>LR991005.1:5000-10005000 GCA_905163435.1 Mamestra brassicae
AACCTAACCTAACCTAACCTAACCGCAAGCACGGCAACAATACCAACTAAAAAAGTCAAAGAGGTGTTTACCTTGCCGTGGTGGTCCGAGCGACTGGCTGTGATGAAGAGGACCGTCGCCACCATGAAGCGTAGGATCCGCTGTGCCGCTCAAATCCGGAGGTCGAAGGTCATAGAAGAGTACCTGAAACATAAAAAAGAGTATGAGTTAGAGGAGGCCAAAGCTCAAACCGAGAGTTGGAAGGAATTCTGTGGGAAACAGGATAGGGAGGGGGTTTGGGAGGGAATTTACAGGGTGATAGGTAGGACGCAGCGTAGGGAGGAAGACCTGCCATTGGAAAGGAATGGTGATGTGCTGGATGCGAAAGGTTCTGTGAAGCTGCTAGCGGAAACGTTTTATCCAGAAGACTCTCTTGAATTTGACAACGCCCATCACCAATCCATTCGAATTAAGGCCGAAATCGTAAACTCTGGCGAACAAAATGATTCTTGCGACCCACCGTTTACGATGGCAGAGTTGAAAAATTCGATGGAGTCCTTCAATCCAAAGAAGGCACCGGGTTCAGACGGCTTTACCGCCGACATTTGTTGTCATGCCGTGAGTAATGACCCGGAACTCATCTTAAGGTTCCTTAACAAGTGCCTAGAATGCCATTGCTTCCCCACAGCCTGGAAGGAGGCAACCGTTGTAATACTTAGGAAGCCTGGAAAAGACAACTACTCCACTCCCAAATCATATAGACCGATTGGACTGTTGCCTATATTGGGAAAAATCTTCGAGAAGATGCTGGTGGCCCGTCTAAAGTTCCACCTTCTACCAAGGATGAGTACCCGTCAGTACGGATTCATGCCACAGAGAAGCACTGAGGACTCCCTCTATGATCTCATGCAGCACGTTCACAATAAACTCGAACAAAAAAGAATAATAACGCTTGTATCTTTGGACATAGAGGGAGCATTTGACAGCGCTTGGTGGCCAGCGATAAGGGTTCGTCTGGCGGAGGAAAAGTGTCCAATAAATCTTAGACGGGTCATAGATAGCTATCTCAGAGACCGTAAAGTCTCGATTAGGTACGGTGGGGAAGTATATGGCAAGAGCACAAACAAGGGCTGTGTCCAGGGCTCAATTGGTGGCCCAATCCTTTGGAACTTGGTGTTAGACCCCCTCCTAAAAGCAGCGGAAAATAGGGGAACATATGCTCAGGCGTTTGCGGATGACGTTCTCTTGGTCTTTGATGGAGAGACCGCACAAGAGGTGGAGGAATGTGCCAATGCCGCTCTCAATCATGTTCTGGTGTGGGGTGTCGAGAACAAACTCAAATTTGCACCGCACAAAACAACTGCTATGGTGATAACGAGAAAATTAAAATATGACACACCACGCCTGAGCATGGGGGGGATCGACATCGGCATGTCGAAAGAAATAAAGCTTCTGGGTGTAACCATCGACGAAAAATTGACGTTCAACACCCACGTCTCAATCGTTTGTAGGAAGGCAATCGCGATCTACAAGCAGTTGTGTAGAGCTGCAAAGGTCAGTTGGGGGTTACACCCAGAAGTTATACGGTTGATGTATGTGGCGACTATAGAGCCCATAATACTTTACGCTGCAAGCGTCTGGGCACCGGCAGCTAAAAAGTTAGGCGTAAGGAAACAACTCGGGACCGTTCAGCGTGGAATTGCTCAGAAGATGTGCAAGGCATATCGCACGGTCTCCCTGAACTCAGCACTGGTGCTGTCTGGATTGCTCCCTCTTGACATCCGAGTTTGCGAGGCGGCCTCACTATATGAAGCCAAGAAGGGAGTGCCTCAGACATCACTCGGGGACAGGGAGGTCGAGCAAATGACCGCTGCAATTGAAGACCCCCATCCCGCGGCACGCGACATTTTGCAGTTCGACAGCCTGGTGAACCAAGAGCAGCTGGACAGTTGCAATTTTGACGTCCGTATCTTTACGGACGGGAGCAAGATCGGAGGAGGGGTTGGTGCTTCACTGTCTATATGGAAAGGTGAGGCTGAAACCAGAGCCCTCAAACTTGCTCTATCAAATTACTGCACGGTTTACCAGGCTGAACTCCTAGCAATAGCAAGGGCAACTAGGGAAGTAATCAAGCTCAAGGCTTCTACTTTTGGAATTTTCAGCGACTCAATGGCGGCTCTTCAAACAATAGCAAATCCCGGTTCGCACCACCCTCTTGCTGTAGAAGCTAGGGATAATATAAAATCCGCATCCCGCCAGAACAAGATGATAAACTTGTTCTGGATTAAAGCTCACGTAGGACTACAGGGGAACGAAAGAGCCGACCAGCTAGCAAAGGAGGCCGCTGAGAATTCCAAAAGAAAACCTGATTACGATCAAGGTCCGATCTCATTCATCAAGCGGAGCATACGTTTGGCGTCGCTTGATGAATGGAATCATAGATACGGAACAAGTGACACAGCATCTGTTACGAAATTATTCTTCCCAGACGTGCGTGTAGCTTATGGAGTAATTCGGAAGATAGGAACTAGCAGTATAAACACGCAAATCATGACAGGGCACGGTGGATTCTCCGAGTACCTGAACCGCTTTAGGCTCAAGGAGAGTCCATCGTGCATCTGTGACCCAAATGCAAATGAAACGGTCCCGCACATATTATTCGACTGTCCTCAATTTGAAAAACACCGTTACAACGTCGAGCATGCATTAGACATAAGAATAACACGAAACAACTTGAAAGATGTTATTAAAGGTAAACATAAAGAAATATTCCTTGATTACTGTAAATATATCGCACAGCAAGTCATCGACAGAAATAAAACCGCATAAGAAAATATGCTGTCATAATATAGTGTGTTATATTAGAGACTAGCATAGTAATATAAGTTGTAAAATGGTTAATGTAAAATAGGAAATAAATAAATAAGGTGTAAATAGAAATAAGATAAGAATAAGCATAAATGTAAGTTCCCCCGTCCCCGTAAGAATAGAATAACGCTAGAAATAGGAATTGTTAAATAATATAAGAAATGTAAGGAAATAAATCCGAATTGTAAAATAGACATAAGTTAAGATTTAAGTAAAATGTAAAAGGCAAACCATTAAATAAATATTGTCTCCCTGTTTCCTTTCTGAAATACCCGAATAAAAATAAAAGTAAATAAAGAAAACAAAACATGACTAGATAGAATAGAACAAAATAGAGATAGTTGGGAATCCCACCCATAAAGCTACAAATGTGGATGAATGAGAGAAAGACAAAGTATGTGGAATGAAATTACGAGAGGCATAAATGCGAGAACTGGTATGAACGTAAAAGAGACAAGCATAGACTCCAATATGGTTGGGGGTATAAGACAACAAAAAAAAAAAAAAAAAAAAAAAAAAAAAAAAAAAAAAACCTAACCTAACCTAACCTAACCTAACCTAACCTAACCTAACCTAACCTAACCTAACCTAACCTAACCTAACCTAACCTAACCTAACCTAACCTAACCTAACCTAACCTAACCTAACCTAACCTAACCTAACCTAACCTAACCTAACCTAACCTAACCTAACCTAACCTAACCTAACCTAACCTAACCTAACCTAACCTAACCTAACCTAACCTAACCTAACCTAACCTAACCTAACCTAACCTAACCTAACCTAACCTAACCTAACCTAACCTAACCTAACCTAACCTAACCTAACCTAACCTAACCTAACCTAACCTAACCTAACCTAACCTAACCTAACCTAACCTAACCTAACCTAACCTAACCTAACCTAACCTAACCTAACCTAACCTAACCTAACCTAACCTAACCTAACCTAACCTAACCTAACCTAACCTAACCTAACCTAACCTAACCTAACCTAACCTAACCTAACCTAACCTAACCTAACCTAACCTAACCTAACCTAACCTAACCTAACCTAACCTTTTTTTTTTTTTTTTTTTGATCTCGGGGGGAAATATCTCGGGGGGAAATCCTCATGGAAATCCTCCACCCTGGGGCGGGTGGAGGGGTCTGTCAGACTCTTACTGACTAAAACCACCCCGGTGTTCCATCTTCCACCTGCGCCGGGGATCGCGGGAACGTATGCGACCTCCGCAATCCCCGGCTGGTGCCGGCCCGCCTCTGCGGGCCACCTCGCGTCGGCGAGGGGAGTGAGGTGTTTGACTCCCCTCGCTACGTCAAAGAGGGGCGCACGGGAACACCACGCGCCGCCACCTCGGGTCCGGATGAATGGGGGGCGACGGACAGCCCCAAGTCCGCCGCCCCTGGACCCAGTTAGGGGGGCCGGAAGAGGGCAGCGTAAGCCCTCCTCCGACGCCCGATGCGCCTGCTGCGGGCAGGGAGAGCGGTTGTGATCTCCCTCTCCCTTTCCGCAGCCTCCTTCTGCGCGATGACTGTCTCGCAGAAGGAGACCACCGCGTCCCAGGACTCCTCACCGCCGACCATAGCATGGACCACGGCCGGCAGCGAGAGGTCACCGCCTACAACAGAGATGAGGGCACGGCGCGGCTCCTCCCAAGCTGCACACTCTGCAAGCGTATGCCGCGCCGTGTCCTCCCGACAGTCGACGCAGTGGTGGCATCGAGCGTCCGGCTCCCTGCCTATGCGACACAAGAACCTCCCGAAGCAGCCATGCCCCGAGAGGACCTGCGTCGCACGAAACGTCAGAGAGCCGTGCCTTCTCCCGAGCCACAGGTCGAGCACTGGCCGGATGGCCTCGATGGTGATGAGGCCGGCGGTAGGGCTCGAAAGCCTGTCCCGCCATTCCGCCACCAGGACCTCGCACAGCTGCGACCGACGCAGCTCCAAGTGTTGCTGCGTCAGTCTTTCGCCGCGCGCCCGCGCGCCCTCGCGCCACCTATGCAGTGACGCGAGCACTTTCGCCTCCAGGTCCCACGGCGGAGATCCGGCCAGTGCGCAAGCCGCCTCGTAGGAGATCGTGCGATATCCCCTGATGACTCTGACGGCCATCACCCTCTGCGGCCTCCGCAGAACAGTGATGGTGCTGGCCGTCAGGTCAGCCGCCCAGATCGGGGCCCCATATAGGGCCATCGATCGCACGATCCCCACGTACAACCGCCTACAGGCGGTGCTCGGGTCCCCCAGATTGGGAAGCAGCGTTGACAGCGCCCCCGCCGCGCCCAACAACTTGGGCGCCAGCCGCCGGAAGTGGGGGCCGAAATCCCACCGGCTGTCGAGCACCAATCCCAGATACTTCATGGTGGACTCGACAGCGATACGGGCCCCCCCGACCACAATGTGCGATCCCGGCGGCGGCGCTCGCCGGGGGCCATGAAAAACAATGGCCTCCGACTTGTTGAGGGCCACCTCCAGGCCGAGGCGCCGTATGCGGCTCACCACCTGTGAGACCGCAGCCGTCGCCAGCAACGCTGCCTCCCTGTGCGAGCTCCCCCGGGCAGTGACCAGTGTGTCGTCAGCGTAACACACCAGCTGCACTCCCGGACGGAGCTCGCCCCTCAGCGCCCAGTCGTACCCGATGTTCCACAGGAGCGGGCCCAAGACCGAACCCTGTGGAACACCGCACGACATAGGGCGCTGGCATCTGCCATCGCGTCCCAGATAGGTGACACACCTTTCCGCCAAATAAGCCCCGACGACGCGGCGGAGGTAGGAAGGCACTCGATGATATCGTAGTGCCTCCCGAATACAACTCCAGGGCAGGGTGTTGAAGGCGTTGGAGATGTCCAAGGACACCGCCAACAACACACCGCCCCGCGACACCGCTTCCTCCGCCAGGACTCTCACTCGGGATATCGCCGTCACAGTGGAGCGCCCTTGCCGAAAGCCGTACTGGCATTCGGCCAGGTCCGGCCCCTCTCCGCACAAGTGGCTGACGAGGCGGGCTGAGACTATCCGCTCAAACAGCTTTCCCACCTCGTCGAGCAGCACTATGGGCCGGTACGCGGACGGCGAGTCCGCAGGGCGCCCCGCTTTCCTGAGCAGGACCAGACGACCAGATTTCCACTGAGCGGGAAACTGGCCCTGCTCAAGGCACGCCGAGTAGAGTCCTCTCAGTCGGGGCTCCAGCTCCTTCAGAGCGAGTACTAACGCGCAGCCGTGAATCCCGTCGGGCCCCGGGGCAGTGTTCTTTGCCCGGAGCCGTGTCACGGCCGCCCTCAACTCTGGTTGTGTCACCTCTGGGACGCTGGCGTCCTCTTCGGGCTCTGCGGCTGTGGGCAGAGCCATCGGCGGCGGAGCGTGCTCCGCTCGTGCCGGGAAGAGGGCTGCTACCACGTCCTCCAGCAGCTCGGGTTGGAGACTCTCCGTAAGCGGGGGCGCCCATGGTCCGAGTTTACCTCGGACCGAGCGATAAGGACGCCCCCATGGATCCCCGTTTAGAGTCTCCAACATCTCCTCCCTGGCTCGCGTCTTCGCCTCGCCGATGGCCAGCCACAGAGCCTTCTTAGCCGCGCGGTACACCTCATACCGCGCGGCTTCTTCGTCAGGGACCCGACGACGTCTTCTCCGGTATCGGGTGTACTGGCGCCTGACCTCCACAACCTAACCTAACCTAACCTAACCTAACCTAACCTAACCTAACCTAACCTAACCTAACCTAACCTAACCTAACCTAACCTAACCTAACCTAACCTAACCTAACCTAACCTAACCTAACCTAACCTAACCTAACCTAACCTAACCTAACCTAACCTAACCTAACCTAACCTAACCTAACCTAACCTAACCTAACCTAACCTAACCTAACCTAACCTAACCTAACCTAACCTAACCTAACCTAACCTAACCTAACCTAACCTAACCTAACCTAACCTAACCTAACCTAACCTAACCTAACCTAACCTAACCTAACCTAACCTAACCTAACCTAACCTAACCTAACCTAACCTAACCTAACCTAACCTAACCTAACCTAACCTAACCTAACCTAACCTAACCTAACCTAACCTAACCTAACCTAACCTAACCTAACCTAACCTAACCTAACCTAACCTAACCTAACCTAACCTAACCTAACCTAACCTAACCTAACCTAACCTAACCTAACCTAACCTAACCTAACCTAACCTAACCTAACCTAACCTAACCTAACCTAACCTAACCTCACGTGACCTAACCTCACGTGACCTAACCTCACGTGACCGACTCGGCAGCAAGATTGAGGGCAAGGTCGGAGCAGCACTGTCCCTGTGGGACAGGGAAGCCGAGATCAAGTCCCTCAAGCTTAGCTTGCCGACGTGCTGTACTGTCTACCAAGCAGAACTCCTGGCCATATGCGTAGCGACACGCCAAATACTACGGCGCAGGGAGGGAACCTTCGGTATCTACAGTGACTCAAAAGCCGCACTGCAGACAGTCACGAACCAGGGTTCTCTCCACGCCCTGGCAGTAGAGGCAAGAGCGAACCTCAACGTGGCTTTATCCCAGAGCAAAGATATCTCCTTGTTCTGGATAAAGGCACACGCTGGACTGGAAGGAAACGAGCGCGCAGACCACCTCGCGAAGGAAGCTGCACTGCATAGCAGAAAGAAGCCGGACTATGACCGCTGCCCGGTATCATTCGTCAAGCGGCAGATCCGTATGGGGTCGCTCGACGAGTGGAACCGGAGGTATAAGGAGGGTGCAACAGCCTCAGTCACAAAGATTTTCCTCCCAGACGCGATCGAGGCCTTTAAGATTGTCACTCAGGTGAGGCCAACCGGGGTAGTGACCCAATTTATGACGGGGCACGGTGGGTTCTCCGAATACTTGCATCGTTTCAAGTGTAAGGAGAGCCCATCGTGCATCTGCGAGCCGGGCGTGCTGGAGTCAGTCCCGCACATAGTTCTCCAATGTCCTGCGTTCGAAAGGGAGAGACTTGAACTCGAACAAGAGTTGGAGACAACAATTAATTTAAGAAATATTAGTCAGTTATTCAAAAATAAAAAATCTAGGAAAAGTTTATTAGAGTTTTGCATTAAGATTGTTAGTAGAGTAATTAAAAGAAATAAAGCACCGTAAACTATGCTTTCCTTATATAGTACTATATCACGCGAAAAGCATAGAATACAAAGGAGTAATTTAGAAATAATAAAACAAGATACCAATTAGTAAGTCTTACAGTAAATAAAGTTAAATTCACAGTAAAAATTAAAAGAATAATTTAAAAACATATAATATAAAACAAAGTCTCTGACCACGTCAGGGGAACACTTAAGAAGGCAGGAGTGGGTTTTAGCCGGTAAGAGTCCGGCACTGCCCCGGCCGTCTCACAGTGTGAGGCAGTCGCGGCGTCCATGAGGATTTCCCACTCCTGCCAAAACAAAAAAAAAAAAAAAAAAAAAAAAAAAAAACCTCACGTGACCCTTTATTACCCCCCCCCCCCCCGCCAGATCATCTCGGACGAGGAAAGGTGGCCTCTTCAGTGAGCCAAGCCAGCCGTCCTGAGAGTGGACGGCCGAGCCTTCTATACAGAACGCCGTGAAGATATAAATTTGATCAGGGATCAATTCAAGTCGAACGCAGGGCTCAAGGTCCAGGAGCCGAAACCTCAAAACTCTCTCGTCTGCATCAAGGGGGTTCTGTCCAGCTACAGCGACGGGGAGATCGTTGATCTCCTGCAGGCGCAAAATAAGCATCTTTTACATCACGTCGCTGTGGATGGTCAGACCTTAAGGGTGCGCTATAGGAAGCGCGCGAGGAATCCCCACGAGTGCCACCCTGTTCTGGAGCTCTCCCCGGAGCTCTGGAAGTGTTACACGCAAGCACAAAAAGTCCACGTGGGCATCAAGCGATGCTCGATTGAGGACCAGTCCCCCCTCGTACAGTGCACAAAATGCCTCGGTTATGGACATAACAGGTCCATATGCAAAGCCGAAAAGGAAGCCTGCAGCTACTGCACAGCGGAAGGGACTGCCCCATTCGGGCTGCAGGCAAAGAGCCCAATTGTATAAATTGCAGGGTGGCACACAGGACTGGCAGCAACCTGGCACACACAGCGTTCAGCAAAGACTGCCAGGAACGCCAAAAATGGGATGGAATAGCGAGATCGCGCTTTTCCTATTGCTAAGGGCGACAATGAGAACACACCAGCAAGTCATCCAGTCACCGTCCAAAACCCAACAAAACCGACAGCAAGATTGAGGTTCATCCAAGTGAATCTTCAGCGCTCCAAGCTAGCCACAGAAGAGTTCCACATGGCGGCTCAGACAAAGGGAGTTTCAGTAGCACTTGTTCAAGAGCCCTATGTAGGAAGAACAGATGTGATGAATCAATGCCTCGGCACGCAAGTCATCCAGTGTAGCCTGAACCGCCAAAAACCAGTCAAAGCGGCTATCGTTGTTTTCGGGAACAACCTGGAGGTCACCCACGACCTCCAGATTGTTACCGAGAACATCGCCGCCGTCCAACTAAAGGTGGGCCAGCTCAGCTTCGGGGTGATATCGGTCTATTTTGAGGGTGACCAGGACATCGAACCGTATCTTTCTGTAACACACAACACAATTCACAAACTACACACAAACAACATCCTGGTGGGAGGAGACATAAACGCATGGAGCCAGTGGTGGGGAAGTGTTTCCGAAATCATCGCGGGGCAGCGTACAACGCATTCCTCAATGAACGCGATCTCCAGATCCTTAACACGGGACAAACGCTGACGTTCGAGACCTATAGAGGAGACAGGTGGTGCACAAGCATTGTCGACGTGACGGCATGCAGTCTGTTGCTGCTAGGCAAGGTTGAGGAGTGGCGAGTGGAAAGTAAAGTAACAACTTCAGACCACAACGTAATAACCTTCTCGATGCGTCTAGAAAAGGCCTTGGAACCTTTAAGGCCAGTTTCGACGCGCATCTACAACACTAAGAAGGCAAAGTGGTCCGAATTCATCACGCACTTCAAAACCAGTCTGGCGGAAAACGACATCACGCCAGTCAGAGTCTCGGAAGTCTCAAGTCCAGAGGACCTGGAGTCTCTTATCAACATGTACACACAAAACATACACGAGTCATGCGAAAAAGCGATCCCAAAACTGGGATCCCCTAAACACAATGCACAAAGCCCCCATGGTGGAACCCTTCTCTGGACCGTCTTCAAAAAGACGTAACGAGGAAGAAGAGAAGGATCCAAAATGCAGCCACAAGCCGGAGACACTTCACCATCCAGGAATACGTGCTGGCAAAACACACCTACACTACAGCAGCGACGGAAGCAGCCACGGCCAACTGGAAGGAGCTCTGCTCGAAGCAGGACCGAGAGAGCATGTGGGATGGCATCTACAGGGTATTAAGGAAGACAACCAGAAGACAGGACGATGCGCTCCTGAGAAATACCGCAGGCGAGACGCTCAGTCCAGAGCAGTCCGCGGATCTTCTGGCAAAAACCTTGTACCCCGACGACTCAACGGATGCCGAACAGCCATACCACACCATACTGAGGAGGCTAGCGGAGGAGAAAACCCCTCGAGGATTGACTGCCGATGATCCACCGTTCACGACAGCGGAGCTGGAAATGGTCCTCCAAAACCAAAATCCGAAAAAAGCTCCCGGTCCCGATGGATTAACGGCAGACATCTGCACTGCGGCAATAAACTGTGTGGTAAGCCCTGTGGGAACTTCCAAACCCCTTGTCCTGAGACCCTCGTGTTTGGGCTCATCTGACTTGGAACTCCAAGACTTTACCGGAGCCACCAAGGGTCAATATTCCCCCCCCCCACGTGTGACCCCCCCAAAAATCTAATAATAGCACTTGGACTTTAGCTTTATAATAGTCCGTAGTTAATAAGTACATACATGACATCAAAATGTCATCGAAGCCATCCTCCATCACCACCCGCAAGATGACCACGAACGCCGCAAAAGCCCCAAAGACCCTTAGGGAAAAGGTACTAAAGAACTACTACTACTAACTACTTGTCTCGGAAACGACGGCACATCCGTCGCAGGCGTCACAGGCAAGCAAGGCGTCGTCAGAACCGGACGTTACCAAAATTACTCCGCCAGTATCCGTAGCACCGGCAGCAGAGGAGTTTCTCTCACCAGATGACCGGACGAGAATCTCCGAGCTGGTCATTAACTGGGAGCAATGCGGCATCGCCCCCCGCCGCCAGATCATCTCGGACGTGGAAAGCTCGGTGGCCTCTTCAGTGAGCCAAGCCAACCGTCCTGAGAGTGGACGGCCGAGCCTTCTATACAGAACGCCAAGAAGGGGGTCCATTTCCACCCCACAGGGCCACTCGAGAAGCAAACGAGCTTCTCCAAAAAGGCAAGGACGCCCTAGAAGCAGCGGGTAATATGAAACGGGAGTGCAAAGGCCACCGCTCATGAGTGCCTTCAGGGCCTGTATGAGACAGCCCTGGTATTTCTTACGTCTGTACCTACCATAAAAAGAATTTGGAATTATATTTCGTAAAATAATTGTAAACACTGTTACAGTTACTGTCACTGTCACTGTATTTAACCTATTTAACTTAATGTGAATAGTTCTAAGTTGAAATTGTTCATAATTTTTCATTGTAAATTTTAATTATTGTTTGTTTTTCTTATTGTTTCCATAGCAGTTTATGCGTATAGTATAGTGCATGTAGTGCTCTTCTTTAAATGATGAGGCACTTAAATTTATGTCTGGAGTGACTTCTCTTAAATGTTATGGTGTACTCATTGTTGAAGTTTTTGTTCTCTCTCTCCATTCACTCCCCAAAGAGGGGCCTTACCGCCGCAATTGTGGCGTGCCCAGAGCTGGGCCGCGATAGTCGCTGTCTCCATACCGCCATGGTATCCTGCCGGAGCTCCGTCCGCCGCGATGCAATTTGCCGCGGCAGCGGAGTTTCGCCACGGCGAAGCGCCTCCACGCGCCACGCGTAGACGTGCGCGAGGGTTCTCGCCTCCAGATCCCATGGTGGTAATCCGGCAAGGAGGCTCGCCGCCTTGCCGGAGACCGTGCGGTATCCCCGAGCCAGCCGGATGGCCATGATCCTTTGGGACGCGTTGAGCTGGCGGGCTGGTCGCCCCTTCAGCGTTAGGGCCCAGACAGGGGCCCCATAAAGGGCCATGGACCGCACGATCCCCGCATAGAGCCCCCGGCAGGAGGCGTTAGTCAATATAGCTACCATTAATATGATGCAAAACTTGAAACAGGTACAGAATACTTTGATCGATACAATATCGGAAATCTACCATGGCCAAATCAGTCTGCATCTACTCACACCGGCGCAGCTCAAACGAGAGCTACAAATTATCAACGGCCAAATGCTTCAAGATTTAGGGCTACCAATCGAAAACATAGAGACAGACCTTCAACATATCTACAAGCTACTGAGAACAAAGGCTCAAGTCACCGAAAAATATATCATCTTCGAAATTACATTCCCGCTTATAGCAAGAGTAAGTTTTCAATTATATAGGATAATACCAGTTCCGCAACAAACCAATTACAGCATGACCAGCATAACACCAATATCGGAATACGTCGCAGTGAACCTAAAAAAGGATGCTTATTTCGTACCTTGAACTTGATACATGTTTGTTTCATGGAGAATCCTTTATGTGCGAGCTCTTCAAACCCATCCTAAATTTGGGAAATGACGAATACTTTTGCAAAATAAGTCCAATAAGCCAAAGGTGCAAAACAGAAAGAACATCGTGCAAAAACAGATGGGTTGAATTACACTCAACGTCTCAATACCTGTATTTTTGCTGTGACAAATATTCCATCAAAATCATATGCGATGATCAAGTTACCGTCCATCAGCTGTCTCGAGCAGGGGTTATTACTATGACTCAGAAATGCTTTTTTATAAGTTAAGATTCACACTGTATTCTTTACAACAACAGTCTAACCAACTAAGTTCTTCACCAAATATACTCGTACCAGAGCTAGACCAGATCAACCAGATTGTAAACATAACAATACCGATGGAAGCAACATTACCAGAGGACATAAGTCTGAATAGATCCCTATCCGTTCTTGGAGAACAGATCAAGACTCTGAAATCAACCAAAGCAGAAGTTGATGACATATCGGTCTATGACATTCACCAGTACACCGTCGTCTTTATACTGCTGGGAGTTGTCCTATGCGCGGCAGCAGTCTGGCTCTGGTGGAAAGTGAGATGCTGCCCACTTTCTAAGGCTGCCGGGTGGAACCTCACCACAGACAGGAGTCTATGGCGACTACAGCGGAGTCATCCAGAAATAATAGTGAAGTGCACCCGCGAAAGCACAGTACTGCTGGCCGCCAGCAAAATGAGAGTGATCCTATAGGTTTAAGTGCATGTTTCGCTCGATGGTGGCCCAGTGCTATGCGTAGTGCGGGTAAAAACGAAAGGGCTACGTTGCCTGTAATGCGAAAAGACCGTGTTTACAGTTGAAGACTCATAAGTGTAAATAATTTTATGTTAAGGACAACCGTAATTTACACTTTTTACCTTTATTTACCATTTTATAATATTTGTACCTTTACTTACCATTTTATACATAATACCTTAACTTACCATTCTATAAAACTTTTAACTTTTCTTACCATTTTACAATACTTTTACCTTTATTTACCACTTTATAATACTTTTACTTTGTTCACCATTTTATAATTACTTTATTTGTATACCATTTGACTAAGGTGATTTGATGATTACTATAACATCTTCTTGCTCTAATCTTGTGCTCAGGAATATGTTCGGTACAATATTTGCAACCGAACAGCTCAGCACTTTTGGCTGCTTGCATTTCCATAAATGCATGTATCGACACTATCATCAGTTAGTACGTGTTCGACTACCAATCGCGTTACTCAAATCAAACCTTAGTGCCTTTCTAGCTTAGATTTACCATTTTATAATTATAATTGACTGTGGTGTTCAATATAGTTTTTAAACTATATAAGTTCGTATCATTCAACCAGTGATCGTAAATTTACTACCAAACCAAATCAACCAACTTAAGCAAATAACAACCAATCCGAGAGTTAGTGCAAAACCACGCAGGCACTTAACTCTACACTATCCATTGCGGGGGCAGACTTCTCTTCTGGTTGGTTTTCCTATGGCCAAAGTTATGTAGCTCTATCGCGTTTTAATAACCCTAGCAATTTGGTAGTAGCAAGTTTATAAAAGAATAAGAAAGGAATCAAAAACATTCATTTACTGTACCACATTATCAAAGGGGTTTCCGTAGACATAGCGACTGAGTGAATTGAAGTGTTTCTTCTCAGAAATTTATTATTTCAATAGAAATAAAACAGGTACCTACCATACATAATATTTATCTTTAATGACTCACAACAACGACTAACATAACAATATTAGTTTGGCGCAATTAGGCGTCCTAAGAGCTAGGTGTTGCCGGGCGCAGCAGCGGCGGGTGCGTTTTTGGGCACGCGCAGCACGTCGGCGGCGCGCAGGCGCGGCAGCGAGGGCCGGCTTAGCACGCCGCACGTGTTGCTGGAGGCGCGCATGCGCACGTAACCCTCTTCGCCCCACGCCGTCGACCACGAGTTCTTGATGATGAAGTACGTCTCTCCGCGGTGCGTCGTCCAGCCCACCGCCAGCACGGCGTGGTTGGGTCTGTTCCGCCGGCTGTAACACATCGCTGCCGTCAGTTATACGCACGAAAAGCTCAACGAACCTATTCTGTACTTATTTATATATTTGCGTTTTAATGTCCGAGTGTACGCTACACTGGGTATGAAGTAAGTGTTTCCAATTCTGCTAATGTGGTCAAACCTAGCCCTTTGCATCGCCTTCTTACAGAACTTTGCAGCCCTGCTGAAAGCTCTCTTCTTGTGACTAACGTCATTTGCTTTGCGCATTCGAGCGTCGAGCCATGTTTGGTAAGCCGTATGTTAAGCGCCTCTGTGCGATTTTGCTCTTTGGTTGAGCATCGCAAGACGTTATTACGTCAGAGAATGGAATGTAGTACTCCATTCCTTACCGCAACACATCAAAGGCTTAAAGGGCTAAAATAGAACACCTTTATCTTTGGAGGAGTTTACTGTTTAGTTGACTTGATGCAATTACCACCTGTATCAGCAACCCGTGGCGGCGCATATTGCTTTAAACAACCGGAAATTCTTTCAGCCGAACCACATTTACGGAAAATGTTGCTGTAATTATTTATTTATTTAACATTCATTAATTCTTCAGTAATAATAATAGTGTTTTTTTATTTAAATAGTGTATTAATTTTAACTAAGGACCTCTCGACGAGTATAGGCCTCCTCTGACTCACTCCACTTTTTCCTATCTTGTGCTGTTCTCATCCAGTCGTTGTTTGCGAATGTTTTAAGTTCGTCTTCCCATCTTTCCAGGGGGCGACCTCTTTTATTGCTTTAGCCATATGATGACAACAGTTATAAGATAGGTGTGGTTTTATGCCACCACCCTAACAAAACAATACATTCTATAAATTCGAGTAGTAAGCTATCGTAGGCTTTAGGGCAAAGTGGTATACGACCACGGCTATCCTTTGAACATCACTACGATTAATACGTACCAAATACATTAAAATAATTGGTAATAACAGTTTTAGATGAGGCTATTTTTTCTTGTTTAAACTTTTTAGAGCTTCTCAGATTTATCTGTATCTAGTCGGGTTTTTAGTTTTAAAAGTTTTTATAAAAGTCGTTGAGCGTAGACAAAGTTCCTTATGTTAACAAAAATCATTCAGTATCATCAGTAGCTTTAATAACTGCCTTATGAAATCTAGTAATAAAATGATATACTGACCAGCGGCCGTCGTGGTAATAACCCTTTTTGTGGGTCACGAAAGATGACGCTTGACCGTCAATGATCACTACGGTGGGCCCGTACTTCCTGATCGCCACCTGTGGCAGACACATGAGTTAGATCACGTCACACGCGTTACACGTGGTACACGTCAGGCCGCAGACGGCGGAGGTACCTTGAGCGCCAGCACGTTGTTCTTGGTGACGTTGAGGTGTCCGCTGATGCGCGTCACGATCGGGACGTTGTCGGCGCGACACTGCAGCACCTGAAATATTATACAGGCTCATGATCTGTGCAGCCTTGTCTCAATTATGCTGTGCTCGGTTTACTGTCCTACTGAATACCAGTATTTTGATTTGGCTTATGTTTAACTGATCACCTGATTTAGTAAAATATCACAGGCAAAAATAGTAAATGATCACCAGAATATAAAACCGCATTTTAATTTAAAACTATAACCAAAGTTTGAACATCTTGCTATCCTATTAAAGCAAATGACTCCAAACAAATCATAGCTGACCCAAAAATAGTAAATGATCACTAAAATTAAAACCGCAGTTTAATATGAAATTATAACCAAACCTACTAAAAACAATCTCTTTTTGCAAGTCGTTTCTGGCACTCGCCGGCCGCTGCCGCGGCACCACTCGCTTCGCTCGCTCGGCTCGTGCGTAAGAGGCCACAGTTTTGAACTAACCTAACCTACACATTTTGTTTAAAGAAGAAATTAACCTAATCTAAATAGTTGAGTTCCGGGTAACCTATGCTCGCAAAAATTTGGTGATCATTTACTATATTTGGTTAGAACTATTATTTTTTTAGGCTTAGTTTTTTTGGTGTTAAGTATATATTTTTGGTAAAAGAGCTTAGGGTATCGAAGTATTTTCTGGTGGTCATAATATTTATTCCCTTTTGATTTGGCCTTGACTTAAAATATCTACGAATGACAGCTGGAACTCCAGGTTTAAAGTACTTTCCGGCAAGTATTGTCTTACCAGCTTGATCATCGGGTTAAACATAACAGAATTGTTTATGTAGGTATATTAGTTTTTTTTTTGTTTGTAATCGTACTTTGCCCTTGTAGGATGTATATTCGTCGAGCGCGGGAAGTCCTTCACCTTTCACGTAGTCGTACGCGTGGCTTGGCCACGTCCCGTTACATCCATTTCCACCGTACCTGTAACACAATAGATGAGATGTTAACAATGTCAGTGCTTCTCGTGTGACTTCTGTCACATGGGGTTGTGTGCCTGTGTGTGTATACTGACGGACGCCCGCAGTCTACGAGCGCCTGTTCACTGAGTGGCACGAGGCGGGCGGTCTGCACGAACAGGGCGCCCTCCACCGCACCCACCGTCGCGAACGCCCAGCACGACGAGCACTGGTCCTGATCTGTGGGCGACAACATGCGTCACTACTGTTTGTCACACTGGCCAGCGATCGGTGCAGGCACACGGAGTGGACACTCACAGCGCACGGGGGTGACGGCGCCGCGCTCGCGCCAGTCGAAAGTACGCGGTAGACGGCCGCGCAGAGCCTCCAGCTCCTGGCGCGCGTGCGGGAAGGGCTCGCCGAGGTCGGCGCCGACCGCCGGCTCCACGCCCAGCAGCACGCGTCGCTCCACCACCAGCCGATCCGACAAGAAGTTGGTGGCGAGCTCCATGGAAGCGCCCTGCCGGTTGCCCGACGCCGTGTGTCGCGAGCTCTGCATCAGGATGTTCTTACGGACCGCTTCCTCCACGTCATCAGCGTATATTCGCCTGAATATTCGTTTGTACCTACGTGATAAGGATAACATATTACAATACAATAACATATTATAATGAAATGTGTATTTTTTTCCATGTAACTTTCTTGAATAAATAAATAAATAAATAAATACCTACAAGCTTTTATTGATGTGAAACACTGATTGGTGGCGTGGCGACGCATGCCGTGGCGACGCGTCGCCACGCTTTACGATGGTATATATACAGTCTATATGTATTTTTTTATTATGCCATATTTAGTCCTATCTTAATCTGTTCTTTTATGCATATTACTTGTAAAAAATATTTTTTAATAATTAAATGCCACGGAATTTTAAAGCAGTTATCCTCAACCGATGGAGCTGTAATTTTGTCAAAGTTCCATGATAATGGAGTTGCGACTTCTAACTCAAAAAGAGTTGAATAACCTCGGTTATTCTCTAAAAATATGTGTTCTAAAACGTAAAATTGTTTCGGTTTACGTTACCGGTTCGAAATAAATTAAGAATGAACTTGATTCATCAAATACTTTTTTTACTTCGTAGTTTGAAGAATAGCACCATTTGTTCGTTCATTCATCTGTTTTGTTGATTTTGATTCGAAATGTTTAACGGATGACACAAATTCTCAAGAACAAGAATAAACTATCATTTTTAACCCCCGACGCAAAAAGAGGGGAATTATAAGTTTGACGTGTCTGTCTTTGTCTGTTTGAAGTTTTTTTTTGTATTAAAGATGACTTATGTGCGAGTGTTCTTAGACATGTTTGATGAAAATAGGTTGAGCCGTTTAAAAGTTGTGGGGGTGAAAGTGGGGAAGAATAACCGAATGTCTGCAAATATACTCGAGCGGGGTCTGAAATGAAAGCGCACTGAAAGAGAATATTGATGACTTAATCGAGAGTGTTCTTAGCTTAATAGCCTATAAAAGTATAAAAAATTAAATGGAAAAATTTAAAAAAACCCCGACCCAAAATTCAAGTTCCCTTTAAAAAGTAAAAAATTATAAAAAAAAACTCAATCTTAAAGTACCTAAATGTATATTAGCAATTCTGAAAAAAAAATAGGTAGGCATGTGATACTTATGAAAAAAAATCGTAGATAATAAATAATTTGGAGCGGTCCCCCAACGCGACGTATTTGTTTTAGAATTATTAATACATACTTAGGTACTTTAAAATTGAGTTTTTTTTATTTTTTTTTCTTTTTAAATGGAACTTAGATTTTTGTGTCGGGGGTTTTTTAATTTTTTTTTTTAATAAATTGGTTTGTTCGGAATTGGACGACTCGCATTTAACGACTTAGTTATTGTCGTCACCACACGCCGCATTTGGTATATTAGATGGTGCAAAAGTGTCGACATAGGTGGCGTCCCTTGTTTAAATATTTGTTTTCAACAGAATATAATGATCGTCGTCGTAGCGCAGCGAATCCGTCACACTCACTGTTCGATCTCCGCGTCGTGTCGCGGGTCGCGGCGCAGCATGGTGAACTCGCGCAGCGGCTCCACGCTCTCCATGCGGTTCGTGCGCTCAACGCGGTCACAGGCGTCATCTGCAATCCAACAATAACAGTTTAGTCATTCTATAGTTTAAAAGTATGAGTATCGCGCAGGAAGCGTTGTCTCACCGATGTTGAGGTGGAACCTGGAGGAGTCGTGGTTGATCGCCTGCACCTCGTCGAAGTGGTGCACATAGCCGTCGCAGTCTGTGCCCAACACCGAGCTGTCCACGCGCAGCGAGTACCTGCGCAAACCGGCACGTTAGTAGCCAGCAAGTGGCTGAGCATTTATATTGGTCTATGGGCTGAGCGAGACTAACCAGTGCGGCGTGGTGGTATGGTTGTCGGCGGAGCGCGTGACCAGCAGCTCGTGGCGGAAGGTGAGTGCCTCCCCGCGCGCGCCGCCCAGTTCTCCGCTGTGGCCCGACAGCGTGTGGCGCCACCGCTCTGCGCGCTCCGTGCCGCGCACCACGTACCCTGCACACAACACGCGTCAGACACACACATATTCGATTCCACCAGCTGAGCGGTAGCTATGGACAGTCACCGGCGAAGGAGAAGGCTTGCAGATCGGGCAGCGCCGGCAGCGCGCGCTCGGCGAGTGACACGCGGCGCGGCGTCGACACCACGCAGCGCCGCACGTCCGTCTCCGCCGTACGGTCCACGCGGAGCATCGCGCTCTGCACGAGCCCGTCGCGGTCCATCATGCGGTAGCTGGAGGTAGCGCCGCCGTGGAAGTCCACGCGCGATGCGCCGCTGGCCGCGTCCCACCTGCCACACGCCACAATCTTATTATAACTTCTGGGTTGCCAAATCGCATGCATCGTGTGGTGAGATTTTTACGGAATACCACTACCTGACCTAACTGGCTTTGCCTAATAAGATCTGAAACTGTCCTCGACGTGATATCGATACTCACCACACAGAGTACGTTTCGGTGTAGTCGGCGCGCGGCACGGTGAGGCGCGCGCGCAGGAACAGCGAGCGCTCGAAGCGCGGCGGGAGGGGTGGGGGCACGCGCGTCTCCCTCTGCAGCTCACCGCTGTTCCCTCCCCCCGCCTCTCCACAGCGCCGAACGCACTTGAGGCGGCGCCGTTCGGGCGCCTCCGCCTGCGCGTCGGCGTGCGGTAAGGAGCTAGCCTCTCTGAGTTCTTCAACGGTGTAGTCGTCGGTGCTGATGACGTCAACGGGGTCTATCACTATCGGAGGGAGCGAGAAATCCTCAGGAACCTGTGTGCGGAACTGCTCTACCAGGAGCCGTGAGTCCTCTGCAAATAAATTTGTTGGATGAGACATTCTGTAACAACAATCGGTGAAAAGCTATGAAGATGACAGAGGTATCTATAAATTACTGTCTCACCGACAGGCGGGAAGATGGGCGCATTCCTAGGGAGTTTCTTGTCCTTATCGGGCCGTTCCGGTGGGTTGGCCGGGAGGTCCGGCAGTAACCCGGGCTGCGCGATGGGCGAGGGAGGGGCGGGTGGTGCGAGGGGCGCGGGATCGGCAGGTGTTGTGCAATCTGCAACAGTGGCGTACAGTGAGAGCGCTGTCGGCCCGTGGTGTGCGCTTGGCGTGCGCGTAGCGTCACTCACGGGCGGCGTGGGCGCTCGGCGCCGGCTCGCTCACCGGCACAGGCACGGTCACGGGCACCACCAGCACCGACAAGGACGCGTGGCCGCTGTTGTCGCCGGCTGTAAATCAAAGCCCTATTTTATACATAAATAATGTAAGGGCAAGCATAGTAATACTCATAGTCATCATAGCTAACAGGATTTTACATTATAATAAAAAAAAAACATACACTGATACCGACGACACTCACACAAACAAATCATGTCATGACATTATGTGTGTATGTGTGCCGAGTTGCGGATATTTTTGAAACATAATAAGCACAGGACAATGGACAGTCTTATCGTAGAGGGTTTTCACTAAACGACAATTTTTGGATGGACTGAATGTGACCGTAGACTGGCTGCCAGAGTACAAAGTTACACACATCTCTATAAAACATCAAATAATTCTATTAATATTATAAACTAGCTTTTGGATGGACTGAATGTGGCCGTGGACTGGCTGCCAGAGTACAAAGTTACACACATCTCTATACAACATCAAATAATTCTATTAATATTATAAACTAGCTTTTGGATGGACTGAATGTGGCCGTGGACTGGCTGCCAGAGTACAAAGTTACAAACATCTCTATACAATATCAAATAATTCTACTAATATTAAAAACTAGCTTTTGGATGGACTGAATGTGGCCGTGGACTGGCTGCCAGAGTACAAAGTTACAAACATCTCTATACAATATCAAATAATTCTACTAATATTAAAAACTAGCTTTTGGATGGACTGAATGTGGCCGTGGACTGGCTGCCAGAGTACAAATTTACAAACATCTCTATACAATATCAAATAATTCTACTAATATTAAAAACTAGCTTTTGGATGGACTGAATGTGGCCGTGGACTGGCTGCCAGAGTACAAAGTTACAAACATCTCTATACAATATCAAATAATTCTACTAATATTAAAAACTAGCTTTTGGATGGACTGAATGTGGCCGTAGACTGGCTGCCAGAGTACAAAGTTACAAACATCTCTATACAATATCAAATAATTCTACTAATATTATAAACTAGCTTTTGCCCGCGACTTCGCCTGCTTAGACTTCAGAGTGGATCCAGAGAGTGCTAAAGCTAACTAAAATGTTGTCTATCGATCATCTTCCTCTCCATAATAATAAATAACTATCTAACTTACGAAATAATAACTAATAAAATGTAAATAAATTGTATGTTGTAATTGTAGTTAGTCCCGAGCCCCGGGTACTTTTGTAAGTATCTACCGCTCATAATTCCAGCTCCGGAAATACCTCTACACGGTTCTGTGCTCCTGGTAGTTTCCATTCCATTCCATTCCAACTACTAAAAAGATAAAATACTAAGAAATACTTCGCCATGATTCTGGTCTATTGCAACTTGTATGTCTGTACCGGTCATACTTCCAGCCCCGGAAATACTTCTTCGTGTATCTGGTCTCCTGTTACTTGTGAGTCTTTACCGCTCAGCAGCGGCTCTGAATTTCTAATTCCTCATCAGTCTACGCTAAGTCATGTCATTTTTCGGGATTAAATGTTACCTATGTGTTAATCCAAGTTTAATAAACTATCTTTGTGTCAAATTTCATCCAAATCTGTTTAGCTGTTTTTTAGATTAGCACGCACAAAAGCACAGAAAGTTAGAGTTTTATAATATGTCTACAGAATAGATATAGATGTGAAAGTTTGTATAATTTTTTTTCGCTGTCTTAATTTTGGATCCATCGCAAAAGTTGTTCATAATGATGAGTACAATGACACCCGTTTTCGGGTATTGCGTTTATTATGTTACACGTTGTATATTATGTCGCAGCAATCTGGCTCAATTAGTCGTTTAGTTGGGTGTTTAAATAAAAAATAAAATAACTTTAATTCAGACCTTGATCCATATTTTGTTAGTATTATACAAACTTATGAGCTATGTTAGTACAAAACTTTTTAATTCATATATCTGTTGCACTCACCTGACGCACCGGGTACATGCACGTGTACATACACCCAATGCGCCATGATGGTGCAACACGGCTTATCACTAATGACCCCCAGAATGTTGTTGACGCTCCCACGCACTCTGCGCATCATGGACGCAATCCTTTTTCGCAGTATGGTGTTGAAACCATCAGTATGTGCTTCGGCAAACATTCCTGACGCACTACAGTAACGTGGAAGCCCCAACAACATCCTGAAGGCATTATTATACTGAACCCGGAGGGCGCTGTATGCCCTTTGCGTATATCGAACCCACAGAGTAAACGTGTACAACGATTGGCAAAAAGCCTTAAAAAGAGTTATTTTCACTTGTGTTGTACAACGTGCAAACCTGGGGGCCAACATATTGCATCGAACAGCCAACGCCCTCTGTTCTCTTTCCATATCAGCATCGTCTTTTAAGTCCTCAGTGACTATATGCCCTAAGTATTTAAACTCATGCACCCTCTCCAGGGGCACACCTTTAATCATTATCGGTGGGACATGCTCTGGCTTTTTTCGCTTTACCCTGAATACAAGCAATTTGCTTTTCTTAACATTATAGATTAGACCGTGCGTTTCTGCATAGCCTTCGCAGAGCGCCAACAACTTCCTGAGGGCGCTAATTGACGGACTCAGCAACACCATGTCGACACACAGACCGTCGATAGAACAGCCAACATGTGTGCTACTGAGGCCGACAATCAGCTGGTTTTCGTACAGGTTGAAAAGCGCTGGCGAGGTCAAACCACCCTGTCTCACCCCGCAGTCCAACCTATACTCCTCTGACAATTCATTGGCCCATCTTACTTGATTTGTTTGGGGGTCATACCAATACCGAAACATATTTGTTATGGCATCGGGTACTCCCGCTTCGCGCCGCTTACACCACAATGTGTCATACCTAACCAGGTCAAATGCCCTGGATAGGTCCAGAAACGCCGCATATACCGGTGTGTTTCTATCCGTGTAGTACTTGACAGTATGCTTGAGGGACAAAATAGCACATTCAGTCGATAACTTTGGCCTAAAGCTGAACTGAGCATCGTGTATTTTTAAATGCTTACTAAGTTGTCTCTCAAACACACCGTCAGGTATTTTAGCAGTTATAGTCGCTAACGAGATCGGTCGGTAATTTTCTTTGTCACTGACGTCACCAGTTCTGTTCTTCAATATTGGTACAACCACCGTTCGCATCAACTCAGTGGGTAGGTAAGAGTGTCGGATACAGAACGTAAACAATAACGCTAGTAGTCGCGGGAGACGCGGTCCTGCGTGTACAAAATGCTCAATGCTATGGCTGTCATGTCCCGGTGATTTTCCACGTCTCATGATTTTCATTATGAAACTAATTTGTTTAGCTGTAATGTGAGCAGGGACCTCTAACACAACAGCCTCAGCAATGACGCTATCAACATTTGACTTTGAGGGTAGTTGCAAATTAAAATGTTCCTTGAACAAGTTTGCAATCTCCCCGGGCGTGCTTGCACCAGCGACACTCACTGGAACACCAGGCTTGGGGTTCAATTTCTTGGTATGTTTCCAAAACCCACGAAAGTAGTTCTTTTCGTGTCTTGAAGCCAATATGTCCATTTTAATTTCATCCTGTTTATTTTGACAAAACTTAAGTTTTTGTTTGAAAATCTTTCTAGACTCAACCATATCGTTATATATAATTCCAACGCACGGTTTCCCATGCCAAACCCAGTTTTTAAACTTCAGCCTTGAGTTTCGGTGAGCGTCCCTCACGTATTTATTCCACCCCAAGATAGGTCGACGTTTTCCTACCCCACCTTTAGAGTGACTATCATAAGAGGACTCAGCAGCCTCCCGTAAGGACAAAATAATTTTCCGATACATATTGTCAATTACTTCCCTATGTACTAGCTCATCACACATATTATCACAACATTCTCTTAATTTACTAGGAAAATCAATTTGCCTCAATTTAGAATTACATTCTTTGGTATATAATTTGATCTGACCTATGTATATGTATATTACGTTCACCCCACGTAACTTTATTAATTTGAAAGTTATGTAGTGGAGTCGACTTTGCTCTGACCCTCATCATATTACATTGCACTTCTAATAGGAAGTGATCAGACCAGTAGATATCATAAAGCACCCTGATAGATGTTATCGACTTCCACGCGGCCTCGGTAACCTAACAATGGTCTAGCCACCGACGGCTACCGTGCGCGTCACTTACAAAGGTGTACGAATCTACTTCCAGCTTAATAAGGTCAGCACAAAACCACTTTTGTTCTGAACAAAAATTTAACATTTCTTTTCCAAAGAGTTCCCCGGAGTGCGCATTAAAATCGCCTAATATGTATACATTTTCAGTATCACTACTTTCTACTATGGCCGCAATCTCACTTAGACAGTCTACGAATTCTAAAAGATTATCGGGAGAATCAGTCGGCATATATACATTAAATATCAAGCTAGATCGATTTAACACATGAACTTTGATAGCAACAACACGATCACTACTGCATGGAATTACCGTCACAGAGTCAAATATTGTATTCCGCCACAGTAAGGCTACGCCCTCGTACGGACGACCTTGTAAAATTACACCGTTGTCCATCGCAGACTTGCCAAAGAAACTAAAGTCTTTGTTTACTTCCCCTAAGTACGGTATTTCACTAGGTTGTTGTAACCAAGTCTCTTGAAGTCCTATCACATCAGCATCACTACTTAACATCTTAACACAATCGATAGATCTTTTAAAAGACTTACAGTTAACTAATTAGTTTAGTTGAGGTGTCCTTGTTCTTATTGTCCACATCCATATTTATGTTGTGTTGATAGCACTCGATTGATTATTATCACTCTTATTCCACTTTTTGTTGAATTTCACATACCTACGGAAGGATACCTATTCCACTCGGCCACAAGTTTTCATCAATAAAAATAGATAATGTATCCTTAGGAATCATAAATTTATACGCCTCATAATCCTTTTTCAGTTTCATATTTATTTTTTCTAATTTTACGTGTACCCTCGTTTTGCTTTTAATATACTCAGTTATATCAGTCGAGAGGCAGTCTTTGTTTACATTATATAAGTAAAACGGTATGTTTACATTTGCAGCTTTAAACTTACATTCCGTTGTAACATCAGCAGTCCCTTTCTTGCCAATGAATTTATTTTTATTCCTCTTTCTTTGTACCAGCGTCCATTCATTGCTGTTTTCCGATATCAAATTATGACTCATGCCTTTACGCTCCCAGTTACTGTGTGCCATTCCTATATCGACCGCCGTGGCCTCAGCCACAGAATATATAATAGTACTACGTCCTCAGCATCCGAATTTTTGTGGTTTTGTTTTGTTGCTTCCGTCGAAACCACAGTGCCGGCCTCAACTCTCTCCATCCTTGTCTTCACCAAACCAGTTTCACCCCGCGCCCGCGTCAGTGTTGCCAACTCGGTGTCAGGTTTTCGGGCTAAATAGAGTTTTAAAAAGGGCTAGATTCGCCCAATAAATTCAAAATAGGGCTAAACTGCTTTTAATAAAAATCAATAAAAGAAGTGAGTTTTGTTAACTGTTGTTTACTTATCACATAAACACACAACCAAAAATTAAAGAAAAACAATCTAAAAAACAGCTTAAATGTCCTCATCAGAAGATTCTTCGTCACACAATATTTCACTTTCACTTTGTGCTGATGCTGACGAAGTTGATGGTTGAGGTTGAGCCTCTGCTTTATTAGGGTCAATCTTGCTCAATTTAAATTTATATTTTTCTTTTGATCCTATTTTTTTTATCACTTCTTTTGGGATATCGTGTGTGTAGCATGTTTGATTGAATTTTATAAGGCCAAAACGTATTGTTAATATAGAATTTAATGTCTCAAAGTTCATCCTATTTCGTGATTTATTTTTAATTACGTTCATCGTGCTGAACACTCTTTCGACGTCTGCGTTTGAGTGTGGCAATACCAGCATTATAAATGCCAATGAGCACAGTTCTTGATATGGATTATTATTTCCCGCGTCTTTATGTTGCGATACTTCGTGCCAAAATTTTACGGTATCATTCGTATTTTCCCATTTGTTAGTATGTATATTTTTCCATTGTGAAATCACTTTCTCTATTGTATCAGCATTTAATCCGAAATGTTCAGCTAATTTAATTATTTCCAGGCCCTTCACTGGTTTTAATATATGATCAACGCTCATAATGTTCATATCTTGAAGGGTTTTTATGTTGTCGGGAAGCCGTTGCTGCAATTCTTTGATCAGTTTGACGGTGAAATCAATGCATCGCTTTCTAATCATTTGTTTATCGCTTAAATTATAAGTTTCAATTAACTTTTCAAAGTTATAGCCAAGAAATGGCACCGGATCCAAGTAATTGGCAATGTTGTCTTTAAAAATATCAATGGAGTGGCGTCTTCCTGGAGTCACAATTTTATCGCATAGGACCTCTAACAATTTGACTAAAGATTGCAGCAGTTTTGTAGGGTCACTGTTTTGTCCTTTAAATGCCTTAAACGTGTATTGTACTTGTGCAAGTATAGTTTTGATATAAATCAAGTATGCCTTACTGCGTGGGTCATCTTACATGTTAAACAGCATTTCAGCCGTATAACAATTGTTTTTATTTTTGGCAATTTCAAAAAACAGCTTAAGCTCATCCCATTGATCCAAAATTCGTTGCACGGCAGGTTCTATGGAAAGCCACCTAGTGGCACACTTTTTCAAAATTTTTAATGGCTTTTTTCCACAATTTATGGTTGCATAAATTTTTTCATACTGAAGACGGCGTTCAGGAGACAAACAAAACCAATTGTAAGTTTCTCTTATCAGGTACTCAATGTTCCGCGGTATCGTTTCCTCGGAAGCATGACTGACTGCGAGTTGTAAAGAATGACAAACGCATCTTACCAAAATTAAATGTTCTAGACCATACTCTTTTTTAAAATTTGGTGAACGCCATTATTAATGCCTACCATGACACTAGCATTGTCGGTCTCCAGGCCTACCATATTCTGAAGGTTTAAACCAATGTCTTGAATAGTTTTTACGATCCCATTTACAATTCCTCTGGCGTCTGCAGTCTCTAATTCTGTGATAGAAAGAAATGTTGTCATAATTTTTTCCATGGATCTACTATAGTACCTGATTACAAGGCCTAAATATTTTTGAACTGAAATGTCTGTCGACTCATCAATTTCGAGACTGTAGTTGGTATCACCAATATCCTCTCTCAGCGCTGATTTAAAATGGGGCGCCAACACATTTCTTATAATTTCACTACATTTAGTACGATGTAGTTGCATGTCACAAGCAGCCTTGGAGTCTGGAAAAGCTTTTGCACACATTTGACTTAGATGATCCACTTGCATAACAGCTGCGTGCTCTGCGATGTAGAGCGAAAGCAGTGCTTCTGGATCATGTACACTGCCTTTGAATTCCACTTCTTTTTGTATAGATATGATGCTCTGACCCGTCGAAAATGGTTTCAATTTTTTTATATGTTTTTTCGACTCAGAGTGACGCTTCACTTCGTATAACTTTGCTGTAAATTCTGTTTTACAATAAATACACATTGCTTTACAAGCATTTCCACTAACTGGTTTTAACCATTGTTTATAAGCAGGATCCTTCTCCCATTCTTTCCTATAATGTTGAGTGTAATTAGTCTTCTTTTTAGACGGAACTTCCATTTTCGCAATTTGCAGCACGTATCACCAAGTAAACTCACTTAATTTCTAATCAGAATATTAAAAAGAGTATGAAATTTACTTCGCAAAGTTAGCAATTCTGTACTAGCTACGCTAAACTACAAACGACTAACCAAATTATTACTATACTCTATGACAAACGACAAAGACAAAATCGTAGTTGCATTTTCGGGGAATTCCCTGCCCATAGAGTGTAGCGACCACCACCTGTCTCTACGATTCATGTAAGAGGAAAAGAGACAGGTAGTCTGACTGACGTTTAGATTAATGACATTTGATGTATTTGAGTGACAGTGTGTGTGGCCTGCTTGAGTGCGTTTAGTTTATGCAAATTTAAAAAAAAAAATCTGTGTCGTTATTTCACACGATCTTTTTTAGGCAATATTTAGACTGTGCTAGTGTAGTTTTCTTAGACGATTTTGGGGCTAAAAATTGGGCTAGGTGCTAAATAATTATTTTAAGGGCTGAGAAAGCATAAAAAGGGCTAGATCTAGCCCCGAAAGGGCTAAGTTGGCAACACTGGCCCGCGTCTCCGATAAGAATTGTGTGAGTAGGACAGTATCATGATGCTTTAGTGTAGGTCTCTGCGAAACAGCTGTAGATGGCTGTACCCTCGAGTTGTTATTTGTTGAATCCGTTATTTCAACGAACTCATCAGGCAAACTATGCGGTAATCCGATAGGCCCACTTTCACAATCAAAACTGTCCATCAACGTTGCTCCTCTGCGTCGGTTATTTACATAGTCTTTCATCTTAGGGGATGAGATTTTCAACATATCTCTAGCTACATAATTTTCTTTTATGACAGTTAAGTCGTGCTGCAACTTTATGATATCTTTAAATAGCCTCGTAGCATCAAGATGGTCAAAAGTGACCGGCGGCAGGCGCTGTAGTTCTCTTGCAACAAAGATTGGCAAGCACTCAGGATCAGTCTCCTTGATGATACATAGGATGTCCTCCATGCCACGTTTTTCTTTGCCATCTCCTTTACGGTTTATTTTGCGACTACTAGTTATCACCGATTCAAAAAGTAGCATTTTAGCCGTAACAATTTCTTCATTCTTAAACGCCGTGTTACACAAACGTATAATACTATCTTCGTCCATCACATCTGCCTTATTTTGCACAAAGGCAAGCAACTCCGATATAACAATGTTGCAGTTGCTACATTTAACAGTATTTATAGCCATTATCACAAGCACTTGCGACGCACCGCACACTTTTTAATATTTCGCTTACATGAGTTTAGCCTTTTCATTAAACGGTGCCGTTTAATCAACAGTTTATGTGACATCCAGCCAACGCGTCTAATACAACATTTGATGAACGGGCTGGCAGATGTATGGTATAGGCCATAGGGTAACCGTGTGACGAAAATATATGTCACTAGCACTTCGCCCGCGAGTTTGTCCGCGCGTATATAGTTGGTACTCCAAAAACTTCAACGCCCCCTCTAACCCTTTTTTAAGGTTTGTTATGAAAAATTACGATACTCATTTAACGGTCTGAAGATCAACCTACTATTCACCCCGTTCACCCCGTCAAGGGTTGATTAAAAAATTGTTAGATCTGATTCAAATATCTCACTTTTAGTTTGTTCTTCCAATTTCCACGTAAGTTGAAGTAAACAATAATGAAGGGAGCCCTTAAAAACTTCATCACCCCTTTTCGCCCATTCAGGGGTTTGTTTTCGAAAAATCCAAACATTGTTATTCTTCTTTTTTTTCTAAATCATTAATGCCGTGTTTCAACTTCATCGCACCAAGTATTAAGATTCTCCCAAGTTCGAAAATAACTTCATAATAATTTAAAAAAGATGCGAGGGTTGTGTTTCAAATAATAGCGTATGTTTTGAAAGTTAGTCACTGTACCGTCGGGTCCATGAATTTTGTTGACATCCAATTGGAAATAGCCGATCTTATAATATGATCAAAACCATAACTTTTTTCCTGGCCACCAATGTAAATGAAACAAAGACTAAATATTGCTCAAAACTAAACTGCATAAAACTGTTAAATTCCTAATTAAATATGTGCAGTATCTTCGGAGATAAGCGTTAACAGACAGACCGACAGAACGACAAAAAAATCCAAAAAATCTTTTTTTGTGTTGTATGTTCCTTTTCTATCACCCTTAATCCATTTTTGGTAAATTTGTGGAATGTACAGCCACAAGGGTTCCTACTCATTTACTATATTATGTATAGATGTATAGATGAGGTGTTGCTATGACGCGGTCCGAATGTGAACTGACTTTATGTAAAAATGAGTGTAAATTTATTACAATTCAATTATGATGAGAGTGCAATTATGAAATGTGCGATTGCACATTCTGATTTTCTGCGCCGGAAAGCACGTTAAGTCGTTGGTCCCGGTTGTTATTTGTAGACCTGGACTAGAGTCAAGAGCAAACCTATATTAAATAAAAAAAATATATTTGGGTATAGTTATGGATTGTCAGAAGGGGTAATGTTGTAGACCTGTTCCAATATTATTTACATAATAGACGACAAATGACTGATATGAATAGAATTAATTTTGCTACTAAACATGACGAGATATTTAGATCAAACGAGCGAATAGTTAGATACGGGGTACCGCAGGGAAGTGTGTTGGGCCCTTTGCTTTTTATATTGTATATTAATGACTTACCGGAATTAATTGAACAACCATTGACCCTATTTGCAGATGACAGTACCGTAACAATACCTTCGTAAAGTGTAGATACATACGAAAGTGACATTAATAATTCTTTAAAATCTATAATAAACTGGTTGGACGAAAATGTAAGCAAAAATTTTAATCAACGCACGCCAGATAAGAGCAATCTGCATGTGCAATATAATAATGACACGATGTATTTAGTACTAAATTTCTGGGGCTAGAAATAGACAAAAACTTGGAAACAACACATACAGACACTTTGCAAAAAACTAAGCACATCCGCTTACGCTTAACATACTTTGTCATCTATTGTAAATCTAGATGCACTCCTGACTGCATACCATGGTTTAGTCGAATGCCACCTACGATACGGCGTTATCTTTTTTGGCAACTCCACTGAAAGAGGAATGAAAAATGAATGAAAATCTTTGGGGAATGTCTGTAAAAGTCTGTAGATCTATAATTGAAACTATTGCTCCCTACTTAGCTCTCATATTTAACTCTAGTGGGGATCAAGGAGTATTTTCTGATCTCATGAAACACAGTAAAGTCGTTCCACTGTTTAAATCGGGTGATAGTCATGAACCCAACAATTATAGGCCGGTGTCAATCCTGCCGGTTCTCAGTAAGGTGTTCAAAAAGTTAATACTTAATCAGATGTTACTTCACTTTAATAAAAATTCCATCTTCCATGAACAACAGTACGGTTTCACCAAAGGGAGTTGTACAACTGACGCCGGTGTCACCCTAATAAAGAACATCTTTAACGCCTGGGAAGATTCAAAAGACGCCATTGGAATCTTTTGCGACCTCTCGAAGGCGTTCGATTGCGTTAACCATGAGACACTTTTGTTGAAACTCGAGCATTATGGGATTAGGAATACATCCCTTGATTTGATTAGATCATACTTGAAAGACAGACAGGTTAAAGTCCAGATAAACGGTGTAAACTCACTAGGGTCTGAAATGACAATAGGCGTTCCGCAAGGTTCAATATTGGGTCCATTCCTCTTTTTAGTGTAAACAAACGATTTGCCCGAATTGCTTCAAAATCAACCAAAGATGGTGTTATTTGCTGATGACACATCATTGATATTTAGGATAGACCGACGGTCACAAAGTCTTGATGATGTCAATAACTCTATTCATCAGGTCCAACTTTGGTTTACGGCAAACAACTTAGTACTTAATGAAAAAAAGACCATATGTATTAAATTTACTTTATTAAATGTTAGAAGCAAAGAATGTGACATCGTATTGAATGGACAAAAACTGGAATTTATTGATCAGACGGTTTTCCTGGGAATCACTTTAGACGAGAAATTGCAATAGGGACCTCACATAACATCACTTGCGGGGCGGCTAAGCTCAGCCGCTTATGCTGTTAGAAAGATAAGACAATTAACAGATGTAGAAACCGCGCGCTTGGTCTATTTTAGTTACTTTCACAGCATTATGTCGTACGGTATTTTGCTGTGGGGTCGTGCTGCCGACATTGAATCTGTATTTATTTTGCAAAAGCGTGCTGTTAGAGCCATTTATAATCTTCGTCGCCGCGATTCTCTTAGGGAACTTTTTAAAAAGATTAATATCATGACAGTACCTTGTCAATTCATTTATGAGAATATTATGTATGTACGAAAAAATCGACATCTAAAGAGATGTCGATTTTTTCTTTCTTCTTTTTTCTTTTTTTCTTTGTTAAAGAACAAAATTAGTGATAGACATCATTTTAATACTAGAAATAAAAATAATTTAGATCAAACATTTTATAGATTAGCCAAAGTACGAACATCTTTCATGGGGTACTGTGTTAAATGTTACAACAAAATACCTTGTGACATATTAGAACTAAATGAAAGAAAATTTAAAACTTACATTAAAACCACATTTTGTAAACAAGCATATTACAAACTAGATGATTATGTTAAAGATAAGAATGCTTGGAAACATGCTGGTCCTGCTCCATAGGACAATCGAGGGTGTAGTAGAAAAAGTCAAACTTGTTTTATTTACTGGTGTACTTTCAGGTTTTTAATATGTAATTTAACCCACACACTGATCCATTGTTTTTAATTATATTGTAAATATGTGAGTACCATGTCCCTTACTAGCAAACTTAATTTTATCTCTGCTGGTATTGCTTTGTTGTACCTATTAGTATTTAAGTGTGTGCTGTATATTAGTGTAATGTTTGATGCATTGTGCTCACATAATATAATCAATTGATCAATGTACCTAAGTATACAAAATATTGTAAAACATATTTGAAAAGAGTAACTATGGAGTTTCTTGTCCGTTCTTCTCCATAAGAATCTACCTTTTGCGAATGGACAACTAGAGTCACTTATATTTTAATTTTAAACTGTAAATTTGACGTTCAAAAGTGCCTTTTAATGGTCTAGTTGAAATAAATGAATTGACTTTGACTTTGACTTTGAGAGAAACTGCATTCAAAGCACAGAAATGATGCATACGGTCATTTTTAAAACTGCAACCTGCTGATAGCTGCGTCCCAGATTATGTCCATATATTTTAGAAATGGCAGTGTTTGTAAAGTTAAACCGTGATCGGTTTGAACGTATAGCTCACGTATTTCCACGAAGTAGGCATGATAATACTTTATGTCTCTCTAGTGCAAGAACGAATTTAATGCGCAAAAGTGTCTGCTACATGGCGCCAGTCATCTATAATAAATTACGAGGAGTTGGAAAGTATTCAATTTGGCGTTATTTAAAAAAAAATCCGAAACTTTTTAGTAGACAAAGTGTATTATAGCGTGACGGTATTTTTAATGGAGGAAGGAATCTCTTGATTATTTTTGTAATAACTAGAAATTAGAAAAATATTACATTTTAATTGACAGTTGGCAGAAATGGAGGCTTAGTGAATTGAGAGCACATACCTACATTACATTGAAGATCTACTGACTAGACGGCTGACTTTCTAGAATGGGTCCCGACTATTACAGGTCGAGAGGTGATCACAGCCGTTTGCTCCTTCCGGAGAGGTTCTGCTGGATGCCTTAAGTCCTTAACACCTAAAGGACCTTATCTGTTCAGGCTGGCAGGGAAGCTGGTTAGTTGCTGTTGAAAAAGCTCACGGCTCTGATTAAACTCTTCTCTCCGGCAAGGTAATCGAGTCCATCATCGACGTCTTGTACGGGGCTAACTTATGTGCCCTGCGAAACAGGGATGGCGGGATTCGAATCATTGCCGTGGGAACTACTTACCGTCGTATGGCAGCCAAGATTTGTTATAATTTTATGGTGTGGTCGTTTCGGAAAAATTTCAGCCCCTGCAGTTGGGTTACGGTTCCAAAGGGGGCTGTGAGGCTGCCGTACACGCATTCTCGATCTTCTTAAATTCTGGCAAAGGAGAGGACATCCTGAAGGTTGACATAAAAAATGCTTTTGATTCTGTAAATAGGGACACCTTGCTGGCAGAAACCAAAAAAGAAATACCGCAAACTTTCAGTTTTCTCTGGCAATGTTATGGACAACCATCTAAATTACTATATCGAGACAACCTTTTGGAATCCGCTGTTGAATCTCAACAAGATGATCCCCGGGCCAGTGATCTTCTATTTAGCTATTCACCCAATTATTCGACAGCTACATTCTAAATTTAATGTTTGGTATCTCAATGATGGAACCCTTGGAGGCGATGTAAATTCGGTTCCATATAATCTACAATTTAAAAAAAAATCAATTTCATTCCATAGGACTTGATCTGAACTTTTCTAAATACGAATTATTTCTATCTGATAGTACTGACCGACAACTCACACTTTCGAAATTCAACGCAATAGTCCCTGAAATCAAAATTATGGACAAAAGTTCTCTTCGCCTCCTTGGGTAGCCAATCTTTGAGAGTTCTTTTCCCAATTTTGTCGAAGATTAAAATTACTTTTCAGAAAGATTGTTCAAAATTAACATTCATTCGGCCCTCACCATAATTCGTTACTGCTGTTTCGGCCCTAAATTAACATATTTCCTTCGTGCTTCCCAACTATGGAAGCACCCTCACCTTTTGGAAAAAATGGATCAAATTATCAAGCATACGACTTTGTCTCTGTCATCTATGACCTAGACTAGAGTCAAGAGCAAACCCATATTAAAAAAAAAAAAAAAAAAAATACACTTTCTCCAATTTTAAATGTGGCCATGGACGACAAGACGACAAGTTTGGGCTCAAGCTACGCTTCCCATCCGTATGGGAGGCCTCGGCGTCCGCAAAATTACCAGTATTATTTTACCGGATTTTATACCCTCGGTTCACGGCACTGATAAATTAATCAGAAATATTCTAGCTTCCACACTGATTGATTTTGATGTGCCGTTCTTTGCCGAGGCTGTGAATGCGTGAAGACTCGCTTGCTCGAATGAAAATCCACCCAACAACCCATCATAACAGAGACGGTAGGATGAGCCGCTTTGCAGATAAGTTTAAAAGAACCTAATTGCCAGTACTGCTACCCCTGCGGAGCGTGCACGCCTGCTGGCTGTGTGTGAGTTGGAATCGGGCCTCTGGCTTCACGCACTACCGTCGTCGAACATAGGCACTTTGTTCGACGCTTTAGCGCCGCCTTCGCTTAGGTGCATCCTGTTGTTCTTCTCATCGCTGTCACTGCGGCAAAGCTGTCAACTGCCTCGGGCACCACGGCCTGTCATGCAGTCGAAGTGCGGGTCGCATAGCGCGGCACGCAAACATCCACGACGTTATCCGACGCGCTCTTGTCGCCGTCGGCGTACCAGCCGTATTAGAACCTAATGGCCTGGTACGCGTCGATGGCAAGTGACCGGACGGTATGTCTTTATTCCCATGGAAGTTGGGTAGGTCTTTAGTGTGGGACGCTACTTGTGTCGATACTCTTGCGCCTTCCCATCTTTCTAGATCGTCGTGCTGTGCTGGAGCTGCCGCTGCGGCTGCGGAGAACCTCAAGCAGCGGAAACATAATAACTTAGTTGGCAATTATATTTTCGAGCCGTTTGGGGTTGCAACTATTGGAGCGTGGGGTCCGAGTGCTCATGCGTTATGTAAAGAACTTGCTAAACGCTTAGTTGACACTTCGCGTGACCCAAAGGCTGGCTTTTACCTCGGACAGAGGATAAGCCACTCCATACAACGTGGCAATGCCGCTAGTCTTTTGGGCTCACTTCCAGTTGATAGCGATGCGGACGAATTTTTTGACGCCATAATTTAGTTAGGAGTTTTTATTTTTAATTTAAGTGTATACAGTTAATTCAATATTTATTAAAACAGTTGTAAATATCTAATCTGAAATTGTAATCGTATTAATTAATCTTTATACTAACATTGTTATATTTATTATTATGTAGGTACTTAGAATCATTAATGTATTTTGTACTTTTGCATGCCTTGCCATGCCAAAATTAAGAATGAGCTATTTACGTACCTATTTGAAAACGCGCGCGGCCATTTAATAAGCGAAACCTCAGCGGCCTTAGCGGAGTAGTAGTAGCGGAGAGAAAATTTTGCATATCTTTGATATTGATTGTTATCTTCTATACATATAATAAATCAGTAGGAACCGTTGTGTCTGTACATTCAACATATTTACCAAAAATGGATTAAGAGCGATTGAAATTGAACATACAACACAAAAATATTGTCGTTCTGTTTGTCTTGTGGATTTTTTTGTCGTTCTGTTTGTCTGTCGGTTAACGCTAATCTCCGAAGATACTGCACAGATTTACTTAGGATTTTCACAGCTGTATGTGTTGTGTAGTTCGGTGCAACATTTAGTCTTTGTTTCATTTAAATTGGTGGCCAGGAAATAAAGTTATAGTCATTTTAAGATTTTAAAATTATGGATCAATTGACACTTTTTGATCATATTATAAGATCGGCTATTTTCGATTAAATGTCAACAGAATTCATGGAACCGGCGGTACAGTGACTGCCTTACAAAACATACGCCATTGGTTCGAAACACAACTCTCGCATCTTTTTTTTTAATTATTATGAAGTTATTTTTGTACTTCTTGCATTCCTGCAATACTTACATGTTTTTCGATAATATCGTTTTTTGAATACTTTTTACAACATTTTTATTTTTTAACATACCTAGATCTATGTATACCTAAACCCACATGTTTAACCAAAAAATAATTTCTGTAAATTGACAATTTTGCATATTAAATTTCCGGGTATTCGATCCTGTGAAGCAGGTACACACAGCGCCATCTATTAATCAAAACGTGATGTTAAGTTTTTTGTGAAAATATCTCTTAGTACATGAAAAGTGAATAATTATGTAAATGCCTTAGAAAAAATAGTTCTGTATGAAGTGTCAATATCCTGCATTACCAGACACTTCTTAGAATTAGGAATCCGGAAGAGTTAAGCAAAGCACTGAGTTTACCACGTTTTCCGTTTGAAATGCCGACCTATCCTGGTTATTTTTCGTGATGAGAAACGTTGAAATGATAATGCTTCTCTTTACATGATGTTAGCGGCGGTATCACCCGGACACAAACAATAAAGATGCTGGGGTAATGAACACGCGATGGAGCTTAATAAATTTGACCATTTGATAAGAAACCAGAAAAGAAGTTTACCCCCGCAACGGGTTATGTCTGGCCATAGACTGGTCATGACGTATCATAGGCTCACTGGCAATTGAAAAGGTTTGAAACTAAACAGAAAAGTTATATGTTCGCAACTTTTCTGTTCATTGTGAGTTACTCAATAAAATCTAAGCTGTAGATACGTTGCCTGCCAACTGAAATGGCAATATAAAGGAAGGCAACTACCGCGACCCCACATCACACGCGGGGATACGTAGCTGTCTTGCTACCGATTACTTCCCAGTGCTTACATTATTCTTTTGAGCTGCTGTGATGTGGGTGCATGACGCGTTTAAATACTACGTGAAACAGAATGAACACAATACCTAAAAAGGTGTCATTGCACTCATCATTATGTACAATTTTTACCATGAAATCATGTCCATTCTGTTACATGTTGTATTATGTGACATTAGAGCAATTTTGCCCGAACTAATACTCTGGCAGTTCAACTTTAGGTTCGGGTTATGTGTCATGTTTTGAGTCGCCATGTCATGATTTCCCGCATAAATATGTCATTCTCTCATTTTCATTGGACAATAATGAATCATCGTCAGCATATTTATAAGGTAAAGTTATACGACTAGAGGTCCATCTTTATGCCGTGCCAGGGCAGAAGATGGAACCCTGTTGGGGCCCCGCGACTTCTAGGACAAAGAAAGTTGAGTGAACTCAGTGATCGGGTGTCTTTCAATGTTCTAAGTCTTCGGTGCTATCAAATATTTTCGATGTGCGTTGCTGGTTCTAAATAATATATGAAATAACTTGATTCAATTAGTAGTTTCTTTACTTAGTAATTTCAAGACTAGCACAAATCGTTCGATGGTTTGTTTTTTATGGTTCCGTACCTCAGGTGGCAAAAACAGAACCCTTAGGTATAGGATCACTTTGTTGTCCGTTTGTCCGTCTGTCAAGACCCTTTTTCTCAGGAACGCGTAGAGGAATTAAGCTGAAATTAATATTAAACACTCACGTCTGCTACCCCTTGAAGCAGTGAAAAAACTTCTGTACCAGGGCAATCTAACAATACGGCCGTTTATGCTCCGTTTATGGTGAATGTTTTGATGCTCGCAAGGGGATCAAAGCATAAATATTTGATCAAAAGTCACAAAATTTGGTAAGAGAATAGATCTTGAATTACAAGTACAGAAAAAAGTTTAAAATTAGTATCAACATGCAGGAAAGTACAATTTCTTGATAAAAATTGTGAAGGCACATACCGCAATCAAAAAGATGGTTAGGCTATTTTAGTAGAGAGCCTGTGTTGTCCCGTTACTTCACAGAATAAATTAATTTGTCCATTGAACTATTTTGACCTCTCGCAACGACCAAGTGGCAACCATCAAAATACCCAAAATATTGAAAAATGTTTTTGGGGAAATAGGGAATTTATTTCCATGAACACGGCCATGGAAGAAAATGATATACGTTACCCGGTAAAGCTCAGAAACGCTAAGCACAAGAAAGTGGGAATGGGTGTACAAATTAATCACGTCGACAAAGTGGTAAAATAAAATCTTAAAAAAAGTTTTTTAGGACACCGACTCGGAAAGTGGCGCAGATTTTTTTTATCGTCTATCTCATACTGGGTGTCGTTTAGTAGGTCGTTTAAAATATCGAGGGAGTGCGAAAACTATTCAACAAAGGATTCGTTTGTGAAATACTAAGCTAAATAAATCATGTTAGTAGCATACATAACGAATTTAAACCGAAAACTATCACCCAACTTAAACAATGTAAATGATTAGGTAAAACATTCGTAGTAACCACATAGAAAATGACTTAAAACTAAATTTGCTATTTTTTGTCATGGCTTACGGGCCGGGTAATACCGGAACTCTAAACTGTGCGTGGCCCGACACTTGGCCGGTTTTTGAGTATGCTCCAGGTTATTCCGCCGCTAACATCGTGTACCTATAGAGAAGCGCTATCATTAAAAAGTTTCTAATTTCCAATAAATACCAGGACTGGTCGGCATTTTAAATGGAAAAGGTGATCCAGTGGGTCATGTAATGCGGGATGTTGACTGTTAGTTTATCTTATCTTAGTGACAGCTTTATATTTTCCAACATACACGCAAACGAAGTCGCGGACATCAGCTAGTGTAAACATATATTTTTTTTTACTGATTGATTTTTATTTCGTATTCTCAACAACTTTTATTATGGGACCAACACTGCGATCGACAAAAAAATTGACTGCCTCATCCGTTTCTGTGCGCATAACACGACAAAATGTACTGAACAGCTGATTATTTTTTCGCGATTTCTGAGTTGGCCTCACTAATATTAAAAAATGTTCATAATAATGAGTACAATGACCCCTTAAAATGTATTGCGTTTATTCTGTTACACGTTGTATATAAGGTAATCAAATGCATATGTTACAATAACAAGGGTAAAATAAAGCTAGAAACTTCAGGACCTAGTTTTCCTATTGAAAGAGGGGTAAGGCAGGGCGACCCGTTATATCCAAAAATATTTATAGCCTGGAAGCTCTCATCAGCAAATTATGTTATGGCAAGTCAGGAGTGTACATAAAAGGTGACTACTTAAGTCACTTAAGATTTGCAGATGACCTAGTGTTGTTGTCAGAGCCCAGCTCCCAGCTACAGCACATTATCATTAACTAGTGTCAAGGTGGGATTGGAAATTAATCTCACTACGACTATGGCAATACCAAATAGGTGGAGAATTTGTAATTGCCATAGTCATATTAATGGAGTGCCACTTGAATATACCGATAAATACATATATCTAGGGAAGCGACTTGGTTTTGACTGGAAAAATAACGAACGAGAAATTTAAAGAATTTTTAAAAAGTTACTTTTAGAACCATTAAAACGAAAGTTATGAACGTATGGATGCCAGCCGTGGAAATTCACTTCAAAATAAAAAAAATCAAATCACTTCTTATATGAACGAGGACTAGATTGCAGCATGCTTAAAATAAAAAAAATAAGATAAAATACGACACACAAAAATAAGGCCAAAAACCAAAGCAAAAACGTGACACTTTAGGTCACCATATTTCCCAAAGAAAAAAGCGATCTGCAAGCGAAGGCTGACCTTATCAGCAGTGGATTTAATAAAGTATGTATGAATGTGTGGAAGACACAATGAGGCTCAGTAAGAATGGTGGGTGGTATTGACCCCCGGAGTAGCAGGAGTAGGTTCATGTTGTGAGTAATGAGGAGGCAACGGGTTGTGCGGTACTCACGCAGCGTCACTTGCACGGGGATGGCCGGCGGGAGCCAGCCGCCGCCCCACGCGCTGCTCGCTACTCGGCTGTACTCTGCAGACATGCAATACACACAACGTTACCTAAGATATACATGTAACAGTTACAGGCTGGAGCGTCGTGACGTCGCCGTCGGTCACCTCGACACTCACTTGACGACTGCTCATGAGACAGTAAGCATGTGTAAGGTGGAGACGTACCGGCTATGATGTTCCGCCAGCGGTCGCCGCTGTCGGTGAGCGAAGACGCGGGGCGCGCGTGGCGCGGGGAGCGCAGGGTGAGCGGGGGCGCCGCCGCCACGTGCACCGCGCCTGTATCCACACACACAGGTACTTATAATAATTTCTGCATTTTTTTTTTCTGAAATCATTTTAGTTCATTACAGTGAACTTTGCCAGGTTGATAGAGAAAAGCAGTTACTGGTTTTAAAACCGACTTCAAAAAGGAGGAGGTTCTATGTTCGACTGTATGTACAATTTATTTTTTTCACTCGCCCGGTTAATCGCGCGCAAAGCGCACGCGTGTTGTAGTTCCTACCGAGTGGTTGAATAATTTACGTGTATATCTACGTTCCTAACAGTTCTTTCGAACTGTATAATATGAGATAGATTTGGTCAACCCAACCCAAGGAAGTGCACTCTTTGTACTACAAGTACATCTGCAAGACACAGTGATCGTATCTGACCGAGTTTGTGGTCGCAGAAATAGAATATAAATTCAAGAATGAATACAAATACAAATAAGTAATATAGTCGAGAGTCACATACTCAAGAAATAAATAGAGCTGAGGATTTCAACTCTCTTGAAAGCCTATAGACAGCCCCAAAAGCGCCCACCCGTCACCACTTCCTAGTGTTTGAGCTGAGAGTTAGAGGGGAGAAGAAGTGGCGCAACGAACTCCCCAGCAACATGTCTCTGTCTGTTTAGTTACAAGATTTTAGACAACTAGCTTCTTCCGCGGCTGCGCTCGCGTCACTGTGTATAATCAAACACAATATCAGCTTAGGATAAATTGGAATAATGAAAGACTCATCCAGTTACACCAACAAACACACATACATATTTTAAGTACTAGATTAGTCTGAACTATAGTCCGACTATAGACATTAATTTAATAAACTCCTAAGAGTCACAACGGCACTTGGCACATTGGCCATTGGTATTCATCAAGCCTCCTAACTTAACTAACTGGTCGATGTCGCCCAAGTCCTAAGCGGCCTCAAACCGACCGACCTCTCCCGTGGTTCCAAGCTAAGTGTCTTCTTGCCCTCGTCCTTTGGTCGAGCCCACCTCTCACCAGACATCCCTAAAAAATACCACATTCCACTGTTTCTTAATTGTTTCAAGAGCCCTTTTGGGTTTTGCTCGGCCCTCGGTTATGGTTACCAGATGTGGTACAAGTATTGTAAGTTCTATTAAAAATCGAATATGTTACTCATTTCTTTAGAAAGTTGTTGAAATATTACGTTGAGCTGACTGCTGACCATTGTCTCTCATTCCTTAACCATTAAAAGGACAATTTATGATTTTTTAAGTGGTCTGACACCATGTGCAGCGTTAAGAAATAAGTATAATATATCCTTTCGCAGGTCTTCTGGAAGAAATTTCTTTAGAAATAAGCAGTACGTTTGTACTAATAATTATAATGTTATGTCTGATGCTTTCTCTGTGTGTACATAAATTGTAAAATAAATAAATAATATTTTGTTATTAAATAGGAGTAGGTGACAGACAGTCACATGGGCATACAAATAATGGTTTGTACAAAGAACAGGTAATATGGTTTTGTACAAAGTAAAGGTGAAGACTAATAAGTAAAGCTATAATACTATGAACAAAAACAACAAATTAAATCTTCACAAAGCAATCCTTAATTAACTAAAAAACTAAATAATAAATACATATATCGGAGGATACATTACAATTATCAATTATCGGAGGTTAAATGGCTTTCTTCATGAGAAAAACTAGAGTTCATTAATCAGACGGTTTTCCTAGGTATCACATTGGACGAGAAATTACAATGGGAGCCTCATGGTCAGTGGGTCGTCTTAGGGGTGGATTTTTAGGAGTTAGAGTATACGCTTAGGGGCACTATGAGCAGCAAAGAAAACCATAAAAATTTTTTTTTGGTTGAAAAATTTTTTGGGACAAAATTTATCCAAAAAAAATTTTTTTTTGTTTTCTAGTATACGCTTAGGAGCACTATGAGAAGTAAAGAAATAAAAAAAAAAAATGTTGGTTCAAAAAAATTTTTGGGACAATATTTTTCGGTCGATTCCACCAGCTTGAGGGCAGACTTAGAAAATATTGCGAAAAAATTTTTTTTTTTGGGATTTCGATTATACACTTAGGAGCACTGTGAGTAGTAAAGAAAACAAATAAATAAAATTTTTTTGGTACCCCAATTTTTTTTTTTTTTAAAAATTTTTGTTTTATAACGTAATAATAACATATTATAACGTTCTAGGTATATTTCCGAAACTGTGTAGTTCGGATAATAAAACCATTTTCCAAAGGATTTACCAAATTTTTTTTGCCTAGGACGCAACATTTTCCAGTGACTCAGTAGCGTAGCTTGGGGGACGGGTGGCGGGGGCCACGCCCCAGGCGAATACGAAAAGGGGCCGCAAAAAGCGACAATTTATTCATTTGGAAAAAAAATACCTATATATTCAAAATTGCGTGCATAATGTTACGTAAGTGCCAAGCTAAAGGGTGGGTAGGCGAAAGAGAGGCGGCATGTGAGGTGGAGTCAAGTGCAGCGGAAGTGGCGACAACGTACGGTACGGCGTACCGGTAGGAGGTTCTTCTTGCAGCCACTGAAAGTGATAATGCAGTACCAGGCTACTTAGGCAAACCTTCGTTTATTATCGGCGGGGACAAGTGGGCCGACATCGGCAATTTCTTATTTGAATGCCATTCCTTCCTAATCCTGGGTATAACCTATGTATGTCCCGCAACAAACGGCGGAACCTAGCAGCGTCTGTGGGTAGGCCTTTTAAAATATTTTGCCGGTACATATATTCGCCCATGTACCATTTTAACCGCCGCTGACTGCTACAAGTGCGACATTGGCGTTTTAACTCTAGCCATTGCGCTCTATTGTATTTGTGTGAACTATGCACCGAACGTTATTGGTGCCTGGTACTGGGATCCCAAGGCTGGGATCCACAGGGATACTGACAGTCCCTGCCGTAAATTGTCGGCTGTGATTGACACTGGAATGCCCACGCATACCCAGTCTCAAGTGCACGCCCATGTATGATCGGTGCTGGTCAGACATAATGTACGAGTCAGGTCTAACATTTTGTTGGATGATTGGATCTTCGGCCGACTCCCGGCCTAATAATGGTGCCGAGGAAATGGCTTGTGTGTAATGGCACAATACCATTTCCTCCAGGGCAATATCAACCACTGTGCCAGGGCTCAGGATCTCTTACTCCAGAGCATGGCAGAGTGGTCGATCCATGTGGCTGTGGTCGCAGAGCCGTATTACGTCCCCCCCCGAGACAACTGGGTGGGTGATCTGGACGGCTTGGTGGCCATCATCGGCGGGGCTCTTGTCGACCCGTCCCGAGGTCACGGCTGGGTGGCCGTCCTCGCGGACGGCGTTGGCATTGTTGGGGCGTATTTCTCGCCCAACAAGAGCCTCGCCGACTTCGAGAGCTTCCTTGTCGAGTTGGGTGCCGTCGTGAACCGGTACCACCCTCGCCCGGTGCTGCTGCTTGGGGATCTCAACGCCAAGTCTGCGGCGTGGGGATCCCCGGTCACCGATGCCAAGGGCGAGGCGTTGGAGGAGTGGGCGGTCACGACCGGCTTGACCGTCCTGAATTGGGGCTCGGTCTACACGTGCGTGCGGCAGCGGGGTGGTTCTATAGTGGACGTTTCGTTCGCTAGCCCCGCTGTCGCGAGCCGTGTCCGCGATTGGCGTGTCACCGTTGAGGTGGAGACGTTGTCGGATCATCGATATATCCGTTTCGACGTCTCTCCCCAGACCGCGGGCGGCCGCAATCCAACGGCCCCGCGAATGGACGGTCTGCGTTGGGCGCGCAAGCACCTCGACAGGGAGCTACTCGAGGAGGCCGCTATTGTGCAGGCCTGGATCCGGGAGTCGGCAACGACCGGATCCGTCGACGTCGAAGAGGAGGCGCAGTGGTTCCACGGGGCGATGACGCAAATTTGCGACGCGTCAATGCCCCGGGTTCGCACACAACCCAGAAGGCGCCAGATGTACTGGTGGTCTCCAACCCGAGCTGCTGGAGGACGTGGTCGCAGCCCTCTTCCCGGCACGAGCGGAGCACGCTCCGCCGCCGATGGCTCTGCCCACAGCCGCCGAACCCGAAGAGACCGCCAGCGTCCCGGAGGTGACACAACCAGAGTTGAGGGCGGCCGTGACACGGCTCCGGGCGAAGAACACTGCCCCGGGGCCCGACGGAATTCACGGCTGCGCGTTGGCCCTAGCTCTGAAGGAGCTCGAGCCCCGACTGAGAGGACTCTACTCGGCGTGCCTGGAGCAGGGCCAGTTTCCCGCTCAGTGGAAATCTGGTCGTCTGGTCCTGCTCAGGAAAGCGGGGCGCCCTGCGGACTCGCCGTCCGCGTACCGGCCCATAGTGCTGCTCGACGAGGTGGGAAAGCTGTTTGAGCGGATAGTCGCAGCCCGCCTCGTCGGCCACTTGTGCGGAGAGGGGCCGGACCTGGCCGAATGCCAATACGGCTTTCGGCAAGGGCGCTCCACTGTGACGGCGATATCCCGAGTGAGAGTCCTGGCGGAGGAAGCGGTGTCGCGGGGCGGTGTGTTGTTGGCGGTGTTCTTGGACATCTCCAACGCCTTCAACACCCTGCCCTGGAGTTGTATTCGGGAGGCACTGCGTTATCATCGAGTGCCTCCCTACCTCCGCCACGTCGTCGGGGCTTATTTAGCGGAAAGGTGTGTCACCTATCTGGGACGCGATGGCAGATACCAGCGCCCCATGTCATGCGGTGTTCCGCAGGGTTCGGTCTTGGGCCCGCTCCTGTGGAACATCGGGTACGATTGGGTGCTGAGGGGCGAGCTCCGGCCGGGAGTGCAGCTGGTGTGTTACGCTGACGACACACTGGTCACTGCCCGGGGGAGCTCGCACAGGGAAGCAGCGTTGCTGGCTACGGCTGCGGTCTCACAGGTGGTGAGCCGCATACGGCGCCTCGGCCTGGAAGTTGCCCTCAACAAGTCGGAGGCCATCGTTTTTCATGGCCCCCGGCGAGCGCCGCCGCCGGGATCGCACATTGTGGTCGGGGGGGGCCCGTATCGCTGTCGAGTCCACCATGAAGTACCTGGGATTGGTGCTCGACAGCCGGTGGGATTTCGGCCCCCACTTCCGGCGGCTGGCGCCCAAGTTGTTGGGCGCGGCGGGGGCGCTGTCAACGCTGCTTCCCAATCTGGGGGACCCGAGCACCGCCTGTAGGCGGTTGTACGTGGGGATCGTGCGATCGATGGCCCTATATGGGGCCCCGATCTGGGCGGCTGACCTGACGGCCAGCACCATCACTGTTCTGCGGAAGCCGCAGAGGGTGATGGCCATCAGAGTCATCAGGGGATATCGCACGATCTCCTACGAGGCGGCTTGCGCACTGGCCGGATCTCCGCCGTGGGACCTGGAGGCGAAAGTGCTCGCGTCACTACATAGGTGGCGCGATGCATAGTTGTGAGTTTCTATAGAGATGATTAAACATTTCCACGCTTACGTTGTACATTAAACTAGAAGAATAGGAATTTAAAAGTAGGTAAACAAAGTAAAATTTTGGTATATTCCAGAGGTATTAGTGTCTCACGTATTTTAATAATCAAATCGAAATAATTATCGGTTCCATGAAAGTCTTCCTCGCCTATTAGAATTAGACGGTAGTCGTTCCACGTAAAGTCTCTAACTTTGAGTTCTCTGACTCGCAGTTTTTCGTTCATTAATTCTAATGTAAGATAGTGACACAATTGATAATTTGGAAATGTTTGTTCCGCTACTGATAAGATTTTTTTATCGGTACTTAGAATGCAAATTCTCCTTTTTATAGTTGAGGTACCTTTTTATAATATGTTCCGTCAAAATCAAAATCAAAAATATCGAAATCAAAAGTCATTTATTCAAATTGAGTGCCAGCACTTTTTGAACGTCAAAGTTCTACATAAAGACAGTCCCCCAAAACGCCCGCCCGTCACCACTTCCTAGTGTTATAGCTGGGAAGAAGAAGTGGCGCAACAAACTCCCCAGCAACACATCTGTCTGTTAAGTTTGAAAAACTTATAAATACTATGACCAGCAAGACGACCACTCACCACAAGCAGCACTCGTTCACGAGTATAACGCAAAGATCAGCCATTACCGCCCTCGCCATGTTTGAGGGAAGGAGGTAAACCCACCCTCGACGCTACCCCAAGCAGTGACATCTAGGGGAGCATGACGAACTTGCCGGTTGATCAGGCAAAAATAATATATAAAACAGCTATGGACAACAGTAGTTCATCATATGTTGCAATACAATTCATACATCAAAACAATTGTGACGAGTAGATTACTTATGTCAAAATGTAGTAGTCTGTGAGGCGATGTAATTCGGTGTTATTTGGGAGGATGTATTCAGCGCTGGTGTGATATCTGCAGTAGTGCTTGTTAGATTCAGTTTACTCTTCTTAGGTGAATGGGATGTACTGTTAGGCGTCGATTGTGCTGTATTTTTGTGACGAGGCCCAATGTTGTTCGGTAATTTAGTAGCTTGTTTGTGCTTGTCTTTTTTTAAAGCCGTGATGGCACTTTTCAGTTCTTTATTTTCGGAAGAAATTTTGCTAATTATCTCATTAGGTTTCAATAAATTCGAGTTAAGTTTATCAATTTGTTTTTTGAGTTCTAGGATCTCGTCATTCTCATCATCCGATATTGTTGGTAAACTGTTGATCGTTGAATTTGAAGTTGAGTCGCTGGAGTTGCACACCTCGATAACGGCTTCAGTAGGTTTAGACTGAGAGCGGGTCTTGCTGCGAGTCCGCAGCGTCATATTCTCGAAGATTTTCATCGCTTTTAAATATCGTTTAAAGTGAAACGTAAACAATCGATCTTGTCGTCCTTAGAAGGACAACCCTTTTTTGTAACTTTATTTAGTTAAATTCACTTTAAATTTGAGTGAGAATTTTCACCTTTAATACTTTATAGAAATACTAGCGGATGTCATGCGGTTTCACCTGCGTAGTACCCGTTCCCGTGGGAGTACGGAGATAAAATTTAGCCTATGTTACTTGCTGATAATGTAGCTATCCATTGCTGAAAGAATTTTTCAAATCGGTGTAGTAGTTTTTGAGTTTATTCATTACAAAAATACACACACACACACACACAAAAATACAAAATTTTCCTTTTTTATAATATTAGTGTGGATAAAATCAATAGGCACTTTATAAAAATCAATTCATGCTATTGTTTGGGTTAATACTCTTCTTAAACAAATCTTGAACATCCAGAAAGAAATACTCATCCACTGGGCTCGTACCTGAAGTAGCTTAAACAGAAGTCGGTGTTTTCTAAGATGCGACATTCGTTCAGATGCGTGTAAGGGCGAAATAGTTGAGTGTATGTTGATGTTTGTGTTTTAAAATAACAAATCGTTTCTCTTTATCTTTCTTCTTATTAGCCGAAATGTTAGCGTCACGCGTCGTTCACCTTAAAAATATTTTAAACGATGCACTTAATTGTAGAATTCACTTAGTTTTTAGTTTTATTTACCTACTTGTTTCACTGTTTTGGAATGTTTTAGGAGTACACTTCGTAATGCAATCGTTGCAATTCTAAAGCACTGTTTGTTTGTATTATGGAGCGGTTTATTCAACACAATTTTACACAACAAATTTATGGGTGATATTTAATTAGTCAGTGAATCAATCCTACCTGAGGATGTGTGCATAATATCCACGGTATGTATTCGTCATTTTGTTCTATCTTAGGAGTAGGTATAGGTTTTTTTTTGGTTTGGTCTACAATATTTTATCCAATTGGTTTTTGTCTTAGGAACAAGCTTATTTCGGTCCGAGCTGCTGGCTCACGAACCGGTGACCCCTTGGAGGACCGGTGCGTAATTATTTTAACCTTCTTTATATAAAAAAATCTGCTGGTGTTCTTACTCAATTTTTTATCACCATAGATTGTTGGAGAATCTGTTCTCCCCCTTACTTCAAGAGCTAAGGTCTGTTCGGCCGCAGTCCGGTTTTGCCCGCTATAGGCGGCGGCGGCGCTGTATCAGGCAGCTACGGTAGGGCATGACCTTCCGTCGCAAAGCATCGGCATCGCAAGAAATTTACAGATATTATGAGCATTTTATTATTTTTCACGCATTTGATCCGTAATTGTACGCGTTTCTTTTTTAAATGTTCAAATAGGATATTTTTATACATATATAAAACGACACATATAAAACGACGATAAAATATTATAATAATATCGTCGTTATTATTATAGTATCGTAGATATTTTTTTAATCTTTTTATTTTTTGAATCTTTGATTTAGAAATTATCTTTGAAGGCAAGATCTAGTTGGTTTGATTTGAACACAAGTTGTATGTTTGAACTTGAGTTATACTTATGTCTTTCTTGATCCCGGTTCCAAGTTTGAACTAGAGTCTTATGTTCTTGGTCTCAAACCTCGATTAACTTCGTTTGTTTTTTTTTAAATCCGCACTTGGTTCCAGAGATTTTTTATGTGACTTTTTAACAGTTTTTTTAAACATTTCGGTGTATTTTTTATAATTCAAAATCATACGTGTTCAATGTGGCAAATGCTTTTTATTTACACTACAGTATGTCAAACATATTGGTGAAGAAGGGACAAGAAATGTGATAAAGAGAAAAGAGAGAGAAGATGACAATAGTGCGGAAGATGATTTTATTACTGTTAATAGAAGGAAGCCTAAGAGATTTATTCGAAGTGATTCCATGGAGATACAAGGTAACAAGAGGAAAGATGGAAATAAAAAGCAGAATGACCAGTTGGAAAATTTTAATATTTATGAAGTTTGTGTTACTTCAATGGAAAGTTTGCCTAAACAAATGGCTTTGGCTAAACTTCTAAGATCTGAGAATATCAAAGGGGTCAACAGAAACAAAGTACTACTTCAGTTTAATGAAGAGGAGGAGGCCAATAAGTTACTATGTAGATTGTAACACATTGAAAGAGATGGGTTTCAGGTGTCAGAAGGCGAATGAGCTATAATTATCCTATGGAATTGTAAAAGGAGTACATAATTATTTAATTTATTAGAAAGTGAGACCGCAATTATTTCTATTAACCAACTTAATAGATTGCCCGCAGAGGCAAAATGGATCGACAGTGAGACCGTAAGGAAAAGTCTTACCACCACACATACACGAATTCGACTGTCGGTTTAAAGTTGAGGCGTACGTGTTCCCTGTGACTCAATGTTCAGGGTGTTGGCAGTTCAGGCGTGTATTTAGCCCAACAAAAAAGAAGATTTGTCCAAAATTTGAAGGTAACCATAACCATGAAAACTGCGACAAAAAGAATTTAAGTGCCTAAATTGTAAAACCCAAATTTTGTTTTGGATAAAACATGTCCTCTTTTATTTCAAAGAAAAGCAAATTAGAATAATCATGAGTAAGGAACCGGTACCTTACCAAAGAGATCTTCAATCATTTATTGAGAATCGCGATGATACTGTGGGTGTATCTCAAAATTTAAATAGTCTTCTATGTAGTCGCAAAGTCGATAGTACATCGAGAACCAAGGCCATTGAATATAAACAATGAAATGCTCTAACGAAGCGATTGTAGAACCAAGATCTCGTAAGGCCGCATCAGCGCAATCTAATAAATCCCGGAAAGCATAGCAGATAACAGAAGGAGGAAGTTCAGCTCAGTTTATTTCAGAACATGTAGTGGAAGAAGCAATTGGAATAACGCAGAAAGAAGATGGAGAAAAGGGTAACCAACAAGATGAACAGTTACGGTATAGATTTGCATTTACTAAACCTATTTTTAAAGTGAAGTTCATTTTTATGTCGGAAGATAAATTAGAGGTTAAAGTTGTCTCGGTTATAAAAATTATTTGGGTGGATTTTTTTAAGATATTAGTGCTTTATGTTTTCTAAGTTCGAGTTGTTTTAAAAGCTTTCTAGTTTTATAAATTTTCAGTTTAAAGAACTTTATTTCTCATTAAGACAATCGTCACTTACATGACAATAATAATAATCATTTTATTATCAGGCTACTGAGGCCCATAGACGCTATACACAAAATAATCTTAAACAATAATAAACTAATACATATAATAAACCTGATTAAACTATTGCACACGAAATGACGGCGTCGTATTTCGCAGACTAGTGTTGCGTAGCTAGCCGCGGAAATGTCGATACACGACACCCTTCGGCCAAAACTCTTTTCAACCGACTTCCAAAAGAAGGAGGTTATCAATTCGCCTGTATGTTTTTTTTTGTTTTTTATGCGATCATTCCGTCAATTATGAATGGATTTTGATGATTCTTTTTTATTCGAAAGCCTATACTCCCGAGGTGGTCCCATTGGCACCAAATCAGAATCTGATGATGGGATCCTAAGTAAATCGAGGGCAACCCTCAAATTTTAAAGGCACTTACAATGTTTTTCATATTCTTTGTAACGCAATTCAGATAATTGTGTCTGGTAATCAACATCTCATCTTGCTGAGCTGATGATAGAAGGTATAAGTTAGGATCTGAATGCTGGGATCCCAGGACATATGTTTGATCAGCGATATTTTCTCCAATTGTCAACCGGTTTGAATGATTCTTTATTGTTTGGAAGAGGATTTTTCCAAACGTTCAATTTGGTGAAAATCGGATGAAGCATTTCGGAGGTAGGCAACGGAACTGTTCAATAAAAGATAGAAAATCTCCCGGGATTGCTGAAATTGCATGTCTGTTTATTGATTACACCAGTTCAGAATATAACATCACGCCGGTACGCTGTGATGGGGTGCGCACGTACAAACAAATCAACCTGAATTAACATGTTTTTGGGGTTATCTATTCAGGCATAACTTTATTGTTTATTAACCGATCTTGATGATTCTTTTTGCGTTGGCTTTAGTTATATTCATTAGCATTGTAATGACAAAATTATTATATTGAAGAGTCTTAGTATGTTTTTAGAGTTAAGTACCTATTAAAACGGTAAACTTAAATAGCTTTGTTTTCGCACTCTTTCGTCTTTTGATTCTTCAAAATTCTTTTTTTGATTCTTCATGTTTTTATAATCCCGGGTTTTAATTGTCATGATTCCTTTAATGATTCCGGGATTTTACAGGATCGACTCTATGCTACTTACTTCCTGAATATTAGGTAAATATACTCTACCTATTCCAATCTCTGGTCATAAGAGCCATTTACAATCCGGCGCGATTCTGTGAGGGAACTTTTTAAGAATATTAACATCATGACCGTACCTTGTCAGTACATCTATGAAAACGTCATATACTTACGTTAGAAAATATCTGCATCTTTTTAATAAACTAGGCGACAGACATAACTATATCACTAGAAATAGGCACCAACTAGTTCAACCAGATTTCTGACTTGCTAAAGTAGCCACATCTTTCATGGGGTACTGTTTAAAATGTTACAATAAAAACCTACCAAGATATAAGAACTAATTAAACAAAATTTAAATCTTCTATTAAACGCACACTATGCAAGCAAGCATATTATAAGTTGGTATATTTTATTATTATTACTTTAAAGATAAAAATGGTCCTGCTGCACAGCCAGTAGGGCGTACAAACTAATCTTTTAGCAGTTGTTAGACTTGCTGAATATTATCAGAACATCGAATTTTCATTGTATAGACTTAATTAATTTAGCATTGTTTAATTTCACACATTAACGGCACATGTGTGACTACTGTGTACCTTAAACTATAATTTTCTTTGACTTGAATGTGCTCTGGTGGTTGGGGGTGTCATGCTCACTTAAAAGTCTGGCTGATGGTGCTGGATCATTTGGCGCCCTTCAAAGTGGTTGAGCCGAATGGTGCTAGCGCAGGCGTCATATTGCTGAGCGAGCGCAGTCAGCTAGGTCTGGTCATCCCTCAGCTGCCACGGTTTATTTTAATTATTTTTTCTTCGAATTGTTGCTTTTTTACTTCGGATGTTTGATCGTGCAAGTCTTTCTACATCGTTTTCACATGTTTGTATAATTTCCACACGAATGTTTTTTACAATGATATGGTTACATCAACCCATATTATTGTAAAAAAACATTGATTTAAAAGAGTGTCCGTACAGTTTCTTACACGTTCATTTCCATAGAGATCTACTTTTTGGAACGTGCAAATAGCTTCATCTCTTTGGAAATACCGACCTTGACAATTTAAAAGCGCTTGTAATGGATTAATTGAAATAAATGCTTTGAGTTTGAGTTTGAATTTATACAGCAATTAGAAAATCGTTCAGGCGAAACAAAAACAAGACAAGATGTAATAGACCATACAACAAAATTTTATAAAGAATTATATCGCATTCAAGAGAATAAGAACAGCTTGATAGAAGCTCTCACTCTACTCAAGCACTTTACAAGAATTTTCAAGATGATATTGTTCACTTGAAATAGTACCAAGACAATTGTCTTCATCTGTCATACTAAGCAGAATTAATTAATTACACCAGTTCATAACATAACATCTCGCCGGTGCGCTGTGCGTACCCCTTACGCAAATGCAAACAAGTCAACCTGAATTAACATGTTTTTGGGGTTATCTATTCGGGCATAACTTTATTGTTTATTAACCGATCTTGATTCTTTTTCATTGGCTTTGAACTTCAAAGATAAACCCTTGACCTCCTCAACCTCAAATCAATAAAATCTAGTAAAGTTGTTAGGTTTATGTCAATCCCAAGGCAAAGTAGATATTCAACTATGGGGTGGTCTGGACTTGGACTGAACAATGAAGTCACACAAAGTAACTCCTTAACGGCAAATAGCGCAACCACTCATTATGCGAATAATGTCAATTTAGTTGTGGAGTATCATCACTAAAAAGTGGAAAATAAAAAACTTTTTACAAAGTATAAAATAACTCTAATTTCGGAAGTCGGTGTCAAAAACGAAAAAAACAACCAAAAACACCGACTGCCGAAATTAAAGTTATTTTATACTTTGTACTTAGTGTTTTTATTTGGAAGTCAGTTGATTTTTTTTTTCCAAGTGTGTTAGGGTTCCAGTGTACTAGAGCATCATGGAACGAATGCCTATATTATCTCCACAATCAACTTACTAATAGGCCTTGGAAAAAGCAGTATCGGGCCCGATTTTTATAAAACCTAAAACATTTTTGAAAAATCTTAATTCGTAACCAGGAATCTAGCTTTTTAATTTGAAAAAAAAAATACTTATTACGCCGTCCAGAAGTGTTGCTAAAAAGGATCAAATTCTGAAAAGCACAATTGGCAAACTAAAGGAATGGGCTTTTTTGTTTAACAAAATACTTTTTAATTTGCCTACGTTACGTGCCTGTAAGACTTTAGCTTTTTAAGATTTTTTTTAATCCAATGATGCACTTTTGATTATATCATCAAAATTGGGCCCATAGAGTTGAAAGTTGAATCGGAACCTGGAGAGGAAGCATGCTCTCTAAATAATATATCGATGCGATTTTTGAAAATTCATATGTGTGAACTGTTAATCGAACCTACACAAATGTGAAAAATTACCATCAGTATTTTATGTCACCCTCCGAAAGTGTCAAGTTTAGGATCAACACTTACCGACAGCGCAGAGCAGCAGCGTCACTGTGCAGCCTCGCATGCTGCGCACTGCACTCTCTGTTACCCGATCACACACAGTTACTCGATGCACGACTCGACACGACACGACACAGTCACACGATACAGCAAATCACTCTCAGACTTGGTACCTACGGGCTCGGCGTGCGTGCGCGCCGCTCTCTCGTGTGCGCACGAGTGGCGCGTGTCGCAAGCTTGCGGTGCGCGGTGGAGGCTGCGCACATCTTCATCTCTGCCCCCTCCGCTAAGCTATCGCTCTATCACTGTCGCGCTACCCGGCACGCATGTGCTCATGTTTATTTCCTATTTTTCGCGTTGTTCCAAACGGTTTGGTTGTCACGAGGGCCTACACTACGTGAAGGTCTATCAGCGATAACGATTATTAAGTCCAACGTATGGGATCGACATGTGCTGCAGAAATGTCCCGCGGCGTGGTCAATCTAAAACATTTTAGACTTTTACAATAATTCTGCTAGAATGAGACTTATAATAGGAGCCCGAATGGAGTACAGCGACGTTCAGTTAGTTATTTAGTGAAACAACTGACTTAATACCTATGTACCTACTTATTATGCTGGGAAATACCTTTACCTACCTATTTATATGTAACAATTGAACTGATTTACAGTTACAAATTTGACAAATATTATTCTTACAAATGACTATTTAAATAGTTATATCACTGCAACTTGGTGACTGGATGTTGGAGTTTTGTTTATGTTTATTATTCACAGCTGCGCCGCCCTGCAATGTTAGGACCAACTTGCACTAAAGACATCAACGCGCGCCAGATGAGGGGACTGAGAGGCTACAGTGACGATGAGTACTGCTAGCAATGAGTGAATGTTGTGTTAGTGAGCTCAGCACGCGCTGGCTCCACTCGCCCGCTGACCCATCGACTCCTTACTAGGACTTTGTCAATCAGCGCTACGTATGTTGTTATGTATTTGAAACTGAAATAATTAACAGAGGTGCTCAAGAATGAGTAGAGTAGGCCATCTTGTTAGGTGATAGAAGTTATACATTAATTATTAAAATAAGTTGTTGTTGTCGCTGTATGTTTTTTTTAAATGTTTTTTATGCGTTCATTCCGTCAATTATGAATGGATTTTGATGATTTTTACAACCACTCATTATGGGAATAATGTCACTAAGTCTGTTGTGGGGTATCGCCACTACAAAGTGGAAAATAAAAACGTTTTTTACAAAAACAAAACCGACTTCCTAATAAAAAACACTACAAAGTATAAAATAACATTAATTAAGGCAGTCGATGTTTTTGGTTGTTTTTCGTGGTTGACACCGATTTCCGAAATTAAAGTTATTTTAAACTTTGTAGTGTTTTTTATTTGAAAGTCGGTTTTTTTTTATAAACGACTTGTTCCATTTTATGGCATCGAATCAATATCATTTAATTTGGACTTCTTCTAAAACAACTTCAAAAAGCTTTCAACATTGCAGCTTTTTTCTCTAAATTTTCTTTGAATATATTTGAACACAGATGTGCATGATTGTTAAGTCGGCCTCGCCGCGCGCTCACGGCGAGGTACACGGACAGGACAGCTCGGATGTCGATTGTGAAGCCTGGAAAGGCCTTCATTAGTTAACAAAGGTTGGCCTTCGAACAAGTACGACAGGTCAATCGATCTGTTCGGTCGTGATTGGTAGCAGCGGCTGCTGTTAGTTAAGTATTGATGAAGTGTTTGCTCGTGAGCGGTGGCACGCGCGCCGCTCGCCGAGGTCAGGGGGCCGCGCGTGGCGGCATGCCCCAGACTAGACGACGCTGCTGCGCGCGCATCTGGCGACCAGCACTCTGCGCCTCGCCCCCCGCGCGCCCCGCACCTCCACGTCATCGCGGAACACCAGCTCTGTGTCTCTTCTGTTAACATTTCACCATGAAAACTTAGGTGAAGTGACAAGTGGTAAATGTGGAATTGACAGTTCACCTCACCTAAGTCATGGTGACATTTTTACAGAATCGTTCGGCTGTTCAGTCTCCCACCCACATATTTAAGTGTCTATTACTAACGTTAAATGGGACCATTTCGGAATAAATTAAATTAATTATATTAAAATAAAAATTTCTTTATTAAAACTATTGTTAGTAAACAAAAACAAAACTACTACGTACTTTTCGCTCAACATACTGAGGATGCCGCTAGACGGAGACCGCGCTCTTGAAAAGAGGGAATTTGTTTTTTTGCGCGTTATGACGTAAAAATCATCGGTATGTGCAAACGCGAACATACCGGAAGCACGGCAATAGCGCGGCAGTCCTTACAACATCCTGAAACAGTTATTGTAATGAATACGCAGGGCGTCTAGCAATCTCTTAGTCTGCCTTACCCAAAGGCCGCTCGTTTAGAACGATTGGCGATACGCTTTAAACAGCGTAATATTTACCCCAATTTTATAACGAGCGAACCTGTGTATCAGCATGTAGGCCCTGACCGCTAGCGCCCAGCGCTCTCGATCTATATCTACGTCGTCTTTGAGCTCTCCAGTTAGAAAGTTTAATTTTTTTTCTTTTGAGTGGCAGCCCGTTCAGCATTGCAACTGGGTCGCTATGGACACGTCTACCGGGGGCCTCAAAAACCATGTTTACACTTTTGTTTACATTGTAGCCCATGACTCGTGACATATCGCTCACACACGCGTAACAGCTTCCTGATCGAGCCGGCCGTTAGGCCCAGCAGCACCATGTCGTCGGCATAACTGAAGTGAGGCATAACACAAACGTAGTCTAAATATACAGCATCCGATATGCATACTGCTGAGCCCAGCGATCAGCTCGTTTATGTACTGGTAGAAGAGCTTTGGTGAGGTCAAACCACCCTGTTTCACCCCGCACCTATATATATATATATATCTTAAAATTTCACTGTCTACTACTGTATTCAAAATAAAATTACTTTCATTTTGTTTATATTTCAAGTGGTAAGCACATGAATGAAACTACTATGTACTACTTGAACTACTAATCGGTTTGTTCACAGCAACCAGGGAACAAAAAGGTGGGCAACCTAGCTGTTACATATTATGTATGTTGTAAGCTTTCTATTGGAATTTCAGTAACGTGACTTGCGAACTCATTCAATGAACAAGAGAATACATCTGTCTTATCGGCAACCAGGTTTAGTGTGCACAATGTCCGCGAGAGCGGGACCTTGGCCATTAGCTTGGTGCGGCCGCGCGGCAGTGCGAACAAATGAGGCCGTCTACGACGCTCAATCTCAAATCTCAAATAGTTTATTGCAATCCATAATGTACACATACACAGGTGGTAGAATTAATAAATTGAAACAATTATGGACCCTGTCGGGCACAGCAAAACTTAAAATAATTAAATAGGAGAGAGGAAGAGCGTTTTGTTAACTTTTCTTTTAAAATGAATGTTTAATTATTTCCTGTTCATCTTGTTATTATCTGCATTGGTATTAGCATTTTTTATCAGGTATTATTAGAAAAGTATTATTATTTATTTATTATTATTATAAGAATTTAGTGTCATTTGTTTATTATTATCATTTATATAATACAATGTCATTTATTTATTATTATTAAGTTTACATATCTATCTTGTTATTATTAAAAATTATCCGTAAGGTATTCTTCCACTGTGTAATAGCTTTTTTTAATTAAGAATTGTTTTAACTTATTGAGAAATGTACTGGTTTTGTTTTCTTGCTTTATGTTTTCTGGTAATTTATTATATATTTTGATAGACATAGAATGTAGACTAGAAGCATGTAACTTAAGGCGGGACGGAGGAAAATATATTTTGCTTTGGTAGTTTACATGCACATATTTCCATACAATATTCAATAGTCATAATATCTCTAATATCACAACATTCTATACATTCTATACTATCAGCTAAAATACATACTCCGCCCCCGCTTCGGGAGTGTCGACAATACGATGCTGCAGTTTCAAATCCACTTAGTTGCACAGTTTCTAATATAATTATTTATTACATAATGTGTCGAACACTGGTTAAATACACTACCAAAACCTTGACCACAATTTTCTGAAAAAGACATAAGAGTATTAATATTGACATTATCATGACAGCTGACATGACTGCATGAGCCAGCGGGGGTGTGGGTGTTGTGGGCCGAGGCTGTGGTGCCCGGGAGCAAGAGAGGTTATTGCTCGGGGACTCATACCTCTCTGCATTGTACGTTACCAGGTCCACCAACTCATTGGCTTCTTGTATGCGCTTACTCAGGTCTTGTTAAGAAGCCTCATATTTACTAAAGATATCCTTTAGTGCATATTCCCTTACAGTAACAGTTCCTCCTGAAGGCGCTGAGTGTCATTATCATACACTAGCTTTTGCCCGCGACTTCGTCCGCGTGAAATAGTTACTTTGGGCAGCCATTTTTATTTTTAAGCTACTATGTTTTCAAAAACGCTTGAACGTAATGTTTATTTATTTTTTATCAAGTGCGTAAATATATTGTACATGGTTTTATCTTTAAATGTTGGACTCTCATACACAATTTAATCCCCTTTTGCAACCCCTTTAAGCCATTTCCTCATGACGACGGTAGCTTACGTCCTTTTCCAAGGTCTTATCTATTTCTATACCAAATTTCATCAAAAGACATACCGCATACGGCACGGCTATAATCGATATACAACCTGAGGCCGGAAATTGCCCGGTCGCTGCCCGGATCGGTTATGTGGATCGATAAGAAAAGAACAGCCAAAATCGTCAAATATAATCCGCTAGAAATATTTAGGTATAGTATGTACTATACAGCAGCCAAAACAATTTTAACGACCAACAACATCCAACCAACTGTGTACAACTAACCTACCTGACGACGTTAAATAATAACTGGAGAGGGTCATTAATTCGCGGAAAATCTTAACACCGCGATTCAGAAAGTCAACATTTAGAACTAAAAATTATTTCGTTCGTCTTAATTTATTCGTTCCATTAGGTACTGATAGTTCAAACTAATACATTTACATCCTCCATCATCCCTTATTTTATCCCCATGGGGTTAAATTTATCAAAATCCTATTTAAGCGGACGTCATCATCATAGTAGCTCCAATCTTTAATTTCAGTTCAATCAGTCGAAAATCTAAGAAGATTTATACAAACTTTCATCACCTATTTTATCCTCTTAGGGGTGGAATGCATCAAATCCTTTCTTGGGGGATGCCTACTTCATAGTAGCTATATGCATGCAAAGTCTCAGCCCGATCGGTTTAAAATTGACAAAGTTTCATCCCCTATTTTATCCCCTTAGGGGTGGAATGTATCAAAATCCTTTCTTAGATGATGCCTACGTCATAGTAGCTACATGCATGCAAAGTCTCAGCCCGATCGGTTTAAAATTGACAAAGTTTCATACAAACTTCCATCCCCTATTTTATCCCTTTGGGGGTAGAATTTATCAAAATCCTTTCTTAGCGGATGCCTACGTCATAACATCTACCTGCATGCCAAATTTCAGCCCGATCCCTCCAGTGGTTTGGGCTGTGCGTTGATAGATCACTATGTCAGTCAGTCAGTCAGTCACCTTTGAGTTTTATATATTTAAGATTGTTTAACATAATTCTAATTCACTATGACAGTCTTGTAACTCTTGCATTAAACTAAGTTTGCTTGGTCTAAGTTTCGTATTTAACTTTTTTTAATTTTTGATGTTATTGATGACTTTTGAATTTTTCTAATAAATCGATTTATTTTAACCGACTTCAAAAAAAGGAGGAGGTTCTCAAATCGTCGCAATCTTTTTTTTTAGTTTTTTTTTTTATGTGGAACATACATACTCGAAGATGGCTGGACCGATTTGGATATTTTGTTTTTGTTTGAAAGGGTATACTTCCCAAGTGGTCCCATGATCATCAAGTGAGGATCTGATGATGGGATCCTGGAGAAATAGAGAGAACTTTTCAAATTTTATAGGCACATTTCAATTTGGTGAAGATCTGATGAAAAACTTCGGAAATAGGCAAGAAAATGGACTGGGACTACTGAAATCTCATGTCTGTCTATTGTTTTCACCAGTTCCTAACATAACATCAAAAGGGGTAAGCACAGGTGAACCACTAAAAAGTGAAAAAAAAAAAATAGATTTAACTAACGATACCATCACTAAATCCAAATTGTCCACTAATCAAAATAACTTAAAAAAATACATTAAAAAAAATACAACCGACTTCCAAATAAAAAACACCACAAAGTATATAATAACTTTAATTTCGGAAGTCGGTGTCAAAAAACGAAAAATACAACAAAAACATCGACTGCTAACTGTAATAAAACTCCGATCACAGCACAACTTATATATTTTTATAACACTTATTTTGCACACAATACAATATTCAAATCCTAACGTCAACCACGTCCGACCCGTACGGCTGTCGTGACTAGAATGCCCGCGCTCGCCGAGTGTCGTTATAACATCGATTCCTCACATCGATTATAATTATATTATTTCGTTTTTTTTAAATGTTTTAATAATTTACTTGAAATCATAAACCTTACATAACTACCTTAATTCAATCATGCCTTGCTGACACGCCCTTAAAGTATTTGATTTTTGTACTTTTGTTGAATTTTTATTAACTACACTGGTCATCACAAAAATCGGGCCACCCTGTTTTTGCACTATTACTTGTTATGGGTTCATAAATAACAGGTTTCGAACTGTTCTATTTATTTCTAGGGTCAGATAAGATGTTTGACATATGGGTACCATAAATCTTAGTGCATTTAAGGGGACTTTAAATTTTTTTATCATAAACTGTTCTTAGTGCGATTTTGCTTGTTTATGTCGAGAGACAGTTGAGCGTTATTTCTCTGCCGGAACAAAGTTTAAAACGGTGAATTTGTTAATTACGATAATTTTACGGACTAACACTGTATTTTTGATCGATTTTGTTTGAAAATTATGGATACTACTGAAGCTGAGGCTGCTCAAGTTGTGGTCCTACTGCAACAAGGCTTAAGTCAACGTGTTGTGGCCCGCAGTTTAAATCTGAGCCGATCAGCGGTTTGGTGAGTATACCAAAGGTTTCTGGAGACTGGCGAGTATCGGAGAAGACCAGGATCAGGAAGACAAAGGGTCACAAATGAGAGAGATGATCGATTTATAGTGACATCAGCTCTCAGAAATCGTCACCTTTCCGGTGTTGACCTTCAGCGACGCTTACGTGAAGTGCGCGGGGTGGTAATAAGTGACAGTACTGTGAGACGGAGACTTCGTGAACAGAATTTAAGACCACATAAGCCAGCAACTGGACCACAACTGACCACAGCTCATCGACAAGTGAGTACTTAAATGATGTCGGCATTAGGGTTATGCAGTGGCCAGCCAGAAGTCCGGATCTCAATCCCATAGAGCACATGTGGGATACGCTAAAACAGAAGGTGAGAGCTAGAGATCCAGCCCCCACAACCTTAGGAGATCTGGAAACGGCTATTAAGGAAGAATGGGACCACATTCCTCAAGGGACCGTTAAAATTTTAATCAGATCCCTAACACGGCGAATGCAGGCTGTCATAAGGGCAAGAAGAGGAAATACAGAATATTAAAGTGAAAGATTTATCCCCATAAGTTTTAAGAATTAAAAATTACAGTGACTTGAAAACCAGTGTAAAAATCGGGTAAAAATTATCAATTTTAATTTTATTGCTGAAATTGTTAAGTTTCATCTTATTAGTTTTTTTTATGCGTAAATTGTAAAAATAAACAAAAATAATCAAAACAAAACAGTTGTAAGACAATTATTTCATTCAAAATTAAAAAAAGTGGGAATATCGAAAAACATTCGGGTGGGTCGATTTTTGTGACGACCAGTGTATATACACACCCTGAAATTTTAATGGTTGTTTTCTCGCAGCAGAACGATTAGCCATCAGTAGTACTATCGAAACATAAAGTTAAACTTAAAAAATAAAAATGTTTTTGTTTTCAAAAAATTAAAAAAAAACTCGAAAGCGTGAGAGGCAATAATAACTCACTAGACGTGACATAGGTACTACTCAACACTCGCACGCGCCGCCGCGCCCTTCGCTCTTTTCACTTTATCGGCAGAGCGGCGGGCGGCGTGCCGATAGTAGTGATGAATTTCTTGATTTTAAATTTAGTATTTTTCATAAATCGATTGTATTACCAAGATGAACTCGTTTCGCTGCGGGAAAACAACCATTAAAATTTCAGGGTGTATATTAACCATTGATCTTATTTTTTTTGTGTATTCATTGTATTAAGGTCTTAAAATCCTTAATTAAATTCAACAAAAAGTTAACACGTCAGTCAGTTAGGCGGTACGAAGTTCGCCGGGTCAGCTAGTAATATTATAAAGAAGAGAGATTTATTTGTTTGTTACGATTTGGCTCAAAAACTACTCAACCGATTTAAAAAATTCTTTCGCCAATAAAATGCTACATTAATAGCTTAAAACATAAACTATATTTTATTTTCGAAAACATTGAGATCCCTATGAAAATTTCAATATTATTACCCACAGTAGCAAAATGTTGCCTAATAAGTCACTGTCTGCACTAAAACGGATGTGTGCCAGAAGAGGCACCCCAAAGCATATGTATTCCGACAACGGAACCAACTTTGTAGGAGCAGCAAAGGTATTATATGAGGAGTTCCAAACATACAGAACAATGCTATCTTCAGAGTTCTTTAAAGAGATCAATGACCTAGAAATCGAGTGGCATTTCAACGCTCCATCCTGGCCATCGGCAGGTGGATTATGGGAAGCTGCTGTACGCTCAATGAAAACACACCTGAAACGCGTAATCGGACAACAGAAGCTAACCTACGAACAATTTGCAACTCTTCTTACACAAATCGAAGCGGGCATGAATAGCAGACCGCTGAGTCCGTTATCTGAGGATGTAGAAGATCTGGACTATCTCACTCCTGGGCACCTACTCACGGGAAGTCCGACGCTCACACTACCACTTAATGAACCTGAAGAAATGAAATCAATAGACATCAGGAACAATTGGAAACTCATAGAGCTTATGCGCCGCCACTACTGGGATCGCTGGTCGAAAGAATACCTTCATTTACTTCAAAACCGAAACAAATGGCAACGAACCAGAGAAAATATACAAAAAGGGCAACTAGTTCTCGTCAAGGAAAATAATCTACCTCCGTGCAGGTGGGCTATGGGCCGCGTCGTAGAACTGCACCCAGGCAGCGATAACCTAGTGCGTGTAGTAACGCTCAAGACACAAAGTGGAATACTAAAAAGACCTATTGTCAAACTAGCCCCACTACCTATCAACGAGGCATGTGAGGGCATGGATTCACAGAAAGAGATTCCCGAAGCAATGCAATAAAACTAAAGGGGCCAGTAAAACCCAGAGAGGGGCTAACAGCTTGCTCATGGTATTACTAGTACTGTTTACAATGCTATCATGCGGACAGGGGGGTTCCCTGCAACATTTCAAAATAACACAGTTAGTTGAAAATCAACCCATTTACTTCGATCCTGCTGGAAATATTCAACTTATACACGATGAATGGAAACTACTATTTTACTACAATCTGACAACATTCTGGCAAAGTACAACAAAGGTCGAGAAATTTGTGAATCGTCTAGCTCAACTATGCGACACAATGCCCAACGAGCCATGTCACTCGACGACAAAACAACTTCAGTACGAACTGAACCAGTTGAACGAATATAACGTATTGTTACGTTCTCAACATCAACAACGAAGGCGTCGCGGCTACGTCAACGGCGTAGGAAACATTGCACGAGCCCTGTTTGGAGTCCTTGATAGCGATTTCGCCGAAAAATACTCTCAAGACATTCAAAAAATCCAAACAAACGAACAATATTTGCTGGAGCTGATAAGAAATCAAACATTGATCATCGAAGCAGAAAACAACATCATAAAGAAAAATGAAGACTTTGTGAAAACGCAACTAGAAGTAATTCAGCAATTTATGAACGAAACAAGATACAATACAGCAGTGATAGAAAACAGATTTCAAATCATGAAAACAATGAATGACGTCAACGCTGGAGTCCTGACTGCCAGCTTACTACTGACAGTATTGAGAAGAAACCAACAAATGCAACCAACAGAGGCAATTTGGATATGGACCTATTCACACCGGCACAACTGTCTGAACAACTACACTTCATTGCTGGAATTATATCGAAAAGATTAATGCTACCCATTACAAACAGAAATGGAGCAAATATTAAAGATATCTACAAGATCATTTACGTCAAAGCACGGCTCACAGAACAATACCTACTGTTCGAACTACACATCCCACTACTAAGCGATGACGAATACACATTATATCGCAACATACCTATACCTACACAGCACGCAAATAACCAATGTCAAGTGATAGCGATAACAACAAAGTACATCGGAGTGAACTTCGTAAAAAATACCTGTATACAGATGGAAGCGGCTGATCTTCAACAATGTACGACAATGGGGGCGGACAACTACATCTGCCACGCCTACACAGCTATTAGTAACTTACATGGAGCCACAGCATCTTGTGAAGCAAAAATGCTTAGTCAAAATGTAAACAATATCACATGCGATTGAATACCACAGCAATGCTCTGACCAATGGATAAAACTTCAGAGACCAAACATATGGCTGTATAACTGTATCAAGGAGTGTGCGCCACGAATGGTGTGCGAGAATCGTATTACAACGCTGACGATTGCTAAGTCAGGACTCATGGCCCTAGGTCAGGATTGTGTACTACAACACAAAGACGCTACTATATACTCACACAACGTTTTTAGTAGCTATACAAATATTGGAATGACTTTAGAGGTACCAACTATTGATCCACCAAATGACATCTGGAAAACTCTAAAGAATACGAAGATTGTGCTACCGAAACTAAACTTATCTGATGAGCACAAACAACTGGACAACAAGATAACTGCACAAAAGGCACGAGAAAATCTGCCCAGCGAACTGAGTATCCATGACATCGGCAACTATACTATAAGTTCTTTGCTGGTGGGAGGAATCGTCGTTGCTATTATAGTATGGCTCATAAGAAGATATCTTCCGTCGTGCAAGAAAAGCAACATCTCCACCAACACTAAGACTCAACAGATACTTTCGTCAACACCTCCAGAAAAGAAGTTAGAAAGTATAGAACTGAAGGAAATTGCAAACAAATCTGAAACAGATGATGGTCATTCGAAGTACCCAATGGGAACTAGATTCAAACTATAGTCATTTGTAATTTAAACTTTGTTTTTACTTATTATTTTATTGTATTTATTTTTTACTTTGTACTCTTTTAACTTGTAACGCAATTTTTGCGATCTGAGTACGCCTATTATCTTTCCCTCGGGAGCATGTACGAGCCAATAATGCTCATACAGCGAAATACATTTTGCATAATAAACTCTACATTTTAATTAGTCGTAACTACACCTCCGTCACGCGGTATTGTGTCAGTAAATAATAAGTGCGGCTCAGATAACTAAATAATAATATAACTTTCTATATTTACAAATAAACATTTTAAAGTGTTACTTAGTGGTTTGGTGTTTATCCTTTACAACCTACAACAACTACTGGAGGATCGTCAACGGCGAAATACTCCAACACAATTCATTATTTGGCGTGCGCTGAGAGAACTATTGATGATACATGAGTACATAAATAAAGTACTCATTATCACATAATTATGAACATCCGCAATGATATATTATGTCTAACTATTATGGTTGTCACAATGACCGCTTTTTGAGCGAACTGCCCTAGGTTTAGTCTAGGTATACATGTCATCGGAAATTTGCAAACGCCGCGCCGTAAGATTTTAAAATATCGCTGGAAATTGTAAACTAGTTTTTCTAAATTAGACACGGAGACATTTGAAACTATTAAATTTGTTTGGGATTTTTTCTATGCAAAACGATTTTTAAACAATATAGCGAGAAATTATAATCTAATCAAGATTTATTACAATCTTACGGAGCCTGCAATTTTCCGGTGACGTACACAATTTAAAAGTGGAATATTTAAGATTTAACGATTTTTTCGAAAAAATCGTTAAATCTTAATCGTTTCGTCACCGGAAAATTGCAGGCTCCGTAAGATTGTAATAAATCTTGATTAGATTATAATTTCTCGCTATATTGTTTAAAAATCGTTTTGCATAGAAAAAATCCCAAACAAATTTAATAGTTTCAAATGTCTCCGTGTCTAATTTAGAAAAACTAGTTTACAATTTCCAGCGATATTTTAAAATCTTACGGCGCGGCGTTTGCAAATTTCCGATGACATGTATACCTAGACTAAACCTAGGGCAGTTCGCTCAAAAAGCGGTCATTGTGACAACCATAATAGTTAGACATAATATATCATTGCGGATGTTCATAATTATGTGATAATGAGTACTTTATTTATGTACTCATGTATCATCAATAGTTCTCTCAGCGCACGCCAAATAATGAATTGTGTTGGAGTATTTCGCCGTTGACGATCCTCCAGTAGTTGTTGTAGGTTGTAAAGGATAAACACCAAACCACTAAGTAACACTTTAAAATGTTTATTTGTAAATATAGAAAGTTATATTATTATTTAGTTATCTGAGCCGCACTTATTATTTACTGACACAATACCGCGTGACGGAGGTGTAGTTACGACTAATTAAAATGTAGAGTTTATTATGCAAAATGTATTTCGCTGTATGAGCATTATTGGCTCGTACATGCTCCCGAGGGAAAGATAATAGGCGTACTCAGATCGCAAAAATTGCGTTACAAGTTAAAAGAGTACAAAGTAAAAAATAAATACAATAAAATAATAAGTAAAAACAAAGTTTAAATTACAAATGACTATAGTTTGAATCTAGTTCCCATTGGGTACTTCGAATGACCATCATCTGTTTCAGATTTGTTTGCAATTTCCTTCAGTTCTATACTTTCTAACTTCTTTTCTGGAGGTGTTGACGAAAGTATCTGTTGAGTCTTAGTGTTGGTGGAGATGTTGCTTTTCTTGCACGACGGAAGATATCTTCTTATGAGCCATACTATAATAGCAACGACGATTCCTCCCACCAGCAAAGAACTTATAGTATAGTTGCCGATGTCATGGATACTCAGTTCGCTGGGCAGATTTTCTCGTGCCTTTTGTGCAGTTATCTTGTTGTCCAGTTGTTTGTGCTCATCAGATAAGTTTAGTTTCGGTAGCACAATCTTCGTATTCTTTAGAGTTTTCCAGATGTCATTTGGTGGATCAATAGTTGGTACCTCTAAAGTCATTCCAATATTTGTATAGCTACTAAAAACGTTGTGTGAGTATATAGTAGCGTCTTTGTGTTGTAGTACACAATCCTGACCTAGGGCCATGAGTCCTGACTTAGCAATCGTCAGCGTTGTAATACGATTCTCGCACACCATTCGTGGCGCACACTCCTTGATACAGTTATACAGCCATATGTTTGGTCTCTGAAGTTTTATCCATTGGTCAGAGCATTGCTGTGGTATTCAATCGCATGTGATATTGTTTACATTTTGACTAAGCATTTTTGCTTCACAAGATGCTGTGGCTCCATGTAAGTTACTAATAGCTGTGTAGGCGTGGCAGATGTAGTTGTCCGCCCCCATTGTCGTACATTGTTGAAGATCAGCCGCTTCCATCTGTATATAGGTATTTTTTACGAAGTTCACTCCGATGTACTTTGTTGTTATCGCTATCACTTGACATTGGTTATTTGCGTGCTGTGTAGGTATAGGTATGTTGCGATATAATGTGTATTCGTCATCGCTTAGTAGTGGGATGTGTAGTTCGAACAGTAGGTATTGTTCTGTGAGCCGTGCTTTGACGTAAATGATCTTGTAGATATCTTTAATATTTGCTCCATTTCTGTTTGTAATGGGTAGCATTAATCTTTTCGATATAATTCCAGCAATGAAGTGTAGTTGTTCAGACAGTTGTGCCGGTGTGAATAGTTCCATATCCAAATTGCCTCTGTTGGTTGCATTTGTTGGTTTCTTCTCAATACTGTCAGTAGTAAACTGGCAGTCAGGACTCCAGCGTTGACGTCATTCATTGTTTTCATGATTTGAAATCTTTTTTCTATCACTGCTGTATTGTATCTTGTTTCGTTCATAAATTGCTGAATTACTTCTAGTTGCGTTTTCACAAAGTCTTCATTTTTCTTTATGATGTTGTTTTCTGCTTCGATGATCAATGTTTGATTTCTTATCAGCTCCAGCAAATATTGTTCGTTTGTTTGGATTTTTTGAATGTCTTGAGAGTATTTTTCGGCGAAATCGCTATCAAGGACTCCAAACAGGGCTCGTGCAATGTTTCCTACGCCGTTGACGTAGCCGCGACGCCTTCGTTGTTGATGTTGAGAACGTAACAATACGTTATATTCGTTCAACTGGTTCAGTTCGTACTGAAGTTGTTTTGTCGTCGAGTGACATGGCTCGTTGGGCATTGTGTCGCATAGTTGAGCTAGACGATTCACAAATTTCTCGACCTTTGTTGTACTTTGCCAGAATGTTGTCAGATTGTAGTAAAATAGTAGTTTCCATTCATCGTGTATAAGTTGAATATTTCCAGCAGGATCGAAGTAAATGGGTTGATTTTCAACTAACTGTGTTATTTTGAAATGTTGCAGGGAACCCCCCTGTCCGCATGATAGCATTGTAAACAGTACTAGTAATACCATGAGCAAGCTGTTAGCCCCTCTCTGGGTTTTACTGGCCCCTTTAGTTTTATTGCATTGCTTCGGGAAACTCTTTCTGTGAATCCATGCCCTCACATGCCTCGTTGATAGGTAGTGGGGCTAGTTTGACAATAGGTCTTTTTAGTATTCCACTTTGTGTCTTGAGCGTTACTACACGCACTAGGTTATCGCTGCCTGGGTGCAGTTCTACGACGCGGCCCATAGCCCACCTGCACGGAGGTAGATTATTTTCCTTGACGAGAACTAGTTGCCCTTTTTGTATATTTTCTCTGGTTAAAAAAAAATCGTTAAATCCGTCCATCGGGGTAAAAAGGGTAAAATATATAAAAAGCTCATTACTTCAATTTGGAAACTTTGTTCAAACAAAAGGTAAAAAAGAAATCGCATAAATTAATATTGCAAAATTACCCTTTACCCTTAAAAGGGGGTCGGGGTGGGGGGTAGCGAAGTTTGCAGTTCGCAGTTTTTTTTTTTTTATCAAATGCAGTAAAAGACAAGTAGTTTGTTAGTAACATCATAATTTTAAAAGCGTTAGTTCCAGTTCAAACTACGGCTAACATCGACGGTGAATCATGGCTTCCACGTCCTTAATAAATAAAATCAGAATGTCGTTATCAGTGTGTGGTAATTATCGCCCGTGGCCCCTGCAATTAATGACAGGCGCCAGGCGTGTGTGCGAGCAATCGATGCGCTGTGGCGCGGGGCCAAGCGAGCGGCGCAGGCGAGCGCGGGTGAAGTATCAGTCGCTCACTCGCGCTGCGTGCGATCGATACGCTGTAGCGTGCAAACCTGCGAGCCAACATGTTATATCGAACTGCCATCGCCCTACGTTCCCGCTCAATATCCACTTGGTCATTAAGGTCGTCGGGTACATAATGCCCGAAGTATTTGAAGGGAAAGCAGTCAAAATAACGGTTTTAAAGCTTATTGCCAAGTGTTTTACACGTGCAGTCTGTGGACTCAGCGGGTTATCAGCGCCCTACGGGTCCAGTATAATAACGGGCTGATGATGTTGATGGGGCTGCCCGTTTCTGCAGCATCAGGTATGTTTGCACAAGCACGCGTCGATGGCTTCCACGCCATTGCCAGACATACATCTGCCTCTTTGCTCTGCAGAGGGCGGGTCAGCTCTAACTCAATCCTGAAGACCATAGCTTATCCGAATCTTATTCTATTCTATTCATTTCATTATATTTTATTTAAAAAAGCATAAATCAGGAAACTCCTGCAGTGGCTGTCCACTGCAGGAGTTTCCTGTATAGATGCTTTATGATTATGTCAAAAACTTATTACGGAGACAGTAACAAGATTTTCGCTTTTTCTGAAAATTTTACTTTTTTGAGGTAACCCTGTTTAGATCTAGGTGTACGATATATTGCTTCTTACTTTAGTTAAAGCGTTTTTTGTTTTTGTTTTCTCACCACTCACCATAATGTTATACATACATAAAGGCTTATAACCCAAAGCCAAAGCCAATATCAAATCCTCACATAGACATACGTGAGGATTTCTAAAGTCCTCCATGTGATAAAATAAATAAATAAAATAAGTTGAATAATAGATGAACGTACTAAGTTACTTTTACGAGGTAGTAGACGTAGTACGCGAGTGTCCCTGAGGCGCGCGTGTCACAGCGGTGGCACTCGGCACGCGCCAGTTGCGGCCGTCCCACGCGCATCGATTACCGATACGTGGCGGCGAGGCCACGCGCGCCACCCACGACAGTTTCCGCGCACCCGTCGCTGCTCGTGCCGCCAGGAACAAGAGGTTCGTCTTCCACAAACACAACGAAATCTACTTGAACATGAATCGTTTATAGTTATGGAAATATAAAAGTGATCACCATAATTTAATGTTATTCGAACGTGATAAGTTCAACGCTGAAGTTTGAACTTCAAATAATCAACTAGTAAGCTGAAAAGCAGAAAGTTATGGAAGAAATCGAAGAGCCGACGCTGGTGCAGACGCTGCGCGCACACCGCAGTGAGGTGACGTGCGCGGACGCCAGCGGCGCGCTGTTGGCGACCGGAAGCGGCGACCGCACGCTGCGCCTGTGGCGCTGGACGCGCGGCGCCGGCTGGGATGAGGCGGCGCGCGCGGAGCACGCGCACCGCTACGGCGTCACAGCGGTGCGCTGGGCGGCATCGGGCGCGCTGCTGGCGTCGGGCGGCGTGGACGGCGCCGCGCGCGTGTGGAGCTCGCGCGCGCTGGCTCCTCGCCGCCTGCTGGCTGCGCCTGGCGCCGCCGCCGTGCGCGCACTATGCTGGGCGGCACGCGCGCGCCTTCTGAGCGGGCACGACGACGGCGTGCTGTGCGTGTGGCACGTGCCACGCGCGCAGCTGCTGGCGCGGCTGGCGGCGCACGAGGGCGCGCTGCACGCGGTGGCAGCGCCCGCGCAAGGCGCGCTGCTGCTCACCGCCTGTACGCACGGCGTTCTCAAGGTTTTTGATCTCGCAGGTAATCTTTTTGCTGTCTGTTCTTCATAGACATTTCAGGAGCAACTACCGCTATCGACTTCTTTTAATGTATAAACGATTCCTATATCCTATGTATTGCAGAGCAAGTTGCAAAATTTCCGTAAAATTTGCGAGGGGGACTTGTCACAATTTCATAGCGGAAGATTTGAAACAAACGTCAAATTGGATAAAATCAAATACATTTTTCCACACACTTACTCGAAAACCCCACTGTTTTTAGACACAAAATGAAGCATATTTCGCACTAGTGCGGAAAAGTCGTTTGTCTGCTCCCGCCCATTCAATTGATTGTATTTATCACACTAGGTTATTCGCATCGAGCTATTTTGCACAGTGATTTGTTACTATTTTTTTTTCCTGTAGTAAGTCTGTTGAAAAACGTCGTTTGACTCACACATATGTCATTGCAGAAAACATTTTCTTGATGTGAATCACTGTTTGGGTTATCACTCAAACAGTGATCGACAGGTTCCTTAAATTGACTTAAAAAAAAATGGTTGTCTGTGAAGTCGGATTACGGACGATAGTTTAACGTGACAACATCATAACAAAACATTGATGAAATGATTGCATACTTTTATGAATAAAATTGAATCGTGCAGCGCTCTTGCTCCGATCGTAACGAAACAATGAGTCATGCTTTTTCGTGCGTGCAGCCGGCGTTCTTCGATTTAATAGACGTTTTCACGTCAATAACGCTTCTCAACATATAATTAGTATAAACAACATGAACTTAAATTAATCTTCAAAAGAAATTGATAATGCATATATAGGTTTGCACTTGATCTCCGAGTTGTTTGACCGTTGTTTCCTACTGTATACACACGTGTTACTCCGACTTTTTTCTATGATCCTTGCCAGCGCCCATTTGCAGACAATATCGCCGACTGCAAATTCTGGTGTTCTTTTCAACCATTTCGGCCTTTCGTTTAGTCGGGACAAATATGCGGTTTACCACCGCTGCCAAAATCCTTGAACGAACTGTTGAATGTGGTGCCATCTGCATAGCAGATTGACGTTAGCGTGGTGTAATCTTGGCTTTCTCCGACGAGAAAATGACCAGCCGTAAGTTAGTCATCGATCGAATCAACATCTGTATGTACTGGTGTCAAGTGGCAAGAAGTAAGTCAGGCTTCAATCTATGTGAGCACTGTAGCGCATTCTTCAATATACGATTCATTGTCAGTCCCTTTCGTAAATGATTTTTGACGGACTTGACGCCGGCTTCCCGATGCCCTCTATACTTGGGCCTATATGGCGGTGTAAATTGCCATTGTGTTCCATCGTTTGCTAGTTGATCAGTCACATGTTCGGGTATTTGTAGTCCTGCTTCATTCCACATTGTACGTAATTCCTTGTTATGTTTCTCTTCTGGCCACAAAACGTTTGAATGCTGTGATGAATGTATCGGACGTAAAATAGCTCACTTAATCCAAGTGCATAGCCTTAACAACCATGCAAATGAATATACAAATATCTGCCTTGCTGGGGTGGCGGCATCAACACCACCACATGAAAAACTAAGAAGCGAAATTTGTACGGCAACAAAAAGAACAACAACGCAATCTATGTTGTCAGCGACGAACTACCAACGAAATCTTGCATTGCGAAAGCAAAGTTTTCCGTGAGATTTGAACATATACAACAGTCCGAATATCAAATATCGGGCAGTTGCCCACCAGACACAATAACGGTCTCGTCGGAGGTCTCCCTTTTCAATGGAGGATTGTGGGACTTTACTCTCTGTTCCGCATACCTCTATACTGGTTTTTGCGCCTCTTCCTTTTGAGTTCAATACATAAACAGGGCCAACAAAGTCGACCGCTCTTTAAGCGAAAAGACGCAAAGGAGTCACCTAAGATGCAGGTAAGTCACCTATTATCTGTTGTCAACTAGCAGCTCGTTTGCCGTGCACAAGTAAGACATCCATAGTAAGTATTTCTTCACCAGACTTTTGCACCCAACAATCCAATTTTAACTCATCAAATAAGTATAAGTTTTATTAGTGATAAAAACTATATATAATAAGTTTTAAACAACTAGAGTAATAATCACGAAATTATGTACAAACGCATATAAAAACAAAATAACACATTGGGCATCAAAAATTCATCGACATCGCTATCAATGGCAAAAGTGCACAGAACACTGGAAGCATTGCCGCGTTGAATGGTAATGCTGATTCTTTTGCCGAAGAAAAGCCAAGCCCTCTGGTCACGTGAACAGTCAACAACTTGTTTGCTGATGTCCCGAAAGTCTCGATTCGCACTCGGACCCCATGGGTATATTACTCTTAATGAGGTTGTTATATTTGCGCCGTTTGAGATTTTCTGCACTTGCAGCATCAGCTCCAGCGCAACCCGCCGTGCTAAGAAGATGGGATGGCGCAAGAATGTCGACACATCAAAGGCCTATCTACCCTCCAAGGCATTATGGTCATCCCATCTGGCCTCTTCTCATCATCACGTGCCAAGCCATTGGGTTCTAAAACAGCTGGCACCACGGCGCGGCGGTGATAAGAGCCCGACAGATAATGTCATTAATTCTGGGGTGCAGCGCTCTTACTGTAAGACAGGCTATGGTGTCCGAGGTGGTCGACTGCTTTATCGCATTGACATCGACGAAGAGTTATACTAGGAGCACCTACACGCAGACACGTAGCGATCATGTTTATACCACCATGCATTGTTTTGAGGTGTGCGTCAGCCACTACCAATGAAACCAGTCTGTTTTTCTTCCCCAATATTATTGGAAATTTTTGGTTCTCACTGACATCTGAGTTTTTGTAACCTTCCGCCCACCCTGAGAATAAATTTGCTTGTCTAATGAACTATATTTATAACTAGCTGCCCGGACAGACTTCGTTCTGTCAAAAGTTAATAGTAAAAATTAAATAAATGTAAGTTTTTCGAGTGATTACGTTACTTATATCTCAACAATCAACGAAAATGACTTACAAAAATAATTTTTCAATTTTGTAGACTGCAATACTTTATAAATTTGATAATACTTATTCTAATGCTTTTTGGCATACACTATTTTTTGTTTGGTTACTTGGCGCGTAAACAAATAAAGCTGACGGTTTCCCAACGCGGGAACAGGCAACATACAACTGTCCATGAGAGAAGCATGGGTTTTCCAGATTAACGACGTAAATACTTAAAGACTGACCCTGTGATTTATTTATTGTCATTGCGAAAGCAAGCCGCAGTGGAAATTGCAGTCGTTTAAATTCAAATGGTACGTCAGTTTGTATCATTGGGATGCGGGGTATCAACACTTCTTCGCCCTTATATTTTCCTTTTAGAATTGTTGCTTCGACTACATTGTTTAGTAAATTTTTCACTGATAGCCGTGTGCCGTTACATAGACGCGGTGGGTTAATATTTCGTAACATTATGACTACCGATCCTACTTTCAATTGAAGATTATGGGGTGGCAATCCTGGGAAATCCAATGAGTTTAAAAATTCTGGTGGATAGTTGACGACATCATCTTGATTAGTTGCGTAATCAACTGATTTGTATGTCTTTAATTCACCGGCAATTTCATTTTCAATTTTGAAGTCGATTTCATCTACATCTGTGTTTTTGGCAGCTAATATAGCACGTTCGCTCGGCCAAAAATGATCTTTGTAATTTTGAGAGACGTTTGGGAACACTTTTTATATGAGCTCGGTTGTTGTTTCAGTAAACTGATAGAAATCGACAGGAAATGTAAAGCAGCCAGTCGAATTATCAACAGGGATTTTGCCATTACCAAGGTCAATGAGTTGTTTAGAAAAGATTTCTCCATATTGATCATTTTGCAATTCTACACGCATATTCTTATTTAAATTTAGTATCTTGACGTATTTCCATAAAACGGAGGACTTTAAACATGCATTGAGTTCATCTGCTGGCGTTGACCGAGGAATCACTGGTAATGCTTGACGGAAATCTCCTTCTAATAAAATCATCGATGAAATCAAAAAAGTCTTTCCTGTACCAACTGGAGCGTCCAAAAAGTAAATTTCTCCAGTTCCATCATTTACAACTTTCATAAGTGATTTAAATACATATTTTTGTTGTTGGTTCAAGAGCGGAACATTTATTCTAACTGATTTTCTTAAAGCACCGAGATCATACAGTTTTTCACGTCGCAACTTTTGACTAAAAGCGTCATGCATTGGGCGATTAGGCACGACCAAGCCTAATTGAGATAATACTTTGTTTGACATCATCAAGCACATGTCTTCAATTGTTATAAACGCCTCGTTGTAAATTTCTTCTGTGTATTGTAAATGTATGTTTCCTGTTCTAGCGCGCATTTGATGCAAGATATCGTCACACATATCATCTTTGTATTTGATCCATAAATCAATTGGTTTTGTCGGGAAGAATGTCGATATAATTATAGAAAACAATGTTTGAATTTGCTGAGGTTTTGAAGAAATGACAGCATCATTTAAGGTTTGATCCCAATGGGAATCATTTTCTAACAGTTGCAAACGGTGACAGGCTTCTCTGTAAGAGCCACATAATTCTCCATTTACAGTTCGTAAATGTTGGAATGATGTTGGGCCCCGAACATTGACTAACAGTAATCGCAAATAGAAACACTCATTATAGCTTGGATGGACTGAATAAATTCGACCAACGGCATTAGTGGAATATACATTGCGGTAGCCTGGAACTGGATTTCCTTGCTTCCGTTGGTGAAATGTTTTTGAAGAAGTGTAATATATTTTAGTATGTTTGTCAAGAAATGTATTGAATTAGTTCCAGTTCCTGAAACCAATGAGTACAGTGGCTCTGGTGGTGGAATCAATGGCACTAATTTGACTTTTCCATTTGCACAACACAATCCATTTGCTTCATTTGTGTGTTTTAATGCCTTACAATATGGGCAGACTAATTTCATAGGTCCAATAGCAACGCATTCATAGGAACTGTAGTCAATTGAAACATCGTAACTGAAAGCCGCTCGTGAAACATTAAAAGCAGTACGAAGACGACGCATTGCACGTAACCTAATCCTTTCATTTTCATTTTGCTCTTCACGTTCATCTCTAGTCTGATTATTTCGAAAATTTGCTTGGTTTGTAGCATTTCGAGTTCTTCGACCCAAATTACTGCGCCCACGCTTTGGCAGCAAGGATCTAAACGGTATTACACGGAACACACAATTGCTTTTCAAAAGAAGTGAAAATATAAAAGAAAACCAAGAACCGCCACACACAGAAGAATTAATTTTTATTTATATAGATCACCATAATATTGCACTTGATTATTTATCATATTAACATGCCTAAATTGTATTCAATCAGTCTAATCAACTTGAATGTATTTACCATAAATAATTCAAACGCGGGTTTTTTTTATAGTCTTAAAACCTTCCGTGGACCTTAAGGAACATACGAAAAAAAAATTAGCCGAATTGGTCCAGCCATTCTTGAGTTATGCGCTTACCAACATTCATTTTTATTTATATAGATCAAAATGTGTACTGTGGTGAATGTATATTTAAGGTTTCATTGTTATATCCTACACTCGGAATAAAGCAGTCATTATCTAGCAAGATCGTGTTTTACTTCATGGTGACAGTGATAATTTCGAATTACGATTTCGGAAGTAATAAAAGACGATAAAAACGTGTCAAACAGTGTGTATTTGTGATAGAACATCCGTGTAAATATGGAACACGCGAGACCTCCAGCGAAATTAGTGTTAGAAGGGGGACCCGCAAATCGGGCTGACGCGTGGTGGAAGTGGCTCAAACCGTTTAAAAAGAAGAAGAAGAAGAAGTTTTCTAAAGGCGTCAGGAGTATACAAGGAAGACATAGATGTCCAAGCCAGTTTCCTCATCAACTTAATAGGCGCAGATGGATATGATACGTATTCATCTTTCAAAATTATGGTGGAAGGACAAGATGACGACATCGATGTATTGATTAAAAAATTTGATGAGCGTTTCGGTACAAAAAGCAATACAACAATTATGAGATACAGGTTTTTTACACGAAATCAGATGGAGGGTGAAAATATAGACGCTTACGTAACAGCTCTAAGACTATTATACCAACATTGTGAATTTGAGCATTTAGAAGACGGGTTAATACGAGATGGAATTGTTTGTGGAGTAAACGACACAGAAGTACGCGATAGATTGCTCAGGACAGACGAGTTAAGTTTGGAAAAAGCCGTAAAAATATGCCAGGCAAGTGAGGTGTCCACCGACATATAGAAAAAACGAAATCGAAGGAATAAAGTGGCGAGGTTGACGCGTTAAGGAGTATGCGTGCATCGAAGCTAAGCGGTGCTACGGAGACAGCGGCGCCGGCGCGCGAGTCGCGAGGCCCACGCGGTGCGCCTGCGGCGGTGGTGCGACACGCTGGGCGCACGCAAGTGCGTGGCTCATCAGCTGGGAGCATCGCAGCGTCCTCGTCGTCGGGTCGCGATTCTAAGTGTTGTTGTGCTTGTGCTGGCGTTCACGACGATAACGCACGATGTCCGGCGCGATTTGCTAAGTGTGAAATTGCCTTTACAGGAGCTAGTATCGTTCTTGGTGCGTTAAGATTAATAATAGTATCGCCACTTTTATTCTATACACGGCAGTAAAATATTATTCCTTATGCCTTTTTCAGACGCATTGCAGAATCCATGTAACGTTATCACAAGTTTTTTCAGAATTTATAGTTTTCAGCCAACGCTCAATTCTTAATTCTTTGACATTTTCTAATTCTCTTCTAATGAACTTCCATTCTTGTTTCATCTCAACGCTCATTTCTTGGTCCCCAACAATCCAACAAGATTATTCGCGCGTAATAATCTTGGCCGCATCAGGATACTGTACGCCTTTCCTCTTTTCTGATCTTCTGCAAGTTTCAGAGCATCTGGGTATTCAAATGTTTGTTGCGCGGCGCACTATTTTCTCATACAAAATAAATGACGACATGTTGTCAACAACAATAGCTTCATGTGCTCTTAATTACGGAACCGAGACCATCTACTAAACCTCTCTTGAATCGATTGGGCTTTAAGCTTTGTAGGTGAGATGAGGCTTTATTTAATTTCGCGTTTAAGTTATCTATTTGAAGCTCATATAATGTGTGGGTGTAGTTGTCTAGTCTGTCTGTCGCTTTAGTAAGTTGAAATCGGATCTCGTTAATATTGTTATCTATATCTGTTAGTTCTATGTTTTGAAGGAATGTATGATAATGAGTGATGAGTTTCATGAGTTCTAATTTGAAAGGCAATAGTCCAGGTCCATTTTCGAGTCGTTCTAGATTAATTTCCTGAGCCCATGTTAGGCTGAACGTCAGCATCAGGGGTATCCTGCAACAATTTCGCGGATTTAGGGACACTTTTTAATCTAGATTTGGCTATAGGTCCTTTTTTCTTGGAAGTGTAAATGTGGATGGGTAAGTTAGCCAGAACGGTATCCTGGGTGTACCTGGGTGCAAGCTTAGATCTAATCGCGGAGGGATTACTAATGAATATTTGTTGGTCGAGCTCATAGTCGGCCTCATCCTCGCGGGTTTTATTACGATTCTCTATGAGCGCTGTTCTATTAGCGAGAGATGTTTCATTAATTAGTTCGTATACTTTTTGCACACGTTCCCTATGGGTTTCGGTGTATTGTTGTAGTAAGTGTCCGGTCAGATCTATGTCAGTCGGGTCTCGTGGGTCAGTGTGTCCTAATATAAGGTCATATGGCTTAAATCGTGTGAAAGAATGGATCGAACTATTGTAGGCTATGATAGCGTATGGCATCAGGTGTACAACTGGCTCATCTTTGTACTTTAGTTTTAAAATACGAAGATGTTCCAGTATAGTGGAACGAAAGCGTTCTATTTTACCGTTAGCGTTTGGTGAGTATGCTAGTGTTTGGTGATGAATTATTTTATGTACCTTGCAGAACTCGGAGAACATCTGGTTGGTGAATTCGGTCCCTTGATCTGTAATAATGGTTAGTGGTAGGCCAGACACAACTGCCGGTGAAACTTGTTTAATGGTTCGTCGGTGATAGGTATTTCGAGTATAGGGTTCTCTTCAGAGGTATGTGCAGTCAAAGTGTTGGAGTCAGCTAGGGATGGTGGTCTATCAGTTGCGATTGCAATCATCGAACTAACTTCCTCATTATGGATTTCGACGCGAGAGAGGGCATCGGCATTGGTATTATGTTTGCCTTTTTTGTAAATGACGGTGAAATCATATTCACTTAACCTTAACCGCCACCTGGTAAGTCTTAAATTTGGTTCTTTCAGACTCATGACCCATTGCAAAGGTTTGTGGTCCGTTACTATTTTAAACTTGCGACCAAAAAGGTAAGGCCGGAAGTATTTTGTTGCCCATACAATCGCTAGTAATTCCTTTTCTATTGTGCTGTAATTAACTTCACTTTCGTTAAGCGTTCGTGAAGCGTATACTATGGGTTTGTCCAAGCCAATGGGACCTTGTGAAAGTACTGCACCGATTGCAAAATTGGAAGCATCTGTAGTCAAGACGAACTCTTTCTCGAAGTCTGGATATTTAAGGATGGGGTCGTTAGTCAGTAAAGTCTTACATTTCTCAAAACAACTAATGTAATCTGAGTCTAAAGTTATTTTCTTTCCTTTCTTTAAACATTGTGTCAGTGGTTTGGTAATACGGGAAAAGTCTGGAATGAATTTTCGGTAGTAACCGAGAAGTCCGAGAAACTGTTTTATTTCTTTTGTAGGTATGGGATAATTTTGAATGGCAGTGATTTTATTTGGGTTAGGCTTTATGCCTTCGGTAGTTATGATATGACCTAGGTATGCGGTCTCAAGTTTTAAGAACTCTGATTTATCTAACTGGATTTTGAAGTTAGATTCTCTTAACCTTTGGAACACCTTCTCTAAGTTGTTCATGTGTTCTTGGAGAGAAGTACTGAATACAATGATATCGTCCAGGTAGACCAGACATATAACGTTCTGGAGTCCCCTGAGTACGTTGTCCATTACTCGTTGGAATGTGGAAGGAGAATTCTTAAGTCCCATGGGCATCCTCAAAAATTCAAAGTGCCCATGTTCGACATTAAAAGCGGTCTTAGGGTTCATTTCGACTTGGTAAAATCCTGATGCTAGGTCAAGAGTGGTGAAATGGGGAATGAGTCACGGATGTCGGTAACAGCTGACTAGCTTACTGTACTTACGAGTTTTAAAATATAAACACAACGTTTTTAAAAAGTTTTTATTGAAGGAGAACTTGAACTTCATACAATAATCCACATACATTGTAGTGCAGTGATAGTGATTATTAAAACATAAGTAGGTAATAACCTGAAAACCAAACAAAAATAAAACCATTGCCAACCGCCTGGGTACCCGAAACTTTTATACAAATAAAAACATAGTGCTAAAAACAATTAAAACACACATACTAAAAGTGTAACGGTGTACAGTGCAAGTTGGGTTGTGTTGAAAATCAAGCTCACTGAAAAATACAATACTTACAAGTAACCAATTTGTCATTCAACAGTACGTGTTATAACGCCATCTGTGATTACCTGGTGGTACTAATATCTATTCTGTTTACAAACAGTAGATATTCGACTGTGAATCTTAATACTAAACTTTACTGCGAACGTACACCACAACAATAAATTCCACGACTATGGCAAAGTGTGGTGGCTGCGGTCAATTTATGGCCAGAGCTGAGTGTGTTCGCTGCACTAAGTGCCCGGGGTCGTATCATCCCACCTGCATTGGCATTACGTCAACAAAGGTTTCGCCTAATTGGTTTTGTCCTGACTGTATGGCGAAGATTCCGAGAAAAGACAACTCGGCTACGCCTGTCAAAGGCCCATCAGACGGTGTCATAATTAACAACCCGTCAAATACCATCCAGCCTTCTTCTAAAACTCAGTCTCCAGCGGTAAACCAGAGTGCAGTGGCTAAGCAAATAACTGTAGAACCAATAGTCAACCAGCCTATCCAACCCCCCTCCCCAATAACAACAGGCTCTCGGGAGCTCAACGTAGCTTACGAGATTCGCTGTTTTCGTGAGGAACTCAGTGCCATGAGAGTGGAGTTACGACAGTTCCGGGACGAAATGGCGGACTTAAAAGCTGATGTCGGGTTATGCAGGGAACGCATGAGTGTGGTCGAGGACAAGGTTTCCCATCTCGAGAAACGTTTTGAGGAGAAGGAGCCATCATCTGCTGACCACCTTGAGGAGACTATAGCGGAGCTGAAATTACAGCTGAATGAACGCGATCAGGATCTTCTGCTCAATGACGTCATAATAACGGGTATACCGGAAACAAAAGATGAGAGCCCGTTACACTTGGTGCATTTGGTTTCTTTGAAGCTGGGAATAACCATCGACGAACGCGAAATAGTAAACGCAGAGCGTATTGGCATGGTGCGCCGCAACTTTACTGTGACCGGTAGTGCGGACGCGGCGGAGCAGGCGCGGCCGCGCGCGCTCGCCGTGCGACTGTCTCGCCGCGCTGCCCGCGATCAGCTGTTGCGAGCGGCGCGCGTGCGACGCGGCCTCACCACGGCGGACCTCGACTTGCGGGGACCTACGAGACGGTTTTATTAAAATGAGCGACTGACACCGATTAACGGAAAGTTGTTTTTTAATGCACGTGAGGCTGGGCAGAGACATAATTTTAAGTATGTGTGGACCAAAGACGGCCGTATGTATGTAAAGAAAGAGGATGGTATATCCCCACAACGTATTCGTTCTGACATTGACATGGTCCGAATTTTTGGAAATGGTGTAGTTTGAAAGGAATTTTATTTAGTTTCAAAATATTTTTTAAATTTCTTATTCGTTGTTTCGCACTTTACAACGTTTGTTTTCTATCCGTGTCTGTTATTGTCTTTTTCTTTATTATTTGTTTTGAGTATTCCGGGCTGCAGTTAGTCCAGCCTAAAGGCTGGAATCTGAGAGATGAATCTGCTTACCTCTTGTTGACCTTGCCCCATAGAACTGCTGCATTCCGTGGAAGTTTTAAATTCGCTGCTTCTCGTTGCTGGAACGACCTGCCACCGCCGTTTCGTGCTTTAAGAACAGTTGGTACTTTTAGTTCCAAATTCAAACAACACCTGTTATGCATTCAAAAGGATACCACATAAACTTACCCTAGGTCTGCACGCTGTTAGTAACATAATTGGTGATTTTGTTCTATTTTCTCCGTAAATGCATGACGCTGCCTGGCGACAAAGCACTACACTTCACAGCCCGCAACTATTAATATTTATCTTTATTATACTTAAACGCAATTTAGATGCTTCAAGTCGATATAGCTTTTTGTTTTGTTTATTTACATTTATGTTTCTGTTCAACGGGTTCAACCATCTTTTCTTTGTGACAGCCGACCATAACCTCCCACTTGCGCCCGCACGCTCTATTCATTTGTTTATGATATCGACAAATGAAGCTGGAGCTCTGGGCTATTGGGTGTCAGCTTATTTATTGTTTGTATGTACCGATTATTATTTTTAATTTTTTTTTATCATTTATATAATTATATATTAATAATTGTTGCATTTTTTTTACCCATATTTATACTTATTATTTTATTTGTATATTTCTGTTAAATATGCTCCGTGACTGTATCCGTGGCACCACTGACTGGCCCTATCAGAATACCAGCGCTGCGTTATTTATTTTTTAGATATCGCAGCATAAGCTGAGATAGGGACCATTTTGGCCTCGCGCAGATAATTTTTGTTTTATACTGTTTAGTTTTTAATTTTATTTTACTAGTTTGTTAGTCTTGTGCGAGTCCCAAATAAACATTTTTCTTTCTTTCTCTTTCAAAGGGTGCTTTATTTTGGTTGGCATTTTCCGTAGTGGCACACGTTTGTTGGTAACCAACTTCCATCTTTACAAGCTTTTATTATATTCACTCATATGTAATCGTATTTATTTATCACAAGCATCTTCCCCATGTTCCCTCTCTTATATATATACAATGGCACTTCAAATTTTTACAATATTGATAGTATTTAATGACATTTTAATCACGTGTGTACCTATTTTGAAATCGCTTTGTATTTCTCATGAAGTTACATTAAAATTAAGTCGTTGTTATCACTACGAAAATCTATGTACTACTTGCTACCTCATTGATCGACAGTATTTTAAATATACCATGGTGTTCATTGGTGATACTATTCCACTGTTATGAGTGTGTTATGTAGTGTAGGTAATATTATTATAAAAATAAGATTCAAGTAGATATAAGGCAAATATTTATTTTGTTTAAACCATTTCAATAAAACTGTTATATATAAGGGTAGGTAATATTATTATGAAATAAGATTCAAGTAAATATAAAGAAAATATTTATTTTGTTTAAACCATTTCAATAAAACTGTTATATATAAGGGTAGGTAATATTATTATAAAATAAGATTCAAGTAAATATAAAGAAAATATTTATTTTGTTTAAACCATTTCAATAAAACTGTTATATATAAGGGTAGGTAATATTATTATAAAATAAGATTCAAGTAAATATAAAGGAAATATTTATTTTGTTTAAACCATTTCAATAAAACTGTTATATATAAGGTAAATTATAATGTTTCAATTAAATAATACATTAATAATAATATTAAATTTATCTTTAGCATTAATATTCAGATTTATCATTAATTATCTTTATCGTTATTTATCCACTTCAGAACTTTATTATTTCTGTTATATATAAGGTAAATTATAATGTTTCAATTAAATAATACATTAATAATAGTATTAATTTATCTTTAGCATTAATATTTAGATTTATCATTATCATTATGTATTCACTTTACACAGCATTTTTAGGGGGAACACAAGATAACTATACTATATTCATAGTCATACTATAATTTTATAACTTCAAACTACTATAAAGAACAGGAAAAGTACTCAACTGGTGATCTGCTCGGTCCGACGGCTCGACTAAGAATGCCCCACAAAGGCTTTTTTTTTTTTTGGATTGGTACCACTCGCAGTTCAGCACGCTAGGGCTGGTGACTGCTTAACCGGCCTATCCGTGGTGGCCTTAAATGACTCTAAGGCCCCCAGCCAGGGCTTACAAACTAAATTAAAACTACATGACCGCTCGCTAGGGCATCCCCTGTGGGATACGGACCTCGGCTAGCGGCGTCATTAGGGAGGAACAGCAAGGGACAGGCTGGGTCATAACATTATTTGGGGAGTTTAAAACTACTGGCTCAGCGACACGGGCAGGCTCGGTAATCAAAGGTCGGGAAGGATATTTACGGGGGCGTCGCGACGGGCCCCGACGGCGGGGCCTGAATACGGAACGCGGTCTGTTCTTGTGTTTTCTAAGAGTGCTGGTTTCCCTACGGCTCTCTTGGATCTGAGTGATGGATGCCCCACAAAGGGTTGGGCTCTCGCTTTTATACAGAGTGACAAACAACTGACGTCATCGAGCCGTTAGTACAGAGAACACTTATACAAAATTGATCAACTAGACTACATTTTACTTAATAAAAGTGATATAAATGTACTGTTAAAAGTATAATTATGTCACGACATAAATATTGTAATATAAATACTGTAAAAGTGGTTTTAACAATGATTTTATGATTTGAATTACAACCGAATCAACTTCCGAAATCAAGGAATCTTTATTTCACTTATACAATTAAAGAAATAGTGCTAAAAATTATAAAAAATTAAAAAGATATAACAAGTGCAAAGTATTTTAAAATTGGAATGTCAAACCCTGGTTCATTAGGCACTAACCATGATGATTTTATCGCTGCATTGGCTAGATAATTTATTGTTGTCTTATGATTGTTCTCTTTTTTACTTTGTGTTTTGTTGCTGTTGTGTTGTGTCTGTATCGAATAAATGTTTTCTATTCTATTCTATTCTAAATATTGGCACTTGCCTAGTTTGTCCAAAACGTCTGTAATATTCGGGATAGGGTATTTGTCATCGATCGTTTTTTCGTTAAGCTTCCGAAAGTCAACAACTATACGCCATTTTCGTTCCCCAGAGGCGTCACTCTTCTTTGGGACGACCCAAATCGGTGAACTCCAAGCTGATTCGGACGGCCTAATGATTCTCTGATCTAACATCTTCGCTATTTGATTACTAACTTCCTGCCGGTGTATGAATGGATCCTATGGACCTATAACTTTTAGTATAAATCGGAATTTCGTCTGTAGTTTTGAAACTGTGCTTTATTTTGTTGGTGAAAGTTAATGCCTCGCCTTCAATGTAAAAGACGTCAGCGTATTTCGAGCATAGTGCTAATAAGTTTGCCTTTTCCTCTTCGTCTAAGTGATCGGTACGTAACCGGGATGTAACATCTTTAGCGCGAGGTGACATTTTGTTCAGTGCACTCGACATTGAATATCATTGCCTGAGTTGCGTGGTCTAATGAAAATATTACATCGTTGTTGGTTGGGTTAGTTACTTCAACCATACCGTGGCTATTAGAAACGGTGGTCAGGCATTCGGATATAATGCAATTGCAAATAATCTGTTCTTCTACAAAAACCTCACCGTCTGGTGCATTAACAGGTAACCGTATTAATTTAGATCTTCCCGCTGGTATGATTTCTTCGTAGAGATTTAAATTTCGAGAGTTATAAATTTGGATGGGATTAATTGCGAACTTATTTATCAATGTAAGATCTTTTAAATCTAATTTAGCCTCCCATTTGGTAAGTAAATCCATTCCTATTAAACCATCGAAACGATCATGGAATCTGTACACGAATAATTTAATTGGCTCTGTATCACCGAGTTCGGGAAAACAGGGTAAGTTGATAGAGTAGTCATTTCTGCTCGTAGCATGAACGTTAGTAACCTCGAATGGATTGCTTCTGGACTAACAAACGATTGGTTTGCACCGGTATCTATTAGAAAATTAAGTGGAGGGCTATGGATATACAGTAGTTGCCTTTGGGTTTGCAAGTTTAATTCTATCCTGAGTTGTTGGACTTCGGAGCTTTCTGAAAATCCTGACTGGTGGAAGGTTGCTGTTGGTCAGCAGTACGTGAATTGTTCTTGTCGGTAGTCCCGTCAGTCTGTTGCGGTGCGACGTGTTCATAAGAAAAATCATTGAAATAAATGTAGTCGTTATTGTAGTCGCCATAGTTATAGGGGTCAAAGTAAAAGTAGTCAGCTAGGTCGGGGTAACAATAGTCTTCCCCATAATTCAAACACTCGTACATATTAACATCACGGGTTTTAAGATAGTTGGAAGGTGGTGGATTGCCCTGTACTGCCCAATTCCAGCTGTTAGTGGCAGGCAGTGGCCTAGATGCAAAGTGGCTGACGCCGCTCATTGTTCTGGGACCATTATTCGGCGGATAAGGGTTCCTTGGAGGCGTTCTGAATCCAGCACCACCTTGATTGTTATTAGGCGGTGGTGCACCGAATACTTGTTGCGTACGGGTAGGGCGCGATTGCATGTTATTTGGATTAAATGGCATTTTAAACTGGTTTTGAGAAGGCAAAGGTCGTAACATAAATTGCGGTCCCTGCTGTCTAAACGGACCAGGCATGTTAAAAGGATTAGGTCTAAACGGTACAATCATATTATTTGGAGGGACTGGCATTTTATGATTGTTTTCGTTCTGTTGATTGGGTGGTACGCGAGATGACGATCTTTTATCTATAAAGTTATCATTCCTACTCTGCAAATATATAGTGTTAGTCTCATCATGCACGAACTCTAGAGCCTTCTCAATAGTCTCTGGTCTCATACATCTAATACGTGCACCTAAGGGATCTTTCAAACCACGTAGATAGGCCTGCAAGGTCAGTTTGCGATATAAATCGCGTTTTGCTGCAATGGTTGATTCGAAGGATTCGTGCAATGAAACGTATGTCATGACGGTGCTGAAAAGACTCCGGCAACGCTCATAGAATTCTTGTGGCGTGCCGGAACCTTGTGTAAGTAAGGCCAAATCGTTGTAGAAAGCGGTCTCATCTCGCTGATCGGCAAAGTTATTAATAAGAGCACTACGTATGCCTGCCCAATCATTGGGTATACCATTAGCGTTTATAAGACGGGCGGCAGGCCCTGTAACCTTGTTCAACATGCCGTTTAAAAGCGCTAGTTTGTATATATCCGGTTGCCCCTCTTGAATGAACTCGCGTACTAACTGATCACACAATTTGATAAACCTGGTAAGTATATTCGGATTCCCATCGAAGTCGGGAACTAAGCGGAGGGCTTTAAAAATACCGTCTAAGTCAAGTTCAAGTTCAATTACAAGATTAATATTACGTCTAGAATCTACACTACTATTTCTACTACTAACTAACCTAGGTGTACTTGATCTACGTGGATGGAAAATATTAGATACGGTAAATGGAACCTACACACAAAAGGAAGCAAGCAACCACTAAGAAAATTCAGCGGACTTACATGAGCATTCTGGTCTTCGTTGAGCTGTTTCGATTTCTGGATCTCCGGCGTAGTCTCTTTGTTCAGGATCTCCCGGCGCGGCGTTGGAAGCCTATCGTAGCGGATGCGGTGCGATATACCGGCTATCGCAATAACGACCCGAGAATCTTACCGACTGCGCCAATTACGTAGGCTACTGCCGGAGGACTCAAATAAACCCGAATTAATTTAAAACTAATTTATTTTAAAAGAAATAACAATTCTAAGTAAATGAAATTGACTCGATCGATGGTGGATACGAAGTGAGCGGGCTCGGTCACGTAGACGGTGTCTTCGGGCCTCGTGTCCTGTGTCAGCACTTTCCACTCGTAGCAACTGGGTCGATGATGCGCACGCGGCGTGCCTCGTGCCTTTGTGTCAGCGCTTTACTGAATAGGTATGGGCGTAACATACTTGTAAACCACAACAACACAAACAATAACAACACAAGTACAAATCTTCACGGTTACTATTTTAGAGGCTTATCTACCTATCTCATTATCACACACAATCTGTGTTTACATACCACATAATATTATTGATACAATCTTAAATTTACATTTCCACCAGAGATTTATAGTTGCAATATTTATGCCTATACGTGAAATTCGATCATAATTCGCAATTGTTAATAAATAATGAATTGGACGACTTGACGGTGGCTGACACCATTACTTGTAACATTGACGACTGCTCGAGACTAAGTTTTACTGACAGTACCCCTTTGAATGTTTTTGTGCAAAATATAAGAAGTACTAACCTTTTTTTTAAATGGCAAAATTAGATTGCAAACACTAATAAAAAGATCGGATATTGAATGGGATAGAATTGTTCCCACTGAGTCTTGGATCTCTCGATCGACGTTTATTCCACTAATGAGTGGTTATCAGTTTGCATACACACAAACTAACAGGACGCAAAATGAGGGCGTCATAGTCTATTATAAATCTACCCACACCTTTAAGATATCGTCGCTGGCAGATGAAAATTGTCTAATTATCATTATTAATTCACAAACTGTGATACTGTGTATTTATCGCCCATCGGCTGAAAGAAATGTCTGCAAATTCCTTGAACTACTAAACAATATATGTATTACTTACATTATCGTCATATAAAACATTTTCCTAACTGGCGATATTAATATAGACATCGCCTTCCCCTTCAGATACAAGAGCTGAAACTTACCTTAATCTATTGGCCTCTCATGATATGTTGCCTGCCTACGATATCCCTACCCACAGCCACACTTGCCTTGATCACGTAATTGTCAAAACAATTTAATGTAATGTATTGTTGCCCATGCTACCCTCACCGATCACTAAAGCGTAATAATAAGTCTTTCGCACATAAGCTCCTCAAACCGTCCATTAAAAACTTTAAAATGTATAGATTATCAGTCCCTGGGCGGAAAAATTAAATCAATAGTAGTAATGAGGCTGTTTCATTGGTTTTGCGGAACTCTTAACTCTTTAATAATCATTCGTACTGAAACCATTACAGTCTCAAGACGTAAACGTATAATTAAGCCATGGATTACTCTTGGACTTTTACGATGCATGCGTATCCGAGACAATCTTCATCTAAAGTCTAAAAAATATCCAAATAACGACATTGCTAAACTTACTTACACTCGCTATCGAAATTTTTGTAATGATATTTTAAAGAAAGTTAAGCAGGAGTATGATAAAGCTGAACTCTCTAATTGTGAAGGCATCAGAAAATAAATGTGGGACACTATTAAAACAATCACATCCACCACAAAATATATAACTCCACCCATGGAACTGATATGAAACAGCCTAAAAACTCAGTAAATAAGATTAATCAATTTTTTGTGAGGATAGTTATGTCCTTAGAGGGTCCTGCCAGGGTTTGACCCTGTCTTTTCCCAGACTTCTTCTGTGCTGCCATGTCCCCTTCTCTTTTGTGCTTTTGCCCACGGAAGAGAATGAGATTAAAATCATCATAGCATCTCTCAAGACAAATCGTGCAGTAGGGCCTAGTGAATTAATTAAAAAATATTCAAACATACTATCCTATCCCATCGCGTTTATTTGTAACATATGTTTTTCTACAGGTGAATTTCCATCTGAACTCAAGAAATCATTAGTTCACCCAATCCACAAGAGTGGTAGCACAGATTGTGTAAATAACTACCGCCCAATATCCATTCTGCCTACGTTATCTAAGATTCTGAAGAAAGTTATTAACAAGCAACTAATTAATTATTTTGAAAGGAAACACTTATTATCCGAAAATCAATATGGTTACCGTAGAGGCAGATCAACGAATGACGCCATACATCAACTAACTGATACTATAAGTGCTAAGCTTGATGACAAAAAATGTCCTTACAATTTTCTTTGATTTGGCGAAGGCTTTTGACACAGTCTCTGTGCCACTCTTGTTAAAAAGAATTGAACGTGTCCGAAAATGAAGTTAGAGCAGAGATTATGTCATTGAATAACACAAAATCCGTAAGTTACGACGAAATAAATACAAAAGTCATCAAAAGCATGTACTAATGAACTTACTGAAATTATGACAAATTTAATTCATTTATCATTCTCACTTGGCATTTTTCCTGAAGCACTAAAGCTGTCAATTGTTAAGCCACTTTATAAAACCGGTGAAAAATCAGACGTTAACAATTATCGCCCAATAACTTTGATACCTATTCTTTCGAAAATATTCGAAAAGTGTATGTATAATAGACTGATTAGCTTCTGTAATAAATTTAACATTATTAGGAACGTTAGCTATCTACAGTCTTATAAAAATAGTATTAACGAATATTAACCATAACTATCTTACTACAGGGCTGTTCTTCGATCTAGTTAAGTCTAAGGCTTTTGATCTAGTTTCTCATGACCTGATACTGCAGAAATTGGAGGCAGCTGGAATAAGAGGCATTACACTTCAATGGTTATCCTCATATCTATGTAATAGGCAACAGCACGTTACTATTACTAAAATGGACACAAAAACAATAATTATGATATCTCACTATTCCGAATTTGAGTCCAATAAACACGGCATCCCACAGGGAAGTGTACTAGGCCATATTTTATTCCTGTTGTATGTAAACTCTATCACTACTATAACTAATCATAAATGTACATATACTATTCGCTGATGACATCTCTATTATTGTGGCATCTGATAAAAAAACAATACAATTGATGACCACGAGACTGAAATTAATAATGTAATTGAACGATTAATTGAATGGCTAAATAAAAATAACTTATCAATAAATCTTAACAAGTCCGTTTATATACAATTTAATAAATCAAATAATGCAAAACAGAATTCACGAAGTAACGCAAACTAAATTTCTAGGCGTAACCTTAGATCAAGACAACAACTGGAAAGCACATGTTGATATAGTATCAAAACGAATTAATAAATTTGTATATGCACTGAAACAGATTAGAAACACAACATATATATAAAAACGTCATTAACAACATATCATGCATATGTTGAATCAGTGCTACGCTATGGCTTTATTTAGTGGGGTAACAGCACTGATCAAAATAGAGCATTTGTCGCACAAAAGAGATGCATTAGAGCATTATGTGGCCTTTAACTCGACGAATCTTGTAGGCCGGTGTTTAAGAAACTCCTGTTAAGGAGCTCCTGAAACATAAAATCGCATGATTAATTATTATTTCGTAATGCATGTAAAATTTGCACGCTTATATCTATTAAGCAAAACGTGTTTGTTCACATTATTAACACTACCATCTTTATACCATGTTTTTGGCAAATAAATGATATTCTGTTCAATTCAATTCTATTCAATTCTATTCAATTCTATTCAATTCTATTCAATTCTATTCAATTCTATTCAATTCTATTCAATTCTATTCAATTCTATTCAATTCTATTCAATTCTATTCAATTCTATTCAATTCTATTCAATTCTATTCAATTCTATTCAATTCTATTCAATTCTATTCAATTCTATTCAATTCTATTCAATTCTATTCAATTCTATTCAATTCTATTCAATTCTATTCAATTCTATTCAATTCTATTCAATTCTATTCAATTCTATTCAATTCTATTCAATTCTATTCAATTCTATTCAATTCTATTCAATTCTATTCAATTCTATTCAATTCTATTCAATTCTATTCAATTCTATTCAATTCTATTCAATTCTATTCAATTCTATTCAATTCTATTCAATTCTATTCAATTCTATTCAATTCTATTCAATTCTATTCAATTCTATTCAATTCTATTCAATTCTATTCAATTCTATTCAATTCTATTCAATTCTATTCAATTCTATTCAATTCTATTCAATTCTATTCAATTCTATTCAATTCTATTCAATTCTATTCAATTCTATTCAATTCTATTCAATTCTATTCAATTCTATTCAATTCTATTCAATTCTATTCAATTCTATTCAATTCTATTCAATTCTATTCAATTCTATTCAATTCTATTCAATTCTATTCAATTCTATTCAATTCTATTCAATTCTATTCAATTCTATTCAATTCTATTCAATTCTATTCAATTCTAGTCAATTCTATTCTATTCAATTCCAGTTAATGGATTGTGGAGGTCTGGAAGGCAACCGCTCCACGTAAAATACTGGTATTCAGCTGAATCCAGTTTGACTGGAAGCCGACCCCAATATAGTTGGGAAAAGGCTAGGCAGATGATGAAAAAAATAATTATAATACGCCACAACAATAACAATCATAAAATAACATGACATAGGTCGGTAGTAAGTCAAAATTGTAGATGCTGTGTGTATTGTGTAGGTATGAATATCAATGTCAAAAATTTACTTATCGTCAAAAAAATCCTTTGAGTGTAATACGATTTTAATGTAAGGTATTTTTGGAGACTGTTTCTAAATTTATTTTCGTACTCTATGTCCTTAATTGAATTTGGAAGCTTATCATAAAAGACTTTTTTGATTTAATTGATTTTAGCAACAATTCGCTCACAAAATGAAATTGCACTTGCACTTGCTTCGCCTGGAATTGCAGCTACGTTATTGGAAGGCGGTCGAACAGCCCATTCAGCGCTAAAATTACCATTGAATATTCAAAGCAATGAAACTCCGACCTGCAACATTTCGAAGAACTCAGCAATGGCAAAGGTTTTGCAGGAATGTAAGTTGATCGTGTGGGATGAATGCACGATGGCACATAAAAAGTCTTTGGAGGCATTAGACAGAACTATGAAAGATCTGCGAAACAATCAAAACCGATTTGGTGGAGCGATGATTTTATTAGAAGGAGATTTCCGTCAAGCAATACCAGTGATTCCTCGGTCAACGCCAGCAGATGAACTCAATGCATGTTTAAAGTCCTCCGTTTTATGGAAATACGTCAAGATACTAAATTTAAATAAGAATATGCGTGTAGAATTGCAAAATGATCAATATCGAGAAATCTTTTCTAAACAACTCATTGACCTCGGTAATGGCAAAATCCCTGTTGATAATTCGACTGGCTGCTTTACATTTCCTGTCGATTTCTGTCAGTTTACTGAAACAACAACCGAGCTCATACAAAAAGTGTTCCCAAACGTCTCTCAAAATTACAAAGATCATTTTTGGCTGAGCGAACGTGCTATATTAGCTGCCAAAAACACGGATGTAGATGAGATCGACTTCAAAATTGAAAATGAAATTGCCGGTGAATTAAAGACATACAAATCAGTTGATTGCGCAACTAATTAAGATGGTGTCGTCAACTATCCACCAGAATTTTTAAACTCATTGGATTTCCCAGGATTGCCACCCCATAATCTTCAATTGAAAGTAGGATCGGTAGTCATAATGTTACGAAATATTAACCCACCGCGTCTATGTAACGGCACACGGCTATCAGTGAAAAATTTACTAAACAATGTAGTCGAAGCAACAATTCTAAAAGGAAAATATAAGGGCGAAGAAGTATTGATACCCCGCATCCCAATGATACAAACTGACGTACCATTTAAATTTAAACGACTGCAATTTCCACTGTGGCTTGCTTTCGCAATGACAATAAATAAATCACAGGGTCAGTCTTTAAGTATTTGCGTCGTTAATCTGGAAAACCCATGCTTCTCTCATGGACAGTTGTATGTTGCCTGTTCCCGCGTTGGGAAACCGTCAGCTTTATTTGTTTACGCGCCAAGTAACCAAACAAAAAATAGTGTATGCCATAAAGCATTAGAATAAGTATTATCAAATTTATAAAGTATTGCAGTCTACAAAATTGAAAAATTATTTTTATTCATAATTTTGTTTTGCGACTGAATCACAGCTGTCTGAGTTGCAATTTTTGCTGTCAACGCTGCAACTTTCATCGGCAAATTGTTAAAAGTGGTTTCAACGTTGAATTTCGAAATTTTCCCGGTATAATCGGAATAAATAAATAAATACCTACTTTAAGGATTCTGTACCCGGAGGGTAACCAACGGAACCCTATTACTAAGCTTTTCAAAACATACCCTGTAAAAAAATCAACTGTCTACCTATTACAATTGCCGCAATAACAACAAATAATAGAAATAAAATTAAACATTAAATAAGCTCTCATACAACAAACATTTTTCGGTTTTTGGTACTGAACCCTTCATGTGAGAGTCCGACTCACACTTGGCCTTTTTACAAACTTAGTTTTTTGGTCGCAATATTAAAATTTACCTCTGCGAATGGAGTAATAGTACAGGACGACTCCTTCTTTGCCAGTTTCTTGGAAACCACAATAATGTTTGGGCCCTGTTCTTGTAAGTATGAATGTACAGATGTGTGTCGAAGCGCGGTGACGGGCGGCGGCACGCCGGCGGCGCTGGCGTGGGTGGACAACGTGCACGACCTGGGCGCGCTGTGTGCCGCCGCCACGGAGGACGGCGCGCTGTGCGCCACGGGCGGACACGACGCGCTGCTGCGGCTGTGGCACACGCGGACCGAGGACGGCTGGCCGCGCGGCCTGCTGGCAGGTGGCGAGCGAGTGCGCGGCCACGCCGCGGCCGTCACGGCGCTACGCTGGGCCGGCTGGGGCGCGCGCGCGCTGCTGGCCAGCGCGTCGCTGGATCGCACGGCGCGCCTGTGGCAGCCCGACGGACCATCGCTGCGCTGCGTGCGCGTTGTGCACGCGCACGCGCGTTACCTCACGTCTGTGGTGCTCGCACACGACATGCGCTACATGCTCACCGGTCAGTACTTACGCGATCTGTAAGCTGAGGTGTGTCTGTTGTTAAGCCGACATAATGCGTTTTGCTTACTTTACACTTCCAGGCTCGAACGACCGGTCCCTCCGCATGTGGTCACTGGGCTCGCTCACGCTCGACGATCAGCTGGACACTCCGTGCGAAGCGCTCGCTCACTTCGGTCTCGGCGATCTTAAAGTCAGAGTCATTGTTATTGCTTTTTTTTTGGTTCCAAACATCGCGATGAATAAAACGATACCCTTACGGAACCTCTGTCTCTATCACAGCGTTTTTAAAATTGCACCGAGGATGTTCAAAGGGTTCTTATTTTGTGTGTGTACGTCGTCAAACAAAGTTATTTTTTCTTTCTTATTTTTATTGATCACATAGTGAGCACGATCGCAGTGTTACAGGGCATCGGGCCTGTCGACGACGAGGTAGTGGATCCCGACGAGGCCTCGCAAGCGGAGCCGGACGCGGACGGGGGGCACACGAGCATGTGGCGCCTGTGGGCCGACGCCGTGCACGCGGGAGCTATCAACGATATCGCCACGCACGCCGACCTGGTGGCCACCGCGTCCAGGTACGAGCCTGCGGCACCGCGCGTTGCTGTGCTGGCGACGAGTGACAGTTATGTGCGGCGTGCACTGTTGCAGCGACGGCGTGGCGCGTGTGTTCCGCTGGAGTGCGGCAGAGGGCGCGCTACAGCCACTGCACGCGCTGGCAGCGCACCACTACCCCGTCATGGCGTGTGACTTCGCGGCGGCCGGTCGCGCGCTGCTCACCGCCGGCCTCGACGGCCGCGCCTGCGTCTGGGATGTCGAGGTATGTACCACTCGGGACGATGGCGAAATTGATTACTCTATTATTAGCCCGGTCAAGTTAGTAAGTTAGTTAAAATAGGAGTACCGTACCCTTGCATAAATTCTCAAGAAGCTGAAAATTTACATGAAGGTTAGAGATACCATTATATTAAATTGTGGAAAGTCCCCATCGACCCCATGTGAGCAAAAAATTTGGTGCAAGGTCAAAGTTCACAAAATTGGGTTTTTTTTGTTTTTTTTATACGAAACGGTTATTTTATTAAAAAAAAAATCCCCCGTCCCATGGCCCCTACCGAAATATGATTGCTAGATTGAACAGAAACTGTTGATGCAGTTTTAAACCTGATACATTTTACCATCTTTTTCGATCGTATTGTTTCAAATTTGAATTCAGAATACCATACGACATGGAGCTACGCCTAACAAGTCGGATATGCGCCTTGTTAAAGGCAATTGATTTTTGAATAAAAAACATGTTTTATCAAATAAAGGTTTAATTTAATAACGCGTGTTGCCTCCATGGGCATCTACCACAGCTCTCATACGATTAGGCATAGAGTTGATCAACCGCTCTATGCAATTTTGAGGGATCATCTCCCATTCCTCTTCTATGGCAGTTTTCAACTCCTGCATCGTCTGGGCAACTGGCTGACGAGCCCTAACACGTCTTTTTAGCTCGTCCCACATGTGCTCAATGGGGTTCATGTCTGGGCTTCTGGCTGGCCAGTCCATAAATGTGATGTTCACATCCCGAAGATATTCCCTGACGATGCCGGCCGCATAGGCTCTTGCATTATCATGCATAAAAAGGAAATTTGGGCCCACATAGTCCGCGTATGGTATCACGTGAGGTTCTAAGCACTCACGAATGTACCTTTCAGCATTTAATGTTGGCAGCCGTGGTCCTGTAACAACTTCAAGTTGAGTTTTGCCGCTCGCGGATATACCGCCCCAGACAGTCCATGAGCCACCACCATAAGCAACCCTCTCTTCAAAGCAGCATTGTGCGAAACGCTCTCCCTTACGTCGGTAGACCTTCTTCCTTCCATCATTGCCATGTAACACAATTTTAGATTCATCAGAAAAGAGTACACGGCTCCAATCTTGCTGTGTCCAATTTAAATGACTGCGTGCGAAATGAAGGCGCGCTGTTCGGTGGGCTCGCGTTAGTTTGGGCCCATTAGCTGGCTTGTGTGGTACCATATCGCGTTCTTTTAACCTTCTCCGAACAGTTCGAGCGCTCACAGATACTCCGTGGAAGTCGCGAAGTTGGTTTTGTATCTCAATGAAGGTAAGGTGACGATTTCTCAAGCTGGTCGTCACGATGAATCGATCCTGCCTTTCAGTTGTGACCCGAGATCGTGGCCTTCCTTGGCGACGAACAAAGCCGCCAGTCTTAAGGTACCTCCGATAAACATTTCGGACCGCAGATCGACTTAAATTAAGTTGAGCACTCACGTTTCTTTGGCTGTGTCCGGCCTGAATAAGTGCCACAGCTTGGGCGGCGACTTCAGGTGAAGTATCCATAGATTATTGATAGAACCTCACCTTAATGTTAAGAATAAGTAATGTTTGTTGCAAAACCAAAGATATCAATCACTTTTTCAAGAATTAAATCCAAGTAAACCAATAAAACCAAGTTTTCTTAGTATTCGATTGTTTGATATCAACAAACAGGCTCCAAATTGTCTTTTGTTTCTTTAAATTCTGTGTTTGAAATTCAAAAAAAGGCTATTGAATGAAATTGTGAATGTGCCAGGTTCAAAACTGCATAAAAACTTTTTGCTCGACCTAATATAAAATTTTAGCTAGGACCAAACGAAACTGAAAATACAAGGTGGGCCAATAGATGTGTCCAGAAGTATATATTAGCAAACGTGGCACTTTAGTGTAGGCACAGGCGCATATTTTAGTCTCGAGCTCCATTTTAGTAAAAACTAAAATATTCATTGCATTTTTGAAAAATCGGTATTTTAGCCAGGAATCGAACCGGTTAATTTAGAAACAAATAACCTACTATATATCATCTAAACGTGTCGCTAAAAAGATTGAGTTCTAGAAAGTAATAAAGATGATAAATAAAAGTGATCCCAGAATTGAGCCTTGTGGAACTCCAGAAGCAGAGGCAGACTAGTGATCGTTAACTACAACCGTTTGTGACCGGCTTTTAATGTATGACACAAACTAACGCAGCAAAATTCGCGCATATTTCATTGAAAGCAATATTTCATGATCGACCTTGTCAAAGACTCTTATTAAATCTATGAAGACCGCATACATATTCGTCTTTCAATATTTTCAAATAAGAAGTTAGAAAATATTAACAGCTAGATGTTGTAGATCCACGTTCAACAAATCTGCATTCATGGTACGTCTAAGTATTACTTAATTTTTTTAAAGTAAATTAGTGGTGAGGTAGCGCGGTTGGTTGTAGTCGGGCGTTCAGCTTCGCTCGCTGAGCGTGCCGGCATGCACGGAGGGCGCGGGGGGCGAGGCCGGTGGAGGGGGCGTGCGGGCCGCGCGCGCCTCGACCGCGCGCCCCGCGCTGCTGCTGCTGGCCACGGACGACGGGCTGGCGCCGCTTTGGAGCCTCGACGATGACGACCCCAAGCCGCTGCAGTGAGTGCACGTTCTACTCAGGGCCTGTCATTCTCTGTTGATGTTTTTATTAACGACAGGTTTTTCGAATCTGATGATAATTTGTAGTAAGGAACATTGCATCACTGCTTTACGTAATAGTTTGCTGAGACTGCTTGATGAAATTAACATGAAGCTAGTGCATGGGCGTTTGATTAACATTTTTATGGTGAGTGTATGTGAGGCAGCGTGTTCGAGGGTCACTCGGCAGCGGTGACGTGCTGCGCATGGTCGTGGGACGCGCGACTGGCGGCGTCGGGCAGCGCGGCGGGCGAGCTGCTCTTGCACTCGTCGCCGCCGGCCGCGCGCGCGCTGCACCACGAGCCGCGCGCGCACGACCTGGGTGAGTCACAGGGATGCGCTCGTACGCGTGCTTCCAGCAGCTAGTACCAGATAAGTCAAGGCGAAAGACAGAAGATAAGTAATGTTAGTCTCATGAAGACGCGTGGTTTCCACGTTGAATCTCACATTACAAAAGAACACACATGTTATATATAAAAGGCAATATTATAGACAGAAAAAAAAAATAAAGTTATTATTAAGATAAAAATACTTAAAAAAATTAGAAAAAAATATGTTGAATTAAAAAATCCAAGTCCAACCGAAGTTAACATAAATACAGACGGACCCCAAAAAAAAACAGCAACAAAAAGACAGAGCACTGGAAGAGCTCGTGCCAACTAAAGAAAAGCGATAGAGCGTACCATCATTACTTCATTTGAAGACAATGCCATCTAGTTACGACAAGTCCAACTTTCGAAATTATCTGTTTTGTCAGACTTGACGAGAATGTTTAGTGATCATTTTGCATTGATTTTCGTACGAAACATGTGCAGGAAGCAAATAGCTAAGGTGGATATTGTGTTCATCAGAGGGCGTTCAGAGCTGCGACTTTGCGCCATCTCCAAGCGCGCTGGCACTTCCCGAAAACACATATCTCCTTGCAACGGCCGGCGCCGATTCGCTCATCAAGATGTGGAGCATTCATTACAAAGAGGTAATGATAGCTGCGATCGTGTCCTGAGCCGCGTGCGCTAGTAGTGACGACTGCGTGACGTGCTGACGTGTGCAGGAGCTGGGCAGCGCGGTGGTGCGCGCCGTGCTGACGCTGGAGCTGCACGGCGGCGGGGCCAGCTCGCTGCGCTGGGGCGGCGCGCTGTTGGCCGCGGCGGGCGCCGACCGCATGCTGCGCGTGTGGCGCGTGTCTGCGCGCGGCGCCACGGCGCGCTTGCTTGTCGTGCTGGCGGCGGGCGGCACCGGCGGCGCGCTGGCGGTGGCGCTGCTGGCCGAGGGCCCGCTGCTGCTGAGCGGCTCGCTGTGCGGCGAGCTGGCGGTGTGGCGCGTGCCGGCCGAGCTGCGCGACGACGAGGGCGACGAAGAGGGCACGCCGCCGTGCTTCTGGATCCGGGAGGGCGTGCGCCGCTGGCTCACTGAATGTATTACGCACGTGCCCGGTAAGTCTAACTGCTGTTCTTGAGTAATGTAAACTCAAAAATTGCGCGACTTGTACCAAATCTAACATAGTGAAACACTTCTCACATGCAGCCTGCGGGTTAACTTCGCCTTACGTGCTCAATGTAACTACGCGTTTAGGGTCTGCTTGTATTACCACAATTTTGCAGAGCTTCGAGTATAGCATAGTGAGCGTGTTCGCTGTAGTCTGGTGAGAGTCTCTGCTGTTGACCGCGCGGTCTGCTTGCACACTGCGCTGACAAAAGTGAATATTAACAGATATTCATATGCTGTGGAATTTACTGCGACACTTCTTTTTTAATGCTAAACATAGGAAGTGAGCGTCGGCTGGGTGTTTTACGGGACTGTGTTTATGTAAAAGTTGACGTTCAAAGAAGCAGATAAACAAACCAATGTGGCGAATGAAGTGACCGTGTGTGACATAGTAGACTACATTACAGATAAAGGAAATATAACCGCCACGATGGAAAAAAAGAACATGAAAATGGCAATAGATAAAAAAAGTTTTTGTCCCAAAATATAAGTTGGACATGTTTGTTTATGGAATGGCTACATTATAGGGAAAAAGTTAGTTTCCCACCGTGACAGTATTAACATTCTCTAGTGTGCGTCTCATCATAATCATCATCATATAAGCCGAAAGACGTCCACTGCTAGCATAGGCCTCCCTCAAGGGTCCTATGCGTCTCGCATCCATCGGCTACCCGCAACCCTCACCAGGTCATCGGTCCACCTTGTGGGAGGTAGTGATTGCCTGGCCACTGGCCACAGGCCAGTCTGGTAGCAGTGAAAGACCACTGATGGTGCTATAATCGTTTTTTCCCAATAGCCAACAGACTCAACAGATAATTTAATAGAATTTACCAAGTGTTTGTGTTTGCTTTGTGTGACATAAATGCCTTTATTGAAAGTAATAGTGTAAAATTAGTGTTTATATTGGGAGATTACAACGCACTTCCAGGTGAGCCTTTTGATACCTAACTAAAACACTTTTTGTACCGAACAGCTGTTGTGGTTGTGCGTCGACAGAGAACTATTGCCGACGGATACATAGTGTGCGTCCACACTGAACGCGCGGTGACTAGGGCTGTGGCGGGCGCGACGGCGCACTAGGGACCAACGGGTATTTTCCATCTCATAAATGTTTGGGATACGTCGTGTTACTGAAACTGTTTTAGTTGTTTTATATTCTAAGATGATAGAGCTATCCGATACAATAGTAAAAAAAAATAAAAAAGAGTTAAAGGTACATAAAATTACACCCAAACTTTATACTTTGATAATTTAATATTAACTAGACTACTCATAATGGAAGTTAAACTTAAGATATTTTCTATGTTATTCAACGGAATATATAAGTATTATACATTTTTTGGATTGCTCATGATCTCTAATTTACAAATACGTTATGTTTTGATGAGAAATATTTTTCCAATGATTTTAGGAAACTTTGCGTCTTTAATTTTCAAATTGAGGTTTCCTTATTACCGATGGCTGCCGATGTTGAGTTAATGAAATTTTAAGATATCTTACCTGTTCAGGAACACAGGAAAATAAAAAAACCTGCGTCATAACTGCGCCATTTCGAGCTAGAAGCAAAAAAGTCGACCGAAAAATATTTTCACATGATATGTTTTTGCGGTGATTATTTTAACCACACATGTGATAAAAGTCTGCAATGTTGCATAGTTTTTATCTGTTGTGGTAATTATAATCGGTATTGGTGTGAGAACTATTTTTATCAATTTTCTCAATGGTTTTGCACAAGTTACTGAAACGAGGAGAGAGGAGAGTTTTCAGCCTGTTCATCAAAGTGTTCGGATACCTTCCTTCAGTAAGTGATTAGCCGATTTATTTCCATCTTTGATCTCTTTTTTTGCTCTCGATTTATGACCATTGAGCAGTCAATGATCACACAAAAGCAGTCAATAAATAACAGTATTTATTGACTGCTGTTGTGTGTGTCAATAAAAACACATAGGTTACAGTGAACTCGGAACTCTGACCGCTAGACCACGCCCGCCTTATTAACTTGAAATCCGTCACAGGTTCAGAAATGCAACCACATGAAGAGACATTCCTGTATGAAAGAGCTGAGCAAGCAAACATGACGGGCTCCAAACTACTATCGGCTTTGGTCAACACGTTACTCCAAGAGTTTGGATATGGTAGGTATACTTATAATGATCATTTTCTTGGAAATATATTCCGGACTTCCCCAAAAATATTTGTCAATATTTTGGGTGATGATGGTTGCCGCTTGGTCGTTGCGAAGGGTCAAAATAGTTCAATGGATAAATGAATTTACTTTGTGAAGTAACGGGACAAACAGCTCTCTACTAAAATAGTCTAACTATCTGCTTGATTGTGGTGTGTGCCGTCACAATTTATTAACAGTAAATTCTACAATTTCTGCGCGTTTTTGTGGCCTACTAAATATGCTCGCATATCTGAACTTTAATGTGTTGATGTTATGTATATTGCGCCAAAAAATAAAGTAGGCACCTATTTCATCGGCTTTCGTTCTTCGGAGTATTTCGAAATCATTACAGAACAACACCGCGCCTGACGCCAGCCGGTAATTTAGCCTTATGAACCGCAAAATCTTGTCTGCTGCTTCCATACATTTGCGCATCCGTTCCAAATGATTAAAAAAAACATTTTGATTATTAAGAGAGAACTAATTAGTCTTGTCTTAGTTTCGTATTATTTCGAATCAAAATTAAAATGAAAGCACTCTCATTACTCAACTCCGACATAGATGTCGTCCATGTACCTGAGAAAGTGTACGTGAAATGAGGATGTGTTGTGCCTGTCTGTGTCTCACCCGCCAAACATATAATGAACTTTATTAATTAAGGGAAAAACTTCATTTTGTTGTTGATAAAATGTTCCAAAAACATCAATGTACGTCACGGTCAAGTTTTCAACTGTAAACATAAGTTTGTAATCGTAAAAAAAAATTTTTTGTATGATAAAATAACAAATTCCCAATTTTCAGACTTTTTTCTGTACTCGTAATGTAAGATCCATCTATTTGCCAAATTTCATGTCTCTTGATCAACGGAAAGTACGCTATATATTTTGATTCCCTTGCGAGCGTCAAAACATGCGCCATACACGGAGCATAAACAGCTTTATCTTTAGATTGCGTTGATGTAGAAGTTTGATTTTTTCACTGCTCCGAAGGATAGCAGATTTCAGTATTTGATATTAATTTCAGCTTGATTCCTCTACGCGTTCCTGAGAAAAAGGGTCTTAATAGACAGACAGACAGACAACCGCCTGAGGTACGGAACCCTAAAAAACAAACCATCGAACGATTTGTGCTACTCTTGAAATTACTACTTGAAGGAACTACTTGATGAATCAAGTTGATTCAAAATTTATTTTGAACCAACAACGAAAATCGAAACGATTATATGGCACCGAAGACTTGGAACATAGAAAGACACCCGATCACTGAGTTACCTCAACTCTTTCTGTCCTAGAAGTCGCGGCGCCCCCATATCAGGGTTCCACCTCCTGCCTGCGGTTGATGCCGTGGCCCCTGGTACGGCATGAAGATGGACCTCTCTTTTTGTAACTTCACCTTATATATATATGCTGACGAAAATTAACATTGGCCAAGATGAGCGAATGTTATATTTACGCGGAAAATCTGAACATCGTGAATCAAAACATGAGATCAAACGCACAACCCAAACATAAAGTTGAACTGCCAAAGTATTAGTTAGGGCAAAATAGCTCTAATGTCTCATTATAAAACATGTATCAGAACGAAGATGATGTCTGAAAATATTTATATTGATTTCGATGTGTGTCCCATAGTAAAAAAAATCAGAACGATGAGTGCAATGCCTGCCTTTTTAGGTATTGCGTTCATTCTGTTACACGTAGTATATTGACGCGTCATGCACCCACATCACAGCAGCTCAAAATAATAGTGTGAGCACTGGGAAGTGTTTCGGAATTTGTTCGAAAGAGACACCGCGGCCCTGGAACGCAAAAGGCTTTAGAAAGAACACGGATGGGTTTTAGTCAGTAAGAGTCTGACACACCCTTCCGCTCCACCCAGAGTGGACAAAGTCATTTGATGACTTCCCACCCTTAAAAAAAAAGCACTGGGAAGTAATCGGTAGCACGACAGCTACGTATCCTCACGCGTGGTATAGGGTCGCGGTAGTTGCCTTCTTCCAGTCCATAGCCAGACATTATCCGTTGCGGGGGTATACTTTTCTTCCTGTTGCTTATGCCAAATTTATGTAGCTCTATCGCGTGTTTATAACCCCAACAACTTTATTGTTTGTGTCCGAGTGACATAGCCACTAACATCATGTAAAGAGAAGCGTTATTGTTTAAACGTTTCTCATCAAGAAAATTACCAGGACTGATCGGCATTACAAACGGAAGACGTGGTAAACTCAGTGCTTTGCATAACACTCTTCCAAATCCTAAATTCTAAAAGGTGTTTAGTAATGCAGGATATTGACAGTTCGTATATCTGATCTAAGTATTTTTTTGCGAACAATGTCGCGGGCAACAGCTAGTAGAATAATATTTTCATTCAGCACTATTTTTTCTAAGGCATCACATACATAATAATTCACTTTTCATATACTTAAGAGGTATTTTCACAAATTATTAAACATCATGTTTTGGTTAATAGATGGCGCTGTGTGTACCTGCTTCACAGGATCGAATACCCTAGAAAATAGCCGATCTTATAATTTGAACAAAACGTTTAACAGACAGACAGAGCGACAAAAAAATCCAAAAAATCTTTTTTTGTGTTATATGTTCCTTTTTATCGCTCTTAATCCATTTTTAGTAATTTTTAATGTACAGACACAACTATTCCTACTGATTTATGATATGTATAGATAATCATGCGGTGTCCCCCCTAATATGCCATCAATTTGTAAATGCAATTTATCGATTGCAGTCCACCGAGATTTTACCGTCTTAAGCATATCCTCAATTACCCACTTTTATTTAACCTCAGTTAGATTTTTATTCAATAACCTACTGAGTGCACGGAAATTAGCTTGTTACAACTGCTGTAATTCGAGTCACTTGTCCTCTGTTTCTAAGAATGTCTCGAACAGGGTCTTGTCAAACTCAACGTTTAACTTACTATGGCCGGCGTAATTGGGCCCAGCAAGATTCTTCTTCTCGAAGGCCGCAATTTCCTCAAGCGCACCATGGCACTGAATCCTTCTTAAAATTAGAGTGGATTCTCTTCAACTCTTCGAGCATCTCCGCTTGACGCATGATTAAACCCTCAATTGTAAAGCCGTTACATAAAAAAATAATCTTACTTGAGACTCAGGAACTCTCCCTGTTTGCTTTGAATTGCAATGTGACGCTCTGGAACTTGGATCGCTGCTTCCTCCTTGAATGCTCCTGCACGGCAACACACGTGGCCCGGTATGACGCGACACGACATAGATCCCGCGCAACGAACTTTCGCGACCGACGTATCGGACCGTACGATACTTGCAAAGGTATTGAAGGAGTAAAAAATATGTAAGGGGTTTACCATAACATAAGTAAATGTCGCACCTTATTTCCGCCTGCCAAAAGACTATTCAAAACCTTTTTCAGGTCGCCAAAGAAGCGCTCCCTCCGCGATTTTTCATTTCAGCACCGTTAGAGGTTTCAGTTGAGCCGAGGGATCTTCTTACCTGTATGGAATCCGAGAGTTGAATTCCCTCAGATTCCATAATCTTCCCTTTCTTTACATGCATGACTGCACATTTGTCCACACCAAATTCCATCCTGATGGCACTACTGATACGGTACGCAGTGAGGTTAGTTCCCCCTATGTGGACCCATAGTATGCGCGAATGACGTTTTCATTCATGGACTGCGTCCATCTCATGCGCTGCACACAACCACTGGTAGCGGGGACTCGAGGCCGGTCGGCCCCTAGGTCCCAAGCCCCTCAGTGGCCGGCCTCTCCACTGCCGACGCACTGGTGTTGGCGACGTCGGCGGCGAGATTATTATTATTATTCTTAAATACATTACAAAGTTACAAATGCACATGGTTTATTTTCTATAGAATTATTCGGAATTTTTTCACGTCTCCAAAAAAACCGTTTAGCTGGCAGGAGGAGGGGGGGGGGGGGGAGCAACACTTGACTCTAACAAAAATTAGCTTAATATTTCGAAAACTGATCCTTGGATGGAAAAACGATTATTAGCAAACCTTGAATATATTTAAACGACCTAATCCAACGACACCCCACCCCACACATGTAGGGCCCCCCCTACATGTGTGGGGTGGGGTGTCGTCATCAGCCATCCTAAACAACAATGTATTTCAAGATTTTATTTCACCACTTTGTCGGCCATACCATACATACCCATACAAAATTTCAACTTTCTAGCGCTTAGCGCCTCTGAGCTAAACCACGGACGGACATACAGACAGACGGACACGGCAAAACTATAAGCGTTCCTTGTTGACTACGGAACTCTAAAAAGGTATTTCGAGCAAATGATGATTTGTTTACTATGGTAAAGGTTCGCCTAATATAATATTACATAACATGGATTGTTCAGAGGTCGATAGCTCTGCAGAAGGCGCCAACAGCGAGGCCCCCGAAGACGCGCAGCTGGCGCGCATGCGCGACGAGTTGATCTGGCTGCGCACCCCGCTTCCCTCCTACGACCAGGTTAGTCTATCGTTACTATTTTTGGAGAATAGACAGTAAAAAAAACTTAAATTAAAAGTGCCCCTTTGGTTTAAAGACTATTCAACGGTTTAATGACATGGCACTGCATATCACTGGTTAAAACCATTATAGACGGTCTTTTAATTATATTATCATAATAAAACTGCGTTGCGCTGCCCGGTGTTTGTGTAGCATGTAGTGTAACGTTTAGCGCAGCGTGCCTGACGCAGTGTTGTTGCTGGAGCGCGCGCCGCCGCACGCGCTGCGCTGTAGCTGTCGCACCCCGTGATGCGCGAGCCGGTGTTAGTGCAGCGTATAGTGTAGCGAGTAGTGTAGCGTGTAGTGTAGCGTGAAGAGCAGCGTGCCTGATGTAATGTTGTTGCAGGAGCGCGCGGCGCCGCACGCGCTGCGCTGCCCGCTGACGCACCGCGTGATGCGCGAGCCGGTGTTAGTGCAGCGTATAGTGTAGCGAGTAGTGTAGCGTGTAGTGTAACGTTTAGCGCAGCGTGCCTGACGCAGTGTTGTTGCTGGAGCGCGCGCCGCCGCACGCGCTGTGCTGTAGCTGTCGCACCCCGTGATGCGCGAGCCGGTGTTAGTGCAGCGTATAGTGTAGCGAGTAGTGTAGCGTGTAGTGTAGCGTGAAGCGCAGCGTGCCTGATGTAATGTTGTTGCAGGAGCGCGCGGCGCCGCACGCGCTGCGCTGCCCGCTGACGCACCGCGTGATGCGCGAGCCGGTGTTCGCGGCCGACGGCTATACCTACGAGCGCGCCAACATCCTGGACTGGTTCCTTGCTGCCGGTACGTCACGCACCACACACTATAACTTCAAACCTCGGACCATGACACCATACTACTCACCACTATGAAAACAGTATAGAGGGACAAGTCCTGTATTTCTAAGGAGTGTATCTCAATCGCAATGTGTCAATAACACCTCGAATTTCCTCATTATTGACAAATTTTGATGGCGATTTGAATACGAACGTTCCTTAAAAGAACAGCAGGCAAGTAGGACTCGCGCGCAAATTGCTCCGTTCGAATCATAATCCTTGAGCATCTGTAATCATATAATCATTTATAAGCTACGTCGGCGCTCACCACGCACCCCGCACCGTACTAAGTGTGGTGCTCCTGATGCGCGTGTTTTGCAGACGGTGCGGTATCGCCTGTGTCGGGGCGGCGCCTGCTGTCGGCGTGCCTGCAGCTCAACTACGGCGTGCGCGCGCAGCTGCGCGACTTTCTGCGCTCCTGACCCGACGCGTCCGCCGCACCCGCCACCTGGCGCGTGCGCCTTCCAGTCGCACCCACTCACTATGCCTTTCATTTCTCTGAATGTTGTAATTACTCAAGATAAACAATATCTTCTAGGTATTTGACCATACATATTAAACTTGTTTGTAATCTTCAATTCTTTGATGTAATTTTCTCTTATACTCTTTTACACAAGTTTCAGAATAATAAGCAAAATAAAAAAAAAAGGATTGCACTGTTGTTATTTTTTGTGCTGCTCATTAACTACCTACTAGATGGCCTTTTGCCTGATTGAAAAAACGGTTGAATGCACAGGACAGGGTAAGTTATATTGACGAGACCATGATGGAAGACTTCCAAATTGGAAGCAGAGTTATCAAACAGAAAACCCCAGGTTTTCGGTCTTAAAATAAGTTTGTAAGTAGGCAGTACAAACAGTTTAACATCTATCTATTACATAAAATCAGTTTGTAAGTAGGCAGTACAAACAGTTTAACATCTATCTATTACATAAAATAAATCAGTAGAAACTGTTGTCTGTAAATTTAAACAAAATTACCAACAATAGATTAAGGGCGATAAAAAAAGAACATAAAACACAGAAAAAGATGTGTCTGTCTGTCCGGCTATTAACGCTAATCTCCAACAATACTTCACAGGTTTTCTTGGGGTTTTCACAGTTGCATGCGGGTTAAGGCAACATTTAGTCTTTGTTTCATTTTGATTGGTGGCCGGGAAAATAAGTTATGGTCATTTTAAGATTTTAAAATAAAGTATCAATGTTTTTTGACACGTTTTGATCATGGTATAAAATCGGCTATTTTCAACTAAAGGTCAACAGAATTCGTGGACCCGGCGGTACAGTGCCAGCCTTGCAATGCATATATGCTCCTTGCCGATTTCGACAACGGCGACCCCATGACACTACTTCCTAGCGTGTGCCCTGATATGACTCGCTGGACCGAATTTGGTTTTAAATACCCGATCACAGCTAAGGCAATACAGCTGACCGGCGGAATTAAAAGCATAAGAGGGCTTGGGTCTCTCTTTATGTTTTTGGCGGTTACCAAAAGTTGTCTTTTACTCCGAGATGGCCGAAGGTAAACGAAAGCGGTAAACGGTGGTCAACATCTCCGCTACAAGGACGTGTTCAAGAGACATTTACATGCGCTTTTCACCCATCCGGTTGGGAGAGGCTCGCTTCACATAGGTCGTCTTGGCGCACTAAGGTTTTCAACAGTGTGAAAATGTACAATGTATATGCTGTTGGTTCGAACCCCAACTATCGCACCTTTTTTTAAAATTATTATGAAGTGCTTTTTGTACTTTTTGAATTCCTGCAAAACATATTTTTCGATCATAATCGTTATTTGAATACTTTTTAACATTGTTATTTTTCAACATATGTACATATAATTATGTATATCTAAACCCACATGTTTAACCAAAAAATAATTTCTGTAAATTGACTATTTTGCATAATAAAATTACAGGGTATTCGATCCTGTGAAGCAGGTACACACAGCGCCATCAATTAACCAAAACATGATGTTTAGTTATTTTTGAAAATACCTCTTAAGAACATGAAAAGTGAATAATTATGTAAATGCCTTTGAAAAAATTGTTCTGAATGAAAATATTATTCTACTAGCTGTTGCCTGCGACATTGTTGCAAAAAATTGCTTAGATAAGATATACGAACTGTCAATATCCTACATTACCATACATCTCTTAGAATTGGGAATTCGGAAGAGTGGTATGCAAAGTACTGACTTTATCACGTCTTCCGTTTGAAATGCTGACCAGTCCTTGTAATTTTTCGTGATGAGAAACTGGTGATAAAGTTGAGGTTTGCTTGTTGGACTTTTGATTGAAACGACGTGTGGTTTGTACAAAGATGTATTGGACACTGCTTATGAACTAACAAATGAGTAACTTGTACATGTGAATGAATATGTATGTATAGGCGACAGTTTTTAACCGAACAGAAACGTTGAAATGATAACGCTTCTCTTTACATGGTGTTATCGGCGGTATCACCCAGCACAAACAATAAAGATGCTGGGTTTATGAACACGCGATGGAGCTACATAAATTTGACCATGGGATAAGCAACCAGAAGAGAAGTTGTTCCCCGCAACGGATAATGCCTGGCCATAGACTGGTCACGACGTACATTCGACGTACGGCTAACTGGGAATTGAAAAGGTTTGAAACTAAACATAAAAGTTACGAACATAATTGTGAGTTATCAACGAAATCTAAACTGTAGATACGTTGCTCACCGACTGTAATGGCAATATAAAAGAAGGCAACTACAGCGAGCCTACACCACGCGCGAGGATATGTACATAGCTGTCTTGCTACTAATTACTTTTGAGCTGCTGTGATGTGGGTGCATGACGCGTCGATGTACAAAGTGTAACAGAATGAACGCAATATCTAAAAAGGGGTTATGATCAATTTTTATTATGGGACAAATATCGAAATCACGAAAAAATATATTTTCAGGCATCACGTCCACTCTGTTACATGTTGTATTATGTGACATTGGAGCTATTTTGCCCGAACTAATACTTTGGCAGTTTAACTTTATGTGCGGGTTTTGTGTTTGATCTTATGTTATGAGTCGCGATGTTAAGATTTTATGTCATATTATGTCAGGGGCCACGGCATTAACCGCAGGCAGAAGATGGAACCCTGTTATGAGGACAAGAAAGTTGAGTTAACTCAGTGATCGGGTGTCTACTTATGTTCTAAGTCTTCGGTGCTATAAAATCTTTCCGGTGTGCGTTCCTGGTTCATAATAATTTATGAAATTAACTTGATTCAATAAGTAGTTTCTTTACTTAGTAATTTCAAGACTAGCACAAATCTTTCGATGGTTTGCTTTTTATGGTTCCGTACCTCAGGCGGCAAAACAGAACCCTTATAGGATCACTTTGTTGTCCGTCTGTCAAGACCCTTTTTATCAGGAACGCGTAGCGGAATCAAGCTGAAATTAATATTAAATACTCAGGTCTGCTACCCCTTTTTTTTTCTTTATTCATTTACAGGGTTTTTTCTAAAAAGAATATGTCACCCCGATGATTGAATACAAAAATATTGTAAACTAGCCTACCCGCAACCTTATACCCATAATAATAATATGATAAAGTGTTCTAGCCTCATCCGATAATGGTGAGGCCAGAACACTATTATAGAAGCCTACATTAAAGCTATTGCCAATAGTTTGACGTCTTTGGACTCCAACACGAACACACTCCGACAGGATATGATGCACGTCTTTTACAACTCCACAGACAACGCAATTGGGAGAATCAACTTTGCGCATCATGAATGCGAAACTATTGAGCGGTATATGTCCAGATCGGAGCCTCAAAGCCGTCACCACTTTCTGTCTAGTCATCCCTCCCTCGCTGAACCAAAGAGTCCGTGGAAGAGATGGTTGAATCGTCCTGTACCAAATACCTTTCGCTAGCGATCTATTATCAAAATATTCTGACCAAGATTGATAACATCTTTCTCGAACTAAGGGTAGGAGCTCGGTATGCCAAGGAGAACATGGATAAATTTCTCCATCTGACCCGGCTTCGTTTGCTAAACGATCAACCACTTCATTACCCTCTAATCCAACGTGGGAAGGGATCCATTGCAATACAACATCTGCTACCCCTTGAAGCAGTGAAAAAACTGCTGAACCAAGGCAATCTAACGGTAAGGTCCTTTATTGTGTTATGCAAAGCACTGACTTTATCACGTCTTCCGTTTGAAATGCCGACCTGCAAGAAGATAGATCTTACATTAGAAGTACAGAAAAAAACTTTATCAACACGCAGAAATAGTATTGTCTCGTTACTTCACAGAATAAATTATTTTATCCATTGAACTATTTTGACCTCTCGCAACGACCAAGTGGCAACCATCACTACCCAAAATATTGACAAATGTTTTTGGGGAAGTAGGAAATTTATTTCAATGAACACGGCCATGGAAGAAAATGATATACGTTATCCGGTAAAGCTCAGAGACGCTAAGCACTAGAAAGTTGGCATTGGAATGGGTGTATAAATTAATCACGCCGACAAAGTGGTAAAATAAAATCTTGAAAAAAAAATTTTTTAGGGCACCCGACACGTAAAGTGGCGCAGATTTTTTTTATCGTCTATCTCATAGCGGGTGTCGTTGGATAAATCGTTTAAAATATTGAGGGAGTGTAAAAACATTCTTCCATTCAAGGATCCGTTTGCGAAATTAAGAGCTTAAGAGGCCTCCCTTCTGCCAGCTAAACGGTTGTTTTTGGAGACGTGAAAAAAATCATGGTAGTAGCATACATAACGAATTTAAAAGGAAAACTATCACAGCTAAGTAGGCTTTACAAGGCAACGAGTAATAGTCGACCAACTTAAAAAATGTAACTGATTAGGTAAAAAATTCGTAGTAAACACATAAAAAATGACTTAAAAAAAGTTGCTATTTAATGGGTAGTACCGGAACCCTAAGCTGTGCGTGGTCCGACACACACTTGACCGGTTTTTGAGTATGCTCTAGGTGATTCCGCCGCTAACGTCGTGTACCTATGGAGAAGCGCTATCATTAAAAAGTTCTATTTATATTTTATTTCCAATAAGCACCAGGACTGGTTGGCATTTTAAATAGAAGAGGTGATACAGTCAGTGTCCTGCATAACACTCTTCCAAATTCCTAATTTTAAAATGGGTCAGGTAATGCAGGATGTTGAGTGTTGGTTTATCTTAGCGACAACTTTTTATTTTCAACATACACGCGAATGAAGTCGCGGGCATCAGCTAGTATGTAATAAAATTGAAAAGAACTGAAGATTTTATTTCGAAGATTAGGTTTTAAAAAAGTCAAGTTCTTTAAAAAAACTTACAGATAGCAGCGCAGCGTAGCCATAGTAGACTGACTGCCCTTTACGTTTGAATTTGCAAAAAAGTTCAGTCGACCAAAAAGTTCTCCGGGCCGACGACCACTCTGGAAATCGGGGCGCACTCAAATAACCCAGTAAAGAAAAACATGTTTATTGACTGTCAGCACCAATTACATCATAACAATATTAGATTGACGGGGTTTGTTAGACGCCGCGGCGGAGGGCGCGTCCTTGGGCACGCGGAACACGTCGGCAGCGCGCAGGCGTGGCAGCAAGGGCTTCCTCAGCACGCCGCACGTGTTGTTGGTAGCGCGAATGCGCATGTAGCCCCCCTCACCCCACCCCCACGAGGACCACGAGTTCTTGATGATGAAGTACGTCTCTTTACGGAACGTCGTCCAGCCCACCGCCAGCACAGCGTGGTTGTGGCTGTTCTTCCGGCTGTAACACATCGCTGCCGTCAGTTTACGCAGGATATGCAAATGCTGATCTCAATTGACGGAAGTAATAAAATTACTACAAGTTACTGCAAAGCTATGCGTGGATGTTTGATGACTAGACTAGATTTGCTTCTTGAGTATATATATAGTGCTAACAAAGGGATAGAAGGCAGGGAGTGTGGATTGAAAGTTGGCAAGTCAATGACAAAAGGCGATAGATAGTTCCTACATACTAAACGTTTCATAAATCGTAAACACATTTAGCACCAAAAGTCAGAACAGCTCTGAGTACACGATACCGTAGAAATAAAATTGTAAACTGACCAGAGTTTATCGTCATAATAACCCGTTCTGTAGCTCTTGAAAGATTGAGCCTTGCTGTCAATGACCACTACAGTAGGTCCGAACTTCCTAATCGCCACCTGTGAAAAACACACGAGTTATGTAGATTGGCGTCACACGCGTCGCCTGCGTCTCATGTCAGGCCGCAGACGGCCGGTGGTACCTTCAATGCCAGGACGTTGTCCTTGTTGACGTTGTAGTATCCGCTGATGCGCGTCACGGCTGGGATGCGGTTAGCGAGACACTTCAGCTCCTGCAAACAAAAGACAGCTTTAATTGAAATATTATACAGCATTTGCTTAACCTAATCTCAACTACAGTTATTACTAAAGTGGATTACATGGAGCGTGGTTGAAAGAGTCGAAAGCTTTCCTCATGGCAAAAAAGGTAACAAATATTGGAATGCGCTTATCTAAATGTATGCAATTGTGGTGTGTGAAAGAAGAAGAAGCTACAGTATAGCAATAGTGGGGATACCTATCATGTCACAACCGATGACGTACTTGCCGTGCTCAGAAGTATGAGCCGTGGAAGGTCTCCAGGTCATGATGGCCTTAGGCTAGAGCACTAAGTGAATGCGGGCCAATATATCTAGTATTTTGTTGCAGTTTTTTAACCTCTGTGCTAATCATTGCTATTTGACAGCGGATCTCATTGGCACAGTGGTTATTCCTATCCCTAAGAATAGGACTAGCGATGCCTGGAGCGTGGCCAATTACAGGTCTATCTGTCTCGCAACAGTGGTGGCCAAGGTGCTGGAGCGTTTGATCTATAAAAAGTTTACTCCAACAATTGGGATTGACGACGGACAGTTTTGTTTTTGGCCTGGAGTGTCAACGGACATGACTTTATTCTCCCTCAAACAGTTTGTTAAGTATTATGTCGATCAGGAAACCAGTATATATGCTTGTTTCCTCGACCTTAGTCGCGCTTTTGACACCATTAATCATGGCCTGCTGCGGGGAAAGTTAGAGCGAAATAATGTTCCCGCTGGGGTTACGGGGCTTATCAGATATTGGTACTGTAATCAGTTCAACAATGTTAGGTGGAACTGTGCTTTTTTTTTTTTTTTTTTTTTTTTTTATTTAATATGGATTTGCTCTTGACTCTAGTCTAGGTCATAGATGACAGAGACAAAGTCGACGATGGAGCGAGCTTACCCAGAAGAAGCCTGTTCACTCTAATTTTGAAGAGATTAGGGTTGTATGCGTTCGGAAACACAGACGCAGGCAGAGAGTTCCACTCCTTTGCTGTGCGCATTATAAAAGACGTTTGGAAACGTTTAGTGCGAATTGGTTATTGGTTGGTATTTCCGAGGATTATCGGCTTGCATGTGGTGTTAGGCAAGGTGTTTAACATCTCCCGACCTATTTAATCTCTACGTTAATGACCTGATTGAGGAGCTGAGCAGGGTACCAGTTGGGCTCAGATTAGGTGATCGCTATGTGAATAACCTGAGTTATGCTCAATCAAAGGTTTAAGAAAGCTGCTGGTTATTTATAATCACTGATTTTTCGCATACTAATCAGTATGTGAAAAATTGATGATGTTCAGGTTGGGAAAGGGCCCTTACTATGTCCAACCTGTTTCCATTGGGGGGCAGACAGTGAAGGTTGTGGAGAGGTTGAAGTACCTTGGTCACATATTGACGTCTTACATGAGGGACGATGCGGATATTGATCGTCAGCGTCGTGCCCTGTCGGTTGTCAAAAACATGGTTGCACGAAGATTTTTTAAAACCAAAGTGCAGGCTAAAGTGCACCTTTACAGAACTGATGAACTTTAGAGAAGATGGCGCTGCGATTGCAAAGTGAACATGTTCGGCCCCTAGTCAATTAAAAAATTGAATTATAAAACTCAAAGTTATTCGTTGTAAAACAATTAAAATCAGTCAGTTATTAACTGATCATCAAGTGATATCGTTTGCAGAGTGAAATAATAGAACATTAAAGTAAGTAAGTCCGTCAGTCTGTCACCATCGTCAGTCATTCGGCTGTAGCATCTTTGACGGTGGCAGCCCGCCTGCTCAACTCCTCACCGCTGTCAGTTCGCATGCAGTTTATTTTTTGAACGTGTCTCCACGTTGAATGAGTATCTAGAGTCACATTAGTCATGCCAGTAAATTCTCATTCGTGGTCAATCAGGACGTGTGGTTGTTTAGGGGCAATGCTTACACGAAAACATTATGTATGTTCAGAAAAATCTTCATCTTTTTAGTAAGATTAGTGATAGGCATAATTTTAATACTAGAAATAGGAATAAATTAGATCAACCCGGATTCAGATTGGCTAAAGTACACACTTCTTTTATGGGATATTGTGTTAAGTTTTATAATAAAATACCACGTGAGATTCTCGAACTGAATGAGAAAAAATTTAAAACATGCATAAAACGCGCTCTATGTAGACAGGCATATTATAAACTGGAAGATTATATCCTTGATAAAAAGGCTTGGCTAAATGCTTAATTAATGCAAAATTAATGGCTAAATGATTTTGAAGTGTATTTTTATAATATCAATTATTATATCTTCCAACTCGTGGTATGATTTTTCGCATTCTTCCACCCCGAATATAACTAGGTTTCTTTGTCTACTTAATCTTTCTAGGCTGTTTATTTTTACGCTTTGTTCTTCTATTTTTTTCTCAATTGTTTTATTTCATCCATGTTAAGTGAAATGAAATAAACATCTGTACCCTTAATGTAAGAACATTATCCACACCTGAAAAACTGCTAGAACTGAAGACAGCTCTTCGTAACATAAAACATGATATTCTGGGCCTGTGCGAGGTGCGAAGGCTGGGTGAAAATATAATAGAAGACGAAGATTAGGTATATTACATACTATATAGAACAGACAAAGGGTCTATATGGCGTAGGGTTCCTAATAAAAAAAGAGTATAAAGAAAACATTTTAAACTTTTCCGGCATATCTCAAAGAGTTTGCTTATTAGAAATAATCTTGGGAAAACTACACTTCGCAATAATACAGGCTTACGCACCAACAGAAGGTTCCACGTAAGAAGAAATAGATAAATTCTATAATGACTTAGAAAAAGCTCATGATATGATATATACACAAAACATATTAGTCATGGGCGATTTCAATGCACAAATCGGCAAACCAAAGAGCTACAAAAACAAAGTAACAGGCATTCACGGCTTTGGGAACAGAAACAAGAGAGGAGAATGATTCATTCAATACGCGCACGAGCATAATCTGAAAATAATCAATACAATGTTTAAAACAAAAGCTAACCGAAGATGGACTTGGATATCGCCCGACAAAAATACTAGAAAAGAAATTGATTACATAACAACAACTAAACCAAAATTGTTCTCAAATTACGAAGTGATAAATTCTTTCTCATTTGGCACAGATCACAGACTACTGAGAGTGACACTTTGCCTAAGTACGAAAAAACAGAGCCGCAGAAACTTCAGCAGTCCGAAGAACTTATTAAAGACTCTAGATGAGCAAGACATGTACTTAAAAAAACTAAGTGAATTTATACCTGCACTAATAGAAAACCACGAAAGTTATACAGTCATGGAATACTATAAAAAGACCGAAAACTCTATATTAACAAGTCTAATAAACAAAAAATAATCAAGGAAAAGAACAATTCTATCGGAAGAAGTTATTCAGTCAATGGAAAAGAGAAGTTTACTAAAAAATAAAAGAATTCTAACAAAAAAGGATAAAAACGATCTAAAACACTTATATAAAGAAAGAAATAAAAATATCAAAAAATGCTATGAAAATCATAGATTACACATACTAGAGGAATGTATAGAAAAAACAAGATCAGCAAAAAAGGCATACAAAGAACTAAATCGGTCAAAGATTTGGATCCCTTCTCTTCAGCGAGGGCCTACAATTAGTAAGTCACGAAATGACATTTTAAAAATTGCCACAGACTTCTACACAAACCTGTATAGTTCTATACCAAACTCAATAGTCAATAAGAATCAAGATCAACCAAAAAACACGTCAAATGTAGAAAATTTTGATGAAACGGAAATCCTGAAACAAATAAATAATTTAGAACCAGATAAGAGCCCAGGACCAGATGGTTTAAATAATGAATGCATCAAACACGGCAGAAAACTTTTACTAACACCCCTTACAATATTATTTAATAAAATACTCAAAAAAGAATCTGTACCGCAGCAATGGAAGGAATCTGAAATCATTCTGTTATATAAAAAGGGAGATCTAAAAGACATTGGAAATTACCGTCCGATAAGTCTTATGTCTTGCTTATATAAGCTCTTCGCATCCTGTTTACTACAAAGAATATCTTCACAAATAGACTCATGCCAACCTTTGGAACAAGCGGGATTTCGTAGTGGATTTAGCACTATAGACCACATTCACACCATAGACCACGTCATCGAGAAGTATGCCGAATATAACAAACCCCTCTATATAGCATTTATTGATTATAAGAAAGCTTTCGACTCTATCTCTCACATTAGCATCTGGGAAGCACTAAACAAACAAAATATTAATGCAAAATACATAAACATTATTAAAATATATATATGATGACGGTACAAGTAGAGTAAGACTAGATAAAGTGGGCACTAGGATCAGCACAAACCGAGGAGTTAGGCAAGGTGACCCCATCTCGCCGAAACTATTTATAGCAGTCCTACAAAACGTAATGGAAAACTTACCATGGTCAAAGCAAGGAATAAATGTGAATGGGGTTTACCTAAGCCATCTACGCTTTGCGGATGACATCGTCGTGTTATCTGAATGCCCATATATGCTCAACAAAATGATTAAGTAATGAACTTCAAACTGCTAGTGTTTTCGTAGGCCTGGAAATGAACTTAGAGAAAACCAAAGCCATGACTAACAGTAAATTAACATCAATACTGGTTATTGACGTGCCACTCGAGTACGTAGAGAGTTATATTTACCTCGGGAAACAAATTTCATTTCGAAAAGACCGAAACATAGAGGAAATAGACAGAAGAGTAGCCATAACATGGAAGAAGCACTGGGCACAAAAGGAAATTCTCAAGTCACGACTACCAGTTAAGATGAAAAAGATAATTTTAGACACCACAATTTTACCCTGTCTTACCTATGGTTGCCAAACGTGGATCTATGACCGCAAGGCGAGACATAAAATACAGACCACACAGAGGGCAATGGAAAGGAGCTGTTTAAATATAAAACTTAGAGACAGAGTACGAAACATAGAAATTCGGAAGAAAACCAATATAAAAGATGCTCTACATTTCTCTCAAAGTCTAAAATGGAGGTGGGCTGGTCATGTGGCGAGATATGGTGACAGTCGATGGGCAATCAACATCACAAAATGGAAAGGACCGTTTGGCGTAAGAAAGAGAGGTCGCCCGTGCGCCCGGTGGCAAGATGAAATTTTGGCCTACGTAGGAAGTAACTGGATGACTACCGCCAAAAACAGAGAAAAATGGGATTATTTGGAGGAGGCTTTTACCCTGAGGGAGTCCACAAATTGATATGCATGCAAATTTTAATTTAAATTATGTATATTTTTACCATTGCATTAATGTTATTTAAAAAAAATCTTAATTATGTCATATATTATTATCTCATATTTAGTATTCGAATTAATTTTATGAAATGATTATTAATTTTTAATTACTATTTTATTTTGAAATTATTATTATTATTGTATAGTGAAATGATTCAGTTTTAATGTTAACAATAATTGGCAACCCTATCATATATTGCAATGAATTTCTTTTTTTTTGTGGAATAAATGAAGCTATTTTATTATTATTATTATTTCGATTTAAAAACCAAACTACTGAACCGATTTTGACAAAATTTATTTGAGACCAATCGAAACGTACCTATATCCTTTCACATGAGAATATATTTTTTTCAAATCGGTTCAAAAATGACGGACTTATGAGGTACAAACAAAAAAAAAACATACAATCGAATTGAGAACCTCCTCCTTTTTTGAAGTCTGTTGAAAAAACAAAATGAATTGTTGGACTGTGACGAAACCAATAGGTTTATAGCCTTTTAGCAAGTCAGTCCAGTATAGTTGGAGAAAATTGGCTGTGATAGTGACGTACATACAGGCAGACACACGACTATATATATGGGTTCAGTTTTTCATACAGACGTTCGGAATCCTAAAAATTGTATGCCACATGCTTACATACACATATTCTAATATTGGATAATCTTTGCTCTTAATCGTACTTTTCCTTTGTAGGGTGTATACTCGTCACTCGCGTGCAGTCCATGATCTATCATGTAGTTATAAGCTAATCTCGGCTGTGTCCCGTTACATCCGTTGGCACCATACCTGTAGCAATAAACGATGATAATGTTAGAGTTACGTGTGCTACGTCTGTTTCGTGCGTGTGTGTATGTTTGAGTGTGATGGTGTGTGTGTGTGTCTGTACTGACGGGCGCGAGCAGTCCACGACCGCCTGCTCGCTGAGGTTCACGAGGCGGCCGGTCTCCAGGAACAGCGCGCCCTCCACCGCACCCACCGTCGCGAACGCCCAGCACGACGCGCACAGGCCTTGATCTGTGAGCGACAACACGCGTTACTACTGTGTCTTACAATGGCAGCGGTTTGTGCGGGCGTACAGAGTGGACACTCACAGCGCACGGGGGTGACGGCGCCGCGCTCACGCCAGTCGAACTTGCGTGGTAGACGGCCGCGCAACGCCTCCACCTCGATGCGAGAGACCGGGAAAGGCTCGGTTAGGTCGGCGCCGACCGCCGGCTGCACGCCATGCAGAAAGTCCAGCTCCTCCACCAACCGATCCGACAAGAAGTTGGTGGCGAGCTCCATGGAAGCGCCCTGCCGGTTGCCCGACGCCGTGTGTCGCGAGCTCTGCATCAGGATGTTCTTACGGACCGCTTCCTCCACGTCATCAGCATATACTCGCCCCAATTTTTGTTTGTACCTTCACGAAAAATGAAGAAATATAATTATTATTTAATAAAAAAAAAACAAGAAAGTACATAGCTTTTGATTGTAGTATAGTGAGGTACATCGGTACTATTCTCTAAACATCTCACCGAGTAATATAAGGTGAAGCGAATAAGAAGTGAGCGATCAAACCATACAAATAAGATGGAATGACAGCTCACTTCATGCTCTCTCCACCTAAGTTTATACGGTGAGATATTGGCTGAATAAACGGACCCGTTTTTTCTGTAGCAGAATCGCCGTGATCACTTAGGTGTAGTGCGCTTGAAGTGAGCCGTCAATCCCTAGCATCAATTGGAATCTCACCTCACTTTACCTTACTTTTCACGGTGAGTTTTATACAGAATGGACATGCAGTTGATCAGCAATATTTATTGAATCCAGTAAAAAAAATACTTTTTTACTGCATTTCTAATGTGGTGCATTTTTTTAATTTTGGCTTTAATATATTCTTCAGTTTAGTTAATTAATGAACTGGAAATACTATAAAACTGGATAACAGACTCTGCCTCGCCAAACTTCAGGCCAATCAAATTTCTAGAAAAAAAAAACGATACTTCCACTCAAATTTAATTCAATTCAATTAAAAATCCGCACTGCTTGATATTAAGGACTATGCTGGACAGTATTAACTTGGGGTATTATTTTGTTTTAAAATCTTCCCTGCGCGTACTTTCCCTAAACTGTCTCTTCTCATCTGTTTCATATTTGTGCAGGTATTTTTTTAAATTCACTAACAATACTAAAACATACTGGCTGGGCACAGTAAGAATTTTTAAATTTATAACAGCGTGGCCGACAGCTCTCTATTTGCGGTACCCGGACCATGGTACGTAGGGCTCTCTTTTAGAGCACAACAGTAATATTCAAAACTATTTCCCCAAAACTGAACACTACATCTCAACCTTGATTCTATTAGAGCATAACATACCATTTTAAGGTGTTTTAAGTCTATTACGTCCCTAAGACTGCGTCAAGCATAACACTCTCAGGAAATATACTAATCAAGGGCTTGCAATTCTCTTTTCCATTTTAAATTAAAAAGGGCGCTTAACGAAATATTAATTGAGAAAAGATATTACGCGATTGACGACTTCCTTAATGATGAATCGCTGACTGATTGACTTATTTGTTATTATTATAGCTGCTACTAAGTAGATACATAACCTGATTGACATACCTTTATTCTAGTTGCCTTACTTATTATTTTTTTTTGTATCATCCCACTCCGACATTTTTCAGATATCTTATTTTCTTATTGTAATTTAAACATGACATTTATTGAACAAAATTTGACATTTATAATTTTTATGAGCGTAACCAGTCCGACATTTTTATTTTTTTATTATAACCTTAACATGACATTTATTTAACTAAATCTGACATTTATAATTTTTGTGATTTAAATTTGTATAGTTATTTTTAATTTGATTTTAATTTGTGAATTCAATATTATTTGCATGCCCTTGCGACGGCAAAATATGGAGAACTATACTATGTAAAATAGAACATCTATGTACCAATACCCATGTTTGCAAATAAATAAATGATTGATTGAAATATTTGTCAATGTATATCCCTAGAAACTTTACCTCTTCATTGAGTGCGATCATCATGTTGTTTTTTATTACGAGCTGTTGTGCTAAATAACATTATATTGGTTTTCTCAGTGTTAATTAAAAGCTTGTTACTTTCAAACCAAGATTTAAAAACTGCCAATACTGCATTAACCTTAGTAGAAAGCCCCTGTATGTCGTTAGCTTCAGCTATTGCGTTGGTGTCATCTGCAAAAACTGACAGCTGTGTGTCGGGAAATATGGAATTCATGTAATTAATTAAATCATTTGCCAAATAATATCAGCCACATGGATCGATCTTTAAGGTTAAGCAACGCTTACCGAGGTTGGTCTGTGGATGGGTGACCATCTTATCATACTTAGACTCCTCCGTGCCTCGGAAAGCACGATAAGCCGTAATTGGTCCCGGCTGTTATTTGTAGATCTTTGGCAGTCGTTACGGGTAGTCAAAAGCCAGATAATTTGACACCAGTCTTGCCAAGGAGTACCGTGTTAACCATTTAATGGGTTGTGGAGGTCTGATAGGCAGCCGCTCCACGTAAAATACTGGTATTCAGTTGAATCCGGTTTGACTGGAAGCCGACCCCAATATAATTGGGAAAAGGCTAGGCAGATGATGAATTAAATCATTTGTAAATAATATAAACAAAATAGGCCCTAAGATCGATCCTTGGGGTACGCCCGCTACTATATCTTGCATAAAAAATTTATTGCGATTGCTATTACCATTAGCTTGTATATTACTAATGTCTACATACATTTTCCTGTTTCTTAAAAATGAAGAGAAAATTGTAAAGTTTTGCCTCTCACACCATAATGCTCCAATTTTGCAATCTAAGGCTGAGCTTAAATCAAGAAAAATGCCAGCCTCTTTTTCCTATTCAATTTACTAATAATATCTTCCACCGATGTATACCCTGTTCCTACATTTTCTTGGTATCCAAAATGTCTTAAGTGCAAAACCTTGTTTAAGTTTAGATGAACTACAAGTCCTCTTAATATTTTTTCAAAAATTTTGGAAATAATAGGGAGCAAAGAGATAGGGCTATAGTCTTTTGGGTCTGTTTTTGAGCCCTTTTTGTGCAGTGGGATAAGTTTTGCTATTTTTAACTGTTCCGGAAAAATACCTTCTGAAATGCATTTATTATAAAAACTAGTCAAAGGTTCAGCCACTATGTCAACATTTTCTTTAATAACTGCTATAGGAATGTCGTCATAACCACATGATTTCTTGTTTCCCATACGATTAACTTTCACTATCTTACATGGAGGAACAGGCGCAAAATAACAATGTCATTTTGAACTCTTTTAGTGCTTTGTTCAAGACGCTTAAGGGGATCTAGATTCTTAAAATTACTCAAAATACATTTGCAGCTAAATTGTTTTACTAATACGTTTGCAACATCTAAGGGATTTTCTATAATTTTGCGGTCAAATTTTAGCAAGAGAATTTCAGAAAACGGTGCTCTTATTTTATTCGTGCTTTTATTTATAACTCTCCAAACCTCTTTACCCAAATTACAAGAATTATTAATAGTTTACCAGTCGTCAGGAGATGGATAAGTAAAAAAGTATTCGGATCAAATGAAATGTATTTTTTTTTTTGTGTGGCGTCTCGCAGTTCAACCTATAAGGTTGTCGACAGCTTAACCGGGCTTGCCTGTGGTGGGTTTAATATAATATTAAAGCCTCCAGCCAGGGCTTATAAAAAACTTACAAACTAAGCGACTACACGCTAAGGGCACCCCCTGTGGGGTACGGGCCTCGGCTTAGGGCGTCGCTGGGGGGAGGACAGCTAGGGACGGGCTGGATCGAACTAGAATTATTATTGAGGGGCGAATTTAAGACTACAGGCTCAGCGGCGCGGGCTGGCTCGAGCAAGGGTCGGGGATGATTTTGACGGGGACGTCGCCGCGGGCCTCGGCAGCGAGGGCGGTCGCGGTTTGCGAAGAGTGCTGGTCTCTTTGCGACTCTCTTGGAGGAGAGTGGTAGAGTCGTCGGGCGTGACGAGGGTATGCCGCGGTCGGCGTACCTTGGAGATGCGGGAGGGTTCGTATCAGGCGGCCGATACGATAAGGGGGTTGCGGTGTTTTACAGCAGTGTCGAAGAAACGTTTGGCTATGCGTTTCATGAACTGCTGTATAGTGAGCAATTTGAAATCTACATGCAGAGTCTCATTTTGGACGTAGTAGGGGGCACCCGTGATTTTGCGCAGGAAACGGTTTTGGAGCGTCTGCATCCTGTGGAGATGACGAGGCTTTGCGTGTGCAAAGACGGCGCAAGCGTACGTCATGATGAGACGGATGACCGCGATGAAGAGTCGCAATTTGCACTTGAGCGACAATTTGGTCGTGATGTAATGAAGCCTTCCCTGAGCGAAGGCGGCGCGAGAACGGCCCTGCCTTATGTGCTCAGCGAAGGTGAGGTGGCTGTCCAGGATGGCCCCCAGGTATTTGGCTTGCTTCTCCCAAGGGATCGGCTTGCCATACATGGTGATCGGACGAGGGGAAGGGGGTTTGTGCCGCGGTTTCGTAAAGAGAACCGCCTGACTCTTGTCGGGGTTAATCTCGATTCTCCATTTCCTGAACCATCTGCCCAAGATGTTTGCAGATGTTTGGAGAGTGCGAGCGATAGCGCCAGGTTCACGACCGGTGTAGTAAATGGCGGTGTCGTCGGCAAATAAGGCCAACTTCGCCTTTTTACTTTTGGGGATATCGCTGGTGAACAGCGTTAAGACGAGGGGGGATAGCACTGAGCCCTGGGGGACTCCTGCTCGAATGGGGTGACGGGACGAGAGTGCATATTCGATGCGGTAGCGAAAGGTGCGGTTCGACAAAAAATCTCGCAAGATGAGCACGAGACGGTCTGGCACGCCGAGTTGGTAGTGCTTGTAAATTAAGCCATTGTGCCAGACTTTGTCGAATGCTTTCGCTATGTCGAAGAACAAGGCGCCCGTCATCGAGCCACGCTGGAAACCAGCGCTTATATGCTCGAAAATGCGGTGGACTTGTTGGATGCACGAGTGTTCGGTTCGAAAACCAAACTGCTCGTCGGGGATAAGACTCTTGGCTTCGGCATATTCCTTGAGCCGCTTATAAATAAGCCTCTCGTAGATTTTACCGAGAACGTTGAGTAAACTAATGGGACGGTAACTGGCGGGATCAGACTTGGGCTTGCCTGGTTTGGGAATACCGATAACGGTGGCCTGTTTCCATGCTTGGGGGAACATGTTGTTGCTTAATGCGCCATTGAAGATGGCAGTCATTAGCACTATTAGTTGGACGGGAAAGAGTTTAAACACCTTATTGGTGATGTGGCGGAGCCTGGGGCTTTCCTAGGCTGAAGCTTTTGATGATCTCCTGTACCTCGTCGGACGTGATGGGGGGCAGAAGATCATCAGGATCTTCGACTGGTGGGAGGGAAGCTCTACGATCGACTTCAGCATCCACCATATCGAGGTGAGCTTGGTCTACTGGTTGAGAGCTAGGATAGCATTGGGACTCTTAAACTGTCTGGGCTAGACATTCCGCTTTGTCAGAGTTGTCAAAGGTGACACTCTTGTCGGGGCGGTTGAGAGGGGGCATTGTGGCTTCTTCTGTGGATCGTAACTTCCTCTGAAGGTGCCAAAAGGCGAGATGGGTGGGCTCGAGCTCGCTAAGCGTCTTGTCCCAGCGTGCGGTACGCAGCTCAGCAGTGCGTTTTCTCACAGCTCGCTGTAAGTTGCGCATTTGAGCTTTGTTCGCGTCGCAGGGAAAAGCGCAGTACGCACGAATGGCTGCGTTCTTCTCGGTTATCAGATTCCGTACATCGTTCGGGACTTTCCTTCAGTCGGTGATCACTTGAGACGGGGGAGGTTGGTCGGGGTCGGGCTGACAAGAGCGGGAGCCTAGGTGCATGATCACTGGACGGTGGTCAGAGTTGAGCTCGTGTGTCGTTTCTATAGATAGCAAACGGAGGTTTACGTTCTTTAGCAACGCCACATCGAGAACATCGGGCCTTTGGTTGTGATCGTGTGGGAAGTGAGTTGGCGTCATCGGAACGATGACATGTATTTTTGGTGCTGGCGTTTATATACAATCCCGTTTAGGCAATTACATGGATGTAGGGTAGGAAACCTTACGAAAGTATTATGTTACCCACTGTAGCAGTTTCTTACGAGCGGGTCGTGTTTGCACGAACTATAAAATATGCCACGCGCCGCTAGCATCGTCAGTTGTATGAATGCGCGCGCAGCGCGTGGACGTTGATGCCAGCTGCTACAATAGTTTCCGTTATTGTTTTTTTTTTGGTCTTAGACAGTACCCTTCTGTATCTTAATATTTATATTTCTTGTGTACGTGTGTATGTCACTGAACTCGTCCTAAACGGCTGGACCGATGTTGATGAAATAAAATAAATGAATTGACTTTGACTTTGAAACTTGGCCAGAGATCGTCCAAGACAGAGAGATTTGGAAGGAGAAAGGCAAGGCCTTTGCCCAGTAGTGGTACACAAGTGCAGGCTAACAAAAATAACAGTAGCAGCTGGGGCAGCAACCCTGACTAAAAGGCAGGCTGTACCTGAGGTGCGATCTTCCCATTTAGTCCTGAAGCTGCGCAGCCCGGACGGACTGTACGAGCTTTATGTTTGGGGCTGATGGTAATTAACCGCATTTCTAGTATTATTATGATAAATCTTCAAAAAATTTACTTTATTTAATTCGTTATTAATAAAATATTATGATCGTTCGTCGAACGTACAGCGAGCCGCCACACTCACTGTTCGATCTCCGCGTCGTGGCGTGGGTCGCGGCGCAGCATGGTGAACTCGCGCAGCGGCTCCACCATTTCCATCCGGTTCGTGAGCTCAACATGGTCACAGGCGTCAGCTACAGTCCAACAATAACAGTTTGGTCAATCTATAATATTTTGCATAGTTATTAGTATCACTGTATCATGCAGGAAGCGTTGTCGCACCGATGTCGAGGTGGAACATGGAGGAGTCGTGGTGGCGCGCCTGCACCTCGTCGAAGTAGTGCACGTAGCCGTCGCAGTCGGCGCCCAACACGGAGCTGTCCACACGCAGCGAGTACCTGCGCAGAACGTCACGTTAGCAGCGAGTGACTGGCGCCAGTGAGCGGATGAAAGAGACTGACCAGTGCGGCGTGGTGGTGTAGTTGTCGGCGGAACGCGTGACCAGCAGCTCGTGGCGGAAGGTGAGTGCCTCCCCGCGCGCGCCGCCCAGTTCTCCGCTGTGGCCCGACAGCGTGTGGCGCCACCGCTCTGCGCGCTCTGTGCCGCGCACCACGTACCCTGCACACAACACGCGTCAGACACACACATATTCGATTCCACCAGCTGAGCGGTAGCTATGGACAGTCACCGGCGAAGGAGAAGGCTTGCAGGTCGGGCAGCGCCGGCAGCGCGCGCTCAGCGAGTGACACGCGGCGCGGCGTCGACACCACGCAACGCCGCACGTCCGTCTCCGCCGTACGGTCCACGCGGATCTGCGCGCTCTGCACGCGCCCGTCGCGGACCATCATGCGGTAGCTGGAGGTGGCGCCGCCGTGGAAGTCCACGCGCGATGCGCCGCTGGCCGCGTCCCACCTGCCACACGCCACAATCTAATTATTAAGTTTTCTCATAGTTCAGGGTTACCAAATCGGGTGCATTGACTAGTGAAACTGTCCTCAATGTGGGAATAGCCATTATCACGTCACAAAGATATCGATACTAACCACATGGAGTACGTTTCGGTGTAGTCAGCGCGCGGTACGACGAGACGCGCGCGCAGGAACAGCGAGCGCTCGAAGCGTGGCGGGGGGGGCGGGGGCTCACGCACTTGTCCCTCCAGCTCGCTGCTCTTTCCTGTCCCTGCCTCCACACGGCGCCGCATACACTTGAGGCGGCGCCGCTCGGGCACCGCCTGCGCGTCGGGAGAGACCTGTGTTTGCGGTATGGAGCCAGCCTCTATGAGTTCTTCAACAGTGAAGTCGTCGGCACTGACGACACTGAAAGCGTCGATCACTATCGGTGGGAGCGAGGGGTTCTCCGAAACCTGTGCGTGAAACTGCTTTACCAGCATCCGTGAGTCCTCTGTAAATAAATTTATTATAAGAGACATTCAGCAATTATAATGAGTGAAACACTGAAGATGAGAGAGGTGTATATAATTGCTGGCTTACCAATAGGCGGGAAGTTGGGCCCAGTCCTAGTAAGTCGTTCGTTTGTCTTGAGGCGAAGTGGCGGGATGCGCAGCGGGGCGGGCGGGATACGCGAGGGGAGCGGCAGCTGGGACTCGTACTGCACGTCCAGCTGCGCAAGGGGAGAGGGAGGGGCGGGGGGCGCTGGGAGCGCGGGGGTTGCGGTTGGCGCGTGGGGCGCTGAGGGTGCGCTAGGCGAGGGAGAGGCGGGGGGTGAGGGGGGCGCCGGTCTGAAGGTGGCACTCGGTAGGGGCGCTGAGACTGAGTTGTACGAAGGCACTGCGTTGCTTGTAGGTCGCTGATTGAACACTGGCAATTGGTTGTACAGCGGAGGTTGGTGGTCGACTAGGAGTAGGTTGTATGGCAGCGCGCTGTAGCCGGGGCTGTACGCAGTGCCCCAGGCCGGCGCGAGCGTGTGCGGCGGCACCGGCGTGGCATACGGCGCGTTCAGCGAGCAGTCTGCAACAGTAGCGGACAGTGAGAGCGCTGCAGGGCGCGAGGCGCTAGCGTGGCGTGTGCGTTGCGTGTACGTGGAGTGCGCGTGGCGTGCGCGTGGCGTCACTCACGGGCAGGGTCGGCGCGCGGCGCAGGAACGCTCACCGGCACGGGAACGGGCACCACCAGCACCGACATGGACGCGCGGCCGCTGTTGTCGCCTTCTGCAAACCAAATGGTTTTGGTATTTTACACAGACACAACACAAGGAAAAGGAAATGGAATGATGTGAAAAACAATATTGTGTTCACATAAAAAAAAATATTATATCTTATTACTATATCCAGCCCGAACTATCCCGCTGATGGGAAAAACTTGAAAACCATATATAAAATTTAAAATTTATATAAATAAAACCTTCACAAATAGCTCTTTAATTTGACACGGTACAGATTAAAAAAAATGTATTTTTATTTTTCTTAAGGGGACAACTCAAAATTTATTTATGCGTCCGTGTTTCGGTTACATAAGTTCATATGTGTACCTAATTTCAACCTGATCGGTTCTTTAGTTTCAGAAAAAATTGGCTGTGACAGATGGTCAGACAGACAGACAACCAAGTGATTCTATAAGGGTTCCGTTTACGGATATTTGGAACCCTATAAAATATGCAAAGCTATATAGAATTATTAAAAAAGTAATCAGAATAAAAGGCAATAAAACACTTTTCCAAAAACATTTCACTTAGGAAAAAACGTGTTGAATAAAAAAAACTTAAAAAGTAAGTATCCATGTCAAAAAACAAAATAATTCAAATGAAATAGAATACTTAGCAAAGTAAACACTAATGTCAAATACGAAAATATTACGTAAACATTGGGCCCTGTACATCATTGAACCAGCTCAATCTTAAGCCTTTTCGTCTTCAAAATACCCTTTAACTGTGTAAAAAGCTTTCTGGTATAGCTTACGTTTTATAAATAATTTGAATTTATTAAAACTAAGGTCTTGAATATGGCTAGGGAGTTTATTATAAAAATGTATACATTGGCATTTAAATGAACCACCTATTTTCTTGAGCTTGGTTTAAGGAATTACAAAATTGTGTTTATTCCTAGTGTTCTATTCCATTTAAGTTATGGATATCACTGAATCTTTTAAATAGGTTAATGTTTTTATGTGCACACAAAAGATTCTCATTAATATACTGAGCAGGCACAGTCATTACATTATTCTCTTAGAATTTGTCTCTGAGGGAGTGTCTAGAACTTAATTTATAAATTGCACGAATAGTCCTTTTTTTATAAATCCTGTATTTCTCATGCAGCATTTCCCCACAATAGAATGCCGTATGACATCACACTATGAAAATAAATAAAGTATACTTTTATGGGTTTAAGATTCAGTTTTGCTTGTGGGAATAATTCTGAGTTATAAAAATACGTGCTTGCGCTATGCTGATTTATTTATTTAACAGTTTATGTACACACATTTAACAAATAAATAAGAAGAAGGGAACAGAAAAATAGGTACAAAGGTGACGCTTATTTCTAAAGAAATCTCTTCCAGTATACCTGCGAAAGGAGAGTCGAATAAAAGATATGTAAAAAGTTATGTTAACATAAACAGACAAAAAAACTTTAAATATAACATACTATAATAAATATGACTAAAATTAATATCATACTAATACATACTACTTAAATAATACTATAAGAATAATAATAATATTGTTACGCGCCAGAATTAATGTCGGGTACATTAAGTTACTACTAGCGCCATCTAGTATCGAGTAGCAGAACTAGTAGAGTCAAGTACCTTCTAGACATTTCTTTGCCAGAACATTCTACACTTCTCGGTATCTGGTCAGTCGGCAGCGGTAGTTACGAGTACTTTCCAGATGTTTCGAGAATGGAAGTTTCTAGAATAAACTGACCTATAAAAGGAGCGCGTATTCCGCGACCGAGTCCAGTTCGATCCAGCCCGTCCCTAGCTGTCCTCTCCCCAGCGACGCCCTAAGCCGAGGCCCGTACCCCACAGGGGGTGCCCTTAGCGTGTAGTCGCTTAGTTTGTAGGTTTTTTATAAGCCCTGGCTGGAGGCTTTAATATTATATTAAGGCCACCACAGGCAAGCCCGGTTAAGCAGTCGACAGCCTTATAGGTTGAACTGCGAGAAGCCATTCACAAAAAAAAAAAAAAAAAGCGACCGAGTCAGTATTGGATTAGCGATACAAGCGAATACTTCGGAAGCGATCTTCAAGTGCGAATAAAGTGATCAGTGGTGAACTTGTGTTTAATAATTAGTGAGTTTAAAGTTGTAATTAGTGTTTTTAAATTAAAGTGTCATTTTGGTTATTTAATCGGCTGTTTTTATTGTCACGAACCCCAAGCTCGTAACAATGTATACTTTAAATATGCAACTATGATGGTACCGAAAGGTAGTGTTCTTTATTTGCGACTGGTTAGGTGACTATTTCTTATTAATATAAGAATGACACACATGCATACTTACTTGCTTCACTCTTTCAACGTACCGCTCACCGAAGGGTCACTGGCCCTTTCACAATGTCTCCTTAACTTAATTGAGTTTACTACTATGTAAATGGAAATGATAATCTACCACATAATATAGGTATTTGGTTAAATTGGTCACACATTTCGATTTTTGAACAAATTACATAAAAAATCAAGTAACAGTATCGATTGGTAAATGAAATAACTATTAAATACTTTTTAACACACTATCACCACATTTCACTGAATCCACACGCGTCACGCCGTCAGTACCCGTGTGCTTGTCAACAATGCGTCCCATCATCCTCTTACCCGGAGGTACATTATCAGACTTGAGGACAATGTGCCCTAGATCAATCTCCCTGACCTTGTGGTGCCATTTTGAACGTTGTTGCATAACATTCTTGACAGGTATTCTTGCTGCCATCTGTGCCAGAAGTCAGTCAACAACCTTTGTTGATGCTGCTATCTCGATAAATGGCTCATTGGGATATCTCGGAGGTCTGGTGTCGGCACAGTGATGGGTGTTTCACCAATACGGACATGACCGGGGGTCAGTGGTTGCAGGTGATCGTTATCCGCGTCATCCAATATAGTTAAAGACCGTAAGTTGAGGCAATCCTCAAGTTGACATCTTCATTTCTTCGGAGGTCATATATGTCTAGTCATGATCCGTTTTAACTGATGTTTCATCGCTTTCACCCCAGCATCCCAGAGTCCGCCCTTGTGTGGGCTGGAATAAAATGCCACTTTGTTCCTTCGTTTGCTAACTTCTCGGCGATTGGACCCTCGAATTTAATTATAATAAAGGATTTATTTCAGACCCACAAGATTCATATTTTGGTAGTAAAAGTCACACTTTATATACAATATTGAAACGACTGACACCTGCGTGTGCAGCCGTGTCCAGTGAGCCAGCGTATACAGGTATACGCTGAGGACATACAACGCATCCACAGACAGCACGTTTAAAAAGACTGGCAGTATGCTCTGAAAAGGCTTATTTTGACTTGCATCGTACAACGTTCAAATCTGCGGATCAGCATATTACCTCGGACAGTGCGTTCCCTTTCCATGACCAGGTCAACATTCATGTCATGAGTGACCCAGTGACCCAGGTACTTATATATACCATAAGCATCAGACAGAGTTCCACCCCAGCTGACATAGTTCGTCTGATTCTCGAAACAAATATTAAATTAAGAAATAACAGTACAGCCAACGCTGCTTTCCTTTTGCAGCTTTTCCCACAAGATATCGTATGACATCAGGTCAGAAGCCCTCAATAAGTCCAGAAAACAAGCATTTACCGGTGTTTTCCTATCAGCTGCCTGAGACACATGATGGCAGTTTCCGTCGATAATCCGGGTCTGAAACCAAATTGGGCATCGTGAACATTTATACGACTCGCCATATGAGTACCAAGCAAACCGTCCAGTACCTTAGCTGTAACAGTCGCCAAGGAAATAGGCCTATAGTTTGCGGGGTCTGTAACATCACCCGTTCTGTTCTTACTATTGGCACGACTATGGTCTTCATAAGCTTGTCGGGCAAGTACGAGTGACTTATACATAACGAATAAAATGTTGCCAACACCCTCGGTAAATGAACTCCCGCGTATCGCAAGTTCTCTACGCTGAGGTGGTCATGTCCCAGAGACTTACCTCCGATCATCTTTCTAATGACATCAGCTATTTTTTTGGCCAAAAACCTTAAACACGGAAAACTAATCTCAGCGCCAATCACCGACGAAGACACGAGCGTAACCAGTCCCGACAACGGATCAACTTGGAACTGATTCACAAACAAATTCGAAATGGCTTGAGGGTCACAAATTCCTGCCACGCTCACCGGCAGACTTGGCATGCGGTTCAGTTTGCCAGTACTCTTCCAAAAGTTCCCGAAATCTTTGGATTTGCGCTGCTCAGCTATTATGTCTAGTTTTATTTGTGCTTAGCTTATTGCGACAATATTTAATTTGGCTTTAAAAATTTTACGTGTACTTCGCATATTCTCATATATAGATCATGAAGTTGGATTTCCAAATAAACTCTACATCTGAAAAGCAAGCCGAGCCTGAAAGTGAACACTTCTAACATGCTTATTCCAACCTGTTGAAGGTTTATAACATTTTTTTCTAATACCTGTAGCGGTCCGCTCAGCAGATGTTGAAAGTATATCAATGATTTTTGTGTATATATTATCTAAAACCACTCTGTGAGTTACATCGCCGCAAATTTTATCCGCACAATTAATACACCTCGGGGGGAAAATCTAATTCACATAAACCTGAATTACACAATTTTTCATACATTTTATCTGTCCTAAGTTTCGTTCGCCCCATATAACCTTACTATTTAATACATTACGTAGTGGAATATTAAACTCCACTATACTTAGGTTACATTCTAATTGAATGGGAAAGTGATCGGACCAATAAGTGCCGTACAATACTTCTACACTAGTACTACAGTTTGAACCGCGGCCTCAGTAACGACGCAAAGGTCAAACAAACGCTGGCACCCGTGCGCATCACTCACATATGTATGTATACGAGTCGCGAGGTAGTAACTCACTATCCGCGCAAGTCCAACACTGTACGTCACAAAACTTTTAACAATTCATAGTGAAATAGTTTATTGGTATGCGCATTATAGTCACCCAACATAACACATATTGAATATCACTATTTTTTGTTATAGCATTCATCTCGCTGAGACACTCGGTAAACTCAGTTATATTATCAGCACAGCAAGTAGGCATATATATTGAAAAAACAAGTAACCTATTGTTTGATTGATCTATCTGTATTGCTGTAAGACGAGCACTATTACATTTTATAACCGTCACAGATGAGAATAAACTTTTCCTCCAGAGGAGTGCCACTCCTCCGTAAGGCCTACTTCTGGAATACAGCATGTAACTTACATTTCTCCTTAATATACGTTACTATGTCTTCTTTAGAAAGTCCTTTTAATACATTGGAAATATATAAAGGTACCATTATCTCAGCGGCCTTAAACTTCACATCCGGTTGGTTAACAGCTTTCCCCAATTTCCCTGCAAACCTCTTATTTCAGTTACCTCTTTGAAGTAATGTCCAACCATCATTATCTTTAGAGGGAACATTCCTTTCCTTGCTCACGGCATTTGCAAAAGTCAAATCCTTCCCAACGTGCTCGCCATTTGTCACAGCAGTGTGTCCCAACTTATTTACTCGGTCAGGTGTAAGCGTCTCCGCTGGTGTTACGCGATGAGTCATCACATTCTCGCTGCTCCTCGAAATGTCTACAACCGGTAGGTACGCCGCTGCCACCGATCACACAGAGACTTCCACCGTTAACATATTTTTCTTGTCTACCCTCTACCCGCGAAGAATATAACAACGGGCTACCGGGCGCAGATATAATTGTATTATAACTGTCTGACTTCTCAATTTCTGCATTGTATAGCACACAACCGCCTCGTTTTGTGTTTACTTGATGAACATCCATCGTTACAATTTTTAGATTTTCAATGTCCTTTTTAACAGAATTTAATTGTTGTAATGTAACATACTGCTCCCTGATTTCCCTAATCTCATTCTGCATTCGAAGCAAGTTGTTTAAAAGCCTAGTACAATCCAAATGATCAAACAGGACCGCAGGAAGTTTTTGAAGGTCCCATGCAACAAATATGGGTATCAGTTCGAGATCTGTTTCTTTTAGCAAGCATATTATATCATCTATATCACGCTTCATTTTTCCATCCCATTTCTTTTGGGTCCTACGTTTTGTTGTAGGAACCGAATCAAACAACAGACTCTTTGCCTTACTTATGTCTTCCTCAGTAAACGCAGTTACACAGATGTGATTTATACTTTCTTCGTCCGTGACATCGATCTTACTACACACAAAGGAAAGTACTTCGTTGATAACAATGTTGCAATTAGAGCACTTTAACACTCGCGATTGCGCTATCGTACGTTGACTCTAAGCTCACAATTAGCACGTCCATCGATTATGCTTGCGCGCGCAAGACTGGACCATGCTAATATCTGACAGGCTGGTATATTCATTGCTTCCTTTATCTGCTTTAAGAGTCCAGCAAGCAATACAGCCCCACTGAGTTCTAGACAAGGTAAAGATTGGGGCTTGGTACCTGCGTTTTAGCGGCAATGATGGAGATCTGTACGTTACCCTTGGATGTTCGTACTCTTAGATAAGCTACTGCAGCGTAAGCTCTCGCCGATGCGTCACAGAAGCCATTGTTATTTCATTCTTCGGCAGTGGTTTCATCTACTTATTTGTTCCATGTTACTCCTTGCAGCCATAATCATTTCAGTTGAATGAGAAGTTTTGCTGGCAAAATAGAAGGTGCTAGCCAGCCTAATGGATCAAAAAATCTCAGTGGGTTGGCCAAAATTGTTCTCTTCGTAGTGAGCTTGGGAACAGGTAAGTTTGGGCTGAATTGAAATCGATAATTTCCCATGTTCCAGTGTTATCCTAAGGATCGTGTAATTCCATCTAATGTAATATCTAGTTTTACGTGAGAGCTTCTATCAGATTCTCCAAATTCTTTAAGAAAGTCAGCGTCGTTAAAACAACAGTTCCTCAGTTTGAACCCGCCCTTCTGAATGGCATCTATTTATGTGGCCACTTTTAATGCGTCCGTTACATTGTCTTTAACCGACATCGTGTCATCCATGAAGAAGTCGTGTCTTATTATTTCTGCCGCTTCAGGACAGTTTCGTCCTTTGTCTTTGGCTACTTGATGCAAGGTCCTTACTGCCAAATAAGGAGCAGAAGCAGTTCCGAACGAGACTCTAGTAAGACAGTAGTCTTGGACAGGTTCACGATTATCATTTTTCCATAGAGTTCGTTGCAGTTCTCGATCTTCCTCTGGGACGATGATTTGTAGATACATGTTTTGGACGTCAGCCACGAAGAAAATCTTCCTCATCCGCCATCGCATGATTAGACTTCTCATTTCATCTTGCAACTGTAGTCCTACTACCATCAGTTTATCATTGAAGGATACATTGCTGCTTCTCCGTTGCGACGCGTTAAAAACCGTTCTAAATGCGGATGTCTCTTTGTCTTCCTATATTACCGCGTGGTGCGGTAGGTACACAGAGGGATTGGAAATTTCTTGCTTGGGTACTTATTCCATGTAATTTAATTTGTAATCTTTCATGACTGTAACGTAGTCGCTTTTAAGTTTTGGGTTATTCTTGAATCTTTATTCTAATTGATATAATTTATTTAAAGCTAAATAACATATAAGATTTCCTTGGCAAGATTACAATACATTGTCCGTCTTTATTTCTTGTGGTCGTGGTCTCAGATTTCCTCGCTCTTTCGTTCCTCAGGTGTGGGTTGTTGTTTGACATATGGGTCTTGTTCCCATATAGACGTATGCGGTACAGAGAGTAAATTCCCGCATACCTTCACTGAAATGGGAGAATCCTCCGACCAGGCGGTTGTTGTGTCTGGTGGGCAACTGCCCGATAGTTAATATTCGGACTGTTGATTATAGGATTTCGTTGGTAGTTCATCGCTGACAGGATAGATGGCGTTGCGGTTCTTTTTGTTGCTGTACAAATTTTGCTTCTTAGTTTTTCATATGGCGGCATTAATGCCACTACACCCACATTCGTTTCAGCAGATCATTTAGATCGAGATTGAGGTGCATGACAATAATTTCACCTCCAAGTAGTTTGTGTTCCACGTTCCCTAATAGAATCCAACCCAAGGTGGTGTTTTGCGCACATGGTGTTGCTGGGGGACCCTTGATAACTTCACCTTCTTGATTTGGGCACACACGTCAACACCCAGTAATAAATCTACTCGTCCTGATTTATTGAAGCTTGGATCCGCCAGAGCGAGTCCTTGCAGTTTGTGACGATAATGTGGTAGTAAGTCGCGTAGACATTTTTTAAGTGTCGACCTTAAGCTTGAAACAAGCGTCATGTTTGGATAGTAGTTCGAAATCTGCAGCATGTTTAACGTTTGTTTTGGTTGAGCTGACTTCAGTGGTGGTGCCATTGATAGGCATTCTCCTCTATCGTAACACCTGGGCCGCTCTTTCACTTATGAACGTTATGTGAGACCCGAGGTCAATCAAAGCACGGAATACTGTCACTTGTTCTGAGTCATAGTTTCTTACTAGAACAAGAGCTGTGGCCAGTAATGCAGTTGACATATTAGCAGCGACATACGATGATAGTGTAACGTTGGTTTCGGCAGATTTTGTAGAATCTTGACTAGTTTCAACTTCATCTTGTTGTTTCTTGCTGTCTGGTGTGGTGTCATCGCCATGGATTGGTGCGTCAGCGTGTGATGACGTTTGTGACATTTTCGGCGACATCTATAAGCGGAGTGTCCTGGGGCCAGACAGTCATAGCATAGATTGTGTTTTTTGAGGTACTCATACCTTTCTGCTGGATTAAGTTTTATGAATTTCTCACAGTAACATAATGTGTGCGCCATCTCGAACATAGCGCATCTTCTTAGTTCTGATGAGGTGGTGTTTGATGTGGACACGTGAACAGCGTATTCATTCCCTTAGGTGTAGGTTTTTCTCTGCTTAAAAGCGTGATAAACTCAAGCGTGCGGAGCTTTGACTGTAGGAACTCGTCGTCATTGTCATCGTAAGCAACTTCTTCCCATTCACGATGCGTCTCTGGGTCCAATTTTTGAACGACTAAAAATACAATGGTGAGCGTATCCCATAATATACTGGTTGACAGTTTCAGGTTCGTCAGTGCATTCAGACATTCAGTAGTCGTATCTAATATTGATTTAATGTTATTTGTTGTTTGCGTAGATATCTTCTTTTGTGCAAACAATATTTTCATTATTAAGTTGACAATAATGCGCTTGTTACCAAAACGCGCCTTCAGTAGGTATACTAAACACGTCGGTCATAGTTAACTTCTGTAACTTGCACGTGCTTCACCAGCGACAGGGCTTCTCCCGTAAGACGGCTATTTAATGAGAAATGATATGAAATGAAATTGTTTATTGCCAGATTAACATCCAAATAGCACACATAAGTAAGAGTCATCATCTGCCTAGCCTTTTCCCAATTATATTGGGGTCGGCTTCCAGATAAGTAAGAGTAAATAATAAAAAATAAGTTTCAATAACATGACAAATGCAAACTTAGACGCCGCGAATCATGTTATCCGCGTATACCTTCGATGAAGAGGGCTGTCCCAGTCTCGCATCGCGGCCACCAAGGAGTTAGCTGAGCGTTGTATGGCGGAGCGTGCGGTGGTTGAGCGGCTCTTCAGCAGGGCCGGCCAGCCGGGTGCGCGGCCTTCGCAGAAATTGGCGCTCGCGCTGCACCATCGAGGCAGCCGGAATATTGCGCGCCACTCGTCATTGCACTGCACTCGCATGTCGCTGAGTGCAGCTTTGGTGTAGTTAGCCCTAAACTCGACTGTGTAGACGCTTGTGCAGTAACTAATGAAGAGCTGCGATTTCACAGCGTCACTACAGCGGCTAAACCATCTCGCTAACATGTTGCCAAAGCACCGAGATGGCTCGTCTCTGCCTATCTATATCAGCGTGATCGGACAGGCTAGCTGTTATTACGTGACCCAAGTATTTCACGCTGTCGACCATTAACAGCGCAGTGCCGTAGAGTTGAAGTGCCGGCAGATCGGACCAGCTGTTTGGGCTTTCAAAGACCATGTACACTGATTTATCTGGGTTGTACGTCATGTTGTGGTCTTTAGCGTACATTTCACACTCTGCTAATAGTTTGCGCATTGCCGATATTAATGGTGCCAACAGAACCATATCATCTGCATAACAAATGTGATTTATTAGGGTCCCGTTAATTGAGCAACCTATATCAGTTCGGTTGAGTCGGACCGATAGCCCATATAGTACACGTTGAAAAGTGCAGGTGACATGCTGCCCCCTTGTATGAATCCGCACTTAAGACCAGAGGGGGTCGACAGCTCATTCTTCCATCGGACGCGATTGTCCTGCTGCTGGTACCACTGTTTCAGATCCCGTACCACTTGGCTGGGAACTGCACGCTGCAGCTTTTTCCACAGCAGATCTTGGTCCACACGGTCGAAGGTTTTGCTGAGGTCTAGGTAACAGGCTATTACAGAAGTATTTCTACTCCTGTAATATTCCACCACTTGTTTGAGTACATAATTATATTGCAGTACTTGTTGATACGAGGCTCTTGAAACCATGTTGGCAATCCGAAGATGTTATGATATTAGCAAGGGCAATTGGACGATAATTACTAACACTAGAAATTTTAATGAAATTGCAATACAGCTATAACTTAATCAAACGCAGAAAGAATCATTAAGATCGTTTAATAAACAATAAAGTTATGCCCTATTAAATAAACCCCAAAAACATGTTAATTCAGATTGATTTGTTTGCATCTGCGTACTTCACAGCGTACCGCCGTGATGTTATGTTATGAACTGGTGAAAACAAAAAACAGACATGCGATTTCAGCAATCCCGGGAGGTTCGCAATTATTTATTAAAGAGTTATGTTGCCTATCTCCAAAGTTCTTCATCAGATCTTCACCAAACTGAAATGGTACCAGTTTGGAAAAATATTCTTCCAAACAAATAAAGAATTATCCAAATCGGTTGACAATTGGCGAAAATATCGCTGAACAATCATTTTTTTTTGAGATCCCAGCATCAGATCCTGACTTATACCTTCCATCATCAGCTCAGCAAGATGAGATGTTAATTACCAGGCACAATTATCTGAATTGCGTTCGAAAACATTTGAAAAAAAATTTATGTGCCTTTAAAATTTGAGGGGTGTCCTCGATTTCCCTGGGATCCCATAGTCAAATTCTGACTTGGTGCCAGTGGGACCACCTTAGGAGTATAAGCTTTCGAATGAAAAAAGAATCATCAAACTGTCGACTTGTGAACCTCCTCCTGAAGTCGGTTAAAAATATTAATACGCCAAATTGTACTACTGTGTGTATTGTTATGACGTGACCAGGGGTCACGTCATAACCAGGCCCGAATGGCCCATTTTTAAATAACTTCATCTTATTCAGCTTAGCAAATGTAAGCACTTGCATGTTGGCGAATATTCTATATTTAACACAGCGATTAAAAAAATTAGATCAAATGTGTAACGCCATCTATGGAATATGAAGTTGAACAGTCAAAATATAAGTTTGGAGTTCGATTTTATATTAAGTCAGTCGCGAACAAAACTTGGAGTTTCTGTAAAAATGACGACAATGATTAAGTGCGTTTTCTGTTACGTAGTGGTAGCTAAATTGCTTATCGTTTATTCAATACAAAATATCAGTGATCGATTAAGACACGTAAGTACGGTTATGTAGTACATCTACGTTTATAGATGAGGATATCGAAAAATCTAAAACATAGCTGTACGAATCGGTTCCTGTGGCGAAGGCAAAAATAAAAAGGAAAAACAAAGGCAAAAAACAACGAGATCTAGTAGTGGACATAATTAGTGTTTTTAAGTCAATGGAGCCGGATCAATTCCCAATGTTCGTAGCAAGGGACTTGGAAAAGACTTTCAATACTGTTTGACCACCTCAAAAACTTCTAAAGGATTTGCTTTGATTTCATTCTGAAGTCAAAGAAATTTAAGAAGTATAATAATATGTGACACAGACACAATTGAAAGATTTTAAAACGGAGATTTTGAAATTTCAAATTGACTCATTTGTGTTGGTTTATGGAAAGCGGTCCCATTGGATTATCCCACGTCGGGTAAGTAATAGATGATATAACAACAAAATCTCTAATATTTACAACATATAACAACGGATGCTATAATTTTATTTAATATAACGATTAGTTAATATAATAAACAATTGATATAATTTTAAAATAACTAATTTTTATAAGCATAACATACATTAAATATAAAATCGTTTGACATACCACTCAAAAGATATAAAAACATAACTATGTAGTAACTGATTACCACCTGCGCTAAGATAGTTCGACTTCTGGATGGTATAAAAAAAAATAAGTCCGAGTCGGGCTACTCTGAGTCGGGGTGTTAACCATAATGACGTTTTTTTTATTTATATTAAACGTTAGACCAAATGATTTTTGATTGCATAAACGTTATATCAAACAACGTTATACTAAATAAGTTTTAGAAGAAATAAATGTTATATGTAAAGAAATTATATCAACAGTTGGTATATCTCACGTTGATTATATCTTATGAACGATAATAAAATAAAATTAGACCAAATGAGTTAATACGTTATGAAACGCACCCTCCCACGTCAATAATTCATCAGTTATAAATCTCCCCTCGCCTCGCAACCACCGCGGCAGGCGCCTGCGCTGACACCGCTTGCTACTTCGAGGCCGAAGGCCGTGATGTCACCGCAGCTCGCAGCGACGAACGGTTGCGCATACGGCAGCGGCACCGCTATTATTGTAGTACTTGAGCCGGTGCAAAACAATAACAATGACGGATAAGAAAAAGTTTTATACCGCCGAAAGCGTAATATGAGCTACCGGTACCTGGGCACCGCTGGTACCTCCAGGGAGAATGTAGGGAAATTCAAAGCTGCAATAAAAATAGTGCATGAAGACATGACGAAGAAAGATATTGCTGATTATGTGTATTATAAAACGGGCTAGGTGATCACGCTTGAAAGTATTTCGTTTAAGTATCCTAAAGAACACAACGCATACAAATTCTTTGTTTCGGAAACTAAAATGGAGATGTTTCTTGATAGCAAACTATGGCCGGAGGGAAATATTTTCAGCAGATTCGTACATTTTAAAATGAAAAATTACACGAACGGTGCAAACAGCGGTACTGTGAATGGCGTAAAATATATATTAAAGTATAACGTATCAAGCTACAATTGAAAGAGTATAAAACGCTCGGTAAGCACGTCAGTCATAGTTGCCTGATAAGAAACATCTCCATTCCTGAGCGAGATCGACCAGTATTATACATCGATTCGTGAGTTTACTTATACCTTAGCCCTTTGGGCAAGCCGCGCATACTGGTCGTGTCGCGATACAATGGACTTCATTTTAAATTGGTGCGAAATTATTCGAAACAGGTAGATTGTGTCAATCATACCAGACCAGAAAAAAGGACTTTCTAGCTCAAAACCCAGAAAGTGATGGAAATAGTGCGAATTTGCAAGAAATTGAGTTACTTTGAGCACCCAGACTATTATGACTATAAATTATCTGCTTGATGGGTGCAGTGCTTCTCTACTTGGGATTTAAAGCATTTAAAAATGTCAAACTCGTTGGATGCGTCGGGAGATCAACCATCAGGCGTTCAGGGTCTTGCGACTGTCCGGACGAGCTCGTTGCCAAAACATTCCGAAAGTAGCAGAAAGTGAATGTCAGTGTAGGTCAGTGAACTAATAATTGCACTCAGAGAGCCTAATAAGTGTTTGTGTACGTGCGTAAGATATTCGGGAAGGAATTAAGCTAAAAAGTTGTGTACTGGTATGTAGTGACTGTTAAGATAAATAAAATTGAGAACTATGCAGTGTTGTCAAACCAAATAAAAAGTGTCTTTTGGCTAAGGAATTCGATCACATATACAATAAGCTACGAAAAATACGTACATATTTAATTGAAATAGGTCCTAAGCGAAGATTAGAATCTAAGGTTTGTAGTTCAAAATTAAAGAATGTACAAAGATGTTTTATTCGTTTGAAAAATTGTGTTAGCATGTTAGCTTCTATTTTGTATTTTATATAAAGAATTCAAAATGAGGAGTTAACATTAATAAATGATTGTCGTAAAAAGATAGAGGAGTTATTCGTAGAGATTTAAGAGCTATGTGAAAAAGAAAGTAGTTATAGTAACTGAGATTTTGAAAGTTTAAGTGAAGACGTAAAAAAAATTGCTTAAATGGCGAAATTTGATCTTAAGGTAGCACTGAATTTGTTGCCATGACAAATGACAAGTTAAGTATTAAGCAGTTAATCGATGGAATAGATTACTAACGTTCTATTTTGGATAGTCAATCACAGGAACAATAATTGATTACATTTATATTGTTACGCACTAGAATTAATTCCGGGTACATAAGGTATCGACATTAGTCACTACTAGCGCCATCTAGTGTCGAGTAGCAGTACTAGTAGAGTCAAGTACCTTCTAGACATTTCTATGCCAGAAAATTCTACACTTCTCGAAATCTGGTCAGTCGGCACCGGTAGTTACGAGTACTTTCCAGATGCTTCCATAGTAGAAGGTTCTGGAATTGAATGTCATTATTGATTTTCGCCACTGTTCGTGCAAGATCCGACAATGCGGTAGTACTTGCTTTCAACTGGAATAGCGGCCACATTGTTAGAAGGTGGCCGTACGTGCCGACGTTAAAATTGCCCTTAAAACATTCAAACTACTGAACAACTGACTTGTAACATAGCGAAACACTCCGCAGTGGACAAAGTTTTAGTAGCATTTCAAATCATCATTGCCGACTATCGGTAATGGCCGCGTTCCTGACGTCAAATCGAGCGGATTAATTTCGCTTCCTCCAATTTTTTGCAATGTTGTCTCATCGAAAAGCAAGCTCATCAACAAAGTATTCCCGAACATCATTGCTAACCACAAAAATAATAAATGGTTGAATGAGCGAGCCATTTTGGCGGCTAAGAATAAAGATATGATGACCTAAACTTTGTAATTCAGAATCAAATCTTTGATACTCTGCATTCATTCAAATCTATTGACCGTGTGACAAACAAAGAAGAAATCACTAACTATCCGAATGAATTTTTATTAATTTACTACTTATATATTTTTTAATTTACATCTGAAGGTTGGCTCGGTAGTCATCATGTTGCGAAATGTATACCAACCAAAACTATGCAATGGAACGCGTTTAGTGATAAGAAAACTGATGATCAATGTCAACAAAACGAAAAATGTTGTATATCACAAGGTGCATTCAGATTGAATTAAGGTATGTATTGACATACCTTAATTCAATCTTGTCTTGCTGACACGCTTTTGAATTATTAGATTATTGTACTTTTACTGATTTTTATTAACTATATATACTCGCTGAAATTTGATTGGTTGTTTCCCAGGTGCAGAACGATTAGCCATCAGTAGTATTATCGAAACGTAAAGTTAAACTTAAGAAAGAAATAAATTGTTTTGTGTGTGTCACATGTTTGAGCAAATCAATTTTATTTGTTCAAACATGTGTATACAAAACAGAGTGGCTCACGACATGTCTGCCATTTCCCATGGCGTGCAAATATCTTAGGTGCCTACAATTATTATGATTGAATGATCAATGATCTTTACATTTTATATTAAATATCACAGTTAAACAAGTTATTATATTCAATCTTTTACATTATCCAATTATTTATTTTCCTTGTCCAATATTACAGATTACCGTTATCACAATGAAGATTTACATAACTTTTATTAGGCATTCTATTAAAATGACATTTCTCCCCTGCTTCATGACCATAATTACCACAGTGTTAGTCATTTTGATGTATTTATCACAATCACCATGAGTCGTTTAAAAAATCTGTAATACTTATAATATGCTTTTTGTGCTAAAAACAATTTCATTGTTTGTTTAAGCTTAAGTATAGTTTGCTCTTTCCAACTTTTGGGCTATTTGTTATAGATAATTATCTACAACAAAAAACACTCTTGCGCAAAGTGCAGTTTTCGATTTATGTACACACAGTTGGTTATCATCACGTATATTTCTTGGAAATTAGTCTGCCATACGAGGAAACAAATGTGGACTTGTTTTTACGCATATTGCTATTTCTAATGTATAAAGTGAAGGTAATGTTAATATATGATATTTAGTAAAGTAATTTTTACAGCTGTCGGTAGTTTTGAGATTAAACATAGATCGTAAGCAGCACTTTTGTCTTTTAAAGATGATATCCCCATCGGTTGAGTTACCCCAGAAGATAACACCATACCTCATGACTGTTACTATATTTAGAGTACGTGATAATTTATATAACGCATATGCGCCTCTGCTTATATTTTTGGCTGGAGCCTCAATATGCGCTTTCCAATTTAAGTTTCTGTCAATTGTTAGGCCTAAAAATGTTGTCGTATTAGCTGTCTGTATTTTATTATTATTATATTCGATGTCAAGACTAGAGAATAATAATACTCGTTGTCTATAGTGCATAATCAAAGTTTTATTTATATTAATTTTTAAATTATTGTTATTCAGCCACGTTACCGCTTCAATTAATGTGTTATTTATTTCCGTTTCATATGTATTCTTATTATGGCATGGAATCGTTATAGTTATCGTACTGTCATCCGCAAACACTGTCATGGGATGTTTCATGGATTTAGGAAAGTCATTAATATAGAGTGTAAACAGGGGTGGTCCGAGTACACTGCCCTGTGGAACTCCATGACGGTATGCTCGCATGACGTGAAAATCTCTTCGCGTTTGGAGCTCATATTTATTCTACTACTTTGCACTACTTGTGTTCTGTCATGTTAAAAAGTAAAAATGTTTTTGTTTTCAAATAATTAAAAAAATATTAATAAGCTCGAAAGCGTGAGGAGCAATAGGTACTACTCAACACACGCACGCATCGCCGTTCGCTCTTTTCACTTTGTGTCGGCAGAGCGGCGGCGCGCCGATAAAGTAAAAAGCGTTTCATAAATGTTCAGAGCAAAATAAGTTCTCGCGCATAGTAATACGGCATTAACTTGCCTGCTAGCACGCGGCGAGTGATGCTACGCATCGCCCGCGGCATCCTTTTATGTTAACTAATCCACCCATTGTGCACTTATTTTATGTATGATTGTCCTGTTCTTATTATGAGGTGTACAATAAAGTATATAATTCGGTACCTATTGTGAATCAGGAATACCTATCAGTAGATTGATACGCGAAGGTCAACGACCGCGACCGCTTTGGGCAAAACTATCGCGATGTATACCTATAGGATCGAAGTCGCTTTCGAGTTTTGTTTATCACAAATAATATTAAAATGGGTTTTTCCGTTCCTAAAATAACATTTCAATTTTGATTCAACATTTTCATAAACAGTTTAGCGAGGAATTGTTATAAGAATTATGAGAAGCCACAACATATTACAATATTGCAGATACATATGGGTTTAACCTTAGCAATGATTATCATCACGCTATAATTTTGGGCAGCCAAGCAGCAAAAAACTATGACAAATAAAATCAGTTATTTTTATTATATGTTAACAGAAGTCATTTACCGTCGTCGGTTTAAAGACTGCCTTGTGAAAGACTTGGTGCGGGTTCGAATTCCAACAGTCGTAATTATTTTTTTATTAAATTAAACTTATTCTTTTTCTTACTTAGTTGATACCCAATATTTTCAAATATTAGTATATGATTATTATTTGAAATCAACAAAGTAAGGAAAATGAATAAGTTTAATTAGTAAGGAGTAAGGAGACGAATACAAAAAAAGAATACAAAATACAACAACAACATATTATTATGGGCCAGGGTGTTCTAGGATAATTAACTGCACCTGTGTTTTGTTTTGTTCGTATTACGTTATTAAAAAGTATAAAATATAAACTTCAACACATAAACCTGATAGGAATTGTTCAAATTATTATCTACGTAATGCAGGTACCCGCAATGCCATCTATTGACCGAAATAGTACTATCGACAGCATGAGAATTACACCAAAACGTATTGTAATTTTTTATTTTTTTGATTGATATCTTTATGAACATCATATTCCTATTAAGTATAAAAACGAACTCCGAACTTATATTTTGATTGTTCAACTTCTTATTCCAAAGATGGCGTAACAGATTTATCTCATTTTTTTAATCGCTGTGTTAGTAATAGAATATTCGCCAACATATTTGCTAAGTTTAATAAGCTAAAGTTGTTCAAAAATGGGCCATTATGGGCCTTGAACACTAGGGTTCAAGTCATAACACTCGCGGGCAGGTAGGTGGCGAAGTCTCATGACTCACGACTTCTAAGACAAAAAGAGTTGAATTAGCAGGGTTAACTTCGTTGTTTGAAGAATAGCACCATTCGTTCGTTCGTCTGTTTTGTTGATTTTAAGAGTGTATCTACATCTATGGACGATCAATCGATTGATCATTAGATAATTTGGAACGAGTGGACGATGGTAAACTGCAAACCTGTAAAAGCAGTAGACAGGACGTTGCGTTTTTGCTTTTCTGTGGTGATTTCATGGAGACACCTCCCAAATAATAGGTCCCTGCCCAAATAATTATATTCTATAAGGCTTGTATGGCTATGTCAAACCTTTACTGGTGACTTACTAAACGACTTCTTAGCCTTAGTAGAAACAACCCCCGAATAATAATAGGGAGAAAACACCTCTTCAACATAAACGCCACAGGCAGCCCAATATGCAGAGGTTGATTTGACGCCGAGGAAACAGTCGCCCACGTCATCCTGGAAGTAAGACCGTGGCTTCCCGACGTGGACAAATGATTTAAATGGATCCACTCTTGTGAGGTCGCTCCGTAAAACGTGTGAAGCACCCAGGAGGCTTCTGTGCATTTGGGTGGAGCTAGGCTGGATAACTTAGCCAGGACACCTACGCATAGCGGACCGAATGGTTGTCTAAGTGCGGATAACGGAGTCTCTATTCTACTCTATCCGTTGCGGGGGTAGACTTCTCTGGTTGGTTTTCCCTTGGCCAACTGTATGGAGCTCTATCACGTGTAACAACAACAAGTTTTTTATATGGAAGAGATACTCGCCCTTTTATAATATTCCATATTTCTTCAATTATGTTTCGAATAAACTTTTCTTTTACTGTTTTTGCAAATTGATATTCATAGTTTTATATAAAGTAGAAGCATTTTTATTTCAAATTCGATAAATGTGAGCACCATGGAGCCTTTTTATGTTAAAAGATAGTTTTATTGTTTGACATGAAATAGCAGGGACAATTGAGGGTGTGTCATGCTCACTCGAGTATCTATAGCCCATGTATTGGATAATTCAGTTCCCTTCAAAATGGTTGACCTGAATGGTGCTGATACACGCGCCATGTTTGTGAACGGCGCCATCTGTGGAGACACTGGCTTATTTATTTATTTATTTATTTATTTATTTATTTATTTATTTATTTATTTATTTATTTATTTATTTATTTATTTATTTATTTATTTATTTATTTATTTATTTATTTATTTATTTATTTATTTATTTATTTATTTATTTACACTTTACGCACACAAATGTACAGAGGCGGACTTAATGCCATAGGCATTCTCTACCAGTCAACCTTTGGGTGGTGCAGAGAATGGTGGTAGGTGCAATATGGAGAATAAAAAGCGATTGATATTTAATTAATACATACAAACATTTAAATAAGTAATACGAATATATAAACTATACATACAATATAAATATATAATAAATACTCAAATTAACAAGATACACGAAATACTTAAACAATTACAACAAATAGGTAATTGGAAAACATTAGCGATGTGATGATACTACTGCCAACTTCTTACGAATAAGTTCGCGAACCTTAACTTTGAAGGCTAATCGGTTGGTGACCATCCTGATTTCCTGGGGTAGCGAATTCCACAAAGAAATAGACTGAACAAAGAAGGAAGAGTGAATAAAGTCAGTACGGTGAGTGGGAAATTGAAGAAGACGGTTATGTGATGAGCGTAAATTCCGATTGTGGTTGTCGCAAATATATTGAAAGTGAGGGGCTAGATAACTGGGAGAGTTAGGAGAGTTGAGAAATGAAAATAAGGTAGTAAGAGCTCTTTGCTCTCTACGCTCGCGTATGGGCATCCACTTTAAAAGCGACCGATACGCGGAGACATGATCATATTTGCGCAGGTTGAAAACAAATCGAATGCAGTAATTTAGAAGGCGGTCAAGTTTGTTGAGGAGATCTGCATTCAGGTCGTAGTAGCACACGTCACCATAATCTATGATAGGAAAAATTAAGGTCTGCACAAGCATCGTCTTCGTGCTTGATGGCAAAAAGTTTTTCAAACGGTACAGGGCCCGCAGCGTTCCAGTAACCTTCTGACTGACACTAGCGACTTGAGTACGCCAGTTTAGGGTACTGTCGATGTGCAAACCTAGATTTTTCACATCAGTGCTGAATGGAATGATTTTACTGTCGAACAAAACTGGTGGCAAAGCTGTTTCATCCACTTTAGCGATGCTTCGAGAACTCCCAATGATAATCGCCTGACACTTATCGGGGTTTACGGCAACACCAAATCTGTCCGACCAAGTTTTTATGGCTAATAAGTCCCTGTTTATTTTGTTGATAGCGTCAGGTAATTTGTCTACCCTCTCATGATGGTACAACTGCAGGTCATCTGCATACAGATGATACGCACATTGAAGTTCGGAAATAATAAGATTAATAAAAATAGAAAACAGAAGAGGAGAAAGAATACCGCCTTGAGGAACGCCAGTTCTCAAATCACGCCAGCTGGATGAGGAGTCCGCAACGCGAACCGATTGCTGACGTCCTTGAAGATAGGAGGTGAACCACTCCAGTGCTTCAGGAGAGACCATGACATAGGAAAGAATGGCTAAAAGGATGTCGTGACTGACTGTATTGAAGGCATTAGAGAAATCGACCAGCACTAGTACAGTGACTTTGGCGTCTTCAAGTCCAGCTCTTATATCGCCAGTCACTTTAAGGAGAGCGGAAACAGCGGGCCTAAATCCAGATTGTAGAGGGCTTATGATAGAATTAAAATGCACAAAGCTGGAAAGTTGTTTGTGGACACAGGCTTCGAGCACTTTGGATAGAAAAGGGAGTATAGAAATTGGACGGAAGTGGGTTGGAAGAGTGGGATTGGAAACTTTTGGTAGTGGACGAACATAGGCTTTACGCCACACTGAGGGGAATACTCCAGAGTACAGGGAAAAATTTAGAATATGGCTGATTGCAGGTAAAATGTGCTCCAGAATGGTAATGATCATGCCACGAGTGACATTATCACAGCCAACCGCTTTGGATTTTATGGAAAGAATGATCTTTCTGATCTCTCCCGGTTCAACTGGAACGAAACGAAAAGAATTTATTTGAGGAGGCGTTAGACCAGAGATTAGAGACAGAGTAAATTGTTTGGCTTGACGATCCATTGTGGGTACAGTAGCGAAATGACAGTTAAGATCGTCTAAGTCTATAGAATTCGGAAAGTCTAAATGTCGTGGTTTGCCGATACCAAGAGTTCCAAGGAATTTCCAAATATCGGCAGAAGAAGAAGAAGAAATATTTTCTAGAATGTGGCGGCGTTTAGCTTGCGTATCAACTGGTTGCATCTATTCCTTGAAACCTTATATAGTGTCCAGTTCTCATCAGTACGGTCCCTCTTATGCTTTCGGAACGCCCGGTCCCTGCGTCGCATGGCCATCCGTATTCCTCTTGACATCCAAGGTGCAGGAGGACGTTTCAGCTTTACTTTTTTGATGGGAGCGTGGTTGTCATAAAGGTTGATTACGACATCATTGAAAATGACAATCTTATCATCAACCGAAGGGGCCTCCATCATAAGCTCCCAGTCGATGACAGATGCATCCTTCTTTAGTTTCTCGACGTCCATTCTCGCAAAACAACGCCTGTACAGGACCCTGGGTTGAGGTTTAGGTGTTTTAAGGATATAGGAAAGGAAAATCATGTCGTGATGAGAGAAGCCTGGAGCATCATATTGACCATGAGAGGAGACGAGGGAAAGATTCGAGGTGAGGATAAGGTCGAGCCAGGTGTCATCGCCCGCAGTGTTGTGGTGAGTAGGCTGGAGAGGTAGCACGTGCAGACTAGCTGACTCGACAAGGTGAAGAAGCTTACGGGATCGAGGGGAATTTTGGGCAAGAAGGTTTGTGTTGAAATCACCCATAATTATGTGGTGTGCATACTCAGAACCCAAAGATTCAAGTACTGATTCGAATTCAGTGAAATAATCGACAGTGGGGGGACAGTAGACAACACCGATAACGGTTTTGGCTCTTTTGACGCATACTTCAACGCATAGGTCAAGCTGTCAATACATACAGTTTAATGTTAGTCTCCACACGTCTTGAATTCCTTTGCGAGCGTTACACATACACGAATGCGAATAGAATTGCTTACCTATTAACGACTTGTTTTCTACATTGTGGTGATACTAGCTGCCGCCCGCGAATCCACCCGCGTGAATGTCGACAGTTATTCCAAGGGAATATACCCCCGGGATGAAAAGCCTATATCCTATTCCAGTACATGGTGTAACCGCGTGCCAAATTTCATCCAAACCCGTTCAAGCGTTATGACGTCAAGGGGTAACAAACAAACTCACTGTCGGATTTTTAATATTAGTTACGATTTAAATGCAAAACGTGTCTCCGAACCATTAATCTTGGTCAAAGTGGGGCATTTGCATGTTTTTATCTACTTTTACGTCTTTTTAGCGTTTGCCATAATAATTTTGGCACATTAAAGTAACATTTGTAACATGTGGGCAGAGGATTTCGAATGACGAGTTCTCGAAAGTCGTGTCACGTTTTCTTCTTAATATTTGATACTTATAATAATAATTGTTTGTACTTATTTTACATTGTTCTCACATATAGAAGCAACAACGTTAGTGTAACCAGGATGTTTGTAAACATAAGATTACTTAAAAGACTGTCCATGGTGAGTTTTTTGCACGTTCTTTTCCATAGATATCTAATCTACGCTTTGGAACATACAAATGGCTTCATGCATTTGACTGACTGACTGTGACAATTCAAAAGTACCTGTAAATGGTTTATTTGAAATAAATGCTTTGACTTAGACTTTTTCATAAATCGGGTCTTTGGTTGATATACATACTTCTGCATTTTTTACGACGGTGTTAAAATATCACGTAGGATGTTGTGAGTTGTAAGCAATGAGAAGGCAGCAGTTGTACGGTACTCACGCAGCGGCACTTGCACGGGGATGGCCGGCGGGAGCCAGCCGCCGCCCCACGCTCCACCCACTGCTTGGCTATACTCTGCGGACATGCAATGCTTATAACGTAAGCTAAAATATACATGCAGCAATTAGTGCCTCGAGACAGGAGGAGCGTCGTGACGTCGGTCACCTCGAAACTCACTTGACGACTGCTCATAAGACAGTAAGCTCATGCTTAGTGTCTTATGAGCAGTCGTAGCTTACTACTAAATAGTAGTAAGCTGGAGACGTACCGGCGATGAGGTTCCGCCAGCGGTCGCCGCTGTCGGTGAGCGAGGGCGCGGAGCGCGCGGGGCGCGAAGCGTCTGGGGGCACCACGAGCGCCGCGCCTGCTACCACACACACAGGTACAATAATTACTACATTGGTCTTTAACGTTGCCCCTGCTGGAACACAGTTTACCTCTCGGTGCGAGGGAGTAGACCGAGACAGGTTGGTCCCCATCACCTAATACCTACATGAAAAGATGTTCATAATAAAGAAAGGTTCTCAACCGACCAAAAAATTTTGAGGAAGTTCTCATGTCGATATTTTAAAGATCATACCACGTAGCCACGAAGATTATTTGGCTGATTAATATAAGCTCATATTGTTACCTATCTGATTGAATTGATTTACTATAAAATAATTACCTCAACCCTTTTCTTGACGGTGTGCACTGTAAGATACAGTCAACTTTGAAAAATTACACTACGAAAAATATTATTACTTGAAACAGAACAAACATATTACTACTATTTCTGAACGCATTTACGTCATGTCATGTCAGTTTGACATAACCGTTTTTCATTCATAATCAAAATGATGAACCGACTCAAAGCGATCCCGCCGAAAAAGGTAAGAAAATTAATGTTTTATATTGTTTTTTCGCAATAATGTGTTAATTGTGCATGTCACGGTAAAGGACATTAGTTTATATGTACCAATTGAGTGAATTTTGATGTGAAACTGTATATTTGGTTTAGCAAACTGGAGTTAAATTGTTATGTATCTCGTAGTGCACACTGATATGTTTACTGGTTTTTTATGTTTTGGTATAATGTATCTTGTAGTGCACACTGCCACGTTTCTGATGTTTTTATGTTTATTGTTTTTTATTAATTTAAATTACTTTGATGATGGCGTAGTGGTGATGGTGTTAAAATAACACTAAAAAGGTTCTGGGTTCGATTCCCGGTCGAGATAAAATTGATTTTTATAAATAGAATGACATGGTCTGTACGTACACGTACTTTTAGTTCTGGCAGGTATATACTCTATGCTCTCTTCTTTGAAATCTGGTTGTTCGTTTTCTGGTCTTTTTATAGAATGTGTGCTCGTTTTGATTTTTGCTTTGCATGATGGGTTACATAAGCTTGTTTATCTTAGGGCGGAGTGCAACCATCCTTTACAAGAGCTTTGTGCTCTTATCCCAAAATCGGGCAGAAAATCATCGAATGACGATTCATCTACGGAGTCAGAAAATGAAACCCGGCGAATTCCAATTCGACATAGGGTAGACGAAGAATCATCACCAGTGCCTTCACTGCCATCATCGATGTTAACCTGCTATCCGACGATGAAATAGTAGATGTCCAAGAAGCGGTTACTGCATCACCTTTGCTAGAGTCTCCACTCATCGGGGTTGATGTAATTTATTCCTATTTCTAGTATTAAAATAATGCCTATCACTAATCTTACTAAAAAGATGAAGATTTTTCCGAACATACATAATGTTTTCGTATGTGTATTGGTAAGATTGAGTTGTACAAGGTACCGTCATGATGTTAATATCCTTAAACAGTTCCATTAGGGAATCGCGCCAACCTATACAAGATGGTATATGGCTCTGATGGCTCTTTTCTGCAGAATAAATATAGACTCAATGTCTGCAGCTCGTCCCCATAATAAGATACCGTAAGCCATTATACTATGAAAGCAACTAAAATAAACCAGCCTCACGGTATCTATATCAGTCAATTGACGGATTTTTCTGACAGCATATGCTGCTGAACTTAGCCGCCCTGCAAGAGATGTTAAATGAGGACCCCATGGTAGCCTTGAGTCAAGCGTGATCCCTAGGAAAACCCAGTCTTCGACGAATTCAAGTTTCTCTTTGTCCAATACTATGTCGCAAGTATTACTTTTGACATTCGGTAAAGCAAATCTGATGCACTTAGCTTTTTTTTCCATTTAATACTAAATTATTCCCAGTGAACCAATTTTGGACCTGCTGTAGCGCATTATTTACGTAGTCAAGACTTGTAGAACGTCTCTTTAAAAATTAAGACGTATCGTCAGCAAATAACACCATCTCTGGTTGATTTTTTAAAAGATGGAGTAAATCATTAATATATACTAAAAAGAGGAAAGGACCCAATATTGAGCCTTGTGGTACCCCCATTTTGACTTTTAAACCCCTTGAATTAACACCGTTTATTTGAACTTGCTGCTGTCTGTCATTTAAATACGACTTCACGAAACTGAGAGCAAGATTACCTAGTCCGTAATGTTTTAGTTTTAGGAGCAAGGTTGCGGGATTTACGCAATCAAATGCCTTGGAGAGGTCACAAAAGATTCCAATGGCATCTTGCGCTTCTTCCCACGCTGTATATATGTGTTTTAACAACGTGACACCAGCGTCAGTCGTACAACGACCTTTGGTAAAACCATACTGTTGATCGTGTAAGATTTTATTGATGTAAAAATGAATGAGCATTTGATTGAGCATCACTTTTTCAAATACCTTGCTGAAAACCGGCAATACGGATACAGGTCTATAATTATTGGTATCTTTACTGTCACCGGATTTAAAAAGTGGTATAACCTTACTAAATTTCATTTATCCGGAAAGACTCCTTGGTCTACACATAAATTGAATATTAAAGCCAAATATGGTGCTATAGTCTCAATTATGGACGTACACACTTTGATAGACATTCCCCATGTCTTCGGTCAATTTGATTTTGATTTGCCGGAAAGCTTTTATAACCGTCATAGGGTTGATATGTTTGAATTGGAATTCAACCGTACAACCTGGAACGTTTGCTCTTAGTAAATTAAATGAGACCACGAGTGAAGAATTTAAAGCTTCAGTAGTTCTTGATGGTATTTCGGTGAAAAAATTTACAAATTCTTGAGCAACTTCTAAATTAGAGCTTATGGCACCATGTGCAGTCTCCAGTAAAAAAGCAGTGTTTCGTACTTTATTCCTACTTGTTTCATTATTGATAACTTTCCAAACTGTCTTAATTTTATTATCTGCCGATTTGATCTTATTGCTAATGTACAAGGCTTAGGCTACTTTGCAAGTAATTCTGAAAACTTTAGAATATTTGTTTACATACATACTAAAGGTTTCTGTGTTAATGAAAGGCTTAAGACCATATAACTCATATAGTCTTTTCCTACTTATCCTAATACCTTTAGTCGCCCAGTCACTAAATATAAACTTAGGGAAAGTATTTTGGACTTCTTTTCATAAGTTGTATTGAATTCCTTTAGTACTACTGAAAAGAAATTATCATAAAACTTATTTGCGTCCTCAATATTATGGCCTAGAACATTCAACTTATTTTGTAAGGTAACATTGAATCTAGCTAGATTGCCTGTTGTAATTGGCCTATATTGTATTTGAATTTTTTGCAAGGCTGCTTTAAACTTAAATGTGTCCGCTATGATCCGACGGAAGGTAATTAACTATGGCTTTATCTAAATAATCGCAGAATACATTATTGATACAGGTTGAAGAAGTTGGTGTTACCCTAGAAGGTTCAGTAAAAACATTAGACAAATTAAACGATTTAAAAAGGCTTAAAAATCTGCTGCTATTTAAATTATTTTTTAAAATATTAATATTAAAATCTCCACAAATAATGGCGGATTTGTTACCGGCTGCAAGTTTTGCAAGGATATCTTCCATAGTTGACTCAAATGAAGTAAAGTTTTGAGGGTTTGGGGGTCTGTACACGCACACTATAACATGCTTATCCAGCTCAGTGCTGCCATGCTTACACAGGACAGTTCAATACAATGTTCCACTGACAAGCTGACAAAAAATTAAGCATTAAATTTTAAGCATACTGACTCGGTCGCGGACTATGCACTCCTTATATAGGACAGTTAGTTCTAGAAACTTCTATTCTCGAAACATCTGGAATGTACTCGTAACTACCGCTACCGACTGACCAGATATCGAGAAGTGTAGAATGTTCTGGCAAAGAAATGTCTAGAAGGTACCTACTTGACTACTAGTTCTGTTACTCGATACTAGATGGCGCTAGTAGTATATTAATAAACAAAAAAATAAATAATAATAAACATTAATTCTGGCGCGTAACAGTATCTATGATAGACCGAGTAGGGTGAATTCTTGAATTGTCTCTATTTTTATGTCATTTTAGATAAAATTTATATCGAGAGGTGCTTTTTGGCGTGGGTAGAAGGAAATGATTTTAGTTTTATTAAAATAAATGTTGAGTGTTTTTGTTAGTGTTTCAGTTAAGTTTCTATTGTTTTGGCATGAAGTTAGTACTGAGATATCGTAAGCAAACAGAACACATGACTCATTTATGATTTTTGGAGGTCGTTTATATAGATTATAAATAAAAGCCAGCCAATTACACTCCCTTGGGGGATTGAGGCGTTCATTTTATAGCTGTCCGATCGAATGTGTTGTATGTGGTTTGTTTGTTCACTATGGTATTCGACTTCAACTAGGTGTTCTCTATTTTCCAGGTATGGTTTAAACCATTCAAGAGTTTTTCCGCGGATCCCTATTCCTTGTAACTTATTAAGTAAGATATTGTATTGCACTTTATCGTAAGCCTTTGTCATATCTAACAATACACCCACAGCGTACTTTTTCTTATTTACTATATTAATAGCTTCCTGGATATGAATTTCCCGTAATAATTTAACATTCCTAAAACACTTTTCAGGTAAGTTATATTCTGTGGTGTGGGTGCGCTGGAAATAGCATCCACTTTAGCAGAGTCTGGCGGTAAACCCATTTTGTCAATGACATAACCAAAGTATCTTATGCTGTTCTTTAAAACACTACACTTACTTAACTTAACTGTTAAGCCCATCTCGCGCAACCTTTCGAGAACAACTCGTAAATTACTAATGTGTTCTTTGTCATTAGCTCCCGTTATGCAAATATCATCCAGGAAAACAACACAACCCGAAATACCACGTAGGGTGTCCTCCATTAATTAGTGGAATTCCTCGGGTATGCACGCTAGTCCGTACGGCGTACGACAGTAGGCATATGTCCCGAGGTGAGTTGTAATGGGTTATGACTCCTCTATTAATAAACACTGTTCGTAAGCGTGCGTGAGATCTATGTTCGTAAATGTTTCTCTTCCGCTTACGTTCGCAAACAACTCATCAATGCTGGGCTAAGGATAATAATCACGCTTGAGTTTTGGGTTAATAGTAATTTTGTAATCCCCACAAATGCGTATGTCTCCATTTTTCTTTTCACAACCGGCACAATGGGCGTTCCGTAGTCGTAATAGTCGACGCGGTATATGGAGCCGTCGCCGTCGGGTCCATATTGGCTCACCTAAAGTTCTTTATCCGAAATTGTTCTTCCTAATGATTTGTAATCCGAATGATTACAAATCATTAGGTATATTTATTTACTCTTCCTAAAATTTTTCATCCTATAGTTTTGCGATGTTCATATCATTCATGTTTCTGAAAATTGTTATTAATTTGATTAATAATATTATCATTAATGTAAATATATTTAAACTCCTGCTGTTTTTTGTCATAACGCTTTTATCCCTAAACATAATTCAACTGTTTAGAATGATTAAAGGTCGTTTCACTGATTTTTGTCTTAAATGAATGAAATTCAGGTCAGAGTGTCGTCTTGAGGGCATTATGAAAAAAAATACTGAGAAAAATTTCGCGACCAATTTCGAGGTAGCGCTCGCCGGCCGCGGCCGTGGCACCGCTCGTTTCGCTCGCTCGGCTCGCTCGTTGGTCACAGTTCTAACTTTTTTTTTTTTATTTATGTCGGGGGGAAATATTTGTAATAATAATAATAATAGATGTCCTTCGCCCTGGGGCGGACGGAGGGGTCTGTCAGACTCTTACTGACTAAAACCACCCCGGTTTTCCATCTCCCACCTACGCCGAAGATCGCGGGAACGTATGCGGCTTCCGCAATCCCCGGTTGGTGCCGGCCCGCCTCTGCGGGCCACCTCGCGTCCGCGAGGGGAGTGAGGTGTTTGACTCCCTTCGGTAGCGAAGGGAGTCTAGGTGTTCCTGTGCGCCCTTCATTGACGTAGGTCAATGAAGGGCGCACAGGAACACCACGCGCCGCCACCTCGGGTCCGGATGAATGGGGGGTGACGGACATTCCCAAGTCCGACGCCCCTGGACCCAGTTAGGGCGGCCGGAAGAGGGCAGCGTATACCCTCCTCCGACGACCGATGCGCCTGCTGTGGGCCGGGAGAGCGGTCGAGGTCTCCCTCTCCCTTTCCGCAGCCTCCATCTACGCGATAACTGTCTCGCAGAAGGTGACCCAGAATTTGTCAATTCAAACCTACGACACAAGCGACCGAGACTAAATGACTCGCCACGCAGCCAGGGCCTATTTGATGAATTTAAACAGGAATTTAAATCGGAGATTAAGGAGATGTTGTTGGCGTGGAAGGCGGACCTAGACGCAAACGTTACAAGCCAAATTGCTGAACGAACTGGGTTAATAACAAAGCTGGTCTCCGATATATCTGAATTAAAACGTACAAATTCAAAACACAAATCTGGAAATTCAGAAGGCCAATACTGAGATAAAAAATCCATCACTTTCCTCAGCGATCAGTACGAAGGCCTTCAAAAGGAAATTAAGCATCTGCAAGAAGAGAATAAGGAACAAAAGCGGTATTCAGAATCACTAGAATTAGCTATTAGAGACCTTCAATATAAATCCCGGTCATCCAGTATTGAAGTGCGCAACATACCTGCACAGGAAAACAAGTCAGCGGTAGACGTCCTGACCAAAATGGTAACAAACATATTACACATATTACCTACATATGTTTGTTACCATTTTGATCAGGTATGGTGAACTTACCACTAACCGCTTCCCATTTTCGGGACATATATCGGGTACCAGGAAATCAAGGCACTAACAAAGCCAAAGTTGCTGAATTTAGTAACGTTTAGACAAAATATGAATTTATTTCAGATAGAATAATAAAAAGACGAAAAAAGAGGACAAACTGAATACTGAAACAATTGAAATATCTGGACAAAACCAAGCCGTTTACGAAGAACATCTATCAAACGTAAGCAAAAAGCTATTTTATTTAGCCAGAGAATTAGCGCGGCAGAGGAAATAGCAATTTTGCTGGACCTTAAATGGCAATATTTTCCTTCGAAAGCAACATGGAGACAGACAAATTTTGATTAAATCAGAAACAGCGCTCAGTGAACTTCTAGATTGACTATATACTCTATCAGTAAGCCCTATTTGTTTTCTCTTGGCCAACGAGGTTCTCACTTTTACTATTTATTTGTATAACTATAGATCATGTATTAGCTTAACAGTTACTAGATACATAAGTACAAAGAAACACACTATAAAACACAACAAAACACACATAATTCATCACATAAACCACAACACAATGACACCATACTCACCACGTTATACTTTATTATCTCACACCCCTCACGTTATGCTATATCTCACCATGCATGTTCATTTTATCAATCCACAGTTCTATACTTACTGCACCTTTACGTATTGTATAATATTATTTGGTCATAAATAATCAACTATAAATGGCTAACCATATCCAAACTTCTATCATTACTGATTTGGATGAATTTAAAATTGCGCAATCACACAAGTGTTCACCGTCCGATTGCTCAAAATACTTGATGGGATCAAAGTGCATGTTTATTATTCTTCACATAAATATACGAAGCATCAATAAAAACTTTGATGAATTACTGACTCTAATAACCTCACTCAAAATTGGCTGCGATATTATAATACTAACTGAATGCTGGTTAAACAAAGTTTCCAATTTACCGGTGATGAATGGCTATAACTCATACTATACAAAGCACACAGTTAACCAAAATGACGGAATTGTTCTATTTATAAAAGAAAACATTTATTGCACAGTTAAGGAACCTAACTTTCTAAACGGAAATTGCCTAACATGTAAAATTTCAAACACAATTTCAATTGTATCGGTATATCGTTCGCCGTCATATAATACTAGAGTTGAGTATGATAACTTCTTAAACAGCCTAGATAATGTCCTCACGTCCTTCTAAAACTACACAAACATAAGTCTAATAGGGGACACTAATATAGATATCAAACTTTTAGGTATACAGGCACGTGCTAGTGACTATCTAACATTAAACGCCACACATGGTTTACTTCCAGCACACCGGATACCCACCAGAGTTGGTAATTGTATAGACCATGCATTACTGAAAACAGACAGAACAGCCACATTACTCGTAATTCAATCGCACATCACCGATCACCTTCCAATCCTTCTATCAATCAATAATACACGTCCGCCTATGATACCTGCCTATAGATTACCCAAAACTGATTACACAAGTCTCAAAATAGATATTGAAGCACAAGATTTCTCAGAAGTATTAAATACAAATAATCCTAACTTAGCGTTAGACAAACTAACTGAAATATTACACAACGCAATAGTGAGGCACACTAAATTAGTAACGGTCCCTAAAAAAGTACGAAATATTCGTCCGTGGATAACCCCTGGATTATTACGGTGCATAAGTCACCGTGATAAGCTCCACAGAAAAGCCCGAAAAGCGCCTGACAATCAAACAATACAAACTACATACAGACGGTATCGGAACTTCTGCAATGGTTTACTAAAAAAACTTAAAAGGGTATACGAACAACATGAACTGCGCAAAGCCAAAAGTAACCCAAAAACACTGTGGAACAAAATAAAAGATATAACATACACTACCAAGACAAAATCTCCCCCCTTCGAATTGTTAAAAACAGCTCCTGATCAAGACACGGCAGCTAACCAAGTCTGTATCTTCTTTGCTAGTATAGCTCAAAAGTTATCATCTACGCTAGCGACTTCGGCACCACCCCCCACGCCACATAGCCAAACCAGCAGGTCATATCCTAGTTCCTTGGTCCTTCTACCCGTGGATAACACGGAGGTTGCTATGACTATCTCAAGCCTAAGACAAGACTGTGCCACTGGCTGGGATGGGAATTCCATGAAAGTAATAAAACTATGTGAAAAGATCCTTGTACCACTAATCGCACACATTATTAACTGTTCTATTAACTCAGGTATATTCCCGAACACTTTCAAAAAAGCCGTTGTCCATCCTATACATAAGAGTGGTAACAGAGACTGTGTAGACAACTATAGACCTATTGCCATACTTCCGCTGATGTCTAAAATCATGGAAAAAATCATAATTAAACAACTCGTAAATTATCTAACCAAACACAATATTATAGCAAATAACCAATATGGCTTCAAAAAAGGCGTATCTACCGAAAAAGCAGTACTAAACCTAACTAACTTTATAGCAAGGAAGTTAGATAATAAACAGAAATGCCGTCTATTTCTGGACCTGACAAAGGCGTTCGACACAGTCTCTGTTCCCATCCTCATCTCCAAGCTGGAGAGTGTCGGTATACGAGGCATTGTACATAACCTCTTCGAAAGTTACTTAGTAAACAGGAAAATTTGTATTAAAATAGGATCACACATTGACGCGGATGAGAGGATCACTTACGGAGTGCCACAAGGTAGTGTCCTTGGCCCAACACTCTTTTTAATTTACATCAATGATTTGTGCAACTAACCTTACCAACAGCTAATATATTTACATACGCCGATTACACCGCTATTGTGGTACATGGTAAAAACTGGGCTGAAGTAAAAATAAACGCTGAGAAATCCCTAAAAATAGTGAAAGAGTGGTTTGTATAACCACTCTTTCACTATTTTTAGGGATTTTTAGGAACCTTCTATCATCAAAAGTCTAACTTTATTCCTTTCTCGATTAATGCGAAAACGAAACCCCCCAACTCATATTATCTACTCATACGTGTCTAGATCCGACAACCTGCACTTGCTCTTCACTGCCCCAAGCTACATCTGTCAAGTACCTAGGTGTAATGGTTGATGATGGACTGAAATGGTATGGTCAGATAGAAAATACCGCCTGTAAAATTAGGAAAACCATTCATATTGTCAAATTGTTGAGGCACTCCGCAGACCATGAGATTCTTAAAATGGTATACACTTCCCTATGTCAGTCCATCGCCAACTATTGCATTCTAGCATGGGGTGGCACTGCCAAAACAAAGGTCCTAGAGGTGGAACGAGCACAAAGGGCTGTACTCAAAGTTATGTTAAATAAACCTTTCCGGTATCCCACACATCAGCTATATGCTGAACATAAAATTCTAACGGTGAGACAGCTCTTTGTGCTCAAAGCCACACTCTGGAAGCATCAGCAAATATACCACCACCAGATCCAGGCAAACGGGGAAACAGTAGAAATTGTCCGAGTGTGTCGCATAAAACCGCCTTTTCTAGAAGACATTTGTATGTGTTGAGTTCAATAATCTATAGAAACATAAATAGATCCTCACCTATAACGAGACTAAATAAACACGACGCAAAAAAAAAAATTACAGAACCTGCTGTATCTTCTTGACTATGCACAGACCGAGAAACTGCTGTTACCCATATCATAATCAATTCGTAACCAGCTCACAGCATAACCACACTAACTTCCTACGCTTGTAATATTATTAATATCAATATCTATAACAATACACACTCACACATACACACACCATTACACACACACGCACTCACACTCACTCACAGTCTATCCCTCATTCACTTTTATTATTTTTTATTTTCTAGAGTATATATTTGGTATGTATACTTACCGTGTATAATCTGATGATTTAGCGTTTGTACAGTTTATTTAATTAGGGTTAAGATATAGTCCAAGTGACAGTAGAACACTGACTCCTAAGACACAGGGTTTCCTAGTTTAGGAGGCAGAGTTTAATATATTTGTAGGCCTTTCACAAATTTTTGTAACACTAGCTAGATATTAAGCAAATTGTAAGGTATATTTTGTTCAATAAAGATATCATTAATAAAAAAAAAAAAAAAGGCCACCGCGTCCCAGGACTCCTCACCGTCGACCATAGCATGAACTACGGCCGGCAGCGAGAGGTCACCACAGAGATGAGGGCACGGCGCGGCTCCCAAGCGGCACACTCTGCGAGCGTATGCCGCGCCGTGTCCTCCCGACAGTCGACGCAGTGGTGACATCGAGCGTCCGGCTCTCGAGATTTATTTATTACCATTATCTAACCTTTTCAAATGGCACGGTATAGTTCTGCCTACATTTCCAAAAAACTTGTCTGTCGACCTGTATTCGTCTAAATCTAATCTAAACTTCTACACTAATATTATAAAGAGGAAAGATTTATCTGTTTGTTTGTTTGTTACAATTTGGATCAAAAAATCCTCAACCGATTTTAAAATGTTTTCACCATTAGAAAGCTATATTATTAACTTCAAATATAGGCTATAATTTTTTTTAGAAAAATTAGGGGTCCCTACGAAAATTGCAATAATGTAACCCAAAGTAGCAACATTTTTAATTATGAATAGGAGACGTCAGTTAAGAAAGGACTTTACGAAACACGGGGAGAGTTTCGTAAAGTCCTTTCTTAACTGACGTTAAGGTGTGAAATAGGGGGTAAAGGTTTGTATGTTCGCCTTGGGTGAATATACTTGAAACTTGGTACGAATACTGGCTAAGGTGAATTAAAACGGTTGCCAGTATTATTTTTTCAGAACACCAATTCAACTCCCACTGAGGAGTGGGGGTTTATGTGGTGTTTAAGTTTGTATGAAAGGATCTCAATGCTTGGTCCGATGAAGTTGAAAGACGGCACTAATTATTTTGATAAAAAGTAAGAATAATATGTGTATTTGGATTTTTCGAAAATAAGCTCCTAAAGGAGTGAAAAGGGGTGATGCAGTTTTAAGGGATGACATTATTGCTTGCTTCAACTTGGAAATTGGTATAAAAAATCTAAAAATGGTATAATTGAAGCGGATCTAACGATTTTTTCATAGTTAACCCCCAACGGGGTGAAGGGCACAATAGTTGTGCTGAGTCAACATCAGCACAACTGTTGTGTCGGACCACAGAATCAGCAGCAAAAATGGCTGACTAATTTATTTATTATTTTAAATTGTTTCGATAAATTGTCAAAAACTACCCGGTGAAGTTAATTCCTTAACGTGGCGTTGAAGTTTCTGTAGTATCTACTAAATTCGCGCGGCCGAAGTCGCGGGCGAAGTGCTAGTCCTAAAATAAGACAATAATAAATGGATAAATTTGGCTAACATGGCAACCCTAAATTCACTCACAGATAAAATATAATCGCCGCCATTACGGGACACAGTTTTATCTTAGCGGGAGTCTTGTTCGACCTTTTTAATACGTCCTTGTTATAACAATGCTGTTTTTAGTTTTGACATTTATAATATTGGATTGGTACCTACTGTGAATTTTTATTGGTTATTGGCATTGACATTATAAAATATTATAATGTATAATGGGGTATCCAATATTCTTCAATACTTTATTTAAAAACACTTACGTGTAGCATTGAACTTGTATTTTGTGTTGTATCTTGATTATATATTATATGATATATATTTATATATATATCAATTTTTATATGTCCAATGGCTTATCTTATTAATATTCATACTATTAGTACGTTTCTTTTGGAAATACATTGCAAAAAATTACATTTAGATATTTTGACATAGGTAATATTTTTTTATTTTTAGACGTATCCATGGTAAATGAAGTAAAGATTAAAATATCGTCAAGACTTAACGCTCATAGGTTTTCACCAATAAGGTTAGGTTTTATTGATTGGCTAAGATTTGTGGTGTCAGTCTTTACAAAAAAGTAGGTTATTATTGTAATGCGTAAATATATACTACTGCCACTTCACCCGCGACTACGTCCGCGCATATTTAGTACTTTCCTCTGCCAACGTCGACAACTCCCAATAAATCTACTTATTAAACATTGAAACATAAGTACCTACTAAGCTTTCTACTTAATTGTATCATTCTAACGATTACTATATTATTCTTTAATTAATCATAATGATTGATTTATGTTGGTATTGCATCGACTACTTACACCGTATAAATCTCTGGATACACTACTTTAACCGTTATTATATCCAGCGATGTGTTTTCGACTCTAACAATTATATTTATAACCATAATATGAGTGGATTGCATACTACCTTCGTAAAGTACCTATATACCTACATAGTACCTTCTTCTTATTATTATCATTAGATCAGTACTTCACGTGACCAGAAGACTGGAATATTCTTGGCACAAAGAATAAACATTTCCATCCAAAATGGCTATGCTGCCAGATTTTTGGCCACGTTTCACTGCCAGAATATTATGAAATTTAGGAATTGCATTTCTTTTTACAATCTTTTATTTTTTTGTGATATTTTTTGAGTTTCGGTTTTTTTAATAGGTGTTTATTTAGAAATAAGTAAGTAAGTAGCAGATAGTGAGGTCAATATAAAAATCCAAGATGGTGGCTGCAAAAAGTTTCAAATATTTCGTTATTGGTATCGTTTTCATGGTTTTCAAGCGTGCTGAAGCCAATAGTGAGGTCAAAATAAAAATCCAAGACGGCGGCTGCTAATATCCAAATTTTCGCTGCCGCCATTTTTGATTTTTTCATTACTTTTGACATCGATTTTCATTTTGAACTTCGGTCCCGTCGGGGGTCCCTCGACTCCATACGTTTTTCTATGGCTATTTCAAAATTCTAACATTTGGATTGTAGTTGGATGGGTCTTGAAAAATGCAACCAAGTTGTTAAGTGACTATCATTCAGTAGCATATTGGCCAAGATAAAAAGTAAAAAAGTGTGTCTCTCCTTCCCAAGTATTTCATTACAAAATCTGAAAAAATCATGAGAGTTGTATTACTGTTACTTAATCAACACTTTTGTTCAACGACAATTATTTTGAACAAGATTAGATGCTTTGAAAAGTTTTGTGAAAACCCATCAGTTTTAATAAATGTATGTTCTTTCACATTATATTTATAGTAGGATAGGAATGTTCAAAATTTAAGAAATACCGGCCAAGTGCGTGTCACAGACTAGCATTGGAACAAATCTTTTGAAACATATACACAAAAACGAATATGTTAAGATTGTAGAACTTAATAATGAGAGTCCCAATAGTAGGAACGTACCTCTTTCGAATAACTCTCAGATTATACATAAAACTTACCTGAATTTCCTCTCTACTGGCTCTTGCACTGGATAGGTATCTTTCTGAGACTATGCTGTCATCTTCATACCCTGCTGCAACTAGGTGCAATCGCCCCTAGTTGCAGCAGGACGTTGATTTGCAGAACAGACCCCTGAGGAACACCGGCACCAATAGCCATATGATCCGATGAGCAACCAAGGATTTCAGCATAGGAGGTAGCGAAGGACGGCAGAAGTTCGTCTCGACCAATTAAGACTATTAGATAGGGACCAGAACTTCTTGCTATCCGAAAGGTAGGACGCCATGGGCAGGCCACTATTGCGGTGGTAAGGCCTCTCTTTGACGAGTGGTTAGAGAGGCGCCACGGCGCACAGTGGGCCCATACTGAAAATTAGTGGACATAGGCAACAAAGTTCCAATATCGATGCGATTTTTTTTTTATATGACGCGTTATAATATTCCTGAGACCTTTTCAAAAAATCTCATTCTTTTGGCTAATGTACTTGAAACTTGGTACAAACACCGGTCTAGCAGGGACCGAACAAGCGTTATTTTTTTTATAACGCTACCGATTACCGTTCGAAATGCTCGCCGTGGCCAATCCGAGCTCCAAGCGCGCCATCTCTCTCGCACACATTGGCTTTTCCATTTGGCGTCTTGGACCTCTCAGTTTTTGCCTACAAATTGTCAATTGTTGATATATTGGTAAGTACAACGATTTCTTTGAATTTTAAAGCCAGGCGTAACTAATGAAGTTCGCCCAAGTTCAAACCCGCATAAGTGAGTTTTGAATTTGTATTGTGCAGTGCTCGCAATGCGATGACGCAACGTAAATCAGTAGATTGTTAATGTTTTGAATATTCGGAACAATACTTTGAATTATGTGAATGTGATACTTATTACTGTTGCCACATTTTCCGATGAATCTACGAGTTTTTGAGTAATGAAAATTAAATACCTTTATGAGTTCTTCCTGGCTAACAAAACAAAATTATGTGAACTTAGAAGTAAACTGTCGTGTGTTGGTCGAAAAGGTATGTACATACAAAACAAACATTGAATTTATAGACTTTTAAGAGACTCTAAAGTGTGTTTTCTGAGACAAGTTTGTGTTTTGAACGAACAAAACTACTGTCGCTTGCACCCCATAGGTGCATAGGCGCAAAAAATCGAAAGATATTAATAAACCCTTACCATTTGGTTGTTTGATATTAAAATGTGACAAACTTAGCTAATGCTGAGGAACAAAATGAAGATTTCTATAATAGTACACGTAATTGTGATTTCATCTCATCCCATTTACAGTTTTTGTGAACACCATTATATCTATGTATTTATAATGTTTGCAGTACTTTGGTTAAGTAATGAGATAATTCTATCAGTTGTGTAGTGTAGTAGTCATATTTATAAAAAAAATCAACAAATTAGATAATTTTGAGGCCATCTACCTACTAGTTTTCGATGGAACTAACGTGAAAGAAGCGATGTCGTGGTAACGCCTTTTAGTACGTATACTAGATGGCGCTTTTGTCAAATACGCGAAACGGATCTTGAAAAAGTTTTCTGCCAATTTTAAAGATTTTTCAGTACTACATATTTTCGGGCTTCCTATTGTATAAAAGCCTTTGCACGCCACTGATGAATAGCTACATTCTATAGCACATAGTGACGTCATTCAATACGTTGACTTCTAATATTTTTATTAGCAGTCAACATATTGAAATAGTCGTCGAACATAATCATTTTATTTGCATCTAAAATTAAACAACCATATGTAATATCTACAAGTTTGTTTTACTTCAATTCATTTTCACTATTCGTTGTCTTCCGACATGGACCTTAGGTCTGATGACATACATTTATTGCCATTCGGCGTTTCAGAATATCCAAAAATGTACGAACTTTAAACGGTCAACGCACGCACTAAGTTAAAACATTTTTTATTCAACAGCAAATAATCGATATTGACAAAACATGCAAATTAGAGTGTGATTAATATAATCAAATCGATTATCAAAAGGTTACGTTGCTGCATGCACTAGTTCCATTTCTCAAAAGCTGATAAACCTGGTGGTCAAGGTAAAACTAGTTTCTTCTAATTTTTGCTAACATCAATGTCGTAATTTTCCTATTGTTTTTAAACTTTGTTGCCAACACTGCTCTACACGGAGCGTATCTTATCTACTCGTCCCAGTAACTGAGTAAAATGATATCCTATGGGAAGACTGAATAGGAGAATTATTGACTCTAAATAATATACAGGCTGGGCACCTTTGACTTTCCAAAGTTGAATTGGGCCGATTCAACTTTAACCCTAAATGTCGATGCTACATAATATAGTCACTCAAAGATGTTTTTTAACACTAGTGCAATAAAAGAACACCAGAAACCGTACTATGGCGTGTTAATGGGCATCATGATTCCATCGTGAAAGAAAATTTAGTGCTATTTATTTATTAAAACTTTATGTACAATAGTGGTACATGGGCGGACTTAATGCATCAAGGCATTCTCTACCAGTCAACCTTTGGGTTAAAAAGACTACTCTATGGTAGGTTTACAACAATTAAAAATAAAATTTAAAAAGAAAGAAATCAAGAAAAAATTAATACTAAACTAACTATTTTACTATAAATAAAAATAAAAACTCCTTTGTTTAAAGATCTCTCAAGACGCTTAGTTGACACTTCGCGTGACCCAAGGGCTGGCTTTTACCTTGGTCAAAGAATAAGTACACTTCCAGTCGACAGCGATGCGAATAGATTTGTTGACGCGATATTTTAGGGTTAATTTAGTTAGATGGAAAATCAGTTTATTCTGCCAGAAAAGACGCAGAGAAAAACTTAAAGATTAATAAATTATCAACTAGAATTATAAAAATACAAAATAAAAAAACGCATCACTATCAGCCCATGTCAGGACCGGACATTAAAAAATCAATTCGTCTTCTATAGCCCCATCTCTCTATCGCACTGGAACAATGACGATTTAAATACTGAGGTCATACATAATTTTAGAATCAAATCGACTTAATATGATAGATATTAATTTGTTACTATTCGGCATGGTTCCTGGCTCCAGAACGGACCCTTACCGACGGCGCAGAGCAGCAGCGTCACCGTGCAGCCTTGCATGCTGTGCACTGCACTCTGTCGCGATACCACACACAGTTTCCCGACACACACACACACACAACAGTTTCAGTTTGCGTGCGCGCCACAGACTTCTCTGCACACGAGTGGCACGAATGGCTTCTTATTCTTTGTCCCCTCCGCTAATTTGCTGTGTTAGTCATTAGCATGTCATAGTGCAAGTTCGTTTATGATATATAAAAGTAGGTGCTGCCGGCAGCTTCACTTGCTTGAATATTGGAAATTATATAATTCCGGGATTAAAAGTGTACTATCTCCTAATCCACACATACCTCGAGCAGATTATACCCAACAGACCTCACAACGAAGGTATTAACAACAAAATAAACATCACTTGAGAAAAAGAAATGATCTCAAAGAAATAATAAAAAACTGGCATACCAATTAAAGCTAAAAGGAATATTTAACACATGCATTCTACCGAGCATGATCTGTGGTCGTCAGACATGGAGTCAAACCAATTAGAAAATGAGAGGATAATAATTATATAATAATAAAAAAAAAAAACTAAAGTTAGAAAAAAAAATGACTATATCAGAAGATTTAAATACAAATAAGCAAGTCATTTAATAAGGAATACTAAAAATAAATAGGCAAAAATGTCAAAGATTGCTGTTCCTGACAGAAAAATAGAACAGAAGGTTAGACAACGTCGCGTCGTAGATGAGAAGAAGACATTTAAAAACAAACACTACAAGTATAAAATAACCTTAATATCGGCAGTCGGTGTCAAAAAACGGAAAACCAACCAAAAACACCGACTTCCGAAATTTAGGTTATTTTATACTTTGTAGTGTTTTTTATTTGGAAGTCTGTTGTATTTTTGTGTAAAAAGTTTTTTATTTTCCACTTTTTAGTGGTGATACCCCACAGCTAAGTGACATTACTCCCATAATGAATGGTAGTATTATTTGCCGTTAAGAAGTTATTTTGTGTGCCTTTTCAGTCCAAGTCCAGACCAGCTCATAGTTAAATATCTACTTTGCTTTGGTACCAGTTTTTACTGATTTTAAGGTGAGGAGGTTACTGGTTTATCTTTGAAGTTCGCAATAAGTACAGTGCAAGTGCAATATAGCTATAACTAAAGCCAGTGCAGAAAGGATTATCAAGATCGGTTGATAAACAATAAAGTTATGCCCGAATTGATAACCCCAAAAACATGTTAATTCAGGTTGACTTGTTTGCATCTGCGTACCCCTTCACAGCGTACTGGCGTGATATTATGTTAGGAACTGGTGTAATCAATAAACAGACATGCAATTTCAGCGATCCCGGAAGATTTGCTATCATTTATTGAAGAGTTCCGTTGTCTACCTCTGAAGTCCTTCACCAGATCTTCACCGAATTGAAATAGGGCCTAGGCCAGGGTTTGGAAATATACTCTTCCAAACAAAAAAAGAATCATCTAAATTGGTTGACAATTGGCGAAAATATCGCTGAACAAACATTTTTCCTGGGATTCCAGCATAAGATCCTAACTTATACCTTTCATCATCAGCTCAAAGATAATGATTATCAGGCATAATTATCTAAATTGCGTTAGAAAGTATATGAAAAACATTGTCATTGCCTTTAAAATTGAAGACCACTTCAGGAGTATAGGCTTTCGAATAAAAAAAAGAATCATCAAAATCAATTCATAATTGACGGAATAACAAACACAAAAAAAAAACATACAGTCGAATTGAGAACCTCCTCCTTTTTGGAAGTCGGTGAAAAAGTGGCAGGAACAATATGGTCGAGGATAGCAAGGTACCGATCGATCTGGAACATTCTTGGGGAGGCCTATACTGAAAAGCAAGACAGTCAATGAACGAATATTAAAGAAAATAACGGGTGTCAATACAGCACACAGAAAATTTAATTACTTTTATGTTAGCACAGTCATGTGGTGTTCATTTAGACACAAGCTACCATGAATAATAACTTGATTGTTTATAAGGCTATTATTATTTCGGAAAAACTTGTAATTTTTCTTAGCTGTGGGCTAGTTTTAATCTACTTTAACGGGCCAAGCCAACTCAATGTAGCGTGTTGCGAATATTTAAGAATAAGAATGAATGTTATGAAGAGAGACTTTATTTTCCTCGATTTGCATGAAATTTTCCATGATTATTCTGCGTCTTGGAGAGTCATGTGAATTGAGCCAATTGGTGAGTAAAATTATGAAGCTAACCCATTGTATAGTTAGTTGTAGTAACCTTTATGATTGGGTTACCACTTCACTGGGTTATTAACCAACTTTAAAAAATGAGGAGGTTATCAATTCGGATTTTTAAAACATTTTAATGTAACTAAGTATATTATTTCCGTCAAGGGATTTGCAAAATCTTTGTTCAAAAATTGTCCCATTTTAATTTCGTAAAAATCTCATGAAGAACTTTGGAGATAGACAATTAAATAGATATGGACTAGTTGGATTTTTTGGAGGACGTTAAAGAGTGAAAAATAAAATCTTCTAGCAAAAAAAAACAAAACTGACTTCCAAACAAAAACCACTACAAAATAACTTAAAATTTTGTAATTCGGTGACAAAAACAAAGAAACCACACCAGAAACACCTACTTTCAAAATTAAAGTTATTTTGTATTATGTAGTGGCTTTTATTTGGAAGTCGGCTGTATTTGTTTGTAAAAAGTTGTTTATCGGTTTTTTTTTAAGTTTACCTCTTCATAAGGGTAAGTAAATTATTAAGTTACTATTTGATCGAGGTAACTTTAAAGCGGGGTTGTACGGTCCCTATTTATAACAGCTCCAAACCAGAGAGTTAAAAATGCCACCACTGCCTCAGTTAGAACGATGCTCCTTTGGCCCGGCCGGCCATTCACAAGTTTGGAGCCCAAAGACGACAACCAATCTTCCCAGCAACCAGTTTGACCAGGAAGTGGATTGTGCACGTCAGATATCTATAGTACTGTACAATATAATATTCAATTGCACCTAAGTAATCCGAATTCCGACCGCAATATAGTTGGGAAAAGGCTAAACAGTCTATGATAATTTCATCATCATCTGTCTGGCCTCTGTACTTACTAGGTTCAGAGCGTTTTATGGTTTTCAAAATCTACTTAAACATTAAGATTCCGACTGTTGGTATCTATACTAACACATATTAAATGAATATTGTTGAGGTCTAGAAGTATAACACGGATACTTAAAGGTCAAAAAACAAGTTTAATTAATTATTCGCATCCTAACGACGCAGATGCACGTGTAGTTCACGGTCAAAGGAGATTATTCCTCCTTCTTTATTTTATTTTAAGAGATCACGCTTCGGAGGTCAGGCTAGTTTGCGTCATGTTTGTATACTAATGATACTCTCTCTATCTCTAGATTACGGTGAAAGTAGTATTTTTAACCGACTTCAAAAAAGGAGGAAATTCTCAATTCGTTTGGAACCGTTTTATTTATTTATTACGTAATATTTTTTCCGATTATTCGAAGAAGCCTGAACCGATTTGGAAAATTCTATTTATGTTTGGAAGGATAGCTTTCCCAAGTGTTTCCATGGTCATCAAGTCAGGATCTGATGATGAGATCCTAGAGAAATTAAATTTTAAAGACACACTTGAAGCGATTCGGATGTTTTTTGGAAGATTATTTTATGGGAATGGTCCCATTTCAATTTGTTGAAAATATGATGCGGAAATTCGGAGATAGGCAACGAAACTCTTCAATATATGATAGCGAATGGACCGGGATTGCTGAAATCGTATGTCTGTTTATTCTTTTCACCAGTTAATAACATAACATCACGCCGGTAAGCAGTGAAAGGGATCGCACAAGCAAATGTCAATTTAGCTGTGGAGTTAGTGAGCACTTTCCTTTAGTTTGTCATATGTTATTACTTCCCAGAATTTGATCCTTACTAGCGATAAATTTCGGATGGTATAATGATATATGGAGTGTTTTTTTTTTTGAAAGCCAACCAGTTCGAATCCTGAGAAGGAAAAGCGATTTTTGAAAAATCCAATAATGCAGTTTTAGTTTTCATCAAAATAGGGCTCGAGACTCCTTTCAGGGTTTTTCGATATTCCTTATAATGCTGATGTTCATGATTGAACTCACACGAGAGACTTATACGAGGTCATTATGATCGCTATTGATGGTGGAATCAAACCAATAAGAGTAATAAAGATCGTAAACATTAATTTTTCATAAATACTACCTGACCGATAGAGGGAGTGGAGGGGATTTTAAGTTCGTAGAGGAAAATACTTAATTCGGGCGGACGAAGTCGCGGGCGAAGTACTTTTTATATAAAAAAACCATGTCCGTTTATAAGTGTCAGATCGAAATGAGTTTGAGTGGTCTCAAATCGATATTGTTTAAATTAATTATGTCGATTTTAGAGTACAAAACAATGATTGGGTTATTCGCTAAATGTAATAATATATTAAGTGTTATATAGGCCGCTTTAAAACCAGCATGTAGTATTTGTAAAGGCACGCGCCGTATCATCTCTTAGGTATGAGTTTACTATTTCTGAGAAAGTAAAGTATGTAATCTCTCAAATCTGTAAATAATATAAAATATTAAAAAAATAACACATTGATTTGCAAATGTTTATTGCACAACTGTTTTTGTTGTATATTGAAGCAAATAATAAGATATTTAACGTAAACACTCGTGGAATTTTCAATGAAATCTATTGATCGACTAATCGATTTACATAACCGAGATAATTGAGTGCTTGATTTTTTTTAAATTGTATTTAGGTGTTTTATTAACCAATGCGGAACAAAACGCAAAGCTAATTGCAGATGTCGCTGCGCTCGCTTGACTCAAGTAAATATCTGTCACTTTTCAGTTTGCTTAGTTCTTTGATAAATTACTACATTACCGCGTTTTGTGACAAATTGTGAACGACTATGTATTCAACACGGTTTGTGTCTCAGTTGAAAGCTGTGTAAAAGACTCGAGGAGGCTCTTTAAAGGAAGAAAGGCAGATATCGTCAGCAGGTAACACAATGGAATTTTTTGGTTTTCACATATCTTATATCGAATTCATGAGCTTTTTACCATAATTCAGTCGAGTTTAGTTACAAACACTGTGACACGAGAATTTTATATATTAGAAGAAGCAGATGTGCCTATGTGTAAGTAATGAACTGCAATACTGCCCTAAATAAACTCGATGTATTTCGGTGATCTGACTTGAGAGATTGCAGGACGTCGATGCACAAGGTGATTGCTGCTCTTTTAGCTTACGTTAAGTCTTTAAGCAGCCCCTAGTTTTCAATTGTTTAAATGTTGTCTTGTAGGCATGGAGTAGGTCGCTAGGAGCGCGACTCGCAATCGCAATGATACCACCAACAATGTTTCAACGATTTCATCTTTATTTTGTATTACTTACATTAATATATTTACAAGTGAGGCAGTAACAGTGTCAACGAACCAAACTTTTCAACTCGGAACCACTGTTCGACGACATGCGTTCAGTAAAATTAACAAAGTATTGATCGGCGCGAGCGGCGCGAGATGACGGAGCCCCCCACTCAGCACTGTGTGAGGGACATGCCATGGTACGGTATCTGGCACGCTACAAGCTGCCTGCGCGGGCGCGTCAGCTGGTGCCAGACATCGCACCCGGTAATCATGCATGGTTAACCGCCCGTTGGTAATACTCGTAGCACTTGAACTATGAAGATTGCCATTATTGCTACAAAACTAGGGTATGTTACTGTTCAAGGACGTATAGTTGGCGGTACAAGGTAACAATTTACAAAATAACATTCGAGGGAAGACCGTCATCACGTACCGACTCGCGCCGACCGAATTATATAAAATATTCTTATCATAGTTGATCGCATTCAATTCAACCAATTCACAGGTTATCATACAATTCCTTACAGTTTTGTACTGTTGCACAAATGATACGAGTAAAATGGCGTCCGTGGGACGTTAGCGGTTAAAACGATTTCGATGTCGCTATGAGTAGTCGAGCAAAGCTCCTCGTGGCGGCGCGTCAAGCATGCAAGGTGCCAGACACATGCGTCGGGCACATGCGAGGTGCCAGACACATGCGTCGGGCACATGCGAGGTGCCAGACACATGCGTCGGGCACATGCGAGGTGCCAGACACATGCGTCGGGCACATGCGAGGCGCCAGGCACATTTGCCGGGCACATACGAGGTGCCAGACACATGCGTCAGGCACATGAGAGGTCGTACACCTCTCACACAAACGCGTCTGGTCTCGAGACGGGTCGGACTATGAGATATATAGTGTGAGGCACATGTGTCGGGCACATAATAAGTCGCGACGCGCCGCCTCGGTCGCGCAGTAGATTAATCAATGTTACTATTAATATAATTAATTGTAATCGTTTATAATAATTATGTACAACTTTACAAATGTGAAAGACGCGCGAACGGCAGTCGGCAAGGCGCCGCTCCGCCCGCCTCGTCGGCCTATGTACATAGTTTTGTTTCCCATAATATAAACTTTAGTAAGTAGGTACCAATACGAATAATCTCGTAATTTAAATTAACTTTTCACATCGTTCATATCACAACGCGTACGACAGACCGTTCCATTATCTAAGTAATACATTTGAAATTTTTACAATACATTTAACTTAACCACCCCGCATCGCATGCGGCGTGTTGGACGTGAGGGCTCGCGGCCCGCCAGTCACTCTCTCACTCACTCACTCACACTGTAGTCACTGAGTCTCTCGGGCTCGCTCACATTTCGCTGCGCTATTTGCCGTCGTCTTCGTCGTGACATAGCACCCTGGAACCAAACACAGCACCATGTTAAACCAGCTGCCGCAGTCCATTAGACATTTTGTTTCGAAAGTAACGTTTCCACTGGGTACGCACACTGCTACCAAAGAGTTGAAATGGAACCGGAAGCGGCCATTGAACACAGTCATACTTGTTAAAAAAAACATCATCTGTCAAATGGACCAACCCTGATTATTTTGGACTGAACGTGAATATGGATGAATAATGAGGGTGTACTCACGGGTAGAGCAGCGCGAGTGCTATGAGCAGCAGTAGCCTGAGCAGCGCGCGCGCGCGTGACCCAGCCAGCGCGGCCGCCGCCAGCGCCGCGAGCGCGCAGGGGGGCGCGGGGGGGCGCGCCATGCCCGCCGCATTGCCGTGCTGCATGGCCGCCGGCTGCTCACCTGTCACAACATGCCATATTGAGATCATACTGCTACATACGAGATGACCATAAAATTGTGAAGAACTACCAATATTATTGGTGTACGTGTGACTGCGTACAATGGCAGACAGAGAAATCGGTGCCCTGTATATCTTTTTATTAGCCTATGTTGTCTCACTGCTGGGCAAAAGTATTCCCCATATTTTTCCAGTTATCTTTATCTAATGCCTGCTCCGGTCAATCCGTCAAGAATGAGACCAAATCTTCACGCCAGCGTTTTAAGGCCTGTTACGGTTGCGACGTCCGTCTTCAGGCGCTCACCTATCTGTCCTCGTGCATCCTGTAAATGAGCCCGCCCAATTCCACTTTAGAGATCGACGATGCCTCTCTTGGAGCGTATAAATGTGTTACGGATTCGGACGGTCCTTTTGATCTGCAGAATGCTACATTCCATCGCTTTGATAGTTTCGACTTCTGAACCTCAAAGACCATGTCTGAGCGCCATTGGTTAGGAGGAGCCGCGCGTGCCCTCATCTCTGTGGTAGGCGGTTACCTCTCGCTGCCGGCCGTAGTCCGTTCTATGGTCGGCGGCGAGGAGTCCTGGGACGCGGTGGTTTCCTTTTGCGAAACTTTTATGGCGCAGAAGGAGGCTGTGGAAAGGGAGAGGGGAATCTCAACCGCTCCCCCGGCCCGCAGCAGGCGCATCGGGCGTCGGAGGAGGGCATACGCTGCCCTCTTCCGGCCCTCCTAACTGGGTCCAAGGGCAGCGGACTTGGGGATGTCCGTCGCCCCCGTTCATCCGGACCCGAGGTGGCGGCGCGTGGTGTTCCCGTGCGCCCCTCTTTGATGTAGCGGGGGGAGTTAAACCCACCTTTTTCACTCCTTTTTTGATATTGAATGTGCTGCCTTAATAATCTACATTTTCATTGATGGATTGTGTCCATCGCATGCGCTGCACACTTCCGCCGGGAGCTGGGACCCTATCAGAGGCCGGTGGGCCTCGAGGTCCTAAGCCGTCCGGCGGCCGGCGTCCTCTTCGCCGACGTGCAGGTGGTGGCGTCGTGGGCGGTGAGAAGTACTCGTCGCTCGAGCTCGACGCAACTGCCACGGCCGTTGTCACAGCACTCACAGTGGGGCTGGGTTCCGACGGCGGCGAGGCGGAGCTGAGCGACGAGGCCGAAGGTGATGGGTGTGTGGCTAGGTGACGTGCCCGGCTTCTCGTCAGCATGTCATCAATTACACAGTTTCTGCGCCATATGTTAAAGTTTTTCAGTTCTATTGTTGTGTTATTGGTTTTTTTTTGTGGTTTTCGGGTTCACATTCATTTTGATGGTTTTTGATAGTTTGGTTTAAATCACAATAAAAATCGGCGAGAAAAAATTTCTTGACTGTCTTCTTGACAGCCGGGCCACAGATTATTTTTATTATTATTGTAAAATACTTTGCATACTACTGTATAAATTCAAGTTTTTCAAACTTAACAGACAGATGTTTGCGGCGGATGATGTTTACGGCTGCATGACAGGCCGTGGTGTCCGAGGCTGTCGACAACTTTGCCACAGTGGCAGCGATGAGGTAAACAACAAGGAGCTCCAAGACGCAGGGAGGCAATGAGGCGAATTGTCGAACAAGGTCTATTGCCTATGTTCGACGATGGTAGTGCGTGAAGCCAGAGTCCCGACTCCCATTGACCTACATCCAGCAGGCGCGCACGCTCAGCAGCAGTATCAGATGTAACCAAAAGGTTATTCTTAAGTACTCTATAAAGTGGCTTGTCCCACTGTCTCTGGGATGATGGGTAGTCGGACGGACTCAGAATCGGGCAAGCGAGTCTCCAAGTATCCATAGACTCAGTGAAGCACGGCACACTATTTTTAATACTTTTATATGTTTCGTCTACACCTTTTTTTATTAAATATGGGTTTACTTTTGACGATGGAGCGAGCTTCCCAGAAGAAGCCTGTTCACTCTAATTTTGAAGACATTAGGGTTGTATGTGTTCGGAAACACAGACGCAGGCAGAGAGTTCTATTCCTTTGCCGTGCGCATTATAAAAGACGTTTGGAAACGTTTAGTGCGAATTGGTGGAATAGCAACAAGGTAGGGATGGTAACTTGCATTGCGTCTATATGTCCGATGGTAGAAGGGGGCCGGTGGGATGAGTTCGTGGAGTTCCTGGACAGAGTGTCTAGGAACTCGCCACGAAGTACAATCTGCAGAAGACCGACAAGCAAGCAACCTTGCGGTGATGAGCCAAGCTGTGAAGCTTGGCTCACCAGTTTTACGTCGCCAATGATCCTTTTAGCTCTGCATTCCACCAAGTTAAGCGCGGCAAATTGATATTTAGCTGAGTAATCCCAAAGGTGGCTGCAATACTCCATTCAGGGTCGGACTTGTGCTTTGTGAAGGGTTAAAAGCTGTCCAATGGTAAAGTATCGCTTCACTCTATTTAGGATGCCCAGCTTTTTGGCCGCAGTTTGACTTTGTGCTCAATGGTAGCACCGAAGTTCAGACTGGGTGTCAGCTCCATGCCTAGGAGCTCGAGCCGATCGGTTACGGGGATAGATGTACCCCGAAAAGTAGGAGTTAGGTCGAAACGACTCCTTTTTGCGGTAAAAAGACATGCTTGTGTTTTGGTGGCGTTAAAAGAGACCAGATTGTTATCACTCTACTGGGAGACAAGACTTATGGTCAAATTTGTCCGCTCTACCATGGCCTCTCTCAAGGAACGAACTTCTTACCCGCTGAATTTTGCACTGGACAAGTATCTCTCTGAAACCGAACTGCCATCTGCATACCAAAGAAGCAGGTACAAAAATCAGCTGGGATGCCATAAGCAGGAAGCAAGTCTACTCAGCAGGACAGCAGCAGGGTCTGGACCCTGTCAAAGACCTTCGAGACATCAAGCGATACAGCAAGTGCTTCGCCGTGTTTCTCGATGGCTTCACCCCAGCAGTGCGTGACACATATAAGTCCTTCCACCTTGACTTTATAGGGCTGAAAAGATTGCACAATCCTTTGATTGCCTATGCGTAATCTACGAAACTCAGGTATAAAGGTTTATGAAATTTTGAATGATTCTCTATTATTTGAATTAAGGTTTGAATGTTTTCTGTGGTGGAAAAGCTTTTGCGAAATCCGACTTGATCCGGTGGCCGAGCGAGTGTAGTAATTCATCGACACGGTTGTGAATAACTTTTATGAATGCTTTATAGATACGCGGAACTAAACATAAGGGCTTGTAGATGTTAATATTGCATTTTTCTCCATTTTATAAAGGAGAGCAATGTTTAAGTGGCACATCTCATTTGGACTTTAGCCTGACTGTAAAGCCGTATTTAATAAGTTAAAAGGATGGGAAAGCAGAAAGGCAGATCCGTACTTCAAGGCTTCTGTTGTTATGAAATCTTATGTATCTGTTATGACTTTTGTCATAGTGCATGGTCTTTAGCACTTTGTCTACTTCATATCTCGTTATGGGACAAACATCTTCTGGGCAATTGTATGGACCAGTATTTTCTATTTCTAATTGTAAACTTTTTGTGAATTTTAGGTTTTGATTTTTTGATCCATATAAACTTAAACCTCAAAACAAAATCTTATTGAAAATTTGGCGCTTAAATAATTTTACCTCATCTTCACAATATTTGAAGATCTATGGCTATAGTGCTGATCTTTTCTATATTTGTACATGGCACTGAAACCAGGAGCATAAAACGTCCCGAAAAATGTGAAATTGATGCTTTAGGCTCAAGATATTAGTCTCGTCGAAGGAAAACGCGCTTAAGGCAAAGCACCGGTTAAATAGTATAATGCTATAATGATGGCTAATGGGTACTTATTTCAAGCGGCAGCGAAGGGCGAGCACGAGTAGTTGATTTGTGTCAGAGCATCGAGTACAGCCATGTAAGACAGACAAGTGGTACTGACCGCTGAGCACGTGCAGCATGACGGAGGCGGAGTCGAGGTTGGAGGGCGAGCACGAGTAGTTGCCGGAGTCCTCGCGCCGCGGACTGTAGATGATCAAGTTGCCCACCTGTAATCATTTTAAACGGGCTGTCAAATAACTCGTTTCTACTAAAATTTTACACAATTACAATATCACAACTGTAATAGCCGCTGGTATTAGGGTGTATAGTGTTTCATTAAGCTTTTCATAGACACAACCAGAATTGTTGTGATGTATGTTTGCGTGCATTCAATGCAGATATATTCGAATTGCGGGGATGTGTAGTAGTATATGATGGTGTTTATGAGGTTGTGTGTCGGGTTTGACTCGCTGCATGCACGGTATAGAAGTTGTGAGGTTGTGTTGTGGTATATGACAGTCTAAGAGAATGTAGGTATAGTACCGTGGTGTCGGGGGCGACTCGCTCCATGCGGATCTCGACGAGGCTTTTGTCGTAGTTAAGCACTCGCTCGTCGTTGTGGTACCAGAAGATGTAGGCGGGCTCCTCCAGCGCCTGCGTGATGACGCACTTGAGGCTCACCGTCGTGCCGGCCTTCACGTACAGGTCCGACTCACCCACGATCTCGATCTTTGGCACTGTCGACATTACAACAAGTATTATTATTACAGATTAAGGTGGTTTGCGAGATGACCGCAAGAGAGAGTGAAAGCAAGTAGGACGCTACCACACTTGCGGTCCACTCTAGACATCTAAAGGCACAAGGATGTGAAGATCTAAAAGCAGAAAGCCGGTGGTTGGGGTATAACTTAAAGAGGCTAATGTTCAGTCAGTAACAGCTGACATTTAAATCAAATGACTGCATTTCATGTGTAATGCAAGGAGGCAGATGGTGAACACTCACCTACAACGTTGAGTTGCACGAAGTGGCTCATCTTGGGCTCGGTGCCCACCTGACACTCGTACACGCCTGCGTCCCGCGCCTGCACGTACTTCACCTGCAAATACCGTCAATAGTAACATGTTTATTTAATCAGACAAAGTTGTAATTAGTTATAAACAGCTTCTGCTTAAATGTGTAAAATTATTACCAAGGAACAAATCCAGGGATAAAAAGTTATCTCTGTGCCAAATTTCATCCAGATCCGTTTAGCCGCAGCGTGACTGAGTAACAAACATTCATCCATCTAAACTATCACATTTACAATAGTATAATAAGATTAGGTTACATCCTATGTTTGTTACTTGCTCACTCACTTGTTGCACACAATTACAGTTACACTAATTTGAACTAATTTCAAAGTATTTTGTGCTTTCATGTTATGCCTTCCCTTTATGTTTTCTTTTTAAAATGGAATGCTTATACTAAACCTATTCTTTATTGGCAAGACTGAAAAATACTGTGAATACTCTTAGGTTATTAAAATAGTAATAGTGAATATTAGACAAAAGGAATCAGATAGTTTAGCTGGTGAGACCTGCAGCGTCCAGGTGTCGGTGGCCTCGACGAGGAAGGCTTGGAAGCGCTCGTCGGCGATGAATGTGAAGCGGTCTACGGTGAGGATGTGCGCGTCGCGGCGCCGGATCCACGACACCGACTTGTTGCTCAGTTGCCGCACCTGCAACACGAGTCACACAAGTCGCTCAAGTCACCGCGTCAAGACATACTCACACACGGATAACAAACCTTCTGAGAAATAGTTGATAATGAAAATTTCAAAGGAATTTCATTGGTAAGGAAACAGATGTAACTTTAGTAATTTCAATCGCAACGAAGTGTATCAATCTGCTGAGTGTACATACACGGAGAGGGTTACCTTGCAGGGCAGGTAGGCGAGTGTGCCGAGCTGCGTGGTGATGTTATTGGGCGCCGAGGAGCCTGTCTGCTGAGTGTACACGCAGTGAGAGGTTTACCTTGCAGGGCAGGTAGGCGAGTGTGCCGAGCTGCGTGGTGATATTGTTGTCGCCAAGGGGCCTGTCTGCTGAGTGTACATACAGTGAGAGGGATACCTTGCAGGGCAGGTAGGCGTGTGTGCCGAGCTGCGTGGTGATGTTGTTGTCGCCAAGGGGCCTGTCTGCTGAGTGTACATGCAGTGAGAGGGTTACCTTGCAGGGCAGGTAGGCGTACGTGCCGAGCTGCGTGGTGATATTGTTGTCGCCAAGGGGCCTGTCTGCTGAGTGTACATACAGTGACAGGGATACCTTGCAGGGCAGGTAGGCGTGTGTGCCGAGCTGCGTGGTGATGTTGTTGGGCGCCGAGGGGCCTGTCTGCTGAGTGTACACGCAGTGAGAGGGTTACCTTGCAGGGCAGGTAGGCGTACGTGCCGAGCTGCGTGGTGATATTGTTGTCGCCAAGGGGCCTGTCTGCTGAGTGTACATACAGTGAGAGGGATACCTTGCAGGGCAGGTAGGCGTGTGTGCCGAGCTGCGTGGTGATGTTGTTGGGCGCCAAGGGGCCTGTCTGCTGAGTGTACATACAGTGAGAGGGATACCTTGCAGGGCAGGTAGGCGTGTGTGCCGAGCTGCGTGGTGATGTTGTTGGGCGCCGAGGGGTCGAAGTAGGGCCCCGTGTACAGACCCACGTAGCGCTTGGTGAGGCGCGGCCCACCGCCTGCCTCGCCGCACGACAGCACTGTAACACAGAATTGGTACCTCAAACTCAAATTGGTATCTCAAACTGAGAGAAACTACTTGTAGGGATTTTTTTTAAGTGTAAGGATAATCAAATACTCAAAACAGTTTTTTTTCTGAATTCGTTTATATTACAGTGAGAAAATTGAACTGTAAACATTGATTGATTTTTGCAAATAAACATGAAAATTAATTATCCGAATATAACTCAGTGCTTTCTTTTTTCTCCTTCTTATAGTTTCGCCATGTCCGTCTGTCTGTCTGTCCGTTCGCCGCATGTAAAGTGGCGATGATTTTTTTGTTAATCGCGTACCCCATGATGTGGGGTGTCGGTCGTTAAAAAATATTGAGGGTTTGCTAAAACCATTTATCCATCCAAGGATCCGTTTGCGATATATTAAGCTTTAAAGTGCTAATTTTATTAGATTTAAGTGTCCTCCCCCCTCTTCCAACTAAACAGTTGTTTTTAGATACGTGAAAAAATTAATGGAAGCAGTATATTTAAAAAAATAAATTAAGAAAAAACCACAACTAAGTAACATTATTCCCATAATCAGTGGTCTATTTGCCGTTAAGGAGTTACTTTGTGTGCCTTCGCAGTCCAAGTCCAGACCAGCTCATAGTTAAATATCTACTTTGCTTTGGTACCAGTTTTTACTGATGTTAAGGTGAGGAGGTTACTGGTTTATCTTTGAAGTTCGCAATAAGTACAGTGCAAGTGCAATATAGCTATAACTAAAGCCAGTGCAGAAAGGATTATCAAGATCGGTTGATAAACAATAAAGTTATGCCCGAATAGATAACCCCAAAAACATGTTAATTCAGGTTGACTTGTTTGCATCTGCGTACCCCTTCACAGCGTACCAGTGTGATGTTACGTTATGAACTGGTGTAATCAATAAACAGACATGCAATTTCAGCAATTCCGGGAGATTTGCTATCATTTATTAAAGAGTTCTGTTACCTCCAAAATCCTTCATCAGATCATCGCCAAATTGAAATGGCGCCAGTTTGGAAAAATACTCTTCCAAACAAAATAAGAATCATCCAATTGGTTGACAATTGGCGAAATTATTGCTGAACAAACATTTTTCCTGGGATTACAGCATCAGATTCTGACTTTTACTTTCCATCATCAGCTCAGCAAGATGAGGTGTTGATTACCAGGCACAATTATCTAAATTGCGTTAGAAAGTATTTGAAAAACATTGTATGTGCCTTTAAAATTTGAGGGTTGCCCTCGATTTTCCCAGGATCAAATCATTAGATTCTGACTTAGTGCCAATGGGACCACTTCAGGAGTTCAGGCTTTCAAACAAAAAAAATCCAAATCGGTTCAGCCATCTTCGAGTAATAGGGGAACACACATGGTCCCATGATAATCAAGTCAGGATCTGATGATAGGATCCTGGAGAAATAGAGAGAACTTTTCAAATTTTATAGGCACATTAGAAGCGATTTGGGTAGTTTTTGTAAGAATACTTTCTCGGAGTGGTTCCATTTCAATTTGGTGAAGATCTGATGAAAAACTTCGAAGAAAGGCGAATGATGATAAGCGGAGAATGATAGCAAATGGACTGAAATTGCTGAAATCTCATGTCTGTCTATTGTCTTCCAGTTCATAACATAACATCACGCCGATATGCTGCAAAGGGGTAAGCACATGTGAACCACTAACAAGTGAGAAAAAAACCTTTTTACAAAAAAATACAACCGACTTCCAAATAAAAACACTACAAAGTATAAAATAACTTTAATTTCGGCAGTCGGTGTTTTTTCGTGTTTTACAGATACTTCGTCAAAGTCATTCAGTCAAAAACATGAAGCTATTTTTAAGTTTCAAAGCGTCGCTCTCTATGGAGAAGAACCTGCAAGAAACTCCACGGACACTCTTTTAAACCATTTTATGTTTTACAACAATCCTGGTTACCTTCACGTTGTCGCTTCTATATGCGAGAAGTATGTAAAGAAAGAAAAAAAAAATTTTTATTATTAAATAAGCCAGTGGCAGCCAAGAAATGACCAGTCTCCACTGATGGCGCCCGTTTACGAACTTGACGCGTGTAATAATAGTTAAGTACTATTTACTATTTTTCTGGCATGTTTTAGGAGACGGGTAACAGCGGTTACCTACACTGTGCGTGGTCTGACACGCACTTGGCCAGTTTTTTATATTAAACAATTAGCTGGATAGTAAGTAAAAAAGTAGACTCGCATAGTTGCACTCTGACCGCAACCTAAAGAACATTGGCGTAGAAATTGTTGATGGAATCCTTAAGGGCCTTCAATTTGCATAATTATATCACCGTTACACACATCGATAAAATAATTTAGTTAATCAAATCAAGCTTAAAGCCAATCGAAGTCTGGAAAAGAACACATAAATTAATACTAAATTAACTAGTTTATTGATGGTAAAAAGTACATGGCTGAGTATTTTTTCTTTTTGGCTTGACATCTTAACTGTCTACCGGCGTGCTTTCAAGTGATATAGATTAGACGTAAAAAAGCCATGCATCGTTGGACTCACAAACTTTTTAGAGTTTAGTTCATAATGAGTGGTCAGTTAGAAGTTTGAGTCGGACAACTTGCTTTTTATTATGATTTGTGTCCGTTGAGCATTCAAAGATATTCTTTGCACTTACTGACGTTTTCTGTAGACATTGATTTGCATCCTGTATTGATAAGCTTTAATGTTTAGGAGCACCTCATATAGATATCAAATGGATAAAAACTTATTTAGGAACGTGTAATAAAAAGCTATGTTAATAGCTGGCTACAACAATGAATGACACAACGATGTTAAACTTGTGGGTAACTTCAGGGGCTAAAACAGATAGAACAGTATTGTGGCAAAGAAAACATAAACAACACAGTTAAATAACTTTTTATGCACTTGGTTAGTTAAAATCCTTGGCACACATAGTACGTCGTAACCCGAAGCGGTAGTCGTAGCGGGGACTAGTAACCGTAGGCTGTGTCCGGCGGGCGGTCGCCTTCATTTCCATTCCCGATTTCTGGAGCGAGTATCCAATAATAAAAACGAGATTTATGTGAGCGGCACCGCCCGCCAGCGTCGCGGAGCCGCACGGGGGTTCGCGGGGTATGCGCGGGGTGAGGGGGTCACGAGCTCGATCTAATTAATTACACGATGATGCTACGGATCGCTCTTATAGGTGCCTCGTCATATTTTCTTTGCAGCATCGTGATTTTGTCGTTAGCGGAGTTGCTGGGATTAATAAATCTGTCGGCAGTATCGACTTCCTCGTTGCTACAGATTGTAGCAGCAGGGATTGTATTTGGATTGTAGGCAGCACAACATCAGAATAGAGCATAATTGAATAGTTTTTATTGTGTACACCATATAAGTTACAAAAAATATAGATGAGGAAAACATTACCTAGGGTGACACAATGGACGGCATTATCGCTAAAAACGATCTATTCAAGACAACCTTTGGATGGATTTTAGAGAGAAAAGGAAAGACAATACTGTAGGTAGTCTTAGGTGTACCATTTATAAATACAATAAATACATAAAATATTAATATATAAAATAATAATTATTAATCAAAAGCAGAGAACTCTAGTAAAAAACAGTTATAGAGAGAAGTAGTGGTTTTTGACCAAAGTTTGTATTTGGACAAAGATTGAACACGCTTCACCGATACGGGCAAGGCATTCCATAATCGCACCGCTTGAACCGTAAAAGATTTGTCGTAGCAGTTGGTGGAATGCATCGGCATCTCTAGTCTCAAGTTTTCCGATGACTTCAGATATCTATTATATGTGTCATGACGGAACTTGAAACCTTTCTTAGGGTAAGAGGGAGTCGTAGGATTGAACAGAATACTGTAGAGCAGAAATAAAATATGAGAATCTCGGCGAAGATGTATGGGAAGCTACTTGAGCTTCGTGAGAAATGTGATCATATTTGCGAAGACCAAATATAAAACATATGCAAAGGTTTTGAAGCTCAAGCTTATCTAGTTGTTCCTGAGTGAGATCGAGATAGCTCACATCAGCACAGTCAAGGATAGGAAGCAGAAGGGACTGTGCAAGTGCAGTTTTAGTGGCAGTGGGAAGGAAGTTCCGCAATCGTCTAAGGGACCTGGCAGATGCAAAAATTTTGCTACTTACGTACTGGAGTTGCGGACCCCAATACATATGTTTATCGATCCAAACCCAAAGATTCTTAACCTTCTCACTTATAGGCATTATAGTTCCGTTAATTTGAACCTGGAAAATTTGGGACCAATTTACTTTTCGAACCATCCTAGTGCTGCATACACTATTACTTGGGCCTTTGACGGATTAACCTGAAGCCCATTGGCCTCACTCTACTCACAAATCGTAGCCAAATCCTTGTTTATTTCATTAATTGCATCAATTTCATCAGCCAAGTTTGCAAGGGCAGCTTGTTTGTAGATTTGTAAATCGTCTGCATAAAGGTGGTAAGACGAGAAAAGTTTTTTGGAGATAGCGTTAATAAATATTGCGATCAGTGACACAACGAGATATGTCTGTGACATAGGACCGGGTCCTTTGGAGTGCCGGCACTATGTACTGCGATGTGGGGAAAGTCTGTGGTGCCTGATGAAGTAGAGCATAAAATGCACGGCCTCAGGAGTAAGTGTGTCAGGTGCGCTGGTGACAGAGCTTATGTGAAGGAACCTTGTAGAGAGACGCGGCCGGTAAGGGAAGGGAAGGACTCGTATTCCGAAATACATATAGTTTTTATCGGCGCCACCCGTCTGCGCCGGATATTGAGGATGGAAATGAAATCCCAAATGATCCCACCTCCGCATGTTCCGGCGCCCCGGACCGCGCTCGACATACACACATACTTGTACAAGTGTGTATATTCGATGATGATCACACTGTTATTATAATGTCTAGTTTTCATTTGAACTGTGGAGGGCTTTTTACTGTGGTTTTTTTTTTTCGTCTGATCAATGCCCTAGATTGATGAGGAGAGTGGTGTGATGACTGGTACCCAGGACCTATCGAATTAATTTTTAGCTTTTAGTTCACTGTCGACATCATTTTAATCTTTATTTTCAAAAAAAAATTACTCATTTTTAGTTAAAGTGGCGACAGACATAATTATTGTAAGAGAAATAGGGATTATAAGTTCAACCAGGTTTCAGACAGGCTGAAATAGCCTCATCTTTCATGGACTACTGTTTAAAATGTTATAATAAAATACCTACCCATATATTGGAACTAAATGAGAGAAAATTTAAATCTTGTATTATACGCACACTACGCAGGCAAGCATATTATAAGTTGGGGGATTATATTAAAGATAAAAATGCTTAGCTCAATGCTGGCCCTGCTCCACAGCCACTACGGCGCGCAAACTAATATATTAGCATTTAGAAAATTGTTGGACCGGCTGAAGATTGTAAGAACGCTATATTTTCATTGTATAGACTCCAGTTTTTTTAGCTATCTATATTTTCATGCATTAACGGCACATGTGTGAGTACTGTGTACAGTGTACCTTAAACTATTAGTTGGGTGTCTTTGACTTAAATGTACCCTGGCGGTTAGGAGTGTCATGCTCACTCAAAAGTCTGGCTGATGGTGGTGCATGCGTTGGCTCGTTTGAAGGGAGCCAAATGATCCAACGCATGCACCACCATCAAAAAGTGTCATTGGGCTTTTCCAATAGCAGTGACAGCCCGGAGTTTGGAAGTTGGTGGTGTGACACTCCCGTGTCTCGGAAAGCACGTTAAGCCGTTGGTCCTGCACCACATCTCTCTCCGGTCGTGTCGGGTTGCTGTCCCATCGGAATATAAGAGTGATGGAAAAGGGAGTGCATCTGTGTTTGCGCACACACTTGTGCACTATAATATGTCTCGCGCCGATGGCTAGTCTCGGTTGAGAGTGGCCGCCATGGCCGAGATCGGTCAGGAGGACTATATATAAAATTTCAACATGAATGATGTAACCATAACTATGTAAAAAATATTATTTTTAAAAGAGTGTCCGTGGAGTGTCTTTCACGTTCTTCTCCATAGAGACTTATGGTTTGGAACGTGCAAAGAGCTTCATCTTTTCGACCGACCGACCTTGGCCATTCAAAAGTGCCTGTAAATGGTCTAATTGAAATAAATGCTTTGAGTCTTTGACTCCAAATATAAAGTGCCAAATTTCATCCAAGTCTGAGCAACCTATCTGGCGTGATTGATTAACACACATCCATCTAAAATTTCACATTAATAAATAGTATATAGTAGGCGCCAGATAAATGTGGAATAAAGTATATTGACCTTTCTTCCTTTGCTCATAGGTACCTGAACAATTAAATATGAATCGTTTTTCATTATTAGACAATGTTATGGATCACGAGAGATGATGATTCGGGACAGTTTTGTGTCATTAATTCCGTTTTTCAAATTAACAATGTCAATAAATGTAGGTGGGTCAATGACCGATATTCCACGATTATCTGGCGCCTACTATAGTAAGATTATCCGTCAGTCAGACACCGTCACTTAGTCGCGCTCACAGCTGAGTGTTAGTATGACCAGCTGTGCGTGAACTGCGCGTCAATAACTCAGTAGTTGCACGTTTGCACTTATTGGCATGCAATTACCCCCCCCCTGCAGACTGTGCTGCGTGCCACACGTTACACGTTACCCCCCTGCTACATGAACATGCAGCTGTGCGGTGCGCGACATGCGTGCCATTCAACTGTTATGAAACCGATGCCAGCGTATGCGATGCAACGGCCTACTCTTAGTGTCTAATAGCGCTTAACAAACCAACTGTTATCAACAAAACTGTCCGTGGATTCAATCACAACTGTCTCCCACAGGCAATCAATGTGCTGCCCGCGTTCTCTCAACAATGTTGGGGTCGGCTTCCAGTCTAACCGCGTACAGCTGTATACCAGTATTGTACACGGAGCGACTGCCGACCTGACATCCACAACCAACCAGTGTGGCGCCGCTACCGCTAGTTTCATGAGACTAATCATGGTGATTACACGGCTAGGTATTGCACCCAGCACGGTCACGCTCGACGAAGTGCGGAGGAACAGTGGTGGAGCTCGTTCACTGATGGTCTGTGTCAGAGCCGTAGTCGAGGCTTGGCGGCTGCCCAGCTAATTATCGACCGACGCCGATTTAAACTCAACCGTCGCGGTCCCGGCTTCTCTATCCACTAAATCCTTACTTAATTTAATTTAATTCGGTTCTACTCAAACGATGTCGAAAATCCCTTCTTCATCATCATCATCATTTCAGCCGAAAGACGGACGTCTTTAACACGAGTCATTGAGTGAGGATGTACGGTCGTGTGAGGACGGAGCGACATGCAAACAAGAGGTCAAGCGCGAGTGGGTATTATTATTTCTCACGCATTGCTTTTCCTGTACAATATTGCATACTTTGATATTAAATTACGTTACTACGTTAAAATTTCAAAAACCGAGTAAGTGCGAGTCGGGCCACGCGCAGTGTAGGGATTCGTAGTTGCACGTCGCAATTGCCGACCTGAATGGTCCTTTTTGTTTGATTCTATGAATATATTTATTGAGTTTACGGTTTAAGGGTTAAAAACTAGTAAAAGCGGGCCCACTAGGACTTCTCCCCCTTCCTTCTCCAAGTACATTTTATAGGTCGGTCAACCATTATTCGTTAACGTGTAAACTTGTTTTCTTTTTAAATTCATGAATTTTTCCACGTCTCCAAAAACAACCGTTTAGCTGGCAGAAGGGGGGGGGGACACATCTGACTCTAACAAATATTAGCACTTTAAAGCTTAATATTTCGCAAACGGATCCTTGGATGGAAAAATGGTTTTCGCATACCTTTAATATTTTTAAACGACCTACTCAACGACACAACACCATGGGAATGACGATAAAAGAAACATCGCCACGGTACGTGTACACAAAAAAAATTGTTTCAATTTTTGTCGGCGTGACTAATATGTATACCCATACCAATGAAAGTTGGGTAGTGTACCAGTCGTTCCCGCGCGACGTCTCGAGGATACAATTTGTACAGAGATAATCCTGCGATACTCCACAAACAAGAGTCCATTAATAATTTGTCTGCGGCGGCAGAACACATTATTTATGAGTGAAATATAGTTGCGCTGAGATGGCGGGACTCGGGACGCAGCGAATAAAACGAATGGCCTAGATTCCTTCCTGACAAATGTCTAGTATTCATTAGGGGTGCGGCACCGTTCATTAATACTGAATTACTCTTGGAATGTACGAGTATAAAGCGTGCTTCAGCCGCGGAGGTAATCAAACCGCGCCACGTTCCTCGCGTTGGCAGTACTGACACCCGGATAGGTACTTGAACGAAAAAGTGTTTATTTGTGCCTCACACAGGGAGAACAGACAAAGAAAAACATATTCAAAGCAACAATACTATACAGGGTATTCCACAAGAGCCTAAGTTGGGTAGCTGATATACGTTAAGGAAACAACACCAATATTTATATAAACAAAAAAAGGCTTTTTTCAATAAATCCGACCACAAAAGCGACTAAAAAGATCCATGCTCAGTTGGTGACATCAAAACTGTGATTGATCTAAAGTGAATGCCACCAAAAATTAAAAGGGGCTCCTCCATTAGAAACGTGTTTTTTTTTTTGTTTTTTGCTAGATATTAATAATGGCAACAGGTAGACATTTTCTATGCACACAGAGTTCGTATTACAATATTTGTTAAAAAATATACCCCCCATACAAAAGATGTGTTTTTGATTTGATTTGAACGAAAAGATTTGAAAAAAATCTTTTTTCATGTGGAAGGATATACGTTCCGATTGGTCCCATAGAAATATCATCAATATCGTTTTAGTAGTTTGGTTTTTAAATCAAAATAGCTGGGGAAAATAGAAAATCAAATATGTCATCCAAGTACCTATACGAAATTTAGTGTTTTTTAATCTATTTATTTTTTTGCTATTTTTCCCTTAAGGTATATCAGCTACCCAAAATTTTACTTTCATGATTATAACGAAGTAATAACTGATGTACATAAGCATTTTGTGTTATCTCTGTCCACGAGATCCTAATATTTAACCAGTATGTAACACGTCGCCCAACTAGCTCCAATGGATTATTGCAATGGGTTAAATAGGTGTAAAGCGTTTTAAAGTACCGATATCTGTTGCTTAAAATATTTAGTGTCGAATTCATCCACAGCATATTAAACGTTAAAATTCTATTTAAAATTTTATTTTTATTTATTGTACATCTACCACAGTATAGTCTTTATAACCCAAAAGTTGACTGGTAGAGAATGCCTTGATGCATTAAGTCCGCCCATGATCCACTATTGTACATAAAGTTTTAATAAATAAATAAACACACATTTACAATTTCAACACATATTTAATTTTTTGTTATAACACCCTGTAAACACCACAAAATAAAATGCAAGTTTACGTGTTGTTACGTGTACGTTGATTATTATGATGTAACAAAACACTTTTCATAATTTGTATCTGTACAGGTAAGTACACATTAGTTCATTACGTAACGGAGAGAAGGGTCAATCAATTAGTACTCAATATGTTTTTTCTTAATAGATGTGAAATCATCAAATGACTCCTTCCGCTCTGGGCGGTGCGGGAGGGAGTGTCAAACTCTTACTGACTATAACCCATCAGTGTTCCTCCTACTGCCCTTTGCGTTCCAGAGCCGCGGTGACTCTTTGGAAGAAATTCCGTAACCCTGGATACTCAATATGACAGGTATTTAATTTATTTATTAACGCTTCGCATCGAAGAAATCTTACCGAAGGAATGTGTGTGCGTGCGTATTATGTATCACGCCCGCCGCCGCCTGTCCGCATCCGGCCACTTCAACCGCAACTATTGTTTTAATCATTTAAATATCTTGCATGAAAATGACACAAATTTACAATGTCGATTTTACATGCATTTATGATATTGAATATGTGAATTCTAATGATTGTAATATTTTTTTTAAGCGTCTGCAACAAATTTTATTTATTTTTCTGAAAAAGGAAATGGTTATTTCATCAATTGTATTTTTTTTTGGCACTGTTTTTAAATACTGACCCTATGTCAGTTTACACCGGCCGAGGATAACACAAACTAGGTTTGCACACTCCGCAGGCTATCGTTAAATCAAAATTTTGCCAGTTTTGATTTGAATAAAACAGAATCAACCACAAATCATCGAATTACTAAAAAATGTGCAAGTGAAAGATGTGGCACAAAACGAAATAATAAGTTTCCTAGGTACGACTGTATCCACAGGCAAGGAAGGAGCGGTTAGTCCCCCTATACTCTGGTCCCGCTTTGCTCGACTCGTAAAATACCTACTTACTAGAAAGTTTCGCTATGCATGAAATCACTTTCGCGGGTAGTGATGAAGAAAACTGTTAAGTTACAGTGTAATCTTTTATATTTTACTAGTTTTCTGTCCGCGACTTCATCTATATGTTAACACGCACACATCATCGCTTACCATCGGGTGAGATAGTGTTCGAACGCGTGCCTATGAATGGTAAAAAAAACAAAATTTGAACTATCTGTGTAAAAAATTTCATCCCGATCCGTCCAGCCATTGAAGCATGAGTGCGTTACAAACATCGTAACTTTCGCATTTATTTGTAATATTAGTAAGATAAGATTTGTTGAAGTTTTGACTTACAGCTCTTTTCATAAATATTTCTTAACTTAGAAATTTGCTCTGTAATTCGTTTGTCCTTATCTGTCATTTTGACTTTTTTGATTGTCAGAACGAGACAAAACAAATTTAAAACTTACGCATTTACGAATAGCGCTATAAAATTTTTCACATGAATTCAAAAACTTTCTTTCCAACTGTACCTTCCATTGTTTACGTAGAATCGAAGAACTACGTGCATACCGAATTTTTTAGTAGGTATATTTCAGGTCGAGCATAGGGAGACTAACCGGAAATAAGCAATTTTAGATTTTTTTAAACTTATGACATCAAAATAGCCCAGCGCTATCGGTTTAAAAAGACAATGCTCTCTGCAGGGTGCCTACAAATGATCATGACTGAATGAGTCGTGCTGAAGCACCAGAGTACCAGGCGCCCAGCGCGGCGAAGCGGTGTACTGCAAGTCTGCAACTGCTGCGGCAGCGCGCGTCACATACTGAATACCGAATGAATGGCTCTCCATTAGCGCCGCCAGGTGTTTGCTCGCCGTCGCGGCGCGCACAACGACGCCCGTAATGACGCCGCCACACTGTCACCGTGTTTGCGCACACACGGCTCCGCACCTCTAACGCACACGTTAATACCCGGGTGCTGGGTGTATGTTAAACTCATCATATTCCTATGGCCTTTTCCCAAGTATATTGGGGTGTAGCGACTGCCCATCTGATCTTCACGATCCAGTTACTGGAACACGGTACTACTTGGCGAGTCAGATTTTCTGGCTTCTGATAATTCGTAATGACTGCCAAAGATTAACAAACGAAGACACTAACTTAGTGACTTTTTAAGATAATATTATAATTTTAATTTCAGATTAAAATGCAATTTTTAACCGACTTCAGGAGGAGGTTCTCAATTCGACTGTCTGTTTTTTTGTATATGTTTTATGCAATCATTCCGTCAATTATGAATGGATTTTGACAATTTTTCTTCTATTCGAAAGCTCCTGAGGTGGTCCAATTGGCACCAAGTCAGAATTTGGTGATGGGATCCTAGGGAAATCGAGGGCAACCCTCAAATTTTAAAGGCATACAATGTTTTTCATATTCTTTGTAACGCAATTCAGATAATTGTGCCTGGTAATCAAAATCTTATCTTGCTGAGCTGATGATGGAAGGTATAAGACAGGATCTGATGCTGGGATCCCAGGAAAAATGTTTGTTCAGCGATATTTTCGCCAATTGTCAACAGATTTGGATAATTCTTTTTTTTTGTTTGGAAGAATATTTTTCCAAACGTCCATTTCAATTTGGTAAAGCTCTGATGAAGAACTTCGGAGACATGCAACGGAACTCTTTAATAAATAATAGCAAATCTCCCGGGATTGCGGAAATCGCTCGCGCTCGCAATCGGGCATAACATCACGGCGGTACGCTGTGAAGGGGTACGCAGATGCAAACAAGTCAATCTGAATTAACATGTTTTTGGGGTTATCTATTAGGGCATAACTTTATTGTTTATTAACCGATCTTGATGATTTTTTTGCGTTGGGTTTAGTTTTAGCAATATTTCATTTGCATTGGACTGTGAACTTCAAAGATAAACCAGTGACCTCCTCAACTTAAAATCTATCAAATCTAGTACCAAAGCAAAATAGCTGATATTTTATTATGAGCTAGTCTGGACTTGGACTGAAAAGGCACACAAAGTAACGCCTTAACGGAAAATAGTACAACCACTATGGGAATCATTATGGGAATAAAGTCAATTAGTTGTGGGGTATCACCACTAAAAAGTGGAAAATAAAAACTTTTTTACAAAAAATACAACCGACTTCCAAACAAAAAACACTACAAAGCATATAATAACTTTAAATTTCGGTGTAAGTCGGTGTAAAAATTAAATGAAATTTCAGTCTGAGAAACAAGGGAACACCGTAGTTGGTATTCTCTTTTACAAACTCAGCAATATCACTAACAAACCCGACATTATTGACAGTGATCGGTAATATTTAGATTTTAGAATTTTTTTCTTAAAATAACACATTTTTTTCTTATTTTATAAAGTTGAAAAATAAAACTTTTTATATACATACCTTAAAACACGACTTTTCTTTTCCCATTGATATAATTTAAACGCAATTGTCTCATAACAAAGTGACGTTATTGAACAAGTAAAGCCCAGCCAGGAGAACGCCTAAACATTGTCATCTGAACGTTTCTCATACATCTATTCGCATTACAACTAGGTGTGTGTCTCCGTACCAGAGCAAGTCACGTGAACAGCGTTGTGTACGTGCAATAATAACATTAAGATTATGCGCTGCATGGCTCGCTTAGTCGCTCGTATGCAAATGAGAGCAGTCACTCGTCGCCGGCCGCGCTCCGCGTTGAGCGGCGGGTTGACCCGGAATCGGACGCGCGATCGATGCTCGTTGCACGGAGTTCACATCACCGGATCGAGCAGTGAGCGTGCGTTTGCGCTGCAGCGAGGAAACACGCGCGGGTGTTCGCACGACAGAGCGTTCAGTGTGAGAGCATCACACTGTTTGACGCGGCTTCTTTGTCATATGAACACATTGACATGACGCTCATGGTTGAATCGCACTCCTTGTGTTTTAGAACATCGTTGGGTTGTGGTAATAGATACAGACAGCGGCAAGGAGCCTTCAGAAAGTTCCGCCGTGTTGTATATGATATGTGTTACACAATGCACGCCAGCCGCGTCTATGTGAGCAGCAGAAGTATCTGTAGCTCGCCGCACGTGCAGCATGGCGCGATATTCGTGGAACCGATAGCGATAGTTTCTCTAAGATGCGAGCAAAGGCTAACTTAGAGCTAAGACAATCAGTGTTTCACTTATACAAATAACTAGCGCTCGCGTTCAAGTGTTATTTTATTATTTATTTATTAAAACTTTATGTACAATTATAGTAGTACATGGGTGAACTTAATGCATCAAGGCAGCCAGTCAACCTTTGACAAGAAACCTTTAAAAAGACTACACTGTGATAGGTGTACAACAACAGTTCGATTTTTTGAGAATTTTGACACGGAGATATAGATAATTATATCTCTGTGTCAAAATTCATCGAAATCGGTTCAAACTCAGTTTCGCATTTATAATATGTAGGTATTTTAGTTAGGAAGAACAAGTATTCCCTTTTTAGGGTTCCGAACCTCTGTATGGAAAACGGAACCCTAATAGGATCGCTCGGTTCAGAGAAAATCGGCTGTAACAGACTGACAGCCGATTTCCTCCGAATAAACTGGACCGATTCAGTTGACATTTGGTACACATATAATAAACTGGACAGATTCAGTTGACATTTGGTACACATATAATAAACTGGACCGATTCAGTTGACATTTGGTACACATATAATAAACTGGACCGATTCAGTTGACATTTGGTACACATATAATAAACTGGACCGATTCAGTTGACATTTGGTACACATATAATAAACTGGACCGATTCAGTTGACATTTGGTACACATATAATAAACTGGACCGATTCAGTTGACATTTGGTACACATATAATAAACTGGACCGATTCAGTTGACATTTGGTACACATAATTTGAAAAAAGGTATTATTTTGAGGGAAAATTAAAAAGCATAAAAAAAGTTTTTCAAACTTTACTATGTGACATATCAAATGAAAGAGTTCACTGTAAGGGTCTCAAAAGTATTATTAGGGTTCCGTACCTCAGTCGGCAAAAGCGGAACCTTTATACGATCACTTTGTTGTCCGTCTGTCAGTGTGTTAAGAATCTTATTCTCAGGAACGCGTAAAGGAATCAAGCTGAAATTAACTCCAAGTATTCAAAACAGCTACCTCTTGGAGCAGTGAAAAAACGAAAAAATCTAAAGATAAGGCCGTTTAAGCTCCGTTTATGGCGCATTATTGGACGCTTGCAAGGAAATCAAAACCTATAGGGTACTTTCCGTCAACCCGGTATAAGTACAGGAAAAAGTCCATAATAAGGAATTAGTTTTTTTATAATATACAAAATGCGAATACAAACTTACTTGCCTATATTTTTGGTTGAAGAAATGACCGTGACGTACATCGATGTATCCGTAGGTAATGTATACTCGAAAAAAATCAAAACTCGATCGGAACCCTCGGTGCGCGAGTCTAACTCGCACTTGTCCGGATTTTTTTTCGTACAACATTCCTCTAAACAAATACAATCCAGCAAGTCTCCGCTTGTAAGCCGGTGACAGACGGCGGACACTAGGTGTTTCCATGAACATTCCATGTTAGAGCCCGGCGGGCGCGACCGGTGCACTTGGATGGTGTCGCAGGACGCGCCGCGATTTCGCAAGCGATTTACAGCGCTGAATTCTTTTAGTTAATTGCGTGCACACCGCGGCTTGTGTACTGATTTACCGCGACGAGCGATGCCGCCGTCACCCAAGTGGGTTTCGCTAACAAAACAATACATTCTTACAGTGCTTATTGTAAGTAGCCGATCATAAGCTTTAGGGCCGCGACATACGAGCTCGGCTATCCTCGGAACTATGTTATGAATATGTAGGTACAAAATACATTAAAATAAATAACGTATTTGTAAGTTGTTTATTTAACAGACGATTAAATTAAATACAGTTTGTAACATGTGTACATAAATATTGCAGATTGGAATATTTTCTTGTTTCATACTTTTTAGAGTGTAGTCTGTCAGCAGTTTTAATTTTTGACCTTACTTAACCAATAAAAGTTACTACATACATCCCGGTATACAGAATTATTTCGCTATAAATGTTTCCTTACACACTGTGCTTTGCTTTAAATGTTTCTACAACTGCAATATGGCATGTTTACAAACAAAGACCTCAGTTAGCTGTATTTGCTTGTAATACGAGCTCCACGGCGCTTCGTTCTCCTCATTTGGTTTACACACTCAATTAAGTACATGTTGCGGTGGTTCAAGTATCTGCTTACAGTTTGGAAGCCATGCTCCAGGTTGGTGCCTACGTAAACTTCTTAGAATTAAACGTATGACCGGAGCCAGGACAGTTCCTGTGCAGCCCAATATTTACCTGTAACAAGAGAAACAATACATCAAATATTACTTAACACTGTTCAAAATGTTGGCCAGCTAAAATATTAATAAAATCATTTAAATGGGTGCGTCTCATATCATCATCATACCAGCCAAAAGACGTCCACTGCTGGACATAGGCCTCCTCCAAAAGGGGGGAGAAGTTGCCATAATCGCCACGCTTGGCAGGCGGGTTGACGCAGTGTACTTGTTGCAATGCACAGAGAATGCTCTGCTGAGTCTCCTAGTCGCCTCTTACGACGTTGCGGAAATGAGCATGGCTGCCAATCTTTTTTTACGTAAGCACTTCTGCACTTCCCGCAGCGCAGGAGACGATGCAGAAGCAACTTTAGTGTTTTGAGGTTAGGTTATAATAATTTGTTTTTCTCAAGAACGGTGCGTTGGGTGCGTTTCATGTCATATTATAAAGTTATTTGATAGGTTTTTGTTAGGTTAGAACCGTAATGTTTTACAACAAAATAACTCTTTATTTTAAAGAAATTTTATATTATCTATGATATGTGACCGGTTATATACTTTTAAAAAGAAGAACAAATAAAACGTCAGTTCGTTACCATCAAATTTTTGTTGCTTTGCTAGAAGAACAGTGACTATAAACGCGTGAAGGCGAGCGAGCGTGCCCCGGTAGCGGCGCCGAGCGCCAGATCTCCTCTACTGTCGGTGCTATCTTGGCAGGTGGTAGTCAGTTACTAGGTATATCTACCATCTTTTGAGTGGTATATCTAACGATTTCATATTCAATGTATGTTATGCTTACAAAATTAGATCATTATATCAAATGAAATTATAGATTCAGTTGTTATATCTTTGTGTTTGTGAAATTAGATTATATATTTTGCAATTATATCATATTTCAATATCAAATAAGCTTTTAAGAACCGGCCAAGTGCGAGTCATATTCGCGTGCAAAGGGTTCCCGACGAATGACACTTTAAAAGCATAGACTTCTTATAGGCTTCCCTGTAATCTGTGAGTAAAGAACTATTAATCTGTGTTTTTTTGTCAAAAATCTATGTAAATTCAAATACTAATAGTTATTCTGGAGGAGTCCCGGGGAATATTCAATTACCATCTATTTTATTTAATAACTACGGGCCTGAGCATTTTCGATATTACAAAAAAATACATTTGCAAAGTCAAAGTCAAATATTTACTTGTAGATAATTATTGTTACTATTTACGATGAGCCCTTTCATTTGATATGTCACACGGCACAGTTGAAGGCAGCATAAGGTGAACGCGAGGCGACATATGAGCTGTTCAAGTACTTGTACATAACAGGTAGCGTGTGGCGCTCATTGCACACCGCTCCTGACCACATGCTCGCTCGGCCACTTTGTACCTCTATTAGGACAAACAGTCAACAAGTTGTTGCGATCAGACGCGCTACTTGAAGGACATGCTCAGTATTGGAACATGTTGAACATAATCATGAGGTTCCCCCAGCCGTGGGTTAAGGGCGTCTGCTTCTACAATAATATGAAACTCTGGGGAGTTATCAGAAATTCAAACATGCAGACGTTCAGTTTGTTGCTCAACCTCCTCCCAAGATTTAACACTAGGAAGGGCGAGTGGAGGGACTGTCTTACCTTATTTTTTTTCCTTAGTCTGCTCATTTTAATAATTATTTAGGTTTTCAATATTTTCTTTTTGTGTGATTATTTTTAATGTACAACAACAATTAAAATTCATGCTGTGAGCAATGTTTAGGCTGGTGATTCTTATGGTCATATAATAAACGTCAGAATTGTTCCCAATGAAAAATAATCCTTTATAAGAACGTTCTTTGATTTATTTACAACACAAAGTTATTTCTTCTCTGTCGAGACGTGTAACGAGTTTCGAGTCGTTGAAGGATTGCGGGTGTAAAGTTAGCAAAAATGAATAAAAACTCAAATTAGCGCTAAAACAAAGTCACTGCGGCACAAACCACGCGAGTAGACAAGAAGGTGCATCCAACACAAAACTTGTAATAATTTTTCAAACACGCAATTTACGCGTTGTTACTTTAGCAGCAACCAGGCACACGGCGGTTGTTTTGTTCACAGCACTTCTGGTGATTCTGTCTGTACGTTTTGCTATTGCAAAAGAAAATCACGGTTTATTATAAAACGTTTAGGAAGGACACATCAAACAAACTTGCAATCAAACAATAATGTATTGCGACTGTTGAACTGCTTCTCATAATACGATGTACTGATTGCTGCGGACAGCCAGTGGTGCACACAGCGCGACTCTGCGCACTGTGCACAACCAGGTCAGCTGTGCACAGCACGACTGTGCTTTGGAACTGTGCTCCGGTGACACAGTTCAGCGGCGCCCGACTCCGATACTTTCGATTGTGACTGTCGACTGTATTGAAAGTACGAGTGATATCGATCAGCAGGCCTGAAAAGGCCACATTTTGAGCGATACATCTACATATATATCTAAAGCAAATTATTTTCTGAATTCCCAGGAGATCATAAGCAATTCCTCTAATATTCGTAAAATGGTCCCACTTATAAGCTGAATCATACTCAGTTCATATTATATCAGGTTCATATTTGGTGTGAATGTTGCCGCACGAAATATTAAAGACCGTACTTTTACCGGTATTCTTTTTTCTGTACACTTTTGACTAGTTCAATAAGTTCTTCTATTTTAAATGTCTGTGATTTAAATATTATATCACTATTACTAATAACTGTTGAAAATATTGCAGATATGCCCTTAATATGGAAATAATAAGTTTGAAATATTAAATGAATTGGCTGGCAACAGGAGCATACTTGTTTATCTCTTGTTTTTATGTCACTACTTACTCAACTTTGTCAACATCAATGACATCAACTTGATGTTCGTAATTCAAAAAATGCATTGGGTTAAAAACTATAAATCTTGTTTATTATAAATTAAAAAAAAAAAATTAAATACGCTGAAGTAAACTATCCACTTATAAATGTTGCTGCATACAAAATGTTTGTTACAGCTCCTGTGTGAGGTCACAACACACACACACACTTTTATTTAGCCTAAACAATCCAATAAACTCGAGGTCTGGCATTTCAAAAGATAGTTACTTTTTCAGAAGAGCCATACTTCGTCGGCGATACAAAATGCTATGGAGAGCATTTTATATCGCCGACGAAGTATACGCGCGTGCTCAAGAAAATTAAAAGACCTAAATCTGCCATGTCTAAATATTTTCATGTAATCTCAAATTACAAACTCAGTAACTTTTTATAATCCTGCAAGTTGACACTTGAGCAATTCAGAATTAGCGGATTATTTCACGAATCTCTATACTGCTACTATTGTATGCAGGTAATATTATAAATTGCCAATAAGTGGCCATTTTGGGATAGGTGATATGATGAATGTTATGATCCTAATACCATTCTACTAAAGTGGCCTTTCTAGACCCGCAATTCTTTTATTAAGAACAGGTTACTGGTTCATTGGAATACAGCTACAAGTTATACCTTCAATAAAATTATATTGTTATTTGTTTTGGTGTATTACATCTGTTGTTTTGTAGATGTGTTGTTATACTGATAATATTATATTTGCGAAACTAAGTTTGCTTCTTTTTCGCTTTCACGCCTAAATCGCTGAACCAATTTTGATTTTTGAGAGAATTTTGATATAAAGACAGATCGAACCCTAGAGATGATTTCATATATATGGTTATGTCTGATATGATCAATCAATCAATCTGCCTAGCCTTTTCTCTATAATTTCTGCTCGTCACACACACGCTCGTCACACGCTCGCTCGTCACACACACGCTTGTCACACACATGCTCGTCACACACACAGTGCACTCTACTCATTTGATTACCTACTACATGCTAGTGAGTTTTAAAGTTGTGTACCTCGCAATCTATCACAAAATTTTCCCTTAAATCTTCATCGAGATCAACTTTAATTAGAAATCGCAGGAACGTAAGTACTTTTTACAATCCGTAAATACAATTATTATATTCTATTATAGATTATTTAAAAAAAAAACTATTCTTTTCTATTTTTCATAAAAAAGAAATATATTGATTTCGACAAACCACATGAAACTTCATCCTCACTACGCGTTCGCCGAACAATGAAAATAAAACAGACTGTGGGCTACCGCACTTCATACAAGGATTGTATTACAAAACACCGACGAATTTCCGTTATCTACAAGTAAGACAATCTCTACAAATTGCTACGCGCTACGAGCATGCTACGATGTGCTACGAGCATGCTACGATGTGCTACGAGCACGCGACGGGCATGCTACGGACATGCTACGAGCGTACTACGCATGGCAGTCGTTCATCGCATGAAATAATTTATTCCATCGTTATGCAAATTCGTTCTGACTTCAGTTTCGTTCGACTATTTTGCATTTCGACGTAATTCTCCTCCAATTATGTAAATTAATTACTTCTGATGATCATTAATTAGGATGAATTGGGGCGGCTTTCATTTTCTCGCCGGTACGTAAATATTTTGTTCGTGATCAAGATCATCTAATATTATATTTGTGAAATAAATAAGTCAACATAAATTTTACTTACGGATACTTTGGAAAACGAATTGTAAACTCTGTCAGACACGATTACATAACATTGACTAAACTTACTACACACAGGGGTACCGACAGAGTAATTTAGTGCTTGTGCAGTGTCGCATAACGGAACCGGAAAGAGGCTTGCGCCGGTGTAAGAGGTCGCCGCGGGGGTGTGGTCTGGGCGGGGGGTGGTCTTTGGGGTTTGAGGGGAGCTGGTCCGATGTGTAATTACAGCTGCAATCAGCAGCGCTGTCTGTCGGCTCGACACAACGTCAGCGGTGCCCGCGCAGCGTGACGTCAGAGCGCGTTGTGACGTCACCAGTTGGCTCCCAACCATTTGCGAGCATACAATCACGAGTATGCAGTAGTCTTGTCACTATGAACATACCTCGTGCTCAAATCAAATGGATAAATCTGAAGATAGGCCTCATACACACACATTTGGCATGTACTGTGTAACGGTACAAGGACAGCTTACTTCAATAACAACATGTAATGTATTCGGATGTATGTTTGGTACATCACAACAACACTAAGTAGCATGTAGGTTAACTAGCTGCCAACACTGCGGCAGTACGCGTCATGTTCAGCTCAAGCACAGAGTGAAGCCACTCGCGTGAGGCGGGTGACTGCAAGGAGATGATATCGTGCGACAACGCGTCACGACTCGCAACTTTCTCAATTTCCTGCAGCGCGACTTGCCGCGAAACGCCGGTAATACACCGCCTTGTCTGATACTTGTTGTTATTGTTAGCTATTGAATACAATACACTATTATGTTTCAAAGTACTAATGGTAACTTACAAAAAAGAGACATTTAATTATTAATTTATTTCACAACTTATCTGCCTCATCTTAATTTATGTTTTGAGGTCTGAATATCTTACGGTCGCCTTGTTGTTATTTATTATGTTTCTCTGTTTAAAGTTTTACAATTAATAAAAAACACTGCTCGCTTTAAAACCTTCAAATATTGTGAATGATCAATTCTTCCTTCTGCCGAGTATCGAGGAATGCGTCTACAAGGTGAGATCTCGTGGCTCTGTGGCGGGGATGACAGCTGATTGACACGAGCATCATGAGAGATAATTATTATTATCTGTGCAAGCGCTGACTGACTCGCCGCTCGCGCAGTGCTCACCGGCACCGAGGCTCTATGAGGGTGCAGACAGAGAACGAATTCTACCACAACTGACCACAAGTTAAAAAGTAACCTCATCAAGTTAATGTTTACGAAAACTGATGTAACAATCATAAATAAACAAATTGTTTCACTCTTTTTTATAGTAACGTACAATCAGCGAATATCTTTTTTAATTTTCATTGTGTTTTTATCTGAAGTTTCTTTTAGAGCAGAATAAACCTTATAGTACTTCTTTCTTTTTCATTTTTATCATTTGGAAAGTAAAATGATAAAAGCATGTCATTGGATTAAATGACTAAGATCTTTATTTATTTTAACCATGCTACAAATATATGAATTGGTGTATATGTAACACGTGCCTATACTTGCTCGTCAACTGTTTACTGTTTGAGTTATGAAGTTTGGCATGCGATGGTCAGCGTCGAGCACGAGTGAACATAGGGCGCACAGCTTGTGTGACTAACTACAGTTTAACACGGCGCTCGTTACACACCGCTCTTAATACATTCTCATTATATTAATAACGCGGCGCACACACTAGCGACAAGCGAGCATTTGTCACTAGAGTAGACGGTTAACAAGACCCCAATGAAATGGTAAGTCTACCTATTTAATGTCTATAGAGATCATGGTGTTCTAATCCTATAAAAAAAAAAAAAACAAAAAAAGTTTGTGCTTTTATAGTAGCAGAGCACCGCGTTTTCGCCATTTCATTACAAATATTACCGTATGATTTGCTTATCACGGCAATCAAGCTCCTGCGCCTCTTGTGGGGTTGGAATGGAACTACGCCTCCACCCCCGTAAAAATTGTACATTCGCACGCGGATTTTTAGAAGACAAGCGACGGAGGTCAGTTACGCTTTTATAAAATTCACATTAAGTGTTAAAGTAAACTTCGAGCCATCCTATACATGAAGATGTAACTCAAGTTTCATTGCCTACATTTCCCACTAAGCGAGCATCTATTTAGTGGACGCCGTTTATGACGAACCATTGACATGATACATATACTTGGTTTGTTCCGTGACAACCTTGATTTTTTTCAAGCCCAAGATATCAAACTCTATACCTCCGCATCTGCCTACTCTGAATATTACACGCCTAATTATTGGCGGGTGTGTGCGGGGTTCGGAGGGCGCGGCACTAGCCCGCGCGGATCGCATGCCGCGGCCACATTCAGTCGCCGCGGCCGCGGTAACTGCACGCCGCGCAGAACGTTCCCTTTAATTTGCAGCACACAACAGCGCACTAAATCACTCGCCTCAAGAGCGATATTAAATTCATAGCGTGGCGCTCCCACATTATAACTAAACAAATATTGGCTCGTAATACTGTAACAGCTTTTTATTCAGAGCTCCGCCATCGCCAGCGCGAACTACAAACACCGCCTACTCCTAATATTTGACTGTGAGATTAGAAAATTATGAAATAAGTATCTGTCGAACAAATCATTTATACTGATATTTATCAAAATTTTAATAAACTCATATAATAACGAAATCAAATTATTGTAGGACTGTTTATACTTGTTCCCAAAAATATAGACGGTTAATGCTGGATGGGCCACAGGAGCGAAGCTGCGTGAAAAAAACTATGTGCTTAAACTATTTGCTTTTTGCTTAAACTATTTTAAACTAACTAACTTTAAACTTTTAACTAATTTTTAAACTATTTGCTTAAACTATTAGGTACTAAACCTTTCAATAAATAATTTTGAGTTCTGTCCATGTCGATCGACTTTTATAAATAAAAATCCGATTTTAGTCCTGGACTACTGGACATGCTTGATGTGTAGAGCATTAAGTGAGGCATATCTTGTAAGGGACACACTGGCACTGTGTCTGCAGAATCGATAATACCCCCTTTGTTTAGGTTGTCCCTTTTGCCTAGCGGCCAACTTGGGCCCGCCATTGGTTTAGAAAATTCCAGATTGGCCATTACAGTTGGTGTCCAGGAGGCAGACGAACATTGAACCACCACTTCGCTAATTTAAAAGGCTTTTCAGGCACGTGTGAACGCAGTTAAAATATAAGGAAGTAGAAAAATGCCTCCCCACTGAAAATGCTAAAGTAACGCGCATGTATGAAATATGTAGAAATAATTGTGTGCGTCCATGAATAATGTTCGCGAACATTCAATATTCCAGTGAGATTACAGTTCTGCCGCATTAGTCGGCTCATTAGGCTGTTTGTGTGCGATGCGGCCTGGTGTGGTGCCGTACGGCCCGGCTCGGAGCGGTGCGGCCCGGCTCGGTGCGGTGCGGCCCGTCGCGGCCCGGTGTGGTGCGGTGTGGTGGCATGATGAATGCCTTAAGCCCACTCTCAGTTTTTGCTCGGCGCGGAGACGTTAAATATTTAATGGCCGGTTGAGAGGAGGCTCTCGCCGGAAATGAATCGCGTATTTTAATACGACGACTGCTATTTTAGCGTTGTAAGCTTGTGACGTCAGAATTAATGTGGAATAGTGTATGAAGGCGGGATGCGTTGGTATTCATTTCTTTTTAAAAGGGAAGGCTTCCTGCTTATTTATGACGCGGTATTCATCGTGTTTACCTGTGTGTGTGTGTTGTGTTACTGTGTATGTGTTGTGTTAGTGTGTATGTGTTCTGTTACTGTGTATGTGTTGCATTACGTTATTACGTATTCCGATATTTCAACTTCAATCTCAATTAAGAGTAAATTAGTAGATAGGTCAACAAGAAATTCGTTTCCGCTGCAGTGTTGCAATACTATTTCACAGTAGCTTCTAAGTAAGTGTTTGGTCTCTGTTTGAGCATGTGTACGGCACGCTACCGTGTCAGTGTCGCGAGAGTGCGGCGCGGTGTCGGGAGTGTCAGATACAGGCGAGGTCGAGACACGCGGTCTGGCCTCGGGTGACACTTACCAACAATATCTTGCAAACGTGTGTGCTTGTTTGTATGCTCTCTATGCTATTAGTATAACTGATGTTATAAAACAATGGTTTTCTACTTTCCCATATAAGAAACTTCTAAGCGCCACTACAATTTATTATTTGTTTTCTTTATCACGCTTGGCAGACAGATTCGTGATAACAATCATTTGGTGTTATAGTTTACTAGCCTTTTAAAATATCATACATTTAAAACAATTATTAAAAGTTATGATGCTTATATTGTATAATAATTCTTTAAATTATTTTAATAATTTCATTTTATAAAACAATCTTATGATCTATTTCAGCAAGTTTGGCCGTAACATGAAAATCATTGAATTTAAAAAATAAACGACGAGCAAAATTTGTATTTTATTCTATTTTGTATTTATATTACAAGTAATTAGTGTAAATACTTTAAATAACCTAATCCGTATCGAACCTGCCCTACAGGCGGTTTAAGGGTTTAAAAAGACCTAACAAATCTAAGTTATCCGTGTCGCTAATCTGTCCTAAAAGAGCTTAAAAAATCTAACTTGTCCGAGTAAGCGCCTCAGAAAGTAATTATGTCAAAAAATCATTATGTCGAATGTTTGTATCCGAAAGATAGAAGAGAAAAGAGCGATCTGCAAAATGATATTATATCATAAGGACGTCGGAGAAAATGTTATAAACTGAACGTTACATTCATTGAAAATTATGTAAATTAATGTTACATGAAGTAAACGTTATATCATTTGAGTATTATATCTTTTGAAAATATAAATAAAATAATCTTAAACTAAATCATAGTTATGTACACTTTTAGCAAACTTATTATTTCAATAAATATTAATTATTAACCTTTCAAACACCATTGTCACGTATACACGAGAAATAAGCGCGTGCCCTGTACGCCAAACGTCACAATATGTGACAGAGAGTACGACGAATTTGTGGCTTGGCGGCGTTTATACTCTGGCATTCAAAAGGTTAAAAAAATAATTATTTAATCTATTTTCCACAAATGTGCGAATAGATTTGCGCTCAGCGGCCGCCGCGCTCGAACCGGCATCGTTAGCGACTGACAGACACACATTACGTCCGCGGCCCCGCGCTCTCATACATCATCCATTTCAACAATCACGACATAACTTCACGCCTGTGGTCTTCAAAGAGGTAGCCAGAGAACTCAATAAGTAGTCAACGATCACATCAATTTAAGTTAAATAGACTTTCGGAAAAACCAATTTTAGCGGTTGATTAGTAGAGAATGCCTTGTTACATTAAGTACGCATACTATAAGAAGTGGTACATTTAGTATAGTATAGAAACCTCAAAAAATATATAAATGACGTGTACACAAAATATCTGTTCTTATTTGTTTTGATCTCACAATATTGGATGATTCATAGAAAGAAATATTCAAAATTAGATGATTACAAAAATAGTAAAATATTGTGCAGGTTGGACTGTAAACTCCGCACACACAAAAGTTTCGCCGCAGCGCTAACTTCGCGGAGACATTCTGTGAACTCAGACAGTCTCTGCAGACTGTCACAAGTGATCTTGGATACCTTCAATATAACATGTCAGGGTAGATTAGACGACGAGCAGCTCGTAGCAGAACATCTATCTTCTTTCTAATATCAAAGCGAGAGTCTTTCATTCACTCATTGATTAATCACGAAAAGTGTCAAATTTCATCTTACAAAGTCAAATAGTTTTCCCGTTTATCGTAGACTGGAAGCAACCCTAAGGAAGAAGGTATTGGCTGTTTTCATTCAATTATTCATTCATCACCTTTGTACCATTTTTCTATTTGTTATATGTGTGTACATAAACTGGTAAAAAAATAAAACATTTAGTGCAATCATGGCAGTCACGAACGAAACAACTTTTTTCCAAAAAAGTAGCCTGTAACCGTCTCCGGGGTCCCATTTATCTCTGTTTCAAAATTCATCAAAATTGGTTCAGCGATTTAGGCGTGCGTGCGTGAACAAACAAAGAAATAAAAAAAAAAACCAGCCAAGTGCGAGTCGGACTCGCGTCTGAAGGGTTCCGTACCATCGTATTTTTATTATTTGTTGTTATAGCGGCAACAGAATTACATACTCTGTGAAAATTACAACTGTCAACCTATTACGGTTCATTAGATATAGCCCGCTGACGGACAGACGGACAGACAGAAGGACGGACGGACAGCGGAGGCTTAGTAATAGGGTCTCGTTAGCCTTTGGATACGGAACCCTAAGAATAAACATACAATCAAACTCATTTTCACGATTGTAATATTTGATAGTTAAGATGTTAGGCGTGTGTGCTCGGTACATTCCGAATATCTTACTGCACATGTTTATCATACAATTACAAATAACTTGTATATGTCACCAGAAAATGGCGAACTGCGTAAAATTATAAAATATCTTGAATTGATTGTAAACTCTCAATAAATTGTGAATTGAACATTTGAAATAACTACTTTTTACATATCAAATCGGTCGATCGGTCGATTTATTATTATTATTGATCGAAGTCGAGTCGATCTCGAAGTAATTCCGAGAAATGGTAAACCTATGTCGGTTTGAAAACTAACTGAAAACATGGCGACCAATCAGTGACAATTAATTTAGTAGTAAAAGTAGAATGCAATAACTAGTTTTTTTTTAAATCTTTTGCATTTAAAGTGGATGGCAAGTGAGTAAAGTAAAAAAAAAAGTGTCTGCTCGACAGTAGAGGTCAGAGTAAGTATAAGGGGATGTCCTGCATTCGTATGCAGGAAGTGACCGAGGCTAACTGTGGCTAATACTCTTACAGCCGCTGCACCGCCGCTCCGCGCACCGCCGCGCCCTGCAGCGTTGCAGCGCTTACTAATCACCGCGTTACCTCGGACACGTCGCGCGCGCGGCTTCATTTACTAACTTCACTAAACCTCTTAATACCCGCCGGTCGCTTAGAGCGCTCATTTAGAATTGCCTCAACTATGAAGCGCTAAAATATCTAGCGCGAGCTTTCTTTCAAGGTGAATTGTTTAATTATTTACGGTGAGTGAGTTGCAAATAATACAAATAGTTTACGAGCGCTTAAGTCAGTGTTTCGGCGGTGGCAGGAGCTCGGGGGAGCTCGAAGGTAAGAGTAATTAAATAGAAATTAGGAGAGCAGCCGCCGAGCAAGTGGACTTTATTTAAAATTATAGCCGTTGCAGCAGATACGAATTTATTTCCGTCATATTGTTGAAGTTGTTCGCTCAAGTGTGCGGGTTACGTAACCCGCTCTCACCGCCGCACCCCCCCCCCCCTGCTCCCCGCACTCCGCAACACCCCACAACTTACCCCGCGCCCTCACTTGCACCGCTCGCTCTAAAACGGATTCCCTTTACAATATTTCTTTTCCAGTTCGAATGTGAATTTCCCGCGGCGATGCGAACTATTCATGCGCCCGAAGAGGAAAATTTATAGCGAGATATTTTTTTAACTTCCTTTTGAATCGAAGTTTAAATATTAAAATGATATCGGGTGGCTGTGTGCCCGCGCGGCGCCGCACCGCACCGCGTCCTACCGCGTTTCGTATCAATGGCGCCGCGATTGAGCCGCGCACCATTAAGCATATTATTTCCTCGTGTCGGCGGCAGGCTGCGGGCTTCTGTTTTGTCAGTAATGTTCACTTACACGCGCGCGGCGCCCACGTCTGGTCACTGCATCCGATACGTCGCGAATACTTATCCTAGTCATATCAATACTCTTTAATTCGCGAGTGGCTTTCTTAGGGCATATGTTTTGTGCTTCTTACTCTCTTTCGTGTTGAAAACCGGAAGTGCTTCAGAAATGCCAAAGAAATAATGTACTAATCTATGTATATACCTATCTACCCTTGAGGCCCGTTGTGTCTCCTTAGCCCAAACATGAAAAGTCACAATCGCACCATTAGCTCACACATTGGTCAAGTCCAGGTGTCCACAACTAACAGGTCGCTGCGGCGAGTGAGCTCCAGTTAATGCTACAACAATGTGTCGCCGACGACCAGACGCACGCACCGCCGCCGCACAATTGATTTACAATTACTGTTACTATTGACCCCCTGTCCCTGCCGGTCTGGGAGGGGGAGAGGGGGGCAGCATCAGGTGGCCAGCAAGCAATAATGGCGAATCACCTGCGGTACACTGCAAGCTCGTACTTGCGTCGGGAATGCAAATTGCTTGCGTCGGAAAGCTCTAAAGTGAAATCAGCTGACTCAGACTTTAATAAAATGTATTGGAACGTATTGCTCGCCAGGTTACGTAACGTCTGCGCGGAGGAGGAAATTGGCGGACGTTTTGTTATAAGAGTATTTGAACCTCTAACTGATTTGTAAACTCATTGAAAGCTTCGTAAGTGAATCATAGGCAGGTGACGTCACGATCTAAATGATAACAGGAAACTGTACACTGAGAACGCACCACATCACGCTGTCAGCGCTTGTGCGCTCATACACCAACACAACTAAGACGTCGGAATTAATTTAAACTCGAAAGAAAAATGATGGCGGGCAAACGTTACGCGATCATTAACCTTAATTACAGTAATTATTCATAGTTAGTTGTGACCTGCGACGGAACTCGATGCGAGCAGAGATTGATTGGAACTGAATCTCCACGACCCCGGGCCCCGGGGCCCCGCTCCCAGGGCCCCGGGCCCCAGCGCTAGCAGGATTTAATAAATATAAAACGTCAGCCGTAAATTTGGAATACCTCACGTTGTTCGCAACAAGGATAACTGTTGTTTTTTCATGGGCTGTAAAAGTACGTCGAGTGTAAATTGGACGCGGGAACGAGCCCCGCTTGGACGCTTTGCTTCTATTTATACACATTGCGTTAGCGTCAGCCACAGGCAAGCTACAAGCAGTCTACTCGCGGGCCACATGCCAGCCACTGGTGGGTCACGGTCCACAAGCGGGCTTGGGAGTCTTCTGATTGACAGCCCAGTCCATTTTTAGGAAATGATTGATTGAAAACAATATCCAGTGAGCGATTTTCTAAATGAAATACTTATCTTACGCCGACGGATTTACCCGCGCCCTGCACCGCTTCCCTGTCGCAGACTTCGTACTAAAAGCTTTACATAAACTAAAGCTGTCTTTAATTTAATTTTAGTTGAAGCTACTTTAAACGAAAAACTTCGACACACAACACGTTATTACATAATATTATATGTATCTACTTGCTGCATTACTACCCTACGGTGCTACGCTTTTACACTGCTACGCTGCAGTACTACAGCGCTACGATGCTACAATGCAACTCTTTTACAGTCCTACGCTGCAGTACTATTGGCGCTACGGTGCTATGATGCTACGTTACTACAGTGCTACGCTGCTACGAGCACACGGCGTAGATCGTTAGGTTAGTTTGGTGACATTTTAGTAGTGGCACCAATTCGGCGGCGTTTGTAATTTGAGTTTTAAATTGCAAAGACCGACTTAAATGAAATACCTCCCGAGCGATGCTCCGAGTAGTTGGCACGACACGACACGACACGATACGACACATAAACAAGTCGCAGTCACGGCTGCATGTAACAATACATCGGCGTGAGATCGAAGTGCTCACTATAGTAACAACATAGAAAGGTGCAGAAGGTTAGCCCCGTACAACGCGATCGAACGACTATTTCAAAAAATCTGTATGATAAAATTAAAATTTAATGCTTTTTTTGGTATACGTACCATAACTTAAAAATAACTAATACTTACTTAATAATTTCGGAAATCGTTGTTAAAATACGAAGAAACAACCAAAAACACGGACTTCTGAAAAAAAAGTAATTTTATACTTTGTAGTGTTTTCTTTTTATGTAGAAGTCGGTTGAATTTTTTTGAAAAAAAAAGAAGTTTATATTTTTCACTTTTTATGAAATTTATATGGGACCTATCGGAAAATATATCCTATCACATAAAAAATATTCATTTCATCATTCTTTTTTTTGAAGTGTTAAAAAGGGCTGAACCGATTTGGTTGATTTTTATTTTCAGTTTCTGTGATAATCAAACATTGTTTTATGGAAAAAAACTCTTCTAACTCAGGACAACGTCTGTCGGATCAGTTGGTCAAATGCTATTCGCGAGTATGCATGTTTTCGCTCTTTGTACGCATTTTGGAGCTTACCTTCTCAGCACCGCTGCTGCACGACAGCGCAACATGAAGATGTTGCGGAACAGTGCAGCTGCTGGACAAACACCGGCCCCAACGTGTGACCTCCGATACAGCGCCGTACGTCACCGCGTTACGACACCACCCTGCTATAAAGGCGAGGCCTCTCTCGACACCCACATAAAACTAAATGGCAGACTGAAAGCTAAAAGTCGAGTTTATGAAATTCCCAGAAGAAGTTTAATATAAGCCCCGGCTATGAGATATACTGAAGGAACTTGCCGATATGAATCAATTGGAATGTGGAATTTTGAAAATGAGATTTGAGAGATCGTAAAGTGGCTTTTCTTGGAATAATACGAAAGCGTTCGAAAATACGAACAAAAGTTATGGTTAATGTATTGTAAGTAATCTGTTTATGTATTATGAATACTGAACACATATTAATATTTGTTTAGTTTACACCGAGTCGCACAGGCGCTCCATTGCCCTTTGACATACCCCAAGGCGCATATGTCAAAGGGCAATGGAGCGCAGTATTCTAGGTTTAAAAGAAATTATTGTGTATGGAACACCACGCTGCGTTAGCGTGGTGTTCCGTACACAATCAATTCTATTTAGAAAACAGGTAGCATTGTCGTGGGCAAAAAAGCTGCCAGGCTGAAATGGGACTGGGCGGGTCACACCAGCCGCATGCATAGTGACCGCTGGACAAAAGTCTCCACGCTATAGGTGTGACCAGAAAGCGGTGTCGAGATTATCTGGATGCTCACCGCGAAGGCTGGTTCGAGAAGGCGCAAGAAATGAATGTCTGGAAGGATATAGGGGTGGCCTTTGGCCAGCTGTGGGACACAATAGGCTAAGGAACAATAAAAATAAAGTTAACATTAATTTTAAATTTTGTTGTGCACTTAGGTACGTAGCGGCATCAATGCCGCCACATGTAAAACTAAGAAGAAGAGTTTGTACGATAGCAAACAGAACTGGAACGCCATCTATCCTGTCAGCGACGAATTACCAACGAAATCCTGCGCAAGCAAAGTTCTCCGTGCGATTTGAACATATACAACAGTCCGAATATCAACTATCGGGCAGTTACTTGCAACCGTCTGGTCGGAGGATCCTCCCTTTTCAATGGAGGTAAGCGGGACTTTACTCTTTGTTCCGCATCCATAGGTATGCTGACCTATTTTGTAAATATCTCAATCGGACTGAGGTTTGCTGCAAGAAAACCCAACAGCGGGTTAAGCTCGCCTCTGTACATAAGCTGTCCCATTATATTTGAATCTGTATGTTTTGTGTGCAAGAAAGAATAAGAAGAAAATACTTTCTATTGAGTTCAGAATGTAGCAAGGGCCACTGTTTTATCTTTTAGCCATAGCTTTTTGGTGCACATTGCTGTGGAGCAGATCGTTAATAATAGTGACGTGTAGGGCGATTGCGTCGCGCGTCGGTTGCGTGCGATGCTATCGCAGCGATCACGCGGTACGTACAGCTAATGAGCCGGTGCGCCGCGAGCCGCATGGATGATCGCGGACGAGTGCGCGCCGCTATGGAATAGACGGTTAAACGGTCAATGTATATTACACTAAGTAAATAAAATTTAAAAAAATGCCACGACAGAGTCCCGCTGAAAAAGTGAATGACAAATGAAATTGCCACAAAATCGTCACCCTTGGCCGACGAATGATATTTTCATTTTGGGGCTAGTGTTGTTAGAAGTCTGTGTATCCGTATTCCTTTGATCAACACTCGTCATGATACTGAGTTGTTTGTTTCATTGGACTCAAAAGTAATTATAAAATCTTTGTAGTAACTTCAGTATTCACACATACATGTTTTCATCTTAATGATAGATTTAAGACAATATCTGCTTCATTATTACTATTTATTAGTGAAAGAAAACGAAGAAAAAGGCGCCGTAAGTGAGGTGCGGGTGATTGAGCGAATGTTCCGTAACGTATGGTTCATTAGAAGCCCTTCATTAAGGCCGTCCGTAACGTGTGCGCAGGGTACGTGCCTATCTCCAGCACATTCACGTGCTTTATGTTATTATCGCTGAACATGTGGAAATATTTATTTTAACTCTAGATGCCACCCGTGAAAGTAAAAAAATATCACAAAGAGACTTACTCCCGGGATTAAAAGTATCTTATAACTTATTCGAGGACATGGTCTCCCATGGTCTTCTAAATGAGTTTTCGAATTTATAATAAAAATGTAGGATTGCTAAAACTATTAAAAAACCAAGAAAATCATTAATAAAAGGAAGAATTTAAAATGTTCGTTAAAAAATATATTTGTTTGTAGAATTTGAGCCATGTAAAGAGTTATCGTAAATCCAATACCTACGTGTTATAGTGAACAGTCGGAGGCGGTCACTGATCGATAGCAAACAACCATTCACTTCCCAAACAACTAGAGTAGCCACGAACTTAACAACAATGTAATGATTTAGGTGTTTCAACATAAGCTGAGGTACCTACATAAACTGTAGGACAAACTGACATTGTTGTACATTGACGGCGTCAAAAATTGTAACCTATTTAATTGGGTTTAGGTCAATAGATACATAATTATGTTTTTTAGCTACACTACGCAGTGAACTTAAATCAACTCCTATTAAGACATGGTATCATTACCATCATAAATCCTGTGAAAAAGGGTTGTTACTAGGGCGGTTATTTGTCGTGTTTAGCTCCGCTCTCTCTCTCTCACAACTGAATCATAATGGCATTGTCCCGTTGTAGGCTCTTCTCGTCACCAAACATATGTTGCCAATGAAAGTTCTCTTACTCCACCAGAATCACCAATCAACGAGTACATTACAGAAGCAGTGACGCTAACATCTCACAAGTGCAGACCGGGAGGTTTTTAATTAAGTCGGGAAACTCTCCGAGATCGTGATCAGGTGCGAACTTTCTTTAGATAGCATTATTAGTTGGAAAAACATTTCAGCACTCGCTTTCTTAAATAGAATTGCAATGTTACCTACATTGCAAATCGTATTTGCCTACATTGCAAATGTTGAAATCGTATTTCTTGTGGAAAGAAGTAAAGCGTGAATAGATCGGCTTGTGTACATTCGTCAAAGGTGACGCGTTGTGACGACGCGGTAAACCTGACAATCCGGTGCAATCCGGGAACAATCGGATCGCGCGTCTCCCGGGTGACACCACTCTATGCCCTACTCAGTGTAGCCACATTCAGAGGAACAAGACACTGCAATGTTGATGAAACAACCTTGCTCGTTCTATGAACATCATCTTGGACGTAAGCTTGTTGTGTTGAGTGGGACTACTGCGTTTGAAGTTTTACTCTGTGTTACTGTTTACTCTGTACTAGTTTTAAGCTGTGACTCTGTGAGGTGCAGCTCGCGGCCTGTAATCGGCTTTGGAACACCCGCGGCCCGAACAAAGCCGAGACGAGCCGGGCGCAGCCGAACCGCGACCCACACATGTGCTCGGCTCTTTCTTATTCTGTGAACAGTAGCATAAGTTTCCTCTCCGTTATCTTAAAAGTTAGTAAATAAGAAGAGTTCCTTAAGATTCAAACTTGCGATAAGTTATTGAATTTGGTCGTTTTATTACAATTTTAGTTCTTGAGGATTTGTTTCTGAATTTAAATCTTGAGATATCGTTACATTTTATGTAACCGGACGATCGATTTATTGTATTACTAGCATCTCCTCGCGGCTTTGCTCGCGTTCAAGTTTTATTTTCGCAAAACCCTAAAACCATCTCCAGGATCCATCTCTGTACCAAAATTCATCAATATCGGTTTAGGTGTGAAAGCATAACAAACACACAAACGAACTTTCTTTCGTATTGAAAAAACTAGTTGGAATTATTTAAAGTCTCAAGTCTGTTTAAAGGGATGTGTCGTGGTGGTGTTGTGAAAGCGCTGCATCGCTCGGAACTGACTCATCAGCGCTGCAGTGGCTTGAGCATGCCACAATTGCGACGGTAACAGAGGGGCCCTCTTTGGGGAGTGGCAGGAGAGGCGCCACGGCGTCCTCACCTTCCGCCTGACGCAGGTACTCACCGGAAACGGCTATATCGGGAGGTACCTGCTTCGGTTACAGCGGGAGGACACGCCCGAGTGTCAGCAGTGTGAGGATCGCCCGGAGGACATGGTGGAGCATACGGTGGAAGTCTGCCATGCTTAGGCACCGCCGTGTCCTCGTCGAGGTGATCCACGGCGGCGACCTCTCGCATCCGGCCCTGGTTAAATGCAGGGTCCGAAGCGAGGAGGCTTGGGAAGCGGTCACCTCCTTCTGCGAAGGTGAAGCAGTAATGCTAGCGAAGGAAAAGGCGAGCCATGCGAGGAAAAGACAAGGCCTTCGCTCTGACCGCCGCTACAGGAGAAGACGCCCCGGGGCAGGCGTCGGGAGTCGCAGGGCGATCCCCGGCCATCGTAGGCGTGGACCTGCGGACGGCGAGCGTTGAGTGGCTCGCTGTCCGATCACCACCAGGCTCGGGTCAATGGCACGTTATGTTCCACGCGCGCCTCAAAGAGATGTCAGCATAGGACAAGGGGCCTGCTAGGGCCAGAGCCTGCCAGGGTTGCGGAATTTGTTCGAAAGAGTCATCGCGGCCCTGGAACGCAATAGGCTTTAGAAGGAACACGAATGGGCTTTAGTCAGTAAGAGTCTGACACGCCCTTCCAATCCACCCAGAGCGGAAGAAATCAATTGATGATTTCCCATCCTTAAAAAAAAGCGCAGTGGCTGAGCGGTCACGTGGCGATGTCGCTGAAGACGTGGCGACGCGCAACGACCGCGACGCGCCCTGAGCCCCTGACCCGTGATGTCGTTCATTTGTTAGTTGTAACGTAAAGCTGCGCCACGCCGGTTAATTACCACAAGCGCTTTCACAAGTGTGTAGTTGGGAGGTGGAAGTTATTATTTATAACGTTCTTATCTATCTAGCTGTAGGCAGGTTGGTGTAATCCTAAAGAATCCGGAGATGGAACTTGTTTTCCTGTGCCTTATTGATTTGCTTTAAGTTGATTGTGGTTTAGTTTTTTAATTTATTTATTGAAACACACTAACTTTTGCATTAATAAAAAACACTGTTCTGACTGGGAGAGGATGCTGAAAATATTAAGTTCAAAAGCGGACTAAATAATTTAGGGTGGAGGAAGTTACACCTTAATTAAAATTAATAAGTAGACACGCAGAAAAAATACAATAGCAAATATATCCAATTTTACTAAGAGAATGATTAGTTTGTAAAAAAAAAACAATGTATCGATGTACAAGAAGCGACACATTACATACTTGTTAAATTTTGCAGCTCACATTAAAATACTAATATCTGGCAAATGACCATCTGATACTTCTGTAGCAATGTATACAAACGACCATAATTGATGAACACGAACACAACAGGTATCAATTTACCGCTTGTGATGAGGCATATGACATAACTCATAATGTGTTATAATTAAACGTGAGGAATAAATGCGTGATATATAACGCGATGAGCGTCACTGACGAATGGCTGCGTGGCGGTTGCGTGGCGGTTGCGCGGCAGCTGCGCGGCGGCTGCATGGCGGCGGCGGTGCAATTGCACTGGCACGTGTGATAGCCGCGGTGCGGTGCCGCCGCTTACTTGCCGCTCAGCTGTGCTCCGCTCATTACGTTCAAGCAGTCAACACTCGCATTCAGACGTCGCGGCGTCGGTAAAGAAACTCCAGTCGAAGTCAATGTAACGCCGCAGATGACCTTTACGCACAATGAAACACAAAACGCCTGAACGTACTCACTTATAATACAATAACTTTATACAGCCATCGTAACCAACTTTGACGATTATTGCTATGTTTTCCTGGCTGTGTGGGTCTGTACTTAATATCTTAAATTGTTCCGCTTAGTTTGTACCTCCTAGTACTACAAAATATTTTCTGTGGAATTCTTACATAAAAAGAACGTCGTGGGTCGTCGACTTTTATTTTTAGCCTCACTTAAATAAGTTACTTGAAGAAAGTATTTTAATTATAAATTAATCAAAGTCGGAGTTCCAGATGTCGAGTATTCGTTGAAGCATGCGTCCGAACTGAGCTGATTGGAAAGTAATCACGCATTGAATCTGTACAGTGGACAACATTCCTCCGCCATTGCTCAGTAATTAGCCGGATCGGGATTAAACGAAGCCGCTTCGTGTGGCGCGCTAATTTGCAATAGCTATGCGATTAGGGTTACTAACGTAGAAGTAGTCACAGGTACTTCTTCAAATGTATTTCTGAATCTGAATCTTCATAATTATAGCGAGTATTTTTATAATCACTCGAATTGATAAGATTCAGAGAAGATAAACTTTATTTGCTAAGAAACAGAGAGGAAAATGCAGAACTGGCACGTTTTGGGAATATTTACATTGCGCGTACAGCTAAGGACTGAACTCTGTGTTTCCTGATCGATATGCTGGCTAAGTTAAGCGTGAAAAGATGGCATGGAAGGCAGGTGTGCACCATCGTCGACCACATCTTCGCTTTCCATCAGGTGAGATCGTGGTCAAACGCGAACCTATCAATAGTAAAACAAAACCTGAGTCGACCGACCTTCGACTTGAGACCCCACGCGCGGCCACGCGATGTGAAGCCCCCCATACCCCATAGAACATGGTGCCTCTGCGCTGGCCATAGGTATCTCCCCAACGCTTAGAAAGTTTCAAACCTAATAGTTGTGAACAACCCAAGTCTTTATATTTCATTTATGTCACTCGTTTCTTAGGTACATAACTCTGCCAAAGTTTTAAGCCTTGAAAATTGAAAACTTGTGAACACTGTTGTGATATGGAAATTGTTGGCTGTTGTTGGTTTATCCATCGCCTCCTGAGCGTTGTGAGCGTTGTGGGCGTTGTGAGCGTTGTGTGTAACTCTATTATAGGATACGCTGTTTCATCTGACACTTTGAAAATACAATTTTCATACCATGCAGATCATATTAAATCTACTCAAGTTTACCCCTATGTCGCGAGCCATACGATTGATTTATGTCATAGTGTTGTCGGAAGATATATTTTGCCAGAACTTGCCGAGATTTGTAAGAGTAGCGCAAAATCTAATTGAAAACGGTCTAGCAATATAAATAATGATTAAGGTATCTGATGTATTGTATTATATATTATGTTTAATATGTACCTAAGTTATAACATCGCCTTGGATGTATCTGTAAAGGTGCTATAATAATGAATGAATAAATAAATAAATAAATAATAAATAAATATTATTTTTGGTAATGATGGAAAGCTTTATATTTATCAAAATGCTACTCAACTAAAAAAATGTTTGTTAGAAGTTATTATTTTTCTCTTGGTGGTGATATCGGAGCATGCTAGCTGATAAGTCATCATCAATCTTATTTGTATGTCATTATGTTAATAACTGAATGTTATTGACTAGATTCAAGTTCTAACATTACAGACAGATAATATACTGTCGACGAGTTTTTTGCGTCACTTCTTCTTCCGAAAGTGGACTGTCTGATTAATGACTAGTGGACGTCACGCGGTTTCACCCGCGTAGTTCCCGTTCCCGTGCGAGTACGGGGATAAAATATAGCCTATGTTACTCGCTGATAATGTAGCTATCTATTGCGGAAAGCAGTTTTCAAATCGGTCCAGTAGTTTTTAAGTTTATTCGTTACATACAAAACTACAAATCGTTCCTCTTTATAATTAATAGTAGTATAGATATATGTAAATTGACGTTCAAAAAGTACTGTCTTTCAGCCTAATATGAATGATTTGATTTTGATAGTAATTAATAGAAGTAGTAGTAGTCGCAACCAGAGAGCGCGAATGAACTTAAACGAAGAAAAAGGAGTATGGAATCGTAGCAGGTGGCGTTCTGTAGTGTCTGCCTGCCCCCCTCCGTGGCAAGTGGCGTGAATTATATGTAGCCATACATAAGTAGGTACTAGGTAGGTATCTAAATGAATCCGGCATCCTTATTCCAGTACTCGATCGCGTCGATACTGGCAGTCTTAATCCGCTCGCAATTACTTAAACTAATTCATAAAGTAATAGACACGGATGCCACATGATCGTGGCACCGAAGACGCTCCTCTTGGGCTCCCGTTCGTTACGCTAACATACTGTAAGCGTCGGTACCGATAGGAACATCGTGTGACAACGTTTTATCAGATCGACAGTTTATATGAAGTGTTTGAAAATACAAGTAGATTGAACACTTCCAATGCAAAAAATTGAGGTTTAATTAAATGGTTCTAGTTTTTTGGTGATACAAAATACAAAATTATAAAATGTTGCTTTTCTGTAGTCCAAATTGCCATTACGATATTTTCATGCCAATATCTCATATGCCAATGGAAAAACAAAACAGCAAAATTATCCTCTTGTACTGTTTGTATTGGTCATAAACGCTAGTTACATCAAAATCTACAGAAATCAGACGTACCAACCTATCAGACTCAGTAAACCCGTGTTGAAATATAGTGACCTGTGTCGCATGACGTCATCGCCTGCCGCTCTAATTACCGCGCGAACAATACGCGCGTCCACACTCACTCTTCACTTTTGTCACATTCGTCACCCAGTGACGTCATCGCGTCCGAATCACAGTCACCGCTAATATCGGAAACATTGCCTGATTAACGCTTGTTGATGGAGATCTGGCTGCGTATGCTATGAGTTGCTGAAACTGTTACATTTCACAGGCTACATACGGCTTTGTGTGATATGAAGGAACCGTTCGTAAATGAGAAGGCATTCTCGTACTTTAACGTTTTATTAATTCATGTAGCGACAGTTATGTAAAAAAAATAGTTAATAAAAGTTTTCATAATATTCAAACAAAAGTTCACATGCCAATTTCAATCACTAATATTTTTTGCGAACTTTATGAACTTGAAATATGAGAATTGCCCGTGAGTTCCTATCCAATTTGGGCAACAAAAAACCTAACAATCTAGAACTAGGTACTTAGTGGTTGTCGGAAACCGTAAAACATACACTAGGCACACAAAAATATTGACTCAAGCCAGTACTTTAGTGTTTTCACAGTTATTACAACAAATTACAGTTTTACACCTCCGGCGTTCGTGCGGAGAATTATTGTGATTGGTACAACACTAGCGCCGCCCCGCGGACGAGCTCGTAACTGCGGGCTATGAGCCACGGTCAGCTAATCGGCGCAAACAACGCGTCACTGTTGTTAGCGTTACACGTCTTAATCTAGGCTAGAAGTAGTAGTGCTACATAAACATCGTGCTCACTTTGTTGGCTCGCCTACAAAACTGTGCAAAGTGCTGCATTTTATTAGATTCAAGTAAAAGTAAGTAGGGGAAACACTACTCCTAATCCTCGCCTATGGAGCGCAAACATGATCTCTCACCAACCGTCAAAGTCTGCCAACGAGCTATGGAACTTAGTATCCTGGGTGTCAAACTTACAAACCGTATTAGAAACTCTATTCTTCGCTGTAAAACACACTCAAAATAGCCACACAGCTGCGAGGTTAAAGCTGAACTGAGCTGGTAATATCTGCCGCATTTTGGAAGAGCAATGGTTCAAATTGCAAGGAAACGACAACACGACAGGCTCAGAAAGAGATGTTGGGATGAGCAGGACTCCTTCTCAAAGGACTGGCTAAAAGTTGTAACAGACGGGAGAAAGTTGAAGGGGGAAAAGGAGGCTTTTGTACTGCAGTGGGACAGCACAGACTCATAATAATATTCTCCAGTCTCACAGCTACGTCCTTCCCTGCAGAAAGCTCAGCAAGGCGCGGCTTCTGTTTATTCACATAATTTTCTAATTGAGGCTAATGAGGGCGATGTCTTCGCGTGGTGACTGTAACTACATCGTTAATAGCGGTACAATGGCTGAGCCGAAGTTTTTACGAGTCCTTTCAAACATATTGTAGTAGAAATAACGATTATAGCGTCTCATTAGCCCAGGTTTTGTGTGACTATGGCGGGCTGACGGGATGGCGGGATGGTGGCTAACACTGGCTGCGATCGCGCCACATTATATTTACGTAATGACAGTTAGTTAAGACTTTAACGCCTAATGTTAGGCTTACTAATGATCATATGTATTTAGTTTAGGACTCAAAAAAAAATCCTAAGTTAATATTATGAATGCGAAAGTGAGTTTGTCTGTTTGTTATGTTTTCAAGCCTAAATAGATGGCACAGAAATAGATAGGACCCTGAGGACGGCTATAGTCTACTCTTCTGCCCTTATTGATTACTTAATGTATGGTATCAATTGTTTACTGATATGAATGTTGGGTACCTATTAGTGGTATTTCTGCTAACACCAAGTAGTTCAACTGCTTCATGACCCTGCAGAGCCGCGCATTCAAACGAACAGTGTTGGTTGTGTAGTTGTGCCACCTACTCGTATTATAAGCTCGGCTGCACCGCACGCCTCACGTTTGCAACGTGATACTATACTTGTTCGGGTTCTTGAAAGAGTATTATAAGGCAAAACTGTGTGTTCGATGTTGCTGCAACGTACTGCAGTAGCATGTCTGCACTCGTCTTAATTTACGTCGTAGTAAAAGAACTGTGTTTTAAGAGCTCGTATGAACAATAATAAGCATAGTTCTATAGATAAGCAACGTTACTGTCTTCTAGTTTCCAACGTTTGGCTGTAGCTGTAATTACAGGTACACAAGACAATTTATCTTTAATAATATCAAAAGACCTGTGATCGGATGCTTTCAGCAGTTATCCACGGGCGTTGGTATCACCAGCATCAGGCAAGCCACAGCAATTAAGTGGCTTTCTAGCCTGACATCCTTACTGACATAAATTACTACCTATTATTAGGCGTATGGAACTCTGTCGGGAATGAATGCTCCATTTTCATGTCTTAGTGGCTTAACGGATAGATCATGAACGGGGTTAGGATAGGTACAGAAGATAGTTTTAACCCCGGTGGTATGTACCCGTGGATTAATTTCCAAACTCAACGATGACGAAGTCACTGGTAGATAGAGTGTTGTACAAAGTGTAGAACCCTGTCGCTCGCAGTCGGCTCGGACGCGAGAACTCACTGCACTTCCCAGGAGCCACGAAGTGAGGTTTGTATTTGTGTCAAAATTCAAAAGTCATTAATTCAAATTAGGCTGAGTGCCAGCACTTTTTGAACGTCAAAGTTCTATATAAAGACAGTCCCCCAAAACGCCCGCCCGTCACCACTTCCTAGTGTTGTAGCTGGGAAGAAGAAGTGGCGCAACAAACTCCCCAGCAACACATCTGTCTGTTAAGCTTTTAAAAACTTGAATTTATACAATAGTATGCAAAGTATTTTACAATACATGATACAGAAAATAAAATATTCAAACTGTAAATCAAATTAAATGAAATTAATTGACACTTGGTAGCTAGCACACGGTGAACCCCCAGGGGTACAACACAAGGGAGGGGCGGTATCGATACACAGCTCAAGCTTACATTGATAAAACTAGGTAATCAATAGTACAAATAAAAATAGTATATGTTGATATGTATGTGCGGATTTATTTACTATATATTATGTACATACTGGTGTACTTACTGATTTTTTTATAATTTTATTAACACACTGATTCATTGTTGTTAATTATATAAATCAACGGTTGCAAAAATCGTAAATATGTAAGTACTATGTCCCTTTCTAGCAAACTTTTTGACCTCTGCTGGTATTGCTTTGTTGTACCTATTAGTGTATTAGTGTGTGTTGTATATTAGTGTTATGTTGGGTGCATTGTCCTTACATAATATAACCAATTAATTCATTTATATAGGTATACAAAATATTGTAAAACTTATATTTGAAAAGAGTAAGTATGGAGTTTCTTGTCCGTTCTTCTCCATAAGAATCTACTTTTTGCGAATGGACAACTAGAGTCACTATAAATGAATTGACTTTGACTTACAAACATAGAGAAGGTTTTTGTATCAATATAATGTTTACATTTACTTCAAACTCAAATTGTAAAGGAGTTGGTCGTTCAGAAAGCTGAAGCGGGTTGCAATTGTGAAAGCATATTTAAACATGTTAAAAGTCGACTCTTCGTTGTACCTTGGGACAGATACAAATCTTTTAACTGTTTATTAGTAAGACCAAAACTATTTTAATATAAATAGCGTGGGTTTTCGACCAACAGTGCAGAAAATGATCGCAAATAGTTATGAATTATTTCGTTTCCTCCCACAGTTTCCTTTGAGCTTCATTTATAAAGCGTTAATGTTAATTCCGTCCTACTTCAGTGAATAGCTGAAGATCATTCATGAAAGGCGCTATTCTGCTGCTCCTACATATTTTTCTGTCCGCGGGGGTTATTGAATGTGGTTGCGAGGGGGTGAGGTGCGGGGGTAGCGCGGTGTGGTGTGGGAGGGGGGGGGGGGGGGGGCGTGGTGCTACGTCAGCAGCATCTCGCGACGTATGACGAGTGACGAGCAGTTTTATTTGTAAAGACGCCACCACCGCACACGAACACCCGACCAGTTCGTGGCTGCTAATATGATTTATTATTAAAATGTTTGAAGAGAGGAGTTATTTACCAGTAAGCATCATTCATGTATAACCAGTAGGTTTAAAATTTACATTGTACAAAAATTTATGACAAAAGTAAAGATTAATAACAAAAACATTTCGTATTAGGCACACAACGTAACCATTAATTAAAATCAAAATGAATTCCAAAGTAATCTCCATCGCCGCTAATCTGATAGCACTCGTAATATTTTTACAAACAAAATAAATCGAGTGGATTGCGCATGAAATATAGAGCGAGTATTTACGTAAAAGCGTGATTAGTTTAGTAAATCGTCTGTCAGATTGTATCTAGGGGGCAATTAAACTAGCGATGTTTCTATTGGGGCGATTGGCCGCGCGAGTCGAATGGAACCGAATGGAGCCGAGTCGGCCCGAGAAATGTTGCTCTATACATGTGTTACAAATATGTTACTAGAAAACTATGTAACCAGGATCTTTCTACTCTTCCTGGTTACCAACAGATTGTTTACACATTTCTTTCAGCAATACTTTTGGCCAGACATTCATTGTGCGTACAGCTGAAGAGTACAATTCCCACTGTGAGGGTTTCCTAATAGCTGCAACCTGGGGTCTACAGGTTACTTCTACGCAAGCGTGACATATCGCCGATCACATCGCTTTCCATCAGGTGAGATAATGGTCAAGCCAAAAAGCCTTTAAATAATATATGTATATTGTTCAGTTTATAATGGTAGAGGCTTCCTCCATATCGGCGCTCGCAGGAAGGCATTAACAACACCGTGCGCTTATCGACGGCTCGCTCGAGACGGCGATAAATTAGCGACAGCGGCGCCGCGGGAGCCTGCTCATTAACCACTAGGCAGGAGGCGCTTACTGAGATACGGCTATGAGCAGTGAGGACTACGAAGCAGTAGTGACTTAGCGGACAAAATATACAGTTTCGAAAACGAAATTATTTTTCATCATAGGTCATAATATTTCATCATAGGTAATTTACAGAAACTGTGTTAACACTGAGTTACAGCGTTGCCATCTAGAAACTGCCTTAATATTACTGTCTAATTGACTGATTATGTAACCAAAGGTTTAAGATATATACTACCTCTTGAGATCTCTTCTGGAATTGAACTGAAAGTTAATACTATAATGATTTTTTAAGTATAATTTAGTAGGCCCCAGCAGTCGACCGGTGGGCCCCGGGTGGAGCGCTAGTCTGACGCAGCTTTACAATAAATTCTCTTTATGAGAACATTATCAGCGTCCGTATCGGCCGCAGCCCGCCACACGCCACGCTGAAGGAACTCGGAATATAAGTAATGAAGGTAACTTACTTAATCACGACCAAATGCGAGAGAAAACCAATTTATCCTGAGAGCATTTTCCATTTCCATTTTTTCATTAGGCTTTAGCTATACAGGGTATTAGTATAACACAAGCTTGGTAGGGCGTGGACTCGAAGGCGACGAGCAATAGGTACCAATAATCTTTTGTTCACGCTTCATATTTACAGAAACATTAAACACAAAATGATGTTCCCGAATTAATTCCGAAAATAGTCGAGCGGCCCCGATGTGGCCCGCTAGTTATAGATAAAGAGAGTAAATGAAGGTGGAATGAATAATAGGGCGCTAGTCATTCAGGTCACGAGTGTCGAACTGCGCCTACACTACAGCCACCTGGCACCTGCCGCCGCCACAGATAATTTATCGCGGTAATGGACCATTCATTACACACTGCCGCTGAACTACATTATTATACTTTATGTGACTACAGAAATCTACTCACATAAGGAAAAATTTGGCAGACGAGATTACCTGAAGGAAAATGTATAACTTTTACTACGCGGAGTTGGAAAGTTTGCCGAGCCGCGGGCATAGATAGAAGAGTACGAAATAAAATTCGATATTTGTTTTTACTATTGCAGCTCGCGGTAGATTCCATAAATGTACATACCTTACTCAGTGTGATTGGCAATTGCACATTGGTCCATCTCGCGAAACGATGAAGTTTCCAGACTCTTATGTAGTGATACTACTTGTATTTTAGAATATTAATGTTCTGTTTAGGCAGCGAGACCGAGGAACTCTTGGCTAAATAATAACTGCCACGCAGTTCGATCAATGTCTGCCGAGGTCGGGCAGTGGATGGGTGACCATCCATTACATGTAGCGAGACTCCTCCGTGCTTGGGAATGCTCGTCAAGCCGTTTGTCCCGGCTGTCATTTGAACATCGTTGACAGTCGATACGATGTATGTATGTTGTATGAAGCCAAGCCAGCCAGCTGACCAGAAATCTGAGACAATTATCGCAAGGAAATACCGTATTACCCCATACTGGGTTGTGGAGTTCAGATAGGCAGTCGCTCCAAGGAAAATACTGGTACACAGCTGGACTGGAAGGTGACCTTAACAATATATTTTGTGTAGTTGGGTAAAGGCAACGCAGATTGATTGAATGTTACGTTTAGGTAGTCTGCTTTCTCAAGATGCTAATATTAATCTGTCACCATGATGAGACGCACATGAGAGGTACTGGGAGGTAACATCTCGAGCACAGGTAGCAGCGCTAACTAATGGCGACGTACGACTCCGGTTACTTGTGTAACGGGTGACCATCCAATGATGGTCTCCCATCCACGATCTGACCTCGGCAAGCCGGTGTGGTTGTTTAAAATTAGCCACGAGCTCCACAATGATAATAATATAATTAATCGTGTGATCGCAGGCACTCGTTAATGGTCGTAGTAAGAACTTTCTGTAATCTGTATGAAGCAAGACATAACTCCCCCCTGTCCCTCCACTCGGGGGTGCTAAGTTATGGCGCGACGTAAAGTAGTTGTTTATTTAGTTGCGCTCGCGACTTCGCAGTGTTGCTCACCGGCTGCTGAGGATATCATATTACGTTAAAGATTTAATAATCGAACGAGAAGCTTATTAGTCCGTTATTAGCTACGTTGCTCAGGAAAATTTATTTTCTTTAGTGGTAAGGAATAATATCCAAGCATCGTAATTATGAACCCAGCACATTTTCATTTTCACTGGCAACACAACAGTTGGTGTTAGGATCGCAGTAGCTGACGCGGCTCTGATATCAAAGTGGTGTGCTGAGCTGCCTGACGACAACGTCACGTGACGAGACAGACACGGGAGGCGCGCGACAGATTGCAAATTAAAGCGCACCCTTTGATATCGTTCGCGATCAGTGGCATCCAGAAAATACCAGCAAATTGGACTCTTTGTTCACGACACACTGCTGGCTCTGCACGAATCGGCCGGCGCGAGTGCCCGCGGAGCCGGCGATGGATAACGTTACGAGCGATGCAGCGTGTAATAGCTATCATAAAAATAAAATACTGCTCAATTGTTAGCGCCGCTCTTTTGTAGGTTAACGATTTAGAATCGCCCTCTGATTACATATTTGAGTGTTCCGGTTATATTGATGTGTTTTCCTAGCCAGGGGAAATATATTTATTGGACTGGATTAACCTTTTACCATCGTTACAGGGAACGATAAAATTACATTTAATTTATCAGATAGTAGATAAGAGAACGTATGTATGTGAGGGACCGGAATATATGTAATAGCCCTCAATTAGATGTTGTATCTACGTTGTTAAACATGCAGTCGTTATCAGTGCTCGACATGGTGGAATTATAACTTTCCGCAGAAGTTTGTTTGTAAAACACGAACAGGATAACCTGCGAAGGTCACCTCACACCTGCCACCTGTGTATGCTAAATAGGCGAACAGGAGCCAAGGGGCGGGGGCGGGGAGGTGCGTGGCCGGGGGTGAAACAACAAGGAAGAACAGAAGGCCCATACTAGCATTCGTGATATAGAAATATAATTGAATCAGAACAACGCTATTATTTATCTTCATTGATAACTTTCTAAAGTTGAAAAATAAAACACAATATTGTACTGTATTATTTATTTTGCCATTCATGTAGATGTAAGCGATACATAAAAATATGAAAGCACGTGTGTATAGCACCACGTATTGCGTGAACCTGCTGCCCCGCCTGCCTCGATCACCGCACGCGTTCATATTCCCGTCACGCTCCGGCGCGGATTCATTTCACGAGCCTTTTTATAATTTAATCTTATACCTTGTTACAATCACAATGATAAAAGGGCGCGCGACGTGCGGATATACACGAGTACACAGCTCTGTGAGTCCGTGTGTCAGCGACAACTGAGCACAGCTCACACAGTGCACAGTCGGACAATGTCGAAAGCGGCAAATTGGAGGGCGTTGTGCAACTCGCGTCCGAGTTAATTCCATTCGGCAAATTGCTCAGTAAATAACGAGGCTGACGGACACATAATAGTTTTCCAATTTGTTCGTCGCTCTTATAATTTCATTGCTTTTTGATGGCAACGCTTTGTGCCTAACGAACCGGCGCTTGATGAATGTTTTATTTTCTGGCAGACCGCCGCCGTCGCCGCCGTCGAGCGGGAACTTAATCGTATTGACGTACTTACGCTGTGTGTTCATTGTGATAACCCACTTCACAGAATAGGCCATAAAGAAAGTTGTTTATTGAAACCGGGGATAAAAGGAAAACATCATCATTACTGAAGCATATTCAGTACAATCTGATGTCACTCCACATCCTGTACCGAACATGTGATACACTTTAATTCGCAACAAATATCTATGGTGCCGCAAAGTTTGGGTCATTAACTTTTGCAATATAACATTTTATGTTAAAAGTTGTTCAAAGCAGTTTAATTTTAAAACTAATTAAAACTATCCATGACGGGGCAAGTTGGTCCCCGCAGCGCCGCATACAGGGGGATGCTGTAGTGCGGCCGGGATGATTTCCTCTCGTGTTGGAAACATCGGAAGTGAGGGAGGGCGCAGAGTGCGAGTGCTCCATTACACGTGTAATGTTATTAATTTCGCCAACATGTAAGCACGTGCTTGTGGGTACTCTGATTAGCTGCTCATTAAAACCAAAATAAAATTATAAAAATGGAATGAAGGTGACGTTGTTTCGACCATTCGTAACTTCTGTTAGCTGATACTAGGTAACTCATTACGCTGCACCAAAACACACATTTGCCTTTGCATGATAGACAAGTCTAGTATAAGAAGAATTAACGATTCTAGGAACGAAAGATTTATCTGTGAATGAACTGAAAACGTTTGTTTTGTGAGAAATATTTAATTCAAATTCGACATGACGAGGATATCACACGTACGTACTTAAGTTATTTGTCAAAAAATATTACTAATGTGAGTGTAAATACTGCAAGAAAATTAAATAAATTTTCCTTCATTAAGTATATCTACGGTAAATGTTTTTGTCGCTTACAAAAGCATGTCATCATAATGTCCCACAGCTGGAAAAAGCCTCCCTGAATCTAACTGGCGAGTTCATAATGCACATTACGCCATATGTCCAGCTTGTCCGGCGATGTCCAGCGGCGTCCGGTCGTCTCCGGCGGTGTCCGGCGAGGACCGGCGCAGTCCAGTGTCGACGGAGTGGCGGTTATCCGTGCGAGGGAACTGCTTGATTAGCTTGTGGTATTAGAATGTAACAGTTAATTTACTTAAGAGAATACAAAGGCGTTCCGACCGTCCTGCTTTAAAATATGTACCTATCCACTAATATGAGACAAATAACACTTTATAACATCCTTGAAAAGGAGGTTCTGTTGCGAACCTTCAATATTGGATCGGTATATTTTCGTTTTTCAATAAGTTTTTTTTGGTTGTATGAAAAACAAAAATAATTCCAAGGAAAAATCTATATTTCTCTGACGAAAGTCCATCAGGTACACACAAAATAAAATAAAAAAGTAAAACTTCAGTGTTACTTAGAAAAAAAAAATTGTGTGTGCCACAAATGTGTCTCGATGTTTGGTTTTGACATAATTTTATGACAAAATTGATATTACATGTGCAACCCATTGATACATACTTGCAGTTTTACATGTATAGGGAGCTGAAAACAGAATTGCAATACGTTTGCCGAGTACTGCTAGCCTGTTAGTCTAACAAGCAATTAATAAAGTCAATTAAAAACATGGCGGCCTGTGATGACGTCACGCTAACAGATACACGCTAATAGTTGCAACTGCCTGACAATTGAGTTACACTCGCAGACAGAAACACTGAGGCATTTACGGTTAACAAGCCTTTTGAACTCATTGTTCATTGTTTGACTAGGCAGTCGGCTACAGTTTATAAAGTGGCGCATGTGATGAAAGGAGGGATAAACTAACTGCTTTGGATTGAAACATTAGGCACATGGGGTCCGAGTGCTCATCGAGTTTTTCGTGACATCAGTAAATTGTTAGTCATCAACAGCCGCTTGGGTCGATCTTCAAGGTTAAGAAACGCTTGCTGAGGTTGGTCTGTGGATGGGTGACCATCTTAACATATCGAGACACTTCCGTGCCTCAGAAAGCACGTTAAGCCGTCGGTCCCGGCTGTTATTTGTAGATCTTTGGCAGTCGTTACGGATAGTCAGAAGCCAGAAAATCTGACATCAGTCTTACTAAGGAGTACCGTGTTACCCAGTTAATGGGTTGTGGAGGTCTGGTAGGCAGCCGCTCTACGTAAAATACTGGCATTCAGCTGAATCCGGTTTGACTGGAAGCCGAACCTACTATAATTGGGAAAAGGCCAGGCAGGTAAGATGAGTAAATGGTTGGTCAACTCTTCACATTACTAGAGGGCTGTCCTTAACAGCAGACAAAGTATCTTCATCCAACGTGGCAGTGCTGTCAGTGTTCTGGGCACTTTTGACAACGACGTGGATTTTTTTTTAACCAGGTCAAAAAAAAATAAAGATGAACGCCAGTGCCACGCTTAACATCGTCTCTTGAGTATTTATATTGTAAAAAATAGTTAAATCGCATCTACACAAGAAATATCTCTTGAAATATAAATATAATAGTGTAAATAACGAGTACTATTGTTATCTGAGTGTTAAGTGAAAGTACAGTGTATAAAATACTAGTTTAAATAAAGTGACACAACAGATGTTTACATTTAAAACTACGAACAAATAACGTTTAAATAATACAAGTGCAGTAAAAATATCGTTAAATATAAGTGAAACAATAAATTATTTACAAAATAAAGTGTTAGTGACAATTAAATAAAACTGACGGTTGCGGTAGAATTATTCACATATTCAAATGAACGTCTTAACGATCGTTTAATTTATAGAAACAGCAAAGCACAAACCACCTATTTCAACGAATCTCCTAACTTCAACTTAGTGCAGTGGACACGATAACGACCTTGCGCGCTCGATGTCACAAGTTCGAATCCAACTGTAATCTAACACTTTTTGGGTTTTTTAAACTTTCTCGTCACACAATTCTCCGCATTCCCTTTCGAACTTAGAAAAAACAAGAGATTGTTGAGTTGTGTGTACGCAACAGAATAATTATTACAATGGATAATATTGAGCAGCAGAATGTAACATTCCGACGCATGAGGCGATCTATATCATTCCACGAAATATCTAACACAACGATTTTTGACTCAACAATGTTAAGTTTGCCTGACACCTCTATTAATACGCAAAAATCTTGTTGTGAAGACTTGCGATATAAGGTTGAGTCATTAACAAAGAATCTTGTGACTGCGACCAATGAAATAGACAACCTACATGACGAAATTAGCAACCTAAAAAGCGAATTGGCTAAGTGTTTGAAAGTTATAGAAGTTTATAAAAAAGTAGATTGTTCTGATTTATCGAAAACCCTATCAAATAGAAAGAAAAAAAGGCTATCCATGCATGACAAGAACAGGGCAACCCTAATAACTTCGTCCCCTACACAAAACGTTGCAGTATCCCCAGTAGCTGACAAATGTGATTTGGATACTCCGATCAATGAGTCTCCTGCTATCAATAATATGCAGACAGAAGGCACCGCAGCATCAGCAACTATCACGACCCCAGGACCTGTAAATAATAACTCAAGCACTAATACTCTTACACAGGAATGTATAACCATTATGAAGGCGACGTCAACCCACAAAAGTATACCTGCGCAACAGAAGAAGGTCATTGTTTTAGGTGATGACCAAGGGCGAAATATTCGATACACCTTGCAAGCCCTGCTGGGCAATGAATTTCAAGTATCATGCTTCTGGAAACCTGGCGCAAAAACAACAGATGTCTTAATGAACTCTTATAATTTTGATTCTTTGACTAAAAATGACTATGTTATTATATTGTCAGGTACTAATGATACCAACCCTCTAGATTTCCAAATTGACTTCGGTGTTTGGTTTAGAAGTGTTAACCATGCCAACATTATTGTATCAGAAGTCCCTTACAATAATCAGCTAAATGAGCGGAGCTTGAATAGTGCGCTACGTCACTTATGTAATAAATATAATGGTCTATTTGTGAATATGGGATATAGTCAATCTGTACCACGAAGACAGCGCCATCTTACTGTTAATATTTGTAGATATTTACTGAAAGAAATATTACATATTGATTTCAAAACTAAATTTGTGACATATATTGAGCAAAATCGAATTCAAACTAAGCTAAAGACTGACCAATCAACTCAAACTTGTAACTTACCTGGCGACGTTGTTTTTACTACCAGTGACAAATCCACTCAAACTAGTGACAATCCTGATGACAATATTACTAACTGCAACTTGTCTATGTGTATGAACAAAGTGCCAAAAGCTGGTAGTAGTAATTGTTTTCGTGTATAAATACATTAATATATTACATCAAAATGTTAACGGCTTGATTGGTAAGTCGGACCTTCTTACTCTTCATTTAGAAGAATTATGGGACAAGGGACAAAACATTGACGTATTATGTGTCACTGAACACAATATGCAGAATGGAGATCAGTTCCATCTATCTATCCCTAACTACGAATTAGCCACGTTTTCAATGCGAAATACTAGGCGTGGTGGTTCTTGCATCCTTATAAATCGTATTCATAAGCATAAAAACATTGATTTAAGTAAATTTTATGTATCTAACGTCCTTGAATGCTGTGCAATAGAATTATTAGTGCATAATTTAATAGTGATCTGCATCTACAGACCACCCAAAATTAAGAATGACTGTTTGGAACTATTTTTTGCTAACTTGGATGGTATTTTACGCAAGTGCAGCCTCAGTGATTTCGGAAAAGTGGTTATTTGTGGTGATTTTAATATAGACACTTTGACAAAATCTAAAACATCTAATAATTTTCAAACTCTCCTCTTAAACTATGACTTAAAAATTGGAATTCATCAGCCTACACGATTAGCTAGTGGTAAATGCATAGACAATATCGTTCATAATATCAGAGGTAGTAAGTGTGCAGTACTTGATCTTGCCCTATCAGATCATACTGCCCAAGTGATCAAATGCCCTGTGAAAAAAACTTGTTCCATTAAACATTGGTATGCTCTAAAGCGTGACTACTGCCAAGAAAACTTATCCAAGTTCGTTGATTCTCTTCATAATCTTAGTTTTAGTGAAGTCTATCTACATGGCAACCCTGAAGAAGCATTTAACTGTTTCTATGACCTTTTTATGCTTTTTTATGATCTCTGTTTCCCTTTTAAGAAAGTAAGAATAACTCTGCGTAAAAGGTCAAACTGGATTTCCAAGGGAATTAGGCTCAGTAGTAAACGTAAAAGAGAAATTTTATGGCAATACAGGCGAGCCCCCACTTCTAGAAATAAACTTTTATTAAAGCAATATACTGCTCGTCTAAAGAAAATAATAACATTGACCCAAAAATCTCAGAATGACTTTTACATAAATTCGTCCAGGAATAAATCCAAGGCTACTTGGAGCATTATCGATAAAAAAAAGGTTAACTATCCTAGAGAAAATATACCTGAATATGTAATAGTAGACGACAATATAATTCATAAACCTGGACTAATTGCACAAGCTTTTAATGACTATTTTGTAGACGAAATTCAACCGAATAATTCTACTCCTTCCTATACAAATGTTGAAACTAATTGTAACTCCATATTTATTCCTCCTACAGTACCAGCAGACATAGTGGCTATAATTCGCTCTTTAAATAATACTAATAGCCATGGATATGATGGCATCATTACGAAAGTGGTCAAGCTTGTAGCGCAATTAATAGGACCTGCTATGAGTTATATCATTAATCTTTGTATTGAATATGGCCATTTCCCAGACAAATTAAAAATGACTGTTATTAAACCTATTCATAAAAAAGATAATAAAAATATCATGGGTAATTATAGACCGATAGCACTTATTCCTATTTTTTCAAAAATAATTGAAAAAGTTATATACAATAGCCTTTCGTCGTTTTTTGAAAAGCATGATCTCATAGCTAGGGAACAATTTGGATTCAGGAAAGGTAAATCCATTAATATGGCGATTTATGACGTGATCAAGAAAATTGTTTGCAGTGTTGATGCTAGAACTCCAGTGGCAGCCTTGTTTATGGATATGTCTAAAGCTTTTGACCACGTAGATCATGGTATACTGTTAAACAAATTAGAGCGTTATGGGATCAGAGGAACTGCATTAAACCTATTACAATCTTATCTCTCTGATCGCACTCAAATCACAACGCTTGATAGGCTATGTCCGAGCTCGAAGGTTGAAAGAACATACATGTCACGTCCTAGGAAAACAAATTATGGTGTTCCCCAAGGTAGCATTCTTGGCCCTCCATTATTTAACATTTACATAAATGATATGCCTAAGGTCAGTAAACATCAAATGGTCTTATTTGCTGATGACAGCACTATTTTGTTTACTGGTAATGACATTAATATTCTTGAAAATGACATAAATGACGATCTTAAAAATATAATTAATTGGTTAGTTAGTAATAATCTAAAAGTAAATCTTAATAAAACTAGGATAATGACATTTAATCAAAGAACAAATAAACCGAAACTGAATATTAAATATGGTGACGTGGCAATCTCTGAAAGTGACATGACAAAATTTCTGGGCCTTCACATAGATAGTCATCTGACTTGGAAACATCATATCGACACTTTGTCAAAGAAGCTTAGTCAATTTGCGTATGCTCTGTACAAACTGTCAAAAACGGTTAACCGCATTACAGTACAAATAGCTTATAATGCTTATGTGGCTTCTAGTATTAGGTACGGAATCATTTTCTGGGGCAACTCTACTGACAGAGAAGTTGCTTTTAAAGCTCAGAAGAAATGCTTGCGATCGTTTACCAAATTACAATCGATTGATAGTTGTAAACCATTGTTTGAGGAACTTAATTTGCTCACTCTACCGTCAATGTACATATATGAAATGGGAGTGTTTGTTTACTCCAACTTGCATTTATTTGAAAAACTGCGCTCTCGCCGTTATCAGAATACCATTCATGTTACCTCTCATAAAACCGCATTTTTCAGCAAAAGTGTGCTAGGTATGGCCCCAAAAATATATAATAGTATACCAGCAGCTATCAGAAATAAAGAGTGTCTGGGATCCTTTAAGAGGTCTCTGTTTAAATTTCTATTAGATAGATGTTACTACTCCATCACTGAGTTTACTACTGATAAACAGAGGTATGTCGATTCCGACTTGCTAATTGGGCACTTTTGATTTTATTTATTGACTAAGCATGAATGTTTTTATTTGTCTAAGATTATAATGACCTGTTTACTGACATATTTTAATTGAATTATTTGTTTAATGTAATGACATGCCATCTGAATTGGAACTGTAATTGTAATTGCTTGTTTATGTAAATTTTGTACGCCATATATTGGCAAAACATAGCGCATATATATTAGACAATGTACCATCTGTAACCATACCTATGTTCAACAAAATAAATGATTGATTGATTGATTGAACATTTTGCTGCTAGTGTCTAGATCATTCAGAAATTATGTACTCTGTTGCTATCGAAGGTCTTGATAGGTCAAGGACCAAGTGAGATTCGCCGCGTCGATTGCTGTATCAGGTATGGTTGTTATTGTAATGCAGTCTGCAGACATAATGCTCAGCTTATCTTGCAGATACGTCGATATGCTTATAAATTGATAAACCAAATAATGTACGGAACAGGGACAGTATCTAAGTTCGAGTATTTCAATACTGAGACTTCATATAACTAACCAGTTTCAGTCTATTTATAAGAAACTAGCATTACCATGCAGCTTCGCTCGCGTTACTGTAGATTTGGCAAAAAGTAGCCCAAAACCATCTCTGACATCCCAAGAGACAAGTCAAAACATTTATTCCAAATAAACCATATACAGGTACTTTTGAATTGTCAAAGTCAGTCAGTCAAAAACATGAAGCTATTTCCACGTTCCAAAGCGTATAACTCTATGGAGAAGAACGTGTAAGAAACTCTACGGACACTCTTTTAATTTCTTATAAGGAGTATGTTCCCTTGGGATAATTTCCGACATTGACGCAGAAAAAACTGCTGATAGAAGCTAGGAAGCTAGTTTATAATATTCGCTAGGATTTTAATGAAAGTGATGTACAAAAATACTATGTAGTGAAGTAACAGAAAGTTTTTCGTCATGTATAAAGCCTGGCAAGGGGAACGTTCGGTCGTTAGCGGTCAGCGCTGACTTATTGCATGTTTACAGCGCCCGCTATTTGTTGTGCATGTACTTTATTGAGCCATAAATTAAAACATACAATAGCTTTTAAACTTGTTGTATGTGAGTAACTTTTTAATCATTTAACATAATTCATCAGTGTTGTTATCATAACTCAGATAACAGGATTCCTAACGCCTAAAAAAATATTTGTAGATTCAGCTATCCGTTGCGATTTTTTGAATAAGCCATTTTTATAATTCTTACCATAGAATATGAAATTCTATGAACGTTGTGTCGCTACAAATACTGGCTACGAGCTACGCGCCTACGAGACTACGCGCTACGCATGCTACGAGACTATTCGCTACGATTGCTACGCGCTACGTGCCTACGTGTGTTGCCGCTTCGCGTTTATGTGCTACACAGATACTAAACCGAAATTTGAATTTTTCCTACAAACAATAATGTTGGTATAAACTATATTTGGACTATATTTCGATTCGGATGAATTTTGGCACATAGGTAGACCATGTCTTAGATTAGTATAGAATACTTTAGTCTTGATACTATGTTCCCTTGGGATAGTTGACGTCTACGGAAAAAGTCGCTTGGAGAAGCTAGTATACCTACTATAATACTATTTAAATCTGCCTTATTAGTCTCTCGTCTTAAGTCAACGGCATGTTCCATGTTAGTGAATGGACCTGACTGCGCTATATCTCCTTGTAAGGTAAGGCTCAGCTTATGATGAAACTTATACTTGAGAACCGTTGTATATTACTAAGAAAGTCGTGACTAATCTATTCGTCTATACTAATTTAACAAAGCTGAAGAGTTTGTTTGTTTCTTAATCTTTGGGGAACTATCATTTACAGAAAATTATTTTTGTATATGATAGCCAAATTCATAACCTAGTCTACAATATTGAGGGAACCGTTCAACTGGAACTGAAAGGCTCTGGCGAGGTCAGTAATAGCGTCTCCAGCACACGGATTATTATCAATCTACTGATAATGCCTGCGGTAGAAATAACACAATGTACTAATTATCAAGTAACACATTTTTTCCTAGGCTTTACATCCGTGTGACCAATCCCGTAGAAACCGTTTTTTTCGTGAAAAATCATCGTTGTCGCAAATTGCCAAAACACTTCTAATTTCAATATATTCTGGATTCTTTTTTTATTGTCGATGTGATAATATTGAGACTTGAATTTGTACGTTTTAAGTACCTATCCGAAATGGCTTTCAGATGATTTCTTCCAAGATTTAGCTCCTAAAAATACTTATACACTTTATTATTTTAGGACATTAAGACTACCAACAGTTGACACGATGCCTTTTTTCGACCTTTTGATGTACTTCCAGCAGTATATTGTTATTTCAAGTTGATGATGACATATTATCTATCCCCAATTTTCTCTTCAGTACTTGTTATTGTGTCCTGTGAAAAACTACTAAAGACGTCTTATACTTATTTTATTTTCCCCAGGATAACAAGGGATGTTCTTGTTTATACGATATCGACAGAGGGTAGGAAAGGGTTGTGTGTGGTATCCCGAGCTAATTTTGTGGGTAGTTCGCTGTAACGAGGTCGGTGCGTATGCAAATATTCCGCGTATGTGTGTGTGCGAGGGTGGGCAGTACCGGTATGGACAAAAATATGTTTATACTTACTGAGTGCCGTGCAGGATTATGAAGTAAATATTTGATCCCTACAATAATATTAAACGATTGACTCCTCCCCCGGAAATATAACCTTTTTTTACTATTGGTAGGAACGTGTTTGACTACAATCTCACCGGTGATGTTGTTTCTGTAAATAATGTGGGTCCAAAATGCAGTAATGCTCTTCCATAGCTAAAGCTGTTCAAAATGTCTTTGCAGAAGAAACTCACGATCCGCATTAGTTTAATTTATAGATGTTTTTAGATTGTCGCGGACCATTGACCTTCGTTCTCCAAAAAAAACTTAGACTTGTATCTAAAGATTTTTTTTCTAGCAGATTTTTCCTACAGCTAGTACATTTGGAAAACTGCTACTATACTTTTGACCCGTGATTTTACATACATAGTACGATTTGTTTATAGCAGCGCTGCGTGGCGTGGCGTGCGTGTGCGCGCGGCTGCCCCGTGGACCTACCGGAGAACCGGCGACGACTACCGCGGACTGCTGCCGGTCTGTGCCGAACCTTGCCGAGTACGGTATGCACTCTTACCGCCAAATCGTGTAGCGTCACACTCGCTCGCGCTTATGTTCACTTGACGCGTCAGAGTTAGATATCAACAGAAAAATGAAGAGAAATTAGCTCACGACTGTATCTACATGTCCGTGTGTGTGAATGCTGGTCAGCCGTCGTGATTGGCCAGTAATCTGCGCATGTGTGCGTGTCTGCGGTGGATTGTGCCCTGATACGGGTTATTGCACAGCCGCAAGAGATGCGTCGTATTCGAAGTGGCTCTTTTTTATTGCTTTGTTTGTAATTTTATTTCCCTCAAGTTTGAAGTGAGTTTTTTTCTATGATCTATTTTAGCGTATTAACTTTTGCTTCATATTTTAGTTAGAACTTAAAATAGAAATACTTTTAACAAGTCTAAAATTTGTCCAATGGATATAAAGTTGAACCAATTTTAAAGTCCAGCACAGCTAGCCATATTTGACCATTGCTTTTCTGTACACATTGTAGTAAATCAAGTGGGACACACACATTGACACAAAGAACGACTAGATTCAGTCGGCGCGCCTACAGGCAAAGTAACTAAATATAACAACATTCATCGCTGGAACCCAATAGAGGCGCACAACGAGCAATGTTCTAACTTTATTGTTTGTTGATTACATTACGCGCGCGCAGCCAGGGGATCAGTGCGGAGGTACATTGGACTAGTATTGTAAGTGAAACATGGCTGTTTAGCAAACAGTCGTCCGTTTACAATCTTATAAGGTGGGTACTATTAGTGACCTGTCCTTGAGTAAGAATGAGGAGAATTGATAGTTGCCACATGTAACATATTTAATTACAATCAAGTCGATGCCTCCCACGTAATTTGTACACACAAAACTGTGATACAGGATAATATAGACACTTTTGAGTGAAAACCACAAAAACACAATTTTTTGGGTTGCAATAACCCACGTTTTAATGTCACCCACGTGGGAGACATTAAAATGTTATTAAAAGACAAAATGAAGAAACTTCTACTTAAATTATATTTTTTTCTTTCACAAAGATTCGGTAAACTATGAGGCATTTTACTTATCCCCACTACGTGTAAGCCAAATCACGAAGTTCTTTCGGAAGTCGGTTTAAAAAGCGCGACATCAGTGAGGCGCGCGGGGCGAGGTAAGCCGACCGCTCCATTTGTACCGAGCTAGAGACGTTTCTTTAGTGCTGCGACACGGATAAGTCGCGGTAGGCGCCGGCGGCGGATAATCTCGGATATTTGTCACGCGGCGGCGGCGGGGGCGCAGCACTAACACACGCTTATTCCGGTAATGCGGTTACTAACACCTTCCCAGCACTACCCGCTAGGCGGTGCCCGAATGATGAAATACTTTTACTGTTGTTACTGTGGTTTAGCTACAGAACTAGTGTGTAGGATTTATTAGATGAACTATTTGTCAAATGTAGACATCTATCTGTCGTATTCTGTTATGAAATGAGTCGCTTGACCTTATCTAGTGGAATATGACAGGTGTTGTGCCAGCTTGGTAATGACATAATAATTCCAAACAGAATTAATGGAAAGCTAATAATAACGTGCATCACAGTACATGAGAGCTCCATTAGGTCCTCATATGTGCTTGTGTAGGGGGCTCACGTGCGGCCCTTTGTTCTTGTTTTTATTTAATTACGGCCGCCGGCGCCGGCTAAACAAGAGTAATTCGATTACACAACAAAGCGAGGAAGAATTGAATCGACAATACAGCGCGCGACCGTCCCGGAGCGGAGCGGAGCTGAGCGATGCGGGGACAAGGGCTTATTTAGTTGCACTGCGCGGCAATGGACGCAGGATTAGTTATTTCTTTTTAATTCAGAATGAAGTACGCTCGCGTCGCATCACTAGCGGTGCGCAACCAAATAAACTGCTGCGGCACATTACAAACTTTTGTTGAAACTCTCGGGTTATAGTTCGAAACATAAGTTTCTGTTTTGCTCTGTTTCATTGCAACTGTACCTTTGACGTGGGCTTGTGTTCCAGTGACACATTGGATGGAACAGGAATTCCCTGGAACTTTTTTACCATGTGATGAAAATGTTGTACCTAATATTTTTTAATTCGTCACTGATCTTTTTCACTTTATAATTGTTTGCAATTTATTAACTCCAGACTACGGTTTAAGGTTCTAATTCACTACAAAACGCTGAGTGCTAATTATTTGTTGCGCGGCGATGTTTGCTGCGTCGGGAAATGCAAGCTTTCACAAGCCAAGCTTTGTTCAGCAAAGCTTTTTTAAAAAATAACAAAGTTTACATGGTACCTATTACAGACTTTAACCGAACTTTATACAAGGTAGAGACGACGATATTAAATGAAATCACTAGCAATACTGGTACATAGGAATATTTTGAAACTATTATAAATCCTGTCACCGAAATTAAAAATAAACTCTCCGATAGACTAGTAACTAGTCAAGGCATTTTTTTATAAGGATGGGAAATCAAGAATTGACTTCTTCCGCTCCTCTGAATGGACCGGAAGGACATGTCAGACTCTTACTGACTAAAACCCATCCGTGTTCCTTCTAAAGCCCTTTGCGTTCCAGGGCCGCGGTGACTCTTTCGAACAAATTCCACAACCCTGGCAGACTCTTGCCCTAGCGGGCCCCGTCTTCTATGCTGACATCTCTTTGAGCCGCGCGTGAAACACAACGCGCCATCGACCCGGGCTTGGTGGTGATCGGACAGCGAGCCACCCAACGCTCGCCGTCCGCAGGCCCACGCCTACGGTGGCCGGGGATCGCCCTGCGACTCCCGACGCCCGGGGCGTCTTCTCCTGTAGCGGCGGCTGGACCTTTCCCTCGCGCGGCCCGCTTCCTCCTTCGCTAGCATTACTGTTTCGCGGAAGGAGGTGACCGCTTCCCAAGCCTCCTCGTTCCGGACCATGGATTATGGAGTAATCACTATAACTATTCTGACAAAATATTTCAAGCAGTCTGTTTCAGTTAGTGACATCAAATCAAAAAAAGACAACATATTGTTATGAAACTTGTATTGCCTGTGTTTTGATTTATTGTCGTATCATTGCCAGTGTATTTATTTATTGTCGTATCGTCGTCTTCACCTTGTGTAAAGAGAAAATGTGGCCATAGTAACGTTAAAATCATGAAAGGGAGATTGAAAGCACCTCACTATCAATTTATGCATCAGAAGATCAGTTTCTGTGTCATATCAAGGGAGCAACATGTGGAGCAGGTGTGATTTACTTTCAGCCATTAATAAGTCATGACAACTCGACGCTGACAGCGCTGTCATGTCATTAAGGTAAAGGCACTTATCAGAGCGTTGCGTAGCAATGGGCGATCAACTCACAAAAATTTAAGTTTACAAATCACACTAGCACTGGAATCTTCAAATCAATTCAAAATAAAACATAAATATCATAAATATTATTCAAACTATACAGAAAAACAAAGTTTTTAACGGAAAGAATAAACATGAAACAGTCCCCCAAAACGTCCTCCTATAACCACCACTTCGTATTGTTTGTAGGAATTTTTACGAGAATTAATTCGGAGAGGAGTTATTGAGGAACCACCAGAAACCCTCGCTATATATACCAAGCTTGCGCACGGTCTAGCAGTGTCCTGTCTCCTGTTTGATAAGGAGGGAAGTGGAAATTATATTTTTCCTACTCCTCCGTTGTTTTTTTCTGATTCATTTCGTTGCGGGATCCAAGACAGTTGAATGGTTTCCGGTCTTCGGGACTCGTCGAGCTTCGTTGTCTCGCTATATTTCTGGTGGTTATCTCGGTTAATTCTAGGTTTCAGGAGTACAACTTCTGTCCTGTGTTTGGGGACAGTGCACAGTGTGGCGAGCTTGTCACAGAAAAAAAGGTTTAGCAGTGTGTAGCGCTTGATGAAATCAGAAAAACGTTTATCACAGTGGAAGGTTGAGATCGCGTATCGTGCGCGGGTTCTATCGCGGCTTTATTTAACAGCCGGCGGCCGATGTGCGTTAATGAACGAATTAAAAGTTAATTAAGTGGGGCAGCCATGCCACCACCAGCAATATTTAGTTTTCGATAAATAATAACATGTAATTAAGGACTTACCCGTTAAGTACAATATAGAAAGGAGCAAGCTTACTGCATTACTGGAGCAATGTGGTTGTAACTAAAGGTACATCTCTCACTAGTCTTTCTGAAAATCCTGGCGTGATAGTATGTTAACTCCTATGTTAACTTATAACTTCTGGATTGTCAAGGTCAGTCAGTCAAAGAGATGAACGTAGCACGTTCCAAAGCGTAGATTTTCATGCAGAAGAAACGTGACGGACTCTCTTTTAAATCAATAAATAGTCAAACCTTCCCAAAACACTAGTGACTGAAGTTCGCACTAGCTCAGCGTACGGTGGAGCATTAGATCTACATGTTATGATTTTGAACTCTTCGGCAGTATATATTTACAGCTTCGCAACTGAACGTCCATCATATAGCAGCCAGGTGGGAGCTATCGCTCGTATGTCTTCACTTTTCACTACTATTGAGATTCATCTACACAATTTAAGATTAGGTACGATAAAAACGAAACTACTAAGATTTTGTAATAAAATTATTTAAATGGAGGTCTTGTCAATTTCCAAGCCCTGTTATAATTGCTAGCATAGTGAAAATAAAACGTATTTGACAAAAACTAGTCTCCACTGCACATTCGCATCTAGCAGATATCACTAAAACATCAATCATTCTATATCCTCAAAAAACGAGATTGTGAAAACGTAAAAAAATGTTCCCCGTTGGATCACTATGTCAGATGAAAGTTCAAAGCGGATTTCACTACGCTCTATTTCATAGGCCGGGGACTACGGCGTAGCGCTACGCCGTAGCGGGCTACGCAGCGTAGCGCTAGCGCACCGCTGATTGGTGTTTGCGCATTGGCCACGCGCAACCACACAGTGTGCCAATATTGGCCGTGCGTCAATACATACATATTCAGTAGGCCAAGTCAATAAAGGACCTTCACGGTATCTATCTATTTAGTCCTGATTTAGTCCCGACAATAGTCACTAATACTACTGCTACTGCTCGCAAACTAACTTAGCCACCGTTTCAAAAAAAAACACCTCTGAGTAGTTTTATTCCCGAGCAGCACAAAAATACGTGAGGTATTATTTTATAAAAGGAAATTGACCGTAAGAGTTATTTTATTTTTATGGGTAGTCTTCCTGGTAGATTGGCAAGCTGCCACTACAAACGAGTAGCACTTTATTTGCAGTTTATCATTATGAGCAACATCGAGGAATGATTGAAGCTCGGTAACTGAACTGATACGAGCTCTACGTAAACATGAATGCTGGCGCGTATTACACGTTATCCGATAATATCGGATATTAACATTTCGTTATTTGTACAGAGTTATTTGCATATTGCATGCACATACTAAGCACACGTCAATTACACTGAACAGCAATTTCAATTTGTAATCATTTCCGCTGAAATGTTTAACATTTGAAATATTTCCAGGTTGCACTTATACGATGTGCGCCGGAATAAAAAGAAAATGAAGCGAAAACTTCTCGCGGTAGTTTTGCAGAAAGGAGCGTAACTTGTAAAATAATAAATTAAGCTCGGGCTGACTTGAATTACTGAATAACATCTCTACTGCGGCTAAGTACACGGAGCACGGAGTGTTGTGGCGATGCAATCTGGTCTTTGAGGCGCTAGTGCTAAGGTTGATTATTAGTTGGGGCGAGGTGTTGGAGTCGTGTTTATTGTGGAAATATGGTAAGTGTGTGCGATAGGGCGCCGCGGCTCGTAAACTGGCCGCCATTGTGCCTGTGAATGTGCGCGCGGTCAGCGACTACGTATCGTCTACTTACACGCTCACAAGCTAAATACTACTTTATGCTAAAGTAATAGAGCTTTGTTAAACTTGTAGGAATATTACAACACGCCAATTCAGATTTAATAATGTTAATATGAGTTAGCAACGCGAGTCTATCGCCGAGTTCCTCACTAGCCGAGAGACTGGGTCGCCTCTATCGACAACTGTCGAACAAGTTCGCAGCGTCCACGGACGTGACGGGACGGGTGACCCGCCTTAAAATGTCCGGCACGTGAAGTTTATTGACGGAGTAACTAAAGTTTTTTGTTATAAAAACAATGTATAGACTCGTGGTTTTGTGGACTAGACGAACAAACATACTTCAAAAGGTAGCACGATAATGCAGATCACACAAATGCATTTATGAAACAACTAGCTATCACCCGCGGCTCCACCCGCATGGCTGTAGAAAATTGTCCCAAGGGAACGTACTCCCGGGATAAAGAGTATCCTATGTGTTATTCCAGGCTAAAATCTACCTCTGTGCCAAATTTCATCAAAATCCATCCACAGTTTTGCGTGAAAGAGTAACAAACATACATCCATTCTTACAAACTTTCGCGTTTATAATTTTATAGTAGGATTATAACATTAGTAGGAAGTAGGATAGTACATGGTATAATAGCATAGATTAACTGTGTAAGTAGGGTCTTATTTCACTGCGACAAGGTTACTTTGCAACAAATAATATTTTTTCATCGTGATATCAGTCACCTCCACAAATTGCTTTCCAATTCGTACTTTATTTGATGTCGTCATAAAACTTTAGTATCAGCTAATAAGCATTGAATAATAACCGGGTAGAGGTCGTAAACAGGAACCGAGCATAAACCTCCTTCCGTCAACACAGACCGACAAACAACGTCACGCCCCCCTTGCATACCCCCCTCCATCAACATAATAGTCGTAATGATATTATTGAGATGTCTCTGGACAACGACGACGCTAATGAAAATTGATACAACGAGGAAAAGTCGCGAGGTTCCGCACGTCACATACTTGATACGTTTGTAATTTAATATAAGCAGTGTCAACATATGAGCTCTGTCATGTAATCGTCCTTCCCTTGTTTCTTATTAGATTTAGACTAGCCCAATCAGTTCTCAGCCAGAATTGTTATAACGCTTCACTTACATACTAATGCATGCAAGTGAAGCGTTATAACAATTTTCATTCATTAACTATAAAACTGAAGAATCTTGAAAAGTAACTAACAAAAGCGAAGATGTCAGGACGAGCTTGATACAGCCATACAAGCACAAAAATAAAGTATTTGGTTAAGGGAAACCCATGCCCATTTGTAAGACACTGCGGACACTAGAGTGGCTGGAATAAAAAGACATTAGAACAGAAGTGAAAAAAAAAATACAAAAATCTTCGAGTCCTGGATTAAGTTTCCTAATATCTGTACCTACGAGTACATTGTGTGAATCTGTGTCTGCCAAACAAAAGAGTTCTCTTTTTCTTTCAACTTAATCCGGATCGCTACAATCCACTTGCTATTTGTGAATGAATCCTGGTGAGATCCCCACACTTCATAAAAAAGCATGATGATAACACAACATGTGAGTAACAGGGAGGAAGTTGTACATTAGCGACAGGTCCTCAGGGCCCCTGCTGCGTGTGCAGGTGACACCCACTTGAGCGATGATCAAGTAAAGTTGCAGTGCTGTCATGTGACAAAGCCTTCTGCAACTCAAGTTTATTTGATGTGAGTAGCTGTTAAAATTCGATTTAAGGTTTATATAAAAAGAATACATAATATACACACTATGAAAAAGTCCTTGTTAATTTAGAGCATTCACCAGAAAAAATCTGAAAAACAGCGGAGTTCAGTAGGTCCGCCCAGGGCGCGGCACCATGCTGAGCCTTGTAACCACGGGCACGACGTGCATCTGTCTACGACGTGAATCTTAATATTTGTCTTTATTAACATAATATTAAGCACGACTAATACTATTATTAAGGAATCCAGTTTAGGTTTATAATTTGTATGTACATAAATGTCACTTCTTTGACAGTGAATACTTCTTTCTATAAACTTCGTCACAGCAGATCAAACCAAAGCTGAAGTCATAACAGAAAAAATCTCCGTTTAAAAGTGCACCGTATTAAAACCGCAAAGGAAGCGCCGGACAGTGACGCGGCCGTCCGGCGTCCGGTCCGCCTCACGTTTAGCGATGCTATCTCACGCGAGTGCGCTTCGTGCCTCGGCCACTATCAGGGCTCCATCACCAGCCGCAGATAGTGAGCATTAGTAAACCACTGCTGTTTGCGAATATTAAAACCATTAATGACTTCTATGGCGAACACAATAAATTTAAATTCACATAGCAAGCAGTAAAACCTAAGTCTAAAGCATACAAATACGTGCATTATCATCGACAATATCTGTAGTCTCTACTGAAATGGCTTAAGGTCTAAATTCGCATTACATTGGTCCTTTCCTTTATTCCAGAGTACTAAAAAAAGTAAGGCACGCGGCGCAGGTGACTCGCAACAGTTTAGTGCGAGGAGAGCCGGGCACTTGAGCAGGTGCAGAATGGACAATGTTCACCAAGTAACGTTATCTGTAAAGTCCAGTCAGACCGTGACGTGCCGGATCAGGGCCGGACTATAAACAGACGACGTTAACTTTTACTACTTAATGGGAGATAGGGTCTGCGGCATGCAGGAATCGCCAGTTAAACATGTTTTATATCTTGTTACTGACCAAATGGGCTGGAAGGAAAGGTATCCCCAGTATTCAATTCATAACAGTATCGTTTTCATTGCACTAATCTACCTCACTACCGAAATTCAGCGTTTTAGGTAGTTGTAGGGCGATGAATGAAATCATTATTACAATCATGATATTTCCATTAAAATTCGACAAACCATCCTAGTATGAGCACATTTTCTTCAAACCGATTCAAGTTCTACCCAAAGCGGGATCTTCACTTAACTGCAAAGAGGTCATCAGTGTTACAAACTGCTTCGTCACCATCCATCCACTAATGTTCTAAGAGAAAAAATAAAATGAAGAGGGACTCACCGAGTTCCCCAATCCGCTTTGTTGACGGTTGTCTTCACTTCCTGAGATTCGTCCTCGCGACTTGCTCCAGCCATCTTGTCGAGAGTGTGAGTCACTTGACGCAACTACAACTGAGTTTTTTTTCTATTGTTCTACCGAGAAGGCAACAACCTTGTTTACTTAGAACCACTCGTATTTTTCAGGAAAAAAAAAATATTTCAGTTGTAGATACTTATTTGAAGGAAGTAGAATATTAATGAGATCCCGGACATTGTTATAACATATAATGCCAGTACAAGATCCTGTTTGTTTCCGTTCTTCGCTAAAAGGGTCAACGTCTTAACAAGTCCCTTTCAAAGATAACTACATAAAAGTTTCAGAGAATGTTCCACGAAAATAATTTGTGTCGAAATAAATAAGATTATGATTGCTTGTTTCTAAGAATAAACAAATTTTCAAACAACAAGAGAGATTATTTGCCGCGTCGGCCCGGCGCGTGTAGTACGGTCGTATTACCGTGGAGACTGTTTGTGATTAACATTATTATAGCGAACCACATTTATATCGTTTGTCTACATTATATTCGTGCTTATTATGGGCAAATGGGTTAATGAGCAGAGTTAGGTATAAATGAACTCTACTTATAAACCTCGTTTTGTAGGTAATATAATATTATTATTTTCTTTATTCATAGTATATACTCGTTCATATAAATTAAATATTAAAATACAAAGTTGTTAAAAATTTTAAAAATTGTATCGGGAACAGGGTCTAAGCTACCAGTGATTAAGGCTCCTGAGAGAAGAACCTCCTAACTATACGCACCGAGTCCAGGAGTACTACTTTCTGGACCAAGCCCTTGATCCAGCTGCCCAAAGAAAGCCTCTTGTGCTGTTGGTCGAGCCTCCTGGCTATAAATCCGTTGGCTGAAACGATTACCGGTACAATGATTGCCGAGTTCACATCCCACATGTCGACAACCTCGCGAGCCAAGTCAAGATATTTGATTTGTTTATCTTTCTCGACTTTAACAAGGTTCTCGTCATGCGGAACAGTTATGTCTACAATCATTGCATGCCTCTCGATTCGGACCACCATCACTATATCAGGTTTATTGGCCACAATAGTCCTGTCAGTGATGATGGACCGATCCCAGTACAATGTGGTATTGCCATTATCGAGAACTGAGTCGGGCACATACCTGTAGTACGGCACTTCCGAGTCCACTCGAGAGTATTTCAGAGCAAGTTGCTGATGGATAATCCTGGCTACAAGGTTATGTCTCTGTAAGTATTCTGTAGGTACATTATTATCAGAGGTCGGAATTAGGTAGCGTTATTTATGTAATTGCATCGAAATGTTGATATTAATATTGAACTTCCTGAGATTTCTAATAGACATTCCCGTGTGGCCTACAATATTACAAATAAATAATAATATTTTCTTTTATTCTCACAAGCTATATTGTGCGAACTACAAATGTGGCAACATCGCGCGTGTGCGCATTGGAATTTTGCAACTTCGGACATGATGAACCGATGTCGTTGATGTAAATTTGCCAACGTCACGCGTGCAGTAGTTTAAATTTTGTAAAAGTAAATAACTTTTTTATTTAATAAATCACGGGATTTTTCTGCTCTTTAAAATTAATTTCGGGATTTGAGGCATATCCACTTTATTCTTTCGCTGTATGTATTTACACTGCAGAGTACTTGCAGAGTTATTTAACTCTGCCTAATTCCGACCTATTATTATTATTATATACTAAATATTTCTCATATTTTTTGTATGTAGTAGTATGGCTATGTTATAGTTGCACACCTAGACAGGTGGAAGTTGCAGTAAGTACACGTGACAAGTGACAAGCACGATAAGTTGGCAACACCAGCAGAACTGAACACGATGTATTATTCAGAAGATATGGAAACCTGAATACGATATCAACACAAACCAAGTTTGTACTAAGTTAACTGCTTCAGGGGAGTTTACCGATCACTATTTATACATCGAAGCCTCGCGTCATGATTATTAGTTAAACTAGGATAAGGCATCTACACGTATAGGGGGTGTTTTTTTATGGATGGGAAATCATCAAATGACTTCTTCCGCTCTGGGTGGAGCGGAAGGGCGTGTCAGACTCTTACTGACTAAAACCCATCCGTGTTCCTTCTAAAGCCCTTTGCGTTCCAGGGCCGCGGTGACTCTTTCGAACAAATTCCGCAACCCTGGCAGGCTCTGGCCCTAGCGGACCCCGTTTTCTATGCTGACTTCTCTTTGAGGCGCGTGTGAAATAGAACGCGCCATCGACCCGGGCCTGGTGGTGATCGGACAGCGAGCCACCCAACGCTCGCCGTCCGCAGGCCCACGCCTAAGGTGGCCGGGGATCGCCCTGCGACTCCCGACGCCCGGGGCGTCTTCTCCTGTAGCGGCGGTTGGGGCAAAGGCCTTGCCTTTCCCTCGCGCGGCCCGCCTCCTCCTTCGCTAGCATTATTGCTTCGCAGAAGAAGGTGACCGCTCCCCAAGCCTCCTCGCTCCGGACCATGTATTCAACCAGGGCCGGACGTGAGAGGTCACCGCCGCCGATCGCCTCGGCGAGGACACGGCGTTGCTCCGCCCAAGCAGGGCAGACCTCCACCGTATGCTCCACCGTGTCCTCCGGGCGATCCTCACAGTGCTGACACCCGGGCGTGTCCTCCCGCTTAATCCGAAACAGGTACATCCCGAAACAGCCGTGTCCGGTCAGTACCTGCGTCAGGCGGAAGGTGAGGGGGTGTTACATATACAACGCGTAACAGAATAAACGTAATATCTCTGAAGGGATCATTGTACTCATCATTTTGAACAACTTTTACTACGGGACCAACATTGAAATAACGAACAAAAAAATCGACTCTCTTAGGGAACTTTTTAAAAAGATTAATATTATGACAGTCCCTTGCCAATTCATTTATGAAAATATTATGTATGTGCGGAAAAACCGACATCTTTTTAGTAAAATTAGTGATAGACATACCTAATTTTAATACTAGAAATAAAGACAAATTAGATCAACCATTTTTTAGATTAGCTAATGTGGGGGTATAACTAAATGAAAGAAAATTTAAAACTCATGTTAAAAGTACACTTTGTGAACAAGCATATTACAAATTAGAAGATTACATTCAGGATAAAAATGCTTGGAAACATGCTGGTCCTGCTTCATAGGACAGTCAAGGGTGAAGGTCAAACTGGTTGATTTATGTGTTAACTTTATAGATATACTGTTTCTTTTTTTGTGTTTTATTTTTCTGTTGACTCACACACTGTTGTTTAATTAATGGTTCCAATGTTTGTAAATATGTGAGTACCATTTACCTAAATTTCTTTAGGAAATTAATAAGTTTACCTCTGCTGGTGATACTTTGTTCTTATAAGTAGCATACTCTGGGTGCATCGTCCTCACATAATATTAAATTAATTTTTGTATACCAAATTTTGTAAAATCATTGTTTGAAAAGAGTAACTATGGAGTTTCTTGTCCGTTCTTCTCCATAAGAATCTACCTTTCCGAATGGACAGTAGAGTCACCTTATTAATGTAACATTATTATTTTACTGAACTGTAAACGATGACGTTCAAAAGTGCCGTTTAATGGCCTAATTGAAATAAACGTTTTGACTTTGACTTTGACTTTGACTTTGACTCCCCCATACATTTCTGTGCGCATATCTCGACAAAATATATGTACTGAACAGCTGGTTTTATTTTTTCGCGATTTTGAGTTGGTCCCACAAAAAAAGTTGTTCATTATGATGAGTACAATGACCCCTTAAGAAGTTTTGAGTTTATTCTGTTACACTTTGTAAATAAATATACGTACCGAATAGTAACCTACGCTTAAAGTAGAATGTGTTGTTACAATCGGTGGCGCAGTAATCAGTGCGGAACGGTACAAAGAATAACGAGCCTCAATACGGAGGGCGCACAATCTTAGAGGTACGGCCACATAATACACATGCACATACATAATAGAAAAGAAACACAATGTAGAGTCGCCGAGAGCTCGTGATTAATTAGAAACAATGCGAGCGGGACCCGGGGCCCGGTGGGGCCGCGCTGGGCCCCGGGCCCCGCGCTCGGGAACAAAGCGCGCAATCCCGCCGGAACCGGCCGCTCTGCCCGCACCGCCGCGCGCCGCACCGCATCGCACAAAAACCGCTCACTTTTTTTCACGTTTCCGTAATTATCTAAAATAGGCTGTAGCAGCCTAAATGTTAGCGGTGCGGAGACCGCGAGCTACGTGGTGGTAACGTGGCGGGGATGTGACCGTAATGTGGCGGCACAGGTAAATAGCCAATGTTTGTAACTACCGATCGTAAAGTGCTGTTCATTCCAACTTTTTTACTGCGAAACTTAAAGTGGGGAACAATTAGATATATAGGTATATATTAAATGTTTCACATAGCTGTATGTATATGTGGGTGAAATTTTTATTCTTCTAAAGGATTATGAGTAGTACCAAGGTACCTTTGTGTTTGAAATGAATTTGTTGTTGGAACTCATCATCCACAAATGAAATGTTTCCAGCTACAGGCGACCCCAGGTTTTAATTTAGCATTGTAGCTCGTCTTTGAAAGGTCAGACGGTGTGTTCTGAAATGTCAGACAACAATTACATTGGTGTGTATTGCTTCTTAAATATACCAGCGCTATTAATATTGCCACGATTCCAAGAAAGTAGGCGAGGTGTATTGTTACATTTCATAACATCGGAATTAAATTTTTCTATTTGTCTGCTGCCATTTGTGTTACAAATTTTACTATTTATGAATTGCTGGTTGGTTGATTATGTTACCAAAATTATCGAAGGGACAGAGAAACCCACACTATTTCTAAAAATAAACTCAAACAAACACGTATGTCAACATCGTTTGATGACCTGATATTAAATCATGAGTTACATGAAAACACTCGACACTTTCCAGGGCTACACATTCGCACAGTTTCCAACTGGTTAATTTTGCAGCAACTTGTTTTCTCCGCAATGCTAGTTGACGTGCAATAATACCTTATAATACACAGAATCGCTTTGAATTCTCACCACGGGAACTGTAACTACATACTTATTACGACTTACAAATACTGTGGTGCAGTACTCAGAAGTTGTTCTCAAATAGCAGCCCTGTGTAGTGGCGTGTTGGAGGCTCGTAAGAATCCGTGCGGTGAGCGACGCCGCGGCACACCGCCAGTCGCGGACGATTTACATAGTACCACCTTATAGTGACGAACGCAGAAGATACACTTCAAACAATGATCGATAAGGCACTGATATATTATTCGTTTGCACATAGCTGCCAACATAGAAACAACTTTTCACACAGTTATTTTCCGCAAAATGATTTTGGTTTGTATGTTTTAGAGCTCATTTCCAGCAGTGAACCTTCTCCACGCTACTGAGTCGTGGCACTCGCCGCCCGTCGCGGGCACCTACCACACGCGCCGCTTCCCGTACGATACTTAATAGCGTTTTTTTGTGTTCGCAAATAATAACCATTTGTTACTACCAGTTACCAGTAACGTAGTTAGTCAAATAGCGGGTCATTTCAGAAAGTTGCGATTGAAAGCGAGCCAACTTTACGGGCTATTTGGCGTTTATTTAAATTTAAATGTAATGTTTCGGTCCCTCTCCGTCCGCGGTCACGGGTACCCGGCTGCCCGGGTACCCGGCCTGCTTTAAATGTCGTATAATTACAAGTTGAACAATGAACACGGAATAATTCCGGGAACTCGTTTCGATTTAATTAAATCTGTTGGTGTTGTATTTGGAATTACCATTAAAATATAAGTGATACATTCATTTGAACTCAAAATTATAATATCGTATAATGTAATGAACGTGCGAACGTAGTTTGCTGTGGCGTAATACGATAGCAACAGTATCAGTCGGTCTTATTATTCGAGTTGACCGACTGTGTCTGCAACTACATCCATTTGTTTCCCGCACCGCACTCTCACGACGTATTTCGTATCAAAACTTGATGTGAGGTTATTCTTATCTTATAAAACATTCTGATAATCTGAATACAATCGCGACTGAGAGAGGTTTACCTAACCTAAGTCCCTACACAGCTGCTCTATCAATACCTGTCCCCGATCACTTCCAGACCCAACCTACACACCTTATTCAACCTTTGATCGAGGCTTTTCTTTATCTAGTGACGAGGTCAAACACTTCTCCGTTTTATTTTTTTCAGACGACACCTATAACATTGAATAAAATTATATCGCGAGCCAATATACATTAATGGTTGTGCATTAACGCTCGTTTTCAAACTAGACGGACGATAAATAATTAAATGAAATGTAATATTCGTTGTTTTCGATCACCTGAAAATTATATCAGATTAGATATAAGCTCAAATGTAGGAAAAAAAAAATCTTTTTGCTAAAACACTTGCAGAACATTTTCGTTATCATACAGAATTATAATTTTGGGTAGTCTAGAGTAGCTATTGCTGGTCTGTTTTGCGAGACAACAATGTAGTACAGTAGCCCGCACCGACCGGCAGCGGACACCGACGGGCTAAACTTAATCTTCCTTCGTCTAATAGCGTGTTAATTACTTTCGCAAAATCCCAGCAGCGTTTAAGATTAAAATTTGATAGAAAATTATTAATTTAATAATCTGTTGTGAGAACACCAACAAATTACTTGACGCGATTAAGTTCAAGCACTTGTGTGAGGCGTCGCTGAAACTTCGCGTAGTTTTTACAAGTAATTAAGGGATGAACCGGTACGAGCCGAACTTATATAAGTAGACTCTAGTGAAGCTGATGTTTCATATTTTGAACATCGCTTTTCGTCATTAAGTCTTTCGGACGACATGAAAATTCAAGTGTCGTCATTGGACGGAGGCATTGACAGCGTGGGTCGAGGGTAGTCTATTAATTGAAAGATGGGCACAGCGGAGCTCATGACAAGACTTTAATTAAAACAGTCAAACTGTAATGACGAGCAGTTGACGATGAATTGAGTCGACGTATAGCAGAGTTAGTGTCCGCAACTAACATTTAAGTTTCATTTAAACTAGTTTTTAAAAATATCGAGGATTTTGTGGAAATTTTAAGCTTATTTACTGCAGTGCCGACAGACGTCACGCACCATTTTATGAAATGTTCAATAATTCGATTATTCTAATGAGCCTGCGCTACTGAACATTAGCAAGTTATATTTATTTAAATTGACACTAACATTGACGTTAAACCACGTTCAAATAATCGGGTTTTTAACCTCAGCGAGCGGCTGGTTTCATGTTGACGTGTTTTATGTACTAACTGCGCATAAATTATGAGCTTTTTTGTTTGTTTATTAATGCCTTTCTTTCATAAGTGCCTTAAAGTGCCTATTAAAGCTTAAAATTTAGGTAAAATGAGGCCAAAAGGATCGGTAAAGCACTAATAAAACCTACACGGTGATGTAATAAACTTTAGGTGCTTTTGATAAATGATGAGCTACGTTTGTCCCGTTACGTTCGAGCTGCTGCGTCTGTCCCGCTGCGTTTGTCCTGCCCCATTCTAGCACGTCGCGTGTCAGCGGCGCGTTAGGCCAGTCTTCCGGCCTCACTCGCGCGCTGATTGATCGCCGCGATTAGACGTTCATTCACGTCTACTTTGCACCGCGGCCGCCGCACGCCCCGAACCACGCCACCGTCCCACGCCACCGTGCCTCGCCAGCGTGAGGTAGTGCACGCCTCGCTAGTAACGTACACGCGCGCTAGATGCGCGCCGAGGAAATCTTACTGCGATTGCGACACGCGAACTTATGAATCAGATAACTAAGACAAACAACGTGAAATCGTTGTTACAAGAATACCGTTATTTAATTTGAAGCGGAATTGGATTAATTTAAAAAAGAATAACGGTCTGTCGCAGCTCACGTTATCGAGGTGCGCAATACGAATTTATGAGTGGTTGCTGAATATCAGAAACATGATAAATATTCCTTCAAAATAAATTCCTATAAAATTAATCACACTTTTTGCGCGACCGTAAATACCTTTTCCCCAATTAAAATCAGTTGCCAGCGGCCGATGTATCCCAATTTGTTCTCGCATAAATTTTATTCGAGTCTATAATAAAAATTATACGAGCATGTAACAATAATAAAATAAAGTACGTACTTTGCGTCGCACAAACCGATGAGTATCTTGTCGTGTTCGTGAAAATGGAAAATTAATATTCCTTTGTATGTATTATCGTGATGCGGGAATAACGGAGCAGATATGAATGAGACGGAATGGAACACAAATGAACACCTATTTGATTATTATGAGCAACAATTAGATTTGTAGAAGTGTAAAACAAATCGAATAATATTTTGTTCTCTGTGGTGCGTCAACTAAAATTACTAGTACGATGTCAGAAGTTGACACATTATAAATATATTTTATTTTATATTATTGATGGCCCTGTCCTACCCATTGCTAAGCAGATATAGGTATATGTCAATAATAATAGTTTGTAATAGTAAGCAGTATTTATATGAGTATTTACGAAGCAGTAAACGTGGGAACCTTCTGCGTTACTCTATATAGTGCAACCCATAGTGTCCGCCAAAGTGGTCCCATAGACCCACTACGCAGTACTAGCTCTGCTCAATTAGTATTTTATTCATTAGCAAATACGTCTTAATGTGAGTGTGTCGTTGAGCCGCACATGTCCCGCGCATCGTGTGACGTCAGAACACTGACATTAGCATACATATGCGTCCCGATGCGTGTGTTACGTGCGGACGGCACGGCACGGTCCAGCGGCAATATGGCACGGGAACGGCACAAAATAGGCTATTCAATTACCGCTAACTGCTGATGATGTCGATGATTTCAATTAATGTCAATGAAATCAATGCAGCACAGATTTGTTATAATTCAATTGCAGAGTTTTTAAATCGACTGTCAGTGAGTATCTCATCAGCTCCATACTAGCTAAGATTTCAATTCATTTGGTAGCTGCTTTAAATTCCAAGTTCCAAACTAAAATTGTTTCTGTGATTGCTTGAATTATTTCTTTACTAGCTGTTGCCCGCGACTTCATACGTGCATATCCCGTTTTTTCTCTTAGCCGTAGGAATTTCGGGAAAACCTTAATGCTCCCTTACGGAGCGTAAGGAAGCTACATGCCAATTTTCAGCTTTCTACGACCCGTAGTTTCGGCTGTGAGTTGTCTGTCAGTCAGTCAGTAAAGGAACAGTTTAATATATTATATTGATTTATCTCTAATAATCTATGAAAAATAATAAAAAAACATTTTCAACATTCTGAGATGTTTTAATTCAGCAACAAAGATGTTAGTCAGAGGCGAGTCTGTGCGTAATAGCGATCATTAGTTTTAAACACAAGTAGACAAGGCGTAGCATTCATTTGCTTTTATTTCGTTTATTGCTCGTCGGAGACTCTCGGCTGTCTTCGGCTATTTCAGATTATCTATACCCTTGTGGCTACAAGTACAAAGCTTGATTTTCTTTGTGCAATGTACAAACAAATGTATATTTGTTCAATTTCATGTAATTTTCATTTGAATGCGGTCCCCACGGATTATAATATTTGTGTTGATAAATTATTTACTGACCGTAAATATTTTTCTTGAGTTCTCAGAAATAATAATCTCTTCGCAAAAATATTTCCAAGATTCTGGAGACAAATGGGCGTCATTTGGGAATAGTTGAAGTAAGATAGATGACATACTTTGGCCTCTGTGATTTATAGAGTGGTTATTAAATAAGGTTCACAAGTTTTACCAAAAATCTATAACAAAATATAAGATGTTTTATAACTATGGTTCACAGGGCTATAATGGAAGAAACGACTGAAAAAATACCATGAGAAAACATGGAGTTTGTCAATTACTCGAATGTCAATTGACCAATGAACGTTAACGTGTGATCAGCAGACAACCTTCCAATAGTGTTCCAATGTCTTATTACTTTCTATCTAGACTTCGTCTACAGACGACCAACTAATGTCCACCCTAAGTCCATCCTCAATTATATGAAGGATGATATATTGATTATGCAGAACCACGAACATCACCAGCACCATCCCATCACTTCCCGTGGATGTCGTAGGAGGCATTGTCTGTGCATTGCAACAGCTACACTGCGATCGCCAACCCGCCAGCCAAGCGTGGCGATTATGGCAAAACCTCTTTTGGGGGAGGCCTATGTCCAGCAGTGGATGTCTTTCGGCTGATATGATGATGATGATGAGGACCACGAACTTATCAAATCTATTGACCAAACGAAGGAAACTAATTTAACCATTCGAAGATAGCTAATTCGGTTCTAATACGCTTGCTAGACAGTTCTAACGAAATTCAAGTCGATTCTTTTGTGAGACAGAAATAGACATGAAAGTATGAAAACCGGCCAAGTGCGAGTCGGGCTCACGTGCAAAGTATTCGAAACGAATCAGATTTTTAATAGGTATGTTACTTTAAAACCATTATACTCCTTATAGTTTTCCTGTAATATTAGTAACTAATGTCTGTATTTTTTTTTTAATTTGGGGTATATTAGTTTCGGGGATACCTACAGAAGTTAGGTGTTTTTTTTCTTGTGGTGAATAACTTCAAAAGTTGTTTCATACAGACTCTAGACGTTCGGAACCCTAAAAACAGGTGTCGAGACGGTGTCTGTCGCTCAGTCAAGGCTTGATATCCAGGTCGTGAACCTTGAGCAGTGTGGGTGGTGTGTGACTGTGCGTGCCAGAGTACTGAATAATACAGTCGGCAGGCCGTGGGTGCCCGCGATAAACTTTTTATTCGCGTCGCTCGCAGTACGGCGGCGGCGCGCCTTCCGACGCAAAGTAATTGTTTCACCTACTTTCTGCGTAATAAGTGCGCAAACTGCGGGTTTAGAACCTCGGATTGGAATGTTTCATGATTTTGACGAAACGTTTTATTTTTTTACGTTTGTGTAAAAAGAATCCTGTCTTGTATTAATCAAGTGCGGTACTTAAAAAGATTTTTCATTCGGATAACAATATGAAAGCTTGTTCTAAAACCAAATAACAACGAATGATTAGATAATTATAACTCTTTAATTTGAAACGAACTACTTCTATTCAAATTGCTGTGTGAAAAAAAGTTATAGCAATATTTCATGGGACATATCTGGACGACTGTTTTTTTTTTGACTTAATCTACTCATTACAATTGTTTTTTAATAAGTTGTATTGCAACATATGATGAACTAGTATTGACCTATAGCTGTTTTATATTATTTTTGCCTGAACAACCGGCAGCAAGTTCGTCTCCCTTAGATGTCACTGCTTGCGGTAGCGTCGGAGGTCGGGTTATCTCCTTCCCTCAAACATGGCGAGGGGGGTAATGGCTGATCTTTGCGTTATGCTCGTGAACGGGTGCTGCTTGTGGTGGCTGGTCGCCTTGCTGGTCATGTTTTTTTTATTTTTTATTATTGTTATAACGATAAACCTACAGTTTATAATAATAAATACGTTGGCTCTAGTTCATCAGTTGTGGTTCCAGTCACAATCCTGTTGTTAGATTATACCATTGCACGTGTAAGCGGGCACACCATTTATGCCTGGAGGTTTAATTAGTTTGATTTACTTGTTAATGCTTGAGTTTGTTTTTTTTGATGCCATAATGGAGTGTGCTAGCTAACAAGTGTCAATTAATTTCATTACATATTAGACATACAGGGTGTCCCAAAACTCAACGTCAAGCCGAAACGGGGTGACAGGATTGATCATAACCATCACGAGAAAAATCTGAAAAAAAATCTATCCCATGCAGTTTAAAAATTATGGGCATTTTAAGAAAAACCTAGAAATTTGATCAAACTGTACCATTTTTCGGTTATTGTGGTTATTCTTTTTTATTTTTGTTCATTTGAACTTTGGAAACGTAATCCTAAATAACATTTCTAGAATCCCAATAAAAAATAATGACACAATTGCCTCAAGTTTCCGAGAATTGAGACTATTTGTTAAACTACGAATTTAAAATTTTCAAGATTCGTCGACTTTGACAGGCCCTCCTATAAAAAAAATGTACTAGAGTGCCTTGGCAAGTGGCATTAAAAGTTGGCGCATTTAATCAGAATTCTAAAATGGTACAATACTTGTTAGTTCCATACAATAGAAAAGAGTAAAAAAATTAAAACCTCAAGTAACCCGATTTTTGCTATCTCATTTTACTCAGTTAAAATGTTTTTAATTCACACAAGCTCTAGGTAGGTTCTTAATTTTAAGACAAAATGATGAGAGAGATGGATAATGGGTATGTTCGCCATGAGTGAGCGAGACAGATAGTGACGCCACTTTTACCAAAGTGAAAAAAAGTTAGTAAAATTAGTAAAATAATTAGGTTTGTTGGAATAAAAGTCAGATGATAGAGAAATAACGTTTTTTATTACAATAAATGTTCAAATTGTTTACCATCAGCCTCAATACAAGCCCTACATCTTCTTAAAAAAGATCTACTTATTACTAACATGTGACGTCACTAGCGGCCGGCGGCGCCGAGCGAGCTGCGCGAGAGGAGCTGCTGCTGCTGCGCGAGCAGAACGACCGTCTGCGCGCCCGGGCTAGCACTGGTCAGTACTAACATGTGACGTCACTAGCTGCCGGCGGCGCCGAGCGAGCTGCGCGAGAGGAGCTGCTGCTGCTGCGCGAGCAGAACGACCGTCTGCGCGCCCGGGCTAGCACTGGTCAGTACTAACATGTGACGTCACTAGCGGCCGGCGGCGCCGAGCGAGCTCTCATCATTTTGCCTTAAAATTAAGAACCTACCTAGAGCTTGTGCGAATTAAAAACATTTTAACTGAGTAAAATCTGATAGCAAAAATCGGGTTACTTGAGGTTTTAATTTTTTTACTCTTTTCTATTGTATGGAACTAACAAGTATTGTACCATTTTAGAATTCTGATTAAATGCGCCAACTTTTAATGCTACTTGCCAAGGCACTCTAGTACATTTTTTTTATAGGAGGGCCTGTCAAAGTCGACGAATCTTGAAAATTTTAAATTCGTAGTTTAACAAATAGTCTCAATTCTCGGGAACTTGAGGCAATTGTGTCATTATTTTTTATTGGGATTCTAGAAATGTTATTTAAGATTACGTTTCTAAAGTTCAAATGAACAAAAATAAAAAATAATAACCACAATAACCGAAAAATGGTACAGTTTGATCAAATTTCTAGGTTTTTCTTAAAATGCCCATAATTTTCAAACTGCATGGGATAGATTTTTTTTCAGATTTTTCTCGTGATGGTTATGATCAATCCTGTCACCCCGTTTCGGCTTGACGTTGAGTTTTGGGACACCCTGTATAATTTTCTGTGTCATGTTTTGTAGACTTTGCATACTGCTGTATAAGTTCAAGTTTTTATAACTTAACAGACAGATGTGTTGCTGGGGAGTTTGTTGCGCCACTTCTTCTTCCCAGCTATAACACTAGGAAGTGGTGACGGGCGGGCGTTTTGGGGGACTGTCTTTATGTAGAACTTTGACGTTCAAAAAGTGCTGGCGCTCAGCCTAATTTGAATAAATGACTTTTGATTTTGATTGATACTTACTTCAATTGCGGTTCATTTCAAATTATGTACCATGTAAATAAGGAATGATTCACCATAGCATTATATTCAAATACTCAGCTATTTAATGGCATAATTATGTGTTGTTGTTAATAGTCAATTAGAGAATTGTGTTTGGCCCTCCTCACCAAGGAGTGCGTTTTGAGAGCACAAATTTGACTTCCATGTGCTTCCATAAAAATATTTGCAAAGTCTGGAATCCAGCAAGAGTATACACGCATTGACCAATAAACCATTGGTCCCGTTCTACCTAAAGCCACCATTTAAATTTTAGATACGAAGAATTTGGCTGCATAAGAAGCAAGGTACCCTAAGTCCTTGTGCTTCACCCAAGCGGAGAAGCTAGGTGAAGCACGGATCCGGACCCTTAATTTTACCAAAATTTGTTTTGTATACCATAATTAATTGTTTAGAGCAGTACTACGAGCTGGATTAGACCAATATCAATAATTTAGCAAAACCGGATATTTTGTGAATATGAATAATAATCCTCATTACAGAGAGAATTATTGATGTTCCAAAACTTTATCTTACCACAAATAGCGATTTAGTTTTATATATAGGTGTAATAATAAATAGGTGGTAATTTACAGCATTATTATGTTGGTACTATTATCGTGACTGTTAAGTTGGTAAGTACGTCATCAGTCTCGAGTGAAGGTATGTCAATATTTGAAAGCTCCGTTCTACATCAGCCATTGTTATGATGATCGTTAGAACGTCTTTGTCATCCACTGGGGCGAAAAATACAATATCTCAGCAGCAGAGGGATGACGTCACAAGGCTGGGCGAGCAAGGGGGTGTGGTGCGGGCTGCGAACGGGAGGAGAGGGGGGCCACAAAACCAGGGATTCTAAAAGAACACCAGTTAAAAGCGCAGATCAAAAGATTCTTATTTATCCGGCGAGAGGCGCGGGGCGCGGAGTGGAGGCGGGAGGGGCTAAAGGCTCACGCACCAAATAATATAGAAGGTCTGTACTACAAAGGTACGAAAATCTTTATGATCGCTCGAGCTACGCCGCTCGTAGCAAATGCCTACGGCGTAGGCCGGTGTCTACGAGGTTTTGCCACGATGTAAGATACCTTTTTTACTGGTACTGACAGTTTAAAACCGATTGTTTTGGGAATCTAATATGTATGGAATGTTTTAATCTTTATTAACTTATTACTTGGGGATATCGTATTACCCAATAACTGGGTAGTGGGGTTCAGATAGGTAGTCGTTCCATGTATAATTCTGCTACTCATTTGCGTCTGGCTAGACCGGAAGCCGACCCCAATATAGTTAGGAAAAGGCGGCAGATGATGTAGGTAGGTATTTGTTACCTTATTTGTGAGCCTTCTCTTTACTTTGCTTCATGAAAGGGGACAGGCTCGGTTCGGTGCAGCCTCCGCTTAATTTCCACGTGAACATAATGAACTCGGCTGAGAGCACTCCGGTGAACACCCGCTCACAACCCGCGGTCAACAATACGCCCATCATCCGTTACCGTTAATACGATTGTAAGGTTGTTTGCTGAATTGATAGGACACATCAGAAATGTGGAGTTTATTTTGCAAGTTGTGGATCACGAAGAGGGTTAAAAGACGCCATATAATACCTTAGCTATTTGATTGATTGAAAGAGAATATCAAAGTTTAGTTTTAAAGGTTAATTTGATGTACTAAATATTCTGTAATAATCTATACATATACAAAAGACTATTGGGACTGACACATGGATCTACATACAGTCGACACTACTGGGGGCTAGGAGCATGACACTTTGCACAAAGCTTTCTTTTATGATGTAGTCATGCAAGTGACCACTAAGAAGGGATTTTTGGAAATTCAACATTTAAGCGAGCGAAAAGGTGGAAAATCGTTAGAACTAAATCTGCGCGGACAGAGTCGCGAGCGATTTCACTTATATTTATTTATTGACTTCTAGCATTTTCTATATGTAACAAATAAGTATATATAAACATATAAATATGTCACCGAATAATTGCAAACTACGAAAGTGAACAAAATATTTTGAGAGATTGTAAACTCTCGGCAAATTGCCCATGAACATTTGGTCTACAATAATACGAATCAAAATCTCTGGTCTACAATTTATCTGCTTTGGCGTGATAGTTAAATTGGAAACTTAGCCCCTCATGAGAATGAGACCCATGAGAGCCTTATATCCAGGTTTACTACGACACGAAAACGGATAAATTGTAGTCTTGTGCTCTAATTGGTAGACTATCAAATTTAGGTGTATAAAAAAGTGTTCCAATCCAAATGTTTAGTTGAGAATTTATCGAGGGTTTACAATCTCTCAAGTTACTCATGGAGTTTTCCATTTTACGTTGGCATAAATAAAAGTAGCCAAATAAAACACATTTCAAGCTTACACAATCTCTGTACACACACAAAAACCATTTTCTCGATTCTAGGCAACTCTAAAAAAGTAATTTGTTATTCACAGAAAAAACTCGCTATTGGGAAAGGAAGTGAGAACCCCGCGCCGGAGCAGGGGGCGCCGTAAACAAACGACGAGACGCTAAAAAAACCAAAAACGGCGAAGCACCTCTCTATTTGGTGGGCATTTGAGACAGTAAACAATACTATAAATCTGCCCCCACGCGCCGGGGCCCGGGGACCTGGCGGGGCCCACGGCCTATTGAGCAGATAGGTCATTAAGAGAACACCACAGAACAGTTCGCCTCACTCACTTGAAGCAGTAAAGACTCTTTATTTGACTATTTTCAGATCGTTGTCTTGTACAATTTATATTGTTTCTACATTCTATTTTGGTCGTTTTATTGTTTGGCTTGAAGGTCGAAATTGTCGTCAGTCGTGTCTATTGGTGTAATTGGAGCAAAAGAGACAATTAATCATAAAATCAATTATTGAAACATTTCGGTAAAGGGCTTTTATAAATAGACGACCGACCCAACTCTGTGTGGGTCTACATCATCTTCAGATCCCCTTTCTAAGCACACTGAACTACAAACGCACATTTACCCGAGTTAAAGTTAGGAGAGGTACTCGAATAAAAATAACTGAAGCTCGTATCAAAGCTCGGCTGACGAGGTTAAGTTGCGAAAGAACGCGGCGCAAGCGAGGGTTCTTTGAAAAGTGTGTTTTACGTTAACTTTTAGTTAAATAACTATACTTGAATATATAATCTTTTAAAATTTAACATTCCAGTGCATTTAGTTGATTTTTGAGTAAACTTTATTAGGTATAACATTTAGGAGCTTTCTACGACCAAAAATCATAATATTATCTATGATTCTGAATTAAAGTTCATAAAGTGTATATAACATCATTAAACGATATAATGTAATGTGATGAATATAATTGACTTATTTGTTCAATGAGATAATAATTGAAGTTCATACCAACGACACACACACATACAAACGTGTAACTTATTAGTAGTAATTACGCAGTAACTCTGCGTGATTTAATATTAATGTTCGTGTTTAATATACGTATGTCTACAACAAATAATAACTGGAGCATTTCGATGAGTATTTATTATATGTATTTTGCTTATTACAACTCGAGATTACTGATCAGCGAAGCTTAGAGAACGCCACTTCCAGGAATTGCAATGTTTGGTGAGACTAACGCCTAAATGAATAGGTAGTTTAGGATTTCCAGATAACAAATTAAGTTTATCAATTTATTTTTGTTTCATATAATGCCTTGGGTAACTTACGAGGTTAATATGTCTGGCGACCTAAATACTGCTATCGTCAACTAAAAATATCAAAAGACTACTAATAATTCGTCGCAAAAAACCGTCCGATAGAAAAAGCAATTATTTTCCAATTTAAAGGAAATACGTAATTTATATTCCTCCCTCTAACGTCGCTTTAATTTAGTGTTTACACTGTAGCGAGCAGAGAACACCCGTGTGTGGAGGCTGCAGTACTTACATCACAGCTCCGGGACCTCTGACCCACATCCCGCACTATTTAGACAAACGGCGCGCTAAGCCGCCGTCACACCGTCACACCGGCACGAGCTCAGGTGCGTCTCGTAACACCCTAATAAATTACCGGTGACGGTGTTAATGCTCCCGGCGAAACTACTCTGTTTGATTTGTTAATAGCCCACGTTAACCCACTGAGTGAGCGAGAGAGGCGCTCCATTGTTCACGACGCTCATTATTTCACTTTGTTTGTTCGGCTTTGATATACTGATCGTTTATTCACTACATTCGTAAAGGACTACTTTTTCAGCCATTTGCCTCTCTCCGTGTAATTAGCGCAGTTTTTCAGTAGCAGCGCCAAATTGTTTAAATTTACTTTCGTGAGTTAATTACGTCGTTAAAGTAAACGTTTCTGGACTGGAACCTGAGCTCCGAGTAGCTCCAAAAATAACACACAAACATTCATTAGCACGAACTTGATGTCCGCGATGACGCCGATGAAGCAACTTTTCATTTTATTCCCATTAAAATTTGTTTATGAAGCTGGCGACAAGTTCACGAATAAAGAGCAAGTTTTCAACGAGTCGCGGCAAATTTTCGCGTTCAGAATTGATGTCTCGACGAACGTTTAAATATTCATTAAAACTAGTGTCGTGTTCGACGGCGCGCTCGAGTGTTTGCTGCGAGCCCCGAGCGCTCCCGAGCGACCCGAGTGTTGCCGAGCGCGTCGAGATCGCGAACACCCTCGTCGGGTGTTTACACTGCTCCACTTAACGAAACATCCATTAGCTACAGTAACAAGTTGCGCAAACTCGATCCGGCCTCGATAACTATTCGCTGTTTACAATACACTGCCACATTTACATACGGATTTGTATCTGTATGATACGAGCAGCAAGCAGTGAGCACTGAGCACGTCTATGTACACACTTGAAGCCTACTCCTCGTTATTTATTCACAAACAGGTGTGTTCACATTTTATCTGACAATATCCGCGTAACCGTGACTGGCATGATGTAGGTACATTATCTAAAATTCATTCGGAATCTGTTGTTATGGTCAGCGGGAGATACAAAGGGTGGATTACAGCTGAACGGAGCCATTTCTTTTGATAACGTACAATAAGTGCGGCAGTACGTGTCCTCTGGGGGCGGTACAGCTGTTCATATTGTATTTTATATCTACTTATGTTTGTGGGTCGATTTTAATGCCAAGCTGTGTCCTAGCGGAATGTCGCGTTGCGTAAATATCGTTGTCTATGTTAGTTTTTTTGCGCAGTGATATTTTCCGCAACGGAGAGTAAGACAGAGAAGTATCGTGTGAGAAAGAGAGACATACCTTTGATGAGATGCGCGGCGAGCACGAGCGCGGCGGTGAACACGTGCAGGCGCCACGCGCACGCGCACATTCTGCGAGCCACCTCGCACTCTGCAACAATACGCCTTGATTAATATCAAAGTATTTATTTTAAAAAATGACTACAATTTACACAGATTTTTGGAAATAGAAATTAAAAACATAATGCCACATTTATTTGATGTTTGTCTAAATCGAAACCAACGACGATTCCAATTCGAATTCCAATATAACTGACTATAAACTCCGTCATTTTTGAAGATATTTACAAAAATTTAGCTTGATATTAATAATTATAAAACCTATCAAACTAGTCGAAGTCTGCACGTACAGGACGCGACTAGGAAAACACATTTTCGTTGAATTAACACTACAAGTTAGTTTCTTAATAATAAAGACTCCCTGCTTGTAAACCATATTTGATCGTCTACAATATTATAGACAAGGACATTCTTGCTTGTCGACGGTCGAGAATCTTGTCCGAGAGACTGTCTACTCGTTCTCGCTTAGGAGTCCTGCGTTCTCAATTCTCAACGAACGACCGAGTTCGTGTAAAGAAAGTTTAAGTATTAAATTGAAGTGCCTATGACTGATATTTCACAATAAATCGAATCAGAAACAGCTGGTCTTCCGACCCCGAGAATTTTCAATGTTCCGAGAAACAAAACATTGGTTCTGCTACCTAAATCAAAATATGCATTAACAGCATTACACTCGCAGTCAATTACCCGCCTACATACACTCGCTAGCACATGCACATGTAATGCTCATGACACATGTAATGCTCGCGACATGTGCTCCGATACGCACTCGATACGTCGCCGCCATGATTTATGCTCGCATTACACTCTGCACTCAGCCTCCCCCAGCTCCCACTGTTACACGGCCGTCAGCGGATTGCGAGCTTACTAGTAATACTGCAGAGTTATCTTGATTTTCGCTATACTAATGATGGCTGCACGAAGGTATGTAATTTAAGACTTCGAGACGCATCGTTCTAAATTATGCTGTATGTTAATTACAGCATTATTATTTTCTCAAAACTATTTCCGGGCGTGGGATAGTTAGTCATTATGGATAGTCAGAACCGGAAAAGCTGCCACCAGGCTTACCATAGAGTATCGTGTGAGCCCGTTACTATGGAGGTCAGATAGGCATTCGCTTCTATAAAATACTGGTATTCAGCTGCATCCAGTCAGACTAGAAGCTCAAGACAGTTGGGAAAAGGCAGGTGGATTACTTGTAGTATAAAACTTTTTGAAATAGGGTCACAATGTCACGCACAATGGTCCAACATCAGAACTAAGTGCGGAAACCATACCCCAATAGATATATAGGGTCACAATCTCTGTCAGTTCTCTATTTTTACTGGATTGCAGCGTTTTGATATAAAGAAGTTGATTTGAATATAATAGTCAATCTAAAGTTTCATAAAAAACGTCGCAAAAGAAAGTTATAAGCGGAGCCCGTAAAAACACTGAGATTCGTCCAATTCCGGTTAGTTTGGCTGGCGAGTTGATGCACCAGTCCGGGCAGGCAGACGTTATCCTCCAATGACAGCTGCAGCCGATCTCTCGTTATTGATAGAGACAGAAACTAGTTTCAATCACAAGACTACGCTACCGGCCTCGTCCGCCATTTTAAAGTAGAACAAATCATTAAAACACGAATAAGAACCGTCAGACAAACTTTTAATCACCTTTTACAACATATTCATAATTAGAAAACGGTCAAGTGCGAGTCGGACTCGCGCAAGAAGGGTTCCGTACCATAGCCATTATTATAATCCACTGTAATGCCGTTAAAATCGAACAAAATACTTTAAAAAACACATCTCTTGTGTCTTTAATTTTTAGCTGCAACAGAAAAACACACTCAGTGCAAATTTCAACTGTACCTATTACGATTTATAAGCTACAGCCCGCTGACAGACAGACGGATGAAGGGACGGACAGACGGACAGCGTAGGCTTAGTAAAAGGGCACTGTTATTTAAATGAGACACTAGTAAGAAAATAAAATAAAAACACCTAAAAATATGGTAACAAGCAATATTCGTCCTCATTAAAAGATAGAAGTGTAATCGATAAAATTGATTATAGTAAAAAATCATATATACTAAAAGTTTTAGAAGCTTCTATTTTTAGGGTCAGCACAAAACTTCTCGACGTGTGAGATGTATTTTGATTTTTGTGAGAGGAGACATCGTCAGTTGCGGCAAAATGAAAACTTGTCACAATCCGTCAACGTGTTTAGTCGCTCGACTGACTTCGCATCTACTCGGATATTCGGATAAAATTCTTTATATCTTGGGTTGTTAGCGTCGGCATTACCAAATCAACGATAATGATACAAAAATCTTCCAGGAAAGGGATCCTATTTCAGAAAACTAATCGATATAACTGGTTTGTGACTAAGAAAATAATGTGTAGGTAAAAACAACATACAGTCAAATTCAGAACCTCCTCCTTTTTTTTGAAGTCGGTTAAACATACAAATACATTTTGTTTTCTAATGATACTTATTTGCATATTATAGAAATAAATGGGTTTGGTAACACTATAAAAAATAATCATTTCGTAGTATTTGGTTAGTTTTTACAAAAAAACCGGCCAAGTGCGAGTCGGATCCGCGTGGAATGAGTTCCGAACGAATAAAATACATTTTTAACTTTAAAATCATAGATTTTTTGTCGGCTTTCTTTTAATCTATAACTAAAGACTTATTATCGGTATTTTTTTCAAAATTGTGGGTTCAGTAGTTTCGGATATAAGGCAGGACTGAACAACAACCTACTTATCTTATAATCAACCAAATTACAGTTTAAAATATTCAAAGCTGCTTTAAAATGTGGGTTATTCACGTAGTTTCAAGGTTAAACGTAATACGGTAAAACGTTTCCGGGAGATAATCGTTCACGTGGAGGCTTTTAATTGCGTGATCGGCGCTATTTTACATTCACCACAGTGTATGTTAAAAGATTTAAATCGTGTTTAGATCACGCTTGTACCTAGTCGTTAATTTTCAGGATTTGCGTTACTTTAATTGAAATAAGTTATTTTACTATAAATTGTAGTTTTTGTTAGGTAATTTAATGAAATTTATAAGTTACAAGCTTTTGCCCGGCTTCGCTCGCATTTATATAGATTCGCAAAAGAAAGTAGTGTCCAGAGTACCATCTATATCTGTACCAAAATATTCAAATCCGGTTCAGCGATTTAAGCGTGAAAGTGTAACAAACAGACTTACTTTCGCATTCATAATATCAGTAAGGATTAGGATACTAACAATGTCAGCTTATCTATAAAGCTACCTGTATTTTCCCTTCTAAAATGAATTTCCCAGACAGTCAATAAACCTCATCCCCAGAGACTGAGAAATTAGCGAGAACAATAGCTGTAAGATAAACACTAATTCGCACCTGAAGGCTCACAATAGTCGGGTACGTAAAGCGATGCAAATATCGTGCGGTATCGTTCGCCGATCACGCGGTATCGGTTGGTATCGGTCCCGGTATCTAAAGTGTTGATACGCGATATCAGCCCTGTCGGCACACAGTCGCTGATACCGAACAATGGATTAGTTGAGAAGGTCTGTTCTCCACTGTGCTTTGATAAGCTTAGCCCTTTTAGGTCTAGTCTAATATATTACGGGTGTAACTTATTAGATTTAGTAATGAACATTTTCAATAATAAAAAATTCAGTGGACGCAATGCAATGACAGTTTTTGTCGTGATCTAATAACCAGCATTAATTATATTACCTATATATTGTCTGTTTCGACTGCGGTGAAGTACACCTTCGCTTGGCCCTGTGGTTAAGTAGGTGTAATGTTATGAACAAAATCACAAACGCTGAACTCAATTACAATAGAACTTGGTACTTTCAGATTCGGAAATTGTGTTTTGTTATCAATTTCATGGTACCTGCGTAACTAGTAGGTATTTTATTTTCTAGAACCTACCTATGATACAACCTTCTGTTCCATATCTGAGTAACATTACTTATTGCAGCGAACAGTTATTCTCATATTGTGTTGGTGTTATTTTACGGACGGAGCGCGCCACGAATCCGTTCAGGATAACGACGTGAAAAAATACGCGTTTCTTTTTAAATACAGCTCCGTTCGGAATAACAGTACGAGCACGGTGCACCGTCACAATACACGTGTCCGCATGAAAACATACCTACCCTTGAATAGACATACATAGGGTATAGTAGCATTGTTTCACCAATAAGAGCCTTGTATTTTTACTCTGAATAAAAGCAGGATTTCCCTGTTGAAATTCGAGTTGTTGTACGAGCCCAGAATGTCGTTCCTTAATTAGGTCCCGGTAGCACTAGGGCCTCAGGAGTCGTTAAGAGAATACGTGTGTTCACAAAGAGACATTTACATAGAAGACATAAGGTCACAATCAGGCCAGCAGACTTATTACTAAACCTTTTAATAAAGCTTAATTATATTTGTAACAAAAATAAAGTCGCACAATGCTCGCGACACATTTCGAAAGGAAACAATAACTCGAGGGTCAGGCCTGAAAGGTCAGACCACGGAGGGGGTGCGGCCTGCAAAGAGGGAGGGGTAGGAGGAGGGGTGCTCATAAAACAGTTTATTTGGCCAGTGGCACGCACACCTGTGCGTTGTATGGGCTCTAACACAATACACTGGGCGTGAAAATCATTTTATATTTTATACAACTTTTGAAGGTTTGTGTTTCAATTCTCTGCTTAAAGAAAGATTTGTAGGTACCTTACTATTTCCATGTAGTACTTGTTGCTATTGGACAAAGTATTATGTTAAAATTTGTCGGATATAAACAAAATTACCAAAATTCAAGGATTCAAATCAAAGTTTTGCTACAGTAAAACCTAATAACTATATATGTGAAAATGATTATTTTAATTACTCTATTATTTGATAGCTCCATAATTTCAGTAATAATTTACAGTACCTACTCACTTTAACTTCATAGGGAATTATTTACTGAAATGGAGAGTAATCTCATTAAGATCTTGATATTAAGCTTGATCAAAATCTAGACTAATATAAGTACTCTCTGGCAATAAGAGCCCAGATATTATATCAGTGAACGTCTTGTAACGAAAATAACTCAAGCACGAACTTAGTTGCCATGGTGTCGCCATTCGGGAATTATGAAGAACTTACCGTATTAAATATCTGAGCCGATACTTCAAACTAAGTAGAAAGATATTTACACAATAATATCCAATCAATTTTCTTCAAATGACATTTATTATATTATTATTTATTTTACTACGGTTAACATTGTTTGTGACTCTCGCTAAAACTATATAAGTACCTTAAGTTATTTTTTTATATCTTAATCTCATTGTAAAAGTTAAACAAAGAAAGAAAAGAAAGCAAAAGTATATTGTTTACTAAGTTACTGTAAAACTTTAGGAGCTTCACACATATTTAGTATCGTAGTTTAGTATCATTATAAGAATACTCGCAAAGTCTTTTACAATGTTTGTAGTAGTGAATAAAATAAAATCTAGTTTTGTTGCGACGAAACTGTATTATGAGCCATCTACATTCTACACAACCAGGCTGTTTCATAATCGGCGGCGGCAACCTCTCGCGTCCGGCCCTGGTTGAATCCATGGTCCGGAGCGAGGAGGCTTGGGAAGCGGTCACCTCCTTCTGCGAAGCAGTAATGCTAGCGAAGGAGGAGGCGGGCCGCGCGAGGGAAAGGCAAGGCCTTCGTCCCAACCGCCGCAACAGGAGAAGACGCCCCGGGCGTCGGGAGTCGCAGGGCGATCCCCGGCCACCGTAGGCGCGGGCCTGCGGACGGCGAGCGTTGGGTGGCTCGCTGTCCGATCACCACCAGGCCCGGGTCGATGGCGCGTTGTGTTTCACGCGCGCCTCAAAGAGATGTCAGCAAAGAGGACGGGGCCCGCTAGGGCCAGAGCCTGCCAGGGTTGCGGAATTTGTTCGAAAAAGTCACCGCGGCCCTGGAAAGCAAAGGGCTTTAGAAGGAACACGGATGGGTTTTAGTCAGTAAGAGTCTGACACGCCCTTCCGCTCCACCCAGAGCGGAAGAAGTCATTTGATGATTTCCCATCCTTAAAAAAAAAAAAAAAAGGCTGTTTCATAAAAAAATAACCATAATACGCTTAGATTATATACTGCTACGCAGATTATAGGTACATTCTTATGAGGGTTTTCTAAAATGACGTACACTAGGTGGCAGCACTGGGTCGTCAAGTCAAGGCATCGGTCAAAACGCTAATGTTTTCCGACGGGAGTTAACTCACGACGTCAACATCATGTTTAAGTCAAAGTAATTTTTTCAAAGAAGAGCGCCTCTCACCTATGTGGCGCCAACTGGTGGGGTACATTTTCCTGGAAACCCTCATTCTTTAGAAAACCCATTAAATTAAGTGAATGCCTTTACCCCTAGGGAGTCTCTGAAAATCAACGTTTGAGTTTCTGCTACTCAAAATCAAAAGTCATTTATTCAAATTAGGCTGAGTGTCAGCACTTTTTGAACGCCTAAGTTCTAAATAAATACAGTCCCCGAAAGCGCCCGCCCATCACCACTTCCTAGTGTTTTAGCAGAAGAATAACTCAAATTATTATTAAGAATCTGCTGATCATTAGTAAAACTAAATATATATAGTTAATGAGTTTTTATGAATAGAGCAGTATTATATATAAGAGCTAGCTCATCAGACGATACAACTCGGCCTATCTTACTTCAAGCAGCTACTTCAATCCGTTTCAATATTTGTACTATCCGGAAGCTGCATGTGTACGTCTCGTGACTCCTCGGTTCCCGCAGCTCGAAGCCAATCAACGTAACGTGCAATCGGGTGGTTAACGCGCTGTTAACTCGCGGTAATCGCCGGCGGAGCGGTCACACAACATAAACAACCGCCGCCTTTATGGCCCCACACGGATTATCGTAAAAATTAACGTATCGTTGAATTCCAGCAGTTATTAAGAACAGATGCGATCGAGTTACTGCAGCGAATTAATTATATTTTTAACGCTTTCGTGCATGTTAATGTTGCATTTTATCTGAATTTTCGTTTAAATGTTAATTAAACCCCATTGGGAGGTCGGAGCCTCGTCGAAGCCTCGTCTAACGGTTCCGACATCACCACAAGCACGTAAACTTGAACTGCTGAGCATTGGATTCCGAAATAACCGATTTCAGGAACCGTCCTAATCAAACAACGGTGAACTTGTTTGAAGACTTATATTTATACCTTTGAAGACCTTGCCATCAAAATTAGGCTGCCCCCCAACATACAATAACTTTTCAATAACCGTGCTTGCGTGTTGTGTCTGCAGCGTCCACCTTTACTGCCAAGATCGGTAATATTAGTCACATACGAGCAGCTCATAGTCAAACAGAAATCATCGCCGTCTATCTTAAATTGGCATGTAAGATTTACAAGGTGTAACAGAAATAACACAATACCTGAAATATGTTCAATTTTCTCATCATTATGAAAATTTTTACCCAGAAAACGCAAGGAAATAAATCTGCTGTTCAGTACCTTTTGCTGAATCAGCTGTTAAGTTCATGGTTGATAAAAGTTGTTCCTAACGATGTAAAATGACCCCCTTTTAAGTTTTGCGTTTTTTTCTGTAAAACTGTATAATCTACAACTTTGCTTCTTCCAAATAGAAGATATAAAATGTATCTCATTACCCTATTAGAAGTCACCTCCTTATTTAACACGAAGTGAAAGCAGAGCAAGAACGCTTCCCAGCCAATTAATAATTCACAAGTTTAAAACATAAAGCTACCCTCAACAAGGGTGCTACTTACCCCAATATATTTTGTAAATAAACGTGTTTCGCTCGCAGTTACCTTATTATATTTATTTCCGGCACAAATGACTTCCTGGAACTGCCTGAGAGTCGTGTGCCTACGTAAATGTTCCGCGGTAAGGAAAGTCGTAGACGCCGAGCGTTGATGCGTTTTAGATTCATGTTATTATTCTCAAATAAGTCATGTTTTCCTGTACGGTAGCGACGCACTTAGGAAACTCGTGTTAGATTGGAACCGGTACAGGTTTTGATTACCTTGTTGTGCTGTCGTTTAGATTTTAGACTGAATTTTATAAAATACTAGCTTTGTTAGGATAAGGCTGTTATTTTTCTATGACGTTGTGATTATGAAATTATGAAAAACTATTATGTATTTAATATTTAAATTAGATTTTTTTTCGTGATTTCGGAGTTACAATGACACATTGTGTAGCCTTTTTGAAGGCAATTTGACACAATTAATTATATTATTATATTATCAAACGAGCAATAACACGAGTATATTGATGTCCACACAATATGTGTTGTGAATGTTGTGATAGCGATTACGATGTATAGGCCAATAATGTTGCCCCAAGCGATAGCTAATGAGTGTTGCCACATCACAATATTATTTTCATTCGGTCGTGTAAACATATGTTCTATTGATTTGGCTCGTATTTTACTTCTTGTTTTTTCAAGAGTATATATAGGCACATTATATACACCTACTTATAGTCTTCAAAAATGATTATTTCCCTATTATTTCACCAACTATTCCCTTTCAATCAAAATACTGTATATATGACAGGAATAGCTATCGTAAAGAAACCATTATGCTACTTTCATTTTAAATAGTTTTAGTTCGCCCAGACTCGATAGATGGCGTTGGCGTCGAGATAGATCGCGCTATGGTTTCGTTACCAACGTTTAAAAGAGCAAAAAAATAGTGTAGATCATAACACAGTTTATGGTTTCACTTTCAACCCTATAAGTGTTAACATTAGGTTAACCTTATTCATTAGCTACTTTATGCACATACAAATGGACTTAAACCTTAGGCCTTTTCTTACGACATCGGTAGCCAACAAACAGTTTCGTCGGACAAAGTGTATAACAAAGACTTCAACCACTACTGACCTAGTGAATACCCATTCATGTGTTTAATGGCAGCGATATTTCGTGTCATTACTCACCTTTATCATCAAAACGTTAACTGTATCTACTATTAGTACACACACGCTTTGGCGACAGTTCAGCTGTTCAGCATTCCTAGTTTCAATGTAATATGGAGCGAGCCTATTGTCCTTCACTGGGAACGATTCCAATAATATTCAGCTGTAATAGAATTGTGAAACAGAAGCATGCAGATGTGGCACTTGTTCTGAACAAGCACAAAAAGTATCTAACTTTTGAGAGCGGAATTGACGGGGAGTCTCTGGAATCTGGAATCTGGTCTCTGGAAAGGAATTGAGCGGATCTTCCGCTGTGTTTTGGGATCGAGAAATTTTTGGCATACACAACATGTTATGTTTAGGACTGAACAGAAGATCCACATTTATCAACGCCTAAATATTACCAGCGCAATCAAATCGAAGGAGATAATAAATTTTCTGTGTTTCCTGCTAGGTAAATTCAACAGGGTTTTTGAGTAAAAAGTGAATCTTTATCGGCAACCACATCATCGCTTACCAACAGGTGAGATACTGGTTGGTCAAACGAGAGTCAATTATAAAAATGAATCCGACACACACCATATATTGACTGGCCTGTTGGTCGAGTGGTTAGTGACCCTGACTGCTAAACCGGAGGTCGTGGGTTCGATTCCCACCCAGGACAAATCTTTGTGTGATGAGCATGATCATTTTTTCTGTGTCTGGGTATAATTTGTCTATAATATGTATGTATTTAGAAATATATAAGTATGTTTATCAGTTGTCTGGTTGCCATAGCACAGGCTTTGCCTAGTTTGGGATCAGATGACCGTGTGTGAGTTGTCCCAAGATATTATTATTATTATTATATATGTATATACTGTTTACGACCATTGAAACATTATTATTGTTAAGCTAATCGATTCAAAATTTTCATGCTTCTGCAGTCGTAAGCAAATGCTATTTAGAGGCAATCTTATGAAGTGTGTCAGTCGGGTAAATATAAAATTACCCTGACTGCATCTTCTGACTTACCCGCGCTATGTCTCATACGTACAAAGGGCGCCAACTTTTCCTGCCGAACGTGACGCGCCCCGAAAACGATGCAAATCGTGTGTATCACCGCTTTTGTGCCGCCACACAAGTATCGCACTCACGGATTAATGCGCCGTTCTGTGACAACTTCTGTAATTTTGCCGCGGTACACTTGTGGTAATGGAGGGAGGGGGGTACTTGGTGCTACGGAATTGGGGAATAATTGGTTTATGGGTGACGAGGATTGCGGTCGAATTAAATGAAGGGTTAGTTTTCCAAATATTATTTAAATTTAAATTTTATGTGCTGTGGTGGTACATAAGCGGGCTTCGCAATGCAACAAGGCAGTTTCTACATAAAAAGGTGTTTTTTTTGGTAATTTACTAGTAGGCATTTCTTCGGGTAGGTAGATACCTATTAGTTACTTCGGTAAACTGAGGGTCGGATTCTGAATCCAGATTTTCCAGAACTTGTGAAACAGTACTTAATGCCAAACTTTGACAGATTTTCAGGCGAAAGTAACTACAGTCAATCAAAAACCAATCAATTCAAAAATAGTAGTTTTCACATACGAGCATGTAGGTTTGTAAGACACGATAAAAACGTATATCTTAAACAGAACTTAGGTAATCACAATGCAAATAAATTTACGTCAATAAACAAAACACTGCAGAATCAGTGCATAATAAAGCGCAACGCGCACATGTCCGAGTGACGTCACTCACGGCACGTGCCGCGACTGTACCTCCGACACGTGTGTGCGCACTTCATCTTAGCCGCTGCCGCTGTTCATTAGGCCCATCGGCTAACGAACGACACGGGAACATGTTTTAAGGAATGACTGTGTCTTATTTATGGAGGTTATTTAGTAGGTTTTAATTTAAATATATTATCTCAATCCTACCTAATGTTACAAATGCGAAAGTAAGTTTATTACGCTTGCACTTCTAAATAGTTGAACCGGGTTTCATGAGTTTTGGTACAGAGATGGATGGGGCCCTGGAGACGGCTACTTTTTTGTATAATAATTTAACTATAGTACTATCTACGCGTTCATGGAATCCTCTCAGATAAAACGAATGTTAACCATCCTTTAGTAGAAAACCTGCGGAAATATTCCAGAAGGTTTTCTCTAAGAAATCGATCGTTGAATCTATTACAAACTTGGTCAAAACTCTCGAAATTTCCAACTAAAATATTGTTGTTCAAGCAAAATTAATCTAGTTTAAGACTTCTATGAACGCAAAGATCTTTGTAATGTAAAAATCATTTTCTAACAACAAAAAAAATATATCACAAAAACGCCGCCAAAAAACCATTAGCTCCGAATAAAATCCGTTTGAGCGAACATGAAAAATATGGCTGTTTGAAACGTAGTCGCGCATCAATCTCTGGGATTACGCGCTATCTCGACGGAAATGAGCGATAGGAGAACACCTTGCGTCGGAAATTAAATATTTATCTCGTCTTGCGTGTGTTCGTGTATTGATTGTTACCTAATGTGTTTATAAAGCGTTCGGTTTGCGATGGAAGTGTTGTCGGTGACGTCTGACGTGTGCCCACATACATATGCGCACAGGTGTCAATACCGAGGAAAGTGTCTGAGTATATCACATAAGTAATAGGGTAAGTGTTTATGTTTGCAATACAAAAAGAACCTAGAAGGAAGGCCTATCTAAGAGGCAGTTTGGAGGGAAAACATTGGTAGGGGAACCCTTAGTAGAAGAACACACATGAACCTTATTGGTGATGTTCTTCATAAAGCACGTGTGCGTGGCAATCACTACCGGTGTGCGGGTATGACTAGATGAATGAACGTTAACAAAATGTGTAAGGACCGTGTAGCAGGTAGCGTTTTATACATTGTTTTACACACCCTCCCGGCACAAAGCGTGGGCCTTATATATCTGCATATGAATACAATTAACGGTAGGCAGGAGGCAAAGTAACAGACAACGTAACCATATCATAATGTTAATTGTATTATAAAACGATTGTAGTAAGACACAAAACCTAATCCTACATTTACTTTACATAAAAAAATCTATTAATTCTGAATCATGTATTTACAAAACCACAAAAATATCAAAGGACTTCAAACAAGCATATAAAAAGAACGCACTAAATTATTCACGAAAAAGAAATAATTCCTTCCTTCCTTCCTCATTCCTCAGCATATTATTTTAAAACAGAACCAATATTTACAAGAGATGTGTCGCCGTACAAACAAATGTCTCGATATAGGTGGTCGTGAATGTCGCGAGTCGTGACACATGTCATTAATCTTCACTAAAATAAACTGTACACTAAAGCTTTACCGTTTTAATATAGAATGTGGTAATTAATAGCGGGTGTATAAATGTATTTATTTAATGCTTAATCTAAGGAAGCAAATCCGAGTGATATACGAGCTTTATTGTTGATTTAACCTTAACTGTAAATATCTCAGCGGGTCTTGTTGTTTAGAAACATAAAATGAGACACAATAAGGCCTAATGAATTTATTAAGAAAATTAGCTTTTCATTTGAAAATACCGGTGTCATGACAACTAGAAAGATACAGATTTAATACGCTATGGAGAAGATTACCAGGGTAGGTAAGCTTCATTTAGAGTATTAATTGTAACCTAAGGCGCCACCACCACGAGTGAGTGAATCGCCGCGAGTCCGCTCTGCTACCGTCGCGTCGAGTAATCTCCACGAGACGATTATTCTTCCGCCAGCTTATAGTCGCGAATCGATTTTCTCATGTTCACAAGAAATCGTAGCACATTTTGTTTTGTTTAAGTGCTAAAATATAGCTGATAGTTCCTAACTAGGAATAGATTGTGATAAAAACAGAAGTTTATAAAAACTGATTTGTTGGAAAAGTTTTAAGACGAGTGCAGCGCGTATCGTTGACGTTTTGCTAGTCAATGTTACTTGTCGAACCGCCAAGATAAGAGTAATATCACGGTGTGTACAGTAGACAGTGTTAATAGTGTTATAGAATGAAGTGGCAGGGCGTCAAGGTCACACCTTGGAAATAAATAAGGTCCCCGCATGCTTCAACGCGGAAAATTCGAAATATCGAACCTTGCGACACAACATCAAATTAATTCAAACTGCGCAGACAAGTCGCGGGTAGAAGTCAGTATTCACTGAAAATATTTTTTCCTAGCTTTGCTCAGCTTAGCCTCAGGTTTGCTGCCTTTGACATTTGCTTTTACTACATTAAAATTTTACATTCTTGACACATTGGTGTTTGACGTATTTCAATCCTAAAACAAACATTTATTTAGCAAGTTTCTTGAAATAAAATAAAGAAAATAAATAAACGCTATAAAAACAGACACTGCAATATGATACTGAGATACTGATGAAAACATTGGTGGATAACATAAAAGTATTATTCAATCCAAAATCAGTTCTGTTGAAACCTCGATAAGGTTATTTTCTTTAATTTAAAGTAATTTTCATGGAATAAATTGAAAGAGCTACGTCTCTCAGATGAAAAAAAATATTTTTCGAACTATGTAATATTTTTCTATCGAAAAAATTTCTTCGAGAAGCATATACTACAATTTCAAATTCCTGTTCCAGGTACTTTACGTTCGTTAACAAGATACGCCGAATACGCATAAACGAAAAACGGCCTGTTACTAAATGTATCACCTTAATTAATATTGGAGCAAGACGTTCGTTCGTAGAGGTGGCTCTAAGACTAAAGTAGAGAAACAGACTGGACGGTACTATAGAAGATTTCTTTGCCTAATCCTTTGGGAAATACTGACATGACATTTTCTGTGTACAGAGGTATTGTTCGTTGTAATATTCTATGTCTTAAGAAGAACTCCAGTAAAGTTTCTCTGTGTCATGTATTGTAAAATAATTTGCATACTATTGTATAAATTCAAGTTTTTAAAAGCTTAACAGACAGATGTGTTGCTGGGGAGTTTGTTGCGCCACTTCTTCTTCCCAGCTACAGCACTAGGAAGTGGTGACGGGCGGGCGATTTGGGGGACTGTCTTTATCTAGAACTTTGACGTTCAAAAAGTGCTGGCACTCAGCCTAATTTCAATAAATGACTTGAATTTTGAGTTTTCGATCATTTTGCTAAATAATCCGTTTCTCTGACTATATTATGGAACCTTCTGTAGCACTGTACACCACCACCAGTACTCTGGGTCTGTAGTCTGTACAGTAGTGTTGTGAACAACACACGCATTCCCCGCGCGCCTGTAATGAGCGTGGCATAGTAATGACAGCCCGCTCTATGCTCTATGATTACCTCCGTCATTGCGCTGTGTTCCTGGTAGTTTGACATGTGCTGCGGTCATTATGTACTGGTTAACTGGTTAGTTAGTTGATATGAAAGTGGGAGTAACAACATAATGTTTTTGCTTACATACAACATATTATTATTGATTTCTTGACATAAAATACCGTTTCAGTAAGCTCCCTGTTCACACAGTAAGCAAAATAGTTAAATTATAAATTATTATCATCGAAGACGCTTGAGAATTTTCGATGTAGTTTTGTGACAGATTCTTTTAACCGTCCCAAGCGAAGATCGGCCGTTTAAAAAAATAAACGTCAGGATTTGAAACATAACCGAGGTTCTAAAAAAACGACCACCTATTTTCTAAGACAAAAGTCAAGGACAGCACCACCTCAGATAAACACTTATAAAATAAAACAGACTGCTGAACTTGAGGTCGTCCCCGGAGCGTCATGGCGCGCCCGAGCTCCGGCCACTCGAAGCCGAGGCGGCGCCGAACGGATTCGCTGATAAAACAACTTTATTTCTGTTAGAGCGGCACTTTTTTCCGATATCGACGGCAACTTGATGTTCGGCAAATTTTAATGTCAAAGTTAACGCTCTTGGATTTATAAGTGTCGGGCAGAGAGGTAGGCACTTATTGTTGTTTTATAATGAACCGGAACGACACGTGCTGATCAGAGAGCTTTCAGACCAGTGGCATTCTATCGGCGGCAGTGTCACAATAGGGATGGACTGGTAAATCAAAAATGTATGAAAAGTTTCGTTGTTGCTAATGGAACAATACTTTGTGTAGAACCCAAGATTTACATCTTCTTCTTAGCGTGTCGGTGGCAAATACACTAATCAAATTTTATGCTTGACCCAGTACTCAGCAACAGCAACACCGCAGGTCGCGGACGCAGTCATAAGGTCTTCACATGTACAGGACAGGGCATGCGGCGCAACACAAGAGATGGGCCTTAGACTGCGGAGCGACGACACAAACACTGAAGATCCGAGAACCTCTACCTGAGGAGGTTATCTTTAGTGCGACCGACCTGGGTGCGGAGTCTATTTAGGGTTTTCCAGGTAGGCCACGGCGGGCCCGATGAAATAATCAGGAGGTTTGAGCTTCTCTCGCCAAAGTTCACATCTTTCCGAGGAGGTGTTGCCAAAAGATGGACTCACGTATCCAAGAAAACTTCTTCGGCTTTTTTATCTTTGAGGCACTAAGCTGTTTAATTGTACATTGGGTGGAGTGAGTCGTATTCTATTTTTTTTCCATGTACCTCATTCTTTGATTGATGAATATTGCTCACATAGCAACACAAACAACAACGTATTCATTCACAAAGATTTATCAGCTTGCTCTCATGTATTTATTAGAAACGAGGCAAAGCGAGCCCTAGTGCCACCGTATGAGGGCCCATTCAAAGTCTTATCGCGGCATAATAAATTCTATACGTTGGAATGTAAAGGTAAACAAATCACGGTGTCACTTGATCGCTTGAAACCAGCCTATTTATTAAGGTATGACGACGTGTTGGTCCCACGCCCGGAGAGCACCGTAACCACTCAAAACGACGCGCCACATACGTCGAGCGATAAGACGCCACTCAATACCGTTCCGCATCCGCCAAGCCATACGACGACATCCGACACAACAAAGCCCGATTCACAACAAGTTACAAGATCAGGTCGCATCGTTAAGAAGACCGTGAGATTCAACATGTGAACCGTCACTTTGTCGTCAACCACAGCCCACACCAGCACTTCACCGCCACACTACAACAAGCACGCATCACCCAAGTCAAAACACCTCGACTCTATAATGGGCCAACCAGACAGCAAAATGACCATCGTAGCACAAAACAGCAACAGCCTCAAGATGTCCTCGGCCGTAGTCGTCTTAATCAGCACAGGCATAATCCTCTGCGTACTCTACGTGGGGTGGCGATACTGCAAACGTCGCGTCGAAACCGCGCGCCGTAGAGACAAGAATCAGCCGCGCTATCACACAGCACGCCAGCGATATAGCACCGCCCATCATGCAGACAAACCACCCGCATCAATCTTAAACCAGCTTATAGTGTAGCATAAAGTGAAAAGTGCGCGCTAATAGTGCAACCGTAGCGTTTAAGTACTTTTATTTTCGTAGATATAAATAGTTATAATTTAGTATTGGGGTTCAACAATAAAATTTAGCTTCAACTAAGGGGGGAGGACTGTAGCGCGTAGGCACAATAATCATAGTTAATCTTAGGCACATTAGATTAAGTTACTGTATATATACTGTTAAGTTCACTGGAGTCAGACAGTCGCTCAATAAACTTCGAACCAAGAACACGCACTTTACTTTGCCGACCCTTCTGATAATAATCGACCACACACACACACAATTACCGGCAAAGTATTGACATGAAACGATGATGATGATTCGACGATGTATTTTATTAGGCTGGCAGTGTTAGCCACCGCATTACTTTGAAGTTAATATTTACAATAGAAACTGCACCAAATATCAGTTTAATTTCAGAAATATAAACAGTACTAAACTCACAGCTCTAAATAAACTAACCCAGTAAATATTAATAATATCACACATAGACCTCATCCCACCGGCCCCCTTCTACCATCGGACATCTAGACGCACTGCAAGTTACCATCCCTACCTTGTTGCTATTCCACCAATATGCACTAGACGTTTCCAAACATTTTTTATTATGTGCACAGCAAAGGAGTGGAACTCTCTGCCTGTGTCTGTGTTTCCGAACGCATACAACCCTAATCTCTTCAAAATTAGAGTGAAATAGGCTTCTTCTGGGTAAGCTCATTCCATAGTCGACTTTATCTCTGTCATCTATGACCTAGACCAAAGTGAAGAGCAAACCCATCTCAAATAAAATACACATACTAAGAACCGAAGATGTATTTGGAGAAAAATTTTTTAGATCAAGATCTAAAATAAAACTTCTTCAGGATGAAGCACTCAAAAAGAACAAACATGCACATATTTGAATATACGGATGATTTTTTTTACATTTTTATTAACTCGAGACTCCTTTCAGTGTTTGTCGCACGCACACGTTCAAAATTCACCCTGTATATGCAAAAATGAAATTCAAAAAGCGGTCTACTGTCAAATATTTCCCTTTTACACCTAAGACCGAGTGTCATTCTATTAGCGATGGCGACTGTAAAAATGCGAAAATATTAGGGATTCCCATACATTTTTAACGTTCTGACAATCGCCTCCACCACGCTATCACTGTCAGAATGTCTAAAGATTGTTTTTTATCGAAATGGCGGTTAATAGTCACTTTCAAGGAGGCTTTCTCTTTCTTATGTTATCCTCTATTTCTTTTATCTCTTGTCACTATTGTATACAGATTAGCTTTCGCCCGCGACTTTTTACGCGCATATCCCGTTTTTTCCCTTTTCCGTATAACCTTTAGTCCGCCTTCCTTATGAATGTGGCTATCATATACAACAATATTTTTTTTAACTCCGACGGGCAGTTCCTAAGCGCGTTCAACCAAACAAACAAACTCTTCAGCTTCATTATTAGTATAGATATAATGCCATTAAACTGTAGTGCTTTTTATCTTGCCTGCTTGCCAATTACTCACAATTTTCCACATAAGATTCTTAATACGTAAACTAAGGACACAGGACCTTCTGTAGCTCCTTACGTCCGTGTCCCCAATCGAGGCCCGCTCCACTCCAGTAGAGCGACCTTAACTCAAGGATAGGCACGGACGAAAGCGTTCATTAACTATGTACAGGTAGGTGAACAGGTGCGGACGGCGAGTGTGTGCCACTCAATTGTTACAAACTACCAGGAAAACAGAAGGTGTGAGGAGACTTGTGTTGTTGTGAAAACGAATAGAGCATGGGTCATTTTTCAAACTATTATAAATGAGAAACATAAAGCATAAAGAGGTCATTGTTTGTGGAGTTGCGATAACTGATCTGATTACGAATAATTGAAGCTACGCTCTCATAGAGTGGAATGTTTGATACCACTGAATAATCTGCGATTTATGTGAGAGGCTGTAAGAGCAAAGCTACGGAACAAAGGTTATTATATGACTGATCATATAACAGCCGCACGGGTCGATTTTCAAAGTTCAGCATCGCTTGCCGACCCACCTGGGTCTGTGTGTGGGTTACCGTCTTTACATTCTGAGATTCTTGCGTCTTTTGTTGATCTATGACTGTCGTTACGTGTTGTAAGAACCGAGAAAATTTGACAGCAGCCTTACCAAGGAGTAGCGTGTTACTCAGTTACTGGGTTGTAGAGTCAGCTTCATGAAAAGGAAACAAACAGTTGGGAAAAGGCGATGTAGAATGACTGATCGTAACAGAGCAGAGTGTGTCTTTTACAACAAGACGGTCTACGTTTCTTGCCCAATCGAAAAAAGAATGAATCATATTGAATATTGAATACGACCAGTGTCTTATATTATAAAAGGAGTAATTGCTAACTTCAACAACACAACTGTATTTCAAGGCTAGACCAGTATAATAAGTACGTTGTTACTGTCCCACATTGACAGGGCACTTATTTTGTATTTCTCTCTAATAATAAATTGTTTTGTTTGCCAACTTAAAGAAGCCAATGTACGTACCGAAGGTGACGAGTCGTTGTACTCATAGTAATTACTAATACATTCAGACCAACAAGTGATAAATCCTTTAATTCTCGGATTGTTCCACCCTTCAGCGTTTGTACGGCGTCTCTCCGCAGACAGTGGCCCACTTTTAATCTAGCGCCGAGTGCCCTGTTACCTGTTCATGTAAGAACTAATGACTGCGCTAGCGGACGGCAAAGCCATGGTCAAATGGGTCAGGCACAGGGTTTAATTAATAAGAAACTATGTTGTTCTTGAATAAGTTAGGAAAAATTGATAAACAAAATTATAACCGATAAGGCCGTAATACACAAGCTTAATCAGCTTACTCAGCCATAGTGACATCCACCAATCAGAACTTGTTAAATGGCCATAACAAGCTCTGATTGGTGGATGTCACACTCATACCTCTCTAGTCTGGCTGTTTGTGTACCCACCCACCCAGGTGCACCCACGATACAGGAGAAATTACAAGTGAAGAAAACGTTTAAAAAAAATGTATAAGTTACAGGTATAAGAAGTTCTTCAGAGTACAGAGTGCGACCAATGGCTGTGATTTCTGGAAAATGTATCTCTGCTTATTCCTTCTGATATCGTTAATGTTATATAATACACGTTCATGTTCCTCTATTTATCCTCAATAAGAGGTTGTCGCTTCAGGCGAACTCCCGTGACGACAGCGTCATGACTGCTCGTTAGCGAGGATTATTGGCGATAACCGCCTCATTCTCCACGGCAACCCCCGCCTCACCGGCTATAGTGCGAGAAAATAGTTTCACGCGGTCATACAAACAGCGGATAATAGTATTTACAAGTAGTTCTAGTTGTTTGTTTACAATTTCTCTCAGAAATTGTTTCGGAAGCTGTGTGCTTATTTTTGTCTCATTTGGAATTGTTGTGGCTTACATTGTAATTTGAACTGAAAGGTATTCAATTTAGGTCGTGCTAGAACCCGGAGTCTGCAGTAAGTCTTTGTACCTGGTTTGTGTTCAGAGTACTAGGAGGACAGAATGTTAAGTTATAATTTCGGTTTCCGAGAATCGAAGCTATTTAACGTATTTTTGTATTATAATTTATAGGCTCGCAAATAACCTCAATCTGATCTGATGGAAAGCGATGGTGTGGTCAAAGATGGCATATGGCATTAAGTCCGCCTCTGTACATTTGTGTGCGTAAAGTGTAAATAAATAAATAAAATAAATATGTACCTGTACCAATCTTAACATGTATCAACCGATTAATCATTAACACACACCTACTCACAGCCATACACCACGCATATCCACCTCCCACACACATACACGCACTCACACTCTACACACACTCACAAATACTACGCATACCTGAACTTGCTACAACAATTTTGTAAACATCCTAGAACCTAAATATGTTTTTTTTTTTTATTATGTCTCAACATTGTAAATCGTAACCCATGGGAAGTTGCGAGGTAACCCCATCACAAGTATCCTTGTAACTTACCGAAGCAATAGAACAATTGTATGAGAAACAATAAAAAAAATTTGAAGTATGCTTAGAAGTAACCCATTCTCATTTCATTTTATTTTATGCTGTAAAAGCTTCCATTTTTAAGAGGAAAAGTTGCTACTACACGAGTAGTGGAGTAACTGAAACGTGCTCACACATTGTAAGATGAAGACAAAAAACATCAAAAGGCTAAAGTTCGTGACAACACATCCTGAATCCTTGATTTTCAATAGCCCCGGAGAGTTGATCCCCATTCTATTCGCGCCACAATGAGGACAACTTTAGTCCCTGCTCAAAGTTGGCCGTGGTTAGGACGTGGGCACAACAGCGCACAAGTCACTAGAGGCCAGTTAGTGTGACCTCACCCTGCACGAGGTAAACTGTGGGAGAGGAGTCAGCAGGTTCATTTCTTGAAATATGTGATAATTTTCAGACTAGGTCAGACTCTGGTCAAAGCACATAGAATGGTTTTAAAGATACCGATGCAAATTGAAGACATTTGAAAAAAACTTAGGTATGGTCAAAGTGCTCTCTGCTTGTTATTTGCACAACACAGAGGTGACCTTCTGCCTTCCCATGCTTAGTGGTCAAACCGCCTATTGTTTTTGTATCCACTAAACTTTACAACTCCCGACTCAGCTCCATAAAAAGAATATAAATTGAGACACATCACAGTTAAGGTCCACTGTCGTGACAAAGGACCCTATTAATCTTGCTACGATGTTGTCATCAAAAATAACTTAGCGAGATTATTCAGCGGAGACCGTGCCTAGATCGCGATCTGAACTTTTTGCCAATCGCAGTCCTATTACTTCAAAAGGCTTGCTACATAAAGCATAAACGTTGATATTTCTTTGTTTCATATATTCTTTCATTCGCATCGTTCGTGCGGACTGGTTTAGTAAGAATCTGGGAGAAATGTGTTGATATTTTTGGGGGGAGATCGCGGAGCGGAACAGTCGGAACGTTCGAGTCATTTAATATACACTATAGTAACATACGTTAGAGCGAGGTAGCATTTGTGTTTGCCGCACTGAAGATACGTACAGAAGAACTTGGGAAAATTATGAACACATTTAGGGATACGATAACTTAAGTGTAATTTTAAGACTACAAGTGCTTGTTTAATATTACAGCGTTAAACATTAACCAGCACTTATAGTCTTAAAATTACACTTATTACGCAATTAAGAAGAGGGATAATATTAACTTTAGGCTGAAGCAGGGAATTTACTCTTCGTGCACATCCGACCGCCGAACAATTTAGTGATTGACCGCCACAGACGAATGATTGTAGTGAATCCTCATTATAAAAAGTTTTGTAATAACCTTATTCAAAAAATTAAATACATGATGGTTGTTCTTCTTTACCTGTTTCTGTGAGCGTTTCAAACCAGATGTAGGGTTGTTTACAAATAGTGTGGAATGGTATTTCTGTTGTACCTGCTAGTGGTGGTGGTCACAGAGGGTGCAGGGTGCGGAGTGCGGGGCGCGGGGCGCGGGCTAGGGTTGTCGCTCAGCGTGATATAGGGCCGCGTCTCGGCGCAATCATGCCGTCCACGCAAAAAAATAATTGCGCTATATTTCAGTAGGAGGCGCTATTTCGCGGTTCATTACAGTAATGGACGAAATAAAGTGCATGCGGCGACGGATCCCGTCCGGCCGCTACTGTGCCCTAAATATACCTACTGGTGTAGTTTATATATTTATGGGACAATATTTTATCGCAGCATTTATAAATTCTTGCATCAAAGAATCTATTATTCCATTTAGAATGACATACCTTTATCATCCGAGATTTAATATTTAGATGCTTTTGTTACGTAAGCAGCCACCGGCTACCCTACAGATACCTTATCCATTCGAGACAGACAAGCTTTCATATTATGAACGAACACAAGTCTGACCGTCATCAAACAATTTGTAATAAGACATATCCGGAAACATATTATTTTGTATCAATATTACGATATTCGTTTACGATTTACGAGCACCATAACAACACGTTCTCATGTCCACTCACGATCGCGAGTCGTGATCGAGTGCGAGTGGTTCCCGTGGTAGCACAGTACACAGTCAGTAATGGCGATCAGTTTTATGGTCGTAGCTAGCGATGCCCAGAAATTGTATAAGGCAATTCCATCTGCGACCTCCGCGGAATAGTAAGCATAGTCGTAACGGATCATATTCGTCGCGCAGATGTGCTTCCTAGACCTCGACGGAATTCGGAAGACTTCGGCCACAGCTGGTCTTTGTACATCTTAGCTTTGTTACTCTCAAACGTTTAGCTAAGTATGTAGGTACCTACACATGTGCTCACGATCGTTGAGAGGAATGTATCCTGAAATGTTGTGAATAGTGTACATTCGAACAGAACAAAGAGAGAAACCCGTTTGTAATAGAGATACGGATTTCAAATAGACTACCGTTTGAAACAAAACGTTTCAAATGTTTAGGTGTGCGCGTCAGTACGAGTCAATCCCGGATATTTCAGCGATTTCCGCGTCGCTCTAACTATTGGAATTTTTCTTTGTCGATAAAATCGTACGGGTAACGTTCTGGAAAACCGAAATCCGGTTAGGTACGACCTGAAATATCGCAGAGCTATTCTGTCATGTCATTTTTGTGACTGAAGCTATGCGTTGTCCTGCGTCGCTCGTGCGACTAACTGGCGCAGGAATGCAGTGGAGTAGGAGGCGGTGTGACAACTAAAGAATTTGTGAAATACTAGCAACACGCGTTGTCGTCGATTTGTGACACAAGCGACGCATGACGTGACACAAAACATAAATAACTAAGTTTTGGTAGAATTTATATGGTGGTATCAACTTTTATCGCAGATTGAGCTTCTTTGATTTCTTCCATTCAAGATTTTCCTTCTTTTCTAGGCACTTAATATTCAGTTAAAATATTTAATGTCGTAAATTTACTACCTGCTTTGTATTATTATTGTAATGCTTTTAAAATCAATATGAATTCTTGATTGAATATGTAAATTTAACTATTAGTACAGACTAAGTTACTGAGCTTCATATACCCACATCAAAGTTGAGCGTAACTCACGAGTCGTGAGATCCGCGCGAGTCGAGGCACTCTCTCCAAACTGTTTGTTTTTCATCCCAGCTGCTTGAACTAATACCATTAATATCCAAAAATACCCTCCGTTCAAGCCAATATCTCTCAGCTTTCCTATAGGTGCGTTATGAAGTAAAGCTCTCTCATATATTTTCTCGTGCACGTTTTTCCCTTCAACAAACAAGGTTATGCCGGCTATTAGGCGATCTTATCCGTCTAACATGTGTACTTATTGTATTAAACGTGGCGGCGGTGCGGTTTAGTGATACACCATGTTTGTACGCACACTCTCACCGCCGCGACGAAGGGCGCAGGTAAATTGTGTACGTGATACGTTCACCAGGGGCTCGGGGTCACACCTATATCCAACAAACCTCTATTTTTAGTCAATTTCAACCTCCTTTAGTCCGCACTCGAGAAAATATATGCAGCGAATTCAAACCTTGATTTTGCAGAATGTAATTACCATAAGGATCATCAATATTCGTGAAAATTCTATGTTAAACTATGAATAACAAATTAAGTCCGAAATAAATGAGGTGAACTCAACATAATTATCTAATCCAATTTATATTCAACGCGATTTTATGAGTTCAGTTGTAAAAGAAATGTCGCCCTATACATTTATAATGGGCTGCTAAAATATCACGTTGTGCCAATAAATTGTGCGGGAGCCCGTGGATACAAAGTGGAAACTGTCGGCGCTGCCAATATTGCCAGGAGACATCAAAAGTGTTCATTCGTTCATTCACGACTGGTTGATATCGCGAAATTAGCTATTGATGTAGTGAGCGGAGTGAATGAACAAAAGAAGAGCGCCTCTATTGATCCGCCGCCTGTCAGCCACCGCTAATGTCAGTTATTGCGAACGACACAACAGTATTCTGCCAAATTGAGGTTACAGATATGAATCTACACAGTGATTTCACTACCAATACATTAACTACGTAACTCCGTGAACATCAACCTTGAACACAGCGAATATTGGAATATTCTTACATCTATTCAATTTCAAATGAGCTCCCGAAGCTTTCGAGCAAATTGAATCATACGCGTTACTCTCTGAATAGGGATAACATACGCTTACAGCAAATAGGTGATTATGTCGTTCTATAACATTATACTAACATATCAATTTGTTTAGAAAGCGTATCGATTATGGCAGTATTCCCAGTTCGTTTCTATTCTACGGGAGTCTTTCTTATATCTGCTACTTGTAAATATACGTATGTATCTTTTTACGGGTTTCAGGCGATCGGTATTGCTTCGCGAAGTAATAAGGCAGTTTAAACCGGCACGCCGCAGAATATAGCCAGCCTTGCCAATAACGTGGGGTTCATTCAGTCGCAGGACAAACAACTCGTGCGGGGGCTTGCTTTTTATTAGTCTTAGCATCTTGAATATGGACGACGTGTAAAGATTGGTAGCAGGTTAAGTTGTTTGTTTGACTGTTCGTTGTTGCTGTTAATATGAGGTTCAATCAGCAGTGACTGGTTAGAGGTTAATCCGGGTCGTGCCCGGGAGGAGGACGGACCGTTGTCAGTCGGAAGCTCAAGAAATATAGATGATAACATTCTATATGAACTCGTTGAGACACGTCGACACACGCCACGTCCCGGGCACGGTCAGGATATGTGTGTATCAACCGTTAATGTTGATGATCAAAGATTAGACAGCGTCATTCAGAAACAAACGAACATCAAAGTTATATCAAACGCTAACCAATTTGAATAGGCGACCTAATTCTAAAGTGATTATGAACTCGGCGTAACGTGCAAGGGAGGCAATAATTAGGTCGCTCATATCTCTTCATCCTCATCAGACAGGATGGAATACTAATTGAAGTTAGATCCGTCACTTGTTGAGTCGATGGTAGTGGCGGTGGCGGTAAGCGCCAATTAGACGGAATTATCCTCGCCTGAACAGAACAACTGCTGAGACTATCATCGCGTTACCGGATTACTTCACTATTGTGTATTTGTTTACTTTGTTATTTGTAGTTACTACAAAACTCTCAATTTTCTTCTCGCTCCAATATAACTCAACTGATAATTTTCCATTTTTATGAATTACTACTTTTTTGCAAAATGCTTTGTATATAACCAATTAATTAACCAATTAAAAGTAATTTATAACCGTCTCCAGAGACGACCCCTTCTTTTTGGATGAAATCATCAAAAGACTTTTCCTGCTTTGGGCGGGGCGGGTGAGAGAGACTGACTAAACCCACCCGTGTTCCTTCAAATGGCCTTTGCGTTCCAGGGTAACTCTTCAGAACAATCCCTATACCCTGGCAGGAAGCGTAAGCTTCCTTGGCGTCGTATACGCCTTCCGTGCAATGACTTACGAGAGCAAGATGCGATTTAGTTCGCATTCCTAAGCAAATCTGAGTATACTTGTCACAGGAGACGTGGTTGTAACAGAAATACAAAAAAAAAAACATCTTGTGAACGACTCCAGATTTCCTGATTTTGGAAATCTGGAGTCGTTCATCGTCGTTATGGGTTATTTTTTTAAAGAGATATATATCTGTGTACCAATATTCATCAAAATGGATTTATCGATTTAGGTGTGAAAACAAAAAACCGGCCAAGTGCAAGTCGATGTCTCACACAAAAGGATCCGTACCATAAACCGAAAAAATCACGTATCTTGTATGGGAGCCCCCTTTCATTTTTAATTTTAATTTTATACTTTTATTATTTTTTGTTATAGCGGCAATAGAAATAACCACTCTGTGAAAATTTAAACTGTCTACATATTACCGTTCCTGAGATACAGCCCGCTGACAAAGAGACGGACGAACGGACGGACGGACAGCGGAGGCTTAGTAATAACGTAAGTGTAACCGTTGGTTACACTTACGGAACCCTAAAAACGTCACTTTTGCATTTTAATACTAGTTAGTTGGGATGACCGACCATTTTTCAATGATGCAAGATGGTTACCAATGCACAAATTCTGCTACATACCATCAAGAATATTACTTAAATGTGATGGGACAAAACATCAATCAATTGCAGTAGACGTTGATCTACCTACAATATTGCAGTAGTACAAGAAAGCCTAAAAAGACAAATACGTCCATCAAAATGACTAAAAAGTCGGCCACCATTATTTGGCAACGCGAACGCTACAAAATATTTTCAGGAAGATAAATATATTGTGCGCACTACAGTTCCGACAGTGTAATGGTATTCAACTCTGGCGGAAGTTGTAAAGGGGGCCGCGCGGCACTTTGTGCAGCTATGCGTGTGTCGTGCGTGTGTTGTGAGTGTATTGTGCCGTGGTGCACCGGATCCGAAGGGTTTCAAAGTGTGGGGTCTGCGAGGGCGGGAAAGGTGCCAAAATAATGTAAACAAAAAAGGATCACGATATATGAGAGAATAAACGCACTGCGTTCGATATGACACTAAGACACACTTGGTTGCTTAAGTGGGTGTTCACTGACACCTAGAGAAACTGATTGGTCGCTGAGAGCTCGGCGGTGTGTGAAGATGACTAGCGACAATGTGTAGCCGAGTGGTGCAAGGATGCGTAGCGTATTCTGTTCAGTTGTACATTCTTTGCACATATTCCTTATATGCATAAATAATTCCTAGTTCAATGAGAATGAAGTGATCCCATTGGTTGATATTTCCTTGCGCACCTGTCGCTACCTGGTGAATCTTTGGTGGGAATGCACCGTAAATCTGAATATTAATTACATTTTTCTCAAATCGAATCATTAGATACATAGGTAAATATTTACATTTAAAGTGGTGACTTTACACGCGTGTCACGGAAAATGTTGCAACGGTACGATTTACTTAAGATTTATAGTTCAATACAGATTCGTTTCAGTTAGTCGGTAGCAACTGAATTTACGAGCTCGCTCTAAAGGAGCGGGCCTTCTGTCCGTTCTTATTTAGAGCGCTCCGTAAATATAGCCCCTTTGATGTAGAGCGGCCAGGTGACACTCTCCTGCACCCTACTACATGGTATAGGAGAAGCTACCGTATATATGTCACTGCTTGTTAAACCCAAGTTTAAACTGCTGTAAATTAGCCTCACTCCCTCTCATTAGCAAGACAAGTTTATTTAGGTTCCACGAAATATAGCCGTTTTCTGATATTTTGTACCATAAGTTGCCCTGTCAATTAACACAAGTTTTGATACGAGTTAGTAATAAAAGGCAAATGATTACAGGATTCAGAACTTTATGTTTCCGACAGCATAATTACACAAAGAAATCTAACACAATAACAAAGACAGTATTTACAAAACTTGTTCACTTTTTTTCAGCGACTATTTAAAAAGTTCTTGTACCGCGAGCCCGGGGCATCGCGGCGTTGTCGAGCGGCGCGACATACATTTTTAATTATCCACTGCACGCGCATTGGACGCACATTAAAAAATGTCGATGTAAACGAGCAACTCATACATTTTCGCAACATGCCTTGTGGCTGTATATCGGTGGATTTTGTAGCTACATTTCATAAATTAATTTTAGGTAAAAAAAAAATTGAATTATTTCGAAACATCAAGTTTAATTAAATACGGGTCTAGACTTCTAAAGTGGTTTTCTAATAACAAGATTATTAAAATGTATAAAGTATTTTACCTAATTTCCGATCATAAAAATATCTACTTCTATAAATAACTACCTAATAACTTACTTCCAAAGTAGCAGCTAATCTCTCATCCAATAAACAAAAAATATTCATCACTTTCTGAGTTCTATTTCAGGCTTCATTGAAACGTCCCCGTAGCGTTATGCTTAACGCGGGATTCAATTAGTGATGTCCATAAAGTAGCATAAGTTAGTGTTGTGAGTTTTATTAATAGTGTGTTTATGATAATACCAGCTTACATACTGCCGATGAAACGTAGCCTATGTGCTATTCCAGACTAAAATATACTTTTTTAGGGTTCCGTAGTTAACAAGGAAACCTTATAGTTTCACCATGCCCGTCTGTCTGTCTGTCTAGTTGTCCGCGGTTTAGCTCAGTGACGCTTATCACTAGAAAATTTTACAAATTTAAAAAACGCCCAAAAAGCGGTAAAATAATATATTAAAACATATTTTTTAAGGAACGGTACACAGTGGCGATGATTTTTTTTCAATCTATCCCATGATGTGGGGTGTCGTTGGATAAGTTGCTTTAAAATATTAAAGGTGTGCTTAAACCATTTTTCCATCCAAGGATCCGTTTGAAATATTAAGCTTTAAAGAGCTAATTTTAGTTAGGGTCAAGTGTCCCCCCTCCTCTGCCAGTTAAATAGTGGTTTTGGAGACTTGAAAGCAAATCATTGTAGTAGCATATATAATGAATTTAAATGGAAAACTATCACAGCTAATTTGGTTTCACAAGTTAACGAGTAATAGTCGAACAACCTATAGAATGTACTTGGCAATTGTGATGTGCTACTACGGAACCTTACACTGCGCGTGGTCTAACACGCACTTAGCTGGTTTTTCATTATTGATAGCTCGGGTTTGACAACAATCTCACCTGATGGAAAAACAATCTGGGCCAAATTCTATCCTGATCCGTTCAGCCGTTCCAGCACTTGCTACTTTTTTTTGTTGGATAGAAAATATTCAAAAGGGTCTTTCCGCTTAGAACGGAGTGGAAGGGAGTGACAGACTCTTACTGACTAAAACCCACCTATCATCATCATCATCATATCAGCCGAAAGAAGTCCACTGCTGGACATAGCTCTCCCCTAAGTGTCGCCACAACAACCGGTCTTGGCGTCTCGCATCCATCAGCTACCAGCGACCCTTATCAGGTCATCAGTCCACCTTGTGGGAGGCCTTCTAACGTTACGTCTTCCCGTACGCGGTTGCCACTCCAGAACCCTTCCTTCAAATGTCCTTTGCGCTCCAGGGACGCGGTAACTCTTTCGAACAATGCCGCAACCCTGGCAGGAGTACTATTTGCTTAGCGCGGGGTTCTATTAGTGATGTCCATAATCTAACACAACATATTACATAGTGTAGCGCGTTTTATTAATAGTGTGTTTATGATAATGTTACACGCGTTTCGTTGTCCTATGAGCACGGCCGCCTCGTGTTCGTGTACTATCGGGACGAATACATTAATAATATTACGGCTGTTTGTATTGCTTAACTACGTAGGTAAATATATCTCCAAGTAATGGCGTGGGGTAAGTTATGATTAAATACCTAACTAATATTTGGCGAACATTTAAGGAACCTTAACTTGCAACAACAGTACTTGTGGTTACGATTCAACGCTTTTCCCGAAATGTTATCACAAATCAGCCACATTTATTTTTGTGAATAAATAAGTTGTAACTAATAAATTAACTTCACAAAATCATCAAATAATTCTTAAACCAACCATTATAATAACGAAATTGTTCTCTGAAACAATTCGAACATCAGCAAATACATTAATTTAATTACAATTGCTTATTTTAGTTTGTAATTAACGAATGTCAATTTCTTCATTCAGAGGTCACGACTAATATTATTTTAGTTATAGAACTAAAATAATAACAATAAATTACTACATAAAAGGCATGCTCTGGAATATTACAACAACTGTAATAACTAGAAGAAAGAAAAAATGTGTATTTGAGCCTCGTTCAAGCCAAACAACAAATAAAAATAAGTTATTAGATACTGACAATAAAAAGTGTGTGTAGTGACTTTAAAAAGACCTGTCTGAAAAGGATGCCATCACGGCATGTGCTGCGAAAAAAAAACGTGGTCAGCTGACAAAAAGATAAAAGGTTTAGAAGAGTAGCGTAGTAGCGTTCCTGCCAGGGTTAAAGAGTCACCGCGGCCCTGGAACGCAAAGGGCTTTAGTAGGAACACGGATGGGTTTTAGTCAGTAAGAGTCTGACACGCCCTTCCGCTCCACCCAGAGCGGAAGAAGTCATTTGATGATTTCCCATCCATAAAAAAAGGTGGTAGCGTTAATTATGTTGTGATCACAAGAATAAACCTAGTGCTATTCTGTTGCTGAACTGAGGTGGCTAGCACTAACTCCGTGTGCACCCCCGGGTAAGTTTATGTAGTTTCCTTTTGGATGCGTAGTAGGTGATGCTTAAACGAGGAACTAAATGCACCAACCGTTTTTATTGTACAAAATTAACTGAATTGGCAGCGAATTTAAAGCTACCACGGAATGCAGCAGTTATGGGTCAAGATCAACAACAGATAGGGAATGCACCTGTTTAGAGTTTGTTAACATCACGCGATCAAAATAATTTATTTTAATAATACTTGAACCATTAAGTCATTCAAAATCAGTTTATCAAAGAGGTTAACAGAAACGGAAATGACAAAAATACGTGGAACAGCCTACTCATGGATGAAAATCAAGAAAATTAAGTTCAAGTTATTACGTTACTAATGTTTCACGACAAAACTTAACCGTTTACTTAGCGCAATTTTTCCTTCTGAAAGTTACTCTTTTGCAAGTTATAAAAGTTACCGCAAGAAATAATAGGCTCCAGCAAAGTAGTTTGGCCGCCGATTGACTTGTGAACTTTTATTGACGCCTTTATCACCCGTTGTAATTATGCGCTGAACTTTATAACTTAATACTGTGCAATGGGGACTAAACACTACTCAAGCGACTAAGTAATTATACGTAATAATGTTGTGTCGAGCATGTAAAACATGTAATGCCTGAAATAAATCTTATACAAGTGGGAAAACTAACCATTGCAGCCGAGGCAGTCTGTTCTGCCTCGGCTGCAATGACAAAGCCCGAAATGAATCTGAAGCCGTTATGGAGCCGAGAGACTCCAATGACAAATGCTCACGTGCATCAAACGATGTTTTCAACACACTTACTCGGAAAATAGGATACAAAATCATTATACGTAATATTTAGTAACAACTTGTTGTAATAAATGGCTAGCGGATTTATTTTCGTGCGCCAATGTCGATTTTAGTGGGGGCTGCCTGGCGACCAGTGGGGGTTGCTCAGCGACTAGCCTGATATTGTAAATACATTCTATTGAATATGTGAGGCTGGCTGGCGACTCTTCCAGACTAGTTCTTTAATTGTAGGTATGTATTAGCCACTTTATCGCGTACTTAGAAGTGGGGTGGGAGCAAGGTTTCTAATGTGTGTTGATAAAATCTGTTCAGACCCGAACTAAGGGAAGGTAAGGTTTTACTATCAATAAGTGTTTAATTTAAATGTAAATAACTTTTATATGAAGACATTTTTAGTTTCCTTGCAAAAAACATTAAACAGATGTTAATTTCAAGTTACAGTTCAGTAAATAATGTCAGCCTCATATTATCAACTCTTCATCATTAGAGATTAGGTAGGTTTCCGATAAACCTCAATCACACAGCCGTAACACATTCATAGACGGGTGCAGAGCTGGCACACGTCTGCTAATCCCCGCAGCTTACCGCGTGACGGTCGCGCAGTACCAGGCCACCAGGCGCGCAGGAAAGGGGAAGAGATATTCTTTCATAAATCGGAGTGTGATTTCAATTCGTCGCTTCACTGGTTCCAAGGCGTTTGAGGCTGGTGTTAAAATGTGTGAGGTTTTATCTTTATGGAGGTTACAAGGTTTTGCAATATTTTCTATACTCGTATATTTGTGTAAGTCTGCATTTTATATAACAAGTCTTATATTATTTTCAACTAGCGTCTATCCACGTCATCGTCCACGTGGAAATGGGTTTTATTTTTTTTGCATAGTAACAAAATCCTTTTTTTCTTATTCAAGGTCAAAACGTTAATTTAATTAGACTATTCATAGAAAATAAACGTCTTGACTTTGACTGTCGGTAAACTTTGATATTAGGTACATACACATACATAATTATACAATATTATGTTATTTGTTTGTTTAAATAGATAAGATAAGTTTTAGATTACGGTTAAATACTGATCACTTCCTGAATCACTTAAGATTCAAGTAATAATGTTACCGTACGAAACGTACGATATACTTCAGGGATAATGACGTCATACTTTTGTAACGGTTAAACATGATTACAATGTATCTCTTTTGATTTCCTTACTACCTATATGTTCTTAAGCCAAAGATTATGTTCCAACACCCCCGTAGTACACAAGTTCCTCCTAACGTTGATATTAAATATTAACGTTAGAAGGAACAGATAATTATCGGACTTACGCAGTAATGCTCACTAATAATGTACTGAATATTTCATTACTAACCACTGTTTGTTATACAAATTGAGTCAAACAATACGTGTATGTTATTTCTATTTGAATTTAGGTGTCTGGACACTAATGTTCAGGCAAAATGATATCACTATGATTGATACTAAAGGGCATTGTAAGTGTCAACTGAAAGGTAAAAAACTGAAATGTGGATAAGGTACAGATATAAAATAATGGTTTAGAATCAAAAATATGAGACATCAGCTTATCCCAAAGGGTCAGACAGGATATGTGGTCATTCTTTCGATAAAAGGCTGAGTCCCAAGTCCCAGTAGCTGAATGATTTGAAGTTGGACGACTAGACAATAAGTGAAAGAGGCACAATTTTGTTCATCGATTAGAACAAGTTTGATCCTACGCATCGAGAAATAGAAAGAACTTTTGGTACGTTCTCAATTCGGTTGTATTTCTTTTTTATGTTTTTTACCTCATAACTCCGAAATTTATGAACCAATTTTTATGAAAAAAATATTATATTATGTGACATTTTCCGATTGGTCCCATAGAAATTTCATCAAAATTGGTTCAGTAGCTTGGTTTTTAAATCAAAATAGCTGAAAAAATCCGCAGCCAAGTCAACGAAATTGCGTAGCTCGCTTTTCTGTAACTTTCCAGTCGCAACACCACTCACCAAAAAAACTTTAATAGAAATTAAAGTTATTTTATACTTTGTAATGTTTTTTTTATTTGGAGACTTCCAAATAAAAAAAACATTACAAAGTATAAAATTGTAATGTTTTTTTGGTTTTATTTTTATATTTAAACTCATATTTTATTTTAGTTTTACGTTTGCGAAATCGTTCCTTTCCATTACGTTCACAACTCTTCAAGTAATCGCTTCACACCCTTTCACACGTCTCGATGGAGCCGCTGAAGTGTAAGGCTGTACCGAGAGCTCTGACACGCACGGCGACACATGCCCGCAGCCATACACACACGTCGGCGTCGTGTGAGAGGGCAGTAATACACCTCCAGCGTACAACATCATAATAATAATAATTCCAATCCGAAAACCACAAGAGAATTATGTAATACATAATGTATATGTGCTGAACACAAACTCACCTTATACTATTATAACTTGGAGTCTCATTCAGAATGCTACAATCGTGCACTAAATACCCTAGCGTAATATATTCAGGTTAAATCAAGTGAATGTCTGCCAGCTGTAAGTGTAGGTTATCAGACGATGTAGCCGCGGAGCTAGCTCGTTGTTCATATTGTTCGTTCAATTCTAAGCTCATTGTTGTTCCTTTGAACTGATTTTACCTAAAGCTTTTTATAAAATTGTAGTAATTTCTTTGTAAAGGTTCTTTTTGAAGAATGTATAATAATGTGAACAAAAATTGGTATGATGTTGTTCGATTTTTTATGAAAAGAGTCTCAATAAAGTAATGTTTTTATGAACATCTCAATAAAGGTACACCGTGCTCTACCAGAGATGGGTTATGCAGCGGCATGATTCTATGCCTATTGTAATAAGCGCGAAAAGAAATACCTACTAATAGTTTCAATATTGCTCGATCGACTAAACAATTACTAAAATTAACCCATTTCATGTCGGTATTTAACATAAAAAAACGTCTATTATGTCCCTGAATGAATCAATTTGACGACATAAGTAGGTAATTATTTATTTAGAACTTACTGAAATAAATGATGGTCCCTTTACGTCCACCAGTTTATAGTACGTACATTTATTTTCCCTTGATAAGTGAGTTGAACCAGTTTAACATTCAAACAATGACAACGTGGGTTGTTATCATCAATGGTTCAGTGAATATACGAGTACATTTTCACATTTTTAAATTTCATTTTCAGAAGTTAATCCATTTACATTCTCGTCTAGCTATCACAAATCCAATTGATACAGCGCACTCAACGTCAATCTAGCAATGAATGAACAAAAATTCAATAAAATATCGCATGTTACTACAAAGTGTGTTGAAAATGAAATTCTTAAACAATTTTCACCCAACTGGTTAGCGGTAGAACAAAATATTGCAATTTATGTAGACTGTGACACGTGAGGGCCATGATTCGTCTTGACATAATGCCCTTACTGTCGGTCACGCGAGGTGCTGAGCGAGGTGGCGTGTGACTTGTGACTTGTGGCTCTCGATGAAGTCATGTTCCAGGTGCCACGCGAACAAAACACACCTATTTATATTTTTAATCAACATTGTTAACCTTTTTGCTAAAGCACCGCACAAACAAGACTGACGAATGTGGGTAGTCTTTCTTTCTCCAAACGTCGTATCGTTGACTCCGTCCATAGCTCACTGTCTGACTCACACGGTCTTTTATTTCTATATCAACCATTTACCTCATTTAGATTTAGTTAGAAAGTGTTTATAGCAAGAAGTTCGTGAGATTGTGGAATTAATGGCGACTTCGTTATATTTTTGCTATTTACGTTTTTGTTTACCAACTTTCTTCTTTTGTTTAAGTAATTTAATCACGACTTTTATCTTGACGAACTGTATTTTTAATGTGGTCTTTTAGCTTTTAATTTGGGTTGCTGTGGCGCGAGTGGAATGGTAAAAATAACCTTGTTAAAAGAGCTGTGACGTCGTACCTAATACAGACATACGTTTGAACTATCACGCCTTTTCGTGTACGTATCGATTATAACATAATAAAACTAATAGCTGTTTTACGATAGAAAAATCGGATTACAATCGCTCTCGAACTAAAAATACCCCACACACACATACAACACAATATGAACGTACTCAGTGACGTCTGAATAATGAACCGAGTACATCGGAGTGCTCCGACACAATGGGCCTCGTCCTCATCTCTTATCCTCTCATGTGCGCTTAGTACTCGCCGAATAATTGAGGAAAATTCGACTAATAAGATATTTCTCGCTGATTTACGTTACAACGAATATTATGTAAGGGTACCTAATAAATATGCCTGTGATTATGTTCTCACAAGGAAAAGAGGTTTTCAAAGGTAGAGGTACTTTTTAGGGTTCCGTAGTCAACAAGAAACCCTTATAGATTCGCCATGTCCGTCTGTCTGTCTGTACGCGGTTTAGCTCAGAGAAACTTAGCACTAGAAAGTTGAAATTTGGGAGATACATATTAATCACGCCAAGAAAGTGGTAAAATGAAATCATCAAAAACAATTCATTGCCACTTTACGTGTAGGGAGCGTCCCTACACGTAAAGTGGCAATGTTTTTTTTTTTAAGTCTATTCCATGGTGTGGGGTGTCGTTGCATGGGCCATTAAAAAATATTAAGGTTATGCGAAAACCATTTTTCCATCCAAGGATTTGTTTGCAAAATATTGAGCTTTAAAGTACAAATTTTTGTTAGAGTCAAGTGTCCGGGGGAACTCTGCCAGCTAAACGGTTGGTAATAGGTAAACATTTTGTAGTAACCCATAAACCATGACTTAAAACTAAGTGTAACTTTGCAACGTCATAGTAGAATTTGCATGCACTTGGCCGGTTTTTTATTTTCATTCTTGATAGGCTCGCGTTTGAGCATCTCACCTGATGGCAAGCGATGATGTGCTCGACGATAGGGCACGCCTGCCTAGAAGTAATCAGTTCGCCCTTGACTTGAAGACCCCAGGTGGTGCTATCAGGCCAACACTGGCACGCAGGGAGTACCACTGCTGCCGTACGCACCGTGACAGTATTAAGCGTTTTTGAGTACTAGTTTGATTATTTAGGTCTTTGCTTGCGCTCTGTCGTTCCCAGAAAAACTAACAATCGTGGATGTCATAATAGAATATTTGACAACTATGAATCACTGGTACGATTTGTGAAAAAATAAATAAAATGGAATAGCAAAATAGTTATAAACTTTTCTTCTATCCTTGTCATGCAGAGTGTCATTTGTACTGGAGGACGGAAATTCACAATAGCGATGCTAGTAAGTGACGTCAATCGCAATTATAGTAGGCGCCATATAAATGTGGAATAAAGTATATTGACCTTTCCCTAATAACTGTTCATAGGTACCTAAACAATAAAATATAAATCGTTTTTCATTATTAAACAATGTTAAGGATCACGAGAGATGATGATTCGGGACAGCTTTGTGTCATTAATTCCATTTTTCAAATTAAAAATTTATATAAATGTAGGTGGGTCAATGACCGTTATTCCATGATTATCTGGCGCCAACTATAGTCCCTGTTTATCATTGTTTTTTGTCCCTTTTATTTTTAGATTTTTAACTATATTTAATCAAATACCTTATTAAATATTGAATGAGTCAAAATCTTTTTTCTCCTACAACTGATAAGTTCGAGTCCTTTTAGGTCATAAAAAATTGGCTGTCTGTAAAGTCAGTTTACGGACGATAGTTTAACCGTTAACGTGACAACGTCATAACAAAACATTGATGAAATGAGCGTAACGTTACAACGAGTCATCCTTTGTCGTGCGTGCAGCCGACGTTCATCGATTTATTAGACGTTGTCACGTCAAAAGAACACAATCCCTGAGCAATTGCAAACTCCTTTAGGATTGATATCTTGATAGTTAAATGACGTTTAACAACCCACAGTACGTGAGTTTTCACAGTAAAAGTTTTAATGCTGACTTTTAAATACAAAGCTCACACAGTAAGTAAAGCACAGCTGATTGCCCCCCTCCCCACCGAGGAGTTACCGCGGCATCTCTAATATTAATGAGTGCTGTAATGAACGCCTCAGCAATCAAGATTAGGCTCCTCACAGAACTTCGCAAATGTTTCACTTCAATGTAAATTGTTTGGTTATTTTCTGAAAGACGGATTAAAGTGGGAATCTAGACGGCTTGATAAACTTTTTGATTTTCGTCATTAATGTTTCAGTTTTAAGTTTTGATTTTAATACCTGTTTTGAGGAAAAATGTTTTAGAAATGAGATTCTACGGCATTAACTTAGACAAAGCTAAACTGCGAAGATGATTTAGTAAAGTAGTTTGCTCATTACCCATGCCTCCATGGCAAAACGAACTTGAATACAACTTGTCACATGATTGAAGTATGACTTGTAGTAGAACCTAATACAAGTCATGCTTTAAATTAAAGCAAGATTAGGGAATGGGATGAATGAGATAACCATAACTCTGACACTAAAATTTAATGATTTTAAAGAATATTCATGGATGTTGTTGTAATTTTTTCTCTTATGAGGCCCACGCTTTGAAACGAGCTTCATGTTTTTGACTGACAAACCTTAACAATTCAAAAGTGTAAACAATTTAATTGAAGTAAATACAGACTTTAAGTTAGATGCTTATCCCAGTAATAAGTTCCGGGTGAAGCCGCAAGCAAAAGTGTGTGTTAAAGATACAAGCATTAAACGTTAAAAAAGAATGGTTTAAACGTAATAAACCTCTTTTAAATGAAGACGGTTAGAAAGAGGTCCACCGCCCGCGGCTCGGTCTTATGTTAACAACGCCGCTTCTTTCCTGTCTTCCTTGTATCTGCGCTTCGTTATCATCGCTTTGTTCACATTATTTAACTTCGACCCTCTTCCTTTACTGTCATGTATACTGCGGTCAATTTAATATTTACGTGAATTTGAAGACTCACTTTACGTATTGAAATCTTTCTTCTCACTTCACAATCTTTTCTCTCACAGAAGTGGAAAGAACGAAAGTTGTATTTGAAACGCCACTTAATAACCGTAACAGCGAGCAATTTGTAATTGTCTTGAAGTTGAATAAATTTAAAGACGAACGCGACAAGATAACAATGAGACTCGACATTTTAAACACGCAGCGTCGTTTCACCTCGCTCCACGAGTGGCGGTAGAGGGCCAATCGAGTGCACCCTAATTATTTGCAGAAGCCACCTGCCACGCTTCTTAATTTTGACAGCTAAGAGGTTGACACTCTTTGTCAAAGTTGTAAAGGAGGGCACTTGTCACCCCCCCGCGCGCCTCGCCCTTCGCGAATAAAGTGGCAAGACGTGCCTCACCGCCGAGCCGATAATATTATTCGAACCGCCTGTCTTATACATTTTAAACGTGTCGGCGATTGAAGCTGTTCCTCCTACAACACAAGCTGATAACCTGCTGAGATAAACGCATTTATGAGCAGGTTATCATCTTATTTGTGGCCTTACGATGCTGTTTTTATGTTTGCATTGATCTGTAAATACAATAGGAATGGTACTTGACCAAAGTGCATATTGAACGTGGGTAATGTTTTCACAATATCATACTTATCGTTTTTCCGAACATCTAAGTAAGTAACAGAACCTCTCTCTATCTATTCTATGTATCTCTATCTATCTCTCTATCTGATCGTCTATCTGCCCGTCTGTCACAGCCAATTTTCTCCGAATCTACTGGACGGATTCTGTTGAAATCTCGAACACATATGAACTTTTGTGACCCAAGCACGGACGCGTTACGTAAATAAATAAATTTTGAGTATGGGGGTTAACTTTGGGGACAAACTAGAAAATATCAAAAAAATGTTTTTTAAACTGTACCGTGTGACATATCAAATGAAAGGCTTACTGTGACAGTTTTAATTATATTTTTTTCGTAATTTCAAAACAAATAGTAAGTATAAAAGTTATTTAAGAAATTAGTCGAAAAATTACAATGACAAAAACCAGATAATAGTTCTTTGCCTATATTTTACAAGAAACCCTATAAGAAGTCTATAGTGATAAGATAATATGTTATAAAAATTAATTCGTTCGGAACCCTTTCCACACCGAGTCCGACTCGCACATGGCCAATTTTTTATTCGTCTCTTATGGCTAGTTTACACAGTGCCAGCTGCTGTCTAGACAGTAGACAGTTACTCGTATGCCAGTAGCTCGGCTCGCCTTAGCTGTCTACACATGGTGATAGTAACTGCCTCGTCTCTTGCGAGGTACAGCACCCAAAAAATACAGGTTCCGTTCGCAACTGCCTGGTTGACACTGGAAAGCTACTGCCGAACGCGTCTGAACGATGCGAGAAATGGCCGAGCTGCCGCCATGTGCGAGATACTGTAAGGCGAGCAGGCAGTGAAAACAAAAACTCGGATGCGTGCACGTGGCAGTAACTCGTAAGCTGTGTCCATACAATGCGAGTTACTGCACTGCAGCTACTCGGCAGACTCGCACGGTAGCTTGCACTGTGTGCCCAAACAAGCTATTATTCAGAGGGGATCGGCAAATGCTATTGAAATGCCGCTGAGGTTAGCCAACAAGTTAATTTTGAATTACTGATCACTTTGGTAAAAATTCTTAATTTTTAATGGTAGGTCCGTAAAGCGTACACAACACAAACTATGCGATTAACTTAAGATAGAAGTTTCGAAAATTAAATTAAACATTAGGCTCCCTGCAGGAGGTATAATTATGTGGGTACTATAAAACTCAAAAGCCGTAAATAAATGACTTCATATTATTAGTATCAAAATACTATAATGCACATTATTAAATAAGTTCACATTAAAACTAACTGCTCAATAATACGCGCAGTTCTTAATGAGATATCGCAGTGAAGTGCGTTTTGTGGAGCGTTCCAACATAATGGCGCTTTTTGTGAAACACGTCTGAATTGTTAGCATGCTCATTGAAGGGCGCTTTTTCTGTGTACTAATAGCTAGCTTTATAGTAAGTGTGACTCTATTCACATCACGAGGACTTCATTCAACATTAGTCTTTTTATCAAACGCTAATGGACGAGCTATTTGTATTTCTGCCACCAACGCAGACGAGACTGTAGCTTTGTGAGCCTCACCTACTGCCTCACATTGTAGATATTCTGCTACATCAATATCACATGAACGTAGGTATAGGAGGACGCTAAACGTTCCAAGAATAATAAAAAGGTATTCCTGGATCGCAAATGGGGGCAATGGGGGCAGTCGTCTCGTCTAGATAGATGGATCTTTTACTTTGTCCGTAAACGGATTCACCCTGCCGCTGCCGGTGAACCGCCGAGAAATGAATAAAAATAATAGGAGCGGCGACCGGAGTAAATAATCAAGTTATAAATGGTTTAAAATGCTTTCAACTTTACTTTAAAATATTGATTTGATGAAAGCTCGAAGCGAACCGTAACAGAATCCAGAAATACGAAAATTTAATACGAAATAAACATGGTGGAATAGATTTTAGAACGGAGTGGTTCGAATATTCCAAATGGTTGGATTTTGGTAGTATTTATACAATTGTAGCGCTGCATACATAAAGTTTGGTAAATTTTGGCAACAGTTGTGGAGTTGTCCAACTTGTGCGAGTGCTTGTCGTCGCCATTATAAGTTGTCGACATCTTGTGCAGCCGGCGACTGCGACTGTACAGTGAGCGTGTACACTATGCAGTGAGCAAAGACTCGGAAAATGACAGAAATGCAGAGCAGGCCAACACGCGAGTGTCTCACACGTACACTAACTTAGAACCGCTGCTGGAAAAATGTTCAAAGCGCCACATTCGACTACATTCCAAATTGAGCTCTTTGAGCAAAAATTGTCATTCAAAGTGATAATGCGCTCTGCAATTACTTCGCAGCGCTCACACAGGCTGAGGCATTGAAGTCGTTATTGCATGAGTGTAAAGAACATAATAGCGTGGAGTGGCGTCGCGAACCAAAATCCTATTAATCTGATACAATGAGCGTGTAATACATGGAACCGTACTTAGTTGGCGTGTTGTAATGCGGGATGAGCTGCGCCGCGCGCCGACCTAGTGTTACACGGAGCTTAATGTCACAAGTAGCGCGCTGGAGCGCACTGATAACAATTCATTAATTGTACGAATCAGTAGCATTTAGCTCAAGCAACAACATAGCGGAATCAAAGACACTCTGTGGGACATCGTCGTGTATACAGATAGTATCAATTTACGACTACACAGCTACGGGCGCCATAAAAACAGTTTTAGAATACAAAGTAGCTGACACGTTAGTTCCTTCTTTCTCTAATTAACACCGGAATAAATTTAGAGTGTCGTAAATTAGAACAAATTTACGAGATAAAGTGCACTCCTTGTAATAGAAACGAAAACTGTAGAGGTATTTCAGTCGCCGGACAGATGTCCACTCGAGCGCGCTCGAACACAAATAGCGCGCTAAAGGAGCTTCCTCAATTACTTGTGTCGGCGTGATTGTGAAGCTAGTTAAAGAAAGAAATGTTCACTTTGCCCGCTTTGTATTCCAACTGAAATATGCAAAACGAAATAGTTTTCGTTCGCAGCGCGCTAACAACGGATTAATAAGTTTAGCAATGTAAAATGAATTGTTTCAAAGCGAAATTCAATTTCTGTATTCTTAACATCGCATAAATGTCGCAGAAATTGAATGTAAATCACTGAAATGTTCTATGTAGTGTATTCCCAGAGCTTAGCAAATAAATGATAATTATGTATGAAAGTGTTAATCTGATATTCGATTTCAATTGAAATGAATGTTGTTCGAACAAAGCGAGAGGGCCGTAAATATTAATTGAAATTATATCATGTTTAATGTCGTTACAAAAACAAATTGCCACACAAGTCAGTTATTGTTCATTTTTTTAAACAAATTGTGTTTTGGTTATTTTGATTAACTTTAAATAGATTATCGCCGTACAGTGAATTGGTTTATAATTTAAACACGTTTGTATATATGATGGAGTTGAAGGAAATTACACAGTGGAACGTGTCTGAAACTTAGGCGATATCTCTATGTTAGATAAGTCAATGTGTCTCAACAGTGTAATGATTAGATTATAGCTGATATTCATGCTCGTGAAGCCAAACCGAAGCGATACTAAAGAACGAATGTTATTGCAACGTGTTTCAGAGGACCACTTACATTAACATTTGCAGTACTAACACTTAACGATATAATTTCAACGATCGTGTTCACGTTCCAATGTTTCAGCTACAATGCGGTTTGGCACTAACATGTAACACTATAACGACACCGTCACTCAGGAGGTAAGCACGACCTAAGGGCTGGTCATTAGTCAGATGGCAGATAAAACGGCATACGCGGCATCGGCCACAAAGCGCGCTTTAATTGTGGCCGTTATTAATAGTGGCGATTACATCGGCCCATTGTGGAGCAAACAATCTACTATTTAGGGGCTTTTAATTACCGAATCAATTATATTAGATGGCGAACACTACAGGACTCATCTAATAGAGTTATACTGGGCCATTTGGATAATACGAGTGGGCATACTGTTTTTAGGTACCTATTAGTTTTTTTTTTTTTTTTTAGACTGCAAGCAAAGATTAATAGCTTTAAGCGATCAAAGTTATCGTAGATGCGATAGATATTCATGTAACTGTGAGGTATAGATTAAAAAAAACATTGGCGACGAAATCCCTAACGATCCAAATTCACCCGCAAATGGGTCCCTGCCACGGATCAACAAACGAAAACTATAATTCGACACCGGATCGCAGTATCACGTATCCATCGCTACATCACAGCGATTAATGTCGAATAAAGTGGCAGTTTGCCGGCAATGGACGATCCATCACAGCGCGCATCGCTCGCCGTTCACATCACACTCGTATTGGGTAACAGCATTAACCGCAAACGTATTTTCATAAATGAAATGAGCTGTGAAAATAGTTGGACGCCAAGTTGAGCTTGTTACTAAGTACCTCGTCACTCCACATGGGTGCTTACAGCGAGCGAGGTTTCGTGTATTACTTCGGCACTAATTATTATGAGGTGAACAACTGAACATGTCACAGATAACAGCGTGATTAATGAAGCCACGAGCCACGACACTAAGAAACCTTTGTGATTTGGTGCTCAATCCTTGACTTGGAATATTTCTAGAAAGTCGTTAGTTATTGTTTGGCACTTCTATGAATATAGACGGGAATATTAAAAAAATGTGTTTTGAAAGGTAGTAATACCTTTCAAAACACATTTTTTTAGCGTTAATACAACCTAGGTAAGCTCAGACAGAGAATGAGGATATAATCCGCGTAAATATAGAAGTCTAGGAGTGTCGTCTACTCCTAATCAATTCCAGAACTTTTGCATAAAGGTTAGGTTCTGCTCTGTCGCTCTTTGTTATTCACCGCTATATTTATCACTGAGAGATCCATCGTGAGTTACTTAATAATATTAGCTGAGGGCCATTACAAAGAGAGCTGATATTGCTAATAACAAAGTAAGTACACCCCAGCAACTATTTAACATTAAACACAAATGTAGTTCGAGAAATGTTCCCCATTATATTATGACACGTCTATGAGGAGGGGTCGAGACTCGAGAGCCATTCAAACTGTCCAAATTTCAGTAGATGCTAATGTAATTTGTAATATTGAATAATTCAAACGTAGGATGGTTGGTTTGGCAACAAACCGCCGCCTCGCTTATTACCCATCGGCGACGACACCGCACAATTATTTCATTATTTTAATTGATTACTTTCTGCCACAATTGAGTCTGAAGGGCTATTGCGATGGCGCCTGCCTTCAGCCAATTAACGCTACGTTAAGTATAACGAGTTGTGAAATATTTGAATTTAATGAAGAAATTGTGGGCATGTTATGATCTTACTTTTCACTTTTAGATATTTATTGGACTATTTCTGCGATGTCCAAATATTTAAACTGAACCGATTTAGAACGAGAAATAGATTTATAGTAATGAAATTCATTTACAGAATAAACCAGTACAATCTTTTGTGCCATCTGTCAGTACAAAAACTACCACTCTATCATGGGATAAGATTTCTAATTTAATCCACGCCAAGCGCGGCCACTCGGAACGAACATTCAATAAAAGGATTTGATATCATACCCTTCTGTTATCTGCCTCGCTATGTATCCTCCCTCCGCCGACACGCCGCACTACACACCACGCTATCTCACTATAATAGACTCACTGGCACAAGCACCCTCACAAGATTTATTTGGACACCGTTTACGATCCTCAAAGGAAACTCCAGATAAAGCAGTACTGTAGAACATTCTCCGAAAGCGAGCTTCAGCTGAATTCTCGGACGATGATAAAAGCTCGGCACCAGGAAATCATAATTCCACGAAAGATAAACCGCGACCGAACACGAGTGTTTACAGAAGCGATACTCGAGCGCCACTGAGGAGCGCTTGGGGGAACATCAAATCGAACTGATCGCACTCGTCTCAAACTACCAGGAACATGTAAATAATTCGATCTACGGCGAAACTTGACTGATACCGCGCTTGACGAAGGGGCGGCGCAGCGAGCTCGTATGTGCGTAAGACGAGATAGAGGCAAAACAACAAGCATAACTTTATCCGGGTTTTCGGTGTGGCGTTAAATCGCGTCATAAAATAGTGAAGGTTTATATAGCGCAGCGGGATTGGCTTATCTGTGCCCGAGGGAGCGATCTGCGATCGAGACGCCGCACTAAGTGTGCCCGCGCGTATGCCAGCCAAGATTATTCATGACTCGGAGCAGAATGTGACGAGCAGAAGTAGTGTGGGTACCTACCGACCACGTACCAGTTAATGCTAATGGCACTCACCTATTAAAAGCGGAATGAGTTTGGATAAAGTGATGAGGATCCTTATTTACGACGCTTGGGTTTATGCAGAATTTACGTTGAAATAAGTATCTCAAGATTAAGAACCGTCCCATCAATCTCTCTTTACGTCGACTCTGCTTCTCATAAAGGATGACTTTATAGTTGTTCAACTTGAGTGATTGTATGAAACTCATACTGTTCTTTAACCGAATTCTTTGATGTCATTTGAAAAGGATCATTAAAAGCTTCTTTGCCTTGGATCACTTAGTGATCGCAGTGCTACTCTGTCAATAACTCACTGTGAACTCATAGGTAGGCATGGATAGGCTTGAAGTGAACTGTCAATCCATAGCTTAAGGTGAAATAACGATTCACTTCACGCTCACTTCACCTAAGTCTTCACAGTGATATTTTAACAGAATAGACTGGCTGGTATCACCACAAACGAAAGTACGATACGTTTTAATTAAATTTCCTATTTGTTAAAACTGTTTGTTTTGCAACTGGATTTAATTATCTCATTGAAATCAGAACAACGAAATGCCAAGTCACACTCATAAAATTCCAATATCACGTTCGTATAATCACAATAAAACACTGTATTATTCACATTCAAAGTATTTCTGCGTTAATAAAATGATTGCTGACATTTACTCGAATATTATCATTCGGAATGAGCGCGGTCGGCTCACCTTTGACCACGAGAGCGGAATAAATACGTTACAAAATATTACAAGTTGAATATAAAACGGGCTTTTTACAAGTATTTTTATTTTCACACACATGGGTAATTTCACTGCGGCAATTACCATCAACACTATTTAGTCAAAGAAACTTAGTTGCAAAGCTTATTTAGTCACAAAAACTAGCTAAGTGAGTAATATTGCTAACTTAACGAATATGTTAGCTAATAAAATTACAGTTGCCAAGTCTTGTAAACTTTTTTTGTACTTGCTTTACGTTTAAGCGATCATTATTTATTCAGTAAGTATATACTTAAGTGTAGCACGTGTGTAATGTTTCATATTAATGTGCCCTTTAAGTCTGAAGTCATATTTCAAAGCGAGAGTATTTAAATCGAATTTAATAAGACATCTTTGCCAATTACTGACTCGTAATATTCTTTGTCTATTATAATCTCGGTTTACGGGGTTCCTCGAAACTTGGGCGGGAAACCTTTAGCTCCATAATGAACACAACAGCAATCTATTCATTAAGTGATTCCCTGACTGCTCGGCGGTGCCTATTACCGGCTTATTTAAATGATTATTTAATTAATTGTCGTTTGTTACTGAGAGTCTCTTAGTAGTTAGAAAATAATTCATTTTAGCAATAAGACAACTAGGAACGAAACTACACACCTGTACCTGTGTGTAGTTTCGTTCATAGTTGTCTTATTGCTAAAATGAATTATTTTCTCACTCTCCTTTATTTCGAGTCGAATTATATTGACAAGGGACAATCTGTCCATTCGGAATTTTTGTAAGTTCTCTGCATGCATGCAAACATTCTCTGCTTTAGGAAACAATACCTATCGTGAAAATGTAACTACTATGTCAGTTTTTGGTAAATATGTTACAGTGTTCGCTGTATCAAATTGAGCCCGGGATGTTTAACAAGAGATGTATTATTCACACTAACTGTGATTATTGTTAAAAATGTAACAGCTTGGAAATCATCATCGTCATTGGCAGCCTCGGTAGTGGGTACACGCACTTGACTGAGTATTAGCTTTTTTGTTTATTATGATTTTGGAGTTACTTGACTTTTATCGGCAAATGATTATAGATCTATGTCTAGCGGACTGCTACAAGCTGCTAATGAGATGTTAATCGGTTTATCAATAAAGGTTTCGAGTCTTTAAAGCTTCAAGGCAGGCTCTCTATTGATATATGACGAAAGTATTCTGCAGATATATTAAGTGTGAAATGACTATCGTTAGTGTCTGGACTCGATTGTTAACAGCCGGTATGGTGGCCGGTGACGTAGGCCGGACTGCGCACTCCGGTGGCTATTCGGAGCGTTCAGTCCGCATATTAGTTTATCGCATCCCCTCGAAAGGGCTAATCCCATTCAACCCTCGGTAAAGCGATTCCGCCGTCTTGCCTCAAACGCCCCCGAATGGCCCCGACCTGCAGTAACGTAACAACTGTTCCTACCTCTCCAGCTATTCAAACTATTCAGTTGGTGGATTAAAAAAGGAATCCTCTTTGCTCAGTTTGTGGCGCCATTCCTAGCTTATAATTTTGTTAAGGCTCGCGCATCCAATGCACCGTCGGTTCCTCGGGGTTGGATCGGCTCTTAAGTTTTTTACAAATTAAAATTTTCTTTGCGACATTCTATTTAAAGTTTGTTTTGATAACGTGCTCGCCTTTGTTCGGGAATTACTACCGACATGGTTGAAACAAACGCAGGATGTTTGGAAGAGGATCGGTTGTAACGAGACGTCCGCGAAGTAATATGAGTAATTACGACGTTAATCAAATAGAGTGGCTTCCTCGCAGATTGAATGTTTTATTCAGAGAGCGGCGTTATCTGTGCCGAGTGCTCGGCGGCTAATGTTCGCTTTAAACCGCTCATAAAGTTTTACGCGGATGTAGCGTGGCGCGGTGCGGTGCGGCAACGCGCAGGGCGGCGGTGCGCGGCATGGCGCCGCACTTCATTAATGCAGGCCACCGCCGCCGCACAGCGCCGCGCCGCGCCGCGATGCAAATCCGCCGCCATCAACACTTCACGACGTCTCCGCGGTTTGCTTTAATTCAGTTATGTGCTGACGAAAGCTTCATGAATAAAGTGACGAACATTAAAAGTTTACGACAGAACTACACTTTAAATACAATTTAAACTATCAACTTTTCAGTGGTTAAGTGTACTTAAAGTTCGGAGCTCCGCAGAGTTGTGTGGGTACCTAGAGAGAGCGGCTTAGCTGAGTTCCACCGGCCCCGCTCCGCGCCGAGATGCGAGATAACTCGCGTCAGATCAGATAGCGGCCTAGCAGCGCTTTGTGCGACAATCCTCGTCACCACTCAAACGATTCACTCGACTCCGATGGAGCGATAAATGTAAAGTTCGTCAAGTCGAACTCGCTCCGGTCCGAGCGACTGTGCATTTAAGTCGCAAAACAACACTGAAACTTACGGTAGGAACAGAAATCCGTCGCGACAAATCGCATGCGTTTCAGCGCGTGCGGAGTCGCGCGATCATCGCGCCACAGTCGCGCTCGCTCACACTACACTCACTGCGGGCTCGGAGGCGCGGCGTGCGGGGGGGGCGCGGGGCGCGGGGCTGGACGCATGGCACACGTGCGGCTCGCGCGGCGCGCCCGGGACACTGGCCCGCCAGCCCGCGCGCGCACCCCCGCCACCCCGCCCCCCGCGCCCGCGGCGCGCGCACCGCCCAACGATCCTGAGTGCGCCCGAGCGGCCCCGAGCGCGCTCGAAGCCGCCCGAGCCGCCGAGTCTTACATCTGCACTGTTGTGACATTGAAATTCAATTTTCGATTGAGCGGCCTTCGACGTGGCGGCTCGAATGAGTTCCGGACTCGTGTTCCGGTTTCGTATTTGAATAACGAGAATCGGAATTTTTGTCGGGGGCACGAAAATTACTTGATTCGACGAGGGTTTCCTTTGTTGAGCTCCGATAATTATTTTGGAAATTTATTGATATGCCACTGATTCGACGATAACGATTATTGATAAATGTTGATACAGAATCGAATTCAGAACTGTCTACTCCCTACGCAATTTCAGAATAAATTATACAATTTACTGTCTTCTAAGGCGAAACTTATCAGAAACAAACTTTCGTAGAGCCTGTTGAAGTATAAAGCAAATAGATCAATCGAATAAACTTATACAGATTTCAAGAAACAATATAAGTATTTTTTATTTTACTGTAAAAGTTTGACAAACTAAATAGATCGCTAGCGGCGGTTGCGCTACATGAGCGGAAAAACTTGCAGTGCCTCGTAGCCGCGTAGCAGCGTAGCGGTGTCGTAGCGGCGTAGCACCGTAGCGCGTAGCTCGTAGAGGTATGTGGACGCTAATCCGTAGCGCCGCTCTGCGGTACTTTACAAATGGCTACGCTTCGGAATTTAATTTCGCGCATTTCTTTTACGCTATTGGATATTGTAAGGATTTGCGGCTTCCATATATTATGACGAGACGAGATTTTTTCGTAAAGTTTGTTTGAAAAGTTCGTGTAATGTGAGATGTAGGAGAGGGGGGAGAGCTGGCGGTACTCGAGTGCTTTTCAATTTAACTCTATAGTTATTTTATTGTTGGTACACTGAAAACCTTATATTTTACTTCTGTGTTATTTTATTGTAACTTTCCCGAGTGGAGAGTAGGAGATTTCGATAGCCGTGAATGCATGTGACAATGAACAATTACCTTCAACTGTACATAATATGTGGATATGAATTGTACCTGATTATCGTTTCATTTGTCGGTTGTTTGATCACACAATATCAGTTTTCAGAACTGATGGATACATTCAATTAAAACGGTAATTACTCACAATGTTCACATAAATAAGTGATCAATACTGTATTGAATAGGACTTGCCATCACTATGTAAAGATCTTCATGCAATATCAATAGTCGGGAGATCAACTTGCGATTGGGAAGCGGCAATCAAGAAAGTTCTTTCGCTCGCTCCGCTCTCGGCTCTCAGCGCTTGGAGCGAAGCGAGCGCAGAATGTACAATACTCCCGGAGCAAATGCGGGAACAACTTATGTCTCTCAAACGTACATTACGTACCCAACTCGTTCGATAATATAATTTGTATATTTCCGATAGCACGCCATCTTTTTAAGATAAAAATATTCTTTGATCAAACAAAAGACGGATGTGACGGAGTTTTACTTTATTCTGGTTCTCATATTAATTCGGATTTGATTTAATATAGCTTTGTGAATGTTTTATATTTCCTTTGAGTGACTGACAGTGAAGCATGAAGGAGGGAAGAGTGGTGAATATTGATTTACTGTCTCGGCTTCTTGATGGCTTATGGTTAATGACTGGCTGTAGACTTGACCGCGTCATATAAACTATTATTTTGCTGATTGAAGTAAATATCGGTGTGTCCTGCACATTATACATTTGCTACGTAGATTATGGAAAAGCATGCTCCATGAAAGCCTGTTGGTCATGATATTTTTATATGTTTAAAAAACTATATTTATCTTATAAATTACTTCCGCTTGGATAAAATTATTCATTAAAGACTAAGTTTCTCATCTTCTCGTAACTAAAAAAACTTCAGTTAGGTAAGACTAGTAATTTGCATATCATACTAATATTATAAATGCGAAAGTTTCGATGTTTGGATGGATGGACAGATGGATGTTTGTTACTCAATCACGTCAGAGCAGCACAGAGATAGATTATAGTCTGGAATAACACATAGGGTACTTTTATCCCGGGAGTATGTTCTCTTGGGATAATTTTCGACTATCACGCGGGTGGAGCCGCGGGCGGCAGCTAGTTTTTAATGATGACCAAACCTGATACTATGAATGCAGCTCAAACAAATCGGTAATACAGCTCAAAGTTTAAGATCATATCACATTTTCCTTAGAGTGGTGACCGCATTGTGCAGAAGAGCGCCGTCACTGCCGTGCACTGGCATCCTGCCTCGACCCCTCGACTCGCGACTGTTTTATACAAATCCGAACGTTCCGCAAAACCTCCTGTTACGCTTTCACTCGATGCTCCTGGTTTCTTATCTGAGACTATAGTGTGACCTGCAGATTGAAGGCTTCGCATCAGTGCAAACTAATGGTGATTATAACAACATCATCATTTGCTCTCCGCCATTCCTTTATTGCTGAGGATTTTGCCCACATTCAACACCTCTCTGAGTTTGAAAAGAATTTTAGGTTTTTTTTTAGATCACTTCTCCCTTCAATGAAGTAAAACGATTGATAAGTTTCTAGTTATTTAATAAAGATGTTATAGTTATTATTTGAGTTATATTTTACATGGCATTAAATTTATTCAAGTTAAATTTCGCCAAATCTCGGTGCAATCTGTTTAGAATAAAAATGGACTTTTTTTCACTTCAAAATGTAAATAATATTGTGATTCTTTCAACGAAGCCTTAAGTAGCATTTGGACAGCCGTTGTTGAATGAATCGAGGAAACTACATAGCCAACCCAAGAATCTATATTTACCTTCCAAGAAATTGCATTCCCTGCTTCGCGAGTCGATCAACCCGCCTGAAGAGTTATGTGACTTACGACGTTATAGCGCTAAGGAGCCGTGCGCTGTGACTTACGACCCTTTGCCGCGGAAGCGCCAGTCGTTAGCTGGAGCCGCCTCGTTTACAAGATTGATAATATCGAAAGTGGAGCTATTTGGGACACTTCCAGCTTGTAACTACTGTAATTAAAATTATTTTTAGGAACTGACTATTTGTTGATATTTTTTTAGTATACTTGAAGTGATTTTGGTGTCACTTTCAGAGACTCTAGATTAGTGAAATTCCGTCGGCAATAGCGTAGCGAAGGAAATTATCAAAACGTCCGATATGTATAGAATTGACAAACTCTGCCGAAATGTCGCGTGACTAATCCCATGTATATTGGCATTTCGACAATCGCATTCGCTGATAGCATGGCATTTTGTCTAGCGCTACAGGCAGTGATTGTTAACTTCAATATCCTATCTAAGGTAAGTTGAAGCCACACAAAAGCTGTAATAAGACGACTTCGTTATTAATTCAGGACAATGATCTAATATTGACGAAGTAATGGTGCGACGTCAGTCACTCCAACAATAACACTAACTTATTTAAACTTTGGCAAATTCTATTAAAAACTTAGCTCCAGTCCGAAGCGAATTCCTTTCGGCTGATATAAATTTCGAAAGGGAATAAAATAAACATGCGCCGTCCGTCACGAGGATTACTCGGTCGCCGGAGATTAGCGAATGAAAACGTTGCCGTAACCATCGCCGTCTGATTTTTTATTGAGTGAAGCGAACGAACGCCTCCTTGCCTCGCGGTACCCCCCGCCGCCGCCGACCTCACCTCACCCCGCACCCCCCCCCCCCCGAGACGGACTCGCAGAATACTTTAAAAAACAATCCGACTACAATTGGAACTTTGAACAAGTTCGAGCTCCGAGGAAATCAAGACTTGGCAACTTTTTGTTTTATTGGTCAATTTGTTTCGGAAATATTAAACGTTGTTCTATCCATCGTTCATTAGGGCGCGTCGCGTCGCGGGCGGTTTTATTGCTGCCGTCTGATTACAATAAGACTCGTCCTCTTGTGCCACTTGCCACCCGTTTCGCTCCCGGCGCCGGCCCCGGCCCGCTCCGGCGCCACAACTAACCAAACTTTCTGATGGATTTCAACCTGAATTGGAATTGCACTCCAGTAAAATTGTCACTAGAACACACTTATTGAATCCGTTTTAGGGTCTGCACAGCTAAGTGGAATGGAAATACAAGAGCAAGCAGTTACATAATCTAGTAACTCAGCACATTTCTTCCATCGACCGCGACGTGGTGAACTAGGATTTATATCAATTATTAGCGGCACCTCCGTGCAACTCGTTCTATTCATTCGGCTCCGCTTTGTCGCATAGCAAATGCGCGGGCACCGAGACGAGCTGAAAATCTTAATTGGCGGACTTAATTTAATATTATCCAGGCAATTGTAAAGCACGTCAGCGGCACACAAAGCCTGCAGCACTCCATTTGAGCAAATAGACCGCCGTATGAATGAGTAAACGCTGAACCAATTACTCAAAGACCGCGGCAACTTAAATTAACTGGTTGGGGGCGCCGTGAGCCGGTTCGAACTGGATCGCGCTGAATGGAACTGGGTGAAACTGCTGCGAGTGCCGCACCGTAGGCAGAGCGACAACTTGCGAACAATGCTGACAGCTAGTGACGTCACGCGCCGACCTCTGCATCACAGTTAGAAGCAGTTTGCAGATGAACTCGACGCTCGTTGTCGTAATAAGTTTAGCGTCTCCGGTTAAGTACCGACGACTGACGCTAACGTTCACGTTTGCGTTTACTGACGGTATTACCGCAGACTCAGATTCATCATTATCATTTCGTTACATCGAAACTCGAGATAATTGGTCCAAGTTTTAACGAATTTCATATTAAAGTTATGATTCTTAACTCTCATGAAATTAACAGCTCATAAAATTAATAAAATCGATACGTAATTGAAATGAGTTAAAAAGTGCAGAGTGCGGAGATTAGTCCGCAGATGTAATAATAAAAAGACAGATTAAACTCCAATTTCCATATTCCAACAGATAACTCGCTGCATGAATATTCATAGGGTTTGGAATAAGTCACTAAAATAACTTTAGGTAGCCGCGTGATGCCCACAAAAAACGATCCCATTTTATTTATCTAAACACGGCGCAATGTGTGGCTTTTAAATTCTATTGAATGGCACTCAATCCAATTTAGCCTTTGCATCGATTTTTATTGAACTTTGTTTTAGTTTTCGGAAACTGTTCTATTTATTTTTACTAGGTTTTCCTTATGTTGAAGTAGCCTAAAACCGTCTCCAGGTTCCAATCTGTTCGGCTATTTAGGGGTGAGGGAGTACCAAAGAAACGACTATTGCATTAACAATATAAGATAGGATTTTAGACCCTTCACTATTAGCGTAGCCTATATTTTTAGTTGACAATGCCTTCCTGTTTAAAAAGTCTTAATCAAAAAGCAATATCATATTTGTGTAAACTGTCCCACTGCAGAAACAAATGACGTTGTTTACATTACAAGTCGTATAAAACCCAAGGAGCACTATATACCGGTGAATGAAAGGCTCCTACAGCTATCGGCGCTGACTCCAGCAGTTCTGAGTTAATAGGTTATTACGGGCACCTGTTCCGCATCGTACGGGAGGTTATTTACTGCGCATTCTATTGTTTGCTGCTAATGAGCAGTGATTGTGTCCGCAGCAGGTACCAGTTGCGAATCATTCTCGTAGTATAGATACAATCGGTGAAGTTTGTGTCGGACTCGCGCGCAAACGATTCCAAAAGAAACATGATTTTTTGTTGATGTCTTATTTTTAAACCATATTTGTCTTGTATGTTTTCCGTAAGATATACCAAGAAACTGATGAAAAATTAATGAATGGTGATTTATCGGACGTTTGCCCAAAGGCAAAATTTCTCAGCACTTAGGAAAAGTCCCTGTTTATTCAAGACACACACACATCAATGAGAAAAAGTGACAACAGTCTCAAGTAACGCATCTCAAGTCTCGGGTTAGTAATCACACTGGGCACCATACTTTGTTTAATTTAAATAAACAACATCACTGCTCTCCAAAACGGTGAAGCAAAACATCGTAAGGAAACCGAAATTTCTTAGAACCAAAAATTCTGTAACCTGTGATATCCACCGGCCCGCATGGTACTCGAGCTACGGCCAGCCCGCTACGTCCCACGGAGAGGTCTGATTCCCAACAGTGGGAAATTGTATAACTGACTAGATTGTTCCCGTGGCTTTGCGCGTCTAAAAGTTGCCTATAACCGTCCCCAGGTGCTTATCTATTTCTGTACCAAAATTCATCAAAATCGGTTAGCCGCTTTGGGCGTGAAAGCATAAGAAACAAATAAACTCACTTTCACATTTAAAATATTAGTTTCTCAAAGCTTTACGATTTATTAAATCCGATTAAAAACAATTCCACGTTGTACATTTTATCACAAACTACCAAAGATTTGATCACATAAATGGAAAAGAGATTACTCGATACTGTCCACACACTCGTATCGATATAACCACATAGAGGGTCATTCGTTTGTTGGACTATAAAATATCGGAGTTCCGCGCAGAGCTGTTCCCGTGATTCTAAGAAGTTTTTGTCAAGCGGCCCTTTTGCACTGAAGGCTTTTATTACTTTCATACACCTTCGACGTTCTAACAGAATGGCCGGATTCAATCAATCATGGAGCTACGATCACACTATCGAACATTTAACTGTAGAACGAATATTTTTGACGTATCTTATCTTAGATTGTAATGATACAATCAGGTCTGCAGTTTATTTTGGTTTCACTAAATTCAACTAGCCTTTTTCAGTGGCTTTGTCTGCGTCATACTCAAAAATAACCTCACAGAAATGTACCACGGTATTGAAACATCCTAATTATTCTAACCCAGGTCGTGATCTATCAAAATGCCAAATTTCCATCCTAATCCATTTAGCCGCAAATATCTAACTAGTGAAACATATTATACACTTCCACATTTTTAATGATATTTGTATGAAAAGCATTTGTTTCATACGAACTTGAATGAAGTTACGTTAAGACTTTGCCTAGCCTTCGTGGAGAATAACCCAATGAAAGGAAATAGCTCTAGATATAACAATGTAACAGGGTACTCCCTTACTTCTCCTAAAATTGTTTGTCCGAAAATCATTATCCATAACATCTTTGCTATAAACTTCAGTAACCATAATGTTCAAAATCCCGAAATTTTGTTTGACAGAATTATCTTTAGTTCTAAAAGTATTCTGTCATAATATCGAGTACTATAATAATTGAATCTCCTAATTTTACATGAGCTAAAGTCATATGTCCTAAGTATTGTGTATTATTCCGAATGTTCATTTATAATAATTTTTTTAGTCCTAAAACATTTGCTAATAAATAGGTTTTAGTGACAGAAACGAATCGCTGTAAATCCGACTCCACGCAGTCCTGTCTGCCCTACCCCTAGAGTGTAATTTAAAATTGCGTAGGCGCGAAGGGGCGAGGCGGGCCGCGAGTTGAGGAGCAGGAGCTTTACAATCAATCTGCGACGATAAACTCGCGTGGGACCGCCGGAGCCCCGCAGCGCCGGAGCCGTGACAGAAACCATGCCTGCTGCATGTTGCATGCTTGCTTGCATGCTGCATGCTTGCTTGCATGCTGAATGCTTGCTTGCATGCTGAATGCTTGCTTGTATGCTGCATGCTTGATTGCATGCTGTATGCTTGCTTGCATTCTGCGTGCTTGCTTTCATGCTTGCTTGTTTAGAAAAACCACATGTTCACAATCAACTGCTTTATTGAGTACATGCATAATATTTTAATTTATGTATAATACGAATTATAATGCAAAATCAAATATTTTAAAATTATAAAAAATTATACTAAAACGTTTACAATAATTATTAAATAATTTAGTATTAAAAATAAACATTATGTAATTTGAAGTTAGGACTTATAACTTTTATTGAAAACAGTTTTATGTCTTTCGTATATTATTGATTGTAATTTTTATGACAAACGAATTTAGGACATATAATATTTAGGGATTTCAATGTTATGGCATGTGATATTATGTGATATTAAGTTCGGGTAAGTTATCATTCGGACAAATTAATGATGATTAGGACAAAAAAAGTTATGGCACTTTAAATTATGGATAAAAAAGTTAGGTGACACAATAGAGAACCATGTAACAGTACAAGACGTGATTTGTCTAAAACTCCGATGAGTTTTAAGTCAAAATATTGTGAAAACAAGTTTTATTGAACGAACATACATCGATATGCATGGATGTTCGTCAAGCATGTGTCGCCACAAAACAGCTCGTGCGAACAAACCTGTCTTCACAATATTTTGATTCCCGCAGTAATTAATAAGAGATTGTTTGAAGAGTCTTTAGTTTCCAAATAATAGAAAACTTTACTAAACAATAACTCCGCAGCTTTTGTGCGGGAGTCTATTGTCGACCGTAATGACGGATAATTTGGATTACTTCAAGCTGTTCTCTGAGGGGACCGGCTAGACGGACTGCTTCCAAACTTGTATTTAGTGAGACTCATTAAGGTTTGAAGGAATTTAATTAATTACTTCTGAAATCTAGTGTTTCTTGGTAGTCGGTTTTGTTGAAATCGGTTTTGTTTCTTTGTTAACGCTTTTCTTTGTAGTGGTTCTGAGATTTTTCTTTTATAATCTCTCTTCAAATATATTTTATTCTAGGTTTTAGTTGCTGAGGGTAAATAGGTGCTGCGAGATTTTTGCAGTTTCCTAAATTTTAACCAGTTATGTAGATAACCTAAATGTAATAAGATTTTTCTTTTCTTAGGGTTCCAAGCCTCCGTATGGAAAAACAAAACCCGTGTAGGATCAGTCGTGTGTCTGTTTTTTGCAGATTCCGGAGTCAAAAGTTATTTACATTCACGGGTACATGACTTTCACCCTTAAATTATATTGAATGAAAGTACAGTCACTGTGTATTTCATTTATTGCTGTCCTTAACTGCACCAGTTTTATTCATACACGCCAGTTTTACTTGTTTAAATAAAAACATAAGATTTTTTTAATTCAGTCGAATTTTTAACATTCCAAACCTAGCTCCAAATATTTCAAAACTTTAGGGCAGCGCGCTCACCGCCAAAGAGCGCTGCCCTCGCGCCGTCCGCTCCCCAAACTAGTATTAAATATAACACCCCATCAATGAAAATTACACTTTGTTATATCTGATACTCCATAAACTTTGACATTCCTCCAGAAATACTATCCTTTGAATTTATTGCTCCGACTTGAGTTGATAAATTGTCAAACGTTTGCTTAGCGACGCTTAGATGGATGACAAGTGTATTATTTGAGAGATCTCGAATGTACGCACTGAGCTAACTGATTCTTGGATACAAAGCTCAGCAAATCGGATTCTTAGGATGAGTAAGACAAATGGGAATGTCGATCATGTAGAAACCACGCCAGCAAAACTTTTATGGTCTTTTCTATTTATGATGCTAGCTAAGAGAGGAAATAACGCAGCCACCAGCTAGACATGTGACCAAGAAAAGTACAATTTTATTGCAAAAACTGCACCAAATCCATTTGTAATTGTGCAACAAATTGCCATCAAATAATACGTCGCTTGGACACTTTTTGATCACGTAATTGGTCGGATTTCGTTCGGAAGGCGTCGGTCGCATGTTCGGCTTGCGGTCACAGCACTGCCACTAGCTCGGAATTCAGGCTCGGATTAAATTCAATTTTAACCTAGCGAAGCCTTTTGCCACAAAAAAGTTGGAAGCAGAAGGCCAGCTCGATACAACGAGCAAACACGAAGGCACACATAGGCATACTACACGTACAGCGAGTACTAGTGCACTCGCAGCCGGCTGACGTTTGAGCTCGCTGTACTTACGCGTCTATGTGTGCGTATGCCAGTCTTCGCTAGTCACACGGAGCTGATCTTCTGAGCTATGATGTTATGTACCCTTCCATTTCAAGCTTTCTCGTGCTGGTGTGGACTGAGGATGGTTTACGAGCGGCGAGCAGTCGCCCGGAGATTGGGATGCTCGCTGCTCGATTTTACAATGTTTCTTTGATGATTAATTGGGTAATATAAACGAAGATGTTGTGGCTAGGATTTGTCCTTATTAAAGTTAACCTCCAACCTTGTCTAACAAATAAACAAAGTCAAGTACAGGTGAAAGATTCGAATTTTAGAGATATTATCAAGAGTCGAGTGTATGATGCCCCCAGTCTTGCTAAAGAGAACAAAAAGAGACCCTTTCTTCATGACACTCAAGGGAATACTTACTTTCTTTTTGAAGAAAATTTGAATAAATCACAATAAATAATATGCTAGGAGATTTAAGTCAGCATATTTTTTTGAATACTAAATTGTTTCTAAAATTCCCAGATGTCAGCAAAAACCCTTTGAAGGTATGTATGTTTCAAAGAAATGAAAAATAAAGTGAGACAAATAGTGTTGGTGCTAGCCGCACGGTCGCCGGTCGCCAGTCGCCGGTGGTCCAGGGCGGGCAGGGGAGGCATCACAGCACACAAAGTTGCTGATTTATGCGCACAAACAAACAACTGCTTCTATTATACTCTCGTTTTATACCGTGCTGATTTAGGACAAAAACGAAAAATTTATTCTCTCGCAAAATTTATTCTCTCACACACATAAACTTAATATGCAACATAGAGACGAGCACGGTCAAATAGTTTTGCCAGGTTTCAATATACATTTCTTTGGAATATTACAGGTTTTATCTTCTACAAATAAAGCATGGGAAAAACTTTTCTTAAACTGAAAAACAACGTAACAAAAATCTCACACCATTTTGCAATGGGGGTAGGCAGAAACTACAGAACATCGCTGGTTTATAGTAAAAATAACGATAACACTGGTTGCAAGTACCACGCACCGGGTTGTTCTGAAGAACATCAGTAATGAGATCTATGAGATGTCTTGGACGTCTTCCATTCCACATGCGTCTGCTGTGTAAATATTTTTTGTTTGTCACCTATCATCATATTCTTGTTTTAGTTTTCAAATATAGTTCTAGTTTCTTACTAAATACTACATAATAATATACAATTTTGAATAATTTCCACAAGGTATATAGTGTCCAAGTGGCAGTAGAACACTGACTCCTAAGTCACAGGTATTCCTAGTTTAGGGGTCAGGGTTTCAGCTTTGGTACGCCTTAACTATTGTGATCTTTGCTAGATATTAAGCATAATTGTAAGGATTTGTATCAACAAAGTATTTTATTATTATCTCCTTTATTCATTTTATATACTTACAAATTACATTTTTAAATATTAAAATACAAAGATATAAAAATATTTAAAAATATAAAAAATAGTAGCCCACCGGTATCGGGAACAGGGTCCAAGCTACCAGTGGTCAGGGCCCCTGAGAGAGAAACCTCCTCACTATGCGCGCCTTGTCCAGGAATACTGCTTTCTGGATCAAGCCTTTGATCCAGCTGTCCTACGAGAGCCTCTTTAGATGTTGGTCGAGGCTCTTGGCAATTTTATTATTATTATTAATATCATCATTCATCCTTTCAACATGACCAGACCATTCAAGCATATTTTTTGTTTTTTGGTTACTACATCTTCTTTTGAAGCACACCCTTGGCAAACCACATCATTCCTCAATAAAAAGTAACACTCATACTTCGTAAGAAACACATGTCTACAATATTTATTCTACTTTTATATATTTTTTGAATTTCAGCCTTGCAATAAAATAACGTATTATTTCACATTGTATTTATTTAACGTACGGATCACTGCACTGAAAAGACTAACGCATTTAACTTGCGAAGTATAATACCAAAAGTTTTCGCCAAGCCAAATAAATACACAACATTAGATGGAACGCTTCAAAGAAATGAAATTATTTCTTCAAAAAAATGTATGAGTACTGAGTGCAATGTATAATGTATGTGTGTATGTATATGTTACCGGAAATCTGGATAATTCAGGTATTCTATGCCACCGCGGCTCTGGAATGCAGAGGGCATTTGGAGGAACACGGAAGAGTTTTAGTCAGTAAGAGTCTGACACTCTCTCCCGCACCGCCCAGAGCGGAAGGAGTCATTTGATGATTTCCCATACTAAAAAAGGCCTTCTATGTAATAACTCGATAATGTTTAGAATACCAATGTATGATATATTATGAATATCATTGTCGATTATATATTTTAGCAAGGTAATGCACACAAAATCTTGACACTTCCTTGTATTTATATCTTCGAAATAGCTATGTTTGTCAAGCAAAATCCAAGTCGTTTTGAACGCCCAGCAGATGTACTCTATTAAATTATGTCAGGTGTCATGTCGAACCGCGTTAATGCGCAACAGTGTGTATTGCATGGCCCCAATCATCTACAATAAATTAGCAAGTGGTTGGAAAGATTTAAATACATTGCAGTTTAAGAGTAGACTACGTAAATTTTTGATAAATAAAACGTACTACAGTATAGCTGAATTTTTAACTGAGAAAAACATTTGTTTTGAATGATATTAATGGTAATTTTTTAATTGACATTGCATAATTTGATGACATTTATAATGTATGTATTTTTTTTGTTTATATTGATTAGTAATTTAATTTTAATTGACATCAAATGTATGTTTAATACACTTCTGGACACATCTATTGGCCCACCTTGTATTTTCAGCTTCGTTTGTTCCTAGCTAAAATTTTATATTAGGTCGAGCAAAAAGTTTTTATGCAGTTTTGAACCTGGCACATTCACAATTTCATTCAATAGTCTTTTTTTGAATTTCGAACACAGAATTTAAAGAAACAAAAGACAATTTGGAGCCTGTTTGTTGATATCAAACAATCGAATACTAAGAAAACTTGGTTTTATTGATTTACTTGGATTTAATTCTTGAAAAAGTGATTGATATCTTTGGTTTTGCAACAAACATTACTTATTCTTAACATTAAGGTGAGGTTCTATCAATAATCTATGGATACTTCACCTGAAGTCGCCGCCCAAGCTGTGGCACTTATCCAGGCCGGACACAGCCAAAGAAACGTGAGTGCTCAACTTAATTTAAGTCGATCTGCGGTCCGAAATGTTTATCGGAGGTACCTAGAGACTGGCGGCTTTGTTCGTCGCCAAGGAAGGCCACGATCTCGGGTCACAACTGAAAGGCAGGATCGATTCATCGTGACGACCAGCTTGAGAAATCGTCACCTTACCTCCATTGAGATACAAAACCAACTTCGCGACTTCCACGGAGTATCTGTGAGCGCTCGAACTATTCGGAGAAGGTTAAAAGAACGCGATATGGTACCACACAAGCCAGCTAATGGGCCCAAACTAACGCGAGCCCACCGAACAACGCGCCTTCATTTCGCACGCAGTCATTTAAATTGGACACAGCAAGATTGGAGCCGTGTACTCTTTTCTGATGAGTCTAAAATTGTGTTACATGGCAATGATGGAAGGAAGAAGGTCTACCGACGTAAGGGAGAGCGTTTCGCACAATGCTGCTTTGAAGAGAGGGTTGCTTATGGCGGTGGCTCATGGACTGTCTGGGGCGGTATATCCGCGAGCGGCAAAACTTAACTTGAGGTTGTTACAGGACCACGGCTGCCAACATTAAATGCTGAAAGGTACATTCGTGAGTGCTTAGAACCTCACGTGATACCATACGCGGACTATGTGGGCCCAAATTTCCTTTTTATGCATGATAATGCAAGAGCCCATGCGGCCGGCATCGTCAGGGAATATCTTCGAGATGTGAACATCACAGTTATGGACTGGCCAGCCAGAAGCCCAGACATGAACCCCATTGAGCACATGTGGGACGAGCTAAAAAGACGTGTTAGGGCTCGTCAGCCAGTTGCCCAGACGATGCAGGAGTTGAAAACTGCCATAGAAGAGGAATGGGAGATGATCCCTCAAAATTGCATAGAGCGGTTGATAAACTCTATGCCTAATCGTATGAGAGCTGTGGTAGATGCCCATGGAGGCAACACGCGTTATTAAATTAAACCTTTATTTGATAAAACATGTTTTTTATTCAAAAATCAATTGCCTTTAACAAGGCGCATATCCGACTTGTTAGGCGTAGCTCCATGTCGTATGGTATTCTGAATTCAAATTTAAAACAATACGATCGAAAAAGATGGTAAAATGTATCAGGTTTAAAACTGCATCAACAGTTTTTGTTCAATCTAGCAATCATATTTCGGTAGGGGCCATCGAAACCTAAACTCTACAGCCAATAGATGTGTCCAGAAGTGTATATAATGTAAGTGTGTACCTAAATGTTTGCATGCCGAATGGTAAAATATGGCTGACCTTTAATTTAATTATTAAATGTAACAACTATGTTTACTACCCATATTTACAAAATAAAATTCTATTCTATTCTATTCTATTCTATTCTACAATTCCAAGGTATAGAGTACCTGCTGGTCCACCGGCAATGTGTAAAATACATAGATGTTGGCCTGTATTTATCAATGCACATATTGTATATCACAGCCAACTAGCTTAGTACGCCGTTTAATTAGCAGCCTAACCTTTTATTGAGCGGCGCCGTCTAATTAGCGACCTGAGTGATATCTCGGCATTTAATTAAACAGCTAGGAAATTTACTTGGTTCGATATCGTTTAATGACTAGCCCAGCTAAGTCAGTTGGAAACTAATGACATAGGGAACTTGGGGACCCCGATACGGATAGGTTAGGTTCTTAGCTCCCGTCATACCATTCATGTAAGGTTACTTTAAACCCTGCAGACAGAAATAGTCGTCGAGGTTAGGTTTGGGGTGAACATTTTCATGAAATTGCCAATTCTACGATATGGCTACCACAGACATATATTTTCGTCACATTACTGCCTGCCACTGCACGTCTCCCCTTTCTCTGCTATCACCTTTGATACACACTGTCAGCTGCGCATTCGGTATTATTTAGAATACCTAGTCAAAGTATAAAATTAATAATATTTTATGCATTACCTGAATTTTAGGTATTCCATACATTGCCTAGGTATTGCATAGAATACTGGATTATACAGATTGCCGGTTTTAGAGTCGTCCAATCCCTACAGACAATGTCTAAATGATATTGGTTCACTTGCTGAAATACAAAAGAATATTTTTACAATAAATATATTCAATAAAATATTCAATGAATCAAACCGTATAAATGCGTAGTTTATTCTCAGTCACGTTATTAATGCAGTAAAAAGAATTGCTTTGAACCGCCAACGCTTTGAAACTTTCAAAGAAGAAGATTGTATAATTGCGTGAAAAATGTAATTAGACTTCTGAATTAAAATTCTTAGTTTGAGCTCAAAGGTTTAATGATTAAATTACAATGAATTCGGTTTTTGTTTGTACCTTAAATATTACAAGAATGCTGCGAAATTAGTTGAGATGAATTAGATTATCATTGACAGCTTTGAAAGGGCTCAAGACTAGTAAATTCTACTCTTCGATAAAAATAACTATCGTGTCTTTGAATTTCCATAAAATAATCCGTTGAATAATTAAAACATTATTCTTTCTATGCTTGATATATTCATGTTTACTGCACTCCAGAGAGCCAGCAGAATAGTGTAAGTTGATTCACATCGGAGAGTTTTTTGAATATACGTGACGTTGCATAGGGATAATATACATATAAGCATGTTTTACTTTCTAACCTGATATTTCTTTGTTTTTTTGTTTCTAAAACGTTGCCCCACACTAGGATTTTTTTCTGTATCGAGGGTGCATTCATACTGACCTAAGAGAATTATAAAGTTTGTTATCATTCGTTTATCAGACCTACCCCCAAAAGACAAGCTTTTATATCATTTAAATTTTGTAATGACATTATCATTATAGTAAAAGTTTCAAAAAAGAGTTTTTTTTTTCTTTTTAGTGCATTTAAATAAAAGCTTGTTTTTTAAAAAAGTTGTTATTTTTTACTTTTAAGTTATCGCTGGACACGTTTGTCACAAATTCCAGACGGATTGGAGCAACGGAGTTTATGTTCAGCATCAATTTTTTTTTAAACTCGCATTCGTAGTCTCGGTAAGTCCTTTCATTTGATACCCATATTGTAGACAAGCATTAAAAACTTAGTCCGCAATATTGTATTTAGAGTGACGCCACTTTATTTTTCGACTTATTCTCAGCAAGCCCTTTCATTTGATACCCATATTGTAGGAATTCATTAGAAATAATTAGTCTGCCATTTTGGATGTTCCACCATGTTCGATTTAGAATGACGTCACACAGCTAACCATGCATTGTCTTCCAAACAGAACGTGTAGACAAAAAATCTTACTTGAAACATGAAGCGATTTGGAGTTTTTGGAAGAGTACTTTCTCGGAGTGGTTCCATTTCAATTTGGTGAAGATCTGATGAAGAACTTCGGAGATAGGCAACGGAACTCCTCAATAAATGATAGCAAATGGACTGGGATTGCTGAAATCGCATGTCTGTCTGTTGCTTACACCAGTTCATAACATAACATCACGCCGGTTCGCTGTGAAGGGGTAAAGACATATGAACCACTAAAAAGTGAAAAAAAACTTGGTCGGTGACAAAAATCGAAAAAACAACCAAAAACACCGAAATTAAAGTTATTTTATACTTTTTAGTGTTTTTATTTGAAGTCAGTTGTATGTTTTTGTAAAAAGTTTTTAACTATTAAAATTTTCAAACTATGTAAATACGAGTAAATCTAAAGTAAAGTAAACTAAGTAAATCTCGCGATAAGCTTTTATATCATATAAATAAAATTGTGTAATGACGTTATAAGTTGATAGTAAAATTAAAAAAAAAAGTATTTTTGTTTTTTATTTTTGCATTTAAATAAAAGTTTTTTTTTTAAGTTTTTTACACGTGCGGTCTGTGGATCAACTTCAAACGGGCGTTTAGTACAATGTCCCAGATACTGTAGTGCTTCCGCAATGTTTTCGGATGCTTCAATCAATGATTTCTTTTACTTCATTAGGAAAAGAACTTTATTGTTTGTTTTCCAACTACTTTTATTTGTTTACTGTATACTGGGCTAGTGTAAACCTACACAGAAATAGGAAAAGGATTTATTGTTTAACTTGTTTTATTTACCAACAAATTACTAACACCTTGTTAATTTTATTTTTGGATATTAGGATATTATTGACTGTTATATAGTACATCTTTTATATACGACACCTTTTACTTTAGACATACACGTGATCGAAGTCGCGGGCATAGCTAGTAAAAATAAATTAGTATAATATCTTTGCCGCAACCGCTTCCAACATAGTTTACGTGTTACAAGACCTTTTTGAACATTTTCTGTATTTTTTTCAATACTCATTTCGCACCTTTACACACAGCTATTTATTAAGTTCATCTATTATTCCGAGACTAACAAAAAATTCCCAAAATCTAGTCTGAAAATAGATAACAGTTTTCCCTAAATTGGCTTCGACGGAATAGAACGAATTCCCTTTTAGAAAAAATGTAATTTTCGCTAAAGAAATGCAGATGAATTGTATCTCACGTAGAGATTTAACTGCGAAGCACTCGTAACGTTAGATTACAACAAAATAAAGTAAATGAAAAAGAAATCCTAGATTACGAACCCTCGGGGAGATGACGCGGCTCTGTGTGAACAACACAAACATGGAATAATTCAGATGTGCAGAGTATTTAGGCTAGTGAGGCTCGCTGCAGCAATCTCTATAGACATGGCTGCCTTTTCTAATAGTTCGATACTTTTTCAATATTGATAAGAAAAACTCATTAAAATACGATTCAAAATTTGTAGTACGAATGTAGTAAGTTTCGATATCACACCCCCACAGATCATAACTATTAACTAGCATGTTCGTGACAACTAATCAATATTGCAACGAGTTTCTTATACAGCTGACGACATTAATGCAGCGCGGGTGTTCACCAACACCACGCTGCGCTCGCCAGGGACCTTAATGATAGGCAGCTAACGACCAATTTCCCGTGCCCCAATTACGATCTGCATTGTAAATGGCACCTCGGGGGAATGGAGTGTTATCTATGGGGGAACTCGCTCAATTTCGGCGAACGAGGGGCTGTAAGTAGGCGAAGTTTTATGGTGTTCACACCACCATGCATTTATTTGTGCAAGATCGTTTGCTGCTTATGGGAAGACGTATTATAGCCCATAAACTTGGTTGGTAGGACCTTTCGCTTTTGGAGAAAGATCGATTTTCTTCTATATTTCGTAGAAATGCCATGTTGATTCAAAAGGATTTTTTATAGAACCAAGGTCAGTAACTTCTCTTTAAAACGTCTCCAGTCTGATTTTGGACTCAGATAGAAAAGATTAAGGTAATCTTTTTCATTTGTTTCGGATCGAATGATTTTAAATCAAAGTACTAAATCAGTGAATCGTTTTCGAAATCACTTTCGTTATCTTTTTAGGCAGATGTAGAATAAAAATGTCAGTGAGTACATGTATCTACTACTTACCTACGTACTCGTATGTACACTACAGGTATATTTTGTTAACGTCTCGGTACTTTGTTCTAAAAATACGCCTTTCTTTCTTATTCCAGTCATAGGTGTTGCGTTAGGTGATTAAAGATTATCCAAAGGATTATTCTAGCGAGAAGAAAGGTTTTCAAGGAAAGTGCACCAACGTTGTCAGACAACAATTAAAACAAAATAGATAAATATATGTGTCGAATCTTATTTATTAAATACTAGCATTTCACCTGCAACTTCGTCCACGTTTTAACCGACTTCAAAAAAGGAGGAGGTTCTCAATTCGCCTGTATTTTTTTCATGTTTGTTGCCATGAGGTAAGAAACATGAAAAAAATACAGGCGAACTCTACGACTCCGTCGTTTATTTTTTATGTGAAAGGATATATATTGGAGATATATTAGATATATTCCAATTGGTCCCATAGAAATTTCATCAAAATTGGTTCAGTAGTTTGATTTTTAAATCAAAATAGCTGAAAAAATATATCATCCAAGTAAACGAAATTGCGTGTTTTGCTTTCCTGTGACTTTCCAGTAGTGTTGTTAGGTGTGGGATAAAGTAACTAAAAGTGAAAAATAAAAAGCTTCTTTAAAAAAAAATACAACCGACTTCCAAATAAAAAAAACACTACAAATTATAAAATAACTTTAATTTCGGAAGTCGGTGCTAAAATACGAAGAAACAACCAAAAACACCGACTTTCGAAATTAAAGTTATTTTATACTTTGTAGTGTTTTTTTTTAATTTGGAAGTCGGTTGTATGTTTTTGTTAAAAGTTTTTTGAGAATAAAATAAAATAACCTTTGTGACTCAGTGACAATAAAGCTTGCTACCCGTGATATCCCTTTATAATGTTAGTGTAGATTGGTATAATAGTAAGTTATATTTTTCAAAAGGTAGATGTAGCGTAGATTATAAAAATTAATGACAACCTACAAAGTTTGGCAAGCCCGATTCCTCAAATTCAGAAATTTCGCATAAACAATTCCTTCAAGTAGTTGCCATCCTGCAAGGCAATAAGCAACTCATAAGAATATCCGAACAATACAAATAAAGACTCCCCCGCATTCGAGCCGACACATAACATATCATCTCATTTTCCTCCGAGAGTATTAAATAAGGCGGTAATGCAATCCTTGACGGCTTGTTTCTTTTATTCATCTCTCGTATCTTAACGGCGTATCAATTCATCCCGGTATAGAACGTGCTGGAGTCTGGGGTACTCGTCTACGGAGGGATAAAGATGAATACAAGGGTTGAATCTGTCGGAGGAGTATCAATTGAGATATATGGTTCCATCAATATAGTTTTTAGGAAGAAAAAAAAAACTCTCTCTTCTAATTAATTATCTATAAGTACTAAATATTACATTATATATAAAATATAATAAAGCTGAAGAATTTTTGAACGCGTTAATCTCTGGAACTAACACCTTCACCTGCACTAGTACTACTGGATTTCGTTTTTTTTTTTTGTAAATGATAGCCACATTCTTGAGGAACGGGAAAAAAGTACGGGTACAGGAAAAAAACCGGGATATGCGCATACAAAGTCGACAGGTTTAAATAAAAACTGCCACATAAGGATTTTTATTAATGGAATAGAACAATAAGTGATTGCATAAAATAATTAATTCACAGATCTCGTTTTTCTATTTAATTTAATCTTTGCATACGATTGCGGCCTAAGTTTTTCATAATTACACTCAAAGTCACTAAATTTATATCCAGTTACTATTACTACCAAATAAAATGCCAAGCTACAAAATATCTGCTTCCTTTTTATGTATTACCCCTTCTCATATTCAGACGCAAGGGTTCTTCCCCTTTGCCCAATTAATTAAAGTACTTACGTTTTTCAAATAGTTCTGTTATTAAAAATCTTTTTATTTCACTCGCTATTCATTAAGTTTAAATTTATTGGTAGCTAGCGATCCGCCCCGGCTCCGCTCTCAACCAATTTACTTGTGGACACGATCCAAATTGCTCCACTTATAGGTCTTTTACTCGAAGCTCTGAATCCTGAACATTTTGAAAAAGGTTCTGAATAATATTACAAACTACGTTAATATGAGTTTCGTTTTATTCTAGTTGAGCGCGCAAACAGACAAACAAACTGAATTATTTTAATCTTACTTTTTAACAAGACATCTTCAAAGAAAGTTGGAAGTTTTTTTCCAAAGGGTATTTTAATTTTATTAATTTACAACAACGAGGCGTTTTAATTTTCCATCTTTTTACTGTACGGTTGTTCTCGGCTATTTGAATATTCTTCGTCGGCTATTACTTTGTCGTGTTTTATCAGTTTATACGTCACGATTCTCTCTGCGCAGCGTGAAAAAAATTTTGCATGAGATTATTTTCCAAAAGCGCGTATTATAACAGTGAGGTTTCTTCCAAATTACTTTTGTATTTTTACGTGATGAGAGTGCAAAAAGTTTGGTTATTTTTTCACTAAAAATTCAGTTAACTGAAAATATTTCTGCTTTTATAAATACTATTAATAAATGAGTTCTCAATTATGAATAACTCAGAATTTCTGAACTTCCAAATAAAATTCTACGAATATTGAAACAAATGGCATCCGTGGACCAAAGCGTGAATTATTTTTCCGTCCATTGTTTCATTTTGTGCGCGAGATTTATGGGCATTGTTCCACCCTTCAATGAATAACGAAGCACGCGCCTTTCTAATTACGGCTAATTTAAATAACGAATATGATGCACGAAAAACAAGGAGATGTAATGTATGACAACTTTAACTTCGACGAGTCGGGGAAGCATATCCCTCATATAATAAACTTTGTTTATATTAATCAGGCGGCGGGGTGTTGTGGGGCGAGAGCGGGGGTGCGGGCGGGGTTTGCGGGGTGTCTCGAGGGTGCACGTTAAATTGAGTTGTCTCCCGCGATGCATTGCACACCTTACGGGTCGGGAGACACGGATGGGACGGTTTGCCAACTAAGAAGTAGAACAATGTTGAGGTATCTATGTGACGTGAACTTGTTAATACTATGTGCCACGTTCCTGCAACAGAACAAAAAATTTATAGATTTCGGTAAGGCAGAAAAAGCTGGGTTTATGTAAAACTTACTATACGCTAATAAGGTTTTTGAATTTAATTGATAATTTAATTTAATAACAATAATTCTATTTTTTTTCAACACGTAATGACACTAACTTTACACTCTTTATCAAATTCCATCTGAAATCGTTTAAGTAACGATTTTAAAGAACGAGTTCATCAAACTGCCCCACTCTGTGTATCGTCGTCAGTCGCGGGGTGCATTCATGGCTCGCGACAAACTGTGGCACAAATATATCAGTGTAATTGCGAGCCCCTCACACACACATACACGCCGTTATATAGACTGGTACACACACATAGACACCGTCGTGTAGACACGAAGTATTGTTGTGTGATCACGAGGGGCGGTGATAGAAGTATTTTGATGATATGTGTTTAAATAGTTTTGCTACTCTTGTAATAAATCTTTGTTCAGAGGAAATAAAAATCTGCGTAACTGTTTCACTTTATCCGCAATAATTCGCATTCAGCTCTGTTGACTCAGTTAATTTACATTATTTAAATAAAAAATGGTGACAAAATGCGTAAAGCTTAGAAACAATATTATTGCAGACTCACATATTATTGTAAGGGTACATACACCAACAATAATAATATTACAATATTAATATTGTTTAAACATAAATCTTACTTCTTAGGTACTGCTGCTATAATCCTATCCGAATTTTACTTAATATTATCAATTTAAAAGTTTGTGAACATGGCTGGATTGATGTTTGAAAACATTTTGATGTAGAGTCTCTGAACACAAGCTGAGCTTACTAGCTCTTGACCGCGGCGCCGCTCGCGTTAATGTAGCCTGAAACTGTCTCCCGAGTCTCATCCATTTTTAAACCAAAACTCATTAAAATCGGTTCAGCGATTTAGGCCCACAAGCGTAACAAGCAAAAACCCTCACATTCACATTAATAATAACATTTGATAGGATTTTTTTTGATGTCGTGGTAGATTCCTGTCGCATTCCGTAGTGCGAGAGCTTAGTCCCTGCGACAACCTTGCTGTGGCTCAGATGAAGATCGGTCGCCACTTAATTCCCAGTTTCTACATACCTAATCTTGTCAGCACCGCAATTTAATTAACAAATGTACAGAATTCAGAACTCCTAAGCTAGCTAACTTTGGTAAATAATTACGTGAGACTCGGCTGTAAATTGATTGTCCAATATAACGTTTTCATTCTAAATAAAACAGGATTTATTTCTAATCGAGGTTCCTCGACAATAGGTCTGGCTACAAAACCTCAGCTGTGTAAAAAGGCCGCTAGTTGGCCGGTGCGGCCCGCTGTGACCGCTAGGGGTCGTCGCGGTCGCCTGAAAACTCAAAATGAATGAACTAAAAATCACTGACTAATGCCTTCAACGATTTATTAAACATATTCTCTACTGTAACCAATGCAACCGCTAGTTAGTTACGTAAGCTTAGCCTACGATTCCGTGCACGTGCAGGCAGGTACACAGCTATTCTGCAGACGATGTGCCGATGTAGGGGTGTGCTCAGTTCTGGCAGCGCAATCAAGGTCAATACCACCTCGTGCTCGGAGGTACAGTGAAGGTCGCATTTAGTTTAATATCTGCAGTTTTACGTAACGACGGTTACTATTGAATGTTGATGTTAGACTTGCTTTATTGCAGTTCAGCCGTCCAAATTGCGTTTGCGAAAATCGATTTAGTTGCTCTTCATCCTCAGATGACTCTGCTGGGTGCAGGCTTCTCTTTGCCCTCGCCACTGACTACGCTCATGTACAGGCCTTATTCTGGTTCCTTTGGTAAGCTCGGTTTTAGGCTTTGAATGAATGCAAGGAATTCATAAATTTCATCTTGGAATAACCACAGAACAGACTAATGCGTGTTGGTTCGTATTGCCAGTAATGACATAGAATTGAAACGTGATCGCTCACAAATGGGCCTTATCAGAAGGGTTCAAGTCACCCAAAAGGCAATCGTATCGATATGGCTCGAATAATTGATAAATTGAAGTGGCAGCACATATAGCTGGAAGCTATGTAACTTGTTGAGCATATAGTTGGCAAGGCTGGAGAGGTTCTGGCGTGGTGACATCGTCCTGGAAGACGCAACGTTGAAAGGCTTCTTACAAGGTAGACCGATGACCTGGTGAACCCGCAGGAATCTGCGCGATGTGAGACACACAGGAGGTCGAAGTGATGACATTCGGAGCTTACGTCCAGCAGTAGACGCTTTACGGTTGAAATAATGTGTGTATTAGTGGACCAAGATAAAAAAATAAATGGGTCATATAGAAATCGTGGTGCCTCAGTAACGACCCCGGTAGAATGTGCATAAAACATATTAATGTCCTTTATATCAACTGCATAAGGTCACAAAAACATAATAAGTGTGACGTCAGAGCACCTAAGAACTGCCCCACTTCTGTATTAATAGATATGACCAGACTCTATTTCTTCCATTGCCGGTGGGTAGGTACCTACGGAAAATAATACATCGCCGTGAACCGACCTCAATAACTTACAACAATATAGCCAAGTAAATTAATAGTCGTAAATTATTCAGCTCTCGCGTACATACCTAGGTACGTAGATGGGACTTATTTTAGCCACAATTGTAAATCTGGACTTATTCCAGATGAATCTTGATGCTTACTTGAGAATTAATGGTCTGGCCTAAGATCTGTTTTGATTACAGAATAAAATGATTTGGTTGCTCTGAAAAGGGATTGAAATGGATTAAAATACAAATTCAAGCAAGAGATAAACAGATCTTAGTTAAATCTTGAGAAAATATCAGTATCTCAAAATTTCAATCCAAAATCAAAAGAACGAGCGATTGATTATGCTATGCACAATCAAGCATTTCATTCGTCTCAGTTAAGGACCGCAACGTGACATCGAGAATATCTCAATCAGCCCATCCTTCTTAAGGTTACGAACCTCTGTGTGGTCAAACGGAACCTTATAGGATCACTCGGTTGTCTGTCTGTCCGTCTGTCACAGCCGATTTTCTCCGAAACCAGTGGACCGATTCAGTCAAAATTTGGTACACAAATAAGGTTTTGTGAACCAACTTCCAAATCTACCGTGTTATACACCAATTTTTTTTTTTTAGAGATTAATATTGTGTCCCTGATTAAACTAAGTAATATCCTGAATCGTGATGTAATTACAAAGTTCATACAGTCAGGACTGAAGGTTTGATGGTTCCTACCTAAACCTTCTAATCAACCGCTTGCATGAGTTGGTGTAATTATAAAACTTATTTATTTATGTGCACACAAAAATTAATAGAGAAAAGAACATAGACACAGAAAAGCATAAAGATACTTATTTCAAAAGAAATGTCTTCCTGCAAAAAGAGAGATATAAAAAATGTAGTACACAGTGAGTATAAAATAGATTACAAAACAGATAAATGAACTAACCACTTAACTTGTTAGTTTTGCTAAGATTTTAGAAACTCAATTGATGATTCCAATCATCATCAGTGAGAATTTGGGCACCGTTTCCAATTGCATTCATACATGTATCTAAGAAAGGCTTAAATATGGCAATATACAACTCAGACATAAACCAAATAAAATGCACTCACACAGAGAGGACAGAGATTTATTGGTGGTTGAAAACAAACCACCACAACATGCAGTTTGTAAGTACTTAACAAAACCAATAAAAATAAATCAGCGTTGTTACGGTGACGACAGGCGAAGGGAGCGCTTCTAAAAACACTGTACTAAATAAAAACACTAAAATGTAAAGCCAGAATAATATTTAATTTGTAGTCTGTTTATATAGCCTACAGGTGGCATATATTTTGTTTAACGCAGCCATAACAGCGGATCAGAAACATTTTCATTATGTTTAAACCCTGCTTATGTGGATATTTATAGAGTACCCACTAATGAATAGGCCTTCTGCGTTAAAATAATTTATTTTGAACAGTGTTTATGTGAGAAATTGTAGATGGAAATATTCACATTTTATGAAACGAGAATTACGAGAGCCACTTTTTTTGTATTTATTTAAGCTTTATGTACAATAGTGGCGGACTTAATGCATCAGGGCATTCTCTACCAGTCAACCTTTCTTATCCAATGCACAATCATATTAAATATAATATATATTTTAATAAAACACAATTAATCGGCGACAAAGCGCAACTAATGAAGTACATTACAATGATGTGCGACAGAGCGACATGTCGCGAGCTCCGCGGGACATTCATCAACATAATCTGGGGCCGGTCTAGAATTGTCTAGACCGTTTAGCTGCGTATTAATTGTGTAGGGATTGCCCTACACAATTAATACGCAGCTAAACACAACACATATTATACAAATTAACATCCCCCGAGACTTCAGTCCCACCCCCACACCCCGCCCATTATCACTAACATCTTAGGGGATGAAAAAGAAAAATTCATTAACATAATGTGGGTAGTTTATCATTTTTTATTACCGCCCGCGACCGTTCCCGTAAGGAGCGACTCTCTTAAAGAAAATTCGGCGATGCACGAGACCAATACCTACACAATAGTATGTAATGTGCTCATGTGAGTTCCGTACCTTGTCGCAGCGGAGAAATTTTAAATTTACTTCCAAGTTTACCGTGAACACAGGACTTTACATAACATAAATCTTTTAACATTTTCTGGATTTCAAATTCTCGAGTGTACCTACAACCTTCTGCAAGTCTCTAAAGGTTCTTACTTATTTTTCCTGAAATAACGTTTTGCGGTAAATAAGTGAAATAACAACTCGAACGAGAACCAGTCCGCAATATTCGAAGCAAAAAAGTTAATAGAAACCCTTTCACAAAATACGTACAAGACTTAATGATATAGAAAAACAGTATTCGATCGTCGCAACTGGGTCAAGACCTCTTCTGCTCCTGGGGAAGAATAGCTTGTCCGAACTTACCATTTTATGTGAGTTACAAATATTTGTCGGCCGGACGTGGACGGCGGTGCGAGCAATAAGGTCCAGCTCGTAAACCTAGGGAGCCCTAAACCGAGCCAGTACACTCCGAGCAAATAAAAGTTCGCCCCACCTGCGGACTCTCCTAAAGAATTAAATTAGAGATGTGACTTTTTAATTTGGCCGAGGCGATTCGTCGGCGCGAGTAAAATAAAATAATGAACCTCTTTGCATGGAGTTTACGAGTCCTCTGTAATTAGCTAATGCTGTACGTTGTCTTATAAATAATGCACGTTTAAATTGGGAGACATTTTAATTGTGTATGCCAATTTGTTTCAATTTGACTGTGTTGTTTGTATTTTATTATTTTCTTTGGAGTTTAATTAAATCGCTGTGTTCTTGTTAGTGACTCGATTAATTTATATGTTTTCATGTAATTGGATACTTTTGTCAAAGAGAGCGAGAGTTACACTGCTTTGACTCGGTCCAAATTAAATCACGAAAAGAAAATCTTGAAGTCTATGAAACTCAGTAGGTAGGTAGATATATGTTCCCCATTCACATATTACACGATAATGCTTCCTACCATCTTACTTACGTTATAAAGCAACCACATTTTAAACGTAAAGTGGTCTCAAGGAACCCTACTTGGTAGCCCGTCAGTGTTACCCGGACCCGTGTGTACCCAAACATAACTATTCCCTGTTCGGAACTTGTACAACTCGCACAGAATGGCGGCCAGCAAACATACGCTGTTTCTTTTATTTTAATTCTGTTACCGGATGAAGAACAAAGAGCTGAAACTTGAACGTTCAACATATTATTCTTTTCTGCCATGAAAATGAACCTTCATTTTCTAAGGCATTGACAGATTCATATTCTATTTTTCAGTTATTAAAGTCCATCGATCTTGGGGAGATTACTTAACCCGATAGTGGATATTGTCAAGCCCAAGTAAATAAATCAAGTAAGACGATAACTCAGCTGTTCGAATCAGATCTAAAATCCCATCCCGTTAGAACTAATTGCATGCACAATCTAAAAATCTGTTTTTCCAGCATCCGTGATTTAAACCGGGCTACCATCTCCCCGGGGCAGCCGGGAGCGCTCCCGAGCGTTACGCAACCGACGCCGATGTGCCGCATTGCCGAAAATTAGAATACTATGTACAACCGATCACAGCGGCATAATCCGCGTGATGAGCCACTGTTTGCGCTGACTGTACCAGCTGACAGGACGGCTGACACCAGCCAGCTTTAAATTAAATCGCACAATTTTGTTTTATTGATTTGTATGTCATTGTAACAGCTCTCGGTAATCCTAAAAAAAACATTTCATAATTTCGGTGTTGTCTCTACACAAGAATTTGCACTATTCTGACACTATTTTTTAGATATTTATTTTTTCGAATCAGCTGTGGAATAAAATTGTCAGCCGAATGAGAATTAGCAAAGTTTAAAACTTTGTAAGATTTTTACAGGAAAAACAAACTAGTTTATTTTCAAAACTAAACCCGACACAGGTTTGCGTTCATTGTCTGTTGATTTATTAATCCGTGCAAAGGAAAATGCAGTTTCCAAGCTCGTTATAAAGTGAATAAATAGACTGGAAGTACAATTTTATAACTGATACGCTTGTACATATGTACTTTAGCGCGGCTCCTACAGCTTAGAAACTTAATGTCAAAGAAAACAGAACCTTTACAATTTGCTCGATTTCTTTGATGTTCTCTCACGTGGTGCATTCGTTCGTAGAGGGTGTTGTAATTGACTGGGGAAGGGAATTACTTGCGAAGTAAGTTAGCGTCATACAAGTTAGTGACACCCCCGGGACGCGTGCCCCTGCTTGTTGTGACACCCCTGGCCAATAAGGTCGTTATAGTGTAATCAATACCTTAGGTACCTAAATGTGTTCGATGGGTGGTGTGAGATGTAGTACGGTGGTACATTTTGTACTATTGCAAGTTGAAGATGAAACCAATAGGTAAGACTAGTTGATAAAATAACGGTTATATATACCTATCTTCTATCTCACGATTGCTTTGAAGAACCCTACAAAAAAACTTTGGAAGTCGGTGTTAAAATGCGAAGAAACAACCAAAAACACCGACTTCCAAAATTAAAGTTATTTTATACTTTGTGGTATTTTTTTCATTTGGAAGTCGGTTGTATTTTTTTGTAAAAAAGTTTTTTTTTTAAACTTTTTAGCGGTACACACCACAAAGTACACCCACACCTAACAACACCACAGGATAGTCACAGAAAAGCAAAACACGCAATTTCGTTTGCTTGGATTTATTTCCTCCAGCTATTTTGATTTAAAAACCAAACTATCAACCGATTTTGATAAAATGTCTATGGACCAATAGGAACTTATATCCTTTCACAAGAAATAAGATTTTTTCCAATCGGTTTATAAATGACGGAGGAAGCTGATATCGATATTTTCAATACGTGTTGCTAATTTAAAAAAAAAATTAGAAATAGCTTCTTCGAGGGTAAATAGTTATTTACAAGTTTTTATTTGGTTTTACTTTTCTGTTTTGTGTTATATGTAGGTATAGTTTTCTTTTTTTCTCAATTTTCTGTTTCATGTGATACATGTGTAAACTTGTATAAAAATATAAAATTTCTATGGGACCAATCGGAACGTCTATTCTTTCACATGGAATAAGAGTTTTTCAAATTAGTTTATAATAAATGACGGAGTTATGAGATAACAAACATAAAAAAACCCTACTCCTTTTTTGGAAGTCGGTTAAAAAGTTGAAATCATTGAACCAGTAACTTTGATACATAATAAGAATGGCGACCACTTGAATACTAACACATCGGATGTTGCATTAGTGCCCCACTTAGCCTCCGCCTGCCATTCCAACCCTTTTAACCGCAACCAGGAGTTCCATACATTTTTCAAGTACCGCCAGCAAAACAGTCGAGCAATTACCATTAAAAAGACAATTTATTCGGACGCACAATGACGTCAGAGTTACAATAAAAACTATGTAAATCGTATGTCGGGCACATTCACAGGTTGTCAGTGTCGAGAGGAATACGTTAACATTCATGAGTGACCCTTACTTTATTGTCCGTTTTATTTGCGAAAGAAAAAGTTAATTATGTATTCCCGTTTAATTAGGAGTTGGGGATGCGGCCCCTTTCGGATATAATGTATCGCTCCCATTGGGGCCCAAATAATTCAACACCTACAGGGGCTGATGTAACCTTGTTATTTTAGCCCACTTTGCTATTATCCACTCGTGTAAAACGGGATTATATTTTGATTTGATTCTTGACGCATATTTTATTTAACTTTTTAATGATTATGTCTATTAATGCTGGTCCTTATAATAATAATAATATATCATTTATTTCAGTAATAATGTAACAAAACCCATAACATAATTATATACCTTATAGACTATCGTACACATTATAAAACCGTCGTGTTACGCTGCGTGGTGTCGCGTAGCCTTCCGCGGAATCGCCGATACACGACACCCTTCAGCCAAAACTCTTCCTTGAGGAAATCTCAATATGATAAGTCGGAACTCGCACCACGAATGACTTGAAGTTAGTGTTATGGCGCGACTTTAAGTTCTCGGCCCTTACGGTCCAGCTGGTCTTCGCTCATACATACTCCACGACCTCCTCAACCTTCGTGGTGTGATGTAGCCGGGACACATATTGGGTCCTGGCAACGCGGTCTCACACTGGTTCCGACTAGGAGGCTTCTTCCTCTCCGCTTTCACGAAACCATCTACACGCATGTCATACATGCGTGTAGCTGGGCCTAGCTGTTTCGTAATGACATTTTTAAACTGGAGATAGGAAAAAAACATCTCGTTGAAACAGTAGGTAGTTATTTGAAAACTCTTTTTAGTTGAGTTTACAAAAAATACTCAGCTTAGCATTCGAACAAAAAACACTTATTTTCTACCCGAATATTATTGAAGAAAGAAAAGATTCATATATTATAAGAAAATAAAAAGATCTTTACTTGTTGTATAACAATCATTGAGGAAGCTTATCGCCATATATTTGGCATTACTCCAATTCTATGTTGTTTCTGATTATTTCTACTAGATAAACTTAAGTCGTGCCCATTTTCAAGCCAATAACAAGTCTAAAAGAGAACTGTCTCTCGTTTTCTCTGTTAAATCCATCCAAAGGTTGTTTTTAAAAGATCGCTTTAAACAATAAGGTCGCCCGTTGTGTCAGCCTTCGTTATGTAGTCTTCGTCCATCTTTTCTGCAACTCATATGGTGTACATTACATAAGTATTCTATTATATTCTAAAAGAAGACCATGTTTTTATTTGACCCCATTGTACCTTTTTTTGTCGATGGGGAATCATCAAATGACTTCTCTCGCTTTAGGCGGAGCAGGAGAGAGTATCAGATTTTTACTGGCTAAACACCCGTGTTCATTCACATGCCCTTTGCGTTCCAGAGCCGCAGTAACTATTTCGAAAAATTCCGCAACCTTGGCAGATTCCACAAACCTGGCAGACCCCATTGCACCTAGATTGTGAACCCAGGAAATGTCGTCCCTAACTACTGGGCCTTTGAGGCAGTTTAAATCAAGCACGACAATAATGAGTGGAAACAAAGCCACACAATAATTTTTATTTTATTTTATTTTATTTGTTTGGGACAAAAAACAGTTACACGTTACATTTTAACACAGGTGTTTAAAATAATAGAAATAACAAACATGTAACCCACACTATTGTCCGCGACTTTGTAAAAGAGACAGAGATTGACCAACGTGCACATATTGCTCATCAGATTAATTTAAAAAATATATGAATGATTTTATTATGTAAACATTATGTGGAACAACAAATTAAGATTTTACCCTTACGGGGATTCGGATAGAAAGGCGAGAACCTGTTTTTTAAATTCATTTTGCGTTAAAGCGAAAATATCAAAATCGATAAAGTGGGAGTTATATGTAACTACGAGGCGGCGGAGAGGTGCCCGCTCGCCCGCGTGTGTTCTGCACTTTTTAGTGTGGAACAAACAAGGAACGCGCACCCCTCGCCGCATGACAGTTCTAGGTACTACGTAACACAAATTGTTCGTAAGACTATTGCAATCAAACTTGTTGTTACAAATACCGTGTAGTGTCATGACCATTAGAAATGTTCGCCTGGACTCCAAGTTTAATAAATTGTAAAGTTTTAACAGCTCGGTGTAATGGATTCGAGTGCGAAGACATCTGTAATGCATACTACGCAAGAATTTCTTTTGTACCATTTCAATGCAGTTTTTGTATTTATCATAAAATGGGCTCCAAATCGGAATCATAAATAATGACCGCGTGTTGAAATTAATTGAGATTTTGTGTTATTATAATTTTGTGTGGTCGACTGTACCTGCGCGCGGTTTGCGAATATCGCGTTATAAATGAGTGGGATCTAGGAATTGTTTCATTATTTACTAGCTTTAGACAGCGGCTGTGCCTGCGTGAAAGTTAGAAATCTCCCAAGGGGAGTCCATTCCAATCCATAACATGGTCTACTCGTGTGCTAAAATTCATCTAAATCCTTTCAGCCGTAAAGGGGTAACAAACAGACATGTATACCTACATATATAAGGCTTTCATATCATTGGTATGAATTGTTTTAACTTTCAGCCCTGATTTTCGCAGAATAGACATCCTGCATATGCATATGATTTTATTTTAAACTTTAAAACTATGTGATACCAATGAATGTTCTTTCTTCATCAGTTCGTTAGAAGGCTGAACGCTGCATCTAAACTGTTAGCTCGCCCGACCACCTGTGAACGTGGCGTATCTCCCAAATTGTTGTATAGGGCGAGTCCATTGTTAGTGTGTTGCTGTACATTGTTGTATGATGCTGGATATTGTCGGTATGTTGCAGGGCTTTGAAACAACAATAGCAGGTCGATTGAGGCGTTAACTGCCAATCACGGCAGACAATGATGAAGACAACGAAGAATTAAATGATGCCCGCTTCAAAGCCTGAATGCTTCTCTATGTTACAAATATGATTCGTTCGGAACCCTTTACACCCCAGTCCGACTTGCACTTGGACGGTTTGTATTTTTTTAATATTTAGTAGGGAAAGTTTGTACCGCTTATTTATTTTGATTAGTTCGCCAAAATTCGATTAAATTATCAAACAAGCGGTTGTCTTACAAGAATAGCTCACTATCAATAGCTGTCTAGACTCCCCAAGTACCCTCAAGTTGTTCTCATAATCTCATCGTGTACTCGGAGTACTTTATGATCTTATTATTTGCCGTCGTCATGGTTCTCATGCAAATGTCCACATTACCGGCGTTATTGTTAGGTGTTCCTATTTGTTTGAATCACGGTTATGACAGCACATAGACTTGTAATATTGGCCCAGCTTTATGACAGTTCTGACTCGTTTAAACAAATGTGGGGAGTTTGAGGAATGGCTTATTTTTTTTAGGAACAAACGGTAAAATTATTCTTCGTTTTATTTAACTTAGTGTGTAATGTAAATAGTATTTAACCGTTTCGAATTAAGTGAACTTTTGCATAACGGAAATCAAATGAAAATTCGTTTGCACAAAGGGAAAACTACCCAACTTTTAATAACAAAATTAAGCCTGAAGAATTCTGACATTAATTACCCAACAGGCTCTATCCGACCATTAAATTAATAAAAGAATAAAGAACGCTACCCGTCTGCAGAGAGAGAGGTAATGAAGTTAGCACTGTGCAATGTTAGTTATTTACGTGAGCGAGTTAAATTAACGCCTGAATTATGGATGGCAGTTAAAATGTTACTTAAATATTTACTCTGTTTAAGAGTTTTATTTCCGTGCTTCAAGAAGTTTTAATCAAACAAAAGTAACAATTTGGAAATGTATTATTTAGTTCAGGTAACATTTTGTCTCGTAGCGATGTGGTTTTCTTATTTTTTAACAACAAATGAGTCCTGTTTGCTCATCAAAAATCTTTAAATACAAAAAAACTATTTCATAGCGCTTTTCAAAACGACTCCAAATTGTATGAAACGTTTCTATGCTCAAATAAATTATAGTCAGTCGTAACACAAAAAGCCACCGAGTCTAAATAGCGCTTTATTTTTCTTTACTACCCAACCTGATCCACGCAACACAAATGGAATAATCGCTCTAAAACAATAGAGCTAGGCAGTAAAATAAAAAAGTCGTCGCGCGGTATAATGGCACCCACATTACAACACTCATCTAAATTGGCAGACTTCGTGGGAACGACTGTTATGATATAGACAAGCATAGAAGACCAACTGCAACTTTGACTTTTGATAAACTAAACGAAATGAAACTTACATTTAATCGTATCAGATGTTAATTTTCTTATTTCTCAAAGGTGGGAAAAGGCGATAATTTTAGTCTTGGTCTACAATTTTGGTGTCTCCTTAACTCAGCGGTCAACGGGAGTCTGCTGTATGTGAGAAGCATAGGACTGGTCGATGGCGACACTTCCGGAGGCCTGTTTCCATTGACCGGCTAAATTTATGATGACGAGGAAAAAGTAAACACACTGGATAATATGTATGCCTTATCATCATCATCATTTCAGCCGAAAAACACCCGCTGCTGGGCATAGGCCTACCCCGAGTGCCGCCGTATCAACCAGTTTTGAGCATCTGGCATCCAGCGGATTCCCGTTGACCACTGTGTTAGAAACCCCCATCTCCACACATACTGGGTGTGGGGATAACATAAAAAAAAATGTTTTAATGCCACTGTCGTGTAAAGTTGACTTTCTGCAAGTCTCCGCTGAATGCACGGCCGCCGAGCCTCACTTACACGCTTTCCATTAGAATATTTGTTAATTAATGTTATTCGTCGCACAACTTGTAAAAACTTTGACAAATATACGAGTTTTATAATTACGTCATTTACATGTATGCTTTTGTTTGAGTCGTACCTTGAATGAAAGTTGTATTGGAGTGGTACCTATGCTAAGTTTTGTTAAGCTGGTGTTATTTTAAGTGTCGTTTTACTGAACAGATGCAAACCAATACATTATCAAATACGGCACTACTAATAAATTGTTAAAAATTTACATTTAGTAAACTTAATTGTGATAAACACCCTGAATGCGTCGGCCATTGAAATAAGATTTCAAAGAAAAGAAAATCAAATTAACATAGGTATTTTTTTATAGTAAAAGGTATTCTATACCTAACTACTTTCAACCATTCTTTAGGCAAACTTACCAGTAAGTAATATCTTACTAAAATTAATGAGCAAAAGTTTCACTTGAAAAGCTATTTTCCTAAGAGGCTCGCTTCAGACATACTGAGACGTCTGCCACTGTGACATGTGACCGGCCTAAATAGAAAAACTTTGCTGAAATCTGTTCAGCGGAGGATCTTATTTATTCGGCTAACAAGGCGAACAACGTGAAGTAGTTTTATGTTCTGCTTCGCCAGATTGATCCTAATTAGCTTTCCACTTCATGACATCCCGCGTCTTTAGCTTGGCTTTTAAATTATTTTCTTCTTTGTCATTTCAGGTAACAAGTCTGGTGTACTACAAGAGTTATCTTTTCACTCAGAGTTAGTTGCTAGCATGAGATTAAAAAAACAAGTACGAGTCGGACTCGCGTGCAAAGAGTTCCGAACGAATCTATAGGTTAAAACCTATTCATCTGTATTTTTACAAAATTTTAGACTCAGTAATTTTGGAGATAAGGTGAGGGAATGCTCAATTTTCTGGAATGTTTTAATGAAAATAATACTTTTGAGACCCTTACAATGAGCTCTTTCATTTGATATGTCACAAGGTACAGTTGGAAAAACGTTTTGTTTTAATTATATAGTTTGCCTCCAAAAACTGACCGCCAATTCCAATTTTTTTTTTCTTTTTACGCGGACGTGTTTAGGTCACAGAAGATAATATGCGTACCGAAGTTCAACGGAATCGGTTTTGTGGATTCGGAGAAAATCGGCTGTAATAGATGGACAGACAGGCAACCGAGTGATCCTATAAGGGTTCCAATTTTCCATATATTCGAAACCCTATAAACAAAAATATTTCATACATAATAAATAAAAAAAATAAAATTCATTTATTTCAGGTCAAAACCCATATTCAATACAAAAAAAAAGAACATAAATTATATCAATCTGTCATATTAATTTTAACTTTTTAAACATGAAATTAATTACATTCAAATTTAATAATTAGCAAGTCAAACGTAAATTAAAACTATTAAACGTCAACTACAGAAAACGTCAGAATTAACTATGACATGTCAACTACAATAATTAGGTAATAAAATAAACAAATAATAATGCAAAAACACAGAATTGAATAATGTCTACAGAACTGAAATTATGACAAGACAAATTACATTCTCGAGACATGCCTGCCAGAACAGTGCCCAATGTAGGGAAAATCAAAACGCTTGGCAATCATTATGTCCGGTTAGCAACTAACTCGAAATTAAAACTAAACTGTTAAATAAATAAAAATAAATATATAAATAAATAAAAAAACAACAGGCGGCCGGGAAAATTGTTTTTTTTTTCGACATGTGCTGCTAATTTTGAAAATTATAACGGGAAAATAAGTCTTGTTTTTCTCAACGTCTTAGTAGTGTTACCTCAGTATTCATCTTTTTCTATCCTTCATGATCTTTCTCACAATGCATGCCTCATTTCTGACTAGACTATTCAACGATCCTGCTTTTAATCAATTTCACAGATCGATACCCAACTACTTTATTTTTCTTGAGATAATTCCCATTACACTTCAAATAGTGAAGTCACTACTCTGTATATCCGCAAAGCACCGCGGGAGATGACGCTATTACCCGCGGATATGTTTATGCATCCGACTACATTTAAACCACTATAAATCGACGAGATTGTTTGTATATTGAACGTTATGTATTTATGAATCCAGGATGAACTGTCGCGAAATTTAAATAACAGACATTGCTTGAGTGCGAGAATATTTTTGCCTGGAATTTGTAGTAAAAATAATAATAGCCGCTTCGAGGTCAAAAAATGCTTGCCGGGGTTTATCCGTAGATGGGTGACCATCCATTGCTTATCGAGATTCCTTCGCTCCACGAAAAGCACGCTGCTGCTGTTGGTCCTGGCTGTCATTTGCAGATCTTTGACAGTCGTTATGGACAGTCAGAAGCCAGTAAATCTGACACCAGTCTTGACAAGGTATACTGTGTTAATACTTAAAAATTTTCTATCCAAATTTGGAATATCTGCCTATCCTTATTAAGTCTTAAACTTTCAGCTTATTTTTAATAAAATTATTGTGAGAGAACAATCTTTAGATATTGTATTGTAGGCAGAAACAGTTAGATTTACAATCTGAAACATGAAAATAACTTTTGTTTTTCCATTTCCGCTTCTAGACGTCTCTCTCTCGTGGTTCATTCTGACCAAGCTAAACCTTCTACTACTAAGCTAACCTGCAACATTGCAATATTGCGAGATGAGTGCAGAGCTCCTTGCGATCGATGAGTTCCTGGTACCGGCGCGGTATTAATACCCGTTCCCGGTACTGTCCGGCCGCTCTAATGTAAGTTTTATTTGTTACAGTTCCAATTTGTACTATTTTGAATGTTGACAGCTGAGACTGATAATAATAATAACAGATGCTTGGTTTTGGAAGTGTTAATTTAATAAATATGCGGACACAAGCACGACTCATCATCATTATTTCAGCCGAAAGATGTCCATTGCTGAACATAGGTCCCCCAAGTGTTGCCACATCGACGCACAGGGCGTCTAGCATACAGAGGATTCCGGTGGCATTCACCAGGTCATCGACCCACCTTGTCAAAGGCCTTTCCACGCTGCATCTTTCGGCCTAACGCAAGCACGATTGTTAATCGTAAAACAAGAATTTGTTTTTAAAAGTAATTTACTCACATTCGACTATATTTCTATCACAATCATTCAATCGAAAACCGTCGTTGGATATAAGCTTACTTCAAGCATCGTCCAAAGAACCAGTCCAAGAAGCCTATGCCTCCACATCCAGAGGAACTACGAGTTCCTCTGGATCGTCGGAACTTGGTATCGTAACGCATATTTTCTCCTTCTTAGTCAAATCCATTCAAAGATTGTCTGTAAAAGATCCGCTTGTGCGATAAAATAGCCTATTGTTATATCCTACTATTTTAAACTCCTATTTTCATCTGTTAAGGTGCTTACTTATACAAATATTAAGAGGATTTTTATTCTATTCTTGGTTTTTCGTCCCATAGGTACCTATCACGATCTGCTCCAACTACGATTGTGTTGGGATTCCACATGGAGCGACTGCCTTCTGAACGATTTGACCACCTCAACTCCGTTGAGATTTGTAAAAGTTATATCAAAACAGACTAAATATAATATTGTTTTATTATAACATCGATCGTCACTCACAATCCCATCACTCGTCACTTCCCTGTTTCTCCATGATCGTTCGTGTCCTCACCGTCCCATCGTTTCACTCAGCGCGTCTCAATTATGGACAACAGCGCTTTCAGCACTTCATTATTGAACGGCGACTGAAGGACGCCTTATATGTTTTATATTTGTAGTATGTTTAATTAAGTGACCATCAAACTACTACTAAAAGAGATTACATTGTTTGTTTATGAAGGGAGTTTTGATATGACACAACAAGCTTTTGCCCACGGCTTCGTTTGTATTGATGTAGATTTTTGAAAAAAACAGTAGCCTATAACCGTGTTCAGGGTCTCGTCTATCTCTGTATTAGACAAACAAACTCACTTTTGCATTTCAAATATGAATATAGATACGATAAATTACACTATCGCTGGGAGCTACTTTTGATTCCCGAAATAGCACGGTTCGTGTGAATAAGACGACGGAAGCGAAGTAGCGGTAAAATAAAGCGGAACAATATACCATGTCAACAGTAAGAACGGTTCAAAGTGAAACTTATCATAATTAATGTTATGGATAATTGAATTTGAACAAGCAATTTAACCTTGCTATTAGGTACGGTCTAGTAACAGATCCACATGAGGCGAAATAAAATCTTTAATTTTGGAAGTCGATATTTTTGATTGTTTCTTCTTATTTTCACACCGACTTCCGAAATTAAAGTTATTTTATACTTTGTAGTGTTTTGTTTTATTTGGAAGTCGGTTGTATTTTTTTTGTATAAAAGTTTTTTACTTTTCACACCCAACAACACCACCGGAAAATCACAAGAAAGTAGAACACGCAATTTCGTATTCTTGGATGATATATTTTCTATTTTCTCCAGATAAATTGATTCAAAGACCAAACTACTGAACCGATTTTGATAAAAGTACGAGTCTATGGGAGCAATATGAACGTATATGAAATAAGATTTTTTCAAATCGGTTTATAAATGACGGAGTTATGAGGTAACAAACATTTTAAAAAAAATATACAACCGAATTGAGAACCTCTTTTTTTGAAAGTCGGTTAAAAAGTAAGAGCTACGTAGGTCAAACAATTTACTCGGGAAGCAGGCAAAAATATTCATAATCGTACTCTATACTTCCTGCCTATGCACTAGAGGTCATTTTCCTGTGACCCCTGAGCCCTGCCGAGGTCACATCACCCTGACCTCGCCCGCATCGGCCTTGATCTTCACTCCGTCTGATTCGCTGATGGATGAGCCCCACACACATGCATATACACTTAATGGCCTTTCGCACGCCAACTAATGAATGCCGTGTCTAACGATTATTACTTATTTATCAGACAACAGAAGAGAGAGAGAGAGTTGCTAAATCTTCACAGTATTGATTTGAAAGATTCATTATCTCAATAATATTCTTAATTTTGGCTGTGTCTACTAATATATAAAATTCTTCCGTTATTGACTGAATGAGAACCCACAACTGAAAGTGCTGCTCGAAGAAAGCTGAAATTAGACATGTAGCTTCCCTACACTCCGTAGGGGAGCACTAAGAGAGAATTTCCCGAAATTCCTAATTAATCAATCAATCAATCAAAAAACTTAATTTCGAACTATGCGTCCATATTGGTTAGTAGCGATTACTTATAATCTATGTTAGTATGACATTTAAGAAACATGCTATATAAAATAATATTATTTCTAAAAACTCATTCAGGTATTTTTCCTCAGCACCGGGCCCGCAGCTATGCCTACGGGACCAGTGCATCAGAAAAGAGCAGTCTGGCCTCTCCACAATAACCTTCAGGATGCTGTTGGAGCCTCCACGTATCCTACGCATTAGGGATGCCTTTCTCTTGCGCATGACAGCCTCGAAACTATCTATGCGAGCCTCGGCAAACATGCCCGACGCACTACAGAACCGCGGAAGCTCCGCCAGCACTAATGGAACGGGATATGTGCGTACGAAGTTGTGGGCAAAAGCTAGGGTATTTATAATTGTATTTTGTATTCCCTGTAAAATACAAGTTGCACCTGCCAAGTTGTCTCAGCACCACCCTCAGGTCGACTGGTAAAAAATGCCAAAGGCCTTGGAACAGTGTAATTTACTAGTGCCTAAAGTTTTAACAAATTACTGTAAAAACAAAGTTCATAGACAACACACAACAATAACAAAAAGAAATACGTTCAGCATGTTAGTAATGAGCTAGATTATAACCATGTTAGTACTTGAATAGGTACACTAAGAGACTATGTGAGTTAAGCTCGCCTTTGTACATCAAATTAGAAATTATTTGAGAAGTTAGTATACAGTTGTCAAATAATTTGTCATGTTTGGTGTACAATAAATTATTAAGAATTATGTAATCTTGATAAGATGTATTTCTAAAATTAATGTTTCTTTCTTTTTCTCATCATACTTCACAGCGATCACCTCCAGAGGGCTAAGTGCGAGTTTTGTAACGCACACGATCGCGTTATCGTAAACGTTCGCTTATGTCCAATTTAATGTAAAAAAAGGTATTCCGTTATTTTCACCAGACGGCGCTTATTCAGTTTCAATACAAATTGACGTTTACGCTAACGCGATCGAGAACGTGAAAAAACTCGCACTGAGGCCACAGGAGACTGTTGCTACTGCCGCGCAATCTGGTGAGAAACGACGAAAGTAGTGTGGACGGTTCACTAAAAGGTAATCCATACTACGATTATAAAAATGCAGAAGTGTGTCTGTCCGTGACGCTTTCACATCTAAAACGCTGATTTTAATGAAACTTGGCACGCAGATAGACCAGACCTTTCTATTCCAAAGTTTCCTTAGTGTATTAAAATACTTTTTAACCTTTTTTCGTGTTCAATATGTATGTAAGTACTCGTAATTACACCTAGATTTAAAATGATGAAAAATCATCAAATACCTTAAATTGATTACTTACGATCCTTAATCCTTTTGATAAATCATAATTATATTTTTTTTCAACTCTGAGAAGAGCCTACGTTCAACTAACAAGCTGTTATGACAACTACTCTTATTAACATTGATCCTTTGGTAATGAGAAGAGAGATCGTCCCACACATCCAACAATAATACGAAATACGTAGAAACACGATATTTTTTAGAAAGTAATAGGTACACAGAAAATGTACTTTACCCTAAAAAAGTATAATAAAATGAGCCCTGACTCACATGTTTCTAGGAAATTATTGAAAATCCTTTTTGAACAAAACTTTGCGTGATGTTAATGATGTAAATCAGTTATTTTCCTTAAACCGTGTGTATATTTTAATCTAGCATTTTCACGCAGTTTCGTTTCCGTGGCCTATCCTATACTAAACCTGCATCGTTTTCCAGGATAATCGAAGGACAATAATTTACAGGTAACTTTCTTTAAGTGAACGAATTTTCGAAATTGGATCAGTAGATACTTTTATAAAATTTTATTTCTCCAAAAAACAAGTGAACAATGTAAACTCTTTTGTAATAGGTACTATCTATACTAATTATAATAAAGCTGAAGATTTTGTTTATTTGTTTGTTTGAACACGCTAATCTCAGGAACTACCAGTCGGATTTGGAAAATCAAATCTATAGGCTATACGGTAACGGGAAAAAACGGGATATGCGCGTACAAAGTTGCAGGCAAAAGCAACTGTTATAATATCTTGGTTCTCCTGCGAATATTTTTGTTATTGGTCCAATCACGCAAGGAATCTCCGAGCATAGCCTCTTGAAGGCATTGCACATTGCTCGCAGAACAAATGGTCAGGGGGGGCCGAAAGGACCAGGAGTGGCGACTGCGTTCCGGACGACGCAGTGTTGGAAGGCCTCCCATAAGGTGGAGCCTGAAGAAATCCACTGAATGCGATACGCATATATAGATGGGAAATCATCATATGATGACTCCTTCCGCTCTGGGCGGTGTCAGACTTTTACTGACTAAAACCCATCCGTGTTCATCCTAATGCTTTTTGCGTTCCAGGGCCGCGGTGACTTTTTCGAACAAATTCCACAAACTGTCAGACATATAGGACATTTCACTTTATCCAACATTAGACGTCTTTAGGCTGAAATGATAATGATGATAATATTACGTTTAGAAGTTGGCAGTTAATGGTTGAAAGTTAATTAAGCGTCAGAACGGTGGAATGGCAACACCATGTCGAAAAGATCCAACTTATGGTGAAAGAGGCTCACACTTCCTGATAATTTATCGAACCTTCTACCTGAGCACGCGTTGCCGTAGCCGATCTAGAAAACTCTAAATAGACTCCACACTCAGGTCGACCGCACTAAAAACAACCTCCTCAGGTGGGGTTCTCGGATGGCTTCGATGTCCAGTGCTTGTGTGGCGTCGCTCCGCAGTCCCTGGCCCACCATTCGTCTTGCGCCGCATCTGTACACGTGAGGACACTGTGGCTGCGTCAGCGAATGGTGTTAATGTTGCTGAGTATTGGGCTACATATAAAAATTGAAGTACACTAAATTTCCATTAACACTCTTGGAAAATAGGTAGAGAACACCTAAGCATTAAGTTCGTAATTGTACTTTGTTGCATGAAGTTTTAATAAATACATGTTTCCGTTCCGTGACTGTTAACAAACAAAATTCATTAAAAAAATAAAGTTATCTTTTATAGATAACGCCACAGCTCAGAGGGCCGGCAGAGTGCCAGTCTGATTGATTGCGCCGGGCGCGGCGGCTGATTGCTAAGCTATTACAGCCGGCATTGCACTCTAATCTCACATTCTTTACTCTGTTTTATTGCTGTGGGTAATGTCGTTCTATCTAATGTATTAATTACGAATTGTAGTAGTGTGGCTATTGGTCCCAAGGGAGGGGCGACGATGATGATGGAGATGAGGGGCTCTGGTAATAAAGGTGTAATAACTATTTGTGTGTTCATCAGAGGTGATTTTGCTATGACCTATCACATACTGCTCAAGGGCACCTTGACAACCCAAGATTGGTTATCAAGGTTGTGTAGGTATATGAAAATTACAGTAGACAGTAGTCATAAGAGTTATATTGTGAAAGCCCGTCAATTCATGGTTCAAGTTAAGCATTATAACTGAATGTGACATACAATAATAATTTAATTTGACATCTCTTTTTGTATTGGTAATTTAATTATTTTATTTTTTTTTTATTTAATTAATTTGATTGTTAAGTTTATGACGTGTAAGTAACTCATCTGACGATTTTTTATTTTTAATCCTTTGACATTTGTTATACATATTTCTGAATTTATCTTAATTTAATATTTTGAGTATAATAATTTTGTAATGTTATTTTTATAATTGTTTATGTTTAAATTAACAATAATATTAATATTTGCACGCCTTATTAGGTCATGATATAGTGTACTGTATATTTATTTGTAACATCTGTTTATACCTACCTGTATTATGCAAGTAAATAATTTGATTGATTGATGTAAAAACTTTCAGTGTCAGCGATCTTGAGTCGTGTTTCCCTTGACATGATTTGAACATCTATCCACCCATTTATAAAAACTAAATTCAAATAACAAAAGCCCAGTTCTACACTTGACCCGCATGTTTGGTCCAGCACTTGGAGCAGTGAACTAAAAAGGGCAGTGACACACTGGCACACCATACGCCTAAGGCCCCGAACAGGGTAATGAACTTGCGCGGGTACTGATGCGGACGCGAAGTATCAAACATAGACAACCCGCATTCGGACAGACTGCAGTGACTATGGTGGATGCCGAGCGCGACTGTGACTGTCTTTTGTTTTATCATGAACAAACACACGTCTCTTTTGCTCACTACAGCAAACCGCAATGCACTGTCGCCACCAACCGGTCGATTCTGTAAAAGAAACTCACCGTGAATACGTAGGTGAAGTGAGCATAAAATGAGCTGCCATTCCATTGCGTGATATTCCGCAAAAAATTCAACGTAACAACTTATGTGCAGTAAACATGAAGTTAGTTGTCAATCCATCCAATCAAGATGGAATTACAGCCCACTTCAAGCTCACTCTAAAGATGTTTTCACGGTGAGTTGTTTACAGAATTGACCGGCAGCACTATAGATCGCGCTCCCTACAGCGCCCGCTCCCTCCTTGTCACCGCGTCCACTCTGTCCAAATCCTGAGGCTCGCGCGCACGGTGGCAGTGTGCCAGACTATCGCGTGTTTAGTGCTGCCCGCTCACTGCGCCGCTCAGTGCCGCCGCTATCTGTGCAGATGCGACTAGATCACTTGCTGGCTGGCTTTATTTACTAGTCGCCCAAACGGATAAGAAAAACTAGCATGAGCCGTTTCAATGTTCACGCTATTCTGAGGTTGGTTGTTTTATGTACTAGTATTTATATATAAGGTGTAACAAATTTAACGCAATATCCGAAAAGGGGTCATTGTACTTACAATTATGATCCACTTTTAATATAGGACCAATAAACAAACCGCAAAAACAAATGCTGTTCACTATATTTTTTCAAGTTATGCAAACACAAATTCGTTATTTCAGAGTTGGTCTCATATTTGTTAGTTAAATGGAAAACCTGATTTGCGTTTAACCACAATCCACAATCTGGAGATTGCAGTTTACTTCTGCTTATAATAGTCTTCTAATTGTTCTAGCTTAGAGATTTCGCTCTTAAAATGATCCAAATTATCAGTTTAATCCGATGACTTGGACTGAATTCACAGTTCACCTAACTAAAACTTCATCAGGTAGTCATTAAAAAACACATGAATTACTTTTGGCCCAACTCCTCTTGAACGAATGAACTAAATATTTTTAAATAATCGTCTAGCAGTTTCAATAAAAATCTTGGCCCCTTACAAAGCCAGAAAAACATCCTAATAATACGACATTAAATAATGAAGGAAAACAATACCGAGCAAGCATTAGCAGTCATAACAGAAAAGTGAACCAGTGGACTTGAATCAAGATCAGGAACCGACTGAACGAAATGATTATGGTCGTGTTTATGGACTCTATGGGCTGCAGGCTACTAGGCTAATCAGAGGATGCCACAAGCTCTTAAGACCTTACATGAACTACCTGTGGATTAAGGAGACACTTGCAAAACTATAGAGTTAGAAATGTTATGGAGAAATTCTTGTAAAGTGCGTTCGTAATGTCTTTGAAACTCCTTCTTAAGGACCTGTGTGCTTTGTGTATATAATGTCTTTCAAGGAAATCTGAATTCGCTTTGGTCTAATCCTAATATTCTTTGTGCACCATACAAGGGACAGAGTAGACCAAGGACCTAGTTAATATTGAGATAAAACAAATATTGTGCTAAATACTTATTTAGAGATAGAATTTACCTTGTTGATCGTTACTCAATTCAAAAAACAACGCAAATAACCTTTCCGACGAACGAACTATCTCTGTTTTGGTCTTTAAGAATTCAGATAATCTTATAGCTTCCAGTATTCCTCCCTACTCTAGTATTCTAAAGCCACCTAGAGGCCTGCCTACCCCGTAGCGTCAAACGAGCGGCTGCCGGACAGCGGGACAATAAAGCGAGTGTCGCAATGCGGGGCGCCGGAACGACCCCCGCACGGACAGTGGGTACACTGCCTAATTGCGAAATATTATATTTAAATATCTGTTTCGGCAACATTCTTCAACTGTAGCGAGAAATACGTTTTATTTGAAACTCAAAATGAGCAATGAAATTAAAAAATGTTAACTTTGAGACTATCTGAATTGAAGATTAATTAGAATTTTCCAAAGTAAAAAATGTGGTGGAGCACTTTTACGTCTAAGTATATGTATATATTTTGTTTGGGAATCTATGTACTAAGTTAGGTTTTGTATTCATAGTTTATAACTTTATTTCAAAAATCTAAATTACTTATAGTTTTGTAATTATTTAAACGTGTCAAATAAGGTGTCTTTCTCACTTTTAAGTTAATGTGCCCTACATTACCTTAAAAGTGAGAAAGACACCAGTTTCAAATGTACATTAATATAAACCCACAAAAAGACAAAACACAATTTTATTCCATTAGGTACGAAATCAGTACCACGTCACTTGAACTCACAATTTATTTCCCGATGTAACTGAAAAGTGTGACATCTGAAAAAAGGTGCACATTAAATATGGAGCGCAGCTTCCCAGCCCTTCATCTGTGTCTGACAAATGAGCTATTATTTCATCCGCGCACTTAATACACGAACACGTGAGAATTTTCCGACCGCTCTTTATTTCATTTATATTCGGATTTTAACTGAACTGCTGAAACGATTTTTTAACAGAGAGGAATACAGAATTTTATTTTGAAAGTGACTGCTGGTTATAATTATTGGTATAAACTGCAATAAAGTCGATACATTTTGGATTGTACCACATGTGTAACCCATATCCAAAACCGGCCAAGTGTGAGTCGGACTCGCGCGCAATGGGTTATTATAAATAACTAAAAACTATTATCTATTTATTTTTTTATTCACGACTCAATAGTTTCAAATCGGTCGAGTAGATTCAGAGAGAATTGGCTGTGACAGACACACAAGAAATGCTGTAAGGGTTCCGTTTTTACGGAGGTTCGGAACCCTAAAAATGGTATTACTGCCAGGTATAGCCTGTGGAGTATTGTTATAAGAACGTAAGATGGTACCAACAAAAAGACCCCATTCTAGTATGTGTTGTCCACGGAATCAATCCCACTACCCACAGTTAATCAAACGTGACTACTTTGCCATTTGTGGCATCAAAGCTGTATGAGTGGCCGGCCCACCGTGATAGATTCTGATCAGGATTAAGTTCAAATACCGCTTCTATGGCCGAAACAGATTCAATCAAAAACAATTTTCCGTGCCAACGACAGACATTTCCGTAAAGTTATTATAATTTCGTTCCCAACTGCTTGTTTATCAGTCCCTAGTTTTCGCAGTTGAGATGTAATCCCGGGCGGGTTGCACCGCGGTGTTATTGTCGTTTAACTCCAGCGATGGTTCGTCGTAAGCCACGGTTGCCGCCGACGACCGCCCGTTTATGTGATTTTCATTTTATAGCGCCAACTAGCCTTTATTGGGATCGCCATTACGATTTAAGATGGTTTCGCTTGAAACTGCGGTTCGGAAGAAATGTTTTCTACGTTTTCGTTTGAGTTTAAAATGTACCTCTGTATGTATTTTCATTACTATATTGTTATGTATCTTATGTTTGAGACTACGGGAAAGTCAAAAGTAAGAGTATCATAATGATGTGGGTGTTCCCGTCACCTATATGATGTACACTGGCTTCACCTTTACCATTATTGTACCTGTATTGATTTCTGTCTAAAATTTGTTGTTTGTTTAGTACTTTTTCGTCACAGTCTGGTCACAATTTTATACTTTTTTTTTAGAGTATATTTGTACCTAGTTTCCAGTTGATAATTTCAGTAAGTGTAGATAGACTGTCCTTGCTTGTCGGAGACCAATATCAACGTAACCAACTGCTCAATAAATTCGGCCACATCTTGTTTCTAGTCCAAGTAATTAAGTTTTTTATCTAAAAGTAAGGTATTTTTTTACAAAATAAATTAAGCTACTGTATTCAGAGGAATACAAATAGTAATGTGGAGCAGAAATAAGACGGGCGAATGAATGAGGCAAATCGCAGTGTTGCAGCCTCATAACTCAGACACTGACTTTAAAAGGTGCACTTACACAAACAATTTTATAAGCAATTCTTGCTCGGCCACACATCTGGATCAATCTGGAGCAATTAGTGGAGCAATCTGCAGCAACTTCAATAAAATATCTAAATTTTTTCGGCGATATTGTTTTTAATTGCTCCATTTATTCCATATTGATTTCTCTGCGCATTGTTTCTATTGAAAAATGAAGAAATTTTGAGTTTTTTTCGTATATTTCTCAGTATTGAGCGCAAAATTGTAATTGCAAAACATTTCGTCGTTGCCGTTAGTTGCTTGAGGTTTTGTGACGTCACAATCAACCAGCATTGTTTATAAGTGATCAATTTTCATTGCCCATGTCAGCGCATCTCAACTCAGAGACCGGCTTCTAACTCTCGCCACCTGCAATAGTGATCGTGTGGACAGTCCGGCCAACTGGTTAGGTGAGCACTCGAGCGATTGGAAACAATGTAGGTTTCGTATTGAAATATTGCGGTTTATTAATTAGAGGACAGTTTTATAACCATCATAATGATCGTTAAAGGTGACTCTGGGACTAGCACAGTAAATTTAATAAATTAATTAGGAACTATTATGGTACTTTCAGTTTTATAAGTAGATATCTTAAAGCCATCGTGATTTCGGTGCGGAAGGGAGACGGAGCTATACAAGGCGCATAGCATTATCCCTTTTTCACAACGTAATCATGATGGCATTTGCACGCCATAGTAGGACCTCAGCCGGACCTCTTTTGAAGCAATTTGGCTAAAGAACAATGAAACGCTGCTAAATAGTTGATCGAAGAATAGGTTACGTTTACGGTCCTTATATACCTAAAGAAAAAATAAAATTACTTCCCACAACACCAATTTATCAAAAGACGAAACCAAAACAAAACTGGTGTACAAATATCTTCCATTCCTTGATCATTAACTAGTCTGTCGGACCGACGAAGTTTTCATGAAAACAATCGTTTAAAATATCAAAGTTAAACAAGTCTGGAGTCTCTTTTGTCTGCGTAAAGGAATATTTGCAGTACAGATAATATTATATCGGCCTGAAGGCATTATTAACGATTAAATTCTAGAGGATATTGTGTAGAACTGCTCTGTGATCGAACTTCGGTTTACATTTCCGGGATTCTGTTCTTGATTGTTACGGATTACCGAGAAATGCCGGAAGTTGATCCCGAGTATCGGAACAAACTGATATTTTAATCTCGTAAGAGATTTAGGATGAAATCTGATTTCATTTTAATTACTTTTTGTTCCGTGATTTAAAAGCAAAATTGATACAAGTGCCGCTAAGTACGTAGTGTAAGTTTGTAAAAAGGTATACAAACGACTGGGATTCGTGCTTCGTAGAGCAGCAGCGTTCACGAAGGTTAAGGTCATCTCGGCATTGTACGACGCGCTAATTAGTAGCCATTTGGAGGGTAATGCAGCTGTATGGGCCCCACATGGATACTTTCATGTTGGAGTGCATACAAAATAAATATACGCGTTACATTTACCTTAGACGATATGGGGTATACCCCCTGTATCCCTTGATGTATCCAACCTTGTTTGTCTTAGGCATATGGCATATATGGATACAACAGGTTGGGGACGAGAAGAGCTCTAGCGTTGGCATCATACGTTCTTGGAGTTTTATTTTATTAATATGAATGTATTTGTTATTGTAAACTTTTTTTCTTTTCTGCACTATTGCTTTGGGTTACTGTAATGATAGCTGTATTTATGTCTGTAATAAATAAAAAAACAAAATCAAAATGTTGTTATTTTACTGAATCCCAACTTAACTAGACCAATGTTCCATCCAGAATCTAAATGATGCCAATGAGACAGGTAAAGGTAGCTCAATACTGGTTGAACCAATTTTGATATGAGTCAATCGTCACGAAAAGGTGAAGAATATTTAAAACGTAATGCCTCCGATACAGCAAAGTGTCACACATGTATGTGAAGGAAATAATAGCGGCATGGACAAAGGAGCAGCACCTGAGTATGAAGCAGCCGCGACTGAACCTCGCCATGCAAACCGATAGCTCGACATTATACAAAGGAATCCGATTTCTTTACCCACACCAAGAAATCACTACACAACGACCTTTGTTAGAATTCTGTTTTACATTGCTCACTGGGGATAGGAGTTGAGAATATTGCGGGAACAAAGCAGTAATGTATATCGTTAATAAGTGGCGGGAAAAGTTATCGATTGAGATCATAGTGGACATTACCAAAGCCCGGTGTAGACAGAAATACGAGAATTATTTTGATCGCGCAGATCCTAATTAAACGTCAAATCAACGTGTTAAGTGGAATCCGAGGAAATTAAAGCTCGGAACGAAAGGAGAAAATATCAATTGGACGGGATTGAACCCGGGACCCCGGGTAATGACGTCGCCGGTAGTTGCCATCGATCACGGATACCTTGGCGATAAAAAATGTGCTATTAAAGGTACGGGACGAGTTGAACGGACATTTTGCGGTCAGTTTGGGTTGTTCGAAAGAAATTGGCTGGTCACAGTGGTCACCTTTCCTTTTATGTCTTTTTGTGGGTTTGTATGACATCGCTTTGCAGAAAAACGAGAGATTTTCTGCTGAAAACGTTCTCCCATAAATGTAGGTATAGTCAAGTGTGCTACACGTGCCCGACCGAAATACAAACTTAACTGAAATACTCGAATTATTTTAAGTTTAACAGTTCTGTTTATATTGATCAACTTTAAAACAACTCCACTATAGATTTAGTAACTAATAGTTACTGACTGTATAAATAATCTCAGTATCGCTCATCGTCGATGAATAATTTACGTTTTTAACAAAACAAAACATTTTCAGGCTAGCTTAGCTGAAACATTTTAACACTATTTACATATTTTTACAAGTGGAAAGACAAAAAAGGGCCGAGGTTTTACCTCGTGTATAAGTACGTACGTGGTACAAACGTCGTTACGAGGGGCCCGGCCGGTCGGTCGGGCGGGACCAGGGGCCCAGGCCCCAGTCGCGCACAGTATTACATTTTTGTTCACGTAATACAAATTGTTTTTGTTTTGTTTCACTGTGTGAATATATCTGCGTAATAAACACAAACCTTGCCAGTCTCGCTGCGGGTCCGCATCCACAAAGGATATTGTTTATACTTTATCGCATTTTCCACCGTCTCGCGCTGACCCCGATTCCTTTAAAGCTATCAAAAACACCAGTAAAAAGAACTTGCTTTATCCACATCACGGAACCGACAAAAATTTCAACAATTATCCGAAGACAGTTCGGAGATTTCAAGATATTAATTAGAAAAGTTTCATTTGATTACAAAAGTTGCACACTTTGTTTGTAATAAACAAATAATTTTGACGAATATTGGAGAAGTTGTTTAGTTGCAGGTTTTAATGAATTTTGTTGTGTGTCCCGGATGCCGCTGTAGTGCGGTTACCTCGATACACGCTCATACGAGTAACGAAGTCAATTTAGTAACGTTCATGGTTTAGTACTAATATTTCATTTATCATGATGATATAATAACGCTGTCGATCTTAAGATATTTAAGAGTAAGTGGAATTCAATTCATGCTTGGAATGAGCAAAATCGTCAACACGCGCAGACAACATGTCAGCAACGTCACAAAAAAAACTTGATAAAACTTTGATCTCAGACTTCGACCTTTTGTGTTTACTTAGGGACAGCCCAAAGGTGCTCAATGTCAATATGTGGGTATCAAATCATAAAGTACTTAATGTACTACCATCAGGAAAATACACGTAGCGCCACAAACATTCGTCTAATTGACTCTATACGAAAGATACATAAAAACACCTCATACTGAACATGTCCGATAGTAGGGAATATAGGTGCGCGTCATATTTATAACAATTAAGTGAATACACGGGAAGGTTCCTCATTCCTTACTAATAAATTGATTAAAGAGCTCTCGTTTATCATGAAATATCTTTTATGAATTCAGTTGTGCGTTACTCAATTAAAAATATGAGAAGATATTAACGGTACGTCCTTATGGGAATAAAGAAAATAATAATATTATACCCAATCATATTAATTTAAAATACGAGGTTTTCTCTCTTTTGACTTTCTCTGCCTCATTGGCAGTGATTTCAAGTGCTACTGCTGAAAATTAGTTCCTGGAATCGATTTTCATGTCAGGCAGATTGCTACCTAATTTATCGACCTGGAATTTCTCTGTAGAAGCCAGGAGTCTGGCTGACTCCGATTGATGGCATTAGGCCAGTCGCTATTCCGTGAAACTTAACTTCTTATAATCTAGGGGTAGGTACACCTCTGCCTCACCCCTCGGGAACACAGTCACATTGTGTGAATGTGCCTTCTCTAGGTTGGCTTATATAATAATAACAGTTGTACCGGTGACATAGATTTAAAATGATAAACTGTTTTTAAGTTCAATTTGCACCCTATTTATAGACTACCATGTAAATTATTATAATATAGTTTGTGGTAGTATATAAAAATTTAAGCTGTGTTTATGTTAGAAAAACTTCAATAAGCAATATTTTATAAGTAGTGCGCACCAGTGGCACTTGTCCGCGGAAGCGAAGGAACACCACGCCCTGCGGCCAAAAGTCCTCCTCCATGACGAGGTGCACAACATGTTGGCACACGCACCACGAACGCCTTAAAGTTGACGTTACGGCGTGATACCAGCAGCTGCACCCTTGGCGTGTACTTGACCCTTTGGCGCACCTACTCCACGATGTGATATAATTTGTGATGTTCAAATGCCTTGCTTATGGTTTGTGGCGCACCGAGTCGTTGAGCTTACCGTATGGTTAACTAAGCGATGGCGATTCATGCGTTCAATTCAGTGAATAGGTACCATCTGTTTGACCTCACGGCTACCAAGCGACGGTATGCACATAGTTTGAGTTTATGAAGATAAATAATAACGACAAGGATTTAATTTTCACTATTTTATTTAGGGCCGATTAATCAACAGCCAGATAAACTTTACTTAAGAAATAAAAATGGCGGGTTGACAGCTTTTGTATAAATATATCATCATATCAGCCAATTGCCGTCCACTGCTGACCGTAAGCCTCCCGCAAAGATCGCCAACCATCCCGGTCCTGAGCGGTCCGCATCCATCCGCTGCCAGCCACCTTCTTCAAATCATCGATCCATCGTGCCGCAGGGCGTCCCACACTACGTTTGCCCATACGCGGTCTCCACTCTACCATATGTCTGCCCCATCAACCGTCTGTCCGTCTACAGACCTGGCATGTATATATATATATATCAAATACCTATTTAATTAATCAGAAAAAAGGTACTATATTAGTTCTTAGCCTTTAGAGCTCATAGTTAATCCTGTAGTAAAATCATATCACGCCTGATAGGATATTGATAAGATTTCCTGAATCCAATTATCCAATTAATTCTCATCCGTTTCGCTCAGCAGTCGAGTCAGCTACTAGGTACACAATAAAGCAGAATAAAATAAAAACAAAGAGTTTCAGTTTGTGACGTAGGTCGTGAGTGGGGTTGGCGTTATCAGCGCGACTTGATTAGCTGCCGCCCGGTTAACTACGCGACATTATACGACGTTCTGTTTATTTTCAATGAAGTGGGTGTAGATCTAGTTGCTTTCGAGTGATTTATGTCCGTAGGCACATTACGCGAGATGAGAGGAGAAAATTGTATTCTGAATGTCAAGTATTCAGAGAATACAAGGTTGTTTTGTCAGTATTGTGAATGTCAGTTGCATTCTCTGGATGATCTTGATGATGATCTTACGACGAACATACACTAGGGAAAGGGCAATTGCCGTGTTATGTCATAACCATGACTTACATGTTTAGGTAAATTAAAACTTTAAACTTAATAGATAGATAGGCAAGTACAAACATTTCCATAATGAGAAAAAAATGCCAACCTGCAAAATATTTGTAAGAGATCTATCTATAGACGCAATGCCAGAAACAAAAGATTTTGCAAAATATTATACAACGTATAACAGAATAAACGCAATACCTCTTAAGGGGTCATTGTGCTCTTCATTATGAACAACTTTTACTTTGGGACCAACACTGAAATCGATAAAAAATCGACTCCCCCATACATTTATAGACGCATATAGACAAAATGTACTGAGCTGCTGATATTATTTCGAGATTTCGGAGTAGGTCTCTTAGTAAAAGTTGTTCGTAATAATAAGTACGATGACCCACCCACCCACCCCTAAGAGGTATTGCGTTTATTCTGTTACACGTTGTATAAAAAATCTAGCTGCACAGAAACAAGTACCAGGCTAGCAGAAGCCACATGCGCCTCAAAGAGATGTTAGCATGGCAGACGGGGCTGCCAGGGTTGCGGAATTTGTTCGAAAGAGTCACCGCGGTCCTGGATCGCAAAAGGGCTTTAGAAGGAACACGGATGGGTTTTAATCAGTAAAAGTCTGACACACCCTTCCGCTCCACCCAGAGCAGAAGAATTCCTATCCTTCAAAAAAAGGCTAACAGAAGTGAGGCAGTGGAGACGTTGCTAATTCAATTGGGGCCAGGGTGCATCGTGCCGTGACCTACGATTGCCGACAAATGCCGAGGATTGCCGACTCACACTTGTGCTGAGCAACGAGACACGTTATAAATACCACATTCCATTTCATAAATAAAACGTCCTTTATATTGCTGTTATAAATCTACTCGAAGCCTGACTGAGCATTGATTTATTGGAAAAAGAAAAGAGTATTTCACTCTTTGAAATACTCTTTTCTTTTTCCTTTGTGACTAAAAGTCAGCATTTTTAAATCTTTTGCTGAATGAAAAGTAATAAGAGGAGAATTTATTTACAACAAAATGTTAGCTAGACGATATTGCTTTTAATGTAACAGGATAATAACTCAATAGTTTAAAATATTAGTGAGCCTTGTAAAAGTTGCACATTAATCACGAAATTAAATAAATTCGCTTACTTGTAAAATACTCGTAGAAGTGGCTGGTGCAATTCTCGAAGAAACAACATCAAATAGGCTTCAAAACCATTCAAATTAAAGTTAGAAACTGTTCGAGATAATAAATATTTTATATCCAAACTCAGACGCGTGCCAAGCAGTTTTAACTTTCAAAAATAAATAAAAACAAGTAACAAGTTAGTGAAAATTATCACACTTTCTTGGATTTCATTGCAAATATTTTTAGATTTAAAGCTGTGCTCAAACTTCGACTGAAACTGGCTATAAGCATACTGTCGCGTTGTTCAAGAAGTATACTTAACACTTCAATAAATACAACGACTGCTGTAAATATAGTAAATAATAAAAGAAACATGTTTATTCGATTCGAAATCAAACTCCAGTTTACGTAATTGGTTCGTAGAAGAGAGCTATTTTTAGTTCACAATGTAATGATGGAAGTAGCTGTATTGATATTTACTGGAGGTTTAAAGAGGTCACACTTTTTTTTGTTTTGATGTTAACTTAGCAAAGCGATGGAGGTTTTATCCATTCTGCCGGTCTTTTAAGCAAAAGGGGTTAAAAGAAAACTATATAAAATATACTACAAAACATAGCCCAAACACTACTACTGTTCCTGCCCACTTTCACTCCGCTTTTAAAAACTATTGCTCCGTAAGGAAACGGCGGCGTCCTAAATAATCGTCATACATTACTCTCTGTAGCCCCCCTCCTGCCCCCCCTCCAGCCCGGTTTCCACACCGCATCCCCCTCTATCCACATTTGTAGTAAATGTGTGCGTCGTCACTCTTCCCGCGGCACAGCGGATAGGATGAGTCGGGATATACTGGCGGAATCCTGTTCTAAAGAACCGGAGTAAAATAAATAAAAATGTTAAGTCATACATACCTATTACCACTCGGTTTTTGAAGGCATATTCCCGAACTTAGCGTTTGTGACTGATATGCAAATGATTCTTAATCACCTTCTGAAGATGAGTTGCAAGTTAGGTTTTTGTCAACCGATACTTGAGTATTAGCACTTAGCAAAAAACCAAATCATTAAGTTATTGGGGGGCTGGCCTCATAACAGTATCAATATCCAAACTGCCATCAATGAAGATAGCAAAACAGGCATCCCAACAAAACGAAATCACCAGAAAATTGGCCTTCTAATCAAACCGTCCCAGCATCGTGTAATAACGAACAAATCCGTCTATCAGGGGGCCATACAACCTCTCTCAGCGAGGACGGCGCCCCACTTCTAAAACAAATAATTAAATTACTCGCGAACAATCCCGTACATTGGCGCCAATTACGCGGACTCTCAAAACAATGGCTGTACATTGCTATGCCATGGACGCTGTGGTGCCATTGAATACGACTGAATTTGTATGTTAATGTCATGATCAAGTTTTGGTAGAACAATGAATGGTTATTTTGTTTTCATGGGTGTGATTTGGCTGCGGTTTTCAATATGGTATTCAATAGTTTGTTGTCCACACTGTGCGTAGTAAAATTGGACTTTATCTAATGTGAACTAAATGCACACTAAACTATTACCATTTGAGGCCGGAACAAGGCATAAACTGTTTTTCAACCTTCAACGCCGATCTCATTAACTTACAAATACAGATTTTAAAATATGATATTCCTTGTCATCATGTTAGAATGTACACAAACCATAACAAATTAGAAAAAAATGAAATTTATATAAATAAAAATGAAAAAGTTAACATCTTATTATATAGTACATAATAGTTTTCTCCCTGTTTTAATACATCATATATCAGCCGAAAGACGTCCACTGCTGGACATCGGCCTCCCCGAAGTGTTGCCACAACAACAGGTCCTGTGCGTCTTGCATCCATCGGCTACCCGCGACCCTCACCAGAACATCGGTCCACCTTCCGTCTTCCGTTACGCGGTCGTCACTCCAGAACTTTTCGGCCCCAACGACCATCTGTTCTGCGAGCAATGTGCCTTGCCAACTACCATTTTTAGTTTTGCGATCCTGGGCTATGTCGATAACCTTGGTTCTCTTGTGGATATCATCATCCCTGATTCGATCGCGCAATGAAACTCCGAGCATAGCCCTCTCCATTGTCCTTTGGGTGACTTTAAGCCTTCTCATGAGGCCCATCGTGAGCGACCACGTTTCGGTTCTGGCAACATTCACTATCATAGACTTTCGTCTTGAGACACTGTGGCATGTGAGACAAGAAGATACCACGCAACTTCCCGAACGGTGAGCCACCTAGCCGAGTCGGATTCGACGGTTGACCTCTTTCTTGGAGTAAGCCCTACCTAACTGGACCGTTTGTCTCAGATAGACATACTCGTCTACAAATTCGAGTGTAGACTATCCGATCTTGATAGGAGTGGGTGCTACATGGGGATTTACCATGATCTTGGTTTTGTCCACATTCATTTTAAGTCCCACTCTTTTGGAAGCTCTTCTGAGGTCATCGAGCATTGCAGTTTTAATATATCACCAAGTTATTGAGTACTTAAATGTTTATATACCTGAAGCAATTTGTCTGTTTACTTATAGTGGATGGGGTGGATCTTCAACGCAGTCCCAGGATTCAAAGAGCCTTGTTAGGCTTATCTAACCGTGATATTATGATGCTTGTCTAGATGAATAGAATGTAGCTTGAGACTGCGCAGCATTACATTGTAAGTTTACTGGCTCGTAAATTACGACGCGATGGAGAAAATTTATAGACGTAATAATGAAGTCTTTACATAACCATGTTTTTTAACTTTTCCTGATAGAAGTACCTCCTTTTTTGCTGTCGGCGAGAGTCGTCTAAAGGCGCCGCACCACTCCTATGACCACCATCAGCACATGAAAGGACCTCTTAAAGACCACTCCGGAAACCCCTTTTGATAGAGGTACCAAAAGCTTATAAATCGAAATTATTCAAAATAGGCTGCTATTATTGAGGTTAACTAGACATAGATTCATATTTACAAATTCAGCTGAAAAACGTTAACTGCTAACAGGTTTAGGTACAGCTATGTTTCATTACAACCCATATTCTTTACTTTACTTACGAGTAGGTATCATGAAACAGTACTTATGCCACAACCACTCAACCAGCCTAAAATACCCCCCAAATAATTTCAACACCTTTAAAACAATCTCGATCTTCAAACACCATGACTAACATTTCTTCAAATTAAACGTTTTCTTTAAAACTCGCCCGTGATTGGCCGTCAGGTGCGTGGATCTATCCGGCGTGTCGTGGTGAAATATCGCAGTCATTGCAGCTGGCGTCTGAGGGGGTGAGGTAAAGGCACCCTGTTGGGGAGGGGGAGTGAAGAAGAGGGGTAGGGGGGCTGGGTCCCGCAGCCTGCGGGCTGCAGGGACCTACGAATGGACGTGGATGTGAAAGTATATTGTCTTTACTTATGATAGTAGCAATGTAGGTAAGGTTTAAGAATTCCTAAGAAAGTTATTGATCTTGATTCGGATGAGCTTTCATTGAAAGCTTGAGTTAGTCCACCAAGACATGAAGCCTATCTTCATTATCATTATCATTTCAGCCGGAAGACATCCTCTGCTGGACATAGGCCTCCCCCAAGCGTTACCAGAACGACATGGCCTGTGTTTCTCACATGCAACTGGTTCCGATCTGTAATACAGCCATCTTATTGAAAAGATACCCCATAAAATAAAGAAAATCAGCAATAAATAATTATTATTTTACAAGAAATTAGAATTCAAGAAAAAAACTTACATAGCTAACGCTTCGCTTTATTGCCGAAGAAGAAGTTTTGACTCTATTTAAAAATTAATTTAGATTTATTTAGCTAACAATTTTATTTGACTATATTCGTAAAATAGTACAGTATTAAAAAAAAAATATGTTTGTTGTCAAGAGAAATTTTTTTTCAAAGAAAATCTGCATCCACCCGTTTCAATACACAGCAAAACTATCTCCAACGCCCCACATACTTCCACTCACACATACTCCACTCAAACTTTCACTCCAGCATACTTCATACCAAACTGAATTCCCGGGAATTAACATTACCTCTCTCTTGTAGCCCGACTCGCGTCAAACAGCAAAGTTCTCACAAAACAATTGTACGAAGAAGTTAACCCTGGGATGCTCGCGGCACTAAAGTCTAGGATTCATTTTAAATTACCTTAAAGTAAGTACTAAGTTCCGATGAGGGATGTGTGTAAGATTTCTGTACTTTTCGTGTTTACTCTCTTGATTTCTTTGAATTTAAGTTTCGGGTAAGATGTTCGAGTTTTCATTGTGATGGAACTGGGTTTTGCTTTGTGGTTTAAAAATGTTTTGTTTGTAACTTCTTGATAATATCAGCTTTGATCTTGCTGAGTAAGTATTGTGTACAGGATCTAAGTAGGTTTTCGAAATATCAAAAGCTTTTCGAAACTTACCTTAAATCGGTGGGGTACGTACTTCTAAAGTTAGAACCAAATACTTTACAATATTGTGGAAGATTAGAATATTTTTTAAATATACATTATGATACTTGAAGATTATTTATTATTAAAAATATTAGCAAAAAAACATCGTCCACCCATTCTTTCGTCCCGGGCGCCGCTATCAGTACGAGCCCAAGAAAACGATCCAATCAATCAGTTTGACGGCCTCTGATATCCGTTTCTTTTCCGTTATCACCGCGAATATGTCCCCAATAAATTATTATCACTGTTAAACGTCGAATAAATTATTATGACTGAAATAAATTATTACGAGTGTTCAGCGTAGCGGTGCTATGCCGTAGGCGCTACGCCGTAGCGAGTTCGTAGCGAAAGACTTGAGTGACGTAGCGATTGGCGTGTTTTTGAAATGTGTGCTGCGAACGCTTGTTATATATGGATTAGTACTCCGTTTGATAGAGAAATACACTCACAAATACAAATGATATTTTCAAATGTAATAACGGGTGATCCCATTTCGCTTTATGGTTTAAATCATGTTTGTGTAGATCAGTTAGAACGGTATTATTAAACGGCTCCCAACCGTGAGCTGATTTGTAATCATCATTAATTTTAGTGTGTAGCTTTGCATTAGGATTTGTGCACTTATTAATTAAATGAGGAAAGCGATTCTCTCGCATGACTCTCTTGCGTTAAACACGAATTGAAACTTTCGTCTCAAATTATTATCAGCATAGCTTATCAAGTAAGTTACCTAAACATATTTGCTTGAACTACATAGTTCCTTAAAACTGTGAATAAACATGAAATAAGTTCACGATACGAAAGAATCTGAACTCAAAACTACTTTATAGATTAGTTCTTTGTTAAAAAAAACATTTCAGTTTTATTAGGACAATAGAGTAACGGCTCGATAAGATTTATTCTACTAGTTCATAACAAAGTACTCGTAAATGAAGTTATTTCAAGATTCTTAAGACATTAAGTTTAATTAGAAGGTAACAGAAACCTAATTAGTGAATGCGCTTTGTGGCTTTTAAGAGAAACGAGAAAAAGTTATCCCACGAGTAGCACAAAACGTGCAATTTGTAATTTTAGCTGAAAATGTAAACAGTTGATTACAATCTTGAGGTGTTTTGTAGCTGTGTGTGTGACTGCATTATTCAATTTGTGAGAGATGTAAGTAGTAACTGTTTATTTTTATTACTTTCCCTTCGTATTTTTATTCCCCTAATTTGTCCAGAGGGGATAATCGTAAGCCCCATGCTTCCTTATCACGAGGCCCTATAAACCGGCCCCATCGAACCAACACACTCACATAATTCCTAGTAAAACCTGTAATGTTTTACTATGAGCAGTAAAACGCGGGTAGTCTCACGTACGATGCTTAACTGATTCCTGTAATAAAAGCAGTTTCTTTTAACAAAATCGGTGCGCGTACAGAGCGACTCGGTTCAAATGAGATTAGCTTGCGAGTGCCTCCCGCGACCCCGCGACCCCCGGGTGGGGTCCTCACAGACTCCGGCGTTATTGGACATGAAATTAAATCAAGCGCCGGTGTGGGCCGCGGAATATTCTTTCTCTAACGAAGCGACTAATGTGCACTCCTGCAACAACGCGACGCCTAATAAATAAACGTTCGGAATTGTTCGGAATAATTCGGATTGTTTCGGAAAACTTCGTTATTGTTTCGCGGTTCGTTCGGTTTGGAGTCAGTCGGTTATTTACTTGTTACTTTGTTTAAATGCGCGCCTTTTATTGAGGTCTTAATGAAATGCCGTGAGTTTAGCGCACGTATTCGTTGTTAAGCTTTGTAAAACTTTTTAAATAAAAGTTAAAAAACAGGTTTATTATTTTACTTTTACTCAAATTCATTTACTTTGTTTGTAACAATACGAACAAGGATTTGACTATGCATACAAGTATACCACTGATTTCTAGTTCAAATTGCAATTCACAATACATAATATTAATCGGATCAAGAATGAATCTCGTAATCCGATTAATATTATGTATTGTGAATCACTATACCACTCCAGCATGAAAATAACTGGAATTAAATCCCAGACGCAGATTAGCATCTTTTCGCAACAAACCAGCAACTTTTAATAAAACTATTAGTGCAAACACCCATTTGAATACAATCAACAATGCAAACACTGTCGTAGCGCGTAGCACCGTAGTACCGTAGCACCGTAGCACCGTAGCGATGTGGCCGTAGGTCCTTCGTAGACCGCTACACTTTCCTGAATAATTATCTTTATTGTAGACTGGAAGCGGCATAAAGCTTGTGCTTTAAAAATAATTTTCACTTTTACGAGAAAAAAATTAAATACTTTAGTGCTGCTCCAACAAAAGTAGGCGCAGGAGAGAAATAACATTCCATACATTAAAATGTGCATTTATCTACTTACTTTTATACTTTTTTCGCAGAAAAGAGAACAGTATTCTTGGGACACATTTTCTTAGAAGGACAAGACTAGCCAGTTTAGAGTCTAGAAAAAGGCGTGTAGCTAACCGCTCTCTGGTCTAAAAGTGCAAGACTTTAATTAAGATGAACGGGACGGAATAAATTAATGTTGGCACTTAATAACCGTCGGCGGGAGATGTCGTCATTTGCATTCGCGGTGACCGTAACATTTTTGAATGACTTAATCCCTGAGGGGAGGGGGGAGGGGGGTGGTCTATGCTGGAAGTATGATAAGTCGACGTCAGACAAGGATTGCTTGCCTAATTAACGTTTTTACCGAAAATTTTCAAGATTTTTGTGACGACCCTGCTGGGTTAGGGTTTGGTATTTGACCTTTGATAGTGGAGAGACAAGTTTAGTGCCTATTGATGGTTGGACTTAAAGTATGCACGAAGTCATTTAGATTATAGAAAAATATTGAACACGGATTTCTTGAATGATCAAATCAATAAAAAATGACGAAGATAAAACCCTTCCAAGATCAGGGGCTTGTGACGTCACTTTACGGTAAAAAGTGTACCCAAATAAGACGTCACGCGAGTTTTCAATGCACTAAATTTCTTCAGTTTTTGTTTACGTTAAAAAAGAAAAAATATGTTTCGATTTTTTTGGAAATCTATCGGACAGACTAATTAGATTTTTTTAGTCATCTACCCTGTTGAACATGAACATGACCAATATAAATTTCTAACAATTTATTCGCATTCAAAAGAGCTTATAAATGGATTTGTTGGAATTCATTATAATTTACATTTACCCATATTATGTCATACCATTTTTTATTGTAAAACACATTGTACAATTGCTTGTTTTTCTCAAGCACATAAATAAAATAATTATTTGACTTTCAATTGCAACTGGAACCATACAAAATAATTGAAATTGGAAGCATCATTGTCTGAATTTCACACAAACAATCGAGTTTTATTTAATTCAGCATCTTCAAACGCCCCTCCGATAGTAGTATATATTAATATTGCCGTAAGACGTGAACTATATCGTTCATATCTCAGGCTGCATGTCGCACACGACAGCTGTCGCATTCAACACACCGCTAGCCTTTGACCAGACAATTGAGTGTGGCGAGTGACTGGAGCGTTCAAACGCGGCATAAAGCCTCGTTCACATGTGCGTCTGATGATGTTCAGGCACTGCTCAATTGATTCGGAGCTAAGCTTCGTGAGACTTGATGTGAAACGATTTGTTGTTGACTAAGAGCTGTCAGTGCTTTGTATTGCAATATGGTGCGGCACTGATATCGTATGTGTTTAAGACCAGCTGATCTGTCTTGGGTATCACGATGTGAACAGTGCACGGATGAAGACTTGTACAAAGTTCCTTAAGCATTAGCCACAGCAGCTTATGTGATATGTAAGGGGTTGACTATTATTTCCTATTGTGATATTACCTACTTTTGAAGGTTTCATAACAAATAAGTAAAATCCAGACATTTAGGAAAGAGGATACCAGACGAGGACGTCGTTACGCTAACAAAAATACAATTTATAGTTGTTAACAGTACTGTTTACTGTTGTATAAATAATCGACGCAAATAAAAAGATAGATCTAAAAACATAATTTATCACTATCGTTCATTTATCGCACGTTCGACAGGAATAAATGATAGTATTTAATAATAATAATAATAAACATTTACTTCAGATAAAATCCATATTTCAATACATACACACACACATTAAAAAACAGTTAAGGACACAGTTACAAACATTAGGACGAGGAGGAACTGTCCACTGCTCACAGTGCAGTATGCAAACGTATCCAGTGGCGCAGCAGTGGAGAGTCCCACCTGTCTGCGAACACGCTTATAATACTGTATTTAAATTTAAAGTACAACCTAGTAACGAACTTCATACATACATCTGCTTCTCAAATGGCAAGTAGTAACATAATCGATTGAATCTTGTATCAATTCCGCGGCGAACAAACAGACACAACTCATATATTAGCGTTCTGTTTCAAAGCGACCGAGTCGTGACGCCCACTTCCTACGTGCGCTGATACCCTGGTACTTGCGGTGCCAGGGAGGAAATTAAGGGAAATTAAAGGGATCGGAAATTGATTGATTTCTTAAACGAGAATTATTCGTTCGCTTTCAAAAAAAAAGAAAGAGTGTGTGTACTTATTAACAAGCGTTAGAAGTTATACTTCTTTGGCGTATGGAAAAAAAAAACATTCACAACTAAAAAAATATAAAAGTTTAAAATATTTGTATTGTTTTCAGCTTCAATTTGTTGCGTTCGAACGATCGCCAATTAAGTCTATTACGCTAAATAACTGATACGTTTCATAGTTTTAAAACTGTTTGTTCATAAAATAGGGCAGATATCATGCAATTTTTTTTTTTTTGATTCGAATGTTTTGTTGTACTATTTGAAATTAATACCAACTTTCTATTCTGGATGGTGTGTACCTGAGAAGTTTATGGGTACCTACTTACAATGACATATAAGTTACGAGACTCCTTTTTTCAAAATAGTCAATACTAATAAATATTATAAACGGTAAAATTCTTTGTTCCGTTCTACTGTAGATACAAATCCGATTAAGAAAACTCATTCATGAAGAGGCTGTTTTTGTCTTCGAAAAATCATCATATTCCAATAAAATCTTCTAGGATAGAATAAAAGGAGCTGAGCCGCGGGAAAAATTAGTGTCTAATCAATTACTTTTATCAAAATATTTGTATCTTATATTTTGGCGCTTTATTTCGAAATTAAAACCACATTCTTCTTCGAAATTCAAACATAAAAGAAACAAAAGACAATAAAAAAATACTAGAATATACAACTTGAACATAGTTATCGATTTTCATGCCACCTAGAACTAACTTCACGATGTAGAATTCAGGTGTCGGTGCATTGTAAAAATTCACTCTCATCAGTTTTCTCCATCGCGCCAATAGAAGTATAACTTCAAAAAATCTTAACTAAAATAAAATTTTATAGAGGTAAATTTTGCGTGTTTGTTAGTGTGTGTGAAAATTCTTTTATTGATAAAACACTACCACTTACACTGTCGCCAATCTGAACGCTTTTTGTTAATAACAACATCCATATTTTTAAATCATTGCTGTTTACAGAATTCGCAAAACATACCACCAAACGTGTGTACAACCGAACACACCATCAAAATTAACAAGATTATCCTAACAACATTACATAAAATCCGTTTCACGTTCCTTTAAAAATAAACACCTAATCAGATCCCGTATCACAGAGGTAATAAAACGCCTGACCCGGTAACATTCATTAGGCTTCATTATACACCAATGTACCACATCTACATTCCAAATACATACAAATCAAATTATCTAATTCTAAATCCGTTTGTTATCCCTTTCTTTTATGTGAAGGGTGAGGGAGACAGGCCATTGGATTTGGTGAAGGGAATATTGCGCGGAAGCCGTAGGAATAAAAAGATAGTGGTCTGACGGGAATCCTTAGCAATCGCATTCAATCCAATCACAGACGTAATGAATCACGACTGTGCTATATTGTATTATTATGTGTGTATAATAGGATATTGCTTCATCGTCGATTAATGTGACAGAGACGTGCTTCCCTTTGATATATGCATTTCGTTGAGGTTTGTTTTGTATAATTCGTACTTGGTACTCCATTTGTCTGTTGAACTCACTTAAAGTATGACGTACATATCCTATACGTGCCAGTTGATCATATAACATTATTATTTGATTCCGTAAATGACTCAGCAGATGTGTTTATCAAATTTGTTGCCAGTAGCGTGTAAAGGAGTGAACCTACACAAAAAACCCAAATCCCGTGCTGTAACTAAGAAATCCCAAAGTGGAATTCCCAAAAACACTGCTCTACCTGGGAATTGGGTTTATCCCAGGAACTCACACCCAGTTGGGCTCAAACGGGTCGTTACAGATAATTAGCTACGTTAATCTCAGAATGCCTCGTTTATTCCCGACTTATTGATTCCTCGGAAATCCATTAATACATTAGATCACACATAGCCTTCCTTACACGTGCGGCGTTTGTTCTCTCTCAATCGTCTGCAATAATACAGGAAAATGTCAACACAATCCCATTTCTACGAAATTATAGGAAACATTAAAAGCTTTTTCAATAACAAATAGAAAACAAATATTGTCGAGGAAGTAAACGTAGTGTATCACAGTGTGTTCTGAAACAGCGATGCAACTAAGTAATTGTTGAGATTTACTAGTTCAAACCAGTTTGAAAATCTGTTGTTATTATAGAAACCAGTTTTTGTCAACCTGTACTATCGAAGAAAGATTTTGTTCTTGTTTTACTTCAAACAAAATGAAGTATCGTGGAAAGATTACAAAAATAGCCGAAGGAGACGATTTGATAATATTTTTTTATTACTTACCTAATCATTGGATACTTCTCTCCCTGAAAGGCTTACTGTGATCAAAATGGAATTAATTTAGGTGATGATTGGTTTCCAAGTTAGTAGGTACACACTACACAGTAAGAAGTTAAACGATTGCCATGCCCAGTTGCCATGCATGACGTGTTAAAATGAACACAGCTATTACATTTTGATTTCGAAAAAAGGCATGCTAAGCACAAACCTCTCGCTATAAAACCCCTTGCCCCACCAATTGGCCTTGTGTCCAGTGTTACATCACTGCGGGCTCCTCACTGTGTCCACCGTGTACGGGTGTGTACAGGCCACAACTAGCCCGCGTGCAGATCTCCGCTCATTAGCAGCTCGTTCACAGTGTCAGATAACTCATTACACGCAATGGTACTCGCAGGTAGTTCGAAGAACTGATGCCAGAAATAGTGGTAGAAAAGATTTTCGTGATTGTTTATTGTATTAAGAAATGTAAGTTGGAAAGATGGCGCTTTGGTGAAAGCGTATTACAATGTTTTCATTACGCAGATATATCACGACGATTTATTTGAAAAACAATGAAACTAGACCATCTGAAAGAGAGAAAAATAAAAGAATCTTCTTCAAAAGTTTGAAGTTTAATTTGCTGAAATAACCTCAGTTATACATAAACAAATAAACATTACATAATTATTTAAAAATTATAATCATATTTCAGACTCGTTAACAAGTCTTTCATATGACATTATACCAATATAAATTAATTTTGAAAACATTTAAAATGTCGGATTAAAAATAAAACCCATTTGTATCTTATTGTTAACATGACATCCACTTTAGTTACAGTTCTCAATTAATTATAACTTATTTAAAATATCTGGAACAAGAATTTGCTTCTTACATTTTTGAGAAACTTTTTCAATTATTTCCTTCAGGTATGGCTGGGCTCAAAATGTTTGTAATAGTACTTTTTTCATGAGAATGAATATTTCAAACAGATTTGACAAACATAATTACATCCCGTGTTTCCTGCTTGCCTGGTAATTACTCATTCTGATGAAAATCTTCAGACATTTTTTTAATAGCTACTCAATTTTCAGTTGACTTAAATGTCAAGATGTTCTTAATTATTGTTAAATTAGCTCTGGAAAACTTTTAATAAGAAATTAAGACATAATGTCGTTTGTCCGAGGGAATCTTAATTTGCAGCAATTCTGTGTTCCAGAGAGATAAAGAAGTTTTTTAAACCGATATTTCATTTTATAAATCATTGACCTACAATATTTCATAGATTTTCAACACTTAGTAGTTGAACTTCCTGCTGGAGTCTGTGTTTCCTGAAAGCCTGGGAAACTAAGTCCGGAGACAATAAGTAACTTCTAGTCAAGTGTGCTTCATTGTCGACCATATCATCGCTTTCCATCAGGTGAGCTGTGGTCATACGCGAGCCCATCAATTATAATAAGAAAGTAATTTTGCTGGACGGAAATAAACTCTTATTCTTTCTATTTTCTCAGTAACTCTAAGTTCATTACAATTTATCATCTCTGTCTTACAAAACTTAGTTGGACGACCATAAATTCCGGCAGTCGATGCCTGGTATCAGCCCACGCTTAAACTTTGATTCCCGAGAGCTCATTCACTGCCACCGACCATCCCCTGTGCGCGCCGCCCATTCACGGTGCGACTCCCTCCGTCCTTGCGTCCGTCCATCAACGTCGCGTGTATGGGATGATCTGGGTGCCGTTTATTTGCCTGTCACTCATGAGCAACATTATCTTCATTTTGCTTCTCTATAATGAACATTCACTATGGTCTAGTTACATTTTGGAAGATTGTTGTACGTATTTGGTTTTGAATTTGAATGTTTGGAATTGAGGTTCGAAATTATATGAATTAATTTGGCTTGTGAAACTGGGTCATGTAAGCTGAATTCTGATTTCTTGTCAATGCTATGTATGGCATCTCTGATAAACAACAAATTGCCTGACGACGATTTAAAAAGTTTACCCATTCCACAGTTCAACTCAAAACTACACAAATTTCTTATTTACACATGCAGATGTTACTATGAGTACATACTCCAAGAGTACATACTAGAAAAAAATAATTGTAATCTAGTGTATAATGGGTATTGTATTAAAACAGCACGCAGATCTAACATATAGCACGGAGTTTACTAACAAAAGACGTAAAGATTTAGTCTGTCCTCAAAACCATACCAAACATGCTTTCTCATCAAAATTTTATATGTTTCTTGGTCCTTTCCTCTACAATAGATTGAATGCGAAAGCAAACATTTATAGCCTGAATAAAGTTAACTGTAAGAGAATTCTTATGGAAACTCTTCAAAAAATGTCCTATGATGATACAGAGAATTTACTGATTGTGCTAAAGTGATTTTGTTTTTATACAATTCTTGACCTAGTTTAAGTACCTTGTTATTTAAAAAACTTTACGATTTATACAATTTTAGACCTAGTTTAGTTAGTTATCTAGAAGTTAAGTTGTAAACTGTCTATATCACAGATTTTTTACACATTTGTATTGTACTATAGAATCCTTTTGATTATTTGTTAATTTTAAATTATTTTAGATCTTCTCGCCTGAAACACAGGTTTTCCTAGTTCAGGCTCGTAATCCTTAGAATTAAGATATATTAAGACTTCTATATAATTTGTCCAGTAAAATTGGTAATAAATAAAAAAAAAAAAAAAAAAATGTTAAGTATTTTAATCGATCTTGCTTATATGTATAACAATAATTAATTCAATTATAATTATGTGTGACATCCTGTTACAATTTATTATGACCTGTATTTTAATCAATTTGACATTTAGTATTACATTGTATGATAAGTTAGTATGACCTGTATCTAATGAATCTGACATATCGAAATTCCATGATAATTTAATATGTCATGTATGTTTAATAAATCTGACATTTTAATTTGCAATTTACACGGCGTAACAAAACTAGAATTTATTGTAACATTACACAAAAATATGATTTGTCATTTCATCATTATACAACAACAAGTTTACCAAATAATTCACTTCAGAAAATAATTATCCGATAAACTTTTTTTTAATAACGTATTATTTGACAAACAATTCTTTTTTTAAATTTTTTCTCATAAAACAACGTTTGGAATTATAACGTTTTACATATTTGCTCGAACGAACAATTAATCTAATGTTTTTTTAGGATATTGGATATTTCAACTATGTATGAAATATCTAGTGGACGACTCGCCTACAGTTTATTAATACTGCGCGCTCTATTGATAAAGTCACCAATACATAAAATTTTTAACTTTAAATTAAAATATCGTCTTAAAAAGTTAATAATGTCGTGCTACAAAAGTTAGTGACGGAAACGAAACGCTGCAAAACCGACTTCACGAAGTCTTGTCTGCCCTACCCCTATTCTCTTATTTAAGCCCGCGTAAGGCATGTTGCATGCTGTCTTGCATGCTGCATGCTTGCTTGCATGCTGCATGCATTGTGTATGCTTGTTTGCATGTTGTGATGGTTTACAAAATGTATTATAAAATTATATTTCATGTAATCGTGTTCCTTCCAAAATAATCTAAATATTAAATTAAAAATGCATAAATGATTAAATATCATCTGAAACATTTGTAAAGAGAAGCATTTGCCAAATAAATGTTTGTAAAGCGAGTTTTTATAGTATAAAATATTTGCTGATTAATTTGTTTGTGAAATAAATAGTATACCAAACGTTGGTTATAAACTAAAAATGTATCAATGGAGTTTTAGTGAAACATTAGTGAACCATCTGAAATAATGTGAATGCCTTTAGAATCCGCCTAATGGAAAAATAATAAACATTTTAATTGCACACAAACCAACTCGTACACAAAATGGAGCCGAACAGAACCTCCCCCTTAATATTTATTCAACGTAGATTTGTTCGCGCGAAATAATATAGCACGTCCATTTTTAATTTACAAATACATTTGCAATTGAAATATCATAATCCAAAAAAATACGGGTTTAGCAGAAATCGCTTTCATGTATTTTAATTAGTGAACCCGTTTGGAACAAATAAAGTTGCTTGCGGCCGCATTTTGTGTAACGGTCAAGTTATAAAACAATTTTTGAACGATGGATTGAGAGCAGACGAATTGTTTCGAGAATCGGGTTAAATGACAAGCTATGTTTGTGAGGAACTTGTAAAATAGTTCGTTTTTAATGTAGGTAAGTTTGTTTTTAATGAAATTCAGTAAAGACTTTTTGGCCTTCAAGCAACCGATAACAATCGCAAACCACTACGGTGGGTGAATGAAAATAAGTCAAAAGATATCTATATAATACACGTATGCGTTCTTGAAGAGAAATGTTTGCAAAGAACATACCTTTCTAGGAGTTTGATCTTCTTCTTAGCGTGTCGGTGGCAAATACACTTATCAAATTTTATGCTTGGCCCAGTACTCAGCAACAGCAAAACCGTTCGCTGACGCAGTCATAAGGTCTTCACATGTACAGGTGATAGGGCAGGCAGCGCAAGACAAGAGGTGGGCCATAGACTGCGGAGCGACGCCACAGAAACACTGAAGATCGGAGCCATCCGAGAACCTCCACTTGTGGAGGTTATCTTTAGTGCGACCGACCTGGGTGCGGAGTCTATTTAGAGTTTTCCAGGTTGGCCACGGAGCGCATTTCCAGGTTTGGCTTTTAACGTTTGATGAAGTTGTGAAGGAGTAGATATTTTATGTGATTATGTAATCAAGACTTTACATTGTGGCCTTAGATATGCTGGTAAGTTGGTACTTTGACTATCTAAAATACATAGTCATAAAATCTAGAACATCAACAGTTAGCGACCTATCCCAATAGCCCATACACTAGCACTCAGAAGGCTATTGGTATAATGAGCTCGCGGGCAATCTAGCGCCGTCACACAGCGCCACATAGCGTCACATGGCGCCGTACAGCGCCGAGCTAATTGCTCGGTAATCTGTCTGTGTGCGCAATAATTGTGATCGTCTGTACGACTGCCGTGATGGAGCATGATGCTGCACGTTGGTAATGCCGTCTGGGTTGGTATAAAGCTATGGCGTTTGTCGTGAACTTGCGAATAAGATTGCTTTAGCTCATTGTTTGTGAACACAGCAATTGAATATTTAAAAGTACATGTATATTAAACTGATGCTTGCGACTTTGATTGCATAGATATCGAATTCTAATCACAAACACTTTCATATAAAATTCCCACTTGCATCTACCCCATTAAAGTTGATATTTCCAAAAATCCTTGTGAAGCCGATACTTGCGTTATACACTACGCCTATGTTGTCATCTTACTCAACTTTAGTAGTTTTGGCTACTAAAAAAACTTTTTATAACTATAAATACATAGCTAGTTATCAGTCAGGAAGCAAGCTTGTTACAAGTGCGACTTTTTATCTGATTTTGTAGATCGTTACACTTTGTTGATAAAACCCTTATCTCGCTTCTGTAGTGGTAGTTTATATTTAGTTAAATAAATAAAAGAAAACAAAACTTGCACAATTCTTAATGCATGTTAGACTTACAGGACACGATCTTTCTGGAAACGGTAACAAATCCAAACGGTAACAAATCCAAGTTTCTTGATAACATTGTTGATAGTACGTTCTCACGTAATGTTTACTACAGAATATGAAGCAGTACCCGGGACTCGTGAGGCCTCTAATCAGCACATAAACATGACTGAGTCCCGACTGGACCAGCCAAGTACGGCTCCGGATGTAATTAGCGAGGTTATAACGGGTCAGCCGGGTATGAGTTACAGTACACAATATGTGACGTGTATATGTATGTATGTTGTGCGATGGTTGAACTACATTAAGCTTTTTAATTTACACGTGTTATGAAGAAAATTCATTTTTATATGATAATATCACTACTGCGGCAGCTTTAGTAGCACCAGTTCAGTAACAACACATCTGGCAAACTATTTCAATCATTCTTCCTAGACTTTTCCCTACTATTTTGGGGTTGTCTTCCAGTGTAACTGGACATACATAGCTACTACCTGAACTTGCCGTTGGCCTGAATCATGAAATTTTGCTAGAAGTAAGGTTTCCCAATGGTACGAAACCCTTGTATGCGAGTCCGACTCGTACTTGACTGGTTCTTGCCTTGGTATATTTATGTCCAATGGTTCATGTTAACAGGACCTCCCTAAAGCCTGTCATTTCTCGCACCACTGACCTGCTCCATAAAAAGGGTATCCGCAGAGATAATTGTCACCACAATATCATAATTCTTCGCAGCATACTGCAGATGCGACCACTAATGGCCACGAAACTCCATCGTATTTTAATTATATCCCATTTAATGAACAGATTACCGCCCGCCGTGTTTGTGGACCATCGGCAGTATTTGCCAACCATAGCAATTTTCAATCGCACTGCATTTATAATTATTGTGATCAATATTTAACTTAAAATTCAATGTTAATGGAAATAAGGACTTAATTGGTAGTTTTATGGTGTAATTATTGCGAATTAAGTTGTTGTACCGAGTAATTTTAATTAATTAAAATCTGTAATCGAACCGGAATCGAAGGGTCACTTCGTTTTCGTACCAAAAAATTAATTACTTTTATTGTTTTAAATCAAATCACTCACTACCTACATTATTTTCTTTATTTGATTTTTTTTAGTTAGTAACTAGTTTTTCATCTTTTACGTAAGTAAAATTATAATAATAATAATAAAGCCCTTTTCTTCCAAATTCGCTACAAAATTGGAAACAAATATTTTCGAATTCTATTTGTTATAGTATGTCTCGCAATTTGGCGTGCCTTCTGGCATAGACCTCTTTCAGCTCTCTCCACTGAGCTCTATCCTGTACTATTCTGGCCCCAAGTTTAGGCGAATATCCTATTTCCATCTTGTTTTCGGACGCTCCTGTGTTCTAGTGTCCTCTCTTGGGTATCATAGGGTTATTGTTTGCTTCATTTGTTTAATTTGCAACGTAGCATATGTCCTGTCTGTCCAGGATATAAGTAAAATTAATAGTATTATCTATCAGTCGATGATCCAGCCAGACGTCAAGATCTGTTTCTCAACCAAAACGTTACACTGTTCTCTAAGTCTATCTTGCAATGGCTGTCGTTCCACGCTACAGCTGGATTTATCGAAAGCCTCTGTGATACAGATACCATCACATTGAAAGCGTTATTTCTATGTAGATTATATATTTAAAAAGGTCTATTTCAATGACCTAGCTGCGTGGGACGCGGATTGAATGGAGGTATTTATATAAAAGGTTTTATGTCGCTGTGGAGAAACTGTGTGTGTGTTTGCGTTAACGTTTTGAACCTGTATGTGAACTTTAGGAGACCTAAATCTAGTGTAACGAGTTTAAACAAATGTTTCTCTTTTATAGGATTTCTAATGTGACGTGGGTCTCAGATACAAAATAGTTATACCCACGTTTATTGACAACCTAATGTAGGTCGGTATATGAACAGCTTATTTTAATAGGTAATAATTATAAGTAATTCAATATGAAACCGAAAAATGATCGCTATAAATCTTCCAGCTTAGTGGGCACAAATTATATATAAAATAACCATCGACTCCAAAGAGGACTCCTAAACAAAGTAGGTTACAATACAACACCATTTTTATCTATAAAACTCTTCAGTTACTAATGAGTGCCGAACTGAGTGACTGACAGACAACGCAAAGCCGAAACTACTGGTAACAGAAAGCTGAAATGTACCTACATTTCAGCATAACTTACACTCCCCAAGGAAGGTTCATTGGGGAGTGTAGGGAAGCACAGAGGATTTCCCGAAATTCTAACGGAAACGGGAAAAAACGGAAGATGCGCGTACGAAGTCGGGAGCAAAAGCTAGTTATTTTACAAGCATACGTTTAATGTACGCTCACAAAACCTAGCTCTATTCATAAGAATATAGGAAAACAACAAAGAGTTTAATCTCGCCACAACTTGCATGTTAGGAGGTACGTGCCTAGTTTACGAGACGCGTTTAATTTTAGCGCGCGTACTTAGCATATTACTAGAATATTGAGGCAAGTATGCGCTAGGCCACGCCCAGCAAATATGGGTTAATTAGCTAAGCCATGTACACAGTACATAGTGCACGCTTTAATTAACTTGTATTATTTTAATTAAATAATGGCGGAGATGTGTGTTTAGGAGATACCGTCCTGCGGCTACTGCGTCTATATCCTCGGTACATCGCGTCGTGATATTGTACACGATCCACGTTTGTTTTGCTACTGCAATAATATTATTTATCTGTCTATTAATAGTAACATTGTAATCTTTAAAAATACCAGCTTTTGCCCGCGACTTCGTCTACGTGGATTTTGGCAGACATTTTTTTTATTTTTAAGATACTAATTTTTCAAAATCGCTCGAAAATTTATACTTTTATATTTTTTTTATCGAGTGCCTAAATACAAAGGTTCATGGCTTTAATAAAGACGGAGTGCCATTCAAATTACCACAGCCCCTTTTCACCCCCTTAAAGGATGTATTATGTTTTCTAATTTCATCTAAATCGGTTCAGCGGTTTAAGCGTGAAGAGGTAACAGACAGACGACACACTTTCGCATTTATATTATTACTAGCTGCGCCCCGCGGTGTCACCCGCACAGCTAGTATATATATAAAAAGTAGCCTATGTATTAATCCAGCTTCCTGCATACCAAATTTTATCAAAATTGGTCCTGCCGTTTGCGCGCGAAGAAGTAACAAACATACACACTCACAAACTTTAGCCTTTATAATATTAGTGTGGATTAACTAACAAAATGTTCGCCTCTGAAAACAGTAAGGTGCTACATGTACAGCTATTACTTATCGTAAGTAGATAGATGGGAAATACTTTATTCCACTCCAGAATGTAACACAATCCTTCAAAATAAACCTTATGTTATGAGTAAAGGAGGACGTACAAAGCTAAAATGCATGATGCACTGAAACACAGAAAGCGTAGCGTGACATATGAGTGAACTGTGTGACACACAGTATTAAGAACTCTCTGTTACAACTCCACCGGTATGCAACGTATGACGAATTACTTACATATCCCTCTGAGGTATCTGTTACATATTTCTAGTAACACTCTGTTCCATACGGTCCGAGGTGCAAACGCCACAGCGTAAGATTCTTTGAACTCTCCAGTAATTAATTAATTGGTTTTGCGTGAAATGTAATGACAGATCTATTCATTGTACCTACAATGGACAAGAAAGAAGACATCTTGGCATTAGATAAGTTGATTATAATAGCTATTTGCAGAGAATAGCATGCAGGAAATGACATTAGACAAATTAATTTATTACACTAGTCTCGACTGAGAGGTAGAAATGGTTTCCTTGAATCAGGTAAGATGCTTACCGGATTCCAGAAACCCTTCACACAGTAGTGAACACTAAATAATTAAAAATGAGTAATAATAAAAAATGATTAATAATTAAAGATGATTGATTATTAAAAATGATTAATAATTAAAAATGATAAATAATTAAAAATGATTAATAATTGAAAATGAATAATAATTAAAAATGATAAATAATTAAAAAATATTAATAATGAAAAGGAAATTAATTTACTAAGTAAAATTTCACAATGCGATCTTACAAACTTCTAAACATACGTGTCAGAAAGAGGTAACGCTTGCATTCTTACGTAATAGACCGAAATTACGACTGCAGTCATTCGTTTAAGATGATTTGTCAAAGGATAAAACATTTAAGTAAAGATTTAGCTTAGAGTGCCCAATAAGATGCAATTGAAAACAATGTTATTTATAACAGCTATTGTAAAAAAAGAAGAAAATTTATTTGAAGACAGCCCATACACACATACATATACATAAATATGTCATCGGAAAATTGCAGACTCCGTAAGATTGAAATAAATCTTTATCAGATTATAATAACTCGATATATTATGAAAAATCGTTTCGTGTACAATAAATCCCACCCCAATTCAATAGTTTCTAGTATATCCCTCTTATTAAGAAACAATAGTTTACAATTTCACGCGATATTTTACAATCTGACGGCGTTTACAAACCAAATGAAAAGTGAAAATGAAAACAAAAAAAAACATAACAGCGTAAATATACCTTATTGGTAAATCCTACTAATATTATAAACGCGAAGGATTGATGGATAGATGGATGTTTGTTACTCTTTCACGCAAAAACTACTGAATGGATCTTGATGAAACTTGGCACAGAGGTAGATTATAGTCTGGAATAACACATATAATACTTTTTATCCCTGAAATATGTTCTCTTGGGATAATTTTCGTCATTCATGCGGGCGGAGCCGTGGGTGACAGCTAGTATAATCTATATGTGAGCCGTTTTGGATCTGAAAGACGGCAATGGAGTCTAAGTGCTCGATAGAATTTTTCGTGAAATCAACAAGCAGTAAGTCGACTCTTCACTTGACCGACAGAGCAATGCTGCCTGTGTTGTGTGTGTGTGTTTTTCCAGGTGACAGCGATGTGGACGAATGTTTCGAAACCCTGGAAGTGCTTCCCCTCCTTTTTAGTACATTCCTTAATCTAGACATAAAGATAACATGGATATACAATTGTAAACAAGGTCTTGGTATTAACTGCTCGTACAGGTACCCGCCGGTATTCGCAAGGTATCGGTTTCTCCAACTAGTCATTAATTAAAAGCTGCCTTTTGATCAGTTCCTAGAATATCCATTTCGTTACGATTTCTTGTTAGCTGCTGTGTTACTATTGACTTCTGTACAGATTGGCGAGGATTCTGCAGTGAAGGATATGGCTAGTAGCTGGGCTATATTTTATGGAATTTAGGTGAAGCTTTTATCTATTACATTCTATCGCAAATCCTTTATGAAATTAGGCAAAATAATTGCGTTTTAACTGCTTATTAAGTTCTCACAGGTAAGGTAATATTTTCAGTACCCGATTGGGTAAGTATGACGTATAGTACCACATAGAGGGAGCGACAGACTACACATTGTTCCTTGTAAGCCCACAAGGGGTTACAAATTACATTCTCCAACTGACGATATGATAATTCATACAAATCAGCCACAATGCAACTCAACGCGAATCACAACATTCGGAAACCTCTTGCCTCGTGTCAGACATGACATCTAGGCTCTCTGCCCACCCTCCTCCGATACCAGCCGTGACGTACATTATATTGTTCCCACATAATACGATTTTGATTCCAGTTCGTTGGCTATCTTTATTATTACTTAATGTGGATCAGGCAGATTAAATAAGGTTTCTACGTCCCCAGAGACTCCGGGAGAGTACTTTTAGCCAGAAACTTTGGCACATGTATAGGAAATGTTGCCAGCTTAGTGGCAGATTGCCATATAGTGGCAATAAGATGTGTTATGTAGTAGAAATGTAAATATTAGTGCCGTAATGGCAATGTTGCTTACGAGTATGGTGTCATTGTACTTTACTTTCATGAGAATTGTGTGTAAAGTGAATTTGGAGCATTGAATTGGTTAGTGATTGATTGAGACTTTTATTTCAATCAAGTGACTAACGAGATCAATTTAAAAAATTGAAGAAGAGAGAAAAAAATAAGTTTCAAATACTAAAGCATTTCAAAGTATTCGAGAACTTCAGTTATTTCAACGAACATAACAAAATCTACTCCAATATTAGAATAAACAATTCATTCTTCCTCCACATTGAACAGTAACCTTGGAGTGCAGTGCCGAAACAAAACCGTTGAACTACATCCTCACTCCGCAGTGGTACGCTATATCGAAGGCCCGAACATTTTAATCCAGATAAACTTACCTTAGCCGCCCATAACGGGCAAAATTCACCCGCAAAATTACCAGTCCGTCATGACAAAACGCCCGGAGAACCGAGCGAAGGTTCTGTACAAAAGTAATGTGGCATTAGGGGCCCGTAAGCGAACCGCAGGGCTGCCGGCGTGCGGCGGAATTGTAAAGTAAAGAATATTGAGTTATTTCAGCGAGCGCAGCCGGGCGAGTCGAGTGGTCGAGTGCGCTGTCAGTACTCGAGCGAGTTCGTGCTTCGTTTACATTCATTGATGAGTTCGTGCGTGTTTAACGTTTTATAGACTGATCAGTTGATTGTTAAAGCGTTTTTATGAAGTAACAATGAAATTCGGGTTTCAGTTGCTTGATTTAGAGGCGGTCTAACAAAGAATCAAAGGTTTTTGTTACTCGGGCCAGTTTTATTGACTTTAGCTTGATTGGATGTAAGGTTTGTATTTATAGGAGCTGTAAAATAAAGTTGGGTTTTTATGTCCTTGATTTTGTATCAGATTCTATGAATTTTTCATAGGTCATAGTCACCCTTATTAGTTTTTCTCAGAGGGTCAAGGTTTTCTTTTGGGTGCGATTTTTTTCATATTCTTCCAAACCCTTTTACTGACCCTTCATTGGCCTTTTTCAAACCATTATTATTTTTTGTTCAAAGTGAAACTCTTTGTTTGAAAAGAAAAAAAAAACTTAATTCGTTTTAGCGTCCCATTCAAGTTAAAACTGGTAAAGAAAGTTCAAGCGAAACGATAAATAGGAGAGAAAACTTACAAGTACTGCAAGATGAAAGAAAAAAAAACTGGATGAGTATCCGCTTAGACGTTAATTATAGAACAAAGAGTACCCGATACCCACATTTTCGTATGGTAATAATAGGTTCTATTTCGGTCAAAACGACCAACTTTTTGCTCATTAGGATATAAATAACGTGATTATCATTTTCTCCACTCTTTGATATAATTTTTGCTCAAAGTTTGTTGCTTTTTCTGCTTCGTGTGACCAATTTATACGTTTCACGTCACAGGCTAAAAATATAATTTGATCACATTTTTTCCTTGTGGGCGAGAAATTGATATAGGATTACTAATTAATATAGTAGATAGTATTGTCGTTACCCCAAAAAGATGTCGATTTACCCACATTTTTACAAAACTGCCCAAAAAGTGTTTTTCCAATTTATTATTTGATTTGTTTTGATAATTAAGGATTGTCCCAAGACTTCCTACTAATATTTTATGTATGAATTATGAAAGCAGCTTTGACCCCATGAAATACCAAAATAATTCCCGGGAACATACCCCCGGGAAAAAGTTTCCCTTGTCTTAATCTAGGACATGGTCTACCCGTGCGCCGAGTTTCATTCAAATCCATTCAGCCGCGAATAGGTAACAGATACAGAACTTGGCACACGGGTTGATCAACCTATCTAGATACAGGGGCCGCGGAGTGGGGTGCAGAGGAGGCTAAATATTCCTAAAATCAAACCCTTTAATAACGTGCCAATGCCATTATGATTCCGCTGTGAAAAAGGCTATATATATTTATATATTTGCTATGAGTGTTGTATAGTAGTAGTAGAGATAATAGTAGTTATACTTTTTATCAGGTAGAACATTCCAGAGGCATAATTTTCGACATTCTAGCCGGCGATATCACTGGCAAGAGCTAGTACCTACAGATTTTCCTCAATCTACTATATTAGGGTCGGCTTTCAGTCAAACAGGATTCAGCTGAATACCAGTATTTGTCGTGGAGCGGCTGCCTACCAGACCTCCACAACTCATGAACTGGGTGAAACGGTACCTACTTCTTGGCAAGACTTGGGTCAGATTTTCCTCAAACTACATAACAAATCACTGCCCAAACTAACACGAACTACGTATACTTCAATGTAACCAAACCAGGCAACCATGTAACCAAAGAGTTCAATACCTCCCATATACCAAGTTCCACGTTCAAATGAATGCGCCAATCGCACAGCCCTAGCAAAGCTATCGTTGGCGCAATTACAGTAAATTAGGCAAGTCAGAGCATCGGAGGTTATCGGGCGTGTTTACGTACTTCTCTGATAAAGGTTTAGTGTTATGCCGCATGCCGGCGAGATATGGCCGCACTAATATTAATGGTACGACAAGTTAAAATCACTTGAGTTTGTGGCCTATTGAGAGCGAGTTATTAGTATGGAGTAAATGGATATGGGCTGAATTGAAAATTTATGGATTGCCGTTTAGTTGGGGGCCTCATTGCTGTTATAAAAGGATTGGCAATAGGATTGGTTTTCGTAAATATTATTGTTAGCGCTCTAGTAGGTTATATGAAAGAAAGAAGAAGAAAGAAAGAAAGAAAAAGAGTTTATTTGCGACAACCATGACGCATACCAAAAAAAAAACTAAATTACAAAAGTTATGCATACCTATGGTGTTCAAATCCTATCCTTACTAATATTTTAAATGTGAAAGTGAGTTCATTTCTATGCCATCGCGCCTAAATTGCTGAAACCGAGTTAGATGAATTTTGGTACGAGATAGATGGAACCCTGGACACGGAGAACAAGATGCGGAAAACTAAATTAATGCGAGTGCACCAGCGGGCAAAAGCGAGTGCCTAATGAGCCTTATCGTATACGCTTCACATAAATTTAACAAAGGCACAAGCGACATGTTCACTTCTGCTGTCAACAATGTAGTACAAATCTCAGATGTTAAGTACCTATATGAAATACTTACTCTTTACCGTCAGGTCGTGTGTCATTTTCATTTTTTTTTTGCTTGAGCCAGTTTTTATTTAATAAATTCGCCAATAGTTGGCAATTCAATTGTGGTCTGATAAAAAACTACAATACCAAACCAAATGTGAACAATTGAATACAATTTCAGTTTCGAAATAGGTTTGAGAATTATCAGTTTGGAATACGTTTTCAATAGGCAATATCATCGGGAATATTTCTTGAGCACACATTGTATGCAAAAGATTCTATTGTTGTCACATTTATATTCGCAAACCTGATATTTTCGACAATTCAGCGACTCTTATCGAAGCCGTTTAAACGAATTAATGTTCTTTTGTAGCGAATAGCGAAGGTGAATTGAATTTAATGTTGTAGAAGTCAAAGGTCCCTTTTAACGTGGGATAGCTTTATAGGAATTTTGTCTCGAGTTATGTAAAACTTTTTACCTTCGATCGACCAAAGACGATGGCGAATTGGTTTTTGGGTTACGGGTAAGGGTATGTTTGGTTGTTACCATTTTCCTCAGAAACGTTTGCACCGATTTTATTTAGATGTAAATATTTACCCAACTGTAAGCAAAGTTGAATAGTTTTCCTTTGTGTATGTTTTGTCCTTCATACCCCAAACGATGGATCACAGAAGTTCAATAAAACGGACCCAAAAAAAAACGTATTGTTATACTTTAGGTCTGCACCTTAAATAAAACCTAGGTATTCTATTGCAAAAGCTAAACTATTCTCCAATTGTGGTTGGATCTGTAAGTGGACATAAAAGTGATACGTGGTCAATAACGGGAATAAAGCGAGGGTTATATTTGTAACGCTCGTGAACATGAGAACACTGAGTACGTACGAGTAGCTAGTGTGGTCTGCTGCCGTTATAGTAAACCTTACACAAGTGAGATGAAACAGGGCTGACACGGAATACAAAACTGATTCATTTGGCAATATGGTGAAGTGTTAACTATCAGTTTAATTCCAGAAAGTTACTGTGAAAGATTGATGATAAAAATTGAAAAAAAGGTTGATGAAAGACTTACTACCCATTGTTCAATGTCTCAAAAAAAAAAGCGTCCCGCACTAAAAACAGAAAGTTATATGAAGAAAGTGTCGTTAAAAAATTGGATCCATATCTAGACAAATTTAAAATGGCATCTCTTGCTAACCCTACCGACCAGAACTACGGACAGCTCCGCCACAAACTCTCCGGGCCGTTTACGGTCAGTGTGGGTTCTTACGTTCCTTGTTTAGCGTATAATCCGGCGCCGGAGTCCCCCGGGGGTCGCCTTACACCCCTCCCCCCCGCACCCCCGACCTTAGGGCCGTCTTGCCCAAACACAGGAAAGGGACGGACGAAAGAGTTAGGTGCAGTTAAGCGTGCCCAAACTGAGAAGCTTAATTTTTACGGGTTCAATAAACGAAAAAGTTTTTTAAGTTTATTTTACTTTTGCTAAAAGGATGATGTTACTGTGGACCCGCTGTGATCGTTCTGTTTTTATAACTTGTGATAAAAATTCTCGTGGATAAAACTGAGTATTTTTTAAGGTTTAAAGATTCGATATTGATAAGTTGAGTCCGAGATGAAGAGCTTACACCCCAGTCATTTTCAATAATAAAAATAGGTATCTAATCCAGTATACAAATTTTTGTAATAATTTATTATACAAAAACAAGTTGCACTACGTGCGCCAACTAACATAACTTTAACAAAAAGTCTTGCATTTTAATCCCGTATTATTTTCTCCTAGTCTAAGCTGTTCTTTCGAGTATTATCCACCTGGCATCCCTGATTACCCAGCCAGTACTCAGCAGGTCTGTAGATACCTGTGGTAGGTACACTGGGCACAGTTTACGACATCCATCGTTCTCGGTCCGCCTCAGACGAATATCTCGACGAATGCATAAACATGTTCGCCCAGTCTTACATCATAAACGGCTTGTTTTCCGAGCTCATTGTACGTCTGTAGTGGTTTGTTTTCATAGAAATAAGGAGCTTGTTTTAGGTGAAAATGGAAGGTAAATTAAATAATGGAAGGCACCAAATGTTCTCGAAAAATAAATTAGTATGAAGAAAGAATAAGAAATTTAGAAATAATAAATAGCCCATTTCTAAGTTGACTAAAGCTTCACACAACAAATTGCCGAAAAAAGCTTGAATACCGCCACAAATCCGCTCACCATATTAATTTTATCATTTAATCAAAATATTGAATACAAAACGTATCCGACCATAATAATCTCATCCCGAGGCGCTTTACTGTGGATTGATTGAAATTTTCCTCATCTTTTAAAAGATACAAGTAAAAGAAATTCTCGTGTATCCACAGAAAATATTCATTTACAAGAAGAGATAGGCCTTCATTGAGGAAGGCTTCGCAAATAGAATTGCACAACGAAGTGTGTAAGATAAAAGTATGCTGAGAGGGGATTGATAAGGAATCAGTTTTGTCAGAAGTACGTGATCACAATCGCAAACATTTGCGACGGCGGTATTGAATTAAATATTTACATGGAGACCTACTACACAGATTTCTGTGGTATGATGAATTATTTGAAGTGTTTCTCTGATTGTATGAGCACATTAAATAGTGTTTTATCATCACGCGAGGATTTGTAATTGGCTTTTTTGGTGACTATGGTTTCCTTTTTAATTGTTTATTTTTATTAGCTGTAAGTCCTCTATGTTCTAAAAATAAAGAAATAAATAAAAAAATTGTCATCCTCATTTCGCTGGTGATCAAAGGCTTGTCTTGTCAATCTTTTCAATCCCCACGTTTCAGTGCAAGCTTCATCTAGGTTCTCCCCGTGATGACAACAATGTCGCCTGCCCAACTCGCCGGACGTCCGACAATTCTTCCAACTTCCAACGTCTTGTAAAACGATTGCTTACTACCTCAAAGTCCCTATCGGCTTCATTAAAATAAGAGCAAGTGCGATAGTCATGCATGCATGCGCAGGAATGAATATGACGCGTAACTAGGTAGCCTTTCATGATTTAAATGATGCCAAGGACGGAGTAATCCAGATCGGACAAAGCTCTATTAATATGACAGAAGACGATAGATACCTTTAACACAAAAGTTGTTAAGTAGTTTTGACAACCATATACAAAGCAAAACCACTTATCTCACTAAATGACTGGGGCCCTACTATGAAGTCTAAAAAACGATCATGATTCCGCTCTAAGAGAGAGACGGAGCTATCATAGCGAATAGCACTATCCCTTTTACATCATCGGAATTGGATGGCATTAGCACGTCATAGTACGTAGTAAAACTACCAGCTTGACAAACTCACTTTAATAACTAAAGTCAAAACGCAACAGCGCAGCGCACCGACTTAAAGAACCATTCATAAAAATAAAAATATTCAAGATTTAACTCGTGTTAAGCCAACCTTAATGTAACGCTCAGTGTCGCCTTAAACAGGTCACTGAACCCAATTTTTATAACCTATTTCGTACAAGAGGTGCCTTTCAGTTGCTTTGCGTTAGTTTTATGCCTTCAAAACCTGTTGTTCTTTACAATAACAATTTCCATAAAAGCTAAAAATACTTTTTTGTTAATATTGAAAATATTTCTATTCGTTTAATATGATAAAATAAAGTTTGAAAGAAGCATCAAAATAAATGTATTGGATGCTGAAGAAATGAAATCATGTTGAAAAACATTAACGTAAATTTTCTTTGTTCAAACGGTTCAGAACAGAAATCTATAACGAGACTCATGTTCTATAGAGATTTACTCAAATAACATAAGATAAGTAATTTTAATGAGTGGTTGGTTAATTTAAGTATGTACGTGGTCCACAGAATTGACAATCTGATTGTCCCTTGCAGTCTTGCACGCAGGAATATCGGTATGTTAAAATGATCACCGATCCGCGGACCGACCTCGGCAAGCGTGGCTTTAACCTTATATATCGAACCGTTCGGCTTTTATTATTTAGCCACGAGCTCCTCCATTCTAGACTCATAAGTAAATATGACCAAAATAAATGGCATCCCATAAAACATTGACCAACTTAACAAGAATAAAAACAACATTACAGACCTAGTGATCTTCTAAATACATTTCAATAACGATGGAACGATTTTTTTTGCTGAAATGCCATGACTTTGGTAAAGGTTCACACTCACTTAGGCGTATCTAACATAACATGTTAAATTCATCCGATGTGTGCGTTCAAATAAATTAATTTTAAAAGCTTATTTTCGTTTTTATTAAAAGAGAAGATAATGTTTGTCGATAAGTTTTTAGGTTATTGGGTTTCAAATTCTCTTTTTATGTATTAAATCACGGCTAGTTTTTTGTAACGCTGATTATTTATTATAGTCAAAGTCGATCGCCGTTTTAAAATTTTGATATTATTTCCAAGACACGACCCCATTCCCTCATCAGTAACAGAGCAGTAAAAACATAAATCCGAAGCAATTGTCTCAAATTCAACAAAAGTTAAGACAAATTCTTTTACGACCCTTTCTCAAACGCCTACTTTGACTTAGAAACTTAATTGAGTCAGGAATTCTTACTTACTCTCAAATAATTTCACACTTCTACCCTTTATTGGAAGTCCTGAGAGGTACTTATATAAAGTGTTTTGATAGCCGAGTTGAGCTTTGAGCTCGTATTAAAAGAAGGAATCGAGTTAAATCGTTTATTGGGTGGGTAACGGCCGGTAGATTTACGAAAGCCTGGCTTGCTCCCAGCGATGCTAATATTAGCTTCGGATGATTTCTTAAGCCAAACATCCTGGCCTCGTTATGATAGCACAGATTCTGGAACTTTAGATAAGAGTACATACAATTGTATGTTTGCGATGTTTGATTTGGTTTTCATGTTCTTGTTGTTCAATGCGGATATTTTGACAAAAATTTTTAATTGAGTTAGTTACACTTACAGTCAAAGTTTTCAACAAAAAAGGAAAGAAATCTAAAAATTATTTTGGAGCTCTCCATATTGCTGAACAACTGCGTACTTGCCTTTTATGCCGTACTACCAGGACCTGAACGAGGCTTACGACAGAGCAGTCCAAATGGCCACATACTGGTCAAACAATATTTGAGAAAGAGTCAAACGACACTAAAAGAAGATGAACCACTGCGTACAAATGTTATCTTTCTATAGTCTACTTGACCCAAAGAAACAACTTAACCACAATCTATACACAATACGTCATCAGAAACACAACATCGCACAACACAGCCGCACACTCCATTTAATATCAATCCAGGGCGTATTACCGACAGTCGCAATTCACTCGCTCGCAGATGAAATTACTCCAACAATTACCAGCACATAATGTCTCATCTCCGTACACACACATACATACGTGCGGAAGACTTGGAGACGAACACAACTGGAGTGCTTATGACGCAAGAGTCTTTGCAAGGTGAGTCAGTGGCTTGGTGATGCGTTTAGCGTTTTCAATATTTTCTATGTTTTTACTGGGGACAGGCCGTGACTAGACTGTAGACGTCTTGCAGTTGAAATGATAAAGGTTTTTAATGTAAAGAGTCTAAGTGCCAATATTAATATTGCCAGATATAACAAAAACCGACCAAGTGCGAGTCGGACTCGCGCACGAAGGGTTCCGTACCATCACGTTGTATTGGAGCCTCCATTAAATGTTTGTTTTATTCTGTTTTTTAATTGTTTTTATTTGTTGTTAAGCGGCAACAGAAATACATCATCTGAGAAAATTTCAACTGTCTAACTATCACGGTTCATGAGATACAGCCTGGTGACAGACGGACAGACAGACGGACAGCGGAGTCTTACTAATAGGGTCCCGTTTTACCCTTTGGGTATGCAACTCTAAAAAGAGGAGTGCAAATGTGTATATTGGCTCTTAAATGTAAAGGAAATACGCCTTTTTAATGTATTAAGGTTTGAAACAAAGATGTATGTTTATTAAATAACGGATTTTTGTATTTTTGGCACTTAGACCCTCTAAATAACAACCCCTCGATTGTGTATATAAAATGCTTTAAGAAGTATCAAACATATATCACACTAAAATAACGATATTTAAGTTACTTATGGATGTCGTATAGCTAACCCGAAATACGAATATAATAATGTACTTCTATAAAACGTATTGAACACATTATTCTTTTGCGCTTCATGATTATATGGCCTGTCCGACACTGTCTCAACCGTCACCGAGCCAGTGATCCAAGTTGCTAAGACTGCTTATAATTCTTTAATTTCCTACATAATAAGCACTCCAGTTGTGTTCACACTACCTAAGGTAGAGTTGCCACGAGTACTCCATTGAATCATTACTCGTTGTCCGTGGTCCAGGACATGTATTCGGCTGGCTGGGTATGATTGAATGGATGATGACCGCTTATCGTGGTAGTTGTGGTACACACATTAACTTGTTAGGCCTGGTTCGTTGAAACGAAAATGAGTGTATTACGATGTACAATTCTAGTGATGTATGTATTAGTTATGATGAAATTTATAAAGTAACATCGCAACAAACAGAAGCGTGGTACAAATGGATTAAATATAAATTACATATATTTATTTAAATACTCCGTTTTCAATCTTGATTTCTATTTACCAACACACAAACAAATGCCGGAAGACATCCCAAAGTGGAAATGGTGGGACCAGCTCGACTCCCACCGAAAAAAATGGCAATTGGAAAGCAAAACGCAGATTTTGTGTAGAAAACAGAGTGGGAGGCCTTTGCTCAGCAGTGGGACAAAATATGTTAGATTGTCAGATAGAAATAGCACATTTGATAATGTTCCTAATAACGATTACATTTGTAAAACATAATAGGAAGTATCTGCAATGCTACTAATCCAATACTTTGACCTACTTTCTCCGATACGTGACCAACGGGATCATAATGTAATAACACAAGGTATTACATACAAGGAAAACGATATTCTTCTATACATACGTAATTGTAATATGATTTCTGTTGTAATATTAATTTTCCTTTACTTAGAAGTGTGTTGGAAAGGTTATGTAAGAAAATTTCATTGGAATTGACTTAATTCGAGTAGTTTAAATAGAGTTGTGAGTACATAGAGTACTTTTAGTACAGAATATAGTTTTTATCTTCATTTTCTCTCTCTGTCGCTTGTCTCTTGGCCATGAACTGTAGCCGTATACAGAAAGCTCTGAATCGATTGCAAGTAGGTCGCTGCAAATACAATTTGGCGAAATAGGGGACTATTGATCCATCTACCACCGATGCGTTTTAGACTAAATCTCAATTACCTGAGTGTTCTAAATTTCCATTCGCCTGCTCCCTAGTCGAATTTAATCTAAATTAGCCCCTTATGTCCCACTGCTGGACAAATGCCTCCCTCTCCCTTTTCCACACACATCTGTGCTCTGCAACTGCAGACCAGTCCTTCCGGTAAGAGTCAAGTTCATCTCTCCACCTTCGCTTTGGCCTGCCGGGGTATCGCCTAATATCGCCTACAGGACTTAAACAACGCTTCTAACCTAGCAATAAACGTGGCTACCTACTGAGCTCAAAAATTATAATTTGATGAACCGTCGACACTATAAGATGAATTTGTTTAGAACAAGTTCATTCAAGGCATTCTAGATCACAGATCTTGAATTTCAAATCAAAGCAATGCTCTTTAAGTTCCTGAAACTATTCTGTACTGCGGTTGCTGGCTATGTAAATACTGCAGTCGTTGTCATATCACGTCGACTGCAGGTCTACACCAAGTTAAACACGACACTTGCCGTGTTAAGACCTCCTTAAATTACAAATAATTTCTTGCTTGTCTTTTTGGGTGATGTCAGGATACAAAACAAAAGATCTCCAAAATATCTACAGGGAAGAAAGGTAGATCAATACCGAGCCAAGATGAAAAGATAAAAGTAAGGTTTGTAGTTGACATGAATAATTTAATTGGTTTGATGAGGAAAACGACAGACGGCTTTAAAAAAATATATTATCAACAGAAAAGCTTTATTTGATCGAGTTGTAAAAATTTATTTTTTTCTTTTTACCCGACTACGCCAGAAGGAGGGTTATATTTTGTGAAAATATTATGTATGTTGCAGACTGATGCATTTGGTGATATAAATTCTGTGATGGAAATAAATTCCATCAAATGCAAAAAAAATCTTGAAAAATGATTGGGAATTTTTAGTCGTTGCTTTGCAGTCGGATTATTTGTCCCAAGTAATTATTTTTTTGGTGTTACAGTCTAGTCAACGTCGACCCTAATTCCCTAACATTTAAATGCGAGCACCACCTCTCGATACCTAATGACGGCCTCTCAGTCTAGAGGTCACGCTGACCTTCCACCCTCGATAGCTGCAGCCCCTTTTATCTATCGTCGACATTATATCTCTCATTTTAACAGCCGTGTTTTCTGCGAAAAAAAGATTAAATTGGAGATATGAGCTTTCGCGTTACTGTCGCTTGAATGTCAAAGGAAATCGTAACTGGTTAAGTATTAGAGTTTAGAGAAATTGAAATGATTCTATTTATTCATTGAATGGTGATAAAATACATGTAGATTTTGATTTTCACGTAAATTACTCATAGCTTACGAGTAATTTTGCGTTACTTTGAAACCATAGATTTCTTATATGGTGTAATTATGTATGTATGTAACTCGAGCTGGTTTCTGCAACTCCACGACTAAGCGAGTATTTTGCGTGCCGATGGGACAAATGTGTCATTCGATCCACTCCTGCTCCCCAAGGAAGGCCAGCAACGCCTTGGTCTTGCCAACTATCTCACAGAGGGTACCTAGGTTTTCGAAGTACTTAGCCCTGTAATCAGCGACTACCGGGTAGCTTAGTAGCAGGTGTGCTGCTGTCTCGTCCTCCTCCATGTAGGCTCTGCAGACTGGACTGTCAGTGACTTCTATGACATAGAGGTGTTTATTAACCCATGGCCACTTGTGACGGCTGTGACTGTACGCAACTGCTGTTTAGTAAGTCTTAGGGCTTTTTTCGTGAAACGGCCATCAATAGAGGGAAGTGCCTCTTTGGCCTGCCTACACTCACCAAGGTCAACCCATTCTTATATGGTGTTGCTGTAATGTATAAGTAAGAAATTGTATATGACATGCATTAAATAAGTTAGGCTCAGTATTTTCGGAGCAAGTTAGTTGTGACGGACGAACAGAAAGACACACCAGTGATCCTATAAGAGCTTTCAGGGCAGGTACTGTATTACATTATTTTACATTGAATCATAAATTGTATTATTAGACGGACCCATTCGCGTGTAATGGTAATTGAATTTCCTTACTAATTTCACGAGAGCATCTGTTGATCTTCCCACGTAGGATGAAGGGTGCAGGCAGAGGGGATGCTAAGCCCTGACTGCCCCGAGGCAATTGCTATGCAATTATTAAGCCTAATGATAAAATCCATTGCCATGTTTTTGGCAAAGGAAATGCCGCCCCTTCCTTTATTTGGCGGCTTTTGTAAAAAACGTCAAAGGGATTATGTCAAGTGCGCTTTCGACGAATAAATTGATTTTTAATTTCATCAAAGGAGAATAAAGAGAGATGATTATGGCGGTTATTACTGGTGACTCAGTGGCAGACTTACGAGTAGGTACTTATGATGAGTGTAGAACTATGCACATATGAACACATTAGCTGCAGGAGATAGCTGGTTAAAAAGTGGGAAGTGCAAGTCGGCCAAGGGTTCCGGACAAATTTAATTTTTGTAACAAGTTATTTTAACACTATAGACTTCTTATCAGTTTTCCTGTAATCTTAGGTAAAGAACAAATAAGCATTTTTTTTGAAAATGGTCACTTTTCTTCTAATTGCTTGAATAACTTCACAACAAACTCAGCAACAACTCAACTTCAGCTTCAAAACAGTTTATTCTAAAATTACAAATAACAAACACTACTGGAAAGTCACAAGAAAGCAAAACACGCAATTTCGTTTACTTACTTCGATGATTTCTTTTCTATTTCCTCAAGCTATTTTGATTTAAAGAACATATTTCTAAACCGATTTTGATGAAATTTCTATGGGACCAAACGGATATCCTTCCACTTAAAAAAAAATTCAAATCGGATCATAAATGACAGAGTTATGAGGTTACAAATTTAAAAAAAATACAATAAAATTGAGAACCTCATGCTTTTTTTGAAGTCGGTTAAAAATAACACACTTAGGCTTACACAAACCCGAATTACCTATTTAGTTTCCCTAACCTAACCGTGGGACGTTTCAAATCAAAAAAATATTTAACCTGGTGTTAACAATAAACTCTGACTTAAAAGATAACTCTGGTTTGTGCAAACTGTGGGCCTAATAAACTAATATGGCTTAACAATAGTTACACAGCTTTAAAATTCGGTCGAAACTTGACTTTTTATATTGTGCTTTACAGAACTTCCCTTAGGCCTCCAATCACCCCAGTAGCCATGACAACGAAAAAAACCATTAATTTATGACAATAAAATCACCAGCTTTTACAGTCAATTAGATGATACGAGTTGGAATGGAGTTGAAGGACATGACATTAAAAATAGAGGTTAGTCGTAACAAATGAAATAATAACAAATCTCTACACCAAAATCAGCTCTAGTAAATGTTAATCAGTTTGAGATCGAGTAGATATCGAGCATGTCCCAGCGCTACCCTACATGAATATTAATATTGTTCTACTGGACGAACATCAAAACAAAAAGTTGACCTATTTAGATCGCCCTTAGGTCTCATCTCAACGTCCTACGTTGTTAGCTCACCCGATACTGTTATTATAGTTTAATAAAACATTGCTTTTACAAGAAAAACTGATAGAATAGGTCTACATTCTGTTATTAGTTCTGTGATGAAGCAAAGTAAACGGAAAAATATAAATAGTTTACTTATCAAGTACTGTATTTACTGCCTAGGGTATCTTTTACTTGTTTAACAAGTTAACCTTAGATTTATATTTTAGACCAAGATCAAATTATTTTCATGATTACCGTTTGGGGTTTCAGAATAGTTAAATTAAAGGCATATCAAAGATACATTTCAACGCAACTACACTAAAAATGGGCCATAAAAACATCGTGAAGAGACCGGCTTTGACCTAAAACTTTGAAGACATGACGTGACATCCACCAACCCTTACGGGGACACGCTATGGAGTACAGCCCACTAAGCGTCACAGAAGGATGTGACCTAACAGTGGGAACCTTAGGTACTCGTACATATATAGAGCTTCGTAGCGACGATATTAATAAAAATATAAAAGTTGTTTTAAATGTTTTTCAGATAAGAACAAGCCCAACCCAAAGCATAACATAAAACGCCAGAATAACATTCTAATGAAAAACGAATGATGATGTTATTCTGTGAAAAATACTCACAACTTTTTTAATAGCGCCATCAACAAAAAAATCTCAAGAACAAGCACCAATAATACTAAAAATTAACGAGCAAAGTAAACTAAAACAATAAAAAAGCGCTCCACTATTAAAAGTGATTCGTATTCGGGGCGAGCTCGTCGTACATCGATTAGGTCAGTCGACGCGAGCGATCTAATCGCACTCGCCAATCGATACGTTTGAAATCGTCTCCAACAATGTATGTGCCGCTTGTTTGAATAAACAGCCCGAGTCTGCCCGAGCTGTTCCAAGCTGTTTGCCTGGATTATAGAGGTTTGGAGCTCGAAATGGATTTCCAAATCAAAATTGTACGCTTCATTTTGCTTTGTAGTCCAGGATGCGGGAATACTATCTAAGGTAACATTCACGTGAGTGACTGAGGTTGACAGCAAGTTGATGTGAGAGCTGGCATCAGATATCAATGTCCAGTCTCGGGTTTGTGAGAGTTATAGCCCATTACACTTTCATGGTAAGTCAAGGGGAAAAATAGTAATCCAAACCAATCCATCTGAGATAGAAATTAGAACTTCAATTCGATTTAACCTTGAAATATTAACCCCAATATTTAAATTCAACATCTATTTTCAGAGAGCCTATCAACACAGACATACCTGTCGATATGAAGGACTCTTCTAATCTCGTAAATCAAATATCGCCAGCAATAAACCAGGCATTGGGTGTAAAAATGGCAGTAAAACAATTTATTGCCCGCAGTGACAGATCGCTGCCATCACATCACCTAAAAAGGCTCCGTAAAACCTATCTGCAGAACAATCTGGCAAGTGGTGAGATAAATATGTGATTCCTTTGAATATATTTGTTCGAGTCATCATTCGGTTCGGGCGGCGAATAGATTACCCCATTGCTAACCATGGGATTGGGAGAGACGACCAAGGGATTATGTTATGAGATGTAGCTGTTATACTAACTTAGCTGAGGAGACTAGTTTGAGGATAGTAGGAAAGTACTTTCTGCAAGAATGATGAACATGTACTGTATTAAATATTTGATGTCTTGGTTCTATGTAAATAACCCATAATAAAACATGTGAGTTAAAGGTGATACTGTTGTAGGTATAAAATAATAGAATGCGGCGAAGACAGGTAACAGCAAAACAAGAACACCCTAAAAACCACATTATTTGGTCAAATTCAATAAAAAACTCACTTGGAAAAACTCGTACATCTGAAACATCGCAACAAACCATAAACAAGTCAGGCAATATTAGGAAAATTGTGCGAAATAAATCCAAATCCCTATAACACGGTTTTATTGTTTTATTTTTTACAAACAACTCGTTGAGTTTTCATATTTACTCACCCCAGCCCGCTAGGGATGTGACACATTGTGGACAGGGCTACCCGGGGCTGTATCGATAATACGGCTTTTAGTTTTGCTTTCAAATTGTGTTGTGTTTATTTTGGGTAATTTTTTTAGTTGGATTTTTTTATTTGTACCAGGTTTATTGTTGAAAAATAATTTTGCTTCAGGCAGGTATGAAACTGCGTTTTTCATGTTCCGAAATCCAAATTAAGCTTCCATTCAACCATCCTTATTTTAAATTCCTTTTGAGAGAAATTGAGCACAAAACCGTGCAACATTCAAAAACAACTAACATTCTCTAAAACGTTTCTACAAAAGGAAAAACTATTTTCTCAAAAAATGTCGCCGTTGTCGTCTGTCCCATTTCTGGCAAGCATTACAAGCGGGTGCGAACATGAAACAATATATCAAGCGAATTTCAACGCCAGATGCGTTGGCTCTCAGGGACCGATGCGGCCGGCCACCTTTACACGTCATGATAAAAATATACACCAACTTACTTATACACCCTACACAAACGAACATCAACCCCATGAGAATAGAAACAAGAATGAAGATGAAAGCAAAGGATAATATTGTAAAATTTTAAGTAGCAAACAAAATTGAACTTTGTTTGCAAAGCAATAAGGGTGTTACAAAGTTGTTGTAGGTGAGTAAATCGAGGGCGGCACCCCAGTGAAAGAAATCGGGTAATGGCACTGATTATCGGTGCTGATCCTAAATAATAAATGTCCGCCATTGTATGTGAAGCGCGTAGTTTTAACGTGCCAAGGCGGAGATATCGTAAGATTTGTCGCCGGGACGTAAGACGCCTGTGACAGCATCCACATGGGTGAGTCGGGACGAAAATAGTGGCGTTTAGTTGGTATTTATTTTGAGTTCAAACTGTTCACAGGAGTTTGTAATTTTCATGCCTTGTTTTGAATTTCCATGAACAAAACTTATTTTTATAAACGATACTTATTTTTATCGTGTTCTAAATATCTATTTTACCTAGTATACTTTAAAGATATTGCTTCAAAATGAGTTAAGTACAAAGTTACCCTACTTCTTGCGTAAAGCTACATACAGATTTCTTCTTGACGGCTCACACCCATCAGTTCAGAAGAATGTCCCTTGAAATTTAAAACGCATAAAGCAGACTAGTCTCTGACTCAAATACAGTGAATTTTCACTTAATCCTACTTCCTACTACTATTATAAAGGCGAAAGTTTGTAAGTATGGATGTATGTATGGATGTTTGTTACTCTTTCACGTAAAAACTACTGAATGGATTTTGATGAAATTTGGCACAGAGGTAGATTATAGTCTGGAATAACACATAGGATACTTTTTATCCCGGGAATATGTTCCCTTAGGATAGTTTTCGACAATCACGCGGGTGGAGCCGCGGGCGGCAACTAGTAAATAATATTGCGATACTCTGTCAGTGAGTGTCGGGACTCGAGATATTCCGCGAAGCACATTGTAGTCACAGTTCCATCCTTGTTAGTAAGACGGATCTACTAGGTTATTCATTATGTTAGAAGCACTGACTAGAAATTAAATAACTGTCTGTAATTAAATTTCAGTAAAGTGGCAAAATGGCTTAATGATTTTATCTGTTTAAACTTCATGTGCAGTACCTAGTGGTACTTAGACGGACTTCATGTAAGAATGCATTCTCTACCGGTCAAACTTTGGATTAAATAAATTACTTACACTGTGGTGTTGTGGCGTCATCGTAAGGATTTTCGAAAAATTGGAATTATTAACATCTCAAAGTCGGAAACTATCGATAAAATAAAATAGAAAATGTCAACAATGAAATAGAAATTGTCCCAAACTCGTTTTTCATTCATAACATTGTCAAAAATAAAGAACCCCTCAGATTTATTTTCCCTGTACACAAAACTCTGGAACCACATTTCAGTAACTGGACGTGGAACAACAGTCACAATTTAAAACCGAACAGATTTATCGACTTCCAAATGAGTCCAATTATTCATTCGAAATGACGTCCATTGCTCAGTGCATTACAACTGCATCACACACCCGCTGCCACGGCTCTGTGTGTGGACACTACATCTCTGTGTACGTTTGTTCTCGCTGTTTGCTTGACGGCCGATCACTGTGTGCATAGTTGGAAAACGTTGAACATCGCCTGTCCACAACACGCGTTGGTATTTATTTTCCTATCATGTGCTGTCAGATTTGCATGTTTTCTGTATAAAAGGACGATTTCTATAGAAAGTTGATATGGTTATGAGAAATATGAAAGAGCTTTTGTTAGGGCTCTTAAATGGTCGTCGTTGACGAAGAATTTTAATGCGCAATATAGCAATATGATCCACGTTTAATAGATTCCTCTAAAATGTTTAAGGTAGAATGTTCTGCGTATAGAATTGGTAGTTGAAGTGTTACAGCAATTTTTCATCATTACTGGAAGTATGGTTCCACCCACAGCTGAGTATATGGCTCCTTTCTTTTGAAACATGCTTTCTTGGCCGGTGCGAGTACACCATAGTAATTAGTGAATAGTGATTTTCAATTATTTTTTATATTTGTGACTTTTGTATTTTGGTGGTATGCGTCATACTTGGCGCACTCCTTTTCTACCTCCTTAAATTACTTTCTATTCATTATAGTTCGCTGATGGAATGTCCTTTAAGTGGGTACTGTCTCTTGTCGGGTCTTGTCTTATCCAGGACTATTAAGTTGTTTCCGTCTGGCTTCGTCGCTTGCGTTTGCTGCGTACGTACTTTTGCGTTGTGTCAATAAACCTCTACATTGTGCAATTACCTTTACAAATCTCAGTCTAATACAAATACAAACTGTTCCATCTCTTTTGAGGAACGAACCATCGCTATATAGATATTGAATTGGATTACAGCTGGTATTGCTTTGTTTGTGTTGTTACGTTTATTTTTTGCACGTGGTTCCACTTATTTTCATAGATTCGTATGTCAATATGTAAAAATGTCTGTTTTATTAGAACAATATCATTCTGAGTTTGATAAAAATAGCTTACTGATAGAATTTCATCACACATCACAGCGTTAATTCGTTGGATTAATTTTTTCTTAATAACTTTGTTTATGTATTAATAAATGTTTTTTTATTATTTTGTTTTTCTCTCTATTTTTAGTTTTTCTATAAGTTGCACCTGTCATGTTGTCTCTGCACCACCCTAAGGTCGACTGGTAGATAATGCCTAAGGCATTAAGTCCGCCTTTGTACAGTGATTCTACTAGTGCATAAAGTTTTAATAAATAAATAAAAATTTCATAATGTCTAGAGTCTTTTATTAACACGACGACATAACACACCATCAAATAATATCATATATACCGACGTCCACTTCACACAATCACATTCCACCGCACTACTAAAACTACTTCTACATCAATCATGCTATTACTTCCAGCTTTAAAACAATAACAAGCGAAATAATCCGCTCACTAACAAGTTCGTCGCCTCCCGCACCGACGCCACGCCGCACCGCAACTCTCCGCACCACCGTGCCGCACCGCCCAGGCGCTCCCCGCAACGTATTTATTCTCCTTTTATTCACAGCGTTTAAGATTTTATTCCAACTCAATTACTTTGCAGCGAGTCACAGTGCTTAGCGTTAGTTCTCCATATTTTGCTCGCGTATTAAATTGTTTATAAAAACGTTGAGCTTATCATCCAGCTATCTGTGAGTCGTAAACTTGACTCAAGGGGGATATAATTGTACTCACAGCCTCTACGTTATTGCTTTCCGTTTTAATCTTAACAAGTAGGGTATAAAGATTGTGTAGCTCCTAGGAATTTTCTTTGTAATCTCTGTTATAAACGCTGTAAAAGAGACTATTATTTTCGAGTAATGATAGATACAGCGTCAAGCCTGTATCATCATATATCTCAAAACAAAGTTCACCGACCTTAAAACGGCTGTACCCTTTTACCTCACATCATCCCTGACCATAAACTAGCCGTGTTTCGTTGAATACATTACCTATACCAACATTACCTGAATAAACCTGAAGTTTTCCCAACAAAAATGATCCGCAACACGGATCAGATCGCAAATAAGTCGGGTAAACCTCGAGCATCAACAACGCGGAGAGACTTCAGAAAAACTGCAAATTGTAACGTTCTTTGTGTTGACGTCACATGTCAGTATCAGGTTCTGTCTGACGTCACACGGCATGCTACCGCGCCTCCTTTGTGCTGTTCCTACGTGAGGCTATTTTTCAGGTTGTTTTGAGGTGTAAAAGGTGTCAGGAGAGAAATAGATACAAAAATATGTAGGACTTTTCGAAATTGCGTATGTTTTGTTTATGAAATCTTAAGCATTATTTTTTACTGCCATTGAAAGGGATTGTCGAGGTTACACATAGATTTAAACTGCATTTAGCTATCTCATATTGTTTTATTTAAGTAAATAAAACAATTTGTATAGTTTTGGTATATAAATAAACAAGGTATTCTTTATTAGTCTACTTTTGGGTTCAAACGACTACGATATGTTGGAGCGGGTAGTTAATCCTTACATAATAATTCTACAAAGTGTTCCTTTTGATGTCCCATAACGTTGTGGTTATATTCCATATGTAAAGGTAATACAAAAAGTCCTAGAACAAGTGTTCCAAAAATAAATAATTTCGAAGATAATGTTAACACTATGGTCGACACCAGATGATTTGCAATAATGGTCTTTGCCCTTTCCTTAATATCTCCTCGTAGGTACCTGGACAATAAATTATGTATGGTTTTTCATTAATAGAAAATGTATAGAATCACGATAAATGTCGATTCAGGACAGCTTTATTTCTGTGTTCGGAATTAAGTATGTCAATAAATGTAGATTGGTCAATGACCGATATTGCATATTTATCTGACGACGACCATAGACTCCCGATGTGTGTAGGTATCTAAGTTTCATTGAAAAGTACGAGTAAATCATTTTCATTCATATTTAAGCTAAGATAATGTAAATATATATATTCCACGTAAAGGTGTTTTACATAAATAATCGTGACTGTCGAATTATTTTGAATGTAAAATTAAAACGAAAAAAAAAACAATTCATGTGCCAGGTGATTCTTTATATCGATGTACTTCTTTAAATCGATTACATTATCGACATATTCCTCGATAGTCTGCCAAAATTTAAATCCAAAGTAATTATAAATGACCTGTGATCAGCCGCCTACTTCTATTCATATTTTCAAATCTTACATTATTATATTATTGTCATTGTCAATGAAATTTTACTCTGTAAATTTAAGATAATCGAATTTTATAAACATTCATTTGAATGATTATGTTTACAATTCAATTTAATTGATTATTAATTTAGTTCTAATTTAGTGTCTAATAAATTATAATGTCATTCAATTATTAAAATTTTATTTTAGGACATTTATTTACATTTTTTTAAAAATCTTAGTTTATTGTTTGTTTGGAAGGATATGGGGGAGGTCTTTGCCCAGCAGTGGGACACAATAGGCTAAGGAAAAAAAATGTTTGTTGAGAATGATGTGCATGCCTGTAAGTGACTTGTTTGCACAGGATCCTCTCGTAAATGTTGTTATAAAATATTGTTCTGTAAACATAAACAAATAAGGCAGATAAAGTAAAAAAGACGCCTCCGCATAATATCAGAAAGAAATGTCAATGTTCGGCAAAATGAAGTACAAGGAAAGTTTTGATATTCAATCAGAAACACAAATAGAGGTCGCATACGACTGATCTAGAAAGGTCAGGCCTATACATACTGGATCGAAATAATATTGTACCGAAATATGGAGATGCTTACTTATGTAACATGAAAGGAGTTCAATAATAACTTATGGAACTTGATTTGTTATGACACTTTGCCAGTATCACTATTGCATAACAATTACTTACTAAAATGATATTTTATGTTTCAAGATGGACTGTTTGTATAAATCAGTTTGACAGGAGTATTCTTCTGCTTTCTACAGAGAAGAAACTTCTATCACTAATATAATTAGTTCACTTGGTACTCGTATGGTGATCATGTCAATTTAGGTAGAATATTTCTGCGTAGCCTTTTTCTAACTATAATTGGGTAAAAAATCGGCCCACCCTATAGTAAGGAACCCCGATCTTAATCCTTTTGTGTGAGTACTGTGTACCTTAAACTATTATTTTTCTTTGACTTGAATGTGCCCTGGCGGTTGGAAGTGTCATGCTCAATTAAAAGTCTGGCTGATGGTGCTGGATCATTTGGCACTCTTCAAAGTGGTTGAGCCGAATGCTGCTAGGCGTCATATTGCTGAGCGAGCGCCGTCAGCTAGGACCGGTCATGTCTCAGCTGCCACGGCTTATTTCAATTATTTGTTCCTTGAATTGTAGCATTTTTTTTACTTCGGATGCTTGATAGTGCAAGTCTTTCTACATCGTTCTCACATATATGTATGTTTGTGTAATTTTCACACAAATGATGTAACCATATCATTGTAAAAACATTGAATTAAAAGAGTGTCCGTGGAGTTTCTTGTTAGAGTGCACGTTCTTCTCCGTAGAGATCTACGCTTTGGAACGTAATTAGCTTCATCTCTCGACAGACCGACCTTGACTATTCAAAAGTGTCTGTAATGGTTTAATTGAAATAAATGCTTTGAGTTTTTGAGTTTGAACATCAGTCTATGGGATGAGTTTAACATATGCATTCGGGCTGGAATTCAGGCTGAAAAACTGTCCAGGAACAAAAGGTTGCATCCAGGAGGAGTAGGAAGACCGGATGCGTCACGGACGTTATGGTGCGTAAGATTTTTTTCAATTTCCGTTCGTTTTTCAGTGCACTTCACATTTCAAACTTTGTTTATATTCTTAAAATCAATAGAAACCAATTTAATGACTAGAATGTTACTTCCCTTAGGTAAAAACCAAACTTCTCTGTCTGTCAAACAGTATTGAACCTAACACATTCATATTTTTTCTTTTTGATTTGTCATGCCGTAAACCAGCCTCACGGGGTGGGTCAATTTTTTGCACGCAACTGTGTTTTGTAGTATATTAAGTGATTTTTTTAAGTGGGCGTGGATGGCCACAAATCTGACTTTGAGAATTCCCGAAAAACACTGAAAGGAGTAGCGAACCCTATTTTAATGAAAACTAAAACTGCATCATTGGAATTTTTGAAAAATCGGTATTCCTAGCCAGGAATCGAACCGGTTGAGTTTGAAAAGCAGTACACACTGTAGATATTATTACACCATTCGAAAATGTCGCTAATAAAGATCAAATTCTGGGAAATAATGACACATCCAGGCAAACTAAAGAAAAGTGCTCTCTTATAATAAATGTATGGTGTAATATAAGTGGAACAACGGTATGTTAAAGTAGTCACCCATCCACGGGTCGACCTTGGCAAGCGTTACTTAACCTTGAAGATCGACCCTTGCGGCTGAAATTTAGCCTCGAGCTCTTTTAAAAAAAAACGATAAACATGCCACCGGAAAATTACAAACGCCGTAAAATTGTAAAATATCGAGTGAAATTGTAAACTATTTTTCACGGATATATTGGAAACTATTGAATTTGGATGGGATTTATTATATAAAAACGTTTTTTTCATAATATATCGAGAAATTATAAGAAGATTATTATTACAATCTTACGGAGTCTGCAATTTTCCGGTGACATATACAAGGAATACTTATCCGGTTACGCACTGACACGATGATAAAAGAATCTCAAAAGCCACGTCCGAAACAAATTACGCGAGCTCTTTGTTTTAAACGGGAACATTGTTCAACGAAATAAAGCTAATTGTTCTAAAATACAAACTACCGTAGTTTCAATCTCGGTCTTTGCATAACTTTCACATTCTGCGGCCGCTCCACCCCGCTCACTATCTTCTTTGAAGGATTTTCTGTATAAACTTTTATCTATTAAAATTCCTCTACAAAATCGATATCATCAAACATTTTTATTTCCACTGCTGGCTTAATAGACACGTAGCTCTCAAAGGGTTTCTCGATACAGAAGAAATCCGTTAATGGATCGAGAAAAAAAATAAAGCACTCGACAGACTCGGGAGAGTTGAACTGTCAACACTTGTTTACGTCGTTTAAGTAAGTATCGTACACTACATTCCTCTCCATTAGGCATCGGGATAAGGTGTGCAGACAGGGACGGCGGTATATGGGCGTGATTAGTGCGAGAGGGAGGGATAAGGGCGATATTTATCGCGGGTCAAACGTTCGCCAGGCAATATTGTCTTATTCGCATTCCCCCTGCGAGCAGCGAGCAGGCTTCCGTTATAAGACGCCACAGTGTAGGAAACCAAGAGTAATTGTATTAGTGCGCAACAATGTATATTGTGATTTTGTCGCAATAAAGACTGGTCGGGTCATTAACCTTATTATTAGGACCACTTTGGTCTGACTATCGTTTCGAAGGTTTTCGTTTCAAATTCGGGGATAGGCAAAGTAATTGGATTTTTTCCGTTACGAGCTAGAGATCATTCAACTTTTATCTTTTAAAGAACCTGAAGCTATTGTTGATAAATGATTTCCTAAACGATAAAAAGGAAATTCATCGTATCATTTATATCATATCGTCGGTCTAGATGTAACACCTCGTATATGCAAACTGATGAACTTTTCAAAAAGCTTATTTACAAATTAGATATAATACGCATCTTTTGTTAATTTTATCCGGTGTTATCTCGTAGGATTCAACTAGTATATCTCACGAGGTTACACCAAATTGAAATGTTATTATGCTTGTTACGCGAGGTCACTGTAATTTTTTTTTTTCTGTCAAATGAGTAGTAATCCAGGAGTCATTTAAGAGTTAACTCCAGAATCATTGTTTGAAACTTTGTGCATAAAAATAAAATTCTAAGAAAAAAAGGTAGTTATGAGGTGTCACATCTAGACAAATGAAAGATCACTCTTTCTACAATAAATTTCACAAGAAGACAGGTTACTTACTCAACAATACTGCAAAAAATCTGTTTCATATGCTTCTAACTTTTCTTTTCGAGTAGAGGCCTTTCGCCTTCAGTGAAACAGTGGACACGTATTCATTTATTATTTTAAAAATATGTTGTTCTACTGATATTACCTACACTGTGGCCGCTAATGTGTTCTTCCATCCGTGCTGTACAATACCCGGTATGTGGAATGGAATACATTTTATAAATCTGCATGTCCCGACCAGTCTTTCACTATTGCCAATATTACTATAGTAGGCGCCAGATAATCCTGGAATAACGGTCATTGACCCACCTACAATTATTGACATTTTTAATTTGAAAAACGGAATTAATGACACAAAGCTGTCCCGAATCATCATCTCTCGTGATCCTTAACATTGTCTAATAATGAAAAACGATTCATATTTAATTGTTCAGGTACCTATGAACAGTTATTAGGGAAAGGTCAATGTACTTTATTCCACATTTATCTGGCGCCTACTATAGCTTGATCTATTGGAAAATTACTAGTTAAAATGTAAGAAGTTTTAATGAAATAATATTTGCTGAACCTAGTTTTAAATTTGGTGATTTTAGTTAGTTTTATTGAAACAATCTAGTTGATGAAGTTTGGAATTTTGTTTTTCTTTAGTCAAAAGTTTATTAAATTAACATTATGGGTATAATCCATATATTATGTAGCGTGTGTGTTCTCAAGCTAGACAACCAGAGGGCAATTAGCACTTTAAAGCTTAATATTTCACAAACGGATCCTTGGATGGTAAAATGGTTTTTGCACACCCTCAACATTTTTAAACGACCTATCCAACGACATCCCACACCATGGGGTAGACGATAAAAGAAATCATCGACACTGTGTCCCTAAAAAAAATTTTGTTCAATATTTTATTTTACCACTTTGTCGTCGTGATTAATATGTATACCCATACCAAATTCCAACTTCTTAGTACTAAGCGTCTCCGAGCTAAACCGCGGACAGACAGACAGACAGACGGACACGGCGAAACTATATGGGTTCCTTGTTGACTACGGAACCCTAAAAAATTTAATACTCTGCCATCATCTGCCTTCCCTACAACCTATAACCTTATGATCAACAGTTGCACAAGACGTTTTTATTAAATAAAACCACTTGCTTCAGCCAGCGAAAGCCTTCGAAAATCATTACAAGGGATAAAATCTCACCCTATGTATGTATTCCAGGACATGGTTTACCCGTGCGTCAAGTTTCATACAAATCAGTGCAGCCGTCAAGGTGTGAAGAGTTGACAAACAGACAGACAGAATTACTTTCACATTTATGAGAATGTTTTTTATTAATGAAAACGCTGGAACACACAGTGGTCACCTCTTTGCCCTAATACCTTACCCAGTAGCTTCTAACAATGCTACAAAGAGAGTAGATAAGCTACCCTTCACCTGGCAGCATCACCATCTACAAGAAGATAATTAATATTAATTACAATTAGACAACGTAGCACTATCTTACACGCGTCGTTATCATTACAGTCCGCGGCGCAATCAGCGAGCTGAGCATTATTCGATTAAATATCAATCACACGTGACAGCCGAGCTGCTGGCGCGAGTACTCGTGATAGTGGAATTATTATTAGGAGTTTAGGTAGATATTATTATAATGATATGGTTTGAGGATTATTTTAGGATAATCGTTATTATGGTGAATAATAACAGCCGCACGGGTCGGACTGCGAGGTTCAGCTATGCTTGCCGTGATCGGTCTATGGATGGGTGACCGTCTATTACGCCATACCACGTTTCCTCCATAACTTGGAAAGCACACTAAGCCGTTGATGCCGGTTGTCATTTGACGACTTTTTATGTAATAAATGCTATAACATAATTATATAGCATATAATAAATATTATAATTTGAATGACTAATTAAATGACACTTTGTCTTGACATCTTAATTCAATTCAATTTTATTTTATTTCTAACTGACATCTCTTTGTGAATTTTAACTACCTATAGCTTTTAAAAATATGATATTATTGTGACTTTTGTAATTATTAAATGGAAAATTTAACCTGTATTTGTACACTGCATGTGGCAGAATATGATGAGACAATTTGTGTTAACTTAAGACCATATAATACACATACCGACCATGTTCTGACAAATAAACAATTATGATTATGACTTTAACACTCGTTACGGGTAGTGACGGGCTAGAAACTTTGACAGCAGTCTTGCCGAGGGTATGATGGGTATGGTGTTACTCACTTACTACGTTGTGGAGGTCAGGTCGGCGCCGCTCCATGTTCAATACTGGTACTCAGCTGCATCCAGTTCGACTGTAAGCCGACCGCAACAGAGTCCGAAAGAGGCTAGGCAGCTTGTTTATCTTTGTGATCTTAGGTTGGCTTGAAACGTGGTGCAAAAATATTCCCTGGTTCTGTAGTGCGTCAGACATATTTACATAGAATCGTACTGACGGCTTTTACGCAATCGGGCGGAAGAAAATAGCATCTCTGACAACGAGAACCCGGGCCAGTAACAACAATAATCTAAGAACAGTGGTCAAGAGTGTATTTGTAACAACAACATTCTAAAAACAGTAATGGTCGAGAGTGTATTTTTCCCTTTTTTAAGCCTTTCGTGGAGAAGATGACCGAGTAACAAGCTTGCTCAACTTCTATGCAAAATGCAAACAAAACTCAATTCGATTTTTGTTTATGTACTAACGTTTGATATGAGGAAAGTTACTATAGTAGGCGCCAGATAATCGTGGAATAACGGTCATTGACCCACCTACAATTATTGACATTTTTAATTTGAAAAACGGAATTAATGACACAAAGCTGTCCCGAATCATCATCTCTCGTGATCCTTAACATTGTCTAATAATGAAAAACGATTCATATTTAATTGTTCAGGTACCTATGAACAGTTATTAGGGAAAGGTCAATGTACTTTATTCCACATTTATCTGGCGCCTACTATAGCACGATACGACGTGGTATGGATTTCTGTTATCCGATTTTTTAAATAAATAAATAAACAACAAAAAAAAAGAGGACGAAGTTATTTCAGTCTGATCTCTAATTGGGTCTAATGCTAATTAAAAGTCCAGTCTTTTCTACTAATGTTTCAGGTTAAGGGATCGGATTAAAATAACTCGTAACGTTAATGATGATTTCTCAGAAGCTATCCATTTAGATTTGTGTCCCGTTGATAACATGGGACTTAAGGTGAAATATGAACAAAATGGCCATTTTGAAAATTATTTTTTCTTGTATAGTATTGGGACCATATTATCTATGTATTATCAAAATGAAATAATAAATAGTACCTATCAATTGACAATGCTAATGTTAGCTATAAATGTCTCCACTGAAAAAAAAAAATATAATAATAGACGAGACAGAAGAAGAAAAGGTTTATTAGCCCCAACCAACAAATATCAGTCACCGCCCCAACGTTCCAACACATAAACATAATCCGTTGCTCTTAAAAAAACGTTGCCAAAAAACAGAAGCGATAGTCCTATCAGATCGAGCTAGCTTCGAAAATAAGGCATAAATCAGACTGAACAGCTAAGAGTACCCTCGATAAATATAAATAGCGTATTGATACCATAAGGATGGCTCCCAGTCTGCACCTTGCCTACGTCGGCCCCTAAACGAACTATCGTGAGATATTTTGAGCCGATAGTTGTGGCCCATTCTGTGCGATTGTTGAGTTGGGAATAAGATGTGATTCTTGTTTGCTGAGGGGATTTTTTTGCTTCGAAAGTAAGGTTTTGAATGTGAAAGATGTTTGTGTTTGAATTCTGCTTTGGCTGTTGAAAACCATTTCAGAGACTTTTACTGAGCAATTATACGAGGTGGAGACGACGATATGGCAATACATGAAAACACTGGCAATACTGGCCATAGGAATATTTTGAAACTGTTATAAATCCTGTCACCGAAATTAAAAATAATCTTTCTGATTACATAAAATGTCAAAAAAACTCAAACTAGTCAAGGATAGTGACTACTATTCTGACGAAATATTCCAAGCAGTCTGTTGCAGTTAGTGACATCAAATGTGTGATAAAAGACAACATATTCGTATGAACTAGTATTGCGAGTGTTTTGATTTATTGTCGTATCGTCGTCCGTAACCTTTTGTGTTACGTTACAAAATACGTACTTTCTGTTCATCATCATTTCATCTGAAAGACGTCCGCTGCTAGACACACGCCCATAAGGTAGACCATGACATGGTGAAGGTCACGGGAATCCTCTGGATGCGAAACGCACAGGACCGGTCTATGTGGTGACACTCGAAGAGACTTTTTGTTCACCGCATCAATCAGACGACTGGTTCTGTTATCACCTTGTTAATGTCTGGTAGTTCTCCTCTTAGTTTAGAAACTAGAGAATTTCTCATAATAAATATTTATTCTGAAGAATCTTCCTCCTTTTATGCTAAAATTTACACCCATACCCATCTGTCTTCAGCCATTTACATAAAATATACGTGGCAGTAAATACATAACCTTGTAACAAGCGTGGCAATAACACAAGTGTGAGTAATTCAGCTGAGCGGCGATTTGTCGCGGGTCTCCCGGGCCCCGCAATAACACGGCGGCTCTAATGACTCGCCGTAGGGTTAAGTGTTCAGTTACTGAGGTCTTAGGCGGGGTCCGAGAGACCGGGCGACTTAGGGTGTTTGTAACGTCGTGTGGAGAGAACTTTCTTTAGGTTATTTACTTTACACCCAGTTTCACATACAACGTGTAACAAAATAGACGCAATACCTCTTAAGGGATAATTGTACTCAACATTATGAACAACTTTTACAATGGGACCAACCCCGAAATCGTTAAAAAAATCAACTGCTGAGTACATTATGTCGAGTTAGGCGCACATAAATGTATGTCCACACATGGGAGTAGATTTTTTTTTCGCAATTTCAATGTTAGTCCCATAGTGAAAGTTATTCATAATGATGAGTACAGTGACCCCTTAAGAGTTATTGCGTTTATTCTGTTACACGTTGCGTATGTAAACAGTTAGTCGACTCATCACGTGACCCGAGGGCTGGTCACGTGATGAGTTATCGGTCAAAGAATCAGCGTTGCTATTCGTCTAAGTAGTGCTGCCAGTGTTTTGGGCACATTTCCCATTGACAGCGATGTTGAAGATTCTGTTACCCGGTGTATTCTTTACCTGTCCCCTTTTTTACGCACTTGTAGGTACGCCACTTACTTATTATTAACAATTTGTGTATTTCAAGTTAGTTATAAGCTAGCATTTCTACTTTGAAAATTACAAAATACAATAACGAATAGAAAACAATATCGAATTCTAAATCAATACAATAAAAGTCTGCAAAAGCCATTAGGACTAAACATGCATACTCCATTTGACTTCAAGCATCCGATGCCATTGTGAACTTAAAGTTTTCAGTAGCATATCTAAAGTTGGCACTATCCAGACTTTTCCAATGCTGATAGAGTTGCCAACTTACTAAAATGAATCCACTTTAATTACAATATTTGCAACACTTCTTGCAAATTGAATGGCGAATTGAATCAAATCTAAAACTTAAAGCATTCAGCCGACTCTGTCCTGCTTGCTGGGCTGGAAACTCGAATAATAAATTGAAATGGAAAATTACTGAAAATGTTAATATTCATTTGTGAAATGGCTGGGTGAAGAGAAATTAAAAAAGTTAGTTAGTCGTGTCGCGTCTTGGAAGGGACTTGTGAGTAGTTTGTGACGAATTCTATTAGGACATATGTATGTATTGTGCTACTTAAATATGAATTGTGTGTCTTTAAGCTTTCTTAACGTAATTTGTATAAGAGCAGGTTTCTGATTCGAAAATTTGGAATTAGGAACATGTCAAATCCTGCTTGCAGTTTGTTTATTTGCAATTTTATCGGTTTTGAGACTGAAGTATTTTTGAAGTAAGTTTGATGAAAGTTCCGAGTTTGATGAAAGACTAGGCAAATGATGATGACCATGTCCAGAATTTAAGCGTTTCCAAAATCTATCGTTTTCATCATATCATCCGGGCAAACGTATACTTCCTGAAACAGGCCTTATCAGTAGTTTTCAACACAAATCTACTCATTCTGAAGCCCTTACATACAATACCGTAACTCCTGATATTGAACAAAATATCAATATCAGGAGCCGCACTACGATGTGCCAAATGTCGTCACGATTTCTTTGTGAAATAGGGATATTGCTAATTGTAAATTGTACAGCTCGGTCTCTATCTCACACCGGAATTTTAACGAGTCGTCATCGAGGGCCTCTGTATGCTAAAATTAGATTATAATACATTAATTGTGTGTGATATTAAATGAGAGCTGCAGAAACTAGTCCTGACGGAATCAAGTTTCGAAAAAAAAACGCTAGGTGATTAGGTCATATTGGGGCGAGGCCAAACGAGCGTTATTTTTTGAGGTGTGAGTCGCGCAATATGTGTCGCGGAATTTACGTTGCGTTCGGTTTCGTAAAAAAGTCCTGTTTGTGCCACCCAGCAACGCAAAATGAGTCGTCTGCTGACTCACGTGCATTATTTCAACCGAAAGGCGTTTGGGGTGAGTCGTCCATATAAGGTATGGAACTGTCCACACATCAGTCGTTCCCTATTTAGTGGGTTTACCCAGATTCTCTCTCTTTCTGACATCTTCTTCTAATGCTTTGTAAATGCACAATGTTTTTAATGGATCCATTGCACGACACGAACTCCCCGTACAATTTTTGGATACAACCTAACTGAAGTTACGTTCGTGCGTCTGGCAGCCTAACCGAATTTCAGTTGAACGTAAATTGCGCAACTCAAAATACGCTACTCACGTCTCACAAAATTAAGCTCGCCTCGCCCTAAATGGAATACAATAACGTAATATGAAAGGCTGGAGAGACGAGATTAATAATCTTCCTGCTCCTGAATTCAATCTTCAGGTTAGGAGTTCTACACACGACGCGACAATGGAATTTGCGACTGTACTGAAGCGATTTCACATAAAAATATTTTTAGCAACGAGGTTGTAAGCGTAGTTAGACGCCATCTTCTTAAAAAAGTAACAGTTTATAGTTATTAACCTTTTCTTTAGCAGTAGTTTTGCGTCAGAGTTCATTTTTAAATTCACATCGATAAAGACGACTGTCAGCATGCTTTCCGATTCACGTTTCTTTTATATATAATATTTTTATTCCATGTCCGATTCTCTTTGCATAGTTTCCCTCAAGTTTCCGGTTTCGTATCTACAATCAACATACCTATTGTCATTGTCTATTCAATTGAAAATCATGGCAGGCAGTTTGTTAATCTTTTATCTGGTTCTGCGTAAAAAATCGCGAAATCTTTCTAACTAAAGTTTATAAACTCCATCCGAAAATAGAACGACCTTTTATGATCTTGCAGTAATTTATTCTTAGAATGCTTTTAACGCATTTTGTTTTATTGTCATGCTTACATTTGATCACAATTTCACTTGATGGAAAGCGAGGATGTGGTTGACGATGGATTACTCTTGCCTAAAAGTAACCTATGGTATCTCCTATAACAGCCATGTCCTTGAAAGCATGTCGGTTATCAGAATACGGAGGCGTGGTACCGAGCCTCTCGATACATAACTCCTTACAATAGCAATTTCACGCGTCTTGTCTTCTGATTTATATGAAGTCTTGACTTATTGCTATTTCATTTGGTTATGTGTTATTCAAGCATTGTACCTGCCTTTCTTCTTGATCTATTACGTGTTTAAGGTTGATTAAGTGATTCGATCTCGTTTTGTAACGGTGATAGATTCAAAATTATTTTGTGAAGATTTCGGGCTTTTTTCCATTTTTGAGAAAAGCTTTTTGTTGGGTTCTGTAACCAAATCGATCAGCAAATTATTGTCAAAATCAAAATCAAAAGTAATTTATTCAAATTATGTTGAGTGCCAGCACTTTTAGAACGTTAACGTCTACCACCGTAAAGACAGTCCCCCAAAACGCTCGCCCACCACTTCTTACTTCACTAAATCAATTCTTACACATTTACTATTCGGATTTTAACTACATATTATGTCACAAAAAAAAACAAATATTTATAAAAACACACCGTACCAAAACGTAATAAACGTCGTTTTTTGTATGTAGCGAGTTTGGAACGTCTATGTATCTAGCCCATGTCCGGCCTCAGAGACGCCAAAGTACACTTTACAAAAAGCATGTTCTACCAACAAAATAATTAACACGAAAATTTTCAATTCAAAATCCACTACCGAGTTTGTTGGTAAAAATATTTCAAACAGACTTTGCAAACGCGTAATGGATTTCATAGTCACATAAAATTTAATATTTTCAGGCTGTTTCATAAAGTCTATATTTGGGCTTCTAAAATATAATCCAGGTACAAACTAAGATATTCAGTAGAATGTAGGGCGGCACTCGGAGTGTTTCTCTTTGATTTACACAGCTATTTTGTTTATGAGCCGTGTAAGACCCGTGTTATTTTAGTTTACTATGTTTTATTTACGAAAGCTTATCAGAAATTTCATGAAATTCTCAACTATTACGTTCTATGAAATATTATTTGAATTCACGACGTAATCGGTTGATACAATCTTTTTACTAACGATCGCTGTTGAGAGAACCCACAATATCACTATGGCTTTTCATTTGAGAGTTATCTATTCTGTACTCGAGTGAGGTTGTACGTACTTTCAAGGCCCTATCAAGGCGTATTCGAGCTTTAAAAGGAAACTGACTGCTCTATTGCTAGGAAGATCCCAACTTAAATAATATAATAGCGAAAATGAGTTCATTTGTTTCACTTTCACGCCTAAATTGTTGAAGCGATTTTTGTGAATTTTGGTACAAAGACAGTTAGTTCCCTGGAACCGTCTATAAGCGAAAATAGAGGAATATTAACTGAGTGACGCCGCGGGAAAATCCAGTATAAGAAATAAAAAAAATGGAAAAAGATGCATTTTCCAGCCGCGCACGCTCCGGCCCCTACAACATAATGTTGGTAGGCCATATAAAAGTGGCAGGAGTACTTATAATGCTTTGCAAAGCCATAATTCTCTAAAACTCTCTCTAAGAGACTATATAGCATGTCCTGTAAGTACAACAACTCCACATAAATCCATGAGTTTGTCAGCGCATAGTTTGTTAAGCGCTCCGTTATCAAGAGAGCAATTTAACGCTGAGCTGCTCTCTTTGGGAAATCTATTTCGTGAATGAACTAACGAGGAAGTCTCCTCTTGCGGAGACTGGAATACACTAACACTACAATACACTAAGATTGAAATCTTCGTAAGTATATTATTCTTAAACACCTACATCTGTTGGTTTATCGTGGCAGTTGAATGTCCGTATTGATGAATTAAAAGCTTCTTGATCGGAATAACTTAGATTAATTTCTGTTGCACTGTGGCTACCGGAGTCTGTTTCCTGATAGCTACAACCTGGAGGACTTAAGGCCAGGATATTCGAGCGGAGTAGGCACTTAGCGTTACTTCCCTCCGCGCGCAGCAAGTCGCGCGAACGCCCAGTTCAAATGAACTCACTAACCCCGCTGTGCAAAATTTTGAGCCCCAGTATAAAATTGTAACAGTAGGTTAACTTCGTTTTGGAATTCGTGTTAGTAATTTTTTGTCTTTTTTTGTTATTTTGTTTGCTTGTATGTTTGTTACGTTAAATTGTAACAGTAGGTACAGTTAGCTTTGTTTTACGGAATTCATGTTAATTTATTTTTTTATGTTTAACGTTAAAACTCGAAAATTTTGAAGGTATTTTAATGGGAATTCCAACATTTGGTAGGTTTGGTAGTCTGGATGCTTCAAGGGTAAAAAATAATACTTCTACTTAGACCGTAAGTTAGATAATCAAAAAGTTTTGGACACTTTTGAGTAAAATGTGGTAACTCAAGTGTAATGTCATGCGAAGTCATTAACCCAATTTTATTCCAAAAAATACTAAATAAAAATAGAAATAATAAGATATAGAATATAATAAGAAATACTACAACATAATATTAAAGATACATGTACAATCATTTACTCACGGCAGTCACGCAGAAAAAATCAAAGGTAAAAAAAGTATTCAAAATATAGTCAAAATCACGCATATTAATCACGCTCGTGCTAGGATCTCGTTCCTGCAAATCTGGCTGAGGCAGAGAGTGTGAATTGGATGTGCACTTATCAGGTTGTTTCTTCTTCTAGGAAAGCTACAACCCTAATCTCTTCAAAGTTAGAGTGAGCAGGCTTCTTCTGGGTAAGCTCGCTTCATCGTCGACTTTGTGTCTGTCATCTATGACCTAGACTACAGTCAAGAGCAAACCCATCTCAAAGAAACAAACAAAAAAGAAACTCTTCATCAGGTGAGATTATGATCAAAAGCGAGCCTATCAATAATAAAAAAATATATCCAAGTTTCTGACTTGTTTAAGCAAGAAATATAGTATAAGCTAATTATTAAATTACCCCCCCCCCCCCTTCACTAGGTGGAGCTACGATGTAACCGGGCTGGCTGGTAGCAGCTGGGTAGTCGAAGGCATAAAATCTGACACCAGTTTTGCCAGGGGGTGTGTTGTGGAGATCATATAGGCAGTAGCTCCGTATAAAGTACTGGTATTCAGCTGCATTCGGTTAGACTGGAAGCCGACCCCGACATAGTTGGGAGAAGGTTCGGCAGATTGGTGACTTGGCAATCAAAGCATCCACTAACAAGCACTCAGCTCACTCAGGCTTATAACCACAGTCCCAGTAGTCAATACATTCTGGCCAGAACATTCAACAGCATTCTCTTATAAAATTAATTTATTGGTAATTTATTCTCTTATAAAATGCATAAACGTCAACTTCAATTTAAATCCCTTTTAACTCTCTAAGCACATGCAGGTGTAATAAAGCGTTCGTCTGAACAAAGTAGTCAATTGGGAGTACGCTCCAACGGATGAGATGGGCGCAGATAGGACATGTCTTTGAGCGACGTCGGACGGCACTAACGAATCCTGTGCTAAGATTATGCGGGTACTCAAGATCGAAGGTAGATATACGTGATTGTTTAATTTTGAAGGAGGGATTGAGATTTAGTTTGTGGATTTTTTTTAAGCGGGATTTATTGTGAACTTGTCAAAGGCTACCGTAAACTGGTGTGATGACAAGATAATGCGTCGACCGTTTTTTTGTAGAAAAATTTCTACGGATAGTATTATATATATTAAAATATAGCCTATGTTACTTGCTGATAATGTAGCTATCAATTGCTGAAAAATTTTCAAATCGGCCCAGTAGTTTTTAAGTTTATTCGTAACATACAAAAATACAAATCTTTCCCCTTTATATTATTAGTATAGATTTGTAGGTAAATTTCCATAAAAAAGTGACACACTTATCTGTCGGAGCGTTGTAGCTATAGGCACTGTTATACTTACTTGAGCTGTCTATGGTTGACTGAATGAAATTATCTATGGCACCAAATCTACCTCCGTACGCTTCTCTATAAAATATTGTATAGGACCTGAAAACAGTGTGTATTATTTTTACAGAAGTTCTCGCTATCTCTCATGTTTCACAATTATAATACTCTCAGTGTTTCATTTGCATAATACAGGTCGATAAAGGTGTTACAAATAATGATATACTGTATTATTACCAGATGGTGTGCAAATTATTAAGACTTTAAGACTCACAAATCAATAATTTCAGTAACGTTATAATAAATTCAAGTTATGTTACATCATTTAAATACAAAATAAAAACGTCAGATTTATAATACATACAATATGTCATATTGAATTAAAATTATTTCATTTATGTTATTTAAATTTTTTTCAAGATCAACAAGAACGAGATATTTTTATATTCAAAAGCTAGGCAAATATCTCAAGCCATTCCATAAACCAAAAGCCGTGTACAAATTCGACAATACCCCACGCTACCTGAAGGTACCGTCGGCAGATAAATCGCGGCGATAATTGTATCGCCGGCAATAAATACCGGTGATAGGGACGCCTGTCCCCGGGCTTATCGCTCTTTTGTGCTGACTCTACTAGATTAGTACGACGCTAGGGTGTCTAGTTGGTTTTGAGGGTAGGCATTCGTGTTAGATAGCGTATTTTCGGGGATGGATAGAACCAAGGCACTGTTTTAAATATTGCGTAGATAATTTTAAAAGTAATCGCTGAATCAATTGATTGACACGTTCAATAGTACTTTTTATAAAAAGGGTTTTGTTACTCACCACAAAAATAAATCGATCAGGTTTCTTAACTATTAATAGATAAATTGTCCGAATCTAAATCCGCCCGACTACCCATCATCTCATAGTGGACGGCGGTGGGACGAGCCACCCTGCAGAGTACTTCAGAATAACCTTTTGGTTACATCTGCTACTGCTGCTGAGCGTGCGCGCCTGCTGGCTGTGGGTCAATGGGAGTCGGGACTCTGGCTTCACACACTACCGTCGTCGTCGTCGTCACTATCGTAGACGATAATAATTTCCGCCTCGCTGCCTGCTTGCGTCTTGGAGCTCCTTGTTGTTCTCCCCATCGCTGCCACTGTGGCGAAGTTGTCAACAGCCTCGGGCACCACGGCCTGTCATGCAGCCGTAGCGCGGGTCACATAGCGCGGCACGCGAATCTTAACGACTTCATCCGACGAGCTCATGTCACCGTCGGCGTGTGATATACTGATATACAAGCGGGTTTAGTTCTAGTTGGTCCGTCCAACCAAGAGTAGGTATTACCTACCTAAGTTATAAAAGTCTATTGATAAGTTAAAAACTCTGTATTGGTAAATAAATATTTTTTTCATTGTTTTCATAAATAAACATTTAATAATTTAACATTTTACAGTTCAATTTTTTTTTTCTTTTGAAAAGCCAGCTTTTGGGCAGGATGACGTCTGTCGGGGTCGCAAGTTTTATAATAGTTACGCTGATCGATTTCTGAAAAAAAACACCATATTATTATACAAACTATAAGCTCGTATCCACGAAGGTAACTCATGAAACTTCATTAAAAACACACTACCATGTATGCTGGTAAGTATACCCCGTTCGACGAGATACATTAGCGTAGCGCTATCAGTATGAAACTTTAATAGATGAGCGTCGTATGCAAATTGTACCATAGTAAGTCAGCAATGCAACTATACTTAGGACAAACTTGCCAGTAAACTAACATCGCGCACACACGAGCCAATTTCACCAAGCTAAACTTTGACCCATTTCACTTGATGGCAAGTCGGAGCTAATGCTGAACACACCCATTACTATTTGAATACTTGTCATCTAAAGGTGGGTACTGACCGGTGTTACGGGGTGTAATGTAACATGCTAAAAAGCGAGCATTTGTGCAGTCAGTACGTGGAAACGAGCACGAACAGGTGCGTATGTGTTTTGTTTTACACGGATTTTAGGACACCACGAGAGGTGTAGCGGCATCAATGCTGCCACAAGAAAAACTAACGAAGCAAAATATGTACGGCAGCAAAAAGAACCGTAATAGCATCTATCCCGCCAGCGACAAACTACTTACGAAATCCTGCATCGTGGTATCAGAGTTTCCTGCGCGATTTGAACACTTACAACAGCCCGGACATAAACTATCGGGCAGTTGTCCACCGGACACAACAACCGTCTGGTCAGAGGATCCTCCCTTTTCTATGGAGGTTTGCGGGACTTTACTTTCTGTTCCGCTTACCTCTATACTGGTGACCCTCGACAAAGGACATCAGTGTAGCCTTTGTGCAGCTACCTCATCATGACGTCATCATCACTTCTCCTCATCGTGACCTCAAGCTCTCAAGCATCGAGTCATTCAGCCAGCCATCCACGGCTTCAGGATGTTGTTGCTTCATTATAACTACAGTAAATCGGTACTTTAATTATACAGACATTATTTCTCAACTACAAAGATTTATCCGCCGTGTCTTAAAAGAAGTTCGGTTGACAGAATTTTGGGACAGATTTTACCGAGACTAACAATTTAGCGGTTAAACCAATACGCAAGAACGCGTGCGAAGAGCTAACCAATAAAAATAAACTAAAAAGGGCCGTGAATATGAAAACCAGTGGGATGATTGTTGGAAGACATGGCGGGCTCAACGTGATGGTTTAATATAAATGCAGATAGTGTCGCAGGCAATGGCGGCGAGGTAAACAATTGGCCTTTCGGACGGTGAATTATTCATCAGCCGTGAATTACAGGCATACGGCGATGGGCGAGAGTATGTGGCGCAGATGCGCTGGGGGACTATTTATTATGCCTATAAGCGATTTATAAAATTGTGAGGTAGCTCTGGACGGAAACGATCAAAATATGGATTATTTTTTTTTAAATAAAGTATCGACGTGTACGTCTACATGGAGATATACATAGAATAGAATAACATAAGTTCTAGTGTTAGTAGGTGAAAATATACTATAATAGACACAGATGAAAATATACAATCACAATCAGCATAGAGCCGCTGCACCCACCTCCGCAACATCGGGGAATCCCACCGATCCGCGAATACACTGAGAATACAGTTGGTGCTGCCGCGAACACGAGTCATCAGGGATGCACATCTATTTTTAATTATGGCGGCAAAACCATTAATATTATTAGCTACAAACATCCCCGACGCACTGCTACGCCACGACACACCAGCTATATAGATGTAGTTAGAAAAGTGGGTGAATACTGAGATGTCGGCTAATAGAGATGCACTCCTCCAGATGAATTAAGATAACTATGGCCCCTAACCCTTGCGGCGTGAGCATGTCACTCGACAATGTCAATTTTATCGTAATTTTTAGTATTTTCCTCTTTTGTTTCTGTTTGTTGCATTTGTATTTCAGAGGTTTATTCGTGTTTTTTTAACCTACACTTCCCCTGTGCAGGGAAAAGGCATCTCCTAAATCATTCGTGTAAATCATTTTCAGAATTTAATTTAATTAATTTGCAAGGCGTTTTCACTTCCCTTTTATTATGTCGCTGGATAATACACAAAGAGACCAGACAAATTATGATATTTTCACGTTACATTAATGTATCCTTTAAACTCAGCTGAGGTCAAAGTATTGCACCATCTGCAACATTCGAGTTTGCAGCCATGTTTACACACGTGTGCAAAGCGTTTGTTTGTCTGGCGTGACGTTAAGAGAATGACAATCGTATGGAACCGCCTCATTATCGCCATTTGTTACTACTAAATACACCACCGGGCAAACAAATAATATTTGTACAAATGTTCTGACGTACTTGGATTGTTTCCTTCTTAGTGAAAGTATATAAAATGAAATTGAATTAAAAGCGGTTTCACTTAGTGCTAACTGGGGAGTGAAGTGTTTTTTTATGTATTTTAATTCATTGGTTTTAATAAAGAAGTGTAGGTACCTAAGTATTAACTTTAACAAAAACTAATGTCAGTTTAAGACCCAAGCCATTCTAAGTATAAGTGTTTGTAATTCTTCACACTTCATGATTGATAAGTGAAGGAAAATTAGAGTTCTTTTGGTCCATTTAACAGTTAGGTAAGTCTGGTAATCTATATATTCTTCTATTTATACTATCCTACTAATATAATAAAGCTGAAGAGTTCGTTTGTTTGTTTCAACGCGCTAATCTCTGGAACTACCAGTCGGATATGGAAAATTATATCGCCATATTCATGAGGAAAGCTATCGGTTATACGGGAATTCCTACGGGAACGGGGAAAAACGGGATATGCGCGTACAAAGTCAAGGGCAAAAGCTAGTTTTTCTATATGTTTGGATGATAATCAGAAACTTGAGATACTCTTCGAAAAAAAGGTTCTTTTTGACTAGGTTATGTGAGAATTCAACCGTCTAAAACTTGTCATCTTCAAAATGGTAAAGTAGCCACCACTTAAGCAAGCCTAAGCGAATGAATAACTTTGTTTTATCCCGATATAGTTGAAGACCTGCGAAGTCTGTGTAAGTACTTGACGTAAGTAACACTCAGCCCAATCTCTTATGAACACCAAAACTCCTAGTAACTTGTTCACTTGAGAGAGTTTAAGATTCATCTCAAATCGAATCCACTCAATACTCCAAAGCAAACACACTCCTTTAATTATAATCCCATATTAAATTATGATAACTAAAATCATTGGTTCGGGGGTCGTTGGACCGTGAACAGATAATTTGTTTGCGTTATAACTTAGCTAAGTCGAAGGCGGGCGTCAAACGACTTCGATTCACAAACATTTGCTTACAGAGATGTTAGGGAGGCGTTCCGATGGCGCGGCGAAAGCATAAAATATTACAAGGAACTGTTGTTTTCCTATATTCATACTTCAAATGTATTACTACAGTTACGCATTTGAAGTAGGAATTCTTTTTACCTTCATCTGAAGGAAGAAGAATTGAGCTGTCAATAAATCGTTATGATCAATAATTGGAATGGCAAATAACTTCATGCTCTCTTCACTCAACTCTACATGTTGAGTTTATTTCTAGAATCAGCCAGCTGATTAGTTTTATAAAGAAGCCTAAGAAGTTTCGTCATCATATACTGATTGATGGTTCAGGCGGTAGGACTGAGAAAATCTGCTTCTCCGGACGAAAGCGTGATTTGGCACGAATTTATTACTACGGATTTATTTAAGAAGCCTTTGGCTGTAACTTTAGTAAACGCGATGAATATACGTAGGTATATACCTACTGGTGCTTAAGACAAGCAGAGTCGTAAAAAACCTTGCAGACCAGAAAAGTCTGCAGAGTCCAATACAATAATGTATCTTATTACACATACAGACTTAAAAGAATAAAACTACAGTTGAACTTTTACATCACACAAAATGAATGCGTCTTTTAAATTGTAAAATTTAATTAAACTTAAATTGATGCTGTATATTTTTCTTCTAAAATGAGATATCTTTATTAGCAGTTTGTTTTATTTATTCTTCGCAAAGGTAATGTGGCTCGTGCCCATGAGTAATTTCTATTACAATGAGAATTAATGTAGCTTCACTCACATCTTATTTTGTTTCAGGCTTTCAACCAACAACTGTTACTTTCTAGAAAATAAATTAAGTTATTTGAAAAATGTTTATGTTTATTTATAAAACGCGCTGTTGCAGAAAATTATTCTGATTAAAGTAATTGCGTTCATTCTTAAAGTTTACCTAACTATCATAAATAAATAGCCACCTAGTGTAAACGAAATTATTAAATAACATTATGCATGTCTCGCAAACCAGATTTATTTTAAGATTTTGATTGTATTTGCTGGAGGTGCCATTGAGCGAACACATTATATTTAAAGGCCGCAAACAGGAGCTGCCCGACAGTACAACAAAGATGAGATAACCCTGTTTACAGCAATTTCCATGAAAACGCGTAACTTTCACACCTACATGAGTGTCACACTTTCTCAGACATTTAATACTAAAACTGCTATGTACATAGGTACGATCCTTAAAAAAAAAAGTACGATTTGTTAAGGAAATATTTTATAGCTATTTTAGTCGCATGTTTAGAAACCCACCCTTAATAGTGTGTAGTCAATGAGGCGTGCAGTGCTTTGACACTCGCTCGCGTCACACGTAAACGTTCACAAATTCGTTCGGAACATGTTCTCGTTCCAGACATGCGCTGTATTATTGGTTGTTCATTGGAGATTATTATTAGGAATTGATTTTGTGTTTGGGTTTTATTGGTATTAACCATAATCAATTAACATAATTCCCATTTTGAAGTATTTTACTATGTCTATTTTGTATAGTGAGACTAAAATTATTTTACCATGTTAGTAATGAAATTTAATTATATTACCTATATTCTGGCAAATAAATAAATTTCATTTCATTTCTTTAACCAAAACATGCTGTTCTGTCTAAATAACAAACAACAAAACCCAGCTTCTAAGACTGCAGCACTGAAAGCAAGGTACAAATTAATATGATAATGAGGACGTCATCCGCATACAAGCTACAAGCTGCACGGTGAAGCAAAAGCTCGATTTTAACGATAATTACAAGCGGTATATATTAGCAGTAGAATTAATAAGCCGTTACCGAGATTTACAGCTTGCAGTGAGCGTGAACGCGATAAATCTACCATAAAAAGTAATAAAAACTTCTTTAAAAAAGAAAATTAATAGTATCGAGTGCATAATGCGGTCCGGCTGCGGGGACGCGTCGCAAACACATTCATTTGCGACGAGTCATTGCGGAGCGCAGTCGTGCCGCAGTCGCCACGCAGTCGCCCCGCAGTCGCCCCGCAGCCGCACCGCAGCCGCTGGTGGATTGACGACGGCGGTAATTAACGGGATTTAACGATTAATGTTGTTTTGGTGTAATGCGGTCGGCGGCGCGCGTGACAACCTGCCTCGCAGCCAGCAACCCAGAGCAGACGAACAATTAAATTACGGCTAAATGAAAATGTCTGACTAAATAGATGTGCGTGAATGAGCAGCTTTGTTTTTAACGGTGAGTTGTGAGGCTATTTGAAATCAAGTGTCTCTTTTACAGCATCATTCATTTGAACAGATGGCATCTTCTTTGAATGAATTTCCACTATACAGATGAAAATTAGATGTGGAATGCTACGGAATACCTTTTGCATCTTTATATTTTTACATGGTTCGGGACAAAACAAGAGTTTTGGAAGATAACAATAAGTCAAATGCATTCAATGTGAATTCCATTTAATTTGTAACGAAAGTTAATTTCTTTCCAAAACCAGAGGATTATCTACTAAATACATTTACCAATACTGGTATAATTGATTATCTACTAGATACATTATACCAATACTGGTATTATTGATAAACTACTAAATACATATACCAATACTGGTATTATTGACCTCTAAATGGCTGTTATGGAATAAAACACTGTGAAATATCGCATTTTGTATATTTATTTATTGAACACTTTACACACACAACTGTACAGAGGCTGACATAATGCCTCTGGCATTCTCTACCAATGAACATTTGGGTGATGCAGAGAATAGTGGTAGGTGCAATATGGAGAATAAAAGTGATTGTCATTTAATTCCACACAAACATTTAAATAAAGAATACACATACAATATAAATCATCAATATATAAGGTCCCATTACAATAGGTAGACAAATTTTAACACAGCGACATCTAGACATCTAAGCAAAAAACACTGATTAAAGTGATTTTATTTTGACCTAAAATAAAAAGTTTTTAGACACTAGAATAAACACATCCATTAGGTACCTATGGGTAGGTACTTGACGTGGTCACGTGCGCCTGTTCATTTGGAGTACCAGAATTTTGAGATAAACAAAGACATGGATGTGTTTATGCGTTGGGTAACCAACCGGCCTCATCTAGACCATCTAGTTAGCAAACGTGTTATGTTTAACCTACTTACAAAATAAATATCATTATCATTTATAACATTTTAGTGTATTTTCGTTAGCAAATTTTTACTGACTGAGTGACTGAGAGACTACGCACAGCCGAAAGTACTGGTCGTAAAAAACTGAAATTTGGCATGTAGCACTCGCACTAAGAGAGAATTTCCCGAAATTCCTACGGGAACGGAAAAACGGGATATGCGCATACGAAGTCGCGACCAAAAGCTAGTTATAATAAGTACTCAAATTAATAAGATACATACACGAAATACTTAAACAGTTAGTACAAATAGGTAATTAGAAAACAGTATTGTTTAACAATCAAGCAATTATTTTGTCATACATTTACGTTCGTATGCAAACCACAGACTAGTTCGAGGTGAATGTGTTTAAGTTGCTCAAATCTCAAACTACTCAAATATTTCACATGTAATTATTAACATTGCGAGAGTACGATGATTGCAAACACTGGATCTTTGAGAGGCAAGAAGTTGAAAGCAAATGCAATCTATCTTATTAATATTATCTTATTAATAAACTCGAAAGTTTGTAAGAATGTATGTACGGATGTATGTTTGTTACTCTTTCACGCAAAAACTACTGAACGGATCTTGATGAAATTTGGCACAGAGGTAGATTATAGTCTGGAATAACACACAGCACTTTCATTCCGGGAGTATGTTCCCTTGGGATAATTTTAACAATAACGCGACCGGAGCCGCCGGCGGTAGCTAGTTATATATAATCATCATAAGTACGGTCTACTTCCATACTATCTTTCTCAATAATCAGTATAACGAACTACATTTTCTAGTTTTATCATTTTTAGGGTTTCGTTACTGCTGGTAAACAGTAATTGAAATTTTAATAGTGTGTTTTTGTATTAACAAATAATAAGAATAACATTTAAAATAAATGGGATTGCCCATTCAACAAAAGTTATTATTGCGATTTATGGTATGGAACCCTTTGTGTACGAAACCCAGTCGCTCTAGGCAGGTTTTGTCTTCCTCAATTCTACACAAGCAACATGATACATTAATCATTCAGGTTCCCAGCAAATCTTAAGAGGTTTTCGGCACAGTCCCAGTGGGGGAAATAAAAGGCGATTGCTGAATCAACGAGTTACTCATCTGCCACATAAACTGCAACCACCAAAATCGTCGAAGACTGTACCGAAAGTATTAGTTAATAAATTGTTGTTTGGCAATTCAAAAGTACCTGTTAATGGTTTATTTGAAATAAATTATTTGACTTTGACTTGACTTTGACTTTGTTATCAAATTTATCAGTAGACAAATTAAGTTTGGATTTTTTAAATGTCTATATATGTCACCGGATTATTACACACAGTAGGTTTATAATAAATCGCGTGAGATTGTTAACTCTTTATTCTTGAGACACGGATATATTGTATAACTGTCGAATCTCAATGATTGATTGTATTCAAATTAAAAGATATACAGAGATTTTATAATTTTATCAAGATGAATTGTAACTTTATGGTGTTTGCAACAATCCGATGACAGTTATTTGAGTGAGTATCTCGCCCACTTTTCTGCATTTAAAGATTTACACATACTACTTTTTCCAATGCCCCATCTTCTTATTTCTAGTGGTCCTCGTAGCCGTCTCTTTGATTACGTGGCACTAAGAGCAAATAAAACAAATAAACAGTCTTTTGTCAGCTCAGCAGAAGTGCGCAATCAGAGCGGCCCAAATAAACGCCACGCTGAAGAAACACTCGCTTTAAATAGTGCTACTACTACAAAGAGAGGCCCTTAACAACCGATGTAGTTCTACTGAGTGAGTGTGGGAAGGACGCATGGATATACAAGATATACGTGTTGTTTTCTCAAAGAATGGCATGGGTATATTTTTGTTAGAAATGATCGTTAAACAAAAGATGAGAGATGTATTTGGGTGTTTGACGTCCAAATATAATAAAAACTTCATTATTTTTTAGCGTGTCTTTGCATTTGTAGGTTTCAGGTGGAAAAGTATCAGTAGTAGCCTATGAAATTCAGCGATTATGCATTTCTACCGATTAAGTTTTTTTTTTAATTGTCTAGAACTTCCAGAGATTTTACCCTTATAACATGTTAATTTACATAGAAACCATTTTTAAAAGCATTGGTAGTTTAGTTTCAAGTGGAAAATAAAAAGCATTGGTAGTTTAGTTTCAAGTGGAAAATAAATGAACTTTGAAATTCATAATTATTCTTTCTAGGTAGGTACTGTTACGAGAGATCTAGAATGTGTTGTATTTATAAATGGTAACTCCATTTAAGAGATTCGTTTTACAGAAGTAACATAATCGTCACGACTGTCTTCCCCGAAGGGTTTAGGCAGAATTGTACCTATTTATATCACTAAATTAATCTTATCGTCTTGTTATAACAAGACTATGTAGATTAAAGTAGAATTAGGTAAAAAAAACTAGTTATAAAGACAAATATCCTAGAATTTCAACAGAAAATTGTATCTACCAGAGTGCCAATTCTACTAGTTTTTTAACAACATAGCTTAGAAAATTGTAGAATTGGCACTCTTTGTAAAACATTGTGTAAACATTCAATGCAAGAAAATATTTTAAGGATTTTTATGGGAGCAAGGAGCCTACTGCATTCAACCGGACACAACTCAAACTCCGAGCTGCTCAAGTACTGAGAATTTCCCAGATAGGAAAACTCATTAATTCTTTGCGCTTGACTACTAATATGTTGTTGTTTACTCATTAGACAACAAAACGTTACGCTATAATCTTAAAAAGCTTTTAACTAGTACAAAACGTCTTTGAAGTTGCATAAAAGCAAAGGAACTTTAAAGTGAAGCGTTCTTTTACAGTTTTTAACGCAGATGAGAGTGGGTAACGATGTTTAGACGTGTTCATTTAGTGGGAATATGAAGAGGAACACTATTCGTGTTGGGTTCAAGGGGAGTTGATGTGTTCTTAAAATGTTGAAAAGCGATTGAAGATAGAATAAATATTTAGTTGCAAGAACATGTTAACTGTTAAAATGAATGATGGACACATTAGTCGGTTATTTGAGTACCGCAAAAATAAAAGAAATCAAACAAAATATGAATGCCATAAGGCCAGACGATGAAGCTGAAGACACGAACTTGACTCCTACCCGAAGGACTGGCCCGCAACGGCAGAGGGCAGATGTGTGTGGAAAAAGGAGAGAGAGGCCTTTTCCCAGCAGTGGGACATAACGAGCTAATTAGATTACATTGCAAAACCAGATCAAAATCTGCACAAAATAATGACATGTTAAAAGCCAAGCAACAGCCCACATTAAGCCAAATAATGCTAACAAGATTACAAACATTATTACAAATCAAGAATACTAATTCGGATTTTAAGAAAAGCCTAACTAAGGTCCAATAATTAAGTGACAGCATTTGGTTTCAAATTGAAGAGAACGGGTCAGACTGATAGCGGAAAGGAGAAGGACTAGATAGGCATTTTTTGGTACTTTATAATACAATTTCTTGATATTATAATTTTTTATTTTCGTCGACTTAATCAGAGATGAATGGATTCAGCAGTATGTCTAACTCAAAGAGTTAAAGTTTACCTCAAGCATAAGATCAACAGTCAAGCCGAATTCACTGTAAGAACCATATTATGAAATTAGTCGCGGTTGCTATCTTACTACTATTATAAAATGCGAAAGTTTGGACGGATGGCCGGATGTTTGACACTCAGTCACGCATAAACGGATCTGAATGAAATTTCTAACACAGAGATAGATTATAGTTTGAAATAGCACATAGGCTTGAAATTCCGGGATGATGTGCCCTTGGGATAATTTCCGACATTTACACGGGCGGAGCCGCTGGCATAAGCTACTAATGTAATAGGATCATAACCAAAATTAGTTAGACTTAGGTATTATATTACAGGTTCCGTTACTCGGTCTGCATGACTTGCGCTTTACAGTAGAGGTTAAGGTTTGTCCATGAACCACGCAATACTTTTCATTGCTCGACTCCGTTAAGTAATAGCCTGAAATAGCTATGTAAGTCGAGCACTTAATCTCTTCTTAAGTACTTTTTCTTTTCTTAACTAAGGTTTTATTAAGTACCTTTTGCAACAGAGTTGTTATAACAAATGACATTTCTGTTTAGATTATATATTTGCAAGTATTAGTTAAGCTAAATGGGGATTAGTCTTAATCTAGAAGTGCATTGAACTGTTGTTAATTTGGCCATTTATCATTTGCAAAGGCTTCTAACTTGACTTATATTTTGCCAAAGTTTCGAACTTTATTATGTAGCTGCAGTCCATACCATTATTTGTATTGATTTAGGTATCAAATTTATATTCATAGCAAATTGAATTAAAAATAAAATCCTTTGATTCACTTTAACGCAAGGGTCAACGGTTATTTTATACTAATCAAACTCCGCAGTTCAAACATGAGAAAGTTATAATAAATCTTTTTACACAAAAGTTTTTAATATGAGTTGGTCGTAAATACGTAATGAGAGTTAAAAAAGTTAGTCCAGCGACAGAGCGGAGTCCCGGGAGAGACATAAGTTCAACGGAGCGGGACCGGGACAAAGAGTGTAGAAAACGGGAGAGGACCTACCTCACAGCGTCAACGTCAGAAGTTCAAGACATAAGAGCTCTTTATCTCTTGAAAAATTAAGATGGATGAGATCTGTTTTATATTTGATTCGCATTTACAATCTAATGCAGCAGTTTCTGAAGGGGCCCAAAATCGACCCTTGTGGAACTTCGCTAACGTATCTCTGAAAGACCTTTCTAAATCAATTCATAAAGTAATTATTCAAGACACGGTATCAAAAGGGCGGTATATTTGAGATTACAGAATTCACTGCAAGGAAGTACCCCTATTATCATCCCACGACATGTAAGAAACGACTGTATCGAAAGCTTACCCCAGGTCCTTCTTACCTCAACGTCCCCAACAAGCGGCCGTCTCCCCAGTGCTGTACCTATGTACTGTACATACGTCACCAGATTTATAGCGCTCCTGATACAACAGCGCTTTATGTCCCGCGCCAAGTGTTTTTACCAATCCCCTGTTTATTTTGAATCGCAATTTATTTGGGTGTCGATAGTCGATAGCGCGTACTTTATTGCGCAGCTCTAGATTGGGTATGAGTGGGTGGAGAATTTAAATTGGAGTTTAAAGGCAAGAGTGGAAAGCTCAGCTGATTGATATAACTTAGAAGAAGGAACACTGGAGGATATTGGTTACACAACTTGCAAGGAAAAAAGACAAAAAGAGGAAATAAACTTTATCCAGCTTTTGGGATAGCCAAGAAAAAAAAAACTTATGAAACCAGAAACCTGTAGATGCTTAGTGAAAAAAAGCGTTGTTAAGTTTTTTTGCTAGGGTTATAGAAAACAAATAAATATGTAGGTACTTTGAATTCCCTTACTAGAGAGAAGATTACTCTTTGCCAACCACTTTACGACTCATATATGTATTCAGAATAAAAACAAGCTAATAAAATCTGTTTGTGTTTTGTTCCCGACCTACAATTACTTTTAATTACATCTTATTACGTACATCATACTATATTATAACACACACGACACGACGTCTTTGAAACTGAAAGTTGACCTCCACGCTATTTCGAATAACACAGACAATTTGAGCTTTAACTCAAGTATAAGTTTATTATAATAATTAAGTTTTGAATAGCAAGTGGAATTAAGACCAGAATATAGAATTATCTCAAAGTCACTAGTTAATTGGATCACTCATATTTTTATCTCGTCTAAACTTCGAAAATATGTCATCCATCTTTACTTTATATATATATAAAAAATTGACTAACGATGAAAGTGAAAAATAGGTAGTGAAATATGGCTTTTTTAAAATATTTTATCAGTTCTATTCCCAAAACGAAAACTGTTTTTTTACCTAATAGTTATATCTTACTGTCGGGCTTTCTTGAGACAACGTACTAGTAGGTTTGGCACGTAGTGTAGACAAAGAAAAAAGTAAATAAATATAATTTACGTATTTTCAAACACATTTTTAGTCTTTTTTCGGGTATAAAATAGAAGTCTTATTTCATGCTTATTCCTCTATTCAAATGGTCGTAAATGGGATTCCATATTCAACGCCATAATACTGAATTTAGTTTTACGATATTCCAAAACTTGCTCTGTACTTTTTATTGCTCGAGGGGAACCGAAAACTTTGAATAGTTTAATACCTATTTCATGACATACTCGTACACATTTGTCGTACACGTAGCTACTGACACATACGAACTCAAAAAGCCACCCTTTTTAACATAAAAGATGTTTGAAACGATAAAGTTTCCATTTCCCCAACCTCACATGGTTTCCTTGAATGATCTTAACTTCTAATTTAAATCCTCGTTTGATTCCATTGTAAAAATCTCTCCGGTACATTATACATTCAGCTAAGTGTCACAGGCGACGGGGCGACGACGAGGCGACACGGACGTGACGCGGGCGACAAGTTTCAATAGTGCGCGATTGTCATGCGCGACAACAACGTCACATTTCACAAGCCAAATGCTACAGAAAAGTTTACTATTCCTGAAGATGATTTGAGATTTTGTGAGTTTTGAAGCTGTTTTATGATTTTGTAGTGAGCTGAATCTAATTAAGATTGTTGTGAGTTCGGCAGGATTGAGCTATTCATCGCTTTTAAGTGGAATAATAAAGCGATATATTCAAAACGGTTAATTATTAAAATATCTAATTTTATTTGGTATCAAAAGACGGTTATTGCCATTTATCTATAAGTTACAACATAAATAAACATCAAAATGTTGCAAAATGTACATAAATATGAGGTTGTTAATCACACTCACTAGGTACTCATAGATAAGGCCAAATACCAAGAAGGCTCAGATTTGTAAAGGTCAAGTACCTAGATCAACAACAAGTGGACTCCTTAATGAAGGAGCTATACATACCTTAACATCCCACTTAATTTAAGATTATAGGAAACATTCTTATTTATATGGGTGTCAAAAAATTGGTTGACTGTAAAGTCGGTTTACGGACGATAGTTTAACGTGACAACGTCATAACAAAACATTGATGAAATGATTGCATACTTTTATGAATAAAATTGAATCGTGCAGCGCTCTTGCTCCGATCGTAACGTAACAATAAGCGTAACGTTACAATGTGTCATCCTTTTTCGTGCGTGCAGCCGGCGTTCATCGATTTTTAGACGTTGTCACATCAAAACGAAGAAACCAAACCAGAAATATCGACTTCCAAAATTAAAGTTATTTTGTAATTGGACGTCGGTTGTATTTTTGTGTAAAAATAGTTTTTTTTTTATTTTTCACTTATTAGTGCTGTTATCCCCCAAAAATTGAAACTGATTAGTAAGCAAATAACCTTTAGATTGAAAGTGTACCCTTAATAATGAGTTAATCTACACATTCGCGTTGTTTCGGCTTGCACGCCTTCGCAAACCAAGTCCAGTCCAGACTTGGTTTGCGTAGGCGTGCAACGGAAATTGACTAACATATCTATGTACAGCCGCCACTACTCGGACTAGGAACATGACATTTTGCACAAGCCTTCTTTTTATGATTTAGATGAGCACTAAGAACGGGTTTCTTGGAAATTCAATCTTTAAGGGGATGAAGAGGGGGAAAATCATGTGTGCAATGTTTTGCGGGTATTTCTTCTTCTCTGTTTGTCTCTCAGCGGGCTTGGTTTCCGTACGTCATGTCCTAGGCGACCACTGAAAATCAGCGCCGTGCTGAGGGTCCCCCACGGTACAGCATTATGCCGAGTGGAAGCCATTTTGCCTCAACCACGACATGAATCTACTTTATACCTACTCATACTTTTGTATTTTTTTCTTATTTAGTTTTAAACCTGTCTTTTCTAATATAATTTAAGAACTACTAACACTATAGTTTAGGGTTTAGTTAAAAAAAAAGTAAAATTATGTATGTGGGTAGGTTTGTCGTTTTGTGGCAATTAAATACTTTTTCTTTCTTTCTTTCAAAGTGCTAGTTTAAATACAAAATTGTACTATTGTAACAAAACATTGTAGCATTAGTGGTGTGGCAAAACATCGATATTATAAACCAATTTACGAATATTAAACTATGGATCTCTGCATATTCGATGCTACACGTTATAGTGAATTATGTTGTCATAACATACAATGTTTTGTTAGAAATATTGCAGTAATTGTTTTCGTGGAACCAATCACAATTTTCAGTGGGTCAACAAGGGTGCAAATTGTCTGCTAAATTAACTCGTTCACTTTTTATCGAAGTAGTTATCAACAATTTTGTATCACCTATGGAATAGATTTTAGGAAAAGGATTTTTTGTCCATTTTTTTTTTAATTAACCTTTGTTTCTTTTATGATGGCACATGGGGATGGCACATCTGATTTTAGGTTTATTTATATCACACCTCTGATATAGATAAACTTGCCCAAAACTTGTTTAAAAAATGCGTCCGTAGCTGGTAGTGATTTAGTTTTCGAGGCTATTTATTTATTTATTTAAACTTTATGTACAATAGTGAAACACCACCACCTACCAGTCAACTTTTGGGTTATAAAGACGTTACTGTGGTAGGTGTACAATAAATAAAAATAAGACATAAAATTGAATTTTAACATTTCGGCAAGGATATACAGATAATATTATAATACTAATAAAATGCATATATATGCTAAAATAATAAACGAATAAATATGATATATAATAATCATACCGATTAAGAGAATTCATAATAATCATATCGAAGAACATCTAAGAATGACAAACTGGACTTGTGATGGAATGTCACGAGACGGCTTTAGCGTTGATATAAACTTACTTTCTTACTTCTTCAAATCATGCAGCGTCTTGCTTCAAGCCCAATTTATTTTGCGTAGAATGTTTCTCACCATCATCTCAGGACTCAATTCTTCTCCTAGTCATAATTATGTGACTTTTGAAGATCAGTTTCTGCTGTACCATTATAGACCACTTTTAACCGCCCGAAGTTTATATACTAATGCAGTGGATTAGTGACTGATACAACTAAGACATGAGATCAATTGACATTGTATCAGCACTTACAATAATGTCGAAAAGTCACAATACAAGGGAATGATCACGAGACATTTCGGTAGCGTATAATTAAGAACCGTTATATGTTAAAATTTTACTTTATTTATAGCCTCTGGCTGAGAAACCTTTTATGGCGATGATTCTTTGGCCTTTTATGATTATTGACAGATTTAGTTGTAATTAGTTACCTACTGGTGAAGTTGTTTAACATGAAATTATGCTTGTTTTTCTCGCGGGACAGGCAGGACTGTTTAGTACACACTACCGATATGTACGTAAGTTCCGGTAGTGGGAGCATATTGCAATTAACCGGTCACAAATCCAAAATTGCTACAGAAATTACCACTTTGCTTGAAGCCAGTACGTAATGTTCTACAGTCGCGCTTGCAATGACTAAACCAATGTTTTTTAGGGTTCCGTACCCAAAAAACGGGACCCTATTACTAAGACTGCACTGTTTGTCTGTCTGTCACCAGGCTGTATCTCACGAACCGTGATAGTTAAACAGTTGAAATTTTCACAGATGATGTATTTCGCTATAACAACAAATAATATAAATGAAATAAAATAAAATATAAAAGGGGGTCCCCATACAAGAAACATGTTTTTTTTCGCCTTATGGTCCTACGGAAACCTTCGTGTGTAAGTCCAACTTGTACTTGGCCACTTTTTTATAACAAAGGCTATTGTAAATTACCCGTGAATATTTGCTTCTCTTACAGACCGTATTATTATAAACCCACACGCTTTACGGGTGCTAAGTGAGGTCTTTAACCGAAGAGAATTGATTCATCTGGATAGCTGGGCGTAGCTTTCCTTTGTTATCAGACAGGCGGCTATACGTACACTTAAAAGACCCATGGGAGGCTTATTCTTTTATTGAATATTTACCACTCCCACAAAACCGTCTTTCTAAAATTTACGAACGATAACTGTGTATTAGTATGTTTCCTTTGTTGGAGATCCAAATCAACAAATTATTGTTAGTCAGAGGTGTACTTATTATTATACCCACGTACATAGGGCAAAGTCTAGTGTTCATCTGAGCATCAGAGTGCGTTCCCACCAGAGATGTGCGAGGAGAATGAGAGGCGCGAGGATGCGTAACGAAGCTGTGAAACCATGTGAGCGTTACCAACAGAGATGTGCGAGGTAGCTGAAATGTGTAGTGGACTCTTTCCAGGTGCTATTCTAGCAGTTTCTCGCTCGCGTGTTGCCCTAACACAAATTCTTCGCACACATCCCCCGCACCCATGCTTCGCTTGTTCTGTACGTACAAAAACCGCACGCCGCTAAACCGTTTCCACCGCAGCTACGAAGAGCGAGGCTAATTAAACTAAGCGATTCTATTGGTTCTTAAAAAACACATCCCTCGCTACGCATCCCCTCACATCTCTGCTGAAACGCACCCTTAATCCAGCCCGCGGCCTTTGCGTCGGACAAAAATAACAATCAACGATCACGGAATATCTTTGTAGCTTTGTAGTTGAATTTAGAACATATCTGACATCTGTCAACTTGACGTAATACCAAGAACTGGGGTACCCGATGAAAACTAAAAATACATTCAGGTCGAATCGATCAAGTAAGGTCGATATTGAATAGAATAGAATATTTATTTGTTTGCTCAGAACGTATGTATTTACAATAAGGTGGTTACAATAAAATTATTAATTGAAAATTGTTTTTTTTTTTATTTAATACGTTTGCTCTTGACTCTAGTCTAGGTCATAGGTGATTTGAGGAATTGTAATAAAACTTGAAAAATAAAACAGTGACAGACAATGGATAGGTGCTCATATACCGAGTGCTTGGTGGAACTTATTTGCTTAAATTTGTGATCGTTCATTAAGACGTTCATTTGTTTTCTCAACTCCTCGCCCGGAAAACCCGCGCAATATGGCCTTTTCTGACCAACATGCCTGACCGTGATTCCTCTGGTGTGCCAATGTGATGAGCCCAAAAAACCAAACGGCAACAACCAATCAGTTTTAAGCTTAGTAATTAGTTAAATTAATTGCTTCCTAAACTCCCACAAACACGGGCCTTCTAATTACGACGTAATGACTATTTGCAAGTTATGTTAACAAACATTTATTTAATTGCCGTTACAAAACAAAGCCATCGGTAGTAAATACCGGTGTTTATTTAATTCTTGGCGAGTGCAGCGACACGCGAGCTCAGCCTCTGAACTTTGACCACATGACCACAGTACTCTGTGATTATATCGATTTCTTGCTAATCGATTGCTTGGCGACACGAAACCACTTGTCTATGAGTTATTTATTTATGCTACGGGCTGGTTGAAATAATAAGAACCGGAGGCAAATTTATAAATGGAATTGAATAGTTCTGTCTAACATTTTTAACAGTTTTGTTTGTTGAAATACATGGAGTACGGTGCTTTATGTTATGTATGCACAACACACAATACAAAAGTTGCTTAAATAATAATAAAAAATAAAGAAATAAAAACTAGAGAATACTTAAACTATGTCTAATTGTCTATGTCACTGATAGGCAGTCTATGGCAAACCGAAAACCAGTCAGTAAGGGAGTCCAGCTCAGCAGGTGTTACCTGACTCTGGTATTCTGCTGTATCCCATATACATACACTAGCTTTTGACCCCGACTTCGTACGCATATCCCGTTTTTCCCGTTCTTATAGAAATTTTCCGTATCCGCATTCCTCATAAATGTGGCTATCATATTCAAATAGAATTTTTCAAATCCGACTGGTAGTTCTATAAATTAGTGCGTTCAAACAAACAAACTCTTCAGCCTTATTATATTAGTATATAGATAGATATACGGACGCATAGCAGATGCTGAACAATAAAAACTTGAAAAGTGATTTGCGGTGTTTGAAATTGTTTTGTGAGTATATATCCAGATTTTATATTTTAATTATTTATTTACGTTACGCGTCCGTGTTTCTGCCACAAAGGTTTATATGTAGACGGTACATAATTTAACCCAGGGCCGGCGCCAATGATTTTCAAATCGGATTGTAGAGTAGGAAAAGTACCTTGCAATAGAATTTACCATCACCCTCGCCACCTGTCGGGTGGCTTAAATGTTTTTTTTACTGAGAGAAGTCTCTTAGGCAATCATCACAAATACCCATTTCGAATCAGAATATGCGTTATCATTTAAGTAAACTGTATATTCGCATTCAGGCACTTAATTAAACCACCATTCTCTGCATCATCCAAAGGTTGACTGGTAGAGAATGCGTATGGCATTAAGTCCGCCTCTGTACATTTGTATGCGTAAAGTGTTAATAAATAAATAGATAAAAATAAAATTAAACATTGTGGAGAAATACAAATATTAAAAAATATTAGAGGAAATAGAAAGAAAAAAATTAAAATCAATTTAAACTGAGTCCAGGGCAGCAGGATGGTCCGGATTTGAAGCAGCTTTCCAAAAATGATGGTTAGATGATCAAAAAGTTCACTGAACACAATAAACATGCAAGCCACCAGACAGAGCGAAAACTCTATAATAACATTAATAACAGATATAAAACATTTGCGCCGGAGTTGAGTTTATTTTCTAGGACTATTGAATCTCTTTCAACTGAATCGATCCAGTAGATTTGGAGAAAGTCGTCTGTAACATATGGACAGACAAACACAAGAGCGATCCTATAAGATTGGATGGATGTTCGGAAAAAGATTTGTGATCTATTGAAGAATGTAAACTATTATTTCACAAATCGACCTGTTTAGCATAACATCAATGTTCATATTGTAGCACCGCAACGTTTAAGTGTTTAATTTAAATGTTAGTGGTTAAAGATTTCAGTCCCAACAGTACCTGTCTCGTTTCTATTAAGTACTACTTGTGTTATTATCAAACCAACACTTGTCATTGTCTCGATACCGCTTGTCATACGCCATTAACCTATGAAAGTCGTAACGGACTGTGAGACTCGTGTTTGCACCAACGTTGATATCTCTCAGTACCTAATAGGATTGGACTTGGAGTGTCGGATACTCGAGTATGTACCAACTGATATTTTATATTTGCTTGAATATCATCAAATGACTTCTTCCGCTCTGGGTGGAGCGGAAGAGCGTGTCAGACTTTTACTGACTAAAACGTACCGTGTTCCTTTTAAAGCCGTTTGCGTTCCAGGGCCGCGGTGACAGCTGAAGACTGGTTTGATGATACTTGTATCTAGACGTTCTTAACTTCTACAGGGTAATTCGGAAATAAATAACCACCAACTCAGTTTAAATGGTAATACTAAGCAGATCGTCCTTTGTGTTACCAAATGTAATGTATTCTTCATCTATCTTCTCTGCTACTTAAATGATGTATCTACATAATAAAGAGTTTTCTATTCTATTCTTTATTAAATTTTACATGGAGAATTCGAATTTAATATCCATCATTATCATCATCACATCAGCTGAGAGACGTTCACTGCTGGACATAGGCCTCCCCCAAACGGGAGGTTTGCCATAATCGCCACGTTTGGCAGGCAGGTTGACGATTGCAGAGTAGCAGTTGCAATGCACAGAGAATGCTGCTGCCCATTCTCTAGCGAGTCCTTAGTCGCCTCTTACGACGCCCACGGGATGTGATGGGATGGTGCCATTATTTTACGTCCGGCACCATACAAAACAAGCTAATTCAGTATCCGCTAATCATAATCTAGACTGCTCAATGGAAAGATTTTTATGAATAAACCTGGTTATTTGTATTTTGTATAAGTAATAAATTTAACAAAACTATTTCAGTTCGTAATTTAATAAATTAATTTCCCAATGAAATCAATGACAACATTAAATTAATTGCTATGAATTAACTGATTAATTTGCCTCGCCAAAAGCACGTAAACCAAACAGGTGTACACACATGTATTTATTTATATTATGTACCTACCTTGTAGGTACGTGTGCACCTGTGCACCTACCTACTCGTAATATGTTAGGTATATTAGGCGCCTGAAAAATCACTCAAAATGAAACTTATCTATCATCAACATCATTATTATTTCAACGTCCACTAAACTGTGTATAGGCCTCTCCCAAATGTCTCCACATCGTCCGTCCTGTGCGTCTCGCATCCATCGGCTACCCGCGACCCTCACCAGGTCATCGGTCTACCTTGTGGACGGCCTTCCAACGCTCCGCCTTCCGGCACCCGGTCACCACTCCAGAACGTGTCAACCTTTATGAATCTATATTTAACAGTAGGTAATATTTTTTGTGCACTTGACGTTAAAAATAAATAAATAAGTAATTAAGCTTAAAATTATGCATTGACGAAGTCATTACTTGAAGCAGTTTACTTATTCAAGTGGCGGCCACTTAAACGTTGACTATAACTGTATGGCGGTCACTGTGATTATGGAAAAACGATTTTTTGTTTGTTTGCTTTTGATTTTAATGGTCTCAGCAGTAGGATTGTTGATAAACAAATTTCATATTTTTATTTTAGTACTCTAACATACGTTTGATATACTCGATAAAATGTACCGATTAGTGGGTTGTTTTGGTCTTGTACCTGAACTTAGATACTAAAATATTCAGCTTGAATGAGAATCTATTTTCATTGACACCGAAAAGAAAACGATACTACCAGCCGTACAGCAACGTTGATAGAAGCGACCTCGTCAAGTCATCAAAGAAACGAACTAGCTTCTCTAATTATGGCAAAACAAAGAATTCTAATTATGACAAGAAAAACTAATTAAGTACAAAATAATTCCACAATCTTAATTAGTCAAACAATGTTCTAAATAATTGGATTGTAACTACATTTTATTCAAAGCTTAATTATTTTGTAATTCCTTAGTTTTAAGTACAATTTGTCTAGTTTACTAGTAGAACGGGCAGGCTTCTACCAGAATTAATTTAGTTTGTTTTGCTCGATACTTTTCGAGCCACAAAAGACGGATAGTTATTCGATTTTAAAGCGATTAGTCGAATAACGGCTTTATAGAGAGTTTTAAGATAAAATTTTCTGGATTAAAGGGCGCCCACGCTTCGTGTTTTCACTACTAGGGTAACTAAGAACGTTTACCTCTGGTATTTGAATGTCAATTCAATCAGTTGTCAATCTTACATCGAGTTATTTACTTCTCAGAATGCGTGGGGTTTAAATTAATTTGGTATTTATCTAGTTTATGCTAATCTTTTTTGAATTGTAACTAAAATCAGTGGGGTAAATGTTTACTGTTACGAATATCAATTTATTGTTTATTGTTTAAGGTTTCTTTGCATGTCATAAAATAGCAAGGGCCTTTATATAGTGACAGTCTATGCGCGATAACGATATTAATCGATAAAAATTGAACATTTAGGGCGAGGCCAAACGAGCGTAATTTTTTGGCGACGCAAACTCATTGTGTGTCGCCGTGTGGCACAAACAACACTAGTATAAAACCGAATGCAACGTAAATTCCGCGACGCATTTTACGCGACTCACGTCTCACAAAATTAAGGCTCGTCTGTCCTCGACCTTATACGTGACACTTCGGTTGTGCTTGTCAATCTCATACATTTCTGACTTTTTATAATCATTATCACTGTTACACTTTGTCGACGAAAAGGTCTATTAGGTAAAAATTCAAAATACTGTTAATTACTGTATAAAGTGGCAAAAGATATCCCTACTTACGTTTTTTACTAGTTGTCTATAATTATGTAGATCATACAATACAGCACAGCATTCCAGGTTCCAGAAATAAACAATGCAAACTTTAATTACTAAGAAGAACTTAAAAATAACCTACAACAATTAACTTAAAATAGCATTACAATTGCAACATCAACAGCTTGGCATGCAATAAATGTGTAAATATAAAGGCAGCGACCCACTCCGGTGACCTGCAATCAAACTCCTCCGATATTTATACAAGGACGCCGCGCGCTGCCAGACAGCTATGGGAAACACGTAAACATGAACATAGGGCGAGGTCATAGTGTTAGCACTTTGCGATTAGCGGGCGGTTTAGAAACGGAAAATAAAATTGTTATTGTGACTGTTGGAGTATTTTTCTCATGATTTCAAGGTTCATGAAATGCGTGACATGGCAATAATGAACACAATGGCACATCGTTTAGCATTTGTGTTTTTCTTACTATTTTGAATATGTTAAGTTTACCTATGAATATAATATCACCAGAAGTCGGTTATTGTTTTTCTCTTACTATAAATAATAAAAAAATACCACCACCTCCATGAGCGAGTATCTCGCGGCGATATTATAGTCCTGGCACTTCATTCTGACAACACTACTGACTCACAATGCACTCAACATTACTTACTCAACTTGATTCACTCGCTCGTGGAGGTTTCGTCCACGAGTGGCCGGAAACTTAAATAACCCAATTTGTTCTATACTAGAGGAATTTTGTGAAAAACATACATAAAGGGATGGTATTTTGGGCACATAAAACAACTAGCAAAGCAACTGGGCGTCACTGGAGTTGATATTCACTTGCAAGAATTCATATTAGCGTGAATTTAACCAAAACAACTTTTGAAAACGTTACCTTTTGTCCTTTTTCACATTTACAATTTCAATCAAGACAAAAGAATTTCAATTTTGGCTCCAAATATTTACCCGACAGTTCGCTGTTATTTGTTTGTGCATTTATTTGTCGCCTTTGTCCGCCAGCACAATGGCCTCACCCCAACTAGTCCACAATAAAGTGTATCAGTCTCGTAACATGCCTCTTACCACGATTACCATGGCTGTCGTGTTTTCGATAACGATAGCATTCGATAGCGAATGTCGGAACACAATGCGACATCACCAAGTGTGTCGCGGTACAGGGTGTATATTCTGCACATTTGTATGATGATTATTTGATATTCATAGTGATATTTTTGTTTGTCTTATTTTATTGTTTGGTTGATACGGGTTTGTGTGATGAAGTGTGTTTCCAGTTGATAAAAGAGGAATTCGGGGTGCATAATAAGTGCGGTGATCGATGCGCCAACGATTTCAATCATTGGTAGCCAAACGGTCACAAATCTAGTTTCTTAGTAATAGAAGTAAGTAGTTAACCTCAATGAGTTTCGTCTTTTGAATAACAACGTTTATTTTTAGTAATACACAAAGGGGTGAACGGACTAAAGGCTATACAGCCAGACATTATGGAGCCGACTCCTAAGCCATGTTTTTCTTTGAAATGCTCGTAGGTACCTCTACCGTCTATTCAATTTCAAAGAATGATAAAATATGAGTGTATGTCGACACAAGTGAGAACTTAGAACTCTTCTTCCTCATATGACGTTAATGTATGATTTTGCAGCAGTTTGTAAGCCTCGTCACAAAGTTAACTTCCAAGTAACATAAATGATACACTACAATATCTCTTGGCAGCACTCCTTTAAGTAAGTTTGTGTAAGTCCCAGCCAGCGACTCACAAAGACAGATAGTTACTTCGTAAAGCAAAACACTAATTTATTGCCTGCCATCTATTATGCCTGTATTTCCCGAAATGTTAAGTAAAACAAGTAAGCGTTCTATGTTGACATTTATTTTATCTACATTTAAAAATGGTTCCTGTTGCCATCGTGATTATAATCTGAAAGAGGTTGTCACAGGAGCTAAGAAAGAGTGACAAAAGATTTTGTCACTCTACTGTGACAAAACTACTACTGTGTCTATACTGCGCAAAGTATTCGAAATCAGGTTATGGATGATGACAAATGCGATAAGGCCGCCCATCATCATCATCACCATCCGAATGACGTCCACTGCTGGACATTGGCCTCTCCCAAAGGGAGGGTTTGCCATAATCGCCACGCTTGGCAGGCGCGTTGGCGATCGCAGTGTAGCTGTTACAATGTACAGATAATGCTGCTGCCCATTCTCTGGTGAGTCCCTTAGGCCGCTTATTGTACATAATATATTTAGTTGGTAGTTTTCTTTTAATGTTATTCTCGGTGTACAATGAAGTATACTAGTGGTTGCCCGCCCAGTGGTAGAATGGCAACCATATTTTTTTACTAATTTAATGTATTTTTTAGGCATTATTATAAAAACATTAACTTTCTGCACTCTTTCTCCTTATAAACTTGAATAGTTCCAATTTTCATACTCCGTCCGCGTAATTTTTTTGATAATAAATAAATAAAGTATGATGGATTTTCCCACTTTTAGGGTTCCGTATCCACCCGAAAAATAACAAACGGATTTCAGTGACTAAGCCTCCGTTGTCCGTCCATTTGTCTGACAGTGCTAGTAGTAGCTATATCTAATGAGCCATAATAGGAAATCAGTTAAAATTTACACACTTCCATACAAGAAAATAGATTTACTAATTTTTGTAATGGTAAATTTATTGTAATTTGTGACCCTTAAAAGTATGACTTAATAGTTTAGGGCCCGATGTCAATAGAATTTTATGTGCACCTGGCTTTTTCCAAGAATGAAGGTCTGGCTTCTAGTCCAACCATACAGTTTATATGAGCACCTTGTAATAAAGAATGTGTTCTTTCGCAAAAAGGTAAAAATCTATTTTTTTTTTTTACGATCTTCGAAGACTTTTGCAACTTCATGAAACGTCTGTAATTAAAACATAAACCCACAAACCGAAACGCGTCACTAGTGATCAAACTAAAGTAAACATTCAATGTTATTAGAAGCATCGTCTTGATGTGAACCCTCTTGACAGCAGAAATAATATCGTTCTGACACCAAAGGTCGAGGTCAGAGTAATACAACCATGTCTGTTACCTAGAACCAATAAAAAAATAAAGGAAGAAAAATACCAACTATTTTATTTTTCTTTATTTCCAGTCACAGCCGGTATCTTTGATGGCTCGGTTTACGAGCAATCAATGCGACTTTTTCTGTCATTATGTTTACTTTGTAAGTTGACCCTAGACTTGATTTAGGGTAAAGAAAAACATCGTAAGGAAACCTAGATTTAATGGCCCCAGCCTCGACACAAACGAGCTGTGTGATTGGTGCTTTGTTCTTTCTGTATTTGAAAAGAAACCCGGCCAATAGTGACAATGAAGATTTATTTCAATTTTAATGATCGATGAACAATATCTTTCAATGAAGCGTTGTATTTGGGTAGTTCAAGTCATATAAAATCCATAAAATTCAATAGTTATTCTAAGTAAAAAGATATCGAAAAACAAGCCTGTGTATACTCACAGTTCATATTATAACCTCTATGAATAAGGCACATCGAAGTTTATTGTCTGGATGAATGTAAGTAGCAGTAACAACATCTTTACTTGATAGGCCGATGACCTGTGACTTGGTCAGCCGTTATTATTGACTTTTCATGAGGTGACAAAATAAATAATTCAGAAGGTTTACCATGTACTTTTAATCAAGCGTGCTCCATCGTTGACCACACTATCGCTTTTCATCTGGTGGTGGTGGAATTGTGGTTAAAAGCAAGCCTCTCAATAAAATAAACAAATGCACAGATTACAAGCAAAGGATATTTCTTTTCATTAATTTATTTACAAAAGGTTTGGGTCGCCATTTCATCAACACTAATAATGGTAATGTCTATCTCGACCTAACATTGGCTCCTTGCCACTTTTATGAAAACTGAACCAGATAGATGCGGTATTTTATAGATATATTTTCATTCAAAGGAAGTCCTGAAATTAAGTTTCATAAGCCATATAAATCAAAAGGACAGCGTAAATTAAAGTAAAAGTACAGAAAGTTAACAAATAAATCTTTAAAAATCATATCATTAAGCAACTGGGTAACTAGCGTATTTCAGACATTCCTTGCACTTTTCTGAGATAAAAATTTAAATCTATCCAAGGGAAAGACGTGCATTTAAGAATAGAAATAGAAAACTTGTCCGCAATAACAGTTGCTGTTAAAGATCAATAAAGTATATTTTTTCGAAGTATCTGGCTGTTTTCGACAGGACTTTCGTTTTCTATTCGCCTCGTAAACTGTGCGCTTCATGCTTGTCGGCAAATCAAGGACACACGACGAAACGTGCCCCGGATTAAATTTAATAGGATAATCTAGGTCAAACTTGTATTTGAGGGAAGGACTAGTGTCTTTCTAAGTAACTTGAATGTCAGTTCTCATACCTGAATGTTCAAATTCAAGCCTATTCTATTTTTATTCATGGCAATAGTTGCTAATGTTCAGCATTATAGTTTCAGAGGAAATCAAAACCCATTTAATAAAAAGCCGACAAAAAACCTTTAAATGGTAAAAATAGTAGATGTCAAACAAAATACAACCGACTTTCAAATAAAAAACAAAGTATAAAATAACTTTAATTTCGGAAGTCGGTGTGAAAAAACAACCAAAAACACCGACTATTTTTTTTAAGTTTTTTATTTGGAAGTCGGTTGTATTTTTTTGTAAAAAAATTATATTCCACTTTTTAGTGGTGATACTCCACAACTAAATTGTGTGCCTTCGTCGTTCAGTGCAAGTCCAGACCAGCTCATAGTTAAATATTTACTTTGCTTTGGGATTGACATAAACCTAACAGTCACTTTACTAGATATTTGACAATTGATGAAAATCAGATCCTGACTTATATTTTCCATCATCAGCTCAGCAAGATGATGATGTTAATTACCAGGCACTATTGTCGTTATAAAGTATATGAAAAACATTGTATATGCCTTTAAAATTTGAGGGTTGCCCTCGTTTTCCCCAGGATCCCATCATCAGATTCTGACGTAGTGTCATTGCGACCATGTCAGGAGCGTAGGCTTTCGAAAAAAAAAAATATCATCAAAATCAATTGATAATTGATGGACTGATCGCATAATAAACATCCAAAAAAAACCTCCTCCAATAAGGAGGAGGTTTTAAGTCGGTTTAAAAGAAAATCAAAATAAGAATATTGATTTTCTTTTGTTTGACATCCGTTACGAGATACGTTGCCAAAGCCACATAAACACACACGTGAACACCAGATATCACCTGTCTCTTTGGTTCACTCCCAACCAAAGAGACAGGTGATATCAAATGTTCGCGAAGAATGTAGCGAAAATCGACGTGTTTCTGCCAAAATACTTATTATATTATGAATGCAAAGCGAATACAAACTTAAGAAATACGGTAAATACCCCACTATAAACAGGAGACAACAATGGTCTATTACAGGTACTTCGTATCAAAGGATGGATTGGAGTTTAATGAATAAAAATAACCTCAACCGAAGGGACTTTTCATCAAAGTGAAATAATAAATAATTGAAAAACAATACGAAAATTAATATTTCAATCCAAAAACCGCACTCAGTAAATTGAGATCGTATCGGTGGCATTATGAAACGTAAAACAAAAGAGATGTCACCGATTCACCTTTAAAGGGTAATTACTTGTTACCAATATGGCGGTGGATAGAATCGACTATTAATACACAATAGACTGAATGGTGATTTAATGTCACTCAGAAAAACTCAAAACTCAAAGCATTTATTTTAATTCGACCATTTACAGGCATTTTTGAATTTTCAAGGTCGGTCGGTCAAAGAAGATAAAGCTATTTGCACATAACATCCCAAACCGTAGATCTCTATGTAGAAGAATGCGAAAGAAACTCCACGGACACTCGTTTAAAAAAAAAATACGCGTCGACTTGAAAACATCCTCCGTTTTTTCGTCGGTTCAATTTTTTTTTTACAAAGTTTTTGTTACATGTACAAGACGTGCAGAATAAAACCGTCTGGATGAAAAAAAAACAATTCAAATAAACCGTGGCAGCCGAGACATGAACAGTCCCTGACGGCGCCCGTTCACGAACATGACGCATTCGCTAGCACCATTATGAAGGGAGCCAAATGATCCACCGAATGCACCACCATCAGCCAGACTTTTGAGTAAGCATGACACTCCCAAACGCCAGGGTACATTGAAGTCGAAGACACCCACACTGATAATTATTATAGTTTAAGTTTAAGGTAAAGTGTACATAGTTGTACACACATGTGCCATTAATGCATTAAATTATGCAATGCTAAATAAGTCTATACGATGAAAATATTGCGTTCATACAATCTTTAGCCAGTCCAACAATGATTTCAAATGCTAACTGATAAGTTTGTGCGTCCTAGTGGCTGTGGAGCAGGGCCAGCATTGAGGCAAGCATTTTTTCTTCAATTTAATCCCCCAACTTATAATATGATTGCCTGCGTAGTGAACGTTTAATACAAGATATGGGGAGGTATTTTTTTATACAAATTTAACAGTCACCCATGAAAGAGGCTACTTTAGCCAGTCTGAAACCTGGTTGAACTAATTAGTCCCTATTTCTAGTATCATAATTATGTCTGTCGCCTCTTTTACTAAAAAGATGTTAATTATTTCATGTCATAAAGTTAAGATTCTCAAACAGTTCCCTTAAAGAATCACGCTGGCGGAGATTGTATATGGCTTTGATGGCTCTTTTCTGCAGAATAAAAGTAGACTCGATGTCTGCAGCCTGTCCCCATAGTAAAATACCGTAAGACATGATACTATGAAAGTAACTAAAGTGGACTAGTCTCGCGGTATCAACATCGATAAATTAGCGGATTATTCTAACAGCATATGCTGCTGAACTTAGCCGTCCTGCAAGAAATGATGACCCTTATTGTAGCCTAGAGTCAAGCGTAATCCCCAGGAAAACCATTCTATCGACGAATCCGAGTTTCTCACTGTTCAATACTATGTCACAATCACTACTTATGACATTTGGTATAGCAAATCTTATTCACTTCGCGTGACCCAAGGGCTGGCTTTTACCTTGGAGGAAGAATAAGCATTGCCATACAACGTGGCAATGCTGCCAGCCTTTTGGGTACATTACCAGGGGCCAGCGATGCGGAGGAATTTATTGACGCCACATATTTTAGAATATGTTTAGTTAGTTAAGAGTTTTTTATTTAAGTGTATATATAGTAATAGTTACTCGTTCATATTTAGGTATATAGAGGTAGGCGGTACAGAGGAACCAGACGGTTGTTGTGTATGGTGGGCAACTGCCCGATAGTTGATATTTGGACTGTTGTATGTGTTCAAATCGCACTGAGAACTTTGCTTGCGCGATGCAGGATTTCGTTGTTAGTTCGTCGTAGATGGCAAATTCAAATTCAAATTCAAATTCATTTATTCATTTTGTGAACATAGGTGATTAACTGATTACAGGTGTTTTTCAATAGATTAATGTACAGACCATGTCCCGCCGATAGGCATACAAAATCAGTTTTAGAATATTAATAACATAAAATGTACGAGTATATGCATGTCAAATTATCAAAATTGTGTCAATAACATAGGGAAAATGTCATGAAAGTATAAAAAAATATAAAAATGTTAATAATAATGTCAAAAGTACGAGTATATGCATGTCAAATTATCAAAATTTTGTCGATAAAGTAGTGATAATGTCATGAAAGTATCAAAAAATATAAATTATAAATATTCATCAGAATTTGTCATCCAAATACTCTTTGACTGAATAATATACCTTGTCATTTAGTAGCTTAAAGAGCTTATTTTTGAATTCATTATTATTCTTACTATTTCTAATATCACAAGGTAATTTGTTGTACAATTTAGGTGCCATTGCATAGACACTTTTATAAGCAAAAGCAGTCTTAGTAACTATTGTTTTTACCTTATCTGAGCGACGTTTACTTTCTACATGACTAAACAAGTGCATATTGTTTTTTACAAACATCAGAACCTCATAGATATACAGCGACGGTACTGTCAGAATATTTAAATCCCTAAAGTGCGGCTTACATGTATCTGTTGTTTTTAATTTACAGATGGCTCGAATGCATCTTTTTTGTGCCAAAAGTACGGACGATATATTTGCAGCATTACCCCAAAATATAAGTCCATACCTTAGTGTTGAGGCTACATACCCGTGGTATGCCGTTAGGAGGGCAGTTTTGTTTGCGATTTTACCTAACATGTATAGGGCATAAGAGAATCGGTAAAGTCTTAAACAAACACTATCAATTTGAGATTTCCATGACATATCATTGTCAATGTGCAATCCTAAAAACTTTGTGGTTTTGGATTCTAGTACTGCGTCTCCTTTGTACCTGATTTGGTATTGTGTCGGTGTTCTTTGTCGAAGTTTGAAGTCCATTATTTTAGTCTTTGTCAAATTAATTTTTAGATTGTTGGCGTTAAGCCATTCTATGATTGACACCAGGTTTGTATTTATGTCTAATTCTATTTCTTTAAAATTACCCTTGTCAAAAACAATAGTACTATCATCTGCAAATAAGCACATCTGATGACTTGTTACATTGGGGAAATCGTTTATATAGCAGATGAAAAGTAATGGACCCAACACAGACCCCTGTGGAACACCATACAAAATTTTTCTAGTACTTGAGGAGTATATTGTTTCAGTTTTTGTCTTAATGTTGACTTGGCTGATTGAGTAAACTGTTTTCCACCTTCTAAATACGATTGTATGAGCTTAAGTACATTACCTCTAATCCCGTAGCTATAGAGCTTTTCCAGTAGTATTTTATGGTCAACGTAGTCAAAAGCGCGCGTCATGTCCATATACATTGCAGCAACCGGTTTTCTGTTGTCCATGTTGTGATGTATCTTTTTAAGGAAATTGTACACTGCCATATTAATAGTTTTGTTCTGTCTAAATCCCATTTGTTCCTGACAAAAAATGTTGTTTTTTTCAAAATAATTATTGAGTATTATAAATTACTTTCTCAAATTTTTTTGAAAATATTGGAATCAAGGCTACAGGTCTATAATTGCACATTTTTGTTTTTTCATCCTTTCTGTGTAGTGGCTTGATAATCGAGATTTTTAGAGCTTCTGGAAAAACTCCCTTGTGTATACAAGCATTTACTATTTCACATAACACTGGTGCTATAATGGGTCCTACTGATTTGATCACGCTAGTCTTGATGTCATCATACCCGGTACTATTTGTATTTTTGAGGTTATTTATTATAGTTACCATTTCTTTTGGGACTATTGGTTCCATAAACATAGATTTTTGAGATTTTAAAACATTTCTATTATTATAAATTTGACAATCTACATTGGATTGCACTAGGTCTATGAAATAATCATTAAAATGTTGTGCAATACTTTGAGGGTTTGTGATAGATTTGTTATTTACCTCAATAGCATTGATATGTGTTTTTGTTACGTTGCTTTTCAAATTATTTATTACTTTCCAGGTAGCTTTAGACTTATTGTAACTGTTTTCTATGTAGCAGCTATTTTGTGCTTTTTGTGTCTGCTTGATAACGCGGCGGTACCTGGCGCTAAATGTCGATAAAGCAGTTTTTGTGTCTTTGTTTGGGTTTAACCTATATTGCCAGAGCAAAGACCGTCTCTTTTTGCTGCAGACTTTAATGCCCGGTGTAATCCACTTTGGTCTATAAGTTGTAGATATTTTGCATCTTACTATTGGGAAACATAGGTCGTAGAAAAGCTTGAATAAGTTAAAAAACGCATTAAACTTGTCATTAGAGTCATTTTCTTCAAAAATATCTGAAAAACTCAAACTGACCATGCATTGCCTAAACCGATGCATGTTTTCCTTGCTGTAATCGCGTTTTTGAACATAATAATATTTCAATGCACACGTTTGTTGTACCGGAAACTGCATCAATTGCGCTAAATGATCAGATACCCCTAATTCTAGTATCTCACTATTACAGCCCCGTATATTGTGAAAAATATTCACTGCCACTTCTGGGTCTAGTGGGTTGCTGTATTTCGATTTTAAGATTAAACTCTTTTAAGAGACGTTTAAATAGAGAGGAATGCTTAGTTTTTTGTAGCATATCAATGTTAAAGTCACCGCAAATTATAATTTTATGTTTATTTCTATAGCAGATTTGTCCTAATATATACGTTAAATTGTCAAAGAATATGTCCATTTTGTGTAGTCCTGGCACTCTATATATACATAATATTATAATTTTCTGATCCGTTAGCTCAACCGCACAGCATTCAACAACATTGCATATATTTGCGACTTTCACGAAATCTATCTCTGTATATCTAATATGGTTGTGTATTAATATACAAGACCCACCGTTTCGTTTTTGCCTAGTAAAGGAGGTAGCTAAAGTGTAGTTTGGAATGTTCACAAGATCAACATCGCTCATCGTCATATTGTGTTCTGTAAAACATAAGACATGTACATATTTGCCACTGTTGGAAAGAGTGTCTATAAATTCCGTTATTATGTCACTTTTAGCCAACAGCCCATTTATGTTTTGATGTAGTATATGTAGGTTATTGTACACGAAAAAGATTGTTGTCCTTAGAAGTTAGGCTACTTTGACCCTTTTTTATTACAGGGAAATAGTATGGTATAGTCCCCATTTTTTGCGGTGAGGGTTTTTGTAATGTTTTGTACTTAGTATTTGTCGTCATTTCTGCAGACTGTGGTTTAAAATAATAGGCGCTGCGGTTATTTTTTTTGCCGTACAAATTTAGTTTCTTTGTTTTTTCATGTGGCGGCATTGATACCTCTACAGGTACTTAGATATAAAAATAATGATTAAATAGGTATGTCAGTCTGGATAATAGCAATTAAAAGTTGGACGTACTTCATCTTTATTTAGGTTAAATATGCTTAAAACACGTTCTGTCTCGTCTACTTAATTATAGTTTTTGTTTTTGTTTCCATATTCAGACTTCTTAACTGTCATTTGAAGATTTTTTATAGTTCTTTATGTGTGGTTAGAAACATGAAAGTAAGATGTCAGTCTTGCCGAGGGTTACCATTTTACTGAGTAACTGCATTTGATAAGACTAGAATCCAAACCCAACATACATAGTTGCGATGGTGGTGGGTTTCCCGATGATCTGTCTGCACAAAACAGGTCTTATCTCATGTTGAGTGGTAAATAGGTGTGTAGTACACCTATTTACCTCTCGCCATAGAGAGCAATGACGCATTTTATCAGCAATACTGAAGATTTTCTCATAATCTACATCCGCAGGACATGTGGGTTTGTAAGACTGCAGCATATGAATCAGTCTTTCAACAATATGAGCTGGAACGTTTCTCATCAACCTAAATCAAGTTATCAGGCATGAACCAGCTATCTATAGCCCTTCACTAAATAACCCATCTTGCCACAGCCTCAATAGTGCCAATATAGCAGCGGTGTCAGCATTTCCCATACACCTTACTCCATCACCATAACCCCACAGCCCTAGTGTTCCAACGACCTGATTACAGCTAATTCGAAGGGTTACCCAATACCAATGTAACTCATTCACCTTGGAAACAGTTAAAACTTACGAGGGATCGCTTACAACCGGGAGAATGACCCGTTTTCCTTAAGGGGCTGTTAACAACATAAGGGTATAATATAAGCTGTTCTTACGCATTTTGTTTCTTATGGTTTTGTGGTTCTATTATGGAGGACATTTATTTGTGAATGAGAATTGAGATTCTGGATGACACAGTCCCTTAAGCAGTTCGTCAGTTAAAGGTGAAATCTGTTTTTTTCTTTCATTTGTATTACAATCTTTTACTCGCTAAAAGAAACTTTTGAATCACTAATTGCAAATCACAATCTTTTAATCTAACTAGCTTGTACCCCAGGCTTCGCTCACGCGTTAATATAGATTTTCGCACAAAAAAGTAGTCTATAACTGTTTCCAGGATCTCACCTACCTCTGTACCAAATTTTATAAAAGTCGGTTTAGCGATTTAGGAGTGAAAGCATCAAAATTCATCAAATAAATTCACCTTTGCATTTATAAAGTTGGTAGTGATTAATTGTTTAAAGTTACTCCTTTTTGGATACACATTATGCTTGTTGATGATTTTGACATCCTGCTTCTTGCTAGTATCACTAAACCACAAAATGTTTTCCATCAAAATACAGCGACAAACCTAAAAAAGCTCAACCTCCACTACTCACAACCATTGTAACCGATAAAAACTTTCTCCCAAAAAGGCGTTGCGTATAAAATAAAATAATTCGGCATCGCAATGCGGGCCGCACTTACGTTAACATTGGGCACACCTGCCCCCCATTACTTATAGTACGGCTCCGCCATCGGTTACCTCGTCGTTTACTTGAATTTCTATTAGTAGACACTTAGCTTGTGCTATTTTGGTGTTATGCGACCCTGGTACTTGTGTTTGGTGTCGAAGGATATTTTATATTTTGTCACTCGAAATATGACCAAAATAAATAAAACTGAAGCTTTTGTCATTTTCTTAGAAGTTCTACTTTATTTTACAAATTTATATCTATATTATTTAATATACTTCCAGAAATTGGACAGCCGGTCCTTCGAGTTGGATCTAAGTTCTACTTCTATATTAAAGCTATTATCTATATTAAATTATTTTCATATTGCAAACAGACATTAAAAATTATTTGTTTGTATAGATGTATGGGATTTCTATTTTCAGAGAAAGCCCCATAAACTAACAAGGTTTTCATAGATTTTGTAAAAAGGGTTAACTTTGTTTATTATATAGACCGAGGTTGTGTCTACAAGGCGGGCTGTTGCATATTTTATAAATTCTTGGAGAACTACTACATTTGTAGCTGTATACATATTTTGTCAAAGAAATTTAAATAAAAAGGGGAAAATAAATAGGATCCTTTGACACCAAGGCTTCAATTCAAAGTACGCCTCCACATCGCTGTCATCCGGAAACGTATCCAGCAGCATTGACCTATTGGATGGCAATGCTAATTATTTGGGCAAAGAATAAACCAGGTCTCTGATCAGTCAAAGTCTGTCGATATTATTGTAAAGAAGATGCTTCCACAAATCCCATTGCCCCAGCATTTCAACCCCAAACAGCTCAAACTTTTAATCGCCATAAAAGTTATAGTAGTTGTAAATGAAATATGTAATCGCTAGATTTGATTTTAATAAGATCAGCTGTTTACCGAACCATGCGGACAGACTCGCAGGCAAAACTAGTCTGGATGAAATTAAAATATCGTAACTAACCCAAATAGTTAATTTAGGCATCTTATCCGTAAAACCTTGTTATGATTTAATAACTCCATTAAAATTCCTAGAAGCTTTACATCCGACATTGTTAACTATGAGATAAAATCAAGCATTGACTTACAGTAACAAGTCGAGGTACAACGACTATTTTGTTCAATTCAATTAGATTTAATAAGGCTTAGTGCACAAGCACAATTTCTGCCGCCAACGAACCACGCACAAACAAATTAATCCAGTACCGGACAGAGGCCGGACGAAGCCGGACAGCACGGCATTCCGGGCCGCCGGCCACTATACGCGCTTTGAAGCAGTTGCTCTGCTAATTTGGTTCTAAGCCGTCATTTCGGTGTGAATGCAGAGCTTATGCAGCCGGGCAATATGCGGAGTGACGGAAAATTCACGCATTTCCTTCTGCCCGTTACAACTTTGGCCGGGTAATGAGGAGATAATGTTACATGCTGCTGAAATAGAACACATTCGTTCGTGTCTGCAGGTATTAATTTGTTCGGTGGCCCTTTGAGCAACAGTTACAAAAGACCACGTTGTTATGATCCATAGTTCTGTAGAGTTTCGTCCGATTCTGTTAACCACAAAAGGAGACCCAATCAAGTTAAACATGTGGGTCAATAAATGTGTCTCATGTATGTGTTCGTGTGTAGGTGCCAGTGTAGATATAAATCAGATTTTAGACAAGGATCAACGCAAGGGCAAACGAAAAAGACACGACTGAAACTCCATGTTCATTAAAATCTAAAATAGTGCTAGGTTGATTGGAGTTCAAAGGAACTGTAGTGAAAAACTAAGGTACTAAAGGCCGAAACGTCATGTTTGCCTTTCAAACATGACGTTTCAGCTACTGTTGGTAGCTCATTTGAAACTTGGTTAAGTTAGATACGCTATTGAAATAGTAACCAGAAAAATACATCACAAAACTTCGTCAACATTGGAAATAACATATTAATTCGATCGCCACAATTTCACAACCCAACCGAGAAAAATGAAACAAGAGTAATTTACTCGCAAAGGGAACTTACACAAGTATAAGTTTTCTCAAATAGAGTCGCTCTCGTCTCGCGTCGGACAAAATGAGGCGAGTAAATCTATCCCAGTCCGTTTCGAGGCGCCTCTAGTCCAAGTAAACCGATTACTCGATGCACCCGCCCGGATACACCGGGAGTTGGGAATTACGTTTTTGTTGTTTGGGTTTTTTCTGGTGGGTGGTTGTGTGAAAAGGAATTACTGTTTAGGTATGTTACTTTACATTTCGGGTTGAGGAAATGAAATTGTGAACTGTGGCGCAATTCTCGTATTTAAGGCGCGTTCGCATTGGCATGGCAGTCGCAAATTGTCAAAATCATCTATAATTTTTTTATTTGATATGGGTTTGCTCTTGACTCTAGTCTTGGTCATAGATGACAGAGACAAAGTCGACGATGGAGCAAGCTTACCCAGAAGAAGCCTGTTCACTCTAATTTTGAAGAGATTAGGGTTGTATGCGTTCGGAAACAAGGACGCAAGCAGAGAGTTCCACTCCTTTGCTGTGCGCATTATAAAAGACGTTTGGAAACGTTTAGTGCGAATTGGTGGATTAGCAACAAGGTAGAGATAATAATAATAATAATAATATAATAATAATATATCCTGGGACAACTCACACACGGTCATCCGATCCCAAACTAGGCAGAGCCTGTACTATGGCAACCAGACAACTGATAAACATACTTATATATTTCTAAATACATACATATTATACACAAATTACACCCAGACACAGAACAAATGATCATGCTCATCACACAAAGATTTGTCCTGGGTGGGAATCGAACCCACGACCTCCGGTTAAGCAGTCAGGGTCACTAACCACTCGACCAACAGGCCAGATGTTAACTTGCAGTGCGTCTAGATGTCCGATGATAGAAGGGGGCCGGTGGGATGAGGTAGTGGAGTTGGACACTTTCCCAAGTACAATCTGTAGAAGAACGACAAGCAGGTAACCTTGTGGCCATGAGCCAGTTATGAAGCTCGGCATCCACCAGTTTTACGTCACCAATGAGTCTTCTTAGCTCTGCGTTTCACCGAGTCAAGCGTGGCAAGTTGATATTTAGCTGAGCCATCCCAAAGGTGACTGCAATACTCCATGCAGGATCGGACTTCTGCTTTGTAAAGGGTTAAAAGCTGTCCAGGCGCGAAATATTGTTTACTCTATTTAGGATGCCCAGCTTTTTGACCGCAGTTTGGGTTTTGTGTTCAATGGTGGCGCCGAAGTTAAGACTGGGTGTCAACTCCATGCCTAGGATCTCGAGCTCTTTTTTTATAGAATCTGTTTTATTAGAGGGGAGTGCGACTGCTGAGCATTGGGTCCTGAGTTTGACTCCCGGCTCGGGCAAAAAGTGTCATGGCATTTTCTAAAGGAATTTTTCTGTGACAGCCCGGAGTTTTGAAGTTAATGGTGTGACACCTCCGTGCCTACCACGTTTATCGTTGGTCCTGCTCCAGATCTCTCTCCAGTTCTTTACTGCTGATAATTGCAACTCGGTTTAAATCTTTCGCCGCATTTTTTCAATCTGTTACAATTAGCTACTTCGTGGAGCTGATAGGTATATCCAGTTGCTTAGATACTTGGTCCAACCAGCGTCTTTAATCGTCTAATTCTCTGCTACCAGTCTGGAAAGAAAGAAGATGATAATTATATCCTCAAATTAACAAACTACTGATATGACAACTAATAGAGAAGTATGGGAGAAGAAGACATGCTTATACACATACGAGTACATTGAGAAATGGGCAAGAGATGAGTCTGGTCTAAAAACCTGGTGATTGAAGCATTTTAAACTTTTCTACTTTGTATGGTGAATGTTATGAACGACCGTGCAGTAATGTACATGAAGGTAAATGTGATTAATATTGAAGCGAGGGTGTGCATACTTACCTGTACTTTACATACATAAATAATTATGAACATTAGAGATCGCTTATGCATGCATTGCTTTGAGAGGAGAATTATTATTTCGAGCGGTATTCAGGCTGTTTTGGTAATACTGAAAGGTATAATTTTTTTCAAACCTCTTTATTAATATTCCCTATGTTGCTCAAATAAGACGAATTTTTTGATTGACTTATATTTAAAATATTATTTAATTGTTGTACACCTACGACTGTGTAGTGTTTTTAACCCAACGACTGACTATAGAGAATCCACTGCTGTACATGAAGATTAAATAAATAAATAAAATCATCAACTAAATATTAAAGTGGTTCAGTTTTCATTTCGTGAATTTTACAGCATTTTCAATTTACCATGCATTAATTGACGCAGCGATGGAAGGCCTCCCAAAAGGTGGACCGATGATCTGGTAAGGGGCGCGGGTAGCCGATGGATGCGAGACGCATAGGATCGGTTGGTGTGGCGACACTTGGGGAAGGCCTATGTCCAGCAGTGGACGTCTTTCGGCTGATATGATAATGATGATGATGCATTGATCGAATTAAATGTTTTCGCTAACATACATCGAACTGGCAAAATGATCGACTTTGATTACACACAGTAAAATTAATTACGTGTATGAACAAACCGATTCAGAATGGATAGTGTTACTAATTAATACTTGGTGATGTACATTATAATTAGTGAAATGTAAAATGAAAATATTGGCAATACGCGCACAGTCAATTGACGTAAAAGGTTGACACATCGCACATTATGAACCGATAAAACAGAAACAAAACTTGTGCTGTTTTTAAAAAAAACATCGTCGCTTACCATCAGGAGACATTGAGGTCAAATGCGAGACTATAAATAAAGGGGAAAACTGACATTAACACTAAAGTTACGATAGTTTCGAAAAAACAATAATATTCTCAGCCAAGGGTGATTTTGGACGGACGGCGAGCGTTGGGTGGCTCGCTGTCCGGTCACAACGAGGCCCGGGTCGATGGCGCGGTGTGTTCAACGCGCGCCTCAAAGAGATGTCGTCAGCATAGGAGACGAGGCCCGCTAGGGCCAGAGCCTGCCAGGGTTGCGGAATTTGTTCGAAAAGAGTCACCGCGGCCCTGGAACGCAAAGGGCTTTAGAAGGAAAACGGATGGGTTTTAGTCAATAAGAGTCTGACACGCCCTTCCGCTCCACCCAGAGCGGAAGAAGTCATTTGATGATTTCCCATCCTTAAAATAAAGGGTGTACATGTATAAAAAACATTAACGTCAATTAGATGTTTCTGATAAACGTGGCAAAGTCATTTTATATATAAGAGTCAACAAAAACTTCTTAGGTAACCCTCTTTTCTTAGTTTTTCTCACCACAAGAAAATACCAAGAAAAATCTTAAAATAAATTCCTCATGCCCAACTCCCGGTCATGTCAATGCGCGTGTCTTTTATCCAGGCCAAGAAATTGGACGGCGCGTGGAGTGTACGTACACGGAGCGAAGTAAACATGGCGCTTACTTTATTCTGCTAACCCTACTAATGAACACTTATTGCTTTATTCGATACCTACTGCTTTTGCTGACTGTATATTGGGTACGGTCTGCTAATAAAGTGGGAGCTAATATTGGTTGTGTTGCTATTTTGGCAGAAGTTATTGCTGGTTTTTTTTTAATATATATAGAGTTATCTGGTATAGTTATATAGTAACGGAGAGAAGTGCTGCTTCTATTTATAATAGAATTTAAGTAAAGTAACTGACTGAGCTATTATTCAAATATTTTAAATGCTAGCTTTTGCCCGCGGCTTCAATCGCGTGAATAAAAAACCATACACTTCTTTTTCTTATATAGAATTCCTATATAGCCTAGTTTTCCTATAAGAAAAGACCAAAAAAGATATTTTTTTCCAAATTTTAAGCTCAGTACTTTCGGAGATAAGGTTGGTATGGTCATATATGAATATTCAATTTTGGATTAGGATAAAGGATTTATCTGTACACTCAATAGTCAGACCCTAGTTATAATATAACCTGATATTTAATTGAAACTAGCTTACGCTACATAATAATCCTCTACACTAGATATTTGAAGTCTGTCTAAATAATTCTAAAACTATTGAACCGCAAAATTCTGGCTGGAGGCTTGATTCTGGGAAATTCGGGCGCCCTCCGGATACAATTTAAATATCCCGAAATTCAACAGATATCCAATTTTATAGAATTCTGTATCGTATCGACAGTTCTCAGAATTTGTGAATTGATATTCAATTCATATATTGAAAGATAACCATCTACTGCGGAATTCCGGCGTTGTGGCCTCCGTATTTGTTTTCCTCTTATTACTCTACACTATCTAGTACTAATACGTGCAGACAATCACAATTGTGTTATGTTTAAACAACACATACCCAGAATGTTATTAAATTTAAATACAGATTAAAAATAAAAACATAGCAATAGTAAAAAAAACACATACATTACAGTTCAGTATCAATCTCTCTAAGTCAGCGACAAAATGCTATGAGCATCTAAAAGTTCCGAAAGTCCACACCTTAAAACAACAAAAGTCACTGAACAGCTTTGACCACAAAAATGCGGAAAACAAATCAATGTTACAAAATTCGATTATGTGTCATTTTTCTTTTTATTTGAAAACAAACTTCTACATTCGAAAAGTTCATATATGTTTTCTTAATAAAACTGTTCTGTACTCTTTTCTATTAGCAAATAATTCTGGACGACAGTTAATTCTAAATTCAAAATAGAATAGGAATTCTGTTGGATATAATACTCTTTTAAGTAAAAAAGTATTTTGTACGTTATTTTCAAAAGAAATCTACGCTTTCGGACGTGCAAGTAGCTCCACATTTTTGACTGACAATCCAAGATGCCTATATAATTATGGACTATTTAAAATAAATACTTTGAGTTCGAGTTTGAGGTGGACTACAATAAACCAAGCTAATTAATGTATTTATGTAGGCACCACATAGTTATTTTCTAAACTACGAAAGTATGTATCACTTTCCAGTTTCTTCGTTAAGTGAGTATTATCGCGACATCTAGCGGCTGCTCTGGTATACTACGTGATCTACAATCGATACGGTTTTGGTCTATTGACCTAAAGCGAGTGGGACCTATTGAGTTTGTACACTTGATATACTTTAACACTTACCGGCTAAACTAATTTTCATGAACTTTATTACAAAGATAGATGAAACCCAGAGACCGGATCCAGAGATGGTTATAGGCTATTCTAATGCAAGCAAAATCACGGGAAAAAGCTAGTTCACCATAAGTAAAATTGATTATTAAACTAGAAATACTATTACCAATTTTATGATTATAAATAGTAGCGATGTCTGTATAATTTAATTGCAAAAGCGATGATTATCATAATTAGTACTAAAATGTATCGCCTCTTTAATATTTATTACCTTCACTGAACCGAATCAGTGATTGCTTTTTATGTAATGTAAAATTTTAACCGTTTTAATAACTAAATCAAGATGAAAGGCTAGGTGAAACTGCAATTCAAAATTATTAATTATTATAGATGAAACATATTTTTTAATATCCATATTTGAATTATCAATTAGCACTTTCTTTTTGAAAATATAATTATTTTCTGGTGCAATCCATGCAAATATGAAAGTAACTCTGTCTGTAACTTTTTTCTGTTCGTTTGTTTTGAATGATACTTGCCACATGGGTAGAATGTCTTGAAGTTAATTTATTTTATTTTATTTATTTGGAAACTCAACAGCTTATTATTAATTTATATCAGTTATGAATGTTCACCAATGAACAGCTCAATGCAGTTGCGTCAAAGTTACTAGCATCTTAGAGTCTGCATACACTACAGTGATAGCGAGATGATGACAATTATCTCTTAACCCAATAACAGAGTTTCACGGCATTGATAAAGCTAGGTTAACTAGAAAGTAAAAAAAAAACAAAACATAGAAGTGCAGATATTAATAATGTAATAATGTGGGATTGTTGACACTTTGTTCATATTAAATCAAAGCTGAGAAAAAGGACAAGGAATACTTGTTTTATTCAGAGAGTACGTTTCCTTGGATAACTAACGGGGCATGCGGGCAGAGCCGCTGGCAGAAGCTCCGTGCAATTAGATCAAATGATTAAATTTAGACAAATTACAACACGATTACAATAATGCAACAATAACTAATCATTTTTAATATATTAACGTGTGTTCGTGCGTGGCATAATAATATTATTTTCATTCATTAAAATGACTATTGCTGGCCAAACACATGACAATAGCCCCTAGCATAGTTCATTGAATTAAATTGTTACCAGGTGACCATGGCACTAAACAGTTCCCTATTGTAACTCTAATTGAATTGCTTGATGAGGAAGCAAGGTTACAATGACATATAATTAAGAAATCATTAGTTGAAGGCCATCGTGTTGTGTGAGCAGTCTAATAAGTACTCGCAGCTGTGCAAAAACTAAATAAAAGAAATCCTTCTACGGTGTTTATATTTCTTTTGTATTTTTGAAGTCATCAAATATGTTTGTATACTACAATTGAGTATAGTGTGGATGTCATTGATGGGGTGCTAATACATATATTTTAGCACCCCAATAAATACATGACCAAGTTTTCTGAATTAATCATTTGAAGTTGTATATGTTTCAAACTCTGGAAAGGTTGGGAGGAGCTCGTGGCGAAAGAAAATCAGCCGCACGGGTCGATCAAGGTTAAGCAACGCTTGCCAAGGTTGGTCTATGGATGGCAGACAATCTTAGCATACCGAGTTTCCTCCGTGCATCGGAAAGCCCGTTAAGCTGTTGGTCCCGGCTGTCATTTCATTGTTACGAATTGTTAGAAGCCAGTAAATCTGACACCAGTCTTGCCAAGGAGTACAGTGTTACCCAGTTAATGGGTTGTGGAGGTCTGGTAGGCAGCCGCTCCAAGTAAAATACTGGTATTTAGCTGAATCCGGTTTGACTGGAAGCCGACCCCAATATAGTTGGAAAAAAGCTAGGCAAACAGCTGAAAACCTATCAACTTCTGACAATAAAGTAGGGTCTGGCACGGTACAAACTCCATATATATAGGTATACTTACACTTTTCGTATCATCATCATTCTCCTCACCTTTTCCCTATTAGTTCAATCATCAAATAATGCTATTTTACCGAACAATACTATTTCCACCTCCAAAAAAATCTAAAAACTCCCAAAAATAACTTTCAATCGGTGTTGAAACTACCTATCACCACTATTCGTAAAGGGTGGGTACTCAAAGGTGAGCGCAACACGAAATTTCGTCGCCACCTAACCTGAAAGGTTCCATGAAGCGATACAAATTGCTTGCAGTGTGCACCGGCCTTTGTGCGGGCAATACGTCGTAGGCAGGGTGTAAGGTTTTTTGATTGGATACGCTTTTACGTGCTGTGTTCCTGGTACAGAAAATATCGGGTTCACATACCAGGAACGTAGCAGTCACTCATTCATAGGTTCACAACTCTCTCTAAATATTGTCGAGAATATTTTGTATCGATGAAAGAATAATCTTTACACTTATTCGGTAGAATAGAGTTATAACATGGTGGAGGACCAAAATATAGATATATGCACTACATGACAGAATATTTTTAAAAGCCGTGTCTTTTGTAGCTTTTGGCTTGACGTAGGTTTTTGAGGCTAGGGCACACAACAAAAACTATGTTTTTTTTTGTTTACTTGTTTTATTCCTGTTTGGCAAATATCTCCTCGATCCCTGTGAATGGGTCATGCAGAGTCCAAATCGTCACACCAGCGGTTCTAAGACCTGCCTCAGTGGGGACGCTTTCCTTCGCCTGAAGGCAAGAAAGAGATAGGCCATGATCGTCTCACAGTGGCCTCAATGTGTGACGATCCTGGCCTATCTCTTTTCACACTTACATGATGCATGAGGAAAGGATAGTCTATTATAAGCAAAATACTAAAGGAAATAACCCTGAACTATATTTAATATAGCAACAACACTTAATTCGCTTAAACCTTCCTGGTTTTTACCGTCAATAATAAATCAAATAATTAAATACGAAAAAAACTACAACGGTCTCCGTGGACGGTTATTTTTACTTGTGCATAATGTTTTAATAAAAAAGTAATAAAAAGAAAAGCTTGACATTTACTCAGTAAATAGCAAAAGTATCTTTTTTTTAATGCCACTGAGCGACGAAACTCAGTGAAAATGAATAATAATTAAAACTGATAAAAAGTGAGCAAATATGTACTTCACGAAGCCTTAACCTTTAACTACGCCTACATAGTCAATAAACGCGTATTTAAATTACAAGTTCTTATTAAATCACTCTTAAATAGCCTAACAAGGCCGTTCCTAGGGCTGCCATTCAATGAATTAGAGATAAAAGATTAATCTACCGAGCATTTTTCCAAATGTTGGGGGCTTCAACTCTAACTGGATGTAATGTTACCTAACCATATACTAATCAGAGGTACTACAAGATTCAATGTTGTAAAGATTTTATTGAAAACTGAATATTTGTCATTCAGTCTGTCCTTCTATTTTTCCTTTATTTATTACTTGAGTCATAAAACGAAATTACACAAAAGCCAAATTAGTATATTATTAGTTATAAAAACTTTTATTATTACATCTATCAAAGTTCATGTGGATCACCCAAAAGTTAAGATTATTTACGTCCTCTTTAACTTCAATTATAAATTAATAACTCAAATATTTTCCGCATTTAATGAGATCACTCACAGATCACTGAAACAACAAAAGCATCACTTACTCCTTTAAATTCCATTTTTTGACAACCCTGGTCACAGGACATGTCCAAACAAGCTGACAGTCTGTCTGACATCACGGGACTGTTACAAATAGCACACCATTGTGAAACCCATGGAATCTTTTGTAACATTAAAATGGAAAACATGGGTTCAGTTACATTCGGACAAGACAAAGACCTTGACAAATTATTATAACACTAGCTCTTTGCCCACGACTTCGTCTGCACAGATTTGGAACAAACAATTTTCCCCCTTTTCACCCCCTTAAGGGTTGAATTACCGATAGAGCTCATCTACATCATTAAAGGAAGTTCTGTGGAAAACTTCATGTGCGTAGTCCCAGTGGTTTTAACTCTGCGCTGATGTCATATCAATGCAGGGCCAGTCAGTTTTCCTATTATAAACTGTTTTTTTTTATAGATTTCAAAGTACGAGAAGTGTTTATGCGTGTGTAACACTTCACATTCACTTTTCATTTCTAATAACGAATGACCCAAATTACAAACGATCTTACGTGATCTAATAATTGGTAGATACATTATTAACAATGGCATCATAGACGAGAAGTACGGACTTCCCAAAGAGCAAGTCACATTCGCCACACTTTCGATTTCGACCACAAACAGGTCCAACCTCTAACTAGTACACACCTGACCTTTCGGGGCTCATCACGATTGCGACAGGTACTCAAATCGATTGACTGACCACAGTATTACACACGCTTTAAAACACATTTATTTTAGTAAATCGATTTAGGCAAAGTTCATTGCCTCGTATGTACATCGCTGATGAATATTGTAATGACCCATTAGCCTTAATCGATTGGAGTTGAGCTGTTGCTGAGACACTCCGTGTTTTGTCTTTATTAGTATGACTTCAAATTAATCGTTTTGTTTTTATTCTGCTCACATTAGAAGATAGATGACAGGCTCAGTTTTACCATTTTTAGACGACTACTTAGCTTTTTCCGTAGCTTAACTACACATGAACCTTTTTTCGGCATAAAAAGTAGCTTAAGGCTTTCAGCGATAGTGTAGATTTCTATCAGAGAAATATTTTGCGAAACCAGATCAGTCCAGACCAGAGGTAGTCCTACGAATAAATATTTTTACTTCTTCATTATATTAGTTTAGACAACGTCAGTAGTTATGTTAAAACTACATAATTTTCACCAATTTCTACAAAATGAGTAATAACGTTACAAGATTGCTTTTTGATTTTGGAAACTGTCCTTAAGTACTTACTGCAATCGATATGACGTATTGACGTCACTGGATAAATAAAATAGTGCATGTGACACTGGCTGAATAAGTTTGGCACTAACGAATTTCGTACTACTAGCGCCATCTAGTTTATTTTTCTATAAAGTACGCGCTGAATCGATAAACTAAACAAAAAACAAGAATTATCTCTGTCTGGTTGCGGTTTCAGTGATAAAGGAAGTAAGGATTATGCTTTGATTATTGGTTACTTGGAACACACTTTGATGGCTTCACATTGTTTTAACCCGCTTGGTTCGCCCACTTGTGTACCACGTGGGTGCCAGGAACACCTACAAAATTATAATGGCACGTGACCACCCACGGCTTTAACCTGACCATTTGTTTGTAACATTATTTTTCGATCATTTTATTTTTATGTAGTTGGGTTATAGTTCACTTTAATTCACTTTTTAACCGACTTCAAAAAAGTACGAGGTTCGCATTTCGGTTGTATTTTTATGTGTTACCATCATAACTGTCATTTTTGAACCGATTTGGAAATTTCTAATTTTTCATGTGAAAGGATTGTTCCCTTAGAAATCACATCAAAATCGGTTCAGTAGTTTGGTTTCTAAATCAAAACAGCTGGAAAAAACAGAAAATATATCATCTAAGTAAACGAAATTACGTCGTTTGCTTTCCTGTTACTGTAAGGTGTGGGGTACCTACCACAAACAGCGAAAATTAACAACAGAAACACATTACAGACAAAATACATTTCAATGTGGAATGTAGACTCGCTAATTCATACCATCCATAAAAATATCTTCTTATTATTAAAAGATTATCAAAATAATCCTCTGGCCTTTCAAAGATATTTAAATAATTATAGATACCTAAACATAATAATCCCTACAAGTAATGTTCAGCTATGAGACAATATTTATGTAAATCAATATATTACGTCCATCTTAGGAGTGACCTCTGCGAAGATTTTGCGAAATGTTATAAAAACAAGAAAGGTCGTGCGGTTCGGAATGTTGTGTATGGGATCGGACCTTCGGAAGACGTTCTAGGAATATGTTAATATTGTCTGTAAATGGAACAAGTATCAATAGGAAATAAACTTAGAATAATATATACTCATTTTTTCATGACTGCCCCACACAACTCAGACAAAAGATCTTGGTAATGATAACCTTATCTGTACTTACTGTTTAATATAATATGCAGTACTATACGTTTTATTTTTTATTATTATTATATTACCTCATGATTAATTAATTGAAAAAAACATACGATATTTGATTTATAAATTCCTTATTATCTTGCTCATTATTTTGTTAAATATTATAATTATTATTGTTATTGTAAATGTTGTGCACGTCTGTACTTTACATAAACACTAGATTAAGACCTTTTACAATTTAATATGTCCATGTTTGTGTTTGTTTTGTTGATGTGCCATTAATAAATAAATATACCTAATATTACGTATTTATTTCATGAAGGGGAAGGCAGAGTTCTACGTATAGAACATCCCTTATTATAACAGTTATGTTTTAAATTTCTTACTGATCACCGGTTGGGCACAAATTTAGACTCCGGACTGCTATTGAGATGTCTCGCTAGACGGAAAATCACAATAACACTGCATGCACATGAACTCATAAGTTCATGCTTAACAGTAGCGCCTGCAAGCACAAAACAAACGAGCAGATCTGGTAGAAATAATTTCTATATTATGTCCATCTTTATTTTTGCAGTGTAAAAGTTTATAGGGTATGAGCGCCGGTGTATAAGCAGGCACAATGGACATCTATACCCAGGTCAGAGGGCTACGCATCTGAGACGTTTCTTGTTTTTTTTATTATCAATAGGCACGCGTTTGACGACTATCTCACGTAATAGTAAGCGATGATGTGGTTGAAGATGAAGCACGCTTGCCTAGAAGTAACCTATTCAATATTGACTGGAAGACTCCCAGGTTGTAGCCATCAGGAAACAGACTCTGGCTTGAAATTCCACTCCTTAGCTGTACGCACAATGAATGTGATTCCATAACGTTTTGTGCGTTTCTGGAATAGCAGAAAACCGTAAGTATTAGAGGCCATGCAGAAAGTCTAGACAAGGTTCCATGCGCTACCGCAATCTCACCATGGTCAAGTTCAAACTTTTGGCTATTTGACAATCGTTTTCGCTGACAGCAAGCCACTTTGTTTACAGCCTTAGGCAAGCTGTCCTTCGGCTTGTGTACCATTCAATTGTATACAGTTCAATTAAAATATTATTATGAGCAAGCACTTGCCTAGTGGTCTTATGTCATGTTAGTTCTACGAATCATTCAATGTAACTTTTTTCAAGTGTCAAACATTATTATTTGCGGTTTCTATTTATCTTCGACCTTGACATTTCTTGTGCGGTATGACTTCTTATAAAATCAGATTAAGAATAGTGTTCTTTTCCGTGTAAACTTTACGAATGTATTGAGTCAACTTTCAAAACTTGTCTTACGATTAAATGATATATTGGTGTCTTGACTTCAACCTGGTTTTTATCATGCGTTTATTTTTGTTTTTTTGTTATCGCGCCTTAAGATTTAATAATAAACCTAGTGGAATATTCGTCAAGGCCGTTTTAAACGCCAAAAAAACTTAACCCGCCAGTGGCGACGTCGATTTGACTTGCACCTTCGGTATTGTCGGTCCAACGCTCTGAGATTCCAATGATTAATTGTAAATGCTAGTATTAGTTGCTTTAGAGCTGATTTCTCAATAGTCAGATAATTTTTAATCGAGGAATAAAAATGGAGGATTGACAGTTTTGTACGGGAAATATGTCAAACGGCCATTTTATTCTTCAGTTAAAAGTTATCTATTTAAAAATCAGCCCTTTGTTAAAAATTAAAAAAAACATATTTGTCTTACCTTTACCTTTGTTGCGAACCCTACAATCAATAGGCATAATTTCGGTCAATTCATCAAAACTAAATTATTCATGATTATAATTTTCAATAATTATGTATAAGCTGGTTATTTACGAGTGTCATCAGTGGCTATCAGATTGGGATTACGGTCATGGACACATGTTTGGTGTTTATTGTCAAGGTTATGTTAAGTAACTAGGTAATAGAGATGTTCAAGTTATTATTAAGTAAGACTTCCCCAAGGCCTCCAAGATCCGCAAAGCGCGGTGACGGAGTGGCGTCCGCGGACTGGAAGAAGAAGTGTGGGTCGGCCGGCGGCGAGATGGGCAGACGACATTGTTTACATTGCAGGTAGAACCTGGATGAGGCTGTCACTGGAAAGTAAGGATTGGCACGTAAAGCGAGGCCTATGCTTAGCAGTGGGCTGTGGACGATGATGATGAAGACTCCCCCGAGACAAAAGGTTTATTTCTAGACAAAGCAGAGTAATAATAATAAGTGTCATTTATTCTCTCTTCACAAAGCTGACTTAAAGTTAATGTGTACAAAATGTCTCAGCTGTATTCCACCTTGTGAGAGACTGGTGCCTGATATAGGTTTTTGGGAAAAACCTGTGTTACAGGTCACCAGGCCTCTTACACGGCTAAAATTAGATTTTACAGAGGTACCGTGCAAGAGTCGAAGTTGCAGAATATGCATATCTAAAATAGAAACCAGATAAAATTTAAATAACATGCTTAATACAAATAAATGAAGAAGTAAAACAACACTAAACAATACCTAACTATAGTTCTGCAGAAAATATGGAGTCATGTTGTGAGCCGACAAGAGTTTTTTTACTGTAGTAACATTTGTTTATTTGGTAATCGATGCAGTTATAATTTCAAGCCAATTACCTTATGTCATTTACAAAATTGCCTTACTGTTAATGCGGCCACCTGATAATATTATTCATCACCATAATCTCACTAATCCTTTCCTACATGAGAGTAAGTCGACAATCTCCGACAAACAGCTGACCATTTGTTTTCCCCTCACCCCCAAATCAGGGCAGGAGACCCCCATGCCATCATCATAACATTTACCGAAACTATTCGCACTTCGCCCCCTTTCGCCCTTCCACTATCAAAACACGTCATCTATAATAGACAGATGGCGTTGAAAAATATTTGTGCCCCTTCAAAAACAGAAGAGACACAAAAATAACTTTGGGAGTAAATAATACATCAAAGGGCTAAGTGATTGATGCAAGGGGTGTAAAGAGGGATGAAACATCATTAATCTTTCTGCTCGCCCCCCTGCACTAGTGTCGTGAACTTTCCTAGCATTGATAGCTTGTTTTCATCCAATTCTTTGCGTCTTTGGTTTGGTATTGATTGATTGAAGTAATTGCATGTGTAAGGGCTTTTTGAATTTTTAGTTCTTTGAATCGTGCTGATTGATTCGTGTGTTTTTGTGATTCGTTAAGTTAAATACCGTGACATTGATATCTTACTTTCTAATGCAAGTAAAGGTAAAAACTCCTACTACTTAATATAAGAACGACTGTTTTAGAGGATTGGCGGATGGGTATTTTTAATTTTGTTTCTCTTTCACGTAAAAACTAAATGGATTTTGATAATACTTTAGTCAAACAGTTTCGATCAGATTAATAGTTAATAATTAATACCTACATACTAATATTACAAATGCAAAATGAACTCTGTATGTCTGTTTGTTTTCTGTTATTTCTAACGGCTGAATAGATTTGGATAAAACTTGACACACGGATAGACCATGTCGTGGACATAGAATACTTTTCATCTTTGGGATATTTTTCAAATTACACGTGGCCCGAGCCGCGGCCACTAGTATGTATAAGATAAGAATTTGTACTTAGTTACAACTTTAATCATTCTCTGTTGGCACATTGAAGTCAGCTGCCTTTTTTTTTGCTAAGTTGGTATTACTAGTTCCACGAACACTAGAAAAGGTACTTCACTCTTGTATCCTTGTTATAGTTTCCTAGAAAAAACATGAGTTGGTGATAAATTACGAGTACATTTTGTAGTCACATATTTTTTGTGACTTATTTAATCATTGCGGAAATCTAAGCTCTCTAGTATTGACGAGGTAAATAATCCAAGGTAATCAATAAGTTATTTTTATATTCACGGATAGTCCTCATTCCATTTTGATTAAACAGGGTTGTAATCAGCTTTTAAGTACATAGAATCAAAGTTAATTGCCTAATTTCAACCACTGGCCTAATTTCCAATATTGAACCACTAATTTGACCGCCAAATGGAATAGACTTAGTCATTTTATATAGCCATCCGGTTGACTACAACTTTCCATTTTATTATAGACAATAGGAGTATTTCCTCCTGTTTTAAAATAAAGTCGTGACGAATCAAAACGGACCGACAGCAAAACAGACAGAGCAAATAAAGACGGCCCTACAAATCCAATAATTTATTTAGCCATCACGATAGACTTATCGGCCGATCGATCCGTACTGAACAAAGACAATATTAGCCGACGACCGACGGCTGTAGACTTTTCATCAAGTAGATAGATACTGAAGAAAAGGAAAACAAATGAACATCAACCACCCACGTATATCGCTCGCCAATAAAAAAAAAACACCCTTTAAATGCGTCGGAATTTATCCAGTGCGAGTATGTAAAATTTTCTATTTGTTTTTTTTTAGACTGTGTAAGTGTTTACCAGGCTGACAGTAAAAGTAAGAATACTAAGTGATATGTAGCCGCTGTACGGCGACGCTGCGTCGACTTCAAAGGAAACCATTTATCCCTGTAATGTCTCATTCCAATCGCGAAAATGTTAGAGTGGGACAGCGAATGCTTTTTGTAGTGAAATATTTAGTGGGGCTCATTGTGGCAGCATTTAGCGCTGGTTTTATTGTTGTTGAAGCCACGATTAATGTCTATATCACACCACACAAAGCGGTTTTGGAACGTTCTTGAGAAATCACCGATTTGCTTTATTTGGTATCGCTGTGTACGGAAACGATTGTGTTTTGACTCGGTTTTGTATTCAAGGACTCACATTTCAATTATTATTACTGTGATCGATCAATATTATTAACAAAAGCTTGTAAAATAAATACTGGTTTTATATTGTGAAACATTAAAGGAGCTCAATCTTATGATCTCATAACAAAAACAAATACTCCGATTTAGGATGACCTTTGAAATAGCCGATTTATTTTTGTTTTAAAAACCTACTACTCACAAACTTGGGCATCGAAGCAAATAAGTCCAAGAGTAACGTTTATTTTATGTAAATAAATCGGAGTAAATCACAATGTTTCCAGCACTTTCTAATAGATATGTACAGCAACTTTATTTGACTTTAGCTTTCAAAAGTAATGGAATGTTCTGACGTAAACACATACTTTGTATTCGTATTATTATTTTGACAGGCTATATAAGCCAAGGTAAGTGTAATAATGTTTATCATACATCATATAAGTATTATATTTAATTTTGTTTGTGTGTATCATCACTCATGCAACCAAACTTCATGAGCCTTCTGCCCACTTCCCAGCCTTGGTGCGACTGCAGGCTTATCTACCGGATTCCCGCGCGTTTCATCGGTCCATCTCGTGGGAGGCCTTTCAACGCTTCGTCTTTCGGTACGCGATCGCCACTCCAGTAACCTTTGGACGCACAGGAACAGTCAATGTGGCTTTTCTTGGGGGAGAACTATAACCAGCAGTGGACGACTTTTGGCTAAAATGATGATGATACTGCCTCTCTGACCACCACCCAGTAACTGGGTAACATTGATAACCTTTGTAAGACTAGTTGGCAGACTTTCGGTCATCTGAATCCCTACAGCAATGTTTGTCATGAAACCAAACATCGAATCTATTTTAAACGCCAAAGGAAATCCCCCAGTAAATACCTTCCATATTTATCGTTTCATTTCTCCGTCGTCGCCCACTTTCAGAAATAGTGTAACACTGGATATTCGAGCCACAAATCTTTTACCAGAAGCAAACTATAAACATCTTGGAGCGAAATCAATAAATAGAAGTTAACGAAGTCGAGGCGTGATCTTGTCGTATACAGGACGTCGCAATAATACCACACTATCTACACAATCTTACGCATCCAAAACCAAACGAAAACCGCGCTTATAGCATCAAAAATAAGTGGCAAAGGAATATTTTCGGAGGAGCACATCAAAGTCTGTTCTCCAGCCCCCTTTATGTGCCACGAGGCGTAAATTGGGTTCGACTCGGACCTTTGTGCAAGCGAATTTATAAAATAATAAACTGGCCGTGTATTATACGGTGGGTTCATAAACGCTTGATAGCGGATCAAAGGTGTGGGAACAGGTAAACACGGATAATTTTGCTAGTTTGGGACCACTGTTTGCCCTTTCTATAACATTTCGTTCGAATTCAATTTGTCACGACCTTTTATTCTTGTGTCACCTCGATCCTGATCTTATATCAGGATCGAGGTGACACAAGAACTGACATTGGACTGTTTTGATAACACTTTGCAATGTCACCGCAGTTCTTGTAGAGAGAATCTCGAAGTGCGGACGGACTGAAGGAAGTTTTTATAAGTTTACTTTGTCAATTTGTGGTTGAGAACGTGATCTGGTTCCGTTTTAATCTTCCTTGTTTATTGTGATGAAGGATGCCAAGATAATAATACTTTCGACTGTGTGTGTGGTGGCCAATCTTAGTTGTAATTAGTGTGTTGCACTCACAATTATTTTACTCTGATGGACCGATGAGGCCACATTCTGACACGACCGAGGAGAGATCAGGTGCAAGTCTAACGGTGTTACATGCTATCCAAGGTAAAGAGGTGTTTCACCACCGACATTCAAGCCCAGTCACAGTTTTGCCCTGCTAGAAAATCGAACCCCGGACCCCACGAGCGCCTCTATACCCATAGCGATAAGTTTGTGTAACTCCGTTTGGTGTAAAATGAAGTATTAATATTCTATTCTATTTTTGGCAGTCGCGTTTGAACAACGGGGCAAACGATAAACAGCACACAGATAACGACGGAAAGATAACCAACACTATGTATAATTTTAATCTTCCTTTCATTCCTTCTTTGCCTTTTATCCCGTCAAAAGGATTAGCTCCCTGCTCAAACAAAGTTACAAATTGTTTCCCGTAACTTAAAGACTGTTATAATCTAGGTCATCTTTTAATAGCACCATTATAATATCCTAAGAGCTTGCAACGACAGAATAAACAACTCATCTGCTCCTGTTTGCGATCCAGCTGAAGTTAGATGGAATCGATATCTAGACTAGCTGTTTACTTAGAAAAGTAATCTTATTGCACTTAGATTATTTAGCTATGCTTGAAGTTTACTCAATCCACTGTTATTTCTTATATAAATGGTAATATATTATCTTACTACTTTTATAAATGCGATAGTTTGTAACTTAACCACGCTTGAATGACTGAACGGGTCTAGATGAAATTTGACTCAGAGATAGAGTAGAGTTGGGACTCCTTTTTTTGCACTTAGACTCCTTTTCGGTCCGTTGTGCGTAGGTAGGTCCTGGCTAAGTTCCTGCCAGAGTTGCGGAATTTGTTCGAAAGAGTCACCGTGGCCCTGGAACGCAAAGGGCTTTAGAAGGAACATGGATGGGTTTTAGTCAGTAAGAGTCTGACACGGCCTTCCGCTCCACCCAGAGCGGAAGAAGTCATTTGATGATTTCCCATCCTTAAAAAAAAAGGTCATGACTAAGTTAGTCACTCAGAGACAGATTATAGTCTGGTATAACGCGGAGCTACTTTTAATCTCGGGAAGGTGTTGTCTTGGGATAATTTCCGACATTCACGCGTGCTAAGTTGCGGGCAGAATCTAATGTTGTATAATAACGCATGTGTAATCAATATCAAACTGACTAAAAAATCTGCCATAAACATGGAAAGATCACAAAATTAGCATACCTACATAGAACTAAAAAAAAAAGACAAGAAAAGACGTAGATTCCTTTAACAGTTACAATGCTTGCCAACACAACAAATCTCGGAAAGACCCATATACATTGCGCGCAACGCTCAGGCAATAGGATAAAGGCAATAAATAGTAACTAGCCGATACATTACGTTGTTTAGCGTCCATAACTCGCTGGCGACCGGCTAATCCCGAAGATTGCACCATCGACGCAGCAATCTCGCTGTAAATTATCCGGTCACCATTTAACAATGCACTGTAATACTGGTCATGTGTTTTGTGTAAAGGATTTAGTTAGTCATTTGTTTTTTCAGTTTGCTGACACCGTGATAGATTTGCCCGTGAAAATAGCAACTATTTTGGTAACGGAGTTTTTTCGGGATTTTATTGTGCCAGTAGAAAGGTATAGAAGAATACGCGTGATGAATTACGTTTGACAGCATAAACCTGCGAATATCCCCAAATTGAATTTAATATCTATGTATATTCGAGTTAAAACTTCACCAAAATGTGATGTTTTCCACATTGCACTTTATAGTAGGGGTATTTAAGTCAAGAGTGAATAGGTTTCTTGTAGACGAGCGTGCTCCATCGTCGACCACATCATCGCTCTCCATCAGGTGAGATTGTGGTCACACGTGAACCTATCAATAATTAATGATTAAAAGAAATATTTCAAGAAAGCACTATACTTTTCTCAATGTTTGCCAATAAATACAAAAGCAAGAATAATAACCAAACAGGCCTAAGACGCTCAGCAACAAAATTCTCCTACAGACAAACCAAAACTTAGTGTATGTCAAATCTAGCCGCCATTTGTGGCCGTCACGTCACGCCGGTGTTTGCCCACGCGACGTGTTGTGACGTGTTTGCTCGTCGCCCACACGCCGCGCCTGTGTCGCCGTGTCGCCTTGTCGCCTGTCCGACGCATGCCTGATACCGGGCACGGGCTTGTTACATGCATGGGGTCGGCTAGAAAGGGGTATGGAAGTGATGGGAGACTTTATTTTATATATTAAAAGGGTAACTGGCAGTTTTTTGTCGTTTGGTCTATTTTATTTACACCGGCGAGTGTTATTCGTAATCAAAAGAAGCGTCATATACCAAACCAGATATTCTTCCGGAAATTGTATAGTATGTACTTTGCGAAAAGGTTTCTGGTCATATTATTATATCTAAGCTTCAAGACATAAGACTACGTGGCTAACACTCCGAAGTATCCGAAATTAGAAGCAAATTCGTTCAATTGAACTGACAAAGTTCTTAAACATAAAAGTAAAAGGTAGGTGTCTAAAGTATAAATTTTTCGTCTTAAGCGTGAAAACGTTAATGCTACCTTAAAGCCTGAAAGCTGTAAATAAGCCTTACCATCAAATCAACTTACACATAGTTTTTACCGAGCAATAGTCCGCGAGTACGAATCGTTCGTCGAATCCGATCGGCTCCTAAATTGGACTTACAGTAAGTCCGTAGTGCAATCGACTGCGGTTTGTAAGTCGGAGGAGTTTCCTGGAACTGGGGACCGTCATTACTTTGTAAATCCTGGCTTACATGAGACGTAGTAGTCGGGACGTGAAGTACCCAAAAAGTGTAGGACGTGGTTTGAATGCTTTTAATTTGAGAGGTGTTGATTTGTTTCAGTTCTTTCTAAACTGTTGCTGCTGGGAAATTCTCGTATTTTTATTTATTTTTAAGGAGCATTCGCATTGCAGTCGGTAACTTTCTGACAAGTTTTGATGTTGATTGACGCTGAGATGATATTGCGACTTGAATTTTTAACACTTTTCAGGGTTCCGGACCCGAACGGTAACCAACGGAACCCTATTACTAAGCTTCTGCCGTCCGTCTGACCTTAACAGGTAGACAGATGGAATTTTTAGAGTGTTCATTTAATATTTATATAACAAACAACAAACAATAAAAGTAGGTAAATTAAATAAAATTAGGGGGCTCCCGTGCAAGATTTTTTTTTTTTCGGTTTATGGTACCCTTCGTGTGAGGGTCCGACTCGCACATGGCCGGGTTTTTTAAGTCCGGTCAGCTTTGATATATCATTTGTTTTGACAATAAATCATTCACATGATAGGATCTCGTTTGACCACTTTCTCACCTGATGGTAAGCGTGGATGTGGTCGGAGATGGAGCACGCTTGCCTAGAAGCAGCCTGTTCATTTTTGTCTTGCCGTAAAACAAGCAATAAATATTCAAATGTAAACAGCTTCTGAAATATTACATTTTCGTAAAAATAGCCATAACATAGATAGCAAATACATATTTTTACTCACTACTATTCAGGCCTGAAACATAATGTTCTAAGAATAATGTACTAACATTTTCTCTTTACGCAAAAATCCTACACTTAGGGGAGACTCAGGGAACTTACTAAAACACACATCGCGATGTATTATCATTTTTATTGTACGAATACCAAGTAGAAGGTACACGACATATCTTAAAGCGTTGCTTCCCGGGGGACCGGCAGAAGTAAATATTAGAGAAAGTCGCACCAGTCGACAGTCTTTGTTTTTACCTATCTACTAAAGCTTTTGTTATTTTTATTCAACACTTCATTTATTTTTAGGATTTTGCTCGTAAAACTTATAATTCAATTGTGATTTGCTAAATAATGGCCCAGCCATTATGCACAGCCAAATGTTTTAACTTGTAAGCCACAGTAATTGAGATTGACACGGATTTTAATTCTATTTTTCTCATAATAATGTTTTACATTTTTCATGTTGACGTGACATTATTTTCAGTAAAATTATACAAAAAATAATGGATAATGTGAGACACAAAAATACCAAACAATTTTGCGTTATGAACGTCTCAGCCCTACTCTAAGTATTGTCCTGATGAAAAATGAAAAATATAAATTTAAATCAAAAACATTATTTCTTTCACTGGATTTATGAGTCCATTTCTCCGAGCACAGCTGTTCTGGGCCTTGCCCTCGTAAATAATAAAAAAATATGAACGTTTAAATAATCCTCCACGTTCAAGATCCTTGGGCCTTGACCTAGTACCATTGTCGCGTGTCTGTGACTAATATAAAATAATTTAATTACACTCACCGCCCCGGGTTATATATTTTATTTGAGAAGAATAATCTCTTTTGTATATTGTTCGTACGCTACAGATTAAAGTGAAAAATGGCCGACTTGGGAGCAGTTTAATTCGCATTACTCATTTTTGTCCACGTGATTTTTAGAGTTCCGTGTTCGTCTATCAAGACCCCTTTTTTCAGGAACGCGTGGAGTAATCAAGCTGAAATTAATATCAGGTAGGTAAGTACTCAGGTCTGCTACCCCTTGAAGCAGTGAAAATAACAAACTAAATCTAAAGATAAGGCCGTTTCTGCTCCGTCTATGTCGTATTGTCTGGTTGCCATAGCACAGGCTCTGCCTAGTTTGGGATTGGATGACCGTGTGTGAGTTGTCCCAAGATATTATTATTATATTTTGATGCTCGCAAGGGAAACAAAACATTCCCGTTGACCTAAATTCATAATACTTGGCAAGAAGATAGATCTTACAGTACAAGTACAGGAAAAAGTCTGAAGATTGGGAATTTAATAATGATAATTTATAGTTTTATCATTTAAACAATATTTTTTACAATTCTAAACTTATATTTTCGGTTGAGAATTGACCGTGACGTACATTGATGTATCATGGGAGAACATTCTATTCAAAAACAAAGTTAAGTTTGTCCCTCAATCTTACCAGCTATACTTAATTCTGCTTCCATAGTATATGAATTTCCGTCAGTAATGTATACTCGGAACAAATTAAGACTCGATCGGAACCCTCGGTGAGTGAGTTTGACTCGCACTTGTCCGGTTTATTTTTTTGTTGAGATGACATCTGATGCTGAGCATAAAGTTGTGAGTGTACAGTTGTTTGGTTATCCTAACTATTCTTATAAACGAAAAAGAAAATTTGTTGTTTGTTACGCTTTCACGCCTAATCGATTTTGATAAATTATATAGATTGGAGCTTGTAGACCGTTAGGTTACTTTTTTGCGATACTCTATAGTAACGCGAGCAAAGACGCGTCAGTTAATATGTTCGATTTACACATCGAAGGATTATCTGTCTCAAAATCTTCTTATTATTTTCATGTTTCAACTAAAACTTGTTTGTCAAAGGGCCAAAGATTAATATGTAATTAAGTCATCAGTTATTATTTAAGCAAAGTGATCTCCCGGCGATAGTTCAAGGCCTCTAACCTCCATCACAAACACGTTTCATGTCAGAACAAGTTTAGTAATCGAAAGTCTCTTACATAATGTAACATGCCATTAACTAGAGATGAGGCGCCACACGTAGGCTCGGAAATAAAGACAATGAAGATACAAAACAGCTCCGTCTGATGGTAGTTGGACATCAAATCTGTGATTGAACTAACATTAATGCCACCAGCTGTCGAAAAGTGACTTGTTTAGAACTTTTTGTCGTTTTCTCCTGTCGGGTTTTTTGACATAAATAAATATTTTTTTCCTAAATTTTTAGTAACTAACATTTTTGGAAACATCTTCGCGAGCCCTTTGATACCGCACTCGATAGGTCTAAGGAAAAAAAAAAGATATAAAATGGCGCCAAAGATCAGTCATTTAAATTTTTATAATTTCGATATACCCCTGTGTCACTCTGTGTCACTCTCGCAATTAGACAAATCTAACGACACCTCTCAAGTTAGAATCCATCAAACCGTTTAGACTTCAGAGTGTGTTAAAGAAATCAACATAACCCTCCTTCCTGCGCAGTCAGCTACAAAACAGTCAAATCATTTGTTACAAAATCTACATAAAATTCACATAAAATTAATGCAACATTTAAAATAAGACATTATAAAGTTCTACATCAAAAGCACCAACGGAAGAATTCGGTCAATCTCCCGTCTTATGCACACACATTATATTGTGACAAAACAAACAAAGAGTGTGAATCACAGCGCTAATGTGTGACAGTGTCAACATCGTTTTCCATCAGAGCTGTGTGAGCTGTGGGTTTTCCACCGTCGGAAATAGCCGTCTAAACTGACGCCCACGTAAATAACATTTGGCCATCTTTGCTTTTGGACGGACACTGTGTTGACTGCGATCGTGTTTGGAAAGACTGATATGATGGAAGGCTATTGTTTTAATAGTGAGACTGTTAATAGTAACGTTCAAACAATTTGGGCTTTTACTGATCTTTGTCACGGAAACTTAAATACAGCCTTGTTTGAAATTTAATAAACTGAAGCTAACTTTTATTAAGCTACAGAGTCAAAAAGTCAGACAAACAAGTCAAAAATCCACCTGAGGATATCGTCTCTTGCAATATTTAAAGTGATACAGGTTCGTTTCTTAACCTTTTCAAAGATTTTTTTTTCCATTTTGACTTAATATTACCATGCTTATTGCTCCGTGGAAAGACTTCAGAAGAATTGCCATTCCGGATGTTGCAGCTGTTGCTATAATCACGACTTCAAGTGAGTATATTAAATTTCAAGTGGGTGTTATCGTGTAGGACGCTGCAAATAACGATTTCCAAGAAATGAATAGATATAATCTATTTCGGTACCAGTTATAAAAAGTCCAAGGTTTAAACCACGGCGTAGAGGTCAGTAACATATTGTAGCACAGAGCTAATCTGCCGAACGATCGCGCGAGCGATGTGTCGCATTCCACTGATATATTACGCTCACAAATCGTTCCACACATTTATCATACTTTTGCTAGCTTTTACAATTATTTTACACGTTCATTTTTGAGACAAATTCTAAGGGATATTTATGTACTGAGATGTACTTTGACGGTTTCAGTAATGTGATATTAGTTGTCACCTTTAGCTACATTTATATTTTTGTATGATGCAAATTTAAACCAAAATACTACGGGGTCCCAAATTATTATATTCAAAATTCATATACTGATATTCATGATACTGTAATGGTAACGTAGTCAATACATTCAAGCTGGGCCCTCAGATCTCATATTATTTTCGCAACCAGTTTATTTGTCCTTTATCAACGGAAAGTTTATCAATTCCAAATAGCATGTTGTCATGTAAAACTGCACTTTTATTTTATTTGCGTCCCGGAAGACGTAGCGTTGGCGCGGCCCCCCACAAGGTGGACGGATGACCTGGTGAGGGTCGCGGGTAGTCGATGGATACGAGACGCACTGGACCTGTTGTTGTGGCGGCACGCGCGGAGAGGCCTTATGAAAATGAAATGAAATTGTTTAATGTTTATTGCTATGTCCAGCAGTAATCGTATTTCGGCTGATACGACGCCGAAGGAAACCAGCGTCAGACAGCATCTGTCCGGCAAATAGGATATTGTAGTGTTCAATTGTTTATCTGACGGACTAATTCGATTTTTTCAGTAAAATACCCTATTGCTGAAATTAACCTTTTTGGCGCAACAATGAGGCCTGTTTATAAGGATGGAAAATCATCAAATGTCAGATTCTTACTGTGTTCCTCCTAGTGCCTTTTGCGTTCCAGAGCCGCGATGACTCTTTCGAATAGATTCCACAACCCTGCAACCGTGAGGCCTATGTTTTTGTTGTCACTTCTTATTTTATGTGTGTGTGATGGACTGTCATCAAATAAATGTTTTCTTTTTAATTAATTGCGTTTTGCAGGAACAAAATTGAACCGTTCCAAACATTTTGCAATACAAGAGCCCCTATATCTTCCTACATTCCAATCGCACATTCTGAATTCATCCTCACTCTCTAAATCTAACATTGCAGCCTGACAGAGATTTAAGTTGAATACATTGTAAATATAGGACCCTTTGGGCTCCCAGAAATCACGTGCCGCGTCTGAAAGTGAATGTTCGGGATGCCGAGAGTTCCCGACGTCGGCCTCGGCTTCGTCTATGTCCCTTCGCCGAAAAATCTCAAGTATTAGGAGGTCTCGAGTAGGGAGGGTTTAAGGCAGGATTACGCGGGCTGGTTGTGGGTTGCTTGTAATTGAAGTGTGTTTGTCATTGTTTAGTAGTTTCAATTGTTTTCTTTGGGTTCTTGTTTTTGTTTGTCGGTTTTGGCTCCTCCAATGAGTTAACTGCTGTAGTTGTTGCTACTGCGTTATTTAGAAAATCCTTATCGTAACTAATGTTGGAATTGCGAAAGTGAGTTTGTTTGTTCGTTACGCTAATAGGGTACTTTATTGTCGCTAGTAAAAATGTACCATCGTAGTGGCGCGTGTTTTCAACGCAGTGTATCGTCTTCATTTAGTGTTTACGTGAAAAAAGAAAAAAATACGTGTCGAATATTTTTTCGAATATCTATCTGACGGACTACTTAATTCGATTTTTTCAGTAAAATACCCTATTAAGGTATAGAAATAGTTAGGACCCTGGAAATGGTTATAGGCTACTTTTTATCCGGAAAACTAAACGCGAGAAAAGGCACGGTCAAAAGCTAGTACCATATATTTTCAACTAGAGGTTGCTGATAGGTGATTCATAAAATTCATACTGTTTAGGCGAGGGATATTCTGAAAAAAACTGTCATAATATAATAAAAATGAATGATACACTTTGTTACGGATGTGTTGAAGACAAAAATAAAATAAGTGTCGCAATCCACGGTAGGCACGGTTTTATTCCCGCTCTTTGTCGCCAACCAACAAATATAAAAAATATTTTACTTTTTGTTTTAGTACTTAGGTGCTTAAGGTTTATGTCGGCTAACTTCAAGAATACTTTGTACTAAGGAAAGTATACACAAAACCAGTTCAGTTCTATCCTAAATAATTCAGACTATCAACTTTACCAAACCCGACAAAAACTATATTTAAACATATTCATTAAATATTTAACAAACTTCCATGTGCTCTACTTAAAGTTATAATCCTCCCCATAGTTTTCCTCGGAAGAGGTTGCCTCTTATAAGGGATTATATTCCGAAGTTTTAGTATCCTCAGGGCTTTTACATGGCAGTCGACGCTAAATTAGAAGCTTGCCAAATATGACGCATGATTGAACTGACGAGGAGCTTGCTAATTGACCTACAATTATTAAAATTGGGGCAGGGTCTTGAGTCAACAAGCCAGAAAACCAAACCGAAGTAAAAACACAAAAAGAACATTAAGCTCATTAGGAGGAACGAACCTTCGAACCTGTCTTCATTACAACAATTATTCAAACAAACCACTTAGAATAATCGCTCTTAATAAAATACTCTTAACGAATTCATGCTGAAAAAGATACGCTTTTTATTAGAGACACAATGGGCGTACGACCGAGTGACAGAGGAAAAATTATTCAGAAAAGCGACGTGAAAAAAAACGTTCGTCATAAGTGGAGTAAAATATGCACCCTCGTGCGGAGATATATAGGGCCTGAAGAGTCCCGGGCGGTAGACAACAGAATTATGGTCCTTGACTCGTCGGGGTAAATTTTTCGAGCAACTGTTATGTTACAGTTGTGCAATTGTTTAGGAAATAATGTTGAAAGCAGAACTTTTGAGGAAAATTTTCAAAAGAATATTTTTTTTTAGGATTTCGAACTTAGCAATGAATCTAGAATTATCGATCCGTCAAAACAAAAGAGGGGATTTGAGACTAATGCGGGCCACACACGTTCAAGTAATTAGATCAGACAGGCTCGTTCAAACAGTCTTATTAAATTGACATGAATGTCTGTGGGAACATTTGATTAAAATGAGTTGTCAAATGGCATGAAGAAATTCGAAATTTTGTATTTCTATTTGATCAAAAAGTTTGAACCAGCCAGTTTAATCAAAATACTTGAACGTGTATGGCCCGAATTGGAAGACTTATTAAGCATTAATATCCAACTGATTGCCAAGAATTTAGCTTCCTAATACCTAAATACTCGTATAACTAAAAAGAACATATAAAACATATTAAACTTGTCAATAATAATCCTATTTAACGTAAACCTCAGCTAGCTTAGTAATTTCATTCTCCGTAAAATATGCTTCCGGTACTATCTGCTATGCTTCGTACTCGTATGTCTAGCATTTACATAATTCCGTTGAAGCGCTCTCGAGGTTTGCTCACAATTACTGTAATGGATTATGAAACTAGGAGATTTAACCAACTTGGTATACTAAGGCTAATTGCCAACGGAAGATTACACTATCGACGTTCACCCATAATGTTAAGACTGTATTAATTAAACTTAATTATAATATTAATGCGGATTAGTTTTTGACCTAACTTATAATTAAAGAGTTTAAATTTTATGAATAAAATTGACACATCACCCGATGTTATTGATTTATAACAGCAATCATAAAAAACGAGTCAGTCAATGAATAATAATTTACATCAAAATGGCATTTATAATTATAAAAAAATTATGACCACGACCAGTCGCGGTCGCTGTTACGTAATACAGACGCGTGAAAGTGACACGAGTAATTATTAAATCCTAGCAAAGATTCATTGAGGTGAGCCCCGTTAAGTGGGGCTTAGCACGTCAGATTCATCGAAGATTTATTCTGTTTGTACAAGCGCCAAAAAGGACGGATTTGTTTCAATTTTAGGACCCTTTTCAACGAGCTATTATTGACCTTAACTGCTGTGACATAAAGTTTATTGTCGTTAGTTAGAGTAAGAGGTATTTTGGGACGTTTGAAATAGAGGTTGTGATGTAAATAATTACCTTTTTTACTGTCTTTGTTTTTGTGCAAATGTGTTGAATGTAATCATTTTAAAGATACTTTCGTGCCACAGTTACAGAAATAGTTATGAAATGTTTACAACAGTATCAGATAGAACACTCAGATGAATCATCACTGATCAAAATAAACTCACTAAGTATTCATGAAAATGTTAATTAGATCCTATCCTAGATTCTTAACTGAACTAAATCGAAGAACTAAGAGGCGAAGTTTATTGCTTCATTACCCTTCCACACCCGCACCTGTAATAACAATCAAGTAAATTCATAAACAAACACAATCAGAAACAAAATCATCCTGCAACAACTTAATAATCCCACAAAATACAACTCGAAACATCTCACGCATGATCAAAGAAGAAAACTTAACCCTTCAAAGCTTCCAGAAATACACGTACAAAAAAACTGTATCAAAAGGGCGCCTCTCCATAAGGAGCATACACTAACGAGTGGAGATCAAAGGAGACTTAATTTTATACGAAACTATTCCCGAACAAATGAAGCGGGTAGTACTAATCGTCGCATTTGTCACATGACTTATATTCAAGCTCCACTTTAGACGCCGGATGACGCGATGTTTTAGGGTTATATTTGTAACGACATTCTTTCGTACGCCGAATAAAAAATATCTGAAGCTTCGGGTATTCCGTTTGATGTGTTTCATCTTCTTTGTGATTGTAGTGTGTTTCCGGCTGACGGATTTGGAACAAATGACTGACAATGGGATGTATCTATTATTTTTAGACAAGGAACTAGCAATTTGGATTGTAATTTTGTGCGCTTTTAGTTTTTTTGTGCTTGCAATTTTGTGTGATTTTTATGTCACCAAGCAAGATATATAAGAAATTCCCTTCATCTTATTCGCTATGCATGAACAGAAGTATCTCTAGTGCGTATGTAACTTAGTGGCAGTGGTCAAAGTACAGTGCTCGTAGTACAAATAGCCGATGGAGCTAATGGGTTCCAGTTTCCTGGTATATCTGATGCTTACTGCATCATCATAATTTGTTTATTTAACAGAAATTGGTAATATTTTAGTAAGCATCATGGAACCAATGACACTAGTAACTGGGTTCCTCCGTCTGCAAACCCTTACAAACCAGGTCAGTAGAGCATTGTCTCAAATATTCCGTGTATCTCCAAGATTGTACAAAGATCTCTATTATAACTTAATAACGTTTTTCCTTCAAAGTTTCTTTACAGAAAGGATTTTGCGGACAGTGGGTGGTGGCCGGTCGATGTTATCTCGAACACGTACCGTGGCTGAGCTACTTATTTTAAGAACAGTCACTCAGGGGACGTTCAGTAAAATAAAGTAAATATTATTTGAGGAAATACTGAATATTATGTTTGGTTTCTGGAGGCTTGATCAGTGGTTTTGACTGTATCCTAGAATTATGGAACATAGATTAAATGTGTTTTATGTTAGAAGAGGTTAAATAACAAATATTTCATACAAAATGACCCCGGGTTAGCCACTTGGAGTTAGAAGATAACTCTAGTATATGCAAGCAAGCTTTAAGTAACGTCGTTATGATAAAATCTCAAAACTCTAATCTTTATTTCAATCTATTATGCATGTAGGTACACATAAAGATGTATTCTCTTAAATAGCAAATTAGTTTCCAAAGACCGCTGATTAAAGTGGGTTGACGGGTTAACAATAACGCTTTGTGACGTCCCATGTCCACACTAACACAGCATCGTATAAATACTAAATCCAGTTTACACTGACGCGACTCTGTCACATAACCGCCATGGAATTAAATTTAGTACAAACTCACTTAGCTCAGTAATTCCCAACCCTTGCTTGTCCGGGACCACTTCCATTCAGTTATTTTAAGCTTTGTTTGACAAAAGATATAAAGAAAATTTGTTCTAGTTTTGATCTAAAAATAAAACTTAGGTAAATCATAAATTCGATACTTGAAGTATTTCTATTCTATCAAATCATAGTCAGTTAAAAACAAACGTATTTTCATTGAAAATCATAGATTTAAATAGTACTTTATAGGTCAAAGAAAAAAAATGATAGAAACAGTGTACCTAGGTAATCAGTTTATTTCAAAGAAAATTTTAATAATTTAATCCTTTCGGGGACTATATTTTAGCTCTTACGGACCACCGGTGGTCCGCGCAACACAGGTTGGGAACCAATGACTAGCTGCAATTCAACTAATTTTCAGAATTTACTCAGTTTGAGTACGAAAGCTAACGTTCCTAGAAATGAACTCGTCAGTATTACACTGTATTAACCTTACAGGATTCTGAGCCAGTTCCTAGAAATCGGTGTTTTGATGGATCGAATTCGACCTATGTCTGAATTTACTGTACTCGGTGAGTTGCGTACAGGTGTTTACACATTACCAGCGGATGTGATGCCACAATGTTTATATTCCAGTTAAGTTCGAAATTATCTGCACAGTTTCAGATTTTCTGTTTTTTTTTTTAAATGATAAAATGGTGAAGATATTGATACTCTCTCTTCAACCAGCCTTCCTATAACATCGTATTTTTTTCGTCTAATTACCTACTAACTAGATTCCTCACGAACAGAAGATACAAAGCATTTCCAAAAGTTTAAGAGCGTATCTTTCCTGAAAAAAGGTCTGGTAACAAAGAACTCTTCAACAGTTTGACAAACATTCACGAAACCCATTTATCTGTAATGTTTGCGACACAAACAGCTAATCGCCATCAAAGGGGAAACTCCCATTCCGCGGCGAAGTTTTTAAATAATTTCATTATTGTTAAAGTTTGGGGTCAATTTGGGGCAAAAGAAAGTAAAAATTACCGTATTTGTCGCAATGGGGAGCGATTTCAATGATTTAGAATACAAAATGAATTTTTGAGGCGCCTAATCATTGTGGGCTGACTGTCACACCGAAGGGTTTTTATGATATTCATGTTAGAATTTCTTTTAGACAATATTTTGAAAGAAAAGATAAGGATTCAGGTAAATATTTTAAATTCCTAAAAAATAGTTAAGGTAACAGAACCAAGTGATTGATGCTTAATATTCCAGCAAGATATAAACTTATTTATAGCAAGACAAATAATAAGAGTGACACTATTATACCAAAGCTAATTCAGAAATTATTTTTAGAACGATAGATACAAACAAAATTCCCACACGATGATCCAAATCTAAATAAAGAACAAGGGAAAACCACTATTAAGATATTATTATTCCTAAAGAAATCTGAATAAATATCCACCAGCTGTTATTTGATACCACACAAATTCGTATAAATAGCACAGCCTCACAATGATAATTGTGCGTATTAACAAACAACTTGCCGTGAATTAACACCACCTACGCCCAAGACTCACCCCACCTACCCTCAGCATATCCAGTCAATGTAGCGTGGGTAAGAGGGATTATAATTAGGAACGCTTAATTTTCCTTAATTTCTCAAACCCACACTTTGAAGTTTTCAAATGAAAAACTTTTCTTTAGGCGCGGATTTACGAAGAGGAGTAATTAGTCAAACCATTATATGTAGGGACCTATAGAAAAACTTTAGGATGCGGCTTGCTTTGAAGAAAGAGTATGAGAAGAATCCCTGAACGAAGGTAGGATCTTATTTCAGGATTTAGGTTTGCAGTTGTATTTAGCGGTATACCTTCTCATATCTCTGCGTCACTATGAAAACAAGCGATGTTTAGATCACACTATCACACTAATATTATAAAGGCGAAAGTTTGTGAATGTGTGTGTATGTTTGTTACTTCTTCACGCGCAAACTTCCGGACCGTATTAGGTGAAATTTGGTAAAAAGATTGTTTGAGTCCTGTGAAAGGACATAGGATAGTTTTTATCTCGGGAGTATGTTCTCTTGGGATAATTTTCGACAATCACGCGGGCGGCAACTAGTATGTAATATTTTCCAAAAAGTTTTGCCTGATAAAGAGAAAGAAAATAATTAACACACCTTTTTGATAAGTGTTAAACTTATAACGATAGTGTATGAGGCAATCGTAGAAATATAACAACACTTTTCGTACATTCCAGCCTTTTATTTAAACGAATACGTATCTGTATTGCTACGAGGATGCAACTGACCGTAAATCTTCATTGAAAGTAAATTAGAACCCATAAAAGCGACGAGTGACCCTATTCTAAAAGTCACACGCCTTTCTGCACCCGAACACGAGTTAAATATATCGCCACATACAAACTCCACTCGAACTCTTCTGAAAACTAAAAGCACGGAAAACCTCACATTATTCACGGAGGCAAAACTTGGAGTTGACATCAATGCGACCAATAGCTATCGATTACTGAAGGCGAACATAAATCTAATAGGTTCGGCGGCGTTCGGGAATTTCCGGCGTTCTTCGGCGATTCGCGACGGTGTGTAGCGAGCCCATAAATATCTATAAAATGCCGCGGGGTCACGCGAATGCTCAATCAGCTGGCTTTCGGTGTGGTTTGAGCTGCCTTTCAACCCGGCCCCTAATATGTTTGTCGTTAAACAAGACTATCAGTGGCCGGATCTTAAAGTGACGACCGCTGTAAGGATTTGTTAGAAGCCATTTAGTCATAAAAGAGGTTAATGTCATGTTAGTTTGTGCTCACAATAGCCAGAAAACTTTTATAGCAGTTTAAAAGACAAGAGTAAAAGACCCAATAGCGTTTTCATCTGTAGAAAACTCCCGACAAAAAACATTAAAAAGTTAAAAATAATATGTATTAATCCTTTTAGTTTAATATATGTAGGTACGATTGTTTTTAAACTTTTGTTATTACATAGTAGGTATAGTTTTAACGGTCCCCCGACGCGATGACCCAAAAAATCAGAACTATTTAAACTAAAAGGATCGATACATAATTTTTTTACTTTACAAAGTTTTTGATGATGGCTGCTAAAACGACATTTTGTGTCTAGACAAAGTATCGTTCATACGATACACAGAAAAAAAATTCAAAAAATGGAAGCACCTACGATCCTGATGACGATTAAAAACAATCAATCGCCTACTACTTATACTGGTTGGCCTCCAGTATTCAATTCAATTTAATTTATTCGCAATAAGTGTTGATACAATTTCTGTCTTAACATAAATAATTACAGATCCATAACACTTTGTCATAATAGTGTGATATGCAAACATTTGGATTAATAATTATTAATAGTCACACAATATTATTAATAAGTTATAATTAGTAAACCAAACAATAAAATTGAGAAATTGGTCATACTGTTAAATAAATTAAAAAAAAAAAAAACAAAAAAAAAGTATTATTTATGTCCGAGGGTGATTTTGATTATTATTAATTTTTCAACCTCTTATTAAATATGTCGCTTACTGAGTAGAAATTCCTTTCCATTATTACCGGATGTAGCTTAGTACCCGTGGGACGATGTTTCAAACAATCTTAAATCATCAAATTTCCATTGAAGATCCTCACGGCATAATTGCAGCCTAACAAGCTTTAATGGCGGCTTATGAATAAAGTGGAACCTTGCGAATACACTCGATCCAGAAGTGATTACTGCCATAGACGCCGATTATTATAATGTTGCCAACTTGTGGCGTAATGCTATGTGCATAGTGTTAGCGTGGGCCGTTAGCAGGGGTGTGATAGTAGCTGTACTGTTGTATGATGAAGGTGGAGTTATGTACTTGAGAAATGAAAGACCAGACAATTTCCATTTTTAAGTTCGCATTAATATCGCAGTTGCAATGTATAAAAACGTAGGGATGTTATAAGGGTTTTTGTAAGACAGATTGCTACTGAACTGAGAATGCGGACGTTTCATTATAAGTAAGGGAAAAGCTCCTTTGAACTTAAAAATAAAAAAACAAAGTCAAAACGTGTTTTTCAATTAGGCCACTAAAAGGCACTTCACAAGAACTATCATTTTGAAAGATGAAAAGTAGTCTATTGCAGCTTTTTGTCAATAAAAGAATTCTTTAAATCGGATCGATACTTTAGATATACCCCTATCTTTCATTTCTTTCTAAATTCTGTTAATTTTTTAATCAACACTTAATCCTATAACGAACATTCATTTTACGTCTAAATACACGATCATTAAGGCAAACTAACAAAAAAAAAACTTCAACCAAATACATCTTTTGTTCCTGCTTCCATTCTTTAGAAAACATCTTATTTTCTTTTCACACACTTCTTAGTAAAGTCTCACACACTTCAGAAAACGATCAAAGTCAACCACATCAGAAAACGTCAAGCCATTCGCGTCGAGTATCAACTTTCTTTAAACACAAACACTTGTATCCTTTCGGGCCATCACAACGAGACCAACATGTTCTTTGTTGGAAATAGTTGGTCAGGAATAGAACGAACATGTTGATCAAAGAGTCGCGGGCGACGCGCATTCTGCCACATCGACTGACTTATTCTGGAAGGGAAGAAGCAATCATGGGGCATATTTTGTTCTTTAATAATAAATCATCGCAAATAGCAGTTGTTAAAGTCACTTATTTATTTACCACGTTTGTTTAATGTCTAGTAAGTTTGATCACTGAAAGAGAAGCCAGAAAATTTGACACTAGTCTTGCCAAGATTTATCGTGTTCCTTAATAACTGAGTTGTGAAGGCCATGTAGGCAGTCGCTCCACATAAAATAGTGGTAATCAGCTTTGTCCGCTTATACTTGAAATCAATCTCAATACAGTTCAGAAAAAGCTAGAAATAATGAATCACTGCAAAACTTAGAAAAAATATTGTTGCTGAAGTCCCTTTTTATTGTGGCTTGGTAGATATTCCACAGGTAGTTCATTAAGCTGTAATTTTAAACTATGGTAGAAATTAATAGGTATCTCATTAAAATTTAAACTCTAGTTGCCCCTTAAAAATGTATTTTTGTGCTGCCTAAGCACACTTAATACATTCTTTAAATTAACGAAAAGGCGTATTGACTATTATTATCCTAAAGACCTCACATGCACACTAACTGAATTTCACACTGCCTTTAGAACTTTATAACAAACGTCTTGCAGTCGGAAATTATAGTTAAGTGAGTTATTAGAATTGACACCCAGAATAAGACCGCCAGGACGAGTTTAGATCCAATATTCGAAATGCACATTTCTGTAAAATGGCGCTCACAAATTTGTGTTTTGTCGGCTTTTATTTTGAGTGCCTTTGATCTAAAGATGATTCAAAGTATTAAGGAGAGTATGCTGATGGAGAAAATGAGTCACAAAGTTGCGTTGATAGAACAAATTGGTACAAATTGACATTTATATTTGTAGATCATAAATATATCAAGGCTAACAAAGTGGGAAAGACTAAAATAAATAAGTCGTTGGTAAATTATTTATTAAGGAACAGATGGTCGTTGAAGCGCTTGAATGATGAGCAGCGAAACCAATGAGTAAGAATAAAACTGGTCATAAATTCCATGTTTTATTTTTGGTAGACTTTTATGACCGTTTCTTTCAACCTTTATAAAGCAGTTATTATTTTCGAAGCACTGTTGATGACGTAATGACTCACAATTCTAAACACTGAATTTTCGATAGAGCCCATGCTTCCTTGCGCAAAAATTGGTATTGGAAGTAAGGGGAGGGGATGGTAATTTTTCGTCTAATTTAATAAATAACTTTAAAACTATTTGTTTTAAAATACTGAAATAAATATAATTATAACCCTCACCGTAAACCCTTTAATTTGATATGTCACACGATACAGTTGAAAAATCCTTTTTTTGTCCCCCAAAAGTGGCCTCCGTGCCCCAAAAGTGGCACGCGTCCGTGTTTGGGTCACAGAAGTGCATATGGGTTCAAAATTTTAACAGAATCGGTCCTGTAGATTCGGAAAAAATTGGCTATGAAAAACGGACAGACAGACAGACACCCGAGTGATAAGGGTTCCGTAAAATAGTTAAACTCCACTACATTCTATCTGATGATTTCCAAAGTGACTTCAAGTAACGACTAGCAAAGAATCCCTATAAAACTCCCGAAGGCCCCAATTCTGTAAACCGTGCAATATATTCTGCGGGCGAACTGGGTTCGTATTCAGTGTATCAGGTAACGCTGCATCGTACGCATGCCTGCCATTTATTATTCAACGCTGTGGCTTCCTTGCCATATTTTGTGAGCATTTTCAAGCTTGATTTATTTTTATGCCTAGTTTTTTTAGGTTGGAGCTACCTACTTTTATAGTGGTGTTTTGGTATCCTCTATCAATAAAAATAACAAGACGTTATTTTGAACACTACGTGGGTTGCTTTATCCTTCACATGTCTGGTTTAGTTCCGAGACATTCATAGATGAGAATAATCACTGTAACTATTCAACTCTGGCAATCATACCGATAACCTGGTGCAGGCCGCGGGTATCCGATGGATGCAAGACGCACAGGATCGGGGGTTGTGGCGACTTTTGGGGGAGGTCTATGTCCAGCAGTGGACGTCTTTTCGCTGAAATAATGTTGATGATTTATACAGCTTGATTTCATGGTCGCGCTAGCTTCTACTAGGTTCTGTTCCAGTAAGCACGCTGTTTCATAGCTGAAGCTTAAAAATGCTAAAATTAATATAAAAATAAATTATTTCAGAGATTCTTTGGTGCGTGTGACACCCGCAATTTATAAAAGGTAAAAGCAAGAAAAAGAGTTTATTTGCGTCGAGCATGAGGAGTGACGATGAGTTTTGTTTGGGTAAAACTAAATCGATAGTACCCAGAAAACCAATACAAATAATTAAAAAGTAACAAAAGCGTGAACTATTCCGACATCACTCTACCCACATAACATAGCGAGCAATAATATAGAATCGCCACAACAGACGCACGCGATGTTTCAATTATATCGCGGACCATTTTTCACTCGATATCATTGTCGCATAATTTATGGTGGATACCTGAATAGTTCGCCCGTAATGAAGTGGTAGACAAAGGCTTTTTGTTAGAAGTGCGTGTAATTAAATGGATTTTTTATAGTTTCGGGTTAAAGTTGTTATTTTGATTGTTTGGTGAAAAGTTTTGAACAGCGTTAAATTGTGTATCAACAACAAATATTCCTCCATTCCAACCATTCTGTGAGATTCATAGAATATCACTATTGGATAACTTTTTTAAAAAACTAGTATTGAATTGAAAACTCCAATTCATTTACAGATTCATTTATGTTTCCGCGAACTTTTCAATAGACCGTTCAATCGTTCATACTCTCGATTATTGTGAAGCTTTAATATTAAAAAAAACTAGCGGCCACCCGCGACATTGTCTCCGTGGGGAGTTATTTTTGTATCCCTAAGGAACAGAGTTTTTTTCTGGATAAATTTGCCTTTCCTTTTCTATAACCCTGACTCACAGATTATCAACCGATACTAAACCGATTATCATGAAATTGTGCATACACGTCATGCAAATTACCATGATAATCAGTTAAGTAGTAAAGACATGAAGCGTAACCAACAAACAAATCTACTTTCGCATTTACAATATTAGGTACTTGCCTACGACTTCGTACGCGCCTATCCCGTTTTATCCCGTTCCCGTAGGGATTTCGAGAAATCCTGTTTTAGTGCTCCCCTGCACTCCTCATGGAACCTACATGGTAAAATTTAGCTTTCTACGACCAGCAGTTTCGGCTGTCCGTTGTCTGTCAGTCACTCAGTAACGGAAGAATTTTATATACAGGGTCATTGGTAGTTAAGTGCTTTCCTTGAAATGGATTATACAAGAGCTGATTTGCAACGATTTTGACCCGAAAACATGGGGTCCATATTGAGTGGATTCGAGTTATCGATGGTTTTCAGATTTCTATAATTTTATAACTGAGTCACGACCAAAAACTGTAAATGGTGAGAAATCTGTTATACCTACCCCGGATAGTCAATTGATACTTTTGGGATAGCTCTTGAATGAATAAATCCCTCAATTAAAAATGTATTTTAAAAAATAGCCACTTAATTACCAATCACCCTGTATATTGATTGATTTATATTATATTTAATATTTTTGCCAATTGTGTCCCACTGCAGGGCAAAGGCCTCCCTTTCTTCCTTCCATTCCTCCTGGCTTTGGGCAAGTGTGAACCAATCTGGCCGATAGGCGTCAAGCTCGTCCCGCCATCATCGCCTGGGTCTCCCGCGATGTCGTCGGGCATTTTCTGGGACCCACATTGTGGTTGCTTTAGCCCATGAACCGTTCGACATACGGCTGACGTGGCCGGCCCAGTCCCAATTTAGATTGGCTGCTTTTTTTTTTATTTGATTGATTAAATATATTGATTGATGGTTGATAGTTAGGATAAACCCATCCAATAAAAAGGCTGGATTTATGACAATAGTCTCGCCATCCTCCCTATTACATGAGACCAGCAGGTAACTGGGGTGACGTTATTTTTTGTCACACTTACATCCATGACATGACATGACATTACAATACATTTCATGAACACTTATTGTGAAAAAGTGTTGTTTCAGAAGTACGTGGTCATTTAATTTAAGGGTGTATGGTTCTGTATACAGTAAAGACACACTAGCAAGAAACATCAGTCCTCCAGTAGCTCCGTGTCTCTCTCAGAACGGAATCATGATGGCATTCTAGAAACATGAAATCCGGAGTCAAAAGTGCATTCAACTCATTTCATGGCTCCAGAGATCAAAAACCCAGTAGCAAACCAACAGAACTAAACCACTTAATTCAATACACATCAGGTGCTTGCAACTCATTAACACAAACAAAACAGACTTCACCTTGATTCGCCCCGTCCACATTTGTGAGCCATGATTAAACAATTCTGAGTATTTGGTTAGGACGGCCCCCCGGCGAGAGATCAAACAGGCCTCCAGTTATAAGCATTAATTAATAAACGGCGAGACGAGGAGGCCGGGAAACGTCTTTAAATTGAATTGTTTTATAGACGTCATGTGTGTTGATATGAAGGCCTTGTACTGGATATGAAACGGAGCGTGTAATTTTCATTGCAAGAATGAGGTATTTCTTCGAATCGTTCAAGGATTGTTGAAGAGGAGCTCGTGACTTAACAGCACCCGATCTACGAGTTGTGGAATTGTTCGAATGAGTCACCGCGACCCTGGAACGCAAAGGGCATTTCGAACACGGGTGGGTTTTAGTCAGTAAGAGTCTGACATTCCCTTCCACCACCAGAGCGGAAATAGTTATTTGATGATTTCCCATCCAAAACAAAACCCGATCTTCGAAGTAAAGCGACGCTTGTCGAGGTCGATCAGAAGATGGGTGAATATCCATTACATACTTCGAAACATCTTCATACCACGGAAAGTACGTTAAACCGTCAGTATCGGCTGTCATATGAAGATATTTGACAGTCGCTATGGATAGCCAGAAGCCAGAAAATCTGACACCAGTCCTGCCTGAGGGTTGCACCAGTGTTACCCAGTTATTGGATGATGGAGAATAGAATGGACGCCGATCTCAATTTAGTTGGGAAAAGACTCGGCAGATTAAATTGTTCAAGGATTGTTGTCAACATCTGTCTACAAAGCAAAGCTACGTTTAACTAAATCCTCAACATAAGGTAAATAATTGTACAATTCGCGTCCAAAAATTCTATCTTTAATACAAACTCATCGACATAAAGTATTTATATTTTGAGCGCAATCTTCTTTTTTATTTCAAACATCTTGAGATTTTCTTGGGAATTTTTCCAATGAATTTATCTCCTAAAATAGACATAAATAACGATGCTTCAATATTGATGAGAACATTTTTATCGGTTCCACTTTCCTCGTCTATAAATAGGTATGTCTGACCCTCCGGATGTCCACTCCCATGGATGATGTCTTTATAATGTGAGTACATGGGCCGGAGTGACATCAGTTTTCCTTGCTATTTCCTTCTTATGGTTCCGTACCCGAAGGGTAACCAACGGTCCGCTGTCCGTCCGTCCGCCCATTCGTCCGTCCGTCTGTGTGTCAGCGGGCTGTACCTCAAGAACCAAAACAGCTAATATTTTCACAGAGTGTGTATTTCTATTGCCGCTATAACAACAAATAATCAAACTTAAATAAAATTAAAAGTTAGAGGGAAGAAACGTGTTTTTTTTCGGTTTATGGTACGGAACCCTTCGTGTGAGAGTCCGCCTCGCACTTAGCTGGTTTTTCGTATTTGCACAATGTTTATATTATGCATAATGGATTAAGTTTGTCAAGAAGTGTCATTGATATGAAAGCTCTGGTATTCATACCTGGCCATATAGTACAATCTAGACAATATTAGTTCTATCTATCTATCTATCTAGCCTATTTTTCCCACTGCTGGGCTAAAGCCCCTTTCCTATACAATTCTATCCTCTTCTAGTTCGGGTCAGTCTTTTCGGTAGGAGTGGAGCTAGTCCCGCCATCTTCAATATTAGTTAACTGTGAAAATATTTCACTTCTTACAGCCATTCCCAAATCTCAACAAGGTTTTGCTCTTAGTAAACGCTCTATTCTTATTGTAGCAAAACCATAAATTAACAACCTACTTTCCGCTTATACGCACACCAACTTCAAAACCGCATTTAAACTCTAAAAACCTTAAAACTCGGTGTAGCATCCACAAATCGAAACAATTTTATTTGCCCCCCTTCGCCTCGGTTCTCCCTAGTTCCGGTACGTAATCCCCGTGTGCAGGTTCGAGTCCCGGGCCAACTATAAATCACTGGTAAGTCTCGAAACTCGCGCAGAAATAAAATAATTTCATTTATCACCGCTTACACACAGCGCTGGATGCACTTGAGAACTTCTAGGGATCGTTCGACCGAACGTAAAGTGAGGCCACGATTTGGTAAGACGCTGAGCTTGAATATTTAGACCGGGAATTATTTTTAATGGCGACATGGTTCAAAGGGAAAAATATTTTTATACATGTACGCAAAATGTAGGCGTACCATGGGTACGTGTTGCGGAATTTGTTCGAAAGAGTCACCGCGGCCCTGGAACGCAAAGGGCTTTAGAAGAAACACGGATGGGTTTTAGTCAGTAAGAGTCTGACACGCCCGTCTGCCCCTCCCAGAGCGGAAGAAGTCATTTGATGATTTCCAATCCTTAAAAAAAAAACCATCGGTACATATATCTCTGTGTAACCCTTCGTGGAATACAAACATGATGTTATGATAAGTGTTCATCTTAGTGACATACAGGCTTATTCTTAACAAACCAAGCCATATGCTTAGTTTAAACAGTGGTAAACAGATTCTTAAATCTCAAAAAAAGAGGGCAGTACTTCCCTTACACAAAAATCTTCTCCACTTAAACTTTTTTTAAGGAATTAACTAACTCAAAATTTAAAGTATAGTAGGTAAAGTTCTGAAAAATTGACAAATTTTAAAATAATTTTAATATTTTTATTTGTTTATTGCACAGTGAAAAGGCCTCGGATCTGATTTGGTTTTGTAGCTATAGCTAGCTCTATGGTAACTGATTTATTTATTTAAAAATATTTGTTAATTTTGATAACGCTCGTCTAGTGGCACCCACTGATCTTTTTACATGTCTTATCTGCGGATAATGCAGTGGACTACAACATTACTACTAAAAGTTTTGTTAACATTATTACGCGTTATATATGTTGTAGTTGTTTATTATCCCCATATCAGGAAGAAAAAGAAAAATAGTTTTTTGTTAGCTTTTTACTATGGTACGACTTCACCCTTAGGATCAATCAAAACCATAATTTTAGAAGAAATTCATACTTGCATTATAATTTCGTAATATTACCCACTTAAAGTGTTGGATGGGTTGACTGATTACGGGTTGGGGGTTCCATTCACGTACAAAACATTTTTTTACAAATATTGTTTAAATGTGTAAATATTGTTTTGTACTTTTGAATCTTATTAGAAGTACCCGTATAAAGTTTCATGAAATATTTAACATAAACAGAACGTATTTTCTGAATTGAGAATTTGGTGTTAAAAACCGGATAAAGCATAGTTTGACAAATAAAAAAACAACAATTCTTCATTTATAATAAAGTTTGCTTGTAAGTTCTAACCTTTTAAATAATCTTTATAATCTGTAAATAAAAAAATAAAAAAAAAAAACAAAATAAAGTAACCAGATTAATAGAACAAAATAAAACCTAATAACATTCTCATACAAATTCTCTCAAGCTGCACTACCAGTACAGTTAAATACACATGTTTACAGCACAGCTACTTACATTTTATCGTCCATGTCGCCCACCTTAGGGGCGAGACCGTAAGGTCAAAAGGTGAACTCCAGAAATGTTCGCCTCCCGGGCGAATATAACTTACGATACGAAATGGACAGTCTGTTCCCAATAGTACTGTGTTTTGGTTATATCACCCATGTTATTGAACGTACTGCCTCGTTGGTCTAGTGTTTGTAAGCGTTACTGCTGAAAATGAGATCTTTGGTTTGATCCCCGGGTCGGACAGTGTTATTGGGTTTTTCAAATTGAAATTTCTCAGTAGCAGCCGGAGCCCGGTTGGCTCTTTAGATCCCATATAACATAAAACTGCTAAACTTAAGTGAGCTAGGGTATGGGTACACCTCTGCTTTAGGCTGCTTTTCCAACAGAGATGTGCTATACAACGTTGCTATGGAAGCGTTTGTGTTGGAATATTAACAAAAATAAATCTGAACCAACGCGCTAATATTTTTCTCTTTCTAACTTGTAAATATTATGTGTGAGAACGATTCCAGCCCTCTGCATCCACTTGAGAGATTCCTGATATTTTTCTTAAGTTCGGATACCGATTTTGGTGCAGAGATAGATGGTTTGATGTTTTTATGTCTGAAACTAAAATGCGAGCGAAATCAGGGGCAAAGGCTAGTATTAAATATAAATCAAATTAGGTATTAATTTTGGTATCCACCGTAGAGTTACCAGTAAATGGCTAATGATCAAAGCTAATTGGATTTAGTACTTACCATTAGGATTTTCCCAGTATCAGCCAGATTTGTGCCCGATCAATAGCATAACCCCCTATTCACGGGATTTAAAATTAGTCATAATACTATAGGCAAAATGTGGTTGAATACCTCTCCCCCTCCTCCTTCTATGCAGGTTAATTTTTGTGTGACTATCTCAATAATTGGTGTTAATTGAAATCATTTTGTATAAGCTAGATTTTGTTTATTACTATTTAGCACTAAAAGTTGTGAAAGATTTTCACTTTGTCTCCTACAATTCTGCACTGTTCTCTAGTTACTAAGATACACGGCCAGTGAAATTAAAGACATTCGAGACAAGGAAAAAGACATTCACTTTTTCCGTTGGGAAAGGCAGACATTGCAGATCAACACCTACTTCCATACCTAAAGTCTTTTTTAGATTCGTTTACGTTCATACAGCTTATCAGACTCATCACTTTTCAAGCAAAACTAAGTTATTTATATTAAATGTAACCATCACTCAAATATACCAGCACTTTACTTTTCAGAGCCTTTATCTTTCGAAAAAGATTTTATTATTACGAAACATCCACTCCACTACTGGCCAAAGTTTTACTTCATATATTTTATTTTATTTGGGAAAACAAACAATCGTACATTGTATATAATATCAAGAAACACAGTAGGTATGCTATAAGTAAATGTACAATCCACTACGTTTCCACATTTTACTAGCTTAAATAAAATAAAATTTACCATATCATATGCCCATATATATACCTATCCAAATCACTTAGTATTTTATCTTCTCCGGCCGAATAGTCACTAACAAGTCTTCTTAGGGCTGACTCGGTGACAACGCCCGTCTTCTGGCACCTAGTATGTGACGATCCTGGCCCGTCTCGATGCTTTCTGCAAGCATGATCCACCCAGTCCTCTTACAGCCTCAAACATCAGCGCTGTTGGCGAGACTTACTTAACTAAAAAAAACTTTCTCCCCCTAAGCACCAGTCGCTACAGTTCTTAAACACTTAACTGTTACTTAGTGAAGAACTACCGACGCAACAAACTTCAATTAGCTAGCTGACCTATCCGTCTTCCGAAGTTGTAGCACACTTTACAAAATTGTTGTGTTGTACAGTAACCCTCGTGCCCTCCCGTTGCATGGACTTGGCGGTAATACTACGCCTTGGTGGCTTGTTTAAGCCTTCTACGACAACTTCAAGGCGGGTTGCTTGCATGTGGAAGTCGTTTCACGCTATCAGGGGCCCGACAGAGAACGACAACTAGTCAAGTTAGCTTTGGCTTGTTTCATACATCCCCATTGTAATCATAAGATGGTGAACACGACTTTTATGAAATGTACCTATTGAATAATCTTTACGGCAGCTATAACATGGATGGGGTAGATACATTCAGTATATTTTCAATGAGGGCTTCGAAATCTATTCTATGTTTTTTTTTTGTTTAAAACAAATTGGTGTGTCAAAAAATGTGCCAAAGAAAAACGTGTGAGACCATAGACAATAAGCAAAAGAATATTTTAATTTGGAGAATAAAATAGAGTAGGTAGTAATTCGTCAGACATTGTGATAATTTTAGCTCCAGTTAGACCAGATTGCACGCGTAAAAATCGATCCTACGTCAACGATTTGCCCCTAAAATAACAATTTACGATCATTGATTCCGCTAACAAATTCTCCCAAAAAGTGCCATAAAATACTCCATACGTTTTTTCACCTGTAGCTAGAACCCGGTCCCTGATACATAGTTAACGAAGTGATCGCCCGAGCCCATAACATCCCTATGAATAAAGCAGGGACCATAAAACGGTAAAACACCAACAAATTACAATAGCGATCCCATTCTTCGTTCGGACGCCGTTAAAACATCGTGATAAGGCCCACTGTGTTGCCAGAGAAAAGACTTTATGTTGCCTTACTTTGTTGAGAATTAAAGTGGTGAGTTTGTGATGGGAAGAACAGTGTAACGTTGTTGTAGGGAATTATAGTAAATTGTTGATAGAAGTGTGTAGAATCAGCAACAGCCGAGCGCAATTTTTTATCTTGTTTTTGCTTCGTTTAACTACAGCAGTTCAGATAGCAGAATTGTTAAAAAGTGAGTCAGCTAAATTTCAATAAATGTGACAAGCAAATATGTTGCAATTTACCTATAAATTACGCTGACCAACATGTTTCATTTATAGTTATGCGATAGACAAAAGGAGCGCATTATTTTGGCATTTTGTTACTACACGCCTACAGAAATGAATTGGCAGACGGAAGTTTGATTCAATGAAGACATCTGCTATCATCCCAAACACAATAATATTTGAAGTCAAGTGCCCACGTTCACCAAAAGCGACTTACATTTGAGGTCCCAAAAATTCGCCCTTAAACCTCCATTCCCCAATTGAAAGGGACCAAAACTGCGACTGGCAACACCGGTATCCGCGCCGCGAATAGAAACAGTCTTATTACCGAAGCTATTGCTTCTAATGAATAATAAAAGTTGCAGCTACATGAGTGCCTTCTCGAACGTACGTTCTTTACGTATAATATGAAGTTGGGGAGAAATGAACGACCGTGAGAAAAGTGGTCGGGAAGGGGAGAAAAAAATGTTGTAATTTTTGTAGCAGAATGTGTTTTAGAACACATGCAACATAAATGTGTAGGACATTATATCAAATTAAAGTTTGCTCATTGTGAGAAACTCAGAACCGGTCAATGTGACGACCCTTGGAAGGCCTATGTCCAGCAGTGGCAGCGTTAAGTTAATCAATTATCAAATTCCCTAGGTATCTTTAGAGTCTATAAAACGTAGTAGTAAAAAGTAATTAAAAAAAAATAATTCGACTTCAAAACTGTTATTTATTTCATTAATAAGTAAAATGGGAGAAATAAAAGTTATATCTTTTAAAAATCTAAATTAAATATGCTAACTATTCTTTGAGGTCGGTGTTGTCACTTGGTAGTCGTATATCGTGTCGTTCCCCGCCTACCGCAGTTGGGCTAGCACCGACGACCGACGAAGTTAACACGATACAGTGCGTTGAAAACACTCTTAACGTCATTAAAACGGTACATTTTTTACCAGTGAAGTGACATCAAGTGTGCTTTCAACGCACTATTTCGTCTTATTTTTTTGTTTCCGTGTAAAAATAAAAAAACGTTTCCAATTTTTTTGGAAATCTATCTGACGGATTTATTAGATCTTTTTTAGTCAAATGCCAATTAGGTGTTTCTGTTTTGCATTAGGATTTTTTTTGCCACCTATTACGTTTCCTAAACTCTATGATACCAAGGAATTTCTACAATGTAAAGTATTTTTTGTAACGCAGCATTTATTTCTAGTAGTGCATGAATTATTTATTTTTGTATTTTATTTTCTACCAAAAGACTGATTACTTTCATGTTGGTAAGTCAAAAGATTAATTACATTTTGGCTGACATAAATAAAATTCATTAAATTTGTCTCAGGTACTCAATTTATTTGCCAGGAGAGTTAATTATGATGGAAACTTATTATTATTGCAAAAAGTTGATTAATTCTTAGAGCAATACGTTTCAATGTCCCACCGGTCATGATACTATAATGACAGTATTTACTTGTACTTGTAATTATGAGTAAAAGTTTCAAATAACCTGCGATAATAGTTCTGCAGATTGACTTTCTATTTCATATTCCGATCTTTTGTGTGTGTGTCAATATCATAATGATTATGTTGTGTGAAAGTAATAATGCTATTTTTTTCGTATAGAAAAAAAGAAAAGGTGTTTATTGTCACAGAAATGTTTGTAAACACAAAGATAATAAATTGCCATTTAACTGGTAGCAAAAGAAAAGAAAATTGATATTACTAGAAACTAGACAGATACACGTCGTGCCTGTGGCAATAAGACTCCCACTCAGCATGATGCTGTGCCTTGGGCACACCCACAGCATGGCGCTGATTTATATCAGATTCATTTTTGACTGGCCTGTTGGTCGAGTGGTTAGTGACCCTGACTGCCAAACCGGAGGTCGTGGGTTCGATTCCCACCCAGGACAAATCTTTGTGTGATGATGAGCATGATCATTTGTTCTGTGTCTGGGTGTAATTTATCTATAATATGTATGTATTTAGAAATATATAAGTATGTTTATCAGTTGTCTGGTTGCCATAGCACAGGCTCTGCCTAGTTCGGGATCGGATGACCGTGTGTGAGTTGTCCCAAGATATTATATTATTATTATTATATTATATTAGATATTATATAGTTGTCACCTAAATATGACGTATGGAAACCAAGTCTGACGTACGCACCATGATGCATTTATATTGTCTTGGTACGATACAATATTACGTAAGAACAAGCAAGTGCCTCCAAAATATACCAATAAGACAATTTTACGTACCGATACCACCTTGATCACAATACCCAATTTAACTTGGCATGCCATAGCGGCGCTGCTTGTCGATAAAACGCTAAAAATAACGTCAATCTTGGTACAATTTTCTTTGGTTCCTGTTTTAGCCATGTGTCAAGGTATATTTGCTTTGTTTTACTTAAGGTATGAAGATACGCTTGGATATTGAATTACGGAAAGTGCGCGCTTGAGCCATCGGAGCGTAGGCAGAGTTAATGAAAACAATTCCCTTTGTGTGTGAGATACGAACGAACTTTTCCTTGCTGTAATTGTGCCTGTAAATAGGTTCAAGGCTTCGTAATTATGGGGCAAAAGTTATATTTTTGGGGTTCCTATATCCTGCATTCACCATCCTACATTAAAAAAAACATGCTACAAGATGATTATTTGTATAGAAGCTAGCTAGCTCGTAGATGTTCGCTAACAAGGTGTCAATAAATTTCGTTTAATTTGATTTACAGATTGAATATATTATTAGTCTATTGTGTGCAAAGTATTGTAAAATACTTTGCACACTACTGTATAAATTATTTTTTTTTAAACTTAATAGACTGATTTTCAATACATTTATGAAAATATTATGTATGTGCGGAAAAATCGACATCTTTTTAGTAAAATTAGTGATAGACATAATTTTAATACTAGAAATACCTAGAGACAAATTAGATCAACCATTTTTTAGATTAGCTAAAGTCCACACTTCTTTCATGGGGTATTGTGTTAAATGTTACAACAAAATACCTTCTGACATATTAGAACTAAATGAAAGAAAATTTAAAACTTATGTTAAAAGTACACTTTGTAAACAAGCATATTACAAATTAGAAGATTACATTCAGGATAAGAATGCTTGGAAACATGCTGGTCCTGCTCCATAGGACAATCAAGGGTGTAGACAAAATCAAACTGGTTGATTTATGAATTAACTTTATAGATAGGTATACTGTTTCTTTTTTGTGTTTTTATTTTCTGTTTAATTAATGGTTATTAAGATTATCTGTAAATATGTGAGTACCATTTACCTAATTTTTTTTTAGAAAAGGAATAAGTACCTCTGCTGGTTATACTTTGTTCTTATAAGTAGCAACTCTGGGTGTATCGTCCTCACATAATATTAAATTAATTTTTGTATACCAAATTTTGTAAATCATTATTTGAAAAGAGTAACTATGGAGTATCTTGTCCGTTCTTCTCCATAAGAATCTACCTTTCCGAATGGACAGTACAGTCACTTTATTAATATATTTTACTGAACTGTAAATGCTGACGTTCAAAAGTGCCGTTTAATGGCCTAATTGAAATAAACGTTTTTGACTTTGACTTTGACTTTGATGTGTTGCTGGGGAGTTTGTTGCGCCACTTCTTTTTCTCAGCTAAAACACTAGGAAGTGGTGACGGGCGGGCGTTTTGGGGGACTGTCTTTATTATTTAGTAGAACTTTGACGTTCAAAAAGTGCTGGCACTCAGCCTAATTTTAATAAATGACTTTTGATTTTGATTTTGGAACCCTCTGTATGCGAGTCCGACTTTCACTGTTGAAAGTCACATGGCAGACCAAGGCATAGCTACGTTTGCATAGACAAAACTGAAGCACTAAAGGACTGATTTTTCTTGCGAATAACATAACATTTATAAACTCACGCCTGTTCCCAAAGGAATAGGCAGAAAAAATAAACCGACACGTCTGTATACCCGATATAACATTCTTCTTTTGCTTTGTTTACGTGCTTGTTATTATAATTTCTGAGTTAGGTACTGCTAAACTGCTGATGATTTTTCTATTCAAATAACGTTTATATAAATAATACATATAGCAGTTTGACATTTCATCTACACATATCTACATAAAAACTGCCCGATACAAATTTATTCCTCAGGCAAAAGTTATACGACTTTCTTTTATTGTTAGACTCGCGTTTAGCATCAATCTCACCTCACGGATAGCGCCTCACCTGACGGATTTGATAATGAAGCACGCCTGCCTAGAAGTAAACTATTCACTCTTGACTAAGAGACTGCCAGGTGGTAACAAGGTATCGGAAAACACAGACCCCATCTTAGCTTTATGCGCAATGAAAGTCGCTATTCAAAAATCTAACATTTTGACTACGTAAAAGTTTTTTTTTATCCTCCGTCAATCATATCACATCCTCAACTACTCACAAAATATCAACAGAGCTTGAAAATTATCATAATGACGTAAAAACGGACGCTGATAAATGAACAGGGGCTAAACAATGGACAATGGCGACCCGAACCTGCCGGCTTGCCGAGTTGGGACAAAAACTTTACGAGCTGTTGCCAAATTGTAAGGGGTCAATTTTGGGACATAGATTATTATTTTTTAAGGACAGTATGTAAACAACATTACATCACATAGGGCATTAAGTGAAGAGGCAAGACCTTGATGTCGAAGGCTTTCTGTAGGATAGCCATCTTTGCGAGCTCAGTTCAAGGGCGAGTCGATTCCATCAACTGGGCACAAATCCAGAGTCCAAGCTGCTACTGTGAAATTCTAGGTGCCGGTATTCGGTATTTAGGCACCTGAAAGTATTAGGTATTTGACCTAATACTTTCAGGTGCCTAAATACCGAATACTTTGCTCAAATGTCAAACCCGGAAATCGAACCCAGTAGGTACCTCATGCTCAGCAGTACTAATTTCGACCACTATACCAACATAGTAGACCAATAAACAAACAATAATAAAAAATGTACTACCTATATGGTATTTATCAAAATCGATCGATTTTTTTTGTTCTCGTCATCTCAAACACTTTTTCACTAAAGGAAGTTCTGCTTGATAGTCATTTCTTGAGGAAGCGCCTATAGACTCCTATGGTTGAAGCCAGATTTTGCAATAACGGTCATTTACCCACCTACATTTACTATCTTTTTATTTTATTTTAATGAAGTATATTCCAAAAACAGAAATAAAGCTGTCATGAATCGACGTTATCGTGATCCTTTACATTTTTTAGTAGGGAATGAAAAATATAAGAAGAGACAAATTAACGAAAGGACAATGACCGATATTGTAAATTTATCTGGCATCGACCATACGACCCTGCCATTCCATACATTTTCCAAATTATAATGTCATTACAACCTGTATGAAAATATTTTTTCACAAACGCTTTTAAAGTAAAGTTTTCCCACTGACTTCCACGCAAGTAAAAAAAAACCATTCACAGCAAAAATCATAGCGGTTAACCACTTCCCACAACTCTCTAACAAGTGCCTTACAACTAAAACTTTTATCGTCCCGATAAAGAATCTCGGCGACACAGGACAGTCTCCGCGACCGCAACAATCTGGCGACAACACAAGGGTTAGTAGTGCACAAGTTAGCACAAAGTTGGCACAAAAGTTGGCACAAACAGACATTAGCGCCGTATCTCGGTCGGCAGCGAGTTTGTCTTGCAGGCCTAGGGCGCGCTGCGGTCTGACGAATTTGATAGATATGTTTGTGCTTGGTCTATGTGGTGGAAGGACGAGTAGGATGAAGTTTATGACTATTAATTCAGGAATTAATGTGAACATTGTTGACAAGGAAATTTAGTCCAGGCCTTTTGTATTTGATTTCATTTCAATCCACAGTAAAATATTGATAACGAGCTCGTGGCTAAATAATATCAACCGCACAGGTCAATCTTCGTTCCGGCAATGCGAGGCTTACCAAGATCGATCAGTGGATGGGTGACCATCCATTATATTTCGATACTGCTCCGCGCTTAGGACGACATGTAAGCCGTTGGCCCTGGCTGTCGATCGTTGATATCCAGTTACTGGGTTGTGCCAACGTAGAGGAGCCAGTTCTTGTACGACAAAACAAACATTTGTAAAAAAAATAAAAAAAAATGTCTAGAAGACGATTCACATTAGATAAATTGCTAATACAGATTAAGGAATCCATTTTGCCTGAAACCATTTTTAGAATAATCACACGTACATTTAAGTTTTTTGAGGTGTAAGGTGCGCAAAAAATATTTTTTTTTCAAACGTACAGGCTTCATGCTTGTGTCCTTAACCTTATAATGTCTACAAACGGAGTTATTGTTCACCTGACCTGCGGCCTTGCACTCAATTAGTGTAGTGTACTGATTGACCTTTTATTAATTAACTTGGCATTTTAAATGGTTTTGTTTTTCTTCTGTCAGCAAATAATTTACAGATTTTAAACGTACGGTACTGGTATTTGACATGCAGGTCAGATGTTGGGAAAATAAATAAAATGGCGCGATGATGACTTTTAAGTTGTTCAGAAGTATTTTTATGCACACAAAAACCTACAAATACACATCTTATGCGCAAACATGCGAGCTTAACCCAGAATTGGGCTCTCTAACCTCAGTGCGATAAAAGCAAATATGTGACAATATCTAATAATTTAATGACATTGTTGCATACCAATAGTTTCCTGGGCTGCCTGGGCTGGGAGGAAACTTATAATTTAACTCCATATATAATTTAACCATTCTCGAATCCACTGGAACACACACAAAAAAAAACATCAAAATCGGTACAGCTGTTTAGGAGGAGTTCAGTCACATACACAGAAGAATTATATATATTTGTAAAGATTAGATATTCATAAGACCACGCCCTAGCTCATTTATGCCATCATTTCAAGAATAATTTTGAATTTAACATAATTCTTGAAATAGCTGTCGGTACTTACAGCCAAATCGTAGAGCAACGCATAACGATCTACCCACTCCTAGATCCGTATCTCGCTGAAATTACTAGTCATTTTCCTAACACTAGGACCTACATTCCTACTCCTAATTCCAGTTGGAGCTATTTCGGAAATCACCAGGTACACTTAGCTTATTACACCTACTTGTAACCGGGCTTACATCATTTCTAGGCATATTATTTTGTTGCCCTAAAATACTTCATGGTTATTTACAGATCCATTTGTAAACATGCTTGCTTAACGGCCGGTTTCAATAACGTATCTACCTTTAACCAACTGTCAAATGACCTACAACAGTAGCTGAAACATCATATTACAAAGGCAAATGTGACGTTTTAGCTACTGTTGGTAGCTAATTTGACAGTTGGTTTAAGGTAGAGACGTTATTGAGACCGGCCTTTATTGATCCATTTCCATTTTGAAATCACACAGATTGCTCAACCTTTGAGGGTTTACATTATTTCTTTTGTTTTTACTGTGGCTTTTACTGTTTATTGTGGTGGATAAAACCGGTATGCAGGATATTAATGATTGTTATGAAGAAAGACAGAAGAAGCGGGCTTGGTCAATTATTATCAGAAACGAAGAAAAATTCCCCATCTGGAAGCAAAGTAAAAATTAACAGGTATTTTTGGGCTCGCTCGTTCAATCGCAAGCTTCATTCGTCGATTTCCAAGAGCTATCTCGTCAAAATAGCTTTTGCCCGCGCGGATTTGTTTGCTTTAAAACCGCCTATAACCATTTAATTATAGTGAACCATATTTCATCATAAAATCGGTTCAGCGATTTAGACGTGAAAGCGTTCCCAACAAACATACTCACTTTCGCATTCAAACTATTATATAGTCAGTATGTTTTACGTTATCTAATTAAATGTATATGTATAATACACACAACAGTCCCAAAAACGTTTAAACAGCAGGCCAGGTAACCGTACCACACACGAGTCGGTCGCCCACCGTCACTCACCAACTTGAAACCAAACTTAGACAATTAGGTGGCGTGATTACGCGAAATGTGACCGCCGCGGTTTACGCCAAGACACTTGATTTAGCGGCGCCGGGAACTTTGTCCCGGGCCCGGGATCCCGGAGTACACCACTCCCATCACTTCAAGTGCCGCGGTTTGTGCGAGACTTTATCTTAAGTGACAGTGATGACTTTATAGAAAAGTACGGCTAAGAATTGGAAGATGGATTGAGAATTTGTGAGTTCATTGAATTAGTTGGCGGATTTGAGTAGCTGTGGAGGAATCTCTCGCGATTTGATTGAAGATTAATTAGTGAGAAAGGCTAGAACAATGTTGAAGCATGAATTTCGGATCAAAACTGTCAGATTTTGTACTAACCCTACTCGAATCTAGTTATAATTGAAGTATTGTTTGGAAATACGGGTACTTTCTGAGCCTCTCTTTTGCTAACTTCATTGAAGACAATTCAAACCTGATTAGCTGTTAGTAATTATGTGTTGCGGCCAAATATCTTTTTAGTACATAAGCATGTTAACTGGTACGACATATGAGGTTCGTTGTAGTAACTATATGGTCTTTTGTTTACGAGTTCATTGTGGCCTCGACGTGATGTAGTCTTGACCATATAATCAGCATTATTTTGAGCCATATTTCACTACAGTTTCTAGTACAATGTTAATATAAAACTTTTTTACGATTACTGTCTTTTCAGCCTTAACAGCTGTTGTCTGGTCACGGTCAACGAACTCATAAACTAGCCGACGTCTGGACTTCGCAGTTTAAACAATAAACGCCAAACCATCTGTGTTGCCATTTTATTAAAACAAACATTATTGCTACTAGTGTTTCACTCTGCTAGTGACGTGCCACGGACAGAGAGAAAAGCTGTTATAAAAACCGTGACAGTTGATATGAATTTTTATTCACATCCGGTAATATTTTTCTGTTTTCCCAGAATTTTCGTGCATACAATCCATCTATGAATAGGTTATTCAAATATTTGTTTGGAAGTGGAAGCAACAAGCAAAAGCAACGACGATTATTTAACTTATGTTTATTTTAAATTGTTTTGGAGTTTTATAATCGTCTAAAATTCTATTTTAGGACAAAGGATTTCCTCATGGAGAAGACTGGAAATGCCATCGTTCATATCACTGGAAAATAGCAAAAGCCGCATACTGTGTATTGTCACTATGTTTTTCTCTTAATAATGTTTGTTAGTAAGTATTTAATTAAAGGTGTCTGACTAATTTTCGTTTCGTTATTAGTTCGTTTTGCTGTTTTGTGGTCAACATAATTACTCTGCACAACACTAAATGCTGTATGTACTAGTGTGGTCAAAAGGTGTTAAAAAAACATGTTCATTTGAATTATTTCTCATTAATTTATCAAAAGTCCTTATCCCGTCAGTAATAATCTCTACGAAAAAATGCAGATCTGAATACGAAAAAAATGTTTTACTGATGAGATATAAACATTGTCGCCGATCGTTATAAGCTGCTTTTCATACAAAAAGGTGCCCGATTCCTGTAGGATAGACCAGGGGAGCAAAGCCATGGGGAAAAATTAGAAGGAGATCAATTGCTTCTACATCTATTCTTATTTATCAGCCCCTTAAAACAACATTACTTAAACAATGACTGTAAACCTCTCTCTTCACAAGTAAAAACATAAAGTTAATTTATCTCCAGAACAAAGAACGGAGCTAGTTTCAAACTGCATGGTTGGCCATACTTATTCTGTATACCTGCACTGTGGAATGTATTCACTGAATCAATACGGCCGGAGAACGGTACAATTGGGAGCTCGGCAGAACTATATTGTTCGGAAAGCCGACAACTTTCCTCCGTCGGGTAGGGTAGATGGGACTAAGGCTGGCTGGAGAGAATTTATTTTCATTTTATGTTCTTTTTTTATTACTCACCTGATGACAATGTGGTCGAAGATGGAGCAAGCTTGTCATGTTTAAGTTTCGTGTAAAAATATAGGTCATTGTGCTGGGTTTTAATTTTGTGCTAGGTAAGTAAGCCAGTAATCATTTATATGTATGTGTTAAGCAAAAATATTAGCTTAGGTAAAAGTGTTGTCATTAAAAATATTAGTTAATAACTTTAACTCGTCACCCTTGTCATTTTTAATTTGGGAAAATCCTGTATCTTAAAGAACAGTTTTCTTTGATGGATTGACACAATGATGACTGGTACATTTGTATAATTTAAAACATATTCATAGAGAGACGGACGAGAACAGTGTAGTTTTCATGTTACAACTTTGATACTTTCGCTTGAATGATACCAAATTACCGAAGCGATTTATCTCATTCACCAAAACAACGACAAAAAATAACAAATTGTCTTCCATTCTAACTCAAATTTAATGACACGTAAAATCTAAACTTACAACTTGCCATTGAATTAAAGTTTTTTGTAACACTAAAAGGTCATAATAATAAACTAAATTGCAGCGTCTACTAACTGGGTCGTAAGTAGTACGTCATTCATCACAGAACTACGTTTACGTGTATCAACGTAAATGCCATGCAATTATTATTTAGAACTCTAGGTGTGTATTACGTGGTTGCGTGGTGAACTAGTGTATGTTGTAATCAAATTATGATGTTTCGAGGTACTTACTGTATACTCGTGTAAGTGAATTCTGAAGCACTTACTGTATGTTGTTTGTCTGTAATGGAACTGGATTTCATTACTTTTCGCTTTGTTGTGGAGTTTCAAATATTATCTAGGTGTTTAGTACAATTTGATTTTGTGCTTTAGCATATTTATATACTCACCTCGTTTTTATTTCAGCGTTAGTTTTTTGCGATAGTGTCTTTCAATTTTCTGACTAAATGACAACATTACCTCTGACATCCTAGAACAGTTTAGTTGAAATAAATGCTTCGAGTTTGTGTCTTCACAATTGGTGTATTCCTACTTGATATTTTGATGAATCAATCTCTCTAGATTTTCCGACTATATTAGGGTCGGCTTCCAGTCTAACTGGGATGTAGCCAAGTACAAGTAATTTGATATTTTAATCACAAACCGAAATAAATATTCATTTAGTACCACGGCCACGACCGACAACTGGCGTTGTCACCCCATGAACAAGTGAAACAGAATAAGTGTAGTACAATGAATCCTTGCACTCGCAAGTGGCGCGTTAATCCGCGAGGCGCAGGTGCCTCTCTTAAAACTTAAAGTGGTATCTACATAGGCTATGCACTGATAAATATAAGTACATACAGTAGTATTAACGTGTTGAGAACACGCATGAAATTTGTCTTCGAAATAAACCAGGAAACAAAGAAATACGTTAACTTGCTACCTGCCATGATTTCTCTTCACCACCCGTGGTTGACTGGTAGAGAATGCCTAGGGTATTAAGTTCCAATAAATGTTATTGAAGCGAAAATTTCTTTAGCGGCGTAGTGCACTTTTTGGGAGGGGTAAAAAATGTTAAACTCGCGTCAGGACACGTAACCTGATCGAAATTTCGAAAGACGGAGGGAAAGTTCTGAAGTGTTAAATTTGTAATGTAATATAAATTGTCATGTTTGTGTACGATAGCGCAATAAATGAATATTGTATTTTACCACATAAATGATAGTACTTTTATACTGATAATTAAAGCAATTTGTGCGAAATAATTTCCTAACCATTCCAAAATATCAAAAATGCACAACGTTAATGTTCAAGTTTTCACTTCTACCGGCACTCCCGGAGTGCAACCGGTTGTTTTTTTATTCAAGCTGCTTACTACCATTATAAATGCGTAATGCGGATGAATAGATAAATAGAAGGATGTTTGTTCCTCAATCACGCCAGAACGGATCTGAATGAAATTTGGCACAAATACAGATTATAGTACTACTCTTCTATCGAAGGTCTGCTGGGGGAAATGTCGATTGAAATAAGCAGTACCTTTTTGCTCTTTTCTCTGTATTACGCACATAGGCTACGGGAGTATGTTCCCTTGGGATAATTTCCGACATTCACTGGGGCGAAAACACTGATAAAAGCTAGTACATATAAATGGCACTGTGACTCGAGCCTCAAGTTAAGCTAAATCGTAAGTTTTGGGTTTAAATATTTTTATATCAGTCATGAGACGTCACGTATTGAGTTGTGAATATTATTCGTTCATGTGTTTATGACACAAAGCTTTAATTCACCCCGAAAGAAAGGTAATGTGTTTCACATTAAAATACGGATGTAACACATTCTAATGGTTTTTGGAGTACCTAGTAAAAATTATATCGATTCGGCCTTCTTGGCAAGTTTCGACTGAGGTAGACAATAAAACAATACATAATAACAATACTACGATAAACTTCTCAGCTCCACTTAACCAAGATCGCGCCTGTTTCAATTATTCCACATATTTTCCAAGTGCGTGGACACTTGAGACACAAAACTACACCAATTTACATCACAATATCGACTAGGAATCAATTTACGAATAATTAAAACAGCCGCTAAACTTCACTCAACAAAATCCCGCCAAAAACTCTCTGTCTCAATAAAACAGAAATAATAGTAAATAGAACTAGTCTCTGACAACACAACCACGTATGCTGTAAAGCGCGGAACACACCTGCGACACGCCGGATTAATGGCAACACTGCAACTAGCGCGGCTTTATTATATTGTACTAGTGTTACTAGTTTCAAATAAACTCGCATTGAATCCGAAACTGTTACAGTTGTTCGCAGTTTTAGAAACGTGCAGTTTAGGAATTGACTGTAGTTGGGCTCCCGACTATGGATGAACCTGTTTTCTAACTAAAAACTTGTCTACAAACATCGAAAAATAGAAAATGGCCAGCCCAAATCGTATGGGATTTAAGAATGCTATTGCCATAAAATGTCTTATTGTGTATCTATTTCTTTTTTTAAACTATGATGATTAATTCAAGATTTGGTCATATGAACCTGTGCATCCTAACAGCTCGCATGCTTTTCTCAATTATAAAGAAAATGAGCTCGCATTTAAAAAATCTGGAGCAAAAAATTGTATGATCATTTCTCATATTCTGCAAAATGAAAATAAGACAATTACATAATTCTATTTCCACTTATAAATTAAATGTAGGAGTCAGGCACACTCAGCGATATTCAAGCTAAAAAATAAAAAGTAAAGCATACGGAAGGATATAAGAAAGTTTTAATTAAAAGTAGGTTCCATTCGCGCCGCGCATAGATTTCCATAGATAACGTCGACGACGCGCGATAAGTCGCTCGGCTTTCGTTCGTTTTTCATTTTTTTGCAGCCTTTTCTTAATGTTTTTTTTTTCTTGATGAGTTTGTTGACTTGGTGTGGAATGGTTAACAACAATTCAATGTGGCGGGACACAGCTGATTACAAAGACAGTCTGTGATCAGGATCACAAATTTATCGTAAATTAAGAAAGTCCATGTTTACTGGTTTAGAAAGCCAATTCGAAAATTTAAAAAGCGTTCCAATTCAGTTTGATCTCTGCGGTTAGCAATTTAAAAAAAATTACAAAATGTACGGAAGAATAGAGGGTTGCTTGTAAATTAGTAGAAATGGCACTCAGGTATAATTTTATTTAAAAAAAGTACCTATCTGTACCGTTCAACAAGTTCGTAGGATTAGTAACTAATCCTACGAACTTGTTGAAGAAATAACTGTTATTTCTTCAGAACCGCATCATCAGTTTTAGTACCTTTGCTGTAGAAAAATTATGGAGTTGGTAACATTATGTAAATGTTCAACAAAATTATGGCCGTCTGTGTTTCCCCTAATACTCGTTGTTTTGTTTATTCACAAGTTATTACTTACTTAAAATGAAGATTTCAAGAGAAAAGATAACCATTTTTTCTGGCTTAAAATAAACGCTTCAAATCCAAGTTGAAAGCGACACTAATCCTTGAGACAAACTTAATTGAAACAACATCCCAAAAAAAGAAATCTCTTTACAAAAACACAGAGCTCGCTAAAAATCTAATAATTACAAGTCTAAGCCGTCGTTAACATACAATCTGGGATCAAAAGCACCTGATTTACCTGCTTAGCACATCAAAAAGCCGTGATGGGAGAAATATTACCCCAAATGAGCGTATCGCGCTTCGAAGCCTTCTACTCAACGACCATTATAACTGTACCTCTCCCAAATCCTTAATTCTCGTAGATCGTGGTGTGTGGGGATAATCGGGGGGTCTTCGTGGACTAGTCGAGGTTAAGTTCATTACCTTAGCCGTTGCTTTACTTAATACAGTTAGTGAGTTATTTCGCGGTGAGAGATGGCTTCTGGTTAAGGTTGTGTGTTGGGTTTATTTTTATGTCTTCTATTTTGGTAGCGAATTCTAGAGGAAACTTGGGTAAGCGTGGCTTGTAATGGGTAAACAAAACTCTAACAAGAGTAATTTGAATTGACAATATATTTTCACTACGCTTACTCAAAGGCGTCAGTTTTTGAGTAAGCGTATACGACCGTTTTTAGGCTTAGGATCTTTTGTATTCATAACGACAGACTGGTCGCCAGGCAACCACACTGGTCGCCAGGCAACCACACTGGTCGCCAGGCAATTTCTCACAATCATTTCTAATAAAATATTATGTTTATGGCATTGTATGTCGAGTTACCGTGTTGAAAAACGTTGTTTTGAATATTTTGGCATTCATTATTGTCGCTATAGTCTCTCGGCTCCATAACGGTATATTCCTCCTAGGCTACAATAACAATATTTGGCCACTTGTATCAATGTTCTATATGAAAGAATACTTGAACCGTTTCGGTGATCGAAGTATAGACGCCAGCTGTACTGAAACTACAACAATCTGTCAAATATCTTGAATAGATTTTCAACTTTATCGCTAAAGCATTAAGTTCAAGGTTGATTGGGAAAATTTGACAGTTTCAGAGTAGCTTTATACGCTGGCGTCTCTACTACTCGTATAATTTGTTTAGAAAAACAATCGTTGCAACCTTATCTTAGGCTCTAAACAGGTTACATTCTACCAGCGACAGCGATTTTATCGATACGTCAACATATAAGGCCGCGTGTCACTTCTGTTCCGCGTGTCAATGACATACATTTCGGACTTTTGACAATTGTTATCGCTGATACACGTAGAAAGCGTAGACTTTGCCTGGAGCCTTGACATAATTTCTACTTTGCCCTTTACGAGACCACACAATACGAAATCTTTACAAGAAATTACACACATAACACACTATTAAACTAGTTATTACATAAGATCGTCATCCGGAAACTAAGCGAGTAAATCAGTTACACACATAATTAAATAACGTATTACTTGCCAGTTTCTGTCACTTAACTACATATATAAATGTTCTATACAAATAAATTAAATTGAAGTGTCTGTTTGAAATATCGAAATAACAACTTTTTACTTAGTTAAAGTATATTTTTAACTTATAACAGAAATCATTTTTTTTTATTGTCTGTCCGTTTGTTCCGGCTTATTGCAGTTTGTTTTTTTAGGTAAAAAAAAACAGCGGATTGCACTCCGGGAGTGACGGCACAAGTGAAACCTTGAACATTAACGTTGTGCATTTTTGATATTTTGGAATGGTTAGGGAATAATTTCGCACGAATTGGTTTAATTATCAGTATAAAAGTACTATCATTTATGTGGTAAAATACAATATTCATTTATTGCGCTATCGTACACAAAGATGACAATTTATAATACATTAAAAATTTTACACTTCAGAACTTTCTCTCCGTCTTTAATTTTCGATCAGGTTACGTGTCCTGACGCAAGTTTAACATTTTCTACTCATTCCAAAAAGTGCACAACGCCGCTAAAGAAGTTTTCACTTCAAAAAAACAAACCGATGAAATTGTTAAATGACGCGGACGAAGTCGCGGGCAATATCTAGTGTTATGCAAATTCGAAAGATAACCGAGTGTGGTAACTTTATCAAAAGAATTTATTCGGTCATGTCATGAGACAGGTTGGCTTCGTCATCATCTACAGGTTAAAATGCTTAATTTAATTGACAGTTACAAGTGGTATGTTAATATGTAACCATTTCCGCATAATAGTGGATGTTGACAGATGATAATCTTTCGATACACCGTCAAATTTCATTGATATGAGAAATAATCACGTCTTAAACTCACATGTTGCGTAAATGTGAAGACAAATTATTCGGTAATTTAATAATAAAAGGCTGACCACATACTGTTTGCTCAGAATCAGTGTTAGCACACAGTGTAGTGGTCGGAAGGAATTACCAAATAATAAATCTTGAAGATAGGTAATCGTCTATGTTACGTCATGAAAGCAGAGTAAGTGTGTTGTACGACTGCATATTAATGAAGATGATGACTACAAATTATAAAACAAAGTCCTCCGCCGCGAACTAAACTCAAAAACTATTGCATCGATTTTCATACGGTTTTCACCAATGGATGGGGTTATTCATGGGGAAGGTTAAGGTGTTTATTTTGTCCCGAAATCCCTAAGGGAACGCGAAAAATGGGTTATGCGCGTACGAAGTCGCGGGAAAAAGCTAATATGTTATCAATGCTCTTTGAATGGCATAGATTAGGAAGAGAACTTACTGATATAACGAAGTACGTATTTTTGTATTTATAACTTTATGTACACAGGAGTACTCGAACAGTGGCAGGCTTGATATTTCAGAAGACCTTAGGCAAATAGATATTTTCTACCAGCAATGACGATAGACAAAACTTCAAAGGACAAACTTAACTTTGTTGGTGAAAAAATGTTCTCCCATACATCAATGTATGTCATTGTCAATTCTTCAATCAAAAACATAAGTTTGTTTTTTAAATGATAAAACTATAAATTCCCAATTTTCAGACTTTTTCCTGTATTTATACTCTAAGATCTATCTTTTTCCAAATTTCATAAATCTAGTTCAACGGGAAGTACCTACCCTATAAATTTTGATTCCCTTGAGAGTGTCGAAATATACGTTTTTTGTGGCATAAACGACCGTATCTTTTTTTCTGCGTTAACTTATGAGTTTGGTTTTCACAGCTTCAAGGGACTGTAAACTTGAGTATATGGTTTTAATTTCAACTCGATACCTCCACGCGTTCCCGAGATAAAGGGTTTTAACAGACAAACTGACGGACGGACGGATGGACAACAAAGTGATCCTATGAAGTTCCGTGTTTTTCCTTTTGAGGTACGAAACCCAAAAAAACGCACAAAATGTACGGGATTGACAAGATAAATTTCACTTGGTCACCAATCATTTTGAACTTTCATCAATCAGTTTCGTCGCTTCGCTGATCGAAATTTTTCACAATCTTCTGAAAATCATTCACCCATCTGTCTGCTGATCTACTATATCTACTGTTTGTCAGAGACCACTTAGGGTTCCTCTACGTATGCTACGCCTATACTACTAGACTATAATATCTACACGAGTCACGTCCCGCGGCTGCGCTCGCCCGTCTAGCGCCTACAGTCGCGGTGCAATACTCGCTGATTGTAAACGCGACAAATCGACGCTTGCACTGTGTAGCTACTTGTCAGCCCTCGAGAACAACGGGTAATGAGGTTAAGGAATACCGAAGGGAACAGTTTTTATAGGGTCTACTAAGGTCTCTCCAATGAGGAAAATATACATAATTCGTGTCTGCCAAAACATACTGAGGTTATCATCTTGTCCGTCTTTGTTCTATCATGATGAATTGTTTCAGCAGTGGTCTCTCAGTCAGGGAGAAAGTTGTAGGTAAACTTTATCAAGCGAATCAAATTATTCTGTGATAATTTACTCAGCTTATTGCAGTTTACTATTGGACATGTCTTCCAAACTGTGCCAAAACACCTGGTTCTCCGGCTCAATACAGCATGCTCCAGCCGTCGTTTTCACGTCATCGACCATGCAGCAGGAAAGCACACGCTTTTCGTTCGCTGGTCTGACTTCCGTCTACTTTCGTCTCAAGGGTTCATCCAATCAAATCTTTTCAAATTAACATGCATTCACACTTATAAGCTTAGCGTGACCAGAGGGCTGGCTCGTTCTTGGCTCAAACAATTAGCATTGCCGTTCAACGTGGCAATGCTGCCAGTCTTCGGGGCACATTTCCGGATGACAGCGATGCGGAGGAATACTTCGACGCCTAAGTGTATTTTGTTTTTGGATATGTATATAGTTAGGTTTAGTAGATATAAAAGTTCAAGTAAATAGTTTTAAGTTAGTTATGTACATGTATTGTAACGTATTATAACATTTTATCAGATCTTTTTTAATTTATGATTTATGTACAGTAGTGGTACATTTTCTAAAGATACATATTCTTAACAAGCAATGCGTTGTAATTGCTTCTAAGAGTTTCCTTATGTTACATGTGGTCTCAGTTTCCTCGTGTCTCATAGCCCCACGCCCCAAGCGTTGGATTTGCGAGCGATTTGCGTTTATAGCCATTTGCTGGCGCATTACTGGGGCGACGCTATGAATACAAGCTCGCAGCTCAGCTTGCGTCTAATCATTTAATATGAAAATTGTGCCCATTCAGCGCTGCATGAGGGTATCTGTTTCATGCTCGAATATGCACTGCTTGTTTCCTTAGTTAAAAGCTGGTTATAGTAAAAGTTACATGAAGTAAATTGACAAAATTTTCTGTTAGCAAAATTTCAACATACGAAAGAGTCGTGTAATTATGTTTGCCAATGAATCTATTGCATTACAAATTATTTAAGAAAACGTCTTTATCAGAAGAAGTCTTCTTAGTCAGTAGAAGTCTTCTGAAATAATTTGCTTTCACACTTACTTTCATGAAACAGTACAAAATCCTGTTCAAAAGATACAGCGTTCGTGACTCTTTTCATGCAAAATAAACCGAGAATATATTAATAAATATTTGCGATTTTCCTCGAAACTATTATAATTTGTTTCATAACCTGTTTCCCCTCAAACTCAGCAGGTCCGTCCATAATTTGTCAAAATGTTGAAGTCCATTAGCATTGAGGAGCTCTGACCTCACCCTTGACCCCAGTACAGTGACTTAAACGAAAACTAATGAATTAATAATAATTTACGACATCGTTAAATTACGGGAGCCGTAATTAAAAGTCCAGGTTACTGACAGGGAATTAATATCTTCAAATATTACAAGTTTCAAGCACAATTTATTACGAGCGGGCCCCGAGAAGCGAGTATTGAGGTCAGACGGTAAGCGACGGGTAACGAGAGTTTAACTTTAATGTTTGTTAAGTACTGGGTAATATTGGGCATTTTGGAATAATTAGTACTTGCAATTTGTGCGATAGTGTTAGAAATGAAGTTCAACCAAAATAGGTGTTAAATAACAATTATTTATCTCAGCCTTCCAATTTAAGCAGTGGCAGTGGTCAGGGCAATCCCGAAGATGCAGCGTTAGAAGGCCTCCCATAAGATGAGCAGATGACCCGATAAAGTCTCGAATCCGCTGAATACGAGACGCATAGTCAATGTGAAGACACATGGGGGATGCTTATATTCTTTGGACGTCTTTCGGTTGAAACGATGATTCTCAACCTCGCGTTTCTCGCAGCCACACCCTAATAAGTAGGACAAAGCCTAGTTACAAACAAACAGACACAGCAAGTCTCTTAGGTCACTGTTACGGACAGATAAGAAACTCGACTCAAACCGGTACTATTAGCATACGAACTGTGGAGGCTGTGATTGCATAACACTGCACCGACTGTCATGTTGTTAAACAGCTATTTACAGAATTCAAGTTCAGTGCTAGATGATGCAGTTTTGAATTTTTTTTTAGAAATGAATATTCAAAATCAAGCAGTGGAATCTTGTTATTGATTTGTTGCCAACCTTGGATTGAGAAAATGCTCAATATTAGACTCTTGACTTTGCTTTGAAAATGACATTCAAAGTCAAAATGTACCTAAGCGAATACTTCGTTACTTCGTGGTGTTTGTTGTTGGGTGCTTGTTTTCAGACAAAAATATTCTCACGGTTAATATTTCATGCCGTAACCCAAACGATGAAAAACTTCAATAGGATCACTTCGTTGTCTATTCGACTGTCTGTCAGTCTCTTAAGACCCTTCGGATGTGTCCTGTATTATTCTGGTTGCGCCAGTAAAATAATTATCTCTCTTTTTCTTTTTACACTTTTTGACAATCGTTATCATTGATAGAATGCCACTTTTTCTAAAGCCTCTTGTCTACTTCTTGCGACAATGTTAAAAATATATCTATTTTATGGAATGCTACAGATCACATAATTGGTTTAAAGTTTGTTGTACCTGTATTAGATATTCAGGAAATTGCAAATTGAAACCAAGCTTCATTCTAAGAACGTATGAACTAACTCCATGAGCGCAAGCCACCATGAGAATTCTCTCTTATTGCTCTGATTACCTAGACGACTCAAATTCTTTTGCTATAGGTAACCAGAGCTACCTATACATTTGTAAGCACATCTCCATCGCAATCTATTCCTATCAAAAAAGCCTACATTTCGACACATTTTGTCATGCGAATGCAAACGTTGTTAAAAATGACTAGATATCTTTTGTTCCATATAAGTGGTGTCCAACTATGCATTTAATAAACAACTGTATTGTTATGGAATGTGCTCAATAAACAATGAGAATAAGTTACATCACGTTTGGCCCTTCCATTTCTACACATCGCCGCAGGCGCAGCCATATCTAGCGAAGAATATTACTCAGTTACACGTTTTCTTGTATAGGTAGCTGTCGAAAGAAATGTCATTAGAACACGGATCTAAAGGTTATGGATACCGTTGATTGGTGATGTAATATTTGTTTATTTTGTTGTTTAATTTTATTACTATGAAGTAACGTTTGTTTAACCACAGTTTGATAGTAACCTAACATTTTAATGTGGCCGATAAGTTCTTTAATTAGTTTACATAATGACGCTAAACTTTAAAGGTCGCGATAAATTGTTAATTTAGTAAACACTTGATATTTTATATTCATATTCTTAAAACTTTTTAAGAAGAAAGTCAACGTTTCAAATAGCGTTTAGATAATTTTGGCCTGAGTTCAAGGATATTTTTTTAGACTGTCTCCATTATTTTTATGTCCAAGTTAAGTTCCAAGGCTAGCTGTAAAAATATTCCCAAGTTATCTCCCAGGATAGTTCCCAGGAAAATTTTAAAGATGTTTCATTTTACGCTAAGTCTACACACAGAAATATATTTTTCTTGTCAAACCGGTTAGTTTTTTACCGGCGTTGTCTGGCAATAGGTCAAATCGTTTACTAACTAAACGGTCACTTACTATTTCTATGGTAATTTTTATGATAAGCTTCTAATCTAACGTGTAACATAGTGGCCTCTGCCACTTACCGATTAACTAAGACTTTGCAATAAAAAACAAAAAATGTTAATTTCAATAACATAAATCTTCAACATACGTGATTTGGAGATCACCTTTTTAGCAAGAAGATGCTTGTGTTAGGTGACTCCGCTCTTCCACTTAACATTATACAGAGTATGATATTGAAAAAAGAATAACAAAATAAAATACAAATAGGAGCGCACTTGTGTGTTTTATGAGAGTGGGTTTTGTTTGTGTGTGTTTTTTTTTTCGTTAATTATGGGAAATCATCAAATGACTTCTTCCACTCTGGGTGGAACGGAAGGGCATGTCAGACTCTTACTGACTAAAACCCATCCGCGTTCCTTCTAAAGCCCTTTGCGTTCCAGGCCACGGTGACTCTTTCGAACAAATTCCGCAACCCTGGCAGGACGTGAGAGTGTACATTGTGTTTGAGTTGAATTCGTTGACCTGTATATAGATATAAGTTTAGGTTTCAATTAGGTTTAGCAATATGAGTTATCAATGGGATCCATTTGGACTCAGGGATGGAGACTGATTACATTTTTTTTTTATTGGAAACTATACCTCAAAGTCAATAAAATGTTATGTTAGGCGATCATATGTCCCTAAGGCATACACATACATACCTTGACTATTCATTTTTTTTTTCTTTTGATTTAAGCTTAATTTTCAAAACATATAAAGTGTAAAGAAGAGATTTATTAAAAAATATAATTGTGAACTTATGTCGCGATTTAAAAATATTTACCTACATAACAAATATTGTCTTATCGCTACATGCAGCGCCATCTGTTGACCTAATGTTGGACTGTAGCAACGTAATCAATTACTGCTGTGCGTAAGTGTGTTTGATGATTAGGTAAACATGTATTTTCTCGAATAAAAATAAAGTTATTCTGTTTTTTTATAACTGCGATAAAATCAATGCAGTGTAATCTGTGCAAAATGATTTGGTGATGAGTAGAAAAAATTTGCATAATTTTTGAATAATTTTGCAACGTTTTGCATCAAAACTAAGTATGGATTAAGTAGTACTGACTTACCTAAACCAAATAAACCAAAAAAAATATAAAGTAAATTTATCATCAAAATATGCATTTATAACAGTTCCAAAACAAATACTTACGCTGCATTAAATATAGAACTCAATAGGTACTTAAATATCAAGGGTCTTTCAACAACATCTTTACATAAGTGTATTCATTAAAAACTAGCAAGTTCGAGTAGGTACATCCATATAAGTGCATGTTAGTCAACCCACGATATTAGTGGACACTGATGTTCAATGCAAAATAACAAAGTATTTCGTTACATGATGAGTTCAAGGCTGCGATGGATATTATAGAATGTTTGTCAATATGTTAAACATGGCTGTTTGGTTCAAGGTTTCTCTTATAGACACTTTGTTTTAATCTATCTGGTTTCTTAATTTAAGAAGTACCGGTACAGGTACATACTTGAAGTAGTAAAACTGAAGTTTTAGATCAACTTAGGTACATCAGGCATCTAGCAATTTAAACTTACGTACAGTTCATTTATTTATTTATTTATTAAAACTTTATGCACAAGTAAAATCACTGTACAAAGGCAAACAAACAACAAACAAACAATGGGTCTTATTAAGGTTTACTTTCAAATAGTGGATCCTCAAATCTGCTGGTGGCTCTAGTGGTTGTTAATAAATTATTTGAAACATGTACTTATCAGAAAGATCATCCCTCTTTTATGTTTTAAGTAGTTACAATATTTTCAAGTTCTCCTTCTCATTATGAGCAAAACAAAACAATACATACTGTTCGGCAAAAACTTACAAAATATTAATAAAATATCTATGCATTTAAAAATGGGAGGTAAAGTTTACGACTTAAAAGAGTTCTATAACGATACTTGCAGCGCCATCTGTTATCGTGCTGTTGTAATATTAACCATCAAATCAATACGTTTGATTTTGTAACTGCAATAACAATTTACAAAACAAATTGTATTTGATTGGTCACACTTTGGTCTGGAACCAAGGAAATGCCAAAACTCAGAAAGAGAATCAAATTTGAATGTGATATATTCATATTTCACATTCAAATTTGATTCTCTTATTACTCTCCACAGTACATCGACAGACAGTTATTCAGATTTTTTTAACCCAAAACTTTGCCACTAGCATGGCATCGTTGGTGGCAGCGCATAGGTCACTTTGACCACATCACATCACATCACAGTTTTTGGCACAAAAGGTAGTATGGATGGAGGAGCGTAGTTTGCGATTCGGTTCCACATCCACACCCTGCTGTTGATCCGTCTAGATCCCACTTTGGCAGGTTAAAGTTACACCTTCCTACCTGGGATCTGAGGCGGTTGAACTTGTACAGGCATTCAGCAATAGAAACTTATAATCCAATATAAGAAGTGAACCTTGTAATGGACTACTTACATAAAAAAAACCTTACCACTTTTATATTTTTAGTTAAAATATTTTCAAATTAACTCCCACATTTTTAAAACCCGAAAATAGTCTCAAAAGCTGGGTCAAGTGTGTATTTAAATATGGGAGGAACAGTGTGGGGCATAAAAGAGTTCCATGAGGCTGCTCCCAGGCTCCCACACTGCTGATAAAAATGTTTCCAAACACTAGTAAACAGTTTCTAAACAAACATTAATTTGATCACAATGTTAAGTCACCACATTTACTTACTTTTACATTACATAACGTTACGTTACTTAACCTTTGTTGAAGTAACGTAAAATAAAGTGGTATTAGTTTGAAAATATTAGTAAACATTTTCTGCAGTTTGGTGTTCAGCAGTGTGGGAGCACCATAACGCTACTTGCAGCGCCATCTGTTATCGTCATGTCGTACTATCGACCCTAGAATATTGATTCTAGGGTCGTACAAGCGTATTGACGCTTGTCCATAAATTTAAAAATACTTTTGTTACTTTGACAATATTTTAACAAATAATTTATGTTCGACTTACTAATCTTTGTTCTGAAACCATGTAAATACTAAAAACCTAAATATGGTACCTACATTAAAATTTTACAGCTCTTAGAGTAATTACCTACCTGTAAATTAATTTTAAGCAATAAAGTAACAAACAATTAATTTAACTTAAATGAGTGAACTCTCCAAGTTAATCTTTTAATATTTAATTAATCACACGCGAGAAAATAAAATGTTTTATTAATAAATAATTAATAAATCTATATTTGTTTGAAGTTGATCATAATTGGAATTAAATTAATAAGATGAGTGTATCTAATCAGGGGTTGTTTGTTAAGATCTCAGAGCACACATAATATTATTACCTAAAGAGAATGTTAATCTGGCTGAACATAATTTTATTTTGAAGGTTAAACTCCAATTTCATGTATGTAACATATTTTATCATGATAATTATTGTAAGCTCAATAATTAATATGATTGAATATGTTACAGAAATATTAGACTAATTAAGTGTGGAGATAACATTTTGAGGTTTTTAAGAAATTGCGACAATGTGAACTAATATTATGAAGGGGTAAATTGTTACTTTTTTAATATATTTGGAACAGGTTTTGCAACTACTGATCCGATTACGGAGATTTGTTTTTCCAGGATTTAATATCCTGAAAAAATAATGGTTACAATGGGATTGACCACGGAAGCAAAGCCACGGTACGACGTTAATACTATTAGGTAAGTAAAATCGGATGTAAACAACTTTGTTTCGTCCCCTTTTTAATTAATGGCAAAAATTTGCAGATTTTTGGTGTACCTATTTAGGTTAAAGAACCGCGATTTTGTTTTGGATAGTTTTTCAGGCCAGGACTACGGTATTAATGTCCGTAATTTAATTCGAGAGTTCCTAAGCAGATTGTAAAACGAACCATTTTTTTCAATTTTTTTTTTCTGGTTGTCTGTCTCATATCGGGGATCGGAATGAGATGTACTAAAAAAATCACTGTTGGAGCGAAGAACATCCACGCTACATGCATCCACTTCGACTGACTAATTAGGTCGAGTTTTTTCACTATTCTTCTCTATAGAGCCCACATACCAGGTACGGTACTGCTGTTACTGTGGCTAGTGATCAAATTAATCTGTAGACCAAAAAAAACCACTGGTTCTAATAAGACAGCGCCGCAAGCCATGCATTATGATCTAAGTACCAATGGAAGTTCGGGACCAACCTTTTTTAGGTAATTAATCGAAGAAGTTAATTAAAAAAGGTGGTGATTTGGTAGATGTTATTTACCACACATCATCGCGAAGCCTTTATATTATTATCATTGAAAAATATCTGTACATGCTCCATTAATAATAATTAAAAACCCGAAAAGTGCGAGTCAGACTCGCGCACCGAGGTTTCTACGGAAGTTTACAAACTATGAAAGCACTCTCATAACTCTGACAAAAATAATGCAAGTTTGAATGACAAATTTAACTTTGTTGTTGAAAATGTGTTCTCCGATACATCAATGTACGTCACGGTCAATTCTTCAACCGAAAGTATAAGATTGTTATCGCAATGACTGTTCATAGGATAAAACTATAACTTCCCAATTTTCAGACTTTTTCCTGTACATGTACTGTAAGATCTATCTTGCCAAATTTCATGATTCTAGGTCAACGTCAACCCTTTAGGTTTTGATTCCATTGCGAGCGTGAAGACATGCGCCATAAACGGAGCATAAATGGCCTTATTTTTAGAGAGAAGACGTTGACGTTGAGTTTGATTTTTCAGCGCTCCAAGGGGTAGGGGGGAGAGGGGTGGTATTTGATTTAAATTTCGGCTTGTTTCCTTCACGCGTTCTTGAGAAAAACGTTCTTGACAGACGGACAGACTGACATACCTATTGACAGGCGGACAACAAAGTGATCCTATAAGGGTTCCGTTTTTGCCGACAGAGGTACGGAACCCTAAAATGTATCGTAATAAAAAGTTGTATATGCGTCACCGGAAAATTGCAGACTCCGTAAGAACTGTAGTAAATCTTTATTACATTATATTATTAAATCCCATCAAATTCAATAGTTTCCCATATATCCGTGTCTTAAACCCGTGTCGGAAAAAAAAAATTACAATATTTTTTTGTTTTTTTTTAAACTTTGCCCCACACTAGGAATTTCTCCTGTATCGTAGATGCGTTTACAAACATACAAACTCACATACCCAAACAGCCACATATTTCACATTTCACGCGATATTTTACAATCTTACGGCGTTTGTTTACTCTGTAGTTTGCTGATGATGAGACATTGAAAATATTGTAAAAATGTAGTTGTTTACAGCAAAAACGTTACCTTAATGCAAATAATCTTATGGTTGCGTCAGCGAATGGTGTTACCGTTGCAGGCTAAACATAAGATTTAATAACACTGAATTTGCCATCGACACTCGAAGAAGTTAAAACACACGTATGCTAGAAATTCTTGCGATAGTTTATCGAAGCAGATCAGTTCTCATAACGCCCGCGGGAACACCGGTCGTTGTATATTGATACCGGTCGACCACTACATACCCACGTACCTATATATGACAATGCATATATTCATCCATCTCCTTGAAATTGAGACACCGCAGCATCATATGCAAGCTTGTAACCTGATAACAGAACTACGTGCATAAAACTCCTGCCTAAAACAATGAATAAAAATTGTTGGTGCAGCATGCAAAACATAAATAACTCCTCTTTAAAAAGATAACCCTTTCAGCAGGTGTTCGATCGGCCCATTAAGACTTTAAGACCAATACATTGATGACATTATTATGTCCCGACAGCAAAATGCACCTGCTGTGACACGCTTCCATTAATCACGCTCTCACGTCACCGTGACGCTCCGCCGTGACGGCGTGTCACGCCGACGGCACGTGAATATTGATGACGACACACGCGCCACCGATCCCTATCCCCGTGAATACTGATACTTTTAACTTGCCGACGTGTTAGCATGCTCCCTGCATCCACAATGACGTCATATTATATTTCCTCCGGCGCGGTGTCGATAGTTCAAAGCGAGCGCTCCAAAAGCGTGGATTCGCTACGTGTAAATCGATACAGGTTTTTTTGCGAATAGCTCTTGAAAATGTTATTGGTAGGATTTTTTGAGAGAGAATAGGAATACGATCGTTGGTACTGCAGTGTTTAGGTAGCATAAAAACAAAAATTCTACTGAAGATAAAGGAACTTTTATAACCTACTTTACCTTTAAAAATTATATCATGAAATACGATTCTATTCTTTATTGCACGCTTAAAAACATGCATATACGTTACAACCGCAAGCTTAACCCAGAATTGGGTTTTGATTATAATTTTGGTGCCAATAAACATGTAGCTAATCTTTAATTAAACTGTTTCAAAAATATCACGGCATCCCCAACGCGCAGCTGCTGTCCAGCCAGAACATGCACACTCATACATCACGTCTGTCTTTGTCAGCCATACGTCAGCGTGTCACGCTGTCGCGTCGTCTGCCGCCGCATAATAACCGGAGATGCTCGGCTGGTACTGCCAAATAAGGGCTTCGTTTACACGGCTTGGCGACATAGGCGGAAGGGTTCTATATTGTCTTGTTTAAGTGGGTAAATGGCAGCGACTGCAGAACCTCTAACTGAGAGCAATCTATGATATGACACTCAGCATTAGTTGTCTATCACGAATGCACTTAGGTACAAAAAATATAACCTTCTGTCTATAAATAACTATTTCTAGCCGTACCGGAATCTCACTTATTTATGCGCATGTCTTTATCTTAAAGGATTTTATACTGTCGCGTGTAAAAAAACGACACTTACTCTAAGACTTCCTTTTAAAGCGATTCGACGTTGACTGTTGAATAAATAAAACCAGAATTCCTAAAAAGGACTGACTCCTTAAATCGTCAAAGTATAATGGCGCCAATGCATTCTCCCAAAATAGCTGATGTCAAAACTTTTGCGTGTGTCTCCTGCCTAATTCCAGCGATGATTAAGCCGCAAAGATCCGAGACACTTCTAATTCTGCCAGTCTCCTTCGTGGCGGGCTCGTAAAATTTTGATAGGTTTCAGTCATGAAGTACGTACTAAATGGAGTGCTTAAAAGCATCGTATAAATTCATGGAGTTTCTATTCTCGAAATTCATGAGTTACAGGAGGCGAGAGAGGATTCATCGTCCCATCTAACGTTCGATGTGATTGCATTGCTCTCGTGAAAGCGTTGTCCTACTTCATGTCTTGCTTGTTATAATCCGGTAGCTATTAGTGAAACGAATTTTATTAATGTAGACTACAAAATGACATTTCAACATTTTATCTGTGTAAAATAAAATCCATTCTTAGGTGAGGAGTGAATATTGTAATTGTCATCTATATGCCAAGCACATTACGTCAAGTGGCGATTTACAATACATCGTCCAAGGGTTATCGTGTTACCCATTTACTGATATTAATTTGACTGGCCTGTTGGTCGAGTGGTTAGTGACCCTGACTGCTAAACCGGAGGTCGTGGGTTTGATTCCCATCCAGGACAAATCTTTGTGTGATGAGCATGATCATTTGTTCTGTGTCTGGGTGTAATTTGTCTATAATAAGAATGTATTTAGAAATATATAAGTACGTTTATCAGTTGTCTGGTTGCCATAGCACAGGCTCTGCCTAGTTTGGGATCGGATGACGGTGTGTAAGTTGTCTAAAAAAAAAAAAAATTTGCTGCATCCTTTTAGTCCAATATAGTTGGGAAGAGCTAGGTAGGCTGATTTTATTGCGACACATGCAGTTGTTTTTTACAGATGCCCTTTGAATCTAATTATTAACACATCACTCCATTTCTTACTTCTCCCTGTCCTGAATTAATGCAACGTCGCCTGTCTATTTGATTGGTTACAAGCCACTGGTTTTACGATTCTGTTTGTAAATTACAACCTAACTAAAATTATGGGCGTTTAATGTGTGGCTTTAGTTTCGTCTATAAGTTGAAAGCAGACCTGTCTCGGGGGTATATTAATTGTTTAGTGCTTCGTAAATTGGTTAGTATTATGCCGTATTTATTGGGAGACTCATAAATGGAAACGACACCTCTGGGGTGCCAGGGTATCATTAGCAGCTATCTATTAATGTAGTGAACAATTACGCTGCGGCATAAAGACTTCGAAGAGTTGCTTTATCAAACGTTGTTTCGATAAACTATGTTTCTATGACATTACTAAAATCTTAAAAGAAAAATGTCATCGAAAAAAGCTTTTAGTATTTTAAGAAGGTGCTAAAAATGTAATCTCCACAGCAACACCTGCGTTTTTTTTTTCAATCTAAAGTACGTTCACAACTAATGGCCGCTCATATCTCTCTCACAGATCAGCTGGCTCATTAATCTCTTGCCTCAGCATCATTATCACACACGTTATCAATCTCTCAACACTTTTCTTCAAGATTCTCTTCATCTATAACACTTTAAAGGTGTTCATCCGATGAATAAATAAAAAATCACTTAGTCGGGTGTCAGGTGGGGTTGTCAATTACACCGGCGGATGAAAGCAGCCAGGACTATGAAATATGGATGTGGTATCGATGAAGTGCCTGAATTTGCTGAAGATAAATTTATTGTAAAAGTTTAAAGGGAGCAAAGTTTTGGAAGTTGGTTCGAGTTTGGCGTTAGGTTCAGAAGTAATGGACTGACAGTATTTTCGCTGTTTTAATGTCGTTTTTCTTGTTTGTAGCAGAGTGCAGGACTGACCGTCAGTTGCCGGAATTGGTATTTCCTCGGAAAATGCTGTAAAGTGAACGTCCGTAGACGGTGATTTTATCCTGAAACTTTTTGGGCTTTTGACTCAGTTTTATGGAACAAAAGGTGTTTACACGACAATCAGTTGGAAATTTCAGCTTCTCAATACACTTTGATGTTGGTTATATCCCATGCAAATCGAATATATGATCTAGGTGATCAGTAGTCAGTATTGATGCTGGTGTCCATTTGTCTAATCCAGTGCTTCTGTAGTCCGTATGTACACATAACAAGCCCGTGAGTACTCTTATCAATATTCATGACGTAATCGCATGTCACGCATTGCCAATGCACGGAGATGTATGTATGTACGTGTAAACTGGCCTTATGTATGTAGGGACTGGAAATTAGTTTACTAATTGGTAGTTGCAGCATTGTTTTTATATGATAGCTCTAGGAAGAAGGTATATAACTTTCTACATAAAAAATATCTAAATTAAATGATTTAATGTCATCATCAGTGATCGGATAATCGGGCGCTTATATACTTAAACTTCTTCCCGTAAAAGAATAATATCGACATTCCTTTCTGAATAAATAAGTAATCCCGGAAACCCGGTATTAAAGAATAGCAATCTTAATTAAATTATAGCAGTGATTATTTTGATTTAGCATCTTTATTTAATTTAAAACAAATGTAAAATCATAAAAACTTTCAAATCAATGACTCATCATAATACGGAACATTTTAATTACGTTAAAACATTACTCTCCTTCTGGCGCAGTCGGGTAACTGAATGGGTTTAATCCGATACAGAAACCGCCAAATTAGTAATTTTTTTGCAAATTTGGGAATAGTTTAATGTGAGTGTGATAGTTTGTATTGAAAAATGCAACTGTGGTAGTCATGTGGCGCATGTGTTATTGTTAAGTAGTTCATTATTTTGTATCTGATATTTTTTTATGTCGCAGGTTTTCTTACTTAGCAGACAGACCTTATATGGAGTTTGTTGCGTGATTACTTCTGCCTAGATTCCACTACTAAGTAGTGACAGGCGGGAACTTTGAAATACTGTTTTTTGGAACTATTTACAAATAAGCGCTGAGTATTACGCTGATTTGAATTAAGTGACTTTTGATTCTGACTTAATCTTATCACTAACTAGCTTTGGCCCGTGACTTCGTACGCGCATGTCCCGTTCTCGTATTGTTTTTCCCGTGTATAGCTTTCTTCATGAATGTGGCTATCATAAACAAAATTAATTTTTCAAATCCGACTGGTAGTTCCAGAGATTAGCGCGTTCAAACAAATACACAAACTCTTCAGCTTTATTATTAGTATAGATATAGAATATAGATATAACTTTATATTTCCGAGCCGTTAGGAGCTGAAACTCTCGGGTCGTGGGGTGCGAGTGCTCATTACTTGTTTAAAAATCTGTCATGACGCTTAGTTGACACTTCGCGTGACCAGAGGGCTGGTTTTTACCTTGAACAAAGGATAATCATTGCCATACAACGTGGCCATGCTGCGTGCCAGCCTTTTTTTTAATTTGAGATGAGTTTGCTCTTGACTCTAGTCTAGGTCATAGCTGACAGATACAAAGTCGATGATGGAGCGAGCTTAACCAGAAGAAGCCTGTTCACTCTAATTTTGAAGAGATTAGGGTTGTATGCGTTCGGAAACACAGACGCAGGCAGAGAGTTCCACTCCTTTGCTGTGCGCATTATAAAAGACGTTTGGAAACGTTTAGTGCGGATTGGTGGAATAGCAACAAGGTAGGGATGGTAACTTGCAGTGCGTCTAGATGTCCGATGGTACATTACCAGTGGCCAGCGATGCGGAAGAATTTTTCGACGCCGTATTTTAGACTACTTTTAGTTTTAGTTAGTAAAGAGATTTTTATAATAATTTTTAATAATAACAGTACATAAATGTACAGAGTATGATAATAACAGTACATAAATAGATAATAATTGAATTTAATTGTCTATCCCAAATGGTAATAATCTTTTCTTAAGCTGCTAAGTTTTATCCATATTTACATATCAAGTAGTCGTGGTAAAGTTCTAGTGGCTGAAGTATCAATATTATGCATGAGGTAATCGCGGCGTGCACGGGAGCGTAACGTTTAGTGGCGGAGGCGGCTGGCTGAACACAAAGTACCTTCTAATAGTTTCCTATCAGGAACTGTTCTTAGTCCTAACTTTTGTATACGTTGCGTGTTTATTTTTATCTCACAAGAAAATTACCCAAGGCAGTGCTATATAATATTTTTAATCTATAATTAATGCCTGTTCATTTGAAATGGTAATTGACAAAAAAATCTAAACCATTACTGTTTTAGCCAAAAAACCTTTAAGAGCGTTTACGACGTATGACATTTCATACAAACTTTCAAGTCCTCATTTTTCGAAATAAATGAACCGATTTGAATGAAACTTCCTACGCGTAAGCAGGATATATAGGTCTAAAAAGGTAGATCGCATCAGTGACTTTTTCGAAAAATAGTGTTAGAAGTAAATTCGACCCAATTTTAAATTTTCCATAGAAACGGAGATTTCCAATCTTCCTTTTAATAAGACATTTCGAAAATGTTCTTAACTAACTTTTCAGTACGTATGTCTCCTGCTTATGTGTATGAAGTTTTATTAAAATCGATTCATTCATTTCGAAAAATAAGGTTTTAAAAGTTTGTATGAAATGCCATACGTCGTTATCGCTCTTGAGGTCATTACTGGACAAAGGCCTCCTTCAATGACAAAAAATGCTTCTGGACACAAACACAAATGCAATGAACTTTTTCACAAAAAATACAACCAACTTCCAAATAAAAACTCTAGAAAGTCTGAAATAACTTTAATTTCGGAAGTCGGTGTTTTTAGTTTTGTTTCTTCGTTTTTAACACCAAGTCCTTATTTTAACTTTGTAGTGTTTTTATTTGGAAGTTGGTTGCATTTTTAGTAAAAAAAGTTTTTTTTTAACATTTTATCTGTGATATCCGACAATTACCCGACGTCATTTTGCTTACTTGGACGACGTAATTACAGAATCCAAGTAGAAAACATGTACGCAAAATGCTCATAAAATAAAAAGTGTTGAGCAAAACTGAATAAAATGTTTACGAGACTAAATGGCAAGTACTCCACATCGAACGAAAAAATAATCACATAAATCGGAGCAGAAACCTCGGAGTAATTGGTAAAAACAGACTTCAGCACAAAAAAAAAAAAAGTTTTCCGTTTATAATACAAATACAGAGATCGAAAGTGTACCTCAATTCAAAATACTCGTAAATGCCATACAACTAGTGCCTGACCATATCGACCCGTCATTTGCATCAAGATCCTGTGGATTTTGCTATCCCTTCCTTCACCAGCCGTTCTTCATAGCAATGTTCTTGAATCTCATTGGTTGTTCTTGTCAACAATGGTAATTTCAATTTCCTTTTAGCTTTACCTTACATATTTAATGTTCTTTAAATATACATTTACTACGGAAAAGATACAAAAGTAAAAAGATAAATCTCCCTAGGGATAAAAGGCGTTCTTTTAACGTAATAAGACGCTATTTGATAGCATTATTTGCATCTTAAATTCTTCATGATATCATTTTAATCCCGAAAAAGAAATACAGGATTGCATAAACAATTTTTGTGTGATCTTTTCTGGGTTGAGGTAAGTGTTTTTAGGTAGTCTTGTTAAGTTAAAGTACTTTTCGGAATAAAGTATGATTAGTACGGATTATAACTTGATGTTTTTTCAAAGAGAGGGTTAATAATAAATAAGTTGAGATTTTATTGCTGAAATAGATGTCTAATTATTTACTGTGTGTCAAGCTGGCCAAGACAAATATTGAAAGGTATGACTTGATTTCAAACAACTTGTGATTAATACTGAAAAAAATGTTGTGGAGAAAGTTAGACTGGGCAATGTTCTTGTACAGGTGATGGTCGATGTTCTTGTCCTTTCAGTTTATCTTAGATCTTCGAACTACTACACTTTTGAAGAAAACTTCCGTTCTAAGTATTTTTGAAAGAAATTTCCTCCACTCCACTACACTCGATCGCCATGAAAACGGAAAAACACCCTTAAATTATTATTAATGCCTATAAACAACAAGCAGTTACTGTGAATTAAATTGAAGGACGCTGCATCAAGTGGAGCTTGAATATAGATTCACAAAACAAACCGTTACAAAAAAACTTATGTTACTATCCCAATAACAAAACACGTCAAAATCCTACTACACCTTACCTAACACGTCGCCGCGTCGGTGCTCCGAACACGCTCGAATGCGTCCGATGTGCGTCACGCGGTGCCCACGACACGCTCCCACGCCACGCCACTGACTATGACAGGGATTGGCCTTCCGTAATGTAGGTCAGTGCTTAAACAGATCCGAGTTTGGTCAAGTAATAAAAACTGAGGATCTAACTTTGATTGAAGTAGTTATTCTGTATTGTTGTTGACAATAAATATTAGTACAGAAAAAAAACATTCCGAAACTGGTTTTCATTGTAATTTACAATTTAATAAATAAAAAATACAATTAAATCAATTATATTATTACTATTCCTGCTTATTATGAGGTTTACAATAATGTTACAATTATGTAAATTATATAATGTTACATATTAACTAAACACATTGAGTGCTTAAGAGAGGCGCACTTAGGAGTTTGTTTTGCCCTTGTAACTGCGTAACGTTTTTGCTGCGTCTACGTACATATTTGTATCAGAACTGAAAAAAACGGCGACGTGAAATACCCAGGAACAGATAACGGGACAAAAATGTCTGCTTCATGAATGGACTGCAAAAGTCAATAAACAGTGTTCGGTTGGAAGACTAGAAGATTGATTTGATAATAAAACCATTGTAGAAATACATAATTATAAAAATAATAGCTTGCGCTAACATTCTAAACAAAAAAACAACCCTGAATGCGTCACTAGTGCACGTGGTGCTCGAGACACGTCCGTCACGTCAAACTCCTGACAATGACAGATATTGACCTCATGAGAAATGGGTCACACTAAATAATATTTCACAGAATTCTGCTTTTTACGTCGACTCCGAAATTCACGAAGTTTTAAAGTTTTGCCTAGATGATCGAAGATAAAATACTTTAAGGTCGTTTATCGAAGTTTCAACTGGTGGAAATAATTGTGACGAAGTTAAAAATAATAACTTTGACCTTTGACTTTTTTGATTTTTCGAAAAAACTCACTGAATTGCGTCGTCTCAGTTGTGTGAAGTTTTTCGATTACAAATTATATTAGAGATCCTTTTATTGGTGACAAACCATTTTGTTACTACCTATCCTACAAATTATTTCAGTAAGTGTAAACAAGTATTAATTTAATTTAATTTTACGAATTAACAGGATTAAATGAAACATTTTAAATAACTGCAGACGTGCGGTTGATATCAACCCAATGTTTTTAACGCCTGAACAAATATATATGGAAGGTGCGTCGCTCCTGCACGCGACATGTTGCTAACACGCAAGTTGCAGGCTCACAACGGTCAACGGTTTCCAAGAACGCCTGTAGGTTCGGTTACGGTGAGGTACCGGAGCCCCTTCAATGTGCTGATGGTGATCACCAAGGTGGTTTTAGTGAGGTGAAAATCCCACACTTCCTGGTCTTTTTCCCCAAAAGTCCAGGCGCCTTAAGAAGGTTTCCCCCCAAAACAAAAAAAAAAGCTTCGGTTACGGTTCAATTATGCATCTGTTACCATATTAAGAACTTATTGATGCAGTGGCTGAGCAGTTAGCTTGAACAGTTCTGGATAATCGATATTGCACTGATATTGGTTAATTGGATCTTGGTATTTGTGTAAGTGAAAACCACTTGTTTGCTAAAGTTTATGTCAGATTCTATAGTTCGAAGTTTTCAGGTTATTTTTGCCTGCAACTTCGTACGCGCATATCCCGTTTTTTCAGTATGTGGCTAGTAGTTCCAGAGATAAGCGCGTTCAAACGAACAAACTCTGCAGCCTTATTATGTAATTAATATATCTAAGTATAGATTTGCCATCTAGGTTAGTTCTTTAATTTCTTGTTTGGCTTCATAAACTGTAATATAATGTTAACTTAACTATCAGATGTGTGCTGGGGAGCGAAATACTGATTTTCTACCAATCAGCAGGTAACTTACCTACTGATTGGTAGAAATTCAGTATTTTCATTTAAAACATAACTGATAAATTGCATACCTGTAATTTATCAGTTGTTTTAAAATGTCCCAAAAAAAGTACCAACAACGATAACCAAAGTGCGTAACAGCAGAGTGACATTCTCCATGACGCGGGACGATTCTGACTCTGACAGCTATTGGCTCGCTGAAAAATGGGTCACTGCGCTTATAGGCGGAAAGTTATCGGAGATATTTGTGAAAAATACGAATGTGGAACCAGAGAGAGGCGTACCATGAGCGGGTTTTTCTAAAAGTTTCACTTATTTTTACCCTGTATTGTGATCTCTCTGTTTCACTCAAAAGTTTGCTGGGAGAAAATTCAACTTTATGCAAAAGTGAGCTTACTTTGTATATTAACTTTATTACACACATTACACAGTATTATAAGTTGTTGTTGTAAATACAATAAATTAAATAAATTATTTTTTAAATATTTTTTTCCTGTATACCATCAGAACTTTATTATCACTGCTAGATGATTTTTGGTGTTTTCAGTGTGAAGTTTCTCATTGCAATGGGTCTTTAGAAAAGTAGAAAAATCTGAGTCAAAAAGTGTTTGTTTATCTTTTGTTAAATATTTATCAACTGTCAAAAACTTTTTTTTGCCTAAAATCTTCAGAAATAAATCATTATCATGCCTGTTTTTTAACGGAAAGGTTAGGTAGAGGTTTCTCCATAACACTCCCATATTTCATGTGTAAGGCATAAGCTAATTGCCGTCAATCGGGTACAAATCCAGACGGCAGTACCCAATAACCCTCTTGATCAGGCGGTGGTGGCACTGAATAACTTCTTCATATATTCTACATACATTGTATGTAGTGCTTTTGCTGTAAAGGCACAATCTCAGACTGCGTTACTGTACCAGCCAGTTAACTGATCTTCAATTAAAACAGTTTCCAGCCCAATAACTCAGTTACATACCATTTCTGTAACGGTTCAGTTAGTGCTGCCACTATGTATTTGAGTCATCCTGAGTACAGATCGAACAAACGAGTGGCAAGCGCATGATGAATACAACATGCTCACTCGCCTTCTCTCGTATACAAGCCAAGCGCATCATTCATTATAGATCATTTGTTTAACACTGACATCGAAGATACCTATCTTAGAGCATATTATGGTGTTGCGATCACATCATATCGCTTTCCATCAAGTGAGATTGTCAAAAATGTGAGCATATAAAAAATAATAAAAAATTAACTGTCTGTAAAGTCGGTTTACGGACGATAGTTTAACGTGACAACGTCACAACAAAACATTGATGAAATGATCGTAACGTTACAATGAGCGTAACGTGACAATGAGTCATCCTTTTTCGTGCGTGCAGCCGGGAAAAAGCCTTAACTTTGGACTTTTTAGCCTCGGTTAAAGGACAAGTTCGAGCACCGTATATTAGGATGGGCAGCACATGTTTACATTTAAGTGAGATAGAAAGGTATTCATAAGCGCCGTCATGTACGAGTTGCCCGAAGACTACAAATATGTATATAGCAGTTACATAAGAAAACGCTACAGCTAATCATCTTGAGGTAGCTCTGTAGGTAATAGAATGCTTTTACGGACGGCAACGGGTCAAGTAAAGGGTAGCCTTAACACTAGTGGGGTAAGTAACTTAAAATTACTGTGCACGAGAAATAACGTTTTGTGGTAACAAAACGTTATTTGTTCTGGAAACTGATCTAATGAATGGTAATTCATTAGATCAGTTTCCAGAACAAATATAAAGGAAAAATCAAAGAGACAGATTGTCAATCGCGTGATGTCTGCTATGATTGGTGAAAAGAATTATCAACAGGGAATTGTATCACTTGGCTTGAATTTAACTTGAAGCGTGTCGATAAATTCTGTCAGGTGACCGAGCTTACGTTTGGTCAAGGATTAAAGAGTATCAAGTGATAATATTACTCTTCATCAAAATAATGTGTGGGATGGCAGAAGGCCGAGCAGTTAGCTCCTCAATCTGTCAACAGCCAAAATAAGTGTAAGTAAAGTATCTTCACTGCTCTACATATTATTCGTTCCAATAATAATGTTATAATAAAATTCTTAGTCGTACAAGTTCGCAACAATGTCGAAGTTGCTCAAGTATTCATGTACTTAATTATAACTTAGCGAATAAATCAAAGCGGCGATTATTTTGGTGCTGAACTTTGATTAAATAAACATTTTGTAGACGATTTTCTCAAGTACGGGTGTCTGGGTATTGAATAATCATAATTTAATTGCTATTCTAATTGAATTTTGGTTCTAGGCAAAACTTTTACAAGACCTAAAATACAAACAAAGAAACATAAATAAGTTCGAAACCTCGTAATCTAAACAAAGTATTATTGTCCCCAGCATTGTTATTTTTGTACAAGCAAGCACAATATCCTTTATTTACGACCCGTGTCCCACTTCCGTTTACCTTGTCAGTTGCACGGTCTAATTAAATTCCAGAATATTCGTCATAACGAACTTTGAAGTAACGTCTATCTTGTGTCAACTTGCGGTTGGGCAGATCAAATTACTCTTTTTTCTATAATATCTCTTTGTGGCGACTCTGGCTCGGAATTTAATAAAATGTATAGAGTTTTCTTTCTTTTTTCCTTTAACGTTATTTTCTATCGGCACTTTACAGTCTCTTGGCAGTTTCGACCAGGGAAAGTGGCCCCCGAGACGACTTCAACCTATCAAGTAATATGATTCAGCTGGACGGGCGACATTTCTTTTAAAACCACATGTCACTTAAATCCGATAAAACAAGATTAAAGCTGGTTTTAGAAAAAGGTATTTTTCCTTTATTTTAAAGGGTATTTTTTCCTTAGATGCTATGTTAATCTTTGTTTTATTTTCTGTCAGAAGTAATGGAAGGTCTGAAGATGATCTGAGCTAATCGGATCGGGTCTCAGATTCTGCGAAGGACGAGTGTAATGAGTTATGTTTGACATTCGATTAATACGAAATACATTAATTTCCAAGACAAACTGTTTATTCTTCAAGATAAATATGTACTATCACATGAATTTTATATCAAACAGGTTGACTTAATGAACTCTAACAATTTTCTTTTTTATGATCGTGAAAGCTATAAATCATGTCTTAATAGTATTTTAAAATTGCTTCAACTTTTTGAAATGATTGCTTTTTACTCGTATATTATTGATCTTATTTTAATTCCATATTATACAGCCTTTTCAGGGTTATTAATTTGGATTATGATTTATATTAGTTTCATCTACACACCTATATATAAAAATTAATCCCTATATTCCTTGGTCACGGCATCACACGTGAACGGCTGGACCTATTTTTTTGTGTTTGTTATTGTCAGGAGAAGATTTTTTTTTTAATACATTCATCTGAGCGAAGCCGGGGCAGGCCACTAGTTAAAAATTAAACTATGTTATGTGTAATGAATTTGTTAGGACCAACTTAATACTAATAAATTTAAAAATATTATATGCCTATGAAGGTAAAATATACCAATTTTTCCATAATATAAACAGCTGATTATCTCAATTGGGCATGGGAGGTCTCCAAGAAGGTTCATAGCCTTGAAACCTTTTTAGTTGGGGTTGAGAAGGGTAATAACGCTATCAAATCCTTCGCAGAATCATTTACATATACATGGTGTATTTGGACCCCAGTTACCTTGAACGACGCGATTGTGTATACGATTTTGAGATAGAAATACAATAATTATTGTGCTGGTATCAAGGATTTATACGTAGTGTTTTCATTATTTTGATGTAGTAATAAAACTATTCAGTTGTTTACTACTCAATTGAAAGGTAAATTAGTTTGGTAATACTTTTAAAATTGAAAATAAATATGAAACTAAGATTGCCTTTCTTGAAATTCGTTGGAATAATAGAAATAAGAACAAAATAATTGTATGCAAAAAGTCAACTTAGATTTTCAACATCGTCTAATAAGACTCTTAATAGAATAAATCCAATTATTGTTGCGACACTTAAAAACTTATTTCTAAAAGGAGAGGAACAATTCCTTAAAATTAAAATTGGTCCGTGTTAACATTGTCAAAAGACGTCCACTTTAATTGGAGCCCAGCATACAAATGAAGTGAACTCCTTAGGTACCGTTCGACGAAGTGCTGGCGGGGGGCGAGGGGGGCCACATTGAGTTGGTACACTCGTGTAAATTGCAACAGAAGTAATCTGGAAGAGGGTAGTCGGCGAAATGCAATTAGGAAGCATCTAGTGACGCTTTCGCAGCGTGAAGATATCTTACACTTCGGGACAGATTTAATGGGATCATTTTATTTTATTGACATTTGTGGCTATAAATGGTTTCATTGAAATTACGTTTTGTGTTTTTTAAGTTGGGTTCGAAAACTATAAGTACACAAAGTGTAAAAGAAAGCCCAGCGGTTCCTTAAATAAGTGTATATCCTACTACTATTATAAAGGCGAAAGTTTGTAAGTATGGATGTATGTATGGATGTTTGTTACTCTTTCACGTAAAAACTACTGAATGGATTTTGATGAAATTTGGCACAGAGGTAGATTATAGTCTGGAATAACACATAGGATACTTTTTATCCCGGGAATATGTTCCCTTAGGATAGTTTTCGACAATCACGCGGGCGGAGCCGCGGGCGGCAACTAGTACATAATAAACTTATAAGCTTACCATTTTTGAAGTGTCGACGAATAAATCAATTATTGGCCAAAATATTGTACACAATAAGATGGCTTTGAAAACTACATTGAAAAGAAAGTTTTTAACATCTGAACTTCATGACTTAGTGCAGTACTGTGCCTCTGCACAATACTGTCTTAATGGTTTCATATTTATTAAGATTTATTTACTTCAAGAATTTTACAAAATCTGATATCGAGTTTTGAAAATGGGAATAAATATTATGACCACCAGAAAATACTTCGATACCGTAAGCTCTTTTACCATAGATTTATACTTAACACCAAAAAAATTAAGCCTAAAAAAATAATAGTTCTAGCTGTTTTATTCACGACTGTAGTTCCAATTGTATTTGGGGACCAAATATAGTAAATGATCACCAATTTTTTGCGAGCATAGATTACCCAGAACTCAACTATTTAGATTAGGTTAATTTCTTCTTTAAACAAAATTTGTAGGTTAGGTTAGGTTAAAACTGTGACCTCCTACGCCAGAAACGACTTGCATTAATAGAAAAAAGAGATTTTTTTTAGTAGGTTTGGTTATAATTTCATATTAAACTGCGGTCTTAATTTTGGTGATCATTTACTATTTTTGGGTCAACTATGATTTGTTTGGAGTCATTTGCTTTAATAGGATAGCAAGATGTACAAACTTTGGTTATAGTTTTAAATTAAAATGCGGTTTTATATTCTGGTGATCATTTACTATTTTTGCCTGGGATATTTTACTAAATCAGGTGATCAGTTAAACATAAGCCTTTAAAAATTACGGGTTTTTGTTACGTACCTACCTCATAGTATAATTTTAAGTTTATTTGAGTTTATAGGTTGAATGTCTGATTATAACTGATTTTTATTATAGCTAAAGATTTTTAAGACATCGTTTTGCTTTGGCTATCAATATTATTAAGATTCCATCAGTATCTTTCAAAATGGTAATATTAAACTGCAATACACGTTTTACTTTAGTTTAAATTCAAATTTAAATAAGATTCATCGCAATTTTGAGGCTATTATTAAGTAATTACGACGAATCACTAATAATCTGAAACTAATTTAGTGCCGAAAGGACTAATTTATCTTGAATCAAGTATTATAATTATAAATTATTAAATGTCACCAAAAACCAAAGTGTTCTTTAATATTAAAATACATATTTTTAACACCAAGGCGAGGTTGTTTGCTACGAATCGCAATTTAATGTATTTACTTTTAGAAGTCATAATGAAACCTAATGTCATTGGACGGTATTGCCCTTTTATAATGATGATTTTAATATCCAAACCCAAACTTCTTGTCAACTAAACCATTAATAAGAACTTTTAAACTGTCATAAGGTCAGTCAAAAAGTTGGAACTATTTTTATTATTAATGGAAACATCCAGAATAATCACTACAATACTCATGTATGCCTTAACGAAATAAGTGAATATTCTGCAGTGTGTTGCAAGTGTTTGGTTTTTCAGAGCGCGGGAGAACGGTTATTTATTAAAGTGTACTTAAAATAAAATAATCGTACAAGTTCATCTTTCATTTCTAAGAAGTTTTCCCTCAACAACTAAATAAAAACAAATGATCGTAAGGGCCAGTTTCTACGTCCCCAGCTGTATCTTAAAGCGTAGTTTGAACCGTAGCTCTTAACTGCAGCACTGTTCAAGCGTTCAGCTTTGCTTAATTCTTAAGTGAGCTGTGGAATAAAACCCAGCACCTGCCCTTACAATGTTGTTCAACCTGGAGCTGATAAATCACTGTATTTAAAGCATTTTAGAAGTAGAATATCCAATTGGAAAAATAATTTAATTGAATAGTGGCTCTCTAAATTCCTAAAACGAAGTACCATCATCTGCAAAAACTTTTGATTTAATGCAGTCATCATTAACTAAAAAGTTTGTGCAGATGAAGGTACTTCGTTTAAATTTAAGTGTTTTGTTATTAAACCCAAACGTCAATGTTAATGAATCACTGGCCGCTGTAACATCGCGCCTTTTCCCCGAACAGGTTAAACGGAAGCGTTTATTAACATCATCTCTTTAATATGTCGCTGCTTTGGAAGAATACTGTATTATTACAAGTTTGAGCATGCGACGGAGAATGATCCATCCAATATATTCAATAAAAATTGTATTATTATCACAACTCTTGTAGTTGTGGCGCCACAAAATGACTTTGTGCCAGTGCTGGTATTTTAGTCGTCATTTTTTTTGACAGTGATGCTTCACCAGTTTCTACATTTCAGGGAAAATCACGTTTTTTTATCTACGTTTTGTTTATTTTTTACTAAGGAAAGTGCATGCAAATTGCTGGGTAGTTTGTTGCGCCACTTCTTCTTCCCAGCTAAAACACTAGGAAGTGGTGACGGGCGGGCGTTTTGGGGGACTGTCTTTATGTAGAACTTTGACGTTCAAAAAGTGCTGGCACTCAGCCTAATTTGAATAAATGACTTTTGAATTTTGCAATTGTTAAAATTTTACAACAGTTTAAAATAATGTAAGAGTAAACTTCAATTAGCTCTTCTGAAAAACAGCTGTTTTGGATTGCAACAGTATTCATCCAAAGAAATATTCATATAATCTTGCTGAAGGCGCAACCTCCACGAGCGAGTACCTCGCGGAGGTATAAGCGTCCTGCTACTTCATTCCATAACAACTCTATTCGTACGTGACTCCACTCGACGCTACCATCGCAGCGATGTCACAAGTGTCATTGACGAGCAAAATATCAACAAATCGCAGCGCACAATAACTATGCAACGATTTGTTTTGGGCATGCAGCAATCATGGGGCGGCTCGTCGACGATATGCTGATGAAAAAAAGAAAGAAAAATATTTATTTGGGACTCGCACAAGACACACAAACCAGTAAAATGAAATTAAAACTAAACAGTATAATAAAATAATTGTCTGTGAGAGGCCAAAATTGTTACTCTGATAGGGCCAGTCAATGGTGCCACGGATAAATAAAATAATAAGTATAAATATGGGTAAAAATGCAAATTATAAATATATATATAAATAATAATATAAAACCGGTACATACATACAATAAATAAGCTGACACCCAATAGCCCAGTGCCCAAAGATGGTTGAACAGAAACATAAATGTAAATAAAACAAAACGAAAAGCTATATCGAGTTGTGGCATCTAAATTGCGTTTAAGTATAATAAAGATAAATATTAATTAATGGTGGAAGTACAATCGTCTCATGGAGATACGATTGCAGGGCGACCTAGCGGTGATTCACTTGCTCGTGGAGGTAGCCCCTAACTGCCAAGTTAGGTTTCAGAGAGAGCAAAACTAACATTGGTTCCATTTTAGTAGGAAATCCCCGTACGTCTTAGTTACTAGCCAATGTACAACCAGAAGCGACAAGATAAATTGTGGCTAACTCCATTACTTCCCTCACCGTAACTCCATTATCTACAATTAACAATATTAAAACGCCACTAGAAAATTGTCCCGAGTAAAATCAATAGGTAAAGCTTCAAGAATGCAAAACGGTCCAATAAGGGCTTTAATAAAATCAGTGTTACATTAGCAATTACTTGGGACCGCCAGTGGCGCCCCCGCCGTGCTGAATAAATTTTAATGCAGATGAACTTAATAAAATGCAGCGCAAACTTTTGCCCGGCCACCGGGTTAATTTTCTTAGTGCTGGTTACATGATGTAGATACTAGACTTTGTAGGGAAACTAGGTTTCTGTGAATATTTTTGGACTTTGTAGGGTGACGGTAATGTAATTCATGAAGCCTGTGTTATGGCCAATCTGGAATATCTTAACCGCATTGGCCGTTGTTGAAATAATCTGACCAAAACCAAACACCCATTCCAAACACAGTGTACTAGTGTGGAGCCTCTGCGTAGGATCTGCCCCAGCTACTTTCATGATCTTCATGCCCAACCACCTGCACTTTCGAGGACGTGAACGTGACTAATGACCAAAGGTCCGAATTAGGTAGAGTTATTTATGTACTTGCATCGAAATGTTGATATTAATATGGATCTTCCCGGGATTTCTAATAGACAATCCCGTGTGGCCAACAATATTACAAATAAATAATAATATATAATTTTTCTACAAATGTGGCAACATCACGCGTGTGTGCATTGGAATTTTGCAACTTCGGACATCCGATGTTGTTGACGTAAATTTGGCAACGTCCCGCGTGCAGTGGTTTAAATTGTGTAAAAGTAAATAACTTTTAAATTTAATAAATCACAGGATTTTTCTGTTCTTTAAAATTAATCTCGAGATTTGAGGCAAATCCACTTTATTCTTTCGCTGTATGAAATCAGTGTAAGTACATACATAACTCCACCCAATTCCGACCTCTGCTAGAGTGATACAAGTAGCCACATACTGGTTGGAAAAAAAGTAGAAAGAAGAAGGAGAAGTCTATAAATTCTTTGCTAGAATAAGGTTTTTTATGTTTATGTCGGATTAACGATTTTAAAAAAATAAATTACATAATTAACACTAAAAACTTGATACCTCATTAGTGAAAAAGCCCAACATAATTTTCATTACTTAAAAATCTTCCTAAATGAAATTCCTGAAAAAATCAGGGCCTGAAAATATTCCTACTCACTATAATTTTAAAGGTAAAGTCTGCGGGGCCTTTTAAAATAATGATCTTGGAATATTCAGGAATAACTCAGAATCCTGCGCTAAAATCCTTAAAACTAATACGTCTCTCAAGTGACAGTGACGTAATCCCTGCCACATCTATGTCGCAGGATATTTAAAAAAAGCGTTTATTACAAAATATCTAGAAACCTAACTATTTTGTTTTGTAATCGAGCCATTACAGAACATAATCAGATTAATTGCAAAAAATCTGCTCATGTTTAATCACTATCTTTGACGACGAGTACGACAGCTGATTGCATAAAATGATTCTAATAGTTTGGATGCTATGTTCTGGACAACAGAAATAAAAATCTTATGAATTGACTCTTAGCAAATAACAAAATCAGCATTCCAGATTGCTTGCAACAATACTTTTGTTTTCAAACAATACGTTCCTTTGCAGATATCCTAGAATCTATTTGTCCAATTATCCTGCGACACACATGTAAATATGGGTTGCCGCTGGTTTAGCCGTCGGAGCTAAATGCCAGTCGGCGACGTACTACGTATGACTTGAGTCTTTGCGGCTTACTCTAAGACATTGGGACAAAGAGTTATGCGTAGAAGAGACAATACGTGAACGAACCGAAGCCTACCTACCTAGCGTCCCCAAATAGTAGGGTCGGCTTTCAGTCAAACCGGATTCCTTTTAACTGGGTAACACGGTACTTCTTGGCAAGACTGGTGCCAGATGTTCTAGCTACTGACTGTCCGTAACGACTGTGAAAGGTGCTCATATGACGGCTCCAACGGCTTTACGTGCTTTCCGAGGTACAAAGGATACTCGGTATGTAATGGATGATTCGTCACCCATCCATGGACCCACATCAGCAAGCTTATTAAATATCGAAGTTCGACCCGTGAGGCTGTTATTATTTAACCACAAGCTCTTAAGTGGATCCAGATTAGTGTACAGATTGTTGAAAAGTCAATTTTGAATGGCAGACAGATTAGAAAATAAACCATGAAAAGAAACCGTATTTTGTTCACTTCTTCTCTTTAAAATATTGTACAGGAAAATCCCTACGTTAGTATTTTCGCTATAAAAAACCACAGAGCAAAAGAAATTATTATTCTGGGGTATATTCGGGTGCTCCACAATATTTATCGTCGAACAGGAAAATATTCATATATTGTTCTTTTGAAATATTGCCTTTAGAAACTTCAGTCGCTCTAACATTAATATAGAAAATAACTTTACTATGAGCATTTTTATTGGACAGAGCTTTACGGGCTCAGAGAGCTAGTGACTAAAAAATAACAACCGCACGGCTCAATCTTCGAGGTCGGTCTGTGGATGGGTAACCACGTATTACCTGTCGAGGATTCCTCCGTGCTTCGGATAGCACATTTAGCAGTTGGTTCTGGCTGTTATTTGTAAATCTTTGACAGTCGATACGAATAGTCAGAATCCAGAAAAACTGACACCAGTCTTACCAAGGGGTGGAGGTCAGGTAGTCAGCTGAAATACTGGTAGTCAGCTGCAGCCGGTTAGACTGAAAGCTGACCCCATATAGCTGGAAGGGGCTGGGCAGATTAAATGTAGTTTTATGGACTCATATTTTAGTTAGATATTAACTTTTTCATTGGCTAACCAAATCAATGGTAATCAAGTTTATTTTCAAATGGTTTCAAACTTTAATAAAAAGTAGGCAAGCGAGCCGATTCAGATTAATTGAGTTTTTAAACATTTTAATTGTGAAAACATTGGAAGAATTTTAATATTGCAAAGCTAGACTCAATCAGTCCCGTTTTTTCACGCCATTCAATTATGCAAGTTTAGTCATGAATAACGAAATTGGTATTGGCTTTTTCATGAATAGAGTTTTTGAAGTGAAAACTTCTTTAGGCGCGTTGAGCTGAAAAAAAATCATGGAACTCGCGTCGTCGTCACCAGACGCTTTCCATGAGCTATATGTATGCTGTGTATATATGTGTACTTTTTGGGTGAAAAAAAATCATGGAACTGGCGTCATCGTCACTGAACGCTTTAGCTTTCGCTTAGTTTTCACTTCTATCGGCATTCCCCAAAGACTGCCCAACATATTTTTTTTAACGAAAGTCGTATTTTCAAAAGTGTTACAAGTTCTAAAATCGATTCTTAGGATGCGTTTCCACCAGAGATACGTAGCGAGGGTTGTATTTTTAAGAACGAATAGAATCGTTACATTTACTTAGCCTGTAGCGAGGCAAGGTAAATGAAGTGATTCCATTGGTTCACACAAACACATTCCTCGCTACACATCCTCGCACATCCCTTGTGGAAAAGCAGCCTTAAGCGACTAAGATATATGTATGTCACCGGAAAATTGCAGACCCCGTAAGATTGTAATAAATCTTGATTATTTTATAATTTCTGGATATATTGTGAAAAATTGTTTTGTATGCAATAAATCTCATCCAAATTCAATAGTTTCCGATATCCGTGTCTTATTTAGAAAAAATAGTTAACAATTTCACGCAATATTTTAAAATCTTACGGCGTTTGCTATTTCCCGGTAGCTTCTGTTAGCGGCTTCACTCGCGTGAACATCGTAAATTTCCACGCGAAAGTACTCTCAGGATAAAAATATTCTATGTCCTAATCTAGGATACAGTCTTCAAGTCCGCCAAATTTCATTGAAATCCTTTAAGACGTGAAAAGACAACAATCAGACCGAAAGAGTAACTTCCACATTTATAATAATAAAGTATGGATTTGCTGAACCCTCTTTTAGTTATAGTGTAGCCTGAAATAGGACTAGAATTTCCCCCTTACCATTTGAAACCTCACACTTATGCCTAAAACTCTGAAGCCCAGGTTTTGAAACCAATTCCTACACCAAGTCACGTCTCCCAAAAACCGAACTCACTCTAATCTTTGTCCCAAAACTTGGTCCACATTAAAGTGTAGGACAGAATTATTTCATTAGCGACACATGCCGCGGATGATATTCAGAAAGAGATTTAACTGAAACGGCGAAACTCTGCCGCCTTACACGCAGATTACTTGTCGTAGACGCGCGGTGTGGTGGCGCATGCATATTCATGCGTCGATGTATTACGCGTCGTCGTACTTCTCATTAATATTCTGATTAGTTTGGATTGGAGTTGTGACGTATTAATTTGATTGAGTTCTAGACAATGGACGGTTGTGATGTGCTGGCTGGGAGCTTCCTGAAATCGGGGACAGTTGGCTTGTTATTATGCAGACAAATGTTAAGTGGTATCCATTTCGTAAGTTGGTTAAATAGCACCTTTACACGTTAATCTTTCTTGACAATTTTAGCGAGATGTGTTCAGTTTTTCCTAGCTGAGAAGAAACGTAGAAACAAACTCAGAGGTCAAAGTCTGTTTAAAAGTCCATTATGAGAATCATATAGGTTAATGTCTGAGAGAACTAATCTCTGAGGGAAACTCGTAATAAAATTCGATTCTTCTAAGGTTTAGCAGCGTGATTATTTATGTCTGTCAATATTCTATTTAAATATTTTTTTTTTGTTTTTAATGTATACTAATAATAGTAATACACTAGGAATTTCTCATGTGTAGGCCATAAATGTTTGTTCCTTGCGGGAATCGAACCTACGACACGCAGCACAGCAGCCAATCACTCAACCACTGCTCCAAGCATGTCGTCAAAAGAAGATGATCGTTTTGATTATCATTTCGACTTGTCAGTCCTTCAAACTATACCAATTTCCATACAAAATTATCCTTTTTTCAGAACATTTTCACTAATTCCCAAGCTGTATCATAAAAACGCGTGACCTCAATACATAAGCGATGTAAAGGTGAATGTCCCAATTTAATAAACAAGAACTCTGTAACATTTGCCGAAAAGAATGATTTATTGACAAATATTCCTCCAACGCTGGGTTTAGTCGGAAACGTGAATTTTCCTCAAACACGAGTAACGACTACGCTAGAAGCCGGAATTTCTTTGAGTGCAATTTCACCGTGTTTGCACATCGAGGTTTTTTCTGGCTTTTTTCGTGGATAATAGCAGTGTGCAGTTTTAAATTAAGTTTTGTGGATTATAAAGATTGTATCCATGGGTGCATTATTTTGTGTTCTACATTTTCTACGTGGAGAAAATAATAAGTAAGTTTATTACAAATTCCGACTTTGTTTTTCCTGGCAACTGAATTTTAATCATTTTTTATGTCAGCTGCAGTGTATCACGCTGAGTGGAATGATAAAAAAGAAAGCTGAAGTAACAACATTATTCTTTCTTTGTTCAGTATCTAGATTTTTAAGCTCGCTTAGTTATAAACTTATAACCTACTAGCTCAAGGCGCCTTTAAACTGTATTAGTTCTACCCCCTTTATGCCCTATAGATTAAAGAGTGACAAACATCCAGTCTTACAAGCTTTCACGTCTAATAGAGAGATTTTATAACAATGTCACTTGTAACACATCGCCCAACTTTTTCTCCCTGAAAACGTTATAACATAAACCGACATTACCTCGGCCGTTCATCTAAAAAAGCCCACACAGGCTCCTATCAGAAGGTCATACGCACTTCACACAAAGGCGGGACATAATTAACTTAATGAAGACCAGAGCTGGTGAAGAGCTGCCGAACAAAGGGCCGGGACAAAGATGATTCCCTAACAATTTATGCGGATAATGGCAAGAGGTTGTTGCCCATTTGTGAGCCGAGAACACAGGCCCCATTGTACTCCGACCGGTTTTTTGTTAAGGATCGGATTAATTGTAGGAGCGGCCTGGGATGTATGCTGAATGTAGAATTTAGGATGAAAGGACCGATGCTTGCCTGTGTAGTGATTCGATATGGGATGGAGGGTACATTTTCAAGGTTTGGTTTGGTTTAGACGTGTATTCATGCGGTGTTTCGAATTTTGTCGGGTTGTGTGGAGTGGTGAATTGTTTCTGAGGGTTTTGTCTTTATCTATCTAGTTTTCTGAGTCTATGGTTTAATTAGATGCGACTGATTCGCCGTAGATAATATCAAATCATAAAAGGAGAAATGATAATATTTTTGGAAACATTGTTTGAGACGTCGATTTATAACATTTTATTATGGAATAATGGTAACGAAAGCTAAAATCGAGCCAAAATTTCATTAAACACATAAATGTTATTTTGATGCATATTAGTGACATTAAAATGTCTTTACTTAAATCCACTAACGTTATACAATAATAAGCTATTGTAGTACCTTCACATCATGCTGATACTAAAAAGCTTATAGAGTAAACACTTTACCTATTAGTTTTTTTTATGATTTTTGTCTGAAAGGTTTTTAATACAATAGAATATTCTATAATACCTACGCTTTTTACTTAGAAAGGGCTTTTTAATGCGCTTGTAAAACCTACGCATCGAGGGTTCTAATCAGTATTAGTAATCCCTCGAATGGGTCCAAGGTACGGTCAGCGACAGAAATCGGTTGACATAGCTCTTTTAACATGTCACCTAAATTGACATAGAATAGAAAAGAAAGAAAGCAAAAAAAAAGTTTTTTGCGACAAGTATGACGCATACCAAAAAATAAAATAAAGCATCGAAGCACTCCTTTTTGAAAACGTGCATGGAGACATTGGTACTTTCCAATGACATAAAACGTCAATAAAAACTAACTATAGTAGGCGCCAGATAAATGTGGAATAAAGTACATTGACCTTTCCCTAATAACTGTTCATAGGTACCTGAACAATTAAATATGAATCGTTTTTCATTATTAGACAATGTTAAGGATCACGAGAGATGATGATTCGGGACAGCTTTGTGTCATTAATTCCGTTTTTCAAATTAAAAATGTCAATAATTGTAGGTGGGTCAATGACCGTTATTCCACGATTATCTGGCGCCTACTATAGTCAAGGATAGTGACTACTATTCTGACGAAATATTCCAAGCAGTCAGCCGGTCGATTCTGTCAACATGTTGAAGTGAAGCCTTGGGTGAAGTGATCACGAGGTGAGTAAGTTGTCAATCCATATTATCAAGATGGAATGACGCTCACTTCGTGATCACGCGATATCTTGATTATATGGATTGATAGCTCACCTCGTGACCACTTCATCCAAGCATTCACTTTGACATGTTTACAGAATCGACCGGCTTTTGCAGTTAGTGACATCAAATCTGTTATAAAAGAAAACATATTCGTATGCATTGCCAGTGTTTTGATTCATTGTCGTATCGTCGTCTCCACCTGTATTAGCGAAAGGTTTACTGTTTCTTAAAATGTTAATTCTGTTCCGAATTTAATTTAATATACTTATTGTTAAAAGTGTAGATTTAGAAAAACAACCAGTATTAATCAATAGTCATCGTTGACCTTTTACGTATTACTGTGTGATTATTAGAGATTGGATATTCGAATGAATATTTGCCTAAATTTTTGGATACTTTTTAAAATAAAAATATTCCAAGAAGCCGCCTCCTTAATATGTTAGTCAAAAATACATTTAGGTAAATATGCATCCGATTATCCGATCTTTAGTAATTATCGAAGTTGCTGAGTAAAAGTCTGGTTCAAATAGAAGTCGTTAGTGCTAATAAAGGGGCGTGCACACTGCATCGTTGACTCTTCCATCAATCAATCGTGAGCTCTGCGACTGTCTGCTATCTGTAACGGGCAGTGTGGACTGTGCTTTAGGCTGGAGGCAAACAATGGCGGCAAACGTCTTGAAATTGTGCAATTGTTTGGTAACGATTTCCTGAATATTTGTTCTGGTTTCCTGGCATTTGGGGAAGTGAGAGTATTCTTAAACGTGTGCTCATAACGATTGAAATTATTCAGATAACGATCTTTGCTTATTTATATATTGAAGTAGATACATTTTATAAGTCAGAATTTTGGTTTTAACCTAAACTAATATTTTCATGGTAGGAAAAATTGTTTGTTATGAAATGTTTTTTTTTTTGTAAAAGGTGTGCTCTCAGAAAGTACTGATTCAGTTACAAAAATCATTTCACTAATGAAAGTTACATTATTGTACTATCTTAGAGGGATGTAGGCTTCTTACAATCTGGAAAAATGCAAGATCTCATTGTAGACCTAATTATGAACAACTTTTACAACGAAATCGGAAAAAAAAATTTGCTGTTCAGTACATTTTGTAAGTTATGCGCACATAAATGTATGGAGCAGTAATTTTTGTTTTCGCGATTTTAGTCTTTGTTCCATAGTAATAGCAGTTCATAATGAATATAATGATGAGTACAATCACCCCTTAAATTTCTTGCAGTTAATTTTTAACACCTAAGGCTTATTCATAAATAAACCTAACCATAATAATATGACTTCTTTGAAGGCTAATCAGGAGGTTTAATAACAATAAAGATTTTGCAAATCAGTATTGAAACCAATCACGTGGTTAAAAGTTTTGTTCGAGTAGGACTGAACATGTTTGGTCTTACATCCACATGAACATTCGCAGCGAGCATGGTTACGCCGTGTCCTAAAATCCATGTAAAACAAAACACATATACATCATGTTCGTGCTCGTTTCCATGTACTGACTGCACGAATGCTCGCTTTGTAACATGTTACTTTACGCCCCGTAACACCAGTCAGTACCCACCTTTATCATCCCCTTTGTCAAAATTTTCATTTCAAATGAATCGATTAGTAGTGCTAATCTGTAACAATATTCACCGGGATAACTAAGGTGAAGCGAACTTGAAATGAGCTGTCAACTCCTAGCATCAATTGGAACGACCACCCACTTCATCTTCACTTCGCCTAAGATTTCATATTCGACAGGCAGAAATAACTCTTCATCATCATCTGCTTGCCTTTTCCCAACTATATTGGGGTCTGCTTCCAGTCAAACCGGATTCAGCTGAAAACCAGTATTTTACGTGGAGCGGCTGCCTACCAGACCTCCACAACCCATTAACTGGGTAATACGGTAGTTCTTGTCAAGACTGGAGTCAGATTTTCGGGCTTCTGACAATCCGTAACGACTGCTAAAGATCTACAAATGACAGCCGGAACCAACGGCTTAACGTGCTTTCTGAGGCAAGAAATAACTCAAATCACCACATTTCACGTAAGTATGTAGATACACCTTGTTAGGTATGGTATGTTTTATGGAGGTAGACACAACGTTAGCTTATAATGTGAAGGAAAAGGCCTGTGACTACAATGCATTGTCCATTATCGTCATCAATCAATTCGGTCTCTGTCTGCCCTATCTATGACGAGCAGCTTGTATACCGACTGCGGACGGACGGAGTTTAATGGACGATTTCTTTTATCATATGTTTTTAACTTGTAAACTCGTGTTTAATGAATTTACCTTTAGTCTTACTTTTGCTAGTTTACTGGTGAAGTTGTTTAGAATGGTTAGGTAAGTAGTACGTGTAACTACCGTGCGTGTATTAAAAATAAAAATAAAAAATAAAAGATCTTTATTTCAGACATCACATCCATATGTTGTTAGTGCTAAGTTAGTAACATAATATGCGTGCTTATATACTATATTAGTATTGTTAGTAGGTAATTACAGGAGAGTTTATTTTTGTAAACCCGTAGCTACCTCCACCCAGTGTCTTTGGATGGGGCAGTCCGGTCTGTCAGCAATCATTTTCAGGATGCTATTCCGACTGTTACGTAAGCGCTGCAGTAAAGAAGCCGCTTTCTTACGCATGATGGCGTGAAAGCCATCCGCGCGAGCTTCTGCAAACATGCCCGACGCACTGCAGCGCCACGGCAGCCGCAACAGCATCCTGAAAGCGTTGTTGTATTGTACACGCAGGACGTTGTAGGTTCGGCTCGTAAATGACACCCATAGGCCGCTCGAATAAAAGGACTGACAGAACGCCTTAAATAAACTGACTTTGACGTCTGCCGTACAGCGAGCAAACCTACGGGCGAGCATATTACTCCTCACCGCCAACGCCCTGCGCTCACGCTCTATATCACTATCGTCCCGTAGGTCGCTAGTGACAACATGACCCAGGTACTTAAAAGTATCCACCACATTGAGTACTATGCCGTTGAGATATACCGGCGGCACACGACGGGGCTGTTGTTTAGGCGCCTTAAACACTAGGATCTCACTTTTTTTCGAGTTGTATTTCAGGCCGTGCGCCTCCGCGTACATCTCGCAGGTTCGCAACAATTCTCTGAGCCCGCCTATCGATGGACTGAGCAACACCATGTCGTCCGCCAAAACCAACCAACCAAACCAAGAAAAATACAACCGAATTCCAAATAAAAAAAGCACTACAAAGTATAAAATAACTTTAATTTCGAAAGTCGGTGTTTTTGGTTGTTTCTTCGTATTTTAACACCGACTTCCGAAATTAAAGTTATCTTCTGTATATATATAAGTACAGTGTTTCTTAAGTATAACTTCCAAAAAGCCTCACATTTCCGCAGCCCTAATTATACACTTCTCATACTGCAACCTTATAATATCCGCAATTAACTGGGCTTTTTTTTTCTTTCATGTAAAAAAACTCATACAAAACCGAATTTCAGAGGTGCATCATTTTTTTGATGATATGTATCATCTCGCGAAGCAGTAGATAAATATCACATAATTATGGTGAATAAATGGTATTTTTTTTTTAATTTAATGAGAAATAACTACGTAGAAATTGAATTTAACAAATAAAAAGAAAGAAAGGAAGAATAATATTTATTTAGGACTTACATGAAACACGCACGTTACATAGAAATAAAAAATAAAAAAACAAATGTAGGTATGCTAAGAACTAAGTGTGTGTCTCAGGGCTGCACTAAAAGGTCCATTTCAGCGATATGTCAGTCAGTACCAACAAACGCGTTTAATGAATTTTATCCGCTTCGAAAAACTAACCTTTTGGATAGTATTATATAAAAACATATGTATAATGCATTGTCTATTATAATCATCAATCACGGCTATTGTCTGGCCGATCCATAACGAGACGTTGAGAGTAGTCAAGAAGTTTATGAAGTTGTTGTTCAGTAGATAATTTCAGTAGGAAAATCGCCTAATCATTACCCCTGCTGGTATTACTTCGTACCTATTAGAAGTATAGAAGTGTTAATCTAGGTGCATCCTCCTCACATATAAATGATATGTACCGAAACAAAATTTTCTAAAACTTTTATTTGAAAAGAGTAATTCGATATAATAGAGTTTCTAGTTCGTTCTTCTCCATAAGAATCTATCATTGTAATGGACAATTAGAGTCACTTAATTTTGATTTTTATGGTAAAATCAAAAGTATAATAATTGCAATGGACAATTAGAGTCACTTAGACTCTAATTGTCCATTGCCATTATTAGATTCAAAGTCATTTAATTTATTTCAATAAGACTATTGAAATAAATTAATTGACTTTGAACCTAATAAGATTTACTGTTTTAAGTTTTCATGTGAAAAGTAAAAGTACCTGTCCACTTATTCAATGCGGCCAGCATTGAATAAGTGGACAAAACGAATATTGGAAGATCAATAATTCAGCTATTCTTGAAATTGCCACAAGGAAAGCCGATGTTCGAACATTATTCACATCCAATCACAGTTTGACATTTCCTCGTTCGACTTTCAAACGTTATTCCAGTTTTGTTTCGCAGAAAAAAATAATAGAGAATAGAGACATTTTGCCAGGGAAATGATGAACTTTTAAAAGAGGCCTGAGGACAGGCAAGTTTTAATAAACAAAGGAGTTTTTAACCGTAGTTACGTTTTTTGGAGGAGTCTGTTAGTGATCTAGTGATGTGTGGGTTTCGTTCGTTATTTTTGTCTTACGCTGAATCATAATTATCTATAACTTTATTAAAATTTTTTTTTCATTATGACGATATAAATGTCAATGAAAACTTTTTTTTTAATTGGAGGAAGCCTTACTTTGATTTTATAAAAGTTTTATTAAAATACCAAATACCTTTTTCAAAAAAGTAAAGTCAATAAAAATTGCTGTGAAAGAATCATTGGAATTCAATCTATTAGTCCAATATATATAATATAAAATTGCTGGTATTGAATATCCGTCAGCGCTAGATTATTAATAAATTCACAGCTCCCGCAAAAATCCCCGATCCTAAACACGTGTCCCGTTATTGTAAAAATATTTACAAAAATTTCCCTTTAAATGAACTACCTGCCAAACTTTTATCGACAGGAGCGAAACAATACACCTTCCATTTTTTTATCGACAATCAATCTGTCGACATTTTCGCATCACTGGCGGGAGTATTCTGTAACAAGTTCTGTACAAATTTTGGCAAAAGAAAAGAGGGCGAAAACATTTTTATATAATTAAGGGCTCCCTTAGACCTTTATTAAAGAAAGTAACAAGCATTAATTTGTAATTAGACGAAAGGGCTGTTGGGTTGAAGTGTAGGGCCAACGACCTGCCGGGTAGGAATAAGTATGATTCTATTTCGTTTCAACCCCTTTTCGGATAAGCAGATGTAGTTTATCGCGAGTTTCGGATGAATGTTTGGGTCATGATTTAGACTAAACGGATCCTAGCTCGGCTCGAGGAAAATGATATGACGTCCCTTATTTCCCTTCCCCTGGCTCTGGGCTCCATAATTGTCTTGTGTCTACATGTATGTAGTGCAGAATTATTTTACAAACTTTCTTCGATGTGTTACGTCTTGTGCGCTGAATTATTTAAAGACGTTAATAAAATGTTGAATTTGATAATGTCCCTGTGTATTTTAAATGCATTAACGAGCTACAAAATATTTTAGACTTTACAGATAAAGGCATATAATTAAAGTGAGGATCTTCCAGTTTCAAGGCCTTAATCGTTTCAATGTAAAAACTAGGGCGTAAAAAGAGATAACAACTTCAGCAAAAAAGTATCTGAAAAAGGACTCAGCAGATAAAAAGAAAAGGCCAGAACGAAATTATCGCAGAATCTGTAAATCATCGCAGACTTACTCCTTAATATCTCAAAGAATTACCGAGTCGTCTTCGGTCCTTTTCTCTTTAAGTAAACACCGCAAAAACAAAAATACCTAAACGTTAAAAGGAGGCATTAAGAGCATTCGCCTATACATTAAATGTAAATGTATTTATTTTTTATGTAAACTCAAAATTAAGAGCTATTTTCGTCAATAGATTTATCTTGTTTCAGGAGCTCATCTTTAAATTGTATACTTTGACTTTTACCGCGTATCCTCAACCGTACATTTCATCCCTTATACTTTTGAATCCAATGCTCACCCTGCAAGAATAGCAAAAACCTCGCTTCAAACAGAACGCGCAATCGAAATGGAGAAACTCTCAATCCTCGACTTAGGTCGCAGTCCAACTGTCCCAGTACAAGCCGGGCCCTTAAAGGCATCACAGATAAACATCTCCGAAAGGTCGCTTTCGAGAAATTTCTTTTCCCATTCCGGGACCTTTTTTGTGAATAGACCAGATTCTTTCATTTCGGCGTTCTGCTGTTGATAATATTGATAAAGGCTCGATTGAAAGTTTTGGGTCACCATGACGCCACTTTCGTTACCATTTAAAGAATGTCTCGCATTAAGGAAACGTTGCAATAGCTGGGAATAGAGCATTTGTGGCTGATTGTGAGTTGTGAGCGCCTGAGGATTTATTTACGCAGCGAAAAATATTGGTGTAGGTATTTATTGGTGAAAATATTTTTTTTCTTAGATTAAAACTTATGAAATGTTGTTGCGGAAGTAGCATGATGGAGTAACAAACATCCTTTCAAAATTAATTAATCTTATTTTTTATCTTCTTCCTCTGAGCCGCTGGAGTCACCTAAAATAGGCGATGTCAAATTTGCTCCAACCACTGCGTGCCATGTTTAAGTTGATCGTTCCCGCATTTTATTTTTGACGGTTATTTTGCTTCAAAAACATGTCTATCTAGCTCTAACTTGCCCAATGTGTTTAGAAATAGACAAGGATGTCATACAGTCACTCAAAAAGATCCTGAGCCCTACCACCGCGGCTTTATTAGTAAAATACATAAGATGAAGAGAGACAATAAATATTTTTGCTTAATCCCCTAAAGCTACGTCAAAGCCCGGGTTATCTCTAATCTAAAGGTAAATATTAAAGGCTTGCATATCATCAACAGGTGCGAGACAGAGTCAAACCCGCCCATCTGCGCCACTCTGCAATATTAAGCTACAGCGGCGACCAATCTCTTGACTTTACAGAACATCTGGTGTACCTGACGATGTCTGAGTCTCCAGGCTGGTATCAAAACTGTTGATACTAGCCTTACCAATACTTTCTCAATCTCAACCGACTTACCCGTCCACAAGACGTATGGCGATGCGCCACCGGTACATTGTAGACAATATGGACATCCCACCCATACACACAAAACATTTTGAGAATTCTTCCATTGTGCGTACAGCAAGGATGGTAAACCCTGCCGGAGTCTGTGATTCCTGACAGTTACATTTGCTTTCCATCAGGTGAGATTTTTTATACAAGAAAGAAACGAGAGATTATTTTGATAACTTCAGAGGTGTAATATACGGGTATTTAATTTTTTAAGACCGTTTATAATATAATGTCCGTCAACAATTTTATTGCCTATACATTCTTATCATTGATTGGCGTTGACATAATTGTGTCCAGATAACAAACATTTGTAATTACTGAAATTGATGTTCTGAAGTGGTTATTTTAGATTTTGACACGGAATTTTTCTTCAGCCAGCAGTTTGCATCCAAATTAAGTTGGACTTATATAAAGAAAACCAAACCAGAAATCTTGAGGTAGACGAAAAGATCCCTAAACTTCCGGGCCATCATAAACTTTTGCTGAAAATTTTGATGGACGGAAATTGTGTGGTTGAAACAAATAAGGTTGCGGTTGGATGTGATGGAAAGGTTAAGTTGCTGGCAGCAATATGAAGCAACAGAACGTAGCCGATCCTCCGACTTTATTTAGTAGCGCCTGGTGTGCCTAACGACGTCTGTCTGCCAGGGTTGGCAGGGAGGAGGTTATTGGTGGAAGAGTACAAGAATATTTAGGCAGAGATATTAAATTCGGTAGTGGTATTTATAGTGAGGAAAAGTATTTAACATAATATGTCCTGAAAACTACTATTCTATCTATTTTTAAAGGCTGAAATAATAATAAATAAAAAAGTGAGATTTTCTTATTCAATCATGCATTTACAACTGCATTTGTGCATTTGGATGGAATTGAGTCAAAATCAAAATCAAAAGTCATTTATTCAAATTAGGCTGAGTGCCAGCACTTTTTGAACGTCAAAGTTCTACAGAGTTTTCTTCTATAAAAACAGTCCCCCAAAACACCCGCCCGTCACCACTTCCTAGTGTTTTAGCTGGGAAGAAGAAGTGGCGCAACAAACTCCCCAGCAACAAGTACATTGTAATAACATAAAATAATTGTTTAATCTAGGCATATCAAAAACTCCCCCTAAGGATTTACGTCTTTAGGTTTATAGAAACTCTAGGTACAGCTAAAACTAAACAACCAATAAGATTCAGTAAAACCATTCTGTCTTCCAATTTATGAATTTATATAAACTTTTTGAAGTTCATTATAATTTGAAAGATATATCACCTACCATGTCATCGCTCGTCGGTTTAGCAGAATGAAGCAACTGCGCGCGAACTATGTAACGCCGACATTAAATTATGTCTGCAGTGCATAATTGCAGCTTGCCTAGGGTTCACAAGTCTGAGACAATGATAATCCTTGTCTAGAATCGTAGCTGCACTCATTATTATTCAAAACATCTCTTTTAAAGGAAGATGAAGCTACAAAGCGAAGGTTATGATTTGATTTTGTTAGGTTTTGTAGAGATTTTATACGTAAAATGATACCTACTTCATCAATTTTCGGACACTTTATAATTGCTGGTCGATAGGACGTTAAGTTATACAATATACATATGTATGTGCCTAGATATTATTTAAATTTTTCTTTTACTCACAAGAGTAAAATTAAAACAAGAGAAGCAAGTTTTCCGACATAGCCCGAAGGATCGCCAAACTGAAGTGGCAGTGGGCAGGGCACATTGCTCGCAGAACAGATGGTCGATGGGGCCGAAAAGTTCTAGAGTGGCGACCGTGTACCGGAAGCGTTGGATTAGAAGGCCTCCCACAAGGTGGACCGAAGACCTGGTGAGGGTCGCGGGTAGCCGATGGATGCCAGATGCACAGGACCGGTTGGTTTTGCGACATCGCGGGGAGGCCTATGTCCAGCAGTGGACGTCTTTCGGCTGATATGATAATAATGATGAAAATGAAAACTGCATTTTAGGTTTGACTACCTGGTCCTACCAGACACTAACTTGCTACTAACTAGAGGTATACAAAATTATATGATTATCATATGATTTGTATATTAGGTACTTTAATTGTACGGACCATAAAAGATGCTTTGACCCCTGAGTTCTATCGGTATTTCTTCTCAGTTTAGTCAGCTAGGAAACAACGGCCTCATATAGTTTAATTTGACAACAACAACTGACGTGTAAAAGAGTTATTTTTAACCTATTTCTTAAATAAAATATATGATACACGGTTTAGAAAGGTAAAAAATTAAGAGGATACTAAACATTTTATTTCAGCAAAAAAGTTTATGTTATTGCTAATGAACACATTCGGCTTCAGGCAAATAGCTGAAATAAGGAAAGAAAATGTTCATCCTCCAAATATTCTCAACAAATAAAGATCCCTCCGCACAACCCTGGTACGATCCCGCTCCGCATAAGATATACATGTTATATTATTAAATTTGGTTACTTAGCTGTGGTTTAAAATTTACGAGCGTATCGAAACTCGTTATAACAAACAAATTTATCGGTCATCTGGTCTTCTTGTAAAATATTGAAGACTTTTTGGCTCTACTACCAAGGCTTTCATTATTTGGCCTTTGTCTATAGATCCTTATTTAAGATAGATTTTGCCTAAATATTTATTGAATGCTTCGGCCTTTATAAATTTTGCGGTATTGAATAAATTATCTTACAGGTTTGCACCATTTACCTTTTCGAAATTAAAAGTGTGATTTACTATGAGTAAATAGAGCTGTTATTTATGTGCCAGACTTGAACTGAGATAAAAAAAAACAAATTTTCTTATTAATTATTAGCATTTCCAAGCAGGTCGGCTAAAAATAAAATGCAGAGAAATTTTGCCAAATGCTGAAAAATCACATCACTTGCAAAATGAAAAAAGTAAAAACTTTAAAAGAATAATTAGAATATCTACAATCATTTAATTTATTACACCTTGCCTCTAAAACTACAAAAAACCTTCACTCTTTAAGTATAATTAATCACAACAAAGAGAATTTAGATAGGATGGTCTATAATCCTCAAATGAACACCAGAAACTCTCAAATGAACACCAAACACTCTCAAATGAACACCAAACACTCTCAAATAAACACCAAACACTCTCAAATGAACACCAAACACTCTCAAATAAACACCAAACACTCTCAAATGAACACCAAAAACAAAAAGGAAAACACCCCTTACCAAGATTCACAATAAATTAGTTTTCTCAAAGCAGGATGTGGAATAATAAATGTTGCAAATTGTGTGGATTTATCGAGGGCCGTATTTGTTAATAGCCATAAATTAATTAGCTGGAGTTATCCTGTTGGCTACCGGATTGATAATAATTAGTTTGTAAACCCGACCTTGGGGGCCCGAGGAACACAGATTACCTGCGTATGGTTTATAGGTGAGTAATTGTGTATTATTTCGGTAAGGGCGTGATATTTTTGGCTTTATAGTTAAACTAGCTGTTGCCCACGACTTCGTACGCGCATATACCGTTTTTCCCATTCTCGTATAGCCTACAGCCTTCCTTATGAATGTGGTTATCATAATATATATGTCACCGGAAAATTGTAGACTCCGTAAGATTGTAAAAAATCTTGATTAGATGATTTGATTAGATTATAATTTCTCGATATATTATGAAAAAATCGTTTTGTATACAATAAATCCCATCCAAATTCAATCATTTCCAATATACACGTGTCTTAATAAGAAAAAAAAGTTTTACAATTTCACGCGATATTTTACAATTTTAAGGTACGGCAATTTTCAGATGACATATACATTATTTAAGTGTTTACAAAAAGATTTTTCCTAATCCGACTGGTAGTTTCAAAGATTAGCGCGTTCAAACAAACAAATCAACAAACTCTTCAACTTTACTATAATATATGTATATAGTAGGTATAGACTAGTTTTGGCCAGCGGCTTCGGTCTCCATCAAGTATCTTTTTTGCAAAAAAATCCATCTATCTCTGTTACGAAATTCATAAAAACTCAAAATCCGTTCAGCGATGTAGGCTTGAAAGCGTAACAAATTGTTTCATATAATATTTTGTCAGGAATAGGATATCTTATATTGAAAAGTTAATACTCATAATTGTTATATAATAATAATTATTATATATTTGAAAAGTTAATACTCAAGCAATTGCTAAGACATTTTAATCTAAATAGCCTCCTCCATAATGAACAGTATGGATTTACAAAAGGTCGTTCAACCACAGATGCAGGTGTTGCTCTCCTGAAACACATATTTAACGCATGGGAGAACTCGCAAAATGCAATTGGAGTTTTCTGTGATCTCTCCAAGGCCTTTGATTGCGTACACCATGATACGCTTTTGCGTAAACTGCGTCATTATGGTCTCCAAAAGGAAGCTCTTAACGTAGTTGACTCATATTTGCATAATAGGTTTCAATGTGTAGATATCAATGGTGTGAAGTCCTCCGGGCTACCAGTTCATTTAGGGGTGCCTCAAGGTTCTATACTGGGTCCATTCTTGTTTCTGGTGTATATAAATGATTTACCATTTTTCTTAAAGGGTATCTGTGATGTAGTTCTCTTTGCAGATGATACCTCTCTTGTCTTTAAAGTAGATAGAAATAGACAAGATTTTGATGACGTAAACAGTGCTCTCTCCATGGTTACGGATTGGTTTACGACAAATAACCTAGTTCTCAATGCTAAGAAAACAAAATGTATCAAGTTTGCCTTACCTAATGTTAATAATCTAGGACCGAATATCGTCTTAAACAAAGAGATGCTTGAAACTGTGGACTCAGCAGTATTCTTGGGAATAACTGTTGATTCCAAACTACAATGGGGCCCGCATATATCAAGCCTGTCAGGAAGGCTCAGCTCGGCTGCCTACGCCGTCAGGAAAGTAAGACAATACACTGACGTTTACACAGCTCGGTTAGTCTATTTTAGTTATTTCCATAGCGTTATGTCTTACGGTATCCTATTATGGGGAAGAGCTGCAGACATACAAAATATATTTGTGTTACAAAAACGCGCTGTTCGAGCAATATATCAGCTGGGGTCAAGAGTTTCCTTAAGAGAACTTTTCAAAGATATTGGAATTCTCACGGTGGCATCTCAATTTATTTTTGCAAACATATTATATATTAGGCAAAATATACATTTATACACTAAAACCAGTGATATCCATAACTTTAACACTAGAAACAAGCACAAATTACATGCACCATCCCATCGTCTTCGAAGGGTCCAAGGCTCATTTGTGGGGCTCGGTATCCGTTTTTACAATAAGCTACCTCTTTCTTATCTTGAGCTGCCTTTTAACTCGTTTAAAGCTAAAGTTAAATCTAACCTTTGTTCGAAGGCATACTATTCAATCAATGATTATTTAGACGATGATAATAGTTGGTCGCAGTGTTGAACGCAAGACATACTTCGTTTTTAATGTTCTTTCATAGTTAGCTTATGACATATGAGTTCATATATTTGTTAATTTATATGTCCGTAGAGGTCAATTATTTGTTATTTTTTTTTTATTTTTTTTGTATTGACTTAATACTCTCATAACAATGTTTTATAATGAGTGTATTGCAACATGTGATTAACTAGTGACTTCGACAGTTGTATGATTTTATTCTATCCTGAGCAACCGGCAGCAAGTTCGTCATGCTCCCTTAGATTTTACTGCTTGCGGTAGCGTCGGGGGTCGGGTTACCTCTTTCCCTCAAATATGGCGAGGGGGGTAATGGCTGATCTTTGCGTTATGCTCGTGAACGGGTGCTGCTTGTGGTGAAAGGTCGTCTTGTTAGCCATGGATTTTACTATTGTTATAACGATTATATGCTTAATGTTTAATTTTGATGGCCCTGGTTTATCACTTGTGGCGTCGAGTCACAGATCTTTTTATTAAATTCTACCCTCTGCACGTGTAAGCGGGCACACCCTTCATGTCTGGAGGCTTATTTAGTTTGATTTGATATTGTTTTTATGCTTGAGTTTGTCTGTTTATGCTGGCATAATGGAGTGTGCTAGCTTACAAGTAGCGAATTATTAAGTTTTATGTTTTTACGTGTTACCTTTGTTGTATTGTTTTCTTTGTAAGAATACTGACTACTCACATACCTTTGTATAAGTGATAGTTCTTATAACTCAACAGACAGATGTGTTGCTGGGGAGTTTGTTGCGCCACTTCTTCTTCCCAGCTAAAACACTAGGAAGTGGTGACGGGCGGGCGTTTTGGGGGACTGTCTTTATGTAGAACTTTGACGTTCAAAAAGTGCTGGCACTCAGCCTAATTTGAATAAATGACTTTTGAAATTTGAAATTTGAAATTTATAATAAATAATTTTGTCCTGGTATAACGAGCAAGGATTGGAAATACATAATCATCTCCTATTCTCCTACAATGAACTGTGCGATAGCATTATAAACTGAATTGAAAATTTCGTTGAAAAAACGCAAAGTACGAGTAGAGAGACAGACTCAACAACGGACGGTTAGTTATTGGAACTCATATTTTCACTCACTTTTCCAAACAAAGAAAAAAGGGGTAGCGTTTCCATTCAGCGTTCAACTCCCATTTATTAAAGAAACTCGAGACTCCACAACACCCTTAAAAACTCGGGAGAATCTTCATAAAACCGCTCCCTCGCCTCGTGTCGAACAAAAACACTCCATACAAAGATCAAAGTCGGTCCTCGAACTATGACAGTTATAAAAAGTCGGGAAAAAAGTCGGGCTTGGCTAGTTGGTAAGTTGAGTGATATTTCAAGCCCAGCTCGACTGGCCGGGACGCTTAACATGACTCCTGGGCAAGCCAAGTTTATTTTAAAGTTCGCTATTGTAATTCTGAACCGGTTTCCCCCGGTTTGAACTAGTTTAGAGACAGTACTGTGATTATGGTTAGTTATTTGAATTGTGAAGATAATTAGGTGCTTGAATTGTTGTGGTTAGTGGTTACTCGTCATTGGTTAATTATAGAATAGAATTTAATAGAAAACATTTATTGGATACAGACAACATAACAGCAACAAACACGTTAATTAGGTAAATGAAGTAAGTGTTGGACTGAAAAAAAAAGTTGGAAATGTTTTCAGTATTCCTGGTCATGTAAATTAATTAAAAGTTCATGCTGACCCGAGGCATTGAAGTCTCTTTTCCTTTACATAATTTATCTTTAATTGATTGCAATACTGAGAGAACGTTGTGTTTTAGTTATATGTAGTTTTCTTTTTCTCAAACAATTGATTAAAATCATATTACGCAACAAGGGATAAAAATAGCTTGACCAAACCAACACACTCATTTAAAAAACAATTTAAATCTTCAAGAATCGACCCCTCGCCATACATCAGGGCAACGGAAGGGTTTTTATGAGCAATCTACTCGCCTGTTATCTTGTAGTGTAAACAGTTGATTAACCCCCTCGGGGGGTTCACTTTAACGCCCCCTACGCTCATACGACATAATGGCAGATTTTCATGTGACACCACCACCATCAGAAATTCAACTCTCTTGTTCAAACGCCAAGGTTGCTTTTACGTTGTGTCGTGTGGCTAAGGTATCGTTTCTTCCAGTACTAAGATAATACTGTGCCGTTGGTCCAGTTCATTTGTCAACGAGATTAGGATGTGTCCAGATGAGTTAGTGGAGTAAGCTGAATGTAGCCTCTTGTTGTGGACCAGTGTCTTTAGTGTAACTCGTAATGGATGTAGGGTCCGGAGATAAGGTAAGGCAGTTGACTTGATTCTGTGTAAGTACTGGGAATTAGGGTGGTTTAGTTGGCAGTTTAGTTTTTGGAAGACATAGTATTTGAAGACATATTTTTTTTTGGAAACGAATAATTTTGCTCCCCTGTTAAGCGTTACTGCTGAACATGAGCTGTTGATAGTTTCAAAGGAACCCTTGACCCAACCCAGAAACCATCAAATCAATAGAAATTTCTCAGTAGCAACCAGGAGTCTGGATTCGTACCCGGTTAGCTATTACATAAAACTCAAAAATAAATTCCGAAATATGGTTGAACTGTAAATCACCTCTTCCCAACCTATCAAAGAGGAAACACTCGGTATTTCATGTTACGGAGAACTAATTCTAGTTACTAAGCTAGCGTTATTGTTTTTAACATCAGAAAATTCGTCCGATATACGATGATTGAAACAACCAAGACAAAAGTTGCCAAACAATCCGTGCATTCTTTCTTTGCCAGCATATAGGCGTAAAGTTATTTCCTATTTCGTATTTTCTTCAAGGTTACGAACAAATCCGTTTATGCCTGCTATAGATACCGTTCAAAGTTCAGCTTTCTCGTGTCGGAGAATATCGCCAACAACGTATGATCCATCGTCTGATAATAGGAAGTGGGTTTCTGGGTCACATTCAGGGTCGCTGGAATCACTTACTGGTATCTATGTTACTTTTTGCAAGTCATTGTTCTTTGTAGCATCGATTTGTGCGGTTTAGTTTGGGTTGAGTAATGTTTCTTCGGTTTGCTAATGGCTATCAATTTGAATCTTACATCTTTCTGAAGAGTTTCTGAAAACACCAAGAAAATTATTTCGTGATGTAATTTAAGAAAAGATGAATGGATAGTGCTCACACAATCCAGTAGATATATGAAAGATATAGAGTCGGCCGGTCGATTCTGTAAGCATGTCGAAGTGAAGGCTTGGGTGAAGTGATCACGAGGTGAGCTGTCAATCCATATAATCAAGATGTCACGTGATCACAAAGTGAGCTGTCATTTTATCTTGATTATATGGATTGACAGCTCACCTTGTAATCACTTCACCCTAGCCTTCACTTCGACATGCTTACAGAATCAACTGGCAGTTATCACTAACTCTGAGAGTTGAACACTGCGTGATAGTTGACAGGACAGAATGGAAGAAAGAAATCTTTTGCACCGACCCCAAGTTACAATGGATCAGGGCAGAAACAAGGTGATGAATTAAAAAAAAAAGCTCATGGTGAGTGAGTTTACAAACAACTCATTTAATGAGTAGTTCAGTTTGAGCAATCGCCATTTTCTTTGTTGGTTCCGAAATTCCAACCAGCTCAGGTTTGCGTAGATCATACGAATTATGCCAATCACTGTTTTGGCAAAGCTTACTGATATCAAAATTAAGTGTTTGACCTTTATTGCAAGGCCAATGAGCCGCCATGATGCTAGAAATCCTTTTATATCCTATCCGAACAAAATGGAAGCGAAATGTTTTATATTCCAGCAGTTTTTGTGCGCCATATTTACATATTGACAGCTCGAACCGTTGTCGCGTGAATTAAATTTGTTGAATTTAACTTTTTTATTTGTCCTTTTGTCACCCTTGTAGCCTGCATCACTTCAATTAGTAGAAGTTTTGCTCGTTTGAGCGAAGTCGTTTATTAAATATTTATAATGTGTCGTGAAAAGGAACAAACAGCTTTGAGGTTGTATTTTTTCCTGGTTACAAAATTGAATCTAATGTAAAGGTTCTCTGCCCGAATGAAAAGTAACTAGTACAAATGACATTTATTAAAGAAACAGGTATTCGGTTTGTTATTTTTCTTTTTAAAATCTCAAATATTTGTTGTACCTAATCAATACAAGTGAATATAAATAAATATGAACAAACAACTCAGATTAATCACGGGAAGGAAATCAAAAGGAAACATTAAATCACACAGAATAACATATTATGTACACAACATAAAACCTAGATATATCAAGGAATTTTTGGAAGAAATCCTGAAAACTACAAACAAAACCGGAATCACAAACAAAATCACCACGACCCCAATTCAACCACCAACCATCCGCGCCATCTTTCTACAGCAAAAGTATTTTAAAAAGCATTACATTTCAGGTCATACCCGGCATACATATCAGTGTGCACGTCTCACAATATTGTATGATACGTACAATGTGTCAGATTCCGCTCTACTCGGTTTCAAAATCAAATTTTTATGAGCCGTGAAATAACCCTGCCTTGAAGCTCGTAATGCCTTTCGATGCAAATATATTTTGTATATATAGTTTATGTTACAATATGTTCTGGGAAAACGCTGGTTGTATCAAATGGTTTTTTGCGTCGTAAACCAATTTTGGGATCGGTTAGCGAATTGAAGGTTTTATGTCTCGTGTTTCAGGATAGGTGAATGATTTTATGGGCTTTTTCTTGAAAAAAGATACTGAGATGTTCTTTTGTTTGTGTTAAATTTATACTTTCTGTTCTGTGTTTTCATTAAATTTAGAATTAGTGGTCACGCACATATATAGCGCTTTTTTAATCGTTTTTAATACTTACTTCAATGGGCAATAATAATAATTAAAATAGTATTTCCATTCTAGTTGTACTAATGGTCACATGTTAACTGCTGAGCATGAGGTCTGAGGTTCGATGCCCGCGTCGGGTAGAGTTACTGGATTCTTTCTCAATTTTTTCAGTAGCAGCAATTTTTGTGCCGAGTTGATGGCAATAGGCTCGCCCCTTTTGACAGTTTTGATGTCATTGTCAGTTCTGTGACAATTAATACTTTTCATTTCTTTATATAATATACTAGCCCATCCACACAACTTCGTCTGGGTCACATTTTTCTTGAATGCTCGGCTCCTATTGGTCGTAGCGTGATGTTATATAGCTAATAGCCTTCCTCCACAAATAGACTTCCCAACACTAAATTGAAAAAGTCCTAGGATTAGCGCGTTCTACCAAACAAATAGTCAAGAATAACTAATCGAGTGGTAAATGATCAATTATTATCGACCGCCGAGAGTAGGAAATAATTAAAGTAGGTACTAATATCTCTATAAAAATAAGGGTTGGTGGTAGAAAGTTGAAAGGTGAAAATTTAAGTTTGTGTGTATTTTTAATGCCACATTATAAAACAATAAAAAAAAACAATGTCCGTAAATAAAAAATAAATGTTAGGGTTGCACAACCCTTATCACTTATGGGTATGAAAAATAGATAGTAGCCGATTCTCAGACCTACTGAATATGCATATAAAATTTCATAAAAATCGGTCAAGCCGTTTCAGAGGAGTATAGTAACTAACATTGTGATAAGAGAATGTTATATATAAGAAGATGGGATTTAAAAACTGGCGAAATGTGGGTGATTGGGAGTGGGTACCGCTCGGCCTGGCCCCTCACAGAATATTTCGTGGTGTTATGTAGCATTTATTTATTTAATTATGGCTTTTATCTTAAAGCTGTGTTCATCGCAGTGATTTAAGAAGGTCCATATAAAGTAATAAAGATTTATGAGGACTTTTAAGATGAAAAGCAAGCTTATTAAGTATACATAATTGAGTCGGAGTATTTTCCTTCCGCCTAACCGTATTATAATTATCTGCTTCTATAGACTTCTCAATGTTTGTAATAATCAGTTTGAATTAATTGAAATAACTTAGATAAATTATATTTATTTTGCAAGAAGGTTCAACATAACGCTTTTACACGTCAATCTTTTTTGGCTAGATGAGGCCGGTGTTTCCTAGCGGACTACCCTGAGAAGAAACACCAAAACAAACTCCCTCTGAGTTTCCTTTCAAAGTCTCTTTTAAAGTCCATACAATCCGTACTGGTCAAATCATATGAGAACCATGTAGGTTATGTCTGAGGTGGCCTTTTGAGAAAAGTACCACACAGATTTGAGTGGACTTGTCCAGACAGTGCAAGCATTTGTCAGTTATAGTGTAGCTCAAACTTAAAACTTTAACGAGCTCAACGATTATCAGATATTATCAAAAGTAGCTGAATATATTATTCAGTTAGGAAATGGATTGTAGCAATAGAAGTATCCAGATAGTGGTGGCAGTCCAGCGCGAGAGTCGGCAGATGAGATTTAACCTGTTTTTGTTTGTGAATAGGAAATCATCAAATGACTCGTCCCGTTCTGGGCGGAGCAGACTCTTACTGACAAAATCTTACCCGTGTTCCTTTGCGTTCCAGGGCCGTGGTAATTCTTTCGAACCCTGGCTGTCAATAAAATTTAGCCCTGCACACTGTACTTCTATCTAAAACTAGTTTTCCTTCGGTTTCACTCCCGTAGCCTATTCTGCAGTAGTCGTACATTTTTTGAGATGTTTCTATGAAAATCAAACTTATATGAAATAAGTGAACATAAATTTATAACAATTTCACCAATTCACATATCATATCACTTTAGATGACAATTTCTACAATCGTTGAAGATAATTTGCCAAAGCTAACAGGACTTCTGTTTTTCTGTATCATTTTTCCTCCACTTACAAAATGTGCGGAAAAAAAAACACATAAAAAGTCATTTACAGACAAAACGTGGAACACAAAGCGGAACCCCGAAAATCTTGGCGCGAAATCCGCATTATACATTCCCACATAAATAAGTAAATGGTCCAAAAACTCCTGTTCATTCTCATTCTCTGTTATTTTATTCTCTTTCCGTAAATAAAACGCGTAATATCGTGATTAATTGCTCGTTATAATTTATTATCGGCCATTGAATTACTTATTTGTGTAAATGTAACATTTTTTTGTGGCAAAATTACGGTCTGTGAATGTTGGGTCGAATGTCAAGGTAAATTACACCAGCTGATGTTGGATGAACTTAATGATTTTGTTGCCATTATTTTTAGAAAATTGTGGGATCAATTTCATGCGCATATTGTTGCCAACAAAATGGTCATTTCAATGGTCACGTTTTTCTGAAACATATTGGCCTGTAAAAGGCAAAGCAATCTCGTCACGCTGTCGGTAATCTTCGAGAGCAGTCGTGTGCGCGAGACATTAAAATACCGTGTTTTTAGCAGGGTGAACGCGTATAAGCAAACGTTCAGACGGCCCTATCTAGCAATTTAATACTATCTAGTATGTAAATGTACGGGTATCTTATTATTTCTTAATCCAGGTCGTGAGCTACCCGTGTGTAGTTTCATCCAAATACGGTCAGCCTTGAGGCTAGTTCATTAACAAACATCCAAACTTTCACATTCATCGCATAACATTAGGAAGAGGTCGGTTTCCATATCAGTTACCTAGGTAGGCAGGTAACTGATCGGACTGTGAATCGGCTAGGCATTGGAAAAATAAATCAAGTCAAATTCAAAGCATTTATTTCAAATAAACCATTAACAGGTACTTTTGAATTGTCAAAGTTAGTCCTTCAAAAACATGAATCTATTTACACGTTCCAAAGCGTAGATCTCTATGGAGAAGAACGTGAAACTCCACGGACACTGTTTTAAAACATTTCATATTTACAAAAATCCTGGTTACATTAACCTTGTTGCTTCTATATATATATGAGAACAATTTAAAGAAAGAAAAAACAATTTATAGTATCAAATATTAAAATGAGCCAGTGGCAACTAAGGAATGACCAGTCTCCACTGACGGCGCCCGTTCACAAACATGACGCTTGCATCAGCACCATTTAGCTCAACCATTTTCAAACAAGGAAACTATCTTTTATCTACTTATCGGTAGAAATTGGGCGCACATGTGCAGTGTTAACCAACTCGAAACTAAAAGTACCGCATGTATAGCCTGTTGCGTATATCTTTCGTCATTTGTCCCAAAATATATCACATTAAACAGAAAAAGTTAAAATCTTCCTCAACATGTTCCAAGATGTGCCAGAAATCTAAATTACCTTCTTTCGCCAAGTCTTTCCTAAATCAAGCAGGTTTACAAACACTTGCTACCATTAGAGAACAAGACACGTTCATTTCAAAAGAAAACTCGACAATTTCAGCGAAGGGGATGTCATGGCGAAACGTATGGGAGAGCCCACCATGTATGTTTAATACGGATTCAAACAGAATTTAATCGTGGCCCTTCCTACCCGTCTTTGTTTACGTTCCTCTTTAAGGAGTTCCAAGAGGTGAGGAGCAAACATTTCAATTTTTACGACTTCCCCTATTTGATTTTTAGGGGAGAAAAAATGGTCGCTTTGTTTTTTGCGCTCTCATTCGGTGAGAATTAAATTACTGACGTGTCTTTAGGGGAATTTTTGATTTTTGCTCAGATCATTCAAGATTGAATTCCTTTCATATTAAAAGGCATGGAGATCTGTCGCCGTTTGGTGATTTGGGGACTTTTGTGCCTTTTGATGCAAGTCTCTCATCGTCCAACATAACAGGTACAATCAAGGATGCGGACTGTATAGCACATTGATAAAAAAACTTGACCGTTATTCTTTATCAATCGTTATGATAAATAGTTATAACAATTTCATAACAAATCTGCTAAAAACTCAAACTCAAAGCATTATTTCCAATTAAACCTTCTATTGCCAATGTTCGGTCATTCAGAGATGAAGCTAGTTGCAAAACAGAGATGAACAAGTCTATGCAAGAAACTCCACGGACACTTTTAAATCAATACATTGTGACAAAGTTATGTTTACAACATTCATGTTCGAATTATTTATCATTACAAGAACATTGTACAAAGACGTTCAATACATTTTTCTGACTAATTAAAGGAAAATTTTGGACTAGCCACAACATATTCGAAGTAGTTATGTTAAAAACCAAAAACAGGTCGTTTCGGCAACTCGTACCTTTAGATCGAGAACAAAGGAAGCTAATAGACCGACCATTAGTGGCTGCTAATGAGCGCAGACTTAACCAAATAAACGCTAGAACCTGAAGGTGCTTTAAAGTAAAGAATATAATACGGACTGCGGATAGGAATATTCATTCTAAAGATTTAAGTTGATAATCTTTAAAGAAAATATAGTAACATCGGCCAATTGCGACAAAACTCGCACAGGTACATACATGAAGCTCGCTCATGGTACGGAACACTTATTATGTACTACGAATTAAAAAAACTGGCCAAGTGCAAGTCAGACTTGCACACGAAGGGTTCCGTACCGTAAGCCGAAAAAAATATGTTTCTGTTACGGGGGACCCCTTTTATTTTCAATTTTATTTCATTTCATTATTTGTTGTTTTCTGCATACCAAATTTTGTCAAAATGGATCCAGCCGTTTGCGCGTGAAGAAGTAACAAACATACACACACACTCACAAACTTTCGACTTTATAATATTAGTGTGATTTTGAATGACTTTGCATAATTAACATTTATTGCTGAAATTCCAATAAAAATTGCCAAAGGAAAATTGTCATAATCACAACTCAAATATAACTGGCAAATATGGATGTTCTATATACGAACACTTCTGCCTATAGTAGGCGCCAGATAAATGTGGAATAAAGTATATTGACCTTTCCCTAATAACTGTTCATAGGTACCTGAACAATTAAATATGAATCGTTTTTCATTATTAGACAATGTTAAGGATCACGAGAGATGATGATTCGGGACAGCTTTGTGTCATTAATTCCGTTTTTCAAATTAAAAATGTCAATAATTGTAGGTGGGTCAATGACCGTTATTCCACGATTATCTGGCGCCTACTATAGACCTTCATGGTATATTACTTATTATATTTTATTGCTCAAGCCCTATAATATCATGATAAATCTAGATCCCTAACTTACTACCTATTACATTATCTATATTCCAACAGAAATACGAGTTCCATCCACTCAGTTCATCCCAATTCACCGTATAAGCATCCAGACATTTTATAGTCCTCCCTAACCAGATCTAGCGGATAAATATCTCAATAAATCCGAGGGAACGTCCCTAGTCCAGCAGACATTATAAAACACCAACCTTTCACGGTCCGGCACATCGATAATATTGAATCAGTTGACTCTATTAACAATGCAAATAGTGTAAGCGAGTGCCAGCAGCTAGCTTCGTAAATGCACCGAGTTGTACAACTAACTTAACATGTACATCGAAGATAGAGGAAATTGAACCTTATTGTTGAGTTCGGAAGGTTTGGACGAATGCAAGAAAAACTTGGCAAGTTTATCCGACATTGTTTGCAAATCCAAACTTATGCAGAAACGGGAGTGTTTACAAGGATCGTTTGTTACAGCTTAATGCTTGTTGTTTCGACTGTCTTCGGATTTTATTCGTAGATTGTATTTGTATCGGTTCGTTTGGGTCTGGTCTAGGATTGTGCTTAGACTTTTAGATTTACCATGTGGGAGTATCGATTTCCAATAACTTTGTGGTGGGGGTGCTTGAGCATGTTATTCTTGTAACACGAACGTTTTGTTATGAAATAGCATATTGCTAAATAGGGATTCCATTATAGAAACAATGCCGATTCTCTCAGGATATTATTGGCTACCGGAAGACACAGCGTTGGAAGGCCTCCTACAAGGTGGACCGATGACCTGGTGAGGGTCGCGGGTAGCCGATGGATGCGAGACGCGCAGGACGGGTTCTGGTGGTGACACTTTGGGGAGTCCTATGTCCAGCAGTGGACGTCTTTCGGCTGATATGATGATGATTATTTGCTCTGAAATTCTGAGTGCATCATCAGGAATATGCTTAATTGATCATGTGATAATCATTCGCTGGACTTAACAATCCACTACACAGTCATATTTTCTTCCAGGAATAAACGTAAAAAAAACTTAAAAAACGACACATCAAGCTAAAATCAACTAAACCAACACACCGCGCTATCTATCCATACACCAACAGAATCCATTTAAATCCAATGCAGCCAATATAACAGCTAAACCAGATTTATAAACCCAACGAGGGTAGAAGGAAAATATTTACGACACAGGACGATTTGCATCGATACGGCTAATGCCGGCTATCGACCGCCAGTGTCAAATTATTTGCGGATTATAGTCGAAATATAGCCCTCTGATAGCACGGCTGTTTTAGGAAAATATTGATCCGGTTGGAAACTGTTTGGTTACTCCATGGGATATAGAAGGATTTAAATTATTTGATTTGTTCTAGCTGTATCACGAGTTCCAACCATGTTAAAAAAAATCTCGATGTTTTAATGACACTTATTCGATCATTGCGTTTCAATTGCGCATGAAAAATGGGTACCCTTATATTACCTCGTGCATCTCTGTCTGTCACAGCCCATTTCCTTCGAATCTACTGGACCGATTCAGTTGAAATTTGGTACATATTATATCTTTGACCCAAATACGGAAACGTAACTCGTAAAAATAGGCTTCCGGGTCGTCTCGCCACCTCTTCCTTGAGAGTCGTGGAAAACAATGTCGTATTATAATAACGTGTAGCTGAATATACATAATACCGGGAAAGAGGTCATTGTACTCATTATGAACATTTTTAGGGTTCCGTACCCAAAAGATAAAACGGGACCCTATTATTAAGACTTCGCTGTCCGTCTGTCCGTCTGTCATCAGGTCTCATGAACCGTGATAGTTAGACAGCTGAAATTTTCACAGATCATGTATTTCTGTTGCCGCTATAACAACAAATACTCAACAACAGAATAAAATAAATATTTAAGGGGGCTCCCATACAACAAACGTGATTAATATCCGTTTTTATAGGTACGGAACCCTTCGTGCGCGAGTCCGTCTCGCACACGACCGGTATTTTACTATGAAGCAATAAAAAAATCGACTGATCCCATACATTTATGTACGCATTCTGCGACAAAATGTACTGAACACCCGTTTTTTTTTCGCGATTTCGGGCTTGGTCCCACAGTAATAGTTGTTTATAGTGATAAGTACAATTACACCTTTTTAGGCATTGCGTTAGTATAGACGCGTCAAACTACAAAGTGGGCCTCTCAAATAAAACCCCGAAATACAGAACAACTAAATTGTTCCGTAGCGATGCGCAGACTGAAATAGCGTGAAACTATTATCTACGGCTTATGTTCGAAATATTAGCGGCGATCTGTTGTTCCGGGATGAGAGGATATTTATAGTACACAGCATTATATTGGTGGCTGAAAATGGGGAGGTTTTGAAGTTATCTATACTCCTAAACTTCTATCACCTATCTTCTATTCTTATATAATAAAAATGAATCGCTGAATGTGTTGCTAAGCGCAAAACTCGAGAACGGCTGGACCAATTTCGCAAATTCTTTTTTTGTTGTGTTTGTTATTGTCAGGAGAAGGTTTTTATGAAAGAATATTTTGAATAAACATTTATATCCGGGCGAAGCCGGGGCGGTCCACTAGTATATATATAAAAATGAATCCCTATTTCTCTTGGTCACGGCATCACGTGTCAACGGCTTGACTGATTTGGCTAATTCTTTTATGTTTTGTTCGCCTGATTACAAGGAAGGTTTAAAAACGAAAAAAATACATAGGTTGGTACGGTAAGGTAGGTAGGTAGGTGGGTAGGGTAGGTACATAGGTAGAGTAGGAAGGCAGGCTAGGGTAGGTAGGGTAGGATAAGGTAGGTTAGTGTAGATAGGTAGGGTAGGTCGAGTAGGGTAGGTAACGTTTGGCGGGAGGTGACTGGAGCGAAGCCACGGGCACAGCTTGTATATTATAAAGAGGAAAGATTTGTATTTTTGTATGTAACGAATAAACTTAATAACTAGTAGACTGATTTTAGAAATTCTTTCAGCAATGAATAACTACATTATGGGCGAGTAACATAGGCTATATTTTATCTCCGTACTCCAACGGAAACGGGAACTACGGGTGAAACCGCGTGACGTCCGCTAGTATTTTAGAAAGAGACGAAGAGAAGAGATTGTTAATGATATATTACATTTTGATTAGTTACTACCTTTATCGCGCGGCATGGCTTGCTTTCGAGTTTTGTTCTACGGTCCCATCTATCTTTGTAACAAAAGCCATCAAATTCAGTTCAGCGATTCAGGCGTAAAAGCGTAACTCACTTTCGCACGTAGGTACAGGTAATATTAGTTAGGATTTGGTAGTTCCAGGTGTTTATTTATTTAAGTACTAGTGGACCGCCCCGGCTTCGCCCCGATATTAATGTTTTTTCAAAATTTTCTTTCATAGGAACTTTCTCCTGACGATAACAAACGACAAAAAGAATTAGCGAAATTAGTCCAGCCGTTTTCGAGTTTTGCGCTTAGCAAAATATTTAGCGATTCATTTTTATTATATAGAGATACACGTTTAACATTTCAGGATAACTTAAGGCATTAACACAGTGCAAACAAAGAAAATGGTGTCGCAAAACACATAATGTTAAGAAGATGTCCAAGGTCACACATATCAACTCGGAAAGGGATCGTCAAAAGTCAAAAGTCAAAAACGTTTATTTCAATTAGGCCATTAAACGGCACTTTTGAACGTCAGCATTTACAGTTCAGTAAAAATAATAATATTACATTAATAAAGTGACTCTACTGTCCATTCGGAAAGGTAGATTCTTATGGAGAAGAACGGACAAGAAACTCCATAGTTACTCTTTTCAAATAATGATTTTACAAAATTTGGTATACAAAAATTAATTTAATATTATGTGAGGACGATACAGAGTATGCTACTTATAAGAACAAAGTATAACCAGCAGAGGTACTTATTCCTTTTCTAAAAAAAAATTAGGTAAATGGTACTCACATATTTACAGATAATCTTAATAACCATTAATTAAACAGAAAATAAAAACACAAAAAAGAAACAGTATACCTATCTATAAAGTTAATTCATAAATCAACCAGTTTGATTTTGTCTACACCCTTGATTGTCCTATGGAGCAGGACCAGCATGTTTCCAAGCATTCTTATCCTGAATGTAATCTTCTAATTTGTAATATGCTTGTTTACAAAGTGTACTTTTAACATAAGTTTTAAATTTTCTTTCAAAGTCAAAGTCAAAGTCAATTCATTTATTTCAACTAGACCATTAAAAGGCACTTTTGAACGTCAAATTTACAGTTTAAAATTAAAATATAAGTGACTCTAGTTGTCCATTCGCAAAAAGTAGATTCTTATGGAGAAGAACGGACAAGAAACTCCATAGTTACTCTTTTCAAATATACGTTTTACAATATTTTGTATACATAGATCAATTGATTATATTATGTGAGCACAATGCATCCAACATTACACTAATATACAGCACACACTTATATACTATAGGTACAACAAAGCAATACCAGCAGAGATAAAATTAAGTTTGCTAGTAAGGGACATGGTACTCACATATTTACAATATAATTAAAAACAATGGATCAGTGTGTGAGTTAAATTACATATTAAAAACCTGAAAGTACACCAGTAAATAAAACAAGTTTGACTTTTTCTACTATACCCTCGATTGTCCTATGGAGCAGGACCAGCATGTTTCCAAGCATTCTTATCTTTAATATAATCATCTAGTTTGTAATATGCTTGTTTACAAAGTGTGGTTTTAATGTAAGTTTTAAATTTTCTTTCATTTAGTTCTAATATGTCACAAGGTATTTTGTTGTAACATTTAACACAGTACCCCATGAAAGATGTTCGTACTTTGGCTAATCTATGAAATGTTTGATCTAAATTATTTTTATTTCTAGTATTAATATGATGTCTATCACTAATTTTGTTAAAGAGATGTCGATTTTTTCTTACATACATAATATTCTCATAAATGAATTGACAAGGTACTGTCATAATATTAATCTTTTTAAAAATTTCCCTAAGAGAATCGCGGCGACGAAGATTATAAATGGCTCTAATAGCACGCTTTTGCAAAATAAATACAGATTCAATGTCAGCAGCACGACCCCACAGCAAAATACCGTACGACATAATGCTGTGAAAGTAACTAAAATAGACCAAGCGCGCAGTTTCTACATCTGTTAACTGTCTTATCTTTCTAACAGCATAAGCGGCTGAGCTTAGCCGCCCCGCAAGAGATGTTATGTGAGGTCCCCATTGCAATTTCTCGTCTAAAGTGATTCCCAGGAAAACCGTCTGATCAACAAATTCCAGTTTTTGTCCATTCAATACGATGTCACATTCGGTGCTTCTAACATTTGGTAAAGTAAATTTAATACATTTGGTCTTTTTTTCATTTAGTACTAAGTTGTTTGCCGTAAACCAAAGTTGGACCTAATGAATAGAGTTATTGACATCATCAAGACTTTGTGACCGTCGGTCTATCCTAAATATCAATGATGTGTCATCAGCAAATAATACCATCTTTGGTTGATTTTGAAGCAATTCGGGCAAATCGTTTATATATACTAAAAAGAGGAATGGACCCAATATTGAACCTTGCGGAACGCCCATTGTCATTTCAGACCCTAGTGAGTTTACACCGTTTACCTGGACTTTAACCTGTCTGTCTTTCAAGTATGATCTAATCAAATCAAGGGATGTATTCCTAATCCCATAATGCTCGAGTTTCAACAAAAGCGTCTCATGGTTAACGCAATCGAACGCCTTCGAGAGGTCGCAAAAGATTCCAATGGCGTCCTTTGAATCTTCCCAGGCGTTAAAGATGTTCTTTATTAGGGTGACACCGGCGTCAGTTGTACAACGCCCTTTGGTGAAACCGTACTGTTGTTCATGAAAGATGGAATTTTTATTAAAGTGAAGTAACATCTGATTAAGCATTAACTTTTCGAACACCTTACTGAGAACCGGCAGGATTGACACTGGCCTATAATTGTTGGGTTCATGACTATCACCCGATTTAAACAGTGGAACGACTTTACTGTGTTTCATGAGATCAGGAAATACTCCTTGATCCACACTAGAGTTAAATATGAGAGCTAAGTAGGGAGCAATAGTTTCAATTATAGATCTACAGACTTTTACAGACATTCCCCAAAGATCTTCTGTTGATTTAATTTTAAGATCTTTAAAAGCTTTTATAATGGCCTGGGGGTTTGTATGTTGAAACTTGAACTCTGATGGACATACCTTGACGTTCTTCCGAAGTAAGGCAGCAGAGAGCGCGGGTGACGAGTTAAGAGCCTCTGTCGTTTTACGAGGAATATCAGCAAAGAAGTTTTCAAATTCCTGAGCTACCTCTGCATTACCGTTTCATTTAGTTCTAATATGTCAGAAGGTATTTTGTTGTAGCATTTAACACAATACGCCATGAAAGAAGTGTGGACTTTAGCTAATCTAAAAAATGGTTGATCTAATTTGTCTCTAGGTATTTCTAGTATTAAAATTATGTCTATCACTAATTTTACTAAAAAGATGTCGATTTTTCCGCACATACATAATATTTTCATAAATGAATTGGCAAGGGACTGTCATAATATTAATCTTTCGAGCCATGCTTAATCAACTCGAGCCATGCAATATTCTTTGTATAGAACTCTCTACTGCAACGCACACTAATTGGAATCGTAATGTAATCGCCTCGCCTCGGGGCAATAAGGCAATAAAGGCCTGCCGCCTTTAGACTTAGTAGACGTAGACCAAAAGCTTCAGCTACAAAAGTTTTTAGTTTCTTCTATGACGACTCTTTTATAAAACTCAAAGCCGATAAGTCCCTCACAAAAGTAAAGCAAGAGCTTACTGAATTAATAAACGCATTTCTTTGAAACATTATTTTTACCTACTAAAACAAAGATAGTAATCATCAAACCATACATTGAGTATGGCCCAATAAAGGGAAAACACGAACTTAATAACGAATATTAAAAGGAAAACTCTGTAAATCTGTGTTCCGAAACGCTGTCATTGTTTGCCCCAACTTGCTTGTAATTGTGTAAAAATTAGCCTCTGAAGCTTCGACCGCGTCTTGCTCGAGTAAGTTTTCTTGTTTCATGACGATGGAGACAGTTTGCGGGGAAATAAGCAAGATTTTAATTGAACATTTTCGAAATAGCGACGACAATGAAGCTCGTTACTATAAAGTATTAACAGCCACGCAGGTCGATCTCCAAGGTCAAGCAACGCATGCCAAGGTCGTTCTGTGGATAAGTGAACATCTGAAACCGGAAAAACACGTTAATTCATTGATCACTTTTACATCTTTGACAGACGTTATGGGTCGTTGCGAGCAACCCAATAACTGGGTAACGACCCAGTAACTAGGTATCAACCCAGTAACTGGGTAATAACCAGTCAACCCAGTAACTGAATAACAACCCAGTTACTGGGAAATAAATAAAAGAGAACCCATTTATTCTGCCAGAAAAGACGCACAGAAACACAAAGATAAATAACTTATCTACTATAATTATGGCAAAACTACCCCGACTGCTCCGATGGTCTCGCGGTCGCAAGCGCGACTGCCGAGCGTGGAGCCCTGGTTGATTCCCAGGCCGAGCAAAAAGTGTGATTGGGTTTTTCCAATAGGAGTTTATCTGTGACAGCCCGGAGTTTGACACCCCCGTGCCTCGGAAAGTACGTTAAGCCGTTGGTCCTGCGCCAGATCTTTCTTCGGTCGTGTCGGGTTGCCGTCCCATCGGAATATGAGAGTGATGGAAGAGGGAGTGCACCTGTGTTTGCGCTAATCTAGGCTAGTCTCGGTCGGGAGGAATGTATAACAAATCTAAATAAAAAACTTGCATCACTATCAGCCCATGTCAGGGCTGGACATTAATTAAAGACGAGTCTCTGGTCAGACAAAACAGAACACAGTTCAGCAGTTGTCTATGGCATAACGCCCGACAATAATAATAAACATTTTCGACAATTTACAGTTAATTGTAGAAAATATAAATAAATTCAAGTTGTGCGTCGCATCCGAGCAAAAATCGGTCATTTTTTCAGCATAAATGCCGTGACTATGGACAAATCCAACAATCAACGGCGCTAATTTTCAGCAACTACCGATCGTTCGAGTGACTTAAAGACGACCCCCCTTGTGTATAAACATAAATAAGGCAGGTAACTACTTAATTATATATGGAACCGTAATTAATTGTAATATTTTGAAATTTAAAACGACTCATAACATTAAGAATGAACAAGAGGAGGAGATTGAAAGTCTGAAAAAAATCTTGCTATGACCAGATTTAGGAACTATATGTAAAGACGTGTATTTCAAAATATTTGTCCTAGTTATTTTAGTCTGTGCTAAACAGAGCAGACATTATTGATCGCTCTTCAAACGAGTTATTCCGGTCGGATCCCCTGATCTGATCCCCTGTTGTTTATTATAGTATTTTAATTCCTGTCTGATCCACTATTAACTTTGTCATTCCGGTCTGATCCCGTTACTCTTTTTTGACAGGTAAGTACAGTCAAGAGAAAAGCAGTTGTTCATGTAAAAATATTTGTTTTATTTGTTTAAAATCATCACAGGCAATCAGAAAATTAGTCTTTTTATTTAGACAACTACACCTTAACTATAAAAAATATTTGACCATATTAATTAAATAACAAAAACAGAACTTAAAATTACTATATAAAATAGTATTTTTACTTGGACAATCCTTAATATTAATAAAAGATTTTGACCATCTTAATTAAACAACAAAAATAAAACTTAAAATTAGTATTTAAAATCATCACAGATAATCAGACATTTGGTCTTTCTATTTGGACAAACCTTAATAATTTAAAAGGATTTTGACCATCTTAATTAAATAACAAAACAGAACTTAAAATTACGATATAAAATCATCACAGACAATCAGAATTTTGGTCTTTCTATTTGGATAGATAACAAAAACATAAACACAAGTTCTAGAGCTTAATCAAATTTGAGAGTTAAATGAATGACATGACAAATTAAATAAAAGTAATCGTTTTTAAATAATAAAAGATTTCGACTAGATAAATCGAATACCAAAAAAACATAATTGTGTCTTTTAATTTGGACCAATCACTTACAGTCTTAACTTTTCTAAACAGTGACCAACTGTAATTTTTCCAGTGAGAAGTTGGTCAGTTACATGTTGGTACCACTTATCGACTACGATTTCTTTTGCTAGCCGTCGTTTTAGGTTTGGCATTTCAACACTATTAGTATTCACTATTTGCAACTTTGCATCCTCTTTTAAAGTTTTCAAAAGCTGATATAAATTTGGGTTTCTTGGCAGACTGCTGTTGAGCTTTTTATGCCAGGATTCCACAGCATTGGTTGTGCGATGGCGTTGATTATAGGCACACCAAGTATCGACAAAACTTTCATCTTCCAGCCATTGTGTTACCATGTAATCGTTGAATGCTTGTATTTCTTTAGACTCCGGACTGTCTTCCATTACGTAGCACCAGCCATCTGAGATATATTTTCTAGGTAGCAGTGGCAATAAGGCTGATAGCGCTACGTGTTTGCGAAATCGCTTGTTTTTTGTCAAATTCAACGCTTTAGCTCTCTTCCATACATTATGAGAAAAATGAAAGTAGCATCCTTTTACTTCAACTGAGGGGAAAATAGTTGAAATGGCATTCATAGCTGCTTGTTCGAAATCAGTCATATATTTCAGTGGCTTCCATTCTGGGATATATTCCTTTAATAACTGGAATAGTGTTATGTAGATTTCTTCATTTTTTCTATTCAATAAAGCATATAATAAAGGTACTATTCGTGTGTGCTCTTCATCACTCCCAAGGTCCCCATGGATAGTGTAAAGTTGAACGAATGGTGTTGGGCAACAATCAAAAGTTCCATCACTTAAATAAAATTGTATGAGTCGTATATCTTTCAGAACATTTTTATCTGCAAAAATTATTATTCGGAAATCAGAGGTCTCGTCATAATGATTGACCAACACAAAATCTTCAAAAATAGAAGGAATTTCTACTTCCTGGGCATTTTTACACTGTATCTTCGATATACCGGCTTGTTTATTTCTAGCATCATACAACGCAGTTTTTATGTTTGTAAACGACGGAAGCTTCTTTATTAGGTCTAAGCCGGCATCACTGAATTCCGCTTTAAAGTTGTTGTAAATATTCGGGATTGGTGAAAAAGAGGATGATAATACTTTTTCTCGGCAATTGTGTAACTTCTGTGCCATTATATTATCCACTTCATTGGGCTCGCATTGATGATGTTTCTCATTACTAATGTTGTTACCCTAAAACAACATAACAGGTATTTAGATCTTTACACTCATTGCTTGATAACTAAAAGACTGCATAAATAACATAAAACGTAATAAATACTTGAATGTTAAGAGACCCGGTGCAATTTTTTCTTCGCCAGTTGACACATCGCCATAGGCTCCATCCATTTTTATACTGTTTCTTCTTTGTGTACTGGTAACCAGCCCTTAGTAAAACTATGCCTCCATTTCTATTTATATATATTAAATTATCAGAATTTTGAGAGGATGATGCCGGCTTACTACCATCCTCATACATTCTGGAACGGATAGAAATAGAATGTGAATATTTATTATAAGAAAAATTTTGTAAACCTTCTGGTCTCTACATTAGAGGTTTACAGTATTCTTATACCCTACTCTTAGGGTTAAGTCCGGATAATTCAAATAACTACAAAATTTAGCAATGCAGGGTCGGTGTGAGAGAATGTAATGATAACAAGGAACGTACGTTGGAAAAATATGTATCTCGGGATTTTCTTTTACACTGTCATCTCTTGACAAGTTTGTCAAACAATAAAAAACATCAAGATTAAAAAGTTCTTCGACGTATTAAGTCGCGACTGGTACAGCCTTCATGGTGAAAATATATAATTATTATTTAACTTGAATTTGTGTGCCTACACTTCATGATATTTTTCTTCACTGGCAACATTACACGGGACGCCATTTTGTTTTCCTGTTCGCTTTAGTCCGTTATTTACTCACTTCAAATTTGTTTTGTAGATTTTTTTTTCATTTATATGTCCCACTTTTAACTAGCTAATTAACATGAATATTATGATAAGTTACCATAAGAGAACTTGAGTACCTACTTTTAGTTTTATGAAGGGTGAATTCGGATTTACAATTTGTTTTTTTTTAAATCAGATTGGGGTTTTTTCCGCCATGGTTAGAGGAATAGAAAATAAATTTGCTGCTCTTTAAAACGTTTATGATCGAATCAAAACCTAATATGAGGCCTATATCTACGTAGCATTAAATAGAATTTAGAAAGTAATCAAAAATAGAATTTAGCAAGATGTGTCACAGTCAAGTCCGGTCTCTTAACTATCTTACCAAATACATCTACTTATTTAATGTGACACAAAACAACAACCATTGTGTTAAGAAAAATATAAAATTATCAACATTTAAACCAAGTCTTCTTTTCATAGTTTCACAGATTGTTTAGTTTGGCTAACGTAAGAAAAGCAGAAAAAAAAATAATTATAACATCATTCAAAGTCATCCAAAAATAAAATACCTATCTATTATTAATAAATACTTACTTTTCCGGAATAACACTTTTACTTGACTTGCACAGAGCACAATTTAGATATCGACTAACACTGTTACACATTGATAACCCTTTCCTCGTAGTCAACAAAACTTCACTCGTCACTGATTGGCTACTTTGGAATCATTAGACAATAGCCGAGACGATAACAATGTAGAACAATACACACCCATATTTTTGCAGGTAAAAAAATATTAAAAAGGGTACATACCGGGCGCGGTGACTTAGCCAAGACGAAAATGTAGAGTCGTTGTTTCTCAATGTAACACGTTTCTATTACAATATTAAGTATTACGAGCATATGTATTTCAATAAACCCTGTATGCATATTTTGTTGCTGACTGTCCCAAAAATCTGTTAATAGATAACTAGTGTATTCGAACGGAATAAAATGATTAAATTTATTTGTGATACCCTGCACGGTGAATCAGACCGGAATAGAAAATATTATAAAATAATACTGATCCCCCAGGGTATCAAATACGGGGTATCCGACCGGAATAACTCCTTCAAACCGCCATGATTGTGCAAAAACGGTTTTTAGCAGACATTGCAAGATCTATATTCAGAAATGGTTTATCATGGTCTGATTTAAAAGCATGTTAGTAGGTTAATATCCAAAATCTTAGACATGATGTAACACCAGAAGTATGAAGGACGGAGAAATATCAAAGCGATTCCGTATTTCATGCAACGCAAGCCAAAGCAGGTGTTTCATATAGTAAAAATTTCAAATCAAACCCAAAATCATTCAGTTTTGGATATAGCTATTCCACGTAGCTTTGACGCCGGCTATCGCTTGCAGTATTTTTGAAATATCCTTTTCAAAAGCTGCCAGATTGCCAATACACGTAAAATAAACGTACGGTACAGCAAATCCTCTAAAACCCACACTTCACACGAAAAAGAAAATAAAATATTTTAGCTATCAAACACGGGGAAATTGAACGGCCATTTTTTGTCAATATTTTACGAGTTGAACTGTGACAACACTTTTAGTTAATGCTAAGACTATTGCCATTAATAATAGAAAATACCAGCTCTTTGTAGGACCTACGTGACTGAAATGTTAGGACACGTCTATTAGTTCTCTACCATTGAATGAAGTGAGTGGTCGATCTCCTATATATAAAAGGCTCTGTTCACTTATCACTTATTAAACTGTTATTACCTGGATGACCGAGTTTTGTTTGGTTTTTTTTTTGGTAAATGTTTTCTAAAAATGAAATCTAGCCAGATCGATGTATCGCCCCCGAAACCCCTTGCATACTCAATTTCATGAAAATCGGTGGAGCCGTTTCCAAGATTCAGATTATAAATGAATCTCACAAGATTTGCTACATGAATACGTAAAAAAACTACTAAGTCTAGAGCTGAAGTTTGGATTATAAGTTTATTTTATCTAACGTAAATATTGGTGAAGAAAGGATTTCAGGAAGTTTCAATTTTAAGAAAGGGATATGGGGGACTTTGTATCATCAAAACCGCCTGTGAACCACGGACGAAATCACGGGCATCAGAATAAAATAGAACAGTATATACTCTTTATTATGTACACCATATAAGTTACAGAAAATACAGATGAAGAAAACATTACCTAGGGTGACACAATGGGCAGCATTATCGCTAAAAGCAATCTTCTAAGGACAAACTTTGAATGGATCAACTTGTTTTTCCCAGAATGAATTGTGTATACGTGGATATGGCAAACACTAATACACATCATCATCATATCAGCCGAAGGATGTCCACTGCTGGACATAGGCCTCCCCCAAGTGTTGCCACAACAAGCGGTCTTCTGCGTCTCGCATCCATCGGCTACCCGCGACCCTCACCAGGCCATCGGTCTACCTTGTGGGACGCCTGCCAACGCTGCGTCTTCCGGTACGCGATCGCCACACCATCACTTTTCGCTTTTCGCCATCCACCATCTGACATACACTAACGTCCACACATACTAATATACATTTAAACATCATTTTACGATCTATCAACACCGCTTCTTATATGAATTGAACCACTAAATCGATATCTCAGTCAGTAGACGCCATCTAAAGAGTCACTCTAGCTAGCCAAACGATCCGCAGGTCTAAGTGCATTCTTTTGTCAAAATTGCTTCTAAAATCTTTTTAAAGAAATTACTTTAGCGGCGCAGCGGCACGGAAAATTTGAAAATACTACGTTCATATTGTCCGTCACGAGACTGTAGTGCTCCGGCACTTTTTGTTGAAGTTAAAAATTATATTTTTGCTGTTTGCGTTTTAGAAAATAGCTGCCTTTTAGGATTTTCACACATGGTCTACATAGGGAGGTTTGGAAGGATAAAGTGAAGCTTTTCCCCGAAACGTACAGTATGAAATAAGCGTTAATCTTAGGTACAATTGAAGCATAAATTACCATTTCAATTTTTGTCATCTCATAAAGAACAACCATTAACATTCATATTCTGAGTGATTTCCTCCAGTCGTCTCGGCATCTTTCACTAAAATTAACATAATTTATAACCTTGTCATTTGTTAACATTAACCTGGATTGAAGAGATAATTCAGTTGTCATGGCGACTGAGTCAAGAGGAGTGGAGGAAGTTTCCTTCAAAAGGACTTATATTGTATACTTAGGTAGGTAAGTTCCTGATCTAACAACCACCCTCCCTTGGGAAATCAAGTCATCACATTACATAATGCTGTTCCCATCAACACGCAAAGCATTACGTGATATAACGACTTCATTATCAATATTAACACGAACCAATATTGGTGCACACTATTTAGACATCAGTTAAAATAGACAAATAACTATATCCATTCGTAAGCTTTGGTGACCCAGAGGTGATAGTTGTCCTTTGTGTAAATTATTTAATGTCTCTGATCCTCTAAGAGATATTCTTTCTGAGACTGATTATTATTTAATGTTCACAAACGGTGACGCTGTGGCATGTTCATTGTCACTTATTCCGTAGCATCATGAACCGATAATCAAGGATTCAGTTTACGAGCCTTTTTTGTGTCCCACAAATAGGCAAAGGCTTCCCCTTTAGTCTTCCATACCCCTCCATTCTGTGCAATCTCTGGCCATATTTGAAAATCAAAAATTGAAAACATTGAAGCATCTAAGTATCATTCTGTATTTGGCTCGTGGTGTGGATTACACTTCCTACTCTGCCGTAATCCTTAGAGAGTGGTCTTTATTCTAGGAGTGGTCTATATACCATTATAAGCCTATTATTATACTATTAGCGCGTCATCCGTGACTTCGTCTACGCAAAAAAATGTCCCTCCGTTTCAGGATTTTTGTTCAGGTCAGGCTAGGTTCAGGGATTTTGAAAATTCAGCCTTTGAGGCCCCCTCAAAGGCTGAATTTTCAAAATACCTTCTTAGTGCTCACCTACCTACATCTTAAAACAGAAGCCTTCTGCAAGCATGCTCCTAGTCCTAGAAGTTCGGCGTTGATATATGAGTCAGTCGGGTTCCCTTTTAGATATATAGATTTTTATATTTTGTGTGAATTATAAACTAAAACAAAAGAGAGACAAAAACATTTAGAATTATGTAAGTGGCGTACTCTAATTTCGTCGCCTAAACTTATTTAAAAGTTTCAATTCAATCTACTAGAACGAAAGGTGAAGTTCTTTCGTTTTTGTCGTCCAAGTTTTATTAAAGTATTTTTAGACTTTAGTTACCACGTCTTTCATGGTCAATGTAAAATTTGTTCACACTTTTAACAATAAGCTAGATTTTTCCATCGGCCCTGGTCGTGGCCAAACCTACAGGAACCGTTATTTTTTCCGGGAGGCCTGTGACACAGAGTGGTAGTGCAATTATTGAATTCTCATAATCGGGTCAGTACTTTTAAAAATAACCATACATAACCGTTACAAATAAATAATTTATTTGTAACGGTTATGTATGGTTATTTTTCACAGGCCTCCCGATTTTACTTCCTTATAACATTCGTTTTATCATCATCATCTTTTCAGCCGAAAAAAGTTTTTATTTCTGGTCACAGCGCTTCTCAAAGTGTCATCAGACGCATCCCAAAGTGTCATTAGACGCGTCTTGTATCCAATTTATTCCTGCGTTATTCACCAGGTCATCAGTCCACTTTGTGGGGGAGCTTCCAACGCCGCGTCTAACGGTATACGGTCGCCATTCCAGAACCCATCGACGATCTGTTCTGCGAGCAATGTGACCTCCTAAACAGTCGTTTAACTAAAACCAAAACTCATAAGCACACTCAAAATATTTCGAACATATCTTCATTTTGTACAATGCCCCAATACTCAAATTACATTAAGTCATCTCAGGGTACACTCTCAATGGACATGTTTCAGCCTCAGTTTAACGATGCAAGGTTCAGGATTCAATATTGTTTAAATTATAAGCGTTAATATTGTTAAAATATAAGCGTTTAATTGCCAGCCGGCAAGTTTAATTAAAGGAGACGCCCGGACAGCTGTAAAACACTTGTCGAGTTGTGCTGAGAGATATAACGGGGTAGCTGGAAGGGTATTTGATTTTTTCCGGTAGGTTTTTATTTGTAAAGGTATGGTAACGTATTATTGGCTTTTGTCGTATTAGCCAAGCATTCGTGTCTATTTTCAATGAGAAAAGTTAGATCCAATGTTATTGGGCACATATAACTCATGAATACTTACATAATTTGGTAATTAATTGTTTCAGGTATCATATTGTTTTGTCACGTGACACTTTAATTAGCTACCAATAGTAGCTGTAACGTCATTTTAAAAAGGCAAACATGATATTTCAGCTACTATTGGTAGCTAATTTGACAGTTGATTAAATGTAGATAGCTTATTGAGACCGGCTGTAAGATATTAAAACTTCAAAAACAAAACGTCAACTCGAATTAAATTCAGCCACAAAATTGACATATTTTTAATAACGTCTCATTTAAATTTCAAATACAACACCAATCACGACAGCCAAATAAAACAAACCAGATCACACGCCCAGATAACGCCAATCGAGATAATTCCGCAAAACATTACATCATACACATAACCTAAAAGCTTCGCAAAAATTGTCTCGCTCTAAATGCCAGATACCGGCTTCTGGTCCAGAGCACAGAACAAAGCGTAACGTCTCAATGAAGAGGAGTCGTTGTGCATTTTTATTGTTAGTATTGCAGAGAATGCCAAGACTATGGAGAGCTTTCGGGAAAGTTTTAACTTAATAGCTCTGTTTTCGTCTCTGTACTTTTTATTTTGGAGCCGATGACGCGGTGAGACATGTATTAATGGCATCGATGCAGCTGACAAACTCGCCAGAAGGGGGGCCGAGTATGACAACAATAGGACCTGAACCTATCGTACCACTCCCCTTCAGTTAACTTCGCAATCTGGTAAGGAAACGCACTAGTGATAAACATCATAAGCTATGAGTTGACCATGGTGAGTGTAGGCAGCCCAAAGAGGCACTTCTCTCTATTGATTGCCGTTTCACGAAAAAAGCCTTAAGACTTACTAAACAGCAGTTGCGAACAGTCACAGGAGCACACCTCTATATCAAAGGAGTCACTGACAGCCCACTCTGCAGAGCCTGCATGGAGGAGAACGAGACAGCAGCACACCTGCTACTAAGCTGCCCGGTAGTCGCTGATTGCAAGTACTTCGGAAACCCAGGTACCCTCTGTGAGATAGTAGGTAACACCAAGGCGTTGCTGGCCTTCCTTGGGGAGCTGGGGTGGATCGAATGACACATTCGTCCCACCTGCACGCAAAATACGCGCTTGGTCGTGGAGTTGTGGAAACCAGCCCGATTTACATACATACATACATAATGGTCTATTTTTCGCGGAAAAGAAACTTACCCATAGTTTTATTATTAGTAGAGCTACTAAAACTAGCGATAATTGACTAGTATGACTGGAAAACTTGTTCTATCTTTAAATCCGTCCATTCCATCAAGCAAGAGGTCAAGAGCAGGGTCATTTTGTAAATAGTAATAAATTATTGAATACGTCATGCTACGGAAAATTATATTAAGTAAATAAGCTTAATAACAACGATAAGCTAAATTTATTGCTAGTCTGTAACCATTAGATATATTTTATCAGTCCATAAGGTGGGCCCCGACTAGGCGGTGCCTGTATCTTGGGGACCGGAATTGTTTATTTTAATCATTGGAGTTAAAACTAATAAAAATAATTAAGTGTTACAAAAGCTGGAGAAAAAACAGAAAGATGGTTCTGATTTTAAATATCAGTACCTGGATGACTGATTGGTTGGTTGATTGGATATTGGATGACCGATTGGTTCTATTTTTGGTAAACGTTTTCTAAAAATGAGACCAATCTTGATCGATTTATCGCCCCCGAAACCCCCTGCATACTAAATTTCATAAAAATGTTGGAGCCGTTTCCGAGATTCAGATTGTATACATACATATTACATATATACAAGAATTGCGATAGAAGAAATAAACATTAACATACACGTGTTCCTCAGAAAAAAACACACTTTTAATATTACTTAGGTACATAAGTAGACAGACGAGAAAAATAAAACTACAGAAAAAAAATCACGAAACATGCTTCAACAAAAAAGTATTTTCCTATCTATAGACAAAACAAAATAATAACGGTGAAAAGTACTAACGTAGGTACTTAGGAGATTCTGGGCTAGTGCCAGATTCTATCGCACCAGTTGTACCCAATGTAGGGCGTCCTCGTAGACTTAGCGACTTGTAATAGTTTTCAAGTCATCGATCTGAGACGTACTCGAGCAGTCTGTTTGTAGAGATACGATGTCTCTTGGCAGCGAGAGGTCTGCCTTCAATGTGCCAGGAGGATGACTACTTAGTTCTAGTTTTGGTGTTGAATTTTTTTGTGAGCTTGATTTGGCTTAGTTATAACATAGCAGTAAATAAATGTTTTATATTCTTAGATTTTTTTTAGGGTTCCGAACATCCACAAGAAACGGAACCCTCATAGGATCACTCGGGAGTCCTTCTATTTCTCTGTTCGTCTGTCACAGCCAATTTTCACCGAATCTACTGGACCGATTCTGTTGAAATTTGGTACACATGTAAAATTCTGTGACCCAAAACACGGACGCGTTCCATATGTACATTAATTTTAACTTGAAAATTACAAAAAAAGGTAAACTGTACCGTGTAGCATATTAAATGAAAGGGCTTATTGTAAGGGTGTTAAACTTTTTTTATATAATTTTGCAATAAATAGTTTTGGAGTTGTTCAAGAAATTACATGAAAAAGGACCACCCCCTCCGAAACCTGTCTACTGAGCCTTAAATTTTGAAAAAATGCTAATTAAAAATAAGGTCTATTGTGATAAAATAACATATAGCAAAAATAAAATTCGTCCGGAACCCTGTGCACGCGACTCCGACTCGCACTTGGTTAGTTTTATTTCGTTGGTTGATCAGTTTAGCATATTGCAGTTTGAAGCCGGCTGGTGCAATTTTTTTTCTTGCATTACATAACGGTTTAAATATGAAAATCTGTTTAATATAATCCAACAGAAAAAGTAAAACAACGCATCGAGATGTTTTATTTTACCAATTCCCTTTTTTTCTCAATTTCACAACCATAAATAAAAAAAAGCAGTTTTCAAAAACTTGCCAAACTTCAACAATCTGTATTTCAAGTAAGGGTAATTCTTAAGAGGCGTCCGGCAATTTCACGTGGTATTCAAAAACCGTGAAAAACTTAAAACCCCGGTAATATTCTCCAAAGATTTCCCAACTAAGATAATCAGTTACTCGGTTTTCTTCAATACCCAACCAACGCGGAAAACACAAACTTTAAAACCTTAACACAGATTTACATCGATCATTTTGGAGATAACGACCTCAAAACTGTGAAGTTTCCTCAACGCAAGATCAAAGGCGAGTTCTTTCGGGCCCGAACTTATATCAGATCTCAGGTACTTTTAATGTTTAAGGGTAATTAGCGCCCCAAAACTTCCCCTTCCGGGGCGCTGCGATAAATTAAACAAAAATGGGACATCCAAACAATCTGTGTTGGGAACAAGCAACAAATTTGTCGTGCGCGACATTTTCAGCGGCTATTTATTTACAAATTAGCATTAGGGTGGCTCTCATAGTCCCATGGCTGTTGTAAACGATGATATTATTGTAGCTTTTGTTAAGGTAATGTGTGTCTAAGCGCTCTGTGATTATTCAATCCGTAAAATGGTAGGTATTTATAATAAAAATTATAATAAAAAAAGAAAAAAAAAGTGTGTTTTTTTAAGAAATATTTAAAAATGTTATTAGTATGTAAGTGAAATGAATAAAGAGAATAATAATTCTTTACTATCGGGCAGCTAAGGCGCATAGATAATACACCCAAATTAAACATACAAAAAAATAAACTCATCATCTGCCTAGCCTTTTCCCAACTATATTGGGGTCGGCTTCCTGTCAAACCGGATTCAGCTGAATACCAGTATTTTACGTGGAGCGGCTGCCTACCAGCCCTCCACAACCCATTAACTGGGTAACGCTGTACTCCTTGGAAAGACTGGTGTCAGATTATCTGGCTTCTGACTATCCGTAAAGACTGCCAAAGATCTACAAATGACAGCCGGGACCAACGGCTTAACGTGCTTTCCGAGGCACGGAGGAGTCTCGGTATGTAAAGATGGTCACCTATCCACAGACCAACGGCAAGCGTTGCTTAACCTTGAAAACCGACCCGTACGGCTGTTATTATTTAGCCACGAGCTCCTCTACAAAAAAATAAATAAACGAATACATATTTATCTTGCTTAACTTATAAACTAAGACACACGAAGTGACGGTGTCGAGTTATGCTGCGCGGTGTCGCGTAGCAGCGATGGGTGTAGTCGGTAGACTACACCCTTCAGCCAAAACTCTTCCTTTAGGAACGTGGTGCTCAAAAACTACATCAATGTCCCGAAAAATATATGTCTGAGTGAAACACCAGCATATTCGTAACAAGAATAGCTTTTGTATCTTTTAAACAGTTTTTAATTTTGTGCTAACCGCGCGCTGCAGCCTAATGTAAGTAATTCCGAATAATGAATGTCGAGTGGATAATCAATTAACTAGTTAATAATTCTACTTTTTCTCATTTTTATATTACTTACTGTATTTATTTTAATTAGATATTTACACGTGTTCACTTGTACATTAAAAATCGTACAGTAAACTTGTACAGTAAAACAGTAGACAAATATTAATAGAAGATATCCTGCTGCCTGCTTCATAATTTTAGTATTATAGTTGTAACCAAAAACAAGAACGAGGCCTGCTAAAAGTTGAGAGTATAACTTTGCTTACCTAAAACTGTAAACCACGTTCAAATGGATCCACGTTTACTTATTCAATATCAATCAGGGTAATTACTTTTCAGCCTAAAACAGTAATTTCGAAAAGGCGTCGCGTCAATAACCTAACTTATTTACTAACCTGATAGACTCAGTACCACGAACCCATTACGGTGAAAACTTTTGATCTAGGTACAATATTGTAAACAAGCCATATTGAGGAGCGTACAGAAGTTCTAGTATAATCTTATTTAAATTAGCCCGTCATATCCCACGGCTGGGCAAGAGCCTCCCTATCCCTTTTCTCACCACGTCTGTCCCTGCCATTGCGGGCTAGTCCTTGAAGTACCAGTTTTACCGACAAATTGCAAACAAAAGACTTTTACAGTACCTACTTACCTACTACTACAATAACGTGCCAATGCCAACATTATCCTATTCGATCCAGCCATTCCCTAGCTGTCCTCTCCCCAGCGACGCCCTAAGCCGAGGCCCGTACCCCACAGGGGGTGCCCTTAGCGTGTAGTCGCTTAGTTTGTAAGTTTTTTATAAGCCCTGGCTGGAGGCTTTAATATTATATTAAGGTCACCACAGGCAAGCCCGGTTAAGCAGTCGACAACCTTATAGGTTGAACTGCAAAACGCCACTCACAAAAAAAAAGCCAATATTATATAGCTCCATCTCTCACCGGAATCATGATGATTTTAAGACGTCCCTAAAGACTCTGGTTGAAGAACTCGATCAGCAAATTACAAGTACTGTTTATATTTTGAAATTGTAAAATAGTTTTTCGTAATTTAAAGTAACGTTTACAATAAAGTGTCCCAGAACTTACAGGTACCTATCACCGCTAAAACAGCGGGCGCAGCTTTGACGTAGGTGAGCCCGGACTGTCTTGAAATAGGTACCATTGTAGATATGATACGCAGTTGGCAAGGAATACCGTTTTTAGTGTTTCGGCTGATCATTTGAATAGCTTTAATCGTGAATTCATTGAGTTTTCAAATCACACGAGTGGTTTCCAAAAAAAAATGTAGTAGAGAAGGAATTGTTATTGGTAGACAAGTAAAAATGAAAACCGCACTATAAACTTGTATTGATAGTTGAAAGTGAAATTCAAATAAAACTATAATATATACATAATAAAACTACTCAAACTATTCAGGACCTGTAATTAAAAGTATCTGCGAGTAATTCACTCGATGAGTCCGTGACGTCTGGCAGCATGTGCTAGAGATACTACAAATACTCTCGAGGGTTGCATGCGAGATAACTTTGGTGTAGCGGAGATGAATTTCCTTATCGTCGTCTCAAGTTTTATGGAGTATGAGCACACGTGCCGCCTGTTCGTAGGTGGGTATGTAGTAAGTTAATCCTTAAGTTAGAATAGGTTTGTTTGTTTACTTAGAAGTTTCATGTAGTATGTTGCTAAGATTTGTGAAAGATTTTATAATAATCGGCGTGGATTATAAAATCTTCCAGAACACACAGACATCTTCAAAGAAAAGTATTGAAAATGGCGATTAAACATAGGAGCTCATCTTGTAATTTCACTCGCATGATTATGGCGATGATTATTTTAGTTTAAGTTTATAATTTTGATGTATGTCCGTTCTGTAACAATACAATACATACTCTTTCTTTTTATTTGCGCCATTATTATTTTTATTTTTGATACTGGCAATTTCCTACATGAAAACTGGTATTTTTATTATTGCCATTATAATTACTAACATTCGCAACTATTCCGGTCATGTCAAATTCATTTTAGACAATTCTTTAAGTGTTGTCGTTTAAAACGTTAAATAGACTTGCGGTAACATAGTAACCAGCAGCGACACTAATACTCACGTAACCACTGTTTGACAACTTTTTGTAGCTGCGATGTGGTGTGGTAGTACTAGTGAGTTCTCCCAAACTTTCTAAAACCTAACTATTCAGGTTGGCAAAGTTGACAGGGACAGACTGGATGTTTTAACTCAGTTTGGGAGCAGCTTACGTCCAGCGGTGAATTGTGATTATCATCATCATTATCATATCACCCGAAAGACGTCCACTGCTGGACATAGGCTTCCCCTACAGGAGAGGTGAAGGGGTTGACATAATTACCACGCTTAGGGGCCGTCCATTAATGACGTGATGTTTTTTATCATTTTGTAACCCCCTCCTCCCCCTTGGTGATATGTGGTGAGGTTTAAGGCTAACCTCCCCCCCGCACCCAAAATCACGTATGTTTTTTTTAGTAACTACAAAGAATCTTAAATTTTTTGAATATTATCTTTAAATACAGGTTTTGAATATTATCAAAAAATTTAGCATAGTATAATCTAATTTTTTTCTTTTTAAAGACCAAGATAAAAATGTCGAGACAGATAGGTTGCATCTTACTACACCCCCTTCCCCCCTCGTGATACTTCGTGATTTTCGCCTAACACCCTAGCCCCCTTTCGAGCCTCACGTGATTAATGGACGGCCCCTTAGCTGGCGGGTTGGCGATCGCAGTGTTGCTGTTGAAATGCATTGAACCACAGAAAATGCTGCTGCCCATTCTCTGGTGAGTCCCTTAGTCGCCTGTTACGACACCGACGGGAAGTGATGATATGGAAGTGATTGTGGTAGGGCGAGTTGATGGACTCATAATAATTTTATTTTAGGCTTATGATGATTATGAACACACCTTCAAATACTAAACTACCTAATTCCTTCCCCACCAAAAAGCCCGAATGCAAATAGTTATGAAGCACGTCGCACTGCAAGTATGTGAGGGTACAAAGCAGGAATGTTCGCTATTCGGGAGCTACCTGGTACCTACCCACTAAGCAGGATTACGTTTCGTGACTACTTACCTACTTGTTGCACTGAAAACTGTCCTAGTAATATGGAGATTATAGTCAACTAGCTGCAGCCAACGACTTCACCCGTGTGACAAAAATGATCTCAAGGGAACATGTTCCCGGAATGAAAAGTATCCTGGTTCTAATCCGGGACTCGGTCTACTCGTGTGATAAGTAAATATAAAGCCGATATACATCACGCCATGCTAAGATCTGGCAACGTTTTTTGTGTTTGGTGGTGTCCGATAGACTACCACCTCAGTCGCAGAAGGTTAAAGGGGGTTTCCATACGAAAAACGAGGTTTTTCGGTTTCAAAAGTCAAAACGTTTATTTCAATTAGGCCATTAAACGGCACTTTTGAACGTCATCGTTTACAGTTCAGTAAAATAATAATGTTACATTAATAAAGTGACTCTACTGTCCATTCGGAAAGGTAGATTCTTATGGAGAAGAACGGACAAGAAACTCCATAGTTACTCTTTTCAAATAATGATTTTACAAAATTTGGTATACAAAAAATAATTTAATATTATGTGAGGACGATGCACCCAATGTATGCTACTTATAAGAACAAAGTATCACCAGCAGAGGTAAACTTATTCATCTCCTCCCTTAATGTGAGAGTCCAACTCGCACTTGGCCAATTTTTTTTGTTTTTTTATTTTTTCCTTAATTTAATTTCAGCTACCAAACATCACTTACATATGACCACACACTTCTGGAACATCCTTTAAATAGTCATGATCAGGATTTTTGTGAAAATAGGAACATTGGTAAATGTACTCTGGGTTTCATCATCCACAGCTTTACTTCATGCACTGCTGGGCATAGGGCTCTCTGTTCTTGTGTCAATCCCCACGCTCTTGTACCTCCCAGGTATTCTGGATTTCATCATCCACAGCTTTACTTCATGCACTGCTGGGCATAGGGCTCTCTGCTCTTGTGTCAATCCCCACGCTCTTGTACCTCCCAGGTATTCTGGATTTCATCATCCACAGCTTTACTTCATGCACTGCTGGGCATAGGGCTCTCTGCTCTTGTGTCAATCCCCACACTCTTGAGCCTCCCTCAACCAGGTTCTACCTACAATGGCAAATAAGATAGGTACAGGATCTTCCTGGTTTAGGAGTCAGGGATCAACTTTTATATTGACTGTGCTTTACCCATCTGTAGCACACTATTTTTGTAATTAATTTTTTTGTCACCACATGTGTCAAACTGAGTTTTTGCTAATAAAATATTTATAATTTTAATTTAGTCTGCCCATCTCGCAGCCGGACGACCAAATCAAGGTTTTCGTACCAGTAATGCAGTAATGCATTTATAAAATATACCAAGAAATAGTGAGAGAAATGCAATTTAAAAGGATTTATACTGACTGCGACAATTTCCAGTAACTCCTTAGGAGACCTGAAGCTTTCTAGAAATGTTGAGTCAATCGAATCAACTTTGCCTCCTTTCTGACTCAATCAGAGAAATCACTCTTAAAGACCTTCTTAATGCTGCTTGAAATAGAGGTTTTTCTAGAAAACCAACTAACTACTTTATGATAAGTCCGTCACAAAAAGCTCAACAACCGCCTTTATAATATACTAGCGGTTGTCACGCGGTTTCACCCGCGTAGTTCCCGTTTCCGTGGGAGTACGGGGATAAAATATAGCCTATGTTACTCGCTGATAATGTAGCTATCCATTGCTGAAAGAATTTTTCAAATCGGTCCAGTAGTTTTTAAGTTTATTCGTTACATACAAAAATACAAATCTTTCCTCTTTGTAATATTAGTATAGAAGTATAGATATGTGACTAGGCAGTCAAACCCTATTATAAAGGCGATATTTCATTATTTTCACAAGTCTTACTATTTTCGTTTCATCTTTCAAATAAGTATGAATAATGAATGAATAAATGAGTAATGAATACAGACTTGTGAAAATATTAAAATCGGTGGAATAATAGAGAAGTTACATGCTATTTTTATCCTTGTTATCTTCTATCCTTGTTGCGCGAAACATTGGATGACACAAATTCACTTTGGCGAGACTTGCGAATGACGTCACACGCAATTATTGCTGTCCCTGTTTACCATATAAATGAAAACGATTGAGTTTATTTTATTATTTTTTAGTAAATCTTGTCTTCTCTCTAGATTTTCAGGAATGTTATAAAATATCAGTCAAATACTCTATTCTTCTTAAAAGTTTCACTAGAAATCAAAGAGTACTACTTACATCTCCTATGTCAAAATCGCAAGCACAAAACTCAAACAAAAAAAAAACAACTGAATATTACATTCCCCTGCCTAAATTCACCACATTTACCTCGAGGCCCACCATACATCAAAACCAACGAGATCCAGCAAAGAAAGCACGTAAGCAAACAAGCACGCTTAGCAATCCGCGTAGCAATCCCCTTATGGATAAATAAGGCATAAACAGCCATACTGAAGAACGGTAACACTACACTTGCAAGGGATTCATGTGGAGCTTTGAAATATTCAGAGTTACAAAAAAAGAAATGACAGCGAGAATTTGGTGTAGGCCCGGGGTTCCATATAAGTGATGCGTGTTTTGGAGTGCTGTGTGCAAGATTTTTGCTGGAAAAAAATGGTTGATTGAGAGATGATATTTTAGTAGTTTTGAATATTTCAGTTTGTTAAGATAGACGAAATGGAACAGTTCTATAAACTTATTTGAGAAAGACGACATATTTACTGAAAAAGTCCGGGGATTCGTTATTGTTTTGGATTTATTTTACTGTGTTTGTAGCTAGTACACAATGTCATCCAGCGTGCAGCGTATATTTAATCGGACAAGTCGGAAAGACAGAATCAGGCGTGGTACAATTCTGTTTAACGCTCTAAAGTCTAGGTATTTCGTCCCAAGTAGGTAACAGCAGTATATCACTCCACACTACATTAAGACAAGGGTTCTAACCCTCGCCCTACGGAACCCCAAACTGTGCACAGTTCCCACGCATAAAGGAGTAAAAGATAGATTTATGCGTCACTTACTTGTATTTATTGTCTCACGACATACTAGTAAACCGCTTGTACATATACATATGTATAGTACGAGTACATACAATTTTATACTAGAATAAAAAATATGAGGAGTGGAAAGTTTATTCAAGCTTCAATTGAGGTTTTTATAACGTACGCTTTGAAAAGGTTTTTTTTGGCCAACGGCATTTCAGGCAAGGTGAAAAAATATTCAAAAGCTGATTTTACATATGAAAGCAAAATATGCTGAATATTGTGGATTTTCTGTCTTTTCAACCCAAAGATTGACTAGTAAAGAATGCCTTGTTGCATTAAGTTCGCCTATGTACCACTACCGTACCGTTTTACTCCTCACAGTGCTTCATACAAACTTTCAAGTCCTGGTGCTCTGTGACTATGGGGTGCTAATGCCATCCAATTCGGATGATGTAAAAGGGATAGTGCTATTCGCCATGTCATTGTCTACCTAGCTCCATTTCTCTCTTAGAGCGGAATCATGATCGTTTTAAGACTTCATAGTAGGGCCCATTCTTTGAAATGAATGAACTGATTTTAATGAAACTTGGTATGCATTCGCTAGATATTCAGCCAGCTGTAAATGGGTGGGTTTTCAATCCGTACAATCAAGATGTCACGTGATCACGGAGTGAGCTGTCATTCCATCTTGATTATATGTATTGACACTCACTCTCCTCGTGATCACTTCACCCAAGCCTTCACTTCGACATGTTTACAGAATCGACCGGCTGCTCTTAATAGTTAGTTGAGAACAGAGTTCGGGAAAGATAGAGTGATTTTTCACTTGCTATAGAAACATCATAAATTAATAACATCGCTCTCTCTCTTCCTCTAAACTCCTTTTCGATACGCTCTTAAGGCAAACATAACACAAGGGGTGTTATGATTAGGGTTCCAGATTAATTTACCGAACAAATTATAATTCCAATACATACAACGACCCCTTAAGCAAATAAGTAAAGTAAGTATAAACAAGACAGTTACATAAAGGAGCTTACCCACTATCTAATAAGTGCAAGCTTTGACGTCACAACAGCTAAGCTACGCTAAGTTCGCCTGAGTTTGCGATCCCACCCGATGGAGTTATCCTATGAAAATTAACAAGAGCTAGTCTCCTTCTAATAGTTTTCTGCTTGTCTTGTCAACTGTTTCTTGGAAGTTTATGCAATGAAGATAGCTGGAAGTTTAGTATGTAGGCAAGTATTGAACAGGTTTTGAATGAAGAGATGGTTGCTCCTAAGTTGTGTAGTGTGTTTGCTTCTTTACATGTTGGCTTATGTACAGACCTAAAGTTGTAGATGTCACAAAATCCGGAATAACGCACGGTTTCTGTGGAAAAGAATACGAGAGCTAAACCTGGAGAGATCGTCTTGAAATAGAATGGACTAGTTGATTCAATTGGTTGTCATTTCATTCAACAAACAACATGCCCCACGAAAGGTTACAAAAGTTGGCTTCGGTCGAATTATAAGATGTTGAATAGCTTTTCCTGTCAAAAACCTCATCTTCATCATTGCAGCTGAAAGACGTCCAGAAGCAGAAGCAGAAGCAGAAACACACACTCCACAGCTGGACATAGACCCCCGGTGTCGCGACATCGACCGGTCTGGTGCTTCTCACATCCAGCGGATTTATGATGGTCATCGGCCCACTTTGTAAATAGGAGGCTTTCTAACCTCTTCAGGTAAGCAGTCACCATCTACAACTTATCGATCCGTTCGACCATCTCTTCTATGAGCAATGTCCTCTGCCCACTGCTGCTTTTGACGATTCTTCGAGTTATAAATCAGTAACCTTAGTTCTTCTGCAGATATCTTTATCAAAAACCTAAGACCTTGTCCAGAAGGAGCGATTTCACCGCGATTCTCTCACGCGTATTACTCGCGTACGTTGCGACCAGAAGGAGCGTACCAACGCGTGAGCATTTGGGAACGAATTCAGTCAGTAGACGTGCACTCGTTCTGAATTTTGCGTGTAAACTGGACACAACCAAGGCGTCTCTAGTATCTCGACTCCCCCGCAATACGCGCGTAACACGCGCGAGTCGAGATTCCAGAATCTCGACTCGAAATTACGCGCGTAAATCGCGTACACTACGCCAGGTAGTGTACGCGATTTACGCGCGTAATTTAAATACGCGCGATCCCTTTGGACGCGATGTATTGACGCCCAGTACCTTACCAACGCGCGTAGAAACTCGCGCGTAATGATTCTCGGCAAATTCGCCCTTTCTGGACGAGGTCTAAGGATGTGTCTTTATCTGTCGAATGCGCCACGAATGCGCCGCTAACGATCCGCTCGCGGGCTGCGTGCATGTATTTCAAGTTCGCGCGCCGTTCTTGCGCCGCACGCGCGCCAATTGCGCACCAGCTACGCGCCGTGTGCAAACCGAGCAAGAACCGCGCGCACCCCACGCTCTGCACGTACTTCCTCCCGCCCGCTATCCCGCTCAGTCCGATTCTGATTGCTGGAGACTGAATACAATCATGATATTATGGCGTGGATAGATCGAAATTGGTTGCGATTAATCGAAACTTCACGTTTTGTGGGAACTAAAATATCCATATTACTATAGAATTGCAAGCACGCAAGCTGCGCGTGCAGAACACGCGCCGTACGCGCCTCACGCCTTTCGTGAATTGCGCTAAAGTACCAAACAATTGCAGTCATTGCACGCGTGCAGCGCAAGCAGCTCGCGGCGCATTCGCCAGATGTGGACACACACCAGTGATCTCTAAACCAGCAAGATTGTAAACCAGTACGCATCCTAGTTTCCACTAGCGATTTATAAGCAGTGTAGCAATTATTTACACACCTAAATACTTCAGAAATGTACGAATATATTTCTCTTTTCTAACAAAATGCAGTTGAAAATATTCTCAACTAGATATGTCCATTTGTGAACATGTTTATTCATATTCTCCGGTGTGGATTTTAGTAGTGTGAATATTTTAACGATCATAGTTTTAGTACGGGGCTAGAAATAAAGCAGTATGTGGGTTATATCTTCCTGGTAGCGTTAAACAAGCTAATCTGCAAAGAGGTAGCAAAGATATTCATGATATCTGTGAAGTGTTACTATTTTATTAAAAAAAATTCTATGTCGTATCACCCAGGTACCATTTTTTTACGGGATAAAATGCGTTCTATGGTACTCTGAAATAATATTTCAGGTGAGAAATTAGACATAACTATTGTCAAATAACTATACCGACCACACTAAACATCTCAACCATTAAGACATAGGACACCCAATGTTGTCGGCATCTCGTTTGCAACGCATTTTGTTTTGTCAGCAGAAACTATAAGAGAAAGCTCAAGCCGTAGTAAAAGGATTAACCAGTCAGCACGGTTTGTTGTGCAGCTTGTAGATTATAACAGCTAAGAAAGTAGAAAACTCAGAAGATAAAAACCTCTTTCCAGGTTTGTGTGCTATCAAAGACTCAAAGCCTCAAAGCATTTATTTTAATTAGACCATTTACAGGCACTTTTGAATTGTCAAGGTCGGTCGGTCAAAAATATGAAGCTATTTGCACGTTCCGAAGCGTAGATCTCTATGGAGAAGAACGTGCAAGAAATCCCACGGACACTTTTAAAAAAAATATATTTTATAATTACAAGCCATGGTTACATCATTCATGTTGAAATTATACATAAATGTGAGAACGACGTAAAGACGTGCAGGATAAAAGTGTCAGGAGTGAAAAGAACAATTAAAATAAACCGTGGCAGCCGAGACATGACCAGTCCCAGCTGACGGCGCCCGTTCACGAACATGACGCATGTGCTAGCACAATTTGGCTCAACCATTTTGAAGGGAGCCAAACGATCCAACGCATGCACCACCATTAGCCAGACTTTTGAGTGAGCATGACACTCCCATCCGCCATGACACATTCAAGTCAAGACACCCTGTCTGCTAGCTTCTTCTTCGGCAAGTTGCTTCGCCCGCATGAAAGTTACCTCAAAAAAATATCCCAAGCGAACATATTCCTGGTATGAAAATGTCCCCTATGTCCTGATCTAGGATATGGTATTGCCGAGTGTTAATTCGGGTCAGAGCCCATTCGTCCCCTAAAAGTCGTCCCCCAGCATAGAAGTTGTAGATTCGGCCCCTATATAGGTGCCCATTGGTCTCCTGGTAGGGGACCAATTAATATTTTAATAAAAATTATTATTTTTAAAGTACCCATTCGTCCCCTCTAATATATATACAATATAAGTTAAAGATTCGGCACGACCTGTTCAGGTGCCTATTGGTCCCCTGAGATAAAATTAGTTATATTTTACATAAGAAACGGTTAACATAGTACACTTGTGAACAGTTTATTAACGGAATTAATTTAATAAATCATAACAGATCATTGAAAAAAGAGCTATGATAAATGATAATCCGTCATGATAATAATATAACCTGTACATATATGTATATATAGGTAGGCTTACGATGTAAAATTGTCTCACTAAGAATGGCTTGTTAAAAAAACGGGTTACAAATAATAGATAAGGTGTTTAAAATTGGTAAGTACTCTCCAGATGTGAACATGATATCTACCGAATTACTATTTTTTTATTTTAGCCTTTTCTGCGCGACTGTACCAGGACTACCAAGCTGCAGTATACACATATACATGTACTTATATTAGAAGAATGAATAAAAATAAATATTCTTCAGGGGACGAATGGGCCCCTCAAAAGTTCCAGGGGACGAGTGGGCACAGGGTGCGAATCTTAGGGGACGAATGGGCTCTGACCCGTTAATTCCATCCTAATCTGTTCAGTCGTTAAGATGTGAAGAGGTAACGAATAGACAGTCAGTTGTTTTAACACTAGACGCACTGCAAGTTAACCTACCTTGTTGCTATTCCACCAATTTGTACTAAACGTTTCCAAACGTCTTTTATACTGCGCACAGCAAAGTATGGAATTCTCTGCCTACGTCTGTGTTTACAAACGCATACAAATCTAATCTCTTCAAAATTGGAGTGAACAGAACAGGCTTCTTCTGGGTAAGCTCACTCCATCGTCGACTTTGTCTCTGTCATCTATGATCAAGACTAGAGTCAAGCAAACCCATCTCAAATAAAATACATAACAAAGGTTTTAGAAGTGCGGACACTTATTATATTCTTATTGTATCAATAACCTTCATCTTAAGACTACTTATCTTTTCTCCCCCATAGCAATTTAGCAAATTTGCCTTTTCTGACTTCTTATAACTATAATTGTAAAAAGTAATTAATTGAGAAGGTATGGTACTCTTTAATGAAGCGTTCGGTCGCCAAAATATTTGCTTATTCTAGGTAAATCGATTTACCTGCCGGTAGGTACTGTCCTAGTAGTGTGGTTACGAGTAACTAGCGAGTGAAGCTCCCAGCTGCCATGACCGTTAACCAGAAGTAGGTATTTATGCTTTAGACTGATAGGAAGAATTTTGCATATTTTAAACAACTTTTATTAATTGTCTTTTCATTAGTTTTTAATTTATTTATCGACTAAAACTTTTAATTGTTATTTTCAACACATTTACTCAAAAAATGCATAATTATACGAAACCTACATTGTTCGAAAGTTAAAAATTAAGCACCGTCCAATGGAACGTGCGGTAAAATAGGTACTCTCATCTAAGTACCTATTTTACCGCACTCCTCGTTGTATAGCGCCGTGCGTATCTGTTACGTTTTTTTTACCGCACGTTCCATTGTACGGTGCTTAATTTTTAACTTTCGAACAATGTAGGTTTCGTATAAGCATTTTTTGAGTAAAGAACAGCTATTTCCTGCCTGTTTATCTGTCATCACATCCATACGACAGTATTCACAGTTGAAGTATGGTGGGTATCACCATGATCATTTGCGACAGAAAGGTACTGCCTAGTATCTGGAGCATGACATACAGTACTATCCATCCAGGAAAATTAAAAAGTTCAGACGCGGGTCGTCGGTGCAGATACGACCTCTACTAGTTTAAAATAATATCACGGATCTAGAAAACTGTGGAACGAAATTTAGAATATCACATTCTGTCAAGACATATCTGAAATTAAAATGTTTGAGAAAACTTTTATGTTTGCACAAAACGGTTTTTTCGTGACCAATTAAATCACCGCTAAAGCTTTAAAATCACTTGAACAAAAAATTCGTATGCGAATATTTACAGTTCTATGTTGGCTATCCTATCAGAGTAAGCATAAACATTAATCAAACGTCCGATCCTGTGTATATTTAACTACGGATTGCATATCCTCGTAGTTTTCGACGGCAGTTAAAAAAGTTACATGGGACCCAATTAAACATATCCCAAATAAAATATTTAAAATTTCATTTTCATTTCGTACACACATCGGTGACATGTCATCCTTTATGTGAATGTTCAGTAAAAATTTTATTTCCCAACAAAACAAATGTTTGAAATAAATCCGTACTTTATGACGCTTTGTTGCAGATCGTTTGAAATTTTAATCTGAGTGTTATAATAAAAATCGGATTTGTGTGTGGTGATAAAGATTATTTTGTTTGGAATATGGCAACATATTGTAAAGCTTTTTATTAAACCTTTTTCGTTTAAATTATTTTTTAATTTTAAAATTGAAACTACACGGAAAAGTTTTGTGTTTGAAATGAAAAATAACTAATGAAATTTGTTTGATCATTTATCTTTTTTTACACAAAATATTCGAATAGTAAGCTCCTTTATTAAATAGCTTTACATTCTTGTACAAAAGTCCAACTAGGCTGTAATAAATTCAATGAATTAAAGACAACTTTGGTCTATAAAAGGTGTCAGTAGCACTTAATAGTTTACTTAGTTCTTATCATATTATTCCTAATTAACAATGTGGTTGAATAGTTTATATCTAGATAAGCCAGGATTTTAATATAATTATCTAGAAGTGACATAAAAGGGACTTCAAATTATCAATTAAATAAAATTCCAAGAATTAAAAAAAAAATTAATAATAAATTAATATTTCAATAAACATAACAATAGTTACTAAATTAATATATTAATGAACTAAAATGACATAAAAATTAAAAAGTCATATAAATACAAAAAAGAATTAAAAAGTAAACTCATTAAATCAAATAGAACATGCTATGTTTATTTACACTTCTTTGCAACCTAAAAATATACATCCACAAACACAGAACATTTATGAAACCCAGAACTTTATCCTAGATTTGCAGCACTTTGCAGGATGGACGCTAAACATTAGAATTAAAAGAACCGCACTTAATTCTATTAGGGCTCTCTGTATGCTGTGCGCACTTTGAAAATATGTACTTACTTTACCGCGGGCATTTAAATTAAATGTTGTATTCTACAGTTTTTGTGTTCTCTGCTGCTCTGTAATCCACTTGTGTGAGATTATCACGATAACGCTATTTAAAAAGTGTTCCAACATGAATTTTGCAGCTAGGAAATTAAAAAATGTCAGTGAATACCGTTCTTTGGAGTTTTGTGATGTTGCTATATTGTTTTTGTTAGTCGAAGCAATGCAACTCTATCAAGTTAATAGTGTTTTAGCTTTATATAAATATGTATATCTGTATAACGTTTCACGTTAGCGGTGCACCGCGATAACATTGTGCCATACTTGTAGTGTCTTAGGGAGATCTTTAATTTTTCCTTTGAACACTCAAGCAATGGTTAAAATTGTGATATAAAAACGATAAAATGCGTGTTTCGATCGATTGTTAGTTATTTACTATTATTGTTTATTTATTTGACCAATGGACAAGCATATTGATCGCAAAACGCACATTAACGAAATTCAGGTGCACATAACTTTTAACCAATGGATAAAAAACTCGCCCTTGGGCATAAGACAAAATAATGTTAATTACAGTGTATGTTAATAAAAGCTAAGTGTCTCCAGCTTCCAGTCAAGAACATTACAAACAACCCAAACATGACACAAATAACTCACCAACAAACCAGCCAATAATAAAACACTTACTATGATTAATTGACACAGCAATAGGCTGACGTCACACGTCACGATTCATTCACGTCATTTTAAATCACGCCGCGTCAACGTTGACGTGGACGAGACGTGTTCAATTAGCGATTATCATTCGCGAACGAATGAACGAATGAATGACTGTTTGCTTTTATTATTTCGGTTTTATGGGTCAATTAAACGGTTGAATTTGGATTGAGAATGGAAAAATATTGTGAGAATGGGATGTTGGCTGTTTTGTGATCAGGAGGTGTTATTAAAATACTTGGGGTGGACAAAAAAATGAAGTCTCTTTCATGTCTTTTTAACCGACTTCAAAAAAGGAGGAGGTTCTCAATTTGGTTGTTTTTTTTGTTTGTTTTTCAAGATCGGTTTGGATTTTATATCAAAATATCTAGAGAAAATAGAAAATATATCATCCAAGTAAACGAAATTGCGTTTTTTGCTTTCCTGTGACTTTCCAGTGGTGTTGTTAGGTGTGGGCGTGGGTGTGTACCACTAAAACTCTACTAATATTAAATTCAAAGTGTATTTCTAGGTAAGTACCTTTTCTAAAAAAATGCATTTTTTTCTTGGTAAGTAATCCTCACAGTTATACATATTCCCATCAACCCACAAATAACTTGAAACAATAAATCTTCAGCACAAACTAGTCAAAACTGGAACCGCGGTTCGACTTTTAAGTTGGCAGAACTGTATCAAAGGAGCCACAACCACGTATGAATAATGAAACGGGACCCCCGAAAGAAGTTTATTTATTCATTTCCGGTTCGTTGATCAAAAGGAACCGTCTAGTACCGGACGGCCGGCAAACCGGCAAAATGACGGTTTTTACAATACCTCTTTTGTAGCGATTTTGAATTTGTAAGTCGATGTATGTTGGGATTGAAGGAAATCTGAATTGCGAAGCAGGTTTTGATGTTTCGTTTATATTTTCGGCAGATTTTTTGCATGTAATGGTATTTCATTTAGAGTTATTATAAAGTGGACGTATGTATGTGAAGTCAAGTATGCTCCGAGATCTAAATCTATTTCCTGTAAAACAGCCAAAATAATAACAAGTCTAAAATCGAAGAAACATACATCCGCTGATCAATATAAATAAAAATATATAAATAAATTCATGATAAATAAGTAAAATATTGTCATATTTACACTCGTAAGAGCTCGTAGCTAAATAGTAACAGCCTTGAGGTCCTTCGTATCTCAGAAAGCACGTAAAACTGTTGTCGGAGTCATTTGAACATCTGTGACAGTCGTTACGGGTGGTCAGAAGCTACAATGATGGATGAATATCAGTATTGATACTTGACTGCATCCGATTAGACTGGAAGCTGGCCATAACACAGGGAAAATATTGGGCAGATTGATTTCATATTTTACCCTTATAGAGGTATGCGGTACAGAGAGTTAAGTCCCGCATACCTCCACTGAAATGGGAGAATCCTGCGACCAGGCGGTTGTTGTGTCCGGTGGGCAACTGCCCGATAGTTGATATTCGGACTGTTATGTATGTTCAAATCGCACGGAGAACGTGTCGTTTTTAGTTCGTCGTAGATAGCGTTGCGGTTCTTTTTGTTGCCATACAAATTTCGCTTCTTAGTTTCGGAACATACGCCACAACAGACTCATCATAATCTGCCTAACCTTATCCAGTTATATTAAAGTTGGCTTCCAGTCAAACCAGATTCAGCTGAATACCAGTATTTTACAATAACAGACTACTTACTTAATAAATACTATTAAAATAAAAAGGTTTCATTAACGTTGGCAAACGCTTGTCAGGCTTATTTTTATTAACTGCTACAGTCACGAACTTGTTAATTCCGGAATTACGATCGCCTGACTTTAAAAACTTCGTTTCGACGAGAATGTACTGTTAATTTTTTAGTTGTTTCCTTATTCTGAATACGTAAATCCACCTGAGAGAAATGTTCATCTAAGTCTTCGATGAACATTTCTAAGTTTGGTGGTGATGTTCTGTATGGTGTCGGACGTATCGCACGCCGCATCGACGCATCTCTTCCCGTGCGTGCCGTAAGAGGCGACTAAGGGACTCACCAGAGAATGGGCAGCATCATTCTCTGTGCATTGCAACAGCTACACTGCGATCGCCAACCCGCCTGCCAAGCGTGGCAATTATGGCAACCCCTTATGGGGAGGCCTATGTCCAGCAGTGGACGTCTTTCGGCTGATATAATGACATTCGTAGATGTGGTCTAAAAATTAAAAAATACTCTAGTCTTTACCTGTTTCAATCTATATCTATACTTCTAGATCTATACTAATATTATAAAGAGGAAAGATTTGTATTTTTGTATATAACGAATAAACTTAAAAACTACTGGACCGATTTGAAAAATTGTTTCAGCAATGGATAGCTACATTATCAGCGAGTAACATGTACTATATTTTATCCCCGTACTCCTACGGGAATGGGAACTACGCGGGTGAAACCTTAACTTTATATTTTACCATGCTTTGAGAATGCTCTAAACATGGTCAAATATAAATTCAATTATTTATTGTTTATTGATTAACCTTTTGAACGCCATTGTCACGTATACAGGATAAGCAAGCGCGTGCCCTGTATGCAAAACGTCACAAATATATGACAAAAAGTACGGCCAATTTGAGGCTTGGCGTCGGGAGCACGCTGATGCGTTTATGCTCTGGTGTTCAAATGATTAAGCTAATTAGCAGTATAAAACTTTGCTGTCTCGCGCAAAAAGGGTGCATCTCTTCTCGCTAGATTGCGTACCGGTAGCAACAGTCTCCTGAAAGTACTTCGGGGAGAGTGTCCAGGAATTCCACGACCTCATCCCACCGGACCCCTTCTACCATCGGACATCTAGACGCACTGCAAGTTACCATCCCTACCGATTCCAAATTTTAATGTCTTTTATAATGCGAACAGCAAAGGAGTGGAACTCTCTGCCTGCGTCGAAAATTAGAGTGAACAGGCTTCTTCTGGGTAAACTTGCTCCACCGTCGATTTTGTCTCTGTCATCTATGACCTAGACGATTATTTCCCTGAACGTCACTTCTCATAATGTCGCTCCTCAACAGACGTCTTACTTGCATTCCCATTCAACTTCAACGTCGCGCCTACATATGGTACAGTCATGGGTAGTCTCTTTTCAAACTTTATTTTAAGATTGCATAAAATTGTTGTTTTTTTTTATTCTTAAAAGAAATACTCAAGAGCAAACCCATATTAAATTTAAAAAAAAGTGATAGCTGATAGGTTTGATGAGAGCCCCATAACGAGGCATCTTATCAAGACAACAGTGTCTCTTGTAGTTATGAAGCACTTTTTTTGTTACCAACATCTTTTTCGTATTTTGTTGTTGTTGTCTGAAAATAAAATAAACAATAATTAACTAGCAAACAAACATATTATATACATAGGTATAGCTGCTTCCAACTTACCTAGCATCATAGTACCATCACAATTTTAACACTATACATGATTACCAAATTTCAATAAAACAAACTACACGGCATTTTTGGCCCAAAAACTGAAAGAAATACATCCCTAGCCCGCTGACCTACCTCAGTTCAGAACCCGTGCATAAATAGAGGCGAGAGGGGCGCATTTCCAAAATTAGGTGAACTTTTCACGTAGTAGGTACGAAACGTAACGTCATTCAAATGCCGAATGAAAGGAGCGGTATGAACGAATGAATGAATTTTTTCATTTAAAAATGTCTGCGAACGGTGGTGTTAAGCTAGTCTTTTTAATTATGGACTGCTTCACAACTCTGGATTTTTGTTTACTTTTCCTGTTTTAATTTTTGGAAGGGAATGTTTTTGGAAATTAAATAACAAAGGTTTAAAATACTTTTAGTTAGAATTTTAAATTCAAAGCGAATTCGTTTATTTCCACTCGTTCATCTGTTACAGTTACCCGTGAAAGTTCAAAACGCGCATTGAAAACAAAAGAACGTAAACCAAGCAGGAATTTAGTCTATTTGCATGTCCAATGGATTTTCTCTTTCATGTCTGACCAACAGACCTACGTAATTGTCCAAACCTAAAAATGAACTGTGCTACAAACTGCACGGGCACAAAGCGCCACGAGGAGCGTAAAATGCCACCGCTCTGCTCTTTTTGTGCGAACAAAAAGTGGCTACATAGTACACCGCAAAAATTCACTCTGTAAGGATTAGTGTTGCAACAGAACTCTGCTTCCGCTTCCGCAACTGCAGAAGTTCCGCATGTTTTTTCACTTCTGTTTCTGCTTCTGGTTCCGCAAACTTTATAACAGAACTCTTAACGGAAGCGGGGAGAGAGCGATGAGGAGCGGTGCAGCAGACGCGACGGCGGCACGGCGCGGGCGGTTGCGGGGGCCACGCGTGGACGAATGTACACGAGCGTCGAGCGTCAAGGCGCGCGTGCTGCCGATAATTGCCGAATCCCTTCCGCGTATTTTGCGAGGGAGGGGCGCGCGGTAATCAAACGACAAACGTGTCACGACGAGTTCGTTTATTTAATTATTGTTTTTAGTTCACTATGCGCATCTCCGCGCCCCGTGACTTTGACAAGTGACATTTTCAGTTGTTTTTTCTTCTGTTATTGTTTGCTTAATACCTAGTTGTATTTAGTGCAATAAGAGTGCAATTATGAAACCAAAAACAAGTCCCATTTGGAACTATTTTGATGAAATCGGCGACTCGAGTGCCAAATGCAAACTTTGTAAAAAAGTGCGAAAAGGCCGCACAACTACAGCTTTAAATATAACTTGCCGCTGTTTAATTTTGACTACTACTAAAGTACAAATTTAATTTAAAAAAAAATTAAATTTAAAATTGTGCTTTTTTTTCATAGTGTTAGTTAACGCTTCCGTTTCCGTTTCCGCTTCCGTTAAGATTTACTTTTAACATCTGTTTCCGTTTCTGCTTCCGTTATGCCAGTTCCGTTGCATCACTAGTAAGGATTAACGAATGCCGAGCCACGTGACGCCGCAAGCGCTGAAAAAACGCCTAAAAGCTCGCGGGGTTTTCACCAAAATCCGACAAGCCACTTGTTAACTCCGTCATAATAATAAAGAATCGAAAAAAACTTAAATAACGATGATTTTTTTATAATTTCTTGCCAAAGTTCCAAATTCAATAAAAAAGATACACGAAAAAACAAACATCTCTGACGCGAAAGAAGACAGAATTGTAATTACCGAAAATGTGGAAACGTTAAAACTTGAAATGAAAAAGTATTCATATTATGCTCTGAGCCGGACAGATGGAAATTACGTTTGAATTCAGTTATAACTACAGTTTATTCGTTATTTTTTTGTTTCCTTCATGAAAGTTGTGTCAGCTGGCTGGCTTGAAATTCGTTGTGATGAAAATGTTTCTATAAGTTTATAAAGTCTGCCTTTTGCAGCGGAAAATGTTAGCCGGATTGTTTTATCTGATCAAAGCGAACAGCCGGTCAATTTTGTAAACATATAGAAGTGAAGGCTTAAGTGAAGTGATCACGAGGTGAGCTGTCAATCCATATAATCAAGATGGAATGTAAGCTCACTTCGTGATCACGTGACATCTTGATTGTATGGATTGACAGCACACCTCGTGATCATTTCACCCAAGCCCTCACTTTGACATGTTTACAGAATCGACCGGCAGGAGCTGTACTTTTTTAGCGTGATGGAATCTATTGTTCATCTACCTGTACCCGAACCCGGAGGTTTATTTGTCTTCAGTAATACATGAATTCAAATGTTATTCAAGGCTGGCTTAACCCAGCTTTTGATTTTGACCGTAGTCTCGTCAAGTTGAACCTCTGCTAACCACTAATTGGGTTGCGGTCTCGGGTCTGACGGGGCCTTGTGTAAAATAGTGATATTTCACCGCATCTGGTCCAATTGCTATTATTCTTAGTAAACGGATGATCAAGAGCGAATGTTACGTTTATATGTTCGAGGTCTTTTCGCTAAATATTTCTCTTACAAATGACTGTTCGATGTCGTCATCTTGTTTCTTTAATTGGTCTCTCAATAAGGGTCCGTTTTCCTTAAACATTTGTTGCTGATTTCTTCGTGGGATGGCAGGCGGCTGTCAAAATATATTCTTTCTTTGCAACTCAATTACGATTTTGAATATATTTTCTTGGAAACAGGCGAGTGATGTTTTAGGCTGTACCGGATCTGAAGGATTAATTAACATCCTTAACCAAACTAATATTATAGATGCAAAAGTGAGTTTGTTTATTTTTTTGTTAAGCTTTCACGCCTAAATCGCTGAGCCGATTTTGATGAATTATGGTTGAGACATAGATGGGACCTTGGAAACCTTTAAAGCAAGTTGTGAGAAATACGATCACCCATCCATATAATAACCGCTACAAACTTATCCCATGTATGTCTATGTCTATTATGATTACAGAACACAGCAGTTCTCTCTACGTAGGTACACACGTACATACCGCTGTACAAACCCTCTCGTGGTTATTAGCCGGCCAAGCAAAACAAAGCAAAGGGAACGAACGCGTGCTGCTGTGAGGTATAACTAGGTATACAGCTCAATTTTAGAGTACGTTCGTGTTGAAAGTTGGCAAGGAATTAATGTGTGGTGGATGTTGTAATTGTGGTTTTATTGTGTCAATTCTAATTCTTAATTTTTTCTTGTGTTATTAAGGGGCCTCGCACAGGTCTGTTTAATTTTTTGCTTTTAATAGTTCCTTTTATCCTCTGTATTTACTGTGCAAGACACAAATATGTTTTCTTTCAAGAATGTATTGCAAATTGTTTTGAAACCGTATTGTACTAAACAAATTCAGATTCATCCAATATGCAAATCCATTTCAAGTATTGTGTTCTAACAGACAAAACTTTACAGATTGCTTTAACCCACTTTCAGTTCTATAATTTGTTTAATTCAACAAACAACGACAAGACCAGTTTAGTTATCTACTTGAAGTAGAACTTCATTGCTTCACGAGTCACATACACGTCTGTACTTCACAACAGACCACGGGCCATACGTGCCTCTGTGCCTCAAACAATATCTTGCGCCTCGCCTCTGCCTCGTTGCCTCGTGGACCATCGATTTTTAAACGCCTCGCCTCGGCTAAGCCTCTTTCGTTTTTGTTTACATACCGGATTCTACTTTAACGGAATGCTTCTGATTTGTGGTGAATGTAGGTAGTCCGTTTGTGGGTGCAAGTAGCGGGAGAGGTGAGTAAGTGGGGTGTCGAGTGTGGTGTTTTAAGTGTGAACATAATAGTTGGGCTCAATATATATCTGACTGGCGTATTATATAAATTAATTAATATTAGGACACCGTTAATAATAATAAACGATGGTGACAAAAGTTGGATATAAAATACAATATTAAGAACTAATTATTTGGTTTTAAAAGCTTTCTTTGACATATTCCCTTCGACCCATAAATACTTACAACTACCAATCAATCACAATTATTTCAACACAAGTTTATATACTTGACTGAAAAACTAACCAATTATAAGCTAACTGAAAGACAAATGGCCGCTCACAGTAAACTTTCAGTTTCACTTCCGTGTTCAGTCATAATAACGAGTGACGTCACGTCACCGTTTCCGGTTCCGGGGGTCATACGTGACTGGTTCCATTAATCTAGTTACCGCTCTACGTGAACAAAGAGGTTAAAGCCAGAAGTTCTAGTGGGTTATGCTTACAAATAGGTAGTGCTTTATGTCCACGAGCACTCCAAAACACAAATCGCCAGCGTCACCCAAAAAGCAACCATTCTGAAATGGGTCGTGGCCGGACACGTTTGCCGCATTTCGTACGCTTCATGGGCTAAACCAACTACAGTGAGAAAATTTCCAGGCCAAGATGGCGGGACGAGCTTGTCGCCTTTTGACAGGATTGGTCCACACTTGCCCGCAGTCGGGAATGGACAAAAGGCCTTTATTTTGCAGCGAGAATAGAAAATAAATAATAATTCATGTGTAGTGACGGCGTCATTGGCTGTGTTATTTAAAAATCAGTCTATAGAAGATTGAAAAGAGGGTTATGTTTGAGAATTACATACCTACCTATTCAAAATGTGGTAAAGTACGATTGTTGTTTGTCAACAGTCCATTATTGATTTTGTTGGATTTTTAGATCGAGTTCGTTAGTTAAAATTATGTAACACTAGCTACCGCCCGCGTTAATATCGAAAATTATTCCAAGGGAACATACTCCCGGGATAAAAACTATCTTATGTCCTTTCCCGGAACTCAAAGAATCTCTTTACCAAATTTCATCTAAATCGGTCCAGCCGTTTGCGCGTGAAGAAGTAACAAACACACACACACTCACAAACCTTTATAACATTAGTGTGATGTGATAGTGTGATTTATGCGTAGCGTTAGAATAGATCAAAATATTTATGAGTAACTGACTTTTTCTTACTTCAGCTTAAGCAAAAGAATATGTTTTGTTGCTTGTTTATGAGTACTGTTCTGAGAAATATTATAATATATGCTTGTCATTGTATAACTACTATAGTAGGCGCCAGATAATCGTGGAATAACGGTCATTGACCCACCTACAATGATTGACATTTTTAATTTGAAAAACGGAATTAATGACACAAAGCTGTCCCGAATCATCATCTCTCGTGATCCTTAACATTGTCTAATAATGAAAACCGATTCATATTTAATTGTTCAGGTACCTATGAACAGTTATTAGGGAAAGGTCAATGTACTTTATTCCACATTTATCTGGCGCCTACTATAATAATTTGCTTAGCCTTCACTGACATTGTATAAAGTGCGCCTTCCGTCATTAACTTTAATATGGCTTACAACATTTATTTTTGGTAGTAAGTAATTGTTGTCATAATCAGTTTTAACTTATGAGGTCAAAGGCTAGGTTTGTTACAGGGAGGTTTAAAAGGTCAATCACTTCTGACATAGTTAGGTAAATGGACTAAACTTATTTTGACTATCGTTTTCTTAGTGTATTGTCCTGTGTCATTTCATTCATGTCAGTCATTTCGTCGTCACTTAATGTGACTTTATCCGCGAGGCTTAGGGATTTGAACCGTGATTGGAATACGGTTTTATTAGCAAACCCATATAGGTCGAACATAACTCCTTAAGTTGACAAATCACCCCAGGTTAAGATTTATAAAATAAACCATTCATCAGGGGTGTTGAAGCATCACTGTTTCCATCCTAAGGTTAATGGGGATGTTACGGAATGGTTCGAAAAAGCTACTGCGGCCCTGGAACGCAAAGGGCATTTGGAGGAACACGGGCGGGTTTTAATCAGTAGGGGCGAGGCCAAACGAGTAATTTTTATTTTTATGTACATTTTTGGAGCTGTGAGTCGCGTAAAATGAGTCGTGGAATTAACGTTGCATTCGGTTTTCATAGAAAGGTTCGGTTTGTGTCACACGGCGGCGGCGACGTAAAATGAGTTGTGTGCTGATTCACACGCATTATATCAACCGAATTGCGTTCGGGGTGAGTCGTCAATATAAGGTATGGAACTGTCCATACCTCATCCGGTCTTTCCCTATTTAGTAGATTTACCCAGCTTCTCTTTCTCTTTCTGACGTCTTCTGCTAGTGCTTCGTAAATGCAGAATATTTAATGGATCTGTCACCAGGAAATTGCAGACTCCGTAAGATTTTAATAAATATTTATTAGATTATACTTTCTCTATACATAATGAAAAAATCGTTTTATATACAATAAATCCCAACCAAATTCAAAACTTTCCAATATATCCGTGCCTTATTAAGAAAAAATAGTTTTTAATTTCACGAGAAATTTTACAATCTTACGGCGTTTGCAATTTTCTGTTTAGAGATCCATTTCAAACATCCCGTTTAAATGGATGATTGTAACTGAAATTACGTCCGTCCGTCTGGCAGCCTAACTGAATTATAGTTGAACGTAAATTGCGCAACTCAAAATACGCGATTCCCGTCTCACAAAATTACGCTAGTTTGGCCTAGCCCTAAGAGTCCCTCCTGCTTCGCCCAGAGCGAAAGGATTCATCTAATGATCTCCAATTCAAAAAAAGAATGTGGCTGACCAAATCATACGATCTATCAAAAACACAATATTTGTGAAGATCGTCTCCTAACGAGGATTTACAGAAATTCAATAATCTAAAATTGGAAAAGCTATTATTGGTTGTTGTTGTAAGTCATGCCAAAAACATACATTTTATCAACAAAAATCATCTACAACCCTTGATAAACAAAATTTAACATTTAACTTGGAAATTGTCCTTTCCAAAGACCACGTCGATCACTTTTGACCTTTCGACACTGAAGCGTAACGAGCAATCTTACGGAGTGCCTCATTTTATAAATTATTTCCTCTTTTCGGGAGAATCTACAAAATATTTTTACTTCGATGAGCTTGAAGGCTCTTCAGCATCACTTTATAAGACTGTCTTTAAGAAAATAAGCAGATGAGAGGGTGTGTGAGTGAGTGTACCTACTTGTGTTGTTGTTTCAAGGTGCGACGGTGTTTGCTTAGGTATTTTTCAGAGAGAATGGGGGTGCCCATCAGTTATTTTATTGTATTTCTTTGGATCATAAAAAGGGATTATGGACAGAAAATGACATGTTTGAAAACAAGTCGTGTGGCGATACACCATCAGTATATGGTAGATTTCCCATCCACACTCAAGAAACGTGTTGGAAATAGTTTTGGTAGAGAAAGCCTTGATGCATTAAGTCCGCCCATGTACCACTATTGTACGTAAAGTTTAAATAAATTAATAATAAATAAAGTGGTAAGGAGTGAAATTCTCTGCCAGAGTCCGTGTTTCCTGATATCTAAAGGTTTAGTAACGGGTGAACAAGTTTGTACTATAGAACATAGAACATGTTTGCCCAGAACAAGTTTGTTCTGGGCAAACATGTTCTATCGTCGACCGCATCATCGCTTACCATCAGGTGAAATAATGGTCAAACGCAAAACAGGCGCAAAGAATTTATTATAGAAATAGTTCTAAGCATTGTTCCAAATAAAAACGGGTTGTCACATCGTTTTCGTATCTTATCTCGTATGTGATGCCCAATCCACCAAACAGCCAATCAAATCGATTGTAAACAAATGAAGTTCGTGAATATCAATCTGCATAGCCTTCTCCCTACTATGATGGGCTCGGCTCCAGATTATCTACATGCAGTTGGGTACCGGTATTTTACATAAATAGACTGCATAATTCCCTCTACGGCCCGGTCAAACTCAAAGTCAATTCAAAGTATTTCAACTAGACCCCTTTTGAACGTCAAATTCACAGTTTCAAATAAAAAGTTCATTCGCAAAAGTAGATTTCTTCTTGCGTAGGCTACGAACACCGGGACGGAATGGCAGATGATTTTACCACCGGCCAGCGCACACTAAAGGCTTAGATACTGTAGCATTCCGGTGCTTACCAGTGTATTCTTGATCGAGGTCTACCAGGACATCCCGCGACGTACTGCGGCATGCCACCGCAGGAAACCTTAGCGCACTCTGCAGCGCAGTGTCAAGAAATCCCTGTCGATGGCAAGGAATCAATTTAAAACATTGGCATTTATGTCGTATTCCTACTTGACAAGTTTGAATGTACTTTTGTAAAAAATTAAATCCTCTGCCATTCCTTCCCGATGTGCATAGGCCCCCTTATGGAGAAAACCGGACAAGAAACTCCATCGTGAAGTTCACTTTTCAAAAAAAAGTTTTACAATATTTTGTATACATAAATCAATGAATTATACGTGAGGACGATGCACCCAAAAACGATATCCCTGGGCGAGACTGATGCCAGACTTTCGAGCTCCCGACTATACCCGTAGCGACTGTCAAAATCAACAAATGATAGCCGGGACTAACGGCTGCACGTACTTTTCAAGACCTGTGCTCGAGAGAAGCCTCAGTATACATATTAGAATAGATAGATGTGCACCCATCCACGGATCGACCCAGGTAAGTGATGCTTAACCATGAAGATGGTCCCCTGCAGCTATTATTATTCAGCCACGAGCCAAATTAACATGAAAATAAAACCATAATTTAAAGTTGGAATTAAGTCGATTGCTTTTTGTTTAATACCTTGTTATGACGACAAAGCAATCAATTATGACGGATTATCGCTGCGGCGATAAAATCGCTTGCGGTAAGCTCCTGTTCAGTTTACACGTTCCGTCTGGAACTCTAGACTGAAGAGATTGTCGGAGATTTTACTTTATATCCGAATTTATGTTGGAAGATTAATATTGGAATAACTCTTAAAGGTTTTCTTAAATATTTATTCATTACTACTTATTTTACATTATAAAGTATTATCCTAAAGGAACTGTGCACATGTATACTATATAAGAAATAATATATCTATATACAAATACAATAAAGCTGAAGAGTTTGTTTGTTTGAACGCGCTAATCTCTTGAACTACTAGTCAAATTTGGAAAATAATGTTTGTATATGATAGCCACATTCAGGAGGAATGCTATAATATGCTATACGGGAATGGGAAGAAACGGGAATGCGCGTACGAAGTCGCGGGCAAAAGCTAGTTTTCTGGTATAAAAGTAGCCCCATGTCACTAAGCGATAGTGTGCATTTCTATCAGTTAAAGAATTCTCGTTTTCGAATCTGTACTTCCAGATTGGTAGTAATTATTACAATATTTAAAAACCATTTCACCTATTCATACTATTAGTAAGAAGAGCATAAAGCCTAAAGTTTTATTTTCAAAACCCTTTACATTATTTAAAAAAAAATGATTTACCTTAAAAGATTGATCAACCAAATCAATCACAAATCTTTTGTACAACGGCCCACAAACCCGACAAAAAACGAACCAGAGAGAAAACCTGTAGAAACCGAATGTTTTTTTTTATTTTAAACTGCCAACAATCGTACGTGGAACTAATCAGACCGGCGCAGAACAATACGTGGATGTCGGTAATCAAGACCTGTGTGTAAAAAGAGAAAAAGCCATCCGAAGCAGGCCTTTTTTATTTATTTTTCCGATAATCTAAACAAAAGAACTTAGAGATCAGACGTAGATTTTTCAGGAAGGGTTCAGATATTTTCTTCCGTTACTGGAAGGAGATTTATTTGTATTTCCCGGAGGATTTCCCGAAATACCTACGGGAACGGGAAAAAAGGGGATATGCGCATACAAAGTCGCGGGCAAAAGCTAGGTACTATTTATTGTACGATGCCTCTGTTATCTATTATAGTCAACAGTTTATATCTCTGCATGGTATAGGCAGATAACATCCACTTACGTTGAAAAATATTCTTTCCTTACGTTCTGGGAATCTGCCTGAAATAGAGTGCAGTGATTGTAACTGATAAGTAGAATTATTTGTGTCAGGCGTGCTGGGTGGGGCAATTAGTTGTTGATTCGTGGTGGAGGTGAATTCGAGGTAATATTCAAAGTCATATCCTGCAACGAGTAGAGTGACCTAAATATATTCTACACTTAGATTACACATTTTGATTTTTTATTAACGTCTCTATGGATCTTGTGTCTGAAAATAAAGGTATTCATACATTTTTTTTTCCTTAGCCTATTGTGTCCCACTGCTGGGCAAAAGCCTCCCCCATATCTTTACAGACATTCTTTTCTTGCGCCACCTCGAACCAGCCATCGCGACCATCATCTCGACACCGCTTTCTGGGCCGGCCTCGGCGACGTCGCAATGTGTGCAAAAGTCTCCACGCAATGAGTGCCAGAGGATGGACCTCTGGCACCCATTGCGTGGAGACTTTTGCCCAGCGGTCACTATGGCTCGTGTCATAGTGACCGGGCATCGGCTGGTGTGATCGGCTGGTCACACCAGCCGATTCCCGGATTGAAATGAATTCATACAGTAATTCATTTAAATAGTACAGTGATCGTATAAGTATTTCAATGGTATTTATACACTAACGCTTATACCATCTTTAGCAATCATGCAAGCCCAATTGCATGATAGCAGTTTTACAAAATAATTCCATGCTAAAATGCTAAACAAAACGATAATAATGTGTTATCAAACACTTGAAATATCTGAATAATGCATGTAGCAAGTTACTGGAATGTTACTGTTGCTGTTACTACAGGTTTATTGCACCACTTCGGGATATTGAAGGCTCCACAGAACAATAAAGTTTATGCTATGAAATTGTGGGCTGACCTAAATATTGTTTAGCGGCAGATTGTCTGCTGAGGATCTATTATGAGACAGTATTGCGATTTTGATTGTGGCTTCTTAAGCGCTGTTTTATTTATGTTTACGACGTACATATGTGACGTGGTGTGTGTTGGTCGGACACATAGTTATTTTGGACAGTTATTGTGAGTTTAATATGGGCATGAATTTTAGTGGGCTTACCCCTTTATTCATTTTTACCTCGCCCTGAGCCGATGATAAACCAGTGTTAAAGTTCTTTTTATAGAATTTTAAGCGAAAGCAGCGCAATCCCACTGAGCTATGATTGTGCTTCCCTAGTTTTTCTTCTACAAAACTATGAAAATATTGATCTTGTAATTCTGGATTTGTGCCGGTTGATGGCAATAGGCTCAACATCTATAAACTTACTGCGGATGGAACTTTATCACTACTGTCGAAATGAGGGCGTACTGTACACCTGTGCCTTACCTTTTGGAGAATACAGGCTTTATAGGGGATATATCCAGCTAGAGCCATGGTGAATGTATTAGCCAGTGACCTAGCAAGCACTGGGCCCGCTTGGCCAGCATGTGGCGATGTAATCACTGAAATGGACATTCGAATAGGTATCCACCCAATTATTGTAAAAAATAACTAACCCCACAAAACTCGGTGAATTAAAGAAGTCAACCAAAAAAGACGTAATCTCCCAACAAAAGCTGTACAAAGAAAATGTTATTGATTGGTGAGATCCGTCCTTTGTGTGACGGAGTCGGTCAAGCCGCGGTAGCCGGAAGCGGCCACATTACAATGTGAATGAAATGTCAAGAGAAAGTGGCCTGATGGAGGGATGTCGGTAGGTCAGGTTTGTTTAGGGATGGGAATAGCTGTCGAAATTTGTATGAATTGTTTTATTTTTTAACCAAGTCTCTAGTGTACATTTCTACAAACTCCACGTTAATTGTACAATTTTGTAAGCTTGGCTGTTTTTTTAGGGTTTCCTATACTCACAGGCACAATTAACCGCCCACCTTGTATTTTTGTCAGTTTAAAAATGTCGTCGGGTCCCACCATGACTGTAGGCGTAAACAGTTATATTCTTCCCTAACGTAATTAATGTCTTTTACAAATTTATTCAGGTTTTGTTAATGTAATAGAGACACACTTAGATTCGGATGGAACTGGATTTTATTTTCTACGCAGTAATTTCATCAAATCGATTAAGGTATTGTTTTAGTACTACAGTATCAGTATTGTTACGAATTGGACTGTTGATTTTAATGTCACAATCAAAAACCCGAAACTTAAATTCCTAATCTTACCGAAAAACTCAAACTCAAACTAAAACAACAGATTGAAGATCTGTGGAGAATGTCTTATTTTTTTTATAACGGTTGTTGCCACCTTGGACTTCTAGGAGCCGTTTTGGTAATCTATCCATGATATCCTGGATATCAGACTGGGATCTCCCAGTCTGACTTGGGAAGGGGGGGGGGGGTCTGGCCGTTTTATGATGCCTACATCAAACAATTGCACATTTTATTTATAAAACAACCCATTTTACAGAAACACTCCATGCTTAATCAAAACACGCACACAGACAAAATAAAACACCATTAACGAACACGGCAATTTTGTTCAAAGTAAATATGTCAGGTCCATACCTACGGGCATCGTATCAACAGTGTAGGTGATGGATCAATTTCATCAATGCCGACTGACATAACACGATTGATTCGGACACTGATCGTGGAAGAGAAGGACGTGTTACAGTGACGTCAGGTATATTTGCCTGACACATGCCAGCCGATCTGGACTCACATTTGGTGCAACTTAGAGACACAGCGCACATTGGTTGTTCCGTGTTTGAATCTATTTAAAGTAGAGAGTTTGGTATTACTGCCACATACACAGTGTGAACTTCTTTTCATTTTAATGTGCATTGCCATTCAGCGTGGCAATGCTGCCAGTCTTCTGGGCACGTTTCCCGATGACAGCGATGCGGAAGAAGACTTTGACGCCTGAGTGTACTTTGTTTTTGTGTATGTACATTCTTAGGTTTAGTCGATGTAAATAGTTTAAGTATATAGTTTTAAGATATTTATGTACATACATTCATGGTATTATGGAAATAAATAATGTTTTATGCTGTACAATTTTATGTACGTAGGTGTATTTATATTTTGTTCTTATGAGTTAATTAATTATTACGCTTTTGTGTGTTTTTTCCTTTAATTGTTGTACAAAACAAATGTTTTATCTATCTATCCCTCAAATTTTAAGATGCTATCCAAACTTTGTAAACAGCAAAAATTGATAAAAAAGAGTAATTTCTGGATGCTCGTATGACTACGAAAATTGATTTAAGCCATGAAGGATACAGTATAGTGCTAATGGCCTTTTAAATAAATATCGTCGCTTGGAAACCAACTTGACGCTACACGCTAATCTTGAGTAGGTATAAATTCAAGTACATTCATCATCATCAGTAGTATTTAAGTTCATTCAAACTTCTGTGATAAAAATGTTTCCGTGAGCCCAGGTACTTTACTTGCAAATTGGCTGTCTTTTATCGAACTGAAACTGGCATAGCTACGCTAACTGGAATCTCCCCAGTTTCGATCATCCGCGATTTGGACCGGATAAACAAACATCGCATACATTTGCGATTAAGGGAACATTCGATTGGCCGTTGTGAAGCGGCATTTAAAAATGTTCCCTGATTGGCTGGTGTGGTACGCGCTTTAAAAGTGTTCACTGATTGTGTTGTAGCACTCTTTGTTTGGTTTAGAAAGAGTGCGCGGTAGGGATTAACACCTTCGCGTCGGTGGAATAAAGTGGTTAGGCTATTCTAGCAAATGTAGTTTTAGATCCAAGTTGTTACTCGGGGCTTAAGTTAAGTTTTTCTTGGTTGTAGGTACTCATCACAGAACCTTTTGCTAACTACCTTAGGATTGACTTTCAGTCCAAACTTTAAAACAAAGTCGAAAAATTCTGGATTTGCGTCCAAGTACCGATAAACGCAGCGTTGGAAGGCCTCCCACAAGGTGCACCGATGACTGGTGAAGACCACGGCAATCCACTGGATGCGAGACGCACAGAACCGGTCGTTGTAGTGACACTTGCGGAGGCCTATGTCTAGCAGCACCTTTAGGTTGAACTAAATGATCATGACGATTATGATGAACTCGTATCTACCCACTCCTGAGTAAAGGACCCTTCCGTTGCACTGATGGTAATAAATCAGAAACCCTACAATTTACAACCAATAAAAGCAGATTTGTCCAAAAATATATTTTTCTAGAACTAATCTGTGGATGGAGGTTAGGTAATAAAATTGATTAGTTTTTTGTTTGGTTCGTCGTAAAAATGTAGCAAAAAGGGAAGTGACACGTAGCAAGCGGATGAAAAGGTGAAAACTTCTAAAATATTTTGTTTGTTTGTCTCAGAAATGCGGCTCGTTTTATTACTACTTTATCGCAAACTCATCGCTCTTGTAACTTTGATAAGTATAGACTGGCGTGGACGGCTAATAAATCTTAATTTAGATTTATCTTGAGGTCTAAATACGTTAACAGAAGATAAACTAAACATAATAAACAACGAAAAGTTCAGGGTTCATCCTGCATTGTTATCGATAATTTATGTATTCTTTTTAGAAAATAATAATAAGTATGTACATCGGCGAGATTAAAAAAAAAAACATGAGTTTTCAATTTTAAGTTTCGTGGAAATACATATGAATATACCTATCGAAATAACCATGACATCGTCATCAAACAGCGTGTCATTAAGTTTCAAATACCCCATAATTACTGAGTGGATAGTACTGCTATTACTTCCTTACAATACACATACAACACACCAAAATACTAGTATTCCCCGAAAGGATAAGCAAAGGTATAACCTTTCACGGCTGGGTTTTAGTCAGTAACAGTCTGATGTTCCCTTCCGCTCCGCCCAGAGCGGAAACAGTCATATGATGTTTTTTTTTTTTTTCCCATTCACAAAATAGGAGGTATACCTTTAGTACACCCATAGCACATTTCACTACTAATGTTTAAGTCATAATCTACCGAACCTTTTCGCAACTATATTTGGCTTCCAGTCAAACCGGAATCAGCTGTATACCAGTGTTTTACGTGGAGCGACCAGCAGTATTTTAAGTCTCATATAATAAGGAACAAGCCGATTGCCATCAACCGGACACTTGAGGCTAATGCTGTGAAATCCCAGATAGAAAAACTCAATTACACTTCACTATCATAACACTCGTCGGAAAAATACAACACAAAAAGTGTGTTAAATAAAACATAGCTATTAATAATATACTAAATATAAAATACATGATTATCAAACCGGTCAAGTGCGAGTCATTCGACGGGTTCCGTAATACTAGGGGACTTTGCTCCTTGCGAAAGTTCACGATTCTAGGTCAACGACAAATACCTTATATGTTTTGCGAGTGTCGAAAACTGCGCCATTCGAAATTTCCAAAATTCAAAAAGCTCGACTCGCACTGGACCGGTTTTTAGTGTTCCGAACATCCATAAAAAACGGAAACCTTTATTATAGGATCACTCGGTTGTCTGGTTGTCTGGTTGTCTGGCTGTCTGTCTGTCTGGCTGTCTGTCTGTCTGGCTGTCTGTCTGTCTGGCTGTCTGTCTGTCTGGTTGTCTGTCTGTCTGTCTGTCTGTCTGTCTGGCTGTCTGTCTGTCTGTCTGTCTGGCTGTCTGTCTGTCTGTCTGTCTGGCTGTCTGTCTGTCTGGCTGTCTGTCTGTCTGTCTGTCTGGGTGGCTGTCTGTCTGTCTGGCTGTCTATCTGTCTGTCTGTCTGTCTGGCTGTTTGTCTGTCTGTCTGGCTGTCTGTCTGTCTGTCTGTCTGTCTGGCTGGCTTGCTGTCTGTCTGTCTGTCTGTCTGGCTGTCTGTCTGGCTGTCTGTCTGGCTGTCTGTCTGGCTGTCTGTCTGTCTGGCTGTCTGTCTGTCTGTCTGTCTGTCTGGCTTGCTGTCTGTCTGTCTGGCTGTCTGTCTGTCTGTCTCTCTGGCTGTCTGGCTGTCTGTCTGTCTGTCTGTCTGGCTGTCTGTCTGTCTGGCTGTCTGTCTGTCTGGCTGTCAGTCTGTCTGTCTGTCTGGCTGTCTGTCTGTCTGACTGTCTGTCTGTCTGTCTGTCTGTCTGTCTGGCTGTCTGTCTGTCTGTCTATCTGTCTGGCTGTCTGTCTGGCTGTCTGGCTGTCTGTCTGGCTGTCTGGCTGTCTGTCTGTCTGGCTGTCTGTCTGTCTGTCTGTCTGTCTGGCTGTCTGTCTGGCTGTCTGTCTGTCTGTCTGGCTGTCTGTCTGTCTGGCTGTCTGTCTGTCTGTCTGTCTGTCTGTCCGTCTGTCACAGCCAATTTTCTTCGAATCTACTGGACCGATGCTGTTGAAATTTGGTACACATATGATCTTCTGTTACCTAAATACGGACGCGTTACGCAAATAAATAAATTTATAAATATTTTTTTTAGCATGGGTGTGTCACATTTGAGGGACCAACTAGCAAACTTAAAAAAAATATTTTCCAACTGTAGGTACCGTGTGATACATCAAATGAAAGGGTTTATTGTGAGCTCGCTGATAGACGGACGGATGGACAAACGAATGGACAATAGAGGCTTAGTATTAGGGTTCCGCTACCCTTAACGTACGGAACCCTAAAAACTAAACAAATCCAATCTCATGAAATCGCACAAATAACAAATAAATAAAGGAGTATTCCATACTAGTATTATAAAATTCAAATAATAACCCACATCGATGGCGCTGACAAAGGTCGGTCCCTCCGGAGGGTGAATGGCGCAGTATCCATTATAAGTTGAATTAATGCTGGATGCCCCTATTTCTCAGGGGGTGGCGATTTGACGAAGGTTTTTATATTCAACTGTTGGGTGATCGATTGTTCATTTTGGGGATTAGGTTTTTGGTTTTAAAATTGGGTCTGGGTACTTGAAATTGAGGTATTTGAATCTTCTTCGTGTTCGAAGATAAAATTGTATCAATCCATCAGTATCTTCGTCACAATCATGAAAAATTTTTATCAATCAAGTGATAAGCGTGTCATCATCATCATCATCATATCAGCCGAAAGACGTCCACTGCTGGACATAGGCCTCCCCCAAGTGTCGCCACAACATCCGGCCTATGCGTCTCGCATCATTCCGGTACTTTAGGTGACGTGAATTTTGGGTAACCATTCGACAACCCTTTGCAATAACCTGTTCACTAAAACGGAACCTATTAAATGGGAAAAATTCTCTGCGCCTCTTGATACAGCAATTAATTAGTCCTCAAGTTTGTCTACAGGCCATCAGTCCGATCACCACGAGACACATCGTAAATACGGGCAGGTGCCGCCTGGGCAATAAATGAAGTCATTATGACGTCATGACCCGCCCGGGGCGTTCATTAATTTGAGACACGTTTTATAATTAATGGACACGCATAAAATGGCGTTTTATTGGGTATTGTGTTTTTACTCGTCGAAAAGTCCCTTCGAGTATTATGATTATTGATATGGCGATTTATAATAACCACCAGATGTGGTATCTTGCTTGATTGCGAACGATGGATGAGGTCTAAGATGGAGCGAGTGAGTCCAACCGGAGTCAACGAGTCACTGTGTACAGCCGGTCTATTCTGTCAACGTGTCACTGTGTACAGTCGGTCTATTCTGTCAACGTGTCACTGTATACTGTAACACCAGGGACTCCGCTAGTGTTACTTATTGTGATTGTTATAATAAATGAAACGATATTGGAGATTTATAACTCTAAATATATTTTGGCATCTGCCTTTAGCGAACGTTGGAACCAGAGTCTTTTATAAAAAACAAAACATATTTTCACATTCGTATTTCAAATTCTTTTAATTTTCACCTGACGCTTCCAAAGGCTATCTTGTCTGCCAGAGACCTGCAGACAAGGATATCCTCCTTACATGAGCTACGCCCCTACGAATAGAGGATAAGAGGAAATGCCTCGCAATCATCTATTCCAAATCTTTGGAAGGGTCAAGTGTAACCTACCTATACCTAAAAAGATGTCCCTACCTATAAGCGGATGTGGACGAACAGGGGTGCGTATGCTTCTATAGAAGCAGCTTACACTATGACCTGCGATCAATTAATTTATTAAAATTTACCATGCACCACTTGTGCTTATCAACAACGCAGTCATACCGAAGCCCTGCCGGGGCAAAACCGCTAGAAAAGCTCCGGCACATCGCGATTGCTTTAACAAATAATGTGAAAACTCACATTCATCCAGATGGGATTTATTTCTATAATTTATAATATTATAACTTTAAATTCCTCGGACGCTATCGAGTCAGAGAAAAAGAAGGTCATACTAATATAAATATACCTAACTCTTGAACCTACTCCAGCGATCCGCACATAACAAAGAAAATCAAATATACATTAATTGACATTAACTAACAACTGTGGGTCACCAATATCAGTTGAACCAATGGTGACAACTAGTCACCCTCTGCGAAAGGCTATGCCCCGTAAGCAGAGTTGGCATCAACCTCCATGGCGCCCTCTTACTCCCCTCTCTTCAGGATGGGCCATAGTTCCCTATAGTTAACTTATATTTTTCAAACTGGAGTAACTTCAGCCTATCTGACCATAACATTCTGTCTTCATCTTTGAACAAGTGACCTTCTCTTCCTCGGCCGGCTGCGTCCCTCACGCACGTACGAGTCCATTTTCAGTATCCACATGAAAAAGAATAAACTGATTAATAAACTATTTAACAAAAAACACTAAAATAATGGTTTGTTTACATTAATCAATGTATCTATTTACATGAACTTGAAACTCATCCGATGATAGTTTCGGATACAAACAAATATTTTTTAAAAGGCCCATATACAACCTACGTAGTTTGATACTCCTAACTGTCTGTCGCCTAGAAGTATAAATCATCACTTCCATACGTGGACTTCTGTTCAACCTGTGCTTATTATATTAACTATAGCACAACATGACAGATTTTTCATATTATGACAACCTATGAATGCAAGAAAATAAAATTATTTGTAAATCGATAATGTTCGAACTTGATAAAGTATAATGCTAAGAGATCAGCAGAAATCTGGAAAAATATCTAACATACTAAATCTACCTAGTATAAAAAGTGGAAACTCAAATAGTTATAAAATTCTCAAAACGTTACGTTTCCTGACTTTATAATTGTATACAATTGTTTCGAATTTCTTTCTAAAACATTTCCAAAATTTACATTTATATATAAGTGACTGTTTTATCAAATCATCCGTGGAATATTTTGTATGATTTGAAGAAAATGACTTTAGTTTATATGTATAAATATGTGTGGAATACTTCCGTGTCTTTCTTCTTACCCTTATCTTATATATTTTAGCTCGGGCATTAAGAGAAAATTTGATATTAGTATTCAAAGACATATTTGTTTGCGTGGTATGGGTGTTCGTGCTGTCCCCATCGAATAAAATCAAATTACTCGAAATTATTGTTTTACAACCATTTGGCTCAACGGCTGAGTCTACTAAAATGACCGATTCATCCAAATCCATGGACACCATGGGGAATTGAACCTCGTATTGGACCATCTCCTTCGGTTCGGTCTGCAATACAACGGATTCTTCGACTACCTTATCCTCAAACACGCGATCCACTTCAATGCAAGCATTGGTGTTGTTGTCGGGATTACGTAGAGGTTCCGACAACAGTTTCTCTTGCTTCTCTGGAATCAGATTATAATTAAATATTGGAATGGACACACCCGCTTCCTTATCTTCATCCGTCAAATCTTGCTCAAATGTTGTATCATGGAGTAGGCTGCTTTCTCCACAGCTCTGTTCATCATCGTCACACTCATCATCATGGTCATCATGGTTGACGTTCGTCATCACGCTAGAATATAAGGGTGTATTATTATCGACATTAATAAAATCTGGCTGTTCGCACTCGTCGGACACATCCTGAGCGATCGTTTCCTCAATATAATAAGATTTTTGTGCATGTTGTTTGCATGACATGCATTTACACGGGAATTCGTTTCTAATTTTATCGCATAGCGACTCAAAATCAATACCGTCGTGGTATGTATAATTATAAAAATGTCTTGCTGCACTTTGCAAGAATGCGCCTAATATGAGCGCGTAATCGCTCTCTCGCCATTCACCGTCGGTGGCGATGAATCTAAACTCTACTAAAAAATCTTCAAAACAAACTCGGTCTATGCCGGTAAACATTAACATTTTCACGTTTTCATTCAATAAAATCTTTTCACACTTAAATCATCATTTTATTCAAAACCACTTAGCTTTATTTTCCTGGCGTTGGTCTCGCCTGATCATCAAAACATACAGCAATCCTCTGAGATGCTTTTATTATATGGGGGGTTTCTTCATGCAATGTCACGCCTTGCACACGCGGGTTCGGCCCTCCACCATTTGTAACACCAGGGACTCCGCTAGTGTTACTTATTGTGATTGTTATAATAAATGAAACGATATTGGAGATTTATAACTCTAAATATATTTTGGCATCTGCCTTTAGCGAACGTTGGAACCAGAGTCTTTTATAAAAAACAAAACATATTTTCACATTCGTATTTCAAATTCTTTTAATTTTCACCTGACGCTTCCAAAGGCTATCTTGTCTGCCAGAGACCTGCAGACAAGGATATCCTCCTTACAATACAGCCGGTCTATTCTATCAACGTGTCACTGTGTAAAGCCGGTCTATTCTGTCAACGTGTCACTGTGTAAAGCCGGTCTATTCTGTCAACGTGTCACTGTGTACAGCCGGTCTATTCTGTCAACGTGTCACTGTGTACAGCCGGTCTATTCTGTCAACGTGTCACTGTGTACAGCCGGTCTATTCTGTCAACGTGTCACTGTATACAGCCGGTCTATTCTATCAACGTGTCACTGTGTAAAGCCGGTCTATTCTGTCAACGTGTCACTGTGTAAAGCCGGTCTATTCTGTCAACGTGTCACTGTGTACAGTCGGTCTATTCTGTCAACGTGTCACTGTATACAGCCGGTCTATTCTATCAACGTGTCACTGTGTAAAGCCGGTCTATTCTGTCAACGTGTCACTGTGTAAAGCCGGTCTATTCTGTCAACGTGTCACTGTGTACAGCCGGTCTATTCTGTCAACGTGTCACTGTGTACAGCCGGTCTATTCTGTCAACGTGTCACTGTGTACAGCTGATCTATTCTGTCAACGCGTCACTGTGTACAGCCGGTCTATTCTGTCAACGTGTCACTGTATACAGCCGGTCTATTCTGTCAACGTCTCACTATGTACAGCCGGTTTATTCTGTTAACGTCTCACTGTGCACTGTGTGTGAAGAGGCTTGTTTAATGTTCGTTCTTACTTATAAGGTTGACGATTCAAGCAGAGGTTTCGACATAGATTTGTATTAAGACGTCTGTATATACATACATATATGCACCCAGCCCAAATACGAAAACAAATCATAGGATCACCGAATTCTCTTACAGACATCCTAAATAAACTGGGAGGCCTAATTTTCTTCTGGAAGGAGGTAGGCTAGATGAAATAACGGCCATTGTGGCCCACCCACGTCGCACAATGCCTAACATAATGACTAAGTACACGTAAATGTGGTAGGAGTACACAAACTTCGCCAAAAGTTCCACAAGCTGTGCCTATAGTGCAATGTTTACACAATCTACAGGCAAGCAACGTTTCGGCGATGTGCTGGGCTATGAAGCCTGGCAATCAGCGTCACATTGCCTATGAGCCTTTTCATTGAGCGTTTCACCGTGAAAAGCTCCGTGAGCTTATATTTTGTTGAATCAGGAGTTATCAATTCCAAGCTTTAAAATTGTGTCATTTCACGGAATAACTGGACATCGCAATAACAAACTACCGGGAATTTTAGTGCAGTTTACAATTTGCGCTATTATTTTTGTAACAAAATTGAATATGAAATACTCTGGGGATTGACAGATTTTATAAATTGGTATAAAATCGTACAATACAAAAAAAAAATGTCGATTCAATTAAAAAAAAACAAGAGTGTAGCGACATCGAAATCGCCACATAAAAAAAAAGCGCCCGTTCCCACTTAGATGGACTCTCTGTTTTCTTGGTCTGTTTAAAGAGACGGATATGACAGCGGCAGTACAATTTATATGACACTGTTGACATTCAGACGGACCCGAGAAAAAGAACGAATCCGGGTTTTTAGACGGACATTTTTCCACTGCGAAGAGCCGCCTAAACGCCTAGATCGAATGTAGTGTGAATGAATTTGCCGATCATCGGCCGCCGTCTACCAATCGTTTAAACAGACAGTCTGTCTAGTGAGAACATGCACATCCGACCGCCGTCTTCCGTTCAAACAGACGGTCCGTCTAAGTGGGAACGAGCCCGAGCAAAATTTGTACCGCAGCAAAAAGAATCGCAGCGCCATCTATACCACCAGCGACGACCTACTGAACGAAATCCTGCATCGCCGTATCAGAGTTTTCCGTGGGATTTGACCATGTACATTTGTACAACAGTCCGAATTTCAACTATCGGGCAGTTGCCTACCGGACACAATAACCGTCCGATCGGAGGATCCCTCCTTCTCTATGGAGGTCTGCGGGACTTTACTCTCTTTATCGCGTACCCTCTATACCGTTGACTCTTGACATTGAACGTAAGCGCAGCCTTCGTGTAGCTACTTCATCATGACGTCATCATCACTTCTCCACATCGTGACCTCAAGCTCTCGAGCAGCGAGTCATACAGTCAGCCAGTACCCATCTGTGCCGAATAAATGTTTTCTATTCTATTCTACGTCGCACAATACGACTCTGACCCACTGGAGCCACCAGCAGCACCACTCCGACTCACTGGAGCCTGCAGCATCATCCCGACTCACTGGGGCATCATTTGCGCGAAATTTGTACCGCAACAGAAGGAAACGCGCGCCATCTACACCGTCAGCGACGAACTACTTAATGATATCCTGAATTGCGGTATCAGAATTTTACGTGCTATTTGAATATGCACATTTGTACAACCCGAATATCAACTATCGGGCAGTTGCCCACCGAACACAATAACCGTGCGGGACTTTACTCTCTGTACCGCATACCCTCTATAAGAGCGAACGAAAATAATGTTGTTCTTATTTTTCTTTAAGTTTTGTTTGTCAGCATTATTCTTAACTGCTAACAAGCCAATGTAAAAGTTTCCTAAAAAACTCAAGTCAGCCAAAATACGAGCCGACACTTTAATCCTTCATACGACCCTAAAACATAAATCACAAAACTCTTAAAAAGCAAGCTCGCAATATTAAAAAATCGACTCAAAAACCGGGACCTCTGGCAACGCCGTAATTCCCGAGAATTTCGGGAATTATCGCAGCGATTCTGTCATTTGAAGGCGTTCCGAGACAATTCTTCACAAAGTAATTATGTCTTTGTCGAGTCAAAGACTGCCCCCATCCTCTGATGGCGTACCTGCCTTGCGTCAGCTTGTGCAAGATGCGGGATCAATGTACCGCTCCCTTCATTATGGTGTTATACTTGCTTTATTTTAAACGTTAATCTTTTTTGTATTGGATTTGGATACCGATTTATTTTTTTATTTATTTTTTGTTAGCGGTTTTTGTGTGTAATGCTTTGTTTTATTCACTTGGTAGCATAAAACTAAGAAAAGAATATCCAAGGCCCTTCATGAGCTTCAAAATAAGTGGGATCAATTTAAAAAATACCAAATTTTTTTTTCCCGACTGTTCCAAATCATGAACGTGATGAAGATTAGTAATTTCCTCTCCATCTTGTCCAAAATTAATGTTCTAATTACAGTTTTAATAAATAATGATCTTACCTCAACCTAATCGCAGCCAGGTGGTATACCCGCTACATCCTAACTTTTAACCCCAACGGGATAATACCGGGATTTTTTAATAAAACTTGCCCCGTTATTCAAACTGTAACGCGAAAAGGGAAACCCGTGATTTTGTTTACAATAACATGATAATATTCCGTTCATGGGTCACTATTTCCTTTTTTATTATCCAACTTGGACAATTGGCTGGGGTCTGAATAATGAAATCGAAGCGCTTAAGGTTTTTTTTGGGATAAGAATGGGGTCGCCCTATGTAACTAAAATATTCGGGAAATTGGTGTTCTTGTTTCGGATTAAGTTGTGATTGGCTTAGTCGAAGTCGGTAGGTTCGCGCCAAACTTCGGCACTGTTTTCGGATACTAAATTAGATTTCTCAAAAGTAAATTAGTTAGTTGAATTTAATTCTGTTTCTGTTTGGAAATAATTAGTAACTGTCTTGAGTTTAAAATTGTAGGAGGCTTGCGCAATAAAGGTACATACTGATATTGATGAGTTCTCTTTCTGAAAGTAATTCTCGATTTAAGATCGATCAAAAACGTATTTGTTCATGGCTGACATTTATCGGTCAGAGAAGTTCGTAGTTAGATAAAATAACAGCCCACAGTTCGAACTTTGACGTAAAGACGCGCTTTCGAGGTAGATCCGTAGATGGGCCGCGCCCTGCGCCTCAAAAAGCACCGGCTCCCGGCTGCCATTTGTAAATCTTTGACAATCGATACGGACGGCCAGAAAATCAGACACAAGTCATGCCAAACCGTACCGTGTCACCCAGTAAATGAGTTGTGGAGGTAAACTAGGTCACTTCATGAACAATGATGATATTCAACTGTTCCCTATTAGACTGGAAGCCACCCCACGTTACTGGGACCAGGCTAGGCAGACAGATGGATACATCGATGTGGCGGTGGCGTTGACGGAATATAAAGTGACATTTTAAGCCTACCAATCTACCTGCGTAGCGTTTTCTCTTTCCAACCATGATTATTGACAAGTAAAAATGTCTCGTGCTGGCTGAACAGATTAGTCAATCTTTATCAAATATGCAAGCATGGCAGTCTGCTTTTTGCTTACTTAAATTTATCAGCCATCCAGGAAGTTATTTTATTTAATTTAAATTACAGAAATAATAGATTAAGCCAGCGGTTTCACTCCCGTGAATGTCGGAAATTATACCAAGGGTTAACTTCCGGGATAAAAAGTAGCCGATATGTAATTCCAGACTATAATCTATCTATGTGTCAAATTTCAAACGTCCATCCAAACTGTTGTATTCATAATAGTAGTAAGAAGTATCTCTTACCGTTCCTACCAAGTAGAACCCATCTCTGCCGTAGCACAATTTGATTGGCTGTCAAGAACAGCAAGGAGATAATAATCGAAGTTGAAATTGAGTCTTTTGTAAAACGGCGCACGAACAGGGACTGCTAATCATGGGAATTATACTTCAGTTTGAGAAGAAAGGCTTTAGATCATGGGCTATAATGAATCGGTTCTGTTTCTGTGAATGCGATTTGGAAGAGCTGAAAATCTTTTTATTTTGGGGTTCGGTTTGTATGAACGTAAAACAGGGTTCAGTGGGTGGCATAGCAGGGTCAGTGGCTATCATTAGGTCCTCATGCAGATGTATATAATCACTTGGGATGCTCTAGTATGAGAGCCATGAAGACAGGTTTTTTTTTAGAGTATCTAATGGGGATACTGAATGCCAAAAACTCATTTGTAATAACCTATTAATGAAGATTACGGTTCTTCAAAACCCCCTGAAGACAAAAAAGGAAAGACATGTCTTCTATGACGCTCCATTTTATTATATCAAGTTAATAAGATTAATTTTAAAATTACATTACATAATGTTTAAGATACTACCAATGAATAAATTACAAAACAAACAAACAACTTAAACATTCTCAAAAACAAAGGCAAAATAGTTTCAGAAAATTATCAAGTATAACGGGAGGAGGGTTATAAATTCGGAGTAGGTATGTAGGTACAGCGCAAGTACGTACAAGGCAAGTATCTTCAAGGTCAGGAGGGACGAAAGTTTCCCGGTTTAGTTGAATTTTAGGATTCCGGGCGTCGTTTATAAATTCATATACCGCTTTAGTGCGCAAATAATTTTGTAGACTTACTACAGTCTGGGCGAGGGAAGCGTTATTAGGTTTGGATAGAAATGTGGAAGTATTTTTGGCGTTAGTTTTGGATGTGGAATAATTTGATATTTAATCAGAATCGGTTCAGTACTTTGGTTTTTAAATCAAAATAGCCGGAGGAAAAAGAAAATATATCATCTAAGTAAACGAAATTGCATGTTTTGTTTTCCTGTGACTTTCCAGTGGTGTTGTTAGGTGGGGTGCCCCTAAAAAGAGAAAAAAAAAATCTCCTGTCCAGATCAACACTATTCATTACAAACGTGTAAGATTGGAGGTTGCAGAAAATGATAAAAAAAACACAGAAAATCTTTATTTTCGTATCTATTTGTCAAAATACCGAAGACGATTTAAACTTAACTTTAGAATATTGCACACGAGTCACGCATTACGCTGACCGATAGCCGATCTATGCGGATGTGACGCATATTTTCTTAATTTGTAAAGGCTTTTGTTTTTTTTTGCGTCTGTTACAGTATGTCACACCTAAAGCGAGTTAACTCTTTTCCCTTCGTTCTAATTGAAGTACTTAGCTTAAACCACTTAAAAAAGTCACACCCGCAAATGTAATCCAAAAAAAGGTGCTGTAAATATCTCCACATGTTTATGAACCTAATTTTCTCACAATTCCATTAAATGAAATCTTCTTCTAACTAGATGGAACAGCTGAACACCCGAGTTATCCCGCAGGTTCGCCTGTCCTGACAAGAGATATAGCGACCTAGAACAAGGACAAGTTTCACTGCAATACTTGGTCATCGCTATATTCCTTTTAACTAGTAGCCATCTTATTTTGCTTCGTCAACTTCACATCAACACCAAAAGAAATTAATCAAAGTCAAAGTCAAAACGTTTATTTCAATTAGGCCATTAAACGGCACTTTTGAACCTCATCATTTACAGTTCAGTAAAATAAAATAATAATAGTATTACATTAATAAAGTGACTATACTGTCCATTCGGAAGGGCAGATTCTTATGGAGAAGAACGGACGAGAAACTCCATAGTTAGGAGTATCCTCCTGTGTCCTCTTTTCAAATAATGGTTTTACAATATTTGGTATACGAAAAATTATTTAATATTATGTGAGGACGAGGCACCCTGAGTACTTATAGGAACAAAGTGTTACCAGCAAGAAAAACTTATTAATTTTCCAAATAAATCGAAAAAGTTAATCACAATCAAGTACGTGAATCAATTGTGTCAGTTACAGTTTGACGAACAGTATTATTGTCCATTTGACAGGAAACCAACTTTAATTATTTACAGTTCTACTTTTTAGTTATACCCTTCAAAACAGAATTGAACAGGGATACCTGTTCAATTCTGTAGGTGATAACCTGGAATCGCTCGTTCATCGTGTAAAAGAGAGACGGAGCTATACAGGACGAATAGTACTATTCCTTGTAACGGTTTTGGCACGTCATAGGAGGGCAGAATCATCGCTTTCCACTTATCGTGATCTAGGTCAACAGCGAGCTCATTGTCAGCTGGAAGACGTCCAGGACATAGGCCTCCCCCAACTATCAGCACATTGCCCGGAACCGCTGTCTTCACCAGGTTATCGGTCCACCTTGTGAGAGGCCTTCTAACGCTGCATCTTCTGGTATGCGGTCGCCACTCCAGCATTTTTCGACTCCATCGACTCCATTACTCAGCTTTTACTTTTGTGTTTTCAGTATTTCAAACTTCTACAGTAACTCATACGTACATAGTAACTAGCAAAATTCTACACACCCAATAATTAAAGAGAGACTTAAATTATGAAACATAGTAAGACGATACGCATCTTCAAAGTAATGTAATTACCGTCTGATACACAAATAGGTAACAAAGTTATAAATTATTAATTTGTACTCCACATAAATCTGTGAACTGAACTTGAGTTGTAGGCCTTGAATTAACTCGCGAATAACAGTGTTTGTGGGAACTGAAATATCTTACCAACAGCTAAAATATTACATGTTACATTCTCGATATGAGTGACGGTGGCGGCAGAAAGGATCGTCTGATATTTAGATTGCGGCGGAGGAGGCTCGCAATTTCAATTCAAGGCCAGTGCAAAAAACCAGTATGAATATTGCTGCTCTATGCTTGATGTAATAGCACTTCTAGAACTAAAACTGTTTACAACAAAATTGTGACTCTTTAACTAAAATGAAGACACAATAAAACTGCAAAATTTGGAAAAAAGATGAAACGGGGGCGAAAAAAAGTTGTATACATCCAATTTGTACTAGGTAGCTGAGCTACTAGCTTTTTTGGCAGTGGTTCATAATGATGAGTACAATTACCCCTTTTCAAGTATTGCATTTATTTTGTTGCATGTTGTATTTGAACATACTTGTTTGGCTCAGCTAGCCCTTTTCCACCTGAGATGAGCCAAGCCCGACTAGGAGAATAAATTAGCCTCATTGGTGAACACTTTCTCCGCACACGGCTGGCTACCTCTATCTATCTATTGGGTATGGTTTCCGCACTTATTCCTGATGTTGGACCATTGTGCGTGAGCCATGTTGGCCATCATTCCGACCAGCCAAACTCCCTCCAGAAGCAGATCAGTCCTCCTAATGTGTTCAGGATGTCTGTGAATGAATTCTGTGTCCCTATTGTTTGTCTCCGTATTGTGGCGACGCCTGTGCACAGTGTGCACTCAAGGAGCATGTGCCATACCGTTTCTTCTTGGCTGGCTACCTCGCATATCTCTGGTGGAAAAGCAAACTAAGGCTCACTGGCCCAAATTAGAAGGTACTAAAGCATCATATTGGATGACGTATTTGTTACTTAAGTTCCTGTTAGAAACTAAATTTGAGTTAAAAGATAACTCTGATTGCGCAAGTGAGCCTAAATGAGTTATTCTCCTTGAAACTGACACTAAAACCACATCACAAAATCAATGTAACACAAATACGAATCGTACTACAAACCGTTACATATCAAGGAGGTATAGCACACGCGGTTGACAGCCGTTCCATCCATACACGCGGATTCGATCCCGGCCGCACCTGCGCCGGGACGTGACTATTTGAAATTAGCTCGGTAAGGGAGAGTTCACATAACATCGTTACATGTACAACTTTGCTTGGAGAGGTTCGGCTCGAGGAAGAAATGCGGTAAGTTTCAAGTGAATTTTAAGTTGGGAAAAAGTGGGGAATTCATTCAAAGCTTTGGGCGGTACGCACAACGTTGCGTTATGCGTTGTCGGTCACATAATTAGTTTCGGTATCTCGATAGGAATGTCCCCAGCTGCTTTATGCGTTTCCGGGCACATCAACTTGGTCTCTTGATTGGGACGCACAACGGTGCGGTATGGTATGGTGGTTTCGGACACATAAACCTCCCTACCGATGACTGATTCCACGACGGGGCCAAGACCAATCTTGATGTTTTTCATACGATCATGCATACCTGTGTGCGTTCCGATCTTAAAGTTTTACTTATTATTCATGAATAAAATCTATATCTAATCAAAAAGTCTATTTCGTAACCTGTTTTGAACTTTGATTTCCACAAAATAAACAAAATTAGTCTTCTTACATGTAAATTAAAAGTTTGGAAGGTCTACCAATATTCTGCTCAGACTTCCAATCCTTGTGGATATGTCTTCGTAGAGTTCGTTAAGATATTTCATAAACAAGTCTAAGACTTCCCGACACGAACTCCACAACTTTTATAAAATTTTCTTCCGTCTATTTTCTTGGATCTAAAGCTGTAATATTTCCAATAATCTAAATTATAATAAATGGATAAGATAACTTCTAAATTAACCACGAAATAATAAAAAATAGAAATACAAGGTTGAATTTCAAGATTCCGTCGTATCAGTGAACGTGTCTATAAGTTTTCAGACGAAACAAAGTATGTCACAATCCACTTGCTCGAAGTCTAGACACTCGTACATAAGATTTACGTTTACAACACCTGTGCCATAAAAATCCAACTGTAAAACAATAAAATATCCAACAACATTGTACACTGCTCCTTACAGTTTTATTTCCATCGGGGCTGAAGATATTTCACATTTTTCATCTTCAATTATTAATTAAAGTCTCCAGCGCTTGGTCTTTATCACCAAGATACTTCTAATTCCAATTCTCACAGTTCTCTATGTAATTAAGTATTTGTTATTATATATTTAGACTTTTTTATTGAATGTTTTGTTTAATATTTCTGGTTTTATTTTAACCACAAAATAGGTCGCCAGATGAAAGAAATGTCAAAGAGGTTCAAATGGCAACCGGTGCCAAATGCGGCTTTCAGGAATGTTTGCCGAAGCACATACTGATGGTTTCAACACCATACTGCGAAAAAGAATTGCGACCATGATGCGCAGACTGCATGGGAGCGTCAACGGCATTCTGGGGGTCATTAGTGATAAGCCGTGTTGCACCATCATGGGGCATTGGGTGTATGTACATGTGCATGTACCCGGTGCGTTAGGTGCGTGCAACAGATATATGAATAAAAAAAAAGACTTTTAATATTTTTGGACTACATAGCTTATAAGTTTGTATAATACTATAATGTATAATATGGATTAAGGTCTGAATTAAAGTATTTTTTTAACGTGCTTTCTAGCACGGAGGAAACTCGATCTGTAATGAATTGTCACCAATTTTTTTTTATTTTTTTTTATTTTTTTTTTTATTTTGGCATCAAACAGTCATATACAAACAATATAATTCTTAAGACAATTGGTTACTTACAATAGACCTTATAGTGCCGATACTGTGATATAATGGTAAAAATAAGTACAATAAACACCAAATAAGGAAAGACGCGTTAGAAATACATATTCATTTTTGTATCAGAACATGAGTTCACTGAAACATATGCCATTATCAATTAAAGGTATGTTTCAATTAGGTGATATATCTACTTTTTAGCTTTAGTTTCAGGCTGTTGAGAGAAATGTTAAAAAGATCGATTTCTGTAAATTCTTTATTATAATTGTTAGTGGAACGGTGTAAAAATGAGTTACGAGTGTATGTTTTATTTAGTCGAAGAGGAACAAAAAGTGGTTTTGTACGTGAGGGGCGTACGGGTAGACGAGCGTGTGCTTTTAGTGATATTTTACTAAGTAAAGATGGTGAATCGGTCAACGAGTTTAAAATTTTGAACAATTGAATAATGTCGAACATATTACGTCTATTACGAAGACTTACCAGTTTATGCCTACGCAATGCATCTTCATATGCAGCGTCACAAATATAATTGCGATAGTTAAGTGATTTTAAAAACTTTTTTTGTATCCTTTCTATTCTATTTATATGAATGTTAAAACATGGGCTCCATACAGTGCTACAAAAGTCTAGAATAGAGCGGACAAACGAAAAATAAAGAATTTTTAGGGTCGAAGCATTTTTAAAAGGTTTACTGACTCGCAAAATAAATCCAAGGCTGCGAAATGCGGAGCTGACTATGCGGTCTATGTGATGGGTAAATGTTAATTTGGAATCCATAACCAGACCTAGGTCCCTAATGGTGGAAACTCTTTTAATAATTAGGCCATTTATGGTGTAGTCGAAATTGAATGGGTGAGTTTTCCGCGTATACGACATTATAAAACATTTATCTATGTTGAGATAGAGTTGATTTGTTGTACAGTAATTATGAAAATTTAATAAATCACTTTGTAATTTAGAGCAATCTCCAACAGATTTAACCACTCTGAATATTTTAGTATCATCAGCGTAAAGTAAGTGATTACTGTGGTCAAATATAGATTCTATGTCATTAATGTAAAGGATGAAGAGCAAGGGTCCTATATGGGAACCTTGGGGCACTCCAGAGGGAACTGGGAGGAATTGAGATGAGTAACCTTTGACACAGACCGCCTGACTTCGATTTTTTATATAAGATTGGATCCATCGTAGTAAGTTGCCGTGCACACCGGCCCTCGCCAGTTTATCAATAAGCTTATCATGATTTATTTTGTCAAACGCCTTCGAAAAGTCGGTGTACACGACATCTACCTGCAGATTCTTCTCCATGGCGTGCACTAGAAATTCCGAAAAATTCAACATGTTACTGTCTACGCTGCGATGTTTAAAGAAACCGTGCTGGTGCTGAGAGATGTGATTACGAAAAGCGAATGATATTTGAGATGTTACTATTTTTTCTAATATTTTTCCCAGTACACATAATTTAGAGATCGGTCTGTATTCGGTTACCATATCTTTTCTGCTGTTTTTGGGTATAGGGGTTATAATTGATTTTTTCCATTTACTAGGAAACACTCCAGTTTCAATAGACGTGCGAAATATTAAGGTTATTGGTTTTGCAAGAACCTCAGCGCACCTGGATATGAAAATTGGATGAAGGTCATCGCATCCAGCACCTTTTTTAATATTAACCTTTTTTAGTTCATTTAAAACCTGTTCAGAAGTAAGGTTGATTGTACCTATATCTACAGTAGAAGATAAGTCGTTGCTGCAAGGGTAGCTTTGAGATGTGGCCGAGACAAAAACTGAATTGAAATATTGATTAAAGGCTTCACAAATCTCCTCACCAGTAGAGAGTACTTTACCTTTGTACATCATCTTTTCAGGGATGATATTAGATGCATTTTTTGATTTGACAAATGACCAAAAAGAATTAGATTCTTTTTTTATATTATCCTCAGAATACATAATATAATTTTGATAACAATCTTTAGACATTTTTTTAAATCTACTCCGCAATACCGAGAACGTATGGTAATCGTGAAGGTTACCATATGTTTTCCATTTATGGTGAAACTTGCATTTTTCGTTAGATAACTTAATAAGTGGTTTTGTATACCAAGGCGGATACTTTTGTCTAGAACTTAAATTACAGGTTGGTACAAATTCGTCCACAATATTATCGAGAACACTATAGAAGTAATCAACCATAGAATCTACATGGGTCATACTGGAAAAAATATCCTCCCAATCCACAGACGTAAGGGCAGTCTTAATTGAGTCATAGTTTGCTTTATAATATTGTCTTTTCATTATAGATGGAAGCTTGAGTGCGGGACAGAAGTTTAATTTTAAGTCAATTTCTAACGGGTTGTGATGCAAGTCTAGTGGTACCAGTGGATGTTTGCACAATGAGATAAGGCACAATTCATTACTAAAAATTAAATCTAATAATCTATTATTATGGTTAAATTGATTGTTGTATTGTAATAAGGATGAGAAATTCATGAAATCGGCGGTGAGGCTAGCTAATGTGTCACTGTTAGTGTATAAATCCATAGAATTTGAGGTATAATTGCAAGACCAATTAGCATGGGTTACATTAAAGTCTCCAAGTATAAGAAATATATCATTGTGGTTACGTAAAATAAAATCACTCACTCTGTCGTAAAAGGATGCTAGCAACAATTCATGATTAGTACCGTGCGGTATATACGTAGCTATCATGTGTAAGTAGTTAGAACCGACATTGTTTTGGCCCAACGAATTCGTGCGCAAAGGCAAAGAGACCCATACCTCGTCCGACAGCGGTGACGAATGTATGTCGCTGCGCTGCCAGGGACAAAGCTCGCGACGCACGGCAATCATAACACCTCCGCCGCGATCATGGCCGAATTTATGGGTCATCATCATCTCATCATCATCTGCCTAGCCTTTTCCCAATTATAGGTATTGGGGTTGGCTTCCAGTCAAACCGGATTCAGCTGAATACTAGTATTTTACGCGGAGCGGCTGCCTACCAGACCTCCACAACCCATTAACTGGGTAACACGGTCCTCATTGGTAAGACTGCGTGACGTAGTGTAAATCTGGAAATTTCATATATACGTTTTTTTTATTATTTATACCGCCTACTTTTTTTATTTTCCCAAAATGTTACAGTTTAATTATTATTAGATTGATGTTTAAAGTAAACAGTACCCATGGGTGTTGTTCAAACTTATTACCTCATCTCAAAAATTAAGTACAGCAATAATGTATAACGCAAGACACTGTTATTTCGATAAAGATTGATGCAACCTAAATGTTTCCTTATAGCCTCTGCATTTCTGATATTACAAAGTTTATTGGTGAGCGTACCGGTCAGGAAGGTAATCAAACACGGATTATATTATAATGTTTCAATATGGGCGAACTGCAGCGCCGCAATATAACGCTGATATTATTTTAATATACTGTGTATGTAAGATGAGGCGCACAGTTTCGACAGTATTTTAATTAGGTTCTGTCAGAATATTCGTCACTAGGTAAATAAGACAACTTCAATACTCAATTCTTTGTTGCATTCCATATGTAATACATAGATGATATAACAAGGTAAAATATCAATATGGCCCCTGTCGGGCACAGCAAAATAAGGTGAGAGGAAGAGCGCTCAGTAGCAGTTCAAGGAATTCAATATTACATTAAATTATTAGATATGTTTAATTGGGCGTATAAGTATGTATATTATATGTATAAATATGAATATTTATTGTTACGTCCGTTTATATAGGTATAGTATATTAGTTAATTTTATTTTATGAACTGCTTAAGAATTATGAAGGTAATTATTATGAAATTCTTTGAAGTATTTTCATTATTATTTAACTATTTATGTATTCATATTTATATTTAATTTTTTCTGTGAAGTGCGCCCAGGAAATTAGCAAAAGCCTATTAGTAAAAGTCATTAGACTGACTTATAGATCCTGAAATCCAACTCCACCCGAAGTACCATAAGCGTGAAACCGTCCCATTTCAGATAAATTTAACGTTATCTCTATTTGCCCAGCGTTTTCGGTTAGAGTCGGCTTGCAGTCAAACCGGATGCAGCTGAGTTTCATTATATATTATGGTGCTACTGTCTATCTGACCTGCTCAACCCAGAAATGGGAAACGACATCCAGGACCATCGGTATGTTAAGAGCGGGGTCACCCAACCATGGACCGACCTCAGAAGTATGAATTAACCTTGTAGACCGGTCCATTAGGCTGTTTCCATTTAGCCCCGCGCTTAGCGAATTTCATTTTATGGGACAAAGTTTCCTAACGTTAAAAAATCATTTAATCTTTAAAAATCCTTTGTAATAACTAAGCACCAAACGTTGAAGATAAAACAGTAGGTATGTTAGTTATTTTGTAATTCGTATAAAGTCTAGATAATAAATATTCATGGCTGAATAAATCCTGTGAGCGTCGGTCGGTCAATCGCTACGGAATATTTTATTCATGAAATTATTCCAGCTCAAACAGTCAATCAATTATGACAGAATACTGTTCTTTGACCGCGATGCCGCTTTGTTATTTACACTACACATTTTAAAACGTAGTGTTGTAGGAAAATCTATTTACACATACACAATCATACATATGCCTTTTTTCGATGGAACTGGGCAGAAACTGCAGAACGCCACTGGCTAATATCCTAACACACTCTTATTACTTAAATGACGTTTCTAATATATTTGTCGCAGCCAGATAGCTTAACCAGCCGTTTAATTGGTTGCCCAGCCTTTTCATTCAACTGCGCCGATTTTCCAGCGACCTAAGTGACATCTTTGTTTCAATATCGTTTAATGACTTGCAAATGTGACTTATGTCGCTGTTTAAGTGGCGCAGATCAATGAAACAGCTAGGCTTTTAATAATAAGAATATAGATTCTTTATTAAGGCACCAAGTCCTAATATTAAAATTACACAAGCTTAAAATCCAACCATTTGACAATCACTCCAAGACTTAAATACAATCATTTTTAAAAATGTAATTAATGGAACGTCTGTTTAAGTTAGTTGGCTGCGACATATGCACGCCGATTTGTGCGAAAGTACTTGACTACAAAGAACCTGAGCGCCAATTCTATTAATTTTGATTCTTTAATTTTGGAAGTCCGTGTTAAAATACGAAAAAACAACCAAAAACACCGACTTCCGAAATGAAAGTTATTTTACAGGATGTTTCAGAAGTGCTTGGTCATATTTAAGGGTGACACCATTAAACCAACACCACGCACTTCTGAAACACCCTATATAAGGAATTCCTGTTCTATACTATTCTCAAATCCTACATATTAAATAAAAATATATATATATATAAAAAGCATGCAAAACATGGACCTTCAAAACGCTTCACCATGTAAAGGAGCCAGCCAAACCAATTACCGTCGCATCCGTGCGCCGTACCTTAGCCCCAGTATACAGCTCAGCGCAATCTGCGCTAAACGCCGCTTTAAGCGCTTCGCCGTCGTCGCCGGGACATTACGGCACTATGCTGAGAGAAGCTGTCCGCCCGGCTAGCCTATCACTTGCTTTAGACGTCATTAGAAAGGATTAAAGGATTATACTAAGTGGAGAGAGAGGGATAGCGTCTGTTTATGGACTGTAGGGATTTATGTACTAATATTTTCGAGATGATTGCCTATATGAGGGTCAATTCTTGTATTGTTAAGGTGCGTTTGCATCGCAGTCGCAGAAACTGCCAAAAGCACTTTAAATTTCCTTGATCCAACTTGCTTTGATACTGATTGTCGATCAGATGATAGTGTGACTTGTGATTTTTTTTTTTGTGACTGGCTTCTCGTAGTTCAACCTATAAGGTTATCGACTGCTTAACCGGGCTTGCCTGTGGTGGCCTTAATATAATATTAAAGCCTCCAGCCAGGGCTTACAAAAACTTACAAACTAAGCGACTACACGCTAAGGGCACCCCCTGTGGGGTACGGGCCTCGGCTAAGGGCGTCGCTGGGAAGAGGACAGCTAGGGACGGGCTGGATCGAACTGGAATTATTATTAAGGGGCGAATTTAAGACTACAGGCTCAGCGGCGCGGGCTGGCTCGAGCAAGGGTCGGGGCGGATTTTGACGGGGACGTCGCGGCGGTCCTCGGCGGCGAGGGCGGAAAGACGGCGGTCGTGGTTTGCGAAGAGTGCTGGTCTCTTTGCGACTCTTTTGGAGGACGACTTGTGAATCTGAAAGCGTTTTGAATGTCTACATGAAGCCGCTGACAGAAGCATTCAAGCGAATAATAAAATAAACAGGAACGTTTTACTGAGCATTCTAGCGAAACGACAATTAAGGGGTTCGAACTTTTTTCTATGAGAGCTGGCATAGCCTTCCCCCCCCCTCCCCCACCTCCACAATTCTGATGCATGCTTCTAAAATACATGCATGTAAGATTGTGCGACGCAAATTTGGAAAAAAATTAAAATGGCGGCAGAGGGCTATGCCACAAAGTTTCTATCCCCTTTAAAAACGCCTGTACGTATATTTAACAAATTACCATGTCAACTAAAATTAATAAATAACATACTGTTCAAAATTCACTTGTTTAAATGTCGAAATGATAAAAAAAAATATAGCACTAAGAAACACTTTGAAAACAAGTTGTGTTAATCATTTTGCATACTTTAGTCTAACGACTGCCAGAGATCTACAAATGACAGCCGGGACCAACGGCTTAACGTGCTTTCCGAGGCACGAAGGAGTCTCGGTATGTTAAGATGGTCACCCATCCACAGACCAACCTCGACAAGCGTTACTTAACATTGCAGCTGTTAATATTTAGCAACGAGCTCCTCCAAGAACGTACCTTAGTAAGATTGTAAAATATCGAGTAAAATAATTAACAATTTTTTCTTAATAAGACACGGAGATATTGGAAACTTTTGAATTTGGATGGAATTTATAGTATCTATAAAAACAATTTTTTCATAATATTTCATCACCATCATATCAGCCGAAAGGCGATACACGCCTATTATATCGATAAATTATAATCTAATTAAGATTTTTTACAATCTTACGGATTCGCAATTTTCCGGTGACATCGCCAACAAAAACCTTAAACTAAATTATGCTAGTACACAATGTGCCACAAATATTAGCACGAAATTAATAATATCTGCCGCCGTAACGGTTGGCAAGCAGACTTTATGCCTAACTAAAGATAATCTTAGATATTGACATTTGGCTGAAACAATAGCGACAAACCTACCCGCCCTGACGAGGGTACAACGGATTCTCCATTAAAAGTTATATAGTCACAAATTCGAAATGGATTTTAGATAATATTCCGTTTAGCTCTACGCCTGTTTGATATGAACAGCTGGATTTCCCCCTGGACAAAGGAGTGAATGCAAGTAAGTTTGTTTCTGTCAAGATTTGGTTATAATGGAATTGCTTAAGCTATTCTAGATACCGTTACAAGGTTTAATAAACTGTAGCGATGAGTACCCCCCATCACCATTCTGTATAAATTAATAAAAAAAATAAGTATTAGTATGATATTAATTTTAGTCATATTTATTATAGTATGTTATCTTTTAAAGTTTTTTTTGTCTTTTTATGTTAACATAACTTTTACACACGATGTCTACATATCTTTTATTCGACTCTCCTTTCGCAGGTATGCTGGAAGAGATTTCTTTAGAAATAAGCATCACCTTTGTACCTATTTTTCTGTTCCCTTCTTCTTATTTATTTGTTAAATGTGTGTACATAAACTGTTAAATAAATAAATAATAAATAAATAATATACACAATCTTGTGGAATCGGAAGTACCGTACTATAGGTATGTGCCCGACCTAGTTCTCGAAAATGGCAACTGCACGTTGTATTGGGATCGGTCTATCATCACTGACAGGACTATTGTTGCCAATAAGCCTGACATAGTGGTGATAGATCGACTAGAGCGTCGCGCAATGATTGTTGATATAGTTCCTCATGACGCGAACCTCTTGAGGACAGAAAAATAAACAAACGAAGTATCTTGACTTGGCTAGCGAGGTTGTCGACATGTGGGATGTGAACACAGCAATCATTGTGCCGATAGTCGTGACGGCTAATGGCACAATTGCCAAGAGCCTCGACCAACATCTAAAGAGGCTCTCGTTGGGCAGTTGGATCAAGGGCTTGATCCAGAAAGCAGTACTCCTGAACACGGCGCGCATAGTTAGGAGGTTCCTCTCTCAGGGGCCCTGACCACCGGTAGCTTGGACCCTGTTCCCGATACTATTTTTTATATTTTTATGTCTTTGTATTTTAATATTTAAAAATGTAATTTATATGTATATACTATGAATAAAGGAAATAATAATAATATCTTGGAACAACTCTCACGCGGTCAGCCGATCCCAAACTAGGCAGAGCTTGTGTTATGGCAACCAGATAACTGATAAACATACTTATATATTTCTGAATACATACATATTATAGACAAATTACACTCAGACACAGAACAAATTATCATGCTCATCACACAAAGATTTGTCCTGGGTGGGAATCAAACCCACGGCCTCCGGTTTAGCAGTCAGGGTCACTAACCACTCGACCAACAGGTAAGTAACTTCAATCAAAGATACGCCTACCTACTCATTACACGAAAAATAAATTCCTAAATAAATAAAAAAACAAATATTAATTACGTTACGAATAAAAATGAATAATTTAAAAAATAAATGGGTTGTGCAATATTACTAAATAAATAAATGTATATAATTTATAAAACAATAACTTTAATTCTTAAATTTAAATATGTATTAATAAAATAGTATTACTTACAAACTACCTACTTAGCTAATAATATACGTTACCACATTAAACACCCAGCGTTCTTCCTCCTCTCTCCTACTATTTCCCTACCAACTATATACACAATGGTACGCAATAAAGAATAGAGAATTGAGTTATTGGACGAATGTTTTCGCAAAGACTGCTTCAAAAAATATACATCTACTAACTCTTCTGTATCGTAGAAACATTTTTTCTCTTTTTAAATTAAAGCATATCTCCTACTCAACGTTAACATCCGATAAAATTACTTCAAGCGATTCTTTTGAAAAATTGCAATATTTTAAGTACACAATAAAATACGATCCAATATGATTCACAAACGTGTCTGCGTCACAACCACGCGAGAGCGTGCACAATTATTTTGACAGATAGTGTAAACAGAGTCGCAATGCCTTTTGTGAAGTTTCCTTCCAAATGAACCGGCAGTACACTGGCGAGCAAAAAAAATGTATACATTTGCATCTTTATTACGTCGAAATCATAAGATTTTCTTGAAGAGCGCCGTGGAAATTTGCGCTTGTCGTAGTATTTTCATGAAGTTTTTCTTTACGACTTTTCAACCTGTTTCTTTGCTATTCTACCGTTTCTGCGCTATTTTCAACCGACTTCCAAAAGAAGGAGGTTATCAATTCGACTGTATGTTTTTTTTTTGTATGTTTGTTATGCGATCATTCCGTCAATTATTATGAATGGATTTTGATGATTCTTTTTTTAATCGAAAGCCTAATATACTCCTGAGGTGGTCCCATTGGCACCAAGTCATAATCCGATGATGGAATCCTAGGGAAATCGAGGGCAACCCTCAAATTTTAAAGGCACATACATTGTTTTTCATATATTTTCTAACGCTATTCAGATAATTGTGCCTGGTAATCAACATCTCATCTTGCTGAGCTGATAATGGAAGGTATAAGTTAGGATCTTATGCTGGGATCCCAGGACATTTGTTTGATCAGCGATATTATCTCCAATTGTCAACCGATTTGGATGATTATTTTTTTGTTTGGAAGACTATCTTTCCAAACTGGCTCCATTGCAATTTGGTGAAGATCTGATGAAGGATTTCGGAGTTAGGCAACGGAACTCTTCAATAAATGATAGCAAATCTCCCGGGATTACTGAAATTGCATGTCTGATTATTGATTACACCAGTTCATAACATAACATCACGCCAGTAGGCTTTGAAGGGGTACGCAGATGCAAATAAGTCAACCTGAATTAACATGTTTTTGGGGTTATCTATTCGGACATAACTTTATTGTTCATTAATCGATCTTGATGATTTTGTTTGCATTGGTTTTAGTTATAGCTATATTGCATTTGCATTGTACTGTGAACTTCAAAGATAAACCAGTGACCTCCTCATCTTAAAATCAGAAAAAACTAGTGCCAAGGCAAAGTAGATATTTAGCTATGAGCTGGTGTGGACTTGGACTGCGAAGGCACACAAAGAAACTCCTTAACAAAATAGTACAACCACTCATTATGGGAATAATGTCACTTAGTTGTGGGGTATCACCACTAAAAAGTGGAAAATATATTTTTTTACAAAAAAAAACCGACTTCCATATAAAAAACACTACAAAGTATAAAATAACTTTAACTTCGGAAGTCGGTGTCAAAAAAATGACAAAACAACCAAAAACACCGACTCCCGAAGTTAAAGTTATTTTATTTATTTATTTAAACTTTATGTACAATAGTGGTACATGGGCGGACTTAATGCATCAAGGCATTCTCTACCAGTCAACCTTTGGGTTATAAAGACTATACTGTAGTAGGTGTACAATAAATAAAAATAAGATTGAAAATTGAATTTTAAACTTTTTTTTACTTTTTTTTAACTTTTTTTTATTTTAACTTTTTTTTTATACTTCGTAGTGTTTTTTGAAAATTTTTTTAGGTTCCCAGTGTTTTATATTGTCATATTTTGCTAGAAATTACTGGATACGTTTTTACGGTACCACATATCTTTGCAAACCTAGTATTTTATCCATGAAATTTGTTTAAAATTGTTGTAAGACGTTATTAGAAGAAGAAGCCATCAGATATATTGCGGTAAAAAAAAATGTAAGAACAAAATATGTCAGTTGAATACCCAATTACGTAGTGCTTTAATTATCTCCCCTTGTAAAAGGTAGCAATTACAGGAAAGAATTAAAACCAAGAAGTTTTTTCGTACTTGAAACGTCTAATTTATGTCGCAATATCATCTAAGTATCAATGTAAATTACTTGTAAACTCTTCGAGAAATTTAAGCGGTTCCTGATAGGTTACGACTTTGTTGCGAATGCCTACGTTACTTAAAACTACGTGAATTGCTTATCAGCTGTATATTATACGAATTGAGTTGTGAAGTGGAGACCGCGTACCAGAAGGAGCAACGTTGGGAACCCTCCCATAAGTTGTACTTATGACCCGGTAAAGGTCGCGGGAATCCGCTGGATGCGAGATGCACAGGACCGGTGGATGTGGTGATACTTGACTCAGGATAGCCCTCAGTCAAGTATCCAGGTCCAGCAGTGGTCGTCTTTCAACTGAAATAATAATGACGATGACGTACCTACTCAACAAAAGACTCACGTTTACAAAAATGATCATCTTAAACAGGATTTTCATCATAATAAAAACCGTCATCGTGTTTGTGTAAAAAAAGTATATATGTGTACCAAATTTCAACTGGATCAGTCCCAGTAGATTCGGGGAAAACCAGCTATCGGAAAGAGAGACACACAAGTGATCCTATAATGGTTCCGGTTGTCCATATGGAGGTGCGGAACCCTAAAAGCCAAGTAAAAAATACGAGTATGTAAGAATATTATTGATAGGCGCATAGCTAACATAAGATCGTGCGGCTGTATCGACGTCTCATCTCGAATCAATAAGATACACTCAGTCACAGCTTATGCTGAGTCAGCACTACGTGTTGCCAGATCACAGAATATTTTATGAATTGGAAATAAAAATGGTTTAATCTAAAACGCTGCTGGAGTTGTACGATTTTATACACCACGATTTCGAACTCCAGGAAATACTGGTATTCATCTGAATCTGGGTTGACTAGAAGCCAACCCTATTTACCAGTGACGGGACGTCAGACGTGTTTTCAACGCTCAGTAGGTATTGTCTTCATTTTTTGGTTACGAGAAAAAAGAAAAAATACGTGCCTAATATATTCTGGAAATTTAGCTGACGGTATAGTTGGGAAAAAGGCTAGGCAGATGATATTCGAACTCCAGGTTGCATAAACATAAATTGCCGTGAAAATATTTTATGAGATTGTAGCTGCCGCCCGCGGTACCGCCTGTGAGGAATAAGTACTTCTGCACGTATAATCTTTTTAAGATTATATAATTATCTATGCAACCTGTTTAGTCACAATGCTGGGCAAAGGCTATCTCTCCTTTTTCCAGACAGTTTTGTCCATTGCCATTTCCGGGCAGTTTATTTTAATTTTGGTAGAAATTGAGCTGAGTCAAGTCGAATCTTTTTAGGTAGTGTGTGAACCAATTATTAATGTTTTAATGTCTAAGCTATATTACTTTAAAGTTTCATGAAAAGCCGTTCTTGTGTGATAAACTAACAAACATCCATTAATCCGTTCCCACAAACTTGCGCGTTTATCATAATTGCGGAATAGGATACAAATATATGTACTGCTAGCGAAGTCAAAGTCAAAGTCAATTCATTTATTTCAACTAGACCATTAAAAGGCACTTTTGAACGTCAAATTTACACTTTAAAATTAAAATATAAGTGACTCTAGTTGTCCATTCGCAAAAAGTAGATTCTTATGGAGAAGAACGGACAAGAAACTCCATAGTTACTCTTTTCAAATATAAGTTTTACAATATTTTGTATACATAGGTACATTGATCAATTGATTATATTATGTGAGCACAATGCATCCAACATTACACTAATATACAGCACACACTTATATACTATAGGTACAACAAAGCAATACCAGCAGAGATAAAATTAAGTTTGCTAGTAAGGGACATGGTACTCACATATTTACAATATAATTAAAAACAATGGATCAGTGTGTGAGTTAAATTACATATTAAAAACCTGAAAGTACACCAGTAAATAAAACAAGTTTGACTTTTTCTACTATACCCTCGATTGTCCTATGGAGCAGGACCAGCATATTTCCAAGCATTCTTATCTTTAATATAATCATCTAGTTTGTAATATGCTTGTTTACAAAGTGTGGTTTTAATGTAAGTTTTAAATTTTCTTTCATTTAGTTCTAATATGTCACAAGGTATTTTGTTGTAACATTTAACACAGTACCCCATGAAAGATGTTCGTACTTTGGCTAATCTATAAAATGTTTGATCTAAATTATTTTTATTTCTAGTATTAAAATGATGTCATCACTAATTTTGTTAAAGAGATGTCGCGAGGCTGACTGATCAGAACTTTAAGTCATTTCAGTAATTGTGATTTCAGCGATTTCAGCGTACTCAATATGTATTTATTATTTATTTTATTTTTAAAAAAGGTACTCCAACGACTTATTCACTAATAACATATTACATAAAAAAACTTATTACCTGGTAAGAAGTACACAGCTTAATTTATGTTAAAAGCTGCGTACTTCTCAAAGTGACTAATTCACCATACTAATGTTTTTCTTTAAAATTATGTGATCCTTAAATTAAAATTATTTTTTGCTACAGTGAAAGATAAATGAGATTAATATCTCAACAACCGCCTCAAAAATACTGACTTGTTCTTTTTTATTTTTGTTCTTGCAACACTGTACCGCAAAACCGTCTAACCCTCTCCTACCCGTTATACTTTAGTACCGTCGCGTCGCACATTTGTGTCATCCATCCATCGCTGACGAATGCTTTCGCGTCAAATTGTTTTGCGGGTAAAAATGTACCCGCGCGATAGCTTGTAAGGTTGGATGTCGTAAATCTATGACACTGTTCGAAATACTGCTATGTTATTCATGTTCCTGAAACTAGGATAGGTATTAATTTTATTTATTGTCATGTATATTTTTGCGTGATTATCGCGGCAATGCTGCCAGTCTTCTGCGCACGTTTCCGGATGACAGCGATATGGAGGAATACTTCGATTCCTAAGTAAAACTATTTTAATAAACTAACCACATACAGTTCGGTTTGGTTTATTTAAATAGTATTATGGATTTAGGTACGGTATGTACTTACATTATTATATTGTTCGCTCTTCGAATAAATTAATTACTTATTGGATAATTTTGTTTTAATAAGTTTATTTTGATAACAGTGGTTATGCAAAACAAAATGGATTTAAGGTTATCTTCCAATTCAACTTACCTCAAGATGATCTTTGATGAAACCTATTCCATTGTTGAAAGCACTACCTCCAGTTTATCCAGTTTCCTGTTCAATGCGTCCATAGACTTTATGATGAGAGCTAATAGCGACGGGTTAGGAAAAAGTGTCGCAAACGTTTTTAAATATAATATAAGATACCAAAATTGGTTTTCTTTACGCTCTGGCAATAAATTGTTATACAAAACAAAATCAAATGTGTACTGAAAATCGCCATAAATTTCCCCCCAAAATTGATTAAACTGCGCTTGAATAAACCACTTAGTACCTTGGTAACATTGCGCAGATGTACCCATACCTGGGTAATATCTCATTGTCTTCCTTAGACCAGACATACAATCATTGAAACCCCAATAAGTTAAATCTACAACTCGATTCTCTAACGTCTTAAATACAGCCGGGTCCGTGGATCTTCTAGTATCCGTAACAGGTCCAAACTCAGTTTCTATCATCTCATTCCAATTATGGTAAGTGATGCATAGGTTTCTCAAAACTATCTTTTCCTCGGGCGTTGTCATCGGTATCTTCACCTCGCACTGCGGATATTCATTAGTCGTCAAAGGTTCTTTATCTAGGACTTCGTTTTCTGCTTTCACCGTCTCCGCAACATACGAAAGGTTTAGCGGGGGATCGTTTTGGAATTGGTTCAACGGTGCTTCTGTCATTTTCAGCTCCTTTGCTAAACCCATTACAAAAATAGTCTCACACATTTTTTTCAAGACAAAACATGTCAGCAGCTTGTATATCCTAACTCTTGTGGCCATCGACCACGAAATCTCTTTTTTTTTTTGGAAAGTGTTGGATGACACAACTACCATCTCACATGGAACCATAATTAAATCTTTTGATGAGTTCCGTGTATTACAGAAGGCATATAGAGAATTGTTTTGAAATATTGTAGTTTGGTTTTACAGTCGATGTTAATACACGTGTAGCTAGCCGATATGCAGTAGTGATTGTGGTGAATGATCCATGTTTTTCGTTTTTTATATCCTCGATCAGGCTTCTTTCAATGCTTTGATAGGCCATTGTTACATTGTTACATTATTTCAGTTGTAAATAATTATGTGACACGTTGTCTTTGTATTCCAATGAACTTGGAAGCAGTACCATGTTGTGCAAATTTCTTTGATGTTATGGTATCAGGAAAATTATGATCAACTAGTACTTCGCCTGCAACTTCGTCCGCGCGGGTTTAGTAAGTAATTTTCTTTGAAAACTTAAATACCCCCTCCAATCCCTATATAGGGTATGTATAGTTTATGAAAAATGACTCAAAAAATGCATTTACGAAGCCTGTAGACATTGTTCGAAAGTTTAAAATTACGCACCATACAATAGAACGTGCGGTACAGTATGTACTCTCATCTAAGTACCTATTTTACAGCACTCCTCGTTGTATAGCGCCGTGCGTATACCTTTACGGTTTTCTTTTAAATTTCTATAAAAGAATAAGAATTCCACCAAAGAGTTTCACATTACTATAATAAATAAGCTGAATGATCGAACCTCCTTCGAAGCGCTTTTGCTCAATACGATTGTTTAATACTATAATTTATACCTTTAATACTTAAGAAAAAAAGAGACGAAATATATAGTTCTACTTTCAACACGCGTACGTGGCGCCATTTTTAAATTCGCGCTATTTTTATAAGGAACGTCAAAGATCGTTGCGACTTTCCGACTGATATCTAATAAAAAAAAGTTAGTTTCATTACCTATTCTAATGTTTTCTCGCAAATTTGCGAATAAATATCTTTGACTTTGACATTTATTCGCAATGATGTCAGAGCGCTGAGCCGCCGCTGCCAGTTGCAGTTTGTGTTAGATATTATTGGTTCTCTAAGTTATATAAGCAGTTGTATAAATAATCTGCTGTATAAACTATAAAAGTATCAATCAGTATAGGAAATAGTAAAATTCCACTGTTTTCTCATTGCTTTCTTTGTATACTCATATTTACTTAGTTGGACGCCACATTTCACCTTTCTAGGTCACCTTTGAGGCGCGCGTGAAACACAACGCGCCATCGAACCGGGCCTGGTGGTGATCGGACGGCGAGCCACCCAATGCTCGCCGTCCGCAGGCCCGCGCCTACGGTGGCCGGGGATCGCCCTGCGACTCCCGACGCCCGGGGCGTCTTCTCCTGTTGCGGCGGTTGGGGCGAAGGCCTTGCCTTTCCCTCGCGCGGCCCGCCTCCTCCTTCGCTAGCATTACTGCTTCGCAGAAGGAGGTGACCGCTTCCCAAGCCTCCTCGCTCCGGACCATGAATTCAACCAGGGCCGGACGCGAGAGGTCGCCGCCACCGATCGCCGCGATGAGGACACGGCGGTGTTCAGCCCAAGCAGGGCAGACCTCCACCGTATGCTCCACCGTGTCCTCCGGGCGATCCTCACAGTGCTGACACCCGGGCGTGTCCTCCCGCTTAATCCGAAACAGGTACCTCCCGAAACAGCCGTGTCCGGTTAGTACCTGCGTCAGACGGACGGTGAGGACGCCGTAGCGCCTCTCCAGCCACTCCTCAAAGAGGGGTCTTATCGCCGCAATTGTGGCGTGCCCAGCGCTGGGTTGCGACAGTCGCCGTTTCCATATCGCCATGGTATCCTGCCGGAGCTCCGTCCGCCGCGTAGCAATTTGCCGTGGCAGCGGAGTTTCGCCCCGGCGAAGCGCCTCCAAGCGCCACGCGTAAACGTGCGCGAGGGCTCTCGCCTCCAGATCCCATGGCGTTAATCCGGCAAGGAGGCTCGCCGCCTCGCCGGAGACCGTGCGGTATCCCCGGGCCAGCCGGATGGCCATGACCCTTTGGGATGCGTTGAGCTGGCGGGCAGGTCGCCCTTTCAACGTCAATGCCCACACTGGGGCCCCATAAAGGGCCATGGACCGCACGATCCCCGCATAGAGCCTCCGGCAGGAGGCGTTTGGACCCCCTAGATTGGGCAGGAGCCGCTTGAAGGCAGCCCCGGCCCGCTCCAGTCTTGGAGCCAAACGTCGGAAGTGCTCCTCGAAGTTCCATCGGCTGTCGAGAACGAGCCCCAGGTACCTGATCGTCGACCCGACGCCGATGTGAACCCCTCCTACCGTTATTTGGGATCCCATTGGTGGCCTGTTCCGAGAACCATAAAAACACATGGCTTCGGACTTGTGCAGGGCCACCTCGAGACCCAGTTGCCGGATCCTCTCAACGACTGTCGCAACCCCGCGTGTCATCACTTCGGCCGCCGCCTGGTGCGACCCCCCGTGTGCCAAGACTAGCGTGTCGTCAGCGTAGCAGACTACGTTGACGCCGCTAGGGAGGTCGGCGCGCAGCACCCAGTCGTAGCCGATGTCCCACAGGAGCGGCCCCAGAACCGAACCCTGTGGAACACCGCACGACATCTCTCGCCGGTTCCATTCTCCCCGGTGACCGGGGTAGATGACGGCCCTGTCCGTCAGATAGGCCTCGACCACGCGACGGAGGTAGGTTGGCATCCGGTGATACCGGAGTGCCTCCCTGATGCAACTCCAGGGCAGGGAGTTGAAGGCATTGGCGATGTCAAGAGACACCGCCAAGACGACCCTGCCCCGGGACACCGCATCCCCCGTCGTGAGGGCTCTCACGCGCATGATGGCGTCCACCGTTGAGCGCCCCGTGCGGAAACCGAACTGGTTCTCCGCCAGATTCGGCCCCACCCTCACCAGGTGCCCGACGAGGCGGTTTGCTATGACTCTTTCAAAGAGCTTGCCCACCTCGTCGAGCAGCACGATGGGCCGGTAAGCGGACGGAGAGTCCGCAGGGCGCCCAGGCTTCTTAATGAGGACCAGTTTCCCCGTCTTCCAACGAAGTGGGAACTGGCCTCTCTCCAAGCATGCGCTTAAGAACCCCCTTAGTCGAGGCCCGAGAGCCTCCAAGGCCAGGACCCAGGCTTTCCCAGGTAAGCCGTCGGGTCCTGGGGCGGTATTTTTGGACTTAAGTCTGTTTACCGCCACTCTCAGGTCTACCTCAGTCACCTCCGGAGCGTTGTCATCGTCGTCGCCGTCGTCGGTGTGGTTCGCATCGGGCACCGCAGGTGGCGGAGCCATAGGCGGGGGAGCATGCTCCCCTCGCGAAGGGAACAGAGCGCTCACCACGTCCTCCACCAGCTGGGGCCGGAGACTCTGCGTCAACGGGGGGGCCCAGGTGCGGAGTTTATCCCGCACCATTTTGTAAGGGCGTCCCCACGGGTCCCCGTTCAGAGACTCCAGCATCTCCTTACGAGCCAGATCCCTGGCCCGCAGGATTCCCGCTTGGAGGGCGGCCTTCGCCACTCTGTATTCCTCGTACAGCTCCGCCTCCCTGGCCTGCGCATCCGGAGGCCGGATACGAAGCCTGCGATGCCCGGTGTACAGGCGCCGTGCAGCAACGCATGCCTCGCGCAGCGAAGCCAGCTCCCGCGACCACCAGTACACCTGGCGGCGGGCGCGTCCTGGCCGGACCCGGGGCATTGCCACGTCACATATTTCGGACATGGTCTCCCGGAACCACTCCGCCTCATCATTGATGTTAGCAGGCCTGTCCGGTGGTGACACCCAGGCCTGCACGATCGAAGCTTCCAGGAGGAGCTCCCGGTCCAGCTGCTTTAGCGCCCACCGCGGACCACTCGGGGCCTCTCGGACTGGCACGGTTGAGGTTTGGGCGGAGACGTCAAACCGGATGTACCGGTGGTCCGAATACGTCTCCACCTCCTCCATGACGCGCCAGTCGACGACACGCGGTGACAGAGCAGGGCTGGCGAACGAAATGTCCACCACCGACTCACCCTGCATCCGCACACACGTGGGGACAGAACCCCGGTTTAGGACGATTAGGCCTGCCTCCAGAGCCCAGTCCTCCACCATCCTACCCCTCGTGTCCGTATAACGGGAACCCCAAGCCAAGTGCTTGGCATTGAAGTCCCCGAGTACGAGCACGGGGAGGGAACGATACCCGGCGACGACGACAACCAACTCCCTAAGGGAGTTGTGGAACTCGGCGAGAGATCGGTTCGGAGAGAAGTAGACCCCCACTACTACAATCTCCCCAAACCGTGCTGCTACGCACCCCTGTCCTCTCCTGACACTCTCGAGGGACGGGGTACCGGCGGCGGCCGACGAAATTAGGGCCACTGAGCCGTTGAGGTCCTCCACCCAGTCATCCCTGGGCGGGACAAAGTACGGCTCAGCGACCACGGCTATGTTGATCGACCACTGCGCTATGCTCTGGAGAAGCAGGTGCTGAGCGGCGGCGCAGTGGTTGATGTTCGCCTGGAGGAGGCGTAATGGGGCCGTTATTGGCATTCCATTACGGCCTCCATCCGAGCCCCTTGTGAGGGCTCCACCGCGGCATTAGCAGTAGTGGCGGCGGCGGTGGCGGTGGCGTTGGCTGCGGCAGAGACGGCGGTGGCGGAGGGCTTCTTCTTGCTCCCGGCCTTGGCGGCTGGGGCGCAGGCCTTGCCCCCAGCCCAGTGATCGGCCGGCTTGCCAGCTGCCGCACACACAACGCAGTGCGGCGTGGCGTTACACGAGCCGGCCTTGTGACTGGGCTGACAACAGCGGAAACAAAGACCACTGCGGTCCACCTCCGAGGTACAAAGAGCTCCCGCATGGTCGCCCACAAGGCAGCGGAAGCACCTCAGAGGTCTGGGTTCCAGCAGTTTCACCTGCGCGGACACCCACCCCACCAGGAGCCTTCGGCCCTCTGAAATTTTCTTGGCCGCCGTCACGGGGCAGCTCACCACAACAGCCCGCATGCCCGTGCGGTCAGGACGTATGGTGCCTGCCTTCACCTGATCGGCAGAGCACCCCCCAGTCCTGACGACGGCGGCCACCACCTCGTTCTCCGTGACAGAGTCGTCCAGGCCCAGGATGCGCATGTCGATGCACTTGGTGGGCCTGGACACTCGGGCCTCGTCCGCATCTAAGGACGCCCTAAGCCTTTCGGCCAGAGCGTCGGCGGTCGGGCCACTAGCTGCTCCAGGGATCTCCAGCATTCGGGCCCCAGTTTTGGTCACCCTGAGCCGGAGGCCCCCGGTGATGCCGAGCTCCTTGAGGTCCACCGCCTCCTTCGCCTTCGCGAGCACGTCGCTGTACGTCACGCCCCTCTTTTCCGCGTCCGGCTGTAGTGTGACCACTACAGCTGCGGACTTCGGGGCGCGGAGCCTAGCTGCGACGCTTTGCTGTTTTCGCCGCCGCTTCCTCTCCCGTTTCTTGGCCGCCCTAGCTGTCTTGCGCGCCTTCTTCTTCCCGCCGGCCACCTGCCATCCGGCTTCGGCTGTAGGATTTGAAGGCGGGGGCGGCTGTTGCACCGCTGGAGCTGAAACTTTCGCTGCCTGTGCAGCCGCTTCGCTTTTCTTCTTCTTGACCGGAGCCGGTTTTCCCGGTGCCAGCTTCGCAGGTGACGGCGCGGCCCCTCGATTGGCCTGGCCAGACGGCCCCGGCTTGGCAGCCACGGCGGCCGCGTAAGAGCCCACCTTCTGGCTAAAGGCCAGATGGCTCGCTGCTAACGGGGGGCGCAGGACGATCTTCTCCAGTGTGGAGAACCGCTCCTGGAACCGCTCCTGGAAGACAGCCAGCTCTTGCCGCACCAGGTTCAGGAGCTGGTTCTCCGCAGGCACGGTCGGGCTTGGCCCGCGCTTGCACCCCTGTTGGGGCGCGTCCTTTGAGCCACCTCCGCGGAGCCCGGCCAGGTCTGCTCGGAGCTTCATGTTCTCCTTTTGGAGAAGCTCCGTGGCGGCCGCTAGGCGTGCGACCTCCGCCCGCAGCTTGGACATTTCGTCCGTCGACGGAGGCCCGGTGTAGTTGGCCTTCGCTGCCGCCAGAATAGAGGCCGAAGCCGCGCGTATGGCCTTGTTTTTTGAGGCCTGAGTCCTCTTCAAGGCCACATCGCGGATCGCGGCCTCCACGGCCTCCACAAACCTGGCTTGGCGCTCCTTATCAGGGCCGCCAGTGGTGTCCAGCTCACCGCCGGAAGATGCCGAGGGGAGGACGTTCCGACCAGTCACTCCAGGGTGGCTTTCCTCCTCGGCGAGCTTCGCGTCTCGCTGGGCAGCCTCCTGGGAGGCGAGTCCTCTCCCCCTGCCTCCTTCTCGGCCCTTACCCCGCCTGCTGGTGGGGATTTTCCGGGCCGAGGCCATCTCGCCGTTGGAGGTCGATCCTCGGTCGTCCTCCGGTCTAGGGCGCTTGCGGAAGAGCTTAATGTTCTCCGCAGCAGCCTCGACTCCCTCTTGATCAGAGCTCGGTAAGCTGACGCTGACCCCAGATGCGGAGTCAGAGTCTGACCCCACATCCCCCCCACACGTCAGCGGGCTCTTCCGCCACAGTTTTGCCGGATGTTTCGCGCCACGCCCGCCCGAATCCATGTCAGGCGTTTTAAAATTATACCGGATCAGGTCCTCAAAGGACGCTGATCGGGAGCCTCCTCGGCTCTTGTTGCCACTGGCAAGCGGATGAGGACATACGTTGCCCCCCCCAGAATACGAGGGGCTTGACGCTCCCGAAGGGAGCGTGGCGGATTCTCCAGCTGCTGAGCAGCTGGTACCGCCCTGGGGTAAATCTATTTCGTCTGTCTTACTCATTTTTATATTTTTGTCCTTTTAAAGGGTGTGGTCCCTCTCCCCTGCAATGCTTTCGCAGGGCCCCTCTCTCGCTGCTTGCTCACTGTCCTCACAGTCACGTCTGATGAGCAGACGCGTACCAGAGAACAGTCAGCAAGCTTCCTCCCGAAACGCACACCGTCCGAAGACCCGAACACCGCTCAGGTCTCCGAACGGTGTGCCCCTCTCTCGTGTCCCGCTTTGTCTGGTCTCTCACTTGGACCTTTTCGGCATGAGTAACTCTACCGACAGAGCCCCAAGATCATTGAGACACACAAGCCCCACCACGACGGCAACGTGGGGACACTCTCGGTGGGGTTTCTAGGTCACCTGGAACTGTTATAATATGTTTTTGATCTATACATATATAACTCAGTTAAAAAAAAAAATACCGATTTTTAAACGCTAATATTTCAATAACCATTTGAACTATATTTGTGAAATTTGGGGTTCTAGGTTCTAAGAGGTCTTATTAAATGAACCAAACACGTGTTTAAGTTAAATAGATTTTGAGTTACGTATTATGGGTTCAAAAGTAGCTCCAAATTGTTCATGTGATACTCGTATAAGACACGGCTGCTGCATCACAAGTTCCTTCTGGTCTGAACTTTAATACTTTCATGTTTTACTTGACATGTTTTGAGACTTATTCACAGTTTGCTCCAGCCGATTTTTTTTTCAGTTTTTATGTAACATTACCTACTACAAACTTATCCAGTTTTATATTATTAAATTCCTCAGGCTTCATTCATTCATTCCCAGACTGACATAAATTACAATTTCAATGGAACGTCTATTGAAAGTGCATTATAAAATAGTCTCGAATCTATTAGTTTCTTTAACATTCATGGTTCTCTACATTTCTTTGATTTTTTTCTTTTATAGATTTAGTGAAAATATTCTTTAGAATTTATTTTTGTCTCAATAATGTGGTCCTTTGGTATTTTATGTTTTATTGGAAAACGATAGTTAAAAGATTTCGAAAAAGGAGGAGGTGCTGTAGGACCTACTCGTCGGTATGTATTTTTTTTGTGTATATATTCGCACAGTGAGAATGTAAGTGACCGAACTAAAAATTTTTGGAAGGTTTTTTTAATGATTATTTTATAAACTCTTAAGCTCTTATTTTTTCTAAACAATATATTGGCATCATAAATATGTAAATAGCTTTCCATTTGAAAAAGTTATGACATATTTTATTGGAAACTCCCTAAAATACGAAGTCAATTTTGTGATTTCCCACAAAATGCAAATTTCGTGTTAGGTCACTTTTATTCTCATGGTGCGATTATAACCATATCAAACTTTGTGGACCGAATTGGATATTTTTTTTTACTGTATTTAGGTAATGTCTCCAAGTTCGCCTCATTAAACGGTAAATGTAGAGTGAGAATGGTAATGGGTACTGCAGATGAATGGTTTTTTTTTTTACGGATAGGTATGATTGCACCGGGTTGTTAGCTCACGTGCTAAAGTACCATGTTCTGATTGAACGTGAAACAGTTCAAAGCCATGACAGTGCTGGCAAGAAAATACAATGCCTTATACCAGGCCCAAAGTCGAAGAAATAGAGTACGTATCCCAAACAGACACAACTTAATTTAAAATACAAGCTTGTATCTCATTAAGTCTACAAAGGATGTAAGAACATTACATGCTCGCTGCAAAAAGTCGTCGAAGGCACGTGAAGAAACGCTCCCTGCTCGACAGGCAAGTCCGTAAGTACAGCCGTCGAACTGAACGCCTGTACTTGTGTTTCTTCCGACCGCCGCCGCTCCTTTTGGTTCAGAAGGTGGGTGATAAGCGGAGCGAAGGCGGTAACGGGAGCGATGAGCTATTTAAGATTTGTTTCACTAAACTGAAGAAAGAGATAAACTTATAAAGTGCATTAACATTTCCCTAATATCTCTTTGTAGATACTCGAAAAATAAGTGATGAATCGTTTTTCATTACTATAAACTGTTAAGTATATAATCTCGATAGATGATAAATCAGAAAAGGTTTATATCATTTCCGCTTTTGAAATTAAGAATGTCAATAAAATAACGGTGAGTCAATGACCGTTATTGCAAGTTTTGACTGGCCTGTTGGTCGACTGCTAAACCGGAGGTCGTGGGTTCGATTCCCACCCAGGACAAATCTTTGTGTGATGAGCATGATCGTTTGTTCTGCGTCTGGGTGTAATTTGTCTATAATATGTATGTATTTAGAAATATATATAAGTATGTTTATCAGTTGTCTGGTTGCCATAACACAGGCTCTGCCTAGTTTGGGATCGGATGACGGTGTGTAAGTTGACCCAAAATATTATTATATTATATTTGGTACCTAACATAGACAAATAAGGGCCCGTTCCCACTCAGATGGACCTATTTTTCCGGTACGCCTAAAGAGACGGATATCTAGGCTAGTGGCAGTACACTTTATATGACACTGTTCACATTCAGATGGATCCGAGAAAAAAAACGGGTTCGGGTTTTTAGACGGACGTTTTGCCTCTGCAAAGAGCCATCTAAACGCCCGGATCGGATGTAGTGTGAATGAATCTGTGTGTTCGTTAATTTAATTTGAGTATGAAATTAAATATTATTGCGTACATAAATATTTTTTTTAAAGAAAAACAATAACTACTTAGTTTAGGTGTCAAAGTTTGATACCTAATACAATATTTTAAGTTTTAACAATAAAATTGTTCTCAAGTAAGTGAAATCTTTACTTTTATTATTGAGAAATAAATTTCTTTAACCATGTGTGAGTAAATTTTTGTCCGTTTCGACATAGATGCGTTTGCTAGAGAATGAGAAGACAAGATGTTTGAATTTTAACTAAAAAATGATGGTCCTATTATGGATAAATAGATCAAATTTGAAGTGTACCCAAAATGAAAATGACATTGTAATGGTGTAAAATATATAAAAAATAATTAAAAGCATGTAGTATTTTTACTATCCTGCAAAGTTGCTATTTTTGAGATACGTGGCGTCAGAACCTAAGTGACGATATCTGAAATATGCCAAAAAAAGAATAGCTCTCACAGTACCTATTAAAACAATTCGAGTTACTCAGCTCACCACCATGCCCCACCCCTCAGTCCCTCATCGTTTGTATAAATGTTCACTTTTTACCACACACAATACAGCGTGCTCTCTCTACAGTATACCGGATGTTCTATCTTAGTATCTGCGCCGTTTATATTTGCAGTTGCTAAAGTAACCCTGCAACGACCGCTATTTGCCTCGAAAATTGCTTCCAATATTTACTTAAAGTTGGCTCTTAATAGAGAAAATAGATATTGCATTAAAGTGCTTATTTTAAAGTATTTATTTTACTACTATAGTAGGCGCCAGATAATCGTGGAATAACGGTCATTGACCCACCTACAATTATTGACATTTTTAATTTGAAAAACTGAATTAATGACACAAAGCTGTCCCGAATCATCATCTCTCGTGATCCTTAACATTGTCTAATAATGAAAAACGATTCATATTTAATTGTTCAGGTACCTATGAACAGTTATTAGGGAAAGGTCAATGTACTTTATTCCACATTTATCTGGCGCCTACTATAGGAAGGTTATTTTAAAGTGTCTCTTCATCGTCATTATGGTACAAGGCGGCGAAATTTATTATTTCAGTTGAGGCGGGATTGATCATTAAGCCCAGAGTGCAATGACAAATGCTCATGTATTTCAAACGATATTTTCAATACGTTTGCGTATAAATAATAATTGATTCTATGAAATCTAACGTTTAGTTTAGACTAGCTTTTGCGCGCGACTTCTTTCGCGTGGAATATTTTATTTTTAAGATAGGTACTAATTTTAAAAAACGCTTGAACATTACTATATTTATTTTACTTTTTACCAAGTGCCTAAAAGCAAAGATTCAAGTTTTTAGCTTCAAAAATGACGGATTCTCATACACATTTTTATTTTCTGTGCCCCTTCAAGTCCTTTTCTCATAAAATTGACGGCCTGATCGCTTTTCGATCTCTTCCAGGCAACCTGGAATGGATAGAGATAGCCTGGACACGAAATGGGATGTTTTTTTTTAATTTTTAACGAAAAGTTATATGACAAAAGTCCTATAGTCCTTTTTTATTAATTACCCTTTACAAATTTCCACCCCCCACTTCTAAAGGATGTAAACCTTTAGGAATAATTTTGGAGATAAAAACTTTATTATTTCATATCCTTACCCATAACTCAAATTATCTCCATACCAAATTTCATCTAAATCGGTTCAGCGGTTATTGATACCCCATACAAACTTCCACCCCCCTTTACACCCTATCACTATTCCACTACCCTATGTCCTTTTTCCCGGAACTCAAACTATCTCTGTACCAAATTTCATCTAAATCGGTTCAGCGGTTATTGATTCCTCATACAAACTTCCACCCCCCTTTACACCCTATCACTATTCCACTACCCTATGTCCTTTTTCCCGGAACTCAAACTATCTCTGTACCAAATTTCATCTAAATCGGTTCATCCGTTTAAGCCTCAAGAGGTAACAGACATACAGACATACTTTCGCATTTATAATATTAGGATGGATAGTTAATAAGACCTGGTACGAGACTGCACACATTCGCAAACCACGACCGCCGCCGAGGCCCGCCGCGACGTCCCCGTCAAAATCCGCTCCGACCCTTGCTCGAGCCAGCCCGCGCCGCTGAGCCTGTAGTCTTAAATTCGCCCCTTAATAATAATTCAAGTTCTATCCAGCCCGCTCCTAGCTGTCCTCCTCCCATCGACGCCCTAAGTCAAGGCCCGTACCCCACAGGGGTTCCCTTAGCGTGTAGTCGCTTAGTTTGAAAGTTTTTTATAAGCCCTGGGTGGAGGCTTAATATTATATTAAGTCCACCACAGGCAAGCCCGGTTAAGCAGTCGACAACCTCATAGGTTGAACTGCGAGAAACAACTCACAAAAAAAAATAAAAAATAACTGCACACATTTACTCTGGCTATAGGAGCTGGGCCACATCGGACAAATAGATATGTTACGGTAAACTTAATTTATGTGGTCAATTTTAATAATTTCTTGTCATTATTTATTGTTACCTCATGACTTGGTAAATAAATGCGAACACGTTACACGATCACATCAGAACGGCTGAATGGAATTTGTTGAAATTTTTGGCACAGAGGTACTCGTAGTATAGTCTGTATTATCACACAGGATACTTTTTGCCCCGGGAGTATGTTCCCTTATTTATCAATAATAAGTTATTGTCTGCCTAAGCTTTTCCCAACTATTTTGAGGTCGGCTTCCAGCCAAACCGGATTCGGCTGAACACCAGTTTTTTTTACGTGGAGTTGCTGCCTACCAGACCTCCACAGCTGGGTAACAAGGTACCTCACTTTATTTACAATATATAACGACCGCAAGAGATCTGCAAATGACTCCCGGGACCAACGGCTTGACGTGGTTTCCGAGGCAAAGAGATTAAGATGGTCCCCCATCCACAGAGCTTCCTCGGCAAACGGTGCTTAACCTTGATCGAACCATGCGGCTATTATCATTTAGCTAAGAGCTCTTTTATTAATAATTCAGTATGGTATAAAAGTAATGAAATAAACAACTGTGAACTTTTTTGTCTAGTATCTCTTGGTAGATAAAAGATTAAAATTGTATCTACCGAAGTATTTGGTAACTTACTCATGTTGTTTCTCCAATTTAATTGTTTCTTATCTGTTGTATATATCTCCGAACTTGTCTGCATTAATTGGAAAATATATTTAATATAGTGACTTAGTGACCCTAGGATGCCAACATCCTGGATAGCCACGGCCTCGCAGCCGTGGCTATCCAACGTGAACAAAACTTCTGAACGGTGAGGTCGCTCCGCGAAGCCTGTGAAGCTTCCAGGAAACTTCTAGGTATTTGGGTGGAGCAAGACTGGCTAACTTAGCCAGGACACATACCCACAATGACGGACCTAATGGGGGCCTAAGTGTGGAAAACGGAGTGCCTACTCTACTCTACTCTGAGCCTTGTCATACCACTTTGTTAAAACTTAGCTTGGGTGCCAGAGGTGAATACTCTGTGATTAATGCAATTTTAATATTAAAAAATCGAAAATGAGTTTGTTTGTTACGCTATCACGCTGGAGTGGTCGAATCGATTTTGGTGAATTTTAGTTCAATGATAGATGGGACTCTGGAAACGGTTTTTAGGCTACTTTAATGCGACTGCAGTCGCGATCAATGGCTTTTTAACAAAAAACTATTTTCCCCGTTTTTCTATCAAATAATGTATTTTTTATACTTACGCAGTATTATTGAAAAAACATCACATTTCAGTACCAAACGTAAGGTATAAAATTAATGATAACAAGTTAAAGTAATTAATTATTTTACAAAACACTTGCTCAAGAAATGCATTTACGAAGCCTGTATAAGTAGTTCGAAAGTTAAAAATGAAGAACCATACAATGGAACTCTTCGTTGTATAGCGCCGTGCGATAGGCACACTTTACGGTTTTTTTTTAATTACAATAAAAAATATAAGAATTCTATCAAGGACTTTCACATAACTGGAAAAAATAAGCTGAATGATCAAACCTCCTTGAAAGCGCTTTTGCTCAATACGTTTTTCTCATTTTAATACTAAAGAGAACATGAGGCGAAAAATGTAGTTCTAATTTTCTTTTTTGTACCTATTAGTATATAAGTGTGTGTCGTATATTAGTGTAATGTTGGATGCATTGTGCTCACATAATATAATCAATTGATCAATGTACCTATGTATACAAAATATTGTAAAACTTATATTTGAAAAGAGTAACTATGGAGTTTCTTGTCCGTTCTTCTAAAGAAGAATCTACTTTTCGCGAATGGACAACTAGAGTCACTTATGTTTTAACGTCAAACTGTAAATTTGACGTTCAAAAGTGCCTTTTAATGGTCTAGTTGAAATAAATGAATTGACTTTGACTTTGAATTTCGAGAAGTCCTCTGTTAGTGCTCCCCTACTTTCCCCAAGGCAAGTACATGCCAAATTTTAGCTTCTACGACCAGTAATTTCGGCTTTACGTTGTCTGTCAGTCACTTAACCACTCAGTCACTTAGTAACGCAAGAGTTTTATAGATAATAAGATATTTATTTCCAATTCATCACTTTTGCCGTAATAGATATACTATTAGTCTAATTTTGTACGATTCTTATGTTTTCTGTATCCACATTGCACGAGTGCGACATGAGAATAAAACAAACGAGGGTGAACAACATACTGAAATGTAAGACTAAAAGAAGGATTTCAGTTTTAGGTTGAGTATGGTGAAAAATAATGTTTAGGTTCAGTGTGGTTTATACCCTTCAGTAAATACATTAACTTATACAAGTTTTTGCTTTTCTTAAATATTTATATGTGAATATTTCCATATTATTATAAAATAATCATTGCGTAATTTGCATAAAAATACGATAGACAGTTGGAATACACCACATACGTTACAGAAAAGATACCTACTTTAAGAAACTACTCTTCATGAGAAACATTAAAAATAGAGAGACTATTTATTTATGTATTAAAGATTTAGCAATTGCTTCTGTATCCAGCGTTTCGTAGTTATAATTTCCAAAAATTATGTTAAACAAAAAAAAAACTTCGAAGTATTAATGGTTTTATTTTTTTAATATAGTTCATCTCTCCGCCGCTGCCTCTGGGAGAGGACTAAGCATTTGCTCAAACGCAACTTCGATGCTGTCCAACTCTTTTTCCAAATAGATTTTCCATTTAAAGAACTTGGCTATTCTGGCTGGATTGGCAACTAAGCTCATTAATGTTTTAAGATACAAAATAAGATACCAAAATTGGTTTTCTTTACGATCTGGAAAAAATTGATTGTACAAAACAAAGTCAAATGTGTACATGAAATCGCCATAAATTTCACCCCAAAAATTAGATAATTGCCATGCACTATACATTGATGTATTTTTATTTCCGTAACAGTCACCTGGGTACGGTCTCATTCTAAATCTTGATCCATATAAACAATCGTTGTAAGAATAATACCTGTTATCAATATGACGGTACGCTAACTTATTCATTACATAAGGATGTATATTTCTTCTAGTATTTGTTTCAGGTCCAAAATAACTTTCCGTCATCTCGTTCCACTTATGTTCATTGATACACAGGTTCTTCAAATCTTCTGCTTCTTCCTTTGTTCCAGATATAGTCTTCAAGTTATTGCATTTTGAATATTTCTTTGTAGTCGGTTTGGTTTTTGGGATTTCGTTTTCTTCTTGGACTGTTCCCTCAACGGATGACAGGTCCGGTTCAGATTCCAAATCTGTATTGGACACCTCATCATCCTCCTCTGTAATTTGCAGCTCACTGTCTTCAGCCTTCACGAAAATAGTCTCGCACATTGTTTTCAACATTAAACTTATTAGCAGCGTGTATATCCAAATTTGTATAGCCGTAGCCCACGAAACCTTATTCTTTTTCAGGATGGATTTTGATATCATTTTGCCAACGACATGGGTCACCAACAACCTACATGGAATCATAATCAAATCTTATGATAAGTTCCGTTTGTGTTACACTTGGAATACAGATTACAGTTTTAAAGTTTGTAGTATTTTTTTTTGTTGGTGTTAATGCAGGTCTCGCTCGCCGAGATGCACCAGTGGTTGTGGTGAGTGATCCGTGTGATTCGCTTTTTATATCCTCGAACGGGCGTTTTTCAGTGTTTTCAGTTCATTGTTACATAATTGTAACAGTCAATAGTTATAATTGTGTGACACATCATCTTTGTCGCCGCTCAATTTGTTTTCCATTAGACTTGGAAAAAGTATTCAGTATTATTCATTGTGTGGATTTATAATATATTTAAAAAAACATGAAGGTGATTTGATTTTATATCATCAACTAGTTTCGCCCGACTGACAAGTTGTTTTATCAACCAAGAAAACATTATGCCGTAATATTAAGTAATATATAAAATGTTACGAAAACCCTGTTGTTCCTTGTAGACGCATGTTTAGAATCGATAACCGATGGTAATAAAATAGGTCTTTTTAAAAATTCTTCAGTTAAAAAGTATTTGATCATTGATATTTGGCAAACAAAACTGATTGCTAACATCCGCACCGCTGCCGATGTAGCTACCGCACACACACTACTGCGCTAAACCATGAAATTGAAATGTTATTTTTTTTAACAATGTGTCTAATTTCAAAGCCATCTGATTGTATACAGTATTTTGGTGTTTTTTTTTGTAACTTCATTAATGGTAAGCTTTAAAGCATACATATACAGGAACCACAGGGTTTTTGTAACAAATTGTAAATAGATTCTCAGTCCTAAGCCAGGTCATCGTCTACCCGTAATTTTTAGGGTTCCGTAGTCAACAAGTAACCCTTATAGTTAGGAAGAAAGAAGAAATAAAGAAAAAGAGTTAAGTTTGGCTATGTCCGTCTGTCTGTCCGCGATTTAGCGCAGAGATTTTTATTTTATAGATGGGTAATCATTAACTGACTCCTTTCAGAGAGAGTGTCAGACTCTTACTGCCTAAAATTCATGCGTGTTCTTCTTATTAATATTATTATTATATGTCCTTTGCGTTCCAGAGCTGCAGTGACTCTTTCGAACAAATTCCGCAACCCTCGCAGGCCTTGGCCCTAGCGGACCCAGTCTACTATGCTGACATCACTTTGAGGTGCGTGTGTAACACAACGCGCTGACGACCCGGGCCTGGTTCTGATCTAGGTGAAGCCGGTGTTTCCTAGCTGACTACCCCGAGAAGAAACACAGAAACCAACTCAGAGGTCAAAGTCTCTTTTAAAGTCCATACAATCCGTACTGGTCAAATCATATGAGAACCATGTAGGTTAATGTCTGAAATGTAATAGTTCAAACTTAGAACTTTAAGGAGCTCATTGATTTGACGAACAATACCAAAGTAAGGACATTTGGGTAGGCTGCATAAAGAACTCAAATTGCCAGACTAACATGAAATTAACCCCAAATATTGCGATCTACATGGTGCTCACATTCACAATACAGGTATATGAGGATCATGCAGATCAATGTCTGAAATGGTCTTTTGAGGAAAGAACCACACAGATTTGAGTGAACCTGTCCAATCAGTGCAAGCCTTGGTCGGTAGTCGAGTAGCTCAACTTAGAACTAATAAGGAGCTCAACGACTCCACGAATAATGACATTTGGACAGGCCACAAAAAGTACTTAAACTGCCAAACACGATAAAAAATACTAGAAGAGAGAAAAAAAATGTCCTCATATTCACAATAATGAATAAAAAAAAATATATATTACTTAACAAAGAAAACATTCACGTCAAAAAGTACTTATACAAAACACGAATATAAAAAATAAGAAAATAATTTAAAAAAAATATATATATATATATATATATAAACATTGGGCCTCGATGTACATCATTGAAGCAACTCAATCCCAAGACTTTTTATTAATCGACTTTTAAAAAGTAGGAGGTACTCAATTCAACTGTACTGTTTGTTATGCAATCATTCCGCCAATTACGAATGGATTTTGATGATATTTTTTTTATTTGAGAACCTATACTGATGTTGGGATCTCAGGGAAATCGAGGGCAACCCTCAAATTTTAAAGGCACATATAATGTTTTTCATATACTTTCTAACGCAATTCAGATAATTGTGCAATCAATAATATCTCATCTTGCTGAGCTGATGATGGAAGGAATAAGTCAGGATCTGATATTGGGATCCCAGGAAAAGTGTTTGACCTGCGATATTTTCGCCTATTGTCAAGTGATTATATTCCCAAACTGTCCCGTTTCAATTTGGTGAAAATCTGATGAAAAACTTTGGAGGAAGGCAACGAAACTCTTCAATAAATGACAGTACATGTCCCGGGATTGCTGAAATCGCATGTCTATTTATTGTTCACACCAGTTTATAACATAACATCACGCCGGTACGATGTGACCCGCGTACCGGACGCAGATGCAAACAAGTAAATCTGAATTAATATGTTTGGGGTTAGCTAATCGGGCATAACTTCATTTTTTAGTAACCGACCTTGATCATTATTTTTGCTTAAATAAACCAGTGACCTCATCAATTGAAAATCAATATAATCTAGTACCAAAGCAAAGTAGATATTTAATTATGAGCTGGTGTGGACTTGGACTGCGAAGGCACACAAAGTAATTCCTTAACGCAAATAGTGCAACCACTCATTATGGGAATAATGTCACTTAGTTAATACCACTAAAAAGTGGAAAGTAAAAACTTTTCTACAATAAAACTAACTTCTAAATAAAAAACACTACAAAGTATAAAATAACTTTATTAACAAAATACGAAAAAACATCCAAAAACACCGACTTCCGAAATTAAAGTTATTTTATACTTTGTAGTGTTTTTTATTTGGAAGCCAGTTGTATCTTCTTCAAGATAGTTTTCAACTATGTAAAAGCTTTCTGGCATAGCTTACGTTTTATAAAGAATTTATTAATACTTAATACTTGAACATGGCTAGGGAGTTTATTATAAAATAGGATACACTGACATGTATATAAACCACCTATTTTCTTGAGCCTGGTTTTGGGAATGACAAAATTGAGTTTTTTCCTGGTATTTACATTATGGATATCACTGTATCTTTTAAATAGATTAATATTTTTCTGTGCATACAAAAGATTCACATAAATATACTGAGAGGGCACATTCATTATACATATTTATCTCTTTAAATTTGTCTCTGAGGGAGTGTCTAGGACTTAATTTATGAATTGCACGAATAGCCCTTTTTAGTAATACAAACATTGACTGAATATCCACGGCATATTCATACAACAGAATGCCGTATGACAACACACTATGAAAATAACTAAATTATACTAAACGGGCTGTCTCTAAAGCAGTTAAACCACGAATTTTTCTAACGGCGTATGCTGCAGAGCTAAGTTTTTTGCATAATTTATCCATATAGGGTCATTGAAGCTTCGCATCAGAAGTTATTCCTAATAACATTGTGCTATCTTCGGGTTTTAACAGCTATTCACCTTTTATTAGCACACTAGTGTTCACTTGTCTAAGATGTGGTACGTGAACTTTATGCATTTATTTTTTTTATCGTTTAGTAGAAGATTATTAATAGTAAACCAGTTAGCTACTCTAACTACAATGGCACTATTAACATCATCAATAACCAGCTGCTGACACTTAAGTTTAAATAAAAGTGATGTGTCATCTGCAAATAACGCTATATCATGTTTATCCTTCATGAGGTAAGGCAAGTCATTAATATAAATTATAAACAAAAATGGACTTAAAATAGAGCCTTGGGGACCCTAAGTCCCATCCTGACCGATCCGGGAGATCTTTTACCGTTCACATCGACTCTCTGAATCCTATCACTCAAGTATGAAGTAAGATGATCCAGCGAGGCGTCCCGGATTCCGTAGTTATGCAATTTTCCTGATTAATGTCTCATGGAGAACACGATCGAATGCTTTAGACAAATGGCAAAAAATGCCCAAAGCATCGCATTTATCTTCCCATGCATTATTAATATGTCCTAAAAATTCAACAATCAGTTGTTGAACGATCCCGAGTAAAACCAAACTGTTATTAATGTAACAAATTGTGTATATTAAAATATCTTTGCAATTGATTTAAAATAATTTTCTCAAAACATTTACTAAAAGTAGGTAGCACTGATATATGTAGGTATATATATTAAATAATGGTATTATTTTACTATATTTCATTAGATCAGGAAACTCACCGCGGTCAGTGTTTAATGGTTTTAGCAAAGTCAACAGAATTACCCCATAGATCTGCAGTCTTTTTAACATTCAAAGAGTTAAAAGTTTAGATATTATAATTTGGAGTGATATATTGGAATTTAAATTCGGCATCACAAACTGGAACGTTTTCTTAAAGTAAAGCTTTGGCAGCAGTGGGTGATGAATCTACAAACTTAGTAGTCGATACGGGAATCTCTGCAAAAGAAATCTTCAAATGCCGGCAGCGACTTGCGAATCTAATTTAATATTGCTGTCACCAATAACAAGGCTATAATAACTACTTGGGTTGTCAGACCTTCACTTTTCGCTATTACAAGTCATTTTAATCACATTACTACTATTTTTAATTTTTTAACAAAAAAAAAATATATATTTTGAATAAATTAAATTCTACTGATGCATTATTTTTATAATGCTCCCAAACATGCCAAATTTCAGCTTCCTACGACCAAAAGTTTCGGCTGTGCGTTGTCTGTCAGTCACTCAGTCACTCAGTAACGGGAAAGTTTTATGTATATTGATTAACTCACTTTCCACAATTATTTAAAATATAAACACTGCTTACAGAAACGGCCGTAATAAACTTTAAATTATTTAAAACATGTCCCTTTTAAAATGTATAAATCACACGTTCGCGGTAGCCGTTCAACTTTTAAAATATAAATCACGCTTTATATGACAAATTAAAAGCGACCGTACTTAAAAATGAAGGAGCTCTCCTGAGCTTGAACATACAACTTTCTTGTAACGAATTAAGGTACGATTTCCTTTGCTACAATAGTTACTGAAAGATTGTCAGCTAAATAAGCGGATACAGTCTTTGTGAACCTTATTAATTTGAGCCAAGGTTGAAAATTCTTTGAATGGGTGTAAGGTTTTACGTTTGTAGAGGAATTCACTGCATTTTCTTTTGAATGTCACAATAATTATGACAAGTGACGTCTGGTGCGGTCTGAAAGCCTGAAGTCAATTTTATAGCGGAATCATTTGTTTTATTTGAAAAAGTTTCAATATTTAAATGGAGTTTCGGAAAATGAACAGTTTAAATGTTGATGTTGTGCATTTTGACGTATATTTCCCCTGAGTTAATGAAGAGCAATTCCTGAAAAAAATTGTGAATGCTTTGCTTTCATTTGACTTTGTCGATATTGACCATTGGCTAATTGATGAGAAGGTAAACTACATATTTCGTCAAGACAACGTTTTCTCTTTTTGCAAATCTGTGAAAGTCATGTCATGTTTATCAAAATATGACATAGGATTATATTCACAGTATCAAACATATCTAGCCTAAACTGAAACTCAGTTAAAGCTAATAACTAATGCGCCGTAATCCAGGAATATTAATAGATGTTGAATGTTAATACAATATTTAGGTATAGGTAGTACTATGTTATTTATGAGATATCTCTACTAATAAATTGTCTGCCAGCAGTTCGGGAGATAAACAGTGCAGATACTAGTTCTGTTATTGTATCTGGGTATGTTTATAGATAAGTTATAGTTAGTATTAAGTTTAGGATACTATTAATGATCGTAGAATAATAACTATAAGAAGTATCTAGAGTCTTAGTAAAATACTTTGGCCATGTCTCGAGGCGGAACAAAAACTCCATAGAGCGCCTGGTGGTACAGGGCAGGGAAGTTAGAGGGTAGGAGTCCGCGCGGGAGGTACCGATGACTTTAAACCGTAGTTGGAGGCCCTGTTAATAAATGCTCCAGACTGTCATTGAATATAACTAGAGGGGGCTAATGGGGGATTGTGGGGCGAGTTACACGACACCAGCGATTAGACAGAATTCATAGTGACCACGACCACTCTGTCAAGAATGAAGCAAAGAAGAAAATTTACTGGACTTGACCCGCGAGGTTGTCGACACGTGGGATGTGGACTCGTTACTACCATTGTTCCGATAGTCGTACCAGCCAATAAGACGCGTGCCTCGAACAACATCTTAGGAAGCTTTCGTTCGGCAGCTTCGGCGGCTCGATTCAGAAAACAGTACTGGACACGGTTCGGCTCTCTGGTGTCCCGACCTCAACTTCAAGTTCTTAAATTAGAAATAGATTAAGGAAAAAAAAACTACAAAATTATTTTCTGACATTGTTTTTGTAACTAATTTACGAACTATAAACATACGAAGACACACCTCATACCATGAGTGAGTGTGTCTTTATGCAATCAGGAGGCCAATTCTCGTACGAAAAAAATATTCAAATTCAAGTTGCAAAATCATTTCAGCGTCAGTCAATGTAAAAATCTTGTGAAAACGTAAGAAAATTAGAGGTGATTTAGTTAGTAGAGGAGTCTGTTATAGTAGTTTGCGACTGCGGAACCTCCTTAAAAATACGAAAATTACGCCTCTGAACTCATAACATCAAATACTATGTCGGAATAAGTAAATAAACCAACCTAAACTTTACCTACAAGAAAGCAAATAGAAACACCACGATACTGACAACATGTACTGAAGATAAATCGTTTCAAAAAAGGGTTAAAAAGTCACTACGAATCGGTGATCCGGTGCGGGCATAAAAATGGGTCGGTGGAGTTAAACCGCTGGCCTCCGCAAACACGCCCTAGGACTGACGATGATAGATGACTCGGTACTGGCAGCTCTACAACTTTCTTTGTTTGGACTGGCGACAATTAGTATTGATTGCCTGTGAGATTTAACAGAAAAAGTTTTGAAAATGTTAATAAAAATTGGCTAAATAAATATAGCCGCATGAGTCGATTTTCGAAGTGAAGTAATGCTTGCCAAGGTCAGTCTGTAGATGGGTAACCATTTTTGACATACCCAGACCGGTCCGAGATTGATTGAAGATGATCCACTGCCTGACCTGACTACGTGTCCTGGTTTTTTTCCAATTCAGTTGGAAGTTTTTTTACGTTTTTTACGACTCCATCATTAATTATGAAACGTTTAAAAAAAAAGAAATTAAATTGAAAATTATTCCGGGTGGATCCATGAAAAAGTCATCAAAATCGATTGAGTAGTTTGGTTTTTAAATCAAAATAGCTGGAAAAAATATGTCATCCGTGGTGTTTTTAGGGGTTCCGCTAAAAAGTTAAAAATAAAAAAAAACTTTAGAAGTTATTTTATACATTATAGTGTTTTTTTATTTGGAAGTCGGTTGTATTATTTTTGAAAAATGTTTTTAACCAACTTCTTAAAGAGGAGGTTCTCAATTCGTCTCCATGTTTTTTTTTTGTATGTTTGTTATGCAATCATTCCGTCAATTATGAATTGATTTTGATGATACTTTTTTTATTCGAAAGCCTCTCAGTACTCCTGAGGTGGCCCCATTGGCACCAAGTCAGAATCTGATGATGGAATCCTAGGGAAAACGAGGGCAACCCTCAAATTTTAAAGGCACATACAATGTTTTTCATATACTTTCTAAAGCAAATCTGATAATTGTGTCATCTCATCTTGCTGAGCTGATGATGGAAGGTATAAGTCAGGATCTGATGCTGGGATCCCAGAACAAATGTTTGTTCAGCAATATTTTCGCCAATTGTCAACCGATTTGGGTGTTTTTTTTTTTTTTTCCAAACTGGCCTCATTTCAATTTGGTGATGATCTGATGAAGGATTTCGGAGGTAGGCAACGGAACTCTTCAATAAATGATAGCAAATCTACTGGGATTGCTGAAATTGCATGTCTGTTTATTGATTACACCACTTCATAAAATAACATCACGCCGTTACGCTGTGAAGGGGTATGCAGATACAAACAAGTCAACTTGAATTAAAATGTTTTTGGGATTATCTATTCGGGCATAACTTTTTTGTTTATTAACCGATCTTGATGATTCTTTTTGCATTGGGTTAAGTTATAGCTATATTTGCACTGTTACTGTAAACTTCAAAGAAACACCAGTAAACTCCTCAACTTAAAATCAATAAAATCTAGTAAAGTGACATATTCTTAGGTTTATGTCAATCCCAAGGCGAAGTAGATATTTCACTATGAGCTGGTCTGGACTTGGACTGAACGGTAAAGTCACACAAAGTAACTCCTTAACGCCAAATAGCGCAACCACTCATTAGGGGATTAATGTCAATGTAGTTGTGGAGTATCACCAATAAAAAGTGAAAAATAAAAAAAACGTTTTTACAAAAATTACAACTGACTTCCAAATAAAAAACACGACAAAGTATAAAATAACTTTAATTTCGAGGTCGGTGTCAAAAACGAAAAAACAACCAAAAACACCGACTGCCGAAATGAAAGTTATTTTATACTTTGTTTTGTTTTTTATTCGGAAGTCGGTTGTATTTTTTTTATATCACCATCTAGTGCCAAGAAAAGGTCGACCAACTATGCAAATGCGACATTAAAATTTAGTTACCGATCAGTATAAAAATTTAATTTAACCAAAAAATCTACACAGTAAGCAAGTTGGCTCTCCAATTCTAATTAATCTTCATTCATTAGTATTAATGATAAATAAACAAAGTAGGTAATTAATTAATTAACAGCCTTTAATCAAGCTCATGGTTTGAGTTACTCTAATATTTGTATACATCCAAATTGTTGCATTATTTCGACTTAGTTAAACTTAATTTAAAGGAAATCAAAGGATTTCCTGAATACACTTTCGAAAGTGTAATGAACCTAAAGCAGGTTTAGCATTCAATTGTCTTGTTAACGTGAAAGTTAATAATTCATTTGAATTAGACCATTAAAAGGCACTTTTGAACGTCAACATCTAAAGTTTAAAAAGGAATTCAAATAACATAGTGACTCTAGATGTCCATTCGCAAAGGTAGATTTTTATGTAGAAGAACGGACAAGAGACTCCTCTTGTGTTGTAACATCAGTGACCCTAAAGGCCGGGCAGTGCTGACACTGCCCGGCCACATCCCCGATGCACGATCCCTGCATGGCCCTGAGGCCGTGACCATGCAGGGACAATTATATTTAAAAGAGTAACCCTAGAGTATCCTGTCGGTTCCTCTTCAGAAATAACCATATAACCCGTGCACTTTAGACGTTTTAAAAGTGCCGATACCTATGTCAAATTAGGACATATCCCGCCGACTGATCGACACTTTGCGTAACCAGAGGGCTGGCCCGTTCTTTGCTAAAAGAATAAGTATTGCCATTCAACGTGGCAATGCTGCCAGTCTTCTGGGCACGTTTCCGGATGACAGCGATGCGGAGGAATACTTTGACGCCTGAGTGTACTTTGTTTTTGTATATGTACATTGTACATACTTATGTTCAGTAGATGTAAATAGTTTAAGTAAATATTTTTAAGATAGTTATGTTCATACATTCATGGTATTATGGAAATAAAATATATTGCATGTCAAATCGAATATTTTAATTAGAATTTTGGGGTCATGAATACTCGCGTAGGAAGATGCTGTATATCTCTATGCATTAATCCCTCAGTCACCCTTGAAGGAAAGAAAGAAAGCCACCCTTAAAGGAAAGAAAGAAAGATAGTCATCCTTGAAGGCTGCCACAAGCCAGTAAGGTGACCTACCCTTTAAGCTTAAGGGTCAGACAGACGCCGACGGGAACTTCTTAAGGTCTCCTCAATGATTTTTTAAGTATTAAAAATAGTTGTCTTTTCGCCGTATCACAAGACCTTCATAATGGAACTAGGTTTTTATTAAACACAAAAAATGTTGTGAAAAGTATTTTTGGTCGACTTTGTCTTTGAATTTTGAGAGTTTTCTTTTGAGAGATGCTAGAAATAGTTTTTTTACTTTACCAAGTTTTTTCACTCAAAATATAAACCAACGTTATTAATAGCTGCCTCGTTGTTCAGCGGTCGTAAGTGCTACTGTTAAATAGAAAAACCTGGGTTACATTCCGAGGTCGGACAAAGCGGAACTGGGATGTTTCATAAGGAATTTCTCAGTATTAGTTCGAGTGTCTAGAATTGTGCTAGATTGATGTTATTAAGGTCATCACCGCAAATACTAGGCACTTGTTTTTTTTTACACCTTAATCTAGTATTCTCTCCTGTATCGTAAATGCGTTTAGAAACATACAAAATCATATACACGAACAGCCAGACCCGGAACAACTATGAGTAGGCCATACAATTTTTGGTCCGTGCGGGAATCGAAACCACGACATGCAGCGCAGCAGTCAATCACTCAACCACTACGCCAACCGTGCCGTCAAAGATTATGACAGACCAGATGGTGTACTATTAGGTACTCTTAACGTAACCCTTGAGACGTGATGATTTTGCCGAATGCATCAAAACCCCTCTCAACATTGACATTTTTAGTATGAATCGAATTTTACCAGGAGGGATAATGATTCTCGTATTTATAAGTAGCGGTCGTATTCGCATCGCAGTCGACAACTGCCAAAAACGACTCTAATTTTTACTAGGTTTTAACATTGATCGATGAAACTGAGAAAATTGCAACGCTTTTTAAATAACAGAATTGTATTGGCCTTCATAACTTAACAAATACTCCTACTAGGCGCACAGATTACCAAAGAAGCATCTTCAAAAATCCCACCTTTTTAACGTCGGCAGCTGATTCCCGACTAGTTAATAGTAACACTGAATTTGCTCAGCGTCGTAGGGTGAAAGGCCCAGTAATGTGCCAACGTTTTTGTCCGCTGACGAAGGTACGGCAAGTGATGAAGGAGAGTTTACTAAGCGCTACGTGGAACGAATTCTTGTTACGACACCCTATTATTTGTATTATCTTTTTCTAGAAACACGTTTTAGTTCGGTGTTTGGTTCTGGCTTTTTTTATGGTGATGTTTGTTTTGTGAAGTGAAAAAAGCAGTGTGGAGGTCTGCGATTAATTGATGTTTCACGCTATTAGTATTTTATGTTGATTTTGATGATCGTAAGCAATTGTTCGATCGTAGAATGAAATATCTAGCAGTAGTGATCTGATTCTTTTATGACAAAAAAATCTTTTTCGTTTTATTAGGCTTGCGTTTGACCTCAACCTCACCTGACAGAAAGCCATGATGTGGTCGACGATGGAGCACACTTACCTAGATGTGACTTATTCATTCTTTACTTAAAAACTCCGAAATTGTAGCTACAAGGAAACACAGACACCGTCAAGAATTCCCACTAAGAAGTTGTACGCACAATGAAAGTGTTCCCAAAACGTTTTACGCTTCCACTAAAAAGCTATATTATTCCTGAGTGCTATAGGAGATGGTGGTCCGATATGTTTATCTTGGCTATATCCATTCAGTTGGCAAACAACTTCAACAATCGGAGGTATCGAGAAGAACACAGCTTGGATGGGCCGCTTTTAGCAAATTGGACGACAGTCTTAAGTCTGCCAAAATTCCACAATGTCTGTAGTCCCGCCTCTATAACCAGTGTTTTTTGCCCACCATGACTTACGATGCTGAGACATGGACGCTCACGCGGAAGGCTGTGAACAGACTGACAGTTGTACAGGGAGCCATGGAGCGTTCCATGCTTGGCATGCGTCTAATAGATCGAGTTCCAAACGTCGAGATCCGAAGACGTACGAAGGTTTTTGACATCAGAAAACAAATTGCGGAACTAAAATGGAGATGGGCAGGACACCTGGTAAGGCGCGGTGATGATAGGTAGAGTAAGGCGGTGACCGAGTGGCGGCCGAGGACTGGAAGAAGAAGTGTTGGTCGGCGGGCGGTGAGATGGGCGGACGACATTATTGCCATCGCGAGTAGAACCTGGATGAGGCTGGCACAGGAACGTAGGGATTGGCACAAGAGAATAGAGGCCTATGCTCAGCAGTGGGCGAAGAAGGGCTGATGATATGATACTTTTCATAAAATACAAGATTTTTTCAAGATAGGCCACAGGAAAAAGTTCTATTTAAAATCTATCAAAGCCACTTATTTAATAAGTAGCATTTTCTTTTTTTTTTTTTTTTGTGAGTGGCTTCTCGCAGTTCAACCTATAAGGTTGTCGACTGCTTAACCGGGCTTGCCTGTGGTGGCCTTAATATAATATTAAAGCCTCCAGCCAGGGCTTATAAAAAACCTACAAACTAAGCGACTACACGCTAAGGGCACCCCCTGTGGGGTACGGGCCTCGGCTTAGGGCGTCGCTGGGGAGAGGACAGCTAGGGACGGGCTGGATCGAACTGGAATTTAAGACTACAGGCTCAGCGGCGCGGGCTGGCTCGAGCAAGGGTCGGGGCGGATTTTGACGGGGACGTCGCGGCGGGCCTCGGCGGCGAGGGCGGAAGGACGGCGGTCGTGGTTTGCGAAGAGTGCTGGTCTCTTTGCGACTCTCTTGGAGGAGAGTGGTAGAGTCGTCGGGCGTGACGAGGGTATGCCTCGGTCGGCGTACCTTGGAGATGCGGGAGGGTTCGTATCGGGCGGCTGATGCGATAAGGGGGTTACGGTGATTTACAGCAGTGTCGAAGAAACGTTTGGCTATGCGTTTCATGAACTGCTGTATGGTGGGCAATTTGAGATCTACATGTAGAGTCTCATTTCGGACGTAGAAGAGGGCACCCGTGATTTTGCGCAGGAAACGGTTTTGGAGCGTCTGCATCCTGTGGAGATGACGTGGCTTTGCTTGTGCAAAGACGGCGCAAGCGTACGTCATGATGGGACGGATGACCGCGGTGAAGAGTCGCAATTTGCACTTGAGTGACAATTTGCTACGGGCGGTCGTGATATAATGGAGCCTTCCCTGAGCGAAGGTGGCGCGAGAACGGGCCTGCCTTATGTGCTCAGCAAAGGTGAGGTGGCTGTCCAGTATGACCCCCAGGTATTTGGCTTGCTTCTCCCAGGGGATCGGCTTGCCATACATGGTGATCGGACGAGGGGGAGGGGGTTTGTGCCGCGGTTTCGTAAACAGAACCGCCTGACTCTTGTCGGGGTTAACCTCGATTCTCCATTTCCTGAACCATCTGCCCAAGATGTTTGCAGATGTTTGGAGAGTGCGAGCGATAGCGTCAGGTTCGCGACCGGTGTAGTAAATGGCGGTGTCGTCGGCGAATAGGGCCAACTGCGCCTTCTTACTTTTGGGGATATCGCTTGTGAACAGCGTAAAGACTAGGGGGGATAACACTGAGCCCTGGGGGACTCCTGCTCGGATGGGGTGAGGGGACGAGAGTGCACCCTCGATGCGGTAGCGAAAGGTGCGGTTCGACAAAAAGTCTCGCAAGATGAGCACGAGACGGTCTGGCACGCCGAGTTGGTAGAGCTTGTAAATTAAGCCATTGTGCCAGACTTTGTCGAATGCTTTCGCTATGTCGAAGAACAAGGCACCCGTCATCGAGCCACGCTGGAAACCAGCGCTTAGATGCTCGACGATGCGGTGAACTTGTTGGATGCACGAGTGTTCGGTTCGAAAACCAAACTGCTCGTCGGGGATAAGACTCTTTGCTTCGGCATAATCCTTGAGCCGCTTATAAATAAGCCTCTCGTAGATTTTACCGAGAACGTTGAGTAGACTGATGGGACGGTAACTGGCGGGATCAGACTTGGGCTTGCCTGTTTGGGGATACCGATAACGGTGGCCTGTTTCCATGCTCGGGGGAACATGTTATTGCTTAATGCGCCATTGAAGATGGCAGTCATAAGCACTATTAGTTGGGCGGGGAGGAGTTTACACACCTTGTTGGTGATGCCGTCGGAGCCTGGGGCTTTCCTAGGTTGGAGCCTTTTGATGATCTCCTGTACCTCGTCGGGCGTGACGGGGGGCAGAGGATCATCAGGATCTTCGACTGGTGGGAGGGAAGCTCTACGTTCGACTTCAGCATTCACCATGTCGAGGTGAGCTTGGTCTACTGGTTGAGAGCTAGGAGAGCATTGGGCCTCTAGACTGTCGGCTAGACATTCCGCTTTGCCAGAGTTGTCAAAGGCGACACTCTTGTCGGGGCGGATGAGAGGGGGCATTGTGGCCTCTTCTTTGGATCGTAACTTCCTCTGAAGGTGCCAAAAGGCGAGATGGGTGGGCTCGAGCTCGCTGAGCGTCTTGTCCCAGCGTGCGGTACGCAGCTCAGCAGTGCGTTTCCTCACAGCTCGCTGTAAGTTGCGCATGTGAGCTTTGTTCGCGTCGCAGGGAAAAGCGCTGTACGCACGAATGGCTGCGTTCTTCTCGGTTATCAGATTTCGTACATCGTCCGGCATTTTCCAGCGGTGGTCTTCCACCACTGGAACCTCCCTTGAACATTCGTTCAGGACGGCTTGTACGTGATCCGTAAGCGAGTCGATCGCCGCCGTCGTGTCAGCGACTGAGACGATGTGGTCGGGGATGTTGTCTAGGTGAGGCGACGTAGTGGATTTCAGCCTTTCGCTTACTTTCCTCCAGTCGGTGATCACTTGAGACGGGGGAGGTTGGTCGGGGTCGGGCTGACCCGAGCGAGGGCCTAGGTGCATGATCACTGGACGGTGGTCTGAGTTGAGCTCGTGTGTCGTTTCTATAGATAGCAAACGGAGGTTTACGTTCTTTAGCAACGCCACATCGAGAACATCGGGCCTTTGGTTGGGATCGTGCGGGAAGTGAGTTGGCGTCATCGGAGCGATGACGTCATAGTTGAGGGTTGCACCTAGGTTAAACACCACCCTGCCTCTTGCATTGGTTGAGTTGCAATTCCACGCGGGATGTTTGGCGTTGAGATCTCCCGCTAATATAACGGAATCACTCAAGCCAAAGAGGGTGGTGAAGTCGCTACTGAGTGCGATGGGGTCGTCAGGCGTGGGAGACGAGGTCGAGGGCGGTGGGTAATAGGCAGAGATGATGGTGATCGGTTGATGACCAGTCATACCTAGCCGACAGGCTGAGTACTCGAGTAACGAGCGGGGGGCAGGAGGAATCAAGAGGATGCAGTACAGCTCCTTTTTATAATAAATCAGGGTACCTCCACCGTGGCAACGCGTCCTATCGTTGCGAACTATACGGTAGTTGGCAATTCTAGGGTCGATGGGGTTTTAGGAAGGTTTCCTGGATGAGGAGGACGTCTAGTTGATGGTCGCGGAGGAATTTGGCGATCTCGTCTCTTTGGTTGTTAATGCCATTGGCATTAAAGAATCCTAGTTTGAGGGATCGGGGTCTGTTAGAATTAGTGCGTGGCTTATCCATTGATTAGTCATCAATCGCAGCCATTGCGTCTAATTGGTCCAAGATGGGCCTGTAGGCGTTGAAGATCTTATTCGCCTGAACTGGAGATAGATGTAAAAGTCCATCGTTTCCTCTGAACTTGTTGAGTTCAGCACTCATGGACCTTGCCTCACGGGTCATGAATAACAAGTACGCTTCGGTGATAGTTTCACCCACGTTAGGACAGTTATTCTTGTTGAGGGGGAGTGTGCAGCGCTCCTGCACTGCTGCGGGTGCAGCGGTGTGTTGGAGCGCAGGCAGGGGAGCAGCCGGGACTACTGGAGTCACGGGCACGGGGATCGGCGCTGGGACGGGCGTGTCCATTAGCGCTGGTATGGGCTGGGAAGTAGTGGCCACCAAAGCTGGGAACGCTTTCTGGTGGTTCAGCCGGTTCCATGGAGAGGGTCTCTGTGGAGCGAGCCGTTCGGGCATTTCCGAGGAGGGAATCCTCTCGGGTGGAGATTCGCGTTGCTGGCGGGCGTTGTGGCGCTTAGCCAGTTTGGGGGCGATTTTGGGGGCCTTAGGGCACCCCTTGTAATTTGCCGGGTGACCGGACTGGCCGCATAATACGCAGCTGGGAGGTTCTGCGCATTGTGAGCGGTCTTTGGGACGCTCGCACTCGCTAGTGCTATGCTCGCCCAGACACTTAACGCATCTGGGCGTCGCATAGCAATTGCGCTGGGAGTGTCCATAAAGTTGGCAGCGGTGACACTGGCCAATTGCAGTCGGGCGATTCGGCTTCTCAATTTGGATGCCGGTAAGGGAGCACACCGATTTTATCTTGAAGATCGGGTGATGACCCTCGGTGGGGTCGCATACGACAAGGACCATGTCGTAATATTCTCCTCCTCTCGCTTTGTGTAAGCGGTGTACGGCGGAGACGGGGATGGATTGGGCGAGGAGGTCATCCTTGATGTCCTCTGTGCTTATTTCCTTGGGGACACGTTTTATCACCACTCGGGTGGGCGTGTCCTCTGGAAGGGAGTAAGTATGAAAGGAGATGTTCCTTTCACGTAGAGCGCGGACAAGGTCGCGGTAGTCATTTGCTGACGGAACGACTACTTTGATCCCAAGTTGGCAGGCCTTGGCGTTTGTGTAGTTGATCTTACGAACAACACACATCTTGGACACTTCGGTCCATTTCGCCTTGTCCTGAATGTACAAGGGCGGCGGAGGGCGTTGCTTCTTTTGAGAAGCTGATGCGGGGGCGTTGGGGCTGCGCGGACGGTTGGCCTGTGAGGCGGGGGCAGCGGAGGTGGAGGGGGAGGGGGAGGGGGGAGACGCAACAGACTTCTTGGCCCTGCTGGTTTGGGAAGATTTACCCTTCTTCCTCTTTCTACCGGCGACTTCATAGCCATCGTCGGAGGAAGAAGCGTCGTAGGATTCTTCCGATTCGGAGGGAGGGTTGGAGCACGGCACTGACGTGTCCATGTCCATTAAGGGCTCAATGGGCTGTTGGGGAGCGGTCGGCACGGCGTCTATTGTCCTCGGGACAATAGCCGGTTTCGTCTTTGATGACGAGGCGGCGGCGGTGTCTATTGTCTTATGGACAATAGTTGGTTTCGCGGAAGGGACAGCGGCGGCATCTATTGTCTTGTGGACAATAGCTTGTTTCGCGGAAGGGGTAGCGGCGGTGTCTATTGTCTTGGAGACAATAGCCGATTTGGGTTTCGCGGAAGGCGCGGGGTATGGGGCTCTGTTATTAGGTACCGTTTTCGGTACCCAATTTGAGGCCGGGTTTTGTTCCGCAGGCGGAGGAGATAGCGGGCTGTCCAGGACGTCGCTGAAAACAGCGACGGAAGCCTCTTCAGCCGAGGTTGACGGATTGGTTTGCTGCATAGCAGCAAGTTTTGTGCCATATTTGGCGAGGAATTCGGGGTCCTTTAAAAGGACCTCCTTGACGAACGCTAAAATTATAGCGTCCGTCATCATGAGTGGGGGGACCTAAAATCGCGGAATGGTGGTGGATTATTTCCCACGAGGGACCTAAACCCTAACAACCTAGCTCCCCGGGTGGATGGGCCCGGGGGTGTGTGACCCTCCCAGTCGGGTATAGACTGGGAGGTGAGTACCTATTGGTGAGCCCTAAGCTTGTAACCGGTCGCCAGTCTGATTGTGCGAACCGGGCCCTATTTGGGTCTAGTGCGAAGGGGTAGACACACCCAACCGACACTAGGTGTGTAGCTGTGAAGAGAACTCGAAGACTTAGGTTTGACTAGGAGATCCCCCAAGGCCAAAACCTAGCTCCCGACGCCAATTCACTGCTTCACCCTGAAGGGGATCAGCGGGTGTGTTGGGTCAACACCCCCTTGGTTTCGTTGGCACCGTAAGGTTTCCCACCAAGGACCACGAAACTGTGGTTTTTCCCTGAAGGGGCACTACGTTTTTTGACTTTTTCGTTACGGAAACAGGATAATCGTCCGCTGTCTTGAAAAAGGCGGCTTCGGATCTAGAGTTGTAGTCAGCGATCACAGATGACGTCACGGCGAGAGCGGGACGGAACGATGTAGAGCACACCACAACACGATAGCGGGCGAGCGGCGGGGAGCGGCACGTCCGTCACGGGCGAGCGTCGGGCGAAGAGTAGTAGCATTTTCTTGTAATACTTTTCCTTAAATACCGCCGCTATTCGTTCATCTAAAACTAGCTCTACCGTTAGTTTATTTTTAACCAAGATCGGGTGGGAAATGAAAAAAATTACGATGGCAACCCTTTATTAGTTCACCCACTCAAGGATCAACATAGGGGATGAGCGTAGGAGGGTAGGTGGCGAAGATATGCGAGACATCGGTGTACTTACCACGTGGTGGGTACTTAGTTGTAGAGCCGGCTGAAATTGTTGAAAAGGTCAAAATTGTTAGACCTAAATTAACGTCTAAATACTTGGTAGACTATAGTGGCAAAGTAATTAATGAATCTTAGTATAATCGAGGTTTTTCACATCTTTGGTCGGATAAAACGAGAACAGTACATCTCTTCTTGTCAGATTGCGTGGGAGCGGCAACAGCCTCCTGAGAGTGATTGCGGATAAGTTTGATGAGAGCCCCATTATCATCTCATAAAGACTACAATGACTCTCGTGGTATATTAGTACCAACATAGGGTATAAGCTGTGTTTGTTACTAACATCTTTAAATATTTTGTTTGTTGTTGTCTGTGTGTAAATGTATGGACTATGTTGTCTGAAATAAATAACAATAAAAAACAGTCTAATACCGTGTCACCCAGTAACTGGGTAGTGGAGGCCAGACAAGCAGTCGCTTCACGTAAAATACTAGTATTCAGCACAATCCGTTTGACTGGAAGCCGGCTCTAATATAGGTAAAAAAACTCAGGTGAAATAGTTCGGTATTTTCAAAATATTTCCTGTAGCTGTCCAGGATTTGAATCGTGTTCTTTATAGCTAGCTTCTACCCGCGGCTTTGTTCGCATGAAAACTGTTTAATTACTCCAAGCAAACATCTTACCTAGATATAAAATATCCTACGTTCTAAATCCAGGTGTGTGACACATGTGCGAAATTTTTAACGAATAAATTAAGACGCATAAAGATAACAAACGAGACGCCCGACGGAAGTGATAATTTAAATTAATCTAAGTTGAACTATTAATATGGGAAGCGTCTGTCCGAAATACGACTAGCGCTGTGGGTTAGAGTGAGGGAGGAAGAGTCTGCCCACCGCTGCCGTATGCGTGAGAGAAAGGGAAGCCAGACAGACTGGCGCCGTAACGCGTTACGTTACGAAGCGATTTACCCTCCCAGAAGAAGTTATCACTTCAAAAACAGACAGTGACAATCAAAACAATATTCATGAACATTATAACTTTTAATCATTCGTTTTATTTTAGTGTATGATAACTGAAGCTAATATGAAATGAAACGATAATTACGTCTTGGATGTATAATTTTCATAAATTGTTATAACAAATGAAAATGATATCAAACGAAATTTTATTTCGTTTGCTGTTATTCTCGTAGCAAACATATTAATACCTAACATTACACAATAATAATAACAATCGTACATGTTAAATTCATCTTATAACTATTATGTACTAATAATATTAAACATGGTTGTTTATTAAATGTTATTATTTGTATTAAACACCGGTTCCGTGATTGTCTTTGGCATAGGCCTCCCCAAGTGTTCTCCACAACGATGTATCCCTTACTATCCTCATCCAACATGGTCCTGCCACCTCCTTGATGTCATCCTCCCATCTTCGATACTGCCTGCCTTTATTTTTATCTAGTTACCGCCCGCGGCTCCGACCGCGTGAATGTCGAAAATTATCCCAAGGGAACATACTACCGGGATAAAAACTATCATATGTCCTTTCCCGGGACTCAAACAATCTCTATACCAAATTTTATCTAAATCGGTCTAGCCGTTTACGCGTAAAGAAGTAACAAACATACATACACTCACAACCTTTCGCCTTTAAATATTTTTGCAACAAAATGATGTGATAAATATTGAGTTATTTATTTTCGTCCTAAAATTAACATCAAAAGCAAAGCTCCCAGAGAAAAGGAAAAATTAAGTAACTACGATTCCTCTTAATTTGGCGAATCAAATAATGCAATATAGCGCTGGGATCCCATTAGGCTAGAATCACCTGAGGGTTGGTATAAGGAAAATTTTGTGGTAATTTCAGCATTATTAGCAGACCATTTGGTTCATAAAGATTCCGATCACTGCCACTGCCTCTGCTTACCCCCGGGATTCATTTTCTTAATGACCTATCAATGGCGGTCTATGGTTTGTAAAAATAGTGGTCAGAAAAGGGTAACCGTTTGGAGAATGTTCTGGAAACCCTTCCTGATTGCGTGGGATAAAGAGTTTAGGTGTTATCGACGAAAAGAGATCTGGTTGACAATAGAGTAAAGTTTGAAATTGGATAACTATGAATAATAGAGAAAGAGCCTAGAGACTATGGTCAAACGCGTGCTTCTCAATTATAAAATAAAAATTGGTAGTCTGTAAAGTCGGTTAACGAACGATAGTTTAACGTGACAACATCAGAACAAAACATTGATGAAATGATCGTAACGTTTCAATGATCGTAACGGCGTTCATTGATTTATTAGACGTTGTCACGTCAAAAAACGATTTAGATTTAGTTCCTATTTGAATCCTGGTTTTAAATCAGATATTTCACAAAGATCTATCTCGTAATAATACTCGAGAAACCTACTTATTAATAAAAAAACTTTGACATTTTTTTTCTCTTTATTTTTTAGAAAACTTTGAGATACAAATTTAAGATGGGCAACAAAAAGTAGAAAATTTCCGAAATCAAAAAACTAATCAACAGAAAATTCAACGACCAACATAATTCCAGCATTCGCCACAACACAACTGTGAAACTTAACCAAAAACAAAAAAAAAAACATTAAAAAGCTGCAGCGACATTTCTTACCAAGACAAATAGTGTGCTTCGCTCAACTGATTAATTATCTGTAGCCAACCTTAAATAATGAAGTGCGGACACGATTCCTCGATTAAAGCGATGCTTTTAAAATAGTTAGATTTACTTTAAAGCTTCTGTTTTAGATGATAATGTGAAAGTGGTGGAATTTGGTATGTAAATAAAGAAAGAAAGAAAGAAAAATGTTTATTTGGGACTCGCACAAGACAAACAAACCAGTAAAATAAAATTAATAACTAAACAGTATAATAAAATAATTATCTGTGTGAGGCCAAAATGGTCGCTATCTCAGCTTATGCTGCGATATCTAAAAAATAAATAGGTTCCAGATTGATTGCACTAAAAGATAAGCTGTGAAATGCTTAATGATATTGCTTGTCGAATAAGTTAGAAGTAACTCTTTTACACGTCAATCCTGTTTCCTCGAAATCACATCGAAACAAACTCAGAGGTCAAAGTATGTTTTAGGTCCATACAATTAATAATAATAATTTCAAATTTACTGTTAGCTCATTGTCTACTAAAACATAGCTTCACCACCAAGAATAAGATTAGATTAAGAAAGAGTTCAAGAGAGAGGGGTTGAGTTTAAGATTCGTCACCTTACATGTCCGTTCATGTAAGGTGAGCCTGAGGTGGTCTTTCGAGTAAAGGGCCTCACAGACCTGTCCAGACAGTGCAAGCATTTATTAATTATCGAGTAGCTCAACATGGAACTTAAAGGAGCTTAACGATTCGATTTTAAAGTAAGGAAATTTCTGTAGGTAGTATTGTGATATAGACGACATCTTGACAGATAGAACGTTATTAATGACGGAAAACTGGTTTAGGTTTTGTGTCATGCTATTGAATTGTTTTGTGCTCCTAAACAGTCAAGAATTCATATAACATTAACAGTTTCATATTTCGTTCGTTTTTCAATAATCCAACATTACCGAACAGGAAAAAAGAATTTGATACAAAATTGTATCGAACCGGAAATTGGCTGAAGTGGCTACACATACCAGCTGATTGAATCCATAACAGTGAAGCATTATTACAACATTATCCTCCAAGGAAAGCCATTTCAGCGCTCGAAACCCCATATGCAACTCATATTATGGGCTAAACAAAACGCTGAAATAAAAATATAAACGTTTACAACGAAATAAAGAGCCACAAAGCCTCCTATTACCATTCTACTAACACACCACAATAATAAACGTAAACTTGAACCGATAAAGTTAAATATACGTAGACGGGGCTGACAATTTCGGCAACGGACCATGTACGAAACTATTCCCGGGACGAATCATAACAACTTACAATATTGCATTTTGCACTCGCTCAGAACAAGTTTCCCGGGAAAATTTTGCCATACGTGGAAACAGTTGGAATAGAATTGTCAATGTTCCGCTATTTTCTGAACTGGACTGATCTCGGGGCGGAAATTGCAGTGTCTCTTTTGGGACGTAAATTAAATAGACATAATTAAAATAAGTTGTTGCCTAATAGCTCATTATAATTATGGAAACTACTAACTCTGTCGTTAAACAGTAAAAAGCAAGGAACAATATAATTAATTAATAAAATTTCGTTGACGTTCCATTGTATGGTGCGTAATTTTTAACTTTCGAACAATGTATACAACCTTCGAAAATGCATTTTAAAGCAAATGTGTTGAAATCACGTCACAGTACGCGAAAGACACAGTAAATCTGTCTTTCAAATAGTCTTAAATGCTGAATGGATTGAGATAACACTTGGCACTCGAGTAGACCATGTCTTCGAATGGAACATATAATTATTCATTCATCTCAGGAGTATGTTACCTTGAGATATTTTCCGACTTTACGAGACCGAAGCCGTAGGAAGAAGCTCGTCAAATCAATCGGATTCAGCTGAGTACCAGTAAATTAAATCGAGTGACTGCGATCTTAACATGCGGAACAAACACGCATTGAACTACTTTTGATGCATGCAATTTTTTTCAAAATAAAATACTTATTAGCCCTAGTAAACAATTATGAAATAATTTTTAAAATACCTTCATCAGTGATGAAGTTATAAACCTTCAAAGTTGACAACATAGAGTACACTGAAAGTTGACAATTAGAAATAGAAGTCGGGTACCAACTCTGACGTCAAATACTATGACGCCTAAACAGCTGAAATAGACAATGGCATTTCGCGAGAGGAACGGATGGTATATCTCATTTGTTTTTCGGTTAATTTTGATTATATTTTCACTGTTAGTATTATAGTTTTGTATATTTCTAGATAAACTATTTAGATAATAAATATTTTTTTCATGCGTGCTCTCTACTGCCGTTTGAGAACTATGAAACAAAACAATCTTTCAAAGACAATTAAATTCCTGTTTAACTAGTTTCGTTAATCCAGATTCCTTCCTCTAGTGTGAGGGACTCGTAATTGTGAATGTGAACACTCCGCACACCTCGTCCTGGGGGACTGCCGCTGCAGAATGAACGCAGCGCAATCTGCTGGATAGTTTAGAGTTTCATCAGTCAGGAAATTACATCAGGTGAGATGCAACTTATGACTGGCTGGATTAGTATTTCTGACGTTCAGGGATCTTTGTCGTTAGTATTATTGTGATGATGTAATTTTGTTGCTTACTAGTACATCGTGGTACTAGTAAGACGACACACACGATGTACGATTGCATAAATTAGAAATTGTCATTTGGGGTCGCTGTGGCTGGGCCAAAGCATGAAGCTTACGAAATAATTATTAATGGAAAAATACCTAGACGAATGTAAATTAACTAGCTGTTGCTCGCGAAAGTCACTCAGTAACGCTAAAATTTTATATAGGTACTAGCGGTCCCGACAGAGGTCTTGTCCGAACGTTTGCTTTGTGTATGACGAAAAATTATAGAAATCGATTGCAACGCCACCTACCGGGTCCAATTGTGAATCTAAACCATTCTCCAATCCCCTTGAACACACACAAAAAAAATTATCAACATCGGTCCAGCCGTTTAGGAGGAGTTTAGTGACATTCACACGTACACAAGAAATATATATATACATATATATTAAGAAGATATACAATACGGAGACGACGATACGGCAATTAATGAAAACACTGGCAATTATGGTTCATAGGAATATTTTGAATTTACTATAAATCCTGACACCGTAATTTAAAATAAACTATCCAATTACATATATAAAACGTAAAAAACTCAAACTAGCAAGAATAGTGACCACCTACTATTCTGACGAAATATTCCAAGCAGTCTGTTGCAATTAGCGTCATCAAATCTGTGATAAAAACAACATATTTGAATGAACTAGTATTGCCAGTGTTTTGAATAATTGTCGTATCGTCGTCTCCACCTTGAATAATTTTGAATATTTATTGTTTGATAATGATACACCTACATTCCTTGAAGGGTGATCATTACACCTAAAACTCACATTTCGCCAGTTATTTTTTAGTCCCATTTAGTAGGGTTGAGTCTATTGCTGTGAACCGGGCACACGGGGCTGCGACTGAAAATTTCAGACAAAAAAACCCAATGACAGTTTGCTCGACCCGGGAATCAATCCCAAGACCTTGCAGTAACGCTTGCCACCTCTACACCAACGAGGCCGTTTAAAAGAAATTCCTAACATAATATAATGAGACTAGAATGAACACGTCTGAAAATCATGTTCAACGATTGATCAGGGTTACACCCTAAAGTTATACGATAACTATCTACTATAAGCATAAAAACCTTACGTACATAACCCGTACAGACTTGCTAAAAATCGTCCGTGCTATGTTTCATACAGGGTTCGAAACTAAAACACTCAAAAACGCATAAAACGTGCCGCCAGCGTCAGTCAACCCGTCAGTTTTCACATTCATTGCCTCATGAATTTATATTAATAAATTGAACGTATCGCCCCAGAGATTTGTACGAGCATTTTAATATTCAATTTTGTTAAATAAATATTGTATTATTTGAACATTTACAGCGCCATCGTTTGATTTTACAGTACCTATATTTATTTTAGAATTGCTGGTATCATTAGAGAGTTATTGCAAGCGAATTGATTACGAATGAAATTGTATTTTCCGTTGTAACAAATTAGTTTTCATGTATTTTTAATGGGTTTTGTTGTGTCAATAAACAGTTTTTCATTTTAACACCTCACTACTAAACTAAACCTATTTACTTTAAACTAAAATAGTGTCTGATTAAAATAATGGAACGATACCAGATAAACTTGGCACTGCTTAAAGGTACTCATTCCCTAATACATTATTGTCGTTTTGTGTATCAGTGCTTAAATGTTACAAACATTACTTTCCCCCATCATTATTATAAGCCATTTCATACCGTCAGATAAGCTCCCATTTTCCTCCGGCAAAGATTCCTTGTTTATCTCACACCACGTTAATATCTTCCATTCTGGAATAAGTTCATAACTTCATTTACTCAATAAAAAACACGGTGCGAAGTTTACCGCGCCTCGTAACTCTGTCTTTCTTTCACTTAGTTTCAATTTGATGTAATCGCGTAGTTCCTTTGCTGGCCCCATCAGATTACGTCGTGAATATACACGCGTTGCACGGATTTGCTCCCCTTCTGAAACGCTGTGGCCATGCTTTCGGAATTGCTTTGGACTTTTTAGTTTTTATGCAATTTTTGCAATAGGGTATATTTATAAAAAGAATATTTAATAGTTAATCTGGTAATCGATGATTGCTGGGGAGTTTGTTGCGCCACTTCTTCTTCCCAGCTATCACTAGGAAGGTGTGATGGGCGGGCGTTTTGGGGGACTGTCTTTATGTAGAACTTTGACGTTCAAAAAGTGCTGGCACTCAGCCTAATTTGAATAAATGACTTTTGATTTTGATTGTAATTTTTGATGAATTTTCTAAAATAGCCAACAATGAACACCAATAAAATTGCTCGACAAACAAACGAAAAACAATTATTTTTATGGGCTTCACGAGTTCGCTTTTATTACCAACTTTGAAATTTTATAACTTCGACACTGTACAATTACTATAGTTAGTACGTATTTTTAACTAGCAAATAAAACAAATATCTACATGTATATTCGACAGTCTCGCACGCGCCGGGCGTAGATACGGTCGCGCGCACAGAACGCGTACGTAAGCGAATATGGCTTCCAATCGTGTAAAATGTACAAAGTGTAATATCGTGATTAACGAAATGCTAGCGTTTGTGAACAATAAACTAGATGTGATGGACGAAGAAAGCATCAGTCGAATCTGCATCTCTGCTTTCTCTGAAGATGATATTGTGGCAGCCAAGAATCTGCTTTTTGAATCCATACCAACGATAAAAAAGCAGAAGAAAACCAGGAAGAGAGACGGGAAAACGCTCAGAAATATAGACGATATAATTAATGCTCTTAAGGAAACAGATCCCGAGGAAATACCCATTTTCGTCGCTCGCGAGCTTCAAAAGTTACCTCCGATTCTCTTCGATCATGTAGATGTAACAAAGATATTGAAGGATCTATTGGTAGTGCAGCAGGACATCAGCCGTATCAAGGAACAGTGTGTTACTACTGAACAGTTAGATATCTTAAAATGTGAGTTAGATTTGTTGAAGCATACTTCCCCAATCAACACGTATGAATGCAATATAAATACTCGACGTGGAGCGGGTCGAATGGAGAGTTTTGAAGGTGCTGATGACCCTCTGGGATCTTACCTGGGTGATGTAAGAGTGAACAATCAGAGTCATTCATTATCATCCCCAGAAACAGTATATTGCGAAATTGAGGAGAATAAACTTCCATCTGAGGGTATTTCTGATTCAATACCACCTAACACGCAACGGTCGCCGGCTATTCAAACTGGTGTAGACAACCCAACAACGAGCGAATTTGAACCTTACTCTGAACACGATAGGTGTCATAAGCCTGTTGACTCGAATGGCGGTGCCTCCGAGATAACGCGCACGACGAGCGGTACGATGACTCACCCAACTCAGCTGATCGCGCGCCCGACAACCGGTAACTCGAGACATACAGACAACGCGCGCGGTGATCCTGCAACGATGAACGTACAAAAGACTATGGCGGACTTAGTGAAGGATGGCGAATGGAAGCGTGAGGAGCAGAATGATGACTGGATTACGGTGCAAAGGCGAAGATATAGAAACCGTTTTGCGGGAAACAGGGGGAAAGCTGTGGCTGAAATAAATATGAACTTCAAGGCTGCCGAAATAAAGGTACCGATTTATATTTATAACGTGGCGAAGGATGTATCCGTGTGTGACATTACTAAGTACGTAACGAGTAAGTCGAACTTAAATGTCACTGTTGAAAAGATGAAGATGAGATTGGAAAAAGAATACAATTCTTTCAAAATTTTCGTGCCCAAAGAAAATATTGATTTATTTTTGGATGCTAACTTTTGGCCTGTCGGAATAGCGTACCGACGTTTTGTTGAATTTAGAAACAAAACTCACTTACGGGCAAATAGCGAGATAAATACTAACAATTCAACATGACGACAACCAAAATGATAACATTTAATTGTAAAAACGTTGTCAGGTCAGTGGACAGTATACGACAACTTTGTCAAGAAGTCGATTTGATAGCGCTGCAGGAAACATGGCTGCTGCCACACGATCTGTCTTTTCTGGGTACTATAGATGACAACTTTGCCTTCACGGGCACTTCGGCAGTGGATACCTCGGTCGGTGTGCTGCGGGGGCGACCATACGGAGGAGTTGCCCTTCTCTGGCGAAAAAGTGCGTTCCCTGAGGTGACAGTAATCAACTGCACTAGTGTGCGTCTTGCAGCTGTTAGGGTAACGCTGAGTGATCGGTCATTCGTGGTGTTCTCAGTGTACATGCCTACTGATTGTAGTGACAATTTCTTAGAATTCACAGAGTGCTTAAGTGAGATAAACGCGGTGATTGAGAATAATAGTGTCGAGTCGGTTTTTATTCTGGGTGACTTTAACGCACACCCGGGTGAACTGTTTGCTAACGAGTTACTTTCGTTCTGTGCGGAGCAGTTATGGTCGTGCGTTGATATGAATACACTTCCATCGGACACCTATACATATGTAAGTGATGCACACGGGTGCGTGCGCTGGCTCGATCACTGCGTAGTGACAGGTGCCGCGCTGCCCGCTATTCTCAATGTATCGGTATTGTATGACTCATACTGGTCCGACCACTTACCTGTCATGTTAGAATGTAAGTTTAATAACATCAACAAGCACACTATCTTGATAAAGCCGGACGCACATGTAAACAAAGTGATTTGGGGTGAGCGTGATGTTGAACAAATAGCTAATTATCACGATTATTGTCATTCTGAATTAAAACAAATTGATTTTCCTGGCGAATTTAGTCAGTGTGCAGACAGGATGTGTAATGATACCTGCCACTTACCTGTGTTAGATGAAATGTATAATAGAATTGAACGTATACTTGTGAACGCTGCTCAAAACACTTATTATCAGCGAAATGCAACGAAGCGTAGGCATGTAACTGGCTGGAATAAGTATGTCCGTGACGCTCACGGGAGGGCGCGAGTTTATTATAAACGTTGGTTGATGTTTGGTAAGCCTAGTTCTGGTCCGGTGTTTAATGATATGAGCGAATCCAGGAAAAAATTTAAATGTAAATTAAAATGGTGTCAAGCTAATCAAAACCAAATTAAAATGGATATAATTGCTAAACACCATTCCAACAAAGATTTTGGTAAATTCTGGAAGTCGACAAACAAATTAAATCATAGGCCGAGCCTTCCCGTGAGCGTCGAAGGCGTACATGACCAGGGTAGTATTGCTGATCTGTTTCAGCAGCATTTTAGAGTGCAATCACCCTTAAACAATGAGCCGCAGTTGCCTGTGCCCGTTTCTGGGACCGTCTGCTCCGCGCGAAGCGTCACGTTTACTACGAAACAGATTGCTGCCACCATTAAGAACATGGTTAGAGGAAAATCGCCCGGGCATGACGGTCTCAGCATCGAGCACCTGCAGCATGCTGGGATTCACTTGCCACGAGTTTTATGTATGTTTTTAAATTTATGTCTAGGTCATTCTTATTTGCCTGAAAAATTAATTCGTACAACTGTTGTGCCAATCATTAAAAATAAAACAGGTGATTCGTCTGTGCTATCAAATTATAGACCTATTTCTTTAGCGACGATAATTGCCAAGGTGCTGGACAGTCTGCTTGTAGGCCAGCTTGATAAACATCTAAAAATAAATGATGCTCAATTCGGGTTTCGGCCCGGTTTATCTACAGAGAGTGCCATCCTGAGCCTTAAGCAGACTGTTCAGTACTACACTGCTAGAAAAACACCAGTATTTGCGTGTTACCTAGATTTGTCAAAAGCATTTGACCTTGTCTCATATAATGTGCTATGGGGCAAACTGCAGCATGAGACGGATTTGCCCCAGGAAATAATACATTTATTTAAATTTTGGTACGCGAATCAACAGAACCGAGTTAGATGGGCAAACTCCTTTTCAGCTGAGTACAAGCTTGAGTGTGGGGTGAGGCAGGGCGGGCTGTCCTCGCCCACGTTGTTTAATCTGTACATGAATAATCTGATCGACGAGCTTAGCAGAACCGGAATCGGCTGTCACATTGATGGTGTATGCATTAATAATATTAGCTATGCCGACGATATGGTTCTGCTGAGCCCATCGATCAGGGCATTAAGGAAACTGATCAACGTGTGTGAATCTTACGCCGGGACTCATGGGCTCAAATATAATGCAACAAAGAGCGAACTCATGGTATTTAAATCATCCGGTAGTAAAGGCTATAGCATAATCCCACCAGTTATGCTCTGCGGCAGACCTCTAAAAAGGGTTGCTAATTTCAGATATTTGGGTCATTGGGTCTCGGACGACTTAAAAGATAACACTGATATAGAACGGGAGCGCAGGTCGCTGGCTGTTCGATGTGGGATGTTGGCCCACAGGTTTGCACGTTGTACGGCTCAGGTTAAGGTGACGCTTTTCAAAGCCTACTGCCAATCCTTTTACACGTGCAGCCTGTGGGTGAACTTTACGCAAAGAGCATATAGTGGCCTGCGCACCCAATACAACAACACGTTCCGGGTGTTGATGGGGCTGCCGCGTTTTTGTAGCGCGTCCGGCATGTTTGCCGACGCGGATGTTGATAGTTTTTCGGCCATCATGCGCAAGAGATGTGCATCTCTGCTACGCCGAGTTCGCGCCAGCCCCAACATCATTCTCAGAACGTTGGCCGACAGGTGGGACTCTCCGATCCTGGGGCGGTGGATACGACTACACGCAGTCAAGTAGACATTCCCAGGATCGGCGAGCCTCACGCTTGTATAATAGGTAGGAATGTCATGTTACTAACACTAGTTTATAAGTTTGCACTGTTACTAACAAATATGGAACTGATTCTGAAATAAATGTTTATTATTATTATTATATTTCCAATTCTGTCCTTATTTTAGCTAGGTATTATAATATGCAATCACGTTGTACGTGGTCCGTTTAAAATGAGTATTACAATGAAAATTAAACTTACATTGTCCTAAGATATTTATCGTAAGTAACTGAAATTCACTGTGGATGACACACAGTACGTCATTGTTATGGTACTGTGAAGTTATTAATTTACCTTTGAGTGATGTTGCAACATACTGCAATAACTTTCTAAATCACACGACTAGAATAGACGAAAACATCACAAATGTTCTGTGACACAATATATGGAAATAAATACATCATACATAAATTCATGCCTTTTGGAAGGGTAGAAAGTACATAACTTTATCTGCTATAACCATTACAAACTCCTTTTGATTAAATGTTAAAAGTACAGACGCCAACACATCAAGCAACAGCAATCTGACAAATTTCTTTAATAGGTTTTCAACTTTGTTGCTAAAGCATAAGGTGCAAGGTTGATTGGGAAAATTTGACAGTTTCGGGGAGCTTCATGTGCTGTCGTCTGTACTTCTCGTATAATTTGTTAAGAAAAAAAGTCGCTGCAACCTTATCTTAGGCTCTAGACAGAAGACATTCTACCAGCGATAGCGACTTAATCGATACGCCAACATATAAGACCGCGTGTCACTTCTGTTCCGCATGTCAATGACATACTTAAATAATATGGAGTGTGCTAGCTACCAAGTGTCAATTAATTTCATTTAATTTGATTTACAGTTTGAATATTTTATTTTTTGTGTCATGTATTGTAAAATACTTTGCATACTATTGTATAAATTCAAGTTTTTAAAAGCTTAACAGACAGTTGTGTTGCTGGGGAGTTTGTTGCGCCACTTCTTCTTCCCAGCTCCAACACTAGGAAGTGGTGACGGGCGGGCGTTTTGGGGGACTGTCTTTATGTAGAACTTTGACGTTCAAAAAGTGCTGGCACTCAGCCTAATTTGAATAAATGACTCTTGAATACCGCAGCAGTACATTCATTCACGTAGTAGTAGCAGGTCATTCACGCACGCCAGGAGCGAGGACTACACACCGAGCCTTTTTGAAGAACATCATTACTTATGTAGGTCTGCTTATGTAATTCTAAGGCTAATATTTCGGCATCTGCCTAGTAATTAAAAGTTTTGAAGTTAAAAAAAAATGTCTCACAAATTCTTTAACCCATTGTCCCTACTCGGAAGGGATTAGCCGTGTGCGGGAGCGAGTCGGGCTAAATTGTAGTGTAGTGTGGCCCGTGCTTTACGTCGGCGTGCGAGAACACACGCTTTAAATTGTTCGGGGGTGAGGGGAGCACAACGTCACTACATCAGCTCCCGTGACGTCAGCCGCACCTGGCTGCCTCTGCACTCGGAAGCGTTGGAACTTACGAACCTAGTTTGGAATGAAAAAAATAATCTAACCTATTAAATATAACGTGCCAATGCCTCCAGTCTTTTGCGCACATAACCAATGGATAGCGATGCAGAGGAATTTTTCATGTTTTAGATTATTTTTAGTTTTAGTTCAGATTTTTTTTCGCAAGTTTACTACTGTTAAAAAATAACAGTTTAGTTTAAAAAATTCGGAAGTCTGTGTTTTTGGTTGTTTCTTCGTATTTTAATACCGACTTCCGAAATTAAAGTTATCTTATACTTTGTAGTGTTGTTTTTTTACCAGCTATTTTGATTTAAAAACCAAGCTACTGAATCAATTTTGATCAAATTTCTATGGGAACAATTGGAAAGTATATCTTTTCACATAAAAAAGATTTTTTCAAATCGGTTATAAAAACGGCATAATGAGGGAAAACATATAAAAAAACTACCGAATTGAGAACCTCCTCCTTTTTCTGAAGTCGGTTAAAAATAGACACCACGGTGGTAACACTGTGACTTGGAGCTGAACTATCATAGTACATTCGAAACCAGCTCACAGTTATACTTATTTTTTATTATTGACTCTTATTATGTGTGCTATTTGGATGTTAATCTGGCAATAAACAATTTCATTTCATTTTAATTTTTATATTTCATTTCATTTCATAGCCTGATGATTTTGTCACCCGTAAGGTACAGCTTACTCTACGCCCACATAACGCTATCACGATTCCAATAAACCAAACAATTTGTCGTCAAACGATAACACAGCTGAATGTTACGCCAGTCGTTTCAACTAAGTGAACATTCATTTTCCGATACAGGTAAATGACACACGAAAACACTCCGCAACAACAATTTCGTATAAAAAAACGTTTTTACAGAGCCATACACAGTCTTATTGCCGTATACTACAGATTTTAGCATAAAGATTATCCGCAAAAATCACAATCCTGAATTCTTCGGTAGTCAAACCCAATTTAAACCTTATGAAGCTGTCTTCAGGGTTGAAAGTTCTTCGTTGGAGTATAAAAATAAGGATGGTTCCAGGCTGTCCCCAGGGATATTACAGCAGGTAATATGGCGTCGAAGTGAAGGCAACTCGATTGGAGTTGTGTTAACTTTGCCTACCGCCGGCTCTTGATTATGTTGGTTTTGGGAATCTATCGCTGGTTTTCGGAGGAATTATTATTAATTCTTTTGTTGTTTGAAGTGGGATTTGTCTACGATAAATTGCAATAAGCTCGTATGGGACTAAACAAAACTTAGTAACCTAGCGACCCGCTGGCCTCGTTGATGCGAAAGTACGCCCAGCGCGGTGTCATGGGTTCAATTCCCATGTTGAGCGAGGGTTATTGGGTTTTTCCTTAAGAAATATTTCATTGGCAGCTCGCAGTGCTACGTGTGAAGTGAAACGTAAAACTAATAACCCCTTGCGATGTAGAACTACTGTGGACGCTCCCAGCCTCAGCTAGGGGACATATAATCTTAAGTTAAATGAAACTACGATACCGGAAAATTCAAAAGCACTTCAGAAGGAAAAATCATAGTAACAAAACACTATTTTATCCGTCCGTATACGTATATCCTTTAACGGTTGATAAAAGGGGGTCGCAAATCCATTTCACACTTCACCAGCAGACGGATTAATAAAGATTAAGTCTTAACCTACCACGTGTCGTCGGGAAGCAGTAATGGCTCCCTTTAGACGTCCAGTCTTGCAAATTGTCGATAGATCCCGCTTTGGTGTTAAGTTGTGACAATAAAGGGACTTTAAAGAAATGGGTTCTTAAATATGTAAATAGGTATAGTTCATACTACGTTAATACTCTTTGTATGGTTCTGTATGGTGTCGGACGTAAAAGGATACCACCATCCCATCTCTTTCCTTGGGTATCGTAAGAGGCGACTCAGGGACTCACCAGAGATTGGGCAGCAGCATTCTCTGTACATTGCAACAGCTACACTGCGATCGCTGCACGAACTCGCCTGCCAAGCGCGGCGATTATGGCAATCCTTTGGGGGAGGCCTATGTCCAGCAGTGGACTTTTTTCGGCTGATAGATGACGGATGACACGTGTATACCTGCTTAGGTATGAGTATGTTTTAGAGTGAGTTAAAGTAAGTTTATCTACCAAAAGCAGTGCGACATGAACTTCCCCCTTTCGGGGAGGCCTATGTCCACAGTTGACGTCTTTCGGTTGGTGTGATGATACTCTTTTAAAATAACTTTAACGAAGGAGGTTCTATCAATTAGTGCTTTGGTTGACAGTAATCTATGTTAGTAGTTAAAGCGGATTGGTTGTTAGTTAGTAAACCAAAAATATTGTTTTCCTGGCTTTTGCCCGTGTCTTCAATCGAGTTAATACAGATTTTCGCAAAAAAATTGTAGCTATAACCATCTCTAGGATCCCATCTAACAATGTACCAAAGTTCATTAAATATTGTATAGCAATTCAGGCGTGAAAACAAAGTAAACATAAAACTCACCTTCTCATTTATAAATAAGGATTGAATTGTAAAACTACCTGAATTTATTATCTTTGTGATTTTTTCCAGGAAAAGTAAAGTTTTAGCTTTAATTTAAAATTTTCTTTTCAAACTACAAGATCAATAATATATCCTGATGTTTTCCGTTCCCGTTCAGACATCATCATCTGCCAGTCAAACCGGATTCAGCTGAATACCAGTATTTTACGTGGAGCGGCTGCCTACCAGACCTCCACAACCCATTAACTGGGTAACACGGCACTCCTTGGCAAGACTGGTGTCAGATTATCTGGCTTCTGACTATCTGTAACGATTGCCAAAGATCTACAAATAACAGCCGGGACTGACGGCTTACGTATGTTAAGATGGTCACCCATCCAAAGACCAACCTCGGCAAGCGTTGCTTAACCTTGAAGATCGACCCGTGCGTGTTATTATTTAGCCACAAGCTCCTCACCCGTTCAGACATGTTACAAACATATTAATAATGTATATGTAAATCACGCCATAGCCGCTTCATCCAGTTACGTTAAAACCTCTAGTTTTTAACTTTTAACTTTTGCAGCCTGATATTCTGAAAATATTATGAAGTTCTGCAGTTGCCTCGAAATTCATTTAAAAAGTAAAGCAAATCTGATGGACTTAATCTAGTAACGGAAACTCGGAATAAACTGGTTTTAAAACTTAATAGAACGCGAGGAATGTTTATTTTTGTATTTATATTGATAATTTTCTCATTCACGCTAATGAGCTTATCAATTAAATTTATCAAGTGATTATGACAATTCGAGCTCGTAGCTAAATAGTAACATCCGCACGGGTCGATCTTCAAGGTTAAGCAATGCTTGCCAAGGTCAATCTGTGGATGGGTGACCATCTTAACATACCGAGACTCCTCCGTGCCTCGGAAAGCACGTTAAACCGTTGGTCCTGGCTGTCATTTGTAGATCTTTGGCAGTCGTTACGGATTGTTTGAAGCCAGAAAATCTGATTCCAGTCTTGCCAAGAAATACCGTGTTACCCAGTAAATGGGTTGTGGAGATCTGGTAGGCAGCCGCTCCACGTAAAATATTCAGCTGAATCCGGTTTGACTGGAAGCCGACCCCAATATAGTTGGGAAAAGGCTAGGCAGATGATGAAGTGATTATGACAATTTATAAGATAAGATAAGATAACAAATTTTTATTTGTATTTAATAATTTACTTCAGAGATCGTTGGAAAGCCATCTAGATCCAGTTTTTAGAAGACTATCATTAATAGAGTCAATTATTATAACACTACCATTGCTGGGACGCTGGTCTCCTCTTTCTTTCAGAAATCTCTGGGTGATAATCTACCACGCGGGCCAGGTGCGGTTCAATGAAAAATTATATTTATTTTGTAAATAGGTTAAACCCGTGGCTGGCGTGAACACATTGACATGTCGACTTCTATGTTTTTTTTTTATTGGCTTATTACATCCTACCCAGTAGGAATTTATATAAAAAAAATTGACAGTTCCAAATATACATAAGTTTTGGAGCAATCGGCTTTGGTAACATGTTGACATCTCGCATTTTTACATGTCTAACTTAACAAAACCACATGTCAAATCAGCAACTCACATGTTTTTGTGATCGGACATTAATATTTTGTTATATCAACCTATACTCAGTACCCAAAATAACATTCGTTATTTGATATCTCAACTTATACACTTAAAAGTTTTCTTTAGGTACAATTTTAAATTGACAAATTGAAATGTCAAGCTATTGCCAGCAGAGGTCTTTTTGATTAAATCATGACAAATTGAGACATCAAGTTATGGCCAACCGAAATATTTCTTTTTAAATTGCGATATATTGAGATGTCCAGTTACGGCCAACGAAGTTCTAAACTGTAAATGTAATAAGTATAGTTATCACAACATGTCCGGTACAAAAAAAAATATTGTTTAAGAATGTGTTTAGTTGCCAACTTCTGTACTTAACTAGTATTAAAAAAATAATCGAGTTGTCAACAAATTTAAGTAAAAAGTAATAATATCGTGGCACAAACCTCTTTTTTTTTCCGTATCATCCGGTCTCATCCGTGTTCCGTCTAAAGCCCTTTGCGTTCCAGGGCCACGGTGACTCTTTCGAACAAATTCCGCAACCCTGGCAGGCTCTGGCCCTAGCGGGCCCCGTCTTCTCTGCTGACATCTCCTTGAGGCGCGCGTGAAACACAACGCGCCATCGACTCGGGCCTGTTGGTGATCGGACAGCGAGCCACCTGACGCTCGCCGTCCGCAGCCCCGCGCCTACGGTGGCCGGGGATCGCCCTGCGACTCCCGACGCCCGGGGCGTCTTCTCCTGTAGCAACGGTTGGGGTGAAGGCTTTGCCTTTCCCTCGCGCGGCCCGCCTCCTCCTTCGCTAGCATTACTGCTTCGCAGAAGGAGGTGACCGCTTCCCAAGCCTCCTCGCGCCGGATCATGGATTCAACCAGAGCCGGACGCGAGAGGTCGCCGCCGCCGATCGCCTCGATGAGGACACGGCTGTGCTCCGCCCAAGCAGGGCAGACCTCCACCGTGTGCTCCACCGTGTCTTCCGGGCGATCCTCACAGTGCTTACACCCGGGCGTGTCCTCCCGATTAATCCGAAACAGGTACCTCCCGAAACAGCCGTGTCCGGTAAGTACCTGCGTCAGGCGGAAGGTGAGAATACCGGGCCTCTCCAGCCACTCCTCAAAGAGGGGCCTTACCGCCGCAATAGTGGCGTGCCCAGTGCTGGGTCACGATAGTCGCTGTCTCCATACCGCCATGATATCCTGCCAGAGCTCCGTCCGCCGCGTCGCAACTCGCTGCGGCAGCAGAGTTTCACCCCGGCAAAGCGAATCCACGCGCCACGCGTAGACATGCGCGAGGGCTCTCGCCTCCAGATCCCATGGCGGTAATCCGGCAAGGAGGCTCGCCGGCTCGCCGGAGACCGTGCGGTATCCCCGGGCCAGCCGGATGGCCATGACCCTTCGCCGATGTGAACCCCTCCTACCGTTACTTGGGATCCCGCTGGTGGCCTGTTCCGAGAACCATGAAAGCACATGGCCTCGGACTTGTGCAGGGCCACCTCGAGACCCAATTGCCGCATTCTTCCAACGACTATCGCGACCCCGCGTGTCATCAAATCGGCCGCCGCCCGGTGCGACCTCCCCTGTACCAGAACTAGCGTATCGTCAGCGTAACAGATCACGCTGACGCCGCAAGGGAGGTCAGCACGCAGCACCCAGTCGTAGCCGATGTCCCACAGGAGCGGCCCCAGAAACGAACCCTGTGGAACACCGCACGACATCTCTCGCCGGTTCCACTCACCCCGGTGACCGGAGTAGATGACAGCCCTGTCCGTCAAATAGGCCTCGACCACGCGACGGAGGAATGCAACTCCAGGGCAGGGAGTTAAAGGCATTGGCGATGTCAAGAGACACCGCCAAGACGACCCTGCCCCCGGGACACCGCATCCCCCGTCGTGAAGGCTCTCACGCGAATGATGGCGTCCACCGTTGAGCGCCCCGTGCGGAAACCGAACTGGTTCTCCGCCAGATTCGGCCCCACCCTCACCAGGTGCCCGACGAGGCGGTTGGCAATTACTCTTTCAAAGAGCTTGCCCACCTCGTCGAGCAGCACGATGGGCCGGTAAGCGGACGGAGAGTCCGCAGGGCGCTCAGACTTCTTAATGAGGACCAGTTTCCCCGTCTTCCAACGAAGTGGGAACTGGCCTCTCTCCAAGCATGCGCTTAAGAACCCCCTTAGTCGAGGCCCGAGAGCCTCCAAGGCCAGGATCCAGGCTTTCCCAGGTAAGCCGTCGGGTCCTGGGGCGGTATTTTTGGCCTTCAGCCTGTTTACCGCCACTCTCAGGTCTACCTCAGTCACCTCCGGAGCGCTAAAGACACTTGGAAACGTGAAGAAATTGAAGTTTCGTGGTGTTTCAATTTAATATTTGTTTAATTAGAACAACATTTTCAGCAAATCATGTATTTTTTATGTTTGTCATCTGCTTGCTACATAATTATAACAATGTATTTGTCATTAAAATCATAGTATTTACATACTAAAACCCCTCATTCAGAAGGTGAATAAGTTAATAACTGTTGGTGAACAAGTTGACAACTCAGTGAATAAGTGTATAACTCGTTGGTGAACGACTTGACAAGTCTATTATAATGCAATATATGGGGAATTTTGTTTATTTGAAATCATAATTTAAAAGATGGCATAAAATAAAACAACTAAAACACACATGTTAAACTAATTTACCGATTTACCAGGAGACGTCAAAACTTTAAAATGGCCGCCCTGACAAATTGCAATTTTAGACATGTCAACATATTCACGCCAGCCACGGAAACATACTCGTAACACTTTCACACGTTAATCTTTTTGGGTAATTTTAAACTAGAAGAGGCCGACGTTTCCTAGCTGACTACCCTGAGATGAAACACCGAAACAAACTCAGAGGTCAAAGAATGAGAATCAACTAAAAACACCGACTTCCGATGTAATAATAATTATTATACTTTGTAGTAGTTTTTACTAATAATAATAATAATAAGACATTTATTTCAGACATAGTCCATATACTGATAGTAACACAAAATACCTTATAAAGCTATTGTTAGTACATACATAAACCACAGAAAGAAAAACATAATCACAAAGAGGCACTGCACAGGAACACTAGATCATGCCAAGCCCTGGACGCGACCACCCTCAGTGTGTAGTCGCATCCAGTGCTGCCACATCGGCGAGTCCCATCGGCCCACGAACACGCTCAGAAGGCTATTCGAGCTGGCCCGCATGCGCTTCATGACAGATGCACAGCGCTTCCGCATGATTGCATGAAAACCATCCACGCTTTTCACCGCAAACATTGCTGAAGCGCTGCAGTGGCGCGGCAGGCCGAACAGCACCCTGAACGCGTTATTATATTGAACTCGCAGAGCACTATATGTACGCTGTGTGTACTTAGTCCACAGGCAGCAGGTGTAAAAAGATTGACAGAAGGCTTTAAATAATGTTACTTTGACTTGCTCGGTACACCGTGCAAACCTGCGGGCCAGCATGTTACAGCGCACAGACAGCGCCCTGCGCTCCCTCTCTAAATCAGTGTTGTCACACATATCCTCTGAGACCCAGTGACCCAGATATTTAAAATTAGACACTCTGTTTAAGCTGGCACCGCAAAGATACAAGGGAGGCACATTAGCGAATGATTTGTTACTAGCCTTAAACACCATCACTTCACTCTTCCTCACATTATATCTGAGTCCGTGGGTTCGTGCATACTTTTCACAAATATCCAGCAGTCTGCGCATGGCACTAATCGACGGGCTCAGCAGCACCATGTCGTCCGCGTAGCTGATATTATTGACGCACTGTCCATCTATATGGCACCCTATGCTTGTTCTGCTGAGCTCGCCGATCAGCTCGTTCATGTATAAGTTAAAGAGACGAGGAGAAGTTAACCCCCCCTGCCTCACCCCGCACTCCAACCCATACACGTCCGAGTGTGAGCCTGCCCACCGCACAACATTCCTTTGACTCGAGTACCAATATCTCAACATTGCAACAGAAGTCGGTTGTATTTTTCCGACAAGCACGCAAAACCGCGGGTATAGTCGAAATAAATATTGCTTTACTTTATTAAACTAATTATCTACATTACTATCATTACCATCTCAGATAATTCGACATGTTAACTAGACTTGCTCCAGTTAACTTAATTATTGATCTTGATAACATTTCAGCAACATCATGTATTGCCAATATTCTATTTACCTAAATACATTTGTAGGCTATTAAGTACTGACATAATTATATTATTTAGTACCTAACTTGTTTGTGATCTCAATAAGAACATTATCTATCCATTAATCTCTCGACTAAATGCCTTCAATTCTTATATGTTAATGTATGTATATATGTATTTTTATTGCTATGTTCTACTTTCAGTTCGCACTGCTTTTAGTAGACAAACTTACTTTATCTCATTCTTATACATACTCATACCTATGCAAGTATTCACATATAAAAAAAGAAAAGAAAGAAAGAAAAATGTTTATCTGGGACTCGCACAAGACTAACAAACCAGTGAAATAAAATTAAAAACTAAACAGTATAATAAAATAATTATCTGTGCGAGGCCAAAATGGTCCCTATCTCAGCTTATGCTGCGATATCTAAAAAATAAATAACGCAGCGCTGGTATTCTGCATATCATTCATCATCATCATCATATCAGCCGAAAGACGTCCACTGCTGGACATAGACCTCCCCCAAAGGGTTGACATCAGCGCCACGTTTGGCAGGCGGATTGTCGATCGCAATGTAGCTGTTGCAATGTACAGAGAATGCTGCTGCCCATTCTCTGGTGACTCACCACACTTCACTCACCTTAGTCGCCTCTTACGACACCAACGGGAAGAGATGGGATTGTGCTATTATTTTACGTCCGACACCATACACATATAATTTTATGAAAATATTTCTTAATCTGAGATATGTTTGACAGTCAAACTCTTTATAGAACGCTGATAACACAAAAAAGCCAGCAGTTGGGGGGCGCAGAGTGAGCGCACACGGTGGCTCAAAAAATTATATGATTCTACCAATTCAGAAGTAGCTTACAGGTCTCCTAAAAGGCAAGGCGATAATGATTTTCCTCTCGGCCCAGAGCAGAAGGAGTCATTTGATGAATTCCCATTTTTAAAAAAAGACCAACAGGAAGTACCCTATAGGTTTTGATTCCCTTGCGAGTGTCAAAACATGCGCTGTAAACGGAGCATAAACGGCCTTACTTTTAGATTGCGTTGACTTAGAAGTTTAATTTTTTTAGTGCTCCAAGGAGTAGCAAGCTTGAGTACTTGATATTAATTTCAACTTGATTCATCCACGCGGTCCTGAGCAGGTCTCGACAAACGGACAATAAAGGGTTCCGTTTTTGCCGACTGAGGTACGGAACCCTAAAAACGTTGGAAACCATTGGTTTATATCATCAGCTTCATCTCCCCTTGTGCGATACGGGGGACCTTAACAATATTATATTTACATGATAGTTCTTGATCATTATTAAGTCTAAATAGTTCTCAAAGTGTATGTTTAGTTAAGTTTTTCATCTCCAGGTATCTTCATCGCAAACTGGAAGGTATTAAAACCACAAGGAACTCCCAAGTGGCCACAGCCTTGGTGTAAATAATTTACAACGTAAGATTGCAATAGTACATAAATAATGATAGATGCTAACCCGTCCGCCCTTATTATGAGGAAAATATTCAGACATTTTAATAATTCTCTTGAAATATTATAAGGAAGGCTTTGATTTACAGGTGCTGAAGGCGTTGAAATTGTTGAACTGAAGACTTCCATGAAACTTTTGAAGAACTGGGTTGCTGTGTCAAGTCATGTGGTGTACCTAATGTGACATTTAAACACTGTATGAAGGTATCTTGAGTTACCTTGAAGATAAGTCACTATGTGCTTCCTAATAACAACCTGTACCAATATAAATTCGCCTAAAATGGCCAAACTTTAGCAAACAAGAAATATGTTTACTTTTGCCATATCTCTAGCACAAAGTATATTGAGTTTTCTCCAATGATAGAAGCTCGTAGCTTAATAACAACAACCATAATATGGTTCAAACTTCGAGATTAAGCAGCACATGCAGAGTTTGGTTCATAAACAGGTGAACATTCAATAGCTGCCGAGACTCCACGGTGCCTCGGAAATCACGATAAGCCGTTGCAGATCTTAAACAGTCGTTACGGATAGTCAGCAGCCAGATAGCTTACACCAGTCTTGCAGTCTTGTCAAAGGCTACCGTAGTACCCAGTTACTATGCTATAGAAGACAGATAAGCCATCGCTCCATGCAACATACTGGTAATTAACTGGATCCAGTTAGACTAGGTGCCGATCCCGATATGATTGGGATAACTGACTATATTCGATGAGAACATGTGAAAATGTGTTTTTTAAGGTGTACAATAAAGAGTATTCTATTCTATTCTATTCTATAAACTCCGAGATCTTTTGAAGAACCAGAACATTCGTACTACCATAAATATGTCCGTTATATTATCGTATCACGTACATTAGTTATAAACAAAATTAAACAGCCGTTTCTGATTCGGCGCCCACGCGGCGTACTAATATTAATCGTTCCTATTTCCATCTTTTCTGAACGTTAATCATGTTCGTTGACGGTCCCACATGATATCGTGTGTAATGTTACATTACACATGAACATACAGAAGGTGTGTAGGTGCCTTTAAGTATAAAATGATAAGTCATGAGCAATGAGCCTAAAATCTGATCATTCGCAGTGACTTGAAAATGTCACAAAACGCCATTATTAGATTTAATACTCCCAAAAAAGTATATTAAATAGTAAGAAAATGTAATGTTTTACTGATTAAACTTTAAATAACAATTTACGTATGGTACATAAGGTAACTTAGGTTAAGTGTTAAAAGTAATAATAACTAAATATTTACACTAAATCTAACTATTTAACTCAGTTTATAAAGGGTGTTCTAGGCGTGGTCATATTTAATGGCGATGTTGGGTAGCTGATGTACATTTAGGAGTAAATAGTAAAACAAAAAACAAAGACGTTTTTACGAAAAATTCGACCACAAATATACGATTAAAAAGTTCCAAACAAATGACTTTTCAAGCAGTTCGTTCCAGTTGCCGGCATTGACTTTAGTTCAATCACAGATTTGATATCACCGAATGCATCAGACTGCTGGAATAGTAATTTGTGTCGGTCGGTTTGAGCGGTCGGATATTTTGTTTTTTTATTTTTATTTGCTATTTTTTCCCAGCCACTCAACATCTCCCTTAAATACGACCACACACTTCTGGAACCCCCAAAAACTTACACTTCGACTGCTGTAATCCAGAAACGACCCCAAGAGTAATCATACTCATTAAAAAATAAAACAAAATGGCCGAAACGATTTTCTGGTTGATGAAGGGAATTTTTACTGAAAGAGCCATCACATTGACCTTTCTTCCAAAGATATGAAGTGACACTTCTGTCTTCAATCTCACGGTCCTTACGTATATATTTATAGAGAACATTTAAGGGCTTTGTACCCTTTGTCCCTTTGGTGTGCACTGGCTTGGAAATACCTAGCGAAGACCCAGATAAGGTCGCTCGGATAGAAAGTAGAAAAATAATACCAATTCTATATGCTGAGTTGGGACAGGGATCTTGTCAGCAAGTTTGTTTTCTTGGGTAGGTGGCAGAATACGATGCAGTAAAGTATTTTTTTTATTGCTAAGGAGTCTGTCATTAGTGAGGTAAGTTATTATTACAGCTGATGTTACATAAGCCTAAAATGTTCACTGGATAATCAATTTTGATAACTGAGAGAGATGCAATCTCAAAGGGATTATTAATTGTCTCATACGCGTAATGGAATTCTGAAAGAAGGAAAATACTTTGATTTTTCACCAAACATACATAAGTACCGTGGTCTCTGCTGCATACCCGCGGGTGTTTATATTGATATCAACTGAAGTTGAATGTAAATAAAATGAGATTTCGGGGAAAATGCAAACGTGGTTATATTCCTTATATTCCTTACGGCGACGTACAAATCAGGAAGCACAGAAAAAACGTTGACTACTACCAAAAATTAAATTTAAAATTAAAAAAAACCTCAGACTTTATGTCGGGGGTTTTTTAAATTTAAATTTTTAATTTAACCTTATAAAATTGGCTGTCTGTAAAGTCGGTTTACGGACGATAGTTTAACGTAACGACGTTATAACAAAACATTGATGAAATGATCGTAACGTTACAACGAGTGTAACGATACAATATGCGTAACGTTACAATGAGTCATCCTTTTTCGTGCGTGCAGCCGGCGTTCATCGATTTATTAGACGTTGTCACGTCAAAAGTATAAAATAAAATGTATTGGTCCTTTTAGTTTAATATAGGTACGATAATATTGGGCTAAGCGTCTTCGCCTCGGGAGGCCGAAAATTTTTGTAATTACTTAGTACAGTAGGTATTAGCGGTCCCCCGACGCGATGACGCTTTTCTTCATTGTGATTGCATACTCAGTACTGTAACTTTTCTTCCAAATTATGATGAACACACAGTCCAAGATTTCAAAGGATGAAATCATTAACAAAACAAATGCCACACAATAACATAACCCTTCTTCAAACTTGAAATCCATCCCACGCATCAGAACCTACCCCAAAAATCTTCAAAAGCCGCAACTAATTAAAACAATAGGCCACTTACAATCAGCATAATATCACGAAAGTCGTTATCACGCGAGCGCAGCCCAGCATGTCTGGAGTGCTCAACTTCAGTTTCATTCATTAGACTTAAAACCCTCATTACAGCTCTGTACTGGAGTATCGCCAAACTGGTTTTGTTTCTGAACTTCTACGATTATTGTCCAAGAGTATGTAGCGGTGGAAAGGAAATTTTGTCTTGACTTAAGTAAGGTCACCAACGGCAAAATGAAATCTTGAAAAATAAATTTTAGGGTGACCACGGGTGACACGTAATAGCGGCGATGATTTTTTTTATCGTCTGTCCCACGGTGTGGGATGTCGTTGAATGGGTCGTTTAAAAATATTGGAGGTGTGCGAAAACCATTTTTCCATTCAAGGATCCGTTTGCGAAATATTAAGCTTTAAAGTGCTAATTTTTGTTTGACTCAAGTGTGAAACGTCATGAAAAAATTCATGGTAGTAGCATATATAACGTATTTAAAAGGAAAACTATCACAGCTAAGAAGGCTTTACTAGTTAACGAGTAATATTCGACCAACTTACAAAATGTAACTCGAAACTATCTTAAGACTAAGTGTATTTGTATCATAGTAAAATTTGCTACTTTTTGTCACGGCTCACGGGATGTGTAACTACGGAACCCTACACTGTGGCCCGACACGCACTTGGCTGGTTTTTTCCATGGAGTGAGTGCTTCTCTGGCCTCCACAACCCAGTAAATAGGCGATTCCCCTTGGCAAGTCTGGTGTCAGATTGTCTGATTCTAACTACATTATTCATCGTCTCATCTAAGCTTTAATAAATGTTATTCTTTATTTCCTTTAACTTAAGAATCACTTCGCCCTGGATAAATAGTGGCATGTTATTATTATTAAAAACCAAACTACGGAACCGATTTTGATAAAATTTGTATGGGACCAATAGGAAAGTATATCCTTTCAGAAAGCTGTCCCTAAGATGTAAACTGCACATCTACTCTACGTGCATACGACCGATCATGACTTTCACTATCTTTGAAACCTTTGCGCCGTCACACCATTTCACCGAGAGTATGTTTGTTACGCTTTAACGCCTATCACAGAGCCGATTTTTATGAATTTTGGTACAAAAATAGATGGAACCCAGCATACGTTTATAGGCTACTACAACTACAAGCAAGAGTAAGTATCACCAAATTATTTAAGAAGAAAATCTTGAAATTCCATTCCAGTATTACGTGAATCCATGCGAGATACACGCGACACTTTGGCCATTAGAAAGTGGCTATGATAGCCGTAGCTAGCCGGCGACCGTCCGCCGACGTTTCACTCCGTTCTCTATCGCTTTTATGTCTGTTATATTTGTTGATATTGCTGTCGTTAGTATTAGTGAAGATATTTGGCGTTAGAAACTTGTAGGTAGTTGTGTTGGATAAGGTAGGCAATATTCTTGGGTTTTAATATGGCATTACTTAACAGATAACAATAGGTTTCAAATTACTTGCTTATTAATTGGAGCTACATGACTCAACGGACCGCAAAAGGGGCTGATTGATTGTTCAAGGTGGAACAAGGATATTTTGCAGTCGATTGTTCATCATCAAGTTCGAACTTGTCCGATTCTGTACATACTCGTTTGTAGGTAGTTAGAAAGAGTTTTGCAACAAAATAATCTTCAAAATAAAAAAAAAAATCAAAAGGATGTTATTGAAAATGAATCTTGAAATGATAAACTTACTTCCTTCGAAAAATTATGATAAAAGTAATTCAATAGTGGGTCATCAGCGAGCAATTATTCGACACGAATTTATCGTTACCAATAAGTTCTTCCCCTCCCATATTTATCCCGTTTATACTAATATTTTAATATAATTTATAATTCTGTATTTATTTGTCAGTAAACTAAAAGTAGTCGGTATGCCGATTAAATTGCATTTATTATGATTCTCATGAAACTTAGAGGTTCTTTGTCACACAATTGGCGTAAACATCTACAATTCCACACAACACATAGTTCAAAAGGACCCTACATTTTCAGCTTCCCTTCCATTCGTATCTCAGGTTTGACCACACAACCAGCCTAGTTAACCCTTCGCCGCCGGATGACTGCGTGGAATAATTAATTCCATGACGTCACCGAGATGATTTAGATCCCAGAGGAGCCCATAAGTTATGCCAAAACTATACATAATAGTTCCCGTTTTAATTTAAGATCAACAAGGAATTGTGGCGCCTGTTTAGATGGTGAATTTAATTAAGATTTTAGGTTGTCCTTGGCTTAGCGTAAGATGTACAAAAGGACCAATCTGGGTAGTCTATTTCACTGTCTGTCTCTGGTACATAGACATATTATACAATTAAGTACCTATATGGTTACTTTTTTTTTAAGTTGCGAAATCATCAAATGATTTCTTCCGCTCTGGGTGGAGCGGAAGGGCGTGTCAGACTCTTACTGACTAAAACCCATCCGTGTTCTTTCTAAAGCTGTTTGCGTTCCAGGGCCGCGGTGACTCTTTCGAACAAATTCCGCAACACCCATATGATAACTAAAATAACTCCTTTAAACAATAAAACTGATAAATCTGATCAAACCTATTGGTTACTACTATGGTTAACAAGATTACGTACAAATTAATTAATTCAACTCAGCCAAAGCCGGAGCGGGCCGCTAGTATATCATTACAACCACTGCAAACGCTTAATATAAACTGAATTCACCTTTTTGAGTTAGATTCAGACATTCTGTAGGCATTATCTATTTTGTTCAGAATAAATGTACAACGTTGAGAACAAGGGCTTGAATTTGTACTGAGTTAGGTCCATGTTAGATCCTTTATAAGTCTGAGAAGGAGCTAGGGAGAGGGAGAGAATGTGGGAATTGTTTGAACTTACGGTTAGTTGTGTTGTGTAGTCGTTTGTTTTGTAAAACAGTATTAAAACTAGGAAAATAAGCCCAAATCAAGCTTGTTTTGGTTAGATATAAAACCGGTCAAATAAAAAAAATAAGTATCTACCTAAAATTAAATCATTTGTATGCATAAAGTATTAAATAAACAAAAATATGAGTCTGGTTCAATTGACTTATTAATTGCTTTTCTTCCACGAATGTATTAAATAAAATTGCCTTTTGTTTAGTAATCAATTTCGATTCCTCGACTGAATCGATAAAGATCAATTTGGCCTGAATTTGAACAAAGGACACTTGGTTTCCAAATATCACGCTTCTATTGGATAGTTTTCTATTTTCACGAAAGCAAAATCGCTGACAAAATCCAGCTCATACTAATAAAATTCTTTCAACGCAACCCTCAAAGCAAACTAAAGATTCTTCAATAAAATACGAACACAACAGATTATTCTCCGACCTCTCACGAACCAAGTCTTATAAACTATTGAAGTTGACAGCGTTTTTCTTCATCGTTTACTGAAACTGTGAAGTAGTCTGCGGAACCCGGTTTAGTACCAAAGTGAATGAATAATGCAGACTACGGACTACAGACTACAGAAAAACTAAGACATTGAGGACAAACTCAGAATGGACTTGAAAACTAATATAAATAAGAATGACTGTGTTGTCTTTGCTTGGAGGAGGTCAACATTATTTTAGCATATTAATAAGTCATAGTTTTAGGTTATTTACTATTCTGCATTAATATGAACAGCTAAAGTCAAATTTGTTTTTTACAGCCAACCAAGCGTTATCTTGTAAAGAAAATATGTGGAAAAAGTTCTGCTTTTTCTATTTTTATTTTTATTTTCTCAACATAAACATTATTTGGATTGAAAATTCTTTATCATAATATCACAATCTTGAAATAACATTCTTTAAATCTTTAAAAGTTTTTGACTGTTATAGCTGTTTTTGTAAATATTTATCTTTTTTGTCTTTCATAAACATTTTAGTAGACATGCTGGATAACTATGAGATTAAAGGTTTTATTCATACTTTTTGTTAGTGTAACAGTTATCAGTTAAACCAAAAACATAGTGCTCTCCTTGGCTGAACATACACATATATACGTACCTTAACTTCCTTACTAAATCACGTTCATCAACAAACACAATCTCGTCTTCCCAAACTGATCACCGAACACCTTAAACTCGACATCCGATGCGCGAATAAAGAAAACTTTAGAGCCGAATTTAACATAACAAAGAGCTACAGGAAACACAAAAAATTCAAGAGGAGAACCCTTTTAACAGACAAGATACACTTGTCCGTTAATAGAGTGTAGACAAAGGTGTTTACCATGATAAAGGAGCTGAAAAGAGCGAAAAGAGCGAAAAAAAGCGGAAAAAGCGAAGCTAAGCTACACGGTTTGCTCGATAAGTGAAATAAGGTGCCTCGGAAGGCTGTAAGCTATTATTTCGACTAAATGGAAAGCAGTTTACTGTCTAAATGGGTTCTATATCGGGGCCATCTTTGTGAATTTATTTTTTTCTCACAAAGAGCAGTCTCTAATTTACCGGAGATAAAGCTGTGATGTTTACGGGCAGATTTAGTGCTTGAAGTTGTTGAAAGTATTTTTAAATTGTGTTTCTATTCCCATGAGAGAACAAAATATTATGAAAGTGTTCAATAATAAGAAGTAAACAAAACTTTTGATGTAGTATCAATTATGAATTCTCACTGACAAACAATCTAAACCAAAAGTGATCAATGGGTAATATTGTTTTTTTGTACGTTTGTTTTTTTGTTCTCTGGAACTACTGACCCGACCACAAAATTATTACACAATTAGAAAACTATGTACATTAATTATCGCTACGTGTTCTATGGAACGGTCACGGTGGCTAAGCCACAGGAAAAACCGGTTATTAGATGTCCTAACTTACTTCAATATTTATTTATTTAACAATTGATGTACACACACTTAATATAACAGATAAGAAGAAGGGAACAGAAAAATAGGTACAAAGGTGATGCTTATTTCTATAGAAATATCTTCCAGCATACCTTTTTTATTTTTTTAAAGGAGACTCGAGTAAAACAGATGTACCTATACATCATGTGTAAAACTTATACGTAGATAAAGTTAAAACAATATATTTTAAATGTAACATGCAATATATAATAATACATACTACATAATAAATATCTTCTCCTTCTCATAAATTAATTGTAATGTATATAAGTACATACAGTATATAAGTACATACAGTATATAAGTACATATATACCCATTCATGGGTATATATGTACTTATATTGGTTTCGAAGTCAATTCATTTATTTCAACTAGACCATTAAAAAGGCAGTTAATTAGTACCTGTTAAACCTAACTAAGTTACTTGTTACTAGTTTGGCGGTAGGCTGCCAAACTAGTAATAGGTTGTATCTGAGTGACATTAACAAATCGCCAATCAAAGCTCAGGAGTGAATACCACAAGTTAATTCGAGATCATCCGGAATCAGAGTTAATTGTCGCTGGTAATTAGCGACAAACCGCAGACTGGCTGATATTAATCACCCACACCTAATCAATGACAGATTGCTTGAGTTTTATTTTCAAGGTCAGGATTATGGATTGTTGGCAGTTAGAAGAAAATTATAGTGAGAATAGGGTATTTGACAATAAAAATCTAATTAGTCCGTTTAATAGATTTCCAAAAAATATTGGGCACGTATTTTTTCTTTTTTCACGTAAACAAAAAAAAATTTTTTTATTTTTTTTTATTTTTTACTTTTAGTGGTACCCCAGCAATACTGGAAAATCACAGGAAAGCAAAACACGCAACTTCGTTTACTTACTTGGATGATATATTTACGCAAATTCGTTTACTTACTTGGATGATATATTTAATCACAGCTCACTTCGCGATGACGTGACATCTTGATAATATGGATTGACAGCACACCTCGTGATCACTTCACTCAAGCCTTCACTTCGACATGTTTACACAATCGACCGGCTGACCGTGATAAATTAGGTGAAGTGAGCTTGAAGAAAGCTGTCAATCCCTAAAAATCAGTTAGAATGATAGCTCATTTCAGCCTACTCTTCAAGGAAAATCATTTCAGAATACATGAGTCATGTTCATAGACATGGTCTACACGTTTTTTTATTTTTTTTATTTAATATGGGTTTGCTCTTGACTCTAGTCTAGGTCATAGATGACATAAACAAAGTCGTCGATGGAGCGAGCTTACCCAGAAGAAGCCTGTTCACTCTAATTTTGAAGAGATTAGGGTTGTATGCGTTCGGAAACACAGACGCAGGCAGAGAGTTCCACTCCTTTGCTGTGCGCATTATAAAAGACGTTTGGAAACGTTTGGACAGTAGAGTCACTTTATTAATGTAACATTATTATTTTACTGAACTGTAAAATGAAATAAACGTTTTGACTTTGACTTTGTTTAGTGCGAATTGGTTGATCCGAATCCATTTATCTCTACTTCGACTTAACTAAGACTGTAAGTACCAAAAACTTCTGCCAGGGTTGCGGAATTTGTTTTAAAAAGTGTTCGCGGCCCTGGAACGCAAAGGGCTTTAGAAGGAACACGGATGAGCCTTAGTCAGTAAGAGTCTGACACGCCCTTCTGCTCCACCCAGAGCGGAAGAAGTCATTTAATTTTGATGATTTCCCATTCTTAAAAAAAAAAACATAAAAAGTACCAGAAACTACTAAGTTATCAGTAAGACGATCGAACTTCGGCAGTTGCATGATCAAGTTAATAAGCCAGTCCAGTGCGAGTGCGGTTTCTGAGCGGTGTCAATTATAAATTATCGGTTAAACACAGACTCAGTTGATTGGGACTGCCATTGGTCAATTAGAAGATAGTGGTTTGCTAGTGGACTGGCAAGTTCAGGGTTACTTGGAGATGTAAACTTTGTATGTACAGTCAACAAAGCTATTTGGTATGCAGGCAGCTAACTTGCAAATACTTTTAAACAATGTCGTGAGTGTGCTGAGTAGACAATTATTGTACACCACACTCGTAAGTATGACATATGCTTAAAAAGTCATAATGCACACATTATAAATTAATATTGGCAGTGCAGTGAAAAAATAAAAAGATCTGCATGTACACCAAATAGCTTTGTTGACTGTACATACGTGCATTGTTTGGAAGAGAACATGTGTGAGTAGGTATAGGAAAAAAGAATATTTTTGTCTTAATTGTACCTCACAAATAGATGTGTTTGGTGAAAAATTAAGTATTTTATTCTAGCTTCTACTCGCTGATTCGCCGCGTGATATACGAAAATTATCCAAAGGCAACGTACTTCCGGGATCAAAGTATCCTATGCTGTAATCCAAGGTAGGTCTAACAGTGTGTCAATTTTAATCTAAACGTGTTTAGCCGTTAAGATGTGACGAGGTAACAGGCAGATAGACAGACAGAGTTACATTCACATTTGTAATATTAATATAATTTATGGTTTCATGGACCAGTAAACGAATCTTTATTTTTTCCAAAACATCAATATCATTCCAGACGACTTTATATATCACTGTCAACATTCATTTCCAAAACACATTTCCCGATTATCACCAATCCAATCGGTCCACGAGAAAAATGGGTCACCCCGTAAACTGCCATAGCAGCAGTGGGACACCCCATAAACCGCTAGTTTTGGGACATCCGCGGGACAAGCCATCGATTTTCATCTAAAGAGGTCGCAGGGGGGAGAAATAAAAAAGCAATAAAAACGTCCGTACCGTTATTATTTCCTGTTATTTTGACATCGCCCTCGCTGCTCCCCTTTTCACCCCGAGGTTGGACTTCACTAAGTAAATAAACTAGTGCTTATTTTGATTATGAAATTGACTTAAGTAAGGTTAGCGGAACACATACGGTTAAACTGGAAGACGACTCCTTTTTAGTTGGGGAAAGGCAGATATCATCATGGTCATTGACAAAATTATAAATTAATATAATTAATGACGCGTCTCCTTTATATTACAGAAGTAGAAAAAGTAATGATATAATTTTTTGTCGGCGACTTTGCTTGAGTTAATATAGATTTTCGCATAAAAAGTAGCCTATGCCTCTGGGCCAAAATCCATCAGTATCATCGCCTCAGTGATATAGACGTGAAAGCGTAACAATCACCGCCCATCTGGGTCTGGCTGTTTGAGTATGTGAGTTACGCACCCGCGCACAGGAGAAATTCCTAGTGTGGGGCAAAATTGTTTAAACAAACACTACAAAATTTTACTTTGTAGTGATTTTTAACCGACTTCAAAAAAAGGAGGAGGTTCTCAATTTGTTTTATTTTTGTTTTATGTTTGTTACCTCATAACTCCGTCATTTATGAACCGATTTGAAAAATTCTTCTTTCACGTGAAATAATATACGTTCCAATTTGCCATCATTTATTGAAGAGTTCCGTTGCCTATCTCCGAAGTTCTTTATCAGATATTCACCTAATTAAAATGGGACTAGTGTGGAGAAATAGTCTTTCAAACAAAAATAGAATCATCCAAATCGGTTGACAATTGGCGAGAATATAGCTGAACGAACATAAAAGTTTTTATTTTACACTTTTAATGGTACACACCCACACCTAACAACACCATTGGAAAGTCACAGGAAAGCAAAATACGCAAGTATTTCCACCAGCTATTTTAATTTTAAAACCACTGAATCGATTTTGATAGAATTTCTATGGGGCCGGAAAGTAAATCTTTTCACATAATAAAATATTTTTTCAAATCGATTCTTAAATGACGGAGTTATGAGAAAACAAACATAAAAAATGCAACCTAATTGAAAACCTCCTCTTTTTTTAAAGACGGTTAAAAAAAAAACACATGTTAGGATTTTCGCGATTCAACAACAATTTCAAGTAACTTTGTTTGAAAGGCATTATTAATACATTTAAGAGAAATTTTTGAATTTATATCAACCATTAAAAACTAACACACCATTACATTTCCTTTTCAACCTTCTTCATAAACGTCGAGCCCACACTTAATTTTCCTCAAACCAACATGATTACGGTAAATGGAGCAAACGTTTATTCCTATCCAAAAAAACGAGTATTTTCGTCCATCGCATGACATTCCAGTTCAGTGCTAACGGTTTCAGGAAGGACACTTCAACAGGGCTGCCAACCTTCTATGGAAATAGAAAAAAGAATAATCAAACTGGGTCATGGTAACCTTTTAGAAAAGTAGAGCAGACAAAAAAAATCTTTTGACGGAAAAATTGCGGACGAACCTGTTATAGTACCAACTATTTGGCTCTGTCGCTTTGGAATATACCCACGTTGTCTGTCAAAATAAAAAATGACAATTTGCTCGTAGTTAGTGACATTTCTTGGTGGTTGAAATACATACAAAACTTTTAAATCACATAGAAAAAAACCAAAAGCAATTTTAATTTTGTAACCGTTACAGTAGAATTTTCTTTTTCTTTACAAGTTTGTCAAAAGTAGCGTAATTACTATTTCTAATTTAACTCCACTGATTGTAACATACAAGAATGAATTCTCTAAAACTATTTAAATGGCAGCCCTACACTATTCTCAAGAGAAACTACAAATTAGAGGAGCCTTAGGACCTTTAATTTGTCGACAGTCGATTGACGCGACAATTGCGACAATCGTCCGATCCCACTACAATTGCGACAATCGCACGATTCCACGACTCAAGTTTACGAACGAATTCAAAACTTTATTTCGAGTAATTAACTGTTCAAGAGTGTTCTATTGACGCTAAATAAGCTTTATTATAGAATTTCAGGAAATAGGGTTTCTTTACTGAGGACTGGAGAATTTGTAACACGAGGAATAAGCGAAATTTGATTATGTAAAGTTGTGTTTGCGATTACCAGTGAAGTTTGAGCTTTAGTTACTATTATATTGTTTCTGTTATTTGTCTTTAGTTATACAAGTACGAAGAAAGGGTTTGCTGGCTATTAACGGGGAATTAAACGTTCTACACGCCGCCATCACTTCGTGTGCAGTAGTTTTTAAGCTTGGTACATCTAATATGTATTTAGTTTGTAGTTATTGATTTTATACATGTATAATTATGTATTGTGTTTAATGGGCCATAGTTGCCTGAAACAAAGGATCTATTATTATCTTTACAAATAGTATAAAGAGGTAAAATTTGTAAGTTTGTATGTAGGGGATAATATCTAGATCTACTGAACTGATTTTGAAAATTCTTTTTTATATGATAGCCACGTTCATGGGAAATGCTATAGGATATACGGGGACAGGAAAATACGGGATATGCGTGTACGAAGTTGTGGGCAACAGCTAGGTATTATTATAATCGCTGAGGTTTCTTCACCTACAAGGTAGACAATAATTAACCTACTTGCTGGAAACAAAGTACTTGCTGCTCTCGTCACAAAAGCGGCAGCTTCATCTTTGCAACTGACCGACCTTGGCTAATCAGAAGTGCCTGTAAATGGTATATTCGAAACGTTATGTTTCTGGTGCGGGTTCCAACACATCAGCTCGAGGTATTCCTCAAAGAAGAGTTTTGGCCGAAGGGAGTCGTGTATGGACGTTTCCGCGGCCAGCTGCGCGACACCAGTCACCGAAACACGACGCCGTCATTTCTAATGCAATAGTTTAATAAGGTTTATTAATATGTATTAGTTTATTATTGTTTAAGTTTATTTTGTGTATTGTGTCTATGGGCCTCAGTAGCCGGATAATAAAATTATTATTATATAACTATTATTATTTTTAACTTTGATTATGACTTGTGTCCACAAAATTGCGTCAAAAACGCCATTGAAGATCTTTGCAAGTTCCTATCGGTATTTCATTGATAGTTATAACAAACGAGTTATACAATACTGTACATACGACAACCAAGCCGCTCACTTAGCCGTCGCATTTAGTTTTCAGGTAGGTACTTATATCACAAACGGATTTTACAAAATAACTAACACAAACGAGGTAATTGTATTAATACTACAGCAGTAACTCCTAATATCAGACTACTAACAAAATGGCCGAAATGATTCTCGCGAAACTCTCGGTATAATTCAAGTTTCTAATTCAACACACATTACGGCCCGTCCACATGAGTTGTACGTTAAATAAATTACACATGTTCACTTGTTTACGAATCCAGTATAATTTAATTAGGGTTTTATTTCAATGTTGGTAGCCCCGCATTAATTTGTGTCCAGCATTAACGTTAACGGTGATGTTATGTTTAAGTTTATGGCTTTTTAGATGGCTATTTTTAGAATGCTTGTTATTGTAGTATTTTGCGTCTAAAATCTTCTTCGTATATTTAATTTTGCAGCTAGTTAAATTAGAACTATGACAACAAGACAACTTTGCCCTCTAAGTTTGTTTCGATGTTTCTTCTTAGAGAAGTCAGCTAGTAAACACCCTTCTCTTTAAGTTGACGAAAATTTACATGTAAATGTTTTATTTCTAACCAATTTGCAAAATAAACATAACAGGGTATTTCCAAAAACTTTTTTTTTCTTTTGTCACGTAAACAAAAAATTAAGACAATACAGTGCGTTGAAAACTCGTGTGACGTCACTTACTAATACACTTTTTACTGGGAAGTAACGTTACAAGCCCCCACTCCTTATCTTTGATGCGTTTTATCTTCGTGAATTTGAATTGTTTTGATAAAACATAATTATGTTGTGTTCACTTATAACATTACTTCGATTACTTCCAAAAAACACAGCCAATAAAACTAACCAAAATCTCCTACCCAGACCAACTATCACCACAACCGGCTTCAAATTAAAATCCAAAAATTTCCCCCCACCCTCTATTATAAGTAATTTATCGTCCCCAACTTCGGGGTACAGTCGTAACGGGCAGACGGCGTCGCCATTGCACCCAAGGTCACACAACTTATATTAAAGTGGACCCTAGCTCAAACGTTACGGCTCTCAACGTCTTTAATCCTGAACTTTGGTTCGTTCTGGATTGATTTATGGGTACTCAATAAATTTTCTTAGTGCTTCGAGAGCTATTAGTGGACGTGGACGCAATGAGGAATAAGATTCTTTTGAATTTTAAGTAATTGTTTTAGGTTCTGATGCAACATGTTTAGGCGGGTGCCTTTACCGGTGCACGCCCCCTCTCCAGGTCCAAGGAGTTGCTTGCACGTTCTTGTCCCTAGAGATCTTCGTTCTTGACTCCTAGAAGAAGGCCTGTAAATGGTTTACTTGAAGAATAAATGATTTGAGTTCTTTAACACCTGGATGCGGATTCAAAAGTAATGGTAACATTAACTATAATAACTTAAGCCTAAGTACTTACACACGACTGCAAGGCCTTAGTTATGTTTCAACAGTATTCATCAAATCTCATAGAAAAGACTGGAGTGATGACAATTCCGGAAAACCACAGTACTCTTCGCTCAAAATCAGTTTACGACTCCTTAAACTGGCGTCACACATCCCTCGCTATAAAAAGGTCTAGTTTCACATGTGGACGATTGGCAAACGTTACTAGCACTTCGTTTTTTTCCCGAGCATGGCCTAAAACCAATTAAAAATGGGGTGTCCAACATGCAGTGTGTATTGACAGCAACTAACTGCCATAGGCTCGGCTTTACACTTTTGTTCGTCGCATCCGCGGGATAAAATTGTGGCGTTTGAATTTTATTTTTCTGACAATTTTCGTTTGAATTTAGAATATTTTATAACGTTTGCTTTTTTTGGTGTTTATGGTTTTGGCTTGCAGTATGGAGATTAGTTTTTAATTAAATAAGTGTGGCATTTTTCAATGCAGTATCCTGCTCCAGGACTGCCTCGCTTTTGGCTCGAGCATCTATTTCATCTCGGCTGCAATGAGATAGTTTGCTTACTTGCATCAAAATATACTATTTTTTAAAACTGAACCAAGATGTAGCATATCTTCATAATTTACTTCTAAAACCTTAGAGCGGTTTTGTTTCAATAGATTGCATAAATAAATGATATTTTTACATGTAAGTAGATAAGCAACATTATAAGACAACAACTTTTTGTAGTCCAATGAAACCAAACTACTTACATTATTTTTTCATCGTAAAAGAACATAGAATAGGCTACACTTTATTGTGTACACCATATAACTAAATAGCAGAAAGTTTAGACGAAGAAAATATTTCCAAGAGGACACAATGGGCTTCAAGAATATTGATATTATTTAGGAGACTAGCTAGAATCCACTCCCAAGTTTATACTATTACCATTCCTTAATTCAAAAGCTTCTGAATACATTCTGATATTCCCTCAAGTCATAAGATTTACAATTATGTATATTATTCACAAGTTATACTGTGGTAACTTTTACGATCGAGTCTGCTTCGAAGCAGGACCATTTATGTTAATCTGCAGTACCTAGGAGGCGGAATAACAAATCGACTTTGCTTGATTATATTTTGTATATATGTCGCAGCTAAACAGCTTAATCAGCCGTTCAATTGGTTGCCTAGCCTTTTCATTTAATTGTGCCTATTTTTCAACGACCTACATAACATCTTCGGTTCAATATCGTGTAATCATTTACCGATGTCACTTATGTCGTTGATTAAACGGCGTGGTTCAATGAAAAGGCTAGGCTTTTAATGAAACGGCTGGTTGCCGTAAAAAATAAGGTCATGGCTATAATTAAAAAAAAACATGTTTGTCTTCAAATTTTTGTATTCACATTAAAATTGCCTTCATTTTGATATATTTTTCAAGTGGTAAGCATAAAGTGCAACTACTGATATCAACTTACCTGTTTGTACACAGCAACCAGGTAATAGAACCAGGCAAAAGAACCCAAAAAGGTAGGCAACCTAGCTGTTACATATTCTGTATCTTGTATGCTTTCCATTGAAATTTCGTTCGTTTGGCAAGCAAGTCAGTGGAATTTCAATAGACAATTATTAAAAAAAAAAATACTTATAGCCATTACCTTTTTTTTATGGCAACCCTATTGGTATATGTTCAGAAACATATTTGATTTGATAAAATATATTTTGCATCCGGTAAGTAAGTGAGTGAAATTCGATCTTACTTGGGATCCTCTTGTAGATTCATCTTCACACTTATATTTGCACACTTCCATTTTCAAAATTCACTTTAAAAATGTATATTTTCACTTCTCGAACCATCAACAAATATTTGCTCCAGCATTGGCCGAACACGCCAACGCCAACACACACCTAATCCTAACGTTTGCTCAAGTTGTAAACTAGGAGTAGTAACACTACAGGGACTCGAGACAAACATTCTGGCCAAATATAGCGAAACTAAGCGAGTACAGGCAACATGCCTGTAATATATTATAGGTTCTGTACTTATGTCTGTTGGTCTTAGTCTTGTACCATCTGCGTTATTCTGGACGTATGTAGTAAGCAGAGAAATACTCGAATTAATCGTCATCTTCCTGCCCTTATCCCATATTATTTGAGGTTAGCGCAACACGTTTTTTTCTTCCATTCCTCCGCTAGTCCATGACAAGCGGTTCCCTTTCAAATTTTCTGGCACAAGCGCCACTTATTTTCCTATAATGTATTCATTAATAAAATACTCGAATTAATGATAAATATATTCGTGACCCTTAATCGCAGGTATACATCAAACTACTTGCAGATCAGACACTCCTTCTCTATTTTAAGCATCATATCAGCCGAAAGACGTCCACTGCTAGACATAGGCCTCACCCAAAGGGGGCGTTTGCCATAATCGCCACACTTGAAAGGCGGGTTGGCGATCGCAGTATAGCTGTTGCAATGCACAAAGAATGCTGCTGCCCATTCACTGGTGAATCCCTTAGTCGCCTCTTACGACACCTACGGGAATTGATGGTCCTTAATTGCAAGCATTTATTGATAAAGCCATAAAGAAGCATCCTAAAACTCAAAAAGATACAAAAAATCAGCCATACCGCCATAAGACAGAAAACAAAAGTTATCGACGCACTCAGTTACTCACAAAAGCTAAAATGGCGATGGGCTGGACACATTGCCAGACTCAAAGATAATCGCTGGACCAAAACGACAACGCCATGGCTAGGACCATCGGGCCAAAGGAAAAGAGGTAGGCCAAATACGCGATGGATAGATGATGTCATAAAAATAGCAGGCACACACGGGATGCGAGAAGCTGAAGACAGAGAAAAATGGTCATCTTTGGAGGAGGCCTTTACCCTCCGTTGAGAGGGGTTCTTGTACCCATAAAATATAAAAACACCTAAAAGAATAAAGCACCTAATTAATAATTAATGCATGCAAACTGTTTCGATAGTTATTTTTTTTTTCTTTTAATTTTTTTCTTTTGAATTGTAAACCGATATATTTAACCTATATTTGTATTTGTTACAAGAAACAAAAGGCTTTTTTTATTTTATTTTATTGATAAAGACGCTCTAAGTGTCGCCCTATGTGTCAGTCAGTCAGCATCGACCAACGGTGAAACTATGCTGCACACTGTTTAACATTTGCTCAGCTCGCTCCATTTACCACACTGAAATCCAATCGGAATCTTTGTTTTATTGTTAATATTGTGATTGTAAATTGTTAGAAATAAATGTTTCGTTATCTGTAACGTAAGTGCTGTATATAATAAAGAATATTGTATTTCGAATTTTCTTGTAAAATTATTTTCAATCGTTTCAGTGAAATGAACGGGTAACAAATTAAATGCTTCTAAACTAGACGCATTGATGTGGGCAATGATGATCAAACCAGTACAAATATACTGCCGAAAAAAGGTAAATCTATACTAATGTAATAAAGCTGAAGAGTGTGCTTGTTTGAACGTACTAATATACCAATTAACCAGTCGGATTTGTTTTATTATTTCTATATATGATAGCCACATTCGAGGAAGGCTATAGGCTATACAGCAACGGGATAAAACGTGATATGCGCGAATGCAGTCGAGGGCAAAAGCTAGTCAACAATAATTTCTGTCATAATTTCTCGCAGCACTGTCTGTTATTCACGAATAAGAAGATAGTGCTGAAAACATACCCGTCTTTGTAGTTTAATTCATCATCATCATCATTTCAGCCGAAAGGCGTCCACTGCTGGTCACAGGCCTCCCCCAAGTGTCACCACATCGTCCGGTGTTGTCTGACTTCCAGCATATTCCCGCGCCTTTCAACATGTCATCGTTTCACCTACTCGGACTTGGGCCGGTTTTAACTATGTATTTCAAAATATTAAAACGACACAAACAAAGATTGCTGATAAAAAACATCACAACTCCTAACGGACATAACATCCAAAGAGCAGGCATCGTTTACCATCAAAGCACTAATAATATAATTTAGTTCAACTAAGTTCAGCGCAGAATTATCGAGTTAAGTCATTATTCAACTATGCCCGAGGGAGTTACAGCGACAGTTAAGGTGCATTACTCATGTGAGCTGTTTAAAATTAATGCTGAACCACTTAGAGATTGTTTTGATAGTGGAATGAATATAAATAGGATCAGTTTTGCTACTTATAGGCACATACGTACGTGGCTTAGGTCAGTAGGAGTCTGAGAGACCTCTCTGTCTGTCCTGAGACGGAATACATTCTTGAGGATTTGAAAAAAGAAGGTGGTAAGCGATGTTAACCCTTAACTACTCGCGTGGGGTTCCAAACACCCCAGACCGTGTTTAAAGCTTATAACTTTTTCAAATTTAAATTTACCTTGCTAGTTCTTTTAGTAGCTTTGTGTAAGCATAAAACCTTCGTAAATCAGTCGCGACTCGCGAGTGTCAGACACTCCGACATGGATAGTCGCGAGTTGGAGACGGAGTGTCGCGAGTGTCAGATCTCCGAGATGGAGTGTCGCGAGTGTCAGATCTCCGAGATGGAGTGTCGCGAGTGTCAGATCTCCAAGATGGAGTGTCGCGAGTGTCAGATACTCTTACATGGAATGTCGCGAGATGGAGATGGAGTGTCACGAGTGTCAGATCTCCGAGATGGAGTGTCGCAAGATGGAGATTGAGTGTCGCGATTGTCAGACACTCCAACATCGAGAGTCGCGAGATGGAGAAGGAGTGTCGCGAGTGTCAGATCTCCGATATGGAGTGTCGCGAGATGGAGATGGATTGACGCGACTGTCAGACACTCCAACATCGAGTGTCGCGAGATGAAGATGGAGTGTCGCGAGTGTCAGATCTCCGAGATGGAGTGTCGCGAGATGGAGATTGAGTGTCGCGAGTGTCAGGCCTCCGAGATGGTGTTTTCGAAGTGTTTCTATGGACTACGTACTCCAAATGCCATGGACATGTATGCAATGAGCACATGATTGTTGTCTGTCAAAATTGTGTTTGAAAAAATTGATATTTTTTATGAACTTATTACAAATTATTAGCTCTCTGTTTATTAAAAAAAAGAGTTTATACGTTCATTAATAATTATGTAAGTTCAAAGCTATTAATAAATAAAAAAATGATTTTGCATGTATATTTTTTTTTATTTAAATATTTAAAAGGGGTTGTTTGACACCGCACGCAACGATTTACGTAGTTTTTTAGGTGCGAATAACTAAGGGTTAATTATTTTGGTTTAAAAGACAAAACTGAAAATTATATCTTCTAACCATCCGTTTTTTCAAGGAACTACATACAGATCACACACCATAGAACCATGATCGAAACTAATTAAACTGCTCAACCATTAACATAATAACGATTCCATGCCCCCAAAATAATGACACAAACAAACAAACAATAACATTTAATTCAATTAGCATAGCGCCAACTCGCGTCAGTAATTGAATGTTCTCAACATCTGTAATCAATTGATAATCGCATTAATTACACTGTAACTAACCAATTAATATGCGGACGCCATCATTGCTTTCACATTGATTCGATTGTGTGTGATAATTTTGGTTGAAAAAGGGTGATAATAAGATATATGAGATATATAATATGGGATAATGTGGACACCAACTGGTGAGATAAGTAAATAGGATGATGAAGTTTCAGACGCATACTCAGTTTGAAAAGCTAGGCAGTAGTGATTCAACGCACAGGGAGGATTTGGTCCCCAAAATCCTCTTTTTAACCGACTTAAAAAAAGAGGAGGTTCTCTTTTTAACCAACTTAAAAAAAGAAGCCGTTGGGTAAAAAAAGTCTTTGTTACCTCTTAACTCCGTCATATTATTATATGAACCGTTTTTTTTTATGTGGAACGTGTTGTGTTGTTAGGTGTGTGGTACTATTAAGAAGTGAAAAATAAAAAATGTTTTTTAAAAAAAAAATACAACCGACTTCCAAATAAAAAAAAACACAACAAAGTTTCAAATAACTTTAATTTCGGAAGTCGGTGTTAACATACAAAAAAACACCGACTTCCGAAATTAACGTTATTTTATACTTTGCAGTGTTTTTTTATTTGGAACTTTTGGAAGTCGGTTGTATTTTTTTGTAAAATGTTTTTTTTTTCAATCAATCAATCTGTCTTTCCTTTTCCTATGCTGGGGTCAGCTTCCAGTCAGTAAATACTGGTAAGTGTTGATGGAGCAACTGCCTATTTAACTTCCACTACCCAATGATTGGGTAACGTGGGACCTCATGCTAAAACTGGTGTCAGATTTTCGGGCTTCTTATAGTCCATAACGACTTTAAAGTCCTTAAAAACGTACTATCCAAGTCATAGAGGAATATCGACAGGCTTAGGGGCTTATGATCAATATTTTTCAGATTTTCCATCATATAATTTAAAGTTACAGCTTGAAATCTGTTCCCAGTTACTGTTAAAAGAGTCCTTTTACATAAGACTTGAATACAACTGAGAAAGTGTTGATGTCATTATTATAGGTATTCTGTACCTGGTGGTTTCGAGAATAAAAGCGACGTATAGGTAATGTTTCCAGAGCCTAAAACTACTACTCCTGAAACCCTGCCTCTAAATATTGAATAGACTAAAACATGAAAATGGTCGAACAATATTCTCGAAAAGTAAAAAAATCCGGCGCGTGTTTGTAATGTCGCTAACACGCCCTTAGCACCCGTGACAAGCTGCTATAGACGTGACGCGGCGCGGAAAATGTACCAAATATACATTTTGAAAGGCAAAAAAAACGGATATATTTTTCATGAGAATATGGCGGTGTAGGATTACGATGATTTGAAACGTGTACTTGAATAAGTTTCTACTACTACTTCCCAAATAGTTCTTATACATACGACACATTACTTATTGTCTGAATAAAAATAACAGGTCAGTAAACTCCACGATCATCATCTGCCTAGCCTTTCCCCAACTATATTGGGGTCGGCTTCTAGTCAAACTGGATTCAGCTGAATACCAGTATTTTACGTGGAGCGGCTGCCTACCAGACCTCCACAACCCATTAACTGGGTAACACGGTACTCCTTGGCAAGACTGGTGTCAGATTTTGCTGGCTTCTGACTATCCGTAACGACTGACAAAGATGTACAAATGACAGCCGGGACCAACGGCTTAACGTGCTTTCTGAGGCAAGGAGGAGTCTCGGTATGTTAATATGGTCACCCATCCACAGACCAACCTCGGTAAGCTTTGCTTAACCTTGAAGATCGACCCGTGCGGCTGTTATTATTTAGCTACGAGCTCCAAAACTCCACATCAGTGGAGTACCACACATAGCTAAGTGGTTAATGGCTAAATACTAACAGCATCACGGTTCAATCTTAGAGGCTAAGCAATGCTTGTTGAGGTCTATCCGTTTCCTATCGAGAGTCCACCGTACCTCGGAGAGCACGTTAAGCCGCTGGTCTTGGCTGTCATTTATGGGCCACACAATCTGACACCAGTTTTGTCAAGGTGAACTGTGTAAGCCAGAGCCAGTTACTGGTTTGTGGTGGTCTCATATTTATTTATTTATTTGGATCTCCAACAAGATACACAGAAGATCATAAGTCACAGTGATACAAGTGGTTCATTTAACTGTGCTCCTTTAGTTAAAGGAGACCACAGCATGCAAATATAACTAGGTTTACAAAACATAATAATATGATATGCCATCATCAATCATTCCATTACATTAAATTAAATTTATTAAATTAAAAAAAAAAATATTCCAATAGATTAAATTAAGATTATTTCAGTAAATTAAATTGCTTCACTGAATTAAAATTTTTGAATTAAAATTTATAGATGCAGCCGTTCCATGAAAATACTGGTACTTGCTGAGAGCTGACCTCAGGTGGGGAAAGGCTAGGCAGGTAAATACCAGCAGCAGTAACAACAGCCGTTTAGGCACGCCATCATGTTTTTGTGATATCCCTGTATTACTAGCCAGTTAACAAAGGTTATAAAGATGACTTTTTAATATTACAGGGGAACATAATCCAGGGATAAAACTATCCTATGTCCTTTCTCGGGACTCAAACAGTCTCTATACAAGTTCATCTAAATCGGTTCAGCCGTTTGCTCGTGAAGAAGTAACAAACATACACACACTCACAAACTTTCGCCTTTATAATATTACTAGCTTCCGCCCGCGGCTTCGCCCGCGTGAAATTAGTTTTTGTCAATTCTGGTTCCTTATGTCTAAGAGACTCTTACAGGGGCCAGCCTCACGTTGTGTGCAAAAATATTTTTGTACACAACGTTTGCTGTTTTGTTATCATTTGTTAAAATGTGGAGATTGTTTGGACTCGACACTCGCGAGCAGGCCACGTAAAGTTGGCCATGCGAAAAACAGTTTTTCTCTAAATGGACACCCGCTACTTTAAGTGTTTGCCCTTGCGCTTTGTTAATGGTCATTGCGAAGGCTGGTTTGAGGGGAAATTGGATTCTTTTAAACTGAAACGGTAAATCTGTAGGGATCATGGGTATGCGTGGAATCAAAACTTCTTCATCTTTCGCTATACCTGTCATTATAATTGCTCTAATAATGTTGCGTCCTAGCTGCGTAATTTGCAATCGAGTCCCGTTGCATAGTCTCGGCGCTTCGAGATTTCTCATTAATAAAACTGGAACCCCAACTTTCGGTCTCAGCTTATGAGACGGCACTCCTGACAGCTCTAAAGAGTTTAGAAACTCGGTAGGATAAGACGTCACCTGTTCACTGTCCATGACAATATCTACCGACAAATATTCGACAACATCGCCTTGCACATGTGACATCATTCGTTCATTGATCTGTCCCACGATTTCATTGGTCGGTGCTAATATTGCCCTTTCACACAGCCATTCTCTATTCCTCATGTTATGTTCTAAACCGGGATAGACGTTGTTTTTAAGATCTTCCAAGTTGTGGACAGCATTACAAAATTCTTGATTTAATGTAATCATGCCGTTAAAAGCGAACTTTTTTGTAACTTGATACACCCAAAACTTACTAAATTACATGTTCCTAGATTCAGTGGTTAAGATTTCGTATACAAAAAGTTTGGATTTGTAGTTCTCGAAATTCGTTTTCGTATTCGTTTTTGAAATTCGAAATTTCAAAAATGCTGGAACAAATGTTTAATGATTTCATATCAAGTGCTTAAATATAAAGTTTCATGGTTTTATCTTTTAAAATTAAAAATTCCCATACAAACTTTCAACCCCTATTTCAACCCCTTCATCCCTTTTTTTTAAATAAATAGTAGCCTATGTTTTGTCTCAGGGTCTAAAGATTGTCTGTACCAAATTTCATCAAAATCAGTTGTGGGGTTTCAGCGGGAAAGCGTAACAGACAGACAGACAGACAGAGTTACTTTCGCATTTATAATATTAGTTGGGATAAAGTGTGGGTATAGGTTGCAGTTAAAGGTCAGTCCTTGAGTCGGTCAAAGCGTAGCTTAATTGACCTTTTAAAATCAGTACCTGCTCCAGAACTCAGTGCCACATTCCGACTGAGTATCATCATCATCATCTGGCTAGCCTTTTCCCAACTATATTGGGGTCGGCTGTGAGTCAAACCGGATTTCAGCTGAATACCAGTGTTTTACATGAAGCGGCTGCCTACCAGACCTCCACAACCCATTAACTGGGTAACACGATACTTCTTGGCAAGACTGGAGGCGGATTTTCTGGCTTCTGACAATCCGTAACGACTGCCAATGATCTACAAATGACAGCCGGGACCAACGGCTAAACGTGCTTTCCAAGGCACGGATTAGTCTCGGTATCTTAGGATGGTCACCCATCCACATACAGACCTCGGCAAGCGTTGCTTAACCTTGAAGATCGACCCGTTCGGCTGGTATTTTTAGCCACGAGCTCCCTTTAGCCACGAGCACCCTTTATCAACAAGCTCCAGTGCCTCATTTCGACTAAACGTCCACTGACATTCATAAAATGACCAGAATTCATTTTTGTACGCTTTTTCCTTGAATTTTTTGAGTATTAAAAACTTAAATTATATCATGAAAACATTTACGATTTTTAATGCAAAGTTAAAGAATTAATTTATGCAAAGAAAAGAGTGCATTCCTTTTTCATAATGTTTGGTTTTAATTTGAATTCCTCAAGTGCAAGAGAAGTATGATGCATATTTACTTTTCTTTTAGTTTTAATGAAAGCATAATTTTAAAAGAATTCATGAAAACTAAATTTTTGCGCAGTCCCTAAAAATATTTTTTAGTAACGACGTAGCTCACTTATTATATTGAAACGTTTTTTCTTTTTCGTTGATTATATTTCGACATGTTTTTGCATGTTATTTGCATTCATACTTTTATTTATGCCATATCTAAAGCCTGCATATTTCAATACCAATTAATGAAAGAGCAGAAAGATCGATGTTTTCGAAATTTGGATTGGGCGAAGAGTTCTTCGTATACCATGGACCGCCATGAGAACGAATGAGTCCAGACTGGCAGAACTTAACATCACCAAACGGCTTTCTTCAATATGCCAGGAGCGTGCCCTCAGCCTTTTTGGACATATAATGCGTTCATCCAGGCATGGCCTGGAAAGGTTCATGATATTGGGCCGGGTCGAAGGATAATGCGCTCAAGGTAGAACACCGGCAAGATGGTCCGATTCAAAAAGAAGGCTATCAGAGGCACCATGTACAGAGAAGTCCTTACTGCAGAAGACTCTTGGAAACGCGTCGTATGTTGTCGCGATCCTCAGCAGTGAGGGAACGACGAAGAAGAGAGAATGAAAGAGATTACAAGACACCAGGGGCGCTACTCTCTAAGCCCGAAGTCCGTAGTTTCGGGCTTAGTTGCGGGCGTATTCTAGTCCGTATCACCTAACCACTACTTGACAGTTAGGTACTGTCAAATCGTGTTGTCATTCATTCTTAGTTCGGGTTCGGAACTAATCATAAGTCCATAGGTGATACAGAGTAGAATACGCCAGCAACTAAGCCCGAAACTACGGACTTCGGGTTTAGAGAGTAGCCCCCCTGACTTGAGACAGTTCAAAGCTGCTACCGATAACGTATCAGAACTGAGATTAACATAAATTCAAACAAACCAGCATGGTCCTTCATCGTGTGCCTAGACTTCTCCCAATTATGTTGGTTCCTCTTTCAATCTAACCAGATAATGTTGAAAATCCAGTATTTTACGTGAAGGGACTGCCTGAAATGGTCCATCAATCTCCACCTAGCCTTTCTCCAATTCTGTAGAGGTCGACTTCCAGACTACTCGTTAATGCAGCTGAGTACCAGTATTTTAAATACTGGATTGTGGAGATCATCCTCCACAGCCAAGTATCTGGGTAATACCGTACCCCTTAGCAAGACTAGTATCTGATTTCTTTTGGCTTTCCCGGGTAATAACCACGGAGCAAATTCAAAGAGGAGATGTTGTAATTTAATTTCCCTATGAAAAAACGCGTGACACTTTGCGGGGTGAGGGGGTGTTAGATCCCGCCCACTTCTTTATTTTCCATCTACCGATCAATAGCTAAAACTACTCGCTAGTTCCATCGATTTTACTTTGTAGTTACGCAACTATCTCACACTAGATGTCACTAAAAGTGCAAGATGCAACAGGGTCGTACTCAGGATTTTCGATGCAGGGAGTAGGTAATCTGTTTTTTTTTTTAATTAATTTTGCGAACCATCTTGATACATTATTGAATTGCCTATTGATACTTTTATGAAAAAAAAAACATGTTTGAATAAAAAGGTTTTTGATGAATGACGAAAGAAGATTAGTTGTTTATCTTATATTTTTAAATTACTTATTTTGTTAATAATACTTATCAAGATTGTTTAAGTACAAAGCTAGTCTTCTTAGAAAAAAAAGACCTCCCATTTACGTGACAATCTATCCGAAACCATTAATGTCAAATAAATAAGTAATGAGTGACTAAATAAAAAAGCATGACGCGAAAGAAGCTTCCTAGTAGCATGACCCTTTTAATATGGTCAATTAGGTAAGATCGTGGGTAAGATTAATTAATCAAAGGCTGAATAAATAATAGACAAATTACAACGAAATAAATTTATTAGCAAAATTCAATTTCCTGCAAAAATAACTGATTTGGTTAGTTGTTGTCGGTTGGTTACTCTATCGTTTTCAATGGTTGCAAAATATCTATATATTTTTCAGCTGATTTAGTCAGAAGAAAAATATGATTATCAGTCGGTGATTCTAATTCCGGCCCTGTATTTTTGACATTTTCATGATTAATGTTCATAATTGACGATAGATGGCCTGTTTACAAAATGATATTAAAACTACAAAAACAATATTTTGGCGATTAAAGGATCTTTAGGAATGAAAGTTGAAGAAATTTCAGTACATATGATTATTAAAATATATAAATACTGAGCTCTACATACCTAAATATTCTTAGTTCCCATGACACAAAGTGTCGCCATCTAATGTCGGGTAGAATTATATTTGAAAACACCAAAGCTAAGAGATTTTTCTAGAACTATTTTAATAAATTACGCGTAAAATTACTTACAAATAAAATGTGATGCCATAGCATCAGAACGTCCATCCGAATAGTTATTACAAGATAAAACACAACACTTCATCTTTTTTTTCTTTTAACGCGAATGTAATGCTGTAAAAAGGGAACGTTTACGAAGTGCACAAGACGAACGCCAACAATACACTGACTAAGGCCACGCCCACGTGATGACGTCAGGACCTAGTTGAAAATCACAGTGCACAGTTGTTTAGGCCGTCTCCTCTCTGTATTTGCTCCGTGGTAATAACTGTCTAAGATCTGTTCTGCCGGAATCAATGGCTTAATGTGCTTTCCGATGCATCGAGAAATAAAAGATGGTCACCCACACAGACTGACTTCGGCAAGCGTTAAAACCTTGAAGATCGAACGATGCAGCCGTTAGAAGTCACAAATTCCTATAACAAAATGGTCTTGAAGCAAGAAAAATTACTCAACCCATACCGACACTTAAAGACCAACCCTCTAATGTCTAAACGCCCTCCCCGTCATGTATTTTCCACCATACTTTTCATATCTACCCGCAAAACAAGCAGTAGGAAAGTGCGAAGTTAAAAACACGGTGTAAGCATAGTACGGAGATAGGGGCAGCAAGAATTTCATTAAACTTGCCTCGTTGGCCGAGATCGAGAATTACTGGCTGTCGGGGCGGACTGCCTTTACACCGCAGCGAACTGAAATGGGTTGTAGAATTAAGATTTTTGTTATTAAGTATACAGTATTTTTGTTATTCAGTGTAAGTGTACATACCGATTTTTTTCGGGAAAAGAATATAATACGGCGGTATATATACATTTTGACGTATTCATGCTATTCTTTCTTGTTTCTGTTTGTTAGTTTTAATTTATTTTACTTTTCTGTTTGTTTGATGCGAGTCCCAAATAAATATTTTTCATTCTTTCTTTCTTTCTTTTATAATTATGCCATGTATAGGAAATAACAAGATTATGTAAAAAAAAAAATTGGTAAAAATGTTGTCAAAATAATTAAAATACATGCCGTATTTTATTTATTTTGACAACATTTTTAACAAGTGGTTTTAAAATAAAATCTTAAAATCAAAGTAGGTATTGAGTGTCCTATAGTCAGTAGGTTTTGTCTATCGTGTCCTATGAATGGCTGTCATATACTCGTAAATATTATTATTTTTCTTCTTGTTTATTATTTTGAAGGTTTGCAGTTGCAGTAGCAATACATTATCCACATGTATCTAAAAATAAAATAAATAAAAGCTTTTCATCCATTCGGCCTGATCCGGTTAGCGTTTTGCGAATTGATTGATCGTTTGTTCACCGTCGTTTGTTTAAAACAATACACGAACTCCATTTCAATTATATTATCCCGAAATAGAAATGTTATGGGTAAACATAAAAGTTTACTGTGTGCCGACGATATAAAATTGGAGTGTTAGCGATAGGAATCAAATTCGCTTGGCAAGTTTAAATATTTGAGTTTTATGTATTTTGGCTGATCGTCTCTCGCGGGCGCGGTTTATCGGATCAGCAGAATTTTAAGCAGTCCTCAAAGTAGCTGGTTTATGCAAACAAAACGTTAAACTTATCAGCTTGAGAAAACAGGGTTTGATTTAACGTTTACTTCGAGAGAATGGTAGCAGCAATCTTCTGACTGTCAGCCCACTGAGATCATCATACCATCATTGTGAGTACAGCTAAGGAGTGGAATTTTCTGTCAAAGGAATTCAGTGTTTCCTATTGGCTAAAACCTGGAGGTCTTTAAGTCAAGAGTGAATGGACGTAGGTGAATGCGACATCTCTCCGGTTTCCCCGCGCGGACTCCCGCGTTCGCCTTGCGCGTTCAGTAGCGATAATATAAATTCAGAGTGACGTCACAGCGCCAGGTGCACAGTTAAGTCGGACGTATTAGTAATAAAATAAAACAATTATTTTGCTATTCGTGGTGGTATGGAAATTCCTACTTTAGTGGGTATGTTTTATTAAACAAGTTCTTACTTCAGAAAACATACACACTACTACTACTCTGCCAATTTTAATAAAACTAAATGCAATTTCTTCAATAGAAGGAAGTTACGCTCCGGTGTAAATGCTGCCCCCAACGGCGGCTTTTTGATTTTATAGCGAGCACTAATTTAACGTGTAAACGATATAGCACTTTGTCATAGCACTCGTGAGATCTAGTGGCGAAACTTTCTGTTTGTGTCGAACTACCCTATTTTATTTAATGGTGGCTTTTGAAAAGATTTAAAAAATTGTTTATTGGTTAAAATAAATGTTTTGTATAGAAATAAGAAAGATAAAGGTATGATAAAAATGTTTGTCTGCAATGGTGCAATGGTGGCTCAGCAAATTGTGGTAACTGACTAAACTGACTTCTTTTTTTGCGATTTTCGGATTGGTCCCATACTAAAAGTAGTTTATAATGACGAGTACAATGACCCCTTTTCAGGTATTGTGTTTATCCTGTTACACGTTGTATATTGTATTGATATGAATTGTGTTGGTGCGGTGATAAGGACCGTGGGCGACCGTTGTATGCGAGAATGAAATGACCGGTCGATGTGACGACACTTGGAGGAGGGCTATGATGCCCAACAGTGTGTCTTTCGACTGAAATGAATACGATAATGATAAAAAAATTATAAAAAAATCCGAGTTCAAAGTGAATCTGACTACTTTGCTAAATATCTAAGAAGTAACTTAGGTTTTTTCTAGGCTACATTAAAGTTATAAAAAAAAAAAACATAATAAAAACAACGATGTCAACTAAACCTAAATTGGTCTCCATTCGGCTTTTTGAGATTATAAGAAGAACTAAATTAAACTGGGAACTATGTTATACTCTGTTATTGTTCCCATAAGATAGAACTTGGGAGCTTTCTGTTTGTCTCTTGATTTAACCCAATTTTCTCCTTTTGAAACTTATAATTTATTTTATGGAGGTACTGAAGTTTGATTTAAACATTAGATATTATATTTTCAAAGTTGAGCTTTCATTTTACTAGTATCAACATTTATAATCGACTGTTTATATTATAACGAACATTATCAAAGTTTATTGAAATATGGCACTAAATTCCAAAAACAACCTTTTCCTAAATATCTCTCATGTCGCAGGTCTGCTGGAAGAAAATTCTTTAGAAATTAATAGCGTCTTTGTACTCTTCTATCCTAATTTTTTTGTTCTATTTTAGAGTATTGTATCGTGTGTACATAAATACAAATATAAATAAACTCTGAACAGTGAAAGATATGGCAAGAAATCATGTTTAATATACTTGAGAGCTGGAACCAAGACGTTAGAAAAAAATTACCAGTAGGCTACCTAAGCATCAAAAAATAACTCTATTAAACGGACGTCCTTTACTCAAAGACCCACCCCATTCCAAAAAATAATTACCACCATTCCTCATCCACTAACCTAGTTACCCAAAACTTTGGACAACTCCAAAACAACTAAGCTATGGCAGAAATCATGTTTGAGTCAAACATGTGCCAAGTTGTTCATAATTGGCGCTGGAACCGTGTGAACAGGTCTCCTTTCAACTCGGCCGAGTTTGGACGTGTTCTTGTTCATTAGCTTACTGACTGCTATCAGTAATTGGAGGTAATTGACAATGGAGTTTTGAGGTAAAGAGTTTCATGGAGAATTCGACTAACTTTGAGGTACGTTATTGGTTGTCGCGTTGTGTATATTTGTGGTTATTTAGTTGGTAGCTTATTAATAACACACGATGCCTGGTGATTTATCATCTGCCTAGCCTTTTCCCAACTATATTGGGGTCGGCTTCCAGTCAAACCGGATTCAGCTGAATATCAGTATTTTACATGGAGCGGCTGCCTACCAGACCTCCACAACCCATTAACTGGGTAACACGGTACTCCTTGGCAAGACTACTGTCAGATTATCTGGCTTCTGACTATCCGTAACGACTTCCAAAGATCTACAAATGACAGCCGGGACCAACGGCTTAACGTGCGAGGCACGGAGGAGTCTCAGTATGTTAAGATGGTCACCCATCCACAGACCAACTTCGGCAAGCGTTGTTTAACCTTGGAGATCGACCCGTGCGGCGTTATTATTTAGCCACGAGGTCTTCCACGATGCCTGGTGATTATTTATTTATTTTTCAACTCATTTTTTGCCTCTTAAAAGACGGAAATTATAGAAACGTATGTTTAATCAGAATAATAAGAATTATTTTTCTTGATCCAGGACATGATCGATCCGTATGCCAAGTTTAATTAAATTCTTTATTGCCCTGATATACTTATAATCTTCTAAATATCTACATTTTAATATTAGAATTTGATTAAAAGAAAATTGGACGGGGAAGACACGATAAAACTCTCGAAGATTTCAAAATAAATATTTTCGTATGTTTTGGATTAACAAAGACCACTCCACCGTCTGCAAAAAACTTAAATCCCGGGCCCATACCACCTCATACTATTGAAAAATAATTAGATAACTTATAATTAACCAGATCTAAAGCTAGAGATTTCAATTAAAAAGACGGAGCGTTACGATGATTTGCGTATATGCATATTACCATGATATTAAAAAAAAGTGTCATAGACTATTTCAGTCAATGAATGGATGCGTTCATGCTAAGAGGCTGCGTTCATATTTCCAACACATACTCAAACCATAAATACTTGTGGAAACATCTGGCCCACACAACCCACCTTAGTTTGATAAGCGAACAAGTTGCTTCGAAATTGTCAAATGTCTCCTATTTCTGTACCAGTAAGTAATTGAGTTAGTTACACATAGTCGGAACTTGGTAATAGATGGTGCCATCTAATTGCGCCCGCTTTAACTTTGTTACGGGTTGGTCTTTCTGTACGAGACACAGTTTAAGCAGTTTTTTTTTGATTGGGGATCATCAAATAACTCCTCCCGCTCTGGGCGGAACGGAAGGGTATGTCAGACTCTTACTGATTAAAATCCATTCGTATTCCTCGAAATAAGGACGTGGTAACTCTCTCGAACAATTCCGCAACCCCGGGAGTTTAAATACTTCTAATACTATCGTTAAGGAAGTTTTAGTTATAACTTCTATGTATGCAAACCAGTTCTGTGTGGCTTTCTGTTTTTTATTAGAATTTGAAGAGAATTGGGGGGGGGGAAGATGGCTTAGAATTGTTTCTGCTGAGTAACGGTAGTATTTTGTTCGATTCCAAAGAATTTGATATTGAAGCTACGGTTCTTGAGTATTTAATAAGACAATCTTAGGGCCTGTCCCACTTAGACGGACCGTCTGTTTAAACGGATGACTGTGGCGAATGAAACCCGGATCCGTTCTTTTTCTCGAATCTGTCTAAATGTGAACGGTGTTATATAAATTGTACTGCTACTAGCATATCCGTCTCTTTAGGCGGACCAGGAAAACAGGCGGTCCGTCTGAGTGCGAACGGGCCCTTAGGTATTTTAGTGAAAATCAAAATTAAATAGATATTTATTAGTCCCATACCAAAACGAAAAAAAAGCAAAGTGCGAGTCGGACACCCACACGAAGAGTTTCGTACCATAAACCGAAAAAAAAACACGTTTCTTGAATGGGAGCCCCATTTAATTTTAAATATAATTGAATTTTGATTATTTCTTCAACCCTCTACCTACTACGGTTCTTGAGATACAGCCTGCTGACAGACAGATGGATGAACCGACGAACAGACGGACGGGCGGACAGCGGTGGCTTAGTAATACGGTTCCGTTTGTTATCCTTTAGGTACAGAATCCTAGAAAGTGAGACTCTTCTTTATCAGTCAGTCGCAACTCAAAGTCGTGTTAACGAGAACCACCCCTTAACCCACAATGGGAAATAGAGCAGCTTTAATGGTGTGTTACAGACGACACACAACTGATTTAACCCTAAACTTTAACGTTTTACGAGATTTTCTCTTCACGTTTTGTTAAACTATAACTTGAGGAATATCGTTAAAACTTGACGGGTTACTATTTATTTAAACTTTATGTACAACAGTGGTAGTTGGTAGTAGTGGTGTGGTAGTGGTAAGCCGTTGGTCTCGGCTGTCATTTGTAGATCTTTGGCAGTTGTTACGGATTATTAAAAGCCAGAAAATCTGACACCAGTCTTGCCAAGAAGTACCGTATCACCCAGTTGCTGGGTTGTGGAGGTCTGGTAGGCAGCCGCTCCACGTAAAATACTGGTATTCAGCTGAATCCGGTTTGACTGGTAGCCGACCCCAATATAGTTGGGAGAAGGTAAAGCAGATGATGTACAATAGTGGTAAGCTGAGATAGGGACCATTTTGGCCTCGCGCAGATAATTATTTTTTTTATACTGTTTAGTTTTTAATTTTATTTTACTAGTTTGTTAATCTTGTGCGAGTCCCAAATAAACATTTTTCTTTCTTTTTTCTTTTTACATGGGTGGACTTAATGCATCAAGGCAAGGCTTTCCTTACTTTTTTCCTTTTGGTTTATGACGGGTTTAGTTGTACAGTTATTCAAATTGATGAGCTTGGTAAGTTTTGACGAGTTCAGGTTTTTAGGTTGTTGCTTTATCTGGATTTTCCTGGAATTTCTTGTCAGCAGCCTAGTAAAGTTGGTTGTCTTCTTCCATTCTCAGCGATCTACGGTGTAAATTAAGGTACGGTAAGATACGGTAGGTACATATGTATTTATAACTTTTTTTTTAAAGATGGGAAATCATCAAATGACTTCTTCCGCTCTGGGTGGAGCGGAAGGGCTTGTCAGACTCTTAATGACTAAAACCCATCCTTGTTTCTTCTAAAGCCCTTTGCGTTCCATGGCCGAGGTGACTCTTTCGAACTAATTCCGCAAACCCTATGGGGTAGATTCCTAAAAACGTATATTTAGTCCTTTACTTAGATTCCTAATTTTTTTAAGTTACATAGACAGGTGCGATTAAATTTTGCGTGACGTCACGTCTACGTAGGTACATAGAAGAAATGTAACAAACCCGCACTCCTGAACTCATATGCGTTTGGTCTTTGACAATTTTGTATCATTTATCAAAGTAAAAAAATTGTATCCAACATTTTTATGATGATAATCTAAGCAACGGATTTAATAGAATCATTTTTAAGATGGATTTGCCCATCTTGGCTTACATTGACAAGTGCATGTCATGTTGTGAATCCCAAATATTATGGCAATTCGAAAGTCGTTATCACTTCTAAGATGACACTTTATCAAGAACTTCTGGACTGTCAAACATTGCCGACTCGCTACTCTTAATACCTCGTCATACTTCTCTCACTTTTTTGACGTAACACAAAAAAGATAAAAAAAGAGCAATGGAAAAAGCAACAGATTTTATGGTGTGTACGTTGAACCGCCCACCCGAACTCATTCGAGCCGCATCCCACTCGCGGCCACAACATATATTAATTAAATCTCGCTCACAGCTCATCTAACGCTACACAGACCGCAGGAACTCGTTACGTCTCTGTTAATTGTTAAAACTGTTTATTTCGGTTACCATCCCGTTATAGTGACCAAAATAAACGGTTTAAAATTCACAGCAGCATTAATTGAACTCATTTATTTAAGGATTTTACAAAATAATTAAGAAATCCGAATCTTTAAATTATTATTGGAATTTTCCGATCGGAAATTCATTATTTTGAAGGCGAAAATCTTTTTTAAAATAGATGGAGTTTCTGAATTCCTGAACGAGCTTGTTACAAAATGTTTAATTATATAATTTTTTTTTTCATTAATAAAACATGGTATGGAAGTCGGGACTGGATACAGGATGTTTTAGAAGTTCGTTGTCATGTGTCGTGGTAGTCTGATTCTATGCAGTTGGTGGTATTTATTTTAGCTTAATCACAGATTTGGTGTGACCAACTGCATCAGACTGCTTAGATAATATATTTTTGGGAACTTTTTGTCGTTTTTGCAGTCCAAGTCAATTTATTTATATCGGTTTGACCATTAAAAGGCACTTTTGAACGTCAAATTTACAGTTTCAAAATAAAATATTATACATAGTGACTGTAACGGTCGGGTTTTATCTTTATCATGTCGCCATTTTTTTTTTTATTTTAACAATAAAATTGCTTTTTCACTGTATATCAGATACAAAAGTCACCCTAAAATATGACCATGTACCTCTGATACACACTGTATACCTCGACAGCGTGTTTCAAACGTGCTTGGTCATATTTGATGGAATTTTGTGTTGCAATGAGATGGTACCCTTAACGAAGGTATAGTTAAGGCTTAGTAGAACCACCATTTATTGAACTTTAACATTGAAATACGAAAACAAGTTTTTGGAATTTCATATTAGTAAAAATAAAGATTCACATAATACCAGACTTTAAGATTTATAATCTTCGAATATGTAGAACCGAAGCATTAAGTTAGTAAGCATTTAAAATCAATGACTTTTCAATTTGTTACTGAAATAATAGTGCAGTATTTATTAGCAGATGCGCAAAATCATTTGACCGAATGATTTTAATAGTACTTTCCTCGAATACGATTCACCACTAATTAACGGTAAACCAGTGACCAATTATAAGTATTTGAATTCACAACTGCAAATTCCCTTTAATGACATGACATGGGTCACAGATAATCATATTTGTACCAGATTTCTACTGAATCGGTCCAATCGATTCAGATCTGTGACATTCGGAAAACAGACGGCCACATGAGTGATCTATAACAGCTCCGATTTTGATTCGGTCGTACTGAATCCTAAAAAATATAAAAGAGATCGCTTGAATCCTAAATAATATACAAGAGACCGCTTGTCAGTGGAAAAAACTTTTGACCTTTAAAAACCGCTCTTACTGCTACGTCATAAAGGCGATGTCAGAGTCTTCTAAACTGTGCATCACGGTCTAACACAATAAAGCGGCTGAACTTTTTACTTCATAAATAGTTGGTGCAACGCAAAGCGCTTTAAATCACGGCTTTGTTCGCATCAACGCGGCTTGTTGACTTTCACTGCAATAATTTTATATTTCAGATGTTGTAGCAAAAATGTCTTAATAATTTGCAAGATTTTTATTCACTTTGAAGTTTTAGCGTACTCTAACTATCTCGTGTTTTAACACTTTCCAGAAAGAGTAACCGACACTTTTCCGGGAAATCACACGGTGTCTGTCGGAATAATTAGCTTACGGTACACACAGGGTGCGGGTTTCCTACTATCTTAATCTAATTAAGTAATTATCTCCGCATATATCCTAGTTCAGGGTTTCACATAGCTTCGTAGTTAATAATTAATTAGGCCACTGACTTTGTTTAATAGTTTCGTGAAAATAATATCAGGGTTTTAGCGAATGAATTTCAGAAAATGTTTTGCTTCAAAACCTTTGTTCAGAACAATAGACTAGCACAATAAGTTACACGTGCAAAGTCTTTGTAAACATTGTGTTTGTCTGGGTCTGAAATATCTGGGTCAGAAAATTCACTTGGTAAAAATCTGCACAGCTGCTTACATAATTATGTAGGTACCTATAAATATAATCACAAGTACTATTTAATTCAATCATTTTCCATTTCAAGAACTCGTGGCTAAAAATAACAGCCGCATGAGTCGATCTTCAAGGTCTTCAACGATCGCCGAGGTCGATCTGTGTGTGGGTCTATCTTATCGTATCGAGACTTCCGTCCACATTAAGCCGTTGGTCCAGGCTGTCATTTGTAGATTTTGGCAGTCGTTATGGATTGTCAGAAGCCAGGAAATGTGACACCAGTCTTGCCAAGGAGTACCGTGTTACCCAGTTAATGGGTTGTGGAGGTCTGGTAGGCAGACGCTCTACTAAAAACACTGGCCCGGTAAAAGTTTAGACTTTAGGTACTCATACCAACTATTTTTTATAAAGAATTTCTCAGTAGGAGCCAAGAGTTTGAATTTGTTTGGCCTGTTGTCTTTTGGCTCGCTCCCTAGTACTTAGGACTTAAACATATTTTGTTTTGTAAAACTAATACGTTCAAAAAGTGCTGGTTTTCATCCTAATTTGAATGATGGCTTTTTTTTTTATTCAGCTGAATCCAGTTTGACTGGCCAACCCCAATATAGTTGGGAAAAGGCTAGGCAGATGACCATAATTCATACTAGGTACCTTCCAGCACAAAATCTGCTATCTTAAAACAGCCTGACAACTGCTACTGCCTCCTTGAACTGGTAGTTGCAAGTGTCACTGATGAACTGGAAGTCCTGGGTTCGATTGCCCGGTAAAAGTTTAAACTTTAGGTACCTACTCATACCAGCTATTGTCTATAAAAGATTTCTCAGTACGAGCCAAGAGTCTAGATTTGTTTGGCCTGTTGGCTTTTGGCTCGCTCCCTATTACTAAGGACTTAAACATAATTTGTTTTGTAAAACTAATAGCTGCAAAAAATGCTGGTTTTTATCCTAATTTGAATGATGGCTCTTGATTTTGAAGATAATTGGAGAAATGAGAATACACATTCTTTTAGTACATCTCTCTGCCTAACTCTTAAAAAATGTAGGCGTGACATTTTGCTATGTTTTATTAAAACTCGTTGATTTTTATACTTCTGTATTTCCCTGCATAGTGACTTTTTACCGGTGGAAATATTCGGGTTACTGAACTAGCTGTGAAACGATTTATCAAATAAACAAAATACATCGAGAGGCGCTATTTACTAACGTGACAGCTGAGAGATTGCCCACAACGTACTATTAGTCAACTCACACTGAGTTTAAGAAACTCCACTGTTTTCTTATAAAAGTATCGGTAACTAGATTTTGTAAGAAAATTATGTTGCGACATCGGGACCTCGATTTAAACTATTAAGAAGTGTTTTTCATAGATTTGTCATTTTTTCATTATTATTATTAAAATGTGAATGTGTAATCGACAAAGTATAATAATAATAATTCGAATAATTTTGGTTCTTATTAAAACGTCCGGGGAGATGTTGTAATCTATTTCGAAAGAGGAAGTAGGCAGGGTAGTTAAACATACAAACATTCATGTACAATTGTACATACCGGTCAAAATAATAACCCGCCTTTGCTTCGCCATAGTCGGGTAAAAAGTGCAGCCACCCATAATATGACCTATTTAATTCAAGACGAGCTTAGTAGTAACATCATCACAAAGCCAGGAAACGAGCCACAAAACATTTTCTTTTAATTATGATTATTAACAGGATTGCGTTTGATCACAATCTCACCCGATGGCAAGCAATGATGTGGTCGACAATGGAGCACGCTTGAATAGAAAAATAATCACAAACAGTTTTCCCAACTCCGGGAATGAAACCTAGGACCGCAGCAGCATACTTACGACCACTAGACCGAAAAAACCTAACTCAATTGAAGTCAATAAAAAGCCCATTTAGCCAACTAAAGAACTTACAAGCCTCGTCACGTACTTGAGTACAGTGAACCGCACATTAGTCTAAGCACATTCAGTAAAAAAATCACCCTTACTGCTAAGACATAACGGAGCAAGCAAGTCAAATGGTTACTTGGCTCATGTGTGGAGGATTGTACCTCCAGTTCCATGTGGCATCAATAAAGTGTAGAACAGTAGAAGCAAAAGAACTGGGAGTTCTATTGTTGGAACTAATCTGAATAGATTCGTTCTGTTGCAAGTTATATTGCGTTTTATCTTAGAACGGAGACGTGAGCGGGGTGAGAGTGGTTTTCAATGTGTGGGCGCTGTGGCAGCGGGACGTTAGATTATTTGATGTTGTGTGTTTTATGGGGAACGTTCCTTTATATAAGAAGATTTGCGGCACCTACCACAAATATTTTGAGACGTGGATATGAGAATGATGATGACTTATCTACATCATAAAACGGTAACTTACCGATTTACCTCATCATAATCATCATATCAGCCGAAAGACGTCCACTGCTGGACATAGGCCTCCCCCAAGTGTCGCCATAGCAACCGGTCCTGTGCGTCTCGCATCCATCGGCTAACCGCGACCCTCACCAGGTCATCAGTCCACCTTGTGGGAGGCCTTCCAACGCTGCGTCTTCCGGTACGCGGTCGCCACTCCAGAACTTTTCGGCCCCATCGACCATTCCTTGCCTCGCCGTGACCTTGACCGCTATCGGAGTCACAGGAAGACGGGCTGCCGGGCACTAGGGGCCATTGTTTCGTTATGCTTGTCATTGGGGGGAGGATTTGCCATAATCGTGACGCTTGGCAGGCGGGTTGGCGATCGCTGTGTAGCTGTTACAATGTACAAAGAATGCGGCTGCCGATTCTCTGGTGAGTCCCTTAGTCGCCGGTTTACCTACATTTTAGAAATATAACTATCCGATAATTCGTACCCGATACATAGATTGATATGAATTAAAACTTTAGAAACATTGGCGCCTATTTGTGTACAATATGCAGGAATGCGGACCACTATCGGTTCAAATCGGAAAACGCGCTGGGTAACTGGCCCGTACTACGGCCAGTTACCCAGCGCGTTTAAATAAAGATGAATAAAATAAAAATTGTTTACCCTAAGAGCTCTACACAATGTGAAATTCTAAAAGCTAAACCAAATAATTGTCAAAAATCCTAAATTTTTGACTTTTCGACCGTCGTTATTATTGTTTCATTGATAGAATATACAAATAACAACTTTAATAAGACTCTGCAACTACAAACTTTACTGTTATCAACACTTGTAGTTTTGGATTTCGTAGAAAACTCTTCTAAAATTAACTTGATTTTTCTGTTACCCAGTTCCCGCTGTCAAAATAACCCCACGCAACCCTCAAGACAGACAACTTTAAAATATCTGAACCTATAGACAGTTTTATAGAGATAACTCAGCTTGATTTACTACCATAGACAAGTTCGACTATGTAGGTATATTATGTGGCGTCATAGAATGTGGCGATAATTTATGTGCGTCATGTATTCAATTTACTGCTGATGGGAAGCAATTTATGGGTATTTAGTGACGACGGTGTTTTGTTTTTACGTGGCTACTAAGCAGGGCCATATTGTTATGATTGTTAGCGTTTATCCGTGGTTTCGCCGAATCGAGATAAAAAAAAATGCCAGGGGAATTCAGCGAAAATGCTTCACTGAAAGAGTTTTCATAATCGGATCACTCGATCAGAGACTTACCTTACTTTTAACAAATAAATAGACAACAACGTGTATTTGTTCTGTTAGCTTATGGTGTCCTACTGTTGGGCAAAGACTTTCCCAATATATTTATCCAGCTAACTTGATCCACTGCCTATTACAGTCAATTTGTCAGGGACGAGTCCAAATCTTCACGTCACCTCTTACCAGTCCTCGTTCTGTCGTGCATCCTGAAAAGGTGACCAATTCAGCCTCGCAGATTCGTCTCCAACATTGGCAATGCCTATCTTGAAGAGCATAATAATATGCATCGCAGATTCGGTCGGTATGTTTGATTTACAGAATGATGAGTATGATATCAACCTATTCCTAAACAAGATCGGGATCTTCAAGGGAAAAGGAAGCGTGGCCGTCCTCATCAAACCGTGGTGGCAGAAGCATGACAAACATCGGAAAAACGTAAAGCGTGAAGCTCAAGACCTTTCGCGATGGTGGACTGCTGTGTTCACCCTCTGCTCATAAGATCTTAAGTCAAGTAAGTCAGGCCAGATTATATGACAGACTTTTAAAAGGTTTTTATAAAAATTGTAACGCGTTTAATGCATCGTTCATAACTAATTTAATTACTAGCTGACTAGAGGGAAAATAGTTTTATAGTAAACTAGTTTAGCAACATGCCTTTGTTGACGTGGTATAGAACTTTTAATACGTGGGCAATGGATAATTAATTAATTAAACGCTAAGCAAAAATAAAACTATTCCCTTGGTAGTTGTTTTCTGTAAAGAAAAAATAAAGTGTGTGTGTGTCAGCTCCGATGCACGACTGGAGTTTACTCCTTGAGAACTACTATTGTGTAGATTATGTAAAAACAGGGTATATGAAAGCATCTTATATAAACTGAGTATACTTTGTATATACACACATATATAATCTCGAAGTGAATGGTGCGCAAAGTACGCTGCGCAAAGGAACATAACGCCTCACTTTTAGTTAACGCTTAATTTTAAAATTTTCATATCGCGGGCTAAATATGAACATCGTTTCATAAGAAGTAAACTCTAAAAAGACAATTGAAGTGAATTTAACATTGTAGGATTATTTCAGTGCGGGTCCGTGAATATCTATGACAGTCGTTACAGGAAGTCAGAAGCCAGGAAATCTGACACCAGTTTTGCCCAGGAGTATGGTGTTACCCAGTTATAGTTAAGTGGTCACAAAGGTTTTCACTCCATCTAAAATGGCATTCATCTGCATCCGGTTAGACCGAAAGTCGTTGTAATAGCGGCAATAGATAGAAACACGCTTTGAAAAATCTACCTGTGGTACGTGAGATACAGCCCGTTGACAGACAAACGGACGAACGCTCAGCTATGGTTCTGTCAAAAGTCAAAAACGTTTATTTCAATTAGGCCATTAAACGGCACTTTTGAACGTCAGCATTTACAGTTCAGTAAAATATATTAATATAGTGACTCTACTGTCCATTCGGAAAGGTAGATTCTTATGGAGAAGAACGGACAAGAAACTCCATAGTTACTCTTTTCAAATAATGATTTACAAAATTTGGTATACAAAAATTAATTTAATATTATGTGAGGACGATACACCCAGAGTATGCTACTTATAAGAACAAAGTATAACCAGCAGAGGTACTTATTCCTTTTCTAAAAAAAAAAAAAAAAAATTAGGTAAATGGTACTCACATATTTACAGATAATCTTAATAACCATTAATTAAACAGAAAATAAAAACAAAAAAAAGAAACAGATCTATAAAGTTAATTCATAAATCAACCAGTTTGATTTTGTCTACACCCTTTGTATGGCTCAGCGTTAGTTAGAGTTTGGTGAGTTGACGGTAAACCACGGTTGACCACAAGAAATAGTTTATTTCTTAAAGTTACAAAATAGTTATAAGTTGGATGCCAATCCGTGCCAATCGCGATAATTGCAATATGTCAACTAACTGTAATGTTCCGTGAATATTATTATATATAAATTGAGGTCGCTTTGTCAGCAACCAAAACGTTGTACGTGCACCGTACATGCTCCCAAGGGAAGAATGGGAGATGGGCAGTAACGAAAGGCGAGATGGGCAACCAGTACATAGCAAAAAATAAGTATAAAAAATGTAAAAGAAACAAAGTTTAAAAATTATGTAAGTAAAGTAAAAGTATAGTAAGTAAAGTAAAAGTATAGTAAAGTAAAGTAAAAAGAGTACATAATAAAAAAGTATAAATATTAATTTGACGATATTTCATCAAAACTAAATCCCTTTCCAGGTTCCTGTCTCGTCGAGCTACGGATCTCTCGCATCTCGATGTTAACTTCTTTGTCTGCTCCTTTCTGTTGTTCCAGTTTAGTGCTTGCCGTAGAATTCTGATTCCTATTTCTTCGTTTCTTGATAATGAAGTAGATGCCAACTATAGCAAGTCCTCCCAACAACAAAGAAGTCGAGGAATAAAAATACACATCGTGCGGTGAAATACTTGAAGCCGCAGGTAGCACTTCATGCTGTTTTTGGTAAGAGATTTGACGATCAAGTTTTGACAAATCTCCTGCATTGGACAATTCAGTGATGTTCAGCTGTACGTTCCTCCAGCTGATATCAAACATGTTGTTTATCGTGGTATTTATGATGGGTACTTCGATATCCAATCCCGTGTTTACCCTACTTCCTAAGTGATTGTAAGTAAATATCGTGGCATCTTTTTTCTGTAGTAAGCACTTAGGTTTCAAGGCAATGACTCCTGTTCCGTCAATGACCGCCGGTGTCACCTGATCGCTGCATATTACACGCATCAGCTGTTTGTCGCACAACGTAAATAACCAAACGTTAGGTTTATGCAATTTTATCCAACTCTCCTTACAAGTTATGTCATTAATGACGCACGATAGTGAAGTTTGTTGGCTAAACACTTTGGTCTCACAGGGCGCATCTTTATCGTGTAGACTGTATACGGGTTGTCGCGAGATGCACGAGAATTCATCTTCTCCGTATGAGGTGCAATGGTGCATATCTTGCTCTTCCAAGGTTATATATGAGTTTTTTATCAAGTTGATAGCGATGAAGTCCGAAAAAGGTTTAACAAGTTTTAAGTGTCCTTGTCTCATGAATGGAATTGGAATTACACGATATATTTTGTAGTCTTCGTCGCTCAATAACGGAATGTGTAATTCAAACAGTAAATAGTTACGTGTAATTCTAGCTTTCACGTGAATCAGTTCGTAGATGACTTGAAAATCCTTTTGCATATCCTTAATCGGCAAAGAAAGTCCCTGTGGTAGCTTTCCTGATATAATATTCAGTTGCTCAATCAGTTGAGATGCCGAAAAAAGGTGTGTGTCTAAATGGCCTCTGTAGATGTTGGCTAGGGCATTCATCAGCATTTCTTGAATTCTATGTAAATCGCTCAGAATTAAAGTTGAAGTTACAGCGGCAGAATGGATGTCATTTATAGTGTATAATATATGTGCTCTGTTTTCTATTTTTGTGATTTCTCTGCTAGTCTGATTCATGTAGATCTGTACTGTTTTGAATTGTTTATCGATAAATTCCGAGCTTCGTTTAATCATACTATTTTCTGCTTCTACAATCAGTGTTTGATTTTTCATTAATTGCAGTAAATAGTTATCACTTGCTTGTAAATATTGGATATCCTGTTCATATTTTTGTGCAAAATCCACATCAAGAACGCCGAATAGTGTTCCTGCTAATTTTCCAACCCCATCGAAGTAACCTCGTTTTTTCCTTGAGCGTTGAGCTAGTAACATAGAATTGTATTCAGTGAGATGGTTCAATTCATAACGTAGGTGATCGACGACGGTTTCGCAGGGTGGGTACTGGTGCACTATTCGTTGACAAAGTGTATCCACTTGATCGAGGTAGAATTTAATCTTACTCGTGGCTTGCCAATATGAAGTCAAGTTGTAATAAATCAACAGCGTCCATTCATCGTGTATAAGTTGCAGTTTCCCGGCTTCATCAAAGTATATTGGTTGATTGTTAAGTATTGATGTCACCTTATAGTTGCTTGAAGCAACAGGCGTCGCTTGTGTGATTCCCATTATGGTCATTATGCACATTAGAACTAGAGAGAGTAAACTAGTTTTATTAATCGTGCGACCTCTTTGCCTTTTTTGTTTTTCAGGTTCGGACTGCTGTTGTTGTTTGTTTATTACGTCTTCGGTTACTTCCGTAGTTTGTAAGTTCTTGCGTAGCGGTAACGGCGACAGTTTCACGATTGGTCGTTTTAGTTGTCCCTTTTTAGTTTTAAGAGTAACGACTCGAACATTTCCGTCAGTCCCCGGATGAAGTTCCACGACTCTTCCGAGAGCCCACCGTCCCGGAGGCAAATAGTCTTCTTTCACTAACACTAAGTCACCAACTGCTAGATTCTCCTTTGTTTGTTGCCATTTACTGCGTACTTGTAATTGCTGCAGGTATTCGTTTGACCAGCGCTTCCAGATGTGTAAGTTAGTTTGTTCAACCAACCTCCATCTATTTCTCAAGTCGTACTGGTTGAAGTCTTCTTCTTCCTTCGACATAGACAATAAGGGACCGCCAACAAGAAAGTGACCTGGTGTCAAGTAGTCCAGGTCTTCAACGTCTTCAGATAGTGGGCAAAGTGGACGGGAATTCAAGCATGCTTCAATCTGAGTTAATAATGTTGTGAACTGTTCGTAAGTTAACTTTTGTTCTCCTAGCACTCGCTTCAAGTGATACTTCATGGACTTAACGGCGGCTTCCCAAAGTCCACCAGCTGATGGCCAGAGAGGGGCGTTAAAATGCCAGTTTATCTTTAAACTATTCATCTCGTCGTAAAACTCAGACGATTGAAAAGTTTTATTTCGTTCAAAGTCCTCTTGCAGTACTCTTGCGGCACCAACAAAATTAGTTCCGTTGTCTGAAAACATATGCTTCGGAGTACCTCTGCGCGCACACATTCGTTTAAAAGCGGCAAGAAAAGTTTGAGTTGTCAGGTCAGACACCAACTCAAGATGTACGGCTTTAGTAACCAAACAAATGAAGATGGCTATATAAGCCTTGCATGTTTTCACGCCTCTCCCCTTGTTGATTTTTATATCAACGTGTCCGGTAAAGTCCACACCGGTATTTGTAAATGGCCTCGATGGTGTAACTCGTTCTTTTGGCAAGTCAGCCATAATTTGCATGTTTCGTTGAGACTTAAAACGGTGACATCGTATGCACTGCCTAAGTTCCTTTTTCACTGTTCTGTTCCCACCAATAATCCAGTACTTGAGACGTAAGTATGCTAGCGTGAGTCGTGCCCCACCATGGAGAACTTCATGATGGGCTTCTTGGATGATCAACTCTGTTAATCTTCCAGTAGCAGGGAGAATAACTGGATGTTTCGATTCAGGAGGCAGCACGGAGTTGATAAGTCGTCCCTTGACTCGCAGTATCCCATTCTTATCGAGAAATGGGGTCAACTTCAGAATGTTGCTTTTAGTTGATATTGAGTTGTTTTTCTTCAAACATTCGATTTCTTCCCCAAAGTACATTCTCTGCACAGTTTTGATCACCATTTCCGTTGCTTCAGTAATTTCTTCAGAAGATAACGATACAATCACGTTATCAACGCCGGTTATGTTATTTTTTCGGACGTAAGTATTTCTAACTCGAAGAATCCACGCAAGTACTCGGATTACACGTTTGAAACTGCTATATTTACTCAACAGCTCGGTAATTACTTCACTGTTTTTATAAGTTGCAACGCAGCATTTATTGTTTGCTGTTAGTGTGTCACATAGTTCATTGTCTTGTAAATAGAGCATATTATTGTCATTTTGTTGGCTGTTTTTAAAGTTACAAGTTTTCAACCAACTTGGGCCCTCCCACCAAAGTTTAAATGTTAGAAGTTGAGAGGGAGAGAGACCTCGTGTTGCACAGTCAGCCGAGTTTTCTTCCGACTTGACGTAGTTCCATTGTTTTGATGGAATTATGCTGTTTATTTGTGAGACTCTGTTGGCGACATATTTTTCCCATCTATTTATGTCTCCTTGTAGCCATGCCAATACCACTTTAGAGTCACTCCAACATTGTATTTGGAGATGTTTAGTAGAGAGTGTACTCTTAATTTTCTCTATAAGTCTGGCAAGTAACAATGCTCCACAGAGTTCCATTCTAGGTAGAGATATCTTCTTACTAAGCGGCGCGACCTTTGTTTTTGCAGTTATTATTGTAGTTGTGAAATTTCCGTTCTTGCTTTTCACTCGACTATAAATGACGCACGCATATGCCTTTTCGCTTGCGTCGCAAAACCCGTGAATCTCAATATTATCGTCTGTACATTGCAGCCATCGTGGGATTGAGATTTTGTTGATTGAAGGGAAATCCTTTCTCAACTTTTCCCATTCAGTTGTTACGTCGACGGGCAGACAATCATCCCAGTCGATTTTGCTGATCCAGACCTTTTGAAAAAGTAGTTTCGCTTTTATTGTTGCAGGCGATAGAAAACCAAGAGGATCGTACAATTTACTTATTTCACTCAGCAATACTCGCTTCGTCAGCATTTTATTGTCAGGCAGTCTCCATTGATAAGTAAATGTATCCTGTTTTTGGTTCCAGCTCATCCCTAACATTTTTGTGCTTGATGTTTCAGGGCTGAATTCTATGTTAGCCTTAGTGCTCTTTTGGTCATCTCGCAAGTCTTCTAATATAGTCGCTTCGTTACTTGTCCACTTTCTTAAGTTGAAACCTCCTTTACTCAATAGTTGAATGAGTTCTGCGACTATTTTCTTCGAAGCTTCAATGCTGTTTTGCCCATGGACGAGGTCATCCATGTAATAATAGTTTAGTAGAGCGCTGACGCTCTCAGGATAGTTATCCTTTTCATCTTGTGCCAGTTGATGCAAAGTGCGCATTGCGAGATAGGGCGCGCTTTTCATACCGTAGGTCACAGTACATAGTTGCCATTCACGTAATGGCTCGTTAGACGAAGATCTCCACACAATAGTTTGTAAGTGCTGTTGTTGCTCGTTCAGCCATATATGCCGATACATCTTCTCAATATCTGCCGTAAAGACGTATTTGTACACTCGCCAGTTAATGAGTAGCGTAAACATGTCTTTTTGCAAGTTGGGACCAGAGTACATAAGGTCGTTGAGGCTGTTGTTATTGTTTGCCTTATAAGATGCGTTAAAGACAACTCTTAGTTTCGTCGTTGTCGACTCAGCTCTCAATACCCCGTGATGTGGTAGATATACTTGGTTTTTACTCCGAGTTTCAGCTGATACGGGCTTCATGTGGCCTAGGGAAATGAACTCCTCCATAAAGCGTTTGTATTCCCTGCTTAGGTCGTTGTTTCTCAGCATTTTCCTCTCAAGTTGTAGGAACTGAGCTTGTGCTTGAGACTTTGTGGCTCCTAAGTGAGAGTTGTAGTTTGGTTTCATGGGCATCTGCACCACATATTTTCCATCATCTAATCTCTCCGTAGTCGAGTTGTAAAAGTTTTCACAATGTTGGTCTTCGTTAGTTGAAGTCGTAGTGTCAGCAATTTCTTCAGTTTCCCAGAAACGTGACATGTTTTGTAGGTCATTGAGTACTACAAAGCAGTTAAAAGTCTTGACATTCCCGCATAGTATCCAGCCCACTCTTGTTTGTTGGGCTACGGGGAAATTGTCACTTTTTATGACCCCATTCAGTATGAGTTCTGAATAGATTTCGGCGCCCAGAAGTAAGTCAATCGGGCCCGACTTATTATAATGTGGGTCTGCAAGTTTTAAGTTATCTATGTAATCCCAGTTTTGTATGGAGAAGGAAGCTGTAGGCAAGTTATTTACGAGTTTCTTCATCACCAAAGTTTCCAATTTAAATTCATAATCTGAATGTATAGATTTGCATTCCAAGTTAATTGACCCCTTACAATTGCCGGACAGTGAACCGACACCTGACACAATAGCTCTGACTTTGCGTCGGGGTAATCTGAGTCGTTGCGCGGCGTCTTCCGTCACGAGACTCACTTGTGATCCTGGGTCAAGCAAACCTCTTAAGTTGATGTAATCTCCATCAATAGTCTTTACTTTTAAAAGTACAGTCGTCAACAGAATTTCCTTCGCTTCGTTTGTTAGGTTATTGACGGCATGTGATGTCGATGGCGTACTGCTACTTGTAGCAGCGGGACGGTTGTTTTGTTCATTTCCATCTTCATGCAAAAGCGTATGGTGTGACTTGTTACATTGTTTACAAGTTTTTTTCGAAGTGCATTTTTGTTCTCCATGACTGTACAAACAATTGGAACAAATACGCAAATTGCGAACTGTGTCATTTCGTTCCTTTGCGTTCATAGCTAAAAATTTGCAACATTTCATTAAAATGTGTTCAGTTTTGCAAATCGGGCAATTCCTCGTTGTCGTGAAGAAGGCTTTGGACGATTTATACGGTCTGTTAGAGTTTGATGACCTCTGGTTATTATAATTATTGTTTCGAGCGAATGACGCGTTGTTATGCTGTTTGTCTGATGTCTGATTTTTATTCGATGAAGATGACCTTTGATGAGTATTTCCTTGTACGGTTTCCAACGCCATGAATTTGTTTTCCAAAAATTTGGTGAATTCATCCAAGTCGGGGAATTCTCTTGGGTTTTTGAGATCTTTGATGTACTCATTGTAAGTTACCTTGTCCAGTTTCTGAACCAAAAGATGAACCATTATCGGATCCCAGGTAGTAATTTCTAGTCCAATGTTACTGAGTCCGTTCAGACACTCAAGTGTGACGTCATGCAATTTTCTTATACTCGCGGCGCTTGCTTCCGATATGAGAGGTTGATTTAGAAGCGTGTTCATGTAGGACGTGAACAACAGACGTTTGTTATCATATCGGTGCGTGATTAACTCCCAGCAGGAAGTATTGTTTTCCGCACTTATACCGAGATGCTGTACGATCTTTTCGGCTTCGCCCTTGAGTTTGGTTTTAAGGTGTTGCATTTTTTGCGCTTTTGACAGTAATGGGTTGTTATGTACACTCTCCAAGTACAGATCTTTAAAAGTTAACCATTGATGGTAGTTTCCGTTGAAGTCTGGTATCACAATTTTTGGTGTTGTCTTCTCATAGTGAGCGTTGTTCCAAATTTGATGTTGTAGCTTCTTTCGGATGTTGTCATAAATGTTTTCTATAGCATCATATTTTTGTTTGTAAGTTGAATCTGAGTCTTGGGAAATATAGTCAAGTTCCCAGTTAGCTTTCTCGACGAGTTCCCATTTGCCTTTCAAGATATTAAGGCTGTCCTCTAGCTCCCATTTTTCGGATGATGAGTCAAAGTTTATTTTCTCCACAGTACGTTCGAAAGCTCTAAAGTTGCAGTATTGCTGTCGTAACAGTTCCTGCTGTTTTTCGTTAGCCATGAAAGTTGATGTCATCGAAGCTAAAGGTTGTTTTTGTTTTACCTTGTTTAGGCGTGGAAGGAGGCACTTCCGCTTTGCTCGTGGAAGCAGAAGGTAACTCAGCTTTACGTTTCAGGATGTCTTGCAGAACGTCCTCGTACATCTTCTTAGTGTTGCTGAAGACATCGTCGATGAAGTATTGGATGTCAGTTATTCCAGACTTCTCCAGTTGTTGATGATTGAACACAAATTTTTCCCAGTTCGTATTCAGCCGAGAAAGTCGCTCCTCAGGGTACTCCAAAGTTTTCCTGCTAGGACCGTCTTTCTTGTAGTTGATGCTGATTTGCTTCAAGTTGTTGAAGATTGTTTCTTGGCGGCTGATGATCTCGCTGATGTTCTGAGCCATCGTTGATTGTTGTAGAAGTTAAGTTGCAGTTTAAGCTTTGTTCGATAGTACCGCAGAGTTGCGTCACCGCAGGCACTAGTTCAGCGAACTTGCGAAGATTTCGCAGTTGTTTTGTGGATACTAAGCGTATTCTTTACTAGAGATATGTGCGCCTTCTCAATCTTACTGGGGCGACCCGCTTGTGGGAGACCAGCAAGACCGATTCGCTATCACTAATAGAGACACTCACACACTTAATATCCGGCTCGAAGGACCATTTTTTATGTATGGCTCAGCGTTAGTTAGAGTTTGGTGAGTTGACGGTAAACCACGGTTGACCACAAGAAATAGTTTATTTCTTAAAGTTACAAAATAGTTATAAGTTGGATGCCAATCCGTGCCAATCGCGATAATTGCAATATGTCAACTAACTGTAATGTTCCGTGAATATTATTATATATAAATTGAGGTCGCTTTGTCAGCAACCAAAACGTTGTACGTGCACCGTACACCCTTGATTGTCCTATGGAGCAGGACCAGCATGTTTCCAAGCATTCTTATCCTGAATGTAATCTTCTAATTTGTAATATGCTTGTTTACAAAGTGTACTTTTAACATAAGTTTTAAATTTTCTTTCATTTAGTTCTAATATGTCAGAAGGTATTTTGTTGTAACATTTAACACAATACCCCATGAAAGAAGTGTGGACTTTAGCTAATCTAAAAAATGGTTGATCTAATTAGTCTCTATTTCTAGTATTAAAATTATGTCTATCACTAATTTTACTAAAAAGATGTCGATTTTTCCGCACATACATAATATTTTCATAAATGAATTGGCAAGGGACTATCATAATATTAATCTTTTTAAAAAGTTCCCTAAGAGAATCACGGCGACGCAGATTATAAAGGGCTCTGACAGCTCTCTTTTGTAAAATAAATATGGATTCAATGTCAGCAGCCCGACCCCACAGCAAAATACCGTACGACATAATGCTGTGAAAGTGACTAAAGTAGACCAAACGTGCGGTTTCTACGTCTGTTAACTGTCTTATCTTTCTAACAGCATACGCGGCTGAGCTTAAACGACCCGCAAGAGATGTTATATGAGGCCCCCATTGTAATTTCTCGTCCAATGTGATACCTAGGAAAACCGTTTGATTAATGAACTCCAGTTTTTCTCCATTCAACATGATGTCACATTCGCTACTTTTAACATTTGGTAAAGAAAATCTAATACATTTAGTTTTTTTTTATTTAGAGCCAAGTTGTTTACTGTAAACCAATTTTGGACCTGATGAATAGAACTATTGACGTCGTCAAGATTTTGTGAACGTCGGTCTATTTTAAATATTAGTGATGTGTCATCCGCAAATAATACCATCTTTGGTTGATTTTTAAGTAATTGGGGCAAATCATTTATGTAAACTAAAAAAAGAAATGGACCCAATATTGAACCTTGAGGAACGCCCATTGTCGTTTCCGACCCTAGTGAGTTTACACCGTTTATCTGAACTTTAACCTGTCTGCCCATCAAGTATGAACTAAGTAAACCAAGGGCTCTATTCCTAATCCCATAGTGCTCAAGTTTCAACAAAAGCGTCTCATGGTTAACGCAGTCGAACGCTTTCGAGAGGTCGCAGAATATTCCAATGGCATCTTGCGACTCTTCCCAGGCGTTAAAAATGTTCTTTATTAGGGTGACACCGGCATCAGTTGTACAACGCCCTTTGGTGAAACCGTACTGGTGTTCATGAAAGATGTAATTTTTATTAAAGTGACGTAACATCTGACTAAGCATTAACTTTTCAAACACCTTACTGAGAACTGGCAGAATTGACACCGGCCGATAATTGTTGGGTTCTTGAGAATCACCCGATTTGAACAATGGAACGACTTTACTGTGTTTCATGAGATCCGGAAATTCTCCTTTGTCTACACTAGTGTTAAATATGACAGCCAAGTAGGGGGCAATAGTTTCAATGATAGATCTACAAACTTTTACAGATATTCCCCAAAGATCTTCTGTTGATTTAATTTTAAGATCTTTAAAAGCTTTTATAATGGCCTGGGGGTTTGTATGTTGAAACTTAAACTCCGATGGGCATACCTTTACATTCTGTCTAAGTAAGTCAGCAGAGAGCGCGGATGACGAGTTGAGAAGCTCTGTAGTTTTAAGAGGAATATTGGCAAAGAAGTTATCAAATTCCTGAGCTACCTCTGCGTCCGAGTTTATTTGGCCATGTATTTAAATTAAATTTAGTTTCACGCTGTTTCTTCCTACCTGTTTCGTTATTTACTATTTTCCAAGTAGTTTTTATTTTGTCGTCTGCTGATTTTATTTTATTGCTAATATGCAGAGCTTTTGCTGTTTTGCATACACTTTTATATGTTTTTGAATATTTTGCAACATACTTATGAAAACTTATATTATTCATATGCTGCTTCAGGCCATACAGTTCATATAGCTTTTCCCTGCTTATACGAATGCCTGGAGTTGCCCAATCGCTAAATAAGAACTTAGTGTAAATACTTTTAGATTTTAGAGGAAAAGTGTCATTAAATTGCGTGTTTAATATAGAAAAAAACTCGGCATAGAACTCATTAGGGTCGTCTATGTTATTAAAACTATGAGCACCTAGTTTACTAGCCAAAGTATTGTTTAGTTTTTCCAAATTTTTATCTGTAATTGGTCTAAATTTTATTAGAATTTTTTGCAAAGGAATGTAAGTGCAAAACGTTATTGTTTGTCCGCTGTGATCAGATGGTAACTTATTAACAATTTGTTTATGTAAGTAATCACAATTACAAAATATATTGTCTATACAAGTTGAAGTAGAAGCTGTCACACGGGATGGTTCAGTAAAAACATTTGACAAATTAAATGAATTAAAAAGACTCAACAACCTGATAGTATTCGAGTTTGTTTCTAATAAGTTAATATTAAAGTCGCCACAAATAATGAGTGTTTTACCACTAGTACTTAATTTTTTTAACACCTCTTCCATTACAGTATCAAATACAGTTAGATTCTGGTAACTCGGAGGTCTATAGACACATCACACAGGTCTGTTGGTTACACCTAGAGTAGGGAACCTTAAAAAAGTTGTTCTTTTTAAAGTCCCCTGTTTGTACCCTATTTCGGATGCAGGTAATGTACAACTGTGTATTTATGTTTTGAAATGAAAGTTTTAATCAGTGAAAGGTTTGTTGAAAATATAACGATAATTTATGCATTTGAAATTTACAAATGAGGTCAACCTTTAAACGATAGTCATACCTAACATGAAATAATAATTTGTTTGTAACTGAAATAGTAAATGACTAAACCATTTAATAAATTAAATTACTAATTCATAATGAAACTACGGATTTATAAGTTTAATGCATATTGCTGGCTATTGAAATAATAACATTATTAGTTTGAACAAATTTTAACCTGGTCAGTTAATATTATTACCTTTTAAATGGTATTGGTTTGTTCAAATGCGAATATTTGGTTCGAATTAATTTGTTTTGGTCACGAGTGTTCAAAAAAATACTCAATTTTTTTTTGCAGAGACTTTCGCGTTTTATGCCTCATCTGTTTTCTGCCCGACTACCCTGAACCTTCCAGGATCAGAACATGGCAAATGATAAAGCTCTGCCAAATATGTTACGTTAAGTAAAAAAGAAAGATTAAAATTTATTTAGCACATAGATGAAACACGCACGGTACATAGAAATAAACAAAAACTGGTAGGTGTGCCTAAAACTAAGTATGTCTCACGGCTGCACTAAAAAGGTCTATTTCAGCGATATGTCAGGCAGATTGTAATGACGCTCTGGTAGTAAGTTTAGTTGTCAATGTATTCGAAAAGAAGGAGAAGACTCATTTGATCAATTTCATGTCTTTGCTAAACTTTATTACTGTACTAGATTTTGCAAGGTTATGCTCGTGTTAAAGTAGCCTGTAACGGTTTCCAGGGTCCAATCTATTTCTCTACCATATTTTATCACAATCGGTTCAGTAGTTTAGGCGAGAACGCGTTAAACAAACTCTCAGTCTCACTTTTAGAATATGATTTCGTACCCGCCATCCAAATTTGGAAAAAAATAACAGCAACAGTGAATTTTCTGCAATTTTCTTTGTATGCTTAACATACCACTTCTGTTACCAACCATTACTTATGACAATACACAGAAAAACATAAAATATGGACTACCTCGACTATTACATAACATCCTGTCTCCTAACAAAAATCTAACGATATTTCAAAATATATTAACAGCTATTACTAACGGTAAATAAGGGAAGCTCAACAAACGGCGCAAAACAAAGTCACATATCAGCCATTTCCGGTTCCGTCGGAAGCGGATGTCACCCGCACCCCGCGCCCCCGCCCCCGCCCGCACCCCGCACCTCGCGCCCCCGGCCGCCATTGTCCGAGCTATCGCTGGCGATAAACGGTTTATGTTCAAATAGATACTTGATATAGTGGGTGTTTGATAGTGGGGATAACCGGGTACGTGTTGTTTCATGTTTGGTATAGAGGACGTATAGGCCGAAGATTATTTTTTAGGGAAAATTTTCCGCGAACTAAAGTTTCTAAGGTGTTTCTTGGTGTCAACGATTGCTCCCTATATCCCTAGGTTATTGTTCTATAATCACGTTATTGAACTTTTTGGTACGTATACGATCCATCCATCTCTAATTTAAAGTAGATTATTTTGCTCTTAGCATGTACATTTCCATTTCAGTTCTACATCTGGCAAGGCAGGTGATATAGGAGCTGTAAGGTAGAGGCCAAGTGGCGTCCCAGAATCGAATGAAGAAGAAGAAGTCCAAGAAGAGAATGGCATAGGTACGTCGGGACTAACACAAAAAAGAGGGCTATTTGCTGTAGCGATCGAAGTCGGGCTGTGAACGATGACAACAGTGTTTCCAGATAGCAACAACCCGGGGATTTTTAGTCAAGACTGACTAGGTTACTTCTAAACAAGCGTGCTCTATAGTCGATAAACGATGATGTGGTATTATCAATTTCCGTCAAGTGTGAAATGGGAGCCTACTAAGAATAAAAATATATTTACATATAGGATTCATTTTTATGTTTACATGTTAGGCTGTATGCCTAAGCGTTTCTAAACGATTAAAAAGTAAGTTCCTGTTCCTGTTCCGTGAATGAGTGAATGTATGAGTGTGGGAATGAGTGAGAGGAATGGAAAAAAGGTAGGTGGCGAGTACATTAAAAGAAGGAAGACGTGATGTTTTGTAAAGAAGTTTTTATTTTCAATAAACGGTATTTTCTGAAGCTGTAGTTTCTAAATCCCCACACACTACATACATAAGAGGCCATTAAGGTTAATAACGGGACTTATGCCTTAAGCTAGCTTTTGCCCTACTTCGTACGAGCATATCCTGTTTTTTCCTGTTCCCGTAGGAATTTCTTATTCCCGTATAGCCTTCCTCATGAATGTGGGTATCATATACAAAAAGAATTTTCAAAATCCGTCTGTTCCAGAGATCTAGTTTCAGAGATTAGCTCGTTCAAACAAACGAAAAAACTCATGAACTTTGTTATTAGTATGTACGTAATTCTACTCATCCATCTTTCAATTCTGCTATCCAAGTCATATACGTAAGGTACGATCCCAAGCCTCAAAGAGATGTCAGCATACGAGACGGGGCCCGCTAGGGCCGCAGCCTCCCAGGGTTACGGAATTTGTTCGAAAGAGTCACCGCGGCACACAAACGCAAAGGGCTTTAGAAGAAACACGGATGGGTTTTAGTCAGTAAGTGTCTGACACGCCCTTCCGCTCCACCAAGAGTGGAAGAAGTCATTTGATGATTTCACATCCTTAAAAAAAAAAAGAAATCATCCCAAACCGACACAAGCACGTTCATCCAGCGCAAAATTAAATCTGTATCGTACATTTTACAGTAGCTGAAACTATTGGGACTGGTTCTATTGGAATTTTTCAAAGCATCCCAGTGCGAAGTACGGCGATGTGGAAAACTGACAAATTGATGGAAGGAAGGTATTCGTTTATGCAACCTTCTGTATCTTAAAACTATCCCAGTTGGTATCAAACAGATGAAAGGTTTAGATATTATTATGAAGGGAAAATATTTCCATAAGAAAGTGATATTGTTTTTTATGGTTTTTAAAGTTAAAACGATAACATTGTCTAAACTAATTCATAAAGAAGTTAACTGGAAGCTGTGGCTTTTGCGGTCGGCGTATGGTTCTTTTCCCCCATGAGAACAAGGCGTGAGTTTCTATAGAAAGCCATACTATTGAGTTCCATAGGATAATTGCACACATGAAACCGATTCCTCTGTTACTCGTCACTCAACTTTATTTAAGGACTGTCGTCAAAGTTATATTCACACTGTCCACATGGGTGGAAATTACGAACTAACATTTTGCCAACAATTTGCACGGTCACATTGTTGGCTGACTAAGTTAACACAATCGTTAAAGCTTTGCGTTCTTTCATCATCATTAGACATTTAGAATTCCTCAAACAATTTCACTAGAAAAACATAAAAAAGTAGCCCATTCGTACTATAGTAAAGTCGCGACTGGGACGGGTGGGTATTCGTTCGCCCGCGTTTGTAATAATTTATCACAGAGAGAGTGTATTGGTCCATGGGCGATGGATGAGGGCTTTATATGGTGTTTGTTAGCTATCGGGCCGCCATTCGTCTTTGGGAGGTTCTCCGGATTGATTTAGGCCAATTTTTGGGTTAATCAGCGATGGTAGTTTAAAGGATTAATTGATTGTCTGAATTATAACTGGACTGACTCATCCCAATGTAAAAGCGATTCTTGCTTGTTCTGATTTTTCTTGTTTTTAATACGAAAGTTATATTGAATTTTTTGGCCCAGAACTTCGCTGGACATGTATTGTGATATGAAATCCACGATTCCTAAAAAGTATAAATTAACCTATAGGAACTCTTATTCAGTTTATTATTCTACGACGTTCTGAGAGCTGACAAAAAATAAGTAAAAGCTAGCCACAGGGTAAAAACGAAATGGGTTTATAAAATAGGAACCATTTCAATTTTTAGATGAAAGGCAACAAACGACCACGATAAAGTTCCTCAAATGGAAAACTACAATAACATGACTTTGTCCCCACAGTAAACCAGAACTAATCCAACAATCAAACGTTCAAAACAGAGATATAAATTTTACATCGCAATGTAGCGCAAATTCTGTACCAGACTCGACTCAAAGCAATTTGTATTGAAAACTACTCGTAGCGCGTCTACGCGGCTACGGCGCTACGAGGACCGTAGCGCTACGTGCTACGAATTTCGTAGAGTTTTATAAGCAGAAGTTCCAATGGTTTTTAACATAATTTAGTCATTTACTCATATATAACTGGTTTTGTATTAGGAAAATATAATACTTTAGAATGTGTACAGCCCCTAATTGGAGTGTTTTTTGTGCCTTTATGTGTGTGGAATCTGTTTTTGCATTTTTGGAACGTGGTCTTTCTGCAAATATTTTCTTTGTGACTTCTTGCTCTGAAATCGAGGTGCTTTTAGCTACAAAAAGACTGCCCCGCTTGAGCCGTCGAACAAGCTGTACTAAATTGAGCTGCTCAGGTGTATTGTGTGTTTAGCTGATTTTTGCTTGTGAGCATTTTTCTACGAAATATTGCAAGGTGGCTGTAAAATTATGGTTGTAACTTGCATACATTTTGGATGATGTTTGAAGTTATGTTATCATAATCATATCTATTAGTTATGAACATCAATGCACATAAATTGTGGATTCACTTTCTGGCAAATGCAAAGAATAATATTATTGTCAACATTTGCGTCGTCGGTTAGTAAGACTTTAGTAACCAAACAGGAAGGTTTAGCTTAATTTCAACTTCATAGTGCTTAAGCCTCTTTCAACAACTTAGTCTTGAGTCCACTGTTGGGTATAAGCTTTTACACCCCTGCCATTACAACCGGTCTTTCATGTTCCCCAACCAATGTCTCCACTCTCCCCCTCCTCCCTCATCCCGTGGCAACTGAAAACCAGTCTGACGCTCAACAAATGTTGAGATGGGAACCCTTTCAAATTTTACTGTATTATTACAATACAACTCTGTGTTTATTCCTGTCATGTGGTGCCTGTGTAGAATAAATGTTTTCTATTCTATTCACCTAAAACTTTACATCCTACTTTTTTCCCACCCAAGGAGATAGCAATCAACTGAAACAGTATTTCAACGTTTTCTTTCGGCTCAACAAGGGTGAAAAAGATCTTGTTTAAAATGCAAAATCGTCTTCGTTTATCGACATTGATCTGTGTAGTATAAAACGGACGATTTTTCTCCGAACACAAGTAAATCATTCAGCAAATTAAACGAGCCTCCGAAACGATCCAACGAAAAAATATATGGTTTTAAGGTTCCGCATGTGAGAAAGGATTTTCTTTTTTTTTTCTTATGTTTGGAAATTTTTGGAGAAAAATGAGTTTGTCGTATGATACTGCTATGTTGAATCGTCGGATCAGAAAAACAAAACACAAAGGTGTCATCGCTTTAAGATGAAGTAATTAAAATTTACGACTTAAGGGTTAAAATGTGCCTACTTAATAAACTTTCCTTGGGACCTTTTTTACTTTCACGCGGGCGAGGCGCTAGCTAGTACAAAAGTGTTAATGGGTTGTTAGTAACAATAAATACACTTAAGGTAAATGATCTTTAGCGTAATATAAATATGATTTTATTAATTACTAGCTACCGCCCGCGGCTCCGCCTGCGTTAATGTCGAAAATTATCCCAAGGGAGCATACTCTCGGGATGAAAAGTATCCTATGTTATTACAGACCATAATCTACTTCTGTGCCAAATTTCATCAAGATCCGTCCAGCCGTTTGCGCGTGAAGAAGTAACAAATATAAATACGCTCACAAACTTTCGCCTTTATAATATTAGTGTGATGTGATTGATTGGCTCGCGTTTGACAACCTCACGTACGAATACGTTTGCCTAGAAGTAACCTTTCCTGACTCAAAAACCCCAGGTTGTAGGTATCAGGGATCATAGACTCCGACAGAGAATTCGACTCATTCGAAGTAAGCACATTAAAAGTACTCCTAAAATGATGATAAGATTATCCTAGGCATGAACATTCAAACAAAAAGTTTCGTTTTAAAAAAACAAATGAAAATCGCGGAACCCTCTAATACCAATTCAAACTCTGACCTAGCCCCAATATTTTTCCGTCCTTTACTTGGAATTCCGCGGCGTCACTGCTCGATCGGCATTAGCGTCCCGACGGCACACGACGACAACGGTAGGTACTAACTTCACAGGAACTCAGATTTTTATCAGTTAAGAGAATACTCACTTTTAGGGATGTCTGTTTTGTGGCAGATGATGATTGCTCGAACTCGCTGATGACGTCAAAAACCAAAAAAAATCAGAAGAATGTTAGATGGGGCTCCATAAGCCCCATGGGTCATATAACGTATCCTACGTGTTATATATTATGATAGAGAAGCTTTCTGTCAGTGGAAGAATATTTGTAACAAAATAACTACTTTTGAAGTATACTATTTACAAATATAATAACAACCCTCTTTGTAATAGAAAAGATTCCATTATTGTGGCCTCTTGTGAACGCATAATCACATCTCTGATAGAATTTGACTGCTTTGGTCTAAAATTTGATTTAATACAAAGATGGTATTAAGTCAAATTTTAGACCAACGCAGTCTATTTAAAGTACAAGAGGAGCTGGATTAAGTGAAATTCTATCAGTGATTTTGACTGTCAAAATGTCCAAAGGCACATTTTCATATATTTTGAGCTTATGAAAATTGTCAAAAATATTATATTCCCCTTCCAATATCTATTGTTGGTAGCACTATCAGAACTCTATTGTACGTATCGTAAACAGCGTGTGTTACTATCGAATGCTACCTGTGTTTAGTCACGGGTGTGCTGAAGTGCTATCGAAATGTAATTATCTATGAAATAGTCGCTGAAACACCAACATTTCAGCTGCGAAATGTATTTATGTGATGACTGGATAATATTGATAGATAGAATACTCATTATTGAAATGCTCGTCAAGCAATGCTTTTCAAGGTCGGTCTGAGAATGGGTGATCGTCTTAACATATCGAGACTCACAAACACAGGTCCTGGCTATCATTTGTGGATCCTTGGCAGTCGTAACGGCTAAAAATCTGACACCATTGTTACCAGTTACTGGGTTGTGGAAGTCAAACAGACAGTCGCTCCACGCAAATGGGAAAAGGCAGATGATGATAGAATACTCATTAATATGTATTATCGCCAAAAGCGATCTTGTAAAGACAACCTACATATATTATTATGATTGGGTGAACGTATTTTGTTTTTCTGTATATAATTGCAGAAAAAAAAAATATAAGTTCTTACTACACATATAAATATAATTACTATATATAACAATTACTTTGTATAAATACTTGGTTAGGTTTAGTAGAAACAGTTAGGAAAGTATATGTTGATAATCAAAATTATAAATAATTATTTAATTTTGTGAGAAGATTAATAATTTTTTTTTTAACTTTATACTATATGAAGCCGGTGTTTCAGACTACCCTGGAAAGAAACGCGAAAGAGACTCTGAGGTCATATTTATTATTTAATTTAGCTGTCCTTTTTCAATACAAAATAATATAATTTATACGATTACGATAATATAGTCCATATTATCGTAATCGTATAAATTATATTATTTTGTATTGAAAAAGGACAGCTAAATTTAGCCGTCGGATTTTAAGAGCAATTGGGCAAAATCTTTCAGAAAATTAAATGAGATGGATATCTTTTCTTTTTCAAATAGTGGAAGGCATTGATGAAGATTGGATTTGTAAATTGTATTAGTCGAAAAATTCTTGAATGTCTGCTTCTTAATGGTAGAAGTTAAAGAAAAAGTTTGAAATAGTTTTTTCTTCCATTTTGTACTTTCTATTACAATGTCTAGACTAGTGTAGCTACTGGGATCCTAAACACAACTGCATTTATTTGATTTTTACGTAGTTTTATACAAAATGCATTAATTCTAACAAGACAAATAAATAACTTAAGTTTTTGCTCCATTATTTATGACAAAATAATCAATACTAAGAATCTATTATTCACACCGTACCCTTGAAACTTCATTCTTGTCCCAAACTTCCTCGAGTATCCGCTCATGTAAACTTAAACAAAACTACAGGGAGTTAATAGCTCAGTTCGGCTCAACTCGGCTAAGTTCGGCTAAGTTCGGCTCACTTCGGCTCCTCCCGGCTGAGCTCGGATCCGCTCGGCTTAGCTCATTGAATTTCATATGCGTGCGTTAAGCTCGCCCTACCCGGATATTAGTCAAAGTACAGTCGGCTATAATAGTATACTTATAATGAAATAAATTGGTAAATATCTTCTTGGGTCGACGAGTCGACTATCGACTAATGTATGGCGGATTTTTTTCAAACTTAATCAAATCACGTCAATTAATTTACCTAGCTTTTTCAATGATATTGGGGTAAGCTGCCAGTCTACCCGGATGCAGCTGAATACAGGTATTTACCATGGAGTAACAGCATCCAAAACCCAGTTACTGAGTAATAGGTACGATATCCCATAGCAAGACTGATGTCAGAGTTCTGAAAACCCATAATAACTGTCACAGATGTTCAAATGACAGACACAACCAATGGCTTACATGATTTTCGAGGCACAGACTGAACTCAGTACATTATAGATAGTGACCCATCCACGCACTGACCTCGGCAGGCATCGTTTAACCTCAATGTAAGCCAATAAAATGATTATTTTACTTAAGTTCTCAAAGGAATAGAAAGCTACACTTACAAACGTCAAAAATGTATGGGAAAGATGAAAGCTGTCGAAATGTCACGTGCTCAATCTATATCTATGTTCTATACTAATATTATAAAGAGGATTGATTTGTATTTTTGTATGTAACAAATAAACTTAAAAACTACTGGACCAATTTGAAAAATTCTTTCAGCAGTGGATAGCTACATTATCATCGAATAACAAGGCTATATTTTATCCCAGTACCCTAACGGAACCACACGGGTGAAACCGCGTGACGTCCGCTAGTGATATAATATGATAATGATAGCTAATGATCTATTTTTGTGGGACAGACAAAAGCGAGAGCAAATCCGCGGTTAAAAGCTAGTTCATTAAAAAAGAGCCTTTGTGAAGAAATCGACTACAGAACTGAACATCTAGGCATTGTTTTCAATTCAACACCGCAAACTTTCATACGCACTCAGCATAATTTTCACAGATTTCTCTTCATAATTTCAGTCCCTAGATTTTAGAAATTAAATAAACCAGAACATTCAGCCAGATAATTGGCAAGCTGACTGTACTCGCCCTATGAATACAGTTAGAAGTTCTAATTGTTGAATTAATTGGCGATTTGGCCCGCCATGTTATCAATTAATATGTTTTTACTGCTAAATTTGTATTTGAACGGTTATGACTCGAGTTACTAACCACTAATATGTATGTTCCAACTTTTGATATGAATTTTAGGCGTATTTGTATAAAACGTTATTTGAGGGTTCAAATTATGGATAGTGAATTAGTGATGATGTTTTACAATTTCGATAGGACTTAAGGTGATTAAATAGAAAAAAAAACAGTTTTCTATTTAATTACCTATTATATTGATTAAATAGAAAACTCTTTGGTTCTATTTGCACTTGGTAGATAAGAGTGAAAAGACAATCTAAAGTTTTTTTTTTCATACAGAAAGAAGACTAAAATTAGAAAAAAATATCTGTTGTTTCAGATATTGGTATATTACTTATGATACACAGATTAAGAGAAATCACCACTCCAATGATGTTCCAGTGCCTTTTGTTTTTAATCTAACCAGAAGGTCATTTCTCGTACTTAGAAAGCGTTCAAATTCAAGTCGAAAACTCATCTCGGCGAAAATCAACGTCAAGATGTAAGGATATTAAAGGTGTATTTGACAATTTGCGATTGAGATGCATTTGCGAACGCGCCCTTATATTTCTATAAAAATCATAGATTGGAAAAAGGTACGGCTTACTTTACTCCAATTATAAATTACGATTCTAATCAAATAACAAAACCAAGTAGAGCCTGAACGAAAACAAACAAACACTATGTCCTAAATATATCTACAACAAATTACTTCATTCATTCACTACGAACATTTGACGCTTTTGTGCGTCAAACTGACGGCCGCTGATTAATGTATCCACACCACACAGCAACACCGCCTTTGTCCCACTAACAATACAGCGTATATTCCTTTGAATTGTTGAACACAAAATAAAACTACAACGTCAAATATTTCATGGAATTATGAGCTTTGGGAATGGGAATTTAAAGATGATAATTCTGTGTGTTTGGCTGGACACAATGCTCGGTAAGACCCGTAGGTTTGATTTATTTGGGAGTATTGGCCCATTGTTACCTGTGACTTTTCCTTCGGGACACTATTGTGGTGGCGCTCTATTAAACAGGTAGTTTCTGAGCGATAATATTTTGAAAGATGGTTGGAATCAAAGGGGAATTTGTATTGGGATTTCAGTATTTTTCGCTTTCGGTATTAGTTGCGTTTGTACTTTTGTCAAGTGCTGGAACTTCTAGAGAAAACTACATCACTGTATATTTTGCTGTGGATAAACAATAGTTCACGTCTCTCATTGATCTATTCAGAGAAAACAAAGACCAATGAGGGACAAAGTTTCCAATTTAACTATCACACCAAACCAGATAAATTGTAGACCGGAGAGCTGATTGGTTGCCAGTTTATGTCAGTTCACAATTTTTCGGAACGCATGGATATATTTTATATTTGGCAATTTATCGCGAGTATAAAATCTCTCAAGATATTTTGTAATCTTACGTTATTTTCAACTATCCGGTGACATATATACATTAAAATTTTTTGAATGAGAGCAGGGCCCAATGCAATTCCTGAAGCATGTACAGCTGGGTACTGACGGATGTTACGGACAGTAATGTAACATTTGCTGCGAGCATGTTACGAGTATGTTACGCCTTGTCCTAAAATCCGTGTTTGTGTTCGTTTCCACGTACTAAATGCACGACTGCTCGCTTTATAACATGTTACATTACGCCCCGTAAAATGTAAAACCGGCCATAAGATAAGGGTATTCGATTGTATTTATTTGACAATAACAGACTCTTTAATATTCTACTCTGGTGATATTATTTTCTACTGCAATCACCCCGCGATCTACAAAAGTCGTAAATCACGTAACAGTTCAAAGATAACCAGATGAATTTCCAAGATACAAAACGGCCATAATTTTTCACACATGGACAAAAAACATCGTCCCGAATCTACGAAAAGAAATTTACACAAACGTGGTCCTTTTCAATTTATCATTCGACCCAAAAGACCCGTTATTATCTCGCCAGTTACATGATTACCTCAGAATTATTTTCTTTCTTTCCTTCGTTCCCCGTTCACCGCCGGTCGTGGTCGTCCGATCACGTACGAATAGTGGCTTAGATGGAAAGAAACGGTTGCCTTGCGTTCTAAAACAATTCTGGGTTTCTCCGTGAGTTCGTGAGTGAGTGTACTTGAGGATTTTATTAAGGTGTGAGGAAAGCTTAGTTTGTTGGGCGTTTAAAATATAACGATTTAAGGTTCTTGTAAATTCATATAAATATAACTATTTAGCAAAATTAAATCAAACTCAAAGCGTTTCAATTAAACCATTTACAGGCACTTTTGAATAGTCAAGATCGATCGGTCAAAGAGATGAAGCAAGTTCCAAGTTCGAAACCGTAGATCTCTATGGAGAAGAACGTGGCACGAATTCCACGGACACTGTTTTAAATCAATAAATAGGTAGGTACACGGATGTCAGATTCGAACAATGTTTAAATCACAATATGAATAATATTGTCAATTTGTTACACAAATGCGTGATGGATATTAGTAAAAAATGTTTTGTTGAAGACACATTTCCACAAAACAAGTTAAGCTAAGGACATAATTTATGTTAATAGATCGTTATAGATAGTTCGACTAGAAACAGTTTCCTACCCGCCCGATTGCTATCGAGCAATCTACCCAGTCTCCACGCCTAACCAAAGTTCACTTGACTTGAAGAGCGCACCGTCCCGTGGTCCATTTCAGTTAGATTCTAACTTGAGATACACTCCGTGTTGTTTGTCCATATGTTCGCAATTTACATTGTATCAACAGAGGCCCTGGATGAACGTTTATGGACACCACAGATGTTTGTTGATTTACCTATGTGAAATGATTTGGTTAGGGAACGTACAAATATTGGACACAGGTCTTTTGGGGTTAAAAAAAGATTGAATGTTGCTGATCAGTTATATTGCTACAAAAAAGGTGGCTATAGAGTTTAATAGAACAAGAAAACATGCTGAGCTGACCCCAAAAAAGTTAGAATGAGGATTATGATGGAGTTTTTTTTAGTTAAACTAAGCGATTGCAGATAAAAGTAAGGAGAGTTGCGGCAGCCGCAGATGCTGGACGAGATGAACAAGCAGGTGAGTGGACAATTTAAGTATAAGACATTCATTCATATACAAACTCGCCAAAGAACAGATGAACGGATGATTGCAAGCGTATCAACAGGATGGTGACTGTCACATACCGTCTAGTTTATGAAATTCTCAACCTTCCCTAGGGAGATCTAGAAAGAAGGCCTATTATTAGCAGTGGGCAGAACTAGGCTGCCAATGATGATAAATTGGTGACGATTGGGCTTCAAATGAGAACATTTTGACGTTCGAAAAGGGCTGATCGCTAGGTTGTTGAATAAATGACTTTTGATTTTGACGGTCGCAGTAAATTGAATATCGTCGACGTTTTGCGAAAAAAACGACACTTACACTTGCTAGTCTCAATCTTATTCAGCACGAATATGATTTAACTTAACATTGCCTAAAACTGAGTTACGATGTTATTCCTTGCAGGTGTCAAAAAGATGACTTCAAATGATCCAAATGAAACCAAAATATTTACCAATCGACTAAAACCCATCTTTACCCAAGAAAATCCATCTAAAAAGGCGAGGAAAATTAAATTACTATATCCACGAAGCTAGAAAATTTCGTCGAAACATCTTCAGACGAACGTGAGCGATAGAAAATGTATCAAATAAATTGTAGCATTTGTTTTGATGGCCTTCGGACACACTGTGCGACGGGCACATTGATCGACGGACATATACCTCGCTGTTTAGGGTTACGTTTAATCTTCTTTCGATTTTATTTGGAGAAAAAAGGATTTATGCGTAAAGTTCTAGGTTTTTTAGTTATTACATAGATACAGGAGTTCGTGGCAACTGTTCGTGAAGTTGCTCTGGTAATGGGTGACCTCTGGTGATTCATTTTATAACGAAACTTCTCCGCGCCTCCGAAATCACGATAAACTGTTGGTCTCGGCTGTCATTTGTAGATATTTGATAGTCGTTACGGGTAATCAAAAGCCAGAAAATCTGACGCTAGCCTTGACAATTCGTATAGTGTTACCCAGACTGGGCTGTGGGGTTCAGATATATAGTTGTTTCATGTTATATAAAAGTATTCAGACTGAAATCCGACCTAGGAAAAAGGCTAGATAGATTGAGAAGGGACTTGTTTTATGTTTTAGGTTTATTTTGAGCTAGATTTAGTGATGTAATCATTTAAGTGTTGAATTTGAAGTGGAATAGCGGTTAGACATAGACAAGCCTTTGAAAATTTGTTTTAGATTGGTATTTGCTATACAAGTTCTTGTGCTTAAATTAATTGTTTACAGTTAGTTCTGGCTAAATTATGAGACTACAAACTTTGAAATCAATTAATATAGGGCGTATATTAATTGATTTCAAAGTTTGTAGACTTTAGATTTTTTATTAATCGAAGACTATGAAAGAAAGAAAAGTAGTTTATTTGGCACACACAGCTACACTCAATATATGTACAAATAAAAGGAAACTTAATTTCAATACAATTCACATTTTTATTATATTTTTTACCGCGTATTATTATTAATACTTAGCCATGATACAGCTAGACAGCGTCGCGGCACCCGAGGAGTTTTTGGGACGCCTTAAAGGGCTTTCTCGGGAATAGGCGTGTAAAAGCACAATTCGATTCAATATAGAGATATGGAAGGACTGGTACGTTTACATGGTCAATGAAAATTGATCAGTTATTAGCAATACTGGTCGATTGTGACGTCACAAAATATAAAGCAATTTACGGCAAGGGCAGCAAGCGTAAATTTAGCGACTTGTTTTGAAATGCATCGAGCGATATAGAGCAACTTCAAGAAACTTGGCAATAGAGTGTAATTTATTTGAAAAAAAAAACAATACACAGAGAGACCAATATCGAGAAATGAGAAACTATATTGTCGAAACAATTGCCGCATTTTATTGAAGTTGCTGCACAATGCTCCATTAATTGCTCCAGATTGATCCATACATGATGCCGAGCAATAATTTCTCAAAAACTGCCCGAGTTAACGCATCTTTAGGGAGATAATTCAGGCTAATAAATAAAAATCAGAATAAAAACATAATTACACAACTAAGTTCTCTCGGCACGTGTGTCTGTTTGTCTGAATGTACGCGATAAACTCAAAAACTACCGAACGTATTTTCATACGGTTATCACCAATGGACGGAATAGTTTATGAGGAAAGTTTGGGAATACCTATAATTCATTAAGGTTTTGTGTAAATTGGTTTAAATATGATAATGTTCCTTAAAGTTGTCGGAAATAATTGTGCTGACTGCCAATATTCAGGGTGACGAGTTACAATCCGTGCTAAGCTTGGGCGCCATTGCTTGTAATATATTAATAAATATATTATTTTGTTACATTGTAATGATATATTCTACTTTTATATTTAATCCCTCTCATATTAAAGTCCATATCAACTGAATAAGACTTCAATAAATAAGCACCCATTGACATCAGTATTTATTAGTATAAAAGCTTAGACAACTCTCATACTAACAGAACCTTAGGACCAAAAGTACCCTAACCCTCAATCTAATTTAATAACCCCTCGATTCAATTCCATCTTTTTTTCTTACAAACCCTAAAATGCTCAAGAAAATAGAAAAAAAATAGAAACGAAGTCACGTAGCGTTGTCCTTTATCCTTTAGATCCTCACATCAAGTTAAGTGAAGAATAAACAGTTTCTGAGCAAAGTGTTAAGTGGTTAGTTTATGTTTTTACACGTTATACTTTACTGGGTAGACGTTGCATAATCTTAAGTTGCTGTTGGATCTTTGGAGGACGCACTGGGTGGTAATGACATTACGGTTACAAATAAACTATGAGACTATATGTCACTATAATATATTGTCGTAATGTGACTGTCATTTCAAATCGTGTCAAAATTCCAAACAATGACATTTAAAAGTAAAAACCGCCTATTTTCGCCTTGAACGGTGATGTTTTGCTAGCGATTTTTTCTAATTACTTTGGTAATTTTCCATAAATAGGCAATCCATATAGGTTATTAGGGAATGCTGTTATCACAATAGATAATTCATAGTATAAGTCATTATAAATGTTACAATTCCAGAAAATCGTTATCAGTGCTTGTTAGTTGACGAGACGTTCAGGACTAAAAATAATAATATCCAAAATTTCAAAGAACAAAACGCGGTTAAAACGCAGCGGTTTTCTCACCCCAGTGCGGGTCCCGCCACACGCAGCTCTGCGTTTGATTATGCTAATGCATGTTTGTGCACGTCCCCGCGTGCCCGCAGCGTGCCCGCCGCGAATACGCGCCTTTAGCAAACTGATGACTTAACTATGTGTTTAGTTTAGCTGTTGTCCAAAATAGACTGTAAAGTAATGTATTTATGGAAATGTTTTTGAGTAGATAAAGGTCAGTAAGTCAGTTTAAAGGGTGCCATATTTAGATTTTAAACCATACTAGGATGACATATTTGTTGGGATATATTTGATGACTATAACCATTAGCTGCTGATGAGGCTTCAAAAACGGAATTTGTAGTTAGCTCGGATAGCACAAAACCGACCAAAACTAGGAATAGTTTTGGTTCGTTTTGTGCTCATCATCAGCTAAGCTCAGAAAACACATCAACAGTACATTTGCCTAGAATGATTTTGGTCCACTATCCTGTTAGGCCCTATGATACAACATTGACTATCATTTTAATAAAACTGACACCAACAAAAAACCGGCCAAGTGCGAAACGGACTCTCACACAAAGAGTTCCGTACCATAAACCGAATAAAACACGTTTCTTGTATAGGAGCCCCCTTTAATTTTAAATTTATATGAATTTTTAGTAATTGTTGTTATAGCGCCGATAAAAATACACACTCTGTGAGAATTTTGATAGTCTACCTATTACGTTTCTTGAAATACAGCCTTTTGATAGACAGACGGACGGACGGACGGACAGTGGTGGCTTAGTAATAGGGTTCCGTTGGTTACCCTTTGGGTGCGGAACCCTAAAAATCACACTTACATCATAAAGGCGAAAATTTGTGAGTGCGTGTGTATGTCTGTTAGTTCTTCAAACGCGCAAACAGCTGGACTAATTTTAATAAAATTTGGTATGCAGGAAGCTGACACCCTGGATTAACACATAGGCTTTTATTATTTTTTATTAATATTATTAGCTGCGTGGGTAACACCGCGGGGCGCAGCTAGTGATTTAATAAAATCGAACAGCAATAATGCTAGATTATGACCAAGCATATAAACACCAGACTAACATTCTAACAACATTATACCTCGATAGCCAAGCTGTGCATTTATCTCGTATATCGACGCTAGCTATGAACACATTGGATTAGCTGGGGCAGCACACTGTCATGCAATTTGAAGCCCGTTCTGATATAAAAATGTTCTGACTTGACTGTATCTGGGGTGTTTGAAAATCTAATGAGTTTATTTGGAGGTTGGTTAACGAAATTGATTTTAAGGAATGGTTTTACGGCCGGTCTCAATAACGTATCTACCTTTAACCAACTGTCAAATTAGCTACCAACGGTAGCTGAAACGTCATGTTTGCCATTCAAACATGACGTTTCAGCCACTATTGATACACAGGTTTCAACCACTAACAATAAGCAAATTTTTATACTCTCCCCTGATTGGCCGGTTTCTATTTTCGGACACTTTTTTTAAAAAGATGCATTTTTATTTTTATTAGTATCGCTCTCGTGCGTGGTTATAGTTTTAGTGATATACCTACAAAACAATGAAGGCTCTCGAAGACAGGCGATACGCGACAATGCGCAACGCGTTTTCACAGATTTTATCAATGAATAAGAATGATTTCTAAGAATTACTCTGGATAATATGCTTAATAAGTAAGCTTTAAGTTTTTCTCATTTCGCTAAAAAAACAGACAATAAACATCCTCGTCCAATTTATGGCAGAATCCTACTAATAAAAATGTATTTATTGCCTCTGGGCTAAAATTATTTTCTTCTAAACTTTCCTCGTAACAAATAACTCGAGATTATAATAATATACACTTCTCATCAAAAAAATCGAAACACCTCGCAGTTTATGATTTGATAAGGATTACCAGAAAAATGTGTATATTTAGGAATAAATGTAAAATGTCATTTAATAGTGAGTAGTATGAGGTTTTTAAATCCTAATGTTAATGTTCTAAATTCAAATTAAGTCTTCATAGGTTTCGTATTTTGTATAATGAGTAATTTTTACCCTGTATGGAATATGAAGGAAATGGGTAAAACAACACGCGTAAATGAAAAAAAATGTAAGAAACGTTTATTTAATAACTTGTATTCCCTCCGCGAGCTCTTATTACTGCTTCCATACGGTTCTTCATCGATCGGATGAGAGTCACGATCACATGTTGTGGTATATTATCCCATTCCTCTTGGATTGCATTTTGCAGCTGGCTAAGTGTTTCTGGGGCTGGATCTCTTGCTCGAATTCGTCTCTTTAATTCATGCCATAGATGTTCAATGGGATTCATGTCCGGGCTTCTTGCTGGCCATACCATAATGGAGATACCGACTTCGGTAAGATAATCTCGTACGACGCCCGCGGTGTGAGCTCTAGCATTGTCGTGCATGAATATGAAGTCGTTGCCAATGAAATGTGCATAGGGCATCACATGAGGTTCAAGACACTGTTCGATGTACCGATGAGAGTTTAGTGCAGGCAGCCGTGGCCCAGATACAAAGGCAAGTTCTGTCTTACCGTCGGCGCTGATTCCTCCCCAAACCGTCCACGAACCGCCACCATAGCTGACCTTTTCTTCAATGCAGCATTGTGCAAAGCGTTCTCCATCTCTTCTGTAGACCTTGTTCCTTCCGTCGTTACCATACAGCATAATTTTACACTCATCAGAAAACAGTACTTTGCTCCACTGAAGGTATGACCAAGTTAGGTGCTCGCGTGCAAAGTTAAGGCGCGCTCTTCGATGGTCTGCAGTTAATTTCGGCCCATTCGCTGGCTTATGCGGTGCCAATCCGCGTTCCTTCAACCTTCTTCTTATTGTAGAGTCACTTACAGCTACTCTTCGTACAACGCGAAGCTGCTGCTGCAGTTGAAAAGCGTTAAGGCGTCGATTTCGTAAAGAGGTTGTTACAATAAATCGATCATCTCGCTCAGAAGTGACCCGATTCCTGCCAGATCCTGAACGGCGCGTGAACGAACCAGTCTCCCGATAGCGTTTGTAGACTCTATGAACAGATGATAAGCTTAGATGCAATCTTGCAGCCACAACACGCTGACTAAGTCCAGAATCCAGCAATGCCACCACTTGGGCGGCTTCTGCGGGCGAAGTATCCATATGTTTTAGAAAAAAAAGTTTTTTCAGACGTCCCAAAGTCACAGTAAATGAAATAAGAAACAAAAAGTTTAAAGACAAGCGCTAATTTTAGTTTTTAAACGAGAAACGTACTCCAACCCTAAATACACATTTGTCTCAAAACAGTGATTAATTTCATTTATAGGATAAACAAATGAAATTCTAATTTCGAATTTTGATTTTTTTCTTCTTACTGTAATGACCAAACTGCCAGCTACACAATAATGTTTTTTTTTTCATGGAATTAATTCTCTTTTGTAAAAAATTAGGACAAAAACAATAAAAACGAAAGTGTTTCGATTTTTTTGATGAGAAGTGTATATAATTCGGTATTCTAGGAAAATCTCAGAAAGATACTCTGTAATATAAAACTTGAAGAGAAAGCAATATATTTTTGGAACCTAGTATAACTTGTAGACAAACCCTAATAACAGTGATAAAGATTCAGATATTGATACCGAAAATTGATTTTGTGCTAAAGCGGTCACCTTAGGCATCAGACCAAACGTAAATGTATGCATGGGAGATTTTTGACGTGAAAACGTCTTATAATTCGATGGAACCGGCTGCACGCACGAAAAAACATGACGTCATGCGGCGTTACCTCGCTCTGAGGCGTTCCATTTAAGGCTTGAAGTGCAAGCGAGAGCGCGGAACGAGCGACAAAGAGGCACAATCGGCCTCTGCGTTCGGCAGCGTTCGACATCTGTCTCTCTCCTACTTCAGTGAGCGATGCGTCCGCGTGGACAGCTGCTATACAATAATACATTTACATGTTTTCGTCAAGTATGAAGTGCAGTGAAAAGTGAATGTGGTGTCAATTGTTTATAGCAACGATAATTGCGGCGATAAAGGTAATGATTCTTTAAAATTTTCTTTTGAACAATAAAACTATTCCATCAGTATTTTCTTATGACGTTGACACGTTCAACCATCGTCAGTAAACCGACTTTACAGACAACCGTTTTTTTTAATAATAATAATATCAGCAAACAACAAAAAAGGCGAAACAAAGAAAACACAAATTCACAGCAAATCCTATATTCTGAAAATTGCGTTTCCCTCACTGAACGAACCGTCAGAGAATAAAGCAAAAACAAAGTTGAATATTCCAAAATTCATTGAGTAAGGCTTAAAATTCCAAGCAATTTTGTTCACTGTTTCAAAGAAAACGTTATTATTGAGGGTAGGAAAAATTCGGAACAATAATTCTCGATACATTATAAGCATCTTAGAAATTTCCCTTTGAATATAATGTAATCATCTGCTATCGATACATTTGTTTGTCGTAATGAAATTTCAAGGTTTTTGTGCTTCAGAATGTGGGTACTTGTTAAGAATACTTTTTATTGTTCGAAATTGATACTCCATGTTGAAGAGAAGTGTATGAGAATGTAATTTATGTAAAGTGGGACAGGGAATACGAGATGGGAAGTTGATTGATAAGCGCTGAGAGATATTGAGAGTTAAGACGTTACACGTGATGATTGACGGCGGAGGTAATAATTGAAAACAAAATATGTTGAGGTACGTTTGTTTTTTTATACAGAAATAACAAGCTACCATTTAGTGTTTAATTAAAGTATTGTGTTCGTTTTTTTAATGAATTTCCGAGGGGAATTGATTACTAAGCCAAAAAAAAAATTTGAAAAAAAAGTACAACCCACTTCCAAATAACAAAACACTACAAAGTACAAAATTACTTTAATTTCGGAAGTCGGTGTTTTTAGTTGTTTCTTCGTTTTTAACACCGACTTCCTGAATTAAAGTTATTTAATAAGTCAAAAACATTTTTATTTTTCATTTGTAACAGCAAAGCAAAATACGCAATTTCGTTTACTTGGATTCGATTAAAAAACATTTAACTTTATAAAAAAAATCTAATCGGTTCATAAATGACGGAGTTATGAGGTAACAAACACACACAAAAAAGTAATACCGAATTGAGAACCTTCTCTTTTTTTTGAAGTCGGTCAAAAACAGATATCATTGCAGAGTCAATACAAACTCCAACAAAATGTAACGCCTTGCTGAAAATATAATTCAAAATGTCTGAAATTGGTATAAAACATAAAAACACAAACTAGACTACAGAGCGCTATGAAGTTGGCCTAAATTTTTAGATCCCAAAATCCTGATGGAGTCCGTCGATCAAGCCTAGAAAGTGAGCACTTAACCCAATTTCCTCCACTACGTTTCTGGTTGAAAATCTTTAGTAAATCCGCCGATGTAAAATCAATAATCCGAGTCGGAAATGATTCGGTTCCCATTTGCCGTGTCCTGGTAAAAAGACTTACAAATATTCCTGCGGCGTTGCGCCCTTTGGGTACACGAGATGGTACAAGAGACAGAATTTTGGCGACGAAAATGTTTCCTGACATTCCTCTCTCTTCAATTTAAGGTAAATTATTCTCTGCATTCCAAATCGTTTGAATGTTTGTCGTTTGACCTTTATTTATTGCTCTCTGTTTACGGAAATAAGAATGGGGTACAGATGTTCTGTAATTGAAAATCAATATACGACCCGAGTGTTCCTTACTGTTAGATACTCAAAACTGGAGAAATATGAGCCTCTATTCCATCATTCCTATCTGTTGTTTTGTATTTGCCTTCACATCTAAAATTTTGCTTCACATAATCCATCCTCCAATCAGAGAGTGTCGCATCCACCTCGCATGTAACTTGTCCCTCGCTCCGGTCCAAGGCAATGAGATTATGGCCAGGTTCCACCGTGTCCGGTGCTCGCCAATCTAATTTTTCACTCACCTCCTGTATCCTGGATTAGGGCCTCGATATTTCGTTAGGTCGGAGCTAATCCATCGGTTATTGAATCGTATCTTACGGGTCGATAACTTGCTTCGAGGACAGTTTTCAGTAATTTTGTAAGGTTGATTTTGAGTTGTCCATATCGCCGTGGTGGCATCGAAAAGATCTATCATTTTGTAAAGTTTTGTGAAAATAAAAGTAGAACGAATAAGGTCACGTCTAACATTTCGCGTTGCGACAGAAATGTTACATGCTACAACTTAAATAATATTGATGGAGCAAGTTTTACAAGACAAATTCGTGAAATAATTCCAGAAAAAGTAGAAAGAAGTTGACAAATTCTCGCACCAACTCAATTCAGTCTGAAAATATTATGAATACGAACACTGCTTCAAGAAAAGTGACTTTCCCAAATTTTATTACCCTTCAGAAAAAAACTAGCGCTACAAAATATAAAAACTATGTTCAAGAGAATGACGATAGATAGTAGAATATATGCGATATTTATGTATCTCATAGCATTATCTCTGTCTTTTCCAGATTAAAAACTATATGAGCCCCCAAAAATAGCATTCAACAAATATTATGATAGAAATACTCGGGTAAATACTCATATATATCTTTCAGTAGATTAAATAACTGTGATTTATTACGTGAGCCGAATGTATAAGGAATAAATAGTGGCGCACGAGCCTCGAATGCATAATAAGATACGTCTCCTTACGAGAGAAAAAATTAAATTATCAAGAGGCCGTGTCAGGGCAACTCAGAAGAAACTTCGGTTTGAGGTAAATAAGTACTTTTTGGGACCAGACTTGTTTAGCGTTTGTTTATTTTTTATTTGAAAAATTCTGGGACGCCGGCTGAATATCAATTTGCTCGACGAACTCGTACTAAGTGGTGAATTTCTTTAGAAGCGATGTTTTATTTATTAAAGTAAAGTCAAGTCCTTGCTTGGCCGTCGAAAACCGAGGAACGGGAATCCATATTTACGGTATTTTTTTTTATATTTCAACGTCTTCCTTCATGTTTAGCATTAGTTGAAGAGGTTATAAACTTGTCGTATTCAATATTCATATTTATTTCCATTTTAATCGAAGTTGCTTGTACTAGAAATGCGGCAGAGAAAATTAAATTCATAACCTTTAAATAAACTTTATTAAACGAGCTATTCGTTTCTCTGTGGTACATTTTTGTACAGATCTTCATAATTCGGCCGGATGAGCAGGACGGTTTTATAAACCCACCAAAAATAAACAATTTTTCCTCGCAAGTAAGCGGTCCTACAAACACCACGATCTACCTGTCCAAAACAAACTGCTTTGTCACGAACCTCAAAAATCAGGTGTTGCAAACCTTCATCAAAAATTACAGTAAGCGGAAAATAAGGCAAGGATTTCCATCTTTTCGTTATGGACTGATTTTGACAGTAAACATTTTTTATAGTGCACGCGGTCGCTCGTAAATCATAGGAGAGTTTACAACGAATGTGCTTACTGAAGGTTTACGGCCGCTGTATGGTTCCGTCGCTGAGTTTGGAGCACTAGAAGTGGTCTCGTTTGAAATATAAAAGCTTCTGGATGGCTATCAGGCTGATGGGATTTCAAAAGGGTGAATAGGTTCGGTATTGATATGCGTTTTACGAAGATTTTTATTGAAGTAAAGAGGCGTTTTTTTCAGACAGATGACTGAATAAAGTGCATTGAAGTTCTTTGTTGTGAAATAAAATAATGAAACACCAACAAAATTATTTTTAGGTCGATAAATTTGTAGTTTATGCCATAAGTATGTTACGTAAAGCCATAGTTGAAATTAATTCCATCTCATAGCCTGTTAGATAAATTAACAAACTTGCTCATGTGCTTACACTTATTTTGTAACCGCCGTCGTAGTTGGCACCAAAATTCTGTTAGCACAAATTCTTTTTTATGGGTCGAACGTCCTGCGTCCGTATGTAAAACTGAACGGACGGAATAGTTTGTTTGACTGTGCCGTATGATACAAGGGCTTTTTATGACGATCTTATATATTTTAATCATATTTTATTTTGAAGTTATTCATGCATTAAAAAAGGTTTTAATTTTATTTGATTTTAATAAATTTAACTAACATAGTATTTAGTGCTACTAACCCCCTACTGTAGGCCAAAAGTTGTCTGTGGTCATGAATATATTATTATCATCATCTTCCTGCCCTTATCCCATGTTACTTGGGGTCGGCGCAACACGTTTTTTTCTTCCGTTCTCTCCTGTCAACCGTTACGCTATCACTAACTCCGTTTTTTTTCATATCACTCCTAACACAATCCATCCATCTTTTCTTTGGCCTCCCTCTCCCTGTTCATCCATCCACATTTATACTATTATAAAGGATGAAAATTAAAGCCCAATTTTTCAAAACTTTAGACTAAGATGTTTCGGAGATAAGGCGTGCTTATATCTGAAACTACTAAGCCTATAGTTTTTCACATAAATGTAAATGAAAAGAAAATTTATAAGAAGCGTATTTTTATAAAGTAACATTAAAAAAAATATATGATCCGTTTACCCCGAACCCTTTGAGCGCGAGTCCGACTCGGCTTGACCGGTTTTAATGCTAATTTTGACTTCACCAGCCACGTATTTCTCTACAAGTCTCCGGGTCTTTTCCAATCCCATATATGCTGGTTATCAGGTGGCAGAGCAGTTAATCACCACTCGACAATGTGCAGTTAATACTGGCTTGTAGTTCAGCAATACTTTGCCTACAACGTGCTGGGCAGGAGCAGTGCAGCAGTGGGCTGCTGGACTACTGTAGTTACAACCACTGCTTACTCATTTCGTAGTTTAAGTTTTTTGCTCTATTCTGTTGGGCACAGCTGTCTGGTTCTTAGAACTACGATTAATGTTAACTGACAAGGTTGACTGGTTGTTGCTGGCTGGTAAGGTTGACTGGTAGAGAATGCCTTGATGCATTAAGTCCGCCCATGTACCACTATTGTACATTAAGTTTAAATAAATAAATAAATGTGAATGAGTTATTGTTATGTAATGTGTCTATTTATTTTATTCCAGCAAATTTGCCCCTGCCCTATCTGGCAGGCAAGGCAAGGCAGCATGTTTAAAATGGTTTACCAAAGCTTAATCCAAATCCATTAAGACGCAACGAGATAACAAACAGAACATCAGAAATAATTTGCAAAGGAACATTCCCGAGATGAATAGTTTTCTACGTCCTATTTCAGCACATGGTCGACCATGCAGTTAACACCGGCTCGTAGTGCAGCAATCACTTTGCCTGCAACGTGTCGGAACAACCCACTGCTGCAGCTATAACCTTTGATTGGTTATTTTGTAACTTGAGTATTTTTTGTTGGGTTTATTGTGTGTTGGTTATCTGAAAGCTAATTTTACAAATTTTTGAGCAATTTCGCATTCGCATCCCAGCCGCAATCTGTCAAAAAGCCTCGATTTCCGAAAATTTTTGACAGAATACGACTGAGATGTGAATGCACACGTTGCTTAAAAATTTAGTAGAATTTGCACTCTGGTTAGCACAGCTGTTTAATTTTTAGAACTACGATCAATGTGAATGAGAAATTAATCATATCATTATCTAACTTGCTTTTCCCAGAGGCTTCTCCGTGGAAACGTCGAAAATTATCCCAAGAAATGTTTCTTGGATGACTCCGAGGATGTAAATAACCCATTTCGTATTCTGGAACATGGTATACTCGTATGCCTTATCATCATCATATCAGCCGAAAGACGTCCACTGCTGGACATAGGCCTCCCCCAAAGACGCCACAACAACCGGCCCTGTGCGTCTCGCATCCATCGGCTACCCGCGACCCTCACCAGGTCATCGGTCCACCTTGTGGAAGGACTCGTGTGCCTAGTTTCATCTAAATCTAATTAAACGAGAGATAAGAAACAGACAGCAGACTAACTGTAACATAATAATAGTATGAATACCAAGCGAAATCAATAAGTATAACCCAGTAACTGAATTACCGACATGGTTGGCGCAGTGGTTGCGCGATTAGCTGCTGCGCTGCGTGTCGCGGGTTCGATTCCCGCACGGAACAATTATGTTTATGACCTACAGATAGTTGTTCCGGGTCTGGCTGTTTGTTTATGTGAGTTAATATGTTTGTAAACACACCCACAATACAGGAGAAATTCCTGGTGTGGGGCAACGTTTAAAAAAAAATGTTATGGAATATTGTCTATTTTTTCTCTAATAGCACTAGCTTTAAACTCTCTCTAGGGGACTGACCCAAAAAATATTGAAGCGTTAAATATTTCAAGTTAGAAATGTCAACACAAAAAAAGAACCATGACTTAATAATTTTATTTCGCCCCAAATTGATAAATAACACTTCAAAGCAACGTCCTAAACCCAACTTCTACGAACTTACAAACAAAACAGGAAAAAGAGAAAAATTTAACTGAAAAAGTCCCTCGTTCTACCGGGAGCGTATTACCAAGAAACAGCGAGCCGCACCTGAGGACAAATTACACCAATCCTCTGCGACAAATTACGCGATTACCCGAATAAATTACGGACTCACTTACCTCCGTATAATAGTTTACTGGGGAGCGGTGACGATACATGGCCGTGTTATAATCATAATGCGAGCGAGCTGTTGTTATTTTTCTTAGCAAGTTGGACTCGGTACTTACCTAGTAGTTCGGGCTTAAGAGGTTTTGGTACTATGAACACCTGTATCTATTCTGTGGGTTTATTTGTGTTATTAATATAGACTATTATTTGGAAGAGCTCGTCGTTCAGTAGATGGATGACCATCTATTATGTTCCAAGACTCCTCCGTGCCTCAGAAAGCACGTTCAGCAGTCGTTACTGGTCAAAAGCTAGAAAGTCTACCGTCGTGTTACCCAGTTACTGGGTTGTGAAGGCACTCGCGCCATGTTAAATACATACCTATTAGTACCCCGCTGCAGTGAAACTGAAACCAACTCCAAAGAATTTGGGAATAGGCGGCAAATTATAGTAATGTAGACAAAATATCGTTTATTCCCGTTGTCCCCGTATACCATATCCCCGTCACGGGGACAGCGGGACGTGATTAAATTTATTTCCAATTGTCCCCGTAACGTACATTCGGCTAACGGGGACAACGGGAAGTAAACTTTTCACGGTTTATTCCCGCTGTCCCCGTACACCGTGTCCCCGTCCTACGGGGACAGCGGTACTTCAATTAAATATTTAAAAATACTTCCCGTTGTCCCCGTACACCGTCCCCGTCCTACGGGGACAGCGGTACTTCAATTAAATATTTAAAAATACTTCCCGTTGTCCCCTCCTCGTACACTGTGAATATAGTTGAATAAAATAAGTAAAAATTATTGCCCACAGTCCCCGTTTTTTCATTTTTCTGTAGTATTATGAATGTGTGCGTTGGCATCTTTTACCCAACAAACAAAGTGTATGGAAATATTGGTAGATTGGTCTTGGTACGCGGTAGATTAATATCGCACATTTCGTCCACATTGCACAAATATTATTTTTGGTTCCTAAAATGGATCAACGGTCACCAAATCCCATCCAACTCAAAGATTAGTATAGGTTAATTTCTTCTTTAAACAAAATGTGTAGGTTAGGTTAGGTTAAAACTGTGACCTCCAACGCACGAGCCGAGCGAGCGAAGCGAGCGGTGCCGCGGCAGCGGCCGGCGAGTGCTAGAAACGACTTGCATTAATAGAAGTTGTGTTATTTGTGTAAATTTAATAATTGTTTTTTTTTACCTCAAATTAAAATTCGAATACAAATAAATAAATTTTGTTTTATTCCCCTTTTCTTTTTCCCATGCTAAAAAACTAAGCTTAAACAATGCAGATTTAAGAGGACAACGACTCGTGAAAAGCGTTTATTCCCGTTGTCCCCGTATACCATATCCCCGTCACGGGGACAGCGGGACGTGATTAAATTTATTTCCAATTGTCCTCGTAACGTACATTCGGCTAACGGGGACAACGGGAAGTAAACTTTTCACGAGTCGTCGAGAAAAGGGGAATGAAACAAAATTTATTTATTTGTATTCGAATTTTAATTTGAGGTAAAAAAAAACAATTATTAAATTTACACAAATAACACAACTTCTATTAATGCAAGTCGTTTCTAGCACTCGCCGGCCGCTGCCGCGGCACCGCTCGCTTCGCTCGCTCGGCTCGTGCGTTGGAGGTCACAGTTTTAACCTAACCTAACCTACACATTTTGTTTAAAGAAGAAATTAACCTATACTAATCTTTGAGTTGGATGGGATTTGGTGACCGTTGATCCATTTTAGGAACCAAAAATAATATTTGTGCAATGTGGACGAAATGTGCGATATTAATCTACCGCGTACCAAGACCAATCTACCAATATTTCCATACACTTTGTTTGTTGGGTAAAAGATGCCAACGCACACATTCATAATACTACAGAAAAATGAAAAAACGGGGACTGTGGGCAATAATTTTTACTTATTTTATTCAACTATATTCACAGTGTACGGGGAGGGGACAACGGGAAGTATTTTTAAATATTTAATTGAAGTACCGCTGTCCCCGTAGGACGGGGACAGTGTACGGGGACAACGGGAAGTATTTTTAAATATTTAATTGAAGTACCGCTGTCCCCGTAGGACGGGGACACGGTGTACGGGGACAGCGGGAATAAACCCAACTTATCAGCAAAAGTTGCCAACACGAATCGATTAATTCCCAATAAGTCATTATTAACCGTGTGGGGTTAATTAAGATCACGAGATAATTACGTAATCCTGTGCGAGGTCAGGCAAGGAAGATATTAAAGTAATCTTAATATAAATATTTCTTGTGCTGGACCGATGTTGATGAAATTTTTTGTGTGTGTTCCAGTGGATTCGAGAATGGTTTAGATTCACATTGGATTCGGTAGGTGGCGCGGCAACCGATTTTTATAATTTTTCGTCATACACAAAGCAAAAGTTCGGACAGGACAACATCTGTCGGAACCTCTAGTTTAGTTATAAAACTATTTAGAATACAGAATTTTTCTGTTATGTGATCTAAACCAAAAGCCTAACAAAATAAAGTGAAACAAATGATGATAGATGAAACCAAAGTCTTATTATTTCCGCTGCCAACCTAACTATGAATACTGACTTCAAGACACATTCCAGTTTATTTTCCCCCGAACCACATACATTATGTTTGCAAAGGAAACTCTCTTGAAGAAATTGCTGCATTTTTCTCGGCCATTAACAAGAGGGCCACTTTTGTAGCGGTTGTTATTTCCGTCTGAAACTTGGACGTCGGCCATCTTGAAAAATGGGGTGTCCTTGACCATTTCACTTTCCTTTGAGATCCTGAAGATTTATAACATGTCACAACATGTATTATGGATATTAGTTTGGGTCGGGATTAACATATTATGTGTTGTATGTTTCAAGGTTTTGATTTCGTGAGGCCTATTGTGAATGTTTGTATTGTTCGGGAATATTGATCGGTTTCTCATTAGCATGGCTGGTGTTTTGTATGAAGATGTTTCAGAAAATTGTGGTGGAGTTATTGGGCTAGCAATATAGCTAGGCAGACATCCATACTATTCTAATATACTTTTTTTTTGGTTGTGCAATATTTTAATGACACTCCTCCTGCTCCGTGCGAAGCGAAAGGGAGTGTTAAACTCTTACAGACTAAAACCCACTCGTGTTTCGACATATCTTCGACATATCTTTGAGGCGCGTGTGAAACACAACGCGCCGTCGAACCGGGCCAGGTCCTTATCGGTCAGCGAGCCACCCAACGCTCGCCGTCCGCAGGCCCGCAACCAAAGTGGTAGAAATCACCCTGCGACTCCCAACACTAACAGTATGAAATGTCGCGTCATATTACAACAGACTAATATTATTAAAGCTGAGTGAGTTATCTTGTTTGTTTCATTTTCTGACCAAAACAGCCGATCCGGTTGTGATGAACTGTGGTACAAAGATAAATAGGAACACGGAGACAGTTATAGGCTTCATGAATACGAGCGAAGCCAAGGGTAAAAGCGAGTAATACAGCCTGGATGTTACTTCTTCACCGACAGTATTTGTATGAAACTTTGTACACGGGTAGACCATTGCAATTAATTTCAACAAGCTAGTTTATAACAAGAAAGATCACATCCACCACCGCCAGACCCTTCAGGAGAATAGGCGTAGGTATATCATGAACCCAGCGGATAATTATGAAGAGAAAACTATTTGACATTTTTCGAGAGCATTGACCTACAAACCTCAAATTATAGTACCTTTAGCATGAACTTCAAAGATATTCTACTCTGAAAACTATAGCTCCATGAAACTGTTACCGCCCAGGAATCTAGAATTAGCTTCAAAAGGATTTCAAAATCAATAATCCCAATTAAACTGCTGGTCAAAGCGAACGGTCTCTCTTCATTATAGATCGACCTAGATGTCTAAGTTATTTCTAAATTGCTAATATTTTCCAACTAATTAAAAGTTCCCGCAGGGATGCTTCTATTTTATTATGGCCATACATAAAAGAAGAACGACCTCAGCTTAGGAAGGCACTAATACATTGAAAGAAATAAATATCAGACCATATAACAGATTATTCAGGTGCTAATATTTACGTTCACCAACTTACCTTTGCAGCGCTACTATTCTTTATTCTAAGGCTTGAAGGTTTGGTTTCGATTGGCCATATTATGTGGGTGTAACGTCATTTTATGGTGAACATTTATAGGTTCTCGGAATCGCTCAGAGATATTGCCTTTGAATATTATATTTTACAGGTGGAAGCGGGATCCGTGAAAATATTCATATTTTTATGTGATGTAATGCTTAATTTTGAAGTGGCATAACTGACTGGTTCTTCAAAACGATTTGAGGGTTGTGGGTGTTAAGATATTTTTTAGATTTTTTTTATTTGAAGTTGGTAAAAGGGCCTTTGGTGAAAAGTGCTCTTTGGCCTTTTTAACGACCGTATAAAAAAATATACCCTTATAGGATCAATCGTGTGTCTGTCTGTTTCTTAGCCCTTTACTTATAGATTACATAAAAACTTCCAAGATGTCTATGGTTTTTTAGTAAGCATTAGAATAATAATAATAATTAATCTTTATTTCAGACATACATCCATATTTTTACAAAGAAAGTGTTATGAGTAGTTCGGAACCATTTGTGCGTGAGTCCGATTCGCACTTGGCTGGTTTTTAACAGAATATTTTATTAATATTTTATTTCAATTAGGCCAGTAGACGGCACTTTTGAACGTCGTTTCAGTAAAATAATAATATTACATTAATAAAGTGACTCTACTGTCCATTCGGAAAGGTAGATTCTTATGGAGAAGAACGGACAAGAAACTCCATAGTTACTCTTTTGAAATAATCATTTTACAAAATTTTGTGTACAAAAATTATTTTAATATTATGTGAGGACGATGCACCCAGAGCATGCTACTTATAAGAACAAAGTATCACCAGCAGAGGTAAACTTATTCATTTTCTAAAGAAATTCAGGTAAATGGTACTCACATATTTACAAACATTGGAACCATTAATTAAACAGTGTGTCAGTCAACAGAAAAATTAAAAACACAAAAAGAAACAGTATATCTATAAAGTTAATACATAAATCAACCAGTTTGATTTTGTCTACACCCCGGATTGTCCTATGGAGCAGGACCAGCCTGTTTCCAAGCATTCTTATCCTGAATGTAATCTTCTAATTTGTAATATGCTTATAAAGTGTACTTTTAACCACATGCCTGCTTGGAGATCTTTTTAAACGTTTTGAGAGGCAAATACTGCTTATTTAGCCTAATGTAAGGCAGACAGTGAGCATCATCAATAGAAGACGTATCGGTCTTTTTGTTGTATCACAAACCACACCATTACTTATTATTATTAATTAGTGCAGGCATCAAAACAAATACAACAGGACTGCTTCTAAATACTACTCGTTCAAATATTCACTATGATTGTTTTTTTACCATCAAAGAACCAACAATAGGCTTTGTACAGGAAGTTAGGAAGACCCCAATTAAATCATGGTGTTCAAACCGTCACCAACATTGCAGCTTCCTAATCCGTTTGATCTCAATGTCGTCACGATTCAAATACAGAGAGAGCACAGCCGGGGGCGGAGATAATCCTTATTTATACTACAACTTAGAGTTGACTGACCTGTCCACTGAGATTAATGTTGGGAAGATAAATAATGTAGAACGTAAAACTATTTTTAAAGCAAGTTACGTCAAGCCATTTGAAATGTACAGTACCTACTGGTTTCTTAGAGGGTCCATCTACACTAATATTATAAAGAGGAAAAATTTGTATTTTTGTGTGTGTGTATGTTTGTAATGAATAAACTCTAAAACTACTGGACCGATTTGAAAATTTCTTTCAGCAATGGATAGCTACATTATCTGCGAGTAACATAGGCTATATTTTATACCCGTACTCTTACGGGAACGGGTACTACGCGGGTGAAACCGCGTGACGTCCGCTAGTTAGCTATATGTATGGCAGCATGATATAAAAGCTTTATGAAACGTGTTCGGATGTATTACATACGAGTACATCATATTTTATTCTACTCTCAGTGTGCCAAAAATAAGTTTCCGCCTGTAGCTATAATTGCATCCTTGATAAGTCAAGGGTCAGTTGCAATTTCACCCAAAGGTTTCAGTTGGTTTTTAGCGTACAGGCAGGCTGTAATGTTTGGTTATGTGTAGTTCCATCTACTGTTTTATTATTGACTAGCATTTGCGCGCAGCTTCACTCGAAACAAAAGTAGCCTATAAACCTCTCCAGTAGCCCATCCATCTTTGTACCAAAATTTTTTATTGTACTAATTTTATACACATCTAAGATTTGCGGACTTTAAGTAATTCGAACACCAAACACAAAATAAAACTTAGGTTTTCATCAAACAAAAAACCTCAATTGCAAAACAATTCGAATTATCAGCACCACAGCTCATCCCGTCACCTAAAAACAGCTCAAACATACAAAAAACAGTGCTATAGGTGACAGGTTGGACAAACAGTTTATTCTCATTTACGCAAAAACAGATTCGGAATAGCGATCCATCAAGAGGGATTAATCTGCCCCCCTGCCAACAGGGCCGGATTTAGTTAGCTTAGTGGCGGGTGCAAACGCTCTAATTGACGTTCTAACCTTTCAATAATTAATTTTATGAATTGCTTTTCCGGTTTCCGGGGTATGTTTTAGTTGGGTTGGGTTAGTTGTGTTGATTTTTGGTTTATAGAGGTGATGGCATGTTATTGGTGTTAAAATCACAATTAAAATCTACCCATAACGTGATGATAATGATGATTCCATATAGCCCATTTCAGTGATTTTTTCTGACTTGTGGTGGCTGTGATGAGTTATCGCTCTACATAAAATTATATCTAATAAGCAGAAAGACTTTTAGGAATAATGCTGCATAGATAAGTACCTACAGAAAATAACAAAAATACATGCTTTAAAAAATTTAAAAAAACTTTACCTCACACTAGGATTTTCTCCTGTACCGTCGTTTACGAACATACAAACAAACTCACATACATAAACCGCCAGGCCCAGTACAACTATCTGTGGGCCATACAAATATTTGTTCCGTGCGGGAATCGAACCCACGACACGCAGCGCAGCAGCCAATCACTATTTGTGTGGTGAGGTGGGATACTATTTTTTTTTTAATATTTCGCAATGCAACTTGTAAGTGTATTTAAATGATGGAACGGATATATGCTGCATACGGTTAGCAATACAAAAATGATTATTCCCCTACTGGGCAAATGGAATACTCACGAATGGTATTTCAAACTATTTCATGAAAAAATGCCTCGATAAATCACCAAAAATAAAATCACCATAAATAAAATCAACCATCACACCATTATCAATCTTCTTCATCACTTTTCACTACCACCAAAAAAGCACCACTTTGCACCCACTCATGCACCCCAATTCCGGCGGCCCTGCCCCACGCTCCCAAGAGCCTCTTTTTGTAACAAATGTCTTCTCAAATAACGCGTCTTGACAATTTTAAGCCGTCTCGCCAGGCCCGGATTCGGCATGTCGCTGTAATTAGCCTAGGCTCTTTAATTAGGGTTCCTGCCATCTTTCTTTGTATGCGAGCCGGGCGTGGGTTTGAAAAAGAAGAATTGTGCCAGCCTTGGAGTTTCTTATGATAGGTTTTTTGGGGCGTGGAAAGACGGATTTAGAGTTGTAATGAGCTCTAGTGTTTAACGTCAAGGTTTTAGAGGGCCCGCTGTGTGTTTTTAAACTGACCCGCATTAATTCCACGACACGGTTGGCGCAATGGTTGAACGATTGGCTGCAACGCTGCGTGCCGTGGGTTCGATTCCCGCACGGAACAAATATTTGTATGGCCTACAGATAGTTGTTCCGGGTCTGGCTGTTTGTGTATGTGAGTTTGTATGTTTGTAAACGCACCCACGATATAAGGGATTTTTTTAGTATGAGGCAAAGTTTTACTTTAAAAGAAAAAAAAAATACCTTTGTGAAGTCGTATGGAATGATTGTGTTACACAGTATTATTTGTATTGACGTGAACGCTGTCGCGATCGGGTGAGAATAAAAACTCGCACTAAGCTAATAGATTGGAATAGGTCATAATATGGCATGTTCGCGATGTGTGTTTCCACTTAAACTATTTCCGTTAGTATCATTGATTCAAAGACAAAGTTGTACAACACAGTGGACTACGCATTCACTTGACATCTGGAAATGTAATGATTATGTACTGTGTTCAGCAATAAACATTTGAATTGAATTGAATTAAGTTAATTGACTTTTTCCGACTAATAATTTTAATGATCGACTCTTCAGTCACATCATGGTAGCTGCATCAAGTTAATTTTGCCTTGAATAACCTTTTTGATGACGGACCATTAAAAGGGTTATTCAAAGCAAAAATAACTTTACAAAATTAGTCTGTAATACTCTCCAATTAACTGAAAAATCCCGTCTAATAAGCATTAATACCCTTAGCTCATAAGCTCGCAGTAATCCCTCGCCTCGCTTCCCTGTGACTCCGGCAATAATTGTAACCGCTCACATTATGATGACGTCACGAGCTAGGCTCGGCTCAGAACTTGTGCCGTAAAATTGATGAGCTCAAGTTTTCTCCAAACACCGTCATTGTCTCAAGATTTTTGGTGTATGGTGGAAGGGATGTACGGTAGCGTTTTTTAAGGAAACGCAATTCTTCCTGAAATTCTGCACCAGTATCCCATTTTCACTAGGTAGTCTTATTTTAAGCGTTTTTGATAAAGAACAGTCCGGAATGATTTTCTGAAATATCTCATATCATATCAGATCCGATCATTTATGTTAAAAATCATAAAAGAGGTGATGGTAGTACTCTAATTGTTTTATGTATGTAAGGAGATTACCTGTTAAACTATTTCTCATAATAAAGATTTATTATTACTATTATACTAAGGAAATTATTCCACATTAATGAAGGTGAGAATCAGATGCTGCAGTAGGCACAACTTGAGAAGTTCCTATAGCTAGGAATGAACTGGGACAGGTCAAGTCAAACGATCCTTAAAGGATGTTTGCTCCAGTTATCCAAAAAAATCATCATTCTATCTATCTATCTAGCCTTTTCCCAACTAAATTGGGGTCGGCTTCCAGTTAAACCGAATTCAGTTCAATTCCAGTGGAGCGATTTTACGTGGAGCGGCTGCCTATCAGACCTCATATCGTAACACGGTACTTCTTGGCAAGTCTGGAGTCAGATTTTAATGGCTTCTAACAATCCGTTACGACTGCCAAAGATCTACAAATTACAGCCGGGACTAACGGCTTGACGTGCTTTCCGAGGCACGCAGGAAACTCGGTATGTTAAGATGGTCACCCATCCACAGACCAACCTTGGCAAGCGTTGCTTAACCTTGAAGATCGACCCGTGCGACTGTTATTATTTAGCCACGATGAGTTACCCAAAATAATATATCGTACGTATTAATCGCTTTTAACTTGTATCTTAACACCATATAATCACAAAACCATGGCTTGAGAGTTTAGAATTTTAATGGTTTTATTGGTCGCGCAACCTATTCCAAGTTTCAGACGTGCCGGAATAAAGAGTTAATTGTTTTATGATTCATTTGAGTTGTTTGCCGACAGCCGATAACCCTCAAACTCTCCTGGATTGGTTTTTATTAACTACTAACTTTTGCTCGCGCCTTCACTCGCGTTAATATAGATTTTCGCAAAAAAATGCCTAAAACCGTCTGTGGGGCACCATCTATCTCAGTACAAATATACCTATATCAAAATGGGTTCAGCGGTTTTAGCGTAACAAACCAACACAATTACTGGTTAGAAATTAGGTTGTTTATCGACAGCCGATAACCCTGAAAATCTCCTGAATTAGTTTAATTAAACGATGAATTATACTATACTTTAAGTATTTTGTCTAGAGGTCTTGAGATAGGAAGATATTTTCCCCTTTCTGCTTTATTTTGTAGCTCAAGATTTTACTAAGTTTTTATTACCGGCTTCATAAAATGAGAGGTTTTTCCTTGACCCGACCCAGATCGTTATTGTGAGGAAAGTACCTAAGGTATTATCCAAGTTTTTTTTCTTACCTAAAAATTAGTTTATAAATTCGTAGGTTTAGAATTATTTCATGAGGTACTCCTTTAAACTGCTGCCATAAATGATTTGAGAGCACTTCGCTAGAGTATATCAATTTTATTTTTATGTGTGCTAAGGCAGGTACCTGCGATAAAATATCATAAAAGTCCTAAAGTATTATACCATAATAAGCCTTTGTGATAGTCTGTATGATTTTTAATGGATCACGCATAAACTGTTGCACATATTTGAAAGACATTTAAAACATGTGTAGACCATGGCATGGGCATAAAGAGATAAAAGAAATAAAAGAAAAAAAAAATGTTTATTTGGGACTCGCACAAGACCAAGACAAACAAAAAAGTAAAAAAAAATTACAAAAAAAAATTAACTAAAATTAATTAACAAAAGCTAACAGCATGAATTTAATCTGTGCGAGGCCAAAAAGGCTTATTATATATTTTTAAATTTCCAAGCATTCTGAACAAGCTGCGATATTAAAAAAAAAACACACAAAGTTGATATTCTGATAGGACCTGTGATGCCACGGACACACTCACGGAACCCACACTCTATGTACACTTGGTATTAAATTAACGGAACACGTTCGAAACACAAAATTACATGTATTAATACAAATAAAACAATGATTATAAAATTATGTAATTACTAAAACTTATATAATTGTACGTACAATTTGAAACAAAAACATTCACACACAAATAACTCTTACAATACAATCACAAATAAAAAAATTGATTCAGAACTAGACTAGCAAATGTCATAGTGTTGCGAGCGCCTAGAACAAACTACAGCAGGAGTACTTTTCTGAATGAAGTAGCACACACAGGAGCACTTTACAGCAAATGCCTCGGAATGTAAAAGACCAAAAATCCATGTCATCATCATCTGCCTAGCCTTTTTCCCAATTGTCGGCTTCCAGTCAAACTGGATTCAGCTGAATATCAGTATTTTACGTTGAGCGGCTGCCTACCAGACCTCCACAACCCATTAACTGGGTAACACGGTCCTCCTTGGCAAGACTGGTGTCAGATTATCTGGCTTACCAAAAATACTTAAAAAAACTGTAAATTTTAGCTATCTTCGAGTACTCAACTAAAAATGTAACCTATTTTTTTCGTGTCGCCTAATGTATTCTAATAAGAAATAAGTTTTTCTCATATCAGCTGACAGTCGTCCACTGCTGGACATAGACCTCCCTCAAAGTGGGGGGGGGGGGGTTGCCATAATCGCCACGCTTGCCAGGCGGGTTGGCGATCGCAGTGTAGCAGTTGCAATACACAGCAACCTTAGTCGCCTCTTGCGACACCCACAGGAAGTGATGGGATGGTGCTATTATTTTACGTCCGACACTCTCTTATAAGTGATTGTAATTCTTTTTGAGTTCTTAAACCATAATTATGTAATTGCGTGACTTATACTTTCATATACTTCTATTTTCAACGCGGGTAAAGTCGCTGTATAGAACTATCTAAGATGAATTCTTGATCAAAAGCAATCCGATTTTCATTACGCCAGTCCGTAAATGTCAAATGTTGAACGTAGGCCTTCCAGTAACGGACATAATACATGCCAATGAGAAATGTCATAATCGTCCGTTCTGTAGACAGAGCATTGATTGCAGTTCGTTATTGATAGCCGATAGGAGGATTTAGAACTGGGTAGCGAGGCTGTCATAATACGGTACAATCCCTTAGTCAGCTGCCGATAATACAGGTGGAAATTTGTCGGAGGTTTTCTAAGAACAAAAGATAAATGTAGGTACTCAACTCAATACTATTCTTATAAACTTTTGTAGTCTTATCTATACTAATGTAATAAAGCTGAAGATGTTGTTTGTTTGTTTGAACGCGCTAATCTCTGGAAATGCCAGTTAGATTTGGAAAATTCAATTTTATACAAATTGAATTTTCCAAATCTAACTGGCATTTCCAGAGATTAGCCACATTCATGAGGAAGGCAATAGACGGGAATTGTGCGTACGAAGTAGGGGCAAAAGCTAGTTAACATTATAAAGAAGGAAACAGTTTGCTTGTAGAAGTCTCCTCGAGTAAAAAAAAGGCATTACGCACGCGTTGGAGCGCCAACGCCATTCTGAACGTGCTCAGCCAGAAGCTCAGCCACAAGCTCAGCCACAGCCCCCTTTGAATAGACTGAAATAACTTAAAATGAACAGGATCAGATCAGATGTGCAATATTCGATTAAGAGAATCCTTTCACCGGTAGGTCTTTTTTTTTTTTTTTTAAGGATGGAAATCATCAAATGACTTCTTACGCTCTGGGTGGAGCGGAAGGGCGTGTCAGACTCTTACTGACTAAAACCCATCCGTGTTCCTTCTAAAGCCCTTAATTTGCTTTCCAGGGCCGCGGTGACTCTTTCGAACAAATTCCGCAACCCTGGCAGGCTCTGGCCCTAGCGGGCCCCGTCCTCTTTGCTGACATCTCTTTGAGGCGCGCGTAAAACACAACGCGCCATCGACCCAGGCCTAGTGATGATCGGACAGCGAGCCACCCAACGCTCGCCGTCCGCAGGCCCGCGCCTACGGTGGCCGGGGATCGCCCTGCGACCCCGAGGCCCGGGGCGTCTTCTCCTGTAGCGGCGGTTGGGACGATGGCCTTGCCTTTCCCTCGCGCGGTCCGCCTCCTCCTTCGCTAGCATTACTGCTTCGCAGAAGGAGGTGACCGCTTCCCAAGCCTCCTCGCTCCGGACCATGGATTCAACCAGGGCCGGACGCGAGAGGTTGCCGCCGCCGATCGCCTCGACGAGGACACGGCGGTGCTCAGCCCAAGCAGGGCAGACCTCCACCGTATGCTCCACCGTGTCCTCCGGTTGATCCTCACAGTGCTTTAAATCCCAGAAAAAATAACAAGGATTCTTTACTTTATTACATGGAACCGAACCCGAGGACTGGCAAAAGCTAAGCTAATAAGTACGTGGTACACAACTATAAATTCTAAGAAAAGTGAGGTATCAAATAAAAAAGACTACGTTTAATGTTTGCTTCATATTCCCGGGAAACTATTTGTTTTTATATCGAAACTTAGTTTCTTGAACATCACGTTTTTTACCCTGAAGTCTGCCTAGTAATTGAACAAAAAAGTAGACCCTATTATTTTCTAACATTTTTCTTGGGATACTTAATATTATTTTTCTTCGATATTTGGGAAAGAATGTTGAACAACGTCTGGGATATTAACATCGATTTTATTTATGATTGGATACAGCTGTAGCTGGCTTTATTTATAACACTTATTATTACGTACAACATAATAGGAAAGTCTGTCTTCAGGCTTTGGATGTCTCTAATATTATGTCTTTATTAATACAAATATAAAATCGTAACAAGGAATAATACATATTTATTTCGAGTTCACATTGAGAACATTGTCTTAAATTGCCTAAAAAGTCACTTGTTCAAATACAAATCATAAAATTTAGTTTCACATATCAGGCCAACATGGGCACTTACATATATAACGTCAGAAGCTAGAACACGGTTCTAATTGTATGGTTTCGTATGGAGAAGAACCGGCAAGAAACGGCAACTTCTCTTTAATTATTTTTTTTGTAATGCATCCATATGGTGGCAGATGTGAAGCCATTGTTTTAGTATTGTGTCTGCTATTTATGGCCGCTGACGGTTTAAAAGTATGGGATGACTGCATTCGGTTAGTCAAAACGTCTACGCCAACATAGTTGAGAAAATGCTAGGAAGATCAATGGAATAGGTATGAGAGGACAGTGTAGACCAGTCAGCAGTTTTAACCTACGTACTTGACGCACACAAAGAATCTCACAGCAAAAAACCTCTTTCTCTATTTTGTATATAACTACAGAACCCACAATCCAAACCTTTCATCCTCTTTTTTTGTACTATCCATAAATTCAAAAACTTGTACATTCTATACAGGCGAGTATTACCAGTATATGGTAGAACACAATGTTTTTTTACAAAAAATAGTATAAATATTATTTTCGGAATTCTTCGTTATATTTTCGGCGACGCAGGCAGTGACAGATGAAGGCAGGTGGCATTCGGTGATGCGTTACAGAATTGACAAGCCCTGATTGAGTAAATACTTTAACATGGGAATATTGTGTAGGTATCTACCTACCCACCCCAAATATATATAGATACATGTGTTTGGGGTGGGTATTTCTAGATAACAATAAGCTGTGTGGGGGTCGCAGTCATTAAAAAAAGACAATATTTTGTGAGTTTTTCTTTTCGTGAGGACTTGTATAACAGGTAATAGAGGTAGGTAAGTTTCACCTGAAGGCTAATTTTACTATTTTTTATAAGCAACGTTCGCATTCACATCCTCGCAATCTGTCAAAAATGTAAGGTCTTGTCAAAAAATACAAGTCACCATTGTTTTACTATTGTGTTTGTTAATTAGTCATTCTACTTGATAATAACTCGTCCTTCAAAAAGTATACTATTGTTTGTGTGGTTGTACTGCCTATGTCCACAATAAGTAACACTTGTTCTTTTGCTCTCAGTTATAAGTAATAGTGTAACGTAGAAGTCATAAACTTCTATTACATGTTTGGTATTATGTTACCCATGGTCATAACTAGATTCATCATTAGTGATGGTGGGGGGGAGGGTTTTGGGGGAATGTCTTTTTTTGTATACGTTGACGTTCAAAAAAAAGTGCTGGCACTCAGCCGACTTTGAAAAAAATACTTGATTTTGAATACGGTTTATTAGGAGTGTGTTCACTTACATTTTGAAATTTTAATGTAGATGCGACCGGATTTTTGCAAAAACCATTAGATTGTAAGGAATTTTAATAAGATTGTAAACTACTAATCAACCTAAAGAAAACAAAAATTATGTTCTTCAGTCAACGCTTAGAAGCACCAAATGTTAATGTACAATACAAATCGACCGTTATTGAAAAGGTGGATACAGCTAAATTTTTGGGCCTAATCATTGACAATCGTCTGAACTGGAAAGCACACACAGAAGAATTAAATAAAAAAATATGTTCTTCTGCCTATGCTCTCTATAAACTAAAACCTATCATAGGTACGGATGCCCTTATAACTGCCTACCATGGTATAGTCGGCTCGATATTGAGGTTTGGAGTTTTATTTTGGGGAAACTGTACAAATAGAGATATCATTTAAAGGTCACAGAAAAGATGTATTAGGGCTATGTTTGGCTTGAAAATAACTGATAGTTGCAAACAGTATTTCATAAAGTATAAAATTTTAAGTCTGCCGTCCTTATTTATTTATTAAATAGCAAATTTTGTACAAACCAATTCCAACCTATTCAAGAAACTATCAGACGTATCTATTCGTAATCGACGGGATAATTAATAATAAATTATGTGTACCAAGGTCAACCACGGCCTTGATGCGAAAAAGTATTTTTTGTTTAGCACCAATGATTTATAATAAAATCCCAAAACCTATTAGACAAATGCCTACTGCTCTATTTAAAATACATTTAAAAAAATATCTTGTTAATAAATGCACCATATCGGATTTCTTAAATGAACGAAATTAATTAATTGTATTTTTTCTGCAGTTACGACATTAAAAAAAAAATTGAATTGTAAATCTATAAAACCTAATCTGTACATGTTCTTCTTTTTAAGTAGTATTACGATGGAAAAAAAATAATTGTTTTTGTACGCCATAAATGGCAAAACATGCAGATCTAACCATTATTATAAGACCTTACACATGTTATGATGTATACTCTCTATTCTATTCTATTCTATTCTACAATCAATCCCATCCAAATTCATTCAATAGTTAACGACATATCCGTGTCGTTTTGAGTAGAACGAGTTTACAATCTTACCCGGTACCCGATGATAGAGTCGATCTATTGGATGCCAATCGTAAATACTTTTCTAATTCGATCTCATATTATATAGAGTTAAAATTGTTTGAATGTAAGAGATATTTTTTGGAAGTCACACAAAGTCGCAGAATAAAAAACACTATTCCTAAATTGATCAATAAATTTTCAATATCCACGTCCTATTATGTCAAAGGAGCCTTCAACATTGGGCACTTGGCAAACACCGTCCTGTAGCCGTCCGTACACCGTATAGCCGTACGTACACCGTATAGCCGTACATGCTAAGTGTAGCACTCTCAGCCGCCTAATATTGCAGCTCAGGATCCTGCCCCTCAACGGTGCAAATGGATTCCACTTCTCGATTGTCCACTAAACTGTCTGATTCTGGGGTGTGATGGTGAGATTGTAGCTGCAGCGACCTGAAATAATAATAACATGAAAAGAATTAGAAAAAGTACTCTGGGAAAAGTATATGCTAGTTTTTTAACAATACACAGGAGATAATAATAGTTGACAACGCGTGACTGACTGATTTTTAGTTTAATACATTCTAACCGACAAACAGGAACGTAAAATTTGAAGCCCTGAAGAATTTATTGAACTATTTGAACGTTCCATGTAAGATCTTATGATCAACAGAACCTAATCGTCCTGAATTTTAAACATGAAATTTATAGTAATATATCAAACATGACATTTATAATATATCAAACATTAACTTTATAATATCACTCGAAAGAAAGACTGTAATATAAGCAGATTTACAACTTTAAACGAATAGAAATCTAAAAAATCAGTAATGAAAAACCTTTTTTTGTCATCACAATCAGTTCATAATGATATTGAAAGAATGGTGGCTTGTTAACAGTAACAAACAAAGGACATACAAATCAAAATCATCCTTTTTGCTTTGCCTTAGTTCGGCAACAAATTACTTTTCACCTTGGACGAATCTCAGTGTCATTCGCAGACCTGGTGCAATGCAATAGCGAGTCCCAACTACAATAGTAACGTTTAGTTTCAAAGCAACACGTTTGAACAGCAATCCTGCACAATTATTAACAGATCACTGGGCTAAAGCGAGCATTTAATTTCAATTGCATTCTGTTGTATACCGGTCTTCGGTACCTGTGAATTGAAATTGAAATATTAGGCGAGCATTGAAAAATGGAATACTGTTTCTCTTACAATCGAGACTGTATTTTAAAGAAATCATATAGCTGAAGAAGACAAAATTGTTTCTAGGTACGAAATCAAGCCGAGTTTTGTGCTTCATAGACAGTCGTTACGGATAGCCAGAAATTCAGAGAGCAAGACAAGCCTTACGAAGGAGTATTGTATTATCCAGGAACCTACTGATGGAAGGATGGAGATAGGCCATCGTTTCATGTAAAGTACTGGTATTAAACTGCTTCAGGTGAGGTTAGACCCGACCCCCACATGGTTGGGAAGTGGTTAGCCAGATATATAACCGTTTTAATTATTTTTCTAAAAATCGGGAAATCATCAAATGACTGTCATGCCTGAATGAGTGTCAGGCTTTTACTGACTAAAACCCATCCGTGTGTCCAACCATTTCGAACAAATCGCAACCCTAGTTAATATAATCCCCATAGTTTCCAACTATCAGTTACTCAAGATTATTACTGGCTTACCTAAGTTATTTTATTCAACCACCTGCAAAATCAGTGTGTCCAGAATAAGTGTGCGTACAGACGGTGCCAGCAAACACTAGAGCGTGGCGGCGCGACACGGCGCACGCATTAGCGAGTGTCGACTCATACTCGATGAGCACCCACGAGGACACTCGGGGCGCTCCACGTGATTGACTATCTATAGGCTATTCTGATGAGCTCAGGAGAGGCACCTTGCTTTACCTATAGGTACAATAGGTGCCCATAGTTATGGCTATGGGCTATTCTGATGAGATCCTTAACCCTTGCCTTACCCACAGATTTACAAACAATCAGTGTCCTTTAAAACCCTGTATACAACAACAGTACCACATTACAAAGTTACAATACAAACGAAGTTAACTCTGGCTCAATCCGTAAAATCAATTTTGATTTGATTGGTTTTCAATTTATTAGTCACAACAATGAATATGAGATTTAACAGTCGAATAAGTTACTGATCAATGGCTTATTGATTTTTTAAAGTGGAAGGAAATCAATTAATTCAGTATGTATTGTACATCTTAGCCGAATACTGACTCTAGACTCAGACAGAGTTCATTAATCAATGGTCACAGATCTTAGAACATACACAGATATACATCCTTATACAGGCTGGATTTTTAAAGTATGCGTAAAAACACTGAAAGGAGTCTCGAGCCCGATTTTGATGAAAACTAAACTGCATCTTTCGATTTTTGAAAATGGTATAGAATAGAATGGAAAAATATTTATTTGCTTAAAAAACATGGTATAAAAAGATGATAGAATACAAAACAATAATTGGAGCAGACATGTTTTTACTGAACAGTATCACTGTTAAGTAAAAACATGTCTGCATGCATGTCAGCATGCAAATATATGTATATATAGTCTAGTCAACAAGTGCTTTTTTGTTCAACTTTTTTCAGCAGGCTCGAAAAATATGAATGAGGTGTCATTCGGTTCGGAATAGCATAGATGACTTTCAAAAAAAATAAAGTTAAGGTTGAAAAAAATCAAAAGATATAAACAATTTACTGAAAAAAAAGAAAATCGGGCACGAGACAGCGGTCATGATTGGTTCAGTAATTTAGGCGTAAAAACGTAACAAACCAACTGACTTTCGCGTTTATAATATTAGTTCGGATTTTAAACCTTAACTTTGACTCGGTGGTACTTAATTAGTGAATAGTCCCGGGAAATCCCGGAACCGAAAGTACCGGGAAATCCCGGAAATTTGCGTCGTTTTAGGAACCGGGATTTGGTTTTGGAAATCCCTTTCGGTACTTTCGGCAAAAGATACTTCGCGTTTAGAATTTTTCTAATTTTATTGCCTAAAATCCGACCGCTGCACTGTTACTATACTACCACTAATGTACCATATTTTATGCAAATAAAATTCTATTCTATTCTATTATTCTATACCTAGCTACCACCGTTGCTATTGCTACCTAGTAATACAAGAGCATGATGCGCGAGACTTGACATTATCAGAACAATTTTGGAAGCGTTATGCCAGCGAGATGCGACACTATTAACTGCAGATATAGCTGTAAAATTCGCATTAAAGAAATTGACCACCATTAATAACAGTATAGCCGCAAAAATGTTGACGATGCTGAAAAACAGATACAGGCCACGTCGATTGCCGGAAACATCAATATTAACATATTTGCAAAACCCTGAAATGTTCTTCTCCAACGCACGTGATGAAGATTTGTCAGTGTTTACTCGGCCAAGTAGTGACGAAATATGCAGGAAGATAGTGGAACTGCTAAGGCGTACTTTAGGAGATTCTTTTTTGGAAACAGCTCAATTGCTGTCAGATACAGATGAAGACATAGAAAGTGAACCTCAATCAGAAAAAGAAGAGCTTAATGCAGAGCTTAAAAAAGCTACTGCTTGTAAAAGAGCAAGAATGACTCACAGTGAAGATCTTAGTACGAATGTGAGGATCGAAATGGCTCTTTTTGAGAACGGAGGGGATCGTGGACGTTATTTGTCGCAGGCTTTCGACTTTCTCTTATCAATTCCACCGACAAGTGTAGAGCCGGAAAGAGTTTTTTCTTCCGCTGGGTACCTCTGTAGTAAAATAAGATCACGTTTAAGTGATAAGAGTTTGGACGCTCTTATATTTTTAAGATCATTTTATAGGCAGGAGAGAAATACTCTAAAAAATAAATAAACAGGTACCTAGGTTATTGAGTGCCCCCATTGTAACTATAAGAATCAGACCAATGTAATATTGGTACATTGGCAAGTATTCCAAATTTTTATAATTTTATACTTAGGTTGGATATTTTTATTTATAGTATTGTAAAGATGAATATTATCTATGTTTAAGTTTTGCAAAAATATTTAAGTTTAAAGTTATACTTTTATTTTATTTTTTCTTAAATGTTAGAGTCAAGTTGATTTAAAGAATTTGTCGATTGAAGTTGTTCCAAACTATTGTTGAATTATTATATCAGATTAAAATTTAAAAAATGTTTGTTAAGATTATCTAATCAATAAATATTGAGACAGATTAATGCTACGCTAAAACTCCATAGTTCCTTTTTTTGTAGATGTTACGTAAGTTTTAAATTATAATTTGGTTATGCAGAATTGCAATAAGAGTCATGTTAATTTGTTTGGTACAGTGAAGATGTTTAATAAATGTTTCTGTTATTATGTAGGATTAGGTATAAAAATCATTTAATGTTAAAAAATGTTGCTGGCATAATATGCGTAATTACCAGTTAAATTATACTAAATAAGACTGATTTAGTGTCTATAAAACAAGAAATAAAACGTTTTATTTGATTTGATTAGAAATGTTTTTACTTTGCCCTGTCATTTCGTCTTTTTTTTACTTTCTCCGGTTCAACACTTTCAACTCTCTTACAATAACTTATTAAAGTATCAAAAGTATCGATAGTACCGGGAATCCCGGTTCTTAAGCCAGAAAGTCCCAAAAATCCCGGTTCTTTAAAACAGCACCGGTTCTGCATTCCCTATACTTAATAGAAGCCAGGAAGTATTTTTAAAGCAGCCAACAATTCTACACTACAACTACTCCTTCCACTCCAGTTCTACAATATGACCTGGCCGACATAGTTCCCCAGTTATGCGCGGGAGTTCTCTCAATGGAATAGTTGGGAACTCGCTCGTGTCCGCGATATTTAGCCTCGTGTAAGTTTCGAGTAGGTGTTATGGCGGGAAGCCATGGTTTTATAGCCACTCTGTGGGGTAATAGCTGTTGGGGAATTAAAATTCCTGTGTGGACTGGTGGAATTGTGTTATTATTGTTGGTAACTTTTTATCGTGAATGCTTTATTCACTAACACAATATGATTGTATTGTTTTGTTTTGATTGTGTTGATAAAAATATATAATTTATAAATTTAATGTTTTTATTTAATTTTTAGTTTAGATAATTTGATTTGTGAATGTCGGAAATTGTCCCACAAGAACATATTCCCAGGTTAAAGCCTATGTGCTATTCCAGACTATAAGTTATCTCTGTGCCAAATTTCATCCAGGTCTGTTCAGCATTTCGCATTGTAATATTGTTAGAGCTTAGGGTTCGTGACAATAAAAACATCCGATTAAATAACCAAAGTGACACTTTATTTTTACAACACTAATTATTACAACTTTAAACTCATGAATTATAAAACACAACTTCACTACTGATCACTTCAATCGCACTTGAAGATCGTTTCCGAAGTATTCGCTTATATCGCAAATCCAATATTGACTCGGTCGCGGACTATGCGGTTCTTATATTGGTCAATTCATTCCAGAACCTTCTACTGTAGAAGAAGAAGCATCTGGAAAGTACTCGTAACTACCGGTACCGACTGACCAGATATCGAGAACTGTAGAATATTCTGGCACAGAAAAGTCTAGAAGGTACTAGACTCTACTAGTTCTGCTACTCGATACTAGATGGCGCTAGTATTAACTAATGTCGTTATGTACCCGGCATTAATTCTGGCGCGTAATATTATAATTAAGAATAAGATTTAATTTAAGGCCTGTGTGTCACCATAATTAAATTGGTTTACCTACTTTTATAACGTCATTGGGACTCTTGTGTTGTATTTCAATTAAAAAAATGGTTAGTAAATGTGTCTCATAATTATATAATATTAACTGATTGATGTTACAAAAATGAAATTACTTAATAGGAATCGAAAAAATATATTTACTTTTCGCTAATGTTATTTAAATGGAAATTAAATGTCAAGCAAACTATTCAAAATACATTTGACGAAAACGAAAAAAAAACACCACGGTCTAAAAATGTAGGCGACATTAATTACAAGCAAAATGGCAGTACAAAAAGCAACAGTCTTCAACATTACACGCAAAAAAATGACTGAAAAAGTAAAAAAAAACCTTAAAAGTTAAGCAACGGAAATGGCGCACGGCAAAAGGCTCGGCTCTATTAAATTATTCCGTTTGGTCGAGTCAAAATGGCAGATCTTAATGTTGCCAGCATTGAAAAGAGTCCCGCTGAAAGGGTGGGCTTTTTGCCTTATTTTTACACTGTGGTCAAGTGCTTTCGTGTGAACGAGTTGTTGATGTTAGGCCTCACCGTGATGGCTTTTGTTCGGTTTGACGAGTTATGTAACTAATATTGTTACCTATTTCGTTTGGAATAGTAAAAACATTGTCTAATATTTTTGATGAAAATATAGTATCTACAACTTTATAGCAAATGATTTGAAATGAAATGAATTGAATTCCCAATTCCTATTCTGTTTTAAAGAAAAGTAACTTTTGCACCTACAATAGCTGCACCGCCCTTGTGAATGTCGAAAATATTATCCTAAGGGACGATAGGTTTATTTGTTCGAAAGAGTCACCGCGGCCCTGGAACGCAAAGAACTTTAGAAGGAACACGGATGGGTTTTAGTCAGTAAGAAAGAAAGAGAAAGAGTCTGACACTCCCGTCCGCTCCACCCAGAGCGGAAGAAGTCATTCATTCATCATCTTAAAAAAAATAAAAAAGGGGGACGATAGGTGGGATAAAACGTATCCTATATGCTCATCAAGTTTCATCCAATTCCAGTCTGCCATAGAGGATTGACTCACAAACACTACCGTTGCAGAATAGTTGGATTACCTAGTAAAATGGTAGGGTATTTGGTTTACATGGTGTCCTTCCAGTTCACCAAAAAATAATTTTCAATTTATTACTTGACATGCAACGATTGCCAAAAACATGATTTGTCATTTCATCATTATAAAATAACACGTTTGCCAAATAAGAATATAATTGTGAGGAAACTTTTTTTTTATGACAAACCATTGATTTATTTTTCATTTTATCTCATATGTTTGATATAAAACGTTTTACATATTTGCACTAACGAAAGTTTAATATAATGTTTTTTTTAAGAAATTGGATATTTCTGTTTAGTTTATATTTTTTATGATATTATATATTTTTAGTGAACTTGTATCATGACGGAAAGAATTCAGAACATTTTACACTAGTCTTGCCAAGGTATCGTATAAATATAACCCATCTTTTTTTGGTTTGCTTGCCGCAAATAAACGCTTTTTCAGTATTCTTATCTGTTACTGAATTATGGCGGTCAGATACTCAGTCGCTTAATGTAAAATACTGGTATTCTGACTCTGGTATTAAAAGGTAAGAAAATACTGGTATTCTGACTCTGGTATTAAAAGATAAGAAAATACTGGTATTCTGACTCTGGTATTAAAAGGTAAGAAAATACTGGTATTCTGACTCTGGTATAAAAAGGTAAGAAAATACTGGTATTCTCACTGATTAACAGAACATACGAGTTCGCAGGTACTTTATAAACAATATTTTCAGCACAACCTAGTGTTTAGGTGTGGCCGTGTTAAAACCCACAGGCGGAATAATTGATCGGTAAGAGCGGCGGTAGCACACCACAAATCAATTACTTATTTAGGCTGTGGTTATTCTACTGTAAATTGATTTCGAAACAATCTAAACAAGGTCGAATTTATTGTTCTGTTGTAGGCTCGGGTTGCGGATTTAATCAGGTTTGCTCGCAATTAGTGTAATTAATTAATGTGTTCATGTGGCTTCTAGTTATACCTACCTGCTTGGTGTATTTGTGTCTGTTTACATACGTAGTGATAATGGATACCTGTTACTATTATTTACGTTTATGACTTGAGTAATGAGGCGCAAATAATGTTTCATTGATTGAATCTTACAGACCAGATGTTAAGGAGCTCTGTAACCGTAAGCGCTGTATACATATATCCAAAATCGAATCCGATCTAAAAGTTTCAGATAGGGGCGTAGAAGTTTATGAATCACACTAAAATTCCTTAACGATAGTACAAGTAGTGTTTAAATAATGTAAGTAAGGGCAAATCTGCCAGGGTTGCGGAATTTGTTCGAAAGAGTCACCGAGGCCCTGGAACGCAAAGGGCTTTAGAAGGAACGCGGATGGGTTTTAGTCAGTAAGAGTCTGACACTGCCTTCCGCTCCACCCAGAGCGGAAGAAGTCATTTGATAATTTCCCATCCTTAAAAAAAGGCAAACTATTAAAACTATTGAAAACTACATATTGCTCATCTAGATAAAATGAAATTCCTTTAGCGATAGCGATTGCAAAATGTGCCAAATGTGTGGGATTGACAAGTTCTACTGAAATGTCACGTGAAAATTGCAAAAATGTTTGTGAATTTTCGCCATTCAAGATCGCTTATAACAATGTCACGTTGTCAAATAAGCCCGTTATTCAAAAGAACAAAAAAAAAATAAAATAAATCAAAAGCCAAGAAGAAAAGTAGTCTATTAATTGGAATATATCCACAAACCTAGCTTCTCTCCATAATTCCGAAACATTTATAGTAATTAAACAAAGCAAAGTACCCACACTCAGAGCATTACGGCGACTTTAAAGCTAATATGTCATAATTTATTCAGGCACCCTCATCATTACGGGATGCTGTGTCGTTCCCAGTAGCTTACGAGCACCCTTTATCAGGATTGAGATCAAATGATTTATTGTACACACCGTTTAACAAGAAATGTAAAACACAGATACGTAAATAAAAAAGAGTGAGGACAGGTGGCTGGTGAGAAATCATAAATCTATTCGATAAATAAAATCTAGCTAGGCATATGAAATTATTTCATCATTTTCATATCGGCCGAAAGACGTCCTCTGCTGGACATATGCCTCCCTCAAGGGAGGGATTTGCCATAATGGCCACCTTGGCAGGCGGGTTGGTAATCGCAGTGTAGCTGTTGCAATTTACAGAGAATGCTGGTGCCCATTCTCTGGTGAGTCCCTTAGTCGCCTCTTACGACACCCACGGGAAGTGACGGAATGATGCTATTCTTTTACGGCCGACACCATACAGAACATTGAAATTATTTACTACACTTATAACAGCAATGCAATTTTCACAAATCGTTGTGTTGACAATGTGAAGGTCAGATGAGAGGCTCTACGTAACCGGTATTCATCTGAATCCAGTTTGACTGGAAGCCAACCCCAATATAGTTGAGAAAATACTAGACTAAAGATTGTGTTGACATTGAAAGCTGTATAAGGTGATTATCATAATCAATTCAGCCAAAAAACTACTTTGCTTGAAGCCAAAATTAGGATTTGAGTTACAATTAGCCAACATTTGGGAAAGGAGAACAATATCACCAAAACTCATCAAAAGAGTTAGTGCACAGGTTATTACAATCCATATTATAGTATGTAGTTCTCTGTTTTACAAAGCCAGTCCATCATTCGACTACACCAACACATATTGTCTCTCGATAACCCATTGAAAAACATAACATTTGCGACAATTTACGTTCAGCAGCGATTTACCGCGATGAGATATGTTCGCCCGCGTGAGTTACGAGCGCGGGCGCCGATACAGCATTTATTACGTGACGTACTTGCGAACGAAATATTGTATCATTCCGTATTGAATGCCGATTGTGGGAAGAAATGATATTGTGGCGATGAGTAATTGTGAGAATGTTGCGAGAAATGAGAGAGGAATATGTGCGTATGTTTGAGTCGGGGATGGGATGGGTTGATGCTTGGTTATCCTTACAAGGTTTTATTTAACTTACCATGTTAGTATGTGTACGTTTCTTGCAAATGCAATTTAAAATAGTTTCCAATTTAGCTGTTTTGCATACACGTTCGCTAAGTAATATTCTATCACACAATTATCCCAGAGCCCTCAAGCCCTTACTTATTTTTTCAGTAAAAATGTGATGGATAGGGTAGTGTTAATATGTACTTTGATCTTACGCGTACCTGCTGGCTTGGGAAGTTTATCAAAGTTTAAAATTAATTATTATACATTTTACGAGGTAATTACTGTTATACGAGGCAAGTGTTACAATGTTTTAGTCTAAATAATAGGAAGGGACATAACCATATTGCTGATAGCGATAACATAGTTAGAAAATGAGGAAAAAATGAGGAGCTGCTGTGTTCATTATTAAATTCTCGCCATTGGTTGCACCCTGATGCACCTCTTTTCACCTATTTTTTCTTTTATTTGAGATGGGTTTGCTCTTAACTCTAGTCTAGGTCATAGATGACAGACATAGAGTCTACGATGGAGCGAGCTTACCCAGAAAAAGCCTGTTTGCTTTAACATTGAAGAGATTAGGGTTGAATTCGTTCAGAAACACAGACGCAGGTAGAGATCAGCTTTGCTGGGCGCATTATAAAAGACGTTTTGAAACGGTTACTGCAAATTGGTGGAATAGCAACAAGGTAGGGATGGTAACTTGCAGCACGTCTAGATGTCCGATGGTAGAAGGGGCCGGTGGGATGAGGTCGTGGAGTTCTTGGGCATACTCACCGAAGTAAAATCTGTATAAGAACGACGAGCAGGCAACCTTGCGGGCATGAGCCAAGCTGTGTGTGTGAAGCTTGGCATCCACCAGTCTTACGTCGCCAATGAGCCTTTTAGCTCTGCGTTCCACCGAATCAAGCGCGGCAAGTTGGTATTTAGCTGAGCTTTGCACTCGATGGATACCGCATGACTTAACGGAGGACCAGAAACGACTGCGTGTCCAGTGGTGCCGTAAAATTATAAAAAACAGTTTAACGGACAGTGATTGCAAATTGGTACGTCAACATTTGCTTGCTAGAGTCTTAAAAAAAGTTTGCGAAAAGCGTCCTCAAAGCAATGTCCTCTTTCACCACGATAACGCATCCTCGCATTCCGCTAAGGTAACGGAAGCGTATTTGAAGGCTTCAAATGTGGAACTGATGACGCATCCGCATTAAAAACAGGAGCTCACACTCTGCGACTTCTTTTTGTTTCCAAAAATTAAAGACAAACTTAGAGGCACACGTTTTACAAGTCTAATAAATGTTTCAGAAGTCTAATTTCTAGTCTTATTTATCAGAATCCAGAAACCTTCAGTATGCCCTAAGTATCAAGCGATACAGCAAGTTCTTCGCCGTGTTTCTTGATGGCGTCGCCCCAGCAGTGCGTGTCATACACAAGAAGATTGCCAGTTGACCACACCCGGCGAAAACCATATTGACGGTCACTGAGAAGATCATTGTCTTCAATGTAGATCAGCAACTTACTGTTCAGTACCTTTTCCATAACCTTGCACAGAATGGATATTCTTCCCTAAAACAGCATTTAAACCGTAATTCCACAACAGAGTGTGTAATAAAAAGTGTGTGTGGGTGGGAATCTGTCGGCGCGTAGTAAGCCGACGCTGGCGGCGGCCGTGCATCCATCAACCAGCATTAACGCGTCAGGGTGGGGCGTGGACGCTGTGCCAGCGTGTGATGTTAAACTACCGAAGAATAGCAAGGACAAGGGGAACCGCGCGTTTTTCTTTGGCTGGTTTTGGCCTGGTTAGACCGATGCGAAATTGCTACCCGGTCGGCTATCTCCTGGAGCAACCGCGGTTCTTTTACAGAACGCGTGTCAGCAAATGTTTGGACGTCCCCATCTTTACTATTTTAATCGATGGACTATTTTAAACTTGTTTGTGAGATAAGCTTTCTGGAATATTAAGGTTAATAATACTAGTTTTATCTGCCATGAGACAGATTCCTAATAGCAACAAAATTGAGACCCCTCCAAAAAAACATGATACCTACTAAAACCAGCAGCCATTCCTACTCTTTTATTATGATTTTCGTCTAAATGACGTACATCGGGTAGCAATACTGAGACAATAAATATCAAAACGCATAGGTTTTCGGACATTATTTAAATTGACGTCGCAAACCCTTTATTTTTTATTTAGTCAACTAAACACTAGTGTCCACTTTGGCCAAAAAATCATTTTAGTGTTAGTTACAAAAAAAACTTCAATATTATTTTAGTAGGTACATTTAATTTAGCAAACTTTGCTGGTTTTAGGTACTGGGTCAACATGTGTAAATCTACCCAGTGTGTTACAAATAGAAAGAGATTTTTAAATGTATTCTTGGAATAGTTTAGTTGCTCTCACTGGCACCCCGTAACGCTACAAAAACTTTTTTTACATCAATATGGCGCTTCGTGTCGAGACATTTGCAGCTTTTTGCTCGCCATTTAGGATTTCAAACATCGTCACAAGAACAAACATACAAGTTTACAGGTCCTGTAATTGTTTACAAGTTGTATTAATAAAATATCTTATCTAATTGTATAAAGAAACTAGCTTTTGCCCGCGACTTCGTACACGCATTTCCCGTTTTTTCCTTTTCCCGTAGTAATTTCCCGTTCCTGCATCGCCTATAGCCTTTCTCATGAATGTAAAATATGATACAAAAAAGAATTTTCCAAATCCGACTGGTAGTTCCTGAGATAAGCGCGTTCAAACAAACAAACTCTTCATCTTTATTATTAGTATAGATAAGTTGTGCTTGCAAAACAGTAAGAATAATTTTGTTTGAACATAAAATTAATAATGTGCACGTAAACGCCTTTTCTCCATTGGGTAAACATAATAATGTAATTTAATAAAAAACGTTTATAACTCGAACATTTAATGACTTTGTTTCAGCGAATTGCTCCCATAAGACTCTTAGGAACTTATTAACAACTAGTCGCGCCCGCGGTTCCGCCCGCGTGAATTCCGAAAATTATTCAAAGAACTTACTCAGAATTCTATTTTAAATTTTAATTTTATTTGTTGTAAACCTACCACAGTGTAGTATTTTAACCCAAAGGTTGACTGGTAGAGAATGCTTTCATGCATTAAGTCTGCCCATGTACCACTATTGTAGATAAAGTTTAAATAAATAAACTTACTCTCAGAGTAAAAAGTATCCTATGTGTTATTCCGGACTATAATCTACCTCTGTGCGAAATTTCATCAAGATCCGTTCAGCCGTTCTGACGTCATTGAGTAACAAACATTCATTCATCCATTCAAACATCCAAACTTTCGCATTTATAATGTTAGTATAGATAAGTAATTGAAATACCCATAAACAAAGAAAAAAAACTAAATACAAACTATTTTATTTTGGTCCTTATGCCGCTAATCTTTCTATTATATCTTTGTTACTAAATTTCCCGAAATCAAACCGTATTGGCGTAATCATCAATTCATCATCTGGGTCTTAAACAAATTTATTTGGGGTCGGCGTTTAATGTCTTGTTTTGTCTTGCCTTGTTTTGTCTTGTCTTGCCTTGTCTTGTCTTGTCTTGCCTTGTCTTGTCTTGTTTTTGGTATGCATCATGCTTGTCGCAAATAAACTTTTTTTCTTTCTTCTTCCGTACATCCCTGTTTGTCGTCATAACAGTTATAGTCAACCATTTTTAAGTGAATCCATCGTTCCTTTGGTCTTTCCATACTTTTATAGCCATCCGCATTCATACTTATGTACCTCACGACATTTTCAAACGCATTCCATATTTGAGAAACCAGTAAAACAGTATAAACAACTGGAACTACGTCACGACTACCTCAAAGCCAGGTACAGCCAGCATATCGGCGTCTGCAACTAATTGCAGGATTTACGTACCGCTGCACAATTCTGAGGATTGTTTTGCTGACAGTACGTAGGGTGAGGCTTTGGTGGGTGGTAAACTAATTTGACAAATTGAAAAATGTAGCTGCAATACGTAGACGCCATACTGAATGTACATTTTAACAATAGGGAATATGCATGAATTGTTTTTATTATCTAAACAGTTTATCTAGAAGTATAAAAAAAAAAAATACTAGCAGTGAAAAAAGATTCGAAATTGACCGAAACACAAACGAGATATGACTATTTTAAACAAATATATCTGTCCCTCTCGTGAAAACGCTGTTTTCTATGGCAGCTGTATACGTGTCATAGTATTTGACGTCACAATTTGTATCGGACTTCTCTTTCTAATTGTCAACTTTGATGCTTAACAACTTCATCAATAACGAAAGTATTTTAAAAATTCATTCATACTCGTTTACTAGGGTAATAAGTATTTTATCCTACTACTATTATAAAGGCGAAAGTTTGTAAGTATGGATGTATGTATGGATGTTTGTTACTCTTTCACGTAAAAACTACTGAATGGATTTTGATGAAATTTGGCACAGAGGTAGATTATAGTCTGGAATAACACATAGGATACTTTTTATCCCGGGAATATGTTCCCTTAGGATAGTTTTCGACAATCACGCGGGCGGAGCCGCGGGCGGCAACTAGTATAATAATAGGCCTTTGTCCAGCAGTGGACGTCTTTCGGCTGATGGTGATAATGATTTAGTCTAAATCACAACTGTAGAAATGACTTGAAGAGAAGAGAAATGCATATTGTTATTAGTCTAAAATAACTTAATTAATAACTTTTTCAGCCTATTTTGATCATGCAACACGCACGCTTTGAAAAATGTGATATATGTATGTAGATGACCATCCGATTGTACTTCTCTGAATTATATAAAAACGATTACCTTAAACATATTCTTAACCGACTTCAAAAAAAGGAGGAGGTTCGCAATTCGGTGGTTTTCTTTTGTTACCTCATAACTCCGTCATTAGTGATTCGAATTGAAAAAATCTTTTTTCATGGGAAAGAAAGGTACGTTCCAATTGGTCACATTGAAATTTCATCAAAATCGGTTCAGTAGTTTGGTTTTTAAATCAAAATTACGCAAATGGAAAGTATATCATCCCAGTAAGTAATCGAAATTGCGTGTTTGGCTTTCCTGCGACTTTCCAGTGTTGTTGTTTGGTGTCCGTAACACCAAATAATTTCGATAGTTGGTGTTTTTGGTTGTTTCTTCGTATTTTAATCCCAACTTCCGAAATTAAAGTTATTTTATAATTTGTAGTGTTTTTTTTTTATTTGGATATCGGTTGTATTTTATTGTTACGTATGTGGATTGCGTTTTGTTTTTCTGCTTATTTTTTTTTTTTTTTCTTTACTTTATTCTTATGATTAAAGTATCTGTGCTTTTGTGTGTAATGTTTTCTTTTCTTGTACCAAATAAATGGTTTTTCTAGCAATGTATATATTGGTTTACCGCTCCTCTTATGCCATCAGTCACGCCTCCACTAAAGAGTGATGAATCCTCCAATGTTTTCGGCTTTTACACGAAGTTTCTGCTCGGTTGACGCTCTACGGCTAATTATTTCAGTAGTACCAACATTAAAATAAAATATTGTTAGGCGAGCCTCGAACGGCAAGAGCGGTTACCTATTTACGACTTTAATGACTTTAACGGTCGGAATTGTGGAATTTATCGGGTGTTTAGTGAATTTACATCTCAGTGCGAGAATTGAGTGTAGGTTTTGTGTGAGTTTAATTTAGCTGAATGAGGATGTTGGAGGTGTATTTCTAGTTAGGTATTTGAAGTCTTGCTAAACTTAGCCCTGAAATGATAAGAAAAGAGTTAAAAACGTGTATTTTGCATGTAATTGTAAACTTCAAGACGATTGGATTTTGGCAGTTTTTTTTTTATTTGCTTTCTGCAATTTATCATTATTTTTAGACCGTCCATAATAAAAACAAAATCGCTAACATGTCTCAAAAACAACTGTGACAAAAAATTCGCAGACAGCATTACAAAACGCAACAAAGTAATACACCATATTTTTAAACATTATAATATCCCGCAAAAGACAAAAAAAAAACATATTCTGTTGCACACGTTCATAAAACAATGAATCATCGGAATACGTCGAGTTCTGAGATAAAAAGTGAAAAACATTTTTACCAGATTAAAACAACGTTGGTACTGTGTAGTTATTTCATAAAATAATATCTTTTAAATTGTATTTTGCTGGAATTATTATGTGAATGTTAACTATAGTTTGAATGGCTGGCACCACATATAACTTTGCTCATACATTTAGAATATTGCCAGATGTAACTAAGGTATATTTGTAACGCAGTGACAATAAAAAATCTGTGTTATTGTTATCACAGCAACACAGAGGTATTTGTCACATTTCTCCATCGTGCTTGTCTGTGGGAGCCCTGTCACGCACTTTTTTGCAGAAACCTTTACACAGTAAGGAATTTACCAAGAACAATCTAAAGTCTGGTGCCCAGTTATTTAAAACAGACGCATCTTTTACTTACTGAGTATGTAACAGTATAGATATATGCGGAACAGAGAGTAAAATCTCGCACACCTCCTTTGGAAAAGGGAGAATCCTCCGACCAGACGGTTGTTGTGTCTGGGATATGCCCGATAGTTGATATTCGGACTGTTGTATATGTTCAAATCGCACGGAGAACTTTGCTTGCGCGATGCAGGATTTCGTTGTTAGCGCGCAGCTGGCGAGATAGATGGCGCTGTGGTTCTTTTTGCTGTAGTAAAATTTTGCTACGTTAGTTATTCTGTTTTTTTTTCTTGTTTTTCTTCCTATTGATTCCGCTACAACAGAAACGAACGATCGAGAAAACATTTCATAGGATGACACAAAGGGCGACTGTATCATTAAAATCGATTTTTAAAGGCAACTTTTGGATGGATTTTAAAAGAACATAGAACTTGACAGCGGGCGATGCAATGATTTATTTTGTTTTTATACGTGTTTGTACAGAATTTCGTGAATGTATTATTCTAGCTTTTTATCAGTATTTAGTCATTTCTTTAGGTTACTTGTACATAATTTACTACTGGATGGAACTAACAACATATCAAACGAACAATGTGTATTTAATGTCGTAGTACCTCTCGAAGAATACTCTTTTTAACACGCTTTTATTAGCTTCACCTGTAAGTATGTATGTATGTATGTAACCGACCCTTTTGAGCTCGATATTGCCCTACTTTGAACGATCAGATTTAGTTCAAACTTTGCACACCTGTCAAGGATCGATGACAATGCAAAAATTCAATTAAAATATCCGATTATCCTAATTAGATTCGAAAGGATTAATTAATTAAAATTAAAAAATATTCTAACAAAGCAAAACATTATCCATAGATACACACATTTTTAGTGTTCACAAAAACACACATATTCTATTTAAATAACCTTTGACGTAAAAAAAAAATGTTTAAAAAAACTAAAAAAACAAGCTTTTATAGAAAAATCTAACTAAAAAACAGAAAATAAAATTTAATAAATTTGATTAAGAATAATGTAAAAAAGAAATGAATGTACATTATTGTAAAAAAGCGTGGGGTGCATAGTGTCAATAGTTATAAACATTTTATTGTCAGATAATGAGTAGAAGAATCATCACCTTGATAATATCTTCACTTTAAATGCACCTCACGCTTTTTAACAATAATGTACATTTATTTCTTTTTTACATTATTCTTAATCAAATTTATTAAATTTTAGTTTCTGTTTTTTAGTTGGATTTTTCTATAAAAGCTTGTTTTTTTTATTTTGAAGGTTAGGATATCATCAACTGACTTCTTCCACTCTGGGTGGGCCGAAAAGGCGTGTCAGACTCTAAACTGACTAAAACCCATCCGTGTTCCTTCTAAAGCCCTTTGCATTCCAGGGCCGCGGTGACTCTTTCGAACAAATTCCGCAACATCCCTCAATGAATCCTGGCGTGATGTTTTGTGTCCTCTAATATTTTCCCTCTCCACTCTCTTGCCAATAGAACACATTTTATTCTCCCCTTCTATTTCAACAGCCATTATTTCGTCATCAGGGAAAATTACTATTCTTTCCTTTTTCCTCTATGAGCCTACTTTATGATAATGATGTTGTTTCCCGATTCGAATAACTTCATTTGGGTAGATGTATTGACTTATTATGTTATGTGTAAACAGATCATTGTTCAGTGTTCACAAAGATACACAAGCAATTAGTAAAAGCTTTAGAGACATCGTTGACATTTTTTTCTGGTTCTGCCCCCTTTTTAGGGTACCTCAGTCGACAAAAACAGAACCCTTATGGGATCACTTTGTTGTCCGTCTGTATTTCCATCTAATTGTCCGTCTATCTTTCCATCAGTGTGTCCATCTGTCTATCCGTCTGTCAATCACCTCTTTTTCAGGAACGCATGAAGGAAAATAAATTAATGTTAATACTCAGGCAAGCTACCCCTTGAGCAATGAAAAAATCAAACTTCTAAGTCAAGGCATTCTAAAGATAAGGCCGTTTATGCTCCGTTTATAACGCATGTTTTGTCGCACGTAAGAGAATATAAACCTATAGGGTATATATTTCCCGTTGGCTTAGAGTTATAAATTTGGCAAGAAGATAGATCTTACAGTACAAATTAATACAGGAAAACGTTTGAAAATCGAGAATTTGTAGTTTTATCATATAATAATCATTTTTACTTACTGATATGTGCTGTTGAATATTGACTGTAACGTACATTGAAGTATGGGTGAACATTTTGTCAACAACAAAGTTAAGTTTGACTTTCAATTTATTAACTATATTATCTATTTATACTAATATTATAAAGAGGAAAGATTAGTATTTTGTATGTAACGAATAAACTTAAAAACTACTGGACCGATTTGAAAAATTCTTTCAGCAATGGATAGCTACATTACCAGCGAGTAACATAGGTTTATATTTGTATATTTTATCCCCTTACTCCCACGGGAACGGGAACTAGCCGGGTGAAACCGCGTGACATTCGCTAGTTAAACTTCCGTAGGTATACTCGGAAAAAATCAAGACTCGATCGGAACCCTCGATGCGCGTGTCTGTCTCGCACTTGTCCGGTTTTTTGCTTATAAAACTCCGAGTCTAGAAAAGATAGGAGGTTAGTCAGACATCTACCAAAATGAAACGGTAATTGTCTTCAGCTCATGTGGAGAGTGTCCGGGATCTAAGCGGTGACCTCTACCTGCAATATGTAGTCCTGGTACCTCGCTATACTTTACCCATAAATACCATTTTGTTTGCCACCTAAGAACTAAATAAAAGTATTTATAAAAGTTTAAGTCAGTCGGAAATCTACCAAAACTAAACGGTGATCGTCCACGGCCCATGTGGACAGTTTCGGGGATCTTAGCCAGACCTCTTCCTGTAATATGTTTTCCTGGTACCTCGCTATACTCTACGCAAAACTGCTATTGCCAAATCAAAAAGCATTTACTTACCTCTAGTTTGATCCAGCCCGTCCCTAGCTGTCCTCCTCCCAGCGACGCCCTAAGCCGAGGCCCGTGCCCCACAGGGGGTGCCCTTAGCGTGTAGTCGCTTAGTTTGTAAGTTTTTCATAAGCCCTGGCTGGAGGATTTAATATTACATTAAGGACACCACAGGCAAGCCCGGTTAAGCAGTCGACAACCTCATAGGTTGAACTGCGAGACGCCACTCCTAAAAAAAAAAAAATTACCTACTTACCTTATAAGTAAATTTGTTTTATGGTACAGGCACAAAAGTGCATTTTAGCTTTACATAATAAACTAATGTGAGTCGTCTTTTTAGCGGAAAGTAACGTGGTACATAAATTACGTTTATGATAGAATCTTCTACTAGCGAAGACTTTTCCATTAAATAAGTAGGTAAAAATTGTCTTCCCTCTAGCGCATAAGGGACTTCAAATAAGTGACTTACGGAAATTAACTTAGGTTACCTTCGTATGTTACTAGTTGATCAATGTTGAAGGGAAATGAATATGACTTTTTTGTTAGATGCTGTCTAATTTTCAGTCATAAAAACAAACTAGATAAATACTTTTAGAAAACTGTACCGTTATATAAATAAAATAGTTATAGGCTCTAGCCAAAGAGTGCTATTAAATCAGCGAATGGGATTGTAGAAATGTAAAATAATTATAAGGTCACGTATCATTCGTATCATTTCGACCGCTGCGTTTGTCAAACCCATACATTTTTGAATTGACAATCGCATTCGCCACGCTACCGCTGATAAAATTTCACTCGTCTAGAGGCCTCTACGATTTTTGATTAAAAACAAATAAGCATGTTGGTGAAAATCAACATCTTCTTCATCTTGGTTCCACACCAATTTAACCGATTTCTTAAAGCCAAGTTAAACAGTCGAGCAAAGCAGTGATCATTGATTAAGTCAAGTTTAGTACATTCTTTTTATTTACAAAAGGGTTTTAATGTAAAAAAATAAACAAAAAAATGTTGTATTTCCTTCTAAAAGAAGCAAGTAATAAGTCAACAAAGTATCTTTGTCTTCAAAGCCACTACACAAAAACTAACAAGCAAACAAGATTGTCAACTTTAACACCGCGAGGTAACCGAATACCACAACACAAGAAAAAACTTCCAAATCACTGAGGAAAACGAGAGAAAGAAAGAAAGAAAAAAACAATAGGTTAGTTGAAAGTATAAATAAAGAAAGATTTATTTCGTGAGGCGAATAAAGTCGGTTGCAGACATGTGGGGCTGAATGTAAAGTAGGAGTACGTCGATTCAATTGTTTCTCCTGTGTTGTTTTAAGTCCTTTTTTTGTTTAATCTAATTTTGTATGTTGATTTGGGTACATACAGAGGCGAATTTGTGGCCGAGTACGTGTTCAGCTTTGCGGGTCGTTAAGTGTGCATTCTGCCTAACAGTGGGAGTTAAATGGAACGAAATTTTTGTGTGCCATACATTGTAGTGAGTACTCATAATTTATACTCCCTTTCCAAAGGGGACACATATTTCAATTACTGTCCTGAACATAGGTTTAGCTTCTAAATGACATGTCATTGAGGTTCAGTCGAAAATTGGAATTTCGTTCGCAGTTTACTTTAAGTTACTGTCATGCTGCTTTTCTAAACCTTGCTTCCCTTATAGCCAAATTTTTATTAAATATTATATAAAAACACGTTTCTTGAATGGCCACTTTAATTTTTTAATATATTATTATTTTTTGATATAAGTAGCGGCAATAGAAATACACACTCTGTGAACATTTCAACTATCTACCTATTACGGTTCTTGAGATAGCTACAGCCTGATAACAGACAGACAGATGGACGGACGGACGGACAGCGGAGGCTTAGTAATAGGGTTCCGTTGGTTACCCTTCGGGTACGGAACCCTAAAAAGGACGACACTCTAAAAAGCTGCTTGTAAAAGTTTTTTCAATTAATAATACCTACGACTTATAACGTATGTGGAAGGAAGCACCTAGTTCCTTGAAGCTCGTGATTCCCTGGTACCCATCCACATTCACCAGCTCATTAATAATTAACATTAGAATATAGTACAGCACTAAAACTTAATTGAATAGTGCACGTTATTATCCGCAACTGGGGCAATGCAGTGCACTAAATAATGATGACGCCGTTCTATACATTATACTGATTTATATTAGCGGCGGTGGTATTTGGACAAAATATACTATGCAGACTATTTACAATGGAGAGGTTAACGTAAATAGTGGTGAGCTATTAAATAAATTATGGGTGTTTCCATTTTCATATATGTTGATTTTTTTAAGGCTCCAACTGACTGCGCGACGACGCGACTAAGGGTCAATAATGCGATAATATATATATATTTTTTTAATCCTCAATTTGCTAGACAAACAGGTGATAGTTTAGTTGTTAAGGCAAATCCTGACCAAGAAACGTGCTATTTATGACCACACTTTACATATATGAGTCATGCATATTTTTTTAGAAGATACTACAAATAAACTTTTTGCCAGTCTTATCAATAAGTACCGTGTTACCCAGTTAATGGGTTGTGGAGGTCTGGTAGGCAGCCGCTCCACGTAAAATACTGGTATTCAGCTGAATCCGGTTTGACTGGAAGCCGACCCCAATATAATTGGGGAAAAGCTAGGCAGATGATGATGACTACAAATAAACTTTTTATGTCATAGTCAAAATATAACAACAGAAAAAAAGCCACTATAAAATAGAAAGTATTAACATTGTTCTTAAATACAAAAATCAAGTATTAAACAAACCAGAAACATTAACAAGCGAGCGATAGAAATAAAAATAATTGAAAACAAGCTATAATTAAACAGGAAATTAATACAGAACACGTTATTAACAAGCTTCGAAGCAAATTACTTTTGTTTTTACAAAAACTTTTCGTAACGAATTCCGGAGTTTTTTCTCGTTTGTCCAAAGTGTAGTTGTTTCGTTTTACGGCGTGTTTCAGACTTTCGCTATGTTTAGGAAATAACTGGGAAGTGGGCTGGGGTAAAACCCTTTAGGATTATTGTATGACTTGGTTAAAATTATTGGGGTATTATACATGGTAAACCTTAGGTATCCAAGTTACTTCGTGTTCCAAATACATAACACGTTTTCGAATCCCGACAATTTTAGAAGTTATGAGTATCCTAAGTGCCCATTCACATGTATTTTGGAGAATTTAATTAATGCTATCGATGCTGCAATTAACGTAGCTACCTACTCTGCCAGGGTTGCGGAATTTGTTCAAAAGAGTCACCGCGGCCCTGGAACGCAAAGGGATTTAGAAGGAACACGGATGGGTTTTAGTCAGTAAGAGTCTGACACGCCCTTCCGCTCCACCCAGAGCGGAAGAAGTCATTGATGATGATTTCCCATCCTTAAAAATAAAAAAAAAACTACCTACTGGGAAAACACAAGAAGAAGAACCAATCCATGTTTTTTTTTTTAAACAAAGTGACATTTTGTTCCTTGACAACGATTGTCTATAGTCCAAGATGTTTGGGACTGACCATGTGACATTTGGATAACTCATGTCAATCCCATTTATTGCCAAATAGTCTTGCGAAATAATAATAATGTAACTAATAAATATGCAGTTACATTGCAGACAAAAAGATTCTTATAACTGAGAAGGAATATACAATTAAATTCGTGATCCAAAACCAATATACGTAAATCAAAACAATAGAATATTACAATCAAAACACAACATTTCACCCAAACGTTATGCAAACATCGATAAACTGAAAATCCATGAATTTACCTGCACAAAATAAACTATGCAATCCCGAATTTGTGTATTCATAATTCACGTACTAAACAATTTTGGTTCATAAGTTGCGACTGTAATCGCAAACAATATTGTTTTACAATCGACGGATCGTTGCTGTAACGAGGTCGCTATCTGCTGACCCCAACTGACACACACTTCATGCTAATACATTATGTTAAACTGGGAGGGAATTAAGAGGTACGATTATGACGAGTATATGATTTTATATTAGAGAGTTTGGAAAGACAATGGCGTTTGTTGATACATTTACAAATCTTATAAAGAGGAAAGATTTTTGTATGTAACAAATAAACTTAAAAACTACTTGACCGATTTGAAAAATTCTTTCAGCAATGGATAGTTTAGCAGCATTATCAGCGAGTAAAACGGAATGAGAGGATTCTTGACCTTGTCTTGTCTAACAGCGAAGTTACTGTCACTTGCAGCCAGGATCCCCTAGTGCCCGAGGACTCACACCATAAGGCACTCTGTATCACTGCCGACTTTGTTCAACTCCATCAACTGCATTCTCGGCCTCGAGTCAAGTTCTTGTATGCTCAGGCGAATTATGACGCCATAGTTAAAGAAATTACAGCAATCGATTGGACATTTGAGCTAAACCGTAGGCCTCTCGAAGAAGCTGTCAACTTTTTTTATGACAATATCAACTTACTTCATAATACATACATTCCATCCAAAATTACTTGTCAAAAGGGTAAGTATCCTCCTTGGTACAAAAGCCCCCTTATCAAAATAATTAAAGAAAAAGCAAAGTTTCATTCAAAATTTAAAACATATGGAAATCTTTCGGATTATCAATCTTTTATCATATTGCGTCAACGTGCTAAGGATCTTGAGAGGGAAATGTTTGACAAGTATATAGCTAATATCGAACTAGCCATCTCCAAAAATCCCAGGGCTTTTTGGCAATATGTCAAATCCAAACAGCAAACCAACTGTTACCCATCGGTATTAAAATTTGGCGATATCTCATCTAGTGATGGGGAGGAAATTTGCAATATGTTTGGCGATTATTTCTTCTCTAATTTTCAAGAACGCCGCGATACAAATGAGTTCTCCCCTGCGACAACTAATCAACACGAGGATCAATCCTCTGCTCCTATAGCAGATATCTACTCTGTTGATGTGCGGGAGGAGGAGGTATTTAGATTGCTAAAGCAAGTGGACATTAACAAGACTGCCGGCCCAGATAATATCTCACCAATTTTTATAGCAAAATGTGCCAGGTGTCTATCCGTCCCATTGACAGTGTTATTTAAAAGATCACTCGACTTAGGAGTGGTGCCTAGTATCTGGAAGTCGGCGTATATAACGCCGATTCATAAAAAAGGACCTAAGGATAGTGTTGACAATTATAGACCGATCTCTAAACTTTGTGTGTTTGCTAAAATCATGGAGAAAATTGTACATGTACAACTTTCTTCCTCACTTAAATTAAGTTTTTCAGAACACCAACACGGATTTATAAAAGGTCGGTCCACTACATCCAATCTTGTCGTTTGTAGTGACTATCTATCAGATCATATGTCCAGGAGGTCTCAGGTCGACGTTATATACACCGACTACAGCAAATGTTTTGATCGAATAGATCATGCGCTTCTTATGCGCAAACTGTTATTTATTGGTGTGAGGGGTAACTTGTATAGGTGGTTCACCTCATATGTAGAAAATAGATGCCAAACTGTAGTCCTCAATGGTTACACCTCTAGAGCTATGTACATTCCGTCGGGGGTCCCGCAAGGATCCTTATTAGGACCTCTTTTGTTTAATATTTTTGTCAATGACATTGCCTCTTGCTTTCTAAATTCTAAAATCTTACTATATGCGGATGACATGAAAATTTTGAGTCAAGTATCAACCATTGAGGATGCAAACCTATTACAGGAGGATTTGAACCGGTTTTATAATTACTGTGATAGAAATAGGTTAGACTTAAATGTTTCAAAATGTTATGTCTGTACATTTACTCGCAAGCCGAATCCTGTCATGTATGACTACAAGCTATCGAGTACCTCAATTGCCAGAGTCAGCGTCATCAAGGATCTCGGGGTATCTTTTGACTCAAAGCTAATGTTTGATGCGCACATTAACAACGTAGTCAACAAGGCTTCCAAAGCATTGGGTTTTATTTTTAGGGTCTCCTCGGAGTTTAGGAATGTTAAAACGATGAAGATTCTTTACTGTGCTTTTGTTCGTAGCCATCTCGAGTACGCTTCTCAGATTTGGAATCCAAATTACAATATTTATATTAATCGTCTCGAAAGTATCCAAAGGCGCTTTTTAAGGTACATACAATATCGCTCGAACTGTTATCTTCCTAACTATGTAAGTCGGTGTAAGAAGTTTCATATTCTTCCTTTACATGAACGAAGAAAGATTGCAGATCTTGCCTTCTTATTTAATGTAATGAACGGATCTACTGACGTCCCTGAGCTGGTGGCCAAGATTGGACTTCGTGTCCCTACTGTGTTGCTTCGGAGACCACATCTCCTTCATGTACCTATTGTAAAGGTTGTATATAGACAGAACTCATATATCATTAGAGCATGTAAAACTTTCAATAGGGTATGTCGTGAGAGTGAGCTTGATCTGTTTAAAACTAGTGTCAAGGAATTAAAGAAAGTACTATGTACATTATTCTTTGAAAACTAAATTGAATCATCTTTTGCATTGCTTCGCGTGGTATTGTTCATTGTTTATTATTTTGTTTATTTGTACTTTCCGCTTCGTCAATCTTATACATTTTTTAATAGTGGAAACTTGTAATTGGCTTTCTTCTGTTATTTTAAATTTTTAGACAAGTGTATTAGCTGTAAGTTTCTTAAAATAAATAAAATAAAATAAAATAAATAACATAGGCTATATTTTATCCCCGTACTCCCACGGGAACGAGAACTACGCGGGTGAAACCGCGTGACGTCCGCTAGTTACATATAATATTCTAGCTGTGCCCGCTGCATCGTCTACTTAACCACGTATCCTTTCGGTGCTAAAGCTGAAAAGAAAAGTGAAGCTCATAGCGTTTTAGTTACAGAGTAAATAAATAATGAGTTCCCACGCAGACAATTTCTCATGAATCTTTTTCAGACGTACCTAACACATATTACACGTTTCTATTCCGCAGACGTGTGAAAACATGTAAAATATAATAAGACCAAACAATGAGATATATCTGGAAATTTGTGATCAACCGAAATAGATGCATTGGTTTTAAATATGGCCCATTTAACCTTAACAAAAGGTCGTAGATAAAACATTCATTGGTTTTTTACCAGTACCTCTATGAACATTATTCATCATCATTTCGATTCCGAATGACGTCCACTGCTGAATATAGGTCTTCCCCAAGTGTCGCACACATCGACTGGCATCCAGCGAATTCACCAGGTCATCGGTCCACCTTATGGAATTATCTATACTAATATAATAAATCTGAAAAGTTTGTTTGTTTGAACGATCTAAACTCTAGAATTACCCGTCGGATTTGACATATTCTTTTTGTATATGAAAGCCACATTCATGAGGAATGTTATACGGGAACGAGATATTCCTACGGAAACGGGGTATGCGCGTACAAAGTCGCGGGCAAAAGCTAGTTTTATTATATCGTAATAAAACCGTTCCAAAATCGTCCCTCCTAACACCCCTGCAATCTGTCGGACATAATATTATGCATCTAACATAATTGCTGGCCATTGCAGCCCTGTCAAAATATACGAGTGTATGTACCGAGCAGTAGTTTGTACGGTTTTATCTGTTTTATACAGCCGTTGATTATAGCGCGTTTTATGTGCGCTGTCGATTTGAACACTAATTAGTTAGCGTCAGGCATCAATTATGGAAATTATGTTTGGGTTGTTTACTAGTGTTAGGTGATAGATTGATGCTGTATTATCATTTATATCTCGGTACAGGTGTGAGGTATTTTACCGTCAATGTACACATTACGTGGGTACATTTATTTACCTGAAGGCTTACATCTACAGACTCGTGGCAAGGCGACGGACCGGCAACGGATTGTCACAGTTAGATTAAGATTTTAAGCCTTTTTTTAAACCAAGATTAAAAAGGAATGAATTATTTTTAGGCAAGCGTACTCCATCATCAATCACTCTATGTCGTCCCCGGGAAGACTAAAGAGTCGCAAGAGCTTTCTTCGATCTACACAGGCGATCCCGGGTATGTCACCTAAAGGGAGAAGCAAACTGTGGGAAGAAAATCAAATATATGAATATAAATAAGTATCAACCACCTCAAGACTTTATTAAACCCAAAGAGCAGTTGCCCCCAGGTCGTGAATTGTAATGGCCTATTTGGAAAGCGACGAATCGTTTGCGCAACCAGGTACACCGCTACAAAAACAACTTGGCAAAATGGGGTATAACAGATCCGTCGGATACCAAAAGTGAGTGCGGTGCCCCTATTCAGAACATGAGCCACATGACAATGTTAGAGTGCCCCAAGTGTCCATTCACCTATACTATAGACGATTTAATGAATGCCACTGATGATGCAATTAACGTAGCTACCTACTGGGCTCAAACAATATAAAGAGTTAACCATCGACTCGTAAAGAAGAACCACATCATCGCTCGCATCGATTAGAATGATATTTGTACATTCGTTACTGCATGGGCGCGTTATGCCTTCCTGGTATTTAGGTTTGATGTGAACATACAAAAACACTTCCTTAACTTTTTTCTACGGTGTTGGTGTCGGCTTCCAATCAGATACAGCAATATGCTACAAGAAGCGACTGCCTACCTGACTTCTACAAGCCAGTAACTGGATAACACGTCACAACTTATTTCAGGGCAGCGCTTGCTGATCTAAATTTAATATTCATCACTTCCCGTGGGTGTCGTAAGAGGCGACTAAGGGGCTCACCAGAGAACGGACAGCTGCATTCTCTATAGGTACATTGCAATACCTACACTGCGATCGCCAACCCGCCTGCCAAGCGTGGCGATTATGGCAAACCCCCCTTTTGGGGGAGGCCTATGTCCAGCAGTGGACGTCTTTCGGCTAATATGATGATGATGATGAGCTAAATACAGCCGGTAGGTACTAGAATTATTGAGCTGATAGTGTCTCAATTCTATACTATTAGTAACGTAGACAGAATACGTGAAAACACAGGTTGACTCTCTATTAAGGTTAAATGCTGTCATGTTTCAATCAGGGTAACACGTCGTATAGTTGAAGAGAAGCGTTTTGGGAAATCGCTGACTCTTCTGTTTGATCGCTCCATATGCACAAGCATAATATTATATAGCTTTGCAACTTCTTTGGCATACTTTAAGTATATACTTCAGCCGACATTTTATGTTTAGATTATTTAAAAAACTGCTTTTTCCTATTTTAATTTTTTCAGACTTTACTTTTAAAATGTCTTCAGTATTAGTGTTTAAAAATATATGTCTTTAAAAATCCTAATTTGAATATTATAAACTCGAAAGTGAGTTTTTTTGTTTGTTACGCATCACGTCTATATCGCTGAACCGAACATCTATTTAAATCTTCTTTTTAGCGAGCGCAGCCGCGGGAAAAACCTAGCTATAAATAAAAACAACATTATAGTATCGTAATGTTTTATTATTGCTTTATTATTATTATTAAAGAAGCTGCCCTTCCTGTCATCCCCCATTCTACAGAGGCTTGATATAATACAAAATATTTACTTCAGTAGAAACATTAATTTAGCAAACTGTCGTATTTGAGATCGAAATATGCGCGAGTTGTGACAGTTTAATTATAAACTCATCATCGGAGCGCGACAGTTTCTCATTTTCCTTAATACACTCTTCTAATAATACGCTGTCTGTCTCTTTTTATCTAATATTTTTTGTTATGTAAAGGTATAAGGTATTATTGTAACAAAGCAAAGATGTTTTAGGGTTGTAAGCCTCCGAGTGAAAAAACGAAACCCTTTTAGGATCACTCGCGTGTCCGGCTATACGTCTGTCACAGTCCATGCTGCAGATCTACAAGAACGATTACAGTCAGTTACAGATGTGGAAGTGTGTGTAGAATGTATAGTACGGAAAATAAACTCAAATAACTAGAAACCCCATTTTTAACGATGGGAAATCATCAAATGACTCCTTTCATTCTAGGTGGAGCTAAAAACCCCTGCACAAGGAATAGGTTAGAATATTATTTTTGAAATATAAAAGTTAGTTAAAAAAGACAAAATAGAAAAAGTTCCAATGGGCAGGTGCACATTGGAACTTCTTTTTTTTCTTGCAAAAATGCAAGCTAAGCAAAAATCATATTGCAAATGAACCGATAAATAAGAATATTTAGTCGTTACGTTTAAGAAAACTAAACTAATAATAGTTTTTATAACATTTTCCCCGCTGGTCTTATGCTACTGTGAACGCAACCTTATCTGAAAGTTCAAGACATCGTCGTAATAGCAGCAAATTGCTTCAAATTGATGTTATTTAGAGGCAATCTAGCTTAATTTGATCAACATTATCTATTCAGCTAAAGATACCATCCATAACTGAATGACTATGTTATGAAAATTACACTTGGGTACTTAGTTATTTTAAATACTTTTAGCAAACATTTCTTGAATGAATATAGAATGGGTTGGTTTTATTTTCTGTGAGAAAGGAAAAGTAAGAAAATCAAAAGTTTAGCAAATTATACGGCTGTGAATTTTTGATCAATTAAAACCCAAGAATTGGAAATAAAATTATCCAACAATCATCCCCACAAACAAACCCACTCATCACACAAACGATCGTAAAAAACTCCACAAAAATCAGTGCACCAGCCCTTCCCCCCCTCTAACCCCCGAAAATTTACGAGATAACAAGACAGCGCAGTAATAACGCCAAATTGTCGTCAAATTGTCGCCGCGCACGCTCAATTTACTGGCCACACTGTATAGATATACAGTGTGGCTGTATAGCGGTTGTATAACCGCTGTATAACTGGCTGTAGCTTTGTCCTTTCAGGGAGAACTGCAGGGTAATCTTGATAGGGCACAGGTTGGGCAGTGTGTCGTGTAGGTGTACCTTCGCGGGCGAGACTGTACGGATATTTGTCAGAGTTTAAGGTTTCAATTTTGAGCGTGCAAGGATTTTGGGAGTTTCTTTGTCTTAGATTGCCATACGTGTCAAGATAGGAACCAAAAACAACAATGCATGGGGTCTGACATTGGGCACGCTACTATTGCGGCGGTAAGGCCCCTCTTTGAGGAGTGGCTGGAGAGGCGCCACGGCGTCCTCACCTTCCGCCTGACGCAGGTGCTTACCGGACACGGCTGTTTCGGGAGGTACCTGTTTCGGATTAAGCGGGAGGGTGTCCTCCCGCTTAATCCGAAACAGGTACCTATCCTCACAGTGCTGACACCCGGGCGTGTGCCCGGGTGTCAGCACTGTGAGGATCGCCCGGAGGACACGGTGGAGCATACGGTGGAGGTGTGCTCTGCTTGGGCGGAGCACCGCCGTGTCCTCATCGAGGCGATCGGCGGCGGCGACCTCTCGCGTCCGGCCCTGGTTGAATCCATGGTCCGGAGCGAAGAGGCTTGGGAAGCGGTCACCTCCTTCTGCGAAGCAGTAATGCTAGCGAAGGAGGAGGCGGGCCGCGCGAGGGAAAGGCAAGGCCTTCGCCCCAACCGCCGCAACAGGAGAAGACGCCCCGGGCGTCGGGAGTCGCAGGGCGATCCCCGGCCACCGTAGGCGCGGGCCTGCGGACGGCGAGCATTGGGTAGCTCGCTGTCCGATCACCACCAGGCCCGGGTCGATGGCGCGTTGTGTTTCACGCGCGCCTCAAAGAGATGTCAGCATAGAAGACGGGGCCCGCCATCCTTAAAGAAAAAAAAAAAAAAAAAAAAAAATGGGGTCTGACATGGTTACTGTAATAATTCTAAATAAATATACAGAGTGAGGACAAAAAAACAATACATAGGTATCATAGTGAGGTTGTGAATATCTCATTGTCATTCTTCTATTAAAACCGGACAAATGCGAGTTAAACTTGCGCACTGAGGTTCCGATCGAGTCTTGATTTTTCCGAGCATACATTACCAACGGAAGTTTATAAACTATGAAAACACTCTCATTCCTCCGACAAAAATAAAGCAGGTAAGATTGAAGGACAAAAGTAACGTTGTTGTTGACAAAATGTTCTTTCAAACATCAGTGTACGTCATAGTCAATTTATCAACCGATAATATAGGTTTGTAGTCGCAAAAAATGGTTTTTTATATGATTAAACTACAAATTACCAATTTTCAGACATTTTCCTATACTTGCACTCTTAAATCTATCTTCTTGCCAAATGTTATGACTCTGTAGGTTTTGATTCCCTTGCGAGCGTCAAAACATGAGCCATAAACGGCCTTGTCTGTAGATTGCGTTGACTTAGAAGTGTGATTTTTTCACTGCTCTAAGAGGTAGCGGACCTAAGTATTTGGTATTAATTTCAGCTTGATTTCTTCACGCGGGCCTCAGAAAAAGGGTCTTGACAGATAAACAGGCAGACATATGGACAACAAAGTGATTCTATAAGGGTTTTTGCCGACTGAGGTACGGAACCCTAAAAACAAAGAAAAACAAGCATTGATAACTTCACCTTCTTCCGGTGTATCAGAATAATTAAGGTGAAGATTTACGATTCAATTAAAAAGAAAAGATTTGAAAAACCCACTAACATTTTTGATCTTTATGGATAGTCTACTTACTTGTTGTATACTTAAAAACTATTATGCTTAAAAATAAAGTTTAAAGCTAACGCTAATCTAGGTACCTGAGTCGGTACAATGAGTAAATATAATGGCTATGCACACGGTGGTGTCTGGCAGTGGGTTGCGAGAAAAGGTACTTAAGTGATTGGTTTTCATCATTTAATTCGACGTTTTAACTCACACAGAACCTTACAAAACAATCTAATTTCCTGCTCACACGACGTGAACCAAGTCTTCCATCAGTCGTGAGATACGCTCGACCTCGGTACAGAAGTGTAAACTGTATCGCGCGGATCTGTCGGGACTATGAGATGATACGATCGCTTTACCGACGAGATGAGTTCGATGCCGAGATGCGAAGAAATGGATATGAATGGAAAACTGATCGTGAACCAACGTTCACGATCAGTTTTTTACAAAATAAACTCGTTGTTCTAGGCAACACTAGAACAACGAGTTTATTTTGTAAAAATCTCATCGTGAAAAGTACATGAAGTGAACTGTCAATCTGTCCAATCAAAGTGAAGGGGCAGTTCACTTTAAGCTCACCTTTAAGCCATCTAAATTTTCACAGCGAGATGTTTACTCTGTCTAAATTGATAAAGATATACCTACACTGTCGTATATATATGTAGTCCTCCTGACCGATTTCGGCCATGGCAGCCAATCTCAACCGAGACTAGCCATCGACGTGGGATATATTATAGTGCACAAGTGTGCGCAAAACGCAGATCCACTCTCTCTTCCTTCACTCTCATATTCCAATGGGACGGCAACCCGACACGACCGGAGAGAGATCTGGCACAGGACCAACGGCTTCCAATCTCCGGGCTGTCACTGAGAAATTCCTATTGGAAAAACCCAATAATACTTTTTGCCCGACCTGGGAATCGAACCCTGGACTCCATGCTGGGCAGTCGCGCTTGCGACCGCGAAACCATCGGAGCAGTTATTAGAGCAGTTTGTGTGCCGTATATAATAAGGAGCAAATCAACTGATGGTACTTCTCGAGCTCTCAAAAATCAATTTCTTGTGCCTGTTACATTCATAATATATTTTAAGCAAATACTCTGTTTATTGCGTTCATTTTTTACACAAACAAACAAAGTGAAATCGTACTGAGTGTACGTTGGCGATAGGTACTACAGTAAGACGTGTGTATACCAAGTGTATCGTGTGAGATGAAGGAAAATCAATGATTTAATCTCAATATTCTTATCCAGAGTCATCCAATCTAAGTTCTAAACCGTTATCAGAGCCCGATTCAGGCGCTTACCTGAAAGAACGGTTTCCATTTATTTCCTGTTTCGCCGGGACGTGTTTAGCAATTTTTTCAGAGGAGCTTTTCTTTTGAAAATATCCTTTATTTTTTACTTCTTCAGGGTCTTTATCCTCTGGAAAGGTGTTGAAGCTTAAAGGATTAGCGGATGGAAACCAGCTTCGGAATTAATACTCGTCGAGAGTAATGCGTTCTGAAATGGAGAAATATTAATGTTTCCTTCTTTTAGTTATGGTTTGAGTGGAAAACAATGTATTGATATTTCTTATTCTGCTTGCAAATGAGTGCTAGAGAGCAGAGATGGACGGACACAATATGGTTCTCTTTTAAAATTGGCAAAGATGAAACGCATCAAAGTTCAGAAGTGGGCGCTTGTCACGTCAATTCTTTGTAAAAAGTGTACCAAGCCATTGTATCGTCTTAATTTTTAGGGTTTCGTACCCAAAGTGTAAAACGGGACCCTATTACTACGACTCCGCTGTCCGTCCGTCTGTCTGTCTGTCCGTCTGTCACCAGGCTGTATCTTATGAACTGTGATGGTTAGACAGTTAAATTTTCACAGATGACGTATTTCTGATGCCGCTATAACAACAAATAATAAAAATGAAATAAAATAAAAAAGGTAATTTTTTTTTATCGGCTTATGATACGGAACCCTTCGTGTGCAAGTCCAACTTGCACTTGTCCAGATTTTTAGTTTACGTGACAAAAGATAAAATATCGTGTCGAAAATTTATTTGTTTATTTGTTGTACACCTATCACAGTGTAGTTCTTTTTAACCCAACGGTTTGCTGGTAGAGCAGTGCTCCGCAAACTTTTTGTGTTCAAGGTACATCTAGGAAGGTACATCTAGGAAATCGGAAAATTTTAGAGGTACACCATACATGAAAAATCAATTTTTACGTAAATTTCACCAACATTTATTATTATCCACAAAACAATATTTATTTATAATCAACAAACCTAAACTTTATATTGCAGAAAAGGTATTTAATGCGAAACATGAGCTTGTTTAATTGAGCATAAGAGGTCCAAACTTGGAATAATCGTTGACAGGGCTGCTCTCGTCCCTTCGTCGATCCTTTTTTTTATTTTATTGTGGTAAGAGTTGAAAAAAGTACTATAGCATGCTAAGAAAGCTATATTATTTTTTTACTCATAGCCAAAAATATTCTTAATCAGTTTCTGCGGCTCTGTAGGTATTTTTCTTCCATCTGTCTATTTCAATTTAAGAGATAGCCGTATTTTTCCGAGGCACACCAACCAATGAGCACGGTACACCAGTGTGCCGCGGCACACACTTTGCGGAACACTGTGGTAGAGAATGCCTCGTTGCATTAAGTCCGCCCGTGTACCACTATTATACATAAACTTTTTTTTTGTAATATAGTTAACTGTTTTAGTACGCAACTATATTACCAAAATAAAATCTATTCATATTTTAGGAATCTAGGCTATAGAAATAAAAGTGTCTCTAAAGTCAGAATTTGATGTATAAAGTTATTTAGTAAGGAGTTAGCTCACAATATGTAACGATATTTCAACAAAATACTAATAAACACACTCAATATTGTCACCGTTACAATATAAATGACATCACATTATTGTTAGAAGATCTCATTTCGCCGCAAGTAAGTACATTATGTAGAAAAGTACATATATTGTGGGAATACAAAACGCGCTAGTGTTTAGGTGTACAGATATAATATATTGTATCTGAACTGTTATTGGAACGTAGGGCTGTCGCAAAAATATAAACCTATTCAAATGGCCTCATCATCATCACCATCATATCAGCCGAAAGACGTCCACTGCTGGACACAGGTCTCCTCCAATATCGCCACAAAAATCGGTTCTGTGCGTCTCGCATCCATCGGCTACCCGCGACCCTCACCAGGTCATCGGTCCACCTTTTGGGAGGTCTTCCAACGCTGCGTCTTCCAGTACGCGGTACTACTAAAATGGCCTACTCTATACCACACATGTCGGACTCTTCCTACGTGTATAACAATGTAACCATGATAATTAAGGTGACCTGTCAATTCCTAGCATTTGGAATGACAGCTCAATGAACCTACCTTTTCACGGTGGGTTTATTTCCTGTCCATCCAGTCTTGCCACGGGGTATCATGATACCCAGTGACTGGATTGAGGAGGTCAGATAGCCGGTGAGTCAGTCACTCCATGTAAAACACTGGTACCTGCCTGTAGAAGCCGGCCCCACATAGTTGGGGAACACTAAGAAGATTTAGTGATACACAAACCCTACAAAAGGCATTTTCTAAGTTTTGCGATGATTCATTATTTCTAACTTTTTTTAAACTTTATATTTTTTTTAATGGTGTGGTATCATCAAATGACTTCTTCCGCTCTGGGTGGAGCGGAAAGGCGTGTCAGACTCTTACTGACTAAATCCATACGTGTTCCTTCTAAAGCTTTTTGCGTTCCAGGGCCGCGGTGACTCTTTCGAACAAATTTCTGTACCGTGGCAGGCTCTGGCTCTAGCAGGCCCCGTCTCCTACCACCCAATTCTCACCGTCCACAGGCCCGCGCTTTCGGTGGCCGGGGATCGCCCTGCGACTCCCGACGGCCAGGGCATCTTCTCCTGTAGCAGCAGTTGGGGCGAAAGCCTGGTTTTCCCTCGCGCGGCCCGCCTCAAATTGGTCATCGTGCTTACATCATTTTTCCCTCCCTCACCATCCCTAGAGAGAATAATCGACGTGTCATAAATTAAACGCAAAATTGAATCAACCAGTCGTAACAACTGACGCGCGTTTGACAATTTGTTACATTCATTTTGCGATCAGCTTCGTTCTAGAAACTAGGTCTCGGCATCTCATTATACGAAATATTTTTTTAGTACAGCTACGGAATGAAATTCCTTGCCGGAGTCCGTGTTTTCTGATACGAGTAGCTACAAAATGGGATTATTCAAGACTAGGGGTTACTTATAGGCTGCTCCATCGTTGACGACAACATCGCTTCCCATAAAGTGCGATTGTAATTTATTCATCTGCCTAGCCTTTTCCCAACTGTATTGGGGTCGGCTTCCAGTCAAACCGGATTTAGCAGTATTTTACGTGGAGCTGCTGCGTACCAGACCTCCACAACCAATTAACTGGGTAACACGGTACTCCTTGGCAAGACTGGTGTCAGATTATCTGGCTTCTGACTATCCGTAACGACTGCCAAAGATCTACAAATGACAGCCGGGACCAACGGCTTAACGTGCTTCTTATGATTTAGTATTATTGATTATTCATATCAATAATAAAAAAATATTGTGCATGGTACGTACACAGAGGGAGATTTAAGATAAAATAATACGTGATTTTCCTCTTCGTAAATAATGATAGCTATTACTAAACGACACTTAACAGATGTGTGTGTTAAAGCCATAAGAACCAATGTTATTACATCGTAGAACTTCGTAATGCATTTTCTCATTTAACTGCGATTCAAATCGGAGTCTTTAAACTTTAAACACTGATGTTATCATGTGAAGAAGGAAGTTTTGTTCCCTGATTGGTTAAGGGGTGTCACGGGCCTTCTGTAACTGTTCAGTTTAAGTGTTTAGTTGTCCATCTTTAGGTCTGGAATGAATGATGTAACCATATCTTTGTAAAAAACATTAATTTAAAAGAGTGTCCATGAAGTTTCTTGCACGTTCTTCTTCATAGAGCTCTACGCTTTGGAACGTGTAATTAGCTTCATCTCTTTTGACAGACCGACCTTGACTATTGACTATTCAAAAGTGCCTGTAATGGTTTAATTGAAATAAATGCTTTGAGTTTTTTGAGTTTTGAATGAAGCCGAAGCAGGTCTTGTCTTCACAACTGTTTAAAGAGAAACACAAGGAAAAGACTACGACACGAGTAAAAGCATAATTCTTTCGACTTTTTCATGCCACGTTTCCAAACGTCTTTTATAATGCACACTACAAAGGAGTGGAACTCTCTGCCTGCGTCTGTGTTTCCGAACGCATACAACCCTAATCTCTTCAAAATTAGAGTGAAAAGGCTTCTTCTGGGTAAGCTCGCTCCATCGTCGACTTTGTCTCTGTCATTTATGACCTAGACTAGTCAAGAGCAAACCCATCTCAAATAAGAAAAAAATGGGGTGGGAAGTTTATTCTTACTAAATAGTTACACAAAATAATTTTTACTGGATTTTAAACCGCTTGAAGTAAAAAAAAACACTAGTGTGGAAGCCCTGTCGCGCCTGTAATCCGGCCGAGGCGGTCGATTCCTGAGATTGTGTATTCAATTTCCTTTCTGTACTGAAGCGCGGACATATATTTGTATTGAGACATTCTTGTACGAGGCTTGAGAGGTGATACTGCTTAAAGCAAAGAAAAAACAGTATTCTAGACTTTTAAATAACACTTAAATAGATGCTCTTGATATGAGAATAACAGATGTACGGGTCGATCTTCAAGGTTAAGCAACGCTTGCTAAGGTTGGTCTATGGATGGGTGACCATCTTAACATACCGAGTTTCCGCTGGTCCCAGCTGTCATTTGTAGATCTTTGACAGTCGTTACGGATTATCAGAAGCCAGTAAATCTGACTCCAGTCTTGCCAAGAACTACCGTATTACCCAGTTTATGGGTTGTAGAGATCTGGTACGCAGCCGCTCCTCGAAAAAATACTGATACTCAGTTGGATCCAATTTGACTGGAAGCCGACCCCAATATAGTTGGGAAAAGGCTAGGCAGATGATCATGAGGTACACTTGATATGAGAGTAAACTAAAAAGTATTATGATTAGATGGTGATAATGAGAGTTACCAAGTGTGAATGAACTGGGAAATATTAAGGTATATAATGGTCTATGTTCTTTAAGATACCTTTACAAATAATTAGAATCTTTAAACAAACAAATAACAAGAAAAGGCTCCCATAGACAGGCACAATGTGACACTGCGACATTGCGTTAAAGCGTTGAAATAATTGGACAGATTCAAATTTTATTTTCCCGCCACTCTTTCCCTACCACTGCAAGTCCTGAAAGCCAGAATCAACAGTGGCGACCACCATAAAAACGCCTACGGTGGCCGGGGATCGCCCTGCGAAACCCGACGCCCGGGGCGTCTTCTTCTGTAGCGGCGGTTGGGGCGAAGGCCTTGTCTCTCCCTCGCACGGCCCGCCTCCTCCTTTGCTAGCATTACTGCTTTGCAGAAGGAGGTGACCACTTCCCAAGCCTCCTCGCTCCGGACCATGGATTCAACCAGGGCCGGACGCGAGAGTTTGCCGCCGCCGATCGCCTCGACGAGGACACGGCGGTGCTCCGCCCAAGCAGGGCAGACCTCCACCGTATGCTCCACCGTGTCTCTCAAGCAATGTTACTCAATATTACTGTTAACTCCAAATTTCCTTACAAAATGCCCATTTCACTTCAAACCTGAAATGAATCAGAGAAACAAATGGTTTAATTACACAACATTGCCCCGCGGCTCCGCTCGCTTGCTATACGACCTCTATTCGACTTGTCAAACAATTCCGATGAAGTTTCTCTTTGATCTGATATTTAAACGCGGATATTACTTCATTAACTCCCTCGTGGCGTGTTTTAATTAATTTTAATGGATGTATGATTTTTTGAGTGAATTCGGAATTTAATTGTGTTCGTCTTTCGAAGTTTTGAGAAAAGTGGTATAGATTCAAAAAATGTAAATGATTCGTATCGCATAGATACGAGTAGGTCCTACTAGGATATCAACCATACATTTACTTATTATATTAGAAAGATTTCAAACATAATTAGTTTGAACAGTTAGTATTTCAACGAGCGATCTATTCACTTTTTATACAATTATCAAAACGTGATAGCCTACTTCTGTCTTTAGAAAATTCAGATTAGTGTTTAATGCTTTTTTGTTTATTCATAACGTTCAAAGCTATATATCTCCTCCTTCCTTCAGATCCTGATGAAAGATAACTCTACATCTCTACATAAATCTATGTTTAATACGTACACTATCCAGATATGTTTTTCATCCTAACTTATCCTTAAATATAAAACTCTTCTGATACTGACTGACTGAGTGACTGAGTGACTGACAGACAACGCACAGCCGAAACTATCGGTTGTAGAAAGCTGAAATTTGTCATGTTGTTTCTTTGGGGAATGTAGGGGATCACTAAGAGAGGATTTCCCGAAATTTCTACGGGAACAGGAAAAAACGGGATATGCGCATAGGAAGTCCAAGGTAATATTATAAAAAGAAAGTGAGTTTGTGTATTACGCTTACACGCCTAAATCGCTAAACCGATTTTAATAAACTTTGGTACAAAGATAGATGCGACGCTGAAGACGGTTTCGGAAAATCTTTACAAACGCGAACAAAGTCACTAGCTAGTAATCAATAAAGCTTATACCTTCCATCCATTCAATTTCAAGACGCGTCAATTAACTCGTACAAGCGAAAAAGAACTCAATTTTGCTCAACTAAAATACACACCCACACAGTATTATATTGCTTTTGGTTATTTTTTTCAATGAGAATAAAGCAAAAAACTAGAATATTAGACTTAGCTCTGAATGTCAGTGTGTTCTCCTCGACCTTTGTTTAGCCTACTTAAGTTATCTAGACGTACACCAAGTTGTCTGGTAATATAATAAATAGAATTATCCAGTTCGTTTGAAGTAGGTAATTCCACAAAAACTTTAGAGACATTAGGACTTGTGCATGCAGAATAACGAAAAATATCTTGACTAGACGAACAACCACCCACCTTTGTCTGACAAAGTAGATCTTAATAAATATATTTGTTGTGTACATGTGTATGCAACTCCTCATAAACGGCTGAACCGATGTTGATGAATTTTTTTGAGTGTGTTCAAGGGGATTCGAGAATGGTTTAGTGCAATCGATTTCTATAATTTTTCGTTAGACACAAAGCAAACGTTCGAACAGGACAACGTCTGTCGGAACCACTAGTACCGGTACATAAAAAGCAGGTATTAAAACTACTTACCGTAGAATGGGGTTACTTTAAATCGCGGGGCGACATTGATCGAAACTTCTTTTAGAAACTTAAGTGCAAATATTGAGAAAACGGAACGCACTAGCCCATTTTTTTTTTCGCGTTGGCAACCCTGATCGTCAGCCATCTTTCCCTTAGAAGCATAGGCAAGTGCGGTGGCTCGTTTTTTATAAAACAATTAAAAAGGTGAGTAACTACATATTAATATCTTTTTTTAGCCTGCAAAACTTTGTCCGTAACTAATTCGCTTTGTGTATAGGCATAATGCAATTTATATTCGGTTAGTATAACTTTAATTTATGAACTATAAAAAAATATTGTGATTTCCTAACCTCAAAATTTGCTTGTGTTATTGCCAAAAAATTTACGCGGGGTGACATTGATCAACAGGCTGGGTGAGATTGATCGGTGATCAAAGTAACCCTACGTTTTAAAAATTGGATAAAAGTAGTTAACCACACCCTTAGGTGTGGTTAACTACTTTTATCCAATTTTTATGATTCTTTATATATTATTATTAATCTATTGCTTCAGAAACATCATGCCGCGAGATTACAAAAAAAAACCCGGAACGAGAAGATACATAAACTACAGTGACGAATTATTAAATGAAGCTTTGTCAAGAGTAGTGACAGGAGCTATGTGTTTACGGGCTGCATCCAGAGAATATGATATTCCCTTTGGAACTCTGTACAATAAATATAAAGGAAACTTTACTAGAACTCCAGGTGCACAACCTATTTTTAGCCATACCGAAGAAAAATCTCTGTTGAAGGCAGCAGCAAAATGTTCTGACTGGGGTTATCCTTTAACCGCACTTGATTTGAGGTTTTTAACAAAAGCTTATTTAGGCCGACATGTTGCTAGATTCCAAAATAATCTCCCAGGCCCCGATTGGGCATATTCTATATAAAAAAAGGCACAAGGACGAATATTCGACAAGAGTCGCCGCAAATATAAAAAGATCCAGGGCTGGTGTTTCAAGAGAAAGTTTAAATGTATTTTTTGATAATTTAGAGCCACTTATCAAAGATCTTCCGGGATCTAATATTTTTAATTACGACGAATCAAATTTGAGCGACGACCCAGGAAAAAAGCAAGGTATCTTCAAGCGGGGTGTTAAATACCCTAAGAGTGCCAGATAACAATGCACTTGAAAACTCAGATGCGCCGGTAGAGTCTGTTTTAACTGATTATTTACACACACAAAGATTTGGTGATTCTTCTTCATCAGTTGTACGCAGAAGAACGCGCTTAAACTTAGCAGGTGCTAGCGCTTCTACAACAATTCCTGAAGCAAATGAAGAATTACCTGGCTCTTCATCTCCTGAAGCTAATGAAGAATTACCTGGCCCTTCGTCTTCTGAAGCAAATGAAGAATTACCTGGCCCTTCGTCTACATCAGCTGATTTTGAAAGAAACGAAAATGAAATTTGTGTTGGCAGATACGTACTTGCAAAATTTTTTACTCCTCGTGGGAAAAAAACATTTAAATATGTTTGTCGGATTATTGATACATCGCCGCACATTGTGCTAATAGGATATAAGTCATTAGAAAATAAAAAGGTGTTTGAATTAGTTAGAAGTGACATTTCGGATATAGAAAAATGTGATATAATTTCATTTCTTCCAGAACCAAAGTCTTTAAATGAGGAAGAGCCAACGTCTAAAGTAGAATTCCCGTTTGATGTAGACATTCTAGAGTTAAAGTGATGATATCATATTGGTTATTGTTTTTTTATAAATTTATCATGTTCAACGTTTAATAGTTCCTTTAATTTGTTACTCAGAGGTTATATTTTTTTTTTAGATAAGTTTCATTATAAGCGCCAATCAGGTGTCGAAATACTGTCCAATTAATAGGGAATGTTGATTGTTGTTTAGTCAGTAGACATTGTACTTAATAATTTAATTTAAAAATAAGAAAAGAACTGATTAGAATACAATTTTCTGTGATTTGATAGATAAACTATTGCTTTTTTCTAAGTAAAAACAAATTATGTTTCTAAGTCGTAAAATAAAGACTGATTAGAGTAAAATCTGTTTTATTTATATGATCAAAGTTACCCTAAAGCATTAAAATGCTTATAAAATGAAAAATTACCGGTCGATTTTTTGATAATTTTTTTCCGCTGTATCGTTTTGGGTCTACTTTCGAATTCCATAGTAAAAACATGGGTGATCAAAGTATCCCCACTCACGGTTTAACTTTGATCACTTACTTTTTAATTTTTTTTTCTTAAATTATTAAAATTTAGCTTTTTAAAATTAGCCCATTCAAATCTACACAAAAAACCGATTATTATACTTTTAAATAATAATAATCTCGCTAAAAATGAGAATGCTACAGTCTTAAAAAGTTAAAAATTGATCAAAGTATCCCCATTTTACGGTAATTTAGATACTGGGAAAAATGTATAGTATATCAAGTAAACGCACCGTGACGTACAAATGCCAGCACATCAAGCTACCCGAAACTGTCAAATTATCTTAATCAACCTTAAACCTAATTCTTTAGAGATAAAGTTGAAAATATATTAAAGAATTTTGACAGATTGTTGTGGCTAAGTGTTCTGGCGTCTGTACGTGATGCTGAGTCGAGTCGCCGCTAAACGTTGATTTGTGATGGATTGCAAAACATAAACATAGATATATAATGTTATTAGAAACCTTTGCGAGACTAAAGTGTTTCTCATTGCATATGTCACCGGAAAATTGTAAACTCCGTAACATTGTAATAAATCTTTATTAGATTAAAATTTCGCGATATTTAATGAAAAAATAATTTTGTAAACAATAAATCCCATCCAAATTCAATAGTTTCCAAGATATCAGTGCCTTATTAAGAAAAAATATTTTACAATTTCACGCGATATTTTCCAAACTTACGAAGTTTGCAATTTCCCCGTGACACATACATGTTTCTCATTAATTGTGAAAACTAAAGTCGTAATTCGACTTCTGTGAAGAACAAGGGTGGTAATTCAGTGCACGTAAAATAGAGATATTCAACGAGAAACACAGGTGACACTTCTACCTTTTTAACTAATCAAGTCAAAGGAATTCCTAACAGATTTGTTTTCTGAAAAACAACCTATAGTAGGCGCCAGATAATCGTGGAATATCGGTCATTGACCCACCTACATTTATTGACATTGTTAATTTGAAAAACGGAATTAATGACACAAAACTGTCCCGAATCATCATCTCTCGTGATCCTTAACATTTTCTAATAATGAAAAACGATTCATATTTAATTGTTCAGGTACCTATGAGCAGTTATTAGGGAAAGGTCAATATACTTTATTCCACATTTATCTGGCGCCTACTATAGTAACGGTATTTCCTGATATAAGAGACAATGATTATAAAAAAGGAACTTATTCATTAACACCAATAACAAAGGCAAAAACCCCTTCAACAAAACGGCTTGAAAAACTCGAAGCGTCCATAATTTAAACTCTCATTCGGAGTGCCAGTATTTACTTTAGTCGCTCTGCGCTAGTGATGTTTCGGAGCTACGAACGCCGACTTCGATAAGTCGGAACTTCCTATTTTATAACATTTCCAGTGACGACTTCGGTTCCGCAACTTTTTTAACCGCACCGGTTACCAACTCCCCACGTGGATTCTGCATCGATTACTCTTTACGGCCCTTAACACATCTCTCTTCTGCCTCTAACTCCGACTCCCATTCCGGTTCCAACTCATATTCCGGTTCTAACTCCAATTCAGGTTCCATTTCCGTTTCCAGTTTCGGTTTTGACTCCGATTCCGGTTCTGACTCCGATTCCAGTTCCAGTTTCGACTCCATTTACGGTTGCGGCTCCGACAAAGCTTTAAAAATTCCGGTTCGGACTTTAGTTCCGATAAAATACTTCTGTAACATCACTGCTCTGCATACAAAGTCGCTGATCCGTTAAGATGACGTGTGCTGAGCGGGAAATCTGACATATTGCGGAGAGCCGCTCTAGCTTTTAAAATCTGGCTTGCATTTGTTTTAAGTGGTAGAATGATATTTAAACGCAGGGTTTAAGAGAGTTTATGGATTCATGGTCGGAAAGGCGAAAAATAATCCATTCCCATGTTTCCAAATTAGTATTGTAAATGTGAAAGTAACTCGGTATGTCTGTCTGTCCGTTTATTACCTCTTAACGGCTGAAGGAATTTGGATTAAATTGGACACACGGATAGACAATGCTCTGTCCTGGAATAGGAAATAATATAGAATATTTGAATCCCGGATGTATGCTCCCTTGGGTTAATGCCGAAGGCAGGAGCTATTAACAAGTAAAATGCGTAATTTAAGATTTTTAACGCACACTGAAAGCCTTTACTTATTTCAACGAAACCATTTACTTATTTGATTTGTCGTTAAATCAGAATGTTTCACATATTTGCACTTTCTAAAATCAGATCTCTTATTTCGGATGATCTTATGAGTCATTTGCAGATTAACCTATTGGTTTTCACTTACGGAATACCGCATTTAATCAACGAAGAAAGTACATATGTGTTTAGTTTATTACTTTATGACATATAACACAACTAGGGCAACACAATTTCGAACGCAATAATCACCAATAGAAAATCAATACCATTAAAAGAATCAATTATAACTCTATCCCTCTCACCACCCCCCGCGAAGCCCCCATATCTTTGGCAAAGCTACCCCCATAATTCCATGTTAGTTCCACATATCACACATCCCGTCTGCCCGAGTTATATGTCATATAAATATGACAAGTTGTGCCACGATGTCACAAAGCCACAAAATGGAATTGGAATGTCGTTGCGAGCGACAAGCGACGTTGCCCGTATTGTGGCGGACAGAATAAAGTGTACACTGTGTTGAAACTGGCATGCAATTCAGTTTAAGTTTGTATTTTTCTTCGTGTGTTCCTTTTTCCGTGAGTATGTGTTGAGATGGGTAAGCGGATGGAAATTTTTGAGTATTACGTTTGGGACTTAAAAGGGGATAAAAGTAGGTTTGTTTGGATAATGGCGTCTTGTGAACGGTTTCATTGTTTGTGTTTGTTTGCCTATATTTATGTAACTTACTTGCAAATGGGTGTATGCCTTGCATTCTCTTCTTAGTGACTGTCTTTTTGCTAGAAGCATATAATTGTGAAGCTTTTAATATTCAATAGCAAATATAACCCAAACAAAATGAATGGAAACCCAAACCTGAATGTTTTGCACGCAACTAAGATCACAAAATATATCAGTATTAAATAACGACCAATCAGTGGAGCCACCTCAATATTGATAAACAAAAGCAAAGGGTGCTTAATTACAATTCAACGATACTCCATATTGGCCCAATTCGGACCCAAAACATCATATTCATATACCGTTTCCGAACAAATAAGTAATTCAATTTCCAATATACACAAGCTACACAACGAGACTCGACACCTAACATCCAAATTACAATTTCGCTCCAATCTAAAAACAAAAACGAACTGGCGATCCAATATATAAAACAAATGAACGAGCATAAAACTTAATTTTAGAGGTGCGCATGGCCTACAGTGTATTCGTGAAAAAAAAAAAAACGTTCGGTGGCATTTTAGGTTTCCCGATTCGCCATCGGCGCGGGCACGCTCGCACGGTCGACGGACATCAACAAACCTAACTATGCGTTTTACAATAAAATAAAATTGAACCTAAAGCTTTGTCGATTTGTACGGATTCTCGAACCGGCATTTTAATTCGTTGCTCGAATATCACAATGGTGCCACAGAATACCGATGGTCAGAAGGACAACTCATGAAACTATTGCTACACTATCAGTCAAAGTACAGTCTTTTCACTGTTATTTTACCTCTGGCAGCTCCTTTATGGCTAAGGAAATAACTCAAATACAAAATAAATTTTAAGTTATATGCGAATGGTGTTAACATTGCTGAGTACTGGGACAAACTTCAAATTTAATGATTATGAGTAAACAATATCGAACAAACTGTTAACAAAATAGCCACAAAATGGGTTTCTGAAAAACATTTATATTTATTTAACTTATAGACCAGGGTTTTCATTTGTGAACCTTAAACAGAATAGGGAATAGGGACGCTAATACCAACTTTTGTTTATTTATGGAATGCGCATACAAGTACAGAGTGGACATAATAAATAAATAAATGAAATCATTTTATTTCGGACAACTAAGAGATCCATAAATTATTCCATAAATTTAATACCTTAAGGCATTTTCGACCAAACAACCTTTGAGTGATACTGAGGCAATACAAATTCCATGGACAAGGAACAAGTTAGCCAGAAAGCACTACAATAGTCTAGCGCCACTCCTCTGCCCCAAAATTATTCAAAACAAAGCAGTTATAAAAGTAACTAATTTCCAGATAAAAAAGGAAATTTTACTTTGAATTAAAAACGATATCTACGATGACACTGAAAACCTAATCAGTAATCTAACCCAATGACATAACATATTCAAAAACACACACTTCTCACCATTTACTTGGGTTCGATTCCCACCCAGGACAAATCTTTGTGTGATGAGCAAGATCATTTGTTCTGTGTCTGGGTGTCATTCGTCTATAATATGTATGTATTTAGAAATATATAAGTATGTTTATCAGTTGTCTGGTTGCCATAGCACAGGCTCTGCCTAGTTTGGGATCAGACGACCGTGAGTGAAAAAAAAAAAAAAAAAACTGGCTTTTTTTTTTTAAGGATGGGGAATCATCAAATGACTTCTTCCGCTCTGGGTGAAGCGGAAGGGCGTGTCAGACTCTTACTGACTAAAACCCATCCGTGTTCCTTCTAAAGCCCTTTGCGTTCCAGGGCCGCGGTGACTCTTTCGAACAAATTCCGCAACCCTGGCAGAACACCATTTACACGCTACCTCCTTTCCTCCATTATATTTGTACCCTTATTGATTGTATCTTATTTTACTACTATTGTATTCTACCTTAGGTTTGTAAATCATTACAGTAGTTTCAGTAATTATTGTCTTTAAGCTACCTCCTTTTGGATTCAAAGAACCGGATGAACCTCGAGCACAGACATACACGCTGTCCTAGTTCAATGGTCGAGATCGCATTGATGTAATGTATATTTGAAGTTTTTGAAATGGATATATTCATCATCATCAACCGAGTAACGTCTGCTGCTGGACATAGGGTTCCCCCCAAAGAGGGTTTGCCATAATTGCCACGCTTGGCAGGCGGGTAAGCAATCGCAGCGTAGCTGTGCAATGCACAGAGAATGCTGCTGCCCATACCACAGGAAGTGATGGGGTGGTGCTATTCTTGTACGTCCGACACCAAGCAGAATATAAATGTATTATTATTATTAAATAATGAGAGGTGTAATAGGGATAGTGTTGGTGGTTTTTCTGAAGATTAGTCTTGTATCTGCACTATGTGCTTTGATAAGAACAATAAAAAGGTTTTCGAGTGAAAAAACGCTTGAATCTAAATAACTGTACAACTAAAACCCAACTATTGTCCTCAGAATGTTGATATTTAATACAAAAGTTGCCAGCTTTGTAAAACAAGTCATTAAAATAGTTTTGGTGTTGAGTTTATGTTTTTTGAATTGGAGGTGTCTCTATGGTATAAATAATTTCCTGTAGTATATTTTCACGATGTTTTGGCTCATTATCATTTCATCAGGCATCCCCCGAAGTGCCACCACATCGACCGCTAGGGCTCCTCCTCCTTTGTTTTTCATCATGTAAGTAAAATAATAATGATTGCTATAAGTAGAATTTTTACCGCAAACTACTGGACATCTTAGAAATGATAAAAATACTGCTTTTCTAGGGTATTGTGATGCATCTCAATATATAAAATTCTTTCGTTACCGAGTGACAGACAGTCAACGCACAGCCGAAACTACTGGTTCGTAGAAAGCTGAAATTTGGCATGTAGATTCCTTGGAGAATGTAGAGGAGCAATAAGAGAGGATTTCCCGAAATTCCTACGGGAACGGGATTTGCGCGTACGAAATCGCGGGCAAAAGCTAGTGTAGCGCTGAGGTGGTGTGTAGTAATAATACTTCAGATGTAACGACAAAGGTATATTTAACCGTCCACGAGGAATATGTAAAATGGAATGTTCCTACAAAACACGTACGCTATGACTGACCTCCGCAGTACAAGGAGTGCTCTATTTAACTTAGAGGATTCTAGTTACAATATAAATAAGTTCCTAAAGAAATCGTGTGGAGCGCGCAGGTCGCCGTCATCTTATTGGACGATAATGCAGGCCGCGTCGACGGCTGCGCGGGCGGCGCGGCGGGCGAGCGCGGGAATTTGCAACGCAAACAAATATTGCGAGTCGGCGTGGGAACCCTAGTATTCCGAGCGTAGTGGCGAACGGATGTTTTGATGTATTGCAGCTACAGTACTCCCCCCTTAGCGAAGCGTACAGGCATCTTGACGATCCTGCCTGATCTTGTGCGGAGTTCCTTCGCGTTCGAGGTTGGTTGTAGGCTGGATTGATCTTCTGTGGTAGCTGCAGGTGGTTGGCGTGTCTCACTACTCTTGTGTTCGTGATTATCTTCGATGTTGATAGTGTACGCCGGTTTGAGACGGTCGATCGATATGTTGCTAGATCTTCCTGGTAGTTGAATCGTGAAGTATTTCTCGTTGCGTTCGATGACCTTGTATGGTCCTTTGTATGGATGCTGCAGCGGTTTACGGACGGTGTCATCGCGTACAAATACGTGGCTGCATGTTTGTAGGTCGTTGTGCACGAACATACATCGCTTGTTTGAATGCGGTTTGTATGTAGGTGTGAGCTTCGTGATAACGTCGTGCAGGTGATCGACGTAGTCGTGGTTCATCTTCGTTGTGGCTGGTGATGGTGATATAAAATCGCCGGGTACGCGTATCTCTTGGCCGTAGGTGAGCTGCGCGGCACTTGTGTTGGTATCGGTGCGTCGGCATGAATGTGATGAAATCGGATGCTCGGTGGGAAGGATGTGACGTCACTGTTATTGTGTCGTTGGACTTTGGATAGTTGACACGAAGTACATGTTTTAGCCCACTCTCCAATTTCGGTATTCATTGCTGGCCAAAAGTATCGATCTTGCATTAGTTTTCGGGTAGTTCGTATTCCAGGGTGACTTGAGTTGTGCACGGCGTTGAATGCGATGCGACGAAAGTCAGCTGGTAGGTATGGACGAATGCGTGACGTAGACGTTTCGCAGAATATTGGCTTATTGGTACCGGGTATGACGATTTTCTTGAGTTGGATATTTGTTTTTTGTGATAATATTGGAATATTGCTGTCCTTTTCTTGTGCTTGTGATAATTCGTCGTAGTTGATTGGTGACGGCAATTCGATGGTTTCGATGCGTGAGAGTGCGTCAGCGACAACGTTGTTTACTCCGCTAACGTGTCGAATGTCCGTTGTGAACTCACTGATAAATAAAAGCTGACGCGTTCGCCGTTGTTTATCGTTATCGGACGGGGGCTTACGAATAGCGTAAGTCAGCGGCTTGTGGTCAGTGTAAACAATGAGTTCTCTACCTTCAAACATTTTTCTGAAGTGTTTGATTGCCATGTAGATTGATAATAATTCTCTGTCAAATGTACTGTATCGCTGTTGAGTTTCGGAGAATTTCTTTGAGAAGTAACCAAGTGGTATCCATTTTTTGTTTATTTGTTGTTGAAGTACAGCTCCAGCGCAGGTATTCGATGCGTCGCACATGAGGGAGATTGCGTCGGTTGGCGATGGAGATGGATGAGCGAGTAAAGCTGCGTTTTGTATGCTAACTTTACATAACTCGAACGCTTGTGACGCTTCTGTGTTCCATTCGATTTTGGTCTTGTCGCGTTTCTTGGAATTGTGCAGGAACGCGTTGAGCGGTGCTTGTATGTGGGCTGCGTTTGGTATGCTGTCACGGTAGAAGTTTACCATGCCAATAAATCGGCGTAGGTCTTGAATTATCTCAGGTTTGGGGTAAACAGTGATTGCTGCGATTTTGTCTTGCGGTGGTTTGATTCCATTGCTCGACACTTCATAGCCCAGGAACTTGACGTTTTCTCTGCCAAAGACGCATTTTGATGGATTTATGGTGATGCCATACTTGTCTAACCTGCGTAACACCTCCTGCAGATCTTCGATGTGGTTTGTTTCATTTTCTGATGCGATAGTCTAGCCCGATGAGTACTTGATGTATGAATCGTTGGAATGTCTGTCCAGCATTTTTGAGACCTGGACACATTCTTGGAAATTCAAATAAGCCGAAGGGTGTTGTGATGGCAGTCTTCTCGATGTCCGGTTTGTATACAGGCAGTTGTTGGTAAGCACGATTTAGGTCGAGTGTAGTGAATATTTTCTTGCCGTGAAGTAGGTAGGTAAAATCTTTGAGACGTGGAACTGGATAGCGGTCTGGTTTGGTGACGTCATTGAGTCTTCGGTAGTCACCACAGACGCGAATGTCGCCGTTTTTCTTAGGAACGACATGTAGTGGGCTGGACCAAGGACTTTTGCTTGGACGGCAAATCCCTTGCTGCATCATCAACTCGAATTCTTTCTTCACGGGCAGGTACCGATGTGGTGGTAGTGGTCTGCTCTTGCTGTGTACTGGTGGACCGGTGGTTTCGATGTAATGTTCTACACGGTGTTTTGGAGTATCCTTCATACAGGATGGTCTTAGAATGTCAAGAAACTTGCTTATTAGCAGGTGGTATGGCTGATCAACGTCGATACTTCTGACTGTCGGCTCGGCGGAATAGGTGACTGGTGCTTTGACAGTGAGGTTGGTTACTTTGTCGAAGAGACATCGTCCGGCTATGTCGACAAGAAGTTGATGATGTTTCAGGAAATCGGCACCGATGATGGGTTTGTTGACTGCAGCAATGATGAATTTCCAGGTGTATGGTCTACGTAGGTTGAGATCCAGTTGCAATGTTTTCTCTCCGTACGTTGGAATGACCGTGTTGTTTGCTGCATAAAAGCAAAAATCTGTTGGTGCAACCTTCACGCCTTTTGTCTTAGGTATCACGGAGACGTTGGCGCCAGTATCAATCAGAAATGACAGACGTGAGTTTTTGTCTGTTATAAATAGGCGGTAAGAAGTGTTGCTTGCGCCGGTTCCCGCCTCAGCCAACGCAGGCATTAGTTTCCCGAGAGGGTACTGCTGTCATCGAGACTGCACGGACGCGTACATTTTCGCGCCTCTTTGCCGAACTTGCGATGATAAAAACAGATCGCTGATTGGTCGTATCGCGTGCGACTTTGATTGATCCTGCTTGATGACCGCGATCTAGATGTTCGTCTGTCGAATGATCTGCGTCGACGATGATGAAGATGTGATTGGTGTATCTTGAGTTCAGCGATTTCTCTCGTGAGCGCGTCGATCTTCTCCTCAATTGATGTAGATGCATGTGAGGTGGCAGGAACGGAGGTAACTGCAGCGACTGCGCCGAGTGGTTGCGTCTGTTCGAGGATCTTGTCTGCCATCATTGCCAGTTCGTGGATGTCGGAGTGTTTTGCGATGTTATCACTGACGGCGAGGACTGCTCGAACAGATTGTGGAAGGTGGTTTGTCCACATAATCCGTAGCGCGGAGTCGGAGATATTATCGGCGGCGAGGTTTTTCATGCGACGTAGTAGCTGTGAAGGCTTCATGTCGCCGAGTTCCATCTCAGATAGCAATCTTTGCACTTACCTTTGCTCGGATTCCTCGTAGACTTGAAACAATCGACTCTTCAATGCTTCATAACGGTTGTTTTCAGGTGGATGGAGAATAATATCGGAGATTTCGTCGAGATCTTGCCGCTCAAGTTGTCCGATGACGAGCTCAAACATAACTTGATCGCCTTTCTTCTGTACAGACATGATGGCTTCAAATTGCGCGAACCACAAACGAATTCTGTCGCGCCAAATGGGTGGAATGCGCAGCGATGTCGACACACCAGAAAGTTCTTGTTCACCGTTGTTGGCCATGATGGAAGCTTGAATTATGGATCTGAAGATCTCTTCTTAATATCACGTCGGGGTCACCACTGTAGCGCTGAGGTGGTGTGTAGTAATAATACTTCAGATGTAACGACAAAGGTATATTTAACCGTCCACGAGGAATATGTAAAATGGAATGTTCCTACAAAACACGTACGCTATGACTGACCTCCGCAGTACAAGGAGTGCTCTATTTAACTTAGAGGATTCTAGTTACAATATAAATAAGTTCCTAAAGAAATCGTGTGGAGCGCGCAGGTCGCCGTCATCTTATTGGACGATAATGCAGGCCGCGTCGACGGCTGCGCGGGCGGCGCGGCGGGCGAGCGCGGGAATTTGCAACGCAAACAAATATTGCGAGTCGGCGTGGGAACCCTAGTATTCCGAGCGTAGTGGCGAACGGATGTTTTGATGTATTGCAGCTACACTAGTATAAAATAATACTCTCGTCCTATTTACGTCCCCAAATCCCATTTTAACAGAGAAAATGGACTGACTGACAACCGAAGCCCTGTGGGTCACAAACGTATATTAAAACAGTCACATAAGGGATGTTGACATAATTGTCGTGTGTAGACACGGCCGTTATTTAAGCAGCAGCGCTCCCATCAATCTTCATCGACGGGACGCACTCGATTGACAGGGAACGCGCGCAATGAATACAAATGAACTTACCCTTAAATTTGTGGTACATGGTGTAAGATTTAGAGAAAAAAGCCTATTTTTTTTGATGAAGTGATTATTGATGTAGAAGAAATATGAAACGTACAGATGCTAAAGCCCTTGATGAAATGCCCGTGTCTAAAAGATTTAGTTATCTGAACACGTTGAGGTACCTACTGCAATAACTGATTTTAAAATCCGGTAAGAAGGAGAGAAATGCGTTTATCAATATCAAAAAAAAAACATTTTAAAAATATGAGGTACAACTTACAAGTTCATTTTATTTTTGTTTTTAATAGATTCCTCTCGTAAATTATTTTTTCTTAAAGTAGAAGGAGCGTGATGATAATTCCGTTAGCTTATTAAAAGGGCAATGTAGTCGAATTTTTTCTATTCTAACTAAGAAAGGGCGCTGTTTCCAACACCTACCTGCTTTTGTTAATTTAAAATTGTAACCTACAAGCTAATCATTTTATATATATTTACTAGTGGTCCCGACAGACGTTGCCCTGTCCGAACGTTTGCTTAGTGTCTGACGAAAAATAATAGAAATAAATTGCAGCGCCACCTATCGGGTCCAATTGCCATGACCATTCTCGAATCCCCTTGAACACACACAAAAAATTTCATTAACATCGATTCAACCATTTAGAAGTAGTTCAGTGACATACACACGTACACAAGAAATATGTATATTAAGATGTTAACATTGTAATTGGCTGAAAAAAGTATTATTTCGTTATCTTCTTCTTTTCGTGTCGATTGACTCATATCATATTTTGTCCATCCAATATAGATCAGTTCTATCATTGGCATCGTTACAATCTTGGATGGTGCAGGTGGTGCACGACGGACAACTAAGGAGCTTATGCATGTCTTGTGAATTGTTATTACATTCATCGTCAAATGATAAACGATGAAAACGAACATAATTTACTTTGGCCGTTCACTTATAACTTGGGCCACACACCAAATACGACGGTAGCTCCGCTCACAGAAATCAGTCTTGGATGGAAATTACAGAGAATTTTCATTAGAATGGGCTCTTAACTGATAACACCCCATTTATTCCGGCGAAGTACCGTCTAATACATTATTGAAGAGCTTTAGGTCTATGTTTAGCCCAGTTCTGGCTAATGTTTGCTAAGATGTTCCTAATTTCGTGACATTACATGTTGGAGTGGGGTTGTACCTACCTGGATTGTGGTAATCAATACATTAATTTCTCAAAAGTCAATACCGTCTAGGTACTTATAGAAATATAGAGCAAGATCCCCAGGCCCCCAGACACTACTTATTGTCTCACTAACAAAATGGGTGGGATAGACTAGTGTTAGTATGTCCTTTGAAAGGACGTATACCTGTTAGCTAGGGCCAACGAATTTTAAACCCACCCAAATTACACACACATTTTGATACTGAGAAAATAAGCTTGGCCTATTAATCAGTACTTAATTGATAGTCGTTAACAACAAAACTAATTGGAATAGTTTTTATTCCTTCAATTTCTTTTATTTATGTTTATGATTATTCTTAGGGCTAATGTTTTAATACTCATATAATTTTTAAATGAAGAATAAATATTGCTGTTACACATAAATAAAACTATTATGGTTTAATACTAAAATAATACTAACATAATATGGATAAAGGTCTGAATTAAAGTATACTTTTATAAACAACAGCTGTTAATTCACCATTTTTACTCCTCCAGTAAAAATCAGATAGACTTTGATTACAACTGCTACTCAATGGGTCCTCTCACACAAAAATTGCAGATAAAACTCACACAAAACCGAATGATTTGCAGACAAAGTCATAATCCCCTGCGTCGTCCGACAAACGGTAAAACTGTAAGCTTTAACTGTTGAAGTAAGTCGCACCGCCAAAATAGATAGATAAAGTGTAGAACAAGTTAACTCGCGGCAGATCTAGGTAGCTACGTGTCAAGTGCGGGATTATGGCATAGGAGAGGAATTGCTTGGAACAAGGCATGAGCATAACAAGAATGAAAAGTAACGTGAATGGATTGGGTAACTGGAACATGATAATCTAGTTGATGACGGTAAAGTAGCGGCACCTATGCCACCTCTTACGAACTAAAGACCTGACGTCACACAAATCCTACATCGCGATATCAAAGTTTTCCGAGCGATAAGCACAAAATTAACCGTGTGGGCAACTAAACTAAAGAAACGGGTGATGTGTCACATATCACCCGTTTGGTCGGAGGATCCTTCTTTTTATTGAAGGTTTTCGGGTCTTTACAGCCAGTTCCGCATACCTGTATAGTATAATCATGAAATTATGATGATAATGATGTGGGCAGTGGATATTTTCCATTTCATTAAATAGAACCATTCCATTAAATTTTCGGACACATCATGAAATGACCAATTCTATTATATGGCCACGATATATACATTCCTTCTCAAGGTCAATCGAAAGGGCTTTTTCAAACTCCAATTTTCTAGATAAGTATAATAATAATAATATCTTGGGACAACTCACACACGGTCATCCGATCCCAAACTAGGCAGAGCCTGTGCTATGGCAACCAGACAACTGATAAACATACTTATATATTTCTAAATACATACATATTATAGACAAATTACACCCAGACACAGAACAAATGATCATGCAACCAGACAACTGATAAACATACTTATATATTTCTAAATACATACATATTATAGACAAATTACACCCAGACACAGAACAAATGATCATGCTCATCACACAACGATTTGTCCTGGGTGGGAATCGAACCCACGACCTCCGGTTTAGCAGTCAGGGTCACTAACTACTCGACCAACAGGCCAGTAAGTATGTACTTATCTAGAAAATTGGAGCTTGAAAAAGTAAATAATAGAGACGTCACTATTATAAAATAACCCTACCTGTTCAACACCAAAAAGGTAATTTTAACAGCCTTCTCTTTCAACTTGTCCCATCCACCAATAGAGTCACAGGATTACAAACACGCTCACATATGTACTTACGTACTTCTGAGTGAGACAAAATGCTCATTGAATTTCATAAGGCGCCGGATTGCAAACCGGACGAGAAGCACCTTAAACTTACGTTCCCTTGTTGCAACTTTGTTTTATTCGCAGTATTTTGTTATGCTTAATGGGGCTTCTTTTTAGGAATATACAAATAGGGTATGTTTTATGTTTGTTGCTGTGATACAATGCTGGCTGGGATGTTTAAGGAACCTCATTCTGTAGATGTTCTGTTCTGTATTCCGGAGAGCCTTCAGTCAGAAAGTATTGACGAAAACTCTGGAAAAACAAAGGAGAGGCTTGAAGCACGAAAAAGATGTCGAAAAAACATGGGACAGAGATCACAATTCAAGACTCCAATTCTCATACTTATAAAGCTGAACACTGCCACCCAAAATACAAGTTTCCGCTTAGTTTGGGAGACAGTATCAGTACCTATAGTACCATACTTTTACTACTATCTAGTTATAAGTCACCTTGTGAACTGTATAAATTTGCGACAATAAAGATTATTATTAAAGCATTCAAATTCAAGTTGCAATAACATAAGAGCAGCAATCAATGTCAATAACTTGAGAGGAGTTTAAGGCAGTTTGCGACTGCAATACTAAAGCGAATCCATACTTAATATTTTAAATGTGAAAGTGTGTCTGCTTATCTGTCTGCTACCTCTTCACACCTAAACTGCTGAACCGATTTTGATGAAATTTGGTACAGAGATAGATTATACCTTGGAAAAGGACATTAGCTACTTTTTGTCGCGAGAAAAAGGCTTGAAGGGGTTGAAATAGGGGATGATATTTTGTGTGGAAGTCCGTTATTTTTGAAGATAAAACTATGAGCCTTTTAGGCACTTGATAAAAACTAAATGAACATACGTTCAGAGTTTTTGAAAATTTTTATTCTTAAAATAATAATCGCTTTCCAAAGTAACCACTCCACGTGGACGAAGTCGCGGGCAAAAGCTAGTTCTCCATAAAAATACGAGGATTGCTCTCATATCCGGAGCATTAACTTAACAAAAGAAATGAAAAAGTAAAAAATACAAAGAAAAATGACTACATCTCTCTCCAACGCGAAGGGTTGTATTCGTCTAATATTTAGACCTCTGATCTAGATCCCTGATGACCTGATGTACCCCAAAAATAATATGATCAAATTCTAACGGTCCTACCTTTTTACCCGAGTAAAACCTACTACCCACTAGAACAAAGCCCTAACAAGTTACAACTGGTAACCTAATGGTTACTACAAACCCCAAGAGACAGAAAACATAGCTAACACGGCCTAATTTTTTCATAAGTTTTTGCTCACGAGTCCCACGTTGGGCGCCAGTTAACAGAGCAAAATAATTTGTAAAGATTACGAACAACAGGTGTGGCTAACGATACACCTTTGTGTTTATTATTTGCCTACCCACCTTTGGGCATAGATTAACATTATCATGCGTGAAAAGTCTGTATTTATTTAATAAGCAAAGGGGGAGTTTTAATAAACTGGGCTTAGTTCTGTCGGCAGCTGAACGTAAAACTTTAAAAATAATAATGCATTCATATATTTTGGTATTTTAATTTTAAAATGAAAATTCTAATATTTAAAACGACCTATTTCAATCAATCATCAATCATCAATCATTAATTTATTTGCAAACATGGGTATTGGTACATAGATGTTCTATTTTACATAGTATAGTTCTCCATATTTTGCCGTCGCAAGGGCATGCAAATAATATTTAATTCACAAATTAAAATCAAATAAAAAATAACTATATAAATTTAAATCACAAAAATTATAAATGTCAGATTTAGTTAAATAAATGTCATGTTAGGGTGGGTCACAATAAAACAATAAAAATCTCGAACTGGTTACGCTAATAAAAATTATAAATGTCAAATTTTGTTCAATAAATGTCTTGTTTACATTACAATAAAAAAATAAATATATCTGAAAAATGTCGGAGTGAGATGATACAAAATAAAATAATAAGTAAGGCAATTGGAATAAAGATATGTCAATCAGGTTATGCAGCTATAATAATAACAAATAAGTCAATCAGTCAGCGACTCATCATTAAGGAAGTCGTCAATCGCGTAATATCCTTTCTCAATTAATATTTCGTTAAGCGCCCTTTTAAATTTTATTACAGTCATATTTTTTATTACATCAGGTACTTTATTATAAATGCGCGGGGCAATACCAAAAAAACTTTTCTTCATTAGCGCAGTTTTACATTTTACATGACATACCTGGTTTAAATATTGAGTCCGTATCGGATTAATTCTGACTTCCGACAGTTTTTGAAATAATTGTGGATTGTTTTTTACAAACAATGCTGTTTCCAAAATATATAACGACGGAAAAGTTAAAATTTTTAAAGATTTGAAATAGGGAAGACAGCTATCTGTTGTTTTTAGACCCAACATTGACCGTATACATCTCTTTTGCATTCTCAATACTAGTTCCTTATCAGTAGACTGCCCCCAGAAAATAATACCATACCGCAGAACAGAGGCAACTAATCCATGGTAGGCTGTTAAAAGAGCCTGACTGTTGACTTTTTTTGAAAGTTGAAAGAGAGCATATGCAGATTTACTAAGTTTTTTGCAAAGGACTTCAATATGAGGTTTCCAAGTGAGTTTGCTGTCGATCACTATACCTAAAAACTTAGCCTTATTTGTTTCCTCAATATTACAGCCATGGTAATCAATACGAACATTCGGGTATTCACTACGTTGATGAAAGTGCATTATTTTTGTCTTATTTAGGTTTATTACTAAATTATTATTATGTAACCAATTAATTATATTTTGTAAAGTAGTATTGATGTCTTGCTTGTAATCATTTTTATTTGTACACTTGATTACAGCTGTATTTATTACCATTGGTAACTTTTATGAAGTTTGGATTCTCTTTTTTTTGGTCTGAACTCGATCTATCATACTGAAATCGTTCCATGTTTCCGAGCAATGATAAATTATATTTACTTTTTGTGTTTGGTAACTGTTCATTGAATGTAGCATAGGCCAGGCCGCGGAAAAAACAAGTATAATAATATTGAATCGCAGGAGATCCAAGGTAGCCAACATAACCGTAAAAATTGCCAAACTCAAGTGGCTGTGCGCAGCGCAAATAGCTGGCAGAATAGATAGTTGATGGAGCCGAAATGTTCTGGACTGGCATCTGACAGCGTACCAGGAGGCGCAGCGTTAGAAGCTCTTCAATTAGGTGGACTGTTGACCTGGCGAAGTTCAGGTAACCTCTGAATACAATACATATTAGGCCGTTCGATATGATGACGCTTGGGGATGGCCCATGTCCAGCAATGGACGTCTTTGTGCTGAAATGATGAAGTAAATATGTCTGGGTATCCCAAAAAGTAAAGAAAATAAAAGAAAGAAAGAAACAGAAACAGTTTATTTGTTAGATTTAAAGTTTAGATATGCGTCACATCCACGCAAAACGGCCATCGCTCAGCATAATGCTGGGACTCGTGTGCGAGACAGGGACCAGGCTTTGACAGCATGACGTCGATCGGGGCAGCATAAAAAGTAATTACAACCAAGTAAATAAACAAAAAATAAATATGATATGGGTGAAAATATAATAAATTCAACGTTAAGAAAATGTCAACAGTTTAGAACCACAACAGATTGGAAGTAGGCATTGAATGTTTCACAAACTCTTTCACAAAGAACTGTCTCGTCTGAACTCTGCCTAATCTTCTAACAGATAAACATAAGGATATTAGTCCGCCATGTTCATGCGTTCACGTGTGATTATACTTTCTCATTACACCTGGCATTACTTGTATGTATGTGAAGCTGTACCATGCTTGGTTGGGAGTTGGGTTTGTTTTGAGAAGAGAGTTGTATGATATCAATAAGTTTACAGAATGAGCAGATTCTTCCTTTTTTATATTAATGACATGCCTTCCGTAACAAACCATGATATGACACTATTTGCCGATGATAGCACTGATCTGAACTGATGAATGATACGATTGATCTAGAATCTGACATTAACCATACAATTAGATCAATAATAGATTGGCTTGAAACAAATAATTTAATGATTAATATCGATAAAACTAAAATAATGAACTTCAAAATACGAATTCAACGTACGGGCACATTAAATATCCATTACCTAGATAGCGTCATTGAAAAAACTGAAGTAACAAAATTTCTTGGGCTGCATATTGACAATAAACTAAATTGGAAACTTCATATTAGCCATGTATGCAAAAAGATGGGACAGTTTTCATATGCACTTTACAGATTGAGGAAAATAGCAAATCAGACAACATTACTAACAGCCTACCACGGTTACGTCAGCTCTATCCTCAGATACGGTGTAATATTCTGGGGCAACAGCACAGACAAAGAGCGAGCTTTTGTTGCTCAAAAACGTTGCATAAGGGCCATATGTAACTTAAGTCAAACTGATTCCTGTAAGCCCTTTTAAAAAATAATATTCAAATGTATAACTACTACACTCGTATACGGCGAAAGGACAAATTGCGAACAGCGGCTAGCAAGACCCATCTAATGCACGAAAGTATCTTTTGTACAGCTACACGCATCTTTAATAATATTCCGGGGCCTATTAGAATGATACCAGTAATAAAGAAGTTTAAAAAGAGTCTCCATGATCTGCTAGTAGACAAGTGCTACTACTCTATAAAAGACTTTCTTGCAGACAAATCACTGCTCCAATATAGTCCTCCTCAGTCATGAAGCGTTCAGTGGCCCACTCATATCATTGTTTTTACTCCTAATGTAACTATTGTGTGCCCTATGGGCGGGACATAGCTGATCATTATTTAATTTTTAAGACCTGTATTATGTACTAACCTATGATCCACAATAAAGATATTGAATTGAATTGAATTGAATTGAGATATATTACTTATATTATGGTGTGAGCAAACAGGGTACCTATGTGATGTGGGAGAATGAGAAAAGTTTTAAGTGCCTACGGATTTCTAGCTGTAAGGCTCTAAGGGCGAATTTTTGAGACGTAATAAAATCAACCAATAGTTAAAACGAGTTTAAAAAAAACATGTTTTTTTACTATTGGTTAGAGTTAAATACGGACCAAAAATTCGTCTTGAGACACTTTAAAGGAAGTATAAGGTAATGTGAAAGTAGGTACGAGCTGTAAAATGATTCTAGGCTGTTGTTCAATTTCAGATGATTGCTGGGATGACCATATAACCTGAGATCTATGCTTTAGTGTATTGCAACAAATTCACACGCCAATTGATGCTCTTAAATCCATTACATTTCTGCCAATCGAAAAAGACAAAGCACCTAGTGGCTTTTATGGCTAATAAAGTCACTTTTCCCGTCCTAATGATATGCCCACAGCCATGAAAACAAAGCACCCACCCCTCATTATCATAGACTTAACCGACTTGAAAGAAGTCGTATTCTGTGTCAGTAATACGGCTACGTACTATTTACATAACGACCGCTTATCGGGCACCATGGCTGCCCCGTCCCCAATTCCCATAGGTTAATAATCGTATAAATTCAATATTGGGACGCTCGACTCTACGAGTTTGGACTGTGGCCAATAGTAATGATTTGAGTGGGTAGACTGGGGACTTGGCACTTTTTAGTAAAGATTTTTTTTCAGTTTTTTCAATATATTTTCGTTAATAATGAAGCGGCATCAATGCCGCTACATGAAAAACTAAGAAGCGAAATTTGTACGGCAACAAAAAGAACCGCAGCGCCATCTACGACGAACTAATAACGAAATCCTGCATCGCGCAAGCAAAGTTCACCGTCCGATTTGAACATATACAGCAGTCCGAATATCAATCATCGGGCAGTTGCCCACCAGACACAACAACCGTCTGGCAGGAGGATCCTCCCATTTCCAATGAAGGTGTGCCGGACTTTACTCTCTGTTCCGCATACCCTCCATAATAAGATGACCCGGTGAGCTTGGTACCCACAATTGAGTTGTTTGTTACACTTTTGTTCTAAACTTTGGGTAGTGTCGAAAGCGAGCAAAAGAGTCAAGTCAATGTTAAGTAAATTTTGTATTATATTATTTCTTTCTTTCTTTCATTTTGTCAGCAACAAGCAACTGGCGAAGGAAGACCCACTCTTCCTATTTCCTTTAATTTTTATTCAAACCATGTTTTTTTTATTTTATTTTTATTTAATATGGGTTTGCTCTTGACTCTAGTCTAGGTCATAGATACCAGAGACGAAAGTCGACGATGGAGCGAGCTTACCCAGAAGAAGCCTGTTCACTCTAATTTTGAAGAGATTAGGGTTCGGAAACACAGACGCAGTCAGAAAGTTCCACGCCTTTGCTGTGCGCATTATAAAAGACGTTTGGAAACGTTTAGTGCGAATTGGTGGAATAGCAACAAGGCAGGGATGGTAACTTGCAGTGCGTCTAGATGTCCGATGGCTGATGATGATTTTAACTTACATAAACGTTTTACAGCACATATACTGTGACTATAGGTAAAATGCACTTGAGATATCAATAAAATAACTCCCAAGTCCACAGTTTTAGTGATGACCAAATCTAGAACCAGCTCTTGTCCGACTTGAGACCACAAAAAGAGGTATGTCTGTTACTTGTTTTGTTCCTCGGTACGATACATCGGCTAAGATTGAATACAAAGCCTTGGAACGTTCAATATATTTACCCAAGATAGTTAGGCAAAAAGTAAACCTATAATATAAACTAGGATGTCTATTAAGGTTTTTTTATTTATGTCTTTGGGTTGAAAATAAGCTGGGAACCTCTTGGCGCAAATGGTCACCACTATCTTCGGTCAACTGCAGAGAAAGTCGCAGTTCGTTACAATTCCACATTCTACTCTAATATTATAAAGAAGTAAATTTTGTTACTTTGAATGGAGGAAGGAGGTAAGTAATATCTGTAGGTTATAATCCGATAAACAATGAAATAAAAAAAGCAATACACACATATAATAAAAAAAAAACAATAACAACCAAAAAAATACTTACATTGATAACGAAAACTTTTTTAAATAGAAAACTACACTGAAGTAAACTGAGTACCATAGACCGAGAAAAAGATTGGTTTCCTTGGAGGCCATTGAGGCAAAGCCGTGGAAAAAAGCTAGTCTGAAATAAATAGTGGCGGATATGTCACCGGAAAATCGCAAACGCCGTAAGATTGTAAAATATCGAGTTAAATTGTAAACAATTTTTTCTAAATAAGACACGAATTTAATTTTGATGGGATTTATTATATGCAAAACGATTTTTTCTTAGTACATATATCGAGAAATAATAATCTAATCAAGACTTATTACAATCTAACGGAGTCTGTAATTTTCGGGTGACATATACACACCCTTCAAATCAAAACACAACAACGTTACCAACAAAAAACAGGCACAGATTTCGAACAAATGACTCTGCATTTGAATTTCGGAGTTCTTGCATAAATAACTCTTTGCCGTGTGTTCAGACCGTCCAAAGAAACCTCTATGTAAAACAGACACTATTCGGTGACCTGAAAACCGTCGGCCGGACGTCCGGGGCCTTAACACCGTATAGAATCAATAGCCTAACATGCGCCGCGATCGCCATGCAATATGCATGAGGGCTATGGTAGCCTGGTAGTCCGCACTTGCATTCGGGGCCTTTTGTTTTGACGGGGGGTTATGAAAAGGCCAGTTATTTTCCATACGAGTGGAACACGCTTCATGCCAGAGCGTCATCCTATTCGTTAGTAACTACTGTGATTACTGACTTGTCCTGTGTCAATGTGTTGATTAAGTTTCTTTAAAAAGCAATTGAAAATAACGTCCGCTTCCTAACTACATAAAACAGTACTAAAGTTCGAATAAGCTAGCCAACGTCGGGGAATGGCATGAAACAATGTAACAGTTTTAGTTTCATCAGAAAAAATGTCATAAGAAGTAGAACTTCTTTGAAATGGGTATTCAAAATCTGCAGAAGTACTAAAGCTATTTCTGTTACCAAACAGATCCCAGCATCATCGTCTTCGCCTTAACGTTTCGATGGTAATCCAAAGAAAATGACCGAGAATAATAAAACACTAGCTTTTTCCCGTCGCTTCGCTCGCATTAAAATAATCTGTAAGTGTATCCAATCTATCTCTGTACCAAAATTCATAAAAATCGCTTCAGCAATTTAGTCGTAAAAGCGTAACAAACGAATTAACTCACCTTCGCTAGTAATACTGATATTAGCAAGGATTAGGATAGAATTAAAACTTTTTACTACGCCGGCTGAAGTAAATTCCTCACATCTGGTAACCAAGGCTCAATAACGCCGTGTTTATAGATTAACCTTCCCAACCAATAACACAGCCAAACCTGTCGTCAGAACATCCCACTCCATCCACCAGGGAATAAGAAGTCACTCACATAAATATCCAAGCCCTGGTCGCTTTTAAACCGAACCACGTCCACCCGATAGATCATAACGAATACGACAGAGCTATCTATCCAGTTCTTGTAGCGTATTCATGGAATTTATTATTATAACCTAAGGTTTCTTCTATGTTTTGTAATGCTATCTATAGTTGTGTCCAAAAGTTAGATACATAAATAGATAGATTAAATGTTTTATTGTATCACCACAAATATTTACAGAACTCGTTTACATAAACACACACACACAATGCTATGGGTCACTTTGAAAACTATATTTACTAGACTAAAAGAACTTAAAATAAAACCGGTCAAGTACGAGTCAGACTCGCATACAAGGGGTTCCGAACGAATAATATTTTTTCAGACTCAGTAGTTTCGGAGATAAGAGAGGGAATGGTCAATTTTTATCTTCTTAAATAACTTAGGACTGCATTTTATTTTTAATCATTAAAAAAATAGTTTTGAGATTCTTACGAGAGCCCTAAAGATTTGATGTGTATGTCATACGGTACTGGAAAAACTTTTTTTTAATTTTCCCCTAAAAAGTGTAACAAAAGTACGCATAGCAAAAAAAAAATGAAAATGGGTTTTATTTTATTTCAATTGAATCGGTGTAGTAGATTAAAAAACACGGCTTTAACAGACAACCGAATATTTCTAAGGTTTCCGTTTTTCCATGCAGAGGCTCGGAACCCTAAAAAAGGAGGAAGTTTTCTATAAAGTGACATTTTATCCGTAATAACGATTGGCAACCGTTCAAAATGTTTGGGATTGACCATTTGGAACTTCAATAGTGCAAGTCAATCCCATACCTATTTTTTTGTGTTTTTGACAACAATTGTTGCTGAAAAAAAGAACTTTTGTCTACGCACTGTACAGTTTAGGTTTTCTTAATGAGAAGACACCTAATAATGAACAAGGTATTTAGTGTATCCATTTTTTGACCGCTGTTTTTTATATCGTATTTTAAGGTTCCGCAGCAAAACAACGTTTATCTTTTAGGCTCAGGCTATTTCTTTGGAACTGTAAAAGCTAACTCAATCGCTCTTACCCAAAACTGGTGTCACTATCATCTAAAAATACTACACAAAAAAAGAAAAATAAGAGTTTTTCAACGTTAAATTGCAGACTCTCATATGTTTTGTTATTCCCTTTCTAATCACTTCCTCGCTTTCCAGGGATTCGTTTAGATGAGGTATCTTATAGAAATCTTAGGTATCGAGATTGTTAAGCTCTTTCCGACGATAAAAAAAAAAACCATACGTTTCTACAAGACACACGAAACTCAAAATCACAACTCGACACTACATTTATCTACACCCCGTGCCATGTATATTCCGCACCAGGCTAGCCATAAGCTAGTTTAGCCCAGCCCAGCCCGGATATCTGATCTCGCTGCGCCACAGCCTAAACCCGAAACAAACAGAGCCGAACTACATAACGCATAACTAACATAAAGCACTTTACAGCTAGCTTCAGGATATTTAGCCAGGATGACCACAAATGAGTAGACCAAGCATTTCGCAGCTGTGACCCTGGCTAAACAAACTTATGACACGCACGCAGCCAGATGAAAACCGATCTTACGGATTTAGGGACAAGGGTGATTGAAGGTGTAAAGGTAAGTTGGTATGGTTAAATAATGTCATGGGTATTGTACCCCAAACGGCTTATAAGTGTGGGTGTATAAATAGTTCGCGTTTTGTTAAAAACTTTGCTTTCCACTAATGTTTGGTTAGTTGTTAAAGTTATTTTAGTTTTTGTGGGTACCTTGGATAAGTTTTATGGTCTGAATTTGGAAGCCTTGATTTCAGGGTAGAACGAGATGTGTTTTGTTATCATTAACTAATAGAACAAAAACCGGTGAAGTGCGCGTCGGGCCACGAGCAGTAAAGGGTCCATAGTTGCTTATCCCGTAAACTATGACCAAATACATCAGTACTTACGAATTTCAATGTAAGAAAAAAAACGTGGTTTTTTTTACCATTCTGTCGGCGTGATTAATATGTACACCCACACCCAATTTCAACCGTGGAAATATGTGTTTGTTAAAACCAATAGATTCGCTTCATTTACTTAGCATCGCTCAAAGCAATCGATTCTATTGGTTCTTAACAAACACATCCTTCGCTACGCATCCTCGCACATCCATGGTAGAAAGGCAGTTTAAGGATAGCTTCTTTACGACGACGTGTGAATAAAAGTGCTTATTATATTTTAGTATCTAATTCAAACGCATAACAGACTTGGTTTTCATACGTCATGTATGAAAACCAAGTCTGTTATGCGTTTGAATTCCTAGGCGACCACTAAAAATCAGCAACGTGCTGTGGGTCCCCCACGGCACAGCATTATGCTGAGTGGAAGCCCTTTTGCCACAACCACGACATGCATCCACTTCATTTATACTCATTCTTCTCATACTTCACCTACTCATACTTTTGTTATTTTTTTCTTATTTAGTTTTTAACGTGTCTTTTCTAATATAATTTAAGACTACTAACACTATCGACTCTTATGTATGTAGGTATGTCGTTTTGTGGCAATTAAATACTTTTTCTTTCTCTTCTTTCTTTCTATGTCTGTCTATCCGTCTGTCCGTTTGTTAACTTTTCGCGTCTCAACGACTGAATGAATGTGGATGCAAATTGGCACACGGAAACACGGATGTCTTGGAGTAGGCTAATCATATTTTTTATCCCGAGTTTCCTTGGTATGATTTTTTACTTAAACAAAGGCAAAACCAGCAGCACAAGCTAGTGTTATATAATAATTTGCCTTCAAATTTACGACAGAGCATGTTCTATCACAAATAATTCCACTCTTTGTACCTGTCCAAGTAATAAAAACTAAAGATAAACGACACCGCAAGTTTTATCCAATTGAATAAAGATCCATAACTTTGGAGATAAATCACAGTGAGTCGTATCCATTCGTGTGATGGAGGAATGAGGAAAGAGGAAAATGAGGAAGAATGCAGTATATCAGCCCCACACTAAAGTTTTGGAAGGGCCCTGAGATTCGGTCAACGGCTAAGAAAAGTTTTACTATTTTTTCCCGAAGGTATTGTGATGTTTATTTTTTTACAAGGAACTGACCTTCTATTCTTTATTAAGTTGCAAAATATATATATATTTTTTTTAATGTTTTTACCAATGAGATTTTCCTAAATATTCTATTAGCACTGAGGAGCAATTCTTGTATTTTAAGGGAGCGTTCACATTCGCATCATGGTCGCAAACAATCAAAACACCTCTAATTTCCCGTTAGTTTATTAAATTGTCGATATAGATTGTCACTAAGATCATATTGCGATTTTACTTTGAACGTTTTTTTTAAGAATGAGAATATGTAACGAGCAGAATAGGCTTTCGATTTTTTTAATTTGAATCATCATTTACCTAGCCTTTTACCAACTATACTTCCAGTCAAACCGAATTCAGCTGAATACCAGTATTTTACGTTGAACTACAAAGCCTCCACAACCCATTAAGTGGGTAACACGGTAGTTCTTGTCAAGACTGGAGTCAGATTGACTGGCTTCTGACAATTCGTAACGACCGCCAAAGATCTACAAATGAAAATCGGGACCAACGGCTTAACGTACTTTCCGAGGCACGGAGGAAACTCGGTTTGTTAAGATGGTCACCCATCCACAGACCAACATTGCCAAAAAGCATAATCACTTCAAATATGTGCAGTTATTATTAATCCTTTTTTGTAAATATTAACTGATATATCGTCGTGTCGTCGTTATCGTTTTGTTTCTATTTTTTTACAAAGTGGTATCAAACCTTCACTATTTTTTTTATTTTCCAGCTCAATCATCTTTAACCTTAACAAAATGGAAACCCAATCTCTTAATAAACTTACTTCATCTAATATTCAGGCCAACTTCTCGACTGTTCGTATTACTTGTTAATACTACAAGCTCGCCCCGCGACTGCGCCGCCCGCGACACTATTTATTAGCTAACTTTCACAATAAATCCGACTTCTCGACCGTGACGAATCAAACGACGTGTAGGTATACTTGCGGACAAAACTGTTAGGAGGTTATTTAATTTAGCAATTGCTGAAATAAGACATTGTCTGATAAAAGAATAACTGTTTTAAGACACATCCTAAAATTACAGTCATATGAAAGATTTAAAGAAAGAAAATATGTTCATTCCGCCAGAAATGACGCACAAAATTAAAGAAAATAACTTGACAACTAAATAAAACTTGTTTCACTGGCAAGCTGTCTGGATCGAACATTAATTGCCACGAGTCTGTGGTCATACCATAGACAAAATCGAACACAGTTCAACAGTTGTCTATGGCATGAAGTCCGGCACTGACTGACAGTGACAAAATAAAAACAAAATAAACAATAGCCCTAGAAAAAAACAATTTGCTAATATTCGAAAAAAATTAAACATTGAACATTAACAAGTTGTGCGTCGCATCCGAGCAAGAATCGGACGTTGTTCAGCATATGCCGCAACTTTGGACGACTGGACGTGTCTAATATCAACGGCGTTGATTTTCAGAAACCAAATAATAATCTTTATTGTATTGAACATATGTCCCATGACAATTAATATGAAAAGTTTATAGGCTGCCTTGCCATCACTGCAGTCATGCTTACTATTCTTTGCCACAGTTGTTCCTTTATCTCTACGTGTTCTAAAATATTGTACCTGCTCAATGATTCGTCATGGCCATGGCCAGTCTAATCTACTGCTCCTTTAGCTTGCTCTGTTGATTTTTTCCGTTCTCTACGTGGAATCAATCATCATATCTGCCAATTGCCGTCCACTGCTGAACGTAAGCCTCCCCCAAAGAGCGCCAACCATATCGGTTCTGAGCGGTCCGCATCCATCCGCTCCCAGCCACCTTCTTCAAATCATCGATCCATCGTGACGCAGGATGTCCCAAACTACGTTTGCCCATACGCGGTCTCCACACAGACGGTTAATGGAGCATGTGTTAGACACATGTCTGCTCCATTAACCGTCTGTCCCACTACAGACATGGCGGGTCCACTTCCACTTCAGTATGCTGCTTCTACGTGCAATGTCGGTGACTTTAGTTCTCTGACGAATGACTTCGTTGCGAATTCTATCCACCAGAGAAATCTTGAACATTGCTCTCTCAATTGCACGCTGAGCAACCTTGAATTTTGACGAAACAATGAAGCTAGAGAATTCTTACTTTCCAGCTCCATCGTAATTGCAAAAGTGCAACTTTATCCAAGGTGTTATTTTTAATTATTTAAAACTGCTGCATCAATATTATCCAAAAAAAAAAATAGATTTTTTAAGACACTTCTCTGAAACACCAGAAAAAGAAATTAAACTAAAACAAATAAACTCTTCCCCAAACCACTTGCCGACTCAACAGTACCTAATACGTGTTTGGCATCGATTTATTCTGTGCACCTTACACCTTAATCCTTTGCCTCAGCCACTGTGGAGCGGACACGTCCTGAAGACTGACTAGAATAATGCGCAATTTTATACGATTTATATCTGATACCGCTGCCGCTGGAACGAATTGAAGTGAGGAGAGGATTTCGATTGGAGTTATAATGGTTGTATCTTTTTTTTTGGAGTGGGATACCGCGATGACAATTGAGCTTTGGCAACTTTGTGTTTGTGTGCACTTTGGTGCGTTTTATTTGAGCAGAATAAACTGTTTACGTCACCTCTTTTCCAATTGAATGGGCACAAAGAATGCGTAATGGTTAAAAAGCTAATTTTTAGGTTTCCGTACCCAAAGGGTAAAACGGGACCCTATTACTAAGACTTCACTGTCCGTCTGTCACCTGGCTGTATCCCACGAACCGTGATAGTTAGACAGTTGAAATATTCACAGATGATGTATTTCTGTTGCCGCTGGAACAAAATATACTAAAAATCAGATTAAAATAAATATTTAAGGCTCCCATACAACAAACTTGATTTTTTGCCATTTTAATTCATAATGGTACGGAACCCTTCGTACGCGAGTCCGACTTGCACTTGACCGGTTTTTAAATTTCGTCTCTTAGCAGTGTTAAAGTGATACTATGATACCTAAATGATACCTAATGAAATTGTCTCTAATAGCACTAGTGGATTCAATCATCAATCTTTCAGGAATCCGCGGGATGAGACAAGCACGAGAAAAGTCGATGTGGCAAGGCTTGTAGAAGCTGTAGAATTTTTTCAGCTGAAATGATCGTGGTTTTGACGGCCTATTTGCTAATCAATCTTGTTCCACCAAATTTATTTGCAACAGCCTAAACCATACTTCAAAACGCCTTTTCTTAACTAATCAACTTAAGCTTAAAAAACTTAAAAGCGCTTTTCAAAAGAACTCAATATGTAAACACCATTTAATAAAGGCTTCCAGATGTAAGATCCTTTGATGGTACACTGTCAGAACCATCAGAGAATCTCTTGTATTAAATAAAAACTCGTTTTAATTTAATTCCGTTCAATATAAATGACGAGTAAACCATCCAAGTTGGAGTATGTACCGAATAAAAAAAAGATTCTTAAGGAAACTCGTTTCAGGACGCGGCGGGAAATTGTTCACTGCAACCCATTCATGTGTGGAAATATACGGGCGTTGTTATTGAGAGGGCACGCTTCAGGATTTCCTTTATTTTTTGGCGATTTTTGGATTTGCCCATTATCACGGCAATTATGCTGAACAAATGACCGATTCTTGCTCGGATGCGACGCACAACTTGAATTTATGTATATTTTCTACAATTACTTTCTGTCTAAAATGTTTATTGTTGTTTTGTTTTCTTGTTGTCGCTGTCAGTCAGTCGGGCGTCATGCCATGGACAAATGCTGAACTTTGTTCTGTTTTGTCTGTGGTGTGCTGGTGTGACCAGAGACACGTTTAGGTTAATGTCCGGTCCAGACATGGGCTGGCAGTGATGTGTTATTTTTCAGTTTTTATTTATTTTAGTTATAATTATTGTAGTTGATAAGTTTTTTAGTTTTTAGTGTTCTGTGCGTTTTTTCCGGCAGAATAAATTGATTTTCTTTCTTTTTTCTTTTTCTTTTTTAAATATAATTTATGTTCTTAACGAAATGAGGATAGACGAAAGATATTGAAACGTTTATACTTTATTCTATTAATGATTACTTTGTTTTTGATTTTCTTTATATTTTTTCCTTATGCCTACTAAAATGGAATGTCTATTCAATAGCTTATATTATGAGTTGTAACTAGCGGAAGAGCGGAACTTCCTAACACAAGTATATTTCTTACTTAAATGGAAATTCCCTAATGACCTTATGTTAACGTATTCTTAAGTTATTGAAAATAACCTTTTTTATACATATTTTTTATTCATAACTATTAGGCCGCTGTCCCACTGGAGTTTTACGAACGTTAGCGTTTCTCTGACGTCGTGAGCCTCTACGCGAGACGCGAGTAGCAAACAAGTGGTTATTATGAAATGAGTTTTGACATATGAATGAACGATATTGTTATCTGGACATGAGTAATAATATTAATGAATGATAATGTATTCATGACGTGAGATTTTCAAATATTAATGAATGATAATATATTTTGACATGAGTAGGTACCTAATTATATTAAAGAATTTGAGTTAATTTTGACATGATTAATTAATTACAATGGACTTTGATATTAATGATAAAATAGATTTGGAATGATTATTAGACATTGTACGCCCAATGAGTATGTTACAGCGATTTTTATATTATTATGATAAGAACAGCTTTTCCACCTGTGACAAACAATAAATGAAATTGCATTGACGACGTTAACTTTGCATTTTTTGACAACAGTTTGAGAAACGCCAACCCTCGTAAAATGACAGTGGGATAGCGGCCTTATCGGGTTAGAAAAGCAGTCTCAACCGTGTGCTACATTTTGCAAATCGTAATACATTTAGTCATTCTGCCTAAGGGACTAAGGACTAGGCGACTAAAGTACTCACCAGAGAATGGGCAGCAGTGCATTGCAACAACTACACTACGATTGCCACCAGCCTGCCAAGCGTGGCGATTGGATTCCCCCCGTTGGAGGAGGCCTATGGCCAGGACGCCTTTCGGCTGGTATGATAACGATTCTGCCTAACCTTTCTCCAACAATGATGGGGTCAGCTCCCTATTCAACCGGATGCAGCTGAGTACTAGTATTTTACATGGATGGAGATAATGAATGTCCCAATCCTTACTTTCCTTATTCCTAACTTTAATATGTCTGTCTGTAGCACTTTCACGCCAAAACTACCGAACCGATTCCAATGAAATTTGGTATACAAATAGTCTAGAGCCTGAGAAAGGACATAGTAGTTTTTATACCAGAAATCATCTATGAAGGGGATGAAAAGAGGGATGGAAGCTTTTATGGGGAATCAACAACCGCTGAACCGATTTAGATGAAATTTGGTATGGAGATAGTTTGAGTTGTGGGGAAGGACATACGCTACCTTTTATCGCGAGAAAAGGGGTTGAAATACGGGATGAAAGTTTGTATGGGAGTCCGTCATTATTGAATTGAAGATAAATTAAAGTATTTAGGCACTTAATAAAACAAACAAACATACCTACATATTTTCGAATTTTCGAGCGTTTTTGAAAAATTTTAATCTTAATAATAAAAATGGCTGCCCAAAGTAACTATTCCACGCGGACGAAGTCGCAGGCAAAAGCTAGTCTACTATAATTGAGTAACCACCATGTTACAATTCCATTACATTTGTAACAACACACAAAACACCAGAAAAGTGGGAATCCTAACTACCATTCAGGTCCGTAATATACACGAATCATAACTGAAGTAAACTTATATGATAGTTACTTAACATTTAAAACAACGAAGTACTAGAGCGCCAGGAATTCTAACTAGTCATCTCTCTGAAGCTCTGAACGATGTCATTCCAACTCATCAAATCTCTCGTTCATTCCCTTTTGTCCTGTTCGCGACATTTCCAATGATATTCATTCATGATCACAACGAAGTACCCCTAACTAGTCTAGTAGGATGTGTTTCTAAGACACAATAGAATCGCTTCATTTACCTAGCCTGTAGTGAGGTTAGGTAAATGAAGTGATTCTATTGGTTCACACAAACATTCCTCGCAACGCATCCTCGCACATCCCTGGTAGAAGCGCAGCCTTACCTGTATCTCAAAGCAAAGCGGGCTTCGTCACCTCCACCGTACATTCCACCCGCGGCCGCCCTGCTCGCGACATTTCCAATGATATTCATAATCATTAAACGATTGTAACAACGAAGTGTCCCTCACTAGTCTACCCGTACTTCAAAGCGAAGCGGGCCGGGCTCGTTACCTCCACCGTACATTCCACCCGCGGCCGCCCTGCTCGCAACATTTCCAATGATATTCATAATCATTCAACCATTGTAACAACGAAGTGTCCCTCACTAGTCTACCCGTACTTCAAAGCGAAGCGGGCCGGACTCGTTACTTCCACCATACATTCCATTCGCGGCCGCCCTGCTCGCGACATTTCCAATGATATTCATAATCATTAAACGATTGTAACAACGAAGTGTCCCTCACTAGTCTACCCGTACTTCAAAGCGAAGCGGGCCGGGCTCGTTACCTCCACCGTACATTCCACCCGCGGCCGTTCTGCTCGCGACATTTCCAATGATATTTCGATCGGCTGATATGAAAACAGACCGTGATTGAATTGTGATTGGGGTTCAACAATCGGAGATGGGTCTTTACAATAATTCCCAGCGGAATTCCTATTATTTTCCAATGACTCGTATTGTGTGAGGCGTCCGCTTAATATCTTTGAAATTCAATGTCGTTAAGGTCTTTTCGAAATATGAATGGTATTTTAAAGTCGCGTTGAGATTGATTGTTGAATGTTTTAGCCACACAGCCCCATGCTACAATTTTTTTTTTCGGTTGAAATATGTCTCCGGTTGTCAGAATTAAAATTTATTATTTTTAAAAGAGTGTCCATGGAGTTTCTTGCACGTTCTTCTCCATAGAGATCTACGCTTTGGAACGTGCAAATAGCTTCGTATTTTTCACCGACCCACCTTGACAATTTAAAAGTGCCTGTAAATGATCTAATTGAAAGTAATTTAAATCGAAGCCTTTATGGCTTCGAGTTTTTGAAACTGCTTGAGATTGTGTACATATCTATATCTATTTAAATATAAAAGGGAAACTGACTGACTGACATATCAACGCTCAGCTGAAACTACTGGGACTAGGGACATACAAATTTGGCACAAGGTTTCCTTTAATGATGTAGGTGAGCACGAAGATGTGGTTTTTGGAAATTCAAACTTTGAGGGAGTGAAAATTGTTGGTACTAACTTTGCGTAGCCGAAGTCGGGGGCGAAGTGCTTCATACAAAGTCATTACATGCTGCATTTGCTGAAACACTGTTAAACAATAAGACGTACGTTAATAACAAACGTTACATTGTCAGATAAATACAGATACTACTAGACATAAAATCAAGTAATAAGAAAGTAAGTACAAGCGGGATAAAAAGGTGAAGAGAAGACCACATTGGGTATCACAAAAATTCATCTGTGGGAAGAAACGTAAGTAAAAAAAGGTTTAAAGTGTCCAATTATGCAAACGTTTATAGACCAATGCTTAGCCCTGACATCTACTAAGTACCATTTCCTTTTGACATTTAATATGAATCACTTCAACGCAAAATTATTCTGTTTCTTTGTTCAAAACAACAGTTTGAAAATAATTGGGAGCTGTTACCTTCTAGTTTTTAATAATAACTGAGTCCCTTATGTGTCTGCACCGCTTTAAAATATAATATTTCTGACGTTCCTAATATCCCAAGTTCTGTATACGCCAATTCAGCAAAACACAGCTGTGAAAAGTCCTAAGTGGTGAGGGTCATTGCCGACTGAACCCTTTGTTCAAGTTTGCAGACTTAAAACAATAAAATTTTACGACAATGTGTGGCTCGCAGATTCTTTTTTTTTTTTTTTTAAATAACAACCAATGTACCGTGAAAATTGTTGGTAGAAAAATAGTTGTCTGCTATTTATTTAACTTTTTGTTTTTGAATTTATTTTTTTTTAACTGAACACGCCATCTCAATTTTTACACGAGCGAGCGATTTTTCAAATTGTTGGCGACTGTGGTTTGTTATCAGCACCCCAATTGGGTAACTCATAAAATAACATATTTTTTCACAATGGAAAGGAAGTCCAGGTTCATTGCATTGTGGTTTATGATCATCTAAACATACCGAGACTTCTCCGTGCCTCGGAAGGCACTTTAAGCCGTTGGTCCCGGCTGTTATTTGTGGATATTTGGCAGTCGTTACGGATTCTTCAAATCTGACACCAGTCTTGCCAACAAGCACCGTGTCACCCAGTTACTGGGTTGCGAAGGTCAGAAAGCTAGTCACTGGTACTGGTATTCAATTGAATCCAGTTTGACTGGAAGGCAACCCAATATAGTTGGGTAAAGGCTAGGCAGATGATGAACTTTCTTTACTTAGGAAATCATGCATAACTTAAGGTTTTTGAAGAGTGTAACTAGTGTAGTTTATATGTATGTGTTAAATGGATATGATGCGCCTGGGTGACTCGGGAGAGCTTCAGTCGGAGACTCAGAGCATAGTACAGAGGCTCAAGAAAAATAGTTTTTTACAAAAAAAATTGTATTTTTTTCCGACTTCCAAATAAAAAAGTATCAAATAACTTTAATTTGAACACCGACTTCCAAAATTAAAGTTACTTACAAGTTACAATCGCCTCGCCCCGCTACCGCTGACAGAATGTCAGTTTTCTAGAGCCTCCGAGCTAAATGCCAATTCTACTATTTTTTAAGCAACGTTCGTATTCGCATGTCAGTCCCAATCTGTCAAAAAATTATGAAAATTGAGGCTTTGATAACCACTCGATAATTTTTATTTTACAAGTCTGCTTAGAAATAGTTATTTAGGTGTTCACTAGTTGTGTTCTTAGGTCAAATTGTGAAGAAGTCTTTACTACACAGACAGTACAGCCGGTCGATTCTGTAAACTTGTAAAAGTGAAGGCTTGGATGGAATGACAGCTCACTTCGTGATCACGTGACATCTTGATTATATGGATTGACAGCTCACCTTGTGATCACTTCACCCAAGCCTTCACTTCGACATGTTTACAGAATCGACCGGCAATACAGAGTGCTACATTGGCCGGCTGAGTGCTTAATTTTTCAGAACGAAAGTTACCTACTTGACTTCTAGAGGACCTAAATAACCAGCTATTCAGATTTCAAATCACAAAGCCTATCTTTCAGTAAACTATTAAGCTTCCATTGTCTTATTCTTACACACAGAAACATGGCATATAAACAATCATAAATAAGCCAAAGAAAGATGCACAAAGGCAGAATGTTTTCAGCACGATGACCTAAAACCTACCACCAGCCAGACAAACTTGCGCCATTAATCTTGTTCTAATAAAGAGCTCCATTGTGTACTTGCTAATACGTATCAGTAGGGGCTTTAATGTCCCGTGAACTCCGACTACAATTCCGTGTCTATTTTGTTTTAGTAGTACATTTCTCATCTTATAACTAATATAGTTAAGAGGTAATATTGTTTGTTTGTTTGTTGATAGTATTGTAAAAGGTATTGTGGAAGTACCGTGTTCCGATTACGACAATGATAAATGATATTTATTTTGCAAGTAGGTTTTTTTTTTAAGGATGGGAAATCATCAAATGACTTCTTCCGCTCTGGGTGGAGCGGAAGGGCGTGTCAGACTCTTACTGACTAAAACCCATCCGTGTTCCTTCTAACGCCCTTTGCGTTCCTGGGCCGCGGTGACTCTTTCGAACAAATTCCGCAACTTGCAAGTAGGTTACACTTTTACACGTCAATCTTTTTTGGTTATTTTAAGCTAGATCAGGCCGGTGTGTACTAGCTGACTACCCTGAGAAGAAACACCGAAACAAACTCAGAGTTCAAAGTCTCTTTTGAAGTCCATACAATCTGTACTAGTCAAATCATATGAGATCAATTATTTCATCTTAACACAGAAGCAAAATTTTATGTTTGATGCTATAAATCGAAAGTAATTTATTCAAAAAAGAGATTTAGCACCTTTTGAACGGCAAAATAAACATCAAGATCCCCAAGCACCCGCGAGCTTCTACTGTCTAGTGTTATAGCTATGAAAAAGAAGTGGCGCGACAAACGCACCAAATAAATGTTTTTAAAAGGTAGGTAATCTATGTTAGTACTGTGGGCTTAGCACAAATGTTATGACGTATAGTAACGTTAACGTAAGTGAATTTTGAACAAACAAAACTACAACGTACACAGTATTTTAGTTTTAATCTTATGCGACATATCAGGCGCCAGATAATCGTGGAATATCGGTCATTGACCCACCTACATTTATTGACATTTTTAATTTGAAAAACGGAATTAATGACACAAAACTGTCCCGAATCATCATCTCTCGTGATCCTTAACATTGTCTAATAATGAAAAACGATTCATATTTAATTGTTCAGGTACCTATGAGCAGTTATTAGGGAAAGGTCAATATACTTTATTCCACATTTATCTGGCGCCTACTATACACAATTTGTATAATACAAAAATATGAAGTAGTATTCAATTCAAAAAAATATTCTTTGCGAAACGAGTATATAGTAACAGTAAAATTTTACATTACGTTACTATACGTCTAAAACATTCGTGCTAGGCCCTCTGCTGATCTGATAACAAAAAATCTTTTACTGATAAAAAGCTAGTATTGCTGACTGTCAAAGCTAAATTTTGATTCCACATAAATTGAAGGTTTCCACGAAATAGGCCACGAAAGCGAACCCGGGAGAAAAAGCTAGTGAGTGGTATTATGGGAGCCATATTTTTTGGCATACTTTAGGCTTTCCTTGTGGATTACTTTGGGATGATATGTGGTTTAGAAAAGTGCGCTTGGCTTTTGTTTTGTCGGTACTTTATGACAGTGGTAATATTCTATTGAGAATCGTTTTTATTATGAGCGTATTTCAGTTTGTTGTCTCCGGTTGTAATTGAAAGGGAATTTAGGACTTTCGCTATATATATTATTATTTTTTTGTCTATTTTTCTATTTAATGTGGAAATGCTGTTAGTGTTTTGGCCACTTTTCCCATTGACCGCGATACGTAAGATTTTTTAGATGCCTTGCTTGACGAGAGTTCGTCCCCTTCTATTTTTGTGTTATTTTGATAAGTTTGTTCACTCTTTGCTATTTATTTATTAGTTCATGAAATTTATAATACCGTTTTTTTGTAAATTTTCGACCATTCATAGTTCATCTCCTATCCAATTTCCTTCCTAAGTTAGAGGTATAATTTCGAGAACATCCTAAATAGTAGGAGTTCCTGCCCTTTAAAAATGCTAACAAGAGAACAGTTTCACCCTCCCATAAATTGTGAGTTAATTGTGGCACTTTGTTGTGACTAAAGTAATGGCGGTCACTGTTCACTGTTTAGTGTTTAAGTATTATTATCAAACATTGGAGTCCCCTTTTTGTTTTAGTGATATTCTTTAAATTATCTTTAACTATCTAGCTTCTACTAACAGCTTCACCCGCGTGATTTTCGGAAATGATCTCGTCGTTCTGACATGATTGAAACATCCATTCTTTCGCATTTGTATTAGTAGAAAGATTATTTTCAGGGTCAAGGTAACCTCTGAGGGAGAGGCAGGTCACAGACGTCATGGATGACGAGAGTAGAGAAAGACATGAATAGAATATAGAATAGAATAGAAAACATTTATTCGATACAGACACAACACAACAGCAACAAAACACAAAGTAAAAAAGAGAACAATCATAAGACAACAATTATCTAGCAAGCCGCTAGCTGAGCGTGCCTATACCGAAAGGGTTACCATCTCAGCATTTGCTGGGCGTCATGAAGGAATGTGACTGTCTGTGGATGATGCTAAACAGCTGAACAAATGGCGCCACGAGAAAAAGAAACCCGACCCGGTGTAACGCGAGGTCGTGTTTCTTTCGAACGTAGGCGAGGATAAAGAGTAAGATAAATATGATTACCTCAGTTTTAATCGAGACTAGCTTTTGCCCGCGGCGTCACTCCCATGAACTATCCTTCAGAAACCTGCGATATATTTTCTTTATTTAAGTAATAAGTTACGCAGCGCTTTCTATCAGTTAATAAAAATATTTATAATCGGATCAGAATTTCCAGATATTTTACAAATATTCGAATAACTTTACATCTTTGCTATATTAGTTTAGATATATTTCCAGCCTAACTTATAAAAATCTAATCATATGGGTAGATCTATTAAGTAGGTAAATAAGTTTACAGTTGTAATCACTCAGCTTAAAGTTGTCTGTTGTTTCACAGCATCGCAACAATGATCAAAGACAGAAGAAATATATTTATATGTTTACGTATGAATATATTTTTAAACCAAATATCAAACTATTTACATCTACTAAACCTAAGTATGTACATATACAAAAACAAAGTACACTCAGGTGTCAAAGTATTCCTCCGCATCGCTGTCATCCGGAAACGTGCCCAGAAGACTGGCAGCATTGCCACGTTGAATGGCAATGCTAATTCTTTGAGCCAAGAACGAGCCAGCCCTCTGGTCACGCAAAGTGTCGATCAGTCGGCGAGATATGTATGTAGGTATATTTATGTATGATTAAAAATGTAGCATTGTAAAATTTGTGCACTGGATGGTGGGCCCTCTATTGTGATCTCTATCTATCACTCAAAGGTTTGCTGGTAGAAAACTCATTTTTGAGTTAAGCTCGCCTTTGTACCTGAATTATTTTTAAATGTGAATTAATATAAGCTGTTATGGTGTACAATAAAGAATTAAAGAAGAAATGTAAATTCTGTTTCATTTATCTGTTTAAAACGTGTTTTACCTGTCAACATTTCTGTTGATTTTTACCACAAAGACATAATTTAATACCCGAAAAAGGCACAATAGTTGTTCTGTGAAATATTTTACACGAGCCTGGAGTAAATCTAGTTAATAAATTGTCATGTCCTCGTTACCACGACATGATTTATTGTTGTCTCCATCCTTTGGTTACACGAGCGAGCCCGGGAATGTCTAGCACACGTAGAAACCTAAATCAAACCTTTGTGGTTATACAACATCACACCTGTTCTTCCAGACGGGGTAGACAGAGATTTTCAATGGTATTCATAGTCTGTAATCACTACTGGCTTCTATTGGAGGCATATTGGTCGAGTGGTTAGTGACCCAGACTGCTAAACCGGAGGTCGTGGGTTCGATTCCCACCCAGGACAAATCTTTGTGTGATGAGCACGATCATTTGTTCTGTGTCTGGGTGTAATTTGTCTATAATATGTATGTATTTAGAAATATATAAGTATGTTTATCAGTTGTCTGGTTGCCATATCACAGGTTCTGCCTAGTTTGGGATCGGATGACCGTGTGTGAGTTGTCCCAAGATATTATTATTATTATTATTATTGTCAATCAGCTGATATTGTTTTCACTGCTGGGATAAGTTCCTTCTGCGGAGTAACGACTGCCAAAGATATACAAATGACAGCCGGGACTAACGGCTTAACGTTCTTTCTGAGGTACGGATGAAATCTCGGTATGTTAAGAAACGATTGGCACAGATAAAACTATGATTTGAATTCTTTAGGCACTATTTGCTAGTGTGGTCCAAGTACGCTTGAATGCCTTACTGCCGGTCGATTCTGTAAACAAGTCGAAGTGAAGGCTTGGGTGAAGTGATCACGAGGTAAGCTGTCGATTCATATAATCAAGATGGAATGTCAAAGTCAAAGTCAACGTCAAAGTCAAAACGTTTATTTCAATTAGGCCATTAAACGGCACTTTTGAACGTCATCGTTTACAGTTCAGTAAAAATAATAGAATTACATTAATAAAGCAACTCCACTGTCCATTCGGAAAGGTAGATTCTTATGGAGAAGAACGGACAAGAAACTCCATAGTTACTCTTCTCAAATAATGATTTTACAAAATTTGGTTTACAAAAATTAATTTAATACTATTAAGAACAAAGTATCACCAGCAGAGGTAAACTTATTAATTTTGAATGACAGCTCACTTCGTGATTACGTGACATCTTGATTATATGGATTGACAGCTCACCTCGTGATCATTTGTATATCTTTGGCAGTCGTTACGTATTGTTGTTTTACCTAGTTTATTGTGAATGTGTGGTAGGCAGCTGCTCCATGTAAAATACTGGTATTCAGCTGAAAACAGTTTGGCTGGAAGCCGACCCCAATATAGTTGGGAAAAGGCTAGGCAGATGATGATATCTCGTATATCATCAGCGTTTGAAGATTACAGACAAAATGATAATATACGTTTATGTTAAAATTAGTATAGTTTAGGTACAAATATCTATTTATTTATTTATTTGCTCTCATGGACATCACCCATTCTACAATAACATGACCTTAACGACATGAGCCTAACTAAATGGCGGAGAATCTTAACACCGACTTCTAATTCGACGCCAACGCCATCTAGTTACACAATTTACAACATTACATTTTGCAATTTTGAATTAAGATCTTGGTGAGCGAGTTTCGAACAAGCATGGTTCTTAACAATAATAATGTACAGTCAACAAAGCTACAACAAGTACTTACAAGTGTGGTGTACAATAATTGTCTACTCAGCATACTCACAACATTGTTTAAAAGTAGTTGCAAGTTAGCTGCCTGTATACCAAATAGCTTTGTTGACTGTACTATACTTTATATGCGAACCTTACCCTTATTATACTTCGTCTAAGTGCTCTCAAAGCTATGTTAATAATTTTCGCCTCCTAATCAACTTATTAGAAACTAGGTCACTGAGCTTAAAGTAAATGTATGCATGTACCTTGCTGGCAGGAAGTACTTAAAATGGAAAATAATTATAATGGCCCGTGACGGCTATAATCTCCAAAGAAGCTGAGGTTGTAGGAAGCAGCCGAATTTTGTTTGATAAGGGAATATTCTAATCCGCGGAGATACCAAAGGATTAACTCAAGAAAGACTCTTGGAAGTCGAATGAGTACTCTATGTTGTCCTATTTCGGGTGAAGTAAATATATTTTTTTTGTATTATGAAACGCGTTGGTAAAACTGCGTTTCATGTAAGAGGTATGTGGTGATATAAAATCAATGTTAACATTTAACTTTTGGGATCTGCATTGCGATCCTGTAAACATGTCACCGTGTAAACTTAGGTGAAGTGAATATGAAGTGATCTGTCAATCCTTACAAATAATATGAAATGACAGTTCATTTTTTGATTCTAAGTTTACACGGTGAGATAAATTGCCAGGCACTACCTGAATTCTGTTTTTTGTTTACCGAAGTATCAAGTTCTACGACCACGGCTTTCCATCATGATTCCGGTATGAGAGAGAGACGCACCTATATGCAGTACTATCCTATTTTCATGGCACAAAGGGGGTTGGCAACAATTCAACAAAAACAATTGCTTACATAGAAATATCGAATAAAATTGCTAACGTAGCAATCACTGAGTAAAAGTCACTATTTGGTATTTTAAGTGATTACCATTATGGTTAATTTTAATGTTAACAATCATGTTTTATATAAACAAGCTCCAATAAAATACCAAAATAAACTACACACAAAATTTCCAAAACGTATTACAAAGTGCCGTTTGTTTCCTTTGCGTCGTAAATAGTAATAGTACCTAGAGCCTAGGTACCGAAACTAGGTTATACTGTAGCACAAACGAGCCAGCAATCCGTCACTATTTGTTACAAAGACACTTAAAGTTAACTGCCCGGGAGTAGGTACGCAGTTAAGACACTTAGGTTGTGTGCAGGCGAGGGAACTTTTAGTTGTTCGCAGTTTTCAGGAAAATCTAACAGAGAAATGTATTTTTGTTATTAAGATAAAATACAGGTATTGTAAACCCTAGTTTTGTACATAACTTCTTAGAGACTTTAATATCAAATTAATCTTTATTTACCTCTCTTTATCTTTATTTGTCTTTTTTTAACTTGCTGTTAGAATGATTGCTACCAAGACCTACAAACGTTGGCTGGAAATAGCTGCTTTAGTGATTTGTTTTTTTATCTGTGCCGTTCTTGTATTTTTCTTGTGGTTATTATAATTCCATTTATTTATTGTATATTACATATTAGTTAAATTTTTAAATATTTCTGTATAATTAAAAAAAAACATTTAAAAATATAAAAAATAGTAGCCCACCGGTATCGGGAACAGGGTCCAAGGTACCGGTGGTCAGGGCCCCTGAGAGAGGAACCTCCTCACTATGCGCGCCGTGTCCAGGAGTACTGCTTTCTGGATCAAGCCCTTGATCCAGCTGCCCAACGAGAGCCCCTTTAGATGTTGGTCGAGGCTGTTGGCAATTATGCCATTGGCCGTCACGACTATCGGCACAATGACTGCTGTGTTCACATCCCACATGTCGACAACCTCGCGAGCCAAGTCAAGATACTTCGTTTGTTTATCTTTCTCAGTCTTCACGAGGTTCGCGTCATGAGGGACTGCTATATCAACAATCATTGCGCTCTAGTCGATCTATCACCACTATGTCAGGCTTATTGGCAACAATAGTCCCGTCAGTGATGATAGACCGATCCCAATACAACGTGCAGTTGCCATTTTCGAGAACTGGGTCGGGCACATACCTATAGTACGGTACTTCCGATTCCACAAGATTGTATTTAAGAGCAAGTTGCTGGTGGATAATTTTTTTTTTTTTTTTTTTTATTTAATATGGGTTTGCTCTTGACTCTAGTCTAGGTCATAGATGACAGAGACAAAGTCGACGATGGAGCGAGCCTACCCAGAAGAAGCCTGTTCACTCTAATTTTGAAGAGATTAGGGTTGTATGCGTTCGGAAACACAGACGCAGGCAGAGAGTTCCACTCCTTTGCTGTGCGCATTATAAAAGACGTTTGGAAACGTTTAGTGCGAATTGGTGGAATAGCAACAAGGTAGGGATGGTAACTTGCAGTGCGTCTAGATGTCCGATGGTAGAAGGGGGCCGGTGGGATGAGATCGTGGAGTTCCTGGACACTCTCCCCGAAGTACAATCTGTAGAAGACCGACAAGCAGGCAACCTTGCGGCGATGAGCCAAGCTGTGAAGCTTGGCATCCACCAGTCTTACGTCGCCAATGAGCCTTTTAGCTCTGTGTTCCACCGAGTCAAGCGCGGCAAGTTGGTATTTAGCTGAGCCATCCCAAAGGTGGCTGCAATACTCCATAATCAATCCTGGCTACAAGGTTGTGTCTGTGCAGATAGTCTCCGTTAGCCAGACTAGAACAACCAGAAATAATGTGGCGGATGGATTCTCCGGGCCGGTGACATTATTATAATTATTGTTATTGTTTTTATTTAATTGGTATTCATTGAACATTAATCCGAATTTATTGACATCTTTATTTTGTTTTATGTGTGAATCAGTTTTTTTATGTATTGAATTATATATTTTTATCATTATTATTATTTAAACAACTTTATTCTTTTTAAATGTGAAAATGGACCTTGCATGGTCTGCAATAAAGATTTATTATAATGACTTAGGTTAGGTTACACACACACAGTAAGTACATATATATATCTACGACAAACGGAACAAAAATAATCACCGAATGGATCTCATTAAACTGTAAACCTCATAGCTGCACGGATAAACTTGGCTCCTGACGAAAAGAATGGTAACACAACACAAGCAGAAATTTTTATTGAGTAGATAGAGTCCTTTTTTCTATCGACTCAATTTAATTTTCTGCTTTTCAAAGAAAATGCAAACCAAAGTTATTCCTCTTGGAATACCTTTGGCTTTGCCCTTTGGACTATATTGGCGTGTAAGATGACGATGTCAAAAATCAAACTGTCACATTTTGTATTATTTAGTTCACTTTACCTCGATAGATGGCGTTGTACAATTTGACTGGCCTGTTGGTCGAGTGGTTAGTGACCCTGACTTCTAAACCGCAGGTCGTGGGTTCGATTCCCACCCAGGACAAATCTTTGTGTGATGAGCATGATCATTTGTTCTGTGTCTGGGTGTAATTTGTCTATAATATGTATGTATTTAGAAATATATAAGTATGTTTATCAGTTGTCTGGTTGCCATAGCACAGGCTCTGCCTAGTTTGGGATCGGATGACCGTGTGTGAGTTGTCCCAAGATATTATATTATATTATATTATTATATTAATGATCCGCTAAATCGCAGTGTCACGAATCTCTGCGATTTCATGACCCCTCTTGCATAATTATGTTAAAACGAAATATCACTCGTTTTAAGCTCTGCGTTTTCTTTAGTGTAAACCATAAGTGCCTTTGAAGGATCTTCACACCTTCCACTTTTGAAAAAAATATGTGTTTTAATTATCACAATGCGAGTAGGTATTTTACACACATTTGTAGGACTCCAATTACTACTTCTACATTAAATTAAACTGCTTATTATTAAGCCCCATCTCAGGAACTCAAACTTCCATAGCTCTAAGTTTCGGACCACACATTAGGTCTTATGAAGTTGCAGAAACTAAATTCTATTGGCTGACACCTTTGGGAACCACAACTTTGCGTCAAGTTTCTAGTTGCAGTAACTACGATTGAATGAGTTGTGTTCACTATAGAAATGTTGTGTTTCTCAATGCTGCGTTCATAATGTTTATATACAGGGTGTTCTAGAAGTGCGTGGTCATATTTAAGAATGATGTTGGTTAGCTGATGTACATTAAGGAAAAAATAGCAATTTTTTTTTTTTTAAAAATCGGCGATAAAACAACAACAAATTCCTGAAGAACTGACTTTTCAAGCAGTGTGTTACAGTTGATGGCATTTACTTTAGTTCAATAACAGATTTGATATCATTAACCGCATCAACGAGCTTTTTATTCACTTTTTGTGGTCGATTTTTATGAAAAAATTTCACATATTTTATATTTGATATTTTTTCGTTTATGTAAATCAGCTACTCAAGATCACCCTTAAATATGGCCACCCACTTCTGGAATACTCTACATAGCTTACCTACAGATGAATAGTTTAAATACTTTATTAATAGTTAAGTAAAAGTAGCTTCAGAGTTGCATTGTACTTTTTATGTTCGATAGGCTCGCGTTCAACCTTAATCTCACCTGATGGAAAGCGATGATGTGGTCGACGATGGAGCACACCTGCCTAGAAGTAACCTATTCACTCTTGACTTAAGAACCCAAAGTTGCAGCCATCCAGAAACACAGACTTCAACAGGGAATTAAAACAAAAAAACCATTTTCCTACTATGTTAGTGTTGGCTTCCATTCTAACCAGATGTTGCTGAATTTGTGAATTCTCTATGGACCGACTGTCTCTCTGATGCGAATATCTTTCTGACCTCCATATTCCTCAAGCTAACCGCAAGCTTTTGAAACTATTTTACTGCGTTTTTATTCGACGACCTGTGTTTTTGGACATAGATTGTGAGAGAAGTCACTCTACACTCACACACACGGAATGTCGGACTTTAAATATCACAATTTAATTTCAACTTCAAATGGTCCCTTTTTATTGAAAAACAGATTTCAATTCATTTTTTTTCTACAGTAGGTACTTTTAACATCAAAAGAATAGCTAAATCCAAAAATCAAACACGGCTAGACGTGAAAAAGCCTGCGTTCTTCAGCACAAAAGTTAATTCAGGTTTACGCGGCAGTACCTTTGATTGCGAACAAAAACCGCCCAATCTCCCATCAAATATTAGCCTACCGGAATAATATTAAACGTAAAATAAAAGAGAGGCCTCAGGGCTCTAGGAATTAAGGGGTGGGACACATTGGCGTTACTGCAGCGGAGGCGGAAGCGATTCTCGCGACGAATGCAAGTATTAAGCAAATTATTATACACCAGCCAACGTGGCCAAATTTCAGTATATGATTGACAAATAGACCAAAATACAAACGGTCATATGCAAAAGAAATCACATGAGAAATCAATTAATTATTGCTTAAACAATTGAAAATCTATATACGTGTATTTTGTGTATATTGCCATCTAGGTACATTCGAAGATTTATATCTAGAAAGGGGAAGACTGAGCTATCGAATAATAGAGAAGTATGGAAGATGACGAGATTTTGCGCTGACCCCAAATAAACGGAATAAGGGCAAGAGATTTTTTTATAATAATTGTCCAGATGCTTTTCCCTACATTTAGGTATAGATACTCCATAACTTAATGGCCTTACCGAGCATTGAAATCAATATGACAGTCGATCCATCACGCTCTCGCTCACTCTCTCTGTACCCGCTCGTCTATGCCCAAACCTTAGACTACGTCTCGCGTTAAATACGGCTTACCCACACTCAACTTCACTCCACTGGAATTATATTCGACTGTCGTTTCCCTCAGCCTGCTAATGAAGTATTTTTTTCTTTTTCAGCTATTATTTAATACTTCAAAGTAGAGGCGACATCTGTAGAATGAATACGTATTGAAATAAGGAAGGTTTTTTGAGATGAGTGTGAAAAATAAAATCTTTTTTGATGTTTGTTTTGAGGAAATATTTTTGTTTATTAACGCTTACATACCTGTAAACTTTAATTGCGAACATAATATTAATAAAGATAAGAAATTTTACAGCATATGTACAAAAATGAAGCGTATAGTGTGTGTGAAATGTTATGGCTGGAAGGGAATATGTCAAATAAAGATGTATGGAAAAAGAAAGCGCCGACCCCAAAAAAATTGGCCTGAAGGATAATGATGAAGATAATCTACGAGGTCAAATGATACGTGATAAGTATAGGATAGCCAAAACCAAACGATGCTAGTATTATTCAAAAACCTCCACTTATACTTCTTTCTTGAGCTGTACAAAAATTGATATACTATAAGCGATAACGATTGTCAAGTATTTTTTTTTGAGATTGTCCAAGAGAAATTTCGGTATCATTAAGTCAATCCCATATATTTTGATTTTTTGACGTGACAACGTGTTATAAATCGATGAACGCCGGCTGCATGCACAAAAAATGATGACTCATTGTAACGTTACGATAATTTTATCAATGGTTTGTTATGACGTCGTCACGTTAAACTATCGTTATGGGATTTATGGGACATTGTATTAAGTTTTATAATAAAATACCGTGAGATTCTCGAACTGATTGAGAAAAAATTTAAAACATGCATAAAACGCACTCTATGTAGACAGGCATATTATAAACTGGAAGATTATATCCTTGATAAAAATGCTTGGCTAAATGCCGGTCCTGCTCCACAGCCTCAGCCGCTTGGTTCCACTAGTTAGGTTTTATATTTGGAAGAGATGCTCACCCTCTTTTATGTCTAATAATAATACTATTCCGCATAATCTTATATTATGTTTGGAATAAACTTTTCTTTTTCTGTCTTTTCAGATTGATATTCATAGTTTTATATAATTTAGAAGCAATTTTTATTTCAAGTTCTGTAAATGTGAGAACCCTGGACCATTATGTTAATAGATAGTTTCCTTGTTTGACATGAAATAGCAGGGGCAGTTGAGGGTGTGTCATGCTCACTCCAATGTCTCGCTGATGGTGGCGCGTGTATCGGATCATTCAGTTCCCTTCAAAATAGTTGAGCTGAATGGTGCTGATGCACGCGTCATGTTCGTGAACGGGCGCCGTCAGTGGAGACTGGTCATCCCTTGGTTGCCACTGCCTCATTTTAATATTTCATACTATAAATTGTTTTTTTTCTTTCTTTACATTGTTCTCATATATAGAAGCAACAAGGTGTATGTAACCAGGATTTTTGTAAACGTAAAATGATTTAAAAGAGTGTCCGTGGAGTTTCTTGCACGTTCTTCTCCATAGAGATCTACGCTTGCGAACGTGCAAATAGCTTCATGTTTTTGACGGACTGACTTTGACAATTCAAAAGTACCTGATAATGGTTTATTTGAAATAAATGCTTTGACTTTGACTTTGACGTCCGTAAACCGACTTTACAGACAACCAATTTTTTTAACAAACATAATCGCTCATAGAACATCACTTTACCAATTTTATTGTATTGCTTTTATCCACCAGCTGTATGACATTCTTTGTCAATTTCACTGTACACATGTTTTAGGTTTCGAGCCAGAACCAAACTTTCTCGGCATACTTCCTCCTTGATTCCAATAAGACAGGAGCACTTCATCTGCCAATCTACTAGTCCACTTGGACCACTTCGTCCAAGTTCCCAACAGTTCCGATCACACTTGTTACTCTCTTGTATCGCTGTTTGCCTACATGCCGGCAATATCAAAGTTTTCTAGTTAACTGTATCGTGTTGTTGACGCTAAACTGTTTCGAAGGTATATAGGTTATAGATAAGATGTTGCGTTATCATTTTTTTGGAAACAAGAATGTTTGATGTCTGTCTACTTGATGGTGTCTTCATAATGACACACACATACATAAAATCATAACGCATACAACCCTAATCTCTTCAAAATTAGAGTGAACAGGCTTCTTCTGGGTAAGCTCGCTCCATCGCGATCGTCGACTTTGTCTCTGTCATCTATGACCTAGACTAGAGTCAAGAGCAAACACGCATTCAATTTAAAAAAACACGCCTTTTCCCATGGGAAACAATAGAACGGCTAATCTGCTATGAATTTAAAACCTGTTAAAACCATTTGCCTGATTTGAATATTCAGTTTATCAAAAAATTACAGGAAATTTCATTCACTAATGTAATCCTTAAAGTACTCTCTGAAAAATATTATATGATCTAAGGAAAACAATTCTGCTTAGAATAAAAGAATCAACTTCCAAGGATAAACCATAAAGCCTCTAAAAACAATAGTCATAAGTACTAAGTATGAAGTCCCAACCTCTATTCAAGCATAAACAATTCAAAGCAACAATACACGCGCTGTCATACCATTCATCTTCGCGAAGTTTCGTTACATCACAAGAGCACGAAAAATTATGAACCGTAAGCAGTCCAGGCATAAATCATTATATATTATCATAAATAAATATTCAATGGCGTCCCGTATTAAATTTCATCTCTCTGTGTGTTTGGCTAGCTTCCAAAGGCCACGATTGCCTGGGACAAGGAAGAAGGAATACTGGAAGAGGTTGTAAGGTGAAATATTTAACTTATAATCAATATTCTTTTGCCCGTATTCCAATTTATTTTGGGTTAACCAGGTCCTCTCAGTAGTCACTCTCATTCTAGTAATTTGATCTTTCACAGTACTTACATCGTTTCTCTGATTTTATGGCCATCTACATTTTAAACTCACTTCTTCTCAACTTCATAATATTTAAAAAATAAGTCCTCAAAAACTATAATCAAATCGGTGGTATTGCGCATTTCCAAGCCAAGCATAAAGGACATATTATATTATTAGGACATAATATTATTTAGGACAGCTAAAGGTTTTGCTCTCATGCTACGTCTGCTTATATTGCAACCCAAGCTTTAATAGAAAACACTTGTACGTTGCCCGACTTAACAATAAAGTTGAATCAAATTTTTGCACATACAAATTGCTAAAATTCACTTACCCGTTTATTCCGACCGCATCCAGTCTGCCCTATCTCCTCGCCACTGACTATGCAAAATCCCTTCCAATGTTTTCTCAGCGCACTTCACTATACTATCCATTTTCTATCCATTAAGGACTCTTGATTCTTTCTCAAATTGTTTGTCCGCAGCTTCGCTTCCTGCTTTCACAACTTCGACTTTTGCGTCTTTGTTGTACCATTATTCGGTTCTGGTCTACTTCTTTTGTAGGATGTGGGTACCTAGTTTGTAAGTAGTTTCGTTTCGATCCGATGTAAGGTTTGCAGTCACGTATGTACTCCGAATGGCTGGCGGAAATTATTTTCTCTTATGTTTTCAAAGGTTCTTGAATTACTTTTTGTTAGAATGTGGTTGTTTGTTCGGATCTAACTAAAATCGTATTTTACAAGTTTCTGTTATTTATTTAAACTTTATGTACACATGGTACATGGACGGAATTATTGCAACAAGGCATTCTCTATCAGTCAATTTTTGGGTTAAAAAGACAAGACTGGTGTGTACATCAAATAAATAAAATTTTAAATAGAATTTGATATCGGAAAGAATATACAAATAATATTTACAATACTAATAAAATGGGATCCTACCGTTTTGCCGAAAAGATTTTGACAAAATTCCATTACCCAAACAAATTTTAGCAACTTTTTTTATACCATTGCAATATTTCGAATGATTTTAGTACGCATATTTTTATTTGGTCAAATTTTTACTTGGCAAAATATTACTAAGTACATATAATGTCATTATGGCATTTGGTCTTTAATCAAATGATTTATTACAGCAAACAATCTTCAGACAATAAACGTTTGGTGAAATGATTCGACATGCATTCATAGAAAAATAAATATTGTTTTTAGTAGGTTACCCGGAACTCAACTATTTAGATTAGAATTATTTCTTCTTTAAACAAAATGGGTAGGTTAGGTTAGGTTAAAACTGTGACCTCCTACGCACGAGCCGAGCGAGCGAAGCGAGCGGTGCCGCGGCAGCGGCCGGCGAGTGCCAGAAACAACTTGCATTAATAGAAAAAAGAGATTGTTTTTAGTCGGTTACCCGGAACTGAACTATTTAGATTAGGATAATTACTTATTTAAAAAAAATGGTTAGGTTAGGTTAAAACTGTGACGACAACATTTTATAGAAAAAAACAAAAACTGTTATTCCAACTGAAATATTTGACTAAATAAAAAATGTTAAAAGTACTTTAGTTGGTAAACAAGTTATAGTTTAAACTTTCATTTGCCAAACATTAGGTTTGCGTTACAATTTTTTGTGAATAGATTTTTTGCTAAGTAATAATTTGGCAAATGAAATTATACGAAAAATTTTTTGGGAAGTGTAAAAAAATCCCTAATAAAATACATATGTGTCTGGTAAAATAATATCCGAATAACTATGATGGATTCTCTTTCTGATCAAGAGAACTCATATTATTTATGACGAAGAATGACAGGCTGTAATATCATAACATAATAGCTGTTAATATCAGACAAGATAATAATAAAATATTGTGGAATAGTAGATTCTCAAAATAATGAAGACACTATCTCGCAATTAAGAATCGCACAGTCCAAAAGTTGTGACGATCAGGAGAGCCAGTACCCAGGCCCTATTACGTAAACTAGAGGTATAAAATAAAGAAGTAACATTAACATAACCATCCTAAAACATAATAACCATTCCCCATTACCCTTCCAACAAAGTATTCAGCAAACCAGGTAAGTATTACCCTGAAAACTGACCAAACATTGTCGGAGTCTCTTAAACTCAACGACCCGAATTAACATTTGTTTTTCAACTTCATTACCACGAATCTCCTTTCCTTTCCGCCGCTGTGCACACTCACCGACAGGCGGGAGGGCAGCCAATCAATCCGTGATTATGGTATTTGTTTGTTATAACTGGCTCTCGATTTTATTGTAATGGCCCAAGTTGAGGACGAAGTGGGAATAGGCGTCGATGATGTAATTGTGGCAAGAAGTGACGAAAATTGCATATAAAATGTATTTTAAGAGTATCTTCATCAGGAAAGGTCCTTGTATTATTTAATTGAACTTAAACAGATAAGTGGTGACTGTATCGAGGTATTCGGAACAGAGAGTTAATTCCCACCAACCTCCATTGAAAAAGGAGGATCCTCCGACGGGTAATGTGTCTGGTGGGCAATGGTTGATAGTTTGGCTGTTGTGTTGGTTTGGTGCGATGTATTCAAATCGCCCGAAAAACTTTGAAATCGTTATGCAAGATTTTTGTGACGTCAGTTCTTTATAATGATAAAAATAATATAATAATAATGTTTATTCACATAAATATGTACATTTCTTTTTACAAGTAGAGTGCTTAATCTAAACTTAAAGTACACAAAAGTATTCGCATTTGGGGCGGGACTAGGCGTAACCTGTATTCCAGCCCTCAACGCCGGTCCTCCTAAGTTACAAATTACGTATTTTTATTATGATATTGTATTGATTCCATGATTGAATGTACGTTACTTATACAATGTCATAAAAGACAATTTAGAATTTTTTTTAGTTCGTTTGTGGTGGCAATGTAGCGTAGAACCCGCTACAGCAACCAGATTAAAGCAACAACTCACAAGCTGTGACTGTGAGTTGGTTATATCGCTGTAGTGACAGCCGACAAGCAAAAAGTAAATAAATATTACAATTAATTTAATCAAACCCTTCACAGGAAACGAGTTTTCGATGATGTAACAAAGAGATTTTATTTATTCATAGATACATGTTACATTGTATGTACAAACTAATAAATATATATAAGTATAAATGTACAAGCGGAACTAAAATGGAAGGGAAAGAACTCATTGGGCATCGAAGAATTTGTCCGCAAAGTATGTTACGCAAAAACAGCAATATTTCAACCAAAACCGGGATCTTAAGCATGACGATTATGTTCGTCTTCCGTCCTAAGTTTCCAGGAACCATTTTTTCTTCTCCAGATTCTCCAAGTTCACGTGAACATAATGATAAAGTGGAACACCTGCGGGTCACTGATTTACCGCCGCGGCGGTAAAGCCGGCTATTAACGGTGCGACTCCGTGCGACTAATCGCATTAACTCCGTTATTGTCGTACCGCAGCGCGACGCGTTGAGTCGACAAAGCGAGGATTTGCGTTGGCGAGTTAGCTGTTGCGATTCTACGGATTTCGACTTCGTTTTCTGTGTTTTTTAAAGGTCTGTTTGATAAACTGACCACAAAACCGACAAAAAAATTCCTTACCAGTCAAAAACACCAGTCTGATGCAGTTGGTAACATCAAATCAGTGATTGAACTAAAGTAAATGCCACCAACTGTAACAAACTGCTTAAAAAGTCATTCCTTCGGATTTTTTTGTCGTTTATCCGTTCGTTTTTTTTTTATTTATTTTTTTGTGTGGCTATTTTTTCCTTAATCAATATCAGCTACCCAAGATCACCATTAAATATGATCACGCACCTTGTATTCTAACAAACTTTAAAAACTGTAGTGTTGAAATATGGATTTAAGAGTAAGGGTCTGTTTATCAAACTGACTCTTAGACCTAACTGTACAAAAATTCTATCCATAATCTATCCATATTCTATCTATTCTATAATCAATAAACATTGTTCCTGATGGTAAGCAATCATGTCGTCGACGATGAAACACGCTTGCCTATCACTACACTTTTATATAAACAAAAACCCTATTCGTCGAATTTTCACTTCCACTGTCAGTATATTTTCCTCCCAATCCAAAAAAACAAAATGGCAGCATGAACAGGCCTCATAAAATCCTCAAGTTAATTATAATGAGTCGTATGCCGGCTAATCGCAGAGAAGCTTTGTCTGGGCTGACAGAGCAGTGTGGTGGTCCCATTCACGAGCAGTCTTTTGTGCGCCTCGCGTTTAATTTATTGCACCTTTCGTACTCAGGAGTTGGGAACGAGTTTGTAATAATTCCTCCGTAATCGCATGGTATATGCCGCTTGATTTTCTAATGTCCGTCTTGAAGATGTTCAGGCATGTTCTTAATAAAATCTAACCAATGAGAATTGAAGTTTCAAATCTGTAAATCAGTGTGAAACTAAACACAATAATAATGGTTGAATTTGTTTATATACAAGGCCTCTTATGTCAAAGTGACTGTCATGGATTTCGAATCTGTAAATAAGTGTGAAAATAAACACAATAATATGGTTGAATTTGTTTATATACAAGAACTCTTATGTTAAAGTGATTTGGATGATTTGGTGGATTTGTGTTTGATTCCGATCAATCATTAGCATGAATTATTTTTTATATTTATGAACCAGTAAGCCTATGGAGTCAGATGGAACCATTAAAGACATGACGAGACTTAGTTTACGGATACTAAGTTTGGCCATGTCTTTAATGGTTTTATTTTAGGGAACACACAGCAATGAGCCTCTGTTTAATATCTGTTTCGCCCTCCTTATGTCTTGTGTTGTTTTAATTTTGTCTTTACTTACACAATTAAAGTACTATTAATACTATCATAAATAATTTCTACTTTGTGATAATTATTTTAGAACTACGCATTCTGATGCAATATCATATTTACATGTCCTAAAGTGAACATTGGGTCTACAGCAATTCAAGATAAATATCCAACAGAACCAGTGGTGAGATATAATAGTGGTTTAGTAAAGATGTACCAGCAGAAATAATGAAACAAAGCACCAGACAAAATTGCTTTGATTTGTTGAAAAATTTCGACCTGACTCTTAAACGTTTTTCATTAGCTTCAAACTGTTCCGAAGTGCGGTTGCGGTGTAGATTCGCGAATCAGTCAGCTGCGGGACACGGCTCGAACAAGCACGCTAACTGTTGTGTCCATGGTGTTTTCAAATTTGATTCCTGTCGTGTAACAACGCTGTATAAAGCGCATGGATTATTGACATTGATAACTTGTTTAGATTTTCAATGATGCAGTTTTAGCTATCATCCAAATCGGACCGGCTACTCCTTTTACTATTTTTCGCCTATCCTCATGGTTTAGAATTTGGCTTCCATGTATACTAAGGATAAGTATAAGCATATTAATAATTTGAGAGTAACTATGGAGTTTCTTGTCCGTTCTTCTCCATAAGAATCTACCTTTCCGAATGGACAGTAGAGTCACTTTATTAATGTAATATTATTATTTTTACTGAACTGTAAACGATGACGTTCAAAAGTACTGTTTAATGACCTAATTGAAATAAACGTTTTTATTTTGACTTTGACTTTGATTGGGAATAGCACTTTAGTCATAACGTATTTTTAAAACCTGCATGCTGGTGTAAGGTGCTCTAAGTCTTGTGCTTTATGAACTACATAGTACGGACCGTGGTCTGTCAGGAGCAAATATCGGTGCGTCCATTTTGTATTAACTTGTTTGCACACGTCTATGAGTTCATGAGGACCACGGCCCATCCACGTCCCGGGCATGGCCTTGATATGTGCAGAATCACCTTAAATCTAATATTTTTCTTGACTCGTAGATTACAAAATCTGGACATCAAATTGGCGTATCTAGTTAGACATCGTACGCGTATATTTAACCGAATAACATTACATAAAATTGGGGGCATCAAACAATACCCGGGCATCGAACACATTTATCCCCACAAACTCACCCTGAAAATTCCCCCCACACCATGGGCACACTATCAAAAGCATCGCAATTAGATTCAATTAACGCCCGGCATCGTTACAGCGGCTAATTATTCCACCTGGAGGCTCCGCGGCCGGCCGGAGGGGAGGAAGGAGTACTGCTTCCTATCGGTAAGTTTTATGCCAATGTGATATACGGGGATAGGTTATTAACCAGAAAGTTTGGGGTATTTGGCTGTAGTACATAATGTTTCGTAACTTCATATCTATTAACCTGTATTTCTTGACAGGATTAGTAAATACACACACGTCACGTCAAACATGTACCTGTTATAATATGTCGTCGCCATATCGTAGAATTTAGCCATTTTAATTTTTATTTCAATCCTAACTTCGACGACGGAGCCTATTTCTGTCAGCAGGGTTTAGAAGAACCTAGCATGAATAGCATAACGGGAGCTAAGTTCGCTCTGATTCTAGCTCCCTCCATCCCATTCGAACCTAACCTATCCGTGTCAGGGTGTCCTAAGTTCCCTCAAATCTAACCTAAACTAAACTCGGCCCTATCATGAAAACGCCAGTTCTACGAAACGCGAGCAAACGCGCGAACAAATGCAAGGTATATAATGTCGTGGCTTGCATTTGTGCGCGCTTTTGCTCGAAATGTTGTCCAATAAAGGTACTCTAAAACCGTCTACAGAGACTGTTCCAAAATTCCCGAAAAATCCTAAAAACAAACTCGCTTTCCCATTTATATTTCAGTTAGGATTTATTTCAGACCATGCTCACTTTATGGTCGCAAGAATAAAAAAAAAACATATAGGATTTCTTCTTTTCGAGTTGATGTGAGATTTAACACTCTTGAGATTATGTGGACCACGATTTTACTCCCAAAAATATAAGTAATAATAATATTTTGGTCATAACTTAGTAAGTTGTACTGTCCATAACATAACATATAGGGCCTCCCCTCAATTAGAAGTAAGCTAACAATCGAACAACGCTTATATAGGGAGAACTTACCATACATACTTATCAGATATTTATAAATTACAACTAAGAATATTAAAAGTCATTACACCGAAACATTTAAAAATAAATTTAAAAACAACGATCTGTTTAAATACTGCAATGTTATGAATGTGTTCAATAAAGTTGAATTTTTCACCCTTGCTGAAGTCAATAGGCCTGAGTTGCTTACCGAAAAAACAAGACCTGACTTTTTGAGATCCATAACACTAAAAAATAAATACCATCTACCGAAAACCAACAATGTGTATGGAATGAGGGTTGCAGAATATTTAGTACCTTACTTTCTTAATAAACTACCAGAAGACTTACAAACATTATACAAAACAAGTTCGAAAAGCTACAAGTGTAAGTCAAAATATTTCTTTGCACATAAAGCTACTGTATAATCACTATCAGGCAAGTTCTACTGTAACTCAATATGTAGAAATAAAATGTACGGCTCGCCAGCACACAGATAAACCCTGCGAGGTTTTCGTTGTGTGGCAAAAACCAATGTTTAAATAAGTTAAGTTAAAAAAAAATAAATAAATAGAAAAATTCCTAAACCGCAGTAACACTTTTCGTAGCCAGCTAATCAAATACAAGACCATGCATAGCAATGGCGGCTACTACGCCACCGGGTCATTTGACTGTTCAGTAGGTAATGTTTTATTCAGCATGGGCAAAGCTAATAAGGCAGGGTAATCCTTGGTGATTCGGGAAAGGCAATGTATTTAGAAGTAAAAGAGTTGGATTGAATAAGGGGGTTGTTTAAAATAAAAAAGAGGCCTATAGAGTATACGTACATTTATTTTCAAAGATTAATTAAATTTTTGCAATTCAGTATGGCACTGCATATTTGGGCTTGAATTTATCGTAATACTTACAATAATTTGTGAAGATAAAATCAACCAAAAACGCACACGGATGATGGATGTTTTTTTTAGATTTGCGATTGCAACTTGCGAGATCAAAGAATTTAACCATGTGCTACAGTGTGACAGACTTAGTAAAGGTCGCGGGATTATATCGCGCACTATTTTGCGTTACTGCACACGTAGTGACCCTTGGGAAAGCCTACCCTGTGGTCCATTTTTGATAACCCAGAACACGTACCGTCTGGGGAACTTCCACACTCATGATCATGAACAAAACTTCATGCACAAAGTTACAATGACAAACTGCAGTGCGATTCTGTAAACATGTCGATGTGAAGGCTTGGGTAAAGTGATCACGAAGTGAGTTAATCCATATAATCAAGATGGAATGACAGCTCACTTCGTGATCACTTCACCCAAATTTTCACTTCTGGCAATCCGTAACGACTGCCAAAGATCTACAAATGACAGCCGGGACCAACGGACTAACGTGCTTTCCGAGGCACGGAGGAATCTCGGTATGTTAAGATGGTTACCCATCCACAGACCAACCTTGGCAAGCGTAGCTTAACCTTGAAGATCGGCTAGTGCGGCTGTTATTCTTTAGCCACGACCTCCTTAAACAGCGTCAATTTAAATAATTTTTTGACAGATTGCGACTAACATGCGAATACGAATGTTGCTTAAAAATTGGTAGAACTGGTACTCTGATCTCAAATCATTCATGATTCGACTGCGTATAACCAATCCGTTTCGCCATGTATCATGCCGAATGCCGGACAAACACTGAATAAGCACCGTACGGATATCGGACATCTCGTTTACTTACTACTAGCGCTGATTACGACCCGAGGGAGGCAGATTTACAGTGGAATCTCACTTCTGATGTTACTCTGATATTGATAGATTAGTGTGGCGTGATTTAGATGGACTGCAGCTTTTAATTAGCACCGTTTTCTGCAGCTGGATACTTTAGACGTTGAAACTTTGAAGTCGTTATCGACTTTTTAGGTAGATTTTTAAATCTGTAGTGTACGAAAAATAAAGAAAACATGTTTATTTTGCACATACAATGTATTCAAATAAAGTAAAACTGAAATCTATGAATTGTCTGCCTCACAACTGCACCAACTAAATACTATCCCATGTCACCACCATTGGTTGATAGGTAGAGAATACATAAAGCATTCAGCCGGTCGATTTTGTAAACAAGCCAGTAAATCTGACTCCAGTCTTGCCAAGAAGTACCGTGTTGCCCAGTTGTGGAGGTCTGGTAGGCAGCCGCTCTACTTAAAATACTGGTATTCAGCTCAATCCGGTTTGACTGGAAGTTGACCCCAATGTAGTTGGGAAGGGCTAGGCAAATGATGATGAGCCTTTTTGACTGATTGCCACGGAAATGCGTTGCTAAAAATTATAGTAGAATTAGCCTCCTGATTTCAATGTGAACCCGCTGTCTATTCTGCAAACTTCTTACCGTAAAAACTTAGTCGCTAGCATGAAGTGTACTATCATTCCACCTTGATTTGAGGGATTGCTCTCAGAATAGCACTATTGTGTAAAATTGTCACTTACTGAAACCTTTTAATATTATTTTGGGTATTATTAAAAAAAATACACACTTCTCAGTGCACTATAGAAGCAAGATTTTAAAATTCAAAACCTTCTAACTTTTTTAATATTCAGTAAATAAATAAACATCTTCACTTAAACACTCAAGTCTTTAGAAAAGGGCTGAAAAAATATGTTCTGAAAGCTTCAGAGGGGTTTCAGAGGCAACATGGGTAAAAAACATGATTTGTATATTAGCTGATTGGTTTAATTCCGCAAAAGTGTCTTTTGAAGCAAACTCGTTCCATTAGCGAATCAATCGAATGTGTTCTTTTTTAATTATGTTAAAAGTTGATGAGTATTTTTTTATCTAGTATGTTTTCTCGATGGCATTCATTAATTTGTGAATTGCTAAGCTATTCGTATCTTTATATGTTATGGTTTTTTAATGCAATTTTATTCATTGGGAAGGGAAATATTTTTAAAGGGAAGACAAATATTTTTACTAACTTTAGTCAACAGCTTCGCTCGCATTCAAGTTAAAAGAAATTTAAATTCGCAAAAAGAGTAGCTTATTACCATTTCCAGGGTCCCATATCACCCCTCTGACTAAAATTCATGAAAATTGATACAGCAATTTAGGCGTGACAACCTTAGAAACAAACTAACTTTCGCATTTATAGTAATAAGTTAGGATTTTAGCGCGTATTTTTAGTAAATATTTCTCAGTATCGTTTCCATTTGATTGCTCTGTTATTTTCCATAAAACCTAAAAAAACAAGAGTCAAATAAACATGTTAGCAATTCAATATGGCCAACACAACCAATTTTACTAGTATCTACGAGATTTCTTAAAGCATTCTGTGCCAGCCTCATCCAAGTCCGAACCGCAATGACAACAATGTCGTCCGACATTAAATACTAAAATACTGATTTTCCAAAAAAATACTTGATACATAATGCAAAAGCCTTTAAATTCACTTTCTAAGTTAAACTATTCAAACAATAGTGTTAGGAGCAATCTGTGGTTCTCTCCATCCGAATCCGTTGCCAGTCCAATGAATACCGTTTGTGAGACTGTGAACACATTATCATATAGGATTGCCCAAACTGAGGTTCTAGTGGCATCTCGGGTTAGGTTACCCATTTGTGGGAAATTATCTAGGGCTTAACTTTGTTTCAATAAACGTAACCATTTAATGTAGGCACGTAAATCTAAATTACTCGTAATAATAATTAGGAATGTAATAGTTTTTAGATAATTCTGTTACAATTAACAAATAAATTTTACAGATACGGCAAAAACATACCTGAGGTTCCAGGTAAAGTTATATTCTATGAGCGATAACGCTTGTTTTTTCTTTTTCATACTTTCAGCCCATGGCATCGAATGTGCTTTTGGTATGAAATATTTTCCTCTTCACAATAATAAAACAAACAAAACTTTCAAAATCTAATTCCATCGAAACATTCCAAGCACAAACCGAACCGAATTCTAATTCGAATTCCTCAAAATTAATCCAATTCCGACAAAAAATCGTTCAATTATAATAACAGTGGAAGTTTTCAGTCTCCAAAGTAACTGTAGGAATCCCTTCGGGAACGTTTTCAATGAATACCATTACTGGCAAAATATATAAGTAAAAACAGAAGATCAGTTGCATACAACCCGCGAAATCGCTCACACACATAGACGCGTACGTACGTACGATGATCACAAACTTCAGCAGGTCATGCATGCGTTTGCACTAGCGATACGTGAAGCGTGTCTATGTGTGCGTGCGTGCGGCGATCTCAAACGTAAGCCTCGTCGCTTGTTCGATCCAGCCCGTCCCTAGCTGTCCTCCCCCCAGCGACGCCCTTAGCCGAGGCCCGTACCCCACAGGGGGTGCCCTTAGCGTGTAGTCGCTTAGTTTGTAAGTATTTTATAAGCCCTGGCTGGAGGCTTTAATATTATATTAAGGCCACTACAGGCAAGCAGTTGATAACCTCATGGGTTGAACTGCGAGACGCCACTCACAAAAAAAAAGCGTGCGCATGCACTCGCTGTACGTGAAGCATGTCGGTGTGTGCGTGCATGTCACTATACAAGAAGCGTGTCTCTAAGTGTGTACGTCTTCGATCGTTGTATGAAACTGAACTTCTGTGTCCACCTATTTTGTGTCAGGACCAACCAACGGCGGCAGTTATTACCATACGGAATTACAGGGGATTGACCTGCACTACTTCGAGTAAAGAAATCGTTTGAAAGCGTTTTTATTGGGTTAGTTCTTTTCAGAATCTTAATGGAATAGCATCCCGAGTATGCTACTCCTGTTGATTTATTTTAATGGTAATAGTAGACGGTTCAACCCATCAGTTGAAAGGTGGAATGCTAATTTGCTTACACGATTCAATTTGGTTATTTCTACAAAAAAAGTAAATAGATATATCGAGAGATAGATAAAACATTTACACACCATACCATACCAACATAAATTATAATAGTAGAAAATACAAATAAGAAAAAACATTAAAGAAAAAGAAGACAGAATTGTTAATGGCAATCTTTGAGTGAAAAAATGAACTGTGTACTTCCGGCTTAAGCTTAAATCAGATTGTTTACGGATTTAGTCCTTAATCTTTATTTGTTTAATTTTTGATTAAGAGATTGCGTGAGGTGAATTGGCACTAGATTTGTTTTGTGATAAGATCTTAATTAAATTATTAACAGATTTGCCAGGTGGACATTGTTTTAGATAAAACTGCTACAATTTTTTTTGCAATATAACAATGACAGTGTATTTCTGGCGATCGAGTATTGGTTTAGATTCCTGGGTAGGCCAGCTTTACTTTTGTAACAAACTACAAAACAGTCTTGGGTTTTTTGATATAAAACTTGCGCCAACCGGTACATGGGGGACATCTCACTCAAACGCACAAAACGTTTTGGGAATAATTTAAATTGTACTAAAGAGTGCAATTCCCTGCCAGAGTCTGAGTTTCCTGGTTGCTATAACACGGAGTCTTTAAGTCAAGAGTGAACAGGTTACTTCTAGGTAAGCGAAAAAAGGTGTCATTGCACTTATCATTACGAACAACTTTTACTATTGGAACAACTCGAAAATCGCGAAAAAAAATCGACTTCCTCAAATATTTACGTGCGCATAACTCGAGAAAATCTACTGAATAGCTGATTATATTTTCGCGATTTCGGGGTTTGTTCCATAGTAAAAGTTGCTTTGTTGATGTTGAGTAAAATGACCCCTCTTCAGGTACTTTTTATGTTGTATATGCAGTTTTATCTCGAAACCTAACCGAGACATACAGTCAAATCACAGACAGACATATAACTCGAGACAATGGCAGACTTTAAAACTTTTTTTTTTTTTTTGGTATTTAATTAATTTGGTACTTGTTTTGACATAGTAGTTTTTATTTGAGATTGAATTAATTGTCAGGAGACTATTATATACAACATTCAAGCTCTTTCTATAATTTTAATTTGAAATTGTGAAATGAAATAATTGAAACTTAGACAAACATTTGTACGCCTACTGGCAAAGCATAGAGAACTTACAAAAATGTAACATCTCACTCACCTGTGTATCTGAAACCTATGTTTACAAATAAATATTCTGAATCTGAATCTCTGAATCTGACATAACAGTCAAATCACGCTTAACAATGTCTCTATTAGTACACACAACTTCCGCAAAATTCTCCCATGTTCGTCGGAACCTCACAATATCCGTATTCCATCGCTGCGCCACAAAAACCTATACACATAGACGCTAGCAGCCACAACCCGACATTACCCGAGTCTTCACGATTTGAATTTCAAACTAAGCTCCGAAGATTAAACTTATTTGGCCCATTATTTCGTTACCGAATTTGTTTTTTGCACGAACCTTACATGCCAGTACTCTGTGTTTTGCATTCTTTAAAATTGGAACGTTCGCGGAATCGGCATGATGGCGGCCATTCCGTTTTGTAATAGATCTTAATAGGCACGTGGGAAGTCAGCTTTATTTGTAGACTTGCGAGCTTTTTCAATAGTTGGGGAGACTTTAGACTAGTAGTGGGATGTTGCTGGCTGAAAGTAACCAGAAATCCAGGAAAAAGGCAGTGTTTATTGTCACACGACTGACATGCATGACTGCTCGCTAATCACCTATGATTTTATAAACGTCATACATCAATATGTCTAGTAATTAAACTTGCCAGCTTACGAAAAGAATGAGTTTAGAAACTATGTTATGCCCGCGACTTTGTCCGCGGGAATTTCAGAACTGTGTGAAGAGGGAGATGATAATAATTCAAAAATACGTATAATCCTACTGAAAGAAATTAAAACTAAACAAATATTTGTGCCTTATAGGCACACTTGAAGCGATTTGGGTAGTTTTTGGAAGAGTACTTTGTCGAAGTGGTCCCATTTCAATTTGGTGAAGAACCACTCAAAGTCAAAAAACAAAACTTTTTACAAAAAAATACAACCGACTTCCAAATAAAAAACACCACAAAGTATAAAATAACTTTATATTAATAACTTATTTTATACTTTGTAGTATTTTTTTATTTGGAAGTCGGTTGTTACTGCTTATGATTCCCAAAACATTTGTTCGTGATACAACAAAACTACCTGAGGCATTGTCAAAATTCATCCGATGACCGATGTGTAAAGAAGAATGAAGTAGGCCGTCCAGCATCTGCTGCAAGTCTGCGATGTCATCTGCTTATTTCAAATGTAAAATGTACCTACTCACCATTCATGCCAAAATCGCGTATATTTCGTTGCCTCCAAAGTAATCTGTCCACTGAACAAGTCTCAGTAAAGTCAATTAAATCAAAAGTCTTCTTATACCATCAGTGATGAATATGAGTTGGAATTTCTTCAATTATATAAGAACTTATGAACACAATTACCGAAGTTAATGCAATCATCAATGTCTTGAAAACGGTTCAAAACAAAGTTGAATATATCCGATTTGGCCACCTTACATAACACGAATCATTTTATTATTTGTCTACTTTGAATATTTATTTTATTCTATTTTCATATAGGTTGTTCACAAGTACCGATATATATTTTAATATAATTTGCATGCGGGAAACACTGAATCGTTTGGCGGTTTTATATAATTGACAGGCTGTCGCTATATTCGATTTTTTTTAACTTTCCGCATGGAATTACAAGGAGAGTGTGCGGTATGCTCGGTTGTGGTATACTCGGTTGTGGTATGCTAAGACTCGTCTTCCGAACTGCTGGGCTCTTCTTTTTTTTTAAGGATGGGAAATCATCATATGACTTTTTCCGCTCTGGATGGAGCGGGAGGGTGTGTCAGACTCTTACTGACTAAAACCCATTCGTGTTCCTTGTAAAGCCTTTGTGTTCCAGTGCCGCGGTGACTCTTTCGAACAAATTCCGCAACTCTGGCAGTTCCGCTACCCTGGCAGTACGGTTGGGCTCTTAAAATATAAATCCTTCACTATGACAGTATCAATAGTACTTTAATTCGAAAGTTAAATTAATCTTGCATCTACTTTAAAATTAAAACTCAGAACAAAGAGGAAAATGTCTTCAAAGTTATTTTTAAAGTTAACACGGTAAAACAAAATGGACGTAAATTTAATTTATGCCTGCCTGGATAACACATTCCAAACAACATACAGTAAATTAATTCGCCAACTCTTCGTATTTACACAAAGTCACAGACCAAAGCCGTACTACTTTATACGAATGTACATAGATTTTCCACAAACCGTGTACACTTTTTAGTCCGTTTCGTTAGTCCGGGCGTTACGTTTGAATTCGCACATAATGAGCGAAACCTTTTGCCGACAATTCGAGCGAACTCTCTAGAATGCTAGAATGTTCATATTTTTACACCTGAATTATGCTGAATACGAGTTTAGTTACGCAAAGGTCGAGGTCTGAAGTGTAGACATTTTTGTTAACATATTTTATGTGAATGTTGCGATATTTTTCGTTTGCAGCCTAGAGTACATCGAGATTTTTTGTTTGGATGATGGGAAATGGATAAAACGATATCTGATAACGACCCTGTACTTAACTTAGCTACTTAGACATAGCGTTGGAAGACCTCCCGCAAGGTGGACCGATGACCTCGTGAAGGCCACGGGAATTAGCTGGATGCAAGACGCACAGGATCGGTCGATGTTGTGACATTTGCTGATGTTGCAAGTTGGGAAGATATGTGTCGCAGCATAATTCTGCGTCTCGTGTGCAAGACGGAGCCACAACGTTGGTATTCAGCGACAACCAGCGTTGACAGAATGACGTCGATCGGAACAGCATAAAATGTAATTAAAACGAAATAAATAAGCAGCATTCTGGGCGTAAAAAGACAGGATAGAATTAGAAACACCACGCTGCGTTCCAAAACGGGAATTATAGGCGTGGGTAAGAAGGCTGCCAGGCTCAAATGGGATTGGGTGGGTACCCGAAGATGGACGGCGCCGCCGAAGTTGGCCCAGAAAGAGGTGGCGAGACAACCTGGACGTGCATTATGAAGGCTGGCACGAGGTGGCGCAGGAAAAGAATACTTGGAAGGACTTGGGGGAGGCCTTTGCCCAGCAGTGGACCAGTGTGGGCTAAAACAAAAAAAATAAACATATTTAAATATAATATGGGGTAAAAACTAACATAGAAGTGAACATGATGACGATGACTTAGTTTCTGACGTCTCATAGTACCCTCTTGGGTTAAAAACGAGACGTAACCCGTATCTCTTGATCAGTTCGTATCAAGAGATACGGGTTACGTCTTTCATTTTAAGGTAAGGAGTACATTATGTACTGTGTGTTATTCCGTTTTGGAGACTGGGTCACAAATATTTGATAAACTACGCCAACTTTACAGACCCAAATAAGTCAAAAAAGATACAAGATACTTGCTATTTTTTCTACAATAACCATTAATTTCTCTTCCCATTAGCTTTCCGCCATAAAATATCCAAGCCAAGATTATTTATTAGACCCTTAACTACGAGTGTATCGTATGTGGAAAATAAATTTCTATATGCTCACCCGCTATTACATAGGACTTAAACATAACCAGCAAAATAAAAGTCTTGCAAGTATACAGCAATCTTTAAGGAAGATAATTAGTGTTATATAATGCCTAAATACAGAATATAATACTAAACTTTTATATGTAAACCGTATAAGTTACACAAAAGTTAGAAGACGACAACAATACACCTGATGACACAAACGAGTGAAGAAGCTCTATACAAGTGGAATACTTTCAGCGGCAGAGTGTTGAAGGCGATTGTTAAAATGGCAAAAAATATGAGTTTTTTTTTATTATTTTTTATTTAAAATGGGTTTGCTCTTGACTCTAGTCTAGGTCATAGATGACAGAGACAAAGTCGACGATGAAGCGAGCTTACCCAGAAGAAGCCTGTTCACTCTAATTTTGAAGAGATTAGGGTTGTATGCGTTCGGAAACACAGACGCAGGCAGAGAGTTCCACTCCTTTGCTGTGCGCATTATAAAAGACGTTTGGAAACGTTTAGTGCGAATTGGTGGAATAGCAACAAGGTAGGGATGATAACTTGCAGTGCGTCTAGATGTCCGATGGTAGAAGGGGGCCGGTGGGATGAAGTCGTGGAGTTCCTGGACACACTCCCCGAAGAACAATCTGTATAAGTCCGACAAGCAGGCAACCTTCGGTGATGAGCCAAGCTGTGAACCTTGGCATCCACCAGTCTTACGTCGCCAATGAGCCTTTTAGCTCTGCGTTCCACCGAGTCAAGCGCGGCAAGTTGGTATTTAGCTGAGCCATCCCAAAGGTGGCTGCAATAATCCATGCAGGATCGGACTTGTGCTTTGTAGAGAGTTAAAAGCTGTCCAGGCGTGAAGTATCGCTTCACTCTATTTAGAATGCCCAGCTTTTTGGCCGCAGTTACGCAGATTGACAAACTCTGTCGAAATGTCACGTGTTCAATCCCTTACATTTGAGATTTCAACAATTGCATTCGCTAATAGAATGCACATGCAATAAACATTGCTCGCAGAACAGATGGTCGAAGGGGTCGAAAAGTTCTGGAGTGGCGACCGCGTACCGGTAGATGCAGCGTTGGAAGGCCTCCCACAAGGAGGAGCGATGACCTGGTGACGGTCGCGGGTAGCCGATGGATGCGAGACCCACAGGACCGGTTGTTGTGGCGACACTTGGGGGAGGCCTTTGTCCAGCAGTGGACGTCTTTTGGCTGATATGATGATGAGGATGATGAATAAAATGGCACCTTGTCTAGAGCCCCTTATTGCTAAATGCGATATTCTATAGACAACCTTTGGATGGATTTTACAAAGAGGAGAGACAGTACTATGGGGTGTCTTAGGTGTAGATTATACAAGTTTAAATTTATGCCATCCTTATCCCACCCACCACAAGTGGTAACAAATAAGATAGCTCCGACCCGTGGCTGTGCCTGCATGAAATTGAGGAATTTATTATCTATTATTGGTTTCATTTTTCTTTTCACACGAGTGTAAAATGGTCGTTGGATAATACGGCTTAGTTTTCTACGGGAAAAGGGGTGAATAAGATTTTGTGTCACGTTGTAGTTATCATATTTTTAGTTATAGGTTTTTTTACTGCTTTGAAAGGTGGTCGCTGTTGTGACCGTTGAGCGCCCCAGCTGCCCTACTATGACGTGCTAATGCCATCCAATTCCAATGATGTAAAAGGGATTGTGCTATTCGCTATATATAGCTCCGTCTCTCTCTAAGAGCGGAATCATGATCGTTTTAAGACTTCATAGTAGGGCCCCGGGTCGTAGATTAAATAAGGTCGTAGTTTACTGAATTTTCTATCAAGAAAATACAGCCTTGAGTCTAGATTTATACCCTGTTTATAACTGACTGCCCTGGAGGTACGTTAATGTTATTTGAGAGTCTCTCTCTCTACTCTTGACACAACAAGATGGCAGCCGCCGTTAGGTACAGTCAGCGGCAATATTTGCAGGTACAAAATATCAAAAGTCGTTAACACCTAAAACATCAATAGTCAATCACAGCTTTGGACACAAAATGCTGTAAACAGATCAATGTTACAAAAATCGATACTCTTTAATAAAAATATTCAGGTTCTAGTTCACCGTTTTTTTGTTATTAAGAATGTTTTAAACATTATAGAAACCATGTCAATACGGGCATAGAATTGTCCAATTATAACTATTGTGTTCAATGCAGTAGATTAATAATTCAATTAATAAAATACTTTTTTGATAAAGCAGGAATTCTGTTTTGAATTTGGAATAACTGTCATCCAAAATAATTTGCTAATAGAAGGGAGTACAGATCAATAAAATTTTATTTCGAAAACGTATACGAACTTCTCGATTGCAGAAGTTTATTTTTAAATAAAAATGTCAGGTACTCAAATTTTGAATTTTGATTTGTTCACCGAATTTTATGATCAAAGCTATTTAGTAACTTTTGATGTTTTAAGGTGTTGACGACTTTTGGAACTTTTAAATTCTCATCGTATTTTATCGCTGGCTGTACCTAAGTGAAGTCGTATTTCTTTTCGTGACATAGTCTTGTGGGTTATCAAATTAAGGGACTCGAGGAGATGATTTTATCAAAATGTAACTAACTAAAGTAATAATATATATATAATAATATCTTGGGACAACTCACACACGGTCATCCGATCCCAAACTAGGCAGAGCCTGTGCTATGGCAACCAGACAACTGATAAACATACTTATACATTTTCTAAATACATACATACTATAGACAAATTACACCCAGACACAGAACAAATGATCATGCTCATCACACAAAGATTTGTCCTGGGTGGGAATCGAACCCACAACCTCCGGTTTAGCAGTCAGGGTCACTAACCACTCGACCAACAGGCCAGTCAAAGTGTAGAACTGTAGAACATAAAACCGGCCAAGTAGCGCATGAAGTGTTCCGTACCATCGTACAACATTTAATACTATGTAGTACCTGTACCTACTACTGTTTACCTATTGAGGTTCATGAGATACAGCCCGCTGGCAGATAGACGGTCGATCAACAGAGGCTTAGTAATAATGTTCCGTAGGCTTTTGGGTACGGAACCCTAAAAATGAACCCTTACTCCATTTCACTTATTTTAAATGACACTAATATGGGTTTCTATTCACGTTACTAAACCATAATATGTTCTAATAAGTTTTATGATAGTTACCATAAAAACTGGTCATCGCACTCCATAATTGATAACGCAAACATTTCCTTTCAAAGTCTACGTACCTTCAACCGTATTGCATAATTCAGTCCCCAACAGATTCTCTCTCAACCAGATTCAACCAGATCTTCACCTGATCTTTTTCAAGTTTTTCCACGTCCTACCGCATCTAACCGAGTACACCAATCGAGTAATATTGAAAATAGATTGAAATTGGATTGAGTTGAAAATTGGAAATTTTGCAATGGCGCTCCCCAGGGCTTTGGAATAGCGGTCCCTGTGGGCCGGGGCTGCATGCCCGTTGAATATATTTTTTCGAATTACGTCGGGAAAGGTATAAATATGTTGTTTGTATGTCCCCTGTTGTTGAATTTATGGTTTTAGGTGGTTTCTTGGTTGTTTGAGGTGAATAAAGAACATGAATAATGGTTTGAATTGTGTTTTCTGCTGGGATGTACCGGAGTGTTGCTTTTGAAATATTGTTTTGAATTTTTCCTTGGTTTTATTAGTAGGCTCTACATTGACTATCTTAGTAGGAGTCCATTATATTTATTGTTTTAATTTGAGTCGTTGCTAACTTGCAACAAAATCACGAAACAATAACTTTGAAGCCAACAAAATGAAGGTAAAATACTATGAAGCATAATTTATTACCAAAATCTTTTTTAGGGTTTTGCAGCTCTTGCTTACATTGTAGGTATCGTAAATGATTAATTATATTTATTTTGCGTATTGGTTATAAATTACACTTTTACACGACAAGAATCGTCAATATAAACTGACAGTGCTACCTAACTATCTACGCTGAGAAGATATTCCGAAACAAACTCAGATGTCAAAGTTGTTTTATCACAATCAGCATCAATTTAATTGGCAACTTTGTAAGACAGTCACCAATGACATGGAACTAACAGCTGGCGCTACACTCTGCCTACCCTTCGGGGACACAGGCGTGATGTTTGTCATTTTATTTTACTTTAAGTACAAGAAAAAGTCTACCATTCAAACTTTTATTTTCATAAAAGCCCCTTCGTAATACTGGTAATATAATTTTCAAGAGCTCAGAAACATTCCAGCACAAGTTCTGTCGTGCTCGCAAGATGCTCTGCCGGCTCGCGGCTGCCTTTACAATCAGAGAGAGAGAAGTATCCGGTGCGTGAGTTATCATGTAAAGAGAAACCGGTTGTGGTTGCTACGGATTGCGGTGGCTTTATTCTACAACTAATACATATTGCTCACAGAATGGATGGCCAATGGAGCCGTATGGTTTGGAGTAGAGACCGCTCCAGGTCATCCAAGGGGATCGTAGACCTGAGGCGCTAGACGCTGATCAATCCCTTGTATTTTGGCATCTATGCCAAAATACAAGGGATCACGTGACATTTGGATTGCGTTTGTCAATCCCATACATTTTTGGCGTTTTTACAATCGCCTTCACCACGCTACTGCTGACGACATGACACTTGTATAAAGCCACTTGTGAAGGTTTCGGCACTTGTGAAGGTTGCGGGAATCCACTAGATACGAGAAGACTCGTTATGGTGACGCTTGGCCTCCCCCGAGCCGGCATCCCCATTGCTTTGGACATCTTTCGGATGGAATGGTAATGATAACAATTATAAAATAAGGAAGATTTCAGTTATTGCAAACCATCAGTTGTAGCAACATAGAAAATAAGTATAGTGCATGTATCATTAAGACTTAAAACAATCGAGTTAGGCCTAACAGATAACTCTCATTATAATGACATATTTTGGAGTTGTTAGTGTGTGTTCCTCACTAAGGCATAGCTTAGTCGAGAGCCTCCAGACAACGAAACACTCTGTCTGAGATAACGACCGTTGAAATGCCTAAAAAATATGAGATTCACATGCAATTCCAATCCATTTTTTCGGTTTTTCGACAGTCGCCGATCGAATTTCACCCGACTTCACTTTACTTTAGGGTCAAAGAAAGCTTTAGTTCATCACAAAACATCCCTCACAGAAATCAACTGCAAACTACAACTAGTTGCCCAAACACAACTTTGACAAAACCCGACACAGTTGCAGTCACCAGTTACATACTACAGCCCCGTCGGGGAATTATGCGAAATTTAATATAAAACTATGCGCCATAACTCAACGTCCCCGCACCACATGTGACATGCGCCCGCAACTTTTTGCCACCATCTTGTTTTTTTTATTATTTTTAAACTGTAAAATTTCGAACGAGTTGGCGAAAAGTTTTGATTACAAAAAGTGTTAAATGTAAAAGTGTCGCCTTTGATGTCGAGTGCTTCAGTTCATTTTATTGCAGTTCATGAATTGGCGAGGATTTTATTGTTGTACTTAAGTGATAAATTGGTAGTAATGATTGTGATCCCGGGGCAGGCAGAGGTGTCGTTCGCTGTAGTTATCATACCATTTTTTTAGCATTTAAAGCATCGTGTTTTCGTAGAAGTTGGTTTTCTACTTATAAAGCAATTTATAAGAAAACGCGTACACACGTTAGTTACTGTTAAGTTACTGTGCTATAGTGCTATAGTAGGCGCCAGATAAATGTGGAATAAAGTATATTGACCTTTCCCTAATAACTGTTCATAGGTACCTGAACAATTAAATATGAATCGTTTTTCATTATTAGACAATGTTAAGGATCACGAGAGATGATGATTCGGGACAGCTTTGTGTCATTAATTCCGTTTTTCAAATTAAAAATGTCAATAATTGTAGGTGGGTCAATGACCGTTATTCCACGATTATCTGGCGCCTACTATAGTTTTTATACGTACTCGATCGCAATAATGTAAACGTCAATTTGTTTTGTAACTGCGCAAATAAGCGCCGTCTGGTGTCAATGACGGAAAACCTCTCTCTCGCTCTCTTTCCCTCTCTCTTTCCCTCTCTCTCTCCCCCCTCTCTCGCTCCCTCTCTCTCTCCCTCTCTCTCGCTCCCAATTTTTCTCTACAAATTGACATTAGCGAATATTTATCGAATACGTTTAAAAACTTGCACGAAAGCCTCTGGACGCATGTCTAAACACTAGAGTAGTCTATTACACAGATAAATTTATTTATTTATTTATTTATTAAAACTTTATGCACTAGTAAAAACACTGTACAAAGGCGGAAATGTAATTGGCCCAAACCAAAAAATCATCCATTGAAGTAAGCTTACATTATACACCAACTACAAAGTTTATTTAACTTCATTAGTAACCTCCATTGCGACAGAATTAATTAACTACTGAAACTTTGGCACAACATCTTTTATCTTACAAAGACGATACCTTAACGATCTTAAAATGAAAGAACATTAACAACTCGGGGAACTAAAAACAGTTAACCAAAGAATAAAAAGCCAAACTATCAAGTAAGTAGTTACCTACGTACTAGTTTTAAAGATAACCCCGGTGCCCGGATGCCATGCTCACAGTTCAACTTGGAACAGTAGCAGACATAAAAAAAAATAGTTTTCGCAAACAGTATCCTATAATAGTCCTCCTGACCGATTTCGGCCATGGTGGCCAATTTCAACCGAGACTAGCCATCAGCGCGGGTCATATTATAGTGCATAAGTGGAACTCTCTGCCTGCGTCTGTGTTTCCGAACGAATACAACCCTAATCTCTTCAAAATTAGAGTGAACAGGCTTCTTCTGGGTAAGCTCGCTCCATCGTCGACTTTGTCTCTGTCATCTATGACCTAGACTAGAGTCAAGAGCAAACCCATCCTACTACTATTATAAAGGCGAAAGTTTGTAAGTATGGATGTATGTATGGATGTTTGTTACTCTTTCACGTAAAAACTACTGAATGGATTTTGATGAAATTTGGCACAGAGGTAGATTATAGTCTGGAATAACACATAGGATACTTTTTATCCCGGGAATATGTTCCCTTAGGATAGTTTTCGACAATCACGCGGGCGGAGCCGCGGGCGGCAACTAGTATTAAATAAAAAATAAAAAAGTGTGTGCGCAAACACAGGTGCACTCCCTTTTCCATCACTCTTATATTCCGATGGGACGGCAACCCGACACGATCGGAGAGAGATCTGGCGCAGGACCAACGGGTTAACATGCTTTCCGAGGCACGGGGGTGTCACACCACCAACTTTCTATTGGAACCACCAATTCCTATTGGAAAATCCCAATTATACTTTTTGCCCGACCTGGGAATCGAACCCAGGACTCCACGCTTGGCAGTCGCGCTTGCGACCGCGAGACCAACGGAGCAGTCAAAAGTATAAGTATCCTATTTCCGTCACCAGGGTCCCATCTATCTGAATGCCAAAATTTATTGAAATTGGTTCAGCAATTTAGGCATGAAAGCGTATTAAGCAAACAAACCGACTTTAGCTTTTATTATAATAATACATTATGAGTAGGTAGCAGAAACTCAAACGTTGACGTTCAAACAATGCCTAGAAGCCCTCGCATACTGTGACAATCAACTTTTGGGTTCTTAATGCTGAATTATTTGAATCTCATCAGTATTTGAGCTATTCATATGGTTAGTTTTTTTTTATGAAGATAATATAATATAGTAGAGGTCGTCACGCGGTATCACCCGCATAGTTCCCGTTCCCGTGGGAGTACGGGGATAAAATATAGTCTATGTTACTCGCTGATAATGTACTTAGCTATTCATTGCTGAAAGAATTTTTCAAAGCGATTCAGTAGTTTTTAAGTTTATTCGTAACATACAACAATACAAATCTTTCTTCTTTATAATGTTAGTACCTATAGTAAAGATAAAATATTATGATTTTAAGTAATTTCGATCTGAGAAAAAACCAGCCAAGTACGAGTCCTACCCACGCCTGAAGGGTTCCAAGACGTTTTTTTACGAGACACACACAAAGTGTTCCGTTTTTTAGTTCGGAACCACTTAACTGGAAATATATCAATATACGACCTGGATATCGAACTTCACACCCAGCAACATACATCGAATGGATATGTGCTGTAAGTATGTTGATTACATCAAAATAATTAATCTTTGCTATTTACAATTCTATATACAAATCGGAAACACCTCATTTGTTCCAATTCACGATAAACTGATCGTAATATATTTAATCACAACACTCCAAGAATGTCAAGTCATACTGACTATTTCAATATTGTGCTGTTACCTTATCTATTCAAAATACTCACACAAACATACAAACCTTTATCAGTCCACGCACACAAGCGATTGTTTTAATTTTGAAGAACAAACATGTTTTAGCATATAACTGTGACTTGCAGCAATAAATGCCCTTTCAAGTATTGAAAATTTTTATCAATGAATCCAGGTGATAATTTGATTAGGTACCAACTGTTTATGGAAATCTTCCAAGATTGTGTGATTATCTAGATATCTAAATAATTTAAGTGTTAATTTATTTACGGCAAGATGATAAGATGTTACTGAAAGCACGTTAAGCCGTTGGTTCCGGCTGTCATTTGGAGATCTTTGGCAGTCGTTATGGATAGTCAGAAGCCAAAAAATCTGACACCAGTCTTGCCAAGAAGTATCGTGTTATCCAGTTAATGGGTTGTGGAGGTCTAGTAGGTCATCATCATCATATCAGCCCAAAGACGTCCACTGCTGGACAAAGGCCTCCCCCAAAGGGGGGGATTTGCCATAATCGCCATGCTTGGCAGGCGGGGTGGCGATCGCAGTGTCGCTGTGGCAATGCACAGAGAATGCTGCTGCCCATTCTCCGGTGAGTCCCTTAGTCCGCCTCTTACGACACCCACACGAAGTGATGGGATGGTGTTATTCTTTTACGTCCGACACCATACAGAACCAGGCAGTCTCTCCACGTAAAATACTGGTATTCAGCTGAATCCGGTTTGACTAGAAGCCGACTCCATTAGGTGTAGTTGGGAACAGACTAGGCAGATGGTGATGATAAGATGTGACTGATAATGATGGTAAAGTCTAGCATCATTGTTACTATCCGCAACCAAACTTTGCCTAGGATGTTCTAGTGGTCGCAAATCGCGACTGCTGAACGTGGGGTCCTCGATTCCATTCCCAGGTCGGGCAAGAAATTGAAGGTGGCGGTGTGGCAGCCCTGGGTCTCGGAAAAGCCGTTAAGCCGAGGGTCCTGCGTCAGATAGAGAGATCTAAGGCAGGACCCTCGGCTTAACGGCTTCAGGTCGTATTGGTTTGCTGTCGTATCGGACTATGAAACTGATGGGAGAAGGATTGCATCTGTGTTTGCACACAAGAGATTGAACACCAGGGCCGAAATTAGTCAGGTCTATTATTAGGTGGAATGACTTAATGACTTAAGTTACTATATCCCCTAGATTGGTCAGAGAACGTATACAATAGTTCTCCATCGTGAACGGTCTTAAGCTTCACGCTTCACTTCGCTCCACATCTATCCGATGCTCGTTGCTTCTGTCAATAAGGTATAACGCCAGGTTTGACGGGGACGGCCACGCTTCGATGCCAATTCAACGCTTCTTTGGGTATATATATTAGGGTATTTAAATAAAAAAAGCTCTTCAGCATATATTTATTTTAGACCCACTTTTGAAGAATCTGATTTTCTATCAATTGAAGTAAAAGCCTCCTCATTTACCCTAAGAAAACATATATTGCTCATTTACAAATTGACACAACAAAATTGGTGTTTAAACATTGATTCACATACATACTCGCCACATGAAATCCCCAACCAATCCCACATTTCACATCCAGCTTCTCCAACCAGATGCATGTGAAATTCTTCCATCTGTGACTACTATTATCCCCTCAACAGTGTCCCGGGTGGCTGGCTCAGTGAAATATTTCCGTCGTTTGTCACTGTCACCCCCCTTCCCCCCTCTCTGGAGGATCGGACCGGCTCCACACTAATTGGTAATCAGTTCGGCTATTAGAAAATATTGACGTGCTTAAATCATGATTTTGTGCGAACATTCAATATGCTGATTGTAGAAATAGAAGTGAATTGTTTGTTGTTGTTATTACTATTTACTGTCTTCCTTATGACTGTTCAAGACTATCTTAACTGTTTTTATCAGATGAGTGGTTCTGCCGGTCGATTCTGTAAACATGCAGGCTTGGGTGAAGTGATCACGAGGTGAGCTGTCAATCCATATAATCAAGAGGGAATGGCAGTTCACTTCGTGATCACGTGACATCATGATGACATGACTATGAGTTGGAAAATGGAAAAAGATCGCAACTAGGGGAGCGAGTTGCCATAATTGAAGGAAAGTACTGATATTTGAAGAAATATATTGTAATGGAATCTGAGTGTCTCGGGGTTGCAATCGCGATTGCTGAGTGGTAACTCCCTGGTTTTGATTCTTTGGTCGAGCAAGAAACTGTTTCTGGGTTTTCTATAAGAAATTTCTCGGTGACAGCCGGTTTTTCGGTTTGGAATTAGGCGACGTAGACTTCCCCATGAAGAGCCATCGAAGAGCACATGAAGCGGTCGTGTCGGATTGCCCTAAGGACTATGAAAATAAAGGAGCAGAGAATGCACCTGTGTTTGCGCATAAACTAGTGCACTATAACATTTCCTGCGTACTTGGCTAATCTCCTTTGCGATTGACATCCGTGACCGAAATTCGGTCGGGCGTATTATAACTATTATTATACCATACAGTGCAAACGATCCAAAACAGTTTATTATGGAAATGTATGAAGAACAAGTAAAATGTTTTCTGCTGATTTTTAAATGTTGTTTTTACAAAACTTACTGCCAAAAAAAAAAACATGACAAGTTAATTTCTTGAAAGATTTTTTAACTTTGAAAAATATACAATACAAGTTTTGTTTCATTAAGCCATAAAATCAAACACTTTTAAGGGTCCAACTTAAGAAATAACCAAGACAAGAGGGGTAAAAATGTAGGGGGGATGTAATTAAAAAGTTACACCCCACAGGGTAAGTGTGCGCAACTCAACGACAGCTGCGTTTTATTCCTTATTTCCTCAAAGGGGATGAAAAAATGCCTGAAAACTTTAGCCCGTAAAATATGAAAATCGCCTGATTTTGTTTATGGTACTTATCGTTGAGGCGTAATCAGTTTCGTCGAGTAAACACAGGCTGTTCTCGTATATTAAAACTCGGACTTGTAATAGATTCTTCCCTTGCTATGGAAGCGACTGTGGGGGTAATTGTTAACTGTCTTTGCCCGGATGTAGGTAAATCTTGATTTTCGGGATGAAAAAAAATTATTTAAACTTTCACAGGATCTCATTTATGTACCAGGCAAATGTGGAATCCAATTTTGTTGTAGTCCAACATAATTTACCAGTCATGACATGTCTATGTGTATTTTGTTTGCTTCGAACACACACATTTTAATATGGACTAAGTAGCTCATCTCGCGTTTTAAGTAAGGAACTGAAATGTGCACAAGTATTTTTTTCAAAAAGTACTTATGAACCCTTAATATTCTGTTTGCTGGAAGTTGCTTAATTCATCTTCATAAATAACTACCGCACAACAGCTCTAGAACATTCACACAACCAAATAATAAGTAAGTAAGCAGTCGTGTAGTGGTTTTTGTACATTAACTCATAAATAGACAATGAACAATGAACTCGTTTCATTACTACATGAAAGGCAGCGAAAGGGCTAATAATGATACCGCAGATAAACACCGACACAAGGATGGGGATACACTGGAGTATTCATAAATTATGTTAAACATGCATGATCTGAAAAAAGGCAGTAACAAAAGTCACACGCAGGATATAGTGATAGGCAACAATCAATCAATGTACAAGTTATCTAAAGCGAATTGACATTTTATTTATTAAAAAAAAACTTTTATGTAGATACGAGTTTTATTTTATTCTATGTAGTGGCTCATGTTTGTCAAGGCTCCCACGCACAAGTGTGGAACGACAATGCGACAACGCTGCGTTTTCGTAAAAAACACACAACTCAACTGATAAAAGAACTTCAATGAATTAAGCGTCATCACATCTTTGTTGTATTGCATCTGTAAGTAGCAGCCTTCAATCTTTAGACAGTCAATATTAAAATCTAACACTGTTTTACTTGCTCAAACAAAACGCAAATAACGTTCTTTTTTTAATAACTTATTCATTTTTAAAATTCACCAAACTAAAAACATAATTTACCAAGGTGGCTAAGACAGCCAGATTCCTCGTCAACTCAGTTTCACCGTGCCCATATGACGCTGGCAGAATACTCAAAGGCTCAGTTGCCAAAAAGGAAATAAAACGAACTTTCCTTGATCCTTAATTACCCTTTTCGCTCAGTGTGCCCCGATCCTCACGCCGTGAGTATTATTTGGCGAGTTATCAAGCAGCTTTGTGTGACGCAAATTGTGCGCGCGACGTGTAAACAAGCGAGGGCTGTAATTAAACACAGCTCATCGGTATCGGGTCACACGGGAGGTATTATGGTTTGTGACACAAAATGTGATGCGAAAAGAAGTTGTAGGAAAGAATGAAGTGTCAATCAGTAACTGATTTGAATAGATCAGTTGACAAGTATTCGCTCCAAGTTTAAAATTTCAGCTGCATCCAGTTATACTGAAGGATAGAGAACATAATAAGGCAGACGCTGATCTATACGAGTACAAATATAACTAAAACAAAAAGTCTGGCTGAACCGTACACGGTGAACAAAGTCGTAGAAGACACATGGAATCTTCAGGCAATTGCTGCTGCGATACCGATCCTAAACATGAAGGCATAACTTTTCAGAAATGGCTACGTAAAGTTATACTAAAATTGACTAAAAAAAAAATTTTGGTGAGTACATATTTTCTGGAACACAATACATAAAGAGCTTTACTGTAACTTAAAGAGTATATTCTTGAAACCATTAAATGCAAATCAAACCACAATTAATCAAAACTGAACCCCCAAAAATGGTCTCTTCAGCTTCGAAAACAAACAAAAAAATAAATGCATTGTTATACTCTCAAGTGAGGGAAGGGAGATGGGCTTATAAAAATTAGGTCAGCCGAGGTTGAAATGATTAAGTGAAGTGTATTAATAAATGGAGTGATTGATGATGGAGACGTGAGGTATTGTGAGCACTGAGGACTGAGGGCTGAGTGGAGTGCGAGAGTAATGGAGGCGGAAATGCAAGAGTAGATTTGATTGTGGAATGATTGCTACGACATTGTTTTTTCCGGGTATGATGTGTTTTTTGGACTTTACTTATAACGCTGGTTGTGATGATTTTAATAACTTAATAAGTGGATGATTCTAATAAATTTTCTCCGCCGAATTTGAATTTAGATGTGTCTGAACAAATGACCAGTCGCTTGTAATATTGAATATGTAGGGGGCCACTTGGCCTTGGGTAATAATTTCTGATTTCCGTATCTACTGAGCTAAATAAGGCTGTTTGTGGTAGACACGTGTTTATTTCTCTGAAATTTATACTTTATTAAAAGCTAATGGCCCCTGGTTTGAACCTAGGCACAGGCGCAGACACTTCACTTGGTGTATTGCACTGCACGTTATAATATGCTGATTGCTTGCTTCACTTGTCATAAATGTCCATAGCATATCATTGACTTTTGCCATTTTCTATGCTACATCAAACATTGTGTTCAATAGAACGTTTACACCTCTTGGCTTCATCTTCGAGATTAGACAATGCTTGAAGTGGTCGGTCCGTGAAACCCATCCACGGACCGACCTCGGCTTGTCACGGCTGTCGTTGGTACATCTTTACCCAGTCGGAATGTGGAATAGGTAGTGGGTAGGCAGTCGGTCCATGGTACATACTGGTATCTAGCTGATTCCGGTGAGACTGTAAGCCAATCCCAATATAGTTGGGAAACGGGTAGGCAGATAATGATGCAACATGCTCGTACTTGTTTTATTATTGACTCTATTACTGTCGACATTTTTATTATTTTGACATGATTATTTTTGACATTCTCTCTCTGTATTACTGACATCTTTGTTTTATTAGCAGTATTATTTTGAATTAATGTTAATAATGTTTTGTGTTAAAGAATAATTTGACTATTTGTTAAACTTGATATTATTTATGTGTTATGTTTTTTTTTTCTTTTCTTTTTGTTTTAATGTACCTATGTTTAACAATTTTGTATGCTTTAAGGTAAAATTTATTGGGACCCTCCACAAAATAACCATATTATATTTATACCTACATTTTTGGCAAATAAATTATTTCTGATTAACATTGCTTGCAAAGGAATAAGAATACAGCACAATTGGTGATTAAATATTGATTACAAATCCACATTTTTACATGCCTTCTGCCTACCTGCCTGGCTGTTCCCCAACTTAGTTATGGTTGCAAACTAAGTTGGGAAAGGGCTACGCAGGTAGAACATTGACAACTCACAAAGTTGACAACTCGAAGCAAACGTTACTCATTAAAAATACACTCGTCTGAACATGTCGTCAACAATCCAATGCATAACGAAAGCGAGTGAAATAATTTAATTTGTTGCGTAACATGTTACGCGTGTCAAAGTTGAGAACTTCGCAACACGTTACAAGTTCGGAGTGAAAAGTGTAAGCGGTGTTATTTACGACTTATCTCACGTAAATGGAGGGAGTGTGTAAGGGTTTAGGGAAACAAAGTGGCTTATATTCTTTGGGATGATTTTTCCCGGTTTAATGTAACAAATTATTTATGGCTAGCTTCTGTCCATGGTTTCGCTCGTATAAAAGGTGTGTGGTACTACTGGGTTAGAAATGTATCATTCTTCCGAATCAGATATGGAATATACGTGTGCCCATTGATTAACTAACGTTTAAATAAACACACTTTTATATTATAATGTTAGTAAGTTATATAAAATAAATAATTTTTGCATATATATAATAAGCAGTTTGTGAGGGGCTTGTGGCGAATAAAATAACAGCCACACTAGCCGATCTTCAAGGTTAAGCAATGCTTGCCAAGCCAAGATTGGTCTGTGGATGGTGATCATCCTCACATACCGAGTTTCCTCCGTGCCTCGAAAAGCACGTTAAGCCATTGGTCCCAGCTGTCATTTGTAGATCTTTGGCAGTTGTTACGGATTGTCAGAAGCCAGTAAATCTGACTCCAGTCTTGCCAAGGAGTACCGTGTCACCCAGTTCTTGGGTTTTGGAGGTCTGGTAGGCAGCTTCACTTAAAATACTGGTATTCAGCTGAATCCGGTTTGACTGGAAGCCGACCCCAATATATTTATTTATTTATTTATTATATACTTTATTGTACACCTCATTACAAACATAGTAAAAAACGTTTAAAAAAAACAAGTGTACAATGGGCGGTCTTATCTTATCGGTAATATATGTAGTTGGGAAAAGGCTACGCAGATGATGACATAGTTTGTAAAAATACCAACATGAGTGGGATGACCCTTAAAGTTAGATAAAATAATCTACATATCTAAGAAAGTCGAGGCACGATGTAGAAAAACTGAATTCTAATGAATAAGGTGCCAATTTACAGAACTTTTGTTTGGATTAACTACCATTTAGTAAAATCGAACAGGCAAAGAGAGTGGAAGATCAACAATATCTGTTTAGCTATAAGCTCCTTTTCTTTAACCGGAAAATAATGTACCCCTTTTTTCTGACCTTAACTTTTCGGATAAGATATTCGCAAAAATATTATTTCTTTCTCCCTAAAGAGAAGTGTAAGAAATACTTACCCTCGCATTATTTATAATGTTCGAGAACTACCCTCCGTATCCGCGCCATATTTTTATTTGTAAATCAAACTGTATGGAGAGGGATATTATTTTTTTGCTAGTAGTAATATTTTCAATGTTATAGGTGACTTGGTTTTATGGAGTGACTAGAATTTTGTGTATTACGCTCATACAATTATGATATACACTATCGCTTTAAAGTATTTGGTCACCCATAAATAGGTTTTTTGTAGATGACTCTATTTCACAGCTTCTATTTCATTTATTTCTTCTATTTCACATTGCAACAAAACTATTTTTCTCACCTTTGTTTTTAATAACAGCCACCCGACCATCCAACCGACTATTATGAGAAGAATCACAAACAAAGTCAGAGGTCACAATTTCATGTGTCCAGGCATTATCTTGGACCCGGCCCTAGTTTAATCCATAGTCCGGAGCGAGGAGGCATGCAAGCAGCCTCCTTCTGCGAAGCAGTAATGCTAGCGAAGGAAGAGGCAGGTCGCGTGCACGATTCCCAGCCACCGTAAGCGCGGGCCGCGAGCATTGGTGACTCGATGTCCGATCAGGCCCGGGTTATGTTCCATGCGCGCCACAAAGGGATGTCAGCATAGTAGACGGGGCACGCTAGGGGCATGCCTGCCAGTTAAATTTGTTCGAAAGAGTCACCGCGGCCCTGGAACGCAAATGGCATTAGGAGGAACACGGATGGGTTTTAGTCAGTAAGAAACTGACACTCCCTTCTGCTCCGCGTAGAGCGGAAGGAATCATTCAAATTTCCCTTAAAAGAAGCACAATCTCGGACAGATCTTGAGATCTTGGGAGAACCGTGCAGATTAGTATCACCCTTTTGACGAAAGAAGCGCATAGACCTTAGTGGACAACACACAGCACACCCACTAGTTTGATCCAGTCCATCCCTAGCTGTCCTCCACCCAGAGACGCCCTAAGCCCAGGCCCGTACCCCACAGGGGGTGCCCTTAGCGTGTAGTCGCTTAGTTTGTAAGTTTTTTTTTATAAGCCCTGGCTGGAGACTTTAATATTACTACTAGACTAGACTAGAATGCTTAACCGGCAAGCCCGGTTAAGCAGTCGACAACCTTATAGGTTGAACAGCTCTCAAAAAAAAAAGCACACCCACACACAGCACACCTACAGCTCTCCTACAATGACGTGACATCATAATGTTGTGAGAGAGGGACGGACGTATACCGGCCGAATAGCACTATCCCTTTTTCACAAGGGATTCATGATGGCGTAGTAGGGGGCAGTCAATTCGGTGACGAGTTGACTCTACTCAGAACATCTCATCGATTATTAAAATAGTGATAAGAATATAACCTCAAAATTCATACAGCTCACGCCGCAACGAAAGAAGGTCAAAATACACTAAATAACTAATTTCCAAATTTTCCCTCAATATCGAGCCATTTAATATCAACAGACCCACCAAAACAAAAACACCATTAAGTATTTATAATCTCCAACTATTCCTTCATTTCTCGTGAAATCCTCAGAATACACAACAAGGACATTTTTTCATATTTTAATATAACAATATTGCGAACGTACCACCAAAATCAATTTCCCCAGCCTGGCAAGATTATATCCCTTCAAGCCTCTTTTAAATTAAAATAAAAAGAAAAAGGAATTCTTTACAGGTAGGAAAAATTGTGGGCGCAATATGAATCGGTTGGAGGGACACCGCTATGCTATTATTTTGAGATGGGAATTATTTTAAAAGCTGTTTTATTTACCTTCCTTTTGAAAACATAATTACATAACGACGAGACTTCAGAGTATGGTCCTCCATCATGAAAAACTTCATCACCATTTTATTCACCGCGCTACTTTGCCCACAATTTAGGAGCATGGGGATCGGTTCAAGAAAAGAACTTGAACCAATCCCCACGCTCCGGATCCGGTCTCCTTCTCGTTCTACCCGTGATTGCAACAATGTCATCTGCCCGTCTCAGTACCGGATGATCATCACTTCTGCTTCAGCCCATCACACTCATCAACTACACTTTGTACTTTTTACGAAAACGCATTTAGTTAAATCTTCAACTCGCACAGTAACAAGAGCCCGTCGTCGTAGCGATTGCTACGCCGTAGCAGATGACCCACATGTGCTACGAGTTACACTATTCTGGAACATTGTCGAGTTATCAAAGTAATAAGAATGTCGTACAAATTTCAGGAATTAATTTTAAATGACAAATGATATTTATTTTGCAAGTAGGTTAAATATAACACTTTTACACTAGATCAGTCACTAGATCAGTCATTTTAAGCTAGATGAGGCCGGTGTTTCCTAGCTGACTACCCTGAGAAGAAACACCGAACCATGTAGGTTAATGTCTGAGGTGGCCTTTTGAGGGAAGTGCCACACAGATTTGAGTGGACCTGTCCAGACAGTGCAACCATTTGTCAGTTATCGCGTTACTCAAACTTAGATCTTTAAGGAGCTCAACGATTTGACGAACAATACCAAAGTTTTGGGTAGGCTGCATAAATAACTCAAACACACTAACTCAAATTAAACCTTAATATGGCGGGCGATCTACATAGTCCTCACATTCACAATACGTAGTTCTTATTTATTAATCGTATCGACTACAAGACGTAGGGCAATGAGTCATCGCTATCCATCAAGTCATATTGTACTCAAACGCGAGCCTTTCAATAATAAAAAACATCGATTACAAATTTTCTCCCAAACCAAAATAACATCCAGCCAGAAAAACTATCGTCCTTAACCCACAACACAGTCCCGTGCTAACCAAACCGAACAGCCTATTAATCGCGGCACTACTTCCAGCAGATTGCCGCTGGAGGGTGTAAACAAAGTCATTTGTTTCTCGCCCTCGCTGATTGCGTAATTAGAACGCATGCTGGCTGATGGGATCAAGATTACGAACGGATTTCGGGATAATTTTTATGCCTGTGTGTGAGAGGGGAGGGTAATGGATGGATTGCTGCGGTGAATGTGATACATGTGTGTTTTGTTTACTATTGAAGAAAAGTGAGCCTGCTTAAAATTACTATAATAAAGAATACAATAGAATATTTATTAATTCGTTAAAAAAGGTAGGTATTTACAGTAAGATGTTTGCAATAATAATGTTAATACTAAAAATCAGACGTTAAAATTCTACAGGACAGTACAGTACAGTACTTAGTAGTGTGAAACTTAGTACGTAGTAAATATTTCAAACTAAAGTGTGTATTCATTATGTGTAATTTGCATGAAATGCTAATTTACTTTTGATTTTTTTAGGGTTGCAGAGGTTATTTTGTATGTCCGCAGGAACTGCGTTTATTATTTTGGTAGTATGTAGGGGTTTGTTCTAATACCATATGTATTGTTGCAAGGTATCTCAGTTATTTATAGAAGATTCAAAATTGGCCGTCCACCTCAACATATTCCAGCCACTATGATGGCTCCTTCTCAGTTACTGCAGTGCGTCTCTGGAACTCTCTTCCACGCTCTCTACGCTGTCGCGCCCTTCTTTTAATATCTTCAAGAGGAAAATTAAAGAACATTTCCTATCACAATGACATAATATTAGTTGATATGTATTTGTATATATTTATTTGTTTACATGTATGTAGGTATATTTATGTATATTATTTGTACAAGTGTAACCTCAATGCTCTCTCTGTCACTCAAAGGTTTGCTGGGAGGGACCTCAACTTTAAGTTAAGCTCGCCTTTGTACATGAACTTTATTGTCACTGTTTTTATGATATAAGTTGTTTTGGTGTACAATAAAGAATTAAGAACATAAAATCACACCTATACTCCCCAAAGAGTAGGTAACATAAATAGCCAGGTATGTTTAAAGTTTAATGTAAGCTTACATATTGCCATTAACGTCGTACTATACTGCCATCAAGTTTGTAAAAATATTTCCCTTTAAAACAATTTAATTCCTAGACTGAAATTTCAAATAATGCCTAGGCTTGAACAACATTTTGGAATGAAAGTTATTTAAAGGCAGAATACAATTTGTTCCAGTTAAAATTGATTACTTTTTGTTACAAACACATTGAAACGATACAATTATGTTCTTCAACATTCAAAGGATTTTTTTTATTTAATATGGGTTTGCTCTTGACTCTAGTCTAGGTCATAGATGGCAGAGACAAAGTCGACGATGGAGCGAGGCTTACCCAGAAGAAGCCTGTTCACTCTAATTTGAACCTTATTCTTTGTTTCTATTTTTTGTTATCCACGCGTCTACAATAATGGAGCCAAATCTCAATCATTGACCTCCAGACAAAATAGAATAAAGAAAACCTTTTCTTTGTTAACAGTATGTGTCGATAATGGCAATGTAGTCTCAAATGCACTGAAATACAACAGAACAACAATACACTCCTGTGGTATTAAGACTATTCTAAGTTATTGGGGTGTTAATTGTATGTTTGTGTGTTTAATTATACACAGATAGATTGGAAAGTTCGCGACCTGTCCGAAGTGAATGGCCTCATGTAACTTAAAATGACAAAAAATGATTGACATGTAAAAGTGTTATGTTTAACCTACTTACAAAACAAATATCATTTGTCATTATCATTTAGTTAAATCCCTATTGAAATACAAGGCCTTAGCCTTGTTTGTCTTCTGAGCATGTTAAAAGAGTTGTTTGAGAATAGTATAATTTGTCAGTTGGTTCATTTCTCATAATGCTTATCGTTTTAACTTACATTGTCACGTCAGCAAAGCTCCGAACTCCAGTCATCGTCATGATCATCATGTTTGCCAATAGACGTCCATTGCTGGTCAGAGGCCTCCCCCAAGTATCGCTCCATTGATCAGTCGCATCTCGGATCCAGCGGTTTCCCGTGCTCTAGTAGCAATCTAAAATTGAACTCAAAAGTAAGTTACGATTGAGACCATCGTTAGCGTGTTATAGTGATGACAATGAAGAATCTTTTGCTACAAAGATAAAAATGATAATATTCTGATTATACTTCAAAATGAATGTTAGTTTTTGACGTTTAACCGTATCATCTTTGCAGCTTGCAAGTAGCAGTTGGCTGATTTTAAAATTCGCTACTACGTCATCTGAAAACTGCAGCGTATAAATCGAAAACTGCACACAAAGCCACAGGCCAGCACTAGTATAACACAAAGGCCGATTCTCTATAAATCACACTTGCTGCTTCATACCGAGCAATATTTTTGGCGCGCAAGCTTCGCCATATATTTCTGAAATGTGAATTTTCCAATGAAATTGTACGTTATTTCTATTCTAATGCGAGGATGAAAGAAATATATTTACTTGCTTATCGGAGGAAGGTTATTTCTTTGTAGAGTTATTCATATTCAGTTCCTTTCGTAAGGTATATATATAGTTCGATGGCGCAAAATGGCCTTGGAAGATAAAATGTTTGGAAGTTGTCCAGTTCGTCATGTATCCACCATTGTAGTAAAGCAAGGCTATTTTCTAGTAAATGAAATCACTTCTCATTTTTAACTGAGAGAATATGTCTAGATTCTAAGCTGCCTCATTCTCTTGCCTTTTCTGGTCTAGAATGTTGGGGAATAAAACAGGCTCTTCATTCACTCGACTTTTCTGGTTTATGCGAAATTCTGAACGCAATTATTTTGACATTTTAATCATTTCTCACTTCGGTTTCCGAAAGGTAACAAAGTTAAACAAACCGTAACATAATCCGGAAAAATAATTATGTTTCAATTTATTCAATTTCAATATATCACAGATCGTTGTGGCGTAATTCCAATACCGGTTGTGTGTTTAATGATTCACACTTTATCCCAATTGAATATAGGGAGGGGAAATTTAGGAGTGTTATTGGTTTTGAAATTGGTCAGTTTTGATCAATAATGATAACGTTATACAACTGTGTGTTGTATACTAAATCGTTATTGATGGATACGTGCATTTTGTAGAATGAACCTAAAACCTGAATAGGGATTATTGTACTCATAATTTTGAACTAATTGAAATACTGGTACTCGTCTAATTACTACTGATTGACTGGAAGCTGAATTCAATAAAGTTGGAAGAAGGCATAGCAGATGATGAATTATGATCTACTTTAGGTCCAACTATCAAAATCACGACAAAAATAAATAGCTGTTCAGCCGATCGATTCTGTAAACATGTCGAAGTGAAGTCTTGGGTGAAGTGATCACGAGGTGAGCTGTCAATCCATATAATCAAGATGGAATGACAACTCCGTGATCACGTGACATCTTGACTATATGGATTGACAGCTCACCTCGCGGCCTCGTGATCACTTCAACCAAGCCTTCAGGTCGACATGTTTACAGAATCGACCAGCAGTACTTACATTTTGTCATCCAAACAAAAAAGTTGCGTATTTTTGCGATTTCAGGGTTGGTCCCACAGTAAAAGATGTTCAAAATGATGAATCAAATGATCCCCTTTTCAGGTTTAGTGTTTATTCTGTAACACGTTGAATTAGTCGCTTCCTTCTTGTCGCAATCTTTACTGCTGAGAATGTGGATTCGGCACACAGTTCATACACTGTTATTGATTGTGTTTTTCCAACTAGAATTCCTCCGTAATAACTTCAAGTTAAGATTCTTGGCGGGTTATTAGGGTTCCGTAGTTAACAAGGAACCCTTATATTTTCACCATGTCCGTCTGTCTGTTCGCGGTTTAGCTGAGAGACGCTAAGCACTAGAAAGTTGGGATTTGGTATGGGTATAATTATTAATCACGCCGACAAAGTGGTAAAATAAAATAAAATCATGAAAAAAAAAGTATTTTTAGGGAACTACACGTAAAGTAGCGATGATTTTATCGTCTATCCCATGCTCGTGTAAAAAATGTTGTGGGTATGCAAAAACCATTTTTCCATCCAAGGATCCGTTTGCGAAATATTAAGCTTTAAAGTGCGAATTTTTGTTAGAGTCAAGTGTCCCCCACCTCTGCTAGCTAGACGGTTGTTTGTGAAGACGTGAAAAAAACCATTCTAGGAGCATATAATATAACGAATTTAAAAGGAAAACTATCTCAGTAAAGTAGGCTTTACAAGTTATCGAGTATTAGTCGAACAACCAATAAATTGTACTTGGAGAAAGAAAATTTCGTACTTCCTCTTCAGTTACCATTGATCTAAGTGGGCCCGTTTTTAAACGTTTCTATCGTTAAACCGTGAACTCAATAAATCCTACTACTATTATAAAGGCGAAAGTTTGTAAGTATGGATGTATGTATGGATGTTTGTTACTCTTTCACGTAAAAACTACTGAATGGATTTTGATGAAATTTGGCACAGAGGTAGATTATAGTCTGGAATAACACATAGGATACTTTTTATCCCGGGAATATGTTCCCTTAGGATAGTTTTCGACAATCACGCGGGCGGAGCCGCGGGCGGCAACTAGTATATTCATAGAATCAAACAAAAAGCATCATTCTAATTCGGCAATTGTGACGTGCAACTGCGGAACCCTCCACTGCGCGTGGCCCGACACGTATTTAGTCGGTTTTTTGCAAATTACTTGTTCAACATAAATGGCGAAGTACAAATTTAACTTTTTGTCTAAATATCAAAGGAAAAAATATATATTCTGTCACAATTGCTAATACAGTAGGTATTTCAGTAGCCCTGACAGTTTATCCAAAACTACAAACTAAGTGCCAGCAACTCAATAAGATTCTATTAGCATAGGCCTGTTTTAACCCGTCTTGGTAATCCCTTAATCAGTCCTACGACACCCTGGGGACGGGTTTACAGACTAGTACACTAGTTCCGTAATTAATTTGACGTCAACATGGTTCCGCACATTTTGTTCAGACAAATTATTATAAGATTGGTCTCCGCTAACTTGGAGTGGTAAACAGCGACCAACGAATTTTCCGTCTACACGAATTCTTGTGCAAGCCGGGAGTTGGGAGAGAATTTGAATTTATTTTAACATTCTTACATGAGGTCTTGAAGTGGAGAATAGTGGTTTTTAACCGACTTCAAAAGAAGGAGGAGGTTCTCAATTCGGTTGTATAAAGAAGGGATATACGTTCCGATTGGTTATATAGAAATTTCATCAAAATCGGTTTAGTAGTTTGGTTTTTAAATCAAAATAGCTTGAGGAAATAGAAAATATATCATCCAAGTATGTTTTGCTTTCCTGTGACTTTTCAGGGGTATTGTTAGGTGTACCACTAAAAAGTGATAAATAAAAAAACATTTTTAACAAAAAATACAACCGACTTCCAACTTGGAATTCTATCTGGAAGTCGGTTGTATTTTGTTGAGTTCCTTTTACTTGGAAACACTTAGTTGTAATGTAAGTAAAAGAAGAAGTATTACGTGGAATATAACTACGCGCTTATATTCCCCAAAGGGTTAAGCAGAAGTTTTTGTTACCTGTAAACGTATCGCGAGTTATTTTGGGGTTTCGTACCCGAAGGGTAACTAGCGGAACCCTATTAGTAAGTCAGTCTGTTTGTCAGCGGGTTATATCTCATGAACCGCAATAATTAGTTGGACACTTTTCACAGGTTGTGTATTTCTACTGTCGCAATAACAACAAATTAAAAATATAGGGAGTGGTATCACGTTTCTTGTTTGGGGGCTACGAGTGCAAGTCCATTTGGCCAGTTTTAATCAGTGTTCTGGGAAGGAACGACTTTAATTGAAAATCTAAGGTAAGACGAGTATACTGTAAGTACCAACTATTTTGCCCCATTCGTAGCAGCAAGCCAAATTTCCATAAAGATTACAGTGGATTCTCTATACTGGAAAAGCTTTTCTGCTCGTGGGAAGGGCCACCTGCAATGTACTTTACTGTTACACTCAGACCACTACAGAATAACCATAATTAGATGAAAATTATTCGTCGCGCCGAACTCCCGGCCTAACCCGTCCCCGTCTGGAACTTTAAGTACTCAGAACTTCCCCGGAATTTACATTTTCAATGCGAAATTATGTCCTCCGATGTTCCGGAATAAACGGCAACGGCACTTATGCAAAAATAACCAGCAACTAAGTACTTGTACAGGCTATTAGCAGGATTGCTGATTGACTTGAAAACCAGTTGGAAAGTTTGCAGTTGCCGAGTTGCAGTTAGGGAACTCGCCTCCGATTTCAAGCAGCAATTTATTGAAAATTGTTTCATTTTGGACCGCAATCGGTTGGGTGTTGGGTAGTGTTGTGTGTGTGAAGGGCAGTTCTCACAGTCTCAACCTTCGAGCATCTAAAAACTTACTTCTTCATATTCCTTCTCACCGCACCGGGTTTTTGTCTAATTCTTTCACTATTTCTACCATTAAATTCTCGAATATGCTACCCCTTGACATCAAGAAGGCGGAATCTAAATTTTCCTTTAAGCGAAAAATCCGAAAGCTTGTCATTCTTATGAATTCTCTTATTCAGTAAGATTATAAATATCATATTTATGAGTTAATTATTTTAGCATATATGTATATGTATTTTATTAGTATAATACATATTATTTGTGTTTTCTTTCCGAAACAATGACGAACAAATTGATGCATTAAGTCCGCCCATGTACCACTATTGTGCATTAAGTTTAAATAAGTGTTCGGGATTGGTGTGTCTGTCTCGAGGTGTTTTGTAGTTTTCGATGATGGGAGTGGTTTAAGGGCTTGGAGGTAGATTGGTTATTGTAATTAGTAACCAGTTTCCGTCAGTGGCTTCTACTGCGTGAAAGTCGGTTGTTATACCATGGGAACATTGGAAGACCAAGGACAAAAAGCCCTAATAAGCCTTTCCAGGACCTAATCCAGGACTTGTCTATCCGTGTGCCAATGTTGGTTTAGATGTATGTTGGTTGTTGAATAATACAAAGTATAGTCTGAGTTCTTGTACAATACAAGTGCTTGTCTAGGTACTTGTAACTTTCACGAATTTGTAGCGGTATCAATACCACCACATGAAAAACTAAGATGCGAAATTTGCACGGCAACAAAAAGAACCGCAGCACCAGCTACAATGAACTAACAACGAAATCCTTTATCGCGGACGCAAAATTCTCTGTGCGATTTGAACATATACAACAGTCCGAATATCAACTATCGGGCAGTTGCCCACCAGACACAACAACCGTCTGGTCGGAGGATCCTCCCATTTTCGGTGGAGGTATGCGGGACTTTACTTTCTGTACCGCATACCTCTATAAATTGCTTAGAAACAATACTTCAGGGAAACTCAATGTTCTTTAGTTACTAATCAAAGTAATGACTATACGTAAAACTAATTGTAAAATAAAACTTGGGTGTTTTAGCCTTTATCACAATCTAACGTTTTGTAATAAAATTTCGACATTAACTTCTCAATAACATTAAGAAGAAAAATAATGACTTATTCTAAAAAAAAACTGAAAAATCACATAAAATAACTTAATGAACAAAGTCATCCGACACTTTCCAAAGAAAACACAAAGAAAGAATACTAGTTGCAACTTGCGGAGTTGCTGCAAGTCGGGACATTGTCGAGTGCTAAGTATTTTAGCTGTCACAAGTTCTTGCAAGCTCTGAGACTCTTCAATAACATGTTTTTGTTGGCTTTCCAAAGAATTATTTCATAACTTTAAAAACTGTTCTTTTATAAGATTCTTTGTGTATCCTTTTTAGGGTTCCGTACCGGAAGGTAACTGACGGAACCCTGTTACTAAACCTCTGCTGTACATCTGTCCGTCTGTCTGTCTGGTTGTATTTGTAAACTAAGAATAGAAACAGAATTAAATTTTTCAAAGAGTGTGTATTTTCATTGCCGCTATTACAACAAATATAAGTAAGAAAAAAAATAATTTGACCTGAGCGAACATTGTAAAGCTTTTAAAATAATGTCTTATAATAATTGACATAATCATTAATATTTTTTTACATTATAAATTATTTAATAACTTATATATTTAAACCTGTTTTTATAAATACTTATGCACTAGAAATAAAAATAAAACTCCTAACTAAATAAACCCTAAAATATGGCGGCAAAAAATTCATCCGCATTAAATAATGAATGCGGATTTGTCTTAAAACTTTGACATCTCATACCACGTTTCTCGACATACTAATGTTATAATTGTGATTAAATGAATGTATTTGTGAGCTGGTTTAATTTGACATGCCATATCTGATTGTATTGTATTTATTTAATGTGTGATTTTAAATTGTATTATGTGATAATTATGGGCTGTGCCTGCAATAAATGAATTTTATTTTATTTTTATTATTTATTTTATATCCGGCGATACTTTAAAACGGAGAAACCAAAATTAATCACAGTTTAAGTTGAATGATTAAGATCGTACACGATGCCTATCCAAGTGGCAATTACCAAGAACGCAACCAGGAGAGGATCTATTCTAGTTCTAGATTTCAGTTCTAGCAATTAGCAAAGTGTAAAGTTTGAGTGAGACTCTTGTTCGTATTTTTTATGGAATTTTTAGCTTTAAAATAGCCAACTGAATGTATACGAAGATTAATGAAACCAGTTCTTATCCCAAGTTAATTCGTTCGGTGCAGCCATATCATCTACCACTTATAAACTTAAACATTTTAAAATAATAAAGCATCTATTAGCTAATGTACCTTGTTTACATGGCTAAACTCTACTGATTTTAGCCATGTTATTAGGTAAATTAAACATTTTGTGTGTATGGATGGGATACTTTCCACCCATACGCACATAAGAATACTTTCATAGTGCGTACAGCTAAGGAGTGGAATTCCCCGCCGGAGCCTGTTTCCTGGTAGCTTGTGGTTACAACCTGGTGGTTTTTAAGTCAAGAGTGAAAAGGTTACTTCTAGGCAAGCGTGCTCCATCGTCGACCACATCATCGCTTTCCATCAGGTGATATGGTGGTCAACAGCGAGCCAACCTATAATAAAAAAAAACCGGCCAAGTGCGTGTCAGACCACGCACAGTGTAGTGTTCCGTAGTTACCCGTCTCCTAAACCATGCCAGAAAAATAATAAAAAGTACTTCACTATGATTACATAGTAACAAATGCACTTGGTTTTAAGTCATTTAGTCTTACCCAGTTCCATTTTATAAGTTGGTCGACTATAACTCATTAACTCGTTAAGCCCTGTACACTAACACTTACATGTCGGGGGCCTACCCTAAAAAAAAGTATTTCAAAACTTTATTTTACCACTTTGTCGTCGTGATTAATATGTATACCCATACCAAATTTCAACTTTCTAGCGCTAAGCATCTCTGAGATAAACCGCAGACGGACAAACAGACAGACGGACATGGCGAAACTATAAGGGTTCCTTGTTGACTACGGAACCCTAAAAAGCTTATTCACTAAAAGCTCACACGTACCAATAAATCTAAAAATAAAAAACCAAATAAATAACAGTGAGAACATAACAAATCCTCCCTTCACACCGTACAAAATTGATTCCGCGAAATCCTGAGGCGCCATAATTTTCAATACACTTTATTCCGCGTGATTTTTATGGAAGCTCATAAACATGTGTTGTGACCGCAGGATGACGTATGAGTTCGGTGTGATTGATGCCAAGGCTTTCTCACTGTCCGGTGATGTGATTCACTTGCTTTGTCCAGTCTTGGGGAGATTACTTGGTCGGCGAAAACTGTTTACTGACATTTGTTTCTTTTTGTGGGGAAAAATGAACGGGATATGTTACGTTTAGGGAAATTGTAAAGGGTGTTCTTGATGTGAACGAGGTTTTAAGAGAAAAATGTCAAAATTAACAATGCTTTTTGACGTTATAATACAAAATCAAAGGTAAAATGTTGGGATAAATGATCTGACAAGTACATATTTTAACTTTTCCAATTAATAATACTGCCTTTTAAAATATATCAGAAATCTTTACTAGAATTATGAATCTGTTTTATTCCAACAATCGTGAAAAAATATTATTTACGACGTTACTTTCGTCGACATATTTCTCAGATTCCTTCAATATAAACGTCCTCGACAAATTGCCAAGAGAGACACAGATATTTGTCAAAAAAAAGAAAACATTAAAAATGAACCAACCGGAAATTAAGTGCTTAGTTTTCCAAGACATGTCTCCAATAACGTAAGAGAAAAACAATCTAGATAGTTAATTCTTATCCTACCAAGTCTAGAAATCACGTTCAAGGTTAAAAACACAGGAAATTGGCTTTTACAAAAAAAATAGCAATTGTTGAGATCCTCTGAATTCTTATCTAAATGTGGGCCATCTTATAATTATTACTCCGCTACAGAGATACCAACTTTTTCCAATCGATTTATGAAATAGGTTTGATCACTGCGTTTGCCTGTTGGCTGTTGACATTTCAAATTAAAAATTCTGCGTAGACTACCACTATATTGTAGTTAGCCGTGACGTGCAGGCGTTTTGGGGGACTGTCTTTATGTAGAACTTTGACGTTCAAAAAGTGCTGGCACTCAGCCTAATTTGAATGAATGACTTTTAATTTTGATTTTGCCACATAGTGTGAAAAGAAACGTAGTACACACTGTATGAAACAGGAAATGACACTAGACTTGACAGAAAAATAACTGAGAAACGTCACATGTGGCTGGGTACAAGTACAGACGTTGATAAAGTGTAAGGAGACACGGCAAGGAAGGTCGCCATACTTAAAATTACGAATAAATACCTCCAGTTTTTCAGTCCGAGTTTTATTAAGAATTCCTGTTTTCAAGCAATAACACAACCACCAAATTTGTTGGGTCGCTTTTCCATTTATACGAATACAGCTAAATACCAGTATTTTACACAGAGCAACTGCCCATTTGATCTCCATAACCCTGTAATTTTGGCAATACTGGTTAAATAGGGCTTCTGACAACCCGTAACGACTTTCCAAGATGTACAAATGAAAGTCGTGACCACCGCCTTCGAGACACTTATCATGGTACGTAATGATTGCTCACCCATCCACAGATACCCACCTCAGCAAGGATTGTTCTACATGACAGCTTTAAATACTCTTTTGTTATTTTATTCGCTTCTCATCGGATCAAATCATATTTATTTATAGGTACACAAAATATGAGCGAATTAATATTAATAATATTTAATATTTTTTTCGCTAGATGGCGCTTTAGCTACAAGCATTTGAATTGTTGTTCTCCGTTTTTGAAATTCACTAATAATAGTAAACAAAGTGTAATAATAATAAGTGTACACCAAAAACATTAAGCAAGTTATAAATATTAAGTGTTAACGTTATTCACGAAAAAACTCAAGTGTTATGGAAGAAAATTAAACATTTGTGAATGGTGTTTAAAAACCCTCGGACAAATAATAGCAACAAAACATGAACTCAAGTGAAGAAACGGTGCAAAAATAAGTGACTAACAGTGTATAATAAGTGAACAAAACTTATAAAGTAATCCGCAATTTAAACTTGAATCGCTCAAGTTGTGAGAAAAAATTCCACTGGCATGACTCATATCTAACGAGTTTTTATTATTTAAAAATCTTTCTCGCATTAAACGATCACCAATTTCAACCAAGATAGTATCGCTTCAGTTGGTGAGATAATTCAAGCAGACGACTGCCGTGTACGTAGTCCTACGTTCGAACCCCGCCGATTGTTTCACTTTTTGTAATAGACAGAATTGTTAACTTAACAATTTCTAGTTTCTTACAATGAACTTCTTCGGAAATATCACTCAGCGACGTCAGCGCCAGCGCAGACATTCGGATACAAATGAAGATATGAACATAACTACCGACTTGAATTGTACCACTAGCAATAGTTTGCCGGAAATGTCAGACGAAGAACATTGCGATGAAATTACCCAACTACAAAATAAAATCAAGGAATTGACATTGGGATTAGAGGCAGCACACGCAGAAGTAGAGAGTTTAAACTTAGAGAATACTGAACTTAAAAAAACCATTGACGAATTAACTAAGAAGAAAAATATCTATAAAAAAATTACAACCGATATAGTTAGCGACAACGGTACATCTCCAATAACTAACAAGAAAAAGAGGAACAAAACCAATACTACAAATAACAGCCCCCAGACAACACCCAAGATTGACAAAACTAAAACTATCTATTTACCCACACAGATTGCTGACAAATCGACACAATATGATACTCATTTAATGACGAACCTGCAAGGCGATAAAAATTGTTTATTAAAAGAAAACGAAAGAAGGAAAAATGTTTGTATAATTAGCAATAATAAAAGGAATAATTTACGTATGTTAATAGAGGACACTTTTCATATGTATGATTACTGCCACTACCTCTACCCAGGCGGTGATATTCAACAAATGCTTCAGGGCATTAACAATAAAATAAAAAACTTTAATAAAAGTGACTACTGTATTATCATGATGGGAGAGATGGACTTCATACGCACTGGAAATTATCACGACATTATATTTCTTATTAGAGAAAAGATCGGAAAAATCAATCACACCAATGTAATAATTTGCCTTCCGACCTACAGATATGGCTATTATACCACTATATATAATGCAAGAATAGAAACTTTCAATAATCTCTTATATCTGGACAACTTAACTCACGAATATGCCTATTTACTAGACTCTAATGCAGAATTAACTTGTGGCTATGAAATGTTTTCTGCGCAACAAGGACACATAAATGGAACAGGGATGAAGAATATTTTCACTAATCTCCTGAGGATTATAACTGAAATCGATGCTGAAAATAATATGACAACATCTTATGCTTCTACCTCAGAAATTAAGGATCCAGACCAGTTTTTTCTATAATTATTTAATGATTATGCATCAAAACATCGCGGGACTCATTAACAAGGCGGATCAACTAACACTGCACCTGCAAGAACTAGCCGAACAAAGAAATAGTATAGACATAATTTGCGTCACGGAACACTTTATGGAGCGAGGTCACGAGGAGCTTCTTCTAATACCTAATTATAAATTAGCCGCTTCCTATACAAGAACCACGAAAAGAGGGGGAGCCTGTATTTTAGTAAAATTTGGTCTCCAATATAAAGAACTTACGAATGTGAGTAAAATGTCAATTGAAGGCGTTGTCGAAGTTTGCGCAATTGAACTTATACAACATAACACAATCATTATCTGTATATACAGAGTACCAAAGTTAAACAATTTAGAAGTGTTCTACTCAAAATTAAACATTATATTATCAAAATACTGTTACATCTCGAACAAGAATGTAATTCTATGTGGTGATTTCAATATTAATATTTTAAAACAAGACAAAGTATCTCTTGAGTTTACTAGTTTCCTATTGAAGTCCAATCTATCTTTACAAATTAATCAACCAACTAGATTACAAAGCAATACCTGTATTGATAATTTTGCACATAATATTTCACGAAAATGTACTCATAATGTCCTTGATCTGCATTTGTCGGATCATACCGCACAAACTTTGAAACTTCCAGTAAAAAAGACATATTTAATTAAAAGTTGGAATATAAAAGTACGCGATTATAGTAATGAAAACTTGATAAAATTCAAAAACTGTTTGAAATCAATTTCTTTTTCTGATGTGTATCTTACTAAAGACCCTAACGTAGCGTATAACAACTTTTTAGAACTTTTCCAATTGTTTTATAATTTATGCTTTCCAATTATCTACAAAAAAACAAAATTAATAAAAAATCCAAATTGGCTAACACCTGGTATTAGACGGTGTAGCCAAATAAAAAGACAATTGTTATGGAATCATAGATTAAATCCATCTAAGATAAACGTGACAAAACTTAGAAATTATTCAAACAGACTTAAGAAAATTATAAAATTGACCCAATTAGCAAAAAATAACTATAAAATAGAGACAGCACATAATAAATCGAAAATGACATGGAAAATAATTAATGAAAATAGAAACAACTCTCCACCAGAGCATATTAAAGAAATAATTAATGACGGAGTTACATACACTACACCCAAAGACATAGCAAATACGTTTAATGACTACTTCATAAGCCAAGCAGAAAAACTTTCCAATACTTCGGCACAACTGATCACTGACAATAAAATAAATTTCACAGCACAGTCGCACATGCCTAGATACCGTAGCCTTATCGCTGGCCGGAATATCTAATTTCATGTAGTGACCTTTCCTGAAAGCGGCCGAAAGGTCGTTCGCTTTTCAGGTCAATGAACATGGGTTTAAACTGTATGCTAGGTGTAGGTGTGTCAATGACCGAGACTTGATACACGAAGTAGAATTTTGTGCTTAGATTAGGGATAAGAACAGATGGTCGATGGGGCCGAAAAGTTCTGGAGTGGCGCGTACCAGAAGACGCAGCGTTGGAAGGCCTCCCACAAGGTGGACCGATGACCTGGTGAGGGTCGCGGGTAGCCGACGGATGCGAGACGCACAGGACTGGTTGTTAACCCCCGTGCCTCGGAAAGCACGTTAAGCCGTTAGTCCTCCGCAAGATCTCTCTATGGTCGTATCGAGATGCTGTTCCATGGAAATATGAGAGTAATGGTAGAGGGAGTGCACCTGTGTTTGCGCACACACGCCTGCACTATAATATGTCCCGAGTTGATGGCTAGTCCCCGTTGAGATTGGCCGCCATGGCCGAAATCAGTCAGGAGGACCATGTTATGTATGTTTCATTATATCCGGATGCTTCTGAATTCTAATATTTTTACTGGAGCTACTGTCTCTGACACTCACAACCCGGTTAGTGGGTAACACGTTAACTCTTCGATGCTTCGCAGATTTTTCCTTTAGAAGCGTTTCTCGTATTGAACACCAATGATATAACGAGTAGAACGAATCTCAAATGAGCATTATAACCCTTGAATATCGACAAGTTTAAGCTGTCGTTTTACTATTGAAGCCCAATTTCAAAGAAATTTTTAATTTCAAATGCCTTGAAACGAGCAATTCTTGTATATATGTATGTATATATAATCTAAATCTCGGAAACGGCTTCAACGATTTTCATGAGATTTACTTTGTCTTTCATTTTTTAAAAACGTTTACCAAAAAAAAGCCGAGCAAAGGTCGGTCATCCAGGTACTTTATTTAATCGTAGGAGAACCAAGAGCTAAAACAGATGAATAATAATTGTGCCAATTACAAGTTCTCACGGGTAAAACAGAAAAAGTTTGAACACATAACAACAAACACAAGAAAGCCCAAATAAAATGTTTCTTAAATAACCTACAAGAAACTTTAATTCCATTATAGGTTACACACATATTAAAAAGTAACCCTCTGCTAATCTCTCCTGAAAAATAACTCAAAATATAAAAGTTAAAAGTTATGTACCGATTTAGATACATTTGTTTACGAAACTAAAATAAAACAAACGTCATTAGAGAAACGGAAGTGAGCAATGGCTTTTTCCTGTCGCACAGCATACATATTTATGTTGGCAGCATTGTGCGTACGATACGGTAGGTAGTGCCAACTGAAACAAAATATATTGTATTGAGATTCTGTTCCAGTGTCTTTTACATAAATGTATGGTAAGAATAAAATAACTCGATGATTTTGTTTAAACGTAAGTCACTGTATTCCTAAATCGGTAGGCAATCGAGGCATTTTAAAATCTGAAAATAAAATAGAGGAATTCTTTTTTTAAGAAAGTTAAGCTTGGTATCACTGCTTTGGCCACGTTTACTTATCTATATCCAGTTCATTATGCCAACATTTTCAAAACTCCATTGAAAAAGGGAGGATCCTCCGGCCAGACGGTTATTGTGTCTGGTGGGCGACCGGCCGATAGTTGATATTCGGACTGTTGTATATGTTCAAATCGCACGGAGAACTTTGCTGGCGCGATGCAGGATTTCGCTGGTAGTGCGTCGCTGACAGGATAGATAGCGTTGCGGTTCTTTTTGTTGCCGTACAAATTTCGCTTCTTGACATTGATTGATTGATTGATTGATTGAGGCGACATTGATGCCGCTTCAGTACTGTTTGCTCATGTCGCCTTAGGCAGGCCGCATACATACGTCTTGTTTTCGAAAGGAACTTCAGATTTTTTGTCCATTTGGAAAAAAGAAATTCGCCTTGTTTAACCTTTTTCAATGGAAGCCTCAAAGCTTTTATTTCAATTAAACCATTTACAGGCACTTTTTAATTCTTAAGGTCGGTCGGTCAAAAAGATGAAGTTATTTCCACATTAAAAGCGTAGATCTCTATGAAGAAGAACGTGCAAGAAATTCCACGGACACTCTTTTAAAAATCATATTTTTTTACAAAGTTATGGTTACATCATTCATGTTAAAATTAGACATGAAGGCAAGCATTCAGGTCTCTTAATCTGAATTCCTTATCGAAACCTTATCAGGAAACCGTACGTATGCGGCCGGCCTAAGGGTTCGAAAATTCGACGATACGCTTCAAGGAAAAACACTACAAAGTAAAAAATTGCTTTAATTTCGGAAGTGTGTGTTTTTGGTTGTTTCTTCGTATTTTAACACGAACTTCTCAAATTAAACTAATTTTATACTTTGTAGTGTTTTTTTATTTGTAAAACGGTTTTATTTTTTTTACTTTTCAGTGGTACACACCTATCTTTTCTATTTTTTCCAGCTATTTCGATTTAAAAACCAAACTACAGAACCGATTTTGATGAAATTCTATAGGACCAACCGGAAAGTATATCCTTTCACTTAGATGACGGAGTTATGAGTTAACAGACATATAACCGTATTGAGAACCTCCTCCTTTTTTTAAAGTTGGTTAAAAAGGTAGGTAGTGTCCTGCTTCCTTTATCTTGTCTTGGCTGGTGATGCCATGCGCTCAGATCAACACTTCAAAGGTTATATGGAGGATAAGTTTAACTTACTTCAAGAAAAGAATTGATAGCAACTCAACAAAGTAGTGGAACTCTCTGCCTGCGTCTGTGTTTCCGAACGCATACAACCCTAATCTCTTCGAAATTAGAGTGAACAGGCTTCTTCTGGGTAAGCTCGCTCCATCGTCGACTTTAATAATAATAATAATATAATAATATATCCTGGGACAACTCACACACGGTCATCCGATCCCAAACTAGGCAGAGCCTGTACTATGGCAACCAGACAACTGATAAACATACTTATATATTTCTAAATACATACATATTATGCACAAATTACACCCAGACACAGAACAAATGATCATGCTCATCACACAAAGATTTTTCCTGGGTGGGAATCGAACCCACGACCACCGGTTAAGCAGTCAGGGTCACTAACCACTCGACCAACAGGTCAGTCACTTTGTCTGTGTCATGTATGACCTAGACTAGAGTCAAGAGCAAACCCATATTAAATAAATGAAAAAAAAAGCAATTTTGACCTATAAACATCTTCTATAGGTCATGTATAACTTATAAACATCTTCTATAGGTCATATATACTTAAAGGTTTACACATTACCGAGAGGTGTTATCATATCTCTTTCTCGAAGTACACTTAACAACAAACTGCAATAGGTTGATCAGCACTAAAAGGTAGTAAGTAGCGTATATGTAAGTTCATATTTAACGTAACTTTATACGTTACGTAAATACTTCTAATACTCTTAGAGCAAATATCGCTACACTAACTTGCCACACTGAACAGGTGGGCCAGAAAATCTATTTCTCACAAAATCATAAGAAAATCTCAAGTAGAACTAGGTACCTGCCAAACACAGTATGTATAGGACATACAGTGTTGAAAGCGAAACACAAATAAAAAAATACAGAAAAAATTGAGAAGGGAATGATATCTAATTTAAGCTAAACATATACATATTATATCTAGCATACCGAATTACCCATTACTAAATCAAAGAATACAAAATTTAATAGGCCATAAATTTTTTCCTGAATTTGAATAAACTCAAAGCTGTTTAGAGCAGATTTTACCGCGCTGCATGCCTTCAAGTCAATTGCCCACCGAAAAACAATTGCCAGAACTAATCTAAAGGATTTTTAGGACATATTTAAAGGATTTTTAGGCACTGTTGCACTATATAATAAAATAGAAAACGCGAATGTAACACTGTCTAATACCTAGTGTTTAATTAATCCGTGAAAACTTGTAATTTGCCATCATCATGTTATTAACTATTAATATTGTGTCTGCCTAGCTGTAAGTTTTCCGAAAAATATAAAATAAAATATGACCAATCGCAGAACGACGGCTTCCTAAACGATGTACTTGAATGATTAGGTAACCTAGACATTCCTACTTTCACCATCACTTAACAACTACCTTATTTCCTTGCAAAATGGGTCTTCTGAACCACCGTGCCAGCAGCCCAAACAGCTATAATAAACCAGCCCATTCCGGTTTTATCCAGTCATTACTGGCGCCTATAAACACAGGCGGTCGCTGCCACGTGACCGGACTATGTACGCCTACTTTATGGCCCTACACTTATCATGGAACTTTATATGTACACTTAAATATTGTACGTGCTTTCCGAGGGTAGTAATTATTTTTTTATCTTTTTGACTTGCTTGCCCGGTAGTGGTTTGAGCTGTTTTGGTGTGAGCTTCCTAATTTTTGGGTTATTTCAACTCAAAGCATTTATTTCAATTAGACCATTTACAGGCACTTTTGAATTGTCAAGGTCGATCGGTCAAAGAGATGAAGCTTGCACGTTCCAAAGCTTGCACGTAGATCTCTATGGAGACGAACGTGCAAGAAACTCCACGGACACTCTTTTAAAATTAATATTTTTCACACATCATTCATATTGAAATTTTGCATTTGTCTTTTAAAAATAAACCGAGCATTTGCTTCTGTTAGTTCCTTAAGAGCAAGTTGCTGGTGGATAATCCTGGCTACAAGGTTGTGTCTGTGCAAATAGTCTCCGTTAGCCAGACTAGAACAACCGGAAATAATGTGGCGGATGGATTCCCCGGGCCGGTGACATGCCTGACATATGTTAACCGTACCGTCCTTCAATATGTTTTCCGGTAGTTGTTCGTCATCATAACTTCGTCCATAATAGCACAGACAAAACCTTCGGTTTCCCCGAAGAGGTCACCAAAACGCAGCCAGGCTACGGACGCTAAACGCAGCCAGGCTACGGACGCCAAATATTATTATTATTATTTTTTAGTTTCACATATCTATTGCTTAATTAACTTATAAACTAAGCCCCACAAAACCGTAGTAATGGTTTGACTGTGGGGTCGGTGAGTCTTTACATAAACACTCATTTGTTAATTTGTACTTATAGAATTGTACACTGTAGCACTTTAACACCCTTCTAAATAATATATTCTTAATTTATTCTTAAAACAATTTTTATTCATTTCACTCCTTATGTCTGTCACCAAAGTAGTTGGTGACTCTGGGCATACTGAAACTGCCAGCAGCCATAGATCGTGTATTATCGTGTGTGATCGTGTTTAACTACTATCTCACCTGATGGTAAGCAATGATGTGTCAAAGATGGACCTTACGGTTCTCTAGCAATTAGAAAATATAGACTCCGGCAGGAAATGTTTTTTTATTTTTATTATGTTTTCTTTTCCTTTTTTCTTTTCACAATGTATTTCTATTTTTTACCTTTAGTTACACTATGTCACCAATAATAATAAAATTGTAGTAGAAGTCTAGTGTTGCTACATACTGTGTACAATTTTATTATAATACCCAATTGGGACTAGCACTGTACAGGTTATATACCTACAATCTTGTGGAAATGGAAGTACCGTACTATAGGTATGTGCCCGACCCAGTTCTCGAAAATGGCAATTGCACGTTGTATTGGGATCGGTCTATCATCATTGACAGGACTATTGTTGCCAATAAGCCTGACATAGTGGTGATAGATCGACTAGAGCGCAATGATTGTTGATATAGCAGTCCCTCATGACGAGAACCTCGTGAAGACTGAGAAAGATAAACAAACGAAGTATTTTGACTTGGCTCGCGAGGTTGTCGACATGTGGGATGTGAACACAGTAGTCATTGTGCCGATAGTCGTGACAGGCAATGGCATAATTACCAAGAGCCTCACCCAACATCTAAAGAGGCTCTCGTTGGGCAGCTGGATCAAGGGCTTGATCCAGAAAGCAGTACTCCTAGACACGGCGCGCATAGTGAGGAGGTTCCTCTCTCAGGGGCCCTGACCACCGGTAGCTTGGACCCTGTTCCCGATACCGGTGGGCTACTTACTTTTTTTATATTTTTATATCTTTGTATTTAAATATTTAAAAATATAATTTATATGTATATAATATGAATAAAGGAAATAATAATAAACGTGAGGCCAGCAATAAGAAAAACTCACCCACCTCTTGCCATTTCCGTCTTACCAAAACACTTAGATATATCCCACGTAAGAACTTACTGAACATAATACCTATCAAGGAGATCAGTTCCAAGTTACCCCATTTATTTATAAAACAAAACATGAATTTGATCCAAACCACTAACAATCCGTATTATGAAGCCAATTAGCAGATCTACTAATGAAACATAGTTCCTTCTCAATAGCTCAGGGTATTATGTCAAATATAAATGGGTATGATAACAAAACAATATTGATATCGAATATCTTAATAACAGAACAACTACCTTATCGGTCTACAAACAGGGTTAGGTTATTTAATGGGTTGGTAGATAGTTGGATTCTGTAAGCGATAATGTGCACTGAAGCCGAATTTAAAAAATAATTGCTTCTGTTTATTTGTGTAAATATGTACATAACTAACTTAAAACTATTCACTTAACTATTATATTTATTAACTATTTATATCTACTAAACATGGGCGTGCAGTAGGCAAGGGTAGGCCAGCCCATACATAATGCCCAAAAAAAACTCACCACATTATTCAGGGTTGAAATCACGATACTGACGATGCGAATTTTCGTCTTTCCACCAAAATTTTCGTCTTTTTTTCACTTTGAAAGTGGACGAAATTTTTTTTTTGGTAGGGGTAGGTCATACACTTACTGTAGCCTATTGTAGACGCATGCTACTAAACCTAACTATATACATAAATGAATATACAAAAACAAAATACACTCAGGCGTCGAAGTATTCCTTCTCATCGCTGTAATCTGGAAACGTGCGCAGACTGGCGGCATTGCCACGTTAAATGGCAATGTGCTAATTTTTTGAGCAAAGAACAAGACAGCTCTATGGTCATGCAAAGTGTCGATCAATTGGCGATATATGTCCTTGAAAAGGAGACGCGCACGCAGAACCCATGACCCAAGCGTTTCGACCCCAAATGGTACAAAACTGGAATTACCTATAAGGTTTATAGTATTTGCGCCGCTTGAGGGCCTCAGCTCAATATTTTTTTACAAATATTCGTTCTAGCGAAGAGTAATGAATCATCTGCCGAGCCTTTTCCCAACTACATTGGGGTCGGTTCCCACTCTAATTATTACTTACCAGTATTTTAAATGGAGCGACTGTCATTCTGACGTTCACAACCCAGCAACTGAGGAATTCTCTGCCAGAGTCTGTGTTTCCTGATAGCTACAACCTGGGAGTTTTTAAGTCAAGATGGAATGGGTTTCTTCGACCACATCATCGCTTACCATCAGGTGAGATAGTGGTCAAACGCGTGCCTACTAATAGTAAAAAAATACGGGATATCTCCCGTACAGGGATCCCCTTAGCAAGACCGGTGTCAGATTTTCTGCATTCTAACTCTCCATAAGCCTCCGAGGCTCAGAAGCCATTCACGAACTGACCTCGATAAGCCTTGATTAACCTTGAAGATGGAGCTGTGCAGCTGGTATTATTTTGCCACGAGCTCCTGAATAAAGTGTAGGTATATAGGATCATCATCCACCGTACACATCAAAGACTACAAAAGTATACATAAACTATTTGTTGATGGGATGCCAAAGGTACAACCGCTCTCGCTGACAAGCAATTTAACAACACGTTTTCATAGGAACTGTAAACTTTAACTTAACTGCCTTTTTGACCTCACAGACATTCTGTGAGATTAAAAAGGCAGTTAAGTAAAGTCGATCTTTAAATCATGCCAAGAGTGATATTTATTTTGCAAGGATATTTACTTCTGTTTTTATAAATACTTAACTAACTATATACACTAGAAATAAAAATAAAAACTCCTAACTAAATTAACCCTAAAAAATGGGGTCAAAAAATTCATCCGTATCGCTGTCGACTGGAAGTGTACCCAAAAGGCTGGCGGCATTGCCACGTTGTATGGCAATGCTTATTCTTTGACCAAGGTAAAAGCCAGCCCTTGGGTCACGCGAAGTGGCAACTAAGCGTCTTGAGAGATCTTTAAATTGAGCTTTACGTTCAGGCAAAGGCATCTTGATTTAATCTCTAATTCAAATGAACTGAAAAAGAAAAATCTAGAAACTTAATCTAGAAATGCTTGCATAAAAGTTTAAACTAATCTTAGCATTTTTATAGCTGCTAATATTACGCATTAAAAAGCCTTTGGCATAGTGTTAACTCGACCTAAGAAAGGGTATCTACACAACCGAATCAAAGTCAAAAACATTTTATTTGAAACTAGCTGAGAACCCGCCCCGGTTTCGTACGGGTGCATTTTGTTTCAGAATATTATTTCATACAAATATTGCCGTGACAATTACGCAGACAACAAAAAAACATGCGGGGCAGTCTTTGGGGACTGCCGATAGAAGTGAAAACTAAGCGAAAGCTAAAGCGTTCGGTGACGATGACGCGAGTTCCATGATTTTTTGTTCACACAAAAAGTACACACATATATACACAGTATACATATAGCTTATGGAAAGCGTTCGGTGACGATGACGCTAGTTCCTTTATTTTTGATCACCCAAAGAATATTCAACGCGCCTAAAGAAGTTTTCACTTCAAAAATATTATTTGAGTTTTAGCGTAAACCAATATTGACTTTTGGATTTATACGTGTCATGTGTAAAAATGAACGCAATTCCTGAAAAGGGGTCAATGTACTCATTGTTCTGAACAACTGTTACTATGCGACCAAATCGGATATCGCGAAAAAAACAGAACTGTTCAGTACATTTTGTCGAGTTATGCGCAGATTTTTTTCGTGATAAAAGGTGTTCATAATGAATCATGGTGAACAATTTTTACTAATCAGATGAGTACAATGACCCCTTTTCAGGTAATGCGTTCATTCTGTGACCCGTTGTATGGATTGATAAACCATTTACAATTAAGGGCACTTTCAAATAGACCTATGGTACACACAAATATTCAATCAGGCTGATACAGATCTTATCCTAGATCTGCGTAACTCGGTCAAAGGCAAACAAAGGGTCAGTGCTGGGCAAACGACTCAGTCTATCTAGATTAAAATTAAGGTAAATCTAGAATCTAAACGATTATTTCGAGGTTGCGTGTTCTGACTGTTTATATTGGGCTTAGTTCAGCAGGTTCAGACGTTTTATGTGCTGTTAAAAATGCTAAGCAGATATTTTGAGGAACAGAAAAAGTATTGTCAAAGTCAAAGTCAAAGTCAATTCATTTATTTCAACTAGACCATTAAAAGGCAATTTTGAACGTCAAATTTACAGTTTAAAATTAAAATATAAGTGACTCTAGTTGTCCATTCGCAAAAAGTAGATTCTTATGGAGAAGAACGGACAAGAAACTCCATACTTACTCTTTTCAAATATAAGTTTTACAATATTTTGAATATATACATTGATAAATTGATTATATTATGCGAGCACAATGCACTCAACATTACACTAATATACAGCACACACTTATATACTATAGGTACAACAAAGCAATACCAGCAGAGATAAAATTAAGTTTGCTAGTAAGGGACATGGTACTCACATATTTACAATATAATTAAAAACAATGGATCAGTGTGTGAGTTAAATTACATTGTGATGTGTTATTTCGCTTCCGAGTGTAAAAAGAGGTCATATTTGTATATTTATTTTTATGTATAGGATAAATGTTATCAGTAGATGTTTCAGAAAATAAAATTGAACAGATGCACTGCTTCTTCCATCACTCTAATTTTCCAATGGGACGACGACCGAAGAGAAATCTACCGGACCAACAGAATGAAGTACTATCCAAAGTATGTCACTGAAAACCAGCCCTATGGCTCTGTCTCGCACACAAGTGCTAGCATTATGCTGAGCGATGACTGTTTTGCGCGAATGTGACGCATATCTTCCCGACATGCATAACTTTTGTTTATTTAATTGTTTGGTATGCGTCAAGCTTGTCACAAATAAACTCTTTTTTTTTTCTTACTTTCACGTGGGTGTCACACCACCAACTTCCTATCTCCGGCCTAACACAAAGAAATTACACACATAAATAAAACACACAGATATAAAAACTTTTTGCCCGACCTGGGAATCGAATCCTGGACCTCAATTGAACCAGGAAGCTCAGCAGTCGCGCTTACGACCGCGAGACCAAAGGAGCAGTTGCCATAGCATACAGTACCGGTACCTACCTCCTATCATCATATTTCAGGAGCTTTAAAGTAGCCTACATGCGACGCTCTCTAAAAACAGCTTAGTACCTATAATACATAGAAAACCTATATACAATCATGTCTCCCTGTAAACAAAATATCCGCTTTTATATACACAATTAGATTCAAATCAGGGACAAAGTAACAGCGGCTGGTGGAGGGGCGCGGGCAAAGCAGGCGGGCAAGGCTAGCGCGACAATATTCATTAAAAGTTAAATTGGGAACGCCGCGTGATTGGCAACGACCATGTCGGGAATCCCGACATACTTTGTTTTTATGAGGGAACTGGGTCATATGGGGGTACTGTGACCTCTTATTAGAAATAGGCACCTTTTAACAAGCTTTTGATAAACTTGCAATGTTTGTTTAGTTTATTTTATTGGTTCACCAACAACACTTCACACTGGTTTTATGTTAAAAAATTGGTTGTCTGTAAAGTCGGTTTACAGACGACAGTTTAACGTGACAACGTCATAACAAAACATTGATGTAATGATCGTAACGGTGAGTGTAACGTTACAATGAATCATCCTTTTCCGTGCGTGCAGCCGGCGTTCATCGATTTATTAGACGTTGTCACGTCAAAAATATCATGCAATAAATTTATTTATTTATTTATTATTTATTTATTTATTATTTATTTAACTGCCTTAAAACTACCATTACAGGTCTTAACCTAATGCGATAGCTAAGTCACACACCCAAACTTAGAATTAAACCACAAAATACTAATACAATACCTATTATGTTAGGTTTTTGCAACATTCACTTATAGGTAAACACCGCATGTATAAGGAAGTTATACAACAGTTAAATATGAAGATATTTAGATTAAGAATAATAATTGCATGTATTCTATTCTATTAGCATGAACACAATTCCTTCCACGCGAGTTAATGAAAGGCTATCAAGGGAGATTTTTATGAAAATAGGTTTTCAATTTGCCCAAACTGTCTAAGTGGAAATCGATTTCATCACTACAGCTATTGATGACCTTGCAGATCCTCGCGAATGGAGAATTTGTGCCTAGACCCGTTCTTCGCCACGGTGGGCAGAGACGTGTTATTTGACTACGAGGAATGAGGGGTTACTTTGATAAAGTCAAATCCTGCGAGCTGAATCTCAGAATCTTTCCTCTTTTCCTACAGTGTTGGTTCAGTTCCGATGACCTGAGGGTTGGCTACAGACAAACAAACTCCTCAACGATTAACAGTACAGACATGACATTTTTTGTTCTTTTTAGCTCTTTAAAGTAAAACAACAAATTGTACAAATTTATTCGAAGCCGGTTGTATTTTTTTGTTTTTTGACGTGACGACGTCTATTAAATCAATGAACGCCGGCTGCACACACAAAAAAGGATGACTCATTGTAACGTTACAATCATTTCATCAATGTTTTGTTATGACGTTGTCACGTTAAACTATCGTCCGTAAACCGACTTTACAGACAACCAATTTTTTCACTTTTTTGTGCTATGAATGAGTGTAATGAAAGAAAAGCGAGTTAATGATAGCGTGACGGCTGACAGGACAGCATGGAAGAAAAATGTGGTTCGCCGACTCCAAGTAACATGGGATAAGGACAGGAAGGTGAAGACTTTTTAGTGCTGGTTTACCCCCAAAAATTAAAACACTAATGGTAAGCAAATCCTGTAGTAAAGTACCTCTAGGATTGAAACTGTACCCTTTATGAGTCACTCTACACATTTACCCTTTTTTGCCGTTAAAGAGTGCCGTTACGCGCCTTCGCAAACCAAGTACAGTACAGATTATAGTAAAATGTCTACGTTTTTGCTTTGGGATTGACAGCAACCAAGCAACATCGATCTCTATACATTTTCTAATAAATGAACTGAATTTGAAAAGGACACTGGAAGAATCATCAATGTACCAGATCTTCACCAAATTGAAACAAGGCTCCAAGAAAATATTTTCGCTGAACATAAATACAAAAAAGAATTGAGAGCCTCCTCCTTTTTTGAAGTAAGTTAAAAATATTATTAATTAATTTCCCCACAGTAACAGTAATAAAGTAGTGCAATGGATTAAAAGCGATCGTGATTGACACATTGGAACGTTCGAAAAACCTTCGGAAGGATGTGACCCTTGCTTTCATATTGCGGATCTTTTAAATTTGTCGGCAAGTCGAGCTAGCATAAACTATGTAATATGTAGATAATGGATTATGTTTTTACCTAACACACTGTTTCTTGTCGGATATCCACATCATTGGCTCAGTTCGTAACAAGTTGAGTGGCCTCTGGGATTTCCCTTCTTCAAATATGAAAAATTTCTATACGAACTTTTATCCGCTATTTCATCCTGTTGGGGATGACATTCCAAAAATTCTTTCTCAATGCTGACCTTCAGTATTAATAATATTTTTTTTTTTTTTAATTTTTAAATGTTTTTTTTTTTGTATTTTTTAAGAAATATTTAAAAATGTAAAGAAAGTTTAAAAAAATGAATAAATGAAATAACAATAATAAACATTTATTTCAGATAAAATCCATATTAGTCTTGTGATTATATTTATATATTGATTTTATTTATTGTATTTAAGATTTTACTGAAGTAGACAAGATCACTAGGCCGCGGTGGTTTCTAAAAATCAATTTTGAACAGTAGACAAACAACATCTGTGTTTCTGTATATATAAACGCGCCCACGTAAAAAGACAAATCCTAGGTACAAAGACACTGTTCGTTCACCCATCGATTTAGAGCTCTATTTTTCTTATTTAATCCTCTATCTAAAAATAACACTGTCCAACGTATATTTGTAAAGGTCAGGGACGAAAGCTCAACTAATCTAAGTTTTAATGGATATGGATGTCCTTCGGAAGGGCCCAAGTCCGACAACTTTCGACTGCCCTTGTGGACTAACTCGGACTAAGTTAGTCTAAGTTGGACTAAGAATTTGTGTGTCCTGTGGACTTTCAGAGTTATTTACATCCCGGTTCTGGTTCAGGTGTACCTTTGCATGTCCTTGCACGTTGAGGAAAGTTGGATGAATAAATGAAGATAGTTGTAGTTGTAGGGTAAGTAAACCTCTGCCAGAGTTGCGGAATTTGTTCGAAAGAGTCACCGCAGCCCTGGAACGCAAAGGGCTTTAGAAGGAACACGGATGGGTTTTAGTCAGTAAGAGTCTGACACGCCCTTCCGCTCCACCCAGAGCGGAAGAAGTCATTTGATGATTTCCCATCCTTAAAAAAAAGGATAAGTAAGCCTATTAGTGGTATATGGCAATTATTAAAATACCTTATAAAGCACCTTATTAGCAGATAGATCTGATACATTTTATTGTACACGAAAACTTGTTACACAACTGTTTTACAATAACCCAATCATTATGGGTTCAGTGGCGGTCTTATCGCTCTCAGCCTCAATCTACCAAACAAGATGAACTAATAACGCAAAATGTAATGGTCACATCCCATCACTTCGTGCCTGTAATTTCCCCTATGTGCAAACAATATGCTGATAATATAATCATAAAGTTATCAGCATTCCTCCAACCCGCTCCCACTCATAACTTGCGTAGTTATTCAAAACTAATAACCAACATTCCAGCTCGATTCGTGTCATGAACCATGTATGGTCTCCCGTCAATCGTAAACGGCCCTCCCACACAAAAGCACCTTTTCCCTACCCTGCTAATTCCTCACCAGCGGAAGGATTCCCAACTTTTATTGTAGTAAACCCATTTTGTTGGGACGCACTTATTTTTTATGAATAGACGAGTATTTTGGGAAGGATTTCCCGCTTATAGCCTTTGGAGGCAGTTGAGTGGTTTCTATTGCTCGTTTACAACAATGAATCCGTTTTGTTCTATTTTTGAATGGGGTTTATTTACGGATCAATTTCCATATAAAGTTGAAGAGGATTGGTTCGATTTTTGTTATTTTTAAGTGATTTCCAGGAATTTGACTTGCTACCTGACTGCCTTTTTATAGCTTGATTTACGTAATTTCAAAAGTCTTTATTTAAATTATTAAACAACGACGTGTAACAAAATGAACGCTTTTTCTCGATTTTGGGTCCCTGAGTAAAATTTGTACATGAGATACTGAAAAGGGGTCAATGATGAGTACAGTGACCCCTTTTCAGGTATTGCGTTAATTTTTTTGCACTTTGTATTTAAATAATAAATAATAATAAATTTATTCACAAACTGCACTTTGTATTTAACCAGGTGTCCTCGATTTCACTACTGGTACTATACTATACTATATATTTACAAGCCAAATACCTTTAAACCATATAACCATAGAAAACCGGACACGAACCGGCCACGTTGACCTAGTCCTCAGTAACAATCTGGCATTCCGGCAATTTTTCCGTGAGCCGTTACGGCGAACGTACGATTTATTTTACGATAGCAATAATCATAACTGAGGCTCGTGGAGAACAAAAATATATTGTTTGTAATAATACAGTGGCCGTGTTAAACTATGCCCGACCCAACAACATTGTCTGTGTGGAACTCGCTAAGAAATTTAATCTTCAGTTGCTTTGGCAATTTGCGAAGTTAGCAGAGTTTTTTGACAAACTTTTTAACAGTCGTTACTTTTTGTGGAAGAAATTTTGAGAATGAATATTGAGAAAAATGTCTATAAGTGGAGTAAGGAGTATTTGGTTAATTCTACCCCATTGGGACCATGAATTTTTTAGGGACAAAAAGTAGTTTTTTTTTAATTTAATATGGGTTTGCTCTTGACTCTAGTCTAGGTCATACATGACACAGACAAAGTCGACGATGGAGCGAGCTAACCCAGAAGAAGCCTGTTCACTCTAAAAAAATAGCGATATTGTAGTTTACATATAGTGAAAGATTTGAAAAATCGGATAAGAACTTTCTACCGGAGATTACGTTTTACAAACTTTTTATAAAATCAATTTTTCCAATTAGTGTAGATGACAGAGAATTGTATTGGCAATCGGATTAATGAAATTCATTTCTGACTAATTACGAATACATTAGTGGAAACAACAATGCGTTTTAAGCTACCCAAAATTCGTTCATATGTACCTAAAATTTTACTGCACCTATAACCATCCCTTATCTTTGAAATGGTTACTAATTTATTGTTTTAAGTAATAAGATCAACAATATTCTTTAGAATGTTGGTCTTTTTTTAAACATCGAGGTTTACCTACACCTAAGTTTTCAGTTTAGTTAAGTATCTATTTAAAAGAAGAAGTAACATTAATTTCAATTGGCCCTTGTGATGACAGCCTCTTCACTTGACACTTCCCGTGACCCAAGAGCAGGCTTTTACTTTGGCCAGAGGCTAAGTATTGCCATTCAACGTGGCAATCACCGCCAGTCTCTTAGGTACATTACCAGCTGACAGCGTTGAGGACGAATTTTTTGACGCTATAATTTAGTTTGTCTCAAATTTAGTTTATTTGTTAATAAATGTTATTTTAATTTAAATATGATAACTTAAACCAACGAAGACACTGGTCCCTATGATAAAATTAACAATCTCTTCGAGGTTCATAGTTTTGTTAAATATTAATGTCTATAAAACCGTACTTTACTTATTATTACTTTTTCATAAAATTCAAGACAAATTCAAAACAAATAAAAGATTCCGTTTTTCCACAAAAATCTCCTTCTTTTGCGACCGCATATCCGACACTGGGACAATTTTCTTGTCGCCAACTTTTCGAATAAAAATATACAGGATTCTGAAGCAGTCCAATCCACTCGCGACTTGAAATCGATGTAAGTATATATTCGGAAAGTTTCAGTAAAATGTAAGTGGATTTTGCCAAGTTTTTATTAGTTTCAAAGAGGTTTTAAAAATGGTTTATTGTTGGGTAGAATGTTATTGAGTGACTAGTGGAATGGTAAATTGGAATGAATTGGCAGCCTGCAAAATATACTCGGAGAACGATACGTTTAGCTGGAATAAACATAATTAAAAACAAAATGTGGAGGCATACTTCGATGCTTAAGTTTAGTGTATCTTGTTTAATATTTATGTACGTATAAATAGGTAGTTACGTAGATATAAGTTACTTATGTGCATATTTTAATTGTTATTTACTCTAAACAAAAATACAAAAAAAGCGTAAAGTGTCATTCTGTCAGTGGTAGGGTGGCAAAGGCGGTTTTCAAAACGTCAAACATGTATGAGATTGGCAAACGCTGTTGAAATGTCACGTGATCAATCCCTTATATTTTGGTATTTCGACAATCGCATTCGTTGATAAAATGGTAACTTGTTTAGAGCCTCAGGTATTAAGTGATTGATTTGATTGTAACGATTGTAAAACAGCCCAATGAGACTACCGAAATGTCACATGATTTATCCTCATTGTATTTGAATTTTCAATAATAAGGTAGGTGTCGCTGACAGAATAATACTCTTTCTGAAAGATCTTTGAGATCATTCCAAAGTCACTCCTAGAGACTTTTGAAAGCCTATTCATTAAACATCATTATATCATAGTTAATCAAAGTAAGTTAGCACAAAACCACATCCAATAAGCTAAAATAACAAGATATGAATTGATTAGCCTTTCAGCCATCTCACCTCATACTACTCACAGTTGTAAATAAATGGCGAAGAATCCAAACTTCTCAGGTAGAGGATCAGTAAGCCTCTCACGTGTCAAATCGCGCGCCATTCAATCTAGCGAGAATTAAGTGGGGAATGGTTTACGTGGACGAGCTGGATCGAGGCCAGGCAGGCCGAGGGAGCTTAACTAACTTGGAAAAGAAGAATATGTATTGTGAATAATAGAGATGTTGTTGTTGAATTAAAAAAAAACATGTCAACTATTTAGCCCTTCAGTTAGATTACGAAAAATATTAGACACGTATTTTTTATTTATCCAATCAATAAAAATACGAAGATAAAACGAACGCATCAAAGATAAGGACTGGTAAGTGACGTCACACGAATTTTCGACGCACTATATCCTCTTCATTTTGTTGTTAACGTGATAAAAGAAAAATACGTGTCCAATATTTTTTGTAAATTTATTTGACGGACTAATTAGATTTTTTAGTGAAATACCCTATTGCTATGTTAAAATTTTTAATCGACTTACTTACTGAGGTATCGCATAAGATGAAGAGGTTTGAAAGGAGAAGGGGAGCTTTTGGTTCAGCAAATGTTTCTGGTTAAACGCGAGCCTATCAACAATACAAAAAAGCTATGAGACACTTATATTAGCAATATGTTATGTTATACGTATATGTTGTGGTGGATTCAAGATAGTTGAATCCAGGACTCTTGGAGCTTCATTGACTCGGCGTTTTTCTGGTGATCACCACTATTATTATATTTATTCTGGGTCTCATAATATGTGGTGTTATATCTCTATAGAACTCTAAAGAATAATTAAAATGAAATTGTTTCTGAAATCAAACCCTTTGTTGCAAGTATTCTGAGCTGAGCGCCTGCCGAAAAGATACAGGCAAAAATGACAAAACGCGCAAATGCTTTTAGCGTCTCTAGGCGCTGCTGCTGTGGCATGCTGCTGGCGAGAACGGTGATCTGTGGCAGGGCCCTATTATAAATGTAGGTACTAAAATATTCGAGAGTATAGACAGCAGTCTGCAATCAAGTTTTCCTGATTTCTTCACTCTTTAGATTTCCTGTAATGTAGCGCATTTACTTATCTATACTAATATCATAAAGAGAAAGATTTGTATTTTTGTATGTAACGAATATTTAAAAACTACTGGACCGATTTGAACAATTCTTTTAGCAATGGATAGCTACATTATCAGCGAATAACATAAGCTATATTTTATCCCCGTATTCCTACGGGAACTACGCGGGTGAATCCGCGTGATTCTAAGTCGAACAAAAAAACGTTTATTTGTTTCTCATCGATTCATGATTCCGCTGTCTTCCTGGCCACACATCCAAGGACGAATGCTTCGTATAATTAATTACCTACACTTCTGCTGACCCCCTAGCCGAAAGTCACGGATGCTTTATTTATCATCAAGCCTTATACATAGTGATGCAGTAACATCTACGTGTATTTTTATATTATTAATAGGATTGTTTGGTCGGCGTCATTAATAAGGTACGATCATTCTTCATCAGAAATATATTCATGGCTTATCTAACCTAATAGTTGTGGCTTCTATGCTATCAGAATGTATATGAGGCTTTTGTTCCTTGTGATTCTGATCTCCTGGTATTTTGGGAGCCTGTATTGGCTTTATTTCAGCACGTCTCCGAGATTCTGCTTCCTCCGCAATATCTGTTAAGTCTTACCGAGATAATAAGTGTTCTATGACCAGTTCAGCCGATTTTGCGTGAGTGAAACATGACATAACGAACTTTCATATAATATTAGTCGGATAGTATCTAGCATTTACAGAATCGGCGAATACCAGCATTTTGCGCGAAAAAGGTTTTGTTTGACGATGAGTAAATGAGTAAAAAATAATATTATATAATTAAAAACTGATTTTATATTCCTCATAATATCTATGCAGCAAAATATACTAAGAAACCGAGTGTATTTTGCCCTACTAGTGGGGCGACTACTGGGGCAGAGTAGACTAGTTCGTCCGTGAATCATCACAGCGGGCCTTATTGGAATTCATTTCGCTGCTACTACAGCATGCTGGGTGCTAATTTTACTAATTTATAAGCAACATTCGCCCTCGTATGTCAGTCGCTATCTCTCAAAAATGTCTCGAAATTAAGGCTTTTTTGACAGCTTGCGACTCAGGACTGGATTTTTTTTATTACATTTCTCAAAACCTAGAGAGCAGTTATTCTAAGCATATAAAATCTCGGTTTTTCCACCAATTGTACTGTTTTAATATCATCTACCGAACAAGTACCTATTCATTTATATAGATTTTTATATGAGATATTGTCTTCCTTCATCGTTTTGAGAGCAGTGGAGATGAAATACATTACACAAATTAAATACCTGTTAAAGTAACACATAACTTGTAAGCCGGTTTCATTTTTACTGGACCATTACTGCTCTCTTGCTGGATAATTTTAGACCTTTTGTAAATTATGGCTGCACTTTTCGTTTTAATGCCAATAAAGTAAACAAGCAACAAACTGTTCCCTCTGTGCTACAGTAACACATATTTTTCCAATCTTTTTTTTTCTATACAAAATCTTTCAACAAGTCCCAGAACAGCTTTACCTAAAAAACCGGCCAAGTGCGAGTCGAACTCGCGCATGAAGAGTTTCGCACCATTATCTATTAAACGGTCAAAAACTCACATTTGTTGTATGGGAGCCCCCTTAAATGTTCATTTTATACAGATTTTTAATATTTTTTTTATAGCGGCAACAGAAATACATCATCTGTGAAAATTTCAACTGTCTAACTATCACGGTTCATGAGATACAGCCTGGTGACAGACGGACAGCGAAGTCTTAGTAATAAGATTCCGTTTTACCCTTTGGGTACGGAATCCTAAAAAGATCCCATTTACTAATACTGAGTAACAAAACACTCCAAATAATAATAAAACACAATATATCCTGGATGTTCAGTTGTTTTTCTCCGTTCAGCTCCCTCGGGGAGTCTGCGCTTCAACATTATCCAAAGGAAATCATTCTGATACAAAAACCTATTTTGTTATGAAACTAGGACGCATTTTTTTTATACAGAAATATGTTTCTATTCTAAAGGGATTTTAATGTTACATTGATAAGGTAAAGATGGATATATCTATTGTTGATGTCGACATACATACATGGTAATATAGACGAGGATGTATCTATGTATGTATGTAACTCGGGCTGGTTTCCGCAACTCCATCTTCCGTATTTTGCGTGCAGGTGGGACAAATGTGTCATTCGATCCATCCCAGCTCCCCAAGGAAGGCCAGCAACGCCTTGGTGTTACCAACTATCTCACAGAGGGTATCTGGGTTTCCGCAGTACTAAGCTCTGTAATCAGCGACTACCGGGCAGCTTAGTAGTAGGTGTGCTGCTGTCTCGTCCTCCTCCATGTAGGCTCTGCAGACTGGACTGTCAGTGACTCCTATGACATAGAGGTGTTTGATGACCAGTTGTGATGGCTGTGACTGTACACAGCTGCTGTTTAGTAAGTCTTAGGGCTTTTTTCGTGAAACTGCCAACAATAGAGGGAAGTGCCTCTTTGGCCTGCCTACACTCACCATGGTCAACCCATAGCTTGTGATGCTTATCACTGGTACGTTTCCTTACCAGATTGCGTAGGTAACCTAAGGGGAGTGGTACGATAGGTTCAGGTCCTATCTTTCTACTCCCCTTCGGCCCCCTTCTGGCGAGTTCGTCCGCTGCATCGTTGCCTCGGGATTCGCTGTGTCCCTTGAACCATTGAACGGTTATAGACGAGGATTTGTGCCTAAATAATAACGGCTGGACGGGTCGATCTTCAAGGTTAAGCAACGCTGCCTAGGTTGGTCCGTTGAAGGGTGACCATCTTAACGTACATAGATTCCTCCGTGTGTCGGTTCGGACTACTTAAGCGCTCAACGACTTGACGATCAATACCAAAGGAAGTGATATCTAATTTTTTAAGTAAAATGATATATGTATACCTATTTGTATAACATAAAACATTTTTTTTTTACATTTAACGAATTATATGTACAAGTAACGACTAAGTACAACTAGACTAATAATCGCGAAATTATATATGTACAAACGCGTATAAAAAATAATAGATAATTGGGCATCAAAAAATTCATCCACATCTGCTGTCAATGGCCAAAGTGCCCAGAACACTGGCAGCATTGCCGCGTTGAATGCCAATGCTGATCAGAAATATGATCTGATCTGACTTGTCCGAAGAAAAGCCTAGCCCTCTGGTCACGTGAACAGTCAAAGAGTTGTTTGCTGATGTCCTGAGAGACTTGGTGACATATAACATGTATTTTTAATTATTTGCTGCGACACATATAACACTTTGCGCAATTACAACAACAAAATAGCTAGCTAGATACCCTAGCGCGGAACTGGGTTCTGCTCCGCCATCCTCTGTGATATTGTTATCCGTCACTTATGCTGTGGTATTTAAGTTAACATATACTCAAAGTTTTGAAAAATAAAGATCACTATTATTATTAAAATATCTTCCAAATTTCATCTTAACCGAGGCCTTGAAGGGGCGTAAAGAAAATAAATGAGTTTGTTCGAATAGTACGGAAGAGTTGCCCCCGATGACGCATCGTCGATGTTTTTGTTAATGGTCGCCACGATATGCGAAGTCATCGCTTTCCGGCCGTGACTGATGCAATCTGTTACTGATAAATGCAATTGAGGTGAATGCTACACAACGTTTAACAGAAATAACGAAATACCTTAAACTGGGTTATTGTACTCATCATTATGAACAAATTTAGTAAAGGAGCAGCCCTGCCGGTCGATTCTTTGAACATGTTGAAGTTATGGCTTGGGTGAAGTGAGTGCGAGGTGAGCTGTCTATCCATATAATGAAGATGGAATGACAGCTCACTTCGTGATCACGTGACATCTTGATTATATGTATTGACATGTTTAAAGAATCTTTTTTATTGCAATTTGATAAATCATCAAATTGCAATAAAAAAGATTCTTTGCAAACAAAACTTGATTAGCACTTGATTGTTTTATCTTAATTTGCCGTGGTAAAAGTTGTTAACAATAATGAGTGCAATTAATCTTTTTAGTTATTGCGTTATTTCATTCACCCATTTACCCATATACCTAGCAGTTAATATGGTTAAATTATGCTCGGAATATGACTGCGTACCATTTGTAATTCAGCAAAGTGAGTAAGTTAAGTAAGTTAACACCTATTGAAAAAAAAAATGTATTCTTGTTCTGAAATATTTAGACCATGGAATTATACTAAGTTACTAGACATATAAGGACATTAAATATTTATATTATATACAAAAGATCTTTTTATAACCAGACATAAACAAAAATATTTGTTCAATAAAAAATGTTTTCCACACACATATGTTATCCAAAAGTAACTTTGATAATAATTTTACATCATACGTAATCAGATATCATATAAATACAAGGCCGAAACTCACTACCAACTATACAATCAGCTGTCAGTGTTACACACACTCAGTCGAGTCAGATCGCGCAGTGAAGCAACACGATGTTTCTCTATCTAACAGTGACGCTACTGATCCTCCTCTACTATGTGATCACGAGAAAGTACAACTACTGGAAGGACAGAAACGTACCACATAAGCCACCTACTTTCTTATTGGGAAACTACGGAGATGTACTTCTTCAGAAAAAATCCGTCGGAGAAGCAATTCAAGATTATTGCAAACAATTCCCGAACGAAAAATTCATTGGAGCATTCTATGGAACAGAACCCGTACTAATTCCAAAAGATCCAGAAATTATCAAACTGATAACGACGAAGGACTTCGCCAGTTTCAATGGAAGATTCTTATCTGAACACAACCACAAGGAACCTGCAGCTTTGAACCTCTTCGCTACCTATGGTGACAGTTGGAAGGTGTTAAGGCAGAATATGAGCCCGCTGTTCTCATCAGCTAAACTGAAGAACATGTTTCATCTCATCGACAAATGTTCTTACAGGTTCGAGGACATGTTGGACCGTGAAACTAAAATTTCAAATGTTCTTGAAGCTAGGTCGTTGACCGCAAGATACACTATGGAATGCATCGGAGCTTGCGCCTTCGGTGTAGACACGAACACAATGACCGAGAACGCAAAGGATAACCCATTCGCTAAAGTTGCCGAATTCGCCGAACCATCTAAACTTCAGGTCATATTTAGAGAAATTCGTTCAATGTGGCCAACAATATTTTTCTTATTCGGCGCCAAATTATTGAAAAAGCAATTTGAGTTTTTCGATAACCTGATTACTTCTGTGATGTCCCAACGAGAATATAAACATTCTGGAAGGAATGACTTCGTGGACCTCGTGATGGGTTGGAAGACAAACAATCAAATAGTGGGTGAGAGTTTAAAAAATAGCAAAACCGGTGAAGTTAAAAAATTGTCGTTAGAAGCTACCGATGATCTGTTGGTTGCTCAGTGTTTTATTTTCTTCGCTGCTGGGTTTGAAACATCGTCAACGACTTTGGGTTACACTCTTTATGAAATAGCAAAGAGTGAAGAGATCCAGAAAAGAGTATTAGAAGAAGTTGACGCATATTTAGCTCGTCATGAAAATAAACTCAATTTCGATTGCATTTCGGACTTGCCGTACCTGGATGCTGTTGTAGACGAGGCTCTTCGGTATTACCCAGTTCTTGGCATGATCCCGCGAGAATTGATGGAAGACTACACAATGCCTGGTGGTGCCAAGTTAGATAAAGGCATGCGAGTACATTTGCCAGTGTACTATCTGCATCACAACCCGGAATTCTATCCAGAACCTGAAGTGTTTCGCCCAGAAAGATTCCTGGGAGAGGAGAAGAAGAATATTAACCCTTATGTTTACCTGCCGTTTGGAGAAGGACCGCGGCTATGTATTGGTGAGTACCTACTTTACATTGGGGAGGGAAAAATAGTTTTTTCAAGTTTATAGTTATTTAACTTGTGAAATAACTGCCGTTTCTGTTATCACATTTGCCTAGCACAATGTGAAGTTATCAATATAGTTTGAATCGCAATTTTTTAAGTTTTCTACCACATCTCCTTGATATAATCCAGTAGAAATCTCCACCTGGTAGAAAGTTGTCCCATATAACCCTGCGGTGTCCTACCTTACGCCTTCAGTTTGCTTATGCGCATTCCCAAGTCTTCAGTTGGTACACATAACAAAATAGACGCGTCCTTATTTACCTATGCAGGTACTTACTAGACAACTTGAAGTTCCCGTCCCTCTTTTGAACTTTCGGACAATCACGGTGGATACACCCTTCTGGTTCTACAACCACTAATTCTTGTTCTTTCACGAATGGCTTTATTTAACAATTTTTTTTATTTGTTTCCAGGCATGCGGTTTGCAAAGATGCAAATGATGGCTGGTCTCATCACCATTCTGAAGAAGTACCGCCTGGAGTTGGCTGATGGTATGCCGAGGAAGTTGAAGTTTAAGGCTGTGACGGGCATCACACATTCGGTAGATGGCATAAAGATCAAGTTCATAGAGAGAGAGGGATGGGAAAAGAGAGTACTTGCGAAATAAGAAAGTTGTAACCCGACCTTTTCTAGAGTGACCTTTCAAGACAATTTTACCTTATAATGACTTAAGTGAGATTATTTGTACTGTACGCTTAATTACAATTTTTTTTTAGTTTAACCTTAGAAAAATTTGTTATGTTTAAGTTTATTATAAGGTTAGGTAGTTTGTTTAATGTATATAAATATTTAATTTTAAATGAATAAATTACCCCATAATAACATAAAAATTAGTATAATTTTTGTTTAATGGAAAATTCACCCATCTGTCACTTACAAAAACAGTACATATTATGCAGAACGATATTTCAGTAACGCTATGTTGTCAGTTTTATAAATTATGAAATATTGAATATTTCATTTTTATGACAGAATATTGTCTAAAACTTCGAATCAGTTTTTACCGACTTAAAAAAACCGGCCAAGTGCGATTCGGGCTCTCACACGAAGGGTTCCGTACCATAAACTGAAAAAAAAAACCTTTAATTTTTAATATATTTTTTTTTTGTTAAAGCGGCATTAGTAATACATACTCTGTGAAATTTTCAACTGTCTACCTATTACGGTTCATGAGATACAGCCCGCTGACAGACAGATGGACAGACGGAGAGTGGAGGCTTAGTAATAGGGTTCCGTTGGTTACCCTTCTGGTACGGAACCCTAAAAAGGAAGATCTATATTTTTTGAGTACCCATCACTTTGTTGTTTATGAGCCGGTTTTGAAATTTATTTTTTAATTAAGTGACAAAACTATCTGAGATATTTATTCAATTCACGAATAAGTAGGTAAATTAATAAAATTGAGACTGTTTTAAATCCATAACTCAAATGCAGTAAAAGAAGAACAAGATTCTAGACAATACTCAAATCTCACACAAACCTAGTCACAAACTTAGAACGGATATTGCCCAGAAGTGTTTTTATAAATCAAGAACAAAAAAAAACATATTAATTTATGATTACAATAACTTTAATATCGAATTGTAAGTTCGAAATATGTATTTGTAAAAAGATTTGTTTTGAACTATAGCTTTAACAGAATACTAGATAATTAAATTATTACAGCTGTAAAAAGATTATTCTGTATTATTAAGGCAGTATCTTTTGCATCTTGTCTGTAAATAAAACATTTAACGTTTCATTCAATTTAAGTTTGTCATATACTAAAGGCGGACGGCAGGATTGTATGGGAGTTTCGTACACCTAATAAAATATCATGTTTTGGGATATTTTTTGTTTTAATTGGTAGTCAATACGATAGGCAAGCCCTTTTAAAATTCTTAGACTTTTAGAAGTTGGGACCTAAAAGTTATAACCAGTTTTATTTTTGAGGTTATGTCCCAATAAATATTATTACGTGTAGGCACATAACATTGTTTTGGTGAAAAAGGATATGTTCTAGACAGCTGGTGCTATCTTTGTAGTGTTTTGCTTACCATTAAGTTGGCAAATTGACATGAGAATTGTAACTATTCAGTAAGTCAAGTAAGTCAAGTCAAGTAAGTCAATTCATTTATTTCAACTAGACCATTAAAAGGCACTTTTGAACGTCAAATTTACAGTTTAAAATTAAAATATAAGTGACTCTAGTTGTCCATTCGCAAAAAGTAGATTCTTATGGAGAAGAACGGACAAGAAACTCCATAGTTACTCTTTTCAAATATACGTTTTACAATATTTTGTATACATAGGTACATTGATCAATTGATTATATTATGTGAGCACAATGCATCCAACATTACACTAATATACAGCACACACTTATATGCTATAGGTACAACAAAGCAATACCAGCAGAGATAAAATTAAGTTTGCTAGTAAGGGACATGGTACTCACATATTTACAATATAATTAAAAACAATGGATCAGTGTGTGAGTTAAATTACATATTAAAAACCTGAAAGTACACCAGTAAATAAAACAAGTTTGACTTTTTCTACTATACCCTCGATTGTCCTATGGAGCAGGACCAGCATGTTTCCAAGCATTCTTATCTTTAATATAATCATCTAGTTTGTAATATGCTTGTTTACAAAGTGTGGTTTTAATGTAAGTTTTAAATTTTCTTTCATTTAGTTCTAATATGTCACAAGGTATTTTGTTGTAACATTTAACACAGTACCCCATGAAAGATGTTCGTACTTTGGCTAATCTATAAAATGTTTGATCTATATTATTTTTATTTCTAGTATTAATATGATGTCTATCACTAATTTTGTTAAAGAGATGTCGATTTTTTCTTACATACATAATATTCTCATAAATGAATTGACAAGGTACTGTCATAATATTAATCTTTTTAAAAATTGCCCTAAGAGAATCGCGGCGACGAAGATTATAAATGGCTCTAACAGCACGCTTTTGCAGAAGTTCAGTAGGGTGCTTAAGGAGAGACCTACGTCCAGCAGCGGTCTGCAATAGTTTGATGATGATGATGAAGTGCTGATGGAGTTTTGAGTGTGGGTAAACAAAACAACTTTGTTTTTGTAGGAACTTACATATTTTATTTTATTGTTCTTAATAATTACTTAATCGATTCTTAATTTTGTTTCATCTAAGAAAGGGGCAGGTAGCTCAACTCAACGTAAAAATTACCAGATAATTTGTTTAATTGCTCAGATGCATTTACAAACCACAATCCAAAACAACAGCAAAGAACTGAACAGAGACTCGGAAAGATTTTCCTTACCTGTCAATAAAATAATTGCCAATACAAAAAAAAACATTGATGGCGAAAATAATTCCTATAATTAAATGGTTAATTTTAAGATTGTATGCAATAATTATTCATTGTAAGGTATAATGTATAATTGGTTAATTATATTATTTACTGTTATTTCTGTTTTTAAATATTACTTAAATCTTTTAATTGCTATAATTAATTAATCCGGACTTCTAAAAATACTAATTTTACATGAAAATGAATGGTTTAGTTGCCTTAATAAGTGGTACAAATTCTATCACAGAACTACAAAAAAAGTATGTTGTACGAATTCTGCCGTTCGCCTTTTATAAATTGTTCATATATTTTTTTAAGTTTGTCGCCTGAAACCCTGAAGCAGAGATTCAACCCACTTCAGGTAAATAAAAAACTGTGCTCTAACTAATATTAACAAATAAACTAAACTCCAGCAAACAAAAATATACCCAATATAGCCCAAGAAACTGGCATTGCCACATTGAATGGCAATACTTTGCCTCTGGTCAAAGTAAAAGCCAGCTCTTGGGTCATGGGAAGTGTCAACCAGCCGTTTCTAAATTTCTTTGAAAAGGCTGTGAGCACAAGGGCCCCACGGCCTGAAAGTTTCAACCCCAAACAACTCGAACATATAGTTACCAATAAGGTAACTACCTATATTTCAGTCAGTCTTTATTTTTTTTAAACATGTACTTTTTATATTTTAAATACTAATCTAGGTTACCATATTTACGCCACTTGAGGTTTACCGCAGCCGCAGCAGCAGTGGCAGCACAACACGATGAACTAGGAAGATGGGATGGCGCAGGAGTATCGACACAGGTTGCATCCCACACTAAAGGCCTACCCATCTTCCATGGAAACAAAGGCATGCCATCTGGTCTTTTGCCATCGTCTCATGCCAAGCCATTGAGTTCTAATACGGCTGGAACGCCGAGGGTGACGAGAGCTCGTCAGATAATGTCGTTTAAATTAGCGTGTCGCGCAAAACGTCCCGCATTGCGGCCACAAGCGGTCTAGGAACCTAGGTCCGCAAGCAGTTAGGAGATTCCCAGATAAGCCAGCGTTATTCGTGTGTAAAGTTGCCGGGAAAAGCCAGATACTATTTTCATAAAACAATAATCCGCATACAAACAACTATAAACGCTAACTAGCATTCCGCCCGCAACTTCATCTTTCGCGCGGATTTAGTAGGTGTTCCTATTCCTTTTTAAAAGTGAGTTTTGGTAAATTAAGCACAACTTCGGGAGAGTGTCCAGGATCTCCACGACCTCATCCCACCGGCCCACTTTTACCATCGGACATCTAGACGCACTGCAAGTTACCATCCCTACCTTGTTGCAATTCCACCAATTCGCACTACGAGTGGAACTCTCTGCCTGCGTCTGTGTTTCCGAACGCATACAACCCTAATCTCTTCAAAATAAGAGTGAACAGGCTTCTTCTGGGTAAGCTCGCTCCACTTTTACCATTGTCAACTTTTTCTGTCATCTATGACCTAGACTAGACTCAAGAGCAAACTCATCTCAAATAAAAAAAAAAACGATTTTAATTAGTTACCCAGCCATTTCTGAAGATTCAGGATCAGCGCAATTACTCCCCCGTTCACCCCGTCAGGGGTTCATTATGCAAAAATTGATAGATCTGTTCTAATGATCCCACTTTTAGTTTGTTCATACCAACTTCCATGTAAATTGAAGCAAGCAATAATGTCCTCCCCTTAAAACTTCATCACCCCTTTTCGCCCCTTTAGGGATTTACATATTTTCGAAAAATCCAAATACTTTTTATTCTTTTTTTTTATCGAAATCATTAATACCGTATTTCAACTTCACCGGACCAAGCATTAAGGTTCTCCCCAGTTCGCTCAAACCGCAACATTTTTCTTAAGCATTTTATACACGTCGTATTTTTAAACGAAAGGTCCAATTTGAATAATTCTAGGTGTTATTTACATGTACATATTTAACTATTTTTATCAAATCATTTAAAAGAATAATGATAACAAAAACACCACTTTTCCATTCCACCCGGGTTTTGATTGAATAATTAGAACAAAAAGCGGCAATTGTGACTTAACTATCATAGATAGACATAATTATACCCTGACGGACTTTTTAGAGGTTATAACGAGTTCTTTAATCATGCAGTACATTATTTTTCATCAACAGTTTTTCAAAAAATTTGCTAATGTGGGTGACATTATAATACTAACATAGCATATAAGAATAATCATTTACTAACACACTAACAATCTATGGACTTTGTAATTGGTTTGAAATAAAGATGTTTTATTTTTTTTATTATTGCAATTTTTGTAGAGATCTCTTCATTTTTAGAAAATAAAATATAGCCTTTGTTTTAATTTGATAATGTAGCTTTCTAATGATTATGGCGAAAGCATTTTTAAAATCAGTTTAGTAGTTTTTACGCCAAATCGTAACAAACAAACAAATAAACCTTTCCTCTAATCTAGTTTCCTCTAATTAGTTTTGAAGTTAAGACGTAAAAGCTACTCTATCTGTCAGTATGTATACCTACATCTTAACGGCTAAACGGAGTTGGCATACGGGTAGAGTATGTCCTGTGACTATAGGATACTTTTATCCCAGGAGCATGTTCTCTTGGGATGACTTCCGACTTTCCATCGGGCAAAACCGCTGCCTGATGCTGGTATGTAATAACACGAAGTGTTTTCTGAAGTATTTGTGAAACAACATAGTCGTTATAATTTTGTCACTCATATTAAGTGCGTTTACACATTTTGTAGTGTGTCTGTAGGAGGTCGTGGATAATAAAACACTCAAAGATTAAAACATAAAATAATATAATTGATTTTATTACAATTAATACAGGCATTTCAAATACAACGGTCAGTCATTGATCTAAACTTAAAATGTAGCAGTGTTTGAACTAAATTTTGAAAACCATAAATACATAATATTTCAATAATAATTATTCCTATACTCCAATGGCGTTATGAAATCCTTGAATAATTGTATTTCATCTAAAAAATAATTACAAACATGAATAATTACTTCAAAATATCTAAACCGTGTTTATTTCCCACCTTATCACGGTAAAAAACAATTCATCAAGTAATTATTAATCATAAGGTAATTGTAAAATAATGCATGCAATTAAAATATTTCCCAGTGAACAATGCATATGAATAGAATTTCGTTTAATTATAAATAACAAATACCAATTTTTTGCACAAATGTTAGGAATTAAACCACACATACCAGCGCAATGCGACAAGGTATAAGATTTTTCACTTTTGATGAACAAGGATTGTCGCGTCTCGTCTGTGGGAGGGAGCCTTTAATTCGTAATGTGGTTTCATCCTAGGATTCCGTTCATTATAGAGTAATTCCGTTCAATCATTCGTTCAGATAGATAGAGTGCGTTGGCTAATCCGAATATAACTATAATATTACGATTCATATTTATTTTTGTTTACGATCTAGAAATTAATTTTCGATGAGTTTTTACTCATCTGCAAATGTGCATCTATCGATAGATTTCCATGTGCCTATAAAGATTAGTTTCCAAGTAATATTCCAAATAACATTATATTATGCAGTTCTAATAAATCCGACTTCTAATTTATTAAATCGTCCTGAAGCTCTAGACAAAGATCCATTCTATCAGAGAAACCGATTATCGAAATTTCAAAATATAAGAGTACGACCTGTGAGTCGAACCCTTACAATTATTGACAGTTTGATAATCGCCTTCACTACGCTACCGCTGTCAGAATAACACTCGCCTAGAGCCTCTTTAATCTTCAATGTTCGAGTCACACGCACTCTACCAAAAACCGGCTTCAACTATCTTACTTCGCGAAAACTCTCTTCTCCCATCCCTCTCTCTCTATGAACTTCAGCCTGATGCCTCCCACTGGGTGGGTGATGAACGACTGGGCCTTGAACGTCAGCTTCGTCGGCATACCATCAGCCAGCTCCAGGCGGTACTTCTTCAACATGGTGATGAGACCAGCCAGCATCTGCATCTTTGCGAAACGCATTCCTGTGGACAAAAGGAAGACCTTAAATAAATTAAATTCAAATATTTACTGCTTGCAGAGAGAAGCTTGCAGCAATGAAGAATTCTTGTCGAAGAACAGAAGTGCATACAAGTCCTTAAAGCACTTCATGGTCGGGTGTAGATTTGTCGACAACCCGAGGAAGTTTGTGGGTGAAACAATATGTACAAAACAGAGAAATAGGCTTTATAAAATAGCCCAGGTTTCTACCGAAACCTAATAGATTTTAGCAATCATCACACCACTATAATACTCGTACCTAAGTGTATTATTGTCCGCTCTTATCTCTATCGCTACCTCTGTCTAGTGTCTACGACATGCAAACCACGCCACGGATTTTATATGGTACTCACAATAGAAAGAGAATGTTGTACAAAATAGCTGAACTATGCAAATAAAATTGATTGATTGATTGCACGCGTGCGAAACCAGAGCAGGTCGCTAGTAGGTACAAATTTATTTTAATGAAGTATTATTTTACTCATAATATAGTAGGTAGCAGAATTTATAATTCGACCGACCTGTCTCACTATAATTTAATCTATCTTATCAAGACGACTTTACTGTACAAAACCACGCTGTATCTAAAGCCCTATTTTGTAACTTTGAGGTTATCTTATTTTATCTGTTTAAACCGCATTATTATTTAATTCAAATAATTATGATTGCTGTAATGTTTATCATGAAAATAACAAAGTCCTTATCACAATGTTAAATATATTGACCGTCTGAAACATTATGTTTTTGTCAAAGTAACAGATACAAATAATTGCTTGTAGCCACATTGATACATACATGACTACGAACGGACCAAACAAATTGTTTTTCAATAAAATTACACAAATGTAATATTGTGTAAAGCCTTTATCGATGGATTGAACGAGCCGATATAGATGGATTGCCTACTCATATAAAAGCCATAATTTTGCCACGATAGACGACATGGTAACCGATAATAACTCGTGGATGCTCCAGACAGAAGGGCTAGTTTTTTTAATCCTAGGATACCCAATAGTTAAGCATTTTGGGCACGTTTAAATGCGTTTTAAAGCCAATTTGAATTAATGAACTAATAGTTATTTATTTGAATATTTGGTCAAGCTCAAAAAATGCACATTGACGAAAATAAGGAGCCCAAAATTATTAACAAACGGGTAACTACGGATAACAAAAACTCGCCTTAAATGAAAAACATATCCTAGAGGAACACCAAACCCAAATTGTGTGTTTGAAAGAAGATTTTTTTTAAATTCGCCATTAAATCATACTTCTAAAAATAAACCAATCAAGTCGTCACGGCAACTGACCGCATTGATTTGAACTTGACCTTGTCAGAACTCGTCGACGCGGAAGGCAAACCGGTTTTAAAAAGGATGATTAACGCAAACATAACAAGGAAAATATACGAAATGAACAAACATAGAGCACGGTTTTTCAATAACTTCAGTTCATTTGCGACACGTTCACAAGCCTCAATGCGAGTTTAATGTTTATTTAAAGGAATTCTAGAAAATGATGCCGATTACAGACTCAAAATTTTCTCCTAAAAGAAATATAATAATGATTGCTCAATCAAAAGCCGATGCCAAAAAATTGTGAACAGTCCACCGAAACCTACCGATACAAACTCTTGGTCCTTCTCCAAACGGTAAGTACACATATGGATTGATTTTTCGCCTCTCCTCACCAAGAAATCTTTCTGGACGAAATACCTCAGGTTCAGGATAAAACTCTGGATTATGATGTAGATAAAACACTGGCAGCTGAACACGTAAACCTTTGTCTAGTTTAACACCGCCAGGCATTGTGTAGTCTTCCATCAACTCTCTTGGGATCATACCAAGAACTGGGTAAAAGCGAAGGGCTTCGTCTATAATAGCTTCCAAATATGGCAGTTCCGAAACACAATGGTAATTGAGTTTATTGTCATAACGAGCTAAATATGCATCTATTTCTTCTAGTGCTTTATTCTGGATATCTTCATTCTTTGCCAATTCATATAGAGTGTAACTCAAAGCTGTTGTCGTTGTTTTGAACCCAGCAGCGAAGAAAACATAACACTGAGCCAATAATAAGTCATCGTCAGCTACCAATGTCACTTTTTCATTTTCACCAGTTTTTATGTTCCTTATGCTGTCACCTTCAATCTTTTGATTTTGCTTCCAACTCATAATGAGGTCTACAAAATCATTTTTTCCAGAAGTTTTGTATTCCCGTTGGGTCATTACAGAAGTAATCAAGTTGTATAAGAAATCCAACTGCCTTGGATTTTCCCCAAACCCAAGTGCATAATAAATTCTAGGCCACAGAGAGCGCAACATTCTTTGATAAATAACATATTTTTTTGGTTTTGAGGATTGAACTATTCTTCTGAACGGGTTTTCGTTTTCGCCTTCTGCCATCGTTTTTGTGTCTATGCCAAAAGCGCAGGCTCCTATACAATCCATGGTAAATCTTGTGGTCATCGACATTGCTTCTTGCTCCTCAGCTAACTTGATTTCTCGATCCACCATGGCCTCGAACTCGTGCGAACATTTCTCAATAAGATGAAACATGTTCTTCATCTTAGCAGATGTGAACAGTGGTGTCATATTTTGGCGGATGACCCTCCAACTATCACCAAAAGTGCCAAAGAGATTCAAAGCGGCTGGCTCCCTGTGATTATGTTCAGATAACGCACGTCCATGAAAGTAGTAAAAATCCTTTGTCACAATCAGTTTGATAATTTCTGGATCCGTAGGAATCAGGACGGGTTCGGTGCCATAGAATGCTCCAATAAACTTCTCATCAGGGAATTCTTTACACATGTCTTGGATTACCTCTCCGATGAATTTTCTTTCAAGGAACAAGCCTCCGAAGTTTCCGAATAAGAAAGTAGGTTTCTTATATGGTACGTTTCTTTTCTTCCAGTAGTCATTTTTCCACGTGATCGCAGAGTAAATGAGTAGCAGTAGCGTCACTATTAGATAGAGAAACATCGTGTTGTTTCACTGAGCGATTTGGGTTGACTAAACTATCGACCTGTTCGAGCTCACCACTGTATTATGACTTCTACCTGTACGTTTATACGTGTGTAAAAATACTTGTTACTTTAGTACTGGTAACTTTATGCCTATCTCGAGCGATGTGTCACATTGTTATTATTTTTTTTTATCAGCAGTAATGATATTGTCTTCAAAGTAAAAAAATAATAAATTATTATATTATGTTTGTATGTTTATCTTATCTTTGACAAAGACTATACAAAAATAGTCGTTCCACAAGAAAGTGCACACACATGTACGAGTATTTTAATAATATTGTATTTTCCTTAAAGCAATCTTATCTTATCATGGGAAGAAAAGAGGCTTGTTTAGGTACTTTAAAAAGTATTAATAGCAAGAATGATTGTCAAATAATAATGTTAGGAAAACATAAACAATTATGTATTTCTAACATTGTAACATATTTGTGTTACGTAGAACGTACACAAAACATATGTGTTCAAGAAGATCTGAATAATCTAGTTACGATTATAAGTAATACCACCAGCACACAAGTGAGACTTGAGCATAACATATAATTTTCTATCAAGGAAAAAACGGTAAATTAAGTTTTTGTTGAGTAAACTGAAACATGGTTTAAATTGAGCGTGACTGAGCATCTTTGGCTAATTATAACAAAAACAAATATTTACGAAGTGCCTTGCTTCTTCCCGCGACTTCGTCTGCGTTGACTTCAGAATTGTTTCCAAAGAGAAATAAATAGTGTTTCAAAAATGTTTTATTAGAAATGTAAACAAATTGAACGTTGTATAATATAATGTAGATGCTAGCCCCGGAAATTTTACTTCCTCATGATTCTGGTCTCCTGGTAGTTTGTGAGTATGTATTGGTCATGATTCCAGCCTCAAAAATAGTTCTTCATGATAGCGATAGTCGAGCCAAAATGTAAGAAATTGATCACGTGAAATTTCAATAACTCCTACTGATAGAGTTTTACTTGTTTAGGGACTCTGGTTGCCTGGTAGTTTAAGCTGACAGGCTACGAGATAGAATAGAATATCATAACATTTGGTTGTGATTATGGTAATCTTTAATATGGTAATAAATAATTGGATGCTGTAACTGTGACATTAAATGTAAAACGTAAAAATCATTGATTCACTCATAATAATTCTAAGTACCTACGATATTTGCACGCCATGAGAAATGGAAGACATGTCGTGAGCCACTCCTATTTAAGATATTGCATGCATGTATTATTTTAATTCTGTTTTGTATACACATGTTTGAGCAAATAAAATTTCTTTCTTTCTTTCATAAGAACTATGAACATCATCGATGCTACCAACCTTGTCGAAACCAGAAGAGAAAATTTGATGTACTTTCTGTTTAGCTTTCTTAAAAATATGACCTCCTCACAATCACTTCAGTCAAAAGATGTAGGTACCTGCCCACATCAAATAAATAATAGCAGTCCATTACAGGTCTATTTACTTCATAAATAGCCTGTGTATCGTGAGTTGATCCCGTCAATATTAATGCCGTCCTCGTTACTGAGCCCCGCGGCTTTTAAAACGCGCTCAAAATTTTACGCGGGTTAAGTAGCAAGTTTGTACTTCATGAGGTCAATTTGTTTTACTGTTTAATAAAAGTGATGTTGTTTGTTGTTATTTTCCAGTATTTCAATTTTTACTGCTGGTTCACGCTTTTAGACAACCTAACCTAAAGTCTCGACATATTTGGTCTTAAATTTATCATGTCCAATGCCTTTTTTTACTTCATATTTACCTCAAAACGCTACAATATTTTTCAAAAACAAAACTCACCAATACAAGTTCTCGGGCCTTCTCCAAACGGCAAGTACGCATACGGATTTATATTGCGCTTTTCTTCACCAAGAAATCTTTCAGGACGGAACACTTCAGGTTCTGGATAGAATTCCGGATTGTGATGTAAGTAGAAGACTGGCAAATGCACGCGCAGGCCTTTGTTTAACTTTACACCACTGGGCATTGTGTAGTCTTCCATCAGCTCTCGAGGAATCATACCAAGAACTGGGTAAAATCGGAGAGCTTCGTCTATTACAGCTTCCAAGTACGGCAGTTCCGAAACACAATCGTAATTGAGTTTATTCTGATGACGAACTAAATATGCATCTACTTCTTGCAACACTTTTTCCTGAATTTCATTATTCTTCGCTATTTCATAAAGAGTGTAGCCCAAAGTGGTTGACGATGTTTCAAACCCAGCAGCGAAGAAAACAAAACACTGAGCAACCAGCAAATCATCATTGGCTTCTAACGTCACTTTTTGATGCTCACCAGTTTTCATATTTTTAATACTGTCTCCAACTATCTGATGGGTTTGTTTCCAACTCATTAGGAGGTCCACGAAGTCATGTCTGCCAGAAAATTTATACTCCCTACGAGTCATAACAGAAGTGATCAGGTTATCGAAGAACGCTAATTGTTTTTGAAGCAAACGGAATCCAAATATGTAAAAGATTGATGGCCAAATTGCTCGCATAAGTCGCATGTAAACTACATATTTCGGTGGATCCAAGAAGTTCGCGATTTTAATGAAAGGATTATCGCTTTCTTCTTCAGTCATCGTGTTCGTGTCTACTCCAAAAGCGCAAGCTCCAATACATTCCATGGTATATTTTGAGGTCAACGACCTAACTTCGAGCTCCTTTGAAATTTTCGTTTCACGATCCAGCATTGACTCGAATCCGTACGAACACTTCTCGATGAGATGGAACATATTCTTCATCTTCGCAGAGGAGAACAATGGAGTCAAATTCTGTCGTAGAACCCTCCAGTTATCGCCATATGTAGCGAAAAGGTTCAAAGCCAAAGGCTCCTTGTGGCTGTGTTCAGATAATTCTCTTCCATGAAAGTAGTAGAAGTCCTTCGTCACAATCAGTTTGATGATTTCTGGATCTTTTGGAATCAGTACGGGTTCTGTACCGTAGAATACTCCAATAAATTTTTCGTTTGGATGTTCATTACAGCAGTCTTGAATTGTTTCTCCGAACGATTTCTTCTGCAGTAGCATTGGTCCATAATTTCCCAAAAGGAATGTAGGTTTGGTGTGTGTAACGTTTCTGTCTTTCCAGTAGTCATATTTCCGCGTGATCAAATAGTAAATTAGTATGAGAACCGTTACTATTAGATACAGAAACATCGTGTGGTTTCTCCGCGCGACCTGAGTGGACTAACTATAAATGTGTCGATCGTTATTTGAGTGCCCACCTTCATTGTTGAGTGTGAGGATAAATTACTAGCTTAATAAGTGTATTCTAACCTGTTTGTGTGAGTAAACTTGTTCTGCTCAAGTGATTGTTTTTGTTTTTAATACGCGTTTGATAACATGTGACGTCATAATAATAATTGCTGTGGTCGACTTTTGAGATTGGAGGAATATTTTAACTTATTAAAAAAAAAAACTCAATGATTTTCTTAGTTGATTGAGCATTTGCCTATCTGACCTTCACAAACCAGTAACTGGGTAACACTGTACTTCTTGGCAAGACTGGTCAGATTTTCTGGCTTCTCATAATCCGTAACGACAGCCAAATATCAACGAATGACTGCCGGGACCAACGGATATCTTAAGATGGTCACCCATCCACAGACCGACCTCGGCAATTGTTGCTTAACCTTGAATATCGAACCGTGCAGCTGTTATTATTTAGCCCGAGCAGCTCTTATAATTTAGCCACGATCAGGAGCTACATCAGGAGATGTAAATGATTAATTAGAGTTAAATAACGAGTGTGCTGTACAAAAACTAATATTTTTAGTAAAGGCAATCATTTAGTTTACAAATTGATTATAACACATTGTTGTTGTGTGAACTTCTGTGCTATCTGTTGTATCGAAACTAAAATTAAAATGACATAAAACTATTTCTTACTTGGTAGGAGGTGATTTTCGGAAGTACTGATATGTCTCCCAAAATACTTTTAATGAAAAAGGCAGCACTAACGATGAGTACAATAGACTCCATTTTATCCTGGAAAATGCATGAAACCTATTTGATATCGCAGAAAAGCGAAACTAACGAGAAAAATATAGATATCAACGTACCCAGTTCACTACGAATTAAACTCGATGGCTCAGAGTTATAACTTATTGCATAAGCCTAGATACGGCGACAAAAACTGAGGGGAAACCTCTTTTTTGGAACTATCCCATTCTAATTTAAATCCCATGTCAATTTTAAAGTACCTCACTCAAATTAGTCCCATGACAGCGGAAAAATCCTTGATCAATGTCAATAAATACCAAGTCATAGCTTTCATTTAGATCAATCGATATTGGGATTTAGCTGCACCCAGCAAGCAGATATTTCTGAAGACATTTTACAACAATATCCAAGTAATATTCTGAAGGTTTGTGATCAGTGTGATCAAACTCGACTTTTTCACAGAGAGCGACAAACAAAACATTAAAAAGGCTTCTGACCCAAACGATGCTAGTTCCTTCACAAATTACAGTGATTGCAAATGGCATAAAAAACTCACCAATGCAAAGTCGTGGTCCTTCTCCAAATGGCAGGTAAACATAGGGGTTAATTTTCCGCTTCTCCTCTCCCAGAAATCTCTCTGGACGAAACACTTCAGGTTCTGGATAGAACTCCGGGTTGTGATGCAGATAGTATACCGGCAAATGTACTCGCATGCCTTTATCTAACTTGGCACCACCAGGCATTGTGTACTCTGCCATCAACTCCCGCGGAATCATACCCAGAACTGGGTATAACCGCATGGTCTCGTCTATAACAGCATCCAAATATGGCAGTTCCGAAATACAATCGAAATTGAGCTTATTCTCGTGGCGAGCTACAAATGCGTCCACTTCTTCTAACACCTTCTCTTGAATCTCTTTGTGTTTCGCGAGTTCGTAAAGAGTGTAACTCAGGGTGGTTGATGATGTTTCAAACCCAGCGGAGAAGAAAACAAAACACTGAGCAATTAGCAGATCATCTGTAGCATCTAATGTCATTTTTTTTACTTCGCCCGTTTTTATGTTTTGAATGGTCTCACCTACTATTTGCTTGCTTGTCTTCCAGTCCATCACTAGGTCCACGAAGTCATTTCTTCCAGAATGTTTGTAATCCCGATTAGTCATGACAGAATTAATCAGGTTATGGAAAAACTGAATTGGTTTTTTCGCCAAATTGCCTCCAAAAAAGTAAAAGATTGTTGGCCACATTAAACGAATATGAAAGATTAAGCCAAAAATTTTTGGCGGATTTGCGAATGCTGCAATTTTTCTGAACGGATTTTCCTTTTCATCTTCTATCATTGTGTTCGTGTCTACGCCAAAAGCACAAGCTCCGACACATTCCATAGTGAATCTTGCGGTCACTGACCTTGCTTCAAGCTCTTCTGAGATTTTAGTTTCACGATCCAACATGTCCTCGAACTTGTGTGAACATTTGTCGATGAGATGAAACATATTCTTCAACTTGGCAGATGAGAACATTGGACTCATGTTCTGCCGCAATACCTTCCAGTTGTCGCCATGGGAAGCGAAGAGATTCAAACCTAAGGGCTCCTTGTGACTGTGTTCAGATATCAGTCTTCCACTAAAATAAGCAAAATCCTTCGTCACAATTAGTTTGATAATTTCTGGATCTTTTGGAATCAGTACTGGTTCTGTTCCATGGAATGCACCAATAAACTTCTCGTTTGGGAATTGATTGCAGTAATCTTGAATTGTTTCAGCGAGGGATTTCTTTTGAAGTAACACATCTCCGTAGTTTCCCAATAAGAACGTAGGTGGCTTGTGTGGTACGTTTCTGTCCTTCCAGTAGTTGTATTTCCGCGTGATCACATAGTATACTAGCACTAGTAGCGTCACTGTTAGATAGAGAAACATCGTGTTGCTTCACTGCGCGATCGAACTTGACTAAGCGTCGTCCGTAATAACAGCTACACAAGAGATTCGGTGTTATATTTATCTCTCGTCTGATATTATTATGAGTTCATTCGTTACAATTGACCTATCAGCACATTGAGCAGTATTAGCGTTATTATGTAGATTTTTCCCATACATTTTGTGAAATGAGAATGAGCACACTTTTAACCTGTTTCTACTTATACAGTTATATGACCTTGTGGTTATGTGATTTGCAATAAATAACAAGTTTCATTATTGATAATAATCGGCGTAGGCTATTTGGGGATAGGACCATATTTCGGAAAAACGTGTAGAAGTTGTGAGATAAAAAGCTAAGCAGAACACTTTTAAAAATATAGTTATTAACAGAGTTTGGAATGACATTGCGACCCAAACTTGAATATTTTATTCTAAGTTGCAATAGGTGGCGAATTCCAAAAAATAAAATGATTTTCCGAAGCCCTTCTGCCATTGCCTAGCATTGCAACCATGATGCTTCTCTGTATCAGTGGGATCAGCACTGTTTTACGATGAAACATAACAAGAAGATATCACTGGCGCCACGGTTATTTGAAGTTTTAATGGTTGGTCGGTTTCAATAATTTATTTTTTTAACTCTATATTAATATTTCTCATACAAGGCACAACAGCGCAGGTTCACAAAGGGCAACATCTGATTTCAAATGCATGTCAACGGCTTTAATTTTAAATATATTGTGCCTAGCTTGCTATTTTAAATTCGTCACCTACAACACGTAAAGTCTGCAAGTGAAACAAAAGTAACATATAAACAAACACTCTTTAAATCACAGTATACTCATTGTTGAAGAGCCAAATAAAATAAATAAATAGTGAAACTGTTCCTGTTTAATAATTCATATGCTCGTGTTTGACCACAATCTCACCAGATGAAAAGTGATGATGTGATCGACGATGGCGCACACTTCGCTAGTTGTGTAAACTGCCAAATGATTACGGAACTTGTCCTTATTTCAAAGACAGAAAAATATTAAAAGTAGTAAAACACAACTCACCAATGCAAAGTCGTGGTCCTTCTCCAAACGGCATGTAAACATAAGGGTTAATTTTCCGCTTCTCCTCTCCCAGAAATCTTTCTGGACGAAACACTTCAGGTTCTGGATAGAACTCCGGGTTGTGATGCAGGTAGTACACCGGCAAATGTACTCGCATGCCTTTATCTAACTTGGCACCACCAGGCATTGTGTATTCTTCCATCAACTCCCTCGGGATCATACCCAGAACTGGGTAAAACCGCATGGTCTCGTCTATAACAGCGTCCAAATACGGCAGTTCCGAAATACAATCGAAATTGAGCTTATTCTCGTGGCGCGCTACATATGCGTCCACTTCTTCTAACACCTTCTCTTGAATCTCTTTGTGTTTTGCGAGTTCATAAAGAGTGTAACTCAGGGTGGTTGATGATGTTTCAAACCCAGCCGAGAAGAAAATAAAACACTGAGCAATTAGCAGATCATCTGTAGCATCTAATGTAATTTTTTTTACTTCGCCAGTTTTTATGTTTTGAATGGTCTCACCTACTATTTGCTTGCTTGTCTTCCAGCCCATGACGAGGTCTACAAAGTCATTTCTTCCAGAATGTTTGTATTCCCGATTAGTCATTACAGAATTAATCAAGTTATGGAAAAACTGTATTTGTTTGTTCGCTAAATTGCCTCCAATTAAATAAAAGATTGTTGGCCATATCATACGAATTTGGAATAAGAGGGCCACAAATTTTGGGAGATTTGCAAATTCTGCAATTTTTCTGAACGGATTTTCCTTGTCATCTTCTACCATTGTGTTCGTGTCTACGCCAAAAGCACAAGCTCCGACACATTCCATAGTGAATCTTGCGGTTACTAACCTTGCTTCAAGCTCTTCTGAGATTTTAGTTTCACGATCCAACATGTCCTCGAACTTGTGTGAACATTTGTCGATGAGATGAAACATATTCTTCAACTTGGCAGATGAGAACATTGGACTCATGTTCTGCCGCAATACCTTCCAGTTGTCGCCATGGGAAGCGAAGAGATTTAAACCTAAGGGCTCCTTGTGACTGTGTTCAGATATCAGTCTTCCACTAAAATAAGCGAAATCCTTCGTCACAATTAGTTTGATAATTTCTGGATCTTTTGGAATCAGTACTGGTTCTGTTCCATGGAATGCACCAATAAACTTCTCGTTTGGGAATTGATTGCAGTAATCTTGAATTGTTTCAGCGAGAGATTTTTTTTGAAGTAACACATCTCCGTAGTTTCCCAATAAGAACGTAGGTGGCTTGTGTGGTACGTTTCTGTCCTTCCAGTAGTTGTATTTCCGCGTGATTACATAGTAGAGGAGGATCAGTAGCGTCACCGTTAGATACAAAAACATCGTGTTGCTTCACTGAGTGATCTGACTCAACTAAGCGTCGTTCGTACTGACAGCTGATTGTATATCTGCGTAGTTTAAGCTTTATATTTATATCAAGTTTGATTACGTATTACGTCATTCACCTATCATTATTGGCTGCACTAAAAATTCGAATCGTTATCATCTAGACATGATAACGCTTCAAATTTTTCAGTGCTATTGTAGCAAGAGGTGTGAGGTGGAGGTGTGAGGTGGAGTGTACAACGAGAACAAAATCTCGGAAAAAGGGTGGTACAAAGAAGAATATTTTTTCGGCCGCCACTACATCTACCGCCATCAGTCTGTCCTTTATAAAAACGAGCCGACAAAGTCAGTCTTCACTTTGCCGTTAACTGTACGTTCGTGTTTAAAATTTGTTCGATCTTTTTCGTTGCTTTTTAGTGAATAAAATACTTGTGACGAACCCATATTCAATTAATCCACATTAACCACTATAAAGATTTTCTGAAAGCACCAAAAACGTAGAGGAAGACAACGTCAAATGAATATGTAATATTTTGCTTGCCAATATTAACGCGCCTGCATAATTTAAATACGAATCTCGAATGGAGACAATGTTTTGGTTGAAGTTTGAGAGGGGCCAATTCTACATTTTTTTTTAAGAACGTTCGTATTTGCATGTCAGTAGCTAACTGCAAAAAAAAAACATTTTTCATACATTTTTGACAGATTTGATCTGAGATGCGGATGCGAACATTGCTTGAAATTAAGTATGTAGAATAATTGGCACTCCGATATAAAAAAAAATTACAATAATGTTACATATATGTAATTTCAACGCCGTAAACAGAATTTAGCTGTCCAATCGTGCTAAAGAAAGAATACTCACCAAAAACCTTAAACTGTCGCCCATTATTTACTTGCTCTGCTTCCAACTCATCATCAGGTTCACGAAATGGTTCTTCGAAAATGTTTATATTCTCGTGAAGACATTTGTCATGACAAGTTATTGAAAAATGCAGCTTGTTTTTGGCTAAACTGAGTCCCAGTGAATAAAATATTGCTAGCCAAATCTAGTAAATGACACAGAGTACTCTCGATATTTTAAGAGCATCAGCGAAAGCCGCGATTCTTACGAAAGGATTATCTTTTTCTTCCTCCGTCATAGTATTTGTGTCAACACCAAAAGCACATGCACCAATACACTCCATAGTAAATCTAAGTTCCAGTTCTTTCGACATTTTAGTTTCACGATCCAATAAACACTTATCTATGAGGTGGAACATGTTCTTCATCTTCGCAGATGAGAACAATGGTGTCATATTTTGCCTTAAAACCCACCCGTTGTGATCATGAGCAGCGAACAAGTTCAACCAGAAGGGCTCCTTGTGTTTGCGCTCTGAACAAGAGTCTTCCACTGAAATAGAAAAAGTCCTTCGTCACGATCAGTTTTATAATTTCTGGATCTTTAGGGATCAATACAGGTTCTGTACCGTAAAATCCTCCATTAATTTTCTCGTTTGGGAATTCGTTACAATAATCTTTGATGGCCTCTCCGATAGGTTTTTCATAATAATAAATTGATTATGATTTCCCAGTAGGAATGTTGGTTTGTGTGGGGTATATTTCTGTCTTTCCAGTGGATATATTTCCGTGTGACCACATGGTAAAGGAGATCCAGTAGCGTCACTAGTATGTACTAGAACATAATGTTATTTTGCTGGGCGGTCTGTTTCGTCTCCGACTCGACGAGATAAACTACCTGTTTTTAATATTTTATTTCGATTTTCTTTATTTAGTTTTTGCGCGTGGTACCTTTCAATTTTGCAAATTTTTTGATCGAGTCTCTTACACGTGTCATGTTATTTTTATCTTTTATGATGAGATTATGAATTGTTAACGGTAAATTGGATTTTTGAAATAGGTAGGTAAATGGAATTTGAAGAGTTTTATAATATAATATCGATGTTAAATTACTTCAACCAGAGGGCCAATTCTACTTATTGTTAAGACAGCTTTTTAAAAAAGCCTCAATTTCCATACATTTTTGACAGATTGCAACTGAGATACGAATGTGAACGTTTCATAAAAATAAGGTAGTAAAATTGGCACTCTCTGATTGCTGTACCAATATCAAGATAGAAAAAAAGTTACTAAATATTCTTCTTAATTATTACTCAAAGTATTGATTCACCGATGAACACCGCTTTCAACTTCATTGGTATCTTCGAGTCATAAGGTAAATTTGTGTCGCATCATCTAACGCTATTAAGATAGTTTCGATTCTAGGAGGTGGTAAGGAAACTGGACTTGGCACACGTCACGTCGTCATAATATTGCACATGATAAAATGAGATAAGATAAACTATGTCTAATTATCAGGTAACATAGAAACAGAGCAAGAAAAGGTTATACAGCAAAAATAACTGACTTACCCATACAAGTTCTTGGTCCTTCTCCAAATGGCAAGTAAGTGTACGGATTAACACTGTGCTTCTCCTCCCCGAAGAATCTTTCCGGACGGAATTCTTCGGGATTCGGGAAATATTTCGGGTTGTGATGTAAGTAGTACACCGGTATGTGAACCCGCATGCCTTTCTCCACAACCAAACCGCCAGGCAACTTGTAATCTTCCATGGTCTCTCGAAATATTACTCCAAGAACTGGATAAAGTCGCTGAGCTTCCCCAATTACAGCCCAAAGATACGGGAACTCCGCCACACATTCGTAGCAAAGTTTGCTGTCATGACGAACCATAAATGCATCAACTTCTTCCAAAACTCTGTTCTGTATCTCTTCACTCTTCGCCAGCTCGTAAAGAGTGTAGCTCAAAATGGTTGCTGATGTTTCAAACCCAGCGTTGAAGAAAACAAAACACTGAGCAACTAACAAGTCATCGTCAGCTTCCAGTGACACTCGTTCACTTCCACCACTTTTCATGTTTTTGATACTGTCACCGACTATCTGCTTCCTTATTTTCCAACTCAATATAAGGTCCAAGAAGTCATTCCTCCCCGAAGGCTTGTTATCTCGTTGATTCATCACAGACGTGATCAAGTTATGGAAGAAATCCATCTGCTTTGACATGAGTTTAAATCCTAAACCATAGAATATTGATGGCCAAAAACCACGAACTGCTCTTATAAAAGCTGCATATTTGGTCGGACTAGTAAGAGCTGCTATTTTGCTAAAAGGATTATCCTGCATGCCTTCTGTCATAGTATTAGCATCGACACCAAACACACAAGCACCGATGCATTCGATAGTAAACCTTGCTGCAACTGACCTAGTTTCAAGTTCCTTTGATACGCTGGTCTCCCGATCCAGCATTGTTTCAAACACGTACGAACATTTCTCGATGAGATGGAACATGTTTCTCATTTTCGCTGATGAGAAAAGCAGGGTCATATTCTGACGTAAGACCCTCCAATTGTCACCATGGGTTGAGAAGATGTTCAATGCTGCTGGTTCCTTGAAACTATGTTCAGATAGTTCCCTGCCATTGAAGTAGTAGAAGTCTTTTGCAACAATAAGCTTGATAATGTCCGGATCGATGGGGATGAGCACCGGTTCTGTGCCATAAAAGGCCCCGATAAACTTCTCGTCAGGCAATTTTTTGCAAATAGCTTGAACTCCTTCTGCATAGTTTTTATTTTGGAATATGATTTCTCCATAGTTTCCTATGAGGGTTGTGGGTTTGATGAACGGTACGTTTCTAATTTTCCAGTAGTCGAACTTTCGTATTGATACTAAATAAATTATGAGTATTATTGACACTATGAGAAAGAGAAACATAGTGTGGATTCTTTGCGTGATTCTTGATGACTAAATACCTTATGCGTTGTATATTAAAGTGAATTTGTTATAACCATCTACCTAATACGTTATGGCTCTGTATCTAATTTGTATTAAGACAAACTGATTATTGCTCACTTTCATTACTTATTAGGGTTCCGAACGTCCAAATGAAAAACTCTTATTCAGTTTCGTTTAAATCAGTTCACATATTATTATGAACTGATGTCACCCCGAATGAAGAAATGAAATTTGATAATACCCGGCTCCCTTTTCCGAAAATAGCGACAATTTTTTTTTTTTTACATGAACTCTGTTTTCATAGTGACAGTTTAAAAAAAACATGATTTCTTCGAAACGCTCTGCGCGCGAGTGAGACTCGCACTTGACCGGCTTTTGTTTGTTAATTTTTCAATCGCGATAGCACGAGGCAGAAATATTATTTATTTTTAAACGATGGAATTTTTTCCATGGAATAATTAACAGTACTTGGATAAATGAGTAAATTTAATTTAGTGGAATAATTTAAGTCATTTAATTTATTGGAATATTTTAATGTAATTTATTCTAATTGCAATATTTTAATCTATTATATTTTTATATGTGAAAGAGCACACCCATATTCGTATGAAACACTTGTATCACTACCATTCATGTTATTACTACATATGTACCTAGCCTTTGTTGGTGATCCAAATGAATTATTAAGGTAATTAATATCATTAACAGATCTATACTTTACGCGTATGTGTAATAACTGCTTCGTGGAATATGATATCGGATTTATCTCTACATTAGTATTCTTTGATCTGAAAAGATCGAGTATGTTTGTGAAAGGTTGATTGTTCAAGCACTCCAGAACAATTCACGTGAACGTAACTGTTATTTCTTACGGTTCATTGTAACGGTATACACGACATAATAACATGAAGTTAGTGAGACTTGCAGTTACGAGCTAGGCGCTGCCGATGATTTGAAACGAGCCCTTCCATCACTACTACTACGTCTATAAGACGTGCGGCGATACACTACCGGTGGAATAGAATAGAAAACATTTATTGGGCACAGACCCAAAAGTAAAGCAACAAAGAAAAGAAATAATAGTGGGTACATGGTGAGCATTCCACCCATACATCGATACGCTCAAAAGGTTCTGGGAATACTTTCACTGTGCGTAAAGCTAATGAGTGGATTTCCGTGCTGGAGTCCGTGTTTCATGATAGCTACAGCCTGGGCGTTTAAGTCAAGAGGGAATAGATTAATTCAAGGCAGGCGTACTCCATCGTCGACCACATCATCGTTCTCCATCAGGTGAGATTGTGGTCAAACTTGAAAGACGATCTTCGCAATGTGGCTGTTGGTCAAATTCGATGTTGTTTTTTTTTCTTCTATAATGGGGGAAGCCCAATGTTAAAGAAAATTATTCCAATTATGAAGACCTTTTTATGACTTTAGTTTTTTGCCCAGAGGTTAGATAGAAAACTTCAGTGTCATGTATGTGAACAAAACAAGATAATATAAAATAAATAAACAGATCACACAATAGTTTGATTTACACAAACTTCATAATGATAAAAGAAAACATAGACTTGTGACGTTAACTGTTTACTGTACTTAATATCAAGATTTGAATCTAAGGTCAAATATTAATAGGGTGTATTCTGGTTTGAAACCAGCAAACAACCTGTTATATATTAGCAAGCGTGAAAATTTTTGTGTCTGCAAGTTTTCATTGTTTCAAGCTTAATCGCGCTTTGTAGGCTCAGTTGATATTGTTATCTTAATATATATATTTTTTGTGTACCTACGTGTGTATGTCACTGAACTCCTCCTAAACGGCTGGACCGATGTTGATGAAATTTTTTTTATGTGTTCAAGTGGATTCGAGAATGGTTTAGATTCACAATTGGACCTTTGGATTGGTGGCGCTGCAATCGATTTCTATAACATTTCATCATACACAAAGCGAACGTTCGGACAGGACAACGTCTGACGGGACCGCTAGTATGATATAAATATGACATTTGGCACACAGGTCAATAAGCCCGTGATAAGACCTGTCGTACTGTATGGATCAGAATGTTGGGCTGTGAAAAAGACGGATGAGAAAAGATTGCATGTAGCGGAGATGAGAATGTTGAGATGGATGTGTGGAGTATCGAGAATGGATACAGTGAGGAATGAGTACATTACAGATAGTTTAAAAGAGGCGCCAGTGACGAATAAGCTGAAAGGGAACTGCTTAGCTTGGTATGGTCATGTGAAGAGGAGGGGTGAAAGGCATGTAACCAAAAGAGTATTGTAAATAAATGTGGAGGGAGGCCAAAGAAAAGTTGGATGAATTGTGTTAGGAGTGATACGAAAGAAAAGGGAGTTAGTGATAGTGTGACAGGACAGAATGGAAGAAAAAAACGTGTTGCGCCGACCCCAAGTAACATGGGATAAGGGCAGGAAGATGATGATTTGGCACACAGGTAGACTAACTTTTATCTGGGTATACAGGGTGGTAATAGATTAAACTCAAAACCTGAAAAACAATCATTTTTATGTTATCATCTTTATGAAAGATTTTACTACAGATTTTTTTTTTAATCAACCCTCAAATCGCGATAAACAATCAACTGTTCAGTATGGGGCTGATGATTTTTTTTCGCGATCTCAGAGTTGGTAAAAGTGTAAAAAATAAAAGTAAATAATTATTAATTTATTATTATTTATATTAAAAATAATAGTAAATAGTAAAAGTGTTTTCCAGGTTTTACGTTTAATTTACGCCTTGCATCAGATACATAAGATTTAAAAAAAAACAGTTTTTCTTCTGTTCGAGATATTAATTTAAGACATTCGATATGAATGGCCTTCAAAATAGTCTCGTACAAACTATCTATTCATATTATGTACGACGGATCGTAACGACTGACGTCCGGTATTGCGCAGTTGTTATTTAAGGGCAACTTCTCGGTATAGTCACTCATTAGTTTATTATTTAGGAAGATGACACATCGATGGACAGACGGATACCATGGATTTAGTGCATGACTCAGCCCTAAAACACTCTGTTGTAAATAAAACTAAAACCCGCTTGCTGCATTGGACTCGGTGGAACGCAGAGCCAAAAGGCTCATAGGCGACGAGACGTTGGTGGCTAAGGTTTACAGCCTGGCTCATCAGCGTAGTGTTGCTTGCCTGTCGGTCTTCTACAGGCTGTATTTCGGAGAGTATGCCCAGGAACTCCACGACGTGATCCCACCATCGCACATTTAAAACCAGAATATCAGACTTACTGCTGGGTACCATCCGCACTTGGTCCATATCCTGACTGACTGACTGTACTGAGCGCTTCTCCTGCACATTTATTATGCGCACAGCCAAAGTGTGGAAATCTCTGCCAACGTCTGTGTTCCCTTCCACATATAACCCGTCTGTCTTCAAAGCAAGGGTGAACAGGTATCTTCTGAGCACGCTCACTCCATCATGGACCTCATCCATCGCTTTCCATCAAGCGTGATCGAGGTCAAGAGTAAGCCCATTCCTCAATAAAAAAACTAGAAAAGAGCTATTTGCATTTGATAATAATTGATTTCATTATTTTATGTGAAACATCTAATGCCGCGGGTAACTGTTGTTGACGTAATGCGTCGCCACGCTATATGACAGTTTATTTTTTTAATATATATATTTATTTCCTTTCATAAAAGGATAGTTCCTTTTATGTAGGTATACAAAATATTTTCAATGTTTCACATCTGCCAGGCGTCGCGCGACGGCTCACTTTTTTATTTTTACTCGGAACATCAGAAAGAACATGTATACAAAAACAAAATACGAGTCCTGAAAACTGGAAGCATTTCCACGTAGAATGGCAGTTTTGAAATCTAAGGTTTATTCTTTGTGCAAAGAACGAGTCAGCTGATCACCCAAAGTGTCGATCACAATCATAATAGTGTAAGCATTATAACATAATAAACTACTTAGTATTATGTTCTTGTGGTTAACAATATTGTGTTACGAGGTCGCTTACGGTGTTACCACACCAATCGGTCGACAGTCGATCGATGGTAAAATAGGTACTTAGATACCTTACTTAGTACCTATTTTACCGCGCGTTCCAATGTATGGTGCGTAATTTTTAACTTTCGAACAATGTATACAGACTTCGCAAATGCATTTTTTGAGCAAATGTGTTGAAAAAAATACAACTTGTGTGAATAAAACTTCAGCTGTCGCAAGCTCAAAACTGAGCGTTCTGAAATCGATTCCTGAGCAGGTTTACAAAAAGTTTATAATACTATGGGTATTATAAACTTTTTCTATTATCAATTTAACAGTGTAAGGACTCAATATTATGGACTTCAAAGAGATATTGAGCTTTAAGTTTGTTTCGTTGTTTCTTCTCCCCCTGAAAAGTCAGCTAGGAAACACCTTCATCTAGTTTAAGCGTCATTTTAAATCTTATTACAAAATAAATTTTATTTGTTTTTCTACCCGCTCTTCCTGAGGGAACAAAAACTGAGTGATCACTTAATTTTCATCGCATTGTAAAATAAATGTTCATAATAAATTATTGTTAAATCTAAAAGAGCCTTAAAAATCTTCACCTTTAAAAACGAAACAACTTGAACATCACAAAATTGTGTAATTATTTTGACTATTTGACGTTCGAAAAGTCGTTTGAAAAGTGTCAGAAATTATTCAAATCGCTGAAGTGCTGGCAACACTCCCGGACAGGGAGGCGGCGATAAGAGATAAGAGCGGATAATTGAGTGCCATCGTTAGGCCATTATCTATGGCGTTTTAGAAGATTTCCCCCTTGTCTTTGAAAAAATAATGGCGGCTCTTGAAGATTTTTGAAGACGAGTTATGATTATATTGAATTTTCGGCTGGTAGGAAATTGTTTGTCGTGCGAGGAGAACAGAATTTAGGCTGACTTTTCAGTCTGATAACTTGTATCTAAATATATATAATAGAATATGGCCGTCTTAATAACTGTCATATTTATTCATCGGATAAAAGTATTCCGAGTATAAAAAATAAAAAAAATTGCAATTTTTGGCAATTTCAATACAAATCTGATATTGCCGTGAAATAATTGGTGTTGCCGAAACGCCATAATAGCCCGAAGTTGCGCAATTAATTGCTTGTATAAACGCATCTTAAGTTATTTAAAAGATCCGTCACTCAGTTTCTGAATTGAGAATTCAAAGTTATGTAAGTCGAACTGACATTAAAGCCACAGTTAAAATAGAGCTAAGAATAGAGTTAAGTCAAGTGGTCCGAAAACAGTAAACCTAAAATGGCGGGAAAACTTCTTACGCCATCATCCCATCATAACTTGCAAAACCCACAGTAAATCCATTACAAAAACGTGCCAAACCAAACAATCCCAGCAGAAAATGACGCATAAAATCCGGGCATAAAACAGTAAAAACATAGAAAATAATAACCGGCCCTTTGTCTACGTAATCGGCTAAAAAACTTGTAAAAAGAGTTAGACCTACACTCGGCAGCGTTGCGGAGTTTTTGCCGAGTTGTAACAAATTGCTTAAAGATTACAGCCTTATTTTTTCCCCTGGAACGGAACACTGCGGATGTAAAAACGTTGAAACCCAAGTTTGGTGTAACACGCGTTTTGTTCTAATGTGGAACTTAGGATGGATGGACGACTTGACACATTGTTGAAGGTATTTTTTACAGTTGTAGGATCTGGTGAACCTTATTAAGGCCTGCCTCTTAAAAACAAGGGCATCCAAGTTTATGTTTGGTGTAGTAACTAAGTCCAATATATGTATGTACATAGATAGATAGACATACTCTTTATTGTATCAGATATCATATAGACCATAACAAACTACATATATAAGGGCTCAAATACTAGGCTGTAACAGTGGGCGATATTTTTATATTTTTAGCCCACTTCCAAAAATGGAGGAGATTCTCAATTCGGTTTGTATTTTTTTAAGCAAAATGAGGTCGGATAATACTATCACAACAAAAAAATTAAAAAAAAAACTTTTCTAACCAAAAGTTACAACCTCCAAAAATACTACAAAGTCTAAAATAACTTTGATTTCGGAAGTCGTTGTCAAAAACAAAGAAATAAAATCTAATAAAAAAAACCGACTTCCGAAATTTTAGCCTAGTGTTTTCATTTGGAGGAAGTCGGTTGTATTTTTTTTTTGCTATTAGCGATCTTTTATAGACAACCTAAGGATGGATATGACAGACAAGGAGAAAAGATACCAATATAGCTTCGAAGACTTAAGTGGCAGAGCATTGAACATATTTGACCACCTACTTTATTGTACGTGTTCAAATATGTTCACTGCTGGTTACATGTAGACGATTGCTGCCAGAGACAAAACTCCACCTAAATTTTTATTTAACACTAATTAGTTAAGCAAGCCAAGACGACTATAATTTCAGCAAACTCTTAAGTAAACTTTCATAATTTAACCAATCATCTACCCAACACTATAAGTCATACAGTATTTAAAAACCAGCATCTTCTTAACTAACAAAATACACCCTGAAAGCGTCTATACCCATCTCTCTCTCCCATGTCCAAGTTAAAACTCCCTCCTCCCCTTATATTTGCCAGAACTTTGCTAAATAAAATACGTATTTACCTATTTTACGCTCTCCTTAGCTTGAAAGCCCAACACCGGAAGGAAAGGAGCGTTTGAAGCGATTTATCTTCAAGCCGACGCCGTTAGGGGGCTGGTTGAAATGTCTCGAGACCAATGACGGGGATGTACACCGGCTGGATGTGGTAGGCTTTTAATTTAGAAAATTGATTTTTTTTTACAGTTTATCATAATATCTATGTTGGCTCTAGTTCATCACTTGTGGTTCCAGTCACAATCCTATTGTTAGATTATACCATTGCACGTGTAAGCGGGCACACCATTTATGCCTGGAGGTTTAATTAAGTTTGATTTACTTGTTAATGCTTGAGTTTGTATGTTTTTGATGGCATAATGAAGTGTGCTAGCTAACAAGTGTCAATTAATTTCATAAAATTTTAATTTACATATTAGACATATAATTTTCTGTGTCATGTTTTGTAAACTTTGCATACTGCTGTATAAATTCAAGTTTTTATAACTTAACAGACAGCTTCCCAGCTAAAACACTAGGAAGTGGTGACGGGCGAGCGTTTTGGGGGATTGTCTTTATGTAGAACTTTGTCGTTCAAAAAGTGCTAGCACTCAGCCTAATTTGAATAAATTACTTTTGTTTTGATTTATGAATTGTGTGGTTATTTAAGTGTATTATTACAATAAAACACTTAAATAACTCACACATTTTCCACTTTTATACAAAACTGTTTTTAATTTAGTGTTTGCTTGTATGAGTGGATTTACTACATGGCTATTGAGTGTTAGGATTAAACTCACCCCTTCGCTTTAACCCTTGAGAGCTTTATCTTAGAGTTACTCTTACAATCACAAACCTTATTTTAAGCAATTAAGTATTTATGAATATACATACAACGTTCACATTCCTATGAAATGCTAACTTTACTTTAGCAAAGTCATCTTTGAATCTTGCCCTAAGCGTGCATCAGGCAGGAATTATATAATAGTAGAAACAGGAAGTAAACCAATAATCATTAAAAACATCCAATCAATTATTTTTTTTAGTAAATAAAACCGCAACGCGAACCAGATAAACATAATGAAACTGTTCATGTGATAGCCAATGCTCATCCGACTAGCAATTAATTAATGTAAAGTTATCAATATAAATTAATTAATTAATTGAGTTCAATCATTCGATAGTATTAACTTACTTTTCTCTTTTTACCTATAAATAACCTACTTTTATGTTTTCGTAAGTACTGTAACACCAGGGACTCCGCTAGTGTTACTTATTGTGATTGTTATAATAAATGAAACGATATTGGAGATTTATAACTCTAAATATATTTTGGCATCTGCCTTTAGCGAACGTTGGAACCAGAGTCTCTTTTTAAAAAACAAAACATATTTTCACATTCGTATTTCAAATTCTTTTAATTTTCACCTGACGCTTCCAAAGGCTATCTTGTCTGCCAGAGACCTGCAGACAAGGATATCCTCCTTACATGAGCTACGCCCCTACGAATAGAGGATAAGAGGAAATGCCTCGCAATCATCTATTCCAAATCTTTGGAAGGGTCAAGCGTAACCTACCTATACCTAAAAAGACGTCCCTACCTATAAGCGGATGTGGACGAACAGGGGTGCGTATGCTTCTATAGAAGTAGCTTACACTATGACCTGCGATCAATAATCTTATTAAAATTTACTATGCACCACTTGTGCTTATCAACAACGCAGTCATACCGAAGCCCTGCCGGGGCAAAACCGCTAGAAAAGCTCCGGCACATCGCGATTGCTTTAACAAATAATGTGAAAACACACATTCCTCCAGATGGGATTTATTTCTATAATTTATAATATTATAACTTTAAATTCCTCGGACGCTATCGAGTCAGAGAAAAAGAAGGTCATACTAATATAAATATACCTAACTCTTGAACCTACTCCAGCGATCCGCACATAACAAAGAAAATCAAATATACATTAATTGACATTAACTAAGAACTGTGGGTCACCAATATCAGTTGAACCAATGGTGACAACTAGTCACCCTCTGCGAAAGGCTATGCCCCGTAAGCAGAGTTGGCATCAACCTCCATGGCGCCCTCTTACTCCCCTCTCTTCAGGATGGGCCATAGTTCCCTATAGTTAACTTATATTTTTCAAACTGGAGTAACTTCAACCTATCTGACCATAACATTCTGTCTTCATCTTTAAACAAGTGACCTTCTCTTCCTCGCCCGGCTGCGTCCCTCACGCACGTACGAGTCCATTTTCAGTATCCACATGAAAAAGAATAAACTGATTAATAAACTATTTAACAAAAAACACTAAAATAATGGTTTGTTTACATTAATCAATGTCAATGCAATTGACATTTCCCTTTTGTCATCGCATTTTTCTAATATGAAACCTATTTACATGAACTTGAAACTCATCCGATGATAGTTTCGGATACAAACAAATATTTTTTTAAAAGGCCCATATACAACCTACGTAGTTTGAAACTCCTAACTGTCTGTCGCCTAGAAGTATAAATCATCACTTCCATACATGGAATTCTGTTTAACCTGTGCTTTTTATATTAACTATAGCACAACATTACAGATTATTTTTCATATTATGACAACCCATGAATGAAATTAAATAATAAAATTATTTGTGTGTCGACACTGTCGAACTTAATAAAATATAATGCTAAGAGATCAGCAGAAATCTGGAAAAATATCTAACATACCAAATCTACCTAGTATAAAAAGTGGAAACTCAAATAGTTATAAAATTCTCAAAATATTACGTTTCCTGACTTTGTAATTATATAAAATTGTTTCGAATTTCTTTCTAAAACATTTCCAAAATTTACATTTATATACAAGTGACTGTTTTATCAAATCATCCGTAGAATATTTTTTATGATTTGAAGAAAATGACTTTAGTTTATGTGTATAAATATATGTGGAATGTTTCCTTGTCTTTCTTCTTACCCTTATCTTATTTATTTTAGCTCGGGCATTAAGAGAAAATTTGATTTTAGTATTCAAAGACATATTTGTTTGTGTGGTATGGGTGTTTGCGTTGTCCCCATCGAATAAAGATAAATCACTCGAAATAATTGGTTTACAGCCATTTGACTCAATGGCTGAGTCTACTAAAATGACCGATTCATCCAAATCCATGGACACCATGGGGAATTGAACCTCGTATTGGACCATCTCCTTCGGTTCGGTCTGCAATACAACGGATTCTTCGACTCCATTATCCTCAAACATGTCATTCATTTTAATGCAATTATTGGATTCGTTGTTTGGATTACAAAGAGGTTCCGACAATAACTTCTCTTGATTTTCTGGAATCAAACTATTATTAAATATTGGAATAGACACACCCGCTTCCTTATCTTCATCCGTCAAATCTTGCTCAAATGTTGTATCATGGAGTAGGCTGCTTTCTCCACAGCTCTGTTCATCATCGTCACAATTGTCATCATGGTCATCATAGTGTGGTTCCTCAATTTCAATTTGTGAGACGTTCGTCATCACGCTAGAATATAAGGGTGTATTATTCTCAACATCTATAAAATCTTGTCGTTCGCATTTTTCCAATACAACGGCGGTCGTCGTTTCAACATAAGATGCCTTTTGTGCACGTTGTTTACATGACATGCATTTGCACGGGAATTCGTTTCTAATTTTATCACACAACACATCAAAATCAATACCATCATGGTATGTGTAGTTATAAAAATGTTTTGCTGCGCTTTGCAAAAATGCGCCTAATATGAGCGCGTAATCGCTCTCTCGCCATTCACCGTCGGTGGCGATGAACTTAAATTCTGCTACAAACTCTTCAAAACAAACTCGGTCTATGCCGGTAAACATTAACATATTGACGTTTCACAATCTTTTCTCATAATATAAAAAAACACTTAGCTTTACTCCAGGCGTCGGGTCAGCGCCTGACTCAATTATCAAATCATACAGCAATCCTCTGAGATGCTTTTATTATATGGGGGGTTTCTTCATGCAATGTAACGCCTTGCACACGCGGAAAAAAACCGGACCTCCACCATTTGTAACACCAGGGACTCCGCTAGTGTTACTTATTGTGATTGTTATAATAAATGAAACGATATTGGAGATTTATAACTCTAAATATATTTTGGCATCTGCCTTTAGCGAACGTTGGAACCAGAGTCTCTTTTTAAAAAACAAAACATATTTTCACATTCGTATTTCAAATTCTTTTAATTTTCACCTGACGCTTCCAAAGGCTATCTTGTCTGCCAGAGACCTGCAGACAAGGATATCCTCCTTACAGTACCTACTACCGAATTTTTGAGCTATTCGCACTTTAATTCAAAGCACCTTTCCGAAAAGAAACAGTAGAATCTATTCTTTCTTATATAGAGTTAAGTTATATAAAAGTTGAGTATCTGATACTCAACAGTGGCCGATCCCGCAAAAACCATTTTTTTTTTGTTTCGATCTCAATCAATACGTACAAAACAAAAATATTTTAAACAAAACATGTTTGATTAAATTATTTACATTAAAAATTAATCAAATCAACCAATGGGGCATTTTTTACAATCTAAGTTAATGATAAAATGTAGAACCGAGTTTAGCTATAAAACCAGTGTGAGACCACGCTCAGACACAATCCAAAACCGCGCTCAAACCTCTTCCATACCTTGCAGTCTACATCTCCGGCGCATCTGTATTGGGGCAGCAAACAACAAGACTACTTTGTACGCGGGCTAAGATTAATGTACGCTTCACAATAGAAACGTTTTTTCAAAGTGAGTTGGGCCACAATCTATTTTGTACCCCTTTGGACTTCGATTAGTATCTAAAGGAGTCAAGGAGATTTTTCTTGGTTTTAATGTTTATTATGGAGATTCGAGTAAGAGTTCAAAGTATTTAATTCTGTGTTTTTCTTTATTACAGTCTCAATTGGGAATATACATGAACTTTTTTTATTATCTTAACAGTTTATCTAGAAGTATACAAAAATATAATACTAACAATGAAAAAAGAATCGGAATTGACCGAAACACAAACGAGATGTAACTATTTTAAACAAATAGGGTAAAACCAGGATAGTTGCCCCAGGGGTATAGTTGCCTCGATTTTAATTACTCTAGCTTCGCGGATGAATCACATGTTATTTTATTTATCAATCGAGAGACTTTACAACGACAACTAAGTAGACCGTGTTGCATGTGTCTGTGCGATTGCATGGGAAGGCAAGGTGCGATCAAAGTTTTTGCGCGATAAAAATCTTCTTTCTCGGCGGGGCACCTATCCTAAACGTAATTTACATGGATTAGGCAACTAACCCCCATATGGGATAGATGTCACAAAATTTAGAGGTCGACAAAAATCGCCAATATTCTGGAAATATCAAAAATAATGTTCTTTACTTTCACAAATTTGAAGATAATAAACCAAAGTACCTACCCGTTTTATGAATAAAGTGACAACTAACTAAAGATATAATAATTATATATTTATATAAAAAGTGTGGCAACTATCCGGCTTTTACCCTATATCTGTCCCTCTCGCGAAAACACTGTTTTCTATGGCAGCTGTATAGGCGTCATAGTATTTGACGTCACAGTTTGTATCGGACTTCTCTTTCTAATTGTCAACTTTGAAGCGAAATAAGTTCATCGCTGATGAAGGTATTTTAAAAATTCTTCCATAATTGTTTAGTAGAGATAATAAGTCATTTATTTTGCAAAAAAATATTTTTGCATATTCCCTATTATACAAAAGATTTACAACGTGATTTGTTTGAAAACTGTGTGCCAATGCTACTTATTTTTAAGCAACGTTCGCATTCGCATGTCAGTCGCAATCTGTCGAAAACGTATGGAAATTGAGGCTTTTAGGCACACAACGGTAAGACATAAATTATAATAATATTACTTTTAATATATTGGGACATTTTTAATCCTTGCAAGTTTTGGGTTTTCTTCACAAAAACATAAATGTAGACCACCAGATTTTTTATAATATTTCAGTTGGTTCTATAATAAAAGTTGTTAATTTTGATGATTACTATTACCCTCACCACCAAAGTTTATAAATTAAAAATGCAACAATTCTAACGCTACCACATACATCGAAATCGGTTAAGCCGTTTAGAAGTTATGGTGGAATTTTTATTTACATAGATATTTACACCTGTTTTTTAAAAATACTTAAATAGCTATATACACTAGATATAAAAATAAAAACTCCTGACTAAATTAACCCTAAAATATGGCGTCAAAAATAAATAAAAAAAACTAATAAAATAATAATAAATAAAGAAACTCACAAACATAGGTACATACATGAACCCTGAAAACATAACACTCCTCGTTTTGGGCAGTCGTTTAAAAATAGACCAGCTTGTTTTAAGCACACACTTGCGGAGAGACAGGAATCCCATCATCTGCCTAGCCTTTCACAACAGTACTGTTGTCACCTTGCAGTAAAACTAGATTCAGCTGAATACTAGTATTTTACGTGAAACGACTGCTTATCTGACCTCCAGTTACTGGGTAACGTAACACAGTACTCAGGCAGGAAGTTCAAATCCCATGTAATACCTATTTCGTAGAATTAAGATATCGTTACAAAAATAAAGATAATTTATTTTCTATTATCAATAGCATTCATCAAAAAATCGCGAAATATTAATTGATTATTGCAATTTTTAACCAGTCATTTATTTTTGCACAATTTCTGTCTACCTGGTGCTAGGTAAATATCTGCTATTTCATTCATAAAAAGTTATTATAAGATTATTGATAAGGCTTAATATTCATTCATAATAAATCCGTGTTTCACTTAGTCATTGAAACTTGCAAAATTTCTGCCAACGTGAAACGTTAAATTAATCTCTGATATGAAATCATGACGACAGGTGTAACAAGGCAAAATAAACATAAAGATAAACATTCAAGTGTTAAAGATTATTAAAAAGATTAAACGAATGATATGTTTAAATTTATCAATGAAAAACCCTCGGTCACAATCGATATGTTTCGCCCAGTCACTTTTACTGGGCAAATTTTTTAACACAAGCTGGTGCAATCTTAGATTCCACAGTACGAACAAACAGTTGTGCAAAAATATCAGTAATCAATCTAACAAAATCCTTTTATCACCTACAAAAATAGTGCCATTCTTATCACCACTCGACTATACATTTCGAAGATTAGATTGAAAGTACCATTCAGAACGTAGACCACTCGTTAAGCCTAAATATGGTTGGGGAGACAAACGGGGCGCTCCGCAGACAAATATCGCTGAGCGCTATATCCAATGATCGTCTGACATTGAGAATAGGGGCCTATCTTGAGGAAAGAGACCAAAACGGAACGAAAATTATTAAAATAAAGAAAGGCTAAATACAACCACAATCGGCGTGCGTGTATGACCAGGAGCCTTAGTAACTTTCTATGTATAGTTTCTGCCTACGCCGTGGTAGAAAGGCGTCAGTTTAAGTATAATGTCTGTTTAATGATTAAATTTTGTTATACATACTGCATATTGCCTCTGTATTTTTAAATTAATTATTTTTTAGTATTTTTTTATATTATTTTATATTTATGGCATGAAATGCATGTAACTAAAAGAGTTATGAATATAAATGTGGATGGATGGACAGGGAGAGGGAGGCCAAAGAAAAAATGGATGGATTGTGTTGTGATATGAAAGAAAAGGGAGTTTGTTATAGCGTGACGGCTGACAGAACAGAATGGAAGAAAAAGACGTGTTGCGCCAACCCCAAGTAACATGGGATAAGGGCAGGAAGATGATGATAATGATGATGATGATGATGATGCCATGTGACGATACTCAGACTTGGAATTTCGTCGTCACGTTGCACAGCATCTTAAATATATTGAGACAGGGTGGTATGTCAAGCCAAATTGTGATGTATATGACAAAAACTTATGAATAGTTTTATTGTAGAGTTACATCACAGTTTATCTTTAGAAAATATGAATTAAGTTCCGATCAGAATTTCGTCAGCGTGTTAGTCACACGGGATACTAAACTGGTGTAAAAAAACTAAATTATCAGTAATTTATGTGCATATGGTTATGCAGCTAATATCGATAGTAGGTATAACTCTCTCATCTCTCAGGGAACCTGAAATCGGCCTAGTATTAAATTTAACAACGTACCCGTTAAAATAAAAGAATCCATGTGCTACCTCGGTATGGTACTAGAAAGGAACTTTTCATTTACTGATCATATAAAGACAGTAAGTGAAAAGGCGAAAAAAAACTTCTACGCCTTGACGAGAATATCCAAAGCTACTTACTTGGGTTGTACGTGCTACGGGGCACCTGTTTGGGTCAATATTACCACCATAGGGGCGGTACGATGTAAACTACTTCAAAGCCAGCGTTTGGATTTGATATTCTTATGCAAAGCGTATTTATATTAGTACTGAAGCCTTACCGGTGCTGGCAGGTGTACTTTCAGTCAATCTAGAGGTGCAGCGACGTGCTGCAATGTACTACAATACTCGAAAGATTACGGACCCAAAGTATTTACCGATACTAACGGCTAAGATCTCTAGATTACTTAAACCCCCAGACTGGCGTCTGGTAGGAACTTTTATCCGAATGGTAATGCAGGTGGGAAAGTTCCATCAAAGGCCGTCACCTCCACTAGTTCTTCCCATCCGTTCGTAAGCGGCTGGATAGGACATGACTGGAGGTGGATCACTGTGTTGCCCAATTTTTCACAGGTCATGGTACGAGTAACTTTAATAGTATATTATTTTCTTTTAAACTTGTGGCTTCGCCTTTTTGTCAATGTTCTACATCTGATATTGAATATGAACAATTCGCTCATCATATCTTATGGCAGTGGCCTTTTTGGAGCGCAACTAATTAAATTTTTTCCATATAGTCCAGGTGGCCGATGCTCCTGAGGTTTCAACAACTGCTGCTCTTCCCACAACTTGCTTCTTACTTTAGGTAGTATGTCTTGGATCGCTGTGTAAAGCGAAGAAAACTCTGCCCCAAGTGCCCTTACACCATCAAGAGCTGATTGAATGCCACTGATGCCGCTATGAACGTGGCCAGTTTCTTAGCACAAACTGTTTAAGGGTCACGATCGATTCGAAAAGAAGGAGAACAGATTAGGGACTGCAAAACTCTTGCAGTTTTTAAAAGAAGAGTGAAAGAACACTATCTTTTCTTCCCGTCACAGTTGCATATAAGTATGTATTACTATTTATCTTATAATATTATGTAGTAGATAGTGTGTTTATGATATTTAAATATTGTATGTTATATTTAAAATACATTGTTTTAACTTTATCTACGTATAACTTTTACACACGATGTTTACATCTCTTTTACCCGACGCTCCTTTTGCATGTATGCTGGAAGAGATGTCTATAGAAATTAGCATCACCTTTGTACCTATTTTTCTGTTTCCTTCTTCTTATACTTTTGTATTAAGTGTGTGTTCTTAATTGTTGAAAAAATAAATAAGAACTTGTCCCCAACATCGCAAAAATACCGTTTCCATATCGCCGAATTCTCGTCCCTCAAACCCCAACATTCTTGGTTCTTTCTCAGTGCCCATACGAAAGCCCACAGACTGTGTCGGACATCAGTTAAGGGATTCCCCGGGACACGTATGGATGTGTGTTTCTTAAGAGATTCGGATGCAGTGGGCACTTACGAATGGCGGGATTACCCAGGACGCCATTGTTTATTTCATATGCTGTTTTGTTTGTCGAGGCCGGGTTTTTGGTAAGTACTGGGATGTGGTTTGAGAGTTTTTAAATGTGATTTAGTTTTTTTTTTTAAGGATGGGAAGTCATCAAATGACTTCTGCCGCTCTGGGTGGAGCGAAAGGGCGTGTCAGACTCTTACTGACTAAAACCCATCCGTGTTCCTTCTTAAGCCTTTTGCGTTCCAGGGCCTAGGTGACTCTTTTGTACAAATTCCGCAACCCTGGCAGGCTCTGGCCCTGGCGGGCACCGTCTTCTATGTTGACATCTCTTTGAGGCGCGCGTGGAAGACAACTCGCTATCAACCTGAGCCTGGTGGTGATCGGACAGCGAGCAACCGAACGCTCGCCGTCCGCAGGTCCGAACTTTAAAGTACTTACAGATTAATTTCTTGCAATGACGTTCCCTTCTTTTGCAAGAAAAAAAAACCTAATAAAATAAACAAATAAAATGAAGAAGATCTCAAAGTAATAGCTGACATCCTTGTTGTATTAGCTGCTTGGTACGGACGCTAGCACATCAAGCTACCCGAAACTGACAAATTTTCCCAACCAACCTTGAACCTACTGCTTTAGCGATAAAGTTGAATATCTATTGAGGAATTTGAAAAATTTTTTAGCTTGATATGCTGGCCTCTGTACATCTTAGCAGCATTGCGAAATTCCGATTATATTATTATTATCATTTCTACCGAAACTTGTCCACTGCTATACATAGGCTTCCCACAAGCGTGGCTACATTGACCGGCACTGGCGCCTATAAAGTGATATAATTCGTTGTAAAAAAGGATGGTGTTATGCGCCTTGTATAAATCCGACTCTCCCGCACCGGAATCATGTTTTATTTAAGGCGCCACAGTACTGGCTGTACAGCCCTGTGCTGCATCCAGCTGACCCCAGCCCCCCTTACCAAGTCATCGGTCCACCTTGTGGAAGGTCGCAGCAGAATAAACTATTTAGGCTTATGACCAGATATCGGAATACGTAGGCTATATTTCCCTAGTGCTCATGGAAGTAAGTAACATAGAGTTGATAATACCTTCTGTAAAATCTCGGAATCATAAATGGAATTATAACAAGTAAAACCCGGGAATATAAAAACATGAACTAGACTTTGAGTATAGTTACAAATTATTGATTTGAAGAATCAAAAGAAGAAAGAGTTGTGCGAAAACAAAGCTATTTCATTTAACAGTTTTAGTAGGTAGGGAAACTCTAAAAACATAACAAGATTCTTCAGTATAATAATTTTGTTCAAATGTATTCAAAGCACAATAAGTAATTTGCAATTTCTTAAATCCCGGGATACAATCGTCATGTTTATGATTCCGGGTTTTTAGAGGAGGTATTATCAACTCTATGTTACATACTTCCACGAACATTAGATAAATATAGTCTACCTATTCCGATCTCTGCTTATGACAGATCTCAGCTTATTTCATAAGTCCGATAATGCACAGGAAACACTTTTGCCGCTAATCAAGTAGGCAATAATACACACTTATCAATCCCTAACTTATAGAGATTAAAAAAACTTGTCCAATCACTATCAATAAGTAAATTTTTGCGACAAAAGTCGGACTCTTTCCTGCCGATAACAACTTTATCCTAATCCCTAATTACTACAAACCAACGGAAACAACAAAATCAATGAGAAAGTCACGATGACACAGCAATTTTTTATATTAATTGTTTCAAAGCAATTTATGAATCAACCACAAATACGTAGTTAGCAGATAAGGTTATTCATAAGTGTTTTTGTTTAATTTGTTTCCAACGTAGATAAATATACCTGCAACCTGCAGCTGCTATAGGTACCTATATTTATATAAATAATTGCAAGTCATGATGAATGAGGAAAAATAACAAAGTAGAAATAGAGGTGTGTCCACACTGCGATTTTGTGCGAGCGTTCACGTCAATCACTTTATAGTTTACGAACTAATCTCAGCGACTGTCAAGCACGAGCAACTAGCGTTTTCTTTCGTCATGTCCACGGACACGGGCCTTCCCAAGAGTCGTCACATCGGCCAGTCCTAATGCTCTGGCATCCACTGTATTCCCGCGGCCTTCACCAGCTTCGGTTTGCAGTACGTAGTAGCCTTTTTTTCAATCAAATCACTCTTCCGCTCTGAGTGGAGCGAAAGGGCGTGTCAGACTCTTACTGACTAAAACCCTTTGCGTTCTAGGGCCGCGGTGACTCTTTCGAACAAATTCCGCCACCCTGGCAGGCTCTGGTCCTAGCGGGCCCCGACTACTATGCTGACATCTCTTTGAAGCGCGCGTGGAACACAACGTGCCATCGACCCGGGTCTGGTTGTGACCGGACAGCGAGCCACTCAACGCTTGCCATCCGCAGGCCCGCGCCTACGGTGGCCGTGGATCGCCTTACGACTCCCGACACCCGGGGCGTCTTCTTCTGTAGCGTTGGTTGGGGCGAAGGCCTAGTCTCTTCCTCGCGTGGCAAGCCTCCTCCTTCGCTAGCATTACTGCTTCGTAGGAGGTGACCGCTTCCCAAGCTTCCTCCCTCCGGACCATGGATTTAAACAGGGCCGGACGCGAGAGGTCGCCGCCGCCGATCGCCTCGACGAGGGCACAGTGGTGCTCCTCCCAAGCAGGGCAGACCTTCACCGTATGCTCCACCGTGTCCTCTGGGCGATCCTCACAGTGCTGACACCCGGGCGTGTCCTCCCACTGAATCCGAAGGCACGTGGTAGGCTGGGACAGGAACTGAGCATTTGATGGTGATTGAAAGTATTAAATATTATTTAATTTATCTCAAAACTTTGACATCTCATACCACGTTTTTCGACATACTACTGTAATAATTGTGATTTAATCAATGTATTTGTGAGCTGGTTTAATTTGACATGCCATATCCAATTCTATTGTATTTATTTAATGTGTGATTTTAAAGTATATTAATGAGATAATTATGAGCTATGCCTCAAATAAATTCATTCACACAGCGACCTTTGTATAATTATGCTGAAGTGGAGGTAGGTACATATTTTCGTAGTTAATAAGTTGCGTTAAATAAAATCAATTTTACTTTATGCTATTATTATTATTAGTTTAGATAGGAAATTGGTGGGTTTTACACATCGAAGAAGTTCTTCTCTAATAAAAAATAAAAATAAATATTTATCCGTACTTGACTGTTGGTTTGAACACACCTTTAAAACAGATTTGAGCAGTAATATTCAGGACAGAGCGTTGTGGTTATGTATGAAAGAGACTGATGCAATATAATAACCTATGAGGCAAGTCCCCTTTTCACGTGAATTCGAAACTGGTATTTCTCTTAGCGTGTTGTTTTAAAAACGGAACCCTTAGGCGTCCATTAAACGGTAGGTTTTGCTGTCAGTTTACTACAGTCAAAGTTGTGATTATTGACGGATAACCTATCGCCGGATAAACAATTCCGGACAATCAATCGATTGGTGTAGTAATAGTAACACCATTAACGTGCTTACTGTAGCACGGGTAAAAACGGACATCTACGAACCGTCTTCGGCAAACGATGCTTAAAACGCACTCGTGCTTGCATCAAACCGCACTACATTAATGAATTTAACATTTACTTTAAAATAAACGAAAAGCAAATAAAACGTACTGTATTTAATGCTTCATTAACGGGTAGCCCGTTAGGTACAATGTAAAAAGCGTTACCTTTTTTTATCTTTTTCAAAAGAATAACGAACTAAAATACTCATACGCTTTGTTACTTTTTATTTCATTTTAATTCGCTTTTTATTTTATTTCACTCGCTTTGTTAATTTTTTTCAATGTAAGTTAGGAGGGAAAATTAGAATTAAATAGTTTTTATGAAAGAAAGACACGTTTAATGAATGTTCAAATGAATATCTACTCAGCTTTCCATCTCTTTTAAAGCTACGCTACGCTAGGTACGCTAGGTAAATATTAATTATTTCGCCATGCCATTATTTTGTCATTACTGGGTCATTACTATGACGTGCCAATGCCATTATGATTAAGCTGTGAAAAAAGGATAGTGTTATGCGTCTTGTATAACTCCGTCGCCCTCCCACATCGTAATCATGATGGTTTTAAGACGTCATAATAGGTAAGTACCCTGTTCATAAATAAAATGCGCTGCTTAAAGTAATTGCGACATAAAAAAAACTGTGTATGACGAGGTTTTTTATTTTTGTAGGTAATAATTGCATTTTTCCGACTAGGAAGATTTTATTTAACTGACAGAAAGCATCACTATCGTTGAATGAAAAGCATTCAGCGATAGTGATCCTGTATCCCAAAAAACTGCCAGATGGCCGCGGCGAAAAGTTGTTAAAACAATTTTACATATCCACCAAAAATTTTAACCCTGTTCCCAAATTGCAAGAATCCTCGTTGAGCCATATTCTTGGACTGGAGACTAAGTTCAGCAATACCAAGAGAAAATCTAAAGAACCATTAAATCAGCTCAAGATCTTACAGACCCTCACATCGGCAACTTAATCGGTCAATGGCTGCGCGTGCCCTTCATTAGTCGTCTGAACATCTGGTGATAATCTGAAATTCCATGTAACTTCAACATTCCACCCAATATTGAAATGAATATTCACATAATTTAAATCGCTCTCATAAATTGTATAATTGTGTTATAATACAGGACTGCTGCGAATTATACACGGCAACGGGCATTAATTGTATTATACGACTGATAAATTGCTTTTTAATTGCCTCTTGTAAGCCTGAAATACCTTAAAAGTTCAGGCCTTTCAGCCCTTTGCATATCTTTCGTTGCAAAGGATTAAGGTCATATCATGTAGAAGATATTCTAATTACTTAGTCAGTATCTGAAAATGATACAAAATCTTTTAAAATGTAGGTGGGTGCAAATAAGTTTGTTTTTATAGAGCTTATTTTTAAGGTCCCGTACCCAAAGGGTAAAACTGGACCCTATTACTTAGACTCCGCTGTCCGTCCGTCTGTCACCAGGCTGTATCTCATGAACCGTGATATTAAAACAGTTGTAATTTTCACAGACAATGTATTTCTATTGCCGCTGTAACAACAAATACTAAAAAACAGAATAAAATAAATATTTAAGGGGGCTCCCATACAACAGACATGATTTTTTTGCGGTTTTTATAGATAATGGTACGGAACCCTTCGTACGCGAGTCCGACTCGCACTTGGCCATCCGACGTCCATAGACTCATACATTATTTTATACTACCACGTTTTTTATATGTACTTGTTGTTGTAACTTGATGAATTTTGACGGGTCCACACAGTCCTCTCATTGCTGGTAATATGGAAACATTGTAAAAATCAATCAATTAAAAGAGCAACCATGGAGTTTCATCATGAAGACCAATTGACGTTTCTGACGTTTAATGAGTGCTCATGTACCTAGTAGTCAGGTAGGTGATGGTGAATTAGTTAAAAAACTACAGCTATCAAGATATTAAGGCTTTTTCAAGTTCCCGTGTTCCAGCTTCTCAACTTGGGCAGTACGTAAGGAGAGGACGCTGGCGAGTTTACTACATAAATTGTACCAACACACTTACGTTACAAATGTGGGTAGTTACGAACGTACTATTTTATTTTACTTTGTTGCTCCAGCTTTTGGAAAGACTTGAAGGACCATTTTTAACCCCCGCATAAACGATGGAGTGTTATAAGTTTGACGTGTGTGTGTGTCTGTATGTGGCATCGTAGCTCCCGAATTGATGACCCGATTTTGATTTTGTTTGAATGGTAAATTAGTTTAGAGTGTTTTAGCTATGTTTGATGAAAATCGATCCAAGATGGCCGCCGCCGCCACAAAATGGCGGACTACTATTCTGACGAAATATTCCAGGCAGTCTGTTGCAGTGAGTGACATCAAATCTGTGATAAAAGACAACGTATTCGTATGAACTAGTATTGTCAGTGTATTGAATAATTGTCGTATCGTCGTCTCCACCCTGTATACCTGTTGGTTACTTGGTCACCCATACCTACCTTTTTTTTTTTTTTTTTTGATCTCGGGGGGAAATCCTCATGGAAATCCTCCACCCTGGGGCGGGTGGAGGGGTCTGTCAGACTCTTACTGACTAAAACCACCCCGGTGTTCCATCTGCCACCTACGCCGGGGATCGCGGGAACGTATGCGACATCCGCAATACCCGGCTGGTGCCGGCCCGCCTCTGCGGGCCACCTCGCGTTGGCGAGGGGAGTGAGGTGTTTGACTCCCCTCGCTACGTTAAAGAGGGGCGCACGGGAACACCACGCGCCGCCACCTCGGGTCCGGATGAATGGGGGGCGACGGACATCCCCAAGTCCGTCGCCCCTGGACCCAGTTAGGGGGGCCGGAAGAGGGCAGCGTATGCCCTCCTCCGACGCCCGATGCGCCTGCTGCGGGCAGGGAGAGCGGTTGTGACCCATACCTACCTACCGCAACAAACGTTACTTAATCTCGAAGACTGATCCGTGTGGCTTTTATTATTTAGCCCCTATTCCAAAAACAATGTTTCCTTCTCAAAATCTTGAGATTGAAACTTAGTAGTTTTTACGCCCGTAATAAAATCGAAAAGTCGAAACTTTCATTGGAAATCCAAATCAAATCGCCAACATTATTCAATCAGACTTCACTCGATATCAGAAATTAACTCGAAACTAAGAAGTAATGAAATTCGAACAACTCAGGCCAAAGGGCAAGTTGTAATAAAACTAAGGGCTAACTGTTGTAGGCCCAAGTTGATCTTGACCTTACGACTTGTCGGAGTTGGAACAAATAACATGGAGCAATTAAGGTTGTTAGTTGTTACAATATACTGAACCACTTGCTCGGTTAGAAAACATTGAGTTATTTTATTAGTTCGGGAACTGAGTTCATTATTATTTTTTATTTGAGATGGGTTTGCTCTTGACTCTAGTCTAGGTCATAGATGACAGAAACAAAGTCGACAATGGAGCGAGCTTACCCAGAAGAAGCCTGTTCACTCTAATTTTGAAGAGATTAGGGTTGTTTGCGTTCGGAAACACTAGGTGTAATAAAATAGAAACAAGAGAAAAACTTATACAAAAGATTTTTAGATTTTCGTGAAGCCATTATTAGCCCATACGCATGAAACGTTTTGAGAATACATACTTTCATTGTGCGTATATCTAAGGAGTGGAATCCCCTGCCAGAGTCTGTGTTTCCTGATAGCTACAACCTGGGAGTCTTTAAGTCAAGATGAATGGGTTACTTTCAAGCAATCGTGCTCCATCGTTTCAATTATTTTCATAAAAATACGGGTTACTATCATGGTAACTTCGATTGAGTACCTATAAAATGTACGTGGTATGTCTGACGCGCTCGGTGGTTTGCATCGCTTTGTGAGTCACCGGGCTCGCCACAGCGTAATATTAAGAACAGTGAAAAGCTTTGTTATTGTTGTAATTGGCCGTGTGGCTTGTTTTTGGTTTCAAGTATTTGTTTCTCTAAGTATTCATTAACACATTACACGTACACAAACACATTCATACACATTGTTTCAATTATATCTGTTTATTATTTTATTTACTTTATTTAGATGCTATATGTAGATATATGTAAGAATATAACTATTTTAGATGGATTCAAATGAACCGCCACTCGTCCATTCAAGGGTTCATTAGAAAACCAGCGTCAGACAGCATCAGTCTGTCTGACATATCGCTGAAATGGACCTTTTTAGTGCAGCCGTGAGACACACATTTAGTTCTTAGCATACCTACATTTCTTTTTTAATTTTATTTCTATGTACCGTGCGTCTTTCATGCAAGTGCTAAATAAATATTATTCTTTCTTTCTTTCTTTCTTTCTTTCTTTCTCTTTCTTTCTTTTCTTTTCCATCGTCGACCACTTTATTGCTTTCTATCAGGTGAGACTGTGGTCAAACGTGAGCCTATTGATAATGCAAAAAAAAATTGACTCATACTGCAACAGTCGTGATTCATTTAGTCAATAATTTAGGGGTTCCCGGCCATCATTATGTGAAAATCTCTTGTAAAAGGGGGCGAGAATATTGCCTTCAACACCCCACAAAACTAAACTCTGGACTGCTACTGAAATATTTCCAGATGGAAAACCGCTACAGCAGTGTCAATCAGACATGCGACCACTGGGTCAACGAGACAACTTGGGAATTCGCAAAAACTCTTAGGAAATTCGTTTCATAAAAATGGTCCTATGGTCCTCTGGAAGTACTTACGCCGTCAAACTTAGACTAATTCGCTCAAAGTTATCAATTCCGTAACTTAACTCTAAGCCCGGCTCGAACACTCGAAGCGGCTCTTAAACACTTCTTAATGACTGTCGCTCGTTAAGGCGAAAGGTTTTGGCTGTTCTTCCGAATTAACAGTTACAACGCCAAGAACTACCACCATAACCTGACCTGCCGCCCCTCCCATCATATTTAAAGAACCTTCTAAATTCTCGTACTATGGCTCAATTCCCCGGGTCGGTTTACGCTGGTACCTTATTTTGCGGCTCGGATGTAAAGTTTTATGAATTCAGAATAGCTCGAAAATTGCCCGTCTGACGTTTCCAAAGCGTTCGGAGATGGGGTTTTATTTTAAAATAGTGATTCTTGATAAAGGACGAAATATGAAACGTGTGGAGGTAATGTTTGCTGGGAAATAGAACACGGACTCGAATGTGAGCTCGTTACTGGGAATGGGTTTCTGCTGAGGTAATGGCTATAGGCAGATAGTGCTGTATGGTTTCCATTCGAGAAAACAGGTCTCTGCAATGTCGTCTTCAAATAAAATTTAATTCAACCAGCCGTTATAAATAATATCATTATGGTATCTACGTATTGGACATCAAACTTATTCCAATCATCAATTTGTTAACTGTATTGTTGAAGCTCCTAAATTTTAATTTGCTATGGTGTACGATAAAGAGTACTTCTTTTCTATTTTATTGTGATGACAACCTTAGAGTTAAATTGACTTTTAGGACATATCTCGCCGAGTTATCAACATTTAGCGTGATCAGAGGGCTGGCTCGTTCTTTGCTCAAAGAAAAAACATTGCTATTCAACGTGGCAACGCTGCTAGTCTTCTGGGCACGTTTCCGGATGACAGCGATGCGGAAGAATACTTCGACGCCTGTATTTTGTTTTTTTGTAAATATACATAGTTAGGTTTAGTAGATGTAAATAGTTTAAGTTAATAGTTTTAAGATAGTAATGTACATTAATTTAAAGATTCTCATAAATATACTATACTAGCTGACCCACGCAACTTCGTCTGCGTCACATTTTTCTTGAATGCTCGGCTCCTATTGGTCGTAGCGTGATGTTACATAGCCTTCCTCCATAAATATACTTCCCAATACTGAAACATTTTTTCAATTCGAACCAGTAGGATTAGCGCGTTCTACCAAACAAATAGTCCCGAATAACTGATCGAGTGGTAATTGAACAGTTATCGAGCAGGATGAAAAATGATTAAATTACTATTAAAAAATAGGGGTTGGTGATAGAAGGGTGAAAATTTAGGGTTGTATGTATTTTTAAATACCACATTATAATAAATAAAAGCTTTGTTCAAAAAATAAAAAACGTTGTTAGGGGTGGACAACCCTTATCACTTAGGGATATGAAAAATAGATAGTAGCCGATTCTCAGACCTACTGAATATGCATATAAATTTCATAAATATCGGTCAAGCCGTTTCGAAGGAGTATGGTAACTAACATTGTGACACGAGAATTTTATATATAAGAAAATAATAATCAAAAAATTGACTTTGGTTCAAAACGTTTCATACTATTTTGAAAGAATTGAGGCTAGGGGTAAGAAAAAATTGGGCTTATAACTACTTGGAAAATGTAAAACATATCCGCCATCGAAATGCCACGAGATCAATCCGAAACATTTTAACAATTCATCATTATTTGTAAGCGATAGCTTGATAAGTAGATTAGATGTGAGTTGTAAATCCCAGATGGCCATTAAGGCGGAAAAACGTAAGAAGGGATACAAGGATACGTCTTACATAACCCAATCATTTAACCTGAGCTAGCGCAGCTTTATCTAAATTATTCAGAACCCCTTGTTTCTAGGCTACTGATAAGTAGATAAGTACACAGAAGACAGAAGGTTCACAACACGTACTTAAGAGATGTCGATGTTTTACACTTATTAGGGTTCCGTTGGTTACCCTTCGGGTACGGAACCCTATTTCTAGGCCTCCGCTATCCGTCTGTCCGTCCATCCGTCTGTCAGCGAGCTGTCTCTCAAGAACCGTAATAGGTAGACAGTTGAAATAAAATTTTGACAGTATATATATTGCCGCTATAACAACAAATAATAAATATTAAATTACATTAAAAATTGAACGGGACTCCTATATAAGAAACGTGATTTTTCGGTTATGGTACGGAACCTTTCGAGTGAGAGTCCGACTTGCACTTGGCCGGTTTTTATTGTTTACTCACTTCTACCAGCAGCCTCGATCACCAGAAAGTTAAAAATATCCAATTAATACCAAACCAAAGTAAGTAGAGGAGTTATTTCACGAAGAGGACTACATATGACATTCTTCAGTCATTTGACCAAGGTATACATATATATAATATCAATCTTGCCAAGATTTATCTTATCTTGCTCGATTTTCAAGCGAGTGACGCTAGCGCCTTATCATATCATAAACCAGCGCTTTTATTTACACAACGTAAACAGTCTGCTCAGGTCATTTTGACAGGCGCAAAAAGGCAAAGTAATGCATCAAACTCTCAGGAAAGATACCGTAGGTACTGCGCTGCCTAAATCTACTTCGGTGGAGTTGTGATACTTCTGTATTACTTCATACCTAAGCCAGCCTACAGGCTATTAAGACAGGCAGACACGGCGCCGCTGTCGCCGTAATCCGTACAGACAGATGGGCCGCTGTTAATACTGATTAATTGCCGGACAAATCTACCCGACACATATTTTGGGGATTGTATCGTCTTCAGAAGCCTGGCAAATTGCTTAGCTCTATGCCGGCTAGATAACGTCTTGTGAGGCTGTTCATTGGTGGATATGTTTAGCTGGTATTACCTGGGGTATTTTCTGTTGTTTGAATTAGATTCGGACTAGGATTTTGGTTGATTAGACTTTGTGATTACCTACCTTGTCATTTATGCATTTTTCTCAAAATCCTAATAAGATAAATTATTGTAGCGCTTCTCTCTTCTACTAATTTATATTTGCTGTGACCGACAGGGTCCATAATTGCACGTATTGTTTCTTTTTTTACCCTCCTGTATGTAAATTCTGGATTACACTAACGATTAAAATCAAACAGTGTTTAGCGCCTGGGATAGTTGTAATAGCAATGTGCTTTTAGTGTTGTTGCTTGTATTTTGCATGCAGGCAACCTTTTCAATTTATTAGTTTTGCCTTTTTTAATTGGATTGGCAGTGATTTTTTTATGTAACTGTAGGTGCATTGAGAATATGAGAAGATAATTATATCTTTTCGTGTCCTAAATCAACGCCACATATTTTTGCCACCATTAGTCGTTTATTTCGTTTTAAATAGGTACCTAAGTAAAAAGAAACTTCTTTAAAACTAATACAGTTAAATAACAGTCGACTGGAAACTCCATTCCATAATATAAAATTGTAAAGTGGACATAGAAGAAATCTATCGAATGTCTGCGATTTCACATTTATTAAATGTACCAGTATGAACATTCGAAACTGAAACATTTCTGTACTATAAAATATGCTTCAGACGGGAGAACAGAGATATAGATTTCTGTTAGAATTTTATGATTTTGCAGTTATACAAGTATTATTTTTTGCCTCACAGTTCTGTCTGCTAACGCATTTAATTTTAAATAATGAAATGCAATCTTTAGTTTCTAGATACAAAGCTTGATTTCCAACAGTGTGTATTTAACTGTGTAAGCTTTGTTAGGAAGGATTGTACCTGCTTATAGTTATATGGTATTGTGTGTTAGTCGTTTAAGTAGGATCATGTCATATTAGAAAAAGTAGTTGCAAATAAAGCTTTGAACCAAACACACGTCTTCCTTACTCAAGTTTCAGTGCCAACAGAAAGTGAACCTTAGCCCGCTAAACATATGGTTCAAACGAGCCTGATTCATTAGTGTTGTTTTTTAAGTTATAAAAACTGTACGGCTGATCGAATACAAAAGGATCGCACATTCCTCAGCGATAAGAGTGAATAACAAACTCATTAGTGAAGACTTTATAAAATTACGAGTTATTACGTCGACATACCTTAGTGCATTTACCTGAATTTGGATTAAAAACAAACGATTAAAGGTGCCTTTTTACTAAAATGAGTACTTCAAGCAGTCAATTACTCAGTGTTCTAGAAGAAACGGCTTCAAAACTACAAAAAGCCCAAGTTAATTTGAAGAAATGTCCAAAGCACGATTAACAAAGGGTTACATCCAAGCAAGATTGCAATGTATAGAAGAATATTGGCAGGACTTTAAGTCAACACATGAAGAACTTGTAAAGTGTACACCGAAAGATCAACGTGCGAACATCCAGTACTTTGTTAACGAAAATTATTACGTTGTTGAAGACTTGTTCTTGTGTTTACAAGGTGATTTAAAGGACATGATTTCTACGTTGTCATCAACAAGCGCAGTATGTAGTGACATTGCGATGATTAACCAAACTCAAGTTAAATTACCGAGAATAAAATTACCTGAGTTCAGTGGTAATTACGAGGATTGGCCCACTTATCATGACTTGTTTATTTCGCTAGTCCATAACAATACGACACTTGGTTTGGTACAGAAGTTGCAATACCTTAAATCAAGTATGTCCGGTGAAGCTGAAGCCTTACTAAAACATATAAAGGTTGCGGACAATAACTACGAACAAGCGTGGAATTTATTGAAATATCGTTTCGGGAATAAACGAGTGATAGTAAATACTTTGTTTAAACGACTTACCGGACAAAAAGCGATCAAGACACCAACTGCAAATCAGATAAAGTCCTTGCTAGACACTACAACTGAATGTATGAATAGTCTACAAAATCAGGATTTATCTATTGACAATTGGGACCCTCTAATTATATTTTTAGTGGTTCAGAAATTAGACCCTGAGACCCATATGGAGTGGGAAGAGCATACGTACACTCAGGAGTTTAACAAGTTACCCACCTTAGTAGATTTCTTTATATTTTTGGAGTCAAAGTTCCGTACATTGGAGTTGGTGACCGCTAGTAGTTCTGGAACGGTCTCAAAGGAGAAAGCTGTCAAGGATAAGTCATGCCACGTTTCTACAACCACAGCCCCGGCGAAGACGTGTACAATGTGCAAGGAAGATCACGCCCTATGCCATTGTAAAGATTTTATAAAGCTGCAACCTACGGAAAGGAGCGAGTTTGTAAAGAAGAATAGCCTCTGCTATAATTGTCTGGCACCAGGGCACTCTGCCTGGAAATATCGCGTACCTGAGTTCTGCCGTCGATGCAATCGCCGGCATCACTCACTGTTGCACCAGCAGAGAAGTAACAACAAGCAGTCAGACCAATCACAAACTCCACACAGTCATATCGAAGGAAAGGAACAAAAAGAAGAAACAAAGGAAGACGTTGCAATAGCATCACACTTCACGACAAAGAAGTCCACAGCTTTGCTGGCAACAGCACTAGTCTATGTTAAGGATGTTAATGGACTTACAACAGTATTGCGCGCCTTAATTGACCAAGGGTCACATGAAAGTTTTATCAGTGAGAGAGCAGCACAAAGTTTAAAGATAAAACGCAAATCAAGCAGAGGAACAATCACCACAGTTGGGGGGAAACAGACACACATAAATCACATCGTAGAATTTGATTTATTATCTCGGTGTGAAGATGATTTCAAAATTTCTTTGAAGGCGTATGTCATACCCAAGAACATAACCTCCAATTTGCCACCAAGACATTTCATCCATAAAATCGCTGACTGGCCGCATTTACAAGGCCTCGTCCTGGCAGACTCAAGTTACAACCAACCAGGGCGAGTGGATCTTTTATTAGGTGTTCAAGTTTATGACATCATTTTGAAAGGCGGTCTGGTTAAAGGTCCATTAGGCTCCCCAAGTGCACAAGATACACACCTAGGATGGATTCTTTTTGGGAAGGTGGAAGAAACCACTTCTAAGGAAGATATTACTGTCATGCATCAGCATATTGACATTGAAAATATGCTGAAAACTTTTTGGGAAGTAGAAGATGACAGTAAGAAGATATTAACAGAAGAAGAAGACACTTGTGAGAAAATATACAAAGAAACATACAAGCGAAACGTTGAAGGAAGATTCGTGGTAAAATTACCACTAAAAACACAAAAACCTAAGTCTTGTGAAGGTAAAACAAGAGATATAGCATTGAGAAGATACATGCAACTTGAAAAACGCTTTGAAAAGGATACACAGTTGAGGACGGAATACATAAAAGTAATGAAAGAGTATATTGATCTGAAACACATGGATATAGTTCCAATAAACGAGATAGATAAAGCAGCAGTGTACTTTTTTTTTTTTTTTTAAGGATGGGAAATCATCAAATGACTTCTTCCGCTCTGGGTGGAGCGGAAGGGCGTGTCAGACTCTTACTGACTAAAACCCATCCGTGTTCCTTCTGAAGCCCTTTGCGTTCCAGGGCCGCGGTGACTCTTTCGAACAAATTCCGCAACCCTGGCAGGCTCTGGCCCTAGCGGACCCCGTCTTTTATGCTGACATCTCTTTGAGGCGTGCGTGAAACACAACGCGCCATCGACCCGGGCCTGGTGGTGATCGGACGGCGAGCCACCCAATGCTCGCCGTCCGCAGGCCCGCGCCTACGGTGGCCGGGGATCGCCCTGCGACTCCCGACGCCCGGGGCGTCTTCTCCTGTTGCGGCGGTTGGGGCGAAGGCCTTGCCTTTCCCTCGCGCGGCCCGCCTCCTCCTTCGCTAGCATTACTGCTTCGCAGAAGGAGGTGACCGCTTCCCAAGCCTCCTCGCTCCGGACCATGGATTCAACCAGGGCCGGACGCGAGAGGTCGCCGCCACCGATCGCCGCAATGAGGACACGGCGGTGCTCAGCCCAAGCAGGGCAGACCTCCACCGTATGCTCCACCGTGTCCTCCGGGCGATCCTCACAGTGCTGACACCCGGGCGTGTCTTCCCGCTTAATCCGAAACAGGTACCTCCCGAAACAGCCGTGTCCGGTAAGTACCTGCGTCAGGCGGAAGGTGAGGACGCCGTGGCGCCTCTCCAGCCACTCCTCAAAGAGGGGCCTTACCGCCGCAATTGTGGCATGCCCGGCGCTGGGCCGCGATAGTCTCAGTCTCCATACCGCCATAGTATCCTGCAGGAGCTCCGTCCGCCGCGATGCAATTTGCCGTGGCAGCGGAGTTTCGCCCCGGCAAAGCGCCTCCACGCGCCACGCGTAAACGTGCGCGAGGGCTCTCGCTTCCAGATCCCATGGCGGTAATCCGGCAAGGAGGCTCGCCGCCTCGCCGGAGACCGTGCGGTATCCCCGAGCCAGCCGGATGGCCATGACCCTTTGGGCCGCGTTGAGTTGGCGAGCTGGTCGCCCCTTCAGCGTTAGGGCCCACACAGGGGCCCCATAAAGGGCCATGGACCGCACGATCCCCGCATAGAGCCTCCGGCAGCAGTGTACTTACCACACCATCCAGTCCTGAAAGAAACAAGTGAAACAACTAAAGTTAGAGTTGTATTTAACGCTTCATCAAAAGGTTGCAATAATACATCTTTAAATGATGAACTACTGATCGGACCTCAGCTGCAAGAAGACATGCGCTATCTAGTCATGAGGTGGAGAATGAAGCCTATCTGTTTTGTGTCCGACATCGAAAAAATGTACAGACAGATATTGGTGACACAAGAAGACGCAGACTATCAGCGTATCCTTTGGCGTCAGCATGCAACTGAACCAATTAAAGATTATCGTCTGCTACGAGTTACATTTGGTACTGCTTCTGCCCCTTACCTCGCTGTGAAAACGCTGCAACAACTAGCAGACGATGAAGGCAAAGATTATCCCATAGCAGCTGAAACTATCAAGGATGATTTTTTCATGGGTGACCTAATGTCTGGACAGGACACCGTGGAACAGGCTATAGAAGTAGCTAAAGATATAAGCCATATCCTGCAAGGGGGAGGTTTTAAGCTGCAAAAGTGGGCGTCTAACAGTAGCAAATTCCTGAAACAATTTAAAGTAGAACAGCATAGTAAGCAAGTTAACATAGACATGAAGTTGCATGGTACGATTAGAACACTAGGTCTATCCTGGAATATGGGTGAAGACACTATACATTACCATCTTGATTACGCCCTAATGACAGGAGTAGTGACCAAAAGAAAGATTTTGGCTGACGTTCACAGGCTTTTCGATCCGCTGGGATGGCTGGCACCGGCGATAGTACCTGCAAAAATATTGATCCAAAGTTTGTGGCTGAAGCAATCTGCCTGGGATGATGAAGTAGATCCTGAAACAAAAAGGGAATGGATTAGAATAAGAAAAAGTTTATCACATTTGAAGAATGTTGAACTGAAGCGATGGTTACAATGCACCAGTGAAAGCATGAAGACCGCTTCAGTGCACGGCTACTGTGACGCTTCTGAGAAATGTTATGGAGCTGTAGCTTACCTGAGGGTGCTGGGAAAAGACCATCAATACAAAACAACTATTATTGCTGCCAAATCCCGAGTTGCGCCTGTGAAACCAATGTCACTACCACGACTGGAGCTATGCGGCGCAGTACTGCTTTCAAAATTATTAAAGCAAATAATCGAAGCCATGCATATTCCTACTAAACAAGTATTTGCATGGACAGATTCAACAATCGTTTTATCTTGGTTGCAAGGAGATCCTTCAAGATGGCAAACATTTGTGAGGAACAGAGTCGTAACAATAATCGATAGCATTGGCAACAAATGGTTTCATGTACGATCACAAGAAAACCCAGCAGATGTCGTATCCAGGGGTATGCTGCTATCAGAGTTGAAGAATTGTCAGTTATGGTGGGAAGGACCAGACTGGCTGAAACAAAAGGAAATAAAATTTACCAGCGTAAACACTTCGACGGACCTAGAAATGAGAAAAGTTATAAATGTAAACATGGTATCGGAACAACAATCTTACAAAGAGAAAACTTGGACAATTCGCTTCGAGGTTTGTGATACACTGAAGGAGTTATTGCAAGCAGTCACATATTGCAGACAATTCTTGAACCTGAAAAAGAAAAATACACAGATTAGCCTCAACACTGAAGAATTAGAAATAACATTACAAAAATGTATACAAATAACCCAAAGGGAATGTTTTGAAGAAGAATTAAAAGACCTGAAAGAGAAAGGTAAAGTTAAGAACAGGAGTATATTGAAGTCACTCAATCCATATTTAGATCGAAATTATATCCTCAGGGTGGGCGGTAGAATTCGACACGCTAATATAGAAAAGGATAGAAAACACCCCATCATCTTACATAATAAATCATATTTGGCAAGACTGATTGTGGCCGATGCACATATGGCAACTCTGCATGGCAGTTTACAGTTAATGTTTAATTACATTCGATCTAGATATTGGATTCTGAAAGGAAAGAGTTTAATAAAGGCTGTAGTGCATAAATGTTTAGTTTGTGCTAAACAGCGGGCAGCAATTAGAACCCAGTTGATGGGGGACTTACCCAAAGAACGAGTGACACCGGCCCGAGCATTCTTGAACTGTGGTGTTGACTTTGCTGGCCCGTACCAAATCCTGATGTCTAGAGGAAGAGGCGCTAAAACGAACAAGGGCTATATTTCACTGTTTATATGCATGGCAACTAAGGCCATACATTTAGAACTTGTTGGCGACCTGACATCTGAAGCTTTTATCGGAGCGTTCAGAAGATTCGTGTCACGTAGAGGAAGATGCAATCACATGTGGAGTGACCAAGGCCGAAACTTTGTCGGAGCCAACAAAGAGCTGGTTGAAACCTGGAACACAGCAAAGTTATATTTCGAAGGTGATATAGCTAATACTTTGACCAAAGATGGGACTCAGTGGCATTTTATTCCGGGATACAGTCCGAACTTCGGTGGACTATGGGAGGCCGGCATAAAATCCACAAAATATCACCTCAAACGAGTCTTACACAGTCACCTGACGTTTGAAGAGATGACCACGCTCTTGTGTCAGATCGAAGCTTGTCTAAACTCACGACCATTGTGCCCTATCGATGATTCAGACAAGGATGACATGGAAGTACTTACTCCAGGACACTTCCTGATCGGGGAAGCACCAATCACAGTACCTTCACCAAACTTGAAAGATGTACCTCTCAGCAGACTATCTCGATGGCAGCACAATCAAAAGCTCTTGAATGACTTTTGGCAACGATGGCAGCATGAGTATTTAGCCCGATTACAGCAACGACCGAAGTGGCTAAAGGCAGTTCCAGACTTAGAGGTTGGCCAGATTGTGCTCTTAAAGACAGACAATACTGTTCCAGGGAAATGGCCACTTGGACGCATCGTAGATAAGCACACTGGCCAAGATGCAGTGACTAGAGTGTATAGTGTGAAAACCGGTAACCACATAGTTAAGCGATCAATTAGTAAAATATGTCTTCTACCAGTAGACACCAATGTTTAATTTTGAATATGCGTACCAAGTAGGTTTACTGAATTGTTTGATTGATTTACTAAGCATTCAATTTCGTTAGTTTACAGTTGGTTATAGTTATGACCATTTTGTTTCTAGTATTTGATTGTTATTGGCATGTGTAAATAAATTGAACATTACAATTTTATGTAAGTAGTTTAAAAGAACTTAAAGCTCTTTTGGTGGGCGGTATGTTAGGAAGGATTGTACCTGCTTATAGTTATATGGTATTGTGTGTTAGTCGTTTAAGTAGGATCATGTCATATTAGAAAAAGTAGTTGCAAATAAAGCTTTGAACCAAACACACGTCTTCCTTACTCAAGTTTCAGTGCCAACAGAAAGTGAACCTTAACCCGCTAAACAAGCTTAATTCGTTACAAATGTTCAGGTTTATTTTATCATTAAAATATTGATATTGCTATAACTGGAAAATAATTATTTCTAACTATAGAAGTATCAACATAATCGAAAGTAGCGATAAAAAGAAATAACGAAAAAAATAAGGCTCACATGCTTGTGCATGTGGGACTATTATTTCTTTCTTTAAGATATCTCTGGTTCGTTAAAGTTGTTAACCCCGGGCCAATGTTTATGAAATATTTGTTATTTAACCTCGTGTTGCTTGCACCAACTCGGAGTTAAAAGATAGCTCTGGTTTGTGCAAGTAAACCTTAGTTTATTAGTACAGTTAAGATCTTTTTTTCTTAATTAATTATTCACAAATCTTAGGCTTAATTAATCACAAAAATACAACAACAAAAAACATCACCTTCTAAATAATTCAAAAATTAAATTAAAGCACAAACCTTCCGCTGGGATAATTTAAGATTTAAATAAAATAAACAGTTGAAATCAGCGTCGGATTAGTATTCTTTACCCAACCCCCTCCCCTTGGTGGCTAATTATTAATTAACATGGGAGGGTAGGACCACATAATAGAAAGTGACAGAAGATCAGGTACACGTACTATGATGTGTCAATAGCATTCCGTTGTAAAAAAGAGATAGTGATGTTAGTCCTGGACAGCTCAGCACGGTCTCCTTCTCACAATTAAGAAGAATTATGGCTTTGACGTTTGTTGTTTTGGCTTTTTTAGCGCTTCCGGGATGTTCACCGAGGCCAGGGTTTTCATGCCATTTTACGGAAACGGTGCGCTTCATTTCTCGGTAGAATACGTGCTAGCTCCCACAGCATCCTGAGTGTATTGTGTGATAGGTAGAACAGCTCCATGCTGGCTCACTGAATACGGCTGCACACGTAGGTCAGTCGTTTCAATTTTTTATACAGGTGTGGTTTTTTACGAACATTTGGTTATGTTTTTTTACTAAAAACACATGAATCTTGTAATATTATTTGAAATAAAATATTTATTATTATTTTTTTACCAGTCTTGTAGAGTTTTACAAACTCGGATCTCATTTTTGACGTCTGTCTCTGCTGGTTCCACCACCCAATCTCATACGTTTCACGAACAGCGAAAGCAAGCGCTCTCGCGACTGTCACTTGTTTGAGATCCCCACACGTGTGCGTCTATGTGTGCGTGCTTCTCTTTTCGCTAGCTGCATGGAATTAACCTTCTGTATCTATTTTTTTTGTGACAGACCAGCCCTTGACAAATTGTCTGTTTGTCTCGTTATTATAATCCAGTTATACGGGTGACGGGTTTATTTAAAAAAAGGAAACAGAAAGACTTGAGGTTTTATAAAAAAAAACCTTTTAATTTTGCTTTGGGACAAACCTCATTGATATTCATTTGGACGTGTGTCCTAGTTAAGGACCCTGCGTTAATTCGTGAGCTGAGATATGTAGATAAATGAGAGGTATTCAATTTACGAAGGCGCCAGTACACATACCTAACACAAACTACCTATTATTAAGGGTAGATGGTAAGTGCAATCACTAGACAAATAGTTAAAAATTTACCCCGCAGCGCCGGTCGCTATATTGAAATCCATTATACCCAAAAAACAGTATTCAATTTTTATATAATACTCCTTTTTGGTCATTCGTTTAAAACAGCGAAAAAATTCCATAAGCCCTGACTACTTTTGAAATATTCATAGCAATGAATCCTAAAAACTTAATAAGTATAACTTAATATTCCGCAGGCGTTTAAAAGATCGGATTTTTCAAATACTCTACCCAATATGATGTATATTGACATGATCAGGTAAAGAAAATTGTATGCAAACTGAAAGCTACATACCAACTTGTAAAGAGGAAACATTTCCTTTCATCCCGAACACGTATAAAAATCAAGCAAGCATCCGTACCTACTCGTCGCAAATAACCCCAGCAAAATGTATATTTTCCAACCCTCAGATAAATTTTACGACAGTTTAAAACTCGGGCGGTAACCTACCAGGGTTTGAACCTAAAACTATAAGGCCTCAAAATTGATGGCGACCATCTGTCAGTTTCCATGCAAATCAATTAAACTTCAACAAACTTAATTATCTCTCTCTCTTTGTCCCAAAGTTCTCTTTCATTGGTGGATCACATAACTTCAGTTCGTTCGTTCTGTCGTTCACTTGTTCAATTGTTCCGATCGCTTCTGTTGACATTGTCTAATTCTGACGTCATGAATCTGTTTGGATTGTTTGTTGCCTTTTGGACTTTAATTAGGGGTTTAAAGGAAGATTGAATTGGAGTATGGTGCCTGCAAATATCGTAATCATAACTGAATGGTAATTGTTGCAGTGCTAATTTAGTAGGGGCGTTCATACAGTCACTCCAGTACACCACACCATAGCAAAAGCACCTAATACTAATAAAAATAATACCAAGTGTTTCAAGATAGAGAAGTGGATGCTTGATGGTCTTGCACGTCAAACTACTTACTCATCAAATTATGAACAAGCTTTAAAGTTACAGAGCATAAACATCAGAATAACACAGCCTATAATGTCCCCCCTGCACGCTGCTGGGACACAAGCATCCTCTCTCTGAGAAGGAGTGGGCTGTATCCACCACGCGAGCCCAGTGCGTATTGTTAGATGTCACACGTTTTCGAATTTTTGGTTCTAGGACATGTTCTAGAACCGGTTCCCTCACAATTTACAGGGTATTCCAGAAGTTTGTGGTATTCCGTCGCTGATATACAGTAAAGAAACAATTTCTAAATAAAAAAATATTTATCGGATCGGATCATAATATTAAATTAATTTTTGTATACCAAATATTGTAAAATCATTATTTGAAAAGAGTAACTATGGAGTTTCTTGTCCGTTATTCTCCATAAGAATCTACCTTTCCGAATGGACAGTAGAGTCACTTTATTAATGTAATATTATTATTTTTACTGAACTGTAAACGATGACGTTCAAAAGTGCCGTTTAATGGCCTAATTGAAATAAACGTTTTGACTTTGACTTTGACTTTGATTTAGTTTTTTAAACCCGGCCTCGAAAACTGCTTTAAAGTAAAAGGAAAACACTTTTCAAGCAGTCTGATGAAGATGGTGGCGTTTATTAATTTCTTGCCATGCATACCAGTAACTGCATCAGACTGCTCGATAAGGGATTTAAAAAAAAAATGTTTTGTTCTTTTAATAATAATATTATATACTATAATATACACACACACACATATAAATACACACTCAGAAATTAAAGAAACACTTAAACGTAAGTACATACAAAAACAGTGTCACTAGACATATTCAAATGACGGACGATGTGCCGTCATCCAATGCCACATCATTGGGTTATCCATTCTGTCGGCCACAATCGCAACCAAGCTGTCGAAGCTATCGCACACTCGCCGCAGCAGGGATACTATTCGTGTCCGCATTATAGAGTAAAAAAATAAGTTATGATATCATTTATTTACTGAGCAAATACAGAAAAGCACTATTAAAAAAGACCACGCACTTCTGGAACACCCTGCATGTCTGAGTAAAAAAAAAATATTTATTTTCTTCTTGGGACAGCTTATATATAATAATAATAATAATAATATCTTGGGACAACTCACACACGGTCATCCGATCCCAAACTAGGCAGAGCCTGTGCTATGGCAACCAGACAACTGATAAACATACTTATATATTTCTAAATACATACATATTATAGACAAATTACACCCAGACACAGAACAAATGATCATGCTCATCACACAAAGATTTGTCCGGGGTGGGAATCGAACCCACGACCGCCGGTTTAGCAGTCAGGGTCACTAACTACTCGACCAACAGGCCATATCACCATTTTGTTCGTCCAAGACCAAACCAAAATGTTCTAATTCAATTTTTCAATCAACAAACGTAACCAAAACAAAGGCTCAAGTAGCACGATGCATCAGCCCGGCATCAAAGTCCAGTCAATCAAGCGGCGTGCGGCGGTATCGCGACCACTGACGTGAGGTGCGTACGCTCAGCTGCACGAACAAGTTACACTTCTAGTACGATAAGGGCGTGTATGCTTCAAACAGGGTTTATTATGGGAAATCATCAATTGAATTTCTCCCACTCTGGATGATGCGGAAGGGAGTGTAAGGCTAAACTAAAACTCACCCGTGGTCCTTCAAAAGGCCTATTGCGTTCCAGGGCCGCGGTAACTCTTTGGAACAATTCCGCAATCCTGGCAATTCCGCAGGATGGATGACTTAAAAAACAACTTAAAACACCGCTACAACCGATACTTGAGTTTGATGACAATAGATTAAAATTATCTCGAACACTGGCCTCATCAGTTTAAATTGACAAAAATAGACGAGTAACAGTCAAAATCAATAGTTCATTCAAATTAGGCTCAGTGGCAACACCTTTTTGAACGTCAAAGTTTTACATGAAGACAGTCCACCAAAACACCAGCCCGTCACCACTTCCTAGTGTTTAATCTGGGAAGAAGAAGTGACGCAACAAACTCCCCAGCAACACATCTGTAACTTGAAAATATCGAATATGGTTAATTTTATTTTTTATTTTTTGGTTGTTCCTGAAGTTACATTTTCTATTCTAAAACTCAGTTGACTGTACCACGCTGCCGTGTAAGGCGCTTTCAATTACTTGCTGCGGGTGTGAACACCGGAAGGTACCAACACGCGAACCCTGGGCGATGTACTGGAGACCACAGGAGGAACGGGGACGCGAGCTTTGAAAAGCAAACACCCAAGGGGAAATAAAACACTGCAAAGTGAGAAATAACTTTCCTCATGGAAGTCAGTATCTCTATATTTTTTTGTCACCGACTTTAGTGCTATTTGCTCGTAATCAACTCACGAATGTCCCTGTGTTTCATGTCTACACGAACCAACTCCTTTTTAACCGACTTCAAGAGGTTTGTAATTTTTTAATCTGTGAACAAAAGAGTTACTCACATTGGTAACTATTTCAGCCGCAAATATCAACAATAGGGTAAAACCAGGATAGTTGCCCCAGGGGTATAGTTGCCTCGATTTTAATTACTCTAGCTTCGCGGATGAATCACATGTTATTGTATTGATCAATCGAGAGACTTTACAACGACAACTAAGTAGACCATGTTGCATGTGTCTGTGCGATTGCATGGGAAGGCAGGGTGCGATCAAAGTTTTTGCGCGATAAAAATCTTCTTTCTCGGCGGGGCACCTATCCTAAACGTAATTTACATGGATAAGGCATCTAACCCCCATATGGGATAGATGTCACAAAATTAAGAGGTCGACAAAAATCGCCAATATTCTGGAAATATCAAAAATAATGTTCTTTACTTTCACAAATTTGAAGATAATAAACCAAAGTACCTACCCGTTTTATGAATAAAGTGACAACTAACTAAATATATAATAATTATATATATATATTTTTATAAAAACTGTGGCAACTATCCGGCTTTTACCCTAGATGAAGTTAAAGTGTTTTTGTGTTTATGTCTTTGAAAGACATTAATCGGAAGACATAAATACATATATTTGGAAGAAATTTCTGCCAATGACCTAACAGTGTGCCTAAAAAAAAGAGTACAGACGCGAGCACATCAAGCCACAACAATCTGTCAAATTTCTTTAATATATTTTCAACTTTATGTGTTAAGCATTAAGTTCAGGGCTGATTGGGAAAATTTGACAGTTTCAGGTAGCTTTATATGCTGGCATCTGTACTTTGGTCTAACTCTTTGGTTATAATCCAGCTACACGACTCCTGTGAACATGGTCCTGGCTTTGGGTCGGGCAAGGTGTTCTTGAAAATTTTTATTAGAATATTCTCAGATGCGGTCCAGTGGCTCGATTCATGCTTTGTTAGTGGCAATACCAGTTCTTGAAACTTATTGCTAGTCTGCACGTCTGGCTACTCCTGCAGTGAATACAGGTGGAATGTTTTGTTTCATAACCAGTGATCGGATAATCGGGCGCTAATATACCTAAACTTCACTTTTATTCCTCCGAAAGTATAATACGGACATGCCTTTCAGAATCCCGGATCCCGGAATCGTTCGAAATTCCTGAGATTTCGATTGAAAAACAAGCTTTGCATACAAAATGAAGTCAGAACTCGTTGTGAACTCTTATTGTAACTTTTTTAAATTAAAAAAACCGATTCTAATGGAACTTTTAATTTTTTTACAATTTACAAAAAAAAAATATGAGAACTAGTTTATAGTAACAGCCTAACAGGCCAGCAGCCTTGACTACTTCGGGAATTGAAACAATTATAATTTTATGTGTTGGGCCATTTATTGTTCAATCCCGCGAACCCGGGATTACTTATTTATTCAGAAAGGAATGTCCATATCATTATTTCACGGGAACAAGTTTAGGTATATAAACGCCCGATTATCCGATGACTGTTCATAACAAACATTGGTTTATTTTTAAAACAAGCTTGTAATTGTTTTCTGCTTTACAAGACCTTTCGTTTGAAACCCATATTAAGGGGGTTGAAAAAAATTTAATCCTCCATCTTGGTGCGGCGGCCATTTTGAAATTATTACAATATTGAGTACTGCACATCGTATTCTCACCAGAACTAAAGGTGTATGCAAAGTTTCAGCTCAGTCGGATACCAAAAAACGGTTTGCAAATTTTGACGGAAAACTTACATAGGCACATACAAACAGTCCAAGTTAAATACAAGCTTGCATTAATATTGGAAGACATTAAATACAGCAAACCAATCAAGGGATTAAGCGCCCCAGTTCAGAGAAGCAACTGACTGACTAACACTATATGTATATTGAAATTGCAGTTTCATTCTTTTTTTTTCCCCTGTTTGTTACCGTCTACGTTTTCGTTCTCATCCTACTCTCTTATCTCTGATCTGCTGAAAGAAATTTGTTTTGAAATAAGCATTACCTTTGTGCTTTTCTATCCGAAGTTATATTATAAAGCGAAACTGTGAACTGAGTTAGTTTATTTGTTTGTTACGCTTTTACGCCTAAATCGCTAAAACCAAATTTGATGAATTTTGGTAGATGGAACCCTGGCGACTGTTACGGCATCCTTTTTAGGGTTCCGTGCACGAAAGGTAACCAACAGAACCCTATTTCTAAGCCAAAGTGTGTAATTCTATTGCCGATAGAACAACAAGAATAAAAATTAAATTAAATTAAAAATTACAGTTTTTTTTTCGGTTTATGGTGAGAGTCCGAGAGTCCCTTCGTGTGAGAGTCCGACTGACACTTAACCGGTTTTTTTGTATATTGTACTTTATAAAAATGTTCTCTGTTCAGAAAACAATGAATAAACATTTTTAATTGTAGAAATTTCTTCTCGGTACATCAATTTATAACTAAGCGAGCAGGCCCCAACTTCGATGTCCGTATGTTTTCTGTCTACCAAGTTGCACTTAACAAGTAGCAATGTTTTTTTTTTAGTTTTGACCGAGAGCGATTAATTCTGACTATGATTGTTGTTGGCACATAAATTGAAAACTGGTTACAATTTGTTGATGTTCTCAATTTGAACTTGTGTTCTTTTTAATGAGGGATGGAACGAGTTCAAAATGGTTTATAAGCAGACTGTGATATGGATTTGTTTAAAATTTCGTTATTTATTCTTAGGAGTTTATGTCGATCAGTTTTAATAACCGGAACGGGATGATAACCTGGGGCCTACTATGAAGTCTTAAAACGATCAGGATTCTGCTTTGAGAGAGAGACGGAGCTATACATAGCGAATAGCACTATCCCTTTTACATCATTGAAATTGGATGGCATTAGCCCTTTTTTTTAGCCAATTCATCAATCAAATCGCAATTTTTTGGTAGATTGGAACTGACAGTAAATGATAATGAGACGAACGTTGCGAATTGGCTCTCTGATAGGAACAAATGTTTCAATCTTTTTAATAAATAGTACTACTTATTTTGCTAAAGTTAATGAAATAAAATACACTCGCAAGTTTCAATGATTCTTATTCTCTTTTTATGAACCTCACGAAACAACAAACTATCTTTTAATTACTTCTCTTTATACTACCTATATTCTATAATAATAATAACACACATAAAAGAGCCTAAAAAAAGACACTCGATGACAACCCATCAACATTCAAAAACTAATTTAATCCGAAACAAATATTGATAGCTGTTCACTGATTGATGGATGCGGCGAACTCATTACCTCACACACTGCACCGCAAATATCTGCCACGATGACGCACACACCAGGCATATATTATTAGCTTTAGAAATATAGGAAATGAATTGCTGATCTGCGTTATTAAATTACTACTGAAAATTACAGGTAAATTGGTGATTTATTTTCATAGTGCCAAGTAAAAAAATGTTGTTCTGTTTTGTAAACCTATTATATATTTGCATGCTGTGATCTCCTATAACTGAAGGAGCACACGTAAAGAACCATCACTTGTATCACTGTGACTTATGTGTTCAGTGTATCCTTTGTTGGAGATCCAAATAAATAAATAAATGTAACCTAAGAAATACCCCTTGAGAACAATATTAAGGTATACCCCATATACAAATACGCGGGGTTGTCTTTTTGGTTACCTTATTGCCTCTGGTTGCGCTGATTCCATTGGTTGTGCTGTTGTATTTGATTTTTTTGATTGATTTCGGATTGAGCGAAGACCTAAAGAATACGTTAGATAAATCAATAACTTGGATGAATGACCACAATCTCGAAATAAATTTCTCTAAAACCAGAATAATGCCCTTCCACCCCCGTCAAAAAACCCCACTAGACATAAACTTCACCTACAACGGCACATCAATAGAAGTGGTTCATGAATTCACCCTACTAGGCTTGTCGATAGATACAAATATTAATTGGAAATCGCACATCCAAAAGATAAAATCAAAGCTATCAAAATTTGCATACGCTCTTCGTGAAGTAAAAAAGACCACTAACCTCAAAACAGCACTTGTCACCTATTATGCCTACGCACATGCGTTGCTTAGTTATGGCGTGATTTTGTGGGGAAACAGCACGGATGCACCAACTCTATTCACGTTACAAAAAAGGCTTGTAAGAATAATAGTAAATATAGAAGACACCGACAGCTGCAGACCCCATTTCCAAGAGCAAAATATACTTACCCTCCCGTGCCTATTCATTCTAGAAATTTGTAAATTCGTACGACACTACCCACACTTATACACGACAAGAGAAAACATACAATCTAAATACATACTACGCCATAAAAATAGATTAAACTAACCAAGCTCCAAACTAAAAATGCACTCAACAAGTACTCTAGTCATGTCAATTAAAATATATAATAAATTACCAAATATAATTAAAGAAGAAGAAAAAAATAATATATTCATAAATAAATTAAAACAATTCTTATTATCCAAATGCTATTATAACATCAATGAATATTTTAACGATAAATTTTAGAATTGAATAATTATGCAACTATGGTATAAATATATAAATACTCGTATTCAACTAGTTAAATAAAAGCCCTTTTCCTCTCTCCTACTTTTGCTGTGCCCGACAGGGTCCACATTGATCATAATTTTGTAAAACCTACCATCTAAGCTAACATGTGGAAGCAATGAATATATTGAGTATTTTATTATTTTTTTATTTTGGCAGCCTTTATCAAAATCTATATATATTATAGGGGTCGGCTACCAGTCTAACGGGATGCAGCTGACTACTAATATTTTACGTGGAGCGAGTGCCTGGTACCCAGTAACTGGGTAACACGAACACAATACCCCTTGACAAGACTGGTGTCAGATATCTTGGCTTCTGAAGACTCGGAAAGACTATCAAAGATCTAGAAATGACAACTCAACGTGCTTCCAGAGGCAATAGAGGTATCTCAGTATGTTAAGATGGTCACCTACCCACGGGCCAGCGATGCTTAATCTTGAAGATTGACCCTTACGGCTGTTATAATTAAGCCACGATCTACTAATTTATGACTCTTCGTCAATAAAATCACACATTTTGAACTGGCACACGAGCAATCACGGGCGATACAACATGTTTATCTCGCGTTCCCGATAAACTGAACAAAATTGTAACAGAACTCAGCCATTAATTATTCTCGTGACACTTTGACAGTTGAAATATAACGTTACGACTGTCGTGTGCTAATAAAACTGCTTTACTTGTAACAGGCTGGTTACATGCGCGCGACTTTTAATCTTAACATGAGGGGCTGATTGGTGATTTATGAATAGTCATTCTCATATTGATCTTGAGGGTGTATTGTGTAGATGTAGTAAGATTTTGACTAATAAAGAAGTATGAAAGAAGCAAACATTCAGAAAGAAAGAAAATCACAGATTCACAATTAAAAAACGCACAGAAACACTTAAAAATAAAAAAAATGTATCAACTAAAATTATAACAAAAATAAATTAAAAAAACCGCATCACTATCAGCCCATGTCAGGACCGGACATTCAGCGTCGACTCCAAACAATTTGATTAAGTGAGAATGATGATGATGATCAGTGATCGGATAATCGTACGCTAATATACCTAAACTTCACTTTTATTCCTACGAAAGTATAATACGGACATGCTTTTCAGAATCCTGGATCCCGGAATCGTTTGAAATTCCTGAGATTGCTAAAAATGCATACAAAATATAGTTAGAACTCGTTGTGACCTCTGTGTATTTAAAAAAAATTAAAGTAGCCGATTCTAATGGAATTCTTAATTTACAATGAAAGTTAGTTATAGTTGTTTTTACAAAATTGTTCAATTTCGGGAACCCGGGATTATTTATTTGTTCAGAAAGGAATGTCCACATTATTCTTTCACCTAAACTTCTTAGTTTAGGGATCCGATTATGAAAAAAATACCGACATTAAAAAAATTAAGCTTCTTAGTTTAGGTGTCTCGATTATCCGATCACTGATGATGACTGACTTGTGGGTTTCTTCAAACGTTACTAAAAGAGAAAAGTACACTATAGAAATGGTAGTAGCTTCGCTCATCTCACCAAACGAAAGGCTTGGTTTGAATTCGACACATTTGTTGTTACTAAAAAACAAATTCTGAAGTTTTTTTTTTTTAACCACAATAAGCCGCAAGCAGAAAGAGTGTAAATTCCTTTTTCACTCTTTAATTGAATCCCGCGATTAGCGTTGGGACATCATGTCGCTTCAATCGGTTGTGTGGCACACTCCCTGTACCCTGCAGCTTAGAGGCCAGTTTGTTGACGTGGGCTGATATTCGAGTTTGGTAGTCCTTACTGTGTTTTGCGATTTCCTGTTTGACTGTATTGATCTTTAGATCCTCATGTATATGTTTGTTGTTCACGTAGTAAGGTATGTCTAGCATAGCTCTTAATGTTTTGCTCTGGAATCTTTCGAGAATCTCTATGTTGCTATTACTAGCAGTTCCCCAGAGCTGAAATTCTGAACTAAATTCCTATGTAACCATATTCTTACAGTACCATTGCTCATCTCACGAAACGAAAGGTTTTGGTTTTAAGTAGGTACTATTAAATTGTCAGTGATGGTGTCAAAAGGTGTACAAAATTCCTGTAACCACTAAGACAAAATACCATCAAGATATTTTCTCCATCTTCATCCATGAAGTTTTGACAATTGCCTTTACCACGCTTCCTAACAGAAAATCATTTTTCTAGTTCCTCTGATCCTAATTCTAGATATTCTGACTTCTCCCAACACGATACATTTTTGTCGCAAGTCATTTCTTTGGCATCAAGGCATTGTAACCAGCCTAAGTCGTTAAACCTTTAATAGGGCCACAAATTAAATTCACAGAATCAAAATAAAACGGAATGGACTTCAAAAATTTATCACTTTCCGAGAACTGGGTAATTGAATAATGGGGAATCTAAAATTTGAAGCCTGTACTTTAGAAGTTCCCTATATAAATTGACAAGTTACGGCACTCGTGCTGACAATGTGTGAGGAAAAACGCGATTTCTCCTACCTATTGTATACTTTTAATCAATCCATATCAATCTGCCCAGTATTACCAACTGCGACTGCCTATCCAACGTCCAAAACCCAGTAACTGGGTGACACTGGTGTCAGATTTTCTAGCTTCTGACTATTCGTAACGACTGTAAATGAGAACGATGGCTAGAGAGGCACGGACGAGCCAGTGGTGTGTTATGAATGGTCACCCATCTACAGACCGGCCTAGGAAAGCGTTACTTAACCTCATAGCTCCCGTGCGGCTTCTATTATTCAGCCACGAGCCTCTCTATCTATGCTACACTTTGTAACGGCTTGATATGAATTGCTATGCGTTGCGATGTTGTGCTACGTCGTGCGTCGGCTTAGGACCCATTAATGGACGTGCATGCCAAATTATCGCTTGCTATGGGTGACAAATTTTCGGGCCTCTGATGTCCGACTAAACGACTGCCAAAGGTCTGCAAATGACAGCCGGGACCAACGGCTTAGTGTGCTTCTCGAGGTACGGAGGAAACTCGATATGTGAAGATGGTCAGATGGTCACCCATCCACAGCCCAACCTCGACAAGCGTTGCTTAACCTTGAAGATCGACCTATGCGGCTGTTATCTATATAGGTACTAATAATAAAGCATAAGAGTTTTTTTTTGTTTGCGCTAATCTTTGGAACTCAGTCGGATTTGGAAAATTCTTCTTGTATATGATAGTCACATTCATGAGGAATGCTATAGGGGAATTTGAAATTCCTACAGGAACGGAAAAAAACGGGATATGCGCGTACGAAGTTGCGGGCAAAAGCTATAGTTAGTTATATTTCTTCCCGATTTATAGTATTTTATATCTTTAATTTATTTTTCATACCCTTCCAACTTCGTAAGAAAGAAAAAACATACATTCAAATCAACACACAAACTTTACTGGATGTGCAAACAAATCTCTTACATGCTCAGGATTCAAACCCGGGGCTTTACATGGCCTGCCGTCAAATGCGTGGCGATTGAAATTCAATGAGCTACACCTCGCAGACATACGTTTTTAGACTTACATTTAGGATTCTGAGAGGTTTCTTTGTTGTCAAAGTGAAACCTTTCTCTTGCTAGTTTGAAATACGTTGAAAATGTAAACAACAAACTGAAATGGCAACTATTTATGCAAACAAAGTTATAATTTCACGCAGACGACAAAAATAAAAATCATCTAAAATTTTCATCTTGGGTTATCTTTAAGTAATGATCGCAATTTATATATAACTCCTTTAAATTAGAAATACCTATAAAGTAGATAATACGTCAAATTTTCATGGTCGAGCGAGTTGACGATATAAAAAATAAGTAAAATCGGAAGACTTCGATCATTAAAAAAGCAGCAATATTTTCGAATTTTGAACTTTCGTCCACCAGCACGATAACTATTTTGATGTCGTATCAAATGACATAACGATCCGTGAAAAATTTTCGGACGGACAGAAACACATCGGGAGTAGGAACAACTGTCAAATCGTGTTGTGATTAATTCTTCGTTCGGGATCGGCACTAATCGTAAGTCCGGAAACGTCCGTAACTAAGGCTGAAACTACGGACTTCGGGCTTAGAGAGTAGCCCCCCAGAACAGAGGCAAACACATGCGTGATTTCATGTCATATTGTTACTTTTCATATTTGACGCACTCTGAGCTATATTTCCACTGCTTAGTTCTTCGTGGTACAAAATTACTGACTGATTCATCTTTGCTAAAAACGAAAAAGAAAGAATTTAAAACTAGTTTTTTATTACCATGAAAAAGCTATTTAAGTTTAAACTTAATTAAGCTCCGAAAATGAAGCTAAAAGTGCGAAGCAATTACAAAAGTGATCTATTCAAATGCTTAAAAACTTTCTATTTCGGGCATAGCGTATTATTATTAAGTCGACCCCCACAAAAACTGGTATTTACTAACTTTGGAAGCAGGTATGTATTTGGACTGTCTGAATATAAAGGATTCTTGTGATATCTATTCATTCATTAACTAATTATCGTCATAATTTTAATCCGTAATGGTCGTTGGCCTACTACAGTACAGACAAGTGAATTTGGCATCATTCTCTAAGCCGTTTTCTTTTTTATTTGGGAGCGGGGTCCTACCATAGGTACTTACTGTTTATTTGTCATCTTCGTACACTAATAAACGCGTAAGTAGGTAATTCCCATATTCATCAGGCGACTAGGTAATGATTGGAGTTTTTTTTTATGTTAGTTCACAATTTCTCGGAATTACTTCGAGAGATTATAGACTATGAAATTTTGATGCGTAAAAAAGTAAACCAAATGTTCAGTTGACAATTCGTCGAGAGTTTACAATCTCTCAAGTTATTTTATAATCTAACGGAGTTTGCCATTTTCCAGTGACATTTATATTACGCATTTCAACAGTTTAATAAAGATATTATGACTTGAGCCCTAGACAAATAGTACCCGATACCTGGCATCTACTCTATCTACCGACTCTTTTAAATATGCAAACAAACTCATTAAAAAAAGTTCAAGTACAACAAACTGAACTTTCATTCCCCGACATCAAAGCAGTTCCCTAAAAACCAATATCTCCGAAAAACTTGTCCGTCCACCAAATGGCGGCCATTTATAAAGGAATCGCTCGTCAAGTGATCAATTAATCAAAAGGGTGCATACAGATTAGTCCGGCCCTGGCCCAAGATTTATCACGCTTGGACGGTTCGGGATTAAACACTTGGAAAAGTCTATTGGCTTTAAATTTACGGTCTAATTAGGTTTCATTAAACTTTCTTAAGTACGATTCGGGCCTGTCTTAACACTTTGCTTCGGGATATTTCAAGTTTTGAGCTCGAGTCAGTGTATTTTGGTCTTTGCAGTTTAGTGGGGATGTTGTGCGTGGGGTTGAAATATGGGATGAAGATTCAGTTTCGATTTTCCTGCATTTTGGAATAAGAGAACGTTTTTTTTGGATTTTTTTTTTCACTAGGGATAATGGATCGGGGTAAACAATTAGGTACTTATTGTGTTCTTTTTCCGATGGAATGTCGACTTTGTTTGCGAGAACCGTGTCCATTAGTTTCGATACAAATGCTACGTTGCTTTCGTTAAAAAGCAGTGAACCAGAGAGTTATTTTTCTTTCTATTCAAGGAACGAACGTAACCAGTGCATGCAAGAACATTCACGTTTTTAAATTCTAAATATGTTTTGTTCGACCAACACAAAATGTACCAGTTTCCAAGCCGAACATAATTGCGAATAAAGCGACTTAAATCTTACACAATACATTCAATTTTGGACTTTATAGTGGCCACATAACTTTTAAGTTCGTTTGGAGGATAAAGCAAATTTTTAGAAAATTCTAGCTGCATTTTTTCGGAGCTGTCATCCGTAGTGGTTTATTTTTACTAACACGTCACATTGTTTTATGAGGTGGAATGTAAATGAAGAGAACAATCGATTAAAAAGTCTGTTGGAAAGTTAAAAGACCAAAAACAAGTTTATGTATTTATTGGTTGCCAACAAAACTTGGTGCTTCGAGCCGGATCTGAAGAATAATTCAGTCATTACCTTCATTGTCAACCAGCATATAGGTGTTCCCGACCCTCCTAATGCAAATCTAACAACGCAGATTGCATTGGACGAAAGAAAAAGAAACTAAAACCACACGTTTCTTTTATTCAGTGCGGGTGTAATTCGCTATTTGTACTGTGCATTCGTACCATTGTAGCCATGAATAGAATTAACCATCCCGTGGTGGGAGTCGCTCATTACCATGGCAAATGTCCAGCGCTGGGGACTCCGTAACTCGGACGTATTTGCACTTAAATCGACTGAGCGGCTGCCGTGTTAGACGCTTCCAAATTTGAATTTTAAACTAAGCGTTCCGTTTTACGCTGGAGGTAAATTCTGGGAGGTTTTTTACACACTCAGAGGTAATTTGGTTTGTGAATAATTTATAGAGCAAGTAAGTATAAGCTCCTTGTGTTTTGTTGTAGGGAAATGGAACGTTAGGATTTTTTGCATTCTGACGTCTTTGTTGTAGCTTAAAGGCTTGATTAAAGAGAAGATGAATCAGTTCAGCGCTTGAAAATTCTTGACTTTAAAATGGTATTTGGAAAGTTTTCAACGAAAATTACTCAAAGATGATGGAAAACTTATATGGGTTTTATAGTACGTGGTGCCAGAGAGAGAGAAATAAGCATTTTTAGATGTCCGCAATAATAGCTGAATAATACAACGTTGGCGTTACCAAAAAGAGCCATGTTCAAGAATGTAGGTGAATTATTATTAATAGATGTAAAAATTTCATAATTAAGAAAACATAACGCAGGGTGCGTTATGTTTTCTTAATTATGAAATTTTATAATTAAAGTGACCTAACTCAAAATTCCTGTTACTTATAATTTTGATATACAGGGTGTCCCAAAACTCAACGTCAAGCCGAAACGGGGTGACAGGATTGATCATAACCATCACGAGAAAAATCTGAAAAAAAATCTATCCCATGCAGTTTAAAAATTATGGGCATTTTAAGAAAAACCTAGAAATTTGATCAAACTGTACCATTTTTCGGTTATTGTGGTTATTCTTTTTTATTTTTGTTCATTTGAACTTTGGAAACGTAATCCTAAATAACATTTCTAGAATCCCAATAAAAAATAATGACACAATTGCCTCAAGTTTCCGAGAATTGAGACTATTTGTTAAACTACGAATTTAAAATTTTCAAGATTCGTCGACTTTGACAGGCCCTCCTATAAAAAAAATGTACTAGAGTGCCTTGGCAAGTGGCATTAAAAGTTGGCGCATTTAATCAGAATTCTAAAATGGTACAATACTTGTTAGTTCCATACAATAGAAAAGAGTAAAAAAATTAAAACCTCAAGTAACCCGATTTTTGCTATCTCATTTTACTCAGTTAAAATGTTTTTAATTCGCACAAGCTCTAGGTAGGTTCTTAATTTTAAGGCAAAATGATGAGAGAGATGGATAATGGGTATGTTTGCCATGAGTGAGCGAGACAGATAGTGACGCCACGCATTGAGACGGAGATGCGTCGTTTAAACGAGTGCGAATGAAACAGGATTGATTGATATTTGATTCGGGAAATGGCCGCCCTCTGTGAGTGAACGGTGCACATTAACAAACACGCGGTGATCCGGGTAGCGCTCTAAATTTGGATATCTTTCACGATAAAGTCTAGCGGCAGCACTTGCGTTGCATCTGCATTCCCCATAAATGAGGTGCATGTTCGCATATTCTTGTGAAGTGTAGCGCGTAGGCATGGTAGATAAAAAGGATGCCAACACAAAAGTACAGAGAGAAGCCAAAGTTGCCGGTATGTTATCAACAAGTCCAATTCACAAAGATTCAAGTCCAAAAAGAGAAGCCAAAGTTGTCAGTACTAAATCAACACAAGCGAATACGAACGTGCGCAGTAGACGAATGAGCGAAACGTACTAACTGGTTGGTGTCGGACTGGTAGCGTAGCCATTTGCTTGGCTGAAACTAGTGCGAATGAAACAGATAGATGCCATAGCATCTATCTGTTTCATTCGCACTCGTTTAAACGACGCATCTCCGTCTCAATGCGTGGCGTCACTATCTGTCTCGCTCACTCATGGCAAACATACCCATTATCCATCTCTCTCATCATTTTGCCTTAAAATTAAGAACCTACCTAGAGCTTGTGCGAATTAAAAACATTTTAACTGAGTAAAATCTGATAGCAAAAATCGGGTTACTTGAGGTTTTAATTTTTTTACTCTTTTCTATTGTATGGAACTAACAAGTATTGTACCATTTTAGAATTCTGATTAAATGCGCCAACTTTTAATGCTACTTGCCAAGGCACTCTAGTACATTTTTTTTATAGGAGGGCCTGTCAAAGTCGACGAATCTTGAAAATTTTAAATTCGTAGTTTAACAAATAGTCTCAATTCTCGGGAACTTGAGGCAATTGTGTCATTATTTTTTATTGGGATTCTAGAAATGTTATTTAGGATTACGTTTCTAAAGTTCAAATGAACAAAAATAAAAAATAATAACCACAATAACCGAAAAATGGTACAGTTTGATCAAATTTCTAGGTTTTTCTTAAAATGCCCATAATTTTCAAACTGCATGGGATAGATTTTTTTTCAGATTTTTCTCGTGATGGTTATGATCAATCCTGTCACCCCGTTTCGGCTTGACGTTGAGTTTTGGGACACCCTGTATAACTGATCTTAAAAAGTATACTAAAACCCTGTGGTGAAAAGGATCCAAATTATGAATGGGAAAGGGCAGCTTATACATAGGTCACGGGAGAGTTTTTTTTTGACCTAACACTACTTTTTTAAGATTTTTTTGATTGTTCTCGCAGTTTTTGCATTAGGTCACTTTAATTCTAAGGGTGGGTAACATTATTAATGTGATTATTATATTTATGGCATGCGTAATACTGTGACATTTCGTTTAATTATTTCGGAATTCATAACTGTCAAACCAAAAGAGTGGCAATGAGAACTCATAAGAAAACGTTGAAAATTCATTTCTCCCCATCCATACACACTTAAACAGGAAAATAAAACTCCACAGCTCCTTAGAAAATAAAACAGGTCATAATTCTTTTATATCATTTCTTCCACATATCTAGCGAAAATACTTGGAACATAAAAATATCTTAAACACAGCGTTAGTTACCTCTGCGACTATATATCATGCTAGCTATCGACGGGACGGAGATGAAATATGCGCGGGCCGCCCAGCCTTTGAATATAATCGCCCGGGCCAAGTGCGAGTTGGGCACAGGTATAGCTGTTCCTTATCGACAGAATGGAGGATTGCGCCTTTTTTGTGTTTCAGATGTATGGGTTCTAGTAAAGTAGAAAAGTATAGAATATAAAACCATTTATTCAACAAAAAAAGTTAAGGAAATAAACACAGAACAAGGAGTTTTCGGAAGAACCCTGTAAAGGCTCTTTTTACTGTCACGAACCCTAAGCTCGTAACAGTAAAAACAGCCGATTAAATAACCAAAATGACACTTTAATTTAACAACACTAATTACAACTTCAAACTCACTATTTATAAAACTCAAATTCACCACTGATCACTTTAATCGCACTTAAAGACCGCTTCCGAAGTATTCGCTTGTATCGCAAATCCAATACTGACTCCGTCGCGGGCCATGCTGGCCTTATATAGGTCAATGAATTCGAGAACCTTCTATTGTAGAAGCATCTGGAAAGTCCTCGTAACTACCGGTGCCGACTGATCAGAGATCGAGAATTGTAGAATGTTCTGGCATAGAAAAGTCTAGAAGGTATTTGACTCTACTAGTTCTGCAACTCGATACTAGATGACGCTAGTAGTAACTAATGTCGTTATGTACCCGGCATTAATTCTGGTGCGTAACAGTATGTATTACGATTTGAAGGATATAAGGCCGCTAGTCTGACCATCAAACTGACTTTAATGAGTTGTAGTGATGGGAAATACCCAACTACCGCAATATTTGAGCCAGAATCAACAGTGGCAACTACCAGAGAACCGCTAAGCAGTGAAGCTCGACGAGTCTCTGAGAAACAACTCAACTTTTTTCTTTTTTTTATTACTTTAATGTGGGTTTGCTCTTGACTCTAGTCTAGGTTATAGATGACAGAGACAAAGTTGACGATAGAGCAAGCTTACCCAGAAGCCTGTTCACTCTAATGTTGTATGCGTTCGGAAATACAGACGCAGGCAGAGAGTTCAACTCCTTTGCTGTGCGCATTATAAAACTGTCTTGCTCTTGGAATGAATCAGAAAAAAACAGCGGAAAAGTAAAAAAAGACATATTTTCCTCTTCCCTTCACATAAATCGAGACACTGATAACCATATGGCATTGATAACCTCATCCTTTTTTGAAGTTGGTTAAAAAAGGAAATTGAAATTTTAAGTTTATTCCATGGATCTTCTATGAATCCACTTCGATCACTCAGTTAGCAAGATGGCGGACTGCCAAGAGTACGACGGACGATCTAAAGTGTCTTCACTTGAGGACACTTCAAATTCACATAGTTAGGTCAGTGATATTTGCCTGTAGAAAATGAAGATAAAGCTATGGTATTATTTACTTCAGGCCAAGAGATAGTATAAATTATAATTATCCTAAGAATTCATCCTAACTAATATTATAAATGCGAAAGTGAGTTTATTTGTTTATAATGCTTTCACGCCTAAATCGCTGAACCGATTTTGAAAAATTTTGGTACAGAAATCGATGGGACTCTAACGCTTTTTTGTGAAAATCTATATAAACGCGAGCAAAACCGCGGACAAAAGTAGCTAGTGAGATAATAAAGGTGATGGTGGGACAAACTGGATGAGTTTCTTGGAAAGCGACAGCATATAGTTGTGACCAAAGTTAAGAAAAACTTTTTAATTCTTCCGAAATTAAAGTTATTTTAAACAGAGCGTGTTTTTTTTTGTATTTGGAAGTCGGTTGTATTTTTTTTTTTGTAAGAATATTTTTATTTGACACTATTTAGTGGTACACAAAAACACCACTGGGAAGTCACAGGAACATAAAACACGAAATTTCGTTTACTTGATATATTTTGTATTTCCTCCAGCTATTTTGATTATAAAACCAAACTACAGAACCGATTTTGATTAAATTTCTATGGGACCAATCGGAACGCATATACTTTTATATGAAAGAATAATTTTTCAAATCGGTTCTTAAATGACGAAGTTATGAGGTAACAAACATTTAAAAAATACAACGGAATTGAGAACCTCCTCCTTTTTTTGAAGTCAATTAAAAACAGTGATCATTTTCTCCTAGCAGTAGGACAGTTCGGACAATTATTAATAATACGAAGTAATATAACAAAGTGGGGTACATAAACAAGGTCCCCTTCCTTGTTTATTTACCTCACTTTGTTATATTATGACTATTATTTTGATCTAATGGAGCACATTTTATTCAGTAACCATTTCATGTTCATCAAAATAAGCCTTATGTTATTTCGGTAATGGTTTTCATGCATTGTCTGCGGAACCCTAAAAGCTAGCCGAGCCCAACGTCGATTTATGCCTGTCTAGGATATGGCGAGAATCGATTCCTTTGCTCTCCACTCGGATTTACTCGGGTTTTTCATTCCCGTTTGTGACCGAAATGTCGTGTATTTATGAATATCCTTTTCATATGTGTCGTAGGCCTCTTTAGGTTCATAGTGATGAAAAGTGCTTTACTTGTATATAGCTGTGAACTAAAATAGTATCACACTTTCAAAGGGGTGAATAGACTACTTACTCAAATCGGTTGGTTTCGGACCTAACCAAAATTATCGGAAAATTTATGTTTTATACATTTTGGTTCGATAGATGTTGGGTTTTAGTGCGCAACGACTATTTAATCCTATCATTGTCATCGTCGGCAACCATGTTCCACAGCCACTGAGTAACTGTTGTGCCAGTGAATTATAAGTAGAGATCTGAATAGGTACAGAATATTTACCTAAAGTTCAATGAAGTAAGTAACATAGAGTAGATAGTACCTCCTCTAAACTATGACAATTAAAACCGGGATTATAAAAAAATATATTCAGATTACAATATAATCAGGTAAATAACAGAAGAACCTTCAAGAATTAATTTTGTTTGTAAACAAAGCTCTTTAATTGAACAGCTTTAGTAGCGAACTCAATAATAATAATAATAATTATTATTATTTATTTATTTTCTCCCATGAATACATTAGCGCAAAAAACAGAGTAGTTCAAGTAATGAGGATGGGAGACAGGAGCCCATACTAAGTAAAACCTGTGCTATGGGACTCCTGGTCTCCTAATCTCGGACAACGTGATTAGGAGACCAGGAGTCCCATAGCACAGGTAACACAATAAACTAAGATTTTTCAATAAATAATTTAGTTCAAATGTATTCAAAGAGCAATAAGTGATTTGCAATTTCATAAATCCCGAAATCGTTAACATGACGATTAAATATCGTCATGTTAACGATTTCGGGATTTTAGAGGAGGTATTATAATCTCTATGTTACATACTTCCACGAACTGTAGGTATATACTCTACCTATTCCGATCACTGAATTTATGAGGCTTGGTGTTTGGTCTACACTATTTAATAAATAAACAATATGAGCCAATGACGAGATGCATTCATATTGAAATTAGCAAAAAATATGATTACGTATAATTTTCATTCCATCGTTAATTAACTTCAGCAGTAAATTTTATATGTTAAAGAGAAAATTATAGCGATCTGCATCCAATTACTCTACATTTTGCAGTCAGAGTCACTAACCACTTGACTGGCCTGTTGGTCGAGTGGTTAGTGACCCTGACTGCTAAACCGGAGGTCGTGGGTTCGATTCCCACCCAGGACAAATCTTTGTATGATGAGCATGATCATTTGTTCTGTGTCTGGGTGTATTTAACTATAATATGTATGTGTTTAGAAATATATAAGTATGTTTATCAGTTGTCTGGTTGCCATAGCACAGGCTCTGCCTAGTTTGGGATCGGATGACCGTGTGTGAGTTGTCCCAAGATATTATTATTATTATTCTCTATTTTTGTTTACCGATGACACTATCCATTTGGCACTCTTGCTTGTCTTATAAAAGTCGAGGCACCACTCAAAGGTTTGCCCCCGAAAATAAAATAAGATATTTTCTTAAATATATGGGAATTTAAAGCTTTGACTAGCGCCATCAATTTTTTATTTCTTTTTTTTTTAAATCGTTGCCCCACACTAGGAATTGCTCCTGTATCGTGGGTGCGTTCACAGACATATAAACAAACAGCCAGACTCGTAACAACTATCTGTAGGCCATATTAATATTTGTTCCGTGCGGGAAGTGAACCCGCGACACGCTAGTCATGTCCTGGCTTTCGGACATGACTAGCAATGACGTATGATCATACAATTCTATCATACAAATAAATACAATGGAATTGTCTGTTTGTAATAGGTATTCAAGCTTTTTACTAAGTGCATTATGAACTTAATAAAAAAAAAATTTAAAAAATCTGTCTGTGAATCGGCTGGACCGATTTTGACGGGACTTTCACGAGCAGATAGCTGATGTTATAAGGAGTGAAGTAGGTTAGATACTATTATTTTAGAATAAGAATTAAGGTTCCGCGCAAAAAAAAGCCCTTGAAAATACTTTTCACGACGGCGAAGCCGCGGGCAGAAACTAGTTATATATATTATGTATCATTGCATGACCGGACATTTTAATATCAAGCTGTTACCTCAAAATGTCCTGACAAGGCTACCCAGCGTCATAACACGAGTAGGTACACCCAAACATTCACCTGTATCTGATTAGATTGACGCCGATCCTAAATAATTGAATTGGCAATGTGAAGATATGTTTCGATAAACATGTTTGCTATCAATAATACCTACGGATAGGATCTATAATACCTATTGTTTTATAAAACACGCGATGGACCACGGCTTTTCACTTGTGATTTCAACTTTTTTAATTTAGGGTTAATGGACTTTTCTAATGACTTCTAAAATATTATTATGTAGCAAATCAGTTTAAAGTATCTCTTGATTTAGCGAAAGCAATGTTGTCACCCCACCCTGACGTGTTTTTTCGACTTTATAACAAAATATTTAGATTTATTTACACATACTAATTCGGTAATTAATAAAGGATGGTAAAAACCGCAACAAAATAAAAACATAATGAATGAATGAATCAGAATGAATGAATGAAGGATGGTGAAAATCACATCAAAATTCTTTGTGAAGCTTCCATACAAACGGACAGGCAGACGCATAGCAATTATTTAAATACCTACCTACTGTTTTGTAGGATATAAAGTGATTTAAAGATTTAAGATAGTACACGGATAAGATCTGCACTTTCTTAATCAGATTATAACAATTGTTTCACCAAACATTAGTGTTTACATACCTATTCTCTGCCTTTTGAAAGTTTTTTGAAGAAAGAAAAAGAAAACTAGTTTATTTGGCACACACAGACACACATTGTAGATACAAATAAAAGACAGTAAGGAATAATTGAAGGAATAGTTGTTGTTGTCAAGATAGTAAAAACTAACTCAATACACAGGGTAAATTTTTCAAGTAGTTGTGGTTCAAAACAATGTCTTTGACGAAACTATGACGTACCTGTACCGAAAAACACTTGAAGGTGTCTCGGGCCCGGTTTGGATGTAAACTAAAACCGCATCATTGGATTTTTGAAAATCAATGAGGTTCTTTTAGAAGATGCTATTTGATGACTAAAATCACTATAATTATTTAGAAAATGTAAACGTGTAAATGTCATGACACCCATATCAGCAAAAAGGTTTCACAAAATGTCAGTGGATACGGTAAATTAAATTTTATTAAGAAATACTCAACTCAACTCTATACACTAGAAATAAAAATAAAAACTCCTAACTAAAATAACCCTAAAATACAGCGCATCACTGTCGGCTGGCAGTGTACCCAAAAGACTGACGGTATTGCCACGTTGTATGGCAATGGCTATTCTTTGACTAAGGTAAAAGCCAGCCCTTGGGTCACGCGAAGTGTCAACTAAGCGTCTTGAGAGATCTTTAAACAAGTTATGCGCAGTCGGATCCCAAGGAGAGTTTCAACCCCAAACGGCTCGAAAATACATATAACTACGAACAAGTTTATTATATTTCGCCGCTTGAGGTTCTCTGCAGCCGCAGCAGCAACGCCAGCACAGTATGTTGAGCTAGTAAGATGGGATGGCGCAAGAGTATCGACACAAGTAGCGTCCCACACTAATGGCCTACCCATCTTCCATGGAAATAACAACATACCGTCCGGTCTCTTGCCATCGTCGCGTGCCAGGCCATTGGGTTCTAACACAGCCGGAACGCCGACAGTGACAAGAGCTCGTCGGATGAAATTCGCGTGCCGCACTACGGCTGCATGACAGGCCGTGCTGTCCGAGGCTGTAGACAACTTCGCCACAGTGGCAGCGATGAGGAGAGCAACAAGGAGCGCCAAGACGCAGGCAGAATACGACTTAATATACGTTCATTAAAATAATGTACTTGCTTTTAAGAAAAACGTTGATGCCAATGTGTAAAGTTGGGACCTCCATTATCCGGTTATTATAAGTAATAACAATTCTGGGAAATCTCTGTCTACGCTATAACTTTGGGGTTAAGAGATAAGAGAATTGAATTTATTCTTTTTAAATCCGAATATGGACCTTGTATGGTCTGCATAAAGATTTATTGAAGTGATAACTTCTTATGGGAGGGTAAACCGCTTCGTAACATAATGCGTTACGGCGCCAGTCTGTCTGGCTTCCCTTTTTCTCACGCTTAAGGCAGCGGTAGGCAGGGTCTTCCTCTCTCACTCTAGCCCACAGCGCTAGTCGTATTTCGGACAGATTTCTTCTTCTTCCCATATTAAGTAGTTCAACTCAGATAAGTTTAAGTTATCAAGTGATAACTTGAAAAAACGCACACTTTTTTTTTATTATTATTATTTGATTTTTATCCAGATTTGGTTCTGTAGTGGCGAGCTCGTACCGAAAGAGGCAGCGTTGGAAACTATCTGAAATAGGTTAGATAGTCGAAAGTCGTTTGAAACTTGTGATTATACCTTTTCGTAACAACCTGGCTGTATTACTACTGAGAACACCATGTTAAATGTAGAAACCAAAATTATAAATTATGATACTTAATCCATTTTAACAACAAAAAAGATCATGATTCGCTACATCCTCTGTCTTGAACACGCACCGTTATTACGCCCGCACACTTAATAACTGACAAAAAAAAACAGAAAAGTTGGAAAAATTAAGATGTATCAGACCACCGAACAAGTTCTGTAACAGTATCGTTGCAGCCCTTGTTACGAACCTCGTTACAGGGGCTATAGTAGTTTTAGTCCAAGGATTTGTTTATAACCTGAAATCGAAAGTAGTGTGTAGTCAGTTTAAATGTTAAAGCGACCGAAGATTTTCATTCGGAGTAAGTACATATTTCGGACGACTCAAAACATTCTCTCATAGCGAGACCAACTAAACTGCAAGTACTCTTGAGAAACGAGATTGATAACAAGCATAGGCAGTAAGCACTGGCCGTACACCAGGACTTTGGGTATTCAATGAGAGGCGTTACCTCCTGAGGAAGCGAATAGGTTACTTCTAGGCAGGCGTGCTCCATCGTCGACCACATCATAACCTTCCATCGGATGAGATTGTGTCACACGAGAACTTATCAATAATAAAAAAACAACAGGTTGCACTCCGGAAGTGCCGGCAGAAGTGAAAACTTGAACATCAACGTTGAGAATTTTTGATATTTTGGAATGGTTAGGAAAGAATTTCGTGCGAATTGCATATGCATGCATTGAGGCATACATTTTCGCCGCGCGTTAGAATGAGACGGGGATATTACTTCCTCTCCTACGCCGCGCCGGCGGTCTACTCTCCCTCTGTCTTACGAATTTTCGATCAGGTCACTTGTCCTGACGCGAGTTTAACATTTTTTACCCATCCCAAAAAGTGCACAACGCTGCTAAAGAAGTTTTCACTTCAAAAAAATATGATAACTACTTGGCCAACAACTAATTTTCTTGAAAAAATTTTATATAACTCATAGAAGAAGTTCTTATTTCAATTTGATTTCGAGCGTTTCCTATGTAGTACTTCATTAATGATATAGGTAACCAAATTTTAAGGACACCATACCAATTAGGCTTGGTAAGATATGTTGTCCTAAAACAACATGTGGTCACCAACATGTTCCAGCCGATCTCATCTAAACGTTACCAAAGATAACATCAAGCATATCATTTTGGTCCATTGTCCCCTGTATAATTGGCGCCGGGAATCGAACCCTGAACCCTGCTAATTGAATTACAATAACGCTATTATTCCACCGGATCAATGGGCACTTGGCAGACAAAGGGCTTCCTAATGGCTTCAGAGTCAGCCTTTGAAATATTAATTTTTAATGGGTTTAATTAATGTGATATTCTTTGAAACGAAAAAGTAATTTGGTTTTAATTATGGAAATCGTTTTTTTTTTTTTTTGTTTATTTTATTGCAGCTACCTCGCTCCAAATTTTAGATAAATTTCTAATCTAAGAATATTTCGAGCTGGCAAGGACCAATCTTTGTGACAGGTGGAAGAAGAGAAGATTTAACCCAACAGTAGTGTATTTTCGGACGGATTACTAAAATAAATCTAAAACCTCGAATTATATTAAGAAACCATGCACCTTACTTGCTGTCGGTTGTATAAAGGGTACTCTTTTTAGGGTTCCGTACCTGAAGGATAACCAACGGAACCCTATTACTAAGCTTCCGCTGTCCGTCAGTGGGCTGTACGTATCTCAAGAACCGTACAAGGTGGTCGGTTAAGATGTGCACAGAGTATGTATTTATATTGCTGCTTTAATAAAAAAATAAAAAAATCCATTAAATTAAAAATTAAACGGGGCTCCCATACAAGATCGTGGTTTTTTTTTCTATTTATGGTACGGAACCCTTCGTGTGAGAGTTCAACTCGCACTTGGCCGGTTTTTCTAAGATCGTACTCTTCATTTCAACATCATCATCATCATCATCAGCCGAATGACGTCCACTGCTGGACATAGGCCTCCCCCAAAGGGGGGCGTTTACCATAATCGCCACGCTTGGCAGGCGGGTTGGCGATCGCAGTGTAGCTGTTGCAATGCACAGAGAATGCTGCTACCCATTCTCTGGTGAGTCCCTGACTCGCCTCTTACGACACCCAGGGAAAGTGATCGGATGGTGCAAAAGTCAAAAACGTTTATTTCAATTAGACCATTAAACGGCACTTTTGAACGTCAGCATTTACAGTTCAGTAAAATATATTAATAAAGTGACTCTACTGTCCATTCGGAAAGGTAGATTCTTATGGAGAAGAACGGACAAGAAACTCCATAGTTACTCTTTTCAAATAACGACTTTACAAAATTTGGTATACAAAAATCAATTTAATATTATGTGAGGACGATACACCCAGAGTATGCTACTTATAAGAACAAAGTACCTATAACCAGCAGAGGTACTTATTCCTTTTCTAAAAAAAAATTAGGTAAATGGTACTCACATATTTACAGATAATCTTAATAACCACCAATTAAACAGAAAATAAAAACACAAAAAAGAAACAGTATACCCATCTATAAAGTTAGTTAGTGCGATTGCAACACCATACAGAACTCTTCATTTACCGTTTCTAAAATCAGATTTAATTACTCTTTTCTTCTAAAAACAAGTTGACAAACCTAATATACAAGACTTGATGCAAAATTAAAAACTCGTTAAGTTAGTTTGAGTGTTATACTTACTGACAAAATATAACTAGGCTTAATACAAAATTATACACTCGTTAATTTAGATAGGGTGTCTCACATTTACAGACAAATTCTTTTTGGCTACTAGTTATTTGACCGACTCGGTATTTATGCACAAGTGAATCAAATAAAAAGAAATGCGGTATGAATAAACAGTTTATAAAATAATTATGATGTACCATGTAAGTATTTGTGTAAAAATTCCTATAAACAAGCTCGTTGGTATTTGGCCAAAAATACACGACCCCAAAGTCAAGTGCATACAAAATGAATAAAACAACACACGTTTCAATATTTGCATTAAACTGTGTTATCGTAATACAAATGCTAACATTTAAAGCCAACTGTACATACTATATAGTAATAATACCTTACGTGTTCATAGTATTAATTGTAAGTATAAATGTCGGAAATCGTCATGCTGCAATGTGCTGCAGAAAATCACTGCTTATAAGTTATCTCTTATCTGTATGAGACTCCAGGGAATTATTGTCCTGCTCCAGAGCAAAGGCACTGCAAGGGTTGCGGCATTGTTCGAAAGAGTTACCGCGGCCCTGGAGCGCAAAGGGCGTTAAGAGGAGCATATACAAAGCGATCAGTGCGCGCGGACAGGGCGCTGACGAGATAAAACGTATGACGTAAAAGGAACGAAATATACTTAGCGTCGCGGGCGCGCGGTCAGACGACGTACATTTTCGTGATGTCACGAAAATGTACTGTGTCTGACCGCAGCGCCCTGTCCGCGCGCCCGTAAAGTACCTATAAGTCTGATACTCCCTTCCGCTCTGCCCAGAATGGGAGCAATCATTTGATGCAAGCTAAGCCTTTGGAATAGGAAAATAACGTAATACTAAAACTATTTACTCGCGACTGTCACGGAGGATAACATTTTTGTAGAGTATGTACATATGTAGCTAGAGCTTTTTACTATTGATTGGCACGCGTTTGACCACTATCTCACCTGATGGTAAACGGTGATGTGGTCGAAGACGGAGCACGCTTGCCTGGAAGTAACCTATTCACTCTTGACTTAAAGACTCCTAAAGACCTATGTATGTATAATGTATATATACTTCTTTGACACGCCCTGTAGAATAAATGCCACCATATTCATCAAACTGCTTGAAAAATAGACTTGTTATTGCGGTCGGGATTTTCGATATAATTTTTATTTCCAACATTTTAGTGAGTTTGTTTTAACAACAAAAAGTTTTCCTTCACCACAAGTTCCTCAAGTCAAGTCACATTGATACTGTACCAAAAAAGCAAGACTTTAAAATACCTACATCTACACTAAGACTTTAAAATACCTACGGAAACAGTAAAAATAACAACATTACAAGCAATAATTTAATCAGACGAATCTAATCGTCTGCTAATGATTAAACAAAAATCTTTTCACACGTTCGAAGCTGTGCTTATCATCTGTAGTACGCGACATACATAATATAATAGCCAGTGAAAGGAGACACTAGTCACTTAGTCGGCTAGGCTAGTAGCGTTGCAGCCTTTCCCGGGAACTCGGAATTTTTGCCGACATTTTTGAAGGCACCAAGCTGGGCTTTTTCCTAAATCTTTCCCCATATTTGCAAGTCTTTTAAACTTTGTCATCCTTTAAAAAGGCTCTTAATTCTCATTGTGCCTAGATATCTCAGTTGGCTTTAGCCAAAACTTCCCAATTAATTCCTAGACTAGATTTTCTAGATCTTTAGCCCTAGTCGTTAAGGTCTGCTACCGCTATTTTTGTCTCCTCAACAGACTCTTTGCTTCGTCCAATTTTTGTATAGACAATAGAGGTTCAACTCTCGACGTAGCAGTTCCCGGTAGCACACAAACCACCCCTATTGCTGCAATTTCTCAATCCTCAATTTGACGCATTCTTAAAACCAAGAAAAATTCTGCCGCTGTATTTTGGCGCCAACATAAAGCCGCCTTCATATATATTATCAGTTAAATAATAAAAACAAGCAGTACTTGTGTGTCATTGAGATACAATGTACCTCTTACTCGTAATAGCGTTGTGTATTCTTCTGCTGTGGCTCTACGTGAAATGGATCGGAATGAAGAATTACTGGACCAAGCTGGGGGTGCCCCAGGAAGCGGTCCATCCCATATTTGGAAGCATGTCGTTTTTGCAGAAAAAGAATCCGGTGAGATTTTTTACAAAAACTTTTATTTTACATAACTCTGATTTTTGCGTTAGATGAAAATAAATCCTAAGAAAACAAGTTGAATTGCTTTGTGACAGTTAATTAGCAGTGATTTTGACCTCAACAACTTGGTATCCTACAGTCAGTTTCGTCAGAAAGAACCAATTATATTTGTAGAATAAGTAAAACTTAAAATATGGCGTCAAAAATTATATTCATCCCAGAGAAATTTAAATCGAAATACAATAAAAAACAAAAACCTACCCAAATACTTTAAATGAGAAACTTACTACGTAAGTATTTTTTGTAAATGCCTCATAATAATATTTATATATTATATTATTATATTATATTATTATATAGCTAAAGTCCACACTTCTTTCATGGGGTATTGTGTTAAATGTTACAACAAAAGACCTTCTGACATATTAGAACTAAATGAAAGAAAATTTAAAACTCATGTTAAAAGTACACTTTGTAAACAAGCATATTACAAATTAGAAGATTACATTCAGGATAAGAATGCTTGGAAACATGCTGGTCCTGCTCCATAGGACAATCAAGGGTGAAGGTCAAACTGGTTGATTTATGTATTAACTTTATAGATATACTGTTTCTTTTTTTGTGTTTTTATTTTTCTGTTGACTCACACACTGTTGTTTAATTAATGGTTCCAATGTTTGTAAATATGTGAGTACCATTTACCTAAATTTCTTTAGGAAATTAATAAGTTTACCTCTGCTGGTGATACTTTGTTCTTATAAGTAGCATACTCTGGGTGCATCGTCCTCACATAATATTAAATTAATTTTTGTAAACCAAATTTTGTAAAATCATTATTTGAAAAGAGTAACTATGGAGTTTCTTGTCCGTTCTTCTCCATAAGAATCTACCTTTCCGAATGGACAGTAGAGTCACTTTATTAATGTAATTCTATTATTTTTACTGAACTGTAAACGATGACGTTCAAAAGTGCCGTTTAATGGCCTAATTGAAATAAACGTTTTGACTTTGACTTTGACTTTGACGTACTTATGTTACGTAATTGGTATAAACTTGCCCGAAAATTATGTAACCTGTGTGATAAAGTGTCTGCAAAACCACTTATCTTTTTAAATCTATTTTCGTCGAAATACGGACATTGATTGAACGTCCTGATTGATCGTTAATACATAATATAGGTACCTAACACCTGCACCGAGGTGTTCCCCTGTGTGGTTAGTTTTTTTAACCGACTTCAAAAAAAGGAGAAGGTCAATTCGGTTGTATTTTTTTTAAATGTCTGTTACCTCATAACTCGGTCATGAACCAATTTGAAAAATTCTTCTTTCATGTGAAAGGATATACGTTCCGAATGGTCCTGTAGAAATTTTATCAAAATCGGTTCCGAAGTTTGATTTTTAAATCAAAATAACTGAAGGAAATAGAAAATATATCAGCCAAGTAAACGAAATTGCGTGTTTTGCTTTTCTGTGACTTTCCAGTGGTGTTGTTAGGTGTGTACCACTAAAAAGTGTAAAATAAAAAACTTATTTACAAAAAAAATACAACGGACTTCCAAATTTAAACAAAAACACTACAAAGTATAAAATAACTTTAATTTCGCAAGTTGGTGTTAAAAAACGAAGAAACAACCAAAAACACCGACCTAAAGTTATTTTATACTTTTAGTGATTTTTTATTTGGAAGTCGGTTGAATTTTTTTGTAAAAACTTTTTTTATTACTATTGAAGCACTTCGCTCGCGACTTCATCTGCGCAGATTTAGCACAAACGAAATTTCCAAAAATCCCTTTTTAGTGCTCGCCAACATCATAAAAGGAAACCTTGTGCTAATTTTCATGTTCCTAGTCCCAGTACCTGCGGCTGTACTATATGTCAGTCAGTCAGTTTCCCTTTTATATATTTATGTCGCAGGCAACTGGCATAATCAGCCGTTTAATTGACTGCCTTGCCTTTTCATTGAACGACGCCGTTTAATCAGTTTTTTCACTCCAGTAAAGTGCATAAATTATCGCGAATCCCTGACCCCCAAAATATTGGTGCGTCAAGCGGAGTTAGTCAGGGCCAACAAGTTATCAAAACGTTATACACTATGATTCTTCATAGGTTTTTACTTGACTGACTGATTTCACTCTTTAATCTGCTTAGTCCTCATATGGTCAGATTGACTATATAGTGCCGTTTTAGGGGTTCGTACGCTCGAAAGCAAAACGAAACCCTTTTCAGATCAGTCGTGTGTCTGTCTGTTCGTCGGTCACAGACAGTTTGGTTCTAAAACATTTTGGTATAAATTTGCACATTGAACTTCTGCAATCCAAAGAAAGAAATAAATGTTTTACATGGGGTCACTTGTTGAATAAAACAGAAAATACAATAAAAAGTGTTTGAAACTTTGCCGTGCGACTTTTATTTTTTCATAATTTAGTAAATAAGTTTAAATTATTTAAAAAACAGATGATAATTTAGTACCTTAATATTTATCAATTGCATACAGATAGTGGTAATTTTCTTAAAGATTACAGGAAAACCAAAAAAAAAAGTTTTTAAATTATGATTACTTCGGAACCCTTTGCCGCGAGTCCGACTCGCACTTGACCGGTTTTATAATAAACTGAATGACATTCCTGATAAACTATTGGCCATGATTTTGTTTTGCCTTTGTATAAATTGAGTGTTACTATCATGTATGTCATTACGATTCGTAACAAGATAATGACATAATTTGATGTAATAGCTCATTTATTACAACTACCTACTGTTTATAACAATATAAGGATTAGGTACATAGTACCCATAAGTGGTTGTCATAAGTAATTTTGTATAATGATTAACTTTGTTGTGTTGTTATTTACTTATGTACGTTTTTAAGATTTCAGTAAATATATCTACATGTATTTTATTAACCGACTTCCAGAAGGAGGAGGTTCTCAATTCGTCTGTATTTTTTTTGTACGTTTGTTATGCGATCATTCCGTCAATCTGATGATGGAATCCTAGGGAAATCGAGGGCAACTGTCATATTTTAAAACCACAAACAATGTTTTTCATATACTGTCTAAAGCAAATCAGATAATTGTGTCTGGTAATCAATATCTCATCTTGCTGAGCTGATGATGAAACGTATAAGTCAGGATCTGATGCTGGGATCCCAGGAAAAATGTTTGTTCAGCGATATTTTCGCCAATTGTCAACCGATTTGGGTGATTATTTTTTGTTTGGAAGAGTATTTTTATATGCCTGTTTTTAGTAATTAAGTTTCGTTTTTATTATAGGTATATTTTTCTGTATTTCATAATAAGCGCTGGACAAACATTTATAAAACCAAATCCGAACTTACCGAATTGGCCGGTTTAAAAAGTAACCCTAGAGGTTTAGTGGTAATAAGTTCTGCTACTAAGAATCAGGATTCCCGGGTCAGGTAAAATGTTATTAAAGTTCTATTTTAAGAGTCGCAACATTTTAGTTACTTTTGTACAAAATATTTAAGTTTTTATATGTGTCTATGTTTTCGAGCGTTTGTATGGCACTCGTGGGCTGCAGCTGAAAATCAGCGTCAGGTGGAATACCTTGTGTTGCCATCTGGCATTATGCTGAGCTGAGGCCCCTTGGCATTTTTGGTTTTCATTATTTATTTTGTTTAATTTTATGGTGTTTCTGTTTTTTATAACGCCAATAAACACAATTTTCTTTCTTTCTTTTGTTTCATCCAGCAGGATCTTCTCAGTACTCTTAAGTCTATGGGTCTAAAACATCACTGGCAAAATGTAGCTCAGGGTACTATAGGAACACAGCTGCCTATCCCGTTGAGGAACATTGTCGAGATATATTGTATGTTTTGTAGAAGTTTCAGGTTTCTTAACCATTCCCCAAATCAAAATTAGAAACGTGGCATCTCAACAGACACTATTTTGTCAAATAATCATTCCTATTCGTTCCGTAGAAACCACTCAGTGGGAGTATGACGAATGAATATGTTTTGAATACATATACCTGCTCCAAATGTTGCGTTGTTCTCTCGCAACAGATTCATCTCTGTCATCTGAGCGAATCATTTGTCTTCCTAGCACGGAGGCTGCTAAAAGTCATGTTATCAAGCCAGTCTATGCCTGTATCTGGAATTAAAACAAGGTGGGGTGCGGCATTTTTTTTTTCTAAAGAAATATGTTTATTTGGCGCACTGATAGACACACTGTAATTAATTAATTTTAAAACAATATGAATGTGTGCCTTACGGCTGTGGCAAATAGGTCCAGTTCAGAACAATGCCAGACAGCCAGTAGTTACTTGGTTTGCGACTGAACCTTACGTTGAGTCTGGGTATATGTTTGACCACCTCTTTGTTTAAATGGACGCTACCGCGGCTGCTGAAAGTATAGTTCTTGGCTCGATCTCCAGGGTTGGGAAAAATGGTTTTTTATTTTAGCAACCTGAGGATCTTTTTTTTAATGATTTGAAATCATCAAATCACTCCTTCCGCTCTAGGTGGAGCGGAAGGGAGTGTCAGACTCTTACTGCCTATAACCCATCCGTGTTCCTCCTAATGCCCTTTGCGTTCCAGGGGGGCTACTCTCTAAACCCAAAGTCCGTAGTTTCGGGCTTAGTTGCGGGCGTATTCTACTCCGTATTAGTACGGGTTTAGAGAGTAGCCCCCCAGGGCCGCAGTAACTCTTTCGAACAAATTCCGCAACCCTGGCAGAACCTGAAGCTCAAGACAAGTGACATTCAGCCAGTGGTAGCGTGGCGAAGGCGATTGGCAAAACGTTTAAAATGTATGGGGTTGACGCTGTCCAAATGTCACGTGATCAATCCCTTATATTTTGAAATTTCGAGAGTCGCATCCGCTGATAGATGGCTCTTTGTCTAGAGCGTCTGGAGTTGGAGATTTGGAGTTTGGACCTGATTAAAGGCTCGCCCTTTACATGAGACTCAACACATTTTGTTTTTTTTTATATGGTATACACATACCATAAAAAAGGCAATTCGTCTATAACGCTTAGCTCAAAAAATCTCTTTTTCTTTCTTTAGAGTTAAACGTATCTGGCCAAATATGCTTAGGTTACCTACAGAAGTACATAATTTAACATCTGTCTGCTTTCCCTTCAAAGAATACGACCATGACATTTTATTCTTTTTTCCTTCCAGGGTGTATGGCTGACTGAACTATACCAGAAGTACAAGCCGTCTCCTTACGTCGGCATCTGGGTGTTCTGGCGGCGCGGCCTGGTGGTGAACTGCCCCGAGCTGTCGCGCCAGGTCCTGGTTAAAGACGCTGATGTTTTCAGGAACAGGCTCCTGGCTTCGGGGAAGACTGACCCCATGGGGGCTCTCAACTTGTTTACTGTCGATGTAAGTAACTTTTTCTTCTTTTCGAGGTGATGGTTAAATCCTTAGATTATTTGGGCGAAGTACGTGGCTACGTTATTTGTGTCAATAGCATTAATTAAATCCCCAAAAGTACAGGAGGCACTCCAACGTGTGGCTCATGTTCTGAACAGGGGCACCGCACTCATAATGGGTATCTGACGAGTCTATAAACCCCTACTTGTGTACGCAACTGATTGACTGCTTTCCGTATAGGCCACTGCAGTTGACATCCAGGTGGCAGACGTTCCTGGGGTTTGCATGAAAGAGAGAATAAACACGCAAGCATGTTAATGTGTATACCTGATGTAACCGGGCGCAGATATGACACACCGAACTGCAGAAAGGCTTAAATACTATCTGTATTACTCGTTCCGAAAGACGAAGCGTTGTAAGGTCCCCCCCACACAAGGTGTACTAATGACCTGGTGATGGCCGCGAGAATCCGCTGGATGCGAGACGCATAGGACCAGTCGATGTGTCGACACTTGGGGGTGGCCTTTTTTTTTTAAGGATGCCTCCTAAGGCTTCTTTTGCTTGCTTAATTTCCTCATACAGGGTTTGCTGTAACAGAGAAAGCAACAAGTAAGCAGATTTATTACCTATATATTTTATAAGCCTTGTTTTTTTGAAGGGACTTCCAAAGTCATCAATTGACTTCTTCCGCTCTGGGTGGAGCTGAAGGGCGTGTCAGACTCTTACTGACTAAAACCCATCCGTGTTCCTTCTAAAGCCCTTTGCGATCCAGGGCCGCGGTGAATCTTTCGAACTAATTCCGCAACCCTGGCAGGCTCTGGCCCTAGCGGGCCCCGTCTTCTATGCTGACATCTCTTTGACGCGTGCGTGAAACACAACGCGGCATCGACCCGGGCCTGGTGGGGCCTATGTCGAGCAGTGGATGTCTTTCGGCTGAAGTAATGATGATGATCACCGTTGTCTCTCTCTGTTGTGTCTCTAAAGCTTGGTGTATTTCTAGAAGAGACGTATGCGCTCTCTATAGTCAAACTTTTCCTTATACTCGGTGTGTCTAATATGTAAGTACTTACGATTGTGTACTGTACGTCGGTACTGGTCTTGAATGACAATATCAAGCTATTGTCTGCATTCCTCAGACATGACCGGCGGCCTTTTACTCAATATATTTCTGATTATCGTTTTTGAAAAGCTGTTTTTCTGTATGTTTGTCTTTGTGTAGAATATAGTGATGTTTTTTTCATATATAAATGTTTCATTCTTCAAGTTTCAAGTCATTTTATTCACAAAAAAACAAATTCTGTTCAGTTAAAGATAAACTTAACTGAATTTACAAAGACATTCAAGCCATCGAAGAAACAGACCATACCATCAGTTTAATTTGAGCAATTAATATGTAAATTAAAAAACAGTTAAAGCAAAACTCAGGCGTCTAATATAAAATTCGTTAGGCCTTCTTTATACATAATTTTGTTGTTAGCTATGCTTGAACAATCTCATCTTTGGTGATATATTGTATAGACGAGCTCCCTTACAATAGACGATATTTTTTTCTATAAACACCGATACGCCATTCATGACTGGCCTGTTGGTCGAGTGGTTAGTGACCCTGACCGCTAAACCGGAGGTCGTGGGTTCGATTCCCACCCAAGACAAATCTCTGTGTGATGAGCATGATCATTTGTTCTGTGTCTGGATGTAATTTGTCTATAATATGTATTTAGAAATATATAAGTATGTTTATCAGTTGTCTGGTTACCATAGCACAGGCTCTGCCTAGTTTGGAATCGGATGACCGTGTGTAAGTTGTCCCAAGATATTATTATTCATCACATGCTTCAATTCCATGTTCCAGGACCCACTGTGGAGCTCCATCCGACGGCGCCTGACGCTGGTGTTCACAGGCTCTAAGCTGAGGGGCTGGACGGCGCTGTACCAGAGCAAGGTGACCGACCTGGTCTACCGCATTGACTCAGATAACGAAAAGGGAATCAAAATCGATTTAAGGGTATGTTGTTCTCTAAGGCTACTTATCTACCGCCAAACTTCTGGGAGCCTATACTAACCCACGGTTGGGCAAAGGTCTCCCCCAAAGCCTTCCACTCTTCCTGGTGTATTGCTTTCTCCGTTCAATCCATCATGAACGCCTGTAAGTAAGTTACCACCCCAGCGTTTCCAAGGCCTTCCTCTGGTTCCCACTGCGAAAAGACTTTGCCTCATAAATCCTGATGCGTTCAACATAATAATTATGATCCACCCAATCCCACTTCATGTGTTATGAAGCCTATGTAAAGTAAATATAAAAGAAAGACAGAATAATATTTGTTTGCCAGAAGAACAGTACCGGTATTGACACACTCTAGCACAATAGAGCTTGCTCTGGTGGCATCCTACCCGTGGCCTCCCATGATTGATTGATTGATGACCTTGTTGACTACGGAACCTTAAAAGGGACCTTTCACCAGAGAGCGCCCCAGATAGAGATGTTTGGAAGGAGAAAACAGGGTAGGTAGTTGCTCAGCAGTGGGATACAAAAATTGTAGGCTTGCAAAAAAAAGTATCAGTAATTCCATAATATTACCTTCTACAAACCTTATTCAAGGTTAAGCAACGCTTGCCGAGGTTGGTCTGTGGATGGGTGACCATTTTAACATACCGAGACTCTTCCGTGCCTCGGAAAGCACGTTAAGCCGTAGGTCCCGGCTGTTATTTGTATATCTTTGGCAGCCGTTACGGATAGTCAGAAGCCAGAAAATCTGACATCAATCTTACCAAGGAGTAACGTGTTACCCTGTTGGGTAACACGGTACTCCTTGGTAAGAGTAAGAGAGAAGAGAGAGAGAGTATGGGTTGTGCAGGTCTGGTAGGCAGCCGATCCACGTAAAATACTGGTATTCAGCTGAATCCGGTTTGACTGGAAGCCGACCCCAATATAATTGGGAAAAGGCTAGGCAGATGACACATATTACAATATTGGTTTAGGCTACATAATAGTAATGATTTAAGTAGCCTTTGACAGCGAAACGAAATGGGCCATATTTATTGCGGGTATTGTATTTTCTGTCGAGAATGTGAGTTTCCCATGCACTGGTGACGGGCGGGCGTTTTGGGGGACTGTCTTTATGTAGAACTTTGACGTTCAAAAAGTGCTGGCACTCAGCCTATGTAATTTGAATAAATGACTTTTGATTTTGATTTTTGATTTTGACTACCGCCTTACTCTTCGGGAAAACCTAGAGTGGAACATGTGTCTAAATGCACAATTTATTTGCAGAGCATATTCGCGGACTATTCCACTGACATCATCGGAGAGGCCTCATTCGGTATTCATTGCCAAGCGACGAGGAATAACACTGGACCGCTGAGGGAGATGACGAAAGAGTTTGAAAAGTACAGCTTTTGGAGGGGTCTCGCTTGGTCCTCCATATTCTTCTTGCCTGAAATGGTGGATGTATTCAGGTAAAACGTATTTTTTTTATCCATAACAAAACGGAACCCTTATAGGATCACTCGGGTGTCTGTCTGTCACAACCAATTTCCTCCGAATCTACTGGACCGATTCTGTTGAAATTTCGACGACGACGACAAATTACCCTTACCCTCACTTATCTCCGAAACTACCAGGAATAAAATGTTCTTGCAAGAAAACCTATTAGAAGTTTGGAACATGTTAAAGTAACATTTTACAAAATAATAATTCGTTCGGAACCCTTTGCACACGTGTCCGACTCGCACTTGACCAGTTTTTTTATTGAAATGGCTGCCTTAAACCAACCTAACCTCTGACACATCATGAATGGGCTAATTCTACGATATGGCTACATATGCATGACTGAAAATATCTGCGTATGGGTAGGAATAGGATATGGGTGCTGAAGGTCGCAAATCCTGATTTCGCTATTTTTGGGACATTCCAGAAATAGAATGCCCTAAAGAGGTATGCGGTACAGAGAGTGAAGTCCCCCATACCTCCACTGAAAAGGGAGGATCCTCCAACCAGACGGTTGTTGTTTCTGGTGGGCAACTGCCCGATAGTTGATATTCGGTCTGTTATATAATGTTCAAATCGCACTGAGAACTTTGCTTGCGCGATGCAGGATTTCGTTGTTAGTTCGTTGCAGACAGGATAGATAGTGTTGCGGTTCTTTTTGTTGCCGTACAAATTTTACTACTAAATTTTTCATGTGGCGGCAATGATGCCGCTACAGCCCCTTGTATCACCACGAAGTGGGCTGTCAGCTTTAGTTCCTTTCTCATCATCAAAAAGTACTCAAATTCCTTAAACAAAAATATTTCTGACATTGCAGGTTTTCGTTATGGCCCAAACATACCGTGGACTACTTCAGAAAAGTCTTCAAGATGATGGTGGAAGAGCGGGGCGGGTACGAGCGGCAGATGGATGGCAAGCGGGACCTACTCGATGCGCTGCTGAAGATGAAGCAGGATGCCATGAAGGATAACCAAGGTACAATTTTTTTTTTTTACTATTCTGACATTCGCAAAATATATGTACATATAAGCGCATGTTCTTTTAGCGTAATGATTTTCTTCATCTATATTTTCTGTAACTTATATGGTGTAGAAAAGATTGTCTGGAAAGATACAGGGGAGGCCTTTGCCCAGCATAGGGACACAATAGGCTAAGAAAAAAAATAGGCTCAATACTCAATACTTTATTTGCATTCCACAATGTGTACTTAGGTGGTAAATTTAAAAAAGAAATTGTGATCATTATGGACCCTATCGGAAAGCTTTAAATAGCTAAACTTATATTTAAAATATTAAAAAATATATATAATATATTATATATATATATACATTTATTTATTTTTTTAAGTAATAATATTTTTTCTATATATTTTTTATTATTAATTTTTTTTTTTTTTTTATATGGTGTACATAATAAAGAATATTCTATTCTATTCTATTCTAAGATGCCAGAGGTTTAAATATATACTTAACATAATGTATCAGGTTTTTAAAAATGCTTTACTCGCTTTTGCTCGAGGATTCGCCCGCATTTATATAGATTTTCGCAAAACAAGTTATCAAAAATCGTCTCCAGGGTCCCATTTCTGTGTTCCAAAACTCATCAAATTCGGTTCTGTTAACGGATCAATTTAGGCATTTGTTTTTTTTCATGGATGGGAAATCATCAAATGACTCCTTCCAGAACCCTGGCAGAATTTAGGCGTATAAGTATAATACTAGCTGCTGCACGTGGCTCCGCTCGCAACATTGTTGAGAGTTATCCCAAGGAAATATACTCCCGGGATGACAAGTCCTAAGTCTCGTGTGTTTCATTGAAATCCGTACAGTCGTTAATACGTGAAGTTGATACAAATAAACGAATTCACCTTCGCATTCATGATATTAATTAGTAAGGATTATAGGCACAAAAACTCATGCTATGAACAACTTGACACATTGATTACTCGAATCAACTTGATTTCCAAATAACAAGTTTTTATATATCTTTATAGAAACCTTTTTATTGATGTGAAACATCTCAAGCCTCGGGTAAAACTGATTTTTGGCGTGGCGTCACGTCGCCACGCTATACCATCGTATACCAGATAATTGCAGACTCCGCAAGATTGTAAAAAATCTTGATTAAATTATAATTTCTCGATATATTATGCAAAAATCGTTTTGTATACAATAAATCCCATCAAAATTCAATAGTTTCCAATATATCCGTGTCTCATTTAGAAAAAAAATGTTGACAATTTCACGCAATATTTTACAAACTCACGGCGTTTGCAATTTTCCGGTGCCATATATATGTCGAGAAATTATAATATCTATATGTCTCTTGTTTTTTTCAGTATGCCATATTTAGTTCTCGTCGTTATCTGTTCTTTTATGCATATTACTTTTAAACATTTACGATGTTTCACATCTGCCATGCGTTCCGTGACGGCTCACAATTTTATATTGCTTTTTTCAACAGATATGAATCTAGACATCTTACTGTCGAACGCTATGATCTTCCTGCAAGGAGGTTACGACACATCTTCAACTGCTCTGCTTTTCACCGTTATGGAGCTGGCTTATAATCCTGAAATCCAGGTAAGCTGTCTTGTGATTTTTTTAACTTGCTGGTGATGCTTCACCGGTAAATAGTCGACATCCCAACCATACGCACAAAATGATTTGGGAATGCTGTCACTGAGTGTATAGCTAAAGTGTGGATTCCCTGCCACACTCTGTGTTTCCGGATAAAAGCAAGATTGCCGTCGATAAATTGACTGTCGGCCCAAGCTAGCAGATAAACGTACGTTGAAATTATTTACATACTAACACTGCTCTATCCAACACATTTTTGAGAAAATAAGTAACGGTTGGAAGCTCTGGGATCTTGCACCAGGTAGCTAAAATCGGGGGGTCTTTAAGTCAAGAGCGAATAGGTTACTTCTAGGCAAGCGTTCTCCATCGCCGACCATATCAACTTTCTTTCCTATAGCTTTCCACCAGGTAATATTGTAGTCAAACACGAGCCTTAACACGAAAATAATTTTCTTAACCTTATTATGCCATACTAACTTGCATTTCCAACCTCTTTGCATGGTCTAGCGATAGAGCTTGCTCCTGAGTAGTTTCAAGCTCAAACAAGTCGTACAAACTATTTTTGGGCTTTCTATTATTTATTAGGCTTGATTAAATAAACGGAGGTTTTTACCCGACGGTCTCTTTTTTATGGATAGGAAATGATGAAATGATACCCGATGGCCCCAGAAGAAGAGTTATGTTTTTCGAGAGCATACATACATACATACATAAATAACGGAAAGTGATCGTACAGCTAAGCTTACTCCATTCATGCTCTACGGTCACTTCAGGCTTATAAAATATATCGACCTCTCGCGTCCGGCTTTGCTTAAATCCACGGTCCGAAGCGAGGAGGCTTGGGAAGCGGTCACCTCCTTCTGCAAAGCAGTAATGTTAGTGAAGGAGGAGGCGGGCCGCGCGAGGGAGAGACAAGGCCTCCGCCCCAACCGCCGCTATAGAAGATGTTCCAGGCGTCCGGAGTCGCAGAGTGATCCCCGGCCACCGCAGGCGAGGGTCTGCGGACGGCGAGCGTTGGGTGGCTCGCTGTCCGATCACCACCAGGCACGGGTCGATGTCAGCATAGGAGACGGGGCCCGCTAGGGCCAGAGCATGCCAGGGTTGCGGAATTTGTTCCATAGAGTCACCGTGGCACTTGAACGCTAAGGGCAACACTAATGATTTAGAATAAACACGGATGGATTTTAGTCAGTGAGAGTCTGACACGCCCTTTCGCTTCACCCAGAGCGGAAGAAGTTATTTGATGACTTCCAACCCTTAAAAAAAACAAGGCTTATAAAATATATAGGTAATAAATCTGCTTACTTGTTGCTTTCTCTGTTACAGCAAACCCTGTATGAGGAAATTAAGCAAGCAAAAGAAGCCTTAGGAGGCAAAGAGTTTGACGCGGAGAGTCTGGCTACACTGCCCTACTTGGATGCTGTAATCAAAGGTATACTATATTTGCTTATTACATTGAAATTTGATCTTACTTGCTTCGTAAGAGACTTCGACAAAACCCAAATTTATCTACAAACTCGATTTGACATGTTTATGGGGCGGATACTGTCAGTCTACTACTGTCTACATCAGGACGGACGTCAGTGACCACAAAACCAGTATACGCTGTCCTCTTACGGCCGATTTCAATAACGTCAACTGTCAAATTAGCTACCAATGGTAGCTGAAATGTCATATTTGAAAGGAAAATATGACATTTTAACTACTGTTGATTTCGTTTGAGTTGATTGAATTTGACAGTTGGTTAAAGGTAGATGCGTTATTGAAACCGGCCGTTATTCTATTGAAACTCAGTACCACTGTAGGTCAAAGTCAAAGTGTTACCAGTGACGTGCAGCCTTCTGTACTTCTTCTATTACATATTCGAGATACATACGTATAAGTCGTAAGGCAAAGAAAGAAGAAGTTTCATTATTCTGAAAGATAAGAAAAAAAAAAGAAAACGAGTTTTCGACTCATTTTTTTTTTTTTTTGTTACAGAATCCCTCAGAAAATTCCCAATCATGGGTTGGCTGGACCGCATCGCTCTCAAGGACTACAAAGTGGACGAACACCTGACCATCCCCGCCAACACAGTGGTGTACGTGAACGCTATCGGCATGCACAAGGACTCCACGTACTTCCACAAGCCTGAAGTGTTCAGACCTGAACGTTTTCTTGGTGACAATGCGAAGGATATCGTGCCTTACAGCTACATGCCTTTTGGAGAAGGACCTAGAATGTGTATAGGTATGTGGATCAACAGTTTTTTTATCATCAACATCGTCCTCTTGCCCTTAGGTGTCATTATCATCATCTTCTTCATCCATATACGTTGTGGAGACATCGATACGACATTAAATGAAAATCTTGTCAATACTGGTTCATATGAATGTTTTGAAACTATTATAAATCCTGTCACCGAAATTAGAAATAAACTGTCCAATTTCCAAAACTCAAACTAGTCAAGGATATTGTCTACTATTCTGACGAAATATTTCAAGCAGCCTTTTGGAGTTAGAGCTCTGCTTCATTAAGACGCCATGGCGACGTCGCCGGCTACGTATTGAAATGTATGGTACCTAACTCACTTGGCGACGGCTTAATAATAACAGCCGCACGCACGGGTCGATCTTCAAGGTTAGCAACGCTTGCCGAGGTTGGTCTGTGGATGGGTTACCATCTTAACATTCCAAGACTCCTCCGTGCCTCGGAAAGCACGTTTAGCCGTTGGTCCTGGCTGCCATTTATAGATCTTTGGCAGTCGTTACGGATAGTCAGAAGTCAGATAATCTGACACCAGTCTTACCAAGGAGTACCGTGTTACCCAGTTAATGGGTTGTGAAGGTCTGGTAGGCAGCCGCTCGCTCCACGTATTCAGCTGAATCCGGTTTGACTGGAAGCCGACCCCAATATAGTTCGGAAAGGCTAGCCAGATGATGAAGACGACTTCCAATACAATGAATGCCGCTGAATACCATTATTTTACACACGAAGAACACGGGATTAGTTGTTTGACTAACGGGCTACTGACTTCCCGAAACAGGGAAAGGGATATACGTTACTTTATACCGTAAAAAAACTATGTTAGTACTTTGTTTAAATGCTATAACCAATCAGGGAACTTAATTGTGAAGCATATTGACACACTACATCAATTTAACGTGTACCCTTTCACTGTTGAAACGTGGGCCTTAATTTCCGCCCCATTACAACGAACAATAAATTAAATATTAATTAATTTGTCCATCGAAACTATTCTGCAATATCTATGTATACTAATATAATATAGCTAAAGAGTTTATTTGAACGCGCTAATCTCTGGAACTACTATTAAGATTTGGAAAATTCTTTTTGTATATGAAAGCCACATTTATGAGGAAGGCTATAGGCAACACGGGAACGGGAAATTCTCAAAAACGGGATATGCGTGTAGGAAGTCACGGGCAAAAGCTAGTTAATATTAAAAAATCCGAAAGTACCTTTGGCTGTCTGTCTGCTTGTTACTTCTACACGTATAAACCGCTGAAGCATGTCCTGGAATAGAACATACTAGGATCTTTTTGTGCTGTATTTCCCGCGGACGAAACCGCTGCCAGAAGTTACTAGGAAATATTAATATCAAGTCGTCCAGGGGACCATTTTCGACACGACCGGGCAGCCAATCGAGTTGATTCGATTCACTAATTGTTAATTAAATCGATCATTAATCGTTACGGTTGATAAATTGACAGGTTCAAGGGATCGAAAGTCATTATTTCTTGTCATGTTATGGCCATTGATGAACGTTTAGGGTTGAATTGAAAGTGAATGAGGCGTTAATATACCGCATTTGAAGATAAATAATTGATTATTTGTCTCTTCCTCTTCTTGATTCGGATAATTTAGACATTTTAGCCGAAATTGTCTTTAATACTGCAATGTTAGATTAGATAACAAAGGGCTTTTTTAATTATGGGATATCATCAAATTACTTCTTCCGCTCTGGGTGGAGCAGAAGTGCGTGTCAGACTCTTACTGACTAAAACCCATCCGTGTTCCTTCTAAAACCCTTTGCGTTCCAGGGCCGCGGTGACTCTTTCGAACAAATTCTGATGTCACAATTACTTATATCGTGACTTGGTGAGCTACTTCTGTGCCTTATCTAGCATTACCACAAAGATGAATCCAAAAGAGAACATCAAAACACGTTTATCGTATGAAGCTGAAATTTGGAATCTAAAACGACAAAGGATAGACAAAATACCAAAAAACGCCAATCCTTTACCGTTTAATAATGTTTTGCAGACAGACTGTAGGTGAACAACTGGTCATAATTCCATTTACACAATTTCCACATAATAGGTATGTTTCCTGGGTTAAAAAAATATTATTCCATTTAGTCCGTCAGTTAAATTATCAAAAAATATTGGATTCCTATTTTTATTTTATCAAATCAATAAAAAAATATGAAATTAAAACGCATCGAAAATAAGGAGTGGGAACTTATAACGCCACTTTTCAGTAAAAAGTATTCTGGTGACTGACATCACACGAGTTTTCAACGCTCTGTATCTTCTTCATTTTTAGGGTTCCGTACCTAAAGAGTAAAACGGGACCCTAATCAATCAATCAAATCTTTTAGTTGCCTATTACTAAGAATCCGCTATCCGTCTGTCTGTCCGGCTATCACCAGGCTGTATCTCATGAACCGTGATAGTTAGACAGTTCAAATTTTCACAGATGATGTATTGCTGCCGGAATAACAACAAATACTAAAAAACAGAATTAAATAAATATTTAAGAGGGCTCCCATACAACAGACACAATTGTTTTGCCGTTTTCATAGATAATGGTACGGAACCCTTCGTGCGCGAGTCCGACTCGCGCTTGACCGGTTTTTTGTTTACGTGACAAAAGGAAAAAAAAATCCAATATTTTTTGGAAATTTATCTGACGGACTAATAAGATTTTTTTAGTCAAATACCCTATAGAAGAAACCAAATAAGGTTTCTTCATGTTCATTCATGTTCCTCTCATCATAATATCACCTTTTACCAAAACAATTATCTCAAGTTATATTTTACTTAATACCTACGTTTTTTTCACAGGTAAACGCATAGGCCAGAACACAGTCCGCTATGGCCTAGCAGCCGTGGTGCTGAACTTCGAGCTCAAGCCGCTGCCCAAGTATCCCAAACCCAACGACATCCCTATTGAAAAGAGAGGCCTGTTTTACCTGCCTGCCATACCACTCTCCGTAGAGTTTAAGCGCAGGAAGTAACCTAGGATTTTGTGGTCATTTCGTTGTATGTAAAATTTTAGTGCTACAATAAGTCAATGTTTCCGTGGACAAGCGTGACGCGACTGCGAATACCGAATACCGTGGCACACGCGTTGTCGTATTATCGCGTTGCGCCTGTCTACGGGGACTTAGACTTAAAATGTGGAACAAGACTTACCACAAGTTAAGGGTCAAAATATTCTTCCCATTTCTTTTTTACAAAATGCGGTAAGTTTAACTTGGTGACGGGTCTTTTGAGATTCTGTATATTTTGACGGCCCTTAGGATTTTAAACTTTGTTGGGGACGATATAGAGTTCGTGTTTCCAACACTAGATATACAGGGTGATCAACACTAGATATACATGATGATTGGTATATAATTGAGCGCATTTCCTCAATGGGATAGAGAAAATTTTCAATGATTTAGACCCCGACAACTTCGGGACCACATTGGCTTTTTTCGAGCAATTGAACTCTTGTTTTTGCAAGAGAAGTTTCAAGGACATTGGGCTTAATTATGAAGGTGCAACAAAAAAAAAACAACGGGTTGCACTCCGGGAGTGCCGGCAGAAGTGAAAACTTGAACATTAACGTTGTGCACTTTTGATATTTTGGAATGGTTAGGGAATAATTTCGCACGAATTGCATATGCATGCATTGAGGCATACATTTTCGGGGGATATTACTTCCTCTCCTACGCCGCGCCGGCGGTCTACTCTCCCTTCGTCTTACGACTTTTCGATCAGGTCGCGTGTCCTGACGCCAGTTTAACATTTTTTACCCATCCCAAAAAGTGCACAACACCGCTAAAAAAGTTTTCACTTTAAAAAAAAGTCATATTCGAAAATAATTTATTGTTATTGTTATGGTTACAATATTGTGGACAACGAATAATGTCCATATAGATCTTTACGCTCAATTACCAATCTCCATGTACATGATATGCACGTTCATACCTAGATATTATGTTGCACACGCGTGCAATGGTTTTCGCACTGCACTAAGCGACGACCTCTACGCTAATTGAGCTCGTAATAACATAAACGTTTAGGTATAATAATGATAACACTGTTATAATAATACTTGCAATTTTAAAAATAAATATTTTGATTCCGTATCTTTTTCATGACTTTTATTTTCTTTAGCTCATTAATTAGGTAATATGGCTTTTGTGATAACCTGTCTTGATGCCTACTTTTTCTGTCAATATTTACCTTTTGATTATATTTAGTCCACGTTGAACTAGAGAAAAAGAAACATAAAACTTAACACACTTATTCCAAAACTGACTCTTATTGCCCCTGCTATTAGGTTCAGAACCCTGCTTGTCCCATTTGTCTCCAAGTGCTTCTATACTTCGTGGTGCTTTTATTTTTCGAGTCAGTGTCTTTATAAAAGTCGTTTCATACACGTGGGCATTTGTCATTGCAGTCTCTCAGCTCCATGACGTCTTCGCCTAAGCTCGGGCGTCTATTCCGTCTCGGCTGCAACGAAAAATTTTGCTCACTTGTATCAAGATTTACCTTATACCTAATATTACCTAAAATAACAATTAATGTGTAATATGTAATTGATATGCTTAAATTCAAGTTTTTAAAACTTAACAGACTGATGTGTGCTGGGGAGTTTGTTGCGCCACTTCTTTTTCTCAGCTAAAACACTAGGAAGTGGTGACGGGCGGGCGTTTTGGGGGAATGTCTTTATGTAGAACTTTGACGTTCAAAAAGTGCTGGCACTCAACCTAGTTTGAATAAATGACTTTTGATTTGGTTTTATTTCTTTTGATAGAGGAGACTGTGAGCTGAGAACATGTGACGCGCCAACAGGAAAACGATGAATTTGATTGTGATGATGAGAACTTACATTGTATGAATTCCATTTGTGAAGTGTTGCTCATAGGGTAGTTCGTCGTCTGTATCAGTCATTCTTCTGCTTTTTAAACGTCATAAGGAGACCAGGGTCGCCTTTTACCTATTAGAGGCCCTAGGCACCGGATTATGGGGATTTGTTCGACTCATAGCCACAGAAAGTCACGTTAAATTAGAATTCACAAATAAGTTCTTAAAAAATATTGAGACAGAAATCTATAGAGTGAAAATACACATATTTTTTAGACTTTCTTAAAATATTTATTTTATCAGACATCGGGAAAAATATATATTATATAGTTCGCGATCCCCCATCGATCACGGGGCCCTGGGCACATGCACTGTGCCCAGTGGACTCCTTCAGGCCCCTCGCCTGCAGGAGACAGACATTTGGTAGAACCAAAAATCCATGATTGACGTTGACATGTGATTTATATATGTGATAAATCAAAAGTTATTTATTATTAGGCTGAAGGCACAGTATTCTCACGTCAACGTTTATATAAAGGTAGTCCCCCAAAACGACCGCCCGTCACCATTTCCTAGTGTTTTAGCTAGAAAGATGTGGCGTAACAAACTCCCCAGCACATCTGCAATCGAACACGCAACACGCAGTGCTGCAGCCAGTTACTCAACCACAGCGCCAACCGTGCCATTCAAAACCACTCCCTCTCACACAGAGAGAAAACAACTTAAGAAATGAGTAATACAAATAAATGGACGTCGATAACCCACCAAATCTGACTTACATAACAAAAACCCAATGAGACACTGTTATCATAAGTAAGTAGTGTGGTGAATATGTTATCGGAACATGACAACGATTACGACCGATATCCAACGAGAACTATGAAAAAACGCAAATCATTGGGCGTTGATTATACGTGGAGAGATAAAATATCAGAAACAATTACTGCTTTATTATATAAATGAAATGACGAGGAAATTGAATATAGTTTGAAGCTGGCTTTTGTCGGGTGTTGTGGCAAGCGATTTTGCCACAAGATAAGAGGTGAACGAAACAGAAGATGGATGGATTGGTTTACCCAAACCGTCCTATAGAGAATTATAGCTTGGAAGAGAGTGCACACTAAGACATAAAGATGTGAATAAGCATACATGAAGAACAAAAAGAAAAGAAGAACTTTATTGCCAGGGGAATGATGTGGTAAGATCATTTTTTTTTTTTTTAAGGATGGGAAATCATCAAATGATTTCTTCCGCTCTGGGTGGAGCGGAAAGGCGTGTCAGACACTTACTGACTAAAACCCATCCGTGTTCCTTCTAAAGCCCTTTGCGTTCCAGGGCCGCGGTGACACTTTCGAACAAATTCCGCAACCCTGGCAGGCCCTAGCGGGCCCCGTCTTCTATGCTGACATCTCTTTGAGGCGCGCGTGAAACACAACGCGCCATCGACCCATGTGGTAAGATCTACGTTTTACTTTATGTTGGTTTTTTAATTATGTATTAACAGTCAAGCGACGTGTCTAGCCATTTTCCCAACTATGTTGGGTTCGACTCAACTGAATACTAGATAGTTTTAAAAGTATTTTTTTTTACAATGACACTTAATTGTATGTTCCAGGTCCTTGTCTTAAGTTCCCAGAAGCAGAGGATATTCGAGGTGGACAGAGTTAATGCTGTGTTATGGACCAAGCTTACTGAGGTATTCAATCAACCTTGTCTTTTCCTAGCTGTGCCTTTATAGCGTCCACTTCCCAGTTACTGGGTAACACGGTACCGTGGCAAGACTGTTATCTGATTTTATGGCATCGGTATGACTACCATTACGACTGTCAAAGATTTTCAAATGACAGCCGGAACCAATGGCTAAACGTATTTACCGAGGACTGAAGGAGTCTGGGTATGTAATGGATGGTCACCCATCCATGGACCGACCTTGGCAAGCGTTGCTTACCTTTGAAGATCGTCCCGTGCAGCTGGTATTACTTAGCCACGAGCTTACAGTATTGGACGGTGTAAAAGAAATAGCGACGACCAATTCCTTTGTCAGTATCAATAGTAAATTATATGAGTTTAAATTCTGATATAATTGGGCATGATGGGGCATTGGGGAAAATACGCTACTAACACAGGATTAGAAGGTGGTGGATGGATGGATGGAAAGGTGGATGCTTAACAGGTCTGTGGACCTCTTCAGCAGTTGTGAGATGATGAAGGGTGTCTGTGATGATGGAGATCATATCAATGAAAAATAAATCAGTCATCACGAAGACGAATGAATGAACTGTTCCATACTTACCTCTATCGGGGGTTGGGCCGAAATGATTTGCGCAATTGGAGACAAGAAAGACGTCAACTTTAGATAAGGGCTATCGACCATTATTAAGCAGTTTTTGAAGAAAATGCTTCGATTTAATGACGATGACGACGTGTGGAAGATTGCGATTGTTAATTATTACAAAGCAAATTTGCTCAAAAATGCTTTGTTTTGCTGAAATGACTTTACATTAATTATATGACGGAATCGCGCAATTATTGCGATGTTATCTGACTTGGATACTGTTATACAGGATGACTTATGTTGTGAAGAAGAATTGACTGCCGTTTTTTCCAAGGGGGTCTTGAATTCGACTACAAGATTGTGTTATGTAAAAAAAAATACGTGTAGGTACTTTGCGATCAAGTTGAGTGATTGCAAACGAGTAAAAAACTGCATCTACCATCTAGTCGTCTCACAATAATGAAGGAAAAAACATAAATATATTTTTTTTCAGTCATTACTTTAAGATAAAAAATGCAGAGAAATAAAGTAACTATCTACAAAAAAATACACCCCATAACTGATGCGGAAAAGGTATTATTTTTCTGAGATGAAATTCCTTTGCGGAATTTTATAGGCACCCGTTTATGACTCTTTTTTTATGGATGGGAAATCATCAAATGACTTCTTCCGCTCTGGGTAGAGCGGAAGGGTGTGTCAGACTCTTATTGACTAAAACCCATCCGTGTTCCTTCTAAAACCCTTTGCATTCCAGGGCCGCGGTGACTCTTTCGAACAAATTCCGCAACCCTGGCATGGTCTGGTCCTAGCGGGCCCCGTCTTACTGTACCCGGGCCACGTCTACTGACATCACTTTGAGGCACCCGTTTATTACTCTTGATAAAAAAGAGCAACTTGTATACAAATACTTTATGTAATCCCACATTGCCATGACTGTGACAAAGCAAGTTTCCATTAATAGATATCACATATGTTTATCAGCACACTACACACATAATAAAGCTAATGCGACGATTATTGATTATTATATGCAATACTAGCTTTTGCCCGCGACTTCGTCCGCGTGGAATAGTTACTTGGGGCAGACATTTTTATTTTAAGATTATGAAGTTTAGTAAAGTTACGTGATTATTTAAATTGGCATAACTTTTTTATTTATGAACCAATTGACATGAAACAAACACTAAATTATTTATTTAGTGAACCACATCTAAATCGGATAAGCCGTTTCCGAGATTAGCGTGCCCAAACGCACAGATAAACAGACAAAAATTGTAACAATCATTGTTTTGGGTGCTATTTGTGTTGATAAAGGTCCCAATAATATTTTTTCTAATATATCTTCCATGTACAAACAGCGATCCGTTACTTTTTATTATATACATGTATAGAATTATGAGATAGTCATACATAGGTGCGCCATACCTATTCCCTTCCAATAATAGATGCTATCTTGGTGACAATAACTTGGCAATGCACGTGACTGTACAGTCATTGTATTGGCAAGTTATTGTTGTCAAGCAACTTATTACAATATTTGTATGAGAGATGGTTAAAAGGGGAGAGGTAGGTACTTAAGGGAAGAGATGGAATTCCCAACTGGACAGAGATAGAAAGCAATGGAAGACGTTAGAGGAGGCCTATGCAAAGAGGCACACTGAACTGAGAGACATTCTGTAAATATTACAGTAATTTAAGCAACAACAAACCTTGTTGTGCCTTCCTTACTCAAGGTGTTACAGATTAAACGCAAAACCTGAAAACGGGTCACTGACCTCACTATTGTGAACCTCTCTTATTGAGATTAAACCTCAAAATCAGCTGTTCAATATATTTTTTCGAGTCATGAACACATACATGTACAGTCAACAAAGCTATTTGGTATGCAGGCAGCTAACTTGCAACTACTTATAAACAATGTTGTGAGTGTGCTGAGTAGACAATTATTGTTCACCACACTCGTAAATATGTCATAAGCTTAAGAAGTTATAATGTACACATTAGAAATCAATATTGGCAGTGCACTGGAAAAAAATATATTTTTGCGTATAAATCAATTTGACTTTGGGTCATTTTTTTTTTTGCGATTTCAGGTCTCTCTCCGTAGTAAATGTGGTTCTGGAGAAGTCCCTACACATACGGAGTAACAGATTAAATGCAATACCTGAGGCCCAAATCTACTATTTTTTAAGCAACGTTCGCATTCACATCTCAGTAGCCATCTGTAAAAGAGCCTCAATTTCCATACATTTTTGACAAATTGCGACTGACATATGTATGCGAACGTTGCTTGAAATTAGTAGAATTGCCACTCTGTACAAATTGTCATGTTCAAAATGTTACGCTCCTAGCTAGACAAAGTGGTTATACGTTGTCTGTCAGTGAAATTAAGATTTTTACTAAGTAGATTTCTTTGTTTTCTAAAATTAAACTAATAAAACAAGTATATACCTCACCTGACAACTAATTTATACTGGTATGGCTTGGGTTATTTTGGTCTTAGTATTATTATGTACGACGTTTTATAAATTAGTACATTTTAAAATACGTACATAATTGCCACTCGTCTCCATTTTCAGGAGTCCGTACCAACAGGGTAATCAACGGAACCCTATTATTACTAAGCCTCCGCTGTTTGTTCGTCCGTCCGTCTGTCTGTCTGTCAGCGGGCTGTATCCCAAGAACCGTAATAGGTAGACAGTTAAAATTTTCACAGAGCGTGTACTTCTGTTGACGATTTACCTAACAACAAATAATTAACTTTAATTAAATTAAAAAATAAAGGGGTTTCCCATACAACAAACGTGGTTTTTTTTTCGGTTTATGGTACGGAACCCTTCGTGTTACAGTCCGACTCGCCCTTGGTCGGTTTTGATTTATCATTTGCATAAGTTATTAAGAAAAATCGAAAGTTATCGGACACGTGACTACGAAGTTATTATTTTGTACTAAATATAGATTGTGATGAGTTTAATTTTGTTTCATCCCCTGAAATTTAATGGATTAAGAGTCACTCTTTATTAATGTAGGTCGACTATTGCATGAACAAACTTTATCATGTTTGTGATTTTACTAGAAAGATGTGTACACGTAGGTATAAGGTACAGAACCCATAAAAACGAAAAGCTTGTTTTTCGATAGTCAGCGATTTTAGGGGTAAAAGTTCTATTCTATAATTTTTAAGATTATGTGAGAAAATCAAGACTATATTTATCATTATTTATTTCGCCAGAGATATGGTACAATGGGTGTTACAAGAAAGTAGGTAGTGCTTTACACATCTCACCTATAGGATGCGAAAGTTTACTACTAGGTGCAGTAAAATAGAATAAAATAGTTCACAAATACAATAGATCGACAACTAACATGCAACTAACATGTAATTATGCATCAAAATGAGTCATTAACGCATGTTTGCACTCGAAAAATGTTTATGAAAAATTCCACAAACTTGTTATTTTTAAGCAAAGATAAGAACACAATTATTGATAGTTTAACGTGAACGCGCAATTTTCGTGAGAGATATCGACAAACGTAGATAAACTATAGGATATGAACATCTGTATAAATATCTCTCAGTTTTGATCTCAAGCCAAAGGAGTCAACACAAGTAATTCAGTGATTCTATGATCCGACAATGATTCTAATACTCTTGTCTTTAGTGACGTTTTTCGTCTGTGCGTGGTTGTATTTAAAATGGAGCAGGGTTAAAAGGTACTGGCTAGAAAGGGGTGTGCCCCATTATCCACCCCATCCTATTATGGGTAGCCTTACCTTTCTGCAGAGAGAAAATCCTGTAAGTATATAAAGTATTTTTATTCAGTCGATAATTTGAATGTTATGCTTTTATACCCGACTGCCTCAGAAGGAGGGTAATGTTTTTCGAGAGTATGTATGTATTTACATAATATTTACTATTATTTTTCGGCAACCCCTATATCCGAGACATTAAAACTTTTTTACAAAAAAAAACAACCGACTTCCAATAAAAAACACTACAAAGTGTAAAATAACTTTAAATTTCGGAAGTCGGTGTGAAAAACACCGAGTTCCGAAATTCAAAGTTATCGAATATAAAAAATAATCACCAAAATCCATTCATAATTGACGGAATGATCGAATAACAAACATTGAGGACCTTCTCCTGAAGTCGGTTAAAAATGCCAAAAAAATACAAAATAAATGCCAGCAACTGCATTTCAAGCAGTCTATGCTTGAAAAGCGACTTATTTGGAACTTCTTAATTGTTTTTTATACAGTTTTTCATATAAGTATCATAAGATTTTCAAATTATCTGCAAAAAACTTAAGGGAAACTTTCCTGCATCGATCCCAAAATAAATTGAAATATCGAAAATAGTTTGAGTATGCGAAATTGTGCCTTATAGTTCTGTTATTCTTAAGTCTCTTCTGTTTTTTACCTTAAATGATAAATAATTTAATGTCAAGTACTTAAATTAAACCCTTACCTACATTACGTTTTTATTCATTACATAAAAGGTCAAGTTACTTAGAGCTTCCAGACCGTAAATCATTTTATTACGGCACTCAAATTAACCTAATATTTTAAAAGCCTGTTTAATATTAACGATAAACTAAAAGATTATATTGTTCTTAGAGACCAGTTTTAGCATCATCAGGCTTTTACCTCATAGGTAAAAAATAGTAGTTAAACACATACAGCTTTTGTAAAGAAAATAATATTATGTCAAACAGTCATGAGTTCAAAACTATCCTATTGAAAAATAAGCCCTAAAAAGTTATTTTACTCGTTGCAAAAGTCTCATAAGTTAGATGTTTTCGTTTTTTGTAGTTGTTCATATTTTTCAGTTTTTTCACACCTTTTCCGACCACAAAAATAACATTCTAGGATAACAGACAGGTTGCGGAATTTGTTCGAAAAAGTCACCGCGGCCCTGGAACGCAAAGGGCTTTAGAAGGAACACGGATGGGTTTTAGTCAGTAAGAACACGCCCTTCCGCTTCACCTAGAGCGGAAGAAGTCATTTGACGATTTCCCATCCGTAAAAAAATAAGGATAGACAGATTTTCAGGAAAATATTTGACGCAGCATTTTCAACGTACAATGTTAAGGCGAAAAATAACTTCCGTAAAGCCTTGAACCATATCAATGTTGGATAAAGAACACTTTGTTTATTTTAAACATATTCATCAGATTCAGAAATAAAACTAGTCGGTGTTTTTTTGTAATATTGATTGCGATGCTTCCGCATAGCGAGATCAACAGACAATATTAGTGTAATATCAACTACCGACATTCAAGGGTCAAGGATTCGTTACACAAATACAAGTTAGCCTGAGATACTTCATGCCTTTTCAAATAAAAATAATACGTACAGGCGATTGCAGGTCATTAGTAATGCTTTGATCTAAAGCAAACCTACTAGTAGTACGCCGTTTTATCAGAAAACGAGACCAGAGTGCCAATCGTACAAATTTAACAGCATCGTTCGCATTCGGTATCAGTCAAAAATGTATGGAAATTGAGGCTTTTTTGACTGTTTAAAAATTAGTAGAATTGGCACTGACGTCACTTTGGTTTTGTCACCACTAACGTACCGCCTTCCTTATCCACCGACTTGTACCTACGTCTTGCCAACGGATAGTATTCGAAGTAAATTGTTTTTAATAGACAGAAGCGGAAATTATGTTTTCTGACTCCTCCCCCTCTTTCTCCTTTTTTTCTGATTTACTTCGTTGCGATATCCAATACAGTTGAATCTTTTCTACGTCGAGCTTACAACTCTCGGCGTTTTTCTGGTAGTTGCCAATGTTGATTCTAGCTCTCAGGAGTTGCAGTAGTAGGGGATAGTGTGGCAGGCATGTCCCAAGATAATCACAAAAGGATGTTGACCAACACCTGATGATCACACTTCCCACATCTTCTTCCCAGCTATAACACTAGGAAGTGGTGACGGGCGGGCGTTTTAGGGGACTGTCTTTATGTAGAACTTTGACGTTCAAAAAGTGCTGGCACTCAGCCTAATTTGAATAAATGACTTTTGATTTTGATTCTCTTTCAGGACATGTAAAGTCTTAACTAGAAAGTAATTTTCAGAATAATCAACATCCTTTTTTGTTTTCAGGCAATATGGATGCGCAGACTCTACAAGGACTTCAACGCTCCCTACGTAGGCATGTGGCAGTTCTGGAGACCAGCCCTGGTCATCAACAGCCCCGAGATAGCCCGCCGAGTTCTGGTGAAGGATGCCGACTTCTTCCGGAACAGGTTCCTGAGCTCCGGCAAGACGGATCCTATTGGAGCTTTGAATATATTCACCGCTAACGTAAGTCATGTTTGAATTATGTGGCTATAATAAGTGGCATAGAGCCGGGACCAATTTTAAAGGCGCGAAGGAAGGCCTTTGCCCAGCTTTGGGCAGTTCATGTAACATATAAAATAAGTATCCTAGTTTATAAAATTTTATATGTCTGCAAATTATTACATGTTTTTATAAATTTTACTGACTAAAATCTTTAAAATGTCATTTACAAATCAAGACTTGTTATTTTAATTGCATCTAAAGGTAAGAACTTTAAAAAAACCTTTTATAAAAACTTGAAGGTCTCTAGCGAATATTTTAAGAACACATCAGGGATCTAAACATCGCCATAAAAACTTAAATCAAGACAACATTCATAACATACTAAGAGAAAAAATAACTAAACACACTCACAACTTCATAACCGCTAGTTTTTTCGGTCCTTTGCTGGTTTGTTTCATACAGCTCCATATACCATTTTCTTTTCTTTTTTTTGTGGTGAGACACCTCTTGACTCCGAAACCGATGGATGAGGTCTACGATGAAACGAGCGAGCCCACAATGGCCTATTCACTCTTGCTATGAAGGCTGACTGGTTATAGGCGGTAGGGATTAAAGCCGGTGGCAGAGTTCCACACTTTGGCTATGTGCATTCATGGTCTAGAGATGCCTCTTGACTGAGTGAATAACTCTATTGTTTTACTACATCTATTATACTTTACAGGATCCACTCTGGTCATCATTAAGAAGACGCCTGACCTTAGTATTCACGGCTGCTAAACTGAGGAGTCTCAACAGCATCACTGTCTCCAAGTCTAAGGCTTTCATTGACCGCATAGCCACAGACTCAAAGAAGGAAGACCCTATCGATCTGAGAGTAAGTATCTTTACAATTCATAATCATAAATCTTCTCCGGTAAAGACATGAACTATGCCTAAGAGTATCCCTCTTAGGCATAGTTCATGTTCATGTGTTGTGCAGTTAAAAATTAAAAGTAGAGCAGGCTGAGGTTGAGCCTGACTTGTTTTAAGAAATGCAACTCATGAAGACTACTAAAGGCTTCCGTTTGAAGACCAGACTACCTTTATGAATAAAGGAGATGACTACTAAGGTGATCACTAATATAGAAGTGAAGACGAAAAAGACATATACATACACATAGACATAAAGTCAGAGAAGGTTAGAGAATGATGCTACTACATAATGACCAATCAGTCGAGATTGAAATTTAAAAATCTGTTTATTGCAATTAATTTAATGGGAAACCATCCTGAAGTCTAAAAACAATAATAAAACTCTGTCTTCTAGAAAATCTGCACAGACTTCACAACCGACGTGATTGGAGAGGCAGCCTTTGGCGTGACCAGCAACTGTCTAGCAGAGGGAGACAGTATCATGAGGAGGGTCACCAGAGAGTTCATGGAGTTCGACCTACATCGAGGACTGTCCTGGTCTAGCATCTTCTTCTTCCCTGAACTTGTGGATATCTTTAGGTGAGTGTCATCATCAAAAACATGCCTCTATTCAACAAGAAGCTATTAAGCTGATTTAAAGTTTTATTCGCTTACAATTTACTTCCCTTGACTACTTCATAGATAGCTGACAGCTCTCTACTGAGCGAATTCCTTATTTTGTCTCTACAACCCGCTTAAGAGGTCTAGAACACTTTTATTCTGTAGCAAAATTTCTTATATTGAATGACGTGAAAACGAATATTAATGGTACTTTTATCTCTTAGGGTTTATAAAGTCAGCTTTCTAGAAAGCCAGTGAAACCTTCATATTTCAAATTCCTAATTATTTATCTTTTCTTCCAGGTTCTCATTCTTCCCCAAGGACACAATCAAGCTGTTACGTAAAATCTTCCGCACCGTAATCGAACAGAGAGGAGGTTACGAGAAGGAGGTCAAAGACACAAGGGATCTCCTTGATGCGCTGCTGAAGATCAAGCAGGATGCTGTAAAAGACAATGAAGGTAAGTCAATACATTCATTCGAAGCTCATATTTGTTCGAAGGTTTTAAGACAGCACTCACCTATTTTGGATTTGTACAATTCTCTATGGGAGATTTATACTCCAAGAGGTTGCAATAGATTTAAAATAATTTGATGATTTGATACTCTGACTAGAGTCCAAGGTTTTCAGGAGCACAAAAAAGCAAAGCCACATTTGCGTTGCTAAGCATACCGTATGCATATTTCTCCTTTGCAACACTGCATTCAGGCATACTATTCAAATCCAGGAAGAACTTGAATAGTTTGCCTGTTTGATGCATAACACTTTATCTCCAACCTTGGTCTTGCCAGGCCCGCGTGGTAGATTGGAACCAACTCTCTCGCACATTAAAGTCCTATGTCTCAGCAGTGGGAACATTAAAAGTTGATTATGCCATACCATAGCAGTCTTTAACACATCTTGTCGTCTTGTATCTTCCCTGGAATTACGACAGGTTGACCTTTTGGTTTCTTTCCCAACCTATTACTCATTAAGTTTTTTTTGTCTTTAGAAATCAGCGAAGATCTCCTATTGGCACAAGCAGCAGTCTTCTTATTGGGAGGTTTCGACACCTCTGGAACCACGTTATGCTGGGTTGTCTATGAGTTAGCTTGGAATCCGCAGTATCAGGTAAATATAGAAAGTTCATCATTCATTCAAACATCAAGCACCGTTACTTTTGCTGTGCTGTGCTGTGTGTGTTGCTTTTGTGCGAGGCGCACAGGACCGGTCCATGTGGCGACACTTGGGACAGGCCTTTATCCAGCAGTGGACATCTTGCGGCTGAAGTGATAATTATGAATATTGCTTTATTCCGGTTTGAAGGATACTTTTTACTGTCAGTGTAATAACAGCAGTTTTACCACGGTGCATGGTAGAACGAGTGGCAGTTAAATTTTTCGGAAGCCATTGCCCATTCTGGGGTCGTGTTGTTGCGTATAAATTATTAACTCCAGGGCAAACAAAGGAGGGCCTTGCTAGCGGTGGCTTTACGTCGATCAGACTCTAATCTAAAGCCCTACGGCAAAGGGCCTTGATGATGAGATATATAGTTCATTATGAAATATTATTCACCTTTCATTAAAATTTTAGGAGCGGCTTTACCAGGAAATCTTAGCACTCAAAAGAAAGATTGGTGACCGTGGCTTCGATTCAACAGTTCTCTCAGATGTTGGCTACCTCGACTGTGTCATCAAAGGTATCAAAGTGTTTCTTCATTTTGTATTTTAAATGCATTTTCCTTATTATTCTATGGACGTAGATCAGCGGACTATATCTATTAACGTAGTTAGCTCACATAATAATATCTACATATAAATCTTTAAATCTAAGTACCTATCTACATTATTATAAAATCTGAGTTTTACGTGTTTGTCTGTTTACGCCGCGTAGTTCTCCAAAATTGCACAACACATTTAGATACAGTTTTTTCCAGTATTTAGAGTATTTATCCCTGAAGGTTTGTGCAACATGCATTGGTATATTGAAATTCCATTCAATAAAGCAATTTTAATGTTTGATTAAATTGTAAAGACCGAGCGGTGTGTAGACGGATCGCTAGTGAATAATAAATAAGTAGCTTTACACATAAGACGCAAAAAATAAACCAGGATATGGACATTATTTATAAACATAACATTGTTATGTAAAGGATGATGCTAGCAAGTTTCTGATTCAATGTTTTTATACGGTATAGGAGAATAACTTCGCGTTAATTTATTAGTGTACCTGATGAATTAACACTTTTTCAATCATGTGCATTGCAATACCGTACAAGTAAAATTTGCTTGGGCCATAGCCAAATGCATATACCGTACAAGTAAAACATGAATTCGAAAATCGCCCTTACTGCTAAGACATAGTGGGTTGTCAATACAAGTTGTACTAGTGATGTGCGGTTAACTGCACCAGCCCTATTTCGACGACCCAAATGATCTTATAAACTGACTTCAAAAAACGAGGAGGTTCTCTATACGTCTGTATGAATTTGTCTTGCTTCTTTCGCCAATGGTGTATTTTTCTCAGCATTATTATGTACTGCAAGTACCAACTTGTATATAGTACATAATAAATCAGCAACATATAACTAGCTTCTTCAGGCGGTTTCTTTCTCTTGGGTGGATACTTTTCAGGCGGTTTCGCTACCATGGCATATGCCACAAGAACCGTGCATATTTTCGATATAATTAGCACTTTCTCTCTTTAAAATACTAACTCTTTGAATAACTATTTAGATATTAGTTTAGAAAACCTCTAACAAATCCATCTCCTTCTCCAGAAACCCTCAGAATGTACCCCCCAATGGGCTGGTTGGATCGCATCGCGGCCAAAGACTACCAAATCGACGACAAACTGACCATCACAGCCGGCACAGCGGTCTACGTCAACGGCGTCAGCATGCACATGGACCCGCAGTACTTCCCCAACCCTGAGGTCTACAACCCTGACCGGTTCTTGCCGGAGAACGAGAGGAACATCACTCCATACACCTTCATGCCGTTTGGGGAGGGACCTAGGAATTGTATTGGTGAGTTCTACCGAATTTAAATTTGAAAAGATTTGGATTCAACATACCCGAAAATAAACTGGCCAAGTGCGAGTCGGGCTCGCGTGCAAAGGGTTCCGAACGAATATCACATTGTAACATGTTATTTTACCACTATAGACTACAAATTCTAGTATTAGTTGTTACGGAAATAAGGGGGGTAAATGGTTATTTCCCATTTCATTTCTTGAAAAACTTCAAAACTATTTATTTTAAAATTATGAGAAAAATACAGTTATGACCCTTAAAATAAATCATCACATATCATTTGATATGTCTTAGTAACAGTACAGTTAGAAAATCTTTTATTTTTTAATTTTATAGTTTTCCCCTCAAAAGTGACGCCCACTCTCAAATTTATTTATTTACGCGATGCGTTCATATTTGGGTCGCAAAAGTTAGTTTGTGTACCAAAATTGAACAGAATCGGTCTAGTAGGTTCGGAAAAAATTGTCTGTGTCAGACACCCGAGTGGTTCCGATTTTTACGAATGCTCGGAACCCTACAAACGACAAATACAAGTAAGAGAGAAAGAGAAGTAGAAAGTGAGAGTATGAGAGTGTTCAAGAGCATTCTAAGTAGTATCTAATGTACCAAATCTTCAAAGCACACAATCACTATATACATCTTCTTCTTTCGTATCTATTGACTCTTCAAAATTTATCCGACCAGTATATGGTCACTTGTGCGGCTCTGTCATTAGCCAAAAGCAGCCTACTCTACTACCCTTTATAACCACCTGCTCCATAGCTTCCTTCGAAGACTCAAACTCAAACGCTATATATGTACTATAGTTACCTTCTCTTCCAGGCATGCGCTTTGCCTACCAAACCCTCCGCCAGGGCCTGGCCGACCTGCTGCTGAACTACGAGTTCCGCACGCTGCCCAACTCACCCAAGCCCTGCGACGTCGGCGTGGAGAAGAAGGGCATGTTCCTCATGCCCGACGAGAAGATGACCGTCCAGTTCCTCAAGAGGGACAATGAGTTTGTGAAGAACTAATAAACTTGTCTTTATATAGATAATAAATAATAATGATAATGGTTTTCTTTAATTATTTTGGTAACTTTTAGCTACATAATTAGTTCCTTTAAAGAAGCTACCTAATCTGTTTAAAGAAAGAAAGAAAGAAAGAATGATGTTTATTTAGCACTTACATGAAACACGCACAGTACATAAAAATTAAAAAAATAAGAAAAGAAACATAGGTATGCAAAGAACTAAGTGTGTGTGTCTCACGGCTGCACTAAAAATATCCATTTCAGCGATTTGTCAGAGAGACTGATTCAGCCTTATTCCAACTATGGACTACTTTCGTTTATGACATTATCTGACTTTAATACATGTACGGTGCAACCGCACATTTCATAATTGCACTCTCACCAAAATTGAATTGTAATAAATTCACACTAATTTTACATCAAGTCAGTTCACATTCGGACCACGTCATAGCAACATCTCATTTATCGTTAGTTAAGGTCGTGGACTCAATACACGTATCAAGTGAAATACATAGTTTTACTAAATATCATTCAGCATCCCTATCAATCAGTAAAAGACGTGCGGTCACAATAGCACAATACATATTATATCTGATCACTTAAAATGCAACTTAAAATACACAACACTAAAGTTCATACTTAAGTTGGTTGTGATAGATTGAAATTATCTCGAATTATTAATTCACGAGTACATAATGAGGCAAATTGTTATTAATGTAGATAATTGTTAATGACCTAACACAAAGTATTACGGATTAGTCTAGTAATACACCTATGATCGGGACGAAATAATTATCTTAATTCCCGTAATAGTCCATGATAGATGTGACTTGCCGAAACCATGCCGAGCAATCCCTTTTAGAAGATATAATAGTAATAATAATAATAAACGTTTATTTCGACCAACAACGGAGCACACACATAATAAAATAATAACAAAAACACACTCACGTAAAAATACCACATAATACATAATAATAATAATATAATAATAATAATATACTGTTGCCAATAAGCCTGACATAGTGGTGATAGATCGACTAGAGCGTCGCGCAATGATTGTTGATATAGTCCCTCATGACGCGAACCTCGTGAAGACTGAGAAAGATAAACAAACGAAGTATCTTGACTTGGCTCGCGAGGTTGTCGACATGTGGGATGTGAACACAGCAGTCATTGTGCCGATAGTCGTGACGGCCAATGGCATAATTGCCAAGAGCCTCGACCAACATCTAAAGAGGCTCTCGTTGGGCAGCTGGATCAAGGGCTTGATCCAGAAAGCAGTACTCCTGGACACGGCACGCATAGTTAGGAGGTTCCTCTCTCAGGGGCCCTGACCACCGGTAGCTTGGACCCTGTTCCCGATACCGGTGGGCTACTATTTTTTATATTTTTAAATATTTTTAAATCTCTGTATTTTAATATTTAAAAATGTAATTTATATGTATATACAAATGAATAAAGGAAATAATAATAATACATATTAACCTACTACAATTTGCTAAATTCATAATTCCCATCTCTTAGAGGCGCTAATTTTTCTTAAAATATTTTATAATACAGTCAAGACGGACAGAAAACAGTTTCAAATACGTTTTAACACTGACATGGCAGAAGTTGTAAACTGTTACAAAAAACAATGAAACTTTTGAAATACAGGTAACGTTTTGTATCAGTAGAATCATGTCTAGTCTGAAATGTCACCTTTTATTTATTGGACAAGAAAGCTCGACAGTCTAGATAAAGGGCGACCTCATTAAATCTCCAACATCCTTCAGTAAAGTATACCCTTTGAAAAAAACTAAACAAGATTTTCACCAACCCCTTATCCCCTTTATCCGGGATCTGCTTTGCTCACATCCCCCCTTCAGGGAGGGGCTATAGATTAACACCCTTCCAGTTTATATATCATTACTGGCTATCAATGTCGCCACCTATTCTCATTAACGATAGTGCTGCGATCGTTACCGATAACCGTTATTTATAGCCGTTATTCAAAGGGTTATTTTTTCCAGTTCAGATTATTGGGTGAGATAAGTTTTTTGGTGATTTATTTTTTGTATCATTTTCTGGAAAATTTACAAACAGTTTGTTACTAAAAATGTGGATGGCTACTTATTACTACTTGAAGGCGATGAATATGAATGACAGCGGCAAACAGTACGGTATCATTATTAAGTAGTGTCCAGATGGATTCATGTGTCATTTATTACAAATTTTTGGTAGAAAATTTGTAATTTTGTTGATTAAATCCTGAAATTTCATTCTAAACTCCAAGTGAAACCCATAAACACTATCTATGTTATTATCCGGCCAAGTTATATCTTTGTGAAAAATAATAAGTCTTTATTCCTCAAAAAAAAAACACCCTTGACTACTTGACTTGACAGCCTGTCAACCGAAAATGTTCATAATTCTTCGCCTTTCTCTAATAACTCTTAGATATTCGTACATGTGTGGGTATTTTCTAAGGGGCCCTTGTACTGATGGGATAAAAGAACTATAAAAAAATATTGTTTTAATACCGTTAAGAATGTCCCATGCCTAGCATTGCCATTACAGCTTAATCGTTAAGATAAAGGGATAGCTCCTTTTTATGATCCCTCGCGGGTTTATGTGGAAGGCCGTGTGTACACTGTCCAATATTGTATTTGAATAGAACATAGAATGGTGAACTAATTCAAATCACTATTTGGCGTAGCATTCACTTACTTACATACACACACATTTGATTATTAACATCAATCTTGAACAGACAATCCGTTTACAAAACAAAAAAAGGCGGTTGACAATTGGCGAAGATATAGAACATATTCAAACCAAATATCAACAGTGAGCAGTCGCTCACCGGATACAACCACCGTCTGGTCGGAGGTTCCTCCCTTTTCAATGGAGGTTTGCGGGACTTCACTCTCTGTACCGCTTACCTCTATATACAAAAAAAGCAGTCAAAGAAAACCTTAAAATCGACAACTGGCAGTTATATCGGTTTATGCAACTGGTTTCTTACAGTTCTCATAAAGAATAAGATGACTGCAGTACAATATTTAGATCCGGAGGTTTGACTTTGAACTCCTTGACAATCTTTGATGGGGTCAAAATACTTATGATTTTTGACCTTTAAATAACTTCCACAATGGGATCAAACCTAAATTTTAAAAAGTCGGCTGTCGAGTTTTACGAACCTAAAATGAATTGAAAAGTGGTTTTCTCTTTATTTCAAAAGCGTTTCTTTTAATTAAAGTTGTTTATTTTCAATCTATATACTAATATACTAAAGCTGGAGAGTTTGTTTGTTTGTTTGAATACGCTGATCTCTGGAACTACCAGTCGGATTTGGAAAATTCTATTTGTATTTGATAACCACATTCATGATAACGTTTGTGAAGTCGTGGGCAAAAGCTAGTAACAGATAAGCCTTCTTTAAGATAGACAATGAGTAAAATGTCATTCCCCTGTATCTCGACGTATTCGCGACGTCCGTGTCCGCTGGTGTGCACCCGGCTTTAGATAATGATCCCCTTACAATCTATTAACGTAAGGTCAGCGCACTATATTACGGCTATTGATAACTGCGGGTTTCTTTCATAACGTATCTTCTCTTTGGGGATTACTAAACGAACTATCTTTAGACAAAAGGAAACAAGCGACCCAATTAAATAATGTTTGAAGTTGGCTTTTGCAACGAAAAATATTTGCTAGCAAAAAAAAAACAAAGCGAAATGACATTGCGTACATTCCCTGAAAAGTTATGCAAAGTTGTATCTAAGTAGGTACAGCAAAATGTGTTGTATGTATTGTCTGTGCATCGTGTTGTTTCGGCAAAAAAGATAATTAAGTACGTGTTTCGTACAAATAGCACCAATAGAGATCTGAAAGCAATGAAATCCTTCCATTGCTACAACACAAACTTAAAACTTGACTAATTCATCATTAAAAATGTACAGTGCTGCAACCTACAAATATAATAAATTGAATACCTAGTCAATTTTGTGTATTTATCACCGGAAAATTGCAGACTCCGTAAGATTGTAATAAATCTTCATAAGACTATAATTTATCGATATACATATTATGAAAAAATGCAATAAATCCCATCCAAATTAAATAGTTTACAATATATCCGTCTCATTAAGAAAAATTGTTTACAATTTCAAGCGATATTTTATTATATGCCAACAACATGAGTTCTGCGATTAACCAAAGGTTCGAGTAGATAAATCTGACAAATACTTCTGAATCCATATTCAATCTTGAGTTAACGTCAAAGTTGATCATTAATTTAATGAAATAATTTTCCGAAACTCTTCCTTAGCAACCCGTTACAAATCCGATCATAACAACCACCAAAAACTCCTCACCCCATTAGACGCCCCGTACTCCTTCACAAGCAGGTAAGCCTCATCCACTAATGACCTCTAAGCCTCTAAATAATCACCGCATCGTCTCCAAGTCCTCGGCCATGGAGAGCTCCGCGGATTATGCAAGTAATTGCCAATCATGACACAACTCTCCGCAGAGAATTCGGAAGGACAGGGTTCCCAAAGTTCTATTGCTAAGATTTAGCCAATTAACTTTGGGGCAATGTGATGCATTATTTAAGAGGGAGAATTGTCAAGGTTGATTTTGGTTTGAGGTTTCCTTGAGTTAGTAGGTCACATAACGCGTGTTTTCTTCGTGGGGTAAGGCAGACGTGTGCCTATCCACGGTACACATATATTTGGCCAGTTTTATGTTTAAGTCGCTTGTAATAGGGGCGAGCTTATTACCAGCGACCGTTTAGGTACATATTGTGAAGAGGATATCCTTGGCTCCAGGTCTCTGGCAGACAAGGTAGCCTTTGGAAGCGTCTGGCAAAAACTAAAAGAATTTGAAATAGAAATGTAAAAATATGTTTTGTTTTCTTTTGGCACTCCGGCACCAACGTTCTTTGAAGGCAGACGCCTAATATATTTTAAAGTTCAAATCTCGAATATAGTTTTATTTGATAATAATATCATAGGTAGTCTTGGGCAGCTACTCGAATTTCCAGGTGGATAACACCAGTTGAAATTTGCCCAACCCAGAAGTCGAAGCAGGACCTCACGCGACCAATAACCCACCGTCAATATTGATGCACCAAGTATAAACTTAACACAGAAGCAAAAAATTTTAGCTTCACCTGCTGTTGAAAAGCTAACAAGCACTTCAAAATGCTACTAGTAGGAAATTTATAAATATGTGACATGTAACCATTTTCATTGAGCCTTTCATAGTATGGAGTTTCGATAGAATACGAGGTCAGCTTATAAGAATGGCATTGTTATCACTGACATGCGGTTAAAATCAACAAATCAAGTTAGAGGACTGTTTTCACGAGTTTTCAGATTTCACTATACCTATATAATAGATAGATAGACAGAACATTAGTTTTATATTACAAGTATAGAAAACACAACACAAAAACAGTTAGGTAAATCATATGACCAAAATAAAATAAATAAACTTTTTACAAAAAAATACAAAGTTTTCTATTTTTCACTTTTTAGTCGTACCTCACACTAGCTAACTAGTAGTTTACTAAACCGATTTTGATAAATGAAATTGAAATTTCTATGAGTCTAATCGGAACGCATATTCTTTCAAATGAAAAAATATTTTTTCAAATCGGTTCATAAATGACGGAGCTATGAGGTAACAAACATTCAAAAAAAAATACACCCGAATTGAGTACCTCCTCCTTTTTTTGAAGTCGGTTAAAAATAAAGAAGGTTACATTGCGCCTATAGGCAAATTAATATTTAAATTCATAAAAAACTTTTTACCATATATTTGGTTTAAATACTGATTAATCTGATTCTTTTTGCTTTTCTATCGAGAATTTGACTCTAGATTCCGCCTGTCATCATTATCCTCAATGTTTTTAATGAATAAGCCTGTAAAAGAATAATTCCTAACCAACAAACAATCAAGCAGGATAATATTTCAATATCCCAGCGCGAAAACTCCACAATAATTCAAAGCGGCTAGCTTTGAATTATTGTATACCCTGAAGTCCCAAGACACGTCGTTTAGTGCGGCGCGGCGCCGGCAAAAAATCCTCTTACCGTTAATCTGACAGGGAACGGTTCGGTCCCGGTGCCGCTCCGGTTTGCATCCGGTTTAAAAATATGGCGAACAGAGGTTCAAATGTTACGGCTGTGACGTTTTTGAATCGGCAATGGTGTTTGTTTTGGGGTAAAAGAGTGGTAAGTATTTGAAAAAAAATATTTTTTTGACGTGACAACGTCTAATAAATCGATGAACGCCGGCTGCACGCACGAAAAAGGATGACTCATTGTAACGTTACAATGATTTGTTATGACGTTGTCACGTTAAACTATCGTCCGTAAACCGACTTTACAGACAACTATTTTTTTTATTGAAAGAAAATCTTCAAGTCCTACTATAATTGACTCAAATAATGAAGGCGTAAAAGTTCAGAATTAAATCTACTCTAGATTTGAATAAGTTGAACAAAACTACATTATGTCATAAACACTGTTCAATATAAAACTGCACTATCTACGAGTATTCTGTCATTACTTACTTTAGTTAGGACAAACGATTTTTATTTATTTAACAGTTTATGTACACACATTTAACAAATAGATAAGAAGAAGGGAACAGAAAAATTGGTACAAAGGTGATGTTTATTTCTAAAGAAATCTCTTCCAGCATACCTGCGGAAGGAGAGTCGAATGAAAGAGATGTAGACATCGTGTGTAAAAGTTATGCTTACATAGAAAAAATACTAAAAACTTTAAATATAACATACTATACATAGGTACATATGACTATATCTTATAGGAACGAGTAAGTTAAGAATTCACAAAGCGCGTAAACCATCATCGTCCCGGTCATCATGCAAATATCATATCACAATCCTGAAATCATTACCACCAGTCCAATCCCTCAGTAAATAAGACATACCATTGTAACACTCTACTTGTAGGACTCGGTGGAGCATAAGGTGGAGGTTTGCCCTGATTGGGCTGAGCACCGCCGTGTCCTCGTCGAGGCGATCGGCGGCGGCTACCTCTCGCGTCCGGCCCCGGTTAAATCCATAGTCCAAAGCGAGGAGGCTTGCGAAGCGGTCACCTCCTTCTGCGAAGCAGTAATGCTAGCGAAGGAGGAGGCGGGCCGCGCGAGGGAAAGGCAAAGCCTTCGCCCCAGCCACCGCTACAGGAGAAGACGCCCCGGGCGTCGGGAGAAGCAGGGCGATCAGGGTTGCGAAATTTGTTCAAAAGAGTCACCGCGGCCCCGGAACGAAAAAAGCTTAAGAAAGAACACAGATGGGTTTGAGTCAGTAAGAATCTGACACGCCCTTTCGCTCCTCCCAGAGCGGAAGAAGTCACTTGATGATTTCCCATCCTTAAAAAAAATACTACATGTACCTAACGTTCAATAGTTCTTAATTGTATTTTTATATATCAAAACGGGTCGAAGATGTGTGATAGCTGACGAAAACCAAACCACTCAGAGGAAAAAGCTCATAGTTTTGAAAACAAAAACGTTGTGGGCTTTAAGTCAAGAATGAATAGGTTACTTCTAGGCAAGCGTGCTTCATCGTCAACCATCACGTGAGACAGTAATAGTCGAACGCGAGCCTCAAACAAAAAGGAACTGCAAAAATTTCAGTTGACTGTATTTTCCATTCCAAAATTCTTACATAGAAAACAAATCGCTAGAGTTGGCAACATTGATACAGCGATTACAGCGCGTCCCCGGACACTAGTTCCGTAGGCTTAGTGCGCACCTTACAGTAACTCAGAGGATCTTTGCAAAGCCCTTCGCGACACTCACTTGAGTTGTAAGCTCTTACCGGTGAACGGAGGACTTGTCTTTATTACATTTATTTTAGAGGTTTAGTAAAAGTTGGCAGCAAGGGTAAATATTAAAGTCTTTTGAAATCAATTCAAGATCTTTTTACTACCCACTAACTTTGCCCGTGGCTTCGCTCGCGTTAATTTATGTAGATTTTCGTAAGTATAACCGTTTCCTATCTACATTGACCCAAATGTATCAAAATCGGTTCAGTGGTTCAGACGGTGTTGTTTTATAGCAGCATTAATGCCACCACAAGAAGTACTAATGAAGCGAAACTTTCGGCAGCAAAAATAACAGCGACGCTATCGATCCCGCCAGCGACGAACTACTAACGCATCGTTGTGCATTTTTAAATATTTCTTAACAATAAAACATTAAAAGAAATATTAAAAAATATAAAAAATCAGTAGTCCGCCGGTGTCAATCAGTCAATCAATCAAAAACTTAATTTCGAACAAGAGTCCATATGCGTTAGTATCGAGTACTTAGGAGCTATGTTAGTACGACTTTACAAAAAACAGTTCTAATTATTATTATTAAAAATCAGGTCAGGTGTCGGGAGCAGGGTCCAATTTACCGATGGTTAGGGCTCCAGAGAAAGGAACCTCCTCACATTACGAGCCGTATCGAGGAGTACTGCCTTCTGTATCAGGCCCTTTATCCAACCGCTTAACGCCAGCTTCGACAGATGGTCGTCGAAGCTATATGTATTATTATTTAAGTATTATAGATATTTATGTAGAAAGAAGGACAAAATGTTTATTTGGGACTCGCACATGTCAAATATAAAATAAAATAAATGAATAACTAACACTTTTAAGCAAGTAATTAAAGATAACAACATAAAAAGACCTGTGCGAGGCCAAAAAGACTATCTCACCATAAGTATATTAAAAATTGCGTAACTCAGTACTGGTATTCTGATCGGGCTTTTAGTCATTGTATTCAAGAAAATGCGTGCATTTAGGTATATAGTGTTGCTGGGGAGTTTGTTGCGCCACTTCTTCTTCCCAGCTAAAACACTAGGAAGTGGTGACGGGCGGGCGTTTTGGGGGACTGTCTTTATGTAGAACTTTGACGTTCAAAAAGTGCTGGCACTCAGCCTAATTTGAATAAATGACTTTTGAATTTTGAATTTTGAATTTGTACTCCTGGCGAAAATTTATGATGAAGGATTTTAGTATGAAATCCAACATAATTTTCAAGAAACCATAAAATGTTGTGCTTCACACCAAACAATTCAAGTTTCAGGCATGAAAGTAGCAAGTTTTAGCTCCTTGTTTCAGCTCTAGCCAGAGTCAAAAGTCAGCACCGCCTAGATAATAATGCAGAGTGCATTGCCTGGAGGGTAACTCTTTAACGAGCAGTTTCACCAACATTCAAGGCTTACACGACTCCACAGAGCTGGGAGAATCCTCGGAGGTTACTACTACAGGCACTATTGCCAAAACAGGTCAAATATTTCCATGCAAATCCAGTTTGTCAATGAGGTTACTCATAGAAAAACACAGCCTGTGGTTCAGGCTATGACTTTGATAGCAGAAACTAACTGACTGTGAATCCTGGTGGATTGGTGGCCAATAAACCTGATGTAGTGGTGGTGGACCGAATAGAGAGGCGTGCAACGATTGTAGACATAACCGTTCCGCATGACGAGAACCTCGTGAAAGCCGAGAAAGATAAACAAATCAAATATCTTGACTTGGCTCACGAGGTTGTCGAAATGTGGGATGTGAACTCGGCAATCATTGTACCGATAGTCGTGTCCGCCAACGGCTTAATAGCCACGAGGCTCAAACAACACCTCAGGAAGCTCTCGTTACGCAACTGGATCAAGGGCTTGATTCAGAAAGATGCAACACCTACCATTCCACTCATTTCTATTTCATTCATACCATTCATTTCATGTTAGTCTGGCAATTTGAGTTCTTTATGCGGCCTACGGAAATGTTCTTACTTTGTTATTGTTCGTCAAATCGTTGAGCTCCTTAAAGTTTTAAGTTTGAGCTCCACGATAACTGACAAATGTTTGCACTGTCTAGACAGGTCCACTCAAATCTGTGTGGTACTTTCCTCAAAAGACCACTTCAGACATTAACCTACATGGTTCTCATATGATTTGACCAGTACGATTGTATGGACTTTAAAAGAGACTTTGACTTCTGAGTTTGTTTCGGTGTTTCTTTTCAGGGTAGTCAGCTAGGAAACACCGGCCTCATCTAGTTTAAAATTAAATTTAAAATTTTGACGATTAAAAGTGTTATGTTTAGGTAAAAATAAAACATAAAAATCCTTTATCACAATTATCACCAATCTGGAAAAGTGGTGATATTGTAGCGGCATCAATGCCGCCACATGAAAAACTAAGAAAGCGAAATTTGTACGGCAACAAAAAGAACCGCAGTGCCCTCTACGACGAACTAACATCGAAATCGCGCAAGCAAAGTTCTACGTGCGATTTGAACATATACAACAGTCCGAATATCAACTATCGGGCAGGTGCCCACCAGACACAACAACCGTCTGGTCGGAGGATCCTCCCATTTTTCAGTGGAGGTGTTCGGGACTTTCCTCGGTGTACCGCATACCTCCATAATATCTCGACGCAACGACTGAAGGGTACCGTACGGGCAGATATAATAGAATTGAACTGAATTGTACACCATAGCAAATTTTCAACATACTTCTTTTGCTACGGTTTTCACTTACAGAAAGTGCAATAAACGAGTAAGGTTTGTGTAGGTATTGCTATATTTGCAACAATGCGAAGCCGGGGTGGGTCGTACGGATCAATCTTCAAGGTTAAGCTACGCTTGCTAAGGTTGGTCTGTGGATGGGTGACCACCCTAACAAACCGAGTTTCCTCCGTGCCTCGGAAAGCACGTTAAGCCGTTGGTCCTCATTTGTTGATCTTTGGCAGTCGTTACGGATTGTCAGAAGCCAGTAAAATCTGACTCCAATCTTGCCAAGAACTACCGTGTTACCCATTTGGGTTGTGGAGGTCTGGTAGGCCGCCGCTAAAATACTGGTATTCAGCTGAATACGGTTTGACTGGAAACCGACCCCAATATAGTTGGGAAAAGGCGAGGCGATGATGATAAAAAAAATAATAAAAGACGGAACAAACAGACAGACAGAGTTGCTTTCGCATTTACAATATTAATATGGATGCCCTCTCTGATACATTCCGTGCTCTTCGCACGACACCTACATAACACTGAACTCTACGCCACACAACATAAAGTAAACACACAAACAGATTCATAATTCCCGTGTAGGCAAGTAGTTCTGAACTCGCCCGGCGCCCGGCACCGCCCCGGGCGGACGGCTGCCAGCCCAGGCGACGATTGAACAAACATAGGTACACTGTTTGACAACAAACGGGCTATTGATTGTCGGTGCTGCTTGTAAATAAAATGCTCTATTAATTTCATATTCTCAAACTCAAACTCAAAGCATTTATTTCAATTAAACCATAACAGTCACTTTTGAAGTGTCAAGGTCGGTCTGTCCAAAGAAATGAAGCTATTTCCACGTTCCAAAGCGTAGATCTCTATGGACAAGAACGTGCAAGAAACTCCACGGACACTCTTTTAAATCAATGTTTTTACAATGATATGGTTACATCATTCTTGTGAAAATTTAACAAACATACATATATGTGAGAACGATGTAGAAAGACTTGCTTGTTTGATCCCGGGATTTTACAGGAGGTATTATCAACTTTATGTTACTTACTTCCACGAACATTAGGTAAATATAGTCTACCTATTTCCGATCTCTGTCATCACGATCAAATCGGCTGGGGAAGCACGTCAAAAGAACAGTTAGGCTTAGATTAGACCATATTCTGAAGACACCACTAAAACTTCAAAAGCACACCAAAACCCACACAGTGTTCCTTGCTGGAATACACCTCAAACACACCTACGATAAAGTAAGTGAAACCAAAAAAATATATAATATGAAAATTAAACAATAAATCATGTGGAACACGGTGTATCGAGCGACTGGGCACGTAAGGTCGCGTAAGAACGTTAATTTATTTCCTGACTGTGCCCACGACTGGAATATGAAAATTTTCTCCGCAGGGACTTGTGGCAGACGGGCGGTACCTATGCCCCTTTGCCTTGCCTTTCTCTTAAAAACTTAACTCTATTTATTTACAAGTTTTAGCTTCATGTGGATTTTAACTGCACTGTGTAAATATATTTTCTTATACTTTAAAGAACAGTAAAGCAAGATGGAGGGAGTCCGCTGAATGCGAGATGCACAGGACTGGCTGATGTGGTGGTGCTTGAGGGAGACCTGTGTCTAGCTGTCAACATTTTTTGTTTTTGGGAAAACTTTCTGCTAAACAAATACAGTAAGTAAAAGTTTAAACAAAATATGGCCAATGACAAGTATCACATGAAACACAAAACAGAAAAAAAAACCAAACAAAAGCTCGTAAATAACTATTCACGCTCGAAGAAGCTGTTACTTACTTAAAATTTTCTTCAAATTAGCAACACTAGTATTGAAAATGTCGATATCAGCTTAATGTTTTTTGTTGTAAATATCATGATGATTAAAAAACTGATTCGTTCAGCGCTCAAAGTGGGATTCTAGATAAAATGGTGCTTTCGTCGGAAAGACTTCCCAATGGAACCTACCCCGGGATGAACCTATTCTAGAACCGCCTAGCCGTGGGCCAAGTTTCATATAAGTCCAGTCAGCCGTTGAAACATGAAGACAAACAAACAGGCAGAGAGAGTCACTTTCGCATTTAAAACATTACTAAGGAAGTAGCGTACCTAAATTTATTTCGAAAATAAATAAGTTTACCTCTGCTGGTAATACTTTGTCCCTATAAGTAGCATCCTCTGGGTGCATTGTCCTCACATAATATTTAATTAATTTTTGTATACCAAATATTGTAAAACCATTATTTGAAAAGAGTAACTATGTAGTTTCTTGTCCGTTCTTCTCCATAAGAATCTACCTTACCGAATGGACAGTAGAGTCACTTTATTAATTTTATACTTTTATTTTAACTGTAAATGATGACGTTCAAAAGTGCCGTTTAATGGCCTAATTGAAATAAACGCTTTGACTTTGACTTTGAAAGATTGAGTAATTCCATAACAAACTCAATGCCAGCCCGGAGTCTGGACATACCCTTTGACAAACAACTTCTTAAAGCCAAATTCCAGCATTTTCTAAGCGTGTCACCCGCCAGTCTGCGCCACCGTTACCCAACTGGTCCGGTTTAATTGGAACACAGTAATTTATCGTGGGATCTGTGTTATCCGATTACGGACCTATCGAAATTGTATTTGAACGAGCGAATTAATTTAGCTATGCACACACGATCGCTGGTCGGTTATAGTGGCTGATTGGGGCAGTCTTGTGCCTGCGCTGGCTAAGCTTAAGCAAATTGTTGGGATCGCCTCTTAATGTTTTCGGGGACAAAGTAATTAATCCATTATAGCAATGAAAATATTTTGATGAACTGTAGGCCCTTTTCAACCGACTTCCAAAAGAAGGAGGTTATCAATTCGACTGTATGTTTTTTTTTTTTTGTTATGCGATCATTCCGTCAATTATGAATAGATTTTGTAGATTCATTTTTTATTCGAAAGCCTGTACTCCTGAGGTGGTCCCATCGGCACCAAGTCAGAATCTGATGATGGGATCTTAGGGAAATCGAGGGCAATCCTCAAATTTTAAAGGCACATACATTGTTTTTCATATATTTCCTTACGCAATTCAGATAATTGTGCCTGGTAATCAACATCTCATCTTGCTGAGCTGATGATGGAAGGTATAAGTTAGGATCTGATCCTGGGATCCCAGGACATTTGTTTAATCAGCGATATTTTCTCCAATTGTCAACCGATTTGGATGATTATTGTTTTGTTTGTAAGACTATTTTTCCAAACTGGCTCCATTGCAATTCGGTGAAGATCTGATGAGGATTTCGGAGGTAGGCAACGGAACTCTTCAATAAATGATAGCAAATCTCCCGGGATTGCTGAAATTGCATGTCTGTTTATTGATTACACCAGTTCATAACATAACATCACGCCGGTAGGCTTTGAAGGGGTGGAAGGCAGATGCAAACAAGTCAACCTGAATTAACATGTTAACTTTTCGGGCATAACTTTATTGTTAATTTACCGATCTTAATGATTCTTTTTGCATTGGGTTTAGTTATATCTATATTGCATTTGCACTGTACTGGGAACTTCAAAGATAAACCAGTGACCTCCTCACCTTAATCTAAGTAAAATCTAGTACCAAAGCAAAGTAGATATTTAACTATGAGCTGGTGTGGATTTGGACTGCAAAGGCACACAAAGAAACTCCTTAACCACTCATTATGGGAATAATGTCACTTTGTTGTGGGGTATCACCACTAAAAACTGGAAAATAAAAAACTTTTTTACAAAAAAAAACCGACTTCCATGTAAAAAAACATTACAAAGTATAAAATAACTTTAATTTCGGAAGTCGGTGTCAAAAAACATAAAACAACCAAAAACACCTGGAATGGAAGTCGGTTTTTTTTTTGTAAAAAAGTTTTCTCGCCCAGCATTCTGCGCTGACAGTGTCCTAAAAGTGGGACAGTGGCGATTGAGTTGCTTAAAAAAGCTACTAAAGTACGTAGAATTATGATGTACTTAAAGCAAGTCAATGTCTATTAAGGTATAATTATCCTATTACCCATCTAGTTTTTGTACCATCACATATTTACCTATCATGCACCTCGAATTAGAAGAAAAAATTGCGTGAGTGTTGAAGTTCCTATCGTAGTATATTATTATTGATAAAAGTATTCGTGTCACCTTATGGATAACCGTCTACACTGAAGAAAGGGTCGTGACGGAAATTCGTAACGGAAAAATCTTACACTTTTTTTCGCCGAGCCCCCATCCGCCTAGTGCGTACCGTGCGATAAGGAACCTCGTTCCAAAAATAATAGAAAGCAACGTTTCCATGAAAAGTTTCAACCAATTTTCACAACGAAAACACATCACACATCAGTCAAAACCTTCCAAATAAAGGTACCTAACTTAGCTCCGAGGTGTTAAACAAAACGTCCAAAAATCAAAACACACAATCCGGCCGCGTTACTTTTTCAGTGAGTTGAGCTCAGTTGAGCTGCGTTGAGCTGAACTCACGATAACAAAGACAAACATGGCGGCGCGCAAACAGCTGTTCGCTTGTTTTGTTTCACTTTCTGATGACGAACACTAACTCTGTTGGTTCTGTTCATTTGTTGTTTACTCTAGCTTTTTCTCCGGGGTTCGTAGCCTTAAATATACAGAGTGTACTGAAACTGAGGGCAAAGCACAAAGTAATGCAAAGTGTTGAATTTACGGTAAATCAGAGTGAAGTTTTGAATTTATTACTACTTGGTCTGATCAATAACAAACTACGTACAGTATTTATAAATAACTAATTAAGTTAGTCTGGCAGATTTCTTGCTTTGCGAGTAAGTAGAATGTCTTTGAATGAACTCTTTTTTTTTTTTAAGGATGGGAAATGATCAAATGACTTCTTCCGCTCTGGGTGGAGCGGAAGGGCGTGTCAGACTCTTACTGACTAAAACCCATCCATGTTCCTTCTAAAACCCTTTGCGTTCCAGGGCTGCGGTGACTCTTTCGAACAAATTCCGCAACCCTGGCAGGCTCTGGCCCTAGCGGGCCCCGTCTTCTATGCTGACATCTCTTTGAGGCGCGCGTCAAACACAACGCGCCATCGACCCATGTGGTAAGATCTACGTTTTACTTTATGTTGGTTTTTTAATTATGTATTAACAGTCAAGCGACGTGTCTAGCCATTTTCCCAACTCTTGGCTTTAGAAACATTTATTTCCATCATCCGTGGAGAGATTTTCTTGACTAGCCTATCTCTGGTGTAAATTGTAGTTATAGTAAGCAATCGCTGTAAAATACATAGACTCTTCTGAATCATCTGGCTACTCTCTAAACCCGAAGTCCATAGTTTCGGGTTTAGTTGCGGGCTTATTCTTCTCCGTATCATCTACGGACTTACGATTAGTTCAGAACCCGAACTAAGAATCAATGACAACACGATTTGACAGTAACTGTCATTAATTCTTAGTAAAACTACGGACTTCGGGCTTAGAGAGTAGCCCCCAGATACCAGTATTAGTTGTTGGACGAGCTCGAATCCAATCGAAAAACATGCGGGGCAGTAGGTATTTGGGGACTGCCGATAGAAGTGAACACTAAGCGAAAGCTAAAGCGTTCGGTGACGATGACGCGAGTTCCATAGTTTTTGTTTACCCAAAAATTACACATAAATACACAGTATAGGTACATATAGGTCATGGAAAGCGTTCGGTGACGATGACGCGAGTACCATGATTTTTGTTCACCCAAAAATTACACATAAATACACAGTATAGGTACATATAGGTCATGGAAAGCGTTCGGTGACGATGACGCGAGTACCATGATTTTTGTTCACCTAAAAAGTGCTCAACGCGCCTAAAGAAGTTTTCACTTCAAAAACTGGCCCGTACCGGCAGACGACAGAGTTGAATGAAAAACGAAGGGGAAGCCTTTTGCCAGCACTGAGACAAAATAGGCTAAACAGATAGATAGAAGAAGAAGAAGATAGGTTGTCAGTCTATCTATCCTGAGAATAACCCACTCTAAGTTCGTCGATTCAGTCTCCACTTATTCCAGCAGCAATTGATCCTCTGTCAACCCACTACCACTTCAGCTTACTAACTCAGCAAGTAAAGTAACTGACTCCAGCCTTTTCCGGATAATTCCCAGACCACACAGTAAAGGTCTAATGGAAAATTTGCATTTTCTGCTTGTTCGTGGCAAGCTTGGAAACTGCATGGCTTAATAATTTGTGATTGAATCGCTGGCTCGCACCCAGCTGGCGGGGCGGCCGATAGCGGTAACATGACCAGGGTACCGATCACTGTCATAGTTTGGGATCGAGGGGAGACACAGATGATAGAGACGAGGAATTGGAAAATGTAAACTTAAACATATCGGAAAAAATGTCCGGGGAAGAATAGGCGATGAGCACACTTCCTTCGCTATATACCTATTATGCGCGCAAATTCTATAGCAAAAGTGTCATGACGGTCGAAGTGGGCCTGTTTCTGAATAAAATGTTAGTTAACAGTTAATTAAGAACGTGAAATAATAGATAAACTAATATGAAATAATAAACTTCAAAATCAGGAATTACACTTTTTTCGGCCTTGCACACTAGACACTTGGCGACAAAACTCAAAACATTCCAATATGTCAAGACATTTTGGACAAGAAACTTGGATAAGTCCGTGTTGATACTTAATGAAATGATACAAAATCAGGCAGCATGCCTGTAAAACTGATTGTGTTGCTTACTTCCCTCAGATAGACAAAGTTTTCATTGTGCTGTAAACTCATTCTGCAAAAGGGTTTGATGGTCAAAATTAGTATTTCACCTGACTTACTCGTTGCTCTGAGAGTTAACAAATGCCTTCCGGCTACGACATTTATTTGAAAAAACCGGCCAAGTGCGAGTCGGACTCTCACACGAAGGGTTCCGTACCATGAACCGAAATAAACACTTTACTTGTATGTGCGCACCCTTTAATTTTTAATATAATTTAATTATAATCATTTGTTGTTATAGCGGCAATAGAAATACACACTCTTTGAAAATTTAACTCACACTGTGTTAGAAACGGATGGACAGCGGAGGCTTAGTAATAGGGTTCCGTTGGGGTACGGAACCCTAAAGAAATACACTTTTTAGTACTTCACCAACTCTTACTCCGCTATACACACATAAACTTACAGAGCATACCTTTTAATTTTTCGCCTTCAACGAAAGAATCCCGTGGAGCGCGGGCCTTAATTAAATAATTAACATTTTTGTACCAAACTGAAGTTTCTGAGAAATATTCCTTTATTAATAACGTCTTGTGATAAATAACTCAGATTTTTACGTTCAACTTAATTGATTGCGTTCCTAAAAATGTTTATGAAACTAGCTTGTTCTAAACTTAGCTTCGCCTGCGTGGAAGTCAAAATTATCCCATGGAAACCTAATAAAGGGATGAATAGTCCAAAGTCAAAGTCAAAGTCAAAACGTTTATTAGGCCATGAAACGGTACTTTTGAACGTCATCATTTACAGTTCAGTAAAATAATATCAAATATTACATTAATAAAGTGACTCTACTGTCCATTCGGAAAGGTAGATTCTTATGGAGAAGAACGGACAAGAATCTCCACAGTTACTCTTTTCAAATAATGATTTAACAAAATTTAGTATACAAAAATTAATTTAATATTATGTGAGGACGATGCACCCAGATTATGCTACTTATAGGAACAAAGTATTACCAGCAGAGGTAAACTTATTCATTTTTTTTTATTTAATATGGGTTTGCTCTTGACTCTAGTCTAGGTCATAGATGACAGAGACAAAGTCGACGATGGCGCGAGCTTACCCAGAAGAAGCCTGTTCACTCTAATTTTGAAGAGATTAGGGTTGTATGCGTTCGGAAACACAGACGCAGGCAGAGAGTTCCACTCCTTTGCTGTGCGCATTATAAAAGACGTTTGGAAACGTTTAGTGCGAATTGGTGGAATAGCAACAAGGTAGGGATGGTAACTTGCAGTGCGTCTAGATGTCCGATGGTAGAAGGGGGCCGGTGGGATGAGATCGTGGAGTTCATTATTTTCTAAAGAAACAGTCTAGGTTTTGGTCTATGGTCCAACCATTAACTAAAAAGTGGTGACGGGTGATTTTGGGGGACTGTCTTTATGTAAACCAAGCAAAAAGTGCTGGCACTCAGCCTAATTTGATAAATGACTTTTAGATTCGATTCGTTTAAATTTACCCAAATCAATTCAGCCCTCAAAGAAATTTCGAAACGGCTGGTTGACACTTCCCGTGACCCAAGAGCTGGCTTTTACTTTGGCCAGAGGCTAAGTATTGCCATTCATCGTGGCAATGCCGCCAGTCTCTTGGGCACATTACCAGCTGACAGCGTTGAGGACGAATTTTTGATGATATATTTTAATTTGTTGTAAGTTTAGTTTATTAGTTAACATTAGTTTTTATGTTAATCAGTTCAGGAATACATCTCAACTAATATTATAAATGCGGAAGTGAGTCTTTGTTTTTTACGCATTCGGAACTAAATCGATTACTTAATCGATGTTGATGAATTTTAGGTACAGCGATAGATGAGACCCTGGAAGGTACTTTTTTTGCGAAATATACTTACGCGAGATAACCCGCGAACAAAAGGTGGTTACATTTATTTTTTTTTAATTTAAAACCAACAAATATTCAGTTCACCTTGAAAACCACCTACCCTTTACCTACTAAATAAACCGAATAGTAAATAACCCAACCGATTAACATTGGGCCAATCTATCTAAATAAAACAAAACATAAGAAAGTTAACTCGTATTATTTATTAACTATTCACTGCAGAGTGCTATAGTAACATTAAAACGTTAGTTATTTATCCGCAGCGCAAGTTATAAGGAAAGGCGATTGATTATAGTCACGATTGAAGGGTTGGAATGTAGCTTAAAAATTGCGGTCGAACCGGTCGAGGTAATATCCGGTCCAGAAATAGTTTGTCAGTGTAACAGTTTTTATTTAGTTTTTAGTTAGTGGTGTTATTTTCTTTTAATGTTGTTGTGTTTTTGTGCGTCATTTTTGGCGAAATAAACGTGTTTTCTGTCTTTATTTTCTTTTTTTGAAGTGATAACTTCTTATGGGAGGGTAAACCGCTTCGTAACGTAACGCGTTACGGCGCCAGTCTGTCTGGCTTCCCTTTCTCTCGCGCATACGGCAGCGGTAGGCAGGCTCTTCCTCTCTCACTCTAACCCACAGCGCTAGTCATATTTCAGACAGACGCTTCCCATATTAAATAGTTCAACTTCAGATTAGTTTAAGTTATCACTTCTGTCGGGCAATTTTTCTTATTTGCGTTGTGCTAATTGCCTGAGCACGAATATTATTAGCTCCATATGATAGTGGATTTCTGAGTTTTTTCTCTGAGTTGTGTGTTTGTTCTTAGAGTAGTCCGCTAGGAATCACTGGTCACGTCTAGTTTAATATGTGCAAAAATATTGATGTTTAAACGAAAGTAGTAATTTTAAAACAGTAGGTAAAAAGAAAACTGTATTGCTCATTATTGTACTCATAGTTTCTAGTAATATTGTAATCATTGTTATTCTGTGTACACTTATTAATCATTTGGAACTGCATAGGAATCCTAAAAGCTTCCTGCGGGACAGGCCAACCCTAGTGCAAATCAAGTGTCTTTGAAAATTCTTTTAGGCTTAATTTTTAAAGAAACTAAACAGTCTTGTATAACACACAATAATCGTGACCTATATTTTCTTTTTAATAAATTTATTCTTATTCTTATTCTGAAGGTGTTGTTTAAGAAAGTAGATGAAAATTTGCCATATTAATGAGACCCTTACGATGAGCCCTTTCATTTGATATGTCACACGGTGCAGTTGAAATAACTTTTTTTTTGTATTTTCTAATTTGTCCCCAGAAAAGTAACCCTATTTCGTGGGACACAATATGCTAAGGAAAAAAAATAGGTATACTAAAAAAACCCCAAAAAAGAGTTACAATCAAATAAATTTTCGGTGGTACGAAGTTTATCAGGTCAATATAAATATATTTTACCCGCTATATCCTACACCTTGAGCCATGTATAAAGTAGGTAAGCTGAGCTGCCTAGCAAAGTAAACAGTGCTATACTAATGAATTGCCCGGAACCGGTGGATTTTATTACGTCTACATACCATGTGCAAACTGCACCAAGTGGACAAACATACAAAAAATACCTACTCTCTGTACCAGTATTGTGATACTGGTACGGTATAGTAGGCGCCAGATAAATGTGGAATAAAGTATATTGACCTTTCCCTAATAACTGTTCATAGGTACCTGATCAATTAAATATGAATCGTTTTTCATTATTAATTAGACAATGTTAAGGATCACGAGAGATGATGATTCGGGACAGCTTTGTGTCATTAATTCCGTTTTTCAAATTAAAAATGTCAATAATTGTAGGTGGGTCAATGACCGTTATTCCACGATTATCTGGCGCCTACTATAGTATATTTTGTACGGCTTGTCTAAATGTTGTTTTTTAATTTTAGGGTTGGATGTTAGTAGAATCCATGCTAATATTAAAAATATGAAATGTCTGTTTGTATTTCCATCTGTCTGTCTGTAACGTTTTAACACCTAAACCGCTCAAAATTTATTATATTTTTAATGAATTCTGGTATATAGTTTGGAGAGAAGGGGAGTTCTTAGAGAACAGGACTTTATGATAGTTTTTATCCCGAGAGTATGTACGTTTGAGTATGTTCTTTAAAACTAACCTTAATATAAATTGTACACCAAATGAAAAAAATTAGGAAACTCATAAGAAGGGTTCTTGCAAAGGCAAGTTTTCTCTCTGCCTATTTGTTCTCTTGTTGTAAGCAAAAAGTAATTAACTTGTATGTATATCTATGTTATTTAATTTGACTGTTTACTTATATGTTTGAGCCATTTAGGGTTGAAACATTAGGCCTGTGGGGTTCAAATGGGATCCCTTCTTTTCGCATATTTTTTTTACTTATATACTTTGGCATAATAACACTTTTCCATAATTGTTTTTGGCATACAGTTTATGTTGACATAATTATCTTTTACAAAGGTTCAAATGCTCATCGAGTCTTTCGGGTCATCAAAAAACAGCAATTCGACTCTTCGTGTGACCAGGGGGCTGGGGTTTTCTTCGGCCAAAGAATCAGAATGGGTATCCAACGCGGCAACGCTGCCTGGACACTTTTCTCATTGGCAGCGATATAAATTAATTGTTTGATGCCCAATGATTTCTTTTACGTGGTATTTTTATTGTTATCAGTTGATATAATGTTTTTTTTTTACTCTAGTTATTTATTAGTTTATGGTAGATACATTCTGTTGGTTGTAGATAAATCATTTGGCTTGGTATAATAAGTTAAAATACTTGGAAACGGCAGCAAATGAATAGCTAGACCATTTTAAATTGAGATTCTGAATCAAATCTGCAGAGAAATCAAGCTACTAACTGTGAACTTAAATTCAAATCTGTATTGATTTACTTATTTAGATTAATTCCCAAGCTTTGCCAACTTGACATATTTAGGCGGAGGGTCAAATTAAAACGGTCGACATTTTCAGTAATATTTAGCAGTTTCAGTAATATTGTGTAAGTTCAAACTAGGTCAATTGTAGTTTCTAGTCAGGGGCTGTGTAAATTCTGTGTTGTTTACTGTTAAATACTGAGGTAGGCCGACTAAGTACTCTTATAGCTACTGACCGGGACTGTTAGGACCTAGGTTATAGAAATTTCTAGATATTGCTGTGTAAAAATTCTTAGGGTGTTACTACACAAACATCGATCGATCGACGCTGAGCATTGGCTGATCGACGGTTTTTTTTTTTTTTTTGAGTGTCGTCTCGCAGTTTAACCTATGAGGTTGTCGACCGTTTAACCGGGCTTGCCTGTGGTGACCTCAATATAATATTAAAGCCTCCAGCCAGGGCTTATAACAAACTTACAAACCAAACGACTACACGCTAAGGGCACCCCCTGTGGGGTACGGGCCTCGGCTTAGAGCGTCGCTGGGGGAGGACAGCTGGGAGCGGGCTGGATCGAACTTGTATTATTATTAAGGGGTCAATTTAAGACTACAGGCTCAGCGGCGCGGGCTGGCTCGAGCAAGGGTCAGGGGCGGATGATCGACGGATACCGGGCAATAAACATTTGATCGACCGCCGATCGATGCCATCGATCAACGTTGATCGATTGGTGTGCTAGCTTTAGCTGATCGAAGAAAGAAGTAGAAACTATCGATCGACGTCGACTAATCCATTCTACCATCAGTCGACGATCGATCGATTGATGTGGTAAGACCCTAAGGGATAATTCTCTCATTTTTAGGAGCGTTTGCATAAGCTTCGCAGTCGTAAACAGCCAAAAACATTTTATGTTCCCAATTTATTTTGGTATTGCTGGTCGGTGAGATGATAATGCGACTAAAATTTGTTTATTTAAGAACGAGAATTGACCTTCAGAACCTAGTTTGCTGATGTCACGTGATCACGGAGTGAGCTGTCATTCCACCTTGATTATATGGATTGACAGCTCACCTCTTGATCACTTCACCCAAGCCACTGATCACTTCACTTCGACATGTTTCCAGAATCGACCGGCATTAGTTATCCCACAACGTACCTACCCAAATTACGGTTTAGGTAGCAAAGAAAAAGCTTTTCATACCTAATCCGTGAGTACCTATCGAAGCGAAGAATTAAAACAAGACGATAAGTCGCCTGTGGACTTAGCACCCGACTTATTTCTTTTTTTGTTTGATAGATTTCGATAAGTAATGAATAGTAGTTACAGAAACTTTTTCGTGTGATTGAACTATTTTCTCCACCAATTCGAATATGGAACTTCAACTTTTTAAAAGTTATACAAGTCCTAACACATTCGTAACGCCATCCTCCTCATAACGCTTCAGAAACACACTAACGAGCCGCCTCGCCACGAACGTTAAACATTCCACTAGAACTAACTTCAAAAGACTTCAAATTTATGAAATGTCATTAAGCTATGCCAGAAAAAAAATATAATATATAAAAATCCCTTTGAAAGAGCGGAAAAATATATTGAATATTCATGACACTTATATACCTACCCGCCCTTAGGCTGACTGCGGGTAGGAAAAAAAGTTAATTGAATTTCCACAGAATATTTGGAAGTCTATTTAGATTTTGAGTGAACGCCTTTATTTCCGAGGGTAGAATACTGCTGTTTTACAGGCGAAGTTATTTCTGTTTCATTTATAAATAGCCTTGTGGAATTTGTGGCTTCCATGTTAAGTAATTTTATAGAAGAGACTATTAAAAAGTCTACATTAGATAAGATGTAGCTGTTGCAGAATTTATTCAAAAGAGTCACCGCGGCCCTGGAACGCAAAGGGCTTTAGAAGGAACACGGATGGGTTTAGCCAGTAAGAGTCTGACATGCCCTTTGACGCCAAGAAGTCATTTGATGATTTCCCATCCTTAAAAAAAAAAAGATATAGCTATGCCTATAGAGTATGCAAGTGCCTAGACAGAACTTTAATTGAGCGATAGGTAACTGACAAATTCTTGCACGGTCTGGATAAATCCACTCAAATCAGTGTGGCTCTTTCCTCAAAAGATGACGTTAACCTCAGACATTAACCTACATGTGGCTCTCTTACTAATTACGACATAATAATTGCATTGTATAGATTAAATCTCTTTAGTATTAATACAATTTTTAAATTATTTATTTCAACATTATTTCGTAACTGATACTATTATTATTATAGATTGGAACGTGCAACTAGCTTCAGGTTTTTGACTGACCGTCCTCGACAACTCAAAGGTGCCTTTAAATAATTTATTAAACAAAAGGTCTGAATGATCTTGAGTTTGAATAAACCAAATCAAGACATCTTTTCTCCCTTCTTATTGACCAAACACTGGTACATAACCTCAAATATTTATCCCATGGGGATTGCAGAAGCTACAGAACGCCACCTGTTACGATCCTAAAATACTCCTTTTGCTTATTGATCAATCGAATGAAAAATCGGAAATTCCGGGGTCAAGACACTTTCGATGATAACCATTGACCAACCACTCCGAGAGGACGAATGGAGCAAATAAAATAGAATACTTCTCATCAAAATAAACGTATTAGATTCCAATAAAACAGGGACGTCGCGACACCGACGTCCAGGGGTCGGAATAAAATTAAATTAATGGACACTACCGATACTGAGGGCCCGTTGAGAATGCAGAAGGCTCACACCTTTCACGAAAATCCTTAACTTAATTATGATATGTGCAAAAGTGAGTTTGTTTGGTTGTTAAGTACGCTTTGATGTCTAAATCACTGAATAGATTTTGATGAATTCCGGAACAGAGATAGAAAGGACCCAGGAGATGCTTATAGCATAGGTACCTACTTCTTTGCGATCGCGCAGCGAGTCGATGGGTACTTTTGATATTATCTCAGCAAAGCTTGTGGAAGATAAAGTTCTTGTCATAAGAACATCAATAATATGGTTTGAGAAGATTAGAAACTCTTTATTTATTAGTTATCAAGCTATTAAAGTCCTAGTACTTAAACGCCCCCCTACCTATGTTGGGATCTGCTTCCGATCTAACCGTTTGTAGCTGTTTACCAATATTTTACATGGAGGGACTGCCAATCACTCAGATCCTCTGCTTATATCTTGGCCGTAGCAGACTGACTGATGCGAGTCAATTAATGATAATGATGATTAGGCTGGGTTAAGCCTTCTAAATATTCTTCTATAGTGACTCGGGTACAGAGTACAGCGACAGAGGAAAGTGGAATTATTCAATTTCCGTAGAAAGCAAACCAAAATGCAATTGGCACAGGTTTAAATCGGTTTTACTGGAATCAGACGTTGGTGGGCTGCTAGTAGTAGTATTATATTGGTTTGTAATGTGTAAGTTCGAATGGAAATACATTTATTTATAGAAGAACTTTTAAATGGGAACGTGTTATTTTCTAACTTTGGAACAGTTTGAAAATAATACTGGGTACCTACATTAAACGCGGATCGTGCGTGGGATTCACCAATAAGTACGAACGGTTGAACAAAAAAAAAACCATATGGAACACATGGAGGTTCACACCGGAGAAGTTGCACCAGTCGCAAAAGCTGTTTCCAGAATTCAAATGAGTATAAAAGTTTACGTTAATATCCAATGTAGTGTCTTCGTAGTCGCATGTATTAGGTACTATCGCTGACTGCTGACCATGGAGTCTGGTAAGATATCCAGATTTAGTTAATTACTAATCTTCCTTTTCCGAATTTCTGATTTCCAATCCGATGTTAGATTATCCCGCGGCCATTCGCAAACGATTGGGGTGCCGTTTGCCGATTCTTACATTTCATTGTAAGACCAGCCTCATAATTGCTGAAATCAAGCTATTTGGCCCAGCCAGCCGTTTGACACTACGTTTCTTTTTGTTATCAATCACTGTCACTTGTTTTATTTGATGTGTGTACCTGATGGACTGACTTCAAATAAATGATTTTTTTTATTTAATATGGGTTTGCTCTTGACTCTAGTCTAGGTTATAGATGACAGAAACAAAGTCGACGATGGAGCGAGCTTACCCAGAAGAAGCCTGTTCACTCTAATTTTGAAGAGATTAGGGTTGTACGCGTTCGGAAACACAGACGCAGACAGAGAGTTCCACTCCTTTGCTGTGCGATTCTTGTCCTTACGTGAAATTCATGCCCATAACCTAACGGGGCGAAATGTGATTGAATTCCAAACTCTCCACCACACCCTTCGGGAAATATTTGCCTACAAGCGAGATTTTTTGTTTAATTCCCGAAAGGTAAACCAATTTTATAATTGGATCCCATTCACGGACTACACAGCTTTTTCGGTACAAAATTCATTTATTATCTGAATTTACTTGTTATAATTTAGCGGAACTTAAGCCGGGACTCAGCTGGTAATGAATAGAGTTATTTATGCTAAAATATTAAAGTCTTTCGGGGCGACTGGCTCGTAATGCGGATGGCGAATATTAAACAGTTTCTTGATAATAATGTTGCTGAATCTACGTTTTACCGAGTGGTCTTGTGTCTTTTTATGGGAAAATTGTTACAAAGTGCTTAAAGTACCTACATCAAGTTTTAGGGAGCGATGGCGCACAAACTGGTCATCATCATCATCATCATCATCCTCGGTCCGACTTCGCCCACTGCTGGATACGTCCCACACGTCCCTCTCTTTTCTTGTTTCAATCACGATGACGACAATATCGGCTGTCCATCTCGCCGCCGGAAGACCGATCCAAACTGCTAGCTGTACTTTATAGACTACTAGCGACCCACTAGCGCACGGGTGCTGATACTAAATATTCTACGGTTTAAGGTGTACAATACTGTGGTACATTATTTTGATCTATCTCGTAGGGTTCAGCCAGCGTTTGCAATGTAAGCGCAAAAAAATGTGTTTATTTACGACATTACATTAGAAACCTCTAAAATTATCAGTGTTTCTCTACTATATTATGCATGTATTATACATATTAACCTTCCTCTTGAAACACTCTTTTTAATAAAAGAAATCGCATCAAAAATCCGCTGCGTAGTTTTAAAGATCTAAGCATACCTACCTACATAGGGGCAGGGACAGACAGCGGGAAGCGACTTTGTTTTATACTATGTAGTGAGTATTGAAGATGAAAACTAACTATTTCTAAATCTTGAGGTGTGGTATTTGCGCCAGGGTTTCGGTCATGATTTTCATCAACAGCCAAAAAAATCAGTTGACATAAGTATCTATCATAATAAACGTCTTTGATTTTATTTCAGATAGGTTTAATAGCATAGATTAAATGGTACTGTACGTACATTTGTACAACGTAGGCATACCAGAAATAGATCCCTGTTATAAAAAAAACAGCCTGAAATTAGATGGAATGAAGATTCAGAGATTAATATTCATAAATAAGTAATAGCGTAATAAACATTCTTGTATCCGAAGAGTGTCGTAAAAAACGTTAGAATCAGATCGTGCGACCGTCTGTGGGTAAGTTGTGGGTCGCCTCAGGTCGCTGCGGGTCGCCGAGGGTGGCCAAGGGTGGCCGCGGGTCCAGGCACCAGGAAATTGGACGCCAGCGCGAACTATCGGGGATTACATCGAGATGTATCGAATAAAAACAAAATGAATGCTCCTTTGGTGTTGATTAAATTAAAGTTTAAATTATTTTATTACTTATGTAGGTACTTTAATTCTTTATTATGGAGTAAATAAAGTGTCCTACATAGTTATTTTCAAGGAGATAAGGCTATTCTTGGGAAGAACGTTGCACGTTGGTAGAACCTAGTACAAAATAAAAAGACGTTGGGTTCCAAATCTTGATCTAGGTAATAAGTAAGCTTACATAAAACACAAAAATCCTCACAAATTCGTAGCACAAACTTAAGCATCGGTTGTCGGTTTCTTCGCCGACGCCATCTTTGTCTCCGCTCAAAGGGCCCCGTGAACCGTGCGATGTTGTACAATCTGTAGATAAACCACGGAGATAAACGCGGCTTTGAACTCCATTCGCTTTCATGAAAGATCTGCGGTATAATGAGGCTGTGATTGTCTCGCATCTGATGTTTTTGTATTTTGCTTTTGAAGTTCAAGATGCCTTTTGACGTCTTCAATGTCTAATACAACTGGACTTCTATATAAGAAGTTTGAAAATGTGGATCAGTAAATTTTTATTTACAGGCCACTTAGTTATTATAGTTGTTATGTAGCACTAAATAAATAAATAGTAAAATGATAAATAAATAAATAATAAATGGTTTGCATCTTATACAGGGTGTCCCAAAACTCAACGTCAAGCCGAAACGGGGTGACAGGATTGATCATAACCATCACGAGAAAAATCTGAAAAAAAATCTATCCCATGCAGTTTAAAAATTATGGGCATTTTAAGAAAAACCTAGAAATTTGATCAAACTGTACCATTTTTCGGTTATTGTGGTTATTCTTTTTTATTTTTGTTCATTTGAACTTTGGAAACGTAATCCTAAATAACATTTCTAGAATCCCAATAAAAAATAATGACACAATTGCCTCAAGTTTCCGAGAATTGAGACTATTTGTTAAACTACGAATTTAAAATTTTCAAGATTCGTCGACTTTGACAGGCCCTCCTATAAAAAAAATGTACTAGAGTGCCTTGGCAAGTGGCATTAAAAGTTGGCGCATTTAATCAGAATTCTAAAATGGTACAATACTTGTTAGTTCCATACAATAGAAAAGAGTAAAAAAATTAAAACCTCAAGTAACCCGATTTTTGCTATCTCATTTTACTCAGTTAAAATGTTTTTAATTCGCACAAGCTCTAGGTAGGTTCTTAATTTTAAGGCAAAATGATGAGAGAGATGGATAATGGGTATGTTTGCCATGAGTGAGCGAGACAGATAGTGACGCCACGCATTGAGACGGAGATGCGTCGTTTAAACGAGTGCGAATGAAACAGGATTGATTGATATTTGATTCGGGAAATGGCCGCCCTCTGTGAGTGAACGGTGCACATTAACAAACACGCGGTGATCCGGGTAGCGCTCTAAATTTGGATATCTTTCACGATAAAGTCTAGCGGCAGCACTTGCGTTGCATCTGCATTCCCCATAAATGAGGTGCATGTTCGCATATTCTTGTGAAGTGTAGCGCGTAGGCATGGTAGATAAAAAGGATGCCAACACAAAAGTACAGAGAGAAGCCAAAGTTGCCGGTATGTTATCAACAAGTCCAATTCACAAAGATTCAAGTCCAAAAAGAGAAGCCAAAGTTGTCAGTACTAAATCAACACAAGCGAATACGAACGTGCGCAGTAGACGAATGAGCGAAACGTACTAACTGGTTGGTGTCGGACTGGTAGCGTAGCCATTTGCTTGGCTGAAACTAGTGCGAATGAAACAGATAGATGCCATAGCATCTATCTGTTTCATTCGCACTCGTTTAAACGACGCATCTCCGTCTCAATGCGTGGCGTCACTATCTGTCTCGCTCACTCATGGCAAACATACCCATTATCCATCTCTCTCATCATTTTGCCTTAAAATTAAGAACCTACCTAGAGCTTGTGCGAATTAAAAACATTTTAACTGAGTAAAATCTGATAGCAAAAATCGGGTTACTTGAGGTTTTAATTTTTTTACTCTTTTCTATTGTATGGAACTAACAAGTATTGTACCATTTTAGAATTCTGATTAAATGCGCCAACTTTTAATGCTACTTGCCAAGGCACTCTAGTACATTTTTTTTATAGGAGGGCCTGTCAAAGTCGACGAATCTTGAAAATTTTAAATTCGTAGTTTAACAAATAGTCTCAATTCTCGGGAACTTGAGGCAATTGTGTCATTATTTTTTATTGGGATTCTAGAAATGTTATTTAGGATTACGTTTCTAAAGTTCAAATGAACAAAAATAAAAAATAATAACCACAATAACCGAAAAATGGTACAGTTTGATCAAATTTCTAGGTTTTTCTTAAAATGCCCATAATTTTCAAACTGCATGGGATAGATTTTTTTTCAGATTTTTCTCGTGATGGTTATGATCAATCCTGTCACCCCGTTTCGGCTTGACGTTGAGTTTTGGGACACCCTGTATATTTAACAGAACTCAAAAAGTTGTCGTGAATGGGTTTGAGTCCGACTACATTTTCGTTGCATCTGGGGTGCCACAGGGATCGGTTTTGGGTCCTCTGCTTTTCATACTCTTCATAAACGACGTCAAATCTTGTTTTAACAACTCCCATTTCCTGTTATACGCTGATGATATGAAAATATATAGATCTTGCAGAAGTACTAACGACTGCTTGCTACTACAAGAGGACCTCGATAGGCTTGCTGACTACTGTGTGGTTAACCAGCTAAAACTTAACTTAGGAAAATGTAATTCCATCTCTTTCACTAAAAATAAAAAGATGTTAAATTTTCCCTACACCCTTAATGGAGTGGTCTTAAACAAAGTCCAGTCCACGCGAGATCTTGGTGTGCTGCTGGACTCAAACCTTCACTTGGACACACACATTGACAACATAACGACAAAAGCGTTTCGGATGTATGGTTTCGTCATGAGATCCTCTAACGATTTTAAAAAGCCCTCTACATACTTATTTCTATATAAATCATTGATACGATCTCAGTTAGAGTACGCTGTTCCGATTTGGAGCCCATTTTATGATAAATACAAAAACTGCATTGAAATGGTACAAAAGAAATTCTTGCGTAGTATGCATTACAGATGTCTTCGCACTCGAATCCATTACACCGAGCTGTTAAAACTTTACAACTTATTAAACTTGGAGTCCAGGCGAACATTTCTAATGGTCATGACACTACACGGTATTTGTAACAACAAGTTTGATTGCAATAGTCTTACGAACAATTTGTGTTACGTAGTACCTAGAACTGTCATGCGGCGAGGGGTGCGCGTTCCTTGTTTGTTCCACACTAAAAAGTGCAGAACACACGCGGGCGAGCGGGCACCTCTCCGCCGCCTCGTAGCTACATACAGGGTGTCCCAAAACTCAACGTCAAGCCGAAACGGGGTGACAGGATTGATCATAACCATCACGAGAAAAATCTGAAAAAAAATCTATCCCATGCAGTTTAAAAATTATGGGCATTTTAAGAAAAACCTAGAAATTTGATCAAACTGTACCATTTTTCGGTTATTGTGGTTATTCTTTTTTATTTTTGTTCATTTGAACTTTGGAAACGTAATCCTAAATAACATTTCTAGAATCCCAATAAAAAATAATGACACAATTGCCTCAAGTTTCCGAGAATTGAGACTATTTGTTAAACTACGAATTTAAAATTTTCAAGATTCGTCGACTTTGACAGGCCCTCCTATAAAAAAAATGTACTAGAGTGCCTTGGCAAGTGGCATTAAAAGTTGGCGCATTTAATCAGAATTCTAAAATGGTACAATACTTGTTAGTTCCATACAATAGAAAAGAGTAAAAAAATTAAAACCTCAAGTAACCCGATTTTTGCTATCTCATTTTACTCAGTTAAAATGTTTTTAATTCACACAAGCTCTAGGTAGGTTCTTAATTTTAAGACAAAATGATGAGAGAGATGGATAATGGGTATGTTCGCCATGAGTGAGCGAGACAGATAGTGACGCCACTTTTACCAAAGTGAAAAAAAGTTAGTAAAATTAGTAAAATAATTAGGTTCGCGCTCTAAATTTGGATATCTTTCACGATAAAGTCTAGCGGCAGCACTTGCGTTGCATCTGCATTCCCCATAAATGAGGTGCATGTTCGCATATTCTTGTGAAGTGTAGCGCGTAGGCATGGTAGATAAAAAGGATGCCAACACAAAAGTACAGAGAGAAGCCAAAGTTGCCGGTATGTTATCAACAAGTCCAATTCACAAAGATTCAAGTCCAAAAAGAGAAGCCAAAGTTGTCAGTACTAAATCAACACAAGCGAATACGAACGTGCGCAGTAGACGAATGAGCGAAACGTACTAACTGGTTGGTGTCGGACTGGTAGCGTAGCCATTTGCTTGGCTGAAACTAGTGCGAATGAAACAGATAGATGCCATAGCATCTATCTGTTTCATTCGCACTCGTTTAAACGACGCATCTCCGTCTCAATGCGTGGCGTCACTATCTGTCTCGCTCACTCATGGCAAACATACCCATTATCCATCTCTCTCATCATTTTGCCTTAAAATTAAGAACCTACCTAGAGCTTGTGCGAATTAAAAACATTTTAACTGAGTAAAATCTGATAGCAAAAATCGGGTTACTTGAGGTTTTAATTTTTTTACTCTTTTCTATTGTATGGAACTAACAAGTATTGTACCATTTTAGAATTCTGATTAAATGCGCCAACTTTTAATGCTACTTGCCAAGGCACTCTAGTACATTTTTTTTATAGGAGGGCCTGTCAAAGTCGACGAATCTTGAAAATTTTAAATTCGTAGTTTAACAAATAGTCTCAATTCTCGGGAACTTGAGGCAATTGTGTCATTATTTTTTATTGGGATTCTAGAAATGTTATTTAGGATTACGTTTCTAAAGTTCAAATGAACAAAAATAAAAAATAATAACCACAATAACCGAAAAATGGTACAGTTTGATCAAATTTCTAGGTTTTTCTTAAAATGCCCATAATTTTCAAACTGCATGGGATAGATTTTTTTTCAGATTTTTCTCGTGATGGTTATGATCAATCCTGTCACCCCGTTTCGGCTTGACGTTGAGTTTTGGGACACCCTGTATAACTCCCACTTTATCGATTTTGATATTTTCGCTTTAACGCAAAATGAATTTAAAAAACAGGTTCTCGCCTTTCTATCCGAATCCCCGTAAGGGTAAAATCTTAATTTGTTGTTCCACATAATGTTTACATAATAAAATCATTCATATACACTTCTCATCAAAAAAATCGAAACACCTCGCAGTTTATGATTTGATAAGGATTATCAGAAAAATGTGTATATTTAGGAATAAATGTAAAATGTCATTTAATAGTGAGTAGTATGAGGTTTTTAAATCCTAATGTTAATGTTCTAAATTCAAATTAAGTCTTCATAGGTTTCGTATTTTGTATAATGAGTAATTTTTACCCTGTATGGAATATGAAGGAAATGGGTAAAACAACACGCGTAAATGAAAAAAAATGTAAGAAACGTTTATTTAATAACTTGTATTCCCTCCGCGAGCTCTTATTACTGCTTCCATACGGTTCTTCATCGATCGGATGAGAGTCACGATCACATGTTGTGGTATATTATCCCATTCCTCTTGGATTGCATTTTGCAGCTGGCTAAGTGTTTCTGGGGCTGGATCTCTTGCTCGAATTCGTCTCTTTAATTCATCCCATAGATGTTCAATGGGATTCATGTCCGGGCTTCTTGCTGGCCATACCATAATGGAGATACCGACTTCGGTAAGATAATCTCGTACGACGCCCGCGGTGTGAGCTCTAGCATTGTCGTGCATGAATATGAAGTCGTTGCCAATAAAATGTGCATAGGGCATCACATGAGGTTCAAGACACTGTTCGATGTACCGATGAGAGTTTAGTGCAGGCAGCCGTGGCCCAGATACAAAGGCAAGTTCTGTCTTACCGTCGGCGCTGATTCCTCCCCAAACCGTCCACGAACCGCCACCATAGCTGACCTTTTCTTCAATGCAGCATTGTGCAAAGCGTTCTCCATCTCTTCTGTAGACCTTGTTCCTTCCGTCGTTACCATACAGCATAATTTTACACTCATCAGAAAACAGTACTTTGCTCCACTGAAGGTATGACCAAGTTAGGTGCTCGCGTGCAAAGTTAAGGCGCGCTCTTCGATGGTCTGCAGTTAATTTCGGCCCATTCGCTGGCTTATGCGGTGCCAATCCGCGTTCCTTCAACCTTCTTCTTATTGTAGAGTCACTTACAGCTACTCTTCGTACAACGCGAAGCTGCTGCTGCCGTTGAAAAGCGTTAAGGCGTCGATTTCGTAAAGAGGTTGTTACAATAAATCGATCATCTCGCTCAGAAGTGACCCGATTCCTGCCAGATCCTGAACGGCGCGTGAACGAACCAGTCTCCCGATAGCGTTTGTAGACTCTATGAACAGATGATAAGCTTAGATGCAATCTTGCAGCCACAACACGCTGACTAAGTCCAGAATCCAGCAATGCCACCACTTGGGCGGCTTCTGCGGGCGAAGTATCCATATGTTTTAGAAAAAAAAGTTTTTTCAGACGTCCCAAAGTCACAGTAAATGAAATAAGAAACAAAAAGTTTAAAGACAAGCGCTAATTTTAGTTTTTAAACGAGAAACGTACTCCAACCCTAAATACACATTTGTCTCAAAACAGTGATTAATTTCATTTATAGGATAAACAAATGAAATTCTAATTTCGAATTTTGATTTTTTTCTTCTTACTGTAATGACCAAACTGCCAGCTACACAATAATGTTTTTTTTTTCATGGAATTAATTCTCTTTTGTAAAAAATTAGGACAAAAACAATAAAAACGAAAGTGTTTCGATTTTTTTGATGAGAAGTGTATTTTTTAATTAATCTGATGAGCAATATGTGCACGTTGGTCAATCTCTGTCTCTTTTACAAATTCGCGGACAATAGTGTGGGTTACATGTTTGTTATTTCTATTATTTTAAACACCTGTGTTAAAATGTAACGTGTAACTGTTTTTTGTCCCAAACAAATAAAATAAAATAAAATAAAATAGCAAATACTTGCACTATTGTATTTTTTATATAGAAAACTCTAGGCTCTTTGTTTGCTTTTGTCCACAGAAACTGTCATACGTTTGTTTTTTTGTTGTCTTGTATTTCTCGTTAACCTCTTAAACATTTCTTTGCCTTATTCCAACACCTTTCGACTTATTTATCTTCCAATTGACCCGCCCTAAGACCAAACTGCTTTATTTTTGTTTGAAGCCATATCTAAATTAACCAACCCAGTGCCGATAGGTACCTACTCATTGTTGAATACCATTGATGCATGTTCTATTAAGAAAACAAACAAAGTTGAAGCCGCGGGCATAACATAACAGAAGATTTTCAATCATTCAGCTATTCTAAATGGGGTCAAGCCCATGGATAGGGAGTTAGGGACATAATACAACCACGGAATATATTTATATTGGACATAAAGGCCGTGTAAATAATCCCATAAGAAGGGTTGCGCAAAGGGAAAGTAGGTAATAGTTATCCGTAACCCAAACGTGCGTGACCGCGTGTTGATTCTATAACGTCTTGGTTTGTGATGGTACTGGCATAGTATCAGAATGGATGGCAAGACTAAAGCTGGTTAAACTTTCGCTTGAAAAGCTGTATTACCTATACAGCTTCTCAAGCGAACGTTTAACCTTTGTTTACCAATTATTGCAAAGCCAAAAGGATTAAAAAAAACGTCATACAATTAATAAGTAGATAAGTAAAAGCGACCCAACTTGATTCATGGCGCTTACCTATCGATTCGAAGACAGAAATGCTTTGAACCTAGCAATTAACCCTTAATTAGGCGCATGGGGTCAAGGCCACTTGAAATTAAAAAAAAAAAATGTTTTACAGTGATTAGAGCGCGCTCACGCTCTTTCTAGCTTCCTTCCTTCCACCCCATGGGGTACGCAAATAAGTCGCATCCATAACATCAACGCATGCGCACGTATCGCTGCTCTCTAGAGCGCTGACCCCATGCGACCAATTACGTTATATTTTTTGGAGGAGATAAGTTTTAATTTACAATCAGCCATTAGATCCTATAGATGTGGTCCTGTACGGTGTTCCAGAAGTGCGGGGTCATATTTAAGGGTGATGGCTAGGTAGCTAATATACATTTAAGGAATCAAATGTCAAAATATAAATTTTTTACTAACGTTTTTCAAAGAATCTACCACAAAAAAAGATTGAAAAGTTCAGAAGAAATTACTTTTCAAGCAGTCTGGTGCAGTTGGTCACATCAAATCTGTGGTTGAACTAAAGTTAATGTCACCAACTGTAACTAACTACTTTTAGTCATTTATTGGGAACAGTTTAGTCGTTTTCGCTAGTTGAATTTTTTGAAAAAAAAAACTTTTTTTTGCAATTTTTTCTTTACTGAATATCGTTTAAGTACCTATTAGGATCACGCACTTCTGGAATATTCTGTATTATCTATACTAATATTTTAAAGCTGAAGAGTTTGTTTGTTTGAACGCGCTAATATCTGGAACTACCGGATTGTCGAATTTGGAAAATTATTATTGTATGTGATAGCCACATTCATGAGGAATGCTATAGACTATAAGAGAACGGGAAAAAGCCGGATATGCGCGTACGAAGTCACGGGCAAAAGCTAGTAGGTATACCTAATAATATAAACCAACATAAGTACATACCTACCAAAAATGTAAACAAAACCATACACTTCAAATGCGAGAGGATCATTAATCCATGTCAATGAAACTCCGAATTTGTAATTAAGTCCGGTAAAATGAAAAAAAAATAAAGTGTTTGACAGCCCAGCGACCTAAATATCGGAGGTCGGGAGCTAAGTGAAGCGGAGGTGAGCGGAGCGAGGGATGAAAACAAAAATAACGTTGCTTCGTAATCGTTTCGTTTGTATTCCGTTTAGGTACGTGGACTGGCAGCTGGAATCCCTATGGGCCCGGGTGGGTAATCCCTTTCAGGGAGTGTCGCGAAATAATCCAATCAATCAATCGAACCAGTCTAAGTATAGGTAGCATTCCACTGCTGAACGGTGCATGGTTGGGCTCTCTCAATTTTCGATAAATCAGACTCCCAATTTGTTATGTTTCTTTAAATTCTGGTTATCCTTAATAGTAATGAAAACTATTCAATAAAAATATACCTACCTGAGGTCCCATTCTACTCATTTTTAAACAACGAACGTTCGCATTCGCATCGCAATCGTAATCTGTCAAAAATGAAGGGAAAAGAAAATTAGGCTTTTTTGACAGTTTGCTACTGACATGCGAATGCAAATGTTTTAAAATCTTCGTCAAATTGGCACCCTGATTAAACTACCAGCTGCATACGTCAGTTGTTATTAGTAAAATTAAGTCCCGGGATTTGAAGTCAGTGGTCCACATAAGTCATCGGTTGATAGTTACCAATTTACCATTGCACGATCGTGCCAAAATATTTGTGCCACCGGTTTTTTATTCTCAAGTAGCTTATCTAATATATTATAAAATATATCATCGAATTTAACGCCAACAGTGGAACCTCACCCCATCTAATGTTATTTGGATTTAGTCTGATGAATTCGCGCAAAATATTAATTTGTTCAGTAAACCAAGTCAATAACAGTTTGATTCAAAATCAAATCAAGTAATTTATTCAAACTAGGCTGATAATCAGCACTTTTTGAACTTCAAACAATTATATGAAGATAGTCCCCAAAACAAACGCCCGACCGTACAAGAAATGCCTACATTTTGATCCTGACCTTTATTTGAACGAGGTCGTTTTAGCTGAATCTTTGGTGTAATTATCTATATTTGCATACATTCAATTCTTGTCGATATAAAATGTAAAGATTTCGATCAATTTACAATAGTGCTAAAATTCAAGTTTTTCTTTTTTTCAAGTTTTTTAGGAAAGTATTTTTATATGTTGCTTGCAACACTTTTAAGTTACGTCAATCAAACCAAACTGTCAGTGTCAATATTTCAATAACCTAAACTTGTGGATGGGATTCCTATGTATGTTGTGACTAAAATCCCTGCCTAGCATTATTTGAATTATGTAATTATTTTAAAAACAAAGAAGAAAGCCTTACGATGAACTCTCTTCACAGCACCATCAAGCGTACGTACGAATTATTTTGAGGTTATGTCTTACGTTATACTTATTTATTTAATCACTTTTCTTATTAAACTTCCAGAATTTCGCCTGCTCAACCTCAGCACAGCGCTAAAATCTATTTCAGAATGCAAGCCTATTGTCACTAACATTGTAAAACCTAAGAATTACTTGGTTTGTAATTCAAAAATTATTTCATTTGCACCAAGGAGTATTGGTGTAGAAATCATAGATAAGCGGAGGTCTAATGACATAAAACAGGCTCCGATACCTTACATACCGATTGTGAACCCTCGTTCTATCCTTCCGCTGTTGGACAAAGAGTGGAGAAAGGATGAGATTGGTTTGCCGTCCATCAGTCAGGAGGAGATCCAGGCTGCAAGGTTGATAGTAATTAGGAGGAAGAAGATGAAGAAGCATCAGAGAAGGAAGCTGTGGAAGAAGATGCGGTACACTTGGGCTAGGGTAAGTAGCAACTGACTAGTGTATTATTGATAAATTAGAATGGGAAGTTATTTTGTTTTGATATACTAATGCTCGGTTTCTGAGGTACTTTATCGGTTGTTTATCTATCCGATAATTGTGTTTATGTATGACTTCATAGCATTATAACCGAAAAAGTGCCTCAGAAACCAGCAGCATTAGTCAAGTGATGAAGTACTAGGTGCCACCTAAGTGGAATTAGCACTTCCTCCTGTATAGCCTATCGTATAGCTGCACTGTGAAGTTTCATCAAAATCTGTTTAGTAGTTTTCGTATGAAAAAATAACAAACATCCAGCCATCCATTTTAGAGAGATTTAGATATTGTGTGAATTGAGTTGTAAGATTTTTATTGTATTATTTGTTGAATAGTAAAAAGTGGCTAACTTTCATCATCATCTGCTAAGCCTTTTCCCAACTATATTTGGGTTGGCATCCAGACAAACTGGATTCAGCTGAATCTCAGTATTTTACATGGAGCGCCTGCCTACCAGATAACACGGTACTCCTTGGCAAGACTGGAGTCAGATTAGACTGGATTAAGATCTACAAATGACAAAGTGGCTAACTATAAAAAATATAAAAGGTTTTTTGAGATGCGTAGAAGTGCTAACAGCTTCCAAAGTATTTCAAGCGACTTCTATTTCTGCCATTCCTAAATCCCAATAACTAATTCTTCCCCAACTGAATTACAGGTAAAGCAGCATCGCCGACAGACCAAAGAGAAAAGATTCCAGAATTCATTAATAGCCATGGTGAGGGACGCCAACGAGTTCCAAGCAGAGCAGTATGTGGCTGACAAGTTGCAGAAAGCCAACCACACACCGCTACCAACACGCTGGAAGCACAAGCGGCTGCCCGAGTTCATCATCAGACAACTACTAGGGATTGATAAGAAGATAAACTACAAACATACTGATGTTTATAAAGCTTGATTAGATGTTTGTTTTAAGAATTAAAGTAGAGTTTAATTTAGATGTTGGTTTGTTCTTTAGTTTATTTGTAAAAACCTAGTTTTACTGTGGATGATTACGTGAAGTGACACATTAACTGACTAACGTATTTACGGGTGGGGGTTCATCAAACTACATATCACCAAGGGAACATCTAAAAAACGCCAAAATCTCCACACGTAATTAATGAACGAGGGTGTGTTTTTTTTGTTTCAAAATCAACGAGTTCGATTCCTGGCTAGGAATACCGATTATTCAAAAATCCAATAATGCCAGTTTTAGTTTCAAAATGGGCTCCAGACACCTTTCAGTGTTTTATTATATTCCTCATAGTTTCAGATTTGGCCGTCCACGCACACTTTTAAAATTCACACTGTATATCTGCATTCTACAACTGTGGGCCCGCAACCGCGGCGGGCGCGGATGAAAACCGCTTCCTGAGTTCTTAGCCTTTGTCTGACTGTCCACTGCAGTGAGGAGCGGAGCTGTGCCAATATTAACCAGTGAAATTGCATAAAGACTCCTCTCCGCATCAGTGGACAGGGATTTGCGAACTAGTTTAAAAATTCAAACAAAACCGGGAAGTGGAGCGAGGCAGCGGAGCGGGGACGCGGAGCCAGGAAGCGGAATGTAACCGGCAGTCCACTCACTCAATTGCAAATGAATTTAATAACTATTTTGTAGAGGTAATTGAGAATAATATTAAAACTAAAGGAAATTTAACTAGTAATTACGTTGTTGATCAATCAAATTCGCAATCATTATTTATGTTACCTGTTTCGAATTCTGATATAATCAAAATAATTACCAACCTGAAAAATACAAACAGTAGGATTTGACGGCATAGCAACTAAAGTTATTAAATATGTAAAGGAAATTATAGCGCCTCTATTAGCACATATAATTAATCTCTGCATTTCTGATGGTTTATTCCCAAATAGCCTAAAAAAAGTTATCATTAAACCCCTCTATAAAAAAACGATAAAGGTGATGTTCAGAACTATAGGCCTATCGCGAAAATTTCAGTATTCTCAAAAATTATTGAGAAAGTAATCTATAATTCTATATATTCCTATTTCGAAAAATTCAAACTTTTTTGCAACGAACAAAAAGGCTTCAGAAAAGGTACAAATGTTAATATGGCTCTATTTGACCTGCTATCTAGTGTAATGTCGTCTGTAGATAAAGGTGATCCTGTTTGTGCCATACTAACAGACATGACAAAAGCGTTTGACTTCGTGGATCATAAGATTTTGCTTCAAAAATTACATGGGTATGGTATAAGAGGAAACGTCTTGAAACTCCTAGAATCATATTTGAGTGACCGATCTCAATGTACAGAAATCACTAGAATCTGTCCTATAACTAAATCAGAGCTAAAATATGTATCGAAACCAAGGCATGTAAAATATGGTGTGCCTCAAGGTAGCGTACTGGGGCCACCGCTTTTCTTAATATACATTAATGATCTCCCGAAAGCTATAGATCATAAAATGGTTCTCTTTGCAGATGACAGCACGGCTATTGTAGATTATACTGACCCTGATAAATATGAAGATGACATTAATAATTCTCTAAGTGACATTATAAATTGGCTTGACAAAAATAATCTAGTAATTAATCTTAATAAAACAAAAGTTATTCATTTCCACCAGCGCCGTAAGCATCCACCAGTTAATATTGCCTACAATAACTGTATCATAGAAGAAGTTACAAATGCAAAATTCTTAGGTATAACTATAGATAATAAACTAACCTGGAAACCTCACTTAGAGGAAATCTGTAAGCGCTTAAGTAAATCTGCGTACCTATTATTCCGATTATCCAAGAAAGTAGATACTGACACATTATTAACTGCCTATCATGGACTGGTCGCTTCTATTTTGAGATATGGTGTTGTTTTTTGGAGACAGTCAACTAATAGAGAACTTGTATTCAGGATGCAAAAAAGATGTATACGATCGATGTGTGGTCTAAGAATGACGGACAGTTGCGTTCCTTACTTTAGAAAATTAAAAATATTAACTTTTCCATCTCTGTATGTATTAGAAACTGGATTATTTGTAAAAGCTAATCAACAATTATTTCAGAAATTTTCAGCAGTTAAGAGAACCCCAATTCGTACCCAATATCAAAATTTGTTATGTCAACACAACTGTAAAACTGCTTTATTGAAAAAGAGTTTCTTTGGGATTGCTCCAAATATTTATAATAAAATACCTGATAAAATAAAATGTATGCCTTTAAACAAATTTAAAAAGTCCCTTCAGGAATTATTACTTGAGAAGTGTTATTACAGCGTAGATGAATTTCTAAACGATATTTTGCTTGTGTAAAATCTAGAAATGGAATTTTAATTGTGACATTCTGAAAATTGAATTTAAATATTGACATTGCTATCTTTTTAATTAAATTTTTATTTTGACATTGTAATATTAATCCCACTTAAATTTTGACATTGTAATTATTCAACTTAAATTTTGACATTGTAATTATTCAACTTAAATTTTGACATGGAAATTCTGACTGAAACTTGATTTTATACTTATAATTTTAACTTGATTTATTTTGTTAATTGAATTACTTTATCTGATTGTTCCACTGATTTTGTACGCCATAAATGGCAAAACATGTAGCAACATCATCATTATATATAAGACCTATTTACTGTACTCATGTTTTACAAAATAAATCTAATCTAATCTAATCTAATCAAAGTACTCGTCGCGTCATCTCGACCTTGCTCCGCACAGTCCGCAACACCGCTCCGCACAGTCCGCAACATCGCTCCGCACTTCCTCGCTCCGCATCAATGGCTGATCCTGAATTCTTTATTGTAGGTACACCATACCAGAATTCAGTGATTTCAATAGTTGTATGTACAAAGGCGAGCTTAACTCAAAAATGAGTTTTCTACCAGCAAACCTATATGAGTGATAGAGAGAGATCATAATAGAGGGTAGGATACAGTGCACAAATATTACTATGCTACTTTTAATGATACATAATATATGGATAATGGACAGCTGGGCGGCAGAATACTAACCGGTAAAGCTTTTTCGCTACAAATAGTACCGAACCGAATGCAATTTAAGTACCTATAATAAACGACGTTTTTCAACTTAGGTAATTAGTTACTCGAAGTTGCGGATGTTATTCGAGCGACGAAGTCGATTATCATGGGGGCTGACTTGCGACCAGGGGGTGCTAGGTGACTGGTGCGCCCGATTTAATAAATTGTGGAGGGCACGTTGCCGCTCAGTGAAAAGTCTTTATTTCTTGAAATATTTTATGAAATAAGTAACTCTAAAAACAACAAACAATACCTACAATAATCTACAGAAAAGGTATTTCAGGTCATAAGCTCCTTATCATGGGGTACCTTTCCAAGATCGCCTACTATAGCAACGGCCAGGCTGCGACGAGCTAAAAAACAATAAACGCAAATTAGGCAAGTATTAGTGGACAATTATATTAATAATTCAACAAAAGATACCTACTAATAATATAACGGCACTATTTGATGATGGCGCCTTTGATTGCTTAAGGTGGGTATACCTACTTCACTTTGTGGATACCTATACGTTTGCGAACGTGGAGCAGGTGCAGGAGCGCGGAGCGCAGGAGGTTCACGAACATAGTGGATACCATCTTTACAGCGTAAACCTTCAATAAATTAAGTGGCGTTGCTAGGAGGGGGAGGGAAGCGGTGTTTGTATCGACCTATCCCTAACAAGTTTATCCAATCAAATTTGACATGAACCTACTTTTGCTGCCTAGAATCCCAGCAGTGGTTTTTATTTCTTGATTCTGAACAGAGTCAATAATTTTCATGGTAGTCTTTGCACTGTCCATTTGAACATTGTTGACTAGCTGAAGAGCCATGCCCTCAGTGCGCTTCAAACAATCATCATCGTGGAGCGCTATGCTTACTTCTGAAAAAAAATGCCATTGGTTTTTTTTTTTAACGTCAGGCTTTTGCGGTCGATGATGGAGCAAGCTTGCTTAGAAGACTGCCTAAATTGGAGTATTTAAGTCGAGTCTTCTAGGTTCCCAACTAGCACAAAAGTGCTGAATGACTTTAGCATTAGGTATCACAGTTCAGTGTGGAAGGCATTAGCTTGCCGTTTAACAGCGTAGACCGCGTATACTCTGCTGAATTATCTTTATAGATGAAACAGTACAGTAGGGTTTCACCTTAGGGTTTTTAATGGCGGATGCACGTTGAAAAGCAACAAACATAAACAACTTACTGAGCCTCTTCTTGCCAATATCAATCTGTCTGAAGTCAAGATCTCCGACATTCGAGAGAAACTGAGCGCAAGCTTTCGCAGTGTCCCACGCCGTGCACGCACGAGTCTTTGCTACGATGCCTGGAATAATTATTATACATGTTACGCTTTCCCTCCATCTGCACCAAATATAATGAAAGATAAAGGGCCGGAGCTAGATGAATGGACAATGTCGCCCATTGTACATGATTCAACACAACTTTGTAGGCGTCAGCCAAATATATACCTATAGGTACCTACAGATTTACTACCAAGATTCTCCGAGTTAAACCACGGATGGACGTACGGCTTGGCAAAACCTTACCTACTAATTAGAGGAACCTTGTTGTTTTACTTAGAACCCTAAAAAGTGTCACTTGTAAGTCCTTAGATATCCAGGTTACCTGGTTAGGTACTACCTGTATTCAATTTAATTATTTTGGCACAAATGCTTTTGAGGCGAGTTTGATTTACAAAGCTGTCAGTCAGCAATTTCACAATTTACTCACATTTTTATAGGAGTACGTAGGTACCTAGTAGGTAAGTTATAGATAGTAAAGAATAACATGACAATCTTACCAAATACGCCAGTCTCGTAATACGATATGTTAAAAGCCTTGAATGTAGTGTACAGGTCTTCTCCAGACAGGAGACCGATGGGTTGCTCCGGCATGCAGTCCATAGAGTGACTGCCTTCTTGGACATTGTCTGTCCCGCAGGCGTGAGCCACTATTGAGTGCCTGATTAGCTCTCTGATAAAACAGGGACATTGAACATATGTAGCATGTGAATGAGGATACAAAAATAGTGTTAATCGTAGACATTGATAGCGTGCGGTATAGGTATTCATCCGATGGATGGATTTGAACGTGCCTACGTAAGAGACAGCAGGGGGGTGGGTTACCTACTGTGGGGGTGCTTTTTATATGTGTCCACGTATGAATGCAGTGCCTTCAATACGAAAATATCTAAATCTATAAACACAGAGGCGCTCTTCTGCCTCTGGTTCAGCCCTTCGGCGCCCTTTCATGTCTGACGCCCTGGGCGGTCGCCGCACCGTGCCATACCCTAACGCCGCTACTGACCGATCTTAATACAAAGCAATCGTCGTGAGAATACACGATCGACGCCACTGTAACGAGGCCTATGTTACGCCAACTGAAATGTGGCGTGTACGCGAAGTTCCTATCTGTATCTTTTCTTAGGCTCTAGACAAACGGGCTGCATTTTTACACGGTTGGCAGTTGAAGTACCGGAACGCCCACCGACTGTTGTTAGTCCATAGATAGAACAGTCGCTTTCAGTCAGCCGAATTCAAATTTTGCAGCTGCAGCTGGCATGCACTTCAAATGCCTGTAGGTACCTACGTTAGCAATGAATAGGGGCTGCGTGCATGAACACTTACGCGATATCATTAGTGCCGCAGCCAGGCACTACGACACAGATCCAAGTATCGCTGCCAGGACCCAAGTCGTAGTACTCAAAGCCTGCTCGCGGTTGAGAACCCATGCAAGCCCTTTGTGGTGGTCTTATCTAGATGTTATTCAACATAAGGTACTATTAGGCACATATTACCGGAATGAGTGAGGCTTAAGGATGATATGAAAGAAAAGAGAGTAAGTAGATAGCATGACAGTCGACAGGATGGAATGGCAGAAAACGCGCTGGACCTCGAGTAACATGGGACAAGGGCATAGATGTAGCAGGACTTTTCAGAGGGGTGCATGTTCGACACCCAACTCGAATAGGCCAAGTTTTCTTTTAACACTTAAAGAAGATCCAAGAGCAAACCCAGCGAGCTCAAAAAAAAAAATAACTTGGCCTCGGTTAGAATACTTTGAGGTTTTGCACTCGGCGCTGAATATGCTTAAAGCGTACCTGAAAGCGTCCACTACTAGGTAAATTCTCTACAACAGTTGAAAGTAACTAACTCGTCTAGGCTCGATCGCTTCTGCCAGTTTTACAGTATCTTCAAAAGGCACGCCTGTAGTGGCTACAGAACAGTGATCAGATTTATAGTTCCAGTCAGTGAAATAGTTCAGGAGTTCTCCAGTCATGCTTTCTATCCTCGATTCGTCACAGAACATGGAATTGCCTAGTGGGCCCGCCCAACAGGCTTTTTGGGCCAAGTCTATGACACGCTGTAACGGATGGATGCGGTGCAGGTCGTCCTTTATCATAGGTTTTAAGTCATCTATTTCCCATTCTCGGAAGCAGCATCTGGTAAAGATTGTAATAAAATAAAATGTAAGTTATCAATAATGAGGCGAACCAATCGACTGCTTGGAAATCATGGCCTATAGGTACTGCAGTCAGTCAGCTGGAGCCATGGCAGGATAGCACGGCACGCCAGCGTAAATTACATATGAAGTCACTGCCAGGGTTGAGAGTTCAAGCCCTTTGAGATATACAATTACCTAAGAACTGTATCCAACAAAAAGCATTTCATTTCCGAAAAAATAGTGATGGGGCATCTGAGTGTGTACGCTATAGACTGCCTGTTACTGTTGCAGGTGAGGAAGGCTCCCTTCTGCGCCATGTAGCGCATCTTGGTGAACCCGGAGAAGGCGCAGCTGGAGGCAGTGGTGGCGGCGCGAAGGAAGTGGCTCGCGCCGAGGTAGTCGTCTATTTCGTAGCGCGAGCCTGCCTGTGGGTCAAACGGTGCGATCATCAGCACTTACACGCTAGAAATAACGGTCACTAATCTGCCGCAAACCAATAGTGCTTACAATAGTAGCTTTTGCCCGCGGCTTCATAACCGTTTCTAAAGTCCCATCGCCTCCGTATCAAAACGTCCTACCTATTAGCATAACGTCCTATTCGCAATATTAGCAGAAAGTCTTAAAAAAAAAAGGAAAATACAGTCATACCACACGTAAATATATATGAGATTTTTAAAGTAATAGTAAATACTGATGGATTTTGTTTCGCGATGGATTTATTAAATAGGTAGTTACGTTATTCAATTCTAGCTTCTGCCCGCGACTTCGTCTGCATAGGTAGATTTCTTCGGAATATTGGGTTCAGAATAGGTACTTCAGAGTGAAATTAAAATATATATATATATTACTTTGTCAGTGGCTCGATTCCGATATTTTTTCTCCACGATTCTGATCGGTGTTTTGTAAGTCTGAGTCTTTACCACTCTTGATGATATCAGCCCCAGAAATACTTCTTCATGATTCTGGTCTTCTAATAGTTTATGAATCTTTACCGCTCATGTTTCCAGCTCCGGAAATACTTCTTCATGATTCAGGTGGTCTCCTGGCAGTTTGTGAGTCTTTACCGCTATAGTTTCTGCCTGTCTCCAAACTTCAGCTTCCTCCACAGTCTCCGTAGTAAGCCTCTATACTTAGAACATGAGATTGTACAAGGGTGTTGACTGTTGACAGAGTGCGTCCGTGTGTCCACACCAAAGGTATGTCTTTCTTTTTCTTTCTAAACAAATTAAATAATGAGCCATGACGAAAATCGGATAGTAGGTACCTATAGTACCGGGCGTCGGGAGTCGCAGGGCGATCCCCGGCCACCGTAGGCGCGGGCCTGCGGACGGCGATCATTGGGTGGCTCGCTGTCCGATCACCACCAGGCCCGGGTCGATGGCGCGTTGTGTTTCACGCGCGCCTCAAAGAGATGTCAGCATAAAAGAAGGGGCCCGCTAGGGCCAGAGCCTGCCAGGGTTGCGGAATTTGTTCGAAAGAGTCACCGCGGCCCTGGAACGCAAAGGGCTTTAGAAGGAACACGGATGGGTTTTAGTCAGTAAGAGTCTGACACGCCCTTGAAAGAAGTAATTTGATTTGATTTCCCATCCTTAAAAAAAAAAAAAAAATTAGGTACCTATAGTAATTTTTCAGCTTCACTGCGTTCGCTACTGGGACGATTAGCGGATAGGTCGTTGTTATAATAGGACGTTTTCATATGGAGGCTGTGTGTTCCTTCTATGTCTCAACAAAATCAGTTCCTACTTATACCTACATAAATTATAAAATCCTACTTTGTATAGAGTTTCGGAAGAACGTATTACATCTTAATTACTCCCATATGGCCCGATCCCAAAAATCAATCATCTACCATCTGTTTACGGCATTTACAATAGCTGTCTCTTGCTTGTGACCGTCTCATTGGTCTTGTGGATGCAAACCACGGCTGCTGAGCGTGGGGACCGCATCATGACGTACGCTTGCGCCGTCTTTGCACACGCCTCGTCAACACCGTAGGATGCAGACGCTCCAAAACCGTTTCCTCCACAAAATCACGGGAGCTCCCTACTATGGCCGCAAAAAGACTACATGTACCTGAAATTGCCCACCATACAGCAGTTCATGAAACGCATAGCCCAACGTTTCTTTGAAACAGCTGTAGAACACCGTAACCCCCTTATCGCATCGGCCGCCCGATATGAACCCTCCCACATCTCCAAGGTACCTACGCCGACTGACGCATACCCTCGTCACACCCTCCACACTGCACCACCCTCCTCCAAGACAGCCGCAGAGTAATCTCTTTGCGACTCTTGGAGAAGGGTACTCTTGGTGGAGTGTGGAGGGTGGCGGCGGTCGTCCGCCGTCCTTCCGCACCCGCTGCCGAAGCCCGTCGCAACGTCCCTGTCAATGTCTGCCCTGACCCTTGCTCGAGCCAGCTCGCGCCGTTGAGCTTATAGTTTTAAATTCGTCCCTAAATAATAGTACTAGTTCGATCTCGTCAGCCGTCCCTAGCAGTCCTCCCCCAGCGACGCCCTAAGCCGAGGCTCGTGCCCCACAGGGGTTGCCCTTAGATTGTAGTCGCTTAGTACCTTTGTATGTTTTTAATAAGCCCTGGCTGGAGGCTTTAATGTTTATATTAAGGCCGTCACAGGCAAGTCCGGTTAAGCAGTCGACAACCAACTGTTCAACCTAGGTTGAACTGCGAGAGACCAATCCCAAAAAATAACGTATAATTTGTTAGGTCCATTTTTTTCAATAATTGCCCCCTTCCCTCTCCGCACAAAGACAAATACTTGCCCCTACCCCCTGAGCGAAGTTCTGGATCCGCGCCTGCTCATTACCACTTTAGGGGCGCCGATGAGGTGCCTAGGACGCTGGCAACATTCAATCCGCTTCTGGATTATCTGTGATACGAATTTTACAAGCAATATGATGAATTTTTTTTTATTTGTATGTCCCTAATAATATCACTTACTTACTAATGAAACCAAATTGGAAAAGTCTGACCGTCAACCCCCTCATCGCGGCCGTGAGACAGACAGCGATGAGGGGTTTGGCAACATTTGACGCGCGATATGATGCACAACATGTTGCTCATCATGTTTAATGGCAACGAGCAACCCTTTCACCCTTTCCATCGTTTTCATATTGTGCGCCAGCTGGCGCTGTTGTGTAACGTTACCAAACAGGTTGAGCGTCACGTGTTGCGCGTCAAATGTTGCCTAGTGGATACGCGGCTTAAGATTCTAGCTAGAGGTTTTAGGTTTGATATTCATTTAAATCAAAATTTGAATAGGTTGATTTCTTACCTGATACATAATGGTGCAAGCAGCGATCTGACTCCCAAATGTTTTAGCTCCCATTACGCCCGTACCATTGAGCAGGATACAACGCTGCACTTCCAGAGGACCATAATCTGGTTTGGTGCAGCATGTATTACAGTTACGGTGGCATACCGATAGCACACGTTTCGGAATTTTATAAATTGTATTCATGTTGCATATTATTTTAAATGTTTGAAACAGGAGCAAATAGGCAATCAATATTTCTTTACTTTTAATGTAATTACCTAGTTGTCAGGCAGGTTGTCAGTTCAACATTGTTGTAGGTGAGAAGAATAAACCTTTTGCTCTCTGGTACAAAATAGTTATAGCTGTACCTATGCATATCCAAAAAAGGTGGAACCGTTACGAGCTGTTTCAGTTTTTTTTTTTTCTGTGGTAAAGTCAAGTGAAGTGTAAATTTTTGGCGCGAAGTTCTGCTTCTGGAAGGTCGATAGTTCGCACTGGTATTTTGTTGGGACAAAAATTGATAAGATATTTAGGTAGTGATTTATTATTGTGTTTAAGTGCCTTGAGGAAAATAATATACCTACTATCATTATTAATACATTAAAATTACATTAAATGCTAGATCCATACAGTGATTTAGAGTCGTGTGTGACTCATAGTTTAATATTATTGCGACGTATGAAAACCATCAGCGTCACAAGCAGTTCTGGAGAGAAAAGGTAGGTTACCTACCTATAGGGGGTCTATCACTTTTGTGACGTGTTCCGCTTCAAGTAAAGATGGAGAGTCAGGATAAGGTAACTGATTAATTTATCAATCACCACGTAGATAATCTTATCAATCAAACATCCTCAATTATTTGATAAATTATTTCGATCGATTTATTTAAAACGCGGTCACGTTTTTGCTACAGATAACATATTCAATTCGGGATTGATCTTTCCGTTACTATCTAAACACTAATGGAAACTTATCAGGATATATCTTTATCGAATAATAATATTAGTTAGGTAGGTACAGTTCAATTAATCTTGTTATTTATAAAGGTTTATTAGTGAGATTATGGTGACAAGGTCGAACAGTGTCGTCAACAACTCAATATCGAGGTTACAGGGTGTATTTTAGCACACCGAATAGGTACTTACGAATTAATGAAGATTTTAGTTAGACCAACCCTTGAACCCACGCTATTTAGGAATAAATCTACCCTGGGCCAAGTCTCCTTCCATCCACTTTTCTAAGGTCTAAAGGAGTGCAGCTCTAGACGGATAATAATCATATTGATCATTGACATCACATCATCATCTCTAGTTCGATCCAGCCCGTCCCTAGCTGTCCTCCCTCCAGCGACGCCCTAAGCCGAGGCCCGTACCCCACAAGGGGTGCCCTGAGCGTGTAGTCGCGTACTTTGTAAGTTCTTTATAAGCCCTGGCTGGAGGTTTTAATTTTTATATTAAGGCCACCACAGGCAAGCCCGGTAAAGCAGTCGACAACCTCAGGTTAAACTGCGAGACGCCACTCATAAGAAAAATAACATCATTATCAGTTTTCTTTTATACAGGCACATTCCATCTTCAATTTGCATGTCTACCTACCTACCTACTATGACCAAGGATCTGCAGCGCTGTCCTGGTTATCGGCTGCTTTGGCTTCACTGACCAAGCAGCGGTAGTCATCATCACCCTAAGGTGTCTGTAAGAATTAAGTCGCATTTCAGTTGTAGATAGGTATTTAGTTGCATATGAAGCCATACAGTTCCTTTGATAATGTGCTTGTGCTTAATAAGTACCTATATATCTAATTATTTGTGTACTTACCTGAAAGGATAATTAACTCAAAATTAATAAAACAAATTGTCAATTAGGATAATACAAAATAGCCGCCCTTCACTTCCTCAAATAACTAGATTTATAAGATAATAATACTATATTCTTTTTTAGTTAAGTAAGATATTAAATTCCACCCACAAGCTACATTTTCCCACGTTAGAATAGAAATCGCGGCACGGTACATAAATCAGTGATTTTCGGCAGTTGCAGTATCAACCTATCACTTTTATGATATAATCCGCACTTGTTATTGTTATCGAAGATAACAGCGTACTTTGCTATTGTGATCGTGTGACTATGATTTGCGGAATGTATGAGACATTGTGTCGGAATAGTAGGTAATTATAGTTAGAGGAGAATTCACTAGACGGTAATGCTTGTGGGCAGGCCCGGATCTAGGGGTGGGCAAACCGGAGTCCGTGCCCCGGGCGAACAGTTTAAGGGGCGCCAAATTCAAATAATTGAAAAAAAAAACCTTATTAGTTGTGGGGTAGTAATATTTTATACTATTCTTACTTTGACCTTTAATACCAATCCAGACTCAATGTTTTTTTTTTAAATGATACCAGTAAAGGGTACAATGGGTCTTCGTTATCGCTAAGGTCTTTTTACTCCCGTTACATAATAAAATTAATCAAACCCGTGGAAGATAGTGGGGCGCCACCATCAAATTTCTGTCCCGTTTCGGAAAAATCTTAGACCCGGGGCTGCTTGTGGGCCATGTTGGCACCTTGCTATCATACGTCTGTTTTTGGGACAACCTGCCACGCAATTGTAGAAGTTGTAGTGGTTGTGTCACTACAACTCCTGAGAGACAGAATAGATCAGAACAGTGGTGACCACCAAAAAAAAACAGCGGAGGAGTAAGTAAAACATAATTACCACTATAGCCACTAGATATAGGGATACTGTAGGTATGGTGTCGGACATAAATAATAGCACCATCCCGTCATTTCCCGTCAGTGTCGTAAGAGGCGACTAAGGGACTCACCAGAGAATGGGCAGCAGCATTCTCTGTGCATTGCAACAGCTATACTGCGATCGCCAACCCGCCTGTTTTTTTTTTTTTTTTTTTATGTGTGGCTTCTCGCAGTTCAACCTATAAGGTTGTCGACTGCTTAGCCGGGCTTGCCTGTGGTGGCCTTAATATAATATTAAAGCCTCCAGCCAGGGCTTATAAAAAACTTACAAACTAAGCGACTACACGCTAAGGGCACCCCCTGTGGGGTACGGGCCTCGGCTTAGGGCGTCGCTGGGGAGAGGACAGCTAGGGACGGGCTGGATCGAACTGGGCCAACCCGCCTGCCAAGCGTGGCGATTTTTGCATAGTCCAGCTGATATTACCAACTTTATTCAAGTAAAAATTTAATTTATTCTTACTATTGAAAAATTCATAGCATTTTGTTCAATCATCAGACGAGGCGTACCTACCTACCTACGGCGATGCGCCACCGTTACCTATACAGTGGAAATCCAAACCATAGATACGGAAAAAAACCTGTTAGGAAAACTTTTGTTCTGCGTACAACTAAAGACCGGAATTTCCCTGCCGTAGTTTAGCTTTTTCCTGATAGCTATAAGGAGTATCTAAGTTACGACTAAATAGGTTACGCTAGTTAAGTGTGTTCCACCGTCGGCGTCGACCGCATCAACGCTTACCGCAGGGTGAGGTAGTGGCCAAACGCAAGCACATCTACAGTTTAAAATAATTCATTGACACACTACTAAAGCACAATGATCCTTCAATATTCGCATACGTACCTATAGCAATATTATACCTGTTGACTCAACGATAAGCTATCACCGCTACAAAACAATAAAAGGTTTCGAGTATATAAATACCAATTAGTGGTCCTTCGACATCCAAAAACTGCATCGAGGACCGTCTTTGCTTAACCTTAAAGATTACGGTTATTTTACGGTGATAAATCCTGGTGAAAGGAAGGGACTTCCTATTTCTATTTTGCTGAAGGTTCAGGGGAAGCATATCTGGTACATCCGTGATCGCGGCACTTGATAGGCCCATATCATTCTAGTTTTGCATATAGTCTACTATTTTACTAGTTGTGCCATTTCAACGAAGACGAGGAAATAAAATGAAGGATGAATATCAAGACGATGCTGATTATCCAAAATCTTTGGACAACAATGATCCTCTGGGTCACTTTCGACAACGATTTTTTCTCAAGAAAGACTACATCTACATGTGTGGGAACTCCCTAGGACTCGCCACTAAGGACGCCGAAGAATGCGTGCTGGAAGTCATGGAGCGATGGAAAGATGAAGGTATCAAGATCTGGATGGTTGATAACAACAAGTATTATTTGTATTCCAAGAATTTGTCGAAGCTCATGGCACCTATAGTTGGAGCAGATCCTGACGAAATATGCATATTTGGCGGAACAACAATCAACATCCATCAAGGTATCAGCACTTTTTATAAACCAACTAAAGACAAGTACAAAATCTTAGTAGACGACATCAATTTCCCTACGGACCGCTACGCAGTAGACAGCCAAGTAAGATTACAAGGTTACGAGCCAAAAGATGCTGTGAAAGTCGTCAAAAGCAACGGAAAGTTCATGGATGAAGACCAAATCATAAACGCAATGACAGACGACGTGGCGTTGGTGTTTCTTCCAACTGTGTACTACCGCAGTGCCCAAGTTCTAGACATGGTAAAAATTACTAAAGCAGCTAAAGAGAGAGGCATTCTTATAGGATGGGACCTTTGTCACGGTGTTGGAGCTATAGAAATCAATTTAAAGGAATTAGACGCTGATTTTGCAATATGGTGCACTTATAAATATTTGAACGGAGGTCCTGGTTCCTCTGCAGCTTTGTATATCAATAGGAGACATCACACAAGACTGCCCGGTTTAGCTGGATGGTACGGAAATAAAATTGAGACTCAGTTTTTGTTGCGACAAGAGTTCGATCACCAGCAAGATGCGAATGGATGGCAGATTGGAACTCCGAACGTCCTATCGATGGCGTCTTTAGAAGGAGCTCTGCGAGTCATCAATGAAGCTGGCATACCGAACATGAGGAGGAAATCCCTTCACATAACTGGATATCTGATGTATCTTATCGAGAGGAAGCTCGCAGATTACGGGTTCACTGTTGGTAATTTGAGGGAAGACAGCAAGAGAGGAGGTCATGTATGCTTGGAACATGACGAGGGTTACAGAATCAGTCTCGCGCTGAAGGCCAGAGGGATCGTGCCAGACTTCAGGGATCCTAATGTGATTCGTCTGACGCCAACGGCATTGTACACAAGTTATGAAGAGGTTTATAAAATAGTGGAGATCTTGTTAGACATTGTTAAGACCGAGAGTTACAAAGCGATTGGTAAGAATAGGAACTATGTTGTATAATTTATTTAAGTTACGTCAGTATTTATAAAAGTATCCTTTATTCATTAGTGGTTTTTACTCAAAAGGTGTCAAACATGTTTTAATTGCCTGACACTTAAATGATATAAACAATAAAACGTTTTTTTAACGCCAGAGCATAAACGCATCGGTGTGCCCCGACGCCAAACCACAAATTTGCCGTTTTTTTTTGTCGGCTCTAGCCGACGATGGCGTGTTGGGCACTTCTTCATTTATCGGCTATAGTCGACCGTGGCGTTCAAAAGGTTAAATCACAAACTGTTTATAGATTACTTAAGATTTTTTTTTTATGTTTGTAATGTGTGTAAATATTAATTTGATACTAAGTGTTATGTAATTCAGGAAGGCAGGATTTCATTTTACAAAAATGTAGGTAAATTAAGATTTCAAATAAGACAATCAGAATTTGGTTTTCTTTATATTTTAAATTGAAAATAGGCTTATACTATTTTACTCGAGTTGCAATGTGATTATATCAACATGCCATAAAATTTATCCTATCACAAGTCCAGAATTATATTAGACACATTTTTTGGAGGTTATTTAACGAAAAATATTCACACTTTTACTATAATCACACCACAACGTTCCATTTATAAATAAAAAAATAATTATGTATAATAATATTAACAAAATGTCAAAACGTCATTCCTTCTCAGTGTTGCCGGCCGAAATGAAAACATCTATATTTTTTTAAATAACAACATCTGTGTGTGACTTTTCGTACTTACAACTTATCTGGGATGTACAATAATGAACCCTATTTTAAATTTTTAATAAACCTTAATAATAACAGTTTTCTATTTATCATTATTATTTATTACTATTTACAGTAATTTACATCACAAGAGTATGTTGTATGGTGGTTGTGGACGATACAACATTTTTTTTTATCTTTTTCAACATAAACTAACATAAGGAACTAATAGTAAGACCAGTACGGCCGAATTCAGGTTAAAACAAAAAGTTTTACGAAAATTTGCAAATACGATTGTTTGTTTATTTATGATCTTGGTTTGAGTTGATAGATCAGATATATTTAAAAATCGTATTTAAAACTTTTATTTCAAACCGTTACGTTTTTCATGAAATGCTAGCTGGAACTATGCTTACTCAGGAGTCCTAATTAATAGCAATTGTTAACTTATTGTTATAAAACATTAGTTTGACATACAACTTGGCTGTTGAATCGAAATGCTTTTCTAGGACACATCTATTATTAAAAAACTAGATTTGTATGTAACATCAAGTTATTTACTAATGCCATATCATTACTACAATGAACTCACAACAGAAATACTAACTTTACGGATATGAATCCCCCTTCAAAAAAACCAAGCAATCCGTAAAACCAGCAATCAGGAATGATATTTGGCATACTAAGGCTTTATTTATTTATTATTTATTTAGCTTTAATTACTCTCTGCTTTAAACAGGACTCCCGAAAGCCACATGATTAATTTCACAAAAAAGCACTAGAACAACAAAACACTTTTAATTTTTTTTTTTTTAATTTTTGACCTAATTTTTCGAACGAATTTTTGACCTCGATGTAACTGGCGTGAAGTACGTCACAATACGAACTGCTGTGAACACAGTCGCGTACGCGGGCAGTCGAGGATCACGAGCACTCACGAGTCCGTTCGTTACTAACCACCATACTTGTATCCGCTCACAGCACACACGAATGAGTGACAGATGGTTGAGTAGCTGTCGCCTTGAGTCTCTGTAATAAATTACATATCATTTAAAAACCTAGCTTATTTTACTTAAGGTTGTATGTTCAGTGTCAGGTTGTATGTTGATAAAAATACGATTGGCGACCGTAACTAATTTGGCTTTACTGAGTTATAATAATTAAAATCATCAATACAGGTTGTATCATTGATGTAACTCGATTGAATTACTTTTTTATGAACTAACTATTCATTCGAGTTATATGAACTTAGAGGGTTGTATTGATGATTTTAATGATTATAATTCTGTAGAAAAATACGTGTTACGGTCGCGAATCATATTTTTTCTACATACGGCCTGACACTGACTTACAAATAACATAAGAAAATTTTAATTTCGCGTGGTACGCTGGCGCTTCCACCTTAAGACAGTTCATATTAATTTAGTATACTTGTAAAGTATTGAATATGTTGAATGACTTGACAATTGATTGAAGACAAATTAGGGAAACGGGAAAGCAAGGGAAAATGGAAATTTTTAAAAAGGGGAACACTACAGCTTCTATCAAAATGCAACTGCCTTCAGCACTTTTATAGTAATGCTTAAATCAACCTAGCAACGCGTGCGCGGGTTCTAAAATTTGGAATCAATATCATAGCTCAACAGTTACAACTAATAAATACTGCAGTAATGGCTTACTAAAATTTAAGTAAAACTACTATTATGTCGGGGCCGGCTTCCAGTTTAAATAAATACAGTTCAAAAACAGTATTTTCCGTGGAGCATCAGGCCTCCACTGCCCATTTACTAGGTTATACAATACTCCTTGGTAATACTTGTATTACTTATTTCAAAAAAATAATGTAGGTAAATAAAGAAAAAAATGGAAACCCACACAAAGAACACCCGTTTTGTGATCTCGGCCACACCGCAGTAGATACAACATTCTGGAAAATAATTCAAATAAAGTACTATTTGTAAACGAAAGCTGAATTATACTACTTTTACAACTTTTGAATACCAAAGACCAAAACTACGTTTTAGAAGATTGGCAAATTACCGGAGATGGCAGAACGAAAAGGGGAAGGGGAGAAATAAACTAGTAGGTAACTTTCTGAAAAAATACATTAATTACGGCATAATTTTAATCTACACCTACCTTAGCTTAGTTGTTTATTTGGTCTGTTTGAATGTCTGTCCAACTAAAAGTACTTCAGAAATCTAGTCGAGTTCTATGCTCGAGGGCCAGTCGTCCAGTGTATGCTACGGCTACACTATCTACGTACAGTTGTGTAGGCGCACCGAGGGCCAGTCGTCCAGTGTATGCTACGGCTACGCTATCTACGTACAGTTGTGTAGGCGCACCGAGGGCCAGTCGTCCAGTGTATGCTACGGCTACACTATCTACGTACAGTTGTGTAGGCGCACCGAGGGCCAGTCGTCCAGTGTATGCTACGGCTACACTATCTACGTACAGTTGTGTAGGCGCACCGAGGGCCAGTCGTCCAGTGTATGCTACGGCTACACTATCTACGTACAGTTGTGTAGGCGCACCGAGGGCCAGTCGTCCAGTGTATGCTACGGCTACACTATCTACGTACAGTTGTGTAGGCGCACCGAGGGCCAGTCGTCCAGTGTATGCTACGGCTACACTATCTACGTACAGTTGTGTAGGCGCACCGAGGGCCAGTCGTCCAGTGTATGCTACGGCTACACTATCTACGTACAGTTGTGTAGGCGCACCGAGGGCCAGTCGTCCAGTGTATGCTACGGCTACACTATCTACGTACAGTTGTGTAGGCGCACCGAGGGCCAGTCGTCCAGTGTATGCTACGGCTACACTATCTACGTACAGTTGTGTAGGCGCACCGAGGGCCAGTCGTCCAGTGTATGCTACGGCTACACTATCTACGTACAGTTGTGTAGGCGCACCGAGGGCCAGTCGTCCAGTGTATGCTACGGCTACACTATCTACGTACAGTTGTGTAGGCGCACCGAGGGCCAGTCGTCCAGTGTATGCTACGGCTACACTATCTACGTACAGTTGTGTAGGCGCACCGAGGGCCAGTCGTCCAGTGTATGCTACGGCTACACTATCTACGTACAGTTGTGTAGGCGCACCGAGGGCCAGTCGTCCAGTGTATGCTACGGCTACGCTATCTACGTACAGTTGTGTAGGCGCACCGAGGGCCAGTCGTCCAGTGTATGCTACGGCTACACTATCTACGTACAGTTGTGTAGGCGCACCGAGGGCCAGTCGTCCAGTGTATGCTACGGCTACACTATCTACGTACAGTTGTGTAGGCGCACCGAGGGCCAGTCGTCCAGTGTATGCTACGGCTACACTATCTACGTACAGTTGTGTAGGCGCACCGAGGGCCAGTCGTCCAGTGTATGCTACGGCTACACTATCTACGTACAGTTGTGTAGGCGCACCGAGGGCCAGTCGTCCAGGTCGTGTGCAGGCGGCCGCGCGTCGCTGTGTTCCCTGCGGCGCGACACTTGCGGCGGCTCGGCGTTGGCGACGCAGCCCTCGTGGATGTGCACCGTCGCGATGTCGGACCCGGGGATCTCGAACATTACTTCCAGGAGTAGGTTTTCCTGGATAAATAACGAAATGTTAGAGGGCGTCGCTTAAGATACTAACCACACTTATTCAGCGCTGTTCAGCTTTTGTCCATAGAAAACAACGATTTTGTATGAGATGCGTACGCATCCGTAAAGCTGAACGGATGCGTACGCATCTCATACAAAATAATTGGTCAGTAAATGTCAACATTCGGTCAGTAAATGTTAACGTTGTTTGATTAAATGGGCCTTTCATTCAAAGAGCTTCACTATTAAAGGGGGTTGGCACGGTTTTTGAGCAACATATTCAGGGCAGCATCTGCTCATCTATCAACTTTTCGCCCTGAAAATGGTTGCTTAAAAACGTCACATATCATCATTTCTCTGCGATGGATAAAAATTGTGTTTCTCAGGAAAATTACACCCTGAGGAACGCCCATTGTCGTTTCCGACCCTAGTGAGTTTACACCGTTTATCTGAACTTTAACCTGTCTGCCCATCAAGAACTAAATAAACCAAGGGCTCTATTCCTAATCCCATAGTGCTCAAGTTTCAACAAAAGCGTCTCATGGTTAACGCAGTCGAACGCCTTCGAGAGGTCGCAGAATATTCAGGCGTTAAAAACGTTCTTTATTAGGGTGACACCGGCGTCAGTTGTAGAACGCCCTTTGGTGAAACGCACAAAGTACACAACTGTGACTTTGACGTTAGTTTGACGTTTGCAGGGTCGCTCGCCATAGATTAAAATATAGGTTTTTTCTAAAGACATTGTAGAACGGGCGATCGACTCAATCGTGTCAACTTGGCTACCAACTTATCGTTTTCTAAAATCGCTTTCGTCAAGGCGTTAACGATTGTAGAAAGAGATTCGATACGAAACGTTTGTAACTTGGCTAGGACAGCTGGTGTTCATGAAAGATGGAATTTTTATTAAAGTGACGTAACATCTGACTAAGCATTAACTTTTCAAACACTTTACTGAGAACTGGCAGAATTGACACCGGCCGATAATTGTTGGCTTCTTAAGAATCACCCGATTTGAACAATGGAACGACTTTACTGTGTTTCCTTCCTGAGATCCGGAAATACTCCTTGGTCTACCTACACTAGTGTTAAATATGACAGCTAAGTAGGGGGCAATAATTTCAATGATAGATCTACAAACTTTTACAGATATTCCCCAAAGATCTTCTGTTGATTTAATTTTAAGATCTTTAAAAGCTTGTATAATGGCCTGGGGGTTTGTATGTTGAAACTTAAACTCCGATGGGCATACCTTTACATTCTTTCTAAGTAAGTAAGCAGATAGCGCGGATGACGAGTTGAGAGCTTCTGTAGTTTTAAGAGGAATATCGGCAAAGAAGTTATCAAATTCCTGAGCTAACTCTGCGTCCGAGTTTATTTGGCCATGTACAGTATTTAAATTAAATTTAGTTGCGCGCTGTTTCTTCCTACCTATTTCGTTATTTATTATTTTCCAAGTAGTTTTTATTTTGCCGTCTGCTGATTTTATTTTATTACTAAATCACAAATTACAAATCACAAACACTATATTGCAAAGCATTTGAATGTCTTGAATACACGGCTTCAAGGCAAAGATCAACTGATATCCCAGCTATACGCTATTTCATCTTTCCAGGGCAAGCTGGCTCCTTTCAGATCACAAATAAATTCGGGTAATTACAATCATTTTCCAAATTACAAGAAAATGGCTGAAAAATTCAATAAAACTGCGGTTAATCTTAGATTTGTCGAAAAGTTAGATATTTTATACAATCTTTTCGTGAACGATTTTCTGAGTTTCATAAAGTTAAACCTCTATGGTGAAACTAAATTAATCGATATTCAAAACGATCAAGATTTTCGAAAAATTGTAGGTCATTTAAAACAGTGTGTACATCCAAGGGTTCCATCATCAAGATACCAAACGTTAAATTTAGAATTCAGCTCTCGAATAAATTAAAGATCTCTGGTCCGAGGGGGTCACCTTGTTGACAGCTTACTGCAGATTCTAAAAGGTTGTCACGATACAGTCATTTAGATGGTTGTCTATTACATTGCCAGAGAAAACTGAAAATTTGAGGTATTTCTTTCAGTTTCTGACAGCTAGGTGCCCCTGTTTACCGAATTTAATGCAGGAGTTTTTATTTCTTATGTATTTAGTTAGTTAAGTATTTATTAAAACGCTTGTACATACAAAATAAATGTAATTCATCTCCTTATACTATATAACAGATAACCTGAAGTAAATATTAATAAACAAATGGATTAATAAATTCGGGAAATTACGTGCAAACGTGTATAAATAAACAAAATAAATCATTAAAAAAGAACACTGGGAGCATTGCCGCGTTGAATGGCAATTCTTTGGCCAAAGAAAAGCCCAGCCTTCTAGTCACGTGAACAGTCTACAAGTTGTTTGCTGATGTCCCGAAAGACTTTATGAGTACTCGGACCCCATGGGCATAATGTTTCAACCCGATATTGCACCTTGTCTTTCATATCACACCATATACAATCACAATGTGCAATCATTTGTGCTGGATGTCTGACGCATAGCTAATGGTGATATGGTAACCCTACCGGTGTGGGCACGCTCAGCGCAATTCTGTCCCTACTATTATTTGTTTTAATTTTGTCTTTGTTGCTGTATGGTTGTTCTATAGCTTGAATAAGTGACTTACCATGATGGCCCGCAGTCCTCGGGCGCCGGTCTTGCGCTCCATGGCGAGTGCGGCGACGGCCTTGAGTGCGTCCTCGCTGAACGACAGCTCGCATTTGTCCATCGCGAACAGGAGTTTATATTGAGATACCTGTCGACACCAATATTTTAATTGCGTTTTTTTGGAACGTTCCTTAAAGCGTCTTGCGGTACCTAGGTGAGATTTGGGAGGAAATGTAACGACAAGTAAAATTATTGCGTTGTTACATCTCTCCATACATACGCCTTTCTCTTCCTCTCAGTGCATCTTTCAGTCAGTAACGAAAGAATTTTATATATTTGGATTGATGATGACATTCGGATTTTAAAATGCGAGAAGAAATTTGTTACTGTCAGGGGTTTTCTTTTCTTCTGGCCGTATAAGTTAAAATGTTTTTATTTTCAAATAATTAAAAAATATTCATAAACTCGAAAGCGTGAAAAGAAACAGTAACTCACTAGAGGCGACGTAGGAACTACTCAACACACGCACGCACCCGCCGTTTGCTCTTTTCACTTTGTCGGAAAGCGGCGGCACGCCGACAAGGGAAAAGCGATTCATAAATTTTCAGATCAAAATAAGCTGCAGGCACCCAGCGAGTGAGGCCCCGCGCATTGCGCGCGGCGTCCTTTTATGTTATACCTATCAGCTGGTTGATACGCGAAGGACAACAACCGCGGCCGCTTTGCGCGAAACTATCGCGATGTATAACTATTGGTTCGAAGTCGCTTTCGAGTTTTTTTTTTATCACAATTGTTATTCTGCCATTGATTTTAAATTTATTATTTTTCATCAATCGATTGTATTACCAAGACAAACTCATTTCGCTGGGGGAAAACAACCATTAATATTTCACGCTGTATAAATCACCCAAAGATTGACTGGTAGAAAATGTCTAAGGCATTAAAATCCGCCTCTGTACATTTGTGTTTACAGGTTTATTTACTAATGTTACTTAGTAAATCGTTACTTAACAAATATAGCACTTTAAACAAGAAATTTCTCTGGGCATGTGCAGTTTTAGAAAAACATAGAAACATTATAAATTATTTGTAACAATTAATTTTAACTTACCATAGCGTTTTTAGGTTCCGTTAGTATCCGTACGAGCAGGTCTTGGTTGAGACTATGGAAAGGTACTAGCACAGGGAATCTGCCCACGAACTCCTGCGAAATAGAACAATTTTAGGTTAGATTTATTCTACTATGAGAGTCGGACACTCGCTGCCCATGATTTTGGGAAGGAACATGGATACCGAGCGTCGTTTTTTTTCCCTAATAGCCGATGGACACGATACGTTGCGGCGCCGCACCGCAAAGATTTCGCTGCATCGCCGGTCACGTCGTAACGTTGTTAGGTCACAGCGGCGGGACGTAGAAATGCAGTCTTTTAATAAATAAACTCTCTTCTGCCGCATGAACAATTGGCTTCGCAACGCGTACCGCCCCCTTCCCCGCGTCGTTTCGCGGCGTGCAAGTCGGGAGCGCGGGGCGCCTTGCTGTACTATACCATGAATATTTGTGTTAAACGTCGCAGCGACGTTCTAGCGCCGCGCCGCCGCCGCAATACATCGTAAGCTTCTCGGGGATATAGTTTTAGCTGACAAGGCCATAGTATAAGAGTTAGTACTGACCGGTATCATGCCGAAGTCGATGAGGTCCCTGGCCTGCACCTTGCGCAGCCAGGCGTCGCGCTCGTCGTTCTCCGCGCGCGCCGAGTCCAGCGGCGACGCGTCGGACGCGGCCGCCTGCAGCGCGGCGCGCCGCCCCGAGCGCGGGTCCCACGCGCCGAACCCGAGGTACTTCTCGTTGTTGCGGCGCTGCACCAGCCTAGGGGGTACCCAGGAGTCAGCACTCAACGGAACAATGAGCTCATGGCGCGATACGCAACGCGGCGTGACAGAACGCATCGCGACGCTGCGAGGCGGACCGTAAAGCCGGGAGGCTCAGCGAGCACGCCGCCGCTTCGCACTGCGTGACACTATGATGAATATTTGAAATGGGCGTGGATGGCCAAATTCGAAACTACGAGGAATAGTGAAAAACACTGAAAGGAGTCTCGGGTCCAATTTTGATAATTACTAAAAGCACAATGATGCAGTCATTAGATTTTTGAAAGATCAATACTCCCAAGAATCGAACCCATTAATTTAAGAAAAAATAAAAACACTGAACAGTATTACACCATCCGAAAGTGTCGCTTAAAAGGATCAAATGCTAGGATGTAATATGTGCGAAGTAAATAAATCAAGGCAAACTAAAGAAAAGTGCTTTTTAATTTTGTGAAGATACCTATCTAGATTAACCCCAATCGATATTTTTTTAATAAAATACAATGATTCAATTTTATTTAACATCCAAATCGGGCCCGAGATTCCTTTGAGTATTTGTTACTGTACCTCATAGTTTCAGATTTGACCATCAACGCCCACTCGAAAAATCATCCTGTATACCGTTGGTTATGCTTTTGAAATACAGAGGTCTGCTGTGTAAAGGAGATATATAGTGGGACCCATAACAGTACCCTGCGGTACACCTGTGTGGATTTCGTATAATGTATGTACATTAGCAATAAGATCAAATCGGCAGATAATAAAATTAAGACAGTTTGGAAAGTTATCAATAATGAAACAAGTAGGAATAAAGTACGAAACACTGATTTTTTACTGGAGACTGCACATGGTGCCATAAGCTCTGATTTAGAAGTAGCTCAAGAATTTGTAAATTTTTGCACCGAAATACCATTAAGAACTACTGAAGCTTTAAATTCTTCACCGGAGGTCTCATTAATTTATTAAGAGCAAACGTTGCAGGTTGTACGGTTGCATTCCAATTCAAACATATCAACCCTATGACGGTTATAAAAGCTTTCCGGCAAATCAAAATCAAATTGACCGAAGACTTATGGAGAATGTCTATCAAAGGTGCACGTCCATAATTGAGACCATAGCACCATACTTGGCTTTAATATTCAATTTATGTGTAGACCAAGGAGTCTTTTCGGATATAATGAAATATAGTAAGGTTATACCACTTTTTAAATTCGGTGACAGTAAAGATGCTAATAATTATAGACCTGTATCCGTATTGCCAGTTTTCAGCAAGGTATTTGAAAAAGTGATGCTCAATCAAATGCTCATTCATTTTAACATCAATAAAATCTTACACGATCAACAGTATGGTTTTACCAAAGGTCGTTGTACGACTGACGCTGGTGTCACGTTGTTAAAACACATATATATACAGCGTGGGAAGAGTCGCAAGATGCCATTGGAATCTTTTGTGACCTCTCCAAGGCATTTGATTGCGTAAATCACGAAACCTTGCTCCTAAAACTAAAACATTACAGACTAGGTAATCTTGCTCTCAGTTTAGTGAAGTCGTACTTAAATGACAGACAGCAGCAAGTTCAAATAAACGGTGTTAATTCAAGGGGTTTAAAAGTCAAAATGGGGGTACCATAAGGCTCAATATTGGGTCCTTTCCTCTTTCTAGTATATATTAATGATTTACTCCATCTTTTAAAAAATCAACCAGAGATGGTGTTATTTGCTGACGATACGTCCTTAATTTTTAAGATAGATAGACGTTCTACAAGTCTTGACGACGTAAATAATGCGCTACAGCAGGTCCAAAATTGGTTCACTGCGAATAATTTAGTATTAAATGGGAAAAAAACAGTGCATCAGATTTGCTTTACCGAATGTCAAAAGTAATACTTGCGACATAGTATTGAACAAAGAGAAACTTGAATTCGTCGAAGACACGGTTTTCCTAGGGATCACGCTTGACTCGAGGCTACCATGGGGTCCTCATTTGACATCTCTTGCAGGACGGCTAAGTTCAGCAGCATATGCTGTCAGAAAAATCCGTCAATTTACTGATATAGATACCGCGAGCCTGGTTTATTTTAGTTACTTTCATAATATAATGTCTTACGGTATCTTATTATGGGGACGAGCTGCAGACATCGAGTCTATATTTATTCTGTAGAAAAGAGCCATCAGAGCCATATACCATCTTGGTCGGCGCGATTCCCTAAGGGAACTGTATAAGGATATTAACATCATGACGGTACCTTGTCAATACATATACGAAAACTGTTAAATACGAAAAATGTATGTTCGGAAAAATCTTCATCTTTTTATTAAGATTAGTGATAGGCATAATTTTAATACTAGAAATAGGAATAAATTAGATCAACCCCGATTCAGATTGGCTAAAGTACACACTTCTTTTATGGGATATTGTGTTAAGTTTTATAATAAAATACCACGTGAGATTCTCGAACTGAATGAGAAAAAATTTAAAACATGCATAAAACGCACTCTATGTAGACAGGCATATTATAAACTGGAAGATTAAATCCTTGATAAAAATGCTTGGCTAAATGCCGGTCCTGCTCCACAGCCTCAGCCGCTTGGTTCCACTATAGTAGGCGCCAGATAAATGTGGAATAAAGTACATTGACCTTTCCCTAATAACTGTTCATAGGTACCTGAACAATTAAATATGAATCGTTTTTCATTATTAGACAATGTTAAGGATCACGAGAGATGATGATTCGGGACAGCTTTGTGTCATTAATTCCGTTTTTCAAATTAAAAATGTCAATAATTGTAGGTGGGTCAATGACCGTTATTCCACGATTATCTGGCGCCTACTATAGTTAGGTTTTATATTTGGAAGAGATGCTCACCCTCTTTTATGTCTAATAATAATACTATTCCGCATAATCTTATATTCTGTTTGGAATAAACTTTTCTTTTTCTGCCTTTTGAGATTGATATTCATAGTTTTATATAATGTAGAATTAATTTTTATTTCAAGTTCTGTAAATGTGAGAACCATGGACCATTATGGTAATAGATAGTTTCCTTGTTTGACATGAAATAGCAGGGGCAGTTGAGGGTGTGTCATGCTCACTCCAATGTCTCGCTGATGGTGGCGCGTGTATCGGATCATTCAGTTCCCTTCAAAATGGTTGAGTTGAATGGTGCTGATGCACGCGTCATGTTCGTGAACGGGCGCCGTCAGTGGAGACTGGTCATCCCTTGGTTGCCACTGCCTCATTTTAATATTTCATACTATAAATTGTTTTTTTTTCTTTCTTTACATTGTTAACATATATAGAAGCAACAAGGTTTATGTAACCAGGATTTTTGTAAACATAAAATGATTCAAAAGAGTGTCCGTGGAGTTTCTTGCACGTTCTTCTCCATAGAGATCTACGCTTTCGAACGTGCAAATAGCTTCATTTTTTTGACGGAAAGTACCTGATAATGGTTTATTTGAAATAAATGCTTTGACTTTGACTTTGAATGACTTTACTTTTTTGCCTTGCTTCACAAAGAAGTGTCTATTTTCCTGATACGATATTAGCCGCGACTTTGCACGTGCATATACATTTTTTCATTTTTTTCCATTTTTTCCATTCCCGTATAGCCTATAGCTTTCCTCACGACTGTGGCTATCATTTACAAATCATATTTTTTCCAAATCCGACTGGTAGTTCCAGAGATTAACGCGTTCAAACAAAAAATAGTCTACCTATAGATAATGAACTGGTAGAATTGTATTGGTAGTTTTTTTTACATCATGCAACACACGGTCAAAGGCTTGAGATATATCTACAAATGCAGCTGTACAATGTTGCAACGTTCAAAGTCGGTATGAATATTGTTACCAAGCAATCAAATCAAAATCCTTTATTTTAAATAGACCATTAACAGGCATTTTTGAATTGTCAAGGTCTGTCAGTCAAATAGATGAAGCTAGTTCTGCCGCGCTAGCAATTTGTTTTGAAAGTTATTTAGATGTTAGCGCGGCAGAACTACCTTGCAAAAGAATTTTAGAATGCGTGAAAATACAATATAAAAGAGATTGAGTTTATACACCGCAAAAATGGTCTTACAATCTTCAGCAGGTTCAACAATGGTTTTCACATCTTTGGCATTGAGTCAAGCATTATTATCATCAATGTACTCCTCCTATGTAGTTTATAATATGGCTGCATAGTCTGCATAGTGAGCGTTTTATACATTTGTCTACAGGATCTCATGTTATCTGCCACAATTTTTGAGCCTTACATTTCTATGTTATCATTTCCCTGAATCACTGGATATCTTCTCGACAAAAATTTATATTCAAGTTTTCATGTGCGGAAAGTCAAGCAGATTGATGGATATAATGGTTTAAGTTCTGAACACTTTCTTCTAAGTGTTGATCGATCGATTTAAATGGAAATTTCATGTAAACAGGTGCTCAGACCCGTCGGACTTCGGAAGATAACTCCAGGCTGTTTTCTATTATGTAGACTACATGGTTTTTTAATTAACGTTATTTTTTCTTCAGCATAATTTCATCAGGGCACGACACATTCCGATGAAAGTTCAGAATTGATAGACTTGCATGTAAAGTATGTGCTAGCTATACCTTTATTTTGTAGTCAAAAAAGGGCCAGACTCGCCTCTGCATACCAATTTATTTCAGGACCCCCGATGGTCTACTACAAATTGTTTCTTTCAGTTAACCCGATAAGGCAGGACTTTCGGTCTATAGAAGAAAATAATAGTTTTACCTATCGAGTCCGTTGTAGGCGCCGCTGGCCACGAAGAGGATGTTGGTGGTGTCGACCTGCACGGCGTCGCCGCGCAGCTTGCGCGAGTTGCGCTCCGGCACCGACACCACGGCGCCCTCCAGCATCTTCAGCATGCCTTGCTGCACGCCCTCGCCTACAGGCCACCGGGACATTGTTACATATCCTATCAACTACTTCACAGCTACATGACGCTGGTTTCACAGCTCTCCGGGAGACCCGCGCGGGCTCGCGGAACTGAGACACACGAGAGCCGCTACAACATTGTTTCACAGCGACGCGGCCCGCTCCGGGTAGAGCCCGTATAACCGGTATACTACCGTATCGTACTGAACCCTCGTTTCAGAGCACTGCGGGCGCTACCCGTATGAGGCCCGTACGAAGCTCCCGGACAGCTGTGAAACCAGCCTCTCACTGCAGGATTAAAGCCTATCATACAGAAAAGTCATGTTTTTCAAAATCAAAAGCCATTTATTCAAATTAGGCTGAGTACCAGAACTTTTTGAACGTCAAAGTTCTACATATAGACAGATGAATAAAGACATGATCATTAATCGCTATGTGGATTGACGACTTCATACTGTATTAATTACTAGCAAAACGGCTTCGCCTGAGTGCGATTATCCCAAGCAAATGGTGCCGGGTCCCGTGTGCTTAGTTTCTTCTAAATTCGCGCAGCCATTAAAACGTGAAGACAAAGTTATTCGCATTTATAAGATTAAAATGGATAAGTCAAAACTTCCACTCAATGTTTTCCAAAATCAACAATAGCGACTAATTTGTGACGATTCCTGTTCTTCTGACGAAGGCTGTTCTGTTTGGCAGGTCTTCCTTTATAGTCAGCTAAATCTAGACGACTTATTCTTCTATTCAATATGTGAAGTATTAATAATGCTTACCTCCAACATCCCTAAGCTGATGTATGCCCGGCACGGCGCCGATCTTATCCACCTCGTCTAGGAACACGATGCCTGTCTGTGCTCGTTCAACGCTGTAATCAAAACAATTTACGTTAAATTAACTGCCTCCTTAATATAATGGTAACTATCACCATACGCTCTGCAAGAGTTTCATGTAGAGCCTGCCAGGGTTGCGGAATTTGTTCGAAAGAGTCACCGCGGCCCTGGAACGCAGAGGGCTTTAAAAGCAACACGGATGAGTTTCATTCAGTAAGAGTCAGACACGTCCTTCCGCTCCACCCAGAGCGGAAGAAATGTATGAAATGGGACTTCGAGCCGGATCTGAACCTACATTAAGTTGCGAATGTATTCGAGTTGTTGCAAAACTTACTTAAAGTTGGCGTCCTGCAGTAACTTGGCGATGACACTCTCGATGTCCTCGCCGACGTAGCCGGCCTGCGTCAGCGTCGTGCAGTCGCAGATCGCGAACGGCACGTCCAGGCATTGCGCTATCGTTTGTGCTAATAGAGTTTTACCTGGAAACAACAAGATAAAATTCACTGTAGAAAGAAATAAAGAAAGAATACTCGTTTATTTGGCACACACAGATACACACAAAGTAGATACAAATATAAGGTATCTTAATTTTAAAGCAATAACATTGGTTGCCCACGGATGCGCCAAATAGGCCCAATTCAGCAAAATGCCAGACAACTAGAATTTGCCTGACGCTAGTCACAAATAGTTTTGGGATGCTTTCATTGTGCGTACAGCTAAGAAGTGAAATTACCTGCCGGAGTCCTGTTTCCTAATAGCTACAACCTAGGGTTATTTAAGTCTAAGAGTGAATAGGTTAGTTCTATGCAAAAGGTTCGGGAATACTTTAATTGTACGTACACCTAAAGAGTGGAATACCCTGCCGGAGACTGCGTTTCCTGATAGCTAAAATCTAGGGGTTATTAGTCAAAAATGAACAGGTTTCTTATGTGCAAGCGTGCAATATCGCTTTCCATCAGGTGAGGTTGTGGTCAGACGCCTATCAATAATAAAAACCAGAACTTTATCGCTATTTGTCGTCAGACGATACGTAGGCAGATGAACATCTGCCAGGGTTGCGGAATTTGTTCGAAAGAGTCACCGCGGCCCTGGAAAGCAAAGGGCTTTAGAAGGAACACGGATGGGTTTTAGTCAGTAAGAGTCTGACACGCCCTTCCGCTCCACCCAGAGCGGAAGAAGTCATTTGATGATTTCCCATCCTAAAAAAAAAAAAAAAAAGGCAGATGAACATCTTCCCAAGATCATAAGACAAATAAAATTAAGCTAAAAAAGTATTATGCTATTGTTATGTATTTCGCATAAAATGGATCTTACAGATTTTTACATATTATATGTTCTAAGAATAAACAATGTCATGCTCCCAAATAAATTAATGGCAGATTACATTACTTTTAGAATTAACATAAAATCTAAAAAGCAAAACAAAATTCGTGTTATTTTAACCTTGCAATTAACATTCATCTCACGAATTGATCCCAAAATAGACTTTTCTAAAATATGTTGCTCAACATTTTGCTACAAAAATAGTGTTTTTTAAACAGGCAACACACGCCATTCATACAGAAAGCTCATTAGTTTGTGTAATTGCGGCGGAGACAGACGTGCGTTGAATAATGTAGCAGGTTTGTTAACTGCTCAGATCTGTTATGAAATTGTTGCAACGGAGATTGCTTACTCATTTATTGTTGGTGTAACGTTACGAATGCATGTCAGACGGCCCTTTTGTGGCGATTTGTCTTGTTCGTCTCGTTTTCTTGGCTAATAGCCAAGGTCCAGGTCAGGGGTGATAAATTTAAGGACACGCCACAATAAGCGTTATATTATGCTTTCGGAAGCTTTTATGGATACCCGAAGTCATAGATGGAGAGATAGAAGGTAGTCTATTATAATAGAAAGAAAAAAGTGTCATCAAAATCGGTTGCCAATTGGCTAAAAGCAATGAACAAAAAACAAAACATTAAAAGGAATCGAGAACCTCCTTCTTTAAGTCTTTTAAAAATACGTCAAATGTGGAATTTACAAAACGCCCACTCATGAGATGAGCAATTCAAGTAAACGAGATAATTGTTTAGTTTGAAGACTGATAAACTAACTCAATCAATTAATTAGGTAGGTACTGACTCCACTTACGAAATCTTTCTAGCCATAAACGTCAACACAATGAAAGAATTTCATCACAGCAACCGCCCACAAAAAAAAACTAAACACGTCATAAACAAATCTATCTTCTATCTTTTGCAACATAACCGTTGAGTCGCAAACTTAATGAGAATCTTTTAATTTGCACTTTTCGTTCTCAGCATACGAAATAGTTTCAGCTCGTTAAGCATTCTGATCTCGAGTTTATGGTCATCCCACCGACGAACGGATGGGTAAGGAATTAAACAGCTGTGTTGAAATAGTGGCCTTGGATCTGGTTTAATGGAATAATCTTAATTTACAATCTGCTGGTATAGATGTCCTTTCCATCTGTATGGATTCCACTATAAAAATAAAAATACTTTAATTCAGACCTTGATCCATATTATGTTAGTATTACTTATACAAACTTATAAGCTATGTTCTACTTTTTTTTAATTCATATATTTGTTGCACCGGGTACATGCACCCAATGCCCCATGATGGTGCAACACGGCTTATCACTAATGACCCCCAGAATGCCGTTGACGCTCCCACGTACTCTGCGCATCATGAGAGATCACCAAGAAATCAGTGATGATCATGTAGTAGTGCTACTACTGTGCTATTCTGTTATAATCTCACCGCGAAAACTTAGGTGAAGTGAAAAAGAAATGAGCTTGTCAATCCAAACAATCATGGTGACATTACAGTTCACTTCAAGCTCACGCCACCTAAATTTGAACGGTGAGATGTTTATACAAAATACATCAGGGGCCCTACTATGAAGTCTTAAAACGATCATGATTTCGCTCTGAGTGTTTCGTTTGAGGTCCTAACTGAGGTACTCCGTACGGGTAGTTATTTTCTTTCCGAAAACATATAGCTCTCCAAACAGGTAACGAATGACCCATCTAAAGATTAACTATAGCCAGTGGTGCTTCTAACTTTGCAGGTTCGATTGGCCAATTCTTAGAAACTATTTTAGTGTGGCACAGACAAATAAACCTTGCCGTGTTTTGACGTGCAAATGACAAACAGTTCATTTCCCTGACTGCACTTGGCGTCCTTACATTATTATATTTACAGAATATAATTCAATATTAGCCTGATACATTACTGGTCAATACTCTTTTACATACAATGGGTAAAGTAAGCAATGACCTAGTATATTTTGGCTCGATAATAATTCTATATTTTGAGAGTCTACGCGAGTGCTCTGTCAATATTTGTTTACAATATAAGACATAAGGATGCGTCATTTCTGTTTATTAATTCGTTGTTTTGGTTTCCTGCTGATTCATTCTATATTTTACCTAACACAGTGTAGTCTTTTTAACTTATAGGTTGACTGGTAGAGAATGCCTTGATGCACATACATTTTAATTAAATAATAAGTAAATCAATTTTCTGATCACTTCTTCATATGCAGATTGATTGCCTTTTGGTAGTATTACAGGGTTTGCCATGTGTATTTCAGTGGCAGGCTCATAAAGGCATATAACACTTCCTTGTTCAAAGCATTTTGCAAAATTATTGAACCGTAACATTAATCATCATCATCGTCCATCATATAAGCCAAAAGACGACCACTGCTGGACATAGGCCTTCCCCAAATGGGGGGGGGGTTGGCATAATTCGTAGTGACAGAGAATGCTGCTGCTCATTCTCTGGTGAGTCCCTTAGTCGCCTCTTAAGACAGCCACGGGAAGTGACGGGATGGTGCTATTATTTTACGTCCGACACCTCAAAGAACATTATTATGAATATTTTTTTGTCATATGGATTTAAATTTTATTTGAAAAACGCATTTTTTTCCATTTCCATTCCCAGTTATTGAGCTAACAAGGAACTCAGGGGCTTGAGTCGACAACCAGGACAGTTTGAAGAGGGGTCGGCTTCCAATCTTACCGGATGCAGTTTAATACTAGAATTTTACACGTAGCAACTGTATATCTGACCTTCAAAACCCAGTAACTGGGACGAAACGATACTCCTTGGTTACACTAATTTTTTAAGGTAAGACTTTCGAGCTTCTGTCTACCCATAACGACTTTTAATCAAGGATCTACAAATGAAATGCAATTCAAGCATCGCATTGACACCCTGACTACTAAACCGAAAGTCGTGGGTTCGATTCCCACCCAGGACAAATCTTTGTATGATGAGCATGATCATTTGTTCTGTGTCTGGGTGTATTTAACTATAATATGTATGTGTTTAGAAATATATAAGTATGTTTATCAGTTGTCTGGTTGCCATAGCACAGGCTCTGCCTAGTTTGGGATCAGATGACCGTGTGTTAGTTGTCCCAAGATATTATTTATCAAATACCTTTAAACGAGCAATTCTTGTATAATATATGTATAACGATATGAATCTCGGAAACGGCTCCAACGATTTTCATGAAATTTAGTATGCAAGGAGTTTTGGAGGCGATAATAAATCGATCTAGCTAGGTTTCATTATTAGATAACGTTTACCAAAAAAAAAATCATCTAGGTACTTATTATTAAATTACGGACTGTTACAAGTCAACGCTATTTTTTTTTCTAAGCCTAAGAAAACAAAGGCACTTAGCAACAAATTAAGATGTAATAGCTAACCAAACTTTATTTACATTTACAAATGACTCAGGCGTTATATAATAGTACATTGATACCTCGGTTCACCCATTGGGCGAGTCTATTGACTCTGAATCAAAATCTATGGGGCTGTTGACTTTTTACTTGTACTTCAATAATTAATTTATGTATGAAACGTACATATTATACTGTATGGTACATACGTGTTATGCCATTGTTTTGTTTATAATACTTTACGGACCCGTAATTTCATATGGAGACTAGCTGTTGCCCGTACGCCGTATATCCCGTTTTTTTTACGTTCCCGTAGGAATTTCCCGGACCCGTATAGCCTATAGCCTTTCTCATGAATGTGGCTTTCATATACAAAAAGAATTTTCCAAATCCGACAGGTAATTCCAGAGATTAGCGCGTTCAAACAAATAAACTCTTCAGCGTTATTACATTAGTACAGATCAGTGTTTCCTATAATATTTCTATGGTGTTTCCCAAACATTGCTCTGCCAAGCAAGGCCCGGTAATTTCCACACTGCCCCTTCGTGACCCATTCAATACTATTAACCCCCGCTGGTTACGTCAAGTAAAATAATACACATTAATTATTTGCTAATATTTCGGTATCAAAATTCAAATTTAAAAAAAAAAAACAAAATTCATTTTATTTTGTGAACACAGGGTACAATGATCTTATGTATATATAGTGATTGGTCCAACCTATGTTCCGCCGAAAGGCATACAAAATAGTGATGCTATGATCAAAATTAAATTAATTGTATAAATGTCACAATGTCAACAAATAAAAATTATATCGCCTATACAATGCTATTTTTAAAACAAGGCGGGAATGCGGCGACCCGGTATTTTATTTTGATGGCCCGGTACCGGGTGGCGACCCACCAAACGGGAAACGCCGGTATAGATAGATTAAAGTAAGATGAGTGATCTCACCGCATCCAGTGGGTCCCAGCAGCAGCACGTTGCTCTTGTCGAGCCGCAGCTCGTGGTGTTGACGCTCCAGCACCTCGGCGCCCCCGGTATTGCTGCCGTGACTTAAGTGAAGGAGATCTGAAACATTACACGTACAAACAAATTACTTACGGAGCTTAGTAAGTTAACTTGACCTAGCAGAAGAATATTTATGATGGTTTAAAACAAAAAGAAACTTCCACGAACATTAGGTAAATATACTCTACCTATTCCGATCTCTGGTTATGACGCATCTCTATTACATCCTATATTTGAGGAGTCAAATATAAGTCACCTAAAAATAATATATTCGACCTTTTAATACGGACAGGTCACATTAAATTCCTTCTAGTTCATCTTATTAAACTGATCAAAACACAATTCAATAACAGATATGTAATTCTATTTCTTCTTATATTTTAACCAACTTAAAAAAAAAGGAGGAGGTTCTCAATTCAGTTGTATTTTTTTTATGTTTGTTAAGTACCACATAACTCCGCCATTTACGAACCGATTTAAAAAAATATTTTAATATGTGAGAAAGGGTCCGGTATACATACTCCGATTGGTCCCACACAAATTTTATCAAAATCGGTTCAGTAGTTTGGATTTTAAATGAAAATAGTTGGAAAAATATGTCATCCAAGTAAACATAATTGCGTATTTTGCTTTCTTGTGACTTTACAGTGGTGTTGTATGGTGTGGGGTACCACAAAAAATGAAAACAAACTATAAAATAACTTTAATTTCGGAAGTCGATGTTAAAAACGAAGAAACAACCAAAAACAACGACTTCCGAAATTAAAGTTATTTTATAGTTTGCAGTGTTTTTGTTATTTGGAAGTCAGTTGTATTTTTTTGTCATAAAGTTTCTCATCTCTCCACCACCCTTGGTAGAGAATGCCTAAGGCATAAACGGCCGGTTTCAATAACGTAATATACCTTTAACCAACTTTCATGTTTGGAACGCAAACATGACGTTTCGGCTACTGTAGGTAGATAATTTGACAGTTGGTTAAAGGTACGTAATTGAGACCGGCCGTAAGTCCGCCTTTGTACCTGTGTGTTGCATTAAGTTAGTAAAAAATATATAACAGATAATTTATAAGTTCATCACGCCATCAGCTTACCTAAGACATTACACGTGTCGCAAGTCAGGTGACAATCATTAAGATCGAGTGTGAAATGGTTGGCTCATCAGCAGTGATCGGATATTCAGGCGCTAATATACCTAAACTTCACTTTTATTCCTACGAAAGTATAATACGGACATGCTTTTCAGAATCCCGGATCCCGGAATCGTTCGAAATTCCTGAGATTGCTAAAAATGCCCGCATACAAAATATAGTTAGAACTCGTTGTGAACTCTCATGGAACTGTTGTACAGCATTGTAATAGTTGTTTTTACAAAATTGTTCAATCGCGGGAACCCGGGATAATTTATTTATTCAGAAAGGAATGTCCATATTATTCTTTCACGGGAAGAAGTTTAGGTATATAAGCGCCCGATTATCCGATCACTGCTCGAAAGTCGTTGTTATTGATTCGTTATACAACGCAGTTTGTTGTTTTTTGCAAGGCAAGCGTATTGCGAAAAATCTGGAGCAGATAGTTTATTTTTTTCGATACTGTTGCACATTTTACGGTTCCGTACCCAAAGGGTAAAACGGGACCCTATTACTTAGACTCCGCTGTCCGTCTGTCACCAGGCTGTATCTCATGAACCGTGATAGTTTGACAGTTGAAATTTTCAGATGATATATTTCTGTTGCCGCTATAACAACCAATACTAAAAAACAGAATAAAATAAATATTTAAGGCCTATGGGGGTAAGGTATGGGAGCCCCCATACAACAGACATGATTTTTTTGCCGTTTTTATAGATAATGGTACGGAACCCTTCGTGCGCAGTCCAACTCGCACTTGGTCGGTTTTATTATTGAACTTTTTAAAACAAAGCCATCATCAAAACGTGATGTTTATTTAATTAGCGTTTATAGGAGGAGTTGAAGATTATATGGCACTAAGTCATAACCTTATTTTTTATTCGCTGTAGTCGGGTAAAAAGGACAATGAAAGAGTAAAATCTTTTTTTGCCCGACAGCCCCAGTAGAAGGGTCGTGTTTTTGAATAAGTGTAGTCTGCCTTTTTATAAAAAGGAACTACAGACAAAAAACACACTTGAACACCTGACGTTCAGAAAATATTAAATACAATAAACTTCTTACCAAGTCAACTTCCTACTAAACCAGTAGTACCTATTCATGTCCTTAAATTTTATTTGATTTGTTAATTCTATTTACATCTCTCAATAGATAACTATATTAAGAGTTTCTTAAGTAATTTTACATATCATAAAATGCTTCCTCTCTCCTAACCTAGATACTTATCTTGCTGTGCCCGACAGGGTCCATATGAACCTATTTGTTATTTTACCACCTAATAATACACGTGGAATGCAATAAAAGTATTGAGTACTTAAAAACTTTCCCAAAACCCAAATTGAATCTTCACAAACGAAACCAGGCCCGTGAAAATCGAAACAAAACAGGCATAGATTGTTCTAAGAAAAATCAGTCATAAGGTCACCTGTCCGCTGAGGCGTAATGACCACGATGTTCGTTCGTCACACTTTCACGGCGCTATTAACAATAGTTTTCAGTAAAAAGCAGCCGCGTTCGACGCGCTTTTCAAGAGATCTAGTCTAAATGAGGTTTTGCTTTGAATTTTCAAATGCAAAGTACGCCGTTAGAACCACTTAGTCGAGTTTTTGAAAGCCAGTAAATTGCTGTAAAATCTCTCGTAATTGGTTGAGTAAAGAAACTAGCACTTATCATGGAATTTCTATTGGATAAATGTTCAGTAAGCTGATTAAGTGTTGAAAGGGATTCGCTTATTTTGGTATGGTCATGTGAAGAGGAGGGATGAAATGCACTTAACTAAAAGAGTTATGAATATAAATGTGGATGGATGGACAGGAAGAGGGAGGCCAAAGAAAAGATGGATGCATTGTATTAGGAGTGATATGAAAGAAAAGGTAGTTAGTGATAGCGTGACGGTTGACAGGACAGAATGGAAGAAAAAAACGTGTTGCGCCGACCCCAAGTAACATGGGATAAGGGCAGGAAGATGATGAAGCTGATTAAGTGTTGACAGTTTTTTGAGAGGCCTTTTGAGCATTGGGTACGCTTTAGGAGGATGATGATATAAAAAAAATACGGGTTGCACTCCGTGAGTACCGGCAGAAGTGAAAACTTGAACATTAACGTTGTGCATTTTTGATATTTTGGAATGGTTAGGGAATAATATCGCACGAATTGCTTTAATTCATTTATCAGTATAAAAGTACTATAATTTATGTGGTAAAATACAATATTCATTTGTTGCGCTATCGTTCACAAAAATGACAATTTATATTACATGAAAAATTTAACACTTCAGAACTTTCCCTCCGTCTTCGTGTCCTGATGCGAGTTTAACATTTTACCCATGCCAAAAAGTGCACAACGCGAACGCCGCTAAAAAAGTTTTCACTTCAAAAATTGTGACTCTTTTGAGACTCAGCCAGTGTCAAAAGTTGTTGCTTTTGTTCGCTGGCGTGATGCATATTTTCCTAATATTTTCGTGTGCGTCATATTCGTCGCATGATGTCTTTGCATGGTATGCTCACCTCTGTGCGTGTGATGTAGAGGATGGTGCGCGTCTGTGGGGGTGCCGCTGGTGACGTTGTTGTAGATGCGCTTGTAGTGGTTGTACACGGCCACTGACAGCACCTTCTTCGCGTACTCCTGCCCCACCACGTGCTTGTTCAGGTATTCGAAGATTTTCTTAGGAGGAGGCGGTGGTTTTCTGGTAAGAAAAGAAAGGACAATGTTACTCGTAGTAGAGGTTCATGCTTATGTTGCCACACTAGACGTCGTCGTCCTTATACAAAGCGATCATCGTGCGATACGCGATCGTCGCCCGTAAACATGATCACGTCGTCGCGCCGACAGAGGGCGCCTTCCCGTTTTGCCAAAAAATTACCGCGACTATCGCGTATTCGCGCAATGATCGCTTTGTATTAGGGCGACGCTTTAGAAGTGGACGAACACTATTAATTAATAACAGTAAAATAGGCACAGTTTTAGTAATTTAGAGCGAATTTCACATTACCAATGAAAATGAACGCGACCAATACACATAATACGTATCAAATAGCTAGTATTATCATCAGTGATCGGATAATCGCGCGCTAACGCTAATATACCCAAACTTCACTTTTAATTCCACGCACGATTGCTAAAAATGCCCGCATACAAAATATAGTTAGAACTCGTTGTGAACTCTCATTGTATTTTATTTTAATTTAAAAAGCCGATTGTAATGGAACTTTTAATTTAAAATATTTTTTTTTATGATTTTCCATTTGTTTTGAATAAAATAAAGAAACGAAATCAAAATAACCACAGCTTTAATTTCATTAAATTTATTATAGTTGTTTTTACAAAATTGTTCAGTCCCGGGAACCCGGGATTACTTATTTATTCAGAAAGGAATGTCCAAATTATTCTTTCACGGGAAGAAATTTAGGTATATACGCGCCCGATTATCCGATCACTGGTCATCATTGTTGGAGAATATTGACACTTGACACCGACAGCTCTTGAACGCGGTTTTGAAGTGGTGATGGAGTTCTGTTGCATTGGTGATACGCCCTTGGAAAATAGGATAACTAAGTCTGAGGACAATTCAGTGTTGACCACAAATTATTTCTTAAAAAAACCGTAAAGACAAACCGCAGAATGAATCAAACTTTTTTTTTTCAGACTCCACATAGCAAACTAGAAACAAATTTTTAGGGTTCATTCGTGACAGTTACAGGATGTAACGTACATCCCAAAAATAATACCAAATCAAACAGTGATATCTAAATGATATCATTGTCATGACCTATCCGTTATCAGATAACTACATAATTGTTTTCAGTCTACAGCGACATTTATTAGGTCAGTGGTACCATTATTCATAGATTGTCTGCTAAGTACATGAAACATTTCGTACATTTTATTTACCTAGCAACCCACCCCGGCTTAGCACGGGTACCACTAGCAGAGCATGTTCGGAGATATTGCGGGAGTCAGCATAATTTTTACCGACGTCTTCAACAAATATCGTAATTTTTCAGCCAATTTATACAAAACCCTAATGAATTATACACCTAAACCTTCCTCATGAATCACTCCGTCGATTTGTGAACTTGAATGAAAATCCGTTCGGTAGTTTCGAGTTTTTCGCGTCTAGACAGACAGAACCGGCGGGAGTACTTTGTTACCTGACTACGGAGAAGCAAAAGGAAGGTTATATTATAATTATGTAGTGATAGTGATGGGAAAAATATACGATAGCTGGTAATTGACTTATTAGAACAGATAAGAACCAATGTCGAAACATACAAAGAGAGATGATACACATGTGATGTTAACAGTAATTTTTTGTTGTTTAAGGTGAAAAAACCAGGGTAGTCCGCGAAATTCAAATTTTCATACGTTTTTTGCATTTTCCAGGTCAGTATCAGGTTGTATGTTGATAAAAATACGATTGGCGAGCGTAACAAATATGGCTCTACTGAATTATAATAATTAAAATCATCAATACAGGTTGTTTCATTATTGTAACTCGATTGAATTACTTTTTTATGAAATAACCATTCAATCGAGTTAAATGAACTTGGAGGGTTGTTTTGATGATTTTAATGATTATAATTCTGTAAATGAATACGTTTTACGGTCACGAATCATATTTTGTTCAAACCCTGCCTGACACTGACTTGCAAATTGTAAAATACATAAGAAAAAAATAATTTCGCGGGCTACCCTGGCGTTACCACCTTAAGCGATGAACTCTAACCATCGGAAAAAGTTTCGTACAACAATCGGCCCCATTATGACTAAAGATCCAACCAAACTCATAAAATCACAAAGAAAAAAAAACCCAGATGCATTTTTGTGGCCTCATCGACAAGGACATCGGGCCCTACATTTAACGACTGACAGTGAAAGTTTTAATCCTTTTAACATGACACACGGCTGCCCACCGACTGGCAACCGGCGCATTTTAAGGCCTTTTTTAAAACAAAGGACTTGGAAAGCAAGTGAGACGAAGAAAAATCATGTCGGGGGGGCCCTACTATGAAGTCTTAAAACGATCATGATTCCGCTCTAAGAGGGAGACGGAGCTATACTTAGCGAATAGCAGAATCCCGTTTACATCATCGGAATTGGATGGCATTAGCACGTCATAGTAGGGCTGCAGATTGGTTGACCACATCGAGAACATCAGACTACGAGAGCATGAAGATCATAAGGCAAGCTGTGACTTAAACTTAGGTACACCAGCTGACCCGCGCAACTTCGTCTGCATCACATTTTTCATTAATAATATGCTCTTATCGCTCGTAGCGTGATGTTATATATGTCGTAGGATAATTTGATACTTCGAATCTTCGCGAAAATCCTAGGGGTTTTGCGAAAACGCGGATAATTAGACAGAAAAATTATCAAATCTTACTGGACAAAGTCAGGATTTTTGCGAAAATACTCGTTATTATAGCAATATTGCGAAACGAAACGCTGGCTGTTATGAAATAAGAACGCTGATTGGTCGGTCAGCGCGTTCAATAAGAGATCGTCTCTGATTGGTTGACGTCTTAAATGTCAATCATTTGTTGCCGCACGTTATTAACTAGGAACCAATTAGAAGTCAGCCAGCAAAATTGTAGCCAATCAGTGTTGAGCACATCAAATCTTACTATAGTAACGAGTATTTTCGCAAAAATCCTGACTTTGTCCAGTAAGATTTGATAATTTTTCGCCTATGTCTAATTATCCGCGTTTTCGCAAAACCCCTAGGATTTTCGCGAAGATTCGAAGTATCAAATTATCCTACGACATATACATATATAACGAAGGAAGGCTATATGTATATAATATACATATAGCCTTCCTCGATAAATGGGCTATCCAACACAGAAATAATGTTTCGACAAACTAACTCTTCAGCTTAATTATATTTGTAAGATTAGTATAGATATCAGCAACATCATCAGCCCTTTAGGAGATACGTTAAATTATAATATGTCATATGTCATTGGATTATTATAAACACCGTGACATTGTAAACTCTTTCTTCTAGATAAGGCACGGTATGTACATACATGTTAGCGATTTTGGATGTATCTAACTTCGATGGGATTTATTATTTTGAAAATGATCTCTTCACAGTTTTTTTTATTGTTGAAATGCACTCGTTTGACCACTATTTCACCAATTGGTAAGCGATGATGTGGTCAAAGATGGAGCACGCTTGCCTAGAAGTTACTTATAAGATTTATTACAATACTCAAAAATAGTAATCAATTTTGATTTTGTTGCAATAATCCGGTGACATTTACGAGGACATTACGAAATTGTTACTTTCTTACAAGAATTCCTTTTAAGAAGATATTTTTACAATAGCGTGGTTGGGCTACTCTTTGACAGTTAACCTACTGTTTTTTCTTACTCTGTGACCACCGAAATGGCGAAAGTGTTACTTTTTTTTTTATTATTCTTCTATACATTAAGATAATTTTTGCGATTGCTCAAAGATAGAGAAAGATAAGAAAACGCGGCCGTAAGGCAGTCTGGCAGTGTTTTGATAAACATATTAATATTTATATACCTGCTATGTTTACATAAACTCTTATGTAAGTTAAACTACCTACAATGGGAAAATTTACATGTTTTATTTGCTACCGTAGTAGTGGAATATTAAAGCGCGAATTCTAATCAAGAGAGCTATTAATTATACATTCATGGTGTCTATGGGACATAATAACGAGCCCAGAAAGGTAACCAGGGTAATCCCAGTCTGCAAAATCAGTCGGATGTCGCCTTTTTTTCCGGCATGCTTCTAAGAATGTTGACAGTAAGTATTGAATACTAAATCAAAATTAGTGGAGCTTAGCAGGAAGAATAAGTTTCTAGGGCCGGAATTGCAATGTTTTTTTATCTTGTCATCATATCAGCGGAATGAAGTCCGCTAATGAAGATAGGCCTTTTTTTTTTTAACTCGGGGGATATCCTTATGGAAATCCTCCACCCTGGGGCGGGTGGAGGGGTCTGTCAGACTCTTAATGACTAAAACCACCCCGGTGTTCCATCTGCCACCTACGCCGGGGATCGCGGGAACGTATGCGACTTCCGCAATCCCCGGCTGGATGGAGATAGGCCTGACCCAAGTGTCGCCACATTGACCGGTCCAGTGCGTCTCGCATCCAGCAGATTTCCCCGACCTTCGGCAGGTCATCGGTCCACCTTGCGGAGGCCTTCCAACGTTGCGTTTAACCTTTTGAACGCCAGAGCATTAACGCTACAGCGTGCCCCCGACGCCAAGCCACAAATTCACCGTACTTTTTGTCAAATATGTGTGACGCTTGGCGTACAGGGCACGCGCTTCCTTGTCATGTATACGTGACAATGGCGTTCAAAAGGTTAAACCCTATCGCTGTGATTTTTCTCCAGTGAAAATAAACTTGTATAAACCAAAGTTACGATCCTAATAAAACAAACAAATGCGTCAGTGTTTCCGAACGCATACAACCCTAATCTCTTCAAAATTAGAGTGAACAGGCTTCTTCTGGGTAAGCTCGCTCCATCGTCGACTTTGTCTGTCATCTATGACCTAGACTAGAGTCAAGAGCAAACCGATATTAAATTAAAAAAAAAAAAAACAATAAAATTGTCAGCACTTATCTACAATGTCATCCGGTCGATGGCTTCAAGAGAGAAGATCTAAGTGAAAAATTGCTATTAATTCAATGTGACTTTGAATGTACCTTGAAGGCAACTGCAGAGAAACATAAAATTAATTTATTCAAATATTTTGAATAAATTATTTTCGTTGCATGCTTTATGCAACGGAAATAAGTTTCACAGAGGTCGCACACGGCTTTATAACTCGTATTTTATACTTTCCGCAGTAATTTTCTGAAAAGATTTCTGTTTTGTTTTAATCTTTACTAAGTACCATTAAATCATTATTATTATTCCTTCAAATGCTTTTTTACCAGTCAGCGTGACCTAAATAATTATAATAATTGAAAACCAGCTGAACCATACTCAAACAAAACACAAAGCGAGTGAAACGGGGAAAAATGGAACACAAGTGTAACATTCGTCAAACATAATATTTACATACAATTTGTCGAGATTTACATTTTCCTCAAAAAATCGAGTGCAAAGACCTTTTTAGTAAAACTCGCGTATCGCGTCAATCGATTTCCGAAACCTTCGTTTTGATGAGTCAAGATAAGTGGGGACGTTCAATGAACTCATTTGTTTTCAGAACTGTGTAAACTCGAAATAGGGTTGAAAAGCGAGAATTTTTAGTTAGAAATATATAAAAACCTTCTCGTTGTAGATGTATTCCACACCTAGATGTCGACTTTATTATTCAACAAGGAAAGGTTCGAAGCCAGGTTGCTATGAAAATGAATGTGTGTAATAGGGTTAGTTCCCGCCTTTGTTTGCCACAAAATACGAGCTGGAGATTATGCCTCCTTGTCTCAATTTGTTTATGACGGGTCAGCGGGAATAAACAAATTGAGACAAGGAGGACTCCCGAAGGACCGAATACGGTAGTCAATTGCTTTGCGTCAACAAATCATCGTCTAAACTACGTTTTTATTACACGGATATATCAACTAGTTTGGCATTTGACGCATTTCCAGCCTAATTGACAGCTTCATGTGACTTTTACATATTTAGCAACCCTAGCATAAAAAGAGTTCCGATGTAAAAGCAAGATAGATGAGTTTATTGCTTGGTCATTGTTGCCGCACAACAACTTATACATAATTCATATGTGTTTCACACCTCTGTGTGTGTTCTGGCAATTTTTGTATAAGTTGCTTTTAGCTAGCCAACTGCGCGGCGGCAGATTGTCTCGATTTGACTTTGACGCTATCGTAGCGCGTAGGTTCAATGTTTCGAGTTGAAACGAAATTCATGATTAATAGTTGATACAGCGCTGCACAATAGTCATACATTTAGTCGGTGACAGCATATTTACTTCACTTTCTATTATGTACCTTTTAAAGACTTACAAAAATACTATCTCAAGTAAATTTGTTTTCATCATTTGCTAAACAGTAAATCCAGTTTAAACCGGTTGAATCAGATTGATCTAAGTCCCATCACGATAAATCAGTGTAATTGTTTGACGAAACACGACGTTGTACGCGACTCGAGTCACGATTCTGTGTCAATCTGTACGTGTTTTATGTTCTATGGTAGTGAGTGTAGCGAAATTTCTAAACGGATTAGTTATCTTATCAGGAAAACGTAGGCTTCATTTCGTGTGTTTACTGGGCTTTTTGATAGAGCGGTTATATTTACATACATTTTTTATTTATTAGAGTTGTGTTTGCTCTTGACTCTAGTCTAGGTCATAGATGATAGAGACAAAGTCGACGATGGAGCGAGCTTACCCAGAAGAAGTCTGTTCTGTTCCACTCTTTTTATATATGGTTAGAAAGGTATATAGTTACAGTAGGTACTTGTTTACCTTGGTTTCTAAATTTAACAATTTGGAGTTAAGATGTATCAAACACAGCTTAACTCGAGTTTGACAAATACCTACTAAACTCGACTCCAAATTCTTTTTAAACAAATCAGAGAACACACTCCTAATTGAACAGTTGGTAGAATCATCACCGCGTTAATTCGTTTTTCTTAATTACTTGTTTATGTGTATGTATTTATCTGTGGATTTATATTATTTTTTCCTCTCTCTATTTCTTTTCTTTAAGTTGCACCGGCCATGTTGTCTCTGCACCACCCTAAGGTCGACTGGTAGATAATGCCTAAGGCAGTGGTGGGCAAACTTTTTTAATGGGGGGCCAGAAAGTTTAATAAATTTCAGAGGAGGGCCACAATTATAGGAAAAAATGCATTTTGTGTTGAAACTTTTAATCATATAAAAACATTAAACACTTGCACAAATGTTAAAAATTACAATTTAACTTTTATTCGAAGGCCCTGCCATGGTAGGCGTGTGAGACATATGAATCGAAGTCTATAATTCTACTAAGTAGAGTCTACTTTATACTTCTGGACCGTCAAAATATGATTATCGCGGGCCATACTCTTCATGTCGACGGACTGTCGGCGGGCCGTACTTTGCCCACCACTGGCCTAAGGCATTAAGTACGCTCAGTTTTAATAAATAAATAAATAATTATGTTATTTGTAAATTATTAGCTTGCACACAAATGGATTGTTTGAGTCCTGCTAATTCACTTTTCATCACATCTGTTGTTTATTTAACCGACATTTTCTAATATTAAACCGTTGTTTGATTTTATCGCCAGCATTTAGCTACGTTTATATTGCTATATAATAAATCATAATAACTTCCCGTTTTCCTCTACAACTATACGGCGATTACACATAAATGTAAAATATTTTTTTTATTAGCTCACTTCGTATAAACACGATGCCGTGTATTAACGTATTGTTTTGTATCCGTGTCGATAAACTTTGACAACTGACTGATTTATAATTTTCTTTGTGTGTAAAGAAATTATAAGTTGGTGTTTGGGGAAATCAATTTTATATCACGTTTTTGTATTGTCCTTTTATGCTTCTGTAAATGTCACAATTTTGCGCTACTTATTTCTCGGTGTGCATTCAAAATTGTTTCGTGACCAATGGTAGTTATGGAGTCTTTGCCCAGCAGTAGAGTAGTTCGGGCTACTAATATTAATATTAACTGTAAAAGTCTACATTTTCAAAACGGAACACTGTGGTCGCTGTTTTCAAAAAGAGCTTTCGTACCTGACGGTCGATTCTGTGAACATATCGAAGTGAAGGCTTCGGTGAAGTGATCACGAGATGAGCTGTCAATCCATATAAATATAATCCAGTATTCCCTATTCTCTCTTGTCACTAGTACGTAACCAATTCTGACATAGTATTACGGAGTGGAGACCTGGTGACCTGAAACACAGGCCATTGGCCTAGCTTAGGCACCAGTCCCCACAATATTTTCATTGTTGTACTACTTGGCAATTAAATATGTAAATGTTTCTGTTAAATATTGTGGTGAAAATAAACGTATTATTATTATTAAATAAACGTATTATTATTATTAAATAAACGTATTATTATTATTAAATAAACGTATTATTATTATTAAATAAACGTATTATTATTATTAAATAAACGTATTATTATTATATAATCACGATGTCACGTGATCACGAAATGCGCTGTCATTTCATCTTGATTATATGGGTTGACAGCTCACCTTGTGATCACTTCACCTAAGCCTTCACTTCGACATGTTTACAGAATCGACTGGCTGATCAACATCACCTACCTTCAGTATTACGAGTATTACGACAGGTCATCACCGTAATTTGAACATTAATCTTTACTACGTCAATCATCATACAAAACAAATTCTGGTACCGACCATATGCTTAAAACAATCAATAAAAATATCACTATCTCACCTGTAAAATCCAGACTTATTATCCGCATTGTCTTTAATGCTCTTCTTAGTGTCCACCTCACTAAGGACCACGAAGAAGTGGTGGCACTTATCACACTTGACGAAACGTGTGGAACTAACGAAGGTCTCCACGTGGGTGCAGGGGTCTCCACACTTGGGGCACGTGAGGACGCCATTGTTACCCGACCCTGACTTCTTGCCACCTGATGTAGAACCTGACAAGACAAAATGAGAAAGGTGAAAAAAAAATATCGTAAGATCCAGCCTGATTTAGCTGTTCTCCCCCCAGCGACGCCCATAGCCGAGGTTCTTACCCCACAGGGTAATTAATTTTATATTAAGGCTGCCACGGGCAAGTCCAGTTAAGCAGACGACAACCTCCGAGGATTACCTGCGAGAAGTAAGTCATAAAAAAGAAATAAATTCTGTCTCTATGTTCATTGAAGCGATCAATATAGGTTACTAACAGGTAGGGCAAGTTAGAAGGAACAGTCTTAAATTTGCAGCAATCGTTCTGGCGAAAGTTAAGTTTTCTGTGTGTGAAGTGTGAGCAAACAAAACATAATAAATAATTGTACCACGAAAGTGTAGTGTAGCTTTCGCTGGAATTACTACATATATACTAGTTGCAAGGGAAATGTTAAATGAGAGGTTGCATAAACTTAAATATCAAGAAACCACAGATCAAGGTAAAATTCTGTCCCTATGTTCATTGAAGCTATCAATGTAGGTTACTTAACGATAGGGCAAGTTAGAAGGAAAAGTCTTGAATTTGCAGCAGTAGTTCTGGCGAAAGTTAAGCTTTCTGTGTGTGAGAACTAAGTGTGAGCGCACAACGATAGTACATAATAAATAATTGTACCACGGAAAGTGTAGGGTAGCTTTCGCTGGTATTACTACATGGATACTAGTTGCAAGGGAAATGTTAACTGAGAATTTGCATAAACTTAAATATCAAGAAACCACAGATCAAGGTAAAATTCTGTCCCTAAGGTCATTGAAGCTATCAATATAGGTTACTTAGATAGGGCAAGTTAGAAGGAAAAGTCTTGAATTTGCAGCAGTAGTTCTGGCGAAAGTTAAGCTTTCTGTGTGTGAGAACTAAGTGTGAGCGCACAACGATAGTACATAATAAATAATTGTACCACGGAAAGTGCAGGGTAGCTTTCGCTGGTATTACTACATGGATACTAGTTGCAAGGGAAATGTTAAATGAGAAGTTGCATAAACCTAACCAATTACCAAGCAAGAACAAGGTAAAAACAAACATGTAATTCAAATAAACATTATTGCATAAAACATCATTACATGGCAATGAACTATAAGAATATAATGTTTAAATAATTTAGCGTGCAATCGCCTTGCCATCTAATGAGATAGGCATTGCTAGTATTGCACGTAAACCATTTCCGTCAATTAGAACCTGAAAACAGCCTTCGGAAAGATAAAGTAATCGATGCTTCCTTTCATTATAGTAAGACTAAATTAATATTCAAGTGACCTTTATCAGTCCAAATAAGTTGAACACTGACTGCCATGGTATTGAAAGAAAGAAGACCTGTGATGCCTCTAGGTCACTGGACTAGAAACCATGGAGTTCCTAACCTTCGGAGTACCATGCAATACTTGCCATTATGTGCAAAGCTATTCGGTGAATTAGAAAGCTAATCGGACATGCCATAGTTTAAGCGTGGAAAAAAGAGTTCACATAAGTGACCTTCTGGGTAACCTAGAAGGTCAAGGGCAGCCTTCAATTCAAGGCGCTGTCAAAGCCATTATTAAATACTCAGACTGTGTTATATAGATGTGAAGTGTGGCAGTTATATCTCACAGCAAAAATCGTTCAGGTTCACAGTGCACAGTGGGTTCACTGCACTTGTACCAATATAATTTCTCTTGCTGGTATAAAAAGCCAAAGAACTGCTCTATTAGAAATCTTTGGTTAAATTAACACCATATCTTAAGAGCTGAAGGGTTTTTTTTTTTGGACGTGACCACTCGCATTTCAGCACACTAAGGCTGGTTACTACTTAACCGGACTATCCCGTGGTGGCCTCAAATGAATTTAAGGCCCCCAGCCAGGGTAAAGGAAATTACTTGTATTAATATTGACCCAATTTATATGCTGCATAAGGCGTCGTCAACCCCGCCGCGAGCGATGGTCGTTGTGGCCAGTAGGTCACATAGTTTCCCTTATTTTCTTATTCTTTCTTTCTTTGCGACTTCTTGGGCTGTTCCTCGCACTAAACTGGTCATGATTCTCACCTGCAGCAGCTTCTTTAGGTGGGTGCGCGTGTGGCGGTCCGGGCGGCTGCTCGGTGGGGCTCTTGCACATTACCGAGCAAGTGCTGAGCCCGCGGGGACACGTCCGTCGTAGAGTGCGACATTGCGGGACTCCTGTTGGCAATGGAAGATTTCTTGTTAGTTTGTAGAACAATAAACATCATGTGATAAAGATTTCAAAAAAGGAATATTACGTTACATTTATCTAGAATTTATAGTTTACGGTAGTATTGCTCAAGTGCTCTTACCAACAGTAAATTTTCTGACAAAATTGGGCGATTCAAGAGAAGATAATAAGTGTTTTTGTAAATTGCTTTACAAATAAAACAAAACACTGTGGTTGCTACGCTAGAAGAAACGCGATGCTAAATTTCGCAAAAGCGTCTTTGTTCGGAATTACACTTTTTACATGCAATTTCATAAAACATAGTAATTTAATGAAACCGTTGCTTTCTTTGTAATTTTACTTTCACTCAAAAAAAAAAACAAATAGCCGTTGAAACTTTACCCAACTCTCCCCCAAGGTATTCTTTCAATTTTTTTATTAATTTCGTCTTCAATATTGCGTTAATCAAAGCATAATCTTATATATCGTTTATATATACTTTTATTCATGAAGATTCATTTTAATGAACAAAACTGATCGACCATGGACACCACAAGTCACATGCCTGCATGCAGTCAGGCACAGCCTATCGAAAATGAACCTCAGTGTGACAATCTTTAATTTATTTAAATTCAAACGAGCAACAACAAAAATAAATGATTAAAATGCCTCCGACTATAAAACCACTAATGTTTAGGCAAGCAAGGTCAATAATACCCAAACGGTAGGTCATTCGAATTTTGCATAATCAAGGTCAATAACCAAACATAGTTCTTAGTTAATCAGCATTGACTAGTTTTAATACGGGGCTTTGCTTGCGGTCATGTTTTATTTTCACAATTAAGTAGTAGGCTATAACCGTCCCAAAGTACCATCTATCTCTGTACCGAGATTCATCTAACTCGGTTCAGCGATTTAGGCGTGATAGCGGAACAAACCCACTTTCGTTTTTACAATGTTAGTAGGGATTAATTAAAAGCATTCGAGGATTTTCATTCTACTGAACTTGACATTCAAAAACGTCAAGGTACCTTATACATATGGATTTTGGAATAAAAACTTCTTGGTACAAATAGTTAGACAAGCAGGTGCTTCCTGAATTGAAATAGCTTTTAATGATTTTTCTTTTTGACTGGCCTGTTGGTCGAGTGGTTAGTGACCCTGACTGCAAAACCGGAGGTCGTGGGTTCGATTCCCACCCAGGACAAATCTTTGTGTGATGAGCATGATCATTTGTTCTGTGTCTGGGTGTAATTTGTCTATAATATGTATGTATTTAGAAATATATAAGTATGTTTATCAGTTGTCTGGTTGCCATAGTACAGGCTCTGCCTAGTTTGGGATCGGATGACCGTGTGTGAGTTGTCCCAGCATATATTATTATTATTATTAATGAGCTAAGTTTCAAGCTGAGCTTATGTAGATTTAACGACGCTTACGTAAAGGTGCTCCCACACTTGGAACATTCGCCTGTAATGTAACGTTACAGAGTCGAGCATCACATTGGTGAGGGAAGAGAACCGAGCATTACAGTGCGCAACCTGTAATGTTACAGATTCGAGCATTACATTGGTGAGGCAGGAGAACCGAGCATTACGGTGCGCAATTTTGCGTAAAGTCGAATCTGAAATGTTACATTACAGGATAACGCTCCAGGTCAGGGAGCACCTTTAGGTTATCATCGTTTGTAATATCGAAGTAAGTAACTTAGAGCTTGTATGTAAAAGGAAGAAGTCCCAATTACTCATCAAATGTGTGCAAACGTAAAGAGATAAATTGCCGATTTGTTCGAAGGATTTCGGGAATTACAGTACGAAAATCCTTTCGCTAATAGAAAGCTTCGAGCCAATGTTATGCCCTGAAAAAATATATACGTTTTCGGCGGTATAGGCCGTGGGAAAAAGCGAGTTAGTGAATTCTTTAAGTTGAAAGCATGACTCAGTGTCAGTAATCAAAAACCGCGAGACGGACTCTCACACGAAGAGTTCCGTACTAACCAAAACCGAAAAACAAAAAAAAACCGGCCGAGTGCGAGTCGGACTCGCGCACGAAGGTTTCCGTACCATTATCTATAAAAACGGCAAAAAAATCACGTTTGTTGTATGGGAGCTCACCACACAGCCTAGTGACAGACGGACAGCGAAGTCTTAGTAATAGGGTCCCGTTTTACCCTTTGGGTACGGAATCCTAAAACACGTTTCTTGTATGGGAACCCCCTTTAATTTTTTATTTGTTGTTATAGCGGCAATACATTTACACCATGAAAATCTCAACTGACTACCTATTATGATTCTTGAGATAGGTACAGCCCGCTGACAGACAGACGGACAGCGGAGGCTCAGTAATAGGGTTCCGTTTTTGACCGGATCCGGTATTGACATTAAATTATTGCAACAGAACGACCCAATAAAGCTTCATCATTTCAAGGATCGAACTTACTTGGCAGCTTTCCATAAGGATAAACGTAGCCATAAAACCAAGTAAATCTTTCAAGTATGCCCTATGTAGCGACCTTATGTATATAGACATGTACAGTCAACATTCGAAATGGAACTGGCGCCACCACAGCGCAGGACGTTGCGAAATCAGTTAGTTTAAATTGATGACTTATAAAAATTTAAATATCGCCACCGATTACTTAACCGCTTCGTAAGTCACTTTTGCTTTCTTTAAATTGGCGAAAAACGAGCAAAGTTGACAACAACATAATTATTTGGCAATAACAAATTACAAGAAAAACTATGTCGGCAAATTCTCAATTATAGTCCGAGAGCCAGGTTGCCAATTTTGTTGCGCATCTCGCTGTCACTTTCATAAAAGAATGTTGGCTATGCGTGCAACACGGAGAAATGAATGTTGAACAAAGGACAAAGGAAACTGTCATTTCGATGACTTTTCACTCTAATTATGCATAGTGTACAAGGCCGTGAATGAATATGGTATCTGGGAACTTGTTACAACAATGGGGACTATTGTTCTTGTCCATGTCATTTTACTTTCCTGCTTTATCAACACCACCATTGTTGGCGCTTGAATAGTGAAAACAGAACCTTTGCACAACTTTTATAATAATATAAATGACTATTATTTAAGTTACATTGGTTAAGTTTTTGCAGAAGATACGAGAGAAGTGTACAGCAGCCGGTTTGGCAAATGTAGCAAAACCGGTTTCAACATATCATAAAGAAATTATTTGTCTTATATAACCAAGCTTAGAGGCTTAAATAAAACGTAAATTAATTCAGGAAATAAACTCTTAGTCGCCTTCAAAGCAGTTGAGGATTATTTGCATGTGCTTGCATATTACCTTCGATATATGCATCAATCTATTTATAATCAACTAAACCTGAACCAAGAACAAGTTTTGTAAAAAAACAACAAAAATAAAGGTTCTATTAATTGCAGCAAGGTCATTCAGAATTTTATTTCGCAGAAGCGATATTAATGTGTTAGTTGTTTGCTATCCTTCAAGCCATCGAAGTTTGGTAATCATCGTCAACAAAAATACCAAAATGCCATGCCAAATAATAATATTTGTAAGTTTAGCAGAATATTGGGTTTCATTTTGGATGTTGTGTAACGTAGAAAAATAATGAAAGCCAACAATTAGACGCTGACCATGCTATCGACTGCGAAAGTGAATATTACATGGACAAGAGGCTCTAGACAACGTCCCATTCTATGAGCGAATAACATTGTCGAAATGCCAAACTATAAGAAATTGACCACGTGAAATTTCGAGTACTTTTGTCAATTCCACACACTTTTGACATTTGACAATCACCTTCGCTAAAAAGAAGACGGAGCGGAAGAAATATCTCAGTAGAAATATATGCATTACGTTGTGGAAATATGAGTGAATTATCTATGTGAAGTTTCAGATTGACGCATCGACTCTGCGCTAGTATAAATTGACCCTAACACTGAAAGAAACTCACTTGTCTAGAGCCTCAGGTGCGGTCCATAAGAAACCCGGTAACTCTAAGTTTTCTGATACTATTTTTACTTTCCTTCGTCAAATTAATATAAATTCGTAGCATTTAAAAATGAAGTATGTTTACACGTGCTTAGCACAAACGCCCTCATACTGTTTTCAATAATAAATCAATGCCTAACACGTGAAGCGAAGGTCGTGCAACTAATTATGATAAAAATGTCAGCTATCATGGTGTTTATCTTTGGAAGTTGCATTATTCATTCAATATTGATTGATTCATATGAAGATTTAGAAATACACATACACAACACTACTTCGACCCTAGTGGCTTAGATTCGGGATTGAATTACGAAGGCTTGTGAGGTTGCAAGGTTAAGCACGCTGTTCCACAGATGGATGTTGATGACACATAAGAAATGCACCGTGACATCTTATTAAAGCAGGGGCTATAAAAGTTATAAAACCACTTCATTAAGCCACAAAGCTCACTTAAGCTTGACAGGCGATTTGTTTCGACAAGGCCAAAAAGTAAGCAGCCTTGACCCAATTCGAGCACCCGGTATAAATTGCAACAAATCTTTGCCGTATTTGCAGATATTTGGCATATTAATTAAAAAATTACTAGCTTTAAAGTATTTTTCATTTATCGAAAAGGTAATAATGGTTAATAAAATGAGCAAAGCCATTTATTACAATTGTTACTGCTTAATATTCTTCAGCGTGATGTCAAGGTGACGATATTGTGTAAGTCCAAGTGGGTTAAACTCTTTCATATGCCTTTTACGGACAAGGATTGAAGCGAACTGATGGCCTTAACGGCCTACGGATTTTGTAATTTGGAAGATATTTTTAGAAAAGAACAAAAACGATATTCTTACTTATCAAAATTTTTATTTTGGCACTCATTAGCGGCGTTGTATAGTGTTTTGGTTTCAACACTAACTTGAGGATTGATGTAAATATGAAGAAGAGAAACGCTAAACCTCGTTTTTCTTTGGCTCATGCCGGGTATCTATGTAAAAAGCTAGCGTATTGAACCGTTCCTAATAATAATAGAATATTTTACTTTAATAAATGAGAAATATGGTACTCAATCTATACTAATATTTTGAAGCTGAATAGTTTGTTTAGTTGAACGCGCTAATCCCAAGAACTACTGGTTCAAATTGAAAAAAATATTTATGTGTTGGATAATCCATTCATCGTGGAAGGTTATAGGCTATATAACATCACGCTAAGACCAATAGAAGCGGATGATTAACAAAAAATGTGACGCAGACGAAGTTGCACGGGTCAGCTAGTGCTTTACAAAAACACCTTATTTAAACGTGATTAAAAAATCTGGTATGCGTTTTATCGCTGTTATTATTATTTAATAAACAGTCAAACCCGTGATAATAACTTCATTTAAACGCTTGTTTATTGACTTTCAAATGCAAGCAGGTTAATGTTTTAACACATTGGCTTATATCGTGTGTAAGTCGACATTGGTCTCATAAGTTCATTCATCTATAGAGAAGACACCGAGATCTTAAAGCTAATATATTAACGAACTTGATATTTACTTGTTTGGTTTGCATTTGCTTTAGCTTGGGAGTCACCGGGAAAAAACCGGAGGATTCTTAATAATTACACAATGACACGGCCCACATTGAGAATGCAATCAGCTCTTGCATGGTTTGTACGGCAAGGTGAGCCAATCCATCGTCCTATACTAACCTCTAACATGTTTATTTATTTGGCACACAAAGTTGCACATAATATTGGAACAAAAAAAAAAAAGGTTCCGACGAATGGAAACCTCCTCCTTTTTATGAAGTCGTTTAAAAATAAGGAGACAGCTACGTTAATAGATAGGTCCAGTTCAGAAAAATGCCAGACAACTATTAGTTGCCTAACGCTGGTTTTCAACTGAACCTTACGTTAAGTATAGGAACCGCTATGTTGTACGGAATAACAGTTACTCTGTAGTACTAGATGCTTATGCAATGCGAATTTTAAACAACACCGTATGTTGTATGCAGATGTGTGGCGATAAATGAAACAAACACACTGTTGTCAGCCTTAGTTCGACCGACGGCGAGCGTTGGGTGGCTCGCTGTCCGATCACCACAAGGCCTGGGTCGATGGCGCGTTGTGTTTCACGCGCGCCTCAAAGAGATGTCAGCATAGAAGACGGGGCCCGCTAGGGTCAGAGCCTGCCAGGGTTGCGGAATTCGTTCGAAATAGTCACCGCGGCCCTGCAACGCAAAGGGCTTTAGAAGGAACACGGATAGGTTTTAGTCAGTAAGAGTATGACACGCCCTTCCACCTCCACCCAGAGCGGAAGAAGTCATTTGATGATTTTCCACCCTTAAAAAAAAAAGCCTTATATCGCCCAACTCTTTACTAAGTAGCGTGAAAAAGCGTGCAAACATAACTTTGCATGTTTGATCTTTAGCGTGAATTGAGTACCACTTAGCCTTTTTAATTATAATAATTTATTTTATTTCTTACCACAAATAACAGAGAAAGTAGTTAAATAGTTTTTTTTTTTTTGGAAAATCTTCAAATGACTTCTTCCGCTCTGGGTGGAGCGGAAGGGCGTGTCAGACTCTTACTGACTAAAACCCATCCGTGTTCCTTCTAAAGCCCTTTGCGTTCCAGGGCCGCGGTGACTCTTTCGAACAAATTCCGCAACCCTGGTAGGTAGTTAAATAGTCTACGACAATTTTATAAATAATTTGTGGAAGACTGGTGTGCCTAAACTAAGTTTTTTACAAAACCTGTACGTCAGGTCACCAGGTTCCAGGGTCACCACTAAACAAAGTTTGACATTATTATTGTTGTACTGGAGACGATCTGATTCTCATATAATTAACCAATACTCGACACGGTCTGGGAATATACTTTACCATTAAAATTACTATGTATCGTATCTGCACAAAGCAGTTGAAATCGTACAATACGAACACTGTAGATGGTTATTCAAGATATAATATTAGTGAACTAGCTCTTAACCGCGGATTTGCTCCCCTTTAGGACGAGTGTTTTTTTTTTTTTGCTACGTAAAAAGCCTATCGCACTACGTAATTGTCAAATTCTATCAGTGAAAGAATTATCGTAATCGAATATATCATACTAACAATTTCACCATCAATATTAGTTGATTACCCCATAGTTTATTATTTCCCACGGACACTTCCTGCCAAGTCGTACGTTCATCTGAACCTGGCCCGTAATATATTCACGTCATTTCCTGCAAACAAGCATATTTTCCCTTTCCGCATCAGTACGAGAAATCACGAATAAAACTGCTACTTTACTTTCAGCTTATCACCACGATCAAACCGTTTAAACTCATAATTTAAACAGTTATGAACTGGAAAGTAGATTCAGATCAAAATGCTTAAAAACTTACGCAACGAAACGCATTCTCATATTGTTAAAAAAATAAAAACGCTAAAATCACGTGCAACGATCAATTTAATACCTACATAAAACAAGTTACATTGAATCGAACCGAATCTGGTATAATAAAATATGTAAGTATAAAAGTTTGCATACAATGTAATAAAATGATAGGCGTGACGTAACTACTTTCACTTTCTTAACATTCTAGATAATCTAGGGTGAAGTTACAAATGTTATGTGCAGCTCGCGGACTATAGACCTACCAATATCGTAAAATGAACTTTTATAGCTTGGTTTAGAGTTGATATTTGTTTTTAATTCTTCTTTGGCCGTGTTGCTTTTTTTTTGGCTATGTCAATCATCTTTCACTGGTTCTGCCTTCTCTCTTAAGTGTGATTTAAAGGCACATTGTTGAATTAATGCGGATATTTATCTTGTGAGTTACGAGTTCGGATAGCTGGGGGCGGTATAATCACCAATGTATGCTGATTTCGATGTGTAAGTAAAAGTTATCTTCTGTTCTTGAAGTACACGCTTCGCCTGGTAAGCAATTGCGAAAAGGGGTAACAGAATAATTTAAGAGACACTTCAAGAAACGCCAGTTATTGAATTATTACTCAGTACCTCCTCGCACAAAACAGGCATTTAGCTAAGGAATATTTCAGGGGTATACAGGTATCCCACCCTCAGGAAGAAGCTCGTGGTTAAATAATATCAACCGGATAGTCAATCTTCGAGGTTAAGGGACGTTTGCCGACGTTGGTCCGTGCAGAAGCAAGAAAATCTGACACCAGTCTTGCCAAGGGCTACCGTGTTACTCAGATTACTTGGTTGAGGACTTGTGGAGGTCAGATAGGTCGCCAATCCATGTAAAATACTTGTACTCAAGCCCACACAATTAGACAGGAAGCCGACTCCAATATGGTTGGGAAAATGATTGGTAGATTACTTCATCATCACCATCATATCAGCCAATTGCCGTCCACTGCTGAACGTAAGCCTCCCCCGAAAGAGCGCCAACCATCCCGGTTTTGAGCGGTTCGCATCCATCTGCTGCCCTGCACTATAAGAGAAAGCACTCCAGGAACTGCGGTCACCAACCCACCTGCCAAGCGTGGTGACTGTGGGAAATCCCCTCAAATGAGTAGCAACCCAGATTTACGACAAAAAGGGCTCAACTCCTAATCTAATAATGATCTTTAATCCCATCGCGCGTCGCGTGCCTAGCTGCTGATGCTGTAGAATGCTGTGACGTGATATTGACATCAGTGCGCGTCAGATACTATGTAGCGTCTCAACGCTATCTCACAGAGGTCATCGCATGTCATTACGATAATAATAACGCTGATGAGATGAGTATTTGTTTTAAAATTCTAAGTCATGCAATAAAGGAAAGTTTTGGATTGTTCGTTATTTCCTGGTTCATCCTTTTGATATGACAGTGTATTTATAATTTAAGGAATTAATAATAATAATAATAATAATAAAAAAATAATAAAATATTTTATTGACAGAGAAAAACGTTTTACAATCCAATAGAAACCCTGATTCCTGTGCTAGGTAAGACCTGTGTTACAGAATTAAAGGCTTTTGGCATACATTTTTTGCAGTACCATAGTCCAGGAGCCGTACATTGAACGAGTTAAAGCCATCTATGTTCCGTAAGGAGTAACGGACTAACTAAATAGACTATGGCGTCGGCTTCAAATTTTTGATTGAAATAAAACAAATGCCAATAACTAAAAAACAAATATTTGATCAGACTACTGGAAAAGTGATTTGTTCGGATTTTTTTACAAAAGCCATTTTTTCTCACTAGGAAATCATGAGGACGCTAACTAACACATCACACTACGGCCCAGGGAATGATCCTCGCTGCCGGACAATGAACATTACAAACCCGTTGATCCTTCGGGATTCGGATTGCGGATCAGTTCCATGACGATTCTTACAACAATACTCCACTAAATCAAGACTTTACAAACAAACGAAAAGATCACAATGAAGTACTTAATTAACATAAAACCAGTATATTATAAATAACTTACGTCAGCTTTAGAAATACGGAATGAGCGGCGCCAGTGAATGTAAGACGAAAGTTATTATCATTATGATGTTGGTATAAACATGCTTCAATCAAGGTGCAATTGGGGCCCGCGAAGTAGTTTACTCTTATGCAGTAACTATACATTGTGTAATAGATATGAGGTAGTAAAGGTGGATGAGACATTTCGCCTTGGTTTTAGGATGCCTAAAGCATACATGTGCTCTGCTTTTACAATTATTGACAGGTTCGCGTTTGACCAATCTCACCTGATGGAAAGGGATGATGTGGTCGACAATGGATCACGCTTGCCTAGAAGTAACTTATTCACTCATGACTTGAAAGACTTCTAGGTTGTAGCTATCAGGAAACAGACTTCTAGAAGGAATTCCACTCCTTAGCTGTACGCACAGTGAAAGTATTCCCTAAACGTTTTATGTGTATGGGTGAGATCTCCACTAAGCTTCTGAGATGGACACTAATAAGTTTACAGCCTGCTTGGTTGCCAATGGACGGATGTATTCATGTTGAAAACTGAAACATAGTTGGATCTGTAGGATGTGTGAATGCACCCAATGACAAGACAAAGATGACCGTCGAAGATAATATAACCAAAGAACTATAGGAGTTACAATACATCGAAACCATCCCTTATCGTTATGCAGAAGCTCTCAAGCATAGACGGCTCCACTCGTGTAATTCAACGGCACTCGACGCCTAGAAGTGCCTTAGTTCTTATACAACGTGCAGAAACCAGCTGATATTGCCAACATTTCGAGATTCATTGATCGATGACCACTTTCATCGTTCTCTCAAACGAAAGGAACTGCGAGAATGCAACAAAACGCAAGTCATTGTCAATAAAGACCACACTTGGCAGGCAGAAAGACAGTCAGCGACGGAATATCATTTCCTCCATCTAATATTACCCGCACGTGTGTTATCAACGCCCTCGAGAAAGTCTGTCCTATTATTAGGCTACCTTTAATATCTAATTATACACTAGCAATCAATGGAGTGTATAAAACGAGCGTTGTTTAAGAAAGTGTGAAATGGTTACATAAGACGCTGGGTGTAGGAAACGTTCAATGTGTCTAGGTTTATTTACCGATTTTATAATGAGTTTGTAATCATACAGTTGAATGAACATACGCCAGGTTTGGGCTAATGGTTAGGTATTGTACTTTTCGTCAGGACGAAAACATACTAGAAAACGTCTAAAGATAAAAAGACCCTGAAGCTGAAAGGTGGGAAGTTGAGAAGGCTTTGGAAGTGTCACTTGTCACGAAATTCGTCGACTGGGCGGGTCACACCAGCCGCATGCATAGTGACCGCTGGGCAAAAGTCACCACGCAATGGGTGCCAGAGGATGGACGGCGTCGCCGAAGCCGGCCCAGAAAGCAGGGGCGAGATAATCTGGATGCACACCACGAAGGCAAGGTTGGTTCGAGGTGGCGCAAGAAAAGAATAGCTGGAAGGATATGGGGAGGCCTTTGCCCAGCAGTGAGACACAATAGGCTAAGGAAAAAAAAATTAAACAGAATTGGCGATTCACTTGTGATTACCAAAATGTACCACATCCACGTACTTTATTCGGCAATCTTAGATCTGCGTTATACAGTAGCAGATCATTATTTGAAGATTAGATGCGTAACACCTGCAATTTTAGAAGGCTCTGGCTTAGAAAGTAAAAGCCTTTAGCGTCTAATTTCCCTTGACAAATTTAAAAGCAATTATAAACTTTTACTTGCAACGAAGCTAGCGACAAAACGGTGTAGTCTCGGACAATATGTAAGTACATTAGAAATCTGTAAAATTACCACTTTGAGATAACATTCTGAGTTTATTTGTATCGGATTAGAAAACTAACTGAATTGAATTTACTTTATACTTGTGCGTTGTCGCTTTGAACAATAATGAGAAAGATGAACTAGGCCTATCGTAGTCCTATGTTGGATAAGGGCCTCCCCATAGTTTTTTTTTTAAGGATTTGAAATCATCAAATTACTTCTTCCGCTCTGGGTGGAGCGGAAGGGCGTGTCTATCTCTTACTGACTAAAACCCATCCGTGTTCCTTCTAAAGCCCTTTGCGTTCCAGGGCCGCGGTGACTCTTTCGAACAAATTCCGCAACCCTGGGGCCTCCCCATAGTTGCTGCCACAAGCTCGCTAGGGATTTCCTGCGATATAACTTTTCGTGGACTTCAATCAAGGACACATTTGTTTGAACAATGGATGCTGGAGGAACATCCAAGGGTCCTGGCACGTGATCTAGTTCTCAGCAGGTTAAAATTACACTTAAATGTAGCTCCAGTTTTTTATTCCTGATTCCAGAAAACAAACAAAACATGCAAACTCAACAGTGTTTGTATGACTTTGTGTGAGCTTATTAATAGTAAGAAATATATTATGGACTTAGGACTGTTGCGAATTTTGTCAGTCCCAGTCAGAATTTGTCAGCTTAAATACTAGGTAAGCATTAGGTAGGTAATTCACCTTTTGACTACGTATTCTTGTAAATCTTTGCGTTAAATGGCTCAGCTCTGTCGGAATATTTTTTTGGACATTTATTAGCAACGTATCTTCACGGCTTCCTGCCACCATTCTTGTTAGTTTGTCATTTTAATTAACACATTGTCTTCAATCAGATTAATACGCCAATGAACTTCTACGAAGATCTTACGTACGATTAGACTTGCAACTGCTGTTATAAATCTGATAAAATTATTTTAGAAACCGGTTTTAATTGTAAAGCTGTTATTTTTAATTTCTACGCAATTAGGATGAGATCGAAGATAACATGATTATGTGGCGAAACTCGCGATATTCAGGGTTCAATAGTACCTAATGGTCTTAGACAACGGTACTAATAAAAAAGGAAAGACCAAGTATAGCACCAGATCCTCGTTTATTTAAAACTAGCTTTTGCCCGCGACTTCGTACGCGCATATCCCGTTTATTTTCCGTTCCCGTATAGCATATGAATGTGGCTATCATATACAATATATATTTTCAAATCCGATTATTAGTTCCTGAGATTAGCGCACTCCCACAATCTTTTCCGCTTTATTATAGTAGTAAAGTAAATAGATCTACAGATTCGCAAACTGCCTGTGTTAGATAATCAGATCAAGGAATAACTTGATACCAAAAGAAAAGCCTCGATCGCCTGATTCTGCAATGGGCTAGATCGTGGACATTATCCCTCGCTAGACAATAATCTGCTAATCCTGTATCCATTAAATTAAAAATTAATGCAGTACATTATTCGAATACATAATTCAAGTACGTAAGTGTATTGTGTTGAACTTTACGAGCAAAGCTTAGTGAATGCCTAATAGAACAGGAAAATGCGACAAAAACGGTTAGGAAATTCTACGTTATACATTAAGCCTAGGATGGGTCAAATCTGCCAAGGCTGCGGAATTTGTTCGAAAGTTTCACCGCGGCAAAAAGCAAAAAAAAAATTTCGCATAGAGAAAGCTTCACCGCTGCACCGTCGCCGGGTGTCATTTACTAACTACTTAACTACTCCGTAGGTCTCGTGGTCGAAAGCGCGACTCCCGAGCGTGAGGTCTTGGGTTCGATTCGCAGGTCGGGAAAAAAGTGGAATTGGGTCGGGGTGGAAATTCCTGTATATAGAGGAGAACCATTATACAGGAATTTCTTAGTAACAGCCCGGAGTTTGGAAGTTGGTGGTGTGACACCCCGTGCCTCGGAAAGCACGTTAAGCCGTTGGTCCTGCGCCAGATCTCTCCAATCGTGTCGGTTGGCGTTCCACCGGACTATGAGAGTAAGGCAACAGAGAGGTCACCTGTGTTTGCGCACACACTAGTGCACTATAATATCTCCTGCATATATGGCTGATTGTAACTATGGAGTTTCTTGTCCATTCTTCTCCATAAGAAATCTACCTTTCCGAATGGACAGTAGAGTCACTTTATTAATATAACTTTATTATTTTACTGAACTGTAAACGATGATGTTCAAAAGTGCCGTTTAATGGCCTAATTGAAATAAACGTTTTGACTTTGACTTTGATCTCTGTTGAGATCGGCCACTGTGATCTAAATTCGGTCGGGGGAGTAATACCAGCCTGGCAAAATCCACGAGTCCTGAGGAATAGGCCACGAGAGTGAAACCGCAGGAGAAAACTAGTCTTTGCATGATAAATTAAATCCAAACAAATTCCATTTGTTTTCACTTCAAAGATAAAACTTATAAATTCTAGGCACATGACACTATCATTAAAAAGTTCATGTCAATGCACCTTTTATGGGGACTATGTAATCGTTTACGCCCGATAAGGAGGGGCAGAGCCCTAGCAGGTTCTGACAAATTGGTCAGGGTCAGGTGGGAAAAATTGCAAACAAACTTAAGGCATTGGGTCACGTTTTTATCAGACAATGTCATCTAGCCTTCCATCGGTTGCCAATATTATGTAAAGTTTTTAACTGACAGGAATTTGCAATTTATTTTTATTATCTATCTGCTTACACCAGCAGGGAATCTTAGTTTGCAATTATGTTTGCTCAAAAGGAGTTTTGTATCCTAGCAATTCAATTCCAGATCAGTCTATTCAGCATCGGATCATTACCCATTAGTCCTAAAGGAATCTAATTACGACTTCTTTGCAAAAATTTAATCAACAGAAAGAATGTATAGCCTTAGCCCAGTGGGACGGTACTGGCTAGTTATATTTATTTCTCATCTCTAACGTATAAAAAAAAGTAGGTACCTGCCTGTATCTGATTCTTTCATTACTTTTTCTTTTTAGTATTCACTTTTAGAAAGAGCAATAAACGAAAAAATCAAAACAGAAGGTTTGTGAAGGTATATTATTTATAAATATACCTTCCTATATTATGTAGATCAAAAACAGGCAATCATCAAAACAAATGGAAGAAAACTAAAAACCCTTTGTAAAACATAAAAAAGGTAAAATAAACAATTTCTTACTAAAGAGAAACAAACTCTTTTTTTTATTCTCTCATTGGATTGCAAAAGTATTCAGTTTGTGACTTTTTGAGCCAATTCACTCCATTGGTTCACGAAAGCCACTAACTGGACACTGCAAAATAAACCAATACATTTGGCAAAAATACAATATTATGTAATTGTCTGGCAAATAATAATGATTGAAAATGATTCAAAATTTTCCTTTAAGCGTAAAATCCGAAAACACTACTTAAAAGCTTGTCATTTTTAGTCGTTCTTCGTCATGATTACTATGAATTCTCTTAATCGGTATAATTATTATATATCATATTTATTAGTTTATTATTTTAGCATATATTTATTATGTATTTTATTAGTATTATATATATTATCTGTATATTCTTTCCAAATTGTTAAAATTCAATTTTGAATCTTATTTTTATTTATTGTACACCTACCACAGTATAGTCTTTATAACCCAAAGGTTGACTGGTAGAGAATGCCTTGATGCATTAAGTCCGCCCATGTACCACTATTGTACATAAAGTTTAAATAAATAAATAAATAAATTGAATAAACAGATTTTAATGAGGCAAGTCATTAAAAATATCTCAATAGAAATGTGTAATTTTTTTCTTTTTTTATTTTATTTTCAAGGCAACATCAAAATTAATGCTTTTATTGTTTTGATTTAAATCAGTGGTTCCCAACCTTTATTTGACCCGGGACCACTTTGATTTCTTTGTTGCTAGCAAGGACCGGGAAACAAGAAAAAAAATAAAATGTGTTAAACTAAAAATAAACTATTTCATGTAGATAATTTACTCAAAACTTGTAGTTTAACTAAGCTTTGAAATCAGAATTAAAAAGTGTTGTCATAGAAGACACATTTCTAAAGAAACTTAGAATCAGTTTGCATCAATGACATTTTTGAGGTGAAAAGAGTGAAATTTTAAACCTTTTGCAGACCTTATTTTGGCCCTTGCAGACCACCAGTGATCCGCGCACCACAGGTTGGGAACCACTGATTTAAATAAACAACATTCTACAAGCAGGAGACTACAAGCATCCAATAAAGAATAATTTTATGAAGCCAATTATAAGTGCATTTGCGTTTCATTTCATCAATGCATTTTTAATTATATCAGTATTGGTCAATTTTTAAAAGAAATTAGGAAGTTAATGCATTTTTAATTATATAGCCTTACTACAATAACAGCAGGTAAAAATTTTCTAATTAAATACAACTAATACAAGTTTTATTAAGTCAATACAAATCTAGTTTTTGTTTGTAAGTTTAGGGGTCATAAAAATATTTGATAAGTATCTATTTATCAATACCATTATGGAAATAATTGACTTATTTTCAGATTTGTTTTCAATAATGTTTTATCAATTATGTAAACAATTGAAGCTGTTTCCAAAGTCTTTTAATTTTATGGAGACATTTTGTTATGCGGCGATAATTTGAATTGTTATGGTTTTGGTTTGTTAACACAACAGTAAATGCATATAACGACTTTCTTTTCTTTTTCAGCAGCTTTGGTAACTTTAAACTTAGGGACATTCTAAAAATGTTGTTTTTCCAACTGGAATCCGATTATGTCACAAATCACTGGTGCTCAAGTTCAGGGAAGATCATTAGTGTTTATCAATATTGTGTGAAGAGTTCCAATTAGAAATTACAAAATATAATACCAGTTTCTACTAATTGTATGCGGCCAGTGTCATTGATACACGTGACTCCCTTGACCTTGCTTCTACATTCGCCTTGATAGGCCCTGATCACCGCTATGGAAGGAAAACAGCTTCACGACGAATTCATTACGAGACGAGAATATCCAGCCGTCAAACACGCGCCATCACGCGTGTATCGAACGGACACTACACCACACAAGATAAGCAACAGCAAACATCACGTTTTGTTATCAAACACCTAATCGCGTACGCATTCGACCACAAAGAACATCGCTAGATACTGCGACACGAGCCTGGATCAACGCCAACCAGCAAAAAACAACACTGTATAGAGAAATGATATGCACTCACCTGATATTTGTGAATTTCTTCTCACTGCTATCCTTCCCACGGACACGAAACTCAATCTAACACTACTCATTATATAAACTTCGACAACGATTCAGTAATAACATCAGCCCTCAACCGAACGACAGAAACGTTATACGAGCCAAATAGAAATTACAATAAGTCGCCGTAATAAGCGAATCGCAATTTTTATTGTATTTGTTTGTCAGTGAGAGGTCTCTGTCATGACGCAACACTTTTAGTCAACATCAACACTTTTCGCAAATGTACAATTAGACGGTGTAAGTACGAAAACTGCACTTTACTATTTTTTTGTATGATTTTACAAAAACAATTTTATTTTTTAGATAATGGAGCGGCCATACTGATGTTCACAGCTGATTTTGATGTGAAAGAAAATGAAATTTTTGTACCACGTTGTTTCGATGCCACCGCTCTCTAGCGAATCAATAAAAAAACTTTGGCACTGTTTTATCGTAAGAGCAACAAGTTGTTCCATACGTTACACTAGGTGGCACAAATCATTGCAAAATACCGAAACTCGGAAAAGTTGAAAAGAAAAATATAAGCAAGACAGGTAATTTTCTGTAAATAACGTATTACAAAATTTATGAAATAGTTTTGTAAAACAAGTTTTATTTTTAAATAATCTTAGTTTAGAGTATCGAGAATATCAAGCCGTTTTACTTTTTTGACATTCAAATAAGAATCTGGTCACCCCGGAAGCAAACGTCAAATTCTTATTTATCTTCTGTGATGAAAATTGTTCAAAATGGCTGAGACAGAAACCGATAATAACAGTATTATCAGAACTGAACGAAATAATAAAAGTACAGGGCCTGCAAATGGGCCCCGTCGCGTTACTATCTATAAAACTGAGACCGGATTTGGTTTCAACGTGCGCGGTCAAGTGTCTGAAGGTGGGCAGTTGAGATCGATTAACGGTGAACTTTATGCTCCTCTGCAGCATGTCAGCGCTGTTCTGGAGAACGGGGCGGCGGAGCAGGCTGGGATCAGGAAGGGGGACCGGATACTTGAAGTGTAAGTAGTTAGAATAACAAGTTTTCCACCGCCCAACATTCGTTTGAACAGTCTTGGTTCCCATTGGATTTTCCCATAATTGTTTGTGTTACTTAACATAGCAACGCATTTCCCGCCGGTGCTTTGTGTTTAAACACTTCTCGGAATGTTATTCCTCCTGAGAATGAACCAAAACTTTTCATATTTTCGTACATACCTATTCATTTACATAATGTTTGACGTGATTCATTCAAAACTGTTTGATTTTCTTAACGACACTCACTGGTGTTTGAAACTGATTGTATCTGCGTACGACATCAGTACTTGAGCTATTATTATTGTAATTTAAGTTCAAATATTATGTAAATATTTCAATACATAATAATATTCCATTTGGAATTATTCAGCAACTTGAGTACTATACTCCTACATCTGGTGGCTGTGTGAACAGGGTCAATGGTTTCAGTGACACATACCACTTTTAATAATACTTACTTGGCATATGTAATAATTGCCATTATGTCGGGCTGTCTGTTTTATGACCTGAGGTAGAAAGACAAGTTTTACAACATGTTTGTTTTTTTTCTTTAAATAATTTATTTATTTATTTAAACTTTATGTACAATAGTGGTACATGGGCGGACTTAATGCATCAAGGCATTCTCTACCAGTCAACCTTTGGGTTATAAAGACTATACTGTGGTAGGTGTACAATAAATAAAATTAAGATACGAAATTGAATTATAACATTTCGGAAAGAATATACAGATAATATATATACTAATAAAATACATATATATGCTAAAATAATAAACTAATAAATATGATATATAATAATCATACCGATTAAGAGAATTCATAGTAATCATGACGAAGAACGACTAAGAATGACAAGCTTTTAAGTAGTGTTTACGGATTTAATAATATCTCATTTGGCATATTTTTTACCACTTATAATGTACAAGGACATTTTTAATTAAGAAAATAAACAGATTGGTTTTTTTTGTACTCATCATCATGTTTAATTTAAAACACCATTGTTCAAGTTTTATGTGGTTACCTAAATTAAATGCAAGCAACCCAAATTAACTAAATTTCATACGTAATAAAATTAACTAACAGGTACAGAATGTACCTTCTTGCAGTATTGCAAAGAATGTAACTTGATACCACTACAACAAAGTTGCAATTCTCCAAACTGCTGATTATCTCAACTAAATGTAACATAATCTCTTTTGCAAAGTTAATCATAAAAATAAACATGGGATTGTATATTCCAATAATGAAATTATAATCACGGAAACACTGGTACAAAGTTGGTACATTGTCAACATCATAACTGATTGCCAATGGTCAAAACTGTTCACTCTATATGAGGTCTACTCAAATACTCGTTGACATTGCTTGAATCATATAAAAACATACTATGCTCACATTATGTATGATCTTCCAATCATTGCATAAAAAAAAAATGTTTACTTTTCAACTTTGACCTTAAAATGTTTGTGATTTCAAGATAAATCTTATAATGTCAATTATTTAAAAGCCAGATGTCAGTTTTAGTTTAAGACCTTGAGAGCAAAGATGAGCCTTTAAAGAAACTACTTCGTAAGGAAAACAAATTACAGCACACTATTCCTACTAATAGTATCAAATGTGAATGTCTGTGTGTTTTAATGTTTGATGAGTAATGTACAGTCAACAAAGCTATTTGGTATACAGGCAAAAATAATATTTTTTCCACTGCACTGCCACTTTTTTTGTAATGTGTGTATTATATCTTTTTAAGCTTATGACATACTTACGAGTGTGGTGTACAATAATTGTCTACTCAGCACACTCACAACATTGTTTAAAAGTATTTGCAAGTTAGCTGCCTGCATACCAAATAGCTTTGTTGACTGTACACCTGGCAACGGGCAACATTGTTTGCAAAAGCTAGTTAAGTAATGAAGTGGCGTTATGTTTGAGCAAAATAACAGTAACCAATCAAATGAGTTGAAAATCAATCTGCCTAGGCTTTTCCCAACTATGTTAGAGTCAGCTTCCAGTGTATCCAGATGTTGCTAAGTACCAGTTAAATAAGTTGAAATGACTTTTAAATAAAGAATCTATCTAAGTTTTCAATCCTGGATACCCACTACAGTGAGCTACCTGATACAACGAGTCAATCTTGATGGGGACTTGACTCCGCATGACTCAAGCTGACAAAACATTTGCTCATAGTCATTGGACTGATTGCATGATAAGAGAAGAAAAAATAAATGAAAAAATTTTAGCCTACATTTTATTGAAGAATAATTTTTCCATCAGTCACACATAAAATTTCTAGACATAAAAGTGCTAGCAACCAGTATCAACAAGAAACAGGCTCAAAATTGCATTCCAATGCGGAAACAGTATTGAAAGTCTATATTTATTTCACATTAACATACCTACCTGCTTTGAAGCCAAACCTGTTTCTTATTGTGTAATATAAATAGGATTCCGATCTGATCTAAGCTAAGCTTGAGATAAGAAACTTAAGATTTTGAATTTAAATAAAAACTTGTTCCTATCTATCTTGCTTCTGGTCTCAGATTGTAAAAACTAAGGCAAGATTTCTAATACAGACTCTAAGGATGATTCAGAGAATATTTTGTTTGATATGTATTCTATACCTAGTTCATTGCTGGCCTCTCCTAAACTCGGCCTTCCGTATCCAGTCTACCCAAGCCATTTTTTAAATTCGTCGGTCCACCGATAAATAATCGGCACTTCGACAACCATCCAACCTCTTTTGTTTGCTGACCCTGCAAGCTATAATCGAATATATTTAATTATTATAATTTGAACCAAAACCTGAACCTTGAGTATAAATAGGTACATCTTACATCCAAACTAATACATTGATTATTAATATTGCTATTGAAAGCTATGGCATCACAAGTAAACATAACATTACATCAGCACACTTATTTTCCTCGATGGATTAGGTAGACGAATACATATAGATCGATATACATATACATTTCACCAGTAATGTCCAGTAATGTTAAGTCCCTATTAAACAAACACAACAACAACAGAAATTAGGTATTTCCTTTACGCGTAACAATACATTCACGCGCGAATTAGTCTGCTATAGTAGGCGCCAGATAAATGTGGAATAAAGTATATTGACCTTTCCCTAATAACTGCTCATAGGTACCTGAACAATTAAATATGAATCGTTTTTCATTATTAGACAATGTTAAGGATCACGAGAGATTATGATTCGGGACAGTTTTGTGTCATTAATTCCGTTTTTCAAATTAACAATGTCAATAAATGTAGGTGGGTCAATGACCGATATTCCACGATTATCTGGCGTTTATTCTATAGCGTTATTTAAACTTAAATTACTACAGTCCAATCTTCTAAAGTTGTTCATTCATCCTCAAGCGTCTCTGTGCGCCACAGACATCGTGTGGGTGTTTCATCCGTCCCCTGTTACTATGTACCCATACTACTCTTTACTACCCAGAAAATCAGCCGTGCCTCAAAGAGCTCGGGTGGGCGTACCGTCGGGCTCGGTTGCTATACCAACAGTATTCGAAGCCAGTCTTCCGTAATGCGATTTTCGATTGCTTTGATCAAAAGGTAGTGGTTGGATCTTCTCTTATGTCCGATTTTATTCGAGAATAGGTTTATGCTCATGCAATTATTAAGGTCCAGTCAGTGTACGACAGCGGTACTTTTATAATGTTATTGTTGACTTGATCCGTGGGTGTAAGAGGCGACCAGAGAATGGGCAGCAGTATTCTCTGTGCATTGCAACAGCTACACTGCGATCGCCAACCCGTCTGCCAAGCGTAGCGATTATGGAACCGTAGACGCCTTTCGGATGACTGATTGATAGGCTTGCGTTTGACCACAATCTCACCTGATGGAAAGCGATGATGTGGTCGACGATGGAGCACGCTTGTCTAGAAGTAACCTATTCACTCTTGACTTAAAGACCCCCAGGTTGTAGCTAATTTTAGTCTAGTGCACCTGTGTTCGCAACCGAAATCGGTCAGTACGATTATACATATAATTATTAATAAGTAACATCTTTCTTCTCGCTTTCCTGCAATCTTTGGGAGTTAGTTCGTGAAATGGGACGGAAGTGTGTAACAGGAAGCCGAAGAAGCGCGCGCTATTTGATTTGACCAATGAGCGCGCCCTATTCGATTTGACCAATGAGCGCGCGCAGTGGTCGAGTTGGCTGTCAGTTGGTACAATGTTGCTTTTTATCAAGGTGGACGTCAGATGTCACAATCCTATGCGACTACTGTAAGACTCCTTTTTTATTTTACCCTGTAGGCTGTGCTTTACCTAGGGTTGCCAACTTTTTTTCGAAGAAATAGAGAATTTATGATTTTAGGACAAGTAAAGTACAGTCGTAGAAAAAAAGAATACCTTTTAATTAGAGAATTCCAATGAAGCCTTGGATTTCTTTTATCACCAATTTGCAATTATAACCAAAAAGACAAAACCTGATTCAGTGGAATACTGAAACGGCAGTATTTCATTGAGTTTCATTAAAAAACAGAGTCACTATACCAATCATATCAGACAAAATAAATAGATTATTTTAGCGTACTCTATTGATTTTGTACGTCTACGCAAAATAGAGTACAATACTCTATTTTAGAGAACGGGTGGCAACCCTGGCTATACCTGTACGAAAGGTTTCGATTACTGATCTTTCAGTCGCCAACCCCAAATGATACCTAAAAAGCCAGAAGGTACCTTCGAACTACTGACTAACCTACATGAGTTTTGTTGCATAAGACATTCAACAGTTGTAGACCGATACTAATTTGTACCAGTTAACAGGGCAGTAGCAAAGAGTAAGTAGTGCAGGCATTCGTAAGGTTTCTCTCAGTAAACCTTGACTCAGATAACGGCATTTCTACTTACAAAAAGACTTGTAGTAATGTCTCGTTCGTATAGATAAGACAAATCGGTCAAGTGCGAGCTGGTACCCGGCGTTTTGTAACTGAAACTTTGATAGATTGTAGGTAGCTAAGTTAAGCCATATATTAAGTTGTCTGCGGGAACCTTCATTAAGTAGGTTTTAAAAAGGAATAATCATAGTTTCCAAGCCATCCCGGCAATTCAGAATGCTGGGGCCCTACTATGAAGTTGATCGAGAGAAACTTAAAACGATCGAGATTCCGCTCCAAGAGTGAGACGAATCAATACATAGCGTATAGCACTATCCCTTTTACAACGTCGGAATTGGATGGCATTAGCACGTCATAGTACTTGGTACTAAAAAGTTTGATCGTTTATCGTTGACTAAACGGAGTTCGAATATCTAGAAGTTCTTATGAAAGAAAATTCGTCGACCAACACACTATCGAAGTCAGAAGAATGCAAACAAGAAATGAAGAAGACTGAGTGGACGAAATGAAGTGATCCCATGCATTCGGCATTATTCTACGCTGTACTTACCTTTTTTTTTTAAGGATGGGAAATCATCAAATGACTTCTTCCGCTCTGGGTGGAGCGGAAGGGCGTGTCAGACTCTTACTGACTAAAACCCATCCGTGTTCCTTCTAAAGCCCTTTGCGTTCCAGGGCCGCGGTGACTCTTTCGAACAAATTCCGCAACCCTGGCAGGCTCTGGCCCTAGCGGGCCCCGTCTTTTATGCTGACATCTCTTTGAGGCGCGCGTGAAACACAACGCGCCATCGACCCGGGCCTGGTGGTGATCGGACAGCGAGCCACCCAATGCTCGCCTTCCGCAGGCCCGCAAAACTGTACCTAGCTAGGAGGTCCGAGTAATGATGAAATAACTTATTAATTTTCATTGTTTAACAAATCATTTTATAGTAGGTAAACATAGATTGCATCAACTTTATTCAATTCATCCAATAAATATTATTGCTGATAAAGCTTTTTCCTTAGTTATCAATATTTTGTGCGTATGACCGCAAAATACGCTCCTCAATGCTTGCAATTTCACAAACATAAATTATGATAAGGACCGAGTTACTAGGAGCCAATCCATCTGTGAAAATTTTAACTGTCTAACTATCACGGTTCATGAGATACAGCCTGGTGACAGACGGACAGCGAAGTCTCAGTAATAGGGTCCCGTGTTACCTTTTGGGTACGGAATCCTAAAAAGGGTCCAAAACTTGTAACAGAGGTCCCCTTTGTTCCTCCTCATCTTAGTATGAGCCGATTCAAAACTAAGCCCCATTGTGTCACCCTATGTGATGTTTCCTTCATCGTTATTTTCTGTAACTTATATGCACATAATAAAGAGTATTCTATTCTAACTGAACAGATTTACGCAAGCGTGTTTACTTTGTAATTGTAACAGACAAGCAACCAATTGCTTTATATTGATCGTAATTGTCCATTACCACAATGAATCCATCAAATTGATTCGTGACAACAGTACGACTTTTCCTTGTCGTCCCAGTGTAGAAATAGCAGTAGGCAGTGTATAAACTAGAAATAAATAGATGTGATTGTTTCCTGTCGAAACGATTTATTATCACAGTTTATTTCATGTAATTTAAGGGGAAAACGATTCGCAGAGATCGCAAGAAAATGTTAGTATAGGATTACAGGGTCGTCTACTGTAAATGTTTGTTCTGTATTGTATTTCCCGCGAATACAAACAAAGGAATGTTCTGCCACGTAATTGGTTTATGGTTCGTTCTCAATAATTTCATCCATCATTTATGCTTTTATCCAGTCATCCCAACAAATTGAGAACATAAGACCTGAGATTGACAGCAGCTCAGATTTTCTAATCCTAACTATAGGTACTATATAAACTAGCTTTTGCCCGCAACTTCGCGCATATCCCATTTTTCCGGTTCCCGTAGGAATTATGGGGCGAATTATACACCTAAACCTTCCTCATGAATAACCCCATCTATTTGAGAAAATCTCATGAAAATCCGTTCGGTACTTTTTGAGTTTGTCGCAAACAGACAGACAGACGGGGCGAGGGACTTTGTTTTATAATATGTAGTGATAGTGATGCGAATGTGAATTTGTTTTTCACGCGTTTACAGCCTACATCGCTGAACCGATTTTGATGAATAACGGTACAGAAAGATGGGACCCTGGAAACGTTTAAAATAGGCTACTTTTTTGCGAGCTAGCGAGAAATCTATACTAACGAGAGCCTATAACAACAGTCGCATGAACCAATATCCAAAACATACCTACCTAATTCAATATATAAGTATCAAAGATCGCAACTGTCTTGGGAACTGAGACGACAAAGCTTCAATATTGTAACAATGCTATTGGTTAGCGCATGATGTGTCAAATAGTATCAATTGCAATGATACAGAAACGACGGGCATTATGATCAATAACTGTTTCACAATAAACGATATCAATCAATACAACTATTGCTGCACTGTACTGTTAACTGGGGCATGTGTGTTCACGCCTGCATTTAGGGATGCCAATTTTTTTGTAGCATGTAATTTCAGTAACGTGTGTTGGAGTTCTTAATGCTAGGCGACATAATAGACCATATTCGTAATACCACACTGCTCTCCAAAACGCTGATTACTGACACTAATGTTGCTCATAAGAGGGGCTAAATGGTAATTTTGCATCTTGTTTCTTGAATAACTTAAAAACTATTCATTTTTAATGTATGTTTTTTTTTTTAGTAAAACCCTCAAAATATAAACCCTTTCATTTCACAAGGTAAAGTTTGAAAAAGGTTTTTTTTTCTTTTAGTTTGTCCCTCAAAATTGACTCCCGTACTCAAAATGTATTTATTTACGTAATGCGTCCATGTTTGGGTCTAAGAAGTATCACAAAACCACGCCACTAACACACCACAGTACCACAGAATCAGTCGAGAAGATTCGGAGAAAATTGGCTGTGACAGACAGACACCCGAGTGATCCTATAAGGGTTTCGCGTTTTTTTCGGATGTTCGGAACCGTAAAAATTAAAACGAGATTGAGCTGACCACGTTCGTCGCATTCCCAATGAGCTGCTGGCTGAAAAAATATTTGGAGTCCTGCCACATGCACAAGGTGCGGCAGAACACCCCCATAGTGGGAAGAGCTAGGCAGAACAAACGACCAGTGTTCCACATTGGCCCTGAACCGAAAGAGATACTTAGTAGATTAGACGTTACCAGTAATTTTAGTGAAGCCCTGACAGCGCCAATGGGTAACCTTTCTTTTGGATGGGAAATCATCAAATGACTTCTTCCGGTCTGAGCGGAACGGGAGGGAGTGTCACTCTTACTGACTAAAACCCACCCGTGCTCCTCAAATGCCCTTTGCGTTCCAGGGCCATGGTAACTCTTTCGAACAATTCCGCAACCCTGGCAGGGCCAAAGGTTATTCTACCACACCTTTTTGGCAAGTTTTACCAAGCTAACGATTTTATCGATAAAACAGCTGCCTCGACTCACGGGAGTAAAACAAACTCACCTTCCGGGTCACCTGCCTTCACTTGCCTCTTGCGGCTCAAACTAATAAGCCCACTTAGCTCCGTTCGTTCTCATTAGCAAGCGCTCGAATAACTTTGTATAGTTTTCGGGAGTTAGCCTTTTATGTGGATCGATGTTGATCTAATTTAAACTTCACGGAAACATACTGGGGCAGAGTTCTTATTATAGGTTAGGATGGTTATTTAATTTACTATTTGCCGCAAGAGTTCTCGGTCAACCAGTTTTCGCCCTTATAATCTTAGTAATAGTGTTCAGTAAAGTGGTGGACCAGGAACTTTGGCAGGTATACATGGACCAATCATTTTCATGCGCTTAAGCCCTTCTAAGCGTCGTTTTAGTCTTTCCAGAAATTCTTATTCACGTGTTTTTGTAACCAGAAGAAAGTTTTGCGGTTAAATGAATCATCTTGATTCATTCATTAAGTTATTCATAAAGTTCAATCAAGTTCAAGCCGTATAAAAGGCTCTGCATGAGTGTCGACATGGAATCCAGGACACATTGTCTAAGAAGCCGTACTATAAAGAAATGCAAGCGCCACTCTTTCGCTTGCACAATCGCCAATGCAGCAGCATAGTTGCACAATTATGCACTATGTTTTATTGTATTATCAGCGGCGGTCTAGATTCAGGCATTCTTGCATGAGAGTAATTTAGAATGTCTAGGTATGTTTAGGTGTAGTCTGCATCAAAAGCAAGCCAATCAATTCAGGTGCTCACATAGTGTCATGAGTATCTATGCAAAAAAAAACATTGTTACGAACACCCAGTGTTTCTATTAATGAGCGGTACACATTGACTAATGTTTTATGTAGAAAGCCTCCAAAGCCGATGGTTGTTTCAAATCTAAATTGTAGGTGCTATTAATGCATAGGATGGTATCAATAAATTTTAATGTGAACTTGACTGACAACTGCTGAGTATCCAGATTCGTGCCGGAGTGTAAGATTATTTGAATACATGGCATGCTCCTATTGTACAGAGTACATGTTATATTTTATATCAAACACAGTAACAAGGCAAATTATCGTTACGCTTCATGACCCCTAATATGCCGTAGAACACTTATAGTGTCAATCATTCTAGCAATTTAGCTGTTCATAGCTCCCATAATGTTGAAAGTATTTCGCTTGGCTTTGTGAACTAGGGTGTTAAGAGTGTCATCATCATCAGTATTCATTAAGTTTTCTATTCGTTCTGGGGTTTTAGCAACATCTCTTTTTCAAGCGTTGCCAAGATGGCTGCGGTCTCCATAGCTTTGCATTGCTAAATTGCTTTGTGTAACAGTACCAGACTGGCTGATGCCTGCGACTTCGTCCGCGTAGATGTCAACTTCAAAGACCATAGACTTTTATACAAATTTTCCCCTTCCATTTCCCCCCTTCAAGTTGAAATTTCCAAAAATACTTACTTAGCAGATTTACGTTACAAAATAAAACTATATCCGTATTCCGACTTTCAGCTCATTAGTTTTTGCTATGGGTTGATAGCTAGTCAGGAAAAACTATTTTATAAATACCTAAATATTATGTCCAGGGTTGCGAAATTGTTCGAAATATTTATCGCGTCCCTGGAACGCAAAAGAAATTTTGGGAGAAGTCATTTAATGATTACCCGTCAAAAAAAAAAAAAAGGTAGGTATTTGCAGTTTTTTTTGTTTAAGGATGGGTTATCATCAAATGACTTCTTCCGCTCTGGGTGGAGCGGAAGGGCGGGACAGACTCGTACTGACTAAAACCCAACCGCGGAGCCGCGGTGACTCTTTCGAACAAATTCCGCAACAGGTATTTGTAGATGGAGTTATAAAAGTAATTCCGATATGCCACACAATAAATCAGCCAACAATAACATGGACAATTTCCGGAAGATGACATTCCATTGATTACTCACATCGCTAAATTTCTTCTCAGCAACAATTACGTTTTACGAGACGACAATATAACTCCTTTAATAAAATGTTATTACGAGAGAAAGGCATTAAAAGGCAAGGGTGATAAAATTGTGACGTCTTTGTAAGAAAGAGTAGGTGTCCAATCCCTTTCAGATAAAGTAGCACCTAAAAGATAATTTCGTGATGCGAAAACAGACATTCATGAGGCTGGTTGAAATTTGTTTTTATTCAAAAGAAACTGATTTATGAAACTAGACCACCGGTTGCAGTTCAGTTTCTACTCAATTCAACACAATTGCATCTCACTAATATTATAAAGAGGTAAAGTTTGTGAGGTTCTAGGGAGTGATCTCTGGATCTCCTGAACCGATTTTGAGTTTTTTTTTTTGTATTTGATAGCCACATTCATGTGGAATGCTAGGAAGGGATATGTGTGTACGAAGTCGCGGGCAACAGCTAGCAAAGAATATTCTTAGTTATGATTTGTTTCGTTTTTATTTGCGTGCTCCATCATCATCGACCACATTATTGAAACCTCGCGTTTCACCACTATCACATTTGATTGTAAGCCTATCAATATTCAACAAAAATATTCATGTTGTACCAATACAAGAAGTTTTCTTTTCCTTCGAATTTTCTTCAAACACCAACAAAGGTGGCGAATTCCTGAAAACAAAAACAGAGGAGTACCAGAGAATTGCATTTAAATTGATTTCAATACTTCCCATCCCACATAAAAGATAATACTACAACTACACTATCAACGGTCGTAGGAGGCACCAAGGGCGGGAGGATCCTATTTTTAAACCCGAACTTGATAACAGACACAACGCCTGTATTGTTAAACCATAAAACTTTTTCCATCTGCCTGTCTGCACGCCCATAACTCCAGAACAACTGGGCAGAATTTAATGTTGTTTACTATAACGTCAGCGAGATTGATTGAGGATCCCTTTTAAAAAAAAGCTATAAATAGGACCTGTAAACATATAAAGGTCATACGCACATTTTATGGTACTATTTCAGTTTCGTCTCACGAGTATTGAGCTTGTTACAAACGATATGTAGGTCGTACTGAAATATTTATGTTTTTTCACGGTGCTAAAGCTGATGATATTTTACAGCACTGATCATAACTGCTGTATCGATTGTTCAAAAATTGCAGATGTGACACACTATCCGTGTTTCCATTAAAAAGTGGTCTTGTCTTCCGTAATATCTTACTGGGACTTGCCCAACATCTTCCAATACTTCTGGACTCCATCCACGAATATTTGATTGGAGTTCGCTTCCAATTTAACCTGACGCAGCTGAGTACCAGTTTTTACATGGAGTGTCAGTCTACCTGACAGCCTGGTGCCCCTTGGCAATACTGGTGTCAGATTTCTATTGCATGAAATAAATATTTAATGTGTTCAGTATTTAGTACTTCGAACCTTGCTACAAAGCACATGCTTTTGATAGGTGCCAATGCACTATTGGCAAGGGTACGAATGGTTGGAATGGAATTCAAAATTCCACGGAGTGTTGAATAACGATTGCGAGGGTCACGGTCGTTTTATTGTTCTGTAAGTTTGGATTATCAATTCGAAATGATGTATCTATTCGCTTTCTCTTCATTGGTCTTCAGGTTCAGGGTAGGAAGAAATTCATGAAGAAAGTATTCAAGGGTCACGTTAGAATTTTCGAATAACAAAGGAATTAATCTCTAATCCAGTATATTTTTACTGGCAGATTTTTTGTCAATCCTCGGGGAATTGGAACCATGTTCTATGGTTTTACATGACCTGCCTTCCGAAGGCTATGTCTACTAAAACTTTTACTGTCAATAGCTGCTCTCCACGTAAAGTGGAAACCTTATCATCCACTTGACACACATAATCCTGTATGCCAAGTAAATACTAGCAGAAATTACTCAATTTTTATTGCAAAACATATCTATTAGTACTGAAACAACAATAGTTAGTGATAATATTGAATAGTGCATTCCTATCAGTGGTAGACACTGGTCACTTTCTCTGTTTAACTTCATAACTGTTTGTTGTGTTAGTAATACCGTTTACAAATTGTTAATTAAGTTGTTTTTGTTTGTTTGCGTTTTCGTATTGATTCATTGTGAGTACTTTCATAAACCTTGGTGTTGTCTGGCTTGTCGCCTACGTCTTTTACAAACGGCCCTGTTAGGTTGCCATCTTGCTCGTTCTAGTCATTTGCTCTTTAAGCCTTCTTTGGCAAGGCAGACTGGTTATTTTAACTTCCTTGATTGTTAGATATTCCGGCTATCTCTTTCTGTTAAGCTTTTTATGGGGAGTTATTTTTCTTCTCAAAATTAGAGTGTAAAATTTGATGCTGCAACAAATTCCCCTGGTCTAATAACTTAGACTACTATCCTTTTACGGCATTTACGTTAATAGATAGGCTTTTCGTTACTATGATTGTCCTGTCCACGCGTTGCCTGTTACATTAGGCAGGCAGTAGATAACAGTGTCCGCATAAAATAACATTGCCTAGGTACATAAATAGAGGAATTCAAGATAGAATTGTTGTTGAAACGAGTAATTGAATGATAACACAAGAATGAAACCCTGTCATACTATTGCATAGTAGTTCAACACGTGTTTCTATCTGTTTAGAATATTGACTAGTTAATTGATTATAATTATTTAAAGCTGTTTAATTGATTCTCCTATCTACTATCACTCCGCTTTTACCACTCATCGTGGAGTTCAAAGGTCATTGCGTAAGTATCTTTGGTTTAGCGCTATTTTAAGACTTCCTATTTCTAACTAGTTTGGAGGTTTGCATCTACAAAGTTTTCTTCATTATCAGGTGTAAAAGGGTAAGAATTATTCACTCTTCCATGTTTAATATATTTTTGGACTCCTTTCTATTCTTTCTTTCTTTTCTTGACTCCATTTTTCAAATCGTGTTTTCGCTCAAATTTACGTCTCCCGTCTCCAGGAACCTCTTCTCAAAGTTACTGACCTCCGTTACACCATCCTTTACAAAATATAATCCATTGTGATCCAATTATTTCAACAATGCTCGAATGGGTATGAAAAATAAGAGCCCTCATAGTCAAGTAGTTCGCGCCTTCGCTGCTTTTATAAACCAATTTAGCCTTTTCCAGTGCGTACTCCAGTTACTGGACTGGTCGATGACCTGTTACAAAATAGATAGCACGAATAGAAGTATGCTGTAAAAATTATAACCATTAGAATATTTACTCATAGTCATCAACTTTGATTTGAGGCATATTAACAAGATTTCGACAATCTAACTATTATGCATCCAATCTAAGTTAGAGCGATGTATTGATTAATCTTATGTTTATAGTTATGCAAATACACCTGTACGCGTTTGATAACTTGGGGTCATCATCATTTCAGCCGAAAGGCGTCTTCCACAACGACCGGTTTTGTCATTCTTGCAACGAGCAGATGCAGGATTTACTTACTTTCTGCTCATCCAGTTGGGGGTCAGCGATAAGGCTACCTCTACTAATACCTTACTAATACTCCTTTAAGTATACCTCGGGATTAGTAAAGGTGCAATTTCAGGATTAAAACTGAACGCAAACAGCATTGATATCTGAACTGCGTTCGAGAGCCTCAGTATCATCATTAATGACACTGACAGCTCTTCAACACTTTTTCTCAGCTTATTGCGTTCTGTGTCATTAATTTCAGATATTCGCCCTTAGTAACTATAGGTCTTTCGGGGATGATTGCTCCCCGTACTGTAGCGTATACATACCCAATACTATTTGGAAGTAGAAACCCGAAGAACCTTGAAAGTTGTTTTCGATTTCGTATCAAGACTCGTTGCTATGTTGACATAAACATTAATAAATGATAAGAAAGTTCGTAAATTATTGATTGGGGCTTTTCCGCTGTATAACTGAAGACAAGCTTGAAGTTTAATAACTGGCAATTATACATCAAACAGACATTGTTACTATTGCTTACACAATTTTGTATTGACTATAGGATTCGATATTGCTTGCTGAAGAGATTGTTACTACTTCATCCTGCTCAATATCATTAGGATCTGGGCCCCTACTATGAAATGTACAAGCCATCCAGATTCCGTTCTGAAAAAGGGATAGAGCTATGCGTCTTGTAAAGCTCCGTCTCCAGCCCACATAGGAATCATAATGGTTTTGAGACGTCATTTTAAACCCCAGGTCTTTACTGACAAACCACATGGTTCTCTCATCTGTCCTCCACTTTTGGATGACTGGTAGAGAATTCCTAAGGTACATGCCTTTGCAACACACAGGTACAAAGGCTGATTTCATAATCAGCTTTTGTACCTGTGGTGTTGCATAAAGTTTTAAAAATAAATTCTTAATGTTCATTCCAAAAAAGTTGAAGAGAAGCGTACTGAATGTTGTCCTCTATAAGTGAAGAAGAGTCTAAGAGGTGATGATGGAAAGCTCCTTGAATTGGAGACAATACGCCAAGTGGATGTTATAATTATCATCTATCTCTTCCAAGCTTGCTACTTCTACTTTCAAACGCCTATTGTATGTAAAAACTCATTAAGCTACCATTTACAGTCTTTTGTTTAATTGAAACACGCATTTCACAACACATAGTACGAAAACGCAAAACAACAATATAATTGTCGCACGAGAAAGCGCTTCTTGCGAGAAAGTGGTTCCATATCACACGGTCCTTAAAGCGAGGTTTATTTGTCTTGTATTATGTGATCCTCCCACGGTGTGAGTCAGAATTTTATAAGGACTGATGCTGGTGAAAAGTGTCTGGTGTCAATGAATTTGCATACTAAGTATATAAATTCTTAATATTATAAATGCGAAAGTGTGTTTGTTTGTCTTTATGTTGCAGCTGCACGCTTAAACCGCTGAACCGATTTAGATGAAGTTTGGTATAGAGATAGTTTGAGTCCCGGGAAAGGACATAGGATAGTTTTTATCACAGAAATCATCCTTTAAGGGGGTGGAAGTTTTATGGTAGTCCGTCATTATTGAAGATAAAACCATGAACCTTTGTATACCACTTGATAAAAAATAAATAAATATAATAATGTCCAAGCGTTTTTGAAAAATAAAAATGGCTGCCCAAAATAACTATTCCACGCGGACGAAGTCGCGGGTAAAAGCTAGTTTATCTATAATTAGAATTTCCTTATAACATTTTGCGTGGCCTTTAGCCGAAGAGATTCCTTCAGTTTGAAAATTTCCTTTTTGTTTGGAGGGTTAAACATTTTTAAATTCTCCTCTTGGAGATCCTCTCCTTATTCCAATGGAATAAACTTGTTTTATGGTTAGTATTTATTTTGGTCCTTCGGTCCGTAGTTGACCTTTCCATTCTAAAATTAACATTATCTTTAACCCACGTCTACTTAGAAAAACCCAATTACTTGTTCTTGTTTGCTCGTCTTGAGCCTGACCTTTACTATTCCATAGACAAATAAGACTTCGGAAAAAAACTTCAACACCTACGCGGTATTACTAACTTTCTTTTATTTTATAATACACGTATGACGTGGTAATCAAGTCAGGCGACTCAGGTTACATAAGTGTTTTGTCCAAGTTTCAATAATGTGAACGTAGTTTTAAAGTTGCTTTGACACCGGAACAAGACGATCCACAAACTTGCTTTAATTCAACTAAACTTCGCGCCCTGTGATTCCAATACTGCTTAAATTCAATTAAATACCGGGCCCTGTTAGCCAATACCTACTTCAATTCAGCCAATCGGAAACGTCTGTGATCTATTCTGACCAATCACGGCCCAGTGCTGGACTCCTTGGTAACAGGGTGATGCTTGTCGTCAAGGAGGGTTGTGATACAAAATGTTTAACAACATGCAGTGCTTGTACGAGCCGAAGTTCCGACAAAATGGTGTTGAGAAAGGAAGATACACTCTGCTGGATTCTAGGTATGTGTTTTACATTTGTACACCGTTTAAGAGTCTTAGTGGCGGTAATGCAGTTGCCGTAACGAGAGTATTCATAAACGCATAAATTGTATTGTTAAAAAAAAAGGTGAAAAATCGAGGTGGCATTATTTATTTTATTTATTTTAGGAAAACTTACAGCTAAACAAATACAGTAACTAAAAGTTTAAACAAAATATGGCCAATTACAAGTTTCCACATGTATCACTTGAAACAGAAAATTGACAAAAAAAGGAAACTATACATATAACACAAAACAGAAAAAAAAAACCGAATAAAAGCTTGTAAATAACTATTTACGCTCGAATACTCGCTTGTTTATTATGAAGTGCAGTCAGGCCACATCGATCTTGACAATCAAAAGTGCCTTTTAATGGTCTGCTGCTATATTTTATAGTGACGGCACTAGACCAATTTACGTCATCATATTTTTCATAGAAACATTAATTTAATGAGCTTAATTGAAGGTACACTAATTTATGAGACTAATGTATGAGTACATTACTAATCTAACAAAAATAACATAAACGAACGCAAATTTAAATAAGACGACCTTTTTGGGTAACAACACCAGCTACTTTCATTGATAGAACTGATAACGCAGATAGTCTCTCTCTTGGCAAATCGTGCTTCTCGAGCGAGCCATTTTATACGTACGATGTACGTATAAAATGTTAACTTTGAGAAGCATTTCAGTAGAAACCGTGCTGACTGGAACTGTGAGTAGGATTCTGATAGTATACTTCTTACATATAGTTTTGCGTTGGTTATATACTTTATTAAATATGTCCTTTCCTGGCATCAATGCCGCCACATGAAAAACAAAGAAGGGAAATTTGTTCGGCAACAAAAAGAACCGTACGTAATCCTGCATCGCGCAAGCAAAATTCTCCGTGCGATTTGAACATATACAACAGTCCGAATATCAACTATCGGGCAGTTGCCCACCAGGCACAACAACCGTCTGGTCGGAGGATCCTCCCTTTTCAATGGAGGTGTGCGGTGACTTTACACGGAGGAGTCTAGGTGTGTTAAGATGGTCACCCATCCACAGATTAACCTCGGCAAGCGTTGCTTAACCTTGAAGATCGACCCGTGCGGCTGTTATTATTTGACTGGCCTGTTGGTCGAGTGGTTAGTGACCCTGACTGCTAAACCGGAGGTCGTGGGTTCGATTCCCACCCAGGACAAATCTTTGTATGATGAGCATGATCATTAATTTGTTCTGTGTCTGGGTGTAATTTGTATATAATATGTATGTATTTAGAAATATATAAGTATGTTTATCAGTTGTCTGGTTGCCATAGCACAGGCTCTGCTTAGTTTGGGATCGGATGACCGTGTGTGAGTTGTCCCAAGATATTATTATTATTTAGCCACAAGCTCCTCTGCTGGCAGAAGAATTGATATTCCTAGTTTATTATTACTAGCAGATAGGACAACGCTGATGTCCAACCTTAAGGATATCCTCCATGGGTTCTGATGGGTATTGACTCGACGTTTCACCACAATCGTCAACACAAGCGTCAGGGGTGGAGGATGTCGTTCAGGCACGGGACAATGTAGTAGAGGAGAAAGCAGAAGATAGTTAGTGAGGGTGAAAAAGAGAGGCTAGATATTGTAAGTGGCTCTCTCTCCCCACCATCATCGCCGGCGGGTCGACCCAAACGTACCCGTAAACCCGTAATTAGATTCCAAGTAACATGAACTTATTAATCCTACATAAGAAGGTAAGTCCTTCATACACATACATCACAGTTGACTTACGAAACCCATAGCAAGAGTAAGCAAGAGGAGGTGAAACATGTACTTGAAGCCTTTAACAGCTGCAATGCTTAGGATTGCACTCTGCAAACGAACGCTTATCTGCCACCATCAATTAGAAAGTATTCACGACGCTACGTACCGGCAAGTAGCACCGAATCTTTAGCCCGATCATTAGGTAACTGCGCAGATCTAACATTCCTTGTGTTATAGTTACTAACGTTTACATACTCAATATCCATCTTAATGAAGAGCGTTTACGACGTACGGCATTCCATACAAACTTGAATGTGCCCTCGCGGTTGGGAGTGTCATGCTCACTTAAAAGTCTGGCTGATGGTGCTGGATCATTTGGTACTCTTCAAAGTGGTTGAGCCGAATGCTGCTAGGCGTCATATTGCTGAGCGAGCGCCGCCAGCTAGGACCGGTCATGTCTCAGCTGCCACGGCTTATTTCAATTATTTGTTCCTTGAATTGTTGCTTTTTTTATTACGGACGCTTGATCTTGCGAGTGTTTGTGTACAAACACTCGCAAGATCAAGCGTCCGTGAACGGTGTACCGTTCTAACATATATATGTATGTTTGTATAATTCTCACACGAATGATGTAACCAAATCTTTGTAAAAAACAAGAGTGTCCATGGAGTTTCTTGCACGTTCTTCTCCATAGAGATCTACGCTTTGGAACTTGTAATTAGCTTCATCTCTTTGGACAGACCGACCTTGACTATTCAAAAGTGCCTGTAAGTGAAATGTGTTTAATTGAAAAAAATGCTTTGAGTTTGAGTTTGAATGAAACTTCCTACGCATAAGCAGGAGACATAGATCTAAAAAGTTATCTGAGAACTATTTCGAAAAATAGTGTTAGAGCTAAATTCCACCGAATTTATATTTTCCAGAAACAGATTATTTTTTAAATAAAACTTTTCTAAAATGTTGTGTTAATTTGCTCAAATATGACGTTCATAATTGAAGATGTCAGAAAAAATCATGCCGACTGGGAGCTTAAAATGCTCTTAATGCTTAGCTACCCGTGCGAAGCCGGGGCGGGTTGCTAGTTTAAAATATGATCCCTTGATTCTTAATCTATTCGGGTCCGAGCCTGACCTCTTTGCCCTAGTTTCTGTTAGCGTAATGAAATCTGGGATTAGGGTGTACCGTCAATCTCAAGTTAATTTTTGATCGAGTTATCACAGTTGCTGGCAACTGGGGATTTGAAAATAGGTTTATTAATCCGAAAAACTGGAGATCGGGATTAGGACTGAGTTCGGAAACCAAACCCCGGTAGATAGATAGGCTAAACTGGGGATCGCTTTAATTTTGCCGTACTAGTTTCTCAATACAGACAAAACATATTTGTGAAAGGACAATTACCTAGTCTTTGAAGAAAGCGTAGGAAGCATTTTAAGTCTTCAGATAATTACTGCCTCAAGCTAGCGTTGAGATGATGAATTGATCGTTTTAGAAAAATATCTCGTGAGTAAAAGAGAAACGCGAGGAACCTCAGGTCTTGAAATTGCATTAAAATAGTTATAGTATGACTAACTTTTGGATCTGCCCGCGTGAAAGTCGAAAATTATCCAAAGGGAACCTACATACTTCAGAAAAGTATCGTATTCCAGGACATTGTGCTCCCGTGTGCTAAGTTTCATTCAAATCTGTTCAACCGTTAAAACGTGAAGAAATAACAAACAAACAGACAGAGTTAGTTTCTCAGTAATAATATTAGTGTGGATTTTAGTAAACTGCTAACTTCATTATTAATAACTTGTTATCACGGAAACAGCTGTGATTACAACATGACTATAGTTTTAATTTATAAATAACTAGCTGCCCGCCTCTTCAATGACAAATATTATGCCAAGGGAACATAATCCCGGGATAAAAACTATCCTATGTCCTTTCCCGGGACTCAAACAGTCTCTATACCAAATTTCATCTAAATCGGTCCAGCCGTTTGCGCGTGAAAAAGTAACAAACAAACACAGACACTCACAAACTTTCGCCTTTATATTATAAGTGTGATTTCCTTGTAACTTTGTAACAATGTTGTTTTCCAATCGCTACGTAGTTGTCAGATTCGTATTACGCATGTTTTACGCGTGTTTGTCCGTATTCCGTATGATTTATTTGATTGGAGGAGCATTTACTTACTATTTTAGCTCATACTGTCCTACTTCTGGGCAAAGTACAGTCTTTCCACTTCCCATGGCTATTTTATTCCTTTCATCTATTGTTGTTTCTGTTTAGTTCGTCTCGCTTGCACTTTTCACCGTGATCATCCACGGCGTCACTGTTTCCCGTTTGGCTGTGATATGAACTAGCATTCCCTTATTACAAGTTATTATTGTCCTGCCCTGCTTAAGTAAAGCCTTCTTATTTTCTAAATGATGCCAAAGTTCTGAGATTATCGTCAAAATCTTACAGCACACCGTAAGAATACTGCTTCTAACATTGCGTCAAAATGATAAGTCTTAACTCCTTGTCCTTGCTGGCATGATACACATGTACATATATACACGTATTGCACAATGGCATGCAAACCGTCTTGGATACTATGGTGCAAGCTTCCTACTTGCATGTCGTTTTCTTCCCGTTTTCTCTTTAAAGATTCAAATTCTTCCTTCATCTTCCTAACCTTTTCCCAACTAATTACCAGATGTAGCTTCCAAGTCCAGGTTTCCCCAAAGCGACTGTTATCTTCCCATTCTGCCTACCCAGTACTCGTGTACGTTTAATCAAAGTTCACGGCGACCGCGAGTTATAACCGGTTGTCTAACAAAATAGCTCATGACTGCATTAATACTCTAATAACCTATTTTATCCGTTATCTGGCGGACAAGAAATTAACACTCCCGTTAATGATAATGTGTTCGAATCTGTTAATTTGTTCCATAATTTATTTGTCGTGTCAAATCATATCTGGCGAAAAATGGTTCTGTTTTATGTTATATCTGTCTAGCTGTTGCCCGCGACCTGTCCGCGTCAAACTAGTAAAACAGCACGAATCTCAATTTCATGGTTTTTTTTTTTGCGCAGAACCCTGTTTATTTTTCTAAAATAAAAGTTAGTTAAGCGTAAATTGCTCCTCTATAAAATTGGCTATCTACCAGTGAAAGTCCCGCCAAATTCGGTCTAGCCGTTTCGGAGATTACCTACCAAGAACAAACAAACATACGACAAAAAAAAGTTTTTGTCTGTAAGTATCGTATTTACTTTCTCATTAGTAAAAAAACTGTTATTTTGATATTACAAATAAACACTTCAATTTTATTTATTTGTATAGAGTAGGTATTGTTTTTTTATAGATATCCTTTTTAACCTTTCCATCCGCACCGCTGATTATGGATCGAACGCTCAACTTGAAAGGATAAGGTCAATGGTAGCTTTTAAGGGTTAAAGTTCATAAAGCCAAAGGTCAAAATGGTGACACGCAAGTCAAATATTGAAACTATGTAGAAATATAGTAGAAAATTCGGCCATAAAGCGCTTTGGGAATAGGCCAGGTATAGTCATGAAAAACAAACCAATATAAAAGGTAAATTTAATGAACCACTCCATATTTATAAACCAATAGCCCTCATGTCGTCAATTGTGTTCCTATACGTGTGTCCGTTATGTGCTTGGAGTTTTTCGACCAAAGTTGGATACGCAAGAAACATGAGGCCACATAACAGACCAAGAGATCATGGCTTGCAACCACCATGAGTACCAAGGGCATTATCGTATCCGTATCATCCTGATAATCAATAAGGAAATACATTTCAATAAACCTACAACCAATTAGAAGAGACAACTGAATGTCAAAGTCGTAACATCGATCCAACCTGACATGGCGCCATTTTCTAAGGTTACACCGGACCCCTTGGCACTGATGAAACACACGAGAAAATTGCGTATTCAATTAATGATACTCGATTCGCTACTAAACAGCTACCTTTTAACCTATTAATGCGTTAGAGGTCAGAACTGCATCTAATCAACTGTCATCAACAGACGTGACCCATATAATTCAACGTCGCAATTCAAATATCAATGTTTATTGTTAAAATAAATCTAATTAGTGATCATTAGTAGTTTGTTAGTGTTTCTGTTCGCGCGTGTTAGATGAACACTTAATATAATAATAGATTTGTTTCGTTATAAATCCTTCCTTTTAATAAAATCAGGGATTTTAAGGCGCTTAACGACAGGCGAATTTGGAGCCACATTCAAATTCGAGTGTTTGTGTAAACTTCAAACAGAAGAAAAATTACGAAGAATTTCCGAGGTTTCTTTTGAAATCTTACACGTGACATTTAGTTTGAATATTTTCGGATCTCACCCCAAGGGACTGGAAAAAAATTCGTAACACCAAAATTCTCCATTTCCATGTGACTTTTCCTTCTTTTGTGTTGTGTGTGTCAATGTGCCAGTGTATTTCACGATGTCGGTCCAAAGGGGCGGTGTTGGAGACTTTCGCTACTGCTTCTATTACTGTGCTAATACAGACTTCGAGATATATGACCTGGAAACTGCCGACTCTGCAAAGACTACTAGGTGAATATGCCTTGTGATGGTCCTGTGATCCGCGGAGGAATCGTCACTCTCTTGACTGGAGTGGCGAACATAACAGCAGTTTCTACTAATGATATCATCAACCTTATTCTCTTGTTCTTAGGATCGGGTGTTTTGCGTGTGTCTTTCCTCCATTCAGTTCAATCAGCTGTCGTCTCAGTGTTGCCACTGCCTTTCCAACCATCATCATCATTTCAGCTTGGAATGTGGATGATTATCGTGCAGGATAAAGGCCTCCCCTGAATTCTGCCAAACATCCCGGTTACGTGTGTCCGTTTCGTCTGTCTCGATCCTTATCTATCCATATTCTCATTTGTACCGATGATTCTTCATCTTATGTGATACGATAAGCTTGATTTGTTATTATTGGAAAAGTAACCTACCCTGGTTTAAACCATGGTAGGTTACTTTTCCAATAATAACATTGTTGAATGGTCCTCAGTCTTACTCATCATACATGTTTATCTTACTTTATGACCATTTCCAGAGTTTGAATTGAAAGTACATTCGCTATCACTAGACTTATAAGGTGGTCTTACCAGGTTTGTCTGAACACGTTCCGATTTCTAATCGTTCAACTCGATGCATCTGTTCGCAGATTCACGCTAGATCAACGTGTTACTTTGTTATCCCAGAGATAGTAGTTGTGTATGAGTAATGATTTCCGTCAGTAGTTTACCCGTCAAAACTATACACGAGAATAGCTTATCTCTCTGTGCTGAACGGATATTAAAATGTTATGTTATATCATATTCATAACATTTTTTAGGCCTTGACCAGCTGATTAAAATTAATTTATTTGCGTACTATTGCACTTGACTCAGTTTCATGTAGATAAGGTCTATATGAATTTTTGTACCATTTCAGTCACTCTAATGTCATCTCAGCGACAATCAATGCCGATTGCGAACCTTTAAAGTAAGAAAGTTACAAGTCTGGTCAATATTTTTGACTTTCCTACGTCGTATAACTAGACCAATAATTAATATAATATTGTTAATGTTATTATGGTTGATGGCTCTTTGTTAAACACTCGGTTCAGGAAAGTACTTCTACTTCAAACCCATTTCTACCGCCTACGGAGTCAAAAATTGGTGACATAGTACCAGCTTCTCCGTAGGTCAGGCGACGCAATGCCATTTCACTTGGCGTTGCATTCGGCCGGTTTATTTTGGGACAAGCCTGCCACACATTCCCAACTACTGCAACTTCTGAAAGCCAGAATCATGGCGACCACCAGAAAAACGCCGAGTCAATGAAGCTCGACAGGTCCTGGAGAAATCAACTGTCTTGGATTCCGCAACGAAATTAATCAGAAAATAACAATAGAGGAGTAGGAAAAGAATTCGGCCGGTTTACCAACCGCATCATAAACCTGCACGAACATCCAATTTAATTTCTCTTATCAGGGTTCCCAGATAATTGCCGAGAAACAATACAGTGCCCAATATAAACAGATATTGGTTAAAACCAACATTGTTTAGTATACATGTCGCGTTTGCTCTGGCCGGTCGCGGCGCTATGAGTAAACAAACCGCCGTTGTATGATGTAATGTGTTGGTTAGAATCTGATACCACGACTCTGTACTGAAATGTGTTATTTTCTAGCTGTTTTCTCGTGCCCTTTGTCCTTAGCCTTGTTTTTCTAGTCTTTGTGACATTACTAAAAGGAGATCAGATGGGAATCCGTATTTCATCATCATCATGAATATTTTATCTCTCTATCATCATCCAAAGTCCGACATGGGGGCTGACCCCCCTTTTATTTACTTCTTACATCCTTACTCCACCTATCAGGTGCCTTGCTAGGTGTTCTATATTTAGGATTAATGAAAATATCTTTGTAGTGACCTCAGAGATAACACAGTTTTACCCATATTTTTATATCTTTTCCACAACACTGCATACAGTACAAGTGTGCAACTGTTCGATATGCTATCGATAACAAGTTGTTAAATAATGATTTATTAGCAAGTTAATAATTAAGTAATAAACGGTTGCTCTTTGTTGGTTTAAGTAATTTTAACATCGTTACTATTAATAATGCTTTATCATGGCGCATTATTAACTGCCCTACCTACTTATTATTGCTCATCAACAAACCTTCAGTTTGCTCAAAAAGTAATACGCCTATGTTAAGATTAATGTTAATTGCGCCTAACAGGTGACTCATTATAATTTAAATCTTAATCTATGTATTGAGTATTGACTCATGGAAGACAGTCAGCATCTCAAGTGCCATTAATTAGGGCAGGTCATCCATGGAATTCGTCATCAGTACTTGGAAAGCCGTTCAATAAAGAAGTTTTAAAAGAGTCTCCATGATCTGTTAGTAGACAAGTGCTACTACTCTATAAAAGACTTTCATGCAGACAAATCACTGCTCCAATATAGTCCTCCTCAGTCATGAAGCGTTCAGTGGCCCACTCATGTATTTTGTTATTAATATATTTTTTTTTTTATCATTGTTTTTACTCCTAATGTAACTATTGTGTGCCCTATGGGCGGGACATAGCTGATCATTATTTAATTTTTAAGACCTGTATTATGTACTAACCTATGATCCACAATAAAGATATTGAATTGAATTGAATTGACCCGGGCACCGGAGAACGTGAAATGACTATAATAACCTCTAAGGGTATAGGTTCCTTATTCCTTTGGACACGTGTCTATACTGTTACCTACGAATCTGAAAACTTGTGTTGTCTGTTATCAACAGCTGTCATTTTCACTTCATCATCTGCATTCTGTACCTAACATGTTCTTTTGTTTGTTGCAGTAATGGCGTGAACGTAGAAGGGTCTACCCACAGGCAGGTGGTAGACCTCATCAAGTCTGGAGGCGACTGTCTCACACTCACTGTCATCTCTGTTACACAAAGAGTGAGTTTACATTCCTAATACAAGCCCGCAAACACTTCTTTATGAGCTTGAATCCAAGCCCCTATTATTATTGTGAACAGCTGGGAAAGTTGGAACTTACACTAACTCTTAGATTAGTCATCGCAGGATGGATGCTGTTTTATAAACTTTTCTATCCTCTTGGTATAATCAAAAAATCGCATTCTGACTGACTATCAATCACCATACAGCCAAAACTTAAGTGAAATATAGATAATTTGTTTATTTTTATAACCTAAGCATCGGCTTCGAAAGGATTTTTGGAAATTTCGACTTTAAGGGCGGAAATGGAAGACTTGGAAGCCTTTGTTCATTCAAGCTAACATATACGTGGACGAAGTTCTTGTCATCAGCTAGACTTGAATAATCTTTTACTCATAAGAAGAGAAGATTGAGCTCGCTTTTTTTAAAACGACACAATCGATTAGTCGTTAATTATTACAAACTAACGGATACTTTACGTAGGTTTAAAATTGATAAATGTTCGACTGTCCTTGAACCATTAACGAAATAGCAATTTAATCAAACAACCAAGCGACCAAAAGTTTAAACGTGGGATGACGCTTTTCTAGTCATTCACGTCTACCATTTCAATTATCTAATTGCCATTTCTGGCTTTTCCAAGGCGAGAACCAATTGGATTCTCATTATGCAATCATATGTGTTCTGAATAGAAGGAGCCGTTAACTATGTTGCAGCAAAGAAAACGAATAATTCAAATAATTGTCTATGCTTGAAGCAAGCTTTGTTGTTCGTATCCTATCAGATATGTTAGGTGTTTAACTACGGTTACTATTACCAAGTGCTGGTTCGATGTGACTCAGGAAAAGGATACCTGGAAAATTTGGGCATGACCAACTAAACCTGTACTGTCCTGTAATTTAGCACACTGGATCTAGCAAAGCTAATTCAGACACAGGTACACGGACACGTATAATACGAGCCATAAAAGTACTACAATTATTGGACCCGTGGACCACCCCTGCGAAAGCTATAACTGCGCCCGTGCAGCTAACTAGTATGAACTAGAAGTCAATAAGTAATACACATGTCTGTAACTTGCACAAACGTACGCAAGTATCTTGCATGCCATTGTGCTAATAGAAGTTTTGATTGGTAAATGTTTTTATGGTATGCAAGCTAATAATATGTTTTTGTGCAATTTAAAAGCATGTGTATTACGGCCGTTACTGATTGTGAAGTGTTAAATTGTAAAGTTTAACAGTTCAAAGTCAAAATTTTCGTTTGTTAAAATCTTTTCACCTCTTTTATAGGAAGCAGAACGCTTAGAGCCATGCGACGACGGCTCAGCACCAGTTGGCGTCATAGGCGGCGCCGCCAACTCCCGCGCGACCGTCTACCAACGTTACGACTACACAGACAAACGGTCCCTCCCCGTGTCCATACCGGACTACCGGATCGTGATGGAAAGGAACACCGGAAGGTCTTATGTGGCTTTCAACGTTCACATGGCTGGCAGACACCTTTGTAGTAGACGGTATCGAGAGTTTGCTGCGCTTCATCATACGCTCAGGAAGGAGTTCTTAGGTAAGTACTGTAGCGATATGGTGTTGAAAGTTAAGAATAGGAAAGGACTAAGATTTGAACCTTGAGGTAATCCAATGTAAATTTGGAAACCTACTTGTGTATAACTATTGACACACCCTTACTTTTTGCTGTCATTAAATCAAATAAAAAGATACCGAATCAATGGTACAATTCCGAAGCTATCTGTTTTACATTGAAGTTTACAGTAATCAACGCAATCAAACGCCTTAGTGAGATCAGAAAATATAATTTTAAAATCCTGTAGATTATTCGAATGCTCATGAATATAAGGAAGTATTTTGTCTTTATTATCAATCAATGCCTTTCATAAATCTCAAGGTTAATGTTAACTATTTCAGGCTTTAACTTTCCCAAGTTGCCCGGCAAGTGGCCATTCACACTCAGTGAACAACAGTTGGACGCAAGAAGGAGAGGTCTCGAACAGTATTTAGAAAAGGTAACCTTGTTCCTATAAATACACTTCATTTGTTCACACCAACAAAGACTTTTTCTGAAGAACACATTCGACAATTTACTGCAACATAGTACAGAATCCAGCACATAAAGGCCAAAACTGTCAAATTTTCCCAATCAACTTTGGACCTAATACTTTAGCGATAAATTTGAAAATCTATTAAAGAAATTTGACAGATTGTTGTAGCTTGATGTGCTGGCGGCTGTACCTAGCCCCATGAACCAGATCTAAACTGACCCCATTCTATTCTTCATCAGGTTTGCGCAGTCCGAGTAATAGCAGAATCAGACGCTGTCCAAGAGTTCCTCACCGACTCAGACGACTCCTCGAACCCCACTCCAGTTGACCTCAAGGTCCTCCTACCTGACAAGGAAGTCGTCACCGTCAGCGTCTTGAAGTCGACCAACGCTGATGATGTTTATAGAGCCGTGTGCGAGAAGATCGGACTTTCGAAGTCGGTGCAGAAGTATTTTTACTTGTTCGAAATTGTGGAGTATAATTTTGGTGAGTTATCAATAAATCCTAACTAATATTAAAGGTATAAATGCGAAAGTGAATTTGTTTGTTTCTTCGCTTTCACATCTAAATCGCTGAAACGATATTGATGAACTTGGATCAGAGAAAGATGGGATCCTGGATACGGTTATAAAATAGGATACAAATATCTCTTCAAATTTGGAGTGAACAGGCTTCTTCTGGGTAAACTCGCTCCATCGTCGACTTTGTCTTTGTCATCTATGACCTAGACTAGAATCAAGAGCAAACCCACCTCAAATAAAAAATAAATAAATGAGAATAATAGGTAGGTAATCACTAAATATTATATATTACGCAGCACACAGTGATTTTGGTATTTAATTTGTAATCAGTTAAGATAAGCTGGTGGTAATTATGTGTTACAAAATGTTAGAATGACATTGCATCCGTTTCAAACGTGATCTGTCGCGTGTCTGTCGTAAATTCAATGCATTTAAAATATTTTAAGATGTTTATCAATAGATAACTTTGTGTAAGTGATTTATGTGCATTAATCATCATATCTGCCAATTGCCGTCCACTGCTGAACGTAAGCCTCCCCCAAAGATCACCAACCATCCCGGTCCTGAGCGGTCCACATCCATCCGCTGCCAGCCACCTTCTTCAAATCATCGATCCATCGTGCCGCAGGGCGTCCCACACTACGTTTGCCCATACGCGGTCTCCACTCTACCACATGTCTGCTCCATCGACCGTCTGTCCGTCTCCAGACATGGCCGGCCCACTTCCACTTCAGCATGCTCATTCTACGCGCAATGTCGGTGACTTTAGTTCTCTGGCGAATGACTTCGTTGCGAATTATATCCACCAGAGAAATCCCGAGCATTGCTCTCTCCATTGCACGCTGAGCAACCTTGAATTTGTGGACCAGGCCTATGGTGAGTGTCCACATTTGGGCTCCGTAAGTTATTACGGGAAGGACGCACTGGTTAAAGACCCTGGTCTTAAGGGATTGTGGGATCGACGATTCAAAGATACCACGTAGCTTCCCGAAGGCCGCCCAGCCCAAGCATATTCTTCTGGTCGCTTCCTTCTCAAAGTTGTGCCGCCCCAGTGCATTAATAGCAATGATATAAAATATTTTGGCTAATAATGCGCAAGCGCATACATTATTTTAAGACATGTCCAGACAAAAAAAACAAAGCTTCTAACTACAGGCGAAACTCGTACATGGAGCGAGCGAGTAAGGACTTTAATATTATATGTAAAGAGTTCTCATTAGACCCATTTACGACTAAAACCTACTCTGCACGCACTCGGCTGAACGCTGACTTTTTTTTAAACTGCATAGTGCTTATTGTTCCTAAGTAATGTATATTCTTTTTTATCGTGCTTGTTACTGATCCTAAACTTTCTACTACTTTTTCTGTTTTTACCCGTGAGAACCTGTAATTAGTTCTATGTCTCATATACAATTGTTATCCATCTTTTATAGCTGTCAGCCATCTTTTATAAAAATCGCATGAAGGCCTAATAAGCATTCATGCGATTTTTATAAAAGATGGCTGGCATGACTTCTTCGTAAGTCTAATGGTCGCAAACGCGAAAAAGTCCTAGGTTAGATCCAAAATAGGCAGTATTGATGCGTTAAAACATCAGGCACCTGAAATGGGGGCATAGGTACTATTAAGTAGAACAGCTCTACCTTATTCTACGGGTAATATCTTGATTTCAAAACCATACACCAAGAGTTGCGACAAACTTGGCCAGAGATCGCACACGCTAGAAAGGAATCGAAGGAGAACGGTGGTTTGTGTCTAGTAGGGGGACACAAATCTACAGGAGAAGACGCCCCGGGCGTCGGGAGTCGCAGGGCGATCCCCGGCCACCTACTGCGCGGGGCAAGGACGGCGAGCGTTGGGTGGCTCGCTGTCCGATCACCACCAGGCCCGGCTCGATGGCGCGATGTGTTTCACGCGCGCCTCAAAGAGATGTCAGCATAGAGGACGGGGCCCGCTAGGGCCAGAGCCTGCCAGGGTACAGGAATTTGTTCGAAAGAGTCACCGCGGCCCTGGAACGCAAAGGGCATTAGAAGGAACACGTATGGGTTTTAGTCAGTAAAAGTCTGACACGCCCTTCCGCTCCACCCAGAGCGGAAGAAGCCATTTGATAATTTCCCATCGTTTAAAAAAGAAAAGGGGAACACAAATAAGGCGGGGAAAAAAATACAATTGTTTCTTTCCTTCCAGAACGCAAGCTCCAACCCAACGAGTGTCCTCACTCGCTGTACATACAGAACTACTCGACGGCGTCCAGCAGCTGCCTGTCCATACGCAAGTGGCTCTTCAACCCGCGTACCGAGATCTCTGTCGTCGCCGAGGACACTACCGCCGCTGCCTTTATATTCTGGCAGGTAAGACAACATCAATAAAATAAAATAATTAGAGATGATTTTGTAATTGTTGAAGCATGCCAAATGTCAAAGTTCGATCTATACTTCAGTATTGGAAATACACGGACAGAACACAGGAGTGTGAGGAGACATATAATTTTTATTAGGATCTCTGAGCTTTATTTCGATAATAATGATGTGGCAATGGTCTCCACACGTTGAGTGCCCGCAGACACTCTGCACCGCCGAGCTCGCGCGGACCCAGCGGCGGCGTGCTGCAGCCAGCGTGCGGGCGGGGCGAGGCGGAATCATACTTGGAAGGTCTTCTTTCCCCGTGTCAATGTTTCACAGATTTATTCATCATACTCATATAATATTTATCTTTTCGCAGGCAGTTGAAGATGTTAACCGCGGCGTGTGCGTTGCGGGCGCACGTCTATACCAACTAAAAGCTCTACAAGACGTACGACGCGCCGCAGACTACCTCGCACTAGCCAGAACTCTGCCCGGCTACGGACACGTAGCCTTCCCGCCTGCCAGGACTGACTGTAGGGCCACTCCGGCGCTTGCTATCACTATCGGTATGTATGACGTCACATCACAGCGCTACACACTACAACAACTCTGCCCGGCTACGGACACGTAGCCTTCCCGCCTGCCAGGACTGACTGTAGGGCCACTCCGGCGCTTGCTATCACTATCGGTATGTATGACGTCACATCACAGCGCTACACACTACAACAACTCTGCCCGGCTACGGACACGTAGCCTTCCCGCCTGCCAGGACTGACTGTAGGGCCACTCCGGCGCTTGCTATCACTATCGGTATGTATGACGTCACATCACAGCGCTACACACTACAACAACTCTGCCCGGCTACGGACACGTAGCCTTCCCGCCTGCCAGGACTGACTGTAGGGCCACTCCGGCGCTTGCTATCACTATCGGTATGTATGACGTCACATCACAGCGCTACACACTACAACAACTCTGCCCGGCTACGGACACGTAGCCTTCCCGCCTGCCAGGACTGACTGTAGGGCCACTCCGGCGCTTGCTATCACTATCGGTATGTATGACGTCACATCACAGCGCTACACACTACAACAACTCTGCCCGGCTACGGACACGTAGCCTTCCCGCCTGCCAGGACTGACTGTAGGGCCACTCCGGCGCTTGCTATCACTATCGGTATGTATGACGTCACATCACAGCGCTACACACTACAACAACTCTGCCCGGCTACGGACACGTAGCCTTCCCGCCTGCCAGGACTGACTGTAGGGCCACTCCGGCGCTTGCTATCACTATCGGTATGTATGACGTCACATCACAGCGCTACACACTACAACAACTCTGCCCGGCTACGGACACGTAGCCTTCCCGCCTGCCAGGACTGACTGTAGGGCCACTCCGGCGCTTGCTATCACTATCGGTATGTATGACGTCACATCACAGCGCTACACACTACAACAACTCTGCCCGGCTACGAAAAACACAAAAAAGAAACAGTTAATCCATAAAGTTAATACATAAATCGACCAGTTTGATTTTGTCTACACCCTTGATTGTGTCACCCTATGTAATGTTTGTTATCTTCATCTATATTTTCTGTAACTTATATGGTGTACATAATAAAGAGTATTCTATCCTATTCTATTCTTATCCTGAATGTTATCTTCTAATTTGTAATATACTTGTTTACAAAGTGTGCTTTTAACATAAGTTTTAAATTTTCCTTCATTTAGTTCCAATATGTCACAAGGTATTTTGTTGTAACATTTAACACAGTACCCCATGAAAGATGTGTGAACTTTAGCTAATCTATAAAATGGTTGATCTAATTTGTCTTTATTTCTAGAATTAAAATTATGTCTATCACTAATTTTACTAAAAAGAATTCTATTTTTCCGCACATACATAATATTTTCTTGAATTAATTGGCAAGGGACTGTCATAATATTAATCTTTTTTAAAAGTTCCCTAAGAGAATCACGGCGGCCCAGATTATAAAGGGCTTTGACAGTTCTCTTTTGTAAAATAAACATGGATTTCATGTCAGCAGCCCGACCCCACAGCAAAATACCGTACGACATAATGCTGTGAAAGTAACTAAAGTAGACCAAACGTGCGGTTTCTACGTCTGTTAACTGTCCTATTTTTCTAACAGCATAGAGATGTTATATTAGGCTCCTATTGTAATTTCTCGTCCAGTGTGATACCTAGGAAAACCATCTGATTAATGAACTCCAGTTTTGCTCTATTCAATATGTTGTCACATTTGCTATTTTTAACATTTGCTAAAGAAAATCTAATACATTTCGTTGTATTTTTATTTAAAACCAAGTTGTTTGCCGTAAACCAATTTTGGACCTGATGAATAGAGCTATTGACGTTGTTAAGATTTTGTGAACGGTAATTGGGGCAAATCATTTATGTACATAAACTAAAAAAAGAAATAGACCCAATATTAAATAAATAAATAAATTCTTTATTTCGGACAACATAAGATCCAAAGTGTTAGTAAAAATTTCCTTAAATTAATGTTAGTAAATATCTATTTTCATTTTACACATTCAAAACTTATTTAATTTGAGCCCGCTTCATGCGCACGACGATTGAACCCTGAGGAACGCCCATTGTCATTTCCGACTCTAGTGGGTTTACACCGTTTATCTGAACTTTAACCTGTCTGCCCATCAAGTATGAACTAAGTAAACCAAGGGCTCTATTCCTTATCCCATAGTGCCCAAGTTTCAACAAAAGCGTCTCATGGTTAACGCAGTCGAACGCCTTCGAGAGGTCGCAGAATATTCCAATGGCATCTTGCGACTCTTCCCAGGCGTTAAAAATGTTCTTTATTAGTGTGACACCGGCGTCAGTTGTACAACGCCCTTTGGTGAAACTGTACTGGTGTTCATGAAATATGGATTTTTTGTTAAACTGACGTAACATCTTAGCATTAACTTTTCATACACCTTACTGAGAACTGGCAGAATTGACACCGGCCTATAATTGTTGGGCTCTTGAGAATCACCCGATTTGAACAATGTAACGACTTCACTGTGTTTCATGAGATCCAGAAATACTCCTTGGTCTACACTAGTGTTAAATATGACAGCTAAGTAGGGGGCAATAGTTTCAATGATAGATCAATAAACTTTTACAGGTATTCCCCAAAGATCTTCTGTTGATTTAATTTTAAGATCTTTAAAAGCTTTTATACAAACCCCCAAGCCATACCTGGGGGTTTGTATGTTGAAACTTAAACTCCGATGGGCATACCTTTATATTATTTCTAAGTAAGTCAGCAGAGAGCGCGGATGACGAGTTAAGAGCTTCTGTAGTTTTAAGAGGAATATTAGCAAGTTATCAAATTCCTGAGCTACCTCTGCGTCCGAGTTTATGGGGCCATGTACAGTATTTAAATAAATTTAGTTTCACGCTGTTTTTGACCAAACAGGTAGAAAACCTGTTTCTTTATTTATTATATTTCAAGTAGTTTTTAATTTTGTCGTCTGCTGATTTTATTTTATTGCAAATATGCAGAGCATTTGCTGTTTTGCAACATGCAAATGGCACTTTTATTTTTTTGAATATTTTACAACATACTTATGAAAGCGTGAGTTCTTCATATGCTGCTGTAGGCCGTACAGTTCATATAGCTTTTCCCTGCTTATGCGAATGCCTGAAGTTGACACGTAGCCTTCCAGCCTGCCAAGACTGACTGTTGGGCCATTCCGGCGCTTGCTATCACTATCCGTATGTATGACGTCACATCACAGCGCAACACACTACAACATCTCTGCCCGACTACGGACACCTAGTCTTGCAATCATTGTAACGTTTACACTTTGACAATGAATGTCCAAGTGTAAAAGTTGTCATTATGACTTTATCAGGTGCTGATCTGTCACCCTCTGTTGTGTTGTGAGGCAGGCTGGTCCGGGCTGAAGCTGTCGACGTGGTGCGAGGGCGAGGCGGGCGGCGCGTGCGCCGAGGTGAGCTGGCGGAGCGTGCGCGAGTGGAGCGCGGACGACGACGCCGCCGCCGCCAGGCTCACGTACCTGCGGCACGACAACCAGACGCGCACTGTCGCCTTGTTTACGCCATATGTAAGTGTAAAAAAATATTTCTGGAAAAGTAGTAAAAAAATTGCTTTCTGTGTATCGAAACTTTCTCGTCTAGATGCCTACTCCTGAGAATTAATCGGTAATACCCCATTTCCTAATACTTGTGTTTGGGGTTAGTTGACCGAAAAAAATGATGTCTCAAATATGAATAATTATTGTTCCGATGTTACAACTAGAAATAATAATACAACGCTTTATATGACATTCAAACATGGATGTCATTTAAGCTGCTCAGAAAATAATTCAGTGATATTATTAAGAAACTGCGAATCCTATTTTGTAATACTTTACATAATTACATTCATTTGTTATTGGAAAAGACGTTTTCAATAGTGTAAGTTGACAAACGAATTATTACCAGCCCCTAATTATACTTCATTATCATCATACATCACTCTTCAAAACCTAATTATTGGATATAAAACTCCTTTTAATTAGGTCATTGTATTTTTTCTAACAAGATATTTAAGAATAATTTTTGTTCCAGTACCAATTCCTGTGCAACTGCATGGATAGAATAGCCGAAGAGGCGAACTGGGTGGACACCGGCGAATAGAACACGTCACAGCCTCCACAAACACGTTAGGAAATAAGCACGAAAATGGTATTATGCCACCGGAGCATCGCACTATTTGGTAGAAAAATATTTTGGCACTGGCAACACCATCTCAAGTGCTGCCATAAAAATAGAATTTCTACCAAAATGGCGGCGCGGGAGTATTAGTTCGTTACTCTTATTCTAAAATACAATTAAATATTAATTATTTATCGTAAATCTTTTCAATACCTACCTACTTCTAGTGATAATTATCATTTTTTAATTACGGTTTTATGACAAAATGTCACTTTAAACGGATTTAGCTAAAGCCGAATTCGGAAAACCTTAATTAATAAACTCTGTCTCATTTTTGGTTGGAGCCAATCAAATCTCTTGCTGGACACAAGATAAATAAGATTTTCCAGCTAATAAATTAAATAAGGTTACAGTAACAAGGGCCAAGTATCATAATGGCTATATTCTATACTTTTTAGTGACATTTTGTTTGAAAACTAATCATAAATCGTTAGAAAAGATAGTATCATCTTCCGGAATTGGACGCAATATCGAAATGTAATGGTAGATTAATATTAACTACTTTTAAGCTATGCTTATCAAGGTTCATTTGTGGTGGAAAAATAATTACATAGATTCCAATTTCGTGTTGTTTTGGAAGATACGATGATGGTAGATGGCCTTTATTTAAATTATATTCCAATATTTCATTTTAATTTTTAATCCGTTCGTTTCTCCAAGTTGTAGCTGAGAAATATTTTCTGTGAAAATCCAATTACAGCTTGCCTTAAACCCATGGGCGATACATCAATGCCGATAGGTTTGTTGCCACAAGAGAAATGAAACAATAAAATGGTCTTAATCAAGCCAATTTCAACCTTATGCTACTGATATTCAGTCGCATTTGTTAGAAGGAACCGAAAACATGGAAAGCCTTTAGTTATGTTTGATAAGCGCTTACGCTGTACGTTGATTATAAAAATAAATGATCCGTGTTCGCTCAGCATGTTTTCTTCCTCCATTCATCGTATCTCCCAGAATTCTTTATTATCGAGTTTGACTGTCCCTAAACTCAAGGTATCTACCTAAGTAAGGTTTTATGTACTTACAACATTAAGATACGATTTTATTTAGATCTGCTTCATTTAATTTGCTCTACGCAAACTATTTGGTTATTTTTTTTATTATTCGAAAATATAAGTAGCAAAATTAATATTCTAATCGGTATAGTCTAAATATTTTATTAACAAATCCATTGATTGAATACAATTTTGATTCGATTTTGAATAATCGAGTATTCGAAAATAGTTTAAATCTAAAAATTATTTTTAAAATTAATATACGCATAGCAGCTGTAAGCTCATTTTTTATTATTAGACGATTTTATTTAGTTATATTTTTAATTTTTATTATTATATTCGTGTAGTGATCGTAGTACTGTGAATCATTAACGCATTTAACGTGATAATGTAAAATATAATACAAATTAACTTTAAATAATCTTCATTAGAAAAATGTGTTTGTGAAAAATATATAATTAATTTAATACAGAGAACCGACAGATGTCGCTGTTACAAATTTTCAAACAAATCTAAATTCGGTATGGGTAAGTGGTATTCGCAAAATAACATCTTTGCATCTCCCTCACTATTTTGGTAACCATGACCCAAGGGCTGGCTCGTTCTTTGCCCAAACAATTAGTATTATACAACTTGACAATGCTGCCAGTCTTCTGAACACGTTTCCTGATAGTAGCGATGTGGAAGAGTAAGAGAGTCGAAGTTGGGTTCTAGTTTTCCTCCTTTTCGGTTTTGGTAAATTGAATAAATATTTTTCACAAATCACTATAAAAATATCATAAATACGATATAAGCAAAATCAATTATATAGTTTGTGAGGTGTATGTGTTAGGTATTCGAGTAACCGCCTTTGTACTATTATCATTTTTAAAGTTTATTTGTGGCTGTCTAAGTAATACATGTTTAAAAGTAATTTTAACTACGTTTAAAACCCTAAAATGGCCTCTAAATAATTTGATAAAGACTTCAGAGACGAAAGCCAACATCCAGTTAATACAATTGCAGAAACAAAGTTAAAAGTTAAGCTTGTACTACACTAAAAGATACGCTATAACGTGATATATTTTAAAGCTACAAATTTACCCAATACCCGTCTCGATCCCATTGAAAAAAAGCTTTCAAAAAGTTGGTTTCAATCAGCATAACTGATAGCGTTTGTTGCTGTTAAAAGCTAATTTTAATAGTTTAAGCCTTTCTTACATATCTATTATTATACCTTTATCTTATATTATATTAATAGATTTTATATGATCGTGTTTTTATATAATTATTGATTGATGGCAGCGTAATGTTTCAAGAAGGTTTAGTACAAATAAGTGAAGAAAACAGACCGAATTTTTTATCATACATTAAAAGCTGTTCGTCGTTTGAATGTGTTTCTTTTATGAAGATGTATTTTATCGCCCGTGTATAGTATCGCATTCGCATAGCTATATGAGCGGGCTTTATATGCTATAATTATTTGTTAGAAGTGCAGTTCAGTATTAAATGTATGGAATAACTGTTGGTGCCATAAAACGATGTAATTGTGTAGCTAGTGTTGTTTGCAACCTTACTTTAAATATCTATCAAACAAACTGGGATTGAAGCTACGATATTTTAGCAGAAAGACAGTGGTACGGTAATATTTATGAATTAATTAAAAATATTGATAGCGTCTGTCCTTAAAGTATCGATAAAATTAACAACACTAGCTTAAAGAGATAATACATATTCGGTTGGTCACACATCGATACAAAGTAATAAATCCTGAATACTGCCTGTTATTGGATAAATGTTGTATCGCGGCATTCAGCCTAAATAATTGGCAAGTATATCCTAATATACAGTGCTGGTAAATAAAAATGGTACAGTATCTCTCCACATTGTAGAATGTAAAATAAAATTATCTCTTGAAAGGAAGTTGCACTTTGAAAATGTTAAACGCAAGAGGTCGTATAAATGTTGCTATAAATATATAATGTATCGTTCTATTGTGATTGTAATCTTATGTTGTTTAAGCCGCGTTTTAAATTTAACGTATAATTATGTTTATAGGAAATTTTATTGTGTTACACTGACATGCAAAATTTTGGGATTTAAGATGGAGATAAATTTAAAGATTTTTTTATCAAGTTGATGTTTTTGATCGTCACAAGTTTAAACAAATGCCCTACAAGTACCAGCAGTGATCTTCTGGGGAAACGCTTTTCTTGTTCTACTGTGAAATATTTGTTGGTAGTTGATTCTGCACGTCAGTGTAATAATCTCAATAGTGGTAATAGATATTTAGCTTCTCATGACAAATCGGTAACTAGTGACATGTACTTATTTATCTCTTGTGTGGGTTGAACTACTGTTGGATAAATGGTCAAACGATAGAAGTAACATTTCGTAGGTACCTACGTAAAGCGTTCGCTCCAAGTCGTGTTTAAGGTGGAAGCGCCAGGGTAGCCCGCGAAATTCAAATTTTCATAGGTTTTTTGCAATTCGCAATTCAGTCTCAGGCTGTATGTTGAACAAAATATGATTCGCGACCGTAACACGTATTTGTTTACAGAATTACATCAATCTGTCTAAGTTCATTTAAATCGAATTACATGAATGATACAACCTTTATTGATGAAATTAATTATTATTACTCAGTAAAGCCATATTTGTTGCGGTCGCCAATCATGAATGATACAACCTGTATTGATGATTTTAATTATTATTACTCAGTAAAGCCATATTTGTTGCGGTCGCCAATCATGAATGATACAACCTGTATTGATGATTTTAATTATTATTACTCAGTAAAGCCATATTTGTTGCGGTCGCCAGTCATGAATGATGCAACCTGTATTGATGATTTTAATTATTATTACTCAGTAAAGCCATATTTTTTGTGGTCGCCAATCATGAATGATACAACCTGTATTGATGATTTTAATTATTATTACTCAGTAAAGCCATATTTTTTGTGGTCGCCAATCATGAATGATACAACCTGTATTGATGATTTTAATTATTATTACTCAGTAAAGCCATATTTTTTACGGTCGCCAATCGTAGTTTTATCAACATACAACCTGACGCTGACCTGCAACTGCAAAAAACGTATGACAATTAGAATTTCGCGGGCTACCCCAGCGCTCTCACCTTAAACTTGATGAGTTTCTGAGATGAAACTTCTATCTTGTTTCCACGGAACTATAAAATGCAATAAGTGCTTTAAATAAAGTTGGCCCTGAAGGTAGATGTTAAAAATTGGTTAAATAAGTGTTAGAAAAAAATTAAACAATGTATATTTCGTTAAAAGAGCATAGTTGTTGGCTTGAAAAGGTGCCATTGCACGAAGGACTGAGAAAGAGGTTATATAGTCTGTGGTATTTGTTTTAAAATGTAAGTTGCTTTATGGCGAGGCTCTATGGTTTTTTGCTGTTTGCATATTTTAATAAAAAAGCGATGTAACATATTAAATATGCTATCTCGCAAGCATGTTTCTGTTGACATGTCTTACTGCAAATTAATAGAATATCCATATTAAATATAATTTTACATATTTTAATTAATTATAATTTATAATAAGTACTTTAATTTTTTCGTTTATTTATATTTCTATAATTATCATAATTATTTTGGTCTGTGTAATTTTAAATGTCAGTGTTAAAATGAAATTTTTGTTTATTTTCCTGACTAATAAATTTCTTATCCAATTTTAACCAATTAGAGGTCATGAATTATCAAAAAATAAAATTAACTAATACTTTTTTATTGCACTCCAGTGTACTATGGATAGTGGTATTATAGTGTAAGACTAAAATCTCATTTCTTTAATGTAACTACTTCTTGCGGCATTTACAAACATTAGTTGGGTGATATGGCCAATATTTGAACGCCAACACTGACTATGAAAAAAGTAAAGGCAATGTTGGACGTAAAAGTTGGCAGTGGCCAGCCTGTGTTTGTGAATGTGGTTAATGTATAATGCATTCCAATCATAGCATAGATTCACTTCACATCGCTGTGTCCGATACTTAGTGATTGTTGGGCAACTTTTTAGTGGCTTATGTGTTGCGTATGTTTGTTTTTTAAAAAACAATAAATGAAAAGAAAGTTATCGCAAAAAATTAACTAAACTTACGAGTGGACACAAATTTTGTTGGGTCTTGCTAAATATGACGCTTGTTTTAGTTGTTGCATTTCACTATAGATAACAATAGTAGAATGCAACAACTATGCAAAGTGATTTTATATCCTCCATTTAATATTTTTTGCATGAATTAGGTATCAATAAAGACACGATTTACGCAAAATCCTGCTGAAAAACGACGAGATAATCAGCTTTTGACAATATTTTCGTTGGCGTAACTGAACAAACTAGTGCAGAATTCGCGTTTTTATTATGAATCGTGTCTGATTGAAACCTAATGCCTGAAATAAAAAATACATGGTGAAAAAAATCACATTGTATTTCAAAAGTGTCGCCCAACTGTCGGGCAACAGTGGAACGATATTTAGTTGCCCATTTCTTATACTACGGAATGACAAGGCTTAGAATTCTGTCTTCCAACCTCTTCCCTTCGCGCTGGCTATGACACATATCTAAAAAGTCGTCCAACTTCAGTATAACTATATGTAATATTAATGTATGTTGTTCACAGTGTTTGTGTGATAAAATCAGTATGTATGTATAGATTTCGCTTAAATAAATAAATAAAATTGTATTCAATGATGTTTTTTTTGTTGTGGCAACTTTGATATCGACTAACAAAACTTTAATTTGACAGCTTAAAATTTTCATATTTTGAAACATTTAAGTCCTGTACTTAAAGCGTTCCATCTTTACTTCTGTAGGTCCCATAAATCGTCATTCTTAAGACAAATACTAGTCCAATTGTTCTTTGACACTTTGCTAATTTACCTTCTGCGAAACCCAAGGCAGACTCCAGACTTCTGAATTAAGAATTTGAAGTTGATTTGTGAAACAAAACTTTAGTCAATAGACCTGTCAAATTCTGGCATTAAAGTACCTACGGTTTAGCATGTTCTAAACTACCAAATTTAGAAACCGGCCCTTCCTGTCCAGTTAAGGTCGTACTGGTACCTAAGTTAAAGTATGAAGACTGAATAATAGGATAAAGTATCATCCTTCATTACTCTACAGAACATTTCAATCACCAAATGGCTTACCCCGAAACAGCGATTAAGGCCAAACGGTAACCCGATAAGAATCGAACCTGTGGCCCTGAGTATACCTAGCTCAGCTCGCTGCACTATTTAGGTCAATACCATAGCATGACTCCTCAAATATCCTTTTAATTCAGATTTCCTTCAATGAATTGAAACGCAAGACCAACGCATTTGCTTGAAGTGCTTCAACCATTCGTGAATTGGTAAATTACATAATGTACGTGTGAAACTGACTGTTTAGTTGGTGCTGTTGGAATGAATGAAATCTTGAGAGTACCAGTAGTTTGTGTTTGGGAATGGAAAGAAAGATATATGGCAGAAAAAGCAATGGAATGTTTGTAGCCGCCAAAGTAATTAGGTAGACTAAGTAATATTTTATTAAAATGCTTGAAATTCTTTACTAACAAAGGCATTTGTCGTTTTCTAATAAGAAATGTGCTTCCTAGTGGCTTAGGTACAGACGCCAGCTCAATTAGTTCGAAAGAGTCACCGCGGCCCTGGAACGGAAAGGGCTTTAGAAGGAACGCGGATGGGTTTTAGTCAGTAAGAGTCTGACACGCCCTTCCGCTCTACCCAGAACGGAAAAAGTCATTAGATGAATTTCCCATCCTTAAAAAAAAAGAAAAGTGTGCTTAGTAGATACATTACTCGATACGAGTTGCAGACCAAGAACTGCTAATAAACTTCGGTAATTTCAGTAAAATATTAGCAGTATCACACATAAGGTCGGCGGCGCTAAACTAGCTCACGTGAATGTAGTGCTAAGTACTCAATCACGAACCCGGCTGCTAATTCTTCATCATAATTTATCATGAATCGATGACGGACACTTAACGTAGGTAGGCATTCAATCATTTCGACTTTGATATCTAGGTGTCTGCCTAATTTCTACGTTTATTTAGAAATTGGCTTAAAATTACCAAGAAAAACTGGCCAGGTGCGAGTCGGACTTGCGTACAAAGGGTACCGAACGAATTTCATTTTTGTAACATGTTATTTGAACACTATAGACTTCTTATTATATTTTTTTTATAATCGGTTTTCCTATAATCTAGGACAGTTAAAAAAGTATTATATGCATTTTTTTTTTTTAAATTTTTGGTGGTTTCGGGGATAGGGGGGGGGAGTCATTTTTCTCTTCTAATTCCTTGATAACTTCATAATGATTTATTTTATTTATTTACGTGTACGAAATTTTAACAGAATCGTTCCAGTAGATTCGGAGAAAATTGGCTGTGACAGACGGACAGACAGGCACACCCGAGTGATCCTATAAGGGTTCCGTTTCTTACGGATGTTCAGAATTCAGAACCCTAAAAACTTGTAAGTGTTTTTTTAACCTAGGTAGGTTAAAAAAAAATTATCATTTATCAGTAGATACCTATGCAACCAATTTTTCATGTTGCTACCAGTACCAGTAGTTACAGCAGATGAGTAGATGTAAAGTTGGCAAAGGATTGTGTGAAGACGGTCCTGGGCAAAATTAAGTTTTGTAAAAGCAGCCTGAAGGATCTACAGAATGTATTGAATAAAGAACATCCAAATTTTCTGTCAAAATATAAATCTGGGATTCTGGGTCCTTGCCAATGATATTAAATAAAAAAGAGGTTTAAATTGCACTAACGCTCGCAAATTGTTGCAGATAAATTCAGACAATTGTTGTAAATTGTTGACCTATAGCTATCTCTTTCTGTATCATACGTTCCGTATTATCTATCGTACTTAGTCGTACAGTAATAAGTAGGTACTCAGTAGGTATGAACGTAGCGTAGGTATCTTTCCTTTATAATATCATAGATTCTTGCCTACACAACGTGAACCCTTAACATGAGTTGCGCTGAAAAATTCACTAGGTATTCTTTATCCTGACTTTTGTAATAGAATATTTTTAATCAAGTCGTTTTTAAAAGTTCAAAGTAAGTACTGGGTCACTAAAAAATCTATAGGTAAGTACTAATATTATAAAGAGGAAAGATTTGTATTTTTGTATGTAAGTAACGAAAAAACTTAAAAACTACTGGACCAATTTGAAAAATTCTTTTAGCAGTGGATAGCTACATTATCAGCGAGTAACATAGGCTATATTTTATCCCTGTACTCCCACGGGAACGGGAACTACGCGGGTGAAACCGCGTGACGTCCGCTAGTTCTCTATAAATAAAGTTATACCTACGTACAGTACCTACTATACTATCTGCAGCATACAGCGGGTAAGTAGATATGTAGGTACTTAGGTATAATTCGTCGTTGCATCACAGGCTCACCAGGCTGTTAGCGCGGCGCCGGATCTTATTGTGGCGTTAATGTTTCCTTCCAGACTTAGCGGAGACCCACTGAGTACTTGCGGTACTTGGATCTATTTATTAATGAGAATGTCGGGCAAAAGGTTTTTTTTAAGGGACTACACATAGAGGAGGTATGTACTACTAAGGTTCCAGGGTTGCGGAATTTGTTTGAAAGAGTCACCGCGGCCCTGGAAAGCAAAGGGCTTTAGAAGGAGCACGGATGGGTTTTAGTCAGTAAAAGTCTGACACGCCCTTCCGCTCCACCCAGAGCGGAAGAAGTCATTTGATGATTTCCCATCCTTTAAAAAAAAAAAGGTACTACTAAGGTACCTATCACTCCCGCCTAGGGGTGCCAACCGTAGGTAAGTATGTACCTACCTACCTATTTGAATATGAGTAGGTATAATAGTACCTATGTGTATCTACTCTAAATTGTGTACAGGTGCACAGGTTTAGGGATGGGAAATCATCAAATGACTGCTTCCACTCTGGGTGGAGCGGAAGGGCGTGTCAGACTCTTACTGACTAAAACTCATCCGTGTTCCTTCTAAAGCCCTTTGCGTTCCAGGGCCGCGGTGACTCTTTCGAACAAATTCCGCAACCCTGGCAGAGGTACCTACTTTATAGTCTACTCTCTGACTGAATTAAATTTCCTTCACATAATTACATCGAAGTTTAAATAAAAATTGCTCTCCTATAATCCACATCTTAAACTTAGGGTTAGACTAGAATGTCTAGAGTCGTACAATTTTTTTACTGTCTGCAATAACTACAAAAATCACTTATGAAAATATCTATAGATAATTAATAAACACTGCTTTTATAAGTCTATTTTTACACCACCTGCACGAAGTTGTCAAGTTATAAGTCATGCAAACCTAACCTAAAGTACGTCATTATAGCCCGCGAGCGGCGCACGTCATCCTCCACTGCTAGGTGCAGGTCGCGCGGTCTAAGTAAGGTTCCAAATTCAAATCACATTATTGCCCGGCGCGGCGGGTTATAATGAAATTCAGTATAATATTATTGCCCGGCGGCGAGCCAGGGGCACAGCTTCGGACGCGCTCGCTGCTCTTAGAGGCGGGGGCCGACGCGCTTCACTCGCGGCTCTCTACATGGCTTGAGCACTTTTTCTTACAGTAGGTGTGAAAAGTAGAGTATAAAGGTGTATTTGCCTAGGGCTAGCTTGAATCCCTCACTGCATTCAGGATTCTTGCATTAACTCCCTCGCTTCGCTCCTGAGTTAAACTCTAAACGCCCTCATTACGGTCGGGCTCTACTCATGAGTCCTACCTTGCGTTTGGGATTCAATATGACGCCCGTGACACGAGACACTGCTTTATCCCCTCGGTGTATAATCTACAATTAAGTATTTATCTTTTCTGAAATCGGAAACAGTTGACAGTAGTTTATCCTTCTGAATAGTCGATATGGTTATTAAATATGCTGAGCAAGTAAGTAGATGTCTAATAATAAAAGCAATCGCTGAGTCTGAGTCAACTCATCTAAGCGACACGAGACATTCAGTGGAAATTAATGAGGCTTAGATAATTTTATTGCTATCTATCGACTTTGATCTGCAAGTTCATCATGTTAGTATTTATAATTAATAATAATATTACAGGAGCATGTACAACGCTCACACAGACTGACTATACTCACAGACACAATCAGGTGGCAAACGTCATTCACCAAAAACTAGCTATCAAACATAAACTCATACAAGATACAAACACTCCTTACTACAAATACGTCCCACAAACTGTTCTAGAAAACACCACTCATAAACTTTACTACGACCGCGCCATTCTAACTGACAGGACCGTTCACTACAATAGACCAGATATCACTCTTCAAGACAAAGTTAATAAAGTTACTTACCTGATAGATATTGTAGTCCCCAACACGCACAATTTACAAAAGACAATAGGAGAAAAAATAAGTAAATACGCAGAGCTAAAAGAGGAAGTGACAAGAATTTGGAGGCAAGATAAAGTATATGTCGTGCCCATAGTTGTTTCCATTACAGGGGTGATACCCAACCATCTGCACCATAGCCTCAAAATAATAGACCTCAAAGATTCAGTTTATATAACACTTCAAAAAGCTGCAATTTTGAATACCTGCAGAATAGTGCGGAAGTTCATGCAGATGGAGGAAAATGAAATTTCTCCCCAAAACATCTATTCCACAACTTAAATTACTACCACACGCTACATTGACTTGGCTTGGCCCGTTAATGTAGCTTAAAACTAGCCAAAGAGCTAAGAAACAGTCCATGTTTTCTCTAAATAATAATAATATCTTGGGACATCTCACACACGGTCATCCGATCCCAAACTAGGCAGAGCCCGTACTATGGCAACCAGACAACTGACAAACATACTTATATATTTCTAAATACATACATACTATAGACAAATTACACCCAGACACAAAACAAATGATCATGCTCATCACACAAAGATTTGTCCTGGGTGGGAATCGAACCCACGACCTCCGGTTTAGCAGTCAGGGTCACTAGCCACTCGACCAACAGGCCAGTCAAAATTAAATTATGATCATTGAACCTAAAATACCTACTTTTTGAATTTTATTCACGACTAGCTTTTACCCGCGAAATCGTAAGCGCATATCCCGTTTTATTCCGTTCCCGTAGAAATTTCCCGTTCCCGTATAGCCTATAAGCCTTCCTCATGAATGTGGCTATCATTTATATACCTATATAAAAAAAAACCAAATCCCACTGGTACTTCCAGAGATTAGCGCGTTCAAACAAACACTCTCCAGCTTTATTATATTAGTACCGATGGCGGAAGCAAGAAGAATGGGGTGTCAAAAAAAAAACAAATAAAAACACAACTTTTCCCAGAGAAGTCCTTATTATTCTGACAGATAGTTCACTTAAATCTGCTCATCCATTTCAGAGTTACGAAGCCACAGACAGACAGACGCGCAACTAACATACAACTATCATGGCATAGGTAAAGTAGGTAATCCTGCTCAGTTGTATTCGCCTGCGTGGGCACACCATGTAATGCTAAACGATAAGTTATAAATGTATTCTACCTTAAACACTGCTACACCTGCCTACCCACTTCGAAGCCAGTCGTGAGGAAATCCTAACTCATTTGTGTCTGTCGTCACACCAGTGATACATACACTTGATGTGTTCACCGCACTAAAATGGCAACAACACGAAGTCGGTTGAAAATGAAGGCAACTGCCGTGGTCCTTTACCCCATGCGCGTATTTGCTATTTGCTACGGATTAGTACCGAAAGTGTTTGCGCTGTAATAGAGTTAGATACATCTACAGATTTTGTGCGTACAGCTAAGGAGTGGAATTACCTGCCGGAGACTGTGCTTCCTGATAGCTACAACCTGGGGGTCTTTTAGAGCTGTGATGTAGGCGTAAGTATAAAACGTCTTTATACGGTTCGATTCCCAGCTAGAAATATCGATTTTTCCAAAATCGAATGATGCAGTTTTAGATTTCATCAAAATCGAGCTCGAGACTCCTTTCAGTGTTTTTCAGTATTCCTCATAGCTTCGGAGTTGGCCATCCATACACACTTTAAAATTCAGCCTGTATAAAACATCATTGCTACTGTATTCACTGCTATACTGCCTAGCCTACTCATGTCGAAGCCAGTCGTGAGGAAATCCTAACTCACGTGTGTGTGTCGTCACACATTACTCAGTTTGCAGCCAGTCGGGTAAACGCAGATAATGGACAGTGTACTTCGCGCCCCCGAGCGACTCCTGCGCAGCTTGGCGAGGACGCGTGTGATTGGCTGCTGGTGAAGTGAAGTGCGCTTTGATTTTTTTAATGTAGTTTTTTTTGGTGGCAGTGTTGTTTGTGTTTTATGTGTGATTGTAAGTATAATCTATGTTAATTGTAGAAGTAGTCCCTAAAAAAAAAAATTAAAAAAAAAATGCTTAGTTATTGAAGTTCCTGCTGATTATGAAAGACATCCTGACCTTTTCGGTCGCACAAAAACGAGGGTAGAAAGGTTCTTACTTGTGAGTAAACAATCAGTGATCGTTATTAACTTGTTGTGGGTACATAACTGTAGATATTTTTTATGATTATGAATGTCTATTGTCTAATCTAACACTTTACTATATTACACGGCCGTATAGTTTTATTCCAACATTCTCCCTCCTACTTAGTTTTTCAACGTTCTTTGTATTTCGCCTTCTCCGGTTAATTCATCAGGAGTAGGGCATGCAATTATCGAAATATTTCGATAATCGATAAAATGAAAAATATCGTTTTTTTTTTCGATAAAAACCGGTAATTACCGATAATTATCTTTTTTTATTAAAAAAATACAAAAACTTGTTTTTTACATGTAAATAAAGGGATAAACTCATGCAATTACTTACCTAAAATGAAGGACAATATATATACTGAAAAATAAATAAAACAAGGTTTTTTTTTAAATCAACGTTTGTATTTCTTAATAATTATGTAACATAACATTTTGGATTTACTCACTAAACTCTTCTTGAAGAGATCTTTTAAATAAAATCTTAGAAACCTCTTGCTTAATTATTAAAAAAGTTAGACTCTTCAAAATAATATAATAATTACGAGTCAAATATTGAAACTTTTGAACGTTTACTATAATTAAATTAACTTTAAATAATTTCGTGAAAAGACATCTGAGTCATAAAATTTTAAATAGACATCTTAACAAGATTTCTTAACGATTAATACAATAGTTAAATTAACATTTAATAATTTCGTATTATAATTAAAAGAGATCACATTTAAAATAAATAATAGAAAATATTTTTAAGGATTAATGCACTATAATTAAATTACTTAGCATAAAAATATTATTTTGTATTATAATTAAAAGAGATCACATTTGAAATAATCACATTTTAAAGAGATTTTTTAGGGTGTATTGTGTGAAAATATGTCCGCAGAAATGACAAACAATCAATAGTTTTGTCATTTAGGCTAGTCCGCAGCTTATTACATAGTACTCCAGCTGCGGAAAAGACACGTTCGCTTTCTACACTAGTTGGCTTAATTGAACGAAGCCATCGGTATAGCTTTGTTAGCAGTTGACCACGATCACCACCGTTTTCAAATAGTAGCATTTCAACTTTTAGAAGTGTGAAGGCGTCCTCCGTTGAAGCTGAAATGCCTGGGCCTCTCGAGTCATAAGCAACCCTCTCTTCAAAGCAGCATTGTGCGAAACGCTCTCCCTTACGTCGGTAGACCTTCTTCCTTCCATCATTGCCATGTAACACAATTTTAGACTCATCAGAAAAGAGTACACGGCTCCAATCTTGCTGTGTCCAATTTAAATGACTGGGTGCGAAATGAAGGCGCGCTGTTCGGTGGGCTCGCGTTAGTTTGGGCCCATTAGCTGGCTTGTGTGGTACCATATCGCGTTCTTTTAAGTTTCTCCGAACAGTTCGAGCGCTCACAGATACTCCGTGGAAGTCGCGAAGTTGGTTTTGTATCTCAATGGAGGTAAGATGACGATTTCTCTAGCTGGTCGTCACGATGAATCGATCCTGCCTTTCAGTTGTGACCCGAGATCGTGGCCTTCCTTGGCGACGAACAAAGCCGCCAGTCTCTAGGTACCTCCGATAAACATTTCGGACCGCAGATCGACTTAAATTAAGTTGAGCACTCACGTTTCTTTGGCTGTGTCCGGCCTGAATAAGTGCCACAGCTTGGGCTGCGACTTCAGGTGAAGTATCCATAGATTATTGATAGAACCTCACCTTAATGTTAAGAATAAGTAATGTTTGTTGCAAAACCAAAGATATCAAACACTTTTTCAAGAATTAAATCCAAGTAAACCAATAAAACCAAGTTTTCTTAGTATTCGATTGTTTGATATCAACAAACAGGCTCCAAATTGTCTTTTGTTTCTTTAAATTCTGTGTTCGAAATTCAAAAAAAGACTATTGAATGAAATTGTGAATGTGCCAGGTTCAAAACTGCATAAAAACTTTTTGCTCGACCTAATATAAAATTTTAGCTAGGACCAAACGAAACTGAAAATACACGGTGGGCCAATAGATGTGTCCAGAAGTGTAGGTAGAAATTGACTGTATCTATGTCGTACTACAAACTATCATTTTTTTTTCATTTTTAAGTAAAAGCCTTGTTTAGGTACTACTTTCTGTATTTAAATTTAAATGTTTAAATGGTGTAGTATTTTGAACGGAAACATTTCGAATTACAAAGCTAAATGTTTGCACCTTAGGAATATAAATCTGACTTACCAATAATATTATTATTGACGCAAAACTCTCGATTCAGTTCATCCGGGCGTCCTCACTCACATGGTATGGTACCATGGTAACGCAAGAGATCGACAGCGATCGACACGTTCACGTTCACACACAAATTGCACAGTGAACAAATGACAGGAGCGGGAAAGAAAACACGCGCGGCGAGGGAACAGGGACGCATCGAACGTTCGTTCAGAAATGTGTTAGAATTCTTTATATAAAATTATCGATTGTCGGTATTTATCGTTTTTGTTTTCGATATTTATCGTTTTGTCAAAATGGACCGATAACCGATAAATTATCGATTATCGGTTATCGGTTTGCATGCCCTAATCAGGAGCGCTTCCAAATCGTCCTTCCAGCTTTTCTTTGGCCTGCCTTGGTCATGACAGATGTGTAGATATTAGGTACCTATTATTTTAAATAATTTATTAAAAAACAGTTCACATTGTGCCTGAATATGTTATTAAAATAATAATATAAAATAAAAATGAAATTTTTATTTTATATTATTATTTTTACAAAAATATTCTATTGAAACTATGACCATCTCAAATTACGTTACTAAAAATTACAAAAATATAAAAATATCAACACAATAGGAACTTAATAAATTCACATACCTCAGTAATAATTGCATTTACCAACAATAACATCATTTACAAACACAAATGATTAAAATTGTTCGTTAAAATATATTACGTAAAATGTATTAAAATAATACAAACATTGTTATTTAATATGAAAAAGAAGTACTTACGTATATGTTTAGTAGCAAACCAATTTCACTGATTTAAATATTTTGTCTCTATTAAACTTAACGTCAAAATTATCAGTAGTACTAAAATTACAACGGATAATTATTTAATTATTATATAAGTAGATACCTAAGCTTACTTAAATTAATTAACGAGCCATCTTTGATTATACCTACAAAGTAAGTAGATAATACAGTGATTTTATCAATTTTGCTACACAAACGACCCAAATACAATAGGTTGGTAGGTACATATTTACTAGCAGATTATCATCCTGAGAAATCAAGGGTTTGCTATAAAAATAAAATAATGGTGCTAGTAACTTCCCGGAACTATGCATACTTCATTTAACCACATTTTATTAGGTAGGTACTGAAAGATTTTCATACGATTTTTGTGACTGATTTATTCTACGTCTACCAAAGCATTACTTAATCATTCGAAAAATACCTATGTCAGTATTTTTTTTTATTGCAGAACTGGTTTTTAAGCTTTACCCCATTTTCAATTTATTCGATTTCTATTTTCTCTTTATCATTGCTTTCTGCTGAGAGTCGTAGGTACTCCGTTTCATCTTGTAAACAGTTTTTCTCCATAATAATATGTCACAATCAGCAGCCTGGGGATAGATATCTCCACGCCTCCAACTGCTCAGATATGGAAAAAAAAACACCATAAAAACACTTTAATTTCGGATGTCGGTGTCTTTGGTTGTTTCTTCGTATTTTAACACCGACTTCCGATTTTTTTTAGTTTTCACTTTTCACCACTGGAAAGTTACAGGAAAGCAAATTACGCAATTTTTTTACTTTGCAGATATTTTGATTTAAAAACCAAACCGATTCTGATGATTTTTATAGGACCATTTGGAAAGTACCTATATCCTTTCACAAAAAAAAAAGAATATTTCAAATCGATCAATAAAATGACGAAGTTATGACGTAACAAACACACAAATAAAACATACAACCGAATTGAGAACCTCCTTCTTTTTTTAAGTCGGTTAAAAAAAGACCTATAAAAGTTTTTCATTACAACGTTATCCTTATTGTCGTCGGGTTTTTAAGGTCGGTAAAAGCACTTACAGATTTACCTGTACCGTCAATTCTTACCTGATTGGTTATTTTTCCTCGGAGGAAGATCAGATGGGACTGCCCCAGACCCCAACAACAGTTAGGAAAGGAACTGCAACAAAAAGCCAAGGACGAAATTATCACAACACGTAGCCTTTGCAGTCAGTCCCACCTAGTTTATTTATTTTTATAACAACACTGGCAATTTTTTATCACAAAGGAGGAAGCTTTACTCCTTTCTTTTCCTGACTGTAGTTTGATATGGGACCCATGTAATGTATCTACTGTGATGCATACGTTTCGTATCCCTGGTGGGATATTTCTATGTGCTTCTAAAGTGTTTAATTTCTGGTTCCTATATTTGTAAATATGTGAGTACCATTTACCTTATTTTATTAAGAAAATTTAATATAATAAGTTTGCCTCTGCTAGTAATACTTTGTTCCTATAAGTAGCATACTCTGGGTGCATCGTCCTCACATAATGTTAAATTAATTTTTATATACCAAATTTTGTAAAACCATTATTTGAAAAGAGTAACTATGGAGTTTCTTGTCCTGTCTTCTCAATAAGAATCTACCTTTCCGAATGGACAGTAGAGTCACTTTATTAATGTCATATTATTATTTTACTGAACTGTAAATGATGACGTTTAAAAGTGCCGTTTATTTATTTATTTTTTATTTATTTATTTGGTTAACCAACAATTGTTTACACATAACAACACAGTTACATTCTATATTCTTTTACAACTGCAACAATTAATTAAAGGTTAACATATCATGCATAATTTGTGGTTTTTCACATTATAATTTTTTTTAAATATTAGCTTTTTACTTAATATTTAAAATCAATTTCAGACAAAAATAATGAATAAAAAAAAAAAAATAGTGAGTAAAAATTTTAAAACAACACACAATTTAAATAAATAATTAATTTAAGTTAAAATTAAAACTATAAGTACAAGACATTCAATAAATTACAAAAAAATATTACAGCACATCATTTTATACATTTAATTATAATAAAATTAAATCAATTCATACAATGGTGTTCTCTAATTATTATTATTAATGGCCTAATTGAAATAAACGTTTTGACTTTGACTTTGAGTGTCTTTCAATTTTGGAATACGATGTTAATTTGGAAGAATAAATAAAAAATAGTATTTGTTTTAGGCCATCACAGTCAAGAGCAAACAGATCTCAAAAAAAAAACAGAGGGCCTAGCACGAATGTTTTTGACGTATAGTAACGTAACGTAAAATTAACTATAACGATATTATATAATAGGTACTCGATTCGCACATAGGTAAAATTTATTTGAATTGGATACTATATTCATAAAGTTGTATGATACAAATTGTGTGTGTCGCTTATAATTAAATCGAAATACTATAGGGTTGTAGTTTTTTATATTCAAAATTCACTTACGTTAACGATGCATTACTAGGTATACATCAAAACATTCGTACTAGGCCCTCAGGTTTATATTAGTTTCAAAAGGTGTCGTTTGTAAGAAAAAATAACTTGTGCGTCTCGGGACGGCCGACAGAAGTGATAACTTAAACTAATCTAAGTTGAACTATTTAATATGGGAAGCGTCTGTCCGAAATACGACTAGCGCTGTGGGTTAGAGTGAGAGAGGAAGAGCCTGCCTACCGCTGCCGTATGCGTGAGAGAAAGGGAAGCCAGGCAGACTGGCGCCGTAACGCGTAACGTTACGAAGCGGTTTACCCTCCCATAAGAAGTTATCGTTTCAAAAATAAATGTTAACTATTAGTTCACTGAGTTTTTCCATAAATAGTTAGTGACAAACATAACAGTACCTACGTCAAGGGAGCGTTCAAGTATTACGTAACGCAATTTTTGAAGATTCTTGACCCTTCCTCCCCCGCATGTAACGCGCCGTAACGTATATCTGTACCCCTCCCCCTCCCTAAACGTTACGTAGGTATCATCCAAGTGACAATTTTTACCTAAAGTTACAATTATGTCTACTACTCTCATGTTACCAAATTTTTTAATTAATAAATGTCAATTCAAGAAAAATATTAATGTTTATTTTTATTTGGCAAAATGACTACTGTTTAGTGACTATGTAACTCGAAAATATGTTTAGTGAGCTAGCGTTAAATAAAAAAAAAACAATATTACGTAACGCGTTGTTCGAACACCCCTCCCGCCCCTGTAACGCATCGTAACGTTTTACAAGTCCCCTCCTCTCTCCAAATGGCGTTACGTAATACTTGAATGCCCCCCAAGTTGGAAAATCATTACCCTCCTTTTTACTTCGCCGTAGTCAAGTAAACATAGATTTTATGTTTCTTCTTTATAAAGACGCCAGCACATGAAGCTACAACAATCTGACAATGTTCTATAATAGATTTTCGACTTTATCACTAAAGTTTTAGGTTCAAGGTTGATTGGGAAAATTATACAGTTTCGGGTAGCTTCATGTACAAAGAGCCCGCCGCCGATTTCGAAAACAATAACACAGTTAGTATATAATCGAAATAAAACGCACATTACCAATAACTTTGTTCGGCACACGTAGTTCTCATTGCGAAGGAAAACCGTTGTACAACCATAACTGTTTTATGTTGTCGTAAACCATGAATGAATAAGTTTTCATGTTTGCCTAAGATGTTAAAGTTTTGATCATGATTAAAGCCAAACCAACCTTTTCTTTTAAAGGATGGGAAATCATCAAATGACTTCTTCCGCCAGTTGGAGCGAAAGGGTGTGTCACTCTTACTGACTAAAATCCATCCGTGTTCCTTCTTAAGCCCTTTGCGTTCCAGGGCCGCGGTGACTCGTTCGAACAAATTCCGCAACCCTGGAACCTGGGGTCCTAGCGGGCCCCGTCTTCTATGCTGACATCTTTTTGAGGCGCGCGAGGAAGTCGCCATCGACTCGGACCTGGTGGTGATCGAACAGCGAGCCACCCAACGCTCGCCGTCCACAGGCCCGCGCCTACCCAGCCTAGCAAGGGTACCGTGTTAACCAGTTAATGGGTTGTGGAGATCAGATAGGCAGTCGCTACGTGAGAAATACTCAATGGCCTTAGCGAGTGGCGAGTAGGACAACCGCCCGGGGCCTTGCTCTTGCAGGGTCCTGTCCTGTCCGCACTTGCAAGCGCCTCGCGCAACTTGAGTTCAAAAAGCCTTACATTTGAAACCTTTTAATTTTTTTGCAATAAGATGAAATTATTTCGTAGCAAATTATTTAACAACACTAATGGCAATTGAAAATTCTCAGGATAGTGATTTTATTTTAAATTTTCGTCTTAGGATAAGCCGCAAACATAACCGGCTAACTACTTTCGAATCATATTTCCAAAAAGAACTTCGCAAAGATCTGCTGCCCGGGGCCTCGCAACTGTAAAAGCCACCACTGAAAATACTGCTAAGTACTCAGCTTCATTCGGTTGAACTGGATATATAGTTCGGAACAGGTCAGTCTATGTCGGAAATCGGCTACTTCGTTTTCTAGTAGTTCTGTATGGTGTCGGACGTAAAAGAATAGCACGGTCCCATCACTTCCCGTGGGTGTCGTAAGAGCAGGTGCAGCAGCATTCTCTGTGCATTGCATCAAGTACACTGCGTCAACCCGCCTGCCAAGCGTGGCGATTATGGCAAACCCCCCCTCCCCCCCTTTGAGGGAGGCCTATGTCCAGCAGTGGACGTCTTCCGACTGATATGATGATGATGATGTTTTGTGTAGATACGATGTCATTATCTCTTATATCGGCTGTGTAGGTGTGGCTGCACCCCCTGCCAGGGTTGCGGAATTTGTTCGAAAGAGTCACCGCGGCCCTGGAAAGCAAAGGGCTTTAGAAGGAACACGGATGGGTTTTAGTCAGTAAGAGTCTGACACGCCCTTCCGCTCCACACAGAGCGGAAGAAGTCATTTGATGATTTCCCTTCCATAAAAAAAAAAAAAAGGTGTGGCTGCACCCATATGTCCCAAGATAATGTTTAGTTTCTATGTAATAAGGGCATATTTCCATCAACCGGGAAGAAATCTACACTTAGGGCTGCAACTGAGAAATTTTACATGAAAAACCAAGGACATTTGGCCAGACCAGGGAATCGAACCCAGGAACTAACGGCTCGTTTCTGCGGTACCAATAGAAGCCTAAACCGAGTTTCTCACTGTGTGTAGAGTGACAAACACGGTTTAGGCTGGCTATGTCTAACAGTGTTCAAAACGTCATTTTCATGTTTAAAAAAACAACTTTGAAACGTAAATCTATTTATGATTGCACCTCTATAATTACGAAAATCTTTGCAATTTTTGAATTACCGCGTAATGTCGTCCTTCCTACGAAATGAGTAAATTATTGTTATTTCAGTAATCGACAGTAGTTTGAAACAATTTGTTATATTATCGTCATTAAAATCCTATTTATTAAGTCGTCACGAACTCGAATACCCACCATGACAAAACGGGTGCTACGAGTCCTTTCAAAGCCTCGCTTGATAACTGTTACTTCCACAGCTGTACGTACTTTGTTGGCTATATCGTGAATTTCATTATAAGCCTGTATTGTCCCACTGCAGGGCAAGGACCTCCCTTCCCATTTGCTCTTCAACCGGTCTTCTGCGGTCGAGGGCCTATCCTTTAAGAAGGAGTCCATCCTGCCAACATCCGTTCAGCCGCTGCTGGACGTAGATTATAGTCCTCTCTTTTCAACCATGTTTGATGAAATGTTTTCAATTTTGAATACTCTTCTTAGGCACCCTTGTCGTAATATCAATGATTTCTCGGACAGCATGGCCGTCCTGTAAGCTCTGAACAGTCACATAGTTAACTCTGGTCTGATTCTCGAGTGTCACCAACGTCTCAACCAGGATGGTAGATACAACAAGGTAACCATTCAATGGATCAAAGGACACAGCGAATCCCGAGGCAACGATGCAGCGGACGAACTCGCCAGAAGGGGGTCGAGTATGACAACGATAGGACCTGAACCTATTGTACCACTCCCCTTCGGTCACCTACGCAATCTGGTAAGAAAACGCACTAATGATAAACATCACAAGCTATGGGTTGACCATAGTGAGTGCAGGCAGGCCAAAGAGGCACTTCCCTCTATTGATGGCCGTTTCACGAAAAAAGCCCTAAGACTTACTAAACAGCAGTTGCGTACGGTCACAGCCGTCACAACTGGCCATGGGTCTTTTAATAAACACCTCTATGTCATAGGAGTCACCGACAGCCCACTTTGCAGAGCCTGCATGGAGGAGGACGAGACAGCAGCACACCTGCTACTAAGCTGCCCGGTAGTCGCTGATTACAGGGCTAAGTACTTCGGTAACCCAGGTACCCTTTGTGAGATAGTTAGTAACACCAAGGCGTTGCTGGCCTTCCTTGGGGAGCTGGGGTGGATCGAATGACACATTTGTCCCACCTGCACGCAAAATACGCGCTTAGTCGTGGAGTTGCGGAAACCAGCCCGAGTTACATACATACATACATACAATATCAATGATTCCTTGAAACACTTAACCTGAATAGATTTGAAGATCTGAACAAATTTCAAGTGTTTTATGTTTACTTAAACTAACAATGTGTGTGAGTATTTTACCTATTTCATTGAGATAGCGGCTGAATGGACTGGTTAAGATAACCTTTCATTCGAACGTGATGATAATGAGTCGAGTGTCTATTCGCGATTATCATCTAACAATAAAGTAAACAATGTTTTTGTTGTAACGGACGAAAATTTAAGTGTTTATACTCTGGTACACTAGTGACAACGTACCTACATAAAGTGAAATATTTTGGTATTTTAACATAACATTGCTTTACCTCGGTCAAAGAATAAGCATTGCCATACAACGTGGCAATGCCGCCAGTCTTTTGGGTACACTTCCAGTCGACAGCGTTGCGGATGAATTTTTTGACACCATATTTTAGGCTTAATTTAGTTAGGAGTTTTATTTTTATTTCTAGTGTATATAGTTAGTTAAGTATTAATCAAAGCAGGTGTAAATATCTATGTAAATAAAACGTAGCTACATACATATTTAACATTGAATTGTAAATGAAGATTTAAAAACTGGTTAAAACCAAACTTCATTTAGATACCTTTTTTTTTTTTTTTTTTTTATTATTTTTTAAGGATGGGAAATCATCAAATGACTTCTTCCGCTCTGGGTGGAGCGGAAAGGCGTGTCAGACTCTTACTGACTAAAACCCATCCGTGCTCCTTCTAAAGCCCTTTGCTTTCCAGGGCCGCGGTGACTCTTTCGAACAAATTCCGCAACCCTGGCAGGCTCTGGCCCTGGCGGGCCCCGTCCTCTTTGCTGACATCTCTTTGAGGCGCGCGTGAAACACAACGCGCCATCGGTGCGGCATGCATACGGTGGCCGGGGATCGCCCTGCGACTCCCGACTTGCGTCTTCTCCTGTTGCGGCGGTTGGGACGAAGGCCTTGCCTTTCCCTCGCGCGGTCCGCCTCCTCCTTCGCTAGCATTACTGCTTCGCAGAAGGAGGTGACCGCTTCCCAAGCCTCCTCGCTCCGGACCATGGATTCAACCAGGGCCAGACGCGAGAGGTTGCCGCCGCCGATCGCCTCGACGAGGACACGGCGGTGCTCAGCCCAAGCAGGGCAGACCTCCACCGTATGCTCCACCATGTCCTCCGGGCGATCCTCACAGTGCTGACACCCGGGCGTGTCCTCCCGCTTAATCCGAAACAGGTACCTCCCGAAACAGCCGTGTCCGGTAAGTACCTGCGTCAGGCGGAAGGTGAGGACGCCGTGGCGCCTCTCCAGCCACTCCTCAAAGAGGGGCCTTACCGCCGCAATTGTGGCGTGCCCATCATTTAGATACCTACCAACTTTACCAATACGCTTAAGATGCTGTAAAGTAGAAATTCAATATTAGGCTGAAGCGATGCTGATTTCCTGAAACATTTTAGTGGAAGTAGGTATTTTCACAACATTTTTTTGACTAAATGAAAAATTTTTTTTTTAAATTAATATGGGTTTGCTCTTGATTCTAGTCTAGGTCATAAATGACAGAGACAAAGTCGACGATGGAGCGAGCTTACCCAGCAGAAGCCTGTTCACTCTAATTTTGAAGAGATTAGGGTTGTATGGGTTGCAAAACACTGACGCAGGCAGAAAGTTCCACTCCTTTGCTGTGCGCATTATAAAAGACGTTTTGAAACGTTTGTGATAAATAAACCTGTTTTGTTCCTTTCTTCAAATTGTTTGAGTTTTGTGATCTCTTTTTATATTCGTTTTTCTGTTCACCATCCGTCAGAATTATTTAATTTTTTTAATTTAATTCAATATTTTTGAGCTTGGTTAAAGTAGGTCAGTGATGTTTACAGGCCTTGTTTTACTAAATAACTGATACTGTAATCAATAGTATCAATACAATCTTTTGATCGGTAGCCGATAGATCTCTCTGATAGTTGCCGAAATGTCGACAAAACGCTTTCTAGATTAAAATGCATGTTTATTATCTGACAGCAGGATTAACTTTGATATACCTACCCGCTAGTTAGTAGGTCACACAGCAACTGCTGAAGGACCTATTTATTATTCATTCATTTTTAAAGAATTCAAACCTATCTATAACATTAATATATATTTATAGATATCACAAGAAGAATATTACAAATTAGCTCTCAACTACAAAAACTACAAATACCTAAACTTTCCTCAGTGACCATAGATAATCATTAAGCCTAAAGGTTTTGGATCGAGCGGAAAGCAGGTGTACATCGTACACTACTATATTTAGAGTTTGTCTGTTATATTTAAATCCTATTTATTAGGGAGCGATTTTTTCCTGAAAAAAGTGGTTTTTTGACCATTGTGCAAAATTTTGTTCTTCCAAATTTCTGAAAACGATTTAGTTAGCTAGCCCGCGCCGAGACGCGTCTTTTGACACACTTGTGCGGCTGTTTTGCATAGAACGTCAAAAAAAACAACGGGTTGCACTCCGGGAGTGACGGCAAAATGAAAACTTGAACATTAACGTTGTGCATTTTTGATATTTTGGAATGGTTAGAGAATAATTCCGCACGATTGCATATGCATGCATTGAGGCATGCAATACATTTTCGCGCGATAGAAATAGAAGGAGATATTATTTCCTCTCCTACGCCGTGGTCTACTCTCCCTCCGTCATACAAATTTTCGATCAGGTCACGTGCCCTGACGCGAGTTTAATATTTTTACCCATCCCAAAAAGTGCACAACGCCGCTAATGAAGTTTTCACTTCAAAATTCTACTACTTAACTGCATTTAAGACAGATTTCCGGCTGCTACATGGTCAAAATTCTAAAAACTATTTTTAAACAAACGGATGGATCACGGATTGATCCTTAAACCTCGAGAATTATAATAAAATTCATTTATTTTCTCACCACAACATTTTAAGATTACTTGGAATATTGTTTAGTAATAATATCACAATATAGGTAAGTACTACAATATTGTAGGAGACTGGTGCCTAAGCTAGGCTAATAACCTGTGTTATAGGACACCAGGACCCACCCCGAGTAACAATGTCAGAGGCCCTATTATGAAGTCTTAAAACGATCATGATTCCGCTCTAAGAGGGAGACGGAGCTATACTTAGCGAATAACACTATCCCGTTTACATCATCGGAATTGGATGGCATTAGCACGTCATAGTAGGGCTGCAGAACTTACTAAAGCAATACACCGTTAGTTGCGGCTAGTAGTGTTGTGGGAAGTAGGTAAAATGAGGATGTGTATGTAGAGTATGTGTGTGTGTGTGTGTGTCTGTGGATGTGTGATTTTTTGATTCAGTATGGATGTCACCGGAAAATTGCAAACGCCGTTAGATTGTAAAATATCGCGTGAGATTGTAAACTATTTTTTCTTAATAAGACACGGATATATTGCAAACTATAGAATTTGGATGGGATTTTATAAAAACAAAACGATTTTTTTATAATACATCGAGAAATGAAAATCCAATAAAGATTTATTACAATTTTACGGAGTCTGCAATTTTCCGGTGACATGGACATAAGTTCTGATCAACACTCAAATCATTTGAATATCCTTCACAATTTCATTACATCATATGCAGTACTAACTACACATACCTAACACGTAATATGTAAAGTACATGCACTAATGAATAGGGACCATTGTTAGTACAAGGTCTAATTAGCATGCCGACTAAGATCATCCGTGAATCGTGATACAGATCTCTTTGCACGTGGTCACAGGGTTATAGGCTGTTGAATGAAGTTCTTAGTGTTTTGTGACGTCATACGCAGTTATTTTTATGACATAACAGGATATTATTTTCTTAAATGTGTATGCGGAAAACGGCAAACTCCGTAAGATTATAAAATAACTTGAAATATTGTAAACTCTCGAAACAAGGCTCTCATTGGTTTGTTCAGATATGAGCTCACACCAACAAAGACCAATGAGCGGCCAAGTTTTCAATTTAACTATCACACCAAAACAGATAAATTGTAGACCAGTGTGCTGATTGGTCGTCATTTTATGTCAGTCCACAATTTCTCGGAATGTCTTCGAGATATTATAGACTATCAAATTTAATGCGTAGGTAAGTATAAAAGTATTCCAAATGTTCAGTTGACACTTTATCGAGAGTTTATAATCTCTCAAGTTATTTTATAATCAACGGAGTTTGCCATTTTCCGGTGACATATTGATTTTTTTAATTATAGGTACTTGATGGACCCCTGACGAGAGTAAATGACGGGACTTTGTATGAATAGTGCAACGAGATTGTTCTGGATTTAGTTGCCATATACTTTTAACCTGGGTGCAAGGTCTCCCATAAATAGGCCACGGGAGACAAAGCCGCGAGAAAAAGTTAGCTTGAAATGAATTGTATGCAACTGCTACTCTCTAAGCTGCCGCACCCTTCGTACATACAGAAGTGTAGGAAAGGTGTGCTACATATAATTATTGTGGGTGGCTCCTAATATATTATCTATGCTCAGAATAGTATTTGCGGTTGTAAAATTGGATACGATGTTTATGTGACAAACAAAATCGTAATATAGTTATTAGGGAAATGCATAGAATTGAAAAAAGTTTTGAGATGCAAAAAGTATGATTACCAAAAAGACACTTTTGTCAGGTGTGGGGTTCGAACCCACGCTCCCTCTCGGGAACCAGAGCTTAAATCTGGCGCCTTAGACCACTCGGCCAACCTAACACATTGTAAAAGCCTCAAATAGTGAACAAATGTTAGGTAGTGTATTTTGTGTGTATTGTAGAAATTCCATGTTTCATGTTTCTACAGTCTTTTTAATACGCAGTCTTTGCTGTTTTTGGAGGCTCTTTGGTTCCACAAAGGTTTTGTTGTTGTATTAGTTCGTTTTCGTTATTAAAGTTTTTGTTTTGTATATCCTGTGTGTCCCTAATAACTATTATTTTACTTGTTATGTAGATTGCATTCTTCATGCCTATCTCTCATGATGTCTTATTCAAAGTAAAACAAACATTTAACCCTTGTTTGCTATCATTTAACAAAGAGCTAGGCTGACCATCACACTAAGGGAGCGTAACGCAATTTTTGAAGATTCTTTACCATCCCTCCCCCCCGCCATAACGTTTATCTGTACCCCCCTCCCCCTCCCTAAACGTTACGTATCATCCAAGTGACAATTTTACATAAAAGTCACAATTATGTCTATTATATCATGTTACCAAATTTTTTAATTAATAAATGTCAATTCAAGAAAAATATTAATGTTTATTTTTGTTTGGCAAAATGACTACTGTTTAGTGACTGTGTAACTCGAAAATATGTTTAGTGAGCTAGCGTTAAATAAAAAAAACAATGTTACGTAACGCGTTGTTCGAACACCCCTCCCGCCCCTGTAACGCATCGTAACGTTTTACAAGACCCCCCCTCCCCCCGAATTGCGTTACGTAATACTCGAACGCCCCCTAACGTAGTTGGTAACCACAGCATAGTGAAATGACATCACAGACTGGAATTGTGGATCTTCAGCGGGCAAGTTATTTTTTAAAGCTCAAACTACCAACTGCTACTAAGTGATACCTAGTTTCAAACATAGATATAATAGTATCAAACTAAACAGCCTCAGGAAGTCAGAGTTCAATTACCGAATCAAAGTTTATCGCAATTAAAGTGATGTTATCAATATATTTTTCTCTCATTTGTTTTACTGAACTTATTGAACTGATTTCAAAGTATCTTCAGTCTTTTCCACAAACAGAATGGGACTTGACTATTGTCTTCACCTTTTAGGGTTTGAAAGCGTGTCATTTTATTATTATTGTCCTCAAGGGGCGACCTTTTCCATCAACTGACTGATAATTTATGCAGACATTGTTACAGCTTATCCTTTTACAGTTACATAAGGAATGTGTATAGGTACCTAGAGGGCCAACGCATAAGAACGCTGATTCGCTGCACTGTTTGCAATGAAATTAAAGATACGGCTAGGGTTTGTGATTGCAGAATTATTGGTTAAAGATGGAGGATTAACGACATGGCTACTACTACGCTAAAAATTGCCAAACTTAAGTGGGATTTAGTAGCCACGTTGCTCGTAGAACAGATATTCATAGGGATAATTAAAGGGTTCAGGAGTGGTGACCGCGTATTGAAAGGTGGCCTGGGTGGACCGATGATTTGGAGGAAGTCAGGGGACTCCGCTGGATGCGGGTTTGTTGTCCGTTCTTCTCTATTAGAATCTACCTTTCCGAGTGAACAGTAGAGTCACTTTATTAATTTAATACTATTATTTTACTGAACTGTAAATGATGACGTTCAAAACTGCCGCTTAATGACCTAATTGAAATAAACGCTTTGACTTTGACTTTGCGGGAAACATAAGGGTGTTACCACACTAATCGATCAATTCATCATCAATCGAAATCGATCGACTTGGATCGATTTGTGTTGTAGCTTGGCTTATCGAGGGAAGCCCAGTGATAAACAATTGAAACCACACCAATTTATCAACGTCGATCGATGCCGTCGACCAGAAGTAGCCATCGATCGATGTCGACTAATTTATTCTACCATCGATCGATGACATCGATCGACGATCGATCGATTAGCACCCTAAGACCGGATATATGGCGACGCTTTGGGAGGCCCATTAAAATGCCATGACGACGATGATGATGGTGATCTGATGATGAGATCCCTAGCATCTGTCGGAACTGTAATGTTTGAATCCAATGTCGCGTCAACCTAAAGTGGTATAGTATATTGCACACGTCTTAAGGAGATACAGGTGAGTCTCGTGATTGTTTTTACTAATCCACTTGAAGAATCTCCGACGAGTGAACATAGAAATGCCATAATTATTCACACTTAACTACGTAATTATCTACCTTACCCTGGGCTGTGTCATTAAAATTAAAATTCTTTTAACTCTGTACCTAGTTAGATACATAATGTATACTATAGGTACATAATATTAAGATTTTTATCTAAATAACCGCAAACGATTACAGTAAAATACTGTGATCTACGTTCTTAAGTAGGTAATTGTTTGTCATAAAACAAAGAGAAGCAGAAACTTCTCTTCAAAGGGGTTCCATTATATAATAGGTTTATATCGTTTCATGATTAAAAACTTTTATTGGAACCACTGGGACTGGTTCCTCTTTGCAGTTCTCTACCTCCCTTTAATCTTTCGAAGAAGCTTCATTTCTTCGGCTGCTCAGCAAAAATGGACGCAGTATAAATATTAGCCAAGAGTAATCTACCTAATACAATGTTTTTGGAAGTTTATGTTATTGTAAGGGTCTAAACCAAATCTATGGTCTAAACAGACGGACAGCATAGGTACCTGAACCAGCTGCAAAGTTGCAGTTTGTTTGCGGTTCTGGTGGCGTCAAAGTCCGTTTGCAGGCCGTGTGTAATTGCAGAGCAGTTCTACAGCCACGTTTCCACTTGCAACAAACTCGCATGCAAGTTGCATTACTTGCGGTATACCGAGATATACACGAGATGACTACCTACACAGATCATTAAATAGTGCCCGGCAATGTTTCTTCTCAGGATAGTCAGCTAGGAAACACCGGCCTCAGCGAGATTAATATGACCAAAAACCTATTTGCAAAATAAATATAATTTATCAATGTTATTAAGCAAACACATAGGTGTTAAGCGAACAGATCCGTGTTAGAAACACCACCCTGCGCTTTATAACTAAAGTAATAGACGTTGGGGAGAAAACGGCCAGGCTAAAGTGGGAGTGGGACGTCGTCGTCGAGGTCGACCGCGTCGAAGGTGGTGTGACGATCTCATCATGTTTGCGGAGCAGACTTGGCCAGAGATCGTCCAAGAGAGAGAGATTTGGAAGGAGAAAGGGGAGGCCTTTGCCCAGCAGTGGGACACAAATGCAGGCAAAAAAAAATGCTATTAAACTTGCTTGCGAGTTACTTGAAAATGGGACCGCGGCCTAATGACAACCGGTTGGCAGTTCGTATCATAAACCGTGGCACTACCTACCTATGTCATATAATGTAAAATACTTGTACATATTCTAAAACAGTTTAGCACAAATGGTCCGCCTATTGTTTTCACAGTCGTTTACTAAAACTGCTGTCTCCAGGACGCTGTAATGATCAGCAATCATTTTGATGACTTGGCTCCACTTTAGTATGGCATTTGTTTTATCGTTTGCTGGCATTGTGTATAACTTGAGATGATTTTAAGTGACCACATACGCAAACATTGTTCCATTATGTGTGGTGTGGTCACCGGTCCAGTATAAACTGTAGGTATTTTGTAAAGTTTGTCATGTTCGCGCCATCTAAGATTTTAATTTTGAGTCAATTTTCCATGGGGTTCTTACGATATTTTCACTTCACCATGTATATTTTATAAGTTGGTTGAAAACTTGTAAAGCCTACTTTACTATAAGGGTTCGTGTTAGTACGGAACCCTCAAAATTGGTATTGATAGGAGTTCTATTATATTGCAAAATGTGCAAATACTCCTTATTTGCTCCGGTACCTATTCGCCACTTCTTGCTTCCCCGCTTAAACACTTGGTCACCACTTCTAATGTTTAGATAAAAAACGCCAGTTTTAGGGGACTGCCTAAATGTGACGTCCGAAAATGAGTCAAAATTTTTTGGACGTTAAGCTTAATTTTTATACTTAAGTACATAAATGATCTTTTCCGATTTTGATATTTCATAGAACTATCATATTTACATTCTGTGGTTTCATCCGCACTCACCCCTTATCACGTGGGGCCTAAAACGCAATGATCCAAAAGTGATCCCCTGCTGACTCCAACGTGAAAACCAAGTGTAACTAATGTAATAATAAGTTGTTAATTTTATCCTCAATTCTTATCAAATTCTGTTTCATAAAGGTAATCTGCATAAATCAACACGGATTTCCTTACAGTTTTCCTACGTAACATAATTAAATTTAATACAATACAACGCTAACGCCTGCACCTATACTTTTGGGCTTTTTTTTTTAAGGATGGGAAGTCATCAAATGACTGATTCCGCTCTGGGTGGAGCGCAAGGGCGTGTCAGACTCTTACTAACTAAAACCCTTCCGCGTTCCTTCTAAAGCCTTTTGCGTTCCAGGGCCGCGGTGACACTTTCGGACAAATTCCTCAATTCTGGCAGGATACTGGTAGGGTAGAGATGTGTTTACGGTTTTGAGGGTTAGATAAACCCACATTCTGCCAGTCATGTTAAATCTAGGTAGAAAACTAGATTCATACTAACGCTGTCTGTCTGTATCTTCGTCTGTTAGTTCACTTCACACAAAATCTTCACCTTTTTTACGACTGAACTTTTTTTTTATTATTAAATATGGGTTTGCTCTTGACTCTAGTCTAGGTCATAGATGACAGAGACAAAGTCGACGATGGAGCGAGTTTACCCAGGAGAAGCCTGTTCACTCTAATTCTGAAGAGGAAATACAGACGCAGGCAGAGAGTTGAGTAGAGCTGTGCGCATTTTAAAAGACTTTTGGAAACGTTTAGTGCGAATTGGTGGTACTCCGTGTACCATACCGCGTACCCCTATGGTACTCCGTACCAGAGCCTGCCAAGGTCGCGGAATCTGTTCGAAAGAGTCACCGCGGCCTTGAAACGCATAGGGAATTTGGAGGAACACGGGTGGGGTTCAGTCAGTAAGAGTCTGACACTCCATTCCACTCCGCACAGAGCGGAAGAAGTCATTTGATGATATCCCATCCTTAGAAAAAAAAAAACTACCAAATAATGGGAGAGCCAGGCCAGGGAAAGCCTATTGCAATCAGCCCAGCATACACTAAAACTCCGGACTGCGATTCAGAAAATTTTAAAGGAATAATGTATAACAGTGCCTTACCTGGGAAATTGGAATAAAACCCAGGACCCCATCTCATGTACACCACCCACAATCAAATTATGATTACTGGCCGTAAATTCCGAGTACAATTCCCATATTTTCCACTTCCTGGATGTAAGCGGCAAATTTTGAGCCTGTACTCAAACGAACGTGTAGTAATTAACATAATTCACTCAGTGTTTATCGGATTACGGCGTCATTTAGCGCCATTTGCCGCGTCTCGCTAGCAACCAGAGTACGAAAACCACTCAACCAAGTCACGCCAATCGTTAACCATAATAACCATTAGCGGTTTTAAAAATAAGATCTAATTACATTCACAAGTGTTTTCAATTGAAATTGGTTTTCTGATTAGTGTGGAGTTAATTTATCATCATTGAATCTGCATTCGTTTAGTGATTGTATGTTTTAAAAGTGAGAATAATTGTTGGTTTTAAAAGTGAATTGAATTGAAATTTTGAAGTGATACGAAGATTTGGAAATCAAACCTAACCTAATCAAATCAACACAATTAAAATGCGTATTTAATTGTGAGAAAAATAAAATAAATACTTCTTAGTTTAAAACATTCAACATAAGAAAGAAGATGACTACGTGTGGAGCCCACATGAAAGTGTTTTGGCAATGGTGCTTAGAAAACCTGGACTATCTTCTCTATGGGACGTTCGGTCTAATACTGTTGATACTCTTTCTTTACTTTATGATTGCGTAACTAGCCTGTTTGTAAAAGGTAAATATTCTTTGAACACAGACTTATCTGGAATTAAACAGATTATTAACTGTGCTGTTGATTTAAATTTGCTTGTTCTCTGTAATTCGATTTTCTGTGTAAAGTTTTAATAGCAGTGGTATATGTTGAAAAGGTGAAGTAAGTATATACTAAACTTGGTAGTGCATGAAATAATCAGTTTGTAGCAGATTTTGAAACGACACAATTAGGTTTTTACGTCTCTCTAATTAAGACGGTCGTCACGGATTAATCCGTTATCTGTGTCGAAGTAAAGTGGTTCCTCTGCGAGGGCAGATGCGACTATCTACCTAGATCTCTCCTACAGAATGCGATATCATTATGACATCACGACTATCTATTGAAGTCTATAATAGAATAATCTCCTAGTTATCCAGTCATATGTATCTATAATATAATAATAATTCATTTTATTTCAGACATTGTCCATACATTATATAAAAATTTAAAACTAAAAGTCAATAAAAACAAATCACATTGCAACAATCAAAAATTTAACACACACATTTCACATTATAATTAAATAAACAATCTCACAATCCTAACAAAATTAGACACACAATACAAAAAAAAAAATATGTCACAAAATATGAGGAGAGGCGTTAACATGAAGCTGCATCCACCTCTTTATCAGGGACAGGTCCCATCGCTCGGACAACACCCTCAGGAGACTGTTCGAGCTGCTTCGTAGGCGACTTAATAGTGAAGCGCTCCGCTTCCTTATGATCGCGAAAAAATCATAGGTCCGCGCCTCAGCAACGAGAGAATGGGCAGCACCATTCTATGTGCATTGCAATAGCTACACTGCGATCGCCAACCCGCCTGCCAAGCGTGGCCCCTTGGGTGAGGCCTATGTCCAGCAGTGGACGTGTTTCGGCTGGTATGATGATGATGATACATTGCAATCCATATACGTACTCACTGTACATACTCGTAAGTCTAAAATTGTAACTACGGTACTAATTTTATTAACGCGAAAGTTACTCTAGTCCGTTTCTTTGATTCGTTTTCAAGTCTTAGCTGTTAAACCAATCTTAATGAAAGACATACAAAGCTTGGGTCCTGAAGAAGGACATAATCTAGTTACTTAATTAGTTTTTTCAAATGCCCTCGGCAGTCATCAAAGCAGGCTTCTAGTGCGATCATAGGCTTTTATATTTATTTTGATATTTCATAAGGCTGTGATAACCTTGCTTGTGGAGGATGAGCTCGTGGGTAAATAATAACAGCCGCACGGGTCGATCTTCAAGGTTATGCAACGCTTGCCGAGGTCGGTCTGTGGATGGTTGACCATCTTATCACACCGAGTTTCCTCCGTGCCTCAGAAAGCACGTTAAGCCGTTAGTTATTTGTAGATCTTTGGCAGTTGGCGTTACGGCATAGTCAGAAGCCAGAAAATCTGACTCCAGCCTTGCTAAGGAGTACCGTGTCACCCATTTAATGGGTTGTGCAGGTCTGGTTGGCAGCCGCTCCACGTAAAATGCAACAGCACGGTTGGCGCAGTGGTTGAGCGATTGACTGCTGCGCTGCGTGTCGCGGGTTCGATTCCCGCTCGGAACAATTATTTGTATGGCCTACAGATAGTTGTTCCGGGTCTGGCTGTTTGTGTATGTGACTTTGCATGTTTATAAAAGCACCCACGATACAGGAGAAATTCCTAGTGTGGGGCAACGTTATCTTAAAAAAATAAAAATAAAAATACTGGTATTCAGCTGAAACCGGTTTGACTGGAAGCAGACCCCAATATAGTTGGGAAAAGGCGGCAGATGATGATAAGGCTGAGTGATTACCAACCAATCAAAAAGGTAGTTTGTTCGTCCAGAAGTATTATATTGCTGTCAAATGTGCTGTGTTGGCTACACAGCTAATGGGTAGTCAATGTTAATACGTAGTCAACTCAAGCTGCAACGTAACTTTGGCTATCAGAGTTTCAAATGACCGAATAATGCATTCTTATGCAATGTCAAGCGATTTTATTGGTATTTGTAATTATTATGTTTCAATCAGCTGTAGCGAATTATTACATTTACGTGGTAGGTACGTACGTAGCTGTAAGTCGTAAAATAAGGGTTTAATCAGTTTTATATTAAGCAAGGCTGGTTCCGTTAGGTATTTACTGGTGATCTCGATTGTATAACCGAAAACTCAAATTAGACAGGTTGCAAAAAATCGAGTTCTAGCATTCTAGATTCCATCAATTCTAAAGTTTTTCAGCGTAAATGACCACAGTTGCCTCCTCTTGTTTTGAGGCGAAATGCTTATATATTCGCGCTATCTAGAATATCACCCCTGACAGTCGTTGATGTGCTGAGCCAAGTCGTGAAAGCTATTTTAAAATTTAAAATATTAAATTACTTTACCGGCTACTTATCGTGAGCAACAAATAATATAATTAAGTACTAGAACTTACAATATTTGAACTGAGAAAAATGTTCGATGTCGATCGAAATGAGATTGTACTAAAATCAGACAATTTTTTATTTTTATCACTCGATAAACTGTAGATAAATCTTGATAAAAGATACATAATCAAAATCTGAACCATTTTTTCAGTACCCAGTTTCAGTCCCAACTTTACTGCGATTATAGGTACATAACCGAAATCTAGTGAAACCATTTTTGGCCATTGTTGGCCAAAGCCAACTAACTTAATGATGAGAGAATTACATATAAGTAGATACTGGCATTCCAAGGAGGTGACAAAAAAGTTTTCAATAAATTTTTTTTCAACCAAGTCGCGGCGATCGGGTTTTGACGTCACATTGTACAAAAAGCAAGCAGTGCTAATCACACGATAATCTCGTAGTAAACACGGTCGTGTGAGTAACCTTGCGCCAGTGTGTGCCGAGCCTTACGGTGCGCAGGAGTCGATCCTCGTGCGGTCATGAGACTTCAAGTGTAAATATTGTTAGTATTAAAAGTGGTTTAGTGATTTTTGGTTTAGTGTGGTGCTGAATTAATAGTTCTTTATTGGTTAGTTTATTTTTATGTCTGTTTTTTTTTATTTTTATCTTCATTAATCACCAATCAAATACCTCAAAGTGTGTCAGTTAAAAGGACACAAAAAGAAAAAATAAAAACAATGGAATAAAATTAATTATTTAAAATAAACTTGGAAAATCATTGAAATAATTGAAAAAACGCCAGGTTGCTCTGTTTGTCTGCTAAAAATTAAAAGTAATAAAACATTTTTTAATTTATCAAACATAAATGTACAGTTACACAATCCAGGGTTGGGCATTATTTGAATTACTCGTAATTAAAATACGTATTTGGTATTTGTATTTCAATTACTTCTTAAAAATGTAGGTAATTGGTATTTGAAATACTTGGCGCATTTTGTAGTTAGTATTTCGAATACTTATGACTTCAAAATACATATAACAATCTTATTAATAGTATTTAGCTGAATCTGGCTTTACTGGAAGCCGACCCCCAATATAATTGGGAAAAGGCTAAGCAGATGATGATTAATGGGTGCGTTTGGCAGAAAACAGCGCTCGATAGCTTTCGTAAGCAAAAAGCCTTTTTTTTTTTGTCTCGGGGAAATCCTTTTTCGGGAATGTCCTCCGCCCTGGGGCAGGCGGAGGGGTCTGTCAGACTCTTACTGACTAAAACCACCCTGGTTCCATCTCCCACCTACGCCGGGGATCGCGAGAACAAATGCGACTTCCGTAATCCCCGGCTGAAGCAAAAAGGCTAGCCTAACCTAACACCCGACAGTATTTTGTAATGAGTATTTTGCATTTAAATAAAAATAGTTAAATAATTGTATTTTATATTTTAAATACACGACTTAAAAGTATGTTGTATTTCGTATTTTAAACACATGCAAGATAGTATTTTGTAATTTGTATTTTAATTAAAGCATGTATTTTGCCCATCTCTGCCAACATCTTAAAAAAAGCCCTCCTTATGATGCATGTAAATTGTTACGCACCTAAGAGAACTGCTTACACAAAAGTGAAGGTCCTGAAAAAATAAAAATAAGACACATTACGAAATAAATAGGTATCATCAATTATAATAATTAAAGTCCATAAAGAACCGCCATGTTATTCACAATTTAATAGGTAAAAGGTCATCAAAAATTTAGGTTTACGACCGCACCTCTTTTACTTGGAACGTGTTATAACAATATAATATTTAACAATATTCTCCTCACAAACAACCAATAAATCAATTTGTTTGACTCCGGCTCAAGTCGTACAAGGGAGGCTCTAATCACTTTGCGTCACCACTATGTCAAATATCTACATTAGTTACCAAGTCACACAACCTGCTTACAGTACCAAGAAATGCTCTACGTCATAATAAATTAATTTTAGATACACGTGGTTTTGTTCATGCTAAGATATCTGCACTTGTATTTTTTGCGAAAGAAACAAACAATAGTTTAAGAGAGTCCTCTTTGAAAAGATTAGAACGCAACTGTGGTTCCTCTTTTATTTAAATGTTCTGCAGTAACAGTTAGTACCAAGACGTGCAGATAGTCTAATGTACAAAAGCGGCGTTGACCGCTAACTAGCTGACCGCCTGGTTGTTTCCTTCCTAAATTCTTATAATGTCTGCTTCAACAACCTCCTTGCCCGTAACCAGTGGGTCCTACGTCTTATTTTCCATTCATGTATGTATTTAGAAATATATAGTATGTTTATCAGTTGTCTGGTTGCCATAGCACAGTCTCTGCCTAGTTTGGGATCGGATGACCGTGTGTGAGTTGTCCCAAGATATTATTATTATTATTCCTCAGACTGCTTTTTTTTTTTTTAAGGATGGGAAATCATCAAATGACTTCGTCCGCTCTGGGTGGAGCGGAAGGGCGTGTCAGACTCTTACTGACTAAAACCCATCCGTGTTCCTTCTAAAGCCCTTTGCGTTCCAGGGCCGCGGTGACTCTTTCGAACAAATTCCGCAACCCTGGCAGTCCTCAGACTGCTTAGACATCTCTATAAGTCGTTTTCCCAGGGATCTCTTTTCACCGACCTACATATGTATGTATATCATTGTTCACCCATTCTAACTTCTTTTCTTTTCTTAACTCTATAACACATGTCAAGCAATCAAGCATGAGTACCGATTTAAGTGTCTTTCTCAGAAGGAGGTTCAAAACTCTTTTTCAAAACTCATCTTGTTACCTGAAATCGGTTTGGTAATTTAGCCATGAAACGCAGCAAATAGAGACCATTTAGCGCATTTGTGTCACATGCAACTTTAAACATTATATTCAGAACATGTAGTGTGGTCGAAAAACCAAGATAACATTTAAAAACTGTTTAAAATTCAATCTTAGCACTTAGTTTGTAATGAGAACTAGAAGGCTAGCAGTAGGCAAGCAAACTGCGCTCTATACATTGTTGTGTTGATCATCATCAATAATGCCCATCCAAATTTCTATACTATACCTAATATTATCAATACGAAAGTAACTCTGTCTGTATATCTGTCTGTTTGTTACCGCTATACTTCGTAACGGCTGAACGGCATTAGACGAAACTTAGCACACGGATAGACCATATCCTGGAATAGGATATAGGTGCTTACTACTTTGTACTTTTCGTTCCGGGAGTATAAAATACTCTACTCTACCTTACGATGAATATTGAAATTCAAGCGGGTGAAGCCGACAAAGCTAATCCATTTATTTAATTTATATTCAGATGTGCTAAAGTTGTAACGATATCTGTCTCAACATGGTACATCCTATCAGTTTTCTTGAGGTCATCGATCTAACAGATTCGCCCCACACAGTATGCAATCTTCCGATCTTTGTTAAAGAATAAAAAATCCCATCTCATGAGGCTAAAAAAGAACACACCGAAATATAAGTGACTATTACATACTATGACATAACGAAATGGTTAATGAACCCTTTTTTACAAAACTTCTATTTATTAATTACAACGTAACAAGTATTCTTGCGGTTGTAACAAAAAAAAAAAAACTTAATAAAAAGAAACTATTTGATACGTGATAAAAAACAAACTCAAGACACTTGAACAAAGTATTTGAAGATGATTTGATTGTACAAGCAAATGATTTCATCTTGTCTTATAAATAAATGTAGCGTTTAGTCATTCTATGTAAGTATGATTCAACATTATGAACATTTTCTATTTACAGATCTCTACTATGAAATAGAATAATGGAAAAGGATCAAATCTCAAAAGACATAGAAAAAGGGCTAAACTCCCCTGAACTGAAAAGAAACGAAGACATTCCATTCGTAGATGATTTCATCGAACTGAATCTAGTCAAACCCGACGAACCTGTACGTCCTAAGCGCAGTAAAGATGAGAAAGAAGATGGAGAACCTTCTGTGGCAGATAAGGATAGAAAACTGCATGCCTCAGACTTGGGTGAGGTTCATTCTTCGCCAAATAATGATACGATAATAGTGAACACACCAGAAGGGACTCTATACATTACTTTAGAGCCTGATTCTGGGAAATCCTCGAAGCCGACGAGTCCTACCACAGAGTCGACAGACTTAGAAGCTACTCCAAGTACCTCGAAGAGCTTCGGAGCAGCGGAGTCTGATGAGCTGATAAGGAAGGAGAGGGAGGCCATGGAGCAGAGGAAGATGAGCTTGAGGAGGAACTCGATATCGATGCCAACACTGCAGAACTTGGAGTTGGAAGTGCTGAAGCAGCAGTATTTGAATAACCCACAGGATGAGGTAAGCTTAATTTTACTAGAACTTGGAATAATTTTGCGTGATTATGTAGAAAAAGATTGTGCGTAGATGAAGATGCAAGATCTGTGAACTTAAACGAAGATAAAGAAGAATGTATGGATCGTAGCAGATGATATAATGTAGTTTCTGTCTGTACCCCCTATGGGTGAGCAAATATGTAGGTGTACATATATCTGGGAAAAGGCTCTATCTGTACCATTACGAATTATTGAGTTGAAATTTTATGATTTACACCCGTAAGACATGTTATCGTAACATGAGCGCCTGATTTATTATTGATTTATCTTTTCACATTCCCTCGACTAAATCACCCGGAGTTTTTTTATTGGATAAAGGCAGTCGGGTCAATAGTTTGCAATTTTGCTTACAAAGCGTTAGTTTAAAGTTTGAGCCACTTATTAAATAGGCAGGTATTAAGTAACTACAATCCTCTATCACACAACCAACACTTATAATCGCGACTTCTCAAAAGAAAGTCGTAATAAAACAACCTACTTCGATTATATTATCGGAACAAACAATAGAGGAGGCTTATCTCGTACTAATCTACACACGATGATCCAAATTGTTTGAGCATCGGCAACCTTGCTCTGGTTAAAGAACAACCAACTTAATCTTTGGTTATATTTGTGTATCTCTATCCGAAACAGTACCGGGTTTTCTTGTTTTACCTGATTCTAGATATTTCTTTCGTTTATTTACATTTTTTTCGTCTAAATATTTACATTTATTTTCTTTAAGTAAATACATAACGTCAACACAACATATGTAGTTCCAGAAAAGGCTATTCATTATTCTGAACAAAAATTTAAATTAAATTTTAAATTGCATGGCCTTCCTTTTAGTTTAGATGCTTTGTTATTTAGAAGAAATAAATGTACATGATTGAGCCTTTCGATCGGTACAGTATAATTACAGGCATTTTTTCACATTAAACGGGTTCGATTCCCGGTTCAGACAGGAGATTATTAAAATTTGGTCGTATTGTTTTTAAAATATAAATGAAGTCTCCATTCAGTAATTTTTTCTATGTACAGTATTTAAGGTGCTTTCCCTCCATGTGGCAAAGTCTTCGGACGCCCTGTATACTTCTTAGTTTTGCTGGAATTTGGTGAATATTATCTATCACCAAATTAATTATATTAATTTCCATGCTCCAAGATAATTTCCATGCGATTATACGCAAAAAAACAGCGTCGCTTCTGAGGAGAGTGAGGGACAGTCAAAACAGCATTCTGAAAACGGTAGCTGAGAGCCTCGGCTCTCCAATTGTGCAGCAGTTTGTGAAGAGGTTGATTGGTACTAACACTAGGTAATAAGTTTTTGTTTTTTTTTTTTCATATGTTACTAACACGCTATGGATCTGTGCGTCCGAAATAAAGTTATTATTATTATTATTATTAAATTCAAGCTAGGAAACTTGATTGTTACTATGAAAAGTAAATTAATACTTTTTAAATTATGATGCCTGTAGCAAGTACAGTTTAATTTTTCAATGATTGTCTTGCTTGATTCTACTGCTGGTGGAGATGGCAGATAATAAACATAATAATGTTAAAATAATTATAAATACCTAACGGTTTTACATAACGCCATCGAGAAGCCCATAGCATCATCGGTGATCTAATATATCGACAATAAATGACAATAACAGCCAAATCCTCATTAATATTCTACGAGCTATACTTAAACAACATTTCGAAGAGGAAACACCCAGACTTTAATACCTTTGGCTAACGAATATTTGCATAATTTTATAAATAAAATACATAACAGCAAACATATGATTATGTAAGTAATAATTTAAATATTATAGGCTGATTAAACCGTTCTTTCTGATGTTTTGTTTATAAATCCGAATTTAGAAGAAAAACAATGGTTAGGTAAAACCCCGCATAATAGTTTATGGTAGGAGCTTCGGTATTAAAGGTTGTCTATGGCAAAACCAATGCAGTTGGTATACGGATAGTGTGGACATCTGAGATCCAATAAATCATAAGTCTAAACCAAGTCAAGTCAAGCTATAGAGAGACGAAGAAAAATAACAATATTGAAAATGATTTAAAAAGCCTTAACAAGAATAGGCTTTACGGTCAACCTCAGAACTATACAGAGGGAATAATTTGGAAAATTAAAATTCAATAATCCATCCCCCTGATGGAAATTTGAAAATTTTGAAAACCATGATGATTGCAAAACTTATGGATAATGAAAGCCACAGACACAGAGACGCAGGCCAAAGCAAACAACAGACCGCTGATCACCAGATCATCTGATTTCTGTCTAACCCGGTAATGATAGCAATCAAAACACAAGTTCGATAACTAATCCGATCATATGACAATAAAAAAACAATCCAGTATTACGTGTTATTTATCTACATCGCTACTATTGGTGCGAATTTGATAAATACACAGCAAAGAAAAATTCTTAGATAACATTACCGAAAATTATCTTACTATACTGTTTTCCGTACAAGCCATAGTGAAAAATGAGGTTATAAGACATTTAAATTAAGATAGAGAACAAGTTCCACAAGTGATAAATTAGTTAATAGATGAGTGTCTAAAATTAAACGATCTTTAATCATGTGCTGGTGTTAAAATATTAGGAAAGTTACGTTGCCCTTGAATTAAGTATCTTATCAGTGAGTGAATGAACAAAGTGGCAAAATGAGGGTACGGAAGAAGCCAGATCTTCGGATCGATATACCTTCATATCCTCAAGATTATGTGGAAATGCCTCCTGAGACCCGGAAAAAAATAGAGGAAGTGATTCGAAGCAGTATTAGCCCTAGCATTGGTGATAACACAAATACTCCTTCCACTAGTAATATTGGTGATCCTGATGATATCAGAGAAGGAACTAGGACTCCTGAAGTAAGATTTGTTGGTCCTGAAGACGTTACAGTGGAAGATAAGAAAGTAGAGACAAAAGATGACACTCCTCCTGCTGAAAGTCCTATAGTCTACAGGAAAGCGAACCAAGGAGAGGTTACTGCAGAGGATGCAGGTGGTAGTGAAAAAGGAATAAAGAAGGCAGTTTTAAATGTGAGTTATTTGATACCAAAAATACATCATATTGATATTGTGGCAGTCTACCTGGCTGTCAGAGCTGAATTGAGGTCGTATCCCGAGTATTTTATAAAGGAACTAAAGTGTAAATTGGCCATCCCACACAAATAATTAGATACAATAACTGGAAATTAGATTATTTTACTTGTGGTGGTCGTAATGTTTTACTGTACGTGTATAAGGATACATTTGCACGAATAGTTACTTTACATTCATCTCCAAATCTTTCAGAACTATTTCAGGTACTGCCACCGATAAGTTTTTAATTGAAGTTAATTTTGTTATATCTTCCTTGAAATTACTGACTGTCACTCACAGAAGGACCAATCTATTTGTTAAGAAAACAAAGATTGATGAACCAAATTAGTATTCTAGGCCACCTTTCGTCTTTCCCACAATTTCTTCAGCCATCATACCTCGCTCTAGGGGACCTCAGGAGTCAGACTCAGGACGATTACCATCATTTGATACGCAACAATCAACTGTGACACTGAAAGTGAAGACGTGGCGAATAAACAGCGTCCTGTCGGGACGATCAATTTAAACCCTCAGTTAGTGTTGGTATCAGTTTCATTTCGTAGGATTTGCTTGTTAATACGGGATTTTATTCGAGGTCTTTGTATTAAAAGATCCATTTTACCATATTGTTATCTATTTATTTCTGTAGTAAATGAAGCTAGGTGAGGTCGCGTATTCCCGTCGCATCCACTGCTTGCTACTTTTTTTTGCATACTTTTGTGTAAGTTACATGTATGTGTGTATTTGGGACTCCAATACGAATTCAGAGGTCAGTCACCTTAAAGTCGAGGCATGACGATATTATATGAGGACCATGTAGATAAGTTTCTGAAATATTAGGTATGTGGTGTGTATTAAAATTACACAAAGAAGTCAGCCACCTTACCAGGACCTTACCTTAACAGGAGGTTCATGGTGCAGTCTTTTGTAACTTTTTTTTGACCTTCGAAACGGATGTTCAGCTTAATTTGACTTACATTAATGATTTTACTCATGCTGTTTTATTAAAAGATGGACTTTGAGGACCTTGAAGTCCATAGCCGTGTAGGCAGGGTTTTTAAGGAGTCATACTGAAGTCGAATAGGCCAGTGAGGATTTAAACGAAGTAGTGGTAGTAATAAGGTTTTTAAACTCTTGGTTTTATCAAAAATTATTACCTATGACGTGACGTCACCGCATGACGTAGTTCCTCAGCTAACAAACTTTGTGTGAATTAATGTTATCTGAGATTAACGGCCTAAGATTCACGATAAAAATGAAGATAATCTACAAAAAATTAAAACTTGTTTTATGGTTGTTTAACAGCATGGGAATTGGTTAACTTAATTATGGACAAAAAAACGATAAAACTTAGGTTTTTTTACGCGTAGATTTTTCTCAAGTAAGTAACCGCAAGTAGTTAGTTACAGTGAAATACATATTTTCTCTTTTCTTAAAATATGAGTTCGTAGAAAAATAACAATTGCAGGCAAACAAGCTAGGAAATAACCGTTTTGATAAAGTTCTAAGTACTAAATTTCGGAGTATTCCCGAAAGAGCACCAATTTTTAGAGCACCAAAATTATTCCCATTAGAGCGTCACCAGTGCATTCTATAATAGGTGATATCTACATCTACAAAAGAAGCTCTAAAGAAGAATCGAGATAGCGCGAATTCAGCTTGACGAAATTTCCCAGAAAGAAGTAGTAAAAATACTCACATGACGGGTTGAATCAGCCATATTATTTTCTCGAAAGAACTACCGTAACCTGACGTCTCAACATGCACCTCCCTCGACCTATTAGCCCATATTCAAATCGTCGGGATTTGTCCGTGATCTTAAACACAGATTCGTCTCATTCCTCTACCTATACAGACCATATTGCATCACAACATTAGTTTAAAGAACAAAAGTATTGGAAACCATTTTTATCCCTTTGTTTATTTCAGTTCAAGTGCCTTGGAAATTGTTTTTGTGATCATGATCACTCACTACGCTTTGTGTAACAGTGTAACTATTTTCCATTGAGTTGGTTTATTTTGTGTGTGAAACGTCTAACATTGTGTTATTTTAAACTAAATACTTGTCTAACAGCTTTTTAGGACAAGGGATTATTCTATTTAATACTACAGTGTTATAAAACTCCCAATTCAACTCTTTATCAGTTAAAAAAAACTTAGTTAAAACCTATTATCACTATAACACATTTCAAAATGAACAACGAATCGAAGTTCAGTGCGTTTGCTCACAAGTTTAAATATCGATCACCGTTGTGGATCGAGTCGGACTCTGACGTCAGCAAGTCGAGTGATTCCCGCGGCTCTCTGGATGGTGATCATCACAACCGCGGCTTGTGCAACAGTGATGAGTGTGATGATAGCATCGAATGTCAGAGCAGCGACAGTTCGGGGAGTATCAACAACTTTCTGGATTCTAAGGTTGGGGTTTGTTTTTGTTTTGAGATATGATAAATCTGATGTAAATATGTTCATGGAACTCATAAATAATATAATGCATTCTACACTTCTTCTCGTGTTGCCCAAAACATCACACCACGGCCTGTTTGGTAGAGGCCTGTGAGTTAGCTTTGACAGGTTTTGGGGCACATAGTTCAGAATAGTAGGTGTAGCATAGTTGTGGCTCAGCCCTTTTTCCCACCTTGCTGCCGATCCATTCCACTCGTCCCATTCTGGAACATACTTGGCCAATAAATTGATTGTTGCTTGTTACCAAGCAACTTAGTACCGACCTAAGTATTTAATACTATACAGGACCTGCTGCCTATCTTCTCTTCTTCTGCATCTGCCACAGCCACGAACAAAAACAAACAGAGATCATTAATCTATCTGCTATCATGATCAGCAGCCTTTAGTTATAGTTCTCTCCAATAGCTCGACATCCTTGGCCAGCATCTTTCCGTTCATCTCATTACAGAATGATAATTGCGGCTGTTGCTGCTCATAACCATTGCAAATGAACATAATAATTAGTTCCTCACGCATTTTCAGCACGATCCATTAGTATACCTATAACTATTAAAACGGGAGAGAAAAGTTACGTTGCTTAGTATTTTTCAGTTTCCGTAAGAAACTTTATCGATAAATGGTTAATTTATACTAGGTACATATTTATTTTTATTAAAACGAGGCTACAGGTTGCAGTGGTTTACTAATACAAACAAACCTTACTTAATACATTTTTATGCAGCGCCATCTTGTGGGAGTAGTTTATACTATAAGTTTGTTGTAGGACCAACTAGTACTGTTAGATGGCGCTGTGTTCAATGTAAATAGGTGTTGTACTGACTATGGTAACCAGATGTCGCTAGTTGCATGTTCGTAAGATTTTAAATTAGATACTTAATTAATTTTTCGTTAAACTATTTTTTTATGAGTGATTGAATTAACCAGTATCAAAAATCGCTTTGTGAATACCATGATATTATAAAAATTAGGTAAAGGGCATAGGGCACCGAAATTTGCTATTATCAAATTAACACTTTGAATCTAAAAATAATTGTGCGAGACCTGTGTCATGATTTTGTATATCAGTCTTTTATTTCAAGATGTAGGGCTGTAACAAGCTGTTTAAGCGATACAATCACATATTTTATGTGTGTGTGGAGCTGGGTTCGATTCCCAGGACTGATAAAATGTTGTTTGATTTTCCTAACGGCCGGTCTCAATAACGTTCAAAAATGACGTTTCAGCTACTGTTGGTAGCTAATTTGCTAGTTGGTAGGTTGTTTGTAGATATGTTATTGAGCCGTTAGACTACAGTTTAGTAGGTTTTGATAGATTCCAACTTCAATTTAAGGAAGAATGTTTAAAATTACAGCAATGTTATGTGAGTATAAGATTAACAGGACTTGTCGGCTGAGCTTGGTTTTAGAGTAACTAGGTAGGTAGTTTATTTACTCTACTACTCCTTAGAAAGTAAGTCGGAAAACGTTATTCGAAACTAAGACAATACAATGCCATAAGACAGACAATTTCTACAAAAATGTTGACAAAATAATTATAATAATAATAATTATAATTATCTTGGGACAACTTACACACGCTCATCCGATCCCAAACTAGGCAGAGCCTGTGCTATGGCAACCAGACAACTGATAAACATACTTATATATTACCTTAACTTACTTATTAATTGTGACTAATAGGGTATTTTACTGAAAACATCTAATTAGTCCGTCAGATAGATTTCCAAAAAATATTGGGCACGTATTTTTTCTTTTTTCGAAGTGAGGTCATGCTTGTTTTTTTGAAAATCTATCTGACGGACTTATTATATTTTTTCAGTAAATTTCTTAGTGTAATGTCAAACGCCAATCCAGCAATAGTTTAACAGTCAATATACTGGCGTTTAATTTGTGACAAGGCAATTTTTTTCCAGAAACCGGGGGTTGTTAGTTAGTTTGGTTCATTTTCTTTTAAGTGGCATCCCTAAATCAGACGTCTCAGACACCTCTGTGGTGATTAATGTGGGTAAATTAATTACAATTGAATTAACTAATAGCCTGACTCGGGCAGCGTGCATTTGCAGTTGTGTAGCTCAAGTGAACATGCGAGGGTCCAGGCGGAAGGTTGAGTTTGACTGCATTCCTCTTACTCAGGTTTGACCTATTTATCGTAGAAACATTTTTCGGAATTTCTAAACGAAAATCTCCCAAGTGCTTCTTCATGAACAGCAGAAGATTTTCTATATCTGCCAGGGTTGCGGAATTTGTTCGAAAGAGTCACCGCGGCCCTGGAACGCAAAGAGCTTTAGAAGGAACACGGATGGGTTTTAGTCAGTAAGTCTGACACGCCCTTCCGCTCCACCCAGAGCGGAAGAAGTAATTTGATGATTTCCCATCCTTAAAAAAAAAACAAGATTTTCGATATACATATACAACGGATATGTATATCGTATGTATATGTAATAGAATAAATGCAATATCTCTTAAGGGGTCATTATACTCATCATTATGAACAACTTTTACTATGGGACCAACCCCGAAATCACGAAATAAACTCAGCGGCTCAGCACATTACGTTACGTTACGTGTGTACAAAAATGTATGGGAGAGTAAATTTTTTTTTCGCGATTTCAGTGTTGGTCCCATAGTAAAAGTTGTTCGTTGTGCACGTTGTATATAAAAGGCCCCCAACTTGTACACCAGTAACACAATAGGGTTCTCGTGTCTATATCGTAGGGTCATTTAATTTTCATGATGTGTCCGAGGTAAGGCTAGGTGAAGTATGAGGTGGCCATTTCATGAAGTGGCCGACCATTAATTGTTATGCCGCAACATGAAATGGCCTATCCAACGATTTGACGACGTCATGGTGCAAGCATGTGCCATATTTAGAATTTTTCGATTAATAATGTAGATATCTAAGTATTATTTTTGATGATGCCGCTGTATAAAGTGACTCGTCAGTCTCGTACAGTTCAATGCGTCATATTAGCGGCTAACCATGCTCTGCAGAGAGTGCTGAGCGGAACCAAGTGCAATTTTCGAGTTGCTAGCAGCGTTTGCCTTGATTGTCGAGTGGATATTGTTAACTATTTATTATGTAATAGGTTAGTGACTGTTTCTGTAATGGCAAAGTTCAATATTCTTTGGTGAAGTTGTTTCGTTTTTACTCGCTATTATGAGAGACAAAAAAATACATTCATTCGAATTGAGACCTCCTGAAGTCGGTTAATAAGGTACCTATGATAGTACAGAGTGGTGGGTCCACCTTTTTACCCGACTTCCAAAAAATGAGGGGATTCTCAATTCGGTGGGTATTTTTTTTAATGTATGTACACCGATTAGAACGAGGTTTCTGATACGATTTTTGTGATTATTTCTTCGTTCGATGCGATATACTTGCCATTTGGTTCCATAAAAATGTTATTCAGTTTGGCCCAGCAGTTTTTATTTTATGACCATTTCGCTTACTTGTTGGGTAATTAGTATCACAACGAAAAAGTGAACAAAAAATTTTTTTTTACAAAAAAAATATAACCAACTTCCAAATAAAAACACTACAAAGTCTAAAATAACATTCATTTCTACTATTGCGGATACAAAACTCAAAACACCGACTTCCGAAATTAATGTTATTTTAGACTTTGTAGTGTTATTATTATGAAAGTCGGTGTAATAAATAAAAAACATTTTTTTTTATAATTTTAATCAACTGTTTAACTAAATGTTTTTTTAGCATTGATAGGCTCTTTTTGACCACTGTGTCAGCGGATGGTAAGCAATGATGTATTCGATGATGGAGCACACTTGTATAGAAGTAACTTATTCGCTCTTGACTTAAAGACCCCAGGTTGAATACCTATATCAAGGAAATACATACACAGCACGGAATTCCACTCTTTTATAGCTGTAGGTACGCAAAATGCAAGTATCATATATATAACCATTTTGTGCATACATGGTGAACATCCCACATGTTCACCATGTATGTACCGATAGCGCATCGCCGTACGTCTGGTTGTCCGATGATGAAATGTTAAACATAAGTTTCTAGACAACGTTTTAAGACTTCATAGTAGGCCCCCTACTATGAAGTCTTAAAACGTTCATGATTCCACTCTAAGAGGGAGACGGAGCTATTATTTATTTATTATTATTTATTTATAATGTTTACACGGTTTCTAGACCAATTACACTACACAAAGTACAAAAAATGTAAGCATTAAAAAAAAAAATATATATATATATATATAAATATTTATAAATTTACGTACTTTCACAGAAGCAAAGACAAGCGCACAAAACAGTTTTGAGCTGATCTGCAAATAGGTCACAGTTCGGGTTAGCTTCCATGACGTCATTAAGCGCAGCCAGAGTGCGAGGAACAGGGGATGAGGCGCGAGCCATTGTTCGAGTTGTGGGCACGGCCAATAGACGGTGTTTTCGACCACGGATATAGTTGCTTGGAACGTAGAGACGAATCATACATATGCTATACATAGCGAATAGCACCATCTCGTTTACATCATCGGAATTGGATGGCATTAGCACGTCATAGTAGGGCTGCAGTTTTCTCTTAAATACTAGTGATGATTCGAGTTCCTTAGGGTGCGTATTAACTCAAAATACGTAAAATGCGTTATTCCAGCAATTTATTGAGAAACGCATTTTAAAGTATTTTGCCATTTTTTACTATTGCGAATACAAAAACTCGCCCTTCATGCATAATAGTCCTTTTGTTCATGATCAATAAATAATAATAATAAAATTGTTTGTTTGCAATACAGGCTTTGGTAGTTGCAATATGTGATTGAATCCTCAAGTCGTACGCAATTACAATCCGATAATTCAAACATAACTTAATCTGGGGTGTACAATATCACCAGCCGGGGATTGCGGAAGTCGCATACGTTCCCGCGATCCCCGGCGTAGGTGGGAGATGGAACACCGGGGTAGTTTTAGGCAGTAAGAGTCTGACAGACCCCTCCACCCGCCCCAGGGTGGAGGATTTCCAAGAGGATTTCACCACGACATCAAAAAAAAAAAGGATGTACACTATAATATTATATTACTACTACTAATTACTAAGGGTCAGTTTCACCACCGACGACTTACCTGGCAGATAATTTCATACAAATTCTGTTTCATTTTTTCATTGATCCGGTGAAAAATGGCTATTCGGAAGTCGTAAAACTGAATAATTATAAACAAAAGGATAGCTGTTTATTGATAACTGTTCTCATTGTGACGACTGTGTTGGCTTCCAGATCCCGGAGCACCACCAGAGCTCGGCGTCCGGCTTCAGCGATGGAGACAACACGGCGGATGATCACACCGAAGTACTGTCAGATGATGACAGAGTCAAGTAAGTTGATACTCATTTAATGCGGTTGCTGAATCACCATGCGATTGATTGGTCTTCACTAATATTACGTATACAGGGTGTCCCAAAACTCAACGTCAAGCCGAAACGGGGTGACAGGATTGATCATAACCATCACGAGAAAAATCTGAAAAAAAATCTATCCCATGCAGTTTGAAAATTATGGGCATTTTAAGAAAAACCTAGAAATTTGGTCAAACTGTACCATTTTTCGGTTATTGTGGTTATTATTTTTTATTTTTGTTCATTTGAACTTTAGAAACGTAATCCTAAATAACATTTCTAGAATCCCAATAAAAAATAATGACACAATTGCCTCAAGTTCCCGAGAATTGAGACTATTTGTTAAACTACGAATTTAAAATTTTCAAGATTCGTCGACTTTGACAGGCCCTCCTATAAAAAAAATGTACTAGAGTGCCTTGGCAAGTAGCATTAAAAGTTGGCGCATTTAATCAGAATTCTAAAATGGTACAATACTTGTTAGTTCCATACAATAGAAAAGAGTAAAAAAATTAAAACCTCAAGTAACCCGATTTTTGCTATCAGATTTTACTCAGTTAAAATGTTTTTAATTCGCACAAGCTCTAGGTAGGTTCTTAATTTTAAGGCAAAATGATGAGAGAGATGGATAATGGGTATGTTTGCCATGAGTGAGCGAGACAGATAGTGACGCCACGCATTGAGACGGAGATGCGTCGTTTAAACGAGTGCGAATGAAACAGATAGATGCTATGGCATCTATCTGTTTCATTCGCACTAGTTTCAGCCAAGCAAATGGCTACGCTACCAGTCCGACACCAACCAGTTAGTACGTTTCGCTCATTCGTCTACTGCGCACGTTCGTATTCGTATTAATTATTTTACTAATTTTACTAACTTTTTTTCACTTTGGTAAAAGTGGCGTCACTATCTGTCTCGCTCACTCATGGCGAACATACCCATTATCCATCTCTCTCATCATTTTGTCTTAAAATTAAGAACCTACCTAGAGCTTGTGTGAATTAAAAACATTTTAACTGAGTAAAATGAGATAGCAAAAATCGGGTTACTTGAGGTTTTAATTTTTTTACTCTTTTCTATTGTATGGAACTAACAAGTATTGTACCATTTTAGAATTCTGATTAAATGCGCCAACTTTTAATGCCACTTGCCAAGGCACTCTAGTACATTTTTTTTATAGGAGGGCCTGTCAAAGTCGACGAATCTTGAAAATTTTAAATTCGTAGTTTAACAAATAGTCTCAATTCTCGGAAACTTGAGGCAATTGTGTCATTATTTTTTATTGGGATTCTAGAAATGTTATTTAGGATTACGTTTCCAAAGTTCAAATGAACAAAAATAAAAAAGAATAACCACAATAACCGAAAAATGGTACAGTTTGATCAAATTTCTAGGTTTTTCTTAAAATGCCCATAATTTTTAAACTGCATGGGATAGATTTTTTTTCAGATTTTTCTCGTGATGGTTATGATCAATCCTGTCACCCCGTTTCGGCTTGACGTTGAGTTTTAGGACACCCTGTATATACTAATATAATAAAGCTAAAGACTTAGTTTGTTTGAACGCGCTAATCTATCTACCAGTCAGATTTGAAAAAAATATTTGAATATAGTGATAGCCACGGAAACGGGATATGCGCGTACGAAGTCACGTGCAAACGCTAGTTATATTCACACTAATATTATAAAGGAGAAAGTTTGTGAGAGTGTGTGTTTGTTTGTTACTTCTTCACGCGCAAACGGCTGGATCGATTTAGATGAAATTTGGTATGGAGATTGTTTGAGTCCCGGGAAAGGACATAGGATTGTTTTTATCTCGGGATTATGTTCCCTTGGGATAATTTTCAACAACCACGCGGGCGGAGCTGCGGCCGGCAACTAGTTATATTATAAAATAATGTCACTCCGCCGGGTCGGTCTGTATGTATGCGATTTACTCAAAACGTTCGAACGGCTTTAATTCATTAGGAACGATTAAAAGTGTAATTCGTGAAGGTTTAGTGTAAATTGGCTAAATTAATATGATAGTTGAAGATATCGCAAAACATCAAGCCGACTGAGAGCTAATGCTGGTATTCTCTATTATCCATTCGAAGCGTTTTGGTTCGTTTGATTTTTGACGATCGAAACGTGTGATCAATTGATCATTAAACAAAATAAACGTTTAAGCCAAAAACGATCGAGAGAGTATTTTTGGTCGATCACCACTGTGGTGTGTGTGTGGTTTTGTCGAGCGATAAAACTATTTCTTCAAATAATTTGAAGAGAGTTTAATAATTGATTCAAAAGTTGCTAAAAACTTATGAGAGTTATCTTGAAACAGAAAATCGTAAGGTCGATAAATATTCATGAAATCTTTTTAACTAATAAGGTTCTCAATTTCGAATTTTTACTTAAGATAAGATATTTTATTTGCATAAAACATGGTACACAAGGCGTCACTAAAAAAAAAATTATCAAACCTGTGCTGCTTAAAACTAAAGCATGCAAACTTACTTACTAAAAATACATTAAGTCATTGACATTGAAGTCATATTGGCCTGAAACACAGGTTTAAAGTAACCTAGATCGGGTGGATCGCTGTTTAACAATGCAATTCCGAACCACCGTTAATTGCATGTTTAATAAAAATATCTTAGTTTAGTTTATTTTTAGGCACTATTATTGTATGGAAAATATTATTACTGCTGACTAAATGTACATTTTTGTAGACGTTTTTTTTATTTGAATAAATTATTATTATATTAAAAAAAAAATTAATACTCTAGAAATTATTATTATTGAGCCTTTTATATGATTGGATTTTACATAACTTACAATTTAATTTTTTTAACATTATTGGTCATTTATAGCCATACTTTGTTCGTATGTAAACATTTGGTCTTATATCTTACATCGAGAACTTCATAACAAAATCTGTAGGTATTCTTTCAAGACCCAAACTCTCATTAACACTTCCAACTCCTCAACTAAATTCCCAAGTCCCTCCATTTCCTTCCTCCAAATGAGTCCACTTTAAATCTAGGTCCTCTTAGCGAGGGTTGCATCAAGTCGGGAGTTAATAAGGATGTGCGGACAATGACCGATGCATTGCGAAATGTCGGCGCGGTGTCACTCGACTCATTGTGCGTGCAATGAGGGACTAAGATGGATGGATCACTAGGGAATCTGTTGAAGGATTCTTTGCGACGGGTTTGAGTCGATTTTTTTGCGTAAATCTGTTATTGTATGTCAATTCTTACTATTTTTCAAATGGGCGATAATGGCCAAATCCGAAACAACGAGGAATAGCGAAAATTATTTGAAATCTTTCACCGTTAGAAAGCTACATCTTCACCGAGTAACATAGGCTATATTTATTTCCAGAAATAATTAGGGATCCCTGCTAAAACTTAAATTATGTAACCCAAGGTGTAAAAAAATGTCATAAAATGTCTTTCACCGCATGCGCTGCGAAAATTATTAATGATACATAAAAATAATGTTGTTTTACATTATTATAAATTTGTTCTACATTATTCTAATTAAAGTACTAATTATCTAGAAAAAAGTCCGCGAGGCTATATGTCTAACTATTATGGTTAAGTCACAATGACCGATTTTTGTTAAAATGATTTAATCAAAACCCAGTTGCAAAGAAAAAGTGATGATTTTGATATCAAGATATTAATCCTTACCTATTTAAATGGTTTGATACGTAAGGTTGATTATGTACATGTAAATTACACATTAAATTATTCAAGTCGGACCTTTCGTTTCAAAGTTACGACGGGTATAAAAATACTATAGAGTAAGAAAAATCCGATGAAGTTGAAACACGGCATTAATTATTTGGAAAAAAAATAGAATAAGCGATATTTGGATTTTTTGAAAAAGGGGTGATGAAGTTTTTAGATGACATTATTGATTACTTCAATTATGTGGGAATTGGTATGAACAAACTAAAAGTGGGATAATTGAAACATATCTAACGTTTTGCAAAAACAACCCCTGCCGAGGTGAATGGGGTGGATAGTTGCGCTGATCCAGAGACTACAGAATCAGCAGCAGAAATGGCTGGGTAATTAATGAAAATCGTTTTTCGTAATTTTCCCAAACTGAAGCGGGTAGAGCGGGCGTTGAAGTTTGTGGAGTACCTACTAAATCCGCGCAGACGAAGTCGCGGGCGAAGTGCTAGTCATTAATAATTTACATACTTAATTTAGCAACCATTCTTGGAGTTAAAGGTTACACAGTTAAAGTTGGCAATCATGCCATATTCTTTTCTAGAACAGGTAATTTTGTAGCATAATTTAATCAACTTTGTTTTAAAATCCATTTTTCCTCAATTCACTTACGTCTGCAACATGTTGTTGTGGAGTTATGACGTCAAACAAAGGGCAGGGCTTGTAAAGGTCCCATTTTATTATTTACTAATTTTTGCCCGCGACTTGTAGGCGCATATCCAGTTTTTTCCCGTTCCCGTATAGTTTATGGCCTTCCTCATAAATGTGGTTATCATATACAGAAAGAATTTTCCAAATCCGGCTGGTAGTTCCACAGATTAGCGCGTTCAAACAAACAAACTCTTCAGCTTTTTATTAGTATAGTTTTTTTACAATGCCTTCATATAGAATAACTAGCTTCTGCTAGTGGCTCCGCCCGTGTGAATGTCGAAAATTATCCCAAAGGACCATTATTCGATAGAAAAAAAATCCCCGTGTGACAATTTTCATCTAAATCCGTTTAGACGTGAAGACCTCTTCACGGACCCGAGATTCTATAAAAGCATGTCCGTATTATACTTTCGTGGGAATTAAAAGTGAAGTTTAGATATATTAACGCCCGATTATCCGATCACTGATTATGATAGAAAACTTTCATTATGTAAGAAAAGGCTCAGAAACCCAAGGCAAGAATCCGAGTAATTGAGGAAAATGTTTTGCGTAATACTTTCTGGTTATGGTTTGGTATCAGATGTTATGCAAATCTTGATGCATTAAGCTCTTCTACTGCATAAGTTGGGCAATAGGGAAAATTATAAAACGACTCGACTTGAAAACTAGAGGAAAACATGGTTTATTTTAATGATTTGTTATTTGAATCGTTGTTTTTCTTACTTCGGACGCTTTTATCGTGCATTTTTTTCTATATCGTTTTCACATAATATGTATGTTTAATTTCAACAAGAATGATGTAACCAAAACATTTTAAAACAAAAATGATTTAAAAGAGTGTCCGTGGAGTTTCTTGCACGTTCCTCTCCATAGAGATCTACGCTTTGGAACGTGCAAATAGCTTCATCTCTTTTGACTGACCAACCTTGACAATTCAAAAGTTCCTGTAAATGGTTAAATTGACATAAATAATTTGAGTTTGAGTTTAAGTTCGTGCACACCGCGCCGTGTTTCCCCTAGGTACCTACTGTTGCAGTTGTAAAGTGGAGCCAACTGTACTGACCCAATTTGATGGTAATAGCAGGTATAGTGGGAAGGGGCTTTAGACAGAGTGACATTATATTAGAGATTACAACAAAATTGTCCTAAAGTTTTTTTGAAGTGAAAACTTGACAATGGCGTTGTGCACTTTTTGGGATAGGTAAAAAATGTTAAACTCGCGTCAGGACACGTGACCTGAGCAAAAATTCGTAAGACGGAGGGAAAGTTCTGAAGTGTTAGGTTTTTAATGTAATTTAAATTATCATGTTTGTGTACGATAGCGCATTAAATGAATATTGTATTTTACCATATAAATGATAGTACTTTAACACTGATAATTAAAGCAATTCGTGCGAGATTATTCCCAAACCATTCCAAAATATCAAAAATGCACAACGTTAATGATCAAGTTTTCACTTCTGCCGGCACTCCCGGAGTGCAACCCGTTTTTTTTTTAATTGTTGGTAGGCCCTTCTTTGAGCACAATTTATGAAAAGCGATGATGTGGTCGACGATGAAGCACGCTTCCCTAAAAGTAAACTTATTCACGTTTTACTTACAGACCCCAGGTTGTAGCAGGAAATGTCACTCTTTAACTGCACGCATAATCCCGCCAGGGTTGCGGGATTGTTCGACACAGTTACCGCGGCCCTGGAACGCAAAGGGTATTTGAAGGAACATGGATGGGTTTTAGTCAATCAGAGTCTGACACTCCCATCCGCTCCGCTCAGAGTGGAAGGAGTAAAATACGCCCGATACGTTTTGTGCGCATGGATGGGATGCCTACAACATCAAAATATTTTTGATTGACGCAAAATTTCGGTAGCGCATTTTTTTTTGTGAGTGGCGTCTCGCAGTTCAACCTATAAGGTTGTCGACTGCTTAACCAGGCTTGCCTGTGGCGGCCTTAATATAATATTAAAGCTTCCAGCCAGGGCTTATAAAAAACTTACAAACTAAGCGACTACACGCTAAGGGCAACCCCTGTGGGGTACGGGCCTCGGCTTAGGGCGTCACTGGGGGGAGGACAGCTAGGGACGGGCTGGATCGAACTAGAAATTATTATTTAGGGCCAATTTAAGACTACAGGCTCAGCGGCGCGGGCTGGCTCGAGCAAGGGTCGGGGCGGATCGGTAGCGCATGTCAATCCCATACATTATTGACTTTTTGACAATCGTTCTCGCTGACAGAATGTCACTGACAACACGAATACGTCATAAAATACAAAGTAACTAATTGATTAGGTAAGTCATCATTCAGCTTGACAAATGATGGATCATTTACGACAGAATCAATTAATATTTGACCTATGTTATCTAGTAGGTACGTCGCAGATATAATCAGTAGTGTTTTTACTGTTGTCCTATGAAGACTATCTTATATGAATGTACCAACATAATAAACTTTGATTAGGTATATTCGTTTAAATAATATTTTAAAGTCGGTGATTTGTTCCCAGCTGTTCTTAAGATGACCTTACTGTTGATGTATGTATGTATTTAAAGAGTTAACTATTTCCATTTATTTCCTTCTGTAAAGTAGCAGATACTGATCCTTTAACAAACAGTATCTGCGTAATTTTCCTACGGACAGTGATGTGAATGAATTTTTAAGCCCAATGGTATTTTAATACGCGTTTGTGATCGAAGGCGCTTTTATATAAATTTATTATTTGTGACGCGTTTGTATAGGTACTTATTATCCTGCTAATATTATAAACCCGAAAGTTTGTAAGTATGGATGGATGGAAGTTTGTTACTCTTTCACGTCAGAACGGCTGAACGGATCTTGATGAAATTTGGCACAGAGGTCGATTATAGTCTGGAATAACACATAGGATACTTTTTTTACGCGGGCGGAGCCGCGAGCGGCAACTAGTTACTTATAATTAGTTTTTTTTTTAATTACTCTAGTTATTTATTCGTTTTAAAAATTGTAGTAACATCCTGTTGTAAATAAATCTTTAAATTTAACGTTTGATTAACATCTCTGGATCCATTATTCATTTAAGGGATGACTTCCCAAAAACGTGTGTCAGGTAGATAGAACATTCGTTCCATATAACATGGTGTCTAGGCAGATGATGATAGAGCCAAAATAAATGTTTAAATAGGTATTTCTTCAGTAAGGCTTATTTATTGAATTATTGGAATTTCACAATGAACTAACGACACTTAGGAAAGTATAAACTCAGTACACATCAGTGCCCCTTATGGGCTAGCATAACCACAGAATATATAATAGTACTACGGCATAACTGTCATATTTTTGTTGTCATTAAAAAACAAAAAACACCGCACTGCGTAGTCGTTATCACAATTAAGTGTCAAGTTTCAAGTTCCTTGCTTAATGTTTACATTACACGACTGTTCACACAGACAGTGAGAACTTGTCTTGCTGACGTTTTACAAGATACGCAGTTTTGTGGAATTTAGTCGCTATATTTTTTACTAGCTGCCGCCTGCGGCTCCGCTCTCGTGAATTCCAAAAATTACCCCAAGGGAACATATTCCCGGGATAAAAACTATCCTATGTCCTTTCGCGGGACTCAAACAATCTCTATACCAAATTTCATCTAAATCGGTCCAGCCGTTTGGGCGTGAAGAAGTAAAAAACAAACACACAAACTTTTGCCTTTATAATATTAGTGTGATGATTTTTTGAAGATTATTTATTTTGGTGTCTTGCTATTGCATTGGTCAATGTTTTCAAGTGGGCGTGGATCTTTGAGAAACAGCTAAAAATAATCAAAGGAGTCTCGGGCCCGATTTTGATGAAAACTAAGACTAAAAGACTAAGACCAAAAATTCACCATGACCTACATGGTGAATTTTTCTAAAATCTTCATAAGTACAAGGTGTTTTTTATTTTTTTATTTAAACTATAATTCCCTATTTAATTTTTTTTCGTTATGCACCTTATTCCTAGTGACGATTTAGATTCATAATTATGGACATAATATTTATTTATTTAAACTTTATGTACAATAGTGGTACATGGGCGTACTTAATGCATCAAGGCATTCTCTACCAGTCAACCTAAAAGTAACTAATAAAGTAATTATGATTGGCATTACAAAAACATGTTAAGTTTACCTAAAAAAAAGAAAAAATAAATTAAAATTAATTGTAAATTGAAAAGTCATTTAATTAATAAATGTGATCAGCACGTATTTACGTATGTAACTAGTATTTTAATTAGCTACGTTCAAGTTAAATAATTAATATTTATAGTTTCGCAAGTATGTACTTACATTAGGTAGTACCTTTGATCGAGGAACGAGTGCAACACATTCGCTAAATCTATGTGCGATATTCTATTTTATTTTTACTCCTTAACCTTATCTTTTGACCTATTTTATAAATACGCAAAATTGTTTATTTGTGTACAATTTTAATCTCTAAAATTACGAATATTATATAGATTCCAAAAAAAAATTATATTGGGAAGTTAGACTCCCAAAATTATTGGACATATTTTTTCACGTAAAATATTTTATTTATTTCACATAAAACTTTGTGATATAAAAAAAATGAATTTCATTACAAAATCCAAATAATGCCTATTATACTATTTTAATTTCTCATGTCAGTGCAAACAGGCAATAAGCGGGCTTAATATGTTCGTGTTCATAATAGACTTACTCCCACATAGTGCACATGTACGTGAGTCATAATCTTTTTTTTTTCATGTACAGGCACAACATTACAGATAAGGAAATATAAAGCAACGTACAGGGAAATATTAAAAACATGAAATAATATATTACATTTTAAAAAGTAAGTAAAGAAAATAGAAAAAAAATGCATAAAAAAGCTTAATATAAATTAACAAACATTTATAAAAAATACTAGCTGTCGCCCGCGGCTCCGCCCGAGTGAATCTCGAAAATTATGCCAAGGGAACATACTCCCGGGATAAAAAGTGTGTTATTCCAGACTATTAACTACCTCAGTGCCAAATTTCATCAAAACCCGTTAAGCTGTTCAGACGTGATTGAGTAACAAACATTCATCCAACCATTCTAACATTCAAACTTTCGCATTTTTAGTAGTAGGTATCGATACAAAGATTCAAGACTGAATAAAAATAACACGCAATGCGTAGTGCAGGTGGCTATGTCACTATTAACTTGTATCATTTATCTACTAGCATTTAGGAATTTCAACACTACATAAAAATAATTACGCCATAAAATTTCACAAACCTAAATAAAGCATTTAAACAACCGGTTTCTTACTCGTTGCCTTTTCCAAGTAAGATGTGAATTTGTAAATCGATGCATTTAATTCAAACTTCCTGTTTCAACTTTAATTTGTTACTGATGTGATTTTCTGCCTGTTAGAATTCGCAACTAAATTGATTTCAATTTCCTGCACTATTTTCATTAGTTAATGAAAATACGTAGTTTAATAAGGAATATGCATGAAAAAACATTTATTATTTTATAGACAAAACTATAATACTAACAGTGAAAATAGAATCGAAATCGACCGAAAAACAAACGAGATATAACTATTTTAAACAAATATATCTGTCCCTCTCGCAAAAATGCTGTTTTTTATGGCAGCTGTATACTGTACTAGTTGCCGCCCGCGGCTCCGCCCGCGTGATTGTTGAAAGTTATCCCAAGGGAACATATTCCCGGGATAAAAAGTATCCTATGTGTTATTCCAGACTATAATCTACCACCTTGGCAAATTTCATCAAAATCCATTCAGTAGTTTTTACGTGAAAGAGTAACAAACATCCATACATACATCCATACTTACAAACTTTCGCCTTTATAATAGTAGTAGGATAGGCGTCGTCAGAGTTGGTATCGGACTTCTCTTTCTAATTGTCAACTTCATCGTTGTTGAAAGTTTTTTGAAAATTCTTTCATAATTGTTTACTAGAGATAATAAGTATTTTGTTTTGCAAATAAAAAAATGCACGCAAATTCCCTATTGTGTCGAGTATAAGTAAGTTGTCTATCTACTATTAGTAGAGAGAGAAGATTATTAGGAAAATTGAGTTTTTTGTGATAAAAAAGATGTCTTCTGAAAATATAGGAGATCGCCCTTGTGCATTTCTCCACGTAGATAGAGCATTGTTTCAGTAACTATGCACCTCAGTAGAAATATTACCTTTTCAGTTATTTAAAGTTCTTGCGTGAATAGGTAATTCGTTTCGTTCTACTTGAGATACACTTTAAGGCTTGTAGAGCACTATATTTGTAAGCTGATGATAAATGAAGATAATAATTTTATTATAGTCATTACATTCTACATAATCTCTGACTCTTCAGTTATCTGCTTTAATCAACTATTTCGATAAATCTATTATTTATTAAAACTTCAAAAACAGTAAAATTGGAATAGTTTCAAAAAATATATTTTAAATCTTAATATATGTACCCACCCAGAAAAAAACTGCCATCTTTTAAAATCTTAACCATGGTAAGCTAGTATTTTTATCGCCCCATCATCCTCAGACCAAACCAGCCCCAACTCAGGTTTCCCCGCACAAAGCACGCACTCAAGTCCGTCGCATGGTTTCACCGCGCGCTGTAACTCACCGGTCAGTGTAACTCGCACGCGCTGCCGAGCGACTCCTGCGCAACCGAGCCAAGATCGATCTTTAGTGAGTCTTAGAGCAAGTTTTCAAAAGTGTAGTGAATTTGTGCGGTGAATCGTGAAATATTTGAAGAATTTTTTGAAAAGTGCTATACTCTGAAGGTATTTTTTGTTGTTGGTTTTTTTAAAGAAAGTTCTAGTAATTGTTGCTAATTACTTTCCGTATAGAGGTGTCGAAGAGTTTTGTATGTGTATATTATATATTTTTAATGTGTTTTTTTCTGTGAATATTGTAATAAGTATTTTTTTTATTTAAATGAAAAGCTTGTACCTAGATACTTGTTTTTATTATAAGAGTCGATTAGTAACTTTTAGTACGTATTCTAGTTTTTAGGTCATTCAGCGTATCTAACAGACTAGAGACTAGGTTACCTATGAGCTAATGAATTTACTTAATTAGCATTTTTGATATGGGTTAATCAGGTTTTGTTTTTGAAGTAAAAACTTCTTTAGCGGCGTTGTGCACTTTTTGGGATGGGTAAAAAATGATAATCTCACGTCAGGACACGTGACTTGATCGAAAATTCGTAAGACGGAGGGAAAGTTCTGAAGTGTTTAATTTTTAATGTAATATAAATTGATGTAAATTGTCATGTTTGTGTACGATAGCGCAATAAATGAATAGTGTATTTTACCACATAAATTATACTACTTTTATACTGATAATTAAAGCAATTCGTGCGAAATTATTCCCTAACCATTCCAAAATATCAAAAATGCACAACGTTAATGTTCAAGTTTTCACTTCTGCCGGCACTCCCGGAGTGCAACACGTTGTTTTTTTTTTCATTAAACTTTGAGTACAGTTTAACTTAAATACTACATCATGCATGAGTGACGGATAAGAATATCATAGTGGATAACCGAGCAGAACCCAGTTCCGTGCTAGGTATTAGCCTGTGGGTTATATTGGCGTCGTTCTTAGCCTAACTTCCATTCTTCCATGCAGGAAAATTGCAGATTCCGTAAGATTGTAATAAATCTTGAATAAATTATATTTTCTCGATATTTTATGAAAAACTTGTTGTTAATACAATAAATCCCATCCAAATTCAATAATTTCCAATATGTCCGTGTCTTATTTAGAAAAAATAGTTGACAATCTTACGGGGTTTGCTATTTTCCGGTGACATATACATTCCCAGTTAAGAGTCCAAAAACAGTACTGAATAATACACCCATTACCAACATATTTTCTTTTGTTTTTGATAGTATTTAAGTCGAATAACGAATAAGTCGAAAGTTCAAAGTCCTCATTAACATTCACATCTTCCGCGGCGAAACTCGTTTAATACAAATATTACAAGTTTACGACACCACATTTCCTGATTTTGCTTTAACACAATGCTTATATTTGTTTTCGGCTAAGTGACAGTTTTGAATCTGTGATGTAAACTGCATATAAATTCATCCAAACTGAAATTTTGTAGCTAGGATCCAGTTTATATGCAGTCCGTCAGTTTTGACCTTTGTACAGGCAGCCGTGATATCAGAAAAACTTTTTTACAAAAAAATACAACCGACTTTAATTTCGGAAGTCGGTGTTTTTGGTTTTTTCTTCGTATTTTAACACCGACTTCCGAAATTAAAGTGATTACAACTACACGCTGGCAGTATAAGTAGTACACACTCGTTTACTTGGATGATATATTTTCTATTTCCTCCAGCTCTTCGGGTTTAATTTTATGAAAATCGGTGCATTAGTTTGGTTTAAACTAATGAACTAATTTTGATAAAAAATTTCTATGGGACCAATCGGAAGGTATATTCTATCCCATGAAAGAAGAATTTTTCAAATCGGTTCATAAATGACGGAGTTATGAGGTAACAAACATAAAAAAATATTGAGAAACTCCTCCTTTTTTTTAAAGTTGGTTACAAAAGCGATTGTAAAACAGGTTCGAACGATTCTTCGATGAATGGTTCGCCGACTGAACGTTTAACTTTTCGGTGGTTTGCCGATGGAACTTTTTTTCCACACACACACGGTCGCCGCAATTATTTTTAATCTGTCCCTGTGTATCCACCGAAGTTTAAAATATGTATTCCACATGTGTAATTCATTGTTTTCCTTTATTTAATTCATCGCTTTTTATCTGGCGAGATTGAAGAAAAACAAGATTAAGTTACAACCTAAGACTGTAGATAGTAGAAATTTGACCCACCCCATGATTTTATTTTAGTCTGTTATTTACTTCTATATTGCTGTCAATATTCCTGCCAACAATTTTGAATTTGTATTTTTATTAAATTTATAATGTGTAATTTAATATTTTTCTTGCGTATGGGCGATATTCATTTTATTTTTGATATAATTTATCTATATTGACAAGGAGAGTGGTGTGTTAACTTGGACCTGGTACCTAACTAAAAATTTTTTTAAGCTTTTGGAACATTATCTGCGTCATTATTCACTATGTTTATTTAAAATAAAACGTGTGTATTTGAATCTTGTCCAGAATTCCATTCCAATCATACATAAACAGTGGCAATAACATACAAGTATTTACTTCTTATTTTTAATTCAATACTCACTGACCCGATGTTATCTTGTATTGCAGTCAGATTCCAATTGTTTTGACTGACGCTATCAGCCGTGATTTGTTTATACATTGGTGAGCTCAATAATAGATACCTAATAGATCAGGGATCGCGAACCTTTTTTGGCGATCGTGCCATTTTCATTTCAAAAATATTTTTTGCCATGACGTGTCACCAAAAATCTTGACTTGGAATCAAGTCAAGATTGTTGGTGACACGTCATGGCCAAAAAATAACACTAGACGCTATTAACTTAACTCTTTTTTGTAACTATAAATTCATAAAGCAATCTTAATGCCAATCAGCTTTGTGTTCAGCATGATTTCTGTTGTTGCTAATCATTCAAGATGCTAAGTAATCTTGTATAGGCGTCCCCGAATTATTTTGCTGCGTGCCACGACTAGCACGCGTGCCATAGGTTCGCCATCCCTGTAATAGATATATCTACAATTCCTAATTAGAGTAGAACTGGGGCACGCTGTTCCACTAGGTGGACAATTATAATTTACTTTTTCTTACTGATGTTTTATTCAAATTCTCCTCGTCATAACTAACTTGAACATGGCGTAAGTAACTTCTTGTTCTGTTTTGTTTTTTGGGCTTAAATGATTTAACATAAAAAATACTTGAAGTTCTCCCCTGTATTCTACATAGTATTTCATTATTACACGGTAATTCCAGATAATGCGTGTAAACTGAGTTTAGTTTTACAGCTTTAGCGCGGATTGTGAGTGATATCTAGATACTGACATTAATTGCTGTTTGTGTAGTAATTAGCCTTAATGAGTGGATTCAAAAAGATGTTTATTGGACGTGTTTTCTTCATAAGTCAATTATATAGAAACCACGTTAAATAAAAATTACAAAAGCTGTGGGAATAACGAGGCTTTGGAAATTCGGATGTCTTCAAGATGTTTTAAATAACATCGTAGTTACTACTTTTCTTGGAATTACTTAATTTGAGTTTAGTTTGTCAATTTATAAAGCTGTGTTTACTTTACTAAAATACATAAAATACACATGGTTAACAAAAATGGCATAGATAGACATATGTAGATCAGATACAAAATACTTTATTGAATAGTTACAGAACTCTTTCAGACAAACTTAATTCTTTGAGTACAATGGCGGTCTTATCGCTGACAGCTATATCTACCAGACAAGCTGTAGTCTCTGGTTAATGAAAAAATGAGATAAATGACATTTACAAAGCGTAAAAATAAAACTTCTAAAAGAAAACTCAGCTGGCAGTTTAGTCGTAACCATGACCTACTTTGTAGATTAAACTATGAAATTGGACGCGTCGTAAAACTGAGATAAAAGTAATGAAATGAAACGACAAGCAATTAAAATTCTTTACTATATAGCTTCTCTAGTCAGATACCAATAACAATTAATCAGAAAAATTTGCAGAATCTCAAAAATACCAATAATAATACAACGTGATTATAAACGAACTTTCGGTTATAGAACGGCTTAAAACTATAGTAGGCGCCAGATAATCGTGGAATAACGGTCATTGACCCACCTACAATTATTGACATTTTTAATTTGAAAAACGGAATCAATGACACAAAGCTGTCCCGAATCATCATCTCTCGTGATCCTTAACATTGTCTAATAATGAAAAACGATTCATATTTAATTGTTCAGGTACCTATGAACAGTTATTAGGGAAAGGTCAATATACTTTATTCCACATTTATCTGGCGTCTACTATAGTTCTTCTTCTACGAAATAACAACACGTATTTCAATCACGCTTATTTTCTGCAGAAGATAGTAAAACGCTGAAATCATTACCTTTTCGTCCTTGTCCTGTGCTACTTGAGATTGGCGCAACACAAAATCAGAATCAGAGGCTGTGTTTCCGAACGCATATAACCCTAATTTCTTCAAAATTAGAGTGAACAGGCATCTTCCTGGTAAGCTCGCTCCATCGTCGTCTTTGTCTCTGTCATCTATGACTTAGACTAGAGTCAAGAGCAAAGTCATCTCAAATTAAAAAAAAAAATCAGCTTAATTTATTCACGTTTTGTTCTTCCATACGATATCACTAAATCCTTCTTTCATATCATTGCCCCATTTGAAGTTTCAATCTTTTCTTTGGCCTCCCTCTCCATCCATCTACATTTATATTCTTGACTCTTCTAATCACATGCGTTTATTCGTATACCTCCTTAGAGATATGAAAGTTTAACTTTCATATTTCTTCAAGTAAAAGAACGCTTTAACAAGGTAAAACTTAACCTGAACCATAGATTTAAATAGTAAGGATAGGGCCATCGTTGTGCTTAAACGCGTTCACTATACAAGGAACACGGCATCTTTACTGCCTAGTTTGCTTCGGTCTAGTCGGGTCAAATTGTGGTATCAGAAAAACACGCGCCCTCTTCTTAAAAAAGACTGTTGACTTTGACTTTGACTTATACAAACTTTATAAGCTATGTTAATACATAAATATTAAAAGTTTTTTTTTTTGATGAATTGAACGTTAATTTTGGATCAGATCAACAAGAAACAGTTTTTCCTTTTTCAAAGTTTTCATTTCTAGTGCAAATTTACTGCGGCATCAAGGATTAAACTGAAGTTCACCTTGAACATAAATACCTACTACTTAAGCTGCTTGGCAGACTTATGATCCTGTCTGGATTATATCTAGATCTTCCTCATTTATGCGTACTTTAGTCGAATCTAGTGTTGAGTAGGTAGATAGAGCTGTTTGCATAACGATGCAATTGAGAATTAGGGTATCATCATCATCATTTTTGTCTGTTACATCGGACGGATGAGTTTTAGGATATCCGCTAAATCCGCTTGGCAATGGGATTATTCATCACAATATGCTGCTATCAGCCTGTGTTGCCAGTTACGGAGTTTGTTAGTTTGTCACCGCGGTCCCGGAACGCAAAGGGCTTTAGAAGGAACATGGATGGGTTTTAGTCAGTAAGAGTCTGACACGCCCTTCCGCTCCACCCAGATCGGAAGAAGTCATTTGATGATTTCCCACCCTTAAAAAAAAAACCTGTGTTGCCATCTCAAATTAGGCAATTGAAACTTGCCGGGTGAAACCTGTGTTTTTGATGTACTGACCTATGCCAATAAACGAATTTTCTTTATTTAATGGCATGCAACGTGATGAAAATTTCTGTCTTCTGCCGGCAACCTTGTCGCTAGACTTGAACGCGCTGATCACATAATAATATTGTATCACACCATTTGCTCTCTAATTCGCCGCTTATGTTTACATCTTTTACTATGTGACTATCTTACTTTCCATGTCTTGTCTTGTCTTGTGTCTTGTGTGTACTAATCCTGCCTTTCACGACATCAACTCTTTAAAGTTTAGTTATTCCCAATGGTAAATTAAACAGCTATGACCTTTAATCCTACAAATTCTTGACCTCTAAAAGCTTAACAACCAAGTGTCCATTATGATAACCTCAAATGATTGTCGGTGTCAACCGAATCATATCACCTACGTAAATGAGTTTCCTCATTACCACGGCTTGCGACAGTTTCTTAACTCTTAGTTTAGTCTGTCTGTTCGTTATCTTGTTATCTTACGACATGTTTAGGTATTTTTGTGTGTTTCTGTATTAAGATTTGTTTGACTTGGAAATGTGTGGGAAGGACAGATTCTTTTCACGCTACAGTTTTTGTTGTTTGAATAATATTTACATTGTCTTGTGCTTTTGTGACTGTGTCGTCGTAAAAACTTACCGAGATAATTTTATTTATAATAACAAGTATGGGTACCTACATTTTCTTATAACAGACATAAATAAATACGACGTAAATAAATGGCATCAGCGCTCGTGTTCGAGGTAAAGTTCACTGTTCGTTTTATGGGCAGTTCTTTGAATCGCGCTGACAACTTTAGCTGTAGTCTAACCAGATGCACAACACCAGTATTTTACTTGCTACGACTGCATATGGCTCTCTTCACCATTTTTAAATATTTTTTTTTTTATATTCTGTTCTCTCTCTCTATTTCAGGACTCCCCTCCGGTCCCCGCGACGCAAATCAACGGCTCCCCGCAGGTTCGGCCGGTCGGAGTTCAGCATGGACGATGATGACTACTCGCCCAGCAACTCCGTCACCTCTGTCAACTCCCTCGCCAGTCTACTCAGGGAAAAACTACAGGTATGTTAATGATTGATGATATGAATCTTTACACTTGAATCTTTATTTTATGCTAAATGAACCTGCAACGCGATAAAACCATGCTATTCTTGAATAAAGAGCAGAGCTTTAGAATCATAACCTTAAGACCTTTAACCTTTAGCTTTATAACCGTCTTAAGCTTAAGTCTTTACTTTAAAATAAAGCGATCATCACGCGAATACTCGATTGTAGCACATTTTCTATTTTGCTGAACAATTGACGCGGTGATCTCTTTGTATAAGGACGACGCCTGATACTTTTTACATGTTATAACCCCTATACTGCACCAATTCAGGAGCTAAATTTGAACTTAAATCCTCCTCAAAGTACCGCAATGATTGTCTACTACAAATGTTTTTTTGGTTCATTTCCAGAGCATCCCTCAAAAAATCCGTAAAAAGCCGACGGACTACAAGCTCCGTGCGTTCGTGGGTCTTATGTTCCTCGCCATCGTCTTCTTCGTGGGGTTCGCGTACGTGCTGTACCACCAGCAGGCGCTCACCAAGGCCTACTTCGACAACGTGCAGTTCAACGAGCCCAAGAGACTCATCAGGATCTTCAATAAGGATGATGTGGAGATTCTGAGGGCTAGTTTAGGTGAGTGAGAGGGTTGAAACTTGATTGTTTCAAGATGGCTTGAATAATTGAAGTTATTTTTAAAACAAAATAATCTAATATTTGTATCAAAATTAGAGACAATGGTCCATCCGTTGTGTCTTAAGCTGAGAGTGAAAACACTAGAGAAATGAATGATTCACTTTCCAGTTGCAAGTATGCGTTTCAAACTGGGTAAAGTATCTTGAAAGACTATAAGACAAGTTTTCAAGAGTAGTATTAGAGTACAGTTTTTTAACAGTTTTTTTTACTTTTTTTTAACGTTGCACCGCACTAGGTATTTCTCCTGAATCGTCGGTGCGTTTACAAATATATATATTCACATACAGAACACTCAGACCCGGAACAACTATATGTAGGCCATACAAAAATTTGTTTCGTGCGGGAATCGAAACCACGATACGCAGCGCAGCAGCCAATCGCTCAACCACTGCGCCAACTGTGTCGTCATTGACTCTAAACCCTTTGGTAAAAATTGCGTGACACTATCCAATCAAGAGATTAAGGTCACTTCCTTTTTAGCGACATTCAATAATTTCTACCACATTATTTCATACTTCTTATTGCTCCATGTTCTCTTTCCAGCTGTCAACATACAAGGCAAAGTGAACGCGTATCCATGCTTGCCTGAACATCGTCGCAAAGATGGCTCGGAATGCTTAGAGTGGCTACATACCCTCCGCTTCTACCTCAAGTCCATACCACATGACCCTGGCGTTGATAATACCACCTGTTACCACGTGCATTGGAAAGCTTTGAGATCTGGTAAGTAAATAAAACTCTTTATTTACCATCAAGCTTTTTAATATGTTTAAAAAAAATGTACGTCTTTAGAAGACCGCCGAATTCTAACGTCAACGACGTCACAACATCTTTGTTTAATTGTTTCTTATTATCTTTGGCAGTCTTATTGTAAACAAATGAAAGCCGATTGTTCTAATTTCTAAATTCAGTTCCTAATTAACATTTATCTTTACAGATGTTTATCCAAATGACTGCTTCGACTGGAGTGCTACGAAAGTTCACTGGTATGGTGGAGGTCAGTCTTCTAACCTGACCTGGCCTTTGGATAGTGGGTTTTTGGACTACACTCCTTTCATCACCGGAGATATGCAGAAGTCCCAATGGGGCAACGTGCTCACACGGTACTTTATCAACTCTAAGGGAGCTGCTATCATCATTAATGATGAGACCCCTCTTCATGTCGCCGTCAATAAAGGAGGCAGACAAATCTGCATCAAGGCTATGTACCATGAGTTTGCTTACCCCAATAAGCTTACCGAATTCCCTGAAATGAGGTACAATATTTGCACTTCTGAGGACATGGCGTCATTGCACTCTTCAATTCACAGTCATCGAAGAGCACCTTTATGGGATGGTTTAAAACCCGCGGACATGCAAACGCTGGAATCTCTAATATCAGAACCAGTCTGGCAAATAGCGCCTAGATTCAAACATGAGTTACAAGCCGAAACCATCTCCAAATACACCGAAGACGTTATCAATCTAGGATTCTTGAAACAAGGACATGTTTTAATCAACGAGCATTGGCAGAATGAAATAGGTGATTTATCAGTCGACACTAGTCGATTTGAAACACTGAATACCACTGTAGATAAACTACACAGAAGAGGGTTCAAAGTAGCCTTTACTATCCAACCATTTATTAGTACTGAGAGTAAAAACTTTGCAGAATGTGTACAAAGAAGATTATTGATCAGTGAAAGGAATAGTGACAGGCGTATACCTGCTTTGACACGTTTCAAATCTTTGGCAAGCGCTGGGGTGTTAGACATAACGAACAATAGATCAGTACCCTGGTTCTTAGAGAAACTGCAAGCTGTAATAGATGAGTACCACATTGACTCTTTCTACTTGGACTTGGGAACAGCTTATGACATGCCACATTATTTCCGCTGCGAAAATCTTCTAACCAATCCAGACCAATACAAGAAGTTCTTTACTAAGACGTTTGAGAAATTGTTGAATATTATTGGAGTGTCTTCAGCTGTATCCTTGCCTCGTCCTCCGATCTTTGTGTCCCTACCACCGTTTGAGTCAACATGGGAAGCTTTAAGACTGGTGATACCCACTATGCTGACTTATGGTGTCAATGGTTTTCCATTTATAATGCCGGGAGCAGTTGGAGGCGACATCTACTGGCCTGGAAGCGAACAGTTCCTGCCTTCTTCAAAAGGTTTGGTGGAAACAACAAATGCGACTCAGGAGAATGGAATAGAGTTGCCAGAGAGGGAGTTGTACATGAGATGGCTGCAAATGGCAACGTTCCTGCCTGTGATGAAGTTTACTCACTTGCCAAGTAAATATAATGATGAAAGAGTTTTGGAGATGGCGAAGAATTTGACTTCCTTGAGACAGAGAATGGTAAGTAACAAAACTAAGACTTGGGTAGGGTAGAGTTGTAATAATTTTGTTAGCAATATTGATCTTTTAACGTTACTATTTTGTTGTATATGTGGTTGTTCTGTAATTCCAGATTGAACTGCAGTGTTATTTTTAAAATGTATACTTTTAGCTCATCAAGCTACATTTTAAATATGACGGTTATTCCATGAACCTTCTGATTGAGTTGATCGTAGTTACAGTCATACATGTCATATAGGGTCGTAGAAATTACTTCGAAACCAATATTATCAATATTAAAGTCTGAGTGTTTAGACGTTTTGATGCAAACATTGGTACCGAAGGACACTTTAGATGCCGATAATACGTTGCGCTGATTTCTGACTTTCAAGCTTGTTCTAAATATATCATCATTCTGTTCCAGGTAACCCCACTCCTTCTAAAGTACAAACGCGAGGCTCTCGAGGAAGGCCTGCCACTCATCCGCCCGCTGTGGCTGCTGAGCGGCAGCGACACGGCGCCCATGCCCGTCCAGGACGAGTTCGCTATCGGCGGAGAGATTGTCGTCGCGCCAGTCTTGGAACGGGGACAGACTACAAGAGATGGTATGTGTGACTTCCATTTGTATACTAATAGGGTTTTGAGGACGCAGATAGAAGGTATTCTATCTGTCCTCTTGATGCGTCTTACGATAAAATTGATGATTCGGAGATGGAATGAAAATCCAACTTGTAGTTAATAATGTATATTGACATACGGTAACAGTTAAGAACAATGTTGATTGTGTATAATTAACTATTACTATATAACACAGTATGGACTAACGTAATCCGTGACTCGCGGCGATGAACAAGTGGGCGAGGGATGCTAAGGGGTGCGCCCCGACTCGTCTCTTGTGTTGCCACTTAACAACGGTGCGACTTAAATATTAAAACATGCAATACAGCTAAGGGCACAATATGTGACGCCACAGGGTTGTGAAAGTGTAATAACATGTCTATTCCGAAATATGAAGAAGTCAGCTTCCAATGGGACCAATTGTCAGTACAAGTATTTTGCATCGAACGAATACGTATCAGGAGGACTACTCTCTAAACCCGAAGTCCGTAGTTTTGGGCTTAGTTGCGGGGGTATTCTACTCCACATCACCTGCGGACTTACGATTTCCGAACCCGAACTAAGAATGAATGACAATGTTTTGACCAAGAGCTACTCTAGCGGCATCAATGCCGCCACATGAAAAAACTAAAAAACGAAATTTGTATGGCAACAAAAATGACCGCAACGCCATCTATCCTGTCAGCGATGAAACCAACGAAATTCTGCATCGCGCAAGCAAAGTTCTCCATGCGATTTAACATATACAACGGTCCGAATATCAACTATCGGGCAGTTGCCCACCAGACACAACAACCGTCTGGTCGGAGGATCCTCCCCTTTTCAATGGATGTTTTCGGGACTTTACTCTCTGATTCGTATACCTCTATACTACCATCATTATATAAAGCAGACGAAAATCATTTACCTTGCCTTTTCACATCTCTGTTGGAATCGGCTTCCAGTCTAATCGGATAACAGTGGTAACTAGTATTTTTCATAGAGGGACTGCCTAATTACCCTTCGCTTAATTCTAAAAACTAATGATGTTATGGACCCAGAGTTATGATAGTATCTACCCGATATATTACTTTCCTCTATGGTATCGTTATTATTCTGTTGAAAGGCGTTCAGTGCTGGGCATAGGTATCATCATAGTTTTAGAAGATCATTTACTATCTATCCTACAGTAAACACTGTCGCACAAATGGGCAAAAGTGATGATGACCATAATTTAATCTTTTTTTTTTAATTTTAAGAACATACAAATTTCTATTTTTAAATATTTGTTAACAATAAAACATTAAAAAAAAACATTTTAAAACATAGAAAAGCAGCAGTTCGCCGGTGTCAGGAACAGGGTCCAAGCCATCGGTGGTTAAGGCTCCAGAGAAAGGAAACTCCTCACAATACAAGCCGTATCGAGGAGAACTGCCTTCTGTATCAGGCCCTTTATCCAATCGCGTAACGCCAGCTTCGACAGATGGTTGTTGAACATTTTGGCCATCAGGCGAATGGACAAATAGAGTCACTTATATTTTAATTTTAAACTGTAAATTTGACGTTCAAAAGTGCCTTTTAATTGTCTAGTTGAAATAAATGAATTGACTTTGACTTTGACTTAGGCCATTGGCCATAAAGACAATCGGCACAATGACAGCCGATTCCACATTCCACACGTCGACAACCTCGTGTGCTAAGTCGAGATTTAATAATAATTATTATTATTCTTTTCCAGTGTACCTCCCAACTGGTCTATGGCAAGACGGTATCGACGGCTCACTGCGCAAGGGCAACCGCTGGATGCACGAGTACAAAGTTCCTATCGACAAAGTGGCTTACTTCGTCCGAAAGCCAGATGATATGAGATTCAAGTAAATTCTTCTAAACAAACATTGAAATAAATGGAATATTTCTTCGCGAAGATTGAGCAAATATATGTGACGTGACGATGTGACACTGATGCGACAACCATTTTTCATAGAAATTGTGCTTTGTCACGTCGCATCTATCTGTCGGAACCTTTAAATGTAGGACTTTATATTTTGTCTTCGTCAGTATCAAAGTCCCTTCAAAACAAAGGTTATCTAAAAATTGGGAGACAAGAGTATGGTCAAATAATGGTAGTATTTTAAATTATTTTTTATATGCAACTTTGCGTGATGAACATTCCTATAATATTATTTTTTTTGTTCAAATTGAGCATTCGTGTGTTTTTCGCTTTATATTAGTGTCATCTGAGTGTATTTTTATGAAATAATTAGCCATTGGCTAAAAATAGTGGTAGATAACATTTGATTTTTCCAATCAATATTTATCCTTCTTTTATCTTTTCAATTCTAGTCTATAAATAAACAATACAATAATTTGTAAGTGTAAACAAAAAGGAGCTTGGGTGAACTCTGATGAATCTGTCCTATTGTCATAAAAGTACAATATGCCAGTAAGTGCCTCTAAAAATAAAGTTAAATATAGATAAAACCAGAATGTTTGCATATCCATGTATCGCTATTATATACAAATCAAGTTCCAACGAGTTTTGTTCTGTGACGGTACTTTTCCATTATCATAGAATAAATTAAATATTTACTAAGTTAAACAAGGAAGTTGAATAGGTATTTAAAACAAAAAAAAGTGTTAATAAATTGAACACTGCCTCGAAATATTTTATTTAGAAATAAGGCCTGTTCTTGTTATTTTTATCATATTTTAACCAGTATGATTTAAAGTCATCTGTTTTATAATATCTACGCCTTTATAGATTACTTTGAACCACAGATATTTGACGTAGGTACATTATTGAATTACTTTTATTAATCCTGGCCTTCCTTTTTTGAAGACGACTTTCTTCAATTTTTATAAAAAGCTGTCCTGCCTTCTACGTAATTTTAATATTGGCTGTATGTCCAATATTTAGAAAATAAGTGTTCATAAGCTAATGTAGATACTAATTATGTAAGTAATTAATATACGAACATAATTTATTGTGATTACTAAAACATTCCAAAGTGTAGTAGCTTTTTAGTTAACTGTAGTTCTAATGAATTAGGGCGAGTTTTTTGATCCGTAGCCAAAAAGTATCGACACCTAAATTTTGTTACCATGCGTTTTTCAATCAACATTTAGCTTAGGCAATGGTCAAATAAATTACGATTAGTTAATAAGTAACAAATACATTTAAACTTGCCCAAAATGTGTAACTACGGATCAAAAAACTCGCCCTTGGACGTATTTTATTTATTTATAGCTGATACACAACTACCAATAATGAAGATATTTTTGAATTTAATATATTTTAATATAATATATTATGACTTATTTATTTATTCAATAATACACATAATCTTCTGCCTGTATTTATATATTTAATTCAGTACTTTATGATTATTATTTTAACTTTAAATTAACAAATTGATATCTATTGCTTATTAAGGTTAAGTTGCACTATATTTACGAAACAACAATATAACTTCTTCCCAATGATTAAGCATCATTTCACTTCTATTCTTTTAGGCTGTGCCAAAGCATTGATTGCAAAAAGTATATGTACTTTAGTAAATAGGTAATCAAAAGCCATTACAGATAAAATAATGAAATAAGAGTAAATTATCTATAGGTACAGTTATAATGTAATTTTAATTAAAAAACTCTATCCGAGGGTGTCGGAATTGCCTCTGATAAGTTCGTGCGCGGCTATGTCTGCCTCATTAAAGTGCATGGCCATGTCCAGATATGCTACATTAAAATGTGCTTTATAAAACATTATTATGCTTTTTGGAGGCACTCATTACCAAATTTTTGTTTTTTTAATATGCGGATAATGTAGTGGGCTGCAATATTGTTATATACCTTATGATTTTTGTTATGTTAAAATTTTATATTGTAGCTGTTTATTGTCCCTAATTAAATAAAATAAAATTAAGTCCTGGTTTCTGAAAAAAATGTTATCCGTCATGTGATCACAAATTAAACGAAGTCAAGTGATGCGATTTGCAGTTGAAACTTCATTAAACCAATCACAGCGCGTTATTATCGCATAATATAATCAAATATAATTTTTTGCAATCATTTTGTGATCATTTTCCTTCTAAAAACTGGGCCGAAGTTAGATCGCTGTGTTTGTTTTGAATCTTATCACATTTTAAACATAATCAAGTGAATGCCAATTTGAGATTGTTTTATTTTTATTACTGTAAATAGTAAGTAAATTATTTAACTTGATGAATATTTTTGTAATTCTGTATATTTTGATCTAATATTATTAATAGCAATATTTGATTTATGTATTGCTTTGGTCTGTAGTGTTTATTGATAGAATAAGTAACCAAAAAGTATTGTATACGACTGTTTATTGTATAATGCATTTAAAACGTGAAAAATGTGCTGTTATTAAATGTTTTCAAATTAAATAATTTTAGTTTTATTTACTTTTAATTTAATACCTTTTATATTGTACAAACTGTTATAAACGCTCTTATATGTTTTCACAACGACCCAATTCTGAAGGCTCTGCTCAGACAAATAATATTGTAAGAGATTATAACATTTTCGTTTCTCTCTAGATCCAATTTTGACAGAACGGTTGGCGCAGTGGTTGAGCGATTGACTGCTGCGCTGCGTGTCGCGGGTTCGATTCCCGCACGGAACAATTATTTGTATGGCTTACAGATAGTTGTTCCGGGTCTGGCTGTTTGTGTATGTGACTTTAATATAATAATAATAATAATATAATATCTTAGGACAACTCACACACGGTCATCTGATCCCAAACTAGGCAGAGCCTGTGCTATGGCAACCAGACAACTGATAAACATACTTATATATTTCTAAATACATACATATTATAGACAAATTACACCCAGACACAGAACAAATGATCATGCTCATCACACAAAGATTTGTCCTGGGTGGGAATCGAACCCACGACCTCCGGTTTAGCAGTCAGGGACACTAACCACTCGACCAACAGGCCAGTCAGTCTTTGTATGTTTGTAAACGCACCCACGATACAGGAGTAATTCCTAGTGTGGGGCAAAGTTTAATAAAAAAAATATTTATATATATATATTCGATGCAGACGAAGTCGTGGGCAGAAGCTTGTAAATAATAAAACAAAAACGTTTTCAAACATTTTTATTACTCATAATGATTCATACATTACCACCAAACACGCTGAATGGGTTATAGCGACGCGACTGATACAATGATATTAATGAGTACTTTATATTACATATACAATAATAAATATGTACCTAGTTGCCCTTAAGGGCTTGACATTATTTAAATTATTAAACATCTTTTAAAGTTGCAGGTTTGTTAGTAAAGCAAGCAAGTAATATTAGAGATGTTTTAGTGCATACGACAGGACTTTAAATTGCCACTTGATGGAGGCAGATTGACCACAGCGATAGTACACGGGCTTTACTATTAAAACGCTTGTGTGATTCCAGTGTGGGAGGGAGATGGAGCTATACCTACTTTCCCTTTTTGACAACGGAATCAGGATTGCATTAGTACGTCTTAGTCGGGAGCCAAGCTACACACATCGATCAAATTTATAGATGTTGTTCGGTTGTATATCTCCTTCCGCCATCTAGTGGCACTTGTAAGCATTAAGCTACAATTTTGCTTTTATTAATTTTCATTATATGATCAGTAGAAAACGTATGCACTTAAACATCATTCTTCTAACCCAACATTCCCGTAACAAATCCTTTAATAATAATTAATAATTTAGGCGTATACAGCGTTTACCAACAGATTGAAGCATTGACAACAGCTGTTCAACAAATCTGTTCAGTCTTACTTACCACTAAGCGTGTTTTGCACCCCATATTAACGATGACAGTGGAACTTTCCATATGAAAAACACAAGGCAAAAGTATACACGGACTTCAAAAACGGGTAGAATAACCGAGATCAACGCATGTTACAGAGAGGGACAAGTCAGACAGACACTCGAGCGTACTTAGTTAATATAATTATGTAGTCACGAAAAATACGCTGAGGAATTTACGTTTGAACTTTGAGGAGTTGGACTCATTTTTGGCGTAATCTTGGCGCAATTTCGGCGACTCATTATGAGCGACGTAAATTACGCTGCCTTGTCCGAGTTTGGCGTAACTTCGGTGGATCATTTTGAGCGACGTTAATAACGCTGCTTTGTCTCTGATAAAGTATAACTCGGTTTTTTTGAACTTCAAACTATTTTATGGTTGCAATGAGATTAGTGTATTTTAAATTTGACTTAATTATCTTATTTGAATTGCCATTTCCACCCTCATCATTTACAGGGCCCAAACATTCAATACTAGCATTGTTACGCAACAGCTTCTAGCACCACTTAAGCATTCAACTTCGTTCACTAAAATAGAGCGTGAAAATATTTGACAGTACTATATTAAAAACGATTTCAATATGGGGAAATATATTTTAGATTTGTTGATTGTATTATTAGTACTTAAGCTTCATTGAAGTGTTAGAAGTTAGCATCTTGGCGATCAACAAAACCAATGGAATCTTTCTTCACACTCTATTTTATAACGATTATCCAACATTGATACCTACCTACAAATCCATTTTCCCATTTATTTTACTCCTTAAATCGATGTATTTTCTTGAGAGTTCTATTACATACCATCTCAAGCCGAACTTTTCGAACATTCCAATTCCTTCTCATATTATTATTATTGTTTGAATTCTGAGTGATGACAAACAGTCATACGGTGTACCTGGTCTTTGATGTTAATGTTGTCATCGTCAATTTGACTTTCTTAAATATATATTGTAATCCTAGGCATCTATAGATGGCGTTGAGGTAAAGCAGGTTCTAAGTTGGCAAAATTATCAGTTTTATTTGATGTCGATTTGAGGTAATATTGACAAGCTTACTCAGGTAAGCCGCATGCTTGTCTGCCAGCCTTTGACAGTCATAATCATATTATATTACGAAGACAGTAAATATTTTCACAACTACTATAAAACATGTTAAAGTAACCCACAGTTGGAAGAATACAACATTTAATAATTTCAATAATGGTTTATTTCTCAGAGCTATTGATGTTCACTAAGCTGATACAATTCTTAATTTTAATAACATTTTTAATATTCCTAATAATATGCATTAATTAGAATTCTAGCTATAAAATACAATAGTAAACTTTAGGGTCGGGCTTTGTAGCCAGCTAGACAGTGGTAGTGTCTGGCTAAACATAACGAAGCCTATTTAAAAGAAAAATACTCAAAATCGAAGCATTTATAGTCGTCATCACCGATGCCTTCGTAATGATTATTAATCGTAAATTTTAGCGAAAATCTGTAGTTATTTTGAGGTTGCTTTGCTCATACAACGATCCAATATTCGAGAGATTTGAGCACTGCAACCTCAAAGTAAGTTGTAGATTTTTTGCAACGTAGTGATGTAAAAGCGCTGCTTATTACTAAAATTGACTGATGAAGCCAATGATGGTCTCAGGCGCCGCATCGGATCAGACCTCACCCCACAAGATATTCCTCTCATCCCTGTTTAGTCCCATCCAAACTACCTAAAGCATAAACCACAGAATGAAACAATATTGTGCTCACATCAATCCACACACAGTAACACATACTATATTAATTATGTATTTTAAACTATAAAATAAAAACTCATTCGTGGACATACATAAAAAAATAAAATAAAAAAAAGTATTCTTTATGTTTTCGTTTACAATTTTTAAAACAATTTTTTTATATGTTAATACATTGTGCTGGTGCGTTCAGAATACGAATTTTTCTCGCTATATTTTTTTTCTATATTAAGAAATGTTGGCGAAGTAAGCGATTGTTGTGTGATATTAATCCACTTATAACTATGGATGACTTAAAATTAATTGACTTAAACATTTTCATTGGATATTTGGCAAATAAGGACAACGTAACAGTGGGAATACGAGCAAGTGAGCTTTAACTAGTAGATGTTACATTAGTATTAGTCAAGAAGCTGAACATGCTCGCGTCTGGCGTAGGAAGGAAGCCTTGAAGACTGCTTATACACTAGATGCTGAATCGTTTATGGATCATTATCACATTCGCTCACATCCGAACATAACACTTGGAAAAAAATCGGTTATCTAATGGAGTAGGTTTCTTTATCTATAATTACATAAGGATTTTATCTTCGACAAAACAAATATTACAAAAACGCTTAAAAAACAATTCATCTGAATAGGAACGAATTTTTAAAGACTATAACGATTTTTATAAGTATTTGGGTCGCCACGACTAGAAATTTCAAACAAAAATACAACAGACCGAAAAATATATAGATGCCAACATAATAAAATAGAGATTCAACAATCTCGTTTTATTATAATTATCTTTTGGAAATGAGTAAATTTTATATAACACGTAATTATAACTATGTTATATTACTATACTTCGACGCAACAAGCAAGTATCAACTTAAACAGAGGTAAATATAATGAATTCTTTAATAATAGTTTCCTACTAAAACATTTATTATTTATAATGGTTAAGCTCTCTATCGTTTTAGGCTCACTGTTGGTCTAGAAAAACACAGATGTCTTCAGTTTCATAGTTTCGATCGATCGCAGTATTATTATACTTTAAGATATAAGAAAATTGGACACAAATTCAATTAATATTAGAGTTGCAGGATTTTCCAATTATAATTGACTCTGTGTCTAATTTCTTATATTTTTTTATTAAACTCGATCAGGAATGACGTTACGAATATAGATCAATGTTGCGTTAGCTTGTGATAGTATGCGCAACTTATTTTAAAATAGCCGAGAAGATAAATTTCGTTAGCGTGATGTAGAACCTGATCTCATAACAGCGCCATCTCTTGGAGTTATATAAAGTTTCGTGAAACACTACAATCGATCGCCACCATTCGTCTATTTGTAATCGCAGGGAAATAAGCTCGAGTTGAAAATAAATGTGGAAAACGTCACTCCTTACACCTAACTGAATTACTTACGAGGTACAGGCTGACGACGAGAAGTCATCTTTGTCGTTCTAGAGTCGTAATAATAAGTCTCATCTAACAAATATTAATATAAACCAGCGCACGTAACGCCGCGCGCCGGCTCGACGAGCGACTTTACATTTAAGAACGTCTTTTTAAGACAATATTTTGTTTATAAGTATATCTTTATTTAAACCTTTACAAAAGTACCATCAGGTTTTACTTTGACGTCAGTTATCATGACATTCAAGTGTTAATCACGTCCTTTTAAAGCGACTACGCTGAACAAAAAAATTGCCGCTAAGACATTTTGTACAATTTGTAAATCACAAATGGCGATAGCAAAATAATTTATCTTTTTCATTCCCCCAAAAATTTTGATCGCAAAGCGGTGTTTTGGCTAAACAAAATGGACTGGTTACGCTAAATATCATGTATAAAAGCACTACAGTTTTGTATAAGACCAAATTTTAAAACATCATCAGAAATATATTTTAAATGGCAAGCTACTAGAAAACAGTTGTTTTTAGAAAAAAATGGACGTCTCTGTTCTTAGGTCGAGAATTGGTTATTGACTTTACAATTGGATGTGGTTAGGACACTGTCAGTTTGGGAGTTACGAATCGGCCGTGGTTTGCACAACACATTTTGACACCAGCACTTTCGTTTTCTTTTTCATTATCGTTACTTTCATTATTAACTAAGATTTTATCAAACTCTTTAGCAGTCTGTTAATTGCATTCATATATCACAAAAATTCAGCATCTATTTGCAAACACTCTCATACGAAGGAGTGGCCTCATGAGTCAATGCTTACGAGCTTTTCTTCATTATCACAGCCTTTTTTTTCTACAACAACAATTACACTTTTCTTTGGTTCATTCGGTTCGTAAGCGTCGACTCCTTGGTAGGGGCTCACTTCTTCGATGAGAAGGCTACAAATAGACCCGAAACCTAGAACTCGAGTCTATAGGCCGCACACGACGTCTCGTGGTCCTGGAGGTTGATGGTGCACCGCGAGGCGGACGGCGAGAGGTCGATCTTGTACTTCTCGAGAGCTTCCTCGTTCTCTGTCACCCAGTAGCCAAGCACGTCGGTGTCGTACGTAGGGATTATGGTGACTTCTGCAAGGACCAGAGACAAAGGTTATTAATTTTAAAAGAGTTGCTGTACCTACAACAAATAAAAATATTTAAAATATAATTTAGTACTGGTACTGGTGGTTTATGTATTGCATGGACCTGCATGGAGCAGCTGGAAAATTTGGAGCTGAATATTTTCTAACTTACCTAAATCTTTATCTTCCCATGTCTTCTTGGCATCGAGCAGGGCGTTGTAGATCTCCTTCGATGGCTCAGTGCCGGAGAACACGTAGTAGCGTGCACGGACTCGCTTGAAGAATTCAATTGCGGAGTAGTACGAGTTGCCATGGTGTGGCACGTACGTTAGTTCCATGTAAACTGGTGCAGCTGCCTTCTTCTTGCTGGGAGACTCCGAGGCGCGACTCTTGGCCTCCTTGCTCTTCTCCTGATTGATCTTATTCTTGTTCAACACGTTTGAACTTGATTGTTTCTTAGGAGTACTCTTGCCATCTGTCTGAGTTGGCGCCCCAATTGGACTTGGCAGACCAAGTGGCTTTCCCCAAGACTCGATAGGATCTTTTGATGGTTTACGAGTTTCACAAGTTTGTTCAGATCTTTTGTACGTAGTTTCCTGTTTGCTTGATGAACTGCTTTCGGTCATTTTCTTTGACTCTGACTTAAGGTCTTTTAACGTAATTGTACTTTCTTCCTTTGAAGAATGGCTTGAACTTGAATGGAATTTAGAGTCAAGTTCGTATTTAGCTGTAATATTTGAAATAACTTGAGATCCACTCACTTTCTTGTGTTCTTCAATTGCTTTCTCAAAATGCTCATCGGCTTCTTTCAAGAAAGTAGCGTCGCTATGTTTTAAATGTTCAGATCTTTCTTTAGCTAAGAATGCTTCCGTCATTTTTGTTGTAGAGCCAGTAAGTACTTCAGTCGTCATTATTTCGGAATGTGATGAAGATTTGTATGAGTCATCTTCAGGTAATTGTCCATAAACGGAGGTTGACATGATGTCTTTTTCAAATAGTTCCTGTTGTGACTTCGCCGTGTCCAATTCAAAGCTAAGATTGGATCTCGGTGAATGTGCGACTTGTGATTTAGTACTGCTGGGGCTGCCTTGGCCATCTTCATCACTATAATACATTCCGCTGCCGCTTTCCGTGCCCCAAACATGAGTCGCAGCCCTAGAACCTCTTGAGCTGATATCTGATGGTGGAGTAGAAATGCCAGGGTGATCTAGATCATCACTAGCTGCTGATGAGCTTCGCATATCACCAGTCTTTGAGGAAAGCTTGGAGAATGACTTTTCACTTTCGCCAGTATCAACGGTTTCTTCAAATTCCTCCCTGAACTCTGAAATCGTCGTTTTGGTGGATTTGGTAGTCTTTGTGATACCGTCGCTGCCCTTGTTAACTGTAGTAGTTTCGACAGTAATCTTTATTTTTTCTGGGCTGATCACCTCCTTAGTTGTTACCACGGTGATGGTCTGTGTGATTTCATTGTCACCTTCTTTGATAACTTTCGTGTAAGTGTCTGTTTCCGTAGTTATTTCTCCTACTGGCGAGCGTTGCTTCTTTGGTTTCTGTTCAGGTTTGTCTTTAGATTCAGGTGGTAGTTGATTGACTGGGACTCTGTCATCCAGTACTTGTCTTTCTTCCTGAGCAACTGGTTGTTTTTCTATTTCTTCAAGTTCTTCTGGAGACCAATCATCTAGACCGGTTCCTGGAGGTAAATATGTGATTTGTGTGCGGACGTCTTTTGTTGTTTCGACTGTGCCATCATCTTTCGCGTTTTCAGTGACAGTTTCTGTAACTGTTTTAACCGCGACGTCATTAGTTTTGCTATTGCTAAGTTCCTCTTTTGTCACGTTAGTCGTAATTGTTTGAGTTATTTTTTCTCCATGATCCGACTTAATAATGTTAGTTTTCTTATCAACGGATGTCTTAATCTTCCCTGTGGGAACTAATCCCTGTAGCGCAGCTTGTAGGTCACTGTCTGATGTTTTCTGGAATTCGGAAACAGTTATTTTTACATCTTTTGTTGTTTCTGTTGCTCCGTCGGGGAATTCATCCACAGTAGTTGTTTCAACCGTAGTACGCACGCGTTTGATATTGACATCATTGCTAGCTAAAAATTCGCGTTTTGTTGCAATGGTGATTTTGCGCTTGATTGTAATGGCACCTCGTTGTATTACTTCATTTTTAACATCTAGATCCTCAGTCAGACTTTCTACAATTTCAGAGTCGCCTATGTGTAAATCTTCAGGACGTTCAGGAATATCTTCCGCCGATCTTTGTGGGTAACCGGCTATATCAGTGATAGTGACTGTTTCTTTCTTTTTGGTTATCACAGTTCCATCGGGGTGTTCATCTTCAGTCTCACGCCGGACTATAGTTTTGACTTTCCTCGAATGTGTTACTATATTTTCGAATTCCTGTTTAGTCGTTACTACAGTAGTTTTCCTATTTATTTTAATGCCATTTTCGATTACGAAATCTTCTTCAGTTTCCACTGATTCCTTTGGTTTATCAATTTCAATATACCCTGTAAGATTTTCATAGAATGTTTCTGTTTTATAATCATCTAGTGTTACTTTTTTATCCCTAGTGATTTCTGTGTTGCCGTCGAGTAATGCAATTTGACTCTCAGTCTCAACAGTTGTTCTAACCTTCTTCTTTCCATCTTCTTCTTGAGACTCAAGAACCTCTTTTATTGTTTTAATTGTAATAATTTGTTCAAGTTCTTTGCCGTCTCTAGATATCACATTTTTCTTGGTTTCTACATTAATTTGCACATCTCCAATTTGTTCATAGCCTACCACTTGTTGGCCTGAGACTTCCCATTGTTCTTCTTTTATATCACAGACCGATGTACTTGTGTCCACAGTTGTTTTTGCAGCGCCGTCAGGATATTCATCTGTTGTTGTTACCGTTTTAACTGTCTTTAGTTTTCTTAATACTTGCTGACTATCAGTGTATTTAGTTTTGACTATCTTAGTATTAATAACTCTTCTGATGTAAAAATCATTTTCTTTAATTTCTTTTATGTCTGTATCCTCGCTTACTTCAGGTTCACCCGAAGGGAATAAGTCTTTGAGTGCAGCTTCTAATTTTCGTATTTCAGCTTGTTCTTCTACAGTGGGCTCGATTGCCTTGAGACCCTCGTCTACTAATGAGATCTTTTCGCTTGCTCTTGTAACAACCGACCCATCGGGGTATTCATCTTCCATTATTGTCTTGACCGTGGTTTTAGTTCGCTTTATGTTTTGTTCAGTGTTGGCATATTCTTGTACTGTTGTCGTAATGGTGATTTTCCTTTTGATGATAATACCATCTTCAGTGATAGTTTTTGTTTCAGTAGTCGTATCCTCTATTGGTTCACCAATAGCATCAAAACCTTCTTCACTTGCGTCGGTTGTTTCAACTTCAATGTCCGTTACTGAAGTGCTGCTTTCAACAACGGTTCGCGCGGAGCCATCTGGATAGAAATCGGTGGTGGTAAGAGTGGTAACGGTCTTCAGTTTTTTGAGAGAGCCCTGTTTGTCTGAATATTTTGTCTTGACAATTTTAGTTTCAATAGTCCTCTTGATAATGATGTCTTCTTCCTTAATATCCACGGTCTCACTAGATTCACTTACTTCTGGTTCTCCAACTGGAGTAAAATCTTTGAGAGCAGTATCTACTTTACCACTGTCAGTGGAGCTTTCGTCAATTGATGGTAATGTATCTTTCATAGGAATTTTTTCACCAGTTTCTGATGTGACCTCTACTGGCATGCCTTTTTCCGGATATTCATGAACTCCATTCACAACTGGTGGTGAGTCTTTTTCTTTTGGTTCTGATTTAGAGCTTTCATCAGTATGACCTTTCTTCTTTGTTTGAATTTCTTCTATACTGATATCAGTTATGGAGGTGCTTGTTTCAACAGAAATTTTTGTAGTACCATCAGGATATTTATCACTTGTAGTAACTGTAGTTACCGTTTTAAGTTTTTGTAATAATCCTTGAATGTCACAGTATTTAGTCCTAACGATCTTAGTGATAATAGTTCTAAAGATCGTAATTTTATTTTCTTTAATTTCTTCAGTTTCTACGTTTTCACTGACTTCTGGCTCGGATGACACAAGGCCCTTTAGAATAGCTTCTATTTTTTCATTTTCAGAATCTACTCCATCGTCCTCAATTTCTATGAGATTTTCATCTAAAAGTGATATTTTTTCACTAGTCTTTTTTATTACAGAGCCATCTGGATGTTCATCTTCGACTACCGTTTTGATAGTCGTTTTAATTCGCTTTATGCTTTTGGAAGCGTTAGTGTATTCTTGCATTTTCGTAGTTACTGTTGTTGTCCTCTTAATAGTTACTCCATCTTCTGTAACGGTTTCGGTTTTTGTAGTAGTGTCTTCTTTGGGTTTGCCGATTGATTCAAAGCCTTCGAGACTTTCATCTACAGCATCTATTCCAATATCCGACACAGATACTTTGACGTCTTTAGTGACTTCTGTCATTCCATCGGGAAGCATAGTCTCAGTCACAGTTTCTATAGTAGTCTTTACTTTTCTTTTACTCCTATCGATTGAACTTAAGGTTTCCTTCGTTGTAGTTGTAGTTACGATTTGCAGAGCACTTTTGCCATTAATAATAACAGATTTCTCATATTTATCTGTTTCAACTGCCTTGTCTTCCACTACTGTTAAATCTTGCAGTTCTGGGCTTTCCACAGGTACTACTTCAATATCCGTCAGAGATGTACTACTATCAACTTTAGTGCGAGATGAACCATCAGGGTAATCGTCAGTTGTAGTAATAGTTGTATCAGTCTTGAGTTTTTTGGGTACGCCTTGTTTATCAGCATATTTTGTTTTTATTATCCTTGTAACGGTTGTTCGCCTGATAATAAAGGTCTCCTGTTTAATTTCCTCTGTTGTAGAAGAGACACTTTCTTCAGGCTCACCAGAAACTGTATAATCACTGAGTATACTGTCTAAATTATTGCTAGAATCTAAAATAATTTCTTCAGTCTTAACTTCAACGTTTTTCTGTACATCTCTTGCACCATCGGGGTGTTCTTTAGTGACATTTGTTTCAACTGTTATTCGAATTATTTTTTTTAGGTCACTAACTTTAATAGTTTCCTTTTTAGTTGTTGTTGTTACGGTTTCTACAATATCTTTGTTATTTTCTTTAATTATTCGTTTACTAACATCCGTGTCTATGATCGTATCTTCGATGTTATCATCTGATTCGTCAGTCTCGCTTAAAAAGGATTTGAGGGATTCTACATCTTTAGGCACGGAAGACTCGCGTTTGTCAGTCAAGTCTCTAATTTCAAACTTTTCTTCACTTTCTAAATAATCCTTATCAGTTCTGTCTTTAGCGTACAAATCCATAGATGAGGTAGATCTAAGACTGGAGGAACATTCTGAGAGCAATGTTTGTGTGTCTTTTATTGTAGTTGTAGAACCATCAGATCCTTTGCTAAGTGTAGTTGTTTCTATCGTTGTCTTAATGTTTTGTGGTGTGCCATCTTCTCTTGATATTACTTCTTTAGTAGTCACAGTAGTTATAGTCTGCGTGACGACGTTTTCACCTTCTTTGATAATCTTTGTAACGGTGTCAGTTTCTGTTTTGATTTTTCCTACATTTTGCATTAAAGATAGAAGATCCGATTCATCATCTATAAGGGTAGTTGTCTTTTTAGGTACTTTTTCAGTTGATGTTGAAATTCTCTGAGTGAGAACATCGTCTCCAACGTGAACTACTTTAGTGATTGTTTCTTCACTGCCATCAGATTTATCGTAGGTAACTTCACTTTGCACTCCATCACTTATCTTTACATCCTGGAAGCTGCTAGGAGTCTTTGGAAGTGGACTGACTGGGACTGTTGGGGGTGTAGATACCCTGACCAAAGATTCTACGCTTTCTGTCTTAATACCTTGTTGTACAGTATCTTCTCCAAATGCTTTATGTATTGACTCCATAAGATGTACAGCACTATCTTTCATTGCTTGTGAAGCACTTTTGTCATCGGTTGTTCCTAAATCAATAGGTATACTGTGCACTCCCGAGTCTGATGCTTCTGAAAGTGGAATTTCATCTTTAGGTGATCCAAGTTCTTGTGTTTTATCATCAAGCACTTTTGTTAAATCAGTATCTTTCAATGTTGATGTAATAGAATCGTCAATGGTAAGTGATTCAACTTTTTGACTACAAGTTTCATCAGAATACAACTTCTCTCTAAGAAATTTCTTTTCAGATTTTTCGGTGCCTTCAAAGCTATATTTTTCTTCGAGACTGGTTTCTTTGGACACATCTTCGGAGCTACTACCGTGCGGAATGGGGGTAAGTCCGTCAGTCATGCTGTCAAGAGAATCTTGAGTAGACTTATCATCTGGAATAGATCTCTTCTTAATGTCATGTGGCTTGCTAACTGTTTCCTTAAGGCAAGGTTCTAACTTGGAAACAAACTGTCTTTCTTGTTTTAGCATTTCTTCAGTTTGAATTGATAAAGGTTGCACTTTTGTTGCTGTAACCTGTATATAAGAATCTTTTTTAGCATCAATTCTTTCCATTACTTGACTGTCTTCACTTATTGATTCACCGTCTTCGTAAATATCTTTATCATCCGTATCTAAGTCTTGAAGTTCGATTTTCTCTTCTGCTCGTTTTTTCAGGACTTCAGATGCTACTGGACTTATTGATTTACGGACTGATTGATCTTCTGTGATTTGATCTTGTTTATGGTCTTTTTGTGCGGATAGATCTTTTTTCGCCATTAGCTTTTCGTCAGAAACAGAAATAGATTCTTTATCAAATGATTCTTTCTCATCAATATCTTTTTCGTCATCTTTTGATTTGGTTTCAATTTCTTTCTTTGTTACTTCAGATTTTTCAGGTTTTTCTTTAATATCAGCTCGTTTTTCTGGAACTAAGTCAGTTTCTTGTGACATTTCAGAACTTAAGCTATCGAGCCTAGCAGGACTAGGTAAGTCTTCATCTGGGTCGTATGGAGAATGAATTTTTAAGTCTAGCAACATAGTTGTTAGTTTTCCCTCTAGTTTACTTGAAGTAATGTCCTCTTCATGGACAATGAGGCTAGGTGTTTCTTTTTCAAGTTTATGAGGGCCAGTTTTCTCGTCAGTTTCAATTGAAGTAGCTCCTTTTTCATCAGACTTCACTGGGCTGACTGGCTTTTCATCGAGCTTGACGTGGCTTATTTCTTTCTCATCAGGTTTGATTGGACAAGCAGCTTGCTCAACGGGCTTGACTGGGCTTGCAGGTTTCTCATCAGGTTTGACGGTGCTTGCTTCTTTCTTATCGGGCTTGACTGGGCTAGCAGGCTTTTCATCAGATTTAATTGTACTAACAGTCTTCTCATCAGGCTTGATTTGACTAGCAGCCTTCTCATCAGGTTTGTCGAATGTTGGTTCTTTCTCATCGACTTTGTCTGGGCTAGGTACCTTCTCTTGGGATTTGATAGGACTAGCAGCTTTCTCACCAGGCTTGACAGGGCTCACAACCGTCTCATCAGGCTTGGTTGAGCTGGTAGCCTTTTCATCAGACATGACTGGGCTAGCAGTCTTCTCATCGGGTTTGATTGAGCTAGTAGCATTTTTATCAGGTTTGGTTGGACCAACATCCTTCTCTTCAGGTTTGAGGGTGCTTATTTCTTGGTATTCAGGCTTGGTTGGGCTCGCCACCCTCTCATCAGGCTTGATTGGGCTAACAGTCTTCTCATCAAGTTTGACGGAGCTTGGTTCTTTCTCATCAGGCTTGATTGGTCTAGCAGTCTGCTCGTCAGGTTTGATTGCACTAATAGTCTTATCATCTGTCTTGATTGGACTAGCAACCTCCTCATCAGGTTTGTCGGATGTTGGTTCTTTCTCATTGAGTTTGTCTGAGCTAGGTGCCTTATCTTGAGATTTGATTGGACTAACAGCTTTCTGATCGGGCTTGGTTAGGCTGGTAACCTTCTTATCAGGCTTTACTGGGCTAGCAGCTTTCTCGTCTGGCTTTACTGGGCTATCAGCCTTTTCATCAGGCATTACTGGGCCAGCAGCCTTCTCATCAGGTTTTTCAGATTTTGTTTCTTTCTCATCGAGTTTGCCTGCGCTAGCAGCCTTTTCGTCAGGTTTGACAGTGCTTGGTTCTTTTTCATCAGGCTTGACTGGGCTAATAGCCGTTAAGTCAGGTTTATCTAGGCTAGCAGCCATCTCAGTAGGTTTAGGTGGACTAACAGCCTTCTCTTCATGTTTGACGGTGCTTGATTCTTTCTCATCAGGCTTGACTGGGCTAGCAGCTTTCTCATCAGGCTTGACTGAGCTAGCAGCCTTCTCGTCAGGTTTGGTTGGACTAACAGCTTTCTCATCAGACTCGGTGGGGCTGGGAGTCTTCTCATCAGGCTTGACTGGGCTAACAGCCGTCTCACCAGGTTTAACTGAGGTTGGTTCTTTCTCAATAAGTTTGTCTGGACTAGGTGCTTTCTCTTGAGGTTTGATTGGACTAGCAGCTTTTTCATCAGGCTTGGTTGGACTGCCAGCTCTCTCATCGGGCTTGACTGAGCTAGCCACCTTCTCATCAGGTTTGATTGGACTAAGAGGCTTCTCATCAGGTATGATTGGGGTAGCAGCCTTCTCACCAAGCTCGACGGAGCTTGGTTCTTTCTCATCGGTTTTGTCTGGACTGAAAGCCTTTTGGCCAGGCTTATCTGTGCTAGTAACCCGTTGTATAGACTTCTCAAGCGTTTCATCAATATGTTCCACTAAACTTGATACTTTTTTATCTGATTTGGTAAATGCTGATGTAACAACAAGTTCTTCTTTTTTAGTGTCATCTTTCTCAACTTTTGATAGCATTTCCATTTGTTCTTCATTTGTCACTTTTACGTTACAAAGCTGCATAAGTTGCTCTAAGGTGGGTTTTGAGTCACTGAGTGATGTTTTTGTGTACGATCTGCTTACTTTAGTACCATCTGGGAGTTCGTCTTCTTCGATAGTCATGATCACTATCTTATACATCACTGTTGTTCGCGTAATGCTAAAGTATTTCTGAACTATCGTAGTGATAATGAATGTTCGCATAATAACGACCCCTTTTTCAGTTATAGTCAGATATTGAGTGATAGTTTTTTCTTCCGACTCTCCCATTGCTTTATAACCGTTCAATCTTTCTTCAATTTCTTTTTCATCAAAGAATGAGAAAGATTTATCTTGTGTTGGACTACTTGGACTAAGGTGTCCATTGTCGAGCTTCTCTGGGATGGATGCTTTATCTTCAGACTTTATTGAGACCGGTGCTTTTTCATCTGTTTTGACTGCGCTAGGTACTTTTTCATCAGGCTTGCACAGGCTATGCAAATCGTCATCTGGTTTAGTAAGTACAGAAACGACATCAAGTTGTAACGGTTTCATAATTTTTTCGCCAAAAACAGATTCAATTGCTTCTTCATCAGACTTAGCCAGGCTTATCTTCTTATCAAGCTTTACAGAGCTAGGTACTTTCTCATCTGGCTTGACGGAGATTGATTCTTTCTCATCTGCCTTGGCAGGGCTGGATTCTTTGTCATTTTGCAACGCTGGGCTAGGCAGCTTGTCTTCAGGCTTAGATGGAGAAAGTTCGTCCTTCTCAGATAATACTGGGCTTGAAGCTTTTTCATCTGGCTTGGCTGAGCTAGGAGTTTTCTCAGCAGACTTGACTGGGCTAGGAATCTTGTCATCAGGCTTAGCTGGAGTAAGGTCATCCTTTTCAGGCGGTGTTAGAATGCTTGAAACTTTCTCATCTGGCTTGACAGGGCTTGGTGCTTTTGCATCAGTCTTGTCTGGGCTAGGAATCTTGTCATCAGGCTTAGCCGGAGTAAGTTCATCCTTCTCAGATGGTTCTGGGCTTGAAACTTTTTCATCAGGCTTGGCTGGGCTAGGTGTCTTCTCTTCAGTTTTGACAGGGCTGGGCACCTTCTCATCGGGTTTGACTGGAACAAGTTCATCGTGTTCAGACTGTTCTGGGCTAGGAGCTTTCTCAGCTGGCTTGACTGAGCTAGGAACCTTGTCATCAGACTTAGCTGGAGTAAGGTCATCCTTTTCAGGCGGTGTTAGAATGCTTGAAACTTTCTCATCTGGCTTGACAGGGCTTGGTGCTTTTGCATCAGTCTTGTCTGGGCTAGGAATCTTGTCATCAGGCTTAGCCGGAGTAAGTTCATCCTTCTCAGATGGTTCTGGGCTTGAAACTTTTTCATCTGGCTTAGCTGGGCTGGGTGTTTTCTCTTCAGACTTGCCAGGGCTTGGCACCTTCTTATCAGGCTTGACTGGAACAAGTTCATCGTGTTCAGACTGTGCTGGGCTAGGAGCTTTCTCAGCTGGCTTGACTGAGCTAGGAACCTTGTCATCAGACTTAGCTGGAGTAAGGTCATCCATCTCAGACGGTGTTAGGCTTGAAGCTTTCTCATCTGGATTGACGGGGCTTTGTGCTTTCACATCAGTTTTGTCTGGGCTAGGAACCTTGTCATCAGGCTTGACTGGAATAAGTTCATTGTGTTCAAATTTTACTGGACTAGCAGCTTTCTGAGCAGGCTTGAATGGGCTAGGAACCTTGTCTTCCGGCTTAGCTTGAGAAAGTTCATCCTTCTCAGATGGTTTTTGGCTTGGAACCTTCTCATCAAAGTGCACTGGACTTGCTGGCTTATCATCAATCTTGCTTGGAATGAGATCATCCTTTTCAGATGTTACCGGCCTTGGAGCTATGTCATCAGGCTTAGCTGGAGACAGTTCATCCTTCTCAGATGGTACTGGGCTTGAAGCTTTCTCATCTGGCTTGGCTGAGCTAGCAGCTTTCTCAGCTGGCTTGACTGGGCTAGGAATCTTGTCATCAGGCTTAGCTGGAGAAAGTTCATCCTTCTCAGATGGTTCTGGGCTTGAAACTTTTTTATCTGGCTTGGCTGGGCTAGGTGTCTTCTCTTCAGGCTTGACAGGGGTTGGAACCTTCTCATCGGGTTTGACTGGACCAAGTTCATCGTGTTCAGACTGTGCTGGGCCAGGATCTTTCTCAGCTGTCTTGACTGAGCCAGGACCCTTGTCATCAGACTTAGCTGGAGTAAGGTCATCCATCTCACACGGTGTTAGGCTTGAAGCTTTCTCCTCGGGCTTGACTGGAATAAGTTCATCGCGTTCAGATGGTACTGGGCTACGCGCTTTCGCAGCAAACTTGTCAGGGCTTGGTGCCTTTTCATCAGTTTTTACTGGGCTTGATACTTTCTCATCAGGCTTGATAGGGCTGGGTACCTTCTCAACAGTCTTGACTGGACTAATTTCCTTGTCATCAGGCTTAACTGAAGTAAGTTCATCCTTCTGAGATGCTTCCGGGCTTGAAGCTTTCTTGTCTGGTTGGGCTGGGCTTGAGGCCTTCTCATCGATTTTAACTGGAATAAGTTCATCCTGTTCCAATTGTACTGGGCTTGGAGGTTTTTCATCATACTTGGCTGGGCCAGATGTCTTTTCAGCGGGCTTGTCTGGGCTAGATGCCTTCTCGTCAGGCTTAACTGGAATAGGTGTCACCTTGTCAAACTCTTTTCTTTCGTCAGTTATATCAGGCAGAGCTTTGATTAACGTTAATTCAAGACCAGTTGTAATATCTTCATCCGTAACTGGAGTGGGCTCTTTTACTTCAATTTTAACTGTGCTTTTCTTAGGTCTCATATCAGCAATAGACACTTCTTTGTAAGTCCTACTGGATTTAGTACCATCTGGATGTTCGTCTGCTTCCATTGAAATTACTGTGATTTTATATTTGGTTATAGTCCTACTAATGTTAGAGTATTCCTGAATAATTGTGGTTATTATTGTTTTCCTCTTGATAAAAAGACCATGTTCAGTAACAGTTACTATCTGAGTAGTTGTGTCTTCCTCTGTTTCGCCTATCGGTTCGAAACCTTGTAACTGCTCTTCAATTTCTAATTCATCCTGAGTTGGGCTTGGTGTTCCTTTGGTTAAAACTAATATACTCTGCTCATCAGGTTTGGATGAGATAGGCAATTTCTCAAGAAAGACTTGGCTAGGAGTTTCTTCATCAGGTTCAGCACGGCTACTTGACTTTTCGTCCTTCCTATCTGGTTCGGGTTGTTTTTCTTCAGGCTTTATAGGGCTTAATGCTTTTACATCAGCCTTGCTTGGACTGGTTGTTGTCTCTTTAAGCTTAACTGAGGTTTTTTCTTTCATATCGGTGATCTCTGCATCATCCATAAGGGCTGGACTGAGTATTTCTTCATCCGAATCTACTGGACTTGGTGTCTTGAAACTTGATACTAAATCAAGCTTTATTGGTTTTGAAACCTTTTCATCGATAATTTCAACAGGTTTCTCAGGGCTCAGAGCGGTAGGCTTGATTGGGCTGAATTCCTCCTTGGGAAATGATAGTTTATCCTCAAACTTGGTAGGGCTAAGACCATCTTTAACAGATTGTATTGGGCTAGATACCTTCTCATCGCGCTTGACTGGGCTCTGCGCCTGCTCATCAGTTATGACTGGACTAGGCGCCTTCTCCTCAAGCTTGGCTGGGCTTACAGGCTTCTCATCCAGTTTGCTTGGGGTGAGTTCATCCTTTTCAGATAGCACTGGTCTTCGATCTATCTCGTCAAACTTGACTGGGCTTGCTGGTTTCTCACCAGGCTTGACGGGGCTAGACTGCTTCTCATCTGGCTTTACAGGAGTGAGATCATCCTTCTCAGATGGTACTAGGCTTGAAGTTTTCTCATCTGGCTTGACTGGGATAGGTGCCTTCCCATCAATCTTGGCTGGGCTTGCTGGTTTCTCATCAGGCTTGCTCAAAATGAGATCAACCTTCTCAGATGGTACTGGGCTTGGTGCCTTTTCATCAGACTTCCTTGGTAACTTCTCATCCGGCTTTGCTAGAATAATTTCATCCTTCTCAGATGGTACTGGGCTTAGTGCCTTCTCGTCACCTTTGACTGGGCTAGGCACCTCCTCATCTGGCTTCACTGGGCTTGTTGGCTTCTCATCAGGCTTGACAGGGCTTGGTTCCTTCTCATCCGTCTTGGCTGGAATGATTTCATCCTCTTTAGGTGGTACTGGGCTTGATGCCTTCTCGTCAGGTTGGCTTGTTGTCATCTCGTCCGGCTTGATTGGACTAAGCACCTTCTCATCAGTCTTAGCTGGGCTTGATGGCTTCTCGTCAGGCTTACTCAGAATGAGATCATCATTTTCAGATGGTACTGGGACAGGAGTCTTCTCATCAGTCCTAGCTGAAGTAAGTTCATCCTTGTCAGATGGTACAGAGCTAAGTACTTCGTCATCAGGCTTAACTGGGCTTGATACCTTTTCGTCCGGTTTCGCTAGGCTAATCGTCATCTCATCAGGTTTGACTGGGCTTGCCGGCTTTTCGTCTGGCTTAGCTGGGATAGGCACCTTCTCATCAGGCTTGGCTGGGCTTGATGGCTTCTCGTCAGGCTTACTTAGAATGAGATCACCCTTTTCAGATGGTACTGGGATAGGAGTCGTCTCATCGGTCCTCGCTGGAGTAAGTTCATCCTTTTCAAACGCTACAGTGCTTGGTACTTTGTCATCAGGCCTGACTGGGCTTGGTGCCTTCTCGCCTGGTTTGACAGGGCTTGGTAGCATCTCATCCGTCTTGGCTGGAATGATTTCATCCTTCTCAGATGCTACTGGGCTTGTTGCTTTGGCATCAGGCTTAACTGGGCTCGATGCCTTTTCATCCAGTTTGGCTGGACTAATCGTCTCCTCATCAGGTTTTCCTGGGCTTGCCGGCTTTTCGTCTGGCTTGGCTGGTATAGGCGCCTTCTCATCAGGCTTGGCTGGGCTTGATGGCTTCGCGTCTGGCTTACTTTGAATGAGATCATCCTTTTCAGATGGTACTGGTATAGGAGTCTTATCATCAATCCTCGCTGGAGTAAGTTCATTCTTGCCAGATGGTACAGTGCTTGGCACTTTGTCATCAGGCCTGACTGAGCTTGTGGCCTTTTTGTTTGGTCTGACAGGGCTTGGTAGCGTCTCATCCAGCTTGGCTGGAATTGTTTCATCCTTTTCAGATGATACTAGGATTGGTACCTTCTCATCAGACTTAACTGGGCTTACTGGCTTCTCATCAGGCTTGCCTGAAATGAGTTCATCCTTTTCAATCGAAACTGGGCTTGTTTCCTTCTCGTCAGGCTTGACTGTGCTCGGTACCTTCTCATCTGGCTTCACTGGGCTTGTTGGCTTCTCATCGTGTTTGACTGGGCTTGGTGCCTTCTCGTCAGGCACGACTGGAGATAAGTCATCCTTTTCAGATGGTACTGGGCTTGGTGCTTTCTCGTCTGGTATGACAGGGCTTTGTTCCTTCTTATCCGTCTTGGCTGGAATGATTTCATCCTGCTCAGATGGTACTGGGCTTGATGCCTTCTCGTCAGGCTTTACTTGGCTTGTTGTCATCGCTTCTGGCTTGATTGGGCTAGGCACCTTCACATCAGGCTTGGCTGAGCTTGGTGGCTTCTCGTCAGGCTTACTCAGAATGAGATCATCCACTTCAGATGGTACTGGGATGTGAGACTTCTCATCAGTTCTCGCTGGAGTAAGTTCTTTCTTGTCAGATGGTACAGTGCTTGGTATTTTGTGATCAGGCCTGACTGAGCTTGGTGCCTTCTCGTCTGATTTGACAGGGCTTGGTAGCGTCTCATCCGGCTTGGATGGAATGATTTTATCCTTCTCAGATGCTACTGGGCTTGCTGCCTCTTCAGCAGGCTTGACTGGGCTAGGCACCTTCTCATCGGGCTTGGCTGGAGTCAGTTCATCCTTCTCAGATAGCACAGGGCTAGGTGCTTTGGCATCAGGCTTAACTGGGCTTGATGCCTTTTCGTCCGGTTTGGCTGGGCTAATCGTCATCTCATCAGGTTTGACTAGGCTTGCCGGCTTCTCGTCTGGCTTGTCTGGGATAGGCGCCTTCACATCAGGCTTAGCTGGGCTTGATGGCTTCTCATCAGGCTTACTTAGAATGAGATCATCCTTTTCAGATGGTACTGGGGTAGGAGTCTTCTCATCAGTCCTCGCTGGAGTAAGTTCATCCTTGTCAGATGGTACAGTGGTTGATATTTTGTCATCAGGCCTGACTGGGCTTGGTGCCTTCTCGTCTGGTTTGACAGGGCTTGGTAGCGTCTCATCCGGCTTGGCTAGAATGATTTTATCCTTCTCAGATGCCACTGGGCTTGCTGCCTTTTCATCAGGCTTGATTGGGCTAGGCACCTTCTCATCGGGCTTGGCTGGAGTAAGTTCATCCTTCTCAGATAGCACTGGGCTAGGTGCTTTGGCATCAGGCTTAACTGGGCTTGATGCCTTTTCGTCCGGTTTGGCTGGGCTAATCATCATCTCATCAGGTTTGACTAGGCTTGCCGGCTTCTCGTCTGGCTTGTCTGGGATAGGCGCCTTCTCATCAGGCTTAGCTGGGCTTGATGGCTTCTCGTCAGGCTTACTTAAAATGAGATCATCCTTTTCAGATTGTACTGGGATAGGAGTCTTCTCATCAGTCCTCGCTGGAGTAAGTTCATCCGTGTCAGATGGTACAGTGCTTGGTACTTTGTCATCAGGCCTGACTGGGCTTGGTGCCTTCTCGTCTGATTTGACAGGGCTTGGTAGCGTCTCATCTGGCTTGGCTAGAATGATTTTATCCTCCTCAGATACTACTGGGCTTGCTGCCTTTTCATCAGGCTTGACTGGGCTAAGCACCTTCTGTTTGGGCTTGGCTGGAGTAAGTTCATCCTTCTCAGATAGCACAGGGCTAGGTGCTTTGGCATCAGGCTTAACTGGGCTTGATGCCTTTTCGTCCGGTTTGGCTGGGCTAATCGTCATCTCATCAGGTTTGATTAGGCTTGCCGACTTCTCGTCTGGCTTGTCTAGGATAGGCGCCTTCTCATCAGGCTTGCCTGTGCTTGCCGGCTTTTCGTCTGGCTTGGCTGGGATAGGCGCCTTCTCATCAGGCTTGGCTGGGCTTGATGGCTTCTCGTCAGGCTTACTTAGAATGAGATCATCCTTGTCAGATGGTACTGGGATAGGAGTCTTCTCATAACTCCTCGCTGGAGTAAGTTCATCCTTGTCAAATGGTACAGTGCTTGGTACTTTGTCATCAGGCCTGACTGGACTTGGTGCCTTCTCGTCTGGTTTGACAGGGCTTGGTAGCGTCTCATCCAGCTTGGCTAGAATGATTTCATCCTTTTCAGATGATACTATGCTTAGTGCCGTATCAGACTTAACGGGGCTTGCTGGCTTCTCATCAGGCTTGCCTGAAATGATATCATCCTTTTCAATCGAAAATGGGCTTGTTGCCTCCTCCTCAGGCTTGATTGTGCTCGATACCTTGTCATCATGCTTAATTGGGCTTGATGGCTTCTCATCAGGTATGACTGTGCTTGATGCCTTCTTGTCAGTCTTGGCTGGGCTTGGTGCCTTCTCGTCTGATTTGATAGGGCTTGGTTTCTCCTCATCTAGCTTGTCTGAAATGATTTCACCCTTCTCAGATAGTTCTGGGCTTGCTGCTTTTTCATCAGGCTTGACTGGGCTTGTTGGCTTCTCATCAGGCTTGCTTGTAATGTGATCATCCATTTCAGATGGTACTGAGCTAGTTGCCTGCTCGTCTGATTCGACCGGGCAAGGTTTTTCCTCATCTAGCTTTGCAATAATAATTTCATCCTTCTCAGATGGTGCTGGGCTTGCTGCCTTTTCATCAGGCTTGACTGGGCTTGCTGGCCTCTCATCCGGCTTGCTTGGAATTAGATCATCCTTTTCAGATGGCACTGGGATTTGTGCTTTCTCGTCTGGTTTGACAGGGCTTGGTACTTTCTCATCTAGCTTTGCTGAAATAATTCCATCCTTCTCAGATGGTACTGAACTTATTTCCTTCTCATCAGGCTTGACTGGGCTTGGTGGCATTTCGTCAGGCTTAGTTGGAATGAGACCGTCTTTTATAGATGGTACTGGGCTTGGAGTTTTCTCATCAGGCTTACTTGTAATGATTTCATCCTCTTGAGATTGTACAGGGCTTGGTGCCTTCTCTCCAGGCTTGGCTGGGCTTATTGGCACCTCATCGGGCTTGCTTGGAATGAAACTATCTTTTTCTGATTGCACTTGGCTTGGAGCTTTCTCGTCTGGTTTATCAGGGCTTGGTACCTTCTCATCCAGCTTGGCTGGAATGATTTTATCCTTTTCAGATGGTAGTGGACTTGGAGCATTCTCATCAATCTTGACTGAGCTAGTTGTCTTCTCATCAGTCTTTGCTGGGAAAAGTTCATCCTCCTCAGTTGGTGTAGGGCTTTGTGACTTTTCGCCAAGCTTGACTGGGCTAGGCGCCTTTTCATCAGCCTTGTTTGAAGAAAGTTCATCCTTCTCAGTTGGTATTAGGTTTAAAGCCTTCTCATCAGGCTTGACTGGGCTTGGAGCTTTCTCATCAGTCTTCACTGGGCTTGCTTGCTTCTCATCAGGCTTACTTGGAATGAGATCATCCTTTTCATTTGATACTGGGCTTGCATCCATCTCAGTTGAAAGTAATTTTTCTGATAATAATTCGTTTGTCTTGTCAATCAGATCTTCAAATTTGCTTGGTAGAGTTTTTGCGACTGTAGCTTTTGGTACTACAATTTCTTCAGATTTACTTAATAAATCTTCACCATCGATTTCTTTTTCAATTTGTTTGATATCAAGAAAATCTTTTTCTAGACCAACTTGCTTGTCATCAAGTTCGTCAGAAATGATATCTGTTTTTGTGATTGCATCTATTTCTTGTTTTGGTTTCAAGTCTTGTTTTGTTTCAATGGAATCAACAGATTCGATTGGGGTTATTTTGGCTATCTCCTCGATTTTAGTGTCAAGTGATTTTAAATCATCAACCGTTTTCGCAACGATTATTTCCACGTTTTCAGTAATCTTTTCATCCTCTTCCTTTTCGGGAATAAGTTTTTTCACATCTTCTTTTGCTGATAATGGACTGGAAACTCGGTTTGTGTCGGAGCTTTCCAATGTACTGTCAGTCATTGCGTCAAGAATTTCTTTTTCAGTGCTCAAATCACGTTCTGTTCTTATGATATCTTTTGTTTCCTTTGCGATTTCTGTAAGACTTAATTTTTTTTCTGCCTCTTTCAGTACATCTAATAGAAGTTCAGGGCTAGGTATGTCTTCTTCAGATAAGTCTTGTGTGTCTGTGTCAATAGTAAGTTCTTTTGTTATTTTTTCATGTGTTACGTCATCTTGGATTTTGATACCTTGGTCCACTTCATCCTTTATCTGAGCCTCTTTCTCTGGACTAGGTTCTTTTGCAGGAACTTTGCTGAGAACGGCATCAGAAATTTTATGATCTTGTGGTTTCTCATCGATGGTGATTTTATGTTTGTCTAGTTTATCAGCCTCAAGTATATGGGACTGTTTTGGTTCTTCCACTAGACTGACTTTAGTAACGGTAGTCTTATCTTCTTTGGACAAAGCTGTAAGTTCTTCATCAACTTCATCAAGAAAATCTTTGTCAACGACAACAAAGCCATCCTCATCTAAGTGCTCTTCTATTTTATGCTCGCCATCTTTCTCTATCGGCATGCTTTCCATAGGGCTAATTTTTTCAAAAAGTTTGCTCGGGCTAGGTGTTTTGTCTTCCGTTTTGAGTGAACTAAGTTTTTGTGAAAGCTCATTTTCATCAGGTGTTACCGCGCTAGGTTTTTCATTAGCGAGTGTTACTTTCCTTATAGTTCGGGTTTTTATAGTCCCATCAGGTAGTTCATCTTCTTCAGTAGTTAAAACTATCGTTTTGTACCTTAAAATTGTTCTTGTAATATTGCTGTACTCTTGAGTGATAGTCATTATAATAATTTTTCGTCTTATAACGATGCCATTTTCGGTTAAGGTTATGAATTGTGTGCTCGTATCTTCTTCTGGTTGTCCTACAGATTCAAAACCTTTCAGATGTTTTTCAATTTCTATTTCTTGTTCTTCATCATAGATCAGGCTGGGTAATTTATCTTTAGGAGAAGTTGGCGCTTCTAAGCTTGATATTGTTTCAGCAGGCGTGATAAGTTTCCCTAAACCAAGATCAGTAGCCTTTGTCGGCTTATCATGAAGTTCGTCAGGAATTATTGACTGGGTCGGGCTGGGTGCCGTTTTGTCAGATTCGATTGGGCTAGCTGCCTTTTCATCTGACTGAAAAGGTCTAGGTTGTTTCTCATCTGGCTTTGCCGAGCTAGGTTCCTTTTCATCGGGCTTTGCCGGGCTAGGCACCTTCTCGTCAGACTTGATTGGACTAGGAACCTTCTCTTCTGATGTGGTCAAGCTTGGTTTTCTTTCATCATCTTTGACTGGAATAATTTCATCTTTCTCAGATGGTACTGGGCTTGCAGCTTTCTCATCGGGTTCGACAGGGCTTAGTGCTTTCTCATAAAGCTTAACAGGGCTAGGTGCCTTCTCGTCAGTCATGACTGAGATTTGTATCTTCTCATCTGGCCTAGCTAGAATAACATCCTCTTTCTCTGATGGTACCGGACTCGGAGTTTTCTCATCGGGCTTGTCAGGGCTAGGTGTTTTCTCATCGGGCTTGTCAGGACTAGGTGTTTTCTCGTCAGGTACGGCCGAAATCGTTTCAGCTTTGTCAAATAGTACTAGGCTTGGTTTCATCTCATCAGGCTTGTTTAGAGTCGGTGCCTTGTCATCAAGTTTGACAGGGCTTAGTGTCTTCTCATCAGGCTTAGCAGAAATAAGTTCAGCCTTCTCAGATGGTACTGAGCTTGGAGCTATCTCAACAGGCTTCACAGAGCTAGGCGCCATCTCATCAGGCTTGACTGGGCTAGGCGCCTTCTCATCAGACTTAGCTGGAATAAGTTCATCCTGTTCAGATGTTACTGGGCTTCGTACCTTCTCATCAGGCTTAGCTGGAATATGTTCACCCTTCTCAGAGGGTACTGGGCTTGGAGCTGTCTCATCAAGCTTTGCGGGGGTTGGTAACTTCTTACCAGGCTTGACGGGACTTGGCATTTTCTCATCAGGCTCGACGGAGCTTGATGCTGTCTTGTCAGGTTCGGTGGGACTTGGCGCCTTCTCATCAGGCTTGATGGGGCTCGGTGCTTTCTCATCAGGCTTTGCTGAAATAAGTACAGCCTTCTCAGAAAGTATTATTGGGCTTAGAGATTTCTCATCAGGTCTGGCTGGTGTAGGCTCTTTCTCATCAACAGGGCTAAGCTCCTTCTCGTTTGCTTTAAGTTGGCTAAGCTCCTTGTCATCTGCCATGACTGGGCTAGGTGCTTTGTCGTTTAGCTTGGCTGGGCTAGGCGTCTTCTCACCTGGTTTGACGTGACTTTGTGTGAGTGAGTCCAGTTTTTCGACACTTGGTTCCTTTTCATCAGATTTGCTAGTAATCAAACTAAGATCAACTGTTTTCATCAGTTTTTCCACTGATTTTATACTCAAAACTCCATCATCAGTTTCTAAAAGACTTAAATCCTTTTCATCAAGCTTTGTTGGATATGGTGTCTTTTCCTCGGATGTAAGAAGGCTTGATTTCCTATCGAGGAGCTCTATTGAGCTAGATGACTTCTCTTCCGAGGTGATTAGGCTAAGTTTTCGTTCGTCGGGCTTGACCGGGCTTGGAGCTTTCTCATCAGGTCTGATGGAGCTTAGTACTTTCTCATCAAGATGTACCGGGCTAGGTGCCTTGTCTTCCTGAGTGATTAGGCTTGGTTTTCGTTCATCAGACTTGACTGGGCTCGGAGCTTTCTCCTCCGGAGTGACGAGGCTTGGCTTTCGTTCATCAGGCTTGACAAGGCTCGGAGCCTTTTCGTCAGGTGTGATGGGGCTTGGTTCTTTCTCGACAGGTTTGACTTGGCCTTGTATCTTCTCGTGAGGTTTGACGAGGCTTGGTTCTTCTTTATCAAGATGTCCAGGGCTAAGTGCCTTTTCATCCGTTGTGATTAGGCTTGGCTTTCGTTCATCAGGCTTGATTGGAGTTGTGGCCTTCTCGTCAAGCTGGACGGGGCTTGGTACTTTCTCGTCACGATGTACCAGGCTAGGTGCTTTTTCTTTAGGAGTGTCTAGGCTTGAATTTCGTTCATCAGTCTTGACTGAGCTCGGGGCTTTCTCGTCAGGTATAGCGGGGCTTGGTTCTTTCTCGTCAAGGTGTACTGGGCTAGGTTCCTTCTCTTCCGAAGTGATTAGGCTTGGCTTTCGTTCATCAAGCTGTTGTGGGCAAGGTGCTTTTTCTTCCGGAGTGATTAGGCTTGGCTTTCGTTCCTCAGGCTTGACTGGACTTGATGCCTTCTCGTCATGCTTGACGGGGCTTGGCTCTTTCTCGTCAAGGTGTACCGGGCTAGGTGCCTTCTCATCCGGAGTTATTAAGCTTAGCTTTCGTACATCAGTCTTAACTTGGCTAGGGATCTTCTCGTCGGGCTTGACGGTGCTTGGTTCGTTCTCATCAAGGTGGAGAAGGCTTGGTGCCTCCTGTTCTGCAGTAGTTAGGCTAGGTTTATGTTCATCAGGCTTGACCGGGCTAGGTTCTTTGTCGTCAATATGTACTGGGCTAGGTGACTTCCCTTCAGGTGTGATAAGGCTTGGCTTTCGTTCATCAGGCTTGATTGAGCTTGGTGCCTTCTCGTCAGGTTCAACGAGGCTTGGTACTTTCTCATCAAGGTAAACTGGTACAATTGCCTTGTCTTCCTGAGTGATTAGGCTTGACTTTTGTTCATCAGGCTTTTCCGGGCTAGGTGCCTTCTCTTCCGGCGTAACTAGGCTTGGTTTTTGTTCATCAGGCTGGACTGAGCTCGAGGCCTTCTGGTCAGGTTTGACGGGGCTTCTTCGTTCTTTCTCGTCAAGGTATACTGGGCTAAGTGCCTCCTGTTCTGGAGTGATTAGGCTTAGCTTTCGATCATCAGGCTTGATTGGGCTTGATGCCTTCTTGTCAGGCTTGGCGGAGCTTGGCTGTTTTACTTCAAGGTGTACTGGGCTAAGTGCCTTCTCTTCTGGAGTGATAAGGCTTGACTTTCTTTCATCAGGCTTGATAGTGCCTGGGGCTTTCCCATCAGGCTTGACGGGGCTTGGTTCTTTCTCGTCAAGGTGTACTGGGCTAGGTGCCTTGTCTTCCTGAGTGATTAGACTTGACTTTCGTTCATCAGGCTTTACTGGGCTTGGTGCTTTCTCTTCCGGAATAACTTGGCTTGGTTTTTGTTCATCAGGCTGGATTGAGCTCAAAGTCTTCTGGTCAGGCTTGACGTGGCTTGGTTCTTTCTCGTCAAGGTGTACCGGGCTAGGTGCCTTCTCTTCCGGAGTGACTAGGCTTGGCTTTCGTTCATCAGGCTTGACTGGGCTTGGTGCCTTCTCGTCATACTTTGCGGGGCTTGTCTCTGTCTCATCAAGGTGTACCGGGCTAGGTGCCATCTCTTCCGGAGTGATTTCGCTCGATTTTCGTTCATCAGGCGTGACTGGACTTGGTGCCTTCTCTTCAGGAGTTATTAAACTTGTCTTCTGTTCATCAGGCTTGATTGGGCTCGTTGCCTTTTCGTCCGGCTTGGCGGGGCTTGGCTCTTTCTCATCAAGGTGTACAGGGCTAGGTGCCTTCTCTTCTGGAATGACTAGGCTTGGCTTTCGATCATCAGGCTTGACTGGGCTTGTTACTTTCTCGTCAGGCTTGGTGGAGCTTGGCTGTTTCTCTTCAAGGTGTACCGGGCTAGGTGCCTTCTCTTCCGGAGTTATTAGGCTCGACTTTTGTTCAACAGGCTTGACTGGGCTTGGTGCCTTCTCGTCAGGCTTGGCGGGGCTTCTCTCTGTCTTGTCAATGTGTATCGGGCTAGGTGCCTTCTCTTCCGGAGTGACTAGGCTTGGCTTTCGTTCATCAGGCTTGACTGGGCTTGGTGCCTTCTCATCAGACTTGGCTGGGCTTATCTCTGTCTCATCAAGGTGTACCGGGCTAGGTGCTTTCTCTTCCGGAGTGATTAGACTCGATTTTCGTTCATCAGGCGTGACTGGACTTGGTGCCTTCTTTTCCGGAGTTATTAGGCTCGACTTTTGTTCAACAGGCTTGACTGGGCTTGGTGCCTTCTCGTCAGGCTTGGCGGGGCTTGTCTCTGTCTCGTCAATGTGTATCGGGCTAGGTGCCTTCTCTTCTGGAGTGACTAGGCTTGGCTTTCGTTCATCAGGCTTGACTGGGCTTGGTGCCTTCTCGTCAGACTTGGCAGGGCTTGTCTCTGTCTCATCAAGGTGTACCGGGCTAGGTGCCTTCGTTACCGGAGTTATTAGGCTCGACTTTTGTTCAACAGGCTTGACTGGGCTTGGTGCCTTCTCGTCAGGCTTGGCGGGGCTTGTCTCTGTCTCGTCAATGTGTATCGGGCTAGGTGCCTTCTCTTCCGGAGTGATTAAGCTCGATTTTCGTTCATCAGGCGTGACTGGACTTGATGCCTTCTCTTCAGGAGTTATTAACCTTGTCTTCTGTTCATCAGGCTTGATTGGGCTTGTTGCCTTCTCGTCTGGCTTGGCCGGGCTTGGTTCTTTCTTATCAAGGTGTACAGGGCTAGGTGCCTTCTCTTCTGGAGTGACTTGGCTTGGCTTTTGATCATCAGGCTTGATTGGGCTTGATGCCTTTTCGTCAGGCTTGGCGGGGCTTGGCTGTTTTTCTTCAAGGTGCACCGGGCTAGTTGCATTCTCTTCCGGAGTTATTAGGCTCGACTCTCGTTCATCAGGCGTGACTGGACTTGAAGCTTTCTCTTCAGAAGTTATTAAGCTTGTCTTCTGTTCATCAGGCTTGATTGGGCTTGGTGCCTTCTCGTCAGACTTGGCGGGGCTTGTCTCTGTCTCATCAAGGTGTATCGGGCTAGGTGCCTTCTCTTCCGGAGTGATTACGCTCGATTTTCGTTCATCAGGCGTGACTGGTCTTGGTGCCTTCTCTTCAGGAGTTATTAAGCTTGTCTTCTGTTCATCAGGCTTGATTGAGCTCGTTGCCTTCTCGTCCGGCTTGGCGGGGCTTGGCTCTTTCTCATCAAGGTGTACAGAGCTAGGTGCCTTCTCTTCTGGAGTGACTAGGCTTGGCTTTCGATCATCAGGCTTGATTAGGCTTGATGCCTTCTCATCAGGCTTGGTGGGGCTTGGCTGTTTCTCTTCAAGGTGTACCGGGCTAGGTGCCTTCTCTTCCGGAGTTATTAGGCTCCACTTTTGTTCAACAGGCTTGACTGGGCTTGGTGCCTTCTCGTCTGGCTTGGCGAGGCTTGGCTCTTTCTTATCAAGGTGTACCGGGCTAGGTGCCTTCTCTTCCGGAGTGACTAGGCTTGGCTTTCGTTCATCAGGCTTGATTGGGCTTGGTGCCTTCTCGTCAAGCTTGGCGGGGCTTGTCTCTGTCTCATCAAGGTGTATCGGGCTAGGTGCCTTCTCTTCCGGAGTGATTACGCTCGATTTTCGTTCATCAGGCGTGACTGGTCTTGGTGCCTTCTCTTCAGGAGTTATTAAGCTTGTCTTCTGTTCATCAGGCTTGATTGAGCTCGTTGCCTTCTCGTCCGGCTTGGCAGGGCTTGGCTCTTTCTCATCAAGGTGTACAGAGCTAGGTGCCTTCTCTTCTGGAGTGACTAGGCTTGGCTTTCGATCATCAGGCTTGATTAGGCTTGATGCCTTCTCATCAGGCTTGGTGGGGCTTGGCTGATTCTCTTCAAGGTGTACCGGGCTAGGTGCCTTCTCTTCCGGAGTTATTAGGCTCCACTTTTGTTCAACAGGCTTGACTGGGCTTGGTGCCTTCTCGTCAGGCTTGGCGGGGCTTGTCTCTGTCTCGTCAATGTGTATCGGGCTAGGTGCCTTCTCTTCCGGAGTGACTAGGCTCGACTTTCGTTCATCAGGCTTGACTGGGCTTGGTGCCTTCTCGTCAAGCTTGGCGGGGCTTGTCTCTGTCTCGTCAATGTGTACCGGGCTAGGTGCCTTCTCTTCCGGAGTGACTAGGCTCGACTTTCGTTCATCAGGCTTGACTGGGCTTGGTGCCTTCTCGTCAAGCTTGGCGGGGCTTGTCTCTGTCTCGTCAATGTGTACCGGGCTAGGTGCCTTCTCTTCCGGAGTTACTAGACTCGATTTTCGTTCATCAGGCTTGACTGGGATTGGTGCCTTCTCGTCAGGCTTGGCGGGGCTTGTCTCTGTCTCGTCAATGTGTATCGGGCTAGGTGCCTTTTCTTCCGGAGTGACTAGACTCGATTTTCGTTCATCAGGCTTGACTGGGCTTGTTACTTTCTCGTCAGGCTTGGTGGGGCTTGGCTGTTTCTCTTCAAGGTGTACCGGGCTAGGTGCCTTCTCTTCCGGAGTTATTAGGCTCGACTTTTGTTCAACAGGCTTGACTGGGCTTGGTGCCTTCTCGTCAGGCTTGGCGGGGCTTGTCTCCGTCTCGTCAATGTGTATAGGGCTAGGTGCCTTCTCTTCCGGAGTGACTAGGCTCGACTTTCGTTCATCACGCTTGACTGGGCTTGGTGCCTTCTCGTCAAGCTTGGCGGGGCTTGTTTCTGTCTCGTCAATGTGTACCGGGCTAGGTGCCTTCTCTTCCGGAGTGACTAGACTCGATTTTCGTTCATCAGGCTTGACTGGGCTTGGTGCCTTCTCGTCAAGCTTGGCGGGGCTTGTTTCTGTCTCGTCAATGTGTACCGGGCTAGGTGCCTTCTCTTCCGGAGTGACTAGGCTCGACTTTCGTTCATCAGGCTTGACTGGGCTTGGTGCCTTCTCGTCAAGCTTGGCGGGGCTTGTTTCTGTCTCGTCAATGTGTACCGGGCTAGGTGCCTTCTCTTCCGGAGTGACTAGACTCGATTTTCGTTCATCAGGCTTGACTGGGCTTGGTGCCTTCTCGTCAAGCTTGGCGGGGCTTGTTTCTGTCTCGTCAATGTGTACCGGGCTAGGTGCCTTCTCTTCCGGAGTTACTAGACTCGATTTTCGTTCATCAGGCTTGACTGGGATTGGTGCCTTCTCGTCAGGCTTGGCGGGGCTTGTCTCTGTCTCGTCAATGTGTGTCGGGCTAGGTGCCTTTTCTTCCGGAGTGACTAGGCTCGACTTTCGTTCATCAGGCTTGACTAGGCTTGGTGCCTTCTCGTCAAGCTTGGCGGGGCTTGTTTCTGTCTCGTCAATGTGTACCGGGCTAGGTGCCTTCTCTTCCGGAGTGACTAGACTCGATTTTCGTTCATCAGGCTTGACTGGGCTTGGTGCCTTCTCGTCAAGCTTGGCGGGGCTTGTTTCTGTCTCGTCAATGTGTACCGGGCTAGGTGCCTTCTCTTCCGGAGTTACTAGACTCGATTTTCGTTCATCAGGCTTGACTGGGATTGGTGCCTTCTCGTCAGGCTTGGCGGGGCTTGTCTCTGTCTCGTCAATGTGTATCGGGCTAGGTGCCTTTTCTTCCGGAGTGACTAGACTCGATTTTCGTTCATCAGGCTTGACTGGGCTTGTTACTTTCTCGTCAGGCTTGGTGGGGCTTGGCTGTTTCTCTTCAAGGTGTACCGGGCTAGGTGCCTTCTCTTCCGGAGTTATTAGGCTCGACTTTTGTTCAACAGGCTTGACTGGGCTTGGTGCCTTCTCGTCAGGCTTGGCGGGGCTTGTCTCCGTCTCGTCAATGTGTATCGGGCTAGGTGCCTTCTCTTCCGGAGTGACTAGGCTCGACTTTCGTTCATCAGGCTTGACTGGGCTTGGTGCCTTCTCGTCAAGCTTGGCGGGGCTTGTTTCTGTCTCGTCAATGTGTACCGGGCTAGGTGCCTTCTCTTCCGGAGTGACTAGACTCGATTTTCGTTCATCAGGCTTGACTGGGCTTGGTGCCTTCTCGTCAGGCTTGGTGGGGCTTGTCTCTGTCTTGTCAATGTGTATCGGGCTAGGTGCCTTCATTTCCGGAGTGACTAGACTCGATTTTCGTTCATCAGGCTTGACTGGGCTTGTTACTTTCTCGTCTGGCTTGGCGGGGCTTGGCTCTTTCTCATCAAGGTGTAACAGGCTAGGTGCCTTTTCTTCCGGAGTTACTAGGCTTGGTTTTCGATCATCAGGCTTGATTGGGCTTGGTGCTTTCTCGTCATGCTTGGCGGGGCTTGGCTCTTTCTCGTCAATGTGTACCGGGCTAGGTGCCTTCTCTTCCGGAGTGACTAGACTCGATTTTCGTTCATCAGGCTTGACTGGGCTTGGTGCCTTCTCGTCAAGCTTGGCGGGGCTTTTTTCTGTCTCGTCAATGTGTACCGGGCTAGGTGCCTTCTCTTCCGGAGTTACTAGGCTTGGTTTTCGATCATCTGGCTTGATTGGGCTTGGTGCTTTCTCGTCATGCTTGGCGGGGCTTGGCTCTTTCTCGTCAAGGTGTACCGGGCTAGGTGTTTTCTCTTCCGGAGTGACTAGGCTCGACTTTCGTTCATCAGGATTGACTGGGCTTTGTACTTTCTCGTTAATGTGAACTGAGCTAGGCGCTTTCTTTTCCGCAGTGATTAGACTTGGTTTTTGTTCATCAGGCTGGACTGAGCTCGAGGCCTTCTCATCAAGCTTGACGGGGCTTATTTCTTTCTCGTCTAGGGGAACGGGGCTATGTGCCTTCTCTTCTGGAGTGCTAAGGCTTGGCTTTCGTTCATCAGGTTTGATAGGGCTCGACGCCTGCTCGTCAGGTTTGGTAGGACTTTGTTCTTTCTCGTCACGTTTGACAAGGCTTAGTTCTTCTTCCTTATCGAGATGTACTGGGCTAGGTGCTTTCTCTTCCGGAGTGATTGAGCTTGGCTTTTGTTCATCAGACTTGAAAGGGCTCGGGGCCTTCTCGTCAGGCTTGACGGGGGTTGGTTCTTTCTCGTCTAGGGGAACGGGGCTATGTGCCTTCTCTTCTGGAGTGCTAAGGCTTGGCTTTCGTTCATCAGGTTTGATAGGGCTCGACGCCTGCTCGTCAGGTTTGGTGGGACTTGGTTCTTTCTCGTCAGGTTTGACAAGGCTTAGTTCTTCCTTATCGAGATATACTGGGCTTGGTGCCTTTTCTTCTGTAGTGATTAGGCTTGGCTTTCGTTCAACAGGTTTGATAGGGCTCGACGCCTGCTCGTCAGGTTTGGTAGGACTTTGTTCTTTCTCGTCACGTTTGACAAGGCTTAGTTCTTCTTCCTTATCGAGATGTACTGGGCTAGGTGCTTTGTCTTCCGGAGTGATTAGGATTGGCTTCTGTTCATCAGACTTGACTAGGGTTAGGGCCTTCTCGTCAGGCTTGACGGGGCTTGGTTCTTTCTCGTCTAAGTGAACTGGGCTAGGTACTTTTTCTTCTGGAGTGATTAGGCTTGGCTTTCGTTCATCAGGTTTGATAGGGCTCGACGCCTTATCGTCAGGTTTGGTGGGACTTGGTTCTTTCTCGTCAGGTTTGACAAGGCTTAGTTCTTCCTTATCGAGATATACTGGGCTTGGTGCCTTTTCTTCTGTAGTGATTAGGCTTGGCTTTCGTTCAACAGGTTTGATAGGGCTCGACGCCTTCTCGTCAGGTTTGGTGGGACTTTGTTCTTTTTCGTCAGGTTTGACAAGGCTTAGTTCTACCTTGTCAAGATGTACTGGGCTAGTTGCCTTCTCCTCCGAAATGTCTAGGCTTGGCTTTCGTTCGTCAATCTTGACTGGGCTCGGAGTCTCCTCTTGAGGCTTGACGGGGCTTTGTTCTTTCTCATCAAGGTGTGCAGGGCTGGGTGCTTTCTCTTCCTGAGTGATTACACTTGGCTTTCGTTCATCAGACTTGACTGGGCTCGCCGCCTTCTCGTCAGGTTTGGTGGGACTTGGTTCTTTCTCGTCAGGTTTGACAAGGCTTAGTTTTTCCTTGTCAAGATGTACTGGGCTAGGTGCTTTCTCCTCCGGAATGTCTAGGCTTGGCTTTCGTTCGTCAATCTTGACTGGGCTCGGAGCCTTCTCTTCAGGCTTGACGGGGCTCGACGCCTTCTGGTCAGGTTTGGTGGGACTTGGTTCTTTCTCGTCAGGTTTGACAAGGCTTAGTTTTTCCTTGTCAAGATGTACTGGGCTAGGTGCTTTCTCCTCCGGAATGTCTAGGCTTGGCTTTCGTTCGTCAATCTTGACTGGGCTCGGAGCCTCCTCTTCAGGCTTGACGGGGCTTTGTTCTTTCTCATCAAGGTGTGCAGGGCTGGGTGTTTTCACTTTCTGAGTGATTACGCTTGGCTTTCGTTCATCAGGCTTGACTGGGCTCGGGGCCTTCTCGTCAGGCTTGACGGAGCTTAGTTCTTTCTCGTCTAAGTGCACTGGGCTAGGTGCCTTCTCTCCTGGAGTAATTAGGCTTGGCTTTCGTTCATCAGACTTGACGGGGCTGGGGGCCTTCTCTTCAAGCTTTACCTGGCTAGATTCTGTTTCACCAAGGTGTACTGGGATGGGTACCTTCTCTTCCGGAGTTATTAAACTTGGTTTCCTTTCATCCGTCTTGTCTGGAATTTGTTCTGCGTCTAATGGTGTAAATGGTTCTGGCTTATTATCATCAAGTGTGACATTTCTATAAGTCCGGCTGACTTTGTTGCCATCTGGAAGTTCGTCTTCTTCGACAGTTAGGACGGTTACTTTATATTTAAATATTGTTTTCGTAATATTGCAATATTCTTGGATAATTGTTGTAATTATCGACTTTCTCTGTATGGGTACGCCTTTTTCGGTGACAATGACTGACTTTATCGTAGTATGTTCTTCTGGTTTATCAAAAGTTTCAAAAGATTTGAGTGCTTTTTCAATTTCTTTTTCTTGATTTTCATCATAAACTAGACTGGGTATTTTTTCTTCCACAGTGCTTTGACTAATGTCTTCCGACTTAACGGGACTTACTGCATCAGAATCATCTTTACCTGCCTCCGTGTCATCAATTTGAACTGGGCTTGATACCTTTTCCTCAACTGGGCTAGGCAGTTCTTTGATGGGCCTAGGCAATTTATCTTCGAACTCGAATGGGATAGGTTCCGGCTTCTTATCAAAAAGTTTCATTTGTCTTATAACCTGTGTGTATCTTGAACCATCAGGATGTTCATCCGCTTCAATGGTCATAATACAGATCTTATATTTCACAATTTTCTTGGTATAATGTTTATATTCTTGAATAACGGTCGTTATTAGAGATTTTCTCGTAATGGCTATGCCTTTCTCAGTAACAGTTTCAACTTTGCCAGTAGTATGTTCTTCTGACTTGCCCAAAGGTTCAAATTCCTTCAGAAGATTATCAATTTTTGATTCCTGAGCTTCATCACAAATCAACGTAGGTACCTCTCCGTCTGGTTTTGGTGCCTTCTCTCCTAGATGTACTAGACTAGGGGTTTTTCCTTCAGTTGTTGATGGGCTTGGAGCTTTCTCGTCAAGATGGATTGGGCTAGGCTTTCTCTCATCAGGCTGGACTGGACTTGGTGCTTTCTCATCTGGTTTCAAAGGGCTTGGCTCCATTTTGTCTAGAGGTATTGGACTAGTTACTTTTTCTGCTGATGTGACTAAGCTTAGCTTCCCTTCATCTTTTTCGTCGGGCTTTATTAGACTAGGTGCTTTCTCATCTGGCTTGACTGAGCTAGGTACCAGGTCCTCATGCTCGACTGGGCTGGGTGCTTTTTCATCAATATGAATTGAAATCGGAGATTTTTCATCAGGTTTGTCTGGGGTTGGCTCTGTTTCGTCAGGTTTCATAGAACTTGGTGCCTTCTTATCAACATCAATTGGGATAGTTGTCTTTTCTTCCAGTGTGATTAAACTTGGCTTTCTCTCATCAACCTTGACAGCACTCGGCGCCTTCTCGTCAGTTTTGACGGGGCTTGGTATTGTTTCATCGAGGTGGATTGGCCTAGGTTCTTCATCGTCTGTTTTGATAGTTGGTTCTTCTGGCGGGATTAAGCTAAGTTTTTTCTCATCAATGTTGACAGGACTTGGCTCTTTTTCATCAGGCTTGACTGGGCTTGGCACCTTTTCATCAAGGTGGAACGAGCTGGGTGGTTTCTCGTCAATTTTGACGATTTGTTTTTCTGGTGTGATTAAGCTTGGCTTCCTCTCATCGAACTTGACCGGGCTTGGCTCCTTTTCATCAGTTTTAACAGGGCTATCCTTTAAAGTTTCAATATCTGATACCTCTTTCTGTAAGCTTATCTCAGAAATAGGCGATTCATCATCAGGTGCATGTAATTTGTCTTCAAATTCAAATGGAATGATGTCTGGTTTTTCATCATATAATTTCATCTGTCTGATAACTCGAGTGTATTTAGAACCATCTGTATGTTCATCAGCTTCAATGGTCATTATGCAAATCTTGTATTTCACAATTTTCTTTGTTACATGTTTGAATTCCTGAATAACTGTTGTTATGAGAGATTTTCTTTTTATGACAATACCTTTCTCTGTGACAGTTTCAACTTTGCCAGAAGTATGCTCTTCTGATTTGCCCAAAGGCGTGAATTCTTTAAGAATTTTATTTATTTCTGACTCTTGTGCTTCGTCACAGATAAGAGTAGGCACTTCTCCATCAGGCTTATCCGAAAGAGACGTTTTGTCATCAAGCTTAGTTGGACTAGGTGTTTTTTCATGAGGGCTTGTAATTTTTTCGAGCAGCGATTCTTTTTCGGGACTCGGGGATTTTTTTTCCATCAGTTCCCTTGCTAAACTGAGAGGCTTCTCATGAGTTATTTCTTCCTCTGGGCTATGTGATTTCTCATCAGATTTAGGAGAACTAAGTTTAGGTTTTTCATACGCGAGTGATACTTTTCTGATGGTACGACTTACTCTAGTACCATCTGGCAGCTCGTCTTCTTCAATCGTTAAAACAGTAGTTTTATATCTAAATGTTGTTTTACTTACATTGGTATATTCTTGAAGTATTGTCGTTACAGTTGATTTTCTTTGTACTAATATGCCTTTTTCAGTGATTGTTAAAATTTGTGTAGTGGTGTATTCCTCAGGATTACCTGATGGTTCAAAACTCATTAGTCTTTCTTCAATTTCTAATTCCTCATCTTCATCGTAAATAAAACTAGGCTGATCATCTGGTGTTTGGCTTATAGGCTTTGATATAGTTGGGCTAGGTATTTTTTCTTCCATATCCGGTAAACTTAATTTTTCATCAGGTTTTACTGAAATAGCTGGCTTTTCATCGAGTTCTGCTGCTTTTTTGTCAGGGCTAGGTGCTTCATCGTCTGTCTTGACTGGGCTGAGTTTTGGTTTTTCATAAGAAAGAGATACTTTTCTGTAAGTTCTCCCAGTTTTGGTACCATCAGGAAGTTCGTCATCTTCAATTGTTAAAATTGTAGTTTTGTATCTAACAATTGTCCTCGTAATGTTACTATATTCCTGTACGATAGTTGTTACTATAGATTTCCTAGTTATGACAATACCTTTTTCGGTAATTGTTACAAATTGTGTACTGGACACTTCCTCTGGTTTTCCAATTGGTTCAAATCCAATCAGCCTTTCTTCAATGTCTAGCTCATTGTCTTCGTCATAAATTAGGCTAGGAACCTTATCTTCAACAGGTGTAGGTATCTTCTCTTCAGGCTTGGGTAGACTTGGCGTTTTTTTAGTTGAAACATCTTTTTCGGGACTGGCTTCTCTCTCAGGACTTAATTGCTTTGCAATGTGATCTTTCATTTCGTCAAATATTGATATTTCTGGTTTTTCCTCAAGTTTTCCATCGGTAGAAACCACTTCTGTTGGTGTTTCCTTGAGTGGACTAGTTGTTTTGATGACTGGCTTTTCTTTGTCTTCCTTTTCAGAAACCTTCTTTTTTGGAGTTAAATCTTTTACTTCCTTTTCAGGACTACTTTCCTTATTGCTATCAGTTGATTTTATTTCGATTGGCTTGATTTCAGCTTCCTTAACTATAGTCTTTTCCGGAACTTCTTTCTCTGGGGTAGGTTCTTTCTTCTCAGTTTTTTTACCAAAGAATCCAAATACTTCATCTTTGAATGCGGACACCTTTCCAGCAACTTTCTCTACTCTTGTTTCAGCTTTTTGTAATAATGTTTTCTTAGGAAGTTCCTTTTCAGGACTTATCGGTTTATCATCTATAGGTGATTTTTCTTTAATAAGTGTTTCAGGTTGTTCAGGTTTTTCTGGAATTATATCCTTTTTCGGTTCGACAGCCGCTTCGTCTAAGCTACGTCGCCTTTCAGAAATATCAATTGATTCCCCTTCAAGTGTTGTAAGTTCACTGATTTCAGACGGTTTTGTTTCAGTTTTTTCTTGTTGAATTTTTTCTTCTTTTCTCTTCAAATCAGCAATTTTTTCTTCAAGTTTTTCTAGTGTCTTAGCTGATTCTAATGTAGTGCTGACTCTTCTCTCAGGCTGCATTTCTTCTACGTCTATCATGGCATGATCGATTAGATCTTTACCAGTTATATGTGTTTCAGTAATTTCAATTTTCTGTTCTTCTTCTGAAATTTCCTTAATATCGTCTACTTTTTCTTTGGGCTTATCTTCCAAAAGTTCTCGTTTAACTCGCTTACCTTCACTTAGTACAGTCTTGTCTGAAGTCTCACTGACATCTTCTGAAGTGATTGATCTCACTGGTGACACTTCTTTCTGAATTGTCTCTGCGACTTCATGTGTGGGCTTGGCATCAAGAGTTTTTATTTCTTTAACATCTTTATGCAAATCGTGTTTGATTTCTTGCTCACTTGACAAAAGCATCTTTGTTGCTTCAATAACACTAACAGTTTTGTCCACACTCGGGAAGGCTTCGGGTGATTTACTTAATAAAGGTGACTTTTCAGCCATTATTTCTTCTAAGCTCTTTTCCGATTTTAGTACTTCAGCAACGTCAGCTACAATTTTTTCGACTTCTTTAGGACTTAAGGGAGGCTTATCAGCCATTTCTAACTTACGAGCCTCCTCAATTTCTTTTTCAACGTCTTCAGGTATTGATGGGATCTTTTCAGGCATACTTGGGATATCTTCAATTACAATAATATCATCTTTAATTGGTGAATCAAGAGTCGTGATGTGAGTTTCTCTTAGCTGTTCAGTGTACTGACCATAGTCATATTCAGCATCATCGTACTCTTTAACTGGTTTTAGATCTTTATCAGGAACTGCTGAAACTTTCATTTGTTCGTGATACATTGGGGATTCTGGTGCTGAACCAGGCGTTACAGTAACGAGTTCAGGATGCGATGCACGTTGAACAGTTTTTAAAACCACATCGTCTTGGACTGCTTTCATTCCTTTGTAAGACATAGCGGCTTCCTGGTCTAGAAGAGGTAAGTCTTTAGGAACTTTGATTTCATCTGGTTTACGTTTAGTGAATTCTTCTTCTGGTGTTTTCTTTTCTACATAGGTTCTATAGTCTACTTCCTCATGCAAAGGAAGGTCGGCTACTTCGTCAGGTGTCTTGACAATTTCTCTTATGGGCACAGGAATGGCGTCAAGCTTAGGACTTTTTTCAAGAGATAATGGTTTCGTATCTATTAAGCTTTGAGGTGGAATTACTTCCTTTGTTTCCTCCTGAATGTGTTTTTCCTCGATTTGTTGATCTTCTATAATATCATCAAGAGTTATTCTCTCATCTTCAGGTAGAGTGGGTGCAGTCGTGGCTCCAGATTCGATAGTAGTTGAGATTTTCTCATCCGGTTGAGACTCTTGAACCTGCATTTCAAGAGAATCTTTGGGTTTGGGAATACTCTTACTATCCGAAGTCTTTTTTTCACTGCTTATATCTTGTTTTTCTTCAACACTCACGGAGTGTTCTTTGGATTCTATTTGTTTTGGTTCTGTTTCAATAATAGCTTCAGTCTTTATTTGTGTTTCTTCCGGTTTTTCCTGCTCCAATACTGTTAAATCTTTCTTTTTCTCAGATTCTTCTTTGTCTTTGGCGTGTTTTTGCAATTCTTCTTCATGATCATGACTGTCTTCTCGATCCAAGACAGAGTCAGTATATTGTTCAACTTCTTCTTTTTCAATAATCAGATATTCTTCTTCAAACTCACCGTCGGCAGTCGTTTCAGTCTTAGTGTCATCTATTAAGCAAGTAATTTTTTCAATATCCGATCGTCCTACGAACTCAATTTTCTCCTCAGCTTCGCTATCCCTGTTAAATACTGCTTCTATTTCTCTTACAATTTCTTGTTCCTCTCTTTCATCTAACTCTTGTTGTTTTATATCATCGAGAGACTTTGACGTGTCTTCATCAGATTTCTTTGCATCTTTCAGAATATCTTCGTAGTTAACTCTTTGTAATCCCTTTAATTTTGAAGAATCAGCTTTAACTGACTTCACTGATTTAGTTGGACTCTTCATAGCTTTTAATCCTTTCACTGGTGATGAGAGCGGTCTAGGCCGGCGCGAGATAGGTTCCCGTTTAGCTTTAGTTTCTTTCTTCTCCGCTGCTTTTGTTGTGATATCTCTTTTAGGGGAAGCTTGTTTATATTTTGATTCAACAACCATGCGATTTTTCGCTTCTTTGGTGCTTTTGGCTGGGGTGCTACCGGGGCTCAGTCTTCTAGTTTTGGCTTTAATTTTGTCTTTTACCGCTGGTACGGATGGAGTAGGTTTGGCGTCGACTGTCTTTTTGGGTGTAGTTGGAGGCGATTTTTTGTCTTCAGTCACTGCTTTTTTATCAGCACTCACTAATGTTTTCCTTTCTGAAACGGCGCGCGTTGCACGATGGCTGATTTTACTCCTTATTGTTGATGACGTCATTTCAGATTTGCGAGTGTCTACCCGTGTTTTCTTTTCTACTTTAGCTTTTGGTTCAGCGTCAACTTTTTTAGCATCAGCCTTAACTATAGAGTCTTTAACTTCATCAGTCTTATCTACTCGTTTCGTTTTCTTATCCACAGCCTTCTTTTTTACTTCTTTCTTTATAGGCAGACCGTCAATCACAGTGCTCTCATATTGAGCAATCTTATCATCTAGTTTAGTTTCTATTCTCGCAGTGATAGCGTGATGTAAAACAGAGTCCATTTTATCTTCCCCGTCTACGAGTTCATTAAGTAGTTTATTGTCTATAATATTTTTTGTTTCTCCTTCTTTGAGGTCTTTTGGTGGCGGTTGTGGTTCAACATTTTTTTCTTCTTTCGTCTTTTCAGTAATTATACTTCTTTCTTTGCTAGATTTAGTTGTGGCTTTGACACCAGTTTTTGTAGTTGTGACTGTAGTTGTCGTTGTGGTGGCGGGTGGTGTCACGGGAGCCATTTGCCTTCCCGTGCAAGTGGGGTGTTGAAGAAATTCTAAATGTTTGAGCTTTTCTAATCCTTCGAATATTTTGTGTTGCGGAGTCGATCCTGGAAACATTATCCTGGTAATCGTATCGTCAGGGTTGGCTGGCCGCCATACTAATAACGCGCATATCGATACTAAGTTTGGTATCGGGAAATTGAACTGTCCGGATACACTGGCGCCTTCGAAAAGCTTTTGTTCGCTGTTGTGCCACCGTTTTAGGAATTCACGAACGTATTTAGAGTCCTTGGACGGATTCAGTACGTACATGTCTAGGGTTCCTGAAATGGGAGAAAAAACAGATATTATTATAAAATTAGGATTCAACTAATATTATTTTACCGTAAGATGGTTCTTAGTGTAAACAGAGAACATTGCATTGAGTTGGAGTAAGACTTTTATTAAGTTGACTTTATAATGTGTATAAATATCTATTAATAGACATAATCTCAGGGCTACTTGCGCAATTCAGAATCATTATGTGAAATAACAAATATTTCATAAGTAATGGCCCCAGGTTAGCAACTAACTCGGATCTAAAAGATTACTCTGGTGTGTGAAAGTATGCCTTACAAGTTAAGTTATAATCGAGTTAATGTAAGATGTAGTGTTCTATCAATTTTAGCTTTATGTTTTACTGTTGATTGCGTCTGTTGTTTCTAAAGCCTTATTCAATCAAGCATTGCTATAGATGCGGCACACCTGCCATAAAATTTTTCGTGGTATTTGAAGTAGACGTACCATGTCCAACTTTGTGGTACAGGTTGATAGGTTCGGGGTTTCTGTAGCAGTGCTGTGGCTTGAGGTTGATGTGGCGCAGGTCGGCCATCATGTCGGAGCCTTCCTGCAGCAGCGACACCAACAGTGGGTCCGCGTCCTTATCTCCGTCGGGGCTCGCGAGAGCGCGGCGTTCCTAAAACACGGATATTCCGTCTTGAATGTTATTGTACTGTAGGTGCAGTCAATGAAGGAAAACGTATTAATTTTTCCTCTAAACTGCCAATATTTAATTTTCTTACATGTACGTCTATGTAACATCTTATTAAGCTTATGACATACTTATGAAAATGAAATTAAAGTGTAGGTAATGATTATAGTCACAGATCTCATTCAAAACTGAGATCTGTGTGTGTAATTCATAATTATGTTTTAGCTACGAATAGGTTACATGTGGCTATATGTCATCAGAGCCGATTCAGAAAATTTGATGAAGTAACTAGACTTCTCCAAAAGTAACCTAAAAGCAATCCTACCCTCAACTTAAAGTGGAATAGTGCTTGGGTATTTATCACATTCAACTTGCCTTTTTTAAGGATTGGAAATCATCAAATGACTTCTTCGGCTCTGGGTGGAGCGGAAGGTCGAAGGGCGTGTCAGACTCAAACTGCCTGCTTTTTCCCAAATATATTGGGGTATTCTTCCAGTCAAACCGTGTGCAGCTGAGTGCCAGTATTATACTTGGAGCGACTGCATATCTGAGCTCCACTACCCAGTAACCAAGACTGGTGTCATATTTTCTGGTTTCTGACAATCTGTATCGACTGTTAAAGATCTACACATGACAGCCGGGACCAATGACTTAACGTGCTTTCCGATGCAAGGGAGGAAGGGTATGCAATTGATGGTCACCCATCCACAGACCGACCTCTGCAGGCGTTGCTTAACCTTGAAGATTGACCTGTGCGGCTTTAATATTTAGCCACCAGCTCCTCAGCTTACGACTGTATCTAGATATTTGCCAATAAGAAAACTACTGTAGATAATCTCTCAAATCTCGAATATTTAATTGCAATCCCTATGTACATACACGTATAGGTGGTAAATCGAAAATAATGGAAAAAATTATGGACCCTGTCGGGCACAGCAACTTTTTAAATAAGTGATGAATTTTAATATAGTGTCAGTTTTAGCAGATCAGTCGAAGACAACAAGTCTTCCCTTGAGGAAAATAGTCTCTTATATTATTATTTATTTTATAAGAAACATCATGCGACGCATAGGTACAAAGGCGAACTTTTATGCCTTAGGCATTCTGTACCAGTCAATAAAGGGTGGTGTTATAAGTGTAATAATACTTTTACGTACCCCGACACATCACATAATACAACTTGTTTAAAGACACATACAAACACACAAAAACACTTTGAAATAGTTTTTTGTAAGTCTCAAGTGGATACTACGACACTGGCGTTCGTGGTACTAGATCACGCGAAAATGAATGGAAGCTGATACCTCACTATATGCTTTACTGATCACCGTAGATTATAGAAAATTGTATTTGTACTGCATTAAATTTATAAATGTGGAGTTATTTGTTCGAGGGATTACGAAGTTTTTTTTTTTGAAGTGAAAACTTCTTTAGCGGCATTGTGCACTTTTTGGGACAATTACAAAATGTTAAACTCGCGTCAGGACACTTGATCTGATCGAAAATTCGTAAGACGGAGGGAAAGTTCTGAAGTGTTAACATTTGTCATGTTTGTGTACGACAGCGCAATAAATGAATATTGTATTTTACCACATAAATGATAGTACTTTTATACTGATAATTAAAGCAATTCGTGCAAAATTATTCCCTAACCATTCCAAAATATCAAAAATGCACAACATTAATGTTCAAGTTAATAAGAAAAAAAAATTGTTCACTTGAAAAAGGGAGGTGGAAGTAGCGTAAATATCAAAATTACTTCACTGATACAAACCTAATTTACACTATTTCCAATCGCTTAGTTCTATCTCGGGGTCTGGACTAACTTCTTATCTGCTAGACAAAGTCAGAGGTACAGCTAGTCAACCAGAGTAACTTCAAACATCACTTCTACTATATTCCAAAGGGCACACAAGCAGTAAGTAGTGTGTTCGATGAAGCGCGGCGCAGTATCATGTGTCGGCCTTGTAAGGGCGTCTGGCGGGCGCCGGAGCCCTGCTCCCATTGTTGGAATAACTCATTGAGAATGTGGGACATAGTTGGAAATGCGTTAAAGGTTCTAGGCTGAAGGAGGACGAGCTGATTGAGTCGCGAGATAGCCATGGTGTCAAAGAAGGAATGTGGTTCCATATAACTATTGGACAAAATCTTATGATTCTTGGAATTGATAAAGAACAAGTTCCTGCCCGCTTCTTCGCTCGCGTTAAAGTACCCTATAATCGTCACCAGGATCCCATCTGCATCAGGGGTCTGCCAGGGTTGCGGAATTTGTTCGAAAGAGTCACCGCGGCCCTGGAACGCAAAGGGCATTTGGAGGAACACGGATGGGTTTTAGTCAGTAAGAGTCTGACACTCCCTTCCGCTCCGCCTAGAGTCGAGAGGAGTCATTTGACGATTTCACATCCAAAAAAAGGGCTATCTCTGTCCCTTACTTTTTTTCAGCAATTAAGGCTAGAAAACGTAACCACCAAACAAAATTACTTTCGCGTTGATAATATTTGTTAGGATGAGATTAAATTTCTCGTAAACTATCGGAATTCTATTTCCAGTAGGAAAACATTCTGTAATTAGTATCCAATTGGTATTCTTATTGATTTATCAGTCCAATTGATTTTTGACACTTATCTAGAAAGTAGGTAACTGCTGAGGAGACTCTAGCAGAGATGTTTTAAAATAAGAAATGCGGGATCGCCTACAGTTAATATTTACCCTGAAAAAAATCTAGCAGTATTATGACGAAACGTCACTTTTGCTCAGAAAGAGGATTCTACGATTTTTTAAGCAAAGTTTGCACTCGCATCTCGGCTGCAATCTGTCAAAAACACCTTATTGTCAGATAGCGAAAATAATGCGAACGTTGTTTAAATTTAGTAGAATTGGCTCTCTGTTGTTGGACGACTTTCGAAATAGTAGCGGATCGGGAATGTGCGAACCGACAGCTCTACTCATCTGCCTGGCCTTTTCCCAGCTATATTGGTGTCAGCTTCCAGTCCAAACGAATACAGCTGAATAACCAACCAGAAAGCCTAGCCTAAATCCTGAATACCTATTTAGTAACCAACAGAACTCACCTCTAAATTACAGAAGAAGTGTCCAATCTGCGGGTACACTGTGGCTCCGGCCTTCCTGCGCAGCACGGAAGCCATGCCTGACATAGAGCAGTTGTTGATCCTGGTGAACAGGACCGCGTCCAAGCGGTCCAGGTGGCGGGCGAAGTCCCACCAGCATGCCTTGCGGGAGAAGCCTCCGTCAACTGGAAAATGTTGAGAGAATTGATTAATAATAAAGAAAGGCTGACGGCTGAAGTCTGGCATTTGCACATACACGTACACATAGATACACTTATATCTTTCTCTAGGTTAGCATAGTTTTACAATTCACATAATATTGCCTATTCTACCTAATCTCTTCAAAATTAGAGTGAACAGGCTTCTTCTGGGTAAGCTCGCTCTATCGTCGACTTTGTCTCTGACATCTATGATCTAGACTAGAGTCAAGAGCAAACCCATATTAAATAAAAAAAAGCTTACTATGGGAAATGGGCAAGTTACTAATCAAAAATATTAACTTAGAAATGTATACAAACAGGAGCAAATCAACTGGTTTGGGTAATCTAAACCCGTAAAAGAACAAAACTGAAAGTTGTTCCCCATAAACGATGCTTTTAAGTAAATTGATTGCCAAAGAGAGAAGATTTTTAAAACGGGAATGACGCCAACAATTGTCAAAAGTCAAAAATGTATGCGGACTGACATGCTACACCGAAATGTCACGTAGTAAATTCCAAATCAATTCCCTTTCCGTCAAAAGCCCATGCTTAATTTTTCGAAGACTGTTTTCTTTTTACCAGGTTACTCACCATAGTCACCATCACACCACCAAACTTATGTAGAAGTTCCCATTTAACTAAAACCACATCTATTTTACGAGAGACTAAACCACAATAGCTAAACGAGCTTGGATTAGACCCTGCGACCTTTAGATCGTCAGTCAGCGTAACAGTCGTTGCGCCATTGTCTGCTAACACCACCTAGACACGGAGATAGCGTGTCTTCAGGACATTCCAACATGTTTATGTTGGTAAGTTTTCAACTGTACGGAGACCCAAGCTTGGGATTTGTTGTTTAAGAGCGAGGAATTATGTGATGTTTACCTTAGTGCACAAAATTGGTATTTGTATGCGTCGCTTTTATGTAGGTTTTAAAAAGAATTAGGTACATTCACTAATATGAGAAAAAGAACTTCTTCTTACTACTAACTTCTAATTAGAATATATTAGGCGACGCGACGGTTACACAGCAAAAACAGGTTACATTAGTACAGTACCCGAAGACAGCTTAAAATTTTAAATCCGTTAAAATGTGTTTCTATAGATTTTTTTTGAAAATATACATTGATTTTTGATTTTTTACATTCCGAGGCAATTTGTTGTAAAGCTCTGCTCCTTCATACAGTAATAGTATATAATCTTCACTATGCTAAAATTGCAATATAAAATGCAAGTAAAGGACCATGAGTCAAATTGGGCTCAATGTCCAACAGAGATAAGGCATATGCCATTGTAAAGGATTTTGTTTGTACTTAAATTGTTACTATCGGCGCCACCTTCAATTCCTTTGCAAAAAAAAGATATGCACCTAAATAGGTTTTGTAGAAAAAGACAATTGGTAGTCGTAAAACTGTTATTGTTACAATAAATTCGTACTTTAAAATGATGGTAAACAATAGATGCGCCTGCGCCCGTGTGATTTACAACACTCTCCATCCCTCTCACACCTCTCGAACGCCTGCCCGGGGGCCCGTCCGCTCTCCTCTCTCAGGTAGTCGAATATATCTCTATATATCTCTTTTTTATATATCTCTTTTTTTTCGCGGGTAGGTGATAAAAAAGTACAGACGTTCGTTTATTTTCGGAATTTTAATTTAATTATAATAAGTAGAAATATTGATAAAGTTTACTGCAGTACATAGTCTATAAGTGCTAAAATATAAGTACTCACATTTGTGGCACATTTATGTAAGTTAAACACGTGATAGACACCACCTGCCAGCTGATCACTTAATTGTCACAATAACATTGGTCAGCACTATACACAAAATGTCTCAATTCGCTGAAGTTCTTGCTGCTCAGAAAACCCTGGAGGAGAACTTTTTGAAGAAGATGGGTGAACTTGAAGCGCAAATCCAGGGTGCCGGGCCAGCTAAAGCAAATACAGTGGCCAAGATTGCCGATGAGTTTCGCACTTTCCGGGAGCTAATTTTTTCCATGCTTGGTCTGCTCCGGAATCAGATCAACGAATGTGCCAAACAAATTGATGGTTTAGAGACCAGGCACCGTCGGAAAGCTTTGGTATTCCAAGGAGTTGCTGAAGTGGAGAATGAGAACAGCACGGCAGTAATCCTGGATGTCTTGAGTTCCAAGCTTGCCCTCAATAATCTCACATCATCATCTATTAAAGCCTGCCACAGGCTTGGGGCTCCCAGTAACGAACATCACAGGCCAATTCTCGTCAGGTTCATCAGTGTGGACATCAAGGCGTCGATTTGGAAGGCTAAGACAGGATTGAAAGGCTCCAAAATATCTGTCAAGGAGTTTTTAACTAGGGCCAGGCAGTCTGTGTTCGGGAGGGCGCGCGAGCACTTCGGTATGCGATCGTGTTGGAGTCAAGATGGCATCATATTTATAAAGGCCTCCGATGGAAGTCGGCACAAGGTTATTTCCACTGACGACCTGCAGCCCTTGATTGCTAAATACCCCAAGACATCAGCTGCAATTCCATCAACGAGCGGAAGAGTTGCGGACACTGCAGGGACCCTGAAAAACACACGTAAATAGTAATTACTGTTTATTGATAGGTATCATGTCCAATTGTTCTTATCATTGGCTTGTAATTTTGCTTACCATTGTGTTTTCCCAGTCTCAATTTTAGCCTTCTTTCGTGTTGTCTTCCAACTGTTTTGGTTTTTCTATCGAGGTGTTTTTGTAATAGTTTGTTTACTACTCGATACCCTCAACACTGTTTATAAAATACACTTCTCAACTTGTCAAAACTGACATATCTTTTTTAATGACACTTTAGTTTTCGTCCAGAAACTTTAAGCAATCTGTTGAGTTAGTATTTATTGTAAGTTTGTAGAATAACAATTTGTGTTTTTGGAGTGTTATGTTTTTTTTTTATCACATATATATATATATATATTCTTTTTGCTCTTACTCCGCAGTTGGATGCGCTACTATATTATTCTATATATTCTTTTGTTAAATTTTGTTTAAGTTATTGTGTCTCTGTGTGTAAGTTAGTACCATGTTTGTTTAAATTATTGTTAGGTTAGCTGGTGGGTGGTGCAGAGTAGCACGATTTGCCCCGATTATTTATATATATATTATTAAAATATATTCATTTCTCCTATTTTATGTCAGACAATGAGTCTTATATTTCTGCTAATGAATCTACTGCCTCTTCAAGCGAACTAAGCTTTTGCTCTCTCGGCGAAAACCTTGGTGACTTTCTGCTACAGAACTTTAATGATGGGTCTGGTCGGTTGGTGAATGTGTGTCACATTAATGCTCAAAGCATTCCCAGTCACTATAGCGAGCTCTACGATGCGTTTAATAACAGCAACGTTCACGCCATCTTGATCTCCGAAACTTGGCTCAAACCGCATCTTCTGTCCACCACATACCCTCTTACTGGTTTCGTTCTTATAAGGAATGATCGTATCGGTAAGGGAAGTGGTGGTGTGGCCATATATCTTCGTAGTGATTTTCCTTATAAAATACTTACTTCTTCCTCTTCAATTTATTCTGCCTCTGCTGAGTATATTTTCCTTGAAGTATGCGTCAAAAGAGCCAAAACCGTTATCGGTGTTGTCTACTGTCCCCCCACTGTCGATTATTTCACTGAATTCGAATCAGTACTTGAATCTTTGGGTTCTGAGTATGCACACCACATAATTATGGTTGATTTCAACACAAACCTTCTTGCCCAAAATTCCCCTCGATCCCGTAAGCTTCTTCACCTTGTCGAGTCAGCTAGTCTGCACGTGCTACCTTTCCAGCCTACTCACCACAACACTGCGGGCGATGACACCTGGCTCGACCTTATCCTCACCTCGAATCTTTCCCTCGTCTCCTCTCATGGTCAATATGATGCTCCAGGCTTCTCTCATCACGACATGATTTTCCTTTCCTATATCCTTAAAACACCTAAACCTCAACCCAGGGTCCTGTACAGGCGTTGTTTTGCGAGAATGGACGTCGAGAAACTAAAGAAGGATGCATCTGTCATCGACTGGGAGCTTATGATGGAGGCCCCTTCGGTTGATGATAAGATTGTCATTTTCAATGATGTCGTAATCAACCTTTATGACAACCACGCTCCCATCAAAAAAGTAAAGCTGAAACGTCCTCCTGCACCTTGGATGTCAAGAGGAATACGGATGGCCATGCGACGCAGGGACTGGGCGTTCCGAAAGCATAAGAGGGACCGTACTGACGAGAACTGGACACTATATAAGGTTTCAAGGAATAGATGCAACCAGTTGATACGCAATGCTAAACGCCGCCACATTCTAGAAAATATTTCTTCTTCTTCTTCTGCCGATATTTGGAAATTCCTTGGAACTCTTGGTATCGGCAAACCACGACATTTAGACTTTCCGAATTCTATAGACTTAGACGATCTTAACTGTCATTTCGCTACTGTACCCACAATGGATCGTCAAGCCAAACAATTTACTCTGTCTCTAATCTCTGGTCTAACGCCTCCTCAAATAAATTGTGGCGTAAAGCCTATGTTCGTCCACTACCAAAAGTTTCCAATCCCACTCTTCCAACCCACTTCCGTCCAATTTCTATACTCCCTTTTCTATCCAAAGTGCTCGAAGCCTGTGTCCACAAACAACTTTCCAGCTTTGTGCATTTTAATTCTATCATAAGCCCTCTACAATCTGGATTCAGGCCCGGGCACAGCACTGTTTCCGCTCTCCTTAAAGTGACTGGCGATATAAGAGCTGGACTTAAAGACGCCAAAGTCACTGTACTAGTGCTGGTCGATTTCTCTAATGCCTTCAATACAGTCAGTCACGACATCCTTTTAGCCATTCTTTCCTATGTCATGGTCTCTCCTGAAGCACTGGAGTGGTTCACCTCCTATCTTCAAGGACGTCAGCAATCGGTTCGCGTTGCGGACTGAGGAGTCCGCAACGCGAACCGATTGCAGCTGGATGAGGATCCAGCTGGCGTGATTTGGGAACTGGCGTTCCTCAAGGCGGTATTCTTTCTCCTCTTCTGTTTTCTATTTTCATTAATCTTATTATTTCCGAACTTCAATGTGCGTATCATCTGTATGCAGATGACCTGCAGTTGTACCATCATGAGAGGGTAGACGAATTACCTGACGCTATCAACAAAATAAACAGGGACTTATTAGCCATAAAAACTTGGTCGGACAGATTTGGTGTTGCCGTAAACCCCGATAAGTGTCAGGCGATTATCATTGGGAGTTCTCGAAGCATCGCTAAAGTGGATGAAACAGCTTTGCCACCAGTTTTGTTCGACAGTAAAATCATTCCATTCAGCACTGATGTGAAAAATCTAGGTTTGCACATCGACAGTACCCTAAACTGGCGTACTCAAGTCGCTAGTGTCAGTCAGAAGGTTACTGGAACGCTGCGGGCCCTGTACCGTTTGAAAAACTTTTTGCCATCAAGCACGAAGACGATGCTTGTACAGACCTTAATTTTTCCTATCATAGATTATGGTGACGTGTGCTACTACGACCTGAATGCAGATCTCCTCAACAAACTTGACCGCCTTCTAAATTACTGCATTCGATTTGTTTTCAACCTGCGCAAATATGATCATGTCTCCGCGTATCGGTCGCTTTTAAAGTGGATGCCCATACGCGAGCGTAGGGAGCAAAGAGCTCTTACTAACTTGTTTTCATTTCTCAACTCTCCTAACTCTCCCAGTTATCTAGCCCCTCACTTTCAATATATTTGCGACAACCACAATCGGAATTTACGCTCATCACATAACCGTCTTCTTCAATTTCCCACTCACCGTACTGACTTTATTCACTCTTCCTTCTTTGTTCAGTCTATTTCTTTGTGGAATTCGCTACCCCAGGAAATCAGGATGGTCACCAACCGATTAGCCTTCAAAGTTAAAGTTCGCGAACTTATTCGTAAGAAGTTGGCAGTAGTATCATCACATCGCTAATGTTTTCCAATTACCTATTTGTTGTAATTGTTTAAGTATTTCGTGTACCTATTTATCTTGTTAATTTGAGTATTTAATATATATTTATATTGTATGTATAGTTTATATATTCGTATTACTTATTTAAATGTTTGTATGTATTAATTAAATATCAATCGCTTTTTATTCTCCATATTGCACCTACCACCATTCTCTGCACCACCCAAAGGTTGACTGGTAGAGAATGCCTATGGCATTAAGTCCGCCTCTGTACATTTGTGTGCGTAAAGTGTAAATAAATAAATAAATAAATATATAATATTGCAGCGAACATTTACGCAATGGTTTATATACGATAGAAATATATCGTGAAAATGAATTAAATGATTTAGCAGCTGCCATGCAATATCCATCACCAAAATGTGTGGCTATTAAGAGGAAGAATACAATCCAGACATGTTCGAGCACGTACATATTACGTATATATTCTGGTCAACAGAAATGAAATAGGTCCAAATGCCATCGCTCATTATTACTGCTCGTGCCTAACAGGTAGACGCACAGTAGGAAGTTGTGCACATACCATTTCAATAATATGGTATCTAGGGTTAGGCAGGCACATACAATGTAATCCACCGGCAGGTCATCTAAACGATATTATTATTGATATTGATTGAAATATTAATAAAAATATTTTTAACTGATAACAGCTGTTTTATTTTTTTACAAGCTGTTCCCCGCAGTGTCACCCGCTGCTCAGCCCCTAAGACTCTTAGCGTGATGTTAATACAGATATATCGAGGAAGGCTATAGGCCTTCCTCGATAAATGGACTATCCAACACAAACGAATTTTTCAATTCGAACCAGTAGTTCCTGAGATTAGCACGTTCAACCAAACAAACAAACAAACTCTTCAGCTTTATAATATTATATGTATTTTTACACCTGGAATTAAAACTAGTCTAAGATGCCAAATAACAAACACTACAACTTCTTAACAGCATTACTTTGAAGGATTAAAGCTTATTTATGGTAAGAGAAAAATATTTATAGCAAAATAACCCCATGGATTCTTCGCAAAAATGAGTTTATATCTTTATATTTAGTGTCGTACAAGTATATTCAAAGTGATCTCATCGCTGTTGGTGGGTGAGCCCAGGCTTCATACATTTTTGCCCATGGTCCTTTACATAAAACCTAGTTTCACGCTAGGTATTCCGGTGTTGTGGAGCCTAGATTCTTTTAATCCAGAGGAGAATGATTACGAAAATGTGATGATTCTGACTTTATTCTCACAGTTTCACTATTTGGCATGAATATTTAGCTAACTTGAAAAGACTTAATTCAAGCAACACCCCAAAATAAAAAGGGCAGACCGTCATTCCGGTTAACAATAGCTGTTAATTTACTGCAAACAACCATGAACGTGGCTCCACAACACAGTTCACATAAATTCAAAACTATATTCAAGAATTCACACCAAACAGCCACCCCATTTAAATCTAATCAAATGAATACAGTTCAGCTCCCTTTCATTCCGAAATCAGCATACAAATTACACAGAGTTTGCCGTTAGGCATACATTGCTGGTCTACCATTCAAAAGCGTTCGCAAACACGTTTCTAATACGCTATACGATTCGAACATGTCTGAATTCTCACTGAAACGAGACTCTAATTTGAAATGATGTTCCTGGTAAACAATAATCAGGCTTGCATTGTCTGTTATTGCTTTTAATTTATTCTTTATAGGCTCTGAACCAATGAGTTCTGCCAATGAGCTTTTCATTCGGAAATGTATTCGAACGAGGTCGAATGCTGATTTAAATAAGAGTGAAATGTTAAGTTTTTAATTGGTTGTCAGCCTGCTTGGCACTTGATGGACTTTAATGGACGTTGGGAACTGGCCATTTTGTGATTTTTAATTTCCGTTGTGGTGGATACCGTGTCTGGCTATTTTTGCTAGAATTAAAGTAATAAGTTTTTATTTGTTGTCTCTTTGAAAGCAATTTTATGTCAAAAAGTATCATCATACTTTTTGCACGCATGCTTAAAACTGCTTGTTTGTTTTTGTTTTTTAACCCTTTTAAGGCAAAGCCGAAAGGGATATGATTCTAGTCCATGTACCTATGTTATTTACTGGTTTTGTTCATTTGTGTATCTCCGAATAAGGCTATTTAATTCCAAACTAGCTATTATCCAACCTCATGTTACAACCAAACTAATGAAAAAACCCATAGGGCACTTCAACTAACAAAATATTGACACAAGGCAACTCAAACAAGATAGATAAAATCGTCCGATGGACTCTTGATTGAAAAATAAATTGGAGAGGGAATGGGCGCGATGTGCATTTTTGTTTGAACAGAGAACGACGCTCCACGCGCCATTTTGTTTGCGAATGGCGGGAAAAAAATGTAGACTGACAGGTGTTGTGGAATAGAGTACATATTGATAGGTTTGGCGTTGGTAAAAATAGAGATCATAATTTTTTTTAAAGTTTTTTTAAAGCTCAGCGACATTTCCAACTATAGAAAATACTATTAATCTTTGTATGGTCTAATCGCCGTATATTTTCTGCTTACTTTGCAATCTACTTTTGGCCAACAATGCGCGTCATAATTTAGCATAATAAATTAATAATATGATGATTGAATTACAACTGAGAGAAATAATCGCTTCTCACTCTAGTACTGTAATTTAAACATAACTAGATTAAAATTAACGACTGTCTCATTGGTTTATTGGTTGTAACCGCTGCTTTTCCAACTGGAATTGTTCAGCAGTATTGCCATCAACCGAACACAAATCCAGTACCAGCCTAACCTTTAAATTGATGGAGGAATGTGTGCTGTTTTATTACAAAAATTTAATATCTTTTTGTACTACTCAGTTTTGACCTTGAGTATCCTCCAATATATTTAATTCCCAAAGCAGCAAGATTATTTAATGTTAATATTTCATTACTATTCTATCAAAATATTCCGCAAACAACGAAATAGGTTCACTACGTGACTACATTACCATTCTAGGGCTGTTTGAACTAAGTCTATAGCGACGTACATTAATTCCCAATTCCAAATAGGTACCTAAATTACCAAGCAAAATAAATTATTTAAATAGAATAAATCTTCCATTTCGGTCACCACAACTGGATATTTTTCTCCATTTATAAAAGCCCTGAGGTTCGACGAAAGCTTTTGTTGAAATGCCAAAACATACGGATTGATCACGGGATATTTCAACGGCGTTTATCAACCCCTTAAATTTTTGACGTTTAGATAATCGTCGTCGCCACAGCTAGCTCTGACAGCATGCCACTTATTTTCTTAAGCCTCTGCTTTAATAACCTACTTCACTATATTCTAGCATTTTTTGCCCTTGTATAATAATAATAATAATAATAACTATATAATATAATATAATCACTCGGTGTCGGCGTAACATTTTTTTTTTGTGCTTTCATACTTCTAGTCGTCATCTCAGTAGCCATACACAGGCTTATTTATAAAAAAATATAACCAGGCTTAGTTAAGGAGATTTTAATAAAAATCTTAAAAAAAAAAAATTAAGAACCCATACGTTGAAAGAGAAGGCCCAAGTCTACCCACATTTGGGTTTCTGCTACTCAAATTCGAATTATGAATTTGCAAATCATTAATTAAACTAACATTTATGGTAAAAAAGTTTATATGATTCAGGCTGATCGTCATTCATACAGTCCATACGTCTTTTTCAGGGTTCCGTACCCAAAGGGTACCTTACTAACAGAACCCTATTACTAAGCCTCCGCTGTCTGTCCGTCCGTCCTTCTGTCTGTCAGCGGGATGTATGAAATTTTCACAGAGTGTGTATTTTTATTGTTGCTATAACTACAAATATATATTTTTTTTATTAAATTAAAAATTAAGGAACCCTTATACAAGAATCGTGTTTTTTTTCGGTATATGGTAAGGAATCTTTCGTGTGAATCTTTTCGGTGTTTTGGTCTAACTTTCCTAATAAACTAACTTACCACATCAAAAAGAAATTCAAAACCAACTAATAACTCGCCATTATTATATTACAGGGCGACTTAAAGCGACGTGAAACATCCAGTAGCAGCGTGTTTATACTCCGTGTTTACTTAGTAACACGACGCTGCGCGCTCTCGGCCGTGACGTGACACAAAAGGCTTAATGGGAAATGCTGGTTGTGGAGTATTTCTGTGTTTTTATCCGGGGAACGTCTGCTTAAAAGAATATGCTTGACATTATTCGGTTTCAGGGACGTTTGGAATGAATACACGTTTTGAAGTTGATTATTTTGTTAGGCTATTAGCAGATGCATAACGATTTTGTTTTAGACTAGGTGATGCCCGCGACTTCCTCGCGTAGATGTCGGCTTCATAGAAGAAAGACTTTCAAACATAGTTCCCTCTCCCATTGCCCCCCTTAACGTCGAAATTTCCAAAAATCGAATTTATTAACGCATGCCTTGGTTATAAATTAAACCTAGTCATTTTAAGTCAGTCAGGGCAAAAGATTTTACAATATGGTTATATTATAAATTCGTTTGAACTGAAACTGTGATGGCTTCCTCACAAGATGGTATCTACTTATTCCTCAATAAACATGATAGCACAACGCAAAACACATCGTTACTTATATTACACCCAAAGACAAAACTTCAATATTTCCATGTAAACCATCTTGCTGGCGTGACAGTCACGTTTCCCTGCGAGTGTTTGTTCAATATGGCGCTGTCCCGCTGGCTAGACGTGACGATATTTTCCATTAAACCCTGTGCCTACAGCGCAGGGTTAGACGGAAAATGTTGTTTGTCCTCCGTGTCTATGTAGCACCTAACCTGAGAGTTCTGTCAGGAGAGAATAGTTGTCTTTCGTTTATTAAAAGCATCTTGTTTGGTCTAGGTAGATTGGATTTTGATCTCAACAAAAATTGAGACGGAACTGTTCATGTAAAAAATCTTGCAGAGATAAAAATCATGTTCAGCGTTTATTTATAGAGTTCACTTCCAAAACAAAATAATGTAATGTAGCATAATATTACTTGAAAACTGCATTCTACTACAAAACCTCATTGAATAAAACTCCACCACAATTACTTTAAGAGCTCTGTTTCTCGTGACGTGAAAACAGTGACGTCATGCAGATAAGCCAACAGCGTGACACTAACGTGCCCCGGCGAGTTTACTTAGTAACACGATAGCACGCTCTTGGCTTGACGTGTGCGGTGGCTTAATGGCACCCTTGTTTGTGGAGCACATTTTATTTACCTTCACCTAGCAGCTAGCGTCAGCTGGGAAATCTAGGTACCCTATATTTTACACTAAGTATACAAAGAACAATGTATTACTATTATAACACGGGTTGGGGTATTTCTGTGATGTATTCCATTGCCAGTTTATTCTTCATAATCAGTGTTAACTTTGAGTTTTTGAATCCTGGATTGAAGCTTGTGCTTAATCGACATTTTGTCCGCGATGTCACGAATCAGGCCCAGGACGTGTCGATCTTTACTTATATTCATAACATGACATGAGTTTAAATCACGCTGCTGCCTTGAAATCAGCGTGAAATACGAATTGAAGTTTGTTGAACACAAGATGAGGTTTTCTAAGTGTTCTAGGAAACTGTCATAAAATCCGAAGCGAATGACTAAACTAAACATCCTCAATTATATCAATTCAAATTGAGAGGACGACAGAAAGTCAATTCAATAAATCAGCAATCTATTTCAAATCCAATACTGCTAGTTCAAGTAGCAGAAATATATTTTATTCAAACTCAATTTCTCATGTAGGAAATCAGAGAAATGGATCTAGTGAATCAGCAAATATTCGTTCAATGCAAAGTGGATAGGTCAATGGAAGAATACTGAGTTTTGAAACTATGTTTGACTTGCATATTTACTTCTAGGAATGAATATTGTAATATATAAAAAGGTATTAAAGAACATAATGCGAATATTATCCTAAATCATAAGCAATACCTTTATTGCTTCGGCAATGGAATACACCTTGTGTATTCAGTAGCACCTTCGCCTTAGTGTATTCATTAACGCAATACTGACAGTCTTTGAATACAGTAAAGTTTAGTAAAAGCTTTTAGAACATGACTCACAAAAATGACAAAAGGACTCAAATCAAAATAACGATTGACGTAAACCAGCAATTTGACAAAATTTGACCTCAATTCATCCTTAAAGAGAACTTCAAACAAACAATCATAGCAGTAAACAATAACATTGAACAAAACAATTATCTAAATATTCCAGTCGAGACATTTCGATACAAAACTCAACAAACAATATAACACTGTGAATTTGACAGGCCATCAGCCAACGCTCCAAGTCTTCTTTGTACCGGAGACAACCAATATTTCTTTGGCACAGTACCAACTTCTAAGTGGCTGTATAGCCTTTGAGATTGTGTCAAGGTTCGACTTTTATAAGTCAATTGGCTGTGGAATTTCATGAGATTTTCTTGTAAATTGTAACATGTTTTGTGAGAATTTATGTGGAGCATCTGATATAGGAATTGAAAGGATCTAACAGAAAATACCAAGAAGACTCCATAGCTAGAAAGGGGCTGTCTTCTAGGAAGACGAATAATAGAGAAGTATTGATTAACAAATCATTCTACGCCAACTGCATTAAATTATGGAAAAGGTAAGAAATTGATCATGACTACAATCTTGCACCAAGCCTGGGGAATATGGAAGCTAAAACTGAAGTAACACATCCTTCAAACAAACGTCATGCCCGACACACTAAGTTCCAAGTACAAGCAGTAAAAGATACTAAAACTCCAACCGTTTCTTCACAATACCAACCAAAGAACAACAAAAGACTCCTGAAACTAAATTGTAAAATGTTCGACATTGAACGAACTACACAGAGTAATCTTGCCAATGTAACCAAGAGATGAGTTTTGGCAGCGCGCCAATGAAAAGCGAACAACCGAAAAAATCCGCATCGAGAGCCTCTGGCGTGTCGGCCTTATGTGGTGAACGAGGGCACTGTATCTACCGAACCTTAGCTAGGTTATATAAGTCTTTGGGGAGAAGAACTAAGATATTTTTATTTTTAACCCGATTTTTCTCGGCTAAAGGTGGAATCCCCGAGGCAACATTAGCCTCTTGCTGCTCGCAATCGAATTTATCAATTAAATTAACGAGCTTTGAAGCTGGAGATTTTCTTACGTTGTGCTATTCGTGAAGGTACTGTTAAATAGTAATGGAATTAAGAAAAAGTTCCTTAGTGGCTATCGAATTAATGTCTGACTTTTGAGGGAAAATTTTTAGCTTTAGCAAAAACGAGACCATTTTTTATCTAGCTACTCTTTTGACCAAAACACAGATAGTGTTGAAAACTGCCCAGACGTTTCTTGAAATTAACAATATCTGAAAAACCTACCTACAACGTTATTTAACAACCATGTCTAAATATATATGATGCCACTACCGATTCTCTTAGTCTTGTCTTAACTTAAATCATGAATTACCATCAAACATGTCCGGCGTACCACAGGGACCTATCCTCAGTCCTCACTTACCTAGCATATTAAATCCGTTGATGCCGAAGAGTGCAGCATCGCCTTGTCCTCCCGGGAACACGTAGAGCGTCGGGTGGCTGAATCTGATATTGCCCACCACGTCGCTCGACACCAGGAGCTGGTCCAGGCTAGCTGGCACTACGTAGGGGTCCAGGTATGCTGCGAAAGAGAAATAAAGAGTTAGATTGTAGGCAACATTTTAGTAAAAGATTTTGAAGAGTAAGGATCTGCTGGGCCTGCCAGGGTTGCGGAATTTGATCGAAAGAGTCACCGCGGCCCTGGAACGCAAAGGGCTTTAGAAGGAACACGGATTAGTTTTAGTCAGTAAGAGTCTGATACGTCTTTCCGCTCCACCCAGAGCGGAAGAAGTGATTTGATGATTTCCCATACTTAAAAAAAAAAAAAATGGATCTGCTGGTCAGCCCTTTGGGCCACGTTTGTGAGTATGAGGCCGGTTTAACAAACCCTCTGAACGAGAGTTTCCAAACTGTCTTGTTTGGAACTGGAATGGAATGTTTTGTAATAAAAAAATACAACCTCGTTTTTCGAAGTCGGTTAAAAACAGAGAGTATATGACTAAGTTTCCAGCTAAAAACAGCTGTTATGTCTTGTAGATACGGTTCCGTTAGTTACAAGAATAAGAATGACGTTACAGACAAAACAATACTTATTATTTTATTCGACGCGACTATAAGAAGTAAAAAGGACCTATAATTTATGATTACCAAGTCCTTTTTCGGCCTTGTCAATATCATTTGGTAACAGCTGTCTTATTAATGATTAATTATTCTTATTAAAAACGCAAGTCCCCCTAGTTCACAAAAGAATTCAAACTTTTCTCACAATATTATATTCAAAAACTAACTAGCTCTCATATTATAATTCTTAAAAAGGAACGGTCAGTAATTCTAAGTAAGTGTATGAAACTTAATTAAGCGAACACTTCATGTTGAAAATTCCTACAAATGCTTCCAAGTTCTAATTAGATTTTTATCACAAATTAACGGAAGATTAACGACACAAATGTTTGGGAAGTTTAAGGAGTTTTTTCTTATCATTTTAATAAACAGGGATTATAAATTGGTTGAGAAATTTCGTTGTGAAATTGGGAATGTTTATGATCTAAAATGTAGAGAAGAATTTTGTGAACCGTTTTATTATTGACATTGTGACAGCGACGGTACTAGCGTCTAATTTTTGCTTCATAGAGAACATTTTAAAATCTCGTAATTAAGTAAAAAGTAGCGGAAGATATTACGTTAGAAATGGATTACTTTTTTGTATGAATTTGTATTTTAACTTGATGCATTACAATAATTCCTAGTATGTTCATACTAAAAATTGTTGATTTATATTTTAGGATCACAACAACTATTCATTAAAACCCGCACAACGTGACAAAAACACACAAAAACTACAATTTTCACGCAAAACATTTTAAAACAGCAGAAATACGCGTCAATTATCACCGGGAACAAAGAGTTTTAACCCGTTCAACGCGGTGGGGTCACAATAGACCTTATTAACATTTATGCGCGCAGAGATTTGAGCTAAATCCTACTATTCACCGGGTTTAAATAGCACAATACTGCAGTGCAGTGAATAGGCTGCTTTAGTATAAAAGCTCTTTGCAGCTATAGAAATAGGGAGTTCGAATATAGAATACAGGTTTATGCATTGCAGAATTGTCAATGGATCTTTGGGTCTGAGAGTGGATTAAGTTGGTGCAGGTGGTTTTGATAAGGATGGATTTGTATGCAGCGGCTTTAGAATCTAAGGTCTATGTAACTCGTAGTAGCAAGTAACACGTACCTATTTCTGTTTGTTTTTTAAAGTTACTAATGGTTAATCTGAATTTTATAAACTGTCTATATCTTCTACATTTTTGAAGTGAAAACTTCTTTAGCGGCGTTGTGCACTTTTTGGGATGGGTAAAAATGTTAAACTCGCGTCAGGACACGTGACTTGATCGAAAATATTGTATTTTACCACATAAATGATAGTACTTTTGTACTGATTTTTGAATTCGTGCGAAATGATTCCCTAACCATTCCAAAATATCAAAAATGCACAACGTTAATGTTTAAGTTTTCACTTCGAGTGCAACCCGTTGTTTTTTTTTGGTGATTAATCTGACAGATATTGATAGTTTAATCATCCGTGAGCGTAATGAAAGTTTTACATAATCCTTAAAAATATATGTATTCTATGTTATTATACTAACTACAAAATATTATAATAATAAATACAAAAAACAAAAGACACGTATACTTGTGTTGTCTATGTGTTTTAAATATTGACTTTTAATGCAAAACAGTTTGAGGGAAATATCACGTTAGTTATGTAATAGTTTCCCTTATCAATATTTATTTAAACTCAATTTAAACTACGTGTTACTTTCCACCCCGTAACAAACTAACCTACATTTTAAACAACCTTAGCAACCAAGGAGAACTAACAAGGTGACCTAGATCCTAGACTAACAGCCTGCATCCGCCACTCCGACCCAATCAATGACCTGGGACCTAGCCGCCCTAATAACTTCTACACCTGAGCTGCCATCAACGTATTTCAAACTTTGTACCCTGTTTGATAAAGTTTAAAGTTGAATGACAAGGTCCGATTTGATGTGACGCTCGAGAGGACATGGTTGTGTTCAAGGATTTTGCTAATTATTTTCCGTGTAGTTGATGCTCTTTTAATTAATGTCGTTTTAGGTAAATGGGGTGTATCGTGGAAAAAGAGATTCTGCTATAAGGGGTACCTACTCTTTTACTTGCAATCAAAACAGAGCCTGCCAAGTAAATTACGCTTTTTTACGGATGGGAAATCATCAAATGACTCCATCCGCTCTGGGTGGAGCGGAAGGAAGTGTCAGACTCTTACTGACTAAAACCCATCCATGTTCCTCGAAATGCCCTTTGCGTTACAGGGCCGCGGTGACTCTTTCGAACAAATTCCGCTTTGATAAAACACTTACAATATGACTTGATTTTATATTCCACTGAAAACAATACATGTTTAAACACCATAAAACTAGAAACAACCCCTTAAAAATCCAACCTTCCGTTTTTCTTTCAACTATTTCAATCAATCAATTACAGCCCATATCGCACCAAAGACTGGGTAGCACATGTTTTAGCTAGTTCACTTCTAGCTAAAACAATCCTCAAAGAGTTCCAATTGGATTTTTAAGGATTAAACAATGTCGACTGAGGACTTACTTGAACGCTATGAAACGTGCAAGGGATATCTCAGTCATTTTGCTCTAGGCCATCATTAGTACCTCTATCTTGATTCATTCGTAAGCAGTATTCTGTCAGAAAGCGCTGCCGTTATATCTTTCGGCAAGCTAACAGATTAGAATATATGCTTAGAATAAGGCAGATACCAAGTTATTTAAGGCACAAGCTACAGACGAGCATCTTTCATTCTGCAATCTCTATTGACACCGGGCAGATATACAAACTAGTGTGCATACGGATCGCAGAACGCAAAATGCCAACCCGTAAATTTGTACCAAAGAGGTGATTTTTAATATCACTCAAATATTGAAAGGATATTAAATGTGATGGCCATACATGGCAGAATTGTCACAACACACAATGGTGGTATAGAGTAAAAAAAAAAGAATAAAAATGTTTGTTTCAATTACATAACAGTAACTTGTTCCTCCTAATACCCTTTGCGTTTCAGGGCCGCGGTGACTCTTTCGAAAAAAATCCGCAACAAGGAAATTACGCTGGCATTGCATGAAATTGAATCAATTTGGTAGAACTGTGTAAAATTGAATAGCAAATATTACTAGGTACATCTGTTTATTCACAGGCCCATACTCAAACAGCTTGTTTCAAAATAAACCAGAATATCTAAACAAAGACGAGGCACGTCCATCAAGTTTACAAAAGGATTACAAATTCCCAATTTCAATTTTCATCACATATTGTCCGAAAATAATTAAAAGTAGGATATAGTTTCGTGCCTACATTGTACACAGGCCTCCAGTGTCCAAAGGCCCCCATTGTCAATATGTGGGCGTACATTGTCTAGGGGCCTCCAGTGTCAATATATAGGGAGATTTTAATTTCGCTGGATCAAAGGTTAGGGTTGGAGCAGACTATGTGAGTAAACAATAAAATGGAGGCTATTGTATGGCCGGCACGGTATGCGCTTATTGAAAATTCCTAGGATGTGCCAATACGCTCTAATAATTATTTTATATTTCAGTATTGGGGCCGATATAGTTGGAGTTTTTGGTCGAGTTAAAGTTTTGGGTTTAATGGTAGTTGATAGATTTTTGGATAGTTCAATTTGTTAGGGCATTATTAGGTTTAATTATAACATTTTTGGTCGGAGCTAAAGTATCGTAGGTTTTTCTTAGTACATAGTTGTTTAACGGTCTTAAATGTTGTGATAATGTACTTATTGTTCAGTGAAAGTGAACTCAGTGTTTAAGAGCCTAATCTTAACTTATGGATGCGAATGAGAGTTTGGTTGTTTGTCACGACTAGTTACGACTAAATTGCCGAACTGATTTTAATGAATTTGGTCACAGAGAAAGTAGGAACTCTAAAGACAAGATAAGCTACTTTTACGCGCGCGAAGCCGTTGACAAAATCCAGTTTGTCTAATAAATCTATCTTCATCATACTAATAAAATAAAGCTGAAGAGTTCGTTTGTTTGTTTGAACGCGCTAATCTCTGGAACTACCAGTCAGGTTTAGAAAATTATTTTTGTATATGATAGCCACACTCATGAGGAAGGCGATAGGCTATACGGGAACGGAAAAAACGGAATATGCGCGAACGAAGTCGCGGGCTAAAGCTAGTAATGATTTAAATATCTTGTATTAATACTGTTACAAGTTATCTTCTGGGATTCTGTTCATCGCATAATATTCACAAGCTACAGCTGAGCTGTGATAATATAGGCTGCTCCCGTCGCCAGACCAGTACCCAGACAAAAAAAAGGTGAAACATTGTCGTACAATGTATGTACCCACTTGAAGATCTTATTATTTCGCCGGGAGCTTTAACGTACATAGCTTGTATAATTTCTTTGATGAGGGAATTAAAATGGCTGACTTTAGTGTCTTAGTCAAGCGCTAGAGTTTATTGTTCGTAAGTTTTCTTTGTTAATTACTAGTTTTTGATGAAGGAGGATTTAGAGAAAATTGTGACCTGGAACTTTAGGTATTAAACCTACATGGAATCTTTAAGCACTATTTTAAGGAATTAAAGTTTTCGTTTATAATTCTTATGCTTGTCAGTTCTTTGAGAATAAATACTGTTTCTTTCTTTTATTTTCATCTGTAATTGCTGGACAGTCAGTACTATTTTGTTTTTTTCGTTTATTGTTGGACAACGTATAACTTAAACTAACGAGTTAATTAACGTGTTTTATTTGGAAAAGAGTTATATAACGAAAGTGTGCCGCATATATATTTGTGAACTCCTCTTGAAAGGTATATGTGTTACCGGAAAATTGCAAACATCATAAGGTGTCGCGTGAAATTGTAAACTATTTTTTAGTTTTTAATAAGACGCGGATATATTGGAAACTATTGAATAGTTACTCTTAATACTTTTTCATAATAAATCCAGAAATAATAATCTAATAAAGGTTTACTTACGGAGTCTGCAATTTTCCGGTGACATATGCAAGTTTATCGTTTTTACTATGGGAAATCCTAACCCACGGAATATAGATATAATAAGCCAGTTCTCGAAGGGTCTAGAATCAATCCATCAAACGCTATGCAGGAGACAATAGAAAATTTGGGCTGTCTATCGTTATTGCATAAATTGATTGACGGCTTAAAATTAAGCCGGATGGCGGACACTAAAATAGTTCGCTACGATAGATAAGCGTTGGGCAATATTGCCTTGTCAAGAAAGCTTTTCAATCTGTGCCGCGTGTGTTTCAATGTGTTCCAAACGAAAGAAAATTAAGAAAATACATGAAAATTTATTTATTTCTAACGAAAGTACTGAGAAAATTAAAGATGCAAGATGTATTTCTTTACTTATACATACATTACAGAAAATCCTATAAGAGTTCTATGTTTTTTTATAACTTATTTTAATTTAGCTGGTTTAGCTTGTAAGTTTGTGATAAAAATTATGACAAAATCACCAGAGCTAAGTTCAATTTTTATTGGTTGTTTCTGCTCTTGGTAAAACCAGTAAAAAGTATATTCCTCTTAAAACTTTTTGCGTTTAATAAGGAGCCGGTTAAAGACTGAAGACAAAGTAGGCTCCTTTCAAAACTTCGCTCCTTAACGTATGCTAAAATTAAACACCAAAATGCTTAACGTTGAGCGTTTCAATAAAACTTTAAACGGCTAACCGATAGGTGTAAGTTGTGAAAGCAATTTAAAGTTGTAACAAGTTGCGGATACAACCGGCACACGACTAAATATGTATAACTTGAGAGTGCGAAGTTTGTTACTGTTCAATGTTCTACATTATTGGTTTTATGTAAGGAATTATTCGCGTATTGAAGGAGTTGTGTTGAATTTAATGTGGTAATGAGTAACAATGTGGTACAGAATAATTATTATGATGAAAAGTTTGAGGAAAAGGAAGATATGTGGAATTTAAGTAGAAGGGATGGTAATTGTTTGAATAAACATGTGCAACTTTAAGTATGAATTTGTTTTTTTTTGGATTACACAAAAAAGGAACAAAAGCAAATGAAGACCAAAGAGAGCATAGATGGACTGTGTGGAAGATGATGTGGAGACTATTGAGATGGAAACTAAAAAAAAATTAAAAGGGGACATCGCTCAATTGCTACAAAGTAGGTACATATTTCAGAATTTATGATTTTTTAGTTAATAATACAGTTGTGTTGAAAAAATTGCGTTCCGTTTACTGTAAAAAACGTCATTTCTCTGTAAATATATCTGCTCTCTCTCTCTCTCTCTCTTATTATAGAGCTTAGAGTAACTGTATTATTAACTATGAATTTTAAGATATGTCGATCTTGTAGCAAATGAGTGACATGTAGCGACGACTCCAAATAAGTTTGGAGGGTATCATGTGTAAAAATGAACTTTGAAAACATTTCAAAGATTTTTAACTAGGACACAAAATGTAAGAATTCCAGACTGATCTAAATTAATTTGAAAAAGATCAAATTCGCACAAAAACATTTTTTTCTACTCATTTCTATTATTGATTACACGGAAAGCAAAATCCACAAATAGAAATCGTGTTTCAAATAAAAAAGAAATTGCAGAATTGAAGAAAAATATTTTTCTGATAATCTATTCTTGTGAAGGCGACGTCAACAGGAAGACCTCGGTACGTTGTATATTTTATCTGAAGTCGAAGGCTCAGATGTTTTGAAATAAAAGGAAAACTGTGAGAGGATGAGATTCTCTCGTTAAATCTGATTTCTTTGAAGTAAATCTACTTAAGAAACGGTATTTTTATTGCGATTTAAAGATGAAAGGAATTTTTTAGGTAATGTTTTTTTTTTCATTGATTTTGCGCAATTTTTTATCGGTTGACAAGTGAATTGGCTAGTTAAATGGGAGGTTTTAGCAATGGGTGTCGAGTACATCTCTTTCCTAGGTATAAGAAACCATGAAATGTGAAACTGATCTCTTTATAAATAATTGTTATCTTAAATATTGATTGAATTATTATTTATGTTAAATTTATTGACTTTTTATCCGAATGTTTATTTTCATGTATAAATTTATTTTTGTTTTTAGTTTCTATATTTTTAACTTTAGGAAATAGCTAATAGTAGTGGTATCAATAATGTTTGCTGTGCCCTTACAGGGTCTACAACGGCTCTTAGCTTTAAGCTTTGTAAACATCTTATTTTTACAAAGCTTAAAGCTAAGCTATTGACAGCACGGTTGGCGCAGTGGTTGAGCGATTGACTGCTGCGCTGCGTGTCGCGGGTTCGATTCCCGCACGGAACAATTATTTGTATGGCCTACAGATAGTTGTTCCGGGTCTGGCTGTTTGTGTATGTGACTTTCTATGTTTGTAAACGCACCCACAATACAGGAGAAATTCCTAGTGTGGGGAAACGTTTAAAAAAAAAAAAAAAAAAAATTTACCTTGTGGAACGCAATAAATGAATATGAATATGAATCTTTACCTACTTAATACTTCTCCTTCAAATCCATATAAAGGTAGTCTGTGAAAGTTAACTCTTAGCGATAAGACCGCCTATAGTTAAATCCTTCTATTTTTACGAGCTTTTATTTAACTTGCACTGTTCGTATGTCTGTATGTAAGTTGTCCGTCAAAATTATCTATCATTTGTTGGTATCCGATTGAGCTGCTATTTTGCATACACCATTAGTTCTGGTGACAGCACAATGTGCAATACTCAATATTGTAATCATTTCAATATGGCCGCTGCTCCAAGATGGCGGATTACTTATTTTTTTTCATACCCCTGCAATATTGGTATGAAACGAAAAGCTAAAGGTTGTTTAAAAAAAATGAGGAGAATTTATTAAGCTCCTAATGTAATTTTAAATGAATGAAGAGTGTTTATATTCTTTTCTTTTGGAATTACTAACAATATCTTGATTATCACTCATGATAAGAAATAAAACTGTGACGAATTACAGACTACTTTGTTTATTTACTTACTATGAAGCGTTCGAGAGGTCCGAACGATCTGGAATGCTCGAGTAAGACAATAGGAATGTCTAAAATCCTATTAACCCCGCATCTGCTACCGCTTTTACCCCACCCCATGCAAACCAGCCAACAAACTTCAGTGTTACGAACAATTTCCAACTCGTGAGCGTCAAATTAACTCCGCTCAGTATTTGTGCAGCTTCCTACCGTGCCGACTGTACCTAACTTGGCATGTGACAACCGACCTCACTGTACATCAACAAAAGAGTTTTTATTGCCACTTTTTACAGCTAAAACGTGGGTAACAATGAGTGTTGTAGCTTTAAAAGGTAAATTATGGAGGGTAAATGTGTAAGTTAGTGTGTTTGTACGTAATTTTGATGTTGTTGAATGGATTTTTTCGTAGGATTTGTCGAGTGTTTGGCTTTTTTAAGGAGAGTTAGAATTTGAATACGTTTTTAAGGGTTCCGTGCGTCCTAATGGGAAATGAAACTGTTATAGAATCACTTATTTCAGAATTAAATAGATCGAATCAGTTAAATTTGAAAGATGAATAAGAAAGACAGTTTGAGAAATTAAATTACTTTTTATGTTGCTGAAAGAATGTTTTTTTATTCAAGTTTTTTTTAAGGTGCCTGGCTTTGTGACACTGGAGTAGACACTGCATAAATTGAATATGAAAACCTAATATTTACTGATTAAAAGGCTACTAGGACTTGAACCACTTCACCACAAGGAATGGAGAGGGGCTTTTCCCAACAGTGGGACAAGACAAGTTACATATAAAAGAAAAAATTAAGGTAGATTTCAATAAAAGGGAGACCAAACATTGAGTTTAGGGAAAAACTAAGTTGAATAGCTTTAAAGGAATAAATAGTTTCATCAAATTCAAGAGACCTTGTTAACAGAAGCTCTATTTATTAGGTAACTTTAGACTACAGTAATAACTGAACCATAAAGTCTAATAAATATTTTGACGCCTAATTATCTAGAACTGGAACAAGACCTACAGTTTGGACCTATTTCTACCTTTATTTAGGTTTAATACGAAAGTCGTATTAGTTTGAAACACGCAGCTTACACAATTTTATAGTTTAGTGGTAATAAACTAATGGAAGTACTGTACTTAAACTTTAACGATATAACTAAAATGTTGAACAGTAAAATCATTTATGTGCCGATTTTGTACTGTCATTTAGTTGGTGGTTTTAAAAGGTTTTTATTTCTAAGTTTCCAATTGAGACTGTAAAAAACTTTATGGGGAATTAAATTGAAGGAAGTTCAATTAAAATGTCTGTTTTTTTTTAAATGTAAACACGAAATCCTTTCGCTGATGTAAAGCTACACTTTTGTTGAGTATTAAAGGTTCTTTTTATTTCTATAAATGCGCTATCCATGTCCGATAAGCGACGAAAACGAATCCGCGTGAAAATGCTGGTTAGTAATTTTTTTAATTTTAAAATCCGTAAAATTCATAAAAAGATATTGTTTAATTTATGCATATTATCATATTCAAATAGTTGCCTCATAAATGAGCAGTGAATATCTAGTGTTTAAACAAAAATCTAGTAACTAAGATTATTTACATTGTAAAAAAACATCAAACCGATATTCACAGCCAGCTACGTCGTAGCAAATTCGTAGCGGGCGCGTAGCAGCTCGTAGCACTTGTCTACGGCGCTACGCTGATTTGCTTGCCATTTACAAATGCTTGTCATTGCCAGCATTGCATTGTGAGCGGTGTACGGTAGGGTGCCCAACGATGCAGGGAAATTATTGGGACAGTTCTGAATATTCAGGGTTGTTTTTTTTTGTTGAATATTTTCAAATGTCTTTTAGCATTTGACTATTTTAGTTTTAAAAGAATGTGAAAGTTAGGACACCCAATTCTGTATTTCTATGTTGTATGTGTGCCTTGAACAATATGAGTGAGAATTAACAATTTCAAATAAGAAATTGATACTACGTGCAAAGTATTGCTAACATTACCTAACCTTATTTTTGTAAAAAACAAACTACACCTGACAAAAAAAAAATATCCTCGAACACAAACACAGAACCTTTCTCAAAGAAAAAAATACCTATATTTAATTACAAATAACTCCCTAAAACAAAATCAATCCATTCGAAACAAGATCCCTTAACATTGAGTAAGGGGATCCTTCGTTAAATATTTACAAGGATTTACCGCCCGCTGTAAAGCGGTGCCGACAGAGTTTACACTCAGACACCTACTGTTAACACTTCAGACCTGCTTACTAAATTTAATTTACTGTAAGAGAGGTAATTGAGTTAATATTAAGGGTGTTGGAGCCAAAATGTGCCTTGTTTTTAGGCTGGATTTTGAGGTTAAGTAAACTATAAACTTGTATTACAGAGCTTAGATTTTTTTCTTTATAAGCCCGTCAAGTCTTGCGGTAAAATGTAAGAGTAATTTGGTAAGAGATTGGTATTTTATTTATTCGTTTTGTATAAAAATGAAAGAAGTTAGAGTAACTTATAAAGTGTGTAACGTCTCTATAATTCCACCATCCAGCCATTTTAGTTTTTTTTTTTACAAATTGTACTATTTTAGTAACATCACACAGTACAATAGTCTAATAGATTATTGCAAAATTTAAAAGAAAAAGCTTTTTTAACCTCTTTGGCCAATCTATATTTGTTTATTTCCCAGCAAAGATCTAAAACACAATACTTTATGCAAGTCTTTCCTTCCAGTCTACATAAATTATTCCAGGACTGTCCTACCTATAAATCAGGTGACCCTACAACATGCACGTGCCAGTAACTCAGGTTCGAGCACAAACGGGATCGTTAGTGCAGTGTGAATGGCACAAACTGAGCACAAAGTTGTGCGAGTGCACAACTTTGTGTTGAAGCCAAATATCCGTAGCTTCAGTTGTAAAGTTTCATGGTTACTAATTAACGAATTATTAATTGCAGTTTGTTAGATGGAGAGGAGTTGGTTGGTTCTTATTTTTAGGTATATTTTAAGTAAATTGTGGAATCGAACCGTGACGAAAGTGGGTTTAGTATTGGCAGTAAAGGTGGTTATAAAAATTTAAGCAGGAGCTTAAGCTTAATTTTTTAATAAGAATTAACGTAATCTTTATCAGCGTTTTTAATAGCTATGAAATTAAATAACAAATAATAAAAAAATAATTAAAGTTTGCGACCGTGGACTTTGATCGTCTCGGATCGTCTGCTTTGAATAACATTAAAAAAAATAATGTAAGTAAAGTTTCCCTTACGCCACGTTAAAGTGAATTTACAAAATACAAATGTATCCTCTCCGAGGCAGGGTGCTGATTTTGTTTCATCTCATTCCTAGTTTCTCTTAATACTTCATCAGTTTGCTTAAATAGAAACTTATCAATTAACGCAGTGGCCTTCTTATCACTAATAGCATCCCCAAGGACAACATGATACCGCGTCACCTGACACATAATATACTACAAACATAGTCAATATAAGCTCTATCCAGTAAACAGTACTTAATCGATAGCTCTAGAACCACAGAGCACGGAGAAGCCTCGATCGCTAGAAGTGGCATGGTGAATACTTTATTTCCAAACCAAAAGGCAAATACTCGTACTTCAAAGTTCTATATATCAAGTCACAATATCACTTCAGCGGCAATAAATATATCAAAAACTTGCTTGACTGTAGGGAAATTAAATCTGTTTTTGACGGTTTGTGACTGCTATGCGAATGTGAACTTTGTTTTTAATAAGTACTAGGTACTTTAAGTAAAAAAATGCCCCTCAAGTGAAGTTGAACAATGCTTATATTGCCGTGAATTTATCCATTCATGGCAATTTCAGATTGACGGCGCATGACAATTCTGACTATGACTACAGCTGAAGCTTGCGGTCAGCGCAATCATGTGGCCACGAATATCATTCATAGAGATGTGTCTCTCTATGGAGTCGACCAGTCGGTGCCCGAATTGCCGACTAGGTGCCGGTTATAAATGAGACCGGATAGTCGACTTTCCCGACTAGTCAGCAAATAGATGGTCCATCTAGGCGTTTCGTACTCTGTGATTAGACCAAACATAATTACAGACACTATCACGACTACTAACAAGATGGGATTAAGTGTAATCCAGGCATATTGATTTAGTCATTCCAGTAGCTGTATTCAATTGTAGACAGGCGATGAATAATTTATCATGGGGAGGTATTTACTTTTGTTTAGTAGATTGATAGTGAATTAGCGACATTATTGTCAGGGCCATTTGCTGATAATAAGAGTATTTCTGACATTATTTGTTTTGAAGTTAAGTGAGTGTTTAAATTAAACTTTCATTTTGTGGCAGTGTTATGTTAGATCTGTTTGATTTAAATGTGTAAAATTTTCTAACTGCAACAATAAAATTAGGTACTTATTTCAGTATGGTAAATTATGACCCACTTACCTTTTCTAGAGAGAAGGCTTGTGTTTCATCAGTGAAATTTTATAGTCTGATTATGTCTGAATTGAGCCTGGAGCGAAAAGGTTCAGCTTTATAAGTAACTAGTCCATCTTTATTTCTATCGATATTATCTCGTTCAAGCTAACGCAATAATGCCAAGGAGACCTTATCTTACTAGAGCTAGCCAATGCCAGATTAAACCATAAATTCATTTTGATTCCGGCTATGCCGTCCATCTTAGCATTGAGGTAGGTTTTCAAGTGACCTAGTCCCATAATTGGACGGTTTCTATTCAGGTAGTTGAGCTTGACTTTGAGGAAATTGGACAAGCTTGCTGAATTTGATATTGAAAATAGTTTTATGAAGATACGACATCAGTATCAAAATATGTTGGTAAGCTCGTAACTTCCTGCTAGGGTTGCGGAATTTGTTAAAAAAAGCGCGTAACTTAAGAACGAATGAATGGATTTCTTTTTTTTAAACTTCGTAATAATTGTCCGAGCAAGTCTTTTAAGGAAAGACATAATGTTATCAGTGGTCAGAAAAAGGTCTGCCAAGTCAGTTCAAGAGAAATAAGATGAAATGAATGATGAGAAGTAGGTACTGAGATGAGGGCTAATAGAGATGAATGGAAGAAGAAGATAAATACGCGGACCCTAAGACATGAGATAGGCCAGGAGGAGATAATAATGATAAAAAACTTACAAATAAAATCCTTGATGGCTTGGGAGCCAGAGTCGAGTATATCAGTAGGGTTGACCCTAATCTTGCAGTATTTGACGAAGGGCATCTCAGGGAGCTTGGCCCATTCTCCGCCGCCGCTCGTGGAGCAGTGAACATCAATGGAGATCGAGTTCTCGTAGGCGCGAATCACGCGCTGAACTTCGTTCTCTTGGTACGCATCAGTGAAGTCAGCTAGGGAAAAGGTCCCGTCCTGAAACAAGGGAAGATAGGTTAGCATGTTTGATTGATCACGATAATGGCTAAGAAACGTTTACGTTACAACGTTTTTATATTATTTAAGTATTTAATTTCATTTTTATGCAATGTTATTTATTTATTTAACAGTTTATGTACATTCATTTAACAAATAGATACACATTCACACACACACACACACATTCACATTTTTCCCCACATTCCCGTCCTGATGACCAGTTTTTATAAATTTTTTAAACTTTAATGTTGTTAGCTATTTTATGCTGTGGTCTCCTGTAAGTGAAAAGGTATACTAACTAAATAACCTAGTACTATTTATGTGATTTTCGTGTATACCCTTTGTTGGAGATCCATAATAAATAAATAAATAAGTTTAGATCTACGAAAACAGCGTAGCTATCTTCGAAGCGTCCAATGTGATGATAATCACGAGCACGTGGAATTATCATAATTATTTAGTTTCAAATAGATTTAAGATATTGCCACACACAATAAATACATCGTTTACGCAAAATGACCAGCATAAACTTCTCAACTCAATCAGAATTGGTTACCGCACTACCTTCAACATATGAAGCACTAGTCGTAGATGTTGCTCCATTAGTAACCAGGAGATCAGTTGAAGTAGTTAGCAATCCATCCATCAAGTGTGACACATGTCTAACATGGGTCATTAGTATCGATATCTCTTGCTACAAGTAGGAACTGATACCTATGTACATACGTATTGGGGGAAGAAAAACATCGTATAGTACTAGTTATTTGTGATTGATGGTGGTGAATTCATCATCAGTTTCTTCATCATGATGATGATTTTGTGTAAGCATAACATTAGCATGTTTTTGCATGACATCTTTATCACAAAAGTCTGTATTATCAGTAATATCACCACCATTCACTATAAAATCTTCTCTTGCTACGATGCCAATATCTTTTGTTTATAGTTTGTTCTGTTAAACTAGATTTTCATTATTTCTATAATCAACATTTTCTCATTTAATGCCATCTAAATATTCTCCCATATTTCCACAAAATCCTCTAACATTATCTGCGTCCTCTTAATTTTCGGTATCCCTATTCACGACTCTTCATAATCCATTCTTTCAACAAAGGGATTACACTTTTTCACTTCCATACAATGGCAATTGTTTTAAAGCCAACGTTTTTACGGTCCTCGCTTATTTAATTACCGTGCAGCCGTTTGCTTCGCTTTTTAAGCTTCATTATCAGGGCTTAATTAAAAATATTTGAACGCATTGTCGATATTGCGAATGAATTTAATTTTCAGCAGTACCGTTCTCAATATACAGTGTTTGATGTAAGTTTTTAGTTAATTGTTCTTTCGAAATTAATTTACACTTCGATTTGATTTGCTATGATCAGTGTTTTAGATAAGTTTGTAATTAGATTTTAAATTGTTGCTAAAGGTTTCTTTTAAGCACCGATTCCCGTCCTCGTACTTCATCGACAGTACGAAATGAAATATCAAACGGCACATTATCTCATTTTCTAATATGTTTCATATTCAACGTCACGATTTATCCGCGCCTTCCGTTGCCAAGCAATCCTATAACATATAGCCATGACATCCTGTTCCCGGTTTGCCTGTAGTTTTAATTTCCGACGCCTCCAACGGGGAAATGTCACTCAATGCACGTCCATTCATAGCAGGTTCGCGAAAGAACCAGCTTACGGGTTCGAAATCCATTCCAAAAATCATTATTTCAATTGATACACCGAATGAAAAAGACTCATGTTGAAATGAAATTGAATTCGGAATCAGTTTTGCATTTACGTTCTAAATCAAATGGAGTGCTAGAACTGGGTGAAAGTAATGAAATGTAGCTTAAATCCGGGATAGTGTGATAGGAAAGTAATCAAATACGACTATTCGATGCAACTGTGTACACTCTGGATTAAATGAAAAATGTATTGTTTTTGTTTTAAAAACTTTCTATGAATATCATTTTGAATTGCGTCTATAATATGTACCTACATATTTTTAAAGAGCAACTAGTCTATGTTAAACAAAGCGTATTACGATTCGAAAAATCTAAAATTCTTGAAATCTTTAACGGCTTTTCATTAAATCAATTATTCAGCTATTCCTCAAAATATAATATTTTTCTTTTTACACCGGCTAGGGCTCTCGAACAAACAACAATATATACATATAACTACTAAACAACAATACAACTCATATTTTTTTAATCTTGAGCTCAACGAATTTTGTTTTTCATCTGTTACATTTCGTTCCGCAAAAAATAAATAAAAACTTTATCCAATTAAGAAACTTGAGAGTTCAAATAACAGCGATATTAAATTATTCTGGGAGAGAAAAATTTTAGGTCGCTTTAGTTCTACGGTCTTACGTAAGTTTTATTTTATCTGAATTGTTTTCTAAAAGTTATTAGTGGTTGACTTTGAATTACATATTTTACTATTTAAACCTATGATCCATATTGGTTTTACTTTCTGTTTAATGACAAGATATTTTTTTCGAACTCGGTCTTCACAAAAGATCCCTTATCTCTTCAAAATTAGAGTGAACAGGCTTCTTCTGGGTAAGCTCGCTCCATCGTCGATTTTGTCTCTGTTATCTACATATGACTTAGACTAAAGAGACAAGAGCAAACCTATCTCAAAAAATTCAAATAAAAAAAAAAATTTAGCAACAAGCATATGACCAGCAAACATTTTTCCTTGAAACGTGGTTCAAAAATATATGATTACAATCATGAAGTGAACAGCTGTTGCCTCTTTAATCGAATTTTCCAATACAACCGAAATCCACATGAATAAATAAAGGATTGTGAACTAATAATACACCTCCTTCGAATTTAACCAAACCTTCGTATTATCCTCAGTACATTTTCAATTCCAATTTAGTCAAACGTAATGGGAACAGAGTATTCTATTACATTACAGCCGTTCCCTTGATAATGTACCTTAATTTGTCGCAAAATGGCGTCCCAATTTGATTCGGCTCCGTTGATTGGTGGTGACATAAATACCTTAATTTCTCTTCGCTGAGTTCAGCTTGTGGTTCGGAAGCTTTTAGCATTCATAAATGTTGATTTAGTTTGTTCTTTGCTTTATTTGCTTTAAGTAATGTTGGCTTTTTGTTAGTCTCTGTACAAGTGAGAACTATTAGTTGGGCATTTTCATCTAATCAAATTATATTATTGGGCCTCTTCCTTTAAACATATTCAAAAGGGAGCTGAAACTTAGTTTTCATGCAAATGTGTTTTACAATTCTAATTTTGCCATTCAGTTTATATATTTTATTGTTGTACCTCTATGTATTGGCATTCATTCTGTTATGATTTTGATACCGTTTTCTTTATCATTAACGATTTATTCTTTTTTTAACGTGTTTTGACTATTTTTCACTGTTTCTGTCTGTCAATAATATAAACCGATGACCTTGTGAAGGTAACCGAAACCTGGATGGGAAAAGAACAGAAAAAGTCCTATTGGCATTGTTTAGGGGTAGTCAACATCCAGCAGTTGCCGTCTTCTATCATTATTCTATCATCTCAGAGAACCTTAATTAAACATTCACGTCACACATTTATCCATCTACCAGCAAAGAGGTCGCACTTCGGTGCTGATGTCAAAAAAGCATTACGCATCGTTAGAGCCCAGACTAGTGGCAAGTTGCCTGTTAAACGATAATGAACCTTACCTGCATGATCCAGGAGCCGTTCCCAGCGAATGTATATCCGGCGTGCACAAGGTGCCTATGTCGCGTAAAGGAGCTGAGCAAGTTGCGCATGCACTGCATCAGCGTGTTCATCTGTGGGTGAATCAGGATCTCTGTCACCAGGTTCTCTGACGCGAACTGGATGAGGCGTTCGCCTGTGAAAAGAAAGTTTTGGTTAGTTTATGTTTGTTTAGGTTACTAAGAAGGCAGTGTTTGCGTTTTTAGATTTTTGCATAATCAAACGTCAGTTATTTGAATTTGGCTCAGCATCAGCAGTTTTGAAAGTCAAACATTACGAAGGACAGTCCTTCAGAACGTTTAATCTTGAACTTTTTACGCAACGTACTCTTCGGCAATACGTGTTACGTCTGAGTCTATTCAAGAAATAGTTGTCAAATATATCGCTATTTAAGTGAAGGTATAATAAAATTATATTAATTAATATTTTCGTGAACCTTACAATTATTTGAAGTTTACGCAAGCTAGCACTTGGAATTACCTATAGATTTAATAGAACTATTGTGGCTAACTTTTTGCTAAGACATCATATTTCCTTTAAAAGTCTACTGAACAATAAAATTAAGTCGGCGTCTCATATCTCTTCGTTTCCTGTCGTCTCAAGAGATGGCAATATATTTATACCTGACCTACGACCTTCTCTATTTTCGTGTTTTCTTATATAAGTAGTTACGTAAAGAACTTTTCCTTATTCTTAATATTCGTGCTGCGTGGTTAAATATTGCGTGTTGTGGGCACATAAAATTACGCTGGGACAATTCTTTACTTCTGGCCCCATTTTTTGTTGGTTCAACAAATAACTAAGCTTTCAACGTAATACACTTTAGCGATAACATTTTTTTCTTTCATTGGGGGAAAAAATAATGGACGATTTTGTGTATGAAAAGTGTTTTTTTGTAAACTAAGCAATAATTTATATATGGTCTGCAAATCGAGATGTTATTCCCTCAATTACAAGATATAACCACAAAATCCTCGCCCTTTACCGCTTCGAAGTCACGTCTCATCCTAGCATCATTTTTAAACCCAAACTCCTATTAACTTTCAGCTGACACATATGTTCAACCTTGAACAACCCACAAAGCGTTCAAGAAAAAATATTAAATCCATGGCGACAAAAAACGTTCCGCATTGCGCCATTTCACCAGCTCAGTTATTCGCTATCGACGTCTCCATTCACCCCCATTCAGTCCTTATTCACCCCCATTCATCGCCATTCACCCCATTCACCTCGCCGCGTTACGTACCAATTCTGCGCCGTTTATTTGATTACCGTCTTAATATAATTCGTGTTTGGCCTTATCGCCGCTTTACTCGTGTGGGGGAATTAAGCGAGAAATTGACAGGGTGATAAAGTCTGCACTGTTAAGTGTTACGTTGTTACCAGCTGAACAAGGCGTTGAATTAGTTCTATCTGATTGTCACCTCTAGCTACAATTACACGAGCATCTAATAGGATCTGGGGTGCTATGGTGTTTGGTTACTCTGGTTGAATTTGGAAAAAATAGTTTAAACTTGTAGTTGCGTCGCCTGCAAGACTATTTTTATTGGATATTTTATGACGGAGAGTTTGTAGTCTTAACAATATCGAGGCAATGTGGTGGTTGAATGTTAGATTCTGGATTCCCTAATACTTAAATATAAAAGAAAAATACCATGCTGGTGTAATTAAAAGGACCCAAGCGATTTCATTCTGCGTGAGCTTGAAGTGAACGTAAAAGGCAGAGAGCTTTCCGTTTAACTGGCATCATCATAAGTAAGGCACCCTCGTGATGAAATTTGCGACCATGATTTGTATTTAAAACACTCTGGAAAGCCTTTCCAACTACAGACACAAAGTATTATAAAACGCTTACAAAGATTCTACTACATTATCAAAAAGATATTAATTCACCTACCTCCGTGTATCAATTTCAATTAGAGACCAATTTGTATGCGATCGATATCGAATTAATAACATCGGCTATCGGCCATTGTTGCCTGAATGTCAAAAGCCACCGAATTTTTTCGTTCGTCTCTCACTAATTGATGTTTCCTAACAAAAGGCCGGGTTTTTATTAATAGCTTTGAAATACGTCATTTTTACGGTGGGTAGTATTTCGATAGGTAAAGCTAATTTTATGGTCGACAATTTATCAATGCACAGCGTAAGATTGTAAGGTAAATCAGGTATTATTAAATGCTATTTAACATTACGAAAAAGATGCTTTAACCAACGGAAAATTAAATATTCATAACAACATAACATTAAATATCATAATACACAGTAATCTGATAATAAGCCAGAACCAAGTCCAGCCTACATAGACGATGCATTTTGCTCATCTTGAAGATTCAACCATTAAAATATGACTTCTTTATAATAAATAAGGAAACAAACTCGCAGTTACAAGTAATAAATGAAAGAAAGACAAAGTAAGAATAAAGCAAAGAAGGCGAGATAGTAAAAAGAACATTGCTTCAACAAAAGGCAGTGTAGCGAACAAAGTTGGTATAGATGAGAGTGTTTTTAATTAAGGATCTAAGTTACTCTCCAGAGTTCAAAGTCTTCGAACAATAGAGTAGGTACTTGGAATGTGTTAGGTGGTTGATGAAAATTCAATATTCGAGAGATTGTTTGAGTTTGATAGGCAATGCTCAGTTTGGATCGAAAGGGATTCTATGTGTAACCTTCACACGACCTTACCACGTTTTTTAAGGCGTCAGCTCTAAAAGAACCGAATTCTTATAAGATCGAATTTGGCAGTCTGTCACAGAGGTTATTAATTAACTCTTTTTCGTAACAGTTATTCTCTTTAGTAGTGGATTCGAAAGATCCAGAACAAGTTTCACATTTTTTTTTCAAAACCTTTTTATTTTACATAAAATACAGTAAAATATTAATTCTCATCATGAACAAAATTCCAAAAGCCTTTTATGTAGTCATTATCTTAAACAGAAACATAATTAAGCTCATCATAACTCTGCTGAAACAATTTTAAAACACCTAGGGCACTCCCAAATTTTCTGTCTACAAAATGAAAGCAGAATTTCAATCAACTCTGATTGTTTTAAAGTTGAAAATGTCTGAATTTTGTTAAAACCGTCCGAGTGGAACAATTCCCAGCAATAATATTAAATTCTGAGTTATTTTAGAAATGGTATTGAAATAAATCAATTGGTTGTTTAACTTCCATTATTGGATATTAATTGAGGACTGTTGCATTAATAAGTTTTTACTTTGTTTTGTTCATTGATATTCTTGGAAACTTGAAATACAACAGCATTTACAGAACTGAAAGTTGAATTTATAACGCTAAAATGTTGGACAAAAAGACGCTGTTTTGAAAGATGAAGCACTAAGACAAATAACGAACCTAAACTCTCATTTTCTTTGACAAAAACCTTAACAGACGCTATCAAACAAAAAATATATAAACCTAAGTAAAAGAACCATTACGCCTAAAAATCCCTCATAATATCAGCCAACAGACGTCCACTGCTGGACATGGGGCTCCCCCAAAGAGGGGGCGATGTTGCCATAATCGCCACGCTTGGCAGACGTGTTGGCGAGCGCAGTTTAGCTGTTGCAATACACAGATCATGCCACTGCCCGTTCTTTGGTGAGTCTCTTAGTCGCCTCTTCCAACAGCAACGGGAAGTGATGGGATGGTGCTATTATTTTACGTTCGACAGCATACAGAACAGAGAAAGAAAAATCCCTAAGCGAAAAATATTCATCGTGAAATTACGCCTAAATATCATCTATGTCAGAGGTGAAAGAGTGAAAAAAATTACATCAGCACACAAAGCGTTTTGTTCACATAAACACAAAGAGGCTCGTGACAATGCCCGCTGGCTTTGACCCCACACAAGAGATCCGACCTTCGGAATGTAGTCCATAGTGTTGGGAAGCTATGTACTTAGTAAGTGGATGTTCATTTGAGACTTGACTCTGGTAAGTAACTACTTGTTAGAAATAGTATGAATTCTTTATTCTTAGTTTGTCAAAGTCAATCTTAATGAAGTCGCCCTAGAAATTGGCAAAGCCTTTATCGCTATAACTAGCGTCAGTTCCTGTATCGTGTAGGCAAACAGATGATCCCCAGCATCATAATAATATGTATAGAAAATAATGTTGACTCCAAAAATAATTCGGATTAAAAGGATGATGGTTTCGTATCAAACTTTTATAAAACTACGTAATATTTACACCTTACTGATAGATTCAGTTACTATAATGGTCGAATCAAATTTTATCGTATTTGGGCAATAAAAGCTCACGTGACAACTTAATGCGACACGTATTTCATTAAGCAAACAAGATGAAAACAGCTGCTACTAATACCGAGAACATCCGATTAAATTTTATTCCAATCACTTCTATCCAACCGCAAAAAAATCCGATTAGCAGTCTCCAATAAACCAATAAATAAATCTCCAGCCAGATAAAAAATAAAAAAGGCAAGCAAGCACTTGATAAGGCTTTCGCATCTCCGTTCCACAATTTCAGTGGCTCTGTCGAAAATACTTGAGGTCTATGAAGCTGCTGAGCAAATCCTCGCTCGCTTGCAGCGCAGATAAACACCGGTGTATTGACTGGGTCCACAGTGTCTTCCCGAGATAATTGGAGTTCGGTTTCAGTTGGTGAGCCGGGCTTGTTTATTTTTGAAGTCTATTAAATACGGGGTTGGAGAGATTAAAGTTGGGAATGCTATAAGGCTGTGATGGCTGACGGTATTATTGTTCTTCTCTGTTTTTTGTTATGATTTTGACATCGTTAGGCGCTTTGTATCTATTTTCGTTTTTGTCTATCAGGTGTATCACACCTTCAGCGGTCGTAATAGCAGACATAATATTAAACAATGGCGTCACACCTCGGCCCTCGAGAGGATTGTAGGTGGGTGGGATAATCTTAATCTAACCCGATGCTGATGAATTTTTTTGTGTGTGTTCAAGGGGATTCGAGAATGGTTTAAATTCACAATTGGATCCGGTAGGTGGCGTTGAAATCGATTTTGATCATTTTTCGTCATACACAAAGCAAACGTTCGAACAGGACAACGTCTGTCGGGACCACTAGTATAATATATAGACACAGATTATGTAATCAAAAAACTAAGTAAGGATACTATATAGCCACATCGGTACCTACAAATCTCCTCAATCCTTATATAACCTGACCTTTCAGTGTTAGAACAAATAATTAACTCAGAAGCGTAGGTTCCCCTATATTTCATAGTAAAATCTAATTAAGTTATATAATATTAGCATATACACGAGGCTTCGCGCCTGTGGCCTACGAGAATGAAGCTTTCTATTACAGTGAAATAATTTTTGTAATAGAAACATGGGGTCCAGAGATTATACTATTATCCTTTTTTATGATATCAGTGTAAATATAATTTTGGTTTAGACTAAAATGAGGAACGTGTGCGGATTATTTTTGTATCAAATGGCTTCAAAAGGATTCCCCTTTTACCGAATTATCCGATGAAACATACGCGGCCATTTTGAAATATGTTTCAATTTAATCGGATTAAACGAACCTTTGCTTTACATTCCAATGGTTTTACCAATTAGTAATTGATATGAAACCAGGTGGGATTACTGGATTTGATCATTATGTAAATTAGAATTTTGGTTTTGTAATTAATTGGATTGGTGGGTACAGCTTCATTACGCATAATAAACTACACAGTCGCACATATAACCTCCTCCTTTTTCTGAAGTCGGTTAAAAATAAAAAGGTTTACCGAATGTATCCTATTTGACTTTAGGCTAAATTTTAATTAAGCAGTGATAGTCTATTTTTCATTAATAACTAATATTGCAGACTAAGTTGGTACCGTTCAACTTATTATAATAAAGTTAATGCTCCATTAGCAAAGAAAAGATCCATTAGAGAAGTTAGCAAAGCCTTGAAAATAAGCCAACGTGGCCTATTGTAAAGGAAAGCTTTTCAATCTATTAGGTACACTTCTTAACTACTTGAGGCTTTCAATTTTTCTACTTTTTCATTTATTTTATCAGTCAGCATTTAACCAGCCTTTTTTACCCAACTGCCCCGGAAGGAGGGTAATGTTTTTTGAGACCAAGTATTTATATCTGTATTTTTTTGGCACGCCCCGTAGTCTAAATGTCAAGATAGATTTTAACAAATTAAATTCGCTTTAAGTGCCGAAGTGACATAGGCTTTTTGACTATGAAAAAAAAAAAACAAGATGGCGTCCGCCATTAGATAAACATAGATGTATTTTCTCCTGACATAGTCATTTGGGGTATCAAAATAAAGGACACAAGGAGATGTTTCCAAAAATGTTACATACTAAAACATAGAAATAAAATATTTAAAAAATCTTTTATCTAATACTTCAATACAAAAAACGACTAAAAAGTTGGATTTATTAGGAGAAAATTCAACCGACTTGGACCCTATTTGCGGAAGTTTAAACAATAATTAATAATTATTGTCAAAGTACTCGTAAATACGGAAGAATTATATTCGTCATTGATTTGTAGTTGCATTCGGTTACACTGGAAGTCAACCGAAACATGTACAAAGTTGATTGATTTGCGGAATTAAATATTGTGATCCATAAAATAAATTTAAACAAACTTTGTAAACAGCACGATTAAAACCGTTCAGAACTAGTCTGTCCTCGGGAGTTGTTAAACTTTGATATAATGATTGTTATGCAGTGCGAGTAACATTGTAGTATAAGTAATAGTTAGTCAGTTACTCAGTAACTTGATGTGAATGTCTATAGCACTTAATTATTATTGTATTTTATAAGTGGAGACTTATAACTGGCTGACAGTCCAATGTATCGATCTTGACCTGTCTGTTTTAGCTGGAAGTCTTCCATATTCAGATTCAGATCCATTTATTTGCAAAAACATGTGTACATAATATATATGGTATTATTATAGGTGTTTTAAGGTTTTTTATTGGCTCAACATGGCTGGTGTATAAATTAGGTCGAAGATAATAAAATTACAAAACAAAAGTACAAAGAATAACACTATAAATAAATCAAGAATTAACATTAATAATATTAAATTAAAAAATAGGTCAGTGGTTACGCGATTAAAAAATTAAAAAAAAAAGTTATGCACAAAGTATTGACTACCAAGTTCCTAATCGTACGCATCATTAAAAAGGCTCGTCATAACTTTAATGACATGTGTAAACAGCGTGATTTGGATCCTTTCTTAACGGGTGTGTCCTCGGCCAGAAAGTGTCTGACATGTGAATTTAGTTTAAGAGATTGAATGTTTTACTGTTTTTCCTTTTTTGGTAGCTGTGTTGTGTTTTTCACACTCTTTCTTTCCAATATGTTCTATAAAAGAAGTGATGAATTTTAATTGGCTGTCAGTCTCACATGCTATTTTGTTATTCTGTTTGTTTTAGCTGTAAGTCATCCATAGTTGGTAAATAAATAAATATTTTACACCCTCTAATAACCCACGCTCTATAACCTAAAGTTTCTCATCGAAACATTTCGGTCCACAAAAAATAAACACATAAATCTGTTACCATTTCGCCGCTCCCTCAATCGTGCATCGAGCCAGTGGGCCAGAAACTCTGATAAACCGACAACGCTTAAACTTTTGCCCATTTCGTGGCCTACATTTGGTTAATAAAGAGAGCTAAATCATTATTTACGTGTCAATGGGCGATAGACTGAAGGCTGAATATTTTTTAGGTTCTTTCAAAGTCAAAGTCAAAGTCAAAACGTTCATTTCAATTAGGCCATTAAACGGCACTTTTCAACGTCATCGTTTACAGTTCAGTAAAAATCATAATATTACATTAATAAAGTGACTCTACTGTTGTGTTCTTTCTTGTGTCGTTTCACCCTGTTACTGGGCAAATAGGCCGTCGCTCCATGTATAATACTGGTACGCTTGATCCTGTTAGTTCCTGGTTTTGAATAACGAGAATTAGAATTCTGGGAAGCAAGTTTTTAACGAATCAGTTGTTCTGTGTACCCATCAGGTATTCTGGGTACGGAATGTTATGCGAATTATACGTTTGAACTTCTGCAAATAAGCTTAAAATCAACGTGTTATTGTCAATATCTTAATTCAGAATTCTATATTAGTAATTCGCGTTAGTTGTTAATTCGTTAGATCTATTAATACCTCAGTGTGGGTGACTGAGTTCTATTTTAGTTTGGTATTGATTTCTGTAGTATATTTCTATTTGAGATGGGTTTGCTCTTGAATCTAGTCTAGGTCATAGATTAAAGAGACAAAGTCGACGATGGAGCGAGCTTACCCAGAAGAAGCCTGTTCACTCTAATTTTGAAAAGATTAGGGTTGTATGCGTTCGGAAACACAGACGCAGGCAGAGAGTTCCACTCCTTTGCTGTGCGCATTAAAAAAGACGTTTGGAAACGTTTACCATTTACGTTACCTATAAGGTCAAAAGAATCATACGAAAATAAAACTGTTCTACTATTGTGTTACTAGTTTTAACCCGCGACTTTGATTTTGTCGCCTTCACCACAGAAACATTGAGACATTATGGCGAGATAAAAAGGAGCCTGCAGGAATTAAAGATAGCTTTCTATATTACCTCATTATTAAATGACTTCTTCCGCTCTGGGTAGAGCGGAAGGGCGTGTCAGACTCTTACTGACTAAAACCCATCCATGTTCCTTCTAAAGCCCTTTGCGTTCCAGGGCCGCGGTGACTCTTTCGAACAAATTCCGCAACAGAGATTAACCTATCAAAAATACTAAGACTTTTCGCTGTTTTTATATCAGTTTCGATTCGATCAATAGCGGTCTCAACTAAACAAGAATATACCATAATATGACTAAATATTTTTTCTTGTAAGACAATATTTTTCTTGGCACGAACCAGCTCATAATAAAAATATCACAGAATATTATATTCGTTGGTTATCTAGCGCTTGTGCTTGACTCATAAAAGTCAACTAATGGAAAAATGTTCATACGCGATTGGACAAGAATGTAGTAGAAAGAAAATATCCTTCATAATTTTTTTGCTAGAGCGTACGTTATGGGTGAAATTGGGTATTTTTTATGTAATAGCATATTTTAGCTGGTTCGAGGTAGCGCAAGAAAAGAATGTCTGGAAGGATATGGGGGAGGCCTTTGCCCAGCAGTGGAACACAATAGGCTAAGGAAAAAAAAATTGCATATTTTGCTTGGTGGGGAAAAATTGTAGTCAGATTTTTAATATATACCAAAAATGGTGCTCAGTATCATTAATGATTTCCTTCAGGAAAGGTGATACCTGCTAGGTGACATTGAGCTTTGCATAGTGTACAAAATATCTGTTGGTTTTTGTTTTCGACCAACTGCAAAAACGGAGGAGGATCCGTATGCAAACCCATTGAACTCTTTTTGAACTGAAATTCATAAGTATTCTTTTGCCCTTATCCTTGTCAATTTATTCGGAATCGGCGCAAAGTTAGTCATTTCAATATGAGAAGTCATATTAGAACTCACTCAATTTCTAGTTCCACGTATGTAAACGAATCCTAATTTGTGTACGGCTAATGTATAGTTATGTGCCCTAAAACCCAATGTAATTTTATTTCCTAAGCATATAATTGAACGTAATAAATTAGTTTTCCAGCGGTCACGAACGTCGCATGTTGTGAGAGGTTGGCAACGCAGGCGGAATAATTAATTTTAGGCCTGACTGCGATATGCGTCATAATTTAGATATTAGGTTTCAGTACGCCTGGCTTGTTCGAAAATGTGATGGTGCTATTAGATTGTGAATTAGTGTAGAACTGTATATATATATAATAATAATTTGATTTTCCTAAAAATAAAAATTCTATAATTTACATTTAATATGATATATTTGATTATTCCAATTTGTTATTATATATATTTAGACACATATAACCGTATTGATTATTTTTTTAATTTAAATCAATTTTTTGTAATATTTCAAAGAAAAAACATAATAATCAAGCATGTGATTTGTATTCAATATTGTAAAATTATTTTGTGAATGCATGGAATAAAAGGCTTATTTATTTTATTTATTTATTTTATTTTAGTGTAGAACTTGGATTGTAATTGGGAAAGGTATATGAAACGAACTCAAAAGTTCTAAGGAAACATGCAGCCATATACAAGAATCATAATTTCGACGACATGTGACGTCTATCAACACGCACTGTACTCGCGTGGAGGAGGGACCACTCCTGTTCACAAAGAGCAGATCTGTGATAATTATAGTCGGATTGCGTTTAGGTACTGGTCATGATATTATTATAAATTATGTCTACTAACTGAACTACAAAATCTATAAATCGAAATCCCATCATAAGTCAATGGGAAAAGAAGTGGAAAATAATTCCATAGATTAATTGGGAATATTTTAATTACAATAATTATTATATATATTCCCCGAAGGACCATTAATAAAGACGAGCTTAATGTCGGACAAAATCCACATTAGTTTTAGTATCAAACATTCTCTCCTACATACAACCTTTGGATTAAAAATAATCAGCAAGTCTTGCAAGTGGGTAGATGATCACAGTACCTACCCTTATTAATATTAACTTACAAGACGACGAAACTGTCCCTTGCCTTTAACATTATACTAGTTACTAAAATATACACCTCCGAGAAAACGGGATTGTGACCTTTTATCTATTTTTGGTATAAAACTTTATACTACATATGTCTCGAAATAGTACAAAGCAGTCTTCCTCTGCCTGATTCTTCGTGTTTTGGCAATGTTTTATTATTCCGTTTGTTCGTTTAAACATAAATATAGTATAATAATATATTATTTTTATTTATTCTATAACTACATTTTTAAATTGACAATATTTTTATTATTAGAAATAATAATAAACGAAGAAGATTTTTGTAGGTATATATATTTTGCAACCGTGCGAAGCCGGGGTGGGGGGTCTTTTATAAATGTGAAAGACTGTATGTTTGTTAATCAGTTTCTTCTCAAACGGCTAAACAGATTTGGATGTACCTAATTAGGTATACGGGCATTAATGTTCTGGTTCAGAAAGAAAGAAAGAAAACAAGTTTATTTGGCACTCATAGATACACACAATATAGACCTATATTGTGTGTGCCAAATAAACTAGTTTTCTTAAAATAAAGTTACCTTTTATTTGTACCTGAAAGGAAACTTTAAATTTAAAACATTATTTTGTATGCCCCATGGCTGCGCCAAATAGGTCCAGTTCAGCAAAATGCCAGACAACTAGCCCGACGCTGTTTTCAACGTATGATTATGTTTTTTTTTATTCCAGAATAACGATCCCGTAGGATATTTAATGACTTTCACAAAGTCGAAGCAGTTGGCAAAGGATAGAACCATACAATTAAAAAAAAAAACATATAGGCCTGCTGAGCACTTATAAAACGTCAGAAGCTAATCCACGTTTCCAGTGCAGAAGACCCGACAAGAATGCCAATGCCAATAACCTCTATTTTAAGTCCAATCCAGCTAAAATCTAGTATTAAACTTCGTCCCATTCTCTAGAACCTGAAAAATCTCCATCGTTATCTTGTAACTATACTTCATCTGTAGCCCGCAAATCTAGGCTAACTTGAGTAATATTTCAGCTGTAGCCGCTTATCTGGTGTTTGCTTAAAATCTCAACTTTACGAGCTTTTTTATGATCGCTCCTTGAAATTACGATGTAATACAACTAGGCACCCATTTTGTTTCGTACAAAAAATATATCAAGAAAATGTATTTGTTAACATTTTTAGGGTAAGATACTACGTTTTTTCTTAAAGTTTTTCTTGTCGTTGCATTGAAAAGGACGCTAAGGGGTGGATGTATTTATGTGGTATTATGGCATTATCGATAGGAACATGGGTGTGGAGTTGTAAAAGGGGAGTTAGTTTAGTACCTTTCCGAAAATAAATAATAATACTTTTAGATTTTATTTTGTTCGACAGAAGGCAGGTGGTACATTTTTCTTGAAGTAGGAAATTAAGTAGCATGCCCAATCAATAAATTACTTAGCAACATAACTTTAATATTTTTAATTAATCAACTTAGTACGAGTATGACGTAATCATACCCAATACATAAGTTAGAAGTTTGTGTAGCCCGTCTTAATAATAAATAAGCTAGACCAACAATAATTTGACTAGTAAACCAATTCCCTCGTTCGATATTTAAAATTAGCGCGGGAACTGAAGCAGCTGTCAAACTATACCTTTTAATATTCCGAGAACGAAAAAGAAAAGAAATTAAAAAGGCAATCCTCCTTCGCTCGGTCTGTTTGGTTTACTTGGAAACAGAATCAACATTAAACGGGTTTTCTCTGAAGAGTTGAATTTAATTACGGATCCGAGTTTCCCTACATATTCGTGCGAGTATATGACGTCTTCTGCTAACCAAGTTACATGTTTCATAATTAAATTAATCAAGTTCTGTAATAGGATTAATCGGTCCTCGCTTAATCCTGGTTTTTGTGGTGTAACCCAATTTTATATTATGCTGTGCAAGGATTAAGGAAATTATACGACGTACGTTGACTAGAATTTTCGCGGGCGTTTTGGGGGACTTTCTGTATGTAGAACTTTGACGTTCAAAAAGTGCTGGCACTCAGCCTAATTTGAATAAATGACTTTTGAATTTTGAATTTTTTTTTTTGAATTTTTTCAATTGTATTCATTTTTATTAAAAAGGCATAGAACCATTGTGGCAGAAACCCCCCCCCACGGCTATTTTCAGTGTAGCGGCGCACAATATAACATGCATAATATATGGAGAGACACTTCAACAAACAAAAAATGTTAGGAACCTGGTGCCCATGGTGCCCTAAAGTGTCACGTTGGCGAGATATTTCGAGGTAAAGCCACCATGTGAGAATCATGACAATGATCATTAAAAAATACTTCATTATTTGTTTATAAGCATGATATCAAATCTAAATAATAAGCACGTGACAAGTTCATTTTGAATGATTTTCATTGTTCTCACATGGCGACTTTACCTTTAAATATTTCGGCAACCTGGCACCATGTTGCTAACATTTTTTGTTGGTTTAAGTGTCCTCTACCCATATATGTATGTAAGATCATGCACCGCAACTTTGAAAAAAAAATTAAAATGGCGGCGCCCCGGCTATGCCAGCTCGCATAGAAAAAAGACTTAATTATAGTAGGCGCCAGATAAATGTGGAATAAAGTATATTGACCTTTCCCTAATAACTGTTCATAGGTAACTGAACAATTAAATATGAATCGTTTTTCATTATTAGACAATGTTAAGGATCACGAGAGATGATGATTCGGGACAGCTTTGTGTCATTAATTCCGTTTTTCAAATTAAAAATGTCAATAATAGTAGGTGGGTCAATGACCGTTATTCCACGATTATCTGGCGCCTACTATAGTGTCTGGTGTAGTTGTAGGTTGAAGAAATACTGCTGACAAATTGAAACAAAGTCACGATTCTCAACAGTAAGAAAGCAATGAAAAAGAAAGAGAAGTTATAAGTATTACTGAATATCTTGGGCATTGAGCTCAGACAATATATCAACGAGTTTTTTTTTTATGGATAGGATGTCATCAAATAACTTCATGGAGCGGAAGTGCGTATCAGACACTTACTGACTAAAACCCATCCGTGTTCCTTATAATACCCTCTGCGTTTCAGGGCCGCGGTGACTCTTTCGAACAAATTCCGCATAGATAAAAAACTGTCATTCCATTGAATACAATGCATGTAAAAACACCTTAAAACTAGAAACAAATCCTTAAAAATACAAACTTCCGTTTTTCTTTCAATTAATTCATAACAGCCCATATCGTACCAAAGACTGGGTAGTGATTACTTCTAGCTAAAACATTCCTCAAAGAGTTCCAATTGGATGTTTAAGGATTAAAAATGTCGGCTGAAGACTTACTTGAACGCCAAAAAACGTTCAAGGGATATGCTCAGTCATTTTGCTCTAGGCCATCATTAGTACCTCTATCTAGAATAATTCGTAAGCAGTATTTTGTCAGAAAGCACTGCCGTTATCTTTACCTTTCGGCAGGCTAACAATAAGAATCAAGGTAATGAAAGATACCAAGTTCTTTAAGGCACAAGCTACAGACGAGCATCTTTCATTCTGGAATCTCTATTGCCACCGGGCAGATAAACATTGTGCGCATACGGATCACAGAACGCAAAATGCCAACCCGTAACTTTGTACCAAAGAGGTGGTTTAATATCCCTTAAATATTGAAAGGATATCAAATGTGATGGCCATAGATAGTAGAATTGTCGCAACACACAATTGTAGTAACTGTTAATAGTCAAATTCTTACATAATATTCATGCAATAGGCTGCTTGAAAATGAACTATTTCAATGTCTAACATATAAATTTAAATTCAAAAACTACGTAAGTCAATAGTACGATGATAAATTTTAAAGCAGACTTCCATAGGCACATTTTCTCATAATTTCAAAAGCAATTTTCAAAGAAAATATGAGTAACCAAGCAAAGCACAAACACAGATGCCCGTCCTCTTCCACCACTCTCATAAGCCGAGGAGGGATCTGGTACACGACAAACGGCTTACAGCCGGTTTCAACAATGTATCTACCTTTAATCAACTGTCAAATTAGCTACCAACAGTAGCTGAAACATCATGTTTGAAAGGCAAACCTGACGTTTCAGCTACTGTTGGTGATTTGACAGACGGTCAAGGGTAGATACGTTTTTGTGTTTTAATTGCAGAGTATTGGTAACTCATTCAAGTTAGGTAGTTATATTCTTCAAACTGTGTATCTAAAAATGCAGGAACCATGTAACAAGGTTTACTAGTTACAGTATTGGAAGATACAGCAATCAACAAGGTATTGGCTACATCAGGGGTTCCCAAACTATTTCAATCCGTGGCGCACTTACACCGTTTAGTATTATGTCCCGGCGCCCTAGCTTACCATAATAGGTTACAATTAAATTCAAAGGCACAAAAATTAAAACAGTATGATGATGTTGAGTTTTTAAACATTCATACCCAAAAAGGCAACAAAATGCTGAGCACCGAGCGGATACGTAAGTCTAGTTCCCGAAAAAAGGAAAAGAGGAGCATCTTGCGGCGCCCTTCTTTACTTTTTACGGCGCACACTTTGTGAACCCCTGGGTAGCCCAGGGGTTCCCAAAGTGTACGCAAATCATTGATATTCAAATTTTATATTCTTCAAAAACTCTGTCCGAAAATCCAGAAGCCATAATCCTCAATGTAACCTAGCTAGCTACAGGTACGCACAGCAATCAGTCATGTCAGCACCTCGCCTGTCGGTGGTCGTCGATTGATTGCTCACTGACCCGCGCCGCTGATGGATCGACCACCCATTATTATTACTGTCGATATTGGTTACCAGATTGAGATGGGCACACTCAATCTGATTTACACGACTCGTATTAGATAGTTTTTCAGTTGGCATTTGATGAAATGTAGCCTTTGTCATTTTAACCTAACTATATATTGTATAATAGGCTTATTTACAGGAGCTCCAAATATATTCTCCAAACAATTTCTGTCCATAGATTGATTCCCAAGAGCTCCATAATTTTATTAGTTAAATAATAAAAATACTTAAATTGTTCCCAGCGGCTCCTAACCAAATTGCTAACATTACGAACATTTGGATGTCTGAGATGCCGCAACAACGCCATCTTGGTTCTCACTCCTTATCTTTGAATTCGCATAAACATGAATCTATTATAACCGCGCAAGGTCGAATAATTATCCTATTAAGCTATTGTAGATGGCCAGCGCGGTAGGGCGCGAGGGTGGGGACGGGAGGTTAGATATTTTCGCATTACTCCGGTAATTTATTTTTGGAGTTCAGGGACCGATATTATTATTATATTGCTTTTTTAATTTGGAGCCGACGGGAATAAAATTACGCAGTGCCTGGGAATAAGCCATATAATAATCCTAACTAATATATGAAAAAAGGAAAGTGTATTTGTTTGGTTGCTTGTTACGGTTTCTTGGCAAATTATATGTTGATGAACTTTGGTATAAAGCTAGATGAAACCTTGGAGACTGCCTTGAGGCTCCTTTTTGCGAAAATCTGTATTAACGCTAGCGAAACCACGGTTAACATTATTATTTGGTATTGACTGGCCTGTTGGTCGAGTGGTTAGTGACCCTGACTGCTAAACCGCAGGTTGTGGGTTCGATTCCCACCCAGGACAAATCTTTGTGTGATGAGCATGATCATTTGTCCTGTGTCTGGGTGTAATATGTCTATAATATGTATGTATTTAGAAATATATAAGTATGTTTATCAGTTGTCTGGTTGCCATAGCACAGTCTCTGCCTAGTTTGGGACCGGATGACCGTGTTTGAGTTGTCCCAAGATATTATATTATATTCCATTATATTATTATTATTCCATTTGAACGACTAGTATCAGCTGATTTTGACAGTGCCATTTAAGCATGGCAATAAGTTGTTCAAACGGAACTTTACAATGACGAACAGACCATAATGCATAGGATCAAATACCAAAATATAAAGATTGGGAAAGTTCAGTTATACACTTTTTTTTTATACTTTCCCCACACTAGGAATTTCTCCCGTATCGTGGGTGCCTTAACAAACATACAAATTCACATACACAAACAGCTTAAACTAAATCCAGTTATAACTGACACTTATACGAGTAACTAACCCGAGCAGTAGTCCCCTTCTCAGTGTGAGCCTACAATGCAAACCACTACAAAGAACAATCAAGGGGTGAGATACCACAATGTGTGGTTTGCAGGCCTTAAGTGGTCGCAAACTAACAGACCTCATGTTGAGGAGTATGGGGCTACATAATACAGCTGTGAAACACCCCTTAATCTTGTGTTATGTGTATTTTATGCACCGCAGTGTACACGATTGTTAAAGTGCAATTCGGAACAAGTTGACTCCGGGATAGTGTCTGCATGTGTACTCAATACTCAATTGTTTAATGCATTCCACAATGTAGACTTAGGTGGTAAACATTTCTTTGGTAACAATCGTGGACCCTGTCGGGCACAGCAAAAGTAAGTATGTGGAGAGGACTTATCCTTTAAGTATCTAATAATCTAATGATGCTAAAATAAAAAATAAAAAATGACATTAACATTAGAATTTACATTGCAAAAGACTTTATTTTTCAAGTCTTATAGATTTATCACTTAAATATTCGTCGACACTGTAATAACATTTTTTTTTGTAATAACTTTTTTAACTTATTTGCGAATAAATGGCGTTTTTTTTTTCATTTCTTATTGATTCAGGTAGCATATTATATATATTTACTGACATTACCAGAGGACTTGTGTAATGTATTTTTAAGCGGGATGATGGTAGGTTGAGTCGTGTTTTGTGTCGGAGTGTGTATCTTGTTTGTATGTCTTCTCGTTTAGTGTAAAATTCTTGGTGTGTACGAAGCGTTACAGTCAAATAGCGTTGATTTCTATAAATGATTTTATAAAGGTTTTGTTTTTACAGATGTTCGGAATCCTAAAAACTATTTAGTCCGTCAGTTAGATTTTCTAAAATATTTGGACCCGTATTTTTTAATTTGTGGTTGTGCGTGTAAATTTCGCTTAATAAAGTATTCAATGTATTTTTAAGTAGAAGTGACGAAACGAGCCCCTTCTCCTGAACCTTGATGAGGTTTATCTATGTCAAATTAACAAAGATTTATTAATCTCATGAAGCAAAAAATCCACGTCCAATTATTTTGATAATTATTATTAAACTCACTGACGGAGTAAATAGGATCATATTATATATGAATGCAGGAAACATCTCTATAATTTACTGGAATCAGTGGTGATTAGGAGAACTGTTTTTTTTATTTAAAATGGGTTTGCTCTTGACTCTAGTCTAGGTCATAGATGACGGAGACAAAGTCGACGATGGAGCGAGCTTACCCAGAAAAAGCCTGTTCACTCTAATTTTGAAGAGATCAGGGTTGTACCTATGCGTTCGGAAACACAGACGCAGGCAGAGTGTTCCACTCCTTTGCTGTGCGCATTATAAAAGACGTTTGGAAACGTTTAGTGCGAATTGGTGGAATAGCAACACGGTAGGGATGGTAACTTGCAGTGCGTCTAGATATCCGATGGTAGAAGGGGGCTGGTGGGATGAGATCGTGGAGTTCCCGGACACTCTCCCCGAAGTACAATCTGTAGAAGACCGACAAGCAGGCAACCTGGCTTAACTTTGCTTTACTTTTAAGGCTAGAGATGTATTCCACCAGCTCCCCGACAAATCTTTTACGGTTCAAGCGGTGCGATTATGGAATGCCTTGCCCGTGTCGGTAAGGCGTGCTCAATCTTTGTCCAATTTTAAAACTTTGGTCAAAACCACTACCTCTCTCTTCAATTGTTTTTTACTAGAGTTCTCTGCTTTTGTTTCATAATTGTTATTGTATATATCTTTTATGTATTTAAATGGTACACCAAAGTCTACCTACAGTACTGTCTTTTCTTCTCTCTCTAAAATCCATCCAAAGGTTGTCTTGAAAAGATCGCTTCTAGCGATAATGCCGCCCATTGTGTCACCCTATGTAATGTTTTCATCATCTATATTTTCTGTTTGGTACTTATATGGTGTACATAATAAAGAGTATTCTATTCTATATGGATAGGATACGTTGGACCGTGGTCCCAAATTCAACAGCTGAGCTATGTCTGCTCATTTTGTATCAAAAGGCTTGCCTTCAAAAACATGATTGTGACTATCATAACTTGCGAAAACAGAAAAAAAAGAAAAAGGAGGTCCATATTTATCACTAATCATTTACAGACTCATAATAAATTAATGCAGATATAAAAGCTCCGCGAAAACAATTTGGGTATCTATTAAATCAATTTGGAGAGAGACCCCAATGCCTGTTATGAAGGACATAAAACTAAGAGATTTTTCTGGATCGTAAATAAGTTAGTAACGACAGTTTAGGCTGGAGGAATAAACGCCATCCATGTAATCCTGCAGAAAATAGCAAATAGGGGATGAAAATATTGGTTGAGAAAAATATAAATATATGGCGTTAAGAATACCTAAAGGCTTCTTTACACATGAGTGTTTTAAAAGTCTCTCTCTAGGGAAAAATATGGTAGCATACAGTGGCAAGGTATTTCATTTTACAGGCTGGATATCTAAAACTTCGTATGATTGTATCACAGCAACCACACACATAACTCTGTCTGACTGTTTCTTGCCTCTTTACGTCTAATAGCTGAACGAATCTGAATGAAACTTAGCACACGGTTAGACCATGTCCTGGAGTAGGACATGGATAGATTTTATCTCGTGAGAATAAAGGATTATTTTCGTCTCTAACGCAGGCAATCCATTGACAGAAGCAAGTAAGCTTTCAGAGAAGAATAAGAAGAAATGAAATCAAGAAGACGAAATGTTCCCGTCAATGATTCAATTTAGAATGTGCTAGACATTCAGAAAATTATTTATAAAACAATTTATTTCCAGGCATTGGAAAAATGGACCCAAAACATTTTTCAAACCTGGCATATTAATATCAAAAGAAGCTGATATTTCCTCACAAATTGGAATCCTAACAATACCTGCTTCCAAGTTTAACAACATAGGCGTGAATTTGTTTTTGATAGAACGCCTTGGGGCGTCAGAACGCAATAAGCGGTTATTTCCCTCAAGTATTGTTCGTTATCGGTGTTTCGAACAATAACTAAAAGAAAATGGTATTTATGTAGGGATATTGTTTTCTTTTTGGTGCTTATTACAAAGGCAATGGACCCAAATTAAAGTACCTACGTTAGGTACAGTCAACAAAGCTACTTGGTATACAGGCAAAAATATAATCTTTTCCACTACACTACCAATATGTATTTCTAATGTGTGCATTACAACTTTTTAAGCTTACGATATACTTATGAGCGTGGTGTACAATAATTGTCTACTCAGCACACTTACAAAGTAGTTGCAAGTTAGCTGCCTGCATACCAAATAGCTTTGTTGACTGTACATTACGTTAACGTATTTTTAACGTGTCTTTACTAATATAATTTAAGAACTACTAATACTATCGTTTAGGGCTTAGTGTAAGAAAAGTAAAATTATGTATGTGGGTGGGTGTGTCGTTTTGTGGCAATTAAATACTTTTTCTTTCTTTCTTTTTTGAACATAAGCTTTTCGTGAATTGGGTAGTTCGGGTTGATTCTCGCTGTGTTCATCAAATCGAGAGTCCTCGATTGACGTTATAAAAACGCGCTTAGAATATTAGTTTCATCCAAATATAATTTCTATAACTAAAAAAATCCTTTAAAATAACGAGAAACTTAGTGTTTGAAACTAAACTCCAACTTTGAATAGTTAAAATTTTACGTTGAATATTTAATTTTCAAAGTTTTAAGCCCTTTACAGTGTCTGCGGTTTCAGACGAGCTCAGGGGTTGTAAAGGAATATTATTTAATTTACATGAACGGAAAATAATAAGTAAAGTCATGTACGAATAACTATAGACTTAATTATTTGAAAAGAGTAACTATGGAGTTTCTTGTCCGTTCTTCTCCATAATATACCTTTCCGAATGGACAGTAGAGTCACTTTATTAATGTAATATTATTATTTTTACTGAACTGTAAACGATGACGTTCAAAAGTGCCGTTTAATGGCCTAATTGAAATAAACGTTTTGACTTTGACTTTGACTAAGGTAGCAAGCAACAATACCGTCAAAGCTGCGGGCCCATATATTGCAAGACTGGTGCCTTCATACAGCTGGATGGGGTTACGGCAGATCAAGGAGAAGATAGCGAGATACCTACGATGGCTTCCTAGTGAATTGACGTAAAGAAGCTCAACAATGAGAGAAATGGAAGGAACGGGGAAATATTTGCCCAAGAGTAGAACAGCTCAACCCTATGAGCAAACACCGTAAGTTTTAGAAATCCGTAAATTGTAAACTCTTTCTTATATTTCATAAAATAAAAATTTGGATGGGATTTTTTGTATTTAAAATGATCTGTTCCCGATACAAAGAAAGATCAGCTGGGACTGGTTATTTCTCAGTTGCCACAGTTTATTTTAATTGTTTCTTTTTACTTAGGACGCTTTTATCCTCCACGTTTTTTACATCGTTCTCACATATATGTTTAATTTCAACATGAATGATGAAACCATAATTTAATTTGTAAAACAATATTATTAAAAAAAAAGTGTCCGTAGAGTTTCTTGCACGTTCTTCTCCGTAGAGATCTACGCCTTGGAACGTGTAAATAGCTTAATCTTTTTGACAGACTGACCTTGACAATTCAAAAGTGCCTGTAAATGGTCTAATTGAAATAAATGCTTTGAGTGTTTTTTTTTGAGTTTTTTGTTCTAACGGTGTTTGCAGTTATCCGCTGACATACATATTTAAAGAGTATTTAGTTAGAACCGTGTCCTCTTCTTCTGCCCTCGTCAATCATTTACCCTCGCCACTTACTGCTCTTATAATATAAGATACAGTTATGAAGAAAAGTGTCTCAATTCTTTTTGTATGACATAATTATGTCTTGTCTTGTCACAGTAGTGCGTGTAAGGTCAGACATATTTATGTAACCTGTTTTGGCCTAACGCAATTATTATAAATGTCGGTCTGTCCAGAAACCGTATCCTAATAAAATTTGTCCTTTATTATTTATGTTTATTCTAGAACTGAACGACTAGGTATGTTAAATTAATTATTAGCTCAGTAAAAGCCTCTCAGTGTTCGATGAATAAATTTTGTGTTTTGAAGCATCTAACGCGATCGATTGAGTATTTTTAGAAAAACTGAATGTCATTCCCAGATCGCTTATAGATATTGAATGAGAGATAGAATTAATGGTATTAATCACTCCATATGTACATAATATGAGAGTAGCTAAGGAGCAAGTGGGAGAAAATTATCAAAGAGTAGGTTTTGGAACCATGACAGGGACCTGGGACATGACACACCATAGATAAAACATTATAGTTATCAAAACCATTGCAGCCAATAAATGTCTCTAGTAATAACAAATTTTAGGAAACTCATGAAAACTATAAAGACGGTAAATTACTTGAAATTAACCAATGACATCCTGTCATCCTGATATCCCATCACTTCCTGTGGATGTCGTAAAAGGCGACTAAGGGACTCACCAGAGAATAGGCAGCAGCATTCTCTGTGTTTCTGTGCATTATTTTGTTTGGATTTTTACGTGTTTTTATGTGTGTGTGTTTTTGTTATTATTTTGTTATGTGTAATTATTATGTGTAATGTGTGTGCTATGATCCATGCTGGTCGAAATAAACGTTTATTGTTATTATTATTACAAACGCTATACTGTGATCACCAACCCGCTTGCCAAGTGATTATGGCAATACCCCGATCCTTGGGGGAGGCCTATGTCCAGCAGTGGACGTCTCTTTCGGCTAGTATGATGATGATGATGATGATGAATCAATGACATACAACAAGCTTTCGACCAAATTATTTAATTATGTCGTCGTTTTGAGCATCGTAAATGAGTATATAATGAGGTAGAAAAGTGTCATCGGAAATAATTGATGCATGGACACTCGTTGTCAATTAATTGGTTCAGCAGCTGATTACCATAATTTATATTGGGTTTTGCTATGGATATTTAATTTATTGATTTTTTTTTAATTAATTAACCAGTATGCGAGGACGGAATTGTAATTTGGGTGCATTTGGGTGCATTTGAGCAATGTTTCATTCAAGACTCAAAATCTCTTAGATAACAAGACAACATCTACAACTGGTTCTTTATTTTCATAATAAACTTTTTGTAAAAAACGATAACTGAAAATGTATGCTCCATAATAAATGAATCATCAAACCTGAAACGCGAGTTCTCATAGCCCATAACCTAACACGCATATTCAAATGCAACTCCAATTCTTTACAATTATACAAAGGGGTCTTATCCTCTTTAGTAATATACCTAATACAATTACGTCTACGTTTACAAGTCTGTAAATCAAATCATGCACCCTTTTATACTACCTCAATATAAGAAAGTAACTCATTATACGTTACTGCTATGACGTGCTAATGCCATCCAATTCCGATGATGTAAAAGGGATAGTGCTATTCGCTATGTATGCTCCATCTCTCTCTTAGAGCGGAATCGTGATCGTTTTAAGACTTCATAGTAGGGCGGGCCCCTGGCTCCCCAAACTCAAGAAAACAATGTAAATGATAACTTATTCTTGTAGATACATATTATAATAACATATTCATCGATCCCCAGTCTTAGAGTATATCTATCTCCGGTCGTGTCAGGTTCCCGTCCCATCAGATGCCTGATGGAAGATGGATAGCACCTGTGTTTATGCACCTGCTTCTCCCCGCCGATTCCTAGCCTCCGTTGAGATTGGCCGCCATGGCCGAAATTGGTTAGGAGGACAATTATTTGTATTAGGTCCCCAGTCTTCGATATGGTGCATCGTTTTATTGAAAAAGTTTGGTTTGGTATTAGTAGAACCAAGGTAAGACATATTTCTGTTACTCGTAAATACCAAGGAGGTCTGTTTGTGGAGCACGATGTGTCATCATTACATCTGGGTGCAGTTAAACTGGGTTATGTAATTCAATGGAGTTTCTTGTCTGTTATTTTTATGAATTCGCTACTCGTCCATTGAAAGGTTCATTAGAAAACCAGCGTCAGACAGCATCAGTCTGTCTGACATATCGCTGAAATGGACCTTTTTAGTGCAGCCGTAAGACACACACTTAGTTTTTAACATACCTATTTTTTTTTCTATGTATTGTGCGTGTTTCGTGTAAGTGCTAAATAAATATTATTCTTTCTTTCTTTCTAATTGGACAACTAAGGGTCACTTTCCATGCTGATTAATTTTATATTTTTTTGAAAGCTTTGATTGTTAAGGTTCAGAAGTGCTTTTTAATGAGCTAATTGAAATAATTAAATTGACTTTGACTTTCACTTAAAAATACTTCAATCAATCTACCCAATGTTGATAACGCCCTGACTTTCACTGCAAATTATCGAAGGATCCAGTTTATCTTTTACGCCAACTAGAAGCAAATTGCTTAACCTTTTGAACGTATATACGATATACATACGTGACAAGCAAGCGCGTGCCCTGTACGCCAAACGTTACAAATATGTGACAAAACATACGGCGCATTTGTGAATTGGCGTTCAAAAGGTTAACATTGCCATCAAACAAGTAGGTACGTACCATATCGAGCTTCCTCCCCCTCGGGTGCCTGCGCCGTGAGGGTGGCCAGCTCCTTCTCCAAGTCGACCTGGTGCTCCCCAGAGTCCCATGATAGCAGCCCTGAAACAAATGAAGGATAAGTTAGGTTGTGGTTTATATAACGTGAAGCTTACGAAAACTCATCGTATATTTAATACCTGAAGGAAAATCTTGTCGGACTTAAAAATGCCGGAATAGTAATCTAGATCCGGAGTAGTAGTATAAATCTTAAGGAGGGTACTGACCGGTGTTACGGGTCGTAATGTAACATGTTACAAAGCGAGCATTCGTGCAGTCAGTACGTGGAAACGAGCACGGACATGTGCGTATGTGTTTTGTTTTATACAGATCTTAGGACACGGCGTAACATAAAATGCTCGCTGCGAATGTTACATTACGGCCGATCAGTACCCAGCTTTAGCAACAGTCAATGTAAAACTTGTCAAAATGTAGGGTCAATCTGTCAAAAACCGAATTAGTATGCGAATGTTCTTTAAATACAGAAATCGGTTCTTTGATTTTTCAAGTTACCTAAGTGTGGGAAAAGAGTGTCCGTAGAGTTTCTTGCACGTTCTTATCCATAGAAATCTACGCTTTGGAACGTGCAAATCGCTTCATCTCTTTGGATGATGACCAACCTTGACAATTCAAAAGTGCCTGTAATGGTTTATCGAAATGAATCCTTTGAGTTTTGAACCAAAATATCAGTATTTGTATAAAAACAATGTTTTCATGCCAACTTCAACCAAATTTATTTGTAGGTTATTGTCCCAATTTAAAACTAACCCAATCATGCTGTTATTTTTTTTCTGTTCAACGATACAATCGTAAACGAGGCCGGTCCAAATATTAGAAAAACGGAATATAGGTACTCAGCTTTTAGAAAACAACTCATTAATAATTTCTAACATAAACATATTAATATTATAGCTGCATTAACATCATAACATTCTCTTACAAAACCCTCCTTTATATTATTAATATGAAGAGAACATAAATATGCAGGAATTTGAAATTAAATACACGTGCCAAGCTGCAACGCCCTAGAGGAAGTAATGAAGGTTATTATGCGCTCCGGTACATACGTACCTAACACGTGTACCTCGGGATGTAGGGGCGGGGAGTGGGATAGTGGAAAGGGGACGGGTAGTACATTTATTTTATTGTAGGAAATAATATAATATTAACTATTATAACTTAAACCATTTATTTTTTCTACACAACGCTAAAGTTATAGGGGAGCTCGAACATGGAATTAACGTTGTGAGAGAAGGTACTTGAACTAGGTATCTATAAAACCTGTATTTCAAGTTTTCAGGGTCCTCCCGCAGCTATTAGCCTGCTATGTCATACTTTTATTGAAACAGTTTTTGCATAGTAAGAAGAGTGCAATAAAACAAAAAAAAACGGCTAAGTGCGAGTCGGAGTCGCGCACGAAGGGTTCCATACCTTTATCTATAAAAACGGCAAAAAAATCATGTCTGTTGTATGGGAGCCCCATTAAATATTCATTTTATTCTGTATTTGAGTATTTGTGATTAAAGCGGCAACAGAAATACATCACCTGTAAAAATTTCAACTGTCTAACTATCACGGTTCATGAGATACAGCCTGGTGACAGACGGACAGACAGACAGACGGACCGACAGCGGAGTCAAAATAATTGTGGAAATATCAGAATGCGTGTGAGTACCTGGAGAGTGTCTATGAACATAGTGTGCTTAAGTGTCTAATCTCCGTAACCAGAAGGTAGAACATCACTAATTAGTAGATGGGTTGATATAATTAACTTTGGTGCGAATATGTTTATAATTATGTTTGTATGTTGACTGTATAGTTGAGGAAGAAGTGGGGACCAAAGAAAATAAGGATTGACTATGTGAAAAACGTTATAAGATTGATCATGAATATTTGTTCAAGTTTATTATTGAAATAGACCAGTATAAAGAAACAAAATTAAATTATTAAATTGCTGGAGTTTCCAAATAAAGTAAAATATACAATTTCATACTAAAATAAATCTTAGTAAACAGATTTAAAAGGATAAACAAATAAATGAGGGATATTTTTAAAAGGCTCAACAAAACAAAATTCTAAGAGCGATTGTAAAGAAAGTAATCCGTTATTTTTTGACGATGGTAACCCTCCTGGATTAGAAGATTTTCTGATTTAAAAAAAATATTTAATGCATCTCAAACATTTCGATTTTTATTACCTACTTGTAAAAAATTGAAGATTAGACGGACTTTTTCTGTTTGTTCTTTATTTCTAAATTGATTTTCTTAAAGAAAAAATGTTCTTTTGCTGGCAACTTTTGGGTATGAGCATTTTGCTCTAATGTGACTTATAAAGGTACCTATTTCAGCCAATATTTCAGCCCTGAATTTACAGCACAGCACAGTAGTGTTTTTTATTTTTTTATTTAATATGGGTTTGCTCTTGACTCTAGTCTAGGTCATAGATGACAGGGACAAAGTCGACGATTACATAACATTAACGGCACGTTTGTAGAAAATCGATTTACTCCTAGTTTTCAAGATTTTTAATGTTTTTTTCCACCCAATTTTCCCATGACAACCTAACCTTAAAATTAAAACGGTAACTCATAAATAAACCATAAAAATCGAGAACATCTAGGCACTTCGAAATTAATATCAGTCCATAGCACTTTTTCTTTTTTCCGTCCCTTTTCTCTTTAATTATTCAGACAATTGCGCCTTTTCTTCGAAGGCGAGACGTTTCTTTCTTCTATCTTTTATTCATGCGCCTATCTGGGACAACTTTCTGTCTTTTTAGAGAGAGTATATCTTTGTACTTTCTTATTAGAGCATCCTTGAAGATTGCTGGACGTGATTTGTATCTTTTATCTGTCCATTGACTGTCAATTCGATTTTCTAATATATTTTTTCTACCTCGAACGTTCACATTTAGCCAGCTGTTTAAGTCAGAGAGGCGCGAGCCTATTTCCGATCTCCGTACGAGTTCATACTCCAGGTTGCTAAGTACTCAGAAATTCTAGATGGAGAAAAAAAAAGAAAAAAAAATAGTTTATTAGGTACATCCAAATACAACCTAGAGAAATCCAATAGTTCTCCGGAATCCAGAAATACTGCGTCGACTTTGTCTCTGTCATTTATGACCTAGACTAGAGTCAAGAGCAAACTCATCGCAAATAAAAAAATAAATATTTTAGGATTTCATCGTCGAATTTTGACACATAAAATTGTACTAGTGTTTCTCTCGTCTATTTAAACTTATTAATCGTATTAATGCACCACAATATAAAACTGCTCATCCATAATAAGTACAAATAATGCCAGTTTAAATTTCACAATACTATGTCAAAATTACCTCTCCAATTTCCACGAGCCCTAAATCTAGGCAACACATATTCGTATCGTTCCCCGGCCATATCTCTAGAGGACATACACACATGTACATAGACAGGACTGGAAATAAAACAATAAACACTTGGCTCTAGGGTCGCCCGCAATACGTTTTAATTAAACCTCTGTGGATGGATCTGTGTCGGGGAGATGGCTTAGTTTGTAGGCGTTAGTTTTGCAATAAAAATATTAGAGTTTTATGACAATGGGATATCTCCTTTGCAGGAGAAGCTCGTGGCTAAATAATATCGCACGAGTCGATCAAGGTTAAGCAACGCTTGCCAAGGTTGGTCTGTGGATGGGTAACCATCTTAACATACCGAGTTTCCTCCGTGCCTCGGAAAGCACGTTAAGCCGTTGGTTCCGGTCATTTGTAGATCTTTGGCAGTCGTTGCGGGTTGCCAGAAGCCAGTCAATCTGACACCAGTCTTGCCAAGGAGTACTGTGTTACAGTTAATGGGTTGTGGAGGTCTGGTAGGCAGCCGCTCCACGTAAATTACTGGTATTCAGCTCAATCCGGTTTGACTGGAAGCCGACCACAATATAGCTGGGAAAAAGACTAGGCAGATGATGATAGAATATCTCCATGACAATATCTACATGTGTATAAATGAGATACACTGGTATTCAATTAATAATCCTTTATTTAAGCATAAACTAACAATATTTTTACTCCATAATGTCAAACAAGAAACATCATTTTAATGTGTGTGACTCATGTCTCTACAATATCTAAATGTCTCGAATCTTGTAGAGATTTGACAGGGAAGCCTTCCAGGGAAGGTTTTATAAAACTAGGTGTATACGGACATTTTGGTTAACCCGCGAGCCCTCGAAAGAAAAAGTTACAAATTGCACTGCTATGTTTATACTGAAGAATGGAAGAGAAATGCGATGGTTTATCAAGATATAAATGATTGATGGTTTAGAATTTATTTTTTCAGGGTTTCCTGTTCTTTTTAATTAGAGTAATATCAATCGCTTAGATATTTGCTGAGTTCACATTCAGAGCTTCTAAAGGAGTAAGATAAAACCTTTAGATATATGTATAAGAATTATAAAACAAAGTCCTCCGCCGCGTCTATCTATCTGTCTGTTCGCGATAAACTCAAAAACTACTGCACCGATTTTCATGCGGTGTTCACCAATGGATGGGGTTATTCATGAGGAAGGTTTAGGTGTATAATCGTCCCGAAATTCCTACGGGAATGGGAAAAATGGGATATGCGCGTACGATGTCGCGGGCAAAAGCTAGTATAAGATAAAATACTAAAAAAACATTATCCAATTTACTTTTAAATGCTGAGAGATAAGTTCTATCTACCGTACACAATATTTTGGGAGCAATTTTGAGGTCGGACATCATAAAATTTCAAGTTAATTTCAACTGTATGTTACTTTAACTTTCCAACACTTGGCAAATGGCAATATAAACTACGAATAGTAATATAAAAGGTAAACTAGGAATAGTCATATAAAAGGCAATATAAACTAGGAATAGAATAATAAACTGACACTATGACACTAGGGTCAGGGCTGCAATACGTTTTCATTAAACCTTAGTGAGTGATGGATCTCTCTGTGTTTCTCTCGACCAGTAATCATTGTATAGTATGATGTATGTTTAGTTTGTGTGTTTATTTAGATTGTATTTTATATCTGTGTCAGTTGGTTGGTGTTGTGGTTGTTTTCCATGCCTTTATATTGAAGTGGAGTGTGTTGTGTTGGTCTGTTATATATAATTAATTCATATTAGTATATTAGTGAATGGTTTTTGTATTTTATTATGTTGACATTGTTTTATTATTGTGTTTTGTTTTTTAAATCGTGTTTGAGATAGTGATGTTCTTTTTTTTCTTCTATGTTTTGTAATTCGGTTGTTTTTATTTTTCTGTTGTACCTCATTCAGACACAATGTAAATTGTTCTTGAGTTGTATAAATGAAATGTTAGGTTGGGTCTGTTGTTCTAACTATTAATGCGTTAAAAAAAGGAAAAAATGCGTTCTGCAATTGTTTAAATACAGGAACGTTGACACACACATTTTGTTATACTTCTAAGATATACTTTTAAACCTCTGGCTACATACATAGTGTTAGGTATTAGTGAGATAATAATATATCAATAACTTTCAACGTTGTAATTCCCGAAGAAAATTAACCCGCACATTCAAACTTTAAAATTACTATCGCCATCTTACTATCCCTTAAACAGAATTCTCTGAATTTAGTTCCTGTAATGTGCACTGGCAAAAAGCCATGATGGAATTTTGGAATTATAATTGGTGTCCACAAAAACATTTTTCGTGTTTAAATGCTAATTTAATTTTATTGCCAAGCATAGGAAACATATTTTCAAATGATTTTCTCAAAATAATAATCACAACCCAAACCGATCCCGAAGCTGAAATGAAAACAAACCCAAAAAAATCCAATACCCAAAAACCGAGACATAAAAGGCATAAAAATAACGTTTTCCAAAGTAAAATACCTTTGAAAATCTCCAAAAAGGTCGCAGATTGAAGGCCTGAGGCCATTGAAGGAAACTTATCGGGATGGAAAACTTTAAAGGACTTATAATAGGATCTATGAAGCTGAGTGCCCGAACAGTCATTATGAGAATTGTAGCAGAATAAATGGCATCAATATAATTAGTTCAAGCACTTTTTGCAATAGCTTGATATTAAGGTATTGAAGACGCAGCGTTGGAAGGCCTCCCACAAAGTGGACCGATGACCTGGTGAGGGTCGCGGGTAGCCGATGGATGCGAGACGCACAGAACCGGTTGTTGTGGCGACACTTGGGGGAGGCCTATGTCCAGCAGTGGATGTCTTTCGGCTGATATGGTGATGAAGGTATTGAATGTTATTTTTTTCATAGATGACAGAGACAAAGTTGTCGATGGAGCGAGCTTACCCAGAAGAAGCCTGTTCACTCTAATTTTGAAGAGATTAGGGTTGTATGCGTTCGGAAACACAGACGTAGCAGAGTGAACACTCCTTTGCTGTACGCATTATAAAAGACGTTTGGAAACGTTTAGTGCGAATTGGTGGAATAGCAACAAGGCAGGGATGGTAACTTTCAGTGCGTCTAGATGTCCGATGGTAGAAGGGGGCCGGTGGGATGAGGTCATGGAGTTCCTGGATACTCACCCCGACTTTTGCAAATACAACAATCAATACCTATGGTGGTTACTAATAGGATATCAATTTGCCCAACCTTTTCCCAACTATATTGGGATGGGCATCCAGTCCAACTGGATGCAGCTTAGTTTAACGGTATTTTAAATGGAGCGACTCTGACCTGACTCCAAGAATCCAGTAACTGGGTACCACGATACCCATTACCAAGACTGGTCTCAGATTTTGTGACTAGGTACTTAGTTACTGATAACCATAATCACTGTCAAAAATCTTCAACTGACAGTGCAATGGCTTAACGTGCTTTCCAGGGCATGGAGTTGTCCCGGCATGTAATGGATGGTCACCCATCCATAAAACGACCTCAGCAAGCGTTGCTTAAAACTTGAAGATCGACCTTTGCGGCTGTTATAATTTAGTCACAAGTCCCTCTTAAATTCAATAAGGAACATTTTCTTAAAGTTCTTTTGAAAGATTTCATTTCAGCTTTCCTAATTAGAGATATTTTTAGGTTTTGGGTGGGAAAATTTATATGAAGAATGAAATTTATTTTCAGGATCAGAAAATTCTTTTCATTTTAATAGTTCCATAATCTTTGGAAACACAATTAGATGTAAAAAATTAGTTTGTTAAAATATGTTTGTGTGTGCACCAGAAGTTTACGCTTATTTTTCATGTTTTACTATCGTTGCTAAGATCTTAGTTTCATTATTTGAGTTGGGAAACTATACATTGATAGGTAGATACTAATAATAATAAATTTTCTTTATTAGGGCAACAAGTCCCAATATTAAAATGACACAAGCTTATATACAAACATTTGACAATCACTTCATCACTGAAATACAATAATCATCAAATTCATCAGTTAATCATAAATAAATCACACTAATACTATAAGGCGAAAGTTTGTGAGTGTGTGTGTGTTTGTTACTTCTTCACGCGCAAACGTCTGGACCCATTTAGATGAAATTTGGCATAGATATATGTAGTTTGAGTGCCGGGAAAGGATATAGAATAGTTTTTCTCCCGGGACTATGTTCCCTTGAATAATTTTCGACATTCACGCGGGCGGAGCCGCGGACGACAGCTAGTAAATCATAAAATTACAAAAACTACTACTTATACTAATCCTCAGGTTTTGAAAACCAATTTAATGTGTAGAGCAATTGTTATTTTAGTCAACCAAGGGATAAACTTAAGACGCAGCTAATTTATGTGACCTTTAGTCAAACCGGGAATAAGTCGGGCAAGTTTCTTTAAGCCTAAAATAGTACGTCAAACACGACTTACTAATTTTATCCCGGTCGTGCCCTTATCAGTGTTGCCATAGTGATCACAAACTTCAGCTGAAGTCGGAAATAAGTCGTTGATTGGAAGTCGTGGAGAGTTGGATTGCGTTGTTTCAAAGTTTATTTATACTCTTGTGCTGTTTGTGATTCTGTAGGGATGAAGTGTTGTGACGAATTAATTTGGATTATTCTGGTAAGCTTTGTAAGTTTTCAAATTGTTTAATTTTAGATTTGAAATGTTCGCGTTTGACTATTACGTTATCTCGATGCTGAAGCACGCTGCTCAGAATAACCTTTTCAATCTTGATTTAAAAGTCCCCAGGTTGTAGCTATCGGGTTGTTATATGAAGTTTAGTTAAAAAGAGTGCTCGTAAGCTCGTGGCAAAAAAATAACAGCCGTATGGATCGATCAAGGTTAAGCAACGCTTGCCAAGGTTGGTCTGCGGATGGGTGACCATCTTAACATACCGAGTTTCCTCCGTGCCTCGGAAAGCACGTTAAGCCGTTGGACCCGCCTGTCATTTGTAGATCTTTGGCAGTTGTTACGGATTGTCAGAGGCCAGTAAATCTGACTCCAGTTTTGCCAATAAGTACCGTGTCACCTAGTTAATGGGTTGTGGAGGTCTGGTAGGCAGCCGCTCCACGTAAAATACTGGTATTCAGCTGAATCCGGTTTGACTGGAAGCCGACCCCAATATAGTTGGGAAAAAGGCTAGGCAGATGATGAGTTAAAAAAGAGTGACATCCATCAACCCGCACTGGGTTCGCGTGATAGCTTGTGGCTTACTCCCTCCCACAAAGAGGAGGCTAGTAACTGAAGCAGCTTTCGCTACAAATACCACTTCAAAAACAACCAATCAAAATACATGGAACTACTAAATCCTTTAAAAATAGAACAGATACACACATTCTAATTTAAAACGTTACTGGCCTAACAGAATCAGCAATCACAGCATTTCATTTTAATTAATAGCACAGCTAACTACCAGCCAGTGACAATTATTCCACCACGCCAAATATACATGTGATTATACCCCCTGCCGGAGTGGACCAAACGTGAACTAAATGTCGAAGGTGGCCGGAACTGGGTTAATTGTTGGCACCGAAGTGAACATGCATGAACTTGTTGCATCGATATAGGATGAGAGAATGTTGTTACTTGCTAACTGAAAGTTGGACCACCATGTATATTGAGTGTAATGTGGTGTGAGGCGACGGTTTCGTCGTGGGAATTCCGGACGAAAAAGTGAAGGTTATGATTGAAATACGTGGTGGTTTCTTGTTTAAAACTAAGCGAAGACGTGTTTTGTTTTAGTTGAGTCTTTCTTTAAGCCAGTTATATTAGTACTTGATTGTAAAGTTTTCAATGTAGGTAGGTAATATTGTATGTTATTGTAAGTAAGGTTACATTGAATTACAGATACAGAATCCTTAATCTTTTAAAATGATCAATCAAATAAAAAAAGTTTCGAGCCGTCTTTAGAATCCCATCTATCTCTGCACAAAAATTCATCAAAATAAGTTCGGCGATTTAGGCGTGAAGTATCACCACAAAACAAACTCACTTTCGGATTTACAGTTTACAGTTTTATTAATAAGTAACGATTAATGCTCGTTCCTCTTCTAAAAATATATTATGTAGGGATGTAAAAGGTACGTTTAAATTAATTTAATATTGACAATTTTAATTTTGCTGATATTAAATTTTTTTTTCGTGCTATTTTTTGTACTATTTCGTTGCATTTTTGCCGACTTTTTATATTGTATTTTATGAGATTTTGTACTTTTATAATTTATTTAATTTTGATATTATTGATATTTTGTATGCCTTTCGGCGGAACATAGGATGGACCAAACATTTAAAAAAATTAAAATGAATATGAAAAGATCATATCCCTGGCCTAGGTTTTTCAGGCTGGTATTATGCAAGGAGGTTTCATGCATGAAATTCAAAACGTGTAGAAACTACGAATGGCATTTGCATTAGTAACTCTTTGGAGCTTTAATTTATGCAGCGCTGAACTTTTGGAATTAAACCTCACATTTCTAGGTGAAGACACATTAACCTAAAATCTTGGCTAGAATAACTAAATAGGCAAGATGCTGGAGAAGTTTTTATCAGTATTTGAGAATATTTGGTGTAAATTCAAGAAATCATCTTGGATCTGATGACATGATTTTTTATCATGACTTGTGACCTTTCTAACGTTAGCAATAAGGTTGAAATACGATCGGCCGTATACTTTTGCTGGTACCTACAGGTACGATAACCTTACAAAAACTTTGAATACTTTTGACCTTTGTCACATTAAACTCATTCCTCATCCGCTGATGTAGAACATCACACACACTCACATCTCACACATTTTGTGACGTCGTCATTTGCAGCGTATAATATGACAAGGTTCTAAGTCTGGTTAATATCAGTTTTAAATGTAGAAAATGGTTATGTATTAAAGACATAAATAACGCTATTTTATTTAATGTCTCTCATAAATAAGCATTTTCCCAAGACCTCGTTTAAACCAAATCGAACTCGGACTTCAGGCATTTTCAAAAGGTGTGTAAAATAAATTTAATCTTTCATGCAAAAAGCAATTTCGTTGTTAATTTTCTAATACGCCAGTTAGCCAGTGTGACGCGCAATAATTTACAGAATACGCAGCGTCGCATGGCCGTTCATTAAACTGGTTCACAACGTTATTAATTTACAAGCTAACTAGGCTGTATAGATAACGCGGGTTTTAGCTCATCCATGACCTATTTGTTAGGAATAACGCTGACTCTAATATTAATTTTCCATTGGACAGGGGTTGGGTGGAGTTGCGGAATTTGTTCGAAAGAGTCACCGCGGCCCTGGAACGCAAAGGGCTTTAGAAGGAACACGGATGGGTTTTAGTCAGTAAGAGTCTGACACGCCCTCCCGCTCCACCCAGAGCGGAAGAAGACATTTGATGATTTTCCATGCTTAAAAAAAAGGGGGTTGGGTGGTAATTAATTTTAGTCGTATTTTTTGTGACATGACATAAATTCAAATTATTGTTACGTATGTCATGTTCATCATCATTTAAGTCGAAAGTCGTCCAATGTTGGATACAGGCCTTCACCAAGTATAGCCACATCGTCTGGTCCTATGCGTCTCGCTTCCAGCGGACTTCCTTGGCCCTCACCAGGTCATCGGTCCACCATGTGGGAGGCTTTCCAACGCTACACCTACAGATACCACTCCGGGACCTTTCAGCTCTACTGCGAACCATACAATCTTCGAGTAATGTGCCATGCCCACTACCTACTATGTCAGTAACCTTGATTCTCCTGAGGATTTCTTCATTTCCAATTGGATAGTTACATATATATGAAAAAGAAAAACATGTTTTTACCTGAGAAATTGCTTACAAATATCGATTTTCGTGCCATTTGAAGTTAATGACTAATTCCAATTAAAAACCGCTATAAAAAGTATAAACTAAACTTCCGAGTAGAACAGTTATATTTGCATATTTACACACGAAAACTATTGTTTTTGAGCATTTTACTTTAATAGCGGCAGTGTCGCGTGACGCATACTGAGCAATTAAAATTTAACTAATTACTAAATGGTTATCAAGCAATTAACCTGTATCCTGAAAGATGATAAGTCACCCGTGACTGTGTCTTAATATCTATGGCTTGACGAAACATATCAAAACTGTTAAGAACCATGTTTATTCAAAACCCGATCACCAAGATCTTAGTTTTAATTTTATAACTAGATGGCGTTGGCGTCGAATTAAAAATCAGTGTTAAAATTCTCCGCCGTTTAGTTAGGCTCATGTCAATAAAGTTCAATATAGTTTAAAAAATAATATCAGTGTATAGTATTCGGTTGTTTTTATTATTCGGTATAAATAAGATCAGTGTAAAGTATTCGGTTGTATTTATACTCGACCTTACTAATATCACACTAATAATATTATAAAGGCGAAAGTTTGTGAGTGTGTATGTTTGTTACTTCTTCACGCGCAAACGGGTCGACAGATCTTGATGAAATTTGGCACAGAGGTAGATTATGGTCTGGAATAACACAAATGAACTTATTATTTTAACTTAACTTTTTATCCCGGGAGTATGTTCCCTTGGGATAATTTTCGACATCCACGCAGAGTATCTGATAAACAGCGGGTAACACCGCGGGGCGCAGCTAGTTCACAATAAGATCAAACTACAAGTACTGGGTGACAATCCTCGGTATCCGGTATCACAAAAAAAAAATGGTTGTGGTTTATTTTTTTTCAGTGCACCCATTTTTTCTCAGGGCTTCCTCTTCCGTTCCATCCATAAATATTCAGTATTTATTTTCATCATATTTTGACACATATGTGTCCGCAATCGGAAATTATTTAAATAGACTACTTATTGCACATTTAAGATGTAAAAAAGGAACGTTGACAAACAAATCCTGAAAACATAACACTTATTTTTTAGGCGTCGTGTATCAAGTCTTCATTCTTTAATAGCCAATTAATTGTCTTGAGTATCAAAGTTACAAAGGCAACTATGATCTAAATAGGCTACAAAAATAGATATTTGTGCCAAATAACTTGTTTTCTCACACATAAAGTACGACCAAAACTTAGTTACTTAACCCAGTTTCCTTAATAACTTCGACCGAAACCAAACACTGCTAATACATGGTGTTTCCAAGAAAATTCCTTCGCTTTAAATAACCCGCTCAATTAATCAATTCGCGTGTACAAGTCTGGTATTCGGATCCAACCGATTATGTATGCAAACACATAATTATGCAAGTTTTTTGTATGCTTTCATCAAACAATTAATGAATATTTCAGGAAAAAATTCAGCGTTAATAGAGTCGTTTCAAAAGTGATTTATTTATTTTAGTATTGACACGCATCGTGAAAACTTGACACGGTTTGTAAAAAAATGTGTTGAAAATTGTATCAAAAATACGTTGAGTGTGACTGAAAAAGTGGGAAGCAGGAATTCCCTGTAGTGCGATAATCTACTTGGAAAAGAAGAGATCCACAAAGTTTTTCAAGGTGTAATGTGTACGAAAATTGTACAAAGAAATGACATTACGAATAAAAGTAAGATATCGCGCAATTTCAACTAAAAAATATCATGGAACCTCATCGTCTGCCTCACCTTTTCCCAATGGTATGGAATTTTTTTTTTTTATTCTGACCTTGGCCCTAATGGCCAATAAAAATAAAAATACTTATGAAACTTAGCAAGGGAAACTTACCATACACCTATTTATTTTAAAGACCTTGAGAATAATAGGCATTGTATTATGCTTGAATGTTAAATTCGATATTTAAAAAAAATAATTTGGTGTTGTGTATTATAAATTGATCGTTAAATGACAATTCGTATTAAGAAGGTCCTAAGAAAGTATTGGCAGCAATGGAATTTGAACTTAGTCAAAAACGATATAGGTTTGTTGTTCCAAAATTGGATGTTTATCTCGAACTTAGAATTCAAATATACACAGAACTCATTTCAACACTCACGGGATCATTTGAATCTAGAACACCGAACTAACGTCAGAGTAATTAAATTAACATCTTCTATTCCAAATCCAGTCCTACCAATCCCAGTTTCGAATTCCTAACGACAATTAAATCTAGCGTTCTCATTGGTCGAGCCAAATGACAGTTTGTTCATTAGTGCCTGCTGTCAATAGAACAAAATTGTGGTAGAAAAGAGGTCGCTGGGAGGGAGTGAGGGTATAAATAGAGGGAGTCTCGACCCCTGACCGGGTTATCCCTAAACAAAGAGGGGGTCATCGCCCTTAGTGTCAGATCTCGCGCCGTTCTATTTTTCTAGAAACCTCTTGTGTATAAAGTTGTTAAGTCGGTTTGTCCTCTTTTGTTTGTGGTGGTTTCGGAGTGAGTGTGGAATTAAAATGTTTGTGTTGTCCTAACTTTAAGGAAGGAGTGCAACAGCTGTATTTTAGCGCAAGTTTAAAGGGATTATTGTGGTGCTCTGATGTTTTCATTTTAGTAGTATGCTGTAAAATACAATAGTTTCAAGAGGCATGATGTTACATATTATTCAACTTATGTCTACGGCCCTCGCGACGGTCGTTACGGAGGGTCAGAAACCAGAAAATATTACTACAGTTTTGCGAAGTCATATCGTGTTTACCAGTTATTGAGTTGCGGAGATCAGATGGGTATTCGCTCCATGTATAATACTGGTACTCAGCTGCGACCTGGAAACCAACTCTAACAAAATGGCTAGGCGGATTGTCTGCCGCTGCCCTGCGGATCTTCATTATCATTATTTATTAATTACCTTAAAAAAACTAGTCAAAATACACAAACAAAATGGATCTTTGTTTGTGTATTTCTGAAGTCAAGGGGCCCAGTGGCTTCAAGCCATTATCAACGAAATAACCAACATCATATTTCAAGTACCTAAAGAACACAAAATCTAGAACTACCCAAAAATACACCTGCCCCAAAAAATCATCTCCGCTCACCAAATATAATTGTTTTCTGAAGACAGCCTGCATTACCATCTGATTTGAATATACCAACTTTCTCACGGGCGCAAGATGGCGCCGGAATAGTTCCGTATAATTTACTCCTTGGTTGTTGTTTAATGTTTTGTTGATTGAAACAAAAAGGGCGCCTCCACAGGGGGAATAGTTTGTGGAAGCGCAGTGTTTTGTTTCGGTAAGAAATGGGTAATTAATGGAACAAGAGCGGAATATCTTGGGTGGATAAGTTATGTGTTCTCTTGGTGGAATGTTTTGTGGTGTTTATATAACTAAATATTACTTTCGAATGAAGGCAGGTCAAGTAATGCTCTCAAAGTGAACTTGAACTTGGCTTTGAAATTACAATTTTTTTTTCAAAAAAATCAAAAATGGCTACAACCTCATTTTCCACAAAATCAATTAATAAAGCACCATTCACATTGTTACTATGCTCACCTCCAATCCTGCCCTCTGTGCCCCAGAACTTGAGGTCAAAATGACCTCTTCACCACCAACAATGACGTGGAAGTGGCAATGTTTTGGGCCAAATAAATCTGACATCGTCATGCCAGCGAAACGAAGTAGAAGAGTTAATAGACAGTCACATGCTTAACTAAAGAGTTTTACTTTAAAAGTGATAACTTAAACTAATCTTAGTTGAAGTATTTAATATGGGAAGCGTCTGTCCGAAATACGACTAGCGTTGTGGGTTAGGGTGAGAGAGGAAGAGCCTGCCTACCGCTATGCTTGAGAGAAAGGGAATCCAGACAGACTAGTGCCGTAACGCGTTACGTTACGAAGCGGCTTACCCTCCCATATGAAGTTATCACTTCAAAATACAAAGAAAACTTAAAAACCAGACATTCAGTATTGTTCTTTACTCCCAAACCTCTAACGTGACCTTTAAACTCGTATCGATCGCCACAACTTCACACGTTCCTTAATAACAAAGTGCCATTAATTATTCACTAAGCGCTTAAAATCGCTTTGGAGCGCTTAATGAAAACATCGCTACATCGCTTACAGCGTCGTAAAGCGGAATATTTCAGCTGCGCGTGAGTTTATAGGCTCTTAAGTCTTCGTTAAGAGGAGATATTGTGATTCTTGTTGGAAATATTGTGTGCTACAATGTTTAAAACAAGAATCAAGTCTTTACTGGAAAATTGCGTCTTTAAAGAGGATTTTGCATGCTTATGAGTCTGTTGGGTGTTAAGATGCCTTTCGACTTATACAATAAACGGGATACCAGAAAAGGGATATTGTTCTCATTATAATGAACAACTTCAACTATGGGGCCAACCCAGAAACCGAGAAACAAAAAGTATATGAAAAACATTGTATGTGCCTTTAAAATTTAAGGGTTGCCCTCGATTTCCCTGGGATTCCATCATTAGATCCTGACTTGGTGCCAATGGGGCCACCTCAGCAGAATACTCTTTCAAATTAAAAAAGAATTTTGAGAATCGGTCGACAAATGGGAGAGAAATCGGTATACAAAAAAAAAAAAAATACAGAGTCGAACATATAACCTCCTCCTTTTTTTGAAGTCAGTAAAAATCAGCTCAACTGTGCATTTTGCCGAGTTATGTGAACATGAATACATATACGGGGCAGTTGATTTTTTGTCACGTTTTCAGTGTTAGTCTCATAGTAAAATTTGTTCATAATAATAAATAAAATGGCATCTTTTCAGGTATTGCGTTTATTCTGTTACACGTTGAATGTGAGTGTCTGAACAGTTTTAGATATCGTTGTCAAAAATCTGACGTTACTGGTAGCGTTTTATATCACTTTCACTACATCACTAACGCTACATCACTATCACTACATCATTTAATAACTGCCGCGCGTCTGTCTGTTTATTTGAACGCGATAAACTCAAAAGTTACCGAACGGATATTCATACGATTTTCACCCATGAATGGAGTGATTAATGAGGACGGTTTAAGTGTGTGTAAATTGACTAAAATATGACTATGATTGTTGAAGATGTCGGCAGAAATGATGTCGACTGGGAGATTGTATATGCTCTGCTACCTGTGCAAAACAGACTCGGGTTGCTAGTTCCCGAACCATGGATCCATACATCTTTATCCGTCTTCATGCTCTCTATCTTTAAAATTATTTCATTTGGCATAAAACACAACTCTTACACAAGTTTTAAAAAACATGTACTTGTGAAATATTTAACGTTTTTCCATACTCGCGTGACTCCGTGACTCTAATTAATTTAGCATCATATTTACGATGAAATTTCACTTGATAACGGCTACTAAAATTTTTTACCCACCGTTAAAATTTAATATCCCCACTGGCAACCCAGTCGCGTAATTTACTTTTTTCAAATTAAAACCGTTGAGCGCGACGTTTTGCATAATTCAATGTGAGAGCGAGACGCGTCGTCTCTAATAAAGTGACGTCGGTCTATACAGTGTTGCCAGCAATAAATGAAAAAAGTCCCGAGATTTTTTCCCTTTTATGCTTCGACATTTTTTATTGCCCAAACTCTGTTAGCGTGTTGGTGTACGTTGAATAATGTATTTAACGGTAGATTGAATATTGGATGTGGTTATCACGGTAGTGTGGCTTGGAAAATTTCACGTAAATCTCTTTTATGGCTTCGCTTATCATCAACATTATTATTTTTTATTGTTTATGCTTTTCATTGCGTAAGCTTCTGAATTTTGTATTTGATATGCTTAAATACCTTCCTGGACAATGAAGTTATATCAAACCACGGGTTAAAAAAAAACTCCGTCAATTGCACCGTCTGTTTTAAAGTTTTTTCATCCTTATTCATAAAATATGGATGTCTAAATATACTCAATTATATTTTTAAAAGCAGTGGGAATTACGCCATGTGCGTTAACGTTAAAATTAATTATATTCTTAGGTATTATTACTTTTGATTGAGCAACATGTACAGGTACAGACAGATTTAGAAAAAACCTTTTATATCGTAAAATTGCATGAAGCCTCTGCGAATTACTTGCTAAACAGCGTCGAGATTTTTATAAATTAGGCTTATATTTAGGCAAATATCTTCTTTAATCTCTTTTGTCATTTATCTCAGTATGCTCCAAAACAGTCAAACTATGCTTTATCCCTCACACATACCAAAGATTCTGCGGACCATTTCTATCGTATCCAGGACACATAGAGGTAGGAAATGTTCCAATAAAGAACTCTAACTTCAAGGCCATAAATAAAAGACGAAGCTAGAGATATTTTATTTATCCCACCTCTAGTCGTGTGGGGCCATAAGAGCGGATTTGGAGCGGTTTAAACGAGCATTACATGCAATGAGAGAGGTTTAAAGTCGTGTGTGTTTTATGGCTCCAAAGTAATCTTGGTGCAGTTTAAGCTTCGAATTTTATTGATTTGTTTTTTTGGTTTACTTTGCTTTGAGGATTGCTCTACGATTTGAGTGCTAGCGCTTTAAGTTTTAGGGTTTTAAAATAAATTAGTCTCTTTACATGAAACATCTCTGAGAATAATACCAAAAACCCAAGACCTTTTGGAGGAAACTTCTTCTACTTCACTCAATTCAGTTGCGAAGACAACGGCAAAGCTCTCCAGTCGAGGAAGTACATGCCAACACTTAGATGACGAGGTATAATTGTCAATTTATTTCAGGGAGGAGTGGAATCAATTGGAACAGGGTGAAAAACACCTATGTAATAACCCTATCAGAAACAATTACGGGTCATTGCCCCCTAAACAAACATCTTTTTAACATAGGCGCCACAGACAGTCCACTCTGCGGAGGCTGCTTTGATGCCAGAAGAAACAGCCACCCATGTCATCCTGGAATGCGAGGCCGTGGCTACCCAACGTGAACAAATCCTCGAAACGGTGACGTCGTTCCGCGAGTCCTCTGTAGCTCCCAGGAAACTTCTGCGCTTCTGGGCGGAGCTAGGCTGGCTAACGTAGCCAGGACACCTACGCACAACGGGCCGAATGGGACTCTAAGTGCGGAAAATGGAGTCCCTACTCTACTCTAACCCTATCAGAATCTAACACATTACAAATTAATGCAAAGTACCGTTACCTTGGAGATTTGGACCTCAAATAGCTGAAGGCACATTCACGTTAATCCCTTACCTTACACCCTTTTAACCGCATGTTATCGATATGGGCAAAAGCAATTTAGTCGTAGTAGATAGTTATAAAATAATATTACTCTCTTACCCATAAAACGTACCTACGTATTAACTTGTTACTTTGTTGTCTGGTATACGTTGCCTCTAGAATCTTTTGACACTGTAACTTGAAACATTGTAAAAGTCTTAACCGTTTCTTCTCCTTTGGAAATGACTGAGTTGAACTGTGCTAGGGCACAGTTCAACTTAAAATACTTGAGACGTTTTGTAAGTGCACATGTAGGCCTATTTCTTTTTTTGGTTAGTCTTTGTTGTCCCACTGTTGGGCATAGGCCCAATATTTTTCCAGTTAACTTTATCTGTTGCCTGCTCTGGCTAATCCATCAGGAATGAGTCCAAATCGTCACGCCAGCGCTTTTTAGACCCGAATTGGTCCGTCTTCAGGCACCCACCGCGTGACATCTTGGCCCATCTCTTCTCGTGCGTCCTGTAAATGTGGCCCGCCTAATTCCACTTTAGCCTCGCCTATTTGTCTCCAACATCGGCGATGCCTGTTTTGGAGCGCAATTATGTGTTGCGGATTCGATCGATCCGTTTGATCTGCAGAATGCCACGCTCCATAGTTCTTTGACAAACCTTAAGATTCGACTTCTGAGCCTCAGTCAAAGACCACGGCTGAGCGCCATAGATTAGGATAGGCAGGATACACGTTACACTGTTGTCAACAAAAGACTTACCTCGTTTATTTTATCCATAAACTAGTTGTTATTTAATGTACTTACAATTTTTTTTTAATAGCCTATACTGTTCCACTGCTAGGAAAACGGCTCCCCTAAGTCTTTTAAGTATTCTTTTTCTGCGCCACACTATTCATTCAATAAAAATACTCGTGATACTTGAATAGCAATAGCTGTGTTACTCCTTAGTATTGTGTCCCAGGTGTTTCGCAGACAGGTTTTGATAGTAATATAACAGTATATTGTAACTGGTACTAACTTTAATAATCTGCGAGAAATAAAAGAAAAATGGTTCTGTTTTATTTAAGTCACTTTGAGCTTTTTCTTATTCGGCTTGCTTTTAACACTATTGAAAAGGGAATATTTTCAATTCTGCTGGTCTCAGTATATTAAATTCATAGTTGTTGACATGAAAAAGTTACTATTGTAGCTACATTTAACTACAATAAGACCTGACTTCACCCTAATTCTACATTATATAAGTTCTCCGCGCAATTTGAATAGATTAAACCGGACCTCACGGCGTTGAAGGGTCCCCCCTTTTCAATGGAGGTTCCGGGACTTTAAATCCTGAGCTGCCTACATACCTCTATACTACTACTAATAAGTCATATTTCACAAATCCATTGTTACTCATCTAAGCTAGCCCAAAGCTATCTAAAACCGCTTGGACCCAAATTAACGAAATCATTGACGCCCCGTTTATTTACGGACACCCGTACTAATCTAGCAATTAGAACCTTAAATAAATCTCTCGTAATCTGTCAACGGGAGATTAGGAATAATTTATTGTTTGTACGAGAATAATCTTTAATAGGTTTACCACTAAAACCAATTATTTCAAAACCAAACAAATAAATGCCAAGATCACTTATCTCTTAAACACGATCTTATTAAAATCCCGACCGACTCGCAGACCTTTATTGCCGACAAAAAGGGCAATAAATACATAATTAGTATCTCCGCTCCCAGACACACTAATCCCCCATCAGACCCCCAACTGTGGGTAGAATGGGGGCTTTAATTTCCGTTCCCCGACGACCGTAATACCCCCGTCGTCGTGGATAGGACACCCCCCCTCTTATGGAACGGTAGTTTTTTAATGAAATGGCATTCCTGGGTGCTTTTAGTTATTTATCGATACGTTTTCTGTTTCCAAAAGAACCTCTTTCTTAATTTTATTCTCAATTCATTTAAGCTTTTCTATCTTTGATCATTCATGGAAACCTTGATTTATCTACCGGTTTTCTAGAATTTTCTTATAAATATTTATTTTTGGTTTTTCTCCGGAAAAGGCTTTACTTCAACTTATTTCATTTGTACTTCTACTTGATTATATTTCATGGACTGTAGAAGTTAAAACTGAATACTTAAATTTAAGAAAGCTAAACCTACAAAATCGCTACATCTATAGCCCAACATACTTCGTCATTTTGTCACCCTAATATATCCTCAAACTTTCTCATCCAAAGAAACCGAGGCGTTTAAATTTCTTTACCTCAAAGGCACACTTATTACTTGCAATGATGAAACAGTACCTTTATGTATATATATCCTTACCCATATGAACAAAACGTTTTGGGAATACTTTAATTGTGAGTACAGCTAAGGAGGAGTTTGAATTCCCTGCCGAATTCTGTATATTTCCTGATAGCAGACCCCCGTCTTTAAGTCAAGAGTGAATAGGTTACTTCTAGGCAAGCGTGCTTCATCGTCAACCACATCATCGCTTTCCATCAGGTGAGTAAATTGCGTCAAACGCGAGCTTAACACTTTCGGTACCCAGAACTCAGCATGTGGGTCGAACAATAATTTGTTCGTGTGCCCAAAACTCGCAGCCGAGTTATAGTTTATTTATTATTTAAACTTTATGTACAATAATGGTATCGTTATATGTAGCGACGATAGGCTGCGAGATGTGGGCACACGTACAAATTATTGTACGACCCATATGCTGAGTTCTGGGCACCAAAAGTGTTAATAGTAATAATCATAAAATTACCGAAGTTGAAAGACTGTTACATATATAAACACAGTGGAGATTTCAAGGCCTTCTTGCTTGTTTGAAGATCTTGTATCCCTGCTGACAAAGGAAAAGGTTTTAACCTTTTTGCACAATTTGCTTCTCGTTAAATGGAGATCTGGTTGCTACTGTTATTTTAGTATTCATCATATGCCTAGCCTTTTCCCTGCTGTTTTAATATAACGAATCAATAAGGGAAGCCTGAAAACCAAAAGTAAACGCTACAAATTGGGGGTTCTTCAAAAGCGTGCTCCATCTTTAGCCAAATCTTCGCTTTACATCAGGTCAGATTGAGATTAAAAGCAATAAAAAAAAATTGTGAGCCGTCACGGGACGCCTGACAGAATCATCGAAATTATTATGTACAAGTAATATGCATAAAAGAACATATTACAACAGGAACTAAAATTTAGTTGTATATTCTATACGTATTTTTTTTTAAAACACATATACTGTATCGTCGCCACGTCAAAAATCGTTTAAACCCGCGGCTATAGATGTTTTACATCAAAAGATATACATAGGAAAAGCAAAGACAGCTTAAGATGCAATAAAAGTCACCATTTTATTGAAACAGTAACCGATCATTCACACCATTGGACACAAAACGACACTCGGCGGAAAATTAACCGTCTGCAAAGTCCGCCATAATTATTTTCTTCATTGGACTCCTATTGTTACATTTTCTCCCCACAAAGCGACCAAAGGAATACATTTTTATTGATATTGCTCACAAAACTGCTTAGCCTTGAACATCGAATATCAAACTTGAAAAAGAGAATTCGGCTCCATTCCATTGTTGCCATTGCGAAAAAAATATACTGTTCCTTTTTTTATCTGTGGCAACACACAAATGTTATGTAATTGTTATGAAAATTACACCTATCCAGACCTAACAACACAAAAGGGACCTAAAAAATTAAGTTGAGTATTTGGCCCAAATTATTATTGCCTTTGCCCAGATCTCCGGGACCGGATGAAAAAACTATTGGTATGTTAGCTTTTATTTCTCCGGTTTTGTATAATATTTCGTTTCATGACCTCTGGGGTCCAGGGAATGCTATTATGAAGTGTCGTCAGGAGTGTTTACTGACGGTATTTTGGACCTCCTCAACTTCGAGCGTAGTTGGCTGTAGTAATTTGTTTGATTACTTGTCATAACTGAGTTTTGTTGACGTTAATATTGTTTTTCCAGTTACGGGGTACAGTGGGGTTGTTGGAAAAATTAGAGGTAGTGGAAACTCCGCTTTTATGATAATAGTTGTAAATAGTTATATGATTTATGTTTTTGGAAAGGATGAAAAAGGAAAGGATGTAAAGTTTTCATTGAAAGTTACGAAATCAACAGCAAGTTGATTTCAGTATTCAATATCCACATAATTTTAACAAAACGCCAAAGCACTTGGTGTTCGAAGCACATTTTTCCTTCACTCACAAAACGTTTTAAAGTGAAGAATTTTCTATAAAAGTTTTTCCTTTGAACGAGTGAAACAGTGCCGAAGGCTACAACTTCCAAGTTAGGTTAAGTTTAAGCGCCTTTCACTTGACAGGTTTTATTTGAAGTAAAACCATTTCAAGCCAAGGCGAGGGTTAGGGAAAAATTTACTAGTTTCTTAGTTGCAATGGAGTTTTTGTTTGAGTTTGAAGAAGTTCGTGAAAGGATAAGGTGTTGGAAATCGGTCAATAGTGAATAGAATTAATGAACGCCTTTTTTCAACTTTCATTTGTTGTAATACATGTATTAAGTAGGATCAAATTAAATTAAATCATTTTATTTAATTGTGTCCAAGGATTTTCGCTCGCTACATTGATTTGACCTTTTTATACCTCTACAGCTGTTCTGACTTGACATATAAAGGCGAAAACATAAAACACAGTAAGAGAACGAAGTGTACTGAGTATGCATGCTTGCATACTGTATTGTAGTTAAGATTAAAAAAAGTATATTGCCCTTGTCTGAAACAAGACATGCAGCCAAAATGAAATTTGAATTTTAAAAAGAAGCAGTAAAAATGGCAACTTGATGCAAATCTCAGTGCATAAATATTTTCTGCTGCGAGGTACACGAGCAATTTTCTCTAAGAAAATATCCTGGGGAAGTATTGCTGAAAAACTTGTATGTTTTAATCTAGTAAAGGCATTCATGAAAGTTGCTATATTCCACGGCAATTTTATGATCGAAAAATACTCTTGTCTTTAGTAAGGTAGTGATAAATCAACCAATATTTTCTTAATACAAAAATCAAGAATATATTGTGGTAAAGGATCACACCAATTGGGAGCATCCATAGATTTCTGCCAAGATCGGTTCTGAGCAATTTGCAGCCAATGGCCATCCCGTCCTTATCCGAGTCATTTGACTATGGTTAAGGAATATCCGTCTTTTCGCTTTCTATGATTAAGGCAATTGCTAAAATATCTCGACTTGCTGGATGTTTAAAAATAATTAAGTTTTGGCCACCAAATAACTTACCACAAAATAAGTTGGTTCACGTAAAATCATCACTTAAATCGTGTACTGACTCACAAATAAGGTTCACAATCAAATTGACATCGAGTAAACATCGTACCGGCTGTAACGATCTGTGCTGCCCTTAATGACTCACTACTACCCGAGCATACCCGACTCTGCCTGTAATTGCTTCAATGTATTTTAATGGACGCCCGAATTAGGGTTCAACGGAACCATTTATTTTTTATATTCTCGAAAATGGTGCTTAGTCCAGACCTTGCGGAACCCTCTGCCTACGGTTAATTTTCGGGAATTTTCCAATTTGTTTCAGCTGATTTAATTTCATAATCATTAATAACTTAGAAAAAACAAATCAATTAAAACAATCGAGTTGAGACTGAAGCCCAAAATAATAATATCAATTCAATCACGTCAATTTTCTGGAGAAAGCGATGAGATTGAGTTTGGATCAGACGTCCCTAATCCGTACATAATCCGGCGACTATGACTGGATGAGGTAAGAAAAAGACCAACTGTTGCGACACAATTTGGAAAAACAGATTATACCAATAGACGAGAAATCGAGTGTGATGATCAATGTTTATTTTTTGTCTTTATGAGAAGAGTTATTTTACCCAGTGCGGTTCAAAGGATACTTCCTATAATTAAATTCAAAGGACAGTATGCTGGTATTATAAGCAAAGTTGCGGAATTTGTTCGAAAGAGTCACCGGGGCCCTGGAACGTAAAGGGCTGTAGAAGGAACACGGATGGGTTTTAGTCAGTAAGAATCTGACACGCCCTTCCACTCCACCCAGAGCGGACGAAGTCATTTGATGATTTCCCACACTTAAAAAAATATATATATATAAGCAATCTATGAAATGTTTTGTAAAAAAATTAATGAATCTGAAAAAAGTAAAGAAAGAATCTACGTTGTTTTGTTTGATACCTACCTTGTTGATAACTACAATACTGGGACGAATTTCCAAGACACAATCATAGAAACTGCCAATAATGTCGCTTACGTTAACGCAACTCTTACAAACAAAACACGTAAGGAATATATTTATGAGAAGGACCCTAAAGATGAAGATGATCAGATGGAGACGTGACTCGAAATACATCAAGAAATTGTTTAGGTGACCGTCCTCCGTAACGATGTTAACAATCTGGTGATCTGAGAGAAAAGGCCTGTGAAAGAGGAGAATACTAATAAACTAGGCCCTCAGTTGAGTGTTTCCTGTTAGTCTTTGAAGTACTCATTAAAGAACATAGTGTGCTGAAAGTTTTTAAACTCGAGAATATATGGGTTTTTTTTTTAAGAATGGGTCAAATCATCAAATGACTTCTTCCGCTCTGGGTGGAGCGGAAGGGCGTGTCAGACTCTTACTGACTAAAACCCATCCGTGTTCCTTCTAAAGCCCTTTGCGTTCCAGGGCCGCGGTGACTCTTTCGAACAGATTCCGCAACCCTGGCAGGCTCTGGCCCTAGCGGGCCCCGTCTTCTATGCTGACATCTCTTTGAGGCGCGCGTGAAACAGAACGCGCCATCGACCCGGGCCTGGTGGTGATCGGACAGCGAGCCACCCAACGCTCGCCGTCCGCAGGCCCGCGCCTACGGTGGCCGGGGATCGCCCCGCGACTCCCGACGCCCGAGAATGTATGGGTGGAAACACAACTTTACAACGATGCGTTTATTAACGTAACCACCTACTGGGCCCAGACAATCTAAAGCGTCAGCCATCGGCTCGAAAAGAAAAAGAACTCGACTTTTTCAATTTTCCAAGGCACTTATCGAAATTAAAATTCATACCCAACCCAAGTGATGGCTGAGCTATTACCCAACCTCGAAGAGCTAATAGCTAATTCAAAACTCCCTAAATTCACAGACAGGAAGTGAAAATTGCTCTAAATTACACCTTGTGGTAGAACCCACGCAAACTAAAGAAATGCTAAGGAAGCTTTAAGAGTTAATTAAAGGACATTCGTTACGCCTTGCACAGGAAAAGGCGCAGCTATTCTTTACTCTTTACTCTTTAGTACCATTTCAAACCTCTGCACCTTGGCGTTTGCGTTGGCATTTATTTTTGTTTGTGTTTCTTCCTTTGTGTTCATTTCGTGGGTGGATTTCTGTTCAAGTGGTGTATGTTTCACGGTTTTAGGCTTTCGGCAAAAGCGATAAGCTCGAAAAATCTCTTTCTTAAAGTTTTTCGCAATATACAGCTCAGTAATGCACGAATACATACCTCCTAATGTGTTACTGTGAAATCGAAACGTAAACGCACACATGACCTGTTAAAATCTGTAGGTACCAAGTATTGCGTTTTAAGGGGCCTGTCTTTATGTAAATATTGGCGTTTAAAAAGGCTGGCATTCAGCCTAGAATTTGCCTATAAGCATCTTATAAAGGCAATGAATAGCTGTGCGGCAAATGACTATATTCCTTACTGAAAAATGATTATATTTTTCCATCTAATCCGCCAACTGAAATTTGGAACGCTCAAAGGCCCAAAAGAAAGCCTCCAGCTAAACTACTTTAGGTTTAAAAGATATTTTTCTAATGCGGGTCGGATAAAACCCCCAGGCATAAAATCCAGACACTGCGCCATTTATGACCTGAGTCTAGACCTAGTGTATATAAAGACAAAAGTGTTGAAATTTCTGGAATTCCTAACAAGTTACAAATACGAAATTATAGACGGCATTCGAAAGTTTTTGGGTGACCCTTAAAATTTATTGGGTCGTATTGAAATTCAAGGAGTTGAATTTCTTGTCTTAATTCAAACTTTGACTTGGGCTAAATAAATTCGAAATTGTGGAGGGTCGGAAATGGATTATCTTATTGTTAATGGAAGAGTAGAAAATAACCCTTCTTAGGCAGTCGGTTAATAATGATTTCAAGTAGTTCTAGAAAAACGATGGCTTTTGAGGGAACTTTGTTTCCAGTTGCCCATTCTCTTGAAAACATAATATAACATTATGTATTGTGTGGTTTTAACCGTAAACCGATCCCAACTTGATCATTCACATTTTCTAGTCATTTAAACATAAAATATTATTTTACCCCCTTTATTATTAGGACCACCGTTCAACATGTGCCTGATAAAGTAGACAAAAATAGACGACGAAAAAATGACAACCAACAAAAAATTGTCCTGTCCACACAAAAGATTCTTGATGTTGCGACAAACGTTGTCTCTGTCATTACGCATTCAGTCCATCGCGCCTCGTTTTTACATTGAAAACCTTTTCAAATATCAAGTTTGACGTTTGCCAACGTTTCTGTCATGTCAGATCATAAAATTGACGACATTTGTATTATCTTTCGACATTTTTAACGGTTCCGTTATCTAATACTTCCAATTTCTATTGTTTTTGATAAAACTGAATAAATAACGAGAATTTGAAAATACCGAATCTAATTTCTGATCTCATGTTTATGTTAGGTATGTGAGGCATCAGAAAATGATATTGTATTTTTCCTTCATCCCACTCGAACCATTACGAAAATTATTTCTTCTACAATATTCAGAACCAATTTGTTTCACAAAATGTGAGTCAATCATACATTCTCCGAAACCTTTTAGATTTTTATTTTGTAAGAAATTTCCAAGTTTCATCAGGAGTACAATAAAATTGAGTAACCATAAAATTGCAGAAAAACTAGTCTGGAATTAGTACTGCGGACGCACTGGCGGCGATGACGTGGTCGCCGCGTATCGATCGTTCGTCTAGCCGCACCCTTACGCCTGTCTAGAACAATGCCAACTTTCAAATTGTGTTCTTTTATCTGGATCGTAAAAAGGGTTAAGTATGGCTTATCTGTTTCTGGTATGGCTGTAGTTGGAGGGTTTTGTGGTAACATAGACGGATTTGTGTTTTTGTCATGTGATGCCGGAAACTCAAGGATTTCTATTTTTTTATTAGTTGTTGCTTTTGCGGGATTCGAGAAGGACCTATTTAGTATGATGATACTAAATAGCCTTCAGAAAACGTCGCCCAAGATATCGTATATAAACGTATTCTGAAGGCTAGCTTTCATAAAAAAACCAGCCAAGTGCGAGTCGGACTCTCACGCGAAGGTTTCCGTACCATAAACCGAAAAAAATACTATTCTTGTATAGGAATTGAATTTTTAGTTAAATTGTTTTTTTATTATTTGCTGTTATAGTGACAATAGAAATATACACTCTGTGTTTCTGTCAATTTCAACTGGTTACCTATGACGGTTCTTGAGATACAGCTTGCTGATAGACAGATGGAGGGACAAACAGCGGAGCCTTAGTAATAGGGTTCCTCTCTTATTTACTAAAACCCATCCAAGTTCCTCCTAAAGCCCTTTGCTTTCAGGGCCGCGGTGACTCTTTCGAACGAATTCCGCAACCCTGGAAGGATGTCAGCCATACCACCAACAATCAAGTTCTTACTACCAAGATAATTCACTAGTATTCCACGAATATAGTGATCAACACTAAGTATGTTCAAAATTGGCCATACAGGAGCCATAATACTAAAATTGAATGGAGTTGTAAATGCTAGTGAGGTGTCTGTTAGCGATGGTGTAACAACGTCATTATTATTGCAAGATGGCTCTAAGCCAAACACATTATGGCGAATACACAGTGGTTTCTCCAGGGCTACTTAAAGTTTCATAGATCTACATCCCTTGAAGCTTGGGGAAATGCTCGAAACTGGTCTTACAAAGTAGAGTTTATTTGAACATTTGATAAAATAGTCATTAAAACGTGAAATTGTTTATTGCCAGATTAACATCCAAATAGCACACATAATAATGGCACAATACAATATAAAATGAATTTCAATAACATGACAAATGCAAACTTAGACGCCGCGAATCATTATCGGCTTATGGTAGGATTCTGCTGAATCCTAACTAATATTATACATGCGAAAATTTGTAACGCGTTTGTTTGTAATTCTTTCATGCCTTACTATTAAGGCTGTACCAAAATGTATCAAATCATTTCGGCTATCCGAAATGATTTGATAAATAAATAAATTTTGGTACAGAGTTAGATGGGACCCTGGATAAGCTAGGTACGCGAACGAAGCCACGAGAAAAAGCTAGTAGAATATATTGAAAACAACGCAGCAGGCATTCATTTCGCATTTCAGGAAATTAAAAACAGATTTCGGGAACAATACAATGTTTCTGAATACCGAAAACAAAACACAAACGTCCACACCCGAATTCTAACCTCAAAAAACAAAGCACGACCGCAAAAAGTTCGGAACTCAAAACCAGAATTCAATTTCGACGAATGTCACACATTCAAGTAGGAACGTTACTGTGAACGTTTTAGGCCAGAATTTCGCGAGCCGAATGCCGAATGCCGAACGGCCTGTGTTTGTACAAGTGGCCAGATTGAATGCTTTCCGTCCTAAGCCGGCGAATCGGGGAAGCGACGAATAGTTTGACGTTTATCTTCGACGCCATTTGCTATTGGACTCATGTTGGAAACTGGCACAGTTTGAGTTGAACTTAAAATGATTTGATCTGGCTTTCTGGTATACTGTGGTTTGGGGTTAAGGATCGCTTTTGTAATTTAAACATAGAAAGTACGGATCGTTTTGTTTACTAATACTAGTAAGTAAGTACTACTAGTATGTTTATTACTCTTCAATAGAAAACTTACCTAACTGCATTTGATTAATCACTTTTTTTTACCGATGGGAAATTATCAAATTACTCCTTCCACTCTGGGTGGAGCGGAAGGGAGTGTCAGACTCTTACTGACTAAAACCCATCCATGTTCCTCGAAATGCCCTTTGCGTTCTAGGGCCGCGGTGACTCTTTCGAACAAATTCCGCATTGATAAAACACTTACAATCTGACTTTATTTTATATTCCACTGAAAATAATACATGTGTAAACACCATAAAACTATGTAGAAACAAATCCTTAAAAATCCAACCTTTCGTTTTTCTTTCAACTATTTCAATAAATCCATTACAGCCCATATCGTACCAAAGACTGGGTAGAGATCACTTCTACTTAAACATTCCTCAAAGAGTTCCAATTGATTTTTTAAGGATTACACAATGTCGGCTTGAGGACTTACTTGAACGCCAAGAAACGTGCAAGGGAGATCTCAGCCATTTTGCTCTAGGCCATCATTAGTACCTCTATCTTGAATCATTCGTAAGCAGTATTCTGTCAGAAAGCGCTGCCGTTATATCTTTCGGCAAGCTAACAGATTAGAATATAAGATCAGAATAAGACAGAAGTTATTTAAGGCACAAGCTACAGACGAGCATCTTTCATTCTGCAATCTCTATTGACACCGGGCAGATATACAAACTAGTGTGCATACGGATCGCAGAACGCAAAATGCCAACCCGTAACTTGGTACCAAAGAGGTGATTTAATATCCCCTAAATATTGAAAGGATATTAAATGTGATGGCCATACATGATGGAACTGTCACAACACACAATGTTAGTATAGAGGAAAAAAAAGAATAAAAATGTTTATTTCAATTACATAACAATAACATTGTTCAGAGTTAAATTCTTACATTATATTCATGCATTTTTTTTGGGCTGCTTAATAAAATAAAATTAATTAAGAATTTCATGTCGCACATAAATAGTTGAATTCAGAAACTACGTATCTAAGTACGTCTCAACTTTCAAACTTTCCTCATAATTTCAAAAGAAAATTTCAAAGAAAATAGGAAAAACCACTCAAAAATAAACCATATTTTCTCAAGGATAATCCTAAACGCTTTTTCAGCCGCATCTTTAAAAGTTTAGAATTTTGATATAAATCCGTGAAACATGATATATTTTCCGCAAAATGACGAACTTTATAATCGCCCAAACATAGAACAATCTACAAGTTCTTTAAGAGAGTGCTTAAAGATTTTCTTTGTTTTGCTGATAAAACTTCATGGAAAATTGCTTTAGATCTTATTTTGTATATAATTGCTAAATTGAAGGCCTACTGCGTACTAACAATTTAAATACCAACTCATAAAAAAAACATTCAACAATGATTTTAGATGAATAAATTGAACTTTTAATATTTTTTGATGACAGCAAAAATATCTTTTAGTAAAATATAGTTAGTAAGCAGCATTCCAAAAAGAAATTTACTTAGGTATAAAGTCTGCAAGGATATACAGACGGTAAATGTTCCATATGACACCGCAAACTACTTAAAAATAAGTGAAAAACTGGCTGCACATAGGTGCTCACTAACACTAACAGCTCCAAGGGAATGGGCTGAGAAGAAAGACAAATAAAAAATAAAAAGGCACCTAGCAAATTCTTAACAAAAATAATTACAAACGAAATAAAACTTCAAGTTCACACTAACCTTGAAATTTTTTTCCCAAATGTTATAACGTCCAAACTTAATTATTATTTACGGACTGCTCCCCAAACGTTTTGTATCCTAACATCAGATTGTGGGGATGATCGAGTTGTGTGGAGAAATGAAAGCCGAATGCTGATGCTAAGACTTAAAACTTTTATTGCTGGTTCCACATCATATCGTCTCATACTGCTTGGTACATAGTGGTTGTAGTCTACCTCGGACAAAATAACACAGCCAATCAGTGCGCGCCATGCGCGACCTGCAACATTTGCTCCTGCTGTCTTGAAGCAAGCCCGCGGTGCCAGCGCCCGTCCACATAAATATCGGAACGGCCTACGCGCGCGCTCAGTGACTAGCCTGCTCCCGCGCCGGCATGTTGTCCCTCGATGAACGGTGCGCCAAGCGAGACTCCGAGCCGCCGCAGGTGGCGCATGTACGACAGGTGCGCGGCCTCCGCGCCTCGCTGCTCTCGGCTCAGTCGCGCTCCCAGTACACGGCCGCGAGCCGCAGCGGTCGGACGTGTTGATGCAATGAGTATGAGGTCACTACACATGTACATGCCACCGGTGGCGCGCGCGCCGCGCGCCAGTCGACCGTGCGCCGCTGCGCGGGCACGTTGTGCGGAATGCTCGTGGCTCCCATATCACTCCCCCTCAAGAGAAGCGTACGTTTTTCTTGACCAATCTTCCGCTTCTCGTGATGTAGGGTTGACTTGAAGGTGCAGTGGAAGTCGTCGAGTCACGGTGAGCTGCCGATGTATGGGAGTGTACCGGCGGCGGCGACGTCTTGGTGCTCGTAGGACTTGCTTCTGTTTCGTCCACGATGTAGGCTGGTTTTAGACGATCCAGTGACACAACTGTAGTACGTAATGGTAACTGGATTTCGTAGTACTTGTCGTTACGCTTTAGTACTTCATAGGGACCATCGTATGGTGGTGTGAGTGGCGCTCTCGCGGTGTCGTTGCGAACGAAGACATGCGTACACGTCGATAAGTCCTTGTAAACAAAAGGTTTGTCAGCTGTTTGTGAGCGGTGCGGGGCCGGCGAGAGTGACGTCATCGTGCGTGCGAGGCGGCGTACTAGCTCTGCGTCGTCGATCCTTGTAGTTTGTGGCTCAAAGAAATCAGATGGTATGCGGAGTGTAGTTCCATACGTCATTAGAGCTGGGCTGAGGTTATTGTCTTGTCGCAGCGCTGTGCGTAATCCCAATAATACGGTTGGAAGTTCCTCTGTCCATGTCGTTGTTGCCCCGCGAGCCATAAGCGCTGCTTTCATGGTTCGGTGCCATCGCTCCACTTGTCCATTCGACTGTGGGTGGTAAGCCGTAGTGCGAATTCTATTGATTCCCATTTTCTTCATGAGCGCGTTGAACAATGAAGACTCGAACTGGCGTCCTTGGTCTGTGGTGATGCGTAGCGGGCAGCCGAATCTCACTATCCACGTTTCGTATAGTACTTGCGCGACGACCTCCGCTGTGATGTCACGGACTGGAACTGCCTCGGGCCATTTGGTGCATCGGTCAATTATCGTGACGCAGTAGCGGTATTCATTAGAAAGACGCAGCGGACCAACGAGATCGAGGTGTAGGTGTTCAAAGCGTTGTGAAGGCGGGAATTGTACTAACGGCGTGTTTACGTGCCGATGTATTTTCGCTCGCTGGCAGCTTATGCATGCGCGCGTCCACTGTGCTACTTCTTTGTTCATCGCTGGCCAGAATAATTTTCTTGCTATCAATTCCCTTGTACTGCGTACGCCCGGGTGACATAACTCGTGTAGCGCTTTGAAGGCTGCGTAACGGTGTCTTGCGGGTAGATACGGTCGAGGTATTGATGTTGAGAACTCGCACGTGATTGGTCGGTTACAACCGGGTATTACTGTTTCTTTGAATATTAAGTTTTTTTGTTTTTTTAATGTCTTGAGTTCTTGGTCTTGTTGTTGGTCGATGCTTAATTGATTATAATCGATAGTTGATGGACAAATAATCTCTTCAATTCTTGACAAGGCGTCGGCGACTGTATTTTGTTCTCCTTTTATGTATTTTATGCTTGAACAAAACTGACTTATGAAATGCAGTTGTCTCTCGCGTCTCGGTGTGTCTGAGGTACTCTCCGTTCTTGTAAGGGCGTAAGTAAGCGGTTTGTGGTCTGTAAATATCTCGACGTCGCTACCCTCTATTAATCGGCGAAAGTGTTTCACAGCTGTATACATGGCAAGTAATTCACGATCGTATACACTGTATCGGCGTTGTGTTGCGCTCATAGCTTTTGAATAAAATGCTAGTGGTTTCCACACTTTGTTCACTTTTTGTTGGAGAACAGCACCTAGACTGTGATCCGAAGCATCTGTCATGATGGCGAGAGGACTTCCTTGCACTGGATGTGAGAGTATTGTGGCCTCTGTGATGCTTTGGCGGCACTTCTCAAAGGCTTGCTCTGCGTCTATTGTCCACTCGATCGGTGTGTTGTCATTGCGCTTTTTGTTATGTAGGTACTTGTTGAGTTCGTTCTGTAGTTCGGCTTGTCGAGGGAGACAGTCTCGGTAAAAGTTAATCATTCCCAGGAAACGTCGAAGTTCGAGAATAGTTTTTGGCTTTGGGTAGGTTGATATAGCTTTTACTCGTTCCGTTGTTGGTTTTATGCCGGTCGCCGACACTTGATAGCCGAGGAAGTCTATAGTTTCTTTACCAAATTCGCATTTTTCTATGTTGAGTGTCACACCGTTTTTATTCAACCGTTGCAGAATTTGATGAAGGAGTTGCTTGTGTTTTTCTTCGTTTTCTTCGCGAAGGAGTATATCGTCGATGAAACAGAAACAGCCGTCTATTCCTCTCAGTACCTCGTGCATGAATCGTTGAAATGTTTGACTGGCGTTGCGAAGTCCGAACGTCATGCAATTAAATTCGTACATTCCAAAAGGTGTTGTTATCGCCGTTTTCTGTGCGTCGTCCTTGGCGATTGGTATCCAGTAGTACGCCATTTTTAAGTCAAGTTTTGAGAATATTTTCTTGTTATGTAGTTGGTATGTGAAGTCTTGTATGCGAGGTACTGGATAGCGATCTGGTTGAGTGACTGCGTTTAGACGTCTATAGTCGCCACACACGCGTAGTCCTCCGTTTTTTTTCTTTACTATGTGAAGAGGGCTGGCCCATGGGCTTTTTGATGGCTTGCAGATCCCCATTTCCAACATGCGGTCAAATTCTTCCTTGGCTGCCTTATACTTGTCTGGGGGCAGTGGACGGGGGCGCGCGTAAATTGGGGGGCCGGTGGTTTCGATGTAGTGGACAACGTCATGTTTCGGTGGTTGTTTCAGTGACATGGGACGCAGCACATCAGGATATTGTTTCAAGATATCGTAGTATACTTGATTGCTGCTTATGATGTGAACTGATTCGGTGTTTGTTGAAACTTCTAATGCGTCGATCGATAGTTCAGTCACTTTGTCCACTAACCTTTTCTTGTCCAGGTCCACCAGCAGTTTAAAGTGACTGAGGAAGTCAGCTCCCAGTATGGACGTTTTGACGTCTGCGACGACGAATGACCAAACAAAGTCTCTTCTCAATCCAAAATTTAGCCTGATAGTTTTCTGCCCATAGGTCTTGATTGGTGTACTGTTTGCCGCGTATAAATTGTATGCGCTGGCAGTCTTGTTTTTTTTATGATTAGCGGCCAACACGGAGATGTCTGCGCCCGTGTCCACGAGGAAACGTTCGTGAGTGTTACGGTCGTGTACACAAAGGCGATTACTGGTGTACGGGACACCGACGTCCGCCACGGTCGGTGTCGGCTCTAGTTTTCCGACGGCTTCTTCCTTCTGCAGCATGGAGATTCACAGCGCTTCGCCTTGTCGCCGAAACGATGGTGGTACCGGCATTCCCAGTTGGCGTCTCCAGGTTTCGGTGCAGGTCCACGTTGCGTTGACTGCGAGCGTGATCGGGATCGAAAACGAGGATTGTACGAGCGGCGGTGGTGTCTATGTGGTGGCCGTCCTCGACGAAGCTCGGCGATTTCTAGAGTGAGCTTCTCCACCTGCTGTGCCAGAGTTTCTAGGGGTGTCATGGGCGACGACGTCGAGGAAGGTGCTGGTGCTGTGACTGCGGCGATGCTGGGGCTCTCTGCGTACTCCACCATTTTGTCCGCCATCGCTGCTAAGGTATCCAAAGACGATTCCTTGTTCACGGACAGGACGACTCGAACTTGTGCGGGTAGGTGGTTTAGCCATTCTATTTTGAGCCCTTCTTCGGTGATCATGCCGCTTGCGAGTTCGCGCATCTTCCTTAACAGCTGGGAGGGCTTCTGATCTCCCAACTCTAGTCCGCTGATGAGTTTTTGAAAATTCTTAACGTCTGATTTATCGTAGGCTTCGAGTAGGCGTTGTTTTACCTTTTCGTATTTCCCAGTTGCGGGTGGTTTGTACAATATGTCGGTCAAATGTTGTAAGTCGACCGCTTGCAGCTGTTGGAGTAGATACCGGAACTTCTGGTCATCTGAGGTCTTCAACGGGTCAATCACGGCTTCGAATTGGATGAACCAGGCACGGGGAATTTCTCTCCAAAAGGGTAAAAGTCGCGACTGCACGGATATTGCGCCCACGTCGTAGTTCATCTCGGTCTGGATTTTTGTTTGTTGCTCCTCAGACATGGTTTGCTCCACACCAAAGCGTCTTCTTGCACGAGCTTCAAATAAATCACGTCGGGGTCACCAATGTGGGGATGATCGAGTTGTGTGGAGAAATGAAAGCCGAATGCTGATGCTAAGACTTAAAACTTTTATTGCTGGTTCCACATCATATCGTCTCATACTGCTTGGTACATAGTGGTTGTAGTCTACCTCGGACAAAATAACACAGCCAATCAGTGCGCGCCATGCGCGACCTGCAACATTTGCTCCTGCTGTCTTGAAGCAAGCCCGCGGTGCCAGCGCCCGTCCACATAAATATCGGAACGGCCTACGCGCGCGCTCAGTGACTAGCCTGCTCCCGCGCCGGCATGTTGTCCCTCGATGAACGGTGCGCCAAGCGAGACTCCGAGCCGCCGCAGGTGGCGCATGTACGACAGGTGCGCGGCCTCCGCGCCTCGCTGCTCTCGGCTCAGTCGCGCTCCCAGTACACGGCCGCGAGCCGCAGCGGTCGGACGTGTTGATGCAATGAGTATGAGGTCACTACACATGTACATGCCACCGGTGGCGCGCGCGCCGCGCGCCAGTCGACCGTGCGCCGCTGCGCGGGCACGTTGTGCGGAATGCTCGTGGCTCCCATAGATGAAAGCTCTCTAGAGATTGCTTATGACTTTGGCCCCAATAAAAAATTTGACGACCTCGGTTCTATTTCACGCAAACGAGAAACAGAGATAATCTTCACGATTGTTGAAGACAATAATTTTGTGTTAAAAGTGAAAGTTTATTTCGTTTATCTTATAAATTGTGTTCTTTTTCATTATCAGTTTATTTACTCTGGAGTATATTTTCAAGTCGATTTATAGTCTAAGGCAAATTACTGTAAGTTATAAATAATTCTACCTAGAAATAGCAATAGAGAAGGAATACCATTTACTAATGTTGAATTTCTATTCATGGTGAGGAGTCCCGTGAGTGTAAACCACCGTAGCCGCTTTCCCGAATATGTTCATTGATATTAATGTTAATGAACAACATTGCTTTCTAAAAGATATCTAGACGGAGATATCCAAAGCACATAAACGTAAAAAAGTGATTACAATTTAATTTAATTTTAACAAGATACTGACTAGCTGTAAAACACTATTAGGTCCATATTTACTAAACCGCTTTTGTGATGCATGCTTTTACATTTTTGCGAAAATTCGAAATGTAGACGTAATTAGATCAAGCAGCGCTTAGCACTTGTGTCCCTAACGGAACGTACGTGCGCTTATGAAACGCTGGCGCTTGATACAAGTTGGGAGAACCAGGCGGTTATCACAGTAAGATTGAAAAGATCAAAATTTGACTTTCAGAAGAAGATCATGAAGACAATGTCATGGTGTTTGACCATGAGCAAAAAAAACTATTAAAATATAACTTTGGAAAAACAAGATTGAAATAGACAAATACAGCCGTTGAAGAAATAACAAATGTTCAGTAGAATTAATTACAAATCAAAACTGAAATGAAACCCGTGAAGTTTTAGAAAAGTAAGATGTAACGTGAAATCAATTTACTAGATGTCGATGTTTTAGAATATATTATAGAACCTGATACTGCTGATTAATATCCTTTACGAAGTTGATTATTTGAAAATGTAATAGAAAAGCACCACAAGACTTTATAAAGGAGCTTAAGATGTGATATTATGCGGAAATTGTTCGATAGAGTCGCCGCGGCCCTGGAACGCAAAGGGCTTTAGGAGAAACACGGATGGGTTTTAGCCAGTAAGAGTGTGGACACGCTCTTCCACTCCACCCAGAGCGAAGAAGTCATTGGATGATTTCCCATGCTTAAAAAAAAGGATGTGATATTATAAAACTGTAATTTTACGGTTTGGTAAATGCAAGTATTTTGAAAGTAATTAAGAAAGGATTTATCCACGACTTAATTAGTTGGAATATAACAGGTTTTTATTCAACCAATCATAACTGCCAAAAGCAAACTACCCATATTGAATTCAAGAGATAATCAGATAATATAGTAAGCAAACGCAAGTCTAATAAAAATCAACCACGCAAAGAAGACTGTTGATAATCGTGCTGCTAATTTCTTCCGCTTACTCAATATAGTCAGACAATCTATTATTAAATCATCATCATTATCTGTTAAGTAATGATGATGTGCCTAAATTGAAAAGTCAGGTTCCCAAGTCCTCGAAAGAGTCATCGCGGTCCTAGAAAGCAAAGGGCATTTGGAGGAACAAGGGTGGGTGTAGTCAGTAAGAGTCTGACACTCCCTCCCACTCTGCCCAAAGAGGGAGAATTAATTTGATGAACCCACAAAAAAATGTGTAGGATCCCAAGTTTCCGCTCACAAGTCAAACTTAGACCATACCTGTCTTCGAACTAAAGTGGAGCGTCAGAAGAATCTCCTAGTGTTTGCACGACCTGAATACCTAGATCCAGGGCCTTAAATGAGGCTTTGAGTGTTCTACCTGAAAGCAACGGGAATTAAGATGGATGAGAACATCTCCCTTTACACGTAATTGCGGGGAGAAAATTCGCAAGAAACTTCGAGGCATATTTTTGAAAATAATTATTATTTATTGCTTTTTGTCGTGTTTGTTTTCGCTGAGGAAATAAGGTTAAGGGCAGGAGGAAACATTTTGGGAGGAAAATAATATTAATGAGGTTAGCAAAAATAGAGGACGCCAGTTTTCTCACAAAAGAAGAATTTTTTAGGCTCTTGTAGCAGGTTGTGAAGATTGACGGGGTAAATAAAGGCAATCTATCAATTTTGACATGATTTAGATAAATTATATTTTTGCCTGTGTTGTTTTATTCTTTTGTAACTGTTTTTTTTCTCTGATAACAACTATGTATATATGAAAAGTAATAGATAATAATTTTGTAACACAACTATACCGAAAATCTATACACAGTGAAAAACCACCCAAATTTGGGGGTGAATATAAAAATGTTTGCACTCCTCAACATGATGGATGACGGATGTCGTTCTGGTGATGAATGGCTTTTATCACGGAAAGGGTCAGCTTCTAAAATGTTTGTAAAATCTCATGTTATAATTACGGGAACCTTTATAAACGACATGACATGTTATACATATATTAAAAACATGTTATATATTAAGGTGTAGATATTAATGCTTAAGCTTAAAACGAATTGAAAGATGATCTTGATGGTGCTTGATGAAGCATTCGATAACTTTAACAAGCTACACACAAAACACAATTTGCAAATATAATCAATGTTGCTGTCGGAAAGCTCCCTTAAATTTGTGGGGTAAAACAATCAATATCCTATTACAAGAAAATCTTACGTCAAACTAAAAGAAGGAAGAAAAGGATGGGAATAAAAGTAAACCCGCATCACTCAAGCACACAGTCACTGATCCTATGGAAGATATGAAAATGAGGCGGTTCGAATATTCTCATAGTCCTGTTCGGCCTATTCAAATCATTTTTGATGGACAGGCCACTTAACCGCAAGAAGAATAGGCAAACATATTCAAATAAGATTTATGTGGAAGTTCAAACAAAGTATGTTAGGGGGTTCTATCAAATATAACAAACAATATTTGATCCTATAATCTTCATCATCAAATTTGGTATTCAAAAAAAAAATTGATTTGAGGGATTGGACTTTGAGATCGTCTCAAACCCTACTTGAATGCCAAATTTTGACCGATTTTCAGGCTTAAGCAGAATTTCAGAATAAAATAAAATAAAATCGATTGCATTACTATGTCCTTATAAAATCACAAAGATTTTGGTGTTGTCCTCATTATCGTTGTCATCATAATATAAATTTATGGTTAATATATTACATCGAATAGCAGCTGTATCATCTATAAAATCCTTAAATACCATAATATACAATTCCTTCACAAAAAAGATCCCTACCATAATCCATTTTCCACTCTCCGTGCACCGGTTAACTAAATAATAAACTGTTAAAACACATCGTCGCCTAACGCTTCATCACCAGCTAATTGGCTCTACGCACAATGTAATTTCAAACCGTTTAATGTGAGTATGCAAATTATAATTTAACTTTAACGTTGTCAGGGGAAAGTTTTGCAAAATATGTATAGTCATATATGTGGTGGCGTTGAATTCAAGATGGCCGTCTAATATACACGGGATGTGATATGTTGGTGCCTTATTTGTTAAGTGCTGCGGTGTTTTTCCTGTGACTTACTTATTTGAATGTCTGGCACGAAATACTTGAGGAGGATATTATTTCATATTCTGTAAGACTGTATGTATATCTATGTTTTGCTTTTCGTTATGGTTTACTCATAGCACCACTCGTTGGCAAGTTTTGTACAATTTTATATGATTTATAATAAAATATACGGCAAAAACAAAATGTGATTTAAAAAATTCAAAATATTTTATTTTCCCATATTGCCTACATGGGCACTTATAAAACGTCACCAGCAGGTGCACGGGTCGTATTGGTCGTTTCCCATGGAGAAGAACTGGCAAGAAATTTCACGATGAGGCACATTTAAAAAAACAAAAATGATTTTTGCAAAGATTCCATATTAAAGTGTTAATAGGTATAAGAGCGTATATAATGAAGAACACATCGACTGTCTATAACACTTTTCGCAATATAGGAATCAATACCGATTATGATTATAAATATGGCTTCAAAGAGGTATTAAGCACCTGCCTTGAGGAATCTCTTGCCATCCAAATCGAATCAGCTTATTATCGCAAGAATAACCACATATATGAAATGATCCTTCAATATCTATCTAAGCAAATCTTTTCCATTTGTATAATATATTTTGACTTTCATGTACTCCTTCGGGAGTCCCCCATTCACGATCGGATTCGAAAGGCTTAGTTTCTAATCCTATTTGAATAAATACACTTGGCATGTTGGGGTAGCTTTGTATATAAATTCTTGCTAGAAAATATCCTGAATTTAGAATTTGCGACCAAGTTTGATTAACTTGCTTATTCATACTCTTTTTACGAAGTTAACAGAAAAAGATCAACAAAATGAAAGGTTACACATGAGTAAACATGCGAACATGTAATCACCTCAATGAAAAGGTCTTTAAACAGAATTAGCGCGAAAATTGCCATAAGTATCTGCTTCTTAGAATTAATTGCTACAGCTTCCATCATTTGAGTAACTCCTTTATTCAGTTCCATTCCTCTCACACTTTTGCCATAAATTTCAATATGCGCTACTACTTTAACAATCCCCACTTCATGCTCAACCCATAAATCTTCAAATACAGCATTTCTAAAGTCATCTCAAAGGCAGTGACCACCGTCAATTCTCCCGCAACCATTTATCTTCCACTATCATTTGTCTAGTTCTTGACAATCGGATCCAATCGGCTATAATTCACGACCGCACGTCTTGAGAGTGAACTGAGTAATTGAAACCAGGGATTTTATAGATATTGTATAGGAGAACCTATTTCTCAGTTGTTCGTTAGCGGGTAATAAAGAACTGGAGGAAATGGATTACATTCTGTTGAAGCTAGAACGTATGTGCTAGGGGTAATAAAAGTGTTTTTATGTGACGTGAAATCAATGACAACATTCTATGGCAAATTTTGAGAAAGAAAATTATTAAAAGGTACAGCTATCAGAGAAGACCAACATTTTATATTTTTCAACATTTTATTCTAAGGTGGGTCAAGTTGCAATCATATTATATTCAGGACAAAGAACAATATCTGTTTCAAACACAGGTGCACTCCGAAATCACGATAGCGTTTTCCTAATCCTTTGTGGCAGGTGAGCTGAGCCCGTTACATAATTCAAACAATAACCCAATTCCTTCTGTATAACTCCATTTAATCAATACTCCACTAACCTACTTCAAACAGGCTGCTCTATTAGCATCACTGTTACTAAAGACAAGCTCAACTGTTTACACGAGGCGAAAATCTGCGATTCAAATATTGACTTAAGTAGATTCAAAATAATTAATCTCACTAAGCCTAAAGACAAAAGTGCTGAAGACTTCTTGAAAGACGTTTATTTAATTAATGAATATTTATTCAAAGAGATCGTTTGCTTGAAGACCGTTTTTAACAGCAATTTAACACTTCGAGATGAAATGGTGGAAATTAGCAAGTACAACGTCTTGAAAGACGAGGAAAAGAACAAGAGAAAATTATTTTTTGGTTCCTGCCAAGATTAATGCGAGATGTTTATAGCGGAGGCTCGCTTCGTGCAAAATATGGATGCTGGTAATAAAATTACGAACGATCCTTATATTTCTGGCAGTTCTTTTTCTTGCAAAAGAAATAACTAGATGCCTTCATTGATTATGCTGACATTGAGATTGGAAGCTTTTAGATTTCATTTCTGTAAGATACTTGGCGACAGTATTGAATAAAAGAAATTGAAGTCTACAGGCAACTTCTTGAATTTCAACAGCATACGAAAACCATAACTCTTTTCCTTCCCTTTCAATTGCGTGAGTCGTTAATCGTCCTATCACCCGTTCTTTATTCTCTACCATAAAACTAAGTCAATTTACAAAAAAGAAAAAAACTAAATCGTCGTTGGCCATGACCTTATTATGTCAGATAACGAACAATGAGGCTCAAACTGTCTAATATCACTTGATTTATGTCTGCAAGGCCTGAACCCTCCACTCTAGTTCGGAAATCAGATGTCGATGCGCGAATTTATAGGATTTACTAAGGTCGAAATGAATAAATAATGCGTAGATTCTAAGGCCGTGGAGTTGGAACATTAAATAAATCGGCAAGCGTAGAAAAATGAACAAAGAACTTTAAAGGCATCATTTTTCGTTCTTACAGTAATTACAAGGTATTATGAAAAACAGAATATTCCTGAATGAATTACCATAAACTTACAAGAAGTTTTAAACCGCTAACACGATAGTTCTCTGACACTTATTACAACTCAGCAGTATCAAGAAATTTGTAACAAAAAACGCTATCTACTTAACTTTTACATTAGCTAATGTTTCAGTACTTATGGGATTCCACGTCACAAACTTACAGGCTCGTCAAAACAAAGTACTAGAACAAGCTCCTAACTGCCTCTCACATAGTACCTATGTGCATATATATATATATATATATATGTACAGACCGTAATAAAGTTATCAAGTTACTCGCGGAGAAGCTTTCCTACCCATCTCCTTAACTTCGAGTTCCCAGATATCAGAAACTAGATCCGCCAAAAGTACTCGACTTGAGTATGTGAGTATATATCTTAGTATATAAGAGAGCGCTGTGGGCGATCACTCAAAGAACTAGTTATTGGCCCAAGTTGATCTCGTCTGTCTTAACGTAAAAGTTTTACTGACAGAACCTATTTTGTCGATACCGACGTCAAGATGTCGACTGACGACTTAAATAATAAATACTGTTCGAAGTTCTCCGGACTTAGACATATGAGGGACGTCCTTTTAGCTAGTAATATAAACATTGTTAACTGATTGTTCTTGTATCGTGTGGCCGAAATGTTTATTGAGTGGTCCTTGTGCCGAAAAAGAAGTTATTTTATATTGGGAAAGTTTTAAACACGACCTTTGTCTAATAGTTGGATACGGGCTTAGAATAAATATCTATCCTTAACATCCACACAACAGTAGAAGAGTAAATATCCGTTTCGATCATCCTACAAAAAGGAATTGTGATTGAATAGATCCATAGATCCGCATACAATAGAAATAATAAATAAATTGCACTGTAACGTAACCCACGTCAACGACAAACTGCGACGCAATAACAATATCATCCAGATACGTTTAAATCAACCGAGACCACAATTCCTATCATGAAAATATTTTCTCGCAATAAATATGGCCAGAACGCTTTCGGTTAGCCAGCTGGGGCATTTTCCAGACCCTAAAATGTTCACGTAATGAAGAAATCGAAGTAAAAAGCATTACATAGGTACTTGATGGTATCCGAGAGACTGCCCCGAGGCCGAACCATAGAATTGCGCGCAATTCCGACGGAATTCACCCGAAAGATTATTACGGTTTCAATTTGTGTAATGTAATACATTCTTGGGCTCCGACATGATAGATGATTGCGTAAAAGTTACGCTTTTTACGGCTAAGTAAGATTTCATGTTGGGATTTTTTGATTTTTTCAGAATAATGTGTCGGTAGGTCGTGTACAATAAATTGATGTGAATATTTTGCAAGCGTGTGTGTAATTTTGGCTTAAAAAATGTTGGCGTTCAAATTACACTCGCGTAACCTGCGTAATATTAATTTTGAGCTTCTTTGTAAGTCTATGATATTTTTATGTGTTGGGCGTGTTATCTTTAGCATTTTTCTTTTCAGTATGTTTTTCCTAGAGCGGTTTACGATTCTTTCTAATGATAATAGCCCCGTTTCAGAACAATATATCTTAAATCATCAGTGTTTTCAGAACCAACAGCTTACATAACAAACAAAAACAATACGATAAACTACTAACTTGCTATCAAAGAACTTCCATTAATTTGAACACAAGACAGTACACACTGTATGGTATCCTTAACATCATCAACTTCAACAGTTAATTAGAAGCTATCCTTGAACAATATATATGTTATTCTTAATTTAGGCTCTGGTTACCCTATTGTACGTGAAGTTTCCATTGAAAACTGTTAGTTCAGCAAGTGAATTGCTTATGTGGCTGCAAAACTTATTACCCGGTCTCTTGTGCTGCTTGAACATTTAGTTAAGTTCTACCTTACGGTTGACGGGAATTCAATGGAGCGGTGACAGGTTTCAAAGTTTCAGATTTATGAAAACAAAATTGTATTAAATTTTTAAAGGCAAGTTTTGGTTTGTTGTTTTTAGATTTTTACGCTCGGCTACACTTTCTTTTTGGTCTGTATTTTGTTATTTTATATTCTTACTTCGTCTAACCTTAAAATTTATTTACGATAGGAAAACTTGCATGGTGTTCAACAGAGCTTTCAATTAATATTTCACAATTTTCTCGAAATCTCAAACTCAGTAATTCCAATAGCCGAAGTCTTCAGAACTAATAAAGGTAATTCAATACCACATTAACTAAACCATTTGACCTCAAACGTTTTCAAATCTATTCATAAACCAATCTACAAATAAACAGCCAATTATATTTCAGTATTCACTTGAAAGTTTTCTCGTTACTGTGTACCCTTGCAAAGCTCTTCAAATGTCTCGAAAATCGTACAGCCACGAGTGGGGACCCCGTAGAGCTCTTCTGAATTATTGCTAGAACTTACCTGAGAGCTACCGTGACTGCTTCCCATTACACTAATAACGTTGTTATAATAATGCCCTCCCAGAGAATTATGATGGTTAAACCAGCTGCGAGTAATTGTGTTGTCGTGCGTAATGGGAAATATATCGCGGAATGGGATGTTTACTGGGTTGGTGGCTATTTGGCACTGGCTTATAATATTATGGTAATATTAATAGCTTTTTTTATTAATATGTTTTGACCTTTAACTTCCAGGCTATCTTTGGTTTGTTCTTCATTGGTGTAGCTTAACAAAGTTTTATAGGTAAACTCAAATGTATAATTTATATCTCTTATTGTGTTAGAAAACCCTGTGCAAAATAACTATAACGTTTTAGATAACCACATAATTATATTTTTGTAGTTTATAACAATACACAATTCCCAAGTAAAAAAACACAATTCATGTTAGTCCATCAGTTAGATTATCGAAAAATATTGGACACTTATTTTTTGTTTTATCAAATCAATTAAAATTGACGAAAAAAAAAGCATCAAGGATTAGGAGTGTTGTCACGTTTATGTAAAAAGTCAACTCAAATGTGACGACACACGAGTTTTCAACGCTCTTTATAGTCTTCATTTTTAGTTTACGTGAAAAATTAAGAAATACGTATACAATATATTTTGGAATTCTCTCTCACCGACTTATTAAACTTTTTAGTCATCTACCCTGTTCGGGAAAATAATGTTTTTGTCCTGAATTTACCTCGAGCAACTTACAAAATAGTTGCTGAAAGATATTTTTATTTGTATGTTACCAAAACTCGACTAGTTGTACAAGAAAATCTACAAGGCATACAATTATTCTTTTGTTTGCCTGACCTATATCGGAGACACACACAACTCTCAAGTCACATATACAAACATTATGTAATATTTATTTACTTGTTTACCTTTCTTATGTAAAGAAATCTCCCTTACAATTGAACACAATCATTTATGTGATTTAGGTAAGGTCGCAATAATTTTCAGGCCAAAGAAATTGCACAAAGATTGTTCCCTATAGAATCAAGTACATATTTTACCATGGCAATCTTGGGCAAGGATGAGAAAGGAAAATGACCTACTTAATGATACTCTTATTTTTATCTTGACACCCTTATTTTCGTCCTTCGCTTCCTGTTAAGCGTATAGGCTGGATTTTATTGTCTCCATGGAAATTATTGCTAATAAGATTCAAAGACGGTTCAGTGCAAAGGATTGCGTTTGCTTTTCATAGCTTTATCGAAAAATGTTCGGTCTGACTGAATGAATTCTTCGTGGGAGATATTGACAAAGATCCATGCTAATATCAAGAGAAAACGAAGTCTTGGAGAATAACTATTACGGACCACCAGGAACTCAATATTAATACTGCAGCCGAAACTTACGTAACGTTTTCAAGAATTCCGCCGTCTTCTGTCCCTTGAAACCTAGAGAAGGCACTTACCTCGTTATAATGTTGCAGCTTATTCTTAAGATAACAATAGCAGCTGTAAATCACGAGGAGTATTACCTGCAACAAAGACCACCATCGTAAATAACATGACATTTAGGGGAAACGTAAATAGGTAAGCAGGGGAAAAGGCTGTAGATACTTATAAATAAATTATTGACGTAAGGGAAACTTCAAATGCTAAGGAGGAGAGAGAAAATATATTTATAGACGTCAAAAAGGAAAACGTGGACGTTAAAGATGTTTTCAGAATGTTAGATATCATTGCCTGAAATGTTATCCACATTTCTCCAGTTATGCTAGTACTCGGTATAGGATGCGAGCATATTGCCATCAACCTAGCACAGATCTTGACTCTCACCTGCTACTGAGAAACTCTATATAGAAATAACGCAATAACACATAGCCCGACCTGGAAAACAAACCCAGGGCCACATGCTCAGCAAGAACGCTTGAAACCACTAGACCAACGAAGGCAGTCAAGTATATGTCAAGACAGTCCTCTAAAACTAATTACAGAGAATAGTCCTCGTATTTCACATGCCACTTTCGAAGTTAACGTTCGTTTTCTGAGTCTATTTAAATGGCAATTAGGAGCGTCTGCTTTCACTTTACTCGAGACATTTGCTTCAATTCGTGCTTTGAGACAAATATTTGTTAATTTGACTCTGGTAGCTGGTGTAAGTGATTCGTTTAGTCTAATTGCAACTGTTAGTTAAACTATTGTAGATACCTGAGGCTCTAGACAAAGTACTATTCCAGTAGCGAGAGTGATTGTTGGAATGTCTAAATGTATGGGATTGATCCCGTGATATTTCGACAGTGTTTGACAATACCATAAATTTTTGTCGTTTAGCGCTACCACTGACAGAATATCTCTTGTCTAGAGTCCCTCGTTTTCTGAATAAGAACGAATGACATTTAAGTAGCATGTACAGTATTAGTTGAATTTAGACACATATTGTCCTTCTAACCGATTTCGGCCATGGCGGCCAATTTCAACCAAGACTAGCCATCGGCGCGGGACATTTTATAGTGCACAAAAGTGTGTGCGCAAACACACCTGTGTTTGCACTAATGAGTTTCAGACGATGCGTTCTCTTGACATATCTCAGGCGGAACACGTCTACTTCTTTCATACTTCTCAATTTGTCATCCCAATTCTATCTATTTCATCTTTTGAGATTATGTTTCGCCATTTGTGCTTATGCTTCCAAGTAGGGTACAATTGAAAAAATTACGCAAAGAAGACCAAATGATGACGACAGTGACATTTAATGAGGAAGCACTCCACTCGTATTTGTCAACGCTACATATTTGTGACATGACTGTGCCTACAATTACTTTATTGCTCCTGTGGTCCCCACTCTAACTAATTGGAAGGTGAGATTAATGGTGATGTGACCGTTTGGATCATAAAATGGTACCAGGAGGATTATAGTCCCTCCGTAAAAAGTTATGTATAAGTATAGTTCATGTAGATGAAATGCTAATTAAATTATTCCAATTTCGAATTCGTCGCATTAAAGTGTCGCACTAGAATTTCGAAAGAACAAGCAAAAGTGAGATCAGGAAGCGTGAATCAAATAAGCAAACACTGACATAGAAGATCAGCGTTCTTGTTATCACTTAAGTACTGCTTTTTCGGATTTATTTGAAATGTACTTGTATATATTTTTATACTGGCACAGAAAATCTCATCCAAACTCAACAACGGAGCTACAAGCTTACTTATTAATAAAATAAAATCCAAAAAGGCTGGAAAAGGGTCTAAAATTTGAATTTCAAGTTACAATTTAGGTAATCATCGTACCGGAGGCTAACGAATATAAAGGCTTTGAAAACACGAAGAAAGGCATACATTACACGGTACAGCGTCTATTTTATGAGAAAATACATAAATACATTCATAATTAATGGTTAAAAACATTAACGTCTTTTGTATTGTCACGTACGTAGAACGTGGAGGAATAAATTAATATGATTATAATGGAAATGGAAATAATTTTCCTTTGTTTTATTATTTTCGGTTCAGTTTCTAGACAGTTGTTTTATGCAGTCATTCAAATGCAGATTTTAGCACTTAGGCTGTTTTTCAATATCCCTTTATTACTTTTCTAATTAAATTTCATAAAAATTATACAACTAGCTATTTATAATTCTGAATGTACAAATATTTTTTGTCTGTTTTGAAATATTACAAGGTTGGCATTTTATTATCTTAAAAGGACAATCAAATAATAACTTATACATATTCACATACCCGTCCATCACTCTTATTCCAACCTGTCACTAAAGTTAATAATAGGTAACAATAAAAAATAATTTGCCAAATCCAGCAGTCCTTTAATAAAAATAAACAAAAATGTTGTATGCCCAGGGCAACAGACCAAAGATAATGCTAAAACAGTGGGAATAAAGCCTGATTCCGACTAGATATTTTTTGTTCCGGACGGGGAATAAAAAATGTATAGCTCTACCCTCGGGGGACATCACGATAAAATGTTACGAAGAGAACTGTGTGGAAAATGGAGCGAGCTGGATCGGTAATGGAGAAAATTAAATTGAGCTGGATATCGTGGATTTTAACTGTGTTGATTGCAGAAGATAACTTGTTCATTTGTGTTGTTGTGACCATTTTATTCATAACAAGTAATGAGGTTTGACTACAAGGGAATGTGCAGAGCATAATCTATTGAAAGATTCAAACCTTTCTCCAGTTTTTACACGACCCTAAATCTGCAATCATCGATATATTCCTATGTTTTAAGTAACTGTGTTTTATGCGCTGTGTTGTCTTTTCTTGTTGTACCAAATGTATTTATGTATTGAGAGTCCGGCCAGTCCTTTTGATCTCAGGTTGTGACATAACATTTTTCCTTATTCGATCATAATACTTAAACCTTTGTTCAGATCAATTTAGTCTACTTAATTGGAAACCCGAGTACATGAAACAGTCTATATTTTTCATTCATTCCAGAAATAGACAACTTAGAGGAGGTATTGGAATTAAATCTAATATTTTTCAAGAACATGAAACTTTTTTGAAATATAAAATTTCATCGTAAGAGTTTAAGTCTTGCAAAACCAACTGAAAACGCTGCAAAAAGGAAAACAATGATCCTCATAGTAATATTGCGAGTGACTGTGGACGGACCGGAATGATCTGTTGAAGAACTTAACTCATCCCATGCAGTTACCTGGAAGCAGTTTAGGGAAATACGAAACAGAAAAGATATAACCTACACATAGCTTACAATCCTATAACACGTCTGAATATAAATTTAATAAGATCCGATCTACGTGGATGGCGCCACCCGTCTTACTTACCCATGATTAAACGTCAGAACTACGCAGCATAGTGTCACTAAATATTGCTGAGAGTCGTCTGCGAGTGTCGTACACCTTAGAACGACACTTGACACACACTCGTAGAGCAATTTGCGCTTACGACATCAAGGACGGGCGGAATTGGATTCTGAGAAATTGAAATTGTTGCGAAGAATGGAGAAAATCCTCTTCAACCGCAGGAATAGGATAATGTGAAACAAAAGCAAGTTCCGTATTAGGATAAAGCGACACTGAAAAATTGTATACATATTCTTGATCATAAAGAAATTTGTAGGTTTGGTGAGGAAGAAAATCAATCAATCACCGGAATCTATTTATGAACATCAATTTCTCATACACTAAAGATACATACTTGGCAGAAACTCAGTACGGTTCATGGAGTACAATACCAATTAGGTACACTATAAAAAAGTTTTAAAAGGATACTATTTTCACACATTTTGTACGTGAGATTTATTATCAAAGCTATCAGACGCTAGTCATAGATTATTTATGTCTCAATTCAATCTTCAAATATCACAAGGGATCTTTTTTACTAAAGAAATATAGACCTTTGATGTTATTGATATCTTTTACATACGAAATAAAATCAGTAGGAAATGAGAGCTTTGTGGCTATGACAGAATTTGGGATATCCTACCAGAAAGGCCTATCAAATTGGGTGCCGGAAATTGAGTAGACCGAGTATAGGATACACCGGAATCATAATAATATTACCAGAAATTGGAAAATATATTTCAAAGCTGCACATGTCTGCCGCATGTCGAATAGTTCATGAACTAAAACAACTGCAATGTGGGTTCCAGAAAATGTCCAGCGACATCGTGGCTGACCCAGGCGATGATGGCGGGACGAGCTTGATGCCTATCTACAGGAGTAGTCCACATTTACTCAAAACCGGGAGGAGTTGAAGGAAGAAAGGCCCTGCGATGGTATAGAATAGGTGAAAATAATATAAAAGCAAGGTAATCTACATTAATTACAGAAATGTCCGTCAGTCATTACAAAGTATATTATTCGCATACCTATTATACTTTGTAATATCTAGCGGACATTTCATGTAATCAAAATACCTGTGATAAAGAAATTCTACTGAATATGAGAGTATTATTATGTTCGCTACTTCGTAGAAAAAGGTATGGGTTATGAGTAATATGTTCAGAATTAATAAAGTACATTTTGAAAACTTTATTGTGATTACAATTCATTTCATTAATGCGGATATTTCACCATTTTATATCACAGCAATTTTTCTGAATTGCTGTGATATAAAATGGTGAAATATTCGCAGCATTATGCTACATATGTAAATTTAAATATTTTCCAGACAGTGAAGCACTACAAATATGAAAAATGTAAACCTGTTATGAGTTTATTAATTCGGCATGAAAATTTAGTAGCACACCATACTAAAATTCGACAAGAGTTTTCGCCAAACTAAGTTCAATAACGTAAAAGTAATAATAGGCTAGACTTTTTCAAATATCTAAGAACCGAGAATACAAGGCAATGTCTATAAAAGCGAGTCCATTTACAAAATATTACATAGTAAGTAACTTTATGTATATTTACATAAAGATCTTTACTAAGTGCCGATGCTCAAAACTCCGCATACTAAACTTCGGTAATAAACTCCAAATCCATCGCAATTTCGCGCAGGATTCCGAAAAAAATACTCCCAGTCCATTACGTACCGAGAAATTCTTCTAAATTTCGCTCGAGGACCCATTTCTCCTCACAAAGTTATACCAAGTTAAAGAGCTCATTGTGCAATCGCAATATGAAAGCTTTTGTGTATCAAAAGCTTTGTCGTTAAAAGGTTGAATTTCAATGGTGAAATTCTCGATGGTAATAAGGAATTACCAGACGAATGTAGTTTCCGGCAGGTTATGGAATATTTAATTTTCTTTGCTTTGACTTTGCTAGGACGAATGAAACTGACGGATTTGTGCTGTGGATAATGCCTAGCTTAGTTGTAAACAGATCTTTTAAAATATTTTCAAAACAAAAATTGATTCAGATAAAACCGTTGTTGTTGTTTTATTATTAAGGACAAACATGTAGCCACAACGCCCCAGTTTATCAATAATTAATTTCACTGGAAAATTCGATTGCAACGGCACGGGCGTTTCGACATTCAATTAAGATATGGACCACAGACATAATAATAATTAATGAGCTCTGAAAATGTAAACATATCGTGACGTTTTCGTTGAATTAATTATTTGCGGTTTTCATCTGTGACACGCCTTGGATCGGCATGAAAAAGCAGTCAGAAATAATTTGAAGCTTAATTTCTCTTATTCTTTATTGGTCACACAAATATGTACAAACACAAGTTTAACCTAGAATTTGGTTCTCTAACTGCAAATCTGACAGCGATAGAAAATTTGTTAGAATGCTAAATGCACAACAAAACTACTTAGCCAATACTTATTTTCCCTTTTCTCTTGTTCAATATTGAATTCATGAAGACAATTCTTCATTAAATATGTATATTTATGTCTGTAACTTTAGCTAAGCCTCAGACAGCCAAATTAGCAGTAATAATCTAAACAACAATCTCATTAACCTTTCCTCAACGCCAAAGGTAGATTCTCATCTCAGTAATTACCATTTATTTTATAAATAAACCAGCGCCGTATAATTTTTCCGATAGCAATTCCTCTGCGAAAAGTTTTAAGGTCAAAGGTGAAAGAACTACAGCTGTAGATAAAACAGATATAAGTTGGCTTGATTTAAGTGAAAACGAATATTTATTCGCTTCGAGTATCATTAGTATCGATACTCTATAAGTAGTATTAATTCAAGTGGTATTGGATCACATTGAGTAGTTTTTAATAAAGTGGATAGTGGATGTTATTGTGACAACTATGATATTGATAGCATAGAAATGAAAACGTCAAAACTCGAAAAGGACCAGATAAAGTTGGACTGTGTTGTACAGCAATAAAAATAGAAGTTATTGAAGGAAATTGAGCAACTATAACACTGCAATGAAACAAGACAGGCTAAATAAAAGGTAATACTCTCACACTGAAAATGAAATCAAAAACATATCCCAAGGGCTTCCTTGGGATATGTTTTTGATTTCATTTTCAGTACTCGTTTATTATTGGTAGCTTAACTTTTAGCTTTAAAAGTTAAGCTACCAATAATAAACGAGTACCAATAGTAATAAGTCCCGATATCGAGCCTTCATTTGTATCGAATAAACCCTAGGGACAGATAGAAGTACCATGTGAAGCAATTCTCGCTTGGAATTGAAACGGTGATTGTATCGCAAGGCAATCGCTCCGGGATATGCTACAAAACTGTACGTTCTATAGACAGTAGTGAAAAGAAACGATGGAAGTATGTTGATTGAATTTGTTAAAAAACTGTCTTACTCTAACAATTTTGGTGAAAATCTATTTGTTTACTAAATAAAACTTTGGCTTATGTAGACGGATAACAGAATAATACGGCTATGGATGATAATAATGCCGATAAAGGGTGTGTGTGTATTGTCTTAAAAGTTCATGTTATTTGGCTTAATAATACCGGGATGAAAACAGCAAAGATGAGGAACTGATAAAAGCTCTAGATAAACTAGACATTTGAAACCTTTGAATGAGCTTTGAAAGATAAGCCGAGGAAAATTCTGTGTTTGAACAAAGACGACAACATTAACATAATACACACCACTCGGCTCTTAAATAAGATCTTCCTTTTAGCTTGACTTTTAAATAATAACAAAGTTGCAAAGAGATTTTACTAACATAAAATGTATGAAATCCTCTTATACAGCCTCGAGGCAAAGTTCGTACATACATATATATTTTTTAAAAGGCTCTAAGAATTGTGTGTGTACGTTTCAGGCTTGCCATAATTCGTGGGACAACGTCTGAATAAATACACGAGTGGCTGAAAATACTTCTGGAAGGAAAGTGAAAAGAAAATAACTCATTTTTAAGGTTTTGCGGAACGTTCGATGGAGTATCGACCTTTCTAAAGCGTTTGACATGTTTGACCTTGTGAACTTTTCCTTTATATTTTGTTCCTTTATGATTTTTTGGTTCATATTTTAGTATTTGTGGAGTTTTGGATCGGAAAAAAATATGTTATTGACGAGATGATACTGTGCTATTTGTATTTTTTAGAACTTCGAGAAAAAAATCAACCTAAGCAAATCCTAAAAACGTTTAAAATTAAAACATTTCTGGCTTTGACAAAAAACATTTTCACGTTAAAATTATAGTTAGAAAATCCGGAAAGTCCATCAAAAAAAGAGCACACATTTTTAAAGCAAGCATAAAGCAATTCTCTTTCACGGAGGTCGCCCTCAAGTGGAGTTGTCATAATTATACGACAGATGTCGCTCGTTACTAGAATCCGGGTCACCCGTATGAATGTGCGAGGAAAGCGCATATCGCCCTAGTGTCGACATATCTCTCGGTACGCGGATTGATTTAACGATGTTAAAGGCGACAGAGCGTGTTTTGCGGAATGTCGACATTGGTTGGTGGTGTTGATTGAGACAAATTGGAGCAATTTTAACGTTTACAGGAGGAGCTGATTCCAGGTCATTCAAATTGGGGCAGCATCGATGGAGCGTGTAACTGTTGTGACTCTTCGGAATTGACTTGGGACGGGATGAGTCGTGAAGACACGACATGGATCAACTATCCATGTCGTGTCTTCAAAGTTAAATTCTTGTAGCACTCTCTTGTCGATTCTATTGAAAGTTATCTTAGTATTTCGCTTTGTGCAGAAGCAATATTTAGTTAGGTTGCTCATGATTTGCTGAAACTTTCTTTTTTTTGGTTAGAGAAACATATTCATATACAAATTAGAAGTACGAAAGTGGCAACGGTACTAAAAAATAGTAGAAATCGGTAATTCAATGCGGTTGAACGGGGGAAAATTCATGAACAACGTTTTATGTATGAATGTGGCTTTGTAAAGAAGAAAAGATCAAAGATCAGGATGACTATTGAGTTGATGACTAAGAGAGACAAGAGACAAGTACGGAAGCCCTATTCCCAACTACTGCAACTTCTGAAAGCCAGAATCTACAGTGTGGCAACACTTGAAGAGTCCCCCATGTTCAGCATTGGAAATCCTTCGGCTGGTCATGATACTATAACACCGCAAAACAGCAAAACGTTTTGCCAACCCCCTAAAATTTCTGCGAACCGTTGTAATACCAATAATGGTGTCGGATATCATATCCGCCTTCATATCGCCATAAGACTATTAGGTAGTAACGTCTTTACAACAAGAGGGGAAGGGGCTTCCTGTCCCAGATTTGTTAAACGATTTAACCTTAAAAAGGGCTTGAGAATTGATACGTTTTTCACGTGATTTTAAGGTTTCTGAATAAGTATTTAAAATTAAGTGAAGTTAAGTAAGAACTTGCTGTATTTTGATGTACTTATCAAGGAGAACGCTTTATTCTACATATTAAACGCTTAACCCACCACCATTTCGAATTTTCCCTGAAGCTGTTAACTCATTTTCTTTAGTCGTTTTTTCAAATCCAACAAATTAATTTTAGGGTCCCCAGTTCTTTAGAATAAAGCAGAGTTGAAAATATACAAAAAGGTAAGTTATAAGGATACTTTGTAGTGTTTTTTTATTTGAAAGTCTGTTGTTTTTTTTTAAGTTTTATATTTTCATTTTCTAGTGGTACCCCACACCTGACAGTACCACAAGAAAGTCATCACAGGAAAGCAAAATACGCAATTTCGTTTACTTACATATTTTTCCAGCTATTTTGATTTAAAAACCAAACTACTGAACCGATTTTGATAACATTTCTGCGGGACTAATTGAAAAGTATATCCTTTCACATGAACAATATTATTTCAAATCGGTTCATAAATGACAGAGTTATGAGGTAAGAAACAGTTAAAAATCATACAACCGAATTGGGAACCTCCTTCTTTTTTTAAAGTCGGCTACATTTTGCTTTTCAAAGCAATAGTCATGCTTCAAATCACCCTCAGGAAATAAACTCACAAGGGACTGTACATATCGCAAGAACTTTTATCTTTTCCTTTTTACAGAACCACAATTGATCTGCTTTATTGCTACGAGTACCTATCTCCGTTGAGAATCGTTCATGGAGTAGGTACAGTCACGAGCATAATATACACCGTACACTTACGCAAAATACAAAAGAGTTATTTTTGTGAAATTATTGTTTGAGCAACAGTGGAACTGCCGGTCGATTCTGTCAGGTGAGCTGTCAATCCATATAATGTACAAAATATGTATGTATTTAGAAATACATAAGTATGTTTATCAGTTGTCTGGTTGTCATAGTACAGGCTTTGCCTAGTTTGGGATCGGATGTCCGTGTGTGAGTTGTCCCAAGATATTATTATAATTATTATTAATCAAGAAGTCACGTGATCACCAAGTGAACTGTCATTCCTTCTTGATTATTTGGATTGACAGCTTACCTCGTGATCACTTCACCCAAGCCTTCACTTCGACATGTTTACAGAAACGACCGGCTGATAGCAATTTTCCAGAAGCAATTTGTAGAAAAGGACTATCATAATAGTAAAATGGTTTTGAGAATGCTATGTGTCCAGAATACTGTGATATTATCTAGGGTTTCGAGCATACTACTACCAATACAACAACGTCTATAAATACTTTTTTCGAACAATATCACAATCTTGGAAATACTTGAAGTGACAATCGCTTTTGAATCTTGAGTAGACGTAAGGTATTGATGCCCGTGACTGTACTTTCAATGGCAGTTTTTGCGAATTTGTGACGCTGTAACACTGAGTTGTCATATATCTTGTAAGATAAAGAATAAGAGGGTGGTATATGTCACTGTTATAGATGGCAAATCGTTTCCAACGACGGTTCGCTGAATTTTTGTCTGTACAGCAGAAATGTAGACTCTCAAGCATTTTTATGAAATGTTCTCCATCTAGATATATCTTATTTGTCATAGTCATGTAAATGGGTGTTATTTTTATCTTAGAAATAAAGTGTGCTCTCACCGCACTTTTCCAGATTTTTGTTGACTTCAGAAAAGGAGGAGGTTGTCTGTTTAAAATTACTTTCATAAGTTTTAAATGTTTCTAATTTAAATTTAACTAATAAAATTCTAAAATAGCAATTGACAACCTTTTGGAATTCCCTGCTACAGTCTATGTCAGGAGGGTCTTTTGATCAAGACTTAATAAGTTAATCCATCGTCAACCACAACATCATTATCTGCCTAGCCTTTTTCCTAACTATATTGAGGTCGGCTTCCAGTCAAACCGGATTCAGCTGAATACCAGTATTTTACGTAGAGCGGCTGCCTACCAGACCTCCACAACCCATAAACTGGGTAACACGGTACTTCTTGGCAAGAATGGTGTCGGATTTTCTGGCTTCTGAAAACGACTGCCAAAGATCTACCAATGACAGCCGGGATTAACGGCTTAACATGCTTTTCAAGGCACGGAAGAGTCTCGGTATGTTAAGATGGTCACCCATCCACAGACCAACTTCGGCAAGCGTTGTTTAACGTTTGAAGATTGATCGTCAACCACAACAAAACCAGAAAAAATAGCAGTGAAACACGAGTCTTTTTTATCAACTTATATAAACCCACTGCTGGAAAAAGGTCCCTCGACCAATTCGTCATGAACGCCTCTGATGATTGGTCCGGCATGACGTTTCAGCTACTGTTGGTGGCTAATTTCAATAACTTTTTTGACAGTTGGTTAAAAGTAGATACGTTATTGAAACCAGCCGTTAGTAACCGCTCTGGCTCAGTAATGACGCAATCAAGAACCCAAAACTATCGATAATAATAAAACCTGTACCACAAACTAATCTACCGATTAACCATCAAATTCATCACCAAAGTCTTAGACCACAAGTAATTGAACTACCCACCTAATAGCCAAGAAAATCACCTACATTACAAGGACCAATACACAGCAAAACAGGCCACAGACTAAATAAAAGCTCGAAGGAAAGACACGACACTCTATTGATTAGTCCGGATCGACGCGCCTGAGTAATTGTTCGCCAGAAGACAATTAATATCAATTTGTTACGTACCAGGTTTATTGGGAGGCAGAGGAATAGGTTTTTACTTTATTTTCTTGGGTGTTAATGGGATCTGGTAATGCGTTCATGTTTAAAGGCTTTAAGCTATTTTTATGTGTAATATCATTCCTCTCGCTTTCCGCTAATCTGTGGGAGTGATTTCGTGAAATGGGACGGAAGTGTGTAACAGGAAGCCGAGGAAGCGCGCGCTATTTGATTTGACCAATGAGCGCGCAGTGGTCGAGTTGGCTGTCAGTTGGTACTTTTAATGTTAATGTTGCTTGTTATCAAGGTGAGACGTCAGATGTTACACATCCTATGCGCCGTGTTTCATTATTTTCTTCCAAGGAAACACGGCAACAAGATGGTTATCATGTAACACCATAACAAAAAGTCTCGCTGCTTTCTTTATCATTGACAAAGCCATTAATCTATGTCTGACTCACGTTAAGCACCTGAAGCATTATAAATCTACAAAATTCAATACGAAATAAAGAATAAATTCCGACCGCTTCCCACTTTCCACTTGCACGTCTCAAATATCATAAAGTTTACTACTATCAATACCGACTGGTTTTACTGCCGTGTTCAGTCCACCTGGCACAGCAATACCAACTTTATGTCAACGTGTTACAGCACCATTTCGATTGGTACCGATTTAGTGCCGGAGGTATATTGAAGAGTTCTTACGATTTTATCTGTTTTCATGAAAGTCTTGTATAAGTTCTGAAATACTGATTTTAGTGCGGTTTTATTGTTTAAATAGGCTTATGTAAGTATTGTTATTTTAGGACTAAAATATGGCCTAGTATCAGAACTAGACAAGAAAGATATCCATCGTTTTCAGACTAGTTTATAGGCATTACTTAATGATTATATTTTTTTAAGGTTGATCCATTGTCTGGCTCTCATAAATGCTACGAGCCATAAATCCATTTCTTACAAATTTTTATTACAAATATTATGTTTAAGTATGAGATTTTTGGAGGAGCTCGTGGCTAAATAATAACAGCCGCACGGGTCGATCTTCAAAGTTAAGCAACGTTTGCCTAGGTTGGTCTGTGGATGGGTGACCATCTTAACATACTGAGACTCCTCCGTGCCTCGGAAAGCACGTTAAGCCGTTGGCCCCATATTTACGGATAGTCAGAAGCCACAAAATCTAACAACAGTCTCTCCAAGGAGTACCGTGTTACCCAGTTAATGGGTTGTGGGGGTCTGGTAGATAGCCGCCCGTAAAATACTAGTATTCAGCCAAATCCGGTTTGACTGGAAGCCGACCCCTTTATACTTGGGAAAAGGCTAGGTAGATGATGATTGATGATTTATGAGATTTTATTTAGTTTTGCCAGTAAGTGTGCTGAAAAACTTAGTTTGACATTTAGTTATTGCAGCAAAGGCATTTGAATATATTACTAAGTAAGACAATATTTAGTTTAAAAAAAACACATCCTGGTATGTAATAAAATTTTCACAAAAAAAATACAACCTTCTTGATTTCAAAAACGTCAACGACAAAAAAAAATAACTGTAATTAACTGGTTAAATTGATTAGTTATGGCATGTTATTACTTTCTTACTATTATTGAGACTATTAAATAAAACCACTGCCGCGTGTCAGTTGTTAGTCATTCAACAAATAATATGTTATATTGATAGACAGTTTAAAAGTAGATATTATGACAAGTAGTCTATTATTTCCTTCGCTGTGTTCAGTAAGTATTACTATAAATCTATTTGTTTGTCTATTTATGCATTCCAATAATGTTTATTAATGTTCCGTATTTATTTTACGCGTTCAGTAATTATAACATGAGGTCGGTTCTTTCCTAGTATAAGTATCGAAATAAACTCAAAAGTAGCTACAGATTTGGTTATTAATTAGTAACTTGATATTTAGCTTTAACTTCAAGACTCACAAAGTACTAGTGCCTTAACTTTAAAAAAAATTCGCTTCTCTTGTTTGTAGAGAACTTAAACATTATTTAACAGCTCAAAACCTATCAAGTAAACCCCTGAAACAAGCATACACGTATATCCGTTAATACCCAAAATCAGCGTCAATTTTTGTTAACGCAGTCTGCATTAACGAAAATTTGCCAGAACATAACATATTAAGGAAAATACAGATAATGTAATCCTTGAAACCACGGCTCAACTAATAACCCCATCAAACAATAGATTCTAAAACTTCAGCCCCACGTGCAGCATGCAGCCCTTTGTCTGCTGATCCGTACATCAATGGCGGGTTTATAGCCAGCCCCGCTTTCAACGATGAAATTTTAATTGAAAAGAAAACTTCTCTCTTTTAGTTTCGAGAGGATTTTGTAATGTGATGTCTGTGTTTGTGGAGGGAGACGAATATATGTAGAGTCAAACCCATGAACAGAATCACTGTAGATAACTGGGGATGGTTTGACGATACGTAACGTTAAGTTTTTATATTTTATGTACCCAAATACGAGCGAACTGCACCGCGCCCCTGCGACGCAAAGTTTTAACGACTTGATTTATACATCGAGATTTTTATTCATATGTTTAAGTAATATTTACATTTTTGCTATAGGTAAATTTGCGACAACTTAATGTGCGCAGTTTTATAATTCTTTAAAACAACTCATAGCGGTATTGTAGATACTTCACTCCGGGAAAAATCAGAAAATAAGAATTTAATCGAATTGATATTATCATTAGGAAGAAAAAACAAAAGGTTATGAAATTGCTGCAAATATTACAATGTTACACGGTGGTAAACTAAACCAGAGGTGGTAAGCAAACATTCAAAATTTAACAAACACACAAACTGCTGTATTCCAGCAGTGTTAGTTGATTCCAAGTTAGTTTGGAAAGCACTAATAAAATTAAACTAGGTACTACTGATATGTATTTTTAACGTTAGGTTCGAGTATTTACGCGTAACGTTGAATTTGGTATCAACTAACATTTTGTTTCATTTTGTATCCGACTCTGCTTATCTGTCATTATGTGATATTGTAACTCAAAAAACTGTAGGTCCAGAACACACCGATTTAAATTTCTGGTTTTTAATTGCATAGATGTTTTCATGATTTACTTGTCCCAAGTAAATTTATAATTTTTTATTTAAAACTAGCGGACGTCACGCGGTTTCACCCGCGTAGTTCCCGTTCCCGTAGGAGTACGGGGATAAAATATCGCCTATGTTACTCGATGATAATGTAGCTATCCATTGCTGAAAGAATTTTTCAAATCGATCTATTCGTTTTTGAGTTTATTCATTACAAATATACACACACACAAAATTACATTTTTTCCTCTTTATAACATTAGTGTAGATATGCTTCTACGTTGATAACTACGCTTTGAAACGTGCAACTACCTTAATCTTTCTAACTGACCGACTTCCTAACGTCTGAAAAGTCTCTACATGGTTTATTTGTAATTAATGCTTCAAGTTTGACTTTATGTACATCTATCATTATTATTTATGCCGAACGGAGTCACAGACACAACCAGTAATTAACATACCTACTCTACTATAAAGTGTCTCCCTCTACAGGCGGCAATACCTAGACCTATACATTGTCGTTAATGCCATCAGTCCGTGACGTCATACTTATAAAGGTGAGACGTCGTTTGAGGTACTCTATTACTGACAAAAGGGCTCGAGAGGTTTACTGATGACGTCAAAAGGGGTAGCTGTCTGATACAATCTTTCCACGTAATCCGATGCGCAAAAACCGACCCTTATTTAAAACATTTAAGTTTAAACTAACATTTCAGAATGAAATTTGATGTTTAATGAAATTTGAAGGGAACTTAATGGTTTATTTAAAGATAAAGGAGCGCCTGCAAGATGAAGACGGTCGATATCGCTCCTGCGTCTCGTTGCTCGAGCAATTTGTCAGGCGCTTGCTAGACTTCTCTTTACCTTATGCAAGCGTGGCATGAATATTGATTTCAAATTGCTTACGGTAGCAGGTTTCCCAAGATTTTATAGTTGAGATAAATCTTAGTTTATAGAAGTCTTTGTGAAAGTAGGTCTAACCAGATAAATTATTTTGTTTTGCTATAAGACGACCTACATCTTGCCAGTTTGATGATAATAGCATAAAAAACAGTTCATTGTGATAGGTACCTACCTTAGTACTATAACTTCTTTTAAAATCAAAATCTTTATGAAAAGAAGAACACACAAATACTTTAAAGACTTTTAATCATACATTCACATCCCGCAAAAAATGATTCGTCGTCATTAGCGCCTGCAGGACAACGTATAGCAAGCCTCCTCACAGTTGAAATGTGCCAATGAAATATCTAAACAATTTATTGTAGGTATCCCAATAACAACTGAGCCTTATTTCTATCAACTACAATAACAATTTATGTCGTCTAGGCTCTAGACCATTCGAAGCTCACAAGAGCTCAAAGGCTTTCGTTGCTAGAACAAAAATGTCTCGCCAGTTTTCGACTAGTTTCTGAACTAATGTTTACAAAGTCTGTCTGAGTCTATTTCTAGACGAAACGTTATTGCTTGGCTGTTTGTATTCGAGGAAAGCGTGTTGTATCGGTTTTCGATTTTAGAAAGGGAAAGCTGTTGTAAACATGTTGTTTTCGTCTTTGTTCGTACTTACTTCTATTTTTGATTAAATTATCTGGTTCTCAGCATTATTGAAATTCAAATTTAATCTTTTTTGTGTTTTTATTTTTCTGTTAACTCACACACTGCTTAATTCATGGTTCCAATATTTGTAAATATGTGAGTACCATTTACCTAAATTTATTTAGAAAATAAATAAGTTTAACTCTGCTGGTAATACTTTGTTCCTATACGTACCATAATCTAGGTGCATCGTCCTCACATAATATTAAATTAATTTTTGTATACCAAATTTTGAAAAACCATTATTTGAAAAGAGTAACTATGGAGTTTCTTGTCCGTTCTTTTCCATAAGAATCTACCTTTCCGAATGGACAGTAGTCACTTTGTTAATGTAATATTATTATTTTACTGAACTGTAAATTATGACGTTCAAAAGTACCGTTTCATGACCTAATTGAAATAAATGTATTTTGACTTTGACTTAAATGAAGTCTGTATTTTTAAACTTCTAAATGAAAATGAAGTAGGTAATCAAATCTTAGTGAAGAGTTCTTTAGAAAAGAAAAATGCTACTAAATATCGTATGGCCCTGTGTACGGCTAAATAAATGAATACTATATTTTGCTACCTTTACCTAAATAAATGAATGATGTAATTACCGAACCATAACTTCATAACTATAATTGTTATAAAAGAGTGTCCGTGGAGTTTCTTCGTTCGACGAACGTTCTTCTCCATAGAGATTGACGCTTTGAAACGTGCATCTAACTACATATCTTTGACTTCATTTCCAAAGTGCCTAAATGGTTTAATTGAAATGAATGCTTTAAGTTTCAAAAACAAGTCACTGTTTTAAGTGAATATCCAGCCCCGCGATAATAAATAGAGGCAGACCCTTTGTTTAAAGCAATATTATTTAACCTACATACTCTGATACTATTCAGGTTTCACCCTCTAAGCCAGCCAGACACAAACAGGCTTTTAAAAATAAAGTCCTTTGTTGAAAAAAAACTAACCCAAAAATCCTATTTGCCTTCTAAACAAAGGCACTTTAACCCTGTCGAGCCAAACCCTTTTACAATAAAACCGTTAGCTGTGTCCATTAGAGCTGCAGGGCTATTTATTGTACCGGGTGACGTAATTGGATGTTCGCTCACGAGCAGTAAAGAGTTCATTAAATAGTTTACCTTCTTACGTTGTCTTTAAGATCGCTTTTAGCGATAAGACCGCCTACTGTGTGACCCTATGCATTTTTTTATTATCTATCTTTTCTGTAACTTATATTAAGAGTATTCTATTATATTTGTCATTTTTATAATGCGTCTTATTTTTAACCGACTTCAAAATAGGAGGAGGTTTTCAATTCGGTTGTATTTTTTTTAATGTTTGTTACCTCATATCTCCGTCATTTATGAACCGATTTGAACATTTATTTTCATGTGAAAGTATATACTTTTTGATTGGTCCCATAGAAATTTTATCAAAATCGGTTGAAGAGTTTGGTTTTTATATCAAAATAACTGGAGGAAATAGAAAATATATCATCCAAGTAAGTAGACGAAATTACGTGTTTTGATTTTCTGTAACTTTCCAGTGGTTTTGTTAGGTGTCCACTAAAAAGTGAAAAATAAAAAACGTTTTTACAAAAAATAATACAACCGACTTCCAAATAAAAAAAACACTACAAATTATAAAATACGAAGAAACAACCAAAAACACCGACTTCCGAAGTGTAGATTATTTTATACTTTGTAGTGTTTTTTTTTTATATTTTGGAAGTCGGTCGTATGTTTTGTGGCCAATAATTTGGTCGTGATTTACTTGTCACCCAAACTTGTCATTGAGATGTGTAATCATGTGTGGATTTTGTAAGTCAGTGGACTGAATAGAAAAACAAAATCTCTCAATGTATTTGAAGAAAAGTTACCGATTACCAGGAAACGCGAAAAGTTCAAGTTCAAAAGCGAATTAACTATCATACTAAGCTATCTTCAAGACTTTCCCAGTGCATTTCAAGGTAGACTGAACAATCTACAATGAACAGACTAGTACGTATAGAAAAGTAAAGAAAAGTTTCAGTATAGTCGTAGTAGTGCAATCTTCCATACGACCAGCCTACCGTACGTTCAGTAAGCGGAAACGCTCGGTCGGCCATTTTACGATCTCCGGGAGACATCCGACAGTTGTGTATTATTATGTGGAATACTAGAACTAGGTGAGCTATTGTGCTTTTATATATATTTTTAGAGGTATTCTCCTTGAAAAAAATGGATCACACTTTCCGTGACCGTCTAGATACGTCCAAGTCTAAACTAATAATACAAGATCCCATTGAAATAGTTTTTGTTTTTCTTAGGGATGGGAAATCATCAAATGAGTTCTTTCGCTCTGGGTGCAGTGGAAAGGCGTGTCAGACTCTTACTGACTAAAACCCATCCGTGTTCCTGCTAAAGCCCTTTGCGTTCGATGGCCGCGGTGAATCTTTCGAACATAAGGACAATGGTAAAAAAATATATAAGAAAAACGCATTATATACCTAAGAGAAGAAAATCTGTGGACGGAAATTCATTAAAAATTTTGTTATCCAATGCATAAACACATTTTGGTATTTCATAATTCTGATACTACAAATGCGTAGGCGCATATGATCACGTCAAGTGCCTACCCATAATGGATGGCGTGCCGAAAAAAATATTATTTAAGGTCAAAATAAGTGCTTTTTTTAATAATAAGTGTTTTTTTTTTGCTTCATTATCTTAATCAATTTCTTTGACTAGACTTACTAAACGCTGTGTTAATTTTTTTCCAATTTTAATGGGACCTCATACAACGTGTAACCAATACCTCTCAAGGGGTCACTGTACTCATCATTATGAATATCTTTTACTATGGGATTACGCCCTAAAACTCGAAAAAAAAAATCAGCAGTACATTTTGTCGAGTTATGTGCACAAAAATTTATGGGGGTGTCGATTTTTTTTAACGATTTCAGTGTTGTTGCCAGTTACTGGGTTGTTTGGCAAGAATGGTGTAAGAATTCTGAAAATTATAAGCTTGAATCATTTTAATACCTGAAATATCCAGGTTTTTGTGGAATAGGTTATGTTAGCGAACCGCGAGATAAACTTCGTCTAAAAAGAACTTCCTCATAATCACCAGAGAGTGGGGTTGGTGATCGTTACAGACATGATTTCGATCAGCTCACCGGTAATTGCCATTATGGTACCCAAACACCCAATAACTCTGCTTCCCTTTGGCACTGTACGCAATATCGCAAAAGCCTTTTGTCAAATCCTAGGCAGCCAATTCCCTTTCCAATAATACAATTAATAATCCCGTAATACGCGTCCGAACGTCAAACATTGTCGTTCCCATACAATTACATTTGTGCCTTTATTGAGTTCTCGTGAATATAAATGAAGTAATCGCGCGGCGTACGCACGGATCGATATGCAAATCATATCATATTGAAATCTTAATAATGGAGCCCGAATAAATGTTTGTGCGATGGAATTTCGTGAGGAAAATTACTTAAAAGAGGGATCTACCTAAGTTTTTTTTTGCCTACACTTATTTATGGAAAAAATGGCGGCTCTATGTTAGATATTCGATTTTGTGTTTTTATTTGATTCAGCCCATATTGTTCCACTGTTGGGCAAAGGCCTGCCACAAATCCTTCTAAGGATCGTTTTCCCCAACCATCTCGAACCAGCCCCTAGGCGTCCAGGTCATCTCCCCACCTCTTCCTTAGCAGCGCCGTACATCCTCTCTTACCCACTTTGTGGAGATCAGACAACACGATAAAAGGCCAAAAATAATATAATCACTATAAAAACTACAACTCCGATTAAAAACCGGTTAACTTCCAACAGAAAATTGTTTGTAGTAAACATAACCCATGTAAACTCACTAAAAGATCAAACATGAAAACTTTAACACTTTCTCAATACAAATATTAAGTAGGTACTCTAAAGTCCCCCATAACATATTACTCTAAAATCCACATGCCCCAACATAAAGGTACAAAGTTCATCCTAGGCCCCCAACTGCCGGGCCCGCCAACCCCACCCCATTTAGGGTGGGGCTGAAACCTAGCCAATATAGATTCGTTAACATCAAATACGGCTGAAAATTGAAGTTTCAAGCACTATCAGGATTCTGCTTCATATTGATGTTTTGACTAAAAGCTACATTTCAACGTAAAGTAACTATGTATGTTGTTGGTTTGTGTTTAGACAGCTGTTGTGGGTATTTATGAAACTGGGGCGTATTGCTTTTTTAATGATATAACAAATTTAGCGTAGGTATTGTTTTTCGTGAATATGAATCTATTATACGGTGAATTTATGAAGGGTTGGGTTATAACAATAACAAATTGTTTTAATAGCTTGATTGCAATTTTTTTTTTTTTTAATAAAGGAGATTTGATTCATTTTAAGGGATCCGTACCTTAGTCAGTTAAAACAGAACCCTTATAGGATTACTTTCTTGTCCATCTGTCAAGATCCTTTTTCTCAGGAGCGCGTGGAGGAATCAAGCTGAAATTAATATCAAATACTCAGGTCTGCTACCACTTGGGGCAGTGAAAAAATCAAACTTCTAAAGCAGTGCAGTTTATGCTCCGTTTATGGCGCATGTTTTTACGTTGACCCGGGAATCAAAACCTATGGAGTACTTCCCGTTGACCTAGAGTCAAATTGGCAAGAAGATAGTTCTTCAGTACAAGTAATGAAAAACGTCTGAAAATTGAGATTTGTAGTAACCATTCATATGAATAAAAAATCATTGTTTTTCTATTACAAACGTGAAGTACTTTCATTACTTGGAAAAAATAAAGACTCGATCGGAACCCTCGGTGCGCGAGTCAGACTCGCACTTGTCCGGTTTTTTAGCTCATACGTCCTTATTTTGCAATCCATGATACTAGTAGAATATCATGTAGTGATATCAGATTTTGATAATAACGCATAATGAACCACCTCAGACAATCAATTGAAAACCATTCTTAGAGTATCTTCTGCAAAACGTGAAAAAGCAACCCGCAATTTCCCTAACAACACTTATCAAAAAACATTTCTCCAGTAATTACCTGAACTAATTAACACCACATAAGCCCACCCCCGAGACCCGGACTTCAACCCCAGGAGCCGGGACTCACGGTCCACCAAGCACTATCAATCAGACGCAAGCCTTTCAAATCTCGGCGCTCACTCCAAGTTAATCCAGCAAGGGCTGCAATCAGTTTCCCTCACACCCCTTATTTTAGAGAGGGTGGGCTGAAAGTTTTTCAGTTAAAAAGATTATTTAATCCATTGGGGGTGTTATTGGAATGAACTTTGAGTGATGCAGATTGATGAGACAGAGGCTGGAGCTGTAGGTTAATATTTTTAGAAGGGAAGGTCAACATTTTGATTTATACGTTGCTTTTGGTAGCTTGTACAAGTCTCTACTGACGGTAGGAAATTATATCAGAAAAGTTCTTTTCCAATCGCAATATCTTTACGGGGTGTAGCTTAGACTCTTGAGTTTTATCAGGGGCCTATTCAATAAAACTGACAGGTGACAGGGTGACACGTGACAATCTGACAATCAGGCAATTTCTGACCTTGGTAAGTCAAGAGCTCGAAAATGCATCGGTGCGTACACTTTATATGAATCGTTCAAACACACCGAGTCCGGGCCGTGCCGGATCACTTAGTGATAGACCACGGTCCGTTCACGTCCCGGGCACGGCCCTGGTGTTTGTGGATGAACGTTAAAAGCATTATCAAGCTGCATTGTCATTTTATTTCAATAAAACCAGTCATACTTTCTACAATCGAACACGAACAGTGAGTAATTTGATTTTACAGATGTATAGCCGATAACTAGAACTCGCGTATATTCCGCTACAAAATAAAATGAAGTAACATTTTCAATAACTGTATGTGAAAGGCAGAAAATTTTCATTTCGGTATCGCCTTTCGCTCGCGATGAGTTCAAAATGAAATCTGCATACAATTTGTATGTACGTAAGTGATAAGCGTACGCGGGTGACGGAAAACGGGAAGAGTGATTGGTTGTTAGTGTCTACTACATAGATATATGTAAGTTACGTGTCAAACCCGAATTACTACTTCATGAACTAATCCTGCATAGAATAATTGAAATCTATATAGAGGAGTAACATAAAAAATTACAGTATCCGGCAAAATAGTAATCGTGGTTTATTGTTATTGTTGTTTTACAAGGTAGTTTAACCGCAAAACAGTTAAAAATTATACTTAAATGTTGCTTAAGACATGATTAGGCAAGAAACAACACCACTTACTCGTACCACTCTCCGAACAAAACAGAAAGCGCAACAATATTAGATTCCTTCTCCGCGAGCATCTCAGGCATTTCACCTTTAACTTGCACCACAATACATTCTCAATTCACGCGGGCGTATAAATCCGCCTATTCAAAACTATATTGACTAGAAATTCATATGGAAATCAAATTTCCTAGAGCTTCGGTCAAAGGCTCTTGAAGCCAGGCTCCTACAGCCTTTCATACGGGTTTATGACTAAAATATATTACAAAATGCTTCGTTCTTTTACATAAAAAAACGGCATTGTACGTTTTAAAATAAAGGATGAATTTTTATTTTAATAATGTTACGATGCAGCTCTATGACGCTTGTGTTCTTTATAAAATGTTTTAATAAACTTCATTTGCAATTTGTCGAGAATTTTATATGAAATTCTGAAGCTAGTGCATTTTTTAAAGAGAATGTTGTTATTTTATGCCGGCGAGCATTTCTTATTTTGCCTTAGGGGGTTTTGCAGTTTCAGAAAGATATTGTATAATTATCCTCTGACTAAAACCACGTAAATGCATAATTTATTCACTATCTAGCTTGTACCTGCGTTTCCTCAAAAATATAGCCTATTATCGTTTCCAGGGTCCTATCTATTGGCTTGCTGTCCGACCACCACCAGGCCCGGATCGATGGCGCGTTGTATTCCACGTGCGCCTCAAAAAGATGTCAGCATAGGAATCGGGGCCCGCTAGGGCCAGAGCCTGCCAGGGTTGCGGCCCTGGAACGCAAAGGGCTTTAGAAGGAGCACGGATGGGTTTTAGTCGGTAAGAGTCTGACACGCCCTTCTGCTCCACCTAGAGCAGAACAAGTCATTGGATGATTTACCATCCTTAGAAAAAAGGGTCCAATCTATCTCTGTACCAAATTTCATCATACTTGGTTCAGCAATTAAAGCGTGAGAGCGTTACAAACAAACTCACTTTCGCATTTATAATAAAAACAATATTAACTTAGGTTTCAGTGTTTCTCTACTAAAAACATTAACTTGTTTCAGTGTACAATAACAATGTTTCAGCTAGCAAAATATTCCTCCCACTAACAAACATTTACTGGAAAACACCACAGGCATTAACAGAATTTACCTCGCCTCGCAACTGCAACACATACGTACCTACATACCTATTTATGTACACTGTACAGTCAACAAAGCTATTTGGTATGCAGGCAGCTAACTTGTTGTGCTGAGTAGACAATTATTTTACACCACACTCGTAAGTATGTCATAAGCTGCAAAGGTCACAATGCACACATTAGAAATAAATATTGGCAGTTAGGAGAAAAATATTATTTTTGCCTGTATACCAAATAGCTTTGTTGACTGTACAGAGATACAAAGTAGGTCTGTTGCATAGTCTGATGAACTGGCAATTGGATTGCGCGTCACACGCAGCGAACTACAAACAATATTATAAAGGTTAATGTAGCCTTTGTTGTAAAACTGGTTACTCTACCGCCAGTGGTAAATAGGTTAAAAGTTTATTTGTACAGGTAAAAGTTGTTTGAGCAATTTTGGAAGAAAATTGACAAGAGACCAAAGGAAATTGAAAAGTTACAGCCGAACGGAACGAACTTAATAACCGGCCAAGTGTAAGTCGGACTCTCACACGAAGGGTTCCGTACCATAAACCGAAAAAATACGTTTCTTGTAGAGGAGCCCCCTTTCATTATTAATTTAATTTTTATTAAAGTACTTTTTTAGTTTTCTCTTTTTAATGGTACCTCACACCTAACAACACCACTAGAAAGTCACAAGAGAGCATAATACGCAATTTCGTTTACTAAGATGACATATTATTTCTAGCTCCTCCTTTTTTTGAAGTCAGTTAAAACGCTAACCTGATGTTTTGGTTATTCATGTCATTCTTAGCCAGGCATTTCTTTGCTGAGTCGTGAAAGCAACCATTCTGGCGTTTTAAGAGTCTGCTCCTATTCGCAGATGTTTGATTTTCGATGATTTTAGGAATAAGAATATAACCCCGAAACATTATTTGAGTAGCTGTTGCTTGTGCAAGAAATACGTATTTCAATAATTTCTATAAATAAGAAAGAATCCTATAGAAATCTTATTCTCTGTTATTGATATAAAACTGTACGTTTATAACAAGCCTCTGTTCCGTATAATAAAATTATATTAATTAAAGTTTTCCTTTCACTCAATCAAATATAAATTGTTATCATTTTACGGTTTTCATAACACTGTCTATGTTTCGATTATTGTCATTGAAAAATACCTTTCACTATACAGGATGACTTTATATTCTTATTGACTTTGTCATCTGCCATCTGCCTAGCCTTTTCCCAATTATATTGGGGTCGGCTTCCAGTCAAACCGGATTCAGCTGAATACCAGTATTTTACGTAGAGCGGCTGCCTACTAGACCTCCACAACCCATTAACTGGGTGACACGATACTCCTTGGTAAGACTGGTGTCAGATTTTTTGGCTTCTGACTATCCGTAACGACTGCCAAAGATCTACAAATGACAGCCGGGACCAACGGCTTAACGTGATTTCCGAGACACGGAGGAGTCTCGGTAAGTTAAGATGGTCACCCATCCACACACCACCCTCGGCAAGCGTTGCTTAACCTTGAAGATCGACCCGTGCGGCTGTTATTATTTAGCCACGAGCTCCTCTTAGTGACTTGTGATAGACGTAAAACCGAATTATAAATTTAAATTAATATGGCATCAAAAGTTTTCACGAATATGAAGAACATTTACAGTGGTTTCTTTAATTTCAATGTCATTTCCTTCATTCGACTCTATCAAACACAGCATTCAGTGGAGGGTGTTTCCTTCAAAAGGGCTTAGATTATTACAAGTACATTTTTACATATAGGATTATTATAGTTAACATATTAAAAAAATCCGCTTCTGGCCAAAAAGCCACTCGAAAATTCTTTTTCATATTTTAGTATTGATTCAATTGCAAAACTTTTTATGGATACTTTGAACCGCTGAAAAGTTGCTAATAAATTAATTGTCATCCTATAAACACTGTTGATGATAGTCCGACATTTTTTCCTTATAATAACTAACGTTTTCTAGCAGCATGACTAATTAGCCCACTATTCTAAACAAGGCCTACGTGTCCCTTGCAATGTCGTTGACATTGATACTCGGCGCGATCGTTGCACTCTGCGCCAAAATTAGCTGCGCCGGCGCACGCATTTAGATCGTCTAGATCCGTACCTATGCGAAACTTAGGTGCTCGCTGCTCCTTATGTTGGTAGTGAACGTGACTGTACTTAGGTGTTAGGATTTGAACTTAGATGTGTAGGAATATTTTTAGGGACGTCTTGTGATGTTTTTTTGTGGAGGGCTCACGAACTGTAGTTTGCAATGGTTTTTTTAAGCACTAAAACTGTGCTCGTTTGGAGATATTGAATGGAGGATTTGAAAAAGCATAAAAACCTAAAGCGAACACTTGACTCATTAATAGGTGGCTTACGTGTATCATTTAAGTTTTGACAAATCAGTCAAATGAATTCTATGCATCACCCCAAGAAACAATGGTAAAGAAAGATAGAGAAAGCATAATATGGCATAAAGTCGCTATTACGCCGTCCATAAATTACGTTAAATTGTTGCTCTACAACATAAATCCTAACAATGGGTACACAAGATCATGTATGCAGTACACAAATGTACTCCTATTCCTGACACACACGAGTAATCCAACCCCATTGATACAGAATATCGTCTCTAATCAAAGCTGATTGCATCCCCTGGCAAGCCGACCGAGATAAACTAGGCTTACTATGAATATGCTCTAGAGGCTACCAACATCTGTACACTAGGGTTGTAACAGAACTTCGCAAATGCGGATCTTTCGGAAGAAATTTTACCTCCGCATACGACTCCATGTTTCAGCGGTTCCTGATGTCTTATTAAGGAAATCGGCTACAAAACAGCAACTGCCAGTAGGCAGGAAATAGTAGATAAGAAGTGGAGCCGGTACCTATATATGATATTTTAAATATATTAAAAAGTCGATAGAAAACGTTTTTACTGTCTCAGAATAGACATGTATACAAAAGTATAAAGCAAAACTAAAATTCCTTATCTATTCTAGTATAAGTCGTACTTAATATTTTGTTATGTCGTTTTGTGGTGCGACATATACCAATCAAATGAATATGTTCAAGCCTACGTCGTATCTCAAACAGATACGAACAGTGGCTTACGACATTGCAAAACTTCTGTCTTTCGAAATTTAGTTGACCCCTTCTCTTCTTCTTATTGTCTATGACTTAGTTTTAATTTATTTTACTTTTCGGTTTGTTTTGTGCGAGTCCCAAATAAATATTTTTGCCTTGTCGAATTTTTACTTAGAAACAGTTTTAATTAACTTTTTTTTCACCGCTGCCTTCTGGAATCTCTGTTTCGACTAAGATGTCTTCGCTACAACCCTACTATAAACTATACCAAAATATTCCAGGCTTCCAGACTGCTTCCCTGTGATAATCCCATTGTGGTAGAGAGCACAAGGTAGGATGACAATTAATGCTCTACGGAATTCACGTGTGTTTCTCAGAAGGGATTATTAGATGCAATCTTGGAACATTTATGTCAAATCTTGGAAGAATCGTAGATACGAGTATGTGTGTTGTGATTTGATATTTAGTTGGATGATGTCAAAGGGATTTATGCATTTCTAGCTGTATTTGAATCTCTAAAAGATATTCATCTGTCTAAGAAACTGCCTGAAATCATGCCTTAGTAATAGGTACTCTCGGTACGTAACCTTAAGCCCGCAGTTTCATTTCATGTCCCAAAGTATTGTCTAAGTCTGTCGGCGAGCGTTGGGTTGCTCGCTGTCCGATCACCACCAGGCCCGGGTCGATGGCGCATCGTGTCGTCAAATAGATGTCAGCATAGGAGGCGAGGCCCGCTACTGCCAGAGCCTGCCAGGGTTGCGGAGTTCGCAAGAGTTACTGCGGCCCTTGAACGCAAAGGGCTGAAGAAGGAACACGGATGGGTTTTAGTCAGTAAGAGTCTGACACGCCCTTCCGCTCCACCCAGAGCGGAAGAAGTCATTTGATGAACAAAAGTCGACTTCACTTTTTTTGTATAAATAAATGTTGGACACCAGTTATGGCTACATGAATTTAAAAATCAATGCTAGCAATTGGGAGATAAAATCTGTCTGAACTAACTCAAAGAAATGTTTGGAAGCTACATAACAAATTTATTACCGCTCTTTTTTGCCTACGAAATATTAAACAATTAGTAAACCTAAGATCCTAAGTTTAAATTACTTACTAAGCTGCGTCGTCTACAAACTTATGATACACCACAACTTTGCTTGTTCAAGTTGGAACTAATTTATCACGTAATCATTTTAGAGATTATCTGAAACGTAATTATACGCTTAAGAACTTTGTTCTAGCCCGTTTTTTTTGTTTCGTGGTTCTAGACAACGGTATATTCACTACAGATGCGATGCGATGCCCGTGCTCTAAAATGGCTACATAAAGAGAAGGTAACTACCGCGATCACATAGGTACGCTTAAGAACTTTGTTCTAGCCCGTTTTTTTTGTTCCGTGGTTCTAGACAACGGTATATTCACTACAGATGCGATGCGATGCCCGTGCTCTAAAATGGCTACATAAAGAGAAGGTAACTACCGCGATCATATAGGTACGCTTAAGAACTTTGTTCTAGCCCGTTTTTTTTGTTCCGTGGTTCTAGACAACGGTATATTCACTACAGATGCGATGCGATGCCCGTGCTCTAAAATGGCTACATAAAAAGAAGGTTACCGCGATCCTATAGCCAGCGCGGATACGTAGCTCTCTTGCTACCAATTAGTACGACAGAGCTTGCGCCGTTTTTAGGGTTCCGTACCGCAAAAGAAAAAAACGGAACCCTTATAGGATCACTTTGTTGTCCGTCTGTCTGTCAAGACCCTTTATCTCGGGAATGCTTGGAGGAATCGAGTTGGAATTAAAACCATATATTCAAGTCTACAGTCCCTTGACGCTGTGAAAAAATCAAACTTCAAAATTAAATGTAAAAAAAGATACGGCCGTTTATGACGCAAAAAACGTAAATTTCGACACTCTCAAGGGATTCAAAATTTATTGGGTACTTCCCGTCTCCCTAGATTCATGAAATCCGGCAAGAAGATAGATCATAGAGTGTACAGGAAAAAGCCTGAAAATTGGGAATCTATAGTTATATCTTAAAAAAAAAAATTACGATAGCAAACTTACATTTTCGGTTGAAGAATTGACCGAGACGTACATTGATGTATAGGAGAACATTTTTTCAACAACAAAGTTAAGTTTGTCCTTCAATCTTATCTGCTATATTTTGCTTATAAGGGTCCCTTTTATACCTTTTGAGGTACGGAACCTTAAAAAAGAAAAGAGATGACTCACTCTTTCCAGACTAAGGTACTAATAACTTAGTCTACAGGAGAACCAACGAATTGAACGGGTAATTGGTTATTTCTTTGTAACGTCGCGTGCAAGAAACTATTTTCGCAAAAAGTCCCAAACTTCTTACAAATGTACTTTTACTATGTTACGTAAAACACAGTGGGCCGAATGGATATCGTTTGGCCAAAATCTTTTATTATTCTTCCTCATAATATTGTGTCGGAATTTATTTTCGATGGTGAACCCCGGGAAGGAGTTTCTTGAGTAAGTCATATCTAAAGTAGGTTGAAGAGATAAGAATAAGATGTAGAGTTTCTCGGATTCTTTATTATGGGGCGAAATGAACAAATCTTTCCAAGATTTGTTCATTTCGCCCCACTTTTGGAAAATTTTACCTCATATTATAAATGCAAAAAGGAGTTTGTCTGGTTGGTCGTTTGTTTGCTAAGCTTTCACGCATAAATAGCTGAACCTTTTTGCTGAATTTTGGTATAGAGCTAGATTAAACTTTTTTTGCGAAAATCTTTATTAATGTTATTTTAGATTCTAGATTCTTATCTATATTTACTTACTGATATTATAAAAATTTTGTATGGAATTAATAAACTTAAAAACTACTGGATCGATTTGAAAAAATCTTTCAGCAATGGATAGCTACATTATCAGCGAGTAACATAAGCTATATTTTATCCCCGTACTCCCACGGGAACGGGAACTATGCAGGTAAAACCGCGTACGTCCGCTAGTTCTCTTAATATAGGAGTCTAAAATAGGGTGAAATTATACCGATCTAGCCTACCGTATAATATACCCAAAAAAATTGTTTTTACATTTCTGATAATGTATGTAATTATACTCGTATTTTTTTTGTAATAGGAGCGTTTATTCACGTTGCATATACAGCAGTTAAGCTACTTAATTACCATAAATCTCAACTATAAAGTCATTTAAAGAAATCAATCCCCATATCAGGCGGTAATCAACAATAATTATAATATAAGTCAATCATTCGATAATATAATTGGTGCTAAAGGGAAGATTTATGCAACTAACAGCTCGTCATGCTAAACATAAAATTAAATATTTCCCGCACAGTGTACCGCCTCATCGCTCCGCAAAAACTTAGCGTGTGTTCTAATTGGGTTTCAGAAAGCAACAACTATGCTGGAATGTCATTTTTTACAATATTATTACAAAAATTATTTGCAAGCGTTTTAGGTATAAACAAACACTGTGGGTGCTATATTGTGGGGCGTGGATAAAGTTAAAAAACAGAAACTAGTTGATCCATTTTTTCAATTCCTAAACCATATTTCAGACTATTTGAGTAAAGGAGTTAACTAAATCTAACAGAAAACTCAAATGCGCCAAAAATTGAAAACTCATAGTTGCATTCATGCAACGCAAGTGTAAGTAAAATTATTAAATATATATATTTATTAGAAAGAAATACCATTTTTGCCAAACATAACAAAAGGAATGATAATTTTGAACAATATATCCTGTACGAGAAAATCTATTATAATTTTGGAGACATCACAATTTCACAATGAGAAGTAAGCAAGACATGACAAATGAAACGTATCAAAAGATGCGGAATTGTAATTCCATTTGTGTTTCAATTTAAATTACGTAGCTAAATTATTCTGGTTTGCTTCAGCGTAATTGTACGTAAGAAATGTTTTATTATTAAACAAGTCCTTACATTAAGGCTGTATGTTGGCAACGACGAGATTTTATCTCAAAATTAATGTACTTTTTATTGTAATTTCGAGGTGGTTGTGTCTGTTTTGACAAAAGACTGAACTGTTTTGATTAAAGACAATTCTGACATAACTGACACTACCAATATCTAACAAAGAGTGCTAGTTAAAGTTATTACAATCGAAATAGCAAACAAATCATTCTAAACTGAAATGAAAGACATAATTAGCAATTTGTCCAGTTCGGAATTGTCATGGTTTGTGATGATAGATCTAAATATTTATCTTGAGCAGAGTGATGAAGTAGTTTATGCAGTTTGTGAGACTTTACGAGTAATTGTAACTCATCTTATTATTGATTATAAACACGAGCACACTAAAGAATAGCTAGCATACCTATTCTGGATTGCTAGACGTAATATAATTATAGTACTGGCTAGTAGAGCATAGTTCTGACGAGTAAAACTTTTCAGTGCTAGATTAGCCGCCATTTGAGATGTTGACAAATATTTGAGATTCCATAAAGCGAATGTAATCGTTGTGAATAAAGATATACTGGCTTGTAGGGGAGGAGGTCTATACCCTTTGACAGAATACAGAAAAAAGGCTGTGAATAGATTTTGATGCTTTTTTTTAATGATGGGAAATCATCAAATGACTTTTCCGCTCTAGGTGGAGTGGAAAGGCGTGTCAGACTTTTACTGGCTAAAACCCATCAAGTTCCTCCTAAAGCCCTTTGCGTTCCAGGGCCGCGGTGACTCTATCAAACAAATTCCGCAAGCAGGCAGGGACTATTGATGCTTAGAATCAAATTAGAGATTCTTCTATTCCCGTTATACGGCCATTTCAAAAGATATCCTGATGACAAAGTTTCCTATTGTGTTATCGAGGGAACTTTAAACTTTAGCTTTGCCTAAAAATACCCGAATAATTTGATTTGATTTCAAGTATTCTATTACTTACGTGACCACCTGAAAACACCTTCACTAGAATTCTCACCTTCCTCAACAGCTTAGCAATAAACCAACGTACCTGTAAGAAACAAAACACTGTTATTAGCACGATTGATCAAAAAATCGACAAACAACTCAATCATTATGCGCATACGCGAGAATCGAGATCGATTCGGTGGATGGTTGCATGCGCTGTCAAAATTGTCGTGCGCTAGTGAACTGTAGACAATTGCTTACTTACAGGTTATGTTGGTAAGTATGAAGGTTACGTTTGTTTTTATAGCATTGGGTTTCGACTCTGTACTAAAAATGATTATTTTACATTTGTTTATAAGCTAATGTGTCATAGAACAAAAAAATATTTCAATGACAAATAACCTTAAAAATTGCTTTAATTTTTCTGAAAGGCGTGAAAATTTTAATTATTGTATAGGAATTATCCAGTCCAGCTTTGTTTTAAACACTTTATTTCATGTTTTCCTACATAAAAACATAAAAACTGACACGTTTTTTACGTGGTAAAAAACGTGTCAGTTGAACTTTTTTAATAAAGTTTTACCGACAAAATATTCGCCAATATATGGATCAATGGAAATGCCCGGCATGTCCGTGTCTATCAATTTATTTTGTTGGCGACAATTTTTCGATAAAATTTCAAACATATTTTTCGTTCGTAAGTTACAAAAATTGTACAAAAGTTTACTACCAATTTTTGTTCATGTTTTTATCGGAGCGTAACCACTGTGCATTCTTCAGTAAAAAAATGTCATAAAAATGAGTTGTTATATTTTTGGGAATATTTGGAAGATGGAATTAAATGGTTTTTTCGTTCTAATTGTTTCATGGGGAACTCTAATTACAAGTAATCAATCAGATAGGCTACCTAATGATGCGTGGCGAATAGAAAAATGTCCATTTAACACGATATAGTCATTGTAACGTAGCGACTAATTTCTTTTTTAATCCAGTTCTGTGTTGCGTCAATCGATGACGAACTTGAATCACACTAACCTAAATAAATCAATCATGGATCCACTTTCAGAGGAATTTAATTTTTCGCTTATATCCGTCGGTGATTTGTTGAAGAAAATTGTTAAGAATGGCAATTTATCTTTGGTACCGGATGATTGGTTTTAGATAAGTTATTAGATTCCATAAATCGATCTGCCTAGGTTTTTCCCAACTATATTATATTACATTGAGCGACTGCCAATTGACCTCCAAAACCCAGTATCTGGGTAATACGGTACCTCTAAGCATGAGTGTTATCAGACCTTTCTGGCTTCAGACTATCCGCAACGACTCTCAAACATCTACAAATGACAGCCGGGACCCTACAGCTTAACGTTTTTTACAAGGCACGGAGATGTCTTGGTATGTAATCAATGGTCACCCATCCATGGACCATACTTGGCACTGCTTAACCTCCAAGTTCGAACAGTGTGGTTATTATTATTTAGCAACGACCTCTTCCGAGTTATTCGACTGCATATTAAATAAATACATAGAATATTGAAATATAATTTAACGAGAGCCCATAATGAAGGTTTGGCAAACGTTATAACGTTATACAAAAGCGAAAGAATCAGTAGATTTCCAATATGTTTTCATTCAGTTTGACCTTTTGCAAATTACAGTTACGTCGAATCTAATTCCAATAACACCACTGATCAAAAGCTCTAGATTCTGTCGATAAATTCCTTCAGTAAAGCCAACTGTCCGTCGCAAAACGTGGCTCTTGAAGTAAAACAATCTCAATAGTACCAACTTCACAGATAGAAGCAACTGGCACAAATCATCTCTTTTTATCGCGACGCAATCGGAAACTATCGGACAACTCCGTGACAGAATCGTGAGAGAGAGAGAGAATTGATTTTAAATGGCGTTTTGTACTTATGACAGTTTTAGTTCTAGGTATTTTTTCTGCAATCGGTTTTGTGAATGAGGTTTTTAGGCTTGTTATTTATCGCTTATTTAAAGAATGGAAGAAATTAATTTGATGTTTTTGCGGGTCTATCTTGACCAATGTTTGAACTAAAATGATGCTCTCAAAAAACCATAAATTGTGTTGTCACCATGTCTCCCCCAATAATACAGATTGTAAACAGTAAGCTGGCAAACACAAAAAAGTAAACCAAGATAGATTGACTGTGTCCAAAACAATTTTGTCCAAACATTCTCATCTCTGTGTTAGCCGCACATAATTTTCTGTCCACAGCATTATTATTCCGCGTGAGAGTCTGACAAAATTCTGGACACCTGTCAGAACATCAGAACTTTTCATAATTGAATTAAAAGTTACATTTTGTTAGGGATCGGTCCCAGGGATAAATTTCAACACAATGTTGAAAGCCCTGAGATCGCTGGAACTCATTAGGCATAAATGTAACGTATTTTTAAGCTGGTTTTATACGTTTATGTTCAACTTTTCACGGCTACTGTCCGGCTTTGGTCTCGTTTCTGGCAGTTATATTCCGTTCAAATTGATGATGTAGGTTGCTGATATTCTTGTCTATCCTTGTGACTATTCATTTTTGGTAATTTTGTGGTTTATTCCTAGAACGTCATTTTTTTCTGCAACTAAACCTTTCTAACTGATACTTATACGTGGAGAATTATCGCTTTTTTGCGGGGAAATACTGATGGACGTTCACAATCCTGGGGCTGGATAGTCTCTCACTGACTAAAACCAAACTTTTTTTCAAAAGCTTTTGATCTGGCATTCATCTCAAAGTGACAAAGTTAAACGAGAAAACAGTCCCAAGGGTGGAAGCTTTGAAATATCATGATCATCATAAAAAACCAATCCAGCACATCTATTCCATAATACCTAATAATAATGACACAATCATCACAAAAAGCCCAGTCGAACCACCACTTCCACAACCCTCCAACCTTGGCAAGTTTTCCATCCACAATAAACCCCACCGTCGGACAACTGGTCTATTTCACGCAGACAACAATAGTGATACGATCGCGACGGCTACTTCCGAAGAGAAACAACAGCTTCTAGACAATGGTTAGGAAATAGCTACACTGACTCATGGTGTGCAATAACATAGAACAGCTATTTATAAAGACATCGTCGAGATGTGTTTTATTGACAGTGGTACAGTGGGGAATAGGCCTTAGAAGAAGGGTGTATTAAAATAGACCCTAGTAGCAATTCATATACCTTGGGTAACTACCCAAGGTATATAAATTGCCACGCTAATGCCTCTTCTTGACTGTTTCACTACAGCATGAAGTATTTATTGAATAATTAATGCTGATATGAAGAAGAAGAGGGAATGGTGGATGATGATCGCTAAGCAAAAGCGTTGACAATTGAAAATACCTTTTCATTTCATAGATAGCGTTGATCGCAGATATTGTTTGCAACAACAGGGAGCAGCTATTATATAAAGACATCGTGGAGATGTGTTTTATTGACAGTTTGGAATAGGCCTTAGAAGAAGGGTGTATTAAAATAGCAGCTAGTGTCAATTTACGTCTAGTGCATTAACTACTCAAGGCGCAAATAACTCATGTTGACTCTTTCACCACAGCATGAAGTTTTATTGAATGGTTCGTGCTGATATAAAGAAATAGAGATCATTGTGGATAATGATCGCCAAGTAAAGTTTTGAACATTATGATAGCTTTACATAGATAACTCTGACTCACAGGGAGCGTTCGCAATTACATAGAACAGCTATTTATAAAGACATCGTCGAGATATGTTTTATTGACAGTGGTACAGTGGGGAATAGGCCTTAGAAGAAGGGTATTTCAAAATAGCCGCGAGTGACAATAATTTATGTCCGGTGCACCTCGTGCAGTTGGCTTTTCACTGTTTTATTACAGTAAGTTCATGAATAAGAAGAGGTTATAGTGGATCGCTATGCATAGACGTTGAAATTTGTAATACGTTTTCATAAATAGTTTGCAACAACATAGAGCAGCTATTTATCGTCGAGATGTGTTGAAGGTGGGCAATAGTCCATAGAAGAAGGTTGTGTTAAAATAGACTAGAGTGACAATGTACGTCCGATGCACCATAATTAACCATTATTATTTAGTTCGAGCAGACACAACAAAAAAAGATAGGCCTTGTATTGGAGATGGTGTGACGTCCTAGCTTATAGGTTTCGGATGCTGTATAATCTTAAGTTTTATAGTCTTTAGAGACGAAAAATTTAGTATGAAGAAGCATTAGTATAGTGAGTTTAGTCATGTTCAACAACCAGTCCTGGACAACAACCTGCTGAATTCGTGCTCACCAACTAAGTTGATACCAATAAGCATAGAGAAAAGCCGTAACCAATAAAAGAAAAATCGAAGATTCGAAACCAACAACTGAAACATTAAAAATCTAAACTCACCTCTTCTTACAAATTCTTTTTACATTTCCAAAGGAACTGTACCACTGGAAGAAACCTATAAATGTACTAGCAACGTGTATTATATTTCTGTGCAACACTTCTCAAAGACTACCCTTAGTCCGCTTGGATTTACCAGCTCAAAGGAGGCGCTGGGAGAAATTGTACGTTCTATATTCAAGAGCGAAGGATTATTGTAGCTGAGTGTAATATTCTGTTTATTGTATCTGGCTGGATTTTTAGTATCGATTTCGAAGAGGAGGTTTTATTTCTAGGCCTTTCTTTCTGTGTGCTTGAGATTCTAGATTCTGTGGGGATATTATGAATCTATTATTTCATTATTTTTTTATTGATTTATTATTATTATTATTGACTCTGTTAATATTATTGCTATCTTAATATTGTATGCATTTATTTGAATACGTTATTTTGTTATATTCTGTTTTGCTAGATTATTCCCTTTGTCCATTCTCCTCCCTCCATTTTGTTTTTTTTTCGTGATTACAAATTTCTTCTCAATTAATTAATTCCACTTGGATAACCAAACATCAAATGAACGCACTGATTTTAAAGTAAATATTTCGTCGGCTTTGTTCAAAGCAAAGACGCACAGTAACGTTTCTTGCTTCATCTCCAAGAAAAGGCGCTACCGCAATAAGAGCAAAATCTCTTTTATCTTCTACCTCATTAACAACAAAAGCATAATCATGAAACAAGTACTTGAAACAGTCTTATCTACCGGGAACATTAGGTAATGCTTGGTAAGGAGTAAAAATAATTTGTTACACAAATGAACAGAGCAGAGATAAGCCATGTCTGATTCAATAATTTTCACGAAATCTGCTGCGTTGGCAAAGTAATGTAATCTGGGATTTATCGTTCACGAATGACTTAGTTTTTACAGGAAAAATAAAAACGTAAGCTTTAGGAATTAATGACGTAATCGCTAAAAATAAACAAATTGATAAGGATATTAAAACTGATGACGAAGAATCGTATAGAAACATTGATCGACAGAGTACCGTCAAACGTTATTAAGAATAAGATTTCACAGAGTTGATAGATGCATTAAATGAAGATATGGACCATCATCATTATTGTGTCAGACAGTTGATGTCATCTACTGGTCACAGGTTTCTTGATGACAGTCATAAAAAGACAGAGGCAGATTACATAACACCATATTTTAAGTCTCTCCCACCAAAACTCAGCAGAGATGTACTTTGATAAAAAAGCAAAAGTAATTATCAACAATGGAACCATTTTCCTTCTCACTAAGGAAATTGCCAGAACTTTTCAGGCCAGAATACATCCAAACAAAATCCAAAAGTAAATTCAGGCACTTAAGGCTGTAAGTACCAAATAATTGGAGCATAAAGGCTCGCAGTCGATCCCTTCGCGATTGTATTAGGTAAACGTTAGTACTTGGAACACTTTCGAAGTCTGTTTCAAAGTCAAGTACTAAAACGTGTTGAAGTGGGGTTCCAGAAGAAATTGGTTTTGTTTTATATCTACAAGAATCTTAAAGATTGTATGTATGGCTTTAAGATGATCAAGTTTAATGAAGACAATAAATTCGGAATACAAGTGATGATAATGTAATAGGGATAGAAGCCCATAAAAATAATAGATGGATGTCTGAAAGAGAGTATGTGTAGTGAAGGCGACTATTGTGCGTGATGATAGCTAATATAGATGTATGTATGTAGCGAAGGACAAGAGAATAATGACCTTGATATGCAAGCAGAATAAAATTGAAAACATAAATTTGTACGGAATGATGTACCAGATTGAATTAGGCCTGATAAATTCATAAGCGCCAGCTTAATGAGAGCTCATCTTCCTTAATAACAGGCAATTGAAAGAAATTGGACACTTAATGGCATTTGTCTGATAGTAATCTTAAGAATTGATACTCAACGAACGAATAATTACTGTATTAGCTTTACCAGCGACATGGTCCGCGAAATTATCCTATGATGATGTAGGTATTACTAGAGGGAGACAATTCAAAAAAGGGTTTTTTTTGACAGATTGCGACTGAGATGCGAACGTTGATTGAAAATTAGTAGAATTGGCACAATGGATATAAATAAATAAGTATATTACGTTGTAATATAAGTCTTGGTTTACCAGTGTTCCAAGTTTCTGAATCAATCATCATACAACCCTGTTTAGTCATCGTGTCAGCAGGTGTGAACGATAAAACTAAATTCATAAATTTAGCTGAAAATTTCTTAATAAGTATTAATCATAAATGGGAAGCATTGCCAATATTTTTAGGGCAGAGTTTATCAAAGGCTCATAAACACGAATAAATAAATAAACAGGGCAAGCTAAATAAAACCGTTTAAAAACCTTGGCTTCAATTCAAAATCCATCAATACTCCTAAATATTCATCTACTGTGTCAAGCCTGACAATTTGACATAATATTCTCCCAAAAATGTACATGAATTGAGCGTACAGTTTGAGTCCGTAATTTGCAATTTGGCTGGTCCACAGCGACCTCGCAATCAGTCTCGAAACACAGCCAAATATGGTCACTTTATGTCAAACAAACACGTCATTTAACGAGTAGTATAGCCACGATTGGGGACTTATGTAGGATATTAGCGATTTTTGGTTTTTACATGAATTTTGAAACAGATGTTTGTACTTTCAAAATCAATCTCAAAATTTCTCAATTGATGGATTTTCGCATTTATTATTTATTATTTGTCTTATTATGACCACTGCTCTTAAAACGTTAAAGTTAGAAGAACAGGTATCGTGTGCAAAATTGAAGATAGGCCCGCCACGAGCCCTCGTGGTGAATTTAGGCCCACATTAACATTAACATTCCCACGGTCTGTTACCCACCAGTGGGAATGTTATATGCTGATTAGGCTTTGCTATGTTCTTTTTCAAAAAACTTATTTTTATCATAATTCGCACTAAACGTTTCCAAACGTCTTTTATAATGCGCACATCAAAGGACTGGAACTTTCTGCCTGCGTCTGTGTTTCCGAACGCATGCAACCCTAACCTATTCAAAATTAGAGTGAACAGGCTTCTTCTGGGTAAGCTCGCTCCATCGTCGACTTTGTCTCTGTCATCTATGATCTAGACTCTCTAGTCTAGATGATAGATGACAGAGACATTGTATATAGTAGGGTATGGGTTAGCTCTTGACTCTTCAAGAGCTAACCCATACCCTACCATTATAATACCATACACAAATTTAAAAAAATGCTATGCGATCTTGTACCTACTACGTGATTGCTTGTTTATAAGTTTAAGAGTTTCTCCAAATACTTCAATTATTAGAAGATGTTTATAGAGTAAAAATATTTTTAACATGTCTGCAAGTTTCAATCGCCAAGTGTTTTAATTACCAATGAACTTCTAACACTAGTTGATATAAATGAGTCATCTGAAAACAAGCATTTACTATTCTTTTTGTGCGTGTTGTGGTGAAAAAAGGTTAATAGAAGAGTTGTCGCTATAAATAGTGATAATTACTTCATCAGAGGCTACAATGGTGCCATTGTTCGGGTGAAGGAGACTTTGATGTTATTGTGAACTGTTTGTTTGTACAATAAGACTGATAGATTTGTTTCGAATTATGTATAGTTTGATATTTTGGATGGAGAATTTGGCTCATGTTATTGAAGATTAAGAAAAATTTCAGGAATATTTGCTATAACAATATTGTGTCAAAGTTTCCGTTTATTCCATTCTCGGAAAGTCAGGTTTGGATTATTTTTTTGGGAAGGCACATTATTAAAAAAAAATCTTAGGTATGATAAAAGGAATGCTATGACTTTATTGCAATTGCGGATGTAACCTGGATGAGGCTGGCACCGGAACCAGAGAATTGGCAATGGGCGAAGTCGGGCTGTCGATGTGAAGACCAATTTCAGTGGTGGTATTTTTTCCTTCCCCATTTTTATCTACAGCTTCAATTCTATACCACACCAAAACTAAAACATTGCACCCAAAAGATCAATAACGAATAGCGTTCGCAGCTTTCATTTCTACCATCAGTAATCATGACATCTAACACAAATACTACACAAATCTGTTTATTCTCCCTACATCTCGTTCCTGAATCCTACATAAAACTGGTGACTTCACTGTTTTCACAGAAACGGTAACATTACCTCATCGTGTTGAGGGAATTAAGTTTATAACGCTATTTCTTCAATTGGAGAATATCTTGGATATTGAATTTCTTGATGACCAAGAATTTAAATCAGAACCATACTTGCCTATACTTATAAAGATGGAGACAATTCCGAGTATAAATAATATGTTCTATGTTAATTATTTTTTCCCATAAGTCATAATCATCAGGGAAATAAAATGAGTGACAGTTTTATAAGATTAAAGTGTTGATTTACCCCTATGTATGTAGATCAATTCGGGTTTTACTCGTCATTTTCTGAGAACAAATCAGCACAATTAATATTTATGAAGTCCTGATTTCAATTCTCGGATCGGGCCGTGTTACTGGGTTTTTCCATCTGGAATTTCTCAGTGGTAGCCAAGAGTCTGAACTTTCACCCAGTTAATATCAATAAGTCTGTCCCTTATTATATGAGACTTAAACAACTAGTAAAACTTGGGTGTAATATATTTACACCTCTGCCGAAGCTTTCGGAGAATCAAGAAAGATCGTGAGATAGATAACCTCATCTATCAACCATGCAATGATTTCATCCTTAAACACGGGTACTACAACTATATTTAGCACCGCTCCCAACCCATATCTGTTGAATCTCAGCAGTGTCCCGAATCTGCGTCATCGTGGCGACCCCAGCGCGTCACTAAATGGCGCAATCTCCCGACTGACAGCTTAAAATTAGATTTGCGACAATTTGACGCCAACATCACAGATGTACGACAATTTTAAACTTGAAAACTTGTATGGATTTTGGGATTGGCTCCGGTTATGACATTTTGCCTTTTATGGGTTCATCCATGTATGGAGACAAAACTGCTTTTAATGCCAACGATGTGGTAAAATCTATTGGCATTATGCAGGCGTTTTGGGGTTAAAGGGACCTATGACTTACCTAGTCAAGATACTTATCTTGTTTCTAGAAGTTTATACAAAGTTTCGCGAAGAATACTACTTTAATCATTACTCGTTGTCTTGAGAAAAACTAAAACAAAGTCTGCGTTTAAACTGTTAATTTTGTTTTTCAACACTTATCTTTTCTCATTCATTCATCAAGCTATATTTTCTTGTTGTTCATGTTAGTCACATAATTACTGCATAATTCATCGATGTAGCCAAATTTATTTGAATTTTAATTAAAACAAAATGCCAATCAAATGAAAAACATTCCACTCACTGTTCTAAAAACACAACGAGATGCTACTTCCCTTTTATGCAATAATACTCTTTATACCTTTTTATTATTAGATTGCAAATCCGATAAAGCCGAGTCGAAACCTAATTATCCTTGTCAGTAACAGCGTTTGAAACAGAAAATCTAGACAGGCACCTTTTGTCAGTATTAATAAACCCACAACCCCTTTATGTTTCACCTCCCCTTGTGCTTCTGTCCTCGTCAATTATGTTAACAAGGCCTGACCAGTCATTAGGGTGCTTTAGACTGACCAGCTGGGCGAAACCCCTTGAAATTGCAGCCCCTTGAAAATTGCAACCCTTCTGCATGAGTCATGTTGCAAAGAGGGGTGAATTTGGGGTTGTTATTTCGGTTCTATAACTTTAGCCTTGTCTGGATTTTTGCTTTGTGTCCTGTGTCGAAAGAGCGTATTTAAATTTAACTCCGGATAAAAAAGTATGCTTTAGCAAAACTTTTTACTTTAAAGTTGACTGCAATCAAATCCAATGTTTTCTCCGGACATGACTGAATGTAATTTTAACAAAGCACCAAGTATAAATAAAACAGCGCCCCAACAGTACTCATTAAAAGTACTCGTCTTATTCGAATTCGAATACAAATCACTAGTCCTCAATTTCAATAACAGATGAGAAGACTTCTCTTATACAGCTACTCTACCTAAAGCTTTTGTAATAAGCAAAAGCCAAGCCTCTTAAAATAAGCCATACATCGTACAGCTACAAAAAGAAACTCACGAAAAAACCTGTACAACATTCATAAGACAGTTTGGTACGAAAATAACTGAGACATGAATTGGCCTTGACCATCCATTCTATGTACCGAGATGACTGTATACTTTAGGCAATAAAGAGCGACCAAATCTCTCTTAATTCTGCTTGATTTTGTCCCAGTTTCTTGAAGATTCTTCTTGCATTGCTTGTTCACTTTAGGGACTAGTTTATAGAGTTCGGTAATGACGAACAATTCGAGTTTAGCAGTTTATCTTCCTTGATTTAAAACTAACTGCGTCTTGAATTTGACTTCGAGCAAAGTATGTCACACTGCTGTACTACTTTGTTGCCAACTAAGGTCTTCTGATTTGGCTAATTATGTATTGTTTCCCTTTATAGAATAAAGAGAAATGATATGACCAACGTCGTGAAGAATAAAGAGCAATTAGGCCTAAATCCAGTGTCATGCGTATCCAAAAGAGTGTGATGAGTAATGTGTCTCGCTGCTAAACCCTGATTTAAAAATGCAAACAATAGTCACTGGGTTGTTTTAGATTACTGAGTAAAGTCTGTTCCTAGGCCAACTTTTTCATCATCTTTGAAATAAAATGCTCTGACTGAAAAACAAACTTATTTCCTACTTTAGACTCACCCCTTTCAGTGTCATCTTCCTTTCAACTACAGTTCCTAACAACTTCTATCACTTTAGTACCTTCCATACACTGGTACAACTACTTTACCACATAAGCAGATACCGTGATGGTACATAATATGGATCTAATAGACAAATCGCGTGTGCCAAAACTTCAGACGCTACACATCGTTCGTTTAGAACACGGTCACCCAATTTGTTAGCAACTCGTTTAATAGATGCATAAGGTCATGTTTGTGAAGATACACACACAAAATATAAGCACACTTCAAATTAAGAATTAATAAATCAAATGATTCTCTTTATCATAGAACATGGCTGAACACATTATCTTCCACCAAGTAACAAAGTTTCTAACAAATCGAATACTGATGGTTAGATCACGTTTCGAAATATTATGTGGTTAACCAATGCAAACGCGAATCGTTTTACTAATATGCTAAGAAGTGCTTATCTTATATAATGAAAATACAAATAATACGGAATAAAAATTAAAAATATGGAATGGAAAAATATGCACTTTCTGAGACCCATACCCACGATGAAATACGAGTATATCTTTACTTCGAGTGATTTAATTAATACCACCGATGAAGCAATTAACTTAGCCACCTACTGGGTCCAAGCAATCCAATCAGTTAATCAAACAATGAAGAAGTAGAATAAAAAACACTTAGAAATTAGATCGAATTGTATAGAAACCAGACATTTCATTAGTCTTAAATTATAGCTACCAAACAAGGTGAGAATACTTCAAACATAAATTTGACGTCGGTCGACATTAGAATAGAATAGAAAATCATTCAGTAAAAGAACCAAAACGCGCACGTGGTTCGAATAATGATTTTATTGGTCGTTGGCCATAATTGGATGGGTCAATGAGATAATGCGCACATAATAAGTTCAGATGTATAATGTTTATGACTGCAAATTTTATTACGGCTGTTATTTCATCTTTACGAGGTCATTCCGGATGACGTCCAGAATGTCTTATGGCTCACTTGAAATGGACGTTGACGAAATTGGGACTTTAATTGGGGAGCTACGATTACATTCCATGAAGTACTGAATACCATTAAGGCAATGGACGAAGATATAATGGCTAACTTGGTTTATTTAGGCAGAGTATCCTACAAAAACCTGAACTAGCCAGGGAATGCGACAAAAAAGCTGAAATTTTACCTCAATTTTAGAAAAAATCTAAAAAGGTACAAGTACATGTATGTACAGGAAAACAGAAATAAAATCATTAAAAAGCTCGTTTAAACAAACTTTATAAATGGAACCGAGGTCGAAGTCGCAGTTGTAAAAAGTTACACATGTAGCAACTTAGTTGCGTGCATCCCGGGAACTTGTCCGGGATTCAATATCCCGGACTATGTCGATCGAATTCCAATTGGAAAAGTTGTGCTTATTGCCTATCCCGGTTCGAGTGGTCATCGGGAACTTGGCATTATACGGGTAGTAACAGTACCGGCCCCGTTACAGATATTGATGTCCAGAAATAAATTGGAGTATGTGGAATACCTATGTAAGTTGTAAAGAGACGTATGACTTATATTGGAATGCTTTCAAAGGAGGAAAAGAAAGATTGATTGCTTTCCGATCCGATTTTCGTCGATGAGTGTGTTTAATGCAAAACGCATTTTTTTCTGTAGTTATTTACAACACCCACGAAAATTGATGAACAGGTAGAAGTTTCAATAAAGAAAATCAACTTTAGATTTTAAAGAACTTATAGAATTTCTTAGACCACATGAAATAAATCTGTTTGAATGCCAATTTCAGCAATACCGTCTAAAATATGACCTCATTTTTCAATGTACCTCTTAAAATTACTTTTGGTGTAAGTATATTTGTTGAACCCTGACTTTTCGACTGAAATATTTCGAATGCCAAACTGAAGTGGAGTAATTGGACATAATTTGTACAAAGGGTCCAGTGTCAGAGTTAGTTAGAACACAGAGAGCCAACTAATTGGTGAAATCGGACCACGTGACCGGTGCGTGTATTGGGTTTTTGGACTACGTTATTATTTAGTATTTTTGCCGTCAGCAGAAATAAAAATACAGTTGAATTTTTCGTTTCACCCTTACAAATCCTAATTATATCTTAATACGCCAATATCAGCCTTTTTCTTCCCCAGTTTTCCTATTACCACTATACTAAAATCGATTACAACAGTTATCGCAAAGAGTGTCATCACAGCTAATAGTGACATAAATAGAATGTATGGTTATTGGCAATAAACTAATTATGTCGTATTAAGTCCTAACATCAACATACACGACAACGTTATAATAGACATGGCGTCCGCCTTTCACCAAATGCAACTTCGAATGTCAAATTTTATCACCACGAGACATCAAGTATCAAAGACAACAAACATCATTATAGAACGAAGGTCACGGAGCTGAGACGTGCGTGAGACACGACCAATGAACACAGAGCCCTATGATTCAATCGATCGCCCCTTGGGTATCTAGACGATGTTTTCATGCGAGGGGGGAAGGCGTGCCTGCTTATACCGGTCGTTTTTATGCGAATGACTCAGCGTTGAGTCAGAGCGCCAGCGCTCAAGTTTGGGGCATTCCTGTATTGAAATTGGCTGCAATCGATTTTGAGAAGTTGTAAGTTTTCCTGATAGTTTTAGTTTATTTGGACGTCCGTTTGTCAGTTTTTATTTATTCGTTGGCTTTGATTTTTAGCACTTTGTTATTGAATGAAATTTGTGTTTTTCTTTTTAATCATGATATTAAACGTTTTGCGCTCATTTAGAAGAATTCTTCCAATATTCTAGTGCTAAGTGTGAAAACCTAGCAGACGTTGGTACATTGTAGCATAAATAACCTGAAAAAACACACAATAATTTCTAATGTTACGTTAACAGCCTATTATATTTATGACTCTATTAAGAACAGGTGTCACATTTCCGTCCTTCGAATGTTCCATAAAATTCTTTAGTAAAAAAACACAGGTATGCACCATACATGTCAGTTTTAATGCTCAAGCCAGCGTATTCTCTAAAACGTCTCAACACGAAGGCAATTACTCTCTTTTACTGGCTATAATGAAGCGTGTCGTCTGCCGAGGTAACTAGGTACTCGGTAGAATGTTTATATCAGTATAATTACTACCAATTAGACGTATATTCACGCCCTAACGATGACATCATTCGCACTGAGGGACTGGCTGTTGGTATTGTTGGACTTGTTACAATTTGTTTTACATACGTAGATAATACTCATACTATACTGACAATATACACGGGAAAATAAGTATTTGCCTCTACCTGATTTTAATGACTTCGAAGAAGTAGTATGTGATTTTTGGTCCGACTGCAGCCACGACCAGGATTATGGATAAGTCACCGAGAAAGTATTTTGTCCTGTTAGTCACATTGTTAACGGAAGATCTCTCAATATACACCCACTAATAATATAATAATTATCAAAAAGATCAGTATAATAACAAAGTTAATGATCAGCAATCATTATTTATTTCAGATTAATAGTAGGTTAAGATAATATAAAATAAAAACATTGGAAAGTTGATATTACATTCAGTGCAATTTATGAATTCCTAGTGCACCACTATTTTCATATACCTTTTTTTGGTTCATCATTCTAGCTTCACGGTTGATGTCACACGAACAGTGACTAAGGACCAATTTAATTAGCATAGTCAACTAATTCTGAACCTAACCCCTTACAAGTATGATACATTGCCACATTTAAGCCACACCACATAAACCTAATTGCCACTGTTTTACAACCAGTAGCCGTTGTGAAAGCAACTGCAACGCATTAGGTAACGGACATTGGGAACACTAGAATACGTTGGAACAGGCTAAGTTGTATGGTAGTGCTAATTGAGAACAATTGGGAATTCAGACTTTTGGGAATTTTGAGCGATGTGCGAAAGTTGATGTGTGTTGTGTAAGCTGCAGTATTTTTAAGTTTGTATGCATATTGACCCGTGAAAGTGTACGTTACAGGTGTGGCAATAAAACGAGTGATGATCAATCAATGAATGTCATATTTCCTTGAAGATGTTGAGTCATAGCACGGATAATACATTGATGAAAAAACATCCTGCCAGATCTACATAGCTAATGACAAAAACAAAAATGTTGACGTTTAAAAGTGTTATTTTCAACCAATTTACAAAATAAATATCTTATATCATTAGATAGTAGCTAATATTGCATCAACATAGGATCAAAGGAATAAGCAGCAAATTGTCATTAAATACAAAGAATATATCATGAAGACGATGTTATTTCATGAACTCACTACAAAACCTCCAAATAAATTAACGGTATGTAGAGAAACTAGCTACAATTCTACATTCATATTTAAAAAAAGATTGACTATTGAAAAAGCAAGTCTCATTGAAAATATAATGAGATCATAAATATATTTTCTCATTCATAAAATACTACTCTAACACAACTCAACCGTTTTTTGTTCCGATTCGCCAGACGGCGCTTGTTTTAAGACAATGCGAGAGTGAACAAAAGAGTTGTGAATGAATGAACTGAATGATGAGTTCTTGCGCGAAAATGGCTTATCTGATTGTTGAAACTTTTACTATCGATTAAACCAAAATTTCTTCATTAGGTAACGGTTTTCGGGTCAAATTCACTGGGGCCTGTTTACATGTAATTAAAATTATGTTCCATTACAAAACTTTCAAACATAATCTAGAATCCAAAACTGCGCAAACATTAAAATACACAATTCTACTTAAAAATAAAACGGTCACAAAAGTTGCACAACCCAATTAAAAGCACAGATATTCTTAACCCGTTTTATTCCACGCATCACACGTCCAAAAAAGGCAGCGTATTTAAAAATAAAAAGGAACAATAACCGAAGACCTTGGCCGAGTGAAACGGAACGCTGACAGTTGCGACACACGACATGACAGACTGAAACGCTTTCATACATTTTAAATGTAGAATTGACAAATCTTTTATTTTATTCCAATCAATCGTTATTTGCCGCTTCATTAGCGTATCCCAGTAATTGGTTTATACGTAGTGTTTGATTTCCAAATATTATAAACAATTTAAGGCTTTTCTGTGAGAAACTTGATTTGCAGTAAAAGGTTTTAAGCAATGAAGGCTGGATATTGATGTCGTTTAGGATTACTTTGAAATGTCGATCATCCGAGATAAGCAGATGGCATGTAGAACCTAGATGAGGCTGGCACCGAAACGTGGAGATTGGCACAAGAAAAGAGAGGCCTATGCTCAGCAGGGAAGTCGGGGTGTGGATGATGATGACTTTGGCGCCGTAGTAAAGATGATGGAACCAAGATTTCCACCGACGAACTGTATAAAGACAATCCACAGTGATATATTGACGATTCGGTTAACGCCAGAAACGACATCAAATCAAATCCCTTAATAGGAAAAAGTAAGGGGATTGGATTTCAAGATATAAGCTATTTAAGCTTGTCTTGCAGAAATATAAATACCAATGCAAGAGAATCGAACTAAGAACATTAGGTACGGTCCATAATACCTGCAACCGTTAATGATAATATTAATACATGAACTAAAGCTACGTTTTAAAAATCGCTCTCAATATCAACTAACGATGCAGTAGTATAAAACTTTAATAAACAATACAAACTTTCTCTTCACGATACAAACGAGAAAGAAAAAACTTGTCCGATCACCACAAGACAAGGAAGTTAATTAGAAGATTAGTAATTTATATTAAGATGTAATTAGGAACCTAGATTTTAGTCTCGATTGGAACCCATGGTGCACGCGTTTGACTCGCACTTGTTCGGTTTTTGTTTATCATTGATAAATGATAAATGATATTTATTTTGTAAATAGGTTAAACATAACACTTTTACACGTCAATCTTTTTTGGTCATTTTTAAAATAGATGAGGCCGGTGTTTACTAGCTGACTACCCTGAGAAGAAACACCGAAATAAACTCAGAGGTCAAAATCTCTTTTAAAGTCCATACAATCGTACTGGTCAAATCATATTATTATGAGAACCATGTGTGTGTGGTCTTTTGAGAAAAGTACCACACAGATTTGAGTAGACCTGTCCAGACAGTGCAAGCATTTAAATGTTCACTTCCCGTGTTGGAAATGGAAAATATGAATACATTTTAATAAATCTATTATTCAACAGAAAAAGCTTACCAGTATCGAAGTAAAGTTTGATTAGAAAACGCGGACAGAATATTAAGTACCTTCATCAGTATGATCGATATTTCCATTATAAGTTATATTTTAAGCAAGATTATATGTATTAGTTTATTTTATTTCTTTTTTGTATGTTTTATTTGTGTTTTTTTATGTATGGGCCTTAGTTGCCTGGATAATAAAGAATTATTATTATTATACTACATACTATATACATATTATCCACGAAGGAAGTTAATCAAATATAAAAACAGAATAAATGCTTTATAATCAATTAACTATACCTAGTCTGCCTGACTAGAATAACGCAGGAAACTGTTACCAAAAATCTCTACCAATAAATTGCTCGAACGTCCTTGAAGGGAACCAAATGACCCTATCTCTTGCCCATCCCATTTTATTAGATCACATCTAATCAGAGAATGCTTCCCCTCGGAATCATGACTCACAGTAACTCAGTTCATACATTTCAGAAAGTTGCTCCAAATACGCACGTCTTCACCCGACATTTATACGCCGCTCCACAGTGATCCACGGCTAAGCTACGCCTTAGCTTCGTTTTGTGTGACAACTAGATTTTGCTCGCGGTTTCTACTTCTCATTTTCAAAATAATAAAGTTATTACAAATCAATTATTGTTATCACTTTATAATACAAGTATACAGTTGCAGTCAAAGCCGACCCAAACATACATAGTAAGGAAAAAAGCAAGTTGATTTTTCGACCTAATCATTGATTTAGATTAAAACAGGTTCGTCCACTGCGACTGTAAGCTTACATTCTTCAGTACAGAAGTCAGTATAGTTAGTCAGTCCCAGTATGAGTAAGGGAAATGGCTTCCATGAGTAGCTTGAGGGATAATTCCCTTGCTCAATATGTAACGTTTCAGGCATTTCTTTTTTGCTTACATTTTGCCAGATTAAAAGTTAATTACTACAGGTATTGTTCCTACGGAAGCATAAACAAAACAAATGGATCAATGCGGAATACAACCGAGCTGCGTAGCTAACATGGCGAACCTCTCCGACCACATCCTACATAGCAGTGGACGGTCGCCATAATAAGGCGGATAGATGCGTCTGACGCAAGCTCAGACGGCTGGCGACGACGGCCATCGATCCGGCGATAGCCTGGCTGGAGAATTTGTCCGCTTGTAATATTTGTGTACTTTAGTCTGAACGGTTCCTGGTTTCTGTCTCTAGTTAGGGTAGCTAGATTGTGGATGTACGAGTATGTTTGGCTCTATAGTTTCTGTTTCTGTGTAGATACGTATTGATGCTTTTCCATAAGACTATCGAATAACATCTAGATTTTTTTATAGTTCAAAAGTTCCTTTTAATATAACTCTAAGTCTGACTGAAATCAATAAATTGACATTGACTTTGACTTTGAATTGTGGAGGAAAATTTGGAAATTACGCAACTCACTACATTTGGGACGTTGCGTTTTCATCGGGAATTTCCAATGCAAATATTGTACTTGCTTTAAAAAACCATCGAAATTATGAATGACGGTTTCAAAGAGGTTGCCGTAAATTTTTGCAGGTACCTAACTGCGAGTAGCTCTAGTCCTTAGTAGTAAAGAATTCCAGCATTTACATTTAAACATACACAATTGCATTCAACTCTCAGCTTAGCCCCGTATACGTCCTAATTGAAACAAAACAACAGAATTAAAATTACAACCGCAATTCACGATATTACAAGTAATAAAGAACGAATTAGGTCAACAGTTTCATCAAAAATGTATGTAATTATTGACCGAAGAAAGTTTTTGGGCACGCTACATACCATCCTTCAGATTACGGGCAATAATTCCGAAAACAGGTCATAAACATAGTCGATGGGCTATTTGGGGCATACCAGCCCGAGAAGTAGTCGTTAAGTGGGCTGTTAGGTTTATATGTCCAGATTTACAAATCTGTTCGAGGATTGTAGGGACTTTTGAATGTTTCAGGGACCGGCTTATAGGTAAAGTTTCAAATGAAAGCAATTTTCGGTTACGTTATTATTGCAATCAATAAGATAAGGCCGGTTATTGTAAGAGCTTATTGTAATTTTTGCGGTCTGCAATAAAGAGTTCTTATCTTATCTGAAATTCGTTGAAATAAAAGCTTTTTATCGGAAAACCTAGTGAATATTCAAAATTAGGTATTATAAAAAGTCCTACATTTGGCACTAGTATGTATTTTGTATGTTAAGATTGGACGAAAATTGGTATATTGGTAGGCTATATTCCTATCGGACGGCGAGCGTTGGGTGGCTCGCTTTCCGAGAGCGCCTCAAAGAGATGTCAGCATAGAAGACGGGAGCCGCTAGGGCCAGAGCCTGTCAGGGTTGCGGAATTGGTTCGAAAGAGTCACCGCAGCCCTGGAATGCAAAGGGCTTTAGAAGGAACAGTGATGGGTTTTAGTCAGTAAGAGTTGACACGCCCTTCCGCTCCACCCAGAGCGTTCTTTCGCTTTTGATAATTTCCGATACTTAAAAAAAAAAAACTATATTCCTATAGTACCTGCCTACCAGTCCGGTATAAGTCCTCCATTTTGTTTTGTAACTACCAATGGTTTACATTAAAAAATAAGGGGTGTTGCCCATAGCAACTTTCAACATACAAATCAGCTTGCGGTTGGCATGAATAGGCCAAAACCCTAAACTTTGAAATGTATTACAGGAATTAGTAGTAACTAGGTAATTAGGGCTATTCTGCGAAGTACACAATGTAAGCCAACGGTAATGGAAATATTCTCGAAGTATCGTTAGAACTTCCTGTAATAGTGGCACTACATTAGACGTATTTCGCCTTACATAATTGTTTAAAATTCACTTTAAGCTGATGACTTTAGGGTATATTTTCTATTATTTATTTATTTATTTATTTAAACTTTATGTACAATAGTGGTACATGGGCGGACTTAATGCATCAAGGCATTCTCTACCAGTCAACCTTTGGGTAACCAAGTAACGCGAATATTTTTACAAATACGCCAAGAAAAGTGCTACCTTAAAAACCTGCAACCGGAATTGACCCCTTAAGGATTGGCCGTAATACTAATTAACATCATACGCGCCTCAAAATTCACTTTAAGCTGATGGGTACATTTTCTATAATCCAAATAACGCAAATATTTTGAAAAATACGCCAAGAAAAGAGCCACCTTAATAACCCTGCAACCGGAATTGACCCCCTTTAGGGTCGGCCGTCCGTAATACTATTTAACATCATACGCACCTCAAAATTCACTTTAAGCTGATGACTTTAGGGTACATTTTCTATAATCCAAATAACGCAAATATTTTGGAAAATACGCCTAGAGAAGAGCCTCCTTAATAACCCTGCAACCGAAATTGACCCCCTTTAGGGTCGGCCGTCCGTAATACTATTTAACATCATACACGCCTCAAAATTCACTTTAAGCTGATGACTTTAGGGTATATTTTCTATAATCCAAATAACGCAAATATTTTGGAAAATACGCCTAGAGAAGAGCCTCCTTAATAACCCTGCAACCGAAATTGACCCCCTTTAGGGTCGGCCGTCCGTAATACTATTTAACATCATACACGCCTCAAAATTCACTTTAAGCTGATGACTTTAGGGTATATTTTCTATAATCCAAATAACGCAAATATTTTGGAAAATACGCCTAGAGAAGAGCCTCATTAATAACCCTGCAACCGAAATTGACCTCTTTAGGGTCGGCCGTAATACTAATAAATATCACACGATATTGGTTGGAAGCAAGCAGTTTCTTTCCTCCAATAAAATGGGAGGCTTATGAGAAAATAAGTGCTCGATAAATAATGCATAAATGATCGTACAATTATTTTATTGGATCGAGGCAACAAATATTAATAACGCTTGCTTCGAAAACCTTTTCGCAATGTTAGAGTCGAGAAGGTTTATTCTTATTTAATAATAGAAATAAAAAAATATATTTCCGATCAACGGTTACTTCCATAATGTGGGTCACTGCGGGTTAGTAAAGAACAAAGATATAAAAATATCTATCTACTTTAGTAAACAAATTGTATATTTAAATATAAGGGTTCCTCATGCATCTTCGAACAATCTCTCTAAGTAAAGGAGACTTGTATAGGTTTTAGTCTTCAGGACGATGCATTAATCTCACAAGATTTTTAGTAAAATAAAATGAAATAAAACCAAATGAACAGTTAACCTCTGCGTAACCTCCACTAAGATTTCAACTACAAAAGTCTATTTAAAAGACAGCAAAAACGTAACCCGTTTTTAATGCAGACGTAAGACTATGAAATAAATTTATTGCAGCCAGTTATCTAGAAAACGGACGCCATATGCATTAGAATGCATTAAAATAAAACGTAGAATAGTTTGCAGATGAAACTGACGAATACTCTGCGCTCGTAAAAATGTGCAAAAATTGACTCTTGCGTCACTTCAGCGGGCTGGATAGCTGTTAACTGTGGGACAAGTTATGCGCTAAAAGCGGTGGTAAATAACTTTAAAGTTGCATTAAGAAAACATGTGATTCTTTATGGTGTTAGATGTAAAAGAATAGCACCATCCCATCACTTCCCATGGGTGTCATAAGAGGCGACTACGGGACTCTACCAGATTATAGGCAGCAGCATTCTCTTCCCATTGCAACAGCTACACTGCGATCGCCGACCCGCCTGCCAAGCGTGGCGATTATGGCAAATCCCCTTTCCCGTATTTCGGCTGATATGATGGGATTAGTTAAAAATAAGAACATGGTGGTAAATCCAGACAAATAGATTAAATATAAATCGTTATGGGTCAATATTTCTGTCTTTTAGACCTATCCTGTTATTCGGTAACGGCCGGTTTCAATACCGTATCTACCTTTAACCAACTGTCAAATTAGCTACCAACAATAGCTGAAACGTCGTGTTTAAAAGGCAAAAATGACGTTTAAGCTACTGTTGGTAGCTAATTTGACAGTTGGTCAAAGGTAGACGTTATAGACACCGGTCATTACACTTTAAAACTGTTGCATATATTTTTAAATCATCATCATCATATCAGTATATAATATTTATACTTATTATTTTATTTGTATATTTCTGTTAAATATGCTCCGTGACTGTATCCGTGGCACCACTGACTGGCCCTATCAGAATACCAGCGCTGCGTTATTTATTTTTTAGATATCGCAGCATAAGCTGAGATAGGGACCATTTTGGCCTCGCGCAGATAATTATTTTTTTTATACTGTTTAGTTTTTAATTTTATTTTACTAGTTTGTTAGTCTTGTGCGAGTCCCAAATAAACATTTTTCTTTCTTTCTTTCTTTCTTTCTTTCTATCAGCCTAAAGACGTCCACTGCTGGACATAGACCTCCCCCAAGATTCGCCACAACAACCGGTCCTGTGCGTCTTGCATCCATCGGCTACCCGCGACCCTCGCCAGGTCATCGGTCCACCTTGTGGGAGGCCTTCCAACGCTACGTCTTCCGGTACGCCCTTAACTTTGTTTTGTTAATATTTTTAAAGATAAAACGATTATCCTAATGAATTTCGCCTGTGTTGTTTTTATTTGATCAAGGTTTTAGTCGCGATTTAACAGTTCTCCTAGAAAGCAAATAAATGTTTCAGCAAATTAATTTATTGCCAGTAAAATCTTCAACCTTGTGGGTTTAGAACTAAGTCATTAAATGGTACAAAAACCGCTAATCGCTCGTAAATTGGGCCACAAACGCACGGAGACATGAATCACGCCGAATTTAAGCACTTAGTCCAAACCAAGGCCGCTCCATAGTTAAATGGTGTTCACAGAATACTGTTATAATACTTAAATGTTTTATATAGTGTTATATAATGGAACTTTTTTAGTAAAGAGTGTGACTGATCGATTTTAGGATGCATTAATTGGTAGTCGTTGGTTAAGTTATGAGTTTTCGTGGTTTACTTGCATGGTGTATTAACTAGTCCTTTTTTTTTTTGAAAACTTCTGCAATTTTGCTTCATAGACCGAGAACTAAGTTTTTGGAAAACTTTCCAGCATTCAATTATTTATTTATTTTATTTAGGGACAACAAACACCAGTGTAACAATAAGTAAACATAGGTTGGAACTTAACAATAGACTTAACAAATACATTCCTCACAACGTTATCCACATATTACTTAACTAACGAAAGAGTCACCGCGGCCCTGTAACGCAAAGGGCTTTAGAAGGAACACGGATGGGTTTTAGTCAGTAAGAGTCTGACATGCCCTTCCACTCCACCCAGAGCGGAAGAAGTCATTTGATGATATCCAATTCTTAAAAAAAAAAATGGTCTAATTTCCGAAAAACATAGAATACCAGATAGCTCACGTATAATTCCAGTTTCCAGTATCTTTCTTCACGACTTTAGTTTTTATCTCCGCGATATTTTCGTATTGTTTTCGTTTCGCACGTAACCGGCTGGCCTTGGTAACCATCCGATGTTTGTTCGCAAAGAAGAAGGCCATTGCATTAGATGACACCATGTTTACTAAGAATGCAGTTTAAAGATGCTATTTTTTCACAATTTTATGTTGGCTCTTGACTAACGTTTATTTGCTTGGATAACATGGTGTTGTGTGTTGTTTGGTGACAATGAAATACCATACCGTATGGACTTTTAAAGAGACTTTGACCTCTGAGTTTGTTTCGGTGTTTCTTCTCAGGGTAGTCAGCTAGGAAACGCCGGCCTCATCTAGCTTAAAATTACCAAAAAAGAATGACGTTTTTTTGTATTTAATATGGGTTTGCTCTTGACTCTAGTCTAGGTCATAGATGACAGAGACAAAGTCGACGATGGAGCGAGCTTACCCAGAGGAAGCCTGTTCACTCTAATTTTAAAGAGATTAGGGTTGTATGCGTTCGGAAACACAGACGCAGGCAAAGAGTTCCACTCCTTTGCTGTGCGCATTAAAAAAGACGTTTGGAAACATTTAGTGTGAATAAAAGTGTTATTACTAATTACTTAATATTGCTACCTATAAAAAAATAAAAAAAATAATAAAAAAAGTTTAACCTACTTGCAAAATAAATATCATTTATCATTATCATTTATCATTATTTATCATCCCTTTATTTTGTTGGTATCTTAAATGACGACCAGGGTCTTTGGTATTTTTCTACGCTGTATGTAAAGCAACTTCATCAATACCACAACTCAATCATTATCTTAAAGAGGGGTTACCAGATGATGGCGCTCTACTAATAATCCACTAATAAATAATCCTTACTAAACTGCTCAACAATCGAGAATTAACCGTAATGACCAGAATAAATACAAAAACAAGGAAATTCCTGATGACACTCGATTCAAAACAATATATTTTCTAATAACCTACCAATCTCGTCTTCAAAGATCACACATCGTGTACAAAAAACACGGAACCACTACGGTTAATTGAACAATTACAAACGAACAAACAGTTTGTCTGTGTATTTGTTTACATAAAAAGACATTGACTAACAATGTCGGTGTGCAAGTGAAAGTAAAAAGCTGAAGCTGCGTCTGGACATTTTTTTTTTCAAAATGGCCGCTTTACATCTGTCAGTTGACGCAGTTGCGAATTTGAAAAAAAAGTTACTTTTTTAACAGGCTGTCTGCTGTCTGTGATATTGTTATTTTTCTTTGTGGCTATGATTTCCAAACATGGATGTCCTCAATGCGATTTTATTAAAATTAGTGACGACAAAAAGTGTTTGCTATTTTGCGGAATGCTTGTCGATGTCTGAAAGATCATAGGTAAGGCTATAAAGCACAGAAGGTGGTGTGTTAATAGAATAGAATAATAGAATAATTTATTGTCCTTAAAATTTACAACCGATAAGTTGATTCCTGGAACTCACACTAGGATTCCCTGTGTCGTGAGATCCAGGCTCCTTCGTTCCGTTTACACTTATTGCTACTACACAATAGCGACTAATAGAGAATAAAATTAGCATATCGGCAAAAAAAAAAACAATCGAAAAGCCTTCTTAAAGCTATGTTTTCAATACCTTCTATTTATTTAACAGTCAAACAAATAGACAAGCACAAATCAACTTCAATCGACACGACACACATTCGATTCGAATGCATCATCAATCGATTCGATTCCCGCTAAATCGATCGAGGATCGGTACGTAATCGTTATGTAAACAGCGATGTTTACGTCTGGCTAACGGCTTCCATGTAATATACCGCTGTAGATGCTGCTTTATGTTTATTTTGTTACCTACCTCAATAAATATAATATATAATATAATATAATATATATATCCAGGTTTTAGTTTCAGGGGGAATTCGATAAAAAATGTCAATTTAATTTTATGAATTATTGTCAAAATGTCAATGTGAATGTCAATGTAATTTTAATAATTAATATATGAAAAAAATAAAATGTAATTTTGAATTAAAATCAACAAAAAAAATTGTAGCTGTCTGACTGACGGGAATCTCAGATTAATCAATGCTCGACTGAAAGTGTACGGAGGTCCTGATATAAAATTTGCAAAACCAGTAAGTTGTCGTCCCTATGTCGATAACCTTAGTTCTCCTGCGGAAAACTTCGAGCATAACCCTCTCCATTGCCCTTTGGGTGTCTTTAAGCCGTCTGATGAGAGTCAAGCGTAATCTATAGTAGGCGCCAGATAAATGTGGAATAAAGTACATTGACCTTTCCCTAATAACTGTTCATAGGTACCTGAACAATTAAATATGAATCGTTTTTCATTATTAGACAATGTTAAGGATCACGAGAGATGATGATTCGGGACAGCTTTGTGTCATTAATTCCGTTTTTCAAATTAAAAATGTCAATAATTGTAGGTGGGTCAATGACCGTTATTCCACGATTATCTGGCGCCTACTATAGGTATATCATTTTAGTCAAGAACGAAAGTGAGTCACTCTATTAAATAATTTGCTTCATAATATCGCTGGTAGTAATTATCTGTGAGAACTAGGTAAGTGCCTTTTACAATAGAAAACGTAACACCTTACTTTATAATTTGTCTTCAATTGTTGTTCATAATACCTAGATTTCAAGCTTTTAAATACCGTTTAATACGCGGTCATAATTGTTTTGATATAATGAAAACTGTAAATAAGTCGCAGATTGGATAAGCTGACAGACCGGTATAAATTCTTTTAAATATCCAGGTCTTAACAAAAAACAACTCACTTTAAGAAATCCGAAATTTTTTTAATTATTTTTTTATTTGAGTTGAGTTTCCCTTGACTCTAGTCTAGGTCATAGATAACAGAGACAAAGTCCCCTTCTTATGATTTTTAAACAATGTAAAGTCAGATTTTCTAGACGAAGGAAAAGCCTTTTATTATACCTTTTTCTCAGTTCAGGGTACTAAGTAAAACTACCCACAAAATGACAAGATATTTACCAAAACTATCCAGCCATAAAACAAAATATTTCTGGCGCATCCTCGAACCCGGTTCATTTCGCTTTCACAACACTAAATCACCACAACCAATAATGGACGGAAATGATCGAAAACGCGAGCAAAGCACCATTTGCCACAGCCGAGAACTGAACCCGGAACAAGTCGGTTGGCAATCCGCCAGCGATAAGCATGCCAGACTGGGTCGTAACCACTTTTATGAGTTAAGACATAACACCAGCTAACTGCGCTCATCGGCGTATGAAAACTTGAACTGATCATCCGTTTCTACAATTTTATCATTTTTATAGGCTTTTTGACGTCTGTGTTAAGGGCTCCAGAAGTCGCCATACCTATAATTTACGCAGGGAGCATATACAAATTCAAATACGAATACAAAATCCTGTATTTCGAATAGACCTTACAAGCACTTTTGAATTGTTAAGGTCTGTTGAAAGAGCGACAAGAACAGCAAGTTGTTCTGCAGCAAAACACACGCACCAACCCTATCTCCAGCTTTCAAGGAGAAGATCCTATGGAGAAAGAAGAGCAGCTTGTACACACAAGACAGAAGACAAACATCCAGAATATTCTGTTAATATTTCACTGTGAAAACTCAAAGACAAACTTTAAGCACACTACATCTATGTGAGCTTGAAATGAACTGTCTTTCACCTGAAACGGAACACGGTACACGGATTGAGAGCTCGCTTCATGCATCGATTGCCTAACAAGCTGCAAATATCTGACAAGCCCATCATTATCTTTCTACCTTTGCCCCATGTTACTCGACGTCGATGCTGCGCTTTATCGTCTTCCATTCTGCTGTTAACAGTCATGAGATTATACACTGCCTTTTCTTTCACATCCCTCAATCCTTACTTCTATTCGTTGGCCCACTGGTAGTCCATCTTATCCACTATTACATCACTGTCATCCACAAGTACTTTATAGTTAACAACACCACACAACGTAACAGTTCTGATCAAAATGGGTTTATAGGCGTTGAAACTGCTCATCATTACAGCGGCATATTGTTTAGATGTTAATCTGAAATTATCATGCTTCGCCTCTTCAACGATCACATGATCTTTATTGACATAACCTCTTCTGATGTGTCAGGCTTCAATATTATCGCAGTCTCTTGTTAACGCATTAACAATTAGATGATCTTATAATAAAGATAATCAACTGCTGTCTTTTCTCTTGTAATCAGCCATTCTTCCTGTAAAAAACTTGATACTAATCTTTCTCTTTATACCTATGAAGAGAAATATTAATATGAAGTCTTTTAATTTAATGGGTTTTCAAGAAACAGCTAGTAGACTCCTGTCTACCAGCTTTTCCCTGAAAACCCATTGTGATTATTATTCCATATTTGTCTCCATCATAAACGACCGAGTTCTTTTTACATCAGCACATATTATAGTACTCAACGTGTTCTGTATCTAGAACTCGAACGCCATTTCACTCCGAAATGTAACTCCCTAATCTCATGAAACGTCTTGAAAGCAACCACAAACTTGCTACAGACTGACTACGAGTAAAACTAATCATTTAAATGGATTGCTGGCTTTGCAGGCCACGTCCTTATACCGCGGAACAACGCTGTAAAGTCGTACGCTGAGGAACTTCACGCATAAAAGCAAGACTTCGAAGTTTGAGGTTTTCAAGTGACTTCTTACTTGGCACTCTATGTTGTAGAAAAAAAGGAATTCGTTTTATTTGATGATGGTTTGTTAAATTTGGTGTAACAAAATTCTGCAATAAACGTCAAAGAACCATAGTTGCCATAGTCATGTTATTTCCTAAAACAAAAACTGAAAATATTAAAGTACCATTTCGTTAATCATGAAAATTGTGTTTTTTGTTTCATATTAAAATGTCTTCTTATCCACTGGCAAAATCCGAATAGCACCTTTATCTACTTCTGTTTTGTAAAATACTTTTATTGTGCGTACAGCTAAGGAGTGAAAAACCCATGAAAGATCTATAGAGGTATGCGGTACAGAGAGTAAAGTCCCGCTCACCTCCACTGAAAATGGGAGGATCCTCCGAACCAGACGGTTGTTGTGTCTGGTGGGCAACTGCCCGATAGTTGATATTCGGACTGTCGTATATGTTCAAATCGCACGGAAAACTTTGCTTGCGCGATGCAGGATTTGGATGTTAGTTCGTCGTAGATGGCGCTGTAGTTATTTTTGTTGGCGACAAATTTTGATTTCTTAGTTTTTCATGTGGCGGCATTGATGCCGCTACAGATCTGTGTTTCCTGACTTTTCCTTTTGAATAAGCGTGAATGAATAGGTTACTCCCATGCAAGCTTGCTCCAATACAAAAAAAAAAGACAATTACAAGAACCATTCAAACTCAATATCAAATCAAAACTCCCAAAATAAAATTCCCGACAAAGCACCCACCACGTCAGCTCCCCACAACAATTCCGAGTCAACACTTGTGACCTCAAATTATTGAAATCTAGGCAAACTTCAGCTCGCCAACTCTTAACAGTTCGGTTCGACAAATGACCGTGTCAGTCCGCTGCAACTTGGCCGAAACTAATCATTATTACAATGAGTTTGGGGCTAACTTCGTGAGTTCATTGCTCTGTAACCTTGTAGTTTTTGCTAGAGTTGTAGAAGATTGGAACCTTAGAATTATATACTAACTTATGGGTAAATATCGTAACAGGTGAGCCTTAAGAAACTATAGCTGAAATAATAAAAGGACTCATCCATTATTTTAGACATAAGGGAAGAAAAATATAAGGTTCCGTTTTTGGCGAAGTGACAGCGAAACTGGAAGTCTGATTGCCAGTGTCTTGTTTTAGGGTTGAAAATTTTGGGGCAATAAAAAGGCAGTTTTTTGTGATCCTCGGTACTTTCAAATACAGGGTGTAAATTCCTGCAACATCCATAGATCCTCCGACTAGACGAGTAATGGATGTGTCTGGTAGGCAAATGCCAATTGATTGTTATCGGGCTGTTGTACTACAAACTTTGATAGCACGATGTAGTATTTCTGTGACATTAGGTCTATTTTGTGGTTTATTTGGGGCGCTATAGATGCCGCTATTATAGTACCCACATGAAATTTCACCGGGTCCTAAGTGCAAAATTTGCTTCGCAAAATTGTCTCGTATTTTATTTTCAATCATTCAATTTTCTCCTTCCCAAATTACAACCTTCACAACCACACATTTATCCTTTCTTTTGTTTCAGGAACAATATCCACATTAGGAAGAACACAAAAACTTGCAAATCATCGAGGGATGAAATGTGTGGGAAATGACGTCTGCTATCCATTTGTCTTTAGGAGCCCGTAGGTTAAAGCCTTTACATCATTTTATATGTAAAATAAGACCGTTTTATTAGACATATAATACCGTTTTATTAGATATATAATAGGGCGTAAGTCCGTATAATGCCTTATGAATTATTAAGAGCATGTCATGCTAAACGCTTGTTTGTTGTGTTTGGTAATGTTAGGGCTGGTAATGTAAAATATTTTTTATTAAATATTAAGTTTATTATTTTACACAGGACGAATGGATGGACATCTCAGGACGAAAGAGGTGACGTGACGACCTATATCTTGTTCGTGATGAGAGTGTTAAAATAAAATAAATAAAATAATATTTAAACATTTTTTTTTACTTTAAAATAAACATCTAATAGTTAAATTACCAACCTAATAAATGTAAAACAAGTTGTTTGCGGTTTGTACCAGCATGAGTAATCGTGGCGCAGACAGGTATCGTCAACCGCAAGTCCCCCTCAACACGTAAATTATTCAAAATGTTTTAACCGGAGGGTAAGCTGAGATACCATCTTAGTGACGTCATTCAACCCTTTTACTGAGTTTAAGGTGGCAGGTTGAGAATTTGTCTGGATTTTTAATACCATCTTGCTACCATGAGCGCTAAAGTTTGTGACGATGTATGGGAACGAGTTTTGATGATATTTTACAGTAATTTACGTTATGAATCCGAACAACACCAAGTTATCATTCATACAATGGAGGAAGTAGATACTCATTTGACGCAGGTGGAGCCACGGGCAACAGCTAGTAATTAAACTTATAAGCAACACATTCAAGAAAGTCGTTTCAACTACAGGCCAAGTGTTTTCATTCATCTGATTTACGACTTTATTTTTCACACCTGGGCATATGGGACCCTCCATTTCTTTTCAGTTTCTCAAGGAAACCATTAAAGGCTTTTAGCCATTTTCTTTTCCTATCATCTTTATTTCATTTTTCTTTTATTATAAGTTGCCAGCATGTCTGTGCCGTTTGCACCAAAGTATCAAGGATACATTACACCTCAAAAGGATATAATCATCAAGCCAGTCATTTCATGCTCAATCAGAAACGCAATATTATTGCCCACAACGCTACACCGCTCAAAGATGAATAGATCGATAGAATATAATACTTGACTCGCTATGGTTCACGGCTTCGATCGAGTTGATATAGATGTTTGCAAAAGAAATGTAGCTTAGCTGTCTTGGTATCAAAATTGGTCCAGCGGTTTAGGCGTGAAATTGTAGAAAAACAAACAAACTTCCTTTGGCATTTATGATATTAGTTAGGATTGTTCTTCTTCATATAGAACTTAATTTTATGGGTACAGTTAGAACAGTCCCCCTAGGGCCAGTGCCTTCAACAGTTACCAAATATTGTTCGAAAGAGTCACCGCGGCCCTAGTACGCAAAGGGCATTAGGAGGAATACGGATGGGATTTAGTCGGTAGGGGTCTGACACTCCCTTAGCCCCAAAAAAGTCGCTAAGAAGTCAGTTGATGATTTCCCATACTTCAAAAAATTGTGTACAGTAGCTCATCGAGCATCGTACAAGCAATGAGCTGTACGACTGGTCGCAGTGGGATCGTGCGCAAAGTTCCGTTTTGAGAGTAAAATTGAAAGTATATAACGGTACTTGATTATGTTTTATGATATTACTCATAATTGATTGGATTTGGTAGGATACAATTTAATGGAACAATGCTTGCTAAGATGATGTTGGTGCGTGAGAAATTAAGCCAATTTTGTATCCTGTGTGGTTACCTCTTAGTTCTAAGGTACTAAGTTATAAACTACCAAATTTTTATAACAGCTGACTGGAATACACAAAAGGATAGAGCACGCTTGCCTAGAAGTATCCTATTCGCTCTTGACTAAACCCCCAGGTTGTAGCTATCAGGAACCACAGACCCCGGCAGGGAATTCCTCTCCTTAGCTGTACGAACAATTAAAATATTCCCAAAACATTGTGTACTCATGGACGCGTAAGCTTACATAAATAAGACAATACATTAATAATTTCAGCATCACATTACACAACAGACCATCAAGAACGATACTCAGAAAACAAAAGAGCTTTAAAAGCCCGACCCTAAGGTCGACTGCACACGAACACAGCACTGTCGTCAATCACTTCACATATAGGCCAGCCAGATAAGACCAGTACTGGCCTTGAATCGAGTGAGTAAAAGTGCTTGCGCTGGTTTCGTGTGTAGCTTTAAGATATATGGTAAATATACGAAGGAGGTATATACCTACATATAAGTGTGTTTGAGCAATTCAAGTAAGTAGGTAGAGTCAAAACTTAATTGGTCACCAAGTTGAATGTTTGAAATCATTCTGAGACTGAGATAAATATAAATATAAATCATCTACCTTTTCCCAACTGTATTCGGGTTGGCTTGCAGTCAAACCGGATTTAGATGAATACTAGTAGTACTGAGATAAATATAAAATAAAAAATCTAAGGGGGTAAAAGCTGGTTTGGCAACAAAATGTAGTCATTTTAGATTTATACATGTCTTCGTTCAGAGAAAATGCTCATAAAACATTAAAAGAATTGCACCGATTAACAAGAAAATATAACCATATTTCACTGCTTAAACATCTCCAAAGAAAGCTAAAACATTAACATAACACTTCATAAGTATCTTGATGAAAGAATTTTCAAGAGAAACACCAAAATTCCTGGATTATCACCAATTTAGTACTATGACGTCACTAGTCAGTATCCTCGAAGGATTTCGTTGGAGGACTGCCAATGTTTTCAGACAGGCCAAAGAATCAAGATTGAATCACCAACGCAGCTATTTAAAACTTTTCGCCGGAAACGACAAGATGCATTGCGCGAGAGTAACAAAAAATAATGTTGATCGGTTGCTATGGTTACGGGAAATGCGGAACAATAAGGCTTTGACTGGCTGAATTTACATTGTCATTGGAAAAGATTTCATTTCAGTAGACAAGGGTCAGGACTACTTAAACAAACGTTTAATGTCTACTTTCAACTATGCAGTAAAATATGAGTTTACTAGGTAAAGGTACATCACTGCCTATGCCATTGAGCTACAAAAGCATGATGTTATTAAAAAAATCACTATATCAAAATCACTGAAATATATCTCCAAATTTCCGAACATTTCAGCTTCAGAATGTTTTAAACAATATCGTATCAATTGCTTCATGGATATCATCTATGATATATTAATTCTTTCCCGGTCTCCTTTTTATACGCTTGTACAACATGTATTATTATTTTCCACTAAAATATGTGAACTGTCTAGGTTCCAACTCAATATTGCAATGTACATTTTAATATTCAAATCAAAATTCAATTTTCCCCAGTCGATCCACAACATGCATTAGAAACAAAACATCAATATTAAAATTCTGCTTCGCTAACCACTGCAATGCAGGTGAATCTAATCTAGATTTTGTTTAAATATATAACATACACGATGCTAACATAAACTGTTCACTTTATTTAGTACATAAAGGCTTTAAAGGAAATCATGTTTTTAAGAACTCAGTGTGATGGGGCTACTGGATTTGCGCAGCGGGTTTCGAATCGTTATTAGCTAATTCAAAGATTCTGATGGTGAAATGTAGTTTTTAAAGCTTCTTATAGATAGCTTTTATAAATAAAAATAAAATAAAATAACTTTAATTCAGACCTTGATCAATATTTTATGATGCGCACGGCAAAGGAGTGGAACTCTCTGCCTGCGTCTGTGTTTCCGAACGCATACAACCCTAATCTCTTCAAAATGATGACCTAGACTAGAGTCAAGAGCAAACCCAAAATAATAAAAAAAAAACTTCTAAAAGAAGGGAGTTTAACAGTTATCTAAACAAATGCAATTCCTTGACCCTGGAAACGCCTCAGTCGTCACACCAGCGTTTTGGAAGTCTTCCTCGGCGACGACGCCCGAACAAAATGTGCAATTGCAATGATCCCAGGCTACATCCATTGATTAATACATGTTTTGAAACCTATGCAGATTAACACTCGATTTCCGAAGATATAAAGTTTAAAACTTGTCAAACCCTACATTAATGCAAAATTTTACACGTTTTCATGTTTTTTTTTTGGGATTAAATATCATCAAATGACTCCTTCCGCTCTGGACGGAGCGGAAGGGAGTGTCAGACTCTTACTGACTAAAACCCATACGTGTTCCTCCAAATGCCCTTTGCGTTCCAGGGCCGCAGTGACTCTTTCGAACAAACTTCGAAGCAGAAGTATTCATGCTAGAGTTATTCAGGTTCTCAAGTTATAATCCAGAAAATTTCGATACTCTGTGTATATCCCCAAATGCCTATGGTCCTTTGACATTTTTATGCACGATGAAACAAAAGAAGTCGTTAGTCCATGACAACGTTTTAAATAAAGAAGCACTTAACCTGCCTATGAAACTCAAATTTAACAGGCTTCATTGGACGGAATAATCTTTTATAATTGACGAATATCCACGAATTTGTCCGAAGCCACACGACTGGCCTAATTGGCTTGAGGCTTTACGTTTTGATCAACGTTGTAACCTAAGCTGATCTAAAAATTGTAGGATATTAGGTCTAGAGGTCAATTTATAAGTATTTAGCCTTAAGTTACCATGTCAGTCAGTGCGATAGGGCTAGACAGGCAATTTTGCCCGCTTCTGGGAAAAAATATCGACCCGTCACAAATTAAACGCAAGTCAAACATGCGATTGGCTGATGAAAACTCATTTCAAACAATCACAGTTAGAACGCACATATGTCAATTTGTCACTGACACATTTCGTTCCAGGAACTAAGACTTAATCATACGTTTTTGCCTTTTCAAACAGTTTTTAAACTGTTGTAACTTGTGACACTTATGTATTTTTAGACAAATAACACCATGTCAGTTTTATTAATAGACCTTCGCACACTCAATAAATTGTCATAGTTTAAACCATATTATAGTGGACAGATTTGTTGTCCTGCGCCAGATCTCTCTCGGAATATGAGAGTGATGACCTGTGTTTGCGCACACACGCCTGCACTATAATATGTTCCGCGCCGATGGCTAGTCTCGATTGAGATTGGCCGCCATGGCCGAAATCGGTCAAGAGGACTATATATTTTATTTCTTTAAACTAGTTTTCTTTCTCTCTTTTTTTCTATATTATGATTTTATGATATTTGCAGAGAGGTCCAACGGTCAAAGTGTGTTTATTGATTAGGTGTGTTGTTTATTAAGGCCTTGTAAAATTCACTTTCCACAATCAGTAACGCTTTGAACGAATCACCATAGTATTTATTTATATGTCTATTGACATTTGACATTTTATACAAAGGTTATTCGACAAGTAAATGTCAATACGGTACATTTTTGTTTGACGGATCCATTGGCGTTGCGAATTTGTGAAAGTGCCTTTGTCTGTGACATTTTATAATAGAAAGGGAGTCGGGTTGATGTTAAAAAGTTCATTATATTAAATAGGAAAAGGAATACCGATCATAATATCTGTGGATAAGTAGCATTACTTATACATTTATCGGTTTATACGGATTTTTTGCCAAGTTACGTTGTTTATTGTTGATGAGTTTTCTGATAGGCTCGCCTGATGGTTAAGAAAGAATGAAGAAAGAAAGAATAGTTTATTTGCGATAAGCATGACGCATACCAAAAAAAAAACTAAATACGATGATGAGGTTGAGAATGGAGTAAATACGCTTGCCTAGTAATAACCTTACCATTACTGACTTAAAAGCCCATAGCACGTATCTTAGGCTTAGTAAATGACAGACACTTGGGACATTTCATCATTGTCTCATGGTGTCAGACATACTGACGACTGACAATGTCATACTGCTATGTTCAGTCTCTTCCTAAGTTCAGAAGTGCCTTTTAATGGCCTAGTTGAAATAAATGAATTGACTTTGACTTTGACTTTGACTTTGACTTTGACTTTGACTTTGACTTTGACTTTGACTTTGACTTTGGCTTTGACTTTGACTTTGGTAACAGACAGACTTGGATATAGAATATCCAAGTCTGTCTGTTCTTCTCTCTCTTTTGTATCTTTCAAAATATACTTTATTCTATTTATGATAATAATCTGCTGATTCTGATCCTATTAAATAAATTACAAAAGACAGTCCCGCAAAACTCCCGTCACCACTTCTTCTTTTTAGATGGGCAGAAGAAATAGCGCTACAAACTGCCCTGGTACAGATGTATCTGTTAAATTAGAAGAACTTAAATTAATGGATTATCTACCACTTCCAATACCGAAGCTAGAACAATATCTAATGAATCTCTTGAAAAATTCGCTTTCCTTCAGCAAGAGCGTTTGCGGCTTGATCAAAGTTATTATCTGGACGGCTCGTTAACTCCTGAAGACTTATTACTTCAGCAATGCGGCCCGAGGCGCTTATTTGTAGATTTAATTAAAATGATAGTGTTTTTAAGATTTGCGATAGTGATTTTATTATTTTTTGTGAGAAAGATATTTGCGGTGATGGACCCGAGACGGTGGCTTTTGTTATACTTAGACTAATTAATTATTAATTTTAAATAAACTTGACTTTTACCTTGCACAGAGGTTAAGCATTGCCTTATAACGTCGCATTGCCGACTACTGTTTGGGCATATTACAAAAATTTTTAAATGGCACATTTTTCTAGTTTAGATTTTTTTATTACTTGTACATTTAGTTGTATAATATGTCACCAGAAAATTGCAGACTCCGTAAGATTGTAATAAATCTTGATTATATTAATTTCTCCATGTATTATGAAAAAATCGTTTTGTATACAATAAATCCCATCCCAATTATCTAGTTTCCAAAATATCCGTGTGTTATTTAGAAAAAATTTCACGCGATATTTTACAATCTTACGGCGTTTGTCATTTTCCGGTGACATAAATAAACAACAATAAATCTAACTTTTTTTAAAACAAATCTGACAACAGTAGTAGTATGACAAGCCTCGTATAATTTACCCTGAACCCATAGTAAAGGCTTAACGATACAGTAACAACATTATCATTAAATCAGAGTGCTTTAAAAGAGTATTCAAGACGATGATACTTAGTATGTCTCAAGAGCATCCCCGAGCTACCATAACGTTGTTGACTGGTTAATTTTTATCATGGCTGTTTTTAATTCTGAGTGACTTTAAGTAAAGAGTGGAAGAAGTCATTTGATGATTTCCCATCCTTAAAACATAAAAAAAAAATTGTTTACTTCTAGATAAGTGTTTTGGGAATACATTCATTGTGCATCATCATCATCATACCAGCCAAAAGACGTCCAATGCTGGTCATAGGCCTCCCCCAAACGGGGGGTTGGCGATTGCAGTGAAGCTTTCGCAATGTACAGAGAATGCTGCTGCCCATTCTCTGGTGAGTGCCTTAGTCGCCTCTACGACAATCACGGGAAGTGATGGGATCATTGTGCATACAGCTAGAAAATTTAATTCCCTACCGGCCTTTCATGGTAGCTACAACATGGGGTCATTAAGACACGAGTAAATAAGTTACTTCTAGAGAAGCGTGGCCCATCGCCGACTCCATCCTAACTTCACTAACATCAATTTAATTTTAAATTTTTGGCTTCTAAGATACAGGCTTATTGCCTAGTTTAGAAGTCAGACGTTCGACCTTGAATTTTTGTCACTGTTGTACAACTTACCTTTAAGACACAATTCTGTACTAGCTTTGTATTCCGTATAAAATAAATTATTTTATTTTTATTTTTTATTTATAACTAGTTTGCCGCCCGCGGCTCTGCCCGCGTGAATGTCGAAAATTATCCCAAGGGAACATAATCCCAGGATAAAAACTATCCTATGTAATTTCCCGGGACTCAAACAGTCTCTTTACCAAATTTCATCTAAGTCGGTCGAGCCGTTTGCGCGTGAAGAAGTAACAAACATACACACACACTCACAAACTTTCGCTTTTATAATATTAGTGTGATTTTGGTAGTGGTCAAACGCTACACTAAAAAAATAAAAAAAACAAATCTCTCCCTGGCCAATTGATACACTTCAATTTGTAAGTTAATTTGAAATAATAACGGGTCTCCGATCAAACACGTTGGCTGCCATTCATTCAATGAAGTTACACGTGTAATCGAAAACGGGCTCATTGTTGTCTGAAAGTCGATGAAAGTTATAATGTGAGGTCGCGGTCTTTTTGGTGTGAGCAGACATAGTAGTATAACGAGAGGTGCGCAAGAATTTCGGTCGTAGGAAATTGCATCGAAGTTGTTTTTGGTGTTATTTGGAAGTGAGTTAGTTATGTCTTTTTCTTTTTCTATTGGTTTTGTTTATTATTAACTGCCTCGACAAATGTTTTTCGGTTTAAGTTCATATAAAAATCTAAAAAGTTTAAGTTTCTGCTGAACTATCCCATCTTCCGGGAATCTTTTCTTATTTTTCTGTCCATAAGAAGTTAACTTGGAATGTTACGACCTCACCGCTATTAATAAAACCGGACAAGTGCGAGTTAGACTCGCGCACCGAGGGTTCCGATCAGGTCTTGATTTTTTTCGAGTATACATTACCTACGTATACATTAATGTACGTCACGGTCATTTCTTCAACCAAAAATATAAGTTTTAATTCGCACTTTTGTTTTGCATTTCATTAAAGAACATTTTCTTATTTTTGGACTTTTTCCTGTACTTATACTGTAAGATCTATCTTCTTGGAAAATTTCAGGACTGTGGGTCAACTGGAATTACCCTATAGGTTTTGATTCCTTTGCGAGCGTCAAATAATGCGCCATAAACAGCCTTATCTTTAGATTGCGTTGACTTAGAAGTAGTTCTGAATTCAGAGTGAATTTCAGCTTGATTCCTTTGCGCGTTCCTGAGAAAAAAGGTCTTGACAGACAGACAGACGGACAACAAGGGTTCCGTTTTTGCCGACTGAGGTACGGAACCCTAAAAACACCAAATCGTTCCAGCACTTACCAATGTTGTTAACAACAGAGTATTAATTTATTCAATGAGAACAATAGTTTGGCAAAAATAAAGGAACTAAACCAGCCTAAAGACAAACATAACTTCATTTTATTTTACCCGTATACTTTAAAAAGAGGGTAACGTGTTTAATGAAGACAAAACAAAAACCAATCAGCCCACACACTTTCTTCTAGCCGCCAAGCAAACATCTTTAACAGCTAATCACGATAAAAAACTAAACACAACTTTATCAGATAAACAAAAAATTACAGACTTATGAATACTGATATTGTAAGCACTATACAATACAGGCTGTCTTTAATTCTAAGAAAAATTGTTAGTATACTAACAGGCACCCTGTATAAGCACTGCACGAGTATGTGTGTCACCGAAAGGTGAGAAAAGCGGCGTTGTGCCCTTTTTGGGATGGGTAAAAATGTAAAGCTCGCGTCAGGACACGTGACCGTGATCGAAAATTCGTAAGACGGAGGGAGAGTAGACCGCTGTCGCGGCGTAGGGGAGGAAATAATATCCCCTCTCTTTCTACCGCGCGGCGAAAATAAATATGCCTCAATGCATGCACGTGCAATTCGTGCGAAATTATTCCCTAACTATTCCTAAATATCAAAAATGCACAACGTTAATGTTCAAGTTTTCACTTTTGCCGGCACTCCCGGAGTGCAACCCGTTGTTTTTTTTTTCTTAATAAGACACGTATTTATTGGAAACTCTAGAAATTTAATGGGAAAACCTAAGGATAACCTAAGTCCTGTCTCATCATTCCACCCTGTATACGCAAATATATTTGCGATGAAGTGAAGCGGACACACGTGAGTAGCTAGTCTTAATTAGCTTTTTGTTTGTTATCGCTACATCGAGTGTTGAGGTCTATATATTATGCGAGACAATGGGGACCGACAATGGTGTTTGTAAGTAACTATTATGGGGTTTCAAGGGGTCTCGTTTCGGGTCAGACGTGGCCGTTTTAAGTGAGTATTGTGTTTCATTTCGTTTGGAGGGAATCGTGATTGGGCGATGTTTTTTTGCATTTTTGTGTTGATCTAATCTTTCTAAGATACTTAGCTGCATGGGACTATATGTGACAGCCTACCAGCGAGAAATGACAAAATATATGGGTGACATGAGATGACATGTTAGCAAAATGTCATGAGTCCACGTGACATTTTGCTCGCAACTGTCAATTTAGACTTTTTGACAATATTTGTCGATGATTTACTATCATATTATGTAGGCCCCTAGTATTACTATATAATTATGAGCGGGCTTTGTAATTCAACACAAAATATGTAGGTTTTTACCACAAAAATCAACACTAATTCATTTTAATTTATATTAGACTATAGAGGTATGCGGTACAGAGAGTAAAGTCCCAAACACCTCCACTGAAAAGGGAGGATCCTCCGACCAGACGGTTGTTGTGTCTGGTGGGCAACTGCCCGATAGCTGATATTCGGACTGTTGTATATGTTCAAATCGCACGGAGTCTTTGCTTGCGCGATGCAAGATTTCGTTGGTAGTTTGTCACTGTCAGGATATATGGCGTTGCGGTTTTTTTTGTTGCCGTACAAATTACACTTCTTAGTTTTTCATGTGGCGGCATTGATGCCACTACAAGACTGTTTAGGCATTTAGTATTTGATCAATTATGCAATATCAAATTAAATGCAAATCCAGGAACCAATATAACCATCCCTACTCTACTTATGCCACAACGGATAAGAAGCATGAATGCGTAACGGTAATCAAGTCATCAAACTAGAGACAATATAAAAAAACTACAGAAGATCAACTCATAACATTTATGTAAACACGAATGAATAGTTTGATCAGCGGGTTTGCTTAATCGGGCGCTAATATAACTTAACTTCACTTTTATTCCCAAAAAAGTATGTATAATACGGACATCCTTTTCAGAATCCCGGATTCCCGAATCGTTCGAAATTCCTGAGATTGCTAAAAAAGAACTGGAATAATCTCAATCAGCTGCCTGAATTTTCCCATCTATGTTGGAACCAGTCTCCAGATTACAATTGCGGCTTACTATCAGTATTAAACATGAACACGCGACTGGCAAAATATAGCATCACATAAAACTGGGTAGGCTAACGATATTGCGGCATTGCACTTCCGAAATCATTAAATGTTCTTTTTTCTTAGGCTAAATATCGAGCGTACCTTCTCTCCTTACCTGTGTTGCGCCACAAGGGAGCCGAGATGTAGCGACTACTCATCCAAACCGGACACAGGTATTCACAGACGATTACAGCTGCATAGGAATTGCGGTTAATGGGTCTATATTGTATCAGCGAAGTGTTTCAACACTACACCTGCTAGTCTAATCCAGAGGCAGTTGTGTACCGTTTTTTACTTTATTTAAAAGGAAGCTTATTGAGATCTGCAAGATGTTTGCCATGTGAATGGTTTTCTCTCAAATAGACCTGAAGTAGAGTACCGCTTCTGTCAGGGTAAAATATTAGATACCCACTCGTAACCTGTCAGCTTGGGCAGCTTTGACGACACGGTTGGTGCAGTGGTTGAGCGATTGACTGCTGCGCTGCGTGTCGCGGGTTCGATCCCCGCACGGAACAAATATTTGTATGGCCTACAGATAGTTGTTCCGGGTCTGGCTGTTTGTGTATGTGAGTTTATATATTTGTAAACGCACCCACAATACAGGAGAAAATCCCAGTGTGGGGCAACGTTTTAAAAAAAAAAGAAAGAAAGAAAAAGACGGATTAAATTTTGCCAAAAGTCCTTTAATTAAATTGATAAGTATTTTTGGAATGTATATTTATAAAAATGAATCCCTATTTTCCTTGGTCATGGCATCACGCGTGAACGGCTGGACTAATTTCGCAAATTCTTTTTTTTTGTGTTTTATATTGTCACAAAAAGGTTCCAATGAAAGAAAGTTTTGAAAAAAAAAATGCATTCGGCCGAAGCCGGGGCGGGCAACTAGGAGAAAATAAAATCGTAGGTACCTCAAAAAAAAACATTTAAGCAACAAATCCAGTAAAAAAATATAAATGAAACCATTACCAGCTTATGACCTGCCTATTTTAATTATGGTTTAATGGCATTACCCAGAATACCTGTCATTGTACCAGTATTTAAGGAAGTCCAAGTTCGACTAATTTGGAGAGCAAGTAGAAACAACTTACTTACAAGTAACTACTTCTTTTAAAAATGATAAACTTAAACAAAACATTCCTTCTTATCTCACTGACGCCAATATAACTTTACGAGTAATAAGCGACCAAGACCAACACAATTTATAACGTCATAATAATATCTAGGAACGCAAAAAGTAAAAAAATGTAAGCGCCACACGAACAATTATGGGAAAAAATGTAGAAAAACGAGAAAAAAACAGCTTCATAAATATATAAATGGCGCATCAATCTGGTATACAGCTTATCTTTATGGAACAAACTAATTAAACGATCCATTTTACGATGTGCACATCAAGCACTATTTTCTTGTCATGACTACATAGTTTCCTCTTTCATATTATTTACAGTAATTATTGACTGAAACACAAAACACGTAAATAATCCCTTATTATTAATACTTAACAATTTTACTAGTTATAAATCTTTCATTGACTGGCCTGTTGGTCGAGTGGTTAGTAACCCTGACTGCTAAACCGGAGGAGAGTACGATACCCACCCAGGACAAATCTTTGTGTGAGCATGATCATTTGTTCTGTGTCTGGGTGTAATTTGTCTATAATATGTGTGTATTTAGAAATGTATAAGAATGTTTATCAGTTGTCTGGTTGCCATAGCACAGGCTTTGCCTAGTTTGGGATCGGATGACCGTGTTCGCGTTGTCCTAAGATATTATTATTATTATTGTGCGTGCAACAGTGTTTTCTGAAAACTTCCAGGTTATAGCTGTCAGGAAACACTCGTTTAGTCAAGATGGAATAGGTGTCCAGCCAGGCGTACTCCTTTGTCAATCACATAACTGTTTACCATCAGATGAGATAATGGTCAAAAACGAGCCTATCTATACTAAAATCCTCCTTGCCGATTTCGACAACGGCGACCCCACGACACTACTTCCTAGCGTGTGCCCTAATATGACTCGCTAGACCGAATTTGGTTTTAAATAATAATATTATAAAACTGAAGAGTTTGTTCGTTTAAACGCACTAATCTCTAGAACGACCTGTCGGATTTGGAAAATTCTTTTTGTATACGATAGCCACATTCATGAGGAAGGCTATACGGGAACGGGAAATTTCTACGGGAACGGGAATCAATTATAATTTAACCGGTTTGACTGTATTTTGGAAAAGAAAAGGGGGACAATATTTCCTAGTCACCATCAATATTATTTAATACGGTTCTACGGTACTCATCTCAGATCTAAACTACGAGAAAAGAAAGCCAAGAACACATGAAATTCGCAGACGATCCATAAATCAAACCGCTAAGTTTACAATCGTCCCACTAGATGGCGTTAAACTCAAGTAATATGGTTCTTCCTTGCTCCCAATTTAGTCTGCGGTCACCGATCCTGTATGCGTCATATCGTATGGTCATAGACCCTAATGGGTAATGGCTTATTAGAGTTACAGCGGTGTTGGGTTCGATTCTCAGGTTATGTAGGTGAATGTTAAAATTTGCATAATGCTCAGCCCAATGGCAGAACATTCTCAATTGAAGCGAACAGAGCTATTAAAAAGGACTTTTGTATAAAATATGACTATTATAATAATCAGATACATACGTAATAGTTGAAGTTATTTTAATAAAGAGAACACAATTATAAAGTTACGCGTAAATACGAAATTATTGCATTAATATTACCTCATTCAATTGAAAACGGGTTCGACATAATTATTATTATTTGTAGTTATTTAATTAATTGATTCGAATTAGTTTGGCGAGTAAATACCTGATATTTAATTGCTCTAATTATTATCCATAATCAATTAAAAGCTTCACGGTTATAGGTTTAATAGAATGGCAATAATTGTAATTGGCATTTTACGCTTGGGGTCGTGGGTTTGATTCCTAAACGGAACATAAAATAATATTGTATGGCTTGCAAACTGTTCCGGGATCAGTTGTGTGTGTTTCTGAGTTATTGTTCTTCTGAGTGATATATTTTTGCACATTAACTAGTTTGAGAAAAAAATTGAGAAAAATACAGGACTTTTATTACGAGTCATCAACTAGTTCATTGCTGTTCGGGGCCTTGGGATATGGTGACTGACGGCTGTTCGCTGGAAGGTCAACTACCATATCGTTCAAAATATTGTCGCATTCTTACCTCTTATACATTCAATATCATTGCTTACTGCACTCAGAACGTAAGATAGTGAAAAAACGCAAAACTAAGGCTAAAAATCTTTGTTTTTGGCAAATAAACATTATTATATAAAAAAATAAACGTTACAAAAAGCATGGACAGTAGAGATATTTTTTTTTATTTGAGTTGAATTTGCTCTTGACTCTAGTCTAGGTCTTCGATGACATAGACAAAGCCGACGATGGAGCTAGTTTCGATGAATCATTTTGACAGATTGAGTCTTGTCTTGAAAATATGAGAATTGGTAAGTCACCAAGGTGGTTATTAAATCCCAAAAATTCAAAAAAAATATTTCAAGTAAAACATTTACAGGCGCTTTTGAATTGTCAAGGTTGGTCAGTCAAAAAGATAATGAGAAGAAACTCCACTGACACTCTTTTTAATCAATCAATTCTTTGTATAATCAATTACATTTTGTAGGTACTGACAGAATATAGCCTAAAAACCTCTTTAATTTATTACCTCACTAACACCCAAACAATACTTATAACTTGCCATCGCAACATAACGGCAACCTAACGATGAAAACCGCAGGTACCAACCTAATTGCCCCCTATAAGTTCTATAAGGAAGCGGGCGTAGTTTCCGGCGCGCGCGCAGCAGTGATTCATAGTAGTGCGACTGTGAGTGATGGCGGACTGGGACAGTTCGGAGGTCAATGTCGAGAGGACATGGTGTAGTTTTATTTTGGAACGAGGTTCTGACATCGGCTATGTCCGCGTGAATGTCGGAAAATATTCAAAGGGAACATAGTCCCGGGATCAAAAGTATTCTAGGTCCCATTCCATGGCATGTTCTACTTGTGTGCCAAGTTTTATAAAAATCCATTCAGCTGGTTAGATGTGAAGAGGTAAGAAACAGGCAGACCTCCAGACATGAAAAGTTACTCTCAAAATCCTGGGAATTTGTCGTAGCAAAACGAGGCCTAACATATCAGCAGGATTCTGGTGGTATCCTTATGAGGATTTAATGGATGCATTTACCGAGCTTTGATTTGAGTATGTTGAAGGAAAATAGCGAGAGGAAAAAAGGTAGGTATTATGTTAATTTCCTGCAAATAAGCATGATCAATGATCGTTTTATGTTAGAATAGCTTTTGTGAAGTCTAAATGGAGGCTTTATTAATGCAATTGTTATGTAATTCGATAACGGTAATTATTCGGTCTATTTTAGTAAGCAAAATAAATCCTATCTCTACTAGATTGCTATCTAAAAGATACGCTATCTTGGCGATAAGTGTACAATTGTATGATTCAATAAAAATGTAGGTCATCATGAATGAGCAGGATCTTCTATTAACTTGTTCAGACTTTTTGAATTTCAAGCAAAACTGGTTATTCTGATTTTTTTTACTTTTTCTTTCCGTGATAAGAAAACAGAGTTCAAAAATGGAGGTATGAAAAAAATCACGCCGCTGGCAGAATAGTCGACATCGGCTTAGTTGCGTTAGACGAAAATGAAATCACGATAACTACAGAATTTAAGAAACATGGCGAAGTCTTTAATAGTTCTAATTGCATTAATTGGTAAAGGAGCATTACCTCTCACTATAATTTTTCTTCTCCTTTCCCATTTATATGTTTGATATTTATTAGTATATTATTTAGTATTGTGTGTATTTTATATTATTATGTCTAATTAATATTATTTATGATGTTTGTACACTGACCGCCCTAAATCTAACTTCTTTCGTTCAGTCAAAGGTTGTCTGTAAGAGATTGCCCTGTGCGATAAGACCGCCCATTGTACACTTGTTTTTTAAACGTTTTTACTATGTTTGTAATGAGGTGTACAATAAAGTATATACAAATAACAAATATTTATACCGTAGACGCATGTAATATTTTTGTAGACAGCTCCCACAGTTTTCAGAAATAAAGGGTCACATTGTCACGTCGCACCTGTCTGTTTTTCTAATTATAATTTTATAATGACATCACCATCATAATATTATGACATCGATGTGATAAATTGCAGATTGCAGAACAGACATGTTATCATGATGTAATGTTTACAATTTGGAAGGTCATTGTCGAGACATTTCCGGTTTGAGTCGAATGTGGTGTTAATATGCAATGCATGGATTCGCAAAATGTGTGTCATACGGGTACCCGGTACATAAACCAGTATACTAACTTATAACGAATATTTTATATTCTACTATATGCTTACTATCTTTAAGATTTCTAAACGTCAGTTTAATTTTGCAAAGGTTATTGCAGATAACTGCTCCAATACAGTCATGACTCTAAACATTTGAACCTTCATTTATTCTTTTCATTTGTAATACTAGCACGTTACAAACATTGCCTCCTAATTTTCCTCCTTTCCATGGTTTACTTGGCTCTCGACATGATTTATCTCGCAATTTATAGTAACTATACCTAGGCCCAGTAGACTAAAGACATAATCATCTTCTATAAACTTTGTTTCTGCAGTTACTGTTGTATTTTCATTACTCATATAATCTTCCACGGGTTTCAAAGATGAACTAAGTGTTACATCAAGCAAGATCATCTTTAGTTTGTATTTCAACTGTAAAATAATCATATTTTTTATTTCTACATTAACAAGTATGCAAATTGCAGTGTGACAGAGCATTGAAATCCGACGTGACTAATAACACGTGTCAATTCGCACTTAGATAAATATTTACTTAGCACAGAAATAGATGTGAGGTAACTGTTTATTTTTTAAGACTCCTAGCGTATTGACCTAGTGGCTACAACTGCAAAGGCCGTCGGAGTATTTAAGGAGATTGGTTTTAAGATTGGGGCAAATTGGAATTAAAATACAACAAAGAGCACTAAGAGCAATGTTGAACCTCTCAAAGTCGTGAATTCAAAATTTGGAAAGTCGACCTTTGCAAGATGTTCTGCAATATTATTTAAATTATCATTTATTCTATTGTATAACCTTACTCATACAGCAGCATTTATTAAAGTAATTTTATGGTAACCACTTTGACTATGAATCTATAGATCTTAACTCACTTCTCCGTGTCCAAGTCATTATAAAATCTTTACCCATCTTATCTAGAAACAAATTAAAATCCAGTATAACAGTCGTCTATCATTCCACAAACGGCGATGAGAAATAGGTTAGCGCCGACAATGCTTAAGCAACATAACATTATGCATTGTTGTCGTCCGTAGACCCAACAAGCCACAGGTGGGTAACAAGTGGTTTCAAATTACAGTGACATCTTGGAGCTTTCAGGCGGAAATTTTATTTCGTAAATGAAAATTTATTGAAAATGTAGGCCCGTATAATGCAAGACTGGAGACCAGACACAGCTAGAAGGAGTCGTGGCAGACCGAAAAGAAGATGGAGGGACGCCTTGGATGGCTTTTTAGCGAATTTGAAAAAGGGAGGCCTTCATCAGGATTAAGAAAAAAATTACAACCGCAATTGTTAAATGAACTGTGTGAAGATATATAATCTATATCTATACTTAATAATATAAAGAGGACAGATTTGTATTCATTCAGCAATGGATAGATAGATAGATATTTTAACCCCGTACTCCCACGAGAACGGGAACTACGCGGTTGAAACCGCGTGACGTCCGCTAGTCATAAATAAAACAAAAGGGAGTGAATGATAGCATGACTATTAGCAACGATGGAAGAAGAAAACATACTGCTCGGACCCAAAGTAACATGGAACAATGTGGTGATGACGATGAAGATTGGAAGGCTCTTACTGCAAATGATGATCAACTTAATAACAATTAGACTTTATAATCACAGACTTTTCTATCAAGTCCTAAAAAGTCCTGGTATTTTAGTTGGCATTAGATGATTAAACTTTCCAACGATGGGCCAGGGAATTAAATTGATTAGATAGAAAGAATGGAGCTAGTAGTAGTACTTGATGTTATGTCATGTCATTTAGAAAAACAAAAAGTGAAAACAACGGATAAAGATGAAGTAATAGAAACAGCAAATAAATCTGAAATTGGCATTTCTTAAAACATCGCATCGGAAATACACGAACCGAATGTCCAATTTCCGTTTAAGAAAACCAGGTTTTCAAAGCAATAAATTGAAATTGTCCAGAAAATGCCAAGTAAATGGTTAGCACAAACATCCTGTGTCGATATTCGTAACAGTAATATTTATTATAGCCTCTTAAGATTTTATCGTCGTTTGGAAATCCATTTGAGCGCCGGGACTAAATTTTCGATGTTATTTCTTATTTTTCTGTTTTCTTTATTATACGTTTTTTAGTTCATTTTATATTGGATGTTGGTTTTGGTCGGTTTTTCTGCTTCACTATGGACATTTAGCATTTCTGACGATTTTTTTTTGCTTATCTTTATCGCTTCAAAGTAAAGGTTCATTTAAATCGTCATAATATTAATTGCGCGTTTTAATGCTGTAAGCATTAAGTTACGGAGTTTAACCCAGAACATAAAAAATATAACGACTTTTTATAAAGGCTCATTTTAATGTTCTTAATCTAAAAACTTGTACTTACTTGCTGGTGTTAAGTATATTTCAACTCTAGTTTAACTTTGACACGCAACCATCGCGTGCGAGTGTTACCTCACTAAAGATTTATGGTTAGTGTTGCCAACTGCGAAAATGGTAAAAATGAGTTTGCGCTCGGAAGGTCGAATGGGACAATATTCCGAGGAGTTTAAGCTATATTTTTAGCAAAACCTCATTGTACAGAATTGCTACAGCAATGCCTGGAATCATAATTCTTTATGTTGAAATACGTTTATGGCTGCCTGTAAATGGCTCGGGTTTGTAATAAATGACTAGCTAAGGCAACTAACTAATAACTTACAAAGAGTTACTTTGTGTTAGAAATAATAAGAAGAAACACAAAGACTGAAATAGAAATGATGTAAAAGAACACTTTTATCATTGAGTCATTTCTATTTACAAGTCATGTGAAACCTCAATAAACAAATAGAAACATGCCATAAAACTAGGATTCAGGAAGCCCTCTATAAATAATCTGACCCTTTGAATAATTCAAGACACAATCAATAAGATTAAATCATTAAAACAGAATAAACGACTATAAATCCCAATTACAGAATCACAATTCCAAACAACGACCATTTAAATTTCCGCATCCCGGTCATAAATATTATCTACCTGAGTATCTATTCGGCCTCCTCAATTGTGTTCAAACGACTATTATCCTATTCTGTAATTTCTAGATCGTGGATTCCGGTATTCTAATGGTAAATCATATTTACCGGTAAGGGAACGTTCGCATTGTTTCTTTCATCCGGTATTCAAGAATTGCTGAGCAGGTATTCGACCTTGACTTTGTGACCTTCGTTTTCGATCTTGACCTCATTAATGTCTTCATAATCCGGTTTAGTGTTAATTATAAGCCATGTGGCTGTGTAATTGATAATGATTGGGGTAATCCTGGGATTTATATCTGGGTAGAGGTGCTACAAAACGCAGAATTTTTTAAAGTAAAAATGCCATTACAGTAAAATATATTTTCTCTTTCATTTCGCGGTTATTATTGCTGGTTAATACAATTTTATTTAAGTTTTAGCATAATCTAAAAATATGGCTGTAGTCTTTTTCGCTTCTTTAATCATCATAATAATCTAATATTAAATCCTCTGAACAAAATCATCTCCATTATGTTAATCTTCCTCAAGCTCTTTTTTCGTTTTCCCATCCACGTTTTCTTAATCTGAATCCAATAGTTTACAATTCGTTTCATGGTTCATTGCTTCTACAAATTTCCTCAGTCAGCTATCGTTGACGATGTTCTAAAACTCAGTTTTCAATCTCGACTGCACTTTCATCTCACTAAACTGAGTTCCAGCTTTTGATGATTCGAGCAAATTGAAGTTAGCATATTAATATAGTATATTAAATTAATTGAATGTACACAGAAAATAACACGTTTTCATATTATTTGTACTTACTTAATTGAAAATTGAATTTGTTGTGTTGATGAAAAAATAACAAAGGTTACTTGTTTACCGTATAATTAATGTTTTCGCTTATTTTATTTTTGTTTATGAACATTCCCTAGAGTTTTTGCATGAGTATGTAAGACACGCATGTTTTGCTGTTTCTAATGTGTTTAAGTTGACGTATTTTGTAGACGCCCAGTTTTAGTTCTGAGTACGTAATTCTGAGACACTCATTCATAATCCATAATTACTTTTGTATCACAAAGTCATGGAAATAATACGTTCCTACTAACATGTTAGTTCGGATGATTCAAATAAAAAAAACTAGACAAAAATTGCAATTTTCTATGTACTTGATTCTTTTTACATACTAAAGGAATTGAAACTCTTCACAAGTATAAAATGTAATACTAACATTCGTGAAATGAATATTGCATTTACTGAAAAGAGTGGAATTATACTTCACTTAATATTCTTCAGACTGTAGTTTCAACTCTGATTTTTTTTTGTAGCTCTTACTAATGATACGAAAACAAGTTTTGAACGTAATACTCCTAATGTAACCACAGCAGACTAGGTAAGAAAGGAAGAAACTGTAGACTAAAACAAGAGTTTTAGATATTCATTCTAAAATCTTCCATAGATGATACTAGAACAACAACTAAAAATAATGAAACTATCTCGAATACTCGAGTCGATAACAGAACTGGAATTGTTACAAAAGGAGATGCAAAAATAATTATCCAATTGTTATCACAGAAGACTAAGAAATGACGGAAGAAAGTGTAGACTAAACAGTTTTATATTCATTCTGAAATCTTCTGTAGAAGATGCTAGAACAGCAACTGAAAATAATGAAACCATCTCGAATACTCGAGTCGATAACAGATCTGGAATTGTTACAAAACGGAGACGCGCACGCCGATAGCCGCGGTATGTGCCGGACATAATTATAGTCTTACTTGCATGCTTTCTTTTTGCAACGCTCGCTTAGGACTCGCGGACAGGTCGCTTTGTTTCAACGATTCGAGAGATGAGTTTGAATATGTATGTTGTTGTATCAATTTGAATATACGGTGCCAGTGAATTTGTGTGGCTGAAAGGAAGAAATTTTCTGGTCGTTACGATGACGATGTGGAAAATTTATGTTGATTACACTGCTGTAAATTCTTTGTGTATCTCTTGTTTTTACTTTGAATATACCGACTTGCCGTAATTTGTAATCAGAATAATATACGTATGTAGTTTTTACGATGACTTTGTGCATACAGTTGTAAATTTGTAAGACCGTTTGCTATTCATGTTTGTATTAAAAATACTATTCGGTTAGCATACCGACAAACCATCTTTCTATCTATTTACCAGCTCCATTTTCTAGACTACTTAAGTCATTTAAGCGTGTGAAGTATATTATGTTGATTAATATAATAGCTACGATTGATTCATTAAACTAATTTTATATCTAGCATTCGATTTTAATCTCTGCAGGTGGTTGTGGAACCTGTTATGAACAATGTCAAAATAATTAACTAAACTAATAATTTGATGTTGATCCGATACGTCAGGCTGTAATATATTGAGATCATAAAGTCACACGACTGTATCCAACGCACACGCGATTTGACCACCTAGGTTTTTAATCTTAGTAACAACGTTATTAGTCTCGGAATCTTCTAGATTTTTTTAAGGATCATCGTCTGCCTAGCCTTTTCTCAACAATGTTTCTGTCGGCTTCCAGTTTGCACCAGACCAGTCGGCACCAGACAATAATATAGTTAAATACCGGTATTCTACTTTGAGTGACTGTTTATATAACCTCCGCTACCCAGTTACTGAGTGTCTCAATGGCCTTTATTTTACTTGTTGGACTTTCGGCTACCTGTAGTAACTATTGCGTTTTACAATCATTTGCTACATGTTTTTCATGTAAATTGCTGATTGGTGCGTACGTAATAATACCTACTTTAAAACTAATAGAGAACTTTCTTGCCAGAAGGTCGCCTGAAGGACGTGGCGCCAAAATAAAAAGATTATCTTCAAGGTTTTTAGCAGGGCTGATTGTCCGGGCGTCAACTAAAGATCGGTTAGTTTACTCTATGTTAGGGTACTGTTAAGCAATAATTGGATTATTTTTGCATCATTATTTTCTTCAATCTCAGTAGAAATACATTCCATCTTACTATGTAACATGTTTGTCAATGGGAACATTGTTGATGTGTAACATCTTTCCTCTCGCTTTCCTGCAATCTGTGGGACTGATTTTGTGAAATGGGACGGACGTGTGTAACAGGAAGCTGAGGAAGCGCGCTATTTAATTTGACCAATGAGCGCGCGCAGTGGTCGAGTTGGATGTCAGTTTGTACTTTTAATGTTAAAATTGCTTTACACCAAGGAGACACGTCAGATGTTACACATCCTATGCGACTACTGTAAAACTCGCTCGTTTCAAAGACTTTTCGACCCCAAACTAACCGTGACATTTGTCATTCAAATTCGTTTACTGCAGTTTCTAGAACCTAATCGTACCAATCAAGCACAAGTAAGTATTTTTAAGTAATTACGTCACAAAAAAGAAGGTGTGTGTGTAATTAAAATGGCCGTTGTGTAAGTTAGCGCAAATTGATTAGTTTTTAAGCTATCCTACTGGTTTCTGTGTGAAATAATCGGTTGCATCATTCGTCAATGCTTGTCTATAAAACTGGTATATTTTTGGCTGTTATTCGTTGTTCTACGATGCTATTGTTTAACTGAGATTGAATGGAAATGGCTCCACTGATGGCAGTTTGCTTTTCAATATATTTTCCATCACGCTTGTATTTGCCGAAGGGATAGGTAGAGATCTAACGTTATAGTAGGAGGGTTCTTTCACATTTCACCAGTTCTGTTCGAGTTTTATGACATGACGCGAGCCTGCTGCCATCAGCCGGGCACAAATTCAGACTCCGGTCTGCCACTGAAAAATTCCAGATGGAAATATCGAAGTTCTTTAATTCATTGGATCATTGGCAAATATTTGAATGTTGCCATCGTCCGTGTCACTTGCTTACGCATTTTTACCATCAATGATTTGTAAAGGTTTCTAAGTTTATGAGTGCCTTCATTTCTTTAACCGTTTTAATTACAACGTAAGCTTGTTGGCTGAAGCTATTGATTATTAAATAAAATAATAAAGCCCTTTATTTCCAGTAAATTTTCATTTATTAGAATCTGTGCATGAAGGTACCTTTTAGTTATGGTAGGTATGTTATTTATATATTTCTTACTTAATCTATAAGAAAGAAGTATTTATACCGATATAATAACAGATTTTTTTAATGATTATTATTTTCCACAATAAGAGGAGCTCGTGGCTAAATAATAACAGCCGCACGGGTCGATCTTCAAGGTTAAGCAACGCTTGCAGGTTAGTCTGTGGATGGGTGACCATCTTAACATACCGAGACTCCTCCGTGCCTCGGAAAGCACGTTAAGCCGTTGGTCCTGGCTGTCATTTGTAGATCTTTGGCAGTCGTTACGGATAGACAGAAGCCAGATAATCTGACAGCAGTCTTGCCAAGGAGTACCGTGTTACCCAGTTAATGGGTTGTGGAGGTCTGGTAGGCAGCCGCTCCACGTAAAATACTGGTATTCAGCTGAATCCGGTTTGACTGGATGCCGACCCCAATATAGTTGGGAAAAGGCTAGGCAGATGATGATTTTCCACAATAAGTCTTTAAAAATAACCTATTTCCCGACGGTTTAAAATTCTATCTACCCATTTAGTCTTCAACAAAGGCTGAAAGACATCAAAGAAAACAGAAAGATACTAAAACCGAACAGCTCCTAAAGCTAAAACATCACAAGTAAAACGATAAAACGTTGGATAATGTAATATATAGTGAATTCGAGCGTCCGCTCTTGGATTATTTTCCCAGAGCGGGGCGTAAGGTGTAATCTCATAATATGGCGTCCATCGCTCGACCTTACTTGAGAGGCTTCAGTTATACGTCGACCGTTGTATCCACGTATCAAAATCTCCGAAATTGAGACTTGGAAAGTGATATGCTTCGTCTATTATGGCCAGTGTTTTTTCACATTTTCACTTATCGGGAATATGTTCTGAAAATGCGGTGAACAGAGATAATATAGGACAAAAGAAAGAAAGGCCAGTGTCTCGCAAATTGTAAAGTGCGGCAATTTGAACAGTTTCAAGTGTATTAAACTGTCGATATAACTTGCCCTGTATATACGTGTGTCAACTATGGATGGAATGACAGCTCACTTCGTGATGACGTGACATCTTGATTTTATGGATTGACAGATCACCTCGTGATCACTTCACCCAAGCCACTCACTCGTTGTGTTCACTTCGACATGTTTAAATTTATACTTTAAATTACAATGTTTTTCGATGAATATTAAGTTTTAATTTATTAATATTAAGTGAATATTCGTTTAAGTAACAGTATTACTATGTTGATACTTAAAAGAACTTACCTTAACTAAAATATACTGTTATTCTTTTGTTTTATTATTTCAACTAATTGCATTTATTATAAATCTAGTTCATGCAAGTCTGCTTTATTTTGCTGTTTATGTGTTTTTTAATTATGTTCAAACTAAGCAAATATGTATACAACTGTTTGCAATAATTTAATCTGAATTCTGATTCAAAACAATTTTTTGTATTAAATTAAATATTGTACCTAATATCCTATCGTTTTATAAGAGAATTCATAGGTTAATAAAATAAGGATTTAATGTATCTATAACTACAAGAGTTTATGTAGAACATAAACATCATTATCGATTGCTGATGATAATGCAAATATTTTTCATCTAAATGCACCTGTTTCTATTTCACTGATTCAAATCGCGCTGTGGTTTTACATTCAAATATTTGTTTGTTTTATTTTTTTAAGAATACGCCATACTTTTGACACTATTTCGAAAAAGACGTTTGAAAGATTATTTTTCTAAAACTACACCAGATTGTTTTATTAAATAACATAGTTTTGCTTGTTACATTATTTTGTGAAATTCTTTGTTTTAATTATAAAACAAAGAATTTTACATGAGAGAATTTCCTTTTTACTAAATAACAATTAAGTTTTAATAAACTTAATTGAAAAAGAGCAAATTAAGAAAATTTAGAACATTACCAAAGAGCGCTTCCCCTCTTCTACTTATTTAAAATTTTCCGGTACCCGACAGGATCTATCATTGTTTCTCTTCAAAAATTCACTCTCATCAGTTTTCTCCATCGCGCCAAAAGAAGTATAACTTCAAAAAGAATTGATGGATAGATTTGTGTAAAAGATGATAATGACTAAAAAGGAGGCGAATTTTTATCATGACGTCATCAGGATAAAACAGCAGAATTCACACTAACTATGAATGAAAACAAACATGCAGAAAGTAGACTATAGTTGCATTGTATCACCGAATTATCACAAGCTATGTTATCATTCGTTTATCATTATGTCATGCGAGATAACACTGTGCTATATTTGTGCTAAATTTTCTACTTTCTCGTGCGAATCGTTTTAGCAGCCTTGAGATTCCGAGATTATAACTTGCTCATTTTTATAAAGGTTGGTTTGGGGTGTTTGTAGCTAAGTAAGAACAGTCGTACCGGCTGATCTCCAAGGTTAAGGAATGCTTGCCGATGGATGGGATCCATCACATATGGACTCCTTCGTGCCTCGGAAAGCACGCAAAGCCGTTGATCTCTGTTGTCATTTGTTGATCTGTGGCAGTAGTTACGGGTAATAAAATTCAGTAGTTCTGACACCAGGTTTCCAAGGGATATCGTGTCCAGTTTCTCGGTTATAGAAGACAGATTGGCAGTCACACTAACTAAAATACTTGTAGTCAGCTACATCCGGTAAGTCTGGGAGCCTATCTCAATATATTTGAAAAAAGGCTGGGTAAATGAAATTGTTTGGTAGGTAGGTTTTCTAAGTCTAAATCAAAAGTATTGTCATGTCACGCCTATTTTTATCGTTTCACTCTTTAATTTTTCACATCACATTATACGACCTGACCTGACCTGAGCGCCTAGTGTTTTCGCTCGCTCACTAGACCCCGCCATCCCCTTCTAACCTAACCTATCCGAGCCGGGGTGCCCTAACTCCCGAGCTCGTTTAGCTCGCTCTTGCATCCAAGTTCTCCTAGTAACAGAAGTAATATTGTATTTCAGGAAAACAAGATTTGGTGAGATTTATCCATTTTGGTAGGCAAAATAAGAATTATTTTGGAACTTAAAACGTTGTTCTTTAGGCACCTCGGTATAGGAGTGAGTTTATATTTTTTGAAATTAACATATTTTACTTGGTTCGCATTTAAATTGTAGTCCAATATTATATGGGATTGTAGTTTTTTTATATTCGAAATTCACTTAGCTATACGTCAAAACATTCGTGCTAGACCCTCAATTATTGTAGCAAGAGCATACTTTCATAAAATTAATCTATCGTTATTTTAAATTTATTATAAGAATTTACCTATTCCTAATTTTTAACGAGACTAACACTTAATAAAGATACACTTATTAGTATCCTGAAACAAAAATCTTTACGAAAACTGACATTTACTTATGATCTTGTACGTTATGCCTCTACACTCCCTATCACAGAAACCCTCTTTTGAAACATAGCCCCTCTTATCTCTTCATATAATATACGGGTCTGGTCATCACTCTTTCGAGTTACTAACATCATGAGCATCCCTTATCTTTTCAGTGGCGATTCTATTATGTAATGCTAGTTCACTTCTGACTTTATTTTTATCTTTTTCCTCCAAGACAGTGTAACCTACTGTTTCTAAAGTTTTCCTTTGTGTGAAATATATACATTCTGATCTTGATTTTACTTTATCAATGTCGCTTCTTTTTCAACCCTTTATAATCTAGGGGATAATATCACGCGACCCCAACCCACGGAAGGGGTTATATGCTATATCTTTAGGATTCACTGCGGTTACGTTTGATAAGTCATAAAACCTGAAAGGTGACCTTCAAAGAGGTCGTGGATGGATATGAAATTCACACTAAGTTTTATTTGTTAGATACAATTAGCTGGCTAATATACTTGGTAGGATAGTATTATTTTACCAGTACCAGTCCCTGTGGATTACAAATGGTAAAGTCCCAGTACCCTGTGGATTACTAATAGTAATTTTTTTTTTTTTGGAACGGGAAATTTAATTAAATTATTTTTCTTTTTTATGGTAATCGTCATACTTTTACCAAAAAAGATTTCTTCTTCTTCATTCTATTTAAAAGCAATGTTAATGAGCAATATCTTTAAATATTATAAAGTACCTGGAAGACTGTTTTTTTTTGTTGGTAAACGTTTTAGAATAATGAAACCTAGCTAGATCGATTTATCGCCCCCGAAACCCACTGCATACTAAATTTCATGAAAATCGTTTGCGAGGTTCAGATTTTATATTTATATTACAAGGATTGCTCGATCAAAGGTATTAGATAAGTGCGGAAATTAGGTTAATTAGATTTATTGATTTGTAAAGTTTAACTTTAATAGCTAAAAACCACATAGTCGCTTTCCATCAGGTGAAAAAAAAAGATTAATCAATAAGTATATTATATTATACATATATAGTATATTTTATTTCAGTAATTTCAGTGAAGGAAGGAAATACAAATACTACTTCATACTTAGTCATGATTTTCATGAAGCACTTGAGCTATCAACGCATGTTTAGACCACTCAGCAACTGACCACTTCAAATCCAGTTAATATTATTAGAATGTTTAACATGTAAACTATTAATAAGAGTTTCAGAAGCATGTACTTATTTTAACTTTTTGAACGCCACTGTCACGTATAGGTGACAAGCAAGCGCGTCCCCTGTACGCCAAATGTCACAAATACGTGACAAAAAGTACGGTAAATTTGTGGCCCCCGACGCCAGGGCACGCCGATGCGTTTATGTTCTGGCGTTCAAAAGGTTAAGGGATTTCTTCAATTTTCATACTAATCTGTGTTTTCTATTAGCTACAACCTGTGAGTCTTTAAGTCAAGAGTGAATAGGTTATTTCTAGGCAAGCGTGCTCCGTCTTCGACCAAATCATCGCTTACCGTCAGGTGAGATAGTGGTCAAACGCGTGCCTATGAATAGTAAAAAAAAACGAATCTAAATTAAGTTAAGAAGACAGAAGATCTTTTGTAAATATGTAGTTAGTATTCCTTTATAAATAATTCAAAATCGAAATCAAAAGTCATTTATTCAAATTAGGCTGAGTGCCAGCACTTTTTGAACGTCAAAGTTCTACATAAAGACAGTCCCCCAAAACGCCCGCCCGTCACCACTTCCTAGTGTTATAGCTGGGAAGAAGAAGTGGCGCAACAAACTCCCCAGCAACACATCTGTCTGTTAAGTTTTAAAAATTAAGGTTGATTTTGGTCCTATGGTTCTTTCATCATTGGGAAATGGTCCTCACCATTGCCAACAAAATGATTGAGGTACACTATCAGGACTGCTTTCAATTCCCAAATGATGCAAAGCCTTTTGGTAAGTATTTTATGTAAATGTTATTTATTCATAAATTGTATTGTATTTGGACACGAGCTATGACAAAGCAATCATTGTTACAAGTAAATTATTACCAAAGTTTCTTAAACTAAACAAATTCGTTCCCATAAAATCATGAACGTATCATAAACGTCTAATATTCAGGATATGATCTAAACACATAAGTTTTGTGTTTATAATAATGCCAAGAAATGCTTTGTGATATAATAGAGAATGCTGTATTTTAAAGTAACGGATTCGTGATATTGTTGTATTTGAACTTAACTGTGTTTTGTGTTAATATTTATGGTGTAACTATTGAACTGATTCAGAATATTGAGGTAGGTTAGGTTAAGTGTAAGGCCGCTTTGGTACATGTTCCGAATATTGGAACCTCTCGATTAGGTTGTTTGCAAATCAGGATCCTTAAGCAGTGTGTTGCCTCTGTTTTTCTGAAAAAAGCTAGAATAAACTAGACCAAAATGATGATGTCGATTAGATGCGACGATCCTGCTATCCTAGCCGGATTCAGCTGAATACCAGTATTTTTCGACGATTCTGCTGTAAGCTAGTTAAGTATAAAGTTTTAGTGAATAACAGCCTAAGCCCACTAATTTATTTTCAGTAAACCTTCCCTTAACATTAAATTAAATAATGATATAATCCAAAAGTGTAAATGCGCCATTTTGTTTTCAAGTCACCACATGGAATGGTGGTATTGACATGTACCTTGTTCGGCTGAAGGTGACCCCTGTTAACTTTAATTTGACAAAAAGCTCGAATATAATATAATACCGAACTACCCACATACTAGAGGAGCTCGTGGCTAAATAAAAACAGCCGCACGGGTCGATATTCAAGGTTAAGCAATGCTTGCCGAGGTTGGTCAGTGGATGGGTGACCATCTTAACATACCGAGACTCTTCCGTGCCTCGGAAAGCACATTAAGCCGTTAGTCCCGCTGTTATTTTTAGATATTTGGCAGTCGTTACGGATAGTCAGAAAATCTGACACCAGTGTTAACAAGGAGTACCGTGTTACCCAGTTAATGGTTTGTGGAGTTCTGGTAGGCAGCCGCTCCATGTAAAATACTGGTTTTTAGCTGATTCGGTTTGACTGGAAGCCGACCCCAATATAGTTGGGAAAACGCTAGGCAGATGATGACCGGACTACCAACATACAAAAATGTTTAGTCAATACCAACATGAATATTGATCCTGGCAGTCAATAAATTAGACATGTCAGTTAACCTAAAATATTTCATGCGGAAAAACGATGCGGTGTGAATAATGGATTATGTCATTTATGCGGAAGAAAAATTCTTGTAAAAACCGCAACAACAGTTTAGGTGTTTTTACCTTTGCTGACCGTAATTCCGATAAAATCAAGATTATTAGCGCAATCAGAAATTGTTTATTTATTTTTCTGATAATATTGATATGCGAATTTTATCGATTCTGCATCATTTTTTCTTATCTTGAGCGTAATTTGGGTGTTGCTTTTATTTTGGTCGTTTTCAGCCTAATATTACCTATTTATAATCATTGTATTATTTGAACCCTATAGAAAATTGCCATTTTCTGAAAATAAACCTGGAGATAGTGTCAATACCGCAATATCATTAAAAAGTAAGTACCGCAGCTCAAATCCGTTTATATTGAAACAAATATAGTTTTTTCTAAAACTACATTACACTAATTGGTTTCTGACATAACGCTCTAATTTCCCTAAGTAATTCCTTTTTTTGCATTTTTGTGTAACTACACGATACGCATTTGAATTACAACTTTTTTTAGAATGAATTTTTTTGTCTATTCTGTATCCTGGACTGAAAGAGACTAGATCCCACGACACAGGGAATCCTAGGGTCTAAATTTAGTTTGTAATCTGTATTATTTATGGCATATCTATATGTGTAATTTGTCTATAATATGTATGTATTTAGAAATATATAAGTAAGTTTATCAGTTGTCTGGTTGCCATAGCACAGGCTCTGCCTAGTTTGGGATCGGATGACCGTGTGTGAGTTGTCCCAAGATATATATGTATATATTTTTTTTTAAATTGCATTGAAACTCTTTGTACCCAGACTACCTCTTCGCAAGTTTTTTTAGTTCGCTTTCCCGAAACTTGCTCCTATAATCGTAATATGTCATAACTTAAAGATGGCGGCCTATTATAATGAGGCTGACTGCCGGCTGACCTCTGCAACGTTAATCGCCTTGCATTGACCTTTCCGGCGAAAAACAGCTGTAAACCATTTTCTTTTTTACCTAACATCCGCAATAAAATTGCGGTTGAAAGTATCACCTGTTTAAATATAAAGAAGACAAGTCAGAAAATGTAGATATAATACTGTGTTACTTAACTTAGAATAAACGTATTGAAATAAGTCCTTGTGGTTCGAAAATGGTACCAAAACCAAGTGCCATTTTGTGACCAACAAAATATTTTAACATTCCTATTCCTGATCATACGGCTTTTAAATTTCCGGGAAATTGTATCATTTGAATCATATGCTTGAAGATATCTTCCCGTTATCGGCCGCCGGTATCTTGAAACGTGATTTTGTAAAATACGTAACTTAGGAATCTGAAAACGTATGTCAAATTTTTCAGTAGAAATATTGACTTATTTGTTTTGATTAAAGCCGGTTATAAGCCAAAAGTTCCTATGACTTGTTTTCTACCACATGTTTTGTTATTGCAACCTGCTTTCAACTTGTCCTCATAATTTCAGTAATTATTTCTGTATAGAGTTTCAAATTGAGTATTCGTACTAAATTGTTGATGATTAACAACTTAATAAAAATTCTAGCAACCGGCATTTCTTCGTTAGATATTAATCATTCTTGTTTTATGTTGTAATAATTGTTACTTGTGGATAGTATTACGTAATATAAATAATGTGTCCTGCGGTCTGGTTGCCGCAGTCTTTTTATTTAATTATTTACCGACGAATAGTTCGTAGCCCAAACGACGTCACCGGTGATGTAACAGGAGAAATGGACAACGCCAGTAAACGAAACCATCGACATAATGACCGCATTACATCATATTCCTCCAAATTTTACACGGACATTTTTTTTCACCCGCATCGCGATTACTGACCCCAAAAAAACACAAAATAAACACGTTGTTTACGCAAAAAACAAACGCTCAGAAAACCTCGGAACTTTAATTTTTCATCGGAAAGAATCAATGGAGAAAGTGCGTGTTGTGATGCTAAAAAAATAACGTTTCTAATTCCACAACAGACGCTCGCCGGCAAATTGAATTTTCTCCCAATTTGACAGCTGTCACGTTGACAGTTCCGATTTTTTCCGAGCAAAGGCGACAAAGTGTTCTGCTTACCTTTAACAAGCCGCTGCAGAATAATCTCCTTGTGCTCGTGAGTGTGGGGCTCCCCGATCACCGCGAGCAAATAACATCCCGTTAGAGGGCTCGGTGGGGGCACAGAGGCGGAGACCTCCGTCCCCAGAGACAAGGACCTGTCCTCGTCGTGGTCCATCGCCGACGGCGGCGCCGGCGCGACTGCCGACGGATCGCCCAGGGCTAGCGAGTGAATCGACCGCTCGGCACGAGAACTCCGATCGGAATGGATTGAAACGGGCTGCGAGGTAGACACTTGCGCGCGCAACGCTCCGGCATCGACCGCGGGATGTGCGCGCCACGCAGACGCGTCGGCGACTCGACTCAACCCCAAAACCGTCTTTTCGTTCTAACTTAACATTTCTTTTATGTGAAAGATAGAGATGGAATATGTCGTAGGGCGTATACAGAAGCCGCTGTAGGTTGTTCAGCGCACACGTGATCTGCATTGCGTCTAAACAACCCGGCTAAATAACCTCGGACCGGTGCTCAGCTGTTCAACAGAATGCCATGGTTGTTACAATCGATAATGATATAATCGGAATGACTTGACATTATGGCGTTTGGTCAGTTAAATTTTAAGATGGCTCTATTATTAGCCGGTAGGCTCGGCCGGGGGCTCGGCTCAGGGACCCCCTGAGCAATATGTCTGCGCAGGACTGCAGTGACATGTCCCATTTGTTTTCCTGACATTTATCATTTTCCTACTGCCAGGTGGATTGTTAGCAATGTTGCTTAATTTTTATCTCGTTTCCCGCATAGTCATTTGCTCCTTCAGTTTCTTATAATAAATAATTAGAATGTTTTCCTCGTATCCAATTTTTATTTGAGACGTTTTTTTGAGTTGGGTCATTTTTATAACATTAATTCAAAAATAATGGCATATCGTTTCAGAGTTCTAATACTCTATTAGGTTTATTAAAAAATATCACTTTTACGTGCTTAAAATACTTAAGATTGTTTATTTTATGGACATTAATACTTACAAGTAAATATTGTTTTTCTTACAAATAATTTTACGCGGGGATAGATTTTTCAAATAAACCGATCCTTTGATAATAACTTATTCGTGCAAAAAATAATTAATCGGGCCTAGTTTTTAGTAACTTACTACTTCTAAAGAACCTAATTTTAAATTGGCCCTTAGGTACGTGTTATCCTAATTAAATTATAGTAATAACGGGAATAAGTGCCAACATTAAATACGAGAATTAACTTCAGAACCATTAATTTATCTCTTTTTTTTGTATAATGAATTCGGCAGCCATGTAAAGGCTAATTCCCAGGAGCTCGAAATCTATTATTCTCCAAACAATTTCTCTCCATACATTGATTCCCAAGAATTTCATAATTTTATTAGTTAAATAATAAAATAGTTAAATTGTTCCCAGCGGCTCCACGTAAGGTCAACAAAACACAAATTGCGAACATAACGAATGTAAATTCTTTGGGTGTGGAAGATCTAGCAACAGCGCCATCTTGGTTCTCACACATTATCTATTAATTCGCATAAACATGCATCTATTGCAAGGGCGAAAGGTCGACTATCCTATTATGGTATTGAAGATGAACAGCGCGGTAGGGTGCGGGGTGGACACGGGAGGTTCGACATTGTCGCATTACTCCGGTAATCTGGTTGTTGAATCATAAATTATTTATTTTTGTAAATATATATATTTTTGTGCAATTTGTACTTTAACATTTTTGGAGCTCATGGGAATGATTTTATTTATTATAATATTGCTTTTTTAATTTGGAGCAGCCGGGAATAAAATTATGGAGCGCCTGTGTAAATAAACGAATTAATTTTGCAAATGGTCTTTCGACACATTGATCAATGAGGAACTACATCGACTGAAGCCATGTTAAGAATCTGCAATCCTTGTTTCTCCAAATGTTTGGATAGGTATTTGACGTGATACTTGATTTTCGGGCGTTTTATGAGACTGTTCAACTAATATTCAAAAAGTGATTCTCGGCCTGGTTTGAATAAATTAATTTTAATTTCATAATCAATCACCCCGCAAAAGTTGAAGGGTTTTTGATGAAACTTGGAATACAGGTAGATCATGACCCAGATTACGACATATTATGTAGAAAGAAAAAGAAGAAAAAACAGTGTTTCTTTGCGACAAGCGTATGATATTTTATCCCTAGATTTTATCCAGGTATTAGTTTCCCGTATAGGTGACAGAGCATGCGGCACAAGACAAGAGGTGGGCCATAGACTGCGAAGTGACACCACACAAACACTGAAGATCGGAGCCATCCGAGAACCTCCACTTGTGGAGGTTATCTTTAGTGCGACCGACCTGGGTGTGGAGTCTATTTAGAGTTTTCCAGGTCGGCCACGGCAGCGCATTCCCAGGTGGGAGGTTCTCCAAGGGCGGAATGAAATAATCAGACCTTATGGTTGCGTCAGCGAACGGTGTTGCCGTTGCTGAGTACTGGGCCAAGCATAAAATTTGACAAGTGTATTTGCAACCGACACGCTAAGAAGGGTGGGTTAAGGTTAAGGGTGGGTGGCTATAGCGAAAGAATTGGTTGATTTTTTAATTCTTTCGCTATTTCTACCATTAAACTCTGGAATATGCTACCCCTTGACATCAAGAAGGCGGAGTCTAAATTTCCCTTTAAGCGTAAAATCTCAAAACACTACTTAAAAGCTTGTCATTCTTAGATGTTCTTCGTCATGATTATTATAAATTCTCTTAATCAGTAAGATTATTATATGTCATACATTTTATTATTTTAGTATATTTATGTATTTTATTAGTATTATATATTACAAGCTACTGCCCGCGGCTCTGCCCGCGTTAATGTCGAAAATTATCCCAAGGGAACATACTCCCGGGCTGAAAAGTATCCTATGTGTTATTCTAGACTATAATCTACTTCTGTGCAATTTCATCAAGATCCGTTCAGCCGTTCTGACGTGAAAGAGTAACAAACATAAATCCATCCATCCATCCATCCATCCATCCATCCATACTAACAAACTTTCGCGTTTATAATATTAGTAGGATTCTTTCTGAAACAAAATTCTATTTTAAATTTTATTTTTATTTGTTGTAAACCTACCACAGTGTAGTGTTTTTAATCCAAAGGTTGACTGGTAGAGAATGCCTTGATGCATTAAGTCCGCCCATGTACCTGTATTGTACATCAAATTTAAATAAATAAGAAGATTCCTGGAGACTAATTTTCGACATCCATGCGAGTGATGCCACAGGCGACAGCTAGTTCACAAATAAGTCCTTCAGCACATTAATCAACTTCGAACATTAGCTGCATCGTCTGAAGCCGCCATTATTTAGGACAAGCAACATAAATATCTTGACTCATACTTTCACTGTCGGCGCCGGCGCATTGAATCATACCGTATTGTTCCAACTGCTCTGATTGCCTACATACGGAGAAAATGCTCTGTTGGTAATCAACGTAATTATCTATGGTTGGGACGCGTTTTGTTTACTAGCCTACTAGCGACTGGTTACTACAGTCAATCTGCCTTTACTTACCCAAATTGTGTTCCAGTCGAACCTGATGCAACTTTTTATGGATTTGGTATCATCAAATGACTTCTTCCGCTCTGGGTGAAGCGGAAGGGCGTGTCAGACTCTTACAGACTAAAACCCATCCGTGTTCCTTCTAAAGCCCTTTGCGTTCCAGGGCCGCGGTGACTCTTTCGAACAAATTCCGCAACTATGGCAGAACCAGTGTTTTACACTGATCTATTGCCTATTATGCCTCTATAAACCAATTCTTCTTTTGGAGTCAATGGTTAACTCCTTAAATTTTTTGGGTCCAATAGGTGGCCACGTCAATTGCAACGTCGGTGACATTCATCAAATCCCCCATGGTTATGTTTAAGGTGCATGAAAGGAGCCTCCCCGAGTGGCGTTAAATAAATCGTACTACGATTCCAAACGTCCGGCGCACCCTGGACAGCTAGCACTCGGTAACGTAGAGTCTAGCTGACTTATCCTTTCACCACGATGGTAAACCTTAACCCTTAATAAACCAGTAACTGGATATAACACCATGTTACCCAGTTACTGGGTTGTGAAGGTCAGTTAAGCAGTATATAATCTATGATTTTGATTCTGGTTTGTGCGCATAAATAACACGTTCCATCGTCTGCGCAATAATCTGTTGCCGTTTTCTAGACGTTATATTTATTATATTTTCACCAATATTTGTTTTTTATTTATTTATTTCGTTTTAATTACTTTTTACGCTGCCCCGATCGATGTCATTCTGTCAACGCCGTTTGTCGCTGAAAACCAGCGCCGTGGCTCTGTCTCGCACACGAGTCCCAGCATTATGCTAAGCGATGGCCGTTTTGCCCGAATGTGACGCATATCTTCCCAACTTGCATAACTTTTGTTTATTTTATTTTTTGGTATGCGTCATGCTTGTCGGAACTAAACTCTTTTTCCTTTATTGACATTCCAATTAATGACAGCCGGAACCAAAAGCTTGATGTGTTTCCAAGCCATGGAGGAGTTTCAGTGCATAACGTTTGGTTACCCATCCTAAATTAACCATGGCAGGTGTTGTTTAACCTTGAAGATCGACTCGTCCAGCTGTTATAACTTATTTAGCCACAAAATTTTCCAAAAGGTAAACAAATTATTATGTTATAATAATTATTAGCCTATGTCGGGGTAATACCGTTCATTATGTCGGGGTAATACCGTTCATTATGACGGGTAATGCCGGGACCCATGTTCAGTAGTGGACAGTTACGAGCTGGAATGATTAATGATACAGTCTGAGGAACTGTCCTTCAAAATAATGTGTCAACCCCTTACTGAAGGACAGCTTAACGACATTTCTGCATTCGTTTGTATTTAAATAAATATTTGTAGCATTTTAATTCTCCGTATTGCAGCTATAACCATTTTTCTCTGCATCACCCAAAGGTTGACTAGTTAAAAGTGCCTATGGCATTAAGCCTCTGAACATTCGTGTGCGTAAATAAGCACATGGCTTACAATAGCCACACAGGTTAAACTTCCAGGTTAAGCTACGCTTGCCGAGGTCAGTCCGTAGATGGGTGACCTTCCTTATTATAAACTACTTACGTGAAGTTGTTGGGCCCGGCTTTCATTTGAACATCTTTGACAGTCGTTACGGACTTCCAGAAGCCACAAACTCTGACACCAGAGTATAGTTGGCGAAAGGGTATAGCATTACTCAGTTACTGATTTTCAGTGGCATTCAGTAAGACTGGAAGCTGACCCAAAAATAGTTGGGAAATGGCTAAGAAGATCGTTATATTTGCAATATTTTTTTAGTGTTTGAGTAATGGAATGAAGTTTTTAGAATACAATCGATTCAATTTGTTTTTATGTGTTACTTCTGCCAGTGCGGTGGATCGCCCGCGTGAATGCCACAATATTCGAAATTAATCTATCTCTGCACAAAATTTCATCCAAATCCGTTCAGCCATTAAGACGTGAAGAGGTAACAGACAGAGTTACTTTCCCGTTTATAATATTAAAATATGAATAGTAGGGATTTGGCAATTACGTATGTTTACCCTTGCCCCATGTCACTTGCGGTCGGCGCAGAAAGTTTACATCATAATTCAACCCTAAATATGGGTTGAAGTTAAATAATAACAAAAATATATTTTAAACGGTTCCACAAATTATTCAACCTGTTTTATATAAATTAATTTGAAAGTAACTATGTCTAAAAGCTAGTCATTTCAGTCAATTAAGTAACCAATTACTGCTAAAACATACCTACTTGGGACGAATTTCAACAGTATCTACCTACTTTTAATTTTTTATCATATTATACCGACGCTGAAAATTCAGCGGGATCTCGAGTATTCGATGCTTAAGTGATTGGATTACAAGTACTCTCCTCGTTAGCACTTTAATTTTGTTTAAGTAAATATTTGAATGCGCCTTTCTGACATTATTGGTCAAACGACACTAGTAGGACAACGTCTAGGGCAGGGATGGTGAAACTTTATTAGTGATCGTGCAAAAAAAAAAACGAGATACTAGTAACAATAATTATTCTTTATTATCAGGCAACTAAGGCCCATAGATAAAATAAACAAATTAAACACACAAAAAAATAAACTATATAATACATATAAATCTTGTTTAACTTATAAACTAAGACACACGAAGTGACGGCGTCGAGTCACGTTCAGTTCACCTTCATATCCTCCACGATCTACTCAACCTTCCTGGAGTGATGCAGTCGGGACACATACAGCAACGTCGAAGGTATCGCTGGTGTTAACTTAACTCTTTATTTGCAAACCAAAACTCGTGCAGAAATCTTAATTATATAAGTTTTATATTAATACAAATAAATATAAGTTAGTACATTTTTTGCTGATGCTTATGATCTAGATATTAAATAATCGTTCACTGACGTACCCATATTATTTCGACACTTGCCACCACTGACTCGCGTGCCATATGCTCGCCATCCCTGGTCTAGGGTATCGCACTAGTGGCATAATCAAGTCGACTCTTCACGTAACCAAAGGACTTTGCTTTTCTTCGACCGAAGAATCAGCATCGCAAATTGTTAGACTAACTACTATAGACTTGAGGCTTTGACTGCCCCATCGTTCACAAGCATTACAGCTGAGCATGAGGTGCCCGATTCGATTCCGACGTCGAGCAAAGAGTTATTGTGTTTTGCTCTGTGACATTAATCAGTTACTCCTCGGTGTTTGTATTTGTGGTGGTTTAGAACTTTTACATGAAACTTAAACATAACTGGCGAAATTTGTGTGTACTACAGACGTATCTATCTATCCTATCCCTTCGGGGAGAGCAGGCGTAATGTTCTTATGTCACTAGGGACATCGTCTAATAATATTTATCATAAACAAAAACCGCCAGTCCCATATCATCGCATATATCAAATCTCTATAATTCGTTAGCATAGCAGACCCATTCATCTTTTGGACCACTAAACCGAAAAACAGCCTCACCGAGATTCAGATTTATCAAAGGACCAGTTACGAGTTAGGACCAAATTCTACAATCTGGATATCTAGTAACATATATAATCCTTACTATGATTATTTACCCCTTCTACGATTGGCTCGGAATGTTCAGTATCCTAACAATCCTAATTCCTGCTTTCATACTAATCAATACATTAAAAACTCTTGCGTTACTGACTGACTGAGTGACTCAGTGACTGACTTTTGTGTTTTTATTTTCTGTTTAATTGGTAGTTATTAAGATTATCTGTAAATATGTGAGTACCATTTACCTAATTTTTTTTTTAGAAAGGAATAAGTACCTCTGCTATACTTTGTTCTTATAAGTAGCATACTCTGGGTGTATCGTCCTCACATAATATTAAATTGATTTTTGTATACCAAATTTTGTAAAGTCGTTATTTGAAAAGAGTAACTATGGAGTTTCTTGTCCGTTCTTCTCCATAAGAATCTACCTTTCCGAATGGACAGTAGAGTCACTTTATTAATATATTTTACTGAACTGTAAATGCTGACGTTCAAAAGTGCCGTTTAATGGCCTAATTGAAATAAACGTTTTTGACTTTTTTTTTTTTTTGACAGACAACGCACAGCCGAAACTATGGTAGTAGAAAGCTGAAATTTGGCATGTAGGTTCCTTGGGGTGTGTAGAGGAGTACGAAGGATTTCCCGAAATTCCTACGGGAGCAGGAAAAAACGGGATATAGTAACGGGGTAAGTCGCGAGCAAAAGCTAGTACAACTATAAACAAATAATAATCCTATTTACTATATTTACACAGTATTAACCTGCTTTGCTTTGCAGCTTTCCGAGGCACGTGTCACACCAACCAACTTCCAACCAACTTCTAAACTCCGGGCTCACGTTGGTTCTGCGCCAGATCTCTCTCCGGTCGTGTCGGGTTGCCGTCCCATCGGAATATGAGAGTGATGGAAGAGGGAGTGCACCTGTGTTTGCGCACACACGCCTGCACTATAATATATCCCGCGCCGATTGCTAGTCTCGGTTGATATTGGCAGCCATGGCCGAAATTGGTCAGGAAGACTATATTATCCTGTACACAGAATACTTTTTATCTCTATCTGAAGTCTTTGCAGACGAAATCACGGTCAGAAGCTAGTATTATAAATATGAATTTCTAGATGTTTGTTGATCAATCTCGCCTTAACGGCTCAACGGATTTGGATGGCGCACGAGTAGACGATTGCCGGAATAAGGACCTAGTATACTCTTTATTCAGATAGTACAAAGGCCAGCACATCAAGCTACCCGAAACTGTCAAATTTTCACAATCAACCTTGAACCTAAAGCTTTAGCGATAAAGTTGAAAATCGACAGATTGTTGTAGCTTGATGTGCTGGTGTCTGTACATACCCTTGAGATACCTTTTGACTATTCAGACAGACGACGCCACCGGTAGAAACTAACGTTACCATACCTATTATCTCTCTCAAGATTACAGCCCAACGATTGACTACGAATGAAATTAGTATTCAAAATATTCTGCAATGTTTACAACCCCGTTGTGTTTTGGCCTGTACCGTCAACTGCACGTACAATATACCCATTTGACTATGACAACGCGTTTATGTCCAAGCAATAAGGCTGGTTTTCGTGAAATTGGCACATTTGATCGTCTTTTCGACATTAGTATGCGTGTTTCGTAGGCTGTGCGTGTCCGGACGGGTCCTTAGGATGTATAACATGTTGGGACGCTGTCTTTTTTACTGGTCTAATACATGTTTGAGTTGTAATGTTTTCTTCCGGAAAGAATAAAGTAAACATAAGGTTTGTGTTGTCAAACTTTTTTCTTTTTTTTACCCGTCTCACAGCACGTTAGGCCTTCAAGAAACTAACCAGCCCTCATGGTAAGCGTCCAGGTGTCACACCATGGTGCGGAATTTGTTCGAAAGAGTCACCGCGGCCCTGGAACGCAAAGGGCTTTAGAAGGAACACGGATGGGTTTTAGTCAGTAAGAGTCTGACACGCCCTTCCGCTCCACCCAGAGCGGAAGAAGTCATTTGATGATTTCCCATGCCTAAAATAAAAAAGGTGGCTACTGCGGAAATCCTCATAGAGAAACCCAGTACTACTTTTTGCTGGACTTGGGAATCAATCCGAAGACCTCTAAATAGACAGTCGAGCTTGTGAAAACGGGTCCAACGGGGCACTTACCGACCAAAATGCAAATCTATGTATATACAAATGAATCCCTATTTCCCTTGGACACGACATCCCGCCGTGAACGGCAGGAACAATTTCTATATCTTCTATATAATAAAAATGAATCGCTAAATGTGTTGCTAAGCGCAAATCTCGAGAACGGCTGGACCAATTCCGCTAATATTTTTTTCCTTCCATCCGAGCGAAGCCGGGCGGGCTACTAGTGTATAATAAGTGTAACACTCTATGCAGCCGCCTAGCCTTTTTCCAGCTGTAATGGGGTCAGCTTCCAGTCAAACCGAATTTAGCTGAATACCAGTATTTTACGCGAATCGACTGCCCATCTGACTTCCACAATGACTGAACACGGTACTTCTTGGCAAGACTTGATTTTCTCGTTTCTAACAATACGTAACGACTGCCAAAAATCTCAGTATGTTAAGATGGTCACCCATCCACAGACCGACCTCGGCAACCAAAAGTCAAAAGTCAAAAGTCAAAAACGTTTATTTCAATTAGGCCATTAAACGGCACTTTTGAACGTCAGCATTTACAGTTCAGTAAAATATATTAATAAAGTGACTCTACTGTCCATTCGGAAAGGTAGATTCTTATGGAGAAGAACGGACAAGAAACTCCATAGTTACTCTTTTCAAATAACGACTTTACAAAATTTGGTACACAAAAATCAATTTAATATTATGTGAGGACGATACACCCAGAGTATGCTACTTATAAGAACAAAGTATATCCAGCAGAGGTACTTATTCGTTTTCTAAAAAAAAAAAAAAATTAGGTAAATGGTACTCACATATTTACAGATAATCTTAATAACCACCAATTAAACAGACAATAAAACACAAAAAAGAAACAGTATACCCATCTATAAAGTTAATTCATAAATCAACCAGTTTGATTTTGTCTACACCCTTGATTGTCCTATGGAGCAGGACCAGCATGTTTCCAAGCATTCTTATCCTGAATGTAATCTTCTAATTTGTAATATGCTTGTTTACAAAGTGTACTTTTAACATAAGTTTTAAATTTTCTTTCATTTAGTTCTAATATGTCAGTAGGTATTTTGTTGTAACATTTAACACAATACCCCATGAAAGAAGTGTGGACTTTAGCTAATCTAAAAAATGGTTGATCTAATTTGTCTCTATTTCTAGTATTAAAAACCGTTGCTTAACCTTGAAGATCGACCCGTGCTGCTGTTTTTATTTAGCCGCGAGCTCCTTCCAACACTCTATTACAACACTTATAATTCGGGCCACATGACTTATCAGTGCCGCTGTAATTCGCGAGTGCATCATTGAGTACACTTGATAACGTTGTGATAATCTCTATAATAAGAGTAATTGACGTAATGTACACGCCTGTTTATATACAGCGATTTTATTCGCCTTGTTACCTGACTGCGCGACGGTAAAGACTGGTATTCTGAAGGACAGTAATTTCACCCTCACCTACAGCGCACAAACGTGGTCATTAACTGATGGAATTAAAAACGCAGATGCGCTTAACGCCTGGCAAATTTTTTTTAGTCACATCTCTATAGTAAAAAAAGGACGCTTGTCTCTTTTCTCTGCATCTATCAATTCGATCCCGTGTTTTTGCTCAATGCTGTAATTACTGTTTAATTAAATAAAACACAGTTTGATAATCCAGAAGCTCATTTAATTCCAACATTAACGCAACGTCAAAAGTCCGCTCTCAGGGCCTGCCAACGAGCAATGGAACAAAGTCATCCTCGGAGTGCGAATTACAGACCGTATTGGGAACAGAGTGTTGTTCCAAAACTCAAATCGCAAATGTTGGCAACACAGCTGCCAAATTAAAATGGAAATGGGCAGGTCATATCTGCCGTATGCCACAGGAAAACTGGGCGAAAATATCCACGGATTGGGTCCCAAACACCATGAGCCGGCGACGCGGTAGACTTAGTAGGAGATGGCGAGACGATCTGGACTCCTACCTAAAGGATTAGGTTCGGGAAGCCCAGGATAGATCCGAATGGAAAAAAGAAAGGGAGGCCTTTGCCCTGCAGTGGGACACTACTGGCTTATAAAAATAAAAAAAATAGTAATTTAAATCTATGCACCTATATCTATACATACATACAAATAAAATTAAAGTGTCTATTTTTGTGATATCAATTGTACAGCTTTTTAGTAAATGCATATAAAAGTACTAGCTTTTAGCTAGCCCGCGACTTCGTACGCGCATATCCCGTTTTTCCTGAACCCGTAGTCTTCCTTCCTCATGAACGTGGCTAATATACAAAAAATAAGATTTCCAAATTCGTCTGGTAGTTCTAGAGATTAGCGCGTTCAAACAAACAAACTCTTTAGCTTTAATATATTATTACTATAGATATACGATATTTATGTCTGCTTGTACCGGATAAGCTCCGAAAGGCTGAACCAATTTTGACGGGACATTCACAAGGAGTAACTCAAGCTACTTTTTAGGGTTGCGTACCCAAAGGGTAAAACGGGACCCTATTACTAAGACTCCGCTGTCCGTCCGTCTGTCTGTCTGCTCGTCTGTCACCAGGCTGTATCTCATGAACCGTGAAAGTTAGACAGTTTTCACAGATGATGTATTTCTGTTGCCGCTATAACAAAAATAAAATAAATATTTAAGGGGGCTCCGATACAACAAACGTGATTTTTTGCCGTTTTTATAGATAATGGTACGGAACCCTTCGTGCTCGAGTCCGACTTGCACTTGGCCGGTTTTACATTATTGGTAATCATCGTTTGCTAATAGCTACTACGCTGTTCTTTCCTGATTTATTTCGCTGCGGTATCCAAAACCGTTTCTCTGGGACATGTAGAGCTTCATTGACTCGGCGAACTTCTGGCGGTTACCACTGTTGATTCTGGCTTTCTGACGAGTTACATTGGTTAGGAATAGTGCGGCGGGTTTATTCCACTACAAGAAGACAGCTACGTTACTCCATCACACTTTTTCTGACAAAGAAGGCTGTTTTCCCCACTCTGCAAACCCATCCATCACCATTAACAATTGTCTTCAACAGAATACCGATCTCCTGCCAATTCACCACCGACTTAAATCAGAATATTTATTGAACGTTTGCTTATCTCCCCATAACTCGAGCTGAACCTCCAGGATTGCTGGCGTGTTGCCAGTTCATCTGTTATGCTGCTGACCTATAAACAGTTCTGTGTTGCCAGTGTTTTGATAAGTCATCTTGAAGTTCGATGACTTTTTAGTTGGGTCAAGATTTTGTCGGTGGCTTGAATGGTGTTTGTTACTTTGGTAAGAGTACAGAATGGAATTTGTTTACTTCAGGGATGGAAGTTTGAAGACGTGGGGTTGATAACATCTTCGTTCGTTAGTACTAAGTCAATGACAATACGTGTATTGTAACTTAAAAAAAATAACGATTTTGCATGCCGTAACGCAGAATGTAACGGAATCATCCAATTCTGTACCATCTCAAACTTGTAGCTACATTGCTGGCAAATAAATAATTCTATTCTTTTAATTTCATTTCATTTCATTTATTCAAACAATAAACATTGTGTAGAATATTCGCTAGGTACATAATAATTACAATAAAATTGTCACATGCAAAACAATTTGGACAATTTGAAGCTAAAGTATAGTAAAACATCAAGTCAATCAATTAAAAGATGTCTATAAATAAATAAATTCAAAAATTAAAAAAAAAAAAAAAATTCAAAAGTCATTTATCAAATTAGGCTGAGTGCCAGCACTTTTTGAACGTCAAAGTTCTACATAAAGACAGTCCCCCAAAACGCCCGCCCGTCACCACTTCCTAGTGTTTTAAATGTCAGAAAGTATGTCAGATATAATGTCAAATGTACTCTATGTCAGATGATTAGTCAAAGTCAAAGTGTAGAAGTCAAAAATTAATTCAATTATTAATTCGTCGGAACCTTTTTATTTTCTTTTTTTAATGTATTTTCCCCGATTACTCGAAGATTGCTGATGAAGCTGGACCGATTTGGATTTTTTTTTCCTTCGAAAGGGTTTTTTTTATACTTCCCAGGTGGTCCCATAATTATCAAGTCATGATGTGATGATGGAATCCGGGAGAAATAGAGAGAACTTTTCAAATTTTATAGGCTCACTAGAAGTGATTTGGGTAGTTTTTGGAAGAGTAGTTTTTCGAAGTGGTCCCATTTCAATTTGGTGAAGACCTGATGAAGAACTTCGGAGATAGGCAACGGAACTCCTCAGTAAATGATAGCAAATGGACTGGGATTGCTGAAATCTCATGTCTGTCTATTATTAACACCAGTTCATAACATAACATCACGCCGGTACGCTGTGAAGGGGTAAGCACATGTGAACCACTAAAAACTGACAAAAAAAAACTTTTTACAATTATTTGGAAGTCGGTTGTATTTTTTTGTAAAAAGTTTTTTTTTTATCGTTGGCCCAACAAAATACGTTTAGTAGAAATAATACATCGACCTTAAAAAGCCAATCCACGGCTACTGCGTCTATCAAGTCGATAATCTTCCAGTATTAGATATTTCCGTGGGTGCTATAATAAGCGATCAAGAGATTAGCACAGGTTAAGCTGTGGCGCAGACGTAGGTAGGCTATTTTCTAATGAAATAATACTGTAATGACACGATTCGGATGTATCTTGATTTTAATGTAGGTGATGTTAAATTCTCTTCGAGCCTATCCTATCGGGCTCCAGCCAAAAATGTATAAATTTGAATGTTAATGAAACATTGCCCTGGGTTATTTTTTTTTTGTCATCAAATGTCTTCTTCCGCTCTGGGTGGAGCGGCAGGGCGTGTCAGACTCTTACTGAGTAAAACCCATTCGTGTTCCTTCTAAAGCCCTTTGCGTTCCAGGGCCGCGGTGACTCTTTCGAACAAATTCCGCAACCCTGGCAGGCTCTGGCCCTAGCGGGCCCCGTCGCCTAGAAGTAACTTAGTCACCTCCTGTAATCCCCGGTAGGCTTGCGTTTTACCAAAATCTCAACTGACGGAAAGAAATGATATGGTAGACGATGGAGCACGCTTGCATAAAAATAACCATTTTTTTTTTTGAGATGGGTTTGCTCTTGACTCTAGTCTAGGTCATAGACGACAGAGACAAAGTCGACGATGAGCGAGCTTACCCAGAAGAAGCCTGTTTACTCTAATTTTGAAGAGATTAGGGTTGTATGCGTTCGGAAACACAGATAAAAAAGAAAAGAAAAAAAGAAAGAAAGAAAAAAAAAAAGAAAAAAGAAAGAGAAAAAAAAAAAAGAGAAAAAAAAGAAAAAGAAAGAGAGAGAAAGAAAGAGTTTCACTCCTTTGCTCTTACTTTTGATTTTAAACCCTGTAAGCTGTAAGGAAACACAGACTCCGCTAATGAATGGAATTCCCTGGAATCCCATTCATTTGCTAAATTTCATGCGGGCGAAATTGCTGACAAAAATGAACACATAGATGTCTTTCAGATGCGCCAAAAACGCTCTCTAAAGAAACCCATCACTGCTGAACTGAAACCGACAGAATGATAAATCCTACCTTTTTACCTAATAGAAACCTCACAGATACCAACTTTAATATCACTTAGCTCCGCAAAAAGGGTGCAAATACGGGTATAACCATTAACACTAGCTTTGCTCGCAAAAACCAAGTTTCTATTACACTGTCATGTGTCGCTTGAGGAGCACGGTCCACGCCTCTAATCCTGCTGGTGACATGTCGACAAAAAATATCTAGCCATCAACTATTAAGGTCGCAAATACTTGATAGGGAACTTACTATGGGTGTAGGGAGTCGTGAGTTCGTCGCTAAAGCGAGTTTCGTTCGAGTGTAATGGGTAATTGTTTTTTTTGAATTGATGATCTTGACCGATCTCATTTTTTTTACCGAAGAATTTTTATCAGTAATTGTTGGCTAACCTAAATAATAATTAAAAAAAATAATAAAAAAAAGACGTTGTAGAATTTAGAATACCTACTTTCATTGTAGCAAGCTAAGCTAAGTAGAAGCTCGTGGCTAAAGAATATCAGTCGCGCGGGTCGATCGAGGTTAAGCAACGCTTGCCAAGGTTGGTCTGTGGATGGGTGACCATCTTAACATACCGAGTTTCCTCCGTGCCTCGGAAAGCACGCTAAGCCGTTGGTCCCCGCTGTCATTTGTAGATCTTTGGCAGTCGTTACGGATTGTTAGAAGCCAGTAAATCTGACACCAATCTTGCCAAGGAGTACCGTGTTACCCAGTTAATGGGTTGTGGAGGTTTGGTAGGCAGCCGCTCCATGTTAAATACTGGTATTCAGCTGAATCCGGTTCGACTGGTAGCCGACCCCAATATAGTTGGGAGAAGGCTAGGCAGATGACTTTCATTGTAGCTAACGAGAGGAATTCCCTGCCGACTTCTATGTGTAATATTAATAGATTGTGCCTTTAGGTTAAACATGAATTGATTGCTATAAAATATAAAAATACTAAAAATATGTCTCGTTCAATTAAGTAGGTATCATCCCAGATAATAACATTAACTGTTTGACCAATGAACTGAGACAGGGCTCGCCACCTTTAAACTGGGCCCATAATATACACTTGAATAAGTTTTGTAACCTGTCAACATAGTCTACAAGAAGCCCTTGGTTCTAAAGATGGCGACGAACCGCCTCGCAAATTAACCAACCATGCGTGCAGCCTCAGAGAAATTACTGCTGGCACATACGTACTAAATATGAAGCCTAGGACATAAAAAAAAATACGATCATGTTTCAGGATTTCGCAAGGTACTCAAGTGGCTCCCTATTCGACTTCGCAGGAACTCTCGGATACTGTGTTTGCTATTTAACATCCTTCACAACCCTAAAACGTCTTCCTATTTGCGTGAACGCTTCTCCTATTCCCGTCCTTCTGATTCGCCTTGCAGGTCGCATCTTAGAAATCTCCTTAAATCCCCTCCCCACTCTACCGATTTTTATTCGTATTCATTTACTGTGCATGCGGTACGGTTGTGGAATGCACTGCCGCCTGACATTAGTGACTGCAAAACTCTTACAGTTTTTAAAAGAAGAATGAAAGAACACTACCTTTCGGTACCATCATAGTTTCATATTTAAAATATAAATTATTATTCATCTTATATTATTATTTAAGCATAACTTTTACACACAATGTCTACATCTCTTTCATTTGACTCTCCTTTCGCAGGTATGCTGGAAGAGATTTCTTTAGAAATAAGCATCACCTTTGTACCTATTTTTCTGTTCCCTTCTTCTTTTCTATATTTTAAATGTGAACATAAACTGTTAAATAAAAATAAAAACCAAGGTATACCGCATTTCCACATGCCGTACGACAAAATTTCAAGTTGATTATCCTAAAACCAGCAACTTGAATGTGTAAACATGGTGTAGACAGCCAGACATATTTATAAAAACTTTTTACTTACCAAGTCGAAATTTTTTTTCAACTAACCATTGGGATTTTTAGGGTTCCGAACCTCTGTATGGATAAACGGAACAATTATAGGATCACTCGATTGTCTGTCTGTCCGTCTGTCACAACCGATTTTCTCAGAATCGACTACACCCAGTCAGTTAAAATTTGGTACACATATCTCTCATATCTTCTTTGCAAACACGGATGCATAACGAAAATAAATGTATTTTGAGAATTAGCCTCTTTCTGGGGGAAAATTAGAAAAAAAATAGCTGTAGGTACCGTGTGACATATCTAACCAAAGTTCCAATCGTAAGGGTAAAAGTATTTTTCTAATCATTAAAAAAAAAAGTAATTAAAGAAATCTATATAATCTCCGAATCTACTGAGCCTTTTGAAAAAATATTAATATTTTTGTCTTATTATTATTTTTTTTTTTAAACGTTTCCCCACTCTAGGAATTCCTCCTGTATCGTGGGTGCGTTTACAAACATACAAACTCATACACAAACAGCCAGATCCAGAACAACTATCTGTAGGCCATACAAATATTTGTTCCATGCGGGAATCGAACCTAACAAACCTATTATAGATTAAGGAAAATCTATAAGTACCTAGTTCTATGATTTTAAATTAACATGTTAAAAAATTATTATTCGTTCGGGACCCTTTGCACACGAGTTTAACTCGCACTTGACCAGTTTTTTTTATAAGCGTTATTAAGCTTGCTAGTTACCGGTAGGTAAATAAAACAACCTATAAATATAATTTTGCTAAAGGCATTTTTAAAGTCAGTAGTGTGTTAATGTTAGTAGAATACAAAAATATACCGTTTTACTTTGCGAACTTGGCCAAACACACTGCCGTGAGACAACATTTTGAAACGCAAAATTCGATAAACGCAACTTTAATAAAAATAGGTTGAGTAAGGCGCTCCTTAAAATAGAAGTAGGGCTTCTAATACGAGCCGCTCCTAACTCCGTCCGCATCAATCGAGCTAGCGCTGAGTTTAGCGCTAGCAGTAACACATAGGCACAAACAGACACTTCCAGGTCACCGCTCGACGTACAGTCGGTGAAAGAGTTAGGTTTACATTCAATAAATATAAATAGGTAACAGTATTTTTAAAACCAGCAACTAAATGTTAATGTTTCTATTAATGTTTCTCTTCTCTTCTCTTAGGGAACTTTTTAAAAAGATTAATATTATGACAGTCCCTTGCCAATTCATTTATGAAAATATTATGTATGTGCGGAAAAATCGACATCTTTTTAGTAAAATTAGTGATAGACATAATTTTAATACTAGAAATAGAGACAAATTAGATCAACCATTTTTTAGATTAGCTAAAGTCCACACTTCTTTCATGGGGTATTGTGTTAAATGTTACAACAAAATACCTACTGACATATTAGAACTAAATGAAAGAAAATTTAAAACTTATGTTAAAAGTACACTTTGTAAACAAGCATATTACAAATTAGAAGATTACATTCAGGATAAGAATGCTTGGAAACATGCTGGTCCTGCTCCATAGGACAATCAAGGGTGTAGACAAAATCAAACTGGTTGATTTATTAATTAACTTTATAGAAGGGTATACTGTTTCTTTTTTGTGTTTTTATTTTCTGTTTAATTGGTAGTTATTAAGATTATCTGTAAATATGTGAGTACCATTTACCTAATTTTTTTTTTTTTTTAGAAAAGGAATAAGTACCTCTGCTGGTTATACTTTGTTCTTATAAGTAGCATACTCTGGGTGTATCGTCCTCACATAATATTAAATTGATTTTTGTATACCAAATTTTGTAAAGTCGTTATTTGAAAAGACTAACTATGGAGTTTCTTGTCCGTTCTTCTCCATAAGAATCTACCTTTCCGAATGGACAGTAGAGTCACTTTATTAATATATTTTACTGAACTGTAAATGCTGACGTTCAAAAGTGCCGTTTAATGGCCTAATTGAAATAAACGTTTTTGACTTTGACTTTTGACTTTGACTTTGTTATCCGTCTCAATCTATGAGGTCACACACGATGGTGATATCCTGTTTGGTGGCCAAAGGAACTCCCTTTGGCCACCCTCCGGCTTTGGCAGTATCAGCATTGTGATTCTGTAAATACCGCGTAAGCTTAGGTGAAGTGAACATGACGTAAGTTGTCAATCCATACAAAAAAGATGGAATCACGGTTAATTTCATGTTCACTGTGGCTGATCCTAAATTATAATTTTCACGCTTCTTAATAATACATAATAATAATAATACAGAATAAAAAAGCCAATTGTTTACTTGACGAAGACATTTTATTTTAATAAACACGAGGAGGTCATGGAATCGCGAAGAATCTTAACACCGAAATTCAGCCGAGTAGAATAGAAAACATTTATAAATGAACGACGCCATCTATCGAAATATTTAGGAACTGAAATTTTAAAACTATCAACTTAAACGTAAGATTGTACAACCATAAATAAACGGACCCTAAAAAGCCTAAAACTCGACGATAATCACGACATTACTTATCAAAATTATCTACTTAGTGAACACTTCAGCTTCGCTTCTGACTTAACATATTTGATGATTTATTCGTAGCTCGCCTCAGAATTCTCAGTAGCAAGTTACCGGCCTGTACACTAATTTGTTTCACCAACAGTACTACCCAGCTATTTCTAACTAGCGTGTCGCGAATACCGAGTACATTGACTTCCAACCATTATTGCGAACTGAAATAACTATAAACTATCGTTTAATTGGAAACTATTGCTATTGTTTTCGATAAACTGAGAATGGATTTTGTCTTCACACTTATTTTAAGAAAGGAGATGGGCAGAAGTAGGTCTGACTTGTTTTATGACGCGCATAACTCGACAAAATGTACTGAACAGCTGAATTTTTTTCGCGATTTCAGTTTTGGTCCCGTAGTAAAAGTTTTCCATATTGATGAGTACAATGACCCCTTAAGGGGTATTGCGTTTATTCTGTTACATGTTGTTTATTACGAAGGATTGCACCTGCCATTATTTATCTCTGCATCACCCAAAGAATGACTGGTAGAAAATGCCCAAGGCAAGTCCTAAGCATTGCCAGGGTTGCGGAATGTGTTCGAAAGAGTCACCGCGGCCCTGGAACGCAAAGGGCTTTAGAAGGAACACGGATGGGTTTTAGTCAGTAAGAGTCTGACACGCCCTTCCACTCCACCCAGAGCGGAAGAAGTCATTTGATGATTTCCCATGCTTTAAATAAAACGCCTAGAAGTAAAAAAAAATAATAACCCAGGGCAATGAGACATTTAAAATACATTTTTGACGGAAGCCCAATAGGATAGGCGTGAAGAGAATTTAACATCACTTAAATCAAAATCAAGAAACAAAACGCCCTTACACTCCACCCAGAGCGGAAGAATTCATTTGATGATTTCCTATCCCTAAAAAAAAAAAAGTCCTAAGCATTGGCAGGCCTTAAGTAATCAGATACATTTGTGTGCGTAAATTATTGAAAAACTTAATAAATAAACATACATGTAGGTATGCAACATACACGTGAAATACAATTCCACACCCTAATTATCCAGGTTTGCGGAATTCGTTCAAAAGAGTCACCGTGGCCCTGGAACGCAAAGGGCATTAGGAGGAACACGTATGGGTTTTAGTCAGTTAGAGCCCACACACGCTCTTCCGCTCCACCCAAAACATACCTAAGAAGTCATTTGATGATTTCCCATTCTTAAAAAAACACCCTAAAAATTTCCCTACAGAATTCTTCACTGTACTCGAAACAAAAAGCAGATCTGCAACCGCCATTTTACCTCTCGAATTTTGCTATTAAATTTTGTAGACTTTTAATCTTCCAATCATTCATCAGATAATTCTATCTTTTAATTTTTCCAAAGTAGATTAAAATTCTTGTCAGTTCTCGTTATTTCAACATCCCTGTGTGGCAGGGACTTGAGAAAATTTATAAGTAGGTACTTGTGACAATGCCTCGGAGACGATGACGTCTTGAATCTCATTAATGTCACTGAAAACTAGAAACTAGGTAGGCAGTTCGTAAATTGTAGGAACACCCTACAATTTGTAACTAGGTTAACTACCTTAGTTATGGAATATTTCTTTAGTTTTAAGTGAGGGTGAGGGTAAAAGTATCACATTTAGGTACTTTGTATTTTATTAAATCTCAAAATCGGGCATTTTTAGGTTACCATAAAGAATCTATAGAGTAATTGTTAAATACTCGTAGATTTATGCTCATTTATGAGGCTCAAACTTTTCTGTGAAAGTTTCGTATATTGATTTTATAAAACATAAAAATGCTAAATAGAAAAATGGCCGTTCTCGTTTGTCAAATCGAACATCACAAAATTCACAGAGGACAGTGTCTACTTTCAATCAGATCCGCCCCATGCATTTGTGCCAACGCTGACTTTAAAACAAAAATTCACGCACACCTGCAGAAAATTACTGACCCATTTCCATTCACCTCCAATCAACATCCAACTGCATCCGATCACAATTAATTGAAATATTGGAAAAAGTCAATTTAAATCTGTTTGGCGATACTCCCGCGCTGTCATCCGAATAATAAACGACCATCGATAACGGATCACATATTTTCATCGGCTTAACTATTTTTATAATCTGTGGTGGTTGCCACAGATAATTAAACACACGTTACGGCTGAGCAAGCGATGCGAATATGGAAATCTACGAGTGTAATGGTGCCTCGTACAAGTTTTCCTAACGAGGTTGGCATTGCGGTAGGCCCTGTGGGTCGGGTTTGTTTAGATGGGGGAAATAGATTTTCTTTTTTCCGTTCCTTGACAAAAAATATCCGCATAAATTTTTGAATCGTTCGCAATCCCTTTCGGTTTTAAGGACAATGTAGGACAAAGTCATATATTAGAATTAAAAATTGATTCCAAAACTGAACGCTGTCGGAGAAATGGGCAAAGATTGTCACCGGACTCCTGGGGGAGTTCAGACGTCCAGTGAGTCGAGGTGGTGTGACTATCTATCACGTTTGCAGGTAAAACTTGCCAAGAGATCGCACAAAATAGAGAGGTTTGGAAGGTGAAAGGGGCATTTGCCCCATAGTGGAACACAAATTAGGTTAGGAGACAAAAAAAATCCAGGCAGCCAAGGAATTCTTCGGCCAATGCTATAAAATTTATTTCCCTTTACTAGTTCCTCATTCATTGTTTTTAAGTATGCAGCCAATGTGTAGGGATGCGTTAGAATTACGTATGCACAAGCAATCGCTTTTTAGAAAACCGATAAAGTATTTTATCAGCTGAATTTCATCGAGTGGCGTGTTGCGGATTATTGTTATTTTGTTGCTAGTAGAAATAAAGTGAATACTGGTGTTTGTCAGTGGCTTTGCTTGCATGAAGGTTGGAGTGTATCCCACTGAAACACATTTCTGAAGTAAAAAGTGTTTCTAATCCTTTGTCGTGTTCCTTCCATCCAGATGCAGTCGGTCGCTGATGCCTGGATAATAAACACACTTCTATACTTGACTTTAAACTAGCAATTAAAGCCAAAATAGGTATATACCTATGAATAAGAATACCTAGAATTTATATGCCTTAGTTGGAACATTCCAACTAGGCATATAAATTCTAATATATCAAATTCTTTCGTTTCTGACTGAGTGACTGACAGACAACGCACAGCCGAAACTACTGGTCATAGAAAGCTGAAATTTGGCATGTAGCTTCCCTACACTCCGTAAGGAGCACAAAGAGAGGATTTCTTGAAATTCCGGAAACGGGAAAAAACGGGGCAAAAGTTTTATATAAATGAATAAAATATGTGGAAGAACCACACTTTATGTAATTAAACTATTCTGAAATAAAATATGAATCCTGTCCATCGCCGTTCAAAATAAAATCGCTGTAAAAAAGAAAGATCAATCGTGATTTGAACTTTTTGGACGACTAATTCCCGGTTTCTGAGGAACTTTATCGGTAGTTTATCTGTCCGTTAACGATATTTGCCATAACGCCATTGGTTTGTTATTGGTTAACGGACAGATAAACGACGGATAAGTCCCTTAGAAACAGCCGGTCGATTCCGTAAACATGTCGAAGTGAAGGCTTGGGTAAAGTGATCACGAGGTGAGCTGTCAATTCATAGAATCAAGATGGAATGACAGCTCACTTCGTGATCACGTGACATGTTGAATAAATGGATTGACAGCTCACCTCGTGATCACTTCACCCAAGCCTTCACTTCGACATGTTTACAGAATCGACCGGGGCATAAATCAAGGGTGAGCCTTCATTAAACCGAGTTGTAGTCAGTAAGACACATGTATACGGTCAACCCCCGATCAAGCAGACTGTTAGTGGTTAGCTGGTTACTGACTGTAGCCGGTTTACGAGCGGTTTGCGGTTATCGGTTTGGTTATTGAATAACCGCTTCGGTTATTGACTATGGTATCGGGCGACTTCGTGATGTGTGGTTTCTAATCTCTGTTGATAATATCTACATACAGCTATGTTATTAGTTAACATATATATAGCCAGTAAAAAGGGTAAATGACTGGTTTTTAGGGTTCCGTACATCAGTTGGCAAAAATGGAACCCTTATTGGATCACTTTGTCGTCCACTGGCCAAGTTCAAATTGATTTTCTTATCATGTCCTTAACACCCACTTTTTCTTCAACTAAGTACATTCATATTTTCGTATCACAACAAAGTCCCCAAAAACATCCCTTCCATCAAGAAAATATTAACACAACCAACGACAGTAATATTCTGCTCAACCAATCAACAAGGATGATTAAACCAAATATGTGTCCAGTTTCTAAATGATGTGGCCATTGACCATGCAATACATTACATCCACACATCCATAAACATACAACAATCAAATTACTGCATCCATTTGATTTCGCCTCATCATGCACCGCTTTCGCGCTCAATCCGATATCCAAAATAATAAATGTGTGTGGTAGTTTGTCTGTTTGTTCATCATCATCAATCACGCTGAACGGATTTGGATCTTCTTCAAGCGTGTCGATGGCAAATAGTGTTATTCAATTTCTTGTTTGGCCCAGCACTTAGCAACGGTAACAACATTTGCTGAGGCAGCCATAAGGTCCTCACATGTACAGGTGACAGGGCATACAGATTTTTATTAAACTTGGCACACGGGTAGACCATGTCGTGAATTAGGAAGAAAGGTACTTTTTACCCCGAGAGAACCTATGGAGGTATGCAGAATAGGATGGAAAGTTCCACTACCTCCATTGAAAAGGGAGGATCCTCCGAACAGACGTGGGTTGTGTCTGGTAGGCAACCCGATGGTTATTGTCAAGCTGATGTTGGTTTATGATTTCATGATGTAGCCGAAAATTTCATGAAAGAATGATATTTATTTAGCACTTACATGAAACACGCACGGTACATAGAAATAAAAAAAAATAAATAAAGGTGTGCTAACAACTAAGGGTGTGTCTCACGGCTGCACTAAAAAGGTCCATTTAAGCGATATGTCAGACAGACTGATGCTGTCTGACATGAAAAGGTTCTATTTCATGAATGACAACTGACAATATCGTTTAAACGTCAACGTTCAATGATATTTCAATCCACGTTTGACCATATCATGAAGTGCCAGGCCACATCATGAAATGACAACTTCATATGTAACTTAGGTGACGCCTTGCTTCGGGAGATGTTTGATAACTCGATGTAGGATTTGAATGAAGTCAGGACATTTTTAATCGTAAAAAAGGCGGAGGTTCTCAATCCGGTTGTATCTTTTTTATGTTTGTTATCTGAGAACATCGCCATTCATTAACATATTTGGAACATCTAGTTCTTTGTGTTGTTTTAAAGGATATAATTCTAAATTGGTCTCATTTTTTCGTGGTTTACGCACACAAATGTACACAGGTGGACTTAATGCCATAGGCATTCTCTAACAGTCAACCTTTGAGTGATGCAGAGAATGGTGGTAGGTGCAATATGTTTCCTTAGGATAATTTTCGATATTCACGCGGGCGAAGCCGTTGGCAGAAGCTAGCGTAAAATAATATACTGGGTTACTCATTTGAAAATTCACGCCCACGGATTGGATATGAATTAATTAATATCGATTTGAACGCTTTATCGGGGTGAGAATATTTCGTCGCTGTTTGTATTGATAGTGTTGTATTTGGTTGGAGTTTTCAGCTATCGACATATCGCTTCGAAGCTTTGTAAAAAGGGACTCATTATTTTAAGAATTTAAGAGCTATAGAACTGAATTGGTTGCATCTGCTGTATGTCGGAAGGGGCAGCCGGCCAAAATCACCACAAAGTGGATCCCAAAGTCCAAGGAACGACCTTCTTCTCAAACATACATACCAAAATTATAAAAACATAGTGTAAACTTTTTTTTCTCCTTGTTTTATTTCTTATTTTATTTCACCTTGTTGTACCAAATAAATGTTTTACCTATATTTTTAATAAAGTAAGGAACGCATTTATTCTGTAGTGGGACAGTACAGGTTTATTGAATAAAATAAATTAAAAAGAGCTACTCATAAAGCTTATAGACAGTTCTATTAAAGAACTCAACAAGAGTAGCTCGTTAGCTGTCTTCTCTTCTGGTAGGTAAACATGGCACTTTTGCAATGCATAACCAGCCGATCGATTCTGTCGGTCGATTCTATAAACATGTCGAAGTGAATGCTTGGGTGAAGTGATCACGAGGAGAGCTATCTTGTCATATAATCAAGATAGAATGACAGCTCACCTCGTGATCACTTCACCCAAGCCTTCACTTCGACATGTTTACAGAATCAACCGGCTGTAAACATGTCGAAGTGAAGGCTTGGGTGAAGTGATCACGAGGAGAGCTATCAATCCATATAATCAAGATAGAATGGTCACACCTCGTGATCACTACACTCGAGCCTTCACTTCGACATGTTTACAGAATCGACCGACAGAGCCTCCATCACTAGTAAATAGTTGAGTTATAACTAGTAGACCTGTTAACTAGCCTGTTTTGTTTGATGGAGAACAAATTACCCATTAGGAAAAAACGAACACGTTTTAATTAAATTGTACTTATCCCTGTAAACGATAACTCTTCATAAATAAGCTTGGATATCAAAACAACTTTACTCAAAAATTCAAAATTCATTTTATTTTGTGAACACAGGGTAAAATAGTCTTATGTATATAAAGTGATTGGTCCAACCTATGTTCCGCCGACAGGCATACAAAATAGTGATGCTGTGATCAAAATTAAATTAATTCTATAAATCCCACAATGTCAACAAATAAAAATTGTCAAAAGTTAAATAAAATAGTAAAGAGAGATAAAACAATGTCAGCAATATTACAGTCGTCGAAATTAATTAAATTAAAATAGTCTAAATGTCATAATCAAAAAAAAAAAAAAAAACAATGTCAGCAGAGATTAAAATTATCAAAAATTACAATTGCATTACAGTAAAATAAAATTAAATATAATATTAATTCAAAAATTATGAAAAATTAAATTTGTCATTAAGAAACTGGTCTAACGTGTAATAGCAGTTTTCAAGTAGCAGCTTCTGTAGAGTGTTTCTGAATTTTTGTAATGGCATGCATTTAATTGCATCGGGAACTTTATTAAAAACTTGGGGAGCAATACCAAAGAAACTTTTCTTCATCAGTGCAGTTTTACATTTAACACGGCATAATGTGTTCATATATTGAGCACGTATGGGTAATTTCTTGACTGTGGCCATTTTTTTAAATAAGTGGGGATTATTTTTTACAAACAAAGAAGTTTCCAAGATGTACAAAGCAGGAAAAGTTAAAATATTGTATTTTTTTAAATACGGCATGCAACTGTCAGTCCTTCTTAAACCAAACATCGACCGTATACATCTCTTTTGTATTTTAAAAACAAGTTCTCGGTTTGTTGACTGTCCCCAAAAAACAACACCGTAACGCAAAACCGAGGCTACCAATCCATGATAAGCTGTTAAGAGTGTTTCAGTACTTACTTTTTTTGACAATTGAAATAGAAGGTACACTGATCTGCTTAATCGTTTACAAACTTCTTCCAGATGTGGTTTCCAGGTCAGTTTACTGTGATAGGTGTAGTTTAAATTAACGACCTCTACCCTAAACACAGCAGAAAAATTGCCTGAAAAATCCCTCCACACCGCAGTTTCCATGCACATCAATATGGATCTACCTAAAATGCATCGCATTACTCCAAGTAATACGAAATGCAGCATTTGTGTACCAGGGTTGCATAACCCTCTCGAAGTTGAATTATATAAATGGGATTAAAATGAAACAGTTGAAACTTTCAACTTGAAGTATTTCTAAAGTCGACAACATGTGGCGAATTTCAGCATTGCATTTCGTAAGTTGGTGGTGTTATCATCAGGTTTATAACATTTTATTTTATTTATTACTAGTTGCCGCCCGCGGCTCCGCCCGCGTGATTGTCGAAAACTATCCTAAGGGAACATATTCCCGGGATAAAAAGTATCCTATGTGTTATTCCAGACTATAATCTACCTCTGTGCCAAATTTCATCAAAATCCATTCAGTAGTTTTTACGTGAAAGAGTAACAAACATCCATACATACATCCATACTTACAAACTTTCGCCTTTATAATAGTAGTAGGATATTAGATATCAATCATAGACACAATTTATTTTTAAAACAAAATCAGCGGTTCTCTAAATTTTTTCGACTTTTGCGTGCAAAAAAGTACCGAACAGCTAATTTTTGGGATGAATTTTATGAATTTAAACGAGCCAGCAGGAATCCTACAAGGGTCAAATTAATTTTCGTTTGTTTTAGTTTTACAAATATATTGTTGTAGGCTCGTGCAGCCCATCTTAAAACTGTTTTCAATACAAACTGTGTATATATTGTTACTTGTGGGGAATTATACAACGTGTAACAGAATTAAGGCAATACCTCTGAAGAGGTTTTGTGTTAATTCTGTCCCATAGTAAAAGTTGTTCATAATTCAAAAGTCATTTATTCAAATTAGGTTGAGTGCCAGCACTTTTTGAACGTCAAAGTTCTACATAAAGACAGTCCCCCAAAACGCCCGCCCGTCACCACTTCCTAGTGTTGTAGCTGGGAAGAAGAAGTGGCGCAACAAACTCCCCAGCAACACATCTGTCTGTTAAGCTTTTAAAAACTTGAATTTATACAATATTATGCAAAGTATTTTACAATACATGACACAGAAAATAAAATATTCAAACTGTAAATCAAATTAAATTAAATTAATTGACACTTGGTAGCTAGCACACTCCATTAAGCCATCAGAAATAGTCATTATGATAAACAACATCATTATGAACAACTTTTAATATGGGACAAACCCCAAAATCGCGAAAAAAAATCGTCTCTCCCATACATTCCTGTGCGACAGAATGTACTGAACAGCCGATTTTCGCGATTTCGGGATTGGTCCCATAGTAAAAGTTGTTCATAATGATGAGAACAATGACCCCTTAAGAGGTATTTCGTTTATTCTGTTACACGTTGTATAAGTGTCATTAATTTTAATTACGTTTAACTACAGCTGCTATAACTCTTTCGGTCAATAAATATAATATTCCTCCCAAACCAACAGTATTCTCATAAATCAATCTTTCAATTGAAGTTTCTTCCAATGTCATCATTATGACATCCACGGTTCAAGGTAGGACAACACAACAGACCGGAAAATTGCTGACAAAAACCGGCCGAATGCCGACCGAAAACTAATAGAAATCGTTCCCTTTTGAAGAAGGCATTTAATATAGGGTCGAATTTTTTTGCTAGCACTGACACCTTAATATAAAAAACCGGCCAAGAGCACGTCGGACTCTCAGACGGAGGGTTCCGTACCATGAACTGAAAAAAAACAGGTTTCTTGTGTGGGAGCCCCCTTTAATTTTTTTTTATTTTTTATAGCTGCAATAGAAGTTTCACAGATTGTGTTTTTACTACAACTATTGCGGTTCTTGAGATACAACCCGCTGACAGACAGACGGACAGCGGAGGCTTAGTAATAGGGTTCCGTTGGTTAACCTTTGGGTATGAAACCCTAAAAACCAACGAAATGGGTTTAAATAGAAAGCAAATTAAAAGAGGACCTCTTCTGTGATACAAACAAATACGTTCCTAAATAAAAAGTCGCTTCGTCATCCGTCTAGGTTTTCCCGGTTATATTGGGGTCGGCTTCCAGTCAAACCGGATCCAGCTGAATACTGGTATTTAACACGGATCGACTGCCTATCTGACCGCCACAACCCAGTAACTGACTGTCATCAGTACTGACTGTAGTCTGTCTGACATATCGCTGAAATGAACCTTTTTAGTGCAGCCGTGAGACACTTAGTTTTTAGCATAGGTACCTACCTACATTTTTTATTTTTTTATTTCTATGCACCATGCGTGTTTCATGTAAGTGCTAAATACATTTTTCTTTCTTTCATTCTAACTGGGTAATACGATATCCCTTGACAAGACTAGTGTCGGTTTTTTGGCTACTGACAATCTGTAAGTAAAAATTTACAAATGACAGTCGGGTCGAACGGCTTAACATACCCCGAGGCACGAAGGAGTCTCGGTATGTAATGGATAGTCCCCCATCCGTGGACTGATCTGGGCATTCATAGCTTACCTCGAAGTTCACGCTGAGCGGCCTTGGCCACGAGCCCCTCAAAAAGACCACAAAAAATATAAACAATAATTTCTTCTTAAACCCACTATAATAACTACGACCTCTAACGTCCTCTGAAACAGAAACAAAACCAAACCAAAAACAATAAGAGGAATATATATTACAACCAAAAACAAACTAGAAACAATCGTTGCCATATAAAGAGCCCAATTAACTTCCACCGCGCCAAGTCGCCATTCCGAGCGCCTTCCAAATTTGAATTTGTATGAACCATAGATTAAAGAATAAAACAGATAGGCTGAAAACATTAACAGACCATTGACATGGAGAATGGACTGAGGAATTATAAATAAATAATAAAAATAAAATTGCCTTATATTTTTTCCAAAAAAAAATATTGCGGTTCCATGTAATAAATAACTTAATATAAGTAACCAATTTAAATCCTATTTTATATTAAGTACCAGCGACACTAAAACTGAACTGAGAGTTAAAAAATTAAAAAATATAAAAGATAAAAAATACTCTGTAGAAAGAAGTAAACGACTGTGCGTCAATACCTGTCTCTTTTCTGTAAATCGTAGAGACAAATGTGACACTGTAAGCCATTCAAAGTCTACCAACTGGCCGCACGATCAGTATATCTCCCTCTCACCTCTGTCCGTATTTTCTTCATATACAGAGTTTATCTTAGAGTATTTATACTCGGTTGTCGAGGCAGGAGGGGGTCAGATAGGCAGACGTTCCATGGAAAATACTAGTACTGAGCTGTAGCCGATTAGACTGGCAGCCAACCCCAACATGGTTGTGAAAAGGCTAGACAGATAATGATTTTATTTCATATCTCGATACAGAAATATCAGTCCATACTGTATGTCTATGGCCAAAACCGGTTGTTTGGCTGTTTCACACAGGAAGAACTTCGAGTGACAACGGAAAGCGGAAACTGCGATGGGCCCCGAATATGTGAGCGAACGATGCAAGGGAAGCAATGTATTTGGTATTTTTCTGTGGTGAAATATTTTTGTGTTGTTTTAAAAAAGGTGAATGCTAGGCATGATGATATGGTGTGGACCATGTAATATCGTAGCAATCAAATTGTGGCTACGTGGTTGGAAATAGGTTCTACACGTAAATTAGTGTATAGTTTCCTGATCAGTACACCCCAAGTCAAGACTGAATAGGTTATTTCTAGGCAAGCGTGCTCTACCGTCGAACACATCATCGCTTTCCATCAGGTGATAAGAGCTTCTATTAATTATAATAATAAAAACAGTTATTGAGAATATGAATCCTCCGCCTTTATACCTATTAATTTATTTTTATACCATATTAGCGTGTCTTCTTCTTACATACATCTCTATTTACCGCCATCTTAAGAAATGTCATCTTGGCAAAATCAAAGCTCCGTCAGATCTCTTCAGTCCCTTTATCTAAGACGCATAACCCGACCGATTTACGGAGGTAGCCGTATTGCTCCGGCCGTAATGGTGCGTGCGTGCTAGCGGCCGCGGTCGCGATCGATCGCCCGTCGCACTGCGGCAGCACGCGACTTCCTCGACAGCTGATTTCCAAACACGCTCATTGGCCGGCTTGTGGGCCGGTGCCATTATAATGCAATTTGTGTTCTCTTTTTTTAAGTTTTTCACCACGCGAAGAATTGACGTGTTCGATTTTTGAATAGGAGTAACTTTTTTTAATTTAAATTTGGATATAAAAATGAAAAAATAGTCTATGGGCCGGTTTTTAAATTGATCAAAGTGCCTATAATTCCACTAATTTTCAAGCAACGTTTGCATTCCCATCTAAGTCGCAATCTGTCAAAAATATATCGATTTTTTTTTGTAAATTAGGTTTTTTTCACAAATTGCGACTATGATGCAAACGCGAATGTTGAAAATGCTTAAAAAATATTAGAATTGGACCTAGGGAATCATGCTTTAGTGCCAAACTTATCCTGAAATCCAAATATCCAAAAACGCACTTTTAAAACGAAATGTACCATATGATTATTCAGGAATTAAAAGGCTCATTATTATTTCCTTCATTCAATGTATATGTCACCGGAAAATAGCAAACGCCGTAAGATAGTAAAATATCGCGTGAAATTGTAAACTATTTTTTCTTAATAAGTCACGGATATATTGGGAACTAATGAATTTGGATGGGATTTATTGTTTACAGAACGTTTTTTTTTATCATAATTTATCGAGAAATTGCAATCTAATAAAGATTTATTACAATCTTACGGAGTCTGCAATTTTCCGGTGACATAAAAAAAGCAATGAAATTACATTCTAATTCTTAATATCGACAGCAATCTTAATAAACATCTCTTAAGCAGATTCATACTTTAAATTATCTACAAATAGAGAATTTTGCATATCAATGGCATAACAAAGTGCTAAACAGAAAGAGATTTCTATGAATAAAGTTTCCATTTATTTAAAGTTTTTTTTTTATGAAAGCACATAGACAAACTAATTTTGAATAGAAACCTCTTGTTAACGCTATAGTAGGCGCCAGATAAATGTGGAATAAAGTATATTGACCTTTCCCTAATAACTGTTCATAGGTACCTGAACAATTAAATATGAATCGTTTTTCATTATTAGACAATGTTAAGGATCACGAGAGATGATGATTCGGGACAGCTTTGTGTCATTAATTCCGTTTTTCAAATTAAAAATGTCAATAATTGTAGGTGGGTCAATGACCGTTATTCCACGATTATCTGGCGCCTACTATAGTACTAAATATCTTGGCAAGCTCGGTGACCAAGTTATCGCGCTAAGGCAAATTGATGTTTGTATTTAGTACATTCTGTTGCCCATTTAATTTACTCATCCACATGACAATTCTAACAGCAAACATTGAGCTCCTTATAATATAGTAATCGAGTAGCTCAACTCAGAACGTGTTGAGCTACTCGATTACTGATAAATACGTATTCTGACTGTACAGATCCACTCAAATCCGTTTGATTCTTTCCTTATAAATATGTCACCGGAAATTTGCAGACTCCGTAAGATTGTAATAAATTTTTATTAGATTATAATTTCGCGATATATTATGTAAAAAACGTTTTCTTTACAATAAATCCCACTAAAATTTTAGTTTCCAATATATCCGTGTCTTATTAACAAAAAATAGTTTACAATTTCACGCGGTATTTTACAATCTTACGGCGTTTGTAATTTTCCGGTGACTTATATAACATCATTTTAAACATTCGTGGAGGAGCTCGTGGCCAAACAATAATAGACGCAAGGGTTAATTTTAGAGGTTAAGCGACCCTTGCCGAGGTCGGTTTGTGGATGGGTGTCTACATATCAAGACTCATCTGTGCCTTAGACAGCATTTTATTTGAAGACAGTCGTTACAGATCATCAGAAAAAGTAAATCGGACACCAGTTTTGCCAAGCGGTATCGTGTTACCCAGTTACTGGGTTGTAGAGGTCAGTAAGGCAATCGCTCAATGTAAAATACTAGTACTCAGCTGCAACAGGTTAGACTGGAAGCCGTCCCCAATACAGTTGAGAAAAAGCTAGTCAAATTGGTCGGTCTGACCATTATCTGGATTTTCAAAGGGAAATCACCCGATTTGTGAATCCCCTGAAAACCTGCCAAACTTAACTTAAGCTAAATAATAATAATAGTAATCTTAATTGCATTAATATGAGACACCCATACATAGTTACTTATTAAAGTTATTTTGACAATACTGGCAGGTCAACATTTGGAGAATGTGAAATGCTAATCCTAAATACAACAAAATAATTTTTGGAATATACTTTAAAAATGATTTGGTTGTCTCTAGGCTAATTCGCCCTATCCTCTCGTACTTGTATAAAACTGTGTCACGTATCATTGTTTTTTGTAATAAAATACAATGCTATTTATATAAAAAATTCTCATAAAACTGTAGCGGCATCAATGCCGCCAGATGAAAAACTAAGAAGCAAAATTTGTAGGGAACAAAAAGTACCGCAACGCCATCTATCCTGTCAGCGACGAACTGCCAACGAAATTCTGCATCGCGCAAGCAAAGTTCTCCGTGCGATTTGAACATATACAACTGTCCAAATATCAAAAATCGGGCAGTTGCCCACCAGACACAACAACCGTGTGGTCGGAAGATCCTCCCCTTTTCAAAGGAGGTTTGCGGGACTATACTCACTGTTTCGCATACCTCTATAAAACCATTAGTTACTTTAAACTTAAGATGGGAAAAGCCTACGTTTTTAGTGACCTTACATATTAGGTGGGTAGATACCTAAAATACAAGAGTCTGTAGAAAATAATCTAGTTTACGGAACACCATCTAAAATTCTGACAAGTATATAGCATTTCGAAAACCTTCGCTCAACAGACTGTTAACTACGATTTAAAAATAGATGAAAAGAGTGAAATGCGTTTTTCATCAAAACTCGCTTGCAACGGAATTCTAAAGAAATGAAATGTGTTTTTCAACGTGGTTTTATTTCAATGCGTCGCTCACAATTTTTCCTCTACAAACACTTTCATTTTGTGCACTAGAATTCTGTTTCACGTGTGGTTTTAGTCGCAATAATCATGGACTGAAAAATTCCTCATTCCTCATAATTTTATTAACCAGCTCTATAGTAAAGAAAAAGTATTAATTGTCAGGACTGACATATACAGAACTGATAAACTTTAACTAAAATTTCTTACCGGTAGATTTAGATATTCTTCCTTAATCCTAAGACCTGCATATGGGAGTACATATTTTAGGTAATATTATGTTTGTTGGAACAAGTAATCTACAGAAGGGCTAATCTGGCTGCAAAAATGCACGATTCCAGTGGCATATGCCATATTGGCAGAGTGGGGGCAAAATGCTAGCTTTTATTCCAGATGCAGACTGTTGGTAGGCACTGCACGCCTATGACCACTATCTCACCTGATAGTTTAAAAAAAAAAAAAAAAAAAAAAAAAAAAAAAAAAAAAAAAAAAATATTTTATTGACAGAGAAAAACGTTTTACAATCCAATAGAAACCCTGACTCCTGTGCTAGGTAAGACCTGTGTTACAGAAGTCAGTGTCTTCACCCGGTTTTGGTACTAGGGTTCACATCATTTAGCATCAGAAATTTAAAAAAAAAAAAAAAATACAAAAACTAAGCTAATGCATGCATGCTCTTCAGTGGTGTGTGTTGTGTGTAGTGTATGTTGTGTTGTGTATGTTGTGTGGTGTGTGAGTGTGGCGCGTCTATGTGTGTGTGAGTGTGTGTGCGTGTATGTTTGAGTGTGAGTGTGATTGTGTATGTGTTTGGCATGTGGTGTAAGTAATCACGGTGGTGGCTGAACTTGGGTTATGAATAGGTATATGTTTGCTGACCTAACAATTAGTCTATCAAGTATTGTCTTTAATTAAGTTTTCCGTCTGTTGGTAATCCAGTGTTTGAAGCCAAGAATTTAGTTTCATCTTTGTTTTATGTTTTGTAAGTGGGTTGAAGTTGAGGATGATATTAGTCTTATTATATAAATAGGAAGATAAATAGAGACTTTGTCGCCGAGCGGATGCGGTCTTACATTTGACTGTGCTACATACGTTGCCGATAGTTCTCTTTGGTTTGGTTGCGAGATTTTTCGGTGTCTTTTCGTGCTGCTTCAATATAACATTGAGCAGGTATAGTTGTCTCACTGTAAGCACTTGGCAACATTCATACAGGGGTCTTGTGGGGGACCGGTATGTCTTGAAGGTCATGACTTTTAACAGGGAACGCTGGGCTCTCTCGAGGCGTATCATGTAGGTTTTACAAGCACCTCCCCAAGCCGTAATGCAGTACCCTATGATTGATTGTGCTAGTGCCAGATAAACCGTGCGGAGAAGTTGGAACTCAGCTACTTGTCGTAGTTTTTTAAATGCCCATATAAGTTTCCTAACTCGGGAGGTGGTCTGTTCAATGTGGGGACGCCAGTTTAGTCCCTCATCCAGAATCACACCCAGGTACTTCATTGTTTTTTGTTGTGTGATTGGAAGACACGTGCATGTAGTTCTGCTGTTTGCGCCGTCACAGGAATGTGCTTTGAGGCTTATTGCTGTTGGTTGGGTTTTGGCGAAATGAAATTGCAAAAATGAGGTTTTCAAGATGTTAAGGGTAAGTAAGTTGGCTTCCAGCCAGTGGATTACTTTACGTAAGCCTGTTTCAGCAGCTTTCCGTGCCGCGTCCCAACACTCACCGTGGAATACAAGTACGGTATCATCTGCATAACTGAAGATTTTTCCATAACTAAGAGACTGCTGGCATAGGTCATTCACATAGACCAGGAAAAGACTAGGGGATAGGCAGCTACCTTGAGGCACACCGTAATCAACCCTGGACTCGCTGCTAATGACATCCCCTATCTTTACTTTTTGTGCCCGGTCATTGAGAAAGTCTGTAAAAATTCCCAGAGCCCTTCCCCGGATTCCGGCATGCTCTAACTTGGTGACAAGGGTTGGAATACAGACTGTGTCGAACGCCTTGGCTAGGTCCAGGAAAACACCAAGACATTTCTGCTTTGCGTCGAGTTTCCCAGTCACGTAATCAACGAGCTGATTGACTGCATCTGCGGTGCTTTTCCCGGGCCTAAATCCAAATTGGGAATCCGAAATAATTTTGCTGTGCTCTAAGTATTTCATGAGCCTACGATTCAATAATTTTTCCAATATTTTTGATAGAGTTGACAGAACTGAGATGGGTCTATAATTTTTTATATCGTCCTGGTTTCCCCCCTTGTGAACAGGTGTGATTACAGATTTTTTAAAGATACGAGGAAAAACACCTTGTTCAAAGCAGGCTTCTATGAGTTTTGTGATAGCTGGAACTAGAACTTCTTTTCCCAGCTTGAGGAGTTTAGCCGGAATAGAGTCCCATCCTGTGGCACAATCATTTTTTAAATTAATAATGACTGCCTCTACTTCAGCCTCGTCCGGAGCAAGTAGGACCATTGAGTCTCGTGCAGGGGATGTATTAATGGCGTATGGGGGCAAAGAGGATTTTTTTTTTCCCTTAATAGTGTTGGCCAATAGCTTGCCAATGTTCGAGAAATAATGATTTACTTGCTCAATGGCATTAGGTGTGTCCGCAGTTTCAGTGGGAGGTAGAAGATTGGCAGCTGATTTTTGTTTCCCGGTTTGATTAGTTATGGATTTTATAATATTCCAAGTTTCTTTACTATCCTTTGCAGATTTTAAAGCGGAGCTTTCGTGGGCGTTCCTTAGTTTCCTGAGTAGCAGATTACAGTGATTACGATATCGTTTGTATGATAGCTCGATAATTGCGTTTTTTGGTTCTGCTAGGGATTTTCTATGGAGGTTATCCCTGTGTCGAATACACCGTAAGAGGCCAGGAGTGATCCAAGGCTTAAGGACTACTTTACGGTTAGGAGCATTCGCTACTGTTGAGTGTTGGGAGACTGTGGACATAAGACATTCGACAAACCTTGTTGCGGCTTCATTTGCGTCACAATTTTGTGTAATAAAAGTAAAGTCTGTAGTTTTTAGTTGTTCAACAGCACTCTCATAGTTTACTATTGTAATTTTTTTTGGAATTTTGTTTTTAGAGGGAACTATACCTAAACATATCATTACGGAGGCGTGGTCACTGACTGTGGAATCCATAACTATAATTGTTGCAGAGGTAGTGGTTTTAATCATCATGTGATCGAGGCAATTATGCAGTCTAGTAGGAAATGTATGTCCCGGTAAAAGGCCCATTTCTGCAGTTAGATTAAGATAGGGCGAACTATTTCTATCTGTGTTATTAGGTTTTATGTCTATATTAATATCTCCCACCAGCATTATGTTATTCGCTTTTAGTTTACTTAAAATGTTTTCTAGGGAGTTAAGGAAGCTGTCAATGCAATAGATTGAAGGTGATCTATAGGAAGCTAGAATACAAGTATCGGAGTCGATTTTCAACAAGAGAAAGTTAGCCCCTAACGGGTTTGGTTCTTCAACCGTACATTTGATATTACTTTTAACATATATTACAATACCGTCGTTTTGGTTAAGGCATTTTTTGCTAGAATATGTCACGTAATTTTCCATAGTCGGTATCGGTTTGTCAGCATTTAACCAGCACTCTGTCAAGATTATGATGTCGATCTCAAACGATAACCTAGCCAATTGAGCCTGAAGACCATCTAAATTTTTATAAATACTTCGGATGTTTTGTGTGATAATTTTTAGAGAAAAATTGGAGCTTTTCATGATTTCGTGACAGGCGTCCGTATCACACTTATGAGAGGATGCCACAGTAAAGTTATCTATCATAGTTGGAATGTTAATGTCTATGTTAGCCATTGGATACACGCATATATTTTGTGGTGCATTTTGGGGAGCAAATTATATTGATAGACGTGGTGAGAGTTAGTGCTGGATACATTATGCTAGGCGTACCCACACGAAAACAATTTATATTATGTCTGTAAGTGATTATGTAAGTGATTTCCTTGTTTGTTTGTATTGTGTTAAGTGGTATAGGTTGAGTGTGTTTGATTAGTTTTTGTTTATGTGTTTTACAGAAAGAGAGCATTTGCAAATTAATAAATAATAACAGAGTAACAACAAGCAGTACATGAGCAATACGTGAAAGTTCTCTATACAGTCAAAGTGGTAATTTGGATTTCAGATCAGATTCGTCTTTTACATGAATGTATTGCTCTCCTTCTTTTTGTCGAAGAAAGACTTTTCCCAGTGATGTCCAGCAAAACTTAAACCCATTTTCGGTTGCAAATTTCCTCGCCAGATAGAATAATCGTTGTGCCTTCATAGTCAAGTTCTCAGATAGAAATATTGGTTTTATTTCCCCTGGTAAATTTATATGGGACGTGTTAAGCTTAGCTTGGGCGTTATTACGATTGAAATTACGGACCTTGTGCAGTATATTTTCCTTTGTGGTTACCGAGACAAAGTCGACTATTATAGATGATCCTCCACCTTTTTTATTAATGCGAAATATATCCTTTATATCCTGTCGTTCGACAGGCATATCCAGAACTTTGGCTGTTTCGGAAATTACTCTATGCAGATCCTCTTTATTTTCACCATCCTTCTTTGGTATATTTCTCACCTCAATCTTTGTAAGACATAAAGTACGTTCTAAATTCTCGACTTTACTTTCTAGGTGGTCAATATAGGCATGATCGGCTTTCCGTTGTTTGTCAATTTCCTCAATTTTTATTATTATGTCATCGTATTGTTTTGTGACGAAGGCTAGGGATGTTTTCATTTCCGAGTTTTGTGCTATAATTTCGCGCATTGACTCTTGCAGTAATTTAAACTTGTTTTCTGATTGGGCGGTAGCCGTTTGCAGTAAATCTCGTATCTCTTGCATGAAAGCAACCATATCATCCTCACGTCTACGTTTGTTGCGTGCGGTAACATTTGCATCTCTGTTGGTTAGGTTGGGAGCAGATCCAGTTAGTGAGATAGTTGGATTTATCACTTGAAGTGTCTCAGAGTCGCTAGCTATGGATTTGACTGGCGATGGGGGCGGCGTTCGCCTCATGCTCATGATGTAAATTAGTACGTAAGCTCGCAATACCTTGTAGCACTTGTAGCGGTGTCCGGCGCCGGCGTGCGGCGATGTAGTGCGGCGAGTTGTGAGTCATACACACTTACACAGTGCGCGCAGTCACTGTGTGAGCGGGATGGCAATTATGGAGACTGTTCTGTTCTTGCGGAGGTGCGGCAGGGGCAGCGGGAGCGCGGTAAGCACACCTTGTGAGCTTGAGGACCGACCGATGTCAACACGTCGCGAGCGCGAAATTGTTCCCCTTTTGTATTCACATATGGGTGACAATCCCGTATGCGTAGAGAAGATCAATTAATATTATATCTTTAAAATTTTGACACACGTCCACTCTAGTTCACGGTCACGGGCGAGGGGGTATAGTAAGCGATGATGTGGTCGAAGATGGAGCACGCTTGCCTAGAATTAACTTATTCACTCTTGAAAGACTTCCAGGTTACAGTACTTTCGGAAGGCGCAACTTCTAATGATAAGTGGTGATAAATGATTTTTATTTCGTAAGTAGTTTAAACGTAACACTTTTACACGTCAACCTTTTTTGGTCGCGAGGTTCACCCCGCCCGTTGCCCCGATGACCTTGTGATGGACGCTGAAACCATCAGAGTGGCAATTCTTGTATTTTAGAAGCGTTCGCATTTACGTCGCAATCTGTCAATAATTCCTCTAATTTCCTTACAATTTGACGAGTTTTTTACATTTTATTGGCAATGAGATGGTATTGCAATTTGAATTTGAGCACTTCTTAAGCACGAGTTACTGCCCGTATCCAGTAAGCCATGTTTACTTTATACGGACAGCAACAAACGGTACTAACCGTTTGTTTTGATGATGTTTGTGTTGATTCTATTTCACGAAAATAAAATGTTAAGAGAGTGACAATTGCACAGCCCAGCCAAGGTCCGGTCACTGCCAGGTAGCGTCCCTGACGTATGTGAACAGCAAACCCCTGACAGATTACGGATGCACGGTCCCTGCACAGTCACGGCCCTGACACTGCCCGGCCACGTCCCTGCTATGTGTGATCCAACCGTTAGTAGTGGTGATGGCGATGTATTTCTTCTTCAAAACAAAAGTCTATCTACCTAACCCTTTTCGCTAACTATGTATGTTCGGATGAATTTTCAACTTAACCATATAATATAATATAATAATATCTTGGGACAACTCATACACGGTCATCCGATCCCAAACTAGGCAGAGCCTGTGCTATGGCAGCCAGACAACTAATAAACATACTTATATATTTCCAAATACATACATATTATAGACAAATTACAGCCAGACAAAGAACAAATGATCATGCTCATCACACAAACATTTGTCCTGGGTGGGAATCGAACCCTCGACCTCTGGTTTAGCAGTCAGGGTCACTAACCACTCGACCAACAGGCCAGTCATATACAGCTGAATAGCTACCAGTATTTACATAGAGGTACTCCTTATCCTAATGACTGTCTTTTTGAAAGGGAATATCTGCATGTTATCTTATTTTTCAGAATATAGAAAAAATTACATAATAATATGAACTATGTGAACTGTAGCGATTTCCTTGAAAAAATATTCCGTTTTGTTTTGTTTTGTTTGGCTTTTCCAATTTGCGAGGTGGAATATCCCTCTTTGCATTCATTCAAGATGTATAATAATATATTTTAGCATAAGTAAGAAGACTTGATATTCAATTGAAAAACATATAAATTTGGAAATATTCCCTTTTGAAAACCCTCTCCTATACTGACCTCTACAATCCAGTTTCTGGGTAACACGATACCCATACCAAGACTGGTGATTAGTCTTTCGTGCTTCTCACCACCTTTAAAGGCTGCCAAAGACACAAAAATAACTGCCTGGTCCAAAGACTTCACGCACTTTCTTTTGAAAATCGTTGCTTAACCTAGAAGATCAACCCATGCGGCTTTTATTATTTCGCCACGAGCGATAAATCATCTCTATTTGACCTTGCCCCCTCACATTACGCCACTAGATTAACCTCTAAGGTAAAACAAGGGGTCTCTTACCTGTCTCCTACAAACAGAACTATAACTTTTGTGTTAAACACAAATGTAGTGTAGTGAGTACAGGTAATGTCACGAAACATAATTAGCCAGTGGCGTAAAAAAGTTAATGGGTCTCGTTAATTTATAGTGGGATAAAACAATTTTTGTGGAGGTTGTGATATGTCGGTTGGAAGATAAGAAACGTAGGCTTTAATAGTTTGGGCACGCCACAATTGCGGCGGTAAGGCCCCTCTTTGAGGAGTGGCTGGAGAGGCGCCACGGCGTCCTTACCTTCCGCCTGACGCAGGTACTTACCGGACACGGCTGTTTCGGGAGGTACCTGTTTCGGATTAAGCGGGAGGAATCGCCCGGGTGTCAGCACTGTGAGGATCGCCCGGAGGACACGGTGGAGCATACGGTGGAGGTCTGCCCTGCTTGGGCTGAGCACCGCCGTGTCCTCGTCGAGGCGATCGGCGGCGGCAACTTCTCGCGTCCGGCCCTGGTTGAATCCATGGTCCGGAGCGAGGAGGCTTGGGAAGCGGTCACCTCCTTCTGCGAAGCAGTAATGCTAGCGAAGGAGGAGGCGGACCGCGCGAGGGAAAGGCAAGGCCTTCGTCCCAACCGCCGCAACAGGAGAAGACGCCCCGGGCGTCGGGAGTCGCAGGGCGATCCCCGGCCACCGTAGGCGCGGGCCTGCGGACGGCGAGCGTTGGGTGGCTCGCTGTCCGATCACCACCAGGCCCGGGTCGATGGCGCGTTGTGTTTCACGCGCGCCTCAAAGAGATGTCAGCATAGAGGACGGGGCCCGCTAGGGCCAGAGCCTGCCGGGGTTGCGGAATTTGTTCGAAAGAGTCACCGCGGCCCTGGAAAGCAAAGGGCTTTAGAAGGAACACGGATGGGTTTTAGTCAGTAAGAGTCTGACACGCCCTTCCGCTCCACCCAGAGTGGAAGAAGTCATTTGATGATTTCCCATCCTAAAAAAAAATAAATAAAAAGGCTTTAATAGTTAGGGTTGCGGAATTTGTTCGAACGAATTACAGAGAGAGTCCGATCACAACCAGGCCCGGGTCGATGGCGCGTTGTGTTCCACGCGCGCCTCAAAGAGATGTCAGCATAGGAGACGGGGCGCTAGGGCCAGAGCCTGCCAGGGTTGCGGAATTTGTTCAAAATAGTCACCGTGGCCCTGGAACGCAAAAGGCATTAGGAGGAAAACATATGGGTTTTAGTCAATAAGAGTCTGACACTCCCACTCCGCCCAGAGCGAAAACAGTCATTTGATGATTCCCATCCTTAAAAAAAAGGCTAGTACATGGTTACTACGGCCTGTGGTGTAATTAAAAATCTTATGTGCCTTTTTTAGCAAACCCTACACTATAAATCAGAACAAAGCAGAGACTGTTGTTAGTAAAACTGATATTTATGTTTTTGCCTTCGCTCATGTATTCTTTACACTGAGACATGCATTCGGTTTTTGAATAATGTTTCTTTTTTTAAGAATTTGAAGTTGAATATTTTTCAAACCCTACTAGAGCTTGAAAATCTGTCAAATTAACAATTTGTCAAATCCTACTTGAATTGTAGGGTTTTCTTAACACCAAATTCTCATTTGAGGAATGTTCACTTCAAGACAATTTGTACCCACCACATCACACGCACTCATCGTTTGTGACTGATCGGTGATCGCAGGTAAACACAAAATATAATGATTCCTTGTATCTATACTAATATTATAGAGGTAAATGCGAAAGTTTAGATTTTTGTATGAATGGAAGTTAGATTATTGTATGAAACTCAATCACGATAGAACGGCTGAACGGATCTTGATGAAATTTGGCACAAAGGTAGATTATAGTCTGGAATAACACAGAATACTAATTTTTATCCCGGAAGTATGTTCTCTCGGTAATTTTCGAAATTCACGCGGGTGGAGTCGCGGGCGGCATTTCCCATAAATACGCCAAGGCCTTCTTGCACAGCCAGTGTTGATCAGACATTCCTCACCAAAAAGATCCTCAAACAAAGGGATCCTAACCCTAAACCACTAATGATATCAACCGCTACTTCACAACGGCGCCATTTTTTTCCCTGGAGGCAAAGTCCCTCAGAGTAAATGATACCGTTTCCTATTCAAGTTAACGACTACAGTAAGTGTATGGAACATTAGGGATTATTTACAGGCTTTTGACTTCACACATTACGACGTAAATACTGAAGTAAGGGAGTTTTCCAACAGTTATTGTCTTCAAACTTTGTCCTTAGCTATAGTTTTAGTATAGAACTGGCCCTTTTTTATGGATGGGAAATCATCAAATGACTTCTTCAACTCTGGCTGGAGCTGAAGGGCGTGTCAGACTCTTGCTGATTAAAACCCAGCCGTGTTCCTTCTTTCCCCCCTTTACGTTCCAGGGCTGTGGTGACTCTTTCAAACAAATCCCTTTGAGGCGCACGTGGAACACAACGCGCCACCGACCCGGGCCTGGTTGTGATCGGACAGCGAACCCAGCGCTCGCCGTGGCCGGGGATCGCCCTGCGACTCCCGACGCCCGTTGCATCATCTTCGGTAGCGCCTTTTGGGGCGAAGGCCTTGTCTCTCCCTCGCGCGGCCCGCCCCCTCCTTCGCTAGCATTACTGCTCCGCAGTAAGAGGTGACCGCTTCCAAAGTCTCCTCGCTCCGAACCATGGATTGACAGGGCCGGACGCGAGAGTTCGACGCCGCCAATCGCATCGACGAGGACACGGCGGTGCTCCGCCCAAGCAGAGCAGACCTCCACCGTATGCTCCACCGTCTCCTCCGGGCGATTCATAGTGCTGACACCCGGGCGTGTTCTCCCGATGAACCCGAAACAGGTATATCCCTCACTTACAGCTATGTCTAGTGAGCACCTGCGTCAGGCAGAAGGTGAACAGCCATGGCGTCTCTCCAGCCACTCCCCAAAGGGAGGCCTTACCGCCGCAATTATAGCGTGCCCACTCCCGCTCCCGAAAAGGGCAAGTTGAATTGTTCAATATATCTGGAGAGCCAGTTTTTCTGTTTTTTAAGCAACGTTCGCTTTCGGATCTCAGTCGCAATCTGTAAAAAACACATCAATATCCCTACATTTTTGACAGATTTCGACTGAGATGCCAATGCAAACTTTGCTTAAAAATGAGTAGAATTGGCCCTATGATGTCCTATGTTGTATTAACTGAACCATATTATGAATCAATGATTTGATTTGAGTTGAGTTTAAAAGAATAAGAAAGCCTAGGCAAACTGTCATTCAATCAATGTCAATTGTCAAATGATTCAAAGTGTATGGGATTGACGTGAAAGAAATGATTTTTCATTTTTCATTCAACGCTGTCAGAGTTTGACAATGTAGGTATGGGGCTCAAGATGTCTACATGCATTTTTTTTTAAACTTAACACTTCACTTAACTAGCCTATATCAAATACCTTTTCAACACAGCAATCTTATTTGACTGGTTTTGAAGCCTTATTTACATCAAGTCATTTATTCTCTGACGCCAATTTATACACCTCAGCCAAAAAGTTTGAGCAACATAATCATCTTGCTAAATGCCGCTAACTCGACTTACGCACCATTAGCTTCGTCTCCCTCTATTGAGCTTCGCAGCCTGGGGAACGGGCTTTCTTATAATAAAATGGCCTTAAATTTAGGTATTACGTATATTCTGATACTCAAAATATTGTCAAGATACTGTAGATTTAGTTTTTTTAGAAGACTTGCAAAGGGGTTTCGTGTTGGCCAGTTACTGGTTGTGGAGGTCAAGTAGGCGGTAACTCCATGATAGATAAATATTGATATTCAGCATCATCCGGTTAGACTATAGTAGGCGCCAGATAATCCTGGAATATCGGTCATTGACCCACCTACATTTATTGACATTGTTAATTTGAAAAACGGAATTAATGACACAAAACTGTCCCGAATCATCATCTCTCGTGATCCTTAACATGGTCTAATAATGAAAAACGATTCATATTTAATTGTTCAGGTACCTATGAGCAGTTATTAGGGAAAGGTCAATATACTTTATTCCACATTTATCTGGCGCCTACTATAGAAGCTGGCCCAGTTATAGAGAAATAGGCTAAATAGGTTAAATATTTTGTTTTTAGAACTTGGTTGTTGTAGTAGGTAACTTTTACACACCACGTTTTTTTCAACGTTTTTGTTAGTGATCTTGTTAATGGACTATGATCTCAGAGCTGCCAACTTCCTTTAATTTTTCTAACTACAAAAAACACTAACAAAATGTGTGGGATAGGCTAGTGCTAGGATGTACTTTTAACATACGCATACTTATACTTCAGCTTTCGTTTTTGCACGTTTATTAACTAGGTATTAGTTATAAATAACTAATACCTAGTTAATAAACGTGCAAATAACGAAAGCTGAAATCTGACAGAAATTGGGGAGGATGCAAAGTACCTCCTTTCAAGTTCATTTGTCTATGACATCGACAAATGAAACTGGGGCTATTGGGTGTCAGCTTATTTATTGTATGATGTATCTGTTTTAAAATGGTTGCATATTCTATCCTAATCATTCTATTTGTATATTTCTTTTAGTATATGCTCCGTTAGTGTATCCGTGACTCCACTGACTGGCCCCATCAGAATACCAGCGCTGCGTTATTTATTTTTTAGATATCATATGCTGAGACAGGGACCATTTTGGCCTCGCGCAGATAATTATCCATATTTGTTAGCCTATATCTTAGATTTACACAATTTAGTACCGTTTTGTCGGCCAAACACACGTCACGAAAATAGGCGTGAATTTATGTATGTAGGTATTATCGAACTTGCCAGGGTAATAGGTAGACAAGTAGGTCAAAAAGATAGTACCTATGCGTAGCGAAGAGAACAGAACTCTTTGGATTAGTTTATTATCCCAAGAACCACTCAGCTAGCCAACCTGATCTAGGTTGGGTTATCGATCTAATACACATAAAATAAGAATACCAACGAAACCAGAACCACCATTAGCCGGTGTTATCAGTTTTGTTTCTTCGTTTATGACACAGACTTCTACTAAATTAAAGTTATTTTAGAAAGAAAGAAAGAAAGAAAAATGTTTATTTGGGACTCGTACAAGACAAACAAACCAGTAAAATAAAATTAATAACTATAATAAAATAATAATCTGAGCGAGAAATGGTCCCTATCTCAGTTTATGCTTTTTAGTGCAGCCGTGAGACACACATTTAGTCCATCTCACTGCCAAGTGATGATGTTGAAGTCTTAGGGCAAACTCCTGATATTAATTTAAACTAGTTTATAAGACAACAGAAGTTACCAATAACAGATTAGTTATACCTACAGACATTAAGGTATCTTCTTGCTCTCAGTTAGATAAATATCAAAAAGGGGGTCAGCAGCATACATTGAAATTATTTCATCAAAATATTCAAGGTATCTCTTCCAAAATATTAGAAATAGAAATTTTTTTAGAGAAAACAATGTTTGACATTGTATGTTTTAGTGAACATTGGTTGAAAGATTACCAGATGCAAATTAGTTATGAAAATTATAGTGTAGGCAGTTGCTTTAACCGCAAATCTATGTTGCGCGGTGGTTCCCTCATCTTAGTGAAAAAATGCTTAAAATTTAAGCAACGTAATGACATTGTCAGCTTGTCAGTGGAACATTGTATTGAACTGTCCTGTGTTGAGCTGGATAAGCATGTTTTAGTGTGCGTGTACAGACCCCCAAACCCTCAAAACTTTACTTTATTTGAGTCAACTATGGAAGAAATCCTTGCGAAACTTGCAGCAGGTAACAAATCCCCGATTATTTGCGGGGATTTTAATATTAATATTTTAGAAAATAATTTAAATAGCAGCAGATTTTTAAGCCTTTTTAAATCGTTTAATTTGTCTAATGTTTTTACCGAACCTACTAGGGTAACACCAACTTCTTTAACCTGTATCGATAATGTATTCTGCGATTGTGATTATTTAGATAAAGCCATAGTTAATTACCTTCCGTCGGATCATAGCGGACAATTGGTAACATTTAAATTTAAAGCAGCCTTACAAAAAATTCAAATACAATATAGGCCAATTACAACAGGCAAACTAGCTAGATTCAACGTTACCTTACAAAATAAGTTGAATGTTCTAGGCAATAATATTGAGGACGCAAATAAGTTTTATGATAATTTCTTTTCAGTAGTACTAAAGGAATTCAATACAACTTATGAAAAGAAGTCTAAAAATACTTTCCCTAAGTTTATATTTAGTGACTGGGCGACTAAAGGTATTAGGATAAGTAGGGAAAGACTATATGAGTTATATGGCCTTAAGCCTTTCATTAACACAGAAACCTTTAGTATGTATGTAAACAAATATTCTAAAGTTTTCAGAAATACTTGCAAAGTAGCTAAAACCCTGTACATTAGCAATAAGATCAAATCGTCAGATAATAAAATTAAGACAGTTTGGAAAGTTATCAATAATGAAACAAGTACGAATAAAGTACGAAACACTGATTTTTTACTGGAGACTGCACATGGTGCCATAAGCTCTAATTTAGAAGTAGCTCGAGAATTTGTAAATTTTTTCACCGAAATACCATCAAGAACTACTGAAGCTTTAAATTCTTCACCCGAGGTATCATTTAATTTATTAAGAGCTAACGTTCCAGGTTGTACGGTTGAATTCCAATTCAAACATATCAACCCTATGACGGTTATAAAAGCTTTCCGGCAAATCAAAATCAAATTGACCGAAGACTTATGGGGAATGTCTGTCAAAGTGTGCACGTCCATAATTGAGACCATAGCACCATACTTGGCTTTAATATTCAATTTATGTGTAGACCAAGGAGTCTTTCCGGATATAATGAAATATAGTAAGGTTATACCACTTTTTAAATTCGGTGACAATAAAGATGCCAATAATTATAGACCTGTATCCGTATTGCCGGTTTTCAGCGAGGTATTTGAAAAAGTGATGCTCAATCAAATGCTCATTCATTTTAACATCAATAAAATCTTACACGATCAACAGTATGGTTTTACCAAAGGTCGTTGTACGACTGACGCTGGTGTCACGTTGTTAAAACACATATATACAGCGTGGGAAGAGGCGCAAGATACCATAGGAATCTTTTGTGACCTCTCCAAGGCATTTGATTGCGTAAATCACGAAACCTTGCTCCTAAAACTAAAACATTACGGACTAGGTAATCTTGCTCTCAGTTTAGTGAAGTCGTACTTAAATGACAGACAGCAGCAAGTTCAAATAAACGGTGTTAATTCAAGGGGTTTAAAAGTCAAAATGGGGGTACCACAAGGCTCAATATTGGGTCCTTTCCTCTTTTTAGTGTATATTAATGATTTACTCCATCTTTTAAAAAATCAACCAAAGATGGTGTTATTTGCTGACGATACGTCCTTAATTTTTAAGATAGATAGACGTTCTACAAGTCTTGACGACGTAAATAATGCGCTACAGCAGGTCCAAAATTGGTTCACTGCGAATAATTTAGTATTAAATGGGAAAAAAACTAAGTGCATCAGATTTGCTTTACCGAATGTCAAAAGTAATACTTGCGACATAGTATTGGACAAAGAGAAACTTGAATTCGTCGAAGACACGGTTTTCCTAGGGATCACGCTTGACTCAAAGCTACAATGGGGTCCTCATTTAACATCTCTTGCAGGACGGCTAAGTTCAGCAGCATATGCTGTCAGAAAAATCCGTCAATTTACTGATATAGATACCGCGAGGCTGGTTTATTTTAGTTACTTTCATAGTATAATGTCTTACGGTATCTTATTATGGGGACGAGCTGCAGACATCGAGTCTATATTTATTCTGCAGAAAAGAGCCATCAGAGCCATATACCATCTTGGTCGGCGCGATTCCCTAAGGGAACTGTTTAAGGATATTAACATCATGACGGTACCTTGTCAATACATATACGAAAACATTATGTATGTTCGGAAAAATATTCATCTTTTTAATAAGATTAGTGATAGGCATAATTTTAATACTAGAAATAGGAATAAATTAGATCAACCCCGATTCAGATTGGCTAAAGTACACACTTCTTTTATGGGATATTGTATTAAGTTTTATAATAAAATACCACGTGAGATTCTCGAACTGAATGAGAAAAAATGTAAAACATGCATAAAACGCACTCTATGTAGACAGGCATATTATAAACTGGAAGATTATATCCTTGATAAAAATGCTTGGCTAAATGCCGGTCCTGCTCCACAGCCTCAGCCGCTTGGTTCCACTAGTTAGGTTTTATATTTGGAAGAGATGCTCACCCTCTTTTATGTCTAATAATAATACTATTCCGCATAATCTTATATTATGTTTGGAATAAACTTTTCTTTTTCTGTCTTTTCAGATTGATAAGTTCTGAAAATGTGAGAACCCTGGACCATTATGTTAATAGATAGTTTCCTTGTTTGACATGAAATAGCAGGGGCAGTTGAGGGTGTGTCATGCTCACTCCAATGTCTCGCTGATGGTGGCGCGTGTATCGGATCATTCAGTTCCCTTCAAAATGGTTGAGCTGAATGGTGCTGATGCACGCGTCATGTTCGTGAACGGGCGCCGTCAGTGGAGACTGGTCATCCCTTGGTTGCCACTGCCTCATTTTAATATTTCATACTATAAATTGTTTTTTTTTCTTTCTTTACATTGTTCTCATATATAGAAGCAACAAGGTGTATGTAACCAGGATTTTTGTAAACATAAAATGATTTAAAAGAGTGTCCGTGGAGTTTCTTGCACGTTCTTCTCCATAGAGATCTACGCTTGCGAACGTGCAAATAGCTTCATGTTTTTGACGGACTGACTTTGACAATTCAAAAGTACCTGATAATGGTTTATTTGAAATAAATGCTTTGACTTTGACTTTGACTTTGACTTCGACTTTGAGTTCTTAGCATACCTACATTTCTTTTTTAATTTTATTTCTATGTACCGTGCGTGTATCGTGTAAGTGCTAAATAAATATCATTCTTTCTTTCTTTTTTCTTATGCTACGATATCTAAAAAATAAATAACGCAGCGCCGGTATTCTGGCCCGGGGATACCGCACGGTCTCCGGCGAGGCGGCGAGCCTCCTTGCCGGATTAACGCCATGGGATCTGGAGGCGAGAGCCCTCGCGCACGTTTACACGTGGCGCTTGGAGGCGCTTCGCCGGGGCGAAACTCCGCTGCCACGGCAAATTGCTACGCGGCGGACGGAGCTCCGACAGGATACCATGGCGATATGGAAACGGCGACTGTTGCAACCCAGCGCTGGGCACGCCACTATTGCGGCGATAAGACCCCTCTTTGAGGAGTGGCTGGAGAGGCGCTACGGCGTCCTCACTTTCCGCCTGACGCAGGTACTTACCGGACACGGCTGTTTCGGGAGGTACCTGTTTCGGATTAGGCGGGAGGACACGCCCGGGTGTCAGCACTGTGAGGATCGCCCGGAGGACACGGTGGAGCATACGGTGGAGGTCTGCCCTGCTTGGGCTGAGCACCGCCGTGTCCTCGTCGAGGCGATCGGCGGCGGCGACCTCTCGCGTCCGGCCCTGGTTGAATCCATGGTCCGGAGCGAGGAGGCTTGGGAAGCGGTCACCTCCTTCTGCGAAGCAGTAATGCTAGCAAAGGAGGAGGAGGGCCGCGCGAGGGAAAGGCAAGGCCTTCGCCCCAACCGCCGCAACAGGAGAAGACGCCCCGGGCGTCGGGAGTCGCAGGGCGATCCCCGGCCACCGTAGGCGCGGGCCTGCGGACGGCGAGCATTGGGTGGCTCGCTGTCCGATCACCACCAGGCCCGGGTCGATGGCGCGTTGTGTTTCACGCGCGCCTCAAAGAGATGTCAGCATAAAAGACGGGGCCCGTAATTGAGAACTTCCTCCTTTTTTGGAAGACGGTTAAAAATAATACAGTCATACCTATGTGGAATACCTAGGAATACCATTTATTCATTTGATCGAGGTCGCTTGTGTTTGCAGATTGCAGCAATCTAAAAGCCGCAATCGGCTGTCTATTACCTATTTAACATTTTCGGTTTAAATACAATACCACATTTCAAACCAGACTGTTATTGCGGAATTTTAGGGTCGGTAGGTACTTTAAAGTTTGTTTAATAAAGGGATATAGCATGCAAGATGGCGGAAAAGGAGTTCACTCATTCACATTAATTACTCAAATAGGTAATATAAAATTAAAGGGACAACTGAACGTTGGCTATAAAAATTTGGGACAAGCCCGCCACACATTCCCAACCACTGCAACTCCTGAAAGCCGGAATCAACAGACCAACAAAAAAAACGCCGAGTCAATGAAGCTCGACGCGTCCCGGAGAAACGATTTAACTGTCTTGCATCCCGTAACGAAATTAATCATAAAAGCAAAGCGAAGGAGTAGAAAAAATATAATTTCCACTTCCCTCCATTCAAGCAGGAGTCAGAATTGAGCTAGGCCAATAGGCACCAAGGGATCCCGCGATAGCCGTTGGCTATAAGTCGGGATTTGCACATAATATTCAATTATTTATTAATAGGGATTTGTATGTTCCGTATGGTGTTGGACGTAAAACAATAGCACCATCCCATCACTTCCCGTGGTTGTCGTAAGAGGCGACTAAGGGACTCACCAGAGAATGGGCAGCAGCATTCTCTGTGCATTGCAACAGCTACACTTCGATCGCCAACCCGCCTGCCAAGCGTGGCGAATATGGCAAACCCCTTTGGGGACGCCTATGTCCAGCAGTGGACGTCTTTCGGCTGGTATGATGATGATGGTGAGGGATTCGTATCCCATATAATCTTAATACTGTCTCAATTCGATTCTAGAAAGGCGCATCTACCCCAAAGTATAGGTGGATACAAACTTAATAACGTCTGTGGTGTCCGCTTTTCGCTGCGTAGTAACCTGCCCTGCCCGCGCTGTCACGTGAATTTGTATATCAAAATACCAAATTCTATAAAACGCTACCATTTTTCAGATTTAAAAATAATTAGACGAGGTTTTTAATTGAAAAATGCTTTTTAGTGTACATGAGTTTTTAGATTATAAATTGTAAGTTTTGTAAATTGCACGGTCATTTTAAATTATTATTGTTATTATTCTTGTGTGGTGAATCTTTCCCATTATTGACATTTATGATTATTATTTTTATTATTTTTCGTATTATATATTCATTTATTTAATTCACTAATACAATTTTAATGGGATTATCTAACTAATGTCTTCACGATTATGAACATTTTTTCACAACAATTAATTTCAATAGAATATGTTACTTTATTTTATATTTACACACCGAAATTAAAGGCAGATAAGAGAACAATTTTGTTCATTTTACCAACCTTCTGAACCGTATTTATGCAAATAAATGATTTCGTATTTTTTTGTATTTTGTATTTTTTTGCTGCTGTGCAGTACGCAGTATTCCGAGCCGCCATTAGGTTTGATTCTACATAAACTAGTAACTTTTCCAGACTTAGCAGGGGCTCTCAACATTTTATAGGAATGAACCACTCCCATTTTTAGCAAAATATTTACTCAATTAGGAAGCCTACATTCAAGTAGGGTGCGACTTAAAAAACAAGCTACCTAAATAATAATTAACTGTACTATCTCTACTAACCAACGACATTTTCCTTTTGCGAATTACTTAGACCCGCCTAGCCCCTTCCATCGGCCCAAGTTATAAACTTAAAGATTTTTACTCACGAAAAATTGTGAAGGTGACTATCATATTAAAACCGGCCAAGGAAAACGAAAATGTGTCTAAATTGTCAAGATTCTTATTGGGTTAGTTACAATGTTTAAACATCATTGTAAGTAAACGATAAAACACAGTGATACATGTAACTCACAGCAGTGGTTAATATATGGACAGTAATTCCATCGATGACAGTCCACTCTGTCTGCTATCATGTTCTCAGCCCTGCTAGGGCAGGTCAAGAGTCATGCCACCATCAAAAAACCGATCAAGTGCAGGTCGGACTGTCACATGAAGGGTTCCGTACCATAAATCGAAAAAAACATATTTATTGTATGGGGGTTCCATATAAGAAAATTTTATTTTAGCAGCAATAGAAATACACACCCTGTTAAAATTTCATCTGTCTATCTATAACAGTTCTTAAGATACAGCCCGCGGACAGATGGACGGACAGCGGAGGCTTAGTAATATGGTTCCGTTGGTTACCCTTTGGGTAAGAAACCCTAAAAACAAATATGCACCGCCAGAAACATAGCAAAACTGATTGACGCCATCATTAATAGGTAAAGATATATGTAGATAAAGTACATTCCTACTTAATTTTTCGTATTGCCATTCCATAGTCCTTCGCTCTGCTTTCTCTAAAATAAATTCAATAAGGAACTACGACATACCAATTTGTTTCCATTACCATTAAAACAAAATGGTAGAATTAAAAAAAAACGCCCACACATTTACAAAAAACTCGTGTGCGAAATAACCCTAAAGCTTTTGACTTACACCAACTCACTTAGCCCGAGGAAAATTTAGCACTCAAGAAGACTACAGCATATGTTCGGTAGGCAAGCAGAACATTATCATCCTACTACTATTATAAAGGCGAAAGTTTGTAAGTATGGATGTATGTATGGATGTTTGTTACTCTTTCACGTAAAAACTACTGAATGGATTTTGATGAAATTTGGCACAGAGGTAGATTATAGTCTGGAATAACACATAGGATACTTTTTATCCCGGGAATATGTTCCCTTAGGATAGTTTTCGACAATCACGCGGGCGGAGCCGCGGGCGGCAACTAGTATTAAATATTAATAGAACCATTTTCAGATACCTAACGCCATCCTAGCAGAACCGACTGGTTATGTCTTCACACACAAGTTCAATCTTGGATTTTTACCGGAAAAGTTCGAAAACTTTTGCTTATTTTTCTCCGAGGACCGGGGCGATTTGAAGTCAGTATGGTGGATTTTAAATGGGGTATTTCTGGAGATTATTTAAGCAGTTTGACAGTTGAGTAATAAAATGTTATTTATTGGTATATCTGTATGATGTTGTTGACGTTGTTAAGCGGTAATAATATTGCTTTCATATTTTCAATTTGAGATTTGAAAACACTAGTTATGTCAGCTTTTTTTTTTTAAGGATGGGAAATCATCAAATAACTTCTTCCGCTCTGGGTGGAGCGGAAGGGTGTGTCAGACTCTTACTGACTAAAACCCATCCGTGTTCCTTCTAAAGCCCTTTGCGTTCCAGGGCCGCGGTGACTGTTTCGAACATATTCCGCAACCCTGGCAGGCTCTGGCCCTAGCGGGCCCCGTCTTCTATGCTGACATCTCTTTGAGGCGCGCGTGAAACACAACGCGCCATCGACCCGTGCCTGGTGGTAATCGGACAGCGAGCCACCCAACGCCGTCCGCAGGCCAGCGCCTTCGGTGGCCTGGGATCGCCCTGCGACTCCCGACGCCCGGGGCGTCTTCTCCTGTAGCGGTGGTTGGAGTGAAGGCCTTGCCTTTCTCTCGCGCGGACTATAATAGCTTGCGGTTCTTTCTTTATATTGAGTTTGTCTTTTATTAATCCAATCAATATGTAACCCGCTTCCAAAAGGAGGAGTTTAAACTTTAGTTTTTCATGATTTAAAACTGTTTTCTCCTTGAACACTGTCAACTTCCAACCTCCCCTTAAACATGTTCCAAAAGGTCTGGAGCGATAATAAGCAGCATTTCGACACTTACCTTTTACCACAGCTTAAAATATTCACACAGAAAACCTGTAAAACGATGCCTAAGCCTAATTTACACTTCATTTCATTAGTTTACAGTGTAATATCCCAACATTCTCGCATCCCTGGGTACAGCTTATAAAACAGTCGAGGGCCCAGTAAACTTTCAACCCTGCTTGTTTTACGAGCTCGTCCGAATCGAGCGGGATAAGTACTCACCATTACACTTGTCAATATTTACATAAATATATAAAGTAGACTTGTTTTTGTTAAACAGAAATCATGAAAGTTATTTCATGGTGGACGAACAGACATGATTTGGAATATTCATGCTTAATTGGATTTTAAAACAGGTCAGTAAGTTGTATATTTTCCCTTTTGCTGTCTTTTATCCTTTGAATGTTGTGATCTACACGAGTTATTTGAAAACTTAATTTTATCTGAAAAGTACGGTTTAAATAGAATCTCAGTATCTTCCCACCTTGGTTGGTTTTCAACCACTTCTTCTTTTTGTTCATATTAACTTTCTCTATACTGTCTCATATTAGGAGCTGCACGGGTCGATCTTTAAAGTTAAGTAACGCTTGCTAAGGCTGATCTGTGGATGGGTGACCATCTTAACACACCTAGTTTCCTCCGTGCCTCGGAAAACACGTTAAGCCGTTTGTCCCGGCTGTCATTTGTAGATCTTTGGCAATCGTTACTGATTGTCAGAAGCCAGTAAATCTGACTCCAGTCTAGCCAAGAAGTACCTTGTTACACAGTTAATGGCTTGTAGTAGTCTGGTAGGCAGCCGTTCCACGTAAAATACTGGTATTCAGCTGAATTCGATTTGACTGGAAGCCGACCCCAACATAGTTGGGAAAAGGCTAGGCAAATGATTCTGTCTCATAAAACGAAACCTTTTCCAGGACGCGTCGACCTTCACAGCTGCGACCTTTTTCTGGTGGTGACCACTGTTGATGGCATCAGGAGGTACAGTGGTTGGAAATAGTGTGTCGGCCTAGTCACCTACTTTGTAACTTTAGTAGGCGAGTATTGCTTTGAAACATAATTTAATCAAAAAACGACAACATACATACCTATCTAAATATTAACATATCTACTCGTACATAGCATTATATTCATTACTACATTCGTATTACAAAATAGGCCTTGAAAATAACGTTAAAGTCTAGCCCAAAGTGTAACCTAGACACGTCTAAATTGTAGGGTTTTCAGATCTTATCGGCCGGATTAATTAACTTCAAGCCAAAATGGCGGCTAGTCCCTCGCCTTACGGGTCATAATGTCACCTCAACGTAAAGTCATAACTCGCCCAAATCGTGGAACTTTGCTCACACTGGGTTTGAAACTTTGAAGTCGTTTAGAAGGTATATTATTATGCAATTGTTGTAGATGTGTGGTTGTATTACTTACGTGACTGAAAATGCTTGCTGTTATGCTAAAATTAATCACGAAGTTACAAAATAATAATTGTATGACGCCTGTGTTCCTCGAAGGGTTAGGGAGAGAGACCCATGTTTCGTTAGCTACGTTTACTACGGCACATAGCCCGACACCAAAAACTCATTTTGGGAAAAACCCAACAGGATATTTGATTATGAACCACATTTTCAGCAGTAGCTCTTGTGACCAACGAGTCAGACCAATATAGAAAAATTTCTTTGACAATTGACAAACTTATCACCAGTTTCAATTTTTCAATTCTCTGCCAAGTGTCGTATTCGCTACAGCGATTGGTCGATTAAATGGTTCTATAAGCGATCAATAATAGTTTATAATAATATTTTATTTTATTTTATTTTATTTTATTTTATTTTACTTTACTTTACTTTACTTTACTTTACTTTACTTTACTTTACTTTACTTTACTTTACTTTACTTTACTTTACTTTACTTTACTTTACTTTACTTTACTTTACTTTACTTTACTTTACTTTACTTTACTTTACTTTACTTTACTTTACTTTACTTTACTTTACTTTACTTTACCTTACTTTACCTTACTTTACTTTATTTTATTTTATTTTATTTTATTTTATTTTATTTTATTTTATTTTATTTTAATTTAATTTAATTTAATTTAATTTAATTTATTTTATTTTATTTTATTTTATTTTATTTTATTTTATTTTATTTTATTTTATTTTATTTTATTTTATTTTATTTTATTTTATTTTATTTTATTTTATTTTATTTTATTTTATTTTATTTTATTTTAATTTATTTTAATTTATTTATTTAAACTTATACTCTTTACTGTACACCAAAACAAATCAGAATAAGAGTTTAAGGATGAATAGGGTGCACAAATAAGCGTCTTGGCGAAAAGTGTAGCGGCATCAATGCAGCCACATGAAAAACTAAGAAGCGAAATTTGTACGGCAACAAAAAGAACCGCATCGCCATCTCCGACGAACTAACAACGAAATCCTGCATCGCACAAGCCAAGTTCTCCGAGCGATTTGAACATATACAACAGTCCGAATATCAACTATCGGGCAGTTGCCCACCAGACACAACAACCGTCTGGCAGGAGGATCCTCCCACTCCAGTGGAGGTGTGCGGGACTTTACTCTCTGTACCGCATACCTCTATAAAATCGATCTTTTACAAACAACCTCTGGATGGATTTGACAGAGAAGGAGAAATTTTACATAGGTGATGATACCCTTCTAATACAAAGTCGCAATGTATTCAAATTTACATATTGAATTTCTAGTCTTAGTAAGCTACAAGCTCAAAGTTCTCAGCTGTAACTACTAAGCAGGTTAATCTAAGTTAAGCGATGAATAGCGATGGCGCGCTTGCCTGCAAGATTGCATTAGGGACTTGTTGCTATGCAGATTTTTCTAGTAAATCAGTCCTTGTGAGTTGATTGGTCTTTGTTCCAGCAAAAGGAAAGATTAATGCTTTAGAAAAAACTTAATTAAAGAATAAGCTATAAAAATCAGAGTTTATTTAGGATTAAGGTGCTCCCTCACCTTGAGCATTCTTCGGTAATGTTACATTTCAGATTCGATTTTGAGCATTACATTACAATACAGCCTCCAGGACTGACGAGCATTCGCCTGCAACATTAACTTCATTCATAATTTCAGAAGTCGTTGTCAAAGAACGAAGAAACACCGACATCCGAAATTATACTTATTTATTTATTTATTATATACTTTTTTGTACACCTCATAATAAGAACAGGACAATCATACATAAAATAAGTGTACAATGGGCGGTCTTATCGCACAAGGCAATCTCTTCCAGACAACCTTTAGATGGATTGAACGAAGGGAGATAGATTTAGGGCTGTCAGTGTACAAACGTTTTAAACAATACTAATAATAATTTAATACTTTCTCTGTGTTTTTTTTAATTGGAAGTCGGTTGTATTTTTTTGTAAAAATTGTTTTTGTTTCTTAAAACTAAGACAGATTTTCTGATGCGAAAAATAAAAATTACAAACTGAATCACATACGACATATCATAAAAAGCAGACGTTATCTTACAAGAAGTCAAAGAAAGATAATAAAATATGCCCTAATGACAGCCCACCCAAATTACATGTAATACCGTGTAACTGTGCCACGCGGCTCATTAGGACACGTCCGGACTTACGACTAATGAATTAGGTCTCGCTTGAGACCCTTAGTTCTAAATCAAGGAACAGGGGAGCCCCCCTGTTCCTTGATTTAGAACTAAGGGTAGGGCTTTCTAAACCCGAAGTCCGTAGTTTCTTGGCGTATTCGACTCCGTATCACCTAAAGGCTTACGATTAGTTCCGAACCCGAACTAAGAATGAATGACAACACGATTTGACAGTAACTGTCAAATCGTGTTGTCATTCATTCTTAGTGGTTGTAGAATACGCCCGCAACTAACCCCGAAACTACGGACTTCGGAGTTAGAGAATAGCCCCCTAGATTCAGCAGGTCTGAAAGGTTTAAAACATATTACTAAAATTAGGTACATTACGAATTTAGTTTTCTTGGTGTCGGTCGTGAGTAAAGGGAGTCCCCATGAGCTTTAAGTTCTGGTATGTAGAGCTGCCTGCTTTACGTTCACTCAACAATATTTTACACGGAGAAACTGCATGTCTATATATCCTCCACAAGCTGGTAACTGGCTATATTGGTACCCCTTTGGATATATTGGTGTCAGATTCTCTGGTCTCCAAAAGTGACCCAATAATAAAAAAAACACAAACGGGCAGTCTTCAGGGACTGAAAACTAAGTAACTTGTGAATTGTATCGTCGAGCTTTAGATCATTATATTTGAATTTGGAAAGCGTTCGGTGACGACACGAGTTCCATGATTTTTGTTCACCCAAAAAGTGCTGAACGCGCCTTAAAGAGTTTTCACTACAAAAAATATTTCTAACGTAGGTATGCGTAACGCGTTCGTGTTCGGATCATAGAATGTATTGTATGTACCAAATTGCAACTGAATCGGTCCAGTAAATTCGGAACAAATTGACTTTGACAGACAGACTGACACACGAGAGATCTTATAAGGATTCCATTTGGCAATCGGACGCACTGAACCCTAAAAACATCTAATTAACTGTATTCCTCTTCTCTGCCGTTTCGCTCTTGGCAGAGCGGTCTTGGTCACGTCGAGGCGTCCACGTCGGTGGTAGAGCAGCTCACACAGCTCTCCGCACGATCTCCCGTCATTTCTCCCTGTTGACAAACCGTCTGGCGCAATCAGATACGCGGCTTCCTAGAGCGGATATAACTTGATCAGTCCAACGCATAGGTGACCTGCCGCGTGATCTAGCTCCCTCTACTTTTCCCTGTGCGACCAGTTGCTCTATGGAGTCGTTACTGCATTGTTGTACTTAAAGCCATTTGACTTCATATCGAAATGCTAACGAGTCAAATACCTCATTAAAAACATTGCTATCACTCGAACCAATATTTCCACTTCAAGTTCATCTAACCCCCAATTTGAACTAGAACATAATTGGGAACTCATAACCTACATCCTGAATCAGGATAAGTTTAAGTTATGTACCGACATGTTAAGTTCAACAGTTTACGTCGTAATATTCTAGGTTTAGCGCGTCTCTGCGTACGTCCCTTGGTAAGTAGGTCAGAGGAACTTTAAAGGAAATTGATTTGACGTTTATTCACTTAAATATACCTACCGTATATATGGGATGTAAACTCAGCAATCATAGTACTGATAGTCGTGTCGGCCAATGGCTCTAAATTCAGCCCCAATTTATCCATGATTCTTGACCAACAACATAGGAAGGAGGCTCTCGTTAAGCAGATGGATCTAGGGATGGATTCCGAATCACATGGTTAGATTATTTATAAATAAAGGTCATGGAGTTAGGGAGTATAGTGGGGGTCCAATTGTCCTCGAGGGAAACCAGGCCAGTTACTTAGTAGAAGGTGGAAAGATGACCAACATCAAAATCTCAGATAATTTGTACTAAAATGTCAAGCAGTTAAGTCTCCTCTGTTTCATTTCAATATATCAAATCTATTTAATACCTTTAAACGAGCAATTCGGGGGCGATAAATTGATCTAGCTAGGTTTCATTTTTAGAAAACGTTTACCAAAAAAATACGAGCACAGCTTGGTCATCCAGGTACTATTAATAATTCCTGAATAAACCCTTCTCAACAAGCAAGGACAGAGTTTTTCTGCTATCTGTACTCTTTGTTAGCATTATATTTCTTTGCTGACAGTCCCGTTGAAGTAAATATCAACACTTGTTATGTAAACCGTACCTTTCTGCCGTGCACTTTATTAAATTCATTTTTCTTTGAGCTTTTTATAAAATGTTGATGAAACTTTATAAGTTCGTTTTTAAACTGTGAATTCTTTTTAACGGGTACTGTAAAAAGAGGGTTAAAGCGTAATTACGGTCACGTTGCGTTAGTGACCCTTACTGCTAAAAGGAGGTCGCGGGTTCGATTCCCACCCAGGACAAATCTTTGTGTGATGAGCATGATCATTTGTTCTGTGTCTGGGTGTAATTTGTCTATAATATAATGAATAAATAATAATAATAAATATGTATGTATTTAGATAAATATATGTAAGTATGTTTATCAGTTGTCTGGTTGCCATAGCACAGGCTCTGCCTGGTTTGGGATCGGATGACCGTCTGTGAGTTGTCCAAAGATATGAAAAAAAAAAAAAATAGTTACAATATCTTTCGAACCTGTCTTTCTTAGGATTCTTCGTCAAGTATGTGGTATTGGGTCAGCCATACTAGGTGCAGATCCGTTTACACGGAGGTAAACGTATCCTTGCATGGAGACAGTGAACTGGGCAAGTGTGAACATCTTTGCAGAGTTGATGGTAGCAGTTGGATGAGCGTTGCTGAAGATTAGTTGAATGACGTGGGATTAGGGAGCCTTACGTTCAGCAGTGGACTGCTAAGACTGACGATGATATGTAACAAACCAAATTATTGTAAGTTACTGAATGCAGCATCCTCCCACTGCTGGCCAAAACACTCTTCCCATTCATATTCATTTATTCATCAAATATATCAGTGCTAATTCTACAAAATTACATTCAACATTTAAAACTTAGAGTAAAAGGAGAAAAAAAATACAAAAAGAAAACAAAGTAACATAAAATGTGTACACAAAAAAACAACATAATACTTAAAATTAGAAACTAAACAATTATTTCTTCATATTTAAATATAACTTCCAACTCTTTCAACCCAGGGATGGACTTATGAGGAGCTCTGTTAATTGGTTTTATCCAGCTCGTCCCGCCATCCTCTGCTGCTGTGCTACTACCTATGCGGAGCGCTAACTCAGCCAGAGCGTCGCGAGAGCTCTGGCGGTCTTAGCAGTGTCAGCACTCCACATACTGTGATGACGCAGACCACAGAGCAATGAGGGACACCTGCTCGGCAGCGACCGCCGAGAACGCCCAACTGTCAAAATTTAAAACATTTGTGGTGCAGGCTAACAGTTACAGTAACCCAATGCAGCGTAATTTCTACAACTCAGTTTCAGCGTCGCAAATTACGCTGGCCCTAAGTTCCCACCCCAACTCCACCTGCTAAGTAAATGACTGGTACGACCACAAGCTCGGTCACTTTACTACTGCGGTTACCCGCTTGCTACCATTACGAATTCCGTCCGCGTCTCCTTATTGCATACCAATGAGTTTATTATCCAAACGTGCTTAGTTATTGTACTGGAGATGCGAATAAAATAAATAAAGTCAGTTTTACCGCATCGTTGGTCTTGAGAGTCGGGGAAGCTTTTGTGGGGAAAGCAATTTAGATTTTTCATTCCAAAAAGAAATTTAGATTCTGTCCGTTACTCAGTGCTTGATATTTTTTACCTATCGACCTTTTTGTCAGTGCTACGACGGCTTATCGGACATACACACTACGACCCAGTAACTGGGTAACTTGTAGCGCCACATGAAAAACTAAGATGCGAAATTTGTACGGCAACAAAAAGAAAGGGGTGTTGATGAACTCAACACCCATTGGCGAGACCAGCCGGTCGATTCTGTAAACATGTCGACGTGAAGGCTTCGGTGAAGTGATCACGAGGTAAGCTGTCAAATGATCACGAAGTGATCTGTCATTCCATATTGATTATATGGATTGCCAGCTCATCTCGTGATCACTTCACCCAAGCCTTCACTTCTACATGTTTACAGAATCGACCAGCAGTTTCAGTTTTTATGGCGTCCGGCTATCCGCTACTGCTGTGAAAGATCTTCAAATAAATATAATAAAAGAAAGTAGGTAAAATTTTACCGTGATTGAAGTAGTTATGACTTTGTATTCTCCAGAAATCAATGTTTCTACATTCTCCTGTACTTTGCTCCTTTTTGTGGAAACGTGTCGTTAGGGACCTGTAAATTGTAGTACCTGCTGTGGTTTCATTGTTCTCCTGTGAATATTACCAACGTAACAGGCCCTAACCTACATAATGGCTTATGTTAAAGTCATTGTAGCACCAAATGGTTTGCGGTATAAAAGAGATTCTGTCCTGGAAAACGCAGAAACTATTTTTATGAGGATTTTTATTCAAAAAATAATTATTCTCATTGTTTTACATCGTTTCCTATCAAGTTATAAAATACTAGCGGGCGTCACGCGGTTTCAGCCGCGTAGTTCCCGTTCCCGTGGGAATTTGGGGATAAAATATAGCCTATGTTACTCGCTGATAATGTAGCTTTCCAATGGTGAAAGAATTTTGAAATCGGCACAGTAGTTTTTGAGTTTATTCATTACATACATACACACACACAAAAATACAAATTTTTCCTCTTTATAATATTAGTGTAGATTATATAGTATATAGTCTAGAAGTATCTATATAAATAAAAATGAATCGCTAAATGTGTTGCTAAGCACAAAACTCGAGAACGGCTGGACCAACTTTGCTAATTCTTTTTTTGTTGTGTTTGTTATTGTCAGGAGAAGGTTCTTATGAAAGAAAATTTTGAAACAGCATTAACATCCGGGCGAAGCCGGGGCGGTGCACTAGTAGAAAATATAATCGAACAACCAACTTAATGAGTATTCAAAATTCGCTTTAATAATTAATTTTGTCATGTTTTATGCAAATCGTTAAGACTTGAACCGTGGTAAATTGTAAATCTAGAAAGAATGGAAAGAAAGAATAATATTTATTTAAATCTGTACCTACCAAATAAAAGGTAATTATTTTTTGTTGAAGAACTCCGGAAGTAAGACTTCCGGAGTTCTTCAACTTCAAAGTTTTTGACAAAATTAAATTTTATCAGAGTTATAACAATTGTCGAAAAATTCAAATTGCGTGGGATTGACTACGAGACATTTCGAAAAAAAAATTACTATTTTTTTTACAATTGATAGGCACGTGTTTGACCACTATGTCACCTGATGGTAAGCGATGATGAGGTCGAAGATGGAGCACGCCTGCCTAGAAATAACCTATTCATTCTTTACTTAATGACTCCCAGGTAGCTCATCAGGAAACACAGACTTTAGCAGGGAATTCCACTCGTTGTCGCTGAAAGAATATATCATATTATCATCCCATTACGAAAATTCATTCACTGCAGCAATACACACTACCAGGAAAGTGAACGAGTCCTACTATATGAGAGAAGGGAGTGAAACTAGAAAAATTTGCCCACATTTTTCTAGTTTGACAACCTACGCCCAGTTTCTTCAGATTTTTCTAGTTAATCAGAACAATATTCCAGCTTAACCACTCGTAGTAAGCACCTTCCTGTTACCTATCTCCAGCCACTTAGAAGGGTTGCTATAAATCTGCCGTGACCATGATAGACGCTCAATGCCCGGTACATTTAGGAATTTTCGCAAACCAACAGTTTAGCGTCGTGGCCACGCATATATCGGAGAATTATGGATTTGGGTCCATGTTCTTGTTTGGACATGATTTGTTTGTAATCTGTATTTTAGTGGTTAAAATGCCCTTCCAAAATCATTATCAGTCTTATTCCCACTAATGGGACTCAGGACTTCTGGATTGGACCTACACAATTAAACAGAAAAGGTGTAGGATCACTTCGTTGTCCGTCCGACTGTGTGGCAAGTGGAAATTAATATAAGAAAACGTAGGTCTACGTATTTTTGCGGCGTATGATAATCTACACCATAAAATTGATCAATTATGAATATATCAATTTATTATTATTGATCATTTCTATGGTGTTCGTGATTGCTCGTACTGAGAATCATAAACTTTTTGTTATAGTTTCAGGAAAAAATCTACATAACCCTACACTGCCGGTCGATTCTGTAAACATGTCGAATGTTTGAAAGTGGAATGACAGCTCACTTCGTGATCACGTGACATCTTGATTATATAGATTGACAGATCACCTCGTGATCACTTCACCCAAGCCTTCACTTGGACATGTTTACAGAATCGACCGGCTGTAAACATGTCGAAGTGAAGGCTTGGGTGAAGTGATCACGAGGTGAGCTGTCAATCCATATAATGAATATGGAATGACAGCTTACTTCGTAATTACGTGACACCTTGATTGACAGCTCACCTCGTGATCACTTCACATAAGTCCCGACACTTACTTGTATTAAATGGAATTACTTTTTTTTTTACTTACTTATTTTTCACATGCTTCTCACGATAGACGAGTTTTCTCACGATGTTTTCCGCATTGTTTTCCAGGCAGTCTAAATCTTCTTATTACAATACCGATGGAAGTTCTCGGGATTTTTTAAACGAGACTTCACAACACAAATATGGTGAAGTTTTTACTTTATTATGATACTCGTAACATTATTCTCTTTGAAAACAACTTCGTACAAGTTCAAAGATGGCGGAGGTTTGAATAAAAAACAGAATTAACTACTTTTCAGTGAAGTTATCACTGAAAAGTGTTATCTTTTCTCAGTAAGTCTAAAGTGCAGAAAGAACCTTTTTTTTTAAGGATGGGAAATCATCAAATGACTTCTTCCGCTCTGGGTGGAGCGGAAGGGCGTGTCAGACTCTTACTGACTAAAACCCATCCGTGTTCCTTCTAAAGCCCTTTGCGTTCCAGGGCCGCGGTGACTCTTTCGAACAAATTCCGCAACCAGAAAGAACAGCACGAATTCGCTGGATAGAATTATGTAGGTGACCTCATAAATGAAGAGCTCGTGGCTTAATCATACCAACCGTACAGTTCGATATTCTAGGTTAAGCGAACCTTGCTGAGATTGGTCAGCGGATAGAAAGAAAGAAATACATTCAGGATAAGAATGCTTGGAAACATGCTGGTCCTGCTCCATAGGACAGTCAAGGGTGAAGGTCAAACTGGTTGATTTATGTATTAACTTTATAGATATACCGTTTCTTTTTTTGTGTTTTTATTTTTCTGTTGACTCACACACTGTTGTTTAATTAATGGTTCCAATGTTTGTAAATATGTGAGTACCATTTACCTAAATTTCTTTAGGAAATTAATAAGTTAACCTCTGCTGGTGATACTTTGTTCTTATAAGTAGCATACTCTGGGTGCATCGTCCTGAAATAATATTAAATTAATTTTTGTATACCAAATTTTGTAAAATCATTTGAAAAGAGTAACTATGGAGTTTCTGGTCCGTTCTTCTCCATAAGAATCTACCTTTCCGAATGGACAGTAGAGTCACTTTATTAATGTAACATTATTATTTTACTGAACTATAAACAATGACGTTCAAAAGTGCCGTTTAATGGCCTAATTGAAATAAACGTTTTGACTTTGACTTTGACTTTGAAAAAAATGTGTTTATTGGCATTATAAAAAACAGAAACACCTTAAAATTAAAAAAAAAATAATAATGAAAACCAACAATGCCAAAAGGGCCTCCAGCTCAGCATAATGCCAGATGGCAACACAAGGTTTTTCAGCTGCAGCCCACGAGTGCCATACCTACGCTCGAAAACATATAGGATAGGTGACCACCCATAAAATACCGAGACTCCTCCGTGCCTCGAAAAGTACGTTAAGCCGTTGGTCCCGGCTATAATTTGAAGATCAAATATCTTCAAATTACAGTCACTACAGTCGTTACGGATAGTCAGAAGCCAGAAAATCTGACAAGTCTCGCCAAGAGATAACGTGTTACCCAGTTACTAGGTTGTGGAGATCCAATCAGTCGCTCCGTGTAAAATGCTGGTACTCAGCTGTTACCACCCCAAAACAGTCAGGCAGATTGTAGGTGGCCTCAAATATCCATTCTCCAAAATCGACCTACTTTTATCTAGCATCTAGAAGCCACTTGAAACCCTAACCCAGACACACTTGAAGCAAAAATCAAAGCTTGTAATATCACGAAGTAAGGCACCTTTCAGACGTGGGAGCCAGCAGCCGGTGACACCCGACCACAGCAAACACATTAGAGACTCTCCACACTGACGGAACAAGTGTACCGGTACTTGTTTACCGGTGTACCTGCTTAAGTTGTATGGTTCCGACGAAAGTATAAAATTTCAAGGAGGATTTTTCTTCTTATAAATTTTTCGGCATAAAACTTCTAAAACAGTTTTTTGATGTCTTGGAGAAATTCATCTTTTTCTCAAAAGTTAAAAAATGCAGTAGCGTCGGATAATTTATTTATAACGTATGTTTTAAATCGTAAACGCGTGCGTCATTACGGGCGAAATAAACGTGTTTCCTTTGTTTCTTTCTAAACCGTTTTATAGAGGAAAATCTAAAACCAATGTAAAAGACTAGGGAGATTTTAGCAACTATCACCTCTTGGTAAGAAATAAATATTGTAAACTGTATAAATGAAACGAGCAATGGTTTTTGCTATCTACTATACTGCTACTAATGCGCACAGCAAAGGAGTAGAACTCTCTGCCTGCGTCTGTGTTTCCGAACGCATACAACCCTAATCTTTTCAAAATAAGAGTGAACAGGCTTCTTCTGGGTAAGCTCGCTCCATCTCAAATAAAAAATTAACTACAAAATAAATGTCCCGGGAATTGAGAGATCTCGGTTTCGGTTTACAACAACAACATTTTTAAATTAAAGATTGTTTTTCTTTTTTATGTTTTGCAATAAAAATAACTTATTATTAGGAAATAGGTAGCAACCTTAAATGTATACCCACCTATATTAGTTCCCATCAAAATAGATGGACAAACTTGAAACAAACACAACAAAATGGAAAGGCGAACGGCAAGGTTGTATGGGAGTTTCGTACACCTAATAAAATATCGTGTTTTGGGATATTTTTTGTTTTAATTGGTAGTCAATACGATAGGCAAGCCCTTTTAAAATTCTTAGATTTTTAGAAGTTGGGACCTAAAAGTTATAACCAGTTTTATTTTTGAGGTTATGTCCCAATAAATATTATTACGTGTAGGCACATAACATTGTTTTGGTGAAAAACGATATGTTCTAGATAGCTGGTGCTATCTTTGTAGTGTTTTGCTTATCATTAAGTTGGCAAATTGACATGAGAATAATAATTGTAACTATTCAGTAGGGTCATACTATTACATATATTCTGTGGTAGGGTGCTTAAGGAGAGACCTACGTCCAGCAGCGGTCTGCAATAGTTTGATGATGATGATGAAGTGCTGATGGAGTTTTGAGTGTGGGTAAATAAAACAACTTTGTTTTTGTAGGAACTTACATATTTTATTTTATTGTTCTTATAATTACTTAATCGATTCTTAATTTTATTTCATCTAAGAAAGCGGCAGGTAGCTCAACTCAACGTAAGAATAGCCAGATAATTTGCTTAATTGCTCAGATGCAGTTACAAACCATAATCCAAAACAACAGCAAAGAACTGAACAAGAGACTCGGAAAGATTTTCCTAACCTGTCAATAAAATAATTGCCAATACAAAAAAAAACATTGATGGCGAAAATAATTCCTAGAATTAAATAAGTAGTTAATTATTAAGATTGTATGCAATAATTATTCATTGTAAGGTATAATGTGTACTGTGTACAATGTTACTGTTATTTCTATTTTTAAATATATTTAAATCTTTTAATTGCTATAATTAATTAATCCGGACTTCTAAAAATACTAATGTTGCATGAAAATGAATGGTTTAGTTGCCTTAATAAGTGGTACAAATTCTGTCACAGAACTACAAAAAAAGTATGTTGTACGAATTCTGCCGTTCGCCTTTTATTGTATTTCATGAATTGACATTAATTTTAAATATTTTTTTTTATTTTATTTTATTCTTATTATTATTGTGCTTTTAATTTATTTTGAATTTGTAATGATTTAAATATGGATTGCGTGGATGATGATAATTTATATATTTAGTTATGGAAATATCAAACACGATGTAAAAATTGTTATTGAATAAATGAATTGAATTGAATTGGATTTTATCATTACAACCATCAAAATAAGGACAATGGTAAATAATAATAATAAGAAAAACGAATTAGATACTTACAAGAAAAAAAGAGTTGACAATTTATTATTTTAGGTCAAAAGAAAATCTTTGCTTAGACGTACTGAATGCTGTTTAAAATTTGTCCAACTATTTTAACGGGACCTTATAATAATTTATGTATCTACCACAGGGAAGTTCACTTCACCATTTCCCACTTAAAGATATTCACTTAACATTAAGTAGTCCTTGATTAGAAGAGGTTCATTCAATCAACCATTACTTAAGGGAATCCATTGTTCGAGTTATTTGGTCAAGGGATCTTTTACGTAAGTAAGAAGTAGCCCAACTCGACGATTAATTAATGAAATCATGGTCCATTTTGATTTACCAGTCGTTCAAGAAAATTGTAATTATTCTAAATCAGTTCCAGAAAACTTAGGAACGCGTCACCTTGAAATATAAATGAAGTGACTTTCTTTTTAACTCAGTTATTAAATTATAGGATACCATAAAAAACTACATGTAAAATCAGTATTTTAGTTTCAGTATTCAGCTGAATCCGGTTTGACTGGAAGCCGACCCCAATATAGTTGGGAAAAGGCTAGGCAGATGTTGTATTAAATTATGGTATACATTACATTAACAAAGTCAAAGTCAAAGTCAATTCATTTATTTCAACTAGACCATTAAAAGGCACTTTTGAACGTCAAATTTACAGTTTAAAATTAAAATATAAGTGACTCTAGTTGTCCATTCGCAAAAAGTAGATTCTTATGGAGAAGAACGGAGAGCTGAGTCAAGTCGAATCTTTTTAGGTAGTGTGTGAACCAATTATTAATGTTTTAATGTCTAAGCTATATTACTTTTAAGTTTCATGAAAAGCCGTTCTTGTGTGATAAACTAACAAACATCCATTAATCCGTTCCCACAAACTTGCGCGTTTATCATAATTGCGGAATAGGATACAAATATATGTACTGCTAGCGAAGTCAAAGTCAAAGTCAATTCATTTATTTCAACTAGACCATTAAAAGGCACTTTTGAACGTCAAATTTACAGTTTAAAATTAAAATATAAGTGACTCTAGTTGTCCATTCGCAAAAAGTAGATTCTTATGGAGAAGAACGGACAAGAAACTCCATAGTTACTCTTTTCAAATATAAGTACGTTTTACAATATTTTGTATACATAGGTACATTGATCAATTGATTATATTATGTGAGCACAATGCATCCAACATTACACTAATATACAGCACACACTTATATACTGTAGGTACAACAAAGCAATACCAGCAGAGATAAAATTAAGTTTGCTAGTAAGGGACATGGTAGTCACATATTTACAATATAATTAAAAACAATGGATCAGTGTGTGAGTTAAATTACATATTCAAAACCTGAAAGTACACCAGTAAATAAAACAAGTTTGACTTTTTCTACTATACCCTCGATTGTCCTATGGAGCAGGACCAGCATGTTTCCAAGCATTCTTATCTTTAATATAATCATCTAGTTTGTAATATGCTTGTTTACAAGGTGTATATATACATTATAATATATAATGCAAAACCTAAAGAGGGGTCATTGTACTCACAATTTTTACTATTAGACCAACTGGAAAAAACCAGCTGTTGATTTGAGGGTTTTTTTTTTTTGCGATTTCCGTGTTTGCCTGCTGAAAGAACTTAGTACAGTCGGTTATCAACATTATCTGACCCACCCAAAAAACAAACTAATTTGGACCCTCTACCTGTAACATTAAGGTTTATTCGATTTATATGAGCTTATCAGGCAAGTGCTCGTGAATTGAACAAATACAATAATAATACAGACACGCAAATTTGATCCTTATAACGATAGCATTAGGTTATATGTTATAACTACTTGTTATAATATAAATTAGTGTAATAGCTAATTTTAATGACTGCGTTCAAATAATTTTGGTCTCGTGGTCTGCTTATATGACTGAGAAAAACAAATTGCGAGATCAAATCCTGCGACGAAGATATTGTTTTGCTTTCAATTTTAGAATTTATTCCAAAACCATTTCTTGTTTTATTGTAAAGAACTATACACGAATAATCTTCAAATATAAACTTACTAAAATGGTAATATTTTTGCATAACTTGTAATAAGTGGGTAGTTGAAAAATAAAAATAAATATTCGTATTCATTATAAAACTGGTATCCAAATGCTACTAAGGGTATGCAGTGACTACGCGCAAGCATATTTTACCTTCCCTTACTAAATTACAAAAACAACGTCTCTTTTCAATTTTTTTATTTTCTATTTTATAGGCAGTTTTTTATCATCGTGTCTCAATGGAGTGAGTATTTTAAAAAAAAAAAGTAATCTATTTGCACGAGGAGTAGTTTATTGCTGTGCAAGAATAAACTTTATGCTTGTTACTATATGGTTCAAATTCTTTAGAATATTGCGTCTAGCATTACATCTAAAATCAAATTTCAACACGGCTGTCATGAGTTGAGTTGGTCTTGTGGTTACTAAGGTAGATCGGTGTTCACCGTTGCCTATGTTCGAAACCAAGTAATGACCTAACATCAGCTCTTTGCTCAGCTGTTTTTTAAATTATTTTACTACACTTTTTTTACATTTCTTTAATGGACGACGTATGTAGGGTCTTGTCTTTTTAAACGGGCAGTTTGTATAAAATTAAACTAAACGATTGCAAGTTTAAAATGTTTATTATTTCATTAAAACACTTAAGTAAGATAAAGTAAGTAAATGCTCATATATTTCCAAATTAATATAAATTTTATACTAGTGTGCCATAATCAAATCTAACTATTTATAAACTTAAAAAAGGCATGCTTATGCTTAAAAGTTTGTTATCGAGAAAATGAATTCATCTGTGAAATGCTTTACAGATTTATAGCTGCCCATATGTAATGAATAAACATGTTATTTAAATAGAAAAATCTATTCATAACAATAACATCACCACATAATCTGCAACATTTTAATGGTTTAACAATAAATCCATTGAGCATTTACTTACATTGTGTGTTTAAAAATACCCTAGATTAATTAGTAGTGGAGTGGCGCACCGTCCCCTGCTATAACTTGCTGTAAGCGGCTACGCATACGGCGCATCATATTCCAACACAAATCTTTACCTCTCATGTGCTCCCAAGTCAATGTCACGATTTCAATCAAGTTGTGTTTGTTTCGCACTTCCGTTGTATCCCAATTTAAAACCATTTGACCCCATAGATTTTCTATCGGGTTCAAATCAGGACTTTTAAATGGCCAATTAATAACTGTCAAACCTTCTTGAGCAGCTAACCAATCCTGCACAATGCCTGCACGGTGGATGGAGCAGTTATCATGCATAAAATAAATATGTGATGTTGGATAGGCAATTCGCACAGTCGGCAGCATGGCATCACGCAGAATCTCCAAATATAAACTACTATTAAACCTACCACCTACTTCCACCAATTCACCAGGTCCCATAGACGACATCCAGCCCCAGTAGCCCAGGGTTATTCTACCGCTAGTTCTACAAGGTAGCAAGCACTTCTCACTGTAGCGTTCTCCTTTCCTTCGCCATAAAATTTTACGTCCATCTTTATCCGATTTAAATGATTTTTCATCAGTGAAGATCACAACATTTTCGTCCCAATTAAAATTTAAATATTCCTGGGCAAAACGGACCCTTTCTTCGCGATGAGCAGGTGTCAATGCAATTTTCTGTGCCGGTTTATAATTCCTTATCCCAGCAGCGTGTAAATGCCTTCTCACTGTTTCCACTGAAATATTGTGGTTTAATGCGGTTACACATTATTGATTGTCAACATGGCTTGAAACAATGGCCCCGTGGCGTTCGAATTCGGGACTATACTTGATGGCTTTTGCTCCTGGACGAATCCGTTGAATATTTCCATTGTCTCCATAACGTCTTAGCCATAGTTTGACCGTATTTCTCTAAAACAAAAAAAAAACATTTTTGGAACCGTGTATGTAACTTGTAAGGAGTGAATGTAATGGTAAAATAGCCAACTCCGCGTTCATTAATCACAATCAATAAAATAAAATAGGTATAAAAAACACTTACTGCTACATTAAGTCGACGACCAATCTCTCTAATTCCAACATTCTGCTCATGTAAAAATATGATTTTATGTTTATAGTAGGCGCCAGATAAATGTGGAATAAAGTACATTGACCTTTCCCTAATAACTGTTCATAGGTACCTGAACAATTAAATATGAATCGTTTTTCATTATTAGACAATGTTAAGGATCACGAGAGATGATGATTCGGGACAGCTTTGTGTCATTAATTCCGTTTTTCAAATTAAAAATGTCAATAATTGTAGGTGGGTCAATGACCGTTATTCCACGATTATCTGGCGCCTACTATAGTATAGTCATTAAGTTGCGACATGATGCTTTTATACACCAAATTGCTTAAAAATACTAACGAGTTACGTGAAACGATTTACAAATGTGAGTGCGCAGTCACTGCTAGGCGTAGTGTAACTTTTGTCGCTTAGATTAATTAACTATCTACCTCACGAAGCAAATATATGTTTTACTTCGTATCCAATCATTCTTCGTAAATATAAATTCTGTGAACATAAAGTTTTTTTATTTTACCCACCTGTTTGCAAGATAAGTTATTAGGCGTAAATCATATTGGTCGTTCTTTAATAATGCAAGCAATATTGTAGAAATGAAAACAAATTAAAAAAGGCACTGATGATAGGTGGACTGTGATTTCGAACCCACATGTGGTTCGTCGTCAATCCAGCATCAAATCTCTAAGCCACAAGAACTTGTTAAGAACACGCGAAATTAAAGATTGGGTTGTAATTTGCTCCGTGGTTGTAATTATGTAGTGTGACTTAAAAGCTTTTCAACTTTAATGTCAACGAGATAATGATTAAAATAGCTTAACAAAATGATAAATAATGCCGGTGGCTCCGACAATGTTGCGTGGGCTTACCTTAACGTTACGTGTTAAAGATCAAATTTGCGTGTCTGTATTGTTCTTGTATTTGTTCAAGTTCACGAGCGCTTGCCTGATAAGCTCATACAAATTGAATAAACCTTAATGCAAAGGCAAAGGGTCCAAATTCGTTTGTTTTTAAGCTGGGTCTGATAATGTTGACAACCGACTGTACTTATATAAAACAAAAACATCACGCCTTTCTCAGCGGGTTACGCAGTGGTGAATAAATATTAAAAAAAACATGCGTGGCAGTCCTTGGGGATAGAAGTGAAAACTAAGCGAAAGCTAAACCGTTCGGTGACGATGACGCGAGTTCCATGATTTTTGCTCACCCAAAGCGTTCGGTGACAATGACGCGAGTTCCATGATTTTAGTTCACCCAAAAAGTACACATATATAAACAGCAGAAGAAGAAGTGGCGCAATCTCTGGGGAGTTTGTTGCGCCACTTCTTCTTCCCAGCTAAAACACTAGGAAGTGGTGACGGGCGGGCGTTTTGGGGCACTGTCTTTATGTAGAACTTTGACGTTCAAAAAGTGCTGGCACTCAGCCTAATTTGAATAAATGACTTTTGAATTTTGAATTTTGAGCATACATATAGCTCATGAAAAGCGTTCGGTGACGATGACGCGAGTTCCATGATTTTTATTCACCCAAAAAGTGCTCAACACGCCTAAAGAAGTTTTCACTTCAAAAAAACCTTAAAATCCAACAAATGACAACAAAATCAACATTTCTCCTGCATCCATAAATACAAACATTTCCCATACAAACTGGACACAAACTCGGCAGTACGAGTCGACATCAAAGGAGCACAGTCCGTTGGCTGCATTACCTCGCCAATGCTCGAGTATTTGATTGTGAAGCCATTCAAGTTTGCAGACTTGTAAGATGAATGCAGACGTAATAAAATTTGTGCGGTTATTTGAGGAAAAGGGACCGGTGCAGTTCTAATTTTATTTTTTATTAAAACTTTATGCACTAGGTAAAAAACAACACGAGTGACAGTCATTTTCATAAAATAGAAATGTAAACGGAATGGAATGAATTGCTAAATCGGATTCTAAATTATTTATCGTCAAAGGGAGAACTGTGCGTTTGGCAAGTTTATAATTTGCGTCTAAAATTTCTACAAAGCTTTTCTAAAACCACAAAATGTCTAGAAGTCGATGAGTATGTCCTAGATTGACAAATTCTCCGGGTCGAGATTTTTATACTACTTTTATCTGCAAGAGAAAAGACCTTATTAAATCTCAAGATCTTCTACAAAAATTAATCTCTTCATAACTATTTATATTGCATACCATAAAGCTTAACTCTCATAAAATCTCACAATCACGGAAAATGAGCGCTCGCAGTGACTCGCAATTATTCCTAGAGGGTGCTACGGCGTAGCACCGCGTAGCCCGTAGCTCGTAGCGGGCTCAGGTTGCTACAGCCTTCATACCTCACACCTGCGCCGTAAGGCTAGAATAATATGAGGATTATGTACACATAGTTTATATGCAGGAATAGTGTTAGTTTCAGTTTAATAGGTCGGATGTACCTGGATGAGGGTTAGTATTTAGTATGCGATTACGTGGCTTTAATGAACTGGGGTTTAAGTGCATAAATATAGGAGCTGAACCCCTTAAATAAAAAGAGTGGATTATATTGGAACCCGTAACACAAGCTTGACAACCAGGAATATTTTAACACAAGTTCAACAGACAATGATCATAGAGCTAACGGCGTAATGAACTCGCGTACCAATTTTGAATAGACGAATGCGTTTACACATCAGTGAAAAACATAACGGTCCTTTTTTGGGCAGTCCTGGCAAAAGCTAACTAAGTTATGGTATATTAAGAATAATCTAGATTTTCCAACATATCTTCAAGTTAAAACCTAGACCACAGGAAATAATATTCAATCGTCTATTTTTAAAACCCCTTTTATCGATACCAAACTGTCTTAAAAGAAGTTTATATTACCAAAACGGTAACATATAGGCCATAAAGAAAATCGAGTTCCAAATTGAACTATCTGTAGCTATGTTGAAAAAAAAGAAAATCCATCGAGGCATAGAGTTTTAAACGTAAACTTTTTTTGTTGGTTTTTCGGCAGCTCGGCACAAACGTGTAAATCTCATGTTGCCGTGCAATTAAAAGTTTTGACTTTTGTAAAAAACACCGGTTGATTACTTTTTCACACTGTTCAACTGGGTAACCTGGGTTTTGGCAGGCAACACAGGTTGTTTAGTAACTTAAATCAATACGTGTGAAGGTGTGAGTAGCTTTTTATGAAAAAGGACGCAATTTATTAATCTAAGTTTACTAGGTAAGATAATACTGCAGTGCGATTCTGTAAACATGTCATAGTGAAGGCTTGTGTGAAGTGATCACGAAGTGGGCTGCATCCATGTAATCAAGATGGACCGATAGCTCACTTCGTGATCACTTCACCCAAACCATGTACTATGCACAAACCATATACTTCGACATGTTTTTTTTTTTTCATTTCGACGATGGAGCGAGGTTACCCTGAAGAAGCCTGTTCACTCTAATTTTGAAGAGATTAGGGTTGTATCGTTCGGAAACACAGACGCAGGCAGAGAGTTCCACTCCTTTGCTGTGCGCATTATAAAAGACGTTTGGAAACGTTCAGTGCGAATTGGTGGAATAGCAACAAGGTAGGGATGGTAACTTGCAGTGCGTCTAGATGTCCGATGGTAGAAGGAGGCCGGTGGGATGTGGTAGTTGTATTCCTGGACTGAATCGACTGGCTGAATTTACTAGAAACAATCTTGCATCAGTGAAGCGTACCTAATCCATTTTGAATAGCGCTTAACCGTTACATCGCTCTGTGCAATGCCTAAACCACATTTATGTTTATACCTAACTGTTTTAGGTTTAGGCAAAATAATCAGCTGTAGAAGATTGTTTCTTGGTTAATGAATGATTAACGGTACTTTAAATATTTTTTTTTCCTTTATTTTCTTTTATGTACTCACGTATACTCACATACTTAAGTTATTTTTGTTTTTACTTACAAAAATGGATTGATTTTATCTGAGAAATAAACGATTATTTCGTCAGTAGCGGGAGATTTTTATGCTCAAATACCTACTACTACCTAAAACACAAATTACAAATTATTAGGAATCGGGTGTAAATTAAAAAATATATAAATATATTAAACAAACTTAACACAATTCTAAATATTTTTACCCCTTTGACTCAGCCAATCGCGATGAAATTGACATAAACTTCCTCTACACGAAAGTTTTATTGTATGGTCATGGCGACTCATCATCATCATATCAGCCGATAGACGTCCACTGCTGGACATAGGCCTCCCCCAAGTATCGCCACAACAACCGGTCCTGTGCGTCTCGCATCCATCGGCTACCCGCGACCCTCACCAGGTCATCGGTCCACCTTGTGGGAGGCCTTCCAACGCTGCGTCTTCCGGTACGCGGTCGCCACTCCAGAACTTTTCGGACCCATCGACCATCTGTTCTGCGAGCAATGTGCGACTGTTTCGAGGGAAATGGAAGAAGTTTCCTTCAAAAGTATACAAATATACTATCCTTTGAGTACATTTTCTCGTCACATCCCACATTACCTAAAATTCCCGGTCTCCCCGCAACACGGGGGTGAAGTTGGCTCTCTGCCGCGACACGAAGTCTAGCCGGAGCGACGTCTATGCGTCTCTTGTGCAACTCTTCCTGCATGAAAATATTTACACTAAATGAGGGTGTGTGTCTCTGTGGCAGTTAGTAGTCGCTGTAGGCTGTGGTGTGGTAAATGTGAGGTATTGACGGTAACAGTAATAGCGGTAACCTATTACAAGGTACGCTGGAGAAATGCGGCCTCCTCTCTGTGAGAGGTAGTGAGCAATCCATAATTTACTAGACGGACTCAGTGGAAATTCGGGGATGAAACATGGCCGGCTTTTTCGCTATGTTTGTCGCCACTGTCACTTTTCCCACCCCTGGTAACAGTTATATAACGGTATCCTATTTTAATCATGAAAATAATACTTGATAGATACGCAAGTATTGCGAAAGAAGTTCAGTCAATAACAAATTGTAGGTCGATTAATTTACGAATGTGTGAAATTGGTTGCCGTTATCTATTTTTCAGGACTAAAAAGATAAAAAATGACGCCTAATACATCTATTGTACGGTCTTATAATACAGTGACGTCGACGTAAAAACTTTACAAAACAGCGCTCATTGAACCACGAAATAGTAAAATCGTATTTCTACAAAACTTACCACTTAAACTAATGAAACCACAACTTGTAGTTATCTAGTTACTTCGAGAGTTACGGACAACAACTCTCGAGGCTATTGGGCATTCACTTTGGATTCCTATAAAGAGAACAGTGGACAACACAAAATATTTACTTAGACTTACACCAGTTGTGTCGGGAGTCGCAGGACGATCCCCGGCCACCATAGGCGCGGGCCAGCGGACGGCGAGCGTTGGGTGGCTGTCCGATCACCACCCGTCCCGGGTCGATGGCGCGATGTGTTCCACGCGCGCCTCAAAGAGATGTCAGCATAGGAGACGGGGCCCGCTAGGGCCAGAGCCTGTTAGGGTTGCAGAATTTGATCGAAAGAGTCACCGCGGCCCTGGAACGCAGAGGGCTTTAGAAGGAACACGGATGGGTTTTAGTCAGTAAGAGTCTGACACGCCCTTCCGCTCCACCCAGAGCGGAAGAAGTCATTTGATGATTTCCCATCCTTAAAAAAATAAATAAAAAAGACACACCAATTGGCAATCAGTTTGATTAAGCATAATATAGGGCCAATCATCATCATCAAATTAGAGTGAACAGGCTTCTTCTGGGTAGGCTCGCTCCATCGTCGACTTTGTCTCTGTCATCTATGACCTAGACTAGAGTCAAGAGCAAACCCATATTAAATAAAATAAAAAAAAAATATAAAATCTGCCGAGCCTTTTCCCAACTATATTGGGGTCGGCTTCCAGTCAAACCGAATTCAGCTGAACAGGGCCAATAAAAGTTTGATATTACGTATGGGTAAACTGAACTTTTTGCTTGTTTATAAATGTACACCCCATTCCTTTTAAAATAGGTGAATATAAAACTTGGAGGTATGACTTGAAACGAATAAAGACAAAATTGTATTTTTTGAGGATTCACGCCATTGGTTGACGTATGTATCACGTCATGATTAAGGGCTACTATTTGCAGCAGCTGCAGAATGCCGACATTGGTGTTTCCGGCTTCGGTTGACGTTCGGATACACACACGGCGCCAACAACTATAATCTCTCTATTGTGATCTCTCTCTATCACTCAAAGGTTTGCTGGTAGAAAACTCATTTTTGAGTTAAGCTCGCCTTTGTACATGAACTATTTAAATCACTGTGGATTAATATAAGCTGTTATGGTGTACAATAAAGAATTAAAGAACTGCTCAAGAGTGCTGAAAAGATACTTTCTACATTGCAAGACGATCTACGACGTTGCGGAATTTGTTCGAAAGAGTTACCGCGGCCCTGGAACGCAAAGGGCTTTAGAAGGACCACGGATGGGTTTTAGTCAGTAAGAGTCTGACACGCCCTTTCGCTCCACCCAGAGCGGAAGAGGTCAATTGATGATTTCCCATTCTTAAAAAAAAAAGAAAAAAAAAGACGATCTACGACCTACCTAAATGTTCATTCAAAAATATGTTGTAGCACCGAGTTGCCGTGTCTGCCCACACCCTGCTGTTAAACCCACGATAATTTGTGTTGGTATGTTTATACGTTCAGCATATGCATGTAAAAAATGTTCTAAGTTATTAAACTTAAAAAAAAAAATAGTTCCTTGAAGAAAGTTCTACAAAGTCGATACATTTTTTTAAAAGTTACGACACTTTGCCGTTGAACCCTGTATAGTGAATAGACCCGCTGCAGAGCAAGGAACTTCTCTACTTTTCCTTAATATTCAGTTTTCTGCTCACAGAACCAAGATCATCCATACTATCCATACTAATCACACTTTATAAAGGCGAAAGTTTGTGTGTGTGTGTGTGTATGTTTGTTACTTCTTCACGCGCAAACGGCTGGATGGATCTTGATGAAATTTGGCACAGAGGTAGATTATGGTCTGGAATAATACATGGAATACTTTTTATATCGAGAGTATGTTCCAAGGGATCATTTTCGAAATTAACGCGGCAACTAGCATTATAAATGCGAAAGTGTGTCTGTCTGTCTTTTACCTCTTCACGCTTAAACAGCTGAACCGATTAAGATGCAATTTAGTACAGATATAGATTATACCTTGGAGAAGGACATATGCTATTAGACATTTTGTCGTGAAAAAAGGGGTTGCAGGGGGTTGAAATGAGGGATGAAAGTTTTATATGAGTCCGTCATTATTGAAGATAAAACCACGAACCTTTGTATTTAGGCACTTGATAAAAAAAAAACATGTTTAAGCGTTTACAAAAAATAGTATCTTAAAAAGAAAATGGCTGCCCAAAGTAGTAATTCCACGCGGACGAAATCACGGGCTAGAGCTAGCAAACTATAAAATTAATATTAATTAGGTGCTTGAGCTGTGGAGATTCTTATACAATTCTCGTACCGTACCGTACCGTACCGTACGTATAAGTAGGTAGTTACAAGTAGTTGCGTAACTATTACTAACGACAAGCTGTATTTGAATACAGCTTGCCGTTAGTAATAATTACAATTATTATCCGGTGACATTTACAAAACTATATTTCATATTATTGCGAGAAATCATTATTTAATAAAGATTTATTGCAATCTTACAGAGTCTACAATTTTCCGGTGACATACATTCAAAAGCTGATCGATCTTTTCTGAGAAGATCGTGGCAGAAACTCCACGGACACACTCTCTCTAGTCACAAAGTCTAGTCAGAGGTACCCTGAGGCAATCAAACACGGCATGCAAAGTAGCAACTTGTTCACAAAAGTCAAACGATTATAGTTCCTCCATCATGACGTAATCAAACCGCAAGGCAGTGCTTTGAACTCCCACACACTAGGAATATGTAAGTAGTGTGTAGTTCACTGCAGTCGGTATGAGCCTTGAACCGAACGATATTCTTTAGCTATTCATTACGTATAGTTGTAACAGCTAGACGCTTTGTTAGAAGCTGTTATTGGTTATTACACTTTGGAGGTATGCGGAACAGAGAGTAAAGTCAAGAGAAAATACCTCCACCGAAAAGGGCAAGGATCCTCCGAACCAGACGGTTGTTGTGTCTGGTGGGCAACTGCCCGACAGTTGATATTCGGACTGTTGTATATGTTCAAACCGCACGGAGAACTTTGCTTGCGCGATGCAGGATTTCGATGTTAGTTCGGCGTAGATGGAACTGCGGTTCTTTTTGTTGCCGTAAAAATTTCGTTTCTTAGTTTTTTATGTGGTGGGATTGATGCCGCTATAACACCAACAGGTTTTATAACTGATTGACAGGATGTCAAGGGAACAACAATGACAAACAGCTAAGAAATGGCTGGTGAGTCTTTTTATTACAAACTTCTATTTAACTTATAATGTTTGTTCATTTGTTTAGGTCAAATCTTGCACGCTAATATGAAACATTTCCTCTTTTTCTACAGAGTTCAATTTAAGCGAAGCAACACTTCATCGGTCAAGTTATTTTTTTTTTCAAGTATGTGAAATCATCAAATGACTTCTTCCGCTCTGGGTGGAGCGGAAGGGCGTGTCAGACTGACTAAAACCCATCCGTGTTCCTTCTAAAGCTCTTTGCGTTCCAGGGCCCCGGTGACTGTTTCGAACAAATTCCGCAACCCTGCTAGGCTCTCAGTCAGGCTCGCAGTTGTTAAATGTAAATCTTGTTTTAAAACATGTTTTCACTAACAATTTATTCTATAAGCAATAATAATAAGTATAATTTTCTTCGTACAATCGTCTTAATATTAAGACTGTAACGGGCCGCGGTGCGGTAACTCTTTCGAACAATTCTGCACCAAAGCCATACCCTAAGACAATCAAACACGTCATGAAAACTAGTAAGTTCTTCACAAATGGTAATTGTTCCTTCATCATGAGGTAATCAAACCGCAAGGCAGAGCTTTGAACTCCCCCACACTAGGAACATGTTAGCAGGGTGTAGTTCATTGCAGTTAACTGGAGCCTTGAACCGAACGACGTTATTTTATTATTCATTACATACAGTTGTAACAGCTGGACGGTTAGTTAGAAACTGTTATTGATTGAACCAACAGGTTCATGCAAATGATCGACTTGTTCTGTCAAGGGAACAAACGATGCGCTGATAGGAGCAAAATGTTATGAGTATTTTTTCTTCTGTTTCTTAAGAATGTATGGGCATTTTCTTCGAAATTGTTGCGTTGAGACAATTGAGTCTCTTATACATCTACATTCGGGCCTTATGTCAAGCATAAATTAAAACATTGAAAGTAGTCAAAACAAGAAAAAAAATATGTGGGGCAGTCTTTGGGGACTGCCGTTAGAAGTGAAAACTAAGCGAAAGCTAAAGCGTTCGGTGACGATGACGCGAGTTCCATGACTTTTAATCACCCAAAAATTACACATAATACACAGTATACACATAGCTCATGGAAAGCGTTCGGTGACGATGACGCGAGTTCCATGATTTTTGTTCACCCAACGCGCCTAAAGAAGTTTTCACTTCAAAAAAGTCAGTTCAAGTGAAACAAACAAACTGAATTAATGTATTGAGTTGTATGATTTTTTTTCTAAGGAAAACACTAGCTTTCGAATAAAAAAAGAATCATCATAATCAATTCATAATTGACGGAATGATCGCATAACAATCGAGCAAAAAAAAAACACACACACACTCGAATTGAGAACCTCCTCGTTTTTGGAAGTCGGTTAAAAAGGGTTGACGCATCGTAGTAGTATTGCCGCATCATGCCTTCCTGCGATAGCTTCTATTGTTATCTGTAAACACTGACTTCAAAATAAAATTCCTCTCTTTACTCCAATCTTAGCACCAAAACGCTCGAGAATAACGATAACATTGCATGCCGTAACACATGACAGCAACTGCAACTGTTACTGTATCAAGTGAAACAACAAATTGTTCGGTCAACTGTACTCTGAGACCGTTTACAAATTGTAGTCGCTTCGTTAAATTCAACTGGATGATATAACTGGCTCCTAACGGTCTTGCTTGCAGTGAAGTGATAACATTTTTCTCGAGTCATTTGTTTTGCTGCGTTGCTGGGAAGAAGGCTAGTATAGGGAGTCTGATGGGGTCCTAGCTAATCTTGTGGAGTCTGATTATTATATATCATATTTATTAGTTTATTATTTTAGCATATATATGTATTTTATTAGTATTATATATATTATCTGTATATTCTTTCCGAATTGTTAAAGTTCAATTTTGAATCTTATTTTTATTTATTGTACACCTACCACAATATAGTCTTTATAACCCAAAGGTTGACTGGTAGAGAATGCCTTGATGCATTAAGTCCGCCCATGTACCACTATTGTACATAAAGTTTAAATAAATAAATAAATAAATAAATAAATAAAGAGATAGCAGAGAATAGTTCATTGTTTTACTAATTATTTTCCAAGTGAAGTAAGTTTCTACGTTTCTCGGAGAACAGTGTTATAACCAGAGGTCGAAATTAGGTAGAGTTATTTATGTACTTACACTGATTTTATACAGCGAAAGAATCAAATCCCGATATTAATTTTAAAGAGGAAAAATCCCGTGATTTATTAAATAAAAAGTTATTAACTTTTACAAAAATTTTGGCGCGCGCCGTTGCCAAATTTACATCAACGAAATCGGATATCCGAAGTTGCAAAATTCCAATGCGCACACGCGCAATGTTGCCACATTTGTAGTTCGCTTGTGAGAACAAAAGAAAAAATATTATTATTTATTTGTAATATTGTTGGCCACACGGGATTGTCTATTAGAAATCCCGGGAAGATCAACATTTTGATGCAAGAACATAAATAACTCTACCTAATTCCGACCTCTGGTTATAACAAGTAAAATACTTTAAAAAAACTGCAAATACAAAAAATACTGCCCATACTGCAAAAACTGCAGCAAATACTTACAATCCCAGGTAGCCTGGAAGAGATCGCGGAATGCGATAAGGCCACCAATTTATTGTATGTGTTTTAGTTTTAAGTTTTATTTTTGTCCACTTTTAGAACAATTGTCAAAAATCACAAAGTACCTCTTTGTTTAATCGTTTTTACTTGGGTTGTATACTTTTGTTTCATAATTATTATTGTATATGAAATAGCAGGAGTGGCCCAGTGCGGTATATCGCCAGGGTTTGGAGTCCCCATTTTATTTGGGGTAAACAAGACAGTATAATCAAAAACAGGGTTTTATTACATCATTAAAAAACACACATACAATATAAATGATTATTAATAAAAACTAGGTACAGTAATTCGAACACACCTTTAAGGTAACAGTTCGTACAGCGGCATAAGCCATTAGGTGGCTTATGCGACGGTACGAACTGTAAACAAAGTGTATCAAAATCAATCAAAATCAAGTCATTTATTCAAATTAGGCTGAGTGCCAGCACTTTTTGAACGTCAAAGTTCTACATAAAGACAATCCCCCAAAACGCCCGCCCGTCACCACTTCCTAGTGTTATAGCTGGGAAGAAGAAGTGGCGCAACAAACTCCCCAGCAACACATCTGTCTGTTAAGTTTTAAAAACTTGAATTTATACAGTAGTATGCAAAGTATTTTACAATACATGACATAGAAAATAAAATATTCAAACTGTAAAGCAAATTAAATGAAATTAATTGACACTTGGTAGCTAGCACACTCCATTAAGCCATCAGAAATAGACAAACTCAAGCATTAACAAGTATCAGCAAGCTAATACAGCTATGTAAATATACAGCAGCGCTGTACCAGGTAAACCGACAGTTTTGTCGGGAGCAGGAGCTCTTAATTGAGTCAAGTCCGAAGATAAGACTAACTGGCACACCTTTTTTTTATGTGTGGTCTCTCGCATTTCAACCTAGGACCTGTCGACTGCTTAGCCGGACTCGCCTGTGGCGGCGTTAATATAAATATTAAAGCCTCCAGCCAAGGCTACAAAAACTTACAAGATAAGCGACTACACGCTAAGGGCACCCCCTGCGGGGTACAGGCCTAGGGCGTCGCCGGGGGGAGAACAGCTAGGGACGGTATCAGTCAGTCGGTAACGGAAGAATTTTATTGTGATTTAATGATAGGAGAATACCACGTATAAAAACAATAATGACACTAAAAAAAAAAATCACCCAGCAACACACAGTCCCACTTACCCATTACACCAACAAACTTCATTACACAAGCTAAGCCTAGTGCATACAAATTCGCAACTTAGCTGTAGATAATGCTGTCCATCGCTCGCCGGGCACGCGCGGGTCAGCACCGCACTTAGAGCCCGTAATGAAACGTAAACAACTACAGATGCTCTGTTTGAACTGATAAATGTTATTGTATTGATATAAATCGTAGGCGAGATAGGGATTAGAAGACAAGTAATAAAAATATTCTAGATCCATCTTATTTGATTTTGTCGCTCACGCAAGCGCGACTGCCGAGCGTGGAGTCCTAAAAAGTCAAAAGTGTTCTTGGGTTTTGTTACAGCCCGGAGTTTGAAAGTTGGTGGTGTGACACCCCCGTGCCTCGGAAAGCACGATAAGCCGTTGCTCCTACGCCAGATCTCTCTCCGGTCGTGTCGGGCGCACATACTTGTGCACTATAATATGTCTCCGTTGAGTTTGGACGCCATGACCGAAATCGGTTAGGACAATTTTTTTTTCCTTATCCTATTGTGTCCCACTACTGGGCAAAGGCCTCCCCCATATCCTTCCAGACATTCTTTTCTTGCGCCACCTCGAACCAGCCTTCGCGGTGTGCATCCAAGTCATCTCGCCACCGCTTTCTGGGCCGGCCTCGGCGACGCCGTCCATCCTCAGGCACCCATTGCGTGGAGACAGGACTATATTTCATACAAATATTTGTTCCGTGCGGGAATTGAACCCACGACACGCAGCGCAGAAGTTAATCGCACAACCACTACGCCAAACGTGCCTTCTACTACGCAAATCTTAAAACAAGTTAACCTGCAAAGTAAATAACACTAACATCAGGTATACAGAAAACACCCCACAGAAATCACTTACCTCCTTGTAGCATAAAGAAATTTTCGCGTAAAAATAAAATCTACAATTCCACGTCCAAATATTAATCACAGCGGAAAACTTACGTTCCTCGCTAGATTACCTGGCTACTACATATTAACGTGCAAAAGAGAATAGTGAACTTATGCGGGATTGTATATCTCTGTCATACTCATAAATGGGATGTTGTAGTAATAGAAAAACCGGCCAAGTGCGATGCGGATTCGCGCGCAGATGGTTCCGAACGAATCATATTCTTTAACTAACTTTTGCCCGCGACGTTGACGAGACGCGTATATCCCGTTTTTTCCGGTTCTCGTATAGCTTATAGTCTTCCTCATGAATGTGGCTATCATATACAAAAAGAATTTTCCGACTGGTAGTTTCAGAGATTAGCGCGTTCAAACAAACAAAGAAACTCTTCTGCTTTATTATATTAGTATATACCTAGATATGTTTTTTATTTATTAATTTTTCCCCTAAAAGCAGCCCCATACTCAAAAAGTATTTATTACGTAACGCGTCCGTGCTTGGGTTAAGGGAGTTAAAGAGTTCATACGTGCACCTTCCATCAAAATTTTTGTGACAGACAGACCGACACGAGTGATTCTATAAGCAATTTCCGTTTTTCATACGAACGTTTTTTTTTTTAATTTAAAATGGGTTTGCTCTTGACTCTAGTCTAGGTCATAGGTGACAGAGACATAGTCGACGATGGAGCGAGCTTACCCAGAAGAAGCCTGTTCAATCTAATTTTGAAGAGATTAGGGTTGTATGCGTTCGGAAACACAGACGCAGGCAGAGAGTTCCACTCCTTTGCTGTGCGCATTATAAAAGAAGTTTGGAAACGTTTGGAACCCTAAATCGCTGGCTGTTTTCTTAAAAGAAGTTTGTACAGTTTATTTTTCATTACAAGTTTGTTTTGTGCGATGGCGGCATAGTGTAAGGAAGATTTTATTTTTAATTTGGTTGTTAAAATGCAAAAGGCGGTACCTAACCGTGGCTTCTTCAATTTCCGGTTTGGGAGGCGTAGTCTTAATTATTTGCCGAGCTGCTTTACATCCAATCTCTAGAATTTAATTCGATCAATAAAATACAAAAATAATAGGGAATATGCATGCTATTTTTTTATTTGTAAATAAAAATACTTATAAGCTCTAGTAAACAATTATGAAATATTTTTTAAAATACCTTCATCAGTGATGAAGTTATTAAGTCCGATCCCAACTCTCACGTCAAATAGTATGACGCATATAAAGCTGCCATAGAAAACGGCGTTTACGCGAGAGGGACAGATATATTTGTTTAAAATATTTTTTTCTCGTTTGTTTTTTGGTCAATTTTGATCTAAGTTTCACGGTTTGATTCTATTTTGGTACCTATATTTCTTTTTAGATAAACTGTTTAGATATAAAATATTTTTTTCATGCAAATTGCCTATTTATGAAAAGTGTCAACGCCGACTTCTGGACTGAGGTCATCGCTACTATCGACCAGTGGATTCTTATTGCCTCTAATCACTATAGGAAATAACTATTGAAGAACATTTACATTTTTTGCAAAGAGCTTTTAATATTATTTCCGTATATCCATAAAAAAAATATTATAGCTAGTACTCTAGAAATTCAAGTTCTTCAAACTTAACAGACGAGTGGTTGGGGAGATTGTTTACGCCACTTCATCCCAGCACCACACTTGGAAGTGGTGACGGGCGGAGCGATATGGAGAAAATGTATAATTAAATTCTTAAGCAAAACTTCCACCTTCACTCGTAGTGACATTACTTGGCATCTTTGTATGTAGTTGAAGCCACGGCATCCATGTCGCCGCTTCATTAAGCGCTACTCGTAAGTAAAGCCCGCCCGTGCCAAAAGGTAGGACTAAAACTATGCCACTTCCAAATAAATTTAAAAAGTTCGATTATTCGAAAAATCCCAATTTGATCGCCAAGTTATCGGGTTAAAATCGTTGCAAATTAGCTCTAGAACGCCAAGTTTGAAGGATCGCACATGATATTCACACTGTATATTTCGACTCACGGAGGCTATTCACCCAAACACTTCGCTATAACTTAAATGCAGTAACAAAATACGCAGAACTTTTGTCTTCACTGGTTGTAGCCTCAATTACCAATTACACTGTGTACTTCGACTCACGGAGGTTATTCACCCAGACTTCGCAATAACTTAAATGCACTTACAAAATACGTCATCTTCACTGGTTGTAGCCTCGCTTGGCAGCGTGGCATCTACGTAGCCACGGCATGATGTCGCCGCTTCATTTAGCGCTAAGTAAAGTCGAGCCGTGCCAAAAGGTAGGACTAAACTATGCCGCAGTGGTGTTACGTAGAAACTGTCTGCGGGCTACTCCGAGTTTTTATTGTTTTTACTTTGTAATGTCGATCAACTCGTTGCAGTGTTTATGTAGAACGGCTTTTTAATTTTAAGGTTTTATGACCTTTTTTGTTGACTTCAACCCTAATTTGATAATTAGAAGTTAATTTTAAAATATTTTAAATAATAAAAATATATTTAATAATATATTAAATATTATAAATGTGACAGTGACCATGTTTATTACGCGTACGCGTTAACGTTGTACCTGGCACGACACATTTCGAATGATGTTTTGACGTTTTAATTTAAATTGTAGTATTCGAATTCGATGAAACAAAATATAAACACGTAAGCTGTTACCGTTTTGTTTATATTATTTTCATCGAAATAAAATTGAGTATTTTTAAATTAAAACGTCAAAATGTTATTCGAGCCAGGGGGGCTACTCTCTAAACCAGTAGTCCGTAGTTTTGAGCTTAGTTGCCTGTATTCTACTCCGTATCACCTACAGTCTTACGATTAGTTCCGAACCCGAACTAAGAATGAATGACAACACGATTTGACAGTTACTGTCAAATCGTGTTGTCATTCATTCTTAGTGATACGGACTAGAACATGCCTGCATCTAAGCCCGAAACTAAGGACTTCAGGCTTAGAGAGTAGCCCAAAGTGCCAAGTTATTGCGTACGGGTAGTATGCTTTTATTGCTCAATAACTAAGGGTTGATGATAGCCCATGGGTTGAATCTACCTTTTTAATCTTTACGCTTTTTAATTTACGGTATGTGTATTTATTGATTGGTTTATTTAAACTTTATGTAAATTGTTGGTACATAGATGGAATTAATGCAACAAGGCATTCTATACCAATCTACCTTCGGGATCCAAAAACTATAGTGTTCTTCGTGTACAACAAATAAATAAGATTTAAAATAGAAATCAGTTTCGTAAAGATTACTTGTACTAATAAAAAATATATTTATGCTGAAATAATAAACTACTTATATCTAAATATAGTGATAAATAACAAACATTCTAATTCAGAGAAAACTCGTAAATTAAAATGAGTTAGTCTGTCCTGGAAATACCTGTCACGTTAATTTAAACATTTTCAAAATGGCCGTCATACGTGAACCCAGCTGACAATTATTGTGTAGTAGACCGCTGAATTTCACATCGCCAGTTCAAACAGCAAGCTTGTCAGACACCTAATAACCTAAATATTGCGTCCCGGCGGGCGTGTGGTGCTGCCTTTATATGGGGCTCGCGTGATACGCCGCCGTATCAAATCAAATATTATTGTGGGGCTAGGAGAACTGCGGAGCAATACGGCAAAGGCATAAGCGGGTAGTTGGAAGACCCGATTTTAATTCAAAATGAGTTTTTATGAGTACAGCCTTCTGTAAGGATCTATCTATCTATCTATCTATTGGGGTATGGTTTCCGCACTTAGTCCTGATGTTGGACCATTGTGCGTGGGCCATGGCGGCCGTCATTCCAACCAGCCGACCTCCCTCCAGAAGCAGATCAGTCCTCCTAAAGAGTTCAGGGTGTCTGTGAGTGAATTTGGTGTTCCTATCGTTTGTCTACGTATATCGGCGACGCCTGTGCACTCAAGGAGCACGTGCGACACCGTTTCCTCCTCCTCCATGCATGCTCTGCACAGAGGACTGTCTGTTATACCTAGTGTGTGGAAATGCTTATTCAGTGAGCAGTGCCCGGTGATGGTCCCCGCCACCATTCGCAGGCTGCTCCTATCCAGTCGCAGAAGGCGCTTGGTGAGTTTATTGTCTAGGAGTGGTATAGCCTCCTTGGACTGCCTGCAGCCTGGTGCCGAGGTCCACCAGCGTTCTGCTTGTGTGTGGGTATGTTCTCGTAGCCACGTGCGTAGCTGGGTGAAAGGGAGTGGCACTATGGGTTCGGGTCCAACAGCCATCGTACCAGACCCCCTCCTGGCCAGTTCATCGGCCGCGTCATTTCCTAGTGATCCGCTGTGACCTTTTATCCACTGCAGCGTTATGGTGTTGCGGTTTGTCACCGTGACGCGTTCTAGTGCATTGTGGCATTCTTGTATTTGTTTCGAGGTGGTGTAGTTCCTATTTAGGGATTGGAGAACTGAGGCGCTGTCGGAGAGTATACGAATATGAGTGTCCGTGACTCCCCTGGCTTCTATGGCATGGATCGCTAGGATAATGCCCATGCATTCCGCCTGGTAAACGGTGTTGAGCTTTCCTAGTGGTCTGGATATTTTAATGTTGAGGTCGCTGGAGTAAACTCCAACTCCGGTTCCGGTACTTGTCTTTGATCCATCAGTGTAGATTCTCAGCTCTTTAGGACCTGAGTGGTCATCCAATTCTTGTGTTAGCACTATGTTATAGTGCTTTTGGAAATGGTGCATCTTTTGAGCTTTGTCATTGGGTGATGACATCATGGGTTGTCGTTTTACGGCATCTTCCATGATGCGTGTATGTTTGATTCTAGAGTCTTTACCTAAAGTGCCAGCTGTGCTGAGCCTGAAGGCCGCTTGGGCCGCTTCCTCCTGCACTATAAGGTGCAGTGGTGGCAGTCCCAGCATAGCCTGCAGGGCCGCAGTGGGTGCCGTCCTCATACTGCCAGTGATTGCCACACAGGCAAGCCGTTGCAGCTTCTCAAGGTCTTTCTGTGCTGTGCTCAAGTCGGTCCTGGGCCACCAGACTAAAGCACCATACGTGATTATCGGTCTGATAACTGTGGTGTATAACCAGTGGGTTGTATTGGGGCTAATACCCCAGTTCCTACCTAGCATGCGTTTGCATTGCCACATGCATATACTGGCTTTTGTGGTGGTGTGTTCAGTGTGCTTCGCCCAATTCAACTGCTTGTCCAGATATATACCCAGGTATTTGGTTTCAGTCGAAAGGCTGAGGGTGGTTCCGAAGAACCGTGGTAATTCTAGTGTTGGTAACTTCCTCTTCTTGGTGAAGAGGACTAGTTCGGTTTTGGCAGGGTTCACTGCTAGCTGATATTCTTTGCACCAGTCCTCTACTATTTTCAAGGCTTGGCGCATGAGGTTGCATATCGTGTTTTCGTGTTTTCCGTTTATTATTATGGTTATGTCATCTGCGTAGCCAACGGTAAAGTATCCTTTATCATTGAGTCTTTTAACTAGATTATCTGCGACGAGGTTCCATAGTAACGGTGAAAGGACCCCCCCTTGGGGGCAGCCCTTCGCCACAATGGCCCTTGTTGTGTTATTTATTGTGACTTGTACAGCTCTTTGCTTGAGCATGTTTGTGATCCAGCCACTCAGTGTCGTGTCCACACCGTGCTTTACGAGGGCTTTGCTAATACTCTGAAACATGGTTTTGTCAAAGGCGCCCTCGATATCAATGAAGACAGCCAGTGAGGAGCATTTATGGTTTATAGCGCTTTCGATCTTTGAGACCACGCTGTGCAGCGCAGAATCTGTTGATTTCCCCGCGGAGTAGGCGTGTTGTTGTCTGTGGAGTGGGTATTGACGTAGGGGTCCATCCCGAATATATCTGTCACAGAGCCTCTCCAGGGTTTTCAGTAAAAAGGATGTCAGGCTTATTGGTCTGTATGCTTTGGGTTGTGTGTAGTCTGTTTTTCCCGGTTTGGGAATGAAAATGACTTTCACTTCGCGCCATGCTAGGGGTACGTATCTGTGTGCTATACAGGCTTGGTAGATTGCTAGCAGCCATGGTGTTATGATGCTCTCCCCCCATTGTAGCAGGGCTGGGAAGATGCCATCTAGTCCTGCGGATTTATATGGTTGAAAGGTCTTTATAGCCCATGCTATTCGATCTTCTGTTACTACATTTCGGGCTGTAGACCAGTCTTGGTCAGCAGGGGTTCGTCCTGACTCATCTGCCCACACTCTGTCCTCAAGAAGATTACAGTCTGGGAAGTGCGTTTCCAGAAGAACTCTGCTGGTTTCTTGGTCTGTTTGTGTGTATGAGTTATCTGGTTTCTTTAGTGCGCCGAGGGTGCGGTCCTGTTCAGTTGATAGGATTTTCCTTACTCGGGCGGCTTCGTTGTTTGATTCTATGGATTCACAGAATTTCCGCCAAGCAGTTTTCCTGGCGATTCTGATTTGTTTCTTAAATGTGTGTTGGGTTTTTTTGTACGTTTCCCAGTCTACAGGGAGTCTAGTGTTCTTTGCTCTATTGAACTGTTTGCGAAGTGTACTTCTGAGTTTTTTAAGTTCTGTGTTCCACCAGGGGTTACCCTTACCCTTGGTGTGTGATGCTGTTAGTTTACAGCACGTGTGATATGCTTCGGTTATGTAATCGGTTAGTTTTGTTACCGTGTTTTCTAGTTCTGTGGGGTCTGTGATTGGAGCTTGGTGCAGCTGGTGCCCATTTAGCAGAGAAGCTAGGAGGCGTTTAAATTGAGGTATATTTGTTCGGCGCGGATTTCGCTTGGGTGCGGGCTTTTTTGTGTTGGCTACTAGTGTGAAACGAATTCTCCTGTGGTCAGAGCAAGAGGGTTCGTCGGACACGCGCCAATTAGATATGATTTTTGTCGCATTATCTGTGGCCAGCGTTAGGTCTATGATCGTTTGTCCCCTGGCAGTGACCCAAGTGGGTTCGGAGCCGTGGTTTACGATGTTAAGGTTAGTCGAGAAAAGATATGTGGATAGTGCCTCACCTCTGGTGTTCGATACTTCACTGCCCCAGAGTGGGTGATGAGCGTTTGAGTCGGTGCAGATGATGAGGTCCAGGTTGGCGTTCTCGCAGTGTTGGACCAAATCAGTCATCTCTTTAGGTGGGCAGTTCTCGTCGTCGCCTGGCATGTACGCCGAGGCTAGTACAAGGTCCGGGATATTATTGTCGGTTTGAAGCCTGATCACTGTCAGGTCTCTGGAACAGAATTGAGTTAGTGGCGTAATAGGTACGTCTTTAGGTGTGAATATGCAGGTTCGTGGTTTGTTGGTGTTACTTGTATTGAGTGTTAGTTTACCTCCGATGTTTCCAAGGCCGCATATCCTATCATTTCTGATCCACGGCTCTTGTATCAGGGCAATTGTTCGTGGTTGCACCTCCAGCGCCCTGCGCAGGCTAGCGGTGGCAGTTTGGCTATGCTGGAGATTTGCCTGTATGATCTGGATGGTGTTAGGTGTGGGCGACGTCGACGGTGGTGGTGGGTTAGGAGGAGACGGATCCATCGGACAGTCTGTCTCCCTCCTCCATTCCGGGCCAGTTGTCTCGAGTCGGCGAGGATGCGAGCAACTGCGATGTCCACCCTGGTGATGTAGGTGGCGCAGAGTCTACCTCTGCATCAGCCATCGCTGCTCTCGCCATCTCCTCCTCTAGTCTGGTCATGTCTTGGTCGTTTGTCTGGGTCGGTTCTGTGGTCTCAGTCACAGTCTCGGTGTCAGTCCTGACGTCAGTGGGCTGGGCCTTGGGGTAGAAGCGGACGTATATGGACCCAAGAAGGTACGATATGCGTCGCTCCCGCCCCAACACCTTTTCGGCTTCATCGGTCGGGATTCCCAGGGTCAAATATGTCCCGTGGTTATCCCCACCGACAGAAGTTGCCCTGTACAGTGACCACCTCCCGATGTCGTACCAAGTATTCTGACGAATCAGAATGCTCTGGAGCCGCGCTATGTCCCCATTGTACCTGGGTACGAAGAGCGCAGCTCTGACACGGGTAGGCACGTCGGTCTGTCGCATGACGGTCAGAGTCAGGTCAGTGTCTGGGAGTCTTATTCTGGGCACATTCAGGGTAAGCCAGGTCAGGGAGTTGTCGTCCTCGCACCACATCTGCACGGTGCCGTCCGCTACCCGAGGGTAGCCGCGGAAGGCCGGGAGTGGTTTAGTCGGGTCGGTTTCCATAACCAGTCTTTCCAGTTCAGTCCGAATATGTGTCGCCTCGGTGTGTGTCAGGTCTCTGGAGGGGGGGGAGAAGCAGATCGCTACGGAGAGTCGCGCCGGAATGTCCTTCGTGGCTCGCGCGTAGGTTCTCTGCTCCCCTTGAGCAGCTTGGGTCCTCACACGTTTCGGGTTTCCCTGAAGCGTGCTCGGCGAAGCCGTGTCATCCGGACGTTCCCTCTTCGCCGCACCCGAGCCGCTAGGTTCAGGTTGTGGTTTGAGGGAGGTGCCCGGAAGATTTCTGGGCTCCAGGTTATCCCCGCGCGGGGCCCGAAGCCGCTTCCCCTCGCCCTTCTCGGTGGTCTTTCGGTGTCGCGTCTCTGTCGGTCTGGGTTCTGGCCTACAGCTCCGGTGGGTTCCAACGCTTCCGGAGATTTTTCGCGCTGGGTTTCCCCTTCGCGGACTCGTCCCCGGTCGCGCGTTTCCGCGTCCGGCCGTTTTTCGCGCTGGGTTAAACCCTCGCGGACTCGCGGCTGGTCGCGTACTTTCTCTGGGGCGACCATCTGGTCGCCGTATTTCCTCTCCCCAGCTAAGGTTTTTTCGCGCTGATGCATGCGTACTTCGCCCGCTGGGGTCGGGATGGAACCACCTGAACCGGCAGCCTTACCCGTCACTTTCTGGTCATTGTCAGGGTTTTTTCTGAAGCTGTTCCGGACGATGCTCTGTTGCCAGGCGCTCGTGGAAAGCTTGGTCAGGGTAGTTAGTGGCGCTTGAGTAGCAGCCGAGTCTGTGTTTGTTGGCGCGAGTACCGCAGCCGGTTTCGGTGTGTTTGGCGCGTGTACCGCAGCCGAGTCTGTGCATATATTTGGCGCTGTAGTAGCAGCCTGACGCGCTGAAGGCGCGTCCTCTAACGGCAGAAGTTTGCCCCCTCCAAGAATACGATGGGGGCTGACCGACGAGTCGGCATGGGATTCCCCGGCTTGGCCGGGACCCACCTGGGTAGTTACTTTTACTGTCTGCTTCATGGTTAGTGTTGTGGTTGTTGGGCTTTTTTGGTTTGCGAGGTTGCCCTTCCTCCGGACCGATGGGAGTAGAGGAAGAAAGGAAGGAGTGCGAATTTGGAGTAGGTAAGTCAAGGGATAATGGGGTACTAGGTTAACCCTTGGCCTGGGATTTGGCTTTCGGGAAACTTCTCCTGTCCGGGGTCTCGTTTGAGACACTCCAGCTGGGAGATCGACTCCCAGTAGTCAGGTGGCGGTCCCCCAGCCGGAGCTGGGCTATCCGCAACCCGCCCACCCGCTCGGTTGCATGAGAAGAAGTGCCTGGCGGTCCGAAATCGTCTCGCCGCGTGGGTACGTGTACCCCTGCGTCAGGACGACTCAGCCGGCCCCGAGTTCTGTAAGGATCAATTTCCCCACAAACTAACCGAACCCGGGGCCAGTACGTATGAAATACTAGCTGCCGCTCGCGGCTCCACCCGCGTGACTGTCCAGAATCATCCCAAGGGAACATACTCCCGAGATACAAAGTACTATTCTGTGTTATTCTAGACTATAATCTACCTCTGTGCCAAATTTCATCAAGATCCGTTCAGCTATTCTAACGTGATTGAGTAACAGACATCCAAGCTTTCGCATTTATAATAATAGTATAGATAAAATATATTATTATAGTTAGGATATATATACAACAAGCTGTGCCCGCGGCTTCGCTCCCTTCACCAATAACCGTCAACCGTTACCTACCCTACATACCTACCCTACTTCCCTTTTTTTTTGTTGTTTTAAAACCTTCCCTGTAATCTGGCGACCAAAACAAAAAAAGAATTAGCCAAATCGGTCAAGCCGTTCTCGAGTTTTAGCGAGACTAACGAACAGCACTTGATTTTTACATATATAGATGTGGAGACATGGATACGACAATAAATGAAAACTCTGAGAATACTGGTTCATAGGAATATATTTACATAATAAATCCTGTCAGCGAAACTAAAAATAAACTTTCCAATTACTTTAAACGTCAAAAAAACTTAAACTAGTCAAGAATCAAGTGACTACTATTCCGACGAAATGTTCCAAGTAGTCTGTTTCAGATAGTTACATCAAATCTGTGATCAAAGACAACATATTCGTATGAGCAAGTATTGCCAGTGTTTTGATTTATTGTCGTGTCGTCGTCCCCACCTTGTACATATATGTATGTCAGCGGAAAATTGCAGACTCCGTAAGAGTAATCCGTAATCGACATCTGTCAGCGTGGTCATGGTGGACATTCGCCAGATTTCATTTTTCATACATAATTGCCAAATCTTACTCGTAATACAATAAAAATTTGAATCATCTTCATCTAAATTCTTTGTTTTATTTTGTTTCAAAAAACAAAGTAGAAAAACCCTTTATGATGAAAAAATCGTTTTGGATACAATAAATCCCATCCAAATTCAATAGTTTTCAAATAATCCGTATCATATTCAGAAAAAATTGTTTACAATTTCACGCAATATTTTACAATCTAACGGCGTTTGTAATTTTTCGGTGACTTATATAAATATAAGTATAGATAATTATATATAGTACAGAAGTATAGATTTGTTATTTAACCTCGTGTTAGCAACTTACTCGTTTGAGCCAATGGGCCTAAGTTGGAGTTTGAAGATAACTCTGGTATGTCCAACCGGCTCTTAGTAGGTACTGAAACAGCTCGTAAGCTTTGATCTTTTGTCCGGAGACATTGGGAAATACATTTTAACTTTGCTAGTTGACAATCTAACTTGCTGTCATGTTCCCCACACTCGTTGCCTTTTACCATATAATGAGCAGAGCACCGTAGATAATAGAACTTCTTTCTTCGCCAGCAAAAGAAAACAAAATGAGTCTGGTGTAGTCTGCAGATTAATTGTACCTAAATATTTGTTTTCCTAAGTGTGCACATAATAATATAATCAATATCAATTGTAGGTATTATAGCCATATGTCATAAAAAGTATCTGGTTGACCAAACTGTTTGTTGAAAACAATAATTTAAAGCCTCATGCCGTCCGTCTACGTGTATCTAGTTCGCCGATTTCATGGCCCCACACCCTAGCGTCCACTAGCTAAGCGTCCGTTGCCATGAACTTTGACCTTATGGCCCGAGACCTGGCAGTTTTGCCACATCCACCCCACTTATAATGAATTACGTAATCACATCGATTTGTTACTCAAAACGTAGAACTTACTTTATATTTTTGGGTCGTTTTATGTCGAGCCTACAATTAATTTCTTTGGCGTGAAGAATTTTTGTTACATATACGAAATGGATACCGCTGGTTTCTACCAAAAAAAGGTGTTGTATTGTTTATTTAAACCTGTTGTACGATAGCTTTTTTCTTGTAATTTCCGTCTTTAATGCAGTACGATTTAATTAATCTGCCAAGCCTTTTGGTAACGTTGGGACTGTCATTCAGTACCTAACTGACCTTCACTTAAAGCGGTAGATTTATTCACAATCTAGTGCTGGACTGGACTCTGTAAAAAAAAACCTGCTAAACCGTTTTTTCTGCACACAAAGATGTCGTCCTAATAAGTGTCGAAGTGTGTGTATTTTAAATAGGTCTTTAAATACTTTTAATCGCCTCAAATAAGGCAGTTTAGTCAATACAACATGTTTTGACTAAACCGCCTTATTTGAAAAACGTTTAAGTTTTTCATCCGACTTCAAAAAACAGGAGGAGGTTCTCAAATCGGTTGTATTTTTGTATTTATTTTTTTACGTTTGTTACCTCATAACTCCGATCTTTATGAAACGATTTGAAAAATGATTATTTTATGTGAATGGATATACTTTCCGATTGGTCCCATAGAAACTTCATCAAAATCGGATCAGTAGTTTGGTTTTAAATCAAAATAGCTGGAAAAAAATGTCATCTCACGTGTGGGGTATAACTGTTATTTCTGAAGTCGGTGTCAAAAAACGAAGAAATAACTAAAAACACCTTCTCACAGACTTCCAAAATTAAAGTTATGTTGTACTTTATAGTGTTTTTTTTTATTCGGGTTTCGGTCGTATTTTTTTGTATTGGACAATTGAGTGGATGCAGAAAACACAAAGCTACAGAGTCCAGTCCAGCACTAGATTGTGAATAAATCTACCGCTTTAAGTGAAGGTCAGTTAAGTACTGAATGCCAGTCCCAACGTAACCAAAAGGCTTGGCAGATTAATTAAATCGTACTACATTAAAGACGGAAATTACAAGAAAAAAGCTATCGTACAACAGGTTTAAATAAACAATACAACACCTTTGAACAAAACACACCTCTATAATTCTTTAATAGCTTATTTTAAACTTGTACAAAGAAAAGTTAATCCATTAAAGTCGTTATTATTTCAATGGAAACAGTTCGTTGAAGTCTATGCTAGCCAGGGGCTTTAGAAAGGCTATTTATAAAAGTTTTATTATCCACAATACGACAGGAAAAGCGTTTAAAGTGAGGTAGGAGATATATTTGCTAGAGAAATGAGGTTTTCTTTGCCAGGAGTGCAGTTAATACAGTGTGGTATCGACAGAAGAGAGCTCACAGGTAAATAATAACACTCGCACGATGGATCATCGAGGTTAAGCGACGCTACCGAAGCTGGTCCGTGGATAGAAAACTATCCATTACATACCGAGGCTCTTTCGTGCCTTTGAAAGCATGTCAAGACGTTAATCCTAGTTGTCATCAACCGATATGAAACATTATTTTTTCATGTAAAAGGATATACGTTCCGATTAGTCCCATAGAAATTTCATCAAAATCGGTTCAGTAGTTTGGTTTTTAAATCAAAATAGCTTGAGGAAATAGAAACCCTAGCATTTTTTAAATTTTATTAAGTTTGACATTTTTATTTAATTTTATAAATTTTGACATACATACCTACCAAATAATTTGTGTTTACCTCTCGCATGATTAATTCGCATGCAAACCATATTTGTACGCTTCTTGGCATAACATAGCGACCTCATAACTTTAATTTAAGAACTGTATTCACTACCTATGTTACACAAATAAAAATTATTATTATTATTATTATTATTATGCAAACGAAATTTTCGTGTTTTGTTTTCCTGCGACATTCACGTGGTGTTGTTAGGTGTGGGGGACCACTCAAAAGTGAGAAATAAAAACGTTTTTACAAAAAAATAAAACCAACTTCCAAATAAAAAAAATACTGCAAAGTACAAACTAACTTTAATTTCAGAAGTCGGTGTTAAAATACGAAGAAACAACCAAAAACACTAATCAAACAGAGCATTAGGAAGAACATGGATGGGTTTTAGTAAGTAAGAGTCTGACACTCCCTCCCGCTCCGCCCAGAGCGGAGGATGATTAATCATCCTTAAAATAAGGCTAGGGGTATCGTGTTACCCTAGCATTGGGTTATTGAGGTCTGGTAGGCACTCACTCCGTGTAAAATACTGGTACTCAGCTGCATCCGGCTGGAGTGGAAATGAACTCAATTGAGCTGAGAAAAGGCTAGGCAATTGATTGGCACCGACAATAGAGAAATATTCGCCCTAAACTAAATTTAATGATACATGATATTTATTTTGCAAGTAGGTTAAACATAACACTTTTACACGTCAATCTTTTTTGGTAATTTTAAGCTAGATTAGGCCGGTGTTTTCTAGCTAACTTTACCACTAAGTATGAGAAAATTATTCAACGGTCGGTTTCAATAACGTATCTACCTTTAACCAACTGTCAAATTAGCTGCCAACAGTAGCTGAAACGTCATATTACAAAGGCAAAAATGACATTTCAGCTACTGTTAGACTGTTACAGTAGCTAATTTGATAGTTGGTTAAAGGTAGATACGTTATTGTGACCGGCCGTAAGTGGACAAAGCGGTGCGAGTACATGGTGGACGTGATTGGAAACGTCGGGAGAGGACGCCTTGGCACAACATATTCATCTAATTGGTGATGTTCTTGAAGACCAGGAGCGTTGTATCCAGCGTGCGTGTATGACCAGAAGAATGAACGTCATCATCGTCATCGTCATATCAGCCGAAAGACGTCCTCTGTTGAACATAGGTCTCCCCCAAATGGGTGCCACCACGCTTGGCAGGCGGGTTGGCGATCGCAATGTAGCTGTTGCAATGTACAGAGAATGCTGCTGCCCATTCTCTGGTGAGTTCCTTAGTCACCTCTTACGGCACCCACGGGAATTGATGGGATGGTGATATCTCTCTCAATCAAAAGAAAAGGATCATAGCAGGCAGCGTTCTGTAGTTTATTTCTACCCCCACGGGAAAAAGTCTTAAGTTAATGGTTTATTTTTCATTTACTTTTTATTCATCTACACTAATATAATAAAGAGGAAAAATATGTATTTTTGTGTGTGTGTATATTTGTAATGAATAAACTCAAAAACTACTGGACCAATTTGAATAATTCTTTCAGCCATGGATAGCTACATTATCAGCAAGTAACATAGGCTATATCTTATCACCGTACTCCTACGGGAACGGGAACTACGCGGGTGAAACCGCGTGACGTCCACTAGTTCATTATATTTTAGGAAGTCTTGATTATAACTTTTCATTCGGAAACAGACGAATAGGTATAGACAGACAAAATGAAAAATGCTTTTTATTTTCAAAGCCCCGTTTTATTGCGAACCCTTAAAACTAACTCAAAATACCGACACTCAAAATCTCATAACAATCTTGCAATTTATTCAGAGAACGTTCTAGCAACAACAAAATATCGGAAAGCCATTTTCGTCCCCGATATCGATTCCCGCCCATTAGCAATCCGCAAACGTCATTTAATGACTTATAGCCGTTTGCGGATCCGCCATTTTTTGCCAAACCATAAATTTTCTTAATCGCGTTTTTAGGGTTTCGGATACAAGTTTTTTTTGCAATTAATTAATATTTGAAGCGGTTGCGTTGGCGATAAAGAAAGTTTACTGGAAGTGAGGTTGTGTAAAAATGATTGAGACCTTACACAAAGCTCTCCATACTTCATTTAGGGTTTTTTTTATCTTTAAGCTTCAGGAGTCGACAGACTCCTCTATAGTGCCCGACATTGCATAGATGTCAAAATAAGCAAAAAGCGAGCAAGTGCGAATCGGGCTCGCACACAAAGGTTCCGTACCATAAACCTATATATGCCTACTCTGTGAAAATGTCAACTGTCTACCTATTGAGGTTCATGAGATACAGACAGACGGACGAGAAATAATTTTAACATGTAATCTCCTTACATATTATTTTAAACTTAAAATTAAATGTAGGTACATTTAATATGTCAAAGGAATGCTTTGGCATTCATACTAGGATTACCCTGTATCACGAATGCCGTCACCTTCCTCCGAGCCCAGTAGGTTATATTTTGTGACTTAATTATAAATGTAGTAGAGAAGACTAGACAAAACTAAACCAAATGAAATCTAACAAAACTATATAAAAGTAAACAAAATAAAATAAACATCGCAAAACTAGAAAACTAAAAAAAAAATAATAAAAATAAAACTAAACAAAGCCAAATAAACTTGTGACCGTTTACTAATTCCGGTTTTGACAAGCATGAAGATCCCAGGAACTTACGCTGGTCCGAAATAGTTATTCATGATACTACTGCGGTAATTTAGTTTTACAACTTACCATAGTCACGAGGCACGAGTGTGCCATACAACGTTTTTCAACACATTTGCGAGAAAACAGTACCATATAGGTAATGAAACAAACTTTTACTTTTTAGATATCAGTCGGCAAGTCGCAACAATCTTTGACGTTCTTTATATGAAAATAGCGCGAATTTGCAAATGGCGCCACGTGCGCATAGTGAAAATTAAAACAAAATCTATCGCCTCATGTTCTCTCTAGTATTAAAATGAGACAAACGTATTGAGCAAAAGCGCTTTCAAGGAGGTTTTGACCATTCAGCTTTTTTTATCGACTATGTGAAACTCCATGGTAGAATTCTTATATTTTTAAATTATTATTTATAAAAACCGCAAAGAATACGCACGGCGCTATACAACGAAGAGTGCGGTAAAATAGGTACTTAGACGAGAGTACCTTTTTTACCGCACGTTCCATTGTATGGTTCGTAATTTTTTACTTTCGAACAATGTATAAAAGGCTTCGTAAATGCATTTTCAGCAAATGTGTTGTAATAACTATTCTTTCTGTCTCCATTTCTCTGCATCAAAGGCGAACGGCAGGGTTGTATGGGAGTTTCGTACACCTAATAATATCGTGTTTTGGGATATTTTTTGTTTTAATTGGTAGTCAATACGATAGGCAAGCCCTTTTAAAATTCTTAGATTTTTAGAAGTTGGGACCTAAAAGTCACCTGTTTTATTTTTGAGGTTATGTCCCAATAAATATTATTACGTGTAGGCACATAACATTGTTTTGGTGAAAAAGGATATGTTCTAGATAGCTGGTGCTATCTTTGTAGTGTTTTGCTTATCATTAAGTTGGCAAATTGACATGAGAATTGTAACTATTCAGTAGGGTGCTTAAGGAGAGACCTACGTCCAGCAGCGGTCTGCAATAGTTTGATGATGATGATGAAGTGCTGATGGAGTTTTGAGTGTGGGTAAATAAAACAACTTTGTTTTTGTAGGAACTTACATATTTTATTTAATTGTTCTTATAATTACTTAATCGATTCTTAATTTTATTTCATCTAAGAAAGGGGCAGGTAGCTCAACTCAACGTAAAAATTACCAGATAATTTGCTTAATTGCTCAGATGCATTTACAAACCACAATCCAAAACAACAGCAAAGAACTGAACAGAGACTCGGAAAGATTTTCCTAACCTGTCAATAAAATAATTGCCAATACAAAAAAAAACATTGATGGCGAAAATAATTCCTATAATTAAATGGTTAATTATTAAGATTGTATGCAATAATTATTCATTGTAAGGTATAATGTATAATTGGTTAATTATATTTACTGTTATTTCTGTTTTTAAATATTACTTAAATCTTTTAATTGCTATAATTAATTAATCCGGACTTCTAAAAATACTAATGTTACATGAAAATGAATGGTTTAGTTGCCTTAATAAGTGGTACAAATTCTATCACAGAACTACAAAAAAAGTATGTTGTACGAATTCTGCCGTTCGCCTTTCAGCGGAACAAAGCGGCTGAACAAAGTTACAGATGAAACATACTTTAAACTCTTGACAGTATCAATTCTGTTCCGGTATTTAAAGTCCGCAGTTAATTTGAGAAGCTTAACGAACCCGACCTACTTTCGACTGGTTAAATATTTAACGCCTTTAAATATCGCTATTGTTAACTATTCTGTTAGGTTTATTTTCTGTTTTGACTGAAGAGGGGTACAAGTTTTCTTGATAAACAGCATACTGTTGTTTGTTCATGTGGTTCACGGATTAAAAGTTTTAGTACCTTTCGATCAGTCTAGTACGCAGGGTTGGCGAGCACATGGCACGCTTGCTATAGTAGGCGCCATATAAATGTGGAATAAAGTATATTGACCTTTCCCTAATAACTGTTCATAGGTACCTAAACAATAAAATATAAATCGTTTTTCATTATTAAACAATGTTAAGGATCACGAGAGATGATGATTCGGGACAGCTTTGTGTCATTAATTCCGTTTTTCAAATTAAAAATTTCAATAAATGTAGGTGGGTCAATGACCGTTATTCCACGATTATCTGGCGCCAACTATAGTCGTGGCACGCAGCAAAATAATTTGGGGACGTCTATACAAGATTACTTAGTATCTTGAATGATTAGCAACAACAGAAATCATGCTGAACTTTAAATTTTATTTGAAGAAACGCAAAGCTGATTGGCATTAAGATTGCTTTATGAATTTATAGTTACAAAAAGAGTTAAGTTAATAGCGTCTAGTGTTATTTTTTGTCCATTGAATTACCAAGTCAAGATTTTTGGCGGCACGTCATGGCAAAAAATATTTTTGCAATGAAAATGGCACGAACGCCAAAAAAGGTTCGCGATCCCTGATCTAGTAGAATAAGGATATTTATTATACAGGCACTTTCTTCAACCACATCATGTAAAAAAAAAATATATATATGTCAATTACATAAGTCTTCAACATACCTACCTAATTATACGTGATGTGCATGCATTTTTCGGGATGTACCTAAATCGTTGTGTGTAAATGCGTTCCTAACTTTGCAAGAACTGTCGTTATCGCTAAGAACTTGCAGAGGTTACTTCTTACAAACAAATTATTAAAATATAGTAAATTAATCTTGATTATTTTAAGCCTGGCCTAGATGCTTTTGCCTAGATGACGGCTGATATAGACATAAAATATAAAAAAATACGCTACGTAGACCTAAAATACAGCGTGTAACAGAATAAACGCAATACCTGAAAAGGGGTCCTAGTATTCACCATTATGAAGAACTTTTTCTGTAGTAACAAACACGAAATCGCGAAAAAAAATCATCTGTACAGTACATTTTGTCGAGTTTGCGCACGGAAATATACCTATGGGGTAGTGGATCTTTTTTCGCGATTTTCTGTTGGTTCAATAGTTATAGTTATAATCAAATGCGTATAATAATACGCATTCGATTATAAGCACGAAATCAATTAGTTTTTAATGATGGTCATTGTTCTCACTTGGCGACTTTACCGGCTAATATCTCAACAACGTGACACTTTAGGGCACTATGTTGCAAACATTTTTGTTTATTTAAGTATCCTCTACCCATAAATACCCTTTCGATAGTGCGCCGCGATTTTGTCACAAAAACAAAATGGCGACGGGTTGCTATAATAATAATAAAAATTTATTTCAGACTAGGTCCATATTTTCTTAATAACAACATACTTAAAAATTAATGTTAGTTCCACTACGACATGAAGCCGTGCCATCTTTGCAGCATGGGGGACTCCCACCTATCTGCAAAAACACTTAGTACACTATTTGTATTTATGTATTTTATATTATTTTATCTAATTAGTATTGTTTAAAACTTTGTACACTGACGGCCCTAAATCTATCTCCCTTCGTTCAATCCATCCAAAGGTTGTCTGGAAGAGATTGCCTTATGTGATAAAACCACCCATTGTACACTTATTTTATGTTTAATTGTCCTGTTCTTATTATGAGGTTTACAATAAAGTATATAATAAATATGATATGCCAGGTCCCATACAAAAATGTTCGAACCCCTTTAATTCCTAACCTTTAAAAAAATCACATACCGAGTGAAAAGCAAAAGCAAAAAATCAAAGTACAATTTCTAAAATCTCACCTTCTCACACCAATCATATTTCATGTACGTACCAAAATACTCGTAGCTTAAACCTTCTGCATCATTTATAATTTTGGACAATAAACTACAAATTACACACACACTGTAAGACTTGTCTTATTTCATGATTTACGAGCCAAAGCCCAGTTTATTTCGTTTTGTACGGGACCTTTCTCGCCCGAGTTGTAAAGGCCATCTGTTGTCACGAATTGGTGTTGTTGTTTAGAAAAAATAAAACCTTCATATTGCTCTGTGTAAGTTTTGAATTGCTTTCTACGAGTAACTTGAATTGAAATATCTTGGTTTAATGTTAAAGTTTTTTTGGGAACAAATTCAAAAGTTGCTGCAAGAAAAGTTTATTTAATTTATTAATGGATGAGGAATTATTTTTTAATTTAACTTTTAATTCCTGATTCTGCAATCGGACACAGTGTACCTTAATTTTTATCCAATAAAATATCCTATGTGTGGTCGTAATCCCAAGTAACACGGGACAAGGTGAGGAAGATGATGAGGACTAATCGCAATCGTACATATTAAGACCACCAAATACACCTTTTTAACCGACTTTAAAAAAAGGAGGAGGTTCTTCTCTTTTTTTGGTGTTTTTTACCTCATAACTCCGTCATTTATGAACTGATTTGATTTTTTTTTTATTTTGGTGAAAGGATATACTTTGAGATTGGTCATCAAAATCGGTTCAGTAGTTTGGTTTTTAAATCAAAATAGCTGGAAAAAATGACATTCAAGTAAACGAAATTGCGTGTTTTGCTTTCCTGTGACTTTCCAAGGGTGTTGTTAGGTTGGGGTACCACTAAAAAGTGAAAAATAAAATGCTTTTTACAAAAAAATACAATAGACTCAAAAAAAACACTACGAAGTATAAAATAACTTTAATTTCGGAAGTCGGTGATAAAATACAAGAAGAAACAACCAAAAACACCGACTTCCGAAATGAAAATTATATATATAAATATTATTATATATTATATTTTTTTTTATAGTTTTTTTTTTCATCTCATCAAAAAATCAAACTTGGCTCAGACACGAACATCCTATACTGTTTATAACCATTCTGCCACCGTTCTAATGTACCCTCGCTGTAAATTATGAGCATGCCAACATCGAACTCCGCCAGCTCGTTATTAGGCGAATAACTGGAAGTATGTACATCACTGAACTATGGACACGAGTTTATTATGAGCTCAACTTTGACGTCATTACACTCATAATATGACCTTGGTGTACTTTTATCAATGTAGGATATTAAAAGGACAATTTAAATGGTGTGTTTTATATACTTCTGACATCAGGTCAGGTCCCTATTATGATGTCTTAAAACGACCATGATTCCGCTCTAAGAGAGAGACGGAGCTATACATAGCGAATAGAACTATCCCTTTTACATCATTGGAATTGGATGGCATTAGCACGTCATATTAGGGCAGCAGGTCAGATAGACAGTCGCTCGATGTAAAATACTGGTACTCACCTGCATCTGGTTGGAAAAGAGTCGATCCTTAAAAAGTTGGAAAAGACTCAGCAGATACTATACTTATGGTAGATACGGTGGTATTTCTACCGACAAGTAAAGTTGCACTATTTCGGTGTTTAGGGTAGGTATGGGTGCGGACGGCGAGCGTTGGGTGGCTCGCTGTCCGATCACCACCAGGCCCGGGTCGATGGCGCGTTGTGTTTCACGCGCGCCTCAAAGAGATGTCAGCATAGAAGACGGGGCCCGCTAGGGCCAGAACCTGCCAGGGTTGCGGAATTTGTTCGAAAGAGTCACCGCTGCCCTAGAACGCGAAGGGCTTTAGAAGGAACACGGATGAGTTTTAGTCAGTAAGAGAGTATAATACGGACATGCTTTTCAGAATCCCGGATCCCGGAAAGGTTCGAAATTCCTGAGATCGCTAAATATATAGTTAGAACTCGTTGTGAACTCTCATTGTAATTTTTTAAATTTAAAAAGCCGATTCTAATGGAACTTTTCATTTACAATGAAAGTTTTTATGATTTTCCATTTGTTTTGAATAAAATAAAGACTCTAAATCAAATAACCACTGCTATAATTTCATGAAGTTTGTTATAGTTGTTTTCACAAAATTGTTCAATCTCGGGAACCCGGGATTACTTATTTATTAAGAAATGAATGTCCATATTATTCTGTCACGGGAAGAAGTTTAGGCATATAAGCGCCCAATTATCCGATCACTGCTTATAAGCAACGATGTCATGCTCGAAACCAAGAAAAGAAATCTATATACATTATATTTAACGACCACTTCAAACAAAACATCTTTTTAATAACTTGTAGAGTGCTACAAACTGACCTACACTACACAACCGGATCATTTATGAGCCCCTAGTACTTACTCCCGGAGTCCTGTGTATAAAACAGAACTTTGATATACACAAAGCTGGAGTTAGCACTGAAACCTCCTGAATTCTTGATGTGACATCTCAGGAGAGCTGGCGAGAGCCGGCTTACATTCCCAGAAATATTACTGAGTAAATACAGGAAGATACATTACAATATTATTCATTTCAGCTTCCGTACTGAAACGGGTTCAAAATGGCGTCTCATGGGACCTGTTCAACCCGAATTTGAAACTTTTAAGTGTTGGGTACTTGAGGGTTCAAAGTCGACTAAGACTACTACTAAGTTACCTACACGGTCGGAAATGGAAAGGTAAAAAGGCTATATGTATGTAAAGTTGATCCACCATTATGAAATGTTTATTAGGTTTGTCATCGGTTCCGCCCGCGTAAAAGACGAAAAATATCCCTCAAGAAGAACTACCGGGTTAAAAAGTATCCCATGTGTGATCGGATGAAGAACTTCAGAGATTCAGAGATAGACAATTAAATTGGTATTGACTGGTTGGAATTTTTGGGGGGTAGCAATAAAAAAAAACAACCGTTTTTCAAAGAAAAAGCACTACAAAATGACAAAATAACTTTTATTTTGTGTGTTAAAAAACTAAGTTTTCTTGTAATAACTGGTCTGAACTGCACTTGACTCGCCAATTATTACGACCGCTACGTTCGAAAGCACTTTTCTCATTAGTATTTCCTAGAACACGAAATAACTATACACATGCTTTTGCTCTACGAACATCAAATGAGTTTCAGGAAACAACTTGACGTAACTCTGAAGCTTAGTTAGTGGAAAATTATAATTAATTAAGTTCTTTTTGAATCGTTGTGACGTTGCTAAAACGAGAACTCGTTTCCAGAAAGTTCTTGGTAAGAAGACTTCAAATCTAGGTCTAAGCCCGGCCACACACCTACCGTTTCTTTTCTTTTCAACCTAGAACAGATCAGAATAAAATTAAACCGGAAGGCAAGAATGCAATACAAAATGTACCAGTCGTCACACACCTACCGACGCGCGCCGGTAAGAAAGCAACCGGCCGTCGTCGCCGATCAGAACGTTCTGGCCGGTAAGAAAGAGGCCTGGTTTACGTACTGGCTCCGTATATCGTCACACACTGCCCGTTTTCAACCCGGTGCCGGTGATTTTGCCTCAGTACGCCTGTAGCTGTGCCGGAGTACATCTTGTGATTGTATTGTTTTGGAGTTGTTGCGGAGTTACGAAAAATGGCTAAATCGACAGAGACTCTTATTTTAATGGTTAAAAAATTCGTATATCTATTTATTACGTAATATTGTGAAGGTATACTAGTACGTCTCTCGGCAAGCGCTACATGAAGACTGAGCGTAAATCAAGAAAGCCCGGTGACCGGTGTGTGTGTGTGATGATACCCCGGTTTCAATTATGTTCTGATCTGTTCTAGGTAGAAAAGAAACGGTAGGTGTGTGGCCGGGCTAATGGGTTTTCTAGGAATGCAAAATAAATAAATAAAAAATTGTTGCGGAATTTGTTCGAAAGAGTCACCGCGGCCCTGGAACGCAAAGGGCTTTAGACGGATCACGGATAGGGTTTAGTCAGTAAAAGTCTGACACGCCCTTTCGCTCCATCCAGAGCGGAAGAAGTCATTTGATGATTTCCCATACTTAAAAAAAAAAAGAGTGTGTGTACTTATGTACACGCGTTAGAAGTTATACTTCTTTGGCGTATGGAAAAAAAAACATTCACAACTATAAAAATATAAAAGTTTTAAAATATTTGTATTGTTTTCAGCTTCAATTTGTTGCGTTCGAACGATCGCCAATTAAGTCTATTACGCTAAATAACTGATACGTTTCATAGTTTTAAAACTGTTTGTTCATAAAATAGGGCAGATATCATGCAATTTTTTTTTTATTCGAATGTTTTGTTAGTAGTATTTGAAATTAATACCAACTTTCTATTCTGGATGGTGTGTACCTGAGAAGTTTATGGGTACCTACTTACAATGACATATAAGTTACGAGACGTTTTTTTCAACATAGTCAATACTAATAATTATTATAAACGGTAAAATTCTTTGTTCCGTTCTACTGTAGATACAAATCCGATTAAGAAAACTCATTCATGAAGAGGATGTTTTTTGTCTTCGAAAAATCATCATATTCCAATAAAATCTTCTAGGAATAAAAGGAGCTGAGCCGCGGGAAAAATTAGTGTCTAATAAATTACTTTTATCAAAATATTTGTATCTTATATTTTGGCGCTTTATTTCGAAATTAAAACCACATTGTTCTTCGAAATTCAAACATAAAAGAAACAAAAGACAATCAAAAAATACTAGAATATACAACTTGAACATAGTTATCGATTTTCATGCCACCTAGAACTAACTTCACGATGTAAAATTCAGGTGTCGGTGTGCGCGCGCATCGTAAAAATTCAATCTCATCAGTTTTCTCCATCGCGCCAAAAGAAGTATAACTTCAAAAAACATAGTAAATCGCATACTTTAGTTGACTGGTAGACTAATTAATGAGTTAAATCCTTATTTCAGGCATCTAGAGTCCATAAAAAAAAAAACATAAACATAAAACAATAACTGTAAATTAATTACCTAATACATATTACAAAACATTGAAAACTGTAAACTACTGCACACGAAATGACGGTGTCGTGTTTCGCTGACTGGTGTCGCGCAGCTGGCCGCGGAAATGTCGATACACGATACCGTTCGGCCAAAACTCTGCTTTGAGGAACATCTCGAGCTGTTGAATTGGAACCCGCACCACAAACGACTTGAAGTTTGTATTGCGACGCTACTCCAACTTCTCGACCCTCAAAGTCTAGATGGTCTTCACTATCATGTACTCCACGATCTCCTCAACCTTCGTGGAGTGATGTAGCCGGACACGTACAGCTGCGAACCTACGACGTACGACGCAGTTATGAGATAAAATAATAATAATTTATTTATTTATTAAAACTTTGTTAGGTAGTTGCACATAAGCGGACTTAATGCAACAAGGCATTCTCTACCAGTCTGATAAAATCGACTGTCTCATATATTTATGTATACAGCACGACATAATGTACTGGAATAACTGATTTTTTTTTTCGTAATGTCCGTTATAATTTTGCTTATACACATATTGTAGCTTGAGCATGTTGAGGCACTTGCGTAGGTGGTGAGCGGGTCCAGCGACTCGAGCATGTACTCAAATGAACTACTCGCACAAGTTCAATTGTTGTTTTGTTCCAATTGTGTTTTTGTGAAGAGAGACGCAAGTAGCCCGCGCCTTGCTTGCTCCAGCTACTTGCACCTTGTACAAGCACAAGCGATTAACTTGTGCATATATACTGCTCGCGCAAATAACCCGTGTACAAGCACCATAACTCTCTTGCGTGGAGCTCGTGGCTAAATAATTACAGCCGCATCGGGTCGATCTTCAAGGTTAAGCAACGCTTGCCGAGGCTGGTCTGTGGATGGTTGACCATCTTAACATACCGAGACTCCTCCGTGCCTCGGAAAGCACGTCATTTGTAGATCTTTGGCAGTCGTTACGAATAGTCAGAAGCCAGATAATCTGACACCAGTCTTGCCAAGGAGTACCGTGTTACCCAGTTAATGGGTTGTGGAGGTCTGGTAGGCAGCCGCTCCACGTAAAATACTGGTATTCAGCTGAATCCGGTTTGACTGGAAGCCGACCCCAATATAGTTGGGAACAGGCTTGGCAGATGATGAAGCACCATAACTAAAAGTAAAAATCTGTCGCCGCGCCGTAGCTTCGTAGGCACTGTGCTACGAACCTTGCTACGGCGTAGGCATTGTTCTACTAAAGCGCGTAGTCAAAATCCCTACAACATTTGTAGACTCGCTGTCGCTAATTGAATAAATCCTTTTTCCGCTGTTCGTTCTTCGATGTTTCTTCTTTTTACTTTACTTTTAATTCTCAATCCATTTCAAATGTCATGCCATCCTCATTCTTGAAAAGCGTTCGAATTCGAATGGCAATATAATCTCAGCGACAATTTCAAAACTTTTCAAAATGGTGAGAAATTAAATGTGTTTTGTACAGTTTTTAGAGTTCCGTACCCAAGGGGTAACCAACGGAACCCTATTACTAAGCCTCCGCTGTTCGTCCGCCCGTCCCTCTGTCTATCAGCGGGCTGTATCTCAAGAACCGTTATTGTTAGACAATTGAAATGTTGACAGAGTATGTATTTCTATTGCCGCCATAACAACAAATATTAAAAATTAAATTTAATTAAAAATTCCTCCCATACAAGAAACGTGTTTTTTTTTCGGTTTATGGTACGGAACTCTTCGTGTGAGAATCCGACTCGCACTTGGCCTGTTTTTACAACGATGAGAATGCGAACGCTCCTCTTAAAAATACGAGAATACTGACGGTATGTTTCGGACAAAAACGGGACCTTATTACTAAGACTCCGCTGTCCGTCTGTCACCAGGCTGTATCTCATGAACCGTGATAGATAGACAGATGAAATTTTCACCGACTATGTATTTCTGTTGCCGCTATAATAACAAATACTAAAAAACAGAATAAAATAAAAATCCCCATACAACAGACATGATTTTTTTGCCGTTTTTATAGATAATGGTACGGAACCCTTCGTGCGCGAGTCCGACTCGCACTTGGCTGGTTTTTATAAATTCAAGCCGAGTTTTTCGTAGTATCTTACTTTTAACTGTCAATTCATTTTAAATCTCTTCATTCGTCCAAAAACTCGAAGAAAGTGTCCGTGTCACGACAAACAACAAAGGGTTTAACCGCGTACATATTGACGCGACTCGTACGAAGTGCGCTGAGTCACATTACAACACTGTGCTCCTCTTGTCCATTACTCCGCAAGTAATGATCTGGAATCGCACTCGGTGAGTCAGCGCTGTGTGCTATCACTGTTGAGGTTCACAGCTTGTATGGGAGTAGGAATGTTGCTCTTGATAGTTTTAGGTTTAGTATCTTTAGTATTAACTAGCAACCAGCCACGGATTCGCACGGGTAACAGAGCAAAATATTAGCTTCCAGATTGTATGATTTTTTCCAACATCTTCATTTTGACATTGTCATTTTTTTTATTTTTATTTTATACTAGCTGTATTATCCCAAGGGAATATACTCCCGGGATAAAAAGTATCCTATGTGTTATTCCAGACTATAATCTACATTTGTGCCAAATTTTACCAAGATCCGTTCAGCCGTTCTGACGTGATTGAGTAACAAACATCCATCCATCCATCCATCCATACTTACAAAGTTTCGCGTTTATAATATTGGTAGGATAATTTTTTAGTTGTTCTTCGTCATGATTACTATGAATTCTCTTAATCGGTATGATTATTATATATCATATTTATTAGTTTATTATTTTAGCATATATATGTATTTTATTAGTATTATATATATTTTCTGTATATTCTTTCCGAATTGTTAAAATTCAATTTTGAATCTTATTTTTATTTATTATACACCTACCACAGTATAGTCTTTATAACCCAAAGGTTGACTGGTAGAGAATGCCTTGATGCATTAAGTCCGCCCATGTACCACTATTGTACATAAAGTTTAAATAAATAAATAATATATATATAATAGAATTAGTAGGATTTATTTTAATTGTTTGTCCAGGGCGACTAATTTTGTACGCCTTAAATGGCAAAACATGTTTTAATTCTAAGACCTGTATACTGTGCTCATGATTTACAAAATAAATTTGTTATCTATTTATCTATCTATCTCAAACAATATATTGTAAACTAGTTGAAATATGAAGATTCATATTTCAACTAATTTAAATCAAAGTCAAATTATTTATTTTAAATAAACCATTAACAGGTACCTACTGGTACTTTGAATTGTCAAAGTCAGTCCGTCATAAAGCTATTTGCACGTTCCAAAGCGTAGATGTCTATGGAGAAGAACGTGCCAGAAACTCCACGGACACTCTTTTAAACCATTTTGTTTACAAAAACCCTGGTTACATTAGTAAAGAATGAAAAAAAACAATTTTCAGTGTCAAATATTAAAATAAGTCAGGGGCAACTAATGGATGACCAGTATCCACTGGCGGCGCCCGTTTCCGAATATGACAAATACACCTAAACTTTTCTTCATCACTCCTTCCATTGGTGAAAGCCGAATCAATTTCCATTCTATAGTTTCTAAGTTTATGACGTACAGACAGACATACAAACTGCCTAGCGGACCTTCACAACCCAGTAACTGAGTAACACGGTACCTTTTTGCAACACTGATGTCAGTTTATTTGGCTTCTGACTACTGTTAAAGTTCTACAAATGACAGCCGGTACCCACGGTTTGACGTGCTTATCGAAACACGGAGGTTTTGCGATATTTAATTTAGGTCTGGTAGGCAGCCGCTCCACGTAAAATACTGGTACTCAGCTGAATCCGGTTTGACTGGAAGACGACCCCAATATAATTGGGAAAAGGCATGGCAAATGATGAATTGATGATCCATCCGCGGACCGACCTTGGCAAGCGTTGCTTAACTTCGAAGATTCACCCTAGCGGCTATTTTTATTAAGCCACGAGCTTTTCAAGGCGTATGATTAAAAATCCTATATTTATTTTCGGACCCTGAAAAATGTCGGTATATATCGAAAGTTCTATAAACTTCTGTACGCAGAACTTTACCTCCCTTTTGATCAAAGTCGGGATCTCATACACCAGCATACGTAGGTAAGTTTACCACAGTAGGTATATGTAGGTAACTTTACCACATAAATCTTGAGAATAGTTCCTACTTTTGTACGAATCTGGAAGGTCTCATACGGAGCCTTATAAGTTTTGACTTCGAAAACTCATTAAGAAATGTAAAGAGGTTCTTTTTCGCGTTTTTCTGTGCTTTTGTATGCAATTTTTTCTTGAAAATTAAAGATGAAGTAATGTGAACTCTCTCTCTCTGTAATGTGAACACTCTTATACAACGTGTAACAATACCTTTTTTTTTTTAAGGATGAGAAATTATCAAATGACTTCTTCCGCTCTGGGTGGAGCGGAAGAGCGTGTCAGACTCTTACTGACTAAAACCCATCCGTGTTCCTTCTAAAGCCCTTTGCGTTCCAGGGCCGCGGTGACTCTTCCGAACAAATTCCGCAACCCTGGCAGTGTAACAATACCTGAGAAAGGGTAATTATACTCATCATAATAAACAACTTTAACTATGGAACCAACTCCGAAATCGCAACAAAAGTTAACTGTTCAGTACATTTTGTCAAGCTATGCGACAAAAATGTATGGGACAGTCGAATTCAGTGTTTTTCATAATGATGAGTGCAATGAACCCTTTTCAGGTATTGCGTTTATTCTGTTACTTGTTGTATAATAGTTTGATAATTTAATGCCTTACAGTAAATCAAATTGACGGTTTTAAAGTACAAGAATAACTACCTTATAGTCCCGTAGGTACCTTATTATTATCTGTCTGAAGATTTCCATTAACATTGAATTTATAATACGTCAAAACTTCTCGATTTTGTGAATTAAAACTTTGGCGTATCAATTAATTGACATGAAAATTACAAGGACAAAATTATTTTCTGACCTAAGGGTCTGAAACATATGAAACGTCAAGATTTTTCTGCAATTATTAACATTAAAGTTTACATCATCTTTAGTGGCGTATTTAAAGATTTAGCGTCCAGAGCCCTCTTGGTCTAAGGGTAAATACGCTACTGAACATCTTCATTCAGTCTGACTTCGCCCAATACTGGGCGTATGCCTCTATTTTCCCATACCAATCCCCTTGCTCCTGTGCCAGCCTCGTCCAGACTCTACCGGCGTTGACAAAATGTCGTCTGCCAATCTCGCCTCCTCTTTCGCACATTATTACATTAAATCAACATCCCATATCGTTTTTCTCTTTAATGAACCCTGGTCCGGTAAATCCGCAAGCGGACACCTTGACAAAGGGACAGTTTCACACACGTGTTGTCTATTATCCCTTAAAGGTCAGCCGCCATTGTTGGGGGGGGGGGAGACAAAAGACATCGATTTATTGTACTGGTGGGGACAGAAGTGTGAGCTGTGTTTTAGGAAATAGTTTTTGTAGCGATGTTACGTGTAAGTTTCTTATAAAAGAAGTTTGTTTTCAATATTGACAGCAATAAGTGCTTTTTCAACTAATATTGTCCTTTCATTGTGATCTGAAAGTATTGTGCCAGTAAGTTATCGAAAGATTCTTGAATTGAAAATCATTTGTAAGTTGAAAATAATTGCTGTGGAAGACAGAAGTCGACAAAATCTACAAATAAGACTGGCAGTCAATTACTTCACTATGTAAAATCAGGATAGTAAAAACATTCTGTGAACAACGGAATACCTACTACTGCTTATAAAAACCAGAGTAAGTTGTCGGAAAAAAAAACAATTAGGTAAGTACATTTATCGACATTAATTAAGTCGAAAAATGTAATTGTCTAGTAACTTTTTCAAGCGTTTCGAATATACCTAGGTAAGCTGAGTACTGAAAGTTATAATAAAACATTAGTTGAAAAACCACTAAACGGGGGCAATCGATTACTTTTCAATATCGTACTGGGGTGGTACCCAGTACCAGTATTTTCTAAGATAAAGTGTTCTTGAAGTGAACTGTCAATTCCTACCATCAGCAGTGCGATTCTGTATATTTCCCACCGTGCTAACTTAGGCGAAGTGAGCTGTCAATCCCTAGCATGAATTGGTATGACAGCTCACTTCATGCTTACTAACTTTTTTCGGTGAGTATTTTTTCAGGATCCACCGGCTGCTCATAACAAATTCGCTTCATGGTGAGATTTTAAGTTAAAGCGAGTTTTGTGAGCGACTGTATACACCATAGCACGGGTGCGGCCATGGTGGTTTGTATAGTTTCAACCTTCGGGCTGGGGTTGAATAACATTCGCGAGACTAATAGATATAAATAGAGGTAGGTACGGCAATGTTGTGCAATGGTTTTCGTTCAGTGAAAAGGGAATGATGTGGAAATCAGCGAAACGCAAAATAAATGCAGATAAACTAGTTTACCTTTAGATTATTTTAATTCGTTTTTTTTAGTTATAACAATAACTTAAAAAAACATTATTTAAATGCTAAACTAACTAGTTTGGCATTTTACGAACGATTTACTGTATATAAATGAAATACAAAAATAAAAGTTTAAAAGCAAATTTTCTAACTGATGAAGTGAGGTTTTGTTCTATTACGTCGGACATGTTGTCAAATAATTAATGAAAAACTAGTGCAATATCGGTTTTTGTTTTATGGATAGATTACAAAAATATACAATGTTTTAGTTGATCTCATAAGGCAGAAGTTATTATAACAAGTCAAAAGCCCTTCCTAGCAAAAGCAGTTAAAATAGACACTCAACATTTCCAAAAATCCGCATCACGCATCATCACCGCAAATCTTTGTGTGATGAGCATGATCATTTGTTCTGTGTCTGGGTGTAATTTGTCTATAATATGTATGTATTCAGAAGTACATAAGTATGTTTATCAGTTGTCTGATTGCCATAGCACAGGCTCTGCCTAGTTTGGGGATCGGATGACCGTGTGTGAGTTGTCCCAGGTTATCGACGCGAGGTGGCCCGCAGAGGCGGGCCGGCACCAGCCGGAGATTGCGGAAGTCGCATACGTTCCCGCGATCCCCGGCGTAGGTGGTAGGTGGAACACCGGGGTGGTTTTAGTCAGTAAGAGTCTGACAGACCCCTCCACCCGCCCCAGGGTGGAGGATTTCCATGAGGATTTCCCACCGAGATCAAAAAAAAAAAAAAAGAAAAGGTTATATTATTATTATAAAAATGTAACCAAGCTCCCAACCTAAAGGTTCTTTCTTCTAAGGTCAATTCACAACAGAATCCCTGCGCTTCCTTCACTTACGAAAGCTTGTCTTTCCGTCCGTGCCCTTTACCAGCTGCCCTGCGACCCAGTTCAGCGGCCGTTGACCCCGCAAGGTCGTCAGCTGATCGATGACGCCATGCCGTCACCCTTCCTGTATGGTGCTACTCAGTTGTATGAGTTAGAGTTTTCTGCCCGCGGCTTTGACCACGTGGTACGCTATTTCTGCAATTAAACTCTGGAGTATGCTACCCCTTGACATCAAGAAGGCGGAGTCAAAATTTTCCTTTAAGCGTAAAATCCGAAAACACTACTTAAAAGCTTGTCATTCTTAGTTGTTCTTCGTCATGATTACTATGAATTCTCTTAATCGGTATGATTATTATATATCATATTTATTAGTTTATTATTTTAGCATATATATGTATTTTATTAGTATTATATATATTATCTGTATATTCTTTCCGAATTGTTAAAATTCAATTTTGAATCTTATTTTTATTTATTGTACACCTACCACAGTATAGTCTTTATAACCCAAAGGTTGACTGGTAGAGAATGCCTTGATGCATTAAGTCCGCCCATGTACCACTATTGTACATAAAGTTTAAATAAATAAATAAATATCTCGATTATATGTATTATATAAGTGAATATAAGTGAGAGTGTTAGCCAATTCCGTAAAAAAACTTATGATCCTTAACCATTCATAACATTTTAATCACGCTTATTGCAGTCGTCTTACGTATAATATCACACCTAATTTAAATTGATTATTATTAATTATTTAAGTAAATCTAATGTAGTATTTTCTTTTATATAGTCTAAAGTAGCTCACATTTATCTTTCACTGTAGCAAAAAATTTGTTCATAATTTTTGTGTATTCTTGAGTCTGTGTACTTCTTTGAATGACAAATTCACCATACTAATAGATAATAAGTTCTTTTATGTAAGGGACAATTTATACTAGCGCAGAATCGAAGCGTCAATCTGAAACTTGACATAGCAAATTTACTTTTATCTCCACAACATAACGCACTTTTTTTTTTTGAGATAAAAAGAAGACGCGCGAATTCGACGTAATTCGCGCGTCGGAGCGGAAGAAATATCTCAGTAGAAATATATGCATTACGTTGTGGAAATATGAGTGAATTTGCTATGAGAAGTTTCAGATTGACGCATCGACTCTGCGCTAGTATAAATTGACCCTAATATGTTATTAGTGAATAAGTCGTTGGAGTACCTTTAAAAAAAACCCTATCATGTTCTTATAAGGAAATAAAGATTCTTTAAACAAAAAAATCTGGATATTTTATGAACTATGAGGATCTGGATTTGACACGAAAACGTTAAAATCAGACAGACACAGTGGCTTTACCATTTATAATATTAGGATGGACAGAAAGCTCTTACAGTTAAAACTTATAATCACAGTTCAAAACTCTCTTTTGACCGATCAAAGCTCACTTTTTATCGGTTAAAAATATGTTTAATCAAAATATATGTTATGAAAATAAATGTATGTTTTTTTTTTTAATGTATCTACTTTAGATACAACGACGCATTAGCCTTGCCTAATGCGTCGTTATATTAACTCCCAACGATGTACCTACCACTACTATAAATAAAGTTTAAATAAATACCTGTTTTTTAAACTATAAAAATACGCGTTATAAGTGACTTCGGTTTCGACTGAAACCAGCCAAAACTTCTGTTTTGATCGATTAACACTTTTGCCCATAACACCTCATTGCTTGGTGCTACCTATAGTTATATTTACACCTTCGTAGATTTAGACTACTGATAAAAATGGTGAAATTATGGGATTTATGTAATAGGTGTACCGGTTTTTTTATCAGATGGTCTAAAAATAGGTGCTGGTATGCGGAACGTTCTAGAAATCTTGATTGAAATCCTACTAAATAAATCAATACTAATATTTTTAAGTAAAGTAACCAGTTCGTCAGTTTGTATGTTAAGTTGTCACGCTACTTCTGAACCAATTTTGTTGAATATGAGTACTTTGGATCTTAATTGGGAAATCACGGCCTATCAACTAAATTGATTTGTATCAAACTTGCCAGAAGTGTGGACCACGACGTTTGTCACAGGATGTTTTTTAAGTTAGATAATTAAGTAGTACTTTATTGCATTAGGTAAACCTGTGGTGATAGTACCTAAAATCTGGAAAAAAATACATTCACGCGGGCAAAGTCACTGGCATAAACTAGCCATAAATGTATTGTATAAGTTTTTAAGGCAGTCTAAAAAGTATTATGCGGAATGTTCTAGATCCAAATATTTTTGTCGTGAAAGTAGGGCGTGATCGTTATGGAAACAGTATTACTGACGAGTTTATTTCCCATGGGTTGTAAAGTTGAATTCAAGTAATGATAATTATATGTCATTTACATTATTTTTTTCCAAAGTAGGTTACTAGCTAATAGACATGTCCAGCCTTATTTGTTAAACCTTCTAACGGTAACCTATGATTATTTTAAATACCTACTGATCGGGCGATTCTTAATTGAAATGTTGAATGGAAAATTTTAATTAAGAATATGTTGCTGCAAAATTAATATAAATAGATTTAGCGGGCACCAAACATAATAAATTGTTGATTTGAAATTCATGGACAATAATGACTATTGACAGGACAGTAAATAAAAACAAAAAGCAACAATCCACTAAAATAAACATGGATGAAAATCCTTCCTAATTTAAACTTTATCCGCGAATCGTGACAATCCATTCGGCCGGGGCCCAACGGCAAGCAAACAAGCAATAACGTTGCGAGAACCGTAAAATTCCGATAAAAACCGTTCTTTACTCTTTAGTACGCAACAAAACCGTTTGTATTTCAGTGTTGCCAGTATTAACGAATTACTTTTATCTAATGTTCGAGGTTTGGCGCTATTAGGTTGTATTTTAATGACTCGCTTCCTTGTTTTGGGAACCTACTTACTGTATTTACTAAATTAACATTTTAAGCTTGGACAAGGTACTATTTAAAGTACCTACAGAAACCAAGTTCAGTAAAAAAACTTACTAAAATTATGTTTCATTTACCTAACAGATTTTCTCATGGTACTAACTAAACGAAAATTGCGTCTATCTTGTAGATAATTTTCGACAGACTTTTTCGGTACAAAATGAAATAACTCCCTCAAAGCTTGTCTAAACTTTACTGAAAATAAACTGTTAGAAATAATGAAAACTTTAAGTACAAAGTATAACAGGAAAGATAATGTAGATAATAGAACTCAAGACAAGTATTTAAATTGAAACTTGTAACTTTGTGGGTGTTTAACTATAAAGAAAACGCTAAGTTTGTAAAATTGCTTATCGTCATCCAACTCACTGTCATGGTTCTTATACAAACCGTTCGAAAGGAAAAGGAAAGATAATGAAACTTTTTATGTCTTTTGTGATAATTTCCCTCAGTTACGGGCTTTTTTGGTGGTTGGTCATCAAATGACCCCTCCCGCTCTGGGAGGAGTAGAAGTGTCAAACTCTCACTGACTAAATCCCACCCATGTTCCTCCAAATGCCCTTTGCGTTCCAGGGCCGCGGTAACTCTTTCGGGCAATTGTGCAACCAGTTACAGACCCTAAAATCTATAACTGAGTGGACTTGGAAGCAACTTGAGTGACAATATAAAGCTTTAAAAGATGTTTAAACTGAACAACAAGGTACCACTAGTTCGACTTAAGCCTAACTTGTAGGTAATTACCCCCGATTTCTGAATTGAAAATTTTAAGTTGGCATTATAATAGTGTTTGACACGTTCTGACCTTCAAATTCATAATGCAGAATATGGCTCTCAGTGTTGAAGATTTTTCGTTATTTTTATTTTAGAAGCCCCATGCGTGTTTCATGTGTATGTGCCAAATCAATTGTATTATTTCTTTCTTTACCTACCTAAGTTATGGTTTGATTTCCATGAAGACAATGTGGTTAAATTGTCATCATTTGACCAAGAAAAGTTGACGAAAAAGGGTCCTTACGACAGAATTATGGTTAACTTAGGCACAAAAACACTCTACCACGCTCATATTTTTACGAGAAAAGCGCTTACAAAACTGTACTGGCTTCAATACTGAAGTTTATGTTGTTTTCTTACGACATCTCAGGTGGGATGGCTCCTTAATATTCCTGAAACGCTTATAAAAATTTACGATAATGTCCGGGACAATATAAATACTTACACTGAGATTATGTACTGTCTAGGTGGTGAGCTTGTATATTTTGCCAACAAATTCTTTTTGCCATGTATCGTGAGACTCAAATTGTATGTTTTTACCAGAACGCGGCTCTGCCCGGGTGAATGTCGGAAATCATCCAAAGAAAACATACTCCCGAGATAAAAAAGCCATGTGTCAATCCAGGTTATAAGCAATAGCTTACAACCTGGATTGACACGTCATGGCTTTTGACACATGGCGTACCATGATGACCGAGCTTTGAGCTTTGATTGGATTTTTTTTTTGGTAAACGTTTTCTAAAAATGAAACCTAGCTAGATCGATTTATCGCCCCCGAAACCCCCGCATACTAAATTTTATAAAAATCGTTGCAGCCGTTTACGAGATTCAGATTATATTTATACATATACACAAGAATTGCTCGTTTAAAGGTATAAGATGCATGCCCATCCATTCAGTAGTTTTTGCATGAAAGCAGCCTTTTATCCACCTTAAATAACTTTCTTTCACATTGACAATATTTGTGGGATTAATAATATAAGTAGGAAGAAGAATAGTGTGGTATACTGTCAGAACGTGTTTCCGGTACCTATGGGCACCTGCAGCACGTAAGATATCGCCGAAACGTTGCTGACCTTAAGGACAACATTGTAAAAGCCACATGTGTCAGCTATCTCAAGTCCTTTCAGTCAATCCAAAGGTTTTCTGGTAGATATTACTGCCAGTGATAAGACCGCCATTGTACCCATTTAATTCAAAGTCAAAAGTCAAAGTCAAAACGTTTATTTCAATAAGGCCATTAAACGGCACTTTTGAACGTCAGCATTTACAGTTCAGTAAAATAATAATATTACATTAATAAAGTGACTCTACTGTCCATTCGGAAAGGTAGATTCTTATGGAGAAGAACGGACAAGAAACTCCATAGTTACTCTTTTCAAATAATGATTTTACAAAATTTGGTATACAAAAATTAATTTAATATTATGTGAGGACGATGCACCCAGAGTATGCTACTTATAAGAACAAAGTATTACCAGCAGAGGTAAACAAATTCATTTTCTAAAGAAATTTAGGTAAATGGTACTCACTACTCACATATTTACAGATAATCTTAATAACCATTAATTAAACAGAAAATAAAAACACAAAAAAGAAACAGTATACCTATCTATAAAGTTAATTCATAAATCAACCAGTTTGATTTTGTCTACACCCTTGATTGTCCTATGGAGCAGGACCAGCATGTTTCCAAGCATTCTTATCCTGAATGTAATCTTCTAATTTGTAATTATGCTTGTTTACAAAGTGTACTTTTAACATAAGTTTTAAATTTTCTTTCGTTTAGTTCTAATATGTCAGAAGGTATTTTGTTGTAACATTTAACACAACACCCCATGAAAGAAGTGTGGACTTTAGCTAATCTAAAAATTGGTTGAATTAGTTTTGTGTAAAAGATTTGTGTTACTATTTTGGCGTACAATACAATAAAGTATATTCTATTTATTTCACCTGCACCTATAACCACTTAAAATCGAAACAAAACAATACTTTTTGATGAGAAAAAAACACCTACTATGGGTAGGTCTAATGCTACCCTAAAATGTAAACTACATTAAAATGAAATCAGTTAAATGAAAGCGTACAAAAATATCTTCCAGATTCAAAGGCAGAAGCCACACAGCCAGAATATAAGGTTAAAACCGCAAGTCTATCCTTTTTTTTTATACAATTTTTTATCTTGTTAGTTTAGGGAAACCATTATTTTTCTATCAAAACACTGGATTGTATTTGGCTATTTTCTTGCAAAGGGAGTATTTTCTAGTCCTCGGATCCTATCAAAATAATGCTGACACAGGTAATTGGGTGTTACAGCAGGTCGATTCTGTAAACATGTCGAAGTGAAGGCTTGGGCGAAGTGATCACGAGGTGAGCTGTCAATCCATACAATCAAGATGTCAAGTGATCACGGAGTGAGCTGTCATTCTATCTTGATTATATGGATTGACAGCTCACCTCATGATCACTTCACCCAAGCCTTCACCTCGACATGTTTACAGAATCGACCGGCAGTATTGGAGAGGATTGCCCCGTGACCTACCACAGTGACTAAATGATGTACACTATTAAATCATTGTTAATAGGCTCACGTCTGACCAAAATCTCACCAGATGCAAAGCAATGTTGCTGTCGACGATGGAGCACTTGCCTTCTATGGATGCGGAATCATCAAATGACTTCTTCTGCTCTGGGTGGAGCGGAAGGGCGTGTCAGATTATTTTTGACTTAAACCCATCCGTGTTCCTTCTAAAGCCCTTTGCGTTCCAGGGTCGCGGTGACTCTTTCGAACAAATTCCGCAACCCTGCCAGGCTCTGACTGTCGCCTAGAAGTAACTTAGTCACCCTTGACTGTAAATCACCTCTTGTAAGCCACCTGTTAAGTCTTCTAATAGCTGCAACCCGGAGGTCCAGGTTTCAGCTATCACGAGACACAGACTCCGGTAGGGATTTTGATTCCTTAGCGGTACGCACAATGAAAGTTTTCCCAAAAAGAACTTACAAGGACTTGTGATTATCAATGTGTGGTAAGCACTACAACATTGTTAGTTCGTGATTATATCTGTCACCGGAAAATTGTAAACGCCGTGAGATTGTAAAATATCTCGTGAAATTGCAAAAAAAAAATCGTAATAAGACACGGATATATTGGAAACTATTGAATTTGGATGGGATTTATTGCATACAAAACGACTTTTTCATAATATATCGAGATTATAAATATTGTTAGGTACAATCTTACGGATTCTGCAATTTTCTGGTGACATAGGTATCTATATATTAAGCAGTGTCCTTTTATAACCAAAATAAAGCAATATAATAATAAAGAAAAATCGCCCATACGTTACCTAAAATAGAAGTCATGTGGGCGTAACAATAGGATCACTTTGCAGATTAGTGACCGCAGGGCACCGCACGATATATTATCTTTTATTTAATTTACAATAGCTGTCTAAAATTAGACGTACCTAGCTATCCATTAAGCTAGTTCAGTGACCTCTTCAGCTGTCTATTGGAAGAAATACTCTTGCAGTTTTCTACTTTACAGAAATCAGAAATCAGAAATCATTTATTTTGCGAAGAATGTGGGTATACAAAATAAGATGTCGATGTTTTTAATAAATGATAGTTCCAACACACTCTACCTTCCGGCATGCAAAAGTAGAAAAACTTACATAAATTCAAACATAATAAAAATTTAAATTAAAAAAAAAAAAAAATTGTTAAATGACCTTGGATCATAACAAAAATTCACATAAATTATTAACACAAAAAAAAACAACAATCTGAGATCATATTGACTCCTTTACAAATACAAAAAAAAAACTACATTACATTACATTAAATTACATTATAAAACAACTTAACATTAAATTTGAAATAAAATATGATTAAATAATCTATAAAACGTCGTTTGGTGCACGTGGACAGTTATTGCAGTCTCTCGGCTCCCGCGGCTGCAATCACAAAGCCCATTTGCAAAATTGTACTATTTCAGCGTTTTCTCCGGCTACTAACAAAACGTCATCGGTATACATGTATCGGTCGGCATAACTATTGTATTAAAGAGGTTTATTAGTAGTTAGTATCCGACCCACCTTGCTAAAAGCCTATTGGTACCCATCGGTATTTTTAAAAGAAAAGGCATAGCCAATAACAAGTTTCCAGAAACCTGAGAAGACCTGTCAATTCGTTATAATTATTATGCCTAGCCCCTTCGAAGGCCTATCCGACCCCAGAAACCCAGTGACTAGGTAACAAACTTAGTGCCTCCCCCTTGACAAGACTTGTGTCAGATTTTTCTGGCTTCTGACCATCCGCTTAAAGTGCATTTCGAAGCAAAGCATAGAAGAGTGTCGGTATGCAATGGATAGTCACCCATCCGCCGATCAACTTCCCGTTCATAACCTTGAAGATCCACGACCTGATCCCACTACCGCCCTTTTACCACCGGAATACCAGACGTACTGCTGGGTACCATCCGCTCTTGGTCGATATCCCGACTAGTCGCACTCAGAGCATCTCCTCCAGATTTATTATGCCTAAGTGTGGAAATCTCTGCCAACGTCTGTGTTCCCTTCCACATATAACCCGTCTGTCTTCAAAGCAAGAGTGAACCGACATCTGGGCTCCATCACTTTCCATCAGGCGTGATCGAGGTCAACAGCAAGCCTATTCCTCAATTAAAAAAACATATCGACCCATGCGGTTGGTTATATAACTTAACAACGAGCCGCTTTTCATTCGTTACGTAGCTCTAAAATAAGAAAAATCTTAAGAGATATGTATATGTTGTATCTTGACAATACATGTGTATTTACTATCAGGATTCTTATATTTGCTTAGGCACAAGGACACATTATTATTCGTATGGACCTGTTTTCTCGATAAACGAAACAAGGATTTATTTCTTATTTCATAATATAAATATGGCGAGGCTGTTTGAATTCAGCCGTAAAGATTTCATAGCGTATGTATTGCGGAGACATGTACAAATACTTATTTTGTTTTCTTTATACAACGTGTAGGAATAAACGCAATTTTTAAGGGGTCATTGTGAAAACTCAACATTATGAAAAACTGTGGATTCGGGAGCAAAACTAAAATCGCGAAAAAAATTGTTATAAAATGTACTGAACAATTGTTTTTTTTCTCTCTGCTATAAGAGTTTTTTGAATATCTAATGCAAAATAATGGATCTCTTTATACACACATCAAACTTCCCGAACAAAATAAATGTCATACGTAGGTATCTGCCTGCTAACAAAACTTAGCTAATAACTTATTTTCTAGTAGGTTAAAAACCGCAAGCAAAAAGCGCTCCTACACATTCTTTCAAGTACTCGTGACATATCTAGGCAACCTGAAGAGGCAAACCTAAGCTAAGATGGATGAGTATCGTTTGGCAACACTTGAAACGTTGCCAACTGACAGCAGTAGGTGTGTCAGGTGCCAGGTCAAATTGGAAGCAATAAAGTTGGGGATAGAACCTCTTTGCAGGCTGAATGTTTAAAAAGAAGTGCGATAGTACCTATGTCGATGGGAGCCTGTGTCGATGGGACTCTTACAGCAAGTAATAGGAGCTAGCCTTCGTAGACAACGGTTATATTTGTCTGAAACTAAGAAAGTACTCGGCAACGTTTTGCTCAAAAACTTTGAAAGAAATAGTGTATTTTGATGCAGGTGGGTAAACTTTGTCATTGCAGCCGAGCAAGGCCGTAATGGAGCCCAGAAAGTGCAATGACAAATGCCCACGTGCATCGAACGACGTTTTTAAACACACATACTCGAAAATATAAATAAAATTTTATACACGTAGTAACAAATGATTGCGAGAAATGGCAAACATTTTTATTTCGCATAGCTGCAAAGACAAAGTTAACACACATTCGCGTTTTGAAACGGGTAGGTAACTAGCAACACTATTGTAAATGCCCAGTTTAGCGTAAATAGATAAAATATGGTACTGGTAAGTACAATATACATGAAATATTCCTCAGGAAATGTTCTAATTATGTAGGTAAGGATGGCGCGAAATGTCCTGGAAATAATTTGAATAATTCCTCCATTACGTGACTTTAGTTAGGTCCACTTATCATAAAACCTACATCAATATGTAAGTTAAACATAATTAATGTTATTTCCTTTGTCCAATTACACAAAAGCAGAAAACTTTACTGTTCCCTATTATAACTTTCATACGTTTTCATTTAGCATCTGAAACGAATGTCCTTTTTGGCGCATCGCCAAAGCACTGACGCCACTGTGTCCCGAACCCGATTATAATACAAAACACACAGAAACTGGAATTAAGTTATAATCGCGGCGCTAAATAACAGTTTATGAAATAAATTGGCTTCTGAACATCGCCGCCTGTAAAATCTCAGGATTAGGCAATTATTTTTAAGATAGTTCTAATATAAAGTACAAAACTTTCTTATCTACATTTTTGGTAAAATCATACGAACTACCTTCCTATAGATACATTTCGCTTTTTTCTACTGTGTAGTAATGTCAGTGGGTCGGATTTACGGAATATTACTTATAATGATAGGTGGTAAACCAGTAAAAATAAGGCTATGAAACACTGTGTACGTGATGCCTTGAAATTAGTTGCTTTGCTGAAAAGCATAACCAACCCTCTTTCTGGGTCAGTCGGGTAAAAATAAATGACAATATTGGCAGATTTTTGTTTTTTTCTTTGGCTTCGCACGGTTTGTGCATTTAGCCAATGTCACGTTTAGTTTATAAAGGTAGGGAAACTTAATAAAAATATAATACTATTTTATTTTAACGGAATTTGGGATAAGACAGGACATAGGATCAGATTTATGAGTGATGAGCAAATTACAATGACGAATAATTACAACTTAATTTAAGGTGATAAATGAAACTATACATTTATATACAGGTAAACTATTTGTACAAAGTAAAGACAGTATTGACGTAGGAAAAGGAATATCAACGGATAAGAGGTTACTGAAAACAAAGCCTTACGGCTTACGTAGTACAAAATAACTTAGATTAATGTTGCCAATATTAAGAAATATGGTCGAAAATAAAATAAAAGCAACAGATAAAAAACCGATATTTACCGATAAAATAGGTAATACATGTCGAACAAAATGTAAGCAAGTTGAAACCTTATTTTGAGTCAGCAAATTATATACTTTTCGCGATCTTCTGGCTAGCGTCCAATGGCAAGAGCTGGCGGCTAGAGGGATGTAGCCAATATTTTGAGCGCCTACGAGATATACTTTAAAATTAAAGTGGAAGAGGTCAACGCGAAGTTTTACTACTTATCTACATTTTTTAGAATTTATTGTACCTATATTAAGTTAAAGATTGATCATAATCAGGCCCACCTTGAGTTTTCTCGAAGCATATAAACGACTTTTATCCGTGATTTTAGTTTCACACTACTTATTTACATAATACCTATTCAGAAAGTGCGTGACTAGATTTAGGCCAGATTACAAAATCTAATTGTAAGAAAACCATCACGATCCTATAAAGGTAGGTATATTTTGGGGTAGGTAGGGTACAAGGACGAGTACCTAACTACCCTAACCTAACCAATAATGATTGAGTTAGGAAGGTCTGATGAAAGATGAAAAGGCTGAAAAACTGTTTAAAAACTTGCAAACTAGAATATTTTTGGCAGGAAGCGGTGATAGACAATTTATAGATACCAACATATCACGTAAAATTCTTCCGTTACTGGTGACTGAGAGACTGACAGACAACCCACAGGCGAAACTACTGGTTGTAGACAGCTAAAATTTGGTATGAAGCGCCCTATACTTCGTAGGGAGCACTAAGAGAATTTTCGGATACTCCTACTGGAACGAGATATGCGCGCACGAAGTCGCGGGCAAAAGCTAGTTCACCTATATTTATAAAATTACCTACTAGCTTCCGCCAGCAGCTTCGCCCGCATGGAAGTAGAAATTTATTATCCCAAGGGAACATACACCCGGGATGAAATGTATCCTTTGTCCTATTCCAGCACATGGTTTACCCATGTCACTCATGTCCACCCACGCCTAGCTTCATCCAAATCCGTCAAGCCATTAAGACGTGAAGAGGTGACAAACAAATAAAATCACATACAGATTTAAACATATTAGTTAGGTTGAACTTGTTTATATTTAACACTTCAACGACAGTTTTCATATCAATGTAAGTAGGTATTTCATCAATACGAAGGAATCCAAATTAGAATGTGCCATATTCTGCAAAATTAAAGCAGTCGTTCCATTAGCGCCTAACAATCAGTATTAACGAAGATTCCAACTTTCACTGCAATTAAAAACTAATCAGTCAATTTTCCGAGAACTTGGAATGCCGACACAATCATATTTGTAACGCCATCTATAAATCAACGGTGGAGTTAAACACAATTTAGTTTGCTTGTGAGGTAATTTTTGTTTTGTAAATGTTGGGGGCACCGGTCACTTCACAATTTTTTTAAACAGCCTCTGCCATTAAAAAAATTTAACCGACTTCTAAAAAGGAATAGGTTTTCAATTCGGTTGTATGTTTTTTTTTTGTATGCTTGGTACCTGATAACTCCGTCATTTATCAACAGATTTGAAAGAAAAAAAAAATGATATGAAATGATATACTTTCGATTGGTCCTATAGAAATTTCATTAAATCGGTTTAGTACTTTGGTTTTTAAATCAAGCTGGAAAATATAAGTAGGTATGTCATCCAAGTAAACGAAATTGCGTAGTTTGCTTTCCTGTGACTTTCCAGTGGTGTTGTTAGGTGTGGGGTTCCACTAAAAAGTGAAAAAAAAACACTTTTTACAACAAAAAAAAAACAAACGACTTCCAAATAAAAAAACACTAGAAAGTATAAAATACGAAGAAACAACCACAAACACCGACTTCCGAAATTAAAGTTATTTTATAATTTGTATTGTTTTGGAAGTCAGTTTTTTTTTGTAAAAGTTTTTATTGCTCTCATCCAGTACCTTCTTATTGTATAATCTATTATAAAGCAATGTTTTCCTGGTAAAATAAACAGTGTAAATGAAACTGAAGACAGTTTGAACGACACAGAAATAGGTAAGTAGGTAGGTACTGTTACATTTTCCGAGAACCTTTTCCACTATAATTTCCGAGAGATCTGTAATAGAAAGGTACCTACGTATGATTGTTTTACTGTAAGCAGTACCTACCTGCCTCAGGATAAAGAATTGTCAATTTAGTAATTGACACTTCTTTATCCTGACACTGCTTCTTTTTTCAAATTAAAGTAGAAAAACAAATAACCAGGAAAATAAAGCAGTTCGTTGTTCTGATTGGAATGCTCAAAATCAATCGGAATTGATGGCTGCCGCAAATTTTCCGTTCGTTATACTATCAAATCCGATACAAAAATTGTTAGGTACCTACCTAATGAATGTTCGCAGTGCGCAGGTCTTAAAGTCACATTAGTGCTCGGTCAGGTGAGGACTATCTCTAGTTCGTCACTGACTACTATTTTTAGATCTCTAATTAAGAGGAAAGTTTTAGAAGCTCTTTCGCTGAAACTACCTACCTATCCACTTATCGGGATTGGGCCCCGTTTTGGCCCAGTAGGTAATTCAATTTATGCATCGTAGTACCAACACTAATATATCTTACCTACCTACTGAAGTGAAGTATGTAGTATTTACCTCTAGTTAGGTTAGTCTCAAATAATATTTTAGACTACCCCTGGTTTCCGGAAATAAATGCGCGTTACAAATTAAACACAATTTAGGTGATGCGATTGGCTGGAAAAACGATAGGAATGTCATATTTATTGTGCGATAATGTTCTTTCTAGAAACCGGCCCTTACTGTAGTATTTTTTTCCAGAAGATCAAAAAATTGAAGTAGCTTTGAAGGAAGGAACACCTTTGCCCAACAATGAAACCCATCATTTTCCTGTAAGAAATATAGGCAAGTTAATGCTGCTGGAGTATTAACATGGCGCAAACAATGTAAAAACCAAGACCGGATCCCACGTTTTCACACCAATTAGATTCAGCGAAATATTGGCCACGTTTTCTACTGAATCCAAATAATCATCGTTAAATCACCATCAACACGAGAAAAAAAAAACCCTGATTTAAATGAAAAATGATCATAAAATATCTGCTGCTTTGCAGTCAAGTTTTATTATATCGTAAAACTTGATGAAACGAATAGATTGCAGTTAAACTTCTGGCAACCTGTCTTGGCACAGTGCAGTATGTCAAATACAAAAACTATTCGATACGACAATAAGATTAAACATTTTATTTTGAGTTAAGTGCAATTTACCTTTTCCTTTACTGGTTATAGACGGTTTTTCTCTGCTCTAAATTCAAATATTCTTGTTCCTCCGCGCTCCATGCATGCATGCCGCATAGAATACCTACATGCCTATGTATTTCGCGCTAAAACATTTTTATTCGCGGAAATCGTCGGTATTGTTGGGCACAGCGGTTTCCAACCGCATAGCAGTATGCCAATGACCTCATGAAAATACCTACAACATGGTGGGCGGCATGCAGTTGTAATAAAATTTATTGTTCCACGGCATTACCGGCAAATATGTATTACCTACCAATTATCAAACATAACGGTCAATAATGCAGTGTTATTTAAATGTACCTGTCTAAACTACTATACGTACTTATACATATTATTAAGAAGTAAAATAACTTTCATTTTCTTTATAAGTTTGTAAACGGTAGGTACTATTCGCACGTAGGTACGCATGAAACGTTTTAGGAATAGATAATTTCATTCTGCGTACAGCTAAGGAGTGGAATTCCCTGCCGGAGTCGAAGTCTGTGTTTCCTGGGAACTTTAAGTCAAGAGAAATTAGGTTGCTTCTAAGAAGACGTGCTCCATCGTCGACCACATCATAGCTTTCTATTGCGCGATTGTGGTCAAACTGGAATAAAAAAAAAAAGACTATCGGTTTAATTAAGAAAAAAAATACACAGATAGAACGCACAAATAATATGGCTGAGTACTATTGACTATTTTTTATGCCCGAAAATACGCGGTTCCTGTCCAATAGGCCACAGGAGTGAAGACTATATATAAAGTTATACAACTGAACTCATTGCGCTATAGAAATAACATGGTTATGGGTACAAATTAAACTGCCAACTTAGAACTTTGAACCCTCTTGCAATTTTATCAATACCTACCTACCTACTGTTATTGCTTACGGTTATTTATTTAAACAGTAAGTACCTACCTACCTCAGCCAGCAAGCATTCATAATGATGGTTTTTGATCGGTAGGTATCGGTTTTTCAGGGCACAAACCCCTTCAGTTGCAATAAGTAGGAACTGCGGTCGTGAGCTTGATTTCCCTCGCAGCTTAGCTACAATCTTTAATTTAATTTTTACCTTCTGAAGGTTACAAAACCGCGGGATGCGAGATAAACAAGACAGGTCAATGTGGTGACTTTACACTACTTTACAGATATAAAGCCTATGTCCAGCCGTAGACTTGTTTCTGCTAGAATCATGATGATGATGATGAACTCAAACCCTTGAAACTGTTACAAGAGGCCGTTACGCGTTGGTGTTGCTCTCGCAGAAAAATGCTACTCTAAAATGCGAGAACGCTTTTGCATTGATTTTTTTCTAAAGCAAATGCTATGTTCACATGTCGTCGCATTTTCATGTGGAACCTGTCTATCGTTTTGCTTAATGGCGATCAGATAAATCTCACATGATATTTCGCGATTTATCTGATCGCTTCCTTTTATCGTATCGCCGACAGTATTCACAAAACGTATTCCCAGCATCACCTCTAAAAGATCCCTGCACCTGAGCCGGTGTAACTGCACCGGCTTACACTTAGAGCTCCGAGGCAAAAGTTCTTACTGAACAATTGTTTTAAAGATTTCTCTCGATTCTCGTTTCCTCAGGGATGACAACAGTTTAAGTGGTCATTACATTAAGTGCGCTGTGCCTGAGAGCGGCTGCTATTAGAGCACTGTTCATAGCTAGAGTGAGGGGGTCTGTGAATAAGAACGTTTGTAAGGGACTGGAAAGGATTATATAGTTTTTCAAGTACTTACCTAGTTTAGTAAGTTTTCTAGTTTTAAACCAGCTGTTAATTTCAAGAAGTTCTGATTTCCTTTCCGGTAAACTGTGATAAGCAACAAATTTTTATTTCGTAGTAAATTGCAATCTCTGGTGACGTACTTTTCCTCAAAATAAACACTCACGGTGCTTCTAATGCACCGAGCGACAATCTGAAAAGCAAAACCTGAGCGATCTCTGGCCGAGTTTAACCCGCAAACGTCATTAGATCGCCACACCACCTTCGCCGCGTATTATTTATCAAAATGAAATGTTACTAAAATTAACTGACAGTCAAGTTATTTGTAAAACTACAGAGTCAATACTATAATACTACTGCTAAGCAGTTATAGGTAGCATCATTTCTGAAAACTCTTTACAGAATTTTCTTTTATTTTCTAAGTCTGAGAGACTCGCGTCGCCAAACAGCGTTCAGCTTAATAAAATAATGTAAAACACACTCTAAAATTATCGATAGCAGAAGCCCGAAGCCCGATACAAAGTTACAAACCCGCCACTTATGCTAAGAAGCCTTCCTTGGAACGAACGTCAAGATTGCGTTCACTTCTCGAATGTCAGATTATGTAAATGGACGACACAGCGAAATGCATTCTCATGATAACATTATATTCTGATTTTGTGTGCACTTCCACTCTGATAATAGGAATAAGTACCTACTGCTAAATATTTATCTACTTACTACAGTATTTCAGTTATGCTAGGTTAGGTAACCATTCAACTAAAGTGAACTGATTTAAATATTTATACGGGGATATTTTATTTTTATTTGTGGTGCCCTGTAGTCTCTGGTCACGAATACAATTTTTTACGCTAATGTTGTCTGAAGAAATTGTACCTATATAACGTTATTTAGTCCAAAATATTAATTACAATTCGCCCGTGACTTCGTCCGCGCGGATTTAGTAGGTACTCCACAAACTACTCCTCTAACCCTTTTTAAATGTAAGTTTTGGAAATATCCATTCAATGGTCTCAGGATCAGCATACTATTCACCCCGTTCACCCCGTCAGGGGTTGATTATGTAAAAATTGTTAAATCTGTTTCAAATATCCCACTTTTAGTTTCTTCATTCCAATTTCCACGTAAATTGAAAATCCATAAAAACTTTATCACCCCTTTTCGCCCCACAAGGGGTTTATTTTCAAAAAATCCAAATATTTGTTATTCTAATTTTTTATCCATATATTAATGCCGAGTTTCAACTTCATGAACTTCATCGGACCAAGAATTAAATTAGTATAGGTTATAAAGTTACAGAAAACTTTATTAATATATTTAATTGTTACAATACTATAATAATACAGATTGTAGAAAACAATTCATCTCACTGAGGTGAACATAGCTATGCACATTGAAAAGATAAAGATGTGGTTTGAATTTCCCGCCATAAAGTAGGTATTCTTCTAGCCCAGCCTCTACAGGCATCGACTCTAACTCCATCTCTTCAATCACGTTCTAACTAACTTCAAATGACTCGGATCCGTTCACATTGTATAGGTACCTACAAACTTGTAAAAGCCTAGTCAAGTTTTGCCAATAATAGTTATGGAAAAAGCTTTGGCAATATTTTTCCATTCCATTATTGAAATTATATTATTATGGTACTTCGTAGTTTTTGTATAACGTAAAATAAAATATCGCTTTTTTTTTTTTAATCGAGAATTTGAATTTAGAATCTTCTCGTTGGTGTAAAATCGATTTCATAATCTGTGGACAAAACCTGGCAACACCAATGACATGACAGCCAGCTTTCCGTCAGCGCAGTGGATTATTTTCTGAAATATATCGAAAATAAAGATATATTATTAAATTTATAAAGTTTATACATAGTGTATTTTTATATTAAAACTATAACTAACATGTTAAGTTAGTGTACAATGCGTTAACGTGTGAATAAAAGTGGATGTGAATGTTCGGACTCCATTCTACAATGAAAGATGTCTTATTATTGGTGTGTGTACAACCGAACAAAACGAAAGTGACTAGTTGACCGTGTGTTATACGGTGGTTATTGAAACACTCGACTGGCATTAAAATGGCGCAGACGGTGAGACGAGCGACTGAGGGCAGATACCCGTCCTGTTACATACCCGGTAGGATTAAAGAGAGAAGAGCTAAAGCTAGGGCATTGAGGTAAATATTGCTTTTCTCAGGGCATTGGCACTTCGCAGCCACGCCAGGTGCCTTGCCTTTTTTTTCTTCGTGTTATTTTTCTTTCGTTTTATCGAAGTATAGAAGTGTAAACACACATACAAGATCATAATTACGAAATAATTAAATATTGTGACACTGCACTATGAAGCTTAGATGTTTGTGTTATTGATCATTTCTTCATTGTTTTTTCATAAAAATTGCAGGATGTACCTAATTAAAGTGTGTGAATTGAGTACTACCTTTGATAAATACCACATTATCTACTTGAATGTGTGGCTAAAATCTGTTAATTGAAAAATGCAATGACAAGAATAGATTTTTGTATGCAGTTACTTAATTTGGTAAACTTAGTTGCTCAACTTATATATTCATTACTAAAACCATTAAAAAACCACATTCCTTGACCTACTTTGTCATTGTTTTTTCAGGTTAGAGCAGCAAAGAAAACCGGACAAGCCAGAAGATTTTGTGTGCTACTCTGACAGTGACAGTGAGGAGGAAACTCCAACACAGCAACATAAGATCCTATCTACGTCTTATAACTTTGTTGATTATGTACGGTCACGGGAAATGCAGACCTCTGAGGTAGTAATATACATTTTTTTTTTATTATTCATTGGCTTACTTTTACCAGTACATCACCTGAGGGCTTAGTGCAAGTATTTTAACGCAATCAATACCTTTAACATAAATATTTGTTTATGTTAAATTGTATGGGATGAAGAGGTTTTCTGTTTTTGTCACCAGACAGTACTTATTCAGTTTCAATACAAATTTATGTTTACGCTAACATGATTGAGAACATTAAAAAACTCGCACAAAAGCCACTCAGGACTTTTTTGTTTAATTCGATTTTGTACTGCAAAGGTAAAAAAAAGCAAAGACTCTGCAAAGAGTACAACCATTTTATTAAAATGATAATAATAATATCAACAGTTATTCAGCAAATCATTATTGTCTTGATTAGATACTAAATATGGATTTTATGGATTTACACTTGTATTTCCTGTGTGGGTTTTAAGGCTCTTGCATTATTATAATAAATATGACCTTATCCTTATCAGTATTTTGATGCATAGAGAACTGACTTAGACATTCACATAATTTATTATTTTACTACCACACATTTTCACACAAACTTTATTGAACATCAATTTTTTTAAACTTAAATAATATCTTTTGATAAGCAATACAATGGGTCATTTACCAACCTTACAAGTCAACTTTCATAGATACCTGACCATAATTCACATTATAGAACAAATTAATGTTTATTTATTTATTTATTTAAACTTTATGTACAATAGTGGTACATGGGCGGACTTAATGCATCAAGGCATTCTCTACCAGTCAACCTTTGGGTTATAAAGACTGTACTGTGGTAGGTGTACAATAAATAAAAATAAGATTCAAAATTGAATTTTAACAATTCGGAAAGAATATACAGATAATATATATAATACTAATAAAATACATATATATGCTAAAATAATAAACTAATAAATATGATATATAATAATCATACCGATTAAGAGAATTCATAGTAATCATGACGAAGAACAACTAAGAATCACAAGCTTTTAAGTAGTGTTTTCGGATTTTACGCTTAAAGGAAATTTTTTTAATGTAAAAGTTACCATAAATATAAAAAAGGCAAGTGATGCATTTCTCCCTCCCGACCTTTGATTACTGAGCCAGCCCGCGTCGCTGAGCCAGAAGTTTTAAATCCCCAAAATAATAATGATATGACCCAGCCTGTCTCTTGCTGTCCTGTCGAAATGACGCCGCTAAGCCGAGGTCCGTATCCCGCAGGGGATGCCCTAGCGAGCAGTCATTTAGTATAATTTAGCTAGTTTGTAAGCCCTGGCTGGGGCCCTTAAATTCATTTGAGGCCACCACAGGATAGTCCGGTTAAGCAGTAACCAGCGTTAGTGTGCTGAACTGCGAAAGGTCCCCGTCCAAAAAAAAAAAAAAACCATTTCTAAGTGACATAATGAACCTTAGTTATTTGCTAAGTATAGCATAGCGCCAATTCATACTATTCACTTACAACACGACTTTGGAAATAAAATAATTCCTCAATTTGGAATCATTAAACATAGTCCACAATATCAGGCAGTTAAAACGTTTCATAAATTACCTCTTCACTTGAAAAGCATTTTGTACACAGGCTCTTTCAAAGTAAGGCTCAAGGCATTTCTTTTGGAAAGATGTCTCTACTCTACAATGTAATATTATTACTTATGCTTTCATGTTATTTATTATGTCAATTTAATGTATTTAATTTAAATTTAGTGTTTACTTTTTATTTTAATATTTTTGTTGTATGATGTTGATATTCAAACACAAAGTATAACTGAATAAACTGAATTGAATTAAACAGAGCATAACAGATTAAATCCAAAAGAAAGTGCCTTAAAGTAAAAAGAGTAATCTAAAAGCAAACAAGAATGACAAAAGTCCTTCCTCAACATTATAATGTTTTGTTTTGACTTAGCTGTAATCATAAGTATCAAAACATTTGCATATTGCTTTAATCTTATCTCTATGCATTTGGCTCAGATGCCCTTGACTCTATGTGAAATACCAGGTATTTTTATCTATACTAATAAAGAAGAAAGATTTGTATTTTTGTATGTAATGATTAAACCTAAAAACTCCTGAACCAATTTGAAAAATTCTTTCAGCAATGGATAGCTACATTATCAGCGAATAACATAGGTTATATTTTATCCCCATTCCCAGCTTTTTTAATATTATAGTATAGACAAGAATCTATACTATAATATTACAAAGCTGAAGAGTTTGTTTGTTTGTTTGTTAGGTTGAACTTACTAATCTCTACTGGTTTTAATTGAAAAATTCTTTTAGTTTTGTATAGCCCATTTATCGAGGAAGGCATAGCGCGATCTATCTCGACGGCAACGCCAACTATTTAAAATATAAATAAAATAATGGTTTCTTCTTAAACAGATGTTTTATAAGTACCCAAGTGCCCTAATAAGTGCATAATTGAACTGAAAACCATGTTTTTATGGTCCTATGAAACTCATATAGTAGGCGCCAGATAAATGGGGAATAAAGTATATTGACCTTTCCCTAATAACTGCTCATAGGTACCTGAACAATGAAATATGAATTGTATTTCATTATTAGACAATGTTAAGGATCACGAGAGATGATGGTTCGGGACAGTTTTGTGTCATTAATTCCGTTTTTCAAATTAACAATGTCAATAAATGTAGGTGGGTCAATGACCGATATTCCACGATTATCTGGCGCCTACTATAGTAGTGTAGCTTTCGATTAAAGAATTTTCGCAATAGGGTATTTCACGACATGAAAAATATGGTCAGTCGGTTGGTCTGTGTTAAGATTTTTAAAATATATTGGGCACGTATTTTTTGCCATTTGAAAAATTTATAAAAACAAAGCGCATATAACGTCACGCGAATTTCCAACGCACTGTATCGTCTCCATTTTTGTTTATGTGAAGAATGAGAAATATGAGTCAAATATTTTTTGGAAATTATCTGATGGAATAATTTGATTTTTTCAGTACAATATCCTATTGTTTCAGTATTTTTAGAGAAAACAATTTTACGAGTTAGTTCAAACAAAAAATGATACTCATGTGTGATATTAAGATTCCAAAAACGTTTTATACGGGATATGTATAGGCTATTAGGAAACCAATAATTTACGGGTGAAAGAAAACATATTTGACAAATAACCAAAATAGCAATTAAATTTCCTTTTAGACAAAAAAATATATAAATGACTCACAAATTTTAGATAATACTTCCTGTTAATTATGAAGTATAAAGATATGACTATCTATTACAATTTAACATGTTGAGCACACCGGAATTGCAATAAGTTTCAGATTATGATACATTAAAACAGTTATACTGATTAATCTAAATACGGAGTAACCTCTTTATAACGAAACTTAACAGACAAAGCATTTTTATCATTATAGATATCAGTAAAGAAAGGAAAAAAACATAACTTTCTAGAAGCAATTCAATCCAAGATAGAACAAAAGCAAGGAGGGTATTTACGACCTATTTATATAGGTTTATTTAATGTTTAAGGCTTCCCATACCCCTTTTCTTGTTCTTTCTTACACACTATTGTCCACATTTATTTTTCATTTCTCCTTTCGCAGGTCTGCTGGAAGAAATTTCTTTAGAAATAAGCAGTACCTTTGTACAAATAATTAATATGTTATATCTGATACTTTCTCTGTGTGTACATACATTGTATAATAAATAAATAGACCTTACAAATATAGGCACTTCAAAGACCTATTCACTATTAACTTTAGGACCTCTAGTTAGTAGCTATCAGGAAGCATAGAATCCAGTAAGGAATTTTACTCCGAAACGTTTTGTGCGTATTTCGGTATGTGCGTTTTCACTAAAACTAAATCTTTATATATATTCCTGTTCTCAAAATACTACATTATGGCCCTGGTTATAATAACTCAGCCCTCCTTTTTCATTCCAGCCTCGCTCAGTGGAACCATCGTACGCCACCAAACACATGCTCACTCACGACATGTTCCGGGAGACCCCCATCAACCTTGGCAACATGAACAAAGTGTTCTGTTCCCAATGGCTCTCCGACAGACAAGTCGTTTTTGGCACTAAATGTAACAAGGTAACGTTGTAACAGGGGACAGTTGTAACACTAGTACATAATCATCAACCTGGGTAACATGAACAAAGTGTTCTATTCCCAGTGGCTCTCCGACAGACAAGTCGTTTTCGGCACTAAATGTAACAAGGTAACGTTGTAACAGGGGACAGTTGTAACACTAGTACACACTCATCAACCTGGGCAACATGAACAAAGTGTTCTATTCCCAGTGGCTCTCCGACAGACAAGTCGTTTTCGGCACTAAATATAACAAGGTACAGTTGTAACACTAGTACATAATCATCAACCTGGGCAACATGAACAAAGTGTTCTGTTCCCAGTGGCTCTCCGACAAACAAGTCGTTTTCGGCACTAAATGTAACAAGGTAACGTTGTAACTAGAGATGCCACGAATAGTGAATTGGCCGAATACCGAATACCGAATATTCGGCAACGCTGTCGGCCGAAGCGCCGAATATTCGGCCGCCGAATATTCGGCGCGAAGTACATGCTTGGTGGGGGCGCGTTAGCTGGAATAAGACAAAGACAAGTCACAACCTGTTTTTCTCGTTGCGTTCGCGCGGCAGGCGACGACGGCGCGCGCGCGGGGTGGGGTGCAAGCAAACATTGTTTGTATTTGTTTCAATTGCTAGTAAATCGCGTTACGAAGCGCTTTGTTGTATATAAATAATACGTAAAGTGAAACTCAAGTACTATTTTGCTAAGAAGTTTGTTCCTTAGTTCATTTTCAATTGTTTTTTCGTCAAAAGGCTTATAAAATGACACCGGTTAATAAAAAATCGCCCATATGGGAATATTATGAGATTTGTAGTGAAAATAATAAACTGGCCCAGTGTTTGTTATGTAGCATCAAGATCTCAAGAGGCGGAGAAGGAAAGAAAGCAAGTAAGTAAAACGTTAGGTTAATTTAATAGTTTCGAAATAGTTTTGTTCACTTAATACGTTTAGGTAGGTGGTTGTTTCTTGTTTGTTAACTGGTTATATCTAAAACTACGTACCTACTTACCTTGTTGTTGCACTGTACCTATTTGTAGATACCTACTTACAAAAGAAAGGAGATCGATTTGCCCTAGTTGTTTCGGAATAAAATTTTATAAGAAATTATTTATATACCTATATTTATTTGATTTTCTATAAAATAGATAAGGGAAATAAAATAACTTATTTAATTATAATTAATTTCAGTTTTTTTTATTTACAGCTACAACCTCTTTAAAAAACCATCTTAAAACCAAACATGCTGACCAATACGCTGCTTTAATTAATGTTCCAACGACAAGTGGCAGCAACATGGGCGGTACTTCTACTTCTACCAATGCCAAGATGCCAGCAGAACCTGGAACGTCCAGATCAAAAGAACGGCAGCTCACCCTGAAGGAAACATCAGAAAGGAAATTGCTCTGGGACATTAATGATCCGAAATCAATAAAATATCATTACTTGATTGGCGAAATGATTGCTTTGGACAACGAACCATTGTCACTTGTGGAACGAGTTGGATTTCAGAGACTTATGGCAAACGCTTTGCCCCATTATAAAGTACCTGGTCGCACTTACATAACCGAGAAAATTGTTCCGGATATATACAATAGAATTTGTGCTAAAATAGAAGCCAGTATTTCACAGGCAGCAGCATTATCAGTGACATCTGATATATGGACATGCCAGCACAATAACGAGAGCTTTCTGAGCTTCACTGCGCACTGGATATCTCCAAAGTTCATTCTGGAACATGGCGTTTTAGCTATGAAATCATTTCCTGGCTCACATTCTGGTATCAATATTGCAAAAGAACTCAATGCTATTACAGAAAGATGGAATATTCCTCAATCCAAGCTCCATTTACTTGTCCATGATAGTGGCTCTAATATGATAAAAGGTGTGCGAGATGCAGGATATGATTCAGGCAGGTGCTTTATTCATTCACTACAACGAGCTATAGATCATTCGCTACAATCTCAACCAGAAGTACAACAGATGATAGCTGCTGCGAGACGAATTGTTGCCCATTTTAATCATTCTGGCTTAGCAGAGCAGAAACTTAAATCTATTCAACAAGAACTTAATTTGCCAAACCACCAACTAGTACAAGATGTGAGCACACGCTGGAATTCTACGTATTATTTAATGGAGCGATTATTAGAACAAAAGCGAGCTGTCTCCTTGTACATAACAGATCATGAAACTTTAATAAATCTGACACATGCTCAATGGGAACTATTGGAACAATGTATCAAACTTCTCAAACCATTCGAAGAAATAACAAAAATAACTAGCTCAGGTATCTCTTGCATCTCTGAAGTGATTCCACATGCAGTAACTTTATTAAAATATCTGGGAAAAGCAGAGACAGCTGAGAAAGTACCTAATTTAGTTGCGATGAGATCTTCACTGCAGGCCGAGCTAGAAAGGCGATTCAGCTTCGATGATAAAAACAAATATCTGGTTGCTACTTTTCTGGATCCTCGCTTTAAAACGAGTTTTCTAGGATTGGTTCAAGCAGAAAGAGCAAGACAAAACATTCTTCTAGAAGCTCTAAAAAAAAGTTGTGATGAACCAAGTAGTACCGACGACGATTCTTCTCCAGCGCGTAAGAAAAGAAACTTGAATGAAAATGATAGGACTGTTAAAGTTGAAATACACGACAGTTTCTGGAACTGCTTTGAAGAAGTCGCTGCAAATAATATGGGAAATGCTAATGATGAGGAGAACGTGGAGAAGAATGCTGTGGCAAACGAGTTGGATTTTTATTTGAAAACAGTTCGCCTAGATCGGAAGGCTGATCCTTACAAGTGGTGGTCAGCAAACGAAAAACAATACCCGAACCTTTCAAAATTTGCAAAAGTTTATCTTTCTTTGCCTGGAAGTAGCGTTTATAGTGAGAGGTTATTTTCTGAGGCTGGTAACGTTTACGATGAAAAGCGCAATCGTTTGCTTCCAAAAAATGCTGAAAAGCTCGTTTTTATCCATCACAACTTACCACTGATTAATTTTAACTACTAAAATGTTGTAATTTGGAAATAAATACATAATTTTGAGTAAAACAACGTGTCTTTTTTTACATGATTTGCTATTCGGTATTCGGCCGAATAGTACGTACTATTCGGCCGTACTATACCGAATAGCAAAAAAGTGGCCGAATAGGCCGAATACCGAATAGTTGCCGAATATTCGTGGCATCACTAGTTGTAACAGGGGACAGTTGTAACACTAGTGCATAATCATCAACCTGGGCAACATGAACAAAGTGTTCTGTTCCCAGTGGCTCTCCGACAGACAAGTCGTTTTCGGCACTAAATGTAACAAGGTAACGTTGTAACAGGGGACAGTTGTAACACTAGTACATAATCATCAACCTGGGCAACATGAACAGTGTTCTGTTCCCAATGGCTCTCCGACAGACAAGTCGTTTTCGGCACTAAATGTAACAAGGTAACGTTGTAACAGGGGACAGTTGTAACACTAGTACATAATCAACAACCTGGGCAACATGAACGAGGTGTTCTGTTCTCATTGGCTCTCCGACAGACAAGTCGTTTTCGGCACTAAATGTAACAAGGTAACGTTGTAACAGGGGACAGTTGTAACACTAGTGCATAATCATCAACCTGGGCAACATGAACAAAGTGTTCTGTTCCCAGTACCTCTCCGACAGACAAGTCGTTTTCGGCACTAAATTTAACAAGGTAACGTTGTAACAGGGGACAGTTGTAACACTAGTACACAATCATCAACCTGGGCAACATGAACAGTGTTCTGTTCCCAATGGCTCTCCGACAGACAAGTCGTTTTTGGCACTAAATGTAACAAGGTAACGTTGTAACTGGGGACAGTTGTAACACTAGTACATAATCATCAACCTGGTCAACATGAACAAAGTATTCTGCTCCCAGTGGCTCTCCGACAGACAAGTAAATCAATTAGTTCCGCCTTTACAAGTCCACATCTGGGCTCTTCTGATCTTTACCATAACAACTTGGCCACTACTTCCCGCAGACAGCGCAATGGGTCAACCTTTTTTTAGAGAAACTGTCTTATGGATAACATGCCAGCTACGATAATCCAGAGACAGGTAAATTCCATGAAATATGGTCGTCATATCTCTTGATATGACGGTGGGATACTTCGCAGTGCGACCTTGCTGCGGGAGTGCCTATGCTCTGAGGAACCTGCAACCTGATAGACCGTGACCTGGAACTGCACGAAGGTTCTAATGTATGACATGTTTGTTGTTAGCTGATGGTGTACGACGTGCGGCGGCGCACGCTGGACGCCATCCCCACGCTGCGGCCGCGCGCGCCGTGGGCCGGCGCCGACCACCAGACTGGCATCCACGCGCTGCAGATCAACCCCTCCAGGTCACTGCCAATTACCAGTTTTTTTTTTGTGTCACTACATTTTTTCATGTGTAAAATTTTTCCTCTCGCTTTCCTGCAATCTGTGGGAGTGATTTTGTGAAATGGGACGGAAGTGTGTAACAGGAAGCCGAGGAAGCGCGCGCTATTTGATTTGACCAATGAGCGCGCTCTATTCGATTTGACCAATGAGCGCGCGCAGTGGTCTAGTTGGCTGTCAGTTGGTACTTTTAATGTTAATGTTTCTTTTTACCAAGGTGAGACGTTACATGTTACACATCCTATGCGACTACTGTGAGACTCGCTCATTTTTTTCTATTTTCCCGTTATTCGACAGCATCTATGAAACAGGCGATTTTTTCGACTTCTATATTTTTTTTTTATTTGGGTTAACATCGCTAACTACCAATTTTACCATTTCTTAATGATTTATATCGTCTCCATATAAATAAATGGTACATTCTCCACCAGTTTTGGGTATTTGTGGTCGATGTACAAAAGTAAAAAATGTCGCGTATTACCGTTGCAGAACGTTACTAGCGACAGGCGCGCGTAACTCGTGCGAGCTCGCGATATACAGCCTCCCCACACTAGACCCCGTGTGCGTTGGCGAGGCGCATAAAGACTGGGTAAGTCATGTTTTCATTTTTATACTTGAATATGAACGTTTTCATATCGGGTTAAAAAAGGAGGTTATTTTAAGTTGGCATCTTTTATTTTGTGTTTTGGGTTAGATTATATATTTAAATGTATGTGTTGCAGCCAAATAGTTAAATCAGCCGTTTAATTGGTTGCCTAGCCTTTTCATTTAACTGCGCCGATTTTTCAGCGACCTAAGTGACATCTTTGGTCCAATATCGTTTAATGTCACTTATGCCGCAGATTAATGAAGAGGCTAGGCTTTTGATGAAAAGGCTGAAAAACTAGTTGGCTACGGCATGTTTAGATACTATTTAGCAAGCTGGCTCTTCAAAATGACTGAACGAGATGAAATCACACGAGATATCATGAAATCCGCTTCATAGAACCGATACACCTATGATCGAATTTGGCCGTAATTGTAACTTCTTTCTTCAATCTTCTCTCAATCCCACAGGGCGCGTTCCCACTATGTCGTGACGATTTTATCATTGGACGACTGTTACATACATTTTGTATGCAAAAAGTCGTGGACGACGGTTAATCGCGTCGTCCTATATGAGAACACCTCTATTTAAATACACAAGCCACGACGCTTTAAACGACACGATAATCTGTCGTCACAACATAGTGGGAACGCGGCCTCAGCCGTGCATTATTTTGTTTCATCATCAATAAGGAATTGTATTGTACAGATCCTTGACATGTGCTGGCTAGACGACGAGTTCGTAGTGACTGGGTCTCGGGACTCCAAGCTGGCGCTATGGAGGGCTCCTGCGGCCCCTCCCACGCAAACCATGCATCACTATGTGTCTCCTGTGTGCGTCAAGGAGTGTCGCTCAGGTATGTTCATCGTAAAAATATTTTTCTCTTTGGATCAATTAATGCTACCGTAATTAAGAACATATATAAAAAAAAATGCGCTAATAAAATGTTAAAAACATACGAGGGATATGTGTTCATGTTTCCTCCAAACAAATTCTTAAACCACTTTGTAAGAGCAATATTAGTTATGTGTCCGAAAGAATCATTCAAAAGAATCAGCTCTCTGGACCATAAATAAGGCTTCGTCCAAAATCAAAGCGTTCTTTTCTATCTCAAACGAGAATGGGTAGGCGTCAAAAGGCGCTTTCCGGTGTTGCCATCCTTATGGACGCGACAATCGCGTATTCGGGCGATGAGCCAGAAAAAATATTATATTTTACTTTAGCCATACAGGTTTGAGGCTGTTAAACTTTAAATTATTAAAAAAATATCGGTATATTTTTAGGTTCGCTTACTGATACTCTGTGCTTAAATTCAAATTTCATACATCTTATTTCACATAGGCCTCCAAGGGCACTTATAAAACGTCAGACGATACTGCACGATTCCATGTTTGTGATTGAATTTTATAATGTTTTTTACTGCGATATTTTTAGATATGACAGACCAGCGTAGCTAGCAAGATACGACCAGTAAATATCTTCAAGAACCTGTATATACGTAACCACAACTTTGTAACAATTTATTGATTTAAAAGAGTGTCCGTGGAGTTTCTTGCACGTTCTTCTCCATAGAGATCTACGCTTTGGAACGTACAAGCTTCGACACGTATTTTTGCTTTATTAAATCAATTAAACCTGACGAAGATAAAACGCATCAAAGATTAGGAGTGGGGTCTTTTGACGTCACGTTTAGGTAAAAAGTGTACTCAAATGTGACGTCACACGAGTTTTCAACGCACTGCTTTGTCTTTATTTTTTGTTTACGTAAAAAAAAAGAAAAAATAAGTACGTGTCAAGTATTTTTTGGAAACCTATCTTACAGACTGATTAGATTTTTTTAAGTCATCTACTGTATTGAAATAAACGCTTTGACTTGAGAGATTTTGTCCCTAGGTCAGAAAGTCCGCGCGCTGACGTTCAACCAGCGTTGGCGTGAGATAGCCGCCCTCACTCTGAACGGCTACATCCACGTGTTCAGCGCCGAGACCTTCCGCCAGACGCTGTCCCGCAAGCTGCCCTCGTGCCAGGACCTCGTGTGCTTGGCCACGCAGGTATGTAGCTCCTCCGGTACACCAAGTGTTCCACGCCGAGACCTTCCGCCAGACGCTGTCCCGCAAGCTGCCCTCGTGCCAGGACCTCGTGTGCTTGGCCACGCAGGTATGTAGCTCCTCCGGTACACCAAGTGTTCCACGCCGAGACCTTCCGCCAGACGCTGTCCCGCAAGCTGCCCTCGTGCCAGGACCTCGTGTGCTTGGCCACGCAGGTATGTAGCTCCTCCGGTACACCAAGTGTTCCGCGCCGAGACCTTCCGCCAGACGCTGTCCCGCAAGCTGCCCTCGTGCCAGGACCTCGTGTGCTTGGCCACGCAGGTATGTAGCTCCTCCGGTACACCAAGTGTTCCACGCCGAGACCTTCCGCCAGACGCTGTCCCGCAAGCTGCCCTCGTGCCAGGACCTCGTGTGCTTGGCCACGCAGGTATGTAGCTCCTCCGGTACACCAAGTGTTCCACGCCGAGACCTTCCGCCAGACGCTGTCCCGCAAGCTGCCCTCGTGCCAGGACCTCGTGTGCTTGGCCACGCAGGTATGTAGCTCCTCCGGTACACCAAGTGTTCCACGCCGAGACCTTGCTGCCCTCGTGCCAGGACCTCGTGTGCTTGGCCACGCAGGTATGTAGCTCCTCCGGTACACCAAGTGTTCCACGCCGAGACCTTCCGCCAGACGCTGTCCCGCAAGCTGCCCTCGTGCCAGGACCTCGTGTGCTTGGCCACGCAGGTATGTAGCTCCTCCGGTACACCAAGTGTTCCACGCCGAGACCTTCCGCCAGACGCTGTCCCGCAAGCTGCCGATGATGGAACGGGCTAGCCGACTTTTTTTAGCCTGATCTTGTATCCCACTGCTGGGCAAAGCCCCTTTCACCTTTAAATCTCGCTGTCATGAGTGGTTTCTGACCAAGGTTGCCCCGCATGATGCACGTCACAGCACTGCGGTGAGCTCGACGCCGACATGCTTCCTCAGGCGGTCAGTGAGTGAGATCTTCGCCCACCTGTCGGGGTGCATTCGTGGGAAGTGGCCAGCTCACTCCCACTTCAGCCGGCTGGTTTTCCCCAACGTCTATTACTTTAGTTATGGAGCGCAGGGTGGTGTTTTTAACGCCATCTGTTCGTTTAACACTGCTGCGCTCCATCGTTGGCAAATCTTGAGTCCGGACTGCTCTGGACTTTTGTTGTTCAGTAAGTGACCAACTTTGTGCACCGTAGGTTAGTACGGGCAGGATGCACATGTGTTATCGGAAGACTTCCTTTCATATGTTCTCTAAAGGCCCAGAAAGTCTTCCAATCATTTTGGTATTTCGACCTCCTTTTCTTGCCTATTTTTAAAAGACACTATCTGGTCTTAGTACGTGTACTCATCGACATATTGCAACACTTGCCCGTGTACCTCGACCCTACGTTTCGTGCTGTTGGTCATCACCTGGGTCTTGGATCTATTCATTAATAGTCCGACCTCAAGACTTGCTGTGCTCAGAGCTTGGAGCATTTCTTCAAGTTGAGGTGGAGAACAAGATATTACCGTCAGCAAAGCGGAGATTTGTTAGCTGAGGGCCGCTAACATTAATGCCTCGTGACTGCCATGAATCAGGCAACTTGTTGAAAACCTCCTGTAGTGCGCTTTGGTGACAGTAGATTGCCTTGTTTAACTCCTTTTTCTACGATGAAATTTGAACCAGAAATGTGTAACTTGATCGCGGAGCTATTGCGATAAATGTTGTCAATGTAGACAATGACTGAGTGATGGTCTATGCTGTCGAATGCCTTGGCATAATCCATAAAGGCCAGATAATGTGGTTTGTTAAATTATTGTATGTTCCTATAATTAATTGATGGTATGGAGATGATCAGTTGTGGAGAAATATCGCCGAAATCCTGCCTGTTCGGGAGGTTGTTGAAGAGTCGGAGCGATACGGTTCTGAAGTCACACCAATATTATAAAGGCGAAAGTTTGTGAGTGTGTGTGTATGTTTGTTACTTCTTCACGCGCAAACGGCTGGACCGATTTAGATGAAATTTGGTATAGAGATTGTTGAGTCCCGGGAAAGGCATAGGATAGTTTTATCCCGGGAGTATGTTCCCTTGGGATAATTTTCGACGTACACGCGGGCGGCCGCTAGTAGTTTATACAAATACTGATGAGTCGATAGTTTGAGATCTCAGCTTTGTCTCAGCCGAAATAAAGTTGTGCAATTCCAACGCACACTACCCGATGTATAACCGATAGAAAACCGACAGGCTGACAACCCGGCGTCGTTGTTCTGAAATTTTTAATTTACAATATTCTATTAATTTTGTTCAGGAGAGCGGAGTTTACGCGATAGGCTGCAAGTCCTACACTTTACTTCTGGACTGTCGCACGCTACAGTCGGTGAAGAAGATCACATCCCGCTACAATGGCTGCGGCATCCGCTCCGCCAGCTTCCGAGGCAACATGCTCACCATCGGCACTGGCCTGGGTAAGTAGCAGAATCTATAATTCCACAAAAACTGACCCAGCAACACCTATCCCGCCAAATACTAACTACGTCATACGTATGCTGCATCACGGTATCAGAGTTTAAAAAAATAACAACAAAAAAATATATATTAAAAAATAAATTAAAACTAATTTCTAACATCTAAATGCTATTATAATATCAATTAATATTTAAACGATCAATTTTAAATTAGGCATGTAAATGTTTTTATAAAAGAATTACATTATAATTAGTACATTTATATGATCAATTAAGCAGTCAAATGAAAGTCTCCTACTTTTGGTGTGCCCGATAGGGTCCACAATGATCATATTTTTTTTAAACCTACCACCTAAGTCACATGTTTTCCGTGCGATTTGAACATATACAACAGTCCGAATATCAACTATCGGGCAGTTGTCCACCGTCCAGTTGGAGGATCCTCCCTATTCTATGGAGATTTGCAGGGCTTTACACCCTGTTCCGCTTACCTCTATATCTTCATGTTTTGCTAATCCTCTAATGAAGGTTTCCAAGAAAGTTTACGCCACCAGTTGGCGCCACACAGAATTTAATTGCAGTTGATACATACACTTTGTCGAAAAATACTTTATACACTAAGAGAGAGTGATTGTTCACTTTCTATAGAATACTTTAAATTGCTCACACTGTCTCGAGTAAAAACTCTTAAAGAATACACTTTACTATATATCATGACCAGAGATAAGATATTCGGATGCATATATTTTGCCTTAAGTTAACATGTTGGTTATTATATAAAACACTTTTTTGTCGAAAAAAGTCCCGCAATTCCGGGACCAAAAAATTTAAGGGCATACTCCGTAAGATGAAATTAACCCGATTTGACAAAAAATACTTATATAAAATTCTTTTCCCGTAATTTTACTGTCAGTAAAAATATCAAGTTGCAGGGACTGACTTAAAATAGCGTTTTGTGCGGAAAATCGTAAACCTAAAGCGTAATCGTATTAAGCGGAACTACAGTAGAATATTTTTATTAAAATACAATCCCGGGATCCCGGGATTGTATTTTAATAAAAATATTCTAAGAAGCCGCCTCCATAATATGTTAGGAAAAAATTTGCTAAATGTACATCCGACTATCCGATCTCTTATCATGACTAACAATAGGGAAAATATACTATTTTATTAATATAACAATGTATTTTTTTCCTACAGGTCTACTAATGTTCTACGACCTGCGCGCGGGCAAATACTTAGAAAGTACTATTCACACAACTAAAACTGTAACACTCAAGGCTTCGAGAGGCTATGTGGTGAGTTATGCAAGTTTTATTACCTACTAACTTTTGCCCACGACTTGGTACGCACATATCCCGACTTACTATAGGGCCAAACCCGAAATTTCGAAAAAAAAACAGTTGTTCAGTACATTTTGTCGAGTTATGCGCACATAAATGTATGGGGCACTCGATTTTTTTTTCGCGATTTCAGTGTTACTCCCATAGTGAAAGTTGTTCATAATGATGAGTACAATGACCCCTAAGAGGTATTGCGTTTATTCTGTTGCACGTTGTATGTGAGGATGAAACACCTAGACTTTAGAGTAAACTACTAATGGGAACAAAGTAATACCAGCGGAGGTAAACTTATTCATATTTGGGCTCAGATCCCCCAAAGTACAGGTGTATAGGTACTTGGGGCACTTCAACACGTGGCTCATGTACTGAAGGTGCACCACACTAGGTATCCGACGGATCTATAAAACCGCAATTCGCCAAGTTGTGTTTTCAGTGACCTACCTTACTTATACATATTTAACTGACAATAATCTACCCATTTCCAGTTTCCTGACGAAGAGGCCGACGGCTTCAACCAAGTGAAGCACGTGCCCGCAATCTACACGCACTGCTACGACGACAGCGGCACGCGCATCTTCACCGCCGGCGGCCCGCTGCCCGCTCCGCTCATGGGCAACTACGCCGGTCTGTGGCAGTAGCCTTACAGCATCCACTGTCTGCCTGTACCCACCATCGGGGCTCGGCTTCAGACCAACGGCTTCACGTGAGGGACGGAGAAGATCATCCATCCACCGACCGACCTCGGCTCGGCTGTACAATCAGCCGTATTATTCAGCCGGTTTAGCTGCCCGCCTCGCTTATAGGCAATTACGCTGGTCTGTGACAGTAGCATTACATCGCCATCATCTGCCCAGCTCTTACCCAACTATGTGGAGTCGGCTGGAAGCAGCTGGATGCCAGTATAACCCACTGACACCAGCCTGATCTCCTCAACCCGGTCCCTGGGTAGCATGGTACCCCGTGGTAATTCTGGTTCCCAGACTACACGACAAATGACAGCCGGACTGGATTAACGTGCTTGACAAAACACAGTCTGGTACTGTGTTTATGGATTGGATGGTCACCCACAGTACCAGTATGGAATGGATGGTCACCCACAGTACCAGTATGGAATGGATGGTCACCCACAGTACCAGTATGGAATGGATGGTCACCCATCCGCAGACCGATCTCAGCAAGCCTTGCTTAACAAGCGACTTTAGCCACGAGCTTCTACGAGCCATGTATCTGAATAAACAGGCGAAGAATATTGTCTAATTAGAACCTAAGATGATATAACATTAAGATCGTCTGATAACTCGATGGAGAATATATCTCCATGTCTACGATACGCTACATAAGAGGAGCTTCTCATGTGCCACACCATAACATGACCCTTATCACCAAACAGACATACAGGAGAAAGTAGATAAGGGCTACAAAGGAATACATTAATTCTGCAAAGGTTTCTATATTCTTCAAACAGAAATGCTACCAATAATATTATCAACTGCGGGTCATATATCTCTTAGTGCGGCTTCTCACCCTAGACCTGTTTCGGAAAAGCAACTCTACCGCACAGACTTAGGGATCAGTTGAGCGTGCAAGCCCACCGCGACGCACATCCTAGAGATCATTTTAAGGCGTTGGGGATCCTTACATTTAGGGAAGGTCATGAAAATGTGAAACTATTCAGGCAAATATAGAACATACAAATGCCATTGATCAAACTTTACTTCAACAATCAATTTCATTGGTTGATTAGCCGGCCGCAGAATCACCCACTTGGATGTTCTTAAGTGTGTTATAGATGTCACTGAAAAATTACAAACTCCGTAAGATTGTAATATATCTTTGTTACGTTATAATTTCTCGATATATTATGAAAAAAAAACGTTTTGTATACAATTAATCTTATCCAAATTCAGTAGTTGCCAATATTTCCGTGATTAATAACGAAAAAATAGTTTACAATTTTACGCGATATTTTACAATCTTACGGCGTTTGCAATTTTCCGATGACAGATAAATTATTTTGGTATCAACTGCTTTATGATTACTTGTGTGATGAGTTGTATCTTATGGTTTAAATTAAATGAGTTAGCGGAAACCTACCGTTTTCAGCTTCGATGATGATGAATTATGGTAATACAAAGAAAACTTAATTTGAAGTCACAACTAAACTAAAGGGTCAACGACCGTTAGCAGTGAAATTGAAAATTCAGATTGTGTTTTAAGAAGTTCCGCTAATTAACTTCGATTGACCCTCCATATGTCATTGGAAAATTGAAGACTCCGTAAAATTGTAATAAATCTTGATTAGATTATAATTTCTCGATATATTATGAATCGTTTTGTATAAAATAAATCCAATTTAAATTATCCGATATATACACGGATATATTTCCAATTTCCTATTTCCAATATATCCGTGTCTTATTTAGCAAATATAGTTTACAATTTCACGCGATATTTTACAATCTTACGGAGTCTGCAATTTTCCGGTGACATACATTTTGTGATGAATTGTATCATTAAAGATACTTAGTTAATTTTTCTACTTAAGTCTACAATATATTCGGGTTTCATTGTGTATTGAGACAGACTCATTCATAACTGGCGAAGTACGAGTGCGCTTAAGACCTCTGCTTATACTTGGAGGGATATAAGCGTGATGTTATGTTTAAATGAAGACAGACAGGAAATAATTACCAATCGAGATATGATAAGTCTTATGAAATGGACGCGTGATTTATTTTTTTATTTATCTATTGTATGTAAACTAAAAAAGTTTGGTAATGTTAATGAAATAAGAAACTTCATTAAGATGGTTCTCTAGTATCTTTGAGGAAGCCCGTGTTCAGTAGTGAACGTTTTGGGATGATGTAAATTAAATGCAGTAATTTTTAAGCAGACCAAGGTAATTAGACAGCTGGGTAAATTGAGTTAATTTAACTGTCAAGCAGACGGAAAGATAAGAAATTTCCTTTACTTCGTCTTTGTACACTCAACCGCACGTACAGTCAGGGGCCTGTAAAAATTGCACACTCCCAAATCTAAAGTACCTAAAATTTATTTGTTGAAGAAGTTCAATGGCCCAGTACTAATTTGTTTTATCAAAACTCTAGATGCTTTACAAGAAATTAAATCAGTTGTAGGTCCTTGAAATTATTCAGCAAAGCAGTTTTTGGAACTTTCGTCTCTTGACTCTTCATTGTACATTGTAAAGCCAGGTTGACATTATTGTGTTGTGTCGTGGCGCTTTATGACGCAGTGGCTACAAGAGTCGTCGTGATATGTCGTAGGCCTGAATAGATTTCTTTGATTGGTGTATCCCGCGTCAGAACACAATATGACACAGTAATTTAAATCTTGCACTGTGACTTCACTTTAGAATTGCGTGATCAATGTGATCATTATTTAACCTTTTGAACGCCATTGTCACATATACGTGACAAGCAAACGCATCTATCCCAAACGTCACAAATATGTCACAAAAGTACCTACGGCGAATTTGTGGCTTGGCGTGGACACGCCGATGCGTGTATGTTCTGGCGTTCAAAAGGTTAAGAGGAGGTCCACACAGAACGCTACCTGTATACCTTTGTCTCTGTCATCTATGACCTAGACTAGAAGAGGAAACCCATATATAAAAAAAAAAGTATGGGAGGTCAAGTGTTGCCTCTGAAGTGCTTTTGACTGTCCCTGAAATATTTGTGGATGACGTCACGGTTCCCTGTTGTCTAATTACCTAGCTCGGCGAATAACTATTAGCGAAAGAGAAATCTTTAGGCGACTTAGTATTTATAGTAAAATGATTTATCGCTTAGAATTGTACGGAATTGCGTATTTGACAGCAGATGATTTGATAGCAATAATATGAGAGTTCAAAATTAATAAATTTGTATTGACGGGTTCAAGAGTGCAATAGAAACAATTACAGAGCGTTTAAAAAAATACACAGAAATGAGTTTCACAAGTGAGTTCTTAAAAGATTTTGAAATTAATAACTGCAAAATGCAGACTTTCCTATCTTTTTGGACGCTCTGAGATTAAGCTATTAAAATGTCTAAAAATATTAATTTTACGCAACAACGTAATAATATGTAATAATAAAGATTGGCCGCGGTAATTAGTCTCAAGAAATCACTATTTTATCGTGAAAGTTTCACTAAATTCGCGACTTTCTGATTTCGCCGCGGTAAATATAATGGTTGGATACTATGTAACACAGTACACGATTATTTTTATAGCCAAGAATGTAAAGTTTTTGTTATTTTAAAGGCTTCGCAGACAGACGCGACGCGAAAATGCAATAGACACGTTGACGATTATTAAAAATAATTAGAAGTTAATCTAAGTACGGATAATATACTCATGAAATATTCCTTTTTTTTTTAAGATTGTATCGTTGTAGCGTCGCGTTTGTCTGCAAGAGCCCTAACATATTGCACTTTGTAACCAAATATATAGCTATTAAATATTAGCTGTATTCTTGGCTAAAAAAATTAATCGTACGCAGATTGGTCTAGGTTCGACTCAGTCTTGGTAATGCCTTAAAACTGTTCTTCAAACATGAAACTATTATAATAATTGTCACTTCGCGATTCAATGCCGCATTTACCTCAGTAATGTTGTAGACGAAACGGGACGCTTATGTCGAAAACTGTATATAATTTAGATACTTACTTTATTATTGTACTTCATTCATTTTTACATTATTTTCATATTAAAATTTTAAAATAGTTTTAATTTTAAACTCTGAACTTCATTGTTCAAAATTAGGTATTCAGTCTTTACTTTTTAAGAAAATGTTTCAGTATGCTTTAGGGGATTTATTTTAATTTGTAAGTCGTCCCGTTTTCACGGATACATAGTTACAAACTGTACATAGTAAATATGTCTTTCGAATCAGCCCAAATATGGCCACACTTGTCTATGAAAATGCGGCCTCAGTGTTTTGAATGTGGGAAACGAGCGAGACATAAATACTATGGAGTATTTAGTTTATTAATACTAATTCGATGCTACACAATATCCGTAATATTAGTGTGTGATTTATGGACTGTGTGTCCGTGTGTTTTTACATATAATTTCTTACTATATAATCCATAAAAGTGGAAATTGTGACGAGTAAAAGACTTGAGTATGCTGATAACCGTGTTTTATTATATCACTAACTTATGAATTGTTCTCCATCTTGGGCGTCGGGAGGGGGGTGCAAGGAGGTGCACTTGGCTTTCAATAAAATATACAAAACGTAAAAAATACATACAAAAGTGTACTAAATAATATACATATCCGAAGCGAAGTGCTCAAATTTTGAATCTCGCTTTGGTCGCTGTTAGGGTGTTACTACACAAATCGATCGATCGTCAATCGATAGTTTCTATTACACCAATCGATGGTAGAATGAATAAGTTTCTACTTATAGCTACCACACCAAGCGATCAACGTCGATCGATGGCATCGATCGGCGATCGATCAATTGTTTATCGCCCAATATCCGTCGATCAGTCAAAGCTACCACACCAATCGATCAATGTTGATCGATGGCATAGATCGACGATCGATCGATTGGTAGCACCCTTATACTGCTACTTTTACTGTCATAACTCGAAAAAGTTTGTTCTGTGTGACTATGAATGGGCAAAAGAAAACTTAGAAGTGGGGTGCTAAAGATGCACCCCGCTGAAAATAGTCCTGCCGGCGCCCATGTTCTCCATTGACCCCATTTTAATGCTAATTCAGGATTTAGATAACTAGATTTGCAATTGATGCAAAGAGACCGAAGATCAAATCAAACCTTTGCTTCGACTTCTTCAGATGTAACTAGGTATTATCTGTTCTATGCGTCGGCAATCCGTGATGCTTTTGTTGCTGAGGCCTCGCGGTTGTTCTATGTTTAGGGATATTACGTATCTTATTTGGTAGACTCCTTCATTACATGTTGACTATGTGGATCAACATAGCGCCTAAACGGATGGTCAGATTTGAACGTGTTTTTTGTTTAAGTAGAAGTTAGGTTGAATTAGAGTGACTCTTAGCGTTTTTGCGAGGACGTAACCTCGCAGAAGGAAGCGATGGAGTGGGTCAGGGAGGCACTCTCGCTGACCCGATTCGTCGCAGGAAGGTAGGCGGTGAATTCCGACTTGATGCCGCCATAAGAGGGGCCAGCGGACGATAGATCGGGGACTCTATCGTCTACTGCACGGACCCTGGAGGTGTGGTGATATCCCAGTGCACCCGGATATCGCTGGAGGGAGCCCGGAGGCGGGCAAAGAAGAGGGAGCCCAGAAGTGGACCACCCTGGATGGGTCGCGAATGTCATGCGTAGCAGTTCTCGCGGCCCACTCATCATAGCGAAAGTAGGTGCACAGGCGAAGTTTTTAGTGGGTGCAAGCCCCACATAACCATATCGTGTCCCCGGACGGCGTAGCATGCGTTAGGCATTATCATCGCGCAAAAAAAAAATAAAGGGTGATTCTTAGCGGTTGTTTTTGTACCAACTTCATGTCATTGTTGTTTGATCTAAGTGACTGAAGTGTAAAAGGATTAATAACACAAAAACAAAGTTTATTAAGTATAAATGCATTCTTTATTCATAAAAAAGCAATGCAGCTAAAACCACATACATTTAAATGCAAATAAATATTAGATTACGTTTCACATTCCAAATACTGGTATTTAAAAAGCACATTCACTGCAGTAGTCCGGCGTCGTTCATTGGAGCAGGAGTGACCCATCCCACGGGCAGTGGAGTTCCTTCACTGCTTATATACTGGTCCCACTGCGATCTAGAAATCAAAACAAGATAGTTTTATAAATACTGAAAATAGTTTTTCCCCGCTTCTCCTCTATCAATTTACATAGATATTTACAACTGTTTTAATAAATACTTAACTAACTATATACTTAAAAATAAAAACTCCTAACAAAAATATGGCGTCAAAAAATTCGTCCGCATCGCTATCGACTGGAAGTGAGCCCAAAAGACTGGCGGCATTGCCACGTTGTATGGCAATGCTTATTCTCTGTCCGAGGTAAAAGCCAGCCCTTGGGTCACGCGAAGTATCCAATAAGCGTTTAGCAAGTTCTTTATATAACGCATGAGCACTCGGACCCCACGGTCCAAGAGTTTCAACCCCAAACGGCTCGAAAATATAATTGCCAACAAAGTTATTATATTCCCGCCGCTTGAGGTTATCCGCAGCCGCAGCGGCAGCACAGCACGACGAGCTAGGAAGATGGGATGGCGCAAGAGTATCGACACAAGTAGCGTCCACTAAAGGCCTACCCAACTTCCATGGGAATAAATAATAATAATAATAATAAATCATTTATTTCAGATTCATCCTAAGATTACATCCATATGTGTTAGTAGAATTGCGAGCTTACAAACTAGTGTTAGTAATAATTAATTGAATAAAGACACCGGCCGGTCGCTTGCCATCGTCGCGTACCAGGCCATTGCCTCCTCTATCTATGTTTTATAACTGCATTTCCTACTCCTACGTTTAATGCATGCCGTGGCAGCCTTTAATTAGGGCTACACTATAAAAAGTAAAAAGAAATACTATGAGTACTGTAACATGTATGCTTTGTTGGTTGTCCTTAAATAAATAAATAAATATCCAACTAGGTTTATGATTTTGAAAGTTTCTAAACTAGTAGTAGGCGCGCAATAGTGTTTATATAAACGTGTGTTAGCGCTCGCTACACTTATAATAATAGCCTTTATTTAGATAATTTAGTTCTGATTTTAATGTTTGCCTAATCTTTCTTTCCACCTCTTTGTACCCCCATGCCGTCTCTGTTATCATCTGTTTACCGGCAAAAGCCTCCCCCAACTTTTCTAGCTCACTACGAGTAAATATTTGTATGTCCAATAATCTCCAGCCTGAACTTGACTGAACACATGGAATCAACTGTCAATATGTCTGACTTCACCGTCCCGTGCCTGAACTTTATTTAAATCCGTGGCGTAGTTCAAAAGATATAAGCGGAGAAACAGACAAGAGGCTTTCGTTTTGCACTATTTAGAGATCAAATACTTCAAATTGAATGAATATTTACCTGACTTCTAAAAATCTGGCAACATCGCCACTAAAGTCAAATTGAGGCAGTTTCCCACCGAACAGCACTTCGCGCCACTCGGCCAGGTTCGAGGCTACGCTTGTCTCCCTCTCGGCCTGTAGAGTGTTCGAGGCTTCAGAGTCCTTCTTCAGTTGAGCGCGGAGGTCCGCTTCTTCCTTCTCGTAGATGAGGAGCTTTAGCTCCCACAGGGATTTTAGTTTACCTGTAAATTGTATCAGCATAAATTAAACCTATTAAAAATCAAAATCGATTCATCCGTTCGAGAGCTACAATGCCACAGACAGACACACACACGCAGACACGTCAAACTTATAACACCCCTTCGTTTATGCGTCGTGGGTTCAAAAGACAACAAGAGGCACATTGTGGAGTTTATTTCACAACTGCTCTCAAATGAGATACATCAACAAAGATATCTACCGACACAGGCTGGGCCTACCTTTTGGGCTCATAGCTCACTCATTCTCTTTCACAGAAGGCCTTAGTCCAAGCAGGTGGAATATTGAGAGACTGATAGCCAGTTTTAACATAACCATTGTACCTAGATGAACATTTTATTTTTTTGGTAAACGTTTTCTAAAAATAAACCTAGTTAGATCGATTTATCGCCCCCCCCAACCCCCTTTTTTTTAAGGATGGGAAATCATCAAATGACTTCTTGAGCGGTGGGGCGGTTCAGATTCTTAGTGACTAAAACCCATCTGTGTTTCTTCTTAAGCCCTTTGCGTTCCAGGGTTGCGATGACTCTTTCGAACAAATTCCGCAACCCTGGCCTCTGGTCCTAGCGGGCCCCATCTTCTATGCTTCAATGTCATAGTACAAAAGGGAGATAACTTTGGAAACCAACAATCATAATTAAATTGTTATTCTTACTTATATGAGCATGAAAAGCAGCAGTTTCACTCTCAGAAACAGTCTCCCCTCGGCCTATGGCTGTATTCTGTCTAGCTTTGCGCAGATTTGCCAATGCTTCTAGTTTGGTGAGACATTTCTTTGCATCACTTTTCTTACGAAGAACTTCTTTTAGCACTATGTCAGCTTGGAGTTTCTCCTCTTCTTCCTGTAATATTAACAGTTAGTACTTGATTAATGTTGTCAATCAGTTTAGTAGAAACTATTTGAATAAGTACAAAATTTTATGAAGCTAGCAAAGATTCTTAAAGTTAAGAAATACATTTTTACCAAAGTCAAAACCTAAATCAAGTCATTTATTCAAACAAGGCTCATAATCTGCACTTTTTGAACTTGAAAAAGACATTCCTAGTGATGCTGGGTAGAAGTGGCACAACCAACTCCCCAGCAACACATAATTATGGCTGCGAGTTTAAAGAACTTGAATTTATACAAAAAGTTTAGACATTTTACATTACCTGTTTTGCTTTGTTGATATCATCTTTTATTTTTTGCAAATTCTCATCAATCTTCCTCGATCTCTCCTTCAACTCTTTAATTCTCTCTTCTTTCTCTCTTTTCTTCTCCAAGTTAAGTCTTTTTAAACGCAACCTCTTTGCTTTTCTTTTGGCGTTACTCTTGCGTAGCCTGATCAAGAATGGACCAGTAACAAGGGTTAGGGCCCTCTCAATTTCAGCTTTTACTACTTCAAGTTCCCTTATTTTAGCCATCCATTCTGATCCTGTTAATGTTCTTACGTTGTCAGTTATATTTTTCTCTTGAGCTTGCAAGTCAACCACAGCAAGTAACGTTCGTCGTAGTAGTTCCTTGCCTTCTGTTATTGACGGGTATTTGACTTTGGGTTGTGTAGGTTCTTTTACCGGATTTCTGTTTTCGAAGGTTGACAGAAAGTCTTGATCGGCCTTTTCTCTTTTAGCTGCTGGGGTAGCGGATGGAATGAAGAACGGGGGAGGCTGTGGTGGGGGTGGTACATATTGTTCCGGAGCCTGTGGTACAAAATGTGGTGGTGGTGGTACATAGTGTGGAGGAGGCAGTGCTGGGGGTGGTACAAAATGCGGGGGTGGCGGAGGTGGGGGTGGCACAGGATATGATGGCAAACGTTGGAATGTACAATTATTTCCACGAAAATTACTATAAATATTAGGATTATAAGACATGATTGTTGTAATTTAAAAATTAGTATAAAAATAAAATGTTAAATTATAAAGCCACAGTTTCGGGTAGCTGACTCTCAGCGTCTTTAAGTACTTGTTCTGCTGCTAAGTAGTCCTCGTTCTCTTTGAGATCCTGCTCGGATTCTAATGTAGTCTTGAGGTCAGCGTATGCCTTCACCAGTCTAGGAAAGGAAATCATAAATGTAATTGTAAGCTTTATTTAGAATCAATTGACCCTGTAATATAATGTTTTATGAATACATGTGTGACAAACAAATGTATAAACACAAAATATTGATTTTATAAAACTCAAAATAAATATTTTGGATTAATACATTTGTTTACTGCCTGTAACTATGGTTTCCACAAAACATAGCCAGATGTGCCATAAATAATTAATGATAAGATTACACATTCGCTATACATATTTGGTGATAAATTGGTAGTTACTATCAATCTCTAAGAACAATGATAAGGTGAGGCAGTTTGAAACATGATTCATATTTGAAACAACTTATAAAATTTTACAAGGATATGAGATTCAATTTATGCATACAAAAGATCATAAATATGAATCATCACGCTCCAATGAATAAGGACGCCAACAAAGAACAGATGTCGCGCAACGGATCCTAACCTCCTTGCACACCTGTGATTTTACCGAAAAAAAGCGATGAAACTACACCAACAAAGTCTTCAGAACAACAATGTGTGATGAATTATAGGTCTAAATAGAAGTTTTAGTGCTCCACTCACCGTCTTTGACAATCTGGGACCATCATCAGTGACTCCTGCAAGACTTCCTCCTGCTTTCGGATGTTATGTTCGTCCTGGCCTTCGTCTTTAAACCTCTGTACTCTATTCTTCTGCTGTTCTGCTTCTTTTTCGTACACTAGTTTCTCCTTGGCAATGCGTTTTACAACGCCAGTTTTTATTTTTATTTGACGAATTCTGGGATCTGCCATGTTCGAAAGCTCGCCTATTGTTTTTTGTGTGTCAACCAGTCAAACTCGAATGACAGCTGCGCTGCGCAGTGCAATGTGCAATGGCAATGGCAACTCGTTAGGCTTGGGCAAGAAATATCGAAATAATGATATTTTTCCTTTTTTTTTGGACGATGACCACTCGCAGTTCAGCACACTAAAGCTGGTTACTGCTTAATTAACCGGATAAAGATATTTTTCCGTAGAATTATCGATATTTATAGTCGAATTTTTAATCGCAATATTTCGATATTCGATATTGAATTTGTATCAAATTCGATAAATTTTTCACGCAACTCACGTAACTAAATTGAGTGCTGCCCGCTGCGAGTTGACCGCAAAGAAGCATCATTGAAAAATACTATTTTCTTCATGTGTATGATTAACGAGTTTTGGTTATTTTGGGAATATGTATTACATAAGATAACTGACGATATATCGATATTTTTCACTCGATTATTGTCAATATTGTTTAAACTACAAGTTAGATTTTCACTTCGTCTCCGAATCATCAAAAACATCGTAAGACGCATCAAGGGGACAGACAGAATACCTTCCATTTGCGTGCCCAAAATATATCGATATATTTTTTTGCACTTGCCCATCCTTACAGCTTAATCGCATTGTGTTCCAGAGATATTTTTTTCTATTTTGAACATAAAAATGTGTGCACCGCAAGTTTAATCCAGCCCCGGATATAGGGGGCGGGCGGCAAGTTCAAGAGGTGCCAAAATACTTTGGCGCCCCTTGCGGCGGGTTTGATATACTTTGGACCCCGGATTCGACCTCATCACACCGGAAATCTTAAAGGAACTGCCCAAGAAAGCCATAATTTTCATAACTCTTCTGTTTAATGCTGACTAATATACCTGAAAACCTTCAGACTCTCTTATTTTCCGCTTCTACGGAATATCTCACAGATTGTTATGAGAAAGAAGCCAGGAAAATCCAATCACTCTGTTACATCCTATAGACCAATAAGGCTGCTACCAGCGCTGTCCAAACTCTGGGAAAGACTACTCATTAGACGGCATAAGTATGTACTGTCCACTACATCAGTTCATCAATTTGGTTTTCGAGAGAGCCATTCCAATGTGGAACAAGTGCACAGAGTTTATTTTGTCATCAGAGAGGGTCTACAGCGATAACAGTTCTGCTCTGCCACTTTTCTTGACATCCAACAAGCGTTCGATAGAGTGTGGCACAAAGGGCTGCTTTGTAAAATAAAGCAGCAGATACCCCATAATTTATTTCTAGTAATCCAATCTTACCTGATGAACAGAATCTTCCAGGTGAAGTGTGGGTACTCCAAATCCTCCTTCTACGACATCGAAGCTGGAGCACCGCAAGGTTCAGTTCTAGGTGCAGTACTGTACAACATCTTCATAGCTGACCTGCCCCCAGGTGCGGTTACTGCCACGTATGCTGACTACACCGCTATATTATCTTGTGATGCCTCTTCCACCCACACCTCTAGCGTCCTACAAGATCAACTGTAGCAACCAATATGGACATACGGTATACAAATATGGAGTACTGCCAGTAAATCGAACTAAGCCATCATTCAGCGTGCTTAATTTGCGTAAACAAAATTCTGAGGACTCAAGCCAATGCATCATGGTATACAACCAACACCGAAATTCACGTGTACCTAGAGGTCCCCACTGTGGCTGAGGCCATAAAGTTCAAGGAAAAGCTCAATCTGGAACGCCTGAGACATCACGCTAATCCACTAGCAAGTGGTTTAATCCAAAACCCAAATAGCCCAAAAAGAAGGTTAAAAAAAGGCACGCCCTTGACACCTAAAATAAGAAGGGAAATGGACTCAGTTCAGACCCCAATCGCCAATCAACCTTCCACCCACCCGCTTATAGTCAAGAGACTGATCGCAGGCGGAACAAAAAGAAAAAAACAACTTGTACTACAGTACCTACAGCTCCAATGATGTAATCGTACCTTTATCGAGTTTCATATTAATAGAATAAATAAGCTGAATAATCCAACCTCCTTGAAAGCGCTTTTGGCCAATACGTTTATCTCACTTTAATAATAAAGAGAAAATGAGACGAAATATGTAGTTCTAATGTTCAGCACGCGCACGTGGCTCCATTTGCAAATTCGCGGTATTTTCAGAAGGAACGTCAAAGATTGTTGCGACTTTTCAACTGATATCTAAATTTTTTCATTACCTATTGTAGGTTTCTCGCAAACGTGTTGAATAACGTTGTATGACACACGTTCGGAAATTGGTTTAATACAAACTCGTGACTATGGTAAGCCCTTGTTTGTAAAAACCAACTTACCGCACTAGTATCATATAACTATTTTGACGACTTTTTATATGACGACTTTTCACATTTCATTTATAATGGTGTTCCAAATGTTCGTACAACTTTTCAGCTCTATGCAAATTATTGTAACCTTGCATGTCTAAATTGACCGGGCTATACCTATTGGAAATTGGGACCTTGAATAAAATATAGTAAAATACATTACATAAATATTAGCTGCAAGCAAGACACTTGAGTGATGTTACACTTTGTATCTTCTTATCAGAAATATTGGAGATAAGATTTTGCGGATGAGTATGACTTGCGTCCTGGTATCTAGATCCAGCAGAAAAAAAAAATCTATATCAGTTACAATAGAAGTAAACAAATACAGGCTGAACTAAAGCTCCATCATAATAAAAGTTTATCAGTTATTCGTCTGGATAATAGGTATCCCTACCCTACGACTTCACCATATTTGTTCTAGTCTAGGTAGGGTTTTGACCAAAATCATTCATTTGAGGAATTTGGTCAAAGCTCACGCTTCCTTAAACTGAGTTTATATTAAATGATTCGGTTACCTATTCGTCCACCTTAGACACCAAAATTAAGTATTGTCCTCGACTTGATTTGTTTCTAAAGTATGTAATAATACCACCAAAAATACCTACGTGCATTTATGCAAAAACACTTAACAGCACCCTGTATCACAGCAGTATGCCGCGTAAACCGTAGGGGATTTGATCTCTTCGTTTATCTGACAAGAGTTTCTAGATCCGTACAGATATGCCTCTCGATAGGGGCCGACGAGACATAAATATAAGTATTCTACTTCGAGAGATTACCGTCAGTACCACTTACCAAGATGAAGGTGATACTCCTGTTGGCAGGTAGGTTCTTTTAGTTGCTATTGTAATAAGGAATAACTGTAGTGACCTAATTAATATACAGAAGATAATGGTGGCATCTCTGAGATCCTGGGAGAAATGAGGGTCCAGTGCAAAGTAGCTCCCTCAGGTTAAAAACACCTATTTTTGTCAGAACCGCTTCGGTTCATTGGTGGTTGGAAAAATCCTGGCGAAAGCGGAATTCAGCAAAAAAATATGTGTTTAACCTTTGACGGATATGATTACTTCCATAGAATTCAAAAAAATAAATGTTCATAGAAAATGGCACCAACATTTCTCCCATTAAATAAGTTGTTTGTACACAGGAGTGACAGTGGCGCTATGCGCCGTGCCCAACACACAGCAGGCACGTAGGCTGCATGCCCACAAGAATGCTGATGGTAGCTTCTTCTTGTCAAATGAAGGACGTAAGTATAACACAGAAACTCACCAAACCATATGGTATTTTCCTGAAAAAAAAACCAATCCCAAAAAACGTATTTTTTTATTGTCGCTTAAACAAAAATTGAAGACGAAGCAATGCGTTGAAAATTCACGTGACATCACTCGTTGGTACACTTTTTACAAATAAGTGACGTCAACAGCTTCCACTCCTGAACTTTAATATGCTTTAGCTTTGTCAATTTTGATTGATTTAAAAAGGAAAAAAATACGTTTCCAATATTTAGGTTTTAGATTAAATATGAGCATAAATAAAAAAATAAAAAAGTGTGTGCGTTTGCTCCGACGCACGAGTGGAGTTTACTCCTTAAGAACTATTATTGTGTAGATCATGTAAAAAGAGGGTAAATAAAAGCATCTTAAATAAGATGAGTATACTTTGTATATACCTACTCACATAAATAATCTCGCAGAGAAAGGTCTGCAAAGAACGTTGCACAAAGGAACGTAACGCCTAACTTTTAGTTAACGCTCGATTTTGCTCCTCATAAAATTTTCATACCGCGGGCTAAATATGAAAATTTGTTTCTTAAGGAGTAAACTCCAAAAATGCTTTGGTTTGTCTTTCGTGCACAACTACCTGCATCCAGAACTAAGAAATATTAATATATAAATGCCGTCCAAACTTACAGCAAAAAACTTTATTTTATTTGAACGATTGATGATTAAGTACTTACAGGTCAGGTCAGGAGTTGTAGTTATGATCAAATTCTTATCTGGAAACTAGAACTTTCCAGCAATCAGAAGTCATCATAATCATAAACCTTCTTTGTATGCAACCAGCTTCCGGCCCCCACTACGTGGGCCACGTCGGCCGTAACGCAGCCAGCCAGGACAGCCGGGTGAATTTCAACATGGAGGCCTCCGGAGAAATCTGGAGGGGCGGCTTCAAGGTCAGCATCACCTGGACTGGCCCCAGCGATATAGTGTTCCAGGACTGTATCGATTTTGGTAAGCAAACCCCGGTCCAGGAGGACTTTTGCTAAAGTTACGATGAGGTTTCGTATCTGAAAATCAATATTGCGCAAGGACCTTTTTTCGTAGCACTCAAAGTCGTATCTTGCACGAGTTGTACGACTCTTGTGCTTATCTAAAAATATTGTGTAGAATCAGACATCATAATAAGCTTATCAGAATATTGATAAAGGTGCTCGAAAGCGAAGCACCTGTCAATATTTATATCAATAGAATCTAATCGACATGAATTGGTAGCTCAACATGGAGAGTTATGGAATAAAATTTTGTCCAGTTCACTTTAGGCGACAAAAGTCAAAAAAGTCAAAAGTCAAAAACGTTTATTTCAATTAGGCCATTAAACGGCACTTTTGAACGTCAGCATTTACAGTTCAGTAAAATATATTAATAAAGTGACTCTACTGTCCATTCGGAAAGGTAGATTCTTATGGAGAAGAACGGACATAAACTCAGCTACCTATGTCTAAGTTTAAATTGTGTGATGTTATTAACAGTAGCATTCTTTTCCAGGTGCAAGCCAATGGTTCGCCGGCCCAGAACAGAAGCAGCAGTACTGGCCCATCCAGAACTCCAAACTCCAGAAGTATTCTATCGTATCCAAGGAGGAAGATAACGCAGCCGTCAGCGAGCGCTACTGGCTCAACTCCGACGGCATGTATATCTACGTGGCTCCTGAAGTGCCACTCTTCGTCGACTACCACAATGTCCTCGAGAACCATCTCTGTCTGATCGCTGAAGTGTCTGACCCCTACTCCACGCAGCGCACAGAAAACATCCTGAAATACGACCTCTGGTTCTTTGAAAACCCTAAAGTCGCTCACCAACATGCCGTCGACACATACCTCGGCAAACCCTCCGGCATCCCTGACTACAGAATGATCCAGTATCCTATCTGGTCGACCTGGGCTCGCTACTCGAGGGAAATCGACCAGGACTCGCTCTGGGCATTCGCCAATGAGATCAAGGACAGTGGTTTCCCCAACGCTCAGTTTGAAATCGACGACCTGTGGGAAGTCTGCTACGGTTCTTTGTTCGTGGATGTGAGGAAGCTCCCCAACTTGAAGCAGCTGGTTAAGGACATCAAGAGTCTTGGCTTCAGAGTTGCTATTTGGGTGCATCCCTTCATCAATAAGGACTGTGAGCCCTGGTACTCTACGGCTCTAGACAAGGGGTAAGTTGAAAAATCTTAGAATGATTTTGGTTTCATGGTCCATATGCTACATGAATGCATCTAATCATATCCTCATCTTTCTACAGCTACTTGGTACTCAACGAACAGGGCAGCCCCGACACGACCTGGTGGAACAACAACGGCTCCGTGCCCGGCTACATTGACTTCACAAACCCTGAGGCAGCCAACTGGTTCTCCAAGAGAGTCCAGGAGATCGTAGATACTTATGACATTGACACCGTCAAGTTTGACGCTGGAGAGTCAAGCTGGTCTCCTCAGGTATGATTTGAAGCTCATGAATTTTACTGTTCCCAAAATCTTTGGTTCGTTATTAGGGACCAGCAGGTACATCACCATGGATTTAGACTGCAAGCACGTTCAATAGTTGCTCACACTCTACCAGCTTTCATTAAATATATGGGCACATAACAGTACCGGTTCTTAATTAATAGAAAAGCTTAAGGACCAGATATTGCTAATTCCCAGCAGCTATGGGTTTTTTTTTGAAGCTAAATGTTTATGACAAAATTAAGATAGTGACCCTCCTGCTGACTGATATGATTGATCATTTGTAGATCTCACTTGAACTTAGTAATATTTAGTGACCTTCTCTGGCAAAAGTTATAACGATTCCTTCTTCCGCAGATCCCAGTACAGAAAGACCTAGACATCAACCTGCACCCCGGACACATAGTACAAGCTTACGTGCGCACTGTCGCCAAGTTCGGACCCGCCATTGAAGTCAGATCTGGAATGAGGTAAGATATCAAAACAACAGTCCAATATATACATATTTAAGTAAACTTATATTATGCATGATTTCTAAAACATAAAACGGATTATTACTCTGCGAATCTAACTAACGGTCGGTAAAGTAACGATCCGACATGTAATTTTTTTTTTAAAGATTCTAGATAGAATAAAGCACCTTCGGGAGATTTTCCTATATACTTACTACGAGATAATCTTGCGTCGTTATCTTACGGCATACTATAGTTTTGTCACGGACTTTATTCCGAGGGTTCCAGGCAACAATATGCTTTAAAAACATAAACGCTTCGATAACAACGAAAATATGGTGCTAGTTTTTCATTATAAAAACAATTGGTATATGATATAGTCCCTAGGAATCGCGGCGGACCTATTTTCTGATTTCCTCACTCAAAATCATACTCATCCTCTTTTCCAGGACCCAAGACCTCCCCGTATTCATCCGCATGGTAGACAAGGACACTCTCTGGGACTTCAACAACGGCCTCGAGTCCTTGATCACCACCCTGCTGTCCATGAACCTGAACGGCTACACCCTGGTGCTTCCCGACATGATCGGAGGCAACGGGTACAATGAGAAGCCCAGCAAGGAGCTGTTCATTAGGTGGCTGCAAGCTAATGTATTCATGCCGACGCTGCAGTACTCCTTCGTGCCTTGGGACCATGATGATGAGGTAGGGTCTATGATCTCTTAGCAAAATCAAGGTACATACTTGACGTGAAGCATGAATTCCGCGAAGAGTTGGGCAGAGTTGTATGTATGTCCATATTAAAGAAAGTCAAAAACAACACACAAATTGCCTGTGCCTTCTGAACGAAAGAAAACTTAATATTTCACTCTATATTATATTACCTACTCTCTGTTAAATACCAAAGTGACTTCCTCAGTTTCGTAGCTTTAAATTCGTTACTAGTTGTGGTTTTTAAATAAATGGTGTGAAAAATAATACTTGAGTTCCCAAGGTTTCTGGGAAAAGATAATAGAAATAAGAATCGTCTGGTTGAGACTAGATCGGTCTGAATATTCGTTGAGACTGGTGTTGGCACTAGTGCTCTGTTTTAGAGTTCGTTCCTTATGCGAGAAAAAGGAACCCTAACGTCTGCCTGTCTGTCACAGCGGGTTATTTTTGGAACTTCTTGTTTAACCCTTTTTATTTTCTCCAGGCAGTAGAAATCAGCCGCAAATACACGCACCTGCACGCTGACTACGCTGACACCATCGTGGCCGCCATGGAGAAGTCCGTGGAATTCGGCACGCCCGTCAACCCGCCCATCTGGTGGCTCGACCCCTACGACCAGGATGCGCTTGCAATTGCTGACGGTGAGACAGTCAGGATTACTTAGCAAAAACAACGAATTTCAATAGAATCAGCCGGTCTATTCTGTCAACATCGCACCGTGTAAACTTAGGTGGAGTGAGCATGAAGTGACCTGTCATTTCATCTTGTTTGTGTTGAGTGACAGCTCACCTCACCTTCCACGGTGAAATGTTTACAGAATCGTACTGCTGTTGTGCTATTCTGTAAAACCTCACCGTGAAAACGAAGGTGAAGTGAGCTGTCAATCCTTCAAATCAAGTTGGAATTATATTCACTTCACGCTCACTTCACGTTTTCTCGGTGAGGTGTTTCGGTGAGACCAGCAGTAACAAAGATCTCGGAAAGTGGATATGTGTTTGTTGGAAGCCAAGCTACTGTAACAATCTGTCAAATTTCTTTAATAGATTTTCAACTTTATCGCCAAAGCGTTAGATTCAAGGTTGATTGGGAAAATTTTACAGTTTCGGGTAGCTTGATGTGATGGCGTCTGTACCTGAACTAGTCGCTAGGCTGCTCTTATTTTTTTTGTGCAACCTCCTTGTGCCTCTGCCACAGTTTTAAGTAGCTTTGATGGTGTTACGAAACTTCTGGAGTATGCTTGAAAACATTACGCATTTGTCCACGAAGCGGAGATAAGATTTCCAAAATCCGTTTACTGCTTAGCTAGATGATTAAATAACTAGTAAGGGGAACCTGGAGAACTCCTCTTAAAATAACGTCTATTGCCTACCTACCTCTATACCTACAATGTGAACCATACTGACCTGACAAAAATATTTAAATATACAAGCTGAAATTTTAATGGTTGTTTTCCCGCAGCGAAATGAGTTTGTCTTGGTAATACAATCGATTTATGAAAAATAATTAATTTAAAGTCAAGAAATGGCAAAATAACAATTGTGATAAACAAAACTCGAAAGCGACTTCGAACCAATAGTTGTACATCGCGATAGTTTCGCGCAAAGCGGTTGCGGTCGTTGCCCTTCGCGTATCAACCAACTGAAAGGTATAACATAAAAGGATGCCGCGCGCGATGCGCGGGGCCTCACTTGCCGCGTGCTTGCAGACAAGTTTATACGCGTGAGAACTTATTTTGCTCTGAACATTTATGAATCGCTTTTCACATTGTCGGCGCGCCGTCGCTCTGTCAGTAGTACCTACGTCACATCTAGTGTGTTACTATTGCTTCTCACGCTTTCGAATTTATGTTTTTTTTTAATGCAAAGCATTTTTATTTTTTAAGTTTAACTTTATGTTTTGATAGTACTACTGATGGCTTATCGTCTGCCACGGGTAAACAACCATTCAAATTTCAGCGTGTATAAGATATGAGCACATTACACACAAATTGTTCTTCAAGATACAAGATCATCCTGGTTTGAAGGACAGGGGCCTTACTCATATGTGAAAGTCATACCTAGCCATATTTGTAGTAAAAACTCTGATGTAACTTAGGCTAATCTTTTCCGAAATGATTAATTACTCACAGTAGACACAAACAATTCATGAAACCCATACCATAAACAGTAAATCAGTAACTTATCATCTTCTCTTCTTCCAGAATTTCTTCTAGGTGAGAGCATCCTTGCTGCCCCAGTAGTGAAGCCAGGAGCCGTCTCCAGGGACGTATACCTGCCTAGAGGAAACTGGCGCGATGGCAACACCGGCGAGCTGATCCAGGGTCCCAAGTGGCTCAAGGACTACCCCGCTCCTCTGGATGTGTTGCCATACTTCACTCTCGAATGAACTTTGTTGTTCATGTAATTAATACTCGAATGTTGTGTTAATAAATTATTGTTGTTAAGTTTTATTGAATTTTATAACCGTGTTTTCATTTCTTATCTTTTGATAATAGAAGACTTAATATGTAAATTAAGTTTTGATGCTTATGAAATCAGGGATTACGACTAGATAAATGCAAAACACCATCGCTACCTGAATTCTCAAGCCAATTTAATAATCAATGTAGGTGCTTAATGACAATGATTACCGAATAATTTAACTTCAAATTCATTGAACTGACAAAAATCGACAGGCATTTTAGCAGAATACAGAATTCTGCAGAAGAGGCCTCTGACTTTGCGATGCGTTGCAACGGGTGGGACAAAATAGGCTACATAGAAAGATTCTGCTACATCTGCAAGGAATCGGCAGGATAGCTTAGTTCTTGGTCGAACGGTACCCACAAGCACTGAGCTGCAACTATATATATAGCAACTCAGCTCATAAGTCATAAGAGATGTGGCTAAGAAGAGTGGGACATTTGAACCGAATGAACGACGACGGCATCGTTTCGAATTTATAGTCTAGTAAACTAAGAACGAGAATTCACATCGGAAGAATTATTGTTTTTATAACTTGAATTTTGAATTCTAGATTATGAATCTATTGCCACCAATGCCCGGTTTCTGAAGTTTTTATCGGTCGTTTATCTGTCCGCCAACCAATGGCGTTATGATAAATAACGTTAACGAAGAAATAAACGACCGATAAAAAGCTCAGAAACTGGTAAGTGGTAAGTCAACTATCGACTTTAACACTGAACGTTAAGTTGATATTCAAGTAGGGCTGCCATCACTAAAATTGCCGACGCCGGACAAAATCTTAGAAACCCGGACATTTGAGTGAAATTGAATATTTTCCCCGGACGTCCCCAAACAAAACGTCGTTTTAAATAAAAAAACATTTTCTTAATAATCTATTGCGGCTTGTTTGCAATTTAAAACTACAGCGTCGGCTGTTTTGCAGCGCCGAAGTTAGCGTATAAGCGGCTTACGATTACTAATGAATTTTTAACTAAGTTTCGTTGTCATTCGTTGCTTATCATTTTAATTTCAATCGATCCAGTTACCCTTGATATAAAACGTGTCCAGTCTTTTGAAATCGCGCCGGACGTTCCCCTGACGCCCTCACTAGGGCAAATCCGGGGAAATCCGGACGGATGGCAACCCTATATTCAAGGAAACATTTGTATTAAAAACCCCGAAACTCGTATGGGTTCCAATTGAAATTGAACTATGATATAGAGTTTTTTGTTTCAAAAAGTTATAAAATTACCTACCCCGAAATCTGATTTCAAATAATAGTATCATAAATAAGTTATTTATATACTATACTTTATGACACTAGTATCATAAATAAGTTATTTATGATACTAGTGCGGTAAGTTGGTTTTTACAAACGAGTAGACTAATGTAAGTGTCTAACGGGCTTACCACAGTCACGAGTTTGTAAAAACCAATTTTCACAAGTGTCATACAACGTTTTTCAACACATTTGCGAGAAAACAGTACAATAGGAAATGAAACAAACTTTTTGTTTTGAGATATCAGTCGGAAAGTCGCAACAATCATTATCGTTCCTTTTATGAAAATAGCGCGAATTTGCAAAAGGCGCCACGTGCGCGTGGTTAAAATTAGAACTACATTTTTTGACTCATTTTCTCTTTAGTATTAAAATGAGACAAACGTATTGAACAAAAGCGCTTCCAAGGAGGTTCGATCATTCAGCTTATTTTTTCTAGTAGGTAATGAGAAACTCCTTGGTGGAATATTCTTATATTTTTTAATGGCAATTAAAAAAAACCGTAATGAATACGCACGCTATACAAAGAGGAGGGCACGTTTCATTGTATTGTGCGTAATTTTTAACTTTTGAACAATGTATACAGGCTTCGTAAATGCATTTTTTGAGCAAATGTGTTGAAAAGGTATTTCTTTTATTGCAAGTTGCATAGGCTGGTAGGTCATGGGTTAGTAGTTCTTACGTAAAAGGTTAAAACTGATCTTACTCTAGGGCAAAAACAGAAGCCGCAATAACGATAGTATAGAGCGGTTTTTATAGTCTAGAATGCCTTCAGTGACCGACTACAAAAGGATCTTGGACTTACGAGTTCGCTTTGGCGAGTCTTCTGAGCTGAAAGAAAGACATTGGTGATACTCCGTTAGGGACATATACAAAAAAATAAAAGTGATACTTTGTCGCTAAAATTGTAATTCGTTGGCACGTAAAAGTGGCCTGGATGGCGCTGTGGATTACGCGCTACGAGTCGGGGGTTCGATCGCTGCATGCAACATTTTTTATGAAAGGACAGTCGCAAATAATCTCGGATGAACAAAGATAAAGCCGAGTCTTAAAATAACAAATAATATTCAAATTTGTTTCCGGTCTTGCTTGTCGTGTTTATAAAATTTAAAAACTTACAGAATCTCCTGAGGAAGTATTTTGTTCATAATATGCTTTCAGAAGTAAAAATCATTTATCATATTCATTACTTCCTATAAAAATGACATTGGTTGACACTAAGTGGTACTGATAGGTAGACATCATTCTCACATATATGTTTGTTTGTATAATTTTCACACGAATGATGTAATCCTATCATTGTAAAAAACATCAATTTAAAAGAGTGTCCGTGGAGTTTCTTGTACGTTCTTCTCCATAGAGATCTACGCTTTGGAACGTGTAATTAGCTTCATCTCTTTGGATAGACCGACCTTGACTATTCAAAAGTGCCTGTAATGGTTTAATTGAAATAAATGCTTTGAGTTTGATACCTACATCCCTAACACGGTCACCAAGTCTAAAAACCCAATGTTGAAGTTATCTTATGGGCAGGCTACTTGAAATGAGATAAAATTGATAAGAAACACGGCCAAATAACAAAAGGTGACGACAGTGATAATATCTACATATAACAAACATATATTTATCTCAATAAAATATTGCTACAAATTGGGAAGCTTTTAAAATCATATCATGAGAGATGCGAGTTTACTATACGGTGCCGGAATTTGTTCGAAAGAGTCACCGCGGCCCTGGAACGTCAAGGGCTAGGAAGAACACGGATGGGTTTTAGTCAGTAAGAGTCTGACACGCCCTTCCGCTCCGCCCGGAGCGGAAGAAGTCATTTGATGATTTCACCCTTTTATTTTTGAGCCCCTTTTTTATTTGTTTTGGTGTACAATTAAGAGTATATCTATCTATACAAATATACAATACATACAGCCAATAATGTCCCCACTGCCGGGACACAGGCTTGAAAAAAAAATGCAACACACGAGCCCAGTGTGGATTGATCGTGGTCAATAATAATTTGATGACAGGTGCTTTTTGCTTTTAGAACATGTTTTCTCACCGATACAATATTTACCTAAAACCGTTTAGGGTTCTTGTGGACGAACGGCACAGCAGCGTCAACGGCAGCGGTCGACGCTGCTGCGCCGTTCGTCTGTCAGAACACTCAGAGAGCAGCAGTGGCGTAGCTGGTCTCAAAGGGGCCCTGTATCAAACATTTTTGGAGGGCTCGTTTTTAGGGGTATTGTTTTTAAAAAAAGCCTTACTAACTCAGAACTGTCTTGGCAAATGTAGATAAAGCTTTGCGTCCACACGTCGGAGCCCTTGTAAACCGGGGGCCCCGTATTTTTTATACGGCTGATACGGCGGTAGCTACGCCCCTGGAGAGCAGTGATGTTGAAATTAATTACACAGAATAAAAAGCCTGCCTGAGTTTGAACACACGACGCATCACAAGTCGGGGCCGTAACAACTGGGCCGCTACTTTATGAGCATTGATAGCTCTGCCCACAATGAGTTAATTTCAATATATCGATGAGTGAGGTACCTATCTACTATATAACCGCTGATAGTGGTACTCACATTGCAAATAAGTACAGTGAGTACGAGAAGCAATCAACAAAACATCCTAATCACAATATATAAAATTCTTCCGTTACCTACTGACTGAGTGACTGAGTCAAAGAGACATCGCTCAGCCAAATCTACTGGTCGTAGAAAGCTTGTGGCATGTAGCTTCTTTACACTCTGTAGGGGAGCACTAAGAGAGGATTTCCCGAAATTCCTACGGGAACGGGAAAAAACGGGATATGCGCGTATCATAGAGAATAGTCTTGGGCGCGTACGAAGTCGCGGGCAGCAGTTAGTAGGTATTATAAATGTTCGAGGATAGATGGATATACATATGTTTGTTACTTTTTCACGTAAAAATCTACGTACTTAACGATCTTTGATGAAATTTAACAGTTATCATACCAACTACTAACTACTTTTCTTTCTTTTTTTTCATTTTTTCTTTCTTTCTTTCTTCCTTTTCTTTCTATCTTTTTTTTCATTTTTTCTTTCTTTCTTTCTTCCTTTTCTTTCTTTCTTTTTTTCATTTCGTACGCCGTTATATAACGGCGGTGCAGGCGTAGCTGCGGGTGGCAGCTATTATAAAACAATATCCGAGAAATAAGTTGATCAATTTATGTCAAAATGATGGCAGTGACAACGAAGGCCCCGGCTCGCGCCACAGACGCGGGAAAATTGACAGAACGCCCTAGGGGCCTTCTTAACATCACATCCGTTATTGTCAGTTATTACTATCACTATCCGGCAACAAACTTCGGATGGAGTTAGTCTACTTTAGTTGTCGACTGTACTTAATAATCGCGGGCCCACCTTAATTAATTTATCATCAACATCTATGATAATGATAATTATAAAGTTAACACTGATTTAAACTAAAGAGATAAGTGAATTCATTTATCAAATCAAACGAAAATTACTGTTCAAAAAACGGTTTTCAACGAAAAGAAAAATTGAGAAGGTTTTTGTAAAATCATCTCGATCTCGAATAATCTCGCAGATGATTTCAGCTCACGACGGACCGATAGTGTTGTAAGATGATACAGATGTCAAGATATCGATGAAGATAACGTCAAGGAAAGCGACAGTCGATGGTTATTGCTGGGACGCGATGGCGGCGTTGAAGGCGATTTTATGTAAGTGTTTATAACTGTATTATATATCTAGGAACATGACCCAATCACTGATCATCTTCCAGCCCCATATTACTTGGGGTCGGCACAACACGTTTTTTTCTTTCATTCTGTCCTGTCAACCGTCACGCTATCACTAACACCCTTTTCTTTCATATCACTTCTAACACAATCCATCCATCTTTTCTTTGGCCTCCCTCTCCCTGTCCATCAATCCACATTTATATTCATAACTCTTTTAGTTACGTGCATTTCATCCCTCCTCTTCACATGACCATACCAAGATAAGCGGTTCCTTTTTAACTTTTCCGTTACTGGCGCCACTTTTAAACTACCTCTAGTGAACTCATTCCTCACTTTATCCATTCTCGATACTCCACACATCCATCTCAACATGACCCAATCACTGTACCTAAGTAAACGTGTTTTGTTCTTACAAAGACACATATCATGATTCACGATGAAATCTACGTACACTTCATCGTGAACCCCCCGCCACATTCCATTCATTATATATAATTATGTGGCTGGCGCAGCATGACTTACTTACCTGTATGGTAGATAGTAGATAGCTGTTAAACAATAAAAAAACATTATATTTCACTTTTCTCCTTGACCTTGAAAAATATTCATTTAGGATTTTCAATAATATACTCGAGGATAATATCCATAGATACAAATATTATAAACGAGAAAGTAGAGCTCTGTCTTGTCTGTCAGTTTGTTGAAAAACCTTATCACGTTTTGATGAAACTTGGCACACGGTAGATCATGTCCCGGGATGGTGGAGTGAGGAGTAAGCGTTACCTTGGGATAATTTCCGAAATACACGCGAACAAAGCTACTGTTACATAAAAATAACATCCTCTGCCTGCGATAAACATTCAGATGAAAGCAAAAGATACTGTACCTATGTGTAATTTGTAATCAATATATATGTCACCGGAAAATTGTAATAAATCTTCAATAGGTTATAATCTCTCGTTATATTATGAAAAAATCGTTTTGTATACAATAAATGCCATCAAAATTCAATAGTTTCCAATATATCCGTGTTATTAAGAAAAATTAGTTTACTATTTCTCGCGATATTTTACAATCTTACGGCGTTTGCAATTTTCCGGTAACATATATAAAATCTTCCGTTACTGACTGACTGAGTGACTGACAGACAACGCACAGCCGAAGCTGCTGTGGCCTTAGTGCGATTTTAACGTTCTCGATCGCGTTAGCGTAAACGTCAATTTGTATTGAAACTGAATAAGCGCCGTCTGGTGACAATAACTGGAAACCTTTTGTTTTCCATGCACATTGACAGAAGCGACCGTTTACGCTAACGCGATCGAGTGCGTTAAAAAACTCGCACTAAGCCCGCTGGGCGTAGATATGTAGTATGGTCGTAGAATACTGAAATTTGGCATGTAGATTCCCTACACTCTGCAGTGGAGAACTAAGAGAGGATTTCCCGAAATTCTAACGGAAAGTCGCGGGCAAAGGCTAGTAGCTATTAAGAAGTACCTGACGCCTATCTACGTCCTCAAACTCATAAGTAGGTACCTGAAAAGAGGGAACATAATTATCATTGGAGTCATAAACTACTTTCTCACTAATCAAATAAACAATTGATTGCATTATTTATTGTAACCAATTGACTGTCGCGTTAGTCATTGGTCAAGAGGTCTCAGGGACAGTTGGGGACTTGATAAACAAAGGGCACGTGGACAGGGCGCTGACAAGATTAAATGTATGGCGTCAAAGGAATGAAATATACTTAGCGTCGCGGTCGCGCTGACAGACGTCATGATACATTTTCGTCACAGTACCCTATCCGCTAAGTATATCAAAACCCTGAGTGGTCCTGGGTTCGATCAACAGCATTTTTTAAGTAAGTTAGTAACCCAGAGTCCGGATTTTTACAGTTTGTACAACTGGTTAACGTTATTATAATAATTCTACTATTTTTTAAGCAACGTTCACATTAGCATCTCAATCGCAAATTGAGACCATGTTGACAGATTGCAACTAAGATGCGACAGAATTGACACTCTGCAGTAGGTCGCCACAGAACAATTTATGTTCACTTTGTTGTTAAAAATATTAAAAAAGGAATTTTCTTTTCCAGTGCTCCTAACCCTTGGTGCGCGGGCGCAAACGGCTGCTGTGACAGAATCCCCGAGCGTGCGAGCTGATGACGTCACGCTCACCCTGGTGCCCATCCTCACCGGAGGGTTCCAACTTATTTTGATTGAAGGTAAGTGCAGCTACGGCTTCAGGCTTCGGTCTAGGGCCTCACTTTCATCATTATTTTAGAAGAAAGACGCCCACTGCTGGGCATAGGCCTCCCCCAAGTGCCACCACGTCGGCAGGTCCTATGCAGAGCTTTATTGTAATATCCTGATTGCTGTGGGTAGAGAGGCCGAGATATGAATAATCAATCCTCTCGGGATACTTTACAGTGGTTTTGGTCAAAGAAAATGGAAAGGGCAGTAGGTACCGTTTGTAATTTGCCCGTCGGCACCTATTCCCTTCAAACCACAATTCAGCATGCCTGCTTAGTAAATGAATATGACGGCAGAAAGTAAGAAGTAATATTAAAATATTATTTTTACTTTCTGCTAAAGCAACTCGCGGTAAATAATAATGAAGTAATGTAAGCTTAAAATTTCTGCAGCAACGGCAATTAGGTACGTTAATTTTGAATGATGATGTCTGGGGTTTTTATTGATAATACTTCCCTATCGGTCTACTTTATAACGAAAAGCTTAAATCCACTGTAAAACTGCCAAAGTCCAATGATAAACATACATATAACGCAGAACGTCCATATCAAAAGTTTTATCCCAAGACACCTACCTATTATTTATGGGCACCTGCTTAAGCCTACCTGCCTAGGTACCATTTTAATTCTCCAAGGCTATGCACAACTAAATGTATTCTAATTTACGCAAATTACAGGACCGTACCGCGAGATGGATAAGACTTGGTGCTAAATACAATTTATTGCTCTCATCCTCACGGTAACGACACATTGTCTTTGATTATCATGATTAAAATCTTTGGTGTCTTGGTTCGTTGGTCAAGATTAAAAAGTTAAGCCCTACTTGGTCTCCTGGAAAATCACTGTGGAGATAACTTCAGCGATTGACATTCCAAAGTCTGAATTTGTGCTTGCATAGCTATTCAGAACCATTCGATTAAATCACAAAACGAATGATCTATGTAAAATCTGTGTAAGGTGGGGAGAAACCTACAAATGGTATTTAATTACGATAGAAAACATCTTTTAATTCAAATTGCTTAACGAAGAACCTTCAAAACCATTCGTTTCGGGGTGGAATCGAATGGTTATGGTCATATTATGGTTATCTGTATGGTTGGAGCTGCATCAATGCCGCCACATGAAAAACTAAGAAGCGAAATTTGTACGGCAACAAAAATAACCGCAACGCCATCTATCCTGTCAGCAATGAACTATCAACGAAATCCTGCATCGCGCAAGCAAATTTCTCCGTGTGATTTGAACATATACAACAGTCCGAATATCAACTATCGGGCAATTGCTTCTCTTTTCAGTGGAGGTGTGCGGGACTTTACTCTCTGTACCGCATACCTCTATAGTGCTGGTCTCAACATAGGCTACCATCATATTACATGGAACTGAGTTGAATGTAGGGGTACATACAATATGCTTTGCCACGTGTGATGATGATATTAAGTATCTCATTAATACAATATTTCCCTCACAGATAATGAGCAAGAGATCCTCGGTCAGATTGGCCGTACGCTGGTCTCCCCCTTCACAACTGAGGATATAGAAGGAGGTTTACTCGTGAGCGTTGGTAACGTGAACCTGACCATCCACACCCTGTATGATACCTCCACTAACGCCAGAGGCATCAAGTTCAGCTGGGAGGCTGACCAGAACACCCGGCTTGAGGACTGCATTGACTTTGGTAAGATCTAGATTTGATTAGCTGATTTGAATGTAGTTAATATGATTGATTGTATGTCAATATTTAAAATCTTGACACAGTGACATAACTTATCTTGACTTCAAATCCTGATCAGTGGTTTTTCTGACAACTTTATCATTGAATGTTATGCAAACAAATATAGCGAATCATCATTTTAGATGTATCATAGATGTAGTTGCTTGCATAATCGGCCTAAAATGTTCCCACTGCTGGGTCATAAGACTCCTCTTGTGGAAGAATTACTGGATTTTTTATAGTGCTGCATTTTGCATTCCAGGTTCCAAACACTGGTACGCTGGCCCCATGCAAGTAGACCAACTATACCCATTAGAAACAGCCACACAAGTCTACAGACCCAGCTACATCCAAGAGACAGACAATGGCGCTATCATGGAGCGATATTGGCTCAACTCCGCCGGAGGATACGTCATCGTTCACGACAAAGTCCCACTGTTCGTGGACTACAAGAACATTCTGAGCAACCACCTGTGCTTTGGAGCTCAGTTAGCAGACCCTTACACTGTCAACCGACCTCGCACACTGTTAGCTTACGATTTCTGGTTCCTGTCAAACGTGAAAGAAGCCCACAAGCATGCGGTAGCCAATTATCTAGGCAAGCCATCAGCGACTCCAGATTACCTTATGGTTAAGCACCCAATCTGGTCTACATGGGCACAGTACTCCAGAGAAATCAACACGACAAAGCTTCTCGATTTCGCTGAGCAAATCAGGGATAATGGCTTCAATAATTCTCAGTTCGAGATCGATGACCAGTGGGAGACATGCTATGGTTCTTTGGAAGTGAATGAGGAGAAGTTCCCTAATTTCAACCAAACTGTGCAAGAACTGAAGGCGATGGGGTACCGCGTCACGATTTGGGCGCATCCTTTCATTAACAGAAACTGTGATCCTTGGTATTCGGAGGCATTGCAAAACAGGTAGGTCATTATATATTTTTTCTTTTTATTACGTGAAACTATATGATTTGATGATTATTTACATTAACGCATCTTCGAAACTCCTAAGAATAAGTGTTGTATGTAGATTTAAATACCTTGCCATTAGTAATTATGAACATAAAACTCTGACTATTCAATAGTATCCTTCACGAGCAACAAAAGATCTTTTTGAAAACGATAAGATAATTCATCATCTTGAAACATATTCAACGTACACAACTCTGCAGCCTCTGAATCTTTTCAGGTACTTCGTATTAGACCAGGATCTCAACAGCACCACCTCATGGTGGAACAACAACGGCACTGTTGCAGGGTACATCGACTTCACCAACCCTAGGGCCGCCAGCTGGTACTCCGACCGACTGAGGGCTGTGCTCGACGCATATGGCATTGATAGCGTGAAGTTTGACGCGGGAGAGGCTAGCTTTGCACCTGAGGTGAGTGAGGGTCTTGACTTGATAATGATTGAAAATGCAAAAAAATCGTGTCCAATATTTTTTAAAAACCGCAGTGGGTGGCTACTGAGATGACGACTAACAGAGAAGTATGGAAGGAGGAGCCATGTTGCACAGATCCGGCAGACGATATTATTCCTATCGCCACATACAAAGACAGCCCTATGACTATGACCAACAGAAAGTAAAGACGGAATGTAGATGATGATAATGATGAGATGAGGTATCGAAAGTTAATAAACAACTTGAAACGATTTAACATATAATTGTTTGAAAAGTCAAAAGTAATTTATTCGAATTAGGCTAAGTGCCAGTACTGTTTGAACGTCAAAGTTCTACATAAAGACAGTACCCAAAACGTGTTAGCTGGGAAGAAGAAGTGGCACAACAAACTCCCCAGCAAGAATGATTACCTTAATTCTACTTAGCAACAAAGTACCACGAGTAGCTTCTCGTAATCACGTTCGCGTCACGAGTACGAGTGGTAGTAGGTGTGAGTGACGATAAACAAGTGCATATTTATAGATATTCTTTTTTATATTAATCAAGCTTCGTTACTCACTAACTGGCTAATGTTTTCACAACAACATGAGCTATTTCAAAAAACTTTTCGAAATATGGAAGAAGAATAAATACACGAAGATACAACTGTCCAATGGTGGTCTAATGTGTGTTTTGCTGTATGACTTTGACATTCTTCTTTGTAAACCTCAAAGCAATCAATCCTAAGCAAAACGATCAGCTGTGTTAATGTTTAACGATCAATGGCTCTGATTTACATTTCGGAAATTCAACAACATTAACTGTAGTCGTGTAGTTCCAACATTTTTTTTTTTTTAAAAAAACCTCTCCTCCCTCTCGGAATTTCGCCCGTATCGTAAGTGCGTTTACAAACATACAAACTTACATACACAAACAGCTAGACCCGGAACAATTATCTGTAGGTCATACAGATATGTTTATACACATATATTTGTACCGTGCGGGAATCGAACCCGCGACACGCAGCGCAGCAGCCAATCGTTCAACCACTGCACCAACCGTGTCGTCGAATCTATTATAGCGCTTGATAATGGTGTATTGTTTCAGATCTCCATCCAAACTGGTGACATTGAGCTTCAGCCTCACCATCTCGTTCAACAGTATGCTCGAGTTTGCGCTGCATTCGGTGATATGGTTGAGGTTCGGGCTGGCTTCAGGTAATTATGTTATGTATGACTTACCCAATGTAAAATATCTGGGACCATTTTGGCCTCGCACAAATAATACCCATGTTAGCCTATATTTTAATTAATAATTACTGTTTAGTTGTTAATTTATTTTACTGTTTTATTTCTCTTGTGCGAGTCCCAAATAATCATTTTTCTTTCTTTCTTTATTATTATGAGCTTGTACACCCTTTTCCTGGCCATCCTTCGAAAAGGAGTGATTTTTTTTCTGGAACTACCACGCTGTCGCTTTCTGTCAATTGGGATCCATCCTATTCTCACCTACAATTGTCTGTTTTTCTGTTTCCATATAACCAGTTTATATTAGCTGTATCTTTAACTGTAGATTTCCCATTTATTAAACGTCATGATTTCATGAATCACGATGAATGTATAGTTAACTGTAGTTTAATTCTTACGCTTATTGCAGCTTAAAAATACTCTGTGACGAAGATAATACTGACATGTGACGTTACTAATGGTATTAACTTTAATCCTTATACTTTAACCCTTTGCGTCAAATTGTTATGATGTCAAATAAATGATGCCCTTTCGCTTGGATGAAATGTAAAACATTGACACTTTGTAAACAACGTGTTTAGCGATATTGCTACACACCACAATTCTCCTTTCAATCATACTTAATTATTATATTTTCAGAACCCAAGACCTTCCCATCTACGTCCGCATGGTAGACCGCGACTCCATCTGGGGCCTTAACAACGGGCTGTCCACCATCATCACAACCACCTTCCAGATGAACTTGAACGGGTATCCGTTCGTGCTCCCTGACATGATCGGCGGTAACGGCTACAACTTGGACCATGAACAGGCTGATCTTCCAACTAAGGAACTGTTCATCAGATGGGTGCAAGCCAATACATTCTTGCCTGTTATGCAGTATTCTTTCGCACCTTGGAACTTTGATGAAGAGGTAAGACACCTCATGTAAGACCTACACAGCTTACTCTTCCCACATTTCCTGCATGCACTCTAGATTTGTCACATTAGCCGCACGATTCATTGTGTGTGGGGCAACTAACACTTGTGGACAATATTCGTGGGCCATTATATAACGTGTTAAGATTCATTGTACTCATCCTCATAAACCTCTTTTATATTATGGGGCCAGCCACTGATATAGATCTGTGGGGCCAACACTGAAATAGCGAAAACAAATCTTATTTCAGTACATTTTGTCGACATAAATATATGTGCGCATAAGTTTCAGTCAAAAAATCGGCTGCCCCAGTGCCCCAGTCGATTTTTTGACTGACTTTTATTTTTGTGTTGTGCCGTATTTTGTCAATTTCTGACGCAGTTGATTGGCTAAAAGACTAGTAGTGATATGATGAATGCCAGATTATACTCGTTTGGTTAGTGTATCCTGCGCCACGGCTAAACACGACAGAGTAATATAAATCTATTCTTTAATGACAACTAATGTATCTAAATTAGGACAATGTTAGAAGACAGGAGTAGGTATGATGATAATATCCAACGCAACGTCCTACCAAGAATTTAACGAGTATTTCGTTAATTAAATAATCTGCATATAATGTAACTATGATTAACAATGGAATTGAACCTGCGTCGGTATCAATTGTGATATAACGAGGATCGTTTGTGTCACAGCCAATCATAATAAATTATAGTCACGAAGACCTGTGTAGGTATATTCTACCTACAGGTAGGATCAAGTTTCACAACTATCTTTTATAAACTGTGGTTGGCTGTTATAAAGTGATTATACCTGTCAGTTTTGTGCACTGTAATTATACTTTTTTTTTCATTAAACAGTAACAAATTAATGGTAAACCGTTTCAACAATGTTACAAGGTAGAGTCGGCAACAAAAGTAGCTTTAAATTCAAGAAAAGTACAGTATTTTAAAGACAATGCAAAAAATCTTCTTATTACATATTTTACTAGCTTTGCCCGCGCCGAATAGTTACTTGGGGCAGACATTTTATTTTAAGATTATGAAGTTTAGTAAAGTTTCAGTCAATGCTACTGAACAGAGAAAGAATAGATAGTTTTTGGATAACTTTTTTATTTATGAACCGATTGACTTTAAACAAACACTAAATGTTAAGTGAAGCCTACCACAATGTATTTATAAAACACATAATCATAATCATTTATTTGCTAATATGGGTAATTACATAAAGTTGTTAAAAAATAATAGAGCACAGTTCAACCATATTACGCCTTGAGGCATGCAAATGTCGAGAATTTGCTGCACAACATTGTTACAATAGGTACATGCATGCGCCAGTCATTTAATAATTAATAATAACACAATTTTGGTCACCGCGGCAAACAATAATAATTAACTAGCAAATATTAATGTCACAAAAATAATTAAAGAATAACAATGTCATGTATTAAGTGAGAATGTCAAAATTATATTTATAAATGAATGTCAAAATAATGATAATAGATAATTAATTAAAGCATAAATCTGATGTCACATTAACAAAAAATATTACTGAGAACAATTATTATATGTCCTTACATTTTCTCTCAAATAATCATGTATACTATAATAACATTTAGATAGCAAGAATCTCTTTAATTTCTTTTTAAACTCATCGATGGATGGACATCTAAATCGTACAAGCCGTTTCTGAGATTAGCGTGCACAAACGCACAGACAAACAGACACAAATTCTAAAAATCATTGTTTTGGGTGCTATTTGCATTGATAAAGGTCACAATTAAGTTTTTTTTTCTCATAGTTATATCTTCTATGTACACACAGCGATCCGTTACATTTTTATTATATTTATGTATATAGATAGATTCATCTATTGACTACTCTACTTTTACGTTAGAAGGACGAAGATAAGTAGAATATGTTCCAAGCAGAAATAACCCCGTGTCATTTCCGATGTGTTTTGACCGGTCCAGAAAAAAATTGTTGAAATAAAATCATCTAAGTACAATTTCCGATGTGTTTTGACCGGTCCAGAAAAGTTTCATTTAAACAAAATCATTCGTACAAAAAAACTAAACAGTGCCACTTTTCCCAGACCGTGACCATAAGTAAGAAGTACACGGACCTCCACGCCGAGTATGCAGACGTGATCTTCCACGCCATGGAGCATGCAGTGTCCGACGGAACCCCTGTCAACACCCCGCTCTGGTGGTTAGACCCTACGGATGAAGAGGCTCTCCAGATTTGGGACGGTAAGACTACCTCTATCCTAGTGCAGTCGTGATCTTCTATGCGACGGAGCATGCTGTGTCCCACGGAGCCCCCGTCAGTACCCATTCTGGTGGATAAACCCTACGGATGAAGAGACTCCAGATTTGGGTCGGTAAGACTACCTCTATCCTAAGTCGTGATCTTCTATGCGACGGAGCATGCAGTGTCCCACGGAGCCCCCGTCAGTACCCATTCTGGTGGATAAACCCTACGGATGAAGAGACTCCAGATTTGGGTCGGTAAGACTACCTCTATCCTAAGTCGTGATCTTCTATGCGACGGAGCATGAAGTGTCCCACGGAGCCCCCGTCAGTACCCATTCTGGTGGATAAACCCTACGGATGAAGAGACACCAGATTTGGGTCGGTAAGACTACCTCTATCCTAAGTCGTGATCTTCTATGCAACGGAGCATGCAGTGTCCCACGGATCCCCGGCCGGACCCATTCTGGTGGATAAACCCTACGGATGAAGAGACTCCAGATTTGGGACGGTAAGATTACCACTTTTCTTATGCAGACGTGATCTTCCACGCGATGGAGCACGCAGTGCCTGACAGAACCCTGAAAAGGCATTCCAGATTTGGGATGGCAAGCTAATTATGTCACTATCATACGAGTACGCACAGCATACGAATGCATGTTACCCAAAATATACTAACCACTTAGATGAATCTAAAGTTATTTTAAATTGACTGGATTCCAAAAACGCTTAGCTTTTTTCAACACAAAATAGAAAAAATGATTTTATCTACAAACATTAATTAAATGGAAGTTTTGAGAAGTAAAAACAAATTAAAATACGAGTTTAAAAATTGGAGTACAACAAGGTTTAATCTTAGCTCCGCTCTTATTTTCAATTTTATGTTACATGACTTTCTTTGCTATGTATGTGTTGTATATGAACACCGCAACGCACCATCAGTATACAAGTAGTATTTCATTGTTATGCCAATCAACCTACCTTTTATTTTCAGAATACCTCCTCGCTGAAACCGTGCTAGTAGCCCCAGTCCTCACAGAAGGCGCTAGATCCCGAGACATCTACCTGCCAGCCGGCACTTGGTACGAGGAAGGTGACGAAGAAAGGGCTGTCGAGGGTCCCATCTGGCTCCGGAACTACCCGGCGCCCATAGACGTGCTGCCGTACTTCGTCCGGGATAAGACGAAGTCTACTGACTCAAGTGTATCTCTGTACACTTCTGCCGTCCTGGTACTTTTAGGCCTGATCGCTAATATTATTAGAGTGTTATAAGTTTGTTGTTTAAGTGTAAATAAATAAATGTTTTGATTGTAGCTTTGGTGTTTTTGTTATTTAACATTGGGTGATCAAACAATCTGTTCAATTTACCAGTTATTCCAAAGAAGACCAACAGTAGTCTTTGGTAACCTGTAACTGCTAAGATGTTAATAAAATTATCAAGATAAACTGATAAATTCATTATGAACCAAGAAAAAAAAAAAAGGATATTCAGATCTTCAAATTCAAATTATTAATGCCTAAATTAAATATGGGCATAAATAAAAGAAACTAGAGCACGGTATCAATTGTTCGTTTCCTAGGGTGAAGAATAGGCAAGAAACTCTCGGTTAATAAATAGAAATAAGCAATTTTTTTACAATGTTTCCATATTGCTGTATTAAAAGGTATCTTGAGAAGACAATTCTGACCAGTCAACATGGTAACAAGGAAGTACCTACGTAGCAAAAACGTGGTTCGAAGTACAAAAGAATCTACTTCGAACAAGTCAAGTCAAGTTAAAGGAGTCTACTCAGTGTTCTCACATCATTTGCCTAGCCTTTAACCTGTTGCGGCATCCATGCCACCACATGATAAACTAAGAAGCGAAATTTGTACGGCAACAAAAATAACCGCAACGCCATCTTCGACGAACTAACAACGAAATCCTGCATCGCGCAAGCAAAGTTCTCCGTGCGATTTGAACACATACAAAAGTCCGAATATCAACTATCGGGCAGTTGCCCGCCAGACACAATAACCGTCTGGAAGGAGGATCCTCCCATTTTCAGTGGAGGTATGGGGGACTTAACTTTCTGTACCACATACCTCTATAAACCAACCACATTGGGGTCTGCTTGCAGTCAACACGGCAGGCAGTTCTTGGCAAGGCTGGTCACAGATTTTCTGACTTCCGACAATCCGTGACGACTGCCAAAGATGACAAATGACAACCAGGACCGACGGTTTAACATGCTTGCTTAGGCACAGAAGAGGCATCTACAGACCGACCTCAGCAAACGTTGCGATCGATACGAGCGGCTGTTATTTAGCCACGAGCTCTTCCAGCGTGGGAAAGCACTGGAAGAGCTCGTGGCACACAAAAAGAAGCGATATTGATAAAATAAAAGTCAAGTGCGAGTCGGACTCGCGTGCAAAGGGTTCCGAACGAATAATATTATTTAACACGTCATATTAAAATCATAGACTTCTTATAGGTTTTCCTAAAAGAAGTTCTATTAAAGTCCTAAAGACCTTTTATCTGTATTTTTTCCAAATTTTAGGCTCAGTAGTTTCGGAGATAAGGGAATGGTCAATTTTCATTTAGTTTCTTGAACAACTTCGGAACGGAATATTTTAAAATTATAAAAATTATTTGTTTTTGTGACGACACGGTCGTCTTTGAGTCACAGAAATACATATGTGTACCAAATTTCAACTGAATCGTTCCTGTAGATTTGCGACTGTGACAGACGGACAGACAGACAACCGAGTTTATAAGGGATTCCGTTTCTCCATAATAACATGCCACAATCGTGTATGACTCTTGACTTTGTTTGTGTCACTCTGTTAATCTGTTCAAGTGATTTCATAACGTTGTGATATTATTTTGACAAGTGACGTAGCTAGTAGTACCTACTAGCGTCGTCCTATTGGAAAGCGATCATCGCGCGAAAACGTGATCGCCGCGATAACATATTTGTTCGGGTGTAGAGATTAACAACTTAAAAAAAAATGCTTGTATCTATAAAACAAACTTAAAAACGACTGAAAAGTTCCAAACCCTAATATCTTCAAAGTTAGAGTGAACAGGCTTCTTCTGGGTAAGCTAGCTCCATCGTCGAATTTGTCTCTGTCACCTCTGACTTAGACTAGAGTCAAGAGCAAGCCCATTTCAAATTTAAAAAAAAACGTGTGCGTCTCGGGACGCCCGACAGAAGTGATAAACTAATCTAAGTCGAACTATTTAATATGGGAAGCGTCTGTCCGAAATACCACTAGCTCTGTGGGGAGAGAAAGGGAAGCCAGACAGACTGGCGTCGTAGCGGTTTACCCTCCCATAAGAAGTCACACTTCAAAATGCACAAGCCACTTTTCACGTCAAGCGGTCTGAAATAGTTGGTGGTATTTATTTCAGTTCAATCACATATTTGATGTCCCCAACTGCATCAGACTGCTTGGTACTCTGCTTCTTAAACTCCTAATTTTGATACCCCACATTACTAGGTCACGAATAATACGACTTCACTTACGTAGGTATTGTGTGTACCTGACGGCGGCCGCCATCTTGTTTTTGCTTCTTACATATTCGTATAACATAGCAAGATAAATCTAATGATACTTCATTTGTTAAAATCTATGACTTATAATAAAGAAATAGACATACAAGCATACAAATATACCTACCTCAAAAACATTACCCTCCTTCTAGGGCAGAGGGGTCAAAATGTAAGTACCCACACATTAGCATTTTAGACATCCAAAACCCTAAAAAATCAGGCCCAACAAAGACGTCACGTGATCCGCGTCACGTGAAGAGCCAGTCTTTAAAGCACTGTTAATTTTAAAAGCATACATTAACTAATAGAAATGCACTGGCTTTAGGTACAGTCATGTTGTTTTTGCTAGATAAACACGAGTGCTGTATGAAGGGCGTGCTTCCCTGGAGTGGGCTCTGAAGAGGCCGCTTCACTACCTAAAGTGGTGTGATACCACAATCAATGTAGGAATTTATTGACATACGGTAGCTCTGATTTTGAGAGACAGTCGAGGTTGATTTACCGCCATGACGGGCACCCGCTTCTGTAAGTAGTTTTTCTATTTAATTTGTTACTTGATTCATTGTTATCTTTAGTAGGCTTAAACAGGTTAAGTCCTGAGAACATCGCTAAAGCGAAGTTAACCATAAAATTAGGTTCGTCGTTGTAAATCTGTGAAACTATGAAAATAAGAGAAAACTATGAAATCTTTTTAATTGCCAGTGTAATTGGCACAAAGACGCTCATGTTTCTTCAGAGCATCATAAAAGCTTCTTTCAGCCAAAAAAAAGTAAAGGCAAAGACAACACGGGCACTCAAAATTATAAAAACAACATGTATTTTTAGTTCGAGCCTGCAGAAAAAATATCCAATGTTAATTTCTGAAAACTGGGTTGTTTCCACAACACGATTAAGGAAATAATTCCGATACAAATTAATAGACCTCTTACTTTGATCTTATAAAATCCGTAGAAACTACTTGGAAAGATAACGTTGGTAAAATTAATAACGTTGAATGTTTTATTTTTAAAACAAGATCACCAGGTGAGATAGTGGTCAAAAGAGACCCAATCAAAAGGATCTACAAAAAAAAAGTGTGTGTGTCAGGTCCGACGTACGATTGGAGCTTACTCCTTAAGAACTAACTATTATTGTGTAGATTATATAAAAATAGGGTAAATGTAAGCATCTTAAATAAGCTTAATACTTTGTATTCACACACACGTAATCTCGAAGTGAAAGGTGCGCAAAGTACGTTGCGCAAAGGAACATATACCTCATATATATCGTATATGAAATAAAAGATTTTTCACAAACGAAATCCCCATAGATAAACCTTATACCTGACCCTTTACATCCCCTTAAAAGTTTAATTCCTAAAAATCCCGGCTAGTGTTTGCCTCCATCATTAAAAGAAGCTTTATTGCAATACCCGTTCCATTAATTTCAGTTCAGATGATTGAAATATTAGAATTTTGTAGAAGTAGGTTCCACAATGTAGTCGTTTTAACCTAAATGCAAACATAAAATCCGCCCATGTACCACTATTGCCGGTCGAAGTGAAGGCTTGGGTGAAGTGATCACGAGGTGAGCTGTCAATCCATATAATCAAAATGTCACGTGATCACGAACGTTCATATGGATTGACAGCTCACCTCGTGATCACTTCACCCAAACCTTCACTCGACCGGCTTTCCTTGAAGTTCAAATAAATAAATATGCTAGTCACTTTTCCTTCTAAAAGACTAAGTAACTCGTAGATAAGATAACAAAACTTACTTTTGATTTGATGCTTCATATTTCGTTTTAATGTGTTTTTCTGTGAAACAGTGGTGTTTGCCGCTCTGGTGGCGTGCACACAAGCCATCGACGTGACCGTGCTTAACTTAGCCGGCACCAAGGCGCGGCTGGTGGACCACCCCACTGTGGGATTCAACATCATATTGGAAAGGGGCAAGTAATAATACTAGCTTTCAGTTTTCGTAGCTCATCATCATCAGTCGACAAGGACGCGAGCCGACGTCGTCGGTCAGTGGATGGTTGACCATCTATAAATTTCGACCTCCATGCCTCCTTAGGTTCCTAATGCTTTTTAAGACTGTTATTTGTAGATCTTTAACAAGTAACGTGTCATCAGAGGCCCGGAAGTCAGACAGCTAGTGTTACCAACGCGGATAGGTCTCGTGTTACCACGTATCGGGACCCAGATTCAGATTTCGGAAAACCACTGAATAATTCCAGTTGAAGAAACTAAATAAAACTTGCAACTAAATAAAGCCCGACCCAGCAATCGAACCCAGGACCCCAAGTGCGGCACCAGCGCTTACGAACATAAGACTATAGAGGCATTCACCTCGTGACAAAAGAACTTGAAAGGGTAGACAGAGGTGTACCGAATATCGTCCACTAATATTGCACAAGAGTCGTGGGAATTGAAGACAGGCTTATCTTAGCAGTGGGCGAAGTGGAAATGATTAAGATGAATCTTTTCACGAAGACATTAACTGTTATTTTGTATGTGTAGTTCGTGCATAAACGCACGTAAACAAACTATCAAGCAGAAATTACATTGATCCAAATCTACTCACTTCGAATCTGAAAAAGCCACTCCACTTTAAACTTAAGTATTCTCAATGGACTGATTTCTCTCGCCTTTAAAATGGCAACCTTCAGAAGTCACTACTTCAGTGCTTCCAAGGTTTAGTTTTAGAGTGAATAGCCTTTCACAGTTGACTGCTGGATATTAGCCTCTCCCAAACTGCGTCTCGCCTTCCGCATCTATTAAGTCCCAGTTTTAAGGTCTTCAATCCACTTAGGTCCGCTAGGGTCGTCTAATACTGCGCTTGTCGTTACACGAGCTCCTCTTAACTCCTACCTAATTTGCCTAATTACAAGTTCTAACAAGACAGATTGTCTGCAGGAACTAATGCAGCCGAGACGATTGCCTGGATCGGCCGTTCACTACCAGCTCCGTCATCCTCGTCGACTTCGGGTGGCACCACAGTCCTCCAGTTCTCTTCCCTGAACACCACGCTGACTTTGAGCAGCGCTGCCGCCACCGGCTCCAGGACAGGACAGGTCATCAGCCTAGCCTGGAACGCTCCGAGGGATATCCAGCTCATGGACTGTGTGCACTATGGTGAGACAATTACGATAATATTATTATTTCCATGTGTATTAGTACTGCATTTATCTAGTCATTTAATAGTTTTAAACAAACCATACTTTAAATTACACCTGTCATTTAATATCTTCCATATTTTGCTCTAGTCTTCCCCGAAATTAATATTTATGAGACTACCCTTCCACAGGTTCTCACCACTGGTACGGTGGTCCTCAGCAAAAGCGGCAGTACTGGCCCATCGAAAAGTTGAACTTCACAGAATATTCATATGTAACCAAGGAAGCAGACAACTGCGGCGTCGCCGAGCGCTACTGGCTCAACTCCGCCGGAGTTTTCTTCTTCTTCGGCAAGAAGGTGCCCCTCTTTGTGGACGCAGGGCACATTTTAAGTAACGCTGCTTGCTTTATCGCAAAAGTCGCAGCACCGTACTCCAGCGAAAGAAAAGTCAATAGTCTCTCGTACGAGATTGCGATTTTCGAGGACGTCAGAAAGGCTCACGAGTATGCCATCGAAAAGTACTTCAAAAAACCAACAGGATACCCTGATGAACTCATGATTAAATCTCCAATTTGGTCAACATGGGCTAGGTATAAGCGCGATATAAATCATGATCTAGTATTACAATTTGCTGACGAAATCAACAACCACGGTTTCACGAACAGTCAGTTTGAGCTGGACGATTTATGGGAGATATGTTACGGCTCCCTGACGGTGAATACACAAAGGTTCCCAAGTATGAAGAACACGATTGCCACTTTGAAACAGAAGGGCTTCCGGACGACGATGTGGGCGCATCCCTTCTTGAACAAAGGATGCGAGCCTTGGTATTCAAACGCTAAAGCACTGGGGTGAGTAGTTTTCTTATTCATAAACATTATGATGTGGAAACTTTTGATTCACACTGTCAACTCTTGATACATTTATATAACCTGTATGATAACAGTACCATAGTTGACTATAACTTAACTATTACTGCAAAGCAACCCCGAGCATTGTTCCTTACATTTTATCCAATCCAGATAAACAGTTTTAATCTTCTCTATCAAGTTCGAACTTCGAACTGCAAAAGCGAACTAACTGTGCCGAACTATAAACAAACCATAAGCATCCAATTCTTCTACCACCAGCTACATCGTGTCTGCAGAAGACGGCAATGTGGAGTCGCACTGGTGGAACGACAACGGCACCACCACCACATACATCGACTTCACGAAGGCAGCTGTGCGCACCTGGTACATGGATCGCCTGAAGAGACTGCAGATCGAAACTGGAGTTGACGGATATAAGTTTGATGGTGGAGAGACTAGCTGGTCACCTGCAGTGAGTAATTGATGTACAGGGTTAATTTGCAAAGACAGAAATAAGCTGGCTAGCACATTTTTGCTCCGCAATAACTCGGCAATATGTAGGAAATAGCGTCTGTTTTCTTCTTCTGAAAAAAGCAGCAAAAAGATTCAATTAATTTCTAATTTCATCAAACTTCTCCGATTTACTGATTTTCTGCATTTTAGGGTATCTAATCTACAGTTTCTGATCTTATTGGCCCACTGGCAGGCAAAGTCTTCCCACTACCTTTTCGTCACACGTCTGTTAACACTATATACATATGTATAGAATATACTGACAAACATAGGTACACTGCACGTATCTGTCAATAAAATAATCACAATTAAATCTTGTTTTCCAGATTCCAGTTCTGCAAGGTGACATTTACGAGAAACCGAACATCATTACATCGGACTATGTCAGAACTGTTGCAGAGTTTGGAAATCTTGTAGAAGTGAGGGTAGGATTCGGGTAAGTCAAGACAGTCAAAAATGTTACACATTTTCTTAGGTTTACGTTATCTAATCCAATGCACCTTGAGCAGTGTGCCCAACTGCCAACGTGACTCATTGGCATATTTATTTGAGGCCTGTCTTGCTGGAGCCAAGTTTTTTCCGGGATAAAAGGTAGCCTACGACACTTGGCAATGGTGTAGCTTTCTATCAAAATTTTCATAAACAGACTAATTCTTACAAAAAGCCAGTAACCCAAATTGAATCCAAAGCAGTGAACCGAAAACGCCATCTAATATTATTCATGAAAAAGTAATTCAGTGTGTCTATTTGTCTATTACGTTTTTACGCCATTTAGGCGTGTACGCTGTGCTAATTTTGGTAATAATAGAGCTAGATTGCTCTTTGGAGAAGGACATACTCGTAGATACGTTTTGTTATTTAACCATTTTCTGATTAATAAACTATGCTGCAGGACCCAAGACCTCCCAATCTTCGTCCGCATGATCGACAAGGACTCTTTCTGGAACTTCGAGAACGGCCTCCCGACTCTCATCACGACCTTGTTCCAAATGAACATCAACGGATACCCGTTGGTGCTTCCCGACATGATTGGAGGCAACGGTTACGATGGGGCTCCAAGCTCTGAGCTGTTCATCAGGTGGCTGCAAGCTAATGTCTTCATGCCTAGTCTACAGTTCTCTTATGTACCTTGGGATTATGACAATGAGGTCAGTATTGTTTTGTGCTCCCTATGTCCTCTTAAGTCAACATCCCATTGCCTAAATGAATAGGCTGCCAAGATTCTTTAGGTTTTCTAGTACAGTGATGTGTGTATGGTGTAGAGCGTTGTGTAATATTGCAACGGATTGCAAGAGTACCTACCTCAACTCATAGCAGATCAATTACTGACTTTTGATTACTGATTACAAGTGGAATGATCAGTCCGTCATTTCACAACTGAGCAAAGGCCTCTCCCCATGACTTGTAGCGTTTCAATCCAGGACTAATGTGGACCACTGGTCATTTGATCTAAACATCTCGTCCCACAAACCATTTTTTTCACCATTGACTTCTAATTCTTTGCAGACCATCGCCATCAGCAAGACGTTCGTGACTCTCCATGAGACGTATACTCCACAAATCATCGCAGCTTGTAAGCAGGCCGTCGCCGATGGATCCCCGGTCAACATGCCCATCTGGTGGATAGCTCCCAACGACACCACGGCTCATGCCATTTGGGATGGTAAGACTTCTAGACAACAGAGAGAACAACAAAACCGGCCAAGTGCGTGTCGAGCCACGCACAGTGTAGGATTCCGTTGTAATCCGTCCCGGAAGTCATGACAAAAAAATTGCAAATTTTATTAAGACATTACAAATACACTTAGTTTTAAGTAATTTTCTATGGGGTTGCTACGAAATTTTTACCTAATCAGTCTTATAACTTGGTCGAATATTAGGTAGGTACTCGTTAACTAGTAAAAGCTACTTAGCTCTGATAGTTTTCCTTTTAAGTTCGTTATATATGTTACTACCATGAATTTGTTCGTCTCCAAAAGCAACCGTTTAGCTGGCAGAGAGGGGGGGCACTTGACTCTAACATAAATTAGCACTTTAAAGCTTAACATATCGCAAACGGACCTTTGGATAATTCATCGCCACTTTACGGGATACCCTAAAATATTTTCAAGATTTTATTTCGCCGTCTTGTCGGCGTGCTAAATATGTGCTAAGCATATCTGTGCTAAACTACAGACAGACAGACGGACATGGCGAAACTATAAGGGTTCCTTGTTGACTACGAAACTTCTAAAAAAGTGCCTAATAGGCCTGGACCGTCCATTCACGAATACACAGAAGAAACCGTTCCATAGCATTGAAAATTAATTTCGAATGTTCCTTTCTTCCAGAATACCTTCTCGGCGAGACCATCCTGGTAGCCCCGGTGGTGACAGAGAACGCCAGAACCCGAGATATCTACCTTCCCAAAGGCACCTGGTTGGAACAGGGTGACGCCAGCAAGGTCATCCAAGGTCCTACCACGCTAACCGGCTACTCCGCTCCTCTTAATGTGCTGCCATTCTTCGTTCTTAAGAACAGTGCAGCAACTCCTGTGTTTTCTGTTCTCCTGGTACTTGTGACAGTCATTGCTAATCTTCTTCATTAGAAGTCAGTCATATAAATTACAGAAACTGTTGGGTGGTTTCTGGATTGCCACAAATTAGATTGAACTTAGTATTTAACTTGTAGTATTTTGTAAATAATATTTGAAAATTTCTTCACTTAAGAGGACGTAAGTTAATATCATTTATATTGGCGCCTATCAATTAAATGTTACTATTTTTTTTATTGTATTTTTCATTACTTGTCTCCCGATAACAAGGCATGCCACATTCTAAAAAACTTTTCTCCGTTCACGTAAGTAAAGTACCTGTAATAACTGCAATTCTCAAGGTTAATTATTATCAGTTGTTTTTATGCACAGTTTGTACCTACATGATTTACCAAAAAGAACTAGCTTGTCGTGCTAAAGAACTAGCTGCTGGTGCTGCCACTGCGGCTGCGGAGAACCTCAAGCCACGGAAATATAATAACCCAGTTGGCAATTATATTTTCGAGCCGTTTGGCGTTGAAACTCTTGGACCATGGGGTCCGAGTGCTCATGCGTTATATAAAGAACTTGCTAAACGCTAAGTGGACACTTCGCGTGACCCAAGGGCTGGCTTTTACCTCGGACAGAGGATAAGCATTGCCATACAACGTGGCAATGCCGCCAGTCTTTTGGGCTCACTTCCAGTCGATAGCGATGCGGACGAAATTTTCGACGCCATATTTTAGTTAGGAGTTTTTATTTTTAAATTAATTGTTTATAGTTAGTTCAGTATTTATTAAAACAGTTGTAAATATATATGTAAATAAAAATAAATAGAAAAGAACTTGTTTAATATAACGTAGTTTTCAGCAGCTATACCTCCTTCGGAAATTTGGATTCAATGCATTGAATGCACCCCGCATTTCATCCAACCACCTACGAGGTTGATCAACTAATATTATAACAACAGGATGACCTATTCTAGGCTAATCAGCACTGGCTCTCATGGCAAATTATGGCCCATTCCCTTTCATAGAGAACACCTGAATCTGAGCCCCAACCGTTCTATCATTAAAGGCTGATTTCTGACATTGGTCATTAGCAGTTATAGTTCGTGCCCTTTTATTTCTTTTTTTAAGGATGGGAAATCATGAAATGACTTTTTCCGCTCTGGGTGGATCATCTCTTTGAGGCGCGCGTGAAACACAACGCGCCATCGACCCGGGCCTGGTGGTGATCGCACAGCGAGCCACCCAACGCTCGCCGACCGCAGGCCCGCGCCTACGGTGGCCGGGGATCACCCTCCGACTCCCGACGCCCGGGGCGTCTTCTCCAGCAGTGGCGGTTGGGGCGAAGGCCTTGCCTTTCCCTCGCGCGGCCCGCCTCGTCCTTCGCTAGCATTACTGCTTCGCAGAAGGAGGTGACCGCTTCCCAAGCCTCCTCGCTCCGGACCATGGACTCAACCAGGGCGGGACGCGAGAGGTCGCCGCAGCCGATCGCCTCGACGAGGACACGGCGGAGCTCCGCCGTATGCTCCACCGTGTCCTCCGGGCGATCCTCACAGTTAGTTCGTGCCCTTACGAGCGAAAAAAAAGACATATTAGATGGATCTCATAGTTTTTGCTCGTTAAACGTTCTGAATGTGTCAAAGAACACCAGTTTCCGCCGAGATGCATCTATATGCTGTTTATGATAATTCTACAGCGTTTAACTGCTAATTTATCGTTCAGCACGCATTTATAGAGGGACGTAATTGTCGTGTATACTTACGAGGAGGATGGTGTTATGTTAGATTCATGTTTACATTGTATTTTAACTGAGTTTTTTTCGGTGTTTCTTCTCAGGGTAGTCAGCTAGGAAACACAGGCCTCATCTAGCTTAAAATGACCAAAAAAGATCGACGTGTAAAAGTGTTATGTTTAACCTACTTGCAAAATAAATACCTGTCCTGACATGGGCGGTTTTTTTTTGTTTTTATTTATTTTTGTTATAATTGTAGTTGATAAGTTTTTTAGTGTTTCTGTGCATTTTTTCTGGCAAAATAAACTGTTTTTCTTTCTTTCTTTTTTTGTAAATATCATTTATAACTCAGGTTAAAAAAAGTTGTGCAACATGCTTTTAAGTTCCTGGCGACAATTTATGCACTGACAATGTAAACTGCCTTACTTGTATAGTTGCGTAAGCGCAACAGCATTACGTAGTGTTCTGGGTTCGATTCCCAAGTCAGGCAGTCTTATTAGGTTTTTAAGTAGATAAGGGCGTTAAGTGTCAATTATTCGGACTTGCGCCACCAGGCGGCAGAGACTTCGTCGTGCACGTTTCCTATTTGCCTAGCTGAGTTCTGTTTCCTGCTCAATATGGGAGGGAAGTCGATTAAAATCAAGTTATTATTACTCTTCCAGTGTTATTATTCATGCGTTTCGGGATCCAAGACAGTTGAATCGCTTCTCTGGTACACATCGAGTTTCATTGACTCGGCATAGAGAATAAAGTTCTGTATGGTGTCGGACGTAAAAGAAAACCACTATCCCATCACTTCCCTTGGGTGTCGTAAGAGGCGACTAAGGGGCTAACCAGAGAATGGGCAGCAGCATTCTCTGTGCATTGCAACACCTACCCTGCGATCGCCAACCCGCCTGCCAAGCGTGGCGATTATGGCAAATCCCCCCCCTTTGGGAAGGCCTATGTCCAGCAGTGGGCGTCTTTCGGCTGATATGATGATGCTGAGAGAATAATATGGCAGGCTAGACCTAAAGCTCTACCTTACCCTTCAAATTCAAATTCAAAATCAAAAGTCATTTATTCAAATTAGGCTGAGTGCCAGCACTTTTTGAACGTCAAAGTTCTACATAAAGACAGTCCCCCAAAACGACCGCCCGTCACCACTTCCTAGTGTTGTAGCTGGGAAGAAGAAGTGGCGCAACAAACTCCCCAGCAACACATCTGTCTGTTAAGCTTTTAAAAACTTGAATTTATACAATAGTATGCAAAGTATTTTACAATACATGACACAGAAAATAAAATATTCAAACTGTAAATCAAATTAAATGAAATTAATTGACACTTGGTAGCTAGCACACACCATTAAGCCATCAGAAATAGACAAACTCACGCATTAACAAGTAGGTAAACCAAACTAATTATGCCTCCGGGCATAAATGGTGTGCCCGTTAACACGTGCAATAGTATAGTTTAACAATAGGATTGTGACTGGAGCCACAAGTGATGAACTAGAGCTTCGAAGACGTAAGGGTTATTTTTCCTGCAATTCTAGCCAAACACCAGGATCCACCCACCAAGGACGTCAAATCAACATGATCTTAAACGGATCTCCCTTGCTATCAGATTAAGAGAACTAAGGTAAGAAACATGCAAATGTGCGGAGATTACCGATTGTTATTGTTAGCGATAATGGCGCCGCCGACAATGCGACTATCATGATGCGTGCCTTAATAACCGTGTGCTTGAGTCAGAGGTCCAGTCGATCTGTGTCCTGCTTGCGAGATGGGCGTCTACGTGTGCTGTAAGTACAACTTTTTAATTTAAAGACGTATCTTACAAGTTTGTTATCCTCTATCGGCCGGTTTCAATAACGTATCTACCTGAAACCAACTGTCAAATTAGCTAGCAACAGTAGCTGAAACGACATGTTTGAAAGGCAAAGCTAATTGAGACTGGCCGTATGGCTTAGTGGTTGCAAGCGCGGGTCTGGGATTAATTCATTTCAATTCAATTCAATTTATTTATTGCAGATAATAAAAATCCATAATATTACATAAAAAAAAACAATATAAAAACATAAATAATACCCCGGTTTAGTAGTGTTATTGAGTTTATCCATTTGATGTTGGCATATGTATCGTATCTATGTACAAGCTTTTCTTAAGAAAGTTGCGAGATGGTTGCACTGCACATGATGAATCTATACTTCTATGTATATACTAATATAATAAAGCTGAAGAGTTTGTTTGTTTAAACGCGCTAATCTCTGGAACTGCCAGTCGGATTTGGAAAATTCTTTTTGTATATGATAGCCATATTCATAAGGAAGGTGATAGGCTATATACGGGAACGGGAAATTCCGGGATATGCGTGTACGAAGTCGCGGGCAAAAGCCTATACGTCTATATGTGATATAAGTAGGTAGGGGAGAGTGGGGCTAAACGTGCTGCGGGGAAGTTGTTCCTATGTAATTTAACAATGTACCGGACGTTACTGGCCAAACTAAGATAGTTGCCATCGGTGCGCTGCAGCGTTCCGTTTTTTGACGAATTTACTTGATACGTGTAATACGTGTACCTATCTCTTTTTTTCATAAAGCCTATTTAATCGGGTACAACTTCCCCGCGGCACATTTAGCCTCGATCTCCACTACTACTCTTTAAAAGAAGTGACAAACTAGTTCGTGATCCTCGTTGGATTATTGCAAGCGTGATTATTAAGACTGAAGGCCTGGGTTCAGCCCCAGGTTGAGCACTGTTATTGAGTTTCCCCATTAAGAATTTCTGAGTTGCAGCCCAAGGTATTTTGTGCTCCGTTGAAGGCAACAAACTATTAATCTCGTCTTATTGGCTCTTCTTAAAATAATGGAGAAGTTGTCCAAAATTACAAGAATCAAGAAATACTCAATCTATCGCCACCAGTTTGAGTATCTACTTTAGTTATGTGTGTTTTAAGTTGATTTTTAAGTGACCGTTTGTTCAATAAAAATGGGCCTAAAAAGTATGGGTTGTGAATGTTTCAATAGAATAAGAACTTTGTCACTTCTATTAATATGGGTTTGTTGTTCCAAAATTGTGTAATTATCTCGAATTCAAGTATAGTCCAAAAGAAACTCCAGAATTTCTACGGATTGAATAGAAAACCGCAACCTCGTTTTTATTTTTTTATTTTTCTTTAATAACACCTTTACTACCTACCACTATAAAAATGGAACCTATTAGGCTAGTATTGTTCTATCGATATCTAAACGTCCTCCAGTCAGTGCCGGCTGTCGCTGAAGACCAGCGCTGTGGCTCTGTCTCGCACATCAGCGCCCAGCAACAAACGTAAATTTTCGTCTATTTTCTCAAGCTTTATACACGCCGGTTTGTAGATTATGAATTCGTTACAAATCAAACGCAATTCAACTAATATACTAATGTTCACAGCTAGAGACGCGTTTGTCAATTTGTCACATTAATATTTGTTCGAGAAACTAGGCCTAAGAGTTATCGATCCAAAATAGCAATAGAACTATTTGTACGGTAGTTTACACACTAAATCCGAGTTCCGTCATCCGATTTCTCTCCGTCATCCATGAGCCTCCAATTCGGAAGAAATATTGACGGACCGAAGTAGCCGAAGTATCTAAGTATGAACACTTTCGCATTACCTCGGTTTCAAATCGGCTGATCCAAAGATAGCCCCTGAACAGCCTGGATTTGAATCAGAGATCGGATTCTAGATCCGTATTTTAACGAATTCGAATCGGATGCAGTGTGAAAAGCAATAAGCGGATTCGGTCCGAGTTTTTTTTATATCCGTATTATCACGGATTCGGATCGGGTGCAGTGCGTACCGCTCTACATCACTAATTTTGTTTCGTATTTTATGGTACCTATGCCTTATACTTGGCGCAAATAAAACATTTTCTCTCCTTCTTCTTTCGAAGTAACTAGACGTCCTAAGTCTATTTTATAGCGCTTAAACCTCGTGCTTTTCTTAAATCCGTGTCTATAAATAAAAGAAAATATTTGTTCTAAGAGGCAAGCGCATTATTTTAATAACATAAAGCCGAACCGCTCGATTAACGTAGTACTACTAGAAAAACATAATTATATTGTCACAACAATTACAAGTTGACAATGGGACAAAAACTGGACTCATTGTATGATCGCCTCACGCAACTATACTTTTATACAAACATATTATTAAAATCGACGGATAAACATGTATTTTTTTATTATTTTAAAACCATTTTTCTCTTAGAAATTGTTGAGTAAAGCTATTATTTTAATGATTGGACGACTTCAACCACGCGAAACTAAAGTGGTGTTTTTACGGCATCAAAATTAGGTATCTATCTTACCGATGATGCACGATGTACTACGATACAGTAGCGTAGCAAGGGGGAGGTGAGAGGGCGCCCCGTGTGACACCCGTTTAGGGGTGACACCCGAAACAAAGGTCAAGAACTAAGAGAGTGCAGAATGCAAGAACGAGCGAGGCCAGCTCAAACATTTTTGCACTCCACCTCGGATAGGTTTGAATTTATTTATTTATTAAAACTTTATGCACTAGTAAAAAATACTGTACAAAGGCGGACTTAACGCCTTATGCATTTGAATTTCTGTTATTATAGATAATTCATATTTTAATAGAAGTGATTTGGTTGATTTATAAAAAGAAAAGGAAAGCGCAAGAGTTAAGAGAGCGTAGAATACAAAAGTGAGCGAAGCGAGCTCGAAATAATTTGCATTATATTCTACCCGCTTTTAGTGAGCTTTCTTGCATCAGTCAACAAAGTTACTACTATTTAAGTATGAATAATCAAAAGAAAATAAAACCTATCGAAGTGAGATGCAAAATTATTCGAGTTCGCTTCGCTCGCTCTTGTATTCTAAGTTCTTGAGCATACCTTCATCAGTCAACAAAATTCATTATAATTGAGTATTAATAATAGCCAAAATGAAATCTAAACTATTCGAGGCGGGGTGCAAAAAATTACCAGCTCGATTCGCTCGCTCTTACATTCATGTCTGATTTAATAACTGAGCTTACCCGCATCAGTCAACGAAGTTTCTTCGAATTAAGTAAGGGTAATTTAAAGAAAATCAAACCTATTCAAAAATTTTGCACCCCAACTTTTAATTTTTCGAGACGGATTTTAAATTACCACAAAGGTTGACAGGTAGACAATACCTTGATGCATTAAGTCCGCCCATGTACCACTATTGTACATCAAGTTTCAATAAATAAAAAACCCGGCCAAGTGCGTGTCGGACCACGCACAGTATAGGGTTCTGTAATTACCCGTCTCCAAAACCATGTCAGAAAAATATTAAAATGTACATTTGTATAATTAACATATTTTTAAACGACCTATCCAACGACACCCCACACCATGGGGTAGACGATAAAAAAAATCATCGCATTTACATGTAGGTAGGGGGGCCCTAAAAATGTATTTCAAGATTTTATCGCTTTGTCGGCGTGATTAATATGTATATACCCATACTAAATTTCAACATTCAAGCGCTAAGCGTCTCTGAGCTAAACGGCGGACGGACAGACAGACAGACAAACGGACATGGCGAAACCATAAGGGTTCCTTGTTGACTACGAAACCCTTAAAAGGACGTTGTTTTTGATACAATTTCTTTCCTAACGCCTCACAGTTGTGTTCGTGGCGCTGCTTGCGTGTGCGACCGCCATCGACATCTGCATCCTGGACGCACCCAACGTCAAGGCACAGCTGCAGAACAATCCCTTGGGAGGATTCAATATCCTTTTGGAAAGAAGTAAGTGCGATTTATTATTTCTGAACAGTTAATGAGTTGAGTCATTATTTCGTGGCTAAATATGTAATACCAGATTGACCTTCGTTACGGGTAGCCAAGAAATCTGGGGTCGGTTTCTAGTGTAACGGGGTGCAGTTGAGTACCAGTATTTAATATGGAGCGAGGGCCTAGTAACTGCGTTGTGGAGGTCAGAGGCCACATAACGCGGTACCCCTTGGTGATACTGGTGTCAAATTTCCTGGGTTCTGATTATTCATAGTGACAGTCAACGATCAGCTAGGACAGAAAATTTTCAGTCCATCTGACCCGTTGGTTACTGTGAGCACCTGCACTGCTCCCCCGCAAAGCCCGTGCCTATAAAGGAAACGGACCGGGCCGATGATGACGGCTTCGTGACGGTGCAAAGGAGGTAACGCCGTCAGAATAGCTGTAAGAACCGCTGTAGCTAGGATCCTACGGAGCCAAACGTAAAACTGCGTACTGTAAAACCGAATACCCCAATGTATATTTCCCATCACCACTACACCACTGACGCGAAAGACATTGTGAAGTGCGTGCGCCAGAGGCTGAAGTATGCGCCGAGAGTGCAGCTGGTGGAGTCGCATCGCAACGTCAACTTTAAGGCTTTAGTGCGCATACCAATATGCTACCTGCGTCAGGTGATGGAAGTATGCTTTTGGCCACAGGATGTGCCAAGTGCCACCGGAACGCACAAAGACTTAGTGCAACTAAGTGATACTAAGATAGTTTTAAGTTTGATTTATGAACGCAATTGTTATTATATGTATGCTTAGGTTAAGGGATTTTGTATGGGTCATTGTAACCTGAAAATCGACGTTTTTTTATTATTATTTTATTCTCCAGAGGGCCTGTCAGAAGTGATAGCCGTGGTGGGCCGCCGCACCGGTGCCATCAAGGACGTGGTCCAAGACGGCGACGTTGTTATCCAGTTCGCGAACGACACCACGGTCCGCATCAGCAGCGAGGAGATCGTGGGGGACCGGAACGGGTACATAATCACCTTCACTTGGGAGGCGCCCAAGGGAGTCGGCCTAGAGGACTGTGTCAATCTTGGTGAGAGTTTATTAATTTAATAGGTAACATATGTACAGAAGTAGTCAAATGACAGGCTTTTTCTAGCAACTCAACTTTTGGATCATGTAGAGACAAAATATTAAGGTTGGGAATGATTTTTTAAATTATCGCTTTTCTAGATTTAAAAAAAAAATATTCAGGGTACCATAGAACGATTGGACCAACACTATAAAGATTCAAACTTGTACTAGTCGAGAAGTAAGTTTAAAAAACCATGGTAGTTAAATTCATAAAAGGGAAAATATGTTTTCCGGTACCAATAGGCTATATAACATAGGAATGTATAAAAAACTGGAAAAATGAAGATGTACTGTTATAAGGTACCTAAACCTCTGTTTAACCCTTTGAAGATTGTAGGTGTGATGTGCCTATATGTTAAAAAAAACATGTTCTTTTATAATATTTTAACTAGAGTCTTCTTTCTTTTAAATCAGTATGTATTTTTGTAGGTTCAAACCACTGGTACGGCGGACCACAGCAGAAGCGTCAGTACTGGCCAATAGAACGCCTGGTCCTACCAAACTACTCCTACGTCACAAAAGAAGCTGACAACTGCGGTGTAGCAGAGCCCTACTGGCTCAACTCCGAAGGCATCTTCTACTACTTTGACAAAAAGGTACCCTTGTTCGTAGACCAGAACGATTTGGAGAAGAACGCAGCCTGCTTCATCGCTCAAATCAAATCCCCGTACTCCAGCAAACGAGACAAAACTGACCTTATCTACGCGATAGGGATCTTCGAAGATGTCAGAAAGGCCCACGAGTATGCCGTCGAAAAGTATTTGGAGAAGCCCACAGGAATTCCCGATGAGAGGATGATTACGTACCCAGTTTGGTCGACCTGGGCAAGGTATAAGCGAGATGTGAACCACAATACAGTGCTGCAGTTCGCTGATGAAATCACCAGCCACGGGTTCCCTAACAGTCAGCTCGAAATAGATGATTTGTGGGAGACTTGCTACGGTTCACAGACGGTGGATCTCCGAAGGTTTCCAAACATGAGGAATACGATGGATATTTTGAGGGCGAAAGGGTACCGAGTGACGATGTGGACGCATCCGTTTATCAATAAAGGATGCGAGCCATGGTATTCGGAAGCTAAAGCTAAGGGGTGAGTTTGAACAAAGTTATTCCAAGACCAAATCTTTAGGAGGAAACCAACGCTTGGTAGCGTAGCTCGAACTTCAAGCAACCGTTTGTTTTTGACCTTGATAAAATTGCAAATTATATGAAATAGATTTGCAAACCTTTAGATTTATGTCAACCATATTTCCATTCCCAAAATCCTTTATCACATAAATACAAAACATCATATGACGACTATCTCACCTGACGTTAAGTGGTGATGAGATCGACGTTGGGGCACTAAGATTCACAAGCCAACCTCCTTCTCTTTCCAGCTACCTGGTAGCTTCAGAATACGGCTCAGTGGAGACAAGCTGGTGGAACGACAACGAGACGACCACCTCTGTCATCGACTTCACGAAGCCAGCTGCGAGGCAGTGGTACCTGGACAGGCTGCACTTGCTCAAGAATACCTCTGGAGTGGACAGTTTCAAGTTCGATGGCGGAGAGTCTAGCTGGTCACCACAAGTAAGCGAAACTTAGTAACAACGTTTTATTCCTCGCAACCCGTTTAGAAACGTTTAGCTTCACCTTTGTAAATATTAGGCTCAAGGTACATTGGCGCAGCGAATTCTAAAACATCTATCGGAATTTCAAATTAGCATTCTAATTCTCTCACTGAAATGTGTACCTTTTTTGTAGGACAGTATATTATAGCGAAATTTTAAAAAGTGTGCGCAGGTTCGCTTCTCCTCGTGTCTCACCTCTTAATTCTAAGTAATTTCCTCCACTCAAATCGATCTAATTGACAATTATATCTTGTTATCCTTGGACATAAATTGAGGATTTTTTGTCGTTGTCATGGCGACTGAATCGATTGGAGTGGAAGAAGTTTCCTCCAAAAGGACTAAGAATATAGGCTTCAGTGTGTGCTGACCCTAATAGTCAGAATTTGTTTCAGTGTTATTATGTTGTTCAATGTTCTAGATCCCAGTTCTACAAGGCGATATCAGGGACCAGCCGGGAGTGATATCAGCTGATTACGTGAGGACTGTCGCTCAATTTGGACCCCTCGTTGAAGTCAGAGTCGGATACAGGTATGATTACAAACGATACAACGTTTATATTCTTTTCTCGTCACGATTTCGTACATTGAAGACGAATATTAGTCAGCAATGTGGCGGAGTCCAACTTATGAATGCTGTTTAAATGAAAAATTAAAAAAAAAAAACTTACTAAATTAAAGACAAAAGTGTAAATAGGGTTGAGAATAAGCACTATTTGAACATCCCCAAACAGCCTACAAACCACTTCCCAATGTATTCGCTGATGAGAAGTTACGCAAGACACAAAAGCTCCTCAACAGCACATATAAGCCTATTAGAAGAAACCATTATCGCATATAATGCGTAATAACTAAAACCAAACACCACCCAATAAAAACACCATCTTGTCTCCAGAACACAAGACCTGCCCGTCTTCATCCGCATGATAGACAAGGACACATACTGGACCTTCGAGAACGGCCTCCCGACCCTCATCACGACCCTCCTTCAGATGAACATGAATGGGTATCCGCTGGTGCTGCCCGACATGATCGGCGGGAACGGGTACAATGAGCCGCCCACTAAGGAGCTGTTCATCAGGTGGCTCCAGGCTAACACCTTCATGCCCAGTATGCAGTTCTCTTATGTGCCTTGGGAGTTTGATAATGAGGTTGGTTTTTGACTGGTTGCTTTTCTAGCGTAATGCTTGAATGGATTTTTTTCTGCGATGATTTGTAGTTTTTATTTTGTAAAGTACTTAATGGCTTATGACCTATCAACCTCAACATGCACGCTTTGGCATATACTTAAAGATTTCCTTTCGAAAGAAAATAAAGTATTTGGGGTCTAAGGAACGCCAAACGATTTGAACTCGTTCTCACCGATAGTTCGGAGAAGACAAAACGGAAAGAAAATTGGGAAAGTACCTATAGAGGAGACCTTTGTCTCGGAAAAGCCGAGATGAATCTTCAAGAAGTTTCTTTACAGCAAAATTCATCTTTCTATTCAAGCAATTCAATCATTTCCAAAAGTATTTGATTTTACCCCAATGTAAGTCAAGCAATTGGCTCGGCCAGGCTCGGCAATGTACAAAAACCTGTAAGGATTTGGGGAGAACTTTGTCCAGCAGTTTGATAATAGGTATAGGCTGAATAAAAACAAATAACAAAAGTAAGTCAGTCTCTGTGGAACCTTTCATTATCATCACCTTTATATCAGCTGAAAGACGTCCACTGCTGGACACAAGCTTCCCCCAAGTGTCGCCACAACAACTGGTCCTGTGTTACCCGCGACCCTGACCAGGCCATCGGTTCACCTTGTGGGTAGCCTTCCAACGCTGCGTCTTACGGTGCGCGGCCGCCACTCCAGAACTTTTCGGCCCCATCGACCATCTGTTCTACGAGCAATGTGCTCTACCCACTGCCACTTCAGATTGGCGATCCTTCGTGCTATGTCGATAACCTTGGTTCTCTTGCGAATATTGTAATTCCTTTTCGTGGAACTTTTCGTCGGATTAAATTGAAAAGCTCCACCAATTGACTAAACAAACCATTCCCCCCAACCCACAGACGATAGCCATCAGCAAGCGCTACGTGGACCTGCACGCGCAGTATGCCCCCGCCATCATCGCAGCATGCCAGCGGGCGGTCACCGACGGCGCGCCGGTCAACCCGCCCGTCTGGTGGATAGCTCCCAATGACACCGAGGCGCATGATATTTCTGATGGTAAGTCACAATCATTTATTTAGCAATAAGATTGTGATGTAGGCACTAATCTAGGCCTTGATTACATCGGTGTTTTTACTACAAGAATGGCTGGATCTATTACTAATGTCAGTAAGGCCCCTGTCATTCAACCAGGAATATTCAGTATAATGTCTTGAAGAACAGTTTCTTTCGATGCACTACGAAATTTTTACTATTGCTAGTTTAAACAATTCTTGCAATAAGACCCACTCTTTATGTATTAGATTTTACTACTCTTTATGTAAACTTATCCCACCCGCAAGTTCAAACCTATCAAATGTGAGGTCACGAGCTCGACTGGTAATTCACTTATTAACAGGGTCGGCTAGTAGGATTCTGTACCTATCCCACTATAAGCCCCAGGCTACGATAATCTAGTTTCCAGACAGATACCCAATGGATATCCTAACTAATATTAAAGATGCAAAGTGAGTTTGTTTGCAACGCTCGCACTATCACGCCTAAATCGCCGAACCGATTTTGATGAATTTGGTACAGAGTTAGATGGGGATTCTGGAGCCGGTTATAGGCCTCTTTAAGGCGAAGCCGCGTGCGAGTAGGTAATTTATAAATATAATAGTCCCAGTACGTACATCCTGATTGAACTTTTCTTAAGTGTTTGCGTGACGCATTTAATGACTAGTAGGTACAATGAACCTTGCGACATTGTGAGAAAATAATTGCCTATAATAAATCTTTACACAGTAGTAGATCATTAGTACAGTAATTGTTATCACTTTTTTAATTTGAGCGCAAATAAGTCATAGAAAATGTACCTATGTATTTATAAATACGGTATTAATTACGATTTGACGTCACGCTTGACGCAACGGCTTAGCCAGTCTTAACAAAGGTTATCGTGTCATCCAGTAACTGAGTTGTGAGCTGAGGTCTGATAGACAGTCGCGAGAAATCATCGCATGAAGAATGCTGATATTCAGCTGTATGCCTTTGGGCTGGAAACTAAGCTAGGGCTCGCACCGCCTTCCACTGAAAGCTGGGTTGATGCTGAGGCTGACCAGTTTCGCAATGCCATGACGGCTGTGTGCGACGCCTCTATGCCTTTTACGCGTAGTCGGTCCTCAAAAAGGGAGGTCTACTGGTGGTCCCAGGAGTTGGCGGACCTCCGCGAGGCCTGTATTATTGCCCGGAGGTTCTACTCACCCCGGAGGCGGGCAAAGAAGAAGGAGCCCAGAAGCGGGCCACGCTGGATGGGTCGCGATGACATTCACGACCCATCCAGTGTCGCCGTTCTCTTGGCCCACCCATCAAGGCGAAAGTAGGTGCACAGTGCTAGTGCTCGCTCCATCGTCGACTTTGTCCCTGTCATCTATGACCTAGACTAGAGTCAAGAGCAAACCCATCTCAAATAAAACAATAACTGACGAAGTTTTCTTGGGTGTAAGCCCCACATAACCACGCCGTCTCCCCGGACGGCGTGGCATGCGTATTAGGCATTATGCTCAAAAAAAAAACGGCTCCCATACAAAGCTCTGAACGGTCTACCCCGAGAACCTAACCCGGGGCGGGGCTCCGAAACGTAGATGTATTTGGTTAAAACAATCCTGTAGAATTTCAGCCATGGTGACCAATCTCAACCGGGATAAGACAAGTACGCATAATATTATAGTGACCTTTTGAACGCGAGCCACAAAAAAATCGCCGTACTTTTTGTCACATATTTGTGAAGTTTGGCATACAGGGCACGCGCTTGCTTGTCATGTATACGTGACACTGGCGTTCAAAAGGTTAAAGTCGATCCCAAAATAATTGTAAAAGGGCAGAAAAAATCTAGGCTGATGACGATGTCGATGCTTGTATATTAACTGCCCCAGAAGTAGTGTAATGTATTATTGTTTTCAAGCTTTTATCTCTCTCCAGAATACCTCCTGGGCGAGACTATCCTCGTAGCGCCGGTGATCGAGCGCGGAGCCCGCGAGCGCGACGTGTACCTGCCGGCCGGGCGCTGGCTGCAGCAGGGCGACCCCTCCCGGCCGGTGCCCGGCGGCGACTGGCTCAGGGACTACCCCGCGCCGCTCGACACGCTGCCCTACTTCGTTAAAGTTATATAGGTCCATATTTGAATGCAGAATATAATGCTGGCCATCTCACTTCAAATATGAATTAGTTTAAGCACTGTAAAAAGGCGGACTAAAATAAAAATAAAACAGCGAAAAACACTCTCGCCTCTGTTAAAAATGAATTTTATCACGATGACTACCGTATATATATTATCCAAAAAACGAAAATATTTTGACAAAAACGCCATGTGAATTGCCACAGTGCTTATAATTAATCATAACAACTAACTCAATGTCTAACGGCCAGTCTCAATAACGTATCTATCTACCTTTGACCAACTGTTAAATTAGCTACCAACAGTAGCCGAAACGTCATGTTTGCCTTTGTAACATGACGTTTCAGCTAATTTGACAGTTGGTTAAAGGTAGATACGTTATTGAAACCGGCCGTTACAGAACAATGTTAGCTTACCTGTACATTTTTGAAACGACTTTAACTATAAAGTTAAAATTCCATTGCAATGAAAAACAAACTCTTTAATAACATTTATTACCTAAATGGTTAGGTACTAAAAATCAACCTAGAATAAATAACGCTAAAATAGATTGTTGATTAAGTGACAATGTAAGTATGTAAATACTATCCAAGGTTACTATTCAAGTAGGCGAACTGCACTTCATTGTCTGCATCATAATATCTTAAGTCTACCGACACAGTACTAAACAATATACGAGTATCTTAACAATTATATTATACACTACATGTTTTTTGTAAATAGTTTTTTAGCCTGAACACAAATATATAGTGTTTATTATGACGTTTTGTTTCATTTTAATTACACTTCCATGTTTGAAGTTTGAACTACAAAACGTTCATGTTTTTTTACGTTTGATAGTTACTCTATTGCAATAAGAATACAAGATCATTATGAGTGAGATGCAAAATAATTGTGAACGGACTGTAGACCCAATTCTTACTTCTGGGCCTGGCACCTACGGTTTTTAAAGGGTTTTTGTTTTACTGAGCGCTAAGAACTATTTCAATAACTAAAAAAAAACTAAAACTAAAGTTTATTATTAAAAAAACTATAAAACTGCCCAGATATAAACAAGTTTACACTTTAAAGCACTAACTATAAAGTATATTATTAAAAATCTTTTCCGTGCGCAGCCTAAATATAAGATTACTTGATCAGAATAAATAAGACATTATTATACTTAAAATAAATCTTTATTTCTTATTTAACCTAGTTTTAATTAACAGTAATATCTTTAACAAGTCCACTGCCTAGTATTCTGAAGTCTTCTATTAACGCTTCGATGTTCACTTTGTATTTAGTTTCGCCCTTTGAAGGGTATGGCTTGAGCGCGTTCGCATTTATTAACTGAAAAATACGAAAAAATAAAAGTTATAATCAGATTGTTAACTTATGTCCGCATATGATCCTCCTTAAGGTGGAAGCGCCAGGGTAGCTTGCGAAATTCAAATTTTCTTTTTTGTTTTTTGCAATTTGCAAGTCAGTGTCAGGCTGCATGTTGAACAATATATGATTCGCGACCGTAACACGTATTTATTTACAGAATTATAATCATTAAAATCATCAATACAACCCTCTAAGTTCATTTAACTCGAATTAATGGTTATGTCATAAAAAAAAGTCATTCAATCGAGTTACCTGAATGAAACAACGTGTATTGATGATTTTAATTATTATAAATCAGTAAAGCCATATTTGTTACGGTCGCCAATCGTGTTTTTATCAACATACAACCTGACACAGACCTGCAAAATTCAAAAAAGGTATGAAAATTTGAATATCGCGGGCTACCCTTTTTTTTTTAAGGATGGGAAATCATCAAATGACTTCTTCCGCTCTGGGTGGAGTGGAAGGGCGTGTCAGACTCTTACTGACTAAAACCCATCCGTGTTCCTTCTAAAGCCCTTTGCGTTCCAGGGCCGCGGTGACTCTTTCGAACAGATTCCGCAACATCGCGGGCTACCCTGGCGCTTTCACCTTAAGGCTCCAGGTTCCTCATCACTATGACGTACTTGAAACTCTCTGTCGTCCTTGATGTCAGGTTTCCACAGCACAGCGATCACTTCTCCTCCGTACAGGTCGTGGAAGAACAGCGCGAAGTCTCCGTACGCGCTCTAGAATTTCAATAGTATGGAGATCAGTGCTTAGGCCACCCAACTTGTATGCATGAATTGATCTTGTGCTCAAAGCTAATCGGAATAGGGTAATTGGCTGGGGTGAAAAATATGATTCTATTTAGTCCGTCAGATGGATTATCGAAAAATATTGGATAGGCAATTTTTTATTTTATCAAATCAATTAAAACACGAAAATAAAACGTATCAAAGAATGCATAAAAAGTCCAGTAAAAAGTCTACTGTAAAATCTTCGTTTCGTCCGATATTTTTTGGAAATCTATCTGACGGACTAATTTTTTTAGTCAAATACCTTATTATCAACACTATACTATACTATTTTTAAGTGCCCTGAAGAACCCCTAATCCTCTACTTTTGAAAAAGAGATGGGGTTTAGCTAAGGATACTAGCTATTGATTTATGAGAAAAGGTATTGGCGTCGGCAACCCTCGTCAAACTTCGGAAGCACGAACGGATATGAGATCTATTGTCTTTACCATGGATTTTATCATCACGGTTCTGAGGATATTTTCTTATTTTTAATAATAGTTCGGGAAATTATCAAATAATGTAACTTAAGAGGTCCAAGTCGGGACGGGGACGATTAGTCAGCGCTTAAATGAACAACTAGTCGGCTGACTCTAAATGTAGTTTTCTGACTAGTCGGCAAATATTCGGTTGATCTCTAGAAAAATCCTGCTGCCTGGAAAGTGTGAAATTAACTCACCCTCAACTCTTCCAAGTACTTGGTCACAACATGGAACTCCACCACCGGTATGAGCTCATCAGTCCGCTTGTCCGGCAGCGGCTGTAGTGTGGGCGCGCTGTCCACGCGCTCGGGCGCGTGCGGGACCAGTGCGGGGTGTAAGTGGATGAGCACGTTGTAGCCCGCGTACGACGGGATGAACATGCCCTGGAAATAGTAATAAATAATTTTGATGGATGTTTTTTACTCAATCAGACACAGTGAGGTACTCATTTTATAACTTGAACTGACATAGGGATAATTTTGACTTTTTTTTTTCTTCTTTGGCAACTGAGCCGATGCCGACTATTCTGCCAGTGTCATGTGGTAACGGCAGCGCGGTGAGGTGAACCGTCGAACTTTGTACTTTGTGGTAGATCTAAAGTGTTAGTAAATTTGTTCTTATAAATTCAGATCTATTTGATTATTGCTGTCTGTGTTAGGGTCATTTTTTTTTTGTGAATGTATGTGTGTAATTATAATAATAACATTGTGCAGGTTAAAATTAACATTATGAACGCCATTGTCACGTATACATGACAAGATATCGCGTGCCCTGTACGCCAAACGTTACAAATATGTTACAAAAAGTACGATGAATTTGTGGCTTGACGTCGGGGGCACGCCGAAGCGTTTATGCTCTGGCGTTCAAACGGTTAATTTTAAGTTAAATGATTTGGTATAATTAATATTAAGACTAATAATGTTGGGACCAATGTGGAATGTAGTTTTTGTTTTGTCGGGCTTTATGATGGTTATTTAATTTTTGTGTTACATCTATTGTTAAAACCACTGTTCGACACAAATGTAAATTTGTTGAAGAATAAATAAATAAAGGAACCTTATTTACGTACTTTCTAAGTAACAGGGAGAAATACACCAGATGGATAGTGATTATGTGGTCGATGGTGGAGCACGCTTGCCTAGAAGTAACCTATTCTCTCTTGACTAACGGCCGGTCTCAATAACGTATCTACCTTTGACCAACAGTAGCTGAAACGTCATGTTTTAAAGACAAACATGACGTTTTAGCTACTGTAGGTAGCTAATTTGACAGTTTGTTGGGACTTTGAAGAGCCCTAGGTTGTAGCTATTAGGAAATACAGACTCCAACAGGAAATTCCACTCCTTAGCTGTACGCAAAATGAAAGTTTTCCCAAAACGTTTTATGCGTGTGGTGGGATCTCCACCATGCCGCACGTCTTGTAGGCCAGTGATGGATCGGGTTAGGCGGAAGTAAGTGTAATGCCGACACACACTCCTCGAAGTGTTACCGATAGGAAATCATCAGGCTGGCAGCTCGGCGTTGATATCAACTAATGTATAATCCTCACCAGTATATTATCCTTGTGTCCAACCATGAGAGCGTGGTCCAGGTAGGTGAGCGCACTGGCCGCCAGGCGCCTTGCGCGCGCTAGCACGTGCGCGCCGGGGCCCGCGCGGGAGCACGCGGAGGGCACGGGGCCATCGTACGCGGTCACTATGCGGACACAGGGGGCGGACTCTGGGTCGGACGCGAATGTTTGTTCTAGTTGGGTTATTTCTTCGTCTAGAAAGAAAGCATAGAGTTTTTATGGGTGTTTCAAAAAAAGTTTTTATCAGCACGACGACTAGTTTCGGACTAAAAACGATTAGTTAGTTACACACTAATGACACATAACACGAGTTCGAAACAAGTTGAAGAATGATGTTTATACCGAAATTGTAATCTTTTTCGACACTTAACTGACTAGTCATTAAGTCCGCCTCTGAACATTTTTGTGCGTCAAGTATTAAATAAATAAAATAGATTGTGACTAGTCCGAAACTAGTCGTGAATAGTCCGAAGCTAATGGTGACTATCCCGAAACTAGTCGTTAAAAGCCTGAAGCAAATCGTAACTTGTCCGAAACTAGTCGTATATAGCCCGAAGCTAATCGTGACTGGTCCGAAACTAGTTTTAATAGTCCGAAGCTAATAGTGACTAGTCCGAAACTAGTCGTGAATAATGCGAAACTAATCGTGACTAGTCGTGAATAGTCCGAAGCTAATCGTGACTTGTCCGAAACTAGTCGTATATAGCCCGAAGCGAATCGTGACTGGTCCGAAACTAGTCGTGAAAAGTCCGAAGCTAATAGTGACTAGTCCAAAACTAGTCGTGATTAGTCCGAAGCTTATCGAGACTAGTCCGAAACCAGTCGTGAATAGTCCGAAGCTAATCTTGACTTGTCCGAAATTAGTCGTCAATATTCCAAACCTAAACATTAAAGTAATAATCCCAAAACACTTACGCGACATATCCTCATTAAAATCCAGCACAATCATCTCCCTCTGCCAGTCGAACTCGACCAACAGCTTCAGTACCCGGGCCAGGCCGACAGTGGGCGAAGCTGGCGCCTGCGTGGGCGCCGCCTGCACGTACACAGTGGCCGCCAGCAGCTCGGCCACCGTGTCCGGGAAGTGCGGCGCGGACAGCAGGTGCGCGGACAGCCAGCGCTTGAACAGGCAGGCACAGGGGCCGAAGGATGGGTGCTTTTGGTGGAGGCTGTATAAGAAAATGGATGTGTTTGACACATTTTAAGATAATGATAGAAACAATCAGAACTATGTTTAAAATTGGTGTGCTGAACTAATTTTTCCTGTATGTTATGTATGTAGTTAAATCCACCAAGCTAATCCATCACCGGACTACATCTACAAGACGTATGGCGATGCGCCACGGATACACGGTGGACATGCCACCCATACGCACAAAATGCTTTAGGAATACTTATAATACCTAGCGTTCGTTAAGTAAAGAGTGAATAGGTTACTTCTAGTCAAGCGTGCCCCGTCTTCTCTTTCCATCAGGTGAGATTGTGGCCAAAAGCGAGCCATCAATAAAACAAAGTTAAAATATGTGGGAAATATTGATCCTGTGCTAAGTTCTTTTGTTTAAGCCAGCAACATGCCCAGAGACATTGCTGAGGATCAAGTTAGTAAAAAAAACTTACAAATGGTGACTTACCATGTAACAGACCAGGAGCTAGTTTGCCACCCAATGTCATAAAAACCCAGAATCAACAAATAGTATGTAATCTATGACTCACCCATGCAGCGCCCCCCTCAACCTCGGCATGAGCACAGTGTCACACTGCAGCCTCACACTCTCCTCACTCTCCCTGTACTTCGCCACGCCATTTTCCATCTCCCTCTTCAGTAGCGTGATCTCTTTCGGATGCGCGATCTCCAGGCGGAACACCAGCCCGTTCTTGAGCACGTCGATGTGAGTCGCGTAGGCTTGCGTGGGGAGGGAGTACTGTTTCGTGAGTCGTTCGGCTATCTGCAGGTGGAACGCGGCCTTCAGGCAACGGAAGGCGTGGATGTCGCCGGGCCATTTTCCGCTGTGACCTGTAGTGTTGAATTTGAGGTTTTGCATTTCCGAAAGGATGTAAATTAATCCACAAAATAGAAAAATAGAATTCAGTAGATAAATAACTATAATAAATATATGCAAGTCAAAGCCTGATTGGGTCACATGGCTGCAACATGTGTTCTTTGCAATCAGCTCTTTGTACATTTCTTAGGTCTTTATACTTCAATAGTCTAGATTTTCAATTTAACAAAGATTAAAGTTAAAGTATCATTCATGAACTCACCAAGTTCAAGCACAGCCTTGCACACGGGCGTGTACTCGGGCAGAGAAGCCAGTCCGTCGCGCTGCATGTCCTTCAGCAGACACGTGCTGGCGCGCTGCCAGGGGTTGTGCGGCGGCGCGCGGGGCAGCGCGGGCAGCGGCGCGCTGTAGCTGAAGATAGGGGACACGCCTAGAAGGGAGAACTAACCATTTAGGTGTGATGCAGCTTAGCTTTTTTTACAACTTAGTTGGGGTCGGCTTAGGGAGAGGCCACACGATGCGGTGCGGCACCGGCGCGGCGCCTGAGCAGTGCTGCTGCGGCGTAATAACACGAATGTCCTATACCATGGACATTCGTGTGTGTACATGGTGCGGTGCGGCGCCGCGCCGCACGCTCACCGCAGCGCTACCGCTTCGACGCAGACATATACTACGTGTGAACGCTTATGCGGCAAAATGGTTGCGGTTTGATCTCTCTCTATCACTCTAAGGCTGGAAGAAAACTCAATTTTGAGTTAAGCTCGTCTTTGTACATTAATTTTATTTTGACTGTATATAATATAAGTTGTTTTGTTCAATAATTAGAATTCAATAATTAACGACAAGAGCTCTCCCTGATTTTCAGGCTACTGAGCAGTACCCATTATAACTGTCAAAATCTTCAAATGACAGCCGAGGCCAGCGGTTCAAAGCGTTTTCCGAGGTTTTATGCATGGTTTTCCATCCACATATTGACTCGGATGTTCATCGATAAGAAAAAAATTAATTATTGTTCTTGCAGCGCGCTCAGAGAACTCTACTATATGTTCTGCTACTGCTACTCACCATATACCGCGCTAATGTCAAGCGGCAGTTGCACGAGCTGCCTCAGGTCGCGCCGCAGAGCGTCGAACGCTTGCAGCGCGCTCAGAGAACTCTACTATATGTTCTGCTACTGCTACTCACCATATACCGCGCTAATGTCAAGCGGCAGTTGCACGAGCTGCCTCAGGTCGCGCCGCAGAGCGTCGAACGCTTGCAGCGCGCTCAGAGAACTCTACTATATGTTCTGCTACTGCTACTCACCATATACCGCGCTAATGTCAAGCGGCAGTTGCACGAGCTGCCTCAGGTCGCGCCGCAGAGCGTCGAACGCTTGCAGCGCGCTCAGAGAACTCTACTATATGTTCTGCTACTGCTACTCACCATATACCGCGCTAATGTCAAGCGGCAGTTGCACGAGCTGCCTCAGGTCGCGCCGCAGAGCGTCGAACGCTTGCAGCGCGCTCAGAGAACTCTACTATATGTTCTGCTACTGCTACTCACCATATACCGCGCTAATGTCAAGCGGCAGTTGCACGAGCTGCCTCAGGTCGCGCCGCAGAGCGTCGAACGCTTGCAGCGCGCTCAGAGAACTCTACTATATGTTCTGCTACTGCTACTCACCATATACCGCGCTAATGTCAAGCGGCAGTTGCACGAGCTGCCTCAGGTCGCGCCGCAGAGCGTCGAACGCTTGCAGCGCGCTCAGAGAACTCTACTATATGTTCTGCTACTGCTACTCACCATATACCGCGCTAATGTCAAGCGGCAGTTGCACGAGCTGCCTCAGGTCGCGCCGCAGAGCGTCGAACGCTTGCAGCGCGCTCAGAGAACTCTACTATATGTTCTGCTACTGCTACTCACCATATACCGCGCTAATGTCAAGCGGCAGTTGCACGAGCTGCCTCAGGTCGCGCCGCAGAGCGTCGAACGCTTGCAGCGCGCTCAGAGAACTCTACTATATGTTCTGCTACTGCTACTCACCATATACCGCGCTAATGTCAAGCGGCAGTTGCACGAGCTGCCTCAGGTCGCGCCGCAGAGCGTCGAACGCTTGCAGCGCGCTCAGAGAACTCTACTATATGTTCTGCTACTGCTACTCACCATATACCGCGCTAATGTCAAGCGGCAGTTGCACGAGCTGCCTCAGGTCGCGCCGCAGAGCGTCGAACGCTTGCAGCGCGCTCAGAGAACTCTACTATATGTTCTGCTACTGCTACTCACCATATACCGCGCTAATGTCAAGCGGCAGTTGCACGAGCTGCCTCAGGTCGCGCCGCAGAGCGTCGAACGCTTGCAGCGCGCTCAGAGAACTCTACTATATGTTCTGCTACTGCTACTCACCATATACCGCGCTAATGTCAAGCGGCAGTTGCACGAGCTGCCTCAGGTCGCGCCGCAGAGCGTCGAACGCTTGCAGCGCGCTCAGAGAGCTCTCATCTACGTACAGTACTCGCTCGCTTGCCCACTGCTTACGGGCGAGTACGCTGTCCAGTTGGTCGCAGATGTGGAAGAGGTCGGTTGGGTTTATGTCTGTGGAAGATGGGTTTTTGTGAGTTTTTAGCCTGAACTTTGAAAATGTATCTTCGTAAACACCATTCACGTTTTGCGAAAAAATACCTCATTTGTTTCTGTTAACTTATTAAATCGATCTCGGGCCTTAAAGTAGTCGCAACAGTACCAGTTATACACACGTTGTTAAAACACATATTTAGCGCGCGAGAAGTGGTGCATAATACCCTAGGAATCTTTTGTGATCTCTCCAAGGCATTTGATTGCGTACATCACGAAACGTTGCTCTTAAAACAAGAACATTACGGACTAGGTAAACTTGCACTCTGTTTAGTAGTTTTATTTAAATGACAGACAGCAGCAATTTCAAATATGTAAATGGTATTAATTCACGGGGTTTAAAAGTCAAAATGGGGGTACCACAAGGTTAAATATTGGGTCCTTTCCTCTTTTAGTATCGGTTTAAAGAACTTTATTTTTCATTAAGACCATCTTCACTTACATGAGAACAATGAATCTTATTTTGATTTTGTTTCAACAGTGCGGGTACAAGAAAACAAAAACAAAATATATAATGGATATTGTCAACAAAATTGGAAGCGAGTTCACTGCATTCCTAAGATAAGGCGGTGGCACAAGTTAAAAGATGTTGCTGTTTTAAACTAAAGTAAAAACAACACAATTAGTAAAGTGTTTCGTCGTTATAAACATAAGTGAATAATTTATTTTTAAATATGTTGAGTGAAGTCGCTTCTTTTTACGTGTTTTGGAATTTTATTGTGAAAGCTGTGCTCCTCCATAGGTTAGGTTATTTCTACTGTAGTTAGTTCTCAAGCAGACAATACAAGGTACCAACAACTCAAGGAAAATACATAATACCGGCTCGACGAAATGAGTACCTATTTGCGTGTTTCACCTTCTGTTGTGAATCTAATGCGTGAGTGAATAAGTTTGTGAATCAATTTACTGCTAAGTCTCACGTATTTTTGGGTTAAAGAACTTTATTTCTCATTAAGACAATCGTCACTTGAATTACAATTTCGTACAATAAATGCTAAATGCGGGTCCTGCTCCACAGCCACAGCCGCTTGGGTCGACTAGATAGGTTTTTAGATTTGAAAGAGATGCTCACCATTTTTTTTTCAAATAATATGATTCCAATATTCTTATTGTTTTAATAAACATATTTTTTCCCTTGTACTTTTATACATATAAAAAGGTTATTTTCTTTCAAATTCTGTTAATAGTACCATAAATGTCTCCATCGTACTTACATTTACCTAAAATGCTTTGCTTGAAATTAAAGCTTTGAATCTTGAATCTACGTGAAGGACGAAGATTTTCTACACAGGGTCTTGCGTTATCTTACACCTTATTTTTTTAGGGATGGGAAATCATCAAATGACTTCTTCCGCTCTGGGTGGAGCGCAAGGGCGTGTCAGACTCTTACTGACTAAAACCCATCCGTGTTCATTCCAAAGCCGTTTGCGTTCCGGGGCCGCGGTGACTCTTTCGAACCCAAAGCCCTGAACTAAGTTTCATATTATCTAACTCCCATATTATTATGACCGTGCTTACGAAGAACTTTGGCGTTGACTTGTATGTAATCAGCACATTTTTTATTATTATTTACCCTTTGTAATTTTTTATATAGTTTTTTTTTTGCTTTTTAAATTTTATTCTCCAAAATCTAAAACACAATATATTTTGTTTTTTGTTATTTTTTATTTTCCTGTGTAAATGCCTGGAACGCTGTCGTCTCCCCTCTTGGAGGTTGGCGCTAATGGCCGCGACACAGTATTCCATACTAATGCGGGTGTTAACGAACACATCTTTTTTTTTAAACAGTTTTTTTTTGTTCCAATAAATATTTTTGTATTTTTTGTATTTTTTTTTTTTTTTGTTGTCACGTAAACAGTCACGCGCAATTCCGGTTAGGCAGGCGACAATCTCATAGGCTCAAAAAAAACAGTAAATTTTAACTTAAAACTCACCAAACTTCAGCTTCATGAGGTAGTCTATGATCTGTTTGGTGACAGTGCGTCTCTCCGTCATGCTCTCTCCCTCCCACACACACGTCTCCGTTATGGAGCCGTCTTGGAACCGACGGAGCTCTGACTTGTCGCCCCAGAAAGCTCTGAAACGAACATTTTAAACCAATTTGAAAGAAATCATTACAAAATAATTATATTGACCTGGGAACCGAATGGTCATAAAAAAATATGCAGTTTGACACTCCCCTTTTACAAATAAAGAATTTAAAATAGTATAATGTAGCTTCAAAAGGATTTCTCACCTAAACTCTTCCGCTTCAGGCAAATTAGCAGGAGGTCCTTTTTCTACCACATTTATTGAATTTTCTGGGTTCAATACAAATCCAAAGGATAGTTTTTCTTCAAGCCTGCAAATCATGAAATATTAGTATGTAGCCGAATTAATGCCGCGAAAAATAAAACTAACGAAGCGAAATTTGTACTGCAACAAAAAAAAACGCAACGCCATCTATCCCGCCAGCGAGGAACTACTAGTTATTATTTTTTTCCATTTAAAAAAAAACTTTGCCCCACACTAGGGGTTCTCCTGTATCGTGTGTGCGTTTACAAACATATAAACTCACATACACAAATAGCCAGGCCATATAAACATTTGTTCCGTGCGGGAATCGAACCCGCGAGGCGCAGCGCAGCAGTCAATCGCTCAACCACTGCGCCAACCCTGTCGTCTTATATTGCATCGCGGTATCAGTTTCCCGTGCGATATGAACATTTACAACAGTCCGAATATCAACTATCGTTTAGTTGCCTGATTATTACATAACAACCGTCTGGTCGGAGGATCCTCCCTTTTTGTGGAGGTTTAAGGCACTTTACACCCGTTCCGCATCCTTCTTTAAGTATATTTGTTGTATTAGCGAAACTGGGCGTGTCATATGCCCTGAAACTGTAAAACTTCTTTCCGTTTTAGTCTATCTTGGGCAATCTGAGGCCAATCCTTTAGGTAGGTGTCCAACTTGTTACGCCATATCCTTTTGAGTCTACCGCGTTGCCAGTTCGTGATGTTCGGGACCCAATAATTGCATTTAAAAAATAAATCCACTCACCCAGTCCTACACTTATCCAAGCTCTTCTTAACCGGCCAAGAGAAGTCAGCCTCAACCAGCTGCCGGATCAGATCTACTCTATTCCCCAGTCCCTTAGTCAGGAGCGAGTGTATGACGTCAGTCACAAGTGACAATTGTTCTGCGCCGTGGTTGACTTGCGACTCCTTCGGCGTTTTAGATAGGACTGACTCTTTTACCTGCTTGAGGTTTTTGAATCTGGAATGAGGAAGACGAGGAGTTTAGATGGTTAAAGTTAGGATACTCTGATCTAAACTTTTAGCTGTCACATTGTCTGGGTTTGTTAAAATAATATATGAAAAATATTTGATACCCAAACTTGTTTAAAGATTAACTTTAAACATTATTGTTTTATATTATTTTCAGGCATTTTTCCATGCTTAGTGCAGGTGGTGTCAGCGGCTTGGAATAAATATCCATAATCTACTTAAATATTATGCGTTAATGGCGGAAACAAAACAAAACACACCAGCTGTTCTAAGGCATTGTCCTAATACAAAACGATCATGGCGCGAATACGCGATAGTCGCGTTCATTTGTTCGGCAAAAACAAAAAGCCACCTCCAGCCTGAGCGACGACACGATCGTGTTTGATCGCGTACTTATAAAAAATTACGAGAAACTAAATAAAATCCAAATCCTCACCTCAAAATATGATCAAACTGCATCAAAGGCTTAACTGGAACCATAAACAACGGTAGAAAACTATTAATCTTCCCGTTATCCAGCATATCTACCGCCAAGGCACACTCCCTCTTCAAAGCAAGATAGGTGCCCCTGCACATTTGCCAACAAATGTTGTAGGAGCCAGTCTTGTCTATGAAGACTACTGGGAAATGCTTATGAAATACTTCGAGAGGTGGCGATGTGTCCGCGCCTTTATGTAAGGATATGCCTTTTGTATCTAGATCTGATGTTTCTGGAAAATTATTAGATTCATTAATTATTTTTTATAGTTTTTATGGAAGCGTGATCTACACACGTAAATAAATTAGAAGGGTTTTTGTTTGTAATGTCAAAATAATAGCTTTTTACAAAATCTTCATGCTAGTCTCTTAAATGGCTGAACCAGTTTTGACGGGACTTTCATATTATAAGGTGTCACATGGGCTACTTTTGTTTTAAAAAAATAATAAGTTTCCACACAAAAAAAACATTAAATGCCTGGACTGATCTCAATGGGACTTTCACTGCCAGATAGCTAGCTGACGTTATAGGGAGTAAACTTTAGTTTTTATTTTAGAAAAAAAAAATCATAAACAGTAGAAATGTAAATATTTTATGATTTTTACATAAAATATTTACATTTCTACTGTTTATGAGTTAGGTTGTTGCAAACAAAATTGCAGGCAACAGTTACTTTTTTAAATATAAAAACAACTTACTCAGCGCTATCCAAATATTCCTCACAATTTGATAACTGCTCATGATATTATTAACCCTCTTTGTCTGCACGAAGTAAGCAACCAATAGGGCAACAATGTGTCCAGACACTTTCAGATTTCTTTGACGTAACCAGATCTTTAATAACGTAACTGCTTGCTTCAAATTCTCACTTTTTTGCAAGATTTCATTCAAGAATTCTTGATTCACAGATGCAGTTAAGTCCGATAATACACTGCTGTTGTAATAAGGTGTTGGAGGACCAACTTCGGTATTGTTTTCTAACTTTTCGTTGAACAACCATGCTTCTCTCAAGTTGTTACGTTCAGGACCGAATCGGTGTAGCTTGTACGCATCAATTTCACATGTCAAGTTAATACGGACTGATAAGTGGTTGCTAAGTTTGCCTGTAGGCTTGAAGTCTAATGCAGGCTTAGTTTCAGAGCCGTTAATGTATGAATACTGTAATTCTTCAATTGTTTGAAGTTTTGATAAATGTGCCGCAATATAAGCTAGATAAGCTGCTCTTTTCTTGTGATATCTATAGTTTACTGAGTCATTCTTAGTGTATGTTTCACTTGGAACTGTTATTTGTAAGTCGACTTTCAGTTTTGAGTTGATTGCGCACCCTAACGCATAAGAACCAACAATTTCAACATTCGAGAATTTGTGAAACTTAAACATGCATTTTGTTTTACTCAACTGTTCACTCACAGGTAATTTTACTTTGAGTTTCTTAGAAAGCGTTTGTTCTGACAAATCGTATTCCGTACCATCTTCAGGTATAGACAATAAGTGAGCTTTTAATTCTGTGAAAAACTGTAGGAATCTTTTCTCAGTTTTCTCTTTGACTTTTACTTCTTCGATTATTTCATCTACTTGTAAGCGGAATAGATTAGAGTTGAACAAGTTTTCAGTCTCCTGAAGTCTGTTTAATTCATTTACAGTCGGCTGGCGGTATAAACTTTTGGTTCTTACGCGCTTAGGCCCATCTTTATTTTCCTCTTCGGCAGGCCGTTTTCCGTTCTCATTGACAACTTGAACCTCTCCATCCTCTTCGGCAATAGATGCTTTTGCGTCCTAAAGCGTAAAATCACAGTTTATAATACAATTTTTGGTAAAAAAATGACTGGATCTTACAAATTTGAAATAAATTTCGAAAATAATTAAAATAATCAAGTTTCCACTGTTTTTGATATTAGATATATTAGAGACACTGACCCGCTTCACCATGTTTAAAAATTCACCACCAATACATAGAAAAACACGAAATTGTTGTTAAGAAATAGGTTATAAAAGTATAAACACAACGTGCGCAACTCCCTATTGTTTCATCTGTCAATTTCAAGTTTGACATTAGGTGGTAGATTTTTTGACACAAGCAGGTTGACATCTACGATCCGTTTCACGCTCTTCATTCAGATGAAGAGCGTGAAAATCACTCAAACCACCTTGAATGCGAGTGGGAATCACATTTGCACTCGATAATGTTTCCGCTGACCCCTTGCACCCAAGACTTCGATATTGATCGTCAGTCTTAACCCTTAACATTGTCACCAATACTGTTATCAATTGTTTGCATCAGAATTTGTTCTATGTAGATACCTAGTTGATTTCCTTCCCTCAAGTGCAGTTTACATGGACGAATCTCTTTTTAGAATCAATATATGAATTATTCAGGCAAATTTACAGCACGTCCAAACCACATTTGGCATTCGAAGGGTTAAAGTAGGTATTTCTAAAACTCAACATAATACTCAATTCAGAATCTGCCCTTATTGTAAGATACGAGAGAAAAATCCAATAAGTTGTTTCACTACCTACCTACATACTTACACTAAGAACAATACTACAGCGTGTTGCATTCTTGGATCCATATTAGCTTGAAAAGACGAAGAACAGCATCAGGGGTGAGAGATATTTCACAAGTTCGTAGCACCCGAGCCAATAGTTACACTGAGCTCATGTACCGCATAGTGCACACACTGGTACACACCTTTATAAGTAGATACCAATTTCATTCGTGTTGCATGTTTATATCTATGTCGCATCCAACTACCTAACTAGCTTAATCAGCCGTTTAATTGGCTGCCTAAACTTTCCAATGGATAGCGCCGTTTAATCGGCGGCCTAAATGACATCCAGTGAATTCGCTTTATACTTATTTAATGAACGGGCTTGGCAGATGCTTAGGCCGTTCATGGACGCTGTTTAGATTGCCTTACCTAACCCTGTGACGAAAATATATGAAATAGGTATTTAATTAAAATCAAATAATCATTTTCACCATTCTAACCTTGACGGGCTGGCTTCGATTTCCGTCTGCAGGGTTTAAAGAAATCTAACATGAGCGAAGCGATTTCGAACCTTATCGTTTATGTCGTGTCGAGGTGCCCTAAGCTCCGTGTCCTATTTTCTGCCACTTGGCTATGGTTGGCGCCAAATAAATATGCAATAGCGATCATTGACCCACAAACTTATTGACATTCTTAATTTCAAAAACGGAAAGAAAGACAAAGTTTTCCTGAAGCGACATCTATCGTGATCCTTTACTCATACATTTGTTTTCCAGGTAGGTACCTACGAAGACATTTTAGGGAATTGTCAAATGTATAGACGCCAGCACATCAAGCTACCCGAAACTGTCAAATTTTCCCAATCAACCTTGAACCTAATACTTTGACGATAAAGTAGAAAATCTATTAAAGAAATTTGACAGTTTGTTGTAGCTTAATGTGTTGGCTGGCGTCTTTACTTTATTGCAAATTTATCTAGCGCCAACTCTTGCTCAAGTCATTTACCTAGCTGTTCAATTCAATTTCATTTAGGCCGCTAATTAAACGGCGCCGTTTAATGAAAAGGCTAGGCAGCTAATTAAACTGGTTGGCTGCGACATCACAATACAGGTAATTGATTGATGAATTAAACTCATATTAAAATTTTCAAAGATTTAATTTTTTAAATAGGTTTTCGGTGTTTTTAACCTTTTGATGAGATTAGAGATGGCAGACGAAATAAATCAAATATAAATCGTCAAAATAAATATGTTAATGTCGTGTTGGCATCTACTCTAAGGTATCCCGCAAACTTGAATCAACCGGATACTTCATAATAATAAAAAATATATTTACAATACAATACCTATAAGTTTGGTAACATTGCTCTCAATAATAACGAAATAAATACTATGATTGCATAGCAATACTGTATGTAAAACTATTATTTTGTTGAAATCGACTACTTATCTAAGGATACAGTAAGCTTTGGTGGCGCTTCTGTTTTATTTTTTGCAAAATACAATCCTATTGTATTTTAGGCCCAATGTTACCGCCAATGAGTGACAGAGGCATTTTTTTAGGATTCCTATTCTTGGGCAAAAGAAGTATGTCGTACAGCCTAGTTAAACTTAGAGATGATGGCGTTGGTGAACTCGCTGCATTTGCCGTTGCCGCCGAGGTCTCCCGTGAGGTGCTTGCCCTCCTTGAGCACGGCGTAGCACGCGCTCTGGATGCGCTCGGCGTGCTCGTGCAGCTTGAGGTGGCGCAGCATCATGATGGCGGACAGCAGCAGCGCGGTGGGGTTGGCCAGGTCCTTGCCCGCGATGTCCGGCGCGGTGCCGTGCACCTGACGAAACAGTGGGATAGAGAATGAGAATGGATCGATTGCTTATGTCTTTAGGACTGAATCTTCGATCGTCAGATAACTTTAATTATAATAACATATTTCGCCTAGACTGGAAAGAGGAGGTTTGAAATGAGTGGTGGTGGAATGGAGTGGGGCAAAATAGGCTAACAAAATAAAATAATGGCAGTTTCGCATGTTTTCTAAATTATTAAATGCAATTTTGATTCCGCAATGAAGGTTATCTGAAGATTGACAAATCGGTCCTTATTCAACTAAGTCCGACTCAAATAAGGGTTAAATAAAATACTTACAACTATTTTAGTAAAGTATTCACTGACTTGAAATAATATAAATTAAGAGGATTGACAGTATTTCATCTTTGCAACAGCCGCTAAAGCTCTCAGTCGATCATATTTCGCCATTATATCGCCACAGATAAAGTTCAAAATTTGTCGACCACGAACTTTCGCAAATATACGGAATCAAGGAATTGGCGAGAATCAGATTGAAAAAAGGGTGTGGATTTAGTAATTCTGTAATTTTATTGTACAATATTTTTAGTTCATTACATCTAAATCTATAATCTAAATGGTATTAAATGACATCATTTATTTCTGTTAATGCATTTATTCGGCTACTTATTTACATAAATTAAATAACTAAACCATAAGCTTAAAAATACTACAATAATAATACAATATAATCATGATTTCACAGCATTTTGTGTACTTGCTCATAAAATGAAATACCTAAGTGTTCGTAATACGGTAGAAATTCTACTTTATTATTAGAATAAAGTTTATGTTCAATGGGAAAGTAAAGCCTCGTATCCACAAGGCAACATTTGACGCGCGAGATGATGCACATGTTAAACGGCAACGACGAACTTTTATTTGGTAACATTGTCAATGTTGCGCGCCTGCTGGCAACGTCGCGCGTTGTTTGCACGTTGCTGGATAATAGGGCGTCATGTGTTACACGTCAAATGTTGCCTAGTGGCTACAAGGCTTTACGAAGCTACATTTTTGTTTAACTATGGCAGTGATTGTGTGTTTAAGCTTAAAGCCATGTTTACACGTTAGCATTTAGCGTTACGTTCAAGTAACTTATAAAATCCTCGTGTGAACTACCCGTACATAAGTGTATTGTCGCTTTAAAAACACTCGAAGTGAGTCGAAATATTTGAAATATCATAGCTAGTTTTCTAATTAAATAAAGTTTCCCATGGACAGGGTACGTGATCCGCCGGTCGATTCTGTGAACATGTCAAAATGAAGGCTTGGGTGATGTGATCACGAGGTGAGCTGTCAATACAATACAATCAAGATGTCACTTGATCACGAAGTGAGCTGTCATCCCATCTTGATTATATAGATTGACAGCTCACCTCGTGATCACTTCACCCAAGCCTTCACTTCGACATGTTTACAAAATCGACTGGCTGGTCACATTACTGACGTGGTCACGTCAGACATTGACGGCCATTTTAAATAAGGCATGGTTAAGTTTCTGCTTAGAAAATAAAGAATTGTTTTTACTCGTGCCACTCGTGTGTCCAAGTTACAGCAGTGCGATTCTGTAAACATTTCACCGTGTAAGCTTAGATGAAGTGTACATGAAGTGAGCTGTCATTCCATTCAAACAAGATGGCATGACAGTTCTCTCCACCGAAGTTTACATGGTGAGATGTTGACAGAATAGCCGATGACAGATGACAAGTCGTCGTTCATATGTCTGTCACCGAAAAATTGCAAACGCCGTAAGATTGTAAAATGTCGCGTGAAATTGTAGGATGGGATTTATTGTATATTAAGTATTTTATTTTATAATATATCGAGAAATTTTATTCTAGTAAAGATTTATTACAATCTTACGGAGTTTGCAATTTTCCGGTGACATCTACACCGTGTACAAACTAAGCGAACGAACTTGAACGAACGCTCGCTCGTGTTGTGCGACCACTCACCAAACGAACGAAGACGAACCAACATGAATGAGTGAACGAATGCAGGCGAGCATGCGGTGACCACTCTGTTCGCGTTCATTCACACATTAGCTTGCTCTGTGCCCGACATTCTATTCCTCACTACGGTGAGGAATCATCACATTATAACTAATACTAAAATACTGAAAAAAAAAACAGCCGATTATATCACAACTTACTATGTTCCTGTTGCACTAACTACCTTGCTACAATAAATATTGTCTTCACACTATTTTCAAACGAATGCACAAGAACTGAGGTTCAAATTTCATTGGCACGCTTCAACGATTTTTGTACAATCAATGAAATCTGTTATAATACTTATTTTTCAATAGTAAATATTAATAATTAAGGCCAAATGTGGGGGGTGGTTTTCACCCTTTTGGGGATTACAGCCGTGTTGTTTTAGCATTCCTAATATTTCTAAAACGATTTTTGTGTAATACATAACAAAAATGCAATGGTAACTTAATAGTTCATTAAACTAAGTATGTAACGCAGTTTAAGTGATATTATGGCCTATGTCTTATTTATCAAAGAAATCTGGACTGTTTAGCATCGGTTAAATAGAATCTTAATAAACTTACCATCCGTTGCTTAAACAGTTCAGATATTTTAAATAAATAAATAAGACTGTTAATTTGTATTTATTTAATGACTTCTGTGGACAATAGAGGACTTGTTTCATTTCTTTTGAATTTTGATGCCAAATACTTTCATCAAGCCAACGAACTTCGGATTAGTTTATTGTCTATTAGTATTTCGTACCAGCAAGATCTATAACTTATTGAACTTGCTGAGCTAACGAAAAAAGATAATATGATTATTATCCACAGACATCATCAATAAATACAAAATAAACGAGCAGATCTACATATGTTCTAAAAAACGGAACGTTAATAAATAGTGAAATAAATAACGTGTAACTACTTCTTTGGCAGTTACACCGGTTTTTAAGTTGGCTGACTGAGATAAATAATATGTACACATTATTATTACATGTACTTAGTTTATTTAACCTTTTGAACGCCACTGTCACGTATACATGACAAGCAAGCGCGTGCCCTGTACGCCAAACGTCACAAATATGTGACAAAAAGTACGGCAAATTTGTGGCTTGGCGTCGGGGGCACGCCGATGCGTTTATGCTCTGGCGTTCAAAAGGTTAAGGGCGAGTGTTAAAGCTTGACCAGTCAAAAGGAATCCGTACCCTATTACTAAACGGAACCCTATTACTAAGCGTCCACTGCCGTCTGTCAGCGGGCTGATTCTCATGAACCGTCATAGGTAGACAGTTGAAATTTTCAGTATGTATTTCTGTTGCCGCTATAATAACAAATAATAAAAATAAAAGGGCGTACAAGAAAAACATGTTCTTTTCGGCTTATTGTTAGGAACCCTTTGTGTGCAAGTCCGACTTGCACTGGGCCGGTTTTTTATTTATGGGCTCGCGTTTAACCGCAATCTCACCTGATGGGGAGCGATGATGTGGTCGAAGATGGAGCACGCTTGCTTAGAAGTACCTATTCACTCTTGATTTAAATATTCCCAGGATAGCTGCAAAGCTATCAGGAAACACAGACTCTGGCAAGAGATGCAGTAAAGTTTAAGTAAACTTTTCTAGCTTGGGTTCTCATGGATTCCTCCCTAGTCTATGCTATCGGCATTCAAAAGCGACTAACCGGGTTTCCATTGCGGGAATCCCATTTCAAGACAATCATTTCAACTGTAGTTAGCACCTTTCACGTTTTTCGTGTCTTCTCCATCTTTTTCGACGTTTTCTGTACCTTTTACGATGTGTTCTCTCTACCTTTTTCAAGGTTTTTTTTTAATCATTTGTCGGGTGCTTTACAACAATATACATATTTAGCAGTATCTCAGTCAGTCAACTCTACGCTTACTACTAAGTAGGTCGACAATTTGATCTAGTAATTGAACTAACTCCTATCTCACAACTGTAGCTTTGATCACCATTTTGATACAGGACTAGCGTTCAAATGTCGATGACACAATTCATACACGGAACATTATGCACAGACGCCTCCCCGAAACTGTCAAAGGGGAATGCCGATTTTAGGCCATGCAATGCCCAAGAAATTTAATTTAGTAAAAAAAATATGTCAATTTTACGTAATTAACTCTTCTATTCACGACGCGATACAAGTCAGTAACAATTTTTAATAAATAATAAATATTGAAACGATACAACGAAATAAACAGACATTTGCTAGGTAGCCAATTTAAAATCTGGGAAAAAATAAAGATTTGTTGCAAAACATTGATTTGACATTTACACATATTGTACTTTATTTATTTGACCTTTTGTTTATAGAAGTCCCAATGCATCCGATGTTACTTGTGGGCACTCAGGGCTTAAATCACTATGGCGGCTTGGCATCCCCCTTTTCCCAATCAACCTTGAACCAAATGCTTCAGCGATAAAGTTGAAAATCTATTAAAGAAACTTGACAGATCGTTGTAGCTTCGTGTGCTGGCGTCTGTACTAACAAAAAGTTCATACTTAAAAAAACGCAGAAAAACAAGTCATCGAAACAAAAATAAACTACATCGTACCTAGTCCGTTTACAAAACATGATTCATTAAACTTTAGTCGTTTCATTTCGTATCGGGTTCACCTAAATACTTGATAATCTCCGCGGTGTACTCGGAGCACTTCCCTGTGCCCCCGAGGTCGGCAGTGAGCACCGAGCTCTCGCGGAGCACGCGGAAGCAGGCGCGCTCGATGGTGTGCGCGAAGGTGTCCAGCTTCATGTAGCGCAGCATCATGACGCCCGACAGCAACAGCGCCGTGGGGTTCGCCAGGTCCTGCCCGGCGATACTGGGCGCCGTGCCGTGCACCTACAAGTTATACCCAGGTTAATATGGTCTTATGAAGAAAAGGATACAACTCGATTGAGAACGAAAGACATCAACCAAAGCGATAGGCGATAGTAACCCGGCAATCATGAACGCGCTGATCATTTTTTAACCTTGTCTCATTAAACTAGCTGTATGTATGTAACTCGGGCTAGTTTCCGCAACTCCACGACGTGCGTATTTTGCGTGCAGGTGGAAAAAAGTATCATTCGATCCACCCCAGCTCCCCAAGGAAGGCCAGCAACGCCTTGGTGTTACTAACTATCTCACAAAGGGTACCTGGGTTACCCATTAAACTAGTTGCTTGTATATAATACATTACATTTCTAACGTTGCCATTTAAATCACATAATATGACAAGGTTCTTAGGTCCTTCTTACTAAGACAAGGATCTAAGGTTTTTGAAAGGATCAAAGTACATTGACGCAAACTAGAAGCGCCAATAAAAAAAACTACAAAGAATATTGACCCCTATGTCCACGATAAAACCGCGACTTTTTTTTCTCGATTGAATGGTTTTGTGGAGATAAGGGTCAATTTGCTATGCACAATTATAGATTACCGCTTCTACTCTACGTCAATATGCTGCCTTGAACCTAAGTAGAGAGTACTCCTACAGAACACAGATCTAAACGGTAGATGACATCGATCGTCGACTATCGAGTTGCACCATCATCGAGATTAGTTTCCAAGAAATGCATTAGTAGAAAACATATAAGTTATTTATAATGTAGTATGGAATATTTTTCAATGGGAGGAAGCCGATCTTGGATGCTTAGCGCATTCAGCTAATGAACCTGGCTAGAATTCAATATAGCTTCGTTTACATTTCTCGAATGAAAAAGTGGTCCGTTTAACAGACTTCAAAAAAGGAGGTTCTCAATTGTTTTTTTTTTCAGCGATATTTTCGCTAATGGTCATTTACTTTATATCGCATCTTTAATATCATATCAGCCGAAAGACGTCTACTGCTGGACATATGCCTCCCCCAAGGGGAGAGGGCCATTGCCATAATCGCCACGCTTGGCAGGCGGGTTGGCGATCGCAATGCAGCAGTTGCCATGTACAGAGAATGCTGCTGATCATTCTCTGGTGAGTCCCTTAGTCGCCCCTTACGACACCCACGGGAAGTGATGGGGTTGTGCTTTTCTTTTACGTCCTACACCATACAGAACCATATAGTATAATTTACCAAAAAAAAAAGAAGTATTCATTCGTTTAGATTTTTCATAGTAGTTAAATACCCTATTGCCCTTTGTACAGTCGAGAGAGTCTCTCGGAAGTGTAAACGAAGCTGTATCAAACTGTCTTTGAAAAGTTAATGTGAAAATTTGAAAAGTTTTCCTCTCCAAAATACAAGTTTTTATTCAGTTATTAAAACACACAATGATAAGGTTCTATCCACACATTTAACTATTTGATTCGTAAAACAATTGACGGATCCAGAAATGTGTGGATAGAATTTTTTATAAACCTTTTGAACGCCAGAGCATAAACGCTTCGGCGTGCCCCCGACGCCAAGCCACAAATTCGCCGAACTTTTTGTCACATTTTGTGACGTTTGGCGTACAGGGCACGCGCTTGCGCTTGCTGGTCATGGATAAGTAACAATGGCGATCAAAAGGTTAATCTCGCGAAAATGTCACCACTAGCAATGATACCATGCAACAATCATTCATGAATGCAATGAAGAAGGAAATAAATTAATATTTATTTCTTGCGGAAAAATAAATGATTACAACATAGTATGCAGTGGCTTTTTCTGCGTTATATTAATGCTTTTTAAAGAAATGAGAAGCTCTTTGAGTTGCTGTTTCTACAAGTTTCCCAAACGAAAATTTATGTAAACTGTTGTGATTGGCTGTTTGTTGAAAAATTCAAAATCAAGTCATTTATTCAAATTAGGCTGAGTGCCAGCACTTTTTGAACGTCAAAGTTCTACATAAAGACAGTCCCCCAATACGCCCGCCCGTCACCACTTCCTAGTGTTGTAGCTGGGAAGAAGAAGTGCGCAACAAACTCCCCAGCAACACATCTGTCTGTTAAGTTATAAAAACTTGAATTTATACAGCAGTAGGTATGCAAAGTTTACAAAACATGACACAGAACAATAATGTCTAATATATGTAAATTAAATTTTATGAAATAAATTGACACTTGTTAGCTAGCACACTCCATTATGCCATCAAAAACAAACAAATTTCAATTTTCATTCAACCAATCCCAGTAGGCTTATCCGCGCTTGACGATTTGTCAAGATAATGTAGCCAACAATTTCTTTCGAGAAACGGGGTGTCACTAACTTTTTAATTCAATAAAATTGAATAAAAAATGCCATTCCTGAAAGAGCTTTCATTTTCTTTGAGTTTTCATAAATTAATGAATATCAGGCACAGATGCAATAATGCCAGATTCGAGTTAACATTCACATATAGTCAGAAACGAAACATTTTAGGAGTTAGACATTCACATTATTTCACGTGACGTATTAGTTCACATATTTATATCAAGTTATTGAAAAAACATTTATAAGTGAGTAACGGTTGTTTTTTTTATCGTCATGCGGTTATTGCCAGATCAAAAAAGTTTTTTTTAGAACATGGAACCCACACCTGTTAGTTCAAACTCAATAATTTGAAACAACTTATCTTTCCACTTTTTTTTTTTGCCGAAAACACTTTTATTTTTCCTTTTTCAACTTTATAAAACCTCTGCCCGATGCTCTGCATGGACGCCATTATTTTTCAGCACCACCTTAACTTTTTGAACGCCAGAGCATAAACGCATCAGCGTGCCCCCGACGCCAAGCCATAAATTTGCCGTACTTTTTGTCACATATTTGCGACGTTGGGCGTACAGGGCACGCGTTTGCTTGTCATGTATACGTGACAATGGCGTTCAAAGGTTAAGTGACCTTAAGCTGGTAAAAATTTTCTAGGGCATTAAAAAGAGTTTTGAACTCTTTTGTTTAGAAGGTAGCATATCACTATTTCCGAACTTTGATTGTTCTACAGTTACGAAGCACAATAAAATATCGAATATCATAAGGTATATTTTATCTTGCACAAGTGACGTGAACAAGTCCGGCAAGTGACGAGCCATCATGAGACCTATACGAATACTTCGGTCGATTACTTTTTTTAGGGTTCCGAACATCCGCAAGAAATGGAACCCGGGTGTCTGTCTGTCTGTCCGTCTGTCACAGCCAATTTCCTTCGAATCTACTGGATCGATTCTGTTGAAATTTCGGACACACATGAACTGTGTCCCAAACACGGACGCGTTACGTGGATAAATACATTTTAAGTATGTGGGTCAGTTTTGGAGGAAAAACGAGAAAATTAAAAAAAAAAAGGTTTTCGTACCGTGTGGTATCAAATGAAAGGGTTTTAATTTTTTTTTTTTATATTTCAGAAATAAATAATATTTTTTATATTAATATAAGTTCTTCAAGAAATTAGACAAAAAATGACAATTCCTATCTCCAAAACAACCGAGCCTAAAATTTAAACCTATAGATTACAGGAAAACTACTACAAGAAGTCTACAGTGTTCAAAAACATGTTACAAAAATGAAATTCGTTCGGAACCCTTTGCACGCGAGTCCGACTCGCACTTGGCCAGTTTTTATATAATTATATTTGCTCTCTTTGGTTGTCTACAGTGTTCAAAAACATGTTACAAAAATGAAATTCGTTCGGAACCCTTTGCACGCGAATCCGACTCGCATTTGGCCATTCTTTTTATATTTGTTCCTTTTGTCTCGGACAGAGGTTTTATTACAGATAATTTTGTTTGTGTGTTCACTTCACTATAAAACACGGCAATATTTTAAACAATTCATCTGATTGTTTGATCAGCTACAATTGTTTGATTTGCCAACATAACACAGTCCTAGAAACTTGCGTTGACTTTTTCGTTTCCTTCGTCAAGTTACATTTTGTATTTTAAGGTTTTTGAAGTGATAACTTCTTATGGGAGGGTAAACCGCTTCGTACGTGTAACGCGTTACGTACGAAGCGGTTTGTCAGTCAGTCTGGCTTCCCTTTCTCTCACGCATACGGCAGCGGTAGGCAGACTCTTCCTCTCTCACTCTAACCCACAGCGCTAGTCGTATTTCGGACAGACGCTTCCCATATTAAATAGTTCAACTTAGATTAGTTTAAGTTATCACTTCTGTCGGCCGTGCCGAGACGCACACGTTTTTTTTTATCGTATCTGCAATCGATTTTGATTATTTTCAACCGGAGGTGCCATAGTGAATTCTGTTATTTCTGCTGAGATAACGTTCCGTTCGTCCATCTTTTTTAAATATTAATGGTTCCCTGAAAGTTTTTTTGTTGCCAAGTCGTAATAAGTTCCATAAGTTTATAACCAGTGATCGGATAATCGGGCTCATAAACACCTAAACTTCTTCCCGTGAAAGAATAATATGGACATTCCTTTCTGAATAAATAAGTAATCCCAGGTTCCCGGGATTGAACAATAAATCGAGCTTTACATAAAATTACAATTGTTTCAATTCCCTTAGTAGTCAAGGCTTCTGGCCTGTTACTAAACCAGTTCTCATAAAACTTTCATTGTAAATTAAAAGTTCCATTAGAATCGGCTTTTTAAATTGAAAAAAAAAATAATACAATGAGAGTTCACAGCGAATTCTAACTATATATTTAGCAATCTCAGGAATTTCGAACGATTCCGGGATCCGGGATTCTGAAAAGCATGTACGTATTATACTTTCGTGGGAATAAAAGTGAAGTTTAGGTATATTAGCGCCCGATTATCCGATCACTGTTTATAACTTAATTTTATTCAATGCTATTCATAAGTGATGTAGAAAAAGACTTAAGGCGACAAAAAAACTTTACCCGTTCCTTTACAAAAACACACTTGTATGTATATGTTACGCCCAAAGAACGCATACAACCCTAACCTTATCAAAATTAGAGTGAACAGGCTTCTTCCGGGTATGATGTCGGGGTACTTTGTATCTGTCATCTATGACCTAGACTAGAGTCAAGAGCAAACACATTTCAAATAAAAAAGTGTTCCAAAATTCCTCATTGCGAATTTCGCGTCGTATAAGGTCGCGTTTTCGATCGATGGGCGTAACATATAGTTATAATCTTTGACCGAATAGCAAAATATGAGTCTTCTTTGTTATACAGCGCTATAACTCGGTTTCTGAAACGAGTTCCAGCATTATACTGAGCGATGGCCGTTTTGCGAAAACGCGACGCTTATTTTCTCTAAACCACCCTTTCTTTCTTATTAATTTTGGTTTGCGTCATTGTTACAAAAGTCGCCATCGTCAGTCAGTCCTGCGTCAATCCCTCTCCCCCAGCAGTGCAGTGAACAAGACTCACCGACTCGAAGAGCGCGCCGTTCTTGCCGATGTTGCCGGACGGCGTGAGGCCCAGGCCGCCCACCAGCCCCGAGCACAAGTCCGACATGATGTCTCCGTACAGGTTGGGCATCACCTGCAATGTTTACGTACAATCATGTTACAAGGAACGAAGGAATCTTAACTTATTATAATGACGTCCATTTGGAGTACCCGTGGGCACGTTGCTTCTTATTTTTATTTAATGCTCGTTTTTAACACCTAATGATACTAGCATTATTTCTCGGTAGGATTTTGAACTCTCGGCAGTGAGCTGAGAGTTCGAAACCCAAAACCATGGTTACACTTTTTTTTTTGAGGATTCGAAATCTGCAAATGACATCTTCCGCTCTGGGTGGAGCGGAAGGGCGTGTCAGACTCTTACTGACTAAAACCCATACGTGTTCCTTCTAAAGCCTTTTGCGTTCCAGGGCTGCGGTGACACTCTCGAACAAATTTCGCAACCCTGGCAAGGCTATGATTACACTTAGGCACTCACTAGGGCCAGGTGAAACTGTAAGAAATGCCCAACAGTTTCAGGCCCTGCCAGGGTTGCGAAATTTGTTGTGGGACTCGACGGTTTCACTTAGTAACGCTTTGCAAGTCAAAACGAATAAAAAATGTGTTGACAAGACTCTTCAACTCAAAAGATTGGTCCTAGAGTAAGAGTTGATCATAATGAGTACAATGATCCCTTTTGAGGTCTAACGTTCATTCTATTACACATTAAAAAAGTCAAAAGTCAAGTGCACTAACCAGCACGTCGAAGAGCGCGGGGTCTTGTACCATGTTGAGGCACACGGTGTCGAGGTAGCGCTCCTCGAACTTGATGTCGGGGTACTTGTTGGCTACGTCGCGGCAACAGCGCAGGAACAGGCCGTCTGACATTCGCCTGGAAACAACATAGCAGATGTCATGAAACATAACGCGTAATGGTTCACTTACGAAAGGTTGATTTCGGCTGTGAAAAATAAAATAAGTTCCTCTCGACCTTATGAACGCCACTGCATTAAAGCATCGGCGCACAGCGGGGTTCGCCGATGCTTTTACGCCCACGTCACAAAGCTCACACTTGGTGTGAGCTTCGCGCAGAGTAGTTGGAATATAGGGTATTCAGATCACAAATCGTGATCTGAATAACCCTATATTCCACAGTTAAACCATTCGAGTATCAGATTATTCCTCTGTAACCCCATAATATACTTAATTATTCAAAATTTTCGTTCAGTTTATACCTCTGTTTTTCAATCCAAGCCACTTGTAACCATTCTTTCTTCGTCAAGTCATAAAATGGTCTACTAATAACATTTATAGTTTTCTATTCAAACATATTTTTTTTTTTTTTTTAATTAAAGTCCTGTATAGTAGTCGCATACTCATCAGTAGCATCTGTTCGAGTGTGTAAATAAACAGAGCAGTTCAATATGAACTGCTGATTATAAGAAGCGGTTCAGTATGATCAGCTCATTATAACAAGCTGTTCAGTATGAACTGCTCATTACCTTTAACAAGCTGTTCAGTATGAACTGCTCATTACCTTTAACAAGCTGTTCAGTATGAACTGCTCATTATAACAAGCTGTTTTTGCTTTCGATGTCGAACTATAATATGTGGTTGGCAGGTGGTTAACTATATTAATATTTTTAGTGTTAAAGAAATAAAACTCGCAAGTAGGTCAAGTTTAAATATTTATTTCTATATTATTCAAATATTGTTTTATAAGCAATGATACATTTCTTACATTACTATTACTTACATTTTCACTAACCTAAATAATAGAATATGTGTAAGTAAGTTTGTAGGTTTAACATTCTATAATCATTTATTCGTAAAACTAAGATCGTTCTTATTTTATCTTACTGACAAAACACTTGATTTTCTTTACACCATTTATTTAAGCAAAACACATTTTTTAAGGCACATATATTGGTATGATACATACAACTTATAATGTCAGATGAATCTGAATAATTGTTATATAATGTCAACAAACTCGGGCAGTTCTTACTTTCTAAATTGTATACATTATTAATTCGGAATATATCTTTTATCCATAACACTTTTTCGTTTCCTTTCGTAAATATAGATTTATTTTTTAAAAAATCCCCAAAGATTGCTTGATAATTAAAATATGGTACAAAGCCTTCGTTCCAGTTTATTCCTCTGTTTTTTTCAATCCAAGCCACTTGTAACCGTTCTTTCCTCGTCAAGTCATAAAATGGTCGTGGTGGTTTTATCAACAGTACTTGTACGTGTCCTTTGTACATTATTGCTATTTCTTTTGGAATAAACTCATTTTCTTCACTCTTAAACCCTTGAACATCTACGATGACATTCATGATAGTTTTCTCACAATATTACTCAACGGCTTGTATTCGAACAGTCGATCGTTTATTATTAAACAATAGGCAGATGTATTATTTTGAATATCTTCAGAGCATTCAATTTCTAATCGCACGTCAACTGGTCCAGTTTTAAGTGAATCGTTTTGTCTTGAACAGTCAATCACAAAAAAGTGGAGCAATTTCTTTAAATTGGTCTAAGCTAAGCAATGGATCAATGCCTAAGTTGTAATACGACTGACGAAAATTAGCATACATTTCATATAATATACTGTATTTACCTTCATCAAATTTCAGATTAAGTGAGTCATACGGATAGTATTGAGAATTCAAATATAATTTAATATTGCTTACATTGCAGTGATCAAATATAGAAGAACTTCTAGTTTTTACAGATTACACATCACTGGAATAATCTACAAACGTAGAATCACAATGCCCCCAGGGTAATGTATGAATTTGATCCTGTAATACTTGAACTTTGTCATCGTTTCTTTCTAAAACTTGTTTGTCTACTTGCTGAGTGTATAAAACATGTTTAATTGATTTTATCATATTCATTTTACATCTATGCGCTTTATTTGTCAGCAGTACATTGTTGTAATCATTCAATTTTAGGTTACAAGTTACAGACTTAGAAACACCTTTGGCTTTTTTAATTTCAGTCTTCGCACTGTTAATAAAATATAATTTAGCTCTTAAACCGGTAAATTCTATAATTAAATCGCCACCAACCTCATGTTTCCATAATCCAGGAATTTTAGCATTAAGTTGTGGTATGTGATATGGATTATTCATTTCAAAATTACTAGTATCAAACTTTGAAAGATCATCATGCATATCATGATAAAAATCATCTGTGTAAATTAAATATAATAGGCTATCAGTGTCTGTATAGCACAACTCAGCATTGTTTCCGTATTTATTTTTCATAACGTCATAATGAAATTGGTACAAATGTTGCTTCGAATATTCCAAAACGGTAAATCCAATATAAATAGGTCTATCTAAAACGACCTTTTCACGGTATAATTCCACAGCTACGAAATTTTCTGAAAAAATTGATATACTTTTTAAATTTGGTTTACATATCAATTTTTCAGCGCCAAGATGTTTATTTGTTTTATTTCTGGTATCAGTCCATTTTGTTACTAATTTTACATCTGCTTGCTTCCGTTTATTTTCGATAGTTTTTCCGAATATGGCATTATTCAATAATTTAAAAAAGTCCTTCTCAAACGCAGTTTTGGAATTTTGACGAAGACTAGTATTCAGATCAATGTATTTTTTGAGAAAGAATTCTTGTCTGAAGCTAAGTATACGATGAATCTTTTTTAAAATCAAACCGTTTTTTCAAACATTCTTTCAAGTGAACATAATGAATTACATAATTTTGCTTATCATAAAGATTTGCAACCAATTTCACTGATTTTCCATAAGGAGGTACTATTTTTTCAACTGCAAAAGGCAAGTCTTTATGCTTATTATGTAAATAATCTGGATAATTTAAGTCTACTTCCAAAATATAACCGTAATCATTATCATCTGACACATCATTTACATCAAACTTGCTAATTTCTTTCAGACTCAAGAACTTAAATTCTTTAATAGGAAGTTTCTTCATCATAGCATAGCCATATAGATTATTACAATCAAGATATATTAAATAACTACTTGATTCAGACTCATTAAAATGTGGTAAATATTTATTGTTTGCTACAGCATGACGTAGAGAACACTGTGCAAGCCCACCACGAATTCCTTTTTCTAATAACTCGTACATTCGTAAATCACTTATCAACTCAAGTTCAGTGCCGGTATATAGAAGCATTGCATCCCAACTTAAGCTCGGTGACGTTACATAATAAGCCGGATCCAACTTATAGAAATGTAAGCTTGTTTTTCTAAATTTTTCAAATATGTCGCATAGTAAAAGCACATCACATTTTATGTATAAATCTGTATATTCACCAAGAGATTTTATTTCGAAAATATTCCAAACTGTTTGAGCGTGTAAATATTCTTCTTTAGTTATATGTTTTTCACACAGACTATTATAAAAATGATCCTTCGAGGGAAGTTTCGTCTCATCATATTTAGACCAAGAATCAACGTAATCATATGGATAAACACCTTTTTTTCTCATTAAATCAAATTGTCTTTTATCAGTAAACTCTCTCGATAAGTTCAAAAAATCGTTTTCTGACAAACTTTGACTTAGTGCATCTAGACTAGAACTAAGAAAGTGAAAGGAATCAATAAATTTTATTTGTATAGGGTGATTGTGTTTTTCCGTATTAATTACTTTTATTATTGAAAGATATTTTTCTTTAGTTTTCGGTATTATATTAATAGAACCTTCATACTTTGCTAACTCTTCAATGAATAAATGTGAGTCATATCCAGACAGATTATGAAAGACAACAGGAATGAATGAACAAACTCTATACATCAAATTACAATGGGAGTGCGCTGCCCCACGATACTCAGATGTAATATGATCATGATCTCGGACTTTATCATTCAATAATAATAGTTTGCATATGTGACATGTAGTCGAATTTCGATAGTCCATCTCTTGCTCCGCCGATAATGGGGTCATTGGCTTTTTACTACTTAAAATCTTATGTATATTTTTAACGTCTTTTATTAAATATTTAACAAATATTTTCACACAATCTTTACCTCGATATGTAATATACCTGTTTAATTGATCGTTATGTGCACAACAAATATAATAAGCGAAACATGAAGGTTGATGTGTTTTTAGTTTCTGTGTATTCAAAGAGCTACTTTCATTACAGTCTATTAACATACATTCAAAATCAGCATAAATTATGAAATTGATTTTTTGCTGCCTCTCGTAATGTTTGAACTTTAGTACAGAATAATTTTCAGGTAATATAGTCAAAATCTTAGAGCAGTTATGAGTCTTGTGTCTATTTTCGTTACTAAATAGTTGTAGACATGCATCACATAAATAATGTTTTCCTTTAGAACGAGTCACTTGACGTCGCACCAGACGTACTAAATCTTTAATTAGACAGTAGTGTCCGATAGAATTTTTTTCGATATAAAGTAAATTAAAATGATTTTTTCTTCTATTTTGCGTTGCATAAAGAGGTCCGGTCACAGTATTATTTTGTAGGCCATATATATTTAAACTGATGTTGGGATTATTTTTTTCTAACGTTTTAATATCATTAATCGTAGGAGGAAATGACATTCCCTCAATATTTAAAACAGAGGTATAATGGGGGTATGAACTTGTTCTGCATACATTAATTTTAGCTGGGTATAATCCAGCAACTATACTCCATAATAAACAACAATTATCTTTATTTTTAATATTTATACAACTTTTAGACTGCTTAATAGCTGACGGCAGTTGTATATAAGACCCACCTCTCATAGGGGAATACTTGTTTACATTAATTTCGAGATGACTCATAGAAACAAATGTCCAACCAGATTGACAGTGCTGGAACTCGGTTAATTTATTATTTAGTTTATTTATTACTTTGATTAATAATTCATTCAAATCAGTGTTCTTATAAATAATTTCATATTTGGTATTAAACGACTTTAATTGTTGTTCGTCTGATTTTGATAACATAAAATAGGCAAACAATTCGAAATTCAATTTTATGCAATTGTGTTCATTAAGTGACATTTTTATCAATTCTGTTATATTTATTAGATGATCACCCAGGAACGCCTCTAAACCGAGGTACTCGTCTTCCTGAGTGACATTCAATCTGTATGTCATTAATCTGTTTTTGAATGCTGTTGCAATAATATGAATATCTGTGAACTTGGTATTCAATAAACAGTTTGCTTTGTGTATATTCGTTCTCATATGATAGGAATACTGATTTTCTGGTATTTCAATTTTACATTTATGACAGGTTATTGACTTTCTAGGTCTCGATTTGCTGTTGAGGTGTGTAACTGTAAATAAGAAAACCAATTACTAGATTACTTACTTATATTATATTAATTAATACTACAATATCATACTTATAAAATACAGTACAAAATAATAATAATAAGACATTTCATGTAGGTAAACACAATTAAAACAAGATACAATTTAAAGTAAGTACCTATAGAAGAAAATATTGATGAACACCTAGTTAAACAAATATTGGGGAACACCTAGTTAAACAAATAAAGTCTTTAAGTATCATAAGCACCTATGCAGGTGATAGGACAATTTTTAAAATCATTTTGAGTTGCTTTAACAAACTCCTTTAAGTGGGGCCAAGATTCTTTATTTTCATCTAATTTCGTCTTGATGGTAGTTATGGCCGAGCGCCATCTATTTATGGGCATTATTTTTTTAATTTCTTCTGTGTTGTAAATTTTCACTTCTACATAATATTTTCCTTCTTTAGTCTCGCTTATTTGTCGTGAATATCCCTTAGCCATCCTTCTAGTAAAATATGAGTACAGTGGGGGTATATTACCAGTTTTGTGGGGTCTCTGTGTTGGGGTGACGCTTTCTTCGTTATCACTGTCTTCACCGAATAATTCACTGGCCGTAACTCGAGCTGATGGTGTTACTGGCGAAACGACCTGCTTCGATTTTTTTGCGCTTGTTGACTCTTCACTCGATTTGATGGACCTTTCCCGCTTCTTTTTTCTTTCCTCTGTCTTCCTCTTCGGCTTCGCCTCTTGCTCAGAGTCATCGCTAGAGAGGAAAAGGTCGTTGCTAAGTAGTGTCGACCTGTCAACAAAAATATAAATGTACATATTAGTGCATTGCAATCAAAATATCGTGAGGAAGATAAATAGTTAACAGATATAAATATCGTTTGATTTGTGCTGAAATCGAATCTGAAAAGTCGATCAGTCAACCACCGACCGATGAATATTATACATAGCATCTGTGCAGGAATCGAACCTGCAGCACAGAAAAGCATCACTCAGTCTCTGAGCCAAGCATTGTAATAGGTACTTGGTTCTATTCATACATTACTCTGACCATTCAATATATCTAACCATTCAAAATACAATTAATACATTATTCTGACCATTCAATAGTTAGATACGGTAATGAATTATTGAATAAATACTTACATTCTTGATTGATGCTTAGACAGGTAGTTTGATGAGGAGCTCGGAGCGTTGATTCCTTGCAGACAGGTTTCGTTCCAGAGAGGAATTGTGCCGGAGACTAATTTGCGAAGCGTTTTTATAGGCCTAAAATCACGTCATTCAGTCCAAATTTGTAAAACTGCATACTTGCAAAAATTGTCAATTGCGTACACGAGCGTATTTATCGTAGCGGTTAAGGTTTTAAGTTTACAGCGTTTTATATAAGACAAATAAAAAAGCGATTTTGAATCTTGTGTAGGTACTCACTTAAATCAACAATAGGGGAAGCTCATACCTACTTACAATTATAAAAAATGTTTGTAGGTTGTTGTTTTTTTGCTGAATGTTTTCGACGTCGATGACGGCGACGGTACAAACGCTGCGGTTTGCACGCTCGCATGCAACTCCTAGACATGTGGAGAAGTGGAGATATGACGAGTCAGAATCTCATATTTCGGTATACAAGAATAATCTTGTTTTTTATCTTATAATTTTGAACCTTATTACAAAAATCAAATAAATCTGAACAAGTATAAAATCAGTACAATCTCGAAAAAAATAATCACATCATCGCTAGCGTTTCTTCACCAATAATGTCGGTAAGTAAATTAGCGACACTTTTATTAAATTAATTATTTTTTCGCAATTTCTGTGATAACTTACATAGAAATATAATTTTAGTTTTTATGAATAATGAAGTTGGGCTGCCGATATTAATAAGTAATCATAATTGTATATTAACTTATCTTATTCATTCTTATGTTTCAGGAATCCGAGCAACTTTTTATTTCAACCCCGTCATACTCACCGAATCCAGCACCACAACAATTACGTCAAAATGTGATGAACTATTTGGAAAGAGAGAGACCGTTTATATCGTACTCTCCAATTTCCCCACCATTGAATCAAAATCGGGAGAGAGAAACATCACCCCAGTTAGAAGAAAGGTTGAACAGCGCCAATACCACCAGGAAAACCGTCAATGATAAAAGACGAGGGAGCAAAATGATGTATTCGTATGTTAGAAAGTATGTAAAGGGCCCACACCGTAAAATAATACGTATTCAAATCTTTGAGGGTGAAGAACTCAATGGTTCTAAATTATGCACTTGTAAAGCTAAAATATGTGCTCAACATATTGTTGATAATATATTTACTGATGATATATACGACTGTGCTAAAGATATGATAAATAAAATTCAAAAGAAAATGTAGTTGCGTATGTACAATTTACATTAGACATAATGGTTGTAATGTATAAACTATGTATCATTCTAAATCAAATGTAATTAATTAGGTATTAATATAAACCTAGATAATAAACAGTTATAACGAATTTATGTATTTTAATTGACATTATAATACTACTTAGATATAAAATAGTAAGTAAAACCGAGCGTAGCAATAGTATGATAATTAGACACAGAACGCCAGCTTCCTATAACGAGCGATACCTCACCTCACGCACACATAGATGTGGGACGCATGCACTTGCGCGAGTGGAGATTGTTCGTTGCGGCTGGCATGCATTGCTGAGATCCCTTTATGTACACATCAATGTGTGCGTGCGCCCGTTTGCGCACGCTGTAGGAGTTGTAACGTCCTGTACCTATTTACTTTGCGTCTATGTTGCTATTTTGTTTTGATCGGTCTCCTTATAAAGAATTACTTACATTGCAAAACTCATGATTAATGGTAAACTACTAACATACGATGACTTTGCCTGCCATATCTTCTCAATAAAATTTGTGGGACAAGGACAGTGAATAAACTTCAATGACAATTTACAATGGATGCGTTTACATATGGGATGAGCATTAAAGCCCGAGTTACTTATAAATAGCTTACAATCAGTTAAGACGACATTACATTCTTACAATTCGTAGTGTGAAGGTTCTCGCGAAAAAATATTAACATTACAATGTTTAATCCATTAAAATCTGATTTAGAAGGCATTCGTAAAATTATTTGCAAGAATGCTAACGGTGAAATTATATTTACTCAAGATATGCAGACTGACCTGAAAATACCGAATGTAAGCTCATCTAATCACAAGGATAGTGATACAAGCCAGACAAAAGAGTTATTTGACCTAGAGATGATTCAGTATCTTATAGTCAAGACTGAGGGCCATCATGAAGATGTTCGTACATTTGTTCGAGTTAGCGACATACAGACTGATCGTGGAAAATGTAATGCAAGCTCACCAAAACCTAGTGAAAGTAGTAAAACAGAAACAGCAGACACAGCTCTACCTGATTTAGAAGATGTTTTATGCTACCAGATTCAACCAGGAAATGAACTTTTTTTCTTTTAAACCGTTTTATCTTCACTGTAACAGTGTAACAGAAAGACAAAAAACCTGATGCCAGCTGTCAAAGATAGGCTAAATGTTGTGTAGTGCGTTCTGCAAATTGACCAAAACAATGTAAATATCCTCTAATAAATTATGTTCTACGATATTTATTGTTTCATTTACACAAAATACCTACCTCGATTTGGTCTGCATGATCTTAATATACTTCTTATACCAAAACTAGGACGCAATCTAGTATGTTATATAAACAAATAAGATTTGAGAACAAGAGCCATTTCACAACGAAGTGTGTGTTAATTCGAACACAATATAATTTTATCTACACAATAACTATACATGAAGCCTGCATTTTACACAGGTAACTAGATGCTACCCTATATAAGGTGTCGGAGGAACACATCTGTGCACATTCCACTCCAAACTCGTTGATGTCTGAATAGACTATTCCTACTGAATGATCCATTGATAGGTATGAAGTGACTGCTCTTTTCATTCTGAATAGACCATTCCTACTGAATGATCCATTGATTGATATGAAGTGACTGCTCTTTTCATTCTGAATAGACCATTCCTACTGAATGATCCATTGATTGATATGAAGTGACTGCTCTTTTCATTCACTGAAACTACTTTCAATGTATTTAGTCAAAGTCTCATTTCGAATAGTGAAATATAGGAATACTCGAATGGTTAAACTGTGGAATATAGGGTTTTTCAGATCACGATTTGTGATCTGAATACCCTATATTCCAACTACTGCGCAGGAATTTCTCAGTGACAACCCGGAGTTTGGAAGTTGGTGGTGTGACACCCCGTGCCTCGGTGCGCACGTTAAGCCGTTGGTCCTGCGCCAGATCTCTCTTCGGTCGTGTCGGGTTGCCGTCCCATCAGTATATGAGAGTGATGGAAGAGGGAGTGCACCTGTGTTAGCGCACACACGCCTGCACTATAATATGTCCCGCGCCGATGGCTAGTCTCCGTTGAGATTGGCCGCCATGGCCGAAATCGGTCAGGAGGACTATATATATTTGACAATGGCGTTCAAAGGGTTCAAAGGCTGAGATGGGGGACACGGACTTTGTGATGGCTGGTCGCCATTAGTAAGTTCAGAGTTAGTAAGTTGGTATTATTAATAAGTTGAGCTACTCGACTACTGACCAATGCTTGCACTGAGTGGACAGGTCCACTCAAATCTGTGTGATTCTTTCCTCAAAAGACCATTTTAGACAATGATTTGCATATTTTGCATATTTTGCATGGTCCTCATATAACGTATTGTGAATGTGAGGACCATGTAGATCGCAATAGGGGTTCATTTCATGTTAGTCTGGCAGTTTGAGTTCTTTATGCGGCCTACCCAAATGTCCTTACTTTGGTATTGTTCGTCAAATCGTTGAGCGCCTTAAATTTCTAAGTTTGAGCTACACGATAACTGACAAACGCTTGCACTGTCTGGACAGGTCCACTCAAATCTGTGTGGTACTTTCCTCAAAAGACCACTTCAGACATTAACCTACATGGCTCTCATATGTTTGACCAGTACAGATTGTATGGACTTTAAAAGAGAATTTGACCTCTGAGTATGTTTCGGTGTTGTCGTGCGGTGTTCCACAGGGTTCGGTTCTGGGGCCGCTCCTGTGGGACATCGGCTACGATTGGGTGCTGCGCGCCGACCTCCCTAGCGGCGTCAGCGTAGTCTGCTACGCTGACGACACGCTGGTTCTGGCACAGGGGGGGTCGCACCAGGCGGCGGCCGACTTAATGACACGCGGGGTCGCGATAGTCGTTGGAAGGATCCGGCAATTGGGTCTCGAGGTGGCCCTGCACAAGTCCGAAGCCATGTGCTTTCATGGTTCTCGGAACAGGCCACCAGCGGGATCCCAATTAACGGTAGGAAGGGTTCACATCGGCGTCGGGTCGACGATCAGGTATCTGGGGCTCGTTCTCGACAGCCGGTGGAACTTCGAGGAGCACTTCCGACGTTTGGCTCCCAGACTGGAGCGGGCCGGGGCTGCCTTCAAGCGGCTCCTGCCCAATCTAGGGGGTCCAAACGCCTCCTGCCGGAGGCTCTATGCGGGGATCGTGCGGTCCATGGCCCTTTATGGGGCCCCTGTGTGGGCCCTAACGCTGAAGGGGCGACCAGCCCGCCAGCTCAACGCGGCCCAAAGGGTCATGGCCATCCGGCTGGCTCGGGGATACCGCACGGTCTCCGGCGAGGTGGCGAGCCTCCTTGCCGGATTACCGCCATGGGATCTGGAGGCGAGAGCCCTCGCGCACGTTTACGCGTGGCGCGTGGAGGTGCTTCGCCGGGGCGAAACTCCGCTGCGGACGGAGCTCCGGCAGGATACTATGGCGGTATGGAGACTGCGACTATCGCGGCCCAGCGCTGGGCACGCCACAATTGCGGCGGTAAGGCCCCTCTTTGAGGAGTGGCTGGAGAGGCGCCACGGCGTCCTCACCTTCCGCCTGACGCAGGTACTTACCGGACACGGCTGTTTCGGGAGGTACCTGTTTCGGATTAAGCGGGAGGAAACGCCCGGGTGTCAGCACTGTGAGGATCGCCCGGAGGACACGGTGGAGCATACGGTGGAGGTCTGCCCTGCTTGGGCTGAGCACCGCCGTGTTCTCGTCGAGGCGATCGGCGGCGGCAACCTCTCGCGTCCGGCCCTGGTTGAATCCATGGTCCGGAGCGAGGAGGCTTGGGAAGCGGTCACCTCCTTCTGCGAAGCAGTAATGCTAGCGAAGGAGGAGGCGGACCGCGCGAGGGAAAGGCAAGGCCTTCGTCCCAACCGCCGCAACAGGAGAAGACGCCCCGGGCGTCGGGAGTCGCAGGGCGATCCCCGGCCACCGTAGGCGCGGGCCTGCGGACGGCGAGCGTTGGGTGGCTCGCTGTCCGATCACCACCAGGCCCGGGTCGATGGCGCGTTGTGTTTCACGCGCGCCTCAAAGAGATGTCAGCATAGAGGACGGGGCCCGCTAGGGCCAGAGCCTGCCAGGGTTGCGGAATTTGTTCGAAAGAGTCACCGCGGCCCTGGAAAGCAAAGGGCTTAAGAAGGAACACGGATGGGTTTTAGTCAGTAAGAGTCTGACACGCCCTTCCGCTCCACCCAGAGCGGAAGAAGTCATTTGATGATTTCCCATCCTAAAAAAAAAAAAAAAAAAAAGGAAACATCGGCCTCATCTAGTTTAAAAATGACCAAAAAAGATTGACGTGTAAAAGTGTTATGTTTATCCTACTAACAAAATAAATATCATTTATCATTTATTTCAGTCTCTTTTATTGTACATCATCGCGCAGCGTTGCACCATCCACAGGAGTAACATTTAAAACAATTAAATACACTATGTGAAAAGCAAATTGACACCGTTTCTTTAGCTAACAGCCTTCGTGCGACATTCCACTAAGTGTAATATTATATGACACTTCAACATTCCTTTAATGGAGTGCTAGATTACAACGTAACAGCTCATTTAGCTATTGTTAACTTACAATGGAAAAATGTTATTAGTCTGTAACTCAATTTTAACTTTAAAATGTAGGATATAACGTTGGTTTTAGAATGACAAAAATATATTAAGTGTGACACTAAATAATTAACATTTCATTCTGTGTTATGGAGTTTAAACCAAATTATTCATGGATATTCTAAGATGGTATGAAACAGCGGGTTATTTGCGACAGCCATAATTAAGTAGACTTCTTCGTCCGCGTAAAACTGACCGTTGAATCGGATTTTATTCACGATTTCATGGCTTTTAATTTTTTGAGTGAATCCTAATTATTTTTCTTTAATAAGCGTATGGTATGTTACTCCCTATAACATCAGCTATCTGCCAGCGATAGCCCCATCAAATCGGTCCAGATGTAATGGAGATTGGCCGGGACAAACAGTCAGATAAACAGATTTAAACCCAATATGGGAATAAATTTTCAAAAAACATTTTTAATGCTAATTTCCAGAATATATTTATGTTCTAGACCTAGCGGTTTAGGCTTTGTCTACCAGTGACTTAATTAACAAACCAATTTGACAGATTTAAACCCAATAAGGAATGAATTTTTAAAAACCTTTTTTAGTGCTAACCTCCAGAATATACATATTTATGTTCTAATCCTAGCGGTTTAGGCTTTGTCTACCAGTGACTTAATTTACAAACCAATTACACATTTTAGTGATTAAACTCTTACATGCTCCTCAAGTGAGTTTCATAAATTATTGTACGACACACTTTTGGACTAATGTTTATACAAAGTCTAATTTGTTTTTATTTCTGTTTTGTATTTGTATTTTTATATTATTGGTGTAACTGTCATGCATGTACAGCTTGACACTCATTTTTTTTAAGGGTGGGAAATTATCAAATGACTTCTTCCGCTCTGTGTGGAGCGGAAGGGCGTGTCAGACTCTTACTGACTAAAACCCATCCGTGTTCCTTCTGAAGCCGCGGTGACTCTTTCGAACAAATTCCGCAACACAGCTTACCCCCTAGCGACTCAAAGTATAAATATTAACGGTAACCTGTGAACAGCGCTGTGGGCTACATTATTAATAAATTATTTATGTTTGATATATTATACTAGCTTTTGCCCGCGACTTCGTCCGCGTAGAAACGAAACCTTCAAATGAGGTACTAATATAGTACGGTGACTTTCGAGACATTCCAATTTTAAAGATTATTTGCTTGTTTTTAAGTGAGTTCAACCTTTTTTGAATAAAATCGGATTGTCAGTCATTCAAACATGTGTCAAACTAAAATGTAATTTAAATCAAAAGCACTAACTAAGGAGTATTGATATCAACTTCGAAGCAAATCACCCCCATAATAAATTTCTACACCTTTTTAACCCCGTTAAGGGATGACTTTCAATAAAATACGAAACACATCTTCCATCAATTCTGTTACAAAAAGTTTTATGCTAAATTTGAAATAGATTGGACCAAGGAATCACGTCGTCCCATACAAACTTTGCCCCCCTTTTTCACTCCCTTAGGGGTAGAATTTCGGAAAATCCTTTCTTATCCAATACCCACGACATACAAAGAACACACCCTCCAAGTTTCAGGCCTCTTGTATCAGCGGTTTAGGCTGTGCGATGATCCGTCAGTCAGTCAATCAGGACAAAGCATTTTTATGTATACATTATGTAGCAGTTTGTTGTTCCCTCTTCTATAAAATAAAATAAAAACTTATACTCACATAATATTGGCCTTATGCACAGCCGTGACCTTCTTCCTGTTGTTCTCCTTGGCGAAGACAAAGGCGAACTCCGCCACCCGCATGGACGCCTCCTCGGTGATCAGCTTGATGGACTGCACCACGCCGTCCACGATCTCGTGCTCAATGCCGGAGTATTCTCCCTCTGTGTTCTCTCGCACTGTCACTACGTCCACGTTGTCGTATAGGGTTTTGATTCTGTAAAGAAATTGTTTGATTAGTTATGGTTGGTTTTTGTGGTAGGTAAGTAAGAAAAAGAGATAAATGGAGAGCTGCAGAAACGTGTAAAAAAATATCAGCAATCGGCAGGAATCATCATTTATTAAATAACCTAGACTAGAGTCAAGAGCAAACTCATCTCAAATAAAAAAAAAGTCGTAAGTAAAAGTCATGCTGGCACTTCACTTGGCCTATTTACGCAAATATTCGCCTTACTTGTTTGTTAAAAAAATACTTTATTTTAAAGAACTTACAGTATATTTTTCTGTTGTCCAAGTAACGTGAATATTTAGACAAATACACAAGTGAAGTGGTACCATTTTTACTGCTCTAAAATTACAGTCTCCACCATTTTGTGTATTAAATTTTTAGTAAGATTCCGGTTGGCGGCGAGATGATGGCAAAGATTCTTAACAGAAATTAACAGCAGTAGTAGAAGCGAATACTGTGATTGACAATAAGTAGACTCGTGTTATTGAAAAGAGGGTTACATCCAGCAGAAATCTCCAAGTAAAATAATGGAATTTTGAGATTATCCTGCATAAGCATAATAATCCTAATGTTCCTAATCTCTGTGATACTGGGAATTTCACATATCTTCCATATATTCGTTCTAGTTATAAGACATTATTCATTTATTCATCAACTATAAGCTAACAGTTTAAACCAAATCGCTTATATCTATGCTAATTCTACAAAATTACATTAAACATTTAAATTAAAACTTAGAGTAAAAAGAAAAAAAATACAAAAAGAAAACGCGAGTAGCATAAAATTTGTACATGACAATTTGACATGCTAATTTTCTCACAATTTTATTTATTATTAAAACTTAAGCACAAGTAAAATCACTGTACAAAGGCGGACTTAATGCCTTAGGCATTTTCTACCAGTCGACCTTAGGGTGGTGCAGAGACAACATGGCAGGTGCAACTTAAAGAAAAACTAAAAATAGAGAGAAGAAAAATAAAATAAAATTATAAATACATAGATACATACATACACTTAAACAAAGTTATTAAGAAAAAACGAATCCAACGAATTAACGCTGTGATGACCACCACTTACAAGTGAGAACTTATTTAGCAGAGAATAGTTGCAAGCAGGTTTTGTTAAAACAAAAGATATCGTTCCGAGTACCTACATGCCAGTAGAGTAAGAATAGTTCGATGCAATACGCAAGACGAGCTTCAACGAGCGATGCGTATCTTGGCGGAAAGCCAAACATTTAAACGCACCGATGGAGATGACAAATTCATTAAACTTTTCGAACTGCACGAATCCGCTAGGTAAATTGAAAAAGACACATTGTATCGCGCATTCGTTTCTAACCCTAGATTCCTAAATAGAGATGATGAAGTTGTCATTTTTTGCATGACAATCTGTCAAACTTTGGTATGCAAGAAATCCTGACACTTTGCACAACATGTTGCTCATCATGTTGGACGGCAACGAAGAACTTTTATTTTGTAACATTGTCAATGTTGCGCGCCTGCTGGCAACGTCGCGCGTTGTTGTGCAACGTTGCTGAACGTGTTGTGCGTCAAATGTTGCTTAATGGATTGGAGGCTTTAATTAAGAACCGAGAGTTGATTTTTATATTGCTCGAAGTTTTTTTTTTTCGCCTGTATTTTCTTACAGCAAGGCAAATGCTCTCCTTACAACTCTCTCTTTGTTCAGAGCTGCCATAACCTAAGAAGTTCAGCTCATCATCTGCCTAGACTTTTCCCAACTATATTGGGGTCGGCTTCCAGTCAAACCAGATTCAGCTGAATACCAGTATTTTACGTGGAGCGGCTGCCTACCAGACCTCCACAACCCATTAACTGGGTAACACGGTACTCCTTGGCAAGACTGGTGTCAGATTATCTGTCTTCTAACTATCCGTAACGATTGCCAAAGATCACAAATGACAGCCGAGACCAACGGCTTAACGTGCTTTCCGAGGCACGGCAGTCTCGGTATGTTAAGATGGTCACCCATCTACAGACCAACCTCGGCAAGCGTTGCTTAACCTTGAAGATCGACCCGTGCGGCTGTTATTATTCAGCCACGAGCTCCTCTAAAAAGTTCAGCTATTTATGTGAAAATATCTAAAATCTATGTATTTCTTATGGCATAAAGTTAAGTCTACTGAATAGTTAGGTAGTACGTGTATCCTTGTAAATTACTGTATTATTAACAATGAGAAAACTATCCTACTTACATGTGATAATAATGCAGTACTGAGCAACATAGAAAATTACTGTATTTTGTTAATACAGTTAACATTGATGAAAAACCATATTATGTATTTTATGAAGTGAAGCTGGTCTTAAATAAGGAAAACGTTCACACAATGATACTTGCTTAAGACTTATGTACCCATTTTACTTAAAATAAACCTTCTTTTATTTTATTTTCTATGCACCCGTCAGGCTGTCATATTGTCTCTTCACCACCCTCGATTGGTTGGTAGAAAAAGTCCCAAGTCTCATAGTTTTATTAAATAAAGTTGCTTTCGCCCGCGACTTCGTACGCGCATATCCCGTTCCCGTATAGCCTTCCTCATGAATGTGGCTATCATATACAAAAATATTTTTCCAGATCCGACTGATAGTTTCAGAGATTAGCCCGTTCAAACCCCACCTTGTATTTTCAGTTTCGTTTGGTCCTAGCTAAAATTTTATATTAGGTCGAGCAAAAAGTTTTTATGCAGTTTTGAACCTGGCACATTCACAATTTCATTCAATAGTCTTTTTTTGAATTTCGAACACAGAATTTAAAGAAACAAAAGACAATTTGGAGCCTGTTTGTTGATATCAAACAATCGAATACTAAGAAAACTTGGTTTTATTGGTTTACTTGGATTTAATTCTTGAAAAAGTGATTGATATCTTTGGTTTTGCAACAAACATTACTTATTCTTAACATTAAGGTGAGGTTCTATCAATAATCTATGGATACTTCACCTGAAGTCGCCGCCCAAGCTGTGGCACTTATTCAGGCCGGACACAGCCAAAGAAACGTGAGTGCTCAACTTAATTTAAGTCGATCTGCGGTCCGAAATGTTTATCGGAGGTACCTAGAGACTGGCGGCTTTGTTCTTCGCCAAGAAAGGCCACGATCTCGGGTCACAACTGAAAGGCAGGATCGATTCATCGTGACGACCAGCTTGAGAAATCGTCACCTTACCTCCATTGAGATATAAAACCAACTTCGCGACTTCCACGGAGTATCTGTGAGCACTCGAACTGTTCGGAGAAGGTTAAAAGAACGCGATATGGTACCACACAAGCCAGCTAATGGGCCCAAACTAACGCGAGCCCACCGAACAGCGCGCCTTCATTTCGCACGCAGTCATTTAAATTGGACACAGCAAGACTGGAGCCGTGTACTCTTTTCTGATGAGTCTAAAATTGTGTTACATGGCAATGATGGAAGGAAGAAGGTCTACCGACGTAAGGGAGAGCGTTTCGCACAATGCTGCTTTGAAGAGAGGGTTGCTTATGGCGGTGGCTCATGGACTGTCTGGGGCGGTATATCCGCGAGGGGCAAAACTCAACTTGAGGTTGTTACAGGACCACGGCTGCCAACATTAAATGCTGAAAGGTACATTCGTGAGTGCTTAGAACCTCACGTGATACCATACGCGGACTATGTGGGCCCAAATTTCCTTTTTATGCATGATAATGCAAGAGCCCATGCGGCCGGCATCGTCAGGGAATATCTTCGGGATGTGAACATCACAGTTATGGACTGGCCAGCCAGAAGCCCAGACATGAACCCCATTGAGCACATGTGGGACGAGCTAAAAAGACGTGTTAGGGCTCGTCAGCCAGTTGCCCAGACGATGCAGGAGTTGAAAACTGCCATAGAAGAGGAATGGGAGATGATCCCTCAAAATTGCATAGAGCGGTTGATAAACTCTATGCCTAATCGTATGAGAGCTGTGGTAGATGCCCATGGAGGCAACACGCGTTATTAAATTAAACCTTTATTTGATAAAACATGTTTTTTATTCAAAAATCAATTGCCTTTAACAAGGCGCATATCCGACTTGTTAGGCGTAGCTCCATGTCGTATGGTATTCTGAATTCAAATTTAAAACAATACGATCGAAAAAGATGGTAAAATGTATCAGGTTTAAAACTGCATCAACAGTTTTTGTTCAATCTAGCAATCATATTTCGGTAGGGGCCATCGAAACCTAAACTCTAAGGTGGGCCAATAGCCCAGAAGTATATAAGTAATCTGACTATTCTATGGAAAAAATAAAAGCAAGCAAATCAGTTCTTAATTAAGTGTCATTGATTTTTCTTCAATTTACTACGTAATCGGTGTATTGAACTGACGTGGTGCTATCACGAGGTCGCCTTTTAGTCACACAACCTTGTAATTTGAAACTACTGGCGCTATGCTATGAGCAAAGATCGGAATAGGTACTTAGACTATATTATTTACTTAATGTTCGTGGAAGTAAGTAACATAAAATCCCGGAATCATAAATGGAATCATGACAATTAAAACCCGGGATTATAAAAACATGAACTGGACTTTGAGTATAGTTCCAAATGATTGATTTGAAGAATCAAAAGAAGAGTTGTGCGAAAACAAAGCTATTTAATTTAACAGTTTTAGTAGGTAAGGAACTCTAAAAACATAAGATTCTTCAATATAATAATTTTGTTCAAATGTTCAAAGCGCAATAAGTAATTTGCAATTTCTTAAATCCCGGGATGCAATCGTCATATTTATGATTCCGGGATTTTAGAGGAGGTATTATCAACTCTATGTTACTTACTTCCACGAACCTTAGATACTCTACCTATTCCGATCTCTGGCTATGAGTCACACAGAACATAGTTAGTTATACATACCTACTGAATATGGAACAGCTAAGGTACCATTTTAAGGTGACTTTATGAGGCTCTGAAAACCATAATTTTGGTGGATATTTAATTTTATGTCACTGTATAATGGCTAAGTCCGTAAAATTATACATATATTGAGAGATTATAAACTCGATACATTGTCAATTGAACATTTCTTCTACAATGATACGAATCAAAATGATCTATACTAATATTATAAAGAGGAAAGATTTGTATTTTTGTATGTAACGAATAAACTTAAAAACTACTGGACCGATTTTAAAAATTCTTTCAGCAATGGATAGCTACATTATCAGCGAGTAATATAGGCTATATTTTATCCCCGTACGGGAACGGGAACGACGCGGGTGACACCGCGTGACGTCCGCTAGTTACTTATATGTGTCGATCCGAGAATTTGTGCACTGACGTAGACTGGCCAATCTATATGCAGGTAATAATCCCAACTATAGGTTTAAAACAAAGTCATAATTCAGTTTGAAGAATGTCCGTGGCTGGACATAGATCTCTCCGCGCGTGTACTCACGGAATCTCAAGGCTCTTTCACCAGGTCATCGGTCTACCTTGTGGGAGGTTTTCCAATACTGAGTCCTCAAAATAGAATATCGCTTTTAAAGGTTCCGTATCCAAAGGGCAAAACGGGACCCTATAACTAAGACTTCGCTGTCCGTCTGTCACCAGGCTGTATCTCATGAACCGTGATAGTTAGACAGTTGAAATTTTCACAGATGATGTATTTCTGTTGCCGCTATAACAACAAACACTAAAAAACAGAATAAAATAAATTGTATACAACAAACGTGATTTTTTTTGCCGTTTTAATAGATAATGTTACGGAAACCTTCGTGCGCGAATCCGACTCGCACTTGACAGGTTTTATATTTCAATAGGCCTTTTACTGAATCCAAAAAATCTTCGTATCAAACAACTTTGACTCTCTAACCTTGAACACGAATTCAGGAACACAAGCCATTGACATTGCCTGATAGCGTTGAGATACCCTTATCGGTACGTGCTGAACGTAACGTTCTTTATCGCTAGTATATTCGGCGAAGCTGATATCACACCTCCGGCATTGATCAGCGATCTAAATAAGGAAGTCAGGTGGATTCAACTGAATGGTGGGAGTTGGAGAGTTGAAGTATGTATATGAATTGATTGAGGACCTCAATGAGGGAGAGCGTTTTCTGTTAGAATTGCGGTTGGCTTCGTTTATCCTCAATTTGACTGCGTCCGCGTGGTGTCTTGCGGACTCTCTTTCAGACAGAGAGGACGTCTGTGTCCCAGCTACTATGCCGTGCTAATGCCATCCAATTTCGATGAAGGGATTCGAGTGCTATTCGCTATGTATAGCTCTGTCTCTCTCTTAGGGCGGAATCATAATCGTTTTAAGACTTCATAGTAGGGCCCCAGTAGTGGAAACTTAATAGACTAATAAAATTAACAACGTACATGTATGGGCGTGGGACTATATTACTTACTATGTTTTGTCAGTGTCCGTGTGAGGTACTAAGTTTTGGAAACGAGAGGGCTAAGTGTGAGATTTTTAACGTACCCGATAGTTAACTTAAATTCGCTCATGTCAAATTGTATGGAGAAAAAAAGTTTTTCCGCTACTGTCACCAGACGGTGCTTATTCAGTTTCAATACAAATTGACGTTTACGCTAACGTGATCGAGAACGTTAAAAAACACGCACTAAGCCCGCTGTTCATTCACAAAGGTAACGTTTCGGACACACACAATAAGAATGACTAATTTTTTTAGGTCTCACTGAGTTCAGCACCAGTTCAAAGGCTAATGACCGGCGCCGGCGGTGCCTACAATAAAACTTTACTTTAGTGGCAGTACACAATACACGGCGTTTAAAGCTGCTTTGCCACCAGATCATGCGTATGCAGTAGGCTACAGTAAGGGTAGGCCAGCCCATACATAATGCCCAAAAAATTGATGACTTTGAGTGAGTTTTTTTTTTTGACATTATGTATGGGCTGGCCTACCCTTACTGTACGCCCATGCACCAGATATGTGCTATGCAACGTTGCTAAGGATGCGTTTGTTATCCACCAGTCATATACATTGGTCCACATAGCATAGCACTGGTGGAAACTGATTCAACTAAGCTACGTTTTTATTACGAAGGATGCATTCTGTGGATGCGTGCTGTGGATGCACGCTATGGATAGTCGCGAGTGGTATAGCTATGTGCAGAGCAGTGTAGCAGTGTCGAGTCCAATGTCAACATCATCCAGACTCAGGGAAACTGTAGGGAAACCAGCACGTTTCGAAAATACAAATACAGTCCGCGTTCCGTAAACCGGCCTCGCAACCGAGGTCCGTCGCGATGTCTCAGTAAAATCCTCTCGCTCCAGCTCGCGTCGCTGAGCCAGTAGTTTCAAATTCCCTAAATAATAATGTTATGTCCCAGCCTGTCTTTTGCTGTCCTCCCAAAAATAACACCGCTAAGCCGAGGTACCCACACGGGATGCCCTTAGCGAGCGGTCATGTAGTGTTTAATTTAGTTTGTAAGCCCTGGCTGGAGGCCTTAAATTCATTTGAGGCCACCACAGGATAGTCAGTAACCAGCCTTAGAGTGCTGAACTGCGAGTGGTCATCGTCAAAACAAAAAAAAAAGTGTAGCAGTGTGCTCGAGCTGAGCATGTTCCTCGCACAGCTCCCTTGTGGCGTCGCATTTTCATAGCACATCTTACTCGCTCCGCTACATAGCTTAGCATCAGTGGAAACGGTCACATAGTTTCGTAGCTTAGTTGTTACATTCTCGCAGCATAGCTAAATAGCACATCCCTGGTAGACAGGCACCCTAATAGGTACTACTCATCCTCCACATAGGATCGTGATGATAGTGTCAGGTAAAGCTATTCTGAGGAGATGGGATGGGATGCAGGTAAACTAGAGAAATAAGCATTTGGTGCCATTTAAATTTTCTGATTTATTTAGGACAACAGTAGACCTTTGTTTTTCGTTCAAATGCATTAAACAAGAACAGTTAATATTTTATTGAAAAACCAATGTGCATGCAATAACACCGAATCTAGATGTTATCTGCACTGACTGAAATACTGATTGCAATTTAAATCCGTATCAAAACAATTATATTCAAAAAATATAACACAACCAGAAAATTCCGGTTTCTTTATTATCAACACGTGCTCGTTTTTATCAATAAGCTATTAATATTTAGGGTCATCATTCATAGTCATTTAAATTCAGAGGTTAATTTAAATTACTGAATGGTGACCCTAAATATTTTTGCAATGGATCACTTACTAACACATATAGGTATGTACATGTTTGGTAGCAAGTTTAATTATTGTATTAACGGCCGGTTTTAAAAGCGCTGGATAATTTGCAGTTTATTTATTAAGACTTCATGTATATAGGTACAGACGGGCCGAATGCCTAAGGCATTCTCTACCAGTCAACCAAAAAAAGAAATAAATAACTTTTTGCACCAGAAGTCTCAGTAAAAACGACATACGCAAAAAGACAGTATAGTAGACAATCCGTTTCCATCTACAACAAACTAAATCATTATATAAAAACCTGCTGCTGCAAACCGCCTGGACCAATTTCACTAATTCTTTTTTTGTTGTGTTTGTTTTTGTCAAGAGAAGGTTCTTATGAAAGAAAATTTTGAAAAAAGAAATATGCATCCGGGCGAAGCCGGGGCGGGCCACTAGTAAACTTATAAATATTTTCCCCATGACTTATCGGGATTGTAAAAAACCTCTAGCTAAAAAGCTATGATAATCTGGCGCTAAGTGGCGCATACACAAACATACTTCACATACACTGGCACACTCTTAGATGCAGTGTTTTAACTGGTTGAAGGAACAAAAGTTTACTAGTTGCGTTTTATTAGTATACTAGCTTTTGCACGCGACTACATATGCGCATATCCCGTTCCCGTAGGAATTCCGAGAAATCCTCTCTTAGTTCTCCCCTACGGAGTGTAGGAGAGCACAAGTCTTAATAAGCCCTGGCTTGAGGGTTTAATATTTATATTAAGGCCACCACAGGCAAGCCCGGTTGAGCAGTCGACAACCTCATAGGTTATCTGCGAGACGCCATTAAAAAAAAAAAACTCATAACTTTTTTTTACGACACGAAAGTGGCGATTGGCCACCAAACTAGTTTCAAGTGATTTTTAACCATCTTCTTACATATGCTTGACTGACTATGTACACCTTATCATTTAGCACCTTATTACGATGTCATAGAGCTCACAGGTGTTAAACAAATATTTTGGCGCCTATTTAGTGTTTACACAACAATTATTAACTAACCGCTAATAGTTACATAGGAAACTGTAATAAGTTTTAGAAAAAAAATGTTTGTTTTTGTGGAAAACTGTACATATTAATTAGAGTTTTTTTTTTCAACATGGGAGACTAATGTCGAAAAATACCCTTGATAACCTACTTTTTACAAGCTTATTATTAACTTGCTTTCATTGTATGTGTTTTTTTTATTTGAGATGGGTTTGCTCTTGACTCTAGTCTAGGTAATAGATGACAGAGACAAAGCCGACGATGGAGCGAGCGACCCAGAAGGAGCCGGTTCGCTCTAATTTTGAAGAGATTAGGTCCGGTTGGAATTTAGCCATTTTTTCAAGCTCTTCTTGACATCACATGAACCCATCGGCGTGCCCCCGAGGCCAGACTACAAATTCGTCGTACTTTTTGTCACATACATGTGACGTTTGGCGTACAGGGCACGCGCTTGTTTGTCATGTATACGTGAAAATGGCGTTCAACTGGTGATAACTTGTCATACTATGCAACTTTTTACTTTTACAAGCCAGTACTGCAAGGCATACTTCCCCCTTCCCTCTTTCCACATGTTCCGGTCTTCTGGGATCTTGAGCCCGCCCTTAGAAAAAGATTCCAACTCATAACACCTTCTTTCTGGGCCTGTCGCGTTGTCGTTTGCTATCGTTTGGAATCCACTGTGGTAATTTTTGCCCACAGAGAGCCTACGACAGCTCGTTTTCATACTATGGTTGTTCAATAAATATGTGTGTCAAGCCTAACAACTTTACTTAGACAACCTAGATAGATACTAAACATATCAGTAAACGACGGATGATTTATGTAATGAAGATAATTGTGATGCCACCTGACCTCCGGTAGATAGCAGTTACTGAGATGACTGATATTTCTGACTATTGCAATCACGCAATGTCAACTGCGTGCAGTGTTTCTGCATTGACATCTGTACTAAGGACGCAAAGCGACGCGTCACTACGTGCACTTTTTAAGATAGCGATACACTATAGAACTTTATGGTCAAATGTTTAGTTTTTTCATACGGATGTCTCGGAACGAAGGAGTTTCTTCTCCATAAGAATCTACTTTTTGCGAATGGACAACTAGAGTCACTATAATATTTTACTTTCAAACTGTAAATTTGTTTAATGGTCTAGGTGAAATAAATGAATTAATTGTCTTTGAACCCTAAAAAGGCACCTGTGAGAGAGATTTCGAATGAAGTCGATGTTTTAGGGTTTCGAACCTCTGTATGGAAAAACAGAACCCTTATAGGATCACTCGGTTGTCTATATGTCCGTCTGTCACAGCCGTTTTTCTTCGAATCTACTGGACCGATTCGGTTGAAATTTGAATGGTACAGGACGGTGGTTGTGCACGAAGGGCAACTAAGGAGGTGACGCATATCCTGTGACCCCTCCACTCCCCACTTTGGATGGGTTATACAAAACAAAGATAAAAGATAACTAACGCTAAACATTCTAGATTCGGCGCATCGTCACTATTAGCCTTATCAACAATCGCCCCCTGAGCTAACAAGATAAATAGGCACTCCATAAATCAATTCAAACCACCTGTATATCAATAAAACTCAACAATAAATCATGAACATTTTATCGTAAAACAACTCATGTGATTGAAATTAATTTGTAACGCCCCGATAAGATTTAAAAGCAGACAGAATATCGATACACTGATGGTAATCAATTATCTTGGATTACTCAAAAGGCGTCCGGATTATTTTGCACTCATCGGCTTATCTTTGGATCATATTGTTACACAATCGGTGGTAATTTCATTAAGGTCTGATAGTGACTTGGCTGCATGGGTTGGTTACCTCGGCCTTCTAGAGTTTAACTTTATGGCGCTTACGTCCTTATTTGGCGTATGATTTGATTAGATAAAACGCGTAGCCAAAACCGCTGGGTTCAGGCTATGCAATGTCTGCCACTGAATTACTGAATTTGGAATTGTGTAAAGTAAAATATGGTCATTCTCATTGGCCTGACTGTTGATCCCTTGGTCGGTAATTCTTGGCCAGCCTGTTGCCTCAGGACAATATACATATATATTTTTTGTTAGCCTTTTTTTGTGTCCCCCACTGCTGGGCAAAGACCTAAAACTACAACTTTTCGTAGTTTTATTGGAGCCGATTTGAAAGCCACCCTACGCATTCTGTAAATTACACAAATAATTACAAATTGAATAGACCGTTTATAGAAAAGTTCGAAATCTTTCAATTATTTCGAAACCGATTGCAATACGCTTATGGTAAAAGAGTGCAAGGGCTAAAAATGTAGTATACATTGATACATCGTATGGCGCCGCCGGTCGATTGAGGTGAACGTCCTGGTGCATGTCTTGGCGGCAGGCCAGTATTAACAATGTATTAGTTAAAATTTACAATTAACATACAACTAAAGGAGCACTTCTGATTCCTTAACAAGCCACAAATTCGCCGTACATTTGGTCACATATTTGTGACGTTTGGCGTACAGGGCACGCGCTTGCTTGTCATGTATACGTGACAAGGCCCTTTAAAAGGTTAATATAACCTAAGGATTACAATGGTTAAAGTGCACTTGTATATGTCGCGATTTGCGAACTAAGGCGCGATGCAACTCCCTGACACGACTTTACAATGCATGGGTAGAACCTAATGGCGATGGCGGCTCGCAACAAGAAAGAAAGAATAATATTTATTTAACACTTACATGAAACACGTACGATACAGAGAACAAAAAAAGAAATAAAAAGAAATGTAGGTATGCTAAGAACTAAGTGTTTCTCACGGCTGCACTAAAAGGTCCATTTCAGCGATATGTCAGACAGACTGATGCTGACTGACGCTGGTTTTCTAATGAACCTTTCAATGGACGAGTGGCACACTCCGCAAGTCACTGTGCTGAAGAAAATTCATGTGACAGATTGAAAATCCATGTGGTTGAGAGGTGGGGTATGGTAATGCATAGCTAAAAGCGAACTTCACATACGTCGTGAAGTTCGAATCCACGAAATCAAGAGTACATTTTTATAAAGCAACTTAAGAAGGAATCCTGTAGACACGACATGTTTCTTAGAGACTTTAGGATTCGGAAGACTTCGAGCATATGAGGAAAAATTTGAAATCTTAATCTTCAAAATCTACTGAGCTTTCAAACAAGACTGGGATAGAATAGAAAACATTTATTCGGCAAAGACAAACGTACAGGAACAGAGACAAAGTAAAAAAATAATAAGTAGTAGGTACTGAATTGCGATGTGCGTGCCCATACCGAGAGTGTCTTTCGGAAAGCTAATCTAACCATAGTTAGAAACTTTGCTAATTAACATAAATATGCGTAGTATCATTAAACTGCACATGTAAACTGATTCCCTCTATCGTAGACCTTGGAAATCGTCTAGACTCCTTATCAAAGGCGGTTATCATTGACCCACAAAGTGTCAGGTTTAACACAAGTCGCCTTTATTTATATTTTCGTTTACTGCACTTTCAGATACCGTGATCCCGGAATCTTAATTCTTCAATAGTATTATAAATGCCCCGGTCGTAGCTATAGTTTTCTCTCTATTTTTTCAATCTACAAAGTTTTTTAAATGGGTACATAGTTTTTGCTTGTTAATTTTATATTTTGGGTCACGGTGTATTCATGCAGCAAAATTCAAATATTTATTAGCGATTCTTATTTTCGTCGTAAGCTAAGGGTCCGGATCCCCTAAACACCTCCCTTATACAGGGTGGAGACGACGATACGACTATAATTAAAACACTGACAGCACTGGTTCATACGAATATGTTGTCTTTTATCACAGATTGATGTCCCTAACTGCAACTGACTGCTTGAAATACTTCGTCAGAATAGTAGTCACTATCTTGACTAGTTTGACGTTTTATGCAATTGGAAAGTTTATTTTTAATTTCGGTGACAGGTTTTATAACAGTTTCAAAATCTTCCTATGAACCAGTATTGCCAGTGTTTTCATTTACTGTCGTATCGATGTCTCCACATTGTATACGCCCATGATTAATGCGAAAGTTTGGATAGATTTTGTTACTCAATCACGGCTGAACGTATCTGGATAAAATTTGGCACAGAGAAAGATTATAGTATCGAATGGCACATATGCTGTTCATCCGGGGAAAATTAATTCCCTCGGAAAAGTTTCCGACATTCACGCGGGCGAAGTATCTTGCAGAAGGTAATTAACAGATAAAATGCAGAACAAAAACAATATGCTTTGTTCTTAAATAGTGTTGTTAATTTAAATTAAATTCTATTTTATTCTCAATGTTATCATGAGGAATGACGTTTATTTAATTTACATTATGTATGAGCATGTGCAATGTCAGATGATTAGAATATAGGTACCTAATTTTCCTTCCAGTTGAATAGTTTTTGAATGTCTGACATCTGTTCTATTCACCAGAACAAAAATAAAGAAATAAGTACTCTCAAAATGACGATTTTCCTTATAAATCTAATCTTCGAAATAATAGATAGTAAAAACCCCAATTATGAGCATTGAACAAAACAACAAATGCAACCTTGACTGTAGTTTTTCCACAAGTTATCCTGCTCCAGTGATTCAATAAATTAAAAGACATTAACTGAATTAACTGCACCAATTCCATGAATTCTTTTACCTCAACTTGTAGCAGGGTATGGTATTGTTGGACCATTGTATCTATCACCTCAACTATTTCATTAACATTTTGAACACCAGAGCTTAAACGCATTGGTGTGACCCAAACTCCAAGCCACAAATTCGCCGTACTATCTGACACAAACTTGTGATGTTTGGCGTACGGGGCTCTTGCTTGTCATGTATACATGACAATGGTGTTAAAAAAATTAAAATCATAAAATATGTAAAGAAATACATACCCTTCCATACTTCTGCAAGGCCTGACGTTAGCGTACAAGTCAAACTCCTTACGCAGAGCCAAGTTCAGGGAGCGGTAGCCCTTGCCGATTGGGGTCATCAGGGGACCCTTAAGACCGATCTTGTTAGCATTAACTGAGTCAATGGCTTTCTGTGGGATACCCATCTTGCCGTCTGGGCCCTACAACAAAAACAAAAAATAATGCATAGCTTTTAGTTAAATTAAATTATGAATATAGGTAAGTAGCACATGAACATGTTCACTAAGAACACTGCTAAGGAATTTAATCCCCTTTTACAAGCTGTATCTATCTATCTATCTATCTATTGGGGTATGGTTTCCGCACTTAGTCCTGATGTTGGACCATTGTGCGTGGGCCATGGCGGCCGTCATTCCAACCAGCCGACCTCCCTCCAGAAGCAGATCAGTCCTCCTAAAGAGTTCAGGGTGTCTGTGAGTGAATTTGGTGTTCCTATCGTTTGTCTACGTATATCGGCGACGCCTGTGCACTCAAGGAGCACGTGCGACACCGTTTCCTCCTCCTCCATGCATGCTCTGCACAGAGGACTGTCTGTTATACCTAGTGTGTGGAAATGCTTATTCAGTGAGCAGTGCCCGGTGATGGTCCCCGCCACCATTCGCAGGCTGCTCCTATTCAGTCGCAGAAGGCGCTTGGTGAGTTTATTGTCTAGGAGTGGTATAGCCTCCTTGGACTGCCTGCAGCCTGGTGCCGAGGTCCACCAGCGTTCTGCTTGTGTGTGGGTATGTTCTCGTAGCCACGTGCGTAGCTGGGTGAAGGGGAGTGGCACTATGGGTTCGGGTCCAACAGCCATCGTACCAGACCCCCTCCTGGCCAGTTCATCGGCCGCGTCATTTCCTAGTGATCCGCTGTGACCTTTTATCCACTGCAGCGTTATGGTGTTGCGGTTTGTCACCGTGACGCGTTCTAGTGCATTGTGGCATTCTTGTATTTGTTTCGAGGTGGTGTAGTTCCTATTTAGGGATTGGAGAACTGAGGCGCTGTCGGAGAGTATACGAATATGAGTGTCCGTGACTCCCCTGGCTTCTATGGCATGGATCGCTAGGATAATGCCCATGCATTCCGCCTGGTAAACGGTGTTGAGCTTTCCTAGTGGTCTGGATATTTTAATGTTGAGGTCGCTGGAGTAAACTCCAACTCCGGTTCCGGTACTTGTCTTTGATCCATCAGTGTAGATTCTCAGCTCTTTAGGACCTGAGTGGTCATCCAATTCTTGTGTTAGCACTTTACAAGCTGTATATCCTGCTAGCTACCTGAGGACTAGTGAAGAGCGACTAGATATCTCCAAAGCAATCATGCTCCATGTTCTCATCATTGCTTACCGTCACTACAAACAGTGGTCAACCATGATCATATGCATAATAAATTTTGAGTTTGTTTTGCTTCAGCACTCAGGTTGTGGACTTGGATAATATTTGAGGAACTTATAATTTGTGCTAAACAGTGGTATCATTATTATAGTGGCTTATTAGCACTGCTGCAAACTGAAAATATCTAGCTCAACAAGGATAATTGATGTCCTTATGTAACCCAAAACCTACATTTTATTAGTATCAAACTGTGCAGCCATATGAGTCTAATTCAGTCAACAAAGCATTAGTTTAATAGGTCACTTGTTTAAAAATATGCATTACTTCAGAATGTTAGATGTGTGGCATTCAGAAATAAAAATAATAGAATAATCAATTCCTCACAAGAATATATGTTTTAGAGAAAATTAAACTATTTATTTTATCAAACCTGTAATTATTTATCATGCTAATGTTTCAGAAACAAAAGAATATATTGTTTACAAAGCAATATTTTTGAAAACAATGTCTCTATTTTATAGAATGATTCTTGCAATTTGCTTAAACATTGTCATTGTTTTTAAGACACTAGCAAAATATCAAAAAACATAAATCTACTAACATTATAATATAAAACACGGGGCTTACCCTAACAGCTGTGACGTCGACCTCATCCCATTCAATGGGGACTTTCGCGGCCTCGAAGATCTTCTGCACAGCGACAGTGATCTCAGGCCCAATGCCGTGACCGGGGATCAGCGTCACCTTGCGCACGCCCGAGCTGTACTGTGCGGCGCCGCTCCGGCTCACAGGCACCTGCACAGCACCAGCAAATACCAGTCACATAACCTCAAAGACATCACCATTTCATCACAAAAAAAAAATATGTAACCTCGTCTTTCCCTCCCCTATTCACCCCAGTACCATTGGTCGCACCCGGCTCCAACCATTTCAGCAGTGAACCCAACACTTTACTCTCACGAAAAGGTTCCAAAAGCACTTTTATGTAATTCCTCGACATAACTATACTACTACGTCTATTTTTGGATTACAAGAATTATAAAACAGCAAACCACTTTAAAGCTATAAGTTATGAAGGTCCATGCAAAAGGACTTGACGTTAGTTATTATGTAACACCCCTACAAACTTACAATTTTCCTGATAATTCTTGCTGCCATTTCTCAAATTTTTGCTAATTTGACGAGCTATAACTCCGCGGTGAAGGGCGGAGGGGAGGAAGTTGCAGCGCGGTAACTACGCATGACCGGAAACAGCTATCAAGGACGATTTTAACATTAGAAGACAAAGAAAATTAATAAATCACATGATTTATCTAATTTTAACGGGTTATAAATTAAGATTGAGCAATTAAATAAATGATCAGATTTTAAAAACAAAGATATGATTTTGATAATGAATGAAAAAGTATGGCAACTTTATTTTTTTTTATGATTTTGCAGTAATTATTAAGCATTCAAATGTGTTTCAAATAATAAATTCTAACAGCCCGAATTAATGTTATTTTTTACAATGTTCTCAATATATATATTAACAGAACAGTCAAAAAAATCACACCGGAAATCTACCATTCAGACAGCACTCAATACCAAATATCATCATGCTAAAAGGCTTTGTATCACAACTGGTATTTATTTGTCTGTGTCAGAGGTTGATTTTAGTGATGCCGGGAATAAATTGATTTTGAATTCATTAGAATAATATCGATAACAATTTTATCGATTTTGCGAAGTTCTTATTCACCGTAGATAACTATTGTTTTTTTTCCGAACGAATTTCACTTTTCTAACATGTTATTTTAATACTATTTACATCTTTAAGGTTTTCCTGTAATCTCTATGTAAAGAACTAATTAATTGCTTTTTTTTAATTTTTGGAATAGTACTTTCAGAGATAAGGAGTTGGAATCGTCATTTTTCGTCTAATTTCTTGAATAACTTCAAAATTATGAAGAAATGACTATTCAAATCCTCTTTATAAGCAATTTCATTTGATATGTCACGCGGTACAGTTTGAAAAACATTTTTTTAAATTTTCTAGTTTGTCCCCCAAAAGTGACACTCAAAATTGATTTATTTACGTAATACGTTACGGTCACAGAAGTTCATTAGGTATACCAAATTTCAACGGTATTGGTCCTGTCGTTCCGGAGAAAATTAGGTTTGACAGACGGACAGACTGACTGACAGACCGACAGATAGACCGACAGATAGACCGAAAGACAGACTGACAGACAGACCAAGAGACAGAAAGACACCCGATTGATCCTATAAGGGTTCCGTTTCTTACGAATGTTCGGAACCCTAAAAAGGATATAACTACCAAGATAATTAAGCTACTATCCTCCCGATATCTTAAAATGTGAAAGTAACTCTATCTGACTGTTTATTACCTCCGTTGGTCCTATTCTAATGGCTAATCAAGTGATCCGATTTGGATGAAACTTGCAAACGGGTACAGACCATGTCTTGATCTGGATATGGGATACTTTATCCCGGAAGTATGTTCCCTTAGAATATTTTTCGAATTAAACACGGATAATACCGCTGATGGAAACGAGTTCGTTGTTTTTTTTTTATGCTTAATACTAGGCAATTATTACTTACAGATGTTACTTAAAGTAACTATTACATACTAATAAGCAAGTATACCTACTATAGTAGGTGCCAGATAATCGTGGAATAACGGTCATTGACCCACCTACAATTATTGACATTTTTAATTCGAAAAACGGAATTAATGACACAAAGCTGTCCCGAATCATCATCTCTCGTGATCCTTAACATTGTCTAATAATGAAAAACGATTCATATTTAATTGTTCAGGTACCTATGAACAGTTATTAGGGAAAGGTCAATGTACTTTATTCGACATTTATCTGGCGCCTACTATAATAAATTCACGAAATTACGTACCAACACGGGTAAGAACGTATTTGATGGATTTAGGTAAAAGGCTTTCCATTGGTTTGGACTTAGGTATCAGAGCTAAAAGCTTTTTCTATAGTAGTAGTTAGGGACATAATATACAAAGCGGACAGGGCGCTAAAATATATACAAGATAAAATGTATGGCGTCAAAGGAACGAATTATACTTACCGTCGCGGGCGTGCAGACAAACGTCATATATTTTCGTCAAAGCGCCCTGTCCGCGCGCCCGTCGCTCGCCCGGACCGCTTTGTATATCAAGTCCCTTACAGTATGGGTTTATTAAACTTCAATTCAATCAATTTGCGAACAAAGTAGATTCGATTGAGCATCCCTAGTTTTAGCTATTGTTTGTATAATGGATTAAGTCAACTTCAATTGCGTTTGACGTCTCAGTTATTGACTTGTCAATATTGTGGTTTTCATTTTTTAGAAAAATCTAATTGAATCAAACGGAAAAAAAACTTATCTTTTAAGCAAATGTTCCAGTTTGCCTTTGATAAGTCTAATTCAAAATGTTATACATAGCTTAAGTAATAATTTTTGTGAAAGTAGATTGCCTCAACCAAAATGGATCAACCTCTTTCATTGAAATTGGCTTCAATGGGCCTTATTTCTCAATGCAAGCTAAAAGAAATCTTATTATTGTGCGGTGATAAAAAGGATCTTATAATAGACCCTACACTTATCAAACCATTGGAAAGGATTTGCGGTGTTAACTGGCTTAGGTAAGATTTTTCTATAATTTATTCTTAAATTGTGGTCTGAAAATATTTGCATTTCAAACCACAGATTTAAACAGTATATATTCAATGTTAACTTACTTGTATTCTGCTGTTTTACATAGTATCAACTTTGCTTATTTTTCTAGGCAACATGGCATTGACAAAATATACAAAATGGACCCTCAACTTGGAAGCACGGCCAACACAAATCGGGTATACTTTATACCAGCCTGCATTCTAAAATACAAATGTGTCCTGGACCAGATTGCATCAGTACTCAGTCAGAACCCAGCTCTTGCAGACCTAAAGTGCTTCCACATTATTATAGTACCCAAAGTACTAACAACTTATGACTCTGTTCTTGAAAGCAAGGGATTGTATGGCATAGTGAAGCTCCACACATTTTCATGGGAGCTCATGGCCTTGGATGACCAGCTCCTCAGCTTAGAATTACCTTTTCTCTTCAAGCAACTTTACGTTGAACAAAATCATTCATTACTCTCAAGCGTATCCATGTGTTTATGGAGTCTGTTCCATGTTACTGGGAAACCTCAAACCATATTCTCAGTGGGCAAACTATCTGCTAGTGTATTGGACATGTTAGAAATTTACAATGAAACATATGCTAGAGATTTTCTTGACACACATAGTTCTAAAGAAATTGGAGCACTGATTGTCATTGATCGGAACCAAGACTACGCTTCAAGCTTACTTACCCCTGCTACATACAGTGGTTTACTAAGTGAATTGTTTAACATCAACTGTGGCCATCTAGACTTGAACGTCAAACAGACGAAGGTAAAAAAAGGTAAACTAAACTTTGGGTTTGAAGAAGAAAGCGGAGCTTCTAAAAACATGGTCATGACATTAGATAGTTCTATAGATACTTTATATGGAGAAATAAAACACAGACATTTCTCTGAAGTCCTAAGTGTACTTAGTTCTAAAGCAAAGCTTTTGAAGAACGAGGATATAAAAGCTTTAGGTATTCAAGAGATAAAGCACTTTGTGGCAACTAAGTTGCAGCAAGTGTCTCTGTTTAAACAGAATCTAGTCAACCATGTGCTCGCCTGTGAAACAATAATATCTGAAATGAGCAATAAGTTTGAAAACTTGAAACTTGCCGAGACGGAGATGTTGAACAATAGGAACAAGAAGTCAAACTTCACCTTTGTTGATGAGAACTTTGGTACAGACATACATATTTATAACAGCTTGCGTCTCATGTGTTTGTTAAGTCTAACTCAGTCTTTAACTTACGATGAGTACAATGCGTTAGTCAGCAAATACTTACTAGCTTTTGGTTACAAATACCTGTATGTTTTCAACAACCTAATCAACGCTGGGTTGCTAGTTCAACCTTCAAGTCCAAAACTATCTCTAAACATCTCAAACCTTGGAAACCTAAGTGACAGACTACCAAAATGGCAAAATGAATTCCAGAGTACAGCAAATAAGTTAAAGCAGCTTCCGTCTCAACCAGACAAGGTTGGCAAGACATCACCCAGTTACGTGTTCCATGGAGGCTATGTCCCACTAGTTGCAGTGGTTTGCAATGCAATACTAACATCGGACACATTTGCTGACGCTTTATCTAAACTATCTGCTTTGTCAGATTTGAGGGTAGGCGGTACTATTCTGGACAAATTCAAAGATGGAATGGAGACTTTGAATGAAAAACTGTCAAACTTAAAGTTACAGAGTGACTTGGAATTTGGATGTAAAGATGTGAGGAATTTCAGTAAAGCGTTGAAGAGTGAGCCTAACAAAGGAGGCTGCTTTCCTCTGAAACCTAAAACTGTGTTAGTGTATGTGGTGGGAGGGGTGAACTATGCAGAGGTAGCGGCCTGTGATGTGGTACAGACTAATACGGGGAGTAAGATAATTGTGGCCAGTGACTGTATCTCTAGTGGTGCTGATTTGATGGCGGCCAGTACTTGAATTGAGGAATATGGCATCTAGAACTGAAAGCTCTGACTAAGGGTGTTACCACACCAATCGATCGACCGTCGATCGATGGTAGAATGAATTAGTCGACGTCGATCGATACTTTCTACTTCTTCCTTTGTTTAGCCTAAGCTTCCACAGCAATCGTTCAATGGCGATCGATGGCATTGATCGGCGGTCGGTCAACTGTTTATCGCCCGGTATCTGACGATCAGTCACAGTTACCACACCAATCGGTCAACGTCGAACGATAGCATCGATTGACGATCGATCGATTGGTGTAGTAACACCCTAAAAGATTTGCTCTATTGAACTGTTGTATTGAACCACCTTATCTATGTTGTAGGTAAATCATTGGCAAGCAGATGTTTTTTGTTTTTGATTATTCTGTGCTGAATTTATGTTGGCAGCAACTTATAATGCCATATAAATTGTCTGCAATCTGTCACATTGACGCAGCAAAGCTTTAAATATTGTTGATATTAATAGTGTATATTTTATCTTCTAAATATTACTGTCCTTCGAAAGGAGATTATATCTGACACTGGAAAATTGAAGACTCAATTTCTCGGATCCGAATTTTGTAGAGTGTAATCGAAGTCTCACACTGAAATATGCACCTTTTTGTGTAAAAAATAAGTTCTTTATTGTCCCGCTATTTTCTAATGCTGTGCAGTGTAAAACTCCTTTATAAATGTGTCATAATATTCTTATTAGGTATTTTCTATAAATCTACTAGATGTAAACAAATGAAAATCTCATTATTAAAATAGCTTTTTTATTAATTCATGAACACTTATAATACCTATTTTATCACAGAATATTGTTCGTCCATTTCCACTGTGCGAACCAATTTTATGTATAAAACTTGAAAATGGTATATATTTATAACTATTAAGTAGTCCAAATATAATATTTTGTCAATAAATATGATAAACATGAGAGCTTTTTTATAATATTTTTTAACCTGGAAAGAAAAGTTCTTTAAAACTTTTATAGAAAAAAGCGACATTTCGAATACAATGAATGATTACATATTCAAACAAATAGGTACATAACCCACTTTTTGGGCTTCACCGCATACGGTAATATTGATACAAAATTAAATAATGTCTTAAAAAGGCTAAATAGCCAATTTAGTCTATAACAACCAGAGACACGCTTTGAATATAGAGACTAAACTCATTTTTATATGGAGACAATCCCAGAAGACGAAGGCATGAACTATTTGACTTTTGCCGACGTAAACCACACGATGTCTGTTACACCAACCGTACAGTGAAACGAAAAAAAGAAAAAAACGACATGCTTCATTGTTGTCTGGTCCGTGGTGTGTATTATCTGGTTCGAGATGGGGGCTGACGAACTAAACGAGTGAATTAGATCGCTCGTTTATCAGAACGATTCAAAGTCGCGAACTACTATAAGCAGTATGCGCAAGAATACAGTACATTTTAAACAAGTTTAGTCCCTAAAGCCGCTATAGCGTCGTCGTATGACTGTGGCCTATTTCCGCCAATACTGCGCGAACTTATGGAACTGTTCGACTAGCACCGCCATCACTGCTGTGACCGACATGTCTAGGAGATTCTGAAGGTAGTGCACTGCTTCTTCGTCGCCTAGGTCCAGTCTGAAAGTTGATGGTATATAGGTCTTAATTATACAAATAAATCAAATTGAAGTGTTCTAACTAAATGCTAATCAAATTTTACAATGCGCAACAGAATAAACGCAATACCTGAAAAGGGGTCATTGTACTCATCATGATGAAGAACTTTTACTATGGGACAACACTGAAATCGCGAAAAAAATACCTATCGACTCCCCCATACATATCTGTGCGAATAACTCGACAAAATGAACTGAATGGGTGATTTTTTTTCGCAATTTCCACCACAGTAAGAAATGGGAAAAATAGGCAGCCGATAATGAATTCTAAGTAATCCCTCAAAATTGTAACTCATTAAAGAAGTCCACTGCTGCACATAGGCCTCCCCTAAAAGTCACCACCGACATCGACATTGACATTCAGCGGATTCCTGCCATCGCCTTCACCAGGTCATTGGTACCAACCACCAAATCAGAGTAGTTATGACGTCTGTTTGCATACCTTAACTTGTCTTGCACTTTCTTCACAGCCTTGTCAGGTTCAAGCGCGATATCGGGCACTGAAGCGTCCACCATCAGCGAGAATAGATTCAACATCAAGTTTGCGTGTCTGAAAACCATAGAAAAATCTTTTGAAGTTATACAAGAACATCTCTTTTAAATCAACTACTACTAAAGCCCATAGAATAGTAGTTTATGATACTGCATAACAAAGGTTATTTGTTTTTTTTATTTGTGTTTGACCGAGCTGCAGGTGAGGTGTGTAATATTATTACACGAATGTTTTTACACCTAATTATGATTATTATCCCATCAGAAGCACAATTTAAAAAATCGTAAATATGGCGTCAAAACCCAACATTGCCCCGCGAAGTTCCGGAGAACCGATCAGCTGTTGATGATGATTCGCCGCCATTTTACATTGGTTTCGCTGCCACACATAATATAGTAACGAGTTCATCTAATTCTAGCGTTGCAAATTCGAAACTTACTACCTATAATATGCACAGAAAGGTGTGTCAAGAATAAGTTTCACCACTAGATGGCTTTGTACACGCCCGTCACGTTCCCATAGCGGGAGCGTGTAGGAGGAACCACAGTTGGCGACACAGAAGCGTGAATCTCAAGTGTTTATGAGGTAAGTGTCGAATATGCAACGCTAGATGGCACGTAATCATTATTTGAAAGAATAATTACCATATTTTGTATATAAAACCAGTAAAATCGCCATTTTGAAAATGCACCCTGAGTATAAAACACACCTGCGCAAGTGCAAGAAAGCCGTGTAGCACTGTTTGCGGAACTCGTGGTAGAGTTCTGAGTGTATGCCGCCCATGGCCTCCACCATCTCCTTGCTGAGCTTCATGGGCGGAGGGAGAGGCTTGGGGTCGCGGCCCAGGATGTAGCCGAAGTCGATGTGGAACAGTGCACCGGCCTTCGTCAGCAGGAGATTGTCTAAGTGACGGTCGCCTACGCCTGGAGTGTGGAGACGATTTCTTTGTTAGAGACTTCGAAAAACTTAGCGAAAACTTCCTAAGTAACACCAAAATGCACTGATTTTGATACATAAAACATATGCTTCTTAACCTAATGTAGAAAAGTGGGTAATTTAAGCAAGTATCAGTTTATTAGATAGCGTAAACGTTGGCAACATGCCTTGCTGATAACGTATAAAATTAAATATCATAACAAAAATGTACTCACCAAGCAGATAAGTAATAACACAGTACCCAGCACAGCTTCTAATGTAAGTATCCATAGTTTCTGGCTTAATTCCATAGGGGGCGCCTTCACAAGGATTGTACTTCCTGAAGAAATTCTGTATACTACCCTCCGTGGCCAACGCTTCGGCTACTGTCACGGACTCAATAAACTGAAGAAAACCATGTTTAGAACTTGTTGCTAAGACTTTGTAGGGAGTTAACTTTAAATCTAGATTTTCTCTCCTTAATAATTTGTCCATTAAAGTTATCATTTGTAGTATAAGTTGATCTTGACGTAAGTCGTCTCCGTGCTTGAATATCGCTTCGTATTCCATGCCTTCCGTTGTTAAGAAGGTTAGTTTTGAAGGCATTAGCGCTGACTTAAATAGACTTGCTTTTTTGGCAACGATCCCTGAAAGAAAGGGAGGAATCAATACATATAAAACTCTACCGTTACTGATGAGTGACTGACTGACTGAGTGACCGACAGACAACGCACAGCCGAAACTACTGATCGTAGACAGCTGAAATTTGGCATGTAGATTTCTTGGGGAGTGTAGGGCGGCACTAAGATTTGCAAAAAACGGCATACGAAGTCGCGGGCAAAAGCTTGTAGAATATAATAGAATAGAATTATCTTTATTATTTACACCATATAAGGAAATGATTAGATGTGCTAGCAAAGACGCATTTTATGAAGTAAAAAGTTATACCTTATTGACAAACTTTATCCGCAGACAACTATTGTAAAATCTAACAAAATAATACGATGAGTTTTTTACCATTACATTATAGCTCGACCATAGTTTTCTTAAGAAATGCTTGAAGTTGACGAAAATAAGAAATACACAAGTTAATAGGGTTATTTTTATTAACAAATTGGTAACAAAAGAGTTAATTTTTGTTCGTTGTTCGTGTGTTCGTTTTGTTTTCAACCTCAAAAAATACGATCATGTTTCAGGATTTCGCAAGGTACTCAAGTGGCTCCCTATCCGACTTCGCAGGAACTCTCGGATATTGTGTTTGCTATTTAACATCCTTCACAACCCTAAAACGCCTTCCTATTTGCGAGAACGCTTCTCCTATTCCCGTCCTTCTGATGCGCCTTGCAGGTCGCATCTTAGAAATCTCCTTAAATCCCCTCCCCACTCTACCGATTTTTATTCCTATTCATTTACTGTGCACGCAGTACGGTTGTGGAATGCACTGCCGCCTGACATTAGGGAATGCAAAACTCTTCCAGATTTTAAAAGAAGAGTGAAAGAACACTACCTTTCGGTAGGTACCATCATAGTTGCATATTTAAAGTATATATTATTATTATTGTTATAGTATTATTTAAGTAGTATGTATTAGTATGATATTAATTTTAGTCATATTTATTATAGAATGTTATATTTAAAGTTTTTTTTGTCTTTTTATGTTAACATAACTTTTACACACGATGTCTACATATTATCTTTTATTCGACTCTCCTTTGGCAGGTATGCTGGAAGAGATTTCTTTAGAAATAAGCATCACCTTTGTACCTATTTTTCTGTTCCTTTCTTCTTATTTATTTGTTAAATGTGTGTACATAAACTGTTAAATAAAATAAATAAATAAAATAAATAATTAAAAGAAAATAAACAAAAAGGATTTTAACAAAAAATGTTGTTTCTAGATTATCTGTGGCAGCACTGGCAGCGCCCTTTTTGTAAAATGGTGGCGTGTCAGGGTGCGCCATTTTTACGATATTTCAAACTGTTTTTGATGAGATTAGATAAAGTAGTGTATGGAACTGCAGATAATTAGGCATTAAAACATTCATGCAATACTATACTGTAATAAAACTCGCTTGCGGCTCGGTTTATAAGTTGTCATTCTTGTTTTAATAACCTTTGTTATGTGATAGTTTCATAAACTACTATTTTTAAGAGAGAGCCTAGTGAGTTAGAACATTTTAGCCATCCGTTTAGGGAAAAGTTAGGTTTCTTTCGACTTTTCATATAGAAACACTGGTTAACTTATGAAGAAAACTGATAATAAAGGATGCAAGGGCGAGCGAAGCAAGCTGGGGTATTTTAAGGTTCCTCGGAAAGGTAAGATTTTTTGAACTGGAGAAGGAATATCTGCCAGTGTGTGTTACGGATCCCCGATTCTTGTCACAGGTGGTATCCGTACATACCTTTGATAGTAACACTAGGGTCGAGCGGGAAGGGCATGGGCTCGAAGTTCGTGAAGTTGAACTTGAAGGCGTCGGGGTCGGCCAGCAGCTGCTGCAGGCGCTCCGCCTTCTTGTTCCTGTTGCCGCTCTCTCGGGTGACTGTCTTCACTAGCTTTACGAGCTTGTCTATGAAGACCTGTTGGCGAGCGAGGAAGGAGCGGGTGCGTTGGTGGTCTGTGTTGCCTGGAAATTAAAGTTATGATTTTATTTCTATGTACGACAAGATTTTTACAGTCGTATAGCAAAGAAATGAAGTAATGTTAACAATGCTCATGTTTTCCTAGCTCTGCACTTCTTCACTCTAATCACATATTTTCCCTCTCTACCTCTTTTCGTTGTGCCTTTTTAAGACGTTCTAAATAATAGTAGTTTACGAAACTGTCACATAACTAAAGTTACCAAAATATGAATGCGAGTTAATAAACCGACCCGCAAGCGAAGTTTATGATAGTATCACGGGAAATTTTAGTACCCTATTATGTATGTGCAGTTTCATACACTACTTTTATCGAACTTGAAGTTGTTTAGGTATATTCGTGTCGAATATAGGCTTTATTTATTTAAAACTTTACGCACACAGTACAGAGTCGACACTTAATGCCATAGATATTCCCTAACAGTCAACCTTTGGCTGATGCAGAGACAAATAGTTGAAACAGGAAGGTGGTGTGGTGGAGGTGTTTTATATTTTATTCTCAGCACGTACCTTTGGCCAGGCGATGGCTGAAGGTCCTCATAACTGCGAGATACATGTTGCGCGCCGCGTGGTCACGCGCTCCGTCCTGGTCCTCGCACTCGATGAGCAGGTACCAGTACAGGTAGTTGGCTACCACGCTGTTGTTGCAGGCGCGAGAGATCAGGAAGGAAGCTAGGGAGAGACGCTCTTCAGTTGGGTCTGAGGTTTCGCTGGAACGATGTATGTATAAGTTAGTTTTAATGTTCATAAAGACATTTCAGTGTCGTCACCGGTTAGTGTGCATGGAGCTGGAGCATGGTATGAGACGGCGCGCTGGTGTCGCTGCACACACACGTGCGCCTCACGCGCCAGCGACAAACACAATTTTGATATTTTTTCGTAGAATGGAATGTGTATACCTGTTGCACGTATTCTTTAAACGTCGCTGCCACGTTTTGTTGAGCTGCCGTGAAATAACAATTTACTGTATCTTGAGATACAAAGAGTTGTGGCAAAGTTATAAATAAATCTTAAATACATAAGATTTTTTTTTTTTCTCAAAAAATCACAATAATATTATAAAAGCGTAAGTTTGTGAGTGAGTGCGTGTGTGTGTGTGTGTATGTATGTTTGTTACTTCTTCACGCCCAAACGGCTGGACCAATTTTGAAAAAGAATTGGTATGCAGGAAGCTGACACCTTGGATTAACACATAGACTACTTTATATATATACTAGTTGCGCGGGTAACACCGCGGGGCGCAGCTAGTATAATTATAAAAATATCTAAAACCAGAGACACAAGATTTCAGAAAAAAATACACTTTTTCAGCAAAGCACTCTACACTCAAACGTAAACTATGAACACTAACTGAAGTGAACCTACCTGAAAGGATTGTTGTTGTCAGTATTATCGTTGTTATTGTTAACACTGACACTATTGTCTAGGGCAGCGGGCGCCTCCTCTACCGGCACGTCAGTGGAGCGACGACTTGTGATCGATGACGTCATCTCACTTGTAGTTAGGACTGCAACATAGAACGGCTGTTGTTATTTGTGTGTTTAAGGCGAATTCGGGCTTCCTTTTAATGACCGCATTGTAATTGTATGTAACAAAGATTATCGATCTATGACATCAAGATTAAACTTGTGTTATGGGTGCCAGAGCTCACTCTATTCATTATATCAAATTATAAATGCAAACAAGTATGGCGATACAGCGGATTATAAACAACTAGTACTTCTCCCGCGACTTCGTCCGCCCGTTGGAATGGAATATAAGTAGATATTCCACAAAGTTCAACGCCCGCTTCAAAGGGTAGTTTTGGAATATAAATCTCACCGATTTTCATTAATTACCTAGGCTTTTTCTGCAGAGACTATATGATAAGCGCTTATTCAGGGGTTGATTTGAGAAAAATCTAAAAACACGTAGTTCTCATTTTTTATCAAGATTGTTAATGCCGAGTTTCAACCTGTTTGGACAAAGGTTTAAGATTCTTTCATACAAACTTTAACACCCTCTAAACCCCCATTGAAGGATAGTTTTGAAAAACGCATTATGACATTATTTATTATTCATTTAGGTCAGTATTCGTGCCAAGTCTCAAGGTTATAAACTCCAGGAATAAGATTCTTCTATACAAACTTGAACACCCCCTAAATCGTCGTTTGGGGGTAGTTCCAAAAAACGAATGATGACAAACTTTATAATTCACTTAGGTTAGTATCTGTACCAAGTTTCACGTACATTGGTCCAAGGAATAAGATTCTTCCATACAATATTCAACACCCCTTAATTCGCCTATTGAGTGGAGTTATGCAAAACTAATAATGGCAATGTTTTTTATTTACTTAGGCCAATATTTGTACCAAATTCCAAGAAAATTGGTTCAAGGAATAAGATCTTTCATACAAACTTCCAACCCTTATTTCACCCCCTTAGGTGATGAATTTAAAAAAATCCTTTCTTATCGGATGCTTGCTCACATAAGGAATATTTTCTTCAAATTTCACGTTCCTACGATCAGCGGTTCAGGCTGTGCGTTGATCCATCAATCAGGACAAAGTATTTCATATAAATAGATTATTTGGACGTGTCTATCTACAATTTTTCATGCTTAACCATATTGTAGTGACGTTCAGCTCTTACCTGACGCCGACAGCAGACTAGCTTGACTACCTCTGTGTCCGCTCTGCATGAGGCGACTCTCGCGAGACTCCAGCTCTGCTGTACTGGGGTCCTTACCGCAGACACGAGCGTATTCTGGAAACAGTTTTCGAAAAAACAACCTGATAAGTTCCTGCTGCTGTATTATAAATAATTATCGTTTTATTTCAAGCGACAGGGCCTGTAAATACCTTTATCTACTCTCCGTAAAGTTCCAAACCAAACTTTAACTACAGAAAACTTTAATAAAAATAAGCCGTTATTTTAAACCTTCATACTTTATTATTCATGAGATTAGATAAAGTAGTGTATAAAACTGCACATAATTTTGAACGAGAATATTCGTATGATAGTATTATATAAAATCAAAATCATATTTTAATAACCTTTAGTACACGACAGTTTCATAAACTACTAATAACCTATTAGTATTTTCGTTCAAAATTATGTGCATTTTTATACACTACGTATAAAACTGCACATAATTTTGAACGAAAATATTCGTGTGATAGTAATATACTCAAAATCATATTTTAATAACCTTTAGTATACGTCAGTTTCATAAACTACTAATAACCTATTAGTCCTATTAAATTCTGCTAGAATGGGCTGGCTGTCTTAAGACGAGGCTTGAGCCTTGAACATTTACGAGTTGTATACGTTTTTGAAACCGAATTTCCGTCGCGGTGCAGCGGTGGCCAAGCTCCACAGATATTAGCCAAGTACGCAGAAGATATTTTAGTGCACGCGTATGAGCACAAAGACGGGTGCACTCTCTGTTCCTTTATAGTTCTCAGGGGCGGCAATCCGACACTCGCGGTTACTCTCTAAGTTCGAAGTCCGTAGTTTCGGGCTAGTTGCGGGCGTATTCTACTCCGTATCACCTACGGACTCTTACGATTAGTTCCGAACCCGAACTAAGAATTAATGACAACACAATTTGACAGTAACTGTCAAATCGTGTTGTCATTAATTCTTAGTGGTTAGGTGATACGGACTACAATACGCTCGACACTAAGCCCGGAACTACGGACTTCGGGCATAGAGAGCAGCCCCCCAGGATCGGATCAACACACACACGAGCGCACCGAGGTATCTGATTGATTATAAAAGGTATATGCTTTCTTGATGGCTTCAAACTTCTGTTAAAACAATTTCATTGCAACCGATTCAAATTTAAGTCAGAGTAAAAACCTTGTCATTTCCTTTGCACCATTTTTTTTTAAGGATGGGAAACCATCAAATAACTTCTTCCGCTTTGGGTGGAGCGGAAGGGCGTGTCAGACTCTTACTGACTAAAACCCATCCGTGTTCCTTCTAAAGCCCTTTGCGTTCCAGGGCCGCGGTACCTCTTTCGAACAAATTCTGCAACAATGCCTTTGTACCTGCACTGATTATAAACTGTATTGAAACTTACCGTCGTGAATTTCCACGAAGTCTTCATACTTGAGCGCTTGAACTAGTTGCAGAAGGTACAGCAGTAAATCATCATCAGGAGCCTGCTTTAGACGGGAGATTGCGTACCTGAAATAGTTAAATACTTATTTAACTTATAACTGAGGCCATAAAAACATTATACTATAGGTGAGGTTCAACCTCATACAAAACAAACTTTTGGAAATCATCATCATCTGCGTAGCCTTTTCCCAACTATATTGAGGTCGGCTTCCAGTCAAACCGGATTCAGCTGAATACCAGTATTTTGCGTGGAGCGGCTGCCTACCAGACCTCCAACCCGGTAACACGATAGTTCTTGGCAAGACGAGTCAGATTGCTTGCGTGATGCAGGATATCGTTGGTAGTTCGTCGCTGACAGGATAGATGGCGTTGCGTTTCTTTTTGTGGCCGTAGAAATTTCGCTTCTTAGTTTTTCATGTGACCGCATTGATGCCGCTATACCACTACAAATTCCTGTGACAGTTGACGGGATGAATGGAAGAGCAAATCATATTTCCGCCAAGCCGCCAAGAGTAGCATAGGAAGGATTTCTTTTTTTTAGACGTTCAATCATCCAAGATTGGAGAAGAGGAGCGAGGGGTCTCAGACTCTTATTAGCTAAAACCCACCCCTGTTTCTTCGAATGCCCTTTGCGTTCCAGGGCCGCGGTAAGTCTTTCGAACAATTCCGCAATCCTAGCAGATAGGATAATGTTCTGGCAGTCCGTCCATACATTTATGGATCGGATTATACGCTAAACACATACACTCTTTGTTTAAAACTAATAATTTCATCACTTTTCTATAATAAAATGCACGTTTTTTTTACCTTTTTTTAGCAAATACTTACATTATTTACTAAAAAAACAATAGTGAAATCCCGGCAAAATTTGACACTTTTAGAAGTGTGAGTGACTTTTGACATGCAAACCACGCTACGGCTTTGCGGTTTTGGCACGCTAGATGGCGTGCAGACGATATTAGAATTCTGATAAATCAATATCTTAAGTACAATCATTGATTTATTTACTTTCCTACCGTTCATTAAAAAAGTTTTCAAATTAACTTTACATACTTTCTGACAGCAGGATGTGTGAACTTGGGCGTCAACAGCTCGAGCGCATCTTCCACGTCCATGGGCGCCCACTGCTTCATCATGGACAGGGCTTGACGTACCTCGCCTGCAATGGACAATATTATTCAATGAACACATCACATATTATGTACATACAAAATGCTCAAACCTTTACTCATGGAGGTAGGCAGAAAATGCAGAACGCCGAGTACTAGATTTTTATTAATAACAATACTGGCATTGCCTGCGGTTTCACTCGCGTTAATATAGATTTTCGCAAAAAAAAATATCCTATTACCGTGTCCAAGGGTCCCATCTATCTTGGTTCCAAAATTCATCAAAGTCGGTTCAGCTATTTAGGCGTGAAAACGTCATAAACGAGCTCGCTTTTGCATTAATTTATAATACTCTAGAAACGTTTAAAAAGCTTCCGTTGAATGGTTGGGTAAAGTGACTGATATGGAAGGCGATATTCTTTTGACAGACTAATCGGTTAGGTCTTTATTTCTAGGAACAGAATTACGGCTTTCCGCTTCTCCAGCACATCAAGCTACCCGAAACTGTCAAATTTTCCAAATCAATCTTAAACCTAAAGCTTTAGCGATAAAGTTGAAAATCTATTAAAGAAATTTGACTGATTTTTGTAGCTTGATGTGCTGGAGTTTGTACTTCTTATAACTTTTATAAATGTTACTTATTAATAAGACTGACTTGCCATCGGGTTTCATGATACCCAGGGCCCGATCAAAGGGGGGGCAAGCCGGGCATTTGCCCAGAGCGGCAAAAAATGACGGGCGGCAAAATTGGCAAAAAATGACCCACACCGCAGCTAGCGATAAAACACCTGGGTGCACTAAAATGTGTCTTTTACAATTTTTGTATTTATTTATCAGTTCGCTACCATCGCTCGTTGTGAACACATCTAGTGCGCCTTTGGCGCTTTTATTTCAAAGTTTTAAGTGTTATCGTTGCAATATGACTGAATGACTGGCCTGTTGGTCGAGTGGTTAGTGACCCTGACTGCTAAACCGGAGGTCGTGGGTTCGATTCCCACTCAGGACAAATCTTTGTGTGATGAGCATGATCATTTGTTCAGTGTCTGGGTGTAATTTGTCTATAATATGTTTGTATTTACAAATATATAAGTATGTTTATCAGTTGTCTGGTTGCCATAGCACAGGCTCTGCCTAGTTTGGGATCAGATGACCGTGTGTGAGTTGTCCCAAGATATTATTATTATTATTATTATTATTATTAATATGCCAAAACGAAACGAACTTTTTTTACCGGTGGACCCACAAAATATTAATTTAAAATAAACCTATATAAAACGTATTGTTTTATTTCTATTTGATACTCCTCATAAAACTGTAAAGATGTCATGGGTGCTCAATACTTTTGGCCAAGGCTGTATATGTCACCGGAAAATTGCAGACTGTGTTTTTATTAACTTATGAATAAGACTAACTAGAACCACCTGAGTAAAGAAAGGTGGTTTATAATTTTAATAGTATACGTGTTTCTTAGAGAGAAGTTGGGCATTGGTTTAATATGATCAAGGTATAATTGCCAATTTTTGCTCCATTCAACCATATAGCATATTATATACGATGGGATTAAGGGATATCATGTAATTAGAGGATTGGCAGTAGAGTCAATAACTCGTAATTTGTAACTTAACAGGCAGATGTGTTGCTGGGGAGTTCGTTGCGCCACTTCTTCTTCCCAGCTAAACCACTAGGAAGTGGTGACGGGCGGGCGTATTGGAGGTAAACGTAAATTGAAAGTCAAAAAGCGCTAGCTCTCAGCCTACTTTGAATAAATTGGTTTTGCTTTGATTTGAATCCTTCCATCTCTTAATAACATTACATTAGTTCTTGCATGTTTGATACGTAGGTAATGCATACAGTTGCATGTTTGATACGTAGGTTCCGTCCCTATAGGGTAAAACAGGACCCTATTACTAAGACTCCGCTGTCCGTCCGTCTGTCACCAGGCTGTATCTCATGAACTGTGATAGTTAGACAGTTGAAATTTTCACAAATGATGTATTTCTGTTGCCGTAATAACAACAAATACAACAAACGTTATTTTTTTGCTCGTTTTTGTTCGATATTGATAACGGCAACAGGTAGACGCTTGAAATATTCACAGAATATTTAGTTATTCACTTTAAAAATAAATAATTAAATTAAAATAAAACAAATATTTTTTTCCCAAACGTGTTTTTTTGGCCGTTTTTATAGATAATGGTACGGAACCCTTCGTGCGCGAGTCCGACTCGCACTTGGCCGGTTTTTTGACGAATACCGTTTAAAAACCCGCTGATAACCTAATTACAAGATTCCTTCTACAAAATACAATAACTATTGTTAAAAAAAAAACAATTTAAAACATACCTTTACACCCTTTACAACGCACCATTCTCGTATGTTTACTGATAGCGATGGTACACATTTTTTATCATTTGATTACTTACTTTTTATTAATAACAAACATATACAACAATAGTCAATAGCGTCTTAACTCTTAACTGATATAGTTTATTCTAATATTTGTACCGTTTTAACCTTGGGTTTAAAATACTATTGTGTTATCTAAACTGACCGTTACTGTGACGAAGGTAATTTTTTGCCTGGCATTATTAGTGAAATGTAGCGTGTGATGGCCGGGAAACAAGAAAGAAAGAGAGTAAATAAAGTTAGAAATAGAGGTTCTTTGTTGAAGTATTTTATGATTCGTGCTCAATGGGATTTCCTATCGACACCTGGAAGGGACTAAGAATGAGTTTAAAAAACGATACACACTACAATTAACTGTTAACTTTTAGTAACAAAATTCAGTCAGGTCTCACGAAGGGTTTCGTTCCACGAAACGAAAAAAAAATACGTTTCTTGCCCTTTAATCTTTACATAGTATATAAAATGAAGTTGCCTTTGCTGTCTGTTCGTTTAGATCTTTTAAACTACTCGACGGATTTTAATGCAGTTTACAGCAATAGATAGAGTGATTCAAGGAAGATTTATATGTATGATTCGTCCCGAAATTCCTACGGGAATGGGAAAAATGGGATATGCGCGTACCAAGTCGCGGGAAAAAGCTAGTTCTTATATAATTAACTTATGAAATTCACACAAGTTTCATATCTACCTTTTACGGTTCATTAGGTACTCGGACATACAGTAATGTCCGTCAGTCCGTCTGCAATGGCATTCCGTTATTTGCTAAGGGTAAGAAACATCAAAAATGACGAACTTGCATACCAACTTTTATTCCATTTTTAACCCCTAAAAAGGTAGTTCATTTTCAAAAATCCTTCTTAAGCCTACCTTCGGTCGATAAGGAAATGTCCAACATTTCATGTTCTTACACTCAACGGTTTAGGCTGGGCGTTGTGTCAGTGAATTAATGCATTAATTGGTCTTAAAATGACATGTTTAAAATATATAAATTCGTTCGTCGGAACCCTTTGCGCGCGAATCCGACTCGCACTTGGCCGGTTTTTTACCCGATTGCCAAGGAATGTTTTTCGCGCGTATCTTCTATGTATGTATATATTTATGCATGTAATATTATTTTTATCTTGAGAAGAGGGCTTTGCCCTGCCGTGGGCTCTTTATTCGGTGTTTACACTCTCGACTAAGTAATGGATACTGTGAATGAATAGCAGTAGTTATTTATAGTGTAGTAAACTGATAAGGGTTTGTTTTTATTTAAGAACAAAACATTGATGATAGTATTTGTACTGAGAAGTGGGTGGACCGGAATACCAAAATATTAACTGACTGACACAATTTAACGATACGAAAACTAAGTTTTACGATGCTTTGGAATAAAAATGAGTGCTTCAACAGAGATGATTTCAAAAACCTCTTTCTTTGTTTTAAAATAAACGTTGCCCGACATTAGGAATTTCCCCTGTATCGTGGAACCTGTATCCTGTAAACTTAATAAATATAATTACTCATTCATGTAAAGTTTTAAATTAAACATTGAAAATGAAATCGTTTTCATTCACTTTTTAAGAGCTAGATTTTCCCGCGTTTTCGCTACCGTGTCTCCTAACCTACCCTACAGGAACCGAGCATGTTTCAGGGATAAAAAGAAGCCTATACTTAGAAATAGTGTAGTTTTCTATAAGTAAAAACATACATAAACGGAACAAATATTCAAGCACAGAAACGATTAATATATAACCGCTTTAAAAATTATCGAATGAAAATAAATAACACATGGGACATGACCGATAAAAAAATGCGAACATCATTTTAAGTATGTAGTTTACATATTCCTTTAACATATACTTATATGTCACCGGAAAATGGCAAAAACGCCGTAAGATTGTAAAATATCGCGTGAAATTATAAACTATTTTTTGTAAATAAGACAAGGATATATTGGAAACTATTGAATTTGGAGGATTTTTTTCATAATATATCGAGATATTATAATCAAATCAAGATTTATTACAACCTTACGGAATCTGCAATTTTCCGGTGACATATATACCCTTATTTATAAAGAACTAGTGGCCCGCCCCAGCTTCGCCCGGATGTTTTTTTTTCATAATTTTCTTTCATAAGGATCTTCTCTTGACAATAAAAAACACAACAAAAAAAGATTTAGCGAAATTGGTCCAACCGTTCACGCGTGATGCCATGACCAAGGGAAATAGGGATTCCTTTTATATATATATCTAGATTTATAGAGAATTTGAACATAAGAATTTGCTAATCTATTACTAAACAGCTTAAAGATTTTTATAAGTCAATTCTACAAACTTTAACAAGACCGTTGAAGGCAAGAAACTAGGATATTCTATGAATACCTACAAAACAACATGATGTACTCACAAACATATTTCGGCAATATCCTAAGTTCAGTCCCAATTTGTTCCTTCATTTCGAACCAACACAATTTAACACAAATCTATTTTAACACGACTGATAACGTGTTCCCTCGGCGCCATTTCACCACAAACTAACTTAACGAGTTTAAATTAAACTGGTTGCGTTAAAAGACCACGTGTAGTTTAGGAATTTCGAAGGTAAACAAGTTAGTTAAGTATATTGAAAAAATATGTATGGTAATTAAGTTTTGTATTTAGTGCGCTTGTACCCAAAGTGCGTTGACTCATCGAGGTGATTTGGACTTTATTGAATGTTGGGTAAGGTGTTTTTTGGATTGAGTAGATTCGAGGATTTATGACTTTCTGTTTGGTAGAAAAAAAATATATATGAACACAAAGAGTTTTCGATAAAACGCGACAGTGTTGAGTTTTTGAACGAAAGAACTGCATTTTATCAATTAAAGTTATTTTTAGGGTTCCGTTCCCAAAGTGTAAAAACGGGACCCTATTACTACAACTCCACTGTCCGTCAGTCTGTCTGTCACCAGGCTGTATCTCATGAACTGTGATAGTTAGACGGTTGAAATTTTCACAGATGATTTATTTCTGTTGTCGCTATAACAAAAAATAATAAAAATTAAATACAAGGGCCCCCTTTTATTTTTAATTTAATACAAATTTTTAATTTTAATTTTATAAAAAAATATTTGAATTACCTAATACAAAAAACATGTTTTTTTCGGGTTATGGTACGAAACCCTTCGTGTGCAAGTCCAATTTGCACTTAACCTGTTTTTTTATTGTAATGTGGAAATCGTAAGTGTGATTACCTACGGAAAGATTTCGTAACTTGAAATATTTGGCCGCATTGCAGATAGCTTAGCGCTAAGCCACCAAGCTCATTAGGTTACGTTTAGTATGTCTTATTACATTTTAAAATAGTCATTAATTATGAATCTGTTTTCAGAAATCGTTAGTAGGTAGTAGTCACAAAATACCGGCGCCATTTTCAAACGATTAAAAAACAGTGAAATTTTGACGCAATGTTTTCATAAAGGCGACTTTTATTAAAGTTTATAGTTCAAGTATGTTTAGGGTAAAGGCCTAAAGGGTCAATATATGCCATCATAATAGATATTATGATATCATTATAAATATATACAACTAGTTGCCGCCCGCGGCTCCACCCGCGTGATTGTCGAAAATTATCCCAAGGGAACATATTCCCTAAGTATCCTATGTGTTATTCCAGACTATAATCTACCACTGTGCCAAATTTCATCAAAATCTATTCAGTAGTTTTTACGTGAAAGAGTAACAAACATCCATCCATCCATCCATCCTTACAAACTTTCGCGTTTATAATATTAGTAGAATGTGTCCTTTTCTTTTAAGATCAGAATTATCTAATCCGAATTAAAATTTAGTATCTTTGAATGTTGTGAAACGCGAGCTAAATTACAGACACCATCACTCATCTCAGCAGCGGATGTTGAATAACTTATAACGACAATATTATCTCAGTTAAAATGGGTTATGTCAATGAGGAAGTTTTTTGGGGCAACACTATCTTAACTAATATTGTATGTTTATTCGTTTAGACCATTTCGATTTTTTGAAGTGTTAACTTCTTATGAGAGGGTAAACCGCTTCGTAACGTAACGCGTTACGGCACCAGTCTGTCTGGCTTCCCTTTCTCTCACGCATACGGCAGCGGTAGGTAGGCTCTGGCTCTTTCACTCTAACCCACAGCGCTAGTCGTATTTCGGACAGACGCTTCCCATATTAAATAGTTCAACTTAGATTAGTTTAAGTTATCACTTCTGTCGGGCGTCCCGAGACGCACACGTTTTTTTCAAAGTTGCGGCGCATGATCCAACATACATATGTGAGTAGAGGACAGATATTTCGAGGTAAAGTCACCATATGACAATCATGACTATCATTAAAAATGACTTAGGTAATTTTATGCTTATATGCATTAGATTAAATTCAAATAATAGTTCACAGTTTGATTTAAAAATTTCGTTCGGAACCCTTAGCACGCGAGTCCGACTCGCATTTAGCCGGGTTTTTGATAAACCAGATTCTTACAAAATAATGGATTTGTGACCTACCTCGTAACGGGAAAAAGAAGCACAGCTCAACAACATCGAAGTGACACAAGAAAAAATATTAACTCAAGGAAGATTTACTTGATAAGGGGAAAACCGGCAATGAGGAAAAACTGATAAATATCCGTCCAATGCATATTATTATAATTGGTGTTTTAATGCAGGTAGCTGATCCTAGACCTAGATCCATTACTATTCACATTCATCTTTTTATTAGCCTTTTAAATATTGAGGTGATTGTTTATTTGATTTTTAGGGTTAGCCGTAAAAAACGGAGCCCTTCAAGGATCACTGGGTGTCTGTCTGTCCTTCAATTTTCTTCGAACCTACAGGACCGATTCCGTTGAAATTCGGTAAACATATGAACTCTTGTGACCCAAATACGGACGCGTTACGAAAATATAAATATGTTGAGTATGGGGGTCACTTGCGGGAAAAACAAGAAAATTTCAAAAATAAATATCGTAAAAGGGCTTATTGTGAGGGATTTTAATGTTTTTTTTTTTAAATAAATTGTTTTTAAGGTATTCAGGATAAAAATTACCATTCCCCATCTCCGAAAACACCGAGCGTAAAATTTTGAAAAAAAAAAAGCAGGGAAACCTATAAGAAGTTTACAGTGTCAAAATAACATGTAACAAAAATGAGAAACGTCCGGGACCCTTTGCACGCGAGTCCAGACTCGCACTTGGCCCGTTTTATATCTATGCATCCAAGGGGAACTGTGACTATAGGTAGCTAATTGTTCCTACTAATATACCGGCCTTCACTTGCATCTGTCTAGACCAGGGATGACCAACCGGTCGATCGCGATCGACCAGTCGATCACGGTTATTGGTCTAGTCGATCGCGGCAAGGCAAGAAATATAAATACTCATTACTGACTATGCAACTATATCAAAAGGTTGGGTTATTAAAATAAAAAATACTACATACTAAACTATACTGTTTAAAAATACAATTTTTAGAAGTATGCAATTGGTAGATCGCACAGGGTTTCGTCAGTAAAAAGTAGATCTTGGGTCTAGTCAAGTTGGCTACCCCTGGTCTAGACAGTATGCGAAATTGGGAAAGAATTGACAACAAACTATTTGTGTGCTATACTGTGTTTTCTGATGCTCTTTAATAGTAGCTGTGCATGCATTTCTACCTACACAGGTACTTAATTTAATTTAATAGTTAATTTAATGTTAAACTTAGTGTTAGTGAATAGTTAATCGATTTTACAAATTGTACAATAATATTTGATTGCTAACTGTGGTAGCTTTTGAATGGCTTATTGTGAATAGAATAGGTAATATGCATGCAATTTTTTTATTTTTACCATCATCAGCGATGAAGTTATTATGCTTCAAAGTTGACAATTACAAAGAGAAGTCCGATACCAACTGTGACGTCAATTACTATGTCGCCCTTACAGCTGCATACAAAACAGCATTTTCGCGAGAGGGACAGATACATTCGGACAATTTCGATTCTATTTTCACTGTTAGTATTATATTTTTGTATATTTCTAGATAAACTGTTTAGATAATAAATACAGATAGCGCGCGAGTTGAATGCAGTCGGGGTCTGAGGTAAAGAGCGGGAGCATCTCCCCCCGCTATCCGCACGCCCCACCTCACGCGCCTGCAGTGTAGTAGTGCTGTGTCATTCTAAGCTCTGCATTCAACTCGCGCGCTATCTGTATGTTTTCATGCATATTCCCTATTACCTTACTATTACTCTTGTACCAATAACTGTAAGCCACCCAACATCACTACATATAATAAAACAAAGTCCCTCGCCGCGTCTGTCTGGCTATTCACGATAAACTCAAAAACTACTGAACGGATTTTCATGCGGTTTTCTCCAATGGATGGGGTTATTCATGAGGAAGGTTCAGGTGTATAATTCGTCCCAAAATTCCTACGTGAACCGGGAAAATGGGATATGCGCGTACGAAGTCGCGGGCAAAAGCTAGTCACACTATTATTATCATCATCATATCATAATCATAATCACACTAATATTATAAAGGTGTGTGTGTGTAAGTTTGTTACTTCTTCACGCGCAAATGGCTGAACCAATTTACATGAAATTTGGTATAGAGATTGTTTGAGTCCCGGGAAAGGACATAGGATAGTTTTCGACATTAACGCGAGCGGTAGCTAGTAAGAAAATAATAATTAAAGCTGTTCCAAAAGACGCAGTCTCACAACAGAACAACAGTATTGTTACGCGCCAGAATTAATGTCGGGTACTACTAGTAGTACTACTATATAGTAGGCGCCAGATAAATGTGGAATAAAGTATATTGACTTTTCCCTAATAACTGTTCATAGGTACCTGAACAATTAAATATGAATCGTTTTTCAATATTAGACAATGTTAAGGATCACGAGAGATGATGATTCGGGACAGCTTTGTGTCATTAATTCCGTTTTTCAAATTAAAAATGTCAATAATTGTAGGTGGGTCAATGACCGTTATTCCACGATTATCTGGCGCCTACTATAGCACCATATAGTACCGAGTAGCAGAACTAGTAGAGTCAAGTACTTCTAGACATTTCTTTGCCAGAACATTCTACACTTCTCGATATCTGGTCAGTCGGCAGCGGTAGTTACGAGTATTTTCCAAATGTTTCGAGAATAGAAGTTTCTAGAACTAACTGTCCTATATAAAGACCGCGTAGTCCGCGACCGAGTCAGTATTGGATATACGAAGCTCGTAACAGTATTCTTGTCTGAGTTCAAAGACAAGAATAATGTGCTGCAATGAATGCTGCTGGTCACATACCTGGCCTGTTCCAGTTGACGCATTCCAAAAACTTCGTAAGCGCTCTGCGATGCGATGACAAGTAGAATCTGTAAGAAAAACGAATACGTCTGAACCTTTTTTTTTCATTTATTTTGTATGTTCCCCGATTACTCGAAGATGGCTGGACCGAATTGGATATTTATTTTATTTGCAAGGGTATACTTCCCAGGTGGTCCCATAATCATCAAGTCAGGATCTGATGATGGGATCCTGGAGAAATAGGGAGAATTCTTCCAATTTTATAGGTATACTTGAAGCGATTTGGGTAGTTTTTGGAAGAGTACTTTCTCGGAGTGGTCCCATTTCAATTTGTTGAAGATCTGATGAAGAACTTCGGAGATGGGCAACGGAACTCCTCAAAAAATGATAGCAAATGGACTGGGATTGCTGAAATCTCATGTCTTTCTATTGTTAACACCAGTTCATAACATAACATCACGCCGGTACGCTGTGAAGGGGTAAGCACATGTGAACCACTAAAAAGTGAAAAAAAAAAACTATTTACAAAAAAATACAACCGATTTCCAAAAAGTCCGTAACAAGTTTTTTTCTCATCGAAGTTTCAAGGACCCAAAGAAGTCCGGAGTTACAATTACACGAGACCTTTAATAAGCCAAATATGAATTACAGACTGACAATGGAATCAGAGGGTTTTCTATCCTATCCAGGTATAAAGTGTAGGTATATCTATGTATATGAATGAATAGAGATAGATTTTGCCTTTTGATATAGAGTGGTCACTTTTTAGAAGTCTTAGTAATAGGGTCCCCCTATTGACTTCGCTGTCCATCTGTCACCAGGCTGTATCTCATGAACCGTGATAGTTAAACAGTTGAAATTTTCACAGATGACGTATTTCTGTCACCGCTATAACAACAAATATTTTTTGCTCGTTTTTGCTCGATATTGATAGCGGCAACAGGTAGACGCTTGAAATATTCACAGAATATTGAGTTATATTATTCACTTTAAAAATAAATAATTTAATTAAATATTTAAGGGGGCTCCTATACAACGGACATGATTTTTTTGCCGTTTTTACAGATAATGGTACGGAACCCTTCATGCGCGTGCAGTAGGCTACAGTAGGGGTAGGCCAGCCCATACATAATGCCCAAAAAAAATTAATTTTAAATTCGCATCGTCAGTATCGTGATTTCAACCCTGAATAATGTGGTGAGTTTTTTTTTTGGGGCATTATATATGGGCAATTTTTTTTTTTTAAGGATGGGAAATCATCAAATGACTTCTTCCGCTCTGGGTGGAGCGGAAGGGCGTGTCAGACTCTTACTGACTAAAACCCATCCGTGTTCCTTCTAAAGCCCTTTGCGTTCCAGGGCCGCGGTGACTCTTTCGAACAAATTCCGCAACCCTGGCAGATTATGTATGGGCTGGCCTACCCTTTCTGTAGCCTTCTGCACGCCCATGGAACCCTTCGTGCGCGAGTCCGACTCGCACTTGGCCGGTATTTCAGGATATTGCTCAGTCCATTCTCTGTGTCTACAGCCTTTACAGGATAAAAAAAACTTAAACTTTAGAATAATAGTCCAACAATAAACAAAAAATAATGATCATACTTTGATCACTTGTCTACTTTGTTCGGGCGTTATCGTGTTAGCTACATTACTTCGTCTTACCTGAACTTTCATAGTAAGCCCTTGTCAGTTGCAGGACGTAATCTAGCAGATAATGGAGTCCAGATAATTGCTCATGTTCGGGTAACCTCGGCAAGAGTCGGATGCCTTCGCTTTATTTTACTATTGTTATAACGATTATACATATGCTTAATGTTTAATTTTGATGGCCCTGGTTTATCACTTGTGGCGTCGAATCACAGATCTTTTTATTAAATTCTACCCTCTGCACGTGTAAGCGGGCACACCCTTCATGTCTGGAGGCTTATTTAGTTTGATTTGATATTGTTTTTATGCTTGAGTTTGTCTGTTTATGCTGGCATAATGGAGTGTGCTAGCTTACAGTAGCGAATTATTAAGTTTTATGTTTTTACGTGTTACCTTTGTTGTATTGTTTTCTTTGTAAGAATACTGACTACTTACATACCTTTGTATAAGTGGTAGTTCTTATAACTCAACAGACAGATGTGTTGCTGGGGAGTTTGTTGCGCCACTTCTTCTTCCCAGCTAAAACACTAGGAAGTGGTGACGGGCGGGCGTATTGGGGGACTGTCTTAATGTAGAACTTTGACGTTCAAAAAGTGCTGGCACTCAGCCTAATTTGAATAAATGACTTTTGAATTTTCAATTTTACAACCTATCCTTTCTTTCCATACCTGTTCCAAAGTAAGTCCTGGTTGGTCGCGGTTAGCGATCGTGCTACTATGGCCAGACAGCTGATCTCGTTCGGGTAACCTCGGCCGCCTTCGACTATTATTTCCTAAGCCTTACCTGAACTTCCACAGTAAGTCCTGGTCGGTGGCAGTGAGCGGCCGTGCCGGTGGAGCAGCTACTAAGGCAGACAGTTGGTCGCGCTCGGCAGCCGTCGGCTTCGCGTCGCGTCCGGAAACACCCGAACGAAGGGAGCGAGCCAGACGGTGCTGTTTGCTTTCTACCAGGTTCTCCTGTTTGATGACAAAAGTAATTGATTCTTTAATGAGATCAACAAGAAAAACTATTAATGTGAGGGTTTTCGAGAAATGGAGGAAGCGAGTTTGCAAATAAGCAATTATTAAATCTAAATAATAAATTAATAGGTAGACTTCATATATTAAATAAATAATTAAATAGTTTACATGAATTAATAGTAATTTAAATTTAAGTAATAGGATATAAAATAATTCAAAATAAAGTAAATTTTCCAATTGACTAAATTGGAAAATAATATTAAAGCGCTCATACTCTCTCTACTTATTTAAAGACTAGTGGACGTCATGCGGATTCACCCGCGTAGTTCCCGTTCCCGTGGGAGTACGGGGATAAAATATAGCCTATGTTATTCGCTGATAATATAGCTATCCATTGCTGAACGAATTTTTCAAATCGGTCCAGTAATTTTTAAGTTTACTCGTAACATACAAAAATACAAATCTTTCCTCTTTATAATATTAGTATAGATTTGCTGTGCCCGACAGGGTCCATAATTGTTTCCTATTATTTTTAATTCACCATCTGTATGTGTACATTATGGATTGCAATAAAATATTTAAGATTTGAAGGACTTTCTTAAGAAAAACTTGGTCAGCTTCTATTCGCGTCCGTACCAAACTCGGTAACTGTTACGGCCCCTTCACACAGCCGTCCAGTACTGCGGAAACAGTTTTATAACGGATCCTGCAAAAATCATTGGTGTGTTCACACACAGTAGTTTGCATCCTGTTTTTCCGCGGAAGACCAACGAACCATAAAAAACCTGCAAAAACCGTATGTAGGAACGGCCCAGTGGGAACACTTTAATTCAAGTACACGTGTAATGAAACTGGATCCAGTTTTTTACAGGACAACTGAATCCAGTTTGTAGTCGCAAAACCGAATGTCAAATTCGAAAGGATCTGTATTTGCACGATCCTGCAAACAGTACTTATATTATTGTGACTGCTATAGTAGGCGCCAGATAATCGTGGAATAACGGTCATTGACCCACCTACAATTATTGACATTTTTAATTTGAAAAACGGAATTAATGACACAAACCTGTCCCGAATCATCATCTCTCGTGATCCTTAACATTGTCTAATAATGAAAAACGATTCATATTTAATTGTTCAGGTACCTATGAACAGTTATTAGGGAAAGGTCAATATACTTTATTCCACATTTATCTGGCGCCTACTATAGTATTGAAACACGTACACTAGGGTGTAGGTAACGAAGTAGAATGAACCAGTCTTTACTAAACCACCAAGTTTTAATGCTGTGTCCCTGTCTCCCAACATAACATGGCGCAACATTGAAACTGACGACCTGCAAATAACGGGATTTCGCCGGGTGAAAGGGCCGTAATGGGCCACAGAACCTTTTTTTTTAAGTATGGGAAATCATCATATGAAGGGCGTGTCAGACTCTTACTGACTAAAACCCATCCGTGTTCCTTCTAAAGCCCTTTGCGTTCCAGGGCCGCGGTGACTCTTTCGAACAAATTCCGCAACCCTGGCACCACCTACGGGCCACAGAACCTACAGTGCCCATTTAACAGAAAACTAGTGTATTTGAAAATGATAAGAGCCATAAGAAAATAAAATTGTCACTGTAGAAACTTTACTCACATCCATTTTTCACTCAATTTGAGTAACTCCTCTTCCTAGACCGATCCTTACACGGCAATGTCGCGAGCTAAACTAGTCGGGGCAATCCAAAATAATCCAAGAACGATTTATTGGGGTATTTGAAATGATTAATTGATATAACGATCATGATATAACCTTTAAATTCATGCAGACAGGAACTGATGCAAATAGAAAAAAAACGTGTTAAATTAATATGTGCATGAAATTGCAACAATACCGGTTGAAAACATAATATATATTTTTTGGTATTTACAATAGCAAATATTGTAGCCAACTAAATGTACATTGATCTGATTCCGTTGTAGCTCAACTTAGTAGTCATTAGAGTAGTCAACTATTTCTTAAACAAATGTATTTTAGTAAAACAATTACTTAAACGATACACTCGTTTGTCATTCTCCATTATCACTCTCTTGCCATGTTTTTAAACGACTTCAAAAAAGGAGGAGGTTTTAAATTCGGATATTTATACGTATAGACTTTACCATATGAAGGGAAAGTACCTTAAATACTAAAGATACAATTTACTGTTTGAAGACTTCATTTTTATTTTAAAAGCAGTACGAAGTGCATTCAAAGACATTTGCCTGTCTAAACCGGGAATCGAACTCGCTAAATGTAAATGCGCTAATTTTACTGTACCGATCGAAAGGCTCAATCATATACATTTATTTCTTCTAAATAACAGAACATAATTGAAAAAATGTCTTTTGATTTTTAATTTTGGTCTTGATGGGTTAAAAATAGTTATAATATCTATAATATCTTGTGACAACTCACACATGGTCATCCGATCCCAAACTAGGCAGAGCCTGTGCTAAGGCAACCAGACAACTGATAAACATACTTATATATTTCTAAACACATACACATTATAGACAAATTACACCCAGACACAGAACAAATGATCATGCTCATCACACAAAGATTTGTCCTGGGTGGGAATCAAACCCACGACCTCCGGTTTAGCAGTCAGGGTCACTAACCACTCGACCAACAGGCCAGTCGAAAAGTTGTACTACTAACACTAGCTTTTTCATTGTGCTAATATTCCTTAAAGAAATAAGAATATTTTTATTAACATACCTGTAAGATTTCATAGTCTGGCACGGTGACGATCTCAGCCTGAGCTCTGAACTGGTACATCTGGTCGCCGTCCTGCTCGTAGTACACTACTGCATGCTGCAACCAAATTAGTAGTTTAAAGCATTTTCATAAACTACCTTTTTAATTTGGGTTACACTACCTTGTCCTGAACCAAAGGTACAGTACATTATCACTGGATATAGTCGCCTCGTAGCTAAATAGCTCGTAACATAAGTTTACCTCTGCTGGTGATACTTTGTTCCTATAGTAGCATTTTTGTGTTTTTATTTTGCTGTTGACTCACACACTGTTTAAGTCCAATGTTTGTAAATATGTGAGTACCATTTACCTAAATCGCTTTAGAAAATGAATAAGTTTAACTCTGCTGGTGATACTTTGTTCTTATAAGTAGCACACTCTGGGTGCATCGTCCTCACATAATATTAAATTAATTTTTGTATACTAAATTTTGTAAAATAATTATTTGAAAAGAGTAACTATGGAGTTTCTTGTCCGTTCTTCTCCATAAGAATCTACCTTTCCGAATGGACAGTAGAGGCACTTTATTGATGTAATACTATTATTTTACTGAACTGTAAATGATGACGTTCAAAAGTGCCGTTTAATGGCCTAATTGAAATAAACGTTTTGACTTTGACTTTGAATAATAACAGCTGCACGGGTAGATCTTCAAGGTAAAGCAACGATAGTCAAGGTTTGTAAGTGGATGGGTGACTATCTTAACATAACGAGATTTCTCTGTGCCCCAGAAATTACGGTAAGCTGTTGGTCCCGACTGTCATTTTTAAATCTGTTATTTTCGTTACGTGTAAGTCTTGCCAAAGGGACTCACCCTTTGGCAACTTTTTACTGTTCCTTATTTACTGAATTTTACTCAACTGCAAACGGTTGCATTGTATATAAGTAAATCCTTCAATAAATATGGTTTTAATTAAAATCTTGTTTTTTAGGGTTCCGTACACAAAGAGTAAAACGGGACCCTATTACTAAGACTCCGTCCGTCCGACTGTCTGTCACCAGGCCAACTGTATCTGATGAACCATGACAGTTGAAATTTTCACAAATGATGTATTTTTGTTGCCGCTATAACAACATAATAATAATTAAATTAAATTTAAAATGAAAGAGGGCTTCCATACAGGAAATATGTTTTTTTTTCGGTTCATGGTATCCGATTCGCACTTGGCCGGTTTTTTTTTATTACACTCGCTGCTTCTAACGTCTAACCTTTGTCTAAGAAATAAATCGAGCATTGTGAGGCATTATGGTAATATTTTTATTTTTAATAGAAATAATGAAAGGTCAATGCTCATAAAAAGACGTCATAGAGGCAAGTATTATCATTCAGGTTGACGGAAACGAGATAATCTATGGCCACAAAGCCAGCTAAGCAAGTCAAGGTATTGTTTGAAGACAACGGTTTCAAAGAAAGAAAGAAAGAATAATATTTATTTAGCACTTACATGAAACACGCACGGTACATAGAAATAAAATTAAAAAAAGAAATGTAGGTATGCTAAGAACTAAATGTGTGTCTCACGGCTGCACTAAAAAGGTCCATTTCAGCGATATGTCAGACAGACTGATGCTGTCTGACGCTGGTTTTCATTTCACTAGATGCGATGATTTTTTTAGAGTAAAAATATGCAAAATGTGAGCACTGACTTCTATAACTTTGATTATAAATGCAATTAGCACATATAAAAACCATCATGGGCAGTAGGACTTGAATGGGGCGCATCGTATATTTGAATGCAGAATTCGAGAGAATTATATCGTTTTTATCGAACTTTTCCCCGCGACTTCGGATTTGATTGATTCCATTCATTTAATTCTTCCCGTGGTAGTCGTTAGAGGTGACTTAGGGACCAGAGAATGGGCAGCAGCATTCTCTGTGCATTGCAACAGCTACACTGCGATCGCCAACCCGCCTGCCAAGCGTTGCGATTATGGTAAATCCCCCCCTTTAGGGAGCCCTATGTCCAGCGGTGGACGTCTTTCGGCTGATATGACCCGGTGGACTCGGTGTCCTGGTGTTGTCACGCCACTTCGATAGATCTATACTAATTTTAATAAAGATTAGCGCGTTCAAACAAACAAACTCTATTTGTTTGAACGCGCTAATCTCTGGAACCAGTCGGATTTGGAAAATTCTTTTTGTAGATGATGATAGCCACATTCATCAGGAATGCTATAAATAAGCTACGGGAACGGGAAAAAACGGGAGATGCGCGTACAAAGTCGCGGGCAAAACCTAGCAAATTATACATACCGGTAAAAATCATAACCCACCTTTTGGTTCGCCGTAGTCGGGTAAAAAGATAAAAAAAATTAAGTAGGTGCTTACAATAATCCCATCGATCTGCACCGTCGGAAACTCGACCATCAAGTACATGTAGTCTGAACTGCGCTTTTCTTTCTCGTTGATCATCTCAATCTCCCTGAAGGTCAGCCTGTCGAGCCAGTCCACCTGCCAAGCAAAATCACACTTTATTAACAAAGTTTCAAGGTGTATTTTTCTCCTTGAATGTCAGCCTGCTTAGTCAGTTCACTTGGCAAACAAAATCGCACTTTATCGCAACACGGTGAGGTATATTTTTAAACAGTCAAATAATTATGTCTTGTGACTATCAGGTACCTACCTATTCAAGTTTAGACTATATTTACTAATTCCTAAAGTCGAATTTTGTGGAACCATGCCATATTAGTTTGAGTTGTTTTCTTTGGGGGTAAACCAGTGTTATTTATATTATTAAGGTAGATAAGGTTTCTAAAATCTATGCATACCGGATTTGACGTAGAGAAGTGTTACGTAGTACCTTTAACATATTGACGTAATTTTTTGACGCTAAGAGAACTGGGTCCCTACTATGAAGTCTTAAACCGATCACGATTCCGCTCTAAGAAAGAGACGGAGCTATACATATCGAATAGCACTATCCTGCTTTACATCGTCGGAATTGGATGGTATTAGCACTTCATAGTAGGGCACCTGACGTTATTGTGTTTCGTTTGTTTATAAAAATCAGCCGTAAAAGGAAAACTTCTTGGATCAAGTCAATACAACGCTTATGTGCATGTGTGAAAGCAAGCGAAAACTCGAGGATGATCTCTGTACCATAGTTGAACACGTGATGTCTTTAGACCAATGGGTATGCGGTTACCCTACAATTCAAACCTAAGCGGATATCGCTACTGCTTAGAGCGCTTACGCACTACGTTCGATCCGAACCCAATCAGTATCCGTGAAAAGACGGTCGTAGCTTCGTCGGTAGTCGTAGAACAATTGTATCGTAGCTTACACACTATACCCGATTTCCGTCATCCGATTTCTCTCCGTCATCCAAGAATCTTCATTTCGGATAAGATATTGACGGACCGAAGTGGCCATAGTATTATTTGTATGAACGCACTACGTCCAAAGCGAATCCGAGCTGCGTCCGTGAAAAGAGGCAGAGGGGCCGGGGCCGGGGGCTGTCTGTAGCGGCTCCGTGTAAAATGACGTCTGAATCACGGATTTGAATCGGAGGTAGTGCGTAAGCAATATCCGAGTTCGGTCCGAGTTTTCTCGGACAGTATTTTGACGGATACTGATCGGGTTCGGATCGGTCGCAGTGCGTAAGCGCTCTAAGGGTACCTATATCTGCGCGAATATCGCGCAGGTCTGAACTGGTTTTGCAGAAATAGCAGCGTCAGTGGCGTTAGGTTTTCAAAAGTGCAGGTGCAGGCATACATGCGGCGCCGGCGTGTCCTGACTGACTGAAACGCGGAAACTAACTGATGTATCAAGGTCTCTGTAAAGATCAGACCATCGCCATTGTCATCAATAATGTGAGAACACTGACGATGCAAAGCGACGATCAGGCTGGCCACTTTAAAATGACAGCATTTATTTGGAGATATGGCATAACTCTAAAAAATATTTAATCGCCAAATGTTTTGCTAAGCGCAAAAATCGAGAACTGCTCGACCAATTTCGCTAATTCTTTTTTTTGTTGTGTTTTTAGGGTTCCGCACCTCGCTAAATTAAGCTGAAATTCATATCAAATACTCAGGTCTACTGTCCCTTGGAGCTGTGAAAGAATCAAACTTCTAAGCCAACGCAATCAAAAGATAAAGCCGTTTATGCTGCAAATTTTCGCCACTCGCAAGGGAATCAAAACCTACAGGGTACTTTCCCGTGAACTCAGAATCTTGAAATTGGGTACGAAGCAACGCCTTATAGCACAGATAAAGGAAAAATTGCGAAAAGCATAAATTTTTAGTTACATCATATAATAAAAATATTTTACGGAATCCTCGGTGCGCGAGTTCGTCACTTAGCCGGTTTTTTTTTATAGTCAGGAGAAGGTTCTTATGAAAAAAAAATTGGAGAAAAAAATATACATCCGAGCGAAGCCGGGGCGGGCCACTAGTTATAATCTAAATATTATTTGCAATGAAAGCAACAAAGAAAATAATGCATTAGTGAACGCCATACATAAGTGCTTTGACCTCTTAATTTAAGATTTTTGCAAGATCTTTTAAACGTGTTTTGGGAACCTTTATACATAAGACATTTTATTGCATTCTTTGACTCGACAAACTTGCATCGATTCTCAAATACCTACAGTTCAGGACTTAAGTATGGTCGTTTAGAGGTCGTCGCCATTGCAATTGGAGTCATTATAATGCAATTATAAAACCAGAGGAACTGTCATTCTCATTTTCTAATCATCATCTTCTTGCCCTTATCCTATTTTACTTGGGGTTGGCGCAACACGTTTTTTTCTTCCATTCTGTCCTGTCAGCCGTCACGCTATCACTAACTCCTTCTTCTATCATAACATTCCTCACGCAATCCATCCATCTTCCATCTTTGGCCTCCCTCTCCTTCTCCATCAATCCATATTTATATTTATGCTGCATTTATATTAGGCTGTCCACCCGGAAACGGATGGCATCGCTCGTGTAGCCAACATTCAGACATCCACTGGAGGAGAGATTGAATGCCTGACGAACGTCAGGCATTCAACAGAATCTGCCCATTGCCCGTGTCTTCTGAATCATGTTGTAAGCGTTGCTTTCATCTGATCATCACATAATCACTTCATGAGAAATTTACTACTAATCGCTGAGGTGTACAAGTATTTTTTGTTCACACGTCACTTGCTGTACTTAACCCGTGTAGTTAACACCAAATATATTATTATTTCTTGCACTGAGTATTCCTGCAGTTTTTCATTTAGCAAATCCCTTATATTCCAGCACATTACTCTTTTAGTTACATACATTTCATCCCTCCTCTTCACATGACCATACCAAGATAAGAAATTCCCTTTCAACTTTTCCTCCACTGGCGCCACTTTTCAACTACCTCTAATGTACTCATTCCTCACTTTATCCATTCTCGATACTCCACACATCCATCTCAACATTCTTATCTCCGCTACATGCAATTTTTTCTCATCCGTCTTTTTCACAACCCAAAATTCTGATCCATACAGTACGACAGGTATTATCACGGACTTATAGATTTTCCCCTTAACTTGAGGAGCACCCGTGGGTCGCAAGCTGTTCCAGTAACCTGTCGCCATTTCATCAATCCTGAGTTGATCCGGTGCGTTACGTCTCGGTCTATATCACCGTCCCCATGGACAAGCGACCCGAGGTACCAAAAGTCATCAGATATCTACTTTCGTAATTATTTGCTGTATATTATGTCAAGGCAGATCTGTATCTTAGTAATGCTTCACTTATTTTGTTTTTTTTTTTTTTTAAGGATGGGAAATCATCAAATGACTTCTTCCGCTCTAGGTAGAGCGGAAGGGCGTGTCAGACTCTTACTGACTAAAACCCATCCGTGTTCCTTCTAAAGCGCTTTGCGTTCCAGGGCCGCGGTGACTCTTTCGAACAAATTCCGCAACCCTGGCAGGCCCTAGCGGGCCCCGTCTTTTATGCTGACATCTCTTTGAGGCGCGCGTGAAACACAACGCGCCATCGACCCGGGCCTGGTGGTGATCGGACAGCGAGCCACCCAATGCTCGCCGTCCGCAGGCCCGCGCCTACGGTGGCCGGGGATCGCCCTGCAACTCCCGACGCCCGGGGCGTCTTCTCCTGTAGCGACGGTTGGGGCGAAGGCCTTGCCTTTCCCTCGTGCGGCCCGCCTCCTCCTTCGCTAGCATTACTGCTTCGCAGAAGGAGGTGACCGCTTCCCAAGCTTTAGGCAGGCTTTAGGAAAATAATTATGCTAGAAATTCCTTGAATTGTAATAAGTTCAACGGTCTTTTGCACTCGTACACAAAGTTAGATATACCTACTGCATGGATAGGAATACAACTGGCATGCCAACCAAGTCGCAGGGGGTCAAAAGCAAGAGATAACTATGTCTCACGCCCTATATACGTCATACTAATCAACACGTCACATTTATGTCTACAGTCGTATACTTATGCGAGTTTTCACTTATGCTAGATACTGCGTCAATGCACTATTGGATGATGGAGCTCGATGGCTAGATAATAACTTCTGTGACCCAAACATAGACGAGTTACGTAAATAAATAAATTTTGAGTACGGAAGTCACTTTTGGGGGACAGACTAGCAAAAATTAAAAAAAAAAAGTTTTTCAAAGTGTAGGTACCGTGTGACCAGTGACATATCAAATTAATTATTAGGTAAGTACTTATTGTGAGGGTTTTAATTATACTTTTTTCATAATTTTAAAATAAACAATTTTGAAGTTATTCAAGAAATTTGACGAAAAATTAACATTCCCTTATTATGGAAACAACTGGGGCTTAAATTAAAAAAAACTGAAAATATTTCTGTACCTATAGATTACAGGAAACCATGTCTATGTTTTTATGTATTTGTAAATTTTTCTATTTACAATATGCTGGAGTTCAAAATATTATGTTTTTTGCAATAGCGAGTTCTCTATCTCGATTTTTTTTTTAGCTTTGACTAAACTAACATTTTAAGGCACATTTGCATACACACGCGTATTCGGCGTCCAAGATCTTGATAAGAGAATTTAAAATGACCTAGGATATTAAATATCGTGCCTCATCTCAAAGATCGGTGGATAAGATAAGCCTGGAGAGCAAATCAATTTGCGTTTTGCATAAAACTTATAATTATAGAATAGGTAGGTGACCTCGATGATTGTTAAAACGACTTTCTGGACGCTAAGTCTGATATTGGCAAGTTTCAGAGCGAAATTCGGAAGAAGCTACTGTCGATAAGTCAGGAATAACCTATTATCTTTTATTAAATTCTTCTGTATTTGTCACTAAACTCCTCCGTGTACCTGGATTGATTCGCTTTACAATGGGGCCCGATAGGTGGCGCCGCAAAAGGGTTTTAGATTTTTGTTGCCAACAAAATCATATAGATACAAATATAACGGAATAGCTAATTTGCAAAGGCGAGCTTGTGCCCTACTATGACGTGCTAATGCCATCCAATTCCGACGATGTAAAAGGGATAGTGTTATACGCTATGTATAGCTCCGTCTCTCTCTTGGAGCGGAATCTCGATCGTTTTAAGACTTCATAGTAGGGTACCTTAACATACAATTGAGTTTTATTTAGTTAAAGATACCGCAAAATAAAAAATTAGTCTCGACAGTTCTTATACAATTCGGCTATAAGGCTGGTAGTACTGGTACATTTCCTAATTTCAATACTCACAGTGGCAGAAAATTCAGGCTTTTGAGTTTTGATTCTTATGCGGTAATATTGAGGGAAAAAGGGTACTGACTCCCATTCTCCCCGTCGAACCAACCAGCTAAGTACATATCTACTCCTCCCCCATTACTCGTGGGGCATGTAAGGTAGGCAGAAACTATAGAACGCCACCTGCTGCGATGCTTACATACACTTAAATAGTTTTTAATGAAAAAAAATAAAGCATAAAACATTACCGCTCCATCGTCGACTTTGTCTCTGTCATCTATGACCTAGACTAGAGTCAAGAGCAAACCCATATTAAATAAAAAAAATAAAGGAAAAGTACCTTAGGTATATGTCCGTTCCGGTGCTTCTTGGCCAGCTTCGCGAGCCTCTGCATCTGTTCCTTGCCCCGGTCGGGAGCTTTGCCCGGCGTCTTCTCGCTGCCCTCGACGCCCGGCCACACTCGCAGGTCGAACATCCCCTTTTTAAAGTCGAAAAACTTTTTTAAACGATCTATTATGTTGAGGTAACATTCTTTGCACATTTGTAGTGTGCTGTGGGATTTGCCCATTCTGCTTGTTTTACGGTAAAATAGGTTATTATTAAAGTAAATGATTAAACTTCATATTTAGAGGGGTAACACTTTTCAAACAAAAATTAATTATTTTTAGAAGTTAAAGAAACATCCGCACAAGACACTTCATTTTGAAAAAAAAAAAAAATCCGCACTTTTTTAACACAACCAATTTTGAACACAATAATATATTCGAGAGTAATTTTGATCGAATCAACAATAAATATTTAGCGAAAAAAAATTTAGAGAGCCATTTTTTAAACGCGTCACTCCGCCTCGCTTATGCACCCACACTGAACTGCCTGTGGCATTTTCCTACCGAACGATGTTTGTGCCAATGTTCCTTTATATCAGGTCATAAACATAAATATATATCCTATTACATATTCTTGAGATAACGTTAAAAAAACAACTCGGTATGGTATGCTTGGCGCCGATTGAACTTCTGCATTTTTGCAATAAAAATGTAAATAAACCGGGAGCGATTAAACTCTTTTTGTTTTCTATGTTAATAGTTTGGATAAGTGGATACAATAATGGATAAATATTTACATAAAATTAAAAGGTAGACACAATAAAATGTGATTTGTTTTCTCTATTGTTGCTATGATGTTTTTTTTTTAAATTGTAAACCAGATTTCAACTTTTATCAAATAAATTTCATTATTATTATCTTCTCGTTTTTCTACTGCAACAATACAACCACTTTTACTATGGGACCAACATTGAAATCGCGAAAAAAAAAAAAATACCGGCCATGTGCCAGTCAGACTCTCATACGAAGGGTCCCGTACCATGAACCGAAAAAAACACGTTTCTTGTATGAGCCCCTTTAATTTTTAATTTAATTTAATATTTATTATTTGCTGTTACAGCGACAACAGAAACACATCTGTGAATAATTCCAACTGTCTAACTATCACGGTTCATGAGATACAGCTTGGTGACAGACGGACGGACAGCGGAGTCTTAGTACATAATAGGGTCCCGTTATACCCTTTGGGTACGGAACTCTAAAAAATCAGCTATATTATAGGGTTTTTTTTTTCGTAATTTCAGAATGGATCCCGTAATAAAAGTTGTTCCTAATTATGAGTACAATGACTCCTAAAGAGGTATTGCGTTTATTCTGTTACACGTTGTATAATATATAAGCTTGGTATTTTTTTATCATGACTGGATTTGCAACAATTTTTGTTTTGTGACCGATGGAAGGAATGGAGGGAGGTCTATGCTCACCAGGACAAACTAGGTAACTGTAGAGTCCTTTGGCAGTCATTACGGATAGTCAGAAGCCAGAAAATCTGACATCAGTCTTGCCAAGGTGTACGATTGTGACCGCACGTCTTTTACTGATTGATAGGGGTGCTGAATGATATTTAGTAAAACTATGTATTTCACTTGATACGTGTATTGAGTCCACGACCTTAACTAACGATAAATGAGATGTTGCTATGACGCGGTCCGAACGTGAACTGACTTGATGTAAAATGAATGTGAATTTATTACAATTCAATTTTGATGAGAGTGCAATTATGAAACGTGCGGTTGCACCGTACACAAGGGGTTTCATGTTACCGGGTTCCTGGGTTGTGGAGGCAAGATAGACGCTCGCTCCATGGAAAATACTGGTATTCAGCTGCATCTAGTACTGGAAGCCGGCCCCGATATAGTTGGGAAGAGGCTAGGGCGATTGAGGTTACTGATCAACTATGGTACCTTTTAAGATGATGATGAGTCAACAAGGAACCCTTATAGTTTCGCCATGTCTGTCTGTCTGTCCGCGGTTTAGCTCAGAGACGCTTAGCACTACAAAGTTGGAATTTGGTACGGGTATACTTATTAATCACGCCGACAAAGTGGTGAAATAAAATCTTGAAAAAAAAATATTATGGGTAGGTAGCGATAATTTTTTTTATCGTGTATCCCACGGTGTAAAGTGTCATTGAAACAGGTCGTTTAAAAATATAGACAGTGAGCGAAAACCATTTTTCCATACAAGGATCCGTTTGCGAAATGTTAAGCTTTAAAGTGCTAATTTTTGTTAGAGTCAACTATCCCTCTGGCCTCTGCCAGCTGAGGTTGTTTTTAGAGGCGTGAAAGAAACATAGCAGTAACATATATATGGCGAATTTAAAAGGAAAACTATACACAGCTAAGGAGGCTTTACAAGTTAACGAGTAATAGCAGCACTCAGAACTCTAGAAGCACCGTTCTAAGTCGGCAATTGTGACGTGCAACTGCGGAACCCTACACTGCGCGTGGCCCGACACGCACTTGGCCGGTTTTTTTTTAATATTTAGCACACCGGAAATCCGGTCCAGACGCTATTTTAGCCTCCGATCCGGTTTAACTGACCATAATTCAAACATAACAATATTAGTGAGTTAATCATATTCAAAGGTTTAAAAACATGTATTTATTATGTAACTTTCCATCATTAATATTCATGTTTGTAGGTCTCGGTACTGGTTTTGGATTTAGTGATGGCGTTTTCAACCATATTTAGATTATTTATTGTACACCTCATAATAGGAACAGGACAATCAAACATAAAATAAGTGTACAATGGGCGGTCTTATCGCACAAGGCAATCTCTTCCAGACAACCTTTAGATGGATTGAACGAAGGGAGATAGATTTAGGGTTTTATTATTTAGCATACTAAATAATAAAACCAATGTTAAGAGAATCTTGCTGTTTGCCAGACCACCTCGCATTGAGGAAGAACACGGATAAGTTTTAGTCAGTTAGAGTCTGGCTCCACCCAGAGCGAAAGAACTCATTTGATGATTTCCCATCCTTAAAAAAAGGGGTAAAAAGTAACCAATGTTCTATTGCAGGGACTTTCCGTATTTCAAGTTTCGTCCAAATCCGTGAAAAAGTAACAAGCATACAGAATTACTTTTGTATCCTAACATTTTTTTTAGTATCCTCGAATCCTAATTATGTTAAAAATGCGAAAGTGACTTCGTTTGTTACGCTTTCACGCCTTAATCGCTGAACATATTTTGATGAATTTTGGTTCAGAGATTTATTAGACTCTGGAAATGGACGGTTTAGGCCACTTTTAATTAAATAAAAAAACTATACAAAGGCAAGCAAATCCGGCGCAGGCAAAACCTACTTTGTAAAATTGGTATTTTTTATTGGTATAAGATGGCTGACTTATTGTTTGAACATAATTAAGATAAAGCAAGTCTACGACTTAAGCTGTTTCTAATATATTTTTTGCACTGCAGGTGTTGGTAGGCCATTATGATCTCATTTTATTGATCGTAGGCGGGGACATTGCAGAATATGATAAATAAATTAGATTATTATATATTATTATTTTATAACCGGTTATATAGGTGTCGGTCTTTGTTTTGCAGCTCAATATAACACTTTTTTTTATTTGAGATCGGTCTGCTGTTGATCCTAGTCTAGGTCATAGATGACAGAGACAAAGTCGACGATGGAGCGAGCTTACTAAAGAATATTGGTCGTATTTCAGCAGAAAACTGGCCAACAATTTTGTGAAAGGAATTTAAGGAGGGCAGCGGCATTTTCTGTATCTTTGACAGACAGTTACGGTCAGTCGGAGTCAGAAGCCATAAAATCTGACGGAAGACTTGCTAAGGGGTTTCGTGTTGCCCAGTGTACGGTTTGTCGAAGTCAGGTAGGCAGTAGCTCCATGTAAATACTGGTATTCAGCTACATTCGGTTAGACTGGAAGCCGACCCGAACAGTTAGGAAAAAGGCTAGGCAGATTGACAGAACTTTCTATACCTGTGTATTTTTATTTGAAAGATGATTTATGGGTATTTGACTAAAAAAATCGAATTAGTCCGTCAGATAGATTTCCAAAAAATATTAGAAATGTATCTGACGGACTATATATTTATAGAAAAAATATTATTACCTATATTATATTTTTTCTTTTGTCACGTACACAAATGAAGACGATACAGTGCGTTGAAATTTCGTGTGACGTCACTGACGTCACTTACCAGATATTGTTCTTATTTCTACCGAATCCTCATAAACTACCTTAATATTGACATCAGTACTTACACATTTTACTGGAAAGTGACTTTACAAGCCCCCACGTCTTATCTTTGATGTTTCGTTTCGTTTCGTTTGACGTTTTTTTCTTCCATTCTGTCCCGTCAGCCGTCACTTCGTATTTTTTTTAATGATTTGATAAAATAAAAAAAAACGTATCCAATATTTTTCGATAATCAAACTGACGGACCAAATAGAATCGTATTTTTTTAACCAAGGCAACATCCATATTGCTTTGTTGACTATGACTTATTAGACTATGTAATCTTTATAATAAACCTTTTGTATAACTTATGAAAAAGCTAACAGAATAAACAAACTCACACTCCACAAACTTCCCACTCCTTTGGACAAGTTATAAATCACAAAATAATATATTGATTACAGCTAGTTAATTGAATTAATTGATAACCTTTTCAATGAAAAAGATCAAACAAATTAACGCCACCTAGTGTAAGTGGAAAATTCCTTTGAACATGTCACTGGAAAATGGCAAACTCCGTAAGATTACAAAATAACTTGAGAGATTGTAAACATTCGATAAATTGCATTTGGAACGCTTTTTTACGCATAAAAATTTGATAGTCTATAATATCTCCGTGCCGGTGCGAGGAATTGTGGACTGACATAAACTGGCGACTTATCAGCACTCTGATCTACAATTTATCTGTATTAGTGTGATAGTTAAATTGGAAACTAGGCCCCTCATTGGTCTTTGTTGGTGTGAGCTCAGATCTGAACAGACCAATTAAAGCCTTGTTTCCAGGTTTACTATCACACGAAAACAGATAAATTGTAGACTTGTGCTCTGATTGGTCGCCATTTTCCTCAAGTTATTTTAAAATCTTACGGAGTTTGCCATTTTCCGGTGACAAACACATTTCACTGAACATTACGTGAGATAGTGGTGAAACGAGAGGCTTTCACAAGTAGAGAAAAAAGGTGTTGATGAAAATTGGACATGGATTACTTCCTGGGTCTATTTTTGTACAATATTTGATCATCATTTGCCTAGCCTTTTCCCAACTATATTGGGGTCGGCTTCCAGTCAAACCGGATTCAGCTGAACACCAGTATTTTACGTGGAGCGGCTGCCTACCAGACCTCCACAACCCATTAACTGGGTAACACGGTAGTTCTTGGCAAGACTGGAGTCAAATTTACAGGCTTCTGACAATCCAGCCGGGACCAATGGCTTAACGTGCTTCCGACGCACGGAGGAAACTCGATATGTTAAGATGGTCACCCATCCACAGACCAACCTCAGCAAGATTTGCTTAACCTTGAAGATCGACCCGTGCGTCTGTTATTATTTAGCCACGAGCTCCTACACACATTTGTACAATATTTGATACGGCGTCAAAATTGTTTCGCAGGTACTTAAAATATTGGAAACATCTCGCTATCTTTTTTTTGTCCTTGGAAATTTAATGACAGTGACGTCACACGTCAGTGCGGCGTGCATCCTTTTTCTGTAACTTGTCAGTTTCTTAATATGTACCACCAGATTTGAAAGGTTTCTTACTCTTTGAACAGCTTAAAAAAATATTTCTAGTCTTTCATGGATGATGTTACTTTTTGATACAAACTATGAAAAATAGTCAAATACCCTATTGCGTTGAAAATAATTATCTTCTTTTTCTTAGCAAGGCCCTTTAATCTTATTGACTGACTGGGTTATCATGCCCTTATCTCTTGGGAAAGGTCTTCATATAAAAACAATGACATCATAATGAAATATGACTTAGAAATGCGATTCATGTATAATGCATGACAGAGATCTGTCATGAATGAAACTATAAACTTCATTTTAAGTGACCTTGAACGACGAGTCCCCATCAACGCACTCAAAAATGAGTAGCAGGTTTCTGTGGCTATGTTCGTAAAATTATGCTCTTTATGCTACTAATATAACCTTTTCAACGCCATTGTCACGTATACATGACAAACAAGCGCGTGCCCTGTACGCCAAACGTCACAAATATGAGACGAGAAGTACGGCGAATTTGTAGCTTGGCGTCGGGGGCACGCCGATGCGTTTATGCTCTGGCGTTCAAAAGGTTATGGGGAAACTGTTTTTCGGACTCAAATGATGAATGAAAAAAATATTGTAACAAATTGCAACACAATAATTCTACGCGCGTTACCTAGCTGTGATTGGTAGAATGAGTTTTCAGCACCCAATCGACTTGGGTTTTATTAGTGACGGTTCGTTTTTTTTTTTTTCAGAAACCGAGGTTTAGCAACTGACGAGCAGATTCTAAATTCAATTGCTTAAAGAAATTTTGAGTTAAACATCTTCTAATGAGTCGCGAGTTTATGTGTCTATACTTAATATAATAAAGCTGAAGACTTTGTTTGTTTGAACGCGCTTATCTCTGGAACTACCAGTCGGATTTGGGAAAATATTTTTGTATATGATAGCCACATTCATGAGGAAGGCTATACGGGAACGGGAAAAACGGGATATGCGCGTACGAAGTTGCGGGCAAAAGCGGTTCTCTATTGTGTCACCTAACTTTTTTATACATAATTTAAAGTGCCATAACTTTTTTTGTCCTAATCATCATTTGTCCGAATGATAACTTACCCGAACTTAATATCACATAATATCACATGCCATAACATTGAAATCCCTAAATATTATATGTCCTAAATTCGTTTGTCATAAAAATTACAATCAATAATATACAAAAGACATAAAACTGTTTTCAATAAAAGTTATAAGTCCTAACTTCAAATTACATAATGTTTATATTATAATAAAAATATTCTTAGCAGCATGCAAGCAAGCATTCAGCATGCAAGCAAGCATGCAGCATGCAAGCAAGCATGCAGCATGCAAGCAAGCATTCAGCATGCAAGCAAGCATGCAGCATGCAAGCAAGCATTCAGGATGGAGCAAGCAAGCACGCAGAATGCAAGCAAGCATTCAGCATGTAAGCAAGCATGCAACATGCAGCAGGCATGGTTTCTGTCACGGCTCCGGCGCTGCGGGGCTCCGGCGGTCCCATGCGAGTTTATCGTCGCAGATTGATTGTAAAGCTCACCACCGCAGCTTCGGCTTGCTGGCCGGCTTCGCTAGTACATTAATAAATAATAATAATATCTTGGGACAACTCACACACGGTCATCCGATCCCAAACTAGGCAGAGCCTGTGCTATGGCAACCAGACAACTGATAAACATACTTATATATTTCTAAATACATACATATTATAGACAAATTACACCCAGACATAGAACAAATGATCATGTTCATCACACAAATATTTGTCTTGGGTGAGAATCGAACCCACGACCTCCGGTTTAGCAGTCAGGGTCACTAACTACTCGACCAACAGGCCAGTCAGGTATAGCAAAGGTTACGTGTGTTATTCAATGTCGTAACAACAAAAATATTTTCTATTAGTAATCATCAACATTGAGTAATGTTTAACGAACCTGTCTCAACATGCCATGTTTCCCGAACAGCGAGATAGTGGTCCCGCCAACGACCATGACCTTGCCGGGTCCCGCGCAGTCGTAGATCGTCATGGCGAGCGTGGCGTTGCGGGGTAGGTCGCTGAAGTACACCGGCAGAGTCACCCACTCGTTCCAACTGAGGCAAAGCGAGGAAAGAGGATGTATGGGAAAATTGTATTTTTTTTTAAAGAAAAGAGTTACATAATAGGTAGAAATTCTCGTAAAAAAAAATAGTTACTTACACAATGTTCAAAACATAAAGGTGGTAAAGGCCTTGAGTTTTAAGGTCTACAGTATGTAAAGGCTAACTGAGTAAGTAGGTAGGTATACGTATTTGTGTCATCATCATATCACCAGAAAGACGTCCACTGCTGGACATAGGCCTCCCCCCAGTGTTGCCATAAGAATCGGTCCTGTGCGTCTCGCATCCATCGGCTACCCGCGACCCACACCAGGTCATCGGTATTTGTCTGGTTAAATTAAATTACCTAGAAACATTGCAAACTTTATGGGTTTTTATTTAATTAAGTATATGAAGTTCATGTGCAGTAGTGACTAGAGAAATAGAGGCGGAGTTAATGCGAAAAAGTATTCTCTACAAAAAAAAATCTATACCCTTAATTTCGGGGCACATTGCTCGCAGAACAGAAGGTCGATGGGGCCGAAAAGTTCTGGAGTGGTGACCGCGTCTTGGAAGACGCATCGTTGGAAGGCTTTCCACAAGGTGGACCGATGACCTGGTATTTAGGGCATACTGCCAGTCTTTCTATACCTGCAGTCTGTGGACTAGCTACACGCAGCAAACCGTCAGCGCCCTGAGAGTCCAATATAATAATGCTTTCAGGTTGCTGATGGGATTGCCTTGCTACTGCAGTGCGTCAGGGATGTTTGCTGATGCTCAAGTGGACGGCTTTCACGCCATTATACGAAAGAGAGCAGCATCGCTGATGCGAAGCTACCTGAGTTTACATCCATAGTCCTATTTGGAGGCATTGGATAGGTTTGCATGTGCTTTAGGCCAATATGCGTAAATTATGTGTAAATTACTAACATAGTTTTAAGTTATCTTGATGTATTAACACTCTATGGACAGAAAAGTCTGAAATAAATGTTTTGAATTGAATTGAATAAATTCGATCTACTCATACAGTTTATTTTATACTGACGAGGTTGAAGATGTAAAAGCTATATGTATAAGTATGAAGTTTCGAATGCAATACAGTCTCATATAATCTTTTTTTTTTGTGGTACTGTACATAGGTAGCTCACTTAGCAACTCCTAGTAGAGCAGGACATATTAAATTGAGTATCACGTTATACATAGTCCTTAACCAATCAGGCCAGGAAATGGTTGATAGAATAATATATCCTCTTCAAGACCTCATTCAGTTTCGACTTTCTGCAATAAACACGAGTCATGGATAACTCTTTATTTGATTGTAATAATAAGGCTTAAATCGGAATGAATGCAACATCAGTATAGGTACACAATACATTATATCAATGTTGTGACTTATAAGCATTGCCTTGATAAATGTATGGGCTCAGTAAGATGATATTTTTGTTCCAATTCTTCATTTATATTAATACTGATAACTTGAATCTTTAAGTTATTGTTTGGTTAAGGGTAATAAGTGAAATGGATGGAATGGAACCCAGCAATTTTGAACAGAATACTTTCAAAATATTGTAGCACACCTGCTAAAATTAGGCATTAAAAAAAAATATGAAAGAAAAAATTGTTTAATTGGGGTCATGCACAGGAAAAAGAAACAAAATAAAGTAGTGATTACTTTAAACTAACAAATGTTACGAACAAGCTATACCAGGCCAAAAAGGCTCCTATCCTATCTCAGCTACGTTTTACTTTATTAATCCGTGACTTCTTATCTCGTTTTTCCCCATCCCATATAGCATTCCTCATGAATGTGGCAATCAAATACAAAAAGACTTTTACAAATCTGACTTGTAGTTCCAGACATTAGCGCATTCACACAAACTCTTCAGGTTTATTATTTGTTTGGATAGCCTGTTCTGTCCTTATGCATGGCAAAAGCCTCTCTTATTCTTCCAATCCAATATTAAATAAAAAATGTGGGTGTGGTATTCTGATAGGGCCAACTTTGACACCACAGGCATACTCACAGAAGCGATAATAAATGGAATACAATCTATGATGTATCTTCATGAGCTGATACTGTTGCTGTTACCAACAGGATCACCGCTGGTGATGAACCACCTTTTAAAATTTTTCTTCAGCCTTTGCTGCTTGTGGCTATAGAATATCAGCCGCACGGGTTGACCATCTTAACATACTGAGTTTTCCCCGGGCCTCGGAAAGCATGTTAAGTTATTGGTCCCAGCTGTCATTTGTAGATCTTTGGCAGTAGTTACGGATTGTCAGAAGACAGTAAATCTGAGTCTAGTCCTACCAAGAATTACCGTGTTACCCAGTTAATGGGTTGTGGAAGTCAGATAGGCAGCCACTTCATGCAAAATACTGGTATTCAGCTGAATCCGTTTTGACTGGAAGCCAACCCCAATAAATTTGGGAAAAGTTGATGATTTGCTATTCACATTAAAAATATTAAGATTAAAACAAAAACTTACTTCCATCTATTACTAAAGGACTTGTACGAAGTAGTGACAGGTAGTGCCAGCGGCTGTCCATCACTCAGTATCTGACACGTCACGTACAGGTCTGAGCATCCTTCCTGGTAGAGTCCGGAGAACTTGAGCATTGGATCCGATAGCAGCTTGTCATATTCTGGTTTAGCACGCTTGCCTTCCAAGGTGCCTCTGGAAAGAGTATGATGATTGTTGTAAAATCTGCCAGCTTAACACGCATCTTATGGGCTTGTGCAATAGTCGACCTTACCCGTCAGTGCTTATCAGGTGAGATCAAGGTCAATAGCAGTATTATCAGAAATAAAATTAACATTTTGAAGACCATTAGCTTAGCTTAAGGGGCACACTGATGCGTTTATGTTCTGGCATGCAAAAACCAGTATTTTGCTTAAAATGTAGGGGAATTTTCGATTTTTCAATCCACCTCTACACCTCATGAAAGGTCAGCATTGTCTTAATGTTACTGATGTCAGATATAAATGGGTATTATATGTTGTTATTATCAGAGGTCGGAATTAGGTAGAGTTATTTATGTACTTGCATCAAAATGTTGATATTAATTAATCTTCCCGGGATTTCTAATAGAAAATCCTGTGTGGCCAACAAAATTACAAATAAAATAACAATATTTTTCCTTTTATTCTCACAACATTGCACATGTAGCTCATTGGAATTTTGCAACTTTGGACATCCAATGTTGTTGATGTAAATTTGGCAACCTCGCACATTTGGGTTAAATTGTGTAAAAGTAAATAACTTAGTTATTTAATAAATCACGGGATTTTTCTGCTCTTTAAAATTAATCTCTGGATTTGAGGCATATCCACATTATCCTTTTGCGTGTCTACCACAGATTTTTATCGTCCAATCCTGACCAAGCCCTTAAGTGTAACTGTCCGACTTAAGACATTTGGAGCATTTTTTCTTATGTCGAACTGTGTAACTTAAGACACGCAAAAGGTTATTCTTTCGCTGTATGAAATCAGTGTAAGTACATAAATAACTCTACCTAATTCCAACCTCTGGTTATTATCACTACTACAGGAATGTAGTGATGCAAAATTTTCTCAGATTAGCTTGGGAAAATATAATAGGTAAGTAACAAGACAGCAACCTTTTATTACTTCTACAAATATTTTTTTACTTCTACCTTATCAGATGTAAATTCAAATCATGACAAGACAATGCTATAAAACGTAGTTATTAATTTACTGCTATGCTCTGTTATGACTGCTAACCTATTTAGTTTCTAGATCTAAGAATCTGTACAGATCTAATTTGTGATGTGCATTGGACCGTGTAGTATTTGAAAGTATGGAACATTTTGCAAGACGAACACTAAAAGTAACTCGTAATGAAATTTGTAATTACAGATTGCAAATCAAAATACACAAAGGAATATTACTCACATTTTCATCTCCACTTTGTGATCCAATGAGGAACTATACACATAGTAAAACTTATCGTCAATCTCGTTCATGTTGGTTTTATTAAAAAAAATAACCGATGGTTTAACAATAACACAGCTGTTTTCGCTAAAATGTTTTCTGTTTTTATTTTTTCTCTAACGTCAAGCAATGAAGAATGAAGAAACGTCAAGTTACGAAGTCAATAAGTTTACGTCAAAAAATAAGAGATTTGTGGTTCAGTTTCCTATTTCCGAACGTATTTTAAATGCTGGCAAAAACGTACGACAAAATACCTAGACTACCGTGGGAGTTTTTGGCGGAATTTTTTCGAATGAAGTTTAGCGGGTGTTCATTATTCGTAAATTGATTCCTAGTGGATATTGTGATGTAAATTGGTGTAGTTCTGTGTCTCAAGTATCCATGCACCAGGAAAACACGTGGAATAATTTAAACAGGTGCGATCTCTGAAGCTGTGAAGCTGAGAATTTTATTGTAGCATTGACTACGTCACACGAAACTTGCCGAGAAGCCCAAATCGATATATTTTCTGCCAGATACTCCAAAAACCATTAGAATGTGTTACATCCTTGTGTGTTTTTATAAATCTAAAGACTATAACTAAAAGACTCTGGTCAAGAATAAAAAAATGCCGACTGTCATTTGAAAGCTGTTGTGCTGTCAAATTCAGCTGTCATTGTCAACTGCAGAGTGGTGATGTGTTTTAGAATCGCCGATTCCATTTCCACAACAAATAAAAACCTCGTGTTATACGACAATTCCTGAAATAATCAGAAAACTAAATACAATTGTAGAAGCTGCTGATAAACATTCAGGTATGTAATTATTCCATTATATAAAACTTTTAAATTTACAGCCAAGTTCTTCTTTGTTTACAATGAATTTAAGATTTCGATTATTTACTTTTCAGAGAGATGACGAAGTTAATGGAGTGGATTTCAGTGCTTTCAGCATTCTTCGCAGTATGGTATTCCTTAATTGCAGGATACGTGAAGCACCCACTGATTGAGAAGAACATAACTTTGGTGCTTGTGTCTCCAATAGTCTTTGTACTGCTTTTTGGCTTGTATGCGGTGACTGTGATACTGTACCGAGTCTTTACGTTCAATAACTGCGAGGAAGCTGCCAAGGAGTTACAGGAGGAAATCAAAGAGGCTAGAGAAGACTTGCAAGGGAAGGGATTAAAATGGTGAATTTATTTATTCATATTTAAGTTATAATGTCTTAGTGTATTGTAATGTGATTACATTTTTTTTATTGATCAAATGTGTTTTCTCGTTGAATATACCTTCACATATTCTAAGGATGCTCTAGCAGCCACTCAATGTATCTTAAAGATATTATTTACCCCTCTTACTAAAAAAATAAGACATGACTTACAAAATATTGTTCACTTTTTATTGAAAACTTCCATAACATTTAAGTACCTATATTCACACATGTTGCATGATTTTACCTTCAGGAATCTGTGTTGACCCTCTTGTTACAGCTGTGGTTTTAAAACAACACTTTGTGGTTAGTCAACAGTACAAAGTTTTTTAAAAATCTTTTTTGACAGGATAAGGATCACAATCTCTCCAGATGAAATGTGGTGATGTGGGTAATGCTTGCCTAGAAGTAACCTATTCACTCTTGACTTCAGCACTAACACTTGTTAGTGGTCTTTCAGGAAATAAAAACACGATTTGATACTTTATTGGGTATCTTTATTAGGCTAATTAATTAAAATTATTTGCATACAATATTTACAGTTGATATATTCATTTATACAATTTTAACTGATTGTTTTAACAAACAAAGAAAATATAACTTATAATTTATTATTAGGTTCAAATAGACTTATGTAATAACAATAATGCTTTCTTGTTGATTCATTTATTTAAATACTTAAAATAAATATTTGATAAATTGCTGATGTCACAATAATAATTAAAAAAATACAATTATATTTGGTAAACAATTGGGTCTTATAATCTATATTTTAAAGCTGTCATTCTTAATAATTATGTATGCAAAATATACAACCAGCAAAATATCACATACCATTATTATTTTCATAATATAATTTTTAGTTTATTGTAGACATGCAAAGAAGAGAAAATCTTGCTCCTTTTGAGAAATCAAAATGTTATTTTTTTTTATTTTTGCAATACAATTTGGCTTAATATTTGAATTTCTTAGAAAAAAGACAGCCAAAATCACAGCACTTACATTTTATTGTGTAAAATTTTAAACGGTGCAGAAATATTCATGCAATATTTAATGCATTTATTTATATGGCACACTTCTATTTTATAATAAATTGTAAGCAAGATGTGACTCAAATATTTTTAATAGTATGGACGCGGCTCAATAGTCTTATATTTAATTAAATAAATTCTGGGAAAGGGATAGGAAATAGTTTTATTATTACAGAATTAAAAGTCTTGTATTTTGGCCGAAGCTTTCATAAATAAGTAATAAAAATATTGGAGTTATTAATTTAATAATCTTGAAGAATTGTGGGAATTCTCATTATGTTTTCTAATTAATATTCTAAAAGATGATCCCCTAACTTTTTACCATTTTTTATTAAATACACTTAATTAAACACTTCATTTTGAATGATTTTCTACCTACAAGAATCTAAATTATTTGCAACTTTAGAAATTATTTAAGTGTGTTACTTAATGCACAATTTATCTTTTAATTTCTATATTTTGTTGGACAAAATATCAATCTCGATAGACAAGTAGGTAAGTATTAAAATCTTGACTGGGGATTAATCGTACAAGGACAGCTTTTATGTGCTAAATAAATTATATTCTACAATAGTTTCCAACATAGTTAGTTCTGATCCCGCACTTACGTGAGCTACCCCATACTTACAATAATAGATTCTATAATAATGACCTACCTACTGTGACTTTGATGAAAATGAAATAATCTCAATTCCTTTACTTTTTATTACAATGGATTTCGTTTATATTGACGCTGTCGCCTGAACGTCTCTGTAAACAATGCCAAAACCTTGAATTAAAATGCCTAAACCTATTACATTTTCGAGTTATAAGGCTAGAGACAGACGGACAAACGTTTTAAATCTGTCATCCACACCGTTTTTTTTGCAAAGATGGTATTCTAAAAGCTTAGGATAGATTCTCTGTTAAAAGCGTGAACAAAAAGGTACAACCGAGAAGGGATAACAATAAGTAACAAATCGAGCGTAACTCGATTAACTTCGTTAAATTAAATCGGCTTGAGGACATTAAGTACTAAATTGTACGGATATCTCTATGGATCATTTCGCATTCATTTGAGTGCTTGAAGTAGGTACCTTTAAGGTTTCTATGTAATATTGTAAGTACCTAATGGCCCTGCAGGCTTACGGAATTTGTTCCAAAAGAGTCACCGCGGCCCTAGAACGTAAAGGGCATTTGGAGGAACACGGGTGGGTTTTAGTCAGTAAGAGTCTGACACTCCCTTCCGCTCCGCCCAGACCGGAAGGAGTCGTATGTTGACTTCCCATCCTAAAAAAAAGTGCCTAATGGATTTCAAACTGCTACAGTAATTATTTTTAGATTTTTAGCGAGAGCCCAAAATCACTAATCAAATGTCTTCCAAATACAACTTTATATTTTTTTCGCTAGATAATAATTCAAAAGAATTACCCATAAAGTAATTGAACTTGGCGCTGCGCCATCGTGAGTCAAGCATTAAATAAAAAACTCTGAAAAAGTTTTTGCCCTCATCAATAAATTCTGTTTGATAGATCTACGGGTTAAGCTAACGCCAGGAAAATTGGACTCAATATAACGACAGTAGGTACGTAATACCTCTCTATAAACGAAGCCCACTTTGTGGAAATTGTATTCGTAATTAGTTGCTGGAATTCATATTTCTTATTGTCAAGGTTATATGTAGGTATTAAAGCTTGCCCTAAGCAATCGGGGTTTCACTTTCTCGTGTATGTAAGTCGGACACGCAAGGGACAAAAAGCTTTCAGTCATGCAGGTTTTGTTCCACAGCATTCTACTCTTTGGGCGCCAGTAATAATGTTATTTTTTCAAATGTATTTAATGGTTTTGCTAGTTAACTAATTGCCATGTAGTGTGTCGACACAATAATGGCGCGAACTAATCGGAACTATCGACGCCGAGGCCTCTAACGATATCGTAGTTTGAATATGACGTGCAATATTCATTTTTCTAATATTTTAGAGTGCATTTTAGGTTTGATTAGGACACTCTATGCTACCACAGTAGTTTTATAATTTTACAAATGGAAATCGGGATATGCATATGTATGGAAGCCTACCGAAATGGACTTATTTTGCACAATTTACTTACTCCTATGCGGCTACGATTGCTTACTTAAATTAAACGTTTGTAGGTAGGTTGAAGTACTAAGTATTCTCATAAGAGCATTGTTTCCGATAGGATGAGCACGGGAACAATAAAAGTGACAATGTTGCCTGTAGTCAATACTCAACATTGCTACATTGTTTTTAATAGGCGCATAGACAAAGTCTCGCAAAGGCACTGGCAGTCTCCATTAGAAACAAAAAGATTGTACAGAAACTCTTTGGTTTCGAAATGAAACATTCAAGAGGAGCTGTTATCAATAGGTACTTGAACATCACGTTAAGTGTTATATTGATATCATCAATCATAGTAAGTAGGTAATCGTATATCGTCATTCTGTGATATATTTCAAAGTTTTTCGATAAAAACTACATTAATCATGGTAACTATTTTTCATCCCCTGACAGGCTTTTTTATCTGTCAGCCGGATAAAAACTGAGACGCGTTTTATTCCCTTGTCACTTTATGTTAAACGTACGATAGAAGATCTTGTTTGAACAAGATGAGATGAGGACGTTCTCATTCGGGACGTGTCGCTTTCTGTTTTAAAGGCGTAGTTAAAAGGACCAAGTATAAGCTAAATCTCTAAAAAGTTCCTAATTAAAAGCTTAATTGTCTTTGGGCGGTTTATTTTTAAATTTCTAGGGGTCATCAGTGGCATTCGTAGTGTTTACGCTTGGTCGTCCTAGTAGAGGTTTTCTCCATTTATGTACCTACTTTAAGAAATCGGAAACCCCTTTTCAAGAAAGAGACCTAACGCTCTTTCTTATAACTAAGGCAATTGACGTGTTTCTCGCGGCTATAGGTAGGTGCCACCTCCACGAGCGAGTACAAGAAGTTGTTGACGTTTTGCTTGTCAATGTCACTCGTGGAATCGCTGCGTTAACCTTTTGAACGCCAAAGCATAAACGCATCGGCGTATTGCCGACGCCAAGCCACAGATTCGCAGTACTTTTTGTCACATATTTGTGAAGTTTGGCGTAGGTACCTACAGGGTACGCTCTTGCTTGTCATGTATGTGACAATAGAATGTAGTGGCAAGACGATAAGATCGCCCCGAGACACTCGCCTGTGGAGGTTGCGCCTTAGAAGGGTATTCCGATTTCCCAAAGTTTAGTCACTTTCGTACTCTGCGTGACGTAACCCAGACATGTCAATGTTTCACGACTAAGCTTTCTTATTGTAGGTACCTATAGCTTGAGGCGAAGTTAGCAAAGTGAATTTTAAAGCTCTAGGTAGTTAGCATGCTAGTCTACATTAAACGGGGCACAGTTCGTCCGCACAACTTGGGCGGAGTACAGCCCTAATTCAATTCCTAAGCCGGTATAAACTCCTCAACTATTCACGAATACAAAGTAATACTACATCTCATCATTTTATACTAGTTACATTATTAGATATTTCACTATTTTGTTTAAACTAACAGCTAGGGTGCGATTCTGTAGATATTTTACTAAACAACGATACACGTAGGACAAACCCCTAATAATTTTAATAAAAAACAAATTTTAAACGCTTCCGAAATAAGCCAGAAATGGGAAAAATTCAAAAGTCTTAGTGTAAAAATTTAATTTTAATTCATAATAAACTCTAAGCGTGATCAAGGTTTGCCTCGAGTCTCTCAAGGCACTTTGCTTTTACTTGAAGTTAGCTTGAAAGCATTTCTTATTAAAATGACTGAAACTGGTTTCTTCAAACAGTTTTCCGCTATATCATCCAGCCAGTTATTTCTCAAATAGAACCGGCAAATCCTAAAGTATTCAAATTATTTACAGAATCGGACGCCCGATGATATGATTTAAAGCTACAATTTAGAAATTGTCTAGCTAAGTGAAATACTTTAAGAAGTGAAGAAATACGCATGCGAACTGTATGCGTGAGTCGACTAGAACGTACCTATTGAGATTTTTTTATTAAAGTACTGCCTATTATTACTGATTAATGGACTTACAATTTACATACATGGACCGGAGAAAATAAGTATTTTATCTACAATGTGACACGACCTAGTTTCTTTCCTATAAAGTCGACTACAGTGGCACCATTAATGTAAGTCGTTCTGAAGATGAGTAGAATAGAAATGAGGTTTTAAATACAGTTATTCATTAGTTTGAATTTTTTTCTACCAAAAACAAAGTGACTTTTTCGTGTAATTGTCTATGACGTAAGGATCCTACTTTACATTTCACATTCAACATTGAAATTAAGAAAAACAAAAGACAACACGACGCTACTCGGTTACATAAAATTGGTCCGAATGTATTCATTTTGTTGTAAACAGAAACAATACAACAATAACACGAAGTGTGTGTATCTACTCAGAATATGAATAATCATAATTCTAGAGAAATAAGGTCCCTCATGTATTAGAACAAGACATTCTTAAGGTATAGGCAGATCGAATCGAAGTACACCGAATGTAAGTTTTGGCTTTCAATACAAACTAAAACCCTCCTCTAGTGTTGCCAGGTAAATAATTCCCTCAATTTGAAATGATTGTCAATTGGTTATGGTCTACGCGGTCCGTGTTTCATACGAATCGTGCGACGGCGACTGCTAGGAGGGATATTCCGGCTTTGAGTTCGATGGAGGGGCCCTGGTGGGGCGCCGAGGAGTTCCCCGCGAGGATGAGGGCGCGGAGACGCTCCCTCTCGCGGTACCGGTCGTCCTCGCCCGGGGGATCGAGGCACTCGAACTCACAGCATCGCGAGCCCACGCGGAAGTTCTGGCAGAACTGTGGAAGAATGATAAAATAATTATAATTTTTCAAGGCAGATACGTAGTTATAACCAAACCTGAAGAGGGGTCATTGGTCACTCATCAATATGACCATTTTTTTACTATGGGAACAACCCAGAAATCGAAAGAAAAAAATGATTGCCCCCATACATTCATGTTCGCATAACTCGACAAAATGTACTGAACAGTTACAGATAAATAAATAAAATAAATAAATAAATAAACAGTTGATCATTTTATTATCGTGTAAGTATTGGACCTAATTCAAGTTTTTTTATTGAACCCGTGACCAGAGCTCACTTAATTGCTTATCAAATCTATGAAATATGTAATAACCAGGTGCCGTGCGTGACAGTTCCCAATTAAAACTTGTCCACACAACATAATTTTGTTCCACATAATGACTCATGGGTGGTTGTTTGAACTAACAAGTGCTGATTGTGATGAACAAAGTAACCAATACCCTTATTACATGGCTAGCTATTCAGTTTAGGGTGCAGGAAAAACTACATGTAGGTTCGGGCACATTAATGACTCCATTCTATATATATACTGATACTCATTCATACACATGGCATGGTACGCAATCATTCAGCCTTTGATTTTTCGGTTCGGAGGAATATAAATGTTTCTCCTTTTCCCAATTATCCTGGATTTACATTCTACCAAAAACTGCGTGGTTTTTGGGATCACTTTGCTCTGGGCACTTCCCAAAGGTACTGAAGTAGCTATATGCTGTGACCCAGATAAGCAGCAATCATATCAATGTTTCTCATTCCTACAAAGATTTCCGTATCGTCATGAAGTTTTTTGTTTTGTAGCTCAGCGCTGATAGAATGTCAGTCTGACCAGGTCCCTGGTTACTCAAATTCAAATTATTGTATAATATATTGTTTCACATTTGGCCATGTATGTTACGTGGTCAAAAGTGAAACGAAATATTTTTTTTGCACGGTTTGAATTGGTCTTTTTATGGGGAAAAACCGGCAAGAACTCTACGCTTTAAAAAAAAACTGTCGTATATTCATATAAAGGGGATCACAGTAGGTTGCCTTGCACCACTTGGGCTCGGGGTGGTAGCAGACGCACAGTGAGCAGTCCCCGGGGCCGGGAACGTGCAGAATAGCTCTACAGTTCTTTCTGTCTAAGGGTTAGTGGCAGTCATGTACTCACAGAAGGGGGATCACAGTAGATAGCCTTGCACCACATGGGCTCGGAATGGTAGCAGACGCACAGCGAGCAGACGCCGGGCCCGGGCACGTACAGCAACCCGTGGGGGACCGACTTGTTCTCCCAGTCGATGCATTCGTCCGGCACGCATGCTGGGGACAAATGTTAGGAGTTAGATATGGATGTGACAGAAGAGTTAGTGGGAGGAAGTCTGTTGTTTTGAGTTTCAGGCACTCGTGGCTTAAATAATAATAGTCGCACGGTTTCGAACAGCAGGGCCGGTTCTGTAGCTTCAGTTTAAAGTATCAAATCGACCAGCAAAGAAGAAATCCAATCAACAAAACGAATTAAGTATAACCTGTTAGGCTGCATGCCAATTGTTATAGTTAAACCTTTTGAACGCGATTGTCACATATAAGTAGGTGACATTTAAGTATTAGTACGTATAAGTGTATGACAAACGAAAGTTTACCCTGTACGCGTCACAAATGTGTGACAAAAATACAGTGAATTGTGGCTTGGCCTGGGGAGCCGATGCGTTTATATTGTGGCGTTCAAAAGGTTAAAGGAGCGCGGTGTTATGTCAGACTTCTACCGACTAAAGCCATCTCAAGGTGGTTCGTCTAACTGTGAACTGGGTTGGCTCGTCTAGGGGAAACAAAGTTGGAGCCTCAAGAGCTTCGCGGTGCGCGGTAGAACGTGACCACTCAAAGCGTAGGTAACTTCCTTACGGGAAATAAGGAAGGGTGCTTACGCTTTCAGTGGTAGGAATTTTCAGCACTGTTCATAAACACTTTTTAACCTTTTAAAGAAAGATAACTAGTTTATTTGGCACACTCAGATGTAGGTACATATAAAAGGAAACTTAATTTTAATACAATAACATTGTGTTACCCGCGACTGCGCCAAATAGGTCCAGTTCAGCAAAATGCCAGACAACTAGGAGTTGCCTGACACTGGTTTTCAACTGTACGGATGTAAATTTATTTATTCCAATTCGTACTAAACGTTTCCAAATGTCTTTTATTATGCGCACAGCAAAGGAGTGGAAATCTCTACCTGTGTCTGTGTTTCCGAACGCATACAACCCTAATCTCTTCAAAATGAGAGTGAACAGGCTTCTTCTGGGTAAGCTCGCTCCATCGTCGACTTTGTCTCTGTCATCTATGACCTAGACTAGAGTCAAGTTCAAAGCCATATTAAATAATAAAAAAAAAAACTTTGGGAGGTGTTAAATGTACAGGTAAATAGATATATATTTTAATGTGTAGTGACAAGTAGAACAAGTACCATTAGAACTGCAAGCAACTAGAAGCTAATGGTTAGATGTTTTTTGAAAACGTCTGTTTTAATTAATGACGCCTCAAGGTTCGCGTCTGGTGCAAGAGGATTGTGGGTCTGCCAGGGTTGCGGAATCTGCCGGGGTTGCGGAATTTGTCCTAAAGAGTCACCTGGAATGCAAGAGGCTTAAGAAGGAACACGGATGGGTTTTAGTCAGTAAGAGTCACAGCCCTTCCGCTCCACCCAGAGCGGAAGAAGTTATTTGATGATTTCCATTGCTTAAAGAAAAAGGATTGTGGGTAAGTAGGTGTGGTTGGTTTGGTCTTAAAGCAATATCAAAGTACAGATGCCAGCACATCAAGTTACAACAATCTGTCCAAATTTCTTAAATATATGTGTATATAGATGCTTTAGATATAGATACTTTATCGCTGAAGCATTAGGTTCAAGGTTGATTGGGAAAATTTGCAACGCTTGCCGAGGTTGGTCTGTAGATGGGTGACCATCTTAACATACCGAGACTCCTCCGTGCCTCGGAAAGCACGTTAAGCCGTTGGTCCCGGCTGTCATTTGTAGATCTTTGGCAGTCGTTACGGATAGTCAGAAGCCAGAAAATCTGACACCAGTCTTACCAATGAGTACCGTGTTACCCAGTTAATGGGTTGTGGAGGTCTGGTAGGCAGCCGCTCCACATAAAATACTGGTATTCAGCTGAATCCGGTTTGACTGGAAGCCGACCCCAATATAATTTGGAAAAGGCTCGGCAGATGATGATGGAGAATGAATCCGACAGCAAATAGGATTGATCAGGCTATTAGCGTGAGTAACTCCAACTGAGGTGAGGTGGGAAAACCTAGCAGAGTTCAGCTCAAATGGTTTTCTTTTAGCACCGTACTTGTTTTTATTTACTTTATTAGCAGTAACGTTAATTTAACGAGTATCTTAATAGTATTGTACCGCGGCTTCATCCGCGTGAAAGTCTGAAAAAATCCCAAGGCTCTCTTTGACTGGCCTGTTGGTCGAATGGTTGGTGAACCTGACTGCTAAACTGGAGGTCGTGGGTTCGATTCCCACCCAGGACTAATCTTTGTGTGATGAGCAAGTTTATTTGTTCTGTGTCTGGGTGTAATTTGTCTATAATATGTATGTATTTAGAAATATATAAGTATGTTTATCAGTTGTCTGGTTGCCATGGTTGCTATGTTTTCCCACCATTTCAGAGTAGACTCGCCTCTGGGGCCTGCGCGGCAGGAGCCCGATGCTGAGGAAGCTAGTGAGCGTAGCGTTCATTTTACCACGAAGGAAGTGCGTGCGGTGATCAAAGGCATGGTGAGGGGTAAATCCCCGGGTCACGATAGCCTCAGCATCGAGCACCTGCAGCACGCCGGTGTACACCTACCCAGGGTGCTTTCTATGTTTCTTACCCTGTGTTTAGGCCACTCACATCTGCCCGAAAAGCTAATACGTACTATAGTTGTACCAATCATCAAAAATAAAACCGGTGATACGTCAGATGTAAACAACTATAGACCGATCTCTCTAGCCACAGTGGTCGCCAAAGTGCTGGACAGTCTGCTTGGTCAGCACCTGGATAAACACGTCTCACTAAACGACGCGCAGTTCGGTTTCAGGCCTGGGCTTTCCACCGAGAGTGCTATCCTGTGTCTCAAGCAGACTGTACAGTATTACACGAGTAGAAGGACCCCAGTCTATGCGTGCTACCTCGATCTATCGAAAGCGTTCGATCTTGTATCATACGATATTCTATGGGGTAAATTAAGGGATGAAACTTGTCTACCTAGAGAGATTGTGCTATTATTTATGCATTGGTATAACAATCAAAATAATTTTGTAAGATGGGCAGGCTCTCTTTCGGGGGAGTATAGGCTGGAATGCGGGGTGAGGCAGGGGGGGCTGACCTCCCCCACGCTCTTCAGCCTGTACGTCAACCGACTGATCGATGAGCTCAGCAGCTCTGGCATAGGGTGTCATATAGACGGAGTGTGCGTGAATAACATCAGCTACGCAGACGATATGGTGCTGCTGAGCCCATCGATTGGTGCCTTACGAAGGCTCCTGAAAATTTGTGAGTCCTACGCGGTGACTCATGGGCTCAAATACAACGCAAAAAAGAGTGAAATAATGATTTTCAGGCCGGACAACAAGCGATACACCTTCGTTCCGAATTTCACTCTAAGTGGTACAGTTTTAAAAAAAGTCGAGCAATTTAAGTATTTGGGCCACTGGGTTACCGAGGACCTTAAGGACTGTGTGGATATTGAAAGGGAGCGCAGAGCGCTGTCTGTCCGATGCAACATGTTGGCACGCAGGTTTGCACGGTGCACGGGGACTGTCAAAGTTGCGCTTTTTAAAGCGTACTGTCAGTCCTTTTACACCTGCAGCCTGTGGGTTAACTATACTCAGCGGACATACAGCGCGCTGCGCGTTCAATACAATAACGCGTTCCGGGTGCTGATGGGGCTGCCGCGCCACTGCAGCGCCTCCGCAATGTTCGCGGAGGCTGACACAGACGGCTTTGCGGCCATCATGCGCAAACGGTGCGCATCTATCATGCGCCGCACGCGCGACAGTCCCAACACCATCCTACGCGCGCTGGCGGACCGGTGGGACTCTCCGATGCTGGCTCGCTGGATACGGCTGCACGCAGTCGTATAGTTGCTTGCCGACATCATTGGGGAGTCCACCCGGACCTGCCTCTTGTTATTGGTTATATTTTAATTTGAAATCAATTAATTATTACTAACTCTAGTTTGTAAGCTCGCAATTCTACTAACACATATGGATGTAATCTTAGGATGAATCTGAAATAAATGATTTATTATTATTCCGTTTATTTTATTTTCTTAACATATAAATTTATTATTTATTATTATTATTATTATAGCACAAGCTCTGCCTAGTTTGGGATCGGATGACCGTGTGTGAGTTGTCCCAAGATATTATTATTATTACTCTCGGGATGAAAAATCCTTTGACCTATCCTGGGACACGATCTACCCCTGTGCAAAGTTTCAGCTAAATCCGTGCAGCCGTTAAGACGTGAAGAGGTAAAAAACAAACAAACAGCCAAACAAACTTTCCATCGCAGTTATAATATTATGGTTAGGGTTAGGATTGCAAACGAATTGTTAGTAAATAAAATAAGCCCATTAACGATTAATAAATTATGTTTGCTACGACGCGTAGCAACCGCGTAGAGGCATCGTAGAGGTTATTGCTACGTGCTACGACGGCTATACCTACGTAACAGATTCATTATTTTTTTACTAGCTATTGTCCACGACTTCGTCCCCGTATATCCCGTTTTTCCCGTTCCGGTAAGAATTTCCCGTGTAGCCTATATAGCCTTCCTCGTGAATGTGGCTATCATATAAAAAAATAATTTTCCAAATCCGACTGGAAGTGCTAGAGATTAGCGCGTTCAAACAAACAAACTCTTCAGCTTCATTACATTAGTATAAACATGCGTGGATCAGACGCAAAGAATACAATTCCTCGTAGCACTTGCATCAAGCATGGAATATTTTAGAAAGTGGCAATATTGCAAACCCAAATTTGTATTTATTTATGTGTGAATCACACTTATCGTTATCACACTAATATTATAAAGGCGAAAGTTTGTGAGTGTGTGTGTATGTTTGTTACTTCTTCACGCGCAAACGGCTGGACCGATTAAGATGAAATTTGGTATAGAGACTGTTTGAGTCCCGGGAAAGGACGTAGGATAGTTTTTATCCCGGGAGTATGTCCCCTTGGTATAATTTTAAACATTAACGCGGGCGGAGCCGCGTGCAAAAGCTAGTACATATATATGCGGCCCCTGAATAACGATAAAAAATTAAGTATATTATATGTTTTAGCAGTTTCTAAATTCAAGATCTAGAAAAACATAAGAATCTCCTAATCAGTGTTTTTTTTTTATAAAAATGAACATATCGCACGGTCTACAGATTTGATGACCCCAACATTAAACTGAATCGTACCTAGTAATCCAGCCACAATATTTTCTATTTCCACCGAAGTTCTCGAGTCACGTGCACAAGACGAATCAAAGGCTGCATATTTCAGTGATATCGATCAAACAGCAGGTCGTAGCCAAGTTATAGTAGAAGCCTCGATTTTAATGCATTTTCATTGACATTGATTTGTCATAAACAATGTGTGGATTAACCTTCACGTGTTGAAGCTGGAACTAGGTTATTGCTAATGTGTATTTGATTTCAAAACAATAAAAGGGCAAGTTTTTCATCGATCACGATACAACTGTCCTAGTAGTGTTTATGCGGCATTTAGGGTTGTCAAACATACTGGTACAGTCAACAAAGCTATTTGGTATGCATAGTTTTCATTGTTTATTTATTTATTTAACAGTTTATGTACACACATTTAACAACTAAATAAGAAGAAAGGAACAGAAAAATAGGTACAAAGTTGATGCATATTTCTAAAGAAATCTCTTCCAGCATACCTGCGAAAGGAGAGTCGAATAAAAGATATGTAGACATCGTGTGTAAAAGTTATGTTAACATAAAAAGACAAAAAAAAACTTTAAATATAACATTCTATAATTAATATGACTAAAATTAATATCATACTAATACATACTACTTAAATAATACTATAACAATAATAATATATACTTTAAATATGCAACTATCTAATATACAAAACAAACAGAGTCCCAACGCTAAAATACTTCATTCGTTTTACCTCTGACTTTGAATGAATCTGAATGAAATCCTGCACTTTCAGTGAAAAGTTTTGAAAATAGTACAACAACAATAAAATGCGTGTTTTTTAAACTGTACTTTTCATGTATTTTTCTAAAATTAGATATTCTATTTTTCTTCTAAAAACGTTGCCAATTGTAGTGGCATTCATCATAGACATAAAAATACGGGGCAAACACGATTTTCTATAAAAATACTTGCACCACCAAGGGCGTGCCGATGCGTTGCTCACCTTGAGGACAAGGCTGAAATAACTCTTTGTCTATATTTGCCAGCACCCAATGGCTAAGACCGCCCATTGTACCCAAGTAGGTACACTTACTTGTTTCTATAAATATTTGTTCTGAGCTTATTATGAAGGGGAGCTTATATAAGGCATATAATGGCACGATGTTAGACATGTCAGAGCGGAAGGTGTCATGTGATTGATTTTCCATCCTTAAAAAAAACCCGGCCAAGTGCGAGTCGGACTCGCGCACGAAGGGTTCCGTACCATTATCTATAAAAACGGCAAAAAAACACGTTTGTTGTATGGGAGCCCCCTTAAATATTTATTTTATTCTGTTTTTTAGTGTTTGTTGTTATAGCGGCAACAGAAATACATCATCTGTGAAAATTTCAACTGTCTAACTATCACAGTTCATGAGATATAGCCTGTTGACAGACGGACAGTGAAGTCTTAGTAATAGGGTCCCGTTTTACCCTTTGGGTACGGAACCCTAAAAAAAGAACCGGCCCAGTGCAAGTCGGACTCCCACACGGAGGGTTCCGTATCAGAAACCGAAAAAAAAACCGGCCAAGTGCTAGTGGGATTTTCACGCGAAGGGTTCCGTACCATAAATCGAAAAAAACACGTTTCCTGTATGGGAGCGCAGCCTTTAATTAACACGCTTTTATTAGCTTCACCTTTATGTTTGTGTGTCTGTTTTTTTTAATTAAATTAAATTTTTATTATTAGTTGTTATAGCGGTAATAGAGTGTACCTATTACGGTTCTTGAGATACTGCCCGCTGTCGACGTACGGACGAACAGAGGAGGCTTAGTTCCGACGGTTACCCTTCGGGTACGAAACCCTAAAAAAACATGTCCTAGAATAGGACATAGCTTAGGATACTTTTAATTCTGGGCGTTGGTTCCCTTGGGATAATATTCACTGGCAGATGCTACTAAATAAATAAATAATGCTTGGTAACAGAAATTGGTAAACAGGTCTCAAAAGTGGACAGGGAAAAAATTCCATGGGCTGGGCATCAAAAATTGTTCAACATTGCTCATTCAGAAATGACCAGAAAACTGGCAGGCGCTGAATGGCAATGCTTTGATCGATTTGACGTATTTTTTGATGCACTATGAATACAGTAGAACCCGCTTAAGACGATTTCTCAGGGACCCTACCAAAAACGCGTCTTATGCGGGATAGGGAAAATAAAATGTACTAATGTTATTATGTATTTTGTTCTAATTTTGGTACTGTTTATATAGGTACATTTATAAATTATGTAGGTACATTAAATACATACGTAGTGTAATTATAATTATGTATTTTTATGTCCCCTTTTAAACACGCTTGAATATTTTTTTAAAACTTGTTTATCACAACTGTACCTGCATAAACTTAAGATACACATGTCATACAATTAGTAGGTAGGTTTATCGTGGACGTTGATCGTCCATTTGTAAAAAGCTCTTCTGCTACCTACTAAAATTTGCGTGGGTTACATGTTTGTAATTTTTTTAAAGTATTTTACTGTTTTTTGTCCCCAAAAAATAAAATAAAAGTTAAGTTGCGTAGACGATTTAGGCAAACATTGGTTAAAATTTTAAAGAAGCGGGTAGACCTACACAAACCTTTCTTTATGAAGCAGATTCAATTAACACACTCTACAGTAGGTATACATAAGACAGCTTTGAATTCCCATAATAATTACGACAAATGAATGGAAGTGACTGAAATAGTAAATTAGCCGTGGGACTTGCCGAGCAGCTAGATCAAACGCTACCAACGCGGTAATGAATGAAGAATGAATGAGTTGGCCAAAGACAAGAATATTATTGCGGAAAACCATTTGCGGATATTCGTGACGTCCTTTGACTATTACGTTGATATTATTTGTGCCAACCGCATATTAATAAAATCTGGCGCATTAAGTATTAGCATCTGAATTATTTGTGTTGGGTTATCAAGGAAATAATGAAGGTCAGATAAAACATGGAAATTAATAGAAAAGAGTAGGTTCACACTATATTGGCCTGTTGGAGTGGTTAGTGACCCTGACTGCTTAACCGGAGGTCGTGGGTTCGATTCCCACCCAGGACAAATCTTTGTGTGATGAGCATGATCATTTGTTCTGTGTCTGGGTGTAATTTGTGTATAATATGTATGTATTTAGAAATATATAAGTATGTTTATCAGTTGTCTGGTTGCCATAGTACAGGCTCTGCCTAGTTTGGGATCGGATGACCGTGTGTGAGTTGTCCCAGGATATATTATATCCTGGGGTTGCGGAATTTGTTCGAGAGAGTCACCGCGTCCCTGGAACGTTAAGGGCTTTAGAAGGAACACGGATGGGTTTTAGTCAGTAAGAGTCTGACACGCCCTCCCGCTCCACCCTGAGCCGAAAGGGAAGAAGTCATTTGATGATTTCCCATCCTTAAAAAAAAAGTATATACTTAAAACCCATTTTATACGCCTATCACGCCTATTTTCTTTCACGGCATTAAAGCTCTATGAGTCTATTCGTTATGAAAATTAAATGCTTCAACTGTTCCGCAGGAAGGTATTTCTAAACCCCGTTATAATAAGCGAGAAAGGACGCAAGATAAACAAAATATGTAGATTCGAGGTCTTAAAAAAGAGCAAACCCTAATTTCATTAAGGTCAGGGCCCGTTCATTAGACCTCAACAAATAAAACCAGCCTATCAAATAATTCCTACGCAAAATTCAATGTTATTGGCTTTGTATGAGTTAAGTTACTGTTTGGGCAAGAGGGCAGGCACTTCGATAAAACAAATAAAAGTTTTTAACTTTTTGAACTGAGTGATGGAACCAAATGGAACGTAGGTAAGAAAAAAGACAGCTGTCAATTTTCCCGCGCATACTTTATGGATCAGTTTTTTTTTGCTACCGTCCGCTTTCTCTATGATGCACCCTTCTTGAAGATAATACAAATAACTAGGTATATTATCATAATGCCTAACGATGATTGCTGTAAAGTCTAGAGTTATTATAATTCAAAACTCTATTAATAAAATATTAAATCCATAGCTATTTCTGTTCGGCTAATGGAAACTAACCACAAAACTATTACTGGAACGTCTGGAGCTAGCCATTGCCAGACGTTTGTTGTCTATTTCTGAGATACAGCAATGACGAGCGAGTTTTTTTTATTTGCTCTCCAGTTTTGTTGAGCTTGGCCTTTTCACATGACGACCTAGTCCTTTAATTAAATATACTGCAAAATAAAAACAAAACAAAAACTTATGTCTAATTTCGATGCGGCAAAAAAAAAACGGGAAACCGTTAAAACACTAAACGTTTGTACTGCATTGCACATAAAATCTCTGTTTATAGTGGGAATTACGGGACAAAATAAAGTTAGCGACGCCGAAGCCAAGGCATTTGTACATACGGCTATAAGTCCCAGCACACCATTTAAATGAAACGACTTGTTTTGAAGATAAACTTTGCTAACAGCACTGAACATTACATTCGATGTTAAAACTACAAGGTTAGGATAATATTAGGATAATACTAGTTTTTCTCAAATCTGTAGAAGACGACTTGAGTTTGTCGGAAAAAGGATACGATATTCCTATTCATCCCAAAATTTGAATTATAAATGTGGTCGCCGTTGAATAAAATTGTATTTTAAGTCTCCCGCGGGATGTTGTTGGAAGTTCTCGGAAACGTGTGTGTGCCAGAAAAGAAAAATGACTAAATATGAACTAGGGAAACGAGTGAAGAGTACGTCCCTAACTGTTGGCTGCCTGTACCAAAATAAGCTCCATTAAAAATGTTTGTGTGGTGACTAGATTGTGACAAAGAGCGCACTCATCGTCAGAACAGACGTTTCCTTTGCCTGTGTGAGTAACGCGTTTGTTTTTCGCGCGTTAATCACCCGCGCTTTTTTTCCATCATGGCTGCTCAGAAAATATAAAAATAATTTTATTTATTGTGCGGTGGGTGTTTATTATTGTCCGTCGCACGCGTAATATTCAATTCATAATACTTATTACGACAGTCAATGTGGCAAGGAACCAGTAGCCAATATTTCGTGCGTAATTTTGTAAATTATTTGTATGATTATGTATCCAAACACCTGTTTCATTCGTTCGATAGTTATGTTGCTTGAATTATAATAGACTTCAGCAGTTACAAGAGTTAACGTCATAATAGTATGTGAAGTCGACTTTTCTTAATATTTTGTCGATAAAACCCCCACCGCCCTACATTTTGATGCTTCTATAATTATGTTAAAAAATATTGAATTCATTTATTTCTAAAGATTACAAATTAATTGTACAGAAATAAATACTTAACATAACTAGATTTAGGTATACATTTTTGTTGTCCAGGAGTATCGAGAGCTTATAGTGCCTTTTGCGTGTCTTAAGTTACACAGTTCGACATAAGAAAAAATGCTCCAAATGTCTTAAGTCGGACAGTTACACATAAGGGCTTGGTCAGGATTGGACGATAAAAATCTGTTAAGACACGCAAAAGGTTAACATTACGAATTTAAGAAGGTAATTGTTAAAATGTTTGTATTGACTACCGCCGTGCGGCGCGTTAATGCGATCGAACGTGCGGTGACTCGTTATCTTTGTTTTTGTGGTTTAAATCTAAGGACTCGCTCACACTAGAGATTTTGTTATTGGTTATCGTATATAATAAAGATTTTTTAAATTATATTCTATAGTACCTCAGAAAGACTTCTGTGTGAATAATGCCACCTTGTACTTGTTTAGAAATAAGATATTTGCATATGCGTGTCATAAGTTCGTACCCTAATTAAACGCTCATCTGACTCAAACCTTTTGCTTAACAACCAGAAGTGTTAATCGTGTTTCTCGGAGGCAGCCCCGAGTCTGGATTAACGGTTTATGAATATACGCTTGCTCCATGCCATGGTGAAAGGTGGATGCTCTACGATTACAGCCTGTCTATCCTTTCGGAGGAAACTAGCGAGCTTTATGGTAGGTACCTACGTTCTTTCTATGTTAAGCCCACTTGCGCAAACAGGAGTTATCTTTTGACTCAGAGATTGTTTTCTAACACGAGGTTAAATAACACCCGCTTGCTCATGTTCGTGAACGGGCGCCGTCATTGGAGACCGGTCATTCCTTAGTTGCCACTGGCTTATTTTAATGAATATTTGATACGGTACTGAAAATTGTTTTTTCATTCTTTACATTGTTCTCACACATTGGGTTGCGGGATTTGTTTGAAAGAGTCACCGGGGCCGTGGAACGCAAAGGGCTTTAGAAGGAACACGGATAGATTTTAGTCAGTAAGAGTCTGACACGCCCTTCCGCTCCACCCAGAGTGGACCAAGTCATTTTATGATTTCCCATCCTTAAAAGAAGAGGTTAATGTAACTAGGATTTTTGTAAACATAAAATGGTTTAAAACGAGTGTCCGTGGAGTTTCTTGCACGTTCTTCTACATAGAAAACTACGCTTTAGAACGTGCAAAAAGCTTCATGTTTTTGACGGACTAACTGACAATTCAAAAATAACTGTTACCTAATGGTTTATTTGAAATAAATGCTTTGACTTTAACTCAGAGAATATTTCTAACACGAGGTTAAATAACAAATATTTCCTACATAATGACCACAGGTTAAAACTAACTCGGAGTCAAAAATAAGTGGTTTGTGGAAGTGGGCCCGCAATTAACCGCTCCAACTTTGGACAGAGAAATTTTCCCAATCAACCTTGAACCTAATACTTTAGCGATAAAGTTGAAAATCTATTAAAGAAAATTGACAGATTGTTGTAGCTTGATGTACATTATAATAATAGCAGAAACTGTTAGAAGATCCGTAATTGTACCCTTAACTGCCGTTATTACTCCATTTTCCAAATATTCCTCATTAAGGGGTAGAGGACGGACATGATAAAACGGACGATAAACCTAACAAATTAGGATACTGTTAGGATACTCGACTATAAGGTTAACATAATCTCTTTAAGAATGTCCCTCATCCCAGTATATTTTGGAGACCCGCATTGCAGTGGCAAAGCTCGCGAAATATGTTCACTCTTCGTATAAAGACTTAGAAATCCTAACTAATACTATACCTACTTTTAAATGAGAAATTCAATTGTTTGTTTGTTATGATGTGACGCCTAAATCGCTGAACCGATTTCGATGAATTTTAGTACAGAGATACATATATGGGACTCTGGAGACGGTTGTAGATTACTTTTTTTCCTTAAATTTCTCTTAATGTGGGTGAAATCGCGGGCAAAAGTTAGTTAGCTATATCTATCTATTAATACAGTTAGTCAGAAATCGAAAATTGACAGTCTTGCAAAGGGCACGGCATTAACCAGTTACTGGGTCGTGGAGGTCATACACTAATGCATACATTTCTAGATTTACAACCACTTTTTTGGTGGAAATGCTGTCTACTGCAATTAAGGTCAAGTTGCACTGCAACTGAAAGTCGTGTCGCATTTTTTCATGTTTGTTTGTGACACCGCGTCCGCATTCACAACATGTAATTGATGTTGTAAAAGCAAGCACAAAACATCGCTAACGAGTCGCGTGTTTTGGCTTTTAAAGTGTCAAGTTCTTATCTTGACTCATGTTTCAGAAGCATGTGTCAAAAGACTCAAAGTGCAAGAGCCAGGAAACAAGAAACGAAAGTTTTGTACAGAGACAGACTTGTCTTGAGCATGCTTTATGAAAAGTAGGTTGATTATGGAGATTCTTGGAACGACAAGCCTTTTTTTTACGGGGGGACATCCTCATGGATGTCCTGAATGGAGGGGTCTGTCAGACTCTTACTGACTAAAACCAACCCGGAGTTCCATCTCCCACCTACGCCTCGGATCGTGGGAACGTATGCGACTTCCGAAATCCCCGGCTGGTCAGCGGTGCTTTAGCCCAGTCTTGCTTTGTTAAATATAAAAAAATACATGCAATTTTTTTTTTTAAACTCCCGTCTACGTTTTTACTCCATTTACATACCTCTAGGGAACACAAAACATACATAAAACTTTCATTTGACTGATACTAGTACCAATATAGTATTTATAATACTAATTTTTGCCCCCGACTTCGTCCGCGTGGAATAGTTACTTGGGCAGCGATATTTAAAAAAAAATACAAATATCGCTTGAACGTGTTTATTTATTTTGATCAAGTGCCTAAATACAAAAGGTTCACAGTTTTATCTTTAATAATGACCGACTCCCATACAAACTTTCATCCCGTATTTCAACACTTTCAAACCATTTTCTCGGTTTAATCTATCTCTGGGCCAAATTTAATCGAAATCGGTTCAACGATTTGGGCGGGATAGACAGACAGACAAGAGTTAAATAACCTCAATAGCCTTTATAATATTATTTGTGTGGATAGGTATGGAAGTATCTAAAGTGAGTTTATTGCGAAAGTGTGTTTTGTTTGTTTGATTTTAAAGCAAAATAGTATTTTGCTTGAAAACCAAACACAAGCTAAAATCGCTGAATTATTTTTTGATGAATTTTGGTACAGAGGTAGTTGGGGCCCTGGAGAGTTATACGTAAATGAAGGCTAAATAAGTTATAGGCTACCTACATTTTTTGCGAAAATAGAAAATAAACGTGAACGAAGCCGCGGGCACACGCTAGATTTTTTAAATAACACCGCACGTCTAACTCTCAACTCCATTAACATATGTAAGTCCTTGGTAACCTTGGTACTCCTGAATGCATAAAAATAATAATTTTATGTGCCGTGTTTTGATTGGAATTTTCACATTACTTTAATATTGTTTGCAGCAATGAAGAACTCCAATATTTTTAACAATTATTTTATATTTACATGGACGCTTTGTGAGAAACAATTAATATGGTATTTATGTGAAAATCCCAATAAAAGTTTCGTATTTATTCACCCCTTTAATTAATCCACCCCGTTCATACTATTTGGTTACCTATAAAGGATAATATTGCCTAAATAGAGAACCCTTGAGTAATGGAGATCGTTCCTTTGCAAGTTAAAAGTTATTGATGGCGAATTTGTCAACACTGTTTGGCACCACTATGAAGTCTTAAAACGATCACCCTCTCTAAGAGGGAGACGGAGCTATACATAGCGAATAGCACTATCCCGTTTACATCATCGGAATTGGATGGCATTAGCACGTCATAGTAGGGCTGCAGATATTCTCATATCTTTGGCCGTAGATTCTAAATGTGTCACTTCGTAGCTCTGCTTCATTTGCAGATCTATTTAAGTTCCCATCAAAATAGAAGGACAAACATTTAGAAATCATTCAGACCACCAAAATAAGGACAATAAACTTTTAACCAAAAAAAAAAAATTGCTAACGAAAATACACTAAAAATGTTGGGAATTTATTATTTAAGGTCAAATTAAAATCACTTTAATCAGTGTTTTTTTTGCTTGGATATCTTCGGAAAGCACGTTAAGCCGTTGGTCTTGACTGTCATTTGTAGATCTTTGGCAGTCGTTACGGATAGTCAGAAGCCAGATAATCTGACTCCAGTCTTGCCAAGGAGTATCGTGTTACCCAGTTAATGGGTTGTGGAGGTCTGGTAGGCAGCCGCTCCACGTAAAATACTGGTATTCAGCTGAATCCGGTTTGACTGGAAGCCGACCCCAATATAGTTGGGAAAAGGCTAGGCAGATGATGATGATGATCTTCGGTTAGAAGTACTAGTAGAAGTAGTCCATCTATTTTAATGGGACCCTATTATAGTGCAGTAGGCCGTACGCCAGTTATGATAACACTTTGACCTTGAGCTGGACTATACAATATACGGAGTTTGAACATCTCTTATGTGAAAGTAGCTCGTATACCTACTGGTTTTTTTTATCACCGACATGCGGCTTACTGTATAAAGTGAGATTACATTTTCCAGTAGGTATACCAAGGGAACATAATCCCGGGATAAAAACTATTCTATGTTCTTTCCCGGGACTCAAACAGTCTCTATACCAAATTTCATCTAAATCGGTCCAGCCGTTTGCGCGTGAAGAAGTAACAAACATACACTCACACTCACAAAAATACACACACACTCACAAACTTTCGCCTTTATAATATTAGTGTGATATTAGTATAGATTGTCGCTGCCCTCATATTGTGGAGAAGTGCCCGCTGATTTGAACGCTGCTGGTCATTTTGTAAATCAACACTCTCAAGAAATCTTCATTTTCCCGCCAAAACAAAACTCCATTTTTATTTCGTCGATCAAAGCGAATGGTGTCGTTTTCCGGCGTGTGAGCTAACAGCCACTAAAACCAGCATGTTCAAACGATCTGTCCGTCCGTCATGTCTTTCGATATCTTTTGATACGACGTTTACGACAAACTTTTTTATTGTACGACTAGTTTTCGGTAGTTACGGCAACATAAAGGCAGAATGGAGTATGACGTTTGACGACTATTTTGCTTTATCATTTAAAAAAGGTTTTTTTCACGGTATTTTTCGTTCAGAGGAGAGCGTTCAATATTTTTTAAGGTACTGAATTATTTTAATTAGCTCTTTCAAAAAGAATAAGGTATACATCTATCCACTGAAAAAGGAAATAACTTAATGCCACTTCTCAATGTTGCGGTAGATTCTTCGTTACAAATTGAGAAGTTATTAATAATATAATAGAACATACTTATTACTTTTCAAACAAATATTTGCTTAAAAAAAATGGCCAAGTGCGAGTCGGACTCACGTGCAAAGGGTTCTGAACAAATTAACACTATGGACTTCTTATAGGTTTACTTGTAATTTTTAGGTAAAGAACGTATAATCTGTTTTTTTTTAATTTTAGCTGAGTTGTTTTGGAGACAAGGGTATGGTCTATTTTTGTCTATTTCTTGAAAAACTGCAAAACTATTTATTTTAAAATGATGTAAAAATGTATGTAGGTAATTAAAACCCTCACAATAAACCCTTTTATTTGATATGTCACACGGTAAAGTTTGAAAAACTTTACCGTGTGACTTTAACTGTATTTTTCTTATGTGTTCTCAAAAGTGACCCTCAACCTTTTTTATTTTCGTATTTGGGTCACAAAAATTCATATGTGTACCAAATTTCAACAGAATTGATTCAGTAGATTCGGAGGAAATTGGCTGTGACAGACGGACAGACAGATAGACACCCGAGTGATCCTATAAGGGTTCCGTTCCTGACGGATGTTCGGAACCCTAAAAACTACGAAGCCATTTGGATCTCCGAACTCACATTTAGCAAGTCACACTGCGACATTAGTTGTAGATAATTTCCGTGTTGCGTCACAATTTCTATTAAATAAGTGCTTTTTATTTTTAATACGTATTATAAAACAGTGTTTCGATACGTGCCAAGTGCTATTAAAATGATATACTGTTGTTGATCCACCGAAGAACGTAGATATATTGTGTGAATAATGTTTTGTTATATCGTAGCTTGTTAAAATTTTCAACAATAAAATCGGTTTGACGCAGGTTTCATTTTGCGGTTGACACGTGATATTTTAAAGAGGAATTTCAATATAATGCTTACGTCGTGTGTTTTGCGTGAAATTAGAAACAGTTTATGGTTATTTTGTGAATGTTCTTTGACAAAGGTCATTTTAATCAGTTTCTTTATTTTATTTAGGTCACAACTTATAGTTTCTTGGTCTAGTCTAGACCTAAAGTCTAGTAGAACTCTAGAATCGATGTTTATGTCGAAAATAGTTCGAGGTTGCATCATATAATTGTATGACTCGTCCCTGTTACATTTTGAAATGCTTTGGATTGTTTTAAAGGTTTCCGTACCCAAAGGGTAACCAACGGAACCCTATTACTAAGCTTCCGCTTTCCGTCTGTCTGTCAGCGGGCTGTATCTCAAGAACCGTAATAGGCAAATTCTTGAAATTTTCACAGAGTATTTCTATTGCCGCTATAACAATAAATATAAAATAATAATTTAAGGGGGATCCCATACAAAAAAAGGTGTTTTTTTCGGTTCATTGTACGGAACCCTTCATGTGAGAGTCCGACTCGCACTTGGCTGGTTTTTAACTAATTTAATTTTATTGGACCAGGTACTTAATTATTTTTTGTATACCAACTCGAACTCAAACTCAAAGCATTTATTTCAATTAAACCATTACAGGCACTTTTGAATAGTCAAGGTCGGTCTATCCAAAGAGATGAAGCTAATTACACGTTCCAAAGCGTAGATCTCTATGGAGAAGAACGTGCAAGAAACTCCACGGACACTCTTTTAAATCAATGTTTTTTACAATGATATGGTTACATCATTCGTGTGAAAATTATACAAACATACATATATGTGAGAACGATGTAGAAAGCTCGATTGCTCGATCAAGCGTCCGAAGTAAAAAAAAAAACAAAGCAACAATTCTAGGAACCAAAAATTAACTGTAGATGGTACCTACGTGGTGAACGTAGTGGATTGTACATTTATTTATAGCATACTGTGTTTCTAGATATTATATACAATGTACGATTGCTTGTTTTCCCAAATAAAATAAAATCGATAACATTTCAAGTTTCTTGTGGTAATTTATACCACCCTACAACCAAAAACTTAAGAACAATGTTCAATACACATATCGACTAACATTCCATACAGTTAGATAACTTTAGTAATATGAAGGTACGGCTCACCTAACGTTCGTGGATTCCAATAGCGAGAGCCATTATTAAATATATGGGTCAAAACGTACCCCGTATTAATTTAACAAGTGCTCCATGCCCGTTCAATTTATTAAAAGACTTTCACACGCACTGTAATGTTTTATTTTTTGGGGTAATTTTCGAAATCGAAACCTAAGTAATAAATATTGTAGAAACTCCCACAAATCAATTGTATGGTTAATAGTTTATTCTAATAATATATTATGTACAGGTATCCTAAAGTAATTGCCAAATACTATAAAATAACTAGACTAAGGACTGTTAAGGACTATTATTTTATTATACTGTTTAGTTATTAATTTTATTTTACTGGTTTGTTTGTCTTGTGCGAGTCCCAAATAAACATTTTTCTTTCTTTCTTTCTTTAATGAATTTCTGAAATTATTGAAGTACAAGCGAGTACCATAAAACAAAGACATTAACAAATACTTACTTTAAAATAACTAGACTAATTATTTTCTGAAATAATGTACAAATACTGCCTAGCCTTTTTTCCCAACTATATTGGGGTCGGCTTCCAGTCAAACCGGATTCAGCTGAATACCAGTATTTTGCGTGGAGCGGCTGCCTACCAAACCTCCACAACCCATTAACTTGGGTAACACGATACTCCTTGTCAAGACTGGTGTCAGATTTACTGGCTTCTGACCATCCGTAACGACTGCCAAAGGTCTACAAATGACAGCCGGGACCAACGGCTTAACGTGCTTTCCGAGGCACGGAAGAAACTCGGTAAGTTAAGATAACCCATCCACAGACTAACCTTGGCAAACGTTGCTTAACCTTGATCGACCCGTGCGGCTGATATTCTTTAGCCAGGTCTAATAGGCAGCCGCTCCACGTAAAATACTGGAATTCAGCTGAAATTAGGTTGACTGGAAGCTGACCCTAATATAGTTGGGAAAAGGCTAGGCAGATGATGAAGGTCTACCAAATATGCTGCTACGTCCATCGAAACCTTCGACATTGCTGTATGTGCCCCAACTGCATCACTCTACGAAGGTTGAGCAGATCGTGGAGTACCAACTGGACCTTGGGGGTCGAGAAGTTGGAGTGGGAGATGGAACACTGCGGTGGTTTTAGTCAGTAAGAGTCTGACAGACCCCTCCGCCCGCCCCAGGGCGGAGGACATCCATGAGGACTTCCCCCCGATATCAAAACAGCGTCACAACATCAAGTTCAAGTTGTTTGTGGTGTGAGGAAGAGTTTTGGCCGAAGGGTGTAGTCTACCGACGTTTTCGCGGCAGGCTACACGACACCGCGCAGCATAACTCGACACCGTCACTTCGTGTGTCTTAGTTTAAAAGTTATATTTTGTGGCTAGATTAATTTGTATTCGTTTTTTTTGTATGTTTAATTTGTGTATTTTATTTCAGAAATCAAAATTTTCTCCATGTCAGTCGCAATCTGGCAAAAATTTATAAAAATTGAGGCTTTTTTCACAGATTGCGATGCGAGATGCGAATTCGAACGTTGCTTAAAAGTTAGTAGAATTGACCCTCTGCTGTGTGAACGGTCTCTAACACAGGTGATCGTAAGGAAGCCCCCGCATTCGGCGGCAGAGCCTGAATAAAACAATGAGTACGGCTATAATACTACTCGTACAGTCGTGCTAACCTACTTTTATACAGAACTAACTTCTGCCACCGACTTCTGTCGAATGTTGAAAATTATCCCAAGGGAATGTACTATATATAAGTGTTCCATGTGTTTAAAGTTCTTTATCTAGCTTTTTTTAATTTATTTTTATTTGAGAAGAGTTTGCTCTTGACTCTAGTCTAGGTCATAGATGACAGAGAGAAAGTCGACGAGCAGCGTGCTTATAAATAAACAGCTGCTAGCCAGCGACTTCGCTCGCGATAATAAAGATAATCGCAAAGTCTATGACAATCTTCAGGGTCCCATGATGAATTTTGTTATAAGAGATTATAACAAAATTCATCAATATAGGTTCAGCAATTAAGCCTTGAAAGCGTATCAAACAAACGTACTCACTTTTGTATTTATGATATTAGTTGGGATATGTAAATACATATGTCTAAAGAAGGGGAGATAGCAGCCTTGAAAAGCTGGTAATTGTTGGCAATACGGAAGGAAAGAGAGCACGAGGCCGGTCGCCAACACGATGGTCGGACCAAGTTAAAGAAGCTATGTCCTCAAGCAAATTCCAGCAGGTGGTGTTGGCCACATTGGACCGGAATCGATGGAGACAGATTGTCCGCTTAAAGGAGTCCAGTGACCACGATGCTCAGTAATGAGGGACCGACTGTAGAAGAAGAAGAGATGCCAAATTTAATTGAGTAGATTTTTTGTAAAAGAGTTACAAATATCCATCCAACCTCACAAACTTCATTATTGATAATACCTATTAGTAGGATACTATAACTCGTACTTGTATCTTCGTGCTACCATCTCCTATATACACTGAAAAATGCTTGCACTGTCTGGACAGGTCCACTCAAATCTGTGTGGTACTTTCCTCAAAGACCACTTCAGACATTAACCACATGGTTCTCATATGATTCGACCAGTACGATTGTATGGACTTTAAAAAGAGACTTTGACCTCCGAGTTTGTTTCGGTGTTTCTTCTCAGGGTAGTCAGCTAAAAAAAAAAAAAAAAAAAAGCTAAAAAAGATTGACGTGTAATGTTAAACCTACTTACAAAATAAATATCATTAATCATTTATCACAGTGAATGTTCATCTACCCTCTGTAATGGCTACTGAAGGTACGTATTGTACGTCGTTAATTAATTGATGACAAGAGTAAGGCGGATATGGGTTAGGATAATTAGATTAAATGTTAGTAGAGGTATCAATAAATAAAGTTTCTTTCGTTTTCTATCCTACAAACAAATTGTGTTCTGGCTATGTTTTCGTATTATTTTAGTTCGGTACAGCAGGTGCCTCGATTAACATTTGATATGAGAAGTGCCCAGGTACAGTCGGAACACGACTAGTGTTGCCCAAATGCAAGAACAAGACGAGACTTGGCCGGTCTTGGTCTTGCATCAATACACCTGGTCTTGGTCTTGGTCTTGGTATTGCACTCCCAGTCTTGGTCTTGGTATTGCACTCCCAGTCTTGGTCTTGGTCTTGGTATTGCACTCCCAGTCTTGGTCTTGGTCTTGGTATTGCACTCCCAGTCTTGGTCTTGGTCTTGGTATTGCACTCCCAGTCTTGGTCTTGGTATTGGTATTGCACTCCCAGTCTTGGTCTTGGTATTGCACTCCCAGTCTTGCTCTTGGTATTGCACTCCCAGTCTTGGTCTTGGTATTGCACTCCCAGTCTTGGTCTTGGTATTGCACTCCCAGTCTTGGTCTTGGTATTGCACTCCCAGTCTTGGTCTTGGTCTTGGTATTGCACTCCCAGTCTTGGTCTTGGTCTTGGTATTGCACTCCCAGTCTTGGTCTTGGTCTTGGTATTGCACTCCCAGTCTTGGTCTTGGTCTTGGTATTGCACTCCCAGTCTTGGTCTTGGTCTTGGTATTGCACTCCCAGTCTTGGTCTTGGTATTGCACTCCCAGTCTTGGTCTTGGTCTTGGTATTGCACTCCCAGTCTTAGTCTTGGTATTGCACTCCCAGTCTTGGTCTTGGTATTGCACTCCCAGTCTTGGTCTTGGTATTGCACTCCCAGTCTTGGTCTTGGTCTTGGTATTGCACTCCCAGTCTTGGTCTTGGTCTTGGTATTGCACTCCCAGTCTTGGTCTTGGTATTGGTATTGCACTCCCAGTCTTGGTCTTGGTATTGCACTCCCAGTCTTGCTCTTGGTATTGCACTCCCAGTCTTGGTCTTGGTATTGCACTCCCAGTCTTGGTCTTGGTATTGCACTCCCAGTCTTGGTCTTGGTCTTGGTATTGCACTCCCAGTCTTGGTCTTGGTATTGCACTCCCAGTCTTGGTCTTGGTCTTGGTATTGCACTCCCAGTCTTGGTCTTGGTATTGCACTCCCAGTCTTGGTCTTGGTATTGCACTCCCAGTCTTGGTCTTGGTATTGCACTCCCAGTCTTGGTCTTGGTCTTGGTATTGCACTCCCAGTCTTGGTCTTGGTCTTGCTCTTGCAGCAAGAGTCTCGCAAGTCTTGCAATTACCTATTAGCTTATTTCTAATATCTAAAGTAACGTTTAATAAATAGCGACCTATTTATTAAACGTTACTTTAGATATTAGAACAACGCAACAGAGTAGGTACATTTTGAGCTCGAATTAACATTGCCATGGTAAAGACCAACTATAAATTAATAAATGTCTAAACATGTCATGAGAAATTCAAAAAAACAACTGACACCGGTTGGGGTTTGAACCCACGACCTAAGCGGTCAGTGCCGATGCTCTAACTAACTAACGAACCAACTGAGCTATCAACTGTGTCGCGCGGGAGTCAGTCTGTTTCTTAATAAACGTTAACATTTAATAATCTTCAATGTACTAAAACACGGTTTTAACATAGAAAACCAATTAATGATATTAACTTGACTGTATTTTAAAGAACATTATCTGTCTAGAAAGAGATTGATAGACCCTCACCTTATATGAAATGGAAAAAAAAATTAGATACATTAAGTCCGCCCATGTACCACTATTGTACATAAAGTTTAAATAAATAAATAAATATACAATTTACTGAATTTACCATTTATTTAAATAAAAATACAACACAAATGAAATTACAGAACAGTACACAATAGCTGACATTACTGTTACTTTATATTAATTCTTTTGACCAAGAATTAATAATAAGAAATAATTTTAATAAACACAATGTAGGTATCGTTCGTTGGTGCGGAGCGCGTTAGTGTTGGGGGCTTACTCCGACAAACCGACACTCGAAGGGGACTACTGTGAAAAACATGATTGTTTTAAAAAAAATATGATTGCTTTTAAAAACATATTTTTATACCAAGTATTTAAAAAAAAAAGTCCTAATTGCAAGACGCAAGAGTCTCGCAGGCTTGGTCTTGTTCTTGCTTAAATCTTGCACAGTCTGTCTTGGTCTTGGTCTTGCAAAAATGCAAGAACAAGACCAAGACTGCAAGACCAAGACCGATTTTGGGCAACACTAGACACGACAATGGTAACAAAACCGGCTGTAATACCTTGTGAACGCCAGAGCATAAACGCATCGGCGTGCCCCCGACGCTAAGCCACAAATTCGCCGTATTTTTGTCACATAATATTTGTGGCCACGCTCGCGGACCGTTTGGATTGCTCCATCATTGTGCACTGTTGTGGGCGACACATATGACTTGTTAATATAATAATTGTAATTTTGTAATATTATGTAATTTATAATGATGACCTAATAATGCTGCTGACATTTTAATTGTGACTAATGTGTGTATTATTTTTCTGTAATTGAGTCTTGATACTTGAAATAAATTGATTATTATTATTATTATACGTGACAATGACGTTCAAAAAGTTTAAGGGAAAAGTTACAATAAGCTATTCGTACCAAAGGGGCATTACAAACAGCTAATGCATAGACACCCCTGTCCAACTAGCTGGTTTATTTATCTAATACACTTATTTATGATCCTCGGCACACATGACCGCCTCACAATAGCACAGCCACATCGGTTGGACGAGTCCATTATATCAGACACCTAATCCGACCTCTGCGACGGATTATAAACTGTACACACGGTAAAATTGTTAGCTTAGCAGGTAAGTAGGTAAGTAAAGGACATCCAATTAGTCTGACGGGGATAAGGGTCATTAAAATGTGTGTGTAATTGTTACATGAGCTGTCTGCAGGTTTAATTACTGATTCTATCTTTTTTAAAGTGAAACTTCTTTATAGGCGTTGGAAAAAAATGAACCGTCACATTTATCGGTTACGCGTCACATGTTTCCGTTACGCGCCATCTTTTTCTTGTCCCTACCACGGTTGATTCGAAGAGTACTTTCTCCAGCGGAGTAGGGATAGCATGTCGTTTAAGCGGACTTACTCCCACCACTAGACTTGACCGTTTTTTGTATTAGAGATAGTTGTTGTTGTGGTAGTTGTTGTTTTTGTTATAGTTGTTGTTGTGGTACTTGTTTTTGTTTGTTTGTTGTTGTTTTGTGTATTGTTTTTACAAAGTAGAAATTAAAACAAAAGTAGATCATTTTTCGAAAAATAAGGTCATAAAGAAGTTTCACTTCTTACGTGTGTACACTAGTACAAGCACACATTTTTTTTAGATTACTGCTTGCTTATGCACAGGCTCCGAAACTCTTTTCTCGGCCTACACGTCTTAAACAAAAGTCAAAATAGTAAAAATTAAGTATATTTTTCATTTTTCGATATGTAGACCGTAGTGCAGGTTTTTTAAGTGCAATAAATTCAAAGTACTTCCAAAAATTATACAGGGATTGTTTTCTATCTGAACCTTAAAAACGGCCACGCACTTCTGAAGCACCCTGTAGGGCAGAAATAATACTATAAAACTAAACATTTTTCAAAGTTTAAGTATACAGAATGATGTTATTTTAAATCTGACCCTTAAATATGGCCACGCACTTATGATGCACCCTGTAGAGCAGAAATAATACTATATAACTAAAAAATGTTCAAAGTTTAATAAAAAATATTATTGGCTGTTATTGGATAGCAACTTACGAGTATCTGCTTCGCCAACTGTACCATCTAGTGCCACTGTTAGGTTTTCCGTGTGAATAGTTCGATTATACTAGACTCCTCTCATCCGCTCAACATTTCCCCGAGCACGGAGCTTAGCTTTAGAAAGCTCAACGGCAAAATGCATAACATTTAGAAAGACTTTTGAGCTGAAAATCCATTTCGCGTAACAGGAAGTTTTAGAATTTGTAGTGTTTACATAATGCTTGTTGATTCTTTCGAGCTTTATGAAATTTTCTTCCACATCAAAGAAAATATTGTTAGCTTTGCAGACTTTTATTAAACGGCTTGCGGATTACTTTTTGAAACGTTTACTCCTCAAGGTGTTTCAGATAAATTTTCAAGTCGTTATTCCTGGAAATGAATGAACCGATTATAATTAAATTTGGAACGCATCCACAAGATACCTATAGTAGGCGCCAGATAAATGTGGAATAAAGTATATTGACCTTTCCCTAATAACTGTTCATAGGTACCTGAACAATTAAATATGAATCGTTTTTCATTATTAGACAATGTTAAGGATCACGAGAGATGATGATTCGGGACAGCTTTGTGTCATTAATTCCGTTTTTCAAATTAAAAATGTCAATAATTGTAGGTGGGTCAATGACCGTTATTCCACGATTATCTGGCGCCTACTATAGATCTACCATGTTAGTTTAGATTTTTTTTGAAAAAGAGTTTAATCCTTTATGGCCTCATTCTTTATTTAACAAACCTTAAAAATCCTGCCAGAATACGTACTGAGTATAAATTAGTTCTTCAAATCAGCTTAACGATACTGTAACACAATATTAAATAAATAGGGTGTGTGTGTATTCACAAAGAACTCGTACTTTTATCTCGTTAGTATCAAATCGGCCACAATCGAATGAGGAAGCAATTTTTTTAAGAATGTTGTAACACATGTATAGAGGGAAAGAGAAAATGAAAAATCACTCTCTCATTCCCTTTATGTATGCGTACCAACTTTCCTTTAAATCAGTTTATTAATTTCCAGAAATAAGGACTTGGGAGAAAAGCCCTTGAAAAGTAAACGATCTTTAGCCCAGCGCAGATCGGAATCTTAATATTGTAGCTTCCCTATAATTCTTTGAATTATCATCTCAGCTTCCTATTTGATTTGATTGACGACAAATACATGTTTTTATTCTTGTTATTTAAACTTTTCACTTGAAAAACCACATGAAAAACTAAGAAACAAAATTTGTAAGGCAACTATAAGAACCGTAACGCCACCTATCCTGTCAGCGATGAACTAACAACGAAATCCTGCATCGCGTAAGCAAAGTTCTCCGTGCATTTGAACATATACAACAGTCCGAATATCAACTGTTGGGCCCACCAGACAGAACAATCGTCTGGTCGGAGGATCCTCACTTTTCAATGAAGGTATGCGGGACTTTACTCTCTGTTCCACTTACCTATATACATGCTTTGGTATGTGATATCTACAGCTGGTACCTACATAATGAGTATATTCAAATGTATTTATAATGAGGAAATTCACGTGTACTTTGCACCAGCTGTTAGTCGATAGGCAGACATCTAAGTAGCGAAACTTTGAAGTTTAATAATGCTTCCGCGAATATTATAATGCAGAAATAATAGTCCGTAATTTATGGGTGACTTTGTCCTTGACCATAAAAGCTGCAAATCGTTCGATAAAAAAAGTTTTTCCGCTTTAATATATTTCATTTGATGTTTTTTTAAATATAGGTAAGAGATAGGTTTTTCGGAGTTTTATTTCTCGATTTTAACGGCATAATGGCGGATTATAACAATGGCGATAGCAGGGAACCCTTCATGCGCGAGTGCGACACGCATTTGGCTGGTTTTTATTGTTTAATTGATCGAACAACGCATTAGAACGAAATTTACCCAACTTTTTCGTCTATTGGTTGAGTTAACTACTTACGGATCAAAATCTCACCTTATGACCCAATTGCGCCTAAAACTTAACTCAAATGAGGTTAATTGGTGCTAACATGAGGTTAAATAACTATTTCATACATAATGGGCACGTTAGCGACAAAATCGGAGTTAACATAACTCTGACTGGTGCAAGTGAGCCTTATTTGACTTTTTTAGTAAAATCCATTTATCCGTTCTCTTCTTACTATTTCAAAAATATCATTAACTCGAAATAATTTCAGCCTTATAAAAGCTCAAAGCTGGTCTTCAAATTAAAATTTAGGTCGAAGCTAAGTAGGTGAAATGCTAGAAGGATCTTTTGATGCGTGAATGACATTGTCACAGGGCGCTGTTAGTAGCTAAACCTTTGTGAAATTGTCAATGGATAGAAATTATATAGAAGAAACAAGATGGTGGGTTCTCTAGTAGTTTGATACCCTATTTTTATTTTTTAAGCATGGAAAATAATCAAATGACTCCTTCCGCTGTGGGCGGAGCGGAAGGGAGTGTCACACTCTTACTGACTAAAATCCATCCGTGTTCCTCCAAATGCCCTTTTGCGTTTTAGGCCCGCGGTGACTCTTTCGAATTAATTCCGCAACCCTGGCAGGCTTGCTCCTAGCGGGCCCCGTCTTCTATGCTGATATCGCTTTCACGCGCGCGTAGAACACAACGCGCCGTCGACTCGGGCCTGCAGTGTCATTCCATCTTGATAACATAGATTGATAGCTTACTTCGTGATCACTTCACCCAAGCCTTCACTTCGATATGTTTACAGAATCGACCGGCTGATCGGACGGCGAGCAGCCGTCCGCTGTTTGATACCCTAAATTCATAACCTATAAACAGTTCAATACCATAACTCAATTGAATAAATAACGATCTTCAATTGAATAAATGATAGACTCAAAACAATATTCAGTCTATTCGGAACCTCAGGCTTGCGGCGTGTATTTTTAACGTAAGTGTCGTGCCGTGACCTCGATCCCTGAATGTCTCAAAGTTTCCGTAGTTTTCTTCGTGATTTACATATTTTAACAATCCGTGAATATTTAACGTGGAATATTTTTGTTCTGTATGGTGTCGGATGTAAAAGAATAGCGCCATCCCAACACTTCCCGTGGGTGTCGTAAGAGGCGACTAAGGGACTCACCAGAGAATGGGCAGCAGCATTCTCTGTTTATTTGCAACGGCTACACTGCGATCGCCAACCCGCCTGCCAAGCGTGGCGATTATGGCAGACCACCCTCTTGGGGGAGGCCTATGTCAGTGAACGTCTTACGGCTGATATGATGACGATGATGAATATTCTTACGTATACTTGAACTATTTTAGAAGGGAAAAGGTTGCATGTATTTTTGAAGGAAAGTCGTAATTTCTCGTCGGCCACGGTTTATTTTTATTGTTTCTTTGAATAATTCTTTTCACTCCGGACGCTTTTATCCTGCACGTCTTTTACATCGTTCTCACATATACCTACATATGTATATTTTCAACAGGAATGATGTAACCATCCGTGGAGTTTCTTGCACGTTCTTCTCCATAGAGATCTACGCTTCGGAACGTGCAAATAGCTTCATCTCTTTGACCGACCGACTTTGACAATTCAGAAGTGCCTGTAAATGGTCTAATTGAAATAAATGCTTTGAGTCTTTGAGCCTTGTTAAACAAGTAGACTATGTTAATTATGCGTGAAGGAGAAAATCGTTATTCAGGATGGGTATCTAAGAATCTTGGGTAAGAATATTGTTGTAATATTCTGGGTTGTTCTTTATGCCTAAATTAAGCATAGTGGGCTAAACTAGTATTCTTCCAACTCTGTATGCATTTTAATCCATATACGTTCATGCATTATTTTTATTACTTATCAAATAACCTTCATTTTGCTTCGCCGTAGTTGGGTAAAAAGAATAGATTATTTACAACTTGACTGCTCATGTAGGCCGTATACTTTTGAACGGGTCAAAATCATCTCAATGTCATTCATAAATTAACTTGAACGTTACCTAACTATGCATTCTGGTTAAAACCCGCATATTATTTAATCGGTAGAGTTCATTCAGCCATTATCATGAGTCGATGAGAACTTAGCATCTGCTCGATAGCTAAACTGTGTGGCCATTTTCCCTATATATATAATTTTCACATAGATTATATACTGGACACCTAATAATTTACATATTTATGAGCAGGCACATTAATTGAGCAAGGAATTATGTTCTTATATCCTGCAATAAGAAAGAATAGTATTTATTTGCATGAACATGACTACAATGAGTTGAAAAATACACTAGGTGTATCTGAATTGGAGTTTTTTTATAAAAAAAAAAACATTCGGGGCAGTCTTTGGGGACTGTCGATAGAAGTGAAAACTAAGCGAAAGCTAAAGCGTTCGGTGACGATGACGCGAGTTCCATGATTTTTGTTCACCCAAAAAGTACACATATATACACAGTATACCTACATATAGGTGATGGAAAGTGAGTAGAATTTGAACATTAAGTGTAAGTGGCTATGCCCGGGCCTGCGAACGGCGAGCGTCGGGTGGCTCGCTGTCCGATCACCACCAGGCCCGGGTCGAAGTCGCGTCGTGTTCCACGCGCTCTTCAAAGAGATGTCGATGGGGCCCGCTAGGGCCAGAGCCTGCCAGAGTTACGGATTTGTTCGAAAGAGTCACCGCGGCCCTGGAACGCAAAGTGCTTAAGAAGGAACACGGATGGGTTTTAGTCAGTAAGAGTCTGACACGCCCTTCCACTCCACCCAGAGCGGAAAAAGTCATTTGATGATTAAAAAAAAAAAGTAACACGTAAGTACCTATAATAAAATTGTATCTTAGGTTTAATAAAACTTAAACGCAATTAAAGGAAGGACTACAACAGATTTATCACCGGCTTCAATAGTTAAGAAACCACTTAAAACCAACAGTAACTATTCATTACCGAGTCCCAGTAAACAGAAAAGTAGTTCTTAATTAAATCTACCTAATGAACAGCTTAGGTAAACTTGTACTACAGAGAGGCAACTCCGTTCAAAAGGATGCAATCTTGAAACTCAATATTGAAAGCAGATCCAGGAAATTGTGTTTACAATGTTGCTGAGAGGAAGGAAGTGCAGATAAAATGATTTTATGCTAAGCTTTAGAAGCTGCAACTTTGAGTTTGCTGGAATATCCTTGGGAATGAGATGGGATTTGCAAAAGCTCTAGGTTTATTCAAAGGTTTGGGATTTGAACTCCCTAAGTCCAAAGTTTATAAATACAAGCTTTTGCCGGCTGTATTCTACAGGATAAAAGTATCTTATAGAGATACTATACTTTAATCCACCATATTATTATGGACTGTCTGTAGGTATGTCATACCTGCAAATAAAACTGATGAACGACACGTGAGGTTTGCCTCCTGCCCGTCCCTAGCTGTGCTCCCCCAACGATTCCCTGAGCTGAGGCCCGTACCCCACATGGGGTGCCCTTAGCGTATAGTCGCTTAGTTTGTAAGTTTTTTATAAGCCCTGGCTGGAGGCTTTAGTATTTATATTAAGGCCACCACAGGCAGGCTCGGTTAAGTAGTCGACAACCTCAAAGGTTGAACTGCGTGACGCTACTCACAAAAAAAAGAGAGGTCCGCCAATCCGCATTGGGCCCGCGTGGTGGACAACCCACTCTATCTCACACAGAGGAGGCCTCTGTCCCAGCAGTGGGAATATTGCTGATTGGCTGATTAAGATGTATGTACCTACGACTTTTTGTTCGTCCTGAGAATCGTACCTACGATCCCACCCTTGGCAGTCGCACTTGCGACCACGATACCAAAGGAGGCCAACATCACGATATTACTGGGATGACATGGTAGTACTAAGATCCTTTGTGCGCCAAGCTCTTTGTTTAACATGAAGTGAAAAAGGCCACCATTGTAAAATCATCTAAAGACAAAAGAAAAGTTGTGAAATGATCGTAATTACGGTTTTAATTAAATTCAAACTCCCATTGTGTCACTAAAAGAGAACTTCCGTTGCCGAGTTAAGATGAAATAGACAATAATAATGTTGGATGGACTGTGTCAAAGAAAACGAAAGGCGATGAGACGACAAGGAGAACCACTTAACACGTTCAGACCGGCACCTCATGAGTAGGTACTTTATATCCTACGGCGCAAATCTTCATATGGCCACCGGTGGTACATCACCGCCCCATGAACCAAAAGTCTTGCCGGGCAGGGTGCGACACCGATGGACACGGGCAGGATTAGACTAGGAATTATGCTTTCTCTCTCTTTCGTCGTACTATACCAGCCTTAGAAAAACCCTAAAGTGTACCGCCAGCTAATTATTGAGATTTTCTGTTGCACAATGCTCTACGTGTGAAAAACCAATGTGTTTGGATTGTTTCAATACGATTCATACAAAATAATTTTCATTTTATACCATCCATGATGGCATTTCATTTTATATTTTTTTCAATTTTGATTTAATTTTCTTATTATTACATTTTCTCAACGTAAGTTATCATAAATAATTCGTACAATTTATGTCGTGATTATGTCATTTTTTTTCTAATAAATATAATTTTCCAATACTGATTTTTGTTTACTTTTCGAAATAATATCCACCTCCTGAGCTGCACTATGAAAATTTGTCAATTTTACTAGGCGGGGACGGTAAGTACAACACCTTCTCTCAAAGCGGCCCGAATTTCTTAGTATATTGAAAGTATAGTGTGACGTGGCCACCGGTGGTACACTTCGCCGTGCCAGCAAATACTCCGTGCTCCACCGGTGGTACACGCCGGTCTGAACGTGTTAATAATAAACTACTAATAAAGAAGTATTGAAGCAGAGAACATGTAAAAAACTCACACAAAAATCCCTCTTGATATTTTAAGACAAAAAATGATGATTAATTAATTTAACTACTTGAACATAGGTACTTAATTTAAGTGCTTATTACTAGCTGCCGCCAGCGGCTCCGTTCGCGTAGTATAGATTCAAATTTTTCAAAAACGCTTGATTTATTTTTTATGTGCCTAAATACAAAGATTCATGGTTTTATCTTTAACAGGACTCCCATACAAACTTTCATCCCCTTCAAACCCTTTTCTACAAAAGGTAACCTATGTCCTTTTCCAAGGTCTAATCTATCTCTGTACCAAATTACATCTAAATCGGTTCAGCAGTTTAGGCGTGGAAGCTTAACAGGCAGATAGACAGACCACTTTTACACAGATAGAGTTACTTTCGTATTAGAATTGTAATATATAATATATATATATATTGTAATGACATGACTTCTTGAGTGGTCAACCTATAGAGGTATGCGGTACAGAGAGTAAAGTCCCGCACACCTCCACTGAAAATGGGAGGATCCTCCGACCAGACGGTTGTTGTACAGGTGGGCAACTGCCCGATAGTTGATATTTGGACTATTGTATATGTTCAAATCGCACGGAGAACTTTGTTTGCGCGATGCAGGATTTCGTTATTAGCTCGTCGTAGATGGCGTTGCGATTCTTTTTGTTGCCGTACAAATTTCGCTTCTTAGTTTTTCATGTGGCGGCATTGATATCGCTAAAAACCAACTTTCATGATCGTATAACTGAATTTCCATTTCGTCTAGTTGTACTAGACCCGACTATACCCGACTATACCCGACTATACCCGACTATACCCGACTAGACCCGACTAGACCCGACTCCTCAACTAAGTTTGTCGCTAATTCCTGTCTCCCGCAGATACATATAGGCGGAACTTCGTTAACTAATACATATGTACGCTTTAAACTACTGTGTTTGTTGTTCGAAGCAAACACGGTAGTTAATATTAGGTGTAATGACAGACGTGTTTCTAAGATGTTCAAGTAAACAGTGGCTTCTTAATAGACGGCAATTTTGCTGTTGATAAGTTTGGTACAATCATCGCCACTCCCCGGCTTCGCGCCCGGCGCCCGTGCAAAATTATATGCACAAACTGTTTTGGTTGCTGTACGTTTGTGCTGTGCCTGTGCCAAATAAATATTTTCTATTCTATTATATTCTATTCTAACTAATACATACGCTATAAACTATATTAGGTACAGACGTGTTTCTAAGATGTTCAGGTAAACAGTGACTTGCTGTCTATTAAGAGACAGCAATTTTGTTGTCATAAGTTTGGTACAATCGTCACTCTGCGTGTCGTGCAATCTCTTTTTCAATCCTAATTTTACTAGCGACCCGCCTTTTTGATGGAAGGGAAATCATAAAATGACTCCTTCCGCTCTGGGCGAAGCGGGAGGGAGTGTCAGACTCATACTTACTAAAACCGATCCGTGTTTCTCCTAATGCCCTTTGCGTTCCAGAGCCGCGGTGACTCTTTCGAACAAATTCCGCAACCCTGGCAAGCGATCCGCCCTGGCTTCGCGCCCGTGCAAGTTATCTGCACAAATCCACGTTTATTGCCGTTTCAGTAAAATCAGTTGTGTGGTAAATGTGTACCAAATTTCAACTGTCCAGTAGTGTCCATGGTAAATGTGTACCAAATTTCAACTGTCCAGTAGTGTCCATGGTAAATGTGTACCAAATTTCAACTGTCCAGTAGTGTCCATGGTAAATGTGTACCAAATTTCAACTGTCCAGTAGTGTCCATGGTAAATGTGTACCAAATTTCAACTGTCCAGTAGTGTCCATGGTAAATGTGTACCAAATTTCAACTGTCCAGTAGATTCGGAGAAAAAGAACTGTGACAGATGGAAAGACGCATCATGAATCCTGTTCGGGATCCGTTTTTCCTTAAGGAGGTTCGGAACCCTAAAAGTAAGAGAACCAGACAGAGGCAAACAGTGACTTTGTTCCATGCCATTTACGGCCGGTTTCAATACCGTATCTACTTTTAACCAACTATCTAATTAGCTACCAACAGTAGCTGAAACGTCAAGTTAAAAAGGCAAACATGACGTTTCAGCTACTAATTGTAGCTAATTTGACAGTTGTTCAAAGGTAGATACGGTATTGAGACCGACCGTTAGAGCAGAGCAGAGTACAGAAGAGAAAAGACGATAAGAGAAGAGAAGAAATGACATCATCAAGAAATAAGTCAGTCAGTCAGTAGGGAGGCAAAGAAGTTTACTGATTGAAGAAGGGCCACCTATGTATGTACCTTGATCATCCCCACGCGGTTACAAACGATAAACTAAATCAAATAGGTGTTCTTATTTTTGTAGAGCTGACATCACTTTGCAGTACCTTTTTTTATTTAAGGATGGGAAATCATCAAATGACTTCTTCCGCTCTGCGTGGAGCGGATAGAGCGCAAGGGCGTGTCAGACTCTTACTGACTAAAACCCATCCGTGTTCCTTCTAAAGCCCTTTTGCGTTCCAGGGCCACGGTGACTCTTTCGAACAAATTCCGCAACCCTGGCAACTTTGCAGTACCTAGTTAGAGCACATATTTGGACCTGCTGTGTGTGTGAACTTAAGAATTAAAGATATAGAAGACAAAATTAAGGCAAAACGAAGCAGAGAATACCGCATGAAATCTTAAGATTAGAATCTTCAGTGACCTTGACCGAACATACAAAAATGTAATAAAACTCAAAGAAACCGGTTACGTATGTAGTTCGCCACTAGTTATGTAAATGTAAACGGATTACCTGCGGACGGTTTGTTTCTTTGATATTGTCTGACATACTGCTGGCAGTTGCGTCATGTTTGTAATGAAATTACACAAAAAGTTTCGAAAGCTTTTGTGCAGATTAAAAAGACGAGCATGTTTTTCACAACATGTTGTGAAAGCCCGGATCTATTTATAATTATAATAAATATTATGTAGGTATCAATTTATTTTAAAAATTATAATAAGTATATTTAACTATAAAAATTATAATATTTAATTATAAAATTATAATTTATTTAATTATAAAAGTTATAATATTTAATTAGAAAAATATAATATATTTAACTATTAAAATGATAAAATTTAATTATAAAAGTTATAATAAAATCAAAGCTATTATGATCTTCATTGCGTAGGGCTTGCAATCAATCAAGCACAGTTTTCCAAATATGTTGTGGTCGGATTTCAGTCTAACCGGCTGGGTACCTAACCGTTCTTCTTCTTCCTAGTCGGATACTCTTGTAAGAGTGCTCTCTCAGCGATACGCCTCCATTTTTGCCGGTTGTTCACATTACTAGTACACTGGACCATATATGTAGTGGACTCGGTAGTTTCTTGTATCAGGTCAGTCCAGCGAATTGGTGATCGACCTGACCATTACAGCCCGTTAACTGGGTAACATGGTACCCCTTGCCGTGCAGGGCTTGCAATCTCAATTATTTTAATATCATTACTACATATTATTAAACAAAGTCACATCGCCATCGTCTGTCCGTCTTCTAAACGCGATAAACTCGAACACCACCCAACGAATTTACAAAGGGTTAGGTTTCCACCAATGGACAGAGTGCTTCATGAGTAAGATTTTGGTGTACTTATAATTAATTATGGGTTTGTGTGAATTGGCTGAAATGTAACGACGATTATAGGTGAAGATGTCGGATAAAGTCACGTTGACTGGGAGCTTATAATATGCGCTGCTAACCGTGTGAAGTCAGGGCGGGTTGCTAGTGGTTACAAAATAAATAGGTACAGACGCCAGCCAGCACGATACTGTCAAATTTCCCCAATCAACCTTGAACGTAATCATCATCATCGTCATATCAGCCGAAAGACGTCCACTGCTGGACATGACCCCTCCCCCAAGGGGGGAGGGGATTTGCCATAATCGCCACGCTTGGCAGGCGGGTTGGCCATCGCAGTGTAGCTGTTACAATGCACAGAGAATGCTGCTGCCCATTCTCTGGTGAGTCCCTTAGTCGCCTCTTACGACACCCACGGGAAGTGATGTGATGGCGCTATTATTTTAAGTTCGACACCATACAGAAGGTAATACTGTAGCGATAATGTTGAAAATCTATTAAAGGAATTTGATGGACTGTTGTAGCTTGATATTCGGACGTCTGTACTATGCTACCTTCCTAATAATCATATAGGTATCAACTTATCTATTTCCATTTTAGGAACAATTTACTACACCACCGATTATGTATTTACAGCTAATTTGTGTGACTTCACGCTATAATTAAGATTAGTTATGTTCATTAATGTTTATCTACGTGTCAAAGAGGCACGTGTCACGTTTATTTTAACTGTGTGACAGACGTCAGTTACGATAACCGAGCCTTTGTTTACGATTTATTATATTCATGCTTTTTTACAAATCCTTTTAAACCTGAATTAATATTTTCAAAAAATATTTTTCAAATAACATTCGTTTGTATGCCACGTCTTACCTCGCATCTAGGCATTTTTAAATAACTAATTTTACATGCAATTTTAAAATTGAAAAATACATTCTAGAGATTGTTAGTTTTCACGCCTCAACCTCTTAATCAATTTTGATAATAGGGTATTTGACTACTATGAAAAATGTAAATTAATTAATACTTATTTGAAAGATGGTATTAAAACAGTACGATTGGTGGTAAAACAAAGTCAAAGCGTTTATTTCAATTAGGCCCTTAAACGGCACTTTTGAACGTCACAGTTCAGTAAAATAATAATATTACATTAATAAAGTGACTCTACTGTCCATTCGGCGAGGTAGATTCTTATGGAGAAGAACGGACAAGAAATTCCATAGTTACTTCTTTCAAATAATGGTTTTTGCAATATTCGATATGCAAAAATTAATTTAATATTATGTGAGGACGATGCACCTAGAGTATGCTACTTATAGGAACAAAGTGTTACCAGCTAACAGAGAAGTTATAAACTTTTGAAGTTATTCTTTTTTCTTCAAAGACTTGTGAGTGACGTCACACGCAATTAGTGCTGTCTCTTTTTATCACAGATTTTGAAACGCTGACAACACCGCCATTTTTTGCGATTTTTAAGCAATATTTTTTTAACTGCGTCTTGTCTGCTCTCTCTATGTTTTGAGAAATGTAATAAAAACTCCATTCAAATACCCAATTCTGCTATAGAGACAGACTGTACAAAATAACATTCGACAATTTTATCGCACGACTGCGTTCCATTGCCATAGTTTCCGACATACACGGTACACAAGCGAAGCCGCATACAGAAGCCAGTAGAGACAAGATAAAGAACATCAAAAGCCCTCCCAGAGCAGCCCTTAGCAGCCACTATAATTAATTACCGTACATAATTCCTTAGTCAAGTTATAACGTGGTAAGTGGGTGCCCCCCCCCGACAGATAACTTAAGCCTGGGGTATTACTAAGGGATGATTTACCGACGAGGGTGGAAGGAAATACCTATGTCATCCCGCTTGGATGAGCAAGTGTTTATGGTCAAACTATTACTTTTTTGTATATGGTTTCCGGTATTTTTAGGGTTCTGTACCTCAAAAGGAAAAAATGGAGCAAATTTAGGATCACTTTGTTGTCCGTCCGTCCGTTTGTCTGTCTGTCAAGACCCTTTATTTCGGGAACGCGTGGAGGTATCGAGTTGAAATTAAAATCATATACTCAAGTCTACAGTCCCGTGAAGCTGTGAAGAATCAAACTAAGTTAACGTAAAAAAAAGATACGGCCGTTTAGAGTTTAGAGTACAAGTACATTTAATCATACAAAAAAACATTTTTTCCGATTACAAACATTTTCGGTTGCAGAATTGACCGTGACGTACATTGAAGTATGGGCGAACATTTTTTCACCAACAAAGATGTTAAGTTTGTCCTTCGATTATTCCTGCTGTATTTTGCTTTCACAGTTTTCTCTGTTTGTTTTTGTGGCGAAATAAAATTATATTGCAATTTCTATTCTTCCTAGTGTAATGAAAGAACTCGTGGCTAAAGTAAGGCTCTCCGCAAACAGGCCACCGACCACAGCCACCAGCGGCCACTGGTGGCCTAAGTAACGCTGTCATTTGCAGATCTTTGACAGACGTTACGGGTAGTCAGCAGCCATGAAATCAGTTTACTGGTGTTACTCAGTTACTGGATTACGGAATTCAGACAGACAGTTGCTCCATCAAAATTTCTGTTACAGCTGCACTCGATTGGATTGGATTCCCCAATTTATTTGGGGAAAATTGACATACCACCGATTCCGTCTGCATTATTTTCTAATATCAAAAGTAGGTATCCTATAATTATCTAAGTGTAATGGCTAGTTTACACAGTGCGAGCTAGCGTGTGAGTCAGCCTGGAGCTGCAGTGCAGTAACTCGCAGTGTTTGGCAGAATCTTACGAGTTACTGGCACGTGCGAGTTGGATAGTAGAACGCATCCAAGTTACTTCAAAATTTTTGGTTTTCACTCTCCTGCTCGCCTGACAGTAATTCGCACATGGCAGCAGCTCGGACATCACTCGCATCGTTCGGATGCGTTCGGCTGTAGCTCGCCAGTGGCAGCCAGACAATTGCGAGCGGAACCTGTATTTTTGAAGTATAACTTCTTTGCGCACGCTTGACTTGGGGAGTAAGCTGGTGAACGCGTGACGAGAGCGTTACGAAAAGTGTGATCGGGCGAAGCGAACGGAACGAAATGCCGTATGCTGTGTGTGTATGCGTGTGTGTATCGAGCTACTACAAGCAAATGAGCACACTAGCAAGTGAGTGCGCAGCCAGGTGCGCACTCTCTCTGTCTCCCTCTCTGTCCTGGATCCATAGGTCAATCGATCGACCAATCGACGACAAATGTATATACATGTATATATTATACATATATAAATATTTAAACATATATATACACATACATATAGATGGAGCTAAAGAAGCTATACTTAAGTCGTGGGTCTAAAGCACACTCGTTTTTTTTTTGTGTGCTACGCCTCGTAAAAGAGTGGGCAGCTACTATCATCGTGAAGGCAGCTAAGGCGAGCCGAGCTACTAGCATACAAGTAGGCAATCCAAGTAGCTGTCTACCATCTAGTCAGCAGCTCGCACTGTGTATACTAAGCCATAAACGTCTACGTCTTTGCTCAAGTGTCTCCAAATTGGTCTTACCGAAAATAATAATTAAGCTAATTGGTTTGGGAAGCCATGCATTTATGACAAGTAGTCTCTATCGGTTTAATTTCCAATGGCATATTAATTCATTTGCAGGATTGACTTCATTAGAGTAACCATATATTAGCAAATTCATTAATTAATTGGCAGATGGAAATACCGATTGTGTCTCATCAAGTGTGGTCATTATTTTATAAATGAGAATGCTTTACGCATTCTTATACAGTTTAACATATCCTTGTGTTAAATGGTGTCGGACGTAAAATAATAGCACCATCCCATCACTTCCCGTGGGTGTAGTAAGAGCCGACTAAAGGACTCACCAGAGAATGGGCAGCAGCATTCTCTGTGCATTGCAACAGCTACACTGCGATCACCAATCCGCCCCCTTGCCTATGTCCAGCAGTGAACGTCTTTCGACTGATATGATGATGAACATACCCTTGGGATGCATTCAAACGCAGCTTATATTTTAGGTGTCCATTTTTTTTTAATGGGAAATCATCACAAGACATCACTCCTTTCGCTCTGGCTGCTTACTAACTATATCTCACCAGTGTTTCGTCAAATGTTCTTTGCGTTAGAGGGTTGCGGTAACTCTTTCGAACAATTTCGAAAAATACAACCGACTTCCAAATAAAAAACACTACAAAGTATAAAATAACTTTAATTTCGGCAGTCGGTGGTTTTGTTTGTTTTCTCGTATTTTGACACCGACTTCCGTAGTTAAAGTTATTTTATACTTAGTAGTGTTTTTATTTGGAAGTCGGTTGTATTTTTTGTAATCAGATCCTTACTTGATGATCATGGGACCACCTGGAAAGTATACCCATTCAAACAAAAAAACAAATCCAAATCGGTCCAGCCATCTTTGAGTAATCGGGGAACAAACATAAAAAAAAATAAAAAAAGGTTCCGACGAATTGAGAACCTAATCCTTTTTTGAAGTCGGTTAAAACGAAGAAACAAAACCAAAAACACCGACTTTGGTTTTGAGTTATCTACAGCTTAATTGCAGCAACTTAAAAATCAACACACTAAAGCAGATACATATGTACTTGAGTCGGTCTCGACTGATTGAAATTATCTCGAATTATTTAGTAGCTTATACATATAGAACCTTAATTATTGGCAAATTAATTCAACAACGGCATTAACTTCAATACAGGAGGCTAAGCGAAAAGACATATCTCTACTATCTACGTACGAATTAAACCAATATTCCTAAAGAAATGTAAACAATAAAAGCGATTACATATTTTAACATCTTGTCCGAACACAATGGATTCAGTGGAGTCGTTGAATAATAATCTATTGAATGAATAATTTATTAAGAGCTTCCAACTGCGGCATGCGGCCATGTTTCTGTAACAGCGTTGTAGTCAAGTGGAACGATTTCTGGAGCTCTATGTTCAATGTCTACAGAACTAATATGGGGAGTTTTCTTATTCAGGATTTAATTATCTGCCTAGCCTTTTCCCAATAATATTGGGGTCGGCTTCCAGTCAAACCGGATTCAGCTAAATACTAGTATTTTACGTAGTGCGCCTGCCTACCAAACCTCCACAACCCATTAACTGGGTAACACGGTACTCCTTGGCAAGACTGGTGTCAGATTATCTGGCTTCTGACTATCCGTACCGACTGCCAAAGATATACAAATGACAGCCGGGACCAACGGCTTAATGTGCTTTCCGAGGCACGGAGGAGTCTCGGTATGTTAAGATGGTCACCCATCCACAGACCAACCTCGGCAAGCGTTGCTTAACCTTAAAGATCGACCCGTGCGGCTGTTATTATTTAGCCACGAGATTTAATAATAATAATTCTTTATTATCAGCAAACTAAGGCCCATAGATAAAATACACAAATTAAAAAAACAAAAAAATAAACTAATACATATTAATCTTGCTTAACTTATAAACTAAGACACACGAAGTGACGGTGTCGAGTTACGATGCGCGGTGTCGCGTAGCCTGCCGCGAAAACGTCGGTAGACTACACTCTTCGGCCAAAACTCTTCCTTTAGGAACGTGTCGAGATGTTGTGTCGGAACCCGCACCACAAACGACTTGAAGTTGGTGTTGTGACGTTGCTCCAATTTCTCGATCCTCAGGGTCCAGTTGGTCTTCACCTTCATGTGTGTGGTGGTGTGTGTGTGTGTGTGTTCATTTCAGGCTGCAATTCATGTAATAAGGTTGACGGCTACAAAATGGTTCGTTCATCTTGAAGGTTTTTATGGTAACCTTTAAGGTAATCTTCGTGTGTGAGAAAACAATTTTAATTTAATGTTACTATTAGGGTTGCCAACTATACTCTAAAATAGAATATTGTACTTTATTTTGAGTAGGCGTACAAAAACCGGCCAAGTGCGAGTCGGATTCTCATAAGAAGGGTTCCGTACCATAAACCAAAAAAAAACACGTTTCTGGAATGGAAACCCTCCTTAATTATTAAATTATTTGTTGTTGTAGCGGCAATACACACTCTGTGAAAATTTCAACTGTCTACCTTTTACGGTTCTTGAGATACAACCCGTTGACAGACAGACGGACGGACGGACAGTGGAGGCTTAGTAATAGTTGGTTACCTTTCGGGTATGGAACCCTAAAAAGGAATAGAGTAGGTACGCTATGACTTTAAAAACTGAATAACATCCAACCATTCCGAAATACCTAGTTTTTTGCCATAATTGTACAGTGGCGATAAAAGATAACCATGGTTTAATTGGAATCGTCTGTTGTCGTACAACCGTTCGTTGTGACGATGCTTAGGGGGCCTACGGGCAGTAGTCGAGTGAAATAATGATGAACATCCAGAAGGATGTTGATGTTGATGACGTCAACTCTAGAAAGAGTTGAAGCCAGATAATTTGCAAAAACGGTCATTGCCCTTTCCTTAATATCTCTTTGTAGGTACCTGGACAATAAAATGAATCGTTTTTCATAACTACAAAATGTAAAGGATCACGATAAATGTCAATTCTGGACAGCTTTATGTCTTTGCTTCTGTTTTCGGAATTAAGTAAGTACCTATGTCAAGAAATGTAGGTGGGTCAATGACCGTTATTGCAAATTTATCTGGCGTCGACCATAATGCAGTCTCTCATAGACTGCATTATGGTCGACGCCAGATAAATTTGCTACCAATGGATTTATTAGAGCGGACTGGCAAAGAACATTTAGGAACTAAGATGTGAGTTTGTATTTTTATGGGGGATAGATCATCTCTTTCTTTTTTTTTTTTTTTTTTTAAAGAGAAAAACTTTGCCCCACACTAGGAATTACTCCTGTATCGTGGGTGCGTTTACAAACATACAAAGTCACATACACAAACAGCCAGACCCGGAACCACTATCTGAAGGCCATACAAATAATTGTTCCGTGCGGGAATCGAACCCGCGATACGCAGCGCAGCAGTCAATCGCTCAACCACTGCGCCAACCGTGCTGTCAAAAAGCTCTATAGATGAATTATTTGTCTTCCGAGAATGCCCAAGAAAATTATCGTATAGAACAAAGAACCTTATAATTTCCTGCAAGTTGATTTCTATCCTTCATCCTTATAAAGTATTTAAACGGTGGAACACCTCGATCGATGAGGAAAACTAGGACAATAGAGAAAGTAGCTGCTATAATATACACAGGGTGAATTTTTAAAGGGTGTGTGGGTGGCCAAATCCACACAAAAAAACGACACTGAAAGAAGTCTCGAGCCCGATTTTGATGGTAAACTTAAACTGTACCTATATTTGGATTTTTGAAAAATCGAATCGAACCTATTGATTTTGAAAAAAAAAACACACCCTGTATTAATACACCATCCGAAAGTGTCAATAATAAGGATCAAATTCTAGGAAGTAACCACATATGGCAAACTAAAGGAAAGAGCTCATTTTTAACAAAATACTTTTTTAATTTTGAAAATAAAAATTATAACTGATATTTTTTCAAAAATCTATGAAGCTGTTTTAGTTTTCATTATTTTCGGGCCCTAAAAACCGGCCAAGTGCGAGTCAGACTCGCGCACGAAGGGTTCCGTACCATTATCTGTAAAAACGTTTGTTGTATGGGAGCCCCCTTAAATATTTATCTTATTTTGTATTTGTTGTTATAGCGGCAACAGAAATACATCATCTGTAAAAATTTCAACTGTCTAGATATCACGGTTCATGAGATACAGCCTGGTGCCAGACGGACAGTCGGACGGACAGCGGAGTCTTAGTAAAAGGGTCCCGTTTTACCCTTTGGGCACGGAACCCAAAAAACCTTTTAAAAATTAATCGTTTTCAGTGTTTTTCGATATTCCTCATAGTTTCAGATTTGGCCCATCCACGCACACTTTAAAAATTCAATTCACAAAGTATATGTAATTATATGTTTATAATACCTAATAGCGATTACTCATCTGACACTACGTTTCTGGAAGCCTCATCCATTCGTCTTCTGTCAAACGCTACGCCCCTGTATGATTGGTTCACTGCTTGGTTGGTAACCAATCATAACGGGTTACAATTTTCCTGGCATGATCTCGTGATCAATTCACGAAATTGCCGCCTTATTTGATTCATAGACTAGTCGGGCTACTCCAAATCAGAGCGTCAGTACAATCAAATTAAACATTGATCACGCCTGTATTCAACGAAGGGTTAAGCAGAGGTATACAGAGTATCTACCCCTTTCTGTGAATTTGAATTTGAAATGAAATTATTATCAAATGAATCCTCCGGCTCTGGTCGAAGCGGACTCAGAGTCAGACTCTTAAACTAAAAACTAACGGTGTTCCTTCAACCGCCCTTTGCGTTCCAAGGCCGCGGTAGCTCTCTCGAACAATTCCGCAACCCTGGCAGGCACTGGCGGGCCCAATCTTAAACTACACCCACATTTCGTCAGCCCCATGTTGTAAAAGGGGTGAACGTTTTGCCATCAACCGAGCACAAGACTTAACTCCATACTGAGAAATTCCAGATAGAAAAACTCGATAACACTTTTGCCCGACGCGGGAATCGACCTCAGGTCCTCATGCTCAGCCTTCACTAGACCAACGACAGGTGACTGAGTCATGACTGAGTCATGGAATAACAACAGCATAAACGAGACTAAGCCAGGCACGAAATATCAAATTAAAATCCCCTAAAATCGTTAATCAAAAACGAGATAACAGAACACGCCACAAAGCCATCAGCACATACAGGACTAATTAATCAGTGATTATTACAGGGGTGTCACGTAATGCCATGTCCATCCATCACGTTCGTAATTAATTATCGCCAACCCTAGCGGGCTCGTCTAAAAGAGGGTACTTCGTCTTAAGATGGATGGCGTTGATGGGTAGCGCAGCGATAGGCGTCATTTGGATTTTTTTTGGGGAACATCATAATTTTATGAGGATAAGGATGTTTTGGCAATTTGTTTTAATTGCGTTTAAAATAGCTTATCCATGTTTAAATATAGTATCGTAGTCTATTGAAACTCCGTACTAAAGTACTGACTGTATTTTTTTGGTTATTTACGTCCGGTTCAAAAAGAGAAATCGTGTTACCCCGGTCCATGTAAAATAATGGTATTCAACTGCATCAAGTAAGGCTGGAAGCCGGGCTCCCATAGTTGGGAAAAGGCCAAGTAGTTTTTAAAGCATCTAATTCCGACTGAACCCGGACAGTCATATATACAACGTGTAACAGAATAAACGCAATACCTCTTAAGAGGACGTTGTACATTATGAACAACTTTTACTATGTGTCGATTTTTAATATGTCGAAAGTATTTATATACTATCACAAATTACACCCAAACACAACAAATGATCATGCTCATCACACAAAGATTTGTCCTGGGTGGGAATCGAACCCACGACCTCCGGTTTAGCAGTCCACACTCCAGTCCACCACTCGACCAACAAGCCAGTCAATATGTCTTATACTACTAAAATAAGCCTGTACAGATATTTCATTTCGGTTGAGAAACAGGTAGGCAGAACGTTCCTCTGGATAATATTATTAACTTTCACATGGGTGAAGCCGCTCACAAAGGCTGGCTGTTCTCATTATTGTTTATGCTGAAACGAAAGATGGAACCCTAGAAGAGCCTACCCGAATGAAAACCAAAGGAAGTATTACTAAGCCTCCGGTGTCCGTAAATCTGTCTGCGAGCCATACACCTGGCAGGTTTCCTTTGGCTTTTGATCATATAATCACTTTTTAAAAGTGAAAACATTAAAAAAACACACACACAAACAAGTTATTGGTCTGTCCAAAAACAAAATTGAAATATTATAAAAAAAAAAACAAAATGTATATCACTATTAACAAAATTTGACAAATGTAGGCAAACATAAAAATAGAAAAAAACAGAAATTATAAACATTAAATTATCAACAAACAATAAAAAATAAACAATTATATTAAATCAAAAGTAAACTATTATTAGAAACTATCAATTATTAGATACAAACTGAATGACAAATAAATTAGATGAGATATTGATTTAATTTCTCATCTAATCCGAAAATAAAATAGAAAAATATAAATTAACAATGACATTGAATTATAATGACGTTATCAATTTACAATTATAAATCCTACTAATATTATAAACGCGAAAGTTTGTGAGTATGGATGGATGTTTGTTACTCGTTCACGCAAAAACTACTGAATGGATTTTGATGAAATTTGGCACATATTTGGTAGATTATAGTCTGGAATAACACATAGGATACTTTTTATCCCGGGAATATGTTCCCTTGGGATAATTTTCGATAATCACGTGGGCGGCAACTATAGTAGGCGCCAGATAAATGTGGAATAAAGTACATTGACCTTTCCCTAATAACTGTTCATAGGTACCTGAACAATTAAATATGAATCGTTTTTCATTATTAGACAATGTTAAGGATCACGAGAGATGATGATTCGGGACAGCTTTGTGTCATTAATTCCGTTTTTCAAATTAAAAATGTCAATAATTGTAGGTGGGTCAATGACCGTTATTCCACGATTATCTGGCGCCTACTATAGTACCTATACAATAATATAAAAAAAAAAAAAAAAAAAGTAAGTAAGTATACATTTATTTAAAAGTCTTCGTATAAGGAAACTCTTAGTCACAGATCGACTTCTACCTATGCGTGAAACGGAATTGCGTTTGCAGTTCCATTCCATTTTATTCTAGTTTAATTCCAATGTTCAATATATGTAGGTCAGTCGCTTCCACGCGCACTTTGTTATACAATAAGAGTAGTGCCGACCACATCGAGCGCGTTTCAGTTTTAAGTGAAAGATTGATCGTCCGACGGAAGATCTAGTGAGCGTAGATGGAGTGCTATTTGTTGCTCGGATTACTGAGGGATTGAGTGCGCTGGAGGTGTTTTTGGTTTAATGGTTCATTTATTTGACTTTGCAAGTAGGTCGCAAGCGTTATTATATTACTGTGCAAGAGGTCTTATCTGGCATTTGTCAGTCAAAGTCAAAGTCAAAGTCAACACGTTTATTTCAATTAGGCCATTAAACGGCACTTTTGAACGTCATCGTTTACAGTTCAGTAAAAATAATAATATTACATTAATAAAGTGACTCTACCAGTTAGGTCGGTAGGTGTACCGGGCCGGACAGGGGCGGATGGAGGATTGTCGTTTGGGGGGTCTTGACCCCTCTGAGAGTAGGTTTTTAGCAAAGCAAACACTAAAAAACATTTTATTTTGCTCAACGAATAAAACAAGCCTTTCTGGCATTACTTTTCGTAAATTCCTTAATGACTTCGTAACGTTTTAGCAAAGATATCTCGGTTTTGGCTTGAGTCCTTTAGCCCCCTCCCTGGATCCGCCAATAAGACCGGAGTTTGGATTTGAGCTTGGTTGAAGGCAAAAGGCTCGTCTCCATTACATCGGACTTAAAGAACAAAACTGACATCATGTGGGTCACTGAAGAAACACATCTACCAAATCCCCTTTGGAGTCCACAGGTGCTATGTAATAATCATGACGTCATAGAGAATCTCTACAAAGAACTTTCGCACGTGTTGTTAGAACATCAGCTATTCAAATTGAAACATAACACAAAGTGCGTTTACCTCGCCTACCCGCCGACGCTGTATCTTAGTTTGTGTGTGTGTGAGTGGTTAGTGACCCTGACTGCTAAACCGGAGGTTGTGGGTTCGATTCCCACCCAGGACAAATCTTTGTGTGATGAGCATGATCATTTGTTCTGTGTCTGGGTGTAATTTGTCTATAATATGTATGTATTTAGAAATATATAAGTATGTTTATCAGTTGTCTGGTTGCCATAGCACAGGCTCTGCCTAGTTTGGGATCAGATGACCGTGTGTGAGTTGTCCCAAGATATTATTATTATTATTATTTATTATTATTTAATAAATTCATTCATGCGTGCGCAAGCAACCTGCTTGCATGCTAATTAAACAGTACTCATTTAGTACTCTAGATAACTCTGCTTTTCATTACAGTAACTTCTCGGTTGACTAAACTCTTGAGGATGGTGGAAACGGTCAACGTGAAACTAAGCATAAAGTCAAAGTCAAATCATTTATTTCAACTAGACCTTTAAAAGGCACTTTTGAACGTCAAATTTACAGTTTGAAAATAAAATATTAGTGACTCTAGTTATTCATTCGCAAAAAGTAGATTCTTATGGAGAAGAACGGACAAGAAACTCCATAGTTACTCTTAACAAATATAAGTTTTACAATATTTTGTTTACATAAGAACATTGATCAATTGGTTATATTATGTGAGCACAATGCATCCAACATTACCCTAATATACAGCACACACTTATATACTAATAGGTACAACAAAGCAATCCCAGCAGAGATAAAATTAAGTTTGCTAGCAAGGGACATGGTACTCACATATTTACAATATAATTAACAACAATGGATCAGTGTGTGAGTTAAATTACATATTTAAAAAAAAACAGAAAGTACGCCAGTATATATGTAGTTAAAAATCAACAAGTTTGACTTTTTCTACCCTAGATCGTCCTATGGAGCAGGACCAGCATGTTTCCAAGCATTCTTATCTTTAATATAATCATCTAGCTTGTAATATGCTTGTTTACAAAGTGTAGTTTTAACATAACCTAAAGACACAGTAAACAAGACTTGATTTACTAGAAAGTTATTATATGTATTACTTAAGATTATTATTAGGAAGTAACTAATTCGCGACATCTCAAACATCTACTTACTAATTAAAAGAGAAACATATCAAATCATGAAAATTGCCATTCTTTATTAACCGACTTCAAAAAAAAAACGAGAAGTTCTACATTCGACTGTAATTATGTATTTTTTTTAATGTATGTTCACCGATTTCTCCGCCAATTGTGGACTGACTTACAGAATTCTTTTTTTGAAAAAAAAAAAAATAGATACGTAAATCCAGTTTAGTATTAAATCTTAGAAATTACTAATAGGAGCTTAAGTTTACCTCACTGAGATTATCTTAAAGTGCAAAGAAGCCTTAGTAATTATTAAACGGCCGGTTCCATTAAAGTATCTACCTTTAACCAACTGTCAAATTAGCTGCCAACAGTAGCTGAAACGTCATATTTGAAAGGGAAACATGACGTTTCAGCTACTGTTGGTAGCTAATTTGACAGTTGGTCAAAGGTAGATACGTTATTGAGACCGTCCGTAAGTCAATAAATGATAGCAAATGGACCGGGATTACTAAAATCACATGTCTATTTATTGTTTACACCAGTTCATAACATAATATCACGCTGGTACGCTGTGAAGGGGTGAGCACATGTGAATGTAAATTAATTGTGGAGTATCACCACTAAAAAGTGAAAAATATGAAACTTTTTACAAAAAAATACAACCGACTTCGAATGAAAACACTAGAAAGTATAAAATAACTTTAATTTCGGAAGTCGGTGTCAAAATCGAAGAAACAAAACCAAAAACACCGACTTTGGTTTTGAATTATTTCATTAGCTTATTTGATGCAACTTAAAAATCAACACACTAAAGAGTCGGTGGCAATTGATTGAAATTATCTCGAATTATTGCGTAGCTCATAATATACCCTCTTTTCCATATTCTTTTAATTGATGATATTTTTTTAAGCAGTTTATGAGGATAATCTTTGACTCAACCTTCACCAATTATAGGCAGGTCATCATCTGCCTAGCCTTTTCCCAACTATATTGGGGTCGGCTTCCAGTCAAACCGGATTCAGCTGAATACCAGTATTTTACGTGGAGCGGCTGCCTACCAGACCTCCACAACCCATTAACTGGGTAACACGGTACTTCTTGGCAAGACTGGTGTCAGATTATCTGGCTTCTGACTATCCGTAACGACTGCCAAAGATCTACAAATGACAGCCGGGACCAACGGCTTAATGTGCTTTCCGAGGCACGGAGGAGTCTCGGTATGTTAAGATGGTCACCCATCCACAGACCAACCTCGGCAAGCGTTGCTTAACCTTGAAGATCGACCCGTGCGGCTGTTATTATTTAGCTACGAGCTCCTCACCAACTACAGGCAGGTATGACATAGTTATACGTAGCAATATTCAGCGACCTCCCCAGGCGAAAATCAAAAAATTCCACGTCACGATAAAGAAAATTGGTCGTTCGCTAACAAAGGGAAAACTTGAGAAACACGCATTCTTCGTCAGAATTCGGGACATGGCGACATCTAGCGAAACTTATTACAAAGTTCTTGCACAAGTTGTATGATTAATGAGAATTCGACTGTGGTGGAAGTATCAGAAATACATCAGCAGTTCGGTAGGAGCGCTTTCGGGAAATGGTAGTTTGTTTTTAATCGTAATCATTTTTATAGTCCCGTTTAACTTTCTGGTGCTAAGCGTCTCTGAGCTAAACCGCGGACAGACAGTCCTTGTTGACTACGGAACCATAAAAACGATTCATTAATTTATTGTCCCGGTGCCTACGCAGAGAAATTAAGAAAAGGGCAATATACTTTATTCCAAATTAATCTGGCGCCTATCATACATGGTGTTCATCTATTGAACAGCCGGTCGATTTTGTAAACATGTCCAAGTTAAGGCTTGGGTGAAGTGACCACGAAGTGAGCTGTCAATTCATATAATCAAGATGGAATGACTGCTCAATTCGTGATCACTTGATTATATGCCTTCACTTCGACATGTTTACAGAATCGACCGGCTGTAAACATGTCGAAGTGAAGGCTTGGGTGATCACGAAGTGAGCTGTCATTAGCATTCGCGTAGCTCTCGAACGGATGAACCGATTTTGATGTTGTTTTTTTTGTTTGAAAAGTGAATTAGTCAGGAGTATTCTTAGCTATGTTTGATAAAAATCGGTCCAATATGGCCGCCGCCACAAAATGGCGGATTCCTAGTTTTTCTAAAGGGACTTATCCGTTATAAGTTTTATCGCCAAAGCATAAAAGCATCCGCGTGCCCCCGACGCCAAGCCACAAATTCGACGTACTTTTTGTCTCATATTTGTGACGTTTGGCGTACAGGGCACGCACTTGCTTGTCATGTATACGTGATAATGGCGGTCAAAAGGTTAATATATTCTTGTGAGTGTGACCACGTTACAACTGCTGCCAGGGGCTCTACTTTGACGCCTTAAAACCATCGTGATTCCTGTGTGAGAGAACAGGACGAATAACACTGGGTACTCCTTTCTCACAACGGAATCATGATTGATTCCCACTTCGTTGTACGGCCACAGTATTCCCTAACATGCTACAAATACAAGAAGAACCGAAAAAAATAACATTCATTTTTTTTTTGAGATGATTTTACTCTTGACTCTAGTCTAGGTCATAGATGACAGAGACAAAGTCGATGGTAGAGTGAACTTACCCAGAAGAAGCCTGTTCACTCTAATTTTGAAGAGATTAGGGTTGTATGCGTTCGGAAACACAGTCGCAGGCAGAGAGTTCCTTTCCTTTGCTGTGCGCATTATAAAAGACGTTCTGCGCAATTAGGTAATAAATAAGCTTACATTTGTTCAGTGTGTTGAAAAACATCATTTCATACTTGAACCAAAACTCAGCACACTTTTGTCTCAACGTATAAGTAATATCAATAGTAGATATTGATTTGACTGGCCTGTTGGTCGAGCGGTTAGTGACCCTGACTGCTAAACCGGAGGTCGTGGGTTCGATTCCCACCCAGGACAAATCTTTGTGTGATGGGCATGATCATTTGTTCTGTGTCTGGGTGTAATTTGTCTATAATATGTATGTATTTAGAAATATATAAGTATGTTTATCAGTTGTCTGGTTGCCATAGCACAGGCTCTGCCTAGTTTGGGATCGGATGACCGTGTGTGAGTTGTCCCAAGATATTATTATTATTATTATATATATGAAAAGAACAATGTGGCAATGCCGCCAGTCTTTTGGGTACACTTCCAGTCGACAGCGATGCGGATGAATTTTTGACGCCATATTTTTTTAGGGTTAATGTAGTTAGGAGTTTTATTTTTATTTCTAGTGCATATAGTTAGTTAAGTATTTATGGAATACAAATTAAAAGAAACATACTGCTTGCCCTGAAACGTTGTATTCCACTGTGCACATTTAAGTAATAAAACGACGATTATGATGAATCTGTTATCCTCCTAATGAAATACGCACATCAATAAATAACGCTGGGGTCGTTTTATACCCCATCGTCCTTTAGAGGGAGCCTCGATTGTGTAATTAGCGGAGCGGGCAATCAATGAATAATCTAATCATATCCGCCTCGCTGAGATTGGGGTCGTTATGCGACAAATTGACGGTATGACTGTCTGTTTGGACGTTTTATTTAATTATTCTGGATGATTAACGATTCTGTTGACATAGCTGGGTGTTGTTGAATGTTGCATACAGGGTTTATTTATCGTGGTTGAATCTAGTTTGTGAAAAGTTTACCTTTTTCTAACAAGAGGTAAACTTTACGGTATTTATTAATAATCTTGTGAATTTAAAATAAGACATCTATCATTTAGTAAGGAGAATTACAATAATGATTTATGGGCAATAATGACTCATGAATTTCAATTCGAAACCAGATAGCCGTTTTTAGGGTTCCGGACCCAAAGGGTACAAACAATGGAAATCTATTACTAAGCCTTCGCTGTCCGTCCATCCGTCCGTCCGTCTGTCTGTCAGCGTGCTGTATCTCATGAACCATATTAGGTAGACAGTTGAAATTTTTACAGAGTGTGTATTTTTGTTGCGGCTATCACAACAAATAATAAAAATAAAAGGGGGCCATACAAGAAACATGTTTTTTCGGCTTATGGTACGGAACCCTTCTTGTGCAAGTCCGACTTGCACTTCACCGGTTTGTTGTTTATGTATTTTATTTAATTACCGCAGCTGTCAAAATAATTATTGTGCCGCCATTTCCATACTATGTTGGGTTCGACTTTCGTTCAAACTAGATGCAGCTGAGTTTATCAGCAGTGCGATTCTGAAAACATCTCACCGTGTAAGCTATGTGAAGTGAACGTGAAGTGAGCTGTCAATCCATATAAAATATGGACATTATTCACTGACTACATGTAAGGACCGACCGACCGTCCGAGGCACGGAGGAATCTCGGTATGTTAAGATGGTCACCTATCCGTGGACCCACCTCTGCAAACGTTACTTAACATTGGAGACCGTGGGGCTGTTATCAAAGTCAAAGTCAAAACGTTTATTTCAATTAGGCCATTAAACGGCACTTTTGAACGTCATCGTTTACAGTTCAGTAAAATAATAATGTTACATTAATAAAGTGACTCTACTGTCCATTCGGAAAGGTAGATTCTTATGGAGAAGAACGGACAAGAAACTCCATAGTTACTCTTTTCAAATAATGATTTTACAAAATTTGGTATACAAAAATTAATTTAATATTATGTGAGGACGATGCACCCAGAGTATGCTACTTATAAGAACAAAGTATCACCAGCAGAGGTAAACTTATTAATTTCCTAAAGAAATTTAGGTAAATGGTACTCACATATTTACAAACATTGGAACCATTAATTAAACAACAGTGTGTGAGTCAACAGAAAAATAAAAACACAAAAAAAGAAACAGTATACCTATAAAGTTAATACATAAATCAACCATTTTGACCTTCACCCTTGATTATCCTATGGAGCAGGACCAGCAGGTTTCCAAGCATTCTTATCCTGAATGTAATCTTCTAATTTGTAATATGCTTGTTCACAAAGTGTACTTTTAACATGAGTTTTAAATTTTCTTTCATTTAGTTCTAATATGTCAGAAGGTATTTTGTTGTAACATTTAACACAATACCCCATGAAAGAAGTGTGGACTTTAGCTAATCTAAAAAATGGTTGATCTAATATGTCTTTGTTTCTAGTATTAAAATTATGTCTATCACTAATTTTACTAAAAAGATGTCGGTTTTATCATCCCAGCAGTGCAACATTATAATAATCATAATAATAAACGTTTATTTCGACCAACATGGATGGCACACACATTACACATAATAAAATAATAACAAAAACACACACACATAAACATACGTAAAAATACAAACACACATATTACTGGTTTCGATTGCTCAGTCCAGCCCTATACATTTTTGAAATTTGTATCTATGTACACCAAAACAGACATGAATTTGAATTGTTTAATGATGTTGTATCCAGACCCAGCCGCAAAGTGTATATGCTTAATGTTCCTAGACGTAGAATTAAATTGTTTTCTAATAATGTGTACTGCATGTCAATTACTGTTTATAACAAATTACCTGATGGCTTCAAAACTCTAAACCTGAGAACTTTTAAATGTAAATTATTCAACTTTCTTTTAAGTAAATGTTATTACTCGACTGACGATTTCATGAATGAAAAATTGACCTAAATATTTGACATTGCCTATAAAACATATTTTATCTCCTTGACCAAATTGAATTTTGACTTATATAATTGATCTTTTTTACAACTATTGTCCAATTTATTAAAATTATTTATAATGATTAATAATTTAATTTTAACGTATTAATGTAATGATGATCCATAATTTTACAAACCATATTTGTAAGCCGGAAACGGCAGAATATTATGATCTTAATATTATCCATATAACAACTTTGTACAATATTCTGACAAATAAATGCATTCTTTCTTTCTTTCTTTCTTTCTTTCTTCTTTCTTTCTCAGTAAGTGAACCATACAGCAATGGTTCAGGTACTGACAATCGAACGAATCGGATTATATGTTGATTATGCATCTCTCTTTTAATCCGAGCAGTTTTATTTATCACTCGAAAGGCCAAAACGGCCAAAGGACCGAATTTTAAATGGAACACCGATTCAAATAAATTCAGATTGCATTGTTAAAATCTGCACAAAATCAACAGAGCTGTGATCAAATAAATAACGTTGGCATTTACTTCGGCAAACATTATTATTTCAACTGACGTATTGGAATAAATATCTGATTCAGTTTAGCACGAAAAATAGTAGGTAATATTGCAGTGGGAAATATAGCTTGCGGGGACGCTTTTAACTGATCTGCCAATACAAAGAGAGTGATACGTATTCCGGGTAACTATTTACATACCAATACGGTCTCGATTCTGCTAAGTCGGAATGTCAAGCCAGTGCTTACATACAGGTAGTTTCAAAACACCATTATTAAGTAAGAATATTATGCATATGGGATCAGTTATTTACAATAACGTACCTAATGACATTAAATATGTTACAACTAATTTTTTTCAAAAATAAATTAACGAAACTACTAATTGATAAATGCCATTACGCTGTCAGTGAATTTTTAAATGATAACACCATAGGAAATTTCTCAATAATATTTCATTTTTATTAAATTTGTTATATTCTAATTTTATATTCATGCATGACTATTGTTTTCCGGTGAATTTGACTTTGAAGAATATGACATTAAACCTTATAATATTAACTTATTACCGGACAATATTGATTAATATAGATTTGCAATACTTATGATTATTCTAGTGCTTAATTTTGCATGCCATACGGTAGAATGTACTGGAATTACTCCAATTCTTTTTATTGTACACCATTAAAATTATGTTTTATTACCCACATTATTTGCAAATAAATTATCAAAAAAAATAAAAAATAAAGTAAGTCAGTTTTTAGGGTTCCGTACGCAAAGGGTAACCAACGGAACCCTTCCGTCCGTACGTCAGTCTGTCAGCAGTCTATATCTCATGAACCCCAATAGGTAGACAGTTAAAATACAAGAAACATGTTTTTTTCGGCTTACGGTACGTAACCCTTCGTGTGCAAGTCCGACTATACTTGGCCGGTTTTTTACGCTTTCACGCCTAAATGGCTGAACCAATTTTGATTATTTTTGGCACAGAGGTAGATGGGACCCTCCATACGGTAATTGGGTACTCTTTGTAAACTGCGAAAATCTATCCTGACGCGAGCGAAGCTCCGGCCAAAAGCTAGTTAAGAAAAAAAAATGTTATCTTATTTTCTTGGCTGCCATTCTCATTTCGGCAAAAAACATAACTTCAGTGTTTTTCGGTTATTCGTTAAAGGAGGATTTAGCTGTCCACCGTCCAGCTCTCTGCAATACCATTGGGAAGGGATTAGCTTGTTAGCCGGGTCAGATTTGGGAAAACAATAAAATCGGGAATGGTTTTTGGCTACGTGTAAATGCAGTCTGTATTGTCTTTGACTATGTTATTGGGTAGATGGTTGCTTATTTTCCTAAAATTATGTAGGTAGGCCATCTGTTGAGTTGTGCGTAACATTTTTGGCATCATCGACGCCTTTAAGTTCTTGATTGCAACTTTTAACACATTCCGTAATATTATGATTTGTTTCTTTTGATGTAAAAACAAAGACACTTACGTGCAGTAGGCAGCACGATCGTGGTAATACTTTGACCTTGAGCTGGCCCAGTGAAATACGAAGTTTTTACAGAATGCGAGGTCTGGTTTTATTACCACTGACGTGGGGCGTTCTGTACCTACTAATGCTTATATTACTGGAATGAGGTAGGCTTTTTTTTTTTTTTTTTAAGGATGGGAAATCCTCAAATGACTTCTTCCGCTCTGGGTGGAGCGGAGCGGAAGGGCGTGTCAGACTCTTACTGACTAAAACCCATCCGTGTTCCTTCTAAAGCCCTTTGCGTTCCAGGGCCGCGGTGACTCTTTCGAACAGATTCCGCAACCCTGGCAGGCTTTGGCCCTAGCGGGCCCCGTCTTTTATGCTGACATCTCTTTGAGGCGCGCGTGAAATTCTGACATGCGATTATCCAAAATATTCGAACAGCACACGCACAAGACACGAATAAGTACAGCAATACAGCGATTCGTGCCCTCAATAATACTGCGTCCATAAAATGTTAACATTGGCCAGAAATCAAGCCTCGCACATCACATGACATGATCGTAAAAGCGGTGTTAAAGTTCCGTACACATTCCTAGGACCATTTTGGGGTTAGGAAATGTCGGTTACTAGTAAAAGGGGTTTTTTATGTAGCTACTTATAATATTTTGTAGCAGTATTGTGTTTCTGGGTTTCAAAATTTCCCTTTTATCCGACTTCAGAAAAGGAGGAGGTTCTCAATTTGGTTGTATTTTTTATATATTTTTTTAATGTTTGTTACCTGATATCTCCGTCATTTATGACCCGATTTGAAACATTTTTTTTTCATGTGAAAGGTCCCATAGAATTTTCATCAAAATCGAATGATAAGTTTGGTTTTTAAATCAAAATAGCTGGAGGAAATAGAAAATATATATTATCATCCAAGTAAGAAGACGAAATTGCGTGTTTTGCTTTTCTGTGACTTTCCACTGGTTTTTTTAGGTGTGGGAAAAAAAAAATAGAACCGACTTCCAAGTAAAAAAGAAAAAAAAAGATGTACTAGGTATGTTTCTTCACTTGCTCCTACTTTCAGCGACATACACGGCTCCTGAGGCTTTGATGATGAATGATGCTCGGATTAGGTCTGACCAGCCTATGGGACTTCTTCCCCCAGAGCGGGAAGTGCATGGTACGTGGTGGACCACCCACACGCACAAAATGTTTTGGGAACACATTCATTGTGCGTACAGCTAAGGAGTGGAATTCCCTGCCAGAGTCTGTGTTTCCTGATAGCTACAACCTAGGAGTCTTTAAGTCAAGAGTGAATAGGTTACTTCTAGGCCAGCGTGCTCCATCTTCGTCCACATCATCGCTTGCCATCAGGTGAGATTATGGTCAAACGCGTGCCTATCAATGGTAAACAAAAAGTCTCGGCATAGTTACCAATAGCCTACCGATCGAATTCGGTCGATAAATACCTTTCACTTTCAATCCAAGAGAGCTGTCAATCCATTTAGCCAAGATGTCACGTGATCACGAAGTGAGCTGTCATTCCATCTTGGTTATATGGATTGACAGCTCACCTTGTGATCACTTCACCCAAGCCTTCACTACGACATGTTTACAGAATCGACCGGTACCTATTCTACTTCCTCTAATTCTTCTTTGTATGAACCTAATATACGAAAAGAACATAGCGTCGTTGCAAATTTAAAATCTCCTATGTGACATTTTTGTCGAAAATGAGTTTTGCAGATATTGGAAAGCGATTTTGAATACCCATACTTAGCAAAAACTTCCATTGACTTTGAATACTTATTATATCGATAAAGCACATAAAATTACTAAAAAATCTTAAGTGTCAGCCAACATTTTACAGGAAGTTTATATTTATTCTCGAAAAGTTAATTTTTACACATAGGAGATTTTAAATTTGCAACGACGATAGGTAGGTTGAATTAGCAATTTTGCAGTTTTTACAATTTGAAAAGTTGGTGTACGAAGACACAATGTTGGCAGACATTCTAATTGTAAGATTTGATGTTTTTATTGTTTGTATCAGTCTTACAAAACCTAAAGCGAGCTATTATTGTAGATTTAATAGCTCGCACGGTATAATACAGACAGTTGTTTGATAAAGAAAGACACGCGGACATAAATCAGTAAGAAACACATAAAACCAGAACACTATCTGGAATTCATTGCCACGATAAATCAACGTTGCTTCTGCTACAAAAACGATACAAATCAAGAATACTGCACTGCAACGAAATTTATTTCTATCTTCGGGACCACAGAGCTAAGAATCGGTCTGCCTATAGTAGGCGCCAGATAAATGTGGAATAAAGTACATTGACCTTTCCCTAATAACTGTTCATAGGTACCTGAACAATTAAATATGAATCGTTTTTCATTATTAGACAATGTTAAGGATCACGAGAGATGATGATTCGGGACAGCTTTGTGTCATTAATTCCGTTTTTCAAATTAAAAATGTAAATAATTGTAGGTGGGTCAATGACCGTTATTCCACGATTATGTGGCGCCTACTATAGTCTTTTCCCAATTATGTTGGGATGGGCTTCCAGTGAAACGGGAAGCCGCTGAATACCAGTTTTTAGGGTTCCGTATCCAAAGGGTAAAACGGGAACCTATTATTAAGACTCCGCTGTCCGTCCGCCTGACTGTCAGCCCGTCTGTCACCAGGCTGTATCTCATGAACCGTGATAGCTAGACAGTTTTCACTTTCACAGCTGATGTTTTTCTGTTGCCGCTATGAAAACCAATAATAAAAATGAAATAAAATGAAAAATACATGGCCCCCATACAAGAAACATGTTATTTTCGGATTATGGTACGGAACCTAAGTCCAACTTGGCCAGTTTTTTTTTATAAGAAGCGACTGTCTACGGTAACACGGTTCTTTTTGGCAAGGTCGGAGTCAGATTTTCTGGCTTCTGACCACCTGGAACGACTGTTAAAGATCTATAAATAACAGCCGCGACCAACGGTTTATCGTGTTTTCCGAGGAACGCCTTCAAAGGCATCGTTTAACACATCATTTGTCGTAATCATTGTCGGAGTGTTCTGTGTTGTTACGTTTCAAGTACAGTTGGGCAGGACACTTGGCTGAACGCGGGATTGGCCCCCGGGCCAGATTTTGTTCTAAATGTCTGGCCCAGTAGCCACCGACAGGCGGCCAAGGTTAGGTTAGGCCATAGAAACCACTTCCGGCTAACTGGGTCCAGGGGCGGCGGACTTGGGGATGTCCGTCGCCCCCTATTCATCCGGACCCGAGGTGCCAGCGCGTGGTGGCCCCTCTTTGACGTAGCGGGGGGAGTCAAACACCTCACTACTCTCACTCCCCGGCCTAACACCAGCAGTGGATGATTCCAGGCCACTACTATGGTAAGATGTAAGTAAACAATGACTTACGGAAAACGCTTGATTTTTATGGAATTTATTGACTGCCGCCTCTAGCAGAACATCTGTGCTCTATGTTCTGTACAGTGTCGGAGAGATGGGATCACATGACCTCTGCCGAATAAATCTTTTGTCCCGATGGTTTGTCGCGGTATTGCAGAAGATACAAAATGTGTGCTGTAGGTATTTTATGTTCCTGCCAGGGTTGCGGGATTTGTTCGAAAGAGTCACCGCGGCCCTGGAACGCAAAGGGCTTTAGAAGGAACACGGATGGGTTTTAGTCAGTAAGAGTCTGACACGCCCTTCCGCTCCACCCAGAACGAAAGAAGTCATTTGATAATTTCCCATCATTAAAAAAAAAATAGTATTTTATGTTAGGAACGAAATGACACTGAGAAGCCTGAAAAGAAAGGTAGGTTATTTGTTTTAGGAACATTTGTATTTTTTTGGAACTCCAAACTGTGTAGAGTGCAACTTAATTGAAGATGTATATCATATCATGATGGAGTGTGTCCGGAATGAGCCGGAGAGACAAGATTTGTTGATGGTGTTTGGTAATCTGTACGAGACAGAGGTATATCACAGCGTCCTTGCTGCTCCTACTTCAGAAGCAACCAGGATGATGTACAAACTCGTTAATATTGGAATTAAACGCAGGGGTAATTGAGTATAATAAGCAGAGGTCGGAATTAGGTAGAGTTATTTATGTACATGCATCGAAATTTAGAAAATTAATATGGATCTTCCCAGGATTTCTAATAGACAATCCCGTGTGGACAACAATATTATAAATAAATAATATCAATATTCTTTTGTTTTTATTTGGCAACGTCGCGTGTGCAGTGGTTTAAATTGTGTAAAAGTAAATAACTTGTTTATTTAATAAATCACGGGATTATTCTGCTCTTTAAAATTAATCTCGGGATTTGAGGCATTTCCACTTTATTCTTTCGCCGTATGAAATCAGTCTAAGTACATAAATAACTGTACCTAATTCTGACCTCTGATCAAAAGTAAATTATCTTAGTTATGTTTACTTTTCAAAGTTGATTTGTACCAATGAGGGTGGCATAATCTATCTAGATTATAGACAAATAAAAAAACAAAAAACATTTGGAAGAAATATAGAGTTCAGTTTATAAGTGTTGATACACATAGGTAGGTAGACCAAACATCTGTGTAATGACATGATTTCTAAACAATAGGATAATTTTTTTAAGTGACAGTATTAGTTTTGAAAGGCTAATACAGTTTCTGATCAGTAATTCGAAACTAAAATTATAAGGGGTAAAAAGATTTAAGTTGAAATTATGAACCGATTATAAAAATTAATAACACGAAAAACGAAATGCAACGTGGCCTGTCCTATGGGATAGATTATAATAAATAAATAATAAATAATAATAATGTCATTTAATTCAGGTAACAAAGACCCATAACAAATATACCTTACAGACTATCATACATATTAATAAAAACCACAAAAATATTAATAAACTATTGTACACGAAGGCGTCGTGTTGCGCTGCGTGGTGTCACGTAGCCTTCCGCGGAATCGCCGATATACGACACCCTTCGGCCAAAACTCTTCCTTGAGGAAGGTCTCAATATGATGAGTCGGAACTCTCACCACGAATGACTTGAAATTTGTGTTGTGGTGTGATGGTAGCGAAATCGCGTGGAGGAGCTAGTCAACTATCATCGTCATCATCATCATCATATCAGCCGTAAGACGTCCACTGCTGGACATAGGCCTCCCCCAAGTGTCGCCACAACAACCGGTCCTGTGCGTCTCGCATCCATCGGTTACCCGCGACCCTCACCAGGTCATCGGTCCACCTTGTGGGAGGCCTTCCAACACTACGTGTTCCGCTAGAACGTTTCGGCCCTATCGACCATCTGTTCTGCGAGCAATGTGCCCTGCCCACAGCCACTTCAGTTTGGCGATCCTTCGGGCTATGTCGGTAACCTTGGTTCTCTTGCGGATATCATCAATCCTGATTCGATCACGCAAGGAAACTCCGAGCATTGCCCATAGTCTACTATAAACATAACATATCAGAATTACCAACAGCCAAATCAAGTCACCCATCGTTTTGGCCAACTTTCACACTTGAGCCTTTAGCCTCAAAAAGCAATGTTTTCCTTGCATTCAAACAAGCGTATTAATCCATTGAGAAAGTAGTGACATTGGCTCTTCCGCAGACACGGAGCGCTGGCACAGTGCCTACTAACACATTCGTTACAGCCCCGGCTTCCTGAGCGAGATATGCTCCTTTTTCTTTCGTGAGGATAATCAAAATATTTACATAGTGTAACTTCATGCGCGAATCTCTTGGGGGTTGGCAGAAAATGGAGCTAGAAAATTCTGTGGGCTTATGACATTACCATATCTCTGGCTTATTTATTACGGCACATAGGTACAAAGGCAGATTTAATGCCCTAGGCTAGGCATTCTCTGCCAGTCAACATCGTTTTATTTTTGAGTAAATGACCCAAACAATCTTAGGATAGATAATTTGGGCCCTTTAGGTCGCAGCGTTAGTTGTAGCATCAGTAGTATTAATTAAGTCTCCCAAAGTGCAAGTCTATGGGTTCTTGAGAGCAACTCTAAGTCTTAGTTAAAAAATGGCCTTTGATTTCCCCGAAAAAAAAATTAATTCAATAATGTAATGGTGTCCCACCACGTCCGTGCAACGTACTTTATCACTTCCATTGCTCTATTTTCATGAAGTCCGTGGGGGAGGCGCATAATTTCGCGACAAAAAGGCCACAAAGGTGAGCGAATGCGAGCGGCTCCGAACATCGAAATAAAAAAGTCGCTGTACGTCAGCTGCACTAGGCAAAAAAATTTAAAAAAACCCGGGAGCCAGCGGCACTGGAAAGTGTTAACAGAAGTTTTTTCAGCTACTAATTAACTTGGCAATATTAAGCATAGCTTAAGGCAGCTTCAACTTAACTTGGCACCTTACTAAGCTTCGTTTTAGCTTGTTAGAATTCAGCTAAAGTTTACTGCAGTTAGGTGGGACGCAGTTACTGCAAACTTAGCTTCCGCCTTCTCGAGTCCCAGTTCGAATGCAAGATGAATTTGCAGGGGTTATGAATTTCATGTTTCGTTTTGTATATTTTAAAATTCATTTGCCATCTTCAGGGTTATTTCTTTACCAAAATGTATCAAAATCGGTTCTGCGATTTAAGAGTGTAAGCGTAACAAACGAACTCACTTTCGCATTTATAATATTAGTCAGGGTTATTACGCAGACCTTTAACTGCTTCAAATTATCTTAGCACCTTACAAATATTTTAGCTTGTTAGAAGTCTAAAGTTTATATACTGGAAGGCATTTGTTACAGCTAATAACGGCGGATACAGTGGAGACATAGGTAGCTTCCGCCTTCCAAGTCCCAGTTCGAATGGGCGACAAATCCTTCTAATATTATAAATGCGAAAGTTTCTGAGGATGGATGAATGATGATATAAGGATTCAAAAAAAGGAGGAGATTTTTTTTTGTTATTACCTCATAACTCCGTCATTTATAAACCGGTTTGAAAAATTCTTCTTTCATGTGAAAAAATATACGTTCCTTTTAGTCCCATACCAATTTTATCAAAATTAGTTCAGTGGTTTAGTTTTTAAATCAAAATTGCTGGAGCAAATAGAAAATCATCCAAGTGAACGAAATTGCGTGTTTTGCTGTCCTGTGACTTTCTTGTGGTCGTGGATGTGTACCACTAAAAAGTGTAAAGTGTTTTTGGTTGTTTCTTCGTTTTTTTAACATCGACTTCCGAAATTAAAGTTATTTTATACTTTGTAGTGTTTTTTTTTATTTGGAAGTCGGTTGTATTTTTTTGTAAAAAAGTTTTTTTTAAAGATATTTTTTACCTTTTTTTTATAAGCGGAGCCGCGGGCGGCATCTAGTTTTTATAATATGTATGGGTTATATCATATTGTATTTGATTTGTTTAGGTTTGTATTTATAGTGTGGTCATTAATTAGTTCTGTGGACTAGCTAGTTTTCATGGAATTTGTTAAAATTAATTAACTATAGATTATAGAATCCATATTCGGTGTCACCAACATTCTTATTGCCAATGAGTATTTGTAGGAAGCACAGTCAATTATTTTCGAGTCACGCTTAGGTAGAGTGGCTATCATTATACATATTATAAGTGTAGCCTACAAATTGGCAAGACGTTTTGTTTTGATATGATAATATCAAGTATATAGTGAGGCGTGCCCAAACGCTACCAGAGTTTAAAAGAACGGTGAAGGAGCATTACTTTTCACTTTAACTTTTCCGCTCCTGTCTCAATTATATATCTGATATTTATTAGTATATAAATTGGTATTGTATTTATGTATTTTATATTATTATATCTAATTATTAGGTATTGTTTAAAACGTTTGTACACTGACAGCCCTAAATCTATCTCCCTTCGTTCAATCCATCTAAAGGTTGTCTGGAAGAGATTGCCTTGTACGATAAGACCGCCCATTGTGCACTTATTTTATGTATGATTGTCCTGTTCTTATTATGAGGTGTACAATAAATTATATAATAAATAAATAAAATATCGTGATGTTAAAACTTTTTCAAACAGCGTATTAAAGTTGTCTGGTGAATCATATTTTACAGTTTCAAATAGTAATATCAATCAATATCTTTTAAGTAATAAAATAGAGAGCATAACTTTATTTCATCGGACATTTTAACGTTGGCAAGTCGTAAATATTATGTTTGAATTTTTATTGCCAAACGGATTATGGATGCCAGCGTCAAAGTAATTTTTTTTTTATGTTAGACAAATATTGGAAGAGTTGTTGAAATAAATAGGTACCTAACTATCAAGAAGAATGGAAGTCGTTGGAAAAAAAACCAATGAAACACACACATATTTATGACAAAAAAATTAAATACCAACCAATATAGACTTGTGCTGGATGTGCTGCCTCGATCAGTTAAATATAATAAAAACTCTATGACTATGTGTGTACGTCTATAATAAATTACCAAAAATGTTTAAATCATTAAATTGTAAGTTATTTAAAATCCAATTATATAAATGGCTCAATAATAATAATTTCTCTAGCATTCATGAATTTTTAATATGAATCAATGTAACATATGTTTTTCAATGTTATAATGTATTTTTAGTTGGTAAGTAAGTTTACACGCTTTAGTTTTAAGCAAAACATGTTTGAACAAATATTTTTGAATAACACCTTGTATACCATGTTTACGCAAATATCTTATCTTATCTTATCTTATCTTATCTTATCTTATCTTATCTTATCTTATCTTATCTTATCTTATCTTATCTTATCTTATCTTATCTTATCTTATCTTATCTAATAATCAAACTCAAACTCCGGACAATTTGTCTGTAATTTATTTAGGGGCCTTTTTCAATAAAATAATAACTTTTATCTGAGAAATAAAAACAGTGATTTGACAGCTTTTGTTTAGAAAATATGTCCAACTGCTACATTTATTCTAAGTGGTTGAAGAATTAAGAGGTAGGTCGACTTGTCCATGGGCCGGGAGGGGGGTGCAAGGGGGTGCACTTGCACCTCCCTGGCTTTCAATAACCTCGCTCTTGCACCCGTTTTCTTCAGTTCTCAAGCTTAAATATCCAGCCGTCTAGCGTTCTGCATAAAACGAACAATTATGATAGTTCTATCTCTGTCTGAATTGGCAAAAGAAAATCTATCCGATGCGAGGCTGGGATTTGAAGACGTAGATGAACCTCCCAGAAAATAGTCCTGCTGGCGCCCATGGCCGTGTCAGTGTATCTCCAAAGAAGTCAAAGTCAAAACGTTTATTTCAATTAGGCCATTAAACGGCACTTTTGAACGTCATCATTTACAGTTCAGTAAAATAATAATATTACATTAATAAAGTGACTGTACTGTCCATTCGGAAAGGTAGATTCTTATGGAGAAGAACGGACAAGAAACTCCATAGTTACTCTTTTCAAATAATGATTTTACAAAATTTGGTATACAAAAATTAATCTAATATTATGTGAGGACAATGCACCCAGAGTATGCTACTTATAAGAACAAAGTATTACCAGCAGAGGTAAACTTATTTATTTTCTAAAGAAATTTAGGTAAATGGTACTCACATATTTACAAATATTGGAACCATTAATTAAACACAAAGAAGTAAAAGAAAATTCTGTAACTGATGGTAAGCTACATTTACACTACAGAGTGCCATCGGCTACATTTTGTGCTCGATTCCTGTGAGACATATCACAGGATCGAGAACTATAAATACACATCACCTCTTTGTTTCAATAAGTGACAAGTCCGATGGTTGTACGCCGTGTAAATCAAATAAATAAATAATTAAAACCGCCGTGACCGATTTAATTTTTCCAAAAAGCGTAAAAAAAAACAAATTAATTGTCGGACTTATCACGTTATTGAAGTAAAGAAGCGACATATTCTCAAAAGCATAATATATGTACCAAAAAATTTTTTATAGAAAGCTGAGATGATCGAGGACGAAAATCCCAGGTTCCATATTAAGGGTTCCGCAGTAAACACTTAGGCACAAGGCGTTGACGATGATTGACGATTCGCGCCGAAGAATTCTCGTTAGAACGCTCATTAGAATTGATCATTTCGACATTTGCGTTACGTATTTCGGATGTTTTAAGGAAAAATAAATGGCGGTAACCTTTTCCCAGCCGGTCGTTAACCTTAAAGGTCAATGACCGGTTACAGGGTTACTTGGGTTAATGTAAACGTAAAGGAGAATGCAAGTTCTTTTCTTTCGTGTCGACGGTAGTGTACTTATATCTTGTCGAGGTTTGCCCACCTCCGGTTTCAACAACTGAGTCTAAAACTATACGTAATAAAAACTGGCGTTTCTGGGGAGTTTGTTGCGCCACTTCTACTTCCTGGCTATAACACTAGGAAGTGGTGACGCGTTTTGGGGGACTGTCTTTATGTAAAACTTTGACGTTCAAAAAGTGCTGGTACTCAGCCTAATTTGAATAAATGACTTTTGATTTTGATTTCGGCCAAGTGAGAGTCGGACTCGGGTGCAAAGTGTTCCGAACAAATTTATTTTTGTAACATGTTGTTTTATCACTATTGCCCGGGCGTCTTCTCCTGTAGCGGTAGTTTGGGCGAAGGCCTTGTCTCTCTCACGCCAAGGGGTACAGTTTTGGTGTGGAATTTGTTCGAAAAAGTCACCGCGGCCCTGGCACGCAAAAGGCTTTAGAAGGAACACGGATGGGTTTTAGTCAGTAAGAGTCTGACACGCCCTTCCACTCCACACAGAGCGGAAGAATTCATTTGAAGATGTCCCATCCTTAAAAAAAGTCCCTTAGCGTAACAACTGTCAAAATAGAGATGGGCAACCTTAACATGCATTGTGCATGTATCTCTGCTCATGTCCCAAGATGCCGTAACAAATCTGTTCCATAATCCAATAGAACAAAGAATCTTAAGCAAATTCAATTACTAACTAATGCAATACTGCTCGCAAATAAACACGAGCATTTAATGTGATTACGTAAACGTAACGCAAACCTAACGCAAACGTAACGTAAACAATCTGGATGTCAGGGGCAAGGTTTATCTGCGAGAGGGGAATATGGCTTATTTATTTGGTTCATATTTTATCACGAGATAGTGTCTAAGATATAGTTATTTTGCTATTATTTATTCTCACATCTACCTTTTGTCGTAGTTCATGGGCTAAATTAACCACAATGTGGGTATCAGAATATGTCGGTCGGTAATGCAGCAGACTCAGGTTAAAATGGGAGGATTATTTTTAGTAAAGAAATCAACAAATCAAAATTATAGGTAGTCATACGGTTATATGGAGTTATATGGAGTATTTATGGAGTTTCTTGTCGGTTCTTCTCCATAAGAATCTACCTTTCCGAATGGACAATAGAGTCACTTTATTAATGTAATTCTATTATTTTACTGAACTGTAAACGATGACGTTCAAAAGTGCCGTTTAATGGCCTAATTGAAATAAACGTTTTGACTTTGACATTGACTTTGACTTATATACTTCTCAATATACTTCTCATTGCTCTTGTTTTCAGATTATTCAGATTGGATATTATGCTATTCGCAACAGTGGATTTCGATACCAAGTCTTCGTAGTAGGTCGCGTACCAATACCAATCAAACAGGTTTTCGAATCAGCGTGTTCGCGACAACATCATTCGATATATACTTCTGGACACATCTATTGGCCAACCTTAGAGTTTAGGTTTCGATGGCCCCTACCGAAATATGATTGCTAGATTGAACAAAAACTGTTGATGCAGTTTTAAACCTGATACATTTTACCATCTTTTTCGATCGTATTGTTTTAAATTTGAATTCAGAATACCATACGACATGGAGCTACGCCTAACAAGTCGGATATGCGCCTTGTTAAAGGCAATTGATTTTTGAATAAAAAACATGTTTTATCAAATAAAGGTTTAATTTAATAACGCGTGTTGCCTCCATGGGCATCTACCACAGCTCTCATACGATTAGGCATAGAGTTTATCAACCGCTCTATGCAATTTTGAGGGATCATCTCCCATTCCTCTTCTATGGCAGTTTTCAACTCCTGCATCGTCTGGGCAACTGGCTGACGAGCCCTAACACGTCTTATTAGCTCGTCCCACATGTGCCCAATGGGGTTCATGTCTGGGCTTCTGGCTGGCCAGTCCATAACTGTGATGTTCACATCCCGAAGATATTCCCTGACGATGCCGGCCGCATGGGCTCTTGCATTATCATGCATAAAAAGGAAATTTGGGCCCACATAGTCCGCGTATGGTATCACGTGAGGTTCTAAGCACTCACGAATGTACCTTTCAGCATTTAATGTTGGCAGCCGTGGTCCTGTAACAACCTCAAGTTGAGTTTTGCCCCTCGCGGATATACCGCCCCAGACAGCCCATGAGCCACCGCCATAAGCAACCCTCTCTTCAAAGCAGCATTGTGCGAAACGCTCTCCCTTACGTCGGTAGACCTTCTTCCTTCCATCATTGCCATGTAACACAATTTTAGACTCATCAGAAAAGAGTACACGGCTCCAATCTTGCTGTGTCCAATTTAAATGACTGCGTGCGAAATGAAGGCGCGCTGTTCGGTGGGCTCGCGTTAGTTTGGGCCCATTAGCTGGCTTGTGTGGTACCATATCGCGTTCTTTTAACATTCTCCGAACAGTTCGAGTGCTCACAGATACTCCGTGGAAGTCGCGAAGTTGGTTTTATATCTCAATGGAGGTAAGGTGACGATTTCTCAAGCTGGTCGTCACGATGAATCGATCCTGCCTTTCAGTTGTGACCCGAGATCGTGGCCTTTCTTGGCGAAGGACAAAGCCGCCAGTCTCTAGGTACCTCCGATAAACATTTCGGACCGCAGATCGACTTAAATTAAGTTGAGCACTCACGTTTCTTTGGCTGTGTCCGGCCTGAATAAGTGCCACAGCTTGGGCGGCGACTTCAGGTGAAGTATCCATAGATTATTGATAGAACCTCACCTTAATGTTATGAATAAGTAATGTTTGTTGCAAAACCAAAGATATCAATCACTTTTTCAAGAATTAAATCCAAGTAAACCAATAAAACCAAGTTTTCTTAGTATTCGATTGTTTGATATCAACAAACAGGCTCCAAATTGTCTTTTGTTTCTTTAAATTCTGTGTTCGAAATTCAAAAAAAAGACAATTGAATGAAATTGTGAATGTGCCAGGTTCAAAACTGCATAAAAACTTTTTGCTCGACCTAATATAAAATTTTAGCCAAACGAAACTGAAAATACAAGGTGGGCCAATAGATGTGTCCAGAAGTATATTTTATTTCTCTTACCCACGTCCGTGTGTCACTGCAGGGTGCCAACTGAAAACCAGCGCTGGGTGTCTGACGCCCAACAAATGCTGAGATGGTAACCCTTTCGGTATAGGCACGCTCAGCTAGCGGCTTGCTAGATAATTGTTGTCTTATGATTGTTCTCTTTTTTACTTTGTGTTTTGTTGCTGTTGTGTTGTGTCTGTATCGAATAAATGTTTTCTATTCTATATAGCGGTTTTCGACTCAATGTGTTTTCGAACTGGCGTACCACTCGTAAAGTTTTTTGAAATAGCGTGTGTCGCAATAACATCATACGAATCTTCATATCACTCCCGGTGAAGATGGCGGGACGAGAGCAACGTCTATCGTCAGGACACGTGCCCAAAGACGGGAATAATTTAAGGAAGAAAGAGAGGCACAGTACAGTCTGAAAATATATTTTTAACTAAAATACCTACTGCTCTTTTATTTTTTCTACCAGTAAAAACGAACTGAAATTAAACGCATCAAAAAAATCGTTTCACCTTTTTGAGAGTAACAATGACACAGACAGACAGCAAACAACTTCACAGCACCTCTTCCCCTTTTAAGTCGAGTTAGTAAAGTAATTATAATATAATATAATATATCCTGGGACAACTCACACACGGTCATCCGATCCCAAACTAGGCAGAGCCTGTACTATGGCAACCAGACTACTGATAAATATACTTACCTATATATTTCTAAATACATACATATTATACACAAATTACACCCAGACACAGAACAAATGATCATGCTCATCACACAAAGATTTGTCCTGGGTGGGAATCGAACCCATGACCTCCGGTTAAGCAGTCAGGGTCACTAACCACTCGACCAACAGGCCAGTCAATTGAATTCAACTTAGACCACACGACAATGCTCCGGCGCCATACAGTCTGCGACTCCCACTTTCATAACGTTTGGGTGAAATAACATGAATGAGGACAATGGGTTACTACCGTCTGTTTGTGGGCCATGACACAGTTCCTAACTTTGTCAAAGTAGTGGCTTGTTACTAACAACGCCCTGGCTTTTCACGCTTATTTAAAGGTTATTGTGTTATTAGATATATGCAGTTTTGACGTAAACAAGATAATAAAATACGGATTGGTGCTTTTACGTTTTAGAGTTAGATTGTTACCTACCTTGTGATTGTAACAAGTTGTGTATGTACCATGACTAAGGCATGCAATTATCTAGATAATCCGGATACTACCAAAACACTATCCGGATTTATCCGGATATTTCAGATATCATCGTCAAAAGTAAATTAAACGAAAATAATCAATCATTATTTTTTGTTTCAATTTCATTTATTGATAATACAAATAAATTCATATCATTGCCACAATGTTTCCATGAAATAGTTTAAGAAAAAATTACATCAAGGATATGAATTAAATTAATTGCTGGATATTATAACGTTCGAACAGGTTAGTAGTAGTTATAGCGACTCATTCAGCCTGTTTTATTGGATCGAGAACTGGATATGCCAGAAAGCGTAGGTGCTAGTATGGCCCAGGGTTGCGGAATTTGTTCGAAAGAGTCACCGCGGCCCTGGAACGCGAAGGGCTTTAGAAGGAACACGGATGGGTTTTAGTCAGTTAGAGTCTGACTCGCCCTTCTGCTACATCCAGAGCGAATGAAGTCATTTGATGATTTCCCATCCATAAAAAAAAGGTGCTAGTATGGTTCTTGCCTCATATGCCTTGGTGCATTAGCCAGATGGCAGTTAGTGCTGCCTCCTGATGAGTATATATGTGAAGGGGAGTTATTTGCATTCTCAAGCAGTCAGTGAAATCGGAGCATCCAAACGTCTTTGGATCCGTTGAGCTGGTCGAGTGTGCCGTCTTCGTCCACCAAATGATGATCGCGGCTGTGTGGCCACAACGTTATCCTTGGGGAGAGACCTCTTGTTTCTCTTAGCATTTGACGCATTGTTAAAGTACGATTGCGTTTTATTGAGATTGTAGTCGACACGAATTTTGCAGACCGGATACTAAACTTGACGGGTATCCGGATATTCGGATATCCGAATAGCATGCCCTTACCAAGAACCATGTCCTTCAAAGAAGTCATAGAGAATATCCAAAAAGAAAAAACATTTTTGTTCCCATAAAACGAAAAAAAAAAATTGCAAATAGGTTTCAGAAAAACTTAGAAATCAACAAAACTTAGATTATACCATATATTTCAGTCTCCCAACAAGAATACCTACTTTGTACCTATTTTTCTGTTTCCTTCTTATCCATTTGTTAAATGTGAGTACATAAACTGTTTAATAAATAAATAAGAATAATAGAATAATTTAAGTTAATTTTGTGGGTCCAATACATTCTATGACGGCGAAGGTCCCGCCAAATCAGCGAAGTTAAAGGAAAAGTATTATTTAATTTAATTACCCAACTCCCTGAAGACTTCCGAGAGTATTGTTTTAATTATCCGAAGCACGGAACTCGGCCAAAGCAAATATATTCGTATTTAATGCCGCCATCATGGAGTTTCAACAACGATCCCACTTCTTGAGACTGTTTCTGCTGAGAGGAATCAACTTTTAAGTGGTTTGAAGTTTCTATCTTTGTGATTCATTGGATGGGCTCTTTTTAATTTAATGGACATTTAATTAATAACTCTTTTTGTGCTGTACACGGCAGATTCTCTAATCTTCTGCTACACATAAGGTGTTTTAATTAATTAACAAATCTAAGCAAAGACCAGTCAAATACGAGTCGGACTAGCAAATGAATGGATTCCGTACTATAAACTGAAAACTCTCGTTTCTTATATGCATTTGTTCTTATAGTGGCAATAGAAATACACATTCTGTGTCTGCTGACTGTCAGACGGAGAGCAGAGGTTTAGTAATACAGTTCAGTTAGTTACCCTTAGGGGATGGTACCCTAAATATGCTCTTGCTTAGAACACAATGATCTACAAGAAATTCATCCAAGTAATGGAAAGTACATATATGTCACTGGAAAATTGCAGACTCCGTAGCTTGTAAAAAATCTTTATTAGATTATAATTAGTCGATATATTATGAAAAAATCGTTTTGTATACAATAAATCCCACCCTAATTCAATAGTTTCCGATATATCCGTGTGTTATTATATCATATTTTACAATCTTACGGTGTTTGCTATTTTCCGGTGACATAATTATATGAAATGTAAATAAAGATACCCAAAACGAAAACCATCGCAAAATTGACGCGACAAATTGTCAAACGCGCATTAGCTGCTGCCATTGGATGAATAAAACAACAGCCAATCACATACTTGATTTGCGCTAATTTGTGATAAATCATTAGTTTATTTCCAAAAAACCGGGATTTTTTAACTTAACTAGACATTGTCCCAAGACCGACGAAAACAAACAATAAATCTAAAAGATCTCCCAAGAACATTGAATAAATAACTACTGCCTCGCGGACTCCTAAACCCTGTGACTAGGGTTGCCAACCGTACTCTAAAATAGAATATTGTTCTCTATTTTGCGTGGTCGTACTCTATAATCTACAAAAGCAATAGAGTACGCTAAAATACTCTATTAATTTTAACTGTCTTTTAATTAAACTGAATAAAATCCTGCCATTTCAGTATTCCACTGAAGGAGTTTTTGTTCTTTTTGGTCATAATTGCAAATCTATTTAATAAAAATGAATCGCTAAATGTCTTGCTAGGCACAAAACTCGAGAACGGCTGGACCGATTTCGCTAATTCTTTTTTTGTTGTGTTTGTTGTTGTTAGGAGAAGGTTCTTATGAAAGAACATTTTCAAAAACATTAACATCCGGGCGAAGCAGGGGCGGTCCACTAGTTGGCGATAAAAGAAACCCATGACTTAATTGGAATTCTCTAATTATTTTAATAAAAACAACATTTTGCTTTGCAATAAGTAATATAATTAAAGGTACTCTTTTTTCTACGACTGCACTCTTCATTTACCCATTCTAAAATCAGAAATACTCCATTTCTTCTGAAAAAGGTTGGCAACCCTAGCTGTGACCCACTTCGCATCTTGTAGATAAGTGTGACAAAAACTGCGGACGCACTTAATTTGTCTTTCATTGTCGCGTGACAGACATACTGAGTGAAATAACATTAGCGGAGATGACAGGGAAGAAGTGGGAAGAGAGATTTTATTACCTTTCTCAAGTAACTTGTAGGAGACAAGTGTTTGTTATTGGATTATGACCAGCTTTTTTTAGTTAAAGCTAGAATCTTCCGCTGTTTTTTCTATGCACATTGGTGGAAGTTTACGGTAAGGGTGCGTTTCTATCAGAGATGTACGAGGATGCGTAGCGAGGGATGTGTTTGTTAAGAACCAATATAATCACTTCATTTACCTAACCTCGAACTTCGCAGCTTCGCTGGAAACGGCTTAGCAGCGCGAGGTTTTGTATGTACAAAACAAGCGAAGGATGGGTGCGACGTGTGTGAGAAATGTGTGCGAGAGATGTGTGCCAGGGATGGACGCGAGCGAGAAACTGAAAAGAGTGCGCTACACATTCTCGTATCGGTCATCTGCGCACCGTTTCACAGTGTCGCTACACATCCTCGCGCCACTTAGCTACTTCGCACATCTCTGGTGGGAACGCTCACATCGTTTCACAGCTTCGTTACGCATCCTCGCGCCAATCATTTTCCTAGCACATCATGCCAATGGTGGAAACGCACCCTAACGCGATCGAGTAGGTATGTATAAAACTCGTTTTAAGGTCACCGATCCAATAACGGTTTTCTTAAATGTCGGACACCAGGTGGCAGCACGGAGGAGTCAAGCCAAGTTTGTCCTGTCAAAACTCTTATGTTTCCCGCACTACTTTAATTGGTGACGGGCGGGGCGTTTTTGGGGGACTGTCTTTTTGTAAACGTTGACGTTCAAAAAGTGCTGGCACTCAGCCTAATTTGATTAATGATTGTTTTGTCGTCAACGTCATGTTTACATCATAAGTTAAGGTTTAAATTTTTCAAACAACCTTTCACCTAAGTGGCTCCAACTGGTGGAGTGAATTTTCCTAAAAACCCTCATTGCGAAAATTCTTTTGATTATGTCCACTTAGGAAGCTAGGTACTCTATCCCTGCCATGGTTGCGGAATTTGTTCAAAAGAGTCATCGCGTCCCTGGAACGCGAAGGGCTATAGAAGGAACACGGATGGGTTTTAGTCAGTAAGAGTCTGACACGCCCCTTCCGCTCCACCCAGAGCGGAAGAAGTCATTTGATGATTTCCCATCCTTAAAAAAAAGGTACTCTATCGCTCTCCATACATATATGAGGGGTATTTGACGCTACAACATAACAAGCGTATAAAAATTTTGGTTCCCATAGGTTGCCAACAGGAGCAAATCCATGAAAAAAGTGACTAGCCTTTTCCCATAAATACAGAAACTCTTGTCTAAAATAATCCGTTATCCACTTATAAGAAGTGAAAAGAAATTTTTAAAAGCTTATTTAAAACCCGTCAGACTTCGTAATTTAATTTGCCGCAGCGAGCTCAAACTTGGGCTTGGCAAATACCGACTGTTTCAAGCTAATTAAAAAAACATTTCTCAAGAACCAACAAAACAACAAACCCTTACAAACAACAGGGATGATTAAATATGAATAATCTAAATGCTAAGACTTATGGAATTAAATATTTACTGAACCAAATATTTAATCAAAGTCTATTGAGGTATGCGGTGTAAGGATTGGCGTAAGGATAGAAATGAAGCAACTGAATGCTGATATAAGACTGACTATTTATTGGGATAACACACCGTTATATATGAGATTACAATAGTCTTAAAGTTACTTGGTTACACTACCACTACACCTTCCCCCTTTGGGAAAAAAAAAAGTGTTATATAAGGTAAAAATTACACAGTAGCGTCAACTTTTTTCGGAACCAATAATAACGGACTAGACCATGCACTCCTGGCTTCTTCTATTATCCCACTTTTTAACATGCTATCAATTTGCTTATCTAATTCTGCCTTTTGGGCGTGGGGTAAACGGTATTGCTTTGTGTAAATGGGGGTACTATTTGGCTTTAGCTCAATAGTTTGCTCATATACTGAAGTGACTGTTAACTTGTCGCCAGGTAAATGAAAGACGTCTGGAAACTTTGCACAAATTTTTTCAATTGACTTTTGTTCCTCGTCATTTAAATGTGTCAAATTGAGTAATGTGAATAATAATTTCACCCGATCCGCGTTTATACTGGGCCTATCAAATTTACAGATAAGGTATTCATTTAAATTATTTGTTTTAATTTGAACTGAATTTAATTTAACTTCTGTATCCCTAGTGTTTAAAATTCGTATCGGAATTTTTCCTTTAATTGGCCTGGACAATGTACTGGCTAGGAAAACTCCTTCGCATAGTTCCTGAGAAGTTACTACACAATCTTCCCTTATATTAGACTGAATATAATGTATTGATTCGCAACGCTTAGGTACAATAATGTATGAATCACTTGAGGGTGTCAAGTAATCAACCCGTAATGTAACCCGTTCGTTCCGTTCTGTTACTAATTCTAAACTGTTTAACTCATAATTTATAAGTGCACGATATTTTTTAAGAAAATCCTGTCCTAAAATTCCCTGCGTTTTGCAAGGCAGGCTTTTAAATATAAAAAATTTATGCGTAAAAATGTTCCCCTTATACTTTAACTCTAAATAGCAATACCCTTCCGAAAAAATATCTCCTCCGATACCTTTGACCGTAATGTTCTCTTTATGGGAAGGTATTTGTAAACGTTTCACTGAATCGGATTTGATAGCTGAAATCGATGCTCCAGTGTCTATAAGTAAGTCATGTCCACATTTGTCGATCAAGAATGAAACTTTGTTTAAACTGCTACATGATAACATAAACTCAGTCCCGAAAAAAATGATTCAGCGTTTCCTTATTGGGACTTGCTTGTTCCGTGGTATCTGGATCATTGCCCTCTGTTGTCACGAGATTCATGTTACCCTGAGTGGAATGATTTTCTGCACGATTTTCCGAATAATTTCCGTTAGCGTAATAATTACTTCCACGATGATTACCTCTTGAGTACGGTACCTGGGATCGCTGAGCAGGCGTGCGCCGGTACGTATTATGCGTGCGTCCTCTGGAGTTGGGTTGATAGCCTCGACCTCCTCTGTACTGGCCACGTTGAGGTCTCCTCCCTGTGTTGAAACGATAACTGGAGTTATACATACCTATCATCTCCCCCGTAGCGGATTGAATTTCTTCATCTTGCGCCGCCTGGACTGCTTCTGTCAAGGAATCGAAGTTTCGCGCAGCGATTATAGTACTTAACCGACGATCTCGCAGCCCGTCGGCAAACCTTTTTATTGCCAATTTCTCATTAAGAGGTCGCAAAACATTATAGTTGTTAGGGTTTCCATCTGCCTGCGAGATAGTCAGGTCTATAAACAAGTCTGAAATTTCCTTTCCAAAGTCAAGAACCGTTTTATTTTCCTGTTGAGCATGCTGTAGCTTTGTTTGTAAAGCCACATAACTTTTGCGGGGTAATAATAATCGTCGCATGTCCTTTACAAGCTCATCGACAGTATCATATTTCGGTAGTAATTTTAGCTTTGCCTGCTGCGATAATCGGCTTTTCAGTATGAACATTATTAATTTATTTTTACATTCGGGTTTTGTTAGCACTGAGTCATAATATTCTATAGACTCAATTAATTGCTTTGTATTCTTATCTTCATCCGTCATGACAGGGAATAGGCTTAAAGCTGTTTTTAAATCAAAATTATCTCCCGCCATTGTTTGTGTTTCAAGCAAAGATTTCTTAGTCCCAGACTGATCGATACGCACTGGGATATGGGTAATCTTCGCACTCCGCACAAATCACGGCACCAACACTAACACTTCTTCTTCACCTCATACTACACTGTCTGGTTTGATCTCGTGTCTGCGCAGGATACTCGCATAGCGCGTCAGCCTTATCTCATCCAATCTCCTTAGTATTTGCTTGTCATGGCACCTTTTTGCCAATTTATACACGACTATGATAATTCCAAACACCAACGTAGTACATATGATGATAAGTAAAATATTTGTCGTTTCGTGTTGCTGAACTTGTTGTGTACTAGCTGTATTTTGGCCCCCGCTCTGAGCAATTACAACTTCCTCCTTTGAGTTGGTGCCTCCCATTTTTGAAGATAGATAATACTTTCAAGACCGAGTTTTTGATTAAATTGTCGCGACAGTTGCACACAGTGTCTAGCTTCTGAGTAATAACACATCTTGGTAAATTGAATAATGAATAATTACATTCAAAAGTCACTGGTCCCGATAGATGTTTACATAACTTAGTCCTTATTGGGACGCGCGAACGCACTCGTGCAGACTTCGGGTGTCACGGTCGCCATGTAAGGATTGGCGTAAGGATAGAAATGAAGCAACTGAATGCTGATATAAGACTGACTATTTATTGGGATAACACACCGTTATATATGAGATTACAATAGTCTTAAAGTTACTTGGTTACACTACCACTACAGCGGAACAGAATGGTAAGTCCCACAAAGGGATGCTTCTCCGACCAGACAGGTGCTGGTGGTGTCTGGTGGGCAACTGCCCGATGGTTGATGTTGGACTGTTGTATAAATGTTTAAATCGTGCGGAGAACTTTGATTGCGCGGTGCGGCATTTGTGTCACATCAACTCTTTTTATGGTTCCGTTGTCAACAAGGAACCCTTATGGTTTCACCATGTCCGTCTGTCTGTCTGCGTCTTAGCTCAAATACACTTAGCACTAGAAAGTTGGAATTTGGCATGAGCATACATATTAATCACGCGGACAAAGTGGTAAAATAAAATCAAGTCTTTTTTTTTTAGCGTACATGATATTTTTTATTGTGTATCCCATAGTGTGTGGTGTCGTTGGATAATGGATAGGTCGTTTAAAAATATTGAGGGTGTGCGAAAACCATTTTTTCGTCGCCAAATATTAAGCTTCACAGTGCAATTTTTTGTTAGATAAGTAAGTAAGTACCATCTAAACGGTTGTTTTTGGAGACGTGAAAAAATTATGATAGGCATATATAACGAATTTATAAGGAAAACTAACACAACTAAGTAGACTTTCCAAGTTAACGAGTAATAGTCGATCAAATAATATATTCATAGAAATAAATAAAAAGCGTCATTGATTATAAGTTGGCAATTGTGACGTACAAATACGGAACCCTACACTGCGCGTGGCCCGACACGCACTTGGCCGGTATTTTGTAGTTCGTATGTGGCGGTGTAAATGTAGAGCTAAAAGGCTACTTGAATATTGGGATTAAGATGAAGTCGAATTCACTAGAAGTTTTTCGAAAGAAAATTATTCGTCATGTTCTTTGGTAGGCGTACGAGGGGCCGAAGTCAACTCGCAAAGACCCCGTTAGACATTTCAAATGGGATGGGGCAACAACCGACGATTATCCCTGTATGCACTATGAAAGTATACTCACGGACAGTCCCCGTTGGTGCAGGACTATTGCATAATACAGCTGTAATAGGTTGAATGAATTGTCAACAGCGAATCACAGTCTAAAACGCCCGTTTAACCATTAATTACATTACTTTTCCCGGAGTCTTGGTTCGAGCAACGCGGCCGCACGGAAATAAATTATTTACGAAAGCATTTTTAATCAAAGACCACGACTAACTAGAGGAAAGGTAAGACGAAGATAGAATAAGTCTAAGGGTCAGCACACACCGGCGATAGTAAGGTTGACTGATAGAGAATACCTAGTCGCATTAACTCCACTATGTATGTACCACTACAGTTTAAATAAATAAATTAATCTGGAACTTTTTTTGACAACAAAGAGTTACCATAGTCTTTAATGGTAAAGTAACGATGGTTTCCGAAGTTATGCTTACATGCGCTCACCATACAAGGAACACGTTTTGAATGTCTCGCGCAAGCGACCGCTTCCGTAGATAGCCGATTGCGTAGCAAGTTTTCTTTGGTCTAGTATAACCTGGGCGACAGAAAACTCAATGAAAGATACACATTGCAGTGAAAGAATTAAAACAAAAGAAGTCACACTACCGCAACCAGACAGACAGAGGGATAAATGTAATGAGCGTTTACATTCGCATTGCAATCACGAACTGTCAAAAACCAATAATGTCAAAAACACCTATAATTTTTTACTTTTTGACAAGTTGAAAACATTGATTGTCACTGAGCACAGAACAAGATGATAATGTGACTTAAATTCGAACGTTTTTTAAAGTGAAAACTTCTTTAGGCGCGTTGGACACCTTTTGGGTGAACAAAAATCATGGAACTCGCGCCATCGTCACCGAACGCTTTAGCTGTCACTTAGTTTTCACTTCTATCGGCAGTCCCCAAAGACTGCCCCGCATATTTTTTCTAGCACGAGAATTGTTCTTCTGGGGATATTAACCAAGCATCGTCTCGTCACATATCAGTGGGTGCCAACCCTTAGTCTAAGCAGGTTCACAGGAGTTGTGCAGTAAATCCCGCCGCTGGTTTGTTTACCTAGACTCGGTAATTTGACCTACATCTAGGGAACGTTAATCAGAATCTCTTAATTATTTACGTAGTTTTCGCTTCTTCTCGGGAGAGGAGAAATTGTGTTGAGAGTAATTGAAACTTTTGCTATCCGCTGCTTCAAATGATGAAATAGGATTTTTCGTAATCTCCATTTGTGAAACGAATTGGCAGTTGTATTGCAGTTGTTGTTACTGCTGTCGAAGTTTATTGTGTTGGTTGTGCTATTATAAATGCAAAAGTAACTCTGCTTGTGTGTTATTTGTTTATGTCTAAACAGCTAAAATAATTCTTGCCGATTTTGATATGGAGATTGGAAAAGGACTTATGACACTTCTTATTTCGAGATTTCTTATTTAGTTCCCGTGGCATAATTTTTGACTATAATGGGCCAAACTGCTGGCAGAAGTTAAAAAAAAACAACGGGTTGCGGGGTGGGATATTTGTTTTCCCAGTCATTTTAATATCTCATAAACATGTTAATTTTAGAAGATAGAAAATTACAAGACGAAAATTACGTAGATTACAATTAATCAATAGCCAAAATTGTAACAATTACAGTAGGTTTACTGAATGCTTTTTTGAGAAGGCTTTGCAAAATAGGGATGTTACTTGGGTTTAAAAAAACAACGGGTTGCACTCCGGGAGTGCCGCCAGGAATGAAAACTTGAACATTAACGTTGTGCATCTTTGTTATTTTGGAATGGTTAGGGAATAATTTCGCACGAATTATCAGTGTAAAAGTACTATCATTTATGTGGTAAAATACAATATTCATTTATTGCGCTATCGTAAACAAACATGACAAATTATATTACATTAAAAATTTAACACTTCAGAACTTCCCCTCCGTCTTATGAATTTTCGATCAGGTTACGTGTCCTGACGCGAGTTTAACATTTTTTACCCATCCCAAAAAGTGCACAACGCCGCTAAAGAAGTTTTCACTTCAAAAAACTCAAACAATATTTCTTTCGCTACTCTTACCACTGTCGAGAACAATGTCTGTCTGAAGCCACCATTGTCTCAAACGCAACTAAATTTATTTATTTCTAAACACGGCTAATCGCCTGTTTATCATAACAACGTCAAAAATGAATGTGACTTTGATATGACTTCTAAATCTGGCACGATATACAATGCTTGAGGACGAAAGGACGAAGAATGTCAAACTATTTTGATGGTAACGTTTGGTAAGCTATTATGGTGTGTATTTTATTAGTCATATTGGTGACCTGACGTACAGGTTTTGTAAAAAACTTAGTTTAGGCCCCAGTCTTCCACAAATTATTTATATAATTGTGTCTGTAGACTATTTTTATTTTTTTATTTAATATGGGTTTGCTCTTGACTCTAGTCTAGGTCATAGGTGACAGAGACAAAGTCGACAATGGATCGAGCTTACCCAGAAAAAGCCTGTTCACTCTAATTTTGAAGAGATTAGGGTTTTTAACTACTTTCTCTGTTATTTGTGGTAAGAAATTAACAAATTATTATTCCATTTATTTATTTTATATTAAGTTATTAATTACAATTTTAAATATTTCTATAAAAAAAAGAAACATTTAAAAATATAAAAAATCGTAAATTACTTTTTTATTTACAATTATTTTTTACTACCTACTTTAAAATATGTTATTACCTACTTTTGTAAACCTATTCTTGGCGATCGAGTCTGAGGCTTTTTGTAACTTATACACATATACATAAGAAACGCTATAGAAAAGTTATAGGTTAAACCTTTCATAAATAAATAAATACCTATTTAGCCTGTAGCTTGCTTTCTAAACTAAACTTAGCCTCTAACCCTTTGGTGCCCCTTTGTTTATCAACAGCTTATGTAAATTGCCATAATTCTCTTTATGCTATTTCTCTTTATTAAAATAAAATAAACACGACCATAAATTAAACGCATGTGAATTATTTTACATTTAAAACAAGCAAAGACTTGCATGCATTCATTGTTTTACAAGACAACTCTGTTACCCATCTTCTTGACATAACCCAATGTCTTCTTCAAACACCCACGGAAAAAGTAAGAACATATTCTTTGCCGAAAAAACATTACTCTTGGCTGTAAAAGAACAATTGGACCACTGCGGTATCCGTAGCCAAACTCCAGTCTGACCCAAATAAAAAAGAAAACAATAAAACCTCTTTCGAAATTCAGTGTGGAAGTGTTCCATATTCAAATGAAGTTTAGTTTTTAATGTAATCAGCCAGGGCTGCATCAGACTCGTTTAGTTTGTTCCCGCTTTCAATTTGTGAAAGTTGTATGCAGCATGTATAATGCAGATAGATTCCGTTGCGCCTAGTTGTTCTTTTATTAAACTTTGTTTATGCTTACTGCAGTCATAAAACCGGTTTTCCATAGATTTCATTTGATTTAAATATATTTTTCTTATTTTTTTATAATCAACAAAAATAATTTATTAACCTAGCCTGAAAGAGAACAAGGATATGAAAGTAATTTTATCCCTAACAATTTTAGTTTAAAAAAAAAAAATAGTTCGAATTTCAAAAATTCCAATGTTTGGAATCCTTTATAGAGGTCGTTGTCATTAGTAAGTAGAGCGAAAGGTTGAGTTTATCGTCTACACGAGTATTGTAGGCATTTCTACGTCTGAACACGAAATGTTATGATTAATTTTAAACCGTAAAAACAGATGCCGGTTTCTGATAGGTTAGATTTTATATTTAGATTTTATTGTCTTAATAAATTCTTACATGTTTAAAACAAAGCTGCAATAAACAGCCAACAGTAGATATTAAAAAATATTATACTTCCTGTTACGTAACCAGATCCATAAAAACAAAACATTTTAATTCATAAATAATCCACTGTAAATAATGAAAACATTTTGCTGCATAAACAACCTTCTTTCAACCAACCAACCACAACAATACCACCTTCAAAAATTAAAAAAAAACTACACTACCACCTGAATAAAAAATCAATTGAAAAAAATAAATAAAAATGACAGTTGGTTTGACAGTTCTAAATTCGAAATGAACTCACCGACGAGTGCCGCGAGTAGCGCGAGCGTGGCGGCGGCGAGCGCGGCCGTGGCGGGCGCGGCTCGGGGCATGACTGCCGGAGTCACGCCGGAGTGTTGCCAATGCGAGCGGAAAAGTGTGCCAATTTTCCCGACGGGAAAACTGTACCAATTTGTTGGTGAGTTGTGAGTTTGGATGGCGATCAATCGAATGCCAAATTAGTAGGTCATATCTTGCTATAAAATAGTTTGAATGGATGGCATAAAGTTGTAATGAAATGTGTAGTACAGCGACAATACCTTATTTGTATAATTTTAGCGTTAGCTTTTGTGGATTTTGACTACAATGCCGCCGCCTAGATAGTTTTGGCTCAAAACGTAACTGGGTAACAGTTTGTTTTAAATATGTTACTTTAGGTGTTCAAATGGCTCTAGTAAAAGCGTAGCTTTAGCTATTCAATTATATCTACAATATGCACCTGATTGACTCAACCGTTTTGTTTTAAACTCAAGACTTCGTAATAGCTTTCGTCGATGTCAGATAAAAAAATATTAAACTTAAATTTTAACCTTAAAATAAAAGAAAAAAAAATCGGTGGCCTCATCTTGTAGTGAAACTAAAGAGTCCCACAGGACATGTTTCGTTCAATAAAGACTTAAGAATACTTCACACTTGGTACGCCTTGTCTGCGGCTGGCAACCCCGGCGGCGTGGCACGCTCGCGGCACGCGGCCGCACTCCCCCCCGCGCCCCCGAATGCGGCACTGCGCTCCGTGACGACTCCGAGCCTGCACCGCCTCCATTGTCACACGACATGCGGCTACTGTTGTCAGAATGACCTGCCGGGTGCAATGAAAGAGCATTCACTATGTAACGTATCTTGGCAAGGTTATGGCGTAGCATCGCAAGTTGACGAAAGTCGGTCATTACCGACTTTCGTCAACTGTGAAATCACGAATACTTAAGTTCTTTGGCAGAAATGGGAATTCGATGGAGAGATTAGTGATTCGAAGCCAAGTGGAAGGCAAAAGAGCACGTGGCTGATCACCAACTCGATGGACTGACCTAATACAAAAAGCTACGGAGTCCACCATGGTCCAGTGCACTCGTAACGTGTCTAACCGGCAGAAATAGTAGCACATGGCAAGTCGTGGACCCAACGAACATCCCTCCATGTACCTCGTCTGCACAACCACGAGGACTGTGACAAGAGTGCCCGACTAAGAAGAAGAGTACGTCAGTGCAACAAAAAAATGGTCACTTTGTTTACCATAATTTATTTTTATACATGTCTGTTTAAAAGAAAAGGATATGTGCTCGTGAGCTGGCGACTGTAGTACAACCACTGACTGTAGGTAATATCTATATTTTAAAAATAAATCTATCTCCTCTGGAGTACCAGCTGTACCAGTATTATACTGTTTCTAGTAACTGAGCAACACGGCACACTTGGAAAACTAACCCTGGATTAACGTGCTTTCCGGGGTACGGAGAACTCTCGGTATGTAATGAATGGTCACCCATCTTCGGACCGACCTCGGCAAGCGTCGCTTAACTTCGAAGATAGACCTGTGCAGCTTATTTAGCCACGCGCTTCATTCTCGTGCAATCAAAACATTTAATAAGTAACTTATTTTTATGTACCTACATTCAAAGCAAATAAAGAACTATACTATTCTATTCTATTCTAACAATGGAGCCGCGCCGCCAGTGTGTGATACAGCCACATTCATCTCCCGCCAGCATCTAGTTACCACTCTCTGCCAGACACCTCGCCACTACCAGCGATATGGTTGATCTAGAAAGTATTATGGATATTTCAGTGTTTATACGTACTCGTATTATGCCGTTATATCTAATGTCATTGAATACCTAATAAACATGTTTCTGATATCTGTTAGCGCATTTTGAAAGCAGACAAAAGTATGGTCTAAATTAAGATAACTCATTGTTTTAGAATTAATTTTATACAAGACTGTTTACAAGACTGTTTAGTTTCTTTAAAAATTAATCCTAAAAGAATTTTCAAAGACTTCCTGCACTAGGCTAGGCCTGTCCCGCAGGAAGCTTTTAGGATTCCTATGCAGTTACAAATAATTAGTAAGTGTACACAGAATAACAATGATTACAATATTACTAGAAACTATGGGTATAATAATGAGCAATACAGTTTTCTTTTTTTTTCCGTTAAGTTTAATTCTCCAGGGAATTACAGTTATGTTATAACTTATAATATAAGAACTTAGATTGAGTAAAACTAGATAATTGCATTTAATGCCTATATTTATTTAAAGAACTATGAGATCACACAATTCAGTTTAGATTCTGGAAAGAACATTACGATTCCTTGTTTCCTTGTGCCCTGAGATCCAGGATTCTTCGTTCGGTTCGTACACGTTGGAATATCACGTTTTAGAAAGTAAGGGGAATTTTGGGAATTGACTATGATTCCTTTGGAGAACCTTCTTTAGCTACCGTTCAGATGCTGTTTTTAAAATATGTCTACCTATACATTTATGTTACACCTTGTTTAAAATTAGCAAAATCAAAAGTCATTTATTCAAATTAGGCTGAGTGCCAGCACTTTTTGAACGTCAAAGTTTTACATAAAGACAGTCCCCCAAAACGCCCGCCCGTTTCCACTTCCTAGTGTTATAGCTGGGAAGAAGAAGTTGCGCAACAAACTCCCCAGCAACACATCTGTCTGTTAAGTTTTAAAAACTTGAATTTATATAGTATGCAAAGTATTATACAATACATGACACAAAAAATTAAATATTCAAAGTAATTTAAGAGCAGAAATTTAAACAAGCTTTGTAAACAGCACGATTTAGATCCGTTCACAACTAGTGTGTCCTCAGCCAAGAAGTGCTTAAGTACCTAGTAGTAGTAGGTAATGGATGCATCTCATTTATTTTGATTTTACATTTTATTGACATGATATTATATTTTTGACATCTTTATTTATTGTTAACTTATGACAGGGAATTGCAAATGTTGTACTTTTTAATAAATTTATTTTGGTTACCGCTATGTTATAATTTTGTTTTAATTTTTTGTTTTAATAATCTTTACACTGAATTATAAAATTTTACAATTCAGTGTAAAATTTCGATACAATGTAAAAATTGTTAATGACATAAATTAAATGAATGAATGAAACTTTTTCATATAAGTTGTTAAACTTTGATATAATGATTGTTATGTAGTGCGAGCAACATTTTAGTATAAGTAATAGTTACTCAGTAACTTGATGTGAATGTCCATAGCACTTATTTCTTTTCTGGTAATTGGCTGACAGTCTTATTTACTGATCTTATCCCGTCTGTTTTAGCTGTAATGATAAATGATATTTATTTTGTAAATAGGTAAAACATAACACTTTTACACGTCAATCTTTTTTAGTCATTTTTAAACTAGATGAGACCGGTGTTTCCTATCTGACTACCCTGAGAACAAAACACCGAAACAAACTCAGAGGTCAAAGTCTCTTTTAAAGTCGCTACAAACGTACTGGTCAAATCATATGAGAACCATGTAGGTTAATGTCTGAAGTGATCTTCTGAGTAAAGTACCACACAGATTTGAGTGGACCTGTCCTGACAGTGCAAGCATTTGTCAGTGATCGTGTAGCTCAAACTTAGAACTTTAAGGAGCTCAACGATTTGACGAACAATACCAAAGCAAGGACATTTGGGTAGGCCGCATAAAGAACTTATACTGCCAGACTAACATGAAATGAACCCCTAATATTGCGATCTACATGAAAGAAAGAAAAATGTTTATTTGGGACAATACATGGTAATTAATTAATTTACATGGTCCTCACATTCACAATACATTATATGAGGACCATGCAAATCAGTGTCTGAAATGGTCTTTTGAGGAAAGAACCACACAAGTAAGTCTTCCATAGTGCTTAAATAAATAAATAAATTAGCAGACACTTATACAAGGTGTACTTTTATGTTACACCTTGTATAATGATAACCTAAAACACTCTTTTATTCTATTCAAAATTGTATTATAGTTATACATCATCATCTGCCGAACCCTTTCCCAACTATATTGGAGTCGGCTTCCAGTCAAACCGGATTCAGCTGAATACCAGTATTTTAGTTGAGCGACTGCCTACCAGACCTCCACAACCCAGTAACTATGTAATACGATACGCCTTGGCAACACTTGTATTTTCAGGTTTCTGACTATCCGCAACGACTGTCAAAAATGTTCAAATCACACCCGGGACCAACGGCGTAAAGTGCTTTCCGAGGCACAGAGGAAACTTGGTAAGTAACGAATGGTCACCCATCTTCGGACCGACCTCGGCCAACGTTGCTTAACCTTGTAGATCGATCGTGCTGTTATTGTTTTGACAGGAATTTTAACTATTATACAATATACTGACTTACAACACTCGTGTGTACTAGGTACTACTGGGTACTACATAATTATTATGTACATGTTGAAGACAATAATATTCATGTAAATCTGTCTAATAAATCTCGCTGCGCTTTGTGATGGAGGCTCCATTGTTATTTGATCGTGTGCTAATTGATTCCACGAGCTCTTGATTCATTTCCAGTTGGTATGTCTGAATTGACCATAAATGAACATTGAATCTTTGAGTCAATAAAACAGAAATGCGTAGCAGCTCGAAGACGGTCTACGAAAACTCGTAGCACGCTACGAAGGAACCTGAATTGCTACGAAGTACGCTGGTAGTAACTTATACACAGGTCGGGTATTTGAAGTATTTAGTACGCCAAGTCCTTTATTTAAAATACAATAGCAGAAAAACTGACAAAATATACAGACTTAAAAATAGAAATTAGCCGAATCTGGCGATTAAGACATCAATCATCACCTATCAAAACCTACAAAAAGTTGCTACATTGAACACTAGCAGAATTGTCCGGAAATTCTTACAGAGCGACAACGACGCACAAACTACTATCACTTAGGTTAGTACTCTCAGGGGTAGCACTTGGCTTTGGCCCGTGTTGTCCTTTAAACCCGGCAATCGTTGCCGAGATACAAAAATGTATACCAACAAATAATAATAATAATTCTTTATTTTCAGGCAACTAAGGCCATAGATAAAATACACAAATTAGACATACAAAAAATAAACTAATACATATTAATCTTACTTAATTAACTTATAAACTAAGACACACGAAGTGACGACGTCCAGTTACGCTGCGCGGTGTCGCGTAGCGTGTTAGTTAGTGTATATACATATAATAATAAGGTCCCATTAAAATAGCTGGACAAATTTTAACACAGCGTTCAGTACGTCTATCTAAAGATATCCATGAAAAAAAAACACTGATTAAAGTGATTTTATTTTGACCTCAAATAATAAATTTCCGGCACTCTAGAATAAACACATCCATTATGGGTAGGTACTTGACGTGGTCACGTGCGCCTGCACATTCGTAATATCAGAATTATGAGATAACAAAGACATGGATGTGTTTATGCATTGGGTAACCAACACATTTTTAGTGTATTTTCGTCAGGTGGTTTTTTTTCCTGTAAGTATCTAGTGCATTTTTCTTGCTTTTTTACCATTGTCCTTATTTTGGTGGTCTGAATGATTTCTAAAAGTTTGTCCATCTATTTTAATGGGACATTAAATATACTTTTAAACAGCCAGTCTATTCTGTTAATATCTCACCATGTAAACTTAGGCGGAGTGAGCATGAAGTGAACTGTCACTCCATCTTGTTTGTATGGTTTGACAGCTCACTTCATGATCACTTCACCTAAGCTTTTGAGAATCGCACTGCTGAACTGCACAGCAGAGGGGCAATTCTCGTATTTAAAAAGCGTTCAAAATTTTTGAATGAACTGTTTTTTGGTTCTCTGAATAATTAAGTGAAATAAAAATAAGAAATGAGTCGCAATACCATCTCAGACGACCAATGTCAAATATTTGACAAATTGAAAGTGTTTTTGACAGTTAGCGACTGCTATGCGAATGGAAACGTTGCTTAAAAATGAGTTAAATTGGCCCTCATCATTAATTTAATTATAGTTTTTTCTATGTGCTCAATGCAAAGATCCAATCTGCAAGCCATCCGTAGCTAAAAATGCTTTAATTTATAAATTTAACTGTCGTTTAATACACGAAAAGAGCCATATATATTACCCATAATGATAGTCACATAATTACGCCAAAAAAATCCTCCTTACAAAAACGTCAGTCTCGATTGTCTAACATTTTTAATGATACCTTTTAATTGCAGCCTTCACAGCGCTTTACGGCTGAACTTAATGAAACACGCTCAAAGGGACGAGGCGCTTGCAGCAGCTTTGACGAGCGCTTTCTTTAGCTTTCCGCTTTTTTTACATCGGATCTTTTTTGGTCCGACGTTTAGCGGAGATGTTTTTTACGCTTCTTTGTGTTAATAAGAGGGTTCTTGTTGCTGGTTTTTTTCAGGTGATTAGCAATTAAAGTAGGACGTTACAAGTAGGTATTATAAGCAGGTTTAGTTTGTGCTAGTGGTGATAGGTATCTACTGAGAAAAATCGGCTAAGTGCGAGTAGGACACGCGGGCAACGGGATTCCGAAACATGTTTTTTTAGCATGTTGTTTTCAAACTACAAAGTGTGCCTGTAAGAAAAAAAATCTGTACCTATTTTTTTGTACTCTAAGTAGTTTGGGATATAGGGTGGGAGTTAAGTAGCCCTGAACAACAAATTCACGTTTTAATTGTTAAGCTGAGAAGCGTCTCCAGCGATTGTCTAAAAACCCGCATACAGGTCCCAAAATACCATCCCTGTCTTTTTCATTTACAAAATCCGAAAAGCTATTCTGAACCAGACATTTTAGTCCACAATCGAAACCCGACCCTTGTCACAAGAAGCGTCCGTTCCACTCCGCCATTGGGTCTTCACCAAAAATAGCCATCCTATTAATATTACAAATATGAAAGGTGTTTGTCAGTCAGATAAACTTCACCGGCCAAAAGGATTAGGGAGGAACTTGGCGAAATCTGCCGGGGTTGCGGAATTTGTTCGAAAGAGTCACCGCGGCCCTGGAACGCAAAGGGCTTTAGAAGAAATTAGAAGGAACACGGATGGGTTTTAGTCAGTAAGAGTCTGACAAGCCCTTCCGCTCCACCCAGAGCGGAAGAAGTCATTTGATTATTTCCCATCCTTAAAAAAAGAAAAACAAACCCGTGAGCATGCACTGGATCAGGATGTAGTATAATTTTAGTTTCAGGAGTGCGTCCCGTTAGATTACTTTTTAGGGTTCCCGAAGGGTAACCAACGGAACCCTGTTACTAAGCCTCCGCTATCCGTCCCTCCCTCTGTTTGTCTGTCAGCGGAAAATTTCACGGAGTGTGTAGGTATTTTTATTGCCGCTATAACAACAAAAAAAATATTCACTTAAAAATTATAGGGGGACCAATACAAGAACCGTGTTTTTTTTTCGGTTTTGTGGTACGGGACACTTCGTGTGAACGCCGGACTCGCACTTGGCAGTAACTAATTACGCGATACGGTACCCCTTAGGCCTCGCTTACGGAGACGCGGGGCGTCTCGCGGCGCGTCTTTTCCGTTTACCGACAGGCGGCGCGTGCAGCGGCCCGTATCAAGACACGCGCAAACACAAACAGGATAATGCGACGCGGCGTTGCCATCCGCGGGCTCCACCTGCATTTCAAGCAAACGCTTGTAAAATCGCTTCTCCGTAAACGCTCTCATACAACGCTATATTTTTGAATTTTTGTGCGGGACGCCCCGCGTCTCCGTAAACGAGGCTTTAGCAAGACGGGTGTCAGATTGTTCGACTTCTGAGCTACAGATGATAACCGGGAGTACCGGGACCACCGACTTCACGTGCTTTCCAAGGTTCGGAGGAGTCTCGGTATGTAGTTGACGGTCTTGGTCACCCATCCACAGACCGACCTCGGCTAGCATCACTGCCGAGCTCGGCAAGTGCGTCTGTTATTATTTGGCCGGTACTAATTCAAACATGAAATCTATTGCAATAATCTACACTATCGCTGAATGTCACAACACGATAAGCAAGCAAAGCCACGGCTGTAAAGCTATACTACTAAAAACACTTGACCCCAAAAATAAGTAGAATATTTAATCGACTAATTATACCATTGAACTCCAAGGGTTGTTTATTGTCCGTTGCCTAGCAACGGAACGCCCTTAGCAACCGTTAGTATTTCAATGACAAGTTACGAGTTTTGCAATAATTATTTAGTACCAAAAGATATTTATTTGTGAAGGCAGAAATGGCTGGAGTTACCAGACCTATGAGTCAAATGCGAAAGCTTGAAACTGTGAGTTAAGTTTCTATTTAATTATAATATGGTTATTTTGTTTCTTAGCCTCAGGAAATCACGTGGTTCCCTATGTAGTACCTAACCTATAATATTTTGTTGTCTATACCATATTATTAAAATAGCCATTGCAAATTTGCTGCCCGTAAGTGGAAATAATGTTTACATCTGACTCCTTCGCTGTCATTTTCTGATTCATTTCGTAGCATTTGCATTTAAAACATGGTACATTTAAGGTAATCATGATCTAACATGTTTAGCCATTTACTGGCATACAAATATTTGAGCACTTGTTTACAAAAATAACGAATGTTATGTATTTATAATGTTTTGTGATACAATCAATAATTAAGTTATTATATACATTCAATATCAATTACACTAGCAAGTCTCTCAGGTAGATCTGTATGCTTACATTAAATATGTTCCAATTCCAATTAGATAGTTATGTATTTAATTATTCCTACCTACTTAAGGTAGGAATAATTAAATACATAACTATCTCATAACTGTCTCAAAACTATAAACTTAAACTATTTACATCTACTAAACCTAAGTATGTATATATACAAAACAAAGTACACTCAGGCGTCAAAGTATTCCTCCGCATCGCGGTTATCCGGAAACGTGCCCAGAAGACTGGCAGCATTGCCATAAGTAAATCAAAGTCGCTGCCTGATTCGGTCTGTTCCTCCACTTATTTCTTCTAAAGCAGCTAAACCATGTTACCGATTTTGATACGGTTTACATTAATACTGACATGAACTAGCGACCAATCAGCTGTTTGGTCTACAATTTATCTGTTTTGGTGTGATAGTTAAATTGGAAACTAGGCCCCTCAATGGTCTTTGTTTTCTCTGAATAGACCAATGAGAGCCTTGTTTCCAGGTTTACTATCACATGAAAACGGTTAAATTGTAGACTTGTGCTCTGATTGGTCGCCATTTTATGTCAGTCCACAATTTCTCGGAATGACTTCGCTTGATTATAGACTATCAAATTTTTATGCGTAAAATAGTATTTCAAATGTTCCGTTGACAATTTTTCGAGAGTTTACAATCTCTCAAGTCATTTTATAATCTTACGGAGGTTTCTATTTTCCGGTGACATATAATATACAAGTATAATTTGCGCCATGTAATTTTTTATACAATCTAATTCACAAAGTCACGCATGTAACTGCACAAATTATCTAGGATCACAATAACTGGGCCATTCCGTCGCATTCGTCCTGATTCCGAATCGAAAGCGCAACCCAGAGCTTGGAAGACGAATGTCTAATCCTTGTGCCAAGTGGAGCAACGAATGTTACTATGTAGGTCGACATCGCGCCATGTGGTTGCCAATGGCATATAGATCATCCCCTTCTCTTCTATGGGAGTTATAAGGGACGGAGATATCTTTGGCATCAGTCCTGCGACAGGTATTCAGGTGTAGGGGTCACTACAATGAAAATAAGAATAGCAGACAGAATTTCTTACTGCCCTTAATTCAGATTTTAGATTATATGGTTTGTGAGAAAATTTATTCTTATTGCTTTTATTGGCGTAGCGAGGGATGTGTTTGTTAAGAACCAATAGAATCGCTTCATTTACCTAGCCTCGCTCAGACATCACACACTACACATCCCTCGCTACGCATCCTCGCACATCTTTGGTGGAAACACAGCCTTTTTTTTTGAGATGGATTTGTTCTTGACTCTAGTCTAGGTCATAGATGACAGAGACAAAGTCGACGATGGAGCAAGCTTACCCAGACGAAGGGTTGTATGCGTTTGAAAACGCATTATAAAAGACGTTTGGAAACGTTTAGTTCAGTTAAGCCTGAAAGGATCACTGCAAGTACTATAGAAGTAGTTGGTATTTCTTATTATAAACAATTTTTTTTAAATGTTTTTAAAAAAAGGTATGTAATAAAGTTTTTTATTTTAACTGTTTTTGCACGGCTTCACTGACACAAGTGTGTTTCAATAAATTTAGCGAAATAATACTACTTAAGTTCAGAAACAACAATTAGTTAAAATTTTGGCAACGCACCACGATGACTACGAATAATAAACTTCAGTAATACCTTCCTCAGAAACCGGGCTAAAGTAACAAACACGTAAGTTATCATAGTAAGTAGAATAATTTATTTATTTTTAGGTGCACCAACAATTATTTACACTGATTACTTATAGGGAACACATGCTTAAATATAAATTAACAGTGTAACAATTACTTATAGGTAAACACCACATGCATAAAATAACAAATCACACACACTGTAATCAATATATTTTTTTAAATTGATCTAATTAAGATTTAATTTGACATTGGTAACATTCTTAAAATTGATAAATCATACTAATATATTCATCATCTGCCTGGCCTTTTCCCAATTATATTGGGGTTGGCTTCCAGTCAAACCGGATTCAGCTGAATACCAGTATTTTACGTGGAGCGGCTGCCTACCAGACCTCTACAACCCATTAAGTGGGTAACACGGTACTCACTGGCAAGACTGGTGTCAGATTTTCTTGCTAATAAAATAATAATTATGTAATGAAGCTTTCCCAATAAGCCGATTGAAGGAATAAAATATAAGGTCGCAGATTGCATTACTTATGTTAACTTCGGGGTACCCTATTATCCTGAACTTCTTAGTGCTTCACGGTAAGTTTTTTTATCTCCATACGCTTTTCTATATCTTATATGTAAAATTCTCGTGTCACAATGTTAGTTGCCATTCTCCTCCGAAACGGCTTGACCGATTTTTATGACATTTTATATACATATGCTACTATCTATTTTTCATACCCCTAAGTGATAAGGGTTGTCCAACCCTAACATTATTTTTTTATTTTTTGGACAAAATTTTTATTTTTTATTTATTTATAATGTCTCATTTAAAAATATAAACAACCCTAAAATTTCACCCTTCTATCACCAACCCCTTTTTTTAATAGTGATATTAGGGCTTTAATTATTTTCTTGATCATTTACCACTCGATCAGTTACATATTCTTGACTATTTGCTTGATAGAACGCGCTAATCCTAAGAAGTCTATTTACTGAGGGAGGCTTTAGGCTATATAACATCACGCTACGACCAATAGGAGCTGAGTATTCATGAAAAATGTGACGCAGACGTAGTTGTGTGGGTCAGCTAGTATAAATATAAAAATTAACTCCTATTTCTCCTGGTCACGGTATAACTTGAGAACGGCTTGACCTATTTGGCTAATTCGTTTTTTGTTTTGTTCGCCAGATTACAGGGAAGGTTAAAAAACAAAAAAAAAATGGTAGGGTAAGGTAGGTATACAGGTATGTATGTATGTAGGTGGGTAGGTAGGTAGGGTAGGTTCGTAGGTATTAGGTATGTAGGGTAGGTAGAGTAGGTAACGGTTGACGGGAGGTGACGGAAGCGAAGCCACGGGCACAGCTAGTATAATATAAATTAGGGTGTTATTTCAAGATTTTTTTCTCCCACACAAATGTGTCTCTTATCATTATTTTTTTTGTATGGAATATCATCAAATGACTTTCCCCTACTCTGGGCGATATAGCTCTTTTCAGGTATTGCGTTTATTAGGTTACACCTTGTATAGATATAAACACCAGACGTATTTGACTGGCCTGTTGGTCGAGTGGTTGGTGACCCTGACTGCTAAACCGGAGGTCGTGGGTTCGATTCCCACCCAGGACAAATCTTTGTGTGATGAGCATGATCATTTGTTCTGTGTCTGGGTGTAATTTGTCTATAATATGTATGTATTTAGAAATATATAAGTATGTTTATCAGCTGTCTGGTTGCCGTAGTACAGGCTCTGCCTAGTTTGGGATCAGATGACCGTGTGTGAGTTGTCCCAAGATATTATATTATATTATATTATATTATATTATATTATATTATTTGCATCTTTGTGTATCACTCAAAGATTATTTCACAATTTAAGTAAACTTTAATCAGATATTAAAGATGATGATTTTTTACAGAAAATATAACCGACTTCGAAATAAAAACACTACAAAATATAAAATAAATTTAATTTCGATTTAATGGTTTTTTTCTTGATTTTTGACGACTGCCGTTATTTTATTTTTTTTACGTTTTTAGTGGTGACACTCCACAACTTAACTGGAGGCCAATTCCACTAATTTTAAAACGTTCACATTCAAGTCGCAATCTCATCTCAATCTCAAAACGTCAAAAACGGTATTCGACTAAACTTAAAAAGCCAACCAAAGTTGAAGTTTCATGAGATCATATTGCGAATTGAATTTGACTAAAAAATGTATTAAAATGGTATTCTGCTAATTTTCAACCTGTACACCATTTGATCTTGAGACAAAAAATGGTATTCCGGTAATTATAACAACGTCAAAACTGACGTAACCATGCGATTATTTTGAGATCGAAAGTTGAAGGAAAATTTTAGCTTTTGCAGATTCATATTCTATTTGATCTTTCATAATATCATGAAATCCAAGATTTATTAAGTAGAAACTTTTTCAGTAAAGCTATATGAATGATTCTGTGTTTGTATCGTGAAACAATATAAAACGTGTAAATAAATAAATAAATAAATAGATCGAAATTTAAAGTTAGCAGAATACCATTTTCCAGTGTCTTCACAATCGCATCGCAATCTAGTCACGTGTTTTTCACATGACACGATAATTAGTAGAATTGACCTTCTGATATTCACATATAAGCCCCCCTTCACCGTGTTTCGGCGTGATATTATGTCATGAACTGGTGTAAACAATAAAATAAATATACATGCAATTTCAGAAAGCCCGGGAGATTTGCTATAATTTATTGAAGAGTTCCATTGCCTATCTCCGAAGTTCTTCATCAGATCTTCCCCAAATTGAAATGAAATCAGTCCGGGAAAATACTCTACCAAACTAAAAAAGAATAATTAAAATCGGTTGACAATTGACGAGAAATCGATTGAAAATATCGCTGAACAAACAAACATACAATAAAAAAAACAGTCGATTGAGAACCTCCTCCATACATAAATACTTAGGTATGTTTAAAGAAGTCGAAATTAACAATTTCTAAACTTCAAACAACTAATTTCAAAAGCAAGATATTTTATACATCATTTATGTAATCATAAATCAGTGGTAAAAACTGATTTTTCAAAAATAGCATTAAAAAGTTATCAAATAAAATGTGATGAGGGAATCTTCTTGGACGAACAAGTACTGCGCTGTGTAACGAAACCATAGCGCGATTCAGGATTCGCGTCCGGACGAACAACGCCATCTATCGAGCTCTGTGAAAACTGCGGGCCGGAAGATGGCGTATATAATTATGTAGGTACTGTGACTGTCTGGCTCTCAGGTTGTTGCTCGCGGTCTAGCAACCCCATTCACAGTCACTTTAGAATAGTCAAGGTCAGTCAGTCAAATGTTTATTATTGTTATTGTTTCCATGTTGTCGCTGTCAGTCAGTCGGGCGTCATGCCATAGACAACTGCTGAACTGTGTTCTGTTTTGTCTGTGGTGTGACCAGAGACACGTTTTAATTAATGTCCGGTCCTGAGATGGGCTGATAGTGATGCGTTTTTTTTTTATTTTTGTTATAATTGTAATTGATAACTTTTTTATTTTTAAGTATTTCTGCGCGTTTTTTGCAAGTATGTTCCGCAGCACAACACACTAAGCGCCCCTATCTCGCATAGTTCCAAAGAGAATAACCACTAGCCGTGCAATTTTTAGTGAATGAATGAAATGGTGTATCTAGAAAGATACATCATCACACAGTGGCATAAGCTTAAAAAAAATATATATATACAAATAAGTACAAATTTTCGTAATCGACGTAGTAATATTTATAATGGACTCGTACAAAAAACTTTAGTTACGGATGTCTACGATATTCGATCTTGGCTACGCCGTAGCGTATTGTCGTAGCACTCGTAGCAGATTGCTACGGATCAAGTCATCCTTGGACCATGCTGTGGATTGAAGCCAGTTTTATAGAAATGTGGAGCGTTTCAACCGATACCTCTCCGTGCCTCGGAAGGCATATATTAAGCCGTTGGTCCCGGCTGTGTTTTGAAGGTTTTTGACATTCGTTACGAATAGTCAGAAGCCTGAAAGAAATCTGACAGCAGGTTTGCCAAAGGGTTATTATCCAGTTACTTGGTTGTGGATGTTGGATATGGAATTGCTCCATGTCAAATACTGGTATACGATTAGACTAGAGCCGACCCCAATATAGTTGAGAAAAGGCTAGGCAGATAGATTGAATAATAAATGTTTCCACTATTTATCGTTTCTAGAAAGAAGCTCTGTTCCGTGCCAGGAAGCGCATCCTCAAGTACCTGGTGCTCGGCTACCTGAAGCAGGAGGGGTTCTTCCACACGGCGGAGACCTTCGCGTCGGAAGCTGCCCTGACCGGGGAGTACGAAGTCTGTGACAATATCGACCTGGACATCATTCTGCAGGTAGGCTTGCAAAAATATCTAGATGTAATTAGCATGCTCTAAAACTATTATAGTAAGGACAGGGTGGGATGCGTGTTTTTCTGACGCCACAGTTTGTCCCGATATACATACTCGTATGCCTGCGAACTCGCCACGCGGTCGGCAGTCGTCGACACTGGTTGTGTGCTGAACGCGTTTAAGCAAACGTTCGGTCGGATCTTATTAGCTATAAAAATATGTCTAGAACTAAAATTCAAAAATATTGGTATATCCATACCATTGGACCTGTGTATCGGAAGGTTTGACGGTAGACGTCCTAGCACAAACTGGATTGATGCATGCAGGAATTCGCCCGATGAGGCAACGCGCGCGATGGACTCCACTTTTCGCAGAAATTATGAGTGGACCTGCATGATGGATGACTATCCAATCCCTTGCAGTCTGCAGTCGACTTGATCCCAGCAATGAAAAAAGTTAGAGTTTTAAAATATTACGTGGTCGTAAGGCAATGTAGATGACTTTTGTCCTGTTCACTTATGGGCATTTATTCGTTTATTTATTTTAAAAAAATCGTGAATAAACATGAAAAGACGTAAATACCCGATACCGGATTAAATCAAAATCATAACTCTCTTCAATTTAAGTACCATAGTTCCCAAATTCAAAATAGGCTACTGGTACTCATGGTAGCAAATTAACAAGCCCCCAAGACAGCGACATTGGCGCCCCTGCTTATCTACCTCCCCACTCAATTAGGACGCCACAAGGGAGGGTCTCTTGTGGCATACGTAACATGTTGCTGCAGCAAATGTACCTCGAAGTACGGATTAGATAATAGTGCTCGAAGTCAGTATGTAAATATCTCGCAATAAGGCGCCGCTCCATAGCAACCCGCAGCTAAATATAAAGGTGCATAGGTCTTTTTTTATTGGAAATCATCAAATGACTTCTGCCGCTCTCGGCGGAGCGGGAGCCGTGTCAGGGAGCCGCGTATTACGCTAGCAACTAAGCTACTACGGACTTCGGGTTTAGAGAGTAGCCCCCAGACTCTAACTGATTAAAACACATCCGTGTTCCTTCAAAGCCCTTTGCCTTACAGGGCCGCGGCAACTCTTTCTAACAATTCCGTAACCCTGGCAGGCACTAGCCCTAGCAGGCCTTGTCAATTATGCTGACAACTCTTTGAGACACCAGTGAAACACAACGCGCCGACTATCCAGGCCTGATCAGTCGGCACGAAAAATCTTTTAACTTTTTAGACATAATTATGCTTCATAGGTCTAAAAACATAAAAGATTTTTTCGAAAAAGTGTATTGATAGTTTTCTATAGAAATCGAGAAAGGGTTATAAGTATATTTCTCTGTAAAACTGTGCCCGGTAGAAGATTTTAGGTAAACTTGAGGTAGAACTTAGTTGTTTCACTTACCACAGTTTTGGCAGATGATTCCTTGACGTGATTATTCAACTCCACTAAGGACAACTCTCAAGGCGAGGACGTAACTGTTGAATTTTGACAGGCAATTTTACGAGTCGAGACATTGGTGTTGGCTCGTAGTTAGCTTCGCTTTGTCTGAAAATGTATGGGGTCATCTACCCGCGAATGCAAACAAATGAATTGCGCAGCTAACGTGGCTAATGTCTCCGAGCATAGCCTCCGTAGCAGTGGACGGTCGACTTTACATTACATAAGGCGAATTCCCAATGGTGAGCCTGCAGTATGTAGTGTACTTTGAAGTCAACATTCGTTAATGTTCTGTCTTGGGAAACTCTTTTAACTGTTTGAAATTTGATGAATATTTATTTTCTCATTTATTGAACAATGTACACTTTTTACCAGGATGTGTTTAAGGGTTTAGTTGGAAAGCACTATAAATTGGAACACAAGTGTAGAGGTAAGATCAAAGTCAAAGTCAAAACGTCGCGACATAGTGTAAAATGTTGGTGTTATGTTATGTTAGTACTTAAGATTTAGCAGCCTTTTACAGGCATTGCAATTTTTATTCGCCTGCCTTTATTATCCCAGATGGTTATTATGTTTTGGGATACCAAATAGCAATTTTTTGTTAAGTATTCCGTAATATTTACTTAGGTGTGTGCGTCTATTGACCACCGCGTTTTAACTATGTGTTGGAATATTGCAAAATGTTAGGAATTTTGAAGTCCTTTTTTGATAAAAATGGAAAAACCTAAACATACCGTATAAAGTATAGCTTAAAATGATAAATGATATGTATTTTGCAAGTAGGTTAAACAACATTTTTACACGTCAATATTTTTTGATCATTTTAATCTAGATGAGGCCGGTGTTTCCTAGCTGACTACCCTGAGAAGAAACACCGAAACAAACTCAGAGGTCAAAGTCTCTTTTAAAGTTCATACAATCTGTACTGGTCAAATCATATGAGAACCATGTAGGTTAATGTCTGAGGTGGCCTTTTGAGGAAAGTGCCACACAGATTTGAGTGGCAGGTCCACTCCAGACAGTGCAAACATTTGTCAGTTATCGTGTAGTTATTGTATAAATCTTCATTCATATCCTCGTCTATAGATAGATGGATAAAACATTTATTCAGTTACAAGAATAGAAAACACAACACACAAAAGCATAGTTACATAAATTATTAGATAAAAATAAAAACTAGTAAATACGAAATACTCTTATTTACTAGTTTTTATTTTTTTAATAATAAAGTCAATAAAAAGAAAAATACGGAACACTATGATTATGGCAATACACTGGAAGTGAGGAGTCTCATAGGAATTTATCGACTAGGTACTGGAGGCAAAAATCCCGAGGAGAAACGTTAATCTTGAAATGGTGGATTCAAGCAAAAGTAGTTATTGTGGTAAAGAGAAGTATTACACTGTTACGCGCCAGAATTAATGTCGGGTACATTAAGTTACTACTAGCGCCATCTAGTATCGAGTAGCAAAACTAGTAGGGTCAAGTACCTTCTAGACATTTCTTTGCCAGAACATTCTACACTTCTCGATATCTGGTCAGTCGGCAGCGGTAGTTACGAGTACATTCCAGATGTTTCGAGAATAGAAGTTTCTAGAACTAACTGTCCTATATAAGGAGTGCGTAGTCTGCGACCGAGTCAGTATTGGATTAGCGATACAAGCGAATACTTCGGAAGCGATCTTCAAGTGCAAATAAAGTGATCAGTGGTGAACTTGTGTTTAATAATTAGTGAGTTTAAAAGTTGTAATTAGTGTTTTTAAATTAAAGTGTCATTTTGGTTATTTAATCGGCTGTTTTTATTGTCACGAACCCCAAGCTCGTAACAATACGTAATTTTCAGGGGTAAAAAGACAACATTCAAGCTCAATTTTTAATTACATCAGGAATTCCTCCTACAGATTTCTGATCAGATTTTTTAAATAAAAGTATTGACAAGATTATTTGGTCTTGAATTCGGCCACAGTCTCTGAAGTTTTAATCCTTTGAATTAATTTAGTCTAGTCTTCTCCCAATATTGGGTCCCCTTCGTTGTGGTCAGCTCCAGCCATACCTGGTGCAGCTCACACCGCCTCACCGCCACCACCGCAATACCGCATCAGTAATTTACGTGGAGTGAATAGTGAATAATGATACTAATATAATAGAGCTGAAGAGTTTGTTTGTTTGTTTGCGCTAATCTCTGGAACTAGCAGCCGGATTTGGAAAATTATTTTTGTATATATAGCCACTTTCATGAGGAAGACTATACGGGAATATTAAATTCCTACGGGAAGGGGAAAAAACGGGTTATGCGCGTACGAAGTCGTGAGCAAAAGCTTTATATTATTATAAAGGAAAGACACGCTACGTTCATACTATGCGGCGTTCAAATATCGTTGCGTTCTTATTTCAAATGTACTTACTGTACGACTGCGATAGATAATACGGAACGTATAATACAGAAAGAGATAGCTATATGGCAAATTATAACAATTGTCTGAATTTCTCCAACAATTTGCGCTTGGCCCTCTTTTTATCCTACTAATATCCTACTACTATTATAAAGGCGAAAGTTTGTAAGTATGGATGTATGTATGGATGTTTGTTACTCTTTCACGTAAAAACTACTGAATGGATTTTGATGAAATTTGGCACAGAGGTAGATTATAGTCTGGAATAACACATAGGATACTTTTTATCCCGGGAATATGTTCCCTTAGGATAGTTTTCGACAATCACGCGGGCGGAGCCGCGGGCGGCAACTAGTTATAAAATAATGCGAAAGTTTGTGAGGATGGATCGATGGATGGATGTTTGTTACTCTTTCACGTCAGAACGGCTGAACGGATCTTACTGAAATTTGGCACAGAGATAGGTTATAGTCTGGATTAACACATACGATACTTTTTATCCCGGGAATATGTTTCCTTGGGATAATTTTCGACAATCACGCGGGCGGAGCCGCGGGCGGCAACTACTATAACATCATTGAGTGATGACATAGGTGGCCTCCACAACCCAGTACCACGGTAACACGATACCTCTTGACTGGACTGGTGTAAGATTTTCTGGCATCTGACCGCCTGTTACGACGGTTACAAAAGAAATATCCACAATTAATGACACCTTGAGCCAACAGCTTAGGGTGCGTTCTGAGGCATCCATAAATACAAGATGAAATGACAGCTCACTCCGTGATCACGTGACATCTTTATTTTATGGATTGACAGCTCACTCCGTGATCACGTGACATCTTGATTGTATGGATTGACAGCTCACTCCGTGATCACGTAACATCTTGATTGTGTGGATTGACAGTTCACCTCGTGATCACTTCACCGAAGCCTTCAATTCGACATGTTTACAGAATCGAGCGGCTGTGCGGTTAACCACAAACTCCTCCTTTTTAATCCCCAGAATATTCTTAAAAACAAGATCTCAAGATACGTTCAATAGCTACTAAGCTAAGGCTGTGTCCCCGGAGAGGTGCACTTTGCTTTCATTGAGTTATGTTAGTACGGCGTGGACTCGTGCCAGCCTCGTTACCGAGAAGGAAGTATTTCTCGCCTTATGCGCCTCTTGGGGGTAAGCAGATGTCCAAGGTCGGCGGTGAATTCTGTGAGTTGGATGTAGTTTGTGGTTATTGCTTTCAGGAAGTGTGCCAGTTTGTGCATTTTATTATTCTTTGGTTTCTATAATTTCTTGGGATTTCCATGTAAGGCCGCGTTTCCACGTGCTAGCAACTCGCATGCAAGTTTAATTACATTGCGGGTCACGATCGAGCGATTGATCACGGTTGACCGCAATGTATTATTATTTTGTTTAAGATAATTATTTTATCACAATGTACTCACAAAGTTTAGTTGAGTCTGTAACTGTGTGTACATTGTGTGCAATAAATAAATGTACCTAATGCAACGTTTCGTGATTCCGATAATTTTATTTTCGAAATAATTTAGAACGCAATTTTTTTTTAACAGAATAGCATTTCGTAATTATGACGGGAAACAAATTGTTCTCTAGTTCATTTGTTGATAGGTTGTTTTTCAGACAACTCTTCCTATTCACACACAAAAACATACAAATACAACAGGTTCACAGCTGACATAAAACACACATCGTGGCATTATGCATACTTGATTTTTAAGCAACAATAACCATATTACCAGAATTTCTAAAATATTAAAACTGATTTAGAAGAATGTCCGTGGAGTTTCTTGCACGGTCTTCTTCATAGATCTGCGCTTTCATCACATCACACACATCACATTAGCCGAAAGAGGTCCACTGCTGGACATAGGCCTCCCCCAAGTGACGCCACAACAACCGGTCCTTGGCGTCTCGCATCCATCGGCTACCCGCGACCCTCACCAGGTCATCGGTCCACTTTCGTGGGAGGCCTTACAACGCTGCGTCTTCCGGTACGCGGTCGCCAATCCAGAACTTTTCGGTCCCATCTACCATCTGTTCTGCGAGCAATGTGCCGTGCCAACTGCCTCTTTAACTTGGCAATCCTTCGGGCTATGTCGGTAACCTTGATCTCTTGCGGATATCGTCTGATCTGCGCTTTGGAACGTGCAAATAGCTTCATGTTTTTGACTGACTGACCTTGACAATTGAAAAGTGCCTGTAAATGGTTTATTTGAAATGAATGCTTTGAATCTTGAACAAAAGCGAGCTTAAATTAGAATTGGTTTCGGAGTGCGATATTTATTAGATATTTACAAATTAGTGAGTATGTCAAGTGTACAAAAAATTGTGAGCCGTCACTGGACGCCTGGCAGATGTGAAACTGTGAAATTATTTTATACGAGTAATATGCATAAATGAACAGATTACGACAGGAACTAAATAGGGCATAATTAAAAAAATACATACATAAAATATATACATGTACCCTCGTATAGCGTGGCGACGCGTCGCCACGGCATGTATTGCCACGCCAACAATCGGTTTTACCCGCGGCTATAGATGATTCACACCAAAAACTTCAAATTACTTGAATTCTTTTCTTCTTTTTAACCTTACAAATGTTTAACTTAGTTTAAAATCCACGTTCGCCAGTGGTCATGTCCTCAACAACACGTTCGTGAGCCTTTGTCCTTTGTGATTGACGTCTCACACGTCGCTTATTAGTGGCGCACGTAATGCTCACGTTAGCACGCCGCCGTGACACGGCACTGCTTTGAATGTACTATAGTAGGCGCCAGATAAATGTGGAATAAAGTATATTGACCTTTCCCTAATAACTGTTCATAGGTACCTGAACAATTAAATATGAATCGTTTTTCATTATTAGACAATGTTAAGGATCACGAGAGATGATGATTCGGGACAGCTTTGTGTCATTAATTCCGTTTTTCAAATTAAAAATGTCAATAATTGTAGGTGGGTCAATGACCGTTATTCCACGATTATCTGGCGCCTACTATAGTTAGGAGAAGAGTAGGTTAGGTCATTAATTTTATTGTAACACTGCTGTGGGTGATGTTACATGCAATGAATATTATTCGTATGATTTTAAATCAGACGAATAATATTCGATAATTTATGCGATATTATAGAAACAACGCTTGTTAACAATCATTTTGCAAGTAAAGAAAAAAAAAACTTGTAGCTGTCGTAACTACCACGGAAGTGAAAATATCCCTCCTTAATAATTAGTCTGCTTTTCGGACAGCTCAACCTATGTAATTTAAACCTCACTTAATTTAAAATCCACGTTCGCAAATGGTCATGTCCTCAACAACACGTTCGTGTTTGTCCTTAGTGATTGACGTCACACACGTCGCTTGTTTGTGGCGCACGTAATGGTCACGTTCGCACGCTGGCGTGTCACGGCACTGCTTTGTATGTACTTGTTAAGTTAACTAAAGCTGAAACGTAGTTTCTTGAAATTTATTGTAGCACCGTAATCTCTTCAAAATGAGAGTGAATAGGCTTCTTCTGGGTAAGCTCGCTCCATCGTCGACTTTGTCTCTGTCATCTATGACCTAGACTAGAGTCAAGAGCAAATCCATCTCAAATAAAAATAAAAAAAACACCGCTGTAAATGGTGTGCGCCATGATGAAACAATGATCGTATCTGCCTAGCTATTGTGATTGACGTCACACACGTCGCTTGTTAGTGGCGCACGTAATGGTCCCGTTAGCACGCTGGCGTGACACGGCACTGCTTTGTATGTACTTGTTAGGTAGTAGTTAGTTACGTATGTTTTTTTAACTAAAGTTGATCATATAATTATGAACTGACTAGTTGCTTTAAAAGTAGCCTATGTGTTAATCCATATAAAATTGGTCCAGCCATTTGCGCGTGACGAAGTAACAAACATACACACACACACAAACTTTCGCCTTTATAATATTAGTGTGATGGAACATTAATTCAAAATAATTATTAATGTAGTTTCGTGAAAATTTCGTTAGGTTTCACCAGTTTCATGTAGGGGTGGGGGACAATTTTTATGTAGAATTTTGACGTTCAAAAAGTTCATGTTCACTTCACCCAAGCTTACACGGTGATATTTTTACAGAATCATACTGCAGATGAATAATCGTCAATTTAGGTAATTTTCATGCGAAAGGCACAATTAACCTGTGCAGGAACCTTCGTTGCTGACTGTACCTGCCTAACTATTTAGCAAAATATAATAATTTTGTGGGTCAAGAAAAAATAAGCATCGGATTTTATTCGTAACGACCGGCTACGACCTGCTACGGCCAATGACGCTGTTGCTACGAAGTTACTACGATCTGCTACGAAATACTACGGCCCGCTATGTAGTTGCTACGAAGTTACTACGATCTGCTACGAAATACATACTATCACGCACCCAACATTCTAAAAGCTCTCGTTTGTGACAATATGTTGGCTAACCTTTTTAATCAAATGTTCCGGCTCCCTGCATACTTCTGTTTTTTGCGTGCTACAGCCTGCAAAACGGTTGCTACGTCCTGTGGATTATTTATTTTATTTATTTTAGGAAAACTCACAGCTAAACAAATACAGTAAGTAAAAGTTTAAACAAAACATGGCCAATTACAAGTTTCCACATGTAGCACTTGAAACAGAAAATTGACAAAGAAAAGAAAACTATACATATAACACAAAACAGAAAAAAAAGTCTTGTAAATAACTATTGACGCTGGAAAAAGCCATTACTTAAGATGTTCTTCAAATTAGCAACGTAGTATTGAAAATGTCGATATCAGCTTCCCGGCAGGTTGCAATGTACATACATACGACTCGCTCTCACCATGTCCGAGTTCCGTCTGTACGTAGTGGCTACCACTGGACTGTACAGTAAATGAGGTCTACGTAAGAACGCAGACGAAACTCGCAGCCCGATTTTGTGTAACAACTCGGTAACACCAGTTGTTCCATTGGCCATTTTGAAAAGAAACACAAGACACACAGGTACATTTTGGCAGCACTATCTCCAATCAACAACTTGCCAGGCTTATACAGTACTATTTCGTCAACAACTGTCACAGAACGCACCTAGTACTTTAAAATCTTAATCCATATAATACCTAGTTAGGTCACAATATTAAAAAATCCTTCACTTTATTCTTCCCTACCTGTCTACTTCATAGTACAAGTAAGCAACACACACGCATGCTCCACATTCCGACCGGCTCTCGCTTGTAATAATATGGCGGATAAAACTTCTAGTTTGAACCAAATGTTACTCTTCCCTGCATAGTTTTGTTCGTTGCGTGCTACAGCTTGCAACGCGGTTGCTACAGTCGCTTCTTTGTTGCTACGGGTTGCTATGTAGACTGTAGAAACAGCTTAGCAGCCGTATCAACAACCTAGCGATCGTAGCAACCGCGTGACAGGCTGTAGCAACAGTGTAGTGAGCAGCAGATGCAAGTTGCTACAGCCGCTACGCGGTTGCAACGTCCTGCTACGCTATTACTACGACTTGTGGATTGGTACATATTTATGTCCAATTATCAAGAAACCAGGCTGATACAGTACTTAGTCGTCAACTTAGTATTTAATTTCCACTGCAGTCACTGAACGCTCAGAAGGAGGGTAATGTTTTTGAAGTGAAAACTTCTTTAGGCACGTTGGGCATTTTTTAGATGGGAAAAAAATATTTAACTCGCTCACGCTGTTACCGTAACCAAGACCTCTGTGTACTGTGTACTAGTAGTGGGGGTAAGGGTATCGTGGGTTAACGAGAGTTAGAAAAAAGGGAATGCTTTCAGTAGTGCTGCTGTACAATTTAACGCCTTCATTTAAAAGTATTTCCTGCACAATACAATATTTCCTGCAATTCCAAAAATACAGACGTAATTGTTTAAGTTTTCACTTCTGTCGGCACTTAGAAAGAAAGAAAGAAAAAGAGTTTATTTGCGACAAGCATGATGCATACCAAAAAATAAAATAAACTAAATTACAAAAGTTATGCAAGTTGGGAAGATATGCGTCACATTCGCGCAAAACGGCCATCGCTACCGGAGTGCCCCTTTTTATCTTCCTTCGAGTCAAGTATGCCAAGTCAAGCCCCAATATTAATAAATCCTCCACTTTATTCTACCGTACCTGTCTACGTCATCGTGCAAGCAATCAACATACACGCACGCTCCACATTCCGACGGCTCTCGTTTGCGACAAAATGGCGGCTAAAACTTTTAATTTGAACCAAATGTTCCATTTCCCTGCATAGTTCTGCTTGTTGAATTCCAAATTAATTTTAAAACTCGTTTGTAAGGGCTAAGTTGTGATGTAAGTTGATGTTATTGGAGAGATATTGAACGGAAACTGGTGAATTTGCAATTGCAGTTCGAGTTTCAGTATTTTTTTGTATTCTAAAGTGGAAATCAAAAATGTTTTAAGCCTCAAAAACAGGAGGATCCATAATCCTGTGCACAATTACCTGCGAATGATTGTAATATTTAAGTAAGTACTAGCTTAACTGCTCCGATGGTCTCGCGTTCGCAAGCGCGAATGCCGAGCGTGGTGTCCTGGGTTTTACCAATAGGAATTTCTCAGTGACTGCCCGGAGTTTGGAAGTTGGTTGTGTGACACCCCCGTGCCTCGGAATGCACGTAAAGCTGTTGGTCCTACGGCAGATCGTCGTCCCATCGGAATATGAGAGTGATGGAAGAGGGAGTGCACCTGTGTTTGCGCACACACGCCTGCACTATAATATGTCCCGCGCCGATGGCTAGTCTTGGTTGTGATTGACCGCCATGGCTGAAATCAGTCAGTAGGTCTATACTAGCTTATGCCTGTGGCTTCACCCGTGAACGTCGAAAATTATTCCAAGGGTACATATTCCCGGGATAAGAAGTACGCTATGCATGATAAACCAGGATATTTTATTTTATCTTTTTACAAAATAAATATAATTTGTCATAATTGGTCATAAACGGTCTTCCCGTGTGCAGTTTCAACTAAATCCGTTCAGCCGTTAAAACGTGAAGCGGTTACCAGCAGACAGACATACCGAGTTACTTTCGCATTATTTTATTATTAACCTAAGGGCCACATACGCCCGGGAGCAAAAGTATCCTATGTGTTATTCCAGAATATTATCTACCTCTGTGTCAAATTTCATCAAGATCCGTTCAGTCGTTCTGAAGTGATTGAGTAACAAACATTCATCCGTCCAAACATCCAAACGGTAGAGGAGGCGTCAAAGATCGCACCCATCTGATAGCCAGATGGGACATATATTTATCAAATTTTATTGATTTACTAGTGGTCCGCCCCGGCTTCGCCTGGATGTATATTTTTTTTAAATTCTTTTGTCATGAGACAATTACAAACGCAACAAATAAAGAATTAACGACATTGGTCCAGCCGTTTACGCATGATGCCGCGACCAAGGGAAATAGAGAATTATTTTTTTAGAAGACCAAAATACATGCGTTTCTTACACTACGTCTGATTGACTGATTTACGATTTGTTTTTACAAATAACTTCGAGTATCCTACTTAAATGCGCACAGCAGGTTTACGGAAGCATGACTCGTTATTTATTTACTCTAATAAACTATTCCGGTAGAGCGCACATCCGGCACATAGTAAATTGATGTTCTAAAAACCCTCAATCTTGTTCAAACAGCGGTTTATCCTATTTACATAAAGCGTGGTCATGGTGTGTAAGAAGACTTCGAATAAGGAGGTACAGTGAGTTCATGACCCTATTTATGGGAGCTCGAAATATGAGCGGCGAAAAGACAGAGCTTTCAGAAAAAAAAACAATTACCTAATACAGGCTGTTTCAGTTAGTGACATCAAATCTGTGATTGAACTCAAATAATCAAAAAATCATTATTTGAAAAGAGTAACTATGGAGTTTCTTGTTCTTATAAGTAGCACACTCTGGGTGCATCGTACTCACATAGTATTAAATTAATTTTTGTATACCAAATTTTGTAAAATCATTATTTGAAAAGAGTAACTATGGAGTTTCTTGTCCGTTCTTCTCCATGAGAATCTACCTTTCCGAATGGACAGTAGAGTCACTTTATTAATGTAATTCTATTATTTTTACTGAACTGTAAACGATGACGTTCAAAAGTGCCGTTTAATGGCCTAATTGAAATAAACGTTTTGACTTTGACTTTGACTTTGAATAAACACAAGTACTTACCTAAATACTTCATATTGCTTGAAAAAGTTTTTTTTGTCGTATTTCGCATTCGGTTTTTTTTCATAGTCCGGTTTTAGGGCTCCGTACCCAAAGGGTCAAACGGGACCCTATTACTAAGACTCCGCTGTCCGTCTGTCACCAGGCTGTATCTCATTAACCGTGATAGTTAGACAGTTGAAATTTTCACAGATGATGTATTTCTGTTGCCGTCATAACAACAAATACTAAAAAATAGAATAAAATAAATATTTAAGGGGGCTCCCATACAACAGACATGACTTATTTACCATTTTTGTAGATAATGGTAAACGGAACCCTTCGTGCGCGATTCCGACTCGCATTTCGCCGGTTTTTTTTTTAATTTTGCCATTGTTTCTTTGTTGTATATCAAATACATAACGTTACCATTAAATTAAGACCACGCACTTCTGAAACACCATGTACAGCAAGCTACTCGAACCTGTCAAATTATCCCAATCAACCTTGAACGAGATGCTGAGGCAATAAAGTTGAAAATCTATTTTTTTTATTTTTTTTTTTATTTAATATGGGTTTGCTCTTGACTCTAGTCTAGGTCATAGATAACAGAGACAAAGTCGACGATGGAGCGAGCTTACCCAGAAGAAGCCTGTTCACTCTAATTTTGAAGAGATTAGGGTGAACAAATTAGATTATTATATTTAAAAAAAAATTGACAGATTGTTGTAGCATGATGGGTTGGCGTCTGTATATCTATAGAAAGAAACAAAATAAAAAAGAAACTTCTTGGTTACCATAGCGTAAAACCATGGCCGGGAGGTATGATTCTCCGTTGTTAAGTGATGTTGTTCGAAGATGCATTTCCAACAACAGCCTAGTCTCTAAACCTATATTTATAAAAATGAATCTTTATTAACCTTGGTCAAGGCATCACGAGTGAACGGCTGGAACAATTTCGCAAATTCTATTTTTTGTTGTATTTGTTATTATCGGGAGAAGGTTCTTACGAAGGAAAATTTGAAACAAAAAATTTGCTTCTGGGCGAAGCCGGGGCGGGCCACTAGTAAATTATAAGTTTACTAACATAGGAATAAGTTATCTTTCTGTTTACTAACCCATATGGATGTTGCTCATCCGAATTAATGATAATTTTATTTTATTTATTTAGTGCTTGTTCCCTCTTTACATTTTCTTTCTTTCTGTACAGTTTCTTAGTTTGTGAATGATGAAAGCTACATAATATGTACAGACGGCACATCAAGCTATCCGAAACTGTCAGATTTGACAGATTGTTGTAACTTGATGTGCTGTCAGTACAGCAACTATAACTAGGTACTACTAGGCAGAGAGGATAGATTTATTTATACGTCGCGTTTAGGTAAAAATAGCTTGGTTTTATCAGTTGTGCAGTGTATAATAAAACACATGCGTGGAAAATATGTTGAATTTATTACTTTTATAAGATTACAAAAGTGGAAAAATGGACTTGCCGGTTTGAAGCATGAATGAAGAGAGAGTTGCTAGACATAAAAAATGTTAAGCTCTAACACAATGTTGCAAGTAAATAAATGACTCAGTAATCGATTAAAATAATTAACTTACAAAAATGACAAATTATTGCAGATTGAGCGTTAAATTGATATAAAATTAAGTCCTACTAATATTATAAACACAAAAGTTTGTATGGATGGATGGATGGATGTTTGTTACTCTTTCACGCAAAAACTACTGAATGGATTTTGATGAAATTTTTTATCCCGGGAATATGTTTCCTTGGGATAATTTTCGACACCACGCGGGCGGAGCCGCGGGCGGAGCCGCGGGCGGCAACTAGTTTATAATATTTATGTTGAATTTACTTTAACATGCCGAAAATCTCTTAAAATCTATTCAGCAATGCTAAAGAACTACCAATTTTCAAATTGAAAGCAATTCTAAGAAATGAAAGCACCGATTGGCAGCTGCATCGGGATTGACCGGACGTTTCATTTCCACCCGTGTCTGGCGCCGGACAAATCGCGTCATAATCGGACCGGTCCGTTCAAACCGGACGCGACAGCCCCGCCGGCGAGGGCCATTCACACGTCTAATAGAGTGTTCCACTGGAGCGGAAAAGAGAGGAGCGGAGCGGAGCTGTGCGAATATTAACTAATGGAATTGTATAAAATCTTCCCTCTGCTTCAGTGGACAGGGGTTTTATTTTTACTGTTAGGTAGGTATGCGTTTGACCACTATCTCACCTGATGGTAAGCGATGATGTGGTCGCCCTTGCCTAGAAGTAACTTATTCACTCTTGACTTAAAGACTCCCAGGTTGTAGCTATCAGGAAACACAGATTCTGGCAGGGAATTCCACTCCTTAGCTGTACGCACAATGAATATGTTCCCAAATCGTTTTGTGCGTGTGGGGCGGATGTCCACTATGTACCGGTGGCGCATCGCCGTACGTCTTGTGGTCCGATGATAGAACGGGCATGGCGGAATTAAACTATGAAATTCCGTTGCACACAATAGAAAACCAACAAAATGCAACCAATAGAAAACCAATAGGCTAGCAACTCGGCATCGATGCTCAAGACTTTGGAGCTTCGACTCGACGAGCCTATCGATTTGCGAACAAGTTTAAAAATTCATCGAATCAAGCGGAGCGAGGCAGCGCAGCGGGGAAGCGGAATAGGAAAGCGCAAAAAAAACCGGCCGCCCGCGCCCGTTCAAATAACTCTGCGCGTGTAGTCAGCCTAGCTCCGCACAGTCCGCAACTCCGCTCCGCATTACTCCCTCGCACCGCTCCACTGCCTCGCTCCACATCAATGAACAGGCAGCCTAATATGTGTTCTACTACGTAAACTCAAGGCTGTTTTAAGTTGTTAAGATTGGCTTTTGAGTTTAACACTTTTTAGAGGAACGAGGAATATTTTTCAGTTAAAAAGCGGATTTTTACTGCAGTTTATGAGAATTGCGCAGTGAACCGATCTCTGAAATTCTGATAAACGCTACGAAGCTACAAGCTTGGCGAAAATAGTTCTACTACTTCAAATAAATAAATTAAAATAAATCAACTTTCATTTCAAATGGACAATTACATCAATATTTTAACATTGATGAAATACTGATATTTCAATAATTCTATTTTTAAAGTATATTTCATATTCCGTTATAAATTGATTTTACACTTAGCTAAATAAGCAATCTCAACGTGTATTCCATTTTTAACCCGACATCATTCAAAGGAAGAGGGAACGAACATCTGACTCCCATCACAAGTATCTTCGGATTACTTTCTGGGAAGCCCCGGTAACTTAATTGTATAGATTTAAGATAATAAACACATATTTTTATCTTCTGGGCTCGCTCGTTCTATCGCAAAAATCACAATAAGGTATTTATACTATACATATTTAATATATATACTAAAAAAATCTAATCAGTCCGTCAATTAGATTTCAAAACAATATTGGACACGTATTTTTTCTTTTGTCACGTAAACAAAAAATGAAGACGATACAGTCCGTTGTAAACTCATGTGACGTCACTTACCAGTACACTTTTTACTGGAAAGTGACGTTACAAGCCCCCACTCCTTATCTTTGATGCGTTTCATCTTCGGAAAGTTTTTATTGGTTCGATAAAATAAAAAAATCAGATCCAATATTTTTCGATAATCTAATTGACGGATTAAATAGAATCATTTTTTTTACCCGGGAAACATCCCTATTGATTCTATGAGTTAGACCCGAAATTCCTACGGGAACATCGCGGATATGCGCGTACGAAGTCGCGGGCAAAAGCTAGTACTATATATGTATGTACTTAGTTTTAAGCATGAATGAGGATGACAGCCAGTAGGTACAAGAACCTCGGGTTATATAAAGTCTTCAAAACAGTCTTAGTAAAGAGCGTTGCTCACGAAATAATTAAAGCAGGTCATTAGCTGGCTTGAATGACAACCTGTGTGCCATCGTCGGGTCGGTGACGCGAATGGCGTCGAGGGCATGACGACACGTCAGTGACGAAGTCACCCTACGAAGAGGGGTGAATTATTAAGTACTGTAGAGGGTTATTTTCAGAAAGAAAAATAGTAAGGACCACTTACACAAGCCAGAGTATTTTTTTACCTCCACAGTTAGTTTTGGAATATTAATTTGTTATTTAACCTCGAGTTAGCAACTGTTCTGAACTAAAAGGTAACTGACACTGGCTTGTGCAAGCAGGCCATAAAGAGTTTTCACACCACCTGCACGATAACGTCAAATTATATGCTCTGCAAACCTAACCCAAAGTACGACATTATAGCCCGTGAGCTCCCATCGGTCTCTGCTGTTAGGAGCAGGTCGCGCGGTCAAATTGAGGTTCCAAATTCAAATCACATTATTGCCCGGCCGGGTTATAATGAAAATCAGTACAATATTATTGCCCGACGGCGAGCCGGGGCACACCTTCGAACGCGCGACCTACTCCTAGCAGTGGAGGCCGACACGCGCCACTCGCGTTGAACAAACACCTCAAAATTCACACAATTTTCTCGCAGTAGGTGTGAAAAGTTATAATACGCTCCTCAGGGATAAAGGTGTCTTTGCCCTGGGCTAGCTTAAATCCCTTACTGCATTCAGGATTCTTGTATTAACTCCATCCCTTTGCTCGTGAGTTAAACTCTAAACTCTCTCGCTACGCTCAGGAGTTAACTCTCGATTCCTTCGTTGCGTTTGGGATTCAATATGACGCCCGTGACAAAGACACTACTTTATCCCCTCGGTACATAATCCACTATTATTTAATAATATCATCTTATAAAATCTTATTAAATAAAAGAGTGTGTTTTCACGATGAAACGAGGTTAGACTCTTATTCCGAGAAGAAAAGACGTAAATAATTGTTTTTTTATAAATTATTGTTAACGTGTGCACACGTCACAAACAACAAAAGTACTGTATGGTGTCAGACGTAAAAGAATAGCACTATCCCATTACTTCCCGTGGGTATCGTAAGAGGCGACTAAGGGACTCACCAGAGTATGGGCAGCAGCAATATCTGTGCATTGCAACAGCTACACTGCGATCGCCAATCCGACTGCCAAGCGTGGCGATTATGGCAAACCCCCCCCCCCCCGCTCCTTTGGGGGAGGCCAATGTCCAGCAGTGGACCTCTTTCGGCTGAAATAATGATCATGATATGATTAATGGTTATTAAGATTATCTGTAAATATGTGAGTACCATTTACCTAAATTTCTTTAGAAAATGAATAAGTTTACCTCTGATGGTAATACTTTGTTCTTATAAGTAGCACACTCTGGGTGCATCGTACTCACATAGTATTAAATTAATTTTTGTATACCAAATTTTGTAAAATCATTATTTGAAAAGAGTAACTATGGAGTTTCTTGTCCGTTCTTCTCCATAAGAATCTACCTTTCCGAATGAACAGTAGAGTCACTTTATTAATTTAATATTATTATTTTACTGAACTTTAAATGATGACGTTCAAAAGTGCCGTTTAATGGCCTAATTGAAATAAACGTTTTAACTTTATGATGATAGAAAGGTACACTATCGCCAACTACCATTAGACCACTTCTAAATTTATTTTAATTAACTAAGTAATTCCAACAACAAGTGGGGCTACCGTGACAGATCAACAGCAGGATGGCGATGTAGGGCTTCAAACTATGCTCCACCAACTATCCTGCCTTCTGTGTCCCAATATATACAGTATATACAATATACAGATACAGCTACAGCTACAGCTACAGTGGCCAACGATGCCGAGGAACGTGGCAAAGTTCTGGGCCACTCTAATCTAAATAACGTGCCAAAGAATAATAAGCCTCCTTTGAACCCGAATAAACGCACGTTTCCTATTTGATAGGTCATATGAGCGACAGCGCATTTTATTTGGAAAATGATGTTGCTGAAGTTGGAGTATATATTATAGTATATAATATAATATATAATATGTAGGTATAAATATATATATACAAGCTGTGTCCGTGGCTTCGCTCCCGTCACCTCCCGTCAACCGTTACCTACTCTGCCCTACCCTATCTACCTACCCTACATACCTATCCTACCCACCATACCCTACCTACCTACCAACATACCCTACCTACCTACTTATCGTTTTTTTTTGTCTTTAAACCTTCCCTGTAATCTGGCGAACAAAACAAAAAAAGAATTAGCGTAATTGGTCCAGCCGTTCACGCGTGATGTCGTGACCAAGGGAAATAGGGATTCATTTTCATATATATAGATATCCGAATTAATAACCTCCTCCTTTTTGAAATCGGTTAAAATGGCCCCGCCCGCGTGTTTACATCCCGACCTCGCCACTTGGATGCGTGCCGGCGCCGCGAGACGCGCAGACGCCGTCGTGTGACGTCACGGCCGCCATATTGCGTAACAAGGTCAGTTGCATTTCCCGCTACTGATGGAAATATATAGGTCGTGTGGCCCATGTTGTATTTTGGAGACAAATAAATTACTTATTTATTTGACGGCCATTTAAAATTAAAGCGTTTCTGCACTTTACGAAATGTGCAGAAGTGTGTGAACTCTACAGGATGTAAAATAAGGGTGAATTTCCGTGTACAGATATTATTATGTGGTCGTGTTTTTTTATAAAATTATTTTTTCTTTTCACACACTGCTGCACGTTTTGTAAATTGTATAAGTGAAAGAATCTTCGTAATCGGATCTTCCGGAGACTGAATACTTATTTAAAATACATTAGAAGTTTTGATGAATCAACATTAAAAAGTAATTAGATCTTCAACAACCACTTGCGGCTTGTAAAACCTTTCGATTCCCGTCGTAACTGCAGCTCACCAAATACGGAGTGATTTTACCTTATTTTCAATTTAGATAAAGTTTCTCGGAACTTTGTAGTCACGTTGTATATTTGTCAGGCTTGAACCGGATGGTCTGGTAATGCTTTGATATGTGGACAGAGTAAGAGTTATTTATTTATGTCACTTGCGGCTTGTGTCTGGGATCCTTTTTATAGTGAGTTATGGGCACTGTAGGTACTAGGCCATGGTAACTTTTTGACTGAGGTGTGACTATTAGTTCCGACGTTTGATGTTTTCACAACGCATTGGACATGGCTGAAATCTTTTATAATACATCACCAATCCTAAATTATCAATAAACAGTAAATTAACGAGTGTTCAAGAAAGAAAAGAAATTCACAAGGTCGACCAAGTTCTTATTTCCAGGTGACAGCTGGCAACCACTGTTTGTGCCTATGTGAAAATTTTAGGCTTTTATAAATATATCTTTATTTAAGTACCTAGGAATAAGGTTGCTTTCTTAGACAAAATATAAATTTAATGTGGGATAAAACTAGATAGGCAGGCGCTCCACGTAAAACATTAGTTTTCAGCTGAATCCGGTTTGACTAGAAGCCGACCCCGTCAAAGTCAAAGTCAAAACGTTTATTTCAATTAGGCCATTAAACGGCACTTTTGAACGTCATCATTTACAGTAAAATAATAATACTACATTAATAAAGTGACTACTCTACAACATAGACGAGAAAAGGCTAGGCAGATGATGAATGTGGGATAATCTTGGGTGGGAGCGAAGTCGCGGAAATGCTACATGGTCTTAACAATATTAGTTTAAATTTTTTATGCTTCCACCTGTATGTGTGTGTATATGTTGTCTGTCCGCTGCAATATGTTGGCTCGCAGATTTGCGAAATGCTCGACTGACGTAAAGGCTGCACTGTTTAGAGCGTATTGTCAGTCGTTTTGAACATGCAGTCTGTGGGTCAATTATACTCAGAGGGCATACAGCGCTCTGCGAGTCCAGTACAATAATGCATTCAGGGTGTTGTTGGGGTTGCCGCGCTACTCTTGTGCAACCGGCATGTTCGCGGAGGCGGAGATTGATGGTTTTCATGCCATCATGCGCAAGCGTTGCGCCTCCGCCATGCGTCGGGTACGTGCCAGCCCCAACAGCATCCTGGGAGTTATAGCGGACAGATGGGACAGCCCCATACTGGGGCATTGGATAAGCCTGCATGTGAGTTTAGTGGAAGTATATAATTGTATTTTGTTCCGCTAGTTATAAGTACTAACACTAGTTTCTAAGTATTTGTATACTAACCAATTAATGGACTCAGTCTGAAGTAAAAGATTTTTATTTATTTATTTTGTATCTATTTACAGAAGTTTTACGTCAATCGTCATACTTGTAAACAACGAAAACCGATGTTATTGCTGCGCAATTAACGTAACTATGGACGACCTTAGATAATAATATAAGAAACAGGAAGGTCTGCAACAAAAATGCTTTGTATTCCTGTGAATTGGGAGGATTATAATCCATTTTGCATAGTAAACTGAGTTTGATCCATCTCTCTTTTCATGTCTTAAGCCCGAGACAACGGTCTACCGCGTGTGGAGCGGACCCATTTATGACTTCAATTACCTTGCAAGAGAAAAAGGTTTAGACGGGGCCCGCTAGGGCTAGAGCCTGCCAGGGTTGCGGAATTCGTTCGAAAGAGTCACCGCGGCCCTGGAACGCAAAGGGCTTTAGAAGGAACACGGATGGGTTTAAGTCAGTAAGGTCTGACACGCCCTTCCGCTCCACCCAGAGCGGAAGAAGTCATTTGATGATATCCCATCCTTAAAAAAAAAAAAAACTGTTTACCTGTGTGTTTCCACCCACAAAGAGTCGAGCGGTATAACACTCCTATTATGGGCAGTCGTGTAAAAATGAGCTCGCGGTGGGAATCGGACGACTAAACTGACTAAACTCTTTCGTGATGGAAACGCAAACCTGTTTCATGAAAACGAAGTCCGCCCCGCTAAACCATTTCAGGCTGATTGTAAATTGAAACAGATCAAACAATTTTTGCATAATAATATAATATCTTGGGACAACTCACACACGGTCATCTGATCCCAAACTAGGCAGAGCCTGTGCTATGGCAACCAGACAACTGATAAACATACTTATATATTTCTAAAAACATACATATTATAGACAAATTACACCCAGACACAGAACAAATGATCATGCTCATCACACAAAGATTTGTCCTGAGTGGGAATCGAACCCACGACCTCCGGTTTAGCAGTCAGGGTCACTAACTACTCGACCAACAGGCCAGTCTAGTCGGGCATAATCTACCCCTGACGGGGTAAAGGGGGTGGATAGTTGCGCTGATCCAGAGACCACAGAATCAGCAGCAGAAGTGGCTGGGTAATTAATGAAATCGTTTTGCTTAATTTTCCAAAACTAAAGGGGGTAGAGCGGGCGTTGAAGTTTGTGGAGTACCAACCTACTAAATCCGCGCGGGCGAAGTCGCGGGCGAAGTTTGTTATAAACCCAATGAATGTCTGCCTAGACTCGGGGGGTCCGTATGACCATACACTTTCTATTTTAAACCGGGCACGAATAGACCGAGTTCGTTCAAAACATAATAAATGATCATTCAAATTGCGGTATTAAGTTCCCTTGGAAAAATAAAACTCCTTTTTTCCTCACATAAAATTATTTAATAAATGCATGCAATAAATTCTGAAAGATTTATATATTATTCAATTACTCTATAATAATATTAAGAACTCCCGGTCGGCTATCAGTAGGCTCTTCAACTCTTTCTTGTAAATTGATATCGTGATCCCCCTGCCTTACTGATAAGTTTTGTCTAAATTTATTTACATACCATTCGTGCCACAGTTCTCTATTTCTTTTTACAACAACCAAAAAAACGAACAATATTAGTGGATTAAAAAAAACGAATAAAATAACAAGTAGTAATGGTACGTCTTGTTCCATAATCATTCCAGCATAAGGCGCCAACAATGTGACGTCACCCAATATAAATATTAAAGTGGCGATGTACAAGCGACGACATTTGTCATTGGCGGTCAGCGCCCTCGCGTTCGAACTGCGACAGAGTGAATATACAATAATAACGAAAAGAATACTGTTAAGTAATAATGGTAACATTAAAAGAACTAACCTAGCTATTCTTGAGAAAAAAATAATAATGCTTGTTGGTAAAGGCGCACCCCAACCAAAAAGACAGCTTTTTAAATATCTCCTGCGCATATGAAGACTGCTGATTTGAAGACTTTAACAATGTCCACGTAAAACATATGGCTTATTACTACCAACCAGTGGCTCTTCAGTGATAAAACGTATGTCGATGGCTTTATCTGAACTATATGCAGCGTTCTAGCAGTTTCTCTTGTTACGAAATCACTTTCTTTGATATGATAAAAAATGTCAATAACTAAAATGAATAAAAAGTGTACCAAAACTAAGTTAAGACACACGAAGTTACTCCGTATATCAACGTGGCTGTTGGCACCGCAACCATGATGCATTCCACAGCCAACTCGATAATTCTGGATGAATCTCCCATGATAAATATTACTGGTACAGTTCTGATTGAAGCACTTTTATTTTTCGAAGAAATATACAATGCACCACGATGTCACTCCGTAGATCAACGTGGCTGTTTGCACCGCAACCATAATATATTCCGTAGCAAAAACCAGAGTTTTTAATGTCACTCCGTAGATCAACGTGGCTGTTTGCACCGCAACCATAATATATTCCGTAGCAAAAACCAGAGTTTTGAATAAATCTCCTATGATGAATATAACTGACACAGCACAGTTCTGATTGAAGCACCACTTTTTCGAAGAACAATCTGTGAACAGCTTGTCACTAAGCGCTGTGGCTCTTAACACAAGTACTGACTCTAGGACCGTCGTAAACAATACCTAGTTATACAAAATCTTACAAATTAAAACTATTTTAACACTGTGCGCAGAAATTAAGTTTTGTGGCAGACTTTCCTGTTTGTCATATTATTATCTAGCATTCAGTGGCACATCATGAGGACACGTGCAGGTTCTACTAACTAAACTAACTTGAAGTCACTATAATTTGAGCTTAATCTTGCTTTAGAAGGACCACATTATGATGATCTGGATATAGTAAAAAAACTTTTTTCAAAAAAATACCACTGACTTCCAAATAAAAAACACTACAAGTATAAAATAACTTTAATTTCGGCAGTCGGTGTGTTTTGTTGTTTTGGTGTGGAAGTCGGCTGTATTTTTTTGTAAAAAGTTTTTTTTTTTCACTTTTTTGTGGTTTTCATGTGCTTACCACAGCGTACCGGCGTGATGTTTTATTATGAACTGGTGTAAACAATAGACAGACATGAGATTTCAGCAATCCCAGTCCATTTGCTATCATGTATTGAGGAGTTCCGTTGCCTATCTCCGAAGTTCTTCATCAGATCTTCACCAAATTGAAATGGGACCACTCCGAAAAAGTACTCTTCCAAAAAACTACCTAAATCATTTCAAGTGTGCCTATAAAATTTGAAGAGTTATATCTATTTCTCCAGGATCCCATCATCAGATCCTGACTTGATGATCATGAGACCACCTGAGAAGTATACCCTTTCAAACAAAAAAAAAAAAAAACAAAATGGGGCACCTTTTATCCACCAAGCAGACCGGTGCACGTGTTAGCTACTTTTCATATAACAACAAAAAGTTGTCGTGTCACGTATTGTGCATATATGAACCTTAGATGTAGTATTGCATGATTTAATATTTAAGTCAAGCACGCACCCTTGTTGAGTCGCAATACTATGAGACTGCGGGGCGCTACCCTTAGCATCCCTATCTCTTGTCAACCACCGTGGGACACGGTTCATTAGTCCATTCTGTTTTGTATACCTAGTTAAAGTCATAAAGATATAATTAATAGTGTTCCTAACTGCTACTATGTGACAATTTATATTATTTACTGCAAGTTGTACTTTCACTCCGTCTCTGAATAGCAACCTCATCGTAAGAAGCATAAAGGGGACAGACAAATACCCTCGTATCATCATCTGCCTAGCCTTTTCCCAACTACATTGGGGCGGCAACCAGTATTTTACGTGGAGCGGCTGCCTAGAAGACCTCCACAACCCATTAACTGGGTACCACGATACAGATTTTCTGGCTTCTGACAATCCGTAACGGCCAAAATCTACAAATGACACTAACGTATTTACAAAGCTCGGAGGAATCTCGGTATGTTAAGATGGTCACCCATCCACAGACCGACCTCGGCAAGCGTTGCTTAACCTTGAAAATCGATATGTGCGGTCGTTATTACCTTACTTAGCCACGAGCCCTCCTCGAAACAATCCTCGTATATTCCTTGAAATTTTAGGTAGAGTTGTTCCTGTACACCCTTATTGTGATTGAAGTGTTAAAGTTAAACGTGATTGAGGTAAAATGTCCATAATACTTTACACTTTGCCTGTCCCCCAAATCGAAATCAGGACATATTATAATTTCGTCATTATCATTCAGCAGAAGCGCTTTCGACGACTATGGTAGGCTTTAAATTAATTTGCAATAAAGATCATTGATCTTTGGACCCTCCATTCCAAACATTCCTACTATTCACATGTACCAGAAAAATAAATTGTGAATAATTATTCATTACTAGGAAATATAAAGGATCTCGATAAATGTATTATATTCAGGACAGCTTTATGCCTTTTTTCCGATTTTGGAATTAAGAATGTCAAAAGTATAGGTGGCCGCTATTGCAAGTTTATTTGGCGCCTACCATAGACCAACCAACTGTTTTTATTCCCTTTAAAATCTCCCTTCACTCTGTTCTCCAGGACTACTGCAGCTACTACCTGATCCGCTTCAACAAGCAGCCGCAGTTTTGCCGTAAGCTAGAAGAGCAGCGTCCTCCCCGCAGACCTCAAACCAGGAAGACCAGGGAGCGAACAGAGCCAGCGGTCAGCGCAGAGTGCGTGTGTGACAAGGGCGATGCTGACCTGCCTTCGACTTTCACTGTTACTAAGTTGTTGAAGGTAGGTTATAGCTTTGAGGGAATGGTGCGTCACACGAAACAGACTTCCATGCAGGCTTCCATAAACTTCTTTAGAATTTTGACAAAGCAATGCAGACAAACGTCGGTGTGATAGTTTTTTTGATTATTTAGACAAGTCTGTATTGTGTGGACAGTTTCCGAATTTAAAGCAGGGCTTTAGAAGGAACATGGATGGGTTTTAGTCAGTAAGAGTCTGACATGCCTGTCATGCATGCTAGAGCGGAAGAAGTCATTTGATGATTTCCCACCCATAAAAAAAGTGTAGATCGTCCGGGGAAGAACTGCCATAAGACGTATTTCGGTCAGGTAGCGTTGCCATAACAGAAGAACTAGACTCAGGTACTAGTTAGCATGCGGAACAATGTGGAAAGTCCCGCAACCTCCATTGAAAAGGGAGGACCCTCTGACCAGACGAGTGTTGTGGGGGTGAACGACTGGTGGGCAACTGCTCGATGATTATTTTCGGCCCGTTGAATATGTTCCCGGTGAGCTTTGGTAGCGCCTTGGTTTACTTACGGCCGGTCTCAATAACGTATCTACCTTTAACCAACTGTCAAATTAGCTACCAACAGTAGCTGAAATGTCATGTTACAAAGGAAAAAATGCCGTTTCAACCACTGTTGGTAGCTAATTTGATAGTTGGTTAAAGGTAGATACGTTATTGAAACAGGCCGTTGAAGCAGTTCCGCACTGCATCCGCTCTCAATCTGAATTTCAGTTCCAAGTTATATCTGAATTCATAATGGTCTAGATTTAGGCGGACGAATTCCGGATCTAGTGCGCAAACCCTTCGGCAAACAGACCATTCCAGACCGACATTCTTGGGATTCAGATCGGATGCAGTGCGGAACAAAACTGCGGTCTGATCGCTTGTTCGCTTCCTCATAGCGTAAAAACTTAGTTGGAGAAAGTTTCGTGCTCTGTACCTAATATTTTAACTTTTAATAAAAAAAAATATTTATAAAAATATTTTTTAATTTCAGATGGGTTTGCTCTTGACTCTAGTCTAGGTCATAGATGACAGAGACGAAGTCGATATCGTAGCGAGCTTACCCAGAAGAAGCCTGTTCACTCTAATTTTATATTGTCTTCCTGAAGCGAATTCGAGCGGATAAATTCAACAATGTTACTAAAATTGAGATAGACCAAAACTATATAATTTGTCGTTTAAAAACCGCCTGGCCACTGGAAAATGCTGTTTTTGAATCTGTCGCAGCCAACTAGTTTAACAGCCGTTTAATTAAAAGCCTAGCCTTTTCTTTGAACTGCGCCGTTTAATCAGCGACATAAGTGACATGGGCAAGTCATTAAACGATATTGAACCAAAGATGTCACTTAGGTCGCTGAGAAATCGGCGTAGTTAAATGAAAAGGCTAGGCAACCAATTAAACGGCTCATTAAGCTATTTGACTGCGACATATCCATTTGAAATTAAATTCAGGTGAAAAAAATACCTTTATAACGGAATTTTGGCGAGCTTCCACCAATATGTCTCGGGGTATCACAACTCAGGGTCAGCGCGATAGCTTTATTAATATGAGTAATCTTAACTTAATAATAAAAACTTTTTCACAAAAAAATACAACCGACTTCCTTTTTTTTATTTGGAAGTCGGCTGTATTTTTTTCAGAAAAAGTTTTTTATTTTACCCACACCCACACCTAACAACACCACTGGAAAGTCACAGGAAAGCAAAACGCGCAATTTCGTTTACTTGGATGATAGATTTTCTATTTCCAAATTTTAAAACCAAACTACTGAACCGATTTTGATAAAATTTCAATAAAAGGACTCGGAACGTATATATATATATCCTTTCACATGAAAGAAGAATTTTTCAAATTTTTCGAATTTAAAAAAATTAAAAAAATACAACCGAATTGATAAGGAACCTTCTCCTTTTTTTGAAGTCGATTAAAAAGGCAAAAGTGAGTTTGTTCGTTACATTATCACGCCCCAATCACAAAACCGATATCGATTAATTTTGGTAAAGAGATAGACGGGACTATTTTAACGCAAGCGAAGCCGCGGGACAATCCTCGTTGGAGTATGATCACAAAATTATTACAACAAATTGACAAACGCGCGTAATCTATCCTTTCAACAACCAACAGCGTCACTTGACTTAAAAAAAATCTTCTTCTTTAGGCGCGTTGAGCACTTTTTGGAAGAACAAAAATCATGGAACTCGCGTCATCGTCACCGAACACTTTCCATGAGTTATATGTATACTGTGCATAAATGTGTACTTTTTGGTTGAACAACAATCATGGAACTCGCGTCATGGTCGCTTTAGCTTTCGCTTAGTTTTCATTTCTATCGGCAGGACTGCCCCGCATGTTTATTTTTTTCAGAAACCGGGGTTTGTATGCCATGATTAATTCAAATCTCTCTTTTCTAGGACGAACAAGCTCTCCAAACAATACCAGCTATAGAAAGGAAGTCACTAGCTGGTTTCCTGAACCATGCGAGCCCTGATAAGAAGCAGTTGGTGGAGCTTCTGTACCAGGACATCATCAGGCCCACGGGGGTGTCATGGGACGATGTGAAGGGACTGGCTTCGGCTAAGAGCTTGCTCATGGAGTCTGTAGTGTATCCTGTACGGTAAGCAAAACAACATAGTTTTTTTTTTTTTTAAGGATGGGAAATCATCAAATGACTTCTTCCGCTCTGGGTGGAGCGGAAGGGCGTGTCAGACTCTTACTGACTAAAACCCATCCGTGTTCCTTCTAAAGCCCTTTGCGTTCCAGGGCCGCGGTGACTCTTTCGAACAGATTCCGCAACCCTGGAAGATTCCGCAACCCTGGAAAACAACATAGCTACGCCTTTAATCCTCCGAAGGGTTAGGCAAAGGTTGAAATATCTACCTACCCGACCCGTAGCATACCTACATTTCGCAAGTTAAGTGTAATACGGCCATCAACCGGGTTTTAAACCAGACTTCGGGCTGCTATTGGAGAAATTCCAGGTGTAAAAACCTTGTCCAACCAGGGAATAGAACCCTGGAACTTGTGCTCTGCATTAGTTATCACTTGCCCCCGCTGGACCAATAAGGTGGCTTCCAAATTGTAAGCACTGTGGGGAAATATTTAAGATCTCGTCAAAGCAATGCCTGTGTTTATTGGCTATGATAGATTATATTCCTTTAAATAGCCTTGACAGCCACCTGTTTGTGATATATATTAAATTCGTTTTTATCTCTTTTTATACTTTATGTGCCTTAACCATCTAAACTTCGTAAGAGATCCAACCAAAGAGTTCAGCTCTCACAGTATGTACCTACTTCTTCCCGATACTGCGATTTTTTCTTGAACCAGGAAATCCTGATCGAAATTCCGTTCTATTGACCAGCTATCCAGACGTATTCACTGGTCTCCTGGAGCCCTGGCGCGGGGTGCTCCTCCACGGTCCGCCTGGCACCGGGAAGACGATGCTGGCGCGAGCAGTCGCTTGTGAGAGTTGTTGCACCTTCTTCAACGTGTCTTGCAGCACCATCGTCAACAAGTGGCGTGGGGAGAGCGAGAAGATTGTTAAGGTACGAGCCGGTAACGTTCAGTAATTTGACATGACAGCATTGCCTTACCCATGATGTCCCTTCGCAGATGGTCCCTCAAAATAATTATATTACACCCTTATTCATAAAAACTTTATAACCATTACTTAGTTAAAATACTGATAAGCAGTTTCTTTATTCAAAATGCTCGATGGAGAATTTGAATTTAGAATCTCTTAAAAGTATTTTAACTAAGAAACGGTTAATATGTTTTTATGATAAGAGCCTTGGACAAGTAAAGTTATTTTTCTTTTGTCATGTAAACAAAAAATAGAGACGATAAAATTGAAAGGCGTTTAAATTTCGCATGATGCGTCACGCGCTTTTTATCAACTACTTAGTGACGTCACCAGCCTACACTCCTGTACTTACTTTGAAGTTGTATTATAATCTTTGTAATTTTTTATCATATTTTAAAATCTGACTGACTAACCGAAAGTACAGTATTGCTGTTTTGCATAGCCTTGATGCGAGCGTGGTCGTACCAAACGAATCACTGTCCTAAGCTTCTGCGTGGCAACATGGCATAAACAAAAAGCACATTCGTCCTGTAAATTTCCCACTGCTGAGAGCCGTGTACCTCTTTAAATCAAGGACTGGGTCGTTTTACCTACATTATTGGATAGCTGCCTTTTTTGAAAACCTCTAAGGGATCACGCCAGCGTGTTCCTCGGTCAAGTTGCGTGGCAACTTTTTTTTCGCGCGTTGTGAAAGGGGGCTAGACGGAAAAAATTCAAACGAAAAGTTCTAACGACACTTTTTTGATTGTCTTTTGTTTCTTTTATGTTTGAATTTCGAAGAAGAATGTGGTTTTAATTTCGAAATAAAGCGCCAAAATATAAGATACAAATATTTTGATAAAAGTAATTGATTAGACACTAATGTTTCCCGCGGCTCAGCTCCTTTTATTCTATCCTAGAAGATTTTATTGGAATATGATGATTTTTCGAAGACAAAAAACAGCCTCTTCATGAATGAGTTTTCGTAATCGGATCTGTATCTACAGTAGAACGGAACAAAGACTTTTACCGTTTATAATAATTATTAGTATTGACTATTTTGAAAAAAGGAGTCTCGTAACTTATATGTCACTGTAAGTAGGTACCCAAAAACTTCTCAGGTACACAACATCCAGAATATAAAGTTGGTATTAATTTCAAATAAGTACTACAAACGAAACATTCGAATAAAAAAAAAATGTTTGCATGATATCTGCTCTATTTTATGAACAAACAGTTTTAAAACTATGAAACGTATCAGTTATTTAGCGTAATAGACTTAATTGGCGATCGTTCAAACGCAACAAATTGAAGCTGAAAACAATACAAATATTTTAAAACTTTTATTTTTTTTTATTTGTGAAATACTTTTTGATGAAATACTAGCTATTTTATGCGGTTTCACTTCTCTATCAAGAAACAGCAAAGGGATGGTGTTTTTTTCAAGGATAACAAGTAGGCTACGAGAATGAGTGCTATGAGTTATGACACAGCGATACTGAAGCTTTCAATCTGCAAAAGAGTTGGTAATCCGATGAGTAGTTTAGATATTAAATGATAAATGATATTTATTTGGAACTTCGTTCCATCCGGGTGTCCCTTGACACCTCTTTTTTTTTTAATCGTCTTTTTTTTCACTTTTTTTTTAATCGTTGCCCCACACTAGGAATTTCTCCTGTATCGTGGGTGCTTTACAAACATTGTAAACTCACATACACAAACAGCCAGACCCGGAACAACTATCTGTAGGCCATACAAAATATTTGTTCCGTGTGGGAATCAAACCCGCGACAGCGCAGCAGCCAATCGCTCAACCACTGCCCCAATCGTGCCGTCAAACTAATCAAAATTATGGCAAAAAGATGACATCACGGGAGACCCAGGCGAAGATGGCGGGACGAGCTTGACGCCTATCGGCCAGTTTGGTCCACACTTGCCCAAAGCCGGGAGGAATGGAAGGAAGAAAGGGAGGCCTTTGCCCTGCAGACACAATTGGCTAAAATATATAAAATATATCAATGACTCATAATGTTCTAGATAAAATTTCTCGCCCTCCTGATTACTTTCTACCTCCTGATTACGGTCTACCAGCTACAATCCCATTCATTTTTGGGAGTGACTCCAGGCCTCTTAACTTCTGTTATTTCTAGGTCCTCTTCGAGATGGCATCCTACTACTCCCCCTCCATAATCTTCATGGATGAGGTTGAGACACTGGCGTCAGACCGGTCTTCTCCTGGAGAACACGAGGCGTCTCGGCGCCTGAAGGCACAGCTCCTCACAGAACTGGATGGCATTGGGGGACGAGACGGTATCATATTCTTGCTGGCCAACTCTAATATGCCCTGGTAAGCTAGCGTTGTATTATTTTGAGCACGCTTTCATTTTGTGATAATAAAGCCAAATTAGATTAACCAGTTGGACGCAACTTATTCATAGTGAAGTTAAATATCTTGAGGAATGCAAAACCAATAATATTGTTCAATGGACAACCACGCTGTAGGATACAGAATCACTTATGTTTTCAGCACCTGGTTATTGCTGAAATGAAGCCATTTAATGTTGGCAAAATTCTGAATGAGAATAAATTTGATTTTTCTTTTTTAACTCGTAATTATCCAGGGAAATAGACCCAGCCATGTTACGAAGACTAGAGAAACGGATCTTTATTTCCCTCCCCGACTTGAAGACTCGTGAGGAGTTGTTCCAGAACTACCTGAATGTGAAGAATGTGGAGCTGTTCCCTAAGTTGGACTTCAAGGAGCTGGCCATCAAGACTGAAGGGTACTCCGGCAGTGATATCAAGCTGGTCTGCAAGGAGGCGCTTATGTCTACTGTCAGGAAGATGCTGCCATCTATGGGTGGGAAAGGTTAGTACAAGTATATCATACTCGTTAGCTTGCTTGATGCAGGTACTCACCGGACACGGCTGTTTCGAGAGGTACCTGTTTCGGATTCATGACATGCCCAGGTGTCAGTACTGTGGGGATCGCCCGGAGAACACGGTGGAGCATAAGGTGGAGGTCTGCCCGGCTTGGGCGGACCACCGCCATTCCTCGTCGAGGTGATTGGCGGCGGTGACCTCTCGAGTCCGGCCTTGTTAAATCCATGGTCCGGAGCGAGGAGGCTTCGAAGCGGTCGCCTCCTTCTGCGAAGCAATAATGCCAGCGAAGGAGAAGGCAGGCCGTGCGAGGGAAAAACTAGGCCTTCGCCCCAACCGCCGCTACAGAAGAAGACGCCCCGGGCGTCGGGAGTCGCAGGGCGATCCCCGGCCACCGTAGGCGCGGGCCTGCGGACGGCGAGCGTTGAGGACTCGTTGTCCGATCACCACCAGGCCCGGGTCGATGGCGCGTCGTGTTCCACGCGCGCCTCAAAGAGATGTCAGCATAGAAGACGGGGCCCGCTAGGGCCAGAGCCTGCCAGGGTTGTGGTATTTGTTCGAAAGAGTCACCGCGGCCCTGGAACGCAAAGGGCTTTAGAAGGAACACGGATGGGTTTTAGTCAGTAAGAGTCTGACACGCCCTTCCGCTCTACCCAGAGCGGAAGAAATGATTTAATGATTTCCCATCATTAAAAAAAATCGTATGGTGTGAGAATATAACGAAACAGATGTCTGCACGATGACGACTTGTGGAAGTCCTCACTCACTCCTCACGCTTAAATGAGATCTTCAGAAACTTCGTAAATTTATTATTTTTAATAAAGTGTCCGTGGAGTTTCTTGCACGTTTTCCCATAGAGATCTACGCTTTGGAACGTGCAAATAGCTTCATGTTTTGACCGACCGACCGTGACAGTTCAAAAGTGTAGTAAATGGTCTAATTGAAATAAATGCTTTGATTATTTGAGTACCTACCGTCGCCATAATTATACTGATAAAAAAAAAGATTTTCTCAGAATTCTGTTAAACTAGCTATGTCGAAATCAAACCATCCATTCTTCCACTTCACCTTATTTATTGAAATCGCGAACTTGCATTATTTGGTGCTACTGAGTCCTGCTATCAATATCCCATTACACTTACCACGGCTCGACCCAGATCTCTTTGTGAACGGTCGAAAACTTTAATATATCACACGTACCCAGCGCGGGTTGGTAAATATATTAGGTATTAATTCGAATACCCCTTATCCTTTTGAACACCAGAGCATAAACGCATCGGCGTGCCCCCGACGTCAAGCCACCTCGTTCGGTAAGAAATGTATCAAGTGCCTCATTTTCAGTTTTCTTTCAGGTAACGTAGCCAATCGCAAGGACAGACTTGACCTGACCGATATCCTGACAGCCATCGAGAAGACCAAGCCAGTCTCTAAGAACCTTACCTCAAGACATGTGGAATGGCAGAATGAGATGGGCTGTTCTTAGTCCTAGATTTGGGCAAAATGCGGGGCTTGTGTCAATTTTTATTAAGTAATGGTACCTATTTGAATTTAGAATTCGAGATACAAATTTGAAACAACAAACGCTATGACTACAAAAATCTGTCAAATTACTTTAATAGATTTTCAACTTTATCGCTAAAGCATTAGGTTCAAGGTTGATTGGGAAAATTTGACAGATTCGGGTATCTCGATGTGCTGGCTTCTGTACAAGATAAAGCATAAATTGTATTGCAACTCACACTTATTATGTCCTTGTGGCCGCTTGAAAAATCAACTTAAAAAACACATCACTAAAGTCGATATTTGAGTTGGTGTCGATGTATTTATTTAAATCATCTCCAATTATAAATTTAAGCAACCTATGGTAGGTAATATGAATTACTTATTTATTTAAATCTAGTTTTGATTGATATTATACTGTGGTATTTTCAGTTTATAATGCCATACGATTTTTTATTGAATCTCAGCATGTTTTGACAGGGCTTTTTGGCTCTTATAGCTTAAACTAATGTGGCAAATTGTGTTTTATAGTAGGTAAATAATTCATGTTGTTGCAGGCATGAACTTTTTGATATTATTGTACCTAAGATGTTTGAAAAATGTGTGTAATTTTTTTATGGAACAATAAACAACGGTTTGGTTGAATTTCGCGTACTTTATTCCTACCCATTCAGGTTCCAGGTGTTCCATAGTCTAGTAAGATGCTTGTGGTGGAAAGTTGTCCAAAGAAGCACTTCCCCAATACCCCTACTGTTTGTGGCGTATTGAACGCCTGGTTTTGGTTTGTAATGAAATTCTATTGATTTTTTATCGATCGCGTTAAACTGAATAAACGCCATCTGGTGACAATAACAGAAAACATTGACGACGGGTGTACCTCTTTGTATGTTTTTTTTTTTTTAGACAGTAGCGAAGAAAAATATTTTGACAAAACAAACCGGCCAGCGCGTGGCTCACTCAATCTTTATTTCCGCCGTATTCTAAACGCGGATTCGGACCCCCTAAACACCGTATACACGTTGAACGGATCTTGATGAAATTTGGCACAGAGGTAGATTATAGTCTGGAATAACAAATAGGATACTTTTTATCCCGGGAGTATGTTCCCTTGAGATAATTTTCGACATTCACGCGGGCGTAGCTGCGGGCGATTGCTAGTTTAGAATAGAAGTCCATCAGAGTTCAAGTTTCAACATACAAACCCCCAGGCCATTATAAAAGCTTTTAAAGATCTTAAAATTAAATCAACAGAAGATCTTTGGGGAATGTCTGTAAAAGTCTGTAGATCTATAATTGAAATGCTCCCTACTTAGCTCTCATATTTAACTCTAGTGTGGATCAAGGAGTATTTCCTGACCTCATGAAACACAGTAAAGTCGTTCCACTGTTTAAATCGGGTGATAGTCATGAACCCAACAATTATAGGCCGGTGTCAATCCTGCCGGTTCTCAGTAAGGTGTTCGAAAAGTTAATGCTTAATCAGATGTTACTTCACTTTAATAAAAATTCCATATTTCATGAACAACAGTACGGTTTCACCAAAGGGCGTTGTACAACTGACGCCGGTGTCACCCTAATAAAGAACATCTTTAACGCCTGGGAAGATTCAAAGGACGCCATTGGAATCTTTTGCGACCTCTCGAAGGCGTTCGATTGCGTTAACCATGAGACGCTTTTGTTGAAACTCGAGCATTATGGGATTAGGAATACATCCCTTGATTTGATTAGATCATACTTGAAAGACAGACAGGTTAAAGTCCAGGTAAACGGTGTAAACTCACTAAGGTCTGAAATGACAATGGGCGTTCCGCAAGGTTCAATATTGGGTCCATTCCTCTTTTTAGTATATATAAACGATTTGCCCGAATTGCTTCAAAATCAACCAAAGATGGTATTATTTGCTGATGACACATCATTGATATTTAGGATAGACCGACGGTCACAAAGTCTTGATGATGTCAATAACTCTATTCATCAGGTCCAACTTTGGTTTACGGCAAACAACTTAGTACTAAATGAAAAAAAGACCAAATGTATTAAATTTACTTTACCAAATGTTAGAAGCACCGAATGTGACATCGTATTGAATGGACAAAAACTGGAATTTATTGATCAGACGGTTTTCCTGGGAATCACTTTAGACGAGAAATTGCAATGGGGACCTCACATAACATCTCTTGCGGGGCGGCTAAGCTCAGCCGCTTATGCTGTTAGAAAGATAAGACAGTTAACAGATGTAGAAACCGCGCGCTTGGTCTATTTTAGTTACTTTCACAGCATTATGTCGTACGGTATTTTGCTGTGGGGTCGTGCTGCTGACATTGAATCTGTATTTATTTTGCAAAAGCGTGCTGTTAGAGCCATTTATAATCTTCGTCGCCGCGATTATCTTAGGGAAATGTTTAAAAAGATTAATATTATGACAGTACCTTGTCAATTCATTTATGAGAATATTATGTATGTAAGAAAAAATCGACATCTCTTTAACAAAATTAGTGATAGACATCATATTAATACTAGAAATAAAAATAATTTAGATCAAACATTTTATAGATTAGCCAAAGTACGAACATCTTTCATGGGGTACTGTGTTAAATGTTACAACAAAATACCTTGTGACATATTAGAACTAAATGAAAGAAAATTTAAAACTTACATTAAAACCACACTTTGTAAACAAGCATATTACAAACTAGATGATTATATTAAAGATAAGAATGCTTGGAAACATGCTGGTCCTGCTCCATAGGACAATCGAGGGTATAGTAGAAAAAGTCAAACTTGTTTTATTTACTGGTGTACTTTCAGGTTTTTAATATGTAATTTAACTCACACACTGATCCATTGTTTTTAATTATATTGTAAATATGTGAGTACCATGTCCCTTACTAGCAAACTTAATTTTATCTCTGCTGGTATTGCTTTGTTGTACCTATAGTATATAAGGGTGTGCTGTATATTAGTGTAATGTTGGATGCATTGTGCTCACATAATATAATCAATTGATCAATGTACCTATGTATACAAAATATTGTAAAACGTATATTTGAAAAGAGTAACTATGGAGTTTCTTGTCCGTTCTTCTCCATAAGAATCTACTTTTTGCGAATGGACAACTAGAGTCACTTATATTTTAATTTTAAACTGTAAATTTGACGTTCAAAAGTGCCTTTTAATGGTCTAGTTGAAATAAATGAATTGAATTGACTTTGAATATAAACACCACAAAATATCACAATATAGCTTTAAAAAAAAGTAGGATGTAACAACGATTTGTTTGTGGTTACATCCTACTTTTTTTTAAAGCTAAATTGGCCTTAAAAGAGATCTTTTACAGACAACCTTTAAATGGATTTGTCAGAGGAAGAGATGCATTACTTTAAAATGAAACACCGATATTGCACAGTTATTATTTATTGACGACACCTAGACCAGCATCAGTTCCGCTATACAAAATATTGTTTCATTTAGATACACTTCTTACGCTACAAACACAGCTCAATTCCTGCATTCGCTTCCCCATTCTAAAACAATTTTTATACAAACACAATAGGGTCTAAAATTAGTTACAATTTGACAGTTGTTTATGACGAAATAATAGTCCATAACCAATTCGCCCCTTGTTATAGTAATTTTGATCTTAAAAGATTTAGGATCGGCGTTATCTGAACAGAAAACGATCGGAATGAACGCGTCGTCGTGCCGACAGAGGGCGTCCTGCGATTTTGCCGAACAAATTAACACACGATCGCGTATTCGCGCGATTATCGCTTTCTGTTAGAACGACACCTAAGGATTCCGTTTGACATCAAATATACAATGACAGCTTGCTAGGTAGGTCGTAAGGAGGTAGATTGGTACAAAGGGAATGATTCACAAATATAAATTTGTCTTTATTAACATTTCATACGAATATAAACCTTATGCTCAGGGAATACAAAGCCAAATTGTACATACTTACAGACTGCAGCTCATGCGAATTTGAACATTGCACTCTTGTAATTAAGATTCATATTCAAATGAACGCTAACTACAGCCAGCAGATAAGTGTATCTTGACCTGAGGGGTATCTTGGACCCCTTAGGACAACACACACTTGAACTAAGGAAAAGGAGTACGAGGTACATAAAGTTAGGGCACTTCACACCAGGTGGGTAATACATACAAAATACGGAGCCCTTTTAGTCTTTGTCCTAATACAAAACGATTATCGCGCGAAGACGCGATCGACACGATCATTTGACATCATATGCTGGTCCTGCTCCATAGGACAATCAAGGGTGTAGACAAAATCAAACTGGTTGATTTATGAATTAACTTTATAGATATACTGTTTCTTTTTTGTGTTTTTATTTTTCTGTTGACTCACACACTGTTTAATTAATGGTTCCAATATTTGTATCTATGTGAGTACCATTTACCTAAATTTCTTTAGAAAATGAATAAGTTTACCTCTGCAGGTAATACTTTGTTCTTATAAGTAGCATATTCTGGGTGCATCGTCCTCACATAATATTAAATTAATTTTTGTATACCAAATTTTGTAAAATCATTGTTTGAAAAGAGTAACTATGGAGTTTCTTATCCGTTCTTCTCCATAAGAATCTACCTTTCCGAATGGAAAGTAGAGTCACTTTATTAATGTACTAAACACTAAATACTATTATTATAACTGTAAATGATGACGTTCAAAAGTGCCGTTTAATGGCCTAATTGAAATAAACGTTTTGACTTTGACTTTGATTGAGATTAACATATTTTCTCCATAACTCCTTAGAGAGCACTTCCCGGTTTTACCAAACAAATGACAGCGACGATCGCATCAACGCGCGATGATCGCTTTACAGTAGGACAACTCCTGAGGCTTGACGTGCACTATCGCGAATGTCCCGAGAAACATAGTCTCGCAGGAAAATAAGCCATGACTGGGATGGAGCATCCGTAGTAGTGCACACCTACCTTCATTTAAAGAAATGTTTATAATTTGACTAGAGACCAATTCAAACAAATTACTAACACTTTAATGAAGATCAACTAGAAAAAACAATTAATACATTCTTTTTTTCATTTCTTAAAATTCAAGTGAAAACAAAAAAATAAATATTTATTATTCATTTTAAATATTTATTTATCATCTTTGGATAATGAAATGATTTCGAAATAACTAATTTTACGATTTTTTTTTGTTCAGAGATTTACATTTCTATACCCTTGATATTTTCACATTAATAGCGTAAGATCTTACAAAAGCAAAACAAGTAAAACTAGATTTATTTTGCATTTACGTAATTTAAAAAAAAACTTAAGGTATATAAGACAATCTACCGCTAACGTAGTCTTTTCTGAACTTCATAGAAATAGATAAAAATAATAAAGCATATATGTTATCTTTTTTTTTTTTACTTTTTCACATTTTAAGATAATATTTTTGGCACTTCGCTCTAACGAAGCTCTATAAATAATAATAGTATGATCTTATAACCTGTCGAAGTAATGTGTTTTCATTTAAATTCTTCAAACTTATCTGAACGTAATAAATCCAAACAATTTTATAATTTTGATTATTCATGTTTTTATTTTGATTATTTTATTTTATGTTAATTCAAAAAACCATTTTTGGTTTGTGTTTCTTTTAACTTTATTTTATTTCTTTAATTTAATTTACCGAACATGTTTACTTTAGCATACATTTTGAAAGGTAAACTCTCGAAATTGGTACCCAAGGTACAGGCTTGCCTAGTTTGGGGCCAATGTAACAAACAACTTAGAAATATTTTGGTAATAAACGTTTATTATTATATTATTATTATTACGTTGACAGAACCGTGAACATGTCTACAGAGAATGGACTGAGCGGTACCCTTCACGAAAGTGACCACTCTCTAGAAAGAGGCAAAGCGACTTTGAGACCAATACCGGTCGCGTTTCTTTCTTTTCATATTCTCTCTTTCTAAGTGCAGAAGTCAATCCGCTCCTATAAGCCTATGACGTAGACGTGGCCCAATCAGAATTTTAGAACCAACTACTGGTCGCTGATTTTCACAGTATTCTACTCGAATTCACTTATATTAAGAAAACGCTCAGTCGATTCTCCAGTCTATGGAGAGAACACATTAAATCGACAGGTTATATTAATTTAAATAAAAACTATAACAATAAATAAGGTAGCTTACAACTAAAGCTAATAAGATTCATTTTAAAGGAAATCTTTCTCACTCGCAATTTGAAGAACAAGACCAAAGTTATGTGGTCCCACAAACATAGCTACCGTAAAGTCAGGGAAAATAATTATTTAGGGAGCGTTCAAGTATTACGTAACGCAATTTTTGAAGATTCTTGACCCTCCCTCCCCACCATGTAACGTGCCGTAACGTTTATCTGTAACCCCCCTCCCGAAACGTTACGTATCATCCAAGTGACAATGTTTACCTAAAAGTCACAATTATGTCTACTACACTCATGTTACCAAATATTTTAATAAGAAATGTTTTTAAGAAAAATATTGATGTTTATTTTTGTTTGGCAAAATGACTACTGTTTAGTGACTGTGTAACTCGAAAATATGTTTAGTGAGCTAGCGTTAAATAAAAAAAACAATGATACGTAACGCGTTACTCGAACACCCCTCCCGCCCCTGTAACGCATCGTAACGTTTTACAAGACCCCCCTCCCCCCAAATTGCGTCACGTAATACTTAAACGTCCCCTTAGAATTTTTGTGAAGATTCAGAATTCGAGATAATTATAAAATTTTGAAACAACAAACTCTATGTCATACACGACAAAGTTCAAATTCCATTGCAACCAACACTTTTTTTAGGTCTTTTTAAACGGTCACTTAAAATTCGACTTAAATTCATACCACTAAAGTCGATATTCGAGTTAGTGCCGATAAATATAAATGATCTCGAGTTGTGAATTCAAGTATATGTATATGTCACCGGAAAATGGCAAACGCCGTAAGATTGTAAAATTATGTAAAAGTGTAAAAAATGTAAAGGTATTTTTTGCTGGAGAGTTTGTTGCGCCACTTCTTCCCAGCTATAACACTAGGAAGTGGTGACGGACGGGCGTATTGGGGGACTGTCTTTATGTAGAACTTTGACGTTCAAAAAGTGCTGGCACTCCAGCCTAATATGAATAAATAACTTTTGATTTTGATTGTAAAATAACACGTGAAATTGTTAAACTATTTTTTCTTAATAAGACACTAATTGAAAAGTATTGAATTTGGATAGGTTTTATTGTATACTAAAAGATTTTTTCGCAATATATAGAGAAATTATAATCTTATCAAGATTTATTACAATCTTAAAGAGTTTGCAATTTTCCGGTGACATATACATACACAATGTTGAAACTGGACCTGGTCGTTTTATGACGTACCTACAAGTGAAATTCAACCTTATTGTATGGTAAACTATTTTTTGTCGACTATACATTAAAACAAATAAACCCACACTATACACACGTTCCACGCCTATCACAGATTTTTCTATAGAAAAGGGAGATTTTTAAGACCTATTCACAGCTGTAATTAATTTGACATTTACTATTGAATCTCGTAATGTTCATTTGTTCTAGTAATTAAACGGAATATTCTATAGCGTTTTTCTTCCCGACCATATCAATTTATTATTATTTTTTAACGCGTTCAGTGAACAGGCCTTTAAGAAGACTTGAATGTTTTAAAACAATTATTTTGGGTACAAAATAATTAAGGATATTAATATGGTTATTTGTACATTACCAACAACCTTTTAGGTAGTAATAATACACATTATTTTTATATACTGACGCCAGCACTTCAAGCTACAACGATCTGTCAAATTTCTTTAATAGATTTTCATCTTTATCGCTAAAGCATTAGGTTCAAGGTTGATTGGGAAAATTTTACAGTTTCGGGAAGCTTGATGTGCCACCACCACTTTTCAGGATTGGTCTCATAGTAAAAGTTGTTTCCATTCACGTATACTTTTATTCCCCAAAAAGATTCTAAGCCTTTTACAAATAACATATTCTGAATACTGTTAAAAAAACGGTCAAAGCCCCATATCATGGCAATTAAGAGAGTTTACTCATCGCGTTCATTATCTGCCTAGCCTTTCACATTGGGATCGGCTTCCAGTCAAACCGGATTCAGCTGAATACCAGGATTTTACGTGGAGCTGCTGCCTACCAGACCTCCACAACCCACTAACTGGGTAACACGGTACGTCTTAGCAAGACTGGTGCCAGATTTTCTGGCTTCTGACAATCCGTAACGACTTCCAAAGATCTACAAATGACAGCCGGGACCAACGGCTTAACGTGCTTTCGGAGGCACGGAGGAGTCTCGGTATGTTAAGATGGTCACTCATCCACAAATCAACCTCGGCAAGCACTGCTTAACCTTGAAGATCGGCCCATCCAGCTTTTAGAGCAGAAGTTTAGAGGAAAATATAGAGTAATTATGTTTTCTATTAAAAAATAGAAATCTTAATCTTTTCCACTGAACTCTTTTTCTTAAGAGTAAACGCTCCTAATGCCTTTCATCTTTTTACCATTCAAGTCTCACTATCCTTATAAATATGAATGTTCCGAAAACTAAAGTTAAGATTCGTGTTTGTGTGAGTGGCCCATCCTTGCTGCACCCACACTCATACAAGCTCAAAACTTAATATTACGTTACAAGGACATCACTATAGTACAGAATTTCGTTACAATAATATTAACTTCCCCTCTTTTAGAATAAAACATTTAGAACCCCAAGAGATCGTTCTAAAAGAGGGATCATTGAAAGCTACGCATTTTTACACACAAGGCAATTTGCGATAGTAACTTTTAAAATATGTTGTCATAAAAATATTTCTAATTTATCTTGTGACAAATTTTGTTCATACTTAGCTGCGAGGAACTCTAATGCCCGATAAACAAATACTAAATGAATCTAATGAGGTTTTAAGTTAGATTTATATGAAAATACAGAAAAAAGCTATAAAAATGTATTTTAACACTTTAATAACTGCTATTGCAATCACTACCAACTATAAACATTTTGAGATATTTTTTCCTTTTAATTTAAACCCATTAACAAAAACTACGACTATTTAATACTTTATACAAACCTCTCTGGAGATTAAACTCTATGTAGAAGAAATATATTATTTTATAGTGGCAATACTGTAACTAAAATCTACCAAACTTCAAATATGAATTCCCATTTTTACTGTTTTTCAAGCTTGTAACACTGGTAATTTTATAATTTAAAATATCATGTACAAAATTTATGACCATTCTGGTTTTTTTTTTTCTTTTAAAGTGCTCCCCTCTCACCTGGACCGTACGCCTGTAATGTAACATTTCAGATTCGATGTTACACATTGTATCATCAAGTTACGCACTGTAATGCTTGGTTCTCTTCCCTCACCAATGTAATGCTCGAATCTGTAACATTACAGGTTGCGCAAATGCGCGTTGTAATGCTCGGTTCTCTTCCCTCACCAAGGTAATGCTCGAATCTGTAAAATTACAGGTTGCGCACTGAAATGCGACTCTGTAACGTTACATTACAGGCGAATGCTTCAAGCGAGGGAGCACCCTTAAAGGGTTATTCTGTTGTTAATCTGTTTGTGATCTTTTAAAGACACATTTCGAAGCATGAAATTGATATGTTTTAATAAAATCACCGTTTGCTGTTTGCAAATTGAACTATTACTTTGGAGATGTATTGGATTATATTTTTTACAGATCTAATTTAATACAATTTAAATACAATGCTTTTCTTTGCAAAAAGCTTAAAGAACCTAAAATATTTTTTTGTCATTATGTGGTACATAAATATACGCAGCTTTATTCATAAAACAATTTTAACCATAACTGCTTAGTTTATAATTTTAAATAGTATTTAGCAGATTCTAACCTTAATTGGTAGAGAGTGCTTAAACATTCTCTGCCAATCAACGTCAGGGACGTCTGTTACTCAAATCTGAATGAAGAATCTTCAGGAGTTAAGTCAATCTATGGTTAGGATTTTTTTATAAATAAGGCCATTAGAGTCTAATTTTAAACTGATGAAAGAGTGACAGCCGATTAAGTTGTAACAAAGCACGCACGAATTCAGCTTCAGACTACAAATCTCGATGTTAGTAGTTATATTAAAAGTGCGATTTTAAAGACCTGTTTTGCTGTATTGTGGCAAAAACCATTACGAAAATCAGACAGTTATAAAATCTAGTGCCAAGGCGAAAATATAGCACTTCGAGTTTTAGAAAGAGAAGACGATTTACAGACAGTTTCAAAAACACGATATGCTATGAACGGCCAGGCTCTCTGGTTAACTGAATCCTTTTCTATCACATTACTGGCATTTTCCAACAAAACAACAACTCAGGCCGTTAAAACCGACAATATTACCAGCCTCAAATAAATGTTGCTAGCCAAAAATTTTATTTTTAAACACCGGCTCTATAAATGTTGCCAGCGTTTAGGTGGGATTATATGTAGAAGATGATGGCTGGTATTTGGCCGTCCTCTACCGACGTTCCGTTGTTGTTGCCGGCGGCGTAAGAGAACTGGAATACGACTTTTTCGCCATTGTTGCAGTCGACTGTCACGCGTCGGAGACCCTTCGTGCCGTAGTAAGAATCGGTGCCCTGGAAAAGATGTTACGAATTTGAGTCACTCGAGAAAAAAATCAAAACAGATCGCGTCGCCGCGCCGGTAGAGGGCGCCTCCCGGTTTTGCCGAACAAATTAACGCGACGATCGCATATTCGCGTGATGGCCGCTCCGCTTATACCATACGGTTATAGTGTCTAACAGTGGTAGGAAAACGGGTACGTAAAACGACAAAAACATCACGTGCGAAGTGGACGTGAGCAAAACATCGTGCAAAAGGTATATCCATAAGCCACGTTTACGTAGACACGCGTCTCCGTAAACGAGGCCTAAGACTTATAAGATACTTATAGAGAATGGCTTTTCATATTCAGGTATAAAATAAATAAGGGTTGAAAATTGGTAAGAGACAAAGCATTCATTGGGTCAGTACATGCTTTTTTCCAAAGTTTTATTCGTAAAGACCAAATTCGTTCGTTCGTTCGACAAAGTGGGCAGTTGATTGAAGGTATTGCTCAGTCCATTCTCCATATATATGATGCATCAGGGGGGCTACTCTCTTAACCCGAGGTCCGTAGTTTCGGGCTTAGTTACGGGCGTATTCTACTCCGTATCACCTACGGACTTACGATTAGTTCCGAACCCGAAAAAGAATTAATGACAACACGATTTGACAGTAACTGTCAAATCGTGTAGTATAATACGCCGCCACTAAGCCCGAAACTACGGACTTCGGGCTTAGAGAGTAGTCCCCCAGGTACGTTAAACAATACCGAGACCTCGATACGAAAAAAGATCTACTGTCGCAAGTTATTCCGCTTGGTCGTTAGACCGTATTCGGGTGATAGAGTACCGTACTCGAATAAAGGCACCATTACACTGGTCATCGCACCCGAATGCGGGCTTTCGACTAAGAGTAGTATGAAGACGAGTAACTGAAGCTGGATTATATTGCCCGAAGACGGGAGTACTCGACATCTTATCATTTACGCTCGGTCGTTTGCTCGAATTCCATAGTCAATCGAATTCGGGAGAACGACAAAATGTTATTGCGCCTTTATGACGGTATATTGGATTTCTGATACATCGGTGGAACAAAAAAAATGCAGTTTCAGGGCAACTTTGGAAATAGTCCTGAGCATATTTTGGATAAAGATTATTGGCCGATTTTTTCTTTGTCAAGTCGAGTAAATAACTTTTCAAATTAAAATGTTCCTATCTTAAATAAATATTTATAAATGAATCCCTATTTCCCTTGCATCACGCGTGAACGGCTGGACCAATTTCACTAATTCTTTTTTTGTTGTGTTTGTTATTGTCAGAAGGTTCTTATGAAAAAATATAAAAAAAAAAATACATCCAGGCGAAGCCGGGGCGGGCCACTAGCTAAAAATAAAAATTAAAACCAAACTACAGAAAATCGACGTGCAAAAAGAGAAATCAAGAACTAAAAAACCACTTTATATTTCTACTGGCAATCCCTCACCTCTTAAACTTCACAATTTAGTTAAAAACGATTGCTCTTGACCCAAACATTATAGTTTGGCGCTTTTTAATGACAGAGGCCTCACGATGTCGTCCCGATGATACTTTAATGAACATAGAGCAACCTGAAGTTTTTCTATTGCATTTATAAACGGTAACAGAGAGCGATTTGTTTTTTCCAGGCAGAAGTGATTTCTTCACACCCATCTGGGAATTAAAGAAAAACATTGCGTATCAGTTGTTTTTTTGTGATATTATTTAGTTAAATTCAAAGTATTATAAAGAAGAAGATACAATTTTTTTGTTTAAAAATATTTTTATGAGGAGACGAAAGTAATGATCCTATTACGAAATTCCTTTGACTGATATACGAAAAATTCACGATTGCTGAGCCAATCACAGGAACCATGTATTTTTTTTTATGAGAAAAACACAGTTTTAATACACTATCAAAAGGAAATGGTATGTTTGGTAAATTAAAAGTGATATCATACAAGGCGTGAATGCTGCAATGATTCTTATCATTCGCTTCTAAGATGAATCCTAGTACAATTTCAACTTAAGTTGAACATGAATTCAAAGGCTATTTTTAAAGATGTCTTAGAAAATTCTCTAATGTTTTCTGGTACACAGTTTTTCTTTTATTCCCAAATTATGTATAGAGTACCTAGATGACCGGTTTTTTTTTTGTAAAACATTTTCTAAAAATGGAACCTATACTCTATCCGTTTTGGTAGTTAACTAAAGGTAAGCAATCTTGATGTGTCTTTTTACACAAATTCATATTAAACAAATAAACTACTTTTCAAACTTATGGTTCAATTGATTTAGTATTCGTTACTGTTGTATTTACTTTGGTTTTTACTTGCATTTTATTTTTAAACTGAGTTTTTAAGTAAAAAGTTACATCAAGATTGTTTACCTTTAGTTAACTACCTAAACGGATAGAGTATAGTTAGATCGATTTATAGCCCCCGAAACCCCCTGCACACTAAATTTCATTAAAATCGTTGGAGCCGTTTCCGAGATTCAGATTATATATATACAAGAATTGCTCGTTTAACCTTTTGAATGGCAGAGCATAAACGCATCGGCGTGCCCCCGATGCCAAGCTACAAATTCGCCGTACTTTTTGTCACATATTAGTGACGTTTGGCGTACAGGGCACGCGCTTGCTTGTCATTTATACGTGACAATGGCGTTCTAAAGGTTAAAGGTATTATATTATTATATATATTAGATTTATAGATAAGTTGTTAATAACAAGCACAAATCCATATTATGAGTAGTTCAATTTAGAAACCTTTCCCATCTACATAATTATGTATATCGTAGGCGTTCGACGAAGGTAGGCTGCGTAAACTAAACATCTGTTTCTATACGGCTAAGCGACACAGCATCGAGTTAAGGTCTGGCTAAACTGGGTGGCTACTCTTTAAGCCCGAAGTCCGTAGTTTCGGGCTTGGTTGCTCGCGTATTCTACTCCCTATCACCTGCGGACTTACGATTAGTTCTGAACCCGAACTAATAATGAATGACATTAATGACTACAAGATTTGACAGTAGAACGGTCAAATCGTGTTGTCATTAAATCTTAGTGGTTAGGTGATACGGACTAGAATACGCCTGCAACTAAGCCCTAAACTACGGACTTTGGGCTTAGAGAGTAGCCCCCCAGCAGCGGATCCGGTGAGGGAGGGACCTCCCTCCCTCACCGGATCCGCTGCTCATCAGGAATACCTATTCCTGATGATTAAATCAGTATCACCATACCGCCCAGATATATATTAGCTTACTTTTCAAAGCAGGTTCCGCCAGAACAGCGGCACGTTAAAATAGGTTCGCTACCGATAGAGCGATAGCGACTTTAGCGAAATCCGTAAAGGTTTGTAAAGTAGAATTACCGCATATCTACTCGGCTTTCGTTACGAATACCGCGTAGATCTGTACAGGACTTTAGAATGTCACACAATCAGCGCGAACGATTGTGTCAAGGTCCCACGTGCGATTCAAAGTTCTATCACAGGGTTAATTCCCGTACTTCAAGCAAGATTCGCAATCTAAACTGGATCCGTCAAAAATACCCCTAATTTACCGACTGCCTGTCGCTGAACCAGATTTAGAACGTTTTTGATCACGGGAAACGGGATTTTAGTCCGTTTGAGCTCCGTACGAGACTTACTCACCTTAAGTTTAGCACTAGCGATATAGGAGGTGTTGGGCAGGATCTCCACCGGCTCCTTGAACATGGCGCGGAACGTGTCATCCGTGCCGTCGCAACAGAACGTTGTGGTGTTTGTGCCACACACCTTCTTTGTTGCCAGGTGGATTATCTGCAATCAAAATCAAGTTATTTAATAATAATAATAATTTTTATTTCATAAAAAATAGTGGTACAATCTGTTACAAGGTAGAATGGTAACTTAGGGATAATTTAACACATAGGTAACAATACAAATTTTATAATCTGATGTCCTAGCTAGGTTACTTAGTAGCCTGTATTAAGGACAATCAGCCCTCATTTCCCGAAAAAGGACAAAATTAGTGCTTAGACTGTTCACAACTAAATTAAACTAAATTAAATTTATAAAAGTCCAATACTTAAATGTGTGTATGTGCGTGTGTGTCTTTGTGTATTTATTCAAATCAGGCTGAGTGCCAGCACTTTTTGAACGTCAAAGTTCTATATTAAGACAGTCCCCCAATACGCCCGCCCGTCACCACTTCCTAGTATTTTAGCTGGGAAGAAGAAGTGGCGCAACAAACTCCCCAGCAACACATCTGTCTGTTAAGTTATAAAAACTTGACTTTATACAGCAGTATGCAAAGTTTACAAAACATGACACAGAAAATTATATGTCTAATATACAAATCAAATTTTATGAAATTAATTGACACTTGTTAGCTAGCACACTCCATTATGCCAACAAAAAAACAAACAAACTCAAGCATTAACAAGTAAATCAAACTAATTAAGCCTTCAGGCATAAATGGTGTGCCCGCTTACACGTGTAACGGTATAATCTAACAACAGGATTGTGACTGGAACCACAAGTGATGAACTAGAGCCAAGGTAGTTATTATTATAAACTGTAGGTTTATCGTTATAAAATAGTAGTATAAAAGTTATAAACACATCACATATAGAGGATTAGCCCATTTAAGGCATCATCATCATTACAGCCTTAAAAGCACACTTTGTAAACAAGCATATTACAAATTAGACGGTTACATTCAGCAGGTTTGCACGATGTACGAAGCCAGTAAAGGTAACGCTTCTTCAAAGCTTCCTTGTACACGTGCAGCCTGTGGGTCAGTTTCACTCAGCGGGCAGACAGCGACCTACGCGTCCAATATAATAATGCACTGAGAGTACTGTTGAGGCCGCCTTGGCGTTGCAGTGCATCAAGGATGTTCGTGGACACAAACATTTATGGTTTCGCCGCCATTATCAGAAAATGTTGTGCCTTTCTGATGACGCGTGTTCGCGGCAGTACCAACACTATTATCGCTGTGTTCGCAGATCGGTGGGATACTCCGAAAAGCAGAGGTACAGCTCTACGCTGAAGTGTAGCTGTATGTTTTATTTTTATATGTCTTTACCTACTAACACTAGTTTTTAGGGTTCCGTACCCAAAGTGTAAAACGGGACCCTATTACTGAGACTACGCTGTCCTTCCGTCTGTCACCAGGCTGTAACTCAGGAACGGTGATAGTTATGACAGTAGAAATTTTCACAGATGATGAATTTCTGTTGCCGCTATAACAACAAATAACTAAAAAACAGAATAAAATTAATATTTAAGGGGGCTCCCATACAACAAACGTGTTTTTTTTGCCGTTTTTATATGTAGTCTAGTGACCCGCCCCGGCTTCGCCCGGTTGTTTTTCTTTCATAAGAACCTTCTGACAATAAAAAACATAACAAAAAAAGAATTAGCGAAATTGGTCCAGCCGTTCACGCGTGATGCCGTGACCAAGGGAAATAGGGATTCATTTTTATATATATAGATAATGGTACGGAACCCTTCGTGCGCAAGTCGGACTCGCAGTTGGCCGGTTTTTGAGTAAATTGTTACTAACCCTATGGACTTTGTCTGAAATAAAAGTTTTATTATTATTATTAAAGATGTCGGAAAAAATAATGGCGACTGAGTGGGGTCTTATGCTCTGTAACCCGTTCGAAGATGGAGCGGGTTGCTAGTAAAGTTAAATAGAAAGAACCATAAACATATTTTCCTTCCCTCCAGCGTTTACTCGTCTATTTCTAGGTCCCACTTCGTTTAAAGGTCATACGATGTTTGTGGTAGAATACGCTCTAAAAATAGCCTAGCCTTTTCCTTATAAATGAGGTAAGGCTTAGATCTTATATAAAATAGCTTTTGCCCGCAAATTCGTACGCGCATATCCAGTTTTTTCCTGTTCCCGTAGGAATTTCGGGAAATCCTCTCTTAAGGAACTTTTTTTTTTTTTTAAGGATGGGAAATCATCAAATGACTTCTTCCGCTCTGGGTGGAGCGGAAGGGCGTGTCAGACTCTTACTGACTAAAATCCATCCGTGTTCCTTCTAAAGCCCTTTGCGTTCCAGGGCCGCGGTGACTCTTTCGAACAGATTCCGCAACCCTGGCAGCTCCCAAGGAACTTACATGCCAAATTTCAGCTCACTCAGCAGTCAGTAACGCAAGAGTTCTAGATCATCATCATCATCATATCAGCCGAAAGACGTCCACTGCTGGACATAGGTCTCCGCCAAGTGTCGCATTCATCGGCTACCCGACTCCATCGGCTAGTTCTATATATATTGATTAAAACATCAAGCACAAAGTTCCAATGGCGGACTTAAATCTACGAGTCATATCCAAGGGTGATGAAGAGCTAACTGGACAGGTGCATTGTTTGAAACAAGGAAAGCACATAAGTAGGTATATGTGTGACCGGAAATTGCAAACGCCGTAAGATTGTACAATATCGCGGGAAATTGTAAACTATTTTTTCTTAATAAGACACGGATATAATTATTGGAAACTATTTAATTTGGTTAGGATTTATTGTATACAAAACCAATTTTTTCATAATATATCATCATCTGCCTAGCCTTTTTCCCAACTACATTGGGGTCGGCTTCCAGTCAAACCGGATTCAGCTGAACACCAGTATTTTACGTGGAGCGGCTGCCTACCAGACCCCACAACCCATTAACTGGGTACCACGATAGTCCTTGGCAAGACTAGAGTCAGATTTACTGGCTTCTGACAATCCGTAACGACTGCCAAAGATCTACATTGACAGCCGGGTTTAACGGCTTAACGTGCTTTCCGAGGCACGCATTTTTCATAATATATCGCGAAATTTTAATCTAAAACAGATTACAATCTTTTGGAATCTGCAATTTTCCGGTGACATATACATAATATCTACTAAAAATAGAACGCCCCTGTGGCCAAAACCACAAGAATTTCACTTGAACTTTGTTGGGGAGAGAAAATATCCACACTCGATAGTTCAAGTTTCTATCAGTGAAAGAATTAGAGCTGCTAGAGATCTCCTAGGAATTAGAAAACAATGATAAATTATATTTATTTTGCAAGTAGGTTAAACATAATACTTTTACACGTAAATCTTTTTTGGTCATTTAAGCTAGATGAGGCCGGTCTTCTCAGCTGACTACCCTGAGAAGAAACACCGAAACAAACTCAGAGGTCAAAGTCGCTTTGAAAGTCCATACAATCTGTACTGGTTAAATCATATGAGAACCATGCAGACCAGTGTCTGAAATGATCTTTTGAGGAAAGAATACACAAATTTGAGTGGACCTGTCCAGTCAAAGTCAATACAAGCTTTTGTCAGTAGTCGAATAGCTCAACTTAGAAACATTAAGAAGCTTAACGATCCGACGAACAATGCCAAAGAAAGAACATATTGTCACCTCTTTATAATGTTACTAGCATCTGGCAACACCTACACCCGCTGTCAGCAATATTCCCAAGGGAATGTATAGTACCCGGATGAAAAGTACCATATGTAGCGTTAGTAGCGGGCTCCAAGATCTAGTCTAATAGTAATCTGATTAGTCCGTCAGATAGATTTCCAAAAAATATGGGACACATTTTTCTTTTATTACGTAAACAAAAACCGGTCAAGTGCGAGTCGGACTCGCGCACGAAGAGTTCCGTACGATTATCAATAAAAACGGCAAAAAAATCTATGTCAGTTGTAAGGGAGACCCTTAAATATTTATTTTATTCTGTTTTTTTTTTTAGTATTTGTTGTTATAGCGGCAACAAAAATACATCTGTGAAAATTTCAACTGTCCAACTATCACGGTTCATGAGATAGAGCCTGGTAACAGACGGACCGACAGCGGAGTCTTAGTTATAGGATCCCGTTTTGCCCTTTGGGTACGGAACCTTAAAAATGAAGACGATGCAGCGCATTCAAAACACGCGTGACGTCACTATGATGGTACAATTTTTACCCGCGACGTGACGTCACGCGTGTTTTGTCAATGCGCTGTATCGTCTTACCCCTATTTATCTCTTTACCAAAATTAACCAAAATAAGCTCAGCGTAAAAATGGAACAGCCAGACTGTTATTTTCGCATTTATAATATAAGTAATAATTAGTTACAATTTAAAACGACGGGCCTGGGGATTGAACCCAGGACCCAGGCGCATCAGTTCCGCTAACGGCAAACAAGCCCACAACCACCAGTGCATTGAAGGAGATTCAACGTTGAATCAACGAGATACAGATTTATATATTGATTATTTAAAAAAAAAAAACAATTAAAAAAAACGCGGCCCCAGGCGCATTAGTTGCGCTAACGGCAAATAGACCAGTGTAGCAGTCATTTAATAAAATCATAAAAATTATATAACTAACCTGTAAGTGCACCTCATACTCCGTCGGCCCAAAATACGATCCATACAATCCAAAGCCGACCACAAAAATTCTCTGATCAACTGTAAACCGGATCCGGTCGGTGGTTCCACTGTAGCCCCACCGAGACTCCGTCTGGGGAAACCTGTTCACCGTCAGCTCCTTACCAGTCATACAACATCTCGGGGTGTCGAGAAACCCCACATTCGGCTTAGGATTGACGGTAAAGTAAAGGAAAAGTTGAACAATTTCTCTGTCGTCTAAGAGCCCGCTTTGCGCTGGGCCCATAGCGAATTCTTCTACGGACATCAAGGGAAATCTGATGGCGTTGAAGGCTCTGCCTAGGACCATTCTTTGGTTGGATGGCGTGACGGGTAACTGTCTTCTTATGCATTCTGCTTCCGACCAGCGGAGGACCGCGGCGAAGATTTTTGCTTCTCTGATGCGGAGTGTGTCCCTGAAGAAATAGAGATGAGAATTATTATTTTAGGGTAGGGCACTGATGTTTATTTTGTAAGTAGGTTAAACATTACACTTTTACACGTCAATCTTATTTGGTCATTTTTAAACTAGATGAGGCAGGTGTTTCCTAGCTGACTACCCTGAGAAGAAACACCGAAACAAACACAGAGGTCAAAGTCTCTTTTAAAGTCCAGACAATCGTACTGGTCAAATCATATGAGAACCATGTAGGTTAATGTCTGAAGTGGTGCAAGTATTTGTCTGTTATCGTGTAGCTCAAACTTAGAACTTTAAGGAGCTCAACGATTTGACGAACAATACCAAAGTAAGGACATTTGGGTAGGCCGCATAAAGAACTCAAACTGCCAGACTAACATGAAATAAACCCCTAATATTGCGATGTACACTGATATTGATGTTTGAGGAAAACTGTTCAAGTTATCACCAATAGTGAAGATAGTACGGGTCATTTAAGAGATAATATGCTGTTTTGTAGAAGGACTGCTCTATGGTTGACGCAATCGATAATTTATGCATTGCTGGCTTGGCCAGCCTTTGAAATACTCAGTCATGCATGACTATTCTGTTTATTATTACAAATCCCAGACACGTCTCGATCGATACCTGAAACTCCTAACTACCTCACTTTTATCCAAACAAACGTCTGTCTTCATGTACCAACGCAATATTGAATGGAGTAAACTGCAGACTTGGAATAGACGCTATAGAAAAAACTTTTTAGGACAAGGCCTCGCGCTTACGTACAAAAAAAAAATACAACCGTGTTTTTCGTTGTTTACAATCACACGAAAACGGCTAAATTGTAGACTTGTGCTCTGATTGGTCGCCATTTTATATCAGTTCACATTTTCTCGGAATCATTTCGAGATATGACTACCAAATTTTGATACGTAAAAAAGTACCTATTCCAAATGTTCAATTGACAATTTATCGAGAGTCAAGTTATTTTATAATCTTACGGAGTTTGCCATTTTCCGGTGACATATACGTCTGCGTACCCCTTCACAGCGTACTGGCATGATGTTATGTCATGCACTGGTGTAAACAACAAACAGACACGCGATTTCAGTTATCCCGGGAGATTTGCTATCATTTATTGAAGAGTTCCGTTGCCAATCCAATCCAAAGTTCATCATCAGATCTTCACCAAATTGAAATGGGACCAGTCCGGAAATAAAAGAATCATCCAAATCGGTTGACAATTGGCGAGAACATCGCTGGATAAACATATGAAAAAAAAAACATACTGTCGAATTGAGAACCTCCTCCTTTTTTTGAAGTCGGTTAAAAATCAAAACATTGAATTTGTAGAAGTATACAGACATTGTAAATGTAGTATAAATAGACGAATGATGTTAATGAAGTTGACACGTACAAGTAATCAATTACATTTTTTTGACTCATGCCGTGTGAGCGGAAAAGTGGTGTAATTCCTCTTAACAATATAATAAATATTACCTACATTGAAATAATAATAAATAATGCATGCGGAATGCAGAGCCATTCATTAACTCGCCTAAAGGGTGTTCTCTTCATGACAGTGCAACGAAGCTCAGTGGTGCGAGGAGGCGTAGCGAACTCTGCTGTGCGTGGAAGCCGCTGTTATACGAGACTATATGCGACTAGCGACGGAAGAGTGCGATACCTTATTACTATCTACAGCTCTGGTGGAAAAGGAGTTAACAAAGGAGAGGTCTTGTATGTACTATATACAAAACAAGCTACTCCAGGTACCTAAGCCGATCGGCGTGACCTCTCGCGTCCGGCCCTGTTTAAATCCATGGTCCGGAGCGAGGAGGCTTGAGAAGCGGTCACCTCCTTCTGCGAAGCAATAATGCTAGCGGAGGAGGAGATATAGGTATGGTGCACGTACATGGTTTTTTAAAATTGTTTAGTAAGTAATGAGTTGTGCAATAAGTAGGCTCGCATCTTTGCACTTACACGCGCGACCTAAATTAGAAAGGCTAGCATTCTAACAGACGTGGTTTGAGTCGGACAACTTGCATTTCTATTTCTTGATTCAAGCCCGATTGGTCCTTCGAGCCGGATACTTGTACGCATGTGTAGAGAAAAATACTCGAGTTTCGTATGGAAACGACAGCTATAAAATTGCGGTATTTAAATGAACACCGCGAACGGGTTACTTCTAGGCAAGCTTGCTTCATCGTCGACCACATCCACGCTTACCATCACGTTAGATAGTAGTCAAACACAACACTACCAAATCAATCTGCTTAACAAAATCCCAACTATATCGAGAGCGGCTTCCAGTCTAGCCGGATGCAGCTGACTACCAGTACGCAAATACTGTTGTAGCGGCATCAATGCCGCCACATGAAACACAATGAAGCGAAATTTGTACGGCAACAAAAAGAACCGCCACACCATCTATCCTGTCAGCAACGAACTACCAACTAAATCCTGCATCACGCAAGCAAAGTTCTCCGTACGATTTGAACATACACAACAGTCCGAATATCAACTATTGGGCAGTTGCCCACCAGACACAATAATCGTCTGGTCGGAGGATCCTCCCATTTCAGTGGAGGCGTGCGGGTCTCTAATCTCTGTATCGCATACCTCTATATAGGTTCAAGGTTGATTGGGAAAATTTGACAGTTTCGGGTAGTTTGATGTGCTGGCGTCTGCACATCAAGCTACCCGAAATGACCAAATGACATTTATTAATTAAAACATTTGGTAACATGAGAGTAGTAGACATAATTGTGACTTTTAGGTAAAAATTGTCACTTGGATAATAAGTAACGTTTCGGGAGGGGAGTTACAGATAAACGTTACGGCAAACTCTCCCAACTAATACTAACAACAACGGATGTGTCTTATCCATTTATCGATCCTGGTAAGTAAGTGCAACAATTACTATTTACTACAGTAAACTATTACTCAGTAACTATTGCACTTGTAGATAAGTAAAGGACTTGGTAACTTGTTACTAAGCTGTGTTTATGGGTCAGGGGCGCGTGTAAGGAGCCGTAATACCTATGTTGGAAGGAGCGACACTCGATCAAATACAAATCGATAACAGGTGGGATGCGAAGTTGTAAGGGCAACCCAACATAAGGAATTGCAATCGACAATCCATACTAATATTATGAATGCGACAGTGTGTCTGTCTGTCTATCCGTCTGTTACCTCTTCACGTTTAAACCGATTTGGATGAAATTTGTTATAAATGATAAATTATATTTATTTTGTAAGTAGGTTAAACATGACACTTTTACACGTCAATCTTTTTCTGTCATTTTAAGCTAGATGAGGCCGGAGTTTCCTTGCTGACTACCCTGAGAAGAAACATCGAAACAATCTCAGCTCAAAGTCTCTTTTAAAGTCCATACAATCTTAGTGACAAATCATATGAGAACGAACCATGTAGGTTAATGTCTGAAGTGGTATTTTGAGGAGAATACCACACAGATTTGAGTGGACCTGTCCAGTCAGTGCAAGCATTTGTCAGTTATCGTGTAGCTCAAACTTAGAACTTTAAGGAGCTCAACGATTTGACGAACAATACCAAAGTAAGGACATTTAGGTAAGCCGCATAAATAACTCAAACTGCCAGACTAACATAAAATGAACCCCTAATATTGCGATCTACATAGTCCTCACATTCACAATACGTTATATGCCCCGCGCAAACAGGCCACCTACCACTGTCACCGGTGTCTGGCGACAAGCTGATAACACGTTTTGTATGGAATCACCAGGTGTAGCGAGTGGCATCCACTCGCGACTCAGTGTCCGCGACATGTCACCGGTGTTACAAATTGTAGCGACCACCGACCATTCGTGGCAGCCACCGACCTGCTACTGCGCTGCACCACAGGACGTGGCACGCGACAGCCACCAGTGGCTGTGGTCGTTGGCCCGTTTGCGCGGAGCCTTAAAGTTAATTTTTTAACAAATAAGGTGAATAAGGCGAATATTTGCCCAAATATGCCACGTATCACTTGAAAACAAGATCCTTATCTACAAAGCAGTATTAAAACCTGTCTGGGCATATGGTGTGGAACTGTGGGGCTCAGCAAAGAACTCAAATCTGGAGATTCTTCACCGATTCCAGAATAAGGCTCTCAGAATCATCTCAAATGCTCCATGGTTCATCAAAACCTCTGAACTACATGAGCATCTGCAGATTGGAACCATAAAGGAGGAAATAGAGCGCAGATCAAAGTCCTACAGAGACCGACTAATGACCCATAGTAACACCTTAGCCACAGCTCTGAGTAAACCAGCAGCTATCAAACGACTAAAACGCCACCACATTTGGGACTTTGCTAGTTAGAGCAAGGTGGAAATAATACTGAGAAGGCAGATTCTTCACTGGAAGAACGAACCTTGATGCTAACCGACTCCCACAAAATCTGCTAATGGGTCAGGAATCGATTGCAAGATAAAAAAAAAAAAAAAAAAAAATATGCCAAGTAAAGTGCCACCAGCTACAAAGCGGCGCGCATCTTTTGGATGTTATACTCGCCACATGGCTGCATTTGGGTCTGAGCATACGCAGCACTCGGCCTTATTGAGGATGATGGTCTGCCTCCACTAGTGGCTGCATACAGTCGGTCATCAACAGTTCTTTTTTACTTTTTCTATTTGTTTTTCTTATTTTTTTAAACCTTGCCCCACACTAGGAATTTCTCCTGTATCGTAGGTACGTTTACAAATATATAAACTCACATACACAAACAGCCAGAACCGGAACAACTATCTGTAGGCCATATAAATATTTATTCCGTGCGGGGATCGAACCCGCGACACGCATGGCAGCAGTCAATCGCTCATCCACTGCACCTACCGTGTCGTCAAAACAACGCTAACTTGCCTTGTCAAAACAACTTGCCTCTACTTGTAGCCTAGTTTGAAACAGAACTTATGAAAACTTGACTCAAATCTTAACCATATACACTACACACCATAAAAAATGCTCGACTAATGAACCAGTGACACCAGAAGTGTAAACAAACTAGATTACTAAACATTTATTCTGGCATTGGTCCACAGTGTACCATTGGCATGTTGACAATGACCTTCTAACATGGCTGTTGACAGATAATGTGAAGTATTGATTACAACAAATACTCAAAATACTTGTTGCTTAATGGAAAATCATTAGGCATTGATACAACAACAATAATTTAAAGTGAAACTTTTATTACATCGTCTCAAATTTTTTGGTCTGTGTATCGCATGTCGCGTGACAGTCAGCCGCGGATAAGGGATAAAGTGAAAGGCGCTTGTCAGAGCAGCCGAGGCCAATATGGTGGCGTCTATAGTTCCATCAGCTGACCGTGTAGTGTATAGACTATTACTCATTTGTGCCAGTGCTCCACGCTTATTTGTTTGTTTTTGTCAGTGTTTTTTTATACCCTTAATGGAATATTATTCCGAAAATTTTTTAGTTAAATATCTATAACTATGTGAAAAAAAGTTTCACTTTTACCGTGGTTTCATAAAACTACACAATCCTTTTTTTACTGTATATTAATTAATTTGAGTCTTGGATACATGCAACAAAATAATTATAATATTGCAACAATATAACCATTTATTAAAATGGTTGTAAATATCTATGTAAATAAAAATATAATAAACTTTTTTACCTGATAAAAGATCTTTATCAATTTTTTTTTTGGTAAATCAGTATATGTTAGAATGCAGTCTAGTACGATTTTTTAGATTTTTCCTAAAAATTTAATTACTGATAAAAGGAAAGAAAGTTCTAAGTGGATATATAGTTTTGCCAATAATAGGAAACTGAAAACAATCAGGCATAATATAGCAAGAAATAATGTATCCTGTGCCTTCTGAATAACTGATTTTTATATCAAGACTTACAAGGCCAACAAGGCTGTGTTACTTACTTCATGTTTTTACTATTCCAGTTATCTTTTGTTTAGATCATCCAAACAAATCGTTTACTTGTCAAATCTTGCAAAATAAGATTGACTAAAATTGTGGATAGGCATTCTTCAACTATTTTTTGTAATGTTTTTGCTACTTAGCACCTATTTGCCAAAATACAGTGTTTTAATACACATCTAAATACAAATAAACATTTAAGTCATTAAAAGTGACAAAATTGTTACAAAAGAATGTAAAACCAACATACCTTTCCAAAACTGCATTTAGTGTATCTTGATCAATATCTGTAAACCCTTCAGCGTTTAACGCATCAGCGGTATTTTTATCTATCATCTCCAAGCATAATGCTGCCAGCTGTGGTTCATCAAACAAGCGAGCTTGTGTCAACAAGAGAAACGCATTGTCCGTACCCAAGTTACTTTTCAAAAAATCTACACAGTGCTCCTCTAATGCAGCCACAGCATATTTCTTGGCAGTATAAAGTGTTGTCATCACACTCTCAGGCCCAATCCGTACCTCATCGGAATATAGGAACTTTAGTAAGTGTAGGAAAGCTGCAGGCTCCACATCAGGTAACTCTACCTCATCAGACTTAGTTGCTAGTACACCATTAAACATGGCATCAAACACCGCACTGCCCACAGACAACACAAACTTATGGGCTGGTATGACTTGCTGGTTCGCGTCCTTGCCGACGATAAAATGTACGTCGCATAAGATCTCGTTGTTAAAAAGGAACGATAATCTTTCTTTTACGGTGGTTTTCGTCGCCTGCCAGTTGTGTAGGCGTCCGCCTGAGTTGTTTATCGGCTGGAGGTTTTCTATTGCGGAGGACGAGGCAAGAGGCTCGCTGGCCTGTCCGTTGTCCTCCTCCTGTAACTGGCCGAGCTGCCGCGCCTGCTGGTTCGACGGCAGCATGTTCTGCGGCGGCAGCTCGTCTCCGCCGCCTCCGTCGTCCAGCCTCACGTTAAGTAATCTATTAACTATATCATTTTTAGACCCAGATGCCATAACGCGTGGATTTTTAACTATCACACATCACACGGAACGCCGGTCGTGCTCGAGACACGTTGTTTATGTTTGAAAACGGTCGTCTGTATCAAGACCGTGGGTGTGAGACACAATTTGAAGTGATTTGTTGTAGTAATTAGCCTCAATTTTTGTTTATCACAGCACAGAGATGTTTCAAAGATTTTTTGACGCGTGACAGGAAAATTTTAGTGTTGTCATTTTGTGAGTTGAAAATTCTACCGTAATTGGATTTTTTTCAAGTATTCACAGAAGATTTACTAATACTTTTATTATCCATAAAAAACGTAACCATTTCGGGTGCCTGCCTGTTTGGCTGGCTGTCTGTGTGTCTACCTCCGTGGCACCACTGACTGACCCTATCAGAATACCAGCGCTGCGTTATTTATTTTTTAGATATCGCAGCATAAGCTGAGGTAGGGACCATTTTGGCCTCGCACAGATAATTATTTTATTATACTGTTTAGTTTTAATTTTATTATACTGGTTTGTTAGTCTTGTGCGAGTCCCAAATAAACATTTTTCTTTCTTTCTTTCTTTCTTTCTTTCTTACCTGTCTGTCACAGCCAACTTTCGCCGAACCTACTGTACCGATTCTGTTGAAAGGTAGGTACACATATGAACTTTTGTGGCCCAAACACGGACGCCCTACGTAAATAAAATAATTTTTGTATGAGAGTCACTTTTGGGAGTCTTGTTTGACTCCCAAAAGTGACTCTCATCATCAAAGCTAAAGAAAAAAGTGTAAAAACTGTACCGTGTGACATATCGGATGAAATAAATTATTGTGAGGGTTACAATTCTATTTTTTTTTAATAACTTTATATAATTAGTTTTGAAGTACCTAATTCAAAACTCCGAAACCACTGAACCAACTATTTGAAAAATACAGATAACAGTTCTTTACTTATAGATTAAGTATACGAAAACCTTTAAGAAGTCTATACTATTAATATAAGATGCAATAAATATGAGATTTGTTCGGAAGCCTTTGCAAGCGAGCCCAACTCGCACTTGGTCAGTTTTTTAAATATTGGTAAGTAGCTACCTACTGACAGAAGTTGTAGATAAAATACCAGACAGGGGCATTCTATTTCTCTTGTCTTGTCTTGTAAATAATAAGATATAAAAGTAACGTTTTAGTGAAGTAAGCTCAAATCGTTTACATAATTATTTTTAAATTGTAATTTGAATAAATACACATTTACCTAGTTTAAATTTAAAAAGCTGAAGAAGAGGTTGGCTTCTAATAGAGATATAAGAGAATGCAAATATTCTTTCTATTCTAATTGAATTAGGTACAGTCCTATTGCAAATGCCACAATACATCCAATATCAATACGGGAAACACAAACCCAATTCCGTATCTACATAACGTAAACACTGCACGGCCGTACATAAATGAAGATTTACATACTGCTGCGGTTTGCGGTGTCAAATGGAGCCACTCAAACCCCGACCGCTTCCCATGAGCGTCGTAATAGTAATGAGGAGGTCGGCAGAAGTATTGCGATCTATGGGCTTAACTGCGGGTGCTAAAATTATACTGCGGTCGATGACCTACAGCAAGATTCTGATTGAGGTTCGTGTTTGATGGTCGTCTTTATGTTCGTGTGTATGATTTCATAAAACTTCGAGGTGAGTGGGTAGACGGAGAGGTTACTTTGTCTAGGTTTTGCCCCAGCAGAGTAGGGACTCCGTTTTCCGCACTTAGACTCCATTTCGGTTTTGCCCTATTGTCGCCTCCTAGTGTGAACGAGACGATGTCAGTGCAGCGATAACCATAAGTACCAAAATAAAGGTAGATAGGTTAGGTGGGTAACCATTAGTTATCAAGAATAAGAAAGGCGTTTGGGTTGTCGCCCAGCAATTAAATATCTTTGAAAAATTTGACCTTCATCATCATAACCATTGAATCAGCCGAAAATAGTATATTTCAGGTATTCCCCAACATTGTCACAGATCTTTAGAGATCTCTTGTAAGAAGTGTCTATTCCTCGCCCGAAAAAAAAAACCCATACCGAGTTCCAAACGTTGAGATCCGAAGACATAGATAGGTCTTTGATATTGTAAATCGATTTATGAAACTCAATTGGAGTTACTTTGGTAGGAAGGCAGGCAAGGCGCGGTTTTTTTGTGAGTGGCCTCTCGCAGTTCAACCTATAGAATGTTGTCGACTGCTTAACTGGATTTGCCTGTGGCGGCCTTAATATAAATATGAAAGCCACCAGCCAGGCTTTTAAAAACTTACAAACTAAGCGACTACACGCTAAGGGCACCCCCTGTGGGGTACGGCCCTCGGCTTAGGGCGTCGCTGGGGGGAGGACAGCATCTAGGGACGGGCTGGATCGAACTAGGATTATTAATTTAGGGACGAATTTAAAACTACAGGCTCAGCGGCGCGAGCTGGCTTGAACAAGGGTCGGGGCGGACATTGACGGGGACGTCACGACGGGCCTCGGCGGCACGATCGTGGTTTGCAAAGAGACCAGCAGGTCTCTTTGCAGCTCTCCTGGAGGAGAGTGGTGGAGTCATCGGGCGTGACGAGGGTAAACCTCGGTCGGCGTACCTTGCAGATGCGGGAGGGATCGTATGAGGCGGCAAATGCAATAAGGGGGTTTCGTTGTTTTACAGCAGTGTCGAAGAAACGTTGGGCAATGCGTTTCATGAACTGCTGTATGGTGAACAATTTGAGGTAAAATAATAGGGAGCTCCCGTGATTTTACGGAAGAAACGATTTTGGAGCGTCTGCATCCTGTCCAAGGCGCGGTGATGACTGGTGGAGTAAATTTATTAAAATTAATAAGTTGTTCGGATAATTGGTCAAAACCTTGTCTTGATTTTAGTCAAAGTTCACAAGCTCTTCGCTTCCTTAAAAGTATTTCTAAGCACATAAAACGGTCTGACATTATCCGACTGCCCCAGAAGGTAATGTTTTTATTTAGAAAATTCGAATAGAGCGACTTCTTTATATTAACCAACACGACACATAAGCCCTTGACGTTTCTAAAAAGGTTCCTAAGCACATAAAATTGGTTCTTGTCATTATTACTCGTTTTTATTGGCTAGAGTGACTTCCTGATAGTTCCGATACCAATTAAAGCGACTCATAAGCTCTTGACATTCTAAAAAGATTCCTTACATATAAAATCGCCTAACGTGCCTGGGCTGGTTTGTGATATGTTATGTACTTATTGGGTAGGTATCTAGTTATAGCGTGATGTTATGGAACAAGTCAAGGGAGCGTGTGACAGAAAGATATGGTGGGCACGGGAGTTTTATTACCGCGGAAACTGCGACTCACTGAGCGGCCATAGGGCTAGGAAATGGTGGAGGGGCGTATCAATACTTTCACTTTTTTGTGTCTGAAGACATTAGCATGGCAGACGAATTGAGAAAGAAAAGAAAGAAAGAATAAATGTGAATGCATAGACAATGAAGTGGTCCTATAAGGGTTCCGGTCTAGGAAACAATTAGAACCGCATACCTATTACACACCGTGTCAGATGAGCAATTTGTACTTGGTAAAATTAAAAGTGGAGCAGAATTTTTATTTGATTTACTTACATTTATCCGGATGGTAGGTACCTAATGGTCAGTATTTATTGGAACTTTAATATTTAGAATTTGCTTTTAAACTTTCATGAATTTCAACTTATTCAAGAATTGATTGTCTAAAAAATATGTTAGTTTTATTAATCGAATTCTCGAGACATCATATTTTTTGACACAAAATTGTCTAGCAAATAATTTGCATAATTCATTTAATTAGCCGCAAAATCTCTTCTCCGTTCTATGGTGTTTCTCGTACGTCATCAAGGGCACGCACGCGCGCAACGGTCGATTCAGCTACAGGTGCTGGCCCGGCAGTCGAACCGTCGCCGTCTGCCACGCACCACCTCGCAGCCTCGGGCTTCGTCCAGACAAACAAGGCGAAACCGACTATGACAGACTGATAAACCAAACATCATTCTAAACTTAAGAAAACGCCTATTTAAAAGCTCTAAAGCCTGCTCCAATAGTGTAAGCAAATCGTTGTGTCAACAAAACTTATTGCGTTTACTAATTCAACAGGCGCTCATAACATTTCGTGCTCGAGTCTTATGACTAGTGTAAATAATCTTTAAAGTTTAAATATTAATCGTTGTCTCGTTTTCTCTACTGTTGTTATAAAGTGTTGTCTGTTCGCCTATTGACTTGTGTGTGATCTAAGTGTTCACGTTCTATAAATAATGTTGTTTCCATTGTTGTTGATCTTGAACTGGATGTTACCTGCGTATGATCGTACATATAGTGAGAGTGACATAATTGTATTATAATATGAATTCGATTAAGTAAAGGTGAGTGAAAATCAATAACTTTACGGTATGTTGTAAGATTATAAACATAAACATACGTCCCACATGATGCTATGCTATAAATACGAGGTAAGTAGTTGGCCAGGACATCGTATTAATAAATTACCGGGATCCAGCGACGAAGCTGTGACCAGTGAAGTAAAGATAATACTTAGGTACGTAGCTGTGTACCTAATTATAGCAGACCTTTACATTAATCATGTTTTGGATCGAAAATTATACGAGTTTAGATTTTGTTTAAATTTCTATCGATCTTAGTATCTGCCTGCTTATACCTTAGTTCGAGCCAAAAGGTCACATAAAAGATTAATGACGATCTACCAGAAGTTTTTGTCGACATTTGGACGTAAACGTATTTAACATTCAAGAGCTCGACAATTTATTAAATTATTCTCAAAGGTAACGTATGATTTCTCATTGTACATGGTCAGACTGCTCAGTACACCTTACTCGAAGACTAAACCTCACCAGAATCGATAAAAAACCAGTCAAGACAAAACTTCCAGATCTTAAAATTGAGAGATTCTTCCAGATGTGTTGCTGGGGAGTTTGTTGCGCCACTTCTTCTTCCCAGCTAAAACACTGGGAAGTGGTGACGGGCGGGCGTTTTGGGGGACTGTCTTTATGTAGAACTTTGACGTTCAAAAAGTGCTGGCACTCAGCCTAATTTGAATAAATGACTTTTGAATTTAGATTATTTTTTTTAATTTTAATGTGTTGTTCTAGAAATCAAGATGATGCTGAGCCCGAAAATGCAGCGGTCAGTCCGTGTGAATGATGGCCAGCTACTGGCCCTCTCCGACAGGGCACAGTATGACCATTCACAGGTTGGTATAGCTTCAGTTTACTTACAATATTGTAGCAGCATCATCTCACTGAAGTCCTGACGTCACACAAATCCTACATTGCGGTATCAACATTCTCCGCGCGATTTGAGCTTATACAACCGCCCGACAGCAACTGTCGGGCAGTTGCCCACCAGACATAACACCCGTCTGGTCGGAGGATCCTCCCTTTTCAAAGGAGGTTTGCCGGACTATAACTGAAACGTCATATTTGCCTTTCAAACATGACGTTTCAGCTAATTTTGGTAGGTAATTTGATAGCTGGTCAAAGGTAGATACGTTATTGAGACCGGCCATTAGAGGCATTCATGACGGATTTGACAGGGAAGACAACACACCGGGAAGAATCGTAGACTTTGTGAGAGACCTTTGTCCAGGAGTGGGCAATAGACGTTGAGCAATGATCAATAAAATCACATAATAGATAAAAGTCCTCTTTGAATATCTAAGGGGCAGACCGTCGCACCTGACTGAAAGATGATGGATAGAAAAGCTTTTTTTTACCTTTTATTGACTGCCCATCGGACCTCCAGAATCCAGTTACTGGCTAACTCGATACCCCTTGGGAAGACTGGTGTTAGACTCCCTGTAACGACTGTCAAAGATCTACCAATTAAGGTCTCTGTATGTTTGATGGTGACCCATCCATGGACCTACCTCGGCAAACGTTGCTTTGCCTTTAAAATTGGCTCGTCCAACTGTTATTATTAAGCCACGAGCTGCCAGAGTGGCCATGGTATTACATAAGTATTAAGATGACGTGTGACATGTTAAACACGTCTTCGTGAAGGCTTAAGCGAAGTGAACGATAAGTGAGCTGTCAATCCATACAAACAAGATGGAATGACAGCTCACTTATCGTTCACTCCACCTTAGTGTTCACGGTGAGATGTCGACAGAATACCCCGGCAGAATCGACCGGCTGGTAGTGCGGGATTTTACATCTTTGAAAGTAAACTTCTAAAATCTCTCCACTATGAAAGAGCTATATGTAATATTTAGATTCCTGCTAACTTTGACTACGTTTGCAGACTGGCTACCTGCACAAACGGAGCTCTGACAACACCAAATGGCAGCTTCGGTGGTTCATCCTCTATCAGGTAAGAGAAAACATGTTTTTTTTTTAAATAAAATGTATTTACAAAATTAACGTAAGTATATAAACTAAACATACAACAACTAAAATATAAATTGAATAAAATTAAACATGAATTAATTTATCTATTATTATTTTTATCTGCCTGCATCGCTCAAATGTTTGCCGAGAGAAAATTCAACTTTGAGTTAACCTCGCCTTTGTACATGAACTTAATAATCTCTGAAATACAAGTTGTTTTTGTGTAAAATAAAAAATTAAGAATTATTTTTAGTTTTCGACACAAGCAGACAGAATTGAATATTCTATTATGTACACCATATAAGTAACAGAAAAATAATTATACTAATTACATAGTATATTTATAATTAGGGGCATACATATACAAGGTGGAGACGAAAATAAATCAAAACACTGGCATACTAGTTCATACGAATAGTATGTTGTCTTCACATATTTGGTGCCACTAACTGCAACAGACTGCTTGGAATATTTCGTCAGAATAGTAGTCACTATCCTTGACTAGTTTGAGTATTTTTTGACGTTTTATGTAATTGGAAACTTTATTTTTATTTTCGGTGACAGGATTTATAATAGTTCGAAAATATTCCCATGAACCAGTGTTACCAGTGTTTTCATTTATTATAGAATCGATGTCTCCACATTGCATAATTCCTGCTGGTTCAGGGGCCCTGTAATGGCGTGCCAATGCCATCATGATTAGGGCTTGCAATTATCCGGCCCATATTACTATCCGGATAATCCGGATATCATCGTAAAAGTAAATTAAACGAATATTATCAATCAATATATTTATTTCAAAATCAATCATTAAAATAATATAATATGAATAAATTAAATTCATTGTCACAATGATTTCATGAAATAATTTATGAAAACATTTTATCAAGGATAGGAATTAAAAATATTGAATATTAAATCGTAAGAAAAAAAGACGTTCAAACATGTTAGTATTAAATAGCAGATCATTCAATCCGTTTTAGTAGATCGGTAACTGGCGTAGGTTCTAGAATGTTTCTTCCCAATATGCCTTGGTGCATTAGCCTGATGGCAGCTAGTGCTGCCTCCTGCTGAATGTATAAGTGAAGAGGAGTTACTCGTATTTGCATTCTCAAGCAGCCAGTGAAATCGGAACAGGCTAATCTTTGGAACCGTTGAACTCTGGTGGCCGAGTGTGCCGTTTTCGTCCACCAAATTAAAGCGACATAAGCCAGCATTGGCTCGATCGCGGCTGTGTGGCCAGTGTGGCCACAACGTAATATTTGGGGAGAGACCCCATGTTTTGCTTAAAATTTGACGCATCGTTAAAGTACGATTGTGTTTTTATTGTGTTTGTAGTTGACATGACTTTTTCAGAGCAATTTGCTATCAAGGACAACTCCCAAGTACTTGGGTTTAAGTATCCGGATTATCCGGATAGTAGTAAACATTTTTTTTACCATTGATAGGCACTCGTTTGACCACTATCTCACCTGATGGTAAGCGATGATGTGGTCGAAAATGGAGCGCTTGCCTAGAATTAACCTATGTATTCACTCTTGACTTAAAGTCTCCCAGGTTGTAGCTATCAGGAAACACAGACTCTGGCAGGGAAATCCTACTCTCGGAATTTCCAAAATTCGGAACTCCTTAGCTCCGTACCTACGCACTATTAATGTGTTCTGAAAACGTTTTGTGCGTGTGAGTGGGATATCCATCATGTATTCATGTATCTACCGGTGGCTGGTTGGTTCATCAAAAGATGCAAAGTCTGCTAGCAATTAAGTCCTTAGTCACAGCACTTGCAACCAGTGACTGCTCAGCTGGGTTCGATACCCGAGTCAAGCAACGTGATCTTGGGTTTTCCATTGCTATATTCAAAATACAGTTCGAACACTAGATATTGTAACTGGTGAATAAAAATTGACGGCTTACTTATAGCGTTTCAAAACATGTTATTATTTAACTTAACTATAGGTAAACGTCGCAACATTATAAACAAACTGATATTTTGCAAAAGAAAATCGACCATAAGCAAAAACATTATTTTACACGGGCATTTCATGAAACGTAACTAGTTACTCATTATATAGGTAAGTCACAAGTCTCCTTGCTGCACTCAACAAAAGCATTTATCTACTAAAGCTGAAGCTAACTACTTCAGTAGGTATCTACTTAAGAAGGCATTGACATTTAAAGTCGCAAAAAAGCACCATGAATCAAAATGGTTGCTAACTTGCTGAATTATTTTTAGGGTTCCGTACCCAAATGGTCACCAAGGGAACCTTAATACGTCGCCGATACAACGTATTTAAATTATCTACTTTTTATGTTTTTAATATGTAAGTAGGAAGGTTTTAGTTTATTTTTCTGTAAAATGATATTGTGTATTTTTTTATTGGCCTTAGTCGCCTGACAATAAAACATTATTATTATAAGCCTTCGCTGTCTGTCCGTCCGTCCGTCCGTCTGTATGTCAGCGGGTTGTAACTCAAGACCGTAATAGGTAGACAGTTGCAATTTTCACAGAGTTTATATTTCCATTACCACTATAAAAACAAATAGGTACCTACTTACTAAAAATTTTATTGAATTAAAAATTAAAGGGGGTTCTCACACAAGAAACGAGTTTTTTTCGGTTTAAGGTACGATACCCTTCGTGTGAGAGTCCGACTCGCACTTGGCCGGTTTTTTACCTACTGACATCATAAAAACTTGAAAAAACTTTTTAACTTCTTAGAACCTTTTTAATATTCCCCTCTTGTAACAGGATAAGAATAAGAACATTTTAAAGATTGATGGCTCAACTTTGGCTTCACTTTTCGCTTAAAGTAACTTTTGGCCCAGTATAGATAGTGTGGGGCAAAGTTTTATTCTCACCAGAGAATGGGCAGCATTCTCTGTGCATTGCAACAGTTAAACTGCGATCCGATAACCCGCCTGCCAAGCGTGGCGATTATGGCAAACCACCCCCTTGGGGTGAGGCCTATGTCCAGCAGTGGACGTCATTCGGCTGATGATAATGATGAGGACGAACTTAAAAAAAAAAATTGAAATACCAACTATTATACTTATACTAGCTACCGCCCGCGGCTCCGCCCGCGTTAATATCTAAAATTATACTAATGGAACATACTACCGGAATGAAAAGTAGCCTATGTGTTAATCCAGGGTGTCAGCTTCCTGCTTAACAAATTTTATCGAAATTGGTCCAGCCGTTTGCGCGTGAAGAAGTAAGAAACATACACACACACACTCACAAACTTTCGCTTTTATAATGTTAGTGTGAAGAATGAATGAAAGTGTGATATTAGATTATGATTATATAGTGTGATTATTATATTATATTAAGTGTGATTATATAGTAGGATAGTAGTTCCGCTGGGGCCAGAGCCGGCCAGAGTTGTGGAATTTGTTCGAAAGAGTCACCGCGGCCCTGAAACGCAAAGGGCTTTAGAAGGAACACGGATGGGTTTTAGTCAGTAAGAGTCTGACACGCCCTTCGAAGAAGTCATTTGATGATTTCCCATCCCAAAAAAAAAAAAGGTTAGTAGGATCGATACATATGTACATTCTTACAAACTTTCGCGTTTATAATATTAGTAGGATTTAGCGTAGCCAATAATAATTAGCTATGTTTTCAATACGACAGCAACTTGAATCTTATAACGTTATACTCAGGTAGATATCAGTTATCAATCCAAAGATAGGATATTTTAAGAGCGGTTAACGTTCAAGAACCATTGAGTTTCAGATCCGAAGTTTAGCTATAAGTGGATTACCAACGGTATTAGTGAGCTAATACCGTTTGGGAGTCGTCCCAGGAGGAATAGAGGGATTACACGGCCAGTTCGATACGATCGGGGTGCATCCGAGCGAAGGGGACCGCGGAGAATGGGGACCAAGGAGACTGGGGGAAAGGGAGCTTGGGGGCTTTAGAACGTTTGTTAAGCTTGTCCCACGGTTTCCGATCTATTAGCCGATACTGTAAGATGGATCGAAGGGAACAGAAAATTCGATTGAATCTGTTTGTGAATTGTTGATTTATGAATTAACGTTTTATGCTTGACTGGCTTTTAAGTGTTCCGTGGACTACTAAGCCCTTATCAGGGATTGTAATTAGTTATTTGGTTATTTCAAGAAATTTTATTGGATTATTGTTCCCAAGTTATAGCTGTGTACGTACGAACTTTAAGTGAGTAAAGCGTTCTACGTGAAAGGTACTGGCTCTCCAATACATACCATTTATAATTATAAATTAATGCAATAATCTTACAGATCGAATTTCGGTTATGGTTCGACCGTCAAAGACAGCCTTGATGCACAAAAGCATACTTTGCATGACCCCAAAAAAAATATCTTTATTTCCATTCATTATTAATATGTAGGTATACTAGTAGTTAATATGTATAATAGTCTTAAGTTATATTGTCATTATTTTATTTTTAGTATAATAATTACTGACTATGTGAAAGAGTGTACACCTTCAAGGTAGATTTTTGATGAACTAATTATTTATTATTAAGATCTCATGTAAAATGTACCAAAAATCACACCAATAAAAAAAAGAAATGATTAGCCAAGTACCCTGGAGATATAATATGGTATACAAGTGTGTCCGCAAACACAGGTGCACTCTCTTTTTAACCCCCGACGCAAAAGAGGGGTGTTATAAGTTTGACGTGTCTGTTTGTCTGTGTGTCTGTCTGTCTGTGGCATCATAGCGCCCGAACCACTGAACCGATTTCAGTTTAGTTTTTTTTGGATGAAAGGAGACTTAATCGAGAGTGTTCTTAGCTATGTTTTATAAAAATCGATTGAACCGTTTAAGAGTTATGGTGGGTTAAAGTGGGCATGGAAGAACCAAAATTCTACAAATGTGCCCAAAATGGTTGTTAAATGAAAGATAAGATATTTAAAAAACCCCCGACACAAAAACCTACCTAAAAAAAGTACGAAATAATATTTTTTTTAAAACTTTGAGTGGTAACATTATTTGATGAATGAAAGACGTCCACTGCTGGAGCAGGCCTCCCCGAGTGTCACCACATCGATCGGCCTTGGGCGTCTTACATCCAGCTGATTTTTAACCGCTTTTAAAAAAAGAGAAGGTTCTCAATCTAATTTTTTTTGTATGTTTGTTACCTCAACTCTGTCATGAACCGATTTAAAAATTCTTTCCGATTGGTCCCATAGAAATTTCATCAAAAACGGTTCAGTAATATATAAAGAAATTTCGTGATTAATTTTTATTTGTTATTCTATACAACTCCTTACTTGCAGTTGATTTTTAACGCCTTATATAAATCGGCTTACTCGGGTAACTTGGATGCAAATAGATCTTAAAGTTAACCGAGTCTGTTGATTCTTCCTTTCTCTCATATCCCTAGGGGAGACGACAAAGGTAAATTCCACTAACATAGTTATCTCTGTCGTGGTCTCTTATCAGGAATGTTATATGAAACATGCTTAATATCTTTGTTTTTTTTTACATGGAAAAAAATACTTACACATAATATCTTCTGCCAAACTGCTGTACAGTTTGTCGGCAGTGTTCTTGTGGATACATAAATAATAAATAAATAAATAAATAATTTATTGCTTCAAGAATTACAGATATATAACCATTACGTAGAGGTATTACAGAGTAATCTTATAAACAATTGGTGAATTGGTAGGGCTTGCGTAGGTTGGAAAAATCTGTATACAAAACTGATAAACCCTGCCTCTTAAACTAGGGTATCCTGTATCTTAAGAGACAGTGTTCGGCTAAAGATTATTACATTTTAATTTTACAACAAGCAGAGTGTGTCGATCTACCTTTAAGTTTATAGATGCTTACAGGGTAAAACTGGTTTAATGAATTAGTATGTAAAAATAAAAAAAATAAAAATGTAGCCATGCAGTAAGCGTTTGTGTGTGTATATGTGTGTGTATGTGTATGTGTGTGTGTGGGTGTGTGTGTATGTGTGTGTGTGTGTGTTTGTTAGTAGTATATTTTGGCGTGTGTATGCGAGTGCGTGTGTTTGTGCATTTAGGTATTTTGGGAGATTTAAGGTGAAATTTATGCGATGAATGTAAGCAAGGATTCTGTTTTTGAATAATCCTGTTGAAGAAGCCAGTTTGTTAATTTTGATTTAAGTTCATTCTTATTAAGGTCTATTATGTTTAGTATTTTATGAATTTTTTTGTAGATGTATGTACTTAGTATATAATACTGGTGTTTAGCAAAGACTGTTTTGTGACTGGTGCCCAGTGGATCATTGGTGCGCTTGTTAGGATTAGAACGGGGGACAGAACGATGTCTTCTGAGAATGGATTGAAGCACATACAGTTGCCGAACTGTTAGAACCCTACAGTCCAAATAAAGTTGAGAAGTAGGATAGCGGTATGGCTTACGAGTCATTACCTTGAGGATGGCTCGCTGAGCTCTTTCAATTCTCAGGAAGTTGGTTTTTGTTGCACCTCCCCAAACAGCAATGCAATAGCTGAGGATCGATTGGCACAAGGCGAAATAAACCATCCTTAATGTATCTAGGTCAGCGGCGCTTCTAAGGGATTTAAAAGTGTGGATGAGCCTCAAGGTCCTGGTAATAAGTACATCAATTTGTTTGTCCCATCGCAAGCCTGCATCAATTTGTACACCCAGATACCTCACATCGTCAGATCTCGTAAGCTTCGAGCAAGGGCAAGAAGTTGATAGTTGTGGGCATGTATGAGCTATAATTGAAAAAGTGTGATCTGGCAGATTGTTTTGCCGTAAAGCGAAAGGAATGTAGCAGGTTTTTTTAAGATTTATGGTTAATAGATTTGAATTCAACCATTTTGTTATCTTAGCTAATGCTAACTCTGCGCTATTTTTAACACTATCCCAACTAGGTCCGTTAACAACAATTGCCGTGTCGTCGGCGTAGGCGTAAATCTTGGCGTTGGTGAGGGACATATTACATAGGTCATTTACATAAATTTGAAATAAAATTGGGCCCAAGATGCTTCCCTGGGGAACGCCGTAATATACTGGTTCCTCATCACTTAGGTGCTCCTCAACCTTTACTCGTTGGGTACGGTTCTGAAGGTAATTTTTAAAAATTTCCAGGGTTATTCCACGGATCCCCACCAGCTCCAACTTTGAAATGAGTATCGGAACAGAAACTGTGTCAAATGCCTTAGAAAGGTCCAAGAATATACCTAGACATTTGGTTTTACTATCAAGATTCTCAGCTACTACCTGCGTCAGATCTAATACTGCATCTTCCGTTGATACACCCGAACGAAAACCGTATTGATTGTCTGCAATAATATGGTATCTATCCAAGAATTTCCTCAGTCGATTGTAAAGAACCCTCTCAAAGACTTTCGAAAGTGCAGTTAATACAGAGATGGGTCTGTAGTTGTTGACACAGTTTCTGTTCCCCCCCTTGTGAATTGGATGGACTACGGCTCTCTTCAGTGCATCCGGAAAAGTACCCTTTTGGAGACATATATTAATGATATGCGTTAAAGGTGGGACTAATATAGAACGAGATTGTTTCAATATTTTGGGTGAGATTCCGTCCCATCCAATCGCACAATCATCGCGTAGTTGGAGTATAAGGGACTCAACCTCAGTCTCATCTACCTCAAGCAAAACGAGAGAGGTGGATGGCGGTAAACGGGGATTTTTTCCGGTCATAGAGGTAGGACTGCCATCGAAAGTTAAGGATGTATTGGTTTGCGATAAGATTTTATCCGCCAAGTTTTTACCTACATTGCTAAAAAAGTTGCAAACACTATTTAAAGAGGATTTGGGGTTGTCTTTCATTTTTAATAATTCAATTGGGCTAGATTTTAGTTTATGACTGTTGGTTATTTCTTTAATGGTTTTCCAGAGGGCTCTTGGGTTATTTTTTGCTTTCTCAAGCTCATTTTTCTCGTATGCTATTCTAAGTTTTCGAAGTAAAACATTACAAAAATTTCGATAACGTGTGTAGGTTAATTTAAGAATTAGATTGTCAGGTGCTTTTCTTGATTTAACGTGTAGTTTATCTCGGTTTTTAATACATTTTAAAAGCCCTGGTGTCATCCAAGGCTTTATAATTTTTAGTTTTCTAGGTGTTTTAGTTTCTACAGAATGTTTAGCGATAGTTGTGCGTAATATGGATATAAATGTGTTCATTAACAGATTAGGCTCGAGGATGTTATAAAGGAGCGAGAAGTCTGTGGTTTCTAGCTCTATCTTTAATGCGTCGCAATTTACTCGAGTGGAAAATTGGTAAGTTTTGGGTCTGTGATTAGTGTTTTCAATTGCCAGGACTAGTGGTCTGTGATCAGTTATGTGTGACTCCAGAACCAGGGTGGTAACAGGTAAGTTACTTTTAACAAGCGAGTGGTCAAGGCAATTGGCAAGACGCGTGGGAAACAGATGAGTTGGAATCAGCCCATGGGATAGGTTTAGGGTTAAATATTCTAAGCTGCGATCGCTTCTACAATTTGATTTTATATCGATATTTAAATCACCAATCAGGACAGTATTTTGCCAGGTGGAGAGTTTTGTATGAATCTCATCTAAGCTATCTAAGAAATTGTCAAAGCTTTCTTTAGAATTGTAAGACGGGGAACGGTAGACTGCTACAATAGCTATTTTTTTATTATCTATTTCGCATACGAGAAAGTTGCCACCCGTACAGTGAGGTTCCCACACTGATATCTGGAGACCTAATTTAACGTATATTACGATCCCGTCATTCTGATTGGAGTTAGTGTTAGTTAAATAAGATTGATAACCCTGCAAGATTGGTAAGTTATTGACTTTACTCAGCCAACATTCAGTCAGGATTACAACATCAAAAGGAATTTTAGTCAAGTGTAACAGCACCTGTAGTTCGTTGAAATTTTTATTTATACTACGAATGTTTAAATGTATTAATTTTATGTCAGTATCATATGGTTTTATATACTCGAGGCAGTCATCAATACTACAAGTAAATGAGTTACCTGCGGTTAGAGAGTCAAGCTCACTATTTATATTATTAATTGTAGCCATTAAAAATTAGTGGAGAAAGCAAAAGTGGGTTACATATGCGAATGATTAGTTTTAAGTTCTGTTTCTTGATGCATCGCACGTTTAGGGAAGTTCTAAGGGGAACTAAGTGTAGTGTGTATGGTTGTATGATAGTGTTAGTATGTATGTGTTGCTCATACTTTACAATAATATCTAATGAGGATTTAGTGTGTGTGATTGTGTAAGTAAGAATTGAGTAAGGGGTTAAAGTGTTGAATGTACTACAATGTGAATATATAACGCATAGGGAGTAGTATATATTATGTAGTCGTAAGTAAAAAGGGTTATATAGTCATTTAGCTTCGAGATCTTGAAGAGACTGATCAGAACTGACCAGAATATGCTTCTCCCCTTCCAGCTTCCTCAGGAAAATATTGCCATTGGAAACCCAGCAGAACTTGTAAGCGTGCTTCGATGCAAATTCCCGGGCAAGGTGATAAAGTTTCCTTGTACTTAAAGGCAGCTGCTCGGCTATAAAAATAGGTTGCATTTTACCAGGCATTCCAATGTGCGAGGTGTTGAGCTTCTGGTCTTTAGCCTTCCCATTATTAAATGAGCGCACTGCCGTAACAATCGTTTGCTTAGTGCTTACAGCAGCAAATTCAGCAACAATAGGGCGAGGGGAGTTGGTATTTGTGGGTTTACCAGGAAGGCGGTACACGTCTCGTATATTGGTGTTACTGATGGTTGTTCCCAGGACCTCACTTATCTTAATCACAGTTTTTGAAAGACTGGCACAATCTTCCGAGTCTGTGTAAGGCACATTACGGATTTCAATTCCAGATGAGCGTGATTTCAGCTGTAGGTCGATAATCTTTTTATCCAGATGTTCAATATGTCTTTGCTGTGCATCCCGTGTTTTTTTTAGTTCTTCTATCTCTTTCTTCATATCTTCAAACTTCGTGTTGAGAAAACTTATCGATTGAATAATCTCTTCGTTTGACTTCTTAATAGCGGCGTTCGTAGCTTGAATGGCCGTATTTTGGCACTTTATTTCAGCAACATCAGACATGAGTTTAGACATTAAGACAGTTTGCTCCGCTAGTGTTTTAGAGAAGAAGGGTTCCTGTACATCATCTTGGCTGATTTGGTAGTAGGGGCCGCCTTGCGGAGAGTTATCATTGCGTAGGCGTTTGTTACGTGTAGTGTTTACAAATCCACTCATAGCAACAGCGGAGTTGATATCTGGTTCCGATTGTGTTTGGGTATTCAGACTTACTAAAGGAGAGTTGGGCGGGGTGCGCTGGATTTTCGACATTATGGCCAATACAGTTGAACAAGTCAAACAGGTGATATTGGGTTGTATCACTAGCGCTGACGGCGTAGCGGATCGAAGACTCGTAGCAGGGGCGTAGGCGCGTAGCTCGTAGCACTGGTGCACGTCGTAGCACAGTCGATGACGTAGCCGCACGGGGTCAGTATCGCTAATTTGGCGCGCGCTCGGAATGACACGGTGGCGCGGTGGGTCACTCGCCGACCGCCAAGGCAAGCGTCGCTGGTTCAAATCCAACAAATCACAGTCACTTGAGGTGTCAACTTTTGATGGGTCACAAGCACAACAGTATCTATCCCGTTCTAGGACCGCCCAGTGGGAGGCGTCCGCAGGTAAAAACACTTAAGGAGTGACAAGGATTTAAAAATCACAACTCGTAGCCAATCACTGAATTTAGGGTACGGAATTATTAGTAAGTTCGACACACGTCCACTCTGAGCTGCGTTCGGCGGCCGAATCGAGATACATGAATTATTAGAGTGAACAGGCTTCTTCTGGGTAAGCTCGCTCCATCGTCGACTTTGTCTCTGTCATCTATGACCTAGACTAGAGTCAAGAGCAAACCCATATTAAATAAAAAAAAAAAACATATTTTCAAAGGTTTCTGCATGCGAAGGGTATCTAAGAGACTATACAATTTTAAATTTAGTTACAGGACAAGATCACACCACATTTTTTTCTTCGATCTTGATTTGACTCTACGTAAACAACCAAAGGCTACAAAAAGTTATTCATAGTGTCAACCTTTCTTACGAACACGTTATGATAGACCTTCCAATTTCACCCTCCAACAGGCAATAAGTCTGCCAGAAAATACCGTAAAACTTGAACATAAAGAGACGAGGCATACCGACGCATAAGCTTCAAAAGCGTAGCAAGCGTGTCGCATTTTATCGCTAACTTCAAACGCTAAGGAAATCCTCGCGAGAACACATTCCACGGGAAATGGAACGTGCATAAGGCTGCCCATCCATTGACGCGAAGTGAGGCAGCGGAGCGAGGGAGTAATGCGGAGCGGTTTTGTGCACTGTGTCTGGGGGGCTACTCTCTATGCCCGAACTCCGTAGTTGCGGGCGTATTCTACTCCGTATCACCTAACCACTAAGAATTAATGATAACATTCATTCTTAGTTCGGGTTCGGAACTAATCGTAAGTCCGTAGGTGATACGAAGTAGAATACGCCCCGCAACTAAGCCCGAAACTACGGACTTCGGGTTTACAGAGTAGCCCCCCAGTTCATTGATGTGGAGCGAGGTAGTGTGGAGCGGAGTTGCGGACTGTGTCTCGCTCCGCTTCCCAGTTTTATATGTAATTTAAAAGTAGTTCGCAAATCCCTATCCACAGAAGCGAGGGGAGATTTTATGCAATTCCATTAGTTTATATTGGCAATACTCCGCTCTGCTCCTCTCCTCTGCTTTCTTCGCTTCAGTGGACAGCCAGCCTTATGCCACGGACGGTACCGGGCCGGTGCCGGAACGGCGCGAGGACGGCTACGGCTCCGGTACGGGAGGCCGTGTTTATTGATATCGTGTTGAGGAAATAGAAAGTTTGTACCAATAAATAACAACGTGTTTCATTGCGTTTAGTTACGAGTTTATTTTTGCCCGCGTGGTTTTTGAGAAGTATTAAGTTTTTCATGGGTTTTTCCTTGTGTAAGGTGAACCTATGTGGCCAACAGTAAAGATGACAAGTTTGATAGTTTTATAGGATGTATACACGTTTGGGAAGATACCATGGTCTCTTTACAGACAACCTTTTGTGTCAAAAGAATTGTCGTAGGTAAATAGCAATTCTAGATCTCCGTGCTTAAAAGCTGATATAACTTTCTTCTGTTATTTTTTGGGTTCCGTACCTCAAAAGGAAAAAAGGAACCCTTGTAAGATCACTCTCTTGTCCGTATGTCTGTTTCCCCGTGTGTCACCACTGATTTTCTCAGGAACGGGTGGACCTAGCAAGTTGAAATTTATACCAGACACTCTATAGTCCCTATTAGGGGGAAAAATCAAGGTCCTGAGTCAACACGATAAAAAGATATGGGCAATTTTATATTTTTGCGAATACTTGCAAGAACCTACTTGCCAAAATAAACCTTATTTTCAACTTTTTTATTTTTTTTGGAATTTTCCCTTTACTTGTGCTGTAAGACCTTGCTTTCAACCAAAATTGTCAATTCTCGGTCAACCGGAAGTGCCCTATAGGTTTTAGGTCGAAAACCTATAGGGTAGTTCCCGTTCACGAAATTCGTTTTGACAAATTTAAAAGCAAGGTCTTACAGCACAAATAAAGGATCAATTTGAAAATTAAAGGGTGTCCCCATACGTACATAGTTGACGCCTGCCACCAATAAAAATGAACCAATTTTATTAAGGCGGTACAATGGGTAGCTACGGAACCCTCGGCGCACGAGTTCGACTCTCACTTGACCGGTTTTTTTTTAGTTTTTTATCTAAATAGATAAAGGTCAGCAAACCTTCTGATTTGATCACCTTTCAAATACTTTTATTCCTACCGTAATATCCCAAGGAGACAGTTTTACTATACCTATCAAACACTGAGATGCCATTCGTATTTCATTCAGAAATCTTCTGGGTAAGCTCGCTCCATCGTCGACTTTGTCTCTGTCATCTATGACCTAGACTAGAGTCAAGAGCAAACTATTATTAAATAAAAAAATAAAAAATCTTCTATAGAACCACCCTATTTATATCTAAGTAAGTACCTACAGTAATATACATAGGTACGCTATTTTATCCCAGCAAGCCAGCAGTGCCACGACCCTACGAATGATAGAAACGATACACAAATCAAATACACAAAAGTTTCGACAATACGAAAATCAAACAGATAGTTGTCAAAGGTTTCCATAAAACTGGTATTTGGGGCACATCCAGCCATTTTGTATTCGAAGAAATACATATATCTCGTAAAAGGAATCGATGTCCTTTGTTTTCGAATATTTGCAGGAGTGGAGTATGCTATTGGTTTATTTAGAAATATATAAGTATGTTTATCAGTTGTCTGGTTGCCATAGCACAGACTCTGCCTAGTTTGGGATCAGATGACCGTGTGTGAGTTGTCCCAAGATATTATTATATTATTATTATATATTATTATTTGTAGGTGGTCATCAGAGTCGTCTTTTATCCGTCAGAGGCCCTGGGGAAATTAGGGCCCCTATGACTTTAGCAAAGGATTTTTTTTATTTAATATGGGTTTGCTCTTGACTCTAGTGAGGAGCTCGTGGCTAAATAATAATAGCCGCACGGGTCGATACTCAAGGTTAAGCAACGCTTGCCGGGGTTGGTCTGTGTGTGGTGACCATCTTTACATACCGAGACTCCTCCGTGCCTCGGAAAGCACGTTAAGCCGTTGGTCTCGGCTGTCATTTGTAGATCTTTGGTAGTCGTTACGGATAGTGAGAAGCCAGATAATCCGACACCAGTCTTGCTAAGGAGTACCTTGTTACCCAGCTAATGGGTTGTGGAGGTCTGGTAGGCAGCCGCCCCACTTAAAATACTGGTATTCAGCTGAATCCCGTTTGACTGGAAGCCGACCCCAATATACATAGTTGGGAAAAGGCTAGGCAGATGCTCTTGACTCTAGTCTAGGTCATAGATGACAGAGACAAAGTCGACGATGGAGCGAGCTTACCCAGAAGAAGCCTGTTCACTCTAATTTTGAAAAGATTAGAGTTGTATGCGTTCGGAAACACAGACGCAGGCAGAGAGTTCCTATTTTGAGAGTTGTTATTTTGAATATGCAGTCTCTTACGCAACCAAACTTCGCCTCTTTGTTTTTCAGTTATATTTACTTGAAATTCATTGATGGGGTCGTTTGTTAGGTTTTTCTGGGTTGGAGAAACTGTACTATAGTAGGCGCCAGATAAATGTGGAATAAAGTACATTGACCTTTCCCTAATAACTGTTTATAGGTACCTGAACAATTAAATATGAATCGTTTTTCATTATTAGACAATGTTGAGGATCACGAGAGATGATGATTCGAGACAGCTTTGTGTCATTAATTCCGTTTTTCAAATTCAAAATGTCAATAATTGTAGGTTATTAAATTAAACCAATGACCGTTATTCCCCGATTATCTGGCGCCTACTATAGTACCTACAACTGAGACAGTTGTCGGTGCAGGCACCGAAGTTTTTGCATTTTCTTCATAGGGACTGTCGCTTTCTGCCCTTTGCAGTCTGATCCAATCTCGTTAAGATAAACTAACGGTTTTCAAAAGTAATGTAATGTATATGTAATGTATATATATATAAAGTAATGTATATGTAGCACATAAGGATTCTGCAATCAAAAGGAATCTGCAAAATAATGTACCGATAATAATTTAAAAAAAAACCATGTGAAATAAACATTTTTTTTTTGTTTGATTTCCGTGATGAAGAAACTTTTAATAAATAAATGCCACTTATAATGTTGACGAATATTTAAATGACGTAATTTAGACACTTTTACTACCAATTATATTTATAATTTAATGTAACTTTGATTTTTGTATTGTGAATTTTTATTATTATTGTATTTCAAAACATGTTGAAACATTTTTTCTTTTCTGTAATCGTTCGAACTGATTTTAAACCTATACGTGTTTTTGACAAATAAAATTTATCTTATCGCTCTTATCTCTCTCTCCGTAAACTAGGGGGGGCCAATCCATCGCGGGGCCTTGTTGTTCTCCTCTGGGCAAGTGCCCAGAGGAGAACAACAAGGCCCCGCAACAACAACAGGAGCCTGGTAGTCATAGGAAAAATGTTGAAAAAGTGAAGGACTATAGGGGTTTCAGTTAAGATATTCTCTGTAATTGCCTAGCCTCTTTTTAGTACAGGCAGAGCAGGCAAAACACTGTGCTTTTTTATTAAGGATGGGTAATCATCAAATGACTTCTTCCGCTCTGGGTGGAGCGGCGTGTCAGACTCTTCCTGACTAAAACCCATCCGTGTTCCTCCAAAAGCCCTCTGCGTTCCGGGGCCGCGGTGACTCTTTCGAACAACAACTTTCCGCAACCCTGGCAGGCTCTGGCTCTGACGGGCCCCATTTTCTATGTTGACATCTCTTTGAGGCGTGGAACACAACGCGGCAGAACTCTGTGCTTATATACCAATGGCAGTAGCAGACTCCCGCAGGTGTAACATTTGTATTCATCGAGAAATCAACGATGGTAACTTTCGCGCGCTCTGTCAGCAGAACCACGACTTTCAATGTTGATTCCAAGTTTGAGGAGCTTGTCGCTTTCCTCAAACCTACATAGAAGATTAGTTCCTACCTTGCAAGATAAAATTAGTACCCAAAATCAAAATTAGTACTCCAGTAGTGTACGAGATATACCATGCCATTGGTGGGGTGGCGGTATAGCGGTAGTCACGGTGTTACATTTTAATTTCAAGATTTCTCTTTTAAAAACTCTAACTATAATTTCCCTCCAAATGTACCTATATGTCACCGGTAAATAGTAAACTCCGTAAGATTATAAAATAACATGAGATATTGTAAACTCTCGATAAATTGTCAACTGAACATTTGGAATACATTTTTACGCATCAAAATTTGATAGTCTAAAATCTCGCGAAGTCATTCCGAGAAATTGTGGATTATAATAAAATGGGGACCAATCAGAACACAAGTCTACAATTTATGTTTTCGTGTGATAGTTAACCGGGACAAAAAGCTCTCATTGGTCTTTTAAGAGAAAACAAAGACCAATAAGGGGCCAAGTTTCCAATTTAACTATCACACCAAAACAGATAAATTGTAGACCAGACAGCTGATTGGTCGCCAGTTTATGTCATTCCACAATTTCTCGAAATGACTTCGAGAGATTGACTGTCTTTCTGTCCTTCACAATGAATGAGTAACACGATACCTGCTCCTCGGTAAAACTGGTTGTCAGCCTAAGGGCTTTAACTCTTTGCGAGTGTCAAAGATCTGCAACTGACAGTCGGGACAATAGCTTCTGTTCCATCAACTAAACACGTGGCCAGTTATTGGTAAACACTATTCCCTGGTTTGACAACTTGTCAAACTTTCAGGTTGAACCGTAGCGACTGTCAAAGATCTGCAACTAACAGTCGGGACATGTGGCCAGTTATTGGTAAACACTATTCCCTGGTTTGACAACTTGTCAGACTTTCAGGTTGAACCGTAGCGACTGTCAAAGATCTGCAACTAACAGTCGGGACACGTGGCCAGTTATTGGTTAACACTATTCCCTGGTTTGACAGCTTGTCAGACTTTAAGGTTCAACCGTAGCGACGGTAAAAGATCTGCAACTAACAGTCGGGACATGTGGCCTGTTATTGGTTAACACTATTCCCTGGTTTGACAATTTGTCAGACTTTAAAGTTGAACCGTAGCGACTGTCAAAGATCTGCAACTGAAATTCGGGACAATAGCTTCTGTTCCATCAACTAAACACGTGGCCAGTTATTGGTTAACGCTATTCCCTGGTTTGACAGCTTATCAGACTTTCAGGTTGAACCGTAGCGACTGTCAAAGATCTCCAACTAACAGTCGGGACATGTGGCCAGTTATTGGTTAACACTATTCCCTGGTTTGACAACTTGTCAGACTTTAAAGTTGAACCGTAGCGACTGTCAAAGATCTGCAACTGAAATACGGGACAATAGCTTCTGTTCCACCAACTAAACACGCGGCCAGTTATTGGTTAACACTATTCCCTGGTTTGACAGCTTGTCAGAATTTAAGGATGAACCGTAGCGACTGTCAAAGATCTGCAACTAACAGTCGGGGCACGCGGTCAATTATTGGTTAATACTATTCCTTTGTTTGACAGCTTCTCCGACTTTCAGGTTAAACCGTAGCGACCAACTCCTGGCTCAGCTTGCTTTCCGAGGCAAGCAGAACAATTCCATCTTTTCCACCATCAAGAGTGTAAATGGTGTCATATTCTCACATAACATTAACGGTAGATAATATTTTCTCCTTTGCATATGTATAACAATATACACATTATATAATAGGCCTTTGTTAACATCAAACAGGCAATTACTTAACTGATTGGAATCCTTTTATAGTTAATAGCCCAAAATGAAAAGCACACAGTGCTAGCCCATCCAATTAAGAAGCTTTGTGCTGTGTGAGAGGAAATTAAAAACGTTTTAATGTTATTTTAGTATGCAAAAGGCAAATAGTATACTTTAAAGTTTACAGCAATAACAGTTAAGTATACAACTCGCGATACTTTATGTTAGTTTATAGTTGGCACGTTATATTAGTATTTACTAGTTACCTGTACGTAATATAAAGGGAATGATTAATGAAAACAATACGGCCAAGTGCGAGTCAGACTCGCGCACCGAGGGTTCCGATCGAGTCTTGATTTTTTCCCAGTATACATTACTTTCGGAAGTTTATAAACTATAAAATCAAAATATAGCAGGTAAGATTGAAGGACAAAGTTAACTTTGTTGTTGAACAAAATGTTTTCCGGTACATCAATGTACGTCACGGTCAATTTTTTAACCGAAAACTTAAATTTGTAATCGCATTTTTTTTCTCTTTTTTTTATGTTAAAACTATAAATTCCCAAATTTCAGACCATTTCCTGTACATGTACTGTAAGATCTATCTTCTTGCCAAATTTCATGAATCTAGGTCAACGGGATGTACCTCATAGGTTTTGATTCCCTTGCGAGCGTCAAAATATGCGTCATAAACGGAGCATAAACAGTCTTATCTTTAGATTGCGTTGACTTAGAAGTTTGATTTTTTCACTGCTTCGAGAGGTAGCAGGTCTGAGTACTTGATATTAATTTGAGCTGGATTCCTTCACGCGTTCCTGAGAAAAAGGGCCTTGACAGACGGACAGACGGACAACAAAGCGATCCTATAAGGATTCCGTTTTTCCCTTTTGAGGTACGGAACCCTAAAAATTAACAAACACAATACATAATAACAAATAATTTTGATACAAATAATAATAATCAGTTCAGTTAATTAGTATGTAAGTGAAATGAATATTATAATTATTTAATTTTTTTTTCCATAATAATAATAATTAAATAATTATAATATGTTAATCATAGAATACCTATCTGCCAGTTAGATTTGAAATTTGAACAAAATAAGTTCGAAATAATCAATCATGAGAAAGATCCAAACCTGAAATTCATATCTATTACTCAGGTCCACCGTCCCTTGGAGCTTTGAAAAAATCAAACTTCTAAGCCATCGCAATTAAAAGATACAGCCGTTTATGCTGCAAATTTTTAATATGTGTGTTACTTTTCAATTTTACAATATCTAATCCTACTAATATTATAAACGCGATAGTTTGTAAGTATGGATGGATGGATGGATGTTTGTTACTCGTCAGAACAGCTGAACGGATCTTGATGAAATTTGGCACAGAGGTAGATTATAGTCTGGAATAACACATATGATATATACTTTTTATACCGATATTCCCACGGGATCGAGACTTACGCGGGTAAAACCGCGGGGCAGCCACTAGTTTATAATAAGATTATGACTCTCTGTACGTGTTGGTACTTACTGTAGTGCAGAGAGTAATTGAAGCCAAATAAATATGGAAAATCCACAAAAATAGTCGGAAATAACACCCTTGCGATTGCAGATGTGGCGGGTCGCTAGTAATTTAAAGGATCTCAAACAATACAGCCCATGGTTCCGCCATGCCGTTGTTACGTACTTAGGTTACAAACACTTCCCCTATGCTCTGAAAGCCTTCACAGTAATCAAGTCGCTGAAACATGGAAGTCTTTTACACAAAGTTGCGCTTGCAAAATACAGGCCGGTAAAAGCGGTTACTGTTTTTTGAAAAGTGTCATAAGTACATAGTTTAAGGTGACGGGATGAAGTACTTTATAAGTATGTTGTAAGAGTTATGAATCATTTGTTTTGTAATTTCTTGTCGGTATTCCTTGGAGAAGTAGGTAAGGACAGGGGAGTCTTTTTCGTCAATTAGGTACAAAAGAAAAAAAACATATTATTTTAAGTACTAGCGAAGATTTACTACTCTGATGTTATATGAGACGAGTACTTTGTTACTAAACAAATCAAATCTAGAGTCTGGGCTGTTACTCAGTATTCCGAATGGACTAGCAACGCCACGTCCGGATGTGATCACTGTAAGGATCGCCCGTAGGACGCGGTGGAGCATCGCCGTGGCCTTGTCAAGGCGATCGGCGGCGGTGACCTCTCACGCCCGGCCAATACAATCCATGGTCCGGAGCAGGGAGGCATGAGAAGCAGTCACCTCCTTCTGCGAAGCAGTATTGCTAGCGAAGGAGGAGGCGGGCCACATAAGGGAGAGGCAAACCTCATGCCCCAGCCGCCGCAATAGAAAAAGACGCCACGGGCTTCGGGAGTCGCAGGGAGATTCCCGGTCACCGTAGGCATGGCCTGCGGACGGCAAGCATTGGGTGGCTCGCCGCCCGATCAGCACCAGGCCAGGGTCGTATTCCACGCGCGCTTCAAAGAGATGACAGTATAGTAGACGGGGCCCGCTAGGGCCAGTGCCTACCAGGGTTGCCGAATTTGTTCGAAAGAGTCACCGCGGCCCAGGAACGCAAAGGGCATTAGGAGGAACACGGATGGGTTTTAGTCAGTAAGAGTCTGACACTCCATTCTGCTCCGCCCAGAGCGGAAGAAGTCATTTGATGATTTCCCATCCATAAAAAAATACCAATAACGCAGTACTGACAGATAGATTCGGTTCCTCATCAGTCAATAACCTAAATTATTTTTTGCACAGAACATGCTGTTCTACTATGAGTCGGAGAACAACACACGTCCAACTGGCGTGCTCATGCTGGAGGGGTCTTACTGCGAGAGACTCAGCAAGGCTCCCATGGAGAGGAACGCTTCGGTAAGCATTTAACTATGACAGCTGAACCTAATCTGCACATGAACCTCTTTTCACCCTACTCCCTCCAACTGCTGGATGGTTAAGAGAGCAAAGAGATCCCGAACGTGATGGACTGAAAAAGTGTAAGTTGCCCTATGCGACTACAGTGAGATAGCGGCTGTAAGATGACCTTATAGACCTATGTATATGACCTTATGACTGACCTTAAATGACCCTAGCTGGGCAGGAAAGCTACTATTATGATCACTGTGCCAACAGTGTCAGATGATGAGTCTAGCCACGGGCACCAGCTGGACTATTTTGAGTGGGATACATCTTCAAAACCCCACCTCGAAGAGGATAGGTTTTCTTTTGCCCATTCACTCAGAGCTAGAACTAACTTTGTCGAAGCTTTAGGACTAAAGAAGACGGGTGTAAGGGCAAGCGAGCTCAAAAATTTGCATCTTCAAAGATTTTCAGATTGTCTGATATATTTTGTTTCTGGAGATTATTGGAGTATACTCCTTAAGAAACGATTTTCATATTTAGTCCGCGGTATGAAAATTTTATGAGGAGTAAAATCGAGCGTTAACTAAAACTAAGGCGTTACGTTCCTTTGTGCAACGAACTTTGCGCACCTTTCACTTCGAGATTATGTATGTGTGTGTTAACAAAGTATACTCAACTTATTTAAGATGCTTTCATTTACCCACTTTTAACAAAATCTACACAATAATAGTTCTTAAGGAATAAACTCCAGTCGTGGGTCGGAGCTGATACACACACTTTTTTTTTCATGTTTTCGTATGTTTTATTGAAAGCCAAGGGGGTGTAAGTCCACCCCCTTGCACCCGGCGCCCATGTGTCTAGCGACTAGCCTATATTGTGTCTTCAGAACACCACAAGAAAAAGTATAAGTTACAAACGCCAGCCGAAGCAGACCATAAATGTTTAGTAGCTGACTAATCAAATCATGCAATACTTGTTCCCAGTTCTGCTTCATCATATCGTACCGTCGTGAGAGTCAGCGCCAGTATGAACTGCGAGCTGCCTCCGAGGTGGACTGCGTTCACTGGGTCGACGCCATTCGGGAAGCCAGGTATAGTAAAACTTAAATAAAGTAACCGAAAAATAACGTGCAGCTATAAAAATACTCCAAAATGTTTTCGAATCCGAAATTTTAAATGTTGCTGGGATTCTGGAATTTCTGGACATAGTCATGCTGTACTATCTACCTGTAATATAGCGCCAGTATAGGGCCACGGTCTCATCTCTCTTTTGGAGATACGAGAGATACTACGTTTCCAAAATGCTACGGTCGACGCCACATGAATTTGCAATAGCGGTCATTGCCCTTTCCTTAGTATCTATTTGTAGGTTACTGGATCAAATCGTTTTTTATAACTAGAAAATTTAAAGGATCAAGATAGATGTCGATTCAGGATAGCTTTACGTCTTTATTACTGTTTTCGAATTTAACTGCGTCAATAAATGTAGGTGGATCAATGACCGTTATTGCAAATTCATCTTCTGCAATTTCAAACTTAGTTTCCGTACAACGTTTTCAACACTTTACGCGCACAAATGTACAGAGGCGGACTTAATGCCATAGGCATTCTCTACCGGTCAACCTTTGGGTGATGCAGAGAATGGTGGTAGTGCAACATGGTGAATAAAAAGCGATTGATATTTAATTAATACATACAAACATTTAAATAAATAATACGAATATATAAACTATACAATATAAATATATAATAAATACTCAAATTATCAAGATAAATAGGTACACGAAATACTTAAACAATTACAACAAATAGGTAATTGGAAAACATTAGAGATGTGATGATACTACTGCCAACTTCTTACGAATATGTTCGCGAACTTTAACTTTGAAGGCTAATCGGTTAGTAATCATCCTGATTTCCTGGGGTAGCGTATTCCACAAAGAAATAGACTGAACAAAGAAGGAAGAGACAATAAAGTCAGTACGGTGAGTGGGAAATTGAAGAAGACGGTTATTTGATGAGCGTAAATTCCGATTGTGGTTGGCGCAAATATACTGAAAGTAAGGGACTAACTGGGGGAGTTAGGAGAGTCGAGAAATGAAAACAAGGTAGTAAGAGCTCTTTGATATTAATTTTTATCTAGACCCAGACTAAAAACTAGACTTTTTTAGGCATACAGCATTAAGATGTGTACATAAATAAGTAAATATTGAACGTTTTGTACGAGTTCCCAGCACGCAATCCCATCATTTGTGACATCCATGAATCAACCCGTCATATGCGGCCTTGAAGTGAAAAGAATTGATTTTAAGTATTTTATTACGTTATGTCATGACATGTGTAGTATCTGTGTGGTGTTTGTTGCTGTCCGTTTTAGGTCGTGCGTAAAATATGTTTTACGAATGACGATACTTAAATATACCTACGTCTTGCTTTAGCATACTGGCTAATATTTAAGCCCAGTTAGCCCTCAGTACGGAAAGTGTAATCGAGGCTTAAAATTAGGAATTTGTAGGGTTGTGATACCCTCGTATCTCGGAAAGCACATTGAGGCGTTTGTCCTGTGTCAGATCTCTCTGCGGTCGTGTCGTGCGATTTCGGACTTAAGGAGTCTGGAAATATAAGTTACTAGCGGACGTCACGCGGTTTCATCCGCGTAGTTCCAGTTCCCGTAGGAATACGGGGATAAAATATAGCCTATGTTACTCGCTGATAATGTCGCTTTATAATGGTGAAAGAATTTTTCAAATCGGCACAGTACTCTTTGAGTTCATTCATTACAAACATACACACACACAAAAGTACAAATTTTTCCTCTTTATAATATTAGTGTAGAAGTGTAGATTAGTGTAGATAATAAGATGCACTCTCACATTTTTGTTATGCATTACTTTAGCGCACACAGTCGTGCACTATAATATCTCCTGCGCCGATGAATTCGTAACGGCCGGAATTCCGGAGAATTATTAAAATTTTGAGAATATTGCACGGTACGTTTTGTCTTCTAAATTTCTCACCTCTTGGTGTCGCAAATCCAAAAACAACGGCCAATACATTTTTCAAGACTTTAAGGAAAATCGCGTATACTTACTTCCCATCAAAATCATCCAATTTAGAATACACGAAACATCCATTCATGTACAACTCCATAATAAGTAAAATTCAATTGAAAGTTCAAAACACGGCTCTTCAAACAGTATTGCCGGTAACCATGGAAATCACAGGATTAGGGTCACGCTGACCCTGACCCGTTCCCCGGGACCGCGGCACTGGAGGGTTAAAATTTATTTTTAAATTACCTGTTACATTTTTATTAAAGCACCTTTTATACCCGGTAAGCGCAGTGTAGGGTTATTAAAGCAATGAAGCTTAGGAACGGTTGTATGGAAGGTTTTCAGGGTCTGTATTGCGTTTATGTTGCGTCGTTGTCCCTCCACAAGAAGGTCACACTTTTCTAGAGGAAATTTCTTATCACCGGTTCCTTTTTCTTTCTGTATCTTTCGCCGTAGAATTTTCTTCTTCGAGTCGATGGTGACTCATAAACAGTTTGTGACCTGCAGTAAAATTTTGTAAAAATCGTACCGTACAGGGTAAAACCAGGGTAGTTGCCCCAGGGGTATAGTTGCCTCACGGTGCGGCATACGCTTGCAGAGTGTGCAGCTTGGGAGGAGCCGCGCCGTGCCCTCATCTCTGTTGTAGGCGGTGACCTCTCGCTGCCGGCCATAGTCCATGCTATGGTCGGCGGTGAGGAGTCCTGGGACGCGGTGGTCTCCTTCTGCGAGACAGTTGTCGCGCAGAAGGAGGCTGCGGAAAGGGAGAGGGAGATCACAACCGCTCTCCCTGCCCGCAGCAGGCGCATCGGGCGTCGGAGGAGGGCATACGCTGCCCTCTTCCGGCCCCCCTAACTGGGTCCAGGGGCGACGGACTTGGGAATGTCCGTCGCCCCCCATTCATCCGGACCCGAGGTGGCGGCGCGTGGTGTTCCCGTGCGCCCCTCTTTGACGTAGCGAGGGGAGTCAAACACCTCACTCCCCTCGCCGACGCGAGGTGGCCCGCAGTGGCGGGCCGGCACCAGCCGGGGATTGCGGATGTCGCATACGTTCCCGCGATCCCCGGCGCAGGTGGAAGATGGAACACCGGGGTGGTTTTAGTCAGTAAGAGTCTGACAGACCCCTCCACCCGCCCCAGGGTGGAGGATTTCCATGAGGATTTCCCCCCGAGATCAAAAAAAAAAAAAAAAAAAAAGGGGTATAGTTGCCTCGATTTTAATTACTCTAGCTTCGCGGATGAATCACATGTTATTTTATTTATCAATCGAGAGACTTTACAACGCCAACTAAGTAGACCGTGTTGCATGTGTCTGTGCGATTGCATGGGAAGGCAAGGTGCGATCAAAGTTTTTGCGCGATAAAAATCTTCTTTCTCGGCGTGGCACCTATCCTAAACGTAATTTACATAGATTAGGCAAATAACCCCCATATGGGATAGATGTCACAAAATTTAGAGGTCGACAAAAATCGCCAATATTCTGGAAATATCAAAAATAATGTTCTTTACTTTCACAAATTTGAAGATAATAAACCAAAGTACCTACCACTTTATGAATAAAGTGACACCTAACTAAATTATAATAATTATATATTTTTATAAAAAGGGTTTCAACTATCCGGCTTTTACCCTAAACTTAGGTGAAGTGATCATGAAGTGAGCTGTCAAACCATACAAACAAGATGGAATGACAGTTGACTTCATGCTTCACCTAAGCTTACACGGTGAGATGTTGACAGAATAGATTGGCAGCTCTATATAGCGGCAGCAGTCTACCTGGATATTTGACTAAAAAAACCAACAGGATATTTGACTAAATAAATCTTATTAGTCCGTCAGTTGGATTTCGTAAAACATTGGACGCGTATTTTTTCTTTTCCCTCGTAAACAAAAAATGAAGACGATATAGTGCGTTGAAAACTCGTGTGACGTCACTTAGGTACCAGTACACTTTTTACTGGAAAGTGACGTTACAACCCCTACTCCTTATCTGTGATGAGGTTTATATTCGTAAATATATTATTGATTTGATAAAATAAAAAATACGAATCCAATATTTTTCGATAATCTAACTGACGGACTAAATAGAAATCATATTTTTTAACACAGGCAACATAGGTATGTTGCTGTGAATGGAAAGCACTCAATAGGGATTGAGTGCTTTCCATATACGCAGGCAACTGTAGTTTACGTCTAGGTGGCAGATGTTCCTGAGGTAACAGGAAGTCGCGTGGTGGTGGGTGCTGTTCTGATCATAACATGACGTATTGTTAACAGTTTTTTTTTTGTTTTAGTTTTTTTTACTCGAAAATGCATAGGATTCACAATCCAATGGTCAATCCCTATCAATTAAGCATTTCAGCAATCACTATCGTGTATAGAATGTTGTTTTGTATAGAGCCCGTACACTTTTCACCCATTAGAAATTATTACACCTGCAAAAAGATCACAATATTTCAAAAGCACCAATCACGTAACACTAAAAGGTTCAATTCGTCCAATAAACGATCCACATCGGACAAAGGAACTCCACTATCAATAGACCTTTGTTGAAACGTATGCTATAGTGCATACAAGTTGCATTAGTTAATTGAGCCTTTATTTCGAGCACACAATGGCTCCCGTCGAGCTCGAACAGCCACACTTTGCTTAGAGAATGGACCGAGCAATACCCTTACTAAATTGACCACTCTGTAGAAAGGAACGAAGTGATTGTGAGCCCTCTCTGTCTCTTTTCATCATATTTTCTTTGCTGCCGTGCAGTTCCAATGCATTTGAAAAAGTAGCTGTTTTACAGAAGTATATTTTTGGAGACACAGTACTTAGATATTTTTTTTTTATATTTTATTCTCCAAAAACTAAAATATATATTTTTTTTCCTGTGTATATGCCTGGAACGCTGTCGTCTCCCCTTTTGGAGGAGGTCGCTAATGGCCGCGACACAGTATTCCATACTAATGCGAACACAATTTTTTTGTAAACTGTTTTTTGTGCCAATAAATATTTTTGTATTTTGTATTTGTACATGAATTAAAGAAAGAAAGAAAAAGAGTTTATTTGCGACAAGCATGCCTCTATGGTGTTTCTCAGTACATACTGAAAAACTTATGGCATAAGATTTTACCAAAATGTTGAACTCATGTGCAAGTTGTACGCTCCTGGGAGCCAGTGACGTTTACATTTGTAGAATATGAATGGGAAACCATTCAAATTTTACAAATGTAAACTACGATCACTTTTTATCTCTCTCACACGTTTATGCTTGTATTCACTGCATATCTGAAGTCTAATTCTTGCAATATTATCTAAGCCAAAAACTTGACACAACGTAGAAATATTTGAGGTTTTTTTAAATGGAACGCTCCGTCTATTTTCTAGCTCGAACTAAACACTAAAAAGTCTAATATTCTGTTGGGCAGTGTACCTACTGCCCCAACATTGTGGGTAGTTCTATAGTCAGCGTGTGTGTTTAACAGAGGTCGGAATTAGGTGGAGTTATTTATGAACTTGCATCGAAATGTTGATATTAATATGGATCTTCCCGGGATTTCTAATAGTTGAAGAAAAATTATTATTTATTTGTAATATTGTTGGCCACACGGGATTGCGTGTGGCCAACAATATTACAAATAAATAATAATTTTTCTTTTGTTCTCACAAGCTATGTTGTGCGAACTACAAATGTGGCAACATCGCGCGTATTTTGAATTTTGCAACTTCGGACATCCGATTTCGTTGATGTAAATTTGGCAACGTCGCGCATGCAGTGCGGGATTTTTCTGCTCTTTAAAATCAATCTCGGGATTTGAGGCATATCTACTTTATTCTTTCGCTGTATGAAATCAGTGTAAGTACATAAATAACTCTACCTAATTCCGACCTTTGGTTATTAAGCTTCTGGGGATGTTAGTAGTAAGGCAGGTTAAAGTACACAGTACTTAAATTTACTTGGTATAGGGTTGCCGAATATCATGGCCCCCGGCGAGCGCCGCCGCCGGGATCGCACATTGTGGTCGGGGGGGCCCGTATCGCTGTCGAGTCCACCATGAAGTACCTGGGATTGGTGCTCGACAGCCGGTGGGATTTCGGCCCCCACTTCCGGCGGCTGGCGCCCAAGTTGTTGGGCGCGGCGGGGGCGCTGTCAACGCTGCTTCCCAATCTGGGGGACCCGAGCACCGCCTGTAGGCGGTTGTACGTGGGGATCGTGCGATCGATGGCCCTTTATGGGGCCCCGATCTGGGCGGCTGATCTGACGGCCAGCACCATCACTGTTCTGCGGAAGCCGCAGAGGGTGATGGCCGTCAGAGTCATCAGGGGATATCGCACGATCTCCCACGAGGCGGCTTGCGCACTGGCCGGATCTCCGCCGTGGGACCTGGAGGCAAAAGTGCTCGCGTCACTACACAGGTGGCGCGAGGACGCGCGGGCGCGTGGCGAGCGACTGACGCAGCGACACCTGGAGTTGCGTCGGTCGCAGCTGCGCGAGGTCCTGGTGGCGGAATGGCGGGACAGGCTTTCGAGCCCTACCGCCGGCCTCATCACCATCGAGGCCAACCGGCCAGTGCTCGACCTTTGGCTCGGGAGAAGGCACGGCTCCCTGTCGATTCGTGCGACGCAGGTCCTCTCGGGGCATGGCTGCTTTGGGAGGTTCTTGTGTCGCATAGGCAGGGAGCCGGACGCTCGATGTCACCACTACGTCGACTGTCGGGAGGACACGGCGCGGCATACTCTGGCAGAGTGTGCCGCTTGGGAGGAGCCGCGCCGTGCCCTCATCTCTGTTGTAGGCGGTGACCTCTCGCTGCCGGCCGTAGTTCATGCTATGGTCGGCGGTGAGGAGTCCTGGGACGCCCGGTCTCCTTCTGCGAGACAGTTATCGCGCAGAAGGAGGCTGCGGAAAGGGAGAGGGAGATCACAACCGCTCTCCCTGCCCGCAGCAGGCGCATCGGGCGTCGGAGGAGGGCATACGCTGCCCTCTTCCGGCCCCCCTAACTGAGTCCAGGGGCGGCGGACTTGGGGATGTCCGTCGCCCCCCACTCATCCGGACCCGAGGTGGCGGCGCGTGGTGTTCCCGTGCGCCCCTCTTTGACGTAGCGAGGGGAGTCAAACACCTCACTCCCCTCGCCGACGCGAGGTGACCCGCAGAGGCGGGCCGGCATTTGCTGTTAACAGCCCGTTTTTGCTCGTCAAGCAAATCAAAATGTCTCCTAAGTTAATGTTAAATGCAAGCATTTGATTCTGTAAAATAGTCATCGTGAAAACTTAGGTGAAGAGAGCTGTCATTTCAATTGGTGCTAGAGGTTGACTTCTCTGTTGAAGCTCATTTCACCTTAGTTGCCACGCAGAACAGCCGGTCGATTCTGTAAACATGTCAAACTCACTTCACCCAAGCCTTCACGCTTGGGTGAAGTGATCAGGAGGGGAGTTGTCAATCCATACAAAAAAGATGGAATGACAGCTCACTTCGTGATCACGTGACATCTTGATTATATAGATTGACAACTCACCTCGTGATCACTTCCCCCAAGCCTTCACTTCGACATGTTTACAGAATCGACCGGCTGTTTCCTAAGCAACCACGTCGGTTTCACCTAGGGTGGCCAACTGTACTCTAAAATAGAGTATTGTACTCTATTAGCCGTACTCTATAATCAATAAAAGCAGTAAAGTACGCTAAAATACTCTATTAATTTAAACTGTCTTTTAATTAAACTAAATGAAATCCTGCCATTTCAGTATTCCACTGAAGAAGTTTTTGTCTTTTTGGTCATAATTTCAAATTGGTGATAAAATATATCTATTGCAATTCTCTAATTATTTTAAAAACAGCAACATTTTGGTTTGGCAATAAGTAATACAATAAAAGGTTTCTACAACTACGACAAAAAAGTTCTTAGCATACCTACATTTATTTTTATTTTTTTATTTTATGTACCGTGCATGTAAGTGCTAAATAAATATTATTCTTTCTTCCTAAAATCACAAATACTCTATTGCTTTTAAAAAAAAGTTGGCAACCCTATTTCACCACTCGTTTCCTGAGCTCGTTTCTAAGAAGCCTTTTGACAACTGAAATATCGAGATCGACATTTTTGACACTAGTCTCTTTGACATGGCTTTTTAAGTGCCCGGTGTCTGTAAATATTTTTTACAAATCGGTTTCTAGGAATCTGTAAGAGTTGCCTAAACATAACGTATCGGAAAATTGGTGTATTAACTTAAATAGGACTTAAGTAAATATAATGTTAGTGAAAAGGACCATCATTTGGAGTGTCTTGTTTCTATTATGCGAAAATAAAGTACCTGAGTGAATATTCGATCTCCATTTTGCCTGGTGTGGTTGGGTAAGCAAACAGAAGCGTTACAAACGGTATAGGTAATATGAAAATTAACCAACTGTGTAGCTCGTGTCCAGTCGGACGATATTCAGTGACAAAACAACCAGCTGGTCGATTCGGTAGACATATCGAAGTGAAGGTATGGGTGAAGTGACCACGGGCACGAACTGAGCTGTCATTCCATCTTGATAATATGGATTGACAGCTCACCTCGTGATCACTTCACCCAAGCGTTCACTTCGACATGTTTACAGAATCGACCAGCTGAAATATACTGAACGCAACGACACGGCAACGGATTTATTTACTTTTGTATCTATACCTAAAGAAACAGGGTAACTTAAATCTTAAACTACAAGAGTACTCTTTGTCAACCCTGAAAGTCACCCAGAAATTAGGAAAAAACTTCGTTGTTTCCTAATTTCTAACAAACATGGAAATTATCTGTGCGAGGCCAAAATGGTCCCTATCTCAGCATATGCTACGATATCTAAAAAATAAATAACGCAGCGCTGGTGTGTGTGGTGAGTGGTGCCACGGATACACTCACGGAGCACATTCTAAAAGAAATAAATCTTGCAACTATAAACGCGAAAATTTAGATGGATATAGATGGATGTGTGAGGAGCTCGTGGCTAAATAATAACGGCCACACGGGTCGATCACCAAGCAACGCTTGCCGAGGTTGGTCTGTGGATGGGTGACCATCTTAACATACCGAGACTCCTCCGTGCCTCGGAAAGCACGTTAGTTGGTCCCGGCTGCCATTTGTAGATCTTTGGCAGTCGTTACGGATAGTCAGAAGCCAGATAATCTGACACCAGTCTTGCCAAGGAGTACCGTGTTATCCAGTTAATGGGGTGTGGAGGTCTGGTAGGCAGCCGCTCCACGTAAAATACTGATATTCAGCTGAATCCGGTTTGACTGGAAGCCGACCCCAATATAGTTCCTGAGTCAACACGATAACAAGATATGGGAAAATTTAGATTTTCGCGAAAACTTGTTTACCTACCAAAATTTAACATAATTTTCAACTTTTTTATTTTTCGGAATTTTCCCTTTACTTGTGCTGCCTTGCTTTTAAGCAAAGTTAACAGTTCTAGGTCAACCGGAAGTACCCTATAGGTTCTGGGTCGAAAACCTATATGTTAGTTCCCGTTGACCTAGAATCACGAAATTTGGCAAAAAGCAAGGTCTTACAGCACAAATAAAGGAAAATTTAAAAAAAAAAGTTGAAAATTAAAGGGTGACTCCAACGTACACAGTTGACGCCTGCCACCAATAAAAATGATACCAATTTTATTATGTCGGTATAATGGGTAGATACGGAACCCTCGGCGCACGAGTTCGACTCGCACTTGACCGGTTTTTTTAAAACTACGAAGATACAAAATATTTTCATAAAATGTCATTCAGAATACCAGATCAAAATGCTCACTATAAATTCCACACGCAACGCGCTTGATAAAGCTCCCAACAACTTTACAAAGCGCTTTTATTTGTAAACTCGCTGTACGAACAACAAAAATAAGCGCTTGCAAAAACTGACCTTTCCGATTGGCGCTGTCCGATGTTTGAGCATTCCCTTTGTGAGCCGATCGCAAAGCAGAATAAACTATGGGAAAACGATCCTTATTGTGATAGACATTCGATTGAACTGCAGTGCTGAAGACCTGAGGGTTTCGGTTACACGTGTAAGAGCTGAGGGACTACGTTTAAATGGTCAGTGGAGTGTGGACGATCAGTTTTCAGAGGAGTAAGCTCGGTCTCCCATTTTATGTAGACCTTCGAATGATACTGTTGTCAATTTTCAGTGTGACGTAGCGTGATTAATATCAAACAAACTTGCATAACTAGGTGATGCACACGTTTATAGAGTTATGATACTGGCTGAATCAAAGACCGCAGGTATACATGAGGCCCTTTTATATTTTTGTTTTATCAATTATAATTTTTTTTTCATAAATTTTATACAATTTTCGATTTTATAATTTAACATTCGTAACATTTTACTTTAGTTGATTTTTGTAAAAATATTTTAGTTTTGTATAATTTTTATGTGTGTCCATGTTTTCGAGCGTAGGTATGGCGCTCGTGGGCTGCAGCTGAAAATCAGCGTCAGGTGGTATACCTTGTGTTGCCATCTGGCATTATGCTGAGCTGGAGGCCCTTTTGGCATTGTTGGTCTTCATTATTTATTTTGTTTAATTTTAAGGTGTTTCTGTTTTTTACAATGCCAATAAACACAATTTACTTTCTTTCTTTCTTTTTAAGGATAGGAAATTATAAAATGACTCCTCGCACTCTGTTTGGAGTGGAAAGGGAGTGTCAAACTCTTTGGCCGCGTTCACACAGCATTTACACCGCACGTTTTTTGAAGGATAAATCTTACATAGTGGAACATACATTGAGTATAGAACCGTTCACACGTTGTTTGTGCTGTAAAAAACGTACACAACTTTATACGTTTATCGAATACTCAACGGACTTGTCAAGCAAACTTAATGAACTTTTAACGCACTCGGTTTGCAGTAGCACATATAGTATCACGATCTTTCACACTGCGTGGTGTCACACGTTTTTTATCGAATGGAAATGTATCGTGTTAACATCCTGCTGTTTATCCGTTATAATCAAATACCACAAAAAACATGCAGTACAATGCCGTGTGAACCTAGCCTTACTGACTGAAATCCATCCGTGTTCCGCCTTTTTTTGCGTTCAAGGGTTGCGTTAACGTTTCCGAACAATAACCGCCGTTCGATTATGTAAACATGTCGAAGTTAAGGCTTGGGTGAAGTGATCACGAGGTGTGCTGACAATCTATATAATCAAGATATCACTTGATCACGAAATGAGCTGTCATTCCATCTCGGTTATATGGATTGACAGCTCACCTCGTGATCACTTCACCCAAGTCTTAATTTCGACAAGTTTACAGAATTGACCGGCAGACGTAGAAAGGTGATCTTCGAAGAGCGAGATTTCACTTACGGGGGATTCCATGTGCTGATAATTTTATGAAGTTATAATCCCATACTCCCCGAACTTAGCCCTAAAGCTCGGGTTTCTTTTGAAGTTTTCCCCCCGAGAACAAGATTTTTCTTGTTGTTGCTGTTGTTGTTGTTGCTGTTGTTGTTGTTGTTGTTGTTGTTGATGGTGGTGATGGTGGTGATGGTGGTGGTGGTGGTGGTGGTGGTGGTGGTGTTGTTGTTGTTGTTGATTTTTCCCGTGAAGTATTTTTAAATCTGTTCTCGCAAATTATGATCATGTTCCTTCGTTCTAATTGCATGAGCTGCATTGTTGTTTTACAAGCTCGCGGGCTAAAGCATTAATTAAATTAATTTGTTTATTTTACCACACTGAATAAATCTGTTAATATGACTGCTGAACGTTCTAAATAAATAATCTGCTGAACATAACTAAACAAATAATCTGTATTCATACATAAACTCACTTTTCCTGGCTTTTCCACACGAGGACGGAAACCGTATAAAGCCACGTGCTACGAAACTTTAGATTTATTCATAGTTAAGCAGGGAAATAATATTCCTATTGACAAACTTTTAAATGCGCTATGTGCGGGATTATTTATTTACTATTTGGGTGATGAAGAGGATCGACGCATTTTTGTTAAATATCCAATTTATGTGAGCGTGTAGACCCATTTTTGGCACCAAGTATTGGACCAATGAAAATCGCCTAAGTTTTGGCTCCTTTTGAACTTTGATAAATCAATACACCTGCCATGTTATCTCTTCATCACCCTTGGTTGACTGGTAGAACTTTAATTTCGGAAGTCGGTGTTAAAAACGAAGAAACAACCAAAAACTATATATTTGGAAGTCGGTTGTATTTTTTTGTCAATAAGTTTTTTTATCAAACAGCCCACCCTTAGTTAAGGTATTTCATATTCCTGCGTGCGTCTGCCTCACTACACACACACATATGTTAATATATACTGTAGGTAATAGGTACAGCGAGCTGGTTACATCACGTAGTACGTTATGTTATGCAGTTTGCATAACATAACATTGTAAAGTTTAAACGAGGTGGTTACAGTACGGACATCTGTTGAATGTCGGGCATTCTCGCTTTTAACTTCGCTGTATTGTTGTGTTACAATTTGTTTGTAAATGATTTTCGTTTGTCGGTTTACGTGACCTGATAGTGTTCAGCCGGTCGATTCTGTAAACATGTCGAAGTGAAGGCTTTTGTGAAGTGATCACGAGATGAGCTGTCAATCCATATAATCAAGATGTCACGTGATCACGAAGTGAGCTGTCATTCCATCTTGATTATATGGATTGACAGCTCACGTCGTGATCACATCACCCAAGCCTTCACTTCGACATGTTTACAGAATCGACCGGCAGGATTTTAATCTGCCATATCAATGGACACGTTACCAAGTGTATAAAAATAAAATTCAAAATTCAAAAGTCATTTATTCAAATTAGGCTGAGTGCCAGCACTTTTTGAACGTCAAAGTTCTACATAAAGACAGTCCCCCAAAACGCCCGCCCGTCACCACTTCCTAGTGTTGTAGCTGGGAAGAAGAAGTGGCGCAACAAACTCCCCAGCAAAATTGTTTCAAGAATAGGGAAAATATGCATCACATTCGCCAAAAACGGTTATGGCTTAGCATAATGCTAAGATTCGTGTGCGAGGCAAAGCCACGGCTTTTGTTTTCAGCATCTGTCGGCTCATGTGATAAAGTAGACAGAGCGTTTGTAACGTATTTTTTTATAAATTAGGTAACGAAAAAGTTATAAAACAGTTTTTTAATGTATTTAAGCGTTGCGCAGCTATCAAACAATATTTCAATTAAATGTTGTAAAAAGTAAAAAATAAACATTCGTTTGCGTGGAAAAAGCAAATAAACAGCTTATGAAAACGGTTTATTTAAATGAAAGCCCTTTTAATCAAATTAATGTAATTTACACTTGTTAAAATTGAAAATAAAAACAAGTACAAAATTAATTTTCATCTACTTAATACAATTGTTACAGAGTAGTACAACAAAACAGAGACCGCGAGTAGTTATTGTGAAACAGAGTAGTTGCAGTTTTCAGAGTAAATATTAAAAACTGCATAGGTAGGTTAGATAAATACGTGTAGAGTAAACTGAGTCGGTAAGGCTGCGTTACCAACAGAAATGTACGAGCATGCATAGCGAGGGATGTGTTTATTAATAATAATAATAAACATTTATTTCGAGAAGATATTCCATATTTTTTAGTAACAATATAAACTTATAAACTAGTGTTAGTAAACATTTATTCTAAGCTGCGTGAGGCACGCCGATCCTGGGGAGTGTCTACTTGACTGCGTGCAGTCGTATCCACCGCCCCAAGATCGGAGAGTCCCACCTATCAGCTAACGCACCAAGAATGGTGTTGGGGCTGGCGCTAACACGGCGTAGCAGAGAAGCACATCTCTTGCGCATAATGGCCGAAAAACTTTCAACGTCCGCATCGGCAAACATGCCGGGCGCGCTACAATAACGCGGCAGCCCCATCAACACCCGGAACGTGTTGTTATATTGTGTGGGCAGGCCACTATATGCCCTTTGCGTAAAGTTCACCCACAGGCTGCCCGTGTAAAAGGATTGGCGGTAAGTACGGCTCAGGTTAAGGTGACGCTTTTCAAAGTTTACTTACCGCCGGTAAGTAAACTTTGAAAAGCGGCACCTTAACCTGAGCCGTACCACGCGCAAACCTGTGGGCCAACATCCCACATCGAACATCTAGCGACCTGTGTTCCCGCTCCACATCAAGATTATCTTTCAAATCGTCTGAGTCCCAGTGACCCAGATATTTAAAATGTTCAACTCTTTTTAGAGGTCTGCCACACAGCATAACTGGCGGAGTTAAGAACCAATAGAATCGCTTCATTTGCTCAGCGCAAGCGAGCGCAGCTCACTACGCATCCTCGCACATCTCTAGTGGAAACACAGCCTGTGGCGGCGGGTTTATGTTGCCTTATTCAAACAGTACATCAGTGTTTCCAAACTAACGGTTTCGGTAGGCTTAGCAAAGGGACGGTAACCGATGGAGTGTAAAAAGTGTGACGTCCGATTAAACTGCAAATAGTTACCGTGTTTATAGTTAGGGTGTGTGGACAGGTGTAAATAGGAGGGGTTGTAGAGATGTAGTAGTGTTCACGCGAAGAAAATGCTTTCGCTTCCCTACAACTGGGGCGGAAAAGCAAATAAAGGCGATAGCACCAGTAATGGGAATATGTATGTCGTTTTAGACAAATACTTAAGTATTAGCTCTAGTAAACAATTGTTTTATTTTTTTAATATCTGCAGCAGCGACGAAGTTAAAAAGCTTTAAAGTTTTAATTAGAAAGGGAAGTCCGTCTTAGAGGAGCTCGTGGCTAAACAATAACAGCCGCACCTGTCGACCTTCAAGGTTAAGCAACGCTTGCCGAGGTTGGTCTGTGTATGGGTGACCATCTTAACATACCGAGACTCTTCCGTGCCTCGGAAAGCACGTTAAGCCGTAGGTCCCGGCTGTTATTTGTAGATCTTTGGCAGCCGTTACGGATAGTCAGAAGCCAGAAAATCTGACACCAGTCTTACCAAGAAGTACCGTGTTACCCTTTTAATGGGTTGTGCAGGTCTGGTAGGCAGCCGCTCCACGTAAAATACTGGTATTCAGCTAAATCCGGTTTGACTGGAAGCCGACCCCAATATAATTGGGAAAAAGCTAGCAGATGATGGAAGTCCGTCTTAGCTTCTGCCGTCAAAAGCTGTGACGCCCATACAACTGCCATAGAAAACAGCGTTTTCGCGGAACGAACGAATATAAGTTTAAAATTGTTTTAACCCGTTAGTTTTTCTATCAATTTCGATTCCGTTTACTGTTCGTAGTATCATATTTTTCGATAAACTCGTTAAATAATAAATATTTAGACCTATTCCACCAATTTCCACTGCTTATAAAGCACCCACAAATTTAGAAACTTAAAGGCAAGCAATTGCATAATCTTGTCATGGGCATCCCATCCTATCCCACAAGCTTTTACCCTTTATCTTTGCCAGACCTAGCAACCGTGATTTTATTCGGGGTGTAGCTTTCTATCAACGAATGAATTTTCGTAATCGACTCCAGAGATTACCTTGTAGCGGCATCAATGCCGCCACATGAAAAACTAAGAAGCGAAATTTGTATGGCAACAAAAAGAACCCCAACGCCATCTATCCTGTCAGCGACGAACTACCACCGAAATCTTGCATCGCGCAAGCAAAGTTCTCAGTACGATTTGAACATATACAACAGTACGAATATCAACTATCGGGCAGTTGCTCACCAGACTCAACAACCGTCTGGTCAGAGGATCCTCCCATTTCAGTGAAGGTGTGCGGGACTTTACTCTCTGTACCGCATACCTCTAATTTTACCCGTCTAAAACAGGTCATAGTTAATATTAACCAACATGATCAATTCATCATGTTGTTATCTCAATTAAATTAACGGCCAAACACCATGTCTCTCGATCACACAACCCATGTAACGTTTAGCTAACACACGACCACATTAGTTTACGCGTCTGTCAACACCTTGTCACCGTGCGGTTAACCTCAAATGTATTATTATTCAAGCATTGCCGTCGACTGCATGCATACGACGCTGTGTTACATAGTCAATATATGTATGTAGCTACATATACAGCACTGCGTTAGGACTGACTGACCATTAGAGAGGAAGTAAGTTATTGGAGGAGTGCGAGCGAGCTGAGCGGAGCAACGAATCCGGCTCGAAGCACCATACAGATGTTTGTTAAACCTAAATGTCATGCAACTGGGCTCATCAGAAATCAGTCGAGTTTTTAGGTATAATAGGACTTAAAAAATCCGTTGATTGATTGAAAGTTTGATTGATTGATGAATGAAATGTTTAAACAGGGTCTACTCGGCGTATCACATAGGTATACCATAAGAATTAAAACTGTGGTGCTTCCAATGAACAGAAGTATTAGCAATCAATGAAAGCTGTGAATTATTGGAATCAGCTGTATGTAGATTAAAAGGTAGAAACACATAATTAAAACTGTTTGACAATTATGCCTATGCCCAACGGAGGAGTTTTACCGGTTTTTGAAGTTCTTCTTTCAAAGGAAGAAATTAACTAAGTAAAAATTATATTTTCCAAGTTCTACAATCCTTCGCTGCTCTCGCCTACTGGCACCGTACTGTAGCCAAGAGTACTGAGAAGCGAGCTCAGGTCACGGTCGACGCTAATCCTTGTTTATGTGGCAAGCCTAAGTTATTATAGCACGGTCTGCTTTATCGCTTAGCACTTAGACAATGCCCCAGCAGTAAAGGGTTGTCTTGACACAAGCATGGCTAACGGAGCGAGTAGAGCAGTTGAAGTTTGACTTGAGTTTAGTATGCAGTTGGTGTGTCAGTTAGTTTTATATAGTATTTATAAAGATAATTACTAAGTTATTATTAGGGTTCTCAACGTCGTCCGTATAGATAAACGGAACCCCTAATTATGTGAAAACTATTGGGCTTCCAATTCATAGAAATATGAGCAATTTATGAGAAGGTGTGAATTGAGAATGAGACGAGAAAACTGTGGATTAATGGGTAGAAAGAGATGTAAGGGATGACGGAAAGAATGTTATCAAGGATGGGAATGATCAACTTTCGGCTGACACAGTCACTACCCACAGCGTTGGATGTAATCGATACAATACTCTTTTTAACATCACAAGCAGTAAATTGACTTATAATAAAAGGAGAATAATCAGGTTAAGGAAGGTTTGATAGATGACTTAGTGTAGCAGCTTTGGTGGAACAGGCGAAGTTGAAAAATGACTAGGTATTAAGTAAGTTGAAGTCTTTAGGAATCCTTTCATGAGACTTTTTTCCGATACCTAATGATTTAAGAATAAAGACGCAAATTATTATCTAATACTGTTCCACTATACATGTGCCCGGTGAGTCGAGGAAAAAAATTAAATGAGCAAAAATCATATTATCCCACCTCTCCTTCGCGACTCACGGCTGAGAGCAGGCGCCGCACTGCTGGACTGTACTGAGAAGCGAGCTCAGGTCACGGTCGACACTAATCCTTGTTTATGTGGCCAGCCTAAGTTATTATAGCACGGTCTACTGTGTCGCTTAGCACTTAAACAACGCCCCAGCAGTTAGTTTTTAAGCAACACATCTCAATAGCAATCTGTCAAAAATGTAGACATATGAGAGGTGCTTTTGACAGAACGCGCCTGAATTGAGAATGCAAACGTTATTTAATTTGTAGAATCGGTCCTCTGTTTTATTGATCGCCTTTACTTTAATTATAACAAGGAGAATTGTTTCTCTCTTTCATAATGTTGAACTGAAAATAAACAGATATTATCAATGAGATAATGTTCCCAATGAGAACGATCAAACAAAAACAATTAAATCAATGAGCAGAAATCAGAAAACATCGAAGCTATAAGACAGTTGTGGAGGACACGTCCTACATCGGCGCCCTTGACCCATAGGCAGACCCAGTTACGGGCATGAGTAGGGTTGCCAGGTATTTAAACTGGAAAGCTGTAAAGATCAGCCAGTTTAGCCGGACTTATGGGTCAAATTTGACAGTAGAGTCTCTTTATTAATGTAATATTATTATTTTAATGAACTGTAAATGATGACGTTCAAAAGTGCCGTTTGATGGCCTAATTGAAATAAACGTTTTGACTTTGATTTTATTCAGGATTTAGTAGTATTATAGTAAGTTAATCCAGGCTTTTGGATACAACCGTTGTCACTTTTAAACAATAAGCAAAATCGAATGTTGAAGATTCTTTGATATGCATTTCTCAGGGAAAACTAAATGGCTCGTTAAATTCAAAAAGTGTAAAAAGAGCCGGACAGGCCGAGCACCACCAAATTTGACCAACACGCATCGTAACTATGTCTGGTTTAATCTGAAAGCCTGGCAACCCTATGCATGAGGCACGAGGCAAAAGGATCCGCTTGTTCCTAGGCACTCGTTTCGCCAAATTTCGTCAAATTTGATATTAATTAGTTATTGATTCTGTGCGCCCGTGTGCGCGGAATGTGTGCTTTTAGATAATTGTCAAAGTGGAAATTGAGGTTGGAAATGCTGATAGAAATCAGTCGGTCTATTCTGACACCATTTCACCGTGTAAACATAGGTGGAGTAAGCATGAAGTGAACTGTCATTCCGTCTTACGAAGGTTTGGTTGGTTGGTTTCAATAACGTATCATCATCTGCCTAGCCTTTTCTATTATTAAATATAATTTTATTGGGGTCGGCTTCCAGTCAAACCGGATCCAGCTGAATACCAGTATTTTACGTGGAGCAGCTGCCTACCAGACCTCCACAACCCATTAATAGGGTAACACGGTAGTCCTTGGTAAGACTGGTGTCAGATTTTCTGGCTTCTGACAACCCGTAACGACTGCCAAAGATCTAAAAATAACAGCCGGTACCTACGGCAAAACATGCTTTCCGAGGCACAGAAGAGTCTCGGTATGTTAAGATGGTCACCTATCCACAGACCAACCTCGGCAAGCGTTGCTTATCCTTGTAGATGGACCCGTGCGGCTGTTATTATTTAGCCACGAGCTCCTCTCCTTCAATAACGTATCTACCTTTAACCAACTGTCAAATTAGCTACCAACAGTAGCTGACACGGCATGTTTGCCTTTCACAACATGACGTTTAAGCTACTATTGGAAGTTAATTTACGTTATTGAGACCGGCAGTTATTTGTATCGATTGACAGCTCACTTCATGTTCCTTTCACCTTTTTTTTTTTTTTTAAGGATGGATAATAATCAAATGACATCTTTCGCTCTGGGTGGAGCGCAAGGGCGTGTCAGACTCTTACTGACTAAATCCCATCCGTGTTCCTTCTAAAGCCCTTTGCGTTCCAAGGCCGCGGTGACTCTTTCGAACAAATTCCGCAACCCTGGTAGATGTTCCTTTCACCTAAGCTTGGTCAGATGTTTACTTGATGAGAGATGTTTACTACTTAGAATCGCACTGCTGTTCTGTTTTCGTGTAAAAGGGGGTGGTTTAAGCTTTTTCTTGAGGTTTGGTTCTTTTTTTTTATTTCTATGGAAAAACTGAGGTATAGTCTGATATCGGAGCTCGGTTTAATTTGAGTAAGCGTTGTAACTATGTTTGCGGAATTTATTCGAAAAAGTCACCGCGGCCCTGGAACGCAAAGGGCTTTAGAAGGAACACGGATGGGTTTTAGTCAGTAAGAGTCTGACACGCTCTTCCGCTCCACCTAGAGCGGAAGAAGTCATTTGATAATTTAATGTAAATAAAAAATAAAAATAAGCGTTGTAACTATGGCTAGGAGGCGTTGTATGAAGGTAGGTTACATAGTCCTTTTAATAAACACGAGGTAGCGATAAGGGTACCTAGGTATTGATGCCTTAAAGATTATTATAATCCAAGAAAGCTTTATTGCAAAATATAATTCAAAAAGAAATAACGGGAATAAAAACTAGAGCTTTAGATTCAGAAATATACTCGTATAGCTTCGCAATCTTTGGTTCAGAAGTGAACCAAGATTGCAATGCAATATTGTGATTGTTTCCACGCTTCTATGCGTAAGCGATGTGCGTCCCTGGTGCGCCGGATGCGGGCCAGCCCCAATGCTGTCCTGGCAATGATCGCTAATAGGCTTGACTGCCTTTATGTCCGGCATTGTTGTGGCAGTCGCATACGTTCCCGCGATCCCCGGTAGGTCCCCGTAGGTGGGAGATTGAACACCGGGGTGGTTTTAGTCAGTAAGAGTCTGACAGACCCCTCCACCCGCCCCGGGGTGGAGGATTTCCCCCCGACATAAAAAAAAAGGCACGTTCAAATGCCGGTTAGAAAATTATAATTGTTGTGTTTATTTTATTTAATGACCAATATTGTAAATGGGAATAAATATAATTTAATTTCTTTAATGTTTGTATTGTCATTGTAACTGTGTTTCTAATAATTGGTATGAGTAAATAATAATTTAAAAATACGAGGTCGTTTCAAAAATTGACTGAACGGTTTCTATGAAAAAAAAAAAACTTTTCTATTCTATTCTATTATCTTCAAGTAGAAAAATGTTTCTTCTCGACACAACTAGGTCATCGATCAATGCATCATCTAAAATCGTAGGTTTATCTTACATTTCTACCTGTCCCCTAAACCTGTACCTCGATAATACGAAAGCTCTCACCAAGTTTGAACAAGCCTATTTACCCGTGTGGCCTTTTCATAAAATTTTAATTTTATCATCGACTTCGCAAAGCTCGCGGCCAAATAATACTGCGTAACTTTAATAATAAAAGCTACTGAATAATTGAGTCGTGTGCCGTAAGTTTCGGCGATTCTGGGACCGGCGCCATCTTGGAACCCGCTGAGGAGTCAAAGGCCTCCTGAATCTATTGCTTTGTAGATAAAAGATGAATGATTTATGTGTCATCTTTACTTGATCCGGTCGGATGAAATATTGACACGGTATATTGCTTCCTGTGAATGATATATTTCAGTATCCTAAGTGGGAATATATGTGTGTGACGGTAAAAGTGACGTTTTTAGGGTTTCGTACCCGAAGGGTAACGAATGGAACCCTATTACTAAGCCTCCGCTGTCCGTCTGTGTATCAGCGGGCTGTATCTTAAGATCCGTAACAGACAGAGAGTTGAAATTTTCACAGAATGTGTATTTCTATTGTCGCTATAACCACGAATATTAAAAAAAACAATGAAATAAAAAATTAAAGGGGGCCTCCACGGACGGTACCGACCTCTTCGTGTGAGAGTCCGACTCGCACTTGGCCGGTATTTTTTTGCCTTTCATCACTCCGTGGCAATCTAACTGGTTACTGATTTTTTACACTTCAAAAAATATAATCCTCAAAAATGGCGGCGTTGCGAGCGTTTAAAAATTTATGATAAACAGAGAAAGCACTTATCACCACACACACCCGTATGTGACGCCACATTGAATTTGCACCATCCAGTACAAACGCTGTTTTGCGTGACAAGGATAAAAGATTAACTTCAAAAACATATAACTTCTCTATTTATCCATAGTTTTTTTTTATACATATCGTACATCGATTGTCTAGCTTTTGCCCGCGCATATCCAGTTTTTTCCCGTTCCCGTAGGAATTTCGGGAAATCCTCCACTAGTGCTCCCCTACACTCCCCAAGGACCCTACATGCCAAATTTCAGCTCTCTACGACCAGTAGTTTCGGCTGTGCGTTGTCTGTCAGTCACTCAGTAACGGAAGTATTTTAATTCATGTATTGTAAAATACTTTGCATACTATTGTATAAATTCAAATTTTTAAAAGCTTAACAGACAGTTGTGTTGCTGGGGAGTTTGTTGCGCCACTTCTTCTTCCCAGCTACAACACTAGGAAGTGGTGACGGGCGGGCGTATTGGGGGACTGTCTTTATGTAGAACTTTGACGTTCAAAAAGTGCTAGCACTCAGCCTAATTTGAATAAATGACTTTTGAATTTTGAAATAAATTGATTTTAAGTAAGTAGATATTCATACTTACATGTAGATTTTTTTAAATAGTGAAAACAAACAAATCCTAAAATTATTCTTGTATTCTAAATCTTTGGTTCTAAAATATACTCGAATTTCGCTGCTTTTTACATACTTTGTCGATTCCAACTTATCGAATAATTTGCGTTCAAATAGGAACTGCCAGTTACCATTTACTATGAAATAAATTATTTTCTCATACTTTTCATTTCTTTTATTTTATTTTGTTTTAAATTCTTTTAAAATTGTATTTTCTAGCGCTTGTCTATTCCTATGTTTACATTAGTATCTGAGACAAATAAATGGGAGAGGGCGCTGACTCCTGACATACAGGTACCTAGTTCAGGCGACAGAGGCTTCAATAATTATTATTATCTCGTTTATAATTTTTTTAAACTTACTTTTTTGCATTTTTAAATATTTCTTAAAAGACACAAAAACAAAAAAAAAACTTTTTAAAATATAAAAAATAGTAGCCCACCGATATCGGGAACAAGGTCCAAGCTACCGGCGGTCAGGGCTCCAGAGAGAGGAACCTCCTAACAATGCCAGCCGTGTCCAGAAGTACTGCTTTCTGAATCCAATCCAGCTGCCTAACGAGAGCTTCCTGAGTTGTTGGTCGAGGCTCTACTACTAGTGGGCTTTCCTGGGAATCATCAAATGACTTCCGCTCAGGGTGGAGCGGAAGGGCGTGTCATACTCTTACTGACTAAAACCCATCCGTGTTCCTTCTAAAGCCCTTTGCGTTCCAAGGCCGCGGTGACTCTTTCGAACAAATTCCGCAACCCTGGCAGATGTTCCTTTCACCTAAGCTTGGTGAGATGTTTACAGAATCGCACTGCTTTCGTGTAAAAGGGGGTGGTTTAAGCTTTTTCTTGAGGTTCGGTTCTTTCTTCCGCGTTCCTCCTAAAGCCCTTTGCGTTCCAGGATCACGGTGATCGAGTAATTGCAAACACCGTTTGTTTATAATAAATCGCGCGAGTTTGTTAACTCTTAACTCAATAAGACACGAATATATTGTATTTATTTATTTAATTTGGGAAAACAAACAGTTACACAAAAAAGGTACAATACAAGTGTTTAAAAATACAAAATAACATATGTGTAACCCACGACGTTAATCCACATTTTAATCACAACAAAATGTTACGGGCCAAATTACACACGAGTAACATGAGCGAGATAAAATATAGAAACGATACAATTTAAAAAACAAACTAAAATTTACAAATTTTTGTCTTTTTGTTAAAAAACTAAAATAAATTTTACATTAAAAATCAAAAATTCAAATTAAAATTGTAAACTATTAAATTTGAATAAAACATTTATTAGGTACAATCTTACTAATAAACTAACTAAATACTATTAACTTATGATGTTTGCAATGATCCAGTGACATATCAAAATAGTAATATTAATAAATAAAATTAAATGAGATGCAGATTTCTTACGCTTAGGTCCAAGAACGAAAAGTAGATGGGTACCTTATGATAATAAACGGGTTGCCTACACGAATTTAATTTTGCGTTGGAAACTGGCGGCTACTCTAATATTCTAAAACCAAGGATCCTACCAATGCCAGCCTTACCTACAGTCAATTTTAATATTTGATGCACCAGTGCCCCTCGTGTTTGCCACCAAAGCCCCTTAGGACCACAACATACACTACCGCTCAAAAGTGTTTGGCCACCTACATTTTGTGCGGCCAAAGCTTTGTGAAGCCGCCGACAAATGTGGACACATATCATCTGCCTAGCCTCTTCACCACTATATTGGGGTCGGCTTCCAGTAAAACCGGATTCAACTGGATACCAGTATTACATACACAATTTTTGAAGTGAAAACTTCTTTAGCGGCGTTGTGCACTTTTTGGGATGGGTAAAAAATGCTAACTCGCGTCAGGACACGTGACCTGATCGAAAATTCGTAAGACGGAGGGAGAGTAGACCGCCGGCGCGGCGTAGGAGAGGAAGTAATATCCCCCTCTCTTTCTACCGCGCGGCGAAAATGTATGCCTCAATGCATGCATATGCAATTCGTGCGAAATTATTCCCTAACCATTCCAAAATATAAAAAATGCACAACGTTAATGTTCAAGTTTTCACTTCTGCCGGCACTCCCGGAGTGCAACCCGTTGTTTTTTTTCTTAAACAGTTATTCCAGCATGTTTAAGATAATGCTAACAAATTATTAAAAATACTACGGTGACTTTAACACGGCAGTTTAAATTTAGTCTTACGTACCTACAGCAACAGTAGAAGCTAAATCTATTATGTCCGGCAAATTTGCAAGCAAGCTGCTAACTAGAACTAAGCTGGCATAATTCTATGCCAGCTCAAACAATGCTCAAAGCAGTGCCTGAAACTGAGTTTTGAAACGCAAATGCGGAGAACGTGTTCCATCTTTTAGCTATATTGGTACAGTCTACATGACAATATATAATAATATATAATATATCTTAGGACAACTCACACACGGTCATCCGATCCCAAACTAGGCAGAGCCTGTGCTATGGCAACCAGACAACTGATAAACATATCTACTTATATATTTCTAAATACATACATATTATAGACAAATTACACCCAGACACAGAACATATGATCATGCTCATCACACAAAGATTTGTCCTGGGTGGGAATCGAACCCACCAAAAAAGATTGACGTGTAAAAGTACTACTTCGAAATAAATATCAATTAATAAAAAAAGAAAAGTTATTACAGCCTATGCACACGGCGTATTTTATACGCGCCCACGACGCGCATATTGCGATGGCGCGCTCACGGCGCTGTAAATGACAAAAAAGCACATCGTCGCATTTGTATCGCTACAAACGCGCGTACAACGCGATACATACGCGCGCGAGAAGCGCGTTCAAAGCTTGTCTATATCACGTTTGTTTGGCGGAGAAATATAGCAGAAACAATACACAGTGAGCGTCCACATTGTGAGCCTAGCGCGGTTGGGACGACAAGCGCGAAATATCAAAAATATGAAACCGCGCGCAACTACAGCGCGTCTGTTTCACCGTATCAGCGCGTTAGTTTCGATATGAATGCGCCACTAAATGTTTGTACATGTGCAAAGGTTTACTGTCTGCGTCTGAATTGTGTTTGAAGCGCGTTAGCGCGCGTCGTCGGCGCGTTAGAAAACGCCGTGTTCTTTTTTCATTTTTTTGTTTTATTTATTTATTTATTCAAGAAAGTTACATGGAAAAAAATACACATTTCATCTGCCAAACTGCTGTACAGTTTGTCGGCAGTGTTCTCGTGGATACAGTTTTATAATATACAAGTACTTATCACCCTATACTATGGGTACATAGACGCAAAGTCGAAACAAAAACAAAAACATTAACAAAAAGGGGTACACACACTAAATATCCAATAATCTAATAATGGGCTCAGGTCGCCTTGCCCACCAGGCTAGCATGAGCAACGCACGCAAGCACACAATCGTCCCGTGTGAAAATACCCTTAGTGGTTTAACATTCATAGAAAAGAAACTGATAAAAAATAATCAACAACAGAGCATCGCAGTTGCAAACTGTCATAATCACGTCTTATTTCCTTCGATTTTTTTTTGTAATTTTTTTTCACTAATATGATATTGCGACTTGAATTTGAACGCTTTTTCATAAATACCTAGTAAGTAAGTAACAATTACGTAAGTAGTAGAAATGTTATTCTGTTTCGCCTTCAACAGTCAGGTCCTGTCTTGCAACCTTACATTCAGGCAAGTTTTGAGTTAAACTCCCGTAGTTCATATCAATACTACAGAACAATAAATAATTAATAAGTCCTTTAAAGATACACATTCGTACCCCAAACAGAAAATAGGAGTATTGATGACCTAGTTTTATTCGCGTTTTTGCGGCATCGTCAAAGATCAGTATTCTTTCCACTTTAGTTTTATTCTAGTTAGTTCTATTCTAGTAAGTATTAATTAATAAATTAATAGTAACTAGTTCATACTTTTGTAAGCTGACCATAAAAATCTAGAATACACGCTTCTAGATATCCTTGATCTAGTTAAGCATAAGTTAATAATAATATCTATCGGATACGATACCTTGTCATCTCGTAAGCGGGCAGGCGTAGTAACTAGAGATGTCGGTTGCTATGGTAACCGGGTCAGGGCCACCTCGACATTTCTGATAACATGGACAGAGATTTTATTTTAAAATTTATAGATGGTTGATGGGGCGTTACTTAATTAGATGCTGGTATTATTAGGATCGTGGGTTGACGTCATAATTATAACGTTAATTTGTCATGCAGTGATATTTATGACACCTCTAGCCAACTCAGTCTTATTTTATTACTGCTAAAAGTAAGATCTAAGGTAAACTTGTTTCTGTTATAATGTGGTCAAAATGTTTAAGAAATGACTTGAGGAAAGAATTAAGCTACATTTGTGTGAAGACATCGTAATAAACAGTTAGGTTGGTGTTTTGTCTTGAGTGGCGCCCAGCATGGGACACTTTTGAAGCCCAGCATGCAAACCAGTTTGAGGGATATTAGGTACCCAGCGTGATATGGTTGGGCCCCTAAACTGTTCCATGTAATTTGGATTTTTCGTTCTTAATGGCGCCCATCGTGGATTTGGCACCCAGAAAGGTCAGATTTGGCGCCCAGCATGGGGCGTGTCAGGCGCCCAGCATGGGACATGTTTGGCGACCAGTGTGGGACAAGTTGACTGCCCAGTGTATGACAAGTTGAACGCTAATTGTACGATCGTACGATTGGAATCGAGATTAAAACATGAGATGTTTACTTAATATCTTTATATTTCACTGACATCGTTACCTACCTGTTGTTTCTTGAAATCGTACGTAAACTGCAAAACGTAATTACAAACTAAATACCAAAGCTTTAAAAACAAACATCACATTACAACACAGAGCATTGTAAACATTAGATTCACACAATGTAAATCCACAATAACATTATGACCACAATTTTCATTTCGCAATTAAAATTTTAATGATTAATTAAACCGCAAAACAGAATATACCCACGTGAAAACTGATACGTTACAAATAATTAACATGTTGCATAACGCCTGGTAGTGTGCAACATTTTAATTAAAATATTTCACGTGAAGTTTTCGATAACATTGCTACCAATTGGAATTTTATTCTACTGAATTTTTTAATCATTATTCAAAATTCGGACAAGTTCGAGTCGAATTTAGGTTCCGTACTAGGTACCTAAAATATATCGGGTGTAAAAATATCCTTGAGGATAACTAAAACCACTATTCCATCCATCATTGGGATTTTTTTTTCACTAGACCATACCTTTGAAAACATTGGCTTTGGAGATATTTAAGGTCAAAGTTTTTCTTTTAGTTTGTTGTACAGATTTCGTAGATTTTGGTTATGTTATGAGTCTTTTCACATCCTTTATTATGGCCAGCTCTCAGGTGTATTGACAGGATCTGGGTGATCAAAATTATATATTCTTGCACTTCGTCAAAGCCAAGCCTAATAGTCCGGGTCTTCACAGGCTTCCTCATTTGTGACAGTCCGCCATGAAATCTCCAAGGAAGGAGGGGTTCTTATACATCATTTTATTTTTATTTTTTTTTCGAATTTTGTGTTGGCCTTTTCACCTGGCTATTAAGTAGCCAGGTGAAATGGCCAACACAAAATCCGTAAAATACAGTTATAGTTATGCAGTCCCATGAAAAACAAACATCCTGATGGATGGACGAACTGATAGCAATACGTTTATCGTTTTCAATCTTTAGGTACGGAACTCTATAACGTTTAATTAAAATATTTGGCGTGAAGCTTTTTCATATGATTGCTGTTACCGATTGTACTTTTACACTTTTAATACGTCAAACGATACTCTTAACTGATTGCAGTGAAAATGATTTTAATAAGTTTCAGTTTTCATTACTGTAAAAAAAAAAAGTCAAAACTTTTATTTCAATTAGCCCATTAAACGACACTTTTGAACGTCATCATTTACAGTTCAGTAAAATAATAGTATTACATTAATAAAGTGACTCTACTGTACATTCGGAACGGACAAGAAAATCCATAGTAACTCTTTTCAAAAAATGGTTTTACCAAATTTGGTAGGTATACAAAAATTAATTTAATATTATGTGAGGACGATGCACCCAGAGTATGCTACTTATAGGAACAAAGTATCACCAGCAGAGGTAAACATATTCAATTTCTATATTTAGAAAATGAATAAGTTTACCATTACCTACCATTGCGTACCATTTACCTGTAAATGGTAATCACATATTTACAAATATTGGAATCATTAATTAAAAAGTGTGTGAGTCAACAGAAAAATAAAAACACAAAAAAGAAACAGGAAGTAAGTTAATACATAAATCAACCAGTTTGATTTTGTCTACACCCTTGATTGTCCTATGGAGGAGGACCATCATGTTTCCAAGCATTCTTATCCTGAATGTAATCTTGTAATTTGTAAATATGCTTTTTCTACAAAGTGTGCTTTTAACATAAGTTTTTCAATTTTCCTTCATTTAGTTCTAATATGTCAGAAGGTATTTTGTTGTAACATTTAACACAGTACCCCATGAACATGTTTGATCTATATAAACTGTTATCGGACATGTAATTAAATGTCAGTCATACATGAGCGTCAGCGTCAGTCAGTCATACATGAGCGTCAGCGTCAGTCAGTCATACATGAGCGTCAGCGTCAGTCAGTCATACATGAGCGTCAGCGTCAGTCAGTCATACATGAGCGTCAGCGTCAGTCAGTCATACATGAGCGTCAGCGTCAGTCAGTCATACATGGAGAAATGTTGACAGAATAGACCGGCTGTAAACATCACACCGTGAAAACTTAGCGCGAGCTTCACGCGTAAACTGACATTTTCACTTCATGTTGAATTCACCGCAGTTTTCTCTGTGTAATTTATAAACGAGAGCTTTCTGAATGATTAACAAAGAACAAACGTGAAGGGAATGAAATGAACAGTCAGAAAAAGTTTGGAAGTGAATTTTAATCCATTAGTCTATCGTATCGCATTACACAGTCATAATTAGCGAATTCTATTCAAAACTCACTCGTTAAAATTGTAAAACAAGTGTTTACAGAGAGTATACCTGGAAATCACTCGGCCAAAACAGCAATTGATTATTTTGAATATACGAATAGCAATAAATAAATCATGCATTGGAAAAACCTTCACAATGAATATCGATACTAGGAACCAGATAATATGGGATTGGCAGCCACGGATCTAGGGGGTGGAAACCGGGGCACGTGCTCCGGCGGCAAGTTCAAGGGGCGCCAAAATAATTTGGCTTCCCCTTGCTTTGCGGGGAGATTAATATTCATAGTGTTTTTGTAATTTGTTATTTTCTTTTTTTTATTCGTAACTTGTTAAGAAACATCAAAAATATTGATCATGTGTTTGGAATGAGTTTTTGTAAAAAAGAAATACTTTGGCCTTCAATCTCTCCAGAACCAATGGACTTTAAAAGAGGCTTTTACCTCTGAGTTCGTTTCAGTGTTTCTGCTCAGGGTAGACAGCTAGGAAACACCGGCCTCATCTTGTTTAAAATTACCCAAAAAGATTGACGTGTTAAAGTGTTATGTTTAACCTACTTCCAAAATAAATATCATTTCCCATAATATGGTCTAGAAAAAAAATGATGCCAATTATGGGTACAATGAGTGTTCGTTATATTATTATTATTATGTAATAGGCCTCATTCGCACGGGAGCTTTTTAAGGGTATTTTTACACCCGATAGGTACATGATATATAAATGAATCACAAACGTGGAAGAGTGAGGGCGCCACTATCAAGTTCCTGCCCCGGTTCAGATAAATTGTAGATCCGGGCCTGGGGAGGGGGGCAGGGAGATCAAAATGCTATGTTGGGGATCGGCTCCCAGTTTAACTGGACGGAGCTGAGTACCAGTATTTGAGTACCAGACTGCGTATCTTGCCTCCACAGCCCAGTAACTAAGGAACACGGTACCCCTTGGCAAGACTGGTGTCAGATTTTTTGGCTTCTGATTTCTCATAACGATATTCAAAAATCTACAAATAACCGCCAAGACCAAGAGATTTTATTATAAAAACAGTCATAATAAAGTTCTTGTACAAAGGCGAGCTTAACTCAAAGTTGAGTTTTCTCCCAGCAAAGCTTTAAGTTATAGAGAGAGATAAACATTGAGGGTAGGAACCCGTGTACAAATAATACAAATATATATATATACATATCAACTAACATTATGTCATTGTGAAAGGAAATGCTCTTTAACTTGCTTTACTCAATTTCCGAGAATAGAATAGAATAGAATAGAATATCATTTATTTGCCAAAAAAATGGTATAAAAATGGTAGATATAATAATGTGAACAAACATGTTTTGCTTAATAGATATAAGCGTGCAAATTTTACATGCATTACGGAACAATAATTCATCATGCGATTTTATGTTCTAGGAGCTCCTTAACACTGTACAAACTATTAGCAGATAGCCATTTGTTTAATTTAATTTTGAACAATCTTGTATTTAATGTTTTAAATTCATTCGGTATTTTATTAAATACCAAGGAACGGTGGAATGTCGGTGTGTAAAGATGGTTGTTCGGCACCACCGCGGCAAGCGTTGCTTAATCTTTAAGATCAAACCACGGCCACAAACGCCACGATTTAGCCTCGAGCTCCCCTTTTCCTCCTCCTCGTACTCCTTTTTTTATTATGCCATTAATTATCTTCAAAAAAGTTTATGTTCTGTCTCTGCACTACCGACTCGACTAGCAGAAAACTGGGATCCCAGCATCAGACCCTGATTTATACCTTCCATCATCAACTCAGCAAGATGAGATGTTGATTACCAGGCACAATTATCTGAATTTCGTTAGAAAGAATATGAAAAACATTGTATGTGTCTTTAAAATTTCAGGGTCCCCCTCGATATCCCTGGGATCCCATCATTAAATTCTGACTTGGCACCAAGTCAGAATGGGACCACCTCAGAAGTATAGGCTTTCGAATAAAAAAAAAATTATCAAAATCGAGTTGGTCGAGTGGTTAGTGACCCTGACTGCTAAACCGGAGGTCGTGGGTTCGATTCCCACTCAGGACAAATCTTTGTGTGATGAGCATGATCATTTGTTCTGTGTCTGGGTGTAATTTGTCTATAATATGTATGTATATAGAAATATATAAGTATGTTTATCAGTTGTCTGGTTGCCATAGCACAGGCTCTGCCTAGTTTGGGATCGGATGACCGTGTGTGAGTTGTCCCAAGAAGATATTATAAGAAGAAGATATTATTGACGGAATGATCGCATAACAAACATAGAAAAACAGAGAAAAAAACATACAGTCGAATTTAATTTGAAAATAATTGAATCTTTTGGAGATCGGTTGAAAATGCCGTAGATACCTAGTCTGCCGTTGAGTGATTTAAGAAATTAATAGATACATAGACAGATAGTGAATGCAGATATTAACCTTTTGCGTGTCTACCACAGATTTTTATCGTCCAATCCTGACCAAGCCCTTAAGTGTAACTGTCCGACTTAAGACATTTGGAGCATTTTTTCTTATGTCGAACTGTGTAACTTAAGACACGCAAAAGGTTAAAGATGAAAAATGCCCTATTCAGACACCTCAATTATGCCTAGATGAGCAGCCATTTCAAGACGCAGAGAAAATTATACAACCCGAACATGATTTCTCCAAGGACTTTGAAAAATAAACGACAGCCGCTCGGCGTAGCAATCATGCAGAAACTCGGATGTTGCACGGAAAAATGAGCTTTATTCTGAGTCGAAGTCAAAGCATTTATTTCAATTAAAAATACCTTCGTTCCTTCATTGCTTGAATGTTTATAGTGCTGCCAAATATTTAAAAAAAAGAGAAGAATAGGGTATTCTATATTCAAAAATCTAATTGAATGAATACTTTCTTATGAAGATGATACTATCAGAAAAAAAAAGTGGTTTATGAAAAAAAAACGGTGGGAAAATAGAGAGGTTACACGCCGATCAAGTTATTCTTTTATCCTTGTCACGCAAAAAGTCGTTTGTCTGGATGGCGTGATTTGCGAGTGATGTATCACGCAATTAGTGCTGTCTCAGTTTATCAAAGATTTTAACACGTTCACAACTCCATAATTTTCTCTAGATTTTGAGAAATAATATTAAAAACATTTTTCCAAAAAAATATAACCGACTTCCAAATAAAAACACTACTAAGTCTAAAATAACTTTAATTTCGGAAGTTGGTGTTTTTTGTTTTGTTTCATCGTTTTTGACATTGACTTCCGAAATTAAAGTTATTTCACTTTTTAGTTGTAATACTAACTACCCGGTGTCATTTAGCTTACTTGGACGACGTAATTACATCATCCAAGTAAGCAACAAGTAATTAAAATGCTCATAAAATAAAAACTGCTGGGCCAAATTGAACAATTTTTTTTTACGGAACTAAATGGCAAGTATACAGCATCGAATAAAAAAAGAATCACTTAAATCGTATCAGAAACCTCGGAGTAATCGCTGAACAAAAAAAAAAACATTAAAAAAATTACTCACCGAATTGAGAACCTTCGCATTTTTTGGAAGTCGGTTAAAAAATCAAATCTCTTTTCTACTCTGGGTATGTAGCTCGCCGTCTGATCACCACCAGGTCCGGGTCGATGGCGCGTTGTATTTCACGCGCGCCTCAAAGAGATGTCAGCATAAAAGAGCTGCTAGGGTTGCGGAATTTGTTCGAAAGAGTCACCGCGGCCCTGGAACGCAAAGGGCTTTAGAAGGAACACGGATGGGTTTTAGTCAGTAAGAGTCTGACACTCCCTTCCGCTCCGCCCAAAGCGGAAGAAGTCATTTGATGATTTCGCATCCTTAAAAAAAAAAAAAGCCTAGCCCACAGGAACTGAGCATTTTCCGAGACAAATTGTATCCTATAACACTCGGCGACATGCAGTTTTCTAACTTTTATTGTTAGGTTACCTTTTTGCCCTGGCCCCTTATTAAGGTTCAATTCTATTCTCAAAATCGGTTAACCATAATTACTTTCACACATAGGACTTATATTTAGTAAACAAGGTCAGAGGTATGTTGCGGAATTTGTTCGAAAGAGTCACCGCGGCCCTGGAACGCAAAGGGCTTTAGAAGGAACACGGATGAGTTTTCGTCAGTAAGAGTCTGACACGGCCTTCCGCTCCACCCAGAACAGAATAAGTCATTTGATGGTATCCCATCATAAAAAAAAAAAAAAGTTCAGAGGTATACGTTAAAACAACGAAATATGTACCTACGCAACGTAAAACGCATGCTACAGCACAAGCCATCCGTCACCCAGATTGTCGTGGTGATTGTCCCGTGTATTAATAACATGGCGTCCCCCGGCGTAGTGTCGGTATTAATGTTACGAACGTGAGGCGGCGGGTTCGAATGATTAAATGACCGTGTAATTGTAAGTAAAAAATATGAGGGAGTTGTTTCAGTTGGCATCATTTTGTGAAAAGGTTTTATACAGAAGCTTGGGAGTCTCAAGTAACTTATCTTGTTATTGTTTATTGTTCCATACGTACCTATACATCATCAAGCATCCAAATATACAATAGATAACCCGAAACAATACGGTCCATAAGAACATATGTATATTTAAAGCCAGACTTAAATCAATACTCTTAGAAAAAAGTTATTATTGCACTAATGAAGTTTTTGATGATACTACCTTAAAATAGAGCATATTACCTATATATTTTTAGTGTTTTGTAAATTATATTATTTATAACAGTTTGTACGTACAGAGCAACAGTTTTGTCAAATATTTAGGTACATTATAACTACTTAAGTATTTTTTAAGTAAAACTAACCAAACGTATACCCAAAAATTGACAGCTGTTCTTAATAATAATGTTAGTGTTGTGTATTCCTTTTATTGTTATTATCTAAAGATTATTATTTTGTTAATGATAATTAATTATTTTATGATTAGCTATAAGTTGATTGCTGCGCCCTAACGGGGTAATGTATTCACAAAGTTTAGTTAAGTCTGTAACTGTGTGTACATTGTGTGCAATAAATAAACATTCGTGGGCTGCATATAGGGACTATTGTCAAAAGCCAATTTCAGCACATTTAATCAAAATTCAATATGGATAAAAAAACCACAGACAAAGTGGTTATGATCACAGAACTGACATGCATAAAACGATAAAATTCCTTGACAATAGTATTAGTAGTACTTTGATTATGTCACTAATGAGAAATATTCAGAATTACACTTAGGTTACTGTAAACAAAAGAAAGAAAAAAAATATCTGAAACTAGACAGATGCCTGCCTACGGCCAGGGTTACGTATTTTAATAACTTGTTATTAAAATACAAATACGTATTTGGTATTTGTATTGCATTTTTAAAAAGCAATTTCTTAAAAATGTATTTTAGAATTGGTATTTGAAATACATGATGCTGAGGTATTTTGTAGTTATTATGTTATTTCAAATAGATAGTTATGACTACAAAATACATTTAGCAATCGTATTAATGGATGCGTTCTGCAGAAAACAGCGCTCGAGCTATAGTAAGCAAAAAGACTAGCCTAACCTAACACCTGACAGCAGTTTGTAATTAGTATTTAGCATTTTAAATAAAAAATAGTTAAAATACTGTATTTTGTATTTTATATTTTAAATACATGACTGAAAAGTATTTTGTATTTCGTATTTTAAATACATGCGAGATAGTATTTTGTAATTTGTATTTTAATTAAAGCAAAGCATGTATTGTGCCCAGCTCTGCCTACGGCAAGAATGCATGATGCTGTGCCATGGGTGCCACGGGCAGACCCAAAGTATGACACTTAAGTTCAAAAAACGGGTTCAATCGATTAACATTTAATCGGCAACATTATTGAGTCAATGCATTTTCACTTGAACGAGGAACTTAAAAAACTATAAAATTTAACTGTTATACAGGGTTTTGGGAGCCTCAAACTTCTAATACTTCAATCCTAAGACTATTGCTAGACGTCGTCAAAAATACACAGCTCGTTTTATTTTCAAATTCCTACCTCCATAATATTTTACACTCGTATTTTATAACCCAGAATACACGTCAAACCGATGTCCCAGAAATATAACCCGATTATGTATGCTTCTCCTTCAATTTTGCATGTGTGATCCGTTTACGAGAAAATCGTTTTCCGACTGGCGCGGGCGGAGGTCGAACCCGGATCAATAACTGGTAGGTAAATGAATTTCAATATTTGCGACTTTCTAGAAAGACCACACATATTTATTTGTTGTACGATTTGTGAATTTATGAAAATTGAGAAAAAATCCCATATTTCATTCAGTGCACGAGTTTCGATTTGATTACAATTTACGATCGCGAATGGTACATATTTAACTCAATTATTACGTTGCAGCTGCAATATGTCAAATAAATGCTTATCATCTAACTTTTATCAACGGTTACCTGCCAACATTTCAGCAATTATTTAAACAACTCCTGCAATAATAATTAATGGTCCGGAGATTACGTACGTGCTTAAACGCTTAGACCTAACACTAGGATACCCTGTCTTGACAATCAAAATTAAGGCAATTTTATTGTGAATACATCACTTATAGGTATGCACAACATTCTCTATGAAAGATTTACAATTCATTAGTACATTTGAAACACAATAATAATAATTAAATTAAAACAATGCATTACAAAATAAAATAAATTACACTTTATACAATTGTTATAAAAATAAAAGTAAAAAAAAATGTCGTTTATAAATAAAAGATGTCATTTTTTTAATATTATATATTTTATATTGGCCTATAATAGTATTATAATAATCTGGATAAAAACTATGGTATGACAAGTATAACATTACAGTTACAAAAATAAAATTCTGATGGCAATATAGTGCGTTGCCCGATCTAGGTTTATTTAAACCTGTGTCTACGACGGTACTTTTTAAATAGGACAGTCAATTAATTAAATTTACATATATTTTCAATATCTAAGTAGGAACAATGTTTTGCGCTACCTTATGATAAACTATGCTTATGGTATATATTTATAACTAAAACTAAAATTATTATAATATTAGGTTAGGTAAATACAGTTAAGTCAGCTACTTTATTTCAGCACCTCTAATAGTTTTTCCGTGTCTGGGTAATTAAGTTTCGCTAAATAATCAGATAACATTATACCTACTACACCAATAATAACTTAAATTATATACCTTTGGCAATTTGTTAAATTTATTATATACGTAAGGTCCTAGAAATAAGTAAAATCTTTTAGTGATTGCTTGTTTAGTCTGGGTGTTAGTGCAAACCAGGTCCTTTCTTCTCTTGGCTGAAGGTCCTGTTTTAAAATCTAGTTCTAGTTCAGTATGTTGCAGTAAAACTATACTTAGAACACATAGTTGTCGAACTGTTAATACCTCACATGCCTTATAAAGCTGGTGTGTGGGAAATCTGAATGGGCGAGAGGTGGCGACTTTTAAAATTGCTCTTTGAGCACGTTCTAGGAGTAATAAAATTGATTTTGCGGCACCACCCCAGGAAGTTATGCAGTAGGTAAGAATAGACAGACACAAAGCTAAGTAAACCTGTTTGATTAATTTAAAGTCGGCTATGTCCCGTAGGTAAATTTTTAAAAGTGTATAATCGCTGTGTTTGCGGAAATTTAAGTTTGTGTCTATCGTGACACAAACTTAAATTTCCGCACAAACTTAATTTTTTACAAATATAGGTATAGTATGTCACATTGCGAATAAGTTAAATTAAGTACAGTAAAATAATTTAAACAATTTCAAAAGAACAGTTACAGTTTTCAGTAATCAGTAAAATTTGTATTTCTTTTTATTTTAGCCATGACCATATTTTTGACCGCAACCCTATTGGTATATGTTCAGAAACATAATTTATTTGATAAGTCGGTAAGCGGGTGGGTGAAGGTCGATCTTATTTGGGATCCTCTACTCACCGTGGCCCTGGATGGATTTTAGTCAGTAAGAGTCTAACACGCCCTTCCGCTCCACCCAGAGCGAAAGAAGTCATTTGATGACTTCCCATCCTTAAAAAAAAGGCATTCTCTACCAGTCAACCTTTGGGTTAAAAAGACTACGCTGTGAGCTTGTTCCGCCACTATGCTTTTCTGAGTTATTTCATTGTGGTACCTGGGACACTTGCACCGTTTCTTCTCCAGTATTGACTCTGTCTCTCAGGAGTTTCAAAGGTTGAGAATAGTAGTAGTAGGGTTGGGAGTAGTGGGAGTTGGTGATAATGGGTTGGGGTAGCTGTTGGCCCGGGCCCGCAGAAAGGCGGTCCGTCTGTTGTCATCTGTTGGGGGCTGCGTTGAAAATTAATTAAGTGTTCCCGTAGCCCCCGGTGCAGGTGTGCGAGGGAACAATGGGTGGTTTTTGTCAGTAGAAGTATGACAGACCCTCCTGCCACCCCAGGGTGGAGGATATCCATGAGGATGTCCACCCGATAAAAGGGGTAATTGCTGGGTTGTCCCATTTACATATGGAAAGCTTGATCAATCTGTCTGTTCTCAGTTTCAACAAGCTCCTGCTGCAGAAGGAAGAGCTGGAACAGAAGCAGCTGCACCTGCTCCAGGTGGTGGAGAGCGAGAGGACGTCGCGCTGGCAGTACGCGCAGCAGTGTGATGAGCTGAACAGCGAGGTCAAGAAGTTGAGGACTGAGGTGAGTAGCATAAATTAACCAAGTACTTAAAATAGCAAGAAGAATAGGGTATATTCCTAAAGTATATTAAAAAAATTTTGGAAACGTATTTTTCTTTTGTCACGTATCTACGTGTCAAAAGAACAAACCATGAAGAAGATTTTAGAAATAAATGAATTCAAACCGTAAGATTTAGTGCGTTAAAATTTTGCTGTGCTTTTGTTAAAGTGATAAGTATACCACTTTTTACTTGGAAGAGACGTACCAAGCTTTCTCTTTTCAAGTATGATACGTTATATCTAAAATAATAATAAGAATATTAACTTGATAAAGCAAACCTCACTTGTCAAATACTTTTTGTTACGTTATAAATTTATGAATGTTAAAAACTTATAACCTAAATAACGTACTAAATAGAATAATTTTTGTTGTATCCAGGAAACATTCCAATTATTTTACCTAGGTAATGTTAACTTATGTCAAGCAAATCAAGTTAGTCATTTCTGAATCTTTTTTAATAAACAATTTCCCTAACCTTTTCCCAAATATACCTACTGAGCAATCAGCTCCTGCTGAGTACCAGTAACTGGGTTAAACATGATGCCCCTTGGCAAGACTGGTGTCAGATTTTCTGGCTTCTTACTATCCGTAACTTCAAATAACAGCCGGGAGATGGAGTTGGACTTGCCGTGCGGCTATTGTGATTTCGAGCTAGCACGAGTTTCTCTGAATCTTCTGTAATAAACGACAGAACAAAACAATCTTGGTACCTTTTTTTAAAAAAAACGTGCCCCAATTTCTCCTGTATCGTGGCTGCGTTTACAAAACACAAACAGTCGGACCTAAAGCATTCATAACAAAGATCTAAAACTTTGCTTTTCTCCATAGCTATGCACTTACAAGAAGGAGCACGAGCCAGCAACACGGGCCGCTTCCGTCTCCAGCTCATCGCCAAGTCACTCGCCAGAGATAGACCCTGCCGAGCTCAGGAAGATCAAGAAAGTTCAGGTAAGCTGTCACACTTCTAAGAAGTCAATATCGAATCGTTATCTTTAACACAGCTCCTTACTCGTATTATAAAACAAAGTCTGTCTGAACGCGTAAAACTCAAAATGTACCAAACAGATTTTTAAACGGTTTTTATGAATGCACGGAGTGACTCATGAGGAAGGTTTAAGTGTATAATGTATTAAGGTTTTGTGTAAATTAGCTGAAATATGACAATGATTGCTGATATCGGAAAAAATCATGCCGAATGGGCCTGCATATGCTCTGGTACCAGTGCGGCACCGGGGCCGGTTGCTAGTCTTAAATACGCATAAGACGTATGTAATTGATATACCTATGGAATTTTGTATGCTTCATAGCAGGCCCATATTGGATATTAAAACACTGATTTGTACTCCACTATCAAAGAATACAAGGTACACAAACAGAACACAGAATCCCAATTGCAAAAAATAATCGGGAAATCAAGGAAAATAAGCTCAAAATTGCCTAACGTTCTACAGCAATGAGAATTATCTGAAAAAGAAAGGAGAACAATATGGCATATATTGGCCCTCTTTCTTTGTTGTTAGATAAAGAAGTACAACCGACTTTCAAACAAAAAAAAACACTACCTATAGTATAAAATCACTTTCGAAGTCGGTGTTTTTGGTTGTTTCTCCGTATTTTAACACCGACTTCCGAAATAAAAGTTATTTTATACTTTGAATACTATTTCGTTTACTTGGATGGCATATTTTATCCAGCTATTTTCATTTAAAAACTAAACTACTGATGCGATTCTAATTAAATTTAAACTATGGGACCAATGGGAAAGTATATAAAGTTCACATTTTTTTTTTAGAATCGGTTCATAAGTGACGGAGTTATGAGATAACAAACACAAAAAAAATTCAACCGAATTGAGAACCTTCTCCTTATTTTTAAGTCGGTTAAAAATTGGTAATTGTTAACCTTATTACAATTTTATTATCTCTTCATCGCTTAATGATCATCAGCATAGGGCGTCAGGTCCAGACACCTGTCAAAACGCTTATATTTTCCGACAATAGCTAAATTGACGTAAACGCCAAAGTTACACTTTCGAAGAAGAGGACCTTTCGTCTAAGTGGCGCCAAGTGGTGGCCTGGATATTCCTGAAAACCCTCATTCACGTTAGTCTCCGTAAAATTTTGCTACCATTAAACCTTACCTTACCATTAAACATTTCTTATATCTTCTTCTGTGATATCTTTTGATGCAGTTTCGATTTCTTTGTTCAGAGTTTCTTCCGCGGCTGGCTGTGCCGTCGTCGCTGGAAGCAGATCGTCGATGAGTACATCAAGAGTCCTCATGCCGAAAGCATGCGTAAGAGGAACAGCCTCGTCTTCAAGATGGTAGAGGCTGAAGAGGAGTATCTAGAGCAGATGGAAATCATGGTGAGTTTTCTATTGTGGTGATGGTTTTTGTGATCTATTGCGTTGAATGTTCAGGATCAAAACATAACAGTTAACATAACCTTTCGAACGCTAGAGCATAAACGCTTCGGCCCACGATGCGAAGCCACAAATTCGCCGTACTTTTGTCAAATATTTGTGACGTTTGGCGTACAGGACACGCGCTTGCTTGTGATGTATACGTAACAATGGCGTTCAAAAGGTTATGAGCAGTTGCTCGCAATCAGCGTACATGTAGGTATAACCAGATATTTGTAGCATAAGGGAGTAGGTACCTATGTAAGGAATGTAGCAGGTAGCGTTCTGTAGATTTTGCCTACTTAGGTTAGAAAGGCAGTCTCATTTTTTTAAAGCGTATTTTGCTTGCTCATTCGGTATAGCCTTCTAACATTTTTAGATCGAGTTCTCAAGAACTGCCTCATTTTAGAGCAGTACTCCAGAACGAGTCCACAGTTCATTATCCGCTGACTTGCTTGATGCCACTTCAATCCAATCCAATGAAGTCCGTCTTTAATTATAGGAATCTTCGAGTGAGAACAACCGCTAGGGAGCCACATTTTTCTAAAGTTTAAAACAGAGTTTTTTGGGATCAAAAGGTTTTTAGTTTTGCATTCACAACTTTGAACCACAAAACATGATTCAGGAGCACCCAATAAGAAATCTCCTGTTCTCCCAGGTCACTTGCTTCCTCCGGCCCTTCAAAATGGCGGCTAGCTCGAAGAAGCCGCCGTGCACCCACGAGGACGTCAACTCCATCTTCCTGAACAGCGAGACGGTGCTGTTCCTCCACCAGATCTTCTTCAAGGGCCTCACGTCACGGATGGAGTCCTGGCCCACGCTGGTCTTAGGTGAGTTTAATATGAATTTATTATGGTATTAATATGGTATATAGCTTGCATGCGAGCTGTTTGCAGGAGAAAATGCGGCCTTAGGTGAAGTGAACTCCTGCCAGGGTTGCGGAATTTGTTCGAAAGAGTCACCGCGGCCCTGGAACGCAAAGGGCTTTAGAACGGATGGGTTTTAGTCAGTAAGAGTCTGACACGCCCTTCCGCTACGCCCAGAGCGGAAGAAGTCATTTGATGATTTCCCATCCTTAAAAAAAAAAAAATGTTCAACAAAACATTTAGATTCAGAATTAAAGATCTGCGACCATTTTCACCTTACTGTATGGGGTCGGCCGTAAAAGAATAGCAACATTCCATCTCTTCCCGTGGGTGTCGTAAGAGGCAACTAAGGGACTCACCAGAGAATGGGCAGCAGCATTCTCTGGGCATTGCAACAGCTACACTGCTATCGCCAATCACCGCCTGCCAGGCGTGGCGATTATGGAAACCACCTCTACCTCTTGGGGGTGGCTTATGTCCAGCAGTGGACATCTTTCAAAAGTCAAAAAAGTCAACGTTTATTTCAATTAGGCCATTAAACGGCACTTTTGAACGTCATCTTTTACAGTTCAGTAAACCGCTTTCAGCTCACATGATGACTATTTTCAGCATCTATGCGAATTTGTGGTTGTTGTTTTAAAATTACAATCTTACATATTAAAGCCAAACAAAACAGTCTTAATTTCAATTAAATCAAACATAATTCCCCATATTTGAATTGACACTTAAAAATCTTAAATTTTGATTTCTGAATATATTTCTCAAGTATAAAAACTACAAAGAACGAGAGATTTCTTCCACGTGTATAACCCTCATAAACAACTTAGTAGTGCAATTGCATATCGGAAACCGATTCCAAATATGCAAAGATTTGTTATAATTCTGTCTTTCCTTAATCTTATCACCCTATCTGCTGACTACCGCATGATACCCTAAATATTTTCGAATTTCTGTTTAAACACAAAAATCTTTTTTTCTTTTTATATATTTATTACTATATTATTGCTCATCTCTCACATACCTTAATATTTTCCTACAGTATGAAAAACATAAAATGAGAGACAAGCACCACATCTGTTGTATATCTACAACCTCATTTAAAAATGTCTAAGTAAACAAAGGAAAGTCTCATCCTTTGTTTGTTGTGTACCAACATACAGGAGACCTAATTCTAAAAACTGTTATTTTAACATGAAATGCTAATTATAACTTTGCAAACATAATTTTGTTCTACCTTCATTTTGTCTATCTAACTGCTGGTCAGGACGACTTAATACCTTACAACTTTCCCGATTAGCAGTTAAAAAAAAAACTTTAATTTTCTGTCACTGTTTATCTCTCAATACGCTTCATCCTGGATACTTTACTCAGTATCGAAGCCTTAAAATGAGAGACCACATCCACTTATACAACCTCTTTCAAAAGTGTAAACGCAAACAAAGTAGGTTAGTTAGCATTTAGTAGTGCACACATAAAGGAGACCTATTCGACACACTATTTTAACTTCAAAAGCAAAGATTTATTAAAAAGTTTCTACAAAATATGTATATCCTTTAAACTGACTTCCGTATCATATAAAATGAAATATCTTAAATTTTCATACACCTTGAAAATAAGAAAAAGTATTTCATTGCCACAAAACGACACACCCACCCACATACATAATTGTACTTTTCTTAAACTAAACCCTAAACGATAGTGTTAGTAGTTCTTAAATTATATTAGTAAAGACACGTTAAAAATTAAACAACAAAAAAAAAAACACATCATCGCTCATCTCTTAACAAGCTTTCCTTTGATACTGTTCTAAATCAACAGTATCGAACAAACAAATGACAAAAACCATCTAAAAACCCTCTTTTAAAAATGTCAAAGTAAACAAAGGATTACACTTAGTAGTGCACCTACATACAGGAGACCTATTCGACATGCTGCTGCCGATGCTGACCATCTACCAGGAGTACGTGCGCAACCACCACTACTCGCTGCAGGTGCTCACCGAGTGCAAGCAGAGCCAGCCCTTCGCGCAGCTGCTGGCGCGGCTGGAGAGCAAGCCGGCCTGCCAGAGCCGCTCGCTGGAGACGTTCCTCACGTATCCTATGCATCAGGTATGTTAGAGCCAGCCCCAGGCGCAGCTGCTGGCGCGGCATGTCAATTTGTTTTTTCCGAGGAGCCTTAATTTATTAATAATAATTATAACTTAATTCAGAACAAAATTCCATATAAAATTATTAGTAAGACTTAAAAACTATGTTAGTACCTTAAAACTACTTATTACATTAAATCGAACAACATTAGAATTATGCACCCTATTCCAGTGCCGCACAATAGGGCACTCCACCTTTTCTGGTATAGGGTTTAGAAGGCCATTGGGGCTGCCCCGCACACGACACATCAGGGAGGCCACTGTTTTGCGTACAATAGCCCTAAAGCCGTCGGTGTTGGTCTCCGCAAACATCCCTGACGCACTACAGTATCGCGACAACCCCATCAGCATCCTAAACCCATTATTGTAGAGGACCCGCAGGGCATTGAAAGTCTTCTGCGTATAGCGGACCCACAGGCTGCAGGTGTACATTGTCTGGCAGTACGCCTTAAACAGAGTAACTTTAACATCTTTTTTTTTTATTGACGAGCTACATATTAAAAAGTATTAGCTACAAATTACGACAAGCACATCTTTTTGCTAGCAGAAACATTATTAAGTACGCTGCCAAAATGACAAAACTAGGAGTAATTAATTTCCTCCTAAATTGTTAAAAGAACGATACGCCTTCTGAATGTTAAACGACTTTTCTATTAATTACTTCGCACAAAAAAGAGCTAAGAAAGTTCGATGTTATGTAAAAGAGAAATCGGAATGAAGCGAGATGTTTTTGCTTTTAGTTACTTCCCTAGAATTCCCCTTTTATTTATCACGATTTTGACAGGCATCAAATTAAGAAAGCATTAAATATTATTCATTCGTTCGCTAGCAGCAGAACGCTCTATTCCTTTTGCGCTTCTGGGGCCGAGTGTTTCGATCCGTTGATAACTTAACCAATGCAATGGTTAGAAACGCAGGTAAATTTCGTAGTTATCCGTAACTGGGTTAATTTTGTACCTTCTCCTTTAGAAGCAATTTTTAATAATTATTTGAGTTCTCTACGGATAAAAAAATTCGGCCTGTCAGTCAGCACAAATATGATCTATCTAAATACATGAAGCTCCCTGCTTGCCTCCCTTAGTCTTGGAACTCTTTGTTGTTCTCCTCATCGCTGCCACTGTGGCGAAGTAGCCGCAGCGCGGGTCGCATAGCGCGGCACGCGTATATTAACGACATCATCCGACGAGCTTGTCACCATCGGCGTTCCGGCTGTATTAGAACCCAATGGCCTGGCACGCGACGATAAGCAGAGATAGCAAGAGACCGGACGGCATGTCGTTATTTCCATGGAAGATGGGTAGGCCATTAGTGTGGGACGCTACTTGTGTCGATACTCTTGCGCCATCCCATCTTCCTAGCTCATCGTGCTGTGCTGGTGCTGTCGCTGCGGCTGCGGCTGCGGAGAACCTCAAGTTGCGGAAATATAATAACCTCGTTGGTAATTTTATTTTCGAGCCGTTTGGGGTTGAAACTCTCGGGTCGTGTGGTCCGAGTGCTCATAACTTGTTTAAAGATTTTTCAAGACGCTTAGTTGACACTTCGCTTGACTCACGGGCTGGCTTTTACCTTGGACAAAGGATAAGCATTGCCATACAACGTGGCAATGCTACCAGCCTTTTGGGTACTTTACCAGTGGCCAGCGATGCGGACGAATTTTTCGACGCCATATTTTAGACTATTTTTAGTTAGTTTTAATTTTTATTTAAGTGTTTATATAGTAAATAGTTGTAAAAAGTTGTACATTATGTATTTAATAAAAAATAAACCTCTTTTTTTAATACATGAAGTCTGTCTAAGAGCAGTGTGCTAACTCAACGCTACTTTATTCCAGATCCCTCGCTACATCATCACGTTACACGAGCTGCTCGCTCACACGCCGCACGACCACGTGGAGCGCCGCAGTCTGCAACATGCTCGCGCGCAACTGGAAGAGCTCTCGCGACAGATGCACGATGAGGTAACTTTCTTTGTTAGACAATTCAATTATTCTCTTTACTTTTCAGAAGCCAGTCTGACTCCAGTCTTGCAAAAAAGTCGGTACTTCTTGGTAAGACTTGGGTAACACGGTGTTACCCAGTTAATAGGTTGTTAAGGTCTGGTAGGCAGCCGCTCGACGAAAAACACTGATCTTCAGCTGAATCCAGTTTGTCTGGGAGCTGACCCCAATACAGTTGGGTAAAGACTAGGCCGATGATGACTTTTACTAAAATTTTGATTCCTGTTAACGACGTGCAAGAAGCAGTTCTTCTTTTCGTATAGATTGCGTCAAAATAAAATGTGATCCGACCCCACCTCACCCCCACCAGTATCTCTATCATTCACTATCATCATTATAATATCAGCTGAAAGACGTCCATTGCCTCCGCCAAGTGTCGCCACAACAACCGGTCCTGTGCATCTCACATCCATCGGCTACTCTCGACCCTCACCAGGTCATCGGTCCACCTTATGGGCGGCCACGCCTGCGTCTTCCAGTACGCGGTCGCCACTCCAGAACTTTTTGGTCCCATCGACCTGTTCGATCTGTTCTGCGAGCAATGTGCCCTGCCCACTGCCACTTCAGTTTGGTGATCCTTCGGGTTATGTCGATAACCTTGATTCTCTTGCGGATATCGTCATTCCTGATTCGATCACGCAAGGAAACCCTTTGGATGACTTTTCGCCTTGCTCTCTATCATTGGCCTCGTTTAAATTTTGGATGGTGCAGCTGGTCGTGCACAATGGACAACTAAGGAAGTGACGGATGTCTGTAAAAGCTGCACAATTGCATTTCGTTTGGAATGGGTGGAGAATGCCCCATTTGGCCTGATTATAAGCAATCCATCCTGATAATGTACGAAATGAATGCTTACCAAAATATGGTAATTTTATTAATTTGATGCACAGGTCAGTGAAACTGAAAACCTCCGGAAGAACTTAGCCGTGGAACGAATGATCATCGAAGGCTGCGACATTCTTCTGGATGTCAACCAAGTCTTCATACGCCAAGGTATGCATTTAAAGCCAATCGTATTCTAAAGTCATTGTTAAAGAATGTACCAAGTGCGGCAAAAACAAAAGATTGCATAAAAATATGCAAATATGTACATTCATACAAACGAACCAATAAACACAAATGATGACAATAGATGAATATTGGATGAAATTTCAATGGTAGACAATGCCTTGTTGCATAAGTCCTTCAATTTTATACCAGCACAGAAGCCACATAATGTTTTATTAAATACCTATATTAATTTATCCCCTCAGGAACCCTATCTCAAGTGGTTGGCAAGGGTCGTCGCGCAACCCTCCAAGCTCGGCAGGCGTTCCTCTTCAGCAACCATCTGCTGCTCACCACAAGAGCTGCAGGAGGGAGGCTGCATCTACCACCAGCTGGAAGGTTGCCGCTACACGATGCTCTGCTCATTGAGGACCCGGCTAACCATGATGATGATGGTAAGCACTTAGCAAGAAGAGACTAGATCAATATCGAATAGACTTGGTAAAATCAGGTTCCTAACATTAATAGCTCCAAGCTCCAACCAGGTAAATTGAAGGAGGAAGAAGAGCTCGTGGCCAAATAATACTACTAACAGAACAGCCGCCTGGTTCGATTTTCAAAGTTAATTTCATTACATCCCTTGATTCGGAAGCCGTTGGTCCTGGCCGTCATTTGTGGATCTTTGGCAGTCATTACGAGTAGTCAGAAAGAAGCAAGAAATCTGAAACCAATTTTGACAAAAAGTTTACTCAGTGTACTCAGCTGCTTCCAGTTAGACTGGAAGCAGACCGCAAAATATTTGGGAGTCCTGCACACCTCCATTGGACAGGGAGGATCCTCCAACAAGAAGGTTGTTGTGTCTGGTGGGCAACTACCCGATAGTTGATATTCGGACTGTTGTATATGATCAAATCGCACGGAGAACTTTGCTTGCGCGATGCAGGATTTCGTTGGTAGTTCATCGCTGACAGGATAGATGGCGTTGCGGTTCTTTTTGTTGCCGTACAAATTTCGCTTCTTAGATATTCATGTGGTGATACCGCTACAAAAGCTTGGCAGATTTTAAATGTGTCTTGGATAAATACAAAGAACTTCCAGATCCGGAACAGTACTGATATTTTGTATTTTTCGATTTCAGATACAACATCAGTGTGTTCATCACCTGGAGGAGACATCTACCAGGGCAAGGACTTCAAGATTCTTGTCGAAGTCAAGGGAGAGCAGATTTGTGCTCACTTAGGTAAGATCTGGTTGATGATTTAGGAAATCTTCCATCTTTTGCTCCAAGCCCCTAAGACAAGTAACATTCAATTGGCGATTCCGATTAAAAAAAAAACAAAAATATGTATATTGCATTGACAAGCACTAGGTATTGAATGTGCGCAATCAAGATGGAATGACAGCTCACTCCGTGATCACGTGACATCTTGATTGTACGGATTGACAGCTCACCTCGTGATCACTTCACCCAAGCCTTCACTTCGACATGTTTACAGAATCGACTGGCCGGATCACTGATCGAATGACATTTTATCTAGAGTCACTTGTTCGAAAACTATTTAATGGTCGTAGTGACAGGGTACTTCTTTTCATCCATGCATCTCTATCACGAACAGAAAGAGTAGTAGAACACATTGATTCAGCACGGACACAAACGTACAGCAACAAAGACAAAGTAAACAGAAATAATAGTAGGTACGTAATTGTGCTGAGCGTGTTCATACCGAAAGGGTAACCATCTCAGCATTTTTTGGGCATCAGGCACCCAGCAAATACAATAAACAAAATACTTAATTAAATATTGATAAAACAAATCGTAAATAAATACAGTAATATAAACAAATAAAAGTAAGGAAAAACATAATAGTTATAAATAGTTATATCTGCCCTCATCTTAGTGTTTAATTTCTAGCCACATCCTCTTTCACAAAATCCAATATCGATTTATATTTAGATACTTAGGTTTGACTCTCTTTTAATCCGCTTTTCTTATATTTTATTCTTTAACGTAACTTTCTGTATCAGTCGCCGGCAGCGTTGAAGAGAAAGCCGGCTGGACCAGCGAGCTAGCACAATGCATGGAGAGCGCAGCTCTGACAGAACTCCTGCGAGCCTGTGGAGCGTGTGGGGCGGCGTCTGCCAGCTTGCCAGCCTGTCGCTCTGACAGGGCGCTGTTCACGGATGATGTGGATATACGGTTCAGGTGGGTTGTTGTGCTGAGATCTGCTCTCGGAGCCTTTTTGGCCTAGACACAGGCTTGTTGACGGGCCCGCTACGCCCAGTGCCTGCCAGGGCATATATATAATATTTATTTATTTAAACTTAATGTACAATAGTGGTATGGGCGAACTTAATGCATCAAGGCATTCTCTACCAGTCAACCTTTGGGTTAAAAAGACTACACTGTGGTAGAGGATTACAACAAATTAAAATAAATTTAAAATAGAATCTCGACAAGTTCTTGGGAAAAAGGGTCGTGACTGACCGACTGACGGATAAAGTAGTGATCCTATACGGGTTCCGTTTTTTCCTTTTGAGGTTCGGAACCCTAAAAATCAGCTGCTGAAAAATATCTGTTCGTCGAGTCGTGCAAACAGAAATCTAGAGACACTTGATTTTATTTCGCGATTTCAGAGTTGATCCCATAGTGAAAGTTGTTCATGTCATAATGATGCAATGACCCATTTTCAGGGTTTGTATTAATTCTGTTTCTGTATATTTGCTAGAATTTTTCCCGCTTGCGTCCCAAATTAATATTCTGCTTTCTTCTAGTCGCACACTCAACTCCTGCAAGGTGCCACAGATCAGATCGGCAACACCGCAACGGTTGCTGCAGAGATTGACTGGTAAGAAGTTGACAATAATGCTCATTTTTTATATTATACTAGTGGTCCCGTGGCCCCTTTCTGTATGACGAAAATTTTAGAAATCGATTGCAGCGCCACCTACCGGATCCAATTGTTGTTCTAAACCATTCCAGTGGATTCGATCCACTGGAATTAAAGTACTAGTATCGCTTTTAAAAATAGGGGTTGGTTGAAAATTTAGGGTTGTATGTATTTTTAGTGCCACGCTATAAAAAAATAAAATACTTACACAAATTTTGTCCAAAAAATAAAAATTAAATGTTAAGGGTGGACAACCCTTATCACTAAGGGGTATGAAAAATAGATAGTAGCCGATTCTCAGACCTACTGAATATGCATATAAAATTTCATAAATATCTGTCAAGCCGTTTAGGAGGAGTATGGTAACTAACATTGTGACACGAGAATTTTATATAAGAAGATGTATTTTTAATTGCTAATACGAGTATATATACCTATCATCGCCAGAGATTGCTATTAACGAAAATATTTTAGTGTCTAATCTAAGAATTACAGTACCAAGGCGTTATGACATATGAAGTAGGTATTTAATATAATAATAGCTTTTGCTCGCAACTTCGTTCGCGCATATCCCGTTTTTTCCCGTTCCCGCAGGAATTTCGGAAAATCCTCTCTTAGTCCTCCCTTAAACTCCCCAACGCACCTACATGCCAAATTCAAGCTTTCTACAACCAGTAGTTTCGGCTGTGCGTTGTCTGTCAGTCACTCAGTAACGGAGGAGTTTTATATATTATGCTGATTCAGCTCTGAATCACCTTTATCACTACTTTTTTTTCTTTTTTAAGTATGGGAAATCATCATATGAAGGGCGTGTCAGACTCTTACTGACTAAAACCCATCCGTGTTCCTTCTAAAGCCCTTTGCGTTCCAGGGCCGCGGTGACTCTTTCGAACAAATTCCGCAATCCGTGCAGGCTCTGGCCCTAGCGGGCCCCGTCCTCTTTGCTGACATCTCTTTGAGGCGCGCGTGAAACACAACGCGCCATCGACCCGGGCCTGGTGGTGATCGGACAGCGAGCCACCCAACGCTCGCCGTCCGCAGGCCCGCGCCTACGGTGGCCGGGGATCGCCCTGCGACTCCCGACGCCCGGGGCGTCTTCTCCTGTAGCGGCGGTTGGGGCGAAGGCCTTGCCTTTCCCTCGCGTGGCCCGCCTCCTCCTTCGCTAGCATTACTGCTTCGCAGAAGGAGGTGACCGCTTCACCTTTATCAGTAATAGGCTTGCGTGATAGGCCCAATCTCAATATTATTATACTACGATAACCGCTGAATACCGAGCAAAAACTCTTGATTAGAATTTATCAAGTGAAACATAAAATTCAAATTTATATTATTAGCAGCGTTTGATGTTTCCACTGCTCGATCTCTTTCACTTTCAGTCACAGCGGAACATGTACTCTTCTATTCTTCTCTAAATTCTGCTTCAAATCACAAACTAAGTCATATTTATTCATTGTTATTTAGACATTTTAATGATTGTATCCAAATTACATGATTCAATTTTGACATTTTTAACAGGATAGAACCACTTTAATTTTATTTAGTGTTAAATTTAAATTTAACTTTTGTAGAATGTATGGCTCAATTGTAAAATTCCATCTTATTGTAATTTATACCTACATTCTGGCAAATAAAGAATTTGATTTCGTTTTATAAACAAATTTATTTTATTTCCCAGACCTGCGCTTCCTGTCGGTGGACTTTCTAAACACGTTCCTGCTGACGTACCGCGTGTTCACGGACGGCGTGACGGTGCTGGAGGCGCTCAAGCAGGTGTTCTACGAGCAGTCGCAGCAGGAGATGGAGCTGGCGCCGCCGCCTGATGCCACCCGGAAGACCAGTGCGGCTAGCTCGGTTTCTGGTGAGGACTTTCATCATATTTCTGCTTGCTGCTAATACTTATTTGTTTAAGTACACTGTCGACATTGCAATTTATTATAAAGCTACCAGTAACCGTCAGTGAGATGGTGCTGGGATGTGTGTATAAATTAAAATGTAATCTATAAAGTACTGATCTGATTACGAATACTTTTTGTAACATAAAAGACACAGCGTCTACGGAATAGGTCACGCCTGAGGCTGTAAGAAAAAGTTAAAATAAGATTAAAATTAAGGACAGGAATAGGTACCTACCTATAAATAGCTCGTTTTTAAGAATGGAAAATCATCAAATTACTTCATCCGCTCTGGGTGGAGCGGAAGGGCGTGTCAGACTCTTACTGACTAAAACCCATCCGTGTTCCTTCTAAAGCCCTATGGGTTCCAGGGCCGCTGTGATTCTTTCGAACAAATTCCGCAACACCTATAAATAGCCCTGAAGAGCCTTTTCAATTAAAGCTAAATTTTGTTTTAAAACACTGGATTAAAGGATCATCCAAGAAAATGAAATAGAAAGTGATCTAGAGTGACTATAGTAGGCGCCAGATAATCGTGGAATAACGGTCATTGACCCACCTACAATTATTGACATTTTTAATTTGAAAAACGGAATTAATGACACAAAGCTGTCCCGAATCATCATCTCTCGTGATCCTTAACATTGTCTAATAATGGAAAACGATTCATATTTAATTGTTCAGGTACCTATGAACAGTTATTAGGGAAAGGTCAATAAACTTTATTCCACATTTATCTGGCGCCTACTATAGCTCATGAACATAATATGTCCAAATTCCAATAAAAGCTAAAATATATCTTGAAAACTGATTAACAAAGTAATGTGTTAAATAATACTACAATTATAAGCAGGCTTTCACTTAAACTGACAGAAAAAAAGCACAAACCATTTCAGGTTACGGGTCAGAATACAGCGACCGGGATTGGCAGTCCAGATTCTGGCGAGCATCCCGAAAAAGTAAGTTTATAAATCTACTTATTAGTACTGTAGAAACCTTTGCTTTAGAAATAAGGAGCAAGAAACGTGATTCTATGTAATAAAGTCTGTCGAATTCTAGGCGAAGATGAAGATAAGCTGTCACCGTACTTGACTGCACCATCGCGGAGGACCTCCACAGTTAGTAAGGTAATAGAACTATATCAACTCATTTAAATTTTGAATGTCCAAGTTAACGATATTCAAAAGGATACAATTCTGAATATGCATGTAAAAAAATTGCTACAGCTAACAAGTTTAACGAAAAGTATACAAAAATGTAATTCACAGAGAAAACAGAATCAAAATAGGGTATTTAACTGAAAAAATCTAATTAGTAACATAATAAGTAAAAACACACGTGACGTCACTATGATGGTACAATTTTTATCAGCGAAGTGACGTCACGTGTGTTTTGAACGCACTGTATCGGCTTTGTTGACGTTAAAAAGAAAAAATACGTGTCCAAAATTTTTTTGGAAATCTATCTGACTTAGATCTTTTCACTAAAATACTATATTGAGCAACCCTTTCGCGAAAACGCTTCTTCTTTCTTTTCATGACTTTTGACATTGGACGGACGATGAACTTCTCTTCCTTTATTTAAAATATTTGATAAAATCTTTCATATTGTTTACTACAGCTAATAAGAATTTTATTTGCAAATAAAAAATATCTAATATGTTAACCTCGGCTAGGCCATTGACATAAAAATAAGTACGGAACCTAATTCACATTTTTTACCAACAATGCTAAACTAGGCTAAGCTCTAACAATTTACAATTCTGTACACGCTTCCAAAAGACTGAGGAGGATAGCAGTCACTTAACAATACCAAAAATAATGGCCACATCATCCAGTAATGAGACGTTGAAAGGTACATACCGTTTTTACTGAGTAAGTAGATATTATTTTTCAAAAATCTTTCCTTTTTAGGGTTCCAAACATCCGTAAGAAACAGAACCCTTGTATGTATGTATGTATGTAACTCGGGTTGGTTTCCGCAACTCCACGACTAAGCGCGTATTTTGCGTGCAGGTGGGACAAATGTGTCATTCGATCCACCCCAGCTCCCCAAGGAAGGCCAGCAACGCCTTGGTGTTACTAACTATCTCACAAAGTGTACCTGGGTTACCGAAGTACTTAGCCCTGTAATCAGCGACTACCGGGCAGCTTAGTAGCAGGTGTGCTGCAGTCTCGTTCTCCTCCATGCAGGCTCTGCAAAGTGGGCTGTCGGTGACTCCTAACAAAACAGAACCCTTATAAGATTACTCAGGTGTCTGTCTGTTTGGCTGTCTGTCTGTCACAGCCAATTTTCTCCGAAGTAACTGGACCGATCCTGTTGAAATTTCGTACACATGTGAACTTCTGTGACCTAAACACGGACGTGGGGACTTTTGGGGGAAAAGTAGAAAATAAAAATAAAGTCTTTCAAACTGTACCGTGTGATATATGAAATTAAATGGCTTATTGTGTGGGTTTTATTTATATATTTTTCATAATTTTAAAGTTAATAGTTTTGAAGTTACTCAAAAAATTAAATGAAAAATGACCATTCTGCCTCTCTGCTCCCTTATCTCCAAAAGTACTGGGCGTAATTTTTTTTCAAAAGATGCAGATAATAGTTCTTTACCCATAGATTACAGGATAACCTATAAGAAGTCTTTAGTGTTAAAATAACATGTTATAAAAATGAAATTCATTCGGAACCCTTTGCACGCGAGTCCAACTCGCGCTTGGCTAGTTTTTTAACGTCCAAGTTGTCCCGGAACCAACTTTTCGCTTTCTTATCGGATACGAAAATCTAGCTTTGACCATAATGGTAAATCTTTACCCATCTGACAAAATCCTTTACCTGTATCCTACTTGATATAAATATTGAAAAAATATATTCTAAATATCTCACTCTACTTTAGGCACATCTCCATCTTCGCCTGGAGCAATCAGTTCAGTGACCCTAGTTGGGAGTCCAAAGAAGGTCAGTCCAGTTAATGATCCAAGTACCAAGAAAAAACCAGCAAAAGACAATGATGCTGCTGCCGCTGCGCTGGTTAAAGATGAGAGCATAGAGATGGTGGACCAGAGCGATGAAGACGTCAAATATAAGGAAGAAGAACAGGAGAAGAATAAGAAGAAACCTGATGATAAGTTTAAGATATCACAACGGTTTTCAGAGGTAAACATAGTACATGATTTTTGTGTCATAAAATGTTCAGTCTATGTCTTGCTGTTGGGAATCGTGATCGAGGGATCTTGGGTCTTGATTCAAATGATGTTTTTAATGACATCACAATCTACATAAGCTTTCGTCTATGCTATAACATTTCAGCAACTAAAATAATGTATGCTTATAACTGAAACAACTGTTTGTATATGTCACCGGAAAATAGAAAACTCCGTAAGATTATAAAATAATTTGAGAGATTGTTAACTCTCGATAAATTGTCAACTGAACATTTGGAATACTTTTTTACGCATCAAAATTTGATACTCTATAATATCTCAAAATCATTCCGAAAAATTGTGAACTGACTTAAAATGACGACCACTCAGAGCACAATGGTCTTTGGGGGGGAGGGCCCAAGTTACCAATTTATTTATCACACCAAAACAGATAAAATTGTAGACCAGACAGCTGATTGGTCGCCAGTTTATGTCAGTCCACAATTTCTCGGAATGACTTTGAGATATTATAGAGTATCAAATTTTGATGCGTAAAAAAGTATTCCAAATGATTATTTGACATTTTATCGGGACTTTACAATTTCTCAAGTTATTTCATTATCTTGATAAACTTTTATAATATTGATTATTTGAAAAATAATCTTGTTCATACCAACTTTGCCATAATGACACACAAAATTTTCGCCGGAGTTGCTTAATGGATGGAACTTGCTATATCCTCGATATCAGCAGAGCAGCACTTAAGCTCTGACGGCAATGTTGATCACATCAGCTGTAGCCACTGCTTCATGTGGAGAGTAGAGACAGAAACACAACCAGTTAAACAGTTTATCCAACAGCGCGTGCGTACTATGTCGGAGTCTCCTCGTCGGCTGCAGCCCTCGTCGGCTGCTTCCGAAGCTAGGCGCAGGTCTGACAGTGCTAGGGAAACTGCTGAGGCCGCCACTGCAGCTACAGAAGAACCCAGGAGGGCGTCCGATTCTGGGACAAGATTTGCTGCTAGAAGATCTGTGAGGTAAGAGACGAGAAATTTTGGGTGCGAGAAAAATTAATGCTTTTCGAGAAGGACATCATGGCAATCACCGAGGAAATCAGTTTAAAAAGCTCAGGAAGTGGACCAGATGGAATGCAACACAAAACATTTTTATTTAATACATATTAAAAACAATTATACACAGTCAAGACAACTCACAGCTACTCACCAGGTGATTTACTTTTATGTCAATTTGCACCACTACTACTCTCTCGGACACACCCGCATACAACACTTCAACCACTCACACCCAGAAACCCTGTGTGGGTTTCTGGGTGTCCCTTGTGTGTTATTTGTCACAGTTATTGTTGTTACTGTCCTATTTTTCACTTCACTTGTGTTCAATCTCCCCCTGACTTCCACTTATTTCAAGGCCATTCAAAATCTTTTAAAAACTTAATCTATCGTTAATTCATTGTTAGTTTGATAAATGAGTACACTTGGTGTGTCTTCAGTGAGCGCCGCTACACCAACTCATCGATCAACAGCGAGCGTCGTCGGTACTGGGGTGGCTCCGAACCACGCTCTTCTGTTACCTCCCAGGTGTCACATGCACAGGTATGATTACTTTTGTATCCTCTTTTTACTAGCACTAGCTAGCAGTTTCAACTACCGCATCTAAAGTGAGTAATAATACAGAGAAAAACAACAGTTAAAGCGAAGATGATAAGCATAAATAACGATTGAATACATTTAAATTCAGAACTACCGGCGCGAGACCAGCCAACCAAAAGCAGGAGTTGTCATCACATCTTTCAGACAATCTCACCGAAGGTAAGATGATTACAACTCTAGTTTTCATCCGATTCATTTTTATTCATAATGTACTTGTTATTTGAAGGATTGCGAACTAACTTGAGTATTGACCATCTAGCACACATGGGAGCTCACAATTCTCAATGTTGTGGCATGCTACTCACCTTTTTCTTAACCATCTAAAAAATTATTTGTAAATTTTACTAAAGTTATGATGCTTTTGCACGAAATTCTATTGAGAAGTCCTTCTTACCTCGACATAGTGCCTTCATACCTGATGACTATAAAAATGATAATGAAACTATTACTATTGATTTAACAGCTTTGGAAAAGACCTCTTATGGTGAGTTCATTGGTAAGGTAAAAGAAGTAGAGACTGATCCTAGTAGTGATGCCGTAGAAGAGTATTTTTAATAATTCCGCTTTACCTAGCATTCTGACGTTTCCTAACCCTTTTTTATCAATTTTGTAAACCCTATTGTAAAACGTAAACACGACACTACAGTCAACATTACTGATATCGTCCAAACTAAACTAATTAACTGAACATCTTACCCTGACGCCAACAAAATGGGATAACTGACAACATTTACAAGAATATGAGAATCCGATACTAGCTATAACTATCGTGAGTATAACGCATTGACCATCACAGACGACAGTGCTAAGCAAAGCAAACATCTTCCTGGTTTGCCTATTTTGTTGTTATTATTTTCAGGAATTTTGCACGCCACAATGATTGTAATGTGTGCGTCGAAGAGGTCTTTTCGAATGTCAGGATTATTTTCACATAAACTTGAGGTGGATAGTACCTATTCACTGACTGTACCTTCTACGTCTTCTTCACTATCACTCATCATATCAACATCTACAACTATCATTTCTACTTCAAAAAAGAAGTTCACACACAGAAATACAAAATTTTGTAATTTTATAAATTTGGCTTATGAAAAATTAGAATTAGATTTTATTTATTAAAATTTATTCCTAAAATTAACATTTTGATACACCTCGATTATTTGATTAGGATAATAACTGCACCTTCGGTTGTTTTTTTGTTTAGTACTTTTGGAATTAGCGATTGAATTGGAAACTGGTATTTTGATTAGATTTTTGTTTTTCAAAATTCAAACTTGAATAGAGTGTCAAAATTTGCATGCTTTTTACGGTATAATCGGTTAATGTGAAAAGACGTCATTTATTCCGAGTGGAATACCTTTTACCTTATCGTTCTAATACCTTCACTTTCTTTCCTATACCTTCACTCTGCCTGTCTTTCTGTCTTTGCATTAGAATACTATTTCATGTTAACTTTATATCCTATCTTTATTCTTCACCATCAAATTTTACTCTTTACTTCTTCATTCCGATTTCACTTAAAATCACCACGAACCATTATTAGAATTCCGGCGGGTCTTAAATTCGAATGAACTATGGCGCCATCATCAAATGCTATAAATTCACATTAATAATGCTGGTTTAGGAGCAGCACGTCTACTGCAGCAGTGGCGTTTGCCGTGGCCACTTCAGCATCATCTAACCCAAGATCACCTCCACCAAATTCGCCACCAGCTACTCGAAGAGATTCAGTTATATCAACTGCTGCTACTATGAGAGTGCTAAATGTTTTGAGGTTAGTGACGAAACCATATAGTCTCTCTATTGTTTTTTGTTTGTATTTGTTTTTATTTGAAAGGCTATCTATAGGAAATTGCTTTGAGTGATAATACCATTTTTGATTTTGTTCTAAGCTATGTTGTATGTCCTTTCAGTGCACATAGAGAATATTATTATTGTTTTAGTTCTTACATTTTCAATATCATCTTAATAATATTTCATAGGCACTGGATTTCTAAGCATTCTCATGACTTCTGGTCTGAGGAACGTCTACGAGGCCTTACTATGGACTTTCTCAAGGAAATAGAAGGTAGCCCAGGGTTGTTGCCAGCTGAACACAAAGCTGCGGCCCAACTACTGCGTCTGCTGGAAAGGGCTCCTGAGAGAACTGTGGATCTTAAGTCTTTGTTTGTTCCTCCTCATGTAAGTTTTTCTTTTACCTTAGTAACCAACCTAATTTTCACTGATATTTTAATGATAACATTAAAAAAATAAACATTTATATGCTGATTTTTAAAGAAAACTGTTACCTATATTGATTACATATGTACGTATTTCGTAGTCATAATTAAAACGATTTCTTCAGCTCAAACATTAATTAAGACTTTAGAGTTTAATCGGGATGTTCTTTTGATTTCTTCAGTTGTGTTGAAGTGAGACACTTAAATTACAATCATAAATATGTAGAATTTTTCAGGTGCCAACTAAAGAAAGCGTCGAAACACTTTCAGCTTTAGAAATTGCAGAGCAAATGACTTACTTGGACTATCAAATCTTTAGTTCGATCAACAGCGAGTAAGTTTCACTAAAAAACAATTTGACTATCAAATGGAGCACAACAACTCTAATAATTTTATTTATCTTATTGAAGGGAGTTCTTAGGTCAGGCCTGGACGAAGGCGGATAAGGCTGAAAGAGCTCCTCACATCCTGATGATGACATCACACTTCAATCACATCTCCAACTTGGTCATATCTGAAATACTTAAGAAGTATACTTTGGCTGGTATGTATTTTTTTATTATAAGCACACCAACAGCACTGTCACTTATAATTCAATAAAATTACATTCAAAATCGGCATTTTAGTATCTATGCAAATGACAAGTATGCATGACATTGAACTGAATATTAGAGACAAAAGGAAAAACTAAAAACTGCGTCCAGTAAACCTAAATTCTGAACACTACAAAAACAAAACAATTTGAGCTATTAAGACGTACATTGTTCGCACTGTGACTGCATTATTAATTTATACTTGTCCTGTTGCCATTTCGGGTATTGCAGTAGTAAAATCTCTATTAGAAAATAAATTACAATTCTGCGCTGTTTTCCTGATTTTTGACTTCGCAAAGTATGTTTCATCATCATCATCATATCAGCCGAAAGATGTCGACAGTACATTTATCACAATAAAACAAACAACAAAAATTTGGTGTTCGAAATTTGATATTAATTTAACTGTGATCCAAGGAAGAATGAGATTTCTTGAATCACAAGTCATGTCGATGAAGATATGTTGCACTTAAGACAAAATGAACATCAAAAATCATAACAGTTATATATAAGAAAAATATTTCAATGTTAACCAGGCCGCGTAGCAGCAATAGAGAAATGGGCAGCCGTGGCAGACATAGCCCGTTGTCTGCACAACTTTAACGGAGTGTTGCAAGTCTGTGCAGCATTATCGAACACATCAGTTTATAGACTCAAGAAGACTTGGGAGAAAGTGTCCAAGACGGTAAATTTTGTTTTCGTAATGTTATTGATATTTATAGCGAGGAAGGTGATACTAACAATAATTTATAATGTTACAGAGCAAGCAAACAATAGAACGAATGCAGACCATTATATCGTCGGAATGCCGATTCAGAATTTTGCGAGATGCTTTACACAGGTTAGTAATCAAACTTCAGTATTAGTTACTCCAATGTTGATGAATTTCATATAAAGCTTTGATGAAAAGGAAAATAACCACAAAAACTTTATGGTTTCTTTCTTTTAATTTACAGGTGTGATCCTCCATGCATTCCTTACTTGGGGATGTATTTATCTGATCTATCGTTTATCGAAGAAGGGACGACTAACTACACGCCTGATGGTCTTCTCAACTTCTCAAAGATGAGAATGGTACGTTGTTAATTTGTTGTATTGTTTTATGGCTAGATTGAAAAATTTATCGTTGATATGTGACTATCTACATGGGACACACTACAGGCACTTGATGCACTCTAAAACTTAATATGTACAAATAAACTTATCAGTCATGATATCAAGAATATTTATGCTGTTGCAGATAGCGCACGTGATCCGTGAAATACGGAATTTCCAACAAACCCCATATAAGATTGACCACATACCGAAGGTAAGCGCATGGTATTTGAAAATAGCTGTTGCATTACAATTAGTATTGCTTTTTCGAAACGACGAGAAACTTAATATTTATAACCTAGTAAATCTAAACTCAAACTAAATCATTTACTTTAAAAAAAAAAATAGTTGCAAGTTCCAAACAGTCCAATCTTTATGGAGAAGAACGTGCAAGAAGCTCCACGAACACTTTTAAACCATGTTATGATTTCAAAAGTCCTGGTTACGATATTCTTGCTATATATGTGAGAACAATGTACCTACTTGGAAGAAAAATAGTGGACTCAGAACACACTCTTTTGATGCTCCATTTTAAACAGCACAAACGGTGACAAAACTTACGATAGAAGTTGTCTGCTTGCAAAAGGTATGCGACTTTCTGCTGGACAACTCGCTGGTGATCCCAGAGGAGCGGCAATACACGCTGTCACTGGAGCTGGAGCCGCGTGCGCCGCGGGGATCCGGCGCCGGCCTGCCAGCGAGTGCGGCATCAGCCTCGCCGGGCTCCTAGCGCCGGCGCCGTGCCTCCCTGGCCGCGCTAGCTCCGCTGCGCAACGACCGCTAGGCGGCCCAGGGCAGTAGCACGCATTGCTTTGCACCCACCCCACCGTACAACTTATATACTTTCACTCCTATGTGTCTAGTTTCTAGTGATTTGCCGGAAAGATGCTTATTGACTTTCATAATTAAGTTCTTGTGATGTAAGATGTGTTGCGAGTGTTTTGTTTGATTCTGATAGAATGGTGGCCGGATTCTCAAATGCTATAAAATTTTCTGTTTTATTATATCTGACACTGGAAGAGAGAGTTTTTAGGCTTTGGGAATTCCGGAGTGAATGATACAGGGAGTTTCTGTTACCAAACCGTGTGTTGCGGTCACGCAGGCTTTCGCACGATATCGCGCTATCAATAAAGCCTGTGTACTTACAAGTGACCAATTTTTGGTGATAGCCATGCTGTTAAACGCAGCGATCCTACAAATTGGTCAAACCACGGTAAAACTCAGAGTAGTTTAGAAGTAGTTATTAAATTAAATTTTAAATTCGATGTACTTTTAGTAGGAGTAGTTAAGTTAGCTTCTTAAATTCTGTACCGAGTACCTCAGTTTGAATAATAATCATTTTGACAGCTGACGATTCACTTTGAAATAATAGTTTCTATGAAATGTATAACTGAAAATACAATATTGCTAAAGCTATACACGCTTCCGCTATGCGCTTTAAAAGAATTTCGAAATTAACGAGAACACTTATAAAAACTGATAATAAGATCTACTATTTGCAAATTCAATTCTAAATGTAAAATTAATAAGGTGTTATTGACCTCATAAAAAAGTATTTGCGAAATATAATTATATTAATATAAGGATTTGTGTTAAGTAAGGTTAGTCACGTAAAAGGTGAAATATCCTTCTTTAACTCTGTGAAAAATGAGATTAAATGGAAGAAGTGACGCCTACAATGGTTCTCTATTTTTGTATGATCTTCATTATTTGTCAATTAGGTAGGTCATAATAATAAGCAAAAACATATCACTGAGAACATCTGACTTAGTGCCCTCAACGTTGCATTAAATTTTATGAAAAACTTAATTAAGTTGTGAGACAAACTAAAAGAGCGTCCACTATTACGCGGGAAAAGTACCGACTTACTTTTATTTGAGAGACAAATATCACAATATAAAGACGCGGAGAAAAAAATAAAAATGAAAAATAATAACATAAATCTCATATATACAGAAAAAGGTTTGAAATTATGGATGCAAGCCAACATAAAAGGGTAAATAAACATTACCTAAGGAATAAAGAAACCAGAAAAGGGATAAGATTAAATGAGCAATGTAGAAATCTAAGATTGGTTGTTAATAAAACAAAACTTATTGTTAGAAACAATAATATAGAAATGAGAGCTTTTGTAAATAGTTTCAAAATAAAAAGATAAAATAAATCATAAAAACTTAAGTAAACCCAGAGTAAAAACTAAAATTTGATGTCTCTCTTTGGATATTTATATTTGCCCTATGATTTGAATGATCTCTAGTAATAATGGAATGAAAGTTTCTTATACATTCAAGGATTTCTTGAAATATTATTTGGTTTATTGTGAAAATAATATACCGTCGACTAAATAAGTAATATCCTAGATTGCTGATTGAAATACACGATCTTTTTATATAAAGCAATGATGGTTAATAATTAAAAGAACGAACTCTTGCTTTGATTGAAATATGCGGTTTGGCCTAATTTAAACTTCAACATCCAAGAATCGACCGGTTTGAAAATCTTGATGAAGAAAATAGTTCTACTTCATAACCAAGTTAAGTCGAGAGGCATATGGAAAGGTGCATGATTTTCAAATAACACACTTTTAAAATGACCGCAAATTGATTAATGAATGTTATTTGTCTTCGCACTGTTCCCAAACGGATGTCTAAGCTTACTTAAAAAAACTAGAAGTTTTATCAAAGATTGTGATTCCAGCATCGGATTAGTTCAAAGCGTCTTATAGAGTAACGTTTATGAAACAGTATGAAAGTGGTTGTTACATGTTACTATGGTTGTTATTGTCATTTCGACTGCTTTTACACGATCGTCTTAAATATTTCCCCTGTTATTCTACCGTGCTTGTTAGTTATAATGTATATTAAGCCCTTATGTGTACCACAAGGTTCTATTATAAGACCTGTTTTATCTTAATTCTATGAAATATTCTAAATATACTTTTATTGAATTGTTTCTGTTTCATACTCGTAAGTATTATCAGAATTAATAATTCAACAATTATGGTGTGAGTTTAATTAAAGATGAAGGAATATTACAGATTTTGATAAAAGAATAATATAAATATCAAGGTTATGTACTCGTTAGTATTTTACATAATGGTTTTAGTACCTACATGAATATCATTTTGGGCAGTATTATGATCTTATAGTAATAGATACTAATTTGATGTTAACATAATTGTTCTTTCCTCAAGTTTTAAAAATGATGAAACTTCTTCATGATGTCTGACGTAACTAAACGTGATTTCAAGTGAGATACTGTCTGTAAGTCTTTTCTACGTCCTTTTCTATGTCATTTAATGTTAGTGTTATCATAGATTTTAATGTACTGTAATGTGTTGTCGAGATGAGATCATTGTCGTCTACAGGCATTGTTTTCTTCTTTGACAAAGAACTTCACAATTTGACGAATGCTACTTTAAGATGTTACATCGCGAATAATATCTTAAAGTTTCGTAAGTATTCCCTTGATTGTGGCAAATATTAGGGTAGTTAGATTTATCTAAAGCATTAAAAGTACTGTTATTATCATTATAAATTATAAAATTATTGGCTGTTTTTAATATGTATTTTAAAATTATAAAAAAAATATTTTGGTGATTTTCCACTTACCTACCTTTAAATGCACAATTTTTAAAAGTATTATCACTAAAGGCTGTCACAATTGATCTAATTTAAAGTTAGATTTAATCATGACTTGTATAGATAAGAATCTTTTTGATTTGTTTAGTTGGTTTAGTCTTCCCCGTATTATGATGATTTTAATTATATTTTTTCTAATTTAAGTAGAGTAGTAGCCCTAAGATCGAAATATTTTAATCAACGATTGGGATTATCTACAATTAATATTAAAATATTTTATTGTTGTAGTTTAATTACAACCGTTGTAAAATATGTACCTACTTATGAAATTTCTACACGACTACGCTTCGATTTTAATATCTCTTATGAAATATCCAATAAGGATTTTTAATGAATACGTAATTATATGAAAATACTTTAAAAATAATCTTCGGATCTACCTCTTCAGTAAATGTCTTAATATTACAGAATTATATCTTATTTAATATCAAGATTATATTTATAGTGACCTAAGCGTTGTAACTTTACGGTTCAGAATCTGAAGTATTTATTTTGAAATATTAAATACGAAAATTTATTGTAAAACAATTTGTGTATATTCTGAATAGTGGTTTTTGCTTCGGTAACTGCATTTGCAGTTGGTACGAGAAAGAAACATATCATACAGAATTGCTTAACTTTCTTAGCAAAGCCATTTAATGATATAAGTTACAGAACAAAAACCACTAGTAAAAGATTCGTATTAATATAATTATGCAATGTTAGATTTATATTTATTACATTGTAGGTGCTTACGGAGTAATTATATTATGATTTATTTAAGAGTCCCGTATTTTTTCTACCATTGTAAAGTAACTTTAAGATTTATTTGTTAATATTTCCTTTCCCCTAACTTTAAGTAGATGCGTCGTGAGATTCTGCTACATCTAATCCTTTTTTTTCTTAAGGGAGATTTACAGTAGCTCCTGCCATTTGTCATTTTTCCCTGATAAAATTTCATATTAATCCCTTTCACAGTACCTATTTTTTATCTTCTCTATCTAAAAAGTTGTTTCACATGTGGTTAAAGACATACCAAAACCCGCGGTTTGAACGAACACCTGTTAATTTTAATAGAGCAAGGCGATGCCATTTGACGTGATGTGGCGGATATATAAATAGGAATATATAGAAGCTTGATTGAAAGCCAGCAATCACAAGTCATCGTGACGAAAAACTATTAATCAAAGAAACATTTTAGAAGAAACCAACGCATACATATTTAGTGGTTACTACAACAATACGTAGAACAATGCCTAGAAATGTATGCTAAATTTGGCGTCATTCCAACGGCTAATTTTAGCGTTGCAGCCACTTGTAATGGTATAGTGATTGCAATGCTATTGATGAATATCGACGTTAAACTGACGGATTTAGGAGACTTATAGCTTGATCTCACGGCGCGTCTAGAAACCTTTTTGGGTGAATGTAGTAGAGATAAGCAGTGGAAGTTATGTCGATTCCATAGCATCTATTTGTGTTGTATCGTTCTTTATGGTATCGATTTATAAAACATTTGATTGTAAGTTTAGATGGATATTTGTTTCTTTCTTGCTGCTGCGTGCAGGTTTAAAAGAAGAGGTTAGAACCGTCTACTGTGTTTATTTTTGAAGCCTTTTCAGGTTTGTGGCACTGCTGTCACTTGCTTATCTTTACTGCGACACCTCAACTGCTTTTAAAACAACATAGATGTAATTATGAGAAGAACTGTAAAATACGTCTTTTCTTCATTTAATTCAGTTGTAAACTTTAAAACATTGTTTATGAATTTTCGACAATATAATAAATTAGAAAGTGCAGAAATATCAATATGTAAGTTGTCGTGAAGAAATAGATGTTTAAATTAACCGTCGAGACTTTTTGCCCACTGCTTAAGGGGTCATCGGGTCTCAATATGACGCTAATATTAAAATAGTACATAGATATATCTACTGTAATAAATTATAGATGACTTTAAATGGCACCTTATGTACAACATACAATACAATACGTGTTAGATTTTAAATACCTATCTATTTAAATAAGAGAGTGTTAAAAACTAATGTTGCGACATATACTGACTTATTATTAATATTATACTCAAGCTTCGATTCAATTGATTTCTTTTTAGAATTACCAAAATATCAAGCTCTAGATATTACTAAATTTATTGGATTATTAGTAAGAACATTAGAAGAAAGCACTAGGGTTATGATGAGTTTGCGATGGCACACTCATTATAACCCTAGTGCTTATAAATGTACATTGACGTAACAAAATTTGTTGCGTGCTAGAAATTGTAATTGACAATTGAATTGAAGCTCCATAATTCACTGTCTTAGATATTCTAAATTATCATAATTTGGCTGTGAGTTATTTAAAAAAGATCGTGAATAACGATGCTTAATATAATCTCCCGATGACCTCTTAAGTAAATGTTATCTTTGGTAGTCAAAACTATGGAGTCGCTCAGTGATGATGATGAACTAACACCTATATTCTTAATCCTTTTGAATGAAAATTCCTCCATAAAAAGCTATTAGGTACTGACAACTTTATTGACAGAGGCTGAGTCGAAATTGAGTCGAGTGAAAGAAATGACCTGAAATATACGGGTAAAATGAAAAACAAAGACAGATGAAGGGAAGTGTGCACTAACACACTAACATTGCTCCGCACTAGGAATTTCTTATATCAATTAATTGTGTTTCTTCCCAAAATGTTATCAAAGATCAGCATATAACTTTTAACGGATTCTAAAGTTGAATTCCCGTAGACTATAACGACGCACATATTATCACTAAAAGATAATTTTGTTGTATTTTATATTAGCATCAATAAGAATGTTTTCATATTCTGCGATGATGGCATCATCACCAAGTTTATTGATTTTTCCTGTCTGAAACGATGCTATTTTTAGAATACTCGTATTGAAATACGAGTAGGTACCTATTCTACTGCAAGTAGAATTTGCTTTTACGGTACATTAGTCTGGCTCTATGTTTCATAAATCTGTATAATGGTTTCATCGATTGGGACGTCGCAGGTTTTGTTACAAGAAGAGTCGTGTTGGGGGTTTGTTGAAACAAAATTGTTAGTTGCAGCCTGAAGCTTGGATCTTTTTTTCGATGAATGGCTATTTATTCACCCTCTATTACATGGGACTAGCCTTAGATGATGAAACATGGCTGCAATAATACCACCGCCAATCCCTTTCTCGAAAATGTCATGATACTGTGATGAATTAATGGTACTTTTTTTTAATGATGGGAAATCATCAAATGACTTCTTCCGCTCTAGGTGGAGCGGAAGGGCGTGTCAGACTCTTACTGTCTAAAACCCATCCGTGTTCCTTCTAAAGCCCTTTGCGTTCCAGGGCCGCGGTGACTCTTTCGAACAAATTCCGCAACCCTGGCAGGCTCTGACCCTAGCGCGCCCCGTCTGCTATGCTGACATCTCTTTGAGGCGCGCGTAGAACACAACGCGCTATCGACCCGGGCCTGATTGTAACCGGAGAGCAAGCCACCCAACGCTCACCATCCGCAGGCCCGCGCCTACGGTGGCCGGGGATCGCCCTGCTACTCCCGACGCCCGAGGCGTTTCCTGTAGGAATTGATGATACTGAAACCTAATTTAGCATGGTCGTGATTCTATCGTTACCTATTTGAATACTGCTTCTACTTTCCTCAATTAAGTGTCAGTATATAATATTATGTCTGCCACCTGAACAGCTACAAATATTTACATACGAAAGTAATCTAGTCTGTAATAAAACTTAATTATATGTCATACGCTTATCAACTGTTAAAACATAGCCTCATTGTAATATCAATATGTATTTTATTGTAGCACTAGAAAATATATTGGATGGAAACGCGACATTTCAAACATTTATATCACTTCTTAATTACTTTTTATGTCGCCCCGAACGATTTCATTCTGTCAACGCCGACTGTCGCTGAAAACCAGCGCTATGGCTCTGTCTCCCACACGAGTCCCAGCATTATGCTGAGCGATTGCCGTTTTGCGCGTATATTATATTTTTTTTTGGTATGCGCCGTGCTTGTCGCAAATAAACTCTTTTTCTTTCTTTCTTCTTTCTGAAGATAAAATTTACACGTTACCATTTTAGTCGTCTTACAAAGGCAGCCCACTTAACATAGGGGAGAGGCGTACAAAATGACATAGGTGGGTCAAATGACATACCTACTTTTCTCCGAAACCACAGACTTCTTAGTTCTCACAATGGCTTGTAAAGGATCGCTTAGTAACAGGTCGCAACCTGTGGCAGCACCAGTCGCGTTCGTTGGGCCGTGTGGTGCGGACACATGTTTGTTTAATTTTTGCAGTCACGAGTTATAAGCAGGTGGATTTTGTTTCTCGTACAAGTAAGTAGTTTTTACTTTAATTTGTTTTTATTTAGCATATATTTATTGTAATTTTACTAAATAAGTTTCTTAATAAGTTTCTTAAAGTTATATAGAAGTTACAAAAATAGAAATAATGGTATGGGTGGATGATTGAATGAGGGATTGTATTTGGAGACCAATACATCCTGAATGTTGATGCCACCCTGAATTCATTATACTTAAGCTTTCACCCATTGGTTCATCAGGTCAGGAACAAACACATTGATGTCATTCAATATGGCAATTTTCTCAGTGGGGGGTAGAGTTGTGTAGGTGGTTAGGATTTGTGGATTCTTCTTTATATACTCAATCAATTCCATCAAATTTTTGTTCAGGACTCTTTCTAGGGGAACTGGTTTTCTAATGACCTCAACCAGTTTTGCAATCACTGTCCCTTCTGAATTTGTAGCCATGAATCCAATATTACCATTGGCACCACAGGTCAAAGTCCCCAATTGAGATGTATATGAAAACCCTGGGGTTATAGAGATTCGGGTTCCTACGGATGGATCAGGATTATGACTTGATGCGGTTGATGGAGCCCTCTGATAGTCGGATCTTGTAGATGATGTAAGTTGAGTCATCTTGAGAGTCTTTTTATCTAACTCTGCGGTGTATGCTGTCATACTGCTAGCTACGTTGTTCCAAGACAGAGATAGATGCTCTAGAGATGTTTGAAAGGCTTCCTGTTGAGCTTGGATCACATTTGTGATCACCAGAAGATCTGTTGATGCAGTTGCTATGTCAGAAATAGTGGATTTTGCATTTCTTGCAAGAGCTGCTGTATAAGCAACAATTGCAATTTTGAGGGTTGCAATAAGAGCACGAGGTCCTAGGAGACACACATCTATCAATTCATCTAATAGCTGAGGCATGTCATCTCCACTTATCCTGATTAGATGTTTGTATTTACCACTTAGATCCCCCCTGGTGTCATTACTTAATGTACTGATTGTCTTCATTGCAGTAAGAATCCTTTCATCTAGAGGATCCTCTAACTGTGTCCAGTAATTCTTCAATAATCCCAGAAGTTTCACTAGATCTTCAGGATAAGGTTGACAAATGTTAGAGCAATTGGATCCCGGGAGAGGTTTTTGTCCTGTCATATAGTCTTCAACCTCAGTTAGGACATCATGAGTCAATCCTATCTCAGCTAGATCTAAGGTGTTAAGCGAGCTTGAAGCCATTCTTGGGTATATAATGGTATTTCTGTTCTTAGAAAATGTGGGGGTCCAAGTTTCCTCGACGGGAGGGATAGATGATTGATCTTGAGACTTCAGAAGAAACGATAAGACAGTTCTCAATATTCTGTGCATAATTTTTTGAAATAACTTTGAGAATGTTTTGGAAACTCAAAATTCTAGTTAAATTTTTAGTTATTGTTTTCTAATGTTGAAGGTTATGAAGTGGACAAAATGGCATACACCTTGTTCGGGTAAAATAGCATACTATGTCATATGACCCACCTTTTTTTTCTTTTTTCCAGATAATTGTACATCATGCCACGCAACTATTCTAGAAAAACAGACCGACAGGATTGGGATAAAACCTCCATGGAAAAGGCTATTGAAGCTGTAAAGAATAATGAAATGGGCTGGCTATTGGCTTCTAAAGTGTTTAAAGTCCCACAATCGACTCTTAGAAGACATGCACTGAAACAAAATAAAGTCTTAGCTCCAACTACTAAAGGTACCTACTTAGTATTTTTTTATTTTCGCGTTTTGTTCGCATGATTAGAGCGGATTTAAACACGTAGGTACCTTTGTTTTAGGTATGGGTAGGTACAGGAGTGTCTTCACATATGAAATGGAACGAGAACTGGTAGAACATATTAAATTACTAGAAACGAGATTGTTTGGATTCACAAGAAAGGAAGTTTTGGAATTGGCGTACCAGTTTGCAGACGTTAATAATATTCCTCATAACTTCAACAATGAAAAAAAGATGGCAGGCAAAGAATGGTTGGCTGGATTTCGACGCAGACACCCGGACATATCCTTGAGGAAACCTGAAGCGACTTCAGCTGCAAGAGCCCAAGCCTTCAACAAGCCCCAAGTAGCACTGTTATACAACACTTACCAAGACATTATTCAGAGCAACAACATTTCTCCTCATAGGCTCTACAACGTCGATGAGTCAGCATTATCAACAGTCCAGAGACCCCAAAAGGTCTTTGCTACTACTGGGCGTAAGCAGGTTGGGGCTTTGACTAGTGCTGAAAAAGGGGCTCATGTGACAATTGTTTGTTGCATGAGTGCAAATGGTCATTTTATCCCGCCGTGTTTAATTTATCCTAGAAAAAATATGAAACAGGAGTTGATAGACGAAGCTCCTACCGGTACTATGGGTATTGCGCAGGAATCAGGTTGGATGACAACAGCTGTATTTTATAAATGGTTGGTGCACTTTCAGTTGCATGTAAAAGCGAGTCTTGATGACAAAGTGCTTTTAATAGTTGATGGACATATCAGTCATAAAGGTATTGAAAGCTTAACATTCGCAAAAGAGCATGGAATCATTATGGTGTGCTTGCCACCTCACTGCACGCACCGCATGCAACCATTAGATGTATCTTTCTATGGTCCATTGAAGACTTATTTTAATCAAGAAGTGAGCACTTGGTTAAAGAGCCATCCAGGTAGAGTTGTTACTCACTTTCAAATAGGCGCAATACTCAACAAAGCTTATGGCAAAGCAGCAACGGTTCAAACTGCCGTCAATGGATTTCAAAAAACTGGTCTCTGGCCTGTTGATCCATACATATTTCCAGATTATTTGTTTGAGCCTGCTGAGACGACAAACATTCCCATGCAACAAGATCGGGTAGAGCCCGAAGAAGATTCAACGGCAGCAGAAAACCTGTGCATACCCTCAGCGGGTCCATCTCAGGTAGAAGCAGGGAGTTCGACATCACTAATATTTGCAAGCACATCAGCCGCAGACAACCCACGTCCACTCTCAGTAGTCCAATCTAGAGACACAGCTACTGCAATACCTACGACATCCACATCATCTAAATTGATACTCCAAGAAATGAATATCAATGTTCCAGTCAGCGTGCTATCTCCAGTGCCAAAAGGAATTTATGTGGCTGGACAAGGTAAAAGAAAACCACGCAAGAAACCAACAGTATTGGTGTTAACTTCAACGCCAAATATAGAAGAGGCAAAAGCAAAATCAGCTCCTCCACCTGTTCCAAAGAAAAACACGAGAAAGGTTACAAAAGCTCTGGATTTTAGTTCCGACAGTGAAAATGATTTCTCTTCCTTACAAGCTCACACTGAAGCCGGAGATGATGATGAAGATTGTCCTTGCATTTATTGCAATGACCTCTACTCCAGGTCCAAGCCAAAAGAGGTCTGGCTAAAGTGCTTGAGCTGTAAAAGATGGGCTCATGCATCATGTGCAGATGTTCCGAAAAATACAAAACGTTTTACGTGTGAACTCTGCATATAATCGACTGATTTTCATAAAAAATTTGGTGTGCCATTTTGTCCACACCACGTGTGTCATTTTACCCGCCTAGGGTGGACATAACGGTTTTTGTTCAAGTTTGAAAAACATATTAATAATTCTATTGTTTTTGCACTAAGTTGATTGATCTCTATAATTTTAATAGGTAATGAACCAAAGAATACATAGTTACTTAAAGTGTTCACTATTATTAATAAATATAGATTTTATGACTGATTTAATAACTAGTATGTCATTTTGTACGCCTCTCCCCTACTGGACATAAACTACCTCCAGGCGCGATTATTTTTTTAAATAATTCATTAAGATGCAATAAAAATAAATTATTCATTAGAAATATGAAACAACCTGATAATTATGTTTACGTATCAAAACTATCGCTGTCCCATTCCGCGCGGATGTTTCAAACTACATCACGGGTCATGAACTTATGATAATGAAACGTTTTAATTTTTTTTAATATTAAAATGTTCATAAATATATATTTTTTTAAATGAATTTGTAGAAGTCATCGGATAGATGAAGTGGGCACTGGGCAGCCCACTTCATCGTTATAAGGCAACTAAAATGGCATCGTGTACAATGAAGTGAATACAGTACAGACTTCGGCCATCAAATGGTTGTCACACGTCTGTGGTGTGAAAGAGAAAGTAATATCTAAAAATAAATGTGCGAAAGCTTCAAAGTTAGGGTCAACATACGACCATGATATTAGACGAGATGATGATGTAACAGCGTTTGTAGCTAAAATGTCTATTTCTGTAGTAATAGATAGCATCTACCTAGCCTTTTCCCAACTATATTGGGGTCGGCTTCCAGTCAGTATTTTACGTGGAGCGGCTGCCTACCAGACCTCCACAACCCATTGGGTAACACGGTAGTTTTGGCAAGACTGGAGTCAGATTTACTGGCTTCTGACAATCCGTAATGACTGCCAAAGATCTAGAAATAAACAGGAACAAAGCATAAGCAGTAATAGACAGCGTTGGATAGTTTAGACTGGCCTGTTGGTCGAGTGGTTAGTGACCCTGACTGCTAAACCGGAGGTCGTGGGTTCGACTCCCACCCAGGACAAATCTTTGTGTGATGAGCATGATCATTTGTTCTGTGTCTGGGTGTAATTTGTCTATAATATGTATGTTTTTAGGAATAATATATAAGTATGTTTATCAGTTGTCTGGTTGCCATAGCACAGGCTCTGCCTAGTTTGGGATCGAATGACCGTGTGTGAGTTGTCCCAAGATATTACTTTCATTATTAGATATTATTACAGTTAAATGATCTGAGTTTACATGAAGATTTGATAGATGGCAAAGGACAAAGTTTTGAGCCATTGGAATGAGTAGATTTATCATCGAGCGACTTCATAAGTAACTATATCTGTGAACTAAATGTACTTACTTTTACATGTAAATTGTAAGCATAAATATATGTTTAGATATTTGCAGTTCATACAATAGATTATGTTCGTGTTATGTATACTGTAGTCTCCAACTCTACGACAAGTCAGTGCATTGAAAAGATGTTAACTAAGGAATATTTTAGTGTTTTGTCAAAATTCATCATCTGCCTAGCCTTTTCCCAATTATATTGGGATCGGCTTCCAGTCAAACCGGATTCAGCTGAATACCAGTATTTTACGTGGAGCGGCTGCCTACCAGACCTCCACAACCCCTTAACTGGGTAACACGATACTCCTTGGCAAGACTGGTGTCAGATTATCCGGCTTCTGACTATCCGTAACGATTGCCAAAGATCTACAAATGACAGCCGAGACCAACGGCTTGACGTGCTTTCCGAGGCACGGAGGAGTCTCGGTATGTTAAGATGGTCACCCATCCACAGAACCAACCTCGGCAAGCGTTGCTTAACCTTTAAGATCGACCGTAAACAATACAAAAATAGCAATCATTCAGATACATAATGATCTAAGTACTAAAACTATCAACAATCATGAACTCTAGTGAAAAAATCAAACAAATACATACAATTTTTTTTTTTTTCAAATAGATACAAGATAGTAACATATAGCCGGAAACTCAGGACCGTTTTATTATGGATCAAAAAACGTCCTTTGTTTTAGCAAGCCATGATAAAGCGACAAGCAATGAAGTAGATAATAAAACCGGCCAAGTGCAAATCGGGTCGCGCATAATGGGTTCCGTACCGGCGCCATTATTATAATGATAAACTATTATGCCGCTAAAACCGAGTCAAAATCACGTCTCTGGTATGGAGATCCCCATTTATTTTTAATACATTTAAAGTATAAAGGAAATAGATTTTCGAGACACCATAAGAACAATTTACTTAGACATTCCTTCTACAAAAACAGCCATAGTCAGAATGATCGAAGTATTCATGAATTTGGTACGAGCATTGTTTGTCTGTCCTTTACTATCGAGTTGCTATGCAAATGAACTTGTGGCTGACGCGACGGTAAAATATTCGTTGGATGTCCTTGACAGTCAGTCAATGATTTTAAATATACATTTACGGGGTTATTGACTTCCAGAATTAGTTTTATAACATTATTACTTTTTCATTCTTGTGGTCATTGATTTGAGTTTCCTGTCTCAAAGGAATTTCTTTTAGTATCACTACTTTCTTAGAATTAATCAAAAAATGTTCGGGACAACTTAATTGATATTGTTTGATAGGAATAAAAATTAGAGGTTCTTAACTTGTTGGTCCTTCGAGCCGGATTTAAACCTACCAACTTACTTATCCACTTTAATATTTTTGTATAGTAAGCTCAAGAGGTACAATTTTCTACGAATTTGTCGAGTCTATTTAGTGGCACTTTGGACTTTTATCGTTGACATAAAATTAACGATCACAGGTCAACGTAATCTGAGCCAAAAAGTCAATTATGTTGAAGTCATGACTTTTTTATTTGCTCACTAAAACAACAGAATCTTTCATGGGCACCGGATATCTAAAACCGTATGGACAAAATAAACGCGTCTTGAATTTTTGATTGCTTTTAGTTTATAAATTAATAATATATATATTATTTTTTAAAAATAATTAAAAGGAATTCGGCAAACGTAAGAACGTTTAAATAAAGGAATCATTAAATTAAATACTGATATGGAATTGTAAGCAGATAATGAACGAAACTTAGGTGTATTTTAATAAGTTTAAATGCTTGCTGTAAATTACCGAAAGTATGAATGGTAAATTAATGTAGGTACGATATCAATGCAGAAACAAATGCCATTCAACCAGCTTTGCCAGTTTGCATTGTTTGTTAAGTACCCTGTTCCATGTGTTAGTCATAGAATGTGTTTACGAGTTAAGCCACTAGCTTAGCAAACGTCGAGGTTTCTTTTGTTTTGTTTAATGTTTGTTCCATTTCATGTTTGTTCTTCTTTGTTATTTAAGCAAACATCTACTGAGTTATTCAACGAAGACAACACATGTTTGAAATAATTTAGTTTCTTGATAGGTAAAGTTCTATTGGCGTAGTTCTCTATTATACGTTTCAAAATCCCAATCCTAACGCATAAGTCTAAAAATAAACAAATTAACTTGCATCACCCACGACTCCGCCGGAGTCGTCGAAAGGAATTCCACTAGGAGCAAAAACTTTTACGGTTAAAGAGAGAGGGAGAGCGAAGTATATTTCTTTCTCTGTCCTTTGTTTAGTCAAAATAACATATAGCTATTGTCTAAAACCTACGTCTCGGTGTGTTCTCCAATCTTTAATACTGGTTTACTCAAGGGACTTTAAACTTCGTTTAAGTTCTAACACCACGTTAAAAACTTGTTGGTGGTATTAACATTTTAATGCTCTTTACTAGAGAATCCGAAGACACGTTATTTGAAATTCAGCTAAAATCTAATTTACTGAAATGTACACAATTTTGCAGTTTGTAGTCTTTTGTAAAGTTGCTATTTTTGACATACGTGGTGTAATAGAACATTAGCGATGAAATGTTTCTGTTTTTATTAGATGTATTATTTTCGATGTATCTGACTTGCCGTAGACTCAACCACTGTTGTTAACAGATCTAACTTCCTCAATTGTTGTTCCCTTCACAATAAAGTTGTTATTGTAAAGTTTCTATTATGTGTCTTATTTATTTATTTATCCTGGTTCCTCTACACAAACCACACGGTGTTACTGTTTTAACGATAGATGCAAACAGGAAGTCACTAATGGCTTGCAAACCATTACAAGTGGCTGAGGCATTTTCTATTATTATAAATGTACGTGAAAGAGTAACAAACAACCATCCATCCAAACAACAACAACATTTATAAAATAAGTAGGTAGTAATTAGGATATGTTTAATCATAATTGAGATTGAAAAGCAATGTTGCAACGCTTTAGGCAAGTAGGTACACCAATTCATATTTGAGCATCTATTGAAATGATGACAGAATGGGACCCTAAAATATTTTGACAAAGCTATAATGAATGTGTTAATCCATTAAAAGGATACACAAACAACCGGACACCGTGAATCATTAGAGCAAATGATGACAAATGTTAGTACACAGCCAGTTATAATTATACTTAAAGTCAGCTACATCATTTAAAATATACATATACAATATTTTTTTGTCGCTACTCTGAAGCGGCTGGTAGAGCCTTATCTCTGGTTGATAATGTCGGTAAGTATATTTTACTTAATTTATTTACCTACCTAACTACCGGCGTTGATAAGTTCACTCTAGGTATCGTGACACACGATAATATGGTTTGGTTTATACGTGCTGCTAATTTGAATGATACATGATTTTGGGAACTTTGACCGGAAATGTCTTTAATTAGATACTCTATCGCAATTGAGTGACTTGACGTGTTAGGCACATGTAAATGCAACATTTGTGTCACGTCGGTAGCCTTTCTGAGAAACCAATGTTTGATATAAATGTGCATGAATTAGGACGTAGTGAAAGATTTTCGGACGTAAAGTCGGAATTTGTCCTAAATGTGATTTGTAATAGACGAAATTACAATGAAAAGGACCAAAGAAACAAAATTCAAACACTTAAAATCCGACTTTATTACGTAGGCATACAATTACAATTATACTTCGGTGGGTCCGTTCTCAGTCCTGGCTTCCTCCGCCTCCATCATGAGAGGCGAGGATCCACATAAGCGCAGGTCCTTGGTGTACGCGATGACTCCCACGAACAGACCAGATATGACTAGCCAGATACCTCCCATGTAGAAGGTTAGGTCCCAGGATCCGGTGAGATCGTACAGCATTCCTGGAAATTGAAGAAAATTCTACCTTTGACTTTTGTCTTTCTGGAGTGTGTAGGATCGAAATCTGTATCGAATGTGTATGAAACGTGGTCCTTGAATGTGCCTGTCGGACGCTATGTTTCTGGGCAAACTCTTAAGACTTCGACGTCTATAAATTACTAAGAAATCCTGGACATAGAGCGACACTCGCATCTGTTGGAAGTACATAAACGCCTATACGTCCTTACTTATTAGATTTCAGTGGCCTTAGTGCGAGTTTTTTAACGTTCTCGATCGCGTTAGCGTAAACGTTCGCTTATGTCAAAATGTATGAAAAAAAAAAAGGTTCTCCGTGAGTCTCACCAGAGAGCGCTTATTTAGTTGCAATACAAATTGATGTTGCATACTGAATGATTACCCAAGAGTATATTATCAGGTTTCCAATATGATTAAATACACTTTCAGCTTTTCAGTTATCCAAAGCGAATCAGCCCTACTTAGTAGTAGGTAGGTAATCAACGTAAGAGGCATTTTGGTAAATGTCCTTGTCGTTATTGATACTTCCGGTATCGACTTCTCTTAATTATAACTAATTTAATGACATGAAAATTATTCCAAGGGAACATACTCCCGGGATGAAAATATCCTATGTGTTATTCCAAACCATAATCTACCTCTGTGCCAAATTTCATCATGATCCGTCCAGCCGATTACGCGTGAAGAAGTAACAAACATACACACACACACACTCACAAACTTTCGCCTTTATAATATTAGAGTGATTTTGTCTTTTAAATTTCTCTTACCTCCAATAGGCGGCCCAACAAGATGCCCAATACCCTGACTCAACAGGATCAGTCCATACGCCACAGTGAAGTTATCAAGAGGCATCAATTCCATCAGAATCGTCGGTGTATACGAGTAGGAACTGGCGAAGGAGAGCCCAAATACTGCAGATATGACAGCGACGATCCAGTAGTCGGTGATGAAGAGTGGGTAGGTGGCTACGGAAGCTCCACAGATTATGAGGCAGACGGCGTAGGTCTTCGTCACGTTCAACCAAGGCTGGTCTCCTGCCCAGCCTAGGGCTACCTAGAAGGAGATTTAAACTGTGTAAGGCTATATTAATCAAGATGGAGTATGTCTGTAGACTGGGGAGTTTGTTGGGCCACTTCTTCTTCCCAGCTAAAACACTAGGAAGTGGTGACGGGCGGGCGTTTTGGGGGACTGTCTTTTATGTAGAACTTTGACGTTCAAAAAGTGCTGGCACTCAGCCTAATTTGAATAAATTACTTTTGATTTTGATTTTGATCCAATAAAACTGGAGAAATAATCAATATTTAGGAATCAGAGTTAATTTTATCAATTCAATTATTTTCAGGAGTAGAAGTCCTGTAATTTATGAAGGTCTACGTGTTGCGCCAAATCTAAATGAATTGGAAGAAATGCAAAAGAATGATGATGGGCAAGTTAGGCTTGTTGGCTACTAAATTCTAAATTCCATTTTTTGACTGTTTAAAACAATTATGATGATTGCTAAAAAGTTTAATTAAAAATCTCACTCACGATTCCAATACTACTAGAAACTCCAATGATGGAGATCATTGTAGGTCCACCCTGCACATTCATTTCGTTCATGTAGGAATTGAGGAAGAAGTACGGCACGATGAACCACACGGATAGAATCAGGGAAGACAAGTTAAACATCAGGAAATGGAACTCCGTAAACATTTTGAAGTCAAACATGGATTTCATCGTTTGGCCGAAGCGGTTGTACCATCTCTGCAAAAAATACATAGAATTGTTAAGACAATGCAACTCTAATACAAGTACAATTTTATGACAAAGCATTGAATATAAATGAACTCACCATTTCATCATCAGATTCAGAATCAAGAGACCAAGATGAGTTCCTATACATATCTGGTAATGACGAGGCTCTCAACTTGTACCTAGTGATAGACATCATAGCACCTCGGTGCATCATACTAGTTTTATACAAAGGCATATCCCTCAAGTAATGATGGTCAGTAGATATCTGTCTGAACCAGCTTTGTTGTTGTTGTTGCTGCTGTTGCTGCGACATCTTTGAGTCTTTTGGACCAACTTTCTGCTTCGTAGAATTAATGTTTGTATTTGACTTCACAATTTCGGTTTTAACACCTTCGCTCTCACTCTTTTTCGTTTCTCTCTCTGTCCCGTCTTTAGGCTTCTTTGCTTTTATTTCCATAGGTAACTGAGCAGGTGGTGGTGCATTTGCTGGACTCTCAACGTTTAGGTGGACGTCAGAATGCCTCCGTGTTAACACGTCCGGATAATTTTGTAGTATGATGTTGTACAGACGTTTGTTTCTCATCAACTTATCTATGACTTCAGCCGGAACCTGCGAAGAGTAAATAAGTGTTATGCACATTGTATAACATAACGACATTGATGTCTCAAATTATGTGACCTACCTTTTCATTCTGCTGTACAAACGTCGGTAGATGAATAGCTGAATGCATTCTCTTGTTTGTTTGCTCCGCGTTTGCTTGTGTTGTCGCTTCCAATTCTTCAGCCTCCTTTATGCTTGTCGCTAACGTTGCCAAAATGTATTCGGGGCTCTTTCCACATTCCAACAAAGTTTTTAATTCTTCAGCATCTAAGTACGCTGATTCTCCTCCAATGGATCTTGACGAAGTAGAACCAGCACTCGATGATCTTCTAGACATTATTTTAGAAAGCTTTCGCTCCCGCTTCTGTTTGATTTCTAACCACTCTGGGTTTTTCATTAATGCTCCACATACACACATATTGAGTAGAGTACCAGCTAATAAAACAATAGTATTTCTCCAATCGTATATTTCTAAGAAATAATGAGTCATTGGTGAATATATAAGCGTACCAAAACCTATTCCACACGAAGCTAACGATACGGCTAAGTTTCTTCTTTTATCAAACCAAAATGCTACAGAGACTACAGCAGTTACGTACAAAATTCCCATCGCTAGTCCACTTATAAAACCAAAAGTCAAACACAACATTTCTACTGAGTTACTAATAGCAGCTAATAGGAATCCAATAGTTGATAGCACTCCAGCAATCATAGTCATAATGCGGCATCCATATCTATCAACTAAGGCACTCATGATGGGCCCCGCTAGTAATGGAGTGGCGATGAAAAGACTGCCAATCAATGATGTTTTTGATTGCGTAGTTTCGAAGTATGAAGTGAATTCTTCATGGAGTAGTCCAAAGGAGAAGGCCAGGCCATCGGCACATGCTGATACAAGAAATGCTGAGGCTACTACTACCCAACCCCATCCACCGTCTGGTATTGGAGGAAGAGCTACATTATCGCTTTCATCGGAACATATACTATCTTTATCATCTAGTCCTTCGAACTTGACCCTGTCGACGGGTGATTCTGACTCATCTCTAGTATAATGAGCGACAATATCTTTTTCTTCTGACTTTATTGAATTAATTGTGTTGATGTCTGTATTGTTGTGATCTTTTGCATGCCCATTGTTGGATTCTTCTTTAATTTTCGCAGCTTCCTTTGATTCAACCATAATTGTTTATTATAGCATAACGTTGATTTTAATTGTAGATTCTGGTGATCTGGAAATAAAAAATAACAGGTAATTAAAACTTTATACTAACTTGCTTCGTTCGTATGTGTCCGGTTGGAATTTAGCTATCATTTTTTTGTACTATGTTCAAGATGCAAATAAACAGAACATTAACAAATTTTTTAAAACGAAATGTAGGTAAGGAATCGCTGCTGAATGATCAACGACTACATTTAATTTGAATAATTAGATAGGGCTTATGTTTAGTTATGTTTTATCATCTTCATCTAAATAATATTCTCCACATGCAACTGCCAACGGCAATGAATGAACCTAGCTGGCATAATCGCGTCGATTACCATGAAGATTAGTAATTGTGGTGTGATGTCATCAGAAAATATATGAGTTGGATCGTATGCATACGCTGTTACTAATCTTATCTTAGAAACGATAGAACGATTGACTATGAACTATCTATGTATGTGATTTAGACGAAGAATACGTGGCTAAAATAATCAGCCGCACGGGTCGATCTTCGAGGTCAAGCAACGGTTAACGAGGTCAGTTCATGGATTACTATTGAAAGCACGTTAAGCAAAAGATGTACATCTTTGACAGTCGTTACGGATGGTCAGAAGCCAGAATATCTAACACCAGTCTTGACAAGGGGTCACATGTTATATATAGCCCTCCTGAGCGATTATGGCCATGGCGGCCAATCTCAACCGAGACTAGCCATCGGCGAGAGGACATTTTATTGTGAACAAGTGTGTGCGCAAACGCAGGTGCACTCTCTCTTCCATTACTCTCATATTCCGATAGGACGGCAACCCGACACGACCGGAGAGAGATCTGGCGCAGGACCAACGGCTTAACGTGCTTTCCGAGGCACGGTTTGTCACATCACCAACTTCCAAAGTCCGGGCTGTCACAGAGAAATTCCTATTGGAAAAATCGAACCCAGGACTCCACGCTCGGCAGTCGCGCTTGCGACCGCGATACCAACGGAGCAGTTACGTGTAACATGCTCCTCCTCAACTCCTTATAAAATACTGGTAGCCACCCCCACCATAGTTAGACTAGGTAGATTTATGCTGCCGGGGATTGCGGAAGTCGCATACGTTCCCGCGATCCCCGGCGTAGGTGGCAGATGGAACACCGGGGTGGTTTTAGTCAGTAAGAGTCTGACAGACCCCTCCACCCGCCCCAGGGTGGAGGATTTCCATGAGGATTACCCCCCGAAATAAAAAAAAAAAGGTAGATTTATGCTGAAGACGTATCATCGCCAGATATAAATTTGCCCCTTCATCAAACTTACTCACTGGCTAAATAAATTAATCACTATATGAACTGCTGCCCTACTATGACGTGCTAATGCCATCCAATTCCGATGATGTAAAAGGGATAGTGCTATTTGCTATGTATAGCTCTGTCTCCCTCTTAGAGCGGAATCATGATCGTTTTAAGACTTCATAGTAGGACCCCTGATATGTAAAACTTATCCAACGTTGATAGAAGAACGAGTTCACTCCTTGATGGACATAAAACTCTTCAAAACACAGTGCAGGCCCTACTATGACGTGCTAATGCCATCCAATTACGATGATGTAAAAGGGATAGTGCTATACGCTGTGTATAGTCTTCCGTCTCTTTCTTGGAGCGGAATCTCGATCGTTTTAAGACTTCATTGTAGGGCCCCAGTCTAGGGTGACGGAACGGCTGTCGTCAATTAATTAGAAAATAGTGTTGTTACTCGACCATCTGGCGATCGTAATCAGCTCACCATTACCCCTACAGGGTGCATATATTATGGACAAGCGTCTGTGTCAATTGGATATTATGTAGATCAGGCGTGTGCCTAGGGTTGCCAACTTTTTTTTAGAAGAAATTAGAGTATTTCTGATTTTACGAAGGGCAAATGAAGAGTACAGTCGTACAAAAAAGAGTACCTATTATTATATTGCGAAACCAAAATTTTGTTTTTTTTTAAATAATTAGAGAATTCGAATAAAGCTTAGAATTTTTTATCACCAATTTGCAATTATGACCAAAAAGACAAAAACTCCTTCAGTGGAATACTGAAATGGCAGGATTTTATTCAGTTTAATGAAAAGACAGAGTCAAAATAAATAGAGTATTTCAGCGTACCTACTCTATTGCTTTTGTAGATTATAAAGTAAGTCTACGCAAAATAGAGTACAATATTTTATTTTACAGTAGGTACGGCTGGCAACCCTACGCGTGCTTTCTGGCACCCCTTTACGTGAAGCGTAACGGCTATGGCATATTATGTGTCCATGTTTTTTATCTAATAGACTTACGGCCGAACCGAATAACGAATCTAGATGTCAAAGTGTCAATTGTACTAATTTCTAAGAAACGTTCGCATTAGCACCATGGTCGCAATCTGTCAAAAAAGTCAAAATTTCCTAACTTTCTTGACAGATTGCAACTCAGATGCTCCTTAAAAATACAAGAACTACCCCTGTGTAAATTTGCTTGAAAACGAATTGCGGAACTAAAATGGAGCTCGGCAGGACACCTGGCAAGGCGCAGTGATGATAGGTGGAAGAAGGCAGTGACCGAGTGGCGCCCGAGAACTGGAAGAAGAAGTATTGGTCGGCCGGCGGCGAGATGGGCGGACGACATTGTTGCCATCGTAGGTAGAACCTGGATGAGGCTGGCACAGGAAAGTGGGGATTGGCATAAAGGAAGAGAGCCCTATGCTCAGCAGCGGGCGAAGGGGGCTATGGTTGATGATGAAATTTGCTTCTGACAGAAGGTCCATAGATACAAATAATGTCAAAATTCTATCTTCAGTAATACAATCAATTGATATCTACTTAGTTTTGATATTGGGTTTGGCAGTTAAAGGTAGTCCACAGATGACACGGTTGAAAGTCATCGTTATCACGGATAAATTTTACGATTATTATCGGTAAGTGCAAAAGGTGTGTTTATCAAAATTTATGGGTTTATCTTAATAAACAAACACGTTTAGACTTATCACACGTGTATGAATTTAATCATTTTAATCTTCTTTTTTACCAATTCACTTTTTATATCATTGAATGGCTAACATTCCTTTCGACTGTATTCTGGCGGTAAATGGCCACCAACAGAAGGATGGAAAATCATCAAATGACTTCTTCAGCTCTGGGTGGAGCGGAAGGGCGTGTCAGACTCTTACTGACCTCTGAGTCTCCTATGCAGTCCTCCTGACCCTAATTCACGGGGGTGAATCAGAAAACACGTTTAGCCTGTCTGACACGTCCAACTCCCAGATGATACTGGAACATATTTTGCTGTCTGGATTTACTTCAGGCTTCAGGCTTTCATAGCTGGATTTACTTCATGATTACACACAAAACGCTTATCCAAACTGATTCATAAATCTCAAAATATGTTTACAAGACACTTAGTTACAGAATGATAGTAAATATTTTTTTCAGAGAAGTGTTTTAAAACAACGTAGGTACTTCGGTCGTTTTAAAACAACGCTTAAAAAATAACAGTATGAACTAGTACTGCCAGTGTTTTCATTAATTGTGATTTCGATGTCTCCACATCGTACCTATATCGATGTAAACATATATATGAGTAACATATTTAATTGATGCACTTAATAGAACGATGACTGACCATGAAGACTGGCTTATGGCTATCGATATCTCGCATAAACCGCATGGAGAGCATGTATACCTACACTATTGTATATAGCGATAACGGAAACGTTTAATGTGTAAATGTTTTGCCCTATTTAATATTTTATAACCGTATACAAATAAAATTGTAAGTGAGCAAATTCCATGAACCATGAAAGTTCAAATAAAATGTTTAATTTAAAATATTTAATAATATAAAACAGTAATTTTAAAGTTGATTTAGTTTTAATTCGGATATTAATTTCGCCTTTTAACTATGATTTTTAAACACTGATGTAAAAGCGGTTTTTTTTTACCTAAATAAATAATCTATCCGTCTATCCGTTGATAGGCGGATAGATTAATGTTGTGATTGCATAAATTCAATCGGCTTAATCAATATTTTAATCACAAAGGAGTTTAAGTCAAAATATCAATAGTTTAAGATTTTCTGTATACAATGTGTGTTTTATTTGGTGTACAATAAAGTATCAGCTAGTATATAAATAAATAAATATCCAAGCAAACCTAACGGTTGCGAAGTTTTCTTAAACTACATATTATCCACCGTAACTAATATGTTTGTAAATGCTAATCTAACGGGAGCAAAACTGCAGACAGAAACCTAATTTTTAATATTCCTTGTTCAAAGTATACCTATTTGTAGCGCTGATATCTCTTGACAAGCTGAAACACTAAGACGCAAACCAGACTACCTATAAAATGGACAGACAGGCGTACCAGCATTGCTTGTTATATGAGATACAACCCAAAATACATCATGTTATTAATTTATTATACAGGGATGTCTGATAAAAATGTTCTTTTAATAAACCGACCGCAAAAACGACTATAAAATAAAAAACAAAACTTTTGGGCAGTCTCATTCAGTTGTTGGCATGTATTGTACTTCAAGCACAAGTTTATTGCAACCAACTGACTGCTTCAAAGTGATGATAATTTTTTTATATAAGAATATTTTATTTGCATTCAAAACATGGTACATTTAAGGTCTTATTTAAGAATCATGATCTAACATGTTTTAACACAACAAATTAACACAGTGGCATACAAATATTTGAGCAATTGTATATAAAAATAACGAATGTTATGTATTATATATGTTATGTATAAATATCCCAGGCAAAAATAGTAAATGATCACCAGAATATAAAACCGCATTTTAATTTAAAACCATAACCAAAGTTTGTACATCTTGCTTTCCTATTAAAGCAAATGACTCCAAACAAATTATAGTTGACCCAAAAATAGTAAATAATCACCAAAATTTAAACCGCAGTTTAATATGAAATTATAACCAAACCTACTAAAAACAATCTCTTTTTTCTATTAATGCAAGTCGTTTCTGGTCGTAGGAGGTCACAGTTTTAACCTAACCTACACATTTTTTTTAAAGAAGTAATTAACCTAATCTAAATAGTTGAGTTCCGGGTAACCTATGCTCGCAAAAATTTGGTGATCATTTACTATATTTGGTTAGAACTATTATTTTTTTAGGCTTAATTTTTTTGGTGTTAAGTATGTATTTTTGGTAAAAGAGCTTAGGGTATCGAAGTATTTTCTGGTGGTCATAATATTTATTCCCTTATAAAACTAATGTTTTGTGATACAATCAATAATTAAGTTATTATATGAATTCAATTTCAATTACACTAGCAAGTCTCTCAGATATATTAGAAGATACTAGCTTTTGGTTTTCGGGAAATCCTCTCTTAGTGCTCCCCCACGGAGTGTAGAAAAGCTACATGCCAAATTTCAGCTTTCTACGAGCTGTTGCGGCTGTGCGTTGTCGCTCAGTCACTCAGTCACTCACGCAGTCAATCACTAACGAGATAATTTTTAATAATAGGATTTGCGGTCGAGTTTTTGAAAAAAAGTCAACATTTTTTTATTTTGCTCTTGTTTTTTTTTACTGTAAGTATATGTATTATATACAGAACATCACCCTTAAAATATATGACCACTCACTTCTGAAAACGCTGCATAACCGTAGAGATAGCAAACAAAATCCATTTAACATGATGTTTAAATTTTAAACACATGTAAAATTACGTCTGAACGCGAATGTAAATTATAGTGACACGGTGGGTATTATTACATAACTGATTGTAAACACGGCTGACCTTGTTTCTGATAACATAATGTAGATATAACACATTATATGGTCATTTATAAATGTAGATACAACCAATATTATTGGAGACTTTTTATAGATTTTTGTGAACACGTGTTTTGTACAGCCGCCAGCACATCCAGCTACAACAACCTGTCAAATTTCTTTAATAGATTTTCAACTTTATCGTTAAAGTTTTAGGTTCAAGGTTGATTGGGAATCCTATGGTCCTGACAGGGTTGCGGAATTTGTTCGAAAGAGTCACCGCGGCCCTGGAACGCAAAGGGCTTTAGAAGGAACACGGATGGGTTAAAACCCATCCGTATTCCTTCTAAAGCCCTTTGCGTGTCAGACTCTTACTGACTAAAGTCAGTAAGAGTCTGACACGACCTTCCGCTCCAGAGCGGAAGAAGTCATTTGATGATTTCCCATCCTTAAAAATAAAATATATGGGTACCTATGGTATAGGTAGTATATATAGGTATCGTATTTATATTATACATCCATAAACTTCTATAGAATGTTTTCTGTGCCAACTAAGTAGGTAAGTGCAGGCAAACATCTGTATCATGTGGACCCACTATATGTACAGGCAATAAGTGCTAACCTTTGCCCGCGGTTTCGCCCGCATGAAGATCATCCCATAGATAGGACTGTATCTATACTATAATAAAGCTGAAAGAGTTTGTTTGTTTGTTTGAACGCGCTAATCTCTGGAACTACCAGTTTAATTTGGAAAATTCTTTTTGTATATGATAACCACATTCATGAGGAAGGCTAAAGGGCATAGGCCAGGGATGGCGAACCTTTTTTGGTGAACGTGCCATTTTCATTAGAAAACTAATTTTTGCCATGACGTGTCACCAAAAATCTTGACTTGGTGACACAATGGACAAAAAATAACACTAGACGCTATTAACTTAACTCTTTTTGTGTAACTATAAATTCATAAAGCAATCTTAATGCCAATCAGCTTTGTGTTCAGCATGATTTCTGTTGTTGCTAATCATTCAAGATGCTAAGTAATCTTGTATAGGCGTCCCTAAATTATTTTGCTGCGTGCCACGACTAGCACGCGTGCCATAGGTTCGCCATCCCTGGCATAGGCTATACGGGAAATTCCTACAGGAACGGGGAAAAAAGGGATATGCGCGTACGAAGTCACGGGCAAAAGCTAGTACCTACTGGGATAAAAAGAGTATTCTATTCTATGTCGTCATCACCTGCACGTGTGCGGACGTGCCAACCAATCTGTCAAGGCGCCGAGGCGTGATTGACATCCAGACTTTCAGGTTTACAACATTAGTATAGGTTTACGGTCGCTTCTTTACAGGTTGCAGCTATGATAAATATCTACATATAATAATAATAATATCTTGGGACAACTCACACACGGTCATCCGATCCCAAACTAGGCAGAGCCTGTGTGTGCTATGGCAACCAGACTACTGATAAACATACTTATATATTTCTAAATACATACATATTATAGATAAATTACACTATATATCCAGCGGCTGGGCTTCGCATGGATAATATTACCTGATGTGCGCCCAAAATCCGCTATTTAGACACTTGTAAAACTCTGTACTTACCTATACCTAATTTTAATTAATAATAATAATATATTTTTTTCTAAAACATACAGACATTTAAATAACAAGGTGATACACTTCAATACACTTAATTCTTAGTTCACAGATATTGGACATCTGTGACTGAACTAATACAAAATATCTTTATTTCAGACATCAGCGCTCAATCTCCCGTCGCAGGCGACACTTGGGAATTAATTAAGGTAGACCTTATAAGAAAATTGTTTGCAGTGTTGATGCTAGAACTCCAGTGGCAGCCTTGTTTATGGATATGTCTAAAGCTTTTGACCACGTAGATCATGGTATACTGTTAAACAAATTAGAGCGTTATGGGATCAGAGGAACTGCATTAAACCTATTACAATCTTATCTCTCTGATCGCACTCAAATCACAACGCTTGATAGGCTATGTCCGAGCTCGAAGGTTGAAAGAACATACATGTCACGTCCTAGGAAAACAAATTATGGTGTTCCCCAAGGTAGCATTCTTGGCCCTCCATTATTTAACATTTACATAAATGATATGCCTAAGGTCAGTAAACATCAAATGGTCTTATTTGCTGATGACAGCACTATTTTGTTTACTGGTAATGACATTAATATTCTTGAAAATGACATAAATGACGATCTTAAAAATATAATTAATTGGTTAGTTAGTAATAATCTAAAAGTAAATCTTAATAAAACTAGGATAATGACATTTAATCAAAGAACAAATAAACCGAAACTGAATATTAAATATGGTGACGTGGCAATCTCTGAAAGTGACATGACAAAATTTCTGGGCCTTCACATAGATAGTCATCTGACTTGGAAACATCATATCGACACTTTGTCAAAGAAGCTTAGTCAATTTGCGTATGCTCTGTACAAACTGTCAAAAACGGTTAACCGCATTACAGTACAAATAGCTTATAATGCTTATGTGGCTTCTAGTATTAGGTACGGAATCATTTTCTGGGGCAACTCTACTGACAGAGAAGTTGCTTTTAAAGCTCAGAAGAAATGCTTGCGATCGTTTACCAAATTACAATCGATTGATAGTTGTAAACCATTGTTTGAGGAACTTAATTTGCTCACTCTACCGTCAATGTACATATATGAAATGGGAGTGTTTGTTTACTCCAACTTGCATTTATTTGAAAAACTGCGCTCTCGCCGTTATCAGAATACCATTCATGTTACCTCTCATAAAACCGCATTTTTCAGCAAAAGTGTGCTAGGTATGGCCCCAAAAATATATAATAGTATACCAGCAGCTATCAGAAATAAAGAGTGTCTGGGATCCTTTAAGAGGTCTCTGTTTAAATTTCTATTAGATAGATGTTACTACTCCATCACTGAGTTTACTACTGATAAACAGAGGTATGTCGATTCCGACTTGCTAATTGGGCACTTTTGATTTTATTTATTGACTAAGCATGAATGTTTTTATTTGTCTAAGATTATAATGACCTGTTTACTGACATATTTTAATTGAATTATTTGTTTAATGTAATGACATGCCATCTGAATTGGAACTGTAATTGTAATTGCTTGTTTATGTAAATTTTGTACGCCATATATTGGCAAAACATAGCGCATATATATTAGACAATGTACCATCTGTAACCATACCTATGTTCAACAAAATAAATGATTGATTGATTGATTGATTGAATAAAATAGGCTTCCCAAATATATTTCTTTAATATTATTTATAAAAAATTATAATTAAGTATTCTATATTTAAACCTTCCGGAAGAAATTGCCTGAATGATTGTGAAAACCGAAATAAAATACGGGACAGTCGGCGAAAAGCGACTTTGTTTTATCCTACGTATGTAGATGTCGAGAGGGTGCATGGTCCTCACATCTAGACATGCGGCAAAGTCTAGCCAGACTTCAACTTCATCGACAAAAGAATTGACATATAAATGTGTGACAAGTTCTGTAGATAATCACGAAATAAGATAAATTAAGGCTCAAGATTTGACTTGTCTAGTTACAGCGTAACACTACAGCATCGGCTAATAGTGGTTAAGAAAAACCTATTCCAATCTCTTCTCATAGATAAATTAATTAAAAAACGGTAATTTAAAAAACTAAAAAACCCGACTGCGTTTCTGTGTAATTTGGAAATGAAAAACCCTAAAACAAGAAAGTCGTCATACCCAATTGCACTTAACTTAAAATTCGCCAAGATATGGCCGGGACCCATTCAAGAAAGTCAGCCGTCTAGTCAGTAGATTGGAGTAATCTGCAATGTACCTAATATAGGTATGTGCTCTCAATTCACTAAGCCTCCATTTCTAGAATGGGTCCCGACGGCGATTCTTAAGTTAAGTGCAATGGTGTATGACGACTTTCTTGTTTTAGGGTTTTTTCATTTCCAAATTACACGGTAAACGCAGTCGGGTTTTTTAGTTTTATAAATTACTTACCGTTTTTTTTTTAAGTTTTATTATTATTTATTTTGATATACCCAGTGTCACTCCCAAAGTAAATACGAATCTAACGACACCTCTCATTCTCAAGCTAAAATCCATCGGGGCGTTCAGGCTGCAGAACGTGCCAAACATTTGAATTTGGCGCCAAAAATCCGCCATTTTGTTTTTTTTTTTATTATTTTGATATACCCAGTGTCACTCTTACAGTAAATACGAATCTAAATCCATCGAACCGTTCAGGCCGCACAGCGTGCCAAACAATTACATACATACATACTCTCGAAAAACATAACCCTCCTTCTGGCGCAGTCGGGTAAAAAGATACCAAAAGACACATAGACACAGTAGAGTCACTTTATTAATGTAATATTATTATTTTTACTGAACTGTAAACGATGACGATCAAAAGTGCCGTTTAATGGCCTAATTGAAATAAACGTTTTGACTTGATTTTGACTTTGACTTTGACACATGCATACATGGTTCGACCATAAAACAATTCAGTTAAGGCCCTTCTAAAACAGTGCAAGTAGCACATAGGTATATCTGTCTATTGTTTGAAGGCCAATCGCAAAGTTTATTGAACAGTTTAGCACGATAATGTATATCTTGAACAGTTTCACGTCATCGTCTGCCTAGTTTTGTGGATACTGTTTCAAATAGTTAAATAGTTGCTGGCTCTTCTCCATACGAAACGACCAATTTGAACCGTCCAGCCGGTCGATTCTGAAACATGTCGAAGTGAAGGCTTGGTGGTCAGCTGTCAATCCATACAATCAAGATGGCACGTTATTAGTCATAGTCATTTTTTTTTAAATTCGTAAGCAAGTAATTTTGTATCTGAATTTACACATAAAAATACACAATACAGTAACATTCCATCTTGATTATATGGATTGACAGGTCACCTCGTGATCACAGGCTTGGGTGAAGCCTTCACTTCGACATGATTACAGAATCGACCGGGCAGTAGCTTCTAACATTTTATAAGTGCCCATGGACCCAGTGAAATAATTTTTTTTATTAAATTGAATTAAAGAAAGACTACATTTTTTATTCATTTTCATTTAGTAGACTACATACAGGACTTAACATTTTTAGCTTCGGCTTTCCTTCGGTTATCATTGAGTCTTTGCCACTGCGGCCTATCAAAACTCCAAAGGCCTTGGCAAGAGTAATTACGGGCTGTCAGCTTCTAACTACACGCCACTGTCAAACATTTTTGTATAACGGCCGGGATCAACAGCTTAACGTGTTTTCCGAGTCACGGTATGAAGGTAAATGATGATCACTTAACTCCAAGCCGATCTCAGCGTTTTCAATCAATCTACCCAGCCTGTTCCCAGCTATATTGGGGTCTCGTCAGATGCAGCTGAGTACCAGTTTTTGAGATAGGAACCTTTTTGGCCTCGCACATGACGTATTAAATTCATGCTGTTCTTTTTTGTTTTTGTTAATTATTGTTTATGAATGTTAGTTTTCATTTATTTTACTTTTCTGTTTGTTTTATGCGAGTCTCAAATCAATTTTTTTTCTTTCTTTATTTGCATAGAGCTACTGCTTATCTGGTGTCAGATACACATGACTATAACTTGTATAAAAGTAAGTAAATAGTTTGTATGCCATAGTGACTTTTATCAATCAGAAGACTATTTGAATCAGCCTGGGTAACAAAATATCACTTGGCAAGGCTGGATGCAGATTTTCTGGCTTCTGACTTCCAGAAACGACTGTCAAAAGATCGGTTCAATGTGCTTTCCATGGCACGTAGGACCGCGTAGGAGTCTATGTCATGTATGTAAGTGATGATCACCCAACTACGGACCGCCCTTGGCAAGCGTTGAAGAGCCGTGCCAGTGGCGGATCCAGGATTGTAGTTTGAGGGAGGTTTGACCCCGGGTTTTAGAAAAGTAGGCACTAAAAAGCACATAACATTTTATTTTACTTAATGCATAACAAGCCTCCTTGGATTAGTTTGCAAAATTTTCAATGACTTTGTTAGATTGTAGACTGCTAAAGATATCTCAGTCTTGTGGGGTGGAAGGGGGGTGTAGCCCCTTAGCCCCTCCACCTGGATCCGCCAATACCCCGTGTAGATGTTATTGTTTAGCCACGAGCCCCCCCTTCAACTGTTTAAAATGTTTGAAAATAATCCATATGCCCTTGTCATGATTAACATCATCATAATTCATTTTTGTTCGAGAGATGGAGCTGTTTGAGAGATGGAGCTGTTTGAGAGATGGAGCTGTTTGAGAGATGGAGCTGTTTGAGAGATGGAGCTGTTTCTATCGGTCATAAATATTATGACTAAATTGGGGTTACGTTTGAGTTGTATGCAGTTGGTGGATTTTCCTGTTAATTAATTACCTATAAGGAAAAGTGAGGATTCTGATTTTAACTGTTGGCGTCTCCAGTTAATGATCCCTAAGGTGTGTGTTTGATAACAATTCAGAAACTAAGTTCTAAACCAATTTTATTTAGAACATGAGTACCTACGGGCCTACGGCTTAAAGTTCCAGAAGGAATCGCAACATTTATTTTAAGAAAAATATTTTTATAGCTACCGTACTTGCAAGAGCTTTAACATAGAAAAAAATTCGCAAAAAAAAAAAAAATAGTCCATAACCGACTTCAGGGTTCCATTTATCTCTGCACCAAAATTCGTCAAAACCGGTTCAGCGATTTGGGCGTGTAAGCGTAAAGGTAGGCCCTGCCACAGCGGCCCTGGAACGCAAAGGGCTTTAGAAGGAACACGGATGGGTTTTAGTCAGTAAAAGTCTGAAACGCCCGTCCGCTCCACCCAGAGCGAAAGAAGTCATTTGATGATATCCCACCGTTAAAAAAAAAAAAGCGTAAAGGTATCAACCTGCAAATGGGTGCGACTCGTCCACGGTCACCGCGTATACAGCTACGAGCTCACGGATCCGTCCACACACACACAGCGAGCCGCCCTTTTGTTCGTAGTGAAACCGCCACTCGGCGGGTCACTGCGAGCTTACTGCGCTCGGACCACGCGCGAGCGGCTCGCAGCAGGATCATGTTTTCCTACACATTTGATACCGTATCAGATACGTTACATGCTACACGGCTAGGTGAATAGTCCCTTAACAAGCAAACATACAAACTTACTTTCACATTTATAAAAGGTTTTCTATTAGTTTGGATTAGTCCAGCAGTGCGATTCTGTAAACATCTCACTTTGAAAACTAAAGTAAAATGAACATGAAGTGAGCTGTCGATCCGGCCAGTCATGGTGAAATGACAGTTCACTTCAAAGTCGCTCCACCAACTCCAAAAACTTTCACGGTGAGGTGTTGTTAGTGTAGCGGCATCAATGCCACCAAATGAAAAAACTAAAAAGTTAAATTTATTCGGCAACAAAAAGAACCGCAGCGCCATCTAATACGAACTAACAACGAAATCCTGCATCGCGCAAGCAAAGGTCTTCGTGCGATTTGAACTCATACAACAGTCCGCATGTCAACTATTGGGCAGTTGCCCACCAGACACAACAACCGTATGTCAGGAGGATCCTCCCATTTTCAGTGAAGGTGTGCGGGACTACTCTCTTTGCCTAGTAAAAGGACAATACAGGCTGGCTGGTTAGGTTACCAATGTTTATTGTAATACAAACACAATTTATCAGCATAGAGACGGTAACTGATTAGCTACCTACATCTGACGCTGATATCAACCTTCGTGTTAATTTAAAACGATTTAATCTAAAGATAGACTAGACTTGTAAAGATCTTCAGATAATGCCTACAATATATAGATTAATACGTAAGTCAGGGAAGAGGACGCAAAATGGATGATGATAAATTATTTATTTTAGTTTTAGTATTTATTTAGTTGAGTCTGTCCCCAGATCTTTGCTAACATCATAAATTGAAGTTTGTTTGTCCGTTCAGCCGATCCATCGTCTGTGAGTTTTCGATAGACGGACGTTTTTGAATTTTTGACTTGAATCAGAAATATAGGTAGGTATTGTTCCTTGATTTAGGGTGCCGAATATCCGTAAGAAACGAAACAGTAACATACAATCACTCGGTTGTCTGTCTGTCACAACCAATTTTCTCCGAAACTATTGGACCAATTCTGTTGAAATTTGGTACACATATGACCTTCTGTGACCCAAACATAAATAATAAATAAATAAAAAAATAAAATGTCAAGTAAGGGGGTCACTTTCGGGGGACAAACGAGAAAAAAATAACATTTGAAAATGCACCGTGCGACATATCAAATCAAAGGGCTGATTTCATCATTTTAAAATAAGCAGTTTTCAAGTTATTCAAGATATTAGACGAAAATATAATCTCTGAAACTACTGATCCTAAAATTTTCGAAAAAAGTCTAGTGTTAAATTAACATGCTTCAAAAATTAAATTCGTTCGGAACCCTTTGCACGCGAGTCCGACTCGCACTTAGCCAGTTTTTTTACTCCGAGTTAGTTGTCTATGAAATAATTGTTATTTAACCTCAACCACCTCAACCCAGTTAGGTACAGAAACTTGTGATTTTCGTACTTACATAAGAGGAAAAACAACAATACCGAATCCTCACGTGGTTATTCAAATTGAAATTCTTTACAATGGTTAGGAAATTGTAACGTAAAAGTAAAAACAATTTTTGTTTTGTAATTTATAATTCCTTAGGACGTAGATATGAGATACATTTAGGTACAAAGTAATTCCTACTTGTGCAGGATACATTAAATATCACCATCAAACCAGCCATCATGATAAATAAAATATGGTTTTGTTAAAAATAATGCTAGGTCATTTTAGAGTTGTTGTTTGTGTATGACACTTTGTATGTTTGTAAACGCACCCACGATACAGGAGAAAATCCTAGAAATTCCTATTCCTTACTTTACCTCCCTTAAAATAAGGAGGAAGCGTGGGTGCAGCGTGCACAACAACGCGCGACGTTGCCAGCAGGCGCGCAACATTGACAATTATACTATCATCAACCGACTAAGTGCGTCTCTAAAAATGATGAACTCGCTCTACCTACCTATTCTCGAAGCGTATCGTCTTATTTTCGGACCTTAATGACTTATTTATATTTTGTCCTCAGATCGGTTGGAAGTACACAAACGCTTGGTTGGTGGGCAACCTGATGTGTAAGCTACTGCTGGTGCTGCGAGCCTTTGGACTGTACCTGTCTTCTAACGTGCTGGTCTGCATCTCTGTTGATAGGTGAGAGTCTTTTTAAAATTATGTAAAGCTGTACCCACAACATCGATATGTGCATCCTGCCCGAACATTTTTTTTTTTAAGGATGGGAAATCATCAAATGACTTCTTCCGCTCTGGGTGGAGCGGAAGGGCGTGTCAGACTCTTACTGACTAAAACCCATCCGTGATCCTTCTTAAAGCCCTTTGCGTTCCAGGGCCGCGGTGACTCTTTCGAACAAATTCCGCAACCCTGGCAGGCTCTGGCCCTAGCAGGCCCCGTCTTATATGACATCTCTTTGAGGCGCCTGTGAAACACAACGCGCCATCGACCCGGGCCTGGTGGTGATCGGACAGCGAGCCACCCAAAGCTCGCCGTCCGCAATCCGCAATCCGACTATAGAACCGGAAAATGGCAGCTAGGCTAAAATGGGATTTGGTTTTTCACGTCTACTACATGCACAGTGACCGCTGGGCAATAGCCGTTAAACAAAAAATGAAGACGATACAGTGTATTAAAAACTCGTATGACGTCACTTTACAGCACACTATTTACTGGAAAGTGACGTAACAAGCCCCCACTCCTTAACCTTGATGCGTTTTATCTTCGTAATTTTCTATTGATCTGATAAAATAAAAAAATACGTATCCATTATTTTTCGATAACCCAACTGACGGACTAAGTAGGTAGAATCATATTTTTTTAACCCAAGTAACATCCCTATTCTGCAAAGCCTTCTCAAAAAAGCATTCAGTAAACTACGTCATTACTACTACATCGTCGTAAATTAACATGTTTATGAGATTTCATTTTGAAATTACTGAGAAAAATAATATCCCATCAAAACCATGGCAACTACTTATGTTCTGCCTTCTTTGTAAATACCGGCTTCTAGCTTTATCCACAACGAAGATGCTTGGTGTTCAAAAATGTCCTGAATGGCGTCGAGAAAAGGTAAAGTAAAGTAAAGTAAAGTAGATTAAATAGGTATTGTTTTATTTTGTAATTAATAAATTATTACGAAGATGAAACGCATCAAAGATAAGGAGTGGGGCTTGTAACGTCACTTTCCAGTAAAAAGTGTTCAACGCAACCCAAAGGGTAAAACAGGATCCTATTACTAAGACTACGCTGTCCGTCCGTATGTCTGTCTGTCCGTCTCTCATCAGGCTGTATCTCATGAACCGTGATAGCTAGACAGTTGAAATTTTCACAGATGATGTATTTCTGTTGCCGCTATAACAACAAAATAATAAAAATGAAATAAAATTAACAATAAAAGGGGGCCCCCATACAAGAAACATGTTTTTTTCGGCTCAAGGTACGGAACCCTTCGTGTGCAAGTCCAACTTACACTTGGTCAGTTTTTTTTTACGTGACAAAATTTTTCGGAAATTTGACTGACAGACTAATTCGATTTTTTGAGTCAAATACCCATAGATATAATATTTCTATGCCCTATTCGCGCTTGCGACCGTGAAGCAGCTAAACACGATAAAATCTTCAATCAGCGAATGTTGGTAGTTATAGTATTTATAGCAACTCTAGACAGCGATTGATGTCATCTGGGCACACACGGTGTGGGTGCGTCAGAGTCTTTGATATAAGTAGTTTAGGTTTTTGAACCCTGGTTTGTGGACATATTCTATTATTATTATATTGGCGACATATTCATTAATTTTTGCAATTAACTCATAGGATGTGCCTAATTGAACATGTTGTAATAATTACTAGATTAACCTGCGGTGTGCGTGTGACTTGTAATAATAACGTACCTATTTGAGCTGTTTTTTAGGGTTCCGTACAAAAGGGTAAAACGGGACCCTATTACTAAGACTTCGCTGTCCGTCTGTCACCAGGCTGTTTCTCATGAACCGTGATAGTAAGACAGTTGACATTTTCACAGATGATGTATAGAATCTATCTGACGGACTTATTACATTTTTTCAGAAAAATACTATAATGAGTAACCCTTTCGCGAAAACGCTGTTTTTAGGGTTCCGTACACAAAGGGTTAAACGGGACTCTATTACTAAGACTCCGTTGTCCGTCCGTCTGTCTGTCTCTCCGTCTATCAGCAGGCTATATCTCATGAACCGTGATATTTTGACAGTTAAAATTTTCACAGATGATGTATTTCTGTTGGCGCTATAACTAAAAAACAGAATAAAATAAATATTTAAGGGGGGCTTCCATACAACAAACGTAATTTTTTTGCCGTTTTTATAGATAATGGTACGGAACCCTTCGTGCGCGCGTTCGACTTGCAATTGGCCGGTTTTTCTTGTTTACGTTGTTACAAAGTGAATACTATACGGTGTAAATAATTCAAGTGGGCGTGCGTGGATGACCAAATCCGAAACTATGAGTATTAACGAGGAATACTCAAAAGAGTCTCGAACCAGCCGGTCGATTCTGTAAACATGTCGAAGTGAAGGCTTGGGTGAAGTGATCACGAGGTGAGCTGTCAATCCATATAATCAAGATGAAATGACAGCTCACACCGTGATCACGTGACATCTTGATTGTACGGATTGACAGCTCACCTCGTGATCACTTCACCCAAGCATTCACTTCGACATGTTTACAGAATCGACCGGCTGATTCGATTCCCGATCAAAGACTTTACTTACATGAATATGTTATGCATTTTCCTTAATTAAGCCATGCCCAGATGTAATTATTTCCCGGGATTAAATCCTTGCTAGCGACACTATCAGTAGTTAGTAGTAGAGTACCTAATAAAACAGTGTTTTTTTTCCGAAGTCTACGGGTTCGATTCCGGGCTAGGAAATTAGATATTTGCTTGTGTTAATGAAGCGCACAAGCCTATTATAAGCCACCTTACTCTATGTTTCCATTCTAAAACATTTAAACGACTCTAGGAGACAGGATATCATACCGCTGTGGTTACGTCATAAACCAGTCAGCGAGGTTGGTAGCTCGCTAACTATGGATGCACCGGAGGTTATTCATTATTATGTATTTGCACGTGGAGGCTATCTTCTAATACTGCAATGTAATTACGTGAAGACAATGAAATCCTGGCTGCATCGAGATCAGAAAACTGATTAAAACAAGACTAGCTTTATAATAGACTACGTCCTATTCTGATGTAGGTAGTATTGCATGAGCTGACTGGCCTGTTGGTCGAGTGGTTAGTGACCCTGACTGCTAAACCGGAGGTCGTGGGTTCGTTTCCCACCCAGGACAAATCTTTGTGTGATGAGCATGATCATTTTGTTCTGTGTCTGGGTGTAATTTCTCTATAATATGTATGTATTTAGACATATATAAGTATGTTTATCAGTTGTCTGGTTGCCATAGTACAGGCTCTGCCTAGTTTGGGATCGGATGACCGTGTGTGAGTTGTCCCAAGATATTATATTATTATAGATATATATTACTGTAAATATTCATCGACATCCGTTCAGCAGTTTTTGCATGAAATACTAACAAACGTGAAAACATTAAAATCAACAACCATACTCAGAATTAAACATGAAAGTAGGATAGGCCTATCGAGGTTATAAAGAAGCGTAGGAAAGGATAACAATACTCTTTATTTTATCAGTAGAAAGACGTCCACAGTTGGACATAGGCCTTCCCCAAAGAGGGAGAGGGGGGTTGTCATAATCGCCACGCTTAGCAGGCAGGTTGGCGACCGCAGTGTAGCTGTTGCAATGCACAGAGAATGCTGCTGCCCATACTCTGGTGAGTCCCTTAGTCGCCTCTTACGACACCCACGGGAAATGATAGGATGGTGCTATTCTTTTACGTCCGACACCATATATTACTCTTGCTTATATGACATAATGTCGATACTCCAGCCAGGCTGCAAGTTGGTAAGTAGTTAGTTTACCCGAGTTAGCAAACGAACCAAGGACCAAAGGTTCTATAAGTGATATATTTACCTACGAAACGTTTTGAAAGCGATTGCAACTGCTGCTCTGTAAAAATGTCACTGTGACAGTTTGGTGTAGTGAACATGAAGTGAGCTGTCAATTCAATTAATTATGGTGGAATGACATCTTACTTCAAGCTCACTCGACCTAAGTTTTTACGGTGTGATGTTTATCGATCATTGCAGAATAGAACGGCTGGTTGCACTTCAGTGAAGTGCAACCAGCCGGTCTATTCTGCAAATTCTGTACAAACAATGTGAAGTGACTTCACATTGTTTGTACCTAGTTTGTAGAGATCCGTACCCAAAGGGTAACCAACGAAACCGTATTACTAAGTCTCCGCTTTCGGTCCGTTCGTCCATCCGTCCGTCCGTCTGTCAGCGGGCTGTATCTCAAGAACCGTAATAGGCAGACAGTTGAAATTTTCAGTGTGTATTTCTATTGCCGCATTATAATTAAAAAAATATATATGTATATTTAAAGGGGTCTTCTATACAAGAAATATTTTTCTTTCGGTTATATATCTTTCGGTTTATGGTAGGAACCCTTTGTGTGAGAGTCCGACTCGTACTTGGCCCGTTTCTGATCTATGTTATAGCTGTACCCTGCTCTGTTCTACAACTTGTTTGCCTTTCTCCATACGGTCCACCCGCCATCTTGGACCCTGTATGTATGGTGTCTACCTGTCGGGACTTTCACGAGATCACGTAGGTTTAATAATCATTTATCAACAATGACGAACTATGATATACTAATATTATAAAGAGGAAAGATTTGTACTTTTATATGTATGTAACGAACTTTCAGCAATGGATAGCTACATTATCAGCGAGTAACATAGGCTATATTTTATCCCTGTACTCCCACGGGAACGGGAACTACGCGGGTGAAACCGCGTGACGTCCGTTAATCATAATATTATTCCTACCTTTCAAGTATTTCGGCAACAGGTAGTAGATAGGCACCTACATTTCGCAAGGTGACTACAGAAGGTTCCAAGTTCGAGTCCCGGTTTCTGACCCGGAACAGGTATTATTGATTTATTTCATGACCAAGCTTGGCAAACGTTTAAAGGAATTTAAAACAGGGAGCTAGCGGATTCTATAAAGCATTATTATCAAGAAAACTGCACCAATTCTACACATAGAAACAAATTTTGATAAAAAAGTAAAAACATTTATTTTAAACTGCCAACATCGTAAAATTGTAGATAAAACTGTGACATAATGATTAAAGTAACATTTTGCGTTATTAATGCTGTTCGTAGATATAATAATACCTAATATAGATAAAGACCGGGCAAGTGCGAATCAGACACTTTCAAATAATTATGATCATTAACAAACATTGATTCAAATAACAATAAAAAAATTTCGAAGTTTCAAGTAGGAAAGTACAGACGCCAGCATATCAAGTTACCCGAAACTGTCACATTTTCCCAATCAACCTTGAACCTAATGCTTGAAGCCGCGTATCCACTTGGCAACATTTGACGCGCGACATGATGCACAACATGTTGCTCATCATGTTTAACTGCAACGAGCAACCCTTATTAAGTATCGTTTTCATATTGTGCGCCAGCTGGCGCTGTAGCGCAACGTTACCGAACAGGTTGAGCGTCACGTGTTTTTCTTTTTTTTTTAAGGATGGGAATTCATCAAATGACTTCTTCCGCTCTGGGTGGAGCGGAAGGGCGTGTCAGACTCTTACTGACTAAAACCCATTCGTGTTCCTTCTAAAGCCCTTTGCGTTCCAGGGTCGCGGTGACTCTTTCGAACAAATTCCGCAACCCTGGCAGGCTCTGGCCCTAGCGAGCCACCCAACGCTCGCCGTCCGCAGGCCCGCGCCTACGGTGGCCGGGGATCGCCCTGCGACTCCCGACGCCCGGGGAGCGTCACGTGTTACGCGTCAAATGTTGCCTAGTGGATATATACGCAGCTTTAGCAATAAAGTTGAAATCTATTAGAGTAATTTAGCAGATTGTTGTAGCTTGATGTGCTGACGTTTGTACGTAGACAAGGCTAGGGTTTTTATTTTATTATTTTTTTATTGAGTCAGGATCGGGAGTCTAAGTGCGAAATCTTATAAGTAGCATACTCTGGGTGCATCGTCCTCACATAATATTAAATTAATTGTTGTATACCAAATTTTTAAAATCATTATTTGAAAAGAGTACTTAACTATAGAGTTTCTTGTCCGTTCTTCTCCATAAGAATCTACCTTTCCGAATGGACAGTAGAGTCACTTTATTAATGTAACATTATTATTTTACTGAACTGTAAACGATGACGTTCAAAAGTGCCGTTTAATGGCCTAATTGAAATAAACGTTTTGACTTTGACTTTGGAACTACTCTACTCTACTCTTGAGTCAGGATCTTAAAGTAGGAATCAAATAACGAGTCTATATAGGTACCTTTAATGCAAATGGTGAAGCGGGTAGGAGTGTCAGGCTCTTACTGACTAAAACCCACCCGTGTTCCTTCTATTTTGTAATAAAATTAAGTTTTATTTGCTTATTCCTTTTTTTATTTAGGTGGCCGACTATTGGGTTATGAATTTTTGAGGTAGCTCCAGTACTCAGTTACAGGTGACTTTTTTTTTTAAGGATGGGAAATCATCAAATTTCTTCTTCCGCTCTTGGTGAAGCGGAAGGGAGTGTCAGACTCTTACTGACTACCCATCCGTGTTCCTGCTAACGCCCTTTACGTTCCAGGGCCGCGGTGACTCTTTCGAACAAATTCCGCAACCCTGGATGGAGCAACCTCCTGCTTTTATAATTCTGAAGATGTCTGTATAATGCTGCTAAATTCACTCTGATGTATTATATATATTACTTCATAGGTACATCAGAGGGTTTTTTATACTATATTAACTTATAAACCTCGAACAATATTATCTGAATCGTCTGAGACAGAACATTACCTAATTCATTTAATTTCAACCTAGGTACCGAATTTCATTCACCGTTCTTATGGTAGAAAACCGGTACTTACCTAACCGCATAAATTAAAAAACACCCAAAAAAGTTAAAAAACTTACTGTTTATAATTACTTAAAGAGTTAAAATCCAATAACTGCACACATAATTTTCACTGTTCACACTATTTCTAGATAAACTAGTTTAATCAATATCGTATAATTTGTAAATAATGTAAACAAAACTTATCTATTAGCGACACACGACATGCTAGCTACGCGATCAACGCGAGACTGACTGATGGTTTTCGGATTCGGGCGCTCAAGCATGAACCTAAATCTAACAAAAATATGAGCTATCTATGTTTAACTTATATTTTTTATAGGTATTCCAGCCGCATCAAATGATAAAACACGCTTTTGGCTACTGGAAAATGACATAATCACCTGTCTAATTCATAAAATAGAAAGAAAAATGTAATTGGCGCTAGTTCCCTGTGAATATTTTGTGTCGCCCGTGTAATTGTGACCGCCGAGCACATGGTTTTAAAAAGTATTTATTAGGTTACCCATACTACCAACTGTGACCTTCACGCATGAATCGTTAGCGTGAATGTGACTATCATAAACAACGTATTTCCATGCAATATAGAAGGTGACTTAGGTTCGAACCCGTGGAGGCATTGTGAAATTTGGTTCCTCCATCACATGCACTTATAACTTTATCAGCAGTGTGATTCTGTAAACATCTCACCGTGTAAGCTTAGGTGAAGTGAAGATGAAGTGAGCAGCAGTGCGATTCAATAAGCATGTCGAAGTGAAGGCTTGGATGAAGAGATCACGAAGACGAAGTAAGCTGTCATTCCATCTTTGACAGCTCACTTCGTGATCACTTCACCCAAGCCTTCACTTCGAAATGTTTACAGAATCGACCGGCTGTTAATCCATACAAACAAGACGGGATGACAGTTAACTTCATGCTCACTCCAAGTTTACACCGTGGGAGGTTGACAGAATACACCGGCTTTAATTAGGATTAGGACTTAACAGACAGATGTGTTGCAGGGGAGTTTGTTGCGCCACTTCTTATTTCCAGCTAAAACACTAGGAAGTGGTGACGGGCCGGCGTTTTGTGGGACTGTCTTTATTATAGCATAGTATTCTTTTTTCCGCAGACTGCTTTATTCTGAATTGATGTCTGGCCAAGGAGAGAACACCAACAGAACGGAAGTCTAGTTATTAGCGCAATTGCCCTAAATGCATAATAATCCCACTGCTGGGTCCCAGGCCTCCCCTCTAAGAGAGGGAGAGGAACGTCTCACATGTCGTCGAATTTTTGATTGCAGGATGTGTCTGTTTCATTAGTCCTTTAAGTATAACTGATATATACGGGTAATGCAAAACTGCACCATATGAATGAATGAATGATATATTTATTGACGGGTGACGGGCGGGCATTTTGGGGGGACTGTCTTTATGTAGAACTTTGACGTTCAAAAAGTGCTGGCACTCAGCCTAATTTGAATAAATGACTTTTGATTTTGATTTTATTTGAATATAGGTAGCTAACATAAGTTCTTAAAATCTAAGGGTACGTAGGTATTGTACTGCCGATCTACTATGACGTGCTAATGTCATTCAATTCCGATGATGTGAAAGGGATAGTGCTATTCGTTATGTATAGCTCCGTCTCTCTTTTAGAGCGGAATCATGATCGTTTTAAGACTTCATAGTAAGGCCCCTACTCTCATTACTCGACAAAATATTGGTACTGAACAGCTGATTTTATGTTTCACGATTTCAGGGACCTTTACTATGCAACCAAGCTATAGTAAAAGTTGTTTATAATTATTAGTACAGGTGTACAGAGACCTTTTCAGGTGTGTGTGTTAGTTCTGTAAAGTTTTCTGTATTTATGGTGTCATTAAAATAGATGGACAGATTTTAACACAGCGTTCAGTAGGTACGTCTAACCAAAGATATCCACGCAAAAAAAACGATGATTTTATTTTGACATTTTTTGTTTATTTTTGTAACCAATTTCTTTTTCTTGTAGATAAGTATCTACTTAATGCGTTTTCTTATTATTTTATGTCCTTATATTTTGGTGGTCTGAATGATTTCTAAAAGTTTGTCCATCTATTTGGATGGGACCTTATAATCCTTATAAGTACATTATCCATGCCAAGATTGTCAAGTCAATACTGACGACCAACGGCTTGCTTAGCGCACTGTCTCAGTTATTAACTTTCTGTGCATTCATTCTCGGCGAGAATCCCACAAGAACCCTTGATTGAGAGCCTTTCGGATTCAGCTATTGGTCTGTTAACACACCCACAAAACGAACAATACTGTTGGCTTTTAAAGCAGTCATGAGGTTAATGGGTTCGTTTCTTGAGTCGGGCAATGGCTCATTTTGTTTTCTATCTGCAATATATCGGTCATCGATCCACCAGTGGGAGGCCTTCCAACATTACATAGGCCTTGCTGAATAAAGATACTTAAAGATGTATGTATATGGTAGGCGTCAGATAAACTTGCAATAAAGTACATTGACCTTTCCCTAATATCTCTTCGTAGATACCCGAGCAATAAAATTCTGAACTGGTTTTCATTTATTACTTGATAGAAGATAGAAGTCGATTTAGGACAGCTTTATGTCCTTATTTCTGTTGAATGTGAATAAATGTATGTGGGTCAATGACCGTTATTGCTCATTTATCTGGTGTCTACCATAGGTTAGGTACACTAGTAGTTACGATGTCTATTCCTCTGTAGCGTAGGATGCGCCTTAACAACCCACCCACGATTAATAAAATAAGTGAGACATGATTTTGCTCGCTTCCGCCAGCGGCTTCGCCTTCATCATCATCATCATATCAGCCGAAAGACGTCCACTGCTGGACATACGCCTCCTCCAAGCGGGGGGGTTTGCCAAAATCGCCACGCTTGGCAGGTGGGTTGGCGGTCGCAGTGTAGCTGTTGCAATACTTGCAATGCACAGAGAATGCTGCTGCCCATTCTCTGGTGAGTCCCTTACTCGCCCCTTACAATACCCACGGAAAGTGATGGGATGGTGCTATTCTTTTACGTCCGACACCATACAGAGCTTCGCCTTAGTCGATACTTAGCCCAAGAGAACATAAAAAAAAGACATTCTGGTTGTCAACGGCGACCATGCTTCACAAATCGAACGAATCGCTAATATTAATAATATTTTTTTTGTGGTGATTTTGTTCACGACCTCGAAGGGTGCTCCTGTGCTGGTTGAGCCACAACAACTGGTACAACCTAATTACTACCATACTCCCGGATAAAAAGTCTTGTAGGTGCTAACCCAGGCCATGGTCTACCCTTTTGCCAAGCTTCGTGCAAATCCGATACATCCATTACCTATAGCCGTGAAAACGCGATGAAGTAAGAAACAGGCGGACAAACAACATTCGCAATTTTGATATTCGTATGGATTCGTCTCCTATAGTCAAATGGGAGTCAATGGAAAGCGCTTTTTTACGATTTTACCAATGTGAAATGTCCCATCTGCAAAAGGCAGAGGTGTGTGTCTAGCTAACCAGTCTAGCAAACCAGGCAATCGACTCTACCACCCATTTGAATGAAAAATTAAAAAAAAAAAAAAACATTTATTCAAACTAGAGAGTAGTGACCGTTTTTTACATAAACTCTACTTTAGCTTGGAATCCTGTCAAATTTACTTCTACTTGACAGAATTTCAAGTTAGGGGGTTCATAAAATAGGTACGTGAGATGTTTAAGGGGGGGAGGGGGTCGAGTCAAATCTCATCTAATCTTACGTTGGAGAGGGGGGGTCTCGGCAAATATCACGCAATTCAGATTGAAACAAAATAAAATTACTACTATTTTGGTCCATTTAATCCAGATTGTACATTCTTAAGATTTAATCTTAAGCACTAATTCGTTCGAAAGAAAATAATTTCATTCATACTTCGACGTTATACATCTACTGACTGTCAAACCACACATTTTGAAAAATCTCACGTGGGATTGGGGGATGGGGGAGGGGGTTGAATAAAATCTCACGACATCTCACCAGGGGGGGAGGGAGGGACAGAAAATTAAAAAAACACCTCACGTAATTTATGGACGCCCCCTTAAGAACGTTCTTTTTTCTAAACTCGAAATTCTCAATTTAGAAACCGGGAAAGGTCAGTCTTTCTAATAAAGTACTAGACAATTCAAAGCTAGAACATAACATTGTTTTCAATTTGCCCGTCTTCCAAAGTACCAAGTGACGTCAAAGGCGACAGAGGATTTTCAGGGTATCAAACTGCTTAGACCACGCTTAGACTTTAGACCAACTTATGAGTTCGAGACTTGTTTTATTGTTTGCATCGATTTTCTCGTCTGCTCCCATTATTAATGTTTGTTTGGTTCGCGTTTAGCCATTGCTATGGTGAGTCATCATGTGATTCATAAGGTTAGAAGATTATTTGTGGCTGATTTATGTTTTTTGTTACAAGCCCCTTTGTTTGGGTCCTTCTTTTATATTACAACGCAGGTAGGCACGTCATCTGTTTACGCAGATATCGACTAAAGGGATGTTTTTTACATAGCACTATCCACTTGGTTACATATTTTTTTAATGTTTATCTAGTCCTATGATGGAGTAGTGCCTTCAACACCTAATTCTTAGGGACCTAACCTCTAACCTCCTAACCTCTGATGATGAAGATGGAAAAACGGGACCCTTAGATAGGATCACTCGGTTGTCTGTCTGTCTGTCCGTCTGTCACAGCCGATTATTTCTACTGGACCGATTCAGTTAAAATTTGGTAGGTACACATAAAATCTTCTGTGACCCAAAGGACGTGTAACAAAAATAAAATATTTTGAAAATTATGTCACTTTTTGGGGGTCAAATTATTTATTTATTATTCAAATTATTTATTTATCATATCATACAAATTATTATTTATTTATTATTCAGAAAACTCAATGAAAAATTACCCCATCGCCGAAACTACCGAGTCTTAAAACTTTGAAATAAAATACAGATTATAGTTCTTTACCTAGGAATAGATTACAGGAAAATCTAGAACAAGTCTGTGGTTTGAAAGTAACACGTTACAGCTCCCCCCCCCCCCCCTCCCTAGAAGGAAAAAAAATCCATCATATTCAATTTTATTGGCAATTTCTTTTACTGGAAAATAGAACGTGAGTAAGTATAAAAAATGTGTTGCTCTGCGCAAAAAATAAACATCTTTTCACTCGTTTAGTATTTTTATTTGATATTTATTAAATTATTTTATCTAGAACTAGCACTTCGCCCGCACTTCGTCTAAAAGAAAACATCTAAAATCGGTATTTCAGTAACCAAATAACAAGTACAGCTATGCATGACATAATGAATATTAGACAAGAAGAAAAAATTAAACTTGTGTCCAGTAGACCTAAAGTCCTGAACGTTACAAAAACAAAACAATTTAAGCTATATAGAAGTAGATTGTTCGCACTGTTTTTATATGAAACTATAAATAGATAAAGGTAGGTACGATTCTTGGATATCAACTTATAACATTTTTTTTTATTTTATATTTTTGTCTCACTTACGGCTAATCTCCGAAACGGCTGGATCAAGTTCGACGGAACTTTCACTGGCAGGTAGCAAATATTATAAGGAGTAGGTAACTACTCTCTTCTTTTCCGTGCAAAGTCGCGGGCCAAAGCTAGCATAAGTATATTTATCTAATAGCGGCCTCCCATTCTGAAAATATGAATTTGACATTCATCACGAGGACCTGACCTGACGCTGATTACTGAGTCATCAAGTCATCACATAAAATAGGATATTACACTACGGATTAATTACTTACCTACCTACTCTCAACTGCTCGTAACACATTCCTACTGTAATGTAATGCTGGGAACGGGATGAGCGACGCGGCGCCTAATTTATCTTGGTAAATAGGGTAGGCCCTTACTAGTTAGAAAACAAGCGTATAAACTCTCATCATACTTAAATGTAAAGCGGTGTTATCCTATAATTAAAATACAGGTGCTAAATAATATTCACAAACTAATCTATTTCGTTATCGCTCTTTCTAATGCTGGAACCCCGTAACAAAATCCGTAGCATGGTTTAGAAGATTTTTTATACCTAAAGCTGGGTACCGACCGGTGTTACGGGACTAACATTTGCAGCGAACATGTTATGTTACGCCGTTTCCTAAAAGCCGTGTAAAACAAAACATACACGCATCATGTTCGTGCTCATTTCTACGTACTGACTGCACGAATGCTCGCTTTGTAACATGTAGGTTGCCGACGTCAAACAAAATCTTAAAAACCCCGGACATTTGGGTGAAATTGAATATTTTTCCCAGACATCCCGAGAAAAAAAACGTCGTTTTAAATAAAAAAAACATTTTCAATAACCTTTACAGCTTGTTTGTAATATAAACTACAGTGTCGGCTATTTTGCAGCGCTGGATTTAGTTTGTAAGCGGATTACGAATGAATTTTTAACTAAGTTTAGTTTTCATTTGTTGCTCATCTTTTTAATTTTCAATCAATCGTATTTCCCTTGACACAAAAAGTGTCCGGGTTTTACCAGGACAACTTTTAAAAACACCGCCCAGACGCTTCCCGGACGCCCTCCAAACTAGGACAAATCAGGGGAAACCCGGACGGAAGGCAATCCTACTCGGAGCTAACACAACGAGCTGCCTACTCCTATGAGGATTTTATGAGGATTGTGATGGTAAAAACAAAACACTAGGTAATATCTTGAATCCTTATATACCTACCTACATTAGGTTGATTAGATATTTATTCTAGCGAAATTGACATCCATTTGCACACACCGAAACCTAATTTGTTCATGATAATGCATGGAATTTTGATAATGGAATGACCTGGAAAATTTGAGTAATGAATGGGCCAAACATAGCACACCCATTACGAATAGTTGGCTAGGTATATCCTGTACGAAACAGGGATAACAATGTCTGCAGTCTCGACGAATTGGCGCCAGACGCGTGACGTCATTATTTCTCTCATTTAATGGTTCAACGTACCAGATTTGCGGCACCTAAAGTGCGTAATATGTACGAAAGTAGGAATATGTGTCTGAGCTTAGGAATAACCTACTTGCCTGAAAATAGCGGGTTCATTGCCCTAACTTAATAGCTTGATGCTTCTTTCGTTGATTGTTTTTACACTTCCGAATAGGTACTTCCGTGTGTAACAGAAAACATAAATTACCAAATTAATATTCGTTATAAGTTTGGCATTGATACTATCTTAGGTATAACAAGTTGTTTTAAACTACAATGGTACAGTTTTTAAAATTAGATGTGCTCTTTTTTAGGGTTCCGTAGTCATCAAGGAATCCTTATAGTTTCTCCATGTCCGTCCGTCTGTCTGTTCGTCCGCGGTTTAGCTCAGAGACGATAAGCACTAGAAAGTTGAAATTTGGTATGGGTTTAATTAATCACGTCGACAATGTAGTAAAATAAAATCTTGAAACAATTTTTTTGGGTGGCGATAATTTTTTTTTTATCGTCTAGGTACGCCATGATGTGGGGCCATTTTTCCATCTAAGGTTCCGTTTTCAAAATATTAAGCTTTAAAGTGCTGGTGCAAGTGCTTTGAATTTTTGGTAGAGTCAAGTGTTCTCTACTGCCGCTAAACGGTTGTTTTTGGAGACGTGAAAAAATTCATAGTAGTAGCATATAAAACGAATTTAAAAGGAAAAACTGTCACGGCTACCTAGGCTTAACGAGTTAATGAGTAAAAGTCGACCAACTTATAAAATGGAACTTAGTAAGTAAAAAAATCCTTATAATTCCATAGAAATAAAACCAAGTGCATTTGTTACAATGTAATCTAATAATAGTTAAATACTTTTTACTATTTGTCTGGCATGGTTTAGGAGACGAGTAACTACGGATCCCTACAACACGCACTTGTTTTTGTTTTTTGGTTTATTGGTTCAAACATTTTTTTGCATGTAACACTAAGCTAGACGAAAAGGGAAAATTAATATTAATCCAACTGGCAACATTCAAAGTAAACGTCAAAACTCGCTTGACAAACAAAAATCCAAGCTGCGTTTATTTTATTTCAAAATAAACTTTAAACACACTAAAAATGGCTGAAAAACCACCGGAGGAAGGCTACATATCGGTAGTGGATGAGGAGCCTGAAATTTTCGAGTTACTAAAATGGGATTCGTCACATACGCAGAAACCGGAGCAACCACCGCGGCCTATTGAGAAACCAAGGAGTCCGGAGAAAAGAGTTCTCAAACCTGCTGAACTCGACCCTTTTGATTTGAATGAACCTGCTTTTATTGAAGCTTATAGACTGTCCAAGGATTTGGCGCGAAACTTGTGTGAAGAGCTAAAACCTGTGATGCCTGATTCTATAAAGTCGATTGAATTCTCTGTTGAAAGTAAAGTAAGTTGTGCATTGTTATCTGTGTAGAAAGTATGTAGCAATACTATACCAGAGCCTATCACGCCATTGTTAAGTCTAAACTACCAAACAATGATAGTGTATGCTAGTAAATGAATGAAATTTTAGAAGCATTTGCAGATAATGATATTTTACTTGAACTTTTTGTAATCCAAAACTGGTAGCAATCTCGTAAATTAATACAATCCTTTAGTAGTATGAACTCGGTGTTAATTAGTGTCTTTTGAAGGGTAGAGATATTATCAGATTTATTATTTTATATTTGGGATGTTAATTTTTATTTTTTTATTAAACTCGAATTTCACCCATTAGATTTGATATTATGGTTGATGATAGAGCATTCTTGCGTAGTAGTACATTTGCTCTTATATTGCAAAGGTTTACTTTTTACGGGGCTTCAAATCCAAAATAAAACACATGTTCAAATAACATCAACAACTATTCATATATTTTTTCATGTTGAGCACTAATTCTTTGTAAACCTGAAAAGAAAAACTGGTGAAGTGCGTGTCGGGCCACGCGCTGTGAAGGATTCCATAGTTGCAGCATGGCAAAACTATAAGGGTTCCTACTTGACTACAGAACTTTAAAAAAAGGCCACAAACAAACCAAGACCCACCTGTTAAACACAAACTGCATTCACGCAATCTGGTCTAATTTTTTTTTTCTATTTTCCAGGTAATGGCAGCTCTCTCATTCTTTGCAACAGGGAAGTTTCAGAAGTCTATATTGGGTAAAAATGACCCCAGCATCACCCAGTACTTTGTGTCGACAGCGGTGGTGCAGGTCGCAGAGGCTATGAACCACCCTGCTATTGTCAAGAAGTACATCCATTTCCCTCATCTTAGGCAGGAGAGAGATATTATTAAAGCTAGGTAAGAAAAAAGAAGGTTATTCAAATTTTAGTGGTCATATGACTTAACATAGACAATTTCTATTCACTATAAATCTACTCAGCTTGTCAATGGCAAAAAAAAAAAAATTGTTTTCCAAGATACCTGTTTACTTTCCAAAGGAAGACAAGTATAAGAAAAACGAAAACAAAACATAGTGTTATGCAAAACAAAATACTTCGATGACTACAGTAAAATTACTACTTTATTTTCCTACTATGGTGGTACTATATGCCATGCTATGGAAATCAAAATGTCGATGTAGTTTTCAACAGTGTGGTGTCGCGTCAGGGCATGGCATGTTTATGTTTTATTTATTTATTTACTTTGGGAAAACAAACAGTTACACAAAAATGGGACAAAACAAGTGTTGAACATGTGTAAGCTTCAATGATACCCACATTTTAAACACAGCAAAATGTTTATGGGACTAATTACACACGAGTAACATGAGCGAGATAAAATATAAAACGGGGAAAATTTTAAAAACAAACTAAAATCTACAGATTTTTTCTTTTTGTTAAAAAACTAAAATAAATTTTACATTAAAAAAAAAAAAAAATTAATAACCAGAATTAAAATCAAAATTAAATGAACATTCAAATAAAAATGTTTTGGCCAATAAGCTCTGCACAGTCTAGTAACTTGGTTACTGTCACCAAAAAAGAGTAACGCTTTAACTGAAAGGTGTCAAGTAGATCATTTTATACTCATACAATTCTGTGTTCCCATATTTTCTGACAAGTATACATCTGTAACAGAATAATAATCGCGAAAAAAAAGTCAGCTGTTCTGTACATTTTGTCGAGTTATGGGGGCAGTAGATTTTTTTTTTCGTGATTTCGGTGTTGGTCCCATAGTGAAAGTTGTTCATAATGATGAGTACAATGCCCTGTAAGAGGTATTGCGTTTATTCTGTAGTTATAGTTATAATAGTTTCAATGTACTTTTATGTTTCATATTGTTTATCAGAGAATTACTATTTCCAGATTCTACATGAAGTATGGAATACCCAATGTGGTTGGATGCGTGGAGTGCACGCACGTGCCGATGGCGCGGCCCGACGACGACCAGAAGAGCCACTTCAACAAGTCTTACCATTCCAAGAAGGTGCAGGTTGTAAGTATCCATCCAGCTACTCCATGGTGTGGAAAGCATAGGAGCAGAAAGTTACAAGTATAGGACTACTTTTTGTAAATGGCTTCACCCGCTTAAGGCCAATATCCCACAGGCGTTTTACGAACGTAGGAGTTTCTAAAAACGTTGCCAAAAAACGCAACCTAAACGTCGTGTTGACGCGACGTTAACGTTTGCGACTAGAGGCTTCCGACGTCGGGGAAACGCCAACATTCGTAAAACACTAGCGATAAGGGGATAGCGGCCTAAGAGTAGGAAGGAATGTACTCCTGCACCCTAATTATATAACTCATAAAATCGCAATGTCATCCACAATCGAATGTAATTCCAGATGCATTGCTTGATATCTTTAAAGATCGTCTGCTCCACAGCGAAAGTACGCAATGAATACGGTTGCAATGTGAAAATGAAAGCATATACGGCCAATTATATTAACCTTTTGAACGTCGGAGCATAAACGCATCGGTGTGCCCCCGACGCCAAACCACAAATTCGCCGTTTTTTTTGTCGGCTCTATTTTTGTCGGCTCTATTTTTGTCGGCACTATTTTTGTCGGCTCTATTTTTGTCGGCACTATTTTTGTCGGCTCTAGCGACGTGTCGGACACTTTTTCATCTGCAGCATCAGACAGTGGCTGCTGCAGCTAGCATAAAGAACTCAAACTGTCAGACTAACATGAAATAAAATGAACCCCTAAATATTGCGATGTGCATGCTCCTCACATTCACAATACGTTATGTGAGGACCATGCAGATCAGTATAAAAATATGCGTTTCAGATCTGCGACAGTGATCTAATGATAATAAGCGTGGACGCGACGGCGGGCGGCTCGTACTCACACTCGCACGTACTCAACAGGCACGCCGTCAGGGTAGACCTCGACAGTCTCAACTATTCCGGAGAACCCTGCTGGCTTATTGGTAAGTGATCTTACATGATTGTCATATTAGCTTGATGGTGTCTGCAGGTTGGTTGTAGACGACTCCACCATGACGTAATATTAAAAATTTGTCGCCACACACACTAGAATAAACACATCCATTATAGGTAGGTACTTGACGTGATCACGTGCGCCTACACATTTGTAGTATCAGAATTATAAGATAACAAAGACATATATGTGTTTATGCACTGGGTAACAAACATTTTTTGTGTATTTTCGTTAGCAGATTTTTTACTTTTAAATAAAACTATCTAATGCGTTTTTCTTTTTTTTACCATTGTCCTTATTTTGGTGGTCTGATTGATTTCTAAGTTTGTCCATATATTTTAATGGGAACTGATGTATTTTTGGTTTCCCTCACGGCTTTCCACTCCTCGGCTAAATTCCCGCAAAAGCCTCCCAAGTTTCGCCTCGGTTTTCTAGGGATGTCCCGGCGACGACGCCAATTTTCTAGCTCCCACTGTGTGACGACTCTAACTCATCTCTCTCTTTGTACATTTTGCATGGCCTGCCCGATCCCATTTAAGTCTAGTAAACTTATTGTAGTCATAATATAGTCAGAATTAAAGATGTAAGGCCGGTTTGAAACCAATTAAACCAATCCGTTTAAAACCGAAGTAAACACGATGTCAACGAAAAGTTGCAAACTCGCCTACCCTACACACACATGCACATACACAGTTCTTTTATTTTTGTAGGCGAGTTTTCAACCGTTTAAAACGATTTATTTGGGGTTTAAAACGGCAATATTTTATTTGATACGTCTTAAATCGGTTGTTTTACATCATAGTCAGAATAAATGGTTAAACAAAGTTATGTTGCAAATGTCATGTAGAAAGTTTTCTTGTATAATTGATATTCTTACTAATGTAACCCTTAAACTTTCAGGCGGACCCCACTACACTCAAAAACCATACATAATGACACCAATCCCGAAAATAACAAAGAAATCTCCAGTTTCACCGGAAAAGTATTACACGAACGTACACGCTCAAGCACACGGCGCAGTCGTCGAGACCATTAAACAGTTGAAGAGCAGATGGAAATGCCTTCAAGCGAATTGTAACAAGCAGTTCGATCCTCATACAGTCGCCATGATGATCGTGGCGTGCTGCGTCCTACACAACATCTGCAACCGGAGAGGCTTGCCCGTAGTATCTATGACTCAAACAGAGGAGCGTTTAGAGGCTATGAAACAGAAGGTAGCTAACGGGCCTATACCTAGGAAGCAAGTTGAAGATGCGAATGGCATTCAAGCAAGAGCTAGGTTGGTCGAGAGGCTATGGAACGAGCGTCGCGTTGTTCCGGATTGTGGGGCTCCTAAAAAACGGATGTCTAAGAAGGATCGGATATTGGAGAATCACCAGGCTCATGTACAGCCGCCGCCGCAGCCGCAGCAAACGCACCATCATCCACAGCAGATGATACACCAGACCCATCATGAGGATATGAGCAAGAGGCCTCGCATCATATCTATGACCACACCAACGTACAGTATAGGAGTTCCGCCCGGCTGGGGACACTATCCGCAACATTGAGGGTGAATTCTTCGAAGGTATTTGCTGCGGAAAATACTTCTTAAATAAAAAACCGCTTTGAAATAGATATTGGCGATGCGAACTATATTTTAACCCAACTCTAAAGACGGGCATCGACCGTTTTTGAAACCCGAATATAAATTCGGTTTAATACCATTCTCCACTTGTACGCGTAGCGTGATGAATACTCAAGTTGTTAAAGCAAACTTCCAGTGCCAAGAGTCTTTGATTCCCGCATCGGGATAGGACTACAAAATATTTTAGAATATGACACCAAATAGGTAATTAAACCTTTTGAACGCCATTGTCACATATACGTGACAAGCAAGCGCGTGCCCTGTACGCCAAACGTCACAAATATGGGACGAAAAGTACGGCGAATTTGTGGCTTGTTGGTGTCGGGGGTACGCTGATGCGTTTATGCTCTGGCGATCAAAAGGTTTAATAAAAACCAGATACTACTCGTAATATTAGGATCCTCGTATCTTGCGTTCCAGTTATTACTTCGTAAATCGCAGATGGTGAGGTACTATATTATTCATAGTTATTTTACGACAATTTGTCGCAATAATGCTTAAACCGAAATTGTGGCAAACTATAAAAATTTTGGTACTTCGAATCTAGTTCGCTACTTGCTAAGCGGCTCATGCCTAAATGATTACGTATTTTCCGCAGTGAATGCTTTATGAAAAGAAATGTAACAGTGAGATTATGAAGTTGCTAATTATTATAAAGTGATAAGTTGGTCACACTAAATGTGGTCTAAATAAGGCCTTTTTGGTGCTTTATTCAAAACATTTTGAATGAATTTGTGGCAGCGAACCGAGGCCTCAGTACGAGTTTTTAGACGTACTCGATCGCGTTAACGTTCCCTTTTGTCAACCGTCACGGGACGCCTGGCAGATGTGAAACATCGAAATTATATTGTACAAGTAATATGCATAAAAGAACAGATAACGATAGGAACTAAGTATGGCATTATAAAAAAAAATACAGATTGACTATTTAAGTCACCGGAACATTGCAGACTCCGTACGATTGTAGTAAATCTTTATTAGACTATAATTTCTCGATATATCTATATATATAAAAATGAATCCCTATTTCCCTTGGTCACGGCATCACGCGTGAACGGCTGGACCAATTTCGCTAAGTCTTTTTCTCAGGAGAAGATTCTTATGAAAGAACTTTTTTAAGAAACGGATACATCCGGGCGAAGCCGGAGGAGGCCACTAGTTATGAATAAATCCCACTCAAATCAATAGTTTCCAATATACTATTTTGTCTTAATAAGGCACGGAGCCTTATTGAGAAAAAAATGTTAACAATTTCACGCGATATTTTACAATGTTACGGCGTTTGCAATTTTCCAGTGACATATTTCCACAATATATACCATCGTATAGCGTGGCAACCCGTATCCACCACGGCATGCGTCGCCACGCCAACAATCGGTTTTACCCGCGGCTATAGATATATAGATGTTTCATATTAAAAAACGAGGTGTTCCGTGTTGTCATCAGACGGCGCTTGTCAAGTTTCAATACAAATTAACGTTTACGCGATCGAGTTCCTATAGAAACTCGTACTACGGCCACTGATAGATTTAAGTAGTATTTATGGCGAAATTCCTGAATATTTTTATCATGTCCTTATGAATTATGTAGGAAGAAGTTTTGCATTATGGAGTATCCTTGTATTTTTATTATAATCATAAGCTAAATTATGTTAAATACACTTTTTGATTATTTATAATTTCTCCAGTAAAAACGTAAAAAGATATTTACATCACACAATGAATGTTTAAACGAAATGTAATTTAAATGTTTGAAAGTAGGTTGAATGAAATAAAAGTGATGAAATGTGGGGGTACTATTTACCTCTGCCTATCCCTTTGGAGTACAGACGTGCTGGTATGTCGGAATGAATCTCAAACGACTAAGTATGTATATCGTTAGTTTTTAAAGAAAAATACACGCTGTGTACATAATAATCGTTTTATTATTCAATTAGACCTTTGCATATAGATTCTTTATTTCAGAATAGTATTTTTAAAATATTCTACACATATTTTTTGTAATATTCAATAGACTTTTTAACATTATAAAGTTGTAAATACATATAACCATTCTCTTTTCGAGGAAATATCTTCCGTCAAACCCTTACGTACCATTTCAGATACAAGTCTCTTACATTTGGAATTAAATAAAAATTCAAATGTTCAGATTTTTCGTTCGGTGAAGACCTTATTATCTAGAAGTTCAAAGTCTTATAAAACCTGACAAAATAATTGGGAGTTAGCATTACATGAATAATAGTTACTTCAGTCTTAAGTACAAAGATATTTGACTATTATTTTAACCCTTTGAACGCCATTGTCACATATACATGACAAGCAAGCGCGTTCCCTGTACACCAAACGTCACAAATATGTGACAAAGTACGGCGAATTTGTGGCTTCTAGTCGAGGGCACGCTAATGCGTTTATGTTCTGGCGTTCAAAAGGTTAATACTTAAGAGTTAATAGACAACAAGGCTTTATTTTCGTCTATATTAGATATTAGAATAGACCATTTTAATTGGAAATTATTTGTACTGAGAAAGACAACACTATTGGTTAATTGGTTTATTTTGTCAAGTCTGGAGCAGAGTTACCTATGACTAGAGAAGGGGGAAAATTATTTAATTTGGAATGAAATTCTTAATCTATACTAATAATATTATAAAGAGGAAAAATTTGTATTTTTGTATGTAACAAATAAACTTAAAAACTAATGGGCCGATTCGAAAAATTCTTTCAGCAATGGATAGCTACATTATCAGCGAGTGACATAGGCTATATTTTATACCCGTACTCCCACGGGAACGGGAACTACGCGGGTGAAACCGCGTGACGTCCACTAGTGATAGATAATTACGACAAAAATACAAAACGTTATCATAAACTAAGACAGAAGAGTACATTAGATCAGTGAGCAGAGTAACACTCACATACTGAAGAGTCAAGTCAGCGTAATTAAGAAAAAAAGATTTGCCTGCATCCTTTCTCCCTCCGACTCCTGAGTGCGTGAGTGATCCTCCATGAGCAAGCAATTGGCGAATTTGTTAATATATTCGCGTAACTTTGTTAATAGAATATAAACCCTAAAATCATAGAGATAAAGGGAATATTTGCGCAAATATGTGAAGTGAGGTGCCAGCAATATAATGTCTTCACGCCTGCGTGGATGCTGTCGTCGAAACACTGTTTGATGTAACAGCAGCTAAGTCCGGGCGAGTGCGTGCGCGACGTGGTTGGCCAGCATGGAGGCGATGGCCATGTTGGCGCAGCTGGCGGTGACGCGGCTGCTGTCTGCCTCAGAGCGGACGGCTAGGAGCACCAGCTCCTGGGAGGACATCATGCGGCCCGCGAATCTGACGGAAGATATTAAAAGTGAAAATTAAGTTCTTATCTTTTATTTAGTAGCAGTTTGAAGAGCTATTATAGAGGTATTCGGAACAGAGAGTAAAGTACCGCAAGGTGTGCGGGACTTTACTCTCTGTTCCGAATATATATGTACAAATATATATATTTCGAGCATACATTTATACGTTGGAAATGGGAGGATCCTCCGACCAGACGGTTGTTGTGTCTGGTGGGCAATTGCCCGATATTTAAATAAGTTTTAAGACGATGTTGCAACAGAGGATCTCCTGGCAAAATAACTACAGCCGCACGCATCGCAATATCTTCGACGTTAAGCAGCGATTACCGAGTCCATGGATGGATGACCATCCAATAAATACCGGGACTTTTGGTCCCGGCTGTCTTTTATAGATTTTTTGACAGTCGTTAAGGATAGTCAGAAACCAAAAAATCTGACACGAGTCTTGCCAAGTAATACCGTATTACCCGGTAACTGGGTGGTGGAGGTGAGATAGACGCTCCATGTAAAATACTGGTACTAAGCTGCATCTGGTAAGACTGAAAACTGAACTCCACATATTTAGAGAACGGCTAGGGCAGACTTAGTTGTATGTAACATTTCAGCTCGTAAACATGACACACCAGACAATAATTGGTACACATAATACAACTATAATACTATCTTTAAGTTTAACACAGTCCTCTTCAGTGTCGCAAGCGGAAACTTGCTATTTCTTTAAGTGTGTCGCCGACATGTTTGCTCATCATCATCAACCGAAAGACGTCCACTGCTGGACATAGGCCTCCCCCAAAGGCGGTTTGCCATAATCGCCACGCTTGGCAGGCGGATTGGCGATCGCAGTGTAGCTGTTGCAATACACAGAGAATGTTGCTGCCCATTCTCTGGTGAGTCCCTTAGTCGCCAATTGCGACACCCACGGGAAGAGATGGAATGGTGCTAATTTCTTACGTCCGACACCATAAATGTTTGCTCAGTAAATGGTAATTCTGGACATGTTACCTGAGGAAGTCTCCTGTAGACGTTATAGCTGCTACGTTAGCCGTCTCGAACACGCGCTTGCATATAACTTGATCATCTTCCACTTTTACTGCTTTCTTGTCACACTGGAATATATTCACTCACATTGTTAAAAATATCGCATAGTTATTTTGTAGCAAAGGGTATTTCAAACTATTTCTAGGCACGTGCTCTATCATCGGTTACATCAGGTGAGAGGGTCAAACGCAATTATCCTATCAACAAGAAATATTGAAGTGCTTTGGCCGTCCGGAGGGTCGAGCGTCAATAGATATTCAAGGCTTCATAGGTTTATATCGCTCCAATACTGTCAATCTAAACGAAAATAGTAACATGGCAGGAAATTGATCGTGAGTCTTGTTATCAAGTTCATTCTCTGTTCATTTTCTAGTCTATCCCGGATTAACGCAATATTACCTTTTATTAAAATTCGGCGACACTTTAACTACTTATAATGTGTAAAATATATATACATATATGTCACTGGGAAATTGCAGACCCCGTAAGATTGTAATAAATCTTGATTAGACGAAACAAAAGAACAAAAATCAAAACCAAATTATTTTTTAAATTTTATTTTTATTTGTTGTAAACCTACGAATGTGTAGTATTTTTAACCCTAAGGTTAACTGGTAGAGGATGTATTAGGTATTATAATCAAATTTATTTATTTAAACTTCATGTACAAATAATAAATTAGATTATAACTTCTCGATATATAATGAAAAAAACTTTTGTATACAATAAATCTCAGCCAAGCTCAAAAGTTTCCAATTCATCCGTGTCTTATTTAGAAAAAATAGTTTACAATTTTCTCACGATATTTTACAATCTTACGGCGTTTGCCATATTCCGGTGACATTTATAAAGAGTAAATTAAAGCTTTACCTCAGTCATTCCTCTAAGTTTCTTGTGTTCCGAGTCCCACCGTGTCTGTGACATGGTGACCGATCGCATCAGTTCACCCACCGGCGGGGTTATTGACACTGGTACTTCACCTGTAAAAGAATAGATACAAAATTATATGAATATGTTTTGACTGCTTCGTTTGTTTAGCGCATTTACTAAACACGGAGACTTGGGTCTAGACTTAGTTCGCGACCGTGAGCGCTCATTTTAGTAAATGTAAAAGTAATAGCTTGTAACTCGCCGGCCGCGCAAAATCTTTGCAACAGTCATCATAACACACAACACTCACTGACCAGATAAATGAACGACTGAACGATAAGTAACGAGCGCATCACGGTATTAGTGACAGTGAGTGTCGAGTGAGCGGTGACGCAACTAGGTCGGACAGCTCCGCGCTCACTCAATTAGGTCGGTCATATCGAACGAACTAACAAGCTAAAGAGCGGTAGATCTGGGATCTAGTTAGCGTAGGTCGCATGTGGGACTTCCGGCGGCTGGCGCCCAAGTTGTTGGGCGCGGCGGGGGCGCTGTCAACGCTGCTTCCCAATCTGGGGGACCCGACCACCGCCTGTAGGCGGTTGTACGTGGGGATCGTGCGATCGATGGCCCTTTATGGGGCCCCGATCTGGGCGGCTGACCTGACGGCCAGCACCATCACTGTTCTGCGGAGGCCGCAGAGGGTGATGGCCGTCAGAGTCATCAGGGGATATCGCACGATCTCCTACGAGGCGGCTTGCGCACTGGCCGGATCTCCGCCGTGGGACCTGGAGGCGAAAGTGCTCGCGTCACTGCACAGGTGGCGCGAGGACGCGCGGGCGCGCGGCGAATGACTGACGCAGCAACACTTGGAGCTGCGTCGGTCGCAGCTGCGCGAGGTCCTGGTGGCGGAATGGCGGGACAGGCTTTCGAGCCCTTCCGCCGGCCTTATCACCATCGAGGCCATCCGGCCAGTGCTCGACCTGTGGCTCGGGAGAAGGCACGGCTCTCTGACGTTTCGTGCGACGCAGGTCCTCTCGGGGCATGGCTGCTTCGGGAGGTTCTTGTGGCGCATAGGCAGGGAGCCGGACGCTCGATGCCACCACTGCGTCGACTGTCGGGAGGACACGGCACGGCATACGCTTGCAGAGTGTGCAGCTTGGGAGGAGCCGCGCCGTGCCCTCATCTCTGTGGTAGGCGGTGACCTCTCGCTGCCGGCCGTAGTCCATGCTATGGTCGGCGGTGAGGAGTCCTGGGGCGCGGTGGTCTCCTTCTGCGAGACAGTTATCGCGCAGAAGGAGGCTGCGGAAAGGGAGAGGGAGATCACAACCGCTCTCCCTGCCCGCAGCAGGCGCATCGGGCGTCGGAGGAGGGCATACGCTGCCCTCTTCCGGCCCCCCTAACTGGGTCCAGGTGCGGCGGACTTGGGGATGTCCGTCGCCCCCCACTCATCCGGACCCGAGGTGGCGGCGCGTGGTGTTCCCGTGCGCCCCTCTTTGACGTAGCGAGGGGAGTTAAACACCTCACTCCCCTCGCCGACGCGAGGTGGCCCGCAGAGGCGGGCCACCTCGCGTCAGGGCATACGCTGCCCTCTTCCGGCCCCCATCCTGGGTCCAGGGGCGGCAGACTTGGGGATGTCGGTCGCCCCCCATTCATCCGGACCCGAGATGGCGGCGTGCACCCCTCTTTGACGTAGCGAGGGGAGTCAAACACCTCACTCCCCTCGCCGACGCGAGGTGGCCCGCAGTGGCGGGCCGGCACCAGCCGGGGATTGCGGAAGTTGCATACGTTCCCGCGATCCCCGGCGTAGGTGGAAGATGGAACACCGGGGTGGTTTTAGTCAATAAGAGTCTGACACACCCCTCCACCCGCCCCAGGGTGGAGGATTTCCCCCCGACATCAAAAAAAAAAAGGTCGCATGTGGGAGCGCTCCCCCCCGATCTTTAATTACTGAGCCAGTAGTTATAAACTCCCCAAATAATGTTATGACCCAGCCTGTCACTTCCCAGCTTTTCCTCCGAAAATGACGCCGCTAGCCGAGGTCCGTATCCCACAGGGGATGCCCCAGCGAGTTTGTGAGCCCTGGCTGGGGGCCTTACATTCATTTAAGGCCACCACAGGATAGTCCGGTTAAGCAGTTACCAGCCCTAGCGTGCTGAACTGCGAGTGGTCATGTCCAAAATAAAAAAATGTGGGGGCGCTATTACGAACTAGTTCGTTCGGGAACTACACAAGACTACCTGGGTCCAGTCTTCAGGTAGAACTAGAACTCAGAAAGGTCTTCCAACTAGAGAATAATTTATAAAAATTTATACTTAGCTGGCCAAGAGTCTGAATATTATGTGCCTGGTAAAAATGACGTGTCAATTCCATGATTCCGTTGTGAAAAGCGATAGTGCTATACGTCGCGTATAACATATAACTCCGTCGCTCTCCACACCGGAATTATGATACTTTTTAGACGTAGTAAATGGACAAATGTGGGTAAAGACTTAATTTTTAACTAAACTTATAGGAAAAACAGGACTGATGCTATGCGAAAATAATATGTAATCTCAGATATTTTAAAGCATATCGACACTTAACAAAAACCTGTGTTAGCATTTTACTTAAGTTGATTTTTGTGTTGTTTCAAAACTTTAAATCTCAAATTCTGATATTGAATTAAAAAAAAATAACATGCAGGGCAGTCTTTGGGGACTGCCGATAGAAGTGAAAACTAAGCGAAAGCTAAAGCGTTCGGTGACAATGACGCGAGTTCCATGATTTTTGTTCACGCAAAAAGTGCTCAACGGGCCTAAAGAAGTTTTCACTTAAAAAAAAACTTGGTTGTCTGTAAAGTCGGTTTACGGACGATAGTTTAACGTGACAAGAAAAAATTTATGAAATTACAATACGGCCGACGTATCTTGGCGAGTCTGAACATAGGCTCTGCGAACTTTAGCGCATGTACACTCGCGAAGAAAACTGTTAGGTATTGTCATTTTTTTTATATACCAATGTACGAATAAAATTTCCCTATTACCTTCGATCAATGATAATACTAGATAAAGGATCAGGAACAAAAATAAGTCGCTCGAACGCGAACCCGCACTGCGGCATTTCCACGTTTTAATGTTGGCTATGACTCTTAAATAAACTTTATCTACATCTTTTACGCCTTCTTCTTTTTCTTTTTTCATATACTGCGTTAAATCGTAAATAATTTTTCTCGCCTGGCGATTTAACACAGTATTATATTTTGGTGGCATATTTGGCGTATAATATAAGTGCCAATTGACACTTGCAAATAACACAAACAAAACAAACTTAACACTAAACGAAAAAAAAACTTAACAAAAAAAATAACAATGAAAAACAATAACAGCGAAAACTTTTGTAACCGACTGTGCTCAAGACAGAGATAGCGACACGAACACGACACCAATGCTAACGTGTGACTGAGACATATTACCGTGTACCGAGCATTGCCGAATAAGCACGAAGTAACCAAAAAGGGATGTCCAATACGCGTGCCTGAGGGTGTTGTTTGATCGATTTACATTCAAATCGATTGAAATTAAGTCATAAAAATATATTTGTATTCAATAGGAGGTTATATATATAAGGAGGTTTTAGATTTTCTCAAACAGTCGTTAGTCAAGTAGACGTTAATAGATAACTGATATTTAAGTAAATCATGTCTTTCAACTTAGAAAATAAAATTTTATTAGTTTTTTTTTATTTAAATTGAAATCTCGTTTATTAACTACAAAATTCACTAATATTTGTAAATCTATTTCGTTTAATATTGTAAATCTATTTCGTTTAATAATCTGTTTTATTTAAACAAAAATCAATAACTTCTAAATAAAACTAATCGATTACGATATTTGATTGAATAAAGTGTCTGATTGTGTTTACTTATGGTCAATCTCTAGCCTAGACCACCGCCCCCCGTACGTCGCCTCATGCCACCATTTTGTTCCTAAAAAAAGTCATTGCGCGGCCTTCTGCGCGAAGTTCGGACTCGCCAAGATACGTCGGCCGTATTGTATCTTAACGTTACAATGAGCGTAACATTACAATGAGTCATCCTTTTTCGTGCGTGCAGCCGGCTTTTATTAGACGTTGTCACGGTAAAAAGAATTTGAGAATTAAAACAAAAAAAGGGTTAAAGTTACCCTTTTTTTGTTTTAATTCTCAAATTCTGATGTCAAGCAACAAAATATAATTTTTTATCTAACAATATTAACAAAAAAGTTAAGAATTTACACAGAAGTTAAGATCTAACCTAAACTAGGACACACCTGTACCTCGGGTACACGTTTAGCACACAGTAATAGACAGGACTCACCTATAGAGCCGCCGATAGTGAACTCAATGGGCTGGATGGTGTCGGCGAAGTCCACGCCCAGCGTCACCGTCACCGACGCGGACGGACACAGTAACGGAACTGGAGCGAAGTCGTGGATGTTGCGCGAGCCTGTCAGGGTCTGTGGATACAGGAGATTGGTTACAAAGCAAATTGCGGAAAGTAAAGTCTGGAACTTGTGGACAATCTAGATACTTTAACTTTTGAAATGCTACGGCTGAGGCTGTAGCGTAGCGAGCAGGACACGCCGTGCCACACCACGCGAGAGACCAGCTCTGTGACCTACTGGGGTTAACAGTTACCTTCTTATGTATCCTAATGTTGGTGACGTCGTTGGCGCTGTGGTTGCTGAGCAGCAGGTCGATGGCGCACATGTTCTGTGAGTACAGATGCGGCGCGCGCGACCAGCGTAGCGAGCAGGACACGCCGTGCCACACCACGCGAGAGACCAGCTCTGTGGCTACGGGAGACGTGTAGGACGGGCCTACGGGCGTTATGCTGTCCGCTGGAAGATGATAACACAAGAGGTTAGTAGACAGTGACGATGATACGCTTGAACCGCATTATAGTGTTGGGATTCGAAGCCAACACCTTGCGGGAAGCCAGCGCGTACGAGCTGCTCTGCACACACAGTAGGCTCACGCTGTGTTCACGCCGGCGCATGTCCGAGCGGTGCGGACGAGCGGCACTCGGGCGGCGTGCTCGACACCACATCAGTGTGTGTAGGTGCGGAGTCAAATCTTTTCTATTGTTTATGCGAAAAAGTTTTTATTGTAAGGCAATAATCCTTCGCCTTACTTGAAATATTGTCCAATCATTTATATCCACGACAAGCTTACTATAGCAGGCCCCACAATAAAGTAGGATTGTTAATAATGGGCTGACCAACGAAATATAAAGGAGAAAAAGAATGATGTTTATTTGGGACTTGCTGACGACGGACAAAAAACATTTAAGTTATCAAAAACTAGCAATATCTATAAAAAAGACCAAGAAGTGCCGAAAAGGCTCAGCATGTGCTGCGATATTAATAAACTTTCTATCGTCGTAAGACTCCCGGGAGTAGACTTGGCTCTAAATAAAAAAAAAACTAAATGTATTAGATTTTCTTTACCAAATGTTAAAAGTAGCGAATGTGACATCATATTGAATGGAGAAAAACTGGAGTTCATTAATCAAACGGTTTTCCTAGGTATCACATTGGACGAGAAATTACAATGGGGGCCTCATATAACATCTCTTGCGGGTCGTTTAAGCTCAGCCGCGTATGCTGTTAGAAAGATAAGACAGTTAACAGACGTAGAAACCGCACGTTTGGTCTACTTTAGTTACTTTCACAGCATTATGTCGTACGGTATTTTGCTGTGGGGTCGGGCTGCTGACATTGAATCCATATTTATTTTACAAAAGAGAGCTGTCAGAGCCCTTTATAATCTGCGTCGCCGTGATTCTCTTAGGGAACTTTTTAAAAAGATTAATATTATGACAGTCCCTTGCCAATTCATTTATGAAAATATTATGTATGTGCGGAAAAATCGACATCTTTTTAGTAAAATTAGTGATAGACATAATTTTAATACTAGAAATAGAGACAAATTAGATCAACCATTTTTTAGATTAGCTAAAGTCCACACTTCTTTCATGGGGTATTGTGTTAAATGTTACAACAAAATACCTTCTGACATATTAGAACTAAATGAAAGAAAATTTAAAACTTATGTTAAAAGTACACTTTGTAAACAAGCATATTACAAATTAGAAGATTACATTCAGGATAAGAATGCTTGGAAACATGCTGGTCCTGCTCCATAGGACAATCAAGGGTGTAGACAAAATCAAACAGGTTGATTTATGAATTAACTTTATAGATAGGTATACTGTTTCTTTTTTGTGTTTTTATTTTCTGTATAATTAATGGTTATTAAGATTATCTGTAAATATGTGAGTACCATTTACCTATTTTTTTTTTAGAAAAGGAATAAGTACCTCTGCTGGTTATACTTTGTTCTTATAAGTAGCATACTCTGGGTGTATCGTCCTCACATAATATTAAATTAATTTTTGTATACCAAATTTTGTAAATCATTATTTGAAAAGAGTAACTATGGAGTTTCTTGTCCGTTCTTCTCCATAAGAATCTACCTTTCCGAATGGACAGTAGAGTCACTTTATTAATATATTTTACTGAACTGTAAATGCTGACGTTCAAAAGTGCCGTTTAATGGCCTAATTGAAATAAACGTTTTTGACTTTTGACTTTTTGACTTTTGACTTTTGTCACGTGACTTTGACCGCCGGCAACGAGCTCGCCACCTCGTCTAGTTCTAGCAGTAGCTCCAAGTTTGACTTTGTTGTTACTTACCATCTCCGGTGCCAGCATGTGGCGGCATGCTAGGCGGCGAGAGGAAGCCGCCACACGTGGGCGTCATGGTCGGCAACGAGCTCGCCACCTCGTCTAGTTCTAGCAGTAGCTCCAAGTTTGACTTTGTTGTTACTTACCATCTCCGGTGCCAGCATGTGGCGGCATGCTAGGCGGCGAGAGGAAGCCGCCACACGTGGGCGTCATGGTCGGCAACGAGCTCGCCACCTCGTCTAGTTCTAGCAGTAGCTCCAAGTTTGACTTTGTTGTTACTTACCATCTCCGGTGCCAGCATGTGGCGGCATGCTAGGCGGCGAGAGGAAGCCGCCACACGTGGGCGTCATGGTCGGCAACGAGCTCGCCACCTCGTCTAGTTCTAGCAGTAGCTCCAAGTTTGACTTGTCATTCTTCTTCTGTTCTTCTTTTGTCTCTTTTGTAGGCTGCTGTTGGGCGTTTTGCTAAAATGGAAGAATATTTGTATTATAACGTATTAACAGGTGAAATTTGCGGACGACCACTACAACCTTATCATATCCAGCATAAGGTCGAAAGTCGACCGAAAATGTCCGCGGTTGTGCTTAGCGGTATGTACTCTCGAGGCATGCAAAGGTGTAAGCGAGTCCCATAAAGAACAGAATATTTCAGATTTGTTCATTACTCTTAAGAATTCTATAAATACGGTGGAATTAATGGTAATTAACTGACAAAAAATGCGTGTGAGAAATACGACTGTCGACTGACGACGAGATTTCGTTAAATTTTCTAATGTTCTTAAAAAATAGAAAATTAGTAATAAGAGGACTAGTACCCAGCATGCTATAGAAATTAAAATAAAAGAAGCCAAAAAAACTCACATATTTATTGAACCAATACATAAAATAGACAAATACATACACTACAATAGAATATAAATAATATTCCTAAATTACAAACATAACCATTACCAAAATACTCTACAAAAAAATGAATAATCCAACATTTTCTACCTCACTATTATAATAAGAAGTCTTCTGTGTAACATACCTTCTTGTCGCGACTAACATCTATCTTCTTACTAGTCTCGTCGTCACTGCTGCCGGCCGACTCGTCCGATTCGCTGTCGGAAGCGCTATCCGATTCGCTGCCCGACTCACTGTCCGATGTACCGGAGTTTGAAGACCTAAATATACGTTAAAGATTGAGTATTCACCATTTTTTTAGGGTTCCAAACATCCGTGAGAAACGGAAATGGCAAAAAATCACGTTTGTTGTATGGGAGGGGCTCCCCCTCCCCTTTACTATTAATTTTATTTTAATTCAATAATTTATTTTTTAAGTTAATAATATAACTCAATATTCTGTGAATATTTCAAGCGTCTACCTGTTGCCGTTATCAATATCGAGCAAAAACGAGCAAAAATAATCACGTTTGTTATATTAACCCCCTTAAATATTTATTTTATTCTGTTTTTTAGTATTTCTTGTTATAGCGGCAACAATAATACATCATCTGTGAAAATTTCAACTGTCTAACTATCACGGTTCATGGAATACACAGCCTGGTGACAGACGGACGGACAGCGGAGTCTTAGTAATAGGGTCCCGTTTTACCCTTTGGGTACGGAACCCTAAAAAAGAGAAATATAAGTATAAAAAATAGCCATGCTTCCGAACATCATCCTTACAGTCAAACATAGTATAAATTACTATGAAACTTCGTGTACACGCTCGTGCTTCTTTGAAAAATTAGTCAGTCTTTTGTTTAGAATTAAAAAAATCAGCTTTCTGTTTTACAATATAACTGATTCAGTTGTTCCATTCAAGAAAAATCAATTCTTGAATGAAAGAAGTGAGTTGTGATAATCATAGAAATGAAGAATCCTCCTCACCTGTAGTTATTACTTTCTTTCGCAGGTTTCTCTGGCTTCTTGTCTTCAGTGGTGCTCTCTTCCCTAAGAAATACAATAAAATTATAAAAGGCGGGGTTAGTTCCTCCTCCATATGACAACATACATAACGCAACGCCCCAAGTTGCAGAACGGTTTATAATGCGCACAGCAAAGGAGTGGAACTCTCTGCCTGTGTTTCCGAACGCATAAAACCCTAATCTCTTCAAATTTAGAGTGAACAGGTTTCTTCTGGGTAAGCTCGCTCTATTGTCGACTTTGTCTCTGTAATCTATGACCCAGACTAGAGTTGGGTTTGCTCTTGAGCAAACCCATATTTAAACTAAATAATACGGTTACATGGGACGTGAGAGCATAAGAGTTCCACTCCACGACCTCATCCCACCGGCCCCCTTCTACCATCGCACTGCAAGTTACCATCCCTACTTTGTTGCTGTTCCACCAATTCGCACTAAACGTTTCCAAACGTCTTTTATAATGCGCACAGCAAAGGAGTGGAACTCTCTGCCTGCGTCTGTGTTTCCGAACGCATACAACCCTAATCTCTTCAAAGTTAGAGGCTTCAGACTATTGGATTAGTAGTTTTCAGAATAATTTGGGAACATACAAAACATGATATAATACAACAATGACTGTAAAAAACAAATTAAAACAAAACAACGGGTTGCACTCCGGGAGTGTCGGCAGAAGTGAAAACTTGAACATTAACGTTGTGCGTTTTTGATATTTTGAGGATGTAAAATATAATTATTTTGCGGCGGTCTACTTCTTCGAATTTTCGATCAGGTCACGTGTCCTGACGCGAGTTTAACATTTTAAACCCATCCCAAAAAGTGCACAAGGCCGCTAAAGAAGCACTCACTTCACTTCAAAAAAAAATAGTTATTTGCATTCAATATTTATTTTATTCGACGTCTAAATCATTGTTTATAAGAGTACTGATTTCTGTTAATATTTTGACAGAAGAAGTTTATGAAGTTTGCGTGTGAGCAACACTGAATCAGTCGGCGGTTTGAAATAATTTGATGTTGTGCCGCTTGGTGTGATATTTCAAACTTTCCGCGTGTAAGCATGCGGGGGCCGAGGGGTGCGCGCGGTGAAATCGGTGCTTTCGAGCTATCATTTATCTTAGAGGTACGGCCTTAACTCCAAAGACTTATTATTAAACACTATTGTACACATAAGAACAGCCGGTCTCTTCTGTAAATATGTTGAAGTGAAAGCTTGTGTGAAGTGATCACGAGGTGAGCTGTCAATCCATTTAATCAAGATGGAATGACAGCTCACTCCGTGATCACGTGATATCTTGGTTGTATGGATTGACAATTCGACATGTTTACATAATCGACCGGCTGGACAATCATTTATAAAAACACAAGTGTACAATGGGCGGTGGTGGTGGGACTTCCTTCAAAAAATGGCCTTAATGCAGGGATAGTGTAAATAATGACCAGCACTCACTCTTCTGAAGATTCTTCTGAGCTGCTAGCTTCTGAAGACGACGAGGCTGATCCGGAGCCACTGCTCTCCGGCTCGGAGTAAAAGGTTTTATTTTTCTGGAAAAAAACCGTTCATAGTAGTTTTAGTTGCCATCTTAGTATAGCGGGAAGAAATAGAGCCGGCTGACGTCCCATATTTTTAAATTCAAACAATTTGGGAATCTATACTAATATAATAATAAAGCTTGAAGAGTGTGTTTCAATGCGCTAATCTCTGGAACTACCGGAAAATTATTTTTGTATATGATAGCTACATTCATGAAAGAAAGAAAGAAAAATAAATAATTTGCGACAGCCATGACGCATGACCCAAAAATACCATCATTGCATAACAATGTCTGCAGCCATATTGCGTTAAAAATTTAGTTTTTACCATAGATGTAGTATATGATCTATGATTTTTACTCTGGTTTGTGCTCACAGATAACATAACTTTTTTTATTTAGTGTTGTGCGCGCCACTTTTTTTTCGGCTACGTTCCATTGTCTGCGCAACAATCTGTTGCCGTTTTCTAGATGTTATATTTTCACCCATATTATATTTTTTTTTTTTATTTGTTTCGTTGTATGTTGTTGGTGTTTTATGCTGTCCCGATCAAAGTCATTCTGTCTACGCCGGTTGTCGTTGATAACCAGCGCTGTGTCTGTCTCGCACATGAGTCACAGCATTATGCTGAGCGATGACCGTTTCGCGCGAATGTGACGCATATCTTCCCAATTTGCACAACTTTAGTAATTTTGTATATTTTATTACTTGGTCATACTTGTCGCAAATAAGCTCTTTTTCTTTCATTCTTTCTTTAAAAAAATAGAATAAACTAAATTACAAAAGATATGCGTCATATGATATATGAGGCTATACGGGAACAGAAAATTCTAACGGGAACGGGAAAAAACGGGATATGCGCGTACGAAGTCGCGGGAAAAAGCTAGTGATCTGATAAAACCAAATCGTGACGTGTGCGAAACGCGCAGTAGGTTTGTAGTGTTATAATCTAACTTATCAACTAATTTTTAAATTTCTAGCAAAATCATGTTTTATACGATCAAGTCGAATCGTGACGTATAAAGAACGTGATGTATGTTGGTTCTTTACAAGGTTTAGACAAAGACCTGACAGATAAATGAGAAGATATCTGATAGGTCCCGCATTATGGTTTAACGCTTTTTAATAGGGCCTCTCAAGCGTTGCACAAAGATGGTGTGCTTTTGTTAAGGAACAAAAAAACCCGGCCAAGTGCGAGTCGGATTCTCACTCGACGGATTCCGTACCATAAACCAATAAAGAACACGTTTCTTCTTCTTTCCCTTTTTATTTAATTTTTATTGTTCTTATAGCGTCAATTGAAATACACACACTGTGAAAATTTTAACTGTCTACCTATTACGGTTCTTGAGATACAGCACGCTGACAAATAGACGGACAGAGCAGGCTTAGTAATAGGGTTCCGTTGGTTACCCTTCGAGTACGAAACCTTAAAAAGAAGTTAGCCACCCATGTCCCCACCGACATTACATCATATGGGTCGAATCTCAAGGAGACGGTTGCGGATAGCCCGTATATAAAATAGGCAGCGCTAGTTGCTTCTTGACTCCTTAACAAGTTATCTCGTCCTGCCCCTCGATGCCTTTCTCCAGTGACCTTAGCGCGAGTTTTTTAACGTTTTCGATCGCGTTAGCGTAAACGTCAATTTGTATTGAAAGTGAACAAGCGCTGCCTGGTGACAATAAGTGGAAACCTTTTTTTTCCATACAATTTGACATAAGCGAACGTTTACGCTAATGCGATCGAGAACTTTAATAACTAGCACTAAGGCCACAGCAGGGGCCCCTGCTTATTTACCACCCCACTCAATTAGGACGCCACAAGGGAGGGTCTCTTGTGGCATACGTAACATTCTGCTGCAGCAAATGTACCTCGAAGCACGGAATAGATAATAGTGCTCGAAGTCAGTATGTACATATCTCGCATTAAGGCGCCGCTCCATAGCAACCCGCAGCTAAATATAAAGGTACATAGGTCTTTTTTATTGGAAATCATCAAATGACTTCTGCCGCTCCAGCGGGAGTCGTGTCAGGGGGTCTACTCTCTAAACCCGAAGTCCGTAGTTTCGGGCTTAGTTGCGGGCGTATTCTACTCCGTAAGAATGAATGACATTATTATATTTATCATTCATTCTTACGTTAGGTGATACGGGCTAGAATACGCCCGAAACTACGGACATCGGGTTAGAGAGTAGCCCCCAGTCTTTAAAAAACAACCAACAGCGAAAACACACCTCGCACGTTCGTCAGTTTACCTGTGTGTCATCGTGGTTGTCAGCCGGCGCGTCGTGCTTGAGGGGCGCAGTCTCCCGCAGGTGCGCGGCTAGCGTGGCGCGCGGGTTCAGCGGCAGAGCGCGGTAGCCGCCCGCCGCCGAGCCGATGTACTGGGAGAGGGAGCCCACGGTGAACGTGCCGCGGTCTGCAAGCGGGAGGGAGGAGGTTATATTAGTCTTTATTGCCATAATTTCATCATGACCATCATAATTTCAGCCGAACGACGTGCACTGCCGGACAAAGGTCATGAGTCGCCATGTTGACCGGTCCTGTGTGTCTCGTATCAAGCAGATTCCCGCGGCTTCACCAGTTGCACGGTTCACTTTGTAGGCAACATAGTATAGACATAATTTAAGTACTACTAATACCTACTATCGTTAAGGAGATTTTACACTATCATTTTTTACTATCGTTAAGGAAAATGGCAAACTCCATAAGATAACTTGAGAGATTGTAAACTCTCGATAAATTGTCAAATGTTCACATTTGGAATACTTTTTTAAGCATCAAAATTTGATAGTTTATAATCTCATTGGTCTGTTCACAACACCAATGAGGGGCCAAGTTTCCAATTTAACTATCACAACAAAACAGATAAATTGTAGACCAGAGTGCTGATTGGTCGCTATTTTATGTCAGTCTACAATTTCTCGGAATTACTACGAGAGATTATAGACTATCAAATTTTGATGCGTAAAATAGTACAAATTTCGTCTAAATCGGTCCAGCCGTTGGCGCGTGAAGAAGTAACAAAGACACACACACTCACAAACTTTCGCCTTTATAATACACTTCTGGACACATCTATTGGCCCACCTTAGAGTTTAGGTTTCGATGGCCCCTACCGAAATATGATTGCTAGATTGAACAAAAACTGTTGATGCAGTTTTAAACCTGATACATTTTACCATCTTTTTCGATCGTATTGTTTTAAATTTGAATTCAGAATACCATACGACATGGAGCTACGCCTAACAAGTCGGATATGCGCCTTGTTAAAGGCAATTGATTTTTGAATAAAAAACATGTTTTATCAAATAAAGGTTTAATTTAATACCGCGTGTTGCCTCCATGGGCATCTACCACAGCTCTCATACGATTAGGCATAGAGTTTATCAACCGCTCTATGCAATTTTGAGGGATCATCTCCCATTCCTCTTCTATGGCAGTTTTCAACTCCTGCATCGTCTGGGCAACTGGCTGACGAGCCCTAACACGTCTTTTTAGCTCGTCCCACATGTGCTCAATGGGGTTCATGTCTGGGCTTCTGGCTGGCCAGTCCATAACTGTGATGTTCACATCCCGAAGATATTCCCTGACGATGCCGAACGCATAGGCTCTTGCATTATCATGCATAAAAAGGAAATTTGGGCCCACATAGTCCACGTATGGTATCACGTGAGGTTCTAAGCACTCACGAATGTACCTTTCAGCATTTAATGTTGGCAGCCGTGGTCCTGTAACAACCTCAAGTTGAGTTTTGGCGCTCGCGGATATACCGCCCCAGACAGTCCATGAGCCACCGCCATAAGCAACCCTCTCTTCAAAGCAGCATTGTGCGAAACGCTCTCCCTTACGTTGGTAGACCTTCTTCCTTCCATCATTGCCATGTAACACAATTTTAGACTCATCAGAAAAGAGTACACGGCTCCAATCTTGCTGTGTCCAATTTAAATGACTGCGTGCGAAATGAAGGCGCGCTGTTCGGTGGGCTCGCGTTAGTTTGGGCTCATTAGCTGGCTTGTGTGGTACCATATCGCGTTCTTTTAACCTTCTCCGAACAGTTCGAGCGCTCACAGATACTCCGTGGAAGTCGCGAAGTTGGTTTTGTATCTCAATGGAGGTAAGGTGACGATTTCTCAAGCTGGTCGTCACGATGAATCGATCCTGCCTTTCAGTTGTGACCCGAGATCGTGGCCTTCCTTGGCGACAAACAAAGCCGCCAGTCTCTAGGTACCTCCGATAAACATTTCGGACCGCAGATCGACTTAAATTAAGTTGAGCACTCACGTTTCTTTGGCTGTGTCCGGCCTGAATAAGTGCCACAGCTTGGGCGGCGACTTCAGGTGAAGTATCCATAGATTATTGATAGAACCTCACCTTAATGTTAAGAATAAGTAATGTTTGTTGCAAAACCAAAGATATCAATCACTTTTTCAAGAATTAAATCCAAGTAAACCAATAAAACCAAGTTTTCTTAGTATTCGATTGTTTGATATCAACAAACAGGCTCCAAATTGTCTTTTGTTTCTTTCAATTCTGTGTTATAAATTCAAAAAAAGACTATTGAATGAAATTGTGAATGTGCCAGGTTCAAAACTGCATAAAAACTTTTTGCTCGACCTAATATAAAATTTTAGCTAGGACCAAACGAAACTGAAAATACAAGGTGGGCCAATAGATGTGTCCAGAAGTGTATTAGTGTGATGTGATGGCTGCGACATACGATTATAGGATTTATCTTAGATGCGCACGTAAAAAAGACTGCAATCAATACAATTCTAAAAACGAATATTAACTGGACGTGGAATATCACTTTAGACAGAGCGGACGTCACACGGTTTCACCCGCGTAGTACCCGTTCCCGTATACTACGTGGTACGAGTACGGGGATAAAATATAGCCTGTTACTCGCTGATAATGTAGCTATCCATTGCTGAAAGAATTTTTCAAATCGGTCCAGTAGTTTTTGAGTTTATTCATTACAAACATACACACCACAAAAATACAATTTTTTCCTCTTTATAATATTAGTGTAGAAGTGTAGATTAAACTCACCTTTAAAGCTACTCTGTATATCAGGCTTAGGTTTCTCCGGCAGGAATATGTCAGCGATGTAGTTGTGTAGCACCTTCCCGGGCTGCGGCTCTATGAACCTCCTGAGCATGCGCGCGCGGTCGCGCACGTCGTAGCTGACGTCATAGCGAGCCAGCGACACCACGTAGCGGCACACGGGGATGGTGTCTGGTTGTGTTACTGACAGCTTCACTGCCAGGGACAGCAGTTGGAGCTTTACTAGTTCGTCCTGTGGATCAAGTTACGGGTGAATACATTTTTAAAGGGGACGTAAAACCTACTTGAGGTGAGAGAGAGATGGAGGTACACAGGATGAATAGAACTATCTCTTTTTCCCCACAAATAATGAGGAGTTTAAAACGTGGTGGTACGACCACATGTGAGCATATAAGATGAGATTTTATAGGTCACATGAAATTATCAGGTCAAATACACGACACGACATATGACACCACAATGATGACGTTCAAAAGGGCCGTTTAAAGGCCTAATTGAATAATAATAATAATCATTTATTTGCATAAAACATGGTATAAAATGGTGTTAAAATAAATAAAAAAAGGCACAAGCCACCTACAATAGGAATTAAATAAATCAACATAAAAATAAACGCTTTGACTTTGACGGACTGCTATTGTCAGTAAAACAAAAACGGACACTGCCATTCAATATGGCCTTATGTGAAATGTCTTTAATGTTGGATACCGTTATGACTGATGATCTAGTGTAGAGACGCCTGCACAGCACATCAAGCTACCCGAAACTGTCAAATTTTCCCATTCAACCTTGAACCTAAAACTTCATCGATAAAGTTGAAAATCTATTAAAGAAATTTGACAGATTGTTGTAGCTTGATGTGCTGGCGTTTGTACAATGCTTTTGCAAATTTAGCTTGCCCTGTTTGTTAACGGCTTTATTTAGCTTTCCCTGTTTGTTAACGGCTTTATTTAGCTTGCCCTGTTTGTTAACGGCTTTATTTAGCTTGCCCTGTTTGTTAACGGCTTTATTTAGCTTGCCCTGTTTGTTAACGGCTTTATTTAGCTTGCCCTGTTTGTTAACGGCTTTATTTAGATTGCCCTGTTTGTTAACGGCTTTATTTAGCTTGCCCTGTTTGTTAACGGCTTTATTTAGATTGCCCTGTTTGTTAACGGCTTTATTTAGATTGCCCTGTTTGTTAACGGCTTTATTTAGCTTGCCCTGTTTGTTAACGGCTTTATTTAGATTGCCCTGTTTGTTAACGGCTTTATTTAGATTGCCCTGTTTGTTAACGGCTTTATTTAGCTTGCCCTGTTTGTTAACGGCTTTATTTAGATTGCCCTGTTTGTTAACGGCTTTATTTAGATTGCCCTGTTTGTTAACGGCTTTATTTAGCTTGCCCTGTTTGTTAACGGCTTTATTTAGCTTGCCCTGTTTGTTAACGGCTTTATTTAGCTTGCCCTGTTTGTTAATTTGTTTGGATCGAATCTTGTAATCTGAATAAAAGGCTACTTCCTCTCATCCTACAGAGGTGAAATTTTACATGTTGGTTCATTTTCGATGACAGTTAAGTTTTATGGTAATTATAAGTTGATTCCTCATTTAGGATTGGGTCTAGACGTAGTATTTCGTCAACGGTCCATAGTATAGACATGAAATTTGCATACGTATTCAATTTTTATAAATCGTCATTATAGCTAGTTTTTTAAATATATATATATATATTTTTTTGTGTTATACAACAGTTACCTGATCAGCAAAGTTGGCAGCCATGTGCGCCAGTATGGCGGCGGCCCGGGGATGCCTGGCACCGTGCTCCGCCACCAGCCACACGGCCGCCGCGCGCGCGTTGCCCGCCAGTCTAAGACATACACGTTATGATAATCATTACTACTAAGCTCTCCTCAGGGCGGGTTAATGAACTTACCAGGACAAACCAAATTAGCATTAATAGTTAATCGCATATGATCCAAATTCGCTTGACATTTAATTTGACGATACGGGTTGAAATTGTGGTCTTTTTCCCTTTTTGCACTAATACCAGGCGACAAATAAATGTAACGACCAGAAGTCGGAATTAGGTAGAACTATTTATGTACCTACACTGATTTCATACAGCGAAAGAATAAAGTGGATATGCCTCAAATCCTGAGAATAATTTTAAGAGCAAAAAAATCCCGTGATTTATTAAATAAAAAAGTTATTTTCTTTTACACAATTTAAACCACTGTACGCGCGACGTTGCCAAATTTACATCAACGACATCGGATGTCCGAAGTTGCAAAATTCCAATGCGCTCACGCGCAGTTCACACAAAAAATATTATTATTTATTAGTAATATTGTTGGCCACAATATTACTAATAAAATTGGTTGGTATTGTTGTTGTTGGTTATATTAATATCAATATCATCAATAACTAATTCTACTTAAACCTAATTCCGACCTCTGGTAATGACAGAATCAAAGATTTTGCTCTATGTTGCAGTGCGAAATATGCATTACATGTTGAAAACGGAACATTTCATAGTAAACCCAAGTTTGACGCGCCCACGTCGTGACCCTCACGAACACTACAACTGACAGGCGATAGGGAGCCGTGCCTTCTCCCGAGCCAGAGGTCGAGCTGGTAACTTGCCCAAATTTCTCTTATAGGCAACGTGCAAGGCGAATTCGAAACTTTTACGTTAAAAGTTTCGCTACACGTTCTCTAGTGCAGTCTTTAGAAGACATACTACATACACCAACCGATTAGCCTTCAAAGTTAAAGTTCGCGAACACATTCGTAAGAAGTTAGCAGTAGTATCATCACATCACTAATGTTTTCCAATTACCTATTTGTTATAATTGTTTAAGTATTTCGTGTGCCTATTTATCTTGTTAATTTGAGTATTTATTATATATTTATATTGTATGTACAGTTTATATATTTGTATTGTTTATTTAAATGTTTGTATGTAAATAAATATCAATCGCTTTTTATTCACCATATTGCACCTACCACCATTCTTTGCATCACCCAAAGGTTGACTGGTAGTGAATGCCTATGGCATTAAGTCCGCCTCTGTACATATGTGTGTGTAGTGTTAATAAAAAAAAAAAATACCTGTCAGATCGCAATAACTTAGCGGCTCTGGACACGGCAGCTCTCGCAGATGTGGCGCCACCACCCACCACTCGCTTCACCACCACCACGGCCTCGCAAACCACCCACTCTGTAGATAAACAAACAGTTTATTATAATCTTAGTTACTTCCTTCATGAGCCAGTGTTTCGCGGCGATATTATCGTCCTTTTGCAGCGTGAGGTTACCCTCTCCCTCACGCGGCCCGCCTCCTCCTTTGCTATCGTGACTGACTGTGGATTGAACCAGGACCGACGCGAGAGGTCGCCGCTACGAAGATACGTCGGTGCTCCACCGTATGCTGGGGGGCTACTCTCTTGTAAGGATTGGCGTAAGGATAGAAATGAAGCAACTGAATGCTGATATAAGACTGACTATTTATTGGGATAACACACCGTTATATATGAGATTACAATAGTCTTAAAGTTACTTGGTTACACTACCACTACACCTTCCCCCTTTGGGAAAAAAAAAAAAAAAAGTGTTATATAAGGTAAAAATTACACTTTTTTTTTTTTTTTTTTTTTTTTTTTTTTTTTTTTTTTTTTTTTTTTTTTTTTTTTTGCATTTTGAATACATTACTGATTATAAAATTATTACTGAAAGTAAACAATATATAGTAGTTTACATGTTTTTTATAACAAGTTTAAATTATGATTATAAAATTATTACTGAAAGTAAACAATATATAGTAGTTTACATGAATCATGAATTATGAATCTAAGTATACAATGTTCCTAAAACTAACCTTTTATTGCATTATAAATGACAAGCCATTCCATGTCATGTCAGTGATTACAATTTAAAACATTGAAAGGCTTCGTACGGTTTTTATGAACTATGTCCTCTTTTCCTTTATTGACAATTTTCACATTAGGATCCAAGTCCTCTAACACTAAATATGGTCCAAGATATACTGGATCCATTTTATTTTCAGATGGATTCCTTAATAGTACATAGTCGCCTTTCTTATAATATACAGGTTTCAAATTGACATCGTGCTTAGCTTTTCGCTTGAGTTTGCTAGTAAGCAAATTATCGCGAGCGTCTTTTTGTGCTAACTGAAGTCGATATTTTAGCTCTAACGCATAGTTATCGTGGGCGTATAAAGGATCTACGACATTACCCGATAAATTATTCGGTAAGATACATTTCCTACCAAAAACAAGTTCATGAGGTGTATACTTAGTTTCAGTGTGTACCGTATTGTTGTACGCAAAACACCAATATGGTAACCAGCTGCTCCAATATCCTGTTTTATTTTCACAGTTAATTCTAAGGTACGCACCCATAGTTTTATGTGAATTCTCCAATGCTCCTATACTCTCGTGATGGTAAGCTGTTGAGGAGAGTTGATTGATTTTTAAGAGTTGGCATACTGCTTTCATTGTACTGGATAGGAACTCTGTCCCCCGATCAGTGGCGACTTCACGAGGTATGCCAAACCTTAAAATAAAATTATCTACTAAGGCACGCGCTACACTTACCGTATCTTTGTTTTGTAATGGATACGCCTCGGTGAACTTGGTAAGCTCACATTGCAATGTGAGTATGTAGCTGTAGTTATTGACATCTCTGGGCAGTGGCCCCATTATGTCTAGAAATACTTTATCAAATGCTGACTTAGCCGTACTCGTTACTACCATCGGTTGTTTAGTATTTATTGAATATTTCTGTTTGTGACACTGCTCGCATTTAGAAACATACTCTACTATATCTTTATGCATGTTTGGCCAATAATAGTATTTTTTGATATTACTCTCCATTCTCCTGATGCCCGCATGACCACTTGTGGGTATCAAGTGAAAGTCGTTCAATATTACTTTTATGTTATCAACGTTATTTACTCTTTGCACCTTATTTACAATACATATACGAGGTCCCGGCCAACTTTGATATTTTTTTATTTCATTTATAAGACCTGCAATGAATTCTTTATTATTTTCATTTCTCAGTATACATATATTATCGATATTAATTGTCTTACATAAACTTACCAAATCCCTCACCAATTCGTCTCGCGATATTGATGATCGGGATGTTCGGTCTAAGTATATAGTACATTTACTCGGTGCATATAATAATTTATTAAATTTTTGTAACCATATTCCACGTTTTATTAATTTACGCAATTCTCCACTACTAATTAGCAAAATTTCAGTAGAGTGATTTGGTTTTTTAACTATCTCGACCACTCTCGGTTGACTGTTATTCAAATTTATGTTGGTGTTATCAATTAACTCATTGTTACTAATATTTTCGTCATCCGCTGCTTGTAGTTTACGACGTTGAGCTCTTGTTAACACATTTATCCTTGTTCTTTCGTTCATATGTTTTAAATCGTCAGACGACATAATAATGCGTGATAAAGCATCCGCAGCTGTATTTTGTTTTCCTTTTAGATATTCTATATCAAAATTATACTCCTCTAATTGTAACCGGAACTTAAGCAATCTACTTGAGGGGTCACGCATTCCAAACAAATAAACAAGAGGTCTATGGTCGGTCTGTATCTTGAACTTTCTGCCGTATAAATATGGTCGAAAGTACTTGACACTCCATACTATTGCTAAGAGTTCCTTTTCAATGGTAGGATAGTTAATTTCGGCCTTATTTAAACTGCGACTGGCATAAGCTACAGGCCGCCCATCCTTATTACATAGCACTGAACCAATAGCAATCCCTGAAGCATCTGTTTGCAAAATAAATTCACTGCCTTCAGTAAAGTCAGGATATTGTAATACTGGCGGATTTATTAACGCCAATTTCAAATGTTGGAACGCGTTTTCACAGTCTTTTGACCATAAATATGTTACACCTTTTGAACATAACCTATTTAAGGGTTGCGCGACCTCTGCAAAATTCGAAATAAACTTTCTGTAATAATTAGCAAAGGCCACGAAGCGCTTGACTTCATCAACACTTTGTGGCCTTGGATAATTTTCTAAAGCCTTTATTTTTTCCTTATCAGGTTTAATACCGTTTTTTGAAATAACATGACCGAGGTACAAAACTTCTTTTTGTAGGAAATTACACTTTGGTGGGTTTAATTTCAAATTTACATTACGTAATCTGCTGAAGACGTCCATTAAGTTCTGATTATGGGATTTCAAATTTCGACCGAACACCACAAGGTCATCTTGATAGACCAGGCATTTGTCGTAATTTAGACCTGACATCGCTATTGTCATCATCCTACTGAAGCTATTGGGACTAGATTTCAAGCCCATTGGCATTCTTGTCATTTGGTACTGATTTTTCCCAGTTGTAAACGCTGTGCATGGCCTACTGTCTTTTTGCAAATTTGTCTGAAAAAATCCCTGAAATAAGTCAAGATGCGAGAAATACACCGCTCCCGATAAAGAATCCAATATGTCTGATATGTTGGGAAGTGGGAATTTATCGTCCTGTATTTTATCATTTAGTTTACGGTAATCGATTACTACGCGCCATATTTTTTCCTTAGTAGCGTCAACTTTTTTCGGAACCAATAATAACGGACTAGACCATGCACTCCTGGCTTCTTCTATTATCCCACTTTTTAACATGCTATCAATTTGCTTATCTAATTCTGCGTTTTGGGCGTGGGGTAAACGGTATTGCTTTGTGTAAATGGGGGTACTATTTGGCTTTAGCTCAATAGTTTGCTCATATACTGAAGTGACTGTTAACTTGTCGCCAGGTAAATGAAAGACGTCTGGAAACTTTGCACAAATTTTTTCAATTGACTTTTGTTCCTCGTCATTTAAATGTGTCAAATTGAGTAATGTGAATAATAATTTCACCCGATCCGCGTTTATACTGGGCCTATCAAATTTACAGATAAGGTATTCATTTAAATTATTTGTTTTAATTTGAACTGAATTTAATTTAACTTCTGTATCCCTAGTGTTTAAAATTCGTATCGGAATTTTTCCTTTAATTGGCCTGGACAATGTACTGGCTAGGAAAACTCCTTCGCATAGTTCCTGAGAAGTTACTACACAATCTTCCCTTATATTAGACTGAATATAATGTATTGATTCGCAACGCTTAGGTACAATAATGTATGAATCACTTGAGGGTGTCAAGTAATCAACCCGTAATGTAACCCGTTCGTTCCGTTCTGTTACTAATTCTAAACTGTTTAACTCATAATTTATAAGTGCACGATATTTTTTAAGAAAATCCTGTCCTAAAATTCCCTGCGTTTTGCAAGGCAGGCTTTTAAATATAAAAAATTTATGCGTAAAAATGTTCCCCTTATACTTTAACTCTAAATAGCAATACCCTTCCGAAAAAATATCTCCTCCGATACCTTTGACCGTAATGTTCTCTTTATGGGAAGGTATTTGTAAACGTTTCACTGAATCGGATTTGATAGCTGAAATCGATGCTCCAGTGTCTATAAGTAAGTCATGTCCACATTTGTCGATCAAGAATGAAACTTTGTTTAAACTGCTACATGATAACATAAACTCAGTCCCGAAAAAAATGATTCAGCGTTTCCTTATTGGGACTTGCTTGTTCCGTGGTATCTGGATCATTGCCCTCTGTTGTCACGAGATTCATGTTACCCTGAGTGGAATGATTTTCTGCACGATTTTCCGAATAATTTCCGTTAGCGTAATAATTACTTCCACGATGATTACCTCTTGAGTACGGTACCTGGGATCGCTGAGCAGGCGTGCGCCGGTACGTATTATGCGTGCGTCCTCTGGAGTTGGGTTGATAGCCTCGACCTCCTCTGTACTGGCCACGTTGAGGTCTCCTCCCTGTGTTGAAACGATAACTGGAGTTATACATACCTATCATCTCCCCCGTAGCGGATTGAATTTCTTCATCTTGCGCCGCCTGGACTGCTTCTGTCAAGGAATCGAAGTTTCGCGCAGCGATTATAGTACTTAACCGACGATCTCGCAGCCCGTCGGCAAACCTTTTTATTGCCAATTTCTCATTAAGAGGTCGCAAAACATTATAGTTGTTAGGGTTTCCATCTGCCTGCGAGATAGTCAGGTCTATAAACAAGTCTGAAATTTCCTTTCCAAAGTCAAGAACCGTTTTATTTTCCTGTTGAGCATGCTGTAGCTTTGTTTGTAAAGCCACATAACTTTTGCGGGGTAATAATAATCGTCGCATGTCCTTTACAAGCTCATCGACAGTATCATATTTCGGTAGTAATTTTAGCTTTGCCTGCTGCGATAATCGGCTTTTCAGTATGAACATTATTAATTTATTTTTACATTCGGGTTTTGTTAGCACTGAGTCATAATATTCTATAGACTCAATTAATTGCTTTGTATTCTTATCTTCATCCGTCATGACAGGGAATAGGCTTAAAGCTGTTTTTAAATCAAAATTATCTCCCGCCATTGTTTGTGTTTCAAGCAAAGATTTCTTAGTCCCAGACTGATCGATACACAAAGAAAGGACTTCCGTAAATAAATTGTCAAATTCTTCACAAATTTTGGTAATTAAGGAAACTTCTTCTTTCGAGTATTTACCTAATTGCGATTTATATGTCTCTAAAAACTTATTATATTTTAATAGCACTATATCTGCTTCGCTTCTTTTTATCTCTATTACTTTACCTACTCTACGACCGGGACCGATTTTAATAAGGTACGTTCTTATAACTTTTAATTCATTTAAAATTATCGCCAATTCCTCTGCCATAACACATAATTATCTTCTAAATAAACTAGCGTTAAACATTATAATGTGCATTAATATTCATAACCATGCACATAAATATACTAATACAAAATATGTTGTTATACCGTATCTAAAAGAAAAGTGTAATGCATAATATTCATATATCTATAGCATAGCAACGTTAAGCACAACTAAATAGACAGTATAGTACTCATTACTAAACATTTCCTTTAAATACGGTCACATTGAGCCCCTTACAATTTATGCACTGCATACTCGCATCACTTTACGCACTGGGATATGGGTAATCTTTGCACTCCGCACAAATCACGGCACTAACACTAACACTTCTTCTTTACCTCATACTACACTGTCTGGTTTGATCTCGTGTCTGCGCAGGATACTCGCATAGCGCGTCAGCCTTATCTCATCCAATCTCCTTAGTATTTGCTTGTCATGGCACCTTTTTGCCAATTTATACACGACTATGATAATTCCAAACACCAACGTAGTACATATGATGATAAGTAAAATATTTGTCGTTTCGTGTTGCTGAACTTGTTGTGTACTAGCTGTATTTTGGCCCCCGCTCTGAGCAATTACAACTTCCTCCTTTGAGTTGGTGCCTCCCATTTTTGAAGATAGATAATACTTTCAAGACCGAGTTTTTGATTAAATTGTCGCGACAGTTGCACACAGTGTCTAGCTTCTGAGTAATAACACATCTTGGTAAATTGAATAATGAATAATTACATTCAAAAGTCACTGGTCCCGATAGATGTTTACATAACTTAGTCCTTATTGGGACGCGCGAACGCACTCGTGCAGACTTCGGGTGTCACGGTCGCCATGTAAGGATTGGCGTAAGGATAGAAATGAAGCAACTGAATGCTGATATAAGACTGACTATTTATTGGGATAACACACCGTTATATATGAGATTACAATAGTCTTAAAGTTACTTGGTTACACTACCACTACACTCTAAACCCGAAGTCTGTAGTTTCGGGCGTATTCTAGTTCGTATCACCTACGGACTTACGATTAGTTCCGAACCCCAACTAAGAATGAATGACAATACGATTTTACATTAACTATCAAATCGTGTTGTCATTCATTCTCAGTGGTTAGGTGATACGGAGTAGAATACGCCTTTTTTTTAACTTTTTTTTTTAAGGATGGGAATTCATCAAATGACTTCTTCCGCTCTGGGTGGAGCGGACGGGCGTGTCAGACTCTTACTGACTAAAACCCATCCGTGTTCCTTCAAAAGCCCTTTGCGTTCCAGGGCCGCGGTGACTCTTTCGAACAAATTCCGCAACAACAGAATATGACTTACCATCTTTACTAGAAAGCAGATGTAACAGCAATGGGTTGTTAAAGAGTCACGTCTCGGTTTCAGAATGTATAGCCATCGCCAGCCTCCCTATGGCTTGTATGGTGACGCCGGAGAAGGCCTTGTCGCTGCAAGTCCCATAGGTCTCGAACTCCCTGAGGATGACGCCTGCGCTGGCTTCCGTCACCAATTTCGTGAGAGCCTCTAGCTTGAGTAGTGTAACGACATAGTCTTACTACTATTACATATGCGAGTGTTTTTGTATGTTCTTCTAAAACGGATCAACGGAGCGGCAGATCGACGTGGTTATCAGCAAGGAAATAGTTTAGAGATCGAGGAGTGATACAGGCTATTTTTTGTTTACAAAAACTCTCCCTAACGGAAGCAAAGTCACGTGGAAAATCCATGAGAAGAATATAACTCACCATCTTTACTCGAAAGCAAATGTAACAGCCCATTCAGACACGTCTCGGTTTCAGAATGTATAGCCACCGCCAGTCTCCCTATGGCTTGTATGGTGGCGCCGGAGAAGGCCTTGTCACTGCAAGTCACATAGGTCTGGAACTCCCTGAGGATGACGCCTGCGCTGGCCTCCGTCGCCAAGTTCGTGAGGATCTCTAGCTTGAGCAACTTGATGTGAGTCGGGTCTGAGTTGCGTACGAAGAACGATTTGAGGAATGGTTCGAAGAGTGTCTGTCGAGGAAATAAGAATTTATAATACTATTTTGAGGAATTCAATTCAACATTATTGTTGAAATATCTGTTATTTCGAGATCGAGACAAGATAAAACGGTTCGAAGAGCGTCTGTGGAGGAAATAGATGATTTATGCAAATAAATGATTATTGTTATTATTATTTTGATTGTTGTTATACATTTTTGCATCTCGGCAATAATTGCCGTGTTTAAAGGATAATACGGGCCAAAGCCTGCGTGAGAAAGTGCTACCCCTGACAGTACTAACCTAAGTGATAGTAGTTTGTGCGTCGTTGTCGTTCTGTAGGAATTTCCGGACAATTCTGCAAGTGTTCAATGTAGCAGCTTTCTGTAGGGTTTGGTAGGTGGAGGGAGCTATGTCTAGTGATTTTAATGATTGATGTAGTTTTTTAAGTATGACTCCCGTAGTTGAAAGTATTATTACAATTGGTAATACTATTTTGAGGAATTAAATTCAACATTTTTGTTAAAATATATGTTTTTGTACGGCGAATGTTATTTTAAGTTTTATCCACATTAATATTTTGAAGTTCACCGACTTGCTTCCGGACATAACAGAAGCACTGAACATAACTGATCAATGATTTTTATTTAGCAAGTGGGTTAAAAATAACACGTCATTTTTTGGTCAGTTTCAACCAGATGAGAACTATGACGTTTCCTAGCTAAATACCCTGAGAAGAAACACCTAGATAAACTCAGGGGTTAAAGTCTCTTAAGTGCAGACATTCCGAACCGCCGGTCTATTCTGTAAACATGTCGAAGTGAAGGCCTGGGTGAAGTGATCACGAGGTGTGCTGTCAATCCATTTTGATTATATGGATTGACAGCTCACCTCGTGATCACTTCACCCAAAACTTCACTTCGACAAGTTTACAGAATCGACCGGCTGGTCAAATCATTATGGGAACCATGTAAACTTACCCTTCTGGTGACGGTAAGTGACGCGATGGAGTTCAGTACCACACTCTGCACTTCAAGCGGAGCGCGCAGTAGTCGAACCATTGCCTTTGCTACCGGAGGCAATTCTTGAGCTAAGGAAAATAAAAATTACGAATGATTTATGGAAGAAGCTTAACCAATTTATTAGTTCCGTCAGTTAGGTAACCGAAAACCGGCTGTGAAAAAGACGGATGAGAAAAGATTGCATGTAGCGGAGATGAGAATGTTGAGATGGAGGTATCGAGAATGGATAAAGTGAGGAATGAGTTCATTAGAGGTAGCTTAAAAGTGGCGCCAGTAACGGAAAAGTTAAAAGGGAACCGCTTATCTTGGTATGGTCATGTGAAGAGGAGGGATGAAATGCACGTAACTAAGAGAGTTATGAATATAAATGTGGATGTATGGAACGGGAGAGGGAGACCAAAGAAAAGATGGATTGATTGTGTTAAACTGATATGAAAGAAAAGGAAAAAAAAATAACATGGGATAAGGACAGGAAGATGATTTAGATAAACAAAAAATATTAGACACGTAATTTTTCTTCTGTCACTTTAACAAAAAATAAAGACAAACAAACAGTGTACGAAGGTGGGCGACGTGAACGAGTGCTTTCGAGAAGTGCTACAAGATACTACCTGGTCCACAATGATAGAACAGCTGCGCCACCGCCAGCACGACTCCGGAGTTCCTGCTCTGCAGCAGCGGCTTGGCAGCTCGCAGCAGCAGTCGATGGTCGGCGTCGAGGCTGGGCGACGTGGACGAGTGCTTGCGAGGAGTGCCGCCGTCGCTCGACGACTCGTAGAACGGCTTGTCCGTGTCGCTGTCGCTCGAATATGTCTGGAAATTGTTTGTGTACTTTAGAAACCGCCGGTATTGCGTCAGAGTGTCGTCTTGGGGCACTATGACAAAATACTTAGAAAAATTTCGCGACCAATTTCGAGGTAGCGCTCGCCGGCCGCTGCTTCTAATTTTCTAAGTCCCAAAAATTTTTTTGAACCAACAATTTTTTTTTTGGTTTTCTTTTTCTCATAGTGCTCCTAAGCGATACTCGAAATCCCAAAAAAACATTTTTTTTCGCAAAATTTGCTAAGCCCTCATGCTTTACACAAGGTGGAATCGACCAAAAAATATTGTCCCAAAAATTTTTTTGAACCAACAATTTTTTTTTTGGTTTTCTTTACAGCTCATAGAGCGTAAAACGGAATTCAAAAAAAAAAAAAAATTCGAAAAATTTTCTAAGTCCTCGCGCCATAGCGCCCCTAAGGCTACACTCTAACCCGGTATTGTGTACAGTCAAATAGTCCTCATAATAGGGTATTTGACTTTATTTTTTTTATTACAATTAAATAATTTAAAAACCTTTTAAATCTGGTGGAACGGCCTGTCTTTGGCGTTTGATTGCGTAAATCACGAAACATTATTTCTGAAGCTCGATCATTACGGACTAGGCAAAATAGGGCTAAACTTAGTTAAATCTTATTTGAATGATAGTCATCAATAAGTTCAAATAAACAGTGTCAATTCCTCGGGATTAAACGTAAAATGGGCGTCCCCCCGGGTTCGATTTTAGGCCCTTTCTTATTCTTGTTGTATACATATTTATGCTGACGACTTTTTGCTTTTTTACGATAAATAGACGAAATAATAACCTTACGACGTAAATAACGCCCTTCTGCAGGTCCAAAATTGGTTCACTGCGAATAATTAAGTTTGTAGTTGGAAAAAAAAAACCGAAGTGCATACGATGTACCTTACCAAATGTCAAAAGTAGTAAGTAATAGTGGCATGGTGTTAAACAAGGAGAAACTGGAATTCGAGAAGGGTTTTCCTGGGGATTAAGCTTGATTCAAGGCTACAATGGGGTCTTTAGTTAGCATCTCTTGCAGGACGGTTAAGCTCAGCAGCATATGCTGTTAGAAAAATTCACTAATTTACGGATGCTGATACCGCGACACATTTTAGTTACTTTCATAGCAACATGTCTTACGGTACCATCTTACTATGGGGACGGCCTCTAGACATCGACTCTATTTTTATTCTGCAGAAAGGAACCATAAGAGCCGTACACAATCTCCGCCATCGCGATTCTCTCAAGTAGCCTCATCTTTTATACGTACTGTTTTTCACAAAGGTTGATACTGTCAAAGCAATAATTACGAGGTAGAATAATTCTAACGAAGATTTGGAAGAGCCGAACCTTGCTAGGTGCTGAAAAAGGAGAAACGTAGCACTCCTAAGAGTTTTTTCACATAATAAAGCTCCATTCGCCTAATTGCATTTGATACAAATGATGTTATTTACAGATTTTATTTTGTTATTTGCAGACATGTGTGACAGACACACGAGTGTCCCTATAAGGGTTCCGTTTTTTCAAATGGACATTCGGAACCCTATAAAGTTTGTCGGGCTGTGCCGTGTGACACATCAAATAAAAGGATTATTGTGAGGGTCTCAAACATACAGACTGAATTTTTCAAGAGGGCCGTGTTTGATTTTGATGTATTGATATTTTTTTAAACATGTAATTATTATAGGTAGTTTTTTACTTATGGATAACTTGACACGTTTTTTTTTATCTAATTCCGACTTAAAAGAAATGAAAATCATTGTATCATCAGTGATAATAAGACACGCGCGTTGATATACCTAAACTTCACTTTTATTCCCACGAAAGTATAAGACTGACATGCTTTTCTGAGATTGCTAAAAATGCCCCACATACAAAATATAGTTCGAACTCGTTGTGAACTCTCATTATAATTTTTTATAGGTATTCTATTTTTTATGAATAAAATAAAGATACTAAATCAAAATAACCACTGCTATAATTTCATTAAATTTGTTATAGTTGTTTTTACAAAATTGTTCAATCCCGGGAAGCCGGGATTACTTATTTATTCAGAAAGGAATGTCCATATTCTTCTTTCACGGGAAGAAGTTTAGGTATATAAGCGGCCGATTATCAGATCACTGCTTATTATACTTTTTTTTTTACAAAAAGAGGTTTACGGCAGGGCTCGATTTAAGTGAAGTAAATCTTACCTCACTGTTGGGATCGGCAAAGCATGTCTTGGCGTAGACAGTGAGTACATTGAGCAATGTCAGTTGTCCCCACTCGTCCACATCCGCTAGCAGGGAGCATAGTTTTCTGTGGATGCAATAATTTTAAATTAACAGTCACTGGGCACAATACAGCTGAATTAATTTTTCACACCGACATTCATAATTCACCTGTTTAAATAATACATGGTATAAATATAACGCAGTATCAGTGATACTAAAATTGACTTGTTCAGGTTGAATTTTTCAAGTTTTTTCATGCATAGCCGAATCCGAAACTACGTCGAGTTGCGAAATTCTTCGTAGTTTCGGCCTCGGGCCCGATTTTGATGTAATCCAAAACTGCATCATTAGATTTTTAAGTAAGTAATAAGTTAAGGTTTAATAAGTAGGTAACGTAGCGGAATGCGCCGCCCATTGTACATTTGTTTTAGTTTGTAACCACGACATGCATCTACTTTATACCTTTCTCATACTTTTGTTATTTTTTTATTTTATTTTTTTCTTATTCAGTTTTTAACGTGTCTTTACTATAGTAGGCGCCAGATAATCGTGGAATAACGGTCATGGACCCACCTACAATTATTGACATTTTTAATTTGAAAAACGGAATTAACGACACAAAGCTGTCCCGAATCATCATCTCTCGTGATCCTTAACATTGTCTAATAATGAAAAACGATTCATATTTAATTGTTCAGGTACCTATGAACAGTTATTAGGGAAAGGTCAATGTACTTTATTCCACATTTATCTGGCGCCTACTATAATATAATTTATGAACTATTAACACTATCGTTTAGGGTTTAGTTTAACCTTTGGAACGCCAGAGCATAAACGCATCGGCGTGCCCCCGACGCCAAGCCACAAATTTACCGTACTTTTTGTCACGTATGTGTGACGTTTGGCGTACAGGGCACGCGCTTGCTTGTCGCCTATACGTGACAGTGGCGTTCCAAAGGTTAAGAAAAGTAAAGTTATGTATGCCGTTATGTGGCAATTAAATACTTTTTCTTTCTTTCTTTTTATGTTATTCTCGGTGTACAATTAAGTATGTATTTAATAAATAAATTAATAACGTAACAAAATTAAAATGTATTCTTCCCTTTCGATTGCCATGTGTGTTGCATTAGCAACACTTTCGTATATAGTAGGCGCCATTGATAAATGATATTTATTTTGTAAGTAGGTTAAACATAACTACTACATTGATTTTAAGAGGTTGTCTGTTTATTACCTGTAACTCCTATGTATAAGACTCATACGTTCTCCACACACTTCGGAGAAGGCCATGGCGGCTGACCCAACGACGAGCGGCGCCTTGTCTGAGAGCAGCTTGTCTATGATTGATACCAGCTCCTCCTTCTGTTCTGGGTCCAGGCTGTTGGGAGAAAACACAGACGAAGATAGAGTTAAAACGCAACGTTAGTGAGTTATCATGAGATCAATAGAAAGTAGGATATAGATTCGTTTTTGTACAAAGACATTTTCAGAATATTTTTTTTAACCAAGTTGACGTTCGAGTTTTTTTTTGCATTAGGTTTATAAATCCTAATATATAAAATTCTTCCGTGACTGTGGTAACTGACTGAGTGACTGACTGACAGACAACGCACAGCCGAAAGTACTAGTCGTAGAAAGCTGAAATTTGGCATGTAGGTTCCTTGGGATGTAAGGGAGCACTAAATTAGATTAATAGAAATTATTAGAATTAGATTCCCCGAAATTCCTACGAGCACAGGAAAATACAGGATAGACACGTAAGAATTTGCGGGCAAGCTAGTAAATAGTATAATATTCAAGACAGTGGTGGATCAATGCAATAGTGGTGTGGGTCACGACTACAAACCACACTCAAGGGAATTCAGAGCATAAAAGCTATTATAGAAAACGCATGTTCTAGATTGTATTTCTTTTTTTTTATTTTATATGGGTTTGCTCTTGACTCTAGTCTAGGTCATAAATGACAAAGACAAAGTCGACGATGGAGCGAGCTTACCCAGAAGAAGCCTGTTCACTCTAATTTTGAAGAGATTAGGGTTGTATGCGTTCGGAAACACAGAGGCAGGCAGAGAGTTCCACTCCTTTCGATTTTACACTTACAGTAAAAACGATTGCACCGTCAATATTCCAGATAAGTACATTATTTTGACAATGATCTTTAACAAAATATCTAAGTATTATAATTTATAAGACAACTTAAAATATAGGTAAGTAATTTTAAATAGGTAAATACTTGGCTCATCAATGACTTTTTCTTTTTTATTAAGGATGGGAAATCATTAAATGACTTCTTCCGCTCTGGGTTGAGCGGAAGGGCTTGTCAGACTCTTACTGACTAAATCCCTTCTAAAGCCCTTTGCATTCCAGGTCCATGGTGACTCTTTCGAACAAATTCCGCAACCCTGGCAGTTAATCGAAGACTTACCTATACAACTTCGGTATAGCATGAGCAGCAGTCTTCCTGACATAAGGAGACATGTCACTGGCCGAGTCTCTGATGGCCAGCATCACGATGGGCACTATCATGGGCACCCGGATGGATGAGAGGACTCGGAGAGCGCTTGCACGGATCAACTGGTTTGGGTCCTGGGGAAGGTAAACATAAAGTAAGTTTAATAATAATCAAAGCTGAAGAGTTTGTTTGTTTGAACGCGCTTATCTCTGGAACTACCAGTTGGCTTTGGAAAATTATTTTTGTATACAATGTGTAGCAGAATAAACGCAATACCTCTTAAGGGCTCATTGTACTCATTTATTATGGACAAGTTTTACTATGGTACCAACCCCGAAATAACGAAAAAAAAATCAATTGTTCAGTATATTTTGTCGAGTTATGCGCACAGAAATGTATTGGGGAGTCCAATTTTTTTTCGCGATTTCAGTGTTGGTCCCATAGAAAAGTTGTTCATAATGATAAATACAATGACCCCTTAAGAGGTATTGCGTTTTATGTTAAATGTTGTACAAGTGCCACATTCATGACGAATGCTATGGGCTATATGGGAACAGGAAAAAACGAGATATGCGCGAAGGAAGTCGCGGGCAAAAGCTAGTTATATTACAAATGTGAAAATTTGTTTGTTAGTTTGTTGCGCTTTGACGCCTAAATCACTGAACCAATTCTGATGAATTTTAGTATAGAGGCAGGTGGGACCCTACAGATGGTTATAAGTTATTTTAACGCGAATGAAGCCGCGGGTAAACGTTGGTACAATATTATTATACAATGCATAGACAGTAGTTGAGAAAACCCAAAACGACAAAATAGGTAGTTATTAAGTTTGAAAAGCTATTGATATTGAAAAAAGACGAGGCTCAGCAGTAGGTGACGTCGGGCTGTGACTTAAAGGATCTGAAACTAGGTACTACTATCTAATAAGAAAAATCTATTTTATAACAAATAATTGTTATAAAATAGATTTTTCTTATTAAACTTTAATGTGTCAAAATTGACTTCAAAAGTGCCTATGCAATACAAGCTCATTAATTCCCTATGCATCATAATCATAGAAGTCATAAAAGTACCTTCAGAGCTCTCTGGAAGGTGCTGATGGACAGAAGCGCTAGGTCCTGCTGCTCTTCCGCATACCTCACCAGGTAAACATACACCAGCTTCTTCACTTCAATGTTTTTTGACACCACATTCTTTACTACTGCTGGAAATCTGCGGAAGTCAGATTCATTAATAAGTTGGGATGAATTCATAATTATCAGACTAATTTTATAATTGAAAAAGTTTCTTTGTCACACACAATGGTCCAACATCAGGGCTAAGTGCGGAAACAAAACCCAATAGATAGATAGAAGTTTCTCTGTCTGTCTGATTGTTTCCTTTTCACGTCTTTATGGCAAGTCAAGTCAAGTCAAAGCGTTTATCTCAATTAGTCCATTAAACAGCACTTTTGAACATTTACAGTTAAAATAATAACATAAAATTAATAAAATGCCTCTAGTGTCCATTCAGAAAGGTAGATTCTAATGAAGAAGAATGGACAAGAAACTCCATAATTACTCTTTTCAATAGGTTTTACAATATTTGGTATACAAAAATTAATTTGGCTTCGGCTGTATGGATTAGGTGAAAAAGGAAGTTTTCAGGCACATAACACTAAAAGTTGCTTAACTCAATTTTGTTGTTGATATATTGTAGCATACATTTTTTTTTGTAGTGTAGGTGCATCACCAGAAAATTGCAGGCTCCGTAAGATTGTAATAAATCTTTATCAGATTATAATTTCTCGATATATTATTAAAAATGTTTTGTATGCAATAAATCCCATCTAAATTCAATAGCTTCCAATATCCGTGTGTTATTAAGAAAAAATAATATACAATTTCACACTATGTTTTTGAATTTTACATCGTTTGCAATTTTCTAGTGACACATAAATAAAAATTGCATAGTAAAAGGAGCATCATGGTTCTACTAACTATTAGGTACAGGTGCGAGCTAAAAAAACACTGGAATGACAGAAGAACTGGAAGAGATTTCTTTAGAAATAAGCATCACCTTTGTACCTATCTTCTGTTCCCTTCTTCTTATCTATTTGTTAAATGTGTGTACATAAACTGTTAAATTAATAAGTAAGAACTACTTACAGGTCTGAAGCATCCCTCCCCTTGGCTATCATGCCAATGATCCTCTTCATAGCCTCTAGTTTGAGCGAGTCTTTGGACCCATCTAACATGAGTTTCAAGTCCTCATTCCTAAAAAATATAAACAAATTAAAACTAGGGTGTGTTGTTTGATAACATGTTAGTGTTTAAGAACTAATGAAGTAAAGATTTATACCATCAGAATTGTATAGTCTCTCAATTTATATTTTAAAAGGACTGGATATATGGGACTGACTTACTGAATATTTTATCGAAAGTAAATCATGCTAAAAACGGGATCTAACTTTAATTTAGGGCAAACAAATGCTTAATTAGGTCTATCAGTTATTGCTGAATGATTTGATAAAGCGAATAATACATAAAACGTTTATTTACTTCTTATAATCTGGTTGGAAAAACGCCCCAGACGCTGGATCGTTTGCCGGGTACTCCACTTCACCCATCACCACTTTATCATTATTATAGGATGTCGTTGCCGACATTTTGGATAAAATAACACTACGAACAGTTCACTAGTTACTTCTTCTTATTTAGATATTTGCGTCCAAACTTTTCTAATCAAATCAGTGAAATCGCAACTGAGTTTGACATTTACTTGTTGACGTTGGACAAGCAATTTTATGTCAAAACTGCGTTTTGTTATGTCAATACTTCCAACATTGACATAACAAAACGCAATTTTGACACACGTCTTTTTTCTATTCTACTTTGTAAGTAAATTACTTTTTACACAAATACGCAAAACTACACCTGGTTTTGGTCTGGGTTTATGTAAGTTGTGTGTGAGCAAATGTTATACCTGTGAAGTTCTGTCTGGGCAACAGTATTCCGCAAAATGACTAGTATTATTAGTTTACCGGCATTCATATCCTCGGTTTTTGGCACTGAGAAATTACTCAGGAATATCCTAGCTTCCTCACTGACTGATTTTGATGTATCGTGCTTCACTGAGGCTATGGATACCTAAAGACTCACTTGAGAATTATTGTATCACATTAGTTTTATAATTATATAACATTCGTTATTTTTGTGAACAATTTCTCAAATATTTGTAAGTATGCCTGTTTATGGCAAAACATGTTAGATCATGATTATAAAATATAAGACCTTAAATGTACCATGTTTTAAATGCAAATAAAATATTCTTATTCCGAATCTACGCCGCTGCCCAACTACTCATCATCCCAGAAACGGTAGGATGAGCTACTCTGCAGAGTGGGATGAGCTACTCTGCAGAGTAGTTCAGAATAAACTTATGGCTACATCTGCTACTGCTGCTGAGCGTGCGCGCGTACTGGCCGAGGGTCAATGGGAGTCAGGACTCTGGCTTCACGGACTACCGTCGTCGAACATAGGCACCTTGTTCGACGATACTACTTTCCGCCTCGCTGCCTCCCTGCGCCTTGTTGTTCTCCTCATCGCTGCTACTATGGCGAAGTTTTCAACAGCCTTGGACAGCACGGCCTGAACATGACTCGGACATGCAGCCTTTTGAGTTCATTACCAGTGGCCAGCGATGCGGAGGAATTTTCGACGCCGTATTTTAGACCATTTTAGTGGGTTAAGAGTTTTTTTATTTAATTGTGGAAATAGTAACAGTGGGTATTCTTAACAACAATTTGGAACATTATTGTATTATGAGCCCTAGACTACATCAATAGACCAAAACAGGTCCATTCCGTATTTTTCTTTTAATTTCGAGTCGACGACTTAAATTGTTACTATGCCTATTTTATCCGATCACTGTGTAGCGACATGTTGGGCTCGTGAAGAGGTTTCACAATAAAGTCCTGTATCAAGCGCGGCATGGGCTATTCTGTCCTAACACCAAACGGAGTGATGGCTACAGTGAACGTAAATGGAATCCGTTGGAAAAATAAGAAACTAGGTAGGTACCTACTGAACTGCTTACTTAGCAACAGGATCGCAATCATAATTTAAATTGATAAAGCCGTCCTGTGGGTTGGAATGTAAACTATTGTGTTTACATTCCAACCCACAGGACGGCTTTATCAATTTACTGCTACTCAACTAGACAACACAGGGCATTAGTATTCATGAGATTGAATAATAATATCAATAACTTACGAATGCTGCCTTATTTTGGGCGTGAGATGTTTCTAACCGATCATCTTTTGGTAGATAGATATCTAGGGGTACGTATAATGTGATACTGTTGCAAGGGGCCGGAGTACCTACCTAAATAGGGTAGATGACAAGAAAATCTAATTAGACCGTCAGATAGAATTCCAAAAAAAATTGGACAGTTATTTTTTTCTTTTTCACGAAAACAAAAAATGAAGAAGATAATTTACAGTGTAAGATAAATTCGCGAGTGTATCTTACACACTTGAGTAAAAAGTGTTACAGTTTACATTTTAGTAAAAAGTGTAGGTAAGTACCTACTGTTCTGTATGGTGACAGACGCAAAGAAAAACCGGCCAAGTACGGGTCGGACTCGCACACGAAGGGTCCCACCATACAAGAAACCTTTTTTTTTTAATTTTAATATTCGTTGTTATAGCGCCAACAGAAATACCTACATCATCTGTGAAAAATTCAACTGTCTAGCTATCACGGTTCATGAGATACAGCCTGGTGACAGACAAACGGACAGTGAAGTCTTGGTAATAGGGTCCCGTTTTTACCCTTTGGGTACGGAATCCTAAAAATAGCATCATCCCATCACTTCCCTTGGGTGTCGTAAGAGGCGACTAAGGGATTCACCAGAGACTGGGCAGCAGCATTCTCTGTGCATTGCACAGCAATACTGTGATCGCCAACTCGCCTGCCAAGCGTGGCGATTATGGCAAACTTCCTTTGGTGGGAGGCTTATGACCAGCAGTGGACGTCTTTCGGCTGATATTATGATAAAAAAGTCCTACAGTTTTTATTCAAATGTGACGTCACCAGCCCTCACTCATGAACTTTGATGCGCTTTATCTTCGTCAATTGTGTGTGTGTGTGTGTTAAAATAAAGCAAAAAATACCTGTCCAATATTTTTCGATAATCTAATTGACGGACTAAATAGAATCATATCGTTTTTACTCAGGAATCATCCCTAATATAGCCTATATTAAGGATGATTCCTGAGTAAACATTTCTACTTTATAGGATTTATTCCTATTGTAGCGACACATACATATTATTAACATAGTATATACATTATACATATGTCGTAGCAATCTGGTTTAGTCAGCCGGTTAATTCTGTTAAATCTGCGGCCTTAGTGACATCCCGGCAATCGGAATTGCATTTGGAATGACATATAAGTTCATTGGCTGTCTGTAAAGTCGGTTAACGGACGATAGTTACGTGACAACGTCATAACAAAACATTGATGAAATGATTGCATACTTTTATGAATATCATTGAATCGTGCAGCGCTCTCGCTCCGATCGTTACGTTACAATGAGCGTAACGTTACAATGAGTCATCCTTTTTCGTGCGTGCAGCCGGCGTTCATCGATTTATTAGACGTTGTCACGTCAATAATAAAAATACTAACAAAATATGGATCAAGGTCTGAATTAAAGTTATTATTTTTATTTATTTTTATGTAAATGTCGCAGCCAACTAGCTTAATAAGCCGTTTAATTTGGTTGCCCAGCAATATCACTAGGTAAACGGTTCTGTTTAATCAGCGGCAAAAGTGACATCCCTTCAATTATCCATCGATTTAATTGAACAGCTAGGCAAATAACTTGGTTCAATATCGTTTAATGACTTGCCTAGCCAAATAGCGGAACATACGCCACATGGAGCTTAGGGCACCTCGACACGAATAGGTTAGGTTCGAATGATATGACGGAAGCTAGAGTGAACGAGTGAAGCGAGCGAAGCGAGCGAACTTAGTTCCCGACATGCCCTTCATGTTTTGTTCCTTTAAAGCCTGTAGACAGAAAGGTTAGAATGTTGAAATTGATTGTTGTTTGAATTTAGAGTTCCCAAATTTAAATATTTTATATATTTTCGTCACACGGTTACTAAACGAACGGCCTAAGCATCTTGCCAGCGCGTTCATTAATGTTTTATTATCAAATCAAATGAAAAGTTATTTATTCAAATTAGGCTGAGTGCCAGCACTTTTGGAACATAAGTTCTACATAAAGACAGTCCCCCAAAACGTCCGCCCGTCACCACTTTCTAGTGTGTTAGCTGGGAAGAAGAAGTGGCGCAACAAACTCCCCAGCAAATATTTTTTTAAATATTTTTTAAATAATTATTAGACACATAGACTGAATGCCATTTAGGCCGTTGAATGAAAAGACTATATAGGCACCCAATTAAACGGCTGATTAAGCCAGTTGGCTGCGACATTAAAAAAATAAGCACCCAGCTTTGAATATTTTATTTAGGTTTTCGATTGACAAAATATGTAAATAGTTCCTTTGTCAATTTAAGCTGAAAGTTTTAAGATAAACTAGGAATAAGATGAACATTTTTAGCATTTGCTTTGAATAGATTAGAATCAGGGTTGTATTAAATTCCGGGACTTCATCCATCCTCTTAGGTAAGTAGACACACTAACACTTTTGTACCTCCGCGTTTAGCCTCGCAGTGAAGCGTTTTTGTATTTCGCACTAGTGCGGAAATATGCATTAACTGTTGACCCACTTGCTGTTTGCTATTGAGGATTTGCGTCCATATTCAAACAGAACTAAAATCTCCCAGAAACAATGTGAAGTCCAGTTTTATAACTATTCTGTGCTCATACTTTCTGAATGAACGATGTTCGAAAACAAATGAATAACGCGAGCTCGGGATGCAGGTATGCAGCTCGTTTGCAATGTAATGAGGAATGTTTGTGAATTATAGTAGGCGCCAGATAAATGTGGAATAAAGTACATTGACCTTTCCCTAATAACTGTTCATAGGTACCTGAACAATTAAATATGAATCGTTTTTCATTATTATACAATGTTAAGGATCACGAGAGATGATGATTCGGGACAGCTTTGTGTCATTAATTCCCTTTTTCAAATTAAAAATGTCAATAATTGTAGGTGGGTCAATGACCGTTTTTCCACGATTATCTGGCGCCTACTATAGTCAAGCGTAGCGTAGCGCAAACATAGGTAGGGACGTAACATGTTTTGCTTTTATTATGTAAAATTTTTAGCAAGTGAAACATATATGTGAGAATGTAATTTACCTAGAACTTACTTTTATTTTATAAGTGCCTACTGTACCTACTGGTACAAGGTTAATAGGGGAAACTACACATATGTAATCTGAATCGATTTGTAAATAGTACAACAATAACGAGATTGGATTCCGTAAAAGAATTATTGACTTGTCACACATACTCAGAATCAGTCTTCAAATCTGACTTCAATTTTTTTTATTTTTTAAAAGAAAACGTTGTCCCACACTAGGATTTCTCCTGTATCGTGGGTGCTTTTACAAACATACAAACTCACATACACAAACAGCCAGACCCGGAACAACTATCTGTAGGCCATACAAATATTTGTTTACTTTAGGTAAATTTGATTACTTTGCTCTGCTCACAGTAAAAAAAATATCCACTCCTCTTTGTCCAGGCAATCTCCCTTTGAAATGCGTTTGAACTGAACATCAGAACGCCAACCAATCGGCTCACTTTTACGGTGAAAGTACATAAGTGAACAAGTTCGGAAGAAGTTGGTAGGATCACATCACATCACACACAGCGTTGATTTGATGGATTCATTGAATTTTTATTCCCAATTAATATTTTTTATTTTGTATGTACATATTACTACTCATTGAAGAGCTTAAGATATAAAAGAAATGTAATTTTCGGTTGCTGATATCGAATGCGGTAAAGACGACTGACATAGGCATTAATTTAAAGGTTCAGGTGACCATCAAATAATTGTTTACTTTAAATTACCCTTAAAACTACAGCAGTTTGTCCTTATCGGTTACAATAACCTTTTACATTAACATATATTATATTATTACAAGCTGTGCTCGTGGCTTCGCTCCCGTCACCTCCTGTCAACCGTTACCTACACTACTCTACCTATTCTACCCTACCCTATCTATCTACCTACCCTACATACATACCCTACCCTATCTACCCTCCCCTACTTTCCTACCTATTTTATTTTTGTTTTTAACCTTCCCTGTAATCTGGCGAACAAACAAAAAAGAATTAGCCAAATCGGTCAAGCCGTTCACAAGTTATAGCGTGACCAGGAAAAATAGGGGTTAATTTTTATATATACAGATAATACAGTTTGTGTTAGTATTAGAAACTTAAGCTTATGTTAGTAAAACTTCACTTAGCACTATTACCAGCATTCACCAGCATTACCTTAAAAACATCCAATAAAAACAAAAGAGTTCATATATGTATGTACATATAACTGAATATTTGCGGCACCGGTGCCCTATAAGCCTGAGGCGAAAAAATTGTTCCCATGAGATAGTGACACGCGTATAAAAATATCGGATTATCAGGAAAAAGTTGTTAGCGAATTTTTCACAAGAAAATAAATAGGCTACTCCCTGGATGACGCAGGTATATTGTAACACCAGCGGACTCACGCTAGTGCTACTTATGATATTAATATCGAATAAAACTATATTTGAGATTTGAAGTTTAAAATATATTTGGCATCTGCTTTAAATTAACGTTGGTACCGGAGTCCCAAATAAAAACAAAACATATTTTAATATTCCTATTTCAAATTCTCTTTTACTTTTCGCCAGACGCTTCCAAAGGGCTACCTTGTCTGCCAGAGACCTGGAGCCAAGGATATCCTCGTCACAATATAAAGAGCGGTAACCATGAACCATCCAATCAAGGCTTGGAACCGGTTTAAAAATAACCGGTTATTAAATGTTATACATCGGTTTTATCGTTTATTTCGTTCGGAGTCGAAACGTTAAAAGGGCGTTATGAAGAACCCTAATTAACCGGATTATTCCGCGAGAGCCGAGCGACACGCGGCGTCCGCTTTCGGCGGGGCAGTAGTGCAGCCGGTTCTTATACTTCAGCACGGCTGCGCATTGGAGGTAGGCGACAAAAACCGTTCAAAACCGGTTAATTCCACAAAACTTATTTACGAACTTTTGTAGCTTATAACCGTTTAATTGGGGTTAAAGGTAGAACAAAACCGAAATCATAAGTTCCCTATGTACTAAGGCGTTTACCGGTTCAAATTTTTTTCCGGTTTCCAAGCCCTGCATCCAATGATATATAAACTATTAGCTTTTTTCGCGACTTTGTCCGCGTGGAATAGTGTCTTTGGATAACATTTTTAATTATTTAAGCTTATTATTTTACAAATGAGACACATGCGTATAAATACTTTAATGATGACTTCTAATTTAATAAGCTCTTTGCAGTGTTGCACTTCAAAGAGCTCATTTTTTTTGAGTGGCTTCTCGCAGTTCAACCTATAAGGTTGTCGACTGCTTAACCGGGCTTGCCTGTGGTGGCCTTAATATAATATTAAAGCCTCCAGCCAGGGCTTATAAAAAAACTTACAAACTAAGCGACTACACGCTAAGGGCACCCCCTGTGGGGTACGGGCCTCGGCTTAGGGCGTCGCTGGGGAGAGGACAGCTAAGGACGGGCTGGATCGAACTGGAATTATTATTAAGGGGCGAATTTAAGACTACGGGCTCAGTGGCGCGGGCCTGGCTCGAGCAAGGGTCGGGGCGGATTTTGACGGGGACTCAAAGAGCTTATTAAATTATTTAAGTATATAAGTACGTAAGCTCGCTCCGCCGTCCCCCCCCCCCCCCTGCGCGGCTGCACAGAGCTCATTGTGCGCGGCGCGGTGCTTGGCAAGTTTCTTACTCGCGTTACCTTTAGTTTCACATTTTGTAATGACTCCGTAAATGTTACATCAGAATAGCTCTAATATTTTGTCTCTTGTCGCAAACTTATAAAACATTCACATACCTAAACCTTACATATTTTCATACAAACTTTCATCCCCTATTCCTTTTTGTTAATTTACATCCTTGAGAGTACAACTTTTACAAACTCTGAATGTCATATTCATTTATATCGAATCAACAGGCTAAAAATAAGTTTCAAGCTTCTAACTCTTAAAATGTCGATACTTCCATACAACCTTTCACCCCCCCCCCCCCCCACCTTTCAACCCCTTTTTTTTTTTTTTTTTTAAGGATGGGAAATCATCAAATGACTTCTTCCGCTCTGGGTGGAGCGGAAGGGCGTGTCAGACTCTTACTGACTAAAACCCATCCGTGTTCCTTCTAAAGCCCTTTGCGTTCCAGGGCCGCGGTGACTCTTTCGAACAGATTCCGCAACCCTGGCAGGCTTTGGCCCTAGCGGGCCCCGTCTTTTATGCTGACATCTCTTTGAGGCGCGCGTGAAACACAACGCGCCATCGACCCGGGCCTGGTGGTGATCGGACAGCGAGCCACCCAACGCTCGCCGTCCGCAGGCCCGCGCCTACGGTGGCCGGGGATCGCCCTGCGACTCCCGACGACCGGGGCGTCTTCTCCTGTTGCGGCGGTTGGGGCGAAGGCCTTGCCTTTCCCTCGCGCGGCCCTCCTCCTCCTTTGCTAGCATTACTGCTTCGCAGAAGGAGGTGACCGCTTCCCAAGCCTCATCGCTCCGGACCATGGATTCAACCAGGGCCGGACGCGAGAGGTCGCCGCCGCCGATCGCCTCGACGAGGACACGGCGGTGCTCAGCCCAAGCAGGGCAGACCTCCACCGTATGCTCCACCGTGTCCTCCGGGCGATCCTCACAGTGCTGAGACCCGGGCGTGTCCTCCCGCTTAATCCGAAACAGGTACCTCCCGAAACAGCCGTGTCCGGTTAGTACCTGCGTCAGGCGGAAAGTGAGGACGCCGTAGCGCCTCTCCAGCCACTCCTCAAAGAGGGGTCTTATCGCCGCAATAGTGGCGTGCCCAGCGCACCTTTCAACCCCTTACAACCATTTTTTCGCATTATAAAGTAGCCTATGTCCTTTCTCAGGCTCTAGACTATCTTGTTTGGATGGATTGACAGCTCACTTCATGATCTGACTTCACTTACCTAATATAACACGGTGAGCGGTTTAGTGAATCACACTACTGGGGCCCTACTATAAAGTCTTAAAACGGTCATGATTCCGCTCTAAGAGGGAGACGGAGCTATCCATAGCGAATAGCACTATTCCGTTTATATCATCGGAATTGGATGGCATTAGCACGTCATAGTAGGGCTGCTGGTCTCTGCGCTCCTACTGAAAAGTGCTCTGAAACCTGGGAATAGAATCCAGCGGGCTGATTGTGTATCGTAGGACTTCAAATTCGACCTCTCGCGTCCGGCGCTGGTTAAATCCATGGTCCGGATCGAGGAGGCTTGGGAAGCGGTCACCTCCTTCTGCAAAGTAGTAATGCTAGCGAAGGAGGAGGCGGGCCGCGCGAGGGAAAGACAAGGCCTTCGCCCTAACCGCCGCTAAAGAAGACGCCCCAGGCGTCGGGATTTGCAGGGTAATCCCCGGCCACCGTAGGCTAAGGCCTGCGGATGGCAGTGTTGGGTGGCTCGCTGTCCGGTCACAACCAGGCCCGGGTCGATGGCGCGTTGTGTTCCACGTGCGCCTCAAAGAGATGTCAGCATAGGAGACTGGGGCCCGCTAGGGCCAGAGCCTGCCAGGTTCGCGGATTTTGTTCGAAAGAGTCACCGCGGCCCTGGAACGCAAAGGGCTTTAGAAGGAGCACGTATGGATTTTAGTCAGTAAGTGTCTGACACGCCCTTCCGCTCTGGGTGGTGTTCCCAAACTTAAAAAAAAGGACTTCAAATTCAACTGTCATGCTTACAACCCTGAACTACTTAACGAACAATCAGTCAAAAGCTAGTCGTATAAAGGAAAGCTTTCCTGGAAAGGTTTATTAAGATTTATCTTTGATGTTTGAAAACTTAAAGCCAGTTTCCACAGCACAGTGACGTATGTATGTTAATTTCTTTTTACAATACCAAGGGAAACATAATTACAGTTCTTATTAAAAATAAATCGCGTTGTAAGGCCTCTACTTCACTTGGATCGATGACCTGGTGGAGGGCGCGAAAATCCACGGACACGAGAAGCCCAGAATCGGTTGATGTGGCGCCACTGGGGAGAGGAATGAGACAATTACTTTAAAATTAGCGAACATTCCTTCTATAAACTGTAACTTTATTCAAAGTCAAATTATACTAGACAAGCAACTTGTGATTTTCTTTGTTTTTGACTAGAATTTTATATTCGGAATGCGTATGACACCCCTCAATGTACTTTGGTTATATTCAGGGTATCCAAGACTTTGCCACTTGGTAAAGTACCATAAATACTGTAGAAAGACGAAATACTGACTGAAGACTACATTATGAAGGCTTCATTCAGTAATTTCATATGGCAAAGTTTTGGGAGGCCCTGTATACGGGTATATTAGGGCCATGAAGTTGTACAGACTCTATTCGGTAGACAATGTTTTCCAATTACCTATTTGTTGTAATTGTTTAAGTATTTCGTGTACCTATTTATCTTGTTAATTTGAGTATTTATTATATATTTATATTGTATGTATAGTTTATATATTCATATTACTTATTTAAATGTTTGTATGTATTAATTAAATATCAATCGCTTTTTATTCTCCATGTTGCACCTACCACCATTCTCTGCACCACCCAAAAGTTGACTGGTAGAGAATGCCTATGGCATTAAGTCCGCCTCTGTACATTTGTGTGCGTAAAGTGTAAATAAATAAATAAATAAATAAATCTACTTTGAACGGCGACACAGAAGGATACCGTACTAATACGAAAAGTCTGGAACTAGTTCTTTGAAGATATGTCTTTATATCTAATCTTCATCTCAATCCGAAGTAGAGAGTGAGAGTAAGAGAACTTCCCTTATATAAGTTTCAAAAGCAAATGAAACTATGGTTAATGGAGAACTGCTTTTATATATTAGATGATTTTTTTAACTTTGAGACTTAATCTCTGTAAATTATGTGTCGATCTATTATTGTATTTCTGAACTATTTTATTGTATTTTACTGCACCTAGTAGTAAATTTTCGCATGCCTCCTATAGGTGAGATGTGTAAAGCACTACCTACTTTCTTCTAACACCTAAAAAAAATATAAAAAAATATCTGCACTAGCGGTCCCGACAGACTTTGTTCTGTCCGAACTTTTACTTTGTGTATGACGAAAAATTATAGAAATCGATTGCAGCGCCACCTAACGGGTCCAATTGTGAATCTAACCCATTCTCGAATCCCCTTGAACACACACAAAAAATATATACATATATAATAAGTGCATACTTAATGGACTTTTTTTTCAATTAGGTTCCTTATTTGGTATTTATTTAGAATTTTGAATAAAGAAATAGTCCAATTCAATCAGGTTGTATTAAGTTATTGTAAGGAGATTAATCAATTCAACCTATCTGCAGACACAATTTATTTGAGATTTAAATTAAATACGAGGTCTTGTCGCGTAGCGAACTACAAGTACCTAGGACTAACAATCGATGAAAGATTTACTTGGGACGCACATGTAGACACTGTGTGTGGAAGACTTCGCTCAGTACTAGGGAAACTGAATAATTTAAAATATATAGTTAGTAAGCGAATACTGTACATCCTTTACAGACTCGCAGATGCAACAATAAATTACGGGTTGGCTGCTTATGGACTGACGTTTCCGGTACATTTAAATAAAATAAAAAAATTGCAAATTAGACTGTTAAAATTACTAACAAGCAACTAAAGACAACATTAATAAGGAGTACAAAAAATTATTTAAAATTTGTAAACTATTACCCATTCAGCAAAAAGTAAAGATAACTATAATCTTAGGACACCACAATAAAAACGAACACAAAATTAAGAGAGTGTATAACCGGCAAACCCGTAAAGCGACGCAAAGAAACAAATATTTAGTTCCGAAAGTAAAGAATTATTTTGGTCAAAGGACGCAGCGATGGCTCATTCCGACATTATTCAATGAATTACCTACGCAAATTACAACTGAAGCAGTTCCTAGAAATGTCCTAAAAAATGTCCTGCGTAAGCATTATTTAGGTTTATGTCCTTAGCGTAAGAACCTATTTATGTAGTGACTGTAAGAGGCGGACGCGGGCCGACCGGTCTAGCATGCGCGCGCGCCGTGTTGTTGTTGTGGCCGCTCGAGCGGCCGTCGCGGCGTCTCGCTCGCGCTGGGTTGCTTGTCTCCCTCCGGCGGGGCGGGGTGCGGCGGCGGTCGGGACGATTGTGTGTTTGCGTGCGTTGCTCATGCTAGCCTGGTGGGCAAGGCGACCTGACCCCATAATTAGATTATTGGATATTTAGTGTGTGTACCCCTTTTTGTTAATGTTTGTGTTTTTGTTTCGACTTTGCGTATATGTACCCATAGTATAGGGTAATAAGTACTTGTATATTATAAAACTGTATCCACGAGAACACTGCCGACAAACTGTACAGCAGTTTGGCAGATGAAATGTGTATTTTTTTCCATGTAACTTTCTTGAATAAATAAATAAATAAATAAATAAATTTTAATGATTACAAAGTTCATTTTGTTAGCGATCCCTAAATTTAATTAATAAATGAATGACAACGTAAATGTCAAATTTGACAGATAATCGAAGGTGACGTATAACAACGGCGGCCATTGTGAATCAGTACGTTAGGCTGGTCGGTTGAGAGATAGAACTTGAATTTGTTAATCGTAAATAGGATTACACTTACGAGTTAATTAAAGTATTTTAGAAAACTGAAGATTGAGTATGATTTCACCTGACACCGTCTACAGTCAGAAGTGGTAAGAACTAAAAGTGTTAGAGAAAAATCTCAGGTATGTTATTTGATCTATTTATTTTGCTGAACGAACCGGTAACATGTAGTACCTACATGCTTTTTATGATCGCAAATAAATAATCGGAATGCCATTATACATATTCCACTAAGCAATTATACCTGCGTAATTTCAAGTTATTAACATGTAAAAGAGGATTATAATAATACCGACGTTTCATAAAGTGCGTGGCGTGGGTAGTTGGTAGAAATAAAAGTAGGTCACGAATGAACGACAACTACTATAACATGTACATCGTTCGTTCGCCCGGTCTGTTTATGTCTGTGGTGAATGGAAAATCCATAAATAAGAATGAATCGATACAATAAAAAGGAAAAGCAAGTTTGTAAAAAAAAAAAACCTACCTACATCTCCTATCTAGGTAATAATATGAGGAGATTGTTGCACTTATTAAGGTTGTGTTATGTTGTCACGTACTTATAATAACTGTTGATTTGGGATAAGTATAATTGATATGCATGTAATTTCAGTTTGTAAGTATGTGAACTTTTAATTGTATATTCGTGGATTACCTTTGAGTCCTATGAGATATAATCATAAACTTGTAGGTATATCTATGAAACCAATTAATTACCTATTTTGGTTGGTTTGCGTGTACCCAGGTAGGTAGGTACTGTACAACCTATTAACTGTTTGGAGATGATTATAGGTGGCACAATGGGTACGATTGTTTTTTTTCTTATGTTAATAAAGTAACATGAGATTTCTACTTAGGTGTACGTACTCGTAGTATACCTTGGTCATCTGGATGACTTAATGCAACCATGAACTGTAACTGGTAGCTAAAGGTGTAGGTACGTTGATAGTCGTCTATTAAATAAAGTTTTCTATTTGTTTTTTTCGTCGATTCTATGACTAAGTCAAGCAGTTAAGACTAATTTGGACCCGTTGAGCAGATACGAAACGACACGGGCTGTTTTCTATGAACATTATTATTGATATGGCATCACAATTAAAAAGCTGAGTTTAATATTCGTTACGTTGCTACTGATGCGTTTAATTTTAGATTTTATTTTATTAAGCACCATTACAAGGAGTACCTGCTAAGTGCTCTACAAAAGGGTTAATACGTAATTGTTTTTGTTTTTATTTCCCTTACTAATACCCACCACTCGATACTAACTTAAACCACATTTTACTCCACTATGGCTAAAAAAAAAAAAAACTAAAAAAATAAATAAATAAATAATAATAATAAATGTCACAAATTATTTATGGGCAATCATAGTCTCCACTATTAAATATAGTTCTACAAAATGCCTTTCAGTGGTAGGTCGAATTATACTCCACCTTTAGAACCGACTAGACGTAGTAGATCGTCGCGGAATCCCGAACGTATACAGGAGCCAAGAAGGAGTAAACGTTCTAAAACAAGACCAAATCCAAGACGTGAAACATACCGTAGCAGATCTCGTCGTAGAACGGTATCCCCTTTATCGTATCGGCGTCATAGGAGTAGTAGTACAAATTCGGAAAATAGTTATTCCGATTCTCGATATAGATGCAAGACCCAGCTTTCACAACGCTATAAGCGTCGTAATCGTGAATCTCCATCGTTGAGTACTGACAGTGATGATACCAGCATCACCGGTTCTGAACACGAAAACCAATATAAGCGAAGACGAGATTCATCTGATCTATCTGATGATTCGGCCTCCATAAAACGTAAACGATCAAGAATCCATTCTTACCGAAAAAAAAAACGATCCAGTGCTCGCCAAGAGAATCACTTTCTGAAGAAGTTTTGTAAAATTATTAAAGGCAATCATTTTGAAGGATCACATAATGTGATCCCAGAATTCGATCCCGACGCACATGCACAAACGGCAATAGACTGGGTTCGTAAGGTGAACGAGACAGCGAAAATATATGGATGGACAGAGAGGCAAATAATCTATTATGCTATCCCGAAGCTCTCTGGACATGCAAAGAAATGGTATCAGGGTAGGACTACCATTGATTTAAGCTGGAAACAGTGGCAAAGTAAGATAGTAAAAACTTTCCCAGACGATCGTAACTACGCTGACCGTCTGACGGAAATGCTTAGCAGAAGAAGTAGGAGAGAGGAATCACTCGAAGAATATTTCCATGAAAAGGCTAGATTGGTAAAAATGTGCGGAATCAAGGGGAGAAACGCCGTTGATTGCATAATTAGTGGTATCTTTGATAATGGGATAAGACTAAACGCTCAAGGAGCTAGTTTTATAAGGACATCGGATTTACTAAAATATCTACGCCGAATATCAAAACGAGGAAATCTAATCTCTAAAAGAGACACTTTGTTGCCAAAACAGGAATCGCAACAAATAAGGAATTCGGACACTTATCGCAACAACATGTCGAATAAATCAATACCCTCAACCAACCGGCCAAGATTTAGGTCTTTTCAATGTTACAATTGCGGCGAAACTGGGCATACGGCGCGTAACTGCAGTAAACCTTTAAAAAGATGTGATAAGTGCTCTCGGCTAGGACATATGACACAAAATTGTGAGCTACTAGGCTCTCGACCTAAAGTTGACCACACACAAGAAAATACGAATCATAACCCTGCCAAAGACGTTCTACAAATTAAAACAAACGAATCGTCAAATAGTAAGTATTTTAAGACCATTGATATAAATAACATATCGGCTTCAGCGTATATAGACTTTGGAAGTCAATGTACCTTAATACGAGAATCGGTTTTTAAAGACCTAAACGTAGTTCCGAATAAGACGGCACTCCCCGTTATTAGTGGATTCGGTTTCGGAAGTGTCTCACCAATTGCTAGGATATTCGTTACCGTTGTCGTAGATGCGGTTCAAGCCGATATAGAAGCATTTATTGTACCGGATCACTTACTTAAGACAGACGTACTTATTGGGCAGTCTCTAACAGAGTTGCCCACGGTTACCGTTTATAAGACTAGCACTAAGCTCATCCTTTATTGTGATGATTCCGACATAGAGAAAATGGATGTTTATAACGCGAATGACATCTCAATCAGGGGTTTGCAAGATATAGAGGTATATACACAAAATAAGTTTTCAGGTCCATTATTTATCCCAGGCAGTGCATGCATGAAACCTGGCGATGAATACATTGTATTGCAAGGTATCTATCAATTTCATAATGGGACGAGTCGATGTATAGTCATTAATTTGTCGCAAAATCCAATTTCTATCACCAATGCAAAATTATTAGCACGAGCAATAAAATTAAACAATGAAGGATCAATTATATCAAAGTCCGAACCCTTGGATGTTAGTTCTATTCATCTCAACACACAGTCGTCTAATACTGGTGTTAACTCAGTTACCATTAAGGAACCTATTACTTTAGATATGTTAAGTGTTGGCCCTAAAGTAACTGATGCTGAAAATAACCAGTTATTAGGCCTCCTGAACAAGTTTAGGGACTGCTTTGCTTTTAATATGCAGGAACTTGGGTTGACTCATATAACTGAAATGACACTCCGTCTCAACGATAATACACCAGTAATTTATAGGCCTTATAGACTCCCATTCAGTGAGCGCGCAAAGGTAAGGGAAATGATAGGCGATATGTTGGCTAATGATATTATAAGAGAATCACAATCAGCTTATGCCAGCCCTATAGTGCTGGTGCGCAAAAAGAACAATGAATACAGACTTTGCATAGATTATCGCGCATTAAATAAAAAGACAGTTAAAGACAGTTATCCTATGCCTGTCATTGATGACCAGCTCGATCGTCTAAGCGGTAAATCCTACTTCACAAGCTTAGATCTGGCATCTGGTTATCATCAAATTCCAGTGGCTGAGGAGTCACGTCACGCAACAGCTTTCGTGACTCCTGATGGTCACTATGAGTATATGAGGATGCCCTTTGGTCTTGTAAATGCCCCTGCTGTATTCCAAAGTATGATTAATAAAGCATTGGGATCACAACGGTTTGAACTTGCAATTCCTTATTTAGACGATTTACTATCTACTGGTAGCTCATTTGACGAGGCATTCGGCAAGCTGGAAGCTATCTTGAGCCTTTTACGTAATGCCAAGCTGACCCTTAATCTGAAAAAGTGTTTCTTTTTCCAATCGGAAATTGAATATCTTGGATATGAGATTTCTGAAGCTGGGCTTAAACCTGGCAGTAAGAAAATACGAGCGGTTTCTGAGTTCCCAAAACCGTCAAATTCCCATCAAGTTCGTCAGTTTGTTGGCTTGGCCAGTTACTTTCGTCGTTTTGTCTTTAACTTTGCCTCCATAGCGAGACCATTGACTCAGCTGACCAAAGCCGATGTTCCCTGGCATTGGGGTGTCGAACAAGACCGTGCATTTAAAGAAATACAATCTAAATTGATAGTTAGACCAGTACTGGCCCTAAACAATCCGGATTATATCACAGAGGTTCATTGCGATGCCAGTAAATTAGGAATTGGAGGCATCTTGCTTCAGAGACTCAATGAAGAATACCCGTTTAGACCAGTTGCTTATTTCAGTCGTCAAACAACACGTGAGGAAGCATTTTGGCACTCTTATGAATTAGAAACTATGGCGGTAGTTCAAACCTTAAAAAAATTTAGAGTTTACTTGATCGGTCTAGAATTTAAGGTTATAACAGACTGTAATGCTTTACGCACCACCTTGGTTAAGCGAGATTTAATACCTAAAATAGCAAGGTGGTGGCTAATGCTGCAGGAATATAACTTTACCATTGAGTATCGGCCAGGTCATAACATGCAGCATGTTGATGCTTTGAGCCGGAATCCGGTCTCACCAGCAAATAACACGGAGGAGTTAGAAGTCTTTAATATCACGACTCACGACTGGCTACACACTGTACAGATGACAGACCCACGGATAAAACATATTAAAACTATCTTAGAAACTAGCGAGGAGGATATTAAAGACATTTCTAATAATTACGTATTACGCGATGGTAAAATATATAGGCGTGTAGGATCCAAATTGAAATGGGTGGTACCTAGTTCAGCGCGATGGAGAATTTGTCAGCTTAATCATGACGAAGCGGGTCATTTCTCAACTGATAAAACTATGGAGAAGATTGGAGCCGATTATTGGTTCCCAAAAATGAACCGCTTCGTCAAAAAGTATGTAAATGCTTGCATCAATTGCGCTTATAACAAAGAGATGTCTGGGAAAAAGTCGGGGTACTTAAATCCAATTCCCAAGGTAAACGCAATATTTCACACCATACACATGGATCATTTGGGACCATTTATAAAAAGTAAAAGAGGGAATGCCTACATTCTTGGAGTCATTGATGGATTCAGCAAATTCATATTTGTTAGAGCTGTAAAGAACACTAGGTCAAAGACCACGATTAAAACACTCGAAGACATTTTCGCAACAGTTGGCTGTCCAAAAATAATTGTTTCGGATCAAGGCACAAGTTTTACGTCTGGCGAGTTCAAAACTTTTGTTGCGTCAATTGGAGCCAAACATGTCCTAAACGCTGTGGCAACGCCTCGAGCAAATGGGCAGATTGAACGTTACAATCGAACTATTCTGAACTCGCTAGCCGCTATGAACCATGGTATGGATGAGAGGGAGTGGGACACAAATATTGCAAAATTACAATGGAGTCTCAATAATACAATTAATAAAAGCACCGGCAAATCGCCAGCTGAAGTGGTTTTTGGGCAAAGAACTACATGTCAGGCAGAAGGAATTCTTAAAGGAGCTCTAGAAACAGACGCACAGATTTCAGAAATTGACAGAAATGAAATGAGGAAATCTGTAGAAGACAAAATTATAAAGGGACAGGAAAAAATGAAAGAATATTTTGATAAAACGAGGGCTCCAACTAAAACGTTTAAAGAGGGTGATCTCGTCATGATACCAAATAATAATCCAGACAGGGGCAAAAGCAAAAAGTTAGCCTCAAAGTTCAAGGGTCCGCTTAAAGTAACAGCAGTTCTAGAGAAAGACCGGTATGAAGTATCTAGCATTAAGGGTCTTTCTCAAAGACAGTATAAGAATATCTTCCCGGCTGATCAGTTAAAACCGTGGATCAATTTATGCTTATCGCCGGTAGTAAGCGATAAAAGTGACAATAGTGATTCAGATTCACTAGATGAATAGTTAAAATCATGATATTGTTCTATATGTGTATGTATGTACTTAAATATATATGAAGATACCGTAGTGGAGTTATAGTTGTAGTCATAGTGGCCGGTAGCCCTTAACCGAACCTCCATATCATTTACAGCTTAGATTAGCGTCGACACCGGAGAGTCAGCAGTGTCCGGTTATTTATCAATACTGAGAGACTGATGAGAGCGCTGATGAGGACCAGCTGCTGGCAGACCGTGGCTCTCGGGTGGCTAAACGGCAGATGATGATCAATGTTTGGCTGATTGCAAGCTAATGGCTCTCGGGTGGCCTAATAATTCTGATGATCCAAGGAGACGAGCAGACCGTGGCTTTCGGATGGCTAAACGGGAGCTTCGTGCTAATCTGAGTCTATGTGGGATAGAGTGTGGGAGCGTATGTGGTTGCTGTGGCTTCCAGATAGCTTTCATATGAAGTTAAAAAGTGTTCGTTAGTAAAAGTCATATTATTTAACGGTTATGCATTTAATTTTACTATTATTTTCATGGTTCGCTCTGTGTATAGAATACCATTGATTGTTGAATTGATTAACTAATTATAGAAAAATATGCTGAAAGAGTAACTGTGTTGTTTCAGTTCTTAACTTATGTTGCTTACTTTATGCTAATTATGTTTACTTAAAATTTAATTATAACACTAACTACTTGTTAATTAAGTTTTTTTTAACTGGATGTATTTTTTTCTCAATATGTTTTGCCTTGGTATGAGGCCATACCCGGACTAAAGAATGGCCGAGATTTATTTAGGAATGGGGACATTCCTATTGCAGAATGGCCGTCTGTTAGCGATCCCTAAATTTAATTAATAAATGAATGACAACGTAAATGTCAAATTTGACAGATAATCGAAGGTGACGTATAACAACGGCGGCCATTGTGAATCAGTACGTTAGGCTGGTCGGTTGAGAGATAGAACTTGAATTTGTTAATCGTAAATAGGATTACACTTACGAGTTAATTAAAGTATTTTAGAAAACTGAAGATTGAGTATGATTTCACCTGACACCGTCTACAATTTGAAATAACGACAAAAAAAAACATTAATAAAAAAGAAATAAAAAAACAAAACACAGAGAGAGCAATACGGAATACATACAACTTAAAACAATATTGTCGAAACAATTGCCGCATTTAATTGAAGTTGCATACATTGCTCCACTAATTGCTCCAGATTGATCCATATGTGTTGCCGTAAAAGTATATTTTTTACAAGAAATAATAAGAGGAATAAGAAAGGTGTATTTTGATTATTTATTTACCCACTAAAGTGGTCACCGAAGCGCAGTCAGGATTCGGACACGGATGCTAAAAGGCAGGGGCGGATCTACATAATGGCTTTTTGGGCTGCAGCCCAGGGCCCCGTGGATAGGTACAAAGAGCCCCCAGCCCCCATTGAACCCTGTGACAGACACAAAATTTCTAGGAATTTATATTGATAATAAACTATCATGGAGAACACATTTAAAGCATGTCTGTAAGAATGTTAATAAATCCTCGTTTGCTCTCTACAAACTTTCGAAGATTGTCAACACAGAAAGTATTTTAGCCGCCTATCATGGACTTGTTGCACCTATTCTAAGATATGGTGTAATGTCCTGGGGTAACTCGGTTGAAAAGGAATCGGCTTTTAAAGCTCAAAAGAAATGTATCCGCGCAATTTGCAATCTCGACTTTACTACAAGCTGTAAACCATACTTTAAAAACTTAAAAAATTTGACACTACCTTCTTTATATATTTACGAATTGAATCTGTTTGTGAAATCAAATCCTAAATATTTCAAGACTGCTTTTAAAAGCCATTATAGACAGTTACGTGACCAAAAAAGATTAGAAATAGTAATACCGTATGGGAAAACAGCCTTGGTCAATAAGAGTGTTCTTTGTATGGCATCTCTGATATACATATAACAAATTGCCTGACGATTTAAAAAAGTTACCCATTCCACAGTTCAAGTCAAAATTACACAAATTCCTAACTGACAGATGTTACTATGATGTCCAAGATTATCTACAGGAAAAAAAAATTGTAATCTAGTGTTAAGTATTGATGTTGCTTATATGTATAACAATAATTTATTCAATTATAATTATGTGTGACATCCTATAACAATTTATTATGACCTGTATTTAATCAATTTGACATTTAGTATAACATCTTATGATAATTTAATATGACCCTGTATGTAATGAATCTGACAATCATAACGACATTCCATGATAATTCAATATGACCTTGTATGTATAATAAATCTGACATTTCAATTTGTTATTTAGATGGTGTAATTTAGCTTCAATTTATTATAACATTACTGAAATTATTAATCTGTGAGTCTTAAAGTCGTAATATTTGCACGCCATCAGGTAATAGTACAGTGTATCTATCGAACATTATTTGTAACACCTTTATCAACCTGTATTATGCAAATAAAATATTTGATTGATTGATTGAAGACAAAATAGACGATATTAAAACAATATTTTTAGCAAAAAAAAAAAACTCATAATAAAATAATTATGTTTAAGCAAGGAACCCTTATAATTTCGCCATGTCCATCCGTCCGCGGTGTAACTCGGAGATGCTGCGAAACATTTTCGTCCACTTTCAAAGTGGACTAAAATTCGTATCGTCAGTTTTTTGGCATTATGTATGGGCTTTTTTTTTTTTTTTTTTTAACGATTGGAAATCATCATATGACTTCTTCCGCTCTGGGTGGAGCGGAAGGGCGTGTCAGACTCTTACTGACTAAAACCCATCCGTGTTCCTTCTAAAGCCCTTTGCTTTCCAGGGCCGCGGTGACTCTTTCGAACAAATTCCGCAACCCTGGCAGGCTCTGGCCCTGGCGGGCCCCGTCCTCTATGCTGACATCTCTTTGAGGCGCGCGTGAAACACAACGCGCCATCGACCCGGGCCTGGTGGTGATCGGACAGCGAGCCACCCAACGCTCGCCGTCCGCAGGCCCGCGCCTACGGTGGCCGGGGATCGCCCTGCGACTCCCGACGCCCGGGGCGTCTTCTCCTGTTGCGGCGGTTGGGACGAAGGCCTTGCCTTTCCCTCGCGCGGTCCGCCTCCTCCTTCGCTAGCATTACTGCTTCGCAGAAGGAGGTGACCGCTTCCCAAGCCTCCTCGCTCCGGACCATGGATTCAACCAGGGCCGGACGCGAGAGGTTGCCGCCGCCGATCGCCTCGACGAGGACACGGCGGTGCTCAGCCCAAGCAGGGCAGACCTCCACCGTATGCTCCACCGTGTCCTCCGGGCGATCCTCACAGTGCTGACACCCGGGCGTTTCCTCCCGCTTAATCCGAAACAGGTACCTCCCAAACCGCCGTGTCCGGTAAGTACCTGCGTCAGGCGGAAGGTGAGGACGCCGTGGCGCCTCTCCAGCCACTCCTCAAAGAGGGGCCTTACCGCCGCAATTGTGGCGTGCCCAGCGCTGGGCCGCGATAGTCGCAGTCTCCATACCGCCATAGTATCCTGCCGGAGCTCCGTCCGCCGCGATGCAATTTGCCGTGGCAGCGGAGTTTCGCCCCGGCGAAGCACCTCCACGCGCCACGCGTAAACGTGCGCGAGGGCTCTCGCCTTCAGATCCCATGGCGGTAATCCGGCAAGGAGGCTCGCAGCCTCGCCGGAGACCGTGCGGTATCCCCGAGCCAGCCGGATGGCCATGACCCTTTGGGCCGCGTTGAGCTGGCGGGCTGGTCGCCCCTTCAGCGTTAGGGCCCACACAGGGGTCCCATAAAGGGCCATGGAACGCACGATCCGCGCCCATTATGTATGGGCTGGCCTACCCTTAATGTAGCCTACTGCACGCACATGCTCTGAAGCTATAATTTGATATGAATATACATAGATATTAATCACTCAATTTCTTTCCAAAATATTAGGGGATGATTTTAGAAAACAGTTTTTTGACAAAATGGCAATTACCCAGTTGTAGATGATTAAGTAGGTAGGCCCCTAAGTAGTATTAGACCAGGGCCCCACAAACTCACGGTTCGCCCCTGCTGCAAGGTCTGCACCGGGCCCTGCTCTGTCATACCTCCCAGAAGTAATTAGTATTTAAGCCGCATTTCAAACTAACGAATATGCTATAAAGGTGCAAAGCAAAGCGAAAGAGTAGGAAAAAATATAATTTCCGCCTCCATTCAAGCAGGAGACAGAATTGAGCTAGGCCAATAGGCACCAAGGGACGTATACAACTGGATGAAGCCCAGCTGCCAAGCACCACGGATTATAAATTAACACTAATAGCTAGTTGTGAGCTACTTTTGATTCCAGTAATAGGTATGGCAAAATCGCTTGAATGCACGGAAATTTGTTCTGGTTTCTACAAGATATAGTAAACAACTCCAGATGTAACCTGAATACTATCTAACATAATATTGCGTTCAGTTTGCCAAAGAATACACTCCTATAAGATATGATGAGCGGATTGTTCATATTCAAAGTCAGATGTAGAACATTGACAAAAAGGTGAAGCCACAAGTTCAAGAGTCATGTGTAGAGATCGGATATTCGGATGCATATTTACCTATAGTTAAGATGTTGGCTATCATGGAAAGGACTTTTGTATCGAGAAAATCCCACAATTCCGGGATCAGCAAATGTATGTGTATTTGTATGATTATGAGGGTTTTTATCTACCGGCTGAACCAATTTTCACTGAGGTCATAAGGAGTAAATAAGCCACTTTTATTTTAGAAAAAGAATTAGAATTCCGCACTTAAATATTAAAACCTATGAAATGGTAAACAATGTATAATTTGTGCTGTTTTACGGGTTTGACGCAGATGAAGTCGCGGGAAACATTTAGTTTTATTATATGCCTTTCGTCCCATTTTTGCGTAGGTAGTGGTAACAGCAGCCAACTGGAAAACATCTGTGTTAGTACGTTATCAGTTTACAGGTGAATGATTTTGCAGGTCCATGTGATGCTTTTCGTTATCATGCCTAATCGCTATCTATTTGCTTTCAAATGGCATGGAAAACTCTTCTTCCTGTACAGAAGGTGTCGGTTAGACCTCAAAAGGGAGTTGGCAATTATAAATGGAACTTTATAAAGTCTTGCAACTGGTTCTTTTTTAATTAAAAGAAATAAAAAGAACATTTATGTAGCACAAACTTAAAGGGACACAACACGTTTACGGGATAAACAAAACAAAAAGTCTTATTTTTAATCAAAATACCACCACCTTCACCTTCCAGCTACGTCAAATAGGAAGGTATTCTTATATTGTATGAAATTCTACTTTAACGCTATAGCTAAATTAGAGTTTAACAAGTTTTTCAACTTTAAATTGTTAAGTAATTCATCTATTGGGATGTTTTTACTTTTTTATACTCGAAGTGTTTTAATTTTATATCTGAATCTGAGAAACAAAGCTTATATCATGTTGCTAATAAAGGTTACAGGTAATACCATGTCCCATACCGTGTAATGTTGGGTGCATTGTGCTCACATAATATAATCAATTAATCAATGAATGTATACAAAATATTTTAAAACTTATAGGGCCTTTGCCCTGCAGTGGGACACAAGTGGCTAAAAATAATAAATAAATAAATAATTTGAAAAGAGTAACTATGGAATTTCTTATCCGTTCTCCTCCATAAGAATCTACTTTTAGCGAAAAACAACTAGAGTCACTAATATTTTAATTTCAAACTGTAAATCTGACATTCAAAGTGCCATTTAATGGTCTAGTTGAAATAAATGAATTGACTTTGATTTTTTTTTTTAATATTCTCCAAATAAGTAATCGATGCATTTAAAATAAAAAAGACATTATCTGAGGATTTCAAACATTTAATGGTCGTATATCGACATCATTAGGATAATAAATAAAATACCAATCCAACCCACTTCGGGTTCACTCGCAGCTTTTTCAGAAAATTGCCCCATTTGTCAACCGCTGCGAAATTTACAAATCGTTTTATCTGTTAGAATCCATACTAATATTATAAATACGAAAGTGTGTCTGTCTGTCTGATACCTCTTCACGCTTAAACAGCTGAACCAATTTAGATGAAATTTGGTACAGAGATAGATTAGAATTTGGAGAGAAAAGAGCTTGAAGGGCTTGAAATAGGGGATGAAAGTTTGTATATATTATAAAGCTGCGTTATTAACTTAAAACATAGGCTTTATTTTATTTTCGAAAAAAGTAGAGATCCTTAAGAAAATTGCAATATTTTGCAATTAGCAATAAATTGCAAAATTTTGCCTGATAAATTTATTATTTGGCCTGCGCTGAGAAAGCTACTGATGATACGTAAAAATAATGTACTATATAATTAAAGTACTCATTATTACTTATACAAAAGTTTGCAAGAGTAGATGTCTAACTATTATGGTAAAGTCACAATGACCGCTATTTGTTCAAAATTATTTAATCAAAACCAGGGTGGAATCGAAAAATGTTGATTTTTGTATCATGATATTATTCCTTATCCATTTAAATGGTTTGATAATTAAGGTTGATTATAAACATGTAAATAAAAAATAAATAATTAAAATTGTTTGTGAAGTACCTACACTAAATCCGCGCGGACAAAGTCGAGGGCGAAAGCTAGTAGAATATAATAATATTTATTTGCTTAATAACATGGAATAAAAGATGATAGAATACAAAATAACAAGAGCATACGTGTTTTTGCTTAACAGTGATAAGAGTGCGAATTTTTTCACGCATCAATGATGATGCTTGTTAAAATAATAAGACAGAATGGAAGAAAAAATATGCGGGGCAGTCTTTGGGGACTGCCGATAGAATGGGTCGTGAGTCTCTATCAGTGGGCAGTATCTCAAACACCGTATAAAAATATTAAAAATGAAATTTGTTGATATATTTAACCGAAATTGAATATAAATAAAACGAGATATACGGGAATAATTAAAAAATGCGTTAGTTATGGCGAACAAAACTAGAGAGCACAGAAAAACAAAAGGGTCAATACTGTGAAAAACCAATAAATAAAAAGTTTGCGTTCTCAATTCCCAACAAAATGTAAATAAAGCATTTTGTTGCGCAATGAAAACACAACCGCAAAAATGAAAACACAACCGCAAAAATGAAAACACAACCGCAAAAAAAACGGGGAATGATAGAGGTTTTATTCCAAAAATTGTAAACCGCACGGGCTTATTACCTACTTTGATGTAATTTATTAGTATGAAAATATCCGTTCCCATTAATAACCTATGATACCAATGGCTACGATTTAAATCTGACCGTTCAATACGTACCGAGACTCCTCCGTTCCTCGAAAAGCACGTCAAGCCGTTCCTCGCACGTCCCTCGGTTCTCGGTAAATCTGTTACTAATCTTGTCAAACTTCAAAGGGAGGGGTTATTCAGTTACCAGGTTTTGGTGGTAGCCGACCCTCTCGCTTTCCTGCAATCTGTGGGAGTGATGGGACGGAAGTGTGTAACAGGAAGCCGAGGAAGCGCGCTTTTTGATTTGACCAATGAGCGCGCGCAGTGGTCGAGTTGGCTGTCAGTAGGTACTTTTAATGTTAATGTTGCTTTTTACCAAGGTGAGACGTCAGATGTTACTACACATCCCATGCGACTACTGTAAGACTCGCTCGTTTTTTTATATTTCATAAATTTATTTTATATACATATTAATTACATTTTTAAATATTTCTATACAAAATTAAAAAAAAAAAACATTAAAATTTTAAAAAATAGTAGCCCACCGTTATCGGGAACAGGGTCCAAGCTATCGGTGGTCAGGGCTCCTAAGAGAGGAACCTCCTGACTATACGCGCCGTGTCCAGGAGTACTGCTTCCTGGATCAAGCCAGGAATCGAAATCAATGTGAAACAAAAATAACCTATAATTTTACTGTACCGATTGAAAGGCTCAATCATATACATTTATTTCTTCTAAATAACATAGCATCTAAAATAAAAGGAAGACCATGAAATTTAACATTTATTTTAAAATAATACGATATATTATTTTGTACAATGTGAAAATGCTAGAAGATTGATTGATTGACTTTCAAGGTGACTCAATCAGAACAATTATTTATCCCCCACACTATTTTGAACAACAATAATGTATTTCAGCCTGTCGATCGAAGTTAATAGAGACAGAAGCAAGTTTATTAGTAGCCAATTTAATTTAGTGAGCAGTCAGGCAAATTCGGCTTTATTTTAGTTCCACGTGATTTTGGTAACTACGAATAAAACCACATATTAAAAAATAAAATAAAATTATGTCCATGTCGCAGGCATGTCGTAGAATTGGTAATTTCATGATGAGGCCAAGGTAAGGTGAGGTTTGGTTTAAGGGGAACTTAGAGCGCATCTACATTATTGTCGTCCTTGTCGATTTAGAGAACAGCGACCCCATGATATTATCTTTTAGCGTATTGTCTTCGCGACTGGTGAGTCATATATTAGGGAACACGCTAAGAACCCAATTCGATCTGGTGAGACCGAATTGGGTTCTAAATACCCGGTCACAGCTAGGGTAACTGGCCGACAGAATTTAAAGTATAGGGTAGGGCTAAGCCAATTACGTAAAGTGGAACCTGAAACGCATATATTTGGTTCGAATGGGATGACGGGATCTACGGTGAGCGAGCAAAGCTCCCGTCATTCATGTTAGGTTCCTTTAAACTTTAAACCCCGCAGACAAAGATAGGAGCAGCGAGGCTCTGCGTTGAGGTTAGATTAAATGTTGCCAATTGCTCTATGAAATGGCCGATCACTTCATGAAATGACCAATTTTACGATTTGCCTACGACATCCACATTCATGTGCTTTAATAGATAGAATATTATTTAATATTATTAAACCACTAATAATATTGAGCAGATTGTGGCCAATTTCGAGCATTGATATTGGAAATAAATCAATGTTTAATATTATCAAGCGATTTGACTAGACCAATTTAATAATTGATTTTGAATATAAAATAAAATAATTGAAAGCTGTTCGCAAATTATAAGCGTATTGACATGGCTGATGTATTGACAAACCTGGTAATTGCCCGTGCATAGAATCAACTAGATTTTTCACGCGGTTTTGCTCCCGTGGGCTATCTCAAAGCAAAAGCCATGTATTTTTGCGACACTTTGCGACAAGCTTCCTAATAAAGTGTGTTTCTGTTTTGTCTGTGGTGTGACCAGAGACACGTTTTAATTAATGTCCGGTCCTGACATGGGCCGACAGTGATGCGGTGTTTATTTATTTTTGTTATAATTGTAGTTGGTAGGTATTTTAGTTTTTAATGTTTCTGTGCGTTTTTTCCAGCAGAATTAACTGATTTTCTTTCTTTCTTTCTATTAGTATTACAGAATTTTCGTTTTCGGATCATGACTTCAACAGGCCAACAGCTTCTTACAAACAAACAATTTAACTCATAATAATATTAGTATAGATTATATTATTTAAATCTGTAAACTATACTCTATCCGTTTATAGTAGGCGCCAGATAAATGTGGAATAAAGTATATTGACCTTTCCCTAATAACTGTTCATAGGTACCTGAACAATTAAATATGAATCGTTTTTCATTATTAGACAATGTTAAGGATCACGAGAGATGATGATTCGGGACAGCTTTGTGTCATTAATTCCGTTTTTCAAATTAAAAATGTTAATAATTGTAGGTGGGTCAGTGACCGTTATTCCACGATTATCTGGCGCCTACTATAGGTAGTTAACTAAAGGTAAACAATCTTGATGTAACTTTTTACTTAAGAACTCAGTTTAAAAATAAAATGCAAGTAAAAACCAAAGTAAATACAACAGTAACGAATACTAAATCAATTGAACCATAAGTTTGAAAAGTAGTTTATTTGTTTAATATGAATTTGTGTAAAAAGACACATCAAGATTGTTTACCTTTAGTTAACTACCTAAACGGATAGAGTATAGTACGTAAATTAATAGAACGTAGCGCTTACACCAGCAATTTTTTGAGCAATTATTGGCAAAACATATAGATCAATCTGAAGCAATTAGTGGAGCAATCTGCAGGAACTTCAAAGAAATGCGATAGTTTTTTCAGAAATTTTGGTTTTAATCCTATTAATATGAATGTGAAAGTTTGTGAGTTTGTTACTCAATCACGTCAGAACGGCTGAACGGATCTTGATGAAATTTGGCACAGAGGATACTTTTTATCTCGAAAGTATGTTGCCTTGGGATGATTTCCGATATTCACGAGGGTGGAGCCGCGGGCGGCAGCTAGTTGTCGTTGAGTTTTTACATATCGCTAAATATTGTCACTGTAAAATGTTTCGCTAAATTGACGTTTGCTGCGAAATTCAAGCAATTTACGGCTACTGCCTTAAATTGTTTGAATTTGTGTGACCTCACCATCGATCAGTATTGCTTATAATTGATAAATTTTAATTTTTCGTGTAAACGCACCTTAAGACATCACCATAGTTCCTCACAGCATGTAATAGTTTTAATAATAATAGTTTATTGGATCATAAAAAGTGTTACAATATTTAGTTGTGACACTGGATCCCGCACTAGGATACCCTGTGTCGCAGGATCCAGTGTCTTTCGACAGATAATGTGAGTTATGAAATTTAGGTTAACAAATGCGACGGATGAATTTCATATAAATCACTATTTAAATTAAGACTAAAAGGTAATCAAAAGTATGCGTGTATGCGATGAGTGTATGTATTTCAGAATGTTGTAGTGTTTTAAAGAAAAACATATTGTTACATAAATACATTTAAATATTGAACATTCAGCTACTACGTTTCGACGGAAATCCAAAAGCGAATTAGGTACCTGTTGAGTATTTGTTCAGTGAGAATTTAAATAGGCTTTCTGGTTTTCAGAAATGTCAGTAATAAAAGTCGGTCAGGGAAATACAGATCGCTTGGTAGTAGAAAATCTTTAAGATGAATAAAAACATTCTGTTGCTGGGTAAATTTATTTTTAAACGACTTCAAAAAAAAGAGGAGGTTCTCAATTCGTCGGAACCTTTTTCTTTATTTATGTTCCCTGATTACTCGAAGATGACTGGACCGATTGGTCCTATGATCATCAAGTCAGGATCTGATGATGGGATCCTGGATTAATAGAGAGAACTCTTCAAATCATATAGGAAGAGTACTTTCTCGGAGTGGTCCCATTTCAATTTGGTGAATGTCTGATGAAGAACCTCGGAGACAGGCAACGGAACTCCTCAATAAATGATAGCAAATGGACTGGGATTGCTGAAATCTCATGTCTGTATATTCATAACATAACATCACGCCGGTACGCTGTGAAGGGGTAAGCACATGTGAACCGTTAAAAAGTGAAAAAAAATATATGTTTTGTAGTGTTTTTATTTGGAAGTTGGTTGTATTTTTTGTAAAAAGTTTTTATACAACATAATCAACTTCTTCAAAGCGCCGTTAACTTCGCTCTTCGTCAACAAAAATATACCTATTGATTTTTATTATATAAAGGCTACGTTGATAAGAGTGTCTGCAGACTGTGGACTATTCAGCCATACCGAAGTTAAGGGCCAGCACGCACAAGAGGCTGTTAATATAGCAAAACTTTTAATTGGTTGCGTTATCGTTGGTTTTGTTTAGCTGATGTTCCTAAATTATAATAGAAGCACGGGTCGATCTTCAAGGTATTGTAACACCAGCGGACTCACGCTAGTGCTACTTATTAATATTATTATAAAATAAAACTATATTTTACATTTAAACTTTAAAATACATTTGGCGTCTGCCTTCAATGAACGTTGGTACCGGAGTCACAGATAAAAACAAACATATTTTTACATTCCTATTTCAAATTCTCTTTTACTTCTCGCCAGACGCTTCCAAAGGGCTACCTTGTCTGCCAGGGACCTGGAGCCAAGGATATCCTCGTCACATGAGCTACGCCCCTACGAATAGAGGATAAGAGGAAAAGCCTCGCAATCATCTATTCCAAATCTTTGGAAGGGTCAAGCGTAACCTACCTATACATGCGCGAGGGAAGGGCAAGGCCTTCGCCCCAACCGTCGCTACAGGAGAAGACGCCCCGGGCGTCGGGAGTCGCAGGGCGATCCCCGGCCACCATAGGCGCGGGCCTGCGGACGGCGAGCGTTGGGTGGCTCGCTGTCCGATCACCACCAGGCCCGGGTCGATGGTGCGTTGTGATTCACGCGCGCCTCAAGGAGATGTCAGCAGAGAAGACGGGGCCCGCTAGAGCCAGAGCCTGCCAGGGTTGCGGAATTTGTTCGAAAGAGTCACCGCGGCCCTGGAACGCAAAGGGCTTAAGAAGGCACACGGATGGGTTTTAGTCAGTAAGAGTCTGACACGCCCTTCCGCTCCACCCAGAGCGGAAGAAATCATTTGATGATTTCCCATCCTTAAAAAAAAAAAACCTACCTATACATAATAAGACGTCCCTACCTATAAGCGGATGTGGACGAACAGGGGTGCGTATGCTTCTATAGAAGCAGCTTACGCCATAGCCTGCGATTAATTATCTTATTAAAATTTACTATAGTAGGCACCAGATAAATGTGGAATAAAGTATATTGACCTTTCCCTAATAACTGTTCATAGGTACCTGAACAATTAAATATGAATCGTTTTTCATTATTAGACAATGTTAAGGATCACGAGAGATGATGATTCGGGACAGCTTTGTGTCATTAATTCCGTTTTTCAAATAAAAAATGTCAATAATTGTAGGTGGGTCAATGACCGTTATTCCACGATTATTTGGCGCCTACTATATGCACCACTTGTGCTAATTATCCAACGCAGTCATACCTAATATAGTATGGTCCCGAAACGTCCCGATTTATTATACTATGGCTTTGTCTTGTATGTTACGGAGAATCACTGCCTACTTAGCCACAGGCACATGTACACCTAGTTTAGGAGTCAGGGAATTAAAATGATTGTGACCTAGTTATAAGCCTTATAAGCTCTTAATTTTTGGTTCTTGTACTGTGTAATAATAATTATTATTAAAGAAATGGCTGGTGAAGCCAACCCGAGATTCCTTCGTGCCTCAGAAAGCTCAACGACAAAAATCTAAATATATTTGTAGATCTTTATCCTTATACTCGTTATAGGTAATCAGTAGTCTAAAAGTTGGAAAATCAGTCTTGTCAAGGAGTATTGTGATATTAAGACTGGAAGCAGATCCCAACATATTTGGGAACAGGTTTGACGCATTCGATTTTAAATCATAAATTTTTAAAAAAACTTCATACCTGCGAAGCTTCCCTGTCTATCACTTTTCAACCTTATTGCAAAAGGAATAATCAAAAAAAAAATCAAAATCAAAAGTCATTTATTCAAATTAGGCTGAGTGCCAGCACTTTTTGAACGTCAAATTTCTACGTAAAGACCGTCCCCCAAAACGCCCGCCCGTCACCACTTCCTAGTAAGGATAAAAACCATAAGGATGAAAAGCGTTCAATTGGGAACCTACAAATTGCTTGACTATGGTACAGTACTAAGGTTTCACGGAGAGTACAAGAGTTTCATGGGAAAACTTGTAAGGAGGCTTGAATGAAGCTGAAATAAAATGGAGGACCATTCATGGAAACTTGTGTATTCTCTTGAAGAAAGACTCCAGTTCTATCTTGAAGAAAGAAATAGCGTTTTAAATGTTTTGAGTAAAGATTTTCTAAAACTCACTTCTCTCTTTCGTGATGGATATTGCAATTTTATCAATAACGTTTTAGCGTTATAGGTAATAATAAGTGGGTTAGCTTTTTAAGGGTTCCGTACCCAAAGGGTAAAACGGGACTCTATTACTAAGACTTCGCTATCCGTCTGTCACCAGGTTGTAGCTCATGAACCGTGGTAGTAAGACAGTTGAAATTTTCCCAGATGATGTGTTCCTTTTACCGCTATATCAACAAATGCTAAAATACAGAATAAAATAAATATTTAAGGGGGGCTCCCACACAATAAACATGATTGTTTTGCCGTTTTTATAGATAATGGTACGGAACACTTCATGCGCGAGTCTGACTAGCACTTTGCCGGTTTTTTTTAATATTTAGGTATAAGTCTCTATGGAGTTTTTCACACGTTCTTCTCCGTAGAGATCTAGGTACGATTTGAAACGTGCAACTGGCTTCATTTTAGTAGATATTTGATTGTATAATGCCAATTGATTTAGGTTTAAAGATATTTATTCTAAAAAAAAAAGACACAATGTCACTTACATGAGAACAATGTTTACCTTATGCTAGGTATATTGAGTTCGTCAATAAAATAAATATTGAGTATTTCACTCATCCAATGCATTCCCATATGTGTAATTATTTATTTCGTTATTATTTATTTACTAAATATTGGGCTAATTCCTTCTTAAATGCATTGAATGAGTGTACATTTTTTATGCATGACGGTATATTGTTGTACAACTGTGCTCCTTCAAATGTTAAATTTTTTTTACCGAACTTAGTTCTCATTTTTGGTAAGATAAGTAAACTAGCTCGACGTGTACTACGTTGGGTTACTTGCTTGACTTTAGTAAACGACAGATTTGTCTGTATACTTTTGTTGAGAGCTTTCCGGATAAAGATACAAGTGTTGTAAATGTATAGCTGTCTAATGTTCATTATTTTTGTTTCTTCATACACTGTACTTGTTGATGTTAAATATGGATAGTTAAAAATCATTTTTATTAATTTGTTTTGTGCAACCTGGAGATTATCTAGCTTTGTTTTGGCCGCACTGCCCCATACTTCAACCAGATAAAGCAGGTGTGGTTTTACTAGGGTGTTATAGATGGTGTGACGCAATCTATGTGGAATGCATCGAACTATATTTGTAAGGGATCCTAGTAGTGACGAAAGCTTTGTCCTTATATGTTCTAGGTGAGCATTCCACGATAGTGAACTATCCAATCTTAAGCCAAGATATTTTTCACAAGATTTTTGCTGTAAGGGAATATTGTCAATAATTAATGGTTCATGTGGAGGGATTATTTTATTTTTAGATTTGAATAAGATATAGCATGTTTTGGAGATATTTATCGTTAGCAGATTATATTGAAACCACGAAAATAGGGTGTTCAAGTCTTCTTGAGCTTGGGGAATTAAATCATGAATGGACGATCCGAAATAAAATAAACACGTGTCATCCGCATATAAAGTTAGATGGCCATGTAGTTTAAGTTCTTGTATGTTATTTATATAAATTAAAAAGAGCAGGGGACCTAGAATGGATCCCTGAGGTACTCCACAAGTTATAGGTAAGGTATCACTTTGATAATTACTATCTATTTTTACTACTTGTGATCTGTTTTTTAGATAGGATTTGAACATGTTTAAGGCACTGCCAGTGATTTTAATTGTTTCCAGCTTTTTAAGTAGCAATTCATGACTAACAGTGTCGAACGCTTTTTTGAGATCAATAAAAATGCCAAGAACTATATTTTTACTATCTACATTTTGCTTAATTTTGGAAACGAGGTCGACTGTAGCAGTAAGTGTGCTACTTTTTGGCCTAAATCCGTATTGTCTATCTGAAAGAAAGTTGAAAGAATTTAAATGTTTTTCTAATCGGTTGTGCAAAATTTTTTCTAATACTTTTGACAATACAGGTAACACTGAGATTGGCCGGTAGTTGCCTGGCTCCGTCTTCGATCCAGCTTTGTGAATGGGAGTTACCTTCGCTATTTTCAGGGTATCGGGAAAATTGCCATCACTCAGCAGCTTGTTAAAGCATTTGCTCAAGTTGTTCGCCACTATATTATTTATGCATTTTATGGCTTTAGTACTGATATCATCTAATCCTGTACTGCAGTTAGGGTCAAGTTTTGTTATAAATTTTGTAATTTCCGAAGCAGAACACGGGTCAAGATTAGAAAGCACTGGAGAATTTTCGGGGGGAGTTTTTGGTAAGGCGCGTGAATAGTCATCATGAAAAGATCTAGGTATCTTATTAGCCAAAAGGGGACCTATAGTGGCAAAGTACTCGTTAAAAATTTGGCAAATTTCCATTGGGTCTTTAGTATCCTTTGAATCGATTCGTATCTTTGAAGGAGCACAATTTAGTTTTATCTTATTAGCTGCTAAAATGTTAACCAAATTCCACATTTTTTTAGGTTTGTTAATACAATCGCTGATTTTTTTATAGTAATAGGTGTTTTTTGTATCTTGCATGTTTTTAGCCACAAGTTTCCTTTTTGTTATGAAGTCTGCTTCCAGGTTGATGTTATTTGGGTTCTTCTTAAGTGCTATCCACAAGGCGTTTCTTTGGTTGATTTCCTCAATAATGTTTTTATTTATCCAGTCGTTTTTAGGTAGGTTTAGGATTTTGGTTTTTCTTGTTTTACTTTCGGCTATTGCTGATTTAATTTTGTTTTCCATAAGTGTATAGCTTTCATCTAGTTCGTGGTTCGTTCTTATTAAAATATTAGATAGTTTAGTAAAATCAATTGTTTCGTACTGTGTCTTTATTTTTTGAGGAGGTTTGGTTTTTTTCAGTTCAACATATATTTGTTTGTGGTCAGACATTGAAGAGTCCACTATTGCCATGTGAAAGTAATCGTCTTGTAGGTTAGAACTGACATGATCTAGAATAGACTTTCTTGTTTTTGAATCTCTTGTACAATATTTGAAAGTAAGGTATGTAGAACCTATGTTTTTATCACATGATCTTAGTAGATACCTACCAGTACCACTGCCTATATACTTTATTGTAAAGTTATAGCTTTTCAATTTATTGCATGCTAAAAGATAGTAGGCAAAATATGTGAACTCAATTATATTTTAACACCCAAGCAGAGCCTTATTTCGTTGTCGAAGTCGGTTGTATTTTTTGGAAAAAAAAATGTATTTTTCACTATTTAGTGGTACCCCTCACCTAACAACACCTCTGGAAAATCACAGGAAAGTAAAACACGCAATTTCGTTTATTTAATTAAATCATATTTTTTCTATTTCATTTTTTAAAAACCAAACTACTGAACCGATTTGATTTTGATTTTGATGAAATTTCTTTGGGACCAATCGGAATGTAGAAAGAATTTTTCAAATCGGTTCTTAAATGACGCAGTTATGAGGAAACAAACAAAAAAATAATACAACCGAATTGATAACATCCTCCTTTTTTTGAAGTCGGTTAAAAATAGAGCTATTAAGTCATAATCTTTTTCAAAGAGCGGCTCCTTGACATTTCAAGAATGCCTGTAAATGGTTTTATTGAAATAAGTGCTTGTTTGTATTTCTTAAATTCCAAACAAAAACAAACGAAGCTGCATATAAATTTCAAAACATTATCTTTTCCTTTTATCACGATCCCTACTTCCTACATTTTTTACAATGAACCTGAAGTTAAACGGTGAGTAATATCTTAAATTCAATTATGTTAATGAAGTCGGTTCTGAAGTAAAATTTACCTTTTCACGGAGTTATTATGTAGGTTAATAGCACGTGAGGCGAGTCTAATTTTTAATTTTTTTAGGTTATAATTATGCTGATTTATTTGAAATACAGGACCTTTGAAATCAGGCATAAGATCAAATACTTTTACATATAAATTCGCAGTATCAACCGTTACAAGACTCCGGGTAGTACTCTTAACTTGTACAATATTTTAAAATATCATTTGCCACTTAAATAAAAAAAAAAACAAGTCAATGTTAGCTTTTTGAAAAATAGAATACCAAAATTTAGCACATACACACAGTACAAATACAGGCCTGCAAGAGCGAGGCCCCGGGTGATTGCCCTGCTCACTATCTAGGAATATCTCCTGTACCGTGAGTGCGTTTACAAACAAACAAAGTCACATACACAAACATCCAGACTCGGAACAACCATCTGTAGGCCATACAAATACATGCAGCGCAGCAGTCAATCGCTAAACCACTGCGCAAACTATCTTCTAAAGCCGCCACTGTCCGAAGTAATTAGTATCCAGTAGGTACCTCACAGTACACTCACAAGTATGGTCGACAAATTGAATAAATATTTAGTTTAGGTTTCAAGATACTGACGTACTCAAATATTTGTAGGTTTAATAATAATAATGGTTTGGTACCTACTACCTTTTGTTAAACGAAAAAGCGTAATTTACTCGGCTTTTATCAGAAGTTCTTTGAGAGTTCTGTTCATTGGCTATATAAATAAATTATGAGTATTATATATTTGTAGGGTTCCGAAACTCTTATAAAAACGGAACGCTTAAAGGATCACTCGGTTGTCTGTCTGTCTGTATGTTTGTCACAGCCGATTTTCTCCGAATCTACTGGATCGGTTAAATTGAAATTAAAAGAAAAACACGGACGCGTAACGCAAATACTTTACGCAAACGTAAACGCACTTTGAAAATGGGTTAACTTTTGGAGGGTCACATTAGAAAATTAAAAAAGAAAAATGTTTTTGCACCGTGTCATGTATCATTTTAGAATATTCCATTCCAAAGTTATTAACCTTTTGCGTGTCTTAAGTTACACAGTTCGACATAAGAAAAAATGCTCCAAATGTCTTAAGTCGGACAGTTACACTTAAGGGCTTGGTCAGGATTGGACGATAAAAATCTGTGGTAGACACGCAAAAGGTTAAGGAAAATAGATGACTACTGAGCTTAAAATTAACCTAAGTATATACATATTACAGGAAAACTATAAGAAGTCAGAAAAAAAACATTATTCGTTCGGAACCCTTTACACGCGAATCCGACTCGCACTTGGCCGGTTTTTTGGGTATCATTAGAAACTTACGAAGTCGTTTTAGGCAACCTGAGGCTCTTCACAATATGCCATTCTATAAGCGATGGCGATTGTCGAAACGTCAAAATACAATGTATTGATCACGTGACATTTAGATTGACATTGACGTTTTGACAGTCACCTTCGCCACGCTACTGCTGACAGAATGTCACTTATCTACTGCCCATAGAGTATATAGTTACTATACTCTATGGGCTACTGCCTCTCTGGCGACTAATATGGACCTACACGGTGCGTTAATCTATCCCTGTCCTTTAAACGAGCAATTCTTATACATTTATGTGTATATATATAATCTGAATCTTGAAAACGGCTCCAACGATTTTATATGAAATTTTGTATGCAGGGGGTTTCGGGGGAGATAAACCTAGCGGTTTCATTTTTAGAAAACGTTTACCAATAACAAAAACCGGTCATCCAGGTACTTATGATTCTTATATTTACACAATAGTATGCGTAAGTCTGCGCAGTGTCTATGTCACCGGAAAATTGCAAACGCTGTAAGATTGTAAAATACCCCATGGACTTATAAACTATTTTTCCTTAATAAGACACGGATATATTGGAAACTATTGAATTTATAATCTGATTAAGATTTATTACAATCTTACGGAGTTCGCAATTTTCCGGTGACATCTATATAATAGATTGACTGGCCTGTTGGTCGAGTGGTTAGTGACCCTGACTGCTAAACCGGAGGTCGTGGGTTCGATTCCCACCCAGGACAAATATTTGTGTGATGAGCATGATCATTTGTTTTGTGTCTGGGTGTAATTTGTCTATAATATGTATGTATTTAGAAATATATAAATATGTTTATCAGGTGACAGTTGCCATAGCACAGGCTATGCCTAGTTTGGGATCGGATGATCGTGTGTGAGTTTTCGCAAGATAATATGTATATCTACAGTATTAAGGGAATTTGTGTTAAAGTCAACGCGACAAATGTTCCGACAACATGTTCCCAACATGAAACTTATCATCATCAGTAGGTATATCACTCACAAGACGTCCAATGTCCACTCTTGAACCTATTCTTCTCCGAAGCATCACCACAACGACGGTTATCGCTGACTATCAACTTGGAACCGTATCGTAATCACCTCGCCGCGACGATACGTCAGCTAACTCAAACATCGACTGGGCTACGGTGCGTTAACGCCCTAGCTTTATTTATACTTTACGCACACAAATGTACAGAGGCGGACTTAATGCCATGGGCATTCTCTACCAGTCAACCTTTGGGGGATGCAGAGAATGGTGGTAGGTGCAACATGGTGAATAAAAAGCGATTGATATTTAATTAATACATACAAACATTACGAATATTTAAAGTATACTTACAATATAGATATATAATAAATACTCAAATTAACAAGATAAATAGGTACACGAAATACTTAAACAATTATATCAAATAGGTAATTGGAAAACATTAGCTTTGGGCCTTGCTTGATCATCTGTCAATGGTACGTAATAAGAGTGGCTTTCTTCTACTTGTCGAGTGGATGGTTAACTCTTGATATTGTTTAGTACGTTAATTGCAGCATATTGATGGCATTCATTAAATCCTCCCAAGTACAGATGGCACTCTAACATGTGGCTCTTGAGTATCCGACGGTTCTATGAAACCCCATTTCGCCAAGTTGTGTTTGCAGCGGTCTTCCTGGGAGCTTTCCAAATAGGCCACAGCAATTCACTACCTGGAGGCGCTCGTTCTTTGGGTTTCATAAAGTCGTGAGGCAGTGAATACTTGTCTTCTCACAGTTTGCTTTTCTCTTTAGGTGGCTTATCCTGGATCACTTCTGTAGGCCTGATCGCCTCCAGAGTTGCGGAATTTGTTCGAAAGAGTCACCGCGGCCCTGGAACGCAAAGTGCTTTAGAAGGAACACCGGTGGGTTTTAGTCAGTAAGAGTCCGCTCCACCCAGAGCAGAAGAAGTCATTTAATGATTTCCCATCCTTAAAAAAAAGGCCTGATCACCTTTGTAAAACGTAAACACGGTGACGTAAACGTGGTGATTAGCGATAAACGCGGGAAACGCGAGTTGACCACGCTTAAGGTTCGCGAGCTTGTACCGAGGCAAGACTATGCCGTGACAATGCTTTTTAATACCTGTTATGTACGTGTTACGGTACGGAGTTTTTTACGAAAATAACAACCAGCTCGAGTTGAGGCGGTGACGTTCCCTTACCAAGTTGGTACGTGTGCTGCGTCTCCAGCATCCTACGGTAGTTACCTTAACTCACTAAATTTCCTCAAAATACGAACGGTCGCATTCTTATCTCGATCTCAATTTGTCAATTACGTTTCATTTCTGTATTTTATTGACAAGTTTTGGACGCTGAGATCAGAGGGGGGCAATTCTCGTAATTTTTAGGAGCGTTTTAATTCGTATCGCAGTTGCAAAATGTCAAAACCCCTGTAACTTCCCTCGATGGTTGCGACTTTATAAGGCTAAGAACTCACTAAACGGTTTTCACCCGCGCCCGTCGCGGTGGAGGAACAGCCGTTATATTTCCATACTCACTAGAACGGAGTTCTATGCGGTTACGCAGGATCATGCGGGCGCAACCCGCTAATGCTGCGGCTGACCGCGACGCGCGCGATTCTTGTAGTTGCCCGCCACGCGCCGGTGCAGCGGGATCCCCTAACAATCGCGCACCCTGCAGGCATAAACAGCGTCTTGAAATGTGCTTTATTTTTTACATATTATATACATATATCTGCATTCTACAGAAGCTGCGGGCCCGCAACCGCGCCGGACGCGGGTTTAAACCGCTGCGTGAGTTCATAGCCTTAGGGGCCAACCATAAATTACGTCACACGATTTTTATGTGTTTATGACCCCCTCCCCGTCCTTGTCACAGCTGGTCACATTTGTGAGACTCCATGGTATTTTTCAAAATATCTAGAAATCATTAAATTAAAACAGCACTTCCAACAATATTTGTATACCAGATTTATTTATTTTTTAATAAAATGAACATCAAATTTAACATTAAAAATAACAAAGCAAAAAACTTAAACATTATGAATTGTATGTATAGGGCTGAAAATATTTTTAAGTTTTTCGTTAATAGTTCAACTTACGTGTTGAAATACGATTTCGAAATGTGACGTCACGAAATATAGGACCCCTCCCACCCCTTGTCACACAATGTCACACTTCGTCGGCCCCCTCCCCCCTTAACATGTGACGTAATTTATGGTTGGCCCCTTAAAGTAAGTATCTACGAGAATTGACCTTGAGATTTCGAGAAGATTTTGAAGGTTTTTATTATATACGCTATTGAACTCTCAGGTCATCGGCCTTTCATAATACCTACATATCTATGTATGAAAGAAATATGGCAAGAAAACTGGCTAGACTACATTTAGGAACAAAAGAATAATAGTTAGAAGTTCTTATAACGTTAAAGTTTTGTATAAATTCGCCCATCTGGTACTCTAATTTTATTGAAACTCAGAGCATTGAAGCGTATTACATGAACTGAGTGGCTTCTATTGAAAATATTAATTTGTTATTAGCAAAAGGAACAATTAAATTTCCAATAACTTCTTCGACAAGAGTTTAACATTTATTTACCTACAAGTTGTTTCAGGGCTTTCTAAATGGAATCGAGTTTGTTAAGGTAAGGTGGTCGGTCGTTAGGTACAAGACTATTTAGAACAGTTGAAGTTTATTTGGAAAGTCAAAAGCCTCGAAAGTTGTTATCTATATATATAAAAATGAATCCCTATTTCTCTTGGTCACGGCATCATGCGTGAACGGCTGGACAAATTTCGCTAATTCTTTTTTTGTTGTGTTTGTTATTGTCAGGAGAAGGTTCTTATGAAATTAAAAAAAAAAAGCAGTTGGGCGAAGCCGGGGCGGGCCACTAGTGATAATATATAATTGATTCCACTTTCTTAATCAAAATCCTGAGAAACAAAGTAGACTGCCCTCAGTTATTAGGTAAAATCAGATTCCGAGCCCCAGCTAGATATCCCCGTGCTCCTGTAACTCCTTTCTACCCTCCACTACGAAGAACCGTTCTCGGTGCCAATTCGGCCATTCCTCGGCTATGTAAGCTAGTAAATAGTTACAGCGATCTTGTGGACGTGCATGCAGACTCACTTACCAAGTTCCGCAAATTGACGCACAATGTGACGTGACTGGCCTGTTGTGTTTTGTTTTGATTTTTACGTATCTATTTATTGTATCACTTAGAATTTTGATGACGATGGAGCGAGCTTACCCAGAAGAAGCCTGTTCACTCTAATTTTGAAGAGATTAGGGTTGTATGCCTTCGGAAACACAGACGCAGGCAGAGAGTTCCACTCCTTTGCTGTGCGCATTGGTGCAACGTTTAGTGCGACTAATAGCAACACGGTAGGGATGATAACTTGCAGTGCGTCTAGATGTCCGATGGTAGGAGGGGGCCGGTGGGATGAGATCGTGGAGTTCCTGGACACTCTCCCCGAAGTACAATCTGTAGAAGACCGACAAGCAGGCAACCTTGCGGCGATGAGCCAAGCTGTGAAGCTTGGCATCCACCAGTTTTACGTCGCCAATGAGCCTTTTAGCTCTGCGTTCCACCGAGTCAAGTTGGTATTTAGCTGAGCCATCCCAAAGGTGGCTGCAATACTCCATGTATAAATTAATTTTACAATTTAGTTAAGCCCATTATAGTTTTGGCACATGTGGTGCTTACCTGTAAAAAATTGTGACACTACACCATTGTTTTAAACTAAGTATTTTGTAATATTTTTAGGTGTTAATAATTGTTGGTGAGCCTAATAAATAAAATAAAAATAAAATATATGCCACGGTCTTGTGACGTCTTGTGACGTCGGCCTATATGACGACTAGTTTTGTAGTGACTATATTTTTTTTAAAGAACGTTGCTCCACACTAGCAATTTCTCCTTTTTTTTTAAGGTTGGGAAATCATCAAATGACTTCTTCCGCTCTGGGTGGAGCGGAAGGGCGTGTCAGACTCTTACTGAATAAAACCCATCGTGTTCCTTCCAAAGCCCTATGAGTTCCAGGGCCGCGGTGACTCTTTCGAACAAATTCCCCAACCCTGGCGGGTAGCAATTTCTCCTGCATCGTGGGTGCGTTTACAGACATATAAACTCACATACACAAACAGCCAGACCCGGAACAACTAACTGAAGGAACAAATATTTGTTCCGTGCGGAGATCGAACCCGCGACACGCGACGCAGCAGTCAATCGCTCAACCACTGCACCAACCGTGTCGTCAACAAGTCGATATAGCTTTTTGTTTTGTTTATTTACTTGTTACTACTTTTGTTATGTTTCTGTTCAACCATCTTTTCTTTGTGACAGCCGACCTTAACCTCCCACTTGCGCCCGCGCGCTCTATTCATTTGTCTATGATATCGACAAATGAAGCTGGAGCACCGGGCTATTGGGTGTCAGCTTATTTATTGTTTGTATGTACCGATTTTTTTTATTTTTTTTATTATTTATATATATTAATAATTGTTGCATATTTACCCATATTTATACTTATTATTTTATTTGTATATTTCTGTTATATATGCTCCGTGAATGTATCCGTGTCACCACTGACTGGCCCTATCAGAATACCAGCGCTGCGTTATTTATTTTTTAGATATCGCAGCATAAGCTGAGATAGGGACCATTTTGGCCTCGCACAGATAATTATTTTATTATACTGTTTAGTTATTAATTTTATTTTACTGATTTGTTTGTCTTGTGCGAGTCCCAAATATACATTTTTTTCTTTCTTTTTTTAACTATGTTAAAGCTATGCGATATTTGGCCTCAAAAAGGTAGATTCCATTTATCAGATGGTTATTTTTTAGTCTCAGGTACCCCGGCAAGCCCATTTGTCAACAGGACGTTAACTCCCTATTGACACCTAAAATCCTGTCTGAAGGCACCAATTGAGAAATTCTCAATGAAATCTAGCCAAGTGATTTATAGGATTTTTTTTTACTTATCTTGTTAGAAAACTTTAGATCGATTGAGTTATTTCGATTTGATTTTTATCTTGCCACTAACTTATAAATGTCTAATTTAAGGTACAGGTACATCAAGTTACCCGAAACTGTCAAATTTTCCCAATCAACCTTGAACCTAATGCTTTATCGATAAAGTTGAAAATCTATTTAAGGAATTTGATAGTTTTTTGTAGCTTGATGTGCTGGCGTCTGTACAATAATTGTAAATAGGTTTAAGTCTTGAACAAAAAAAATTGGTTGTCTGTAAAGTCGGTTTACGGATGATAGTTTAACGTGACAACGTAATAACAAAACATTGATGAAATGATCGTAACGTTACAATGAGTCATACTTTTTCGTGCGTGCATCCGTTCATCGATTTATTGGTCGTTGTCACGTCAATAAATATTGTTTATACTACACCTGCTTGGAAAGTACCTTGATACTTTATCAAATTTACGGTAGAAAGTACGTCATTGCATATCGAACAAATATGCGGGGAGAAAACGCATCTGAGCGGGAGAGAAAAGTGTATGAAAATCCATTTCTTACGTGGTTTTTCTTTTTTAATTTTGGGTAAGACTATGCGCCGGTAACCTAAATATCAAAAGCCAAAAAGTTTTTACAGTGAGTTTTTATCTCCAAGTTCGCAAAATGACACTGGCCACTAGCTGTGTGTTGGATGGTGTCGGGCTGGCAGTGCGACCCTGCGGCGGCAGGATAAACAATTTGAAAAAAGAACATGTGAAAATTGCAGACGCCATTGGCGCCATTTCCAATTTGTGTGTTGTTTGAGGATTCAGTTTTAACTGCAACAATTTCAATATAAATTTCAATTAGTAAAGATTTCGTTTTTTATTTTCCTTGTAGGTGTAGTATAAAGCACTATGTATCACTCGAGAGAAACTGCGATTCCCGATCTTGGGTGTTTTAAAGCCCTCGCCTACGGCTCGGGCTTCAAACGACACCCTCGACGGTAATCGGTCACTTTCTCCTCTCGGTGAACAATGTACTATTGTTGTTTGTTGTAATGTAACGATCAACTGGTTTCTTAGGTTACCCTGTCGATCTTCGAGCATACGCAAAAATCTTTCATACATCCCTTTTATAGGCACTCTTAACCTATCAAGAAGTGTTGAAGCTGGTAGCATCCATATTTTTTAATAAATAAGCCATTTGCAGGGACTTTTGACATGTGAAGAAGTGGGTCGGACTACTCAGAATATTAAGTCCTCATTGTACTTTTTTTTTGTTTCTTTAGGCATTCGCAAACGCGTCTTTTAAGGCTCGAGAACCTGGGAAGTCCCAGGTGATTCTAACCGTTTGTTTTGCAATTTAATCCTTATTTTTAGCTTGAATGTTAATGAAAAAAAAAACATTCACCAAACTCGAATCATCAATATAACTTTCAGACGTATAAAAAATACCACGAGCAATTTGGGCGAACGCCTAGCAACTTTTTAGACGCGACCAATATGTCTCATAGCTAGTATGTGGATCTTATACGTAATCAAGTAAAGGCTCCTCGCCGACAGTTGCGATGCAACAACGCGACAGTAATGGCACAAAGCGATTTGTTAGATTTTTTGTCTATGATTGCATTTTAGATGATACAATTTCTATGATAATGTCACCGGAAAATGGCAAACTCCGTAAGATTATAAAATAACTTGAGAGATTGTAAACTCTCGATAAATTGTCATCTGAATATTTGGAATACTATGAAAATTTGATAGTCTATAACATCTCCGTGCCAGTCCGAGAAATTGTGAACTGACATAAACTGGCGACCAATCAGCACTGTGGTCTACAATTTATCTGTTTTGGTGTGATAGCTAAAGGCCCCTCATTGGTCTTTGTTGGCGTGAGCTCTTTTGACAGCTGAACAGACCAATGAGAGCCACAAGGCTCTCATTGGTCTGTTCAGATGAGAGCTCCTGATTTACCATCACACGAAAACGGATAAATTATAGACTTGTGCTCTGATTGGTCGCCATTTTATGTCAGTTCACATTTTCCCGGAATGACTTCGAGATATTATAGATTATAAAATTTTGATGTGTAAAAAAGTATTCCAAATGTTCAGTTGACAATTTATCGACCGTTTACAATTTTTCAAGTTGTTTTATAATCTTGCGGAGCTTGCCATTTCAGGTGACAATAACACGTTATCACGCCATTGTCGCATTGTCGCATCCCATTCAGCAGTAAACCACGACATAGTAGGTAATGTTCAGCCAGCCTTAAAAATACTATTTTATTTCGCCAGACAACTTCCTAATCCATTTATCTACTATTTTTACTTCATCAACGCATTTCCAAAAATATTTTATTAAGTATATCACGGTCACTTAAGCCATTAGTTCGACGTTCATAAAATTACATTCAATTCCAGTGCTTTTAAATCTAATCTTAAGTATTCTTAAGTAATTCATACATGAAAAGGAGACATTGTTTGTCCTGTACTGGAATAACACAGGATAAAAATATACGAGTAGGTACATAAAAACACTATAAGTATATTATAAAATAACTTTAATTTCGGAAGTCGGTGTTTTTGGTTGTTTCTTCTCATTTTAACACCGACTTCCGAAATTGAATATATTTTAAACTTTGTAATGTTTTTTTTTTTGGAAGTCGGTTGTATTTTTTCGTTTGAAGTCGGTTAAAAAGGCTACTATAGTTATAGACAGAACGCTGACGTGGCTCGGAAGGCTGTCCAGCCTAAATGAGACTGGGATGGACGTGTCTGTTGGATGTGGATCGAGCGGTGGCCCTATAAAACACAAAAATGGTGCCCTAAAGTCACGAGACAAGGCCGCGGGACGACTTGGATGTCTTCCTTAAGAATTGGTCGAAGTGGTGCCGAAAAACCGGGAGCAATGGAAGGAATGGAGAAACACGTTTACCCAGCAGTGCGACTGTTCAGGCTAGATATAATAATCATTGTTTTAAATCATTTAAGAAAACCGTTGTTGACACCCTTAATTAAGGAATTTTGATGCTGATCTTACCAAGTATCATTGTAAAGCTACACTAAATGAATAAGTTTACCTCTGCTGGTAATACTTTGTTCCTATAAGTAGCACACTCTGGGTGCATCGTCCTCACATAATATTAAATTAATTTTTGTATACCCAATTTTGTAAAACCATTATTTGAAAAGAGTAACTATGGAGTTTGTTGTCCGTTCTTCTCCATAAGAATCTACCTTTGCCGAATGGACAGTAGAGTCACTTTATTAATGTAATAATATTATTTTACTGAACTGTAAACAATGACGTTCAAAAGTGCCGTTTAATGGCCTAATTGAAATAAACGTTTTGACTTTGACTTTGACCCTTAAAAACCCTTTTTTCGACGATATGAAACTAATATTCTATATGTAATATAACAGAAAATAAACAATAATCAACGTAATGAATCCACTTTGACTACCGGTTAAAGTGAAATCACATTAAATGCAAAACATAAACAAGTCTGATGATATCACACAACTCCGGCAAGCCTACGCCGTAGCACTTCGTAGCGGCAGTCGTAGCACCGTAGCCGCGTAGGCCAGTCGCGTTCGGGCCCGGCCCGAAAGTGTACGAAGTGTTACGAAATTTTCGTGTTAAAGATATTTTCAAGTTTTATAATGTGTGGTTAGTTTAATTATAAATATGCTGTGGTGTTCTGTGTGGTAAACTTTTTAAATCAGTGTTTTATTAAAACTTTGTTAAGTAAGTTTTGCTCATCAAGTTTTAGTTTGTTAATAACTTACTATAAGAAAATTAATACTTTCTCAACAAATTAAAATACTTCATTAATAGTTCTGTTTGTGTAAAAAAAAGTGAAACATAAAAAAAGAACTTCAAAACTTTTTCTCCACTTGATTGCGAACCAATCAAACAAATAATTTATTTGCTTATTATGGGTAAATCTAACATGTAAGCACCATGCCTAATATGATCCTTAACAACTACGACTACGAAGAAGAGGTCCCTCTCCTCACCACCTCAGAAATTGACAAGAAGTTCTGGGACTACTTCGATGGAGCCACCACAGCCAGTTCCAACATCACGGAGACTGTTCTCCGAGACCAGGGTCCTGTGCTGGTGATCTATGGGATTCTGCTGGCAGTTGGAGGGGTGGGGAATGTGGCTGTATTGGTCAGCCTGGCCAGGTCGAGGAGGAGGAAGTCCAGGGTCGACCTGATGATGACCCATCTGGCGCTCGCTGATGTCTGTGTTACTTGTGGAGTTATTCCATTGGAGGTAAGTTAAACACCTTATTGTGAATTCACATGTCGATGAATCGTATATTTTTCTGATGATGATTTTTGGCGATTGTTTCTTATGAAGTAAATGGTTATATTATAAACGATTGAATATCTTAACAGTACATATTCAGGAAAAAGTCTGAAAATTGGGAAGTTGTAGTTTTATAATTTTTTTTTTTTGCGATTACAAACTTATATTTTCGGTTGAAGAATTGACCTTGACGTACATCGATTTATGGGAGAACATTTTGTTAACAACTTAACAAAGTTAAGTTTGTTCTTAAATCTTATCTGCTTTATATTTTTTTCATAGTTTTCTTCTTCCGGAGGTAATGTATACTCGGAAAAACCAAGACGCGATCGGATCCCTTGGCGCTTGAGTCTGACTCGCACTCTTCTGGTTTTTTATCAATAAACCTTAATTTCGAGGAGTAAGTTTTATTTTCTTTTTTACAAACATTGCCCCAAACTAGGAATTTTTCCTGTATCGTCCATTATAGGACAATAAGACGTAAGGTAATGTGCTAACGTTACTTACAAGGTGGACAACCAAGGAACGGAACAAGGAACGGTTCCAAATCGTCATACCAGCGTTTTCTAGGCCTGGCTCGGTGACGACGCCCGTTTTCCACCCACTGTGATGTGCCCTACAAATGTATCTAACCCAGTTCCGGTATGTTTAATTGCACGTACAGCTAAGGAGTAGGTAGAATTCACTGCCAGAGTATGTTTTTCCGGATAGCTATAACCGAGAATATATATAAGTAAAGAGTGAATGGGCTAGCGTGCTCCATCGTCGACCATATCATCGGCTTCTATCAGGTGAAATAGTGATCAAACGCGTGCCTATCAAAAATGATAAATAAACCATGCTAGAAAAATAGTACAAGTATTTAACTATTATATATATTACATTACAAAGTTTTCTATGGAATTATTAGGTATTTTTACTTACCCAGTTCCATTTTATAAGTTGGTCGACAATAATGCACGGTGATAGTTTTACTTTTAAATTCGTTATATATGCTACTACTATAAATTTTTTCATGTCTCCAAAAACAACTGTTTAGCTGTTAGAAGGGGGGGGGGGGAATTAGCACTTTAAAGTTTAATATTTCGCAAACGGATGCTAGGATACAATAATGGTTTTAGCAAACCCTCAATATTTTTTAACGACAATCCAAACCAGGGGAAGACGATAAAAAAATCAATGCCTACGACCGCGCCACAAAAAAAAATTGTATTTCAAGATTTTATTTTACCACTTTGTCAGCGTGATTAATATGTATAAGTACCCGTTCCAAATTTCAACTTTGTAGCACTAAGCGTCTCTGGGCTAAACCGTGATAGACTGACAGACAGACGGACATGGCAAAACTATAAGGGTTCCTTATTGACTACGGAACTCTCTAAAAAACCCTTCAGCATCGAAGACTTATCGAAGAAAACAAAATGAATAAAAGGTAAAGAAGGAACAGTAGTTGTACAAAAAGATAATTACATCGTACATAAGCTTCGTTTATCAAAATAGTATTATTTTCTTTCTCTTAAGGTTACAAAAGTACCCAATTCCTGTGTCTAGGCACCCAGAGTTCAAAGTTCAAACACTGGAGTGGTTAATATATTTTTTGCCTCGAGGCCAAAAAGGTTAAAAAAACAATCATGTGGGAATTAATTTTCTTCTGAAAACGATATAAAGATAAAAATAACAAAAATACTTGTTTCCAAATGGATACAAGACGTATTTTCCGAATACAAGTTTTCTTTTCATTTCTTCTTACAAGTAATTATCCACCTACACACTTGAAGATGTTAAATCGCGTCTTTGATAAAAATGTTTTAGGGTCCATCATCTGCCTAGCCTTTTCCCACCTATATTGGGGTCGGCTTCCAGTCAAACCGGATTCAGCTGAATACCAGTATTTTACGTGGGGCGGCTGCCTACCAGACCTCCACAACCCATTAACTGGGTAACACGGTAGTTCTTGGCAAGACTGGAGTCAGATTTACTGGCCTCTGACAATCAGTAACGACCGCCAAAGATCTACAAATGACAGCCGGGACCAATGGCTTAACGTGCTTTCCGAGGCACGGAGGAAACTCCGTATCTTAAGATGGTCACCCATCCACAGACCATCCTTGACAAGCGTTGCTTAACCTTAAAGATCGACCCGTGCGGCTGTTATTCTTTAGCCACGAGCTCCTCAAAAAATAGTTTTAGAGTCCATTGTTTTCTTTAACGATAATTCTTAAGAATTTTAACACTTAAAACGTCTTTACATCTATGTACATGAAAACTTATATTAAACAACTATAAAACAGTCACTAAATATGCACTTTAAAATAAAAAACAGCTAACCGAATGTTATAGTTATTGTCAACACATTTGCCCAAAAAATGCATTTACGAAGGGTACACTTCCAGTCGACAGCGATGCGGATGAATTTTTTGATGCCATATTTTAGGGTTAATTTAGTTAGAAGTTTTTATTTTTATTTCTAGTGTATATAGTTAGTTAAGTATTTACGAAGCCTGTATACATTGTTTGAAAGTTAAAAATTACGCACCATTCAATGGAACGTGCGGTAAAATAGGTACTCTCATCTAAGTACCTCTTTTACCGCAGTCTTCGTTGCATAGCGCCGTGCGTATTCTTTACGGTTTTTTTTAACGTTTGGTTATCGAAAAGTATCCTAATTCCGGAAGTTTTATGTGACAGTTTGATATGTGGAGTTGTGACAACACCATACTTTAAGTGTCCTCTACAAATTGGTTGTTATTTATATTTGGCTTTAATTAGGGTTTTCTTAATTAGAAGTTAACCCGTTTTGAAGGCCGCTTTCTAAGTTCAAGGCTTGTTTTTCTAGTAACAGAGCCTAACCACAAACTCCAAACTCCTAAATAATTAGACCACTTTCTTTCTGTTGTTATTTCCATGGAAGATGGGTAGGCTATTAGTGTGGGACGCTACTTGTGTCGATACTCTTGCGCCATCCCATCTTCCTAGCTCTTCGTGCTGATCGTAATGATTCAGTATATTTCCATAATAAACTAGCTTGTGTCAGAAGCTTCGTCCTCGTGTATGTCGAAAATAATCAATCAATTATTTATTTGCACAAACATGAGTATAATACATACAACAAAAGTGTCGACATGCAAGGGATGTTAAAGTAATTCTAAAAAACAGATCGTCACGTTTGCCTTAAACAATGGCATGCAAATATTAAGTTCTGACGCTGCCGCTGCGGCTGCAGAGAACCTCAAGCGGCGGAAATATAATAAACTTATTGGTAGTTATATGTTCGAGCCGTTTGGGGTTGAAACTCTCGGGTCTTGGGGTCCGAGTGCACATAACTTGTTTAAAGATCTCTCAAGACGCTTACAGTTGACACTTCGCGTGACCCAAGGGCTGGCTTTTACCTTGGTCAAAGAATAAGCATTGCCATACAACGTGACAATGCCGCCAGTCTTTTGGGTACACTTCCAGTCGACGTCGATGCGGATGAATTTTTATTTTAAAGTTGATTTAGTTAGGAGTTTTTATTTTTATTTTTAGTGTATATCTTTCGTAGTTGTTAGCGTTAGAATAGTTGACTTTTCTGGAAGGGTTTTCTTTCTCTAAAAAGGTCGCCCCGAAAAACTTTTTAACTTGATGTAGATTTACGAGGGACAGTACATTTTCATTAAAGTTCTGGAGCTGTGCGTGTTTTTCGTCAGTCATCGTAAACCGAAGAGAAGTACTCAAAAATGTGGCTTCATATAAATCTTCCACAGAGCAACGAGACATCTTAACAAAAAAAGATAAGGGTTCCGTGCAAAAAAAAAATAATAAACCCATGCAAATACTTTTCAAGCGAGCAAAGCCGTGCGCAGAAGTTTATTGGTAGGTAGATAACAAAGGTTTCTCCTCGATGTGGTCAGCTAACTAGATTCGAACTCAAGACCCTTAGTTTACGACTTCTTTTTTTTTTTTTTAAGGATGAGAAATCATCAAATGACTTCTTCCGCTCTGGGTGGAGCGGAAGGGCGTGTCAGACTCTTACTGACTAAAACCCATCCGTGTTCCTTCTAAAGCCCTTTACGTTCCAGGGTCGCGGTGACTCTTTCGAACAAATTCCGCAACCCTGGCAGGCAGTTTACGCTGGCCCAACGATTTTGCGAAACAAGGCGAGTGTGCTATCTCAAGATGAATGACAAGTAAGAGTCCTGAGAGGCTGCAAAAGTCTCCCGATAATTGGCTCTTACCCTAATTGGAGATTACGATGTAAAAGCGGCCAACAGGGAATTATTTGTAAGACAGATTTGGCAGAGAAATCACTGCTCCAATACAGTTCCACTCAGTCATGATGCGTTCAGTGGCCCACTTATGTGTACTTACTAATTCGTATCGTTTTATTTCTTCTATATTTTATATAAAATCTATTGTATGCCCTAAGGGCGGGACGTAGCTGATCGCAATTTAATTATTTAAGACCTGTATTATGTACCAACCTATGATCCACAATAAAGATATTGAAGTTGAAGTTGGCTTTATTCAGGCATTATTTTAAAGAATATACAAGATTCTAAATGGGGACATGAGCATTTGAATTATGGTTCTAGGAAATTTTAATTTTTTTATATTATTTTATTTTTCTTGACCTTTATCATGAGCATACTATGCCTATGTATAAGAGATAGATAATGATGTTCAACCGGATTCCATTAAAAAAATACTCAAATTAATGGAAAACGATATCCTTAATCTATTTAAAATCTTTGGAAAGTAGAATATGGTATCTAAAACACATGTGGATATCGCATCTGATACCTATTATAAAGAATATCTATACTATCTTAATATATATATATATACATATATATGTATATGTATACTCTTTATTATCTATACTACTATAATGAAGCTGAAGAGTTTGTTTGTTTGTTTTAACACGCTAATCTCTGGAATGACCAGACGGATTTGGAAAATTATTGAATTGAAAACTTCTTTCGCGGCGTTGGGCACTTTTTGGGATTGGTAAAAATGTTAAACTCGCGTCAGGACACGTGACCTGATCGAAAATTCGTAAGACGGAGGGTGAGTTCTGAAGTGTTGAATTTTTAATGTAATATAAATTGTCATGTTTGTATACGATAGCGCAATAAATGAATATTGTATTGTACCATATAAATGATACTACTTTAATACTGCTAAATAAAGCAATTCGTGCGAAATTATTCCCTAACCATTCCAAAATAGCAAAAATGCACAACGTTAAAGTTCAAGTTTTCACTTCTGCCGGCACTCCCGGAGTGCAACCCGTTCAAGTTTTTTTTCTATATATGATAGCCACATTCATGAGGAAGGCTATAGGCTATACGGGAACGGGAAAAACGGGATATATTCGTACGAAGTTGCGGGCAAAAGCTATAGTAGGCGCCAGATAATCGTGGAATAACGGTCATTGACCCACCTACAATTATTGACATTTTTAATTTGAAAAACGGAATTAATGACACAAAGCTGTCCCGAATCATCATCTCTCGTGATCCTTAACATTGTCTAATAATGAAAAACGATTCATATTTAATTGTTCAGGTACCTATGAACAGTTATTAGGGAAAGGTCAATATACTTTATTCCACATTTATCTGGCGCCTACTATAGTAGAGAATATAGAATAGGGATTAGAAAGCAATATGGCTGAGTGCCGTATTGTCGTCTTAAGCGTAAAAGCAGTATCTCTAAAATATCGTATAAACAACGTCTCCTATCATATTTATTCATATCTACAATGTTGCTGAAAAAAAACAACAGGTTGTACGTTGTGCATTTTTGATATTTTGGAATGGTTAGGGAATAACTTCGCACGAATTGCTGTAATTATCAGTATTAAAGTACTTTAATTTATTATTTAAAATACAATATTCATTTATTGCGCTATCGTACACAAACATGACAATTTATATTACATTAAAAAAATTTACATTTCAGAACTTTCCCTCCGTCTTACGAATTTTCGATCAGGTCACGTGTCCTGACGCGAGTTTAACATTTTTTACCCATCCCAAAAAGTGCACAACGCCGCTAAAGAAGTTTTCACTTCAAAAAGTACACTGAATTTTCCTTAGAATTTTTCATTCAATATGTCATCTGACTGTGTGAGTTCCGCACCATTTAATTTTATATTACCTTGAACGAACAAAAAGAAATACTTTCTTAACATAATATTACATTTTCTTTCATAAAGTTCGTTTTAAAACCTTTTCACGTACTACGAAAGTATTTTTTTTTACAAAATTGAATAAGAGTTGATAACATTGTTTTTCCTCGTTTTAGAGGTCCCTTTTTATTTTCGGTTGCAGAACATCAAAGGTAAATTCATCAAAAGTAATTTTTTTCAACGAAATCTAAATTTCAAAGTGAAAAAATAATGGGCAAATAAAGTGATATTATCGCAATATCACTTTATTTGCCCATTATTTTTCACTCTTGAGTGCAATATAAAGGTTAATTTTGAATGTTCCAATCAAGGCTTCATATTATTCTCGTATAGCTGTCAGGAAAATTGGAATTTTATTTTTATTTTTTAATTAAAAAATATTTCAATTATACTAAAAAACTTTTTAAAAAACGTTAGCTAAAGTTGGTCACACTGGTATACGGTACCTTTACATCGCCATTGTATGAAGTTCAGTAACTATTCGGACATTCACTCGTGTGGTAGAGCAGCAAGCCCACATGTCAAGTTCACTCGTAACAAACTCCTAATGTATTTGCCGAACAGTTAAACTGAAGTGTGTAGGAACACAAAGTTAGGAGGGCAACACTGCTTTCTGTTCTGAGTAATGTATATGCTGCATTCATCTCTAAGGCTGCGTACGTAACTTTAGGTATTATTTTCCTACTCAGGATCCTTCTTTCTTCCATTGTGAGCATTTCTCAGAATTTCTTAGTGATGGAGCTCTCGGATATAAATGTGTAGGTTGTACGCACACGGGCCCAGTTTCTCGTACGCAAATTTATCATCTGCCTAGCCTTTTCCCAATGATATTGGGGTCGGCTTCCAGTCTAAGCAGATTCGGCTGAATACTACAATTTTACGTGGAGCGGCTGCCTACCAGACCCCCACAACCCATTAACTGGGTAACACGGTACTCCTTGGTAAGAATGGTGTCAGATTTTCTGGCTTCTGACTATCCGTAACGACTGCCAAAGATCTACAAATGACAGCCGGGACCAATTATGGCTTAACATGCTTTTCCGAGTCACGGTGGAGTCTCGGTGTGTTAAGATGGTCACCCTTCCACAGACCAACCTAGGCAAGCGTTGCTTAACTTTGAAGATCGATCCATGCGGCTGTTATTATTTAGCCACGAGCTCCTGCTTTCTGTTCTGTGTAATATATATGCTGCATTCCTCTCTAAGGCTGCGTACGTAACTTTAGGTATTAGATTCCTACTCAGCATCCCTCTCGCTTCCATTGTGAGCATTTCTCAGAACTTCTCAGTAATGGAGCTCTAGGATATAAATGTGTAGGTTGTACGCACACGGGCCCAGTTTCTCGTACGCAAATTATTCTGAGAGATTGCCAAACGCACGTTATCTTGCAGTGATTGGTTGAATGTGTTTCATACAGCCAGTCGCATCACTTGCCTTGCATTTAATATAAGACGAGTTGATAATTTATGTCCCGAAATAAAAAAAAAGCCTGAGGAAAAAAGTTAGTACACGCCCTAAGCCGAGGCCCGTATCCCCCACAGGGAGGACCAGGCAGGGGGTGCCCTTAACGCGTAGTCGCTTAGTTTGTAAGTTTTAAATAAGCCAAGGCTGGAGGCTTTAATATTTATACTAAGGCCGCCTCAGGCAAGTCCGGTTAAGCAGTCGACAACCTCCTTGGTTGAATTAATTGCGAGAGGCAACTAACAAAAAAAAAAAAGAAAAAAAGTTAGTACACGCGTTGTTCGTGTTGTGAAATAAATAAATAAGTTAGTTACGTACGCAGCTTTAGAGATGAATGCAGCATACATATTACTCAGAACAGAAAGCAGTGTTGCCCTCTCAACTTTGTGTACCTACATACAGTACTGATTTATTTAAATCTATGGTAGTCCCATTTATTATTTGTAGGTAGTGCAGTAAGTAATGTAATTATTTTATAGAACCTTTTGATGAACACAGTTATTAATTGGTATTATGTTTATCGCTGAAACCACAGGCCAACACATTTTCAAATTCCTTTTAATTCCTGATGTCAGAAGTCCACTACTTACCCTGTATGATGAATTTAAAGTCACCCTGGCCATCGTGCATCGGGCGTTTAAGGGTTCCGAACATTCGTATAAAACGGACCCCTTATAGGTTCACTCGGGTGTCTATCTGTCCGTCTGTCACAGCCGATTTTCTCCGAATCCACTGGACCGATCCTGTTGAAATTTAGTACACATATGAACTTCTGTGACGCAATCACGGACGCGTTACGTAAATAAATATCTTGTGAGTACGGGGGCACTTTTGGGGGACAAACAAGAAAATATATAATAATATAAAAATAATTTCAAACTGTACCGTGTGATAAAGGGCTTACTGTGAGGGTTTCAATTATTACGTTTATCATAATTTTAAAATAAACAGTTTTTAAGTTATTCAAGAAATTATACGAAAAATTACCATTCCCCCACCCTTATCTCCAAAAGTACTGGGCCTAAAATTTGGAAAAAAAATGCAGGTAAAAAATAACAGAAAAAAAGATGATAGGAAAACCTATAAGGAGTCTATAGTGTTAAAATAACATGTTACAAAAATGAAATTCGTTCGGCACTCTTTGCACGCGAGTCCGACTCGCACTTGGGCAGTTTTTCTTGACTTACTTGATCAATCTGTTTACCAACCTGTTCCACAAAAAAGTTCCCTTTTAACGTCACTCTCGGTCCACACCCACTTACATTAAGTAGGCTTCGCGTTACCGAATGCTTTTGACGGCAAGTTGAGGCATAAGATTAGGTTAATATTATCCCGTACTGTAAACATAAATAAAAAAATCGAAACTCAAATACAACTTGTTTCAGAATAAACGCAATATCTCTTAAGGGGTCATTGTAGGTACTCATCATTATGAACAACTTTTACTTTGAGAACAACCCCGAAATCGCGAAAAAAAGTCAGCTTAAATCATCAATCTCGACAAAATGTAAACACGTTTTGTCGACATAGGCGCACATAAAATGTATGTCGACTTTTTTCGCGATTTCAGTGTTGGACAATGATCCCTTAAAAGGTATTGCGTTTATTCTGTTACACGTTGTATAACTGTTTGTCATCTTCTATACTTTATTGTAAACACACAAACAAACATACAAACGAAATAAAATAAAAACATTTAAAAATATAAAAAGCAGTAGGCCGCCGGTGTCGGGAGCAGGGTCCAAGCTCCAGAGAAACGGACCTCCTCACAATACGCCCTTTATCCAACCGCGTAACGCCAGCTTCGATAGATCGTCGTCGAAGCATTTTATATTAGTATTTCGTTTATTTAATTTTCTTAACATATACATTTACATTTTTAAATATTTCTTAAAAAATACAAAAACAAAAAAAAAACATTTAAAATACTTATTATTATTATTATAGGACATTCCAAGGGCGGGCATTCAATAAATAGTTAATGGTATATCTTAGCATTTATGGCTCGAGCCAAACAGAATATGTGATGAGAACATTCGACACGCGGTTGATTTTCAAAGGGTTTGACTAAGATGAATTTACATTACGTTTTCCTTGTTAGTGGCTCCTTGTGGAATATTTACTTTTCATTAGAGGCATAGCTAGAACAGTGCAACTATTTTCTTTATGTCCTTCGGCAATCATCGCATTTCCGAAAACAAACGAATGCTAATTTCCGTGTTCATCAATTATTAAATTTATCGTGTATGATAATTTAAATTTAGAACTAGGTAATTTATTGTTGTTTTGTTGCTTTACTGTGGTCAAAACATCCCGAGGGATATAGGTAGGTTGTAGGGTTAGCAAGCTGAGCGGTGGGTCGGCCATGTTTGTTGAAAGCTGGTGGAGCTGTCGAGTGTGATAGTGGGTCCATAATATTACAAAGTCAAAGTCATAGTCAAAACGTTTATTCCAATAAGGCCATCAAAACGCACTTTTGACCGTTAACATTACACTTAAAAGAATATGTATAAAAATAAAGCGACTCTACTGTCCATTCACAAATGTAGATTCTTATGGAGAAGACCGGACAAGAAACTCCTTAGTTACTGTTTTCAAATAAAAGTTAAAAAATACACAAAAAGTACATATACATTTATAATTAAATACATTATGCCAACCAGTTTGATTTACTCTACACTCTTGATTGTCCTATGGAGCAGGACCAGCATGCTTCCAAGCATTCTCATCCTGAATTACAGACTTTAAACTCCGAACAAAAAAAAATCTACCACACCTGCATTTGTCTGCAATGCTTTCTTGCACAAACAGAATTGTATAAAAATTTATGGAAGTCTGCATCGTGTAGACGTTATTTTTTTTCTCAGCAACAAAATGTGTAGGTCAGAGTAGTGTTAGTACTTACTTTGAAAATATGTACACCTGCTGGCTTGGGCTGACGGCCCCTCTAGAGTGGAGTGGACAGAAAGCATGCGGAAGACGGAGGACCAGGAGTGGTGGGGCAGCTTGGGAGAGGCCTATGTCTAGCTTAGGACTGCGATAGACCGAGTTGATACTATAGCCAGGTGTAGCTAATGATCATTATTAGCCACACCTGCATAGTGTGTGTGTGGGATGATGTGTGTGTGTGTGTGTGTGGGGGATGATGTGTGTGTGAAAGTGTCGATAAAAAAAAAGATGCGTTTTTCTTCAGAGATGGGAGAAATGCAATGTGCAAACTAGGTGCCGTGCGTTAATCCCATAATTATGGTTAAAGAAATTTATTTCTCGATAAGAAATACAAAGATTTCACTTGAGAACAAATTGTCAAATAACAAACTTTGACACAAACTAAGCAGCTATTGTTTCAATCTAATCCCATAATATTATGATCATGAATCACGATCCTTACCTGTATTTGTATTTGCAGTAGGTGCAAGATGTGTAAATAAGAAAGCGTACAAAAGTGCTCTCCACTTAAATAACCTGTTTTTTATTTATGAAGTTAAGCTCAATCTTTTACCAGTCGAGAATTACGGTGAAAATGGAAACACAAAAATAAATTTTACGATACAGCCAAACGTATCATTAGACTTACACGCGTCGTTCGTTATGTGAGAAAATAATAAATGGATTCATAATTATGGGAACAAGAATTTAAATTGAAAGGCGTTATTTGGCTCTTCTCAATTTTGCATTTGAGTAGAGAATCTTGAAACGAAGTTTCTTTTGATCACATAATGTTTTTTGAAACGGGATATTTGTATACAGCGTTACTTCGGAGGCAGAGTGCAAATTTTACGTAGAACAAGATCATTAAAAATAAATAGACACATATTTTATGTTTCGAACGAAAACAATCAAAAGTAATCATAGTTACTCTTGATACTCGTAAGAGATGACAATTATTTAAAAAAAAGAAGTTTTTACGTGACATTTATCTATAGGAGTATGCGGTACAGAGAGTAAAGTCCCGCACACCTCCATTGAAAAGGGAGGATCCTCCGACCAGACGGTTGTTGTGTCTGGTGGGCCCGATAGTTGATATTCGGACTGTTGTGTATGTTCAAATCGCACGGAAAACTTTGCATGCACGATGCAGGATTTCGTTGGTAGTTCTTCGCTGACAGGATAGATGGCACTGCGGTTCTTTTTGTTGCCGTACAAATTTCACTTTTTAGTTCTTCATAGGGCGGCATAGATGCCGCTACAGATCTATTGATGATACTGATTGCTTGGAAGAAAAATGCGCACTGTCTCCGAATTATACCTGTACATAAGTTTTATTTGTTTTATTTTTTTTATTGATTGGAAAAATTGTTTACATTTTATAACAATTTTCGATTCAATGGCTGAAATAACGAATGATTCCCCTGTGGTGCTGACTACTGTGATTGTTCAAAATATATTAAAAATAAATTGTGACCGGTGTAGTGGAAATGGACCCATTGGACATATAAAATATTGTTTGAAAAGTACAATAAAGGCTTCGTAAATAGAAAAAGTGTTTGCAATTGTGTCAAATATTAAATTATATATATTTTTTAAGAATTTAATTTCGATGCGGACAACATCAAGAATTTAAAAAAAGTATTCAATTATATATTTTTTTTAATATTTTGTTTCTTTGGGTCCTAGTGTGAGTTTATATATCATAGTCATAAAAGTTGACTTATGTCAAATCGTATGGTAAAAAAGAGGGATTCTGTTATAGTCACTAGCGGCGCCCATCCAGTTTTAGTACCTACATTTTATCTATACTAATATTATAAATGCAAAGTTTGCATGTTTGGATGGATCGATGTTTGTTACTCAATCACGTCAGAACGGCTGAACAGAGGTAGATTATAGTCTGGAATAACACATGGGATACTTTTTTCCCCGGGAGTATGTTCCCTTGGGATAATTTTCGACATTTACACGGGCGGAGCCGCGGCCGGCAGCTAGTTTTAAGTATTTATTTAAAGGATTTTTGTACACTTACGAGACGATGCTAATTCCATCGTACTATTACAATTAGTTCAACACCAAAGCAGTTAAAATTGAAGTTTACATTTACGCGATCGAGTTACGTTTAAAAACTCGCACTAAAGGCCACAGTTGAACCGTCGGCCTATGTTTCGGCTATTTGACCGTGTAAATTTCGTAAAACCTTGAGAAAAGATTAGGAGAAGAAAAAAAATGCAAAAATAATAGAGCTATGAGTGTTTTAAAATCTGTGATAAAAAAACAGTACTAATAGCGTGTGAAGTCACTCATTAGCATCGACATTGTGAATTTGCGCCATCCAGTACAAACGACATTTTGCATCACAAGGATAGAAGAATCAATTCAAAAGCATGTAACTCCGCTATTTTTCTATCAAATTTATTTATTTTTTCTCAAATCGTACAATTTTAGTGTTTTGTGCGAATGTGACGCATATCTTCCCAACTTGCATAAGTTTGTAATTTTTTTTTTTTTTTTTGGTATGTGTCATGCTTGGCGCAAATAAACTCTTTTACTTTCTTTCTTTTCTTTCCGTGGGGTATACCACGGGAGTGAAGGCACGGGAAAAAGCTATAATATATCTATTCATAAAAATTTTCAGCCAATCTCGCATTCTACTCGAATATTTAAATGGAAAAATGTTATTTGATGAAATATTCAAACATGAATACTAGATTAATCTACCGAGATCTTGTGACCACAGGTTGTCAAAGGCAATTCGTTTGTCTCTTTTAGTTTTCAATCACTGTGCCAGACATTTTTGCTGACGAATCTTCTCTCTCCTTTGATAAAAGTACATAACCTTTTTATTTGATAACGACACGTAAGCTTTGTTGGCTAATTTCAGGCTCCCACAGACAGGTCGGAGTGATAATGAACTATGTGGAGTGATATATATAGAAATTGCTCTACTTATTTATTCACATACATAAACATTGCTTATATCGATGGACTTATCACTGAAACAAAGGAAGAAAACGTGTTTATTTGGCACACGTAGATGCTGAGTGCATCTAATCGTGTAAATCGTGCCACACTAATATTATAAAGGCGAGAGTTTGTGAGTGTGTGTGTATGTTTGTTACTTCTTCACGCGCAAACGGCTTTACGGATCTAGATGAAATTTGGCACAGAGGTAGATTATGGTCTGATTATGGTTCATCCCGGAAATATGTTTATTCCCTTGGGATAATTTCGACATTCGAATTTTTTCGACATTCACGCGGGCGGAGCCGCGGGCGACCGCGACAGCTAGAGTTACATATATATGAATACTTGCCTACTTGCCCGACGTTTTGGTTTTCAACTGAACCTTAAGTCGAGTGTGTAATAATACTAGTGATAGATAAGTTATAAGAAAAATATTGAAAGCGTCGACTCTACGATGTCGCATTGTCGAGCCGCACTTGTCTGAACGAGTCTTAATTTGCATGTTTTCTTTTCTATTAAAATACTGCAAAAACAATTTTGGCCTTTGCAAATATTGGAAACTAAATTGATGGATTCATGTATGTAGCCATTGTTGACTAATATTTAATCAATCAATGCATCGATTATGCTTTTTTTATTAAAAAAACAAACAAAAATATTATTTTGCGACTGATTAGAAACTGGTTTAAATTTTACAAAACCGAAATAGAAAATTTTCTGTTGAAAAATAGATTTAAAAAAATAAATCAAAAACATTTTCACTCGGGTGGGCGATTGTGCTCGTCAAAAGCCTACGAACCTACCCGGTGACGAATTGAATGTATGAATAATAATATAATAATAATACATTTTATATTTTCGGACAACTCACACACGGTCATCCGATCCCAAATTAGGCAGAGCCTGTGCTATGGCAACCAGACAACTGATAAACATACTTTTTTATTTCTAAATACATACATATTATAGACAAATTACATCCGAGATTTGTCCTGGATGGGAATCAAACCCAAGACCATGGAGTTTCTTGTCCGTTCTTCTCCATAAGAATCTGCCTTTCCGAATGGACAGTAGAGTCACTTTATTAATGTAATATTATTATTTTACTGAACTGTAAATGCTGACGTTCAAAAGTGCCGTTTATTGGCCTAATAGAAATAAACGTTTTGACTTTTGACTTTGACTTTGACCTATGGTTTAGCAGTCAGGGTCACTAACCACTCGACCAACAGGCCAGAATAAATTCCATACGTAACGGTCGATTCTGGAAACATTCTCACCGTGAAAAGTTAGGTGAAGTGAGTAGCACGTATATTCTATCAACATCTCATTAGGCGGAGATATCGAATAGGGATCTGTCATTCCATCTTGTTTGTATATTGCCATCTCACTTCATGTTCATTTTCAGCTTTAACGGTAAGCAGTTTTCAGAATCGCACTACTGTCATTCTAATTGATACTAGTGAGATATTTCAGAATAGCACCGCTACCATTACCTGAGTGCCAATTCTATAAATTTTTAAGCAACTTTCGCGTTTGCACCTCAATCGCAGTGTCAAAAATGTTTTTTTTTTTAAATTTTGTTCATGACCAAGGATACTGAGTCCTTTAGTCGCAGTCTTGATTTTTTTGACAGACACTTTGTTTTGCATTAGAATGCGGATATAACACATTCTAATGGTTTTTGGAGTACCTGGTAGCAAATATATCGATTCGGCCTTCTCGGCACGTTTCGTCCGAGGTAGAATCAATACTACAATAAAATTCTAAGCTCCACTTAACCAAGATCGCGCCTGTTTTAACTGTTTATTTATTTATTTCTTTGGATCTCCAACAAAGGATTCACAGAACAATATAAGTCACAGTGATACAGGTGGTTCATTTACGTGTGCTCCTTCAGTTATAAGAGACCACAGCACGTATTTATTGTTTCACGTATTTCCCAGGTGCGTGGACACTTGAGACACAAAACTACACCAATTAACATCACAATATCCACTAGGAATCAATTTACGAATAATTAAAACAGCCGCTAAACTTCACTCGACAAAAACCCCGCCAAAAACTCCAGACAGTAAGTTATCTGTCAAAAATGTAGAGAAAAAGGGATGTTGCCTGAGTTAACAAAATATTATTCTACTAATGGTCGGTCTCAATAACGTATCTATCTTTAAGCAACTGTCAAATTAGCTACAAACAGTTGTTGAAACGTCATGTAAGCCTTTCAAATATGACGTTTCAGCTACTGTTGGTTGCTACGATATTGAAACCGGCCGTTAGTCCGTCAGTTAGATTATCAAACAATATTGAATACTTACGTATTTTTTCTTTTATCAAAACAATAAAAAAATACAAAGCTAAAACGCATAAAAAATAAGGAGTGGGGGCTTGTAACGTCACTTTCCAGTATAAAGTGTACTAGTAAGTGACGTCACACGAGTTTTCAACTCACTATATCGTCTTCATTTTTTGTCAAACGCGACAAAAGAAAAAATATGTGACCAATATTTTTTGGAAGTCTATCTGACGGACTAATAAGATTTTTTTTGTCAAATACCTATTGAGGCTTTTTTGACAGATTGCGACTGACAGGTGAATGCGAAAGTTGTTTAAAAATAGTAGAATTTGCCGTTCGAAACTTACAAAGGGCAAATTAAATAAAAAATAATAAGATAATTAAATAATATTTACTGTCTCAAGTAACAAAGTGTCTATGGCAGGTTTCACATCTAAAGGGTATTGACCCTTTAGGTGTGAAAACTGCCATAGACACTTCACTCAATGAAACTCAATGAAAATTGAAGATAAAACTTTGTTACTCGAGACAGTTAATATTGTTTATACTACACCTGCTTGGAAAGTACCTTGATACTTTATCAAATTTACGGTAGAAAGTACGTCATTGCATATCGAACAAATATGCGGGGAGAAAACGCATCTGAGCGGGAGAGAAAAGTGTATGAAAATCCATTTCTTACGTGGTTTTTCTTTTTTAATTTTGGGTAAGACTATGCGCCGGTAACCTAAATATCAAAAGCCAAAAAGTTTTTACAGTGAGTTTTTATCTCCAAGTTCGCAAAATGACACTGGCCACTAGCTGTGTGTTGGATGGTGTCGGGCTGGCAGTGCGACCCTGCGGCGGCAGGATAAACAATTTGAAAAAAGAACATGTGAAAATTGCAGACGCCATTGGCGCCATTTCCAATTTGTGTGTTGTTTGAGGATTCAGTTTTAACTGCAACAATTTCAATATAAATTTCAATTAGTAAAGATTTAGTTTTTTATTTTCCTTCTAGGTGTAGTATAAAGCACTATGTATCACTCGAGAGAAACTGCGATTCCCGATCTTGGGTGTTTTAAAGCCCTCGCCTACGGCTCGGGCTTCAAACGACACCCTCGACGGTAATCGGTCACTTTCTCCTCTCGGTGAACAATGTACTATTATTGTGTAGACTTTCAGATTAAACAGACAGTTTTGAGATAAACTAATTATGTCAGCTTCTCGTCTCAAAGTTCATAAACAAAATAATAACTGAGTTTTATTAGTTACACGTGTAATCTTGAAAATAATAATACCTACAAAAAATATTATGTGTAGGTACTCGTAGTCCTTTAATTTATTTCGGTAGTTAATTCTGAGTATTTTCATGTTTTCGTCGTTAGAATATTATAAATACCGAATCCATTGTTCTTATGATACAAAAGAAGGCTGGGGATCCCTTTGACCGAAAACAGCTGGACAAAATCATGTTCTAGAAATAAAGTTTTAAATTAGTAATTCCATGTTTTCGAGTAGATCCCGAAATAAACTAGGCCATTCATCTTTATCTTTGGTTTTGCTACTAGATTAGGAAATTATTTAAAGAACAGTCTACGTGGAATATAATCATCGGCTTAGCTTTAAATTATATAAATGATCTCACAGTGTACTTAGTTGATAGCGGGAGATCCGCACTTACATAGTTTATGTATATAATTGTTACGCGCCAGAATTAATGCCCTGTACTAACGACATTAGTAACTACTAGCGCCATCTAGTATCAAGTAGCAGAACTAGTAGTGTCAAGTAACTTCTATACTTTTCTTTGAAAGAATTCTATAGTTCTAGATATCTGGTCAGTCGGCACCAATATTTACGAGTACTTTCTAGATGCTTCGACAATAGAAGGTTCTGGAATTAACAGACCTATACAAGGACCGCATAGCCCGTGACCGACTGAGCATTGGATTTGCGATACAAGCGAATACTTTGGAAGTCATCTTCAAGTGCGATTAAAGTGATCAGTAGGGAAGTTGTGTTCTATAATTAGTGAGAATTAACAGACCTATACAAGGACCGCATAGCCCGTGACCGACTGAGCATTGGATTTGCGATACAAGCGAATACTTTGGAAGTGATCTTCAAGTGCGAATAAAGTGATCAGTAGTGAAGTTGTGTTCTATAATTAGTGAGTTTAAAGTTGCAATTAGTGTTGTTAAATTAAAGTGTCATTTCGGTTATTTAATCGGCTGTTTCTATTGTCACGAACCCCAAGCTCGTAACATTATTATATGGCTTTAATGAGTTAATAGTATTATATTAAAAAGTGGAAAGCACTATTACAGACTATGAGACATAACAAAATTGCCTATAGTAGGCGCCAGATAAATGTGGAATAAAGTATATTGACCTTTCCCTAATAACTATTCATAGGTACCTGAACAATTAAATATGAATCGTTTTTCATTATGAGACAATGTTAAGGATCACGAGAGATGATGATTCGGGACAGCTTTGTGTCATTAATTCCGTTTTTCAAATTAAAAATGTCAATAATTGTAGGTGGGTCAATGACCGTTATTCCACGATTATCTGGCGCCTACTATATAACGTTGCAACACATGGAAAAACTTAGAATGTTCTAAATGTTGAAGCCCACTTAATAGCGGAGTGAATCATCAACTTTTGTCATGTTATGCCAACAGCGGTGCGATTCTGTAAACCTCTGACCGTGGGCTTAGATGAAGTGACCATGAAGTGAGTTGTCAATCTATACAAATAAGACGGAATGACAGTTCACTTCAGGCTCACTCCACCTAAGATACACGGTGTAAGGTTGACAGAATAGACCGGCAGAATCGCTATACGCAGATGCGATGGATGAAAAAACTAAATAAAAAAAACCTTATTTATATGGTTTTTTTTTATAGTTATTGAAAATCGATAGGTACGTCATGAGAGTTTTGATAATTAGGTAACTCAATTTAATGCTATATTTCTTTCAGCATCATCAGCATAAAACGTGGCACTAATAAAATTTACGACACGATACTTTACGCAAATGCTGTCTTTTTACTAGCCCTTTGTAAACATGCTTCGTTCGTGAGATACTCTTACAACTTTGGAGACAATGCAATAATATCACACTAATATTATAAAGGCGAAAGTTTGTGAATGTGTGTGTGTTTGTTACTTCTTCACTCGCAAACGGCTGGACCAATTTTGATAAAATTTGGTATGCAGGAAGCTGACACCCTGGATTAACACATAGACTTTTTATATATAAACTAGCTGCGCGGGTAACACCGCGGGGCGTAACTCGTGGTACTATAAAGCCGGTCTAAAGATGCAGCGGTAACTTGGCCACAGGAACTCCTTAACCATATAAGATAGTACCTACCATCGTGTTTAGGCAAATTGAATTTGTATTGAAGTGATATTATGTAGTACATAAAAGCATTGCTCGCAGAACAGATGGTCGATGAGGCCGAAAAGTTCTGGAATGGCGACCGCGTACCGGAAGACGCAGCGTTGGAAGGCCTCCCACAAGGTGGACCGATGACCTGGTGAGGGTCGCGGGTAGCCGATGGATGCGAGACGCACAGGACTGGTTGTTATGGCGACACTTGGCGGAGGCCTAGTCTTTCGGCTGATATGATGATATTGATGACATAAAAACTTGTTTTAAACGATTATGAACTTAACCTTATTCTCATTATTGTAAGTGTGAATAGAGTTACTTATGATTTTTTTTTTTTTTTTTTTTTTTTATCCTGGGACAACTCACACACGGTCATCCGATCCCAAACTAGGCAGAGCCTGTACTATGGCAACCAGACAACTGATAAACATACTTATATATTTCTAAATACATACATATTATAGACAAATTACACCCAGACACAGAACAAATGATCATGCTCATCACACAAAGATTTGTCCTGGGTGGGAATCGAACCCACGACCTCCGGTTAAGCAGTCAGGGTCACTAACCACTCGACCAACAGGCCAGTCAATTAAGTCGACTGTGTACAATGCTCTACAAGATAGCAACAAAAAGCACTAGATAAGCTTCTATGTATTAATAAGCCAAGTAGGTACCTACGTGTCGTGAAAGCTTTAAGCCCGGTTTCCACCGCAAGCGGAGCGGATCCATTAATGACTTATTTTACCTCGCAAGAAAAAACTGCTTACATGTATTTCCACCAATAAAGAGTCGAGCGGAAATGATTCAGCGAGTAAAAATAGTAAAAATGAGCTCGCGGTGGGAATCAGACAACTAGATTGACTAAACTCTTTCTTGGTAGAAACGCAAACCTATTTCATGAAAACGAAGTCCGCTCCGCTTAGCCATTTCCGGCTCATTACTCTTTCGCAGTGGAAACCGGGTTTAAGCATGGCGCGACATAATGCAACGTTAATATCTGAAAGGGTTCCATTAGACTTGGTTTGTTCAAATAGTTTCTTTGGTGAAAGGAGGTAATTGACGGCGCATACATTTCATACTATCACTAGTTTTTAGGATAGTAGGAATTTCGGGAAATCCTCTCTTAGTGCCCCCTACAATACCCAAGGAACCTACATGTCAAATTTCAACTTTCTACGACCATTCGTTTCGGCTGTGCGTTGTCTGTCAGTCACTCAGTCAATCAGAAAAGGAAGAATTTTATATATTTGACTAGCTTTTTCCCGCGAGTTCGTACGAGCGTATCCCGTTTTTGCCCGTTCCCGTAGGAATTTCGGGAAATCCTCTCTTTGTGCTCCCTTACACTCCCCATGGAACCTCCATGCCAAATTTCAGCTTTCTACAAGCAGTATTTTCGGCTGTATGTTGTCTGTCAGTCACTAAGTCAGTAACGGAAGAATTATATATATATATATAGCAAATATTTATAATAATTTACCGTCTAACATTAAAAATGTAAGCTCGTTCAACATTTTTAAATCTCAACTGTCTAAATATATAACAGAAACCTTTTCTTATCCAAAGTTACATTAATCCAGTCGAGTAATATAAAAAAAAAAAAAAATGTTGAGCGGGTACCTATTTATCATTACGCATTTTGTCGCTTTTATTGTTTTAAACTACGATAGATAAGTAAGTAAAAAACTGTTTACGTAACACAATCGTAACATCATTAGAGACTTAATAAGTAATATCATTAGCCGGTAGGGTAGTTTAAAACAATAAAAGCGACAAAATGCGTAATGATAAATAGGTACCCGCTCAACATTTTTTTTTTTTATATTACTCGACTGGATTAATGTAACTTTGGATAAGAAAAGGTTTCTGTTATATATTTAGACAGTTGAGATTTAAAAATGTTGAACGAGCTTACATTTTTAATGTTAGACGGTAAATTATTATAAATATTTGCTATATATATATATATAATTCTTCCGTTACTGACTTAGTGACTGACAGACAACATACAGCCGAAAATACTGCTTGTAGAAAGCTGAAATTTGGCATGGAGGTTCCATGGGGAGTGTAAGGGAGCACAAAGAGAGGATTTCCCGAAATTCCTACGGGAACGGGCAAAAACGGGATACGCTCGTACGAACTCGCGGGAAAAAGCTAGTCAAATATATAAAATTCTTCCTTTTCTGATTGACTGAGTGACTGACAGACAACGCACAGCCGAAACGAATGGTCGTAGAAAGTTGAAATTTGACATGTAGGTTCCTTGGGTATTGTAGGGGGCACTAAGAGAGGATTTCCCGAAATTCCTACTATCCTAAAAACTAGTGATAGTATGAAATGTATGCGCCGTCAATTACCTCCTTTCACCAAAGAAACTATTTGAACAAACCAAGTCTAATGGAACCCTTTCAGATATTAACGTTGCATTATGTCGCGCCATGCTTAAACCCGGTTTCCACTGCGAAAGAGTAATGAGCCGGAAATGGCTAAGCGGAGCGGACTTCGTTTTCATGAAATAGGTTTGCGTTTCTACCAAGAAAGAGTTTAGTCAATCTAGTTGTCTGATTCCCACCGCGAGCTCATTTTTACTATTTTTACTCGCTGAATCATTTCCGCTCGACTCTTTATTGGTGGAAATACATGTAAGCAGTTTTTTCTTGCGAGGTAAAATAAGTCATTAATGGATCCGCTCCGCTTGCGGTGGAAACCGGGCTTAAAGCTTTCACGACACGTAGGTACCTACTTGGCTTATTAATACATAGAAGCTTATCTAGTGCTTTTTGTTGCTATCTTGTAGAGCATTGTACACAGTCGACTTAATTGACTGGCCTGTTGGTCGAGTGGTTAGTGACCCTGACTGCTTAACCGGAGGTCGTGGGTTCGATTCCCACCCAGGACAAATCTTTGTGTGATGAGCATGATCATTTGTTCTGTGTCTGGGTGTAATTTGTCTATAATATGTATGTATTTAGAAATATATAAGTATGTTTATCAGTTGTCTGGTTGCCATAGTACAGGCTCTGCCTAGTTTGGGATCGGATGACCGTGTGTGAGTTGTCCCAGGATAAAAAAAAAAAAAAAAAAAAAAAATCATAAGTAACTCTATTCACACTTACAATAATGAGAATAAGGTTAAGTTCATAATCGTTTAAAACAAGTTTTTATGTCATCAATATCATCATATCAGCCGAAAGACTAGGCCTCCGCCAAGTGTCGCCATAACAACCAGTCCTGTGCGTCTCGCATCCATCGGCTACCCGCGACCCTCACCAGGTCATCGGTCCACCTTGTGGGAGGCCTTCCAACGCTGCGTCTTCCGGTACGCGGTCGCCATTCCAGAACTTTTCGGCCTCATCGACCATCTATTCTGCGAGCAATGCTTTTATGTACTACATAATATCACTTCAATACAAATTCAATTTGCCTAAACACGATGGTAGGTAATAATAATAATAATAATATAAGTTATATATAAAATACTAGTTTATATATAAAAAGTCTATGTGTTAATCCAGGGTGTCAGCTTCCTGCATACCAAATTTTATCAAAATTGGTCCAGCCGTTTGCGAGTGAAGAAGTAACAAACACACACACATTCACAAACTTTCGCCTTTATAATATTAGTGTGATATTATTGCATTGTCTCCAAAGTTGTAAGAGTATCTCACGAACGAAGCATGTTTACAAAGGGCTAGTAAAAAGACAGCATTTGCGTAAAGTATCGTGTCGTAAATTTTATTAGTGCCACGTTTTATGCTGATGATGCTGAAAGAAATATAGCATTAAATTGAGTTACCTAATTATCAAAACTCTCATGACGTACCTATCGATTTTCAATAACTATAAAAAAAAACCATATAAATAAGGTTTTTTTTATTTAGTTTTTTCATCCATCGCATCTGCGTATAGCGATTCTGCCGGTCTATTCTGTCAACCTTACACCGTGTATCTTAGGTGGAGTGAGCCTGAAGTGAACTGTCATTCCGTCTTATTTGTATAGATTGACAACTCACTTCATGGTCACTTCATCTAAGCCCACGGTCAGAGGTTTACAGAATCGCACCGCTGTTGGCATAACATGACAAAAGTTGATGATTCACTCCGCTATTAAGTGGGCTTCAACATTTAGAACATTCTAAGTTTTTCCATGTGTTGCAACGTTATATAGTAGGCGCCAGATAATCGTGGAATAACGGTCATTGACCCACCTACAATTATTGACATTTTTAATTTGAAAAACGGAATTAATGACACAAAGCTGTCCCGAATCATCATCTCTCGTGATCCTTAACATTGTCTCATAATGAAAAACGATTCATATTTAATTGTTCAGGTACCTATGAATAGTTATTAGGGAAAGGTCAATATACTTTATTCCACATTTATCTGGCGCCTACTATAGGCAATTTTGTTATGTCTCATAGTCTGTAATAGTGCTTTCCACTTTTTAATATAATACTATTAACTCATTAAAGCCATATAATAATGTTACGAGCTTGGGGTTCGTGACAATAGAAACAGCCGATTAAATAACCGAAATGACACTTTAATTTAACAACACTAATTGCAACTTTAAACTCACTAATTATAGAACACAACTTCACTACTGATCACTTTATTCGCACTTGAAGATCACTTCCAAAGTATTCGCTTGTATCGCAAATCCAATGCTCAGTCGGTCACGGGCTATGCGGTCCTTGTATAGGTCTGTTAATTCTCACTAATTATAGAACACAACTTCCCTACTGATCACTTTAATCGCACTTGAAGATGACTTCCAAAGTATTCGCTTGTATCGCAAATCCAATGCTCAGTCGGTCACGGGCTATGCGGTCCTTGTATAGGTCTGTTAATTCCAGAACCTTCTATTGTCGAAGCATCTAGAAAGTACTCGTAAATATTGGTGCCGACTGACCAGATATCTAGAACTATAGAATTCTTTCAAAGAAAAGTATAGAAGTTACTTGACACTACTAGTTCTGCTACTTGATACTAGATGGCGCTAGTAGTTACTAATGTCGTTAGTACAGGGCATTAATTCTGGCGCGTAACAATTATATACATAAACTATGTAAGTGCGGATCTCCCGCTATCAACTAAGTACACTGTGAGATCATTTATATAATTTAAAGCTAAGCCGATGATTATATTCCACGTAGACTGTTCTTTAAATAATTTCCTAATCTAGTAGCAAAACCAAAGATAAAGATGAATGGCCTAGTTTATTTCGGGATCTACTCGAAAACATGGAATTACTAATTTAAAACTTTATTTCTAGAACATGATTTTGTCCAGCTGTTTTCGGTCAAAGGGATCCCCAGCCTTCTTTTGTATCATAAGAACAATGGATTCGGTATTTATAATATTCTAACGACGAAAACATGAAAATACTCAGAATTAACTACCGAAATAAATTAAAGGACTACGAGTACCTACACATAATATTTTTTGTAGGTATTATTATTTTCATATAACTTGTTTAAAGATCTCTCAAGACGCTTAGTTGACACTTCGCGTGACCCAAGGGCTGGCTGTTACCTTGGTCAAAGAATAAGCATTGCCATTCAACGTGGCAATGCCGCCAGTCTTTTGGGAACTTTTCCAGTAACATCCTAGTCGACAGCGATGCGGATGAATTTTTTGACGCCATATTTTAGGGTTAATTTAGTCAGGAGTTTTTATTTTTATTTTTAAATATTAAATACAATTACTTCAATCGCACGGTAACTTCATTTTACGAGGCACAGAAGAATCTTGTTCAGAATACTCATCCATTCACCAACTAGAAGTATACCTTAACTTCGCAGCTCGATACTTCTTTGTGCCAATTACGAGATACTTAGTTTCCGGGGTAAAAATAAATATTCTTATTTTATACAATTTTAGATTTTATAATTTAACATTTATTTAAGCCTAACGACCCGCCCCCGCTAACGGAATACAATAATATCTGTTATTTCTTTTTATTTTTGAGCACATAAATCTTTATTTATCTTTTTGTTTTAAAATTAAGAGTCGCAACATTTTATTTTAGTTACTTTTTGTACAAAATATTTTAGTTTTGTATAATTTATGTGTGTCTATGATTTCGAGCGTAGGTATGGCACTCGGTGGCGTCAGGTGGTATACCTTGTGTTGCCATCTGGCATTATGCTGAGCTGAGGCTCTTTGGCATTGTTGGTTTTCATTATTTATTTTGTTTAATTTTAAGGTGTTTCTTTTTTTTATAATGCCAATAACACAATTATCTTTCTTTCTTTCTTCCTATAAATCACATGTCGATATGTAACTACGTAAAGAGATGGATGGGTGTCATCCCTCGATTTCGCCTCGGTATGTATTCAGAGAAAATATCGAATTAATGTACCGTGGAATGAGAACAGAGGAAATTGTTGGAGTTACTTTACGGAAATAGCTATTGCTAGCTGAGTTGGTTCCGCGTGTGTGTGACAGAGTTAATTTAGAAGTGCTAGAAATTTCTGCTTTAAAAATACCATGCCAAGTCAATCATTTTTCCGTTCAAGATCAAATATCGTTGTGTAACTTAGTAAACGTTTTGGGTATCAATATCGAATGTATATACATTCGATATTGATACCCAAAACGATATACGTACATACGTATATCCCCATTGCTGTCACTGCGGCGAAGCTGTCAACAGCCTCGGGCACCACGGCCTGTCATGCAGTCGGAGTGCGGGTCGCATAGCGCGGCACGAAAACATCAACGACATTATCCGAAGCGCTCTTGCCACCGTCGGCGTACCAGCCGTATTAGAACCCAATGGCCGTGCACGCGATGATGGCAAGCGACCGGACGGTATGTCTTTATTCCCATGGAAGTTGGGTAGACCTTTACTGTGGGACGCTACTTGCATCAATATTCTTGCACCATCCCATCTTCCTAGCTCGTCATGCTATGCTGGTGCTGGCGCCGCGGCTGCGGAGAACCTCAAGCGGCGGAAATATAGTAACCTAGTTGGCAATTATATTTAAGAGCCGTTTGGGGTTGAAACTCTTGGACCCTGGGGTCCGAGTGCTCATGCGTTATATAAATAACCTGCGAAACGCTCAGTAGAAAAAAAAAAATGCCGCCAGTCTTTTGAGCTCACTTCCAGTCGATAGCGATGCGGACGAGATTTTTGACGCCATATTTAGTTAGGAGTTTTTATTTTAACTGTTTATAGTTAGATTTCGACACACGCAACACTGGAGTCAAATATCGAATGTAACTGAACTTTTAACCAACTAGTGACCTCACCAGCCCATACTACTGAACTTCGATGCGCTTAATCTTTGTCAATATTTTTTGAAAAGTTAACGGACGCACCAAAGACAGTTACGGTTTTAGACATTTATTTTCTCAAAAGATTTACACAATCACTTCCAAAGAAAATACACTTATTTTTTCTTAGCCAATTGTGTCCCACTTCTGACAAAGGCCTCCCCCATATCCTTCCAGACATTCATTTCTTGCGCCACCTCGAACCAGCCTTCGCGGTGTGCATCCAAATCATCTCGCCACCGCTTTCAGGGCCTCGGCGATGCCGTCCATCCTCTGGCACCCATTGCGTGGAGACTTTTGCCCTGCGGTCACTATGCATGCGGCTGGTGTGACCGGTTCAGTCCCAATTCAGCCTGGCAGCTTTTTTGCCCACGTCAATGATACCTGTTTTGGAGCGCAGCGTGGTGTTCCGTACTCGATCAATTCTTTTTAAACCTAAAATACTGCGCTCCATTGCTCTTTGACATACCCCAAGGCGGAATTTTTGCGACTCGGTGAGTGACCAGGTCCGAGCACAATACAATATTAACAATATTATAACTTAAAAATACATTAAGCCGATTGGCGTAATGGGTTAGTAGGTACTATGACAAAATTACATTAGAATTTCATAAGTTTTAGTAAAAGGGTAGTTGTAGAAAAAAAAAAGTTATTATTTTTCTATCAAAGAAATGCTTCCTTGATAGAAAAATAATGACTATTTTTTTTTTCTTGAGAAATCTGGTTGAGAAAGGGATGTCCCTTTGGTGCTGGTAGTGTAATTACTGCCAAATACAAACAAACCTGAAAATGCTAACACACAGCTACAATATTACCATTCAACATTTTTGACAAATAAACGCACATGGAATAGCTTTGCAGTTGAACCATCTCCCAAATTGGTTCTTAGGATCGGACGTAATCGCTTTTGTGCGGTTTAAAATTATTTTAACCATTTTAATTTATTCATTGATTTTTTTAAAATCATAAAATAACATATATATTTTGAAATTCTCAGTGCTTAAATTCTTTATTATTATTATAATAAGCCTTCTTAACATATTATAATAATAATATGTTAAGAAAATGAAATAAACGAAATAATAATAATATTAAATCTCTTTATTTTCAGGTTACTTTGGCCTATAGATATAAAATATATACAAAAAGTTAGAAACTAGTGTTAGTACTTATAACTACCGGAAAAAAGTACAATTATATACCTACACTAAACTCACATGCAAGGTTATCCAATACCTAGTATGGGGCTGCCTCATCTCTGTCCATTATAGCTCCCAGGATGCTGGTGGGGCTGGCGCGTACCCGATATAAACCTTACAAAATAACATATAACATAATACAGTTTGTGTTAATAACTATATAGAAACTAAGCCTACGTTAGTAAAAACCTTCACTTCACTTAGCACTACGTCATTATGCATTCTGGTGGAGGCAGAGGTGCACCTACACGTCATCCACATTATGTACAAAGTTATGTTCAAGTCCTGTGTAAAAGGAGACGAGCCTATTGCTACCCACCGGTCAAAAAACCAGATATCGGGCTGCTACTAATAAATAAAATGTATAAAGTCACTTGCTTTAAAAACATTAATACTTTATTGCTTTCAACATTTTTAGATGAAACAATAATAATAAGGTTCGTTGGCGTACGTGCGTCTCCGTTTGAGATCGGGACTCTCTCTCTTTCTACGCCGCCCCCACCGGTTCGTCTGCGCTAGCGGCGAGGGGCGCGGGCGGCAGAGAGGGGGGGGTCGCATGGTATGACTATGAAATACAACGTGCTATAAATGTAAAAATGCCTAACAAAAGCCTGAAAGGGTGAATACCGTTCATTTTTATCCGGACGCCCGGCTATCCAACGTAAACGCGACCATCCTAATATAATCCGTTTTTCTTCGTTTACGTTCATAGGTATGTACATTGTACGGGTACAGCTCAATTGTGTAACGTGTTTCAGCAAAGGCACTTCGATACCATTGCGATCCCTTTGTCTAAGATTCGCTCAAAATAACGACTTCCAAATAGGGAATATGTATGAAACAAAAAAACAGTATCTATAAAGTTTATCTAAAAATATACAAAACTATAATACTAACAGTGTCAATACAATCAAAATTGATCGAAAAACAAACGAGATAATAATTATATAACAATTTTAAACAAATATATCTGTCCCTCTCGCGAAGACGCCGCGCCGGTTTCTATGGCAGCTGTATAGGCGACATGGTATTTGACGTCAGAGTTCGTATCGGACTTTCCTTTCTAATTGGCATCTTTAAAGCTTTATAACTTCATCGCTGTTGAAGGTACTTTAAAAATTATTTCATAACTAGTTACCGCCCGCGGCTTCGCCCGCGTTAATGTCGAAAATTATCCCAAGGGAACATACTCCCGGGATAAAAAACTATCCTATATCTGCCCACTATCATATGCCACGCTTGGCAGGCGGGTTGGCGACCGCAGTGTAGCTGGTGCAATGCACAGAGAATGCTGCTGCCCATTCTCTGGTGAGTCCCTCAGTCGCCTCTTACTATACCCACGGGAAGTGATGGGATGGTGCTATTCTTAAACGTCCGACACCATACAGAACTAAAGAAGACGAAATCTGATCAAAACAGGCAAACACTTAGTTCTATTTAAGACTGATTAAATACTGGGAGGGTTTAAGGGTATGATGAAAAAGCTCTCCAAATGCCTATTTGGCGACATACAATATTTACTTAACGGGAGTAGGGTACTTCATAAACTTAATTTCGAGGCAAAATTTACCAAGAAACTAACAAAATATAACTTTTCTTAGGAAAATATTAATGATCTTCAAAGTTCATATCTGAGAAAATATGATTTATAAGTATTTTTTGTTTCATTAAGAAGTTTTTATCTTTTAACTTTGTGTTACGCCAAGACTTTTAAACTCGCTTTGAAAGGAAAGTTATGTCTGTGAAAACTATACTGCACAACTTTGTCATTGCAGTTTCTTGGCTTTATAACTCGATAAATCTCGTCTTCGGCTCGGGCGTCTATGCCACCTCGGCTGCAATGTCCAATGCCCGAGTTTAACAAACAACATTTTTCAACACACTTTCGTTTTAACACACTGACACCTACTTGAAAATCTAATTCAATTTCATAAATAACATATTTATTTTAGTAACAATTTACTGTGATGATAACTGTTCCAATGATGGAACGGGCTCGGCGGAATGAAACTATGCAATATCGTCGCAGACTCCACAAAATGCGACCGATAGAAAACCTTTGGAACTTTTGATTCGACAAGCCAATCATTGCCGATAGTCTTCTTGGCTCGTTTCTCAATTGACTCAAGGGCATCAAGCCGGTATCTGACAGATCCGTACCAAAGATGAGAGCAATACTCCATACACGATCGAAGGCAGCTGTTGGGATTGTGGTCAAATGCGAGCCTGCCCCGTGCTTCGAAAAGCACAACGGCTCGCAGGGCGTTAAGTCGTTGGTTCTGGCTATCATAAGAACATCTTTGACACTCGTTACGGGTAGTTAGAAGCCAGAAAATATGATATCAACCTTACCTAGAAGCATTGTGTTACCCGTTAGTTGGTTCTGGAGTCAGATCGGCAAGCTCCAAGTAGAATGCAGGTACTCAACTGCAACCAGTTAGACTGAAAGCCTGCCCTTGAAAACCTTAGCATAATTGGGAACAACAGAAGGAGACGCCCCGGACGGCGGTACAAGCCCGCCACACATTCCCAACCACTGCAAATCCTGAAAGCCAGAATCAATAGAAGCGACCACCAAGAAAAAACGCCGAGTGAAATGAAGCTCGACGCGTCCCGGAGAACCGATATAACTGTCTTGGATCCCGCAAAGAAATTAATCAGAAAAGCAAAGTCAAAGTCAAAAAAGTCAAAGTCAAAGCATTTATTTCAAATAAACCATTATCAGGTACTTTTGAATTGTCAAAGTCAGTCCGTCAAAAACATAAAGCTATTTGCACGTTCGAAAGCGTAGATCTCTATGGAGAAGAACGTGCAAGAAACTCCACGGACACTTTTTTAAATCATTTTATGTTTACAAAAATCCTGGTTACATTAATTGTCTTGTTGCTTCTATATATGAGAACAATGTAAAGAAAGAAAAAAACAATTTATAGTATGAAATATTAAAATGAGGCAGTGGCAACCAAGGGATGACCAGTCTCCACTGACGGCGCCCGTTCACGAACATGACGCGTGCATCAGCACCATTCAGCTCAACCATTAAAAGTTCAAAGTGAAGAAGTACGAAAAAATAGGGCAATTCCCGACCACCGCAGGCGCGGGCTTTTGGCCGGCGAGCGTTGGGTGGCTCGCCGTCCGAACAGAAGGCTTGGGTGAAGTGATCACGAGGTGAGCTGTCAATCCATATAATCAAAGATGGAATGGCAGCTCACTTCGTTATCACGTGGCAGGTCGACGGCGCGTTGTGTTACACGCGCGCCTCAAAGAGATGTCAGTAAAGTAGTAAAGTAGACGGGGCCCGCTAGGTCTCTAGCCTGCCAGGGTCGCGGTATTTGTTTGAAAGAGTCACCGCGGCCCCGGAACGCAAAGGGCATTAGGAGGAACAAGGATGGGTTTTAGTCAGTAAGAGTCTGACACTCCCCTCTGCTCCGTCTAGAGCGGAAGAAGTCGTTTTGTGCATTGCTGGGAAAAAGTTATGGATTAGATTGACAAGCTGGATAAATGTAATACGTAGCTCTGCCTATATCTCCAAGGAATAGAGACTTCATATTACGTAAGTTTAACCCACGTACTCACTCGTAATCATTGCTATATGACCCTGTTACCCCTTGGATACAACACTCATACAAGTTTATTGGTCCCTTGAGAAAACCCGGAAAAGTAGCACATTTTTTTAGAAAATCTGTACCAACACATCTACTTGTTATTCTGTCCACACCTTAGCGTCAACTGAAAGGATTGGTTTCCTAATATAACATTCCGTTCCATGGGCCAGGTTTACGAGAAACATAAAACTACATAGACATTTATGTATTTCGGCAGAATCCCAGTATTGCATGACAGAATTTAGATGTTATATTTGTAAATGTTTTTTTTAGTTTCGAATGTAAAAAAGATTTTTGTCAATTGTGGGTGCGTTCTGGCTTGAGTCAAAAAGTCAATCCTGGCTTTTGACTTTTTGGCTACCTAAGCTACGCAGACTATAGATGTGTTATGAATTTTGTCTCTAGTGATAAGCTTAGAAGATTAGTACTTTGTCTGAACGAAAGGAGTTAATCGTTTACGGGCCCGCTGTTTTCGAATATCTATTGTTCAAATAATGCCCAAAAAAAAGTAGATGTAAAATGATATAAAATATAAAAAAGTGATGTGTTTTTATATACAATTTTTAGGGTATTTTGCTCTCGTCACACTATATCAACCTATTACATCACACTAATATTATAAAGGCTAAGTTTGTGTGTGTGTATGTTTGTTACGTCTTCACGCGCAAACGGCTGGACCGATTTAGATGAAATTTAGTATAGAGATTGTTTCAGTCCCGGGAAAGGACATAGAATAGTTTTTATCCCGGGAGTATGTTCCCTTGGGATAATTTTCGACATTCGACTGGGCGGAGCCACGGGCGACAGATAGTAAAATATAAAAAAAATAATGTCAATCGATCGTTTTACTTGCAAATTCCACAAGTGTTCACGTAAATTATCTTATTATTTTTTTCAATATACAAAAAAAAGTTGGTATGAAATAGAGACATGCAAATCAATGTGGTTCCCACTGCGTTACAATTCTGGCCCATTTTTTCTGATGCATTCTACGTAGGGCCCACCCACCTAATCATACTTCTGCCTGGCAGCCTTGCCTTGTGACGTCCAAGATATTCAGTGCTAATAGTTTGCGATGATAAAATTGTCCATACATTTTGGAAAATAAATAAGTTTTCATATGCCACACGTTTTTAAATGCTCTAGTGAGTTTACCCGTCAGTCCAGTGACACGTAAAGGTCCCAAGAGGTTTTATGGGTGATTTGCCGAAACAAAAACTAATTAAACACAAGTCAATTGTCAATTGACGTAAAAAACTGTCTCCTTTATTCATTAAAACTTTTTAAACAAAATACTCTTTAAGAGACTTTTACTTTTTAAGAGATTCTAAATTCAAATTCTTCGTCTACATTTTGAAAAAAGAATCTGCTTATATCAATATTTTAGCTATGTAATGGTTATTAAGTTTTTATGGGCTTGACATTTTAAAAACAAATGACAGTCTCGCAAAAAGTTTAGTCAATGGCTATATTGCATGTTGTTAAAAGTTGCTTTGCATCTCACGATTAATCATTTCGATGTCGCTTGTTTAAAACAACACAGATTGACTGATACGGTTTGTTTAAAAACCGTATCAGTTAATCTGTGTTGCCATTTCGCAAATTGTTTGCATCAGCTTTTGGCTGCGGAATTTGTTCGAAAGAGTCACGGTTTGGTCCAGGGATTCTGACGCTTACGATCTCGTAAGGTACCGTACGAGATCGAGAGTCGACTGGTTTCTCTAATGTTCATCCCATTTCTGATTTCCGTCAAAATATGTGTTAATTGCTCTACGTTGTACTCGAATAAGTATTTTTGACAGGATAGATTTAAAAAACAAAGTATTTTTATGCTAAAATAACCGTGCATAAATTTAACACTAATTAAATATTAAATTTTATGCAACAGGACTAATGGCTGACTATTGGATTTATAGTTCCATTGGTCGGCCCCTGACATGCACTTACATTTATACGCGGCTGACTACTCATAAGATTTAAGCTTAATGTTTTTTTTAAATTAACGGAGCGAGTAGTCTCTATTTCCTCATTAATAGAGACTGTTCGCTCCGTTAATTTCAACTAGATATAGCAAAATATTGAAAAAACTAGTAGTCAGCCTCCTATGGCTGAGTACTGGAGCTACTTCAAAAAATCATAACCCAACAGTCGGCCACCTAAATAAAATAAGGTACACCGTACACCTACCACAGTATAGTCTTTATAACCCAAAGGTTGACTGGTAGAGAATGCCTTGATGCATTAAGTCCGCCCATGTACCACTATTGTACACAAAGTTTAAATAAATAAATAATTTAAGAACTACTAACACTATCGTTTAAGGTTTAGTTTAAGAAAAGTAAAATTATGTATGTGGGTGGGTGTGTTGTTTTGTGGCAATTAAATAGTTTTTCTTTCTTCTTTACCGAATACTGAAACACGGTTCATTAAGAAAAAAACTAGCAACAGCGACATTTCTCGAAATGTAGTTGGCGGCAGTGCAAATGAACGAGTATAACTCGTAAACTTCACAAGCGTTTCGTAGTAATAGTTAGGTTTGCAAATTAGACAATAAAGGGTCATGGATTCGATAATCGGGCACTAATATACCAAAACTTCACTTTTATTCCAACGAAAGTATAATATGGACATGCTTTTCAGAATCCCGGATCCCGGAATGGTTCGAAATTCCTGAGATTGCTAAAAATGCCCGTATACAAAACATAGTTAGAACGTTGTGAACTCTCATTGTAATTTTTTTTTAATTTGAAATGCCTATTCTAATGGGACTTTTAATTTACAATGAATTTTTTTATGATTTTCCATTTGTTTTGAATAAAATAAAGACACTAAATCAAAATAACCACTGCTATAATTTCGTGTTTCGTGTTGGTTCGTACGGTATTCGTTCGCGTTATGTTAGGAACTAAAAAGCTGTCACTAAAATAAGATTAACTAACCTTCAATATCCTGCATTACCCGACCTCTCTTAGAATTAGGAATTAAGAAGAGTGTTGTGCAAGACACTGACTGTATCACCTCTTCGAAAAATCTTAACATCGTGAATCAAAACATGAGATCAAACGCTCAACCCAAACATAAAGTTGAACTGCCAAAGTATTAGTTAGGGTAAAGTAGCTCTAATGTCACATTATAAAACATGTAACATAATGAACGTCATGCCTGAAAATATTTATTTTCGTGTTTTCGATGTGTGTGTGTAAAAAAATCATAAAGATGAGTGCAATGCCTGCCTTTTTAGGTATTCCGTTCATTCTGTTACACGTAGTATATAGACGCGTCATGCACCCACATCACAGCAGCTCAAAAGAATAGTGTAAGCACTGGGAAGTAATCGGTAGCAAGACAGGTACGTATCCTCGCGCGTGGTGTAGGGTCGCGGTAGTTGCCTTCTTTTATATTGCCATTTCAGTTGGCGGGCAACGTATTGACAGTTTCGGCTAACCTAGTACCTAACTCACAATTTTGTTTGTAAATTTTCTGTTCAGTTTCAAACCTTTTGAATTCCCAGTGAGCTTATGTAGTGTCTATCATGCTCTGTGCCAATCTATTGTTGGTTATTGTATTGCTTGCTAGGGTGGGGCCGTTAAAACTACATTGAAGCCGCTAGAAATAGCACATAAAGCAATACTGAAGGTAGCCACAATTTAAACCCATTATTTACCCAACAACAATGCTTTACAAAAATTTATATTTTGCAAACTGTTCTTTTACAGCACAGGCAGACCCCATTCATAACAATCTCGAGGCGACGTAAGGATAGTATATGCACTATTCCACGGCCGTCATTCAGTTTCACCAATACACAACATATTTAAAGTGCAAAAGTCCCGTTCGCTCGTTCCTACTCTTCAAAACCCATGATGACACCGAGGCACTTGAAAATTCGCTCTTAACACTCATTCATAGCAAATATTTATTATTATTTTATTGGCCCAATTTTATAACATCAATTCATATTCGTTAGACACACAATCACTCACAGACAGACACGACTCTCTAAAACATTTTATTTTTATTTTTAATTGCATGTTTTCTTTTAGTTTTAAGAATAGTTATTTACAATGCTGTTAAAGTAAACAACCAAATTGAAAGGAATCAACACATAGCATATTTTTATAATATAGTACACTTATGTAGGGAGGCAACTATTTCTCCTTAATACAGGTTGCTCAGCAATCTAGCAAGGAGAACAGCAGTTCGCCTACTACAAATACCATTTTTAGCAATAAAGATATTATTATTATTTACCTATGATACGTCATGACCAGTCTATGGCCAAACATTATCCGTTGACGGGGTGTACTTCTCTTCTGGTTGCCTATCCCAAGGCCAATTTTATGTACTAAACCGCATAAAAATGTGAAAACCCCAAGTAAATCTGTGCAGTATCTTCGAAGATTAGCGTTAACAGACAGACAGAGAGAACGACAAAAAAAAACTAAAAAAATAATGTTTTTTTTTGTGTTGTATGTTCCTTTTTTATCGCCCTTAATCCATTTTTGGTAAATATGTTTAATGCACAGACACAACGGTTCCTACTGATTTACTATTTGTATAGATAATAGATTTTTTGAAAACATAGATATCTGTACGTAACAAATAGTATTCTATTTTTTTCTATTCATTATCTTCATATTGACCCAAAATTCCTCGTCTCCTTTGAATCTCAATTATCGCCCAATTCAAAAATTGAATCGCAGCCTAGGAATTTGACTTAAAAACAACACAAATCATAAAAGTTTCTAGCGCCCTTGTGAACTCGATTAGACTCGTACGAACGTCAGGCCGAGGGTAGAGATACGATGTAGATACGCGCCAACTTCACACTTATTTCACTGTCAATTGACATCCTATGCTAATGACCGAAATATATATAATATTTCAATACTATGATTTCAAACAGAACTTCTTTCAAAAATAACAATTTCTGGCTCTGGATCTATCAAACCCAACAAATAACTATTTTCAGTGTTAGATTATCAGGCAGGAAACAAACCAATTCAGGTCCACTTTGGTCAGCGGGCTCGATAGACGGCGTTGTACGTTTAGACGACAATCCTGAATCGCGCTATGGTTTCGTTAGACAAAAAAATACTTACACACAGAAATTTTGAGCTCTACAGAGTATCCCAGTAATAACCCTCCCCGACCTTTGATTACCGAGCCAGCCCGCGTCGCTGAGCCAGTAGTTTTAAACTCCCCAAATAATATTATGACCCAGCCTGTCCCTTGCTGTTCCTCCCAAAATGACGCCGCTAGCCGAGGTCCGTATCCCACAGGGGATGCCCTAGCGAGCGGTGATGTAGTTTTAATTTAGTTTGTAAGCCCTGGCTGGGGGCCTTAAATTCATTTGAGGTCTCCACAGGATAGTCCGGTTAAGCAGTAACCAGCCCTAGCGTGCTGAACAGCGAGTGGTCCCCGTCAAAAAAAAAAAAAAAGAGCTCTACAATTCTTTTTAATTATACAACAGCAATTTTTGAAAAATCAGTCTTAATTCTAAGGCTGATTTCTTAAAATAATATTCCACGTTTCCATTACTTATAGTGTATACTGTGGATTATAAAATGTCTGTGATAGTTAAAGGCTGAACCGTGAACTCGTTTTGACTAACATTAGAAAAGGGCACTATTTTTGGACTGTGCAATGGCGCATTTGATATTTTTCTAGTCTGTAGCTGAGGGATTTGGAGCACGGGTCTTCTTGAAAGTTAAATAACGCCTGCCGATGTGTATCTGTGTATCCATTACATATCGAGAGTCCTCCGTGCTTCGGAAATCACGTTTAGTAAGTTACGAGTAAACCCGACAGACGTTGAAACGACCGTAAAGCACTCTAAGTTTTTTTCTCTCTCTTAACCTTTCCTTTTTTTTCCTATGAACCTTACTCGGATTATAGCAAAGAAAATAAATTGGTGTTGCCGTCCAAGAGTGATGCGCTTATCATATAAAAGAAAAGCATTTCATGTTTATATCTGCAAGGAATGTTTTGGTATTCATTATCAGGGTGAATTTTTAGTGTGCGTGGATGGCCATATCCGAAACTTTGAGGAATGTCGAAAAACACTGAAAGGAGTCTCAAGCCCAATTTTGATGAGAACTAAAACAGCATGATTGGATCTTTGAAAAGTCGCTTTTCTTAGCCAGGAATCGAACCGGTTGGTTTCGATTAAAAAAATACATCCGATATTATCATACTAATATTCAAAAGGCGAAAGTTTGTGAGTGTGTGTGTATGTTTGTTACTTCTTCACGCGCAAATGGCTGGACCGATTTAGATGAAATTTGGTACAGAGATTGTCTGAGTCTGAGTGTTTTCATCCCGGGAGTATGTTTCCTTGGGATGATTTTCGACATTAACGTGGGCAAAGCCGCGGGCGGCACCTAGTTACTAATAAGGATCAAATTCTGGGAAGTAATAACATGGTAAACTAAAGGTACACGCACACTTTAAAAATTCACCCCACATACCTAAATATAATATATATATAAGTATATACAAACTAGCTTTTGGTAGTGATTTCGCTCGCCTGAAAATCTTATTTTATCCCAAGGGAACTTACTCCTGGGATATACTCCTATGTCCTATTCCAGGACATAGTCTAACCATGTGCGAAGTTTCATCCTAATCCGTTCAGCCGTTAAGACGTTTACGTGTACACATTCGCGACTTGCATCTGCGACACTGGTCCAATACAAACGTGAATTCTTTTCGTTCGTTTTTTTTCATCTGCCTCGGCACCAACGTACCAACACATCAGCACCCACCAGCACGATTAGAACCGCTGGAAATTGATCCTTCCATCCGGAACACCAATATTTTAACGCAAATTATCATATGATAATTTGCGTTTAAATGTTGGTGTTGCAATATTATGAATTAAAATATTAAACATATACATTTTCTACTTGGTAAGTATATTCCTTATGATTTCCCATCATTAAAAAAAAAAAAAGTATATTCTTTATATCTACACCTACCTTACCTTACGGGCGAATATCCTCTAAATTAGAAGGTCTGATCGACATAATGATGTTGGAAATTGCTCAGTAAATAATAAACAGTAAAAGGAGAGAAAATTCTATTGAATATTTCAATAGGCCTCCCACAAGGTGGACCGATGTCCTGGTGAGGGTCGCGGGTAACCGATGGATGCACAGGATCGGTTCTTGTGGCGACACTTGGGGAGACCTATGTCCAGCAGTGGATGTCTTGCGATATGATATTATGATGATTTTAATAGTTTCTGATGTAAGAAAGAAAAAGAGGATATTTGCGCCAAGCATGACGCGTAGATACCAAAAAATAAAATATACAAAATTATAAAAGTTATGCAGGTTGGGAAGATATGCGTCACATTCGCAAAACAGCCATCGCACAGCATAATGCTTGGACTCGTGTGCGAAACAGAGCCACAGCGCAAGAGAAGAGAAGCATAAAGAAATAAAGGAATTTGCTCATTCTGATGTGACGTGAACTTTTGTCTATTTGTTAGTGTTTGTAAAATCAGAGCTCCTGAACGGATGAACCAATTTCAGAGGTTTTTAAAAAAAAAAAATTCTTCAAGACGTGGGGTGTCAGTGATTATTTGCTAATCGTTTGTGAAGCTTTTTTAACGTCAAAGTTCTACATAAAGACAGTCCCCCAAAACGCCCGCCCGTCACCACTTCCTAGTGTTTTAGCTTGGAAGAAGAAGTGGCGCAACAAACTCCCCTGCAACACATCTGTCTGCTGAGATAGAAGACAATAGTATGCAAAGTATTCTTACAAAGAAAACAATATAATACATATAATAATGTTTAATTTTTTAGTTTAGTTCCCTTAATTACTAATGGTGGATAAGTATTTTATAAAAAGCTTGTACAAATAAACAACTTAGGGTAGATATTTCCTAAGTTGTTTATTTGTACAAGCTTTTTATAAAATACTTAGAGATATTTCGATTAGATATTTCGAAGCGGTCACCTCCTTCTGCGAAGCAGTAATGCTAGCTAAGGAGGAGGCGGGCCGCGCGAGGGAAAGGCAAGAACTTCGCCCCAACCGCCGCTACAGGAGAAGACGCCCCGGGCGTCGGGAGTCGCAGGGCGATCCCCTGCCACCGTAGGCGCGGGCCTGCGGACGGCGAGCATTGGGTGGCTCGCTGTCCGATTACCACCAGGCCCGGGTCGACGGCGCGTTGTGTTCACGCGCGCCTCAAAGAGATGTCAGCATAGAAGACGGGGCCCGCTAGGGCCAGAGCCTGCCAGGGTTGCGGAATTGGTTCGAAAGAGTCACCGCGGCCCTGGAACGCAAAGGGCTTTAGAAGGAACACGGATGGGTTTTAGTCAGTAAGAGTCTGACACGCCCCTCCGCTCCACCCAGAGCGGAAGAAGTCATTTGATGATTTCCCATCCAACGGGTCAATCTTCAAGGTTAAGCAACGCTTAGCAAGGTTGGTGGTGACCATCTTAACATACCGAGTATCCTCCGTGCCTCGGAGAGCACGTTAAGCCGTTGGTCCCGGCTGCCATTTGTTGATCTTTGGCAGTTACGGATTTTCAGAAGCCAGTAAGTCTGACTCCAGTCTTGCCAAGAACTACCGTGTTACCCAGTTAATGGGTTGTGGAGGTCTGGTAGGCAGCCGCTCCACGTAAAATACTGGTATTCAGCTGAATCCGGTTTGACTGATAGCCGACCCCAATATAGTTGGGAAAAGGCTAGGCAGATAGTCAATCATATTAAAATGCAGTACCTACATGAATCCACAAGTTTTTGTAACAAAGACCAACTCAACAAACTTACTCCTGTTTCAAAGTTCGTTTGTACAGGCGACGAAGGTCGTTCGGTCATCCATTTGTTTTCAAGTCCTTTGTCGAATAATCGAATAAGTTTCTCAATTTGGCTCGGATTTCCTGCTATTGGAATTTGAACGTTTAATTTTTAAGCGACAGGTTTAAGGCGAACCGATAATACGCGATCGTCGCGTAAATTTGTTCGACGGAAGGTGTCCTCTGTAGACGCGACGCCGCGATCGGGTTTGCATACAAATGAACGCGACGATTGCGTATTTGCGCGAGTATCGCTTTGTTTTAGGACGACATCTTAAGCCTCATTCACGACCTCGGGCAATGGGACTTGCGACGGTGTTTGCGACAAGTTACTGGTGCGCGCGTAGAAATTATCGTATAGATTAGTTGAGTTGCGAGTGACGCTTTCACAAAACGGTACTTTAGCGATACTACCCACCTCGATATTTTTTCAAGAGATTTTTGTTCACAGATAATCACGTTACCCTATAGGGTATTTCAGAAGTGCGTAGTTATATTCAAGGGTGATGTTGGGTAGCTGTTACACATTAAGGACATCGACTAGACTAAAAGTTCCGAAAAAATATTTTTTAAGCAATTAGTTACAGTTGCAATTATTTTTGTTCAATCACAGATTTGATGTTACCAACTGCTTCAGACTATTTATAAGTCTTTTGTTCGAAACTCTTAGTCGTTTTTTGTGGTCGAATTTTTAGAATAAAAAATGAGTTGTCTGTAAAGTCGGTTTACGGACGATAGTTTAACGTGACAACGTCATAACAAAACATTGATGAAATGATCGTAAGGTTACAAAGAGCGTAACGTTACAATGAGTCATCCTTTTTCCTGCGTGCTGCCGGCATCCATCGATTTGTTAGACGTTGTCACGTCAAAAAAAAAACTTTTTTTTTGTTTTGATATTTTTTCCTTAATCTGTTTCAACTTCCCAACATCACCTTTAAGAGGCTCGCGGCGAGGGGGGCTTTTAGGGGGCAGGGGGGTGCGCCCTTTATAAAGGCATGCGGTACAGAGAGTAAAGTCCCGCATATCTCCACCGAAAATGGGAGGATCCTCCGACCAGACGGTTGTTGTGTCTGGTGGGCAACCGCCCGATAGTTGATATTTGGACTGTTGTATATCGCTCATTTGGAGCGACAGTGACACAACTGCAAAAAACTTTTTTTTTTTTCACATTGATATGGATTGGGTAATAAAAAAGACATGAGTCTATTTTCAAGTCCAGTGTTCAAACTACAAAAATAAAATATAGAGATAGTGTCACTACTTATTGTCTACTACTTGTGTCACTGTCGCTCCAAATGAGCGATATGTTCAAATCGCACCGCTGCAAGTATGACCACGCGATTTCACCCTGCATAGTCGCTGTCTGTCTATGACTAGGAACTACAACGGTAAATAATACAGCAATTATTTTTCACATGCCAGAACGTTGTTCCTTAAAACAAAACCCTTGGTTCAGGGAATGACCATGTACATTTTTGACGTTCAAAATGTGCTATATCTCATCCTAGTTAAATAAAAGATTTTTGATTTTGCTCACTTTGGTCATAATTGGCACGTAGAAGTAGAGCGAGATCAAGTGACAAAAGTTCATACTTATGCGGGCCTCAGACGTTCAAGTAATTTGATCAAACAGTTTCATAAAATTGGCATGAGTGTCTGTAGAAAATCTGATCAAAGATTTCTTGTCAAATGGCATGTAATAATGCGGGCAATACATGTTCAAGTAATTTGATAAAACAGGCTGATTCAAACTGTTTCATCAAATTGGCATGAATATTTTTATTCTATCCTGAGCAACCGGCAGCAAGTTCGTCATGCTCCCTTAGATTTTACTGCTTGCGGTAGCGTCGGGGGTCGGCTTACCTCTTTCCCTCAAATATGGCGAGGGGGTAATGGCTGATCTTTGCGTTATGCTCGTGAACTGGTGCTGCTTGTGGTGAAAGGTCGTCTTGTTAGCCATGGTTTTTACTATTGTTACAACGATTATATGCTTAATGTTTAATTTTGATGGCCCTGGTTTATCACTTGTGGCGTCGAGTCACAGATCTTTTTATTATATTCTACCCTCTGCACGTGTAAGCGGGCACACCCTTCATGTCTGGAGGCTTATTTAGTTTGATATTGTTTTTCCCCCTGAATTTGCGAACAAGAAATCAGATGTTCAGTAAATTTTTTCGAGTCGTGCGAACATAAATGTATGGGGAAATCGATTTTTATTTTCGCGACTTCAGTGTTGGTCTCCTACGTCCCCTAGTAAAAGTTCTTCATAATAATGAGAACAATTAACCCTTTTCACGTATTGTGTTTATTCTGTTACACGTTGTGTAACTGACCATGCTCAGTCGTCATAAGGTGTCATTCGCCACGATGAAAGAGACTGGCCTCTGGTATGTGGAGACCAGTGATTTATCTAATTTAATCATGTATTTTTCTGAACAATAAAGATCAATAAATCACTGCCTTTTTTTTTTTTTTTTTAAGGATGGGAAATCATCAAATGACTTCTTCCGCTCTGGGTGGAGCGGAAGGGCGTGTCAGACTCTTACTGACTAAAACCCATCCGTGCTTTAGAAGGAACACAAGTCAGTAAGAATCACTGCTTACCAACTTTATTTACCTACGTTGATTTTGAACATTGAATATAAAGGGAAGTCTTTCACTTCAGCCTCTTTATTTAATTTGAATCGACAAAGATATAAGTACCTGATTAGCTCTTCAATTGGCAATGAGCTTGTCAATAAAATGAGATAATAATACTGATCAGCGCGTGGGAGCTCCATTGAGTAGGCCCTAATAAAAAATTATTATTAAAGCATAAATATCTAGCCCATCATCATACCAGCCAAAAGTCGTCCACTGCTGTCCATAGGCCTGCCCCACAGGGGGTGGGGTTGCCATAATCGCCACGCTTGGCAGGCGGGTTGGCGATCGCAGTGTAGCTGTTGCAATGGACAGAGAATGCTGCTGCCCATTCTCTGGTGAGTCCCTTAGTCACCTCTTACAACATTCACGGGAAGAGATGGGATGGTGCCATTCTTTTACAGCCGACACCATACAGTGTCATCACCTAGCCCATAATTCGACGAAATAAAATTGTACTGAGAAGGCGATTGGAAGGCCAATAATAATTGTTTGAAATTTCTCTGCCGTTACAAATGAGACAACTCCAGACGTATAATTATCATCATCATATCAGCCAAAAGACGTCCACTGCTGGACATAGGCCTCCCCCCAAATGTCGCCACAACAACCGGTTCTGTGCGTCTCTTATCCATCGGCTACCCGCGACCCTTACAGGGTCATAGATCCACTTTCTTGTTGGACTTCCAACGCTGCGTCTTCCGGTACGCGGTCGCCACTCCAGAACTGTCGGCCCCATCGACCATCTGTTCTGCGAGCAATGTGCCCTGCCCACTGCCACTTCAGTTTGGCGATCCTTCGCGCTATGTCGGTAACCTTGTTTCTCTTATACCACAATATCATCCCAGCTACAATCAAGTCAAGAACTTGTTATATTGTGGGTAAGAGGATGTTTATGACAGTTTGCGACTGCGAATGCTCCTTTAAATTCGAGAATTGCCTCTCTGATACAATACCATATATATACTAATACCGTACCGAATGGTTAATAGTAGATTATTTACCAAGGTGATAAAACCTAGTATAATCTCACGAGTGCTTCTTCGAATCCTAAGACAGGGTTGGATTCTTGCACGCCCGAGCGTAAACTACTCGTAGGCTTGAGGCCGGTGAGGGATTCAAGTTAGCCCAAAAGAAAAACATCTCTATCTCTACCCTTGAGGAGAATACTCCACTTTTAACACATTCACACAAGTGTTTGTAAGGTTTCGTACCTCCCAATAAAAAAACCGGCCAAGTGCGTGTCGGACCACGCAAATGTAGGGCTCCGTAGTTACCCGTCTCCTAAACCATGCCAGAAAAATAGTTAAATGTACTTAACTATTATTAGATTACAAATGCACAAATAGTATTACTTAAGTCATTTTATATGGATTGATTAGGATTTTTTTACTTACCCAGTTCCAATTTTTTAAGTTGGTCGACTATTACTCGTTAACTTGTAAAGACTGAAGATGTGCCACTACCATAATGTTTTTTCACGTCTCCAAAAACAAACGTTTAGTTGGTAGAGGACACTTGACTCTATCAAAAAAATAGCATTTTCAAGGTTAATATTTTGCAAACGGATCCTTGGATGGAAAAATGGTTTTAGCAAACCCTCAATATTTTTAAACGACCTATCCAACAACATCCCACACCATGGGGTAAACGATAAAAAAAACATCCACTTTACAAATAAAGTGGCCCCCAAAAAAAGTGTATTTCAAGATTTTATTTTACCACTTTGTCGGCGTCATTAATATGACTACCCATACCAAAACAGACAGACTGACAGACATACATACGGACATGGCGAAATTATAAGGGTTCCTTGTTAACTACGGGACCCTAAAACAGACGAAACACTTGGAAGATCACTCGTGTATCTGTCACAGCCAATTTCCGAATTTGCCTAACCGATTGGGTTGAAATTTGGTATAACTACATCTGAACTTGTGTGATCCAATCACGAACGCGTAACGTTATAAACATTGAATATGGAGTCACTCTTAGTAAAAATAATCTTAAAATATAAATTTCTGGCGTTACCGACTGAGTGACTGATTGTGTGAGTGCCTTTTAATGGTCTAGCTAAAATAAATGGTTTGACTTTGACTTTGAAAACGCACAGCCGGAACTACTGTCGTAGAGACCTAAAATTTGGCATGTAGGTTCCCTGAGGAGTTCAGGGGAGCACTACGATAGGATTTCCCGCAATTCGAACAAATTCCTGTACCCTGGCAGGCTCTGGCCCTAGCGGGCCCCTTCTCCTATGCTGGCATCTCTTTGAGGCGCGCGTGGAACACAATGCGCCATCGACCCGGGCCTGGCGGTGGCCGGACAGCTAGCCTGCAGGTTTAGTCCTCCACCAGCCAACTCCTAGTTGGCGCAGCCGCGGGGCATACAATGTTTTAGTTTTAAAATTGAGCTGTCTTTTATTTGTATCTACAATGTGTGTCTGTGTGTGTGCCAAATTAACTAGTTTTCTTTCTTTCTTTCTTTTTTTAGTCTAGGCTAGTCCGCAGGCCCGCACCTGTGGTGGCCGGGAATCGCCCTGTGACTCTCGACTTCTTACTTAGATATTGAAAATATATATGTTATTTAATTAATTGACTGTCCTATTTGAAAAGTACCGTCGTAGAGAGATGGCCTGAAACACAAGTTTAAATAAACCTAGATCGGGCAACGCACTACATTACCTTCAGAGTTCTATTTTTGCTAAAAATCTATGGTATGACAAGAATAAGATTACAGTTGTAATCTTATACTTGTCATACCATACTTTTTGTCCAGATTATTATAATACTATAGTAGGCCAATATTAATAAAAGCAAGTCTATGTTGTCTACGTAACATGTTAAAATAATGATGCATTCAGAAACATTAGCGCGCGAGTCCGACACGCAGTTGACAGTTTTTTTTGTTATTAATTTTCTACGATTTTAGACGAGGCTCCAAATTCAAACCACATTATATATATATAACTTGCCAATATTATGGCGTGAGTGGACCTTAGGGATATAAAGACTTGGATAATTTAGGTAGGGCTTGTATAGCACCATAGGTAAGCTGTTATTACCATCGTTGAGGAGATACCGGGGGCCAAAAAGTGAAAATTTAACAAAAATGTTTTACAGTTACGCACTCAAATAACTTTATTTGTTATAAATTGGCCATGAAATATCAAGGTTAAACAAATTATAACTTTTGATATAATGACAAAAAGAAACTTTAAAATATAATTCATCTGGAAGGCAGCCCGAAACCTAATTAGAAGGTCTCACAAGATTTCATAAAATAAATTATGTACAGTATCTTTCAAAGTATATTAGAAACAACATAACAACAATGTTTGTGTTTCTGTTAGTACTTAATGGTATCAGGAAGTTATTACTGCCTCCCTGTAGGGCAAATACCTCTTAGAGCGTTTATACGGTATTTCATACAAACTTGCTCGTCCATTCTTGGAAATGAAGGGAAACCAGTTTCAATGAAACTCGATGGTACAAGGAACTTAGCTCTAAAAACTTTTTACGTTTTACTTTTTTTCAAACAACAAAAAACACAGACTGCCGAAATTAGAGTGATTTTATACTTTGTAGTGTTTTTTATTTGGAAGTCGGTTGTATTTTTTTGTAAAAAGATTTTTTTCACTTTATAGTGGTTCACATGTGCTTACCCCTTCACAGCGTACCGGCGTGATGTTATTTTATGAACTGGTGTTAACAATAGACAGACATGAGATTTCAGCAATCCTAGTCCATTTGCTATCATTTATTGAGGAGTTTCGTTGCCTATATCCGAAGTTCTTCATCAGATCTTCACCAAATTGAAATGGGACCACTCCGGGAAAATACTCTTCCAAAAACTACCAAAATCGCTTCAAGTGTGCCTATAAAATTTGAAGAGTTGTCTCTATTTCTCCAGGATCCCATTATCAGATCCTGACTTGATGATCATGGGACCATATACCCTTTCAACCAAAAAAAAACTAAATCGGTCCAGCCATTTTCGAGTAATCGGGGAATATACATTAAAAAAAAAAAGGTTCCGACGAATTGAGAACCTCCTCCTTTTTTTGAAGTCGGATATAAAAGAAGTCTGCTGCGAAATACGATACTATTTCTGTAATCAATATTTGCATCAGTAGTGAACGAGAAGTAAGGTTTTACTTGCTTGGCTTTGAGTACGGTCGCGCTCGCGAGTCATCACTGTCTTGGGTCCTGTAATAAACTAATACATTACGATAAAAACAAACATTCTCACTAGGAGAACTCATAACATAATAATAATACCAAACAAAAAGAAAAAAATATGAAATTATTATAAGTACTTATGTGTATGTTATTGCTCATTACTAAATGTGTACCTATTGCACGTTATAAGTAGAACCAAGATGTACAATCTAAATATTTGTAGGGCTGAAATGCAAATGATCATCTTAAGAACTTATGTTCGCTACCTAGGTATATTCTTGCAGCTTGCCGGTCAGCTGTATTGCCTTAGCTGTGATCGGGTATTTAAAACCAAATTCGGTCAGCGAGTCATATTAGGACACACGTTAGGAAGTAGTGTCATGGGGTCGCCGTTGTCGAAATCGGCAAGGAGGACTATATAATATATATATTCTTGCAAATAAATATACAGGGTGTCCCAAAACTCAACGTCAAGCCGAAACGGGGTGACAGGATTGATCATAACCATCACGAGAAAAATCTGAAAAAAAATCTATCCCATGCAGTTTAAAAATTATGGGCATTTTAAGAAAAACCTAGAAATTTGATCAAACTGTACCATTTTTCGGTTATTGTGGTTATTCTTTTTTATTTTTGTTCATTTGAACTTTGGAAACGTAATCCTAAATAACATTTCTAGAATCCCAATAAAAAATAATGACACAATTGCCTCAAGTTTCCGAGAATTGAGACTATTTGTTAAACTACGAATTTAAAATTTTCAAGATTCGTCGACTTTGACAGGCCCTCCTATAAAAAAAATGTACTAGAGTGCCTTGGCAAGTGGCATTAAAAGTTGGCGCATTTAATCAGAATTCTAAAATGGTACAATACTTGTTAGTTCCATACAATAGAAAAGAGTAAAAAAATTAAAACCTCAAGTAACCCGATTTTTGCTATCTCATTTTACTCAGTTAAAATGTTTTTAATTCGCACAAGCTCTAGGTAGGTTCTTAATTTTAAGACAAAATGATGAGAGAGATGGATAATGGGTATGTTCGCCATGAGTGAGCGAGACAGATAGTGACGCCACTTTTACCAAAGTGAAAAAAAGTTAGTAAAATTAGTAAAATAATTAATACGAATACGAACGTGCGCAGTAGACGAATGAGCGAAACGTACTAACTGGTTGGTGTCGGACTGGTAGCGTAGCCATTTGCTTGGCTGAAACTAGTGCGAATGAAACAGATAGATGCCATAGCATCTATCTGTTTCATTCGCACTCGTTTAAACGACGCATCTCCGTCTCAATGCGTGGCGTCACTATCTGTCTCGCTCACTCATGGCAAACATACCCATTATCCATCTCTCTCATCATTTTGCCTTAAAATTAAGAACCTACCTAGAGCTTGTGCGAATTAAAAACATTTTAACTGAGTAAAATCTGATAGCAAAAATCGGGTTACTTGAGGTTTTAATTTTTTTACTCTTTTCTATTGTATGGAACTAACAAGTATTGTACCATTTTAGAATTCTGATTAAATGCGCCAACTTTTAATGCTACTTGCCAAGGCACTCTAGTACATTTTTTTTATAGGAGGGCCTGTCAAAGTCGACGAATCTTGAAAATTTTAAATTCGTAGTTTAACAAATAGTCTCAATTCTCGGGAACTTGAGGCAATTGTGTCATTATTTTTTATTGGGATTCTAGAAATGTTATTTAGGATTACGTTTCTAAAGTTCAAATGAACAAAAATAAAAAATAATAACCACAATAACCGAAAAATGGTACAGTTTGATCAAATTTCTAGGTTTTTCTTAAAATGCCCATAATTTTCAAACTGCATGGGATAGATTTTTTTTCAGATTTTTCTCGTGATGGTTATGATCAATCCTGTCACCCCGTTTCGGCTTGACGTTGAGTTTTGGGACACCCTGTATAAGTAATTCATTCAACAAACTATGAGAGGACGTAGTTGTTCTAGATTTTACGCTTGAAGCTTTTACGCTATTTTATCCTGACAAAAACAACATAACGCACCTTTAAAGTAAAACCGTTACTAAACGAAATTATGAAATTTTATAGTCGCACCTTTAAAGTAAAACAGTTACTAAACGAAAATTTTCATGAATTGAGGTACTCGTATCAATGCCATCTATCTAAAACAGTGACTATTTTCTAACATTGGCTCCCCTATAAAATTTCATAATTTCGTTTAGTAACGGTTTTACTTTAAAGGTGCGACTATAAAATTTCATAATTTCGTTTAGTAACGGTTTTACTTTAAAGGTGCGACTATAAAATTTCATAATTTCGTTTAATAACGGTTTTACTTTAAAGGTGCGACTATAAAATTTCATAATTTCGTTTAGTAACGGTTTTACTTCAAAGGTGCGATAATTGTAGGGATCGTTTTGAATAAACAGCAAATATCTATAAACTTATTTTATATTTATTTTTACTCTTCGCACAGCAGCCCTACTATGACGTGCTAATGCCATCCAATTCCGATGATGTAAAAGGGATAGTGCTATTCGCTATGTATAGCTCCGTCTCCCTCTTAGAGCGGAATCATGATCGTTTTCATAGTAGGGCCTCAGATCGCTCACAATTCACGACGTTTACAATCTTCGCATACTGTTGTCACACCAATCTTCTAACATCCCTCATATTTTGTGTGTTGCCAATTCATTATTGTCCCCAAGAACATGCTTTCAAAAAAAAATTCCTGTTTCAGTCCCCTGTGATAGGAACCTAAATATCTGCGAAATGTTCTAATGACAGGGATAATGGGCGGTAGGTTTATTAAGTCATACTCTCGCCCAACTTTTTGCTCTTTACCAAAAGTTATTTTGGTACCCATTAAGGGAAGCCTAAACCATAAATTCCACATGTTTTTGTTGGAATCTTTATTGGTATAAATTACGGTAATTCTATTTGTGAGTTCCGCAAGGTTCCTTTTTAGGTAATTTAAGGCTGACAGTTTCATATTTAGGAAAATAAATAGTAGGTTTGTAATGTATTTTCTAAAGTCCAAAATGTAGAGTATTTTGGATTGGGAGTCAGCCTCACTGCGGAGTAGTTATTTTCATTGATAACGAGACAGCAAATTAGATTTATCTGAAAAAGTGTTCAGAAATCAGAAATCAGAAATCATTTATTTTGTTTTCAAGACATTTTCTCGAAAATGCATTTACCAAGTCTGCATACATAGTTCGAAAGTTAAAAATTACGTACCATACCATACATTGAAACGTGCGGTAAAATATATACTCACATCTATGTAAGTACCTATTTTACCGCACTCCTCGTTGTATAGCGCCGTGCGTTTTCTTTACTTTTTTTTAAAAATAACAATTAAAAATATAAGAATTCCGCCAAGGAGTCTCACATTACTGGAAACAATAAGCTGAATGATCAAACCTACTTGAAAGCACTTTTGCTCAATACGTTTATCTCATTTTAATATTATTATTACCGTCGGCGTTCCGGCTGTGTTAGAACCCAATGGCCTGGCACGCGACGATGGCAAGAGACCGGACGGCATGTCGTTATTTCCATGGAAGATGGGTAGGCCATTAGTGTGGGACGCTACTTGTGTCGATACTCTTGCGCCATCCCATCTTCCTAGCTCTTCGTGCTGTGCTGGCGCTGCTGCTGCGGCTGCAGAGAACCTCAAGCGGCGGAAATATAATAAACTTGTTGGTAGTTATATTTTCGAGCCGTTTGGGGTTGAAACTCTCGGGTCTTGGGGTCCGAGTGCACATAACTTATTTAAAGATCTCTCAAGGCGCTTAGTTGACACTTCACGTGACCCAAGGGCTGGCTTTTACCTTGGTCAAAGAATAAGCATTGCCATACAACGTGGCAATGCCGCCAGTCTTTTGGGTACACTTCCAGTCGACAGCGATGCGGATGAATTTTTTGACGCCATATTTTAGGGTTTATTTAGTTAGGAGATTTTATTTTTATTTCTAGTGTATATAGTTAGTTAAGTATTTGTTTGCAATTTTAATATTAATGAGAACATGTGGCTAAAGATGTAGTTCTAATTTTCACCACGCGCACGTGGCGCCATTTGAAAATTCGCGCTATTTTCATATGTATAGGGAACGTCAAAAATTGTTGCGACTTTCCGACTCGTTTGTAAAAATCAACTTACAGCACTAGTATCATAAATAACTATTTTTAAACACGATATCTTCCTATTGTTTTATTATGTTCTTTCTATACATTTATTATATTATCATAGCTTTCTTTCTATTTCTCTCCAGTTCTAATTGAGGTGCGCGGTCTATGTGTTTCTTAGAACACTCGCTGGAACGAGCTCTTTTATTTGACCTTTGCCCACTTACGGCCTAACGTATACCGTACCTTTGACAATCTTTAACGTCATGTTTGAAAGGCAAAAAAAAATTGATTGCCCCATACATTTATGTGCGCATAACTCGACAAAATGTACTGAACAGCTGTTTTTTTTCGCGATTTCGGTGTTGGTCCCGTAGTAAAAGTTGTTCATAATGATGAGTACAATGACTCCTTAAGAGGTATTGCGTTAATTCTGTTACACGTTGTATAAACTTGTGCTTGATAAAGAAATATGTCTTAAATCCTGAAAAATATTTTAAAAAGAATAAGAATATTTTATTTGCATTTAAAACATGGTACATTTAAGGTCTTATTTCATAGATCATGATACTAATGATCTAACATGTTTTGCCATTTACTGGCATACAAATATTTGAGAAATTGTTCACAAAAATAACGAATGTGATGTATTTATAAAACTAATGTTTTGTGATACAATCAATAATTAAGTTATTATATAAATTCAATTTCAATGACACTAGCAAGTCTTTCAGGTACATCTGTATGCTTACACTAAATATGATAAAGTAGGTAAAATGATGGAAAATGATCTCACTTTTTATAAAAGTTACAAATAACAAGATTTTTAGGTATCTAGCATCAACACTACTTAAAAGCTTGTCATTCTTAGTCGTTCTTCGTCATGATTACTATGAACTCTCTTAATCGGGATGATTATTATATATAATATTTATTAGTTTATTATTTTAGCATATATATGTATTTTATTAGTATTATATATATTATCAGTATATTCTTTCCGAAATGTTAAAATTCAATTTGAATCTTATTTTTATTTATTGTACACCTAGACTATACTGTGGTAGTCTTTATAACCCTAAGGTTGACTGGTAGAGAATGCCTTGATGCATTAAGTCCGCCCATGTACCACTATTGTACATAAAGTTTAAATAAATAAATAATAAATAAATAACATGTGAAGTCCCACATTCATTACAGGTTTGCAACAACAACACATTTCATTTATTATTGTTATGTTTAATTTCGCATACGAAAACTAAATTAAAGTTTCGATAAAAAACATCAAGATTGCCTTGAAGTTCTTTGTGTTTAATGCGGCGAAAGTTAGGTACCTAAAGCTTGCTTACATAAATATTAGTTTAGTAAAGTCTTGCTCGCTATCCGACTTGGATGTTAAATCCTAATAAGAAGTTAGGATTTATTTATGAACGTTGGATTACTTTTTGAGTTTTAAAGGCTCTTAGAAATGTTCTTATGTTATGTAAATCACATGTCCGTCTGTCTGTCCGCGGTTTAGCTCAGAGACGCCTACCACTAGACAGTTTTAGTTTAGGAATTTGGTGTACATACATATTAATCAGGCCGACAAAGTGGTAAAGTGGTGATGTTTTTTTTATCGCCTATCCCATGATGTGAGGTGGCGTTGGATAAGTCGTTTAAAAATATTGAGGATGTGCGAAAACCATTTTTGCATCCAAGGATCCGTTTGCAAAATATTAAACTCCCCCCCCCCCCCTAAACGGTTGGTTTTGGAGACGTGAAAAAAATCATGGTAGTAGCATATATAACGAATTTCAAAGAAAAGCTTTGTACATCTAGTCAGTAGTGACGAGTTATAGTCGACCAACGTATAAAATGTAACTGAATAACAAAAATTTCGTAATAATTCCATAAAAGTGAATTGGGTTCCTAATTTTGCAATCTTATAGTAAAACTAGCCATTTATTTTTTGTCATGGTATACGACACGGGTAACTACGGAACCCTTCACTGTGCCTGGCCCTACACGCACATGGCCGGCTTTTTTTCTATGTTATGGAACAGTAATTTTTTACAAAAAGGGGGTAAAATCAATGGACATCAAAAATATTCGTGCACATTCGCTGTCAGAACGAAACCTTTACAGTATTGTAAAAGTACCAAAAAAACTCAAGAACGTAGTGTTGCTTTAATAGAGACATAAAATAAATTAAATAAGCTATAATGCTAAGCTATTTTTTTTTTAAGGATGGGAAATCATCAAATGACTTCTTCCGCTCTGGGTGTGGCGGAAGGGCGTATCAGACTCTTACTGACTAAAACCCATCCGTGTTCCTTCTAAAGCCCTTTGCGTTCCAGGGCCGCGGTGACTCTTTCGGACAAATTCCGCAACCAAAAGTGCTATGCTAGTACCTTATTTTTATTTATTCACTTTTTTAAATAACGCAGCATATGCTGAGATAGGGACCTTTTTGGCCTCGCACATGACGTATTAAATACATGCTGTTCTTTCTTGTTTGTGTTAGTTATTGTTTATGACTGTTAGTTTTAATTTACTTTACTTTGGTGTTTGTTTTGTGCGAGTCCCAAATAAATATTTTTCTTCCTTTCTTTTTTACCTAGAACTGATGTCACAAGTCCTCACTCCTGAATTTTGAAGCATTCATAATCTTTGTTGAAAATCTAATTAACGGACTAAGTAGAATCGACCACATAGTCGCTTACCATCCGGTGAGATAATGGTCAATGCAAGCCTATCAATAGTGAAAATAACAGAAACCGGCCAAGTGCGATTGGCCGGTTTTTTTTGAAGTGATTTTTTTGAACTTCTTTAGGCGCGTTGAGCACTTTTTGGGTGAACAAAATTCATGGAACTCGCGTCATCGTCACCGGACGCTTTCCATGAACTATATTCTATATTCTATATTATTATCCCTTAATAAATAAATAAATAAATATGTATATTGAGTATACATATATGTGTACTTTTAGCGTGAACAAAATTCATGGAACTCGCGTCATCGTCACCGAACGCTTTAGCTTTCGCTTAGTTTTCACTTCTATCGGCAGTCCCCAAAGACTGCCCCGCATGTATTTTTTTGTAAGCATGTACGAGTACAAAAATTTCTGTTTTTAAATGATGTTTTGAAATCATAGACATCGTATAGTTTTTCTTGTAATAGGTCTTCTTGTAGGCAAAGACCTATTATGTGTATTTTTTCAAAAATTTTAGGTTCAGCCGTTTCGGAGATAAGCTGGGGGAATGGTCAATTTTCTTTAATAACTTCCAAACGGAATATTTTTAAATAATAAAAAATATATTTTTAAGAGCCTTGCAAAGAGCCCTCGCATTTAATATATCATACGGTAAAGATGGAACAACTTTTTTTAAATTTTCTTGTTTGACTCTCAAAAAGTGACCCCTTTTTTATACGTTCGTGTTTGCGTCACTGAAATACATAATATGTGGTCCAAATTTCAACTGAATTGGACCAGTAGATTCGGAGAAAACCGCCTGTGACACACGGACAGCCTGCCAACCGAGTGAGTATAAGGGTTCCCTAAAAATAATTATAGAATAGAATCCAGGAAACATCCATACTCATATGTATGTACCTCGTTGGACAAGTACTAGTGATCAAGACCATGCGAGCTGAGTGTTGATTTCTAGGATCAAATCCAGTGCAACGTTATCGTAACTGGTCAAATGTAAATGCGTTTTCCTATTAGGAATTTCTGATGAAAGCCCCGGGATTTGTGCTCAGGCAGTAAGCCTCGCCGTCCATTACATGGAACTAATAACAAAGGGTGAAATGAGGGAGTTCCTAGGTATTATGGTTGATATTGTTAGCTTTAGTTAATAATGTTACTAAATATTGTTGAATAGTCGATTTTGTAAAGGTTGTCTGTGATTATTTTATTATTACGGCAACATTGGCAACTGATTTAATCTTATTTTTTTTTTCTTTGGCTTCGCACGGTTTGGGCATTTAGCCAATGTCACGTTTGGGAAACGGAAGTTGTTTGCAAACTTGGTAAATATAATAAAAAATTAAAGCTGTACTTCTGGACGTTGATCGGCACGCCACCTATCTGCAGTTTTTAGATAGAAAATAGTATAAAAGCACGTAGGTATTGTGTATTTTTAAGGCAGTGCACGCAGCGACATAGGGCTACGCGTGCCATCGGTTGCGCTTATATGGCAACCCAATGACGGTACGAAAAATGATCCTGCGGGATAAAAGGCCTGCCCCCTTGCGGGAACGTCGCGAATTTCTCGATGTTTAAGGCAGTTCCTTGTGAAATAAACAACAGCAATGATACTCTGCTTGTTTAATTGTTCTTATAATATAATGTATAAATGTTGGCTAGGAAATTACGTACAGTCAACAAAGCTATTTGGTATGCAGGCAGCTAGCTTGCAACTACTTTGTGAGTGTGCTGAGTAGACAATTATTGTACACCATACTCGTAAGTACCTATGTCATAAGCTTAAAACAGTTATATGGAGTTTCTTGTCCGTTCTTCTCCATAAGAATCTACCTTTCTGAAAGGACAGTAGGGTCACTTTATTAATGTTACATTATTATTTTACTGAACTGTAAACGATGACGTTCAAAAGTGCCGTTTAATGGCCTAATTGAAATAAACGTTTTGACTTTGACTTTGACTTTTTAAAAAGTTATAATGCACACAATCTATATTATAAAAATGAATCCCTATTTCCCTTGGTCACGGCATCACGCGTGAAGTGCTGGATCAATTTCGCTTATTCTTTTTTATTGTCAGGTGAAGGTTGTTATGTAAGAAAATTTTGAAAAAAATCCGGGCGAAGCCGGGGCGGGCCACTAGTTAGAAATAAATATTGGCAGTGCAGTGGAAAAATAATATTTTTGCCTGGATACTAGTCAATTTTGGATAATCAAAGTTAAATGAAAGAAAGCATTTATTTCAATATACATAGGTACCTACATAAACTCACGTTTTTTTCTCATAGGGCTATCATAAAGAAAATATTATATTTTCATCAACAAGCATAAGCATTAAGAGTATCGTTTGGTGAAGCAATATTTTTTTTTTAACAAAAACAAACCGACTTCCGACTTCCAAATAAAAAACACTACAAAGTGCAATATAACTTTAAGTTCGGAAGTCTGTGTAAAATTACTCTCGCGGAGTCGCTGAGGAAATAGAACCCTGTTCTAGGCTATCTTTCTAAAGCGTGGAGGTATAAATTATCCATACTTATCTATCCCTTAAAACGAGCAATTCTTGTATATATGTATAATCTTGTATATACAAGGCGTCCCACGGATATGCCAAATGGACGGAAAGTACCTTGAATATTGTAGATGGAACATTTTACTAAATAGGACATTATTTGAATTTAAAAAACAATTTAAACTGCATTCATAGATATTTAAATAATTACATGGTTGAACCGGGAATCGAACCCGTTCCACGAGAAAAATAATCACCTGTAGCTTTATCATACCGATCGAAAGGCTTCATCATAAGTATCATTTTTTGCTAAATAAAATAATGTCAGCTATATAAGGAAGACCATGAATTAAATTGAAAAAAATGAATAGAAAAAAAAGAAGAAACATTTTCAATACAAAATTAATCAATTCATCAAATGCTCAAAATGAGTCCCATCCTATTGAATACAAAGTCGCACTCTTTTAATTATTTCGCTTCCTGTCGATTTTTTGATCTTGTTGTGGTGGATATTTATCTGAATTTCGGAAACGGCTCCAACGATTTTCATGAAATTTAATATGCAGGGGGTTTCGGGGCCGATAAATCGATCTAGCTAGGATTCATTTTTAGAAAACGTTTACTAAAATAAAAAAAAAACGAGCCAAACTCGGTCATCCAGGTACTATACTATACTATACTATACTGTACTATAAATTAGGAAGTGACTCTGTCTATCTACTCGTATCTATCTGTCTCTTTGTCACCTCTTCACGTCTTAACGGCTGAACGGATATAGATGAAACTTGATACATGGGTAGGCCATGTCCTGAAATAGGACACGAGACACATTTGATCCCAGGATGATGTTCCGGTGGATTCATTTTCAAATTTAACGAGGGCGAAACCGTTGTCATAATCTAGTTCATAAATAAATTTGGACCCCCACTTTATACACTTTTACACAAAAAGTTTTAGTATTTTTTTTACAGTAATAGGGACATTGCTTGGGTTACTGTCATGGGATCTGGAGGCGAGAGTCCTCGCGCATATCTACGCGTGGCGCGTGGAGGCGCTTCGCCGGGGCGTCATTGCAGCACGGCGGACGGAGCTCCGGCAGGATACCATGGCGGTATGCAGACGGCGACTAATGCAACCCAGCGCTGGGCACGCCACAATTGCGGCGGTAAGACCCGTCTTTGGGGAGTGGCTGAAGAGGCGGCGTCCTCACCTTCCGCCTGACGCAGGTACTCACCAGACACGACTGTTTTGGGAGGTACCTGTTTCGGATTAACCTTTTGACCGCCAGAGCATAAACGCATCGGCGTGCCCCCGACGCATTATTATTTTAAATAAATGACATACTATTCTTCTGAGAATAATAAATAAATGACATTATGTTATATAAATGATAATAAAAAACAAATGACACTAAATTCTTATAATAATAAGAAATAAATAATATACTTTTCTAATAATACCTGATAAAAAATTCTAATACCAATGCAGATAATAATTAATAATATGTATAAAATATTTAATAATAGATACAAGATGAACAGGAAATAATTAAACATACATTTTACAAGAAAAGTTAACAAAACGCTCTTCCTCTCTCCTAATTAATTATTTTAAGTTTTGCTGTGCCCGACAGGGTCCATAATTGTTTCTATTTATTAATTCTACCACCTGTTTATGTGTACATTATGGATTGCAATAAACTATTTGAGATTTGATTGGAGATTTGACGCCAAGCCACAAATTCGCCGTACTTTTTGTCACATACTTGTGACGTTTGGCGTACAGGGCACGCGCTTGCTTGTCACGTATTTGTGACAATGGCGTTCAAAAGGTTAAGCGGGAGGACACGCCGGGTGTTAGCACTGTGGTGATCGCCCGAAGGACACAGTGGAGCATACGGTGGAGGTCTGCCCTGCTTGGGCGGAGCACTGCCGTGTCCTCGTCGAGGCGATCAGCGGCGGCGACCTCTCGCGTCCGGGCCTGGTTAAATCCATGGTCTCCTCCTTCTGCGAAGCAGTATTGCTAGCAAAGGAGGAGGCGGGCCGCGTGAGGGAGAGACAAGGCCTTCGCCCCTATCGCCGCTACAGAAAAAGACGCCCGGGGCGTCGGGAGTCGCAGGGTGATTCCCGGCCACCGTAGGCGCGGGCCTGCGGATGGTGAGCGTTGGGTGGCTCGCTGTCCGGTCACAACCAGGCCCGGGTTGATGGCGCGTTGTGTTCGAGAGACAGGAGACAGAGAGATAGGAGACGGGGCCCGCTAGGGCCAGAGCCTGCCAGGGTTACGGAATTTGTTCGATAGAGTCCCCGTGGTCCTGGAATGTAAAGGGTTTTGATCAGTAAGAGTCTCACACGCCCTTCCGCTCCACCCAGAACGGAAGAAGTCATTGGATGACTTCCTATTCTTAAAATAAAAAGGTAAGTGACGTCACACGAGTTTTCAATGCACTGTATCGTCTTCAGTTTTTGTTTACGTTGCAAAAGAAAAAAATACGTGTCCAATACTTTTTGGAAATCTATCTGACGGACTAATTAGATTTTTTTAGTCAAATACTATTACTATTATTGGCTTTTACTAGTTCTGCGTAACAACGAACATAACCATATTATTGGATACCACGGGTTGACAGGCTGAATAATAAACTACTCTAATAGCCAGCTTATTGCTATGATACAAAGTTATCGGAATTTGGTTGAATATAACATGATTATTATGCAGTCAAATATGATGTTGTATTTTAGCAATAAACTGACTGTTAAAGTCAAAAAGTAGTCAAAGGGCATGGCCTTTTTTAAATATATATTCTTTATTTTTTTAAATAGTACATTTTATATTTTAAATACTAATCTAATTATATACACCTAAAAAAAAAACTGGCCAAGTGCGAGTTGGACTTGCACACGAAGGGTTCCTACCATAAGCCGAAAAAAACATGATTCTGGTCCCTTTCATTTTCAACCTTTTTTTATTTTTTCCTTTATTCTGAATTTTACCTTGATTTTTGCCAAATTTCGTGATTCTAGGTCAACGGGAACTACCATATAGGTTTTCGACCCAAAACCTTAGGGTACTTCCGGCAAAAAATACTGGCGGCATTGCCGAGTTGTATTGCAATGCTTATCCTCTGTCCGAGGTAAAAGCAAGCTCTTGGGTCACGCGAAGTGTTAACTAAGCATTTAGGAAGATCTTTAAATAACGCTTGAGCACTCGGACCCCACGGTCCAAGAGTTTCAACCCCAAACGGCTAGAAAATATAATTGCCAAGTTTATTATGTTTCCGACGCTAGAGGTTCCCCGCAGCCGCAGCGGCAGTACCAGCACAACACGACGAGCTAAGAAGATGAGATGGCGCAAGAGTGTCGACGCGAATTGGATGGGAAATCATCTTCATGACTACTCCCACTCTGACCGTTGCGGTAGGGAGTGTCCTCCTTTTTTTTAATGATGTGAAATCATCAAAAGACTTCTTCCACTCTGGTTGGAGTGGAAGGGCGTGTCAGACTCTTACTGACTAAAACCCATCCGTGTTCCTTCTAAAGCCCTTTGCGTTCCAGTGCCGCGGTGACTCTTTCGAACAAATTCCGCAACCCTGGTAGGAGTGTCCTCTTACTGACTAAAACCCACCCGTGTTCCTCAAAATGCCCTTTGCCTTCTCTCTCTGCAATCTCGTAACCCTGGCAGCAGGTCTTCTTCCCTTGTGATATTGATAAACGTGTTGTTCAATGTAAACGTGTGATGTAGTTTAAATAATAACAGCCACTTGGGTCTCACGTAGCTTCAAGGTTGAGCAACGCTTTCCAAGGTTAGTCCGTCGATGGGTGACTATCAATTACATACTGAGAACCCCCACGTTAGGCTGACTGGTCCCGAGAGTAATTTATAGATCTTTGATAGTCGTTACGGGTAGTGCCTGAAATTCTGACAACTAGTCTTGCCAATGGGTTTGTTATCCAGTTACTGGATTAGGTAGGTCAGAAAGGCAGTCGCTTTATGTGCAGACTTGCTTTTTCCCGATCCCGTAGGAATCCCCAAGGAACCTATGTATACATGCCAAATTTCAGCTTTCTACGACCAGTAGTTTCGGCTGTGCGTAGTCTGTCAGTCACTCACTCGGTAACGGAAAAGTTTTATGTATGTAAGAGCAGGGGATGACGAGAGCGCGTGTCGTCAGGTATGAAGTCCCCGTTTCATTGGGATATCGAGAGTTTACAATCTCTCAAGATATTTTGTAATCTTACGTAGTTTGCAATTTTCTGGTGACACAAATATTGATTAATTATTTTACACTATCCAGATAGATACATACATATCTATAGGGTGATTGGTAATTGAGTGGATTGCTTCAAATGGGTTGTTCTAGAGTTATTTTTCAACGATTTTGACTCCGATAACTTGAGGGCCAAAATGGATTGTGTTCGAGTAATTGAAGTCTTGTTTATACAAGAAAAGTTTCAAGAAAAAATCATTGCTGGAACTTTACGACGCTACGAGCCAAAGTCATCGGTGATATTTGATAAATTTTATTATTCGAGAAATGTATTTATTCGTTAATGACCCGCCCCCGCTGACGGAATACAATAATATCTGTTATTTCTTTTTATTTTTGAGCACATAAATCTTTATTTATCTTTTTGTTTTAAAATTAAGAGAAAAGTAAAATATTTTGCACAAAAAGTAACTAAAATAAAATGTTGCGAACATTTTATTTTAGTTACTTTTTGTACAAAATATTTTAGTTTTGTATAATTTATGTGTGTCTATGTTTTCGAGAGTAGGTATGGCACTCGTGGGCTGCAGCTGAAAATCAGCGTCAGGTGGTATACCTTGTGTTGCCATCTGGCGTAATGCTGAGCTGAGGCCCTTTGGCATTGTTTGTTTACTTATTATTTACTTTGTTTAATTTGATGGTGTTTCTGTTTTTTATAATGCCAATAAACACAAATTTATTTTTCTTTCTTTCTTTCAGGAAAGTAGGCTTCAGATAGACTGAGCACTTCTTTCTTATCCATTTTTCATTTACTACATACACAAAGAGTAAAGGCCTAAAAGACTTTGAGTTAGATAATAATTAACAAGTAATTTTACTCCTCTAAATTTCTCGGAGGCGATCAGACAAACTGTCTTGGGAATTGTCTCCACTGACATAGATTATAAAAAATGCAAAGGTAGTTCCAGAAATCATTATTCCTTTACTTAGTTTTTTTTAAATAAGCCGTCGTACTTATTTTTTTTTCTGTCAGGTGACTTCAAACCTTTTCGGCTTTCTGAAAATAAATCAGAACCTGAAAGAAAAAATAGGTTACTTGTTTTTTCGGATTGGTTTTATGACAACTTCGAAGAACAGCTTGGGGTTTATTTAGAAACCACTAAAACTCACATTGATATTTACTAAAGTGGCATTATTTATAGAAGGCCTCACGTCACTGCTGATAAAACTAGTTTAAGTTGATCTCGCTCACTTGTTAGATATAACTGCTTACTACAACACGCCAGCTTGAGTTACCATCAACGTGTGGTCCAAAATATAAATTGCCCTCCTTTTCCGAAAAATAATATAGAGAAATAGAGAGAGAGAGAGAGAGAGATGTTCAATTTCCTATATAGGTAAACTTTTAATTAGTCTCTCAAAACTCTTTGATTTTTTAAACTCCTTAATTCAATTTTGAGAATAGATTAGAAAACATTTATTCGACACAGACACAACGCAACAGCAACAACACACAGTAAAAAAAAAACCTTAAAAAGTAAAAAAAGCACGGCACGGCATTCGCTCTGCTTGACTTTAGCAATGCTTTTAATATGGTTGACTTCGACATTTTGCTTGGAATTATGTGCTCTTTTAACATATCTCCTTCGGTAATTGACTGGTTTCATAGTTACCTGTTTGGCCGCCGGCAGCGTGTTTGCATAGAAGAATCTTTCTCTTCTTGGTGTGACACCTCTGCCGGTGTGCCGCAGGGTGGCGTGTTATCTCCTTTACTTTTCGCACTTTTTATTAATGGTATCACTCAACGACTATCTTCTTTCTACCACCTGTATGCTGATGATCTCCAAATTTACACCCAAGCCCCTCTCGGAGAGCTATCTGATGCGATTGAGGCTATTAATGCAGACCTGGCACGAATAGGTGAATGGAGCACTGAGTTTGGGCTGAAGATCAATCCAGTAAAGACGCAACTGATTGTTGTTGGTAGTTCACGGACCATCTCAAAGATTGATTGGTCGACACTTCCCCAGGTTTCTTTCAATAACACTTTAATTCCTATAACTCACACTGTGAAGAACTTGGGGATTTATATCGACAGAACTCTTTCCTGGACTAAACAACTGCAGGAGGTCAGTCGTAAACTGTTCGCTTCGGCGGGATCCTTGAGACGCCTTCGGAATTTTCTTCCCATCACCACTAAAATTGCCATAGCACAATCTCTTCTTCTTCCACTCTTGGACTATGCTGACGCCAGCTATCTTGATCACACCCAAGACCAATTCGACAAGCTTGAGCGACTCCAAAATCTGTGTATCAGGTTCATATTTGGCTTACGCAAGTATGACCACGTTTCCGAATTTCGTACTAAGCTCAAATGGCTTCCTATTCGCCTTCGCCGGAATGCCCACATACTTTCTCTTCTTTATAATGTACTTTTTAATCCTTCTACTCCTTTTTATCTTAAAGACCGGTTTCAGTTTCTCTGTGACACACACTCTAGGTCCTTGAGATCATCGGAAAATCTTCAATTAAGTATTCGTATGCATTCCACATCCTTCTTTAACAAATCTTTCACTATTCAAGCTGCTCGTTTGTGGAATGCATTACCCATAGATGTGAGGCGTGCACAAACGCTACCAATGTTTAAAAAATTGGTGAAGGAGCATTACCTCTCACTATAATTTTTCTTCTCCTTTCCCATTTATATATTTGATATTTATTAGTATATTATTTAGTATTGTGTGTATTTTATATTATTATGTGTAATTTATATTGTTTATGATGTTTGTACACTGACCGCCCTAAATCTAACTTCTTTCGTTCAGTCCATCCAAAGGTTGTTTGTAAGAGATTGCCCTGTGCGATAAGACCGCCCATTGTACACTTGTTTTTTTAAACGTTTTTACTATGTTTGTAATGAGGTGTACAATAAAGTATATAAAAATAATAAGCGTTGGGCATTAACGGTACTGACATGAAGCAATCGCTGAGGGAGCGCTTCTTTGGCCGCCTGAAAAAGGTTTTAAACAGCCTTTTGTCGGGCGGAAATAAGGTGCGCGCCTTCAACGGTTGGGTCATGCCGGTATTAATGTACACTTTCGGCATACTCAAATGGACTCAAACCGAACTCGACGCCCTGGATAGAAGGGTCCGTACACTGCTGACCGCAAACCGGATGCATCACCCACGATCGTCGGTGATGAGACTGTACATCCCGCGGAAGTGTGGAGGTCGAGGCTTTTTAAATGCTAAGACTCTCCACAACCGCGAGATGTGCAGTCTCAGAGAATATTTTCTCAAAGCCGATGTGGGTATGCACCGAGATGTGGTCGCAGTGGACAAGGGACTCACCCCGTTGTCCATGGCTAAAGAGAACTGGCGCACACCTGTGATACTTACTACAGATGACCGCAAGGAGGTATGGAAAGGTAAGGAGCTTCACGGGCGCTTCTATCGGGCTCTTCATGGGTCCGATGTAGATTTCTCAGCGTCCGTGGCCTGGCTACGTTTCGGAGATCTCTTCGGGGAAACCGAAGGTTTTGTCTGTGCGATTATGGACGAAGTTATCTTGACGAATAACTACCGGAGGCATATTATGAAGGACGGGACGGTTGACATGTGTCGGGCATGCCACCGTCCGGGTGAGTCCATCAGACATATTATCTCTGGTTGTTCTCGTCTGGCTAACGGCGAGTACTTGCACAGGCATAACCAAGTGGCCAGGATTATCCATCAGCAACTTGCTTTGAAATACAATCTTGTGGATTCTGAGGTACCGTATTACAAGTATGTGCCCGACCCAGTTCTCGAAAATGACCATGTCACTTTGTACTGGGATCGGTCTATCATCACTGATAGGACTATTGTTGCCAATAAGCCGGATATCGTGGTGATAGACCGATTAGCGCGCCGCACAATGATAATCGATGTTACCATCCCACATGACGAGAACCTCGTGAAGGCTGAGAAAGAGAAACAAATCAAGTATCTCGACTTAGCACACGAGGTTGTCGTTGTGCCGATTGTCGTTACGGCCAATGGCCTGATGGCCAAAAGCTTCGACGACCATCTGTCGAAGTTGGCGTTACGCAGTTGGGTAAAGGGCCTGATACAGAAGGCAGTACTCCTCGATACGGCTCGTATTGTGAGGAGGTTCCTTTCTCTGGAACCCTAACCACCGGTAGCTTGGACTCTGCTCCCGACACCGGCGGACTACTATTTTTTATATTTTTAAATGTTTTTTTATTTTTTTAATTTTTTAATGTTTTTTAAAGAAATATTTAAAAATGTAAATTAGTATGTAAGGAAAATAAATAAAGAGAATAATAATAAAAAGAAAATGTATTAACCCTATTAGTTTAATAAATGTCATCGTGTCGGGGGACCGCTACTATACTAAGTATGTAATTACAAAAAACTTGCGGTCTCCCGAGCGTTTTTGTGGTGTCGGCCATCTTGGTTTTGAAATTTATGATAATATATAGTATTCTACTAGTCAAGCCCTTTCATTTGATACCCATATTTAGGGAGTTGTGAATAAATACGTAATCCGCCATTTTGTGGCGGCGGCCATCTTGGACCGATTTTCATCAAACATAGCTAAGAACGCTCCCGAATAATTCACGTTTCAAACAAAAAAAAAACAAAATAGGTTCATCCGTTCGAGAGCTACGATGCCACACACTCACACACACACGTCAAACTTATATTACCCCGTCGTTTTTGCGTCGAGGGTTAAAACGTGAAGAATAATATAACATTGCAACAATACAGTAAACTTGCGCTTTTAGACTCGAGTATCATGCGTTTCCGTTTTCGGTTTTATTAAAATTGATTCATATGTACATATCCAATAATAAAGACTTGCAAGCTTGTTTGAACCATGAGAAGGAACGCTTTTAAAGTAATAACGATAATAATCTCTCGCGTCCGGCCCTGGTTAAATCCATGGTCCAGAGCGAGGAGGCTTGGGAAGCGGTCACCTTCTTCTGCGAAGCAGTATTGCTAGCAAAGGAGGAGGCGGGCCACGCGAGGGAGAGACAAGGCCTTCGCCTAGAGTCAAGAACAATCTCATCTCAAATTAAAAAAAAACAACGGGTTGCACTCCGGGAGTGCCGGCAAAAGTGAAAACTTGAACATTAACGTTGTGCATTTTTGATATTTTCGAATGGTTAGGGAATAATTTTGCACGAATTGCTTTAATTATCAATATTAAAGTACTATAATTTATGTGGTAAAATACAATATTCATTTATTGCGCTATCGTACACAAACATGACAATTTATATTATATAAAAAATTTAACACTTCAGGATTTCCCTCCGTCTTACGAATTTTCGATCAGGTCACATGTCCTGACGCGAGTTTAACATTTTTTACCCATCCCATAAAGTGCACAACTCCGCCAAAGAAGTTTTCACCTCAAAAAATAAAAAAAACCCCCGCTAAAGAAGGAGACCCCCGGGCGTCGGGAGTCGAAGAACGATCCCCGGCCACCGTAGGCGCGGGCCTGCGGACGCCGAGCGTTGGGTGGCTCGCTGTCCGATCACAACCAGACCCGGGTCGATGGCGCGTTGTGTTCGACGCGCGCCTCAAAGAGATGTCAGCATAGGAGACGGGCCCGCCAGGGCCAGAGCAACCAGTAATCAGGCTTAAATGAATAAAGCCAGGCTTTTCCTTTATCACATGAATCTAATCAGTTTCATGTGATAAAGGATAATATAATTCAGGCGTGATAATAATCTAAACTAATATTATCCAAACTTATATCTGAATCTATTAACTAGATATCATAAAGAGGAAAGATTTATTTGTTTTTTTGGTAACGATTTGGCTCAAAAACTACTCAACCGATTTTAAAAATTCTTTGGCGGTTAGAATGCTACATTATTAACTTAAAACTAGCTACATTTAATTTTCGAAAAAAAGTAGATGTTTTTACCCTACTAAAATTGCAATAATGTAACCCAAAGTAGCAAAATTTTGCCTAATAAATTCATTATTTGGCGTGCGCTGAAAAAACTATTGATGATACATAAAAATAATGTAGATCATGATTAAAGTACTTATTATTATGTAAATAAAATTTGTGAGGATATATTGTCTAACTATTATGGTTAAGTAACAATGACCGCTTTTAGTTAATTTTTAAAAATAGCGGTGATTTTAGTATCATGATGTTAATCCTTTTCCATTTAACAGGTTTGATAATTAAGTTTGATTATGTAAAATTACAGTTTAAATGATTCAAATCGAACCTTTCGTTTAAAGTTACGACGGGTTTAAAAATATGTACTCTAAGTAAGAAAAATGTTGCGGTTTGAGCGAACTGGGGAGAATCTTGATGCTTGGTTCGATGAAGTTGAAACACGGCACTAATGATTGCGATAAAAAGTAAGAATAACAAATGCGTGGATTTTTCGAAAATAAATCCCTATAGGGGTGTAAATAGGTGATGTAGATTTTAGGGGAGATCATTATTGCTTGCTTCAATTTCCGTGGAAATTCGTATGAACAAACTAAAAATAGGAAAACTGAAACAGATCCAACCATTTTTGCATAATCAGTCTCTGACAGGGTGAACAGTTCCGCTGATCCTGAGACCACAGCAACAGAAATGAATGGGTAATTAATAAAATTCGTTGTGCTTCATTTTCCATAACTAGCCTTTTGAAGGGCTTCGTATTCTATTAAGTAGGTACTCCACAAACTTCAACGCCCCCTGTTGAAGTTTGTGGAGTACCTACGTAATCCGCGAAGACAAAGTCGCGGGCGAAGTGCTGGTATTGTAACAATTATGTAAATTGAAATGGCTTTACGAAAATGGGTTTTTTTTTTATTTACTTTAGCTATTGGTTCACATTGTGCTTCGGGCTGTTTGGATTAGACCCCAAGTTTTTAAGTATATTGAATTGATAGATATTATCGTATGACCCCTTTGTATTATTAATTCCTTCGAGTATTGAGAGCGTTTACGTGGTACGGTTGGTTATACATACAAACTTTCAAGAACGAATCTTTACCTGTATATGTGAGAACATTATGGCTCCGTTAGCGAATGGTGTTACCATTGCTGAGTACGGGACCAAACATAAAATTTAATTACACTTAATTTGCCATCGACACGTTAACAATATTAACTGATAACAATTAAACTTGTTAACGAAACTCTTCAAAATTAGAGTGAACAGGCTTCTTCTGGGTAAGCTCGCTCCATCGTCAACTTTGTCTCTCATCTATGACCTAGACTAGAGTCAAGAGTAAACTCATATTAAAAAAAAAAATATGCATACGCAAGGATAGTCTCAAAAGTTATACGGGAAAAAAGGTTTGGAAAAGAGCGAGAGCGATTTTAAGTTTTCATGATTACCTAAGAAGTTTTATCGACGGCGGAAAAATTAGGGTGAGTTATTCCCTAACTTTCCGCAGTCAAATAAACTCTTTTTAAACGAATTTCCCGGCAAAATGGTTTACACCAGTGCCATGTCATGGTAAATAAGAAAGAAAGAAAAGAAAATCAGTTTATTCTGCCGGAATAAACGCACAGAACACTAAAAACTTATCAACTACAATAATTATGAGAAAAATAAATAAAAGCTAAAAAAAAAACACATCACTGCCAGCCCATGTCTGGACCGGACATTAATTCGTAAAATTTCCTTGTTTTCATAAAGTAGCTGAAATTCCGTTGGCAAATAGTTTGAAAGCTATCCTTACCGTCATATACGAACTAAACTCACTTGAACATTTACAACAGCCTGACATCAATCATCGGTCAGTTGCCCAACAGACACAACACCCGTCTTATTGGAGATTCTCTTTTCAATAATATAATATCTTGGGACAACTCACACACGGTCATCCGATCCCAAACTAGGCAGAGCCTGTGCTATAGCAACCAGACAACTGATAAACATACTTATATATTTCTAAATTCATACATATTATAGACAAATTACACCCAGACACAGAACAAATGATCATGCTCATCACACAAAGATTTGTCCTGGGTGGGAATCGAACCCACGACCTCCGGTTTAGCAGTCAGGGTCACTAACCACTCGACCAACAGGCCAGTCAATTCAATGGTGGTCTGCTGGACTCTCCACTATGTTCCGCAAGTACCCTCATACTGGTAACCCTCGACATTACACGTCAGCGCAGCCTTCGTGCAGCTACTTCATCGTGACGTCATGACTTCCTCAAGCTCTTGAGCAGCAAGCCAGTATCCTAACCCTCATCAGCAGAGATCGGAATAGGTAGACTATATTTACCTAATGTTCGTGGAAGTAAGTAAAATAGAGTTGATAATACCTCCCGTAAAATCCCGGAATCATAAACGTGACGATTGTTCCCCGGGATTTAAGAAATTGCAAATTACTCATTTATCGCGTGACATTTTGGCAGCCTCCGTTAAGGCTGTCAAAATGTCACGTGATCAATCCTAACTAATAAAATAAATACGAAAGTTTAGATGTTACTCAATCACGCCAAAACGGCTGAACGGATCTTGATGAAATTTAGAACAAAGGTCGATTAAAGTCTGGAATAGCACATAGGCTACTTTCATTCATCCCAGGAAGATGTTGCCTATAGATAATTTTCGACTATCACGCAAGCGAAGCCGCTGGCAGAAGTGAGTTCCTTATAAGCGGAACTTTAAATACAGCCTCTAGAGTCTAGACAAAGCACAATCATCCAGTCAACATGAAGAGCCTTTAAAAATCCTCTCCTAGTCGATGCCAGCAGGCAGCCTCAACACAAAGCTCTACCGCATCCGACGCCCTGGCGATATAAGACAGCACGACGTTTATTTTTCCACATTCCTTTACCTTGCACTTGTGTCTTGTCTTGTAACAAGGGTTGCCACATGTCGAAGTGAAGGCTTGGTTGAAGTGATCATGAGGTGAGCTGTCAATCCATACAATCAAGATGTCACGTGATCACGGAGTAGGCTGTCATTTCATCATGATTAAATGGATTGACAGCTCACTTCGTGATAACTTCACCCAAGCCTTCACTTTGACATGTTTACAGAATCGACCAGCGGGTTTCCCCGGATTTATCCTAGTTTGGAGGGCGTCCGGGTGGGGTTTTCAAAAATTGTCCTTGTAAAACCTGGACACTTTTTGAGTCAAGGGAAACTCGATTGATTGAAAATTAAAAAGAAAAGCAATTGACGAAAACTAAATTCAGTTAAAAATTCATTCGTAATCGTGAGCCACCTACAAGCTAAATCCGTTGCTGCAAAATAGCCGACGCTGTAGTTTACATTGCAAACAAGCTGTAACAGGTTGTTAAAAAATGTTTTTTTTTTAAATATAAAATTACGTGTTTTTTTTTCGGGGATGTCCGAGGAAAATCTTTAATTTCACCCAAATGTCCGGGGTTTTAAAGATTTTGTCCGGTGTCGGCAAATTTGGTGATGGCAACCCTACTTGTAACGTAATACCGGATTTTTAATAAAACGCGGAACCCGGAGTTAACATGTTGGTTTAGGCAAGGATGCGAGCGTAAAACTATGCAATATCAAAAGGAGTTTGAGGGTTATGTGGGCATAGCCTTGACAGCGTCCTATATCCTACTAATATTATAAACGCGAAAGTTTGTAAGGATGGATGGATGTTTGTTACTCTTTCACGTCAGAACGGCTGAACGGATCTCGATGAAATTTGGCACAGAGGTAGATTATAGTCTGGAATAATACATAGGATCCTTTTCATCCCGGGAATATGTTCCCTTGGGATAATTTTCGACATAAACGCGGGCGGTAGCTTGTTCAAAATAATATATGAAAAAACAATTCGAAAAGGATTCTTTGTAACGCCAGTTGTCGTGATAGGAACAGACGCCAGCACAAAGCTACAAAAATCTGTCAAATTTCTTTAACAGAGTTTCAACTTTATCGCTGAAGTATTAGGTTCAAGATTGATTGGGAATTTTTTACAGTTTCGGGTAGCTGGATGTGGTGGCGTATATACATACATATAATACACAATTACCTTCATAACCTTTATAACTAACGCCCGCGCGTTCCATCATTTGTCTATGACATCGACTAATGGTACTGGAGCTCTGAGCTTTGGTCGATTTTAAATTATTTATTATATGTACGTCACTACTTTCATATTTTATTGTTCTGTAATTCTTATTTTTACTTCCTTACTTATATTATAAACGCGAAAGTTTGTATGTATAGATGTTTGTTACTCTTTCGCGGCAGAACGGCTCAACGGATCTTGATGAAATTTGGCACAGAGGTAGATTATAGTCTGGAATAACATATAAAACTTTTCTTTCCGGGACTATTTTCCTTTAGGATAATTTTCGACATTAACGCGGGCGGTAGCTAGTTGTTTTATAATTCACATAATTTTATAATAATTATTTTATTTGTATTTATATATCTCATTTTAGTATGTGTTCCGTGAGTGTATCCGTGGCATCACAGGCCCTATCAGAATACCAGTGCTAAGCTTTTTTTTTAAACAACGCAGCATATGCTGATAGGGACCTTTTTGGCCTTGCAAATATTAAAGTCATGCTGTTGTTAATTATTTTTTATGACTGTTAGTTTTAATTTATTTTACTTTTCTGTTTGTTCTGTGCGAGTCCCAAATAATGTTTCTTTCTTTTCTTTTCCTTCCTTTCTTTTCTTTCTTTTCTTTTCTTTCTTTCCTTTCTTTTCTTTCTTTTCTTTCTTTTCTTTCTTTCCTTCTTCAACTAGGACTATGTTAAACTAGGTAAGTCCGAATTTTGTCTAAGTCAGAATTGACAAACGAACAGCTAAGAATTATTAGGGAATGAAAGTATTACTTACACAAGCCTGCCGTTACTGGGGCCTGTTTCCAGTCTAACCGGATGTAACTATATTGATAACAATATTTTACATCAATCGATATCAAGCTGGGTAAGTTTGGGTTAGTATCTGCAATTGCAATAATAAAAGTTTTTTCAACACAACTCGAAAACTGGCTCCCCAGCATTTTTAGGCACGCGATCAATCGTCAATCAATCCTAATATATAAAATTCTTCCGTTACTGACTGAGTGAGTAACTGAGTGAGTAACTGAGTGAGTACCTGAGTGAGTAACTGAGTGAGTAACTGAGTGAATAACTGAGTGAGTAACTGAGTCAGTGACTGACAGACAACGCACAGCCGCAACTACTGGTCGTAGAAAGCTTAAATTTGGCATGTAGCTTCCCTGCACTCCGTAAGGGAGCACTAAGAAAGGATCTCCCGAAATTCCTACGGGAACGGGGAAGAACGGGATATACGCGTACGAGTCGCGGACAAAAACTAGTAAAATATATTTCAAACTAGAGAACGAAAATGCAATGCGATTCGAAAAAGCGCCGGCAGCCCCCTCTTATTCAATTGATATTATAATATCAGGCTAGTCACCGGACAGCTCCAACTGGTTACTAACTGTTTTATTTAGTTTGAAACTTCAAATGATTCACTTAGATATTTGTCAATTTACAGCCGGTCAATTTACAACGGCGTCGCCTATGGTGGAGGCTCACCATAGGCGACACCGTTTTAGAGCCTAGAGATAGCCCACTTCCATCAAATTGTTTAGCATATTTAAATTGGATTGGCTTATCTATACTAATGCAATAAAGCTGAAGAGTTTGTTTGTTTGTTTGAACGCGCTAATCTACTACAATAAAGTATAGAAAATACTGTAACCTTATTGGGAATTACAGTTTTGAGCCGTTTGGGGTCGAAACGCTTGGATCATGGGGTCCGAGTGCACGTCTCCTTTTCAAGGACATATCTCGCCGACTGATCGACACTTTGCGTGACCAGAGGACTGGCTCGTTCTTTGCCCAAAGAATTAGCATTGCCATTCAACGTGGCAATGCTGCCAGTTTTCTGGGCACGTTTCCGGATGACAGCGATGTGGAGGAATAATTTGACGCCTGAGTGTACTTTGTTTTTGTATATCTACAATAAAGTATATTTAAATAAATGTTTTTTTTTGTATATGATAGCCACATTCATGAAGAAAGCTATAGGCTATACGGGAATGGGGAAACAACTCTATCTCCTTTTGATTCTTCAAATCAATAATTTGTAACTATACTCAAATTCCAGTTCATATTTTTATAATCCCGGGTTTTAATTTTCATGATTCCATTTATGATTCCGGGATTTTACAAGAGGTATTATCAACACTATGTTACTTACTTCCACGAACATTAGGTAAATATAGTCTACCAATCTCGATCTCTGATTATATTGAAAGTAGAAAGGTACTAAATGATTCAGCAAAAAAACATATTCTCGTATACATTTAAGCAACCTTAAAAATAACGGTTGTAGTCTCAAATTCCCGGAGCAGATTAAAATAAAGTAAAAATGTTTCTTTTTCATTAAAAAGGCAGCTGTTAGTATACCTACTTAACTTTTAGATTAATTTTAATTAACAAGGAACCTTTTTTAAATATCACAGAGGTCCATACATATATTTTCATTAAAACAAATTATAATAGAAGCTTGGCTGGCCTGTTGGTCGAGTGGTTAGTGACCCTGACTGCTAAACCGGAGGTCGTGGGTTCGATCCCTACCCAGGACAAATCTTTGTGTGATGAGCATGATCATTTGTTCTGTGTCTGGGTGTAATTTGTCTATAATAAGTATGTATTTAGAAATATATAAGTATGTTTATCAGTTGTCTGGTTGCCATAGCACAGGCTCTGCCTAGTTTGGGATCGGATGACCGTGTGTGAGTTGTCCCAAGATATTATTATTATTATTAAAAATTAATAGGATGTACCTTACAATGGATGTACTTATCGCTAATGGATAAGATGGATATTTCGCAGCCAACTAGCTTAATCAGCCGTTTAATTGGCTGTCTAGCGATTTAATTGAACGGCGGCGCCGTTTATTCAGCAGTCTAAGTGATAGATCGGCATTTAATTGAACAGATAGGCATCTTACTTGGATCAATATCGTTTAATGACTTGCCTAGCCAAGTAGCGGAACATAGGGCAAAGGGAGCTTAGGGCACCCTGACACGGAAAGGTTAGGTTTCCTTAAACGTTGCAGACAGAATATTTTTACAACTCCCTAAATATGGGTATCAAATGAAAGGGCTTGACTAGTAGAATACTATACACTATGACAAATTTCAAATCCAAGATAACCGCCTTGTCATGGCCATCCGGCTGGCCCGGGGATACCGCACGGTCTCCGGCGAGGCGGCGAGCCTCCTTGCCGGATTACCGCCATGGGATCTGGAGGCGAGAGCCCTCGCGCACGTCTACGCGTGGCGCGTGGAGGCGCTTTGCCGGGGTGAAACTCCGCTGCCGCAGCAAATTGCAGCGCGGCAGACGGAGCTCCGGCAGGATACCATGGCGGTATGGAGACAGCAACTATAGCGACCCAGCGCTGGGCACGCCACTATTGCGGCGGTAAGGCTCCTCTTTGAGGAGTGGCTGGAGAGGCGCCACGGCGTCTTCACCTTCCGCCTGACGCAGGTACTCACCGGAAACGGCTGTTTCGGGAGGAACCTATTTCTGATTAAGCGGGAGGACACGCCCGGGTGTCAGCAATGTGAGGATCGCCCGGAGGACACGGTGGAGCATACGGTGGAGGTCTGCCCTGCTTGGGCTGAGCACCGCCGTGTCCTCGTCGAGGCGATCGGCGGCGGCGACCTCCCGCGTCCGGCCCTGGTTGAATCCATGGTCCGGAGCGAGGAGGCTCCACCTCCTTCTGCGAAGCAGTAATGCTAGCAAAGGAGGAGGCGGGCCGCGCGAAGACGCCCCGGGCGTCGGGAGTCGCAGGGCGATCCCCGGCCACCGTAGGCGCGGGCCTGCGGACAGTGAGCGTTGGGTGGCTCGCTGTCCGATCACCACCAGGGTCGGGTCGATGGCGCGTTGTGTTCACGCGCGCCTCAAAGAAATGTCAGCATAGAAGAAGGGGCCCGCTAGGGCCCGAGCCTGCCAGGGTTGCGGAATTTGTTTAAAAGAGCACCGCGGCCCTGGAACGTTAAGGGCTTTAGAAGGAACACGGATGGGTTTTAGTCAGTAAGAGTCTGACACGCCCTTCCGCTCCACCCAGAGCGGAAGAAGTCATTTGATAATTTCCCACCCTTAAAAAAAAAAAAGATGGCCTTCACAAAAATGCGAATTACCTATATTTTTAGAATAATGTACACTATATTGAAAAGGAATGAGGAATATTAACTAACGAAATGAAAATAAAAAGATTTGTATGTATGTATGTTATGTATGTCTATATTAATATTATTAATTTGTCTGATCAATGCCCTAGATTGATGAGGAAAGGGACCGCTGCTATACTACGTATGTAATTACAAAATATTTGCGGTCTCCGGTTACGCCAGTTAAGTCAACTCCATGGAATAAAGACTTGATTTCAACTACAGACAGATACCGCTATTGTGTTGAAAGTAATAAGCTTATCGTAAAAACAGTCAGACGCGTTGCCACGGCAACCTTGACAAAATGACCGCAAGGTTGTCTGGACTGGTCTGGACGATTTAAGTTTCCAGATTGTTCCTAGCTTCTGGCTCTAAACTTTCTAGTAAGGCCTACAGATATTAGATCCTTATCGGATTAGTTGTTTGACTCAGAGATCTGACGAATGTCAATTAAATTTAAAATCATTCTCAAAGGCAGAGCGTACCTATAAAATACCTTTAAAAAATATGAATGCAAAAAAAGTTAAAAATATGGTTACTAAATTTAAATTATGATACAGAATTGCTTTTGCAACGTGTGACTTAATAACTTGTATGTAATGTGATGATTTTCGCTTATTTAGACACACATGTGAAAATGTACACTCAGCACCAGTATCACACACATACCACACATACACATACACAAACACCACACACACACACACACCACACACACACACACCACACACACACATACAATAAACTACAATTGATCGTGTTTATTTTTTGTTATTTTTTTTTTCTTTTGTTTTTTTTTTCTATTTATTTATTTTGTTATAAAACTATAAGTTTATAATGTAAGGGCAGAGCGGAGCCTTCAACTACAGGCATCTTCTATGCCTAAATGGAGACATCTCGACATGTAATGTAAGCTAAAATGATTTGAAAAATAAACTTATTACCTATAAATAGTCCTCCTGGACGAAGTTCGGCCACAAACCAAGTCCCCAGGAGATATTACAGTGCGAGTGTGTGCGCAAAGACAGGTGCTCTCATTCTATTCATTGACACGATCGGTGAGAGTTACGGCGCAGCAGTGCGATTCTGTAAACATGTGCTTGGGTGAAGTGACCACGAAGTGAGCTGTCAATCTGTGTAATTAAGATGGAATGACAGCTTACTTCGTGATCGCTTCACCCAAAGCCTTCTCTTCGACATGTTTACAGAATCGATCGGCTAATGGAATGACAGCTCACTTCGTGATCACTTCACCCAAGCCTTCACTTCGACAAGTTGCAGAATCGACCGGCAGGACTCAAGGTTTAACGTGCTTTCCGTGGCACGCGGGTATCACCACGCACCACCACCTTTCAAACACCGGGCTGCTACTGAGATTCCTTATAGAAAAGGCCAATAACATTTTAATTTGTTTCATTTTTAACCCCCGACGCAAAAACGACGGGTTGTTATAAGTTTGACGTGTCTGTGTGTGTGTGTGTGTGTTTGTCTGTGGTATCGTAGCTCTCGAACGGATGAACCGATTTAGATTTTGTTATTTTTTTTGAAATTTGAATTAGACGGGAGTGTTCTTAGCTTATGTTTGATGAAAATCGGTCCAAGATGGCCACCGCCACAAAATGGCGGATTACATATTTTTTCACAACTCGCTAAATAAATATGGGTATCAATTGAAAGGACTGAAAAAAATTGCCAAATGCGACAGAAACACACACACAAACACGTCAAACTTATAACACGCCGTCGTTTTGGCGTCGGGGGTTAAAAATGAAATAAATAAATAATTTATTCAAAGTCAAAGCGTTTGTTTCAATTAGGCCATTAAACGGCACTTTTGAAAAATAAAATAAATAAATAAAATAAATAAAGAGACTACTGTCCATTCGGAAAGGTAGATTCTTATGGAGAAGAACGGACAAGAAACTGCAAATTAATTTTGATTACTGTTAGTTGTAATTACTGTAGGTTTAATTCCTTAATTTTCTGTTTGTCTTATGCGAGTCCCAAATTTTATTTTTTTTTCGTTTTCTTTTTTGTACTAAGTCGAGCTTAAATCAAAGTATTTGGCAAATATGAGTGGCCATCCATAATTTCTTTGGATTCCCCCTCTTAAAGCCCCATCCTTTCTTCAAATGTGATGAAACCTAATTTAGCCAAATACTAAATTTCTAGTCAGTAAATTGAGTTAGCGTTTCATATTTGAACACCCTGGATGAATGATCCTTTAAGTTGAAAAGCTCTACATTTTCAGTTTAAATAGTTAGAAAATTCAATATTATGTTAAGTTTAAAATGCCCTTTATTTTAGGATCTCATTTCATTTTAAAGTAACCCTTTCCCGAGGCTTAGGGCCTGTTTCACCACATTTGAATAAGTTCCCGTTAATAAGTTAACGGGAACTTATTCAAATGATCTGGCCAGATCATTTCAAACTAATTCTGTTCCATTTTTTTTCAATAGTAGTGTCTATTAGATTGTGAAACAGACCTTAACTAGGAATACGGACCCTCGATACTAAGTGATACTATAAGAAACGAATTCGGATCACTGACCCCAGAGTACCCGTTTAACAAACATAAACAAAGAAACAATTTTATTAAGAGGTAGGCTGACCTGAACCTATTGTACCACTCCCCTTCGGTCACCTACGCAATCTGGTAAGAAAACGCACTAATGATAAACATCACAAGCTATGGGTTGACCATAGTGAGTGCAGGCAGGCCAAAGAGGCACTTCGCTCTATTGATGGCCGTTTCACGAAAAAAGCCCTAAGACTTACTAAACAGCAGTTGCGTACAGTCACAGCCGTCACAACTGGCCATGGGTCTTTTAATAAACACCTCTATGTCATAGGAGTCACCGACAGCCCACTTTGCAGAGCCTGCATGGAGGAGGACGAGACAGCAGCACACCTGCTACTAAGCTGCCCGGTAGTCGCTGATTACAGGGCTAAGTACTTCGGTAACCCAGGTACCCTTTGTGAGATAGTTAGTAACACCAAGGCGTTGCTGGCCTTCCTTGGGGAGCTGGGGTGGATCGAATGACACATTTGTCCCACCTGCACGCAAAATACGCGCTTAGTCGTGGAGTTGCGGAAACCAGCCCGAGTTACATACATACATACATACATACATACGAGGTAGGCTGACTGTTCATTGGAGCGGAGAGGAGAGGAGCGGAGCGGATTTATGACAATATTAACACAAGGAAATGCGAACTAGTTTAACATTAATACAAAGCTGAGAAGCGGAGCGAGGCAGCGGAGCGGAGAAGTGGAGCAGGGAAACGAAGCGAGGAAGCGGTAAAAACCGGCCACCCGCTCAAATTACTCGCCGCGAGAACTCGCTAACTAGCTCCTCTCAGTCCGCAACTCCGCTCCGCACTACCTCGCTCCGCATCAATGGACAGACAGCTTTAGAGCTAAAACCGACACATTTTATAAATAAACATAACTTTACAATCCTAACTTCCTAAGTAATGCAAAACTAAGTTTGTAACCTCCTCATGTCGTAACTTGGCGCACGGGTAGATTATGGCTTATAATAGGACACTTTTAATTCCGGGAATACGAGTATATTATCCCACCTAATACATTTTCATGTAAAGTAACGCCAAGACGAGTTTATATTGCTAACACTGTAAAAAGTTATCAAATCTATGGAGAGCCAAGATCCTAACGCTACAATCGTTGTCCACCCCGGTGTTCCATCTCCCACCCACGCCGGGGATCGCGGAAACATATGCGAATTAACGTATCCCCGGCTGAACGCTACACTCCTTTCTGAGCGAAGAAAATGCCTAACGCATGCCACGCCGTCCGGGGACACGATGTGGTTATGTGGGGCTTGCACCCACTAAAAACTTCACCTATGCACCTACTTTTGTATTGATGGGTGGGCCGCGAGAACTGCTACGCATGATATTCGCGACCCACCCAGCGTGGCCCACTTCTGGGCTCCCTCTTCTTTGCCCGCCTACGGGGCTGGGCTATCACCAAAACTCCAGGGACCGGGCAACGTAGACGATAGAGTCCCGATCTATCGTCCGCTGGCCCCTCCCGATCAATCGTCCGCTGACCCCTACGCTACACTCCTAACCTAGGGAGTTTGTTGCGCCACTTCTTCTTCCCAGTTAAAACACTAGGAAGTGGTGGCGGGCGTTTTGGGGGACTGACTTTATGTAGAAATTTGACGTTCAAAAAGTGCTGGCTCTCAGCCTAATTTGAATAAATGACTTTTGATTTTGAATTTCTAACACTCTCTAACTCTCATCATTATAGCGTTCTGCGTGAATCCTAGTCTTAAGTTCTCTACAAACACTAAATAAGGTGTAAAATGTGTGGTTTGGCCGTTTCGTTACTCAAGGACCTATTGGCATAAAATTAACACCTAGTGAATAACTTTATTTACGCTTGTCGCAGGCACAGCTATACGCCTATATTTCTCATTTAGTCCCATGTAAAACTAAAAAAAAAAGTTTTTATTGCTTCTCATACAATTGTTCTACAGCACAAAATGAAGGCAGCCCCGGTAAGTTATAAAGATATCTACTTGTGATGGGGTTTAACAATTTTGAGACATAATATAAAGGAAAAGAACAGAAAAACAAAGACAAAATAAACAAATATAGTTTCCAGGATGATTTCAACATTTTCTTGTTTGTGAAAACTGTGTGACTCATTGCCATCGAACAGACACACATCCAAGCTCAGGGCTGTTACTAACAAATGCCAAATGGACTTTGTTTAAATTCCGGGAATCGAACACAGAAACTCAAGCTCAGCAGTAGCATTTATGACTACTACACCACTGAAGGAATAAATAATTCAATCAAACTCCAGTATAAATAACGCAAAAAGTACGTAGGTTACCTACGGTTTTTCGGCAAAAAAAGCGATATAGTCCATAAATTCAGCTTAATAATATTAATTCAGCAGGTATTATACCATAGAAGCGACTTTTTTCAGATTTTTCAGGAGTGTCCCACGTTGATAAGAGATTTGACCGTGTTTGCAGAAAGGATTTTACTTGAACATTGTTTTCCAAAATTGCTAATAAATTAAGGTAAATTTTAGGGCCGCAGTCCGTACTTTCTTTTTTACATTCGGACGAACACAAAACAATACAAAGAACACACAAACACACACACAAAACAAACACAAAGAAACAACACAAAAGAAGAAAAAAAAAATACAACAAAATCTAAAAATTAAATTCTATTTGTTGCAGCCGCTTCTAAAGACATATAAAGTGCTGGCTCTTAGCCTAATTTGAATGAATAACTTTTGATTTGAATCCGTTTTCTTTGGCATTTATTTTTAACCGACTTCAAAAAAGAAGAGAACCTCAATTCGGTTGTTTTTTTATGTTTACTACGTCATTTATGAATCGATTTAAAAAAATATATTTTATTATGCGAATGGATATATTAATTTAATTTCGATTGGTCCCATAGCAATTTCATCAAAGTCACACAGTAGTTTGGTTTTAAATCAAAATAGCTGGAAAAAATATGTCATCGAAGTAAACGAAATTGCCTTTTTTGCTTTTTGGTGATTCTGTAGCGGCATCAATGCCGCCACATGAAAAACTAAGAAACGAAATTTGTACGGCAACAAAAAGAACCGCAGCGCCATCTACGACGAACTAACAACGAAATCCTGCATCGCGCAAACAAAGTCCTCCGTGCGATTTAAACATATACAACAGTCCGAATATCAACTATTGGGCAGTTGCCCACCAGACACAACAACCGTCTGGTTTGGAGAAAAAACTTTTATTACCAGTTAAGGTATGCGGGACTTTACTCTCTGTACCGCATACCTCTATAATGGTGACCCTCGACATTGAACGTCAGCGCAGCCTTCGTGCAACCACTTCGGCATGACGTCATCATCATCACTCCTCATCCTGACCTCAAGCTCTCGAGCAGCTAGTCATACAGCCAGCCAGTACCCACGGCAACTACGGGTATCCTGGTATTTTTTAATCAAAAAGTTTTTTTTAACAAGAAAAGCCAGTAACGGTCGTTTTATACAAAACCTAAAAAAGGTCCTCAGAGACAAGACCTTTTTACTACCTAAACACTGGGGAAAATTTGAAAAGTTTCTGCCATATGCGTGACATTGATTACTTACAGAAGAATATTCCTACTTATTGGATTAAAGTCTAATTTTGCAGAGAAAGCTTCGGGTCGAACTCGTATTACTCAATTTAAATTCTACGGGGAAATAGGGAATTTTTTACTTTAAAATATTGTAGTCAAAATATCAAAAGCTTTTGATGTAATTGTTTTCAATTTTTAGATAAAATACAGAAATGCGGATTGATGTTTTAAGAATAATTGATGTTAAATGTTCGCGAGACGAATCCACTCGTACAAATGAAACACAGGTTTTAAAATTACACAAATGAAAAACATTGAGGTTCGGTGTTCCTTTCATTTCTGGAGTGCATCTTTGATTCAGCTGAATGTTGTATTGGGTGTCAGCTTATTTATTGTATGTACTAGTTGCCGCCCGCGGCTCCGCCCGCGTGATTGTCGAAAATTATCCCAAGGGAACATATTCCCGGGATAAAAAGTACCCTATATGTTATTCCAGACTATAATCTACCTCTGTGCCAAATTTCATCAAAATCCGTTCAGTAGTTTTTACGTGAAAGAGTAACAAACATCCATACATACATCCATACTTACAAACTTTCGCCTTTATAATAGTAGTAGGATGTATCTGTTTTTTATTATTATTTATATATATATATTTGTTGCATATTTACCCATATTTTATACTTATTATTTTGATTTGTATGTGTCTTTTATACGTGCTCCGTGAGTGTATCAGTGGCACCACTGACTGGCCCTATCAGAATACCAGCGTTATTATTTTTTTGATATCGCAGCATAAGTTGAGATGGGGACCATTTTGGCCTCGCACGGATAATTATTTTATTATTATTATCCATGTTTATTATATCATATACTGTTCTTTCTTTCTGTATTGTATAGTCACAAAAATCCACGTTTTCATTTCTATTAATAATAGATTTTGCCCGCGATTTTGCTCGTGTCAAGTAGCGTATAGTCGTCTCCTTATTCATCATCATCATCATCCACAGCCCGATTTCGCCCACTGCTGAGCATAGGACTCTCTTCTCTTGTGCCAATCGTCACGTTCCTGTGCCAGCCTCATCCAGGTTCTACCCAAGATGGCAACAATGTCGTCCGCCCATCTCGCCGCTGGCCGACCAACACTTCTTCTTCCAGTCCTCGGGCGCTACTCGGTCACTGTCTATCATCACCGCGTCCCTGTACAAATCGGTTCTGAAATTTGACGTGAGAACGGAACAAACTCTCGCAATATTAGTTAGAATACTTTACAAGGCATTGCCTTATGTGGTTGCTTTCGTTCTTAAATAAATAGGTCCTGCACTTCTTTCGAGAAGTTCTGATACGTATCTTATTTTGTCAGGCTATTTTCATGTGAAAATAGTAGTTTTTTTGACTGAAACAGAACAAAATTGAATGGCCATTGATATACACCACATTCCTTATTCCAGGCAAATGCAATGCAACCTCGTAGCACTGCAAGTAGATAAAAAGTAAATAGTTTTGGATATCGTGTCTTTCAAGTAAAGATTTAATGCATGTATGTGTATTTTGTAGTTTAGTTTACCAGCCATGAAGAATGAAAAACATACGAGATGTCGAATATATCAGTCCACATCTCGTATCAGTACGATTCTTCCTTACTAGCCGTTCATACGAAATTTGTTCGAAAGAGTCACCGCGGACCTGGAACGCAAAGGGCTTTAGAAGGAACACGGATGGGTTTTAGTCAGTAAAAGTCTGACACGCTCTTCCGCTCCACCCAGAGCGGAAGAAGTCATTTGATGATTTCCCATCCTTAAAAGCCGTTCGTACGTCTCCACAAAATCTTCCATCGTTTCTTTGGTCTTGCCAACAAGTGATCATACCAAATTTAGAACCAAAACATTCCAAATTATGATTTAAATCTCTTAAAGAAAATTTACTTAGTGATTAATTAATCTAAAAAGGGGTTTATCGTAATCACTAGGTGTCGAAGGCACGTTTAAAAGTGTTTTATTTAAATGCGAATTGTTTTAGTTTACTCGTCAAATAATGACACTTAATTTGCCCCTAAACTTAAATGAAACTAATTGGATTTGGAAATACATTTTTCACCTAGGCTTGAAATTACAAGTCGAGATAATTTCAAACAATCGCCACCAACTCAAGTTTCAACTTTATTACCGAGTGTTTTAAATTGATTTTTAAGTTAACATTATTATTAGCTTCTGCCAGCGGCGTCAGTGCGTGAATGACAGAAATTATCGCAAGGGAACATACTCCCGGGATAAAAAAGTAGCATATGTGCTAGTCCAGATTATAATCTAGCTCAGTGCCAAATTTCATTCAAATACGTTCAGCCGTTCTGGAGTGATTGAATAACAAACATCCATCCATTAATCCAAACTTTCACATCAATCTATCTATATATAAATAAAAATAAATATTCGAAATGTATGTACGCGAAAAACTTGAGAACGACCTGATTTTTTTTTTTTTTTTAATTATTCAATTTACATTAAATCTTTTTTTGTAGTAATTGTCAGGGCGAGGTTTTGTCGAATCTGTTGAATTTGAAGGTCAATTAACGCTTTCGGTTAATTAACGAATAATTGCCTAGAAAACATTCGTAACAAACTTCCACTTGTGCATCATGAATTCATGATGCATGGCTTGCGGTACCGTCTATTTAAAACCAGTGGATTTTTTCGCTCTAAAAGATTTATTTGATGAACACATCACACTAATATTATAAAGGCGGAAGTTTGTAAGTGTGTCTGTGTATGTTTGTTACTTCTTCACGCAAAACGGCTGGACCAATTTTGGTAAAATTTGATATGCAGGAAGTTGACACCCTTGATTAACACATCAGCTATAATAATACAACATAGCTTTTTATTGAGGGAGTGTGTTCCCTTCGGATAATATTCGACGTTCACGCGGAGTATCTGATAAACCGCGGGTTGTTCCACGGGGCGCAGCTAGTAAATTATAAAGGCGAAAGTGTTCGCATTTATAATTTTGTTTCTTACGTATATACGCCTACATCACGGAACAGATTTTTATATGAATTGGTACAGTGGTAGGTAGAGCTCTGGAATTGGTAGTGGTAAGTAGGGCCCTGGAATTGGTAGTGGTAAGTAGGGCCCTGGAATTGGTAGTGGTAAGTAGGGCCCTGGAATTGGTACATTGACAGATAGGGCCCTGGAATTGGTACAGTGGTAAGTGGGGCCCTGGAATTGGTACAGTGGTAAGTAGGGCCCTGGAATTGGTACAGTGACAGATAGGGCCCTGGAATTGGTACAGTGGCAAGTAAGGCCCTGGAATTGGTAAAGTGGTAGATAAGGCCCTGGAATTGGTACAGTGGTAGGTAAGGCCCTGGAATTGGTACAGTGGTAAGTAGGGCCCTGGAATTGGTACAGTGGTACGTAGGGCCCTGAAATTGGTAAAAGGTTGGTAAAAAAAATTGGTAAAAGTCAAAAAGTCAAAAGTCAAAACGTTTATTTCAATTAGGCCATTAAACGGCACTTTTGAACGTCATCGTTTACAGTTCAGTAAAAATAATAGAATTACATTAATAAAGTGACTCTACTGTCCATTCGGAAAGGTAGATTCTTATGGAGAAGAACGGACAAGAAACTCCATAGTTACTCTTTTCAAATAATGATTTTACAAAATTTGGTTTACAAAAATTAATTTAATGTTATGTGAGGACGATGCACCCAGAGTATGCTACTTATAACAACAAAGTATCACCAGCAGAGGTAAACTTATTAATTTCCTAAAGAAATTTAGGTAAATGGTACTCACATATTTACAAACATTGGAACCATTAATTATTGGAACCATTACAAACATTGGTATGTGGGGCCTTGGAATTGGTACAGTGGTAGATAGGTCCCTGGAATTGGTACAGTGGTAAGTAGGGCCCTGGAATTAGTACAGTGACAGATAGGGCCCTGGAATTGGTACAGTGGCAAGTAAGGCCCTGGAATTGGTAAAGTGGTAGGTAAGGCCCTGGAATTGGTACAGTGGTAAGTAGGGCCCTGGAATTGGTACAGTGGTACGTAGGGCCCTGAAATTGGTAAAAGGTTGGTAAAAAAAATTGGTAAAAGTCAAAAAGTCAAAAGTCAAAACGTTTATTCAATTAGGCCATTAAACGGCACTTTTGAACGTCATCGTTTACAGTTCAGTAAAAATAATAGAATTACATTAATAAAGTGACTCTACTGTCCATTCGGAAAGGTAGATTCTTATGGAGAAGAACGGACAAGAAACTCCATAGTTACTCTTTTCAAATAATGATTTTACAAAATTTGGTTTACAAAAATTAATTTAATGTTATGTGAGGACGATGCACCCAGAGTATGCTACTTATGACAACAAAGTATCACCAGCAGAGGTAAACTTATTAATTTCCTAAAGAAATTTAGGTAAATGGTACTCACATATTTACAAACATTGGAACCATTAATTATTGGAACCATTACAAACATTGGTAGGTGGGGCCTTGGAATTGGTACAGTGGTAGATAGGTCCCTGGAACTGGTACAGTGGTAGGTATGGCCTTGGAATTGGTACAGTGGTAGGCAGGGCCCTAGAATTGGTACAGTGGTAGGTAGAGCTCTGGAATTGGTACAGTGGTAGGTAGGGCCCTTGAATTGGTACAGTGGTAGGTAGAGCTCTGGAATTGGTACAGTGGTAGGTAAAGCCCTGGAATTGGTATAGTGGTAAGTAAGGCCCTGGAATTGGTACAGTGGTAGGCAGGGTCCTGGAATTGGTACAGTGGTAGGTAAGGCCCTGGAATTGGTACAGTGGTAGGTAGGGTCCTGGAATTGGTACAGTCGTAGGTCGGGTCCTGGAATTAGTACAGTGGTAAGTAGGGCCCTGGAATTGGTACAGCGGTAGATAAGATTGGTACAGTGGTAGCTACGTAAGACCCTGAAATTGGTAATAGGTTTTTTGCGAAAATCTATATTACCGCGAGCGAACTCGCGTCCTAAAGCTAGAATAAAATAATTATGGAAAACGGATTTTAGTATTGGGGTTGGTTATTATATTTTCTTATTTCTCTTTTGTTTCTTCAAACGCTAAAACCTAATAAAACACGAAAGAAAGAAGAACACCTAGTTACACCAAATATAGGCGAAAGTTTTATTACGTTAGCAAAAGCTTTTGTTCTGGAATCGTAGAAAAAAAATAAAAAAACATAGAACTTAAGCCCTCGTTGGATCAGTTGTCACAAGCCCCGCTGCTGAGACTGCGGCATTGAGTTTGATCCCCCCAGGCAGTTTTATTAGGTCCGTATTTGCATGTCAGACGAAATCTGTCAAAAATGTATGAATTTTCATTCAAAGTCTAAATTTTTAGGCTTTTTTGAACGAAGAACGTTGCTTAAAGATGAGTAAAATTGGCCCTGTGACCAAAACCATGTTTATTTTTTTAAAATACTTAAACATACATATGTATATATGTATTACATTATGTATGTACTCATTTTGCTATCATACGAAATCATTGGTATAAAATTACACCCAATATCCCTAATAGGGAAAAACAGGGGATCAAAACATTGTTATTATTTTTAATTTTATTATTATTTAAAGGCCAATTTCGCGGCCACTAATGTTATAATATGGATTTTTAGAAAGGCCTTTTAAAATGCGTAAATTTTTATAATGGGAGCAAAGTCGATAACAATTTAGGTTCGGGGATACGGCTGCCAAAAAAATTAAGATTCTGAGAAATTTTTGTCAATATTTTATTTAATCGTCGATTGACACTCAGCGTAGAATACGCTAACTAACGGTACAATTTCGTGCATCGTGGCTGATGCGACAATACTCAGAGTATGAAAATGTATGGCACCGCTTCCCAAGCAGGCCGCGCGCGTCTTTTGCAGACCTCGGAAATGGCGCCATAAATTCTCATCAAAATCAAAATCAAGAGTCATTTATTCAAATTAGGCTGAGTGCCAGCACTTTTTGAACGTCAAAGTTCTACATAAAGACAGTCCCCCAAAACGCCCGCCCGTCACCACTTCCTAGTGTTATAGCTGGGAAGAAGAAGTGGCGCAACAAACTCCCCAGCAACACATGTGTCTGTTTAGTTTAAAAAAAAAGAATTTATACGTAGACTTCGAGCCGCACATTCAGCGGCTAGTATCCAGGCGATGAGCGTTGCTGCTGCTCTTGCGCGGCTTTTATCCAGTTTAGGAGGGCCTTACGCCTCCTGTCCAAGGCTCTATGCACGAATCGTGTGGGCCATAGTCACACATGGGGTACTGGTGTCGGCGAACAACCTAACAACCCGCAATGCCGTGATACTGCAAAGAGCGTATAGAGATAAAAAGGGCTGTTAGAGTGATAAAGAGCACGATCGTTGCCTACTTTACAATTTCGATAGAGCTATTCTTAGCTTATTGAAAACAAAAAAAGTGTTTTAGATCTGTTTTATGTTTTACTCGATGCCGCCCGCAGTTCCGCTCACGTGAATGTCGAAAATTATCCCAAGGGAACGTACTCCTGGGATAAAAAGTATCATATGTGTTATTCCAGACCATAATCTACCTCTGTGCCAAATTTCATCAAGATACGTCCAGCCGTTTGCGCGTGAAGAAGTAACAAACATACACACACACTCACAAACTTTCGCCTTTATAATTACCAACCGTCATGGAAAAACCAATCACACTAGAAATACCATTTTTAGGGAATATTAGTAATGTTTATATTTTATAGGCATGTGAGTTCAGTGACAATAATATCCTTATTCTAAGATCTCTTTCTTCTTTCACTTTTGCCCGACCTGGGAATCGAAACCCACGCGCAACAATCGCGCTTGCGACTGCGAGTTCAACGCATTAGTAATAAGTATCTAGTACTTACAATGGTGGCTTTACTGAGCACTAATTTACCGCAACAACGATGTAAACACTCCTGAATAAATACGGTGAACAGCGCAATTATTAACATAAACAGAACTGAATTAGGTAAGTCTAGCTAGTTGCTGAACGGACGCTGAATAAATTACAATATTTAGAAAGAAAGCTTACTTAGAGGAACATTTTGTTGTAGAAATCTGAAGTACCATTTTTTAGATTGTGTTGCTAAACATTAAGGAGAGGTTTTTGTTAGTTACTGACCTTAGGTTACTACACCAACCATCAGCCTAAACATGAATGATGTAACCCATAACTATAAAAATATATTATTTTTAAAAGAGTGTCCGTGGAGTTTCTTGCACGTGCTTCGCCATAGAGATCTACGCTTTGGAACGTGCAAAGAGCTTCATCTTTTTGACCGACCGACCTTGACAATTCAAAAGTGCCTGTAAATGGTCTAATTGAAATAAAAGCTTTGAGTTGTTGAGTCTTTGAGAATCGATCGATCGTCGATCGATGTCTTCGATCGATGGTAGAATGGATTAGTCGACGTCGATCGATAGTTTCTACTTCTTTCTTCGATCAGCCAAAGCTACCATACTAATCGATCAACGTCGATCGATGTCGATTGATGACATCGATTGACGATCGAGCGATTAGTGTAGTAACCCTAAGTATTAGTGTATGCGATTGTCGATGCCAAAATATAAGGAATTGATCACGAGACATTTTGACAGTGTTTATCATCATCTGCCTAGCCTTTTCCCAACTATATTAGGGTCGGCTTCCAGTCAAACCGGATTGAGCTGAATACCAGTATTTTACGTGGAGCGGCTGCCTACCAGACCTCCACTACCCATTAACTGGGTAACACGGTACTCCTTGGCCAGACTTGTGTCAGATTATCTGGCTTCTGACTATCCGTAACGACTGCCAAAGATCTACAAATGACAGCCGGGACCTTCTTTATTATATCCATGGCCGGGACCAACGGCTTAACGTGCTTTCCCAGGCACAGAGGAGTCTCGATATGTTCAGATGGTCACCCATCCACAGACCAACCTCGGCAAGCGTTGCTTAACCTTGAAGATGGACCCGCTGGGCTGTTATTATTTAGCCACTGTTTATCAATCCCATAAATTTGAAAAGTTTTGACAATCATCTTCGCCTCGCTACCGCGCTGACAGACTGTCACTTGTCTCGAGCCTCTTATCTTAAAAATTTGATCTTTCTTTATTCTCTGTGAATTTACGACTCATAATTTTTTTATTAGCTACTCCCAGCTTTATATTGAAGTCATCTTCATGTCAATTAGGAATTAGGATATTCCATAGTCAATTAGGAAACCTTATAGTTCCACCATGTCTGTCTGTCCGTCCGCGGTTTAACTCAGAGAAAGATGAAATTTGGTATGGGTACAAATCATTCCGACAAAGTGGTAGAATAAAATCATGAAATAAATTTTTTTTTAGGGTGGCCTTCAAGTAAAGTGGCGTAGATTTTGTTTATATCATCTCATCATCATGGTGTGGTATGTCGTTGTATAGGTCGTTTAAAAATATTTAGGGTTTGTTAAAACCATTTTTCCATCCAAGGATCCGTTTGCGAAATATTAAGCTTGAAAGTGCACATTTTTGTTAGTCACGTGTCCAGCCTCTGCCAGCTAAACGGTTGTTTTTGGAGACGTGAAAAGTTCATGGTAGTAGCGTATATAATGAATTTAAAAGGAAAACCATCACAGCTAAGTAGGTTCTACAAGTTGACGAGTAATAGCCGATCAACTTAAAAAATGGAACTGGGTCAGTAAAAAAAAACCTAATAAATCCACAGAAAATGACTTAAAACCAAGTGCATTTGTAAATAGTAACTTTGTAATCTAATAATAGTGAAGTACATTTTACTATATTTCTGACATGGTTTAGGAGACTGGTATCTACGGAACCATTTTTTTTAAAGGATGGGAAATCATCAAATGACTTCTCCCGCTCTGGGTGAAGCGGAAGGGCGTGTCAGACTCTTACTGACTAAAACCTATCCGTGTTCCTTCTAAAGCCCTTTGCTTTCCAGGGCCGCGGTGACTCTTTCGAACAAATTCCGCAACCCTGGCAGGCTTTGGCCCTAGCGGGCCCCGTCTTTTATGCTGACATCTCTTTGAGGCGCGCGTGAAACACAACGCCATCGACCCGGGCTTGATGGTGATCGGACAGCGAGCCACCTAATGCTCGCCGTCCGCTGGACCGAACCTATACACCCTACAATCTATATCTTCCAAGAGCCTTTGCGTCGTTTTCATTCATAACCGTCTTTTATCTAACTTGACACAAATATTTTCCTTTGGTTTTGCCCTTACAAATATTTCCTCAATGGATTTATTACGATACGCAAGATTATGATCCTCTTTACGAGTATAATTATAATGCAAATTTGCCTAATTAACGACATAATTATAATGTATATAAAACGGAAACCTTTCAAAACAGTTTACATAATATATAATTATACCAAAATATAAAATATCAAAGCGTGTTCACTTCATGAAATGCTTGTACCCTCGTAACCTACCCACTTAAAATAATTAAAATGTTTCATAAGCTGCTCACACATTTGCTCAAAGCTAACACTTCTGAGCAAACATTGGCAGAACTTGGAGAAAATAATAACTGTGTACGAAAACTTATCACATTAATTCGGAGTACGCGAGCATGTCACTATTATTATATTATTATTAAGACGGTCTTGTTGTCGACTGATTAAGTATCTGTCAGTTGTATGTCGTTGTAGAACCTCGATAACTTATTAAATATCTTAACTAGCATTTGCCTGCGACTTCGTACGCGCATATCCTGTTTTTGGACGTTCCCGTAGGTATTTCGGGAAATCCTCCCCTACAATTTCTAAGGAACCTACATGTCAAATTTCAGTCTACGACCAGTAGTTTTGGCTGTGCGTTGTCTGTCAGTCACTGAGTCACTCAGTCAGTCTGTAACGAAAGAGTTTTATTAAATTATAAACGCGTAAGTAACTCTAGTCTGTCTATTTATTACCGCTACGTCTTAACAAATTAAGCCAACAGATTCAGAGGCTGGACCGGTTAAGATAACACCTGGCTTAGTAGTAGACCATGTCCTTAACGTAGAATATTTTTTTATCCCGTGGGTATAATCTCGAAATAATTTCAGAGTGCCAATTTTACTAATTTGTTTGCATTCGCATCTCAGTCGCAAAAACTAAACTGAAATAGTCAAAAAACATTTTTTTAAATAGTTTTTTGACAGATTAATGTTTTTTGAAAATTTGTAGTGTTGGCAGTCTAATTTTTGCGCGAGCGAAGGCGTTAACTGAAGCCGCCATGATTGATAACATTACCTCGAAATAATTCATGTTTCAGTAATGATTTCATGGAATTGATTGTTTTTAATATTCGACGGGATGAAGTACGACATACAATTACTTTTCCGGGAAACAAATCCAGTTTGTAAACATTTCCTTTGAAGCAGAATTTGGGCAAAACTAAAATTTTGTGTTCATTAGCAGTTAATAGATTCGCGACAAAATATTTTACTAGTATTATTTTAAAACAAAAATATACGTACTTTTATGTCGCATCAAATTTATTAAATTATTTTTTGATTAGGTATCTTATGAGTTCTCTCGTTCTAAATAATAACAGCCGCCCACGTCGTTCTTCAAAGTTAAGCAAGGCCTTCCGGTGGAGTATTCGTATAAATAAATAAGTGGCTCATTCAATAACACTACACGTACAGTGAATACACAGTGGGAACGACCAATCTACCGGCTTTTTTTTGGTTCGAATCGCACTTTGCAAGGATATTGGTCACAGATCCAATTGCCACTAGGAGTAAATATTTGTAGAGCTTGTTTTTCAGGGTTTTGGGAAAATAAACGCACGAAAATCTACTCGAAACGGTATAGAAAAATACAATGGGTGGAATCAACGTGTTGGTTACTTTTTCACGTCTAATGTGTTTTTGGGCTCTGCGTAATAAGTTTTTCTCTTCCATTCGTCTCTGTCTGTTTATCATACACTCCCCTTTCATTCTTATCATCCTGTTCACAATCTGTATCCCTGCAATTGATCCCGGTAACAAATCGTACAACGAACAAAGGCTGTGTTTCAAATTATTCAACAGTAGATAACAAAACCCAAATTACAACTTAACTCATAAATCTTGCTACGGTGTAGCAATTTGGCTACGCTTGCTACGGCGTAGCACATTCGTACACTTTATCGTGCACGCATACAGTTCCGTTCGCTTTCATACTGTATATTTCAGTTGTTCAGTAGGAAAACGGGGAATCTTTACTACATTTCGATAAATCGCAAACAATTTTCATCTGTCCACTCCATGAAAACAAGTATTCAGCCTCCGGCATTTAGAAACGAACTGAGTGGGTAAGCGGGCGGGAGGAAGTACGCGCCAGCTACGAGTCGTTCGCACACGGCGCGTAGCTGGCGCCCGAGCGGAGCGCGTGCCTACTAACGGCGCACAAACTTGAAATGCACGCATGCAGCTCGCAAGAGTGTCGCTAGCGCGCATTCGCCAGATGTGGACACACCCTAGGGTTTAACAAATGGCAATGACTGAATTGCTCTCGTAAAAAGTAACGGCAATCATCCTAACTTGTTCTAACTTTTTTTGTTTCATGTTTGTTTTATATGTGTATTTCTAAAGTAAACAGATCTATTATGCTCTGTAATATCACGCCGGTAAGTATTTCACAAGGGGTCAGCCAGAAGTGCAGCTATAATACATACATTCACGTAGTTAACGTCCCGTGTAATCGGGAGCGAGTCCTTAACCGGGTACAAGTGCAAACTCTGAAATACTGAGAAATCCCAAAGGAACAAACACAACTACTGTCGCCGACCCAGGAATCAAACCCAGGACATAATGTTCATCAGTTAACGCTTGCAACCACTTAAACTCCGGCGGTAAGGCCCGTCTTTGGGGAGTGGCTGGAGAGGCGCCACGGCGTCCTCACCTTCCGCCTGATGCAGGTACTTACCGGACACGGCTGTTTCGGAAGGTACCTATTTCGGATTAAGCGGGAGAACACGCCCGGGTGTCAGCACTGTGAGGATCGCCCGGAGGACACGTGTCCTCGTCGAGGCGATCTGCGGCGGTGACCTCTCGCGTCCGGCCCTGATTGAATCCATGGTCCGGAGCGAGGAGGCTCGGAGAGCGGTCACCTCCTTCTGCGAAGCAATAATGCTAGCGAAGGAGGAGGCGAGCCGCGCGAGGGAAAGGCAAGGCTTTTGCCGCAACCGCCGCTACAGGAGAAGACGCCCGCCGGCCGCCCGTCGGGAGTCGCAGGGCGATCCCCGACCACCGTAAGCGCGGGCCTGCGGACGGCGAGCGTTGGGTGGCTCGCTGTCCGATCACCACCAGGCCCGGGTCAATGGCGCGTTGTGTTTCACGCGCGCCTCAAAGACATGACAGCATAGAAGATGGGGCCCGCTAGAGCCAGAGCCTGCCAGGGTTGCGGAATTTGTTCGAAAGAGTCACCGCGGCCCTGGAACGCAAAGGGCTTTAGAAGGAACACGGATGGGTTTTAGTCAGTAAGAGTCTGACACACCCTTCCGCTTCACCCAGAGCGAAAGAAGCCATTTGATGATTTCCTATCCTTAAAAAAAGGCCCGTGTAGAATAGTAGACCAAAAAAGGCAATCAAATGAAACCACTATTTCAAATATTCCCAGATAATCTAGTTTTCATCTCGTTCATATAAAGCAGTGGTTCCCAACCTTCATTTGAACTGGGATCACTTTGATAAGCATGGATCATATCTCGAACAGAAAATTAAACTGCGTAACCCTACTCTAAAATAATACTTATATTATAGTAGTATGGAGGTATGCGGTACACAGAGTAAAGTCCCGCATACCTCCACTGGAAATGGGAGGATCCTCCGAACCAGACGGTTGTTGTGTCTGATGGGCAACTGCCCGATAGTTGATATTTGGATTTTTGTTTATGTTCAAATCGCACGGAGAACTTTGCTTGCGCGATGCAGGATTTCGTTGTTAGTTCGTCGTAGATGGCGCTGCGGTTCTTTTTGTTGACGTACAAATTTCGTTTCTTAGTTTTTCATGTGGCGGCATTGATGCCACTACAGTAGCAAAGGTATTATTTGAAATCCAATATAACGAACATTGTCACATTTCTGGAAAACTTAAAAACTGTTTGCTTCAATGTTATTTTTATGGTGAAATGTCGTTTTATGGTGAATGTGTCGTGTAGGTACTACATTTTAGCTCTTAAACTACCAGTGGCCCGTGAACTACAGGTTGGGAACCAACGGTAACAAGTATTGAAAATTGGATTCTGTGAGCAGCGAGTCTCAATTACATACTGAATTAGATTCCCCGGTCAGCCAAAGTTTGATTTGATTTATCGCTACGAAATTGAACCTTCAGGACAAGTGTGGGTTTCAAATTGCCTGATAAATATAAATAGGCTGGATCAATGCCGCTCTCAAGATAAGAACGTTGAAAACAACCTTTTTTTGGCTTTTTATGGATTATGATTCGCGTTGTTATACAACATATTCCTTGGGATATATATCTATTCTATATATATATTTATATATCCCATTCTAGGTTACTGAAATTGTCGATTCCGTTTATTTTTCTACTCAAATAGTATTATTTCTTTTTAATTTTTCATTCAAAATATTTCCACAAAACTGCGACTGTACGTACATGTAAAGCACCTTTACCTGAAAAATGACCTTTCATTTTTTACTCTACATAATAAACTTATATTTTATCAATAAAGGTACATAGACTTTTTATATTGGTGACCATTTATTGAACTACATATTTTTAAACATTTAGTAACTATGCATTGCGGACCTATGTTTCTTAAACATTTTACAATATTTTTGATCGTAGAATGTAACCTTCAAAATATGGGATTTCAAAAGATCCATTTTTATTTGGCCTTTTTGGAAAAAAAACATCGTAAGCGATAATTTGCATTTTTTTTCACAATCTCACGTGGGGGAAAGCCGTGATGTGGTCGACGATAAAGCAAGCTTGCCTAGAAGTAACCTCATCATATCACACGAAAGACGTCCACTGCTAGGCCTCTCCCAAGTGTCGCTACAACAACCGGTCCTGTGCGTCTCGCATCCATCGGCTACCCGCGACCCTCATCAGGTAATCGGTCGACCTTGTGGGAGGCCTTCCAACGCAACGTCTTCCGGTACGCGGTCGCCACTCCAGAACTTTTCGGCCCCATCGACCATCTGTTCTGCGAGCAATGTGCGAAGTAACCTATTCAGTGTACACTCATACTTTTGTCACTTTGGCTGTAGTATTTAAGTAAACATAAACTCAAAGTTTTTTTTAAAATAAATATTATTTTTAGTGTTTATTTAAATACCAACCCTTTATTTACTCGTACTAGGAACGCACACCGGCAGGGAATTCAACACATTAGCTGTATGCACAATGCAAGTGTTGTCAAAACGTTTTGTGCGTATGTGTGTTTCCATATGTACCAGTGGTAATTCAGTTGGGCCATGTAACATTAACTGTTCAATACGAACGAGCATGCGTTGGACTGTTTAATGCGATTACCTAATATGCGGCTAAAAAAGATGGACAGTACTTTTTCCATTTTAGGTGAGTTAGACAAACTCATTCTTTCGTCTATTTACAAAACGTGTCTTTATTCCTCGAAGTTGTTTTGCAAATCCGATTCGAAAGATTGATTGAGATTTTTTATGAATTTGTAAGGTGATTTTTTTATTTATTTTTTATTATTATTTTATTATAGTGCCAATAAATGCAATTTTCTTTCTTCCTTTTCACTGTTTACAAATCGAGGGCTTCCTTCTATTTAATTTTTTTTTTAAAACGTTGCCCCACACTAGGAATTTCTCCTGTATCGTGGGTGCGTTTACAAACATACAAAGTCACATACACAAACAGCCAGACCCGGAACAACTAACCATAGGCCATACAAATAATTGTTCCGCGCGGGAATCGAACCCGCGACACGCAGCGCAGCAGTCATTCGCTCAACCACTGCGCCAACCGTGCTGTCGAAAATTGTTTCTCCTTGTTCTGAGAAACTGTACGATAAACTAGTGTTCTTCTACATCGTGTGTTCGATAAGAGTATGGATATATGACACATGTTATTTGTAACGTTTTGCTTGGACTCGGCGTTCTGGTAAATCTTGAATACCTACTTATCATAGATACTCGATAACCATTCGGTTGATTTTGGGTAGTCTCCATCAAGTCTCGCCAAATTAAACGATGCTGAACGAACTAATCTTTCTGGTTATCAAATTTGTTAGGTGATTTATTTTAAAAATTTCGTATTTGCGAGAAAACGATTTATTAAATCATAGAAGGAATATGTACTCCTATTTCATTTACACATAAACTATTTCCTATTTAAAAAAACTCTTACAAGCTAAAAATAAAAAAAATATATATAATATGGCGTCGACAAATTCCTCCGCAATGCTGTCCAATAGTAGTGTGCCCAAAAGACTGGCGGCATTGCAAATATTTATTATAATAATAATATTTATTATAATAATAATAATTATTATTAATAATAAATGTCTACATTTGGACTACAGAAGGTGTTATTAGCGCTTATACTATCTAAGTAAATTTTATCAATATGACATGGTATCTTTTAATAATAAAATTAATAATTTAAAATTGAAATTGGATTGAATTGTTGTAATAATTTAAAATTGACAACAAATAAAATGAAATCAAATTGTTAAAAATGTTTAAGTACTTCAAGTTGTCGTCGAATTAAATGAAATTGAATAAATTTTACATTAAAAGTTAAATAGGTACATCATATTCTCAATGACTTTGATGATTATCAATGACTCCTGTTGTATGTATGTAAGTCTCATTGATAGAACTTACGAAATGTTGAAATGTATTTTATAACTAGTTAGAAGAGTTTTTATTCATTCTTCTCACAAACAATCTTTAACTTCTTCAGAAACATCATCATCATCTTCATTCCATCGAAGTATTTACAAATTCGAGTGTTACCGTCACCGTTTCTTTTGAGCTATTCAATTGTTTTCTCCCGTAATCTGTCTGTGTTCGGAAGCTCCTGATTAATCTCATTGTAAACAAAACAGTTGAATGAATCGACGCCATGTTTTAATTTAACTTTTGAAATGAATGGCTCTGAAGTGGAGTTTGATCCCTATGTGTTCTTCGAAAGATTGATTGCGATAGTTGTATGTGAGTAGCTTTAGACCACGTTATCGGATTTGTGGGTATTTTAGTAGAACTTTGTAGGTTTTGCCAGCGGATTCGCCCGCGCAATTCTAGAAAATTATCCCTCGCAAACATAATATACCAGTATTTATGTGGAGCCAATACTTAAACTGCAAAGGGTTACCTAATTACCTATTGGGTTGTGGGAGAACCTTTGGAGGTATGCGGTACAGAGAGTAAAGTCCCGCATACCTCCACCGAAAAGGGGAGGATCCTCCGAACCAGACGGTTATTGTGTCTGGTGGGCAACTGCCCGATAGTTGATATTCGGACTGTTGTATATTATGTTCAAATCGCACGGAGAACTTTGCTTGCGCGATGCAGGATTTCTATCTTAGTTCGGCGTAGATGGCGCTGCGGTTCTTTTTGTTGCCGTACAAATTTCGTTTCTTAGTTTTTCATGTGTCATTGGTGCCGCTACAAACCCAATACGTAACTAGGTAACCCTTTGCAATATTGAAGTCAGATTTTCTGGCTTCTAGCTTCCGCAACGACTGTCAAAGATACATACACACATTCCACCAGCTTCCACTACAAATCTTTTACGATTCAAGCGGTGCGGTTATGGAATGCCTTGAATCTTTGTTTACTTTTAAAACTACTGTGAAAAATCACTATCTCTCTCCATAATCGTCTTGACTTGGGTTCTCTGCTTTTGTTTCATAATTATTATTGTATATATATGTGCGGGGGGGGTATGTGGTAGACCAAAATAGAGGCTTTTGACTTCTTGAAACTGCTTTTTATTTATTAAAACTTCTTCACTTCTTAGTTACTAACGTTCTTCTTACGTCGTAAAAATCCTTCTCTTTTCCCTTTCACACACATACTCTCTCATTCACTCATCGCTGCGTTCATACACCTTTTAATATTTTAAAGTTTCTATGCGTTCTAAATTAAACATCCTACATATATATTTATTAATTATGTACAAGCTGTGCCCGTGGCTTCGCTTCCGTCACCTCCCGTGAACCGTTACCTACCTTTACTCTACCTACCCTTCCCTACCTACCCTACATATCTACCCTAGTCTACCCGATAGCCTACCCTAGCCTACGATCTACCTACCCCACATAGATATGTACCTACCCTGTATGTAACCTACCCTACCTACCCTACCCTACTACTCTACCCTACCTACCTACCTACCTTTCTACATACATACAAATCTACCTACCTACCTTACCCACCTATCTACCTACCCTACCCATTTTATTTTTGTTTTTAAACCTTGTCTGTAATGTGGCGAACAAAATAAAAAAAGAATTAGCCAAATTGGTCCAGCCGTTCACGCGTGATGCCGTGACCAAGGGAAATTGGGATTCATTTTTATAATATATAAAGATTTATTGTAGATTTGATGTGGTAAACACATTGTTTTCTGCGTAGTTGCGTAACACAAATAATATTTGTTTTATGTTCTCATTCAACACGTTGACATGATTGTGGACACGTTTCATTTATTTCCATGTTTACCCGGAATAACGGAAAAAATGGCAGCTTTGCTTCCAACACTCAATGAAAAAAGGCATAGGTTTTTGATGTTGTTTTATGTATTGTATAAATATTGAGGACAGAAAAAAAACACTACAGAGTATAAAATAACTCTAATATCGGAAGTCGGTGTTTTTGTTGGTATCTTTGTACCGACTTCCAAATAAAAAAAAGTCGGTGTTAAAAACACCGACTTGTTTTATTTGGAAGTCGGTTAGTATTTTTTTGTAAAAAACATTTTTTATTTTTCACTTTTTAGTGGCACGTGGGGTGCCACTAACAACACCACTGGAAAGTCACAGGAAAGCAAAACACGCAATTTCGTTTACTTGGATGATGTATTTTATATTTCCTCCAGCTATTTCGATATAAAATCAAAAGTACTGAACCAATTCTGATTAAGTTTCTGTGGGACAATCGGAACGTATATTCTCGCACATGAAAAAATATTTTTTCAAATCGGATTATTAATGACGGAGTTATGAGGTAACAAACATAAAAAACATACAACCTAATTTAGAACCTTTTTTTGAAGTCGGTTAAAAAGACAAAAGTCAGAGTTAAGTAAAAAATAAAATGTCAGAAATGATCATTTGTTATGATTTTTATCGTTTACATGTCAATAATTAAGGTGAATAAGGTGAATAAATATAATAAGGTGAATAAATATAATAAGGTGAATAAATATAATAAGGTGAATAAATATAATAAGGTGAATAAATATAATAAGGTGAATAAATATAATAAGGTGAATAAATATAATAAGGTGAATAAATATAATAAGGTGAATAAATATAATAAGGTGAATAATTGAATAATAATAAGCGAGAAAAGAAATTTTCGACTGGTGACTGTGGTTCCTTTTCCTGATAGAATTCCTGATATTATGTATCTACTTAGGATTCCTAAGCCGAGAGTGAAAAGGTTATCTAGGAATTGAAAACATGAAGCCACATTTTTGTTGGGTATACAAATGGGACCTTGAAAATAAAAAATAAAAAAAAAACGAAGATTAAACGCATCAAAGTTCAGGAGTAGGGTTTTGAACGCTCTGTACTATCTTCATTTGTTGTTTTAATTATAACGCAAACGTGCTCGATCATCGACCTCATCATCGCTTTTCATCAGGTGATTATTGGTCAAACAATATTGAAAAACTTTGTTGCTATGGTAAATTTTTATCTTACGTTACGAATAGGTACGTCAAAAAAATTCATGCTATGCCCTCAGAAAAGGCTCCGTTCAATTGAACAATAACTTTCTCAGAACTTTGTATTGAACTGAACAATTTGTAGGAGCTTGTGCATTTAATCGTGCGTTCAATCTTTAATAATGTCAAGTGCTTTTAATGAAATACTTTAGAGAGTAACTTCGCAAGTTTCTGTCTCGTCATTTTATATGTTGGCTTCGATCGTTAACGAGTAATGTAATTGCAGATACACACTTTCAACAAGAATATCCAATTATTAAGTTAATTCTCATGTGATTAATTTGTGACGTATGATAAACATTTTACGTAAAAAGAGCACATAACCGTCATCAAGTTCGCATCTATTTCTGTACACGAGAAATAAAAATAAAAACTCCTAACTAAATTAACCCTAAAATATGGCGTCAAAAAATTCATCCGCATCGCTGTCGACTGACTTTGCGTGACCCAAGAGCTGACCTTGGTCAAAGAATAAGCATTGCCATACAACGTGGCAATGCCGCCAGTCGTTTGGGTACACTTCCAGTCGACAGCGATGCGGATGAATTTTTTGACGCCATATTTTAGGGTTAGTTTAGTTAGGAGTTTTTATTTTTATTTTTAGTGTACCTACATAGTTAGTTAAGTATTTATAAAAACAGGTTTCTGTACCAACTCACCATCGTGTTTATAATATACATATTATATACACGATGGTGAGTCATGCACAATCATCACAGCTCTCATTAACAAAAGAGGCTATTTCAACTACTTAGATAAGGTAGATTGGAATCTACGCTTTGAAACGTATAACAAGCTTTAAATTGACTAACTGATGAATTCTCAAGTGCCTGCTAATGGTTCGATTGGAATAAATGCTTTCCAATTTACAAAAGGAGTTTTAATTTTATTCGAAGCTTAGTACTGACTTTGTAAACTCTAAAAAAAAAGTTTCAGAAGATAGGTATTTACTCTGGCAGTAATGGTACTTAAGGTGCCACACCCAAGGAGTAACCAGCGGAACTCACTATTAAGCCATCACTGACGGGTTTTTTTGACTGTCTGTGGACTGAATGTCATGAACCGTAATATGGTCAGTGAAAATTTTCACAGACTGTCAATGGCCACTCAAACATCAACTGTCAAAACCGACTAAGTGCGTCTCTAAAAATGATGAACTCGCTCTACCTACCTATTCTCGAAGCGTATCGTCTTATTTTCGGACCTTAATGACTTATTTATATTTTGTCCTCAGATCGGTTGGAAGTACACAAACGCTTGGTTGGTGGGCAACCTGATGTGTAAGCTACTGCTGGTGCTGCGAGCCTTTGGACTGTACCTGTCTTCTAACGTGCTGGTTTGCATCTCTGTTGATAGGTGAGAGTCTTTTTAAAATTATGTAAAGCTGTACCCACAACATCGATATGTGCATACTTTTTTTTTTTTTTTTTGATCTCGGGGGGAAATCCTCATGGAAATCCTCCACCCTGGGGCGGGTGGAGGGGTCTGTCAGACTCTTACTGACTAAAACCACCCCGGTGTTCCATCTTCCACCTGCGCCGGGGATCGCAGGAACGTATGCGACATCCGCAATCCCCGGCTGGTGCCGGCCCGCCTCTGCGGGCCACCTCGCGTCGGCGAGGGGAGTGAGGTGTTTAACTCCCCTCGCTACGTCAAAGAGGGGCGCACGGGAACACCACGCGCCGCCACCTCGGGTCCGGATGAGTGGGGGGCGACGGACATCCCCAAGTCTGCCGCCCCTGGACCCAGTTAGGGGGGCCGGAAGAGGGCAGCGTATGCCCTCCTCCGACGCCCGATGCGCCTGCTGCGGGCAGGGAGAGCGGTTGTGATCTCCCTCTCCCTTTCCGCAGCCTCCTTCTGCGCGATAACTGTCTCGCAGAAGGAGACCACCGCGTCCCAGGACTCCTCACCGCCGACCATAGCATGGACCACGGCCGGCAGCGAGAGGTCACCGCCTACAACAGAGATGAGGGCACGGCGCGGCTCCTCCCAAGCTGCACACTCTGCAAGCGTATGCCGCGCCGTGTCCTCCCGACAGTCGACGCAGTGGTGGCATCGAGCGTCCGGCTCCCTGCCTATGCGACACAAGAACCTCCCGAAGCAGCCATGCCCCGAGAGGACCTGCGTCGCACGAAACGTCAGAGAGCCGTGCCTTCTCCCGAGCCACAGGTCGAGCACTGGCCGGATGGCCTCGATGGTGATGAGGCCGGCGGTAGGGCTCGAAAGCCTGTCCCGCCATTCCGCCACCAGGACCTCGCGCAGCTGCGACCGACGCAGCTCCAAGTGTTGCTGCGTCAGTCTTTCGCCGCGCGCCCGCGCGTCCTCGCGCCACCTATGCAGTGACGCGAGCACTTTCGCCTCCAGGTCCCACGGCGGAGATCCGGCCAGTGCGCAAGCCGCCTCGTAGGAGATCGTGCGATATCCCCTGATGACTCTGACGGCCATCACCCTCTGCGGCCTCCGCAGAACAGTGATGATGCTGGCCGTCAGGTCAGCCGCCCAGATCGGGGCCCCATAAAGGGCCATCGATCGCACGATCCCCACGTACAACCGCCTACAGGCGGTGCTCGGGTCCCCCAGATTGGGAAGCAGCGTTGACAGCGCCCCCGCCGCGCCCAACAACTTGGGCGCCAGCCGCCGGAAGTGGGGGCCGAAATCCCACCGGCTGTCGAGCACCAATCCTAGATACTTCATGGTGGACTCGACAGCGATACGGGCCCCCCCGACCACAATGTGCGATCCCGGCGGCGGCGCTCGCCGGGGGCCATGAAAAACAATGGCATAAAAAAAAATGAAAAATGACATAAAAAACTATGAAATGAAAAATGACATAAAAAACTATGAAATGAAAAATGACATAAAAAACTATGATATTTTTGAAAAATCGAAATAATTCAAGAAATTCGTCGATTTTCTCTATTTTCTATCATTGCGCAACGATGGAAAGTTTTGTTAATTGTCTGAGACCTTCTTGTAGATGCCTTCTCATTATTTAGTCATGATTTAGGAGGGAGCACAAAATATAACTATGATATTTTTGAAAAAACAATGTTTATTCAAAAAAATTGTAGAATGTTCCTATTTTCTATTATAGCGCATCGATGGAAAATTCTGTAAATGGTCTGAGATCTTCTTATAGATGTGTACTAAACATTTAGCCATGATTTAGTACGGAGCACAAAATACAACTATGATATTTTTGAAAAATCGAAATAATTCAAGAATTTCGTCGATTTTTTCTATTTTCTAACATCGCGCATCGATGAAAAAATCTGTAAATTGTCTGAGACCTTCTAGTAGATGCCTAGTAAGAAACTGAGCATGATTTAGGAGGGAGCATAAGATAAAACTATGATATTTCTCGTCCCTGCGAATATGTGTTTGGCTGCTACAATTTGGCTGCCAGTTTCAGCCTCATGAGACTGCCGTGCCCTCAGATAAGATAGCTCTCAGCAATATTTCCTCGTGCGTAATCGAACCAATCCGAAGCGTAGAACAGCTGTAGCGATAGTATCAAATAAAAGCACTTTCAAAGTTCGTTGGGTCTCTAAGGCCAACGTCGCCTAGTAGAGAATGCCAAATAACATTAAGCCTGCCTCAGAAGGTACTCAAGTACAGTGGACTAAACAGAAAAGTAACCATGCAGCTCCCTTTTTCAGTCTATGAAGACTGAAATTAATCCCGAGCTTACATGAAGGCCAATAAAATTCTCGTATTGAAAAAACCGGTCAATTCGAGACTCGCGTGCAATGGGTTCTGAACAAATAATATATTTAACTTGTAAATTAAAAATTGATTATTATATATTATTTAAGGTCCCATCAAAATAGATAGACAAACTTTCAAAAATCATTCCTGTCAGACGATACTTGCAAGAAAAAAATAGCTAAATAAAATACACAAAAATTGTTGGCAATTTATTATTTTAAGTCAAACATTTTTTTTACTTGGATATCTTTGGTTAGACGCACTGAACGCTGTGTTAAAATTTGTCCATCTATTTTAAAAGGACCTTATATATTTTGATTGCATCTTTTCCACAAGTTATGACGTATTCTTTTATTTTTAATTTTAAAATGCTAAGCGAAAACTTTGTGAAAGTCCTTTTAAAAATGCAAAAAATATTTTTCCACAAAGCTACGGAATCCTCGATGGGCGTTTCCAAGTCGCTTAATATCGATTTTAATCCCATCTCATTTTCTGCGTTATTGCTCATAATTTATTCCGACAAACCCTCATTGAATACATCATTAGTTAATTACAAAACAACAATGCAAGATACAATAAGTAAATGATAAACTGATCTCTTACACGTGCTCGATCGGCGGTAGAAAACCAATTAACTAGTAATGTATACCACGTGACCTCGTCTCAGCACAATTCAAAAGCAAGAGGATTAATTTAACAAAACCGGCCAAGTGCGTGTCGGTGTAGGGTTCCGTAGTTACACGTCTCCTAAACCATGCCAGAAAAATAGACAAAAATACTTATGTAACGCGCACCGTTTCCGAACGTCTCAAAATACTTCACGCCACGCCGTTAAGTTGGCAGTGTGTGCGCCGCGAAGGCGCCAACCAAACAACCGCGTCCGCCGGCCCGCGCCTCATTTCCTCTCTAGTTCTTTCCTTCTTCCCCGGGATAAACTATGAGACAGACGTACGCACTTGACCGCGTCCCGAACTTTTATCTCTGTAAACTTCCACTCTGTGTCAAACTGTTTTGGTAAAATTGCTGTAACTGTGTCATTGACAATAAACCATATTGTAAAACGAGTGTGTGAACGATTTTTTATGGTACGAACCCCTACACTTAACTATTGTAACATTACAACGTTACAAATGCAGTTGGTTTTAAGTCATTTTCTGAGGAATTATTAGGATTATTTTACCCAGCTCAAATTTATAAGTTAGACTATTACTCATTAACTCGGTTAAGCCTGGGTAGCGTCGATAGTTTTCCTTTTAAATTCGTTGTGAATGCTACTATGAATTTTTTCACGTTTCCAAAAAAACCGTTTAGCTGGCAGAGGGCACTTGACTCTCACAAAAATTAGCAATTTGTAGCTTAATATTTCGCAAACGGATTCTTGGATGAAAAAATGATTGCGGCAAACCCACAATATTTTTAAACGACTTATTCAATGACACCCACATCATGAGTAGACGTTAAAAAATCGCCACTTTACATGTAGGGAAGCCAACCTAAAAAAATGTATTTCAAGAAAAATGGAGTGATTAATATGTATACCAAATTTCTTCTTTCTGGCGCTAAGTGACTCTGAGCTAAACCGCTGAGGGACAGACAGACAGACGGACATGGCGAAACTATAAGGGCTCCTTTTTGATTACGGAACCCTAAAACCTGCTAAGTACGAGTCGAGTTCCGAACAACTCATAACTTTCTAAATGTTATTTTAAAACCATACAACCATTTTAAAACCGGATACTTTTTATGGGTTGATTTATTTTCTTAAATAACTTTGAAATGGAGCACGGTATTTATTTACAGTTGGAAAATCTTTTCCTTATTTTTTTTTTTCTAAAATTCGCCCCCAAAAAGTTACCCCAAATCCATCATTTATTTGTTTATTTGGGTCAAAGAAGTTCATATAAATACCAAATTTTAACTGAATCGGTTTACCATTACATTCGGTGGAAAGTGGCTGTGCCAGACAAACACACAGGTGACATCAAATTCGGGCTCGAGACTCCTTTCAGTGTTTTTCGATATTTATATTTTCGGATTAGCCCATCCACGCACACTTTTAAAAATCACCCTGTATATTGGTGTTGCAGTCGGTTGTATTCATCATTATGGTAATTTTTACTATAGACTCTAATAAACATAAAAAAATTACTGCCCTATACATTTAAGATTGCATAATTTGACAAGAATGATGTAATGAACAGCTAAACTTTTTCGTAAGTTTAGGGTAGGTCCTATAGTAAAAAAATATCATTATGATTAGTTCAATGACTTAGTTCAGTTCAGTTACACCGAGTATATACAAATAAAATTCTTGTCAGACTATATTAACGTCCCACACGTTAATATACTATATTAACGTGTGGGATGTGGGCGTTAATACAGTGCAGTATCGTATCTCTGCATCCACAACTATCGAATCGTCGCCTAGAGCAATTGACTCGCACGTGGAACTTCTCGATAGAAGGAGTAAGTACAGTTGAACCAACCATTTGGTATACATGCAAAGAAAACAACAGTTACAACATAATAGTTGACAGTGTACAAAATAGTTCACTTTAAATGAGATACAAGGCTTTTTTAAGGATGGGAAATCATCAAATTACTTCTTCCGCTCTGGGTGTTCCTCCTAAAGCCGTTTGAGTTCCAGGGCCGCGGTGACTCTTTCGAACAAATTCCGCAACCCTGGCAGGCTTTGGCTCTAGCGGGCGCCTTCTCCTACGCTGACATCTCTTTGAGGCGCGCGAGGAACACAACGCGAAATCGAGCCGGGCCTGGTTGTGACCGGACAGCGAGCCACTCAACGCTCGCCGACCGCATGCCCGCGCCTACGGTGGTCGGGGATCGCCCTGCGACTTCTGACGACCGGGGCGTCTTCTTCTGTAGCGACGGTTGGAGCGAATGTCTTATCTCCACCTCGTGCTTCCCAAGCCTCCCCGCTCCGGACCATGGATTTAACTATGGAGGGACGCGAGAGGTCGCTAGGAAAGCTTAACACTGTCTACCAGGCGGAATGTGTGGGCATTATCCTAAGAACTCGAAAGATATTCCAAGGTTCATCATATGATAGTCTTAATATGGGCAAACATGACTAGAGATCACTCAAGCCAGATGAAGAGTTTAGAAGCAGAAAGGGTAGGCATTTGCCCAGCAGTAGAATGCAATGAATAATAAATGAAATGACAGTGTAGATACGTCAACAAGTACACGGTACTAAAGAAAGACATAAACAAAATGTACAAAAAATCTCATATCTATGAGTGACAATGTCAACAATATTAATCTCCATTATTATACTAATATTATTAACATAAGATATACTCATAAGAAGGACGTTAAAGAACTCAGGACTCATAACACGCAACATTCTATAAAAGTAGTTATAAGTTAGTCTACCAGTACATCAAATAGCTTGTTCAACTGTACATTACGTAACTCCAATCCAATATACACCTGCTGAAATTGGGATCGGTCACGAACGTAACGTTATTCTCGTGGCGGTGGTATCTACCAAACTATAGTGGTATTCCTACACCTACATGTTAACTTCATTAATCATTTTCAATGATTAATCGGAATAATTCCGAATGTCAGACGATCGATAGTTAGATGTAGTTCGAATATACTCTAGTGTACACCTACATTTGAACTAATTTCATCTCTCTACCCTTAACCCGTGTTACTTGGGGTCGGCGCAACACGTGTTTTTCTTCCATTCTGGCCTTTCAGCCGTCACGCTATCACTAACTCATTTTTTGAAGTGAAAACTTCTTCAGGCGCGTTGAGCACTTTTTGGGTGAACAAAAATCATGGAACTCGCTTCATCGTCACCGAACGCTTTAGCTTTCGCTTACTTTTTATTTTTTTAAACCACTCATTCAATCCATCCATCTTTTCTTTGGTGTCCCTCTCCCTCACCATCCATCCAAATTTATATTCATAACTCTTTTAGTAACATGTATGCGTTTCATCCCTCCTCTTCACATGACCATAACAAGACAAGCGATTCCCTTTCAACTTTTCCGTCACTGGCGCCACTTTTAAACTACCTCTAAAGTACTCATTTCTCACTTCATCTATTCTCGTTACTCCACATCCATCTCAACATTCTCATCTTCGCTACACGCAATCTATTTTCATACGTATTTACAGTACGACATGTCATGGACTTATAAATATTCCCCTTTAACTTGAGGGGCATCGGGTCGCAAGTTGTTGCAGTGAATTGTCGCCATTTACGAGTATACCTACTAGAAACATTTTTATTGAGGGTATTTTTTACTGTTGATAGGCACTCGTTTGACCACTATTTAACCTCGTGGTAAGCGATGATGTGGTCGAAGATGGAGCACGCTTGCCTAGAAGTAACCTATTCACCCTTGACTTAAAGACTCAGGTTATAACCAGGCTTACTGGGCATCAATGAGATCTCTTCAGAAATTAATGAAATAATATTAATAACTCCGCCGCCCCGCTCTGTTAAACGTACCATTAGCTAGGACAAATCTACTCAAGTTTACCCCTATGTAGCGAGTCATACGTTTGATAAATGTTATAGTGTTATCGGAAGATATATTTGTCCATAACTTGCCGAGATTTGAAAAAGGTCTGGCCATTTAAATAATGATTGCGGTATCTGATGTACTGTATTATATGTACCTAAGTTATAACATCGCCTGTGAAGGTGTTATAATCATGAATTAATTAATAAATAACTACATTCTGCGAGCGTATTCGCCCTTTTGAATGTTGGAAATTATGCCAAGGGAACAGAAGCCCGGGATAAAAATAGCCTGTGTGCTATTCCAGACTTTATCCAGATTCGTTCAGCCGTTCTTGCAGGATTGAAGACATCCGTCCAAACTTTCGAATTTATAATAAACTACCTTTTGCCCGCAACATCGTACGCGTAAATCCCTTTTTTCCCGTTCCCGTAAGAATCTCCCGGTCCCGTATAGCCTTCCTCATGAGTGTGACTATCGTATACAAAAATAATTTTCCAAATCCGACTGGTAGTTCCAGAGATTAGCGCGTTCAATCAATGAAACAAACTCTTCAACTTTATAATGTTAGTATATAGATTTTGTTATATGTGTGAGTATTACGTTTGTACGCTCTGGTTAATTTGATGTGCAATCAGTATATTTGATATGAAAATAATATTTTTTACATATGACAATTTTTTTGCCATAGTAAAAATATTATTTAGGAAATAATATAATCTAATATCTTCTTGGGACAACTCACACACGGTCATCCGATCCCAAACTAGGCAGAGCCTGTGCTATGGCAACCAGACAACTGATAAACATACTTATATATTTCTAAATACATATTATAGACAAATTACACCCAGACACAGAACAAACGATCGTGCTCATTACACAAAGATTTGTCCTAGGTGGGAATCGAACCCGCGACCTCTGGTTTAGCAGTCAGGGTTACTAACCACTCGATCGACAGGCTAGTCAAAATATAATATAATATAGTATTGATGCATATTTTTGGATTATTTTTAGTACTAGTCTTGTTAAAATCTTTAACAAAACTAGTGAAATAATGATTTGTTTGCATTTCAAGAATTATTTTGATGTAACGGGTGATAAGTTTTTGAATTGCATTTAAAAATGAGTCTTATAATATTAGTTAGGATAAATCAGCATAAAGATATTGGAAATCTGTTTATCAAAATCTTGATAGATTGAAAATAATTATCATTTTTGTTGACGTACGCTCTGTTCCAAGATTTTGCTCAAGGTGGTGGAACAGGCCTTAAATCTTTTGTTTATTCTCAAGAAGCAAACATCCTACTTGAAAGCCCCGAACACAATTTAAGTTTGCCGGATACAGAGTCGCGTTTGTGACCTTTAGACGAACGAGCAAGTCAAATAGTTAAACATAGATAGTTACATAACATTACTGTGTTAGGCATATATCTAGATACTTATATTTCTATGGGTACTTATTTTATACAAGCAAAAATAACTTTATAAGATGCCGTCAGCTTTAAGACCCGTGGCAGCGGTTAATGGAATAAAATAGTACATTTCTAAAACCTGGACTTAGTTCTAAGAATTTTCACTAGTCTTTAATAGAAATTCTCACGACTTAAAAGGCTAGAGAGTTCGTAGAAAATATGTCACCTTTCATACGACAAGAAATAGCTGAAGTCGGTTCTCAACAATTTTATATTATCTGGCTCCAATTTTTCAGTACAGCTCCAGTAAAACTTTTTCGGTATAGCTCTATATAGTCGGAGCCCTGTTTATTTTTCCAGATATTTTTAGGTCGCCCCACCACTCGGATATTGCTTACGCACGACCTCCGATCCAAATCCGTGATTCAGACGTCATTTTACGCGGAGACGCTACAGAGCGTTCACGTCACGATATTATATTACTCTTTAGTTCACGTCGTTGATCATGAGCCCTTTATATCGACGTCAACTTCTGGCAATGCTTTTGAATGTACGGAGATCCATTCCTGGTTGCCTGGAAGAGATCGCGGAATGCAATGAGGCCGTCAATTGTATATTGTTTTAGTTCAAGATTTTCTATAAGTATTTTTAATTTGGTGTACAATAAAGTATATATAAATAAATAAACACGTCAATCACAAAATAATAGTACCAAATGGTGCAGGCCTTCTGCCCACCTTCATCGAACGGATGGTCGAATCACTTATAATGTCACTCCCAGGCATTGCCTGAAAGCTTTCAAATTCAAACTGCCTGAGGTCTCTATTATTTTGCGTAATCTCAATTGAGAATAATATTTTGTGTTCGAAAACATCGACATTGTTAAAGAATTAAATTCAAAACCAACAAATTATATTATAATAATTTGGAATACCGAATTGTGCCAGATTATGACAGCAAATTCCAAATGTTTATCTATACTTCTATACCCTATTAAATAAAAATAACAAATCTATTCAATCATTATTCTATTATTATTATTATAAATGCGAAAGTTTGGATGGATGGATGGATGTTTGTTACTCAATCACGTCAGAACAGCTGATCTTGATGAAATTTAGCACAGAGGTCGTTTATAGTCTGAAATAACACATAGGATACTTTTGAAAGTCGTAAATTATCCCAAAGGTGCATAGTCTCGGGATAAGAGTATATCTGGCCTGTTGGTCGAGTGGTTAGTGACCCTGACTGCTAAACCGGAGGTCGTGGGTTCGATTCCCACCCAGAACAAATCTTTGTGTGATGAGCATGATCATTTGTTCTGTGTCGGGATGTAATTTGTCTAAAATATGTATGTATTTAGAAATATATAAGTATATTCATCAGTTGTCTGGTTGCCATAGCACAGGCTCTGCCTAGTTTGGGATCGGATGACCGTGTGTGAGTTGTCCCAAGATATATATATATATATATATTATTAATTTAGTTTAATGAATATTCTTTGGAAACCGCGCGTCAATTTGTTGTAGAATATCCGTAGTAAAACCTCCCTGCTTCCGTCCACAAAGTTCTCATACACGGTGCTGATGTATCAGAATATGCTCTTATATCCGTTGGGGAACTTTCAGAGGAAGCAGCTGAATTTAATAACAAAGATTTGAAACTGTACAAACGCGATTTTACCCGAAAAATGTCACGCGAATTTACAATGCAGACTTACTGAGTTCAGACCCCTTTATATCTGGTCTTCAGAAACTTCCTGGAAAGAAAAAGAGCCTTATAACTTATCATTCATCATCATCCTTATACAAAGTCATTAAAGTTTTAAGCTGCATGTTTATTTTAGATTTATTATTATGTAAGCTGTAAATATAATTTCCTTAGTTTAGTATTGTCAAATCTTAATAGCACAATTTCGATTTATTCTTCGTTCGTCCTAAAGTTTTGTCCTAAATTCGGTAAAAATCTTAGATACGATTAAATAAATAAATAAATTATGTTTGTATGGATTGACAGCTCACTTCATGTTCACTTCATCTAAGCTTTCACGGTGAGATGTTCAATGAATTGCACTGTAGGACATGGTCTACCAGTGTGCCAAATTTATTCCAAATCGGTTCAGAGGGCTTAGTGCGAGTTTTTTAACGCACTCGATTGCGTTACGCAAACGTTCGCTTATGTCAAACTGTATTGAAAGAAACTGTCAACAGATGGCGCTTATTAGTTTACGCTAACGCGATCGAGAACGCTAAAAAACTCGCACTACGGCCACAAGACGTGAAGAACTATCAAACAGACGGACAGGCAAACACAGTTACTTTCGCATTTATACCTAAGAAAATACTATGTACCTAGTATACAGGATGTTCCAGTAGAGCTTTGTCATATTTAAGGGTGGTATTCTGTATCTGCTACACAATAAGGAAACAATACAATAATAAAAAAGCCACTCGATGCATTTGGGGGCATCGGATCTGTGATTGAACTAAAATAGGCGTCATCAACTGCAGATCAGTCAGCTTAAAAAGTGATATAATTGGAACTTTTTAGTCGTTTTTCGAGATCGATTTTTTTTTTAAAGTCGATATTTTACTATTTTTATATTGTTTCTTTACTCTGTAGTGGCATCATTGCCGCCACATGAGAAACCAAGAAACGAATTTTTTTACGGCATCAAAAAGAACCGCAGCGCCATCTACGACGAACTACCAACGAAATCCTGCATCGCGCAAACAAAGTTCTCCGTGCGATTTGAACATATACAACAGTCCGAATATCAAATATCGGGCAGTTGCCCACCAGACGCAACAACCGTCTGGTCGGAGGATCCTCCCATTTCAGTGGAGGTATGCGGGACTTTACTCTCTGTTCCACATACCTCTATATGAACACGTACTTTTGGAACATCCTGTATATTATAAAAAAGCAACAGAAACAGCTAATAATACTAAAGCAACTTCAGTACCATAGTCAATTGAGTTTTGGACTAATTACTTTTTCCACAAATTGTCATATCAAAAATATATTATGTACGGGAATATTTTCAGTTCTTTTTGACTTGTACAACTTCACTTTGTATACAGTCGGTTTTTATTTAGTTATTTTTTTCACGTTGCCGTGCCGATTTAAACAAACTTCACTATTTCCTTTTATTTCCGTGAGTGTGTCTGTTGGTGTGTGGCATCAAAGGGAGCCTAGCACTGCGTTATTTTTTTAAAATATCGCAGCATGACATAGGAGACTTTTGGCCCGGTCTTTTTGGTTTCTGTTATATGTTAGTTTTATATGCCTTTTTCCACCGCCATCTCAATTTTCTTCCATCCAATTTTTATTTGGGACATGAATGAATCTATCGTTTAGATGGACCACTGAAAATCAGCGCCGTGCTGTGGGTCCACCCATATCATAACATTATGCTGAGTGGGAGCCCTTTTGTCACAACATGTATCCGCCTAGTTTCTGAGCTTTCCCTTTTTAGGGTTCTGTACCTGAAGGGTAACCAACGGAACCCTATTACTAAGCCTCTGCTGTCCGTCCGTCCGTCTGTGTATCAGTGGGCTGTATCTCAAGGACCGTAATAGCTAGAAAGTTGAAAGTTCCACAGAGTGTGTTTTTGTATTGCATAACAACAATTAGGGGCTCTCATTCAAGAAACGTGTTTTTTTAGTTCATGGTACGGAACCCTTTGTGTGCACCACATCCACAGCAGCATTACAACAACAAATCGCTATATATTCTAGTCTATGATAGATTCTCGCGATCGGTACACGCAGACAAATGCCACCGTAATACCGGTAGTTGAAATATAGAAGCAATATCTCATACAGTATTGCCGCATAGTTTCCAAGTTCTCTCCACAAGGTGAAACACACATTCTATCAGCGAAAATGATTTCCAAATATCCTGAATATTTGGTATGTCCGGATCATCTCGGTAGCGCATGTAAATTTTGGGAAATCGTCATGGCTAAATAACTGTAAATGCTAATAGCTGTAAATAACACTTCCACACATACCGAGTTAGATTATAAACACAATCGAGCGTCATGCGTCTCCCAAATTCCCCCACTGCAACAACCCTTCTTGTTTTTGGTTTCAAGTATTTGTTTCTCTAAGTATTCATTAACACATTACACGTACACAAACACATTCATACACATTGTTTCAATTATATCTGTTTATTATTTTATTTATTTTATTTAGGTGCTACAAGTATACATATGTAAGAATATAACTATATTAGATGGATTCAAATGAACCGCCACTCGTCCATTGTAAGGTTCATTAGAAAACCAGCGTCAGACAGCATCAGTCGGTCTGACATATCGCTGAAATGGACCTTTTTAGTGCAGCCGTGAGACACACACTTAGTTCTTAGCATACCTACATTTCTTTTTTTAATTTTATTTCTATGTACCGTGCGTGTTTCATGTACTTAAGTGCTAAATAAATATTATTCTTTCTTTCTTTCTCAATTATTTTATAACGTATATAACGATATTCATCTTTTAAATATATATCTAATTATATGCACTTAAAGTAAAAACTCCTAACAAAGTAAACCTTAAAATATGGCGTCAAAAAATTCCTCCTCATCGCTGTCGACTAAAAGTGCCTAAAAGACTAGTCGCATTACCAGAATGTATGGCAATGCTTATCCTCTATCCCAGGTAAAGGCCAGCCATAAAAAACACGACACGCAAATCGCTTTACCGTGAAAACACAAAATTAACGTCATTAGAATCAGTCAGATTGATTCTCACTTATTTTAAAACGTATTCTCGAATCAGTCAGTTTGCGTAAAGCTGCATTTACGAAGGAAGCTCTCCTATTTTCATGGAAAGACAATTTACGGGAATCTTCAGAGATGTCGATGGATATCGAAAAGTATGTCACGTAAACAGCTGCACTTCATTAAGAGGACTCTAGTGACCACTTTATTATCAGAGGTCTTTTGAAAAAGAAGGACTAATTTAGATGACCTACATTAGTCCTCTGGCTTAGGTAAAAAGGTAGAAAAATAATAAATTCCTACTCCCCTGTGAAGGTGACTATTTGGACCTATCCAACCGATCGAACCTTCTATGACTGTAAACCTCTCAAGGAATTTATTTTATATCGTGGATCTACGATTAAGTGTCTGCGTTCCCTACCACGAATCTCACATTATTTTGTCTTTATCACCCTCGTAATTCGAATTCTATTGACACGGCGATACGACAACCATTTAAACTTGAAATATCTAAGGCATTCCAAATTCCAAATCTGCTTACAAAAATTAAATCAAATTCAGTGGCTGTAAATGTTCTTAAAACGATATCAAACATCGATACAATAAATGTATTATAAGAGTCTGCCATAAAGTATCACAATCACAATGATACTGACAAATCACAAAGAAATTGGTTTGGTTTGTCTATCAATTCGCAGAATTGGTTCTTATTTACTGCCTTAAATGTGTTATTATCTTTATTCAACAGCTTAGTAAAATATCCGTAAGTAAATTCCATTGTCGGCCTGTCAACATTTTTTTGTTTGATTTTTTAAACGACTTCAAAAAAAGGACGAGGTTCTCAATTCAGTTGTTTTATTTTATGTTTGTTACCTCATAACTCCGTCATTTATAAACCGATTTGAAAAATTCTTCCTTTATGTGAAAGAATATACGTTCCGATTGGTCCCACAGAAACTTAATCAGAATCGGTTCAATGGTTTGGTTTTTAAATCAAAATAGCTGGAGGAAATAAAAAATATAATAATAATAATTTCTTCGGACAACTCACACACGGTGATCCGATCCTAAACTAGGCAGAGCATGTACTATAGCAACCAGACAACTGATAAACATACTTTTATATTTCCAAATACATAGCATGTATGTATTTAGACAAATTAAACCCAGACACAGAACAAATGATCATGCTCATCACACAAAGATTTATTCTAGGTGGGAATCGAACCCACAACCTCCGGTTTAGCAGTCAGGGTCACTAACCACTCGACCAACAGGCAACAGTCAAAAATATATCATCTAAGTGTTCTGATTTCCTGTGACTTTCCAGTGGTGTTGTTAGGTGTGGAGTACCACTAGTCGGTGTTGTGTTAAAATACGAAGAAACAACCAAAAACACCGACTTTCGAAATTTAAGTTATTTTATACTTTGTAGTGTTTTTTTTTATTTGGAAGTCGGTTGCAGTTTTTGTAAAAAAGTTTTTTTTTACATAAGAATATAAGTTTTTATTGCAAAACAACACCGCTCAAGTAATTTTTACAAACTGCACAGTGGATCCAAAACACCTAAATAATTTACTGTACTAAACCAATGTACTGGGGCACTGTCACAACTATTTGAATACTAGCCTAGGTTTGTTTAACTCCGAAGTGTAATACTATTTGTTCGATCCGCGACAAAGAGTACTGTCCAGTGACAATAAAAAGTAAAAACCAATTTACGTCATGAGCAGTATTGTTAGTTATAGTAGGCGCCAGATAAATGTGGAATAAAGTACATTGACCTTTCCCTAATAACTGTTCATAGGTACCTGAACAATTAAATATGAATCGTTTTTCATTATTAGACAATGTTAAGGATCACGAGAGATGATGATTCGGGACAGCTTTGTGTCATTAATTCCGTTTTTCAAATTAAAAATGTCAATAATTGTAGGTGGGTCAATGACCGTTATTCTACGATTATCTGGCGCCTACTATAACTAACAATACTGCTCATGACGTAAATTGGTTTTTACTTTTTATTGTCACTGGACAGTACTCTAGTGACGCTATGCTTTTTTTTTCTTAATGCGTTGCCCCGTTTTAGGAATTTCTCCTGTATCGTGTGTGCGTTTACAAACATATAATTCACACACACAGACAGAGAAACAGACAACTATCTGCAGGCCACGAGGCCTGCGCTTTAGCTATTATATAATTAGAAGATTACATTCAGGATAAGAATGCTTGGAAACATGCTGGTCCTGCTCCATAGGACAATCAAGGGTGAAGGTCAAACTGGTTGATTTATGTATTAACTTTATAGATATACTGTTTCTTTTTTTGTGTTTTTATTTTTCTGTTGACTCACACACTGTTGTTTAATTAATGGTTCCAATGTTTGTAAATATGTGAGTACCATTTACCTAAATTTCTTTAGGAAATTAATAAGTTTACCTCTGCTGGTGATACTTTGTTCTTATAAGTAGCATACTCTGGGTGTATCGTCCTCACATAATATTAAATTAATTTTTGTATACCAAATTTTGTAAAATCATTATTTGAAAAGAGTAACTATGGAGTTTCTTGTCCGTTCTTCTCCATAAGAATCTACCTTTCCGAATGGACAGTAGAGTCACTTTATTAATGTAATTCTATTATTTTTACTGAACTGTAAACGATGACGTTCAAAAGTGCCGTTTAATGGCCTAATTGAAATAAACGTTTTGACTTTGACTTTGACTTTGACTTTATTGCGGATCACAAAAAACGAGTACCTGAAATTACAAAACACTCACAATAAATTTAACTACACGAATGTACTTCCTAGTGTAGACAATGCAAAAAGATTATTAAAAGGAACAAATTTCAAATATAAATATCACAACACAAATGTAGAAATCATAAAACGGTTTCCTGAAATCACAAAAAACCTTCTGTAAGTAAGTAATACAAGACACTATTTTGATTAACTTGAAATGACAAAGTTTTATTAAGTTCTCTATTTCTATTGTGTAATTCCTACACATATTTTTACTTATTTACATAAAACTGAACAAAAGTGCAGTGATTTTAACGGTTACAGTAAACTTGCTGTCATGGAAAAAAATACAAACATTTGTTCCGTGCGGGAATCGAACCCGCGACACGCAGCGCAACAGTCAATCGCTCAATCACTGCGCCAACCGTGGCGTTAGTTCCTATTGCTTGAATAGTTTCATTAACTGGCGTATTCTCATCCCACAACGTATGATATCTTCACCGCTGAGCAGTGGCCCTTCTGAACACAACAGTGTATTGTGTCAGAAGGGCCACTGCTCGGCGGCTTGTGAACACGCATGTCGCTGTCACGCATAACGTGAACAATGTGTTCCATCTACTAGGTACGTCATACGTCAACATTCACAGTTTTGGAAGTTGATACTCAACCATTAATGAAGTTTGGTTATGGAGGACGTACAGGCAGTCGCGTAATAATAATAATAATTTATTTTCGGATAGCAGTGATACAGCGTGTTAGTAAATAATATTATAACTTATTAGTACTAGTAGTAGTAGTTAAATAGTAGGTATTGTGAAAAGGACGTCCCCAAACTAACGTTTAGTGATTGTCCTTCTCACAAAACGTTAAATAATCGGAGAGTAATGTAAAACTTTTTTTACAAAACAATACAACCGACTTCCAAATAAAAAAACACTACAAAGTATAAAATAACTTTAATTTCGGAAGTCGGTGTTTTTTAGTGTTTTTTTCGTATTTTAACACCGACTTCCGGAATTAAAGTTGTTTAACTTTTCACTTTTTAGTACTTCACTCCTAATAACACCACTGGAAAGTCACAGGAAAGCAAAATACGCAATTTCTTTTATTTGAATGACATGTTTGCAGCTATTTCAATTTAAAAACCAATATACTAAAATTTCTGTGGTGGTACCATATAAATGTCATCAAAATCGATTCAGAAAGTCAGATATAAAAAGATTTTATCGAATCGGTTCATAAATAGAGGAGTTATGAGGTAACATACATACAAAAAAATACAGCTGAATTGAAAACCTCCTCCTTTTTTTGAAGTTGGTTAAAAATACTGGTTTCGGATGTTTCCGGTTAGGCTGGATGCAAAGTAAAGTAGTGTTTATTTGCTATGATTGCAGGTACTTAAAATAAGGTATTACAGTAAGATGGGTGAGCCTTGTACAATCTATCTTACATGCATGCAAAAATTTGTGAAATTGTGAAACTACATTAATAATTAAATTTAATGGTTTACAGTTAAAAACAATAGTCGTCATAGTACATTCATAATATAAAATGAAAATAAAATCTGACTTGCAAATTGCAAAAAACACAAGAAAATTTGAATTTCGCGGGCTACCCTAACGCTTCCACCTTAATCCCTTAATCATTCAATATAAGCAGGAATACAAGATACCATGTGAAATATTACAGAAAATTTAAAATTAGTTTTGGTTTGTGTAGGTATAAGTTGTTTAGAGGTCACGTTCAATATTTTTGTTGTAACCGAGCATTCTTTATTTTGGTTGTAACATCGTGTGGCCCAGTGGAATGTTTTCGGACCGAATTTTCGTGCCTTATCGTGGCAGTCCCAATTGTGTAAGATAAAATGGGTTTGGAAATACAACACTGTACAAACTTCGATAAGGCTTTCGGGCATTTTTTCGCTTAAGTGCTCGTAGGTACTAAAGAAAACATTTTGATACAATGAAAAAGAATTTTCGAGGAGAAGGAGAGTTAAGAATATAAAAACGTACTGTTACCCAGTTAATGGGTTGTGGAGGTCTGGTAGGCAGCCGATCCACGTAAAATACTGGTATTCAGCTGAATCCGGTTTGACTGGAAGCCGACCCCAATATAATTGGGAAAATGCTAGGCAGATGATGATGACGCGCCAGAATTAATATCGGGTACATGACGAAATTAGTTACTACTAGAGCCATCTAGTATCGAGTAGCAGAAGTAGTAGAGTCAAGTACCTTCTACTATTTTCTATGCTAGAACATTCTGAGTTCTCGACATCTGGTCAGTCGAGACCGGTATTTAGGGGAACTTTCCAGATGTTTCGACAATAGAAGTTTCTAAAATTAACTGACCTATATAAGGAGCGCATAGCCCGCGACCGAGCCAGTATTGTATTTGCAATACAAGCGAATACTTCAAAAGCGATCTTCAAGTGCGATTAAAGTGATCAGTGGTGAAGTTGTGTTTTATAATTAGTGATTTTAAAGTTGTTATTAGTGTTGTTAAATTAAAGTGTCATTTTTTGGTTATTTAATCGCCTGTTTTCATTGTCACGAACCCTAAGCTCTTCAAAAACAACGTAGCTTAAAAATTAGTATAATGGCTACGTTTGTAAAGTATTTTCACCGTGTATCCTGGCCCATGATACACGGTGAAGCTATCGACTGTCTGATTTAATAAAACTTTAAATCGATGCAGATTTAGCTTTACAAATTAATTACAAATCTTTCCTAAAGGACTTCAGTAAAGCAACAACACAACTTCTCTCACGCATACGGCAGCGGTAGGCAGGCTCTTCCTCTCTTACTCTAACCCACAGCGCTAGTCGTATTTAATATTAAATAGTTGAACTTAGATTAGTTTAAGTTATCACTTCCGTCGGGCGTCGACGCACATGTTTTTTTTTTAACCATCATCACTATGTATGTCGTGTCAAAGCATGTTTGGTAGGGTAGATCTATTCCCTGCCAGGGTTGCGGAATTTGTTCGAAAGAGTCACCGCGGCCCTGGAAAGCAAAGGGCTTTAGAAGGATCACGGATGGGTTTTAGTCAGTAAGAGTCTGACACGCCCTTCCGCTCCACCCAGAGCGGAAGAAGTCATTTGATGATTTCCCATCCTTAAAAAAAAAAAAAAAAGAGTAGATCTATTGGGTAGATCTATTGGGTAGATCTTCGGAACGAAAGAAAAGGGGCCTCGCTGATGCGACTTAGCCCACGTCTATAATAGTCCACGCTACGCCTCTGATCATGGCCTTAACAGCCAATAAAGCTTTATTATATTCTCCTTTACCCTTAATAGTTGAAAAGTCGCCAACAAAGAGTTCAATCACGGCTTGCTTTGTTTGTGGTACAAAGGCGGATCGCTGGCACAGAGAGCAACGTATTGAAAGGTTTCAGCCAATCGCAGCTAGTTATTGCAATACGTTTCACTTCTAAAAGGAAATACTTACTTTTTTTTTCTCTCCTAGACCGTTTGTCCAATTAAGTCGGGTCAGGGCCGGCGCCTACTGATGTCATGGCATGGTACGGCATGGCGCGCTTCGGCATACCGTATCATTCTGTGGCATCCCGCAGCATACTGAAGAATCCCGCGGCATGCCACACGATCCTGTGGCATGCCACGTCGAGACAAAAGCAAGCACAATCTTTACTACTCAGTACAGTTATAAATATTGAGCTTACGTTCCTCAAAATACAACAAATTGTGTATTTTGTTAAAATGATTGCAGCCGCGTGCCGTGGCATCTTGTGGAATGTCACGAAGTGCCGGGGCATGACGTGACGTTTCGACCTATTTGTATTAAAATAAAATAATGTCGAAAATTATTTGTTCACGAAAAAAAAATATTTTGCCGCGCCGTGCCATGCCATCCCGTCAGTGGGCGCCGACCTTTAGTCTTTCTTGGCCAGCGGTCTGCTGTAGAATGGTGTTGAACACACTATAACACCCTTATAGAAAATAAGACAGCAATTTTAAGCTTTCTATAGAAAGTTGAAATTCATTCTCTCTTTCCCTCTGAAATGTTAATCGATTGCTCACCCTAGTTTCATTTAAATAATAACACTTACAAGTCCTTTTTCTTGGAAATAAGTGAACTATTTCCAAGAAAAAGGACTTGTAAGTTTGTATAATGCACCGTGAGAAGAAAACGCTTTTAAGGCGGGCGCGAAATATCAAACATTTACACATATCATTTGAAACCGAGCGACGCCGGGCCTACGCAAGCTTCGAGCTCGTTGCACATCGTCACGGGATATCGAATTCGGCACGTACCATCGTACCACCGTTCTTCCAAGAGTGTCGGGATTTTCCATCCATTTTCTTTCTTTATTTTGTGGATTTTCGTGGTGGAGAAAATTTTATGCCAAGGGCCCGACCTTCTGTTCAAATAAGAGTGGTCAACGGGCCATTAAAATGTCTTTTTATTCTCATTAATTCTGAAGTCAAACTTAACACTAGCGTATTTCCGTGACCAGGAACAGAAACCACTGAGAATTTTTGTCGTCGGATCTGTACTTCCTTAAATCTATTGTTTACCTTTTACAAACATAAAAATAAAACGAAGCTACTTGTTTATACTAAGTATTCTTTGCCCACTAGCCCAATCATTTTAGGTTTCATTTGCGGAACCTACCCGGCCTATGTCCAGCAGTGGACTCATCATCATCATATCACCCGAAAGACGTCCACTGCTGGACATAGGCCTCCCCTAGCTGTAGAAACCGAGATAATCGCGAAAACCGATTTTTGTGACCTTTGGTAACTTTTTTAGCCGGCACGATATTAATGTCGACTTTTCAAATTATGTTAAAACACCGTAATAAAGGTGTATATCAATATTCAGCTCACTAGGATTTTTCAACAGAATGGGGTTTAAAAAAGCTAAAATGACTGGACTCCACGCAAATAACGGCATAGCCATAGATTCAATCTTCAAACAGAGTGTATATTTGCAGGTTCTTCGCAGTGATATACCCGCTTCGGCTGCCGGTGGCGCGCCGGCGCAGCAAGCAGATGCTCTTCTGCGCCTGGGCATTCGCACTGGCCTGCAGTTTACCACAGGTAAGCAAATATAAAATAAAAGCATTAATTTGTATGAAGAAACAGGGCATCGAATTGGACGGGAATGTTATAAAGAGATACCTCGACCCGGGGGGCTACGCTCTAAGCCCGAAGTTATTTGTTGTTATAGCGGCAATAGAAATAAACACTGAACATTTCAACTGTCTTCCTATAACGGTGCTTGAGATACAGCCCACTGACAGATACAGACGACGGACGGACAGCGGAGGCTTAGTAATAGGGTTCCGTTGGTTATGGAAACCTAGAAATAAAAGGCATTTAAGTCCGATTGCAGGCATGTCAAGTACCTGCCAGGGTGGCGGACTTTGTTCGAAAGAGTCACCGCGGCCCTGGAACGCAAAGGGCTTTAGAAGGAACACGGATGGGTTTTAGTCAGTAAGAGTCTGACACGCCCTTCCGCTCCACCCAGAGCGGAAGAAGTCATTTGATGATTTCCCATCCTTTTTTTTAAAAAAAATGATGGGAACGTGGTTACGGAAATTTTGAAAGAAAAAGGCGCTGATAGTCCGCTGAGAACAGTTTGTCCTCAGGTTGCTCGTGAGAACACTTGGCAATAAAGTCCGATTGTAGGCATGTCAAGTACAAATGTGATACCCAAACTAAACTACGTACTATTATACCAGTTCCATGACCGAACCCGTTCACGAAAGACGATACTTATACATATTATTATCGTCCCTGTTGTCAAGATCGTAAGGTTTTATTGATATTACGATATAGAATAGAGAAATCTTATCCTCGAGTTGTAACGTTATCGTATCATCGTGTTTAAGCCTTTTCTATGGCTGTCGTAAAGTCAAATGGATTGCCTTACCAAAGGTAGAGAGGTACCCGGGGAGTTTGTTGCGCCACTTCTTCTTCCCAGCTACAACACTAGTGGTGACGGGCGGGCGTTTTGGGGGATTGTCTTTAACATTTTTGACGTTCAAAAAGTGCTGGCACTCACCCTAATTTGAATAAATGGCTTTTGTTTTTTTTTTTTTTTTGGTAATACACCTATTTCTGTATATTGTGCGTTTTTCTTGGTGCAGAATAAACTTTTTTTCTGTGTCGCCACTTGGTATCTTCTTTAAACTTTTGACTTCTGCTCCTTACTTAACTTTTTAGGGTACTTATCCGAAGGGTAACAAACGAAACCCTTATTACTAGCCTCTGCTTTTTAGGGTTCCGTACCCAAAGGATAAAACGGGACCCTATTACTAAGACTCCGTTGTCCGTCCGTTTGTCTGTATCTCATGAACCGTGATAGTTAAACAGTTGAAATTTTCATTGATGATGTATTTCGGTTGCTGCTAGAACATCAAATACTAAAAAAGCAGAATAAAATAAATATTTAAGGGGGCTCCCATACAACAAACGTAATTTTTTTGACTCAGAAATTAACCTCAAGGCCTTTACTCGGCAGTAATACCGAAAATCAACGAGGCAGTTTTAAATCAAATGAACGGTTTCATTTAACGCAAAAAAATGGTTACGTTTTCAGTACCGTTACTGTAATTCTGTTTTAGATTTAAATCCGAAATTCTAGTAACTACGTGCTTCTGCATACAACTGTAACATATGTATAGACTCTGAGTGTAAGCTGGCTTGCCCGCAGCTTATGTGCATGAACTGTAATAGATTTGTAGTACATTTATAGCTTATACCCGCAACTTCGTCCACGTGGAATAGCTACTTTGGGCAGAAATTTTTATTTTGAAGATACAATTTTGACTGGCCTGTTAGTCGAGTGGTTAGTGACCCTGACTGCTAAACCGGAGGTCGTGGGTTCGATTCCCACCCAGAACAAATCTTTGTGTGATGAGCATGATCATTTGTTCTGTGTCTGGGTGTAATTTGTCTATAATATGCATGTATTTAGAAATATATAAGTATGTTTATCAGTTGTCTGGTTGCCATATCACAGGCTCTGCCTAGTTTGGGATCGGATGACCGTGTGTGAGTTGTCCCAAGATATTATATTATAATTTTTTCAAAAATGCCTTAATACAAAGGTGCGTGGTTTTATCTTCAATAATGACTCCCATACACATTCATCCCCTATTTCAAGCCCTTCTATCGCGACAAAAGATATCTCCTTCTCTAAGGTCTAATCTATCTAAATACCAAATTTCATCTAAATCGGTTCAGCGGTTTAAGCGTGAAGAGGTGACAGACAGACAGACACACTTTCTCATTTATATTATTAGCATAGATGTTAGGAAATAACAAATTACAATGCATGAATGTTCAAAAATCGTTCAAAAATGATCTTTGTGTGGCAAAATTATTTCATAAATGAAAGACGTCCACTGCTGGAGCAGGCCATCCAGCTGATTTTTAAACAACTTCAAAAAGGTTCTCTTTACGGTTTTTTTTTTATGTTTGTTACCGCATAACTCCGTCATTTATGAACCGATTTGAAAACTTATTTTTTCACGTGAAAGGATATACGTTCCTATTGGTCCCATAGAAAGTCGGTGTTAGAATACGAAGAAACGACAAAAAACACTGACTTCCGAAATTAAAGTTATTTCATACTTTGCAGTGATTTTTTTTTACAACCGAATTGAGAACCTCCTGCTTTTTTTGAAGTCGGTTAAAAATTGTTCGCAAGAAAATTATTATTTAACACTCCGTTTATTGCGCACATATTATGTAGATTAACTTCCTCAAAGCTCACACGCGTTTCGCCGTATTTTATATATAACTCTATAGGTAATATCTATATAGATTTGCGTATCAGCCTTTACCCCCTGAAATCGTTTTGACGTTACATATCCTGGTAACACGCGTCGAGAAAATATATTGAACTAAAATTCATAAAATATTCTCAAACAAATACGAACTAAATATTCGTTTCTGTTTGTATTTTTGTGTAAGTTTTACACGTGTGGAAGAAAGTAAATAAGGAGGTACAGTCAGTGACAAAAGTCGATGAGCATATAAAAGTTTTAAAAATCGTCAACACCTTGCAACATCAAACACGGTTTATTTCCACGGTTAATTATTTTCGGTTTTTTCCTGTTGGTCGAGTGGTTAGTGACCCTGACTGCTAAACCGGAGGCCGTGGGTTGTCTGGGTGTAATTTGTCTATAATATTTATGTATTTAGAAATATTTAAGTATGTTTATCAGTTGTCTGGTTGCCATAGCACAGGCTCTGCCTAGTTTGGGATCGGATGACCGTGTGTGAGTTGTCCCAAGATATTATTATTATTTATCACATTGGTGACATTTTCATGGTTTTCGGGGTCACTAATAACCAAAAAGGGCTCACAATTAAAATCAACCATGGTGCCGTCAATTAGGTATACTTAATTTTCGTCATGGCGTCATTTTCATGGTGGTCGGGGTAATATTTTTTATAATATACTAGCTTTTGCCCGCGACTACGTACGCGCATATCCCGTTCCCGTAGGAATTTCCCGTATAGCTTATAGCATTCCTCATAAATGTGGCTATCATTTACATACAGAATTTTCCAAATCCGACTGGTAGTTCCAGAGATTAGCGCGTTCAAACGAACAAACTCTTTTTTTTGTATTAGTATAGATAGGATTGCGATTGACTAAAATCTCGCCTGATGAAAAACGATGATGAGGTCAATGATGGACAACGCTTGCCTAAAAGTCACCTATTAACTCTTTACTTAAAAGCCCCCGGGTTGTAGCTTTCTGGAAACATAGACTCAGCTTTATTTAATTTGATTCCATACCGATCACCGAAATTTGTAACCTTGATCAGTTCGCCGTATTGTGTCGCCAATTCAGTGAATTCCATGTTTAAGGTGTTGACGACTTTGGAACATTGTACGTGCTCCTCAATTTTTGTCGCTGACTGTACCCATTTTATCTTTCAGAGGTCACAAGGGGGCTCTACATCCAAATCCCGCGGGTCGTGTCTGTTTTAGGCAGTTACTGAGTAGTGGGTACCTATGGGATCACTTCTAACTTCCAAACTCCGGGCTGTCACACAGAAATTCCTATTTTATTTTTATACTCTCTCAGGTCGTATCGGGTTGCCGTCCCATCGGAAAATGAGAGTGGCGGAAGAGGGAGTACACCTGCGTTTGCGCACACACTTGTGCACTATAATATGTCCCGCGCCAATGGCTAGTCACGGTTGAGATTGGCCGCCATGACCGAAATCAATCAGGAGGACTATAGTACCCATGGGATATTACAGAAAAACATAGGACCTTTAAAAACTGGACTATTAAATTACTTACTACCTACTTAATTGTTTATTTTCATCATGACGATTCACTTAAGACTGCATCCATGAGAACCCAACTAACTGACCTAAAGTTCAGCAGAACATTTGTGTATAAATAATAAAATAAATAAATAGCTAAATTTACTTAACTGTTCTTTAGTAAACTATAAGAAACTTAGGTGACGACTTCGCAGGGGCAATATAGACTTTCGCAGAAAAAGGTCAATAATCGTCCCCGGGGCTCTATGTATTTCTGTGCCAAAATCCATCAAAATCGGTTCAGCGATTTAAGATAAGAAGCGTAACAAACAAACAATCTCAATTTCGCATTATCTCTAAGCCTCAGCTGGTCGTCCGTATGTCTTGCAGACGGCTGTATCACATGAAAACTAGATGGACATTTGAAACTTTCACACAGTGTAAATTGATATTGCCGATATAACAAAAAATAATAATAATGAAAAATACAAGTTACGTGATTTTTTCGGTAAATGATACGGAACCCTTCGTGTGAGAGTCCTACTCGCATTTTTCTGGAATTTTAAAAGCCATTCTGTCCTTACCTTAGTACTTCTGAATCACCAGTTGGTTAATATGCTGAAAAATATAATATTCAGGTATAACGCACGTCAGAGCGCCTTCCCAAGCGTGTGTACACCCCTTTACCTACCTACATCAGAAGCGATATTTTTATACCCACGTGTAATTTCGCCTTAAGATTTATACGTTCATATATTGTGTGCAGACACATTAATCTTCCGTTGGGCCACAGAGGGTTAATATTATTTCACCATGTGTAAGTATGGGTTCTTTGTTATGCACTAGCTGTACCCATGGCTCCACCTGAGCGCATTTTCTCAATCTTCGTGTAGGTTCACATGAGGAATAGAAATTGCGGTTTAACAGTTATACAGGGCGTTCCATGACTTTGCCACATGGAGGGAAAGAATCTTAAATACTGTAGATAGACAAATTTACTGGAGGAAGACTTAATTTTTAGTTTAAAAACGAAATGAACTGCATTCAAAGCATTAAATAAACGCCTGGCTGTACCGGGAATTGTACTGGCTCAATATGAAAAAAAAACCTATAATTGTAACTGTACCGATTGAAAAAGAAAGTAACCCTGATTTATATAGAGTTTCGGCATTGACTGTCCAAATTTGTCTCTTCTAGGATTAACCAATACGATATGATTCCTCCTGTAATGTATGTTTCCCGGAATCATAAATGGAATCATGTCAATTAAAACCCGGTATTATAAAAACATGAACTAGTTCTAGTTAGTAGCTCAAGTTACAAATGAAAGATTTGAAGAATCAAAAGAAAACAAAACTATTTAATACAACAGTTTTAGTAGGTACGAAACTCTAAAAATATTATAAGATTCTTCAATATCATAATTTTGTTCAAAAGTATTCAAAGCGCAATAAGTAATTTGCAATTTCTTAAATCCCGGGATACAATCGTCATGTTTATGATTCCGGGATTTTAGAGGAGGTATTATCAACTCTATATTGCTTACTTCCACGAACATTAGGTAAATATACTCTACCTATTCCAAGCCCTGGTTATAACGCAAAGAATTCGACTGGCCTGTTGGTCGAGTGGTTAGTGACCCTGACTGCTTAAGGAGGTCGCGGGTTCGATTCCCACCCAGGACAAATTTTTGTGTGATGTGCATGATCATTTGTTCTGTGTCTGGGTGTAATTTGTCTATTATATGTATGTATTTAGAAATATATAAGTATGTTTATCAGTTGTCTGGTTGCCATAGTACAGGCTCTGCCTAGTTTGGGATCGGATGACCGTGTGTGAGTTGTCCCAGGATATATATATATATATATAATTTAGAAAATTACCTAAATATTATATACCCAAAGTTCAACCTACTTATTATTCGTAATACTAAGAATTTGTAACAAAGAACGTTTGGCAGGTGAACCTAATGGTACCTAACATTCGTTGTAAAGGTTAGCATTACAAGAAACCCTGTCTGGTTAGGGAGTCGAGACCAAAAGAGCAAATTAGCTTTCTTTAACTTTCTTTGTGCCCCCAGTCAATACCATTTGTTGCTTTTTATGATTAAAAGCTTTTCAATATGTAAATGTTAAGCAAAATAAATATACAAAAAATAAGTTTCATTTTAAAGTAACCTGCGTCTGAAACTACAATCCCAAGAGAAATCTTAAAAAAGGCCATCTCGTGACATTCACCAGGGTCTTGAGGAATGAAAAGGATGAATAAAAACTGCCAGTTTGCATGTATCGATCGAAGTAAGAGACATTTTTGTATCTTCTTACTCCCTTGGGAAAATGCGAGGAGGTGAATTTTTCAGTTTCAGGTTCGGAACCTTTCGTGCCCGTTACAGATTCGTATTTAACCTTAGATTAAATGAGTGATTCATAGAAAAAAAATCTTACCAAATAATTCGTTTATTTTATTTTATTGATTTATTAGGTTTTGCCAGCGACTTTGTACGCGCATATCCCGTTTTTTCCAGTTCCAGTTGAAATTTCTCGTTCCCATTGCCTTCCTCATGAATGTGGCTATCACACATACAAAAGAATTTCTCAAAACCGACAGGTAGTTCAAAAAAAAATTCAAAATTCAAAAGTCATTTATTCAAATTAGGCTGAGTGCCAGCACTTTTTGAACGTCAAAGTTCTACATAAAGACAGTCCCCCAAAACGCCCGCCCGTCACCACTTCCTAGTGTAGTTCCAGAGATAAGCGCGTTCAAACAAACGAGCAGACACACTCATCAGCTTTATTGTATTAAGTAGTTATAGATTTTTTTAAATCACAAGTTTTTTTTCCATACACTAATACAAAGCACACAATGCGACCACTGTGGCTTGTCCTAGCATGCCATTTTTTTTTTTTTGATCTCGGGGGGAAATCCTCATGGAAATCCTCCACCCTGGGGCGGGTGGAGGGGTCTGTCAGACTCTTACTGACTAAAACCACCCCGGTGTTCCATCTCCCACCTACGCCGGGGATCGCGGGAACGTATGCGACATCCGCAATCCCCGGCTGGTGCCGGCCCGCCTCTGCGGGCCACCTCGCGTCGGCGAGGGGAGTGAGGTGTTTGACTCCCCTCGCTACGTCAAAGAGGGGCGCACGGGAACACCACGCGCCGCCACCTCGGGTCCGGATGAATGGGGGGCGACGGACATCCCCAAGTCCGTCGCCCCTGGACCCAGTTAGGGGGGCCGGAAGAGGGCAGCGTATGCCCTCCTCCGACGCCCGATGCGCCTGCTGCGGGCAGGGAGAGCGGTTGTGATCTCCCTCTCCCTTTCCGCAGCCTCCTTCTGCGCTATAACTGTCTCGCAGAAGGAGACCACCGCGTCCCAGGACTCCTCACCGCCGACCATAGCATGGACTACGGCCAACAGCGAGAGGTCACCGCCTACAACAGAGATGAGGGCACGGCGCGGCTCCTCCCAAGCTGCACACTCTGCAAGCGTATGCCGTGCCGTGTCCTCCCGACAGTCGACGCAGTGGTGGCATCGAGCGTCCGGCTCCCTGCCTATGCGACACAAGAACCTCCCGAAGCAGCCATGCCCCGAGAGGACCTGCGTCGCACGAAACGTCAGAGAGCCGTGCCTTCTCCCGAGCCACAGGTCGAGCACTGGCCGGATGGCCTCGATGGTGATGAGGCCGGCGGTAGGGCTCGAAAGCCTGTCCCGCCATTCCGCCACCAGGACCTCGCGCAGCTTCGACCGACGCAGCTCAAAGTGTTGCTGCGTCAGTCTTTCGCCGCGCGCCCGCGCGTCCTCGCGCCACCTATGCAGTGACGCGAGCACTTTCGCATCCAGGTCCCACGGTGGAGATCCGGCCAGTGCGCAAGCCGCCTCGTAGGAGATCGTGCGATATCCCCTGATGACTCTGACGGCCATCACCCTCTGCGGCCTCCGCAGAACAGTGATGGTGCTGGCCGTCAGGTCAGCAGCCCAGATCGGGGCCCCATAAAGGGCCATCGATCGCACGATCCCCACGTACAACCGCCTGCAGGCGGTGCTCGGGTCCCCCAGTTTGGGAAGCAGCGTTGACAGCGCCCCCGCCGCGCCCAACAACTTGGGCGCCAGCCGCCGGAAGTGGGGGCCGAAATCCCACCGGCTGTCGAGCACCAATCCCAGGTACTTCATGGTGGACTCGACAGCGATACGGGCCCCCCCGACCACGATGTGCGATCCCGGCGGCGGCGCTCGCCGGGGGCCATGAAAAACAATGGCCTCCGACTTGTTGAGGGCCACCTCCAGGCCGAGGCGCCGTATGCGGCTCACCACCTGTGAGACCGCAGCCGTCGCCAGCAACGCTGCCTCCCTGTGCGAGCTCCCCCGGGCAGTGACCAGTGTGTCGTCAGCGTAACACACCAGCTGCACTCCCGGCCGGAGCTCGCCCCTCAGCACCCAGTCGTACCCGATGTTCCACAGGAGCGGGCCCAAGACCGAACCCTGTGGAACACCGCACGACATGGGGCGCTGGTATCTACCATCGCGTCCCAGATAGGTGACACACCTTTCCGCCAAATAAGCCCCGACGACGCGGCGGAGGTAGGAAGGCACTCGATGATATCGTAGTGCCTCCCGAATACAACTCCAGGGCAGGGTGTTGAAGGCGTTGGAGATGTCCAAGGACACCGCCAACAACACACCGCCCCGCGACACCGCTTCCTCCGCCAGGACTCTCACTCGGGATATCGCCGTCACAGTGGAGCGCCCTTGCCGAAAGCCGTACTGGCATTCGGCCAGGTCCGGCCCCTCTACGCACAAGTGGCCGACGAGGCGGGCTGAGACTATCCGCTCAAACAGCTTTCCCACCTCGTCGAGCAGCACTATGGGCCGGTACGCGGACGGCGAGTCCGCAGGGCGCCCCGCTTTCCTGAGCAGGACCAGACGACCAGATTTCCACTGAGCGGGAAACTGGCCCTGCTCAAGGCACGCCGAGTAGAGTCCTCTCAGTCGGGGCTCCAGCTCCTTCAGAGCTAGGGCCAACGCGCAGCCGTGAATTCCGTCGGGCCCCGGGGCAGTGTTCTTCGCCCGGAGCCGTGTCACGGCCGCCCTCAACTCTGGTTGTGTCACCTCTGGGCCGCTGGCGTACTCTTCGGGCTCTGCGGCTGCGGGCAGAGCCATCGGCGGCGGAGCGTGCTCCGCTCGTGCCGGGAAGAGGGCTGCTACCACGTCCTCCAGCAGCTCGGGTTGGAGACTCTCCGTAAGCGGGGGCGCCCATGGTCCGAGTTTACCTCGGACCGAGCGATAAGGACGCCCCCACGGATCCCCGTTTAGAGTCTCCAACATCTCCTCCCTGGCTTGCGTCTTCGCCTCGCCGATGGCCAGCCACAGAGCCTTCTTAGCCGCGCGGTACACCTCATACCGCGCGGCTTCTTCGTCAGGGACCCGACGACGTCTTCTCCGGTATCGGGTGTACTGGCGCCTGACCTCCACGCAGGCCTAAGATTTGATCAACTCGCTATTAACAGTTAAGTTATAATCGAGTTGATCTTTCAGCTTGCGCTTTATGTTTTTAACTCCCGACTCAAAAACGACGGGGTGTTATAAGTTTGACGTGTCTGTGTGTGTGTGTTTGTCTTTGGCCTCGTAGCTCTCAAACGGGTGAACCGATTTTGATTTTATTTATTTTGTTTGAAACGTGATTTTGTCGGGAGTGTTCTTATTTATGTTTGATGAAAATCGGTCCAAGATGTTCGCCGCCACAAAATGGCGGATTACATATTTTTTCACAACTCCCTATCTATGGGTATCAAATGAAAGGGCTTGACTATTGTACACTATATTGAAAGGGAATGAGGAATATTAACTAACTAAATAAAAATATTCGTATGTATGGATGTATGTCTATACTAATTTTATTTGTCTGATCAATGCCCTAGATTGATGAGGAAAGTGGAGTGATGACTGGTACCTAGGAACTAAAGAATTATTCTTTATTTAGCTTTTAGTACATTATTGGTAGATTAAGTATAAAAAGCATGAAATAAAAATTAAATTAAAATTTTAAAAAACCCCCTATAAAAAAACTTTAAAAAGTGAAATGTATTGATCCTTTTAGTTTAATATAGTTACGATTCTTTGGGCCAAGCGTCATCATGTCCGCGGAAAATTATCCCAAGGGAACATATTCCTAGGATGAAAAGTATCCTATGAGTTATTCCAAACTATAATCTACCGCTGTGCCAAATTTCATCGAGATCCGTTCAGCCGTTCTGACATGAAAGAGTAACAAACATCCATCCATCTATCCATCCTTAAAAACTTTCGCGTTTATAATATTAGCGGATTATTTAAACCATGTGGTTATTTTGTGTTTGGCAAAGCCAAAAGGAAGGGTTATGATTTTACCAGTCTTTTTATGTATTTTTAAAACATACACACATACATACACTTTAAATCAAGTCTATAGTTTGTAAACAAAGTCAAGTGTTAAAATAACATGTTGTGAAAATTATATTCGTTCGGAACCCTTTGCTCGCGAGTCCGACTCGTACTTGGCTTTCAAGTTCGTTCAAATTCACCGGCTTGTGTGTGACCCTGTCACACACGCACGCACGCCTTTTTCGAGAGCCTGGCAACCTGGAACCTGGGTATCACCTGCCACCACCTGGGCATAAGTTCATATTTTGTACATCATGCACGTCTGCCTCGTAAATATCCTCTGTTAGACGAATTACGTGTATTTTGCGTTAAATAGACACAATATTGCTTTTCTGAATGATATCTTTGATTTTTCAATAGTTTGAACTTTTAACTTAAGAATGAAATTGGCTGTTTTACGTAATTCACAAACAAAAACTGTCAAACCTTCATTTTTATTCCTCGAATAAAATATATCTGACTATTGAAAAATCGGTCCTAATGTACTTAATTAAACACACACTGATAAATGATAAATGGTGTTTATTTTGTAAGTAGGTTAAACATAACACGTCAATCTTTTTTGGTCATTTTTAAACTAGATTAGGCCGGTGTTTCCTAGCTGATTACTCTGAGAAGAAACACCAAAACAAACTGAGAGGTCAAAGTCTCTTTTAAAGTCCACACAATCAAGACTGGTCAAGTTATATGAGAACCATGTAGCTGGTCTTTTGAGAAAAGTACCACACAGATTTGAGTGGACCTGTCCAGACAGTGCAAGCATTTGTCAGTTATCGTGTAGCTCAAACTTAGAACTTTAAGGAGCTCAACGATTTGACGAACAATACCAAAGTAAGGAGATTTGGGTAGGCCGCATAAATAACACTGTACAGTGTGTGTGTTTAATTAAGAAGTACCTACCTACACAAATGTGTATGAAGCGACAGTGGATTTTAATATCCTTTGCTTGTATCGTATAATGTAAAAACACCAACTAATACCAGTGTACAAAAATAATAAATACAAGTTCTTTAAACTTAAATAAAGGTTTTTTTGATTTTGACACCTAGAGTAGACCAGTGTGCAATTTCGGTCATTGACCCACATTGACTGTCATAATATCAAAAACAGAAAAAAGACATAACGCTGTCCTGAATCGACGTCTATCGTGATCCTTTAGTTCTCTAGTAATGAAAAACGTATCATAATTTATTGTTCGGGTATCTACGAAGGGATATTAGGGATAGTTCAATGAACTTTATTGAAAAGTTATCTGGCGCCTACCATAATACAAACATTTGTCTGTTAGTAACGTAGCCTAGTATCGATAAAAATAATTATATAATGGGGATTCACACGCATAGCTCAGCGCAGATGTCGCCATCGGCGGGATGGCTGCTTTTAAATCGTTTTCGCTTTGTTTGCGCTTTGTTTGCGCTTTGCTTATTGCTAGTTTATGTGTTGAAACCGTTCCACTATCGTTATTGATAACATTTATTGTACCTGAAAGGTTAAAAATTTTAAAGACGAAGTAAAAAAAAAATTGCGATGGTCTATTATATGTATATAGCCTTTTCCCGCTTCCTTTTTGGCGTTGTGTCTCTGTTAAATAAATGTACACCGGGGGTACATCCTGGTACAGCACACAGAGCCCGCCCGAATGGATTCCACAACGCATTCTCACACCTCTTACAACCGGTCTCAATACGTATCTACCTTTAACCAACTGTCAAATTAGCTTCCAACAGTAGCTGAAACGTCATGTTTGTCTTTGGGTGAACAAAGATCATGGAACTCGTGTCATCGTCACCGAACGCTTTGGGTGAACAAAGATCATGGAACTCGCGTCATCGTCACCGAACGCTTTGGGTGAACAAAGATCATGGAACTCACGTCATCGTCACCGAACGCTCTGGGTGAACAAAGATCATGGAACTCGCGTCATCGTCACCGAACGCTTTGGGTGAACAAACATCATGGAACTCGCGTCATCGTCACCGAACGCTTTGGGTGAACAAAGATCATGGAACTCACGTCATCGTCACCGAACTCTTTAGCTTAGTTTTCGCTTCTATCGGCAGTGCCCAAAGACTGCCCCGCATATTTTTTTATTAAGCAACGTTCACATTCGAATCGCAGTCGCAATCTGTCAATAATCTCTAATTTCCCTACACTTTGACAAGTTTTTGAGTACATTGATTGTCAGTGTGATATATATTTCACCGAAAAATTGCAGTCTCCGTAAGATTGTAATAAATCTTGATTGGATTATAATTTCTCGATATACTATGAAAATATCGTTTTGTATATATACAATACATCCCATCCAAAATCAATACTTTCCTATATATCCGTGTCTTATTCAGAAAAAATTGTTTACAATTGCACGCGATATTTCACAATCTGACGGCGTTTGCAAAGTTCCGGTGACAAATATACCTCATATTGAGACTTCAACGTGAACGTTTTTCATGTACGACTAGAGGCTTTAGCTTTTCTCTTTCCATGCCTGTTGCGAGATTTCCAAATATCGGTTTTTATATTGTAGCTTGTTAGATGAGACAACAGAATTCTAGTAAACTAGGAATTCTCACTAGGGGTTCGCTTTATACTGAGAACCAGAGCAAAATATTTTCAGAATTTTTCACAAAATTGCAATCAATGAGTTATTTGCTAACGTAACAAAATCGATGAAAAAAATGTAGTTTCAATAATAGTTATCCAATATAAAACATGCCGAAACATAAAGGGAACACCAACAAAAACCATTCGTTCAGCTTACAAAAATTTTTATAGCCCCAATTCAAATCAAAATCAAAAGTCATTTATTCAAATTAGGCTGAGAGCCAGCACTTTTTGAACGTCAAAATTGTACATAAAGACAGTCCTCCAAAACGCCCGCCCGTCACCACTTCCTAGTGTTATAGCTGGGAAGAAGAAGTGGCGCAACAAACTCCCCAGCAACACATCTGTCTGTTAAGTTTAAAAAACTTGAATTTATATATTAGTATGCAAAGTATTTTACAAACATGATCCAGTTTCTTTAAAATGCTAATTCAGAAAGACTTGGTAGCTCAAACGTAGAATCTCGTTTTTTAATTTCGTTTTCAATATTACTTAGGTACTCAGCACATTGATCTGTATTCCAACTAATAAATCCTTTTGTAGACTCGTGTAAGTCGCTGTTGATTGAGGCGTAGCGGCATCAATGCCACATGAAAAAAAAAAAGCGAAATTTGTACGGCAACAAAAAGAACCGCAGCGCCATCTACGACGAAATAACAACGAAATCCTGCATCGCGCAAGCAAAGTTCTCCGTGCGATTTGAATATATACAATAGTCCGAATATCAACTATCGGGCAGTTGCCCACCAGACACAGCAACCGTCTGGCAGGAGGATCCTCGCATTTTCAGTGGAGGTGTGAGGGACTTTACTCTTTGTACCACATTCCTCTATAGCGGATTTCAGAAACTTTTAATAGTTAAGTATTGCTTTTGAAAGTTAAAATGTTCAAGCAATTGGCTCAAATTGCTCCGTGCGGATATCAAACCCACGCCCCGTAGTCCAAAGGCTGATTGGCCTGTTGGTCGAGTGGTTAGTAACCCTGACTGCTAAACCGAAGGTCGTGGGTTCAATTCCCACCCAGGACAAATCTTTGTGTGATAAGCATGATCATTTGTTCTGTGTCTGGGTGTAATGTATTTAGAAATATATACGTATGTTTATCAGTTGTCTGGTTACCATAGCACAGGCTCTGCCTAGTTTGGGATCGGCTGACCGTGTTTGAGTTGTCCCAAGATATTATTAAGATATTATTTTCTTTTATTATTAAAGCCAATTTAGGAAGCAAAACAACCACTAAACTCAACACAATTATCCTCTTGCCTTCATTCCAATTTATATATGGTCGCTCCAACAGGTTTTCTTATTCTATACATCGCTATTAGTTCTAGCCACTACAACAAAACACTCATCATCTCAGCCAATTGCTATCCACTGCTGAACGTAAGCCTCCCCTGCAAAGAGCCATCCCGGTCTTGAGCGGTCCGCATCCATGCGCTGCCAGCCACCTTCTTCAAATCATGGAGCCATCGTGCCGCAGGGCGTCCCGTACTACGTTTGACCATTCGCTTTCTCCACTCTAACACATGTCTGCTCCATCGACCGTCAGTCCGTCTAAGTCATGGCCGGCCCACTTCCACTTCAGCATGCTGATTGTACGCGCAATGTCGGTGACTTTAGGTCCCTGGCAAATGACTTCGTTCCGAATTCTATCCACCAGAGAAACCTCGAGCATTGCTCTCTCCATTGCACGCTGAGCAACCTTGAATTTGTGGACCAGGCCTATGGTGAGTGTCCACGTTTCGGCTCCGTAAGTCATTAAAACAAAAACTACGCAATTGAAAAAGGAACAAACAAACATACCTACATGCATAGGTTGATAAATATACAACGTGTAACAGAATAAACGCAATTCCTCTTAAGGGGTCATTGTACTCATCATTATGAACAACTTTTACGATGAGACCAACTCCGAAATCGAAAAAAAAAACAACTTTTCAGTACATTTTGTCGAGTTATGCGTACAAAAATGTATGGGGAAGTCGATTTTCTTTTCGCGTTTTCTGTATTGGTCCCATAATGAAAGTTGTTTATAATCATGAGTACAATGACCCCTGAAGAGGTATTGCGTTTATTCTGTTACACGTTGTATTACCCTCCTTTGCGTCACGCAGTCGGTTAAAAAAAACACCAAGGTCGCTCTAAATGTGGATCGCCTTGTCTTTCCAATAAAACGAAAGCCACGCCCACATATAGCTCCAGTTCTGACTTATGTAGGTAGTAGCTATTCTGGGACATAGTACAGAATGTACAGGTAGGAAGATAAATGACTAGGATTCAATAGCTAACTAATAGGAACGATAGAAGCTTACGATACGTTCTACATGTAGTACAACGTGTAACAGAATAAACGCAATACCTCTTAAGACTAGAAGCGCCGCCATCCCATTTTTGTCCCACCCGCAAGTTTGATCATCTCTAACTTTTGAATTGTTTTACTTAAACTTTTCGACTTTTAATTATTTATTGTATTTTTTAAATTTAATATTTAATTTTTAATTGTATTTTTAAAATTTAATATCTTTACAATTTTGTAATAATAATGTTAAATTAAAAAAAAACGCGATTTACCAAGAACGGCCGCTGGGTCATTTCTGTCCCATCAGTATGCTAAGCAATTTAATGCGATGTTAGCTTAATCAAACGTTTCATTTAAAGCCTAGCCTTTTCATTGAGCCTTTGCATTAGCTGTAAGCCTAATATTTGTAAGAATGTACTGTACCTACCTACTGTTTTTGAGGAAATAAATATTATTATTATTATTTTCGGTTTTATGTTTTTTTTTTCTCAGCTCTTTGGCTGGTTTCGACCACCAAGTCAAGTAAATGTAGCATGTGGGTTTTAATTCGTTGTGTGATGGGGTCCTACTTCGTTCTCTTCTATCTGCATGAATTTCCTAACAATCCTACATGTATTTAGAATCGCAGCCTTTTGTAGTGTTATGTAGAGGTTTTCTTTAAGGTCTAATAATTTTAAACTATGGAGGAGATGATTTGGAATAACGCCTGTGGTGGAAAGTACTATTGGAACTACATACACCTTATTATTATTATTATTATTGAACTGCATCGTTTAATCAGCGACATACCTAAGTGACATAGGCAAGTTATTAATGTATATAATTAAACGGCTAATTAAGCTATTTGGCTGCAACAAATACAAGGCTGAGCTCGCAATTACCCTGAAAAGCAAAGGAATTCGGTCGATTCGGCCAAAATCGGCTAGAAAAATCATGGCATGCAGTAGATCGCTATGCTCCCACATAATTGACTGGCCTGGTTTGACTGGCCTGTTGGTCGAGTGGTTAGTGACCCTGACTGCTAAAACAGAGGTCGTGGGTTCGATTCCCACCCAGGACAAATTTTTGTGTGATGAACATGATCATGTGTTCTGTGTCTGGGTGTAATTTGTCTATAATATGTATGTATTTAGAAATAGGTATATAAGTATGTTTATCAGTTGTCTGGTTGCCATAGTACAGGCTCTGCCCAGTTTGGGATCGGATGACCGTGTGTGAGTTGTCCCAAGATATTATTATTATTATTAAATATTCTAAATAATATTATGCTCAGATGTCACTCAAGATCGTTGAGTTGGGTGAGAGTATTTCTCATCACTCTATTATTCCTCGCAGGTACGGACAAGGGATATTGCTGAATTAATGAAAGACTTAAATCAAGGGCTCGTGGCTAAAATAACAATAATAATTGATCGGTATACTAAGTTCATCTGTCTAGCCCAGATGGGTTTTAAATGAGCTGATCTCTCGAAAAGCACGTGCATCGTACAATCGTCGGTTATTTTAACGAATAATGGTTAGGTTTATTTTATAACGTTAAATGCAAAAGATGCACTGATTTATTTTGAGCAGGCTTTTGGAACTTTTCATAAATATTTCAGGGAGTGTAACGACCGACTTTTACTATTGGATCAACTTGGAAGTATGTAAAAACAGCTGTTCGTTACCCATTTTTTTTTAACTTGTTTCGTGGGTGCGTTCACAAACATATAAACTCCATACACAAACGGCTAGACCCGGAACAACTAACTGCAGGTCATAGAAATATCAGCCAATCACTCAACCACTTTTTTTTTTTTTTTTTGTTCTCGGGGGGAAATCCTCATGGAAATCCTCCACCCTGGGGCGGGTGGAGGGGTCTGTCAGACTCTTACTGACTAAAACCACCCCGGTGTTCCATCTTCCACCTGCGCCGGGGATCGCGGGAACGTATGCGACATCCGCAATCCCCGGCTGGTGCCGGCCCGCCTCTGCGGGCCACCTCGCGTCGGCGAGGGGAGTGAGGTGTTTGACTCCCCTCGCTACGTCAAAGAGGGGCGCACGGGAACACCACGCGCCGCCACCTCGGGTCCGGATGAGTGGGGGGCGACGGACATCCCCAAGTCCGCCGCCCCTGGACCCAGTTAGGGGGGCCGGAAGAGGGCAGCGTATGCCCTCCTCCGACGCCCGATGCGCCTGCTGCGGGCAGGGAGAGCGGTTGTGATCTCCCTCTCCCTTTCCGCAGCCTCCTTCTGCGCGATAACTGTCTCGCAGAAGGAGACCACCGCGTCCCAGGACTCCTCACCGCCGACCATAGCATGGACTACGGCCGGCAGCGAGAGGTCACCGCCTACAACAGAGATGAGGGCACGGCGCGGCTCCTCCCAAGCTGCACACTCTGCAAGCGTATGCCGCACCGTGTCCTCCCGACAGTCGACGCAGTGGTGGCATCGAGCGTCCGGCTCCCTGCCTATGCGACACAAGAACCTCCCGAAGCAGCCATGCCCCGAGAGGACCTGCGTCGCACGGAACGACAGGGAGCCGTGCCTTCTCCCGAGCCAGAGGTCGAGCACTGGCCGGATGGCCTCGATGGTGATGAGGCCGGCGGTAGGGCTCGAAAGCCTGTCCCGCCATTCCGCCACCAGGACCTCGCGCAGCTGCGACCGACGCAGCTCCAAGTGTTGCTGCGTCAGTCTTTCGCCGCGCGCCCGCGCGCCCTCGCGCCACTTATGTAGTGACGCGAGCACTTTCGCCTCCAGGTCCCACGGCGGAGATCCGGCCAGTGCGCAAGCCGCCTCGTAGGAGATCGTGCGATATCCCCTGATGACTCTGACGGCCATCACCCTCTGCGGCCTCCGCAGAACAGTGATGGTGCTGGCCGTCAGGTCAGCCGCCCAGATCGGGGCCCCATATAGGGCCATCGATCGCACGATCCCCACGTACAACCGCCTACAGGCGGTGCTCGGGTCCCCCAGATTGGGAAGCAGCGTTGACAGCGCCCCCGCCGCGCCCAACAACTTGGGCGCCAGCCGCCGGAAGTGGGGGCCGAAATCCCACCGGCTGTCGAGCACCAATCCCAGATACTTCATGGTGGACTCGACAGCGATACGGGCCCCCCCGACCACAATGTGCGATCCCGGCGGCGGCGCTCGCCGGGGGCCATGAAAAACAATGGCCTCCGACTTGTTGAGGGCCACCTCCAGGCCGAGGCGCCGTATGCGGCTCACCACCTGTGAGACCGCAGCCGTCGCCAGCAACGCTGCCTCCCTGAATCACTCAACCACTGCGCCAACCATACCGTCGACTGGCGCAATGGTTGAATAGCGAGAATATTCTTGTACTTATAACAATATGTAACGCGATAATAACCCTAAAATATTTCTCAATAAATGAATAGTCACTCCACGAGGTGTAACAGAAATAATGTAGGACCTAAAAAGAGGTCATTGTACTCAATATTATGAACAACTATTACAATGGGACAAACTTTGAAATCACAAAAAAAAACTCTGCTCAGTACATTTTGTTAAGTCAAAAAAGTATATAGGTACAACGACTGTATATTAAGCTAAAGTAAATAAAAACAGTGTAGCGTAGGTGGAATAAGGGTAAACGTGTAATGACTGGAGGGCTTTACACTCCACATATTTTACTTCTATTTTCAAGAAATCCTTTCATGAAGTGCTCCATTCACTGATTCGTAAACCCAGTAGTTGAAAGATGGCTTGGAGCGTCGAATTCAAATGCCTATTTGGATGTATGGCTCTCTCACACATGGTAGACGGTTTTGGTGGGTGGTCAAAGTCGAACCAAGTGTGAACGATTGGAAAATTATGTGACGGCTCAATCTGCAGCCCAAGTGAGCCAAGTTCGGTATCAAGTGACATGCTTGGAAGCGCGGAAGACGACTTTCGGCTCTGTAAGCAATGCTTTGACCAAGCTGCTTTCGACAGACGACCTAGTGCAGGGATTATTTATTTCCTTTATTGGTGACGTTCAAATCACTATCACTTCGCTATCACTATCTTTATCATTATTATCACAGCACTATCACTATTTACTATTTTGCATGGTGTCGGACGTAAAAGAATAGCACCATCCCATCACGTCTCATGGGTGTTGTAAGAGGCGACTAAGGGCCTCACCAGAGTATGGGCAGCAGCATTCTCTGTGCATTGCAACAGCTACACTGCGTCCGCCGACACGCCTGCCAAGCGTGGCCATAATGGCAACCCACCCCCTCCCCCCCTGGGGAAGGCCACCAGATATTTACAACGTGTAACAGAATAAACGCAATTCCTCTTAAGGGGTCATTGTACTCATCATTATGAACAACTCTCACTATAGGACCAACACGGAAACAAACAATAAATGAATTTGAATTGAATTGAAACTGAAATCGCGAAAAAAAAAATCAACAAAATGTACTGAACAGCGGTTTTTTGATACGAGTTACAAATAAAAAATAAATATTTGTTCCTCGAAATCTCTTTTCACAGAAGGTAAAACAACATCGCCAAACGTTTATCGTGTTTTTCACGAAAGATTTGTGTACAAAATATTTTTACAAATTCACACTATACTTTTTAATTTAACAAGAGATTTTTTTAATAATCTTTTTTGGGGTTAACCACCCGTGAACCTCGGTTTTCAAAACCCAGGACTTACATTTTTCATATAATTATGTCAAAAACCCAATTATATTTATTATATATATTATAATATCCTACAACATTAGTTATTTCTTCTTTATTCAGCTTTGCCTTAAAATAATGTACCAATATGTCACCGGATAATTGCCAACTCAGTAGTTCTAGTCCGTAATTTTAATACAACAAGTATTATAATCGATTGTGGGGTTTATCACCCGTGAAACGCGGTTTTCAAAACACAGGGAATGGGGGCATTTTTCACATAATTACGACAAAAACCCAATTTTATCTATTTTATTAAGTATGTACCTATATGTATGTCACAGGATAATTGCAAATTAGTAAGACTGTTAAATATCTTGGGAGATTGGAAACTCTTGATAAATAGACAACTGAACATTTCTTCTACAATCCTTAGAACGCAAATCCTGTATTAAATAATCTCTTCATGTCGTTTCGAGAAATTGTGAATCGAACGAGATGTGCGGTTGCACGTGCGACCAATAAGATTGGTCAATGTTATTGGCCACACGCCTCTGGCGGATCACAATTTCAGCACAGGTCTACAATTTATTTATTTATTAAAACTTTATGCACTAGTAAAAACACTGTATAAAGGCGGACTTAATGCCTTAGGCATTTTCTACCAGTCGACCTTAGGGTGGTGCAGAGACAACATGGCAGGTGCAACTTAAAGAAAAGAAATTGAGAGAAGAAAAAGAAATACATCGAAATACATACACATAAACAAAGTTGTTAAGAAAAGACGAATCCAACGAATTAACGCTGTGATGATTCTACCAACTTCTTGCGAATGTGCTCACGTGCCTTCACCTTAAAAGACAACCGACTTGTTGCCGTCCTGATGTTCAGAGGGAGCGCATTCCAAAGGAAAATGCGTTTCGGTATGATTGTAAATTTGGATAGGTGGCCTCTCATTGGTCAGTGTTGGAGCGAGCTCACATGTACAACATGGAACTCCGAATTACATGGACCTTTCGTGGTCCGATGACTGTTGGGTTTTTTTATTTAATAGGTGATTGCGAGTCTTCCAAATTGTTCTTCATAGCTGTTTCTTTGATTTTCGGGGCCGCTAAAAATTTAAATTTTCCATATCATCATCATATCAGGCGAAAGACGTCCACTGCTCGACATAGGCCTCCCCCAAGTGTCGCCACAACAAGCCGTCCTGTGCGTCTCGCATCCATCGGCTACCCGCGACCTTCCAACGCTGCGTCTTCCGGTACGTGGTCGCCACTCCAGAACTTTTCGGTCCCATCGACCATCTGTTTTACGAGCAATTTGGCGATCCTTCGGGCTATGTCGGTAACCTTGGTTCTCTTGCGGATATCTTCATTCCTGATTCGTTCACGCAACGAAACTCCGAGCATTGTCCTCTCCATTGCTCTTTGGGTGACTTTAAGCCTTCTGATGAGGCCCATTGTGAGCGACCACGTTTCAGTTCCATAAGTCATCGCTGGCAACACGCACTTGTCGTAGACTTTCATCTTGAAACACTGTGGTATGTGAGACGAGAAGATACCACGCCGCCCAGCCCAGTCAGATTCGACGGTTGACCTCTTTCTCATAGTTTGCCCTACCTAACTGGACCGTTTGTCCCATGCAGACTAGAATTAACTAAATGATACCTTTCAATTGGACGGTTTAGCTACTAACCTAGCAACCTTCAAAGTACATAATAACGATACTCTATACCACACATTTAGTCACTGAGAAAATAAGTAATGTTGCTCTCTCTTTTTCCATAGGTTATCAAATATTTTGTATATCAAATAATCCATAATAATATCCATAGTAATAATAATCCATCCATAAATTACGTCACACGTTAAGGGGAGGGAGGGGGCCGACGAAGTGTGACATTGTGTGACAAGGGGTGGGAGGGGTCCTAAATTCCGTGACGTCACATTTCAAAATCATTTGAACTATTAATGAAAAATTTTCATAATATTTTCAGTCCTATCTGTATTATCATAAGGTTTCAGTTTAATTTAATAGTTTCTAGATATTTAAAAAAATATGTTACGTCACACTAGGGAACAACTGTGACAAGGACGGGGAGGGGGTCATAAACACATAATAATAATATCTAATATCTAATATTCATGTCACGTAATTTATGGATGCCCCCTAAGCATGATATCGAAGAGGGAGATTTCTTGTAAATCCAATCAATCTTAGAACTGGATATCTTTACAATGAATTAATTATTGCATATTGTTTGTTTTACGGTCAGGATTCTTGCTAATCAGGTTTTTATATATTGTATTCAACAAAGTTCTGATAATTGTTTATTTTATCAATTCTTTTATATTTTTATATCTATTTTTTGTCCTGGCTGACTATAATTAACGCACAACCAAAATTGATACTAAGTCAAGAAAGATAAAAATTGTAATATAGGCATGTTTGAAAACATAATCGTTAAGAAAGCATTTTTAGAAATTTCAATTTTAAATATGTGGGAGAATTTTATTATTTATACTTATAGAAAAAGCGATAAGCGAGAAACGTTTGCGTATATAATTTGCACCTGTAGTGTACTCTTTAAAAAAAACCGGATAAGTGCGAGTCAGACTCGCGCACCGAGGGTTCCGATCGAGTCTTGATTTTTTCCGAGTATACATTACCTACGGAAGTTTATAAACTATGAAAGCAAAATATAGCAGGTAAAATCGAAAGACAAACTTAACTTTGTTGGAGAAAAAATGTTCTCCCATACATCAATGTACGTCACGGTCAAACGAAAATATAAGTTTGAATTCGTAAAAAATCATTTTTATGATAAAATTATAAATTTCCCATTTTCAGACTTGTACTCTACTCTCTCTCTCTTATACTCTTGTGTTCTTGGCAAATTTCATGAATCTTGGTCAACGGAAAATACCCTATAAATTTGGATTCCCTTGAGAGTATCGACGTTTTTTGCGGCATAAACGGCCGTATCTTTTTTTACGTTAACTTAGAAGTTTGATTTTTTCACAGCTTCAAGAGACTGTAGACTTGAGTATATAGTTTTAATTTCAACTTGATACTTCCACGCGTTCTTGAGATAAAGGGTCTTGGCAGACAGACAGACGGACAGCAAAGGGTTCCGTTTTTGCTTTTGAGGTAAGGAACCCTAAAAACGCTAAAATAACCCAAAACAAATAAAGGAAAATGGAGAAGGTACTTATAGGACACCATAAAAAAATCATCCACACCGCTGTCGATGGCATTTACCCAAAAGACTGGCAGCATTGCTACATTGAATGGCAATACTGATTATTTTGCTGAAAATAATACGATAATACGATAATTCACAGAATTGAGCACGTACATTCAAATAATTGATCGTGAAAAGCACTGCAAAAATTTAGTTTAAATTAAAACATTTTCAGCATGAAAACACAGATAATGTAAGCATTATTATTAAAATGTATTATGATCAACCTGTTTTGCATTTTTAGATAGTCAAGCGTACAATATGATAATCTGTTCGACATGAATTAAATTTTCAGTTCACATGAGCATGACTTTAAATTAATTTATCTACTTGTAATCGAATGTAAACAAATCAGTTGTATAGATGGTGACCAGCGTTTCCTCGCGACTTCAATTCTTTGGCCTATCTTACAAGAATAGTGCTAACCTAACAGATTGTACCACAGTACTCCGACAAACAAAATCTCGACGAACGCTATCTCGACAGATCATTTTACCGACCTGCAGTAGACCGACAGAACAGTAAAGGTGAGTATAGACTACAACATTTACTTGTAACAGAACAACGAGCTGCTCTATGATATGTTCTAGTGTATCATCCTTTTACGAACTAAACGTCGAGCACGCTGGCCTCTTTGTTACAAACCAACGAGCATATTGGTGTAACATTTCGCGATGCGCGGTTGCGGGGTGACTGAAAATAATTTATCAAGATAAACGCAGCACACGCAATTTGTAGGTCCGACATTTCAAAAAAGAAAGAAAGCAAGGTACAACGAAATGTTGGTAAATGCACACTCGCTGTGAGCATTTACCCGTAACATAACGCCGAGCATTCGCAGGAACGTTACATTACATGGAAATGCTTTGGACACTGAGCTTTTGCCTGTATTGTACCATTCGTAAGAACGTTATATTACACAGAAATGCTCCAGAAAATGTTGTAGTCTATACTCACCTTAAGCCGATGGAGTTTACCTCGACGGAACGCTATCTCGACAGTCATTTGGTCGAAAAAACACAAGATCAGGTGCTGATAGACTTGAGCATTCACTTGTAACAGAACATCGAGCATTCACCGTTTTTATATTTCTCGAACTGAACAACGAGCCGAGCCAAGCATAGAGCATAGAAACATTGCTATAAACATTTTCATGAGCATTCTAGTGAACGCTCTAGTCGATGCTCGTCAAAAAATATTCTTCACGAAGATGTCAGACTTGACGGTCACGTGTGCTGCATTTATGTTTTTATTTTTCTGTTGACTCACACACTGTTGTTTAATTTATGGTTCCAATGTTTGTAAAAATGTGAGTACCATTTACCTAAATTTCTTTAGAAAATGAATAAGTTTACCTCTGCTGGTGATACTTTGTTCTTATAAGTAGCATACTCTGGGTGCATCGTCCTCACATGATATTAAATTAATTTTTGTATACCAAATTTTGTAAAATCATTATTTGAAAAGAGTAACTATGGAGTTTCTTGTCCGTTCTTCTCCATAAGAATCTACCTTTCCGAATGGACAGTAGAGTCACTTTATTAATGTAACATTATTATTTTATCGAACTGTAAACGATGACGTTCAAAAGTGCCGTTTAATGGCCTAATTGAAATAAACGTTTTGACTTTGACTTTGATTTTATGCTCGCTAGAATGCTCGCCAGAACGCTCGATAGAATGCTCGCTAAAATGTTCTCGTATTTTTCTGTGCATTTTTGCGAATGTAACTTACATTCGCAAAAATGCTCATTACAAGTAAATGCTCAAGTTTATCACACCTTTCGACTAACAGTTGACCAATCGGTCAACTATTAAATCCAATAACGTGGAATCCAATCGGATTCCATCTCAAAATGCAGTAGATAACCAGAACACTAGGCCGAAAAGGTTTGTCTCCCCTGAACATGATTAAACTTACAGCAGACTGCCAAAAAACGGAACCTTCCATCCATCCAACCCTACATCCGCTTGTTTTTCAGGCTTTAATACATTTACCGTAATGGGGTTCCCAAACTGTGCCTCGCGACTCCCCGGGGCGTCGCGATGCTTACCCAGAAGCGTCGCAAACCGCCACGGAAATGAAACGCAAATGCTGCAATTGGCAAATAAACTGGGAGCATCCTGTTTTGAAAGCCTTTCTGCATGCAAAATCTGTTGAAGATCGGACCTGAAGCCAAGTTTACAATAAATTGATATTAGTCGAATACTTATCGACCTTAAGCACACAATTTTATTAATATTTTTAATGAGTCTTAATCAGAAAAGCAAATTCTTCGATTTCGACCCAAAACCTATAGGGTACTTCTGGTTGACCAAGAATTGTCAATTCTGGTTAAAAGCAAGGTCTTACAGCAGAAGTAAAAGGAAAATTCCGAAAAATAAAAAAAGTTGAAAATCAAGGTAAATTTTGGTACTTACAAGTTTTCGCGAAAATCTACCCATGTATTTTTATCGGGTTGACTGATTTTTATACACCTAATAGGGACTATAATTATACCTCAGTATCTGGTATAAATTTTGAACTTGCTAGATCCACCCGTTCCTGAGAAAATCGGTGGTGACACACGGACAGACAGACGGACAAGAGAGTGATCTTACAAGGGTTCCTTTTTTTACCTTTTCAGGTACGGAACTCTAATTAACTTAAAATACACTCAGGTAAAATCAAAATATCATTAGCCGGCGATGGATTAAGATGCTCTCGAATTATAAACATGTAAGTTGAGATAGAAACTGTTAAAAGTAAACATAAAATAATGAAGAGAACTGAATATTCAATAATTAAGTATTCATGAAAACAACAGCCTGTAATTGCGGGGGAAACGCGAAATAATAATTTATCGTTTTAATGAAGCATACTCAAACTGTAAAAAATCAGTGCGTACTTGTGCAAAAGTTAATTTATTTCATGAGGTTAACATTTATAAGTGATGTACCGGTATTATAAATAAAATTGTGATGTTTTGTTTATAGTTTAGAGCAAGTGAACGAATTGATTTATTTATTCGTGACCAACTTATACTAACGGTTTACACCACACAAGCAAGTTACATTTCAAGCATAGATACATTTACAAACAAAATACCATTTGACATTTGGAGGTATGCGGAACAGAGAGTGAAGTCCCGCATACCTCCACCGAAAAGGGGAGGATCCTCCAAACCAGACGGTTGTTGTGTCTGGTGGGCAACTGCCCGATAGTTGATATTCGGACTGTTGTATATGTTCAAATCGCACGGAGAACTTTGCTTGCGCGATGCAGGATTTCGATGTTAGTTCGGCGTAGATGGCGTTGTGGTTCTTTTTGTTGCCGTACAAATTTCGTTTCTTAGTTTTTCATGTGGCGGCATTGATGCCGCTACATCACTCCCCTCCGGAGACCGGAGTTCGATAGTGGATGAGTCGTCTGTACATCTTGAGATGCTTGCCAGGCCAGTGGAAGGTTGGTTCCAGTGAGTCGGAACCAGAAGTCGCAGAGTTCTCGGTGAGTCGGAACTGTATGCGGTGCCCCAGTGAGTCGGGGTGATGTCATCCCAGTGAGTCGGGATTATGCTGCAGGCTCCAGTGAGTCGGAGTGGTGCTGCTGGCTCCAGTGGGTCGGAGCTGTGCGACGTTTTTGACGTGACTGCTTGGGGTTGACCAGGAGAGGATCTTCGTGGTGGTGTTGTTTGTTCAACTTTAGAATAAAAAGAGGTTCTTGAATTAATGAGCTTTGTAAGCCTCAGCTCGATTTCTGCGAAATGAATATTAGTGTTCATTATATCGTTATAACGAGGGTAAGCGGCCTGCGGTTTGTCATTATTCCGATATTTTAATTTTACTACGAAATTTGTTGACAAAATATTCATCCCGGAACCATTAAAAGCCACAACAGTTTTAACATTTTAAAAAAAAGATTTTATTTTATTTATTTATTTGGATCTTCAACAAAGGATACACAGAACACCATAAGTCACAGTGATACAATTGGTTCATTTACGTGTGCTCCTTCAGTTATAGGAGACCACAGCATGTACATATAACTAGGTTTACAAAACAGAATAATATTATTACATACACAGAATTAAATTATAAATAGGATAAGATCATTCCATTATGTAATATTATTATTCCATGATGCTTGCCTGTTACCGCGGCTTCGCTCGCGTGGGCGACTACAAATTCTGTGCATGTTTCCGTGATGTCCACCCCGACTCTTGCTCGAGCCAGCCCGCGCCGCTGAGCCTATAGTCTTAAATTCGCCCCTTAATAATAATTCTAGTTCGATCCAGCCCGTCCCTAGCTGTCCTCCCCCCAGCGACGCCCGAAGCCGAGGCCCGTACCCCACAGGGGGTGCCCTTAGCGTGTAGTCACTTAGTTTTTTTAAGCCCTGGCTGGAGGCTTTAATATTATATTAAGGCCACCACAGGCAAGCCCGGTTAAGCAGGCGACAACCTTATAGGTTGAACTGCGAGACTCCACTCACAAAAAAAAAATGTTTCCGGGATGTCTGCTATTCTAGCTCAATTACCTTTTGTAATCGGACCAAGACTTGGGTACGGAATGATTATACAAAAACTCATCTTAGTGCTCTCTTTCGGTCTATAAGATACTCATCTCGAAAATGCATGGTTTCAAATCCAAACGTACTTTATCAAACACTTTAACAAACCTTTATCAACCATTTTCTGAAATGGCATGAACGGCTATTTACTGATTACTTAATTGAAAATTTTAAGCAACAGATTAGATAAATAAACAATGGATCCAATGTACAATGTAATGTATACTTTATGCTAGAATCTAGAATTCTAGATTATCCTGACTCAAGTATTTTTTTATGTGAGATGAGTTTGCTCTTGACTCTAGTCTAGGTTATAGATGACAGAGACAAAGTGGACGATGGAGTGAGATTACCCAGAAGAAGCCTGTTCACTCTAATGAAAAGAGATTCCTTCACATGACTGACACGGAGGAGTCTCCGGATGTTAAAATGGTCACCCATCCAGAGACCGACCTCGGCAAGCGTTGCTTAACCTTGAAGATCGATCCGTGCTTTTTTATGAATTTTATTATGTACATTAATTATAACCTTTATTTGTCGACAGAGCATAGTCTTCCGAGTGAAGCGTCACCCACAAGTCGCTGGCTTTGAGCAGTGCGTGTCTTTTGGAGCCTTTAACTCGGAACAACAAGAAGTAGTCTACAACATCTTCTGTCTCTGCGCGATGTACTTCTTACCGCTGATCGTGATCACTGTGTGCTACGTATGTATCTTCTGCGAGATACACAGAAGCAGTAAGGAGTTGGATGGTAAGAGACATTACTTTAGTATTTACAACATATTTTGTCTCTGCGCGAAGAATTTCAAACCGCTAATCATGATCACTATGTGTTGTGTGTTTCTTCTGCGAGATACACAGAAGCAGTAAGGAATTGGATGGTAAAAGACAATACTTTAGTAAGTGTGCTTTATCTTCTGTGTCTGCGTTATTAACTTCTTGCCGCTGATCGTGATTACTGTGTGTTATGTTATATCTTATGCGTGTTACACAGAAGCCGTAAGAAGTTGAATGGTAAAGGGCATTAGTAGTAAGTGTACAATATCTTCTGAATCTGGGCGATGTACTTCTGACTGCAGATCATGTTATTTATTACAAAAAATAATTTTGATCATCAACATAAAATTCTGTTTTTCGAATCCAAAAAAAGCTTTTTATCGCAAAAATGTTGTACTTTTGAAAACACTGTAGCGATATCAATGCCATCACATGAAAAACTAAGAAGCGAAATTTATACGGCAACAAAATGAACCGCAACGCTAGGATAGGTGTATCCTGTCAGCGATGAACTAACAACGAAATCCTGCATCGCGCAAGCAAAGTTCTCCGTGCGATTTGAACACATACAACAGGCCGAATATCAACTATCGGGCTGTTGCCCACCAGACACAACAACCGTCTGGTAGGAGGATCCTCCCATTTTCAGTGGAGGTATGCGGGACTTTACTCTCTGTACCGCATACCTCTACAACACAAGCACTAGTTCCATATTCCTAGTTATAAACTTTTGAAACAGAACAATCATCACTTTCTATAACAATCATCGCTTATTTGGTAAAGTAAATTTAAATGAAAACCAATAAACTTCAACAATTTCTATTTATTAAGAATCTAAAGTTATCGGGTGATCAGTTTCACAATTTCTGGTCCAAAACATACTTAAATAGAAACCCACAGTTTGTTCAACAAAGCAATTAACGTTCATAGTTATTATTTTAAACAGTAATTTTCATCTGTGAAACATTACACATTTATATAACTTCCGTTAATATCCAACTCCAGAACGGGAGGCATTAAAATTAATTACGAAGTTGTCCAACAAAACCACAATTCGTGTGCCGCCAAGCGTAAATAAAATTATATCATCCTCTATTAGCATCTCTTTCTTTCACATAGTTTCAAGTAGCATAGAGTTTACCTCCATCTCTATCGCCAACAAGACAAAAGTTTACCTCGAAAAATAGAAAAATGTTTGCACAAGTTAATCTGTTTTTAATTTAATTTGAAAAGGTTCATAAAACATGATGTAGATTGTAAAGCGTGAAATAGTTAGTATAATTTACATTACATTTAATATAATTATATGGTGGTCTAGACTTCAACTTCTTTTTGGGAATGGCCTTTTTATTTACCTGACCACAGCGAAGCAAAAAGGAAGGCTGGCATTTTTGCGGCATATTTCTGTTGAGAGAAATTTATGTGTGATGTGATGATAAAACTCACACATTAACCTACATTCTTCTCAGAGTAGTAATATATAAGAGAACAAAAAAAAAACGATTTACAAAAAAAATATTTTATTTTATTTTTTTCGGAAAACTTACAGCTAGGCAGACACAATATTAAGAGTTAATAACATGATGATGGCCAATTACAAGTTTTTCCAGATAGTAAACAAATATAATAAATTAAACACTAGGTAGTAGACAGTGTTACATTCGCGTTTTCTATTTTATTAAACAATGCAAGTTTATTATAATACAGTGGAAGTGCTATGATATGCTATTAAAAAAGTGGTTGCAAAGAGAACTATGTACGTTAACTGCCGCATTAGTATGGAATACTGTGTCGAGGCCATTAGCGCCCGTCTCCAAGAGGGGAGACGACAGCGTTCCTGGCATATACACAGGAAAAAAAAAACAAAAAATATGTTTTAGATTTTGGAGAATGAAATATTAAAAAAAAAAGAAAGAAAAACATCGGCCTTATCTTGTTTAAACTGATCAAAAAAGATTGACTTGTAAAAGTGTTATTTTTAACCTATTTGCAAAGTAAATAGATATAATTTTATATTTTCACATATTGAATAACTTAGCCGATCTCCAAAGCGATGGATTCGGTCAATTGAAGTCAAAAACAAAGAGGTCACAGTAAACATTGAAAAAAAAAACATTTCCTATCCTTATAAACTTAAAGGATCAATGTAGAATTTAATATGAAATCAGCCTTTTACATCATATTTTAAGGCTGATTTTTCAAAAATAGCGAATTAACTCGAAAATGATGCTTTGATCAAGTTTTGTTTGGAGAAGCAAGTACTGCGTTGTGTAACGAAACCATTGCGCGATTCAGGATTCCCGTCCAGACGTACAGCGCCATCTATCGAACGCGACGACAACAGCGGGCCAGATTGGGTTGTTCCTGTGAATGCATTTTGATTTATTTGTGGTCCTTCTCCTTCTTTTCAAGTCGGTAGCTACCCTTAAAAAAATTGTGCCCAGTAGGTGGCCACGCTTACGTAGTAGCGGCATTCATTTGCTGCGGCCTACTAGGGTAGGTAAAATCAACCATCATGTAGGGGTATAAAAACATGTTTTATTTTTACATTTTACATATCCTAGAAATAAAACTGGTGAAATATTTGTAAGTGTTTTTGACGACAATAAAGTTACTGGCGGAATTGGGGGGGGGAGGGGCTCAAGCCAAATTTTTATGTTTCTTACTAGCTTTAGGAGTTTCGGAACGAATTATACACATAAACCTTCCTCTTGAATCACTCTATCTATTTCTGAATAAACTGCATTAAAACCCGTTGAGTAGTTTAAAAAATCTAAGCGAACAGACAGCGGAAGCGACTTCATTGTATCTAAACCAATGTTATAAAAAGGAAAGATTTGTTTGTTTGTTTGTACTATGTTAAGATACTCATTGGGGCGCGCAAGCCTCACTTCGACGTCAACGTAGAGATAATTATGGCGGTAAATTATTTTCCTTAAAGTAGCGTTTGACACGTTTCTTACTCAAAATACTCAATTCAGAAACCAGATTTTAGTGTTTGAATGTAGAGAAAATGTAAATGAGTAAATTATTTATTATTTTATTTATTTATTAATTCATTATTATAACACCTTCACAGATTGATTGATCAAAAGGTACTCGTGCAATGTGATCTAGTAAATTAGCCACACACAAAATAGACTTCTCAAATATCGGGGTCAAACTATGTAGCCCCGTATTACAAGCTATTTCACTTACCGGCCACTTAACGTACAAGTTCTCCATTATGGCCGCAATAACGGCCATTCCATCATCGTTTAGATAATATCTATAAAATAGCCAAATACCTTTTACACAGTATCTTTTTCGTCAAACATATTTTTGTTACAATTGTTTTAGTTATACCGATTTTGAAATAAAAATATTTATTCCAGCTCAAAGTGCTCTATTTTGATAGCAGTTCTGAAAACTTAAAAAAAAACTGATGTTATTTGATTTCTTTCTCAAAGTGTTTCGTGGAAAACTTTTTCGATGTTTCAGGATATATTTTTTTTTTCATTCATTTTTCTTTTATTATTAATAGGTTTGCGATTGACCATAATTTTACCTAATGAAAAGCAATGATGTGGTTGTCGATGGAGCACGCTTGTATCTAAAATAACTCAGTCTTCTCTCCCCCAGAAAAACGCGAACATCGCAGCACAGTGGGCCATGTACGACTTCGCAGATCCGACCGACGCGTGTTAGAACGAGCACGACGTCGCACGCTACGCATGACCGTCACAATAGTCGCTGTGTTCGCGCTGTGCTGGCTACCGTATGCCACCATCACCATGTGGTCAGTATGTGTGAACACTCGCCAGTGTGACGTCACACGTCGCACGTTACGCATGACGTCACAATAGTCGCTGTGTTCACGCTGTGCTGGCTGCCGTACTCCACCATCACCATGTGGTCAGTATGTGTGAACACTCGCCAGTGTGACGTCACACGTCGCACGTTACGCATGACGTCACAATAGTCGCTGTGTTCGCGCTGTGCTGGCTACCGTATGCCACCATCACCATGTGGTCAGTATGTGTGAACACTCGCCAGTGTGACGTCACACGTCGCATGCTCGCATGACGTCACAATAGTCGCTGTGTTCGCGCTGTGCTGTCTACCGTATGCCACCATCACCATGTGGTCAGTATGTGTGAACACTCGCCAGTGTGACGTCACACGTCTCACGCTACGCATGACCGTCACAATAGTCGCTGTGTTCGCGCTGTGCTGGCTACCGTATGCCACCATCACCATGTGTTCAGTATGTGTGAACACTCGCCAGTGTGACGTCACACGTCGCACGCTACGCATGACGTCACTACAGTCCGGTGACTGTAGTAAAGCGCGAATACGGTTATTCGCGCTTTACTGGCTGCCGTTCGTATCACCATGTGGAACAGCGTCATTAACTGGTGACCCCCCTTTTTAAGATATTTTCATGCTTGTCGGCTACCCAGTTGATAACGCTGTCTGTTCCAATAATCACATATTTTAGAGTGACAATCACACCAACATAAGTATCATGGGGTTCTACAAAGCTCCATAAAGCTCAACATTAACTGCCAGGTACCGAAACAAGCAGCCGCAAATAACCCCAATAATACATATCAGTACTTAGTTACGCTAAAGAGATAGAAGATTCTATCGACACAAAACAAAAGAACTTTGAAACAATTGAAGCTCTTTCCAGGTACATGGTGGACCGTGAATCAGCAGCCCGCGTCTCTCCTAGAGTGCAAGATCTGCTGTTTGTGATGGCGGTCTCCAACTCCTGCATGAACCCCCTGGTTTACGGCTCCTACACGCTGGACATCAAGGGTCTGCTGCGGAGGTTGCTGAAGAAAACCTGTTGTCATTCTTCAGCGGCATCTGATACGATAGGTAACAGAATATCAACAGCATTATCAACATTTCAGCCGAAAGTCGACTACCGTAAAACGGGGTGGATAGAAATGCAGGGGTGAATAAAAATAAAACGTTTATTGGGATTTTCACATAAATGCCATATTAATGGTTTCTCACAAAGCATCAATTTCGAAATAAAAAAAATTGGATTTCTTCATTGCTGCAAATAATATTTAAATAACATGGTGTGCTTCTGCAGGCCGTTTGGTGCTTTAAGGTGGAAGCGCCAGGGTAGACCGCGAAATTCAAATTTTCTCATGTTTTTTTCAATCTGCAAGTCAGTGTCAGGCTGTATGTTATCAAAAATACGATTGGTGACCGTAACAAATATGGCTTTACTGAGTTATAAATAATTTAAATCATCAATACAGGTTGTATCAGTCATGTAACTCGATTGAATGACTTTTTTATGAAATAACCATTCAATCGAGTTTAATGAACTTAGGGTTGTATTGATAATTTTAATGATTATAATTCTGTAAATGATGAATACGTGTTACGATCGCGAATCATATTTTGTTCAACATACAGCCTGATACTGCCCGGTAAATTACTAAAAAACATAGGAAAATTTGAATTAAGCGGGCTACCCTGGTGCTTTCACCTTAAACTATTTTTTTTTATAGCCAGATAAATGCCAATTGATCCGGTTTCGACTAAGCTGCCAGTGTGGCAGATAAATTTTATTTGAAAAATCAATACGATAGTGTCTCAGCTTTTGTGTAAAAATATGTCAAACCTCCGCCATTATTTCTCTGATATTATTAATTATATTAAAATATCAGCCCTTAATTAAACAAGTAATAATCATTTTATATTTTCATGATTTTAGAAGATGTGAACAGCAAAGTTTGTAAAAAATAAACGGTATCACTCTGCGTGCTTGAAAAAAATGAAGTTATTCAAATCTCAACTCAAATTGGAATTCTGATTAATAGTAATACAATTTTATATCAAAGCAATACAATGAAACAATAATCTATTTGTTTACGATAAATAATATCGCTTCAGGGCGAATTTATTAAAATGATAGAATTGCGTGATTTTCGAAAGATAATCTAAAGGTTTAGGAGGCTAGAGGCATTTTTCTATATAAAACACTAGCCTTTTGCCCTTGACTTTGTACGCGCATATCCCGTTATTTCCCGTTCCCATAGGAATTTTCCGTATTCCGTTAGCCTTCCTCATGAATGTGGTTATCATACAAAAATAATTTCCCAAATCCGACATTTAATTCCAGAAATTAGCAAGTTCAATAAAACACACCCTTCAGCTTCATTATATTAGTATATGTAAATGTTTTTTTTTCTTTCCAACACATTCGGCTAATTCTCACTCGTATCGAATAAATTTGCCAAATTGGGCCCACATCACACACATCAAAATGTAAAATATCCCAATGAGTTGATCACTTTAATAAACCCTATCTAGAGACAGAACCAAACATGCCAAACTCAGCAAACGTCAGCATTACACCGACTTACCGACAAGACAAAAACAAAACAAAGGTGGAGACAACGATACGATAATAAATCAAAACAAGACAATACTTTTTCATACGAGTACGTTGACTTTTATCACAGATTTGATGTCACTCACTACAACATACTGCTTGGAATATTACATCAGAATAGTATACTCTATCCGTTTAGGTAGTTAACTAAAGGTAAACAATTTTGATGTAACTTTTTACTTAAGAACTCAGTTTAAAAATAAAATGCAAGTAAAAACCAAAGTAAATACAACAGTAACGAATACTAAATCAATTGAACCATAAGTTTGAAAAGTAGTTTATTTGTTTAATATGAATTTGTGTAAAAGACACATCAAGATTGTTTACCTTTAGTTAACTACCTAAACGGATAGAGTATAGTCACTATCCTTGACTAGTTTGACGTTTCTTTGACGTATTATGCAATTGGAAAGTTTAATTTTAATTTCGGTTTTCATTTACTGTCGTATCGATGTCTCCACGTTGTATAAGCCAGTTTTCATTCACATATCACTTTACCGACTTCCTACAGTTCCTATTCAGTTTTACAGACAGTAAATTCATGATCCTAACAAAATTATACACCACAATTTCCAGGTACCAAAGAGTAAGTTAAATTAGTTAAACATATTCAGATATAATCCTTATACGTAAGCATAAATGTTTGTTTAGCTTGTAAACATGTTCCAATTTCCTAGAAACATAAATATAGATATATGTTTCTATGAACTTGTCTAATACTACGGAACGTTGGAATTGTTTGTGTTGTGGGCAAGTTTGAGCTAGTTTAAAACGCTTATTGATAAGTGTGCAAATGAGGGAGAATTCACACGAACCACAACACGTGGGCGTGCACTAATTTGTATGAAAATTAATAGTTTGATTAACGCGTACCACATTTTGCCGCTAAGCTCTACCGTGTGGTCCTCATACCATATCGCAAACAACAGTGGCACTATTTACTGGCAGCGGTTGCGTTTTGCAAGCCACCTTGCAAAACGCAACCGCACACACATCAAAGTTCTATAGTTACCACAACGCAACTGCAAGAAACTGCAGTGGCATTATTCACACGTAACCACTTTTTGTCACTGCGATGTGGTGTGGTTGTGTAACGTATGTATTCCCCCTTATTGTAAGTAGACACAGAGGAGAATATTTTCTCAATACTTATGTACCTAATTTCTCATAAACACTTTTGGCGTCGGCATGACTGGGGTACAACCGAGGGCCAAAAACGGAAAATAAAAAAATAAAACGATAAAAAAATACTCACCGAATTGAGGAATGCCTCCTTTTTTGGAAGTCGGTCAAAAATATGTGTGCTCGAATCGATTGGACTGGATTTTTAAAATTAAAAGCGGCATTAGCGAAAGTTTTTCAAAATCTTTAAAAAAATGGAGTTGTGATCGTTTTAAAATCTATGATAAACAGAGACAGCACTAATTGCGTGTGACGTCACTTGCAAGTCATGCTATAGTGAATTTGCCCCATCTAGAACAAACGACGTTGTACCGACAAGAAACGTCAAAACAAAATTAGTGTGAACAGGCTTCTTCTGGGTAAGCTCGCTCCATCGTCGACTTTGTCTCGGTCATCTATGACCTAGACTAGAGTCACGAGCAAACTCATCTCAAATAAAAAAAAAATAACTTCAAAAGCGTGTTACTTCTTTATTTAGACACCGTTTTCAATAAAAGCCGAATAATTATGTTAATTGTTTTGGTTCGGCTTTGTTTTCCAACAACAAGTATGTAACACCCCTAACAGGCTTGTTTATAAGCGTTTTAAACTAACTTGAACTATGCTCGTTGAGAGTATACTAGATACATGTTGTTTGCCAAACTAAATTGTCTAGAATTTAACATGTAAGTTAATAGCATATTTTCCTGATAAAATCTACTCGTCGTATTTATTCTGTCAGTTATATTAATAAAAAAATTGGTCACATTTTGTTTCTTTTGTCACGTAAACAAATAATTAAGGCGATATGGTACCTTGAAATTCAATGTCACGTGACATTGCATTTCAAGCCCCAATTGCCCTTTTTACCAACAAGAGATCACCTTGAAAATTTAATCGACGGAATAATTAGAAATATTATTTCCATCCAGGTAAAATCCCTATTGGAAATATATTTTGTAGGTAGATTTTTCTTGTGGAAATAAAAGGTTTTTTGAAAACTTGACTGACTGGCTTTTCATCGACGATTGTAACTTTTGTGAAATGAGTCGTAGATTCAATTTCCTCGTTAAATAAAATCACAGAATATTCATTTAAATATACTTTTCATTTCTCTTTCTCTTCAAGTTTATTTAAAAATAAAACAGACTATTAAATAACATACAAACATATCATAAAAAATGTGCAAACGAGATTAAAAGGTGAGGGAAAGAACTTAGCCCAAAACAGAAGCAGTATTACCACGTTATAAACAAGGCCAGCCCTTTGGTCAAGTAAAGAGTCGACTATGCATCGCACATGTTGCATCCCACAACAAAGGCACAAATCCAAAACATTATGAAAAAAAAAATTATAGACTTCCCGACAAATACCTTGGACACAGTCAGAGCCTTCGTTCGCACCACCACGGCACCGCCATCTAAAACTCGCTAGAGTCCGTGCCCTGACTTTGCCTCCTGACTACCGACCCTGAATGGAATAAGAAAGAAAATCATCATCAGCTTAGCCTTTGATTATAGCCTTAGATGACAGAGACAAAGTCGACGATGGAGCGAGCTTACCCAGATTCTTCTGGGTAAGCTCGCTCCATCGTCGACTTTGACTCTAATGAATCGAGATTCCTTCACAGGACTAATCAGTTATCGGGTAGAAAATCTACATAGTCATGACTGTTTTTCTAAATATCTTCTATCTAGATCCAGCAATATAGGCTGAGCATTGATTGACAGTCATTGAATGTTACAGAATCATCTGCCTAGCCTTTTTTCAATTAAAAATATTAGGATCGGCTTCCAGTTTAACCGGATTCAGCTGAATACCAGTATTTTACATGGAGCGGTTGCCTACCAGACCTCCACAACCCATTAACTGGGTAACACGGTATTCCTTGGCAAGACTGGTGTCAGATTTTCTGGCTTCTGACTATCCGTATCCACTACCAAAGATCTATAAATGATAGCCGGGACTAACGGCTTAACATGCTTTCCGAGGCACGGTGGAGTTTCGGTATGTTAAGATGGTCACCCATCCACAGACGAACCTCGGCAAGCGTTGCTTTACCATGAAAATCGACCCGTGTGGCTGTTATTATTTAGGCACGAGCTCCAAATTCAATCATTCATAATATTCATAAATCAATTTTCTTCAAATTGTAAACAATTTCCAACATTATGTTTATTATGCCGTTGTAATTTACCTAAATAAATCCATCCCGTCCATCCAAAATCCCGTCTGGGTAAAATTGAAAAGAATAAAAAACTCGTTCGACGGCAAAACTCAACAAAGCTCAATGATTTAATGAACGTAGGATTGACTATCTGCTACGACGCGTAGCAATCTCGTAGCGAACGTTACGCCGTAGCAATATCCCGAGATTGTAGTCATATAAAGACATTCCTAGCGAGGAATCGAACCCGCTGATTTTGTAAAACTGCAGACACATTTGATTTTTACACCATTCAATAGTGTCGCAAATAAAGATCGATTTTGGGGCTGTAATGTATGGAAAAGAACAGGAAAGCGGAAAACGTTACCTTAGAGGAACATTGTTTTTTTTTTTAATATGATTTTGTTTTTGTAGTTTTTATCTAAGTCAGGCTTGAGCCTCATTTGAGTGTTTTTCACTATTCCTCATGGATTCGGAGATCGCCATCCACGCCTCAACAATTCACACTGTAAATGTGCAGGTGAATTTGCGTCTGTGAATGCGCACAAAAAGGACAAAACTAGAAGAAAAAACCGGACAAGCGCGAGACGAACTCTCACACGAAGGGTGCCGTACCATAAACAAAAAAAAACACTTTTCTTGGATGGAGGTGCCCATACAAGAAATGTTTTCGGTTCCCTTTAATTTACTTTAATTTTATCAATTAACATAAAATTCTTCCGTTACTGACTGACTGAGTAGTCACTCAGTCACTCAGTCAGTCGACTGAGTACCTAACAGACAACGCACGGCCGAAGCTACTGGTCGAAGAGAGATGACATTTGGAATGTAGGTTCCTTGGGGAGTTTAGAGGAGCACTAAGAGAGGATTTCCTGAAATTCCTGCGGGAACGGGAGAAAACAGGATATGTCATTGGCGCGTACGAAGTCGCGTGCAAAAGCTAGTTTTTATTATAAATTGTTGTAATAGCAGCAATACAAATACACACTATTAAAATTTTAACTGTCTTCCTATTACGGTTCTTGAGACATAGCCCGTTGACAGACAGACGGGCGGACGGACAGCGGAGGCTTATTAATAGGCTTCGGGTACGGAACCCTAAAAATAATAAATAACTTATCTCACTTTTATCTTGCATTGCGAGCCACACACTGCGATATTAAATACTTATTATTCTTCACAGGTATCGACGGTTCTGGTTCGAGTTCGATGAAGAACAGAAATATGAACTTGGAGACGCCGCTCATGAAGTCAGTTAAGGTAAATTATTTTTTAATAATGTAGGGACGGAACGTAAGTATGAGTGTGCGAGAGAGAGTGATAGAAGAAAGGAAAAAAAGATAGGTTCGGTGAAGATGGCAGTTGAACGTTCTGTGGAGGTAAAATAAAATGAAAAGGAAGAATTAACAGAGTTTTACTTCGCACACTATAAACATTTCTCACATTAATATAGGTACGTCTTATGGTTAATTTAAAGGGAACCCCAGAACTGCCCTTTAATGGGATGTAAAAGTTCGTACAGGACAGTACTAAATTCTTGCGGAGGAAGTCGCAGACAAAGTGCTTTATAATATTATAATTGTGAAAGAACTGTATGTTTCGATATTTTTTTATAAATCTAAGTATAGAATGGATTTCGATGAAATTCAGTACCATGAATTAATAAAAAATTTATATCCCATTACTACTTTTGATTAAAATATACCCATATAGTACGTTGCCGTGCGAAAAAATCGACCTCCACGCGGACGTGTGGAAGTCTAATTCTTAGACAAGCCTTGTTAGAAAATAATTATTTTATCAAACATTACAATTGATTTACCAATGGGTAACTACATATCAAAAAACAATAATAAAAACACACAGATATTTCCTACAGTCGCGCATAAAGTACATATGCGGTAGGCATGAGACTGTCTATATGTACTTCATCATCACAATCATCATCTTCCGAGTCGGGAAAGGGCTTGGCGGTTTCGAGGAGGAAGATGTGAGACCAGTCAGCCTACAGCCTCGGACAAGTGCACTAGTGTTTTCAATAGTGAAACAAGTTTCTCTCTTTCTGTGAGTCTGGTTAATAGTGTTGTGTGAAGGTGATTCATCACATGTAGTGCCGTCATGTTACTTGGGGTCGGCGCAACACGTTTTTTTCTTCCATTGTGAGCTGTCAGCCGTCACGCTATCACTAACTCCCTTTTCTTTCATATCACTCCTTACACAATCCATCCATCTTTTCTTTGGCTTCCCTCTCCCTCTCTATCCATACACATTTATATTCGTAACTCTTTTTGTTACATGCTTTCATCCCTCGTCTTCACTTGACCACCAGTCCCCTTTCAACTTTTCCGTCACTGGCGCCACTTTTAAACGACCTCTAATGTACTCATTTCCCACTCTATCCATTCTTGTACTCCACACATCCATCTCAACATTCTCATCTCCGCTGCATGAAATGAAATCTATTTTCATCCGTCATTTTCACAGCCCACACATAGTCACATCAAGCCTAGGTAGGTACATTCCAATAATAAAACGACGAACAAATATCAGCTCACATAACAATACGTCTTCCTCTCTTAAATGGATCTGACGTGAGACGTTCGATAACTGACAAGTTTGATGAAGGTATCTTATTACAGAAGTATCTCCTTCACAAAGAAACAGTAATCATGTTTGATACAAAGAATATACTTCCTGTTTCTATTCAACAAGAAACAGTGAAACATAATTAAAAGAAATGTGTACGTGAAATAACCAGCCAATTGCATGTCAGATCATTCACTGGGTTCCGTAAGATGAATATTTACGCTTGACCGATGTTGATTTCACTATTTGCAAAAATAATACAACTTTGAAAGCGGTAGTATCACGCAAATCACATATATGACTTAAGAATCTAATTGTAATTTGTTAATGAAATATATATTTTTTCAAGACATTTGCTCAAAAACAAATTTACGAAGCCTGTATACAGTGTTCGAAAGTTAAAAATTACGCACCATATAATGGAACGTGCGGTAAAATAGGTACTCTCATCTAATTACCTATTGTACCGCACTACTCGTTGTATAGCGCTGTGCGTATCCTTTACGGTTTTTTTTATTTCCATAAAAAAATATCAGAATTCCACCAAGGAGTTTCAAATTACTAGAATAAATAAGCTGAATGATCGAACCTCGTTGGAAGCGCTTTTGCTCAATACGTTTGTCTCACTTTGATAGTAAAGAAAAAATGAGACGAATAGAATAGATTAAGTATTTATTTTGCGTTAAATATGGTATATAATGCTTTTAAGTTAAAATCATATTTTGCTTACTCATTTTAAGCATGCAAAAAAAAATAAGAACAACTACTAAAAAGTAGGCCTATAGATCATTTTAAAACTTTAACAACACATAATATTTTTCTGAGACAGAATTAAACGATTTTTTTTTAAACTATAATAAATACACTTCAGTTTTTTCTGACATTATGCATGGCAAAAACAAAAGAAAGACGAAAGATTTAGTTCTAATTTTCACAACGCGCACGTGGCGCCAATTGCAATTCGCGCTATTTTCAAATATGGAACGTCAAAGATTGTTGCGACTTTCCGACTGATATCTAAAAACTAAGTTTGTTTCATTCTCTAAAATGTACTGTTTTAAATGTGTTGAAAAACGTTGTATGGCACACGTGCGGAAATTGGTTTTTACAAACTCATGACTATGGTAAGCCCTTTTAGTAAGGCTTTCATTCGTGTACTCGATTGTAAAAACCGGCTTACCGCACTAGTATCATAAATAACTATTATTAATCTCTCAGATTCATGTGCGTGGACACTTTGTAAGTCAGTTTACTATACTAAACCGCTATACCATAGTACAACTGTACATAGAAAACACCTTTCATCCGAATTCCAACGATATGGGGCCATTAGTTCCCGAGTAAAATGACTGTGTACCATTGACAGACAGAAAGAAAAACGGTCGGCCAGACGGCCCAATCAACAAGATGAAATTAGAGTTCCGTTTTTGCCCTTAGGACGCAGAATCCTAAAAACGTAACTTTAACAACATTGTAACAAATTTTTGAAAGACACGAAAGTGTCATTAGAATCTAAAGCCAACCTCCCCTCGAGCAAAAAAACTAGATTTAATTTACACGAATTCGGAAACTTCTTGGCTGGGAAGTTTAAGCGTCCTTTATAATTGTATAGACATTCAAGGTCAAATACTATTTGCCATTTTATTCGCTCTACTTGTTTTTTCTAATAGAAGTCTTAGACCGGTTTTACATTTAGGCGACTTTAGCAGCGCGACAAACGCGCGGCTCAAGTTTCCAGTAGTTTGTCTAGCTTCAGTTTCTTATAATGTGAAGGCATGTGTTTCTGCCGCGCTACTGTCGCGCTGCTAACGTCCTAATGTGAAAGCGGCCTTAGGATTGGCCTGGCCTGTTGGTCGAGTGGTTAGTGACCCTGACTGCTAAACTGGAGGTCGTGGGTCCGATTCCCACCCAGCACAAATCTTTGTGTGATGAGCATTATCGTTTGTTCTGTTTCTGGGTGTGATTTATCTATAATAAGTATGTATTTAGTTTACCAGTTGTCTGGTTGCCATAGCACAGGCTCTGCCTAGTCGGGATCGGAAGACCGTGTGTGAGTTGTCCCAAGAGATATTAAGAGAGATATTACAAGGCCATAGGTATTAAAAATTCAACAGTGGTTTCAAAAAAAACAGTTTAAAAAAACTAAAAAAACAAGCTTTTAAAGAAAAATCCAACTAAAAAACAAAAAATTAAATTTAATAAATTTGATTAACAATAATTTAAAAAAGAAATGAATCTACATTATTGTTAAAAAGCGTGGGGTGCATTTAAAGTGAAGATATAATCAAAGTGATGATTCTTCTACTCATTATCTCAATAAAATGTTTATAACTATTGACACTATGCACCCCACGCTTTTTTACAATGATCGTTCAAAGTAGGGCAAAATCGAGCTCAAAAAGGTCGGTTACATACATACATACATACATACATACAGGTGAAGCTAATAAAAGCGTGTTAAAAAGTGGTGTTGGGATGTTGCCTGAGTTAAAAAATATAATTCTATTTAGTCCGTCTGTTAGATTCGCGAAAAATATTACGGTACGTATTTTTTATTTTATCAAATCAATAACAAATTACGAAGATAAAACGCATCAAAGATAAGGAGTGTAAAAGTTAGTAAAAAGAGTACAGGTAAGTGACGTCACACGAGTTTTCAACGTACTGTATCGTCTTCATTTTTTGTTTACGTGACAATAGAAAAAATACGTGTCCAATATTTTTTGGAAATCTATTTGACGGACCTATTAGATTTTTTATGTGAAATACCCTATTATGGGTCGTACTCGAACGCAAAGGGTTCCGAACAAACATTTTCACCAAAATATTTTCATCTATCTTCTTAAATAACTTCAAAATTACTTATTTTAAAATAAAATTATGATAAATTATTGAGACTCTCATAAGAAGTCTTCTCATATGATACGTCACATGGCACAGATTGAAAACTGTTTATTTTTATCCTTTAGGGTGTCCCCAAAAGGGACCCCAAACTCAAATTTGTATTTATTTACGTAACGGGACCTAATTTGGGTCTCAGTTCTTTTGTCTCTGCTTCAAAGTTTAGAGGTCTTGTATCAAAAAAAAAAAAAAAAATTATTAGTTAGTTTAATATTTACTCATTCTCTCTCCCTCCCTCTTTATTTCTCTGTTGTTTGCATGCCTGTTTATGTTTATGTTTAAAGTTAACTACTTTTCTGTTTTAACAGTTAACAATAGCGCACTGCTATATATAACTTTTAATCATCATCTGCCTAGCCTTTTCCCAACTATATTGGGGTTGGCTTCCAGTCAAACCGGATTCAGCTGAATACCAGTATTTTACGTGGAGCGGCTGCCTACCAGACCTCCACAACCCATTAGCTGGGTAACACTGTACTCCTTGGCAAGACTGGTGTCAGATTATCTGGCTTCTGACTATCCGTAACGACTGCCAAAGATCTACAAATGACAGCCGGGACCAACGGCTTAACGTGCTTTCCGAGGCACGGAGGAGTCTCGGTATGTGAAGATGGTCACCCATCCACGGACCAACCTCGGCAAGCGTTGCTTAACCTTGGAGATCGACCCGTGCGGCTGTTATTATTTAGCCACGTGCACGAACTTTTAATATGTTGTGGAAAATGTCGTACGTTAAACATTTGTTATTCTGATATATTTATAACTTTGTATTATAAGATGTTTAACTGTTTTCGACGAAACCTAAGTTTCACAACAGCACTTGGCTTTTAAGAAATAAACACACTCGTATAAAGTCAGCAATCCATCTAACAAACACACTCGAGATAGAATTGCTGTGAACGAATAAACTTTTTAATCGAAATCGAGTTTCGAAAAGAGTGGCCCGAAGGTATAAACTTCTAATATAGACTTTACCCCTTCAGTCAATGCTTAAAGCAAATTCATTCATTTCAATTGGACCATCTTCTTTTTCGTCGTGTGTCGATTGATTCAACTTTTCAGATTTTGTCCGGCCAGTATGTGTTTACCTGGACCGCCGAAAACATACCTACGTCAATCTGACCTGGGGCCCTACCTACTATGAAGTCTTAAAACGATAATGATTCCGCTCTAAGAGGGAGACGGAGCTATACATAGCGAATAGCACTTCCTGTTTACATCATCGGAATTGGATGGCATTAGCACGTCATAGTAGGGCTGCTGACGGTTTGTTTGTGTATTTGTGACGATAAATGAGCTTGGCATTTAGTTACCCTTGTCTAAATTTTTTGGTCCCTGACCCTGTCCATGACCAATCCAAGGACCGACCTTCGCAAGCGTTGAAGATCTTAAAGATAGACCCATTTTTTTTTAAGGATTGGATATCATCAAATGACTCATTTCGCTCTGGGTGGAGTAGAAGGGAGTGTCAGACCCTTGCTGAATAAACCCCATCCGTGTTTCTTCTAAAGCCCTTTGCGTTTCAGGGCCGCGGTGACTCTTTCGAACAAATTCCGCAACAAGATTGACCTGTGCGGCTGTCATTTTAGTCACGAGCTCCTCAATACTGCCAATTCAGTGTTATAACCAATGATCGGAGTAAGCTGAGCTATTTTTGATACTTGCGACAAGGTTTCATAGTATGGACATGCCTGAGATACCGGAATGCACTAACACTGGGATTTAAAAATATACTTGTCAAGGTTGGTGATGGTTTTAAAGGTACTCGTTTGTGTATATGCCACAGTTTATATCTGAATTTAAATAATACTAACCGCATAAAATTCGATATTCGAAATCCCAGTGTCATATCCATATTAATATATACATTTGAGGCCAGACTCATCACTACGAGTTCATAGATTTAGATGAGTGTATACGTAAATATTTTATCAAATAACTTGAGAACTAAGTGAATATAAATAAGAAATACAGTTTTCAAAACATTTGCTCAAAAAATGCATTTACGAAGCCTGTGTACATTGTTCGAAAGTTTAAAATTACGCACCATACATTGGAACGTGCGATAAAATAGGTATTTTCGTCTAAGTACCTATTTCACCGCACTCCAAGTTGTATAGCGCCGTGCGTAACCTTAACGGTTTTTTTTTTTAATTTCCATTAAAAAGTATAAGAATTCCACCAAGAAGTTTCACGTTACTAGAATAAATAAGCTGTATGATCGAACCTCCTTGGAAGCGCTTTGGCTCAATATGTCTGTCTCACTTTAATAATAAATTGAAAATGATACGAAATATTTCGTCCTAATTTTCAAATTCGCGCTATTTTCATAAAAGGAACGTTAAAGATTTTTGCGACTTTCCGACTGATATCTATAAACAAAAAGTTTGTTTCATTACCTATTGTACTGTTTTCTCGCAAATGTGTTGAAAAACGTATGATATACGTGTGGAAATTGGTTTTTAAAAAGTCGTGACTATGGTAACATTCGGTTACATTCGTCTACTTGTTTGTAAAACCCAACTAACCGCACTAGTATCATAAATAACTAATATAGATATAATTCATGTCATTAAACCTAATAACCACAGAAACTGTTTACGCAAAAATATCAAGAGCCTTTGAAAAGCCTCGTGGTTCGAAAACTTTTGAAACGATATTAGTTTACGATAATTATGCTTGATTTGTTAGTGTCTCGTCTTACCAATTAAAGGCCATTGACTGGCAAAATATACTAGAATTTTGGGAATTTTAGTTAAGCAGTTTTTTCAACAGTTTTACTTAAATAGTCGAAGGAAACAAACAAAATTAATTTTAAAAACTTTTTTAAAACAAGTTTTTTTTTCTCGTCAAGTTTATTCATTTTATATCTTCAGAACCTGCCTTTTAAAAGTGTAATAGGTACTTGGATTCAGAGGCGTGATTCTTTTTTTAAATTAACACTTCGCCCGTGATTTCGTCTGCTCAGATTAATTTCCCCCCTTAAAGATTGAATTTCCAAAAAACCTTTTTTAGCTAAAGAAGAAGTAAGAAAAAATTAGGATAAAGGCACATCATCATCTGCCTAGCCTATTCCCAACTATATTGGGGTCGGCTTCCAGTCAAACCGGATTCAGCTGAATACCTGTGTTTAACGTGGAGCGGCTGCCTACCAGACCTCCACAACCCATTGATTGGGTAACACGGTACTTCTTGGCTAGACTGGTGTCAGATTTTCTGGCTTCTAACAATCCGTAACGACTGCCAAAGATCTACAAATGGCAGCCGGGACCAATGGCTTAAAGTGCTTTCCGAGGCACGAAGGAATTTCGATATGTTAAGATGGTCACCCATCCACAGACCGACCTCAGCAAGCGTTGCTTAACCTTGAAGATCTACCCGTGCAGCTGTTGTTGTTTAGCCACGAGATATAATAAAAATAAAATAAAAATGTCTTTATTGTCACCAATTAATACATTCATCTTAGGGTTATCTAACATTTGCATCGTATAAATGTATTGCACAAAAGGTACTGCTACTGATTCCCAAGCTTAGCTTGAGCTTGTACTTTGGGAAACAGTGTTCAGCCGCAGGAAGTACCACATTATAAAATACGAATACATTGGTTTGAACGACGCTGTAATATTCTTAGGATAACTTTCGGTAATTTCTATTCTATAATCCATTTTTTTTTTAAGTTTAACAGATGTGTGGGTGAATGTGGGTGTGTGTGTGTATGATATATGTTACGCAATATATGCCAGTAGGTATTCCTTAATTATATAGATAACGGCACATACAAACACATAATAATGTGTTCGATAGCAGCAATCCATTACCGCCAGGCCGCTTGATTCCTAATTGATAATCCCTTAGAGCAGGGGTTCCCAAAGTGTGCGCCGTAGAAATTAAAGAAAGGCTCCACAAGACGCTCCTCTTCGGGAACTAGACTTAGATTTTCGCGGGAAAAAAAATGTAATAAACAGTTGGAAACCCGCTCGCGCATTTTATTTTCTTTTTGTGTATCAATATTGGAAAATACTCAACATCATATGTTCCTAGTATAATAAATTGTAACCTATTTTGGCAAGCTAGGTCGCCGGGATATAATACTAAACGGTGTCAGTGCGCCACGGATTGAAATAGTTTGGGAACCCCTGCCGAGGGTTTCCACATAGCTACCCATCTGTATACCTGTACATCTGTATATTTCAGAAGTGTGAAGACGGTCTGTGTTTGATATACAGTAATGAAACTTTAGGTCAATCACAGATTTAATGCCACAAACTAAATAATAATAAATAATAATATCTTGGGACGACTCACACACGGTCATCCGATCCCAAACTAGGCAGAGCCTGTGCTATGGCAACCAGACAACTGTTAAACATACTTAAATACATACATATTATACACACATTACACCCAGACACAGAACAAATGATCATGCTCATCACAGAAAGATTTGTCTTGGGTGGGAATAAAGTACTTCTAAATACTATTAATCCTACTATTTTTTCCGTTACTTTATCTTTGTTGCTATGCCGAATAAATGTTTTCTATTATATTCTATTTTATATTTAGAATAAATTCTTTAAACACACATTTTAGACGCAATTGGCGGTCGATTTTTTTTTAAATGGTCGAAAGTTTTTGTTTTTGCTCTTGTTTCTTGACTTGACTAAGCACTTTTGAAACACCCTGTAGACGAACAAGAAACATTGGTCCATATATTACTCTTCAGTTAATAGTTACAAACGGACGTCATTCACACTCCTCACAGACTAACCACAAATTAGGTGTTAATATTATTCCTTCCTTGGCAACTCGGCCGTTCATGAATTGGAGATTAGATTTGGAACTTGGCAATACAAGCCAGTCACCGTGGACAGATTAATTGCGTTAATTCGCAATGAATTGCTCTGTCCTGTTTTTCTCTTTTGAGATATTGTAAGGATTGGTGCCAGTAATGTCCAGTGTACACCCAATTTTTAAACTTCGAAAGACTTGTGCTTTCGTGGTGCTCGGAAAACTTCTTAATTTTAGGTCATTTTTAAGATTTTGGCTTGTAAATTCTAAACGGTGAATTCCACGTAAAAAGTTGATCTGTAGATATTTAAATTCTACAAAATTTACTACAATTTTCTGTAAACCGTAGTTCTGTCGGTTTAATAGATATTGAGGTAAAGCACTTCAAACTTGAGTGAACTTCATTTTTTTAGTTTAAAAATTAAAGCCTTGCGAACAGGACTTTCGAAAAGGATCCGTTCAGTGGAAAATGGTTTTTACCTGTAAAATGAAATCGACTAAAATGAATAAAAACGTATAAATTTATCAATATCAAATAGGGGACACAAAAAACGTTCCTAAGCACGTGTTTTGGCGTACCTATGATCCTGTCTCTATCTTACACTTGTACTTTGACAATTGGGCAGGGCGTGACACTATGTAAATATTTGAGAGAATATATTATCCTATAGTAGGCGCCAGATAAATGTGGAATAAAGTATATTGACCTTTCCCTAATAACTGCTCATAGGTACCTGAACAATTAAATATGAATCGTTTTTCATTATTAGACAATGTTAAGGATCACGAGAGATGATGATTCGGTACAGTTTTCTGTCATTAATTCCGTTTTTCAAATTAACAATGTCAATAAATGTAGGTGGGTCAATGACCGATATTCCACGATTATCTGGCGCCTACTATAGTCCTATTAATATTACAAATGCGAACCATCATATACAACCATATATGATGGGCCTAATTTCATCCTTTTCAACCTTATCTTTTCATAAAAAAATTACCACATGATTAGTTTAGCCCGTTCCATCATCGGACCACAAGACGTACGGCGATGCGCCACCAGTACATGTTGGACATCCCACCCACACGCACAAAACGTTTTGGGAACACATAAATTATGCGTACAGCTAAGGAATGGAATTCCCTGCCCCAGTCTGTGTTTCCTGATAGCTACAACCTAGGAGTCTTTAAGTCAAGAGTGAATAGGTTACTTTTAGGCAAGCGTGCAAGGAGAATGCTTGCCTAGAAGTAACCTATTCAATCTCAACCACATCATCGCTTACCGTCGGGTGAGATAGTGTCCAAACGCGTGCCTATCAATCGTAAAAAAATGTGCTTAGGAACTTTGAAAAACTTTCCTAAGTACGTGTTTTGTCGTAGCTATTTTCCTGTCTCTTTCGCCTTTTTTTAAGGATGGATGGATGGATGGATTTTTAAGGATAAATCATCAAATGACTTCTTCCGAAGGGCGTGTCAGACTCTTACAGACTAAAACCCATCCGTGTTCCTTCTAAATCCCTTTTCGTTCCGGGGCCGCGGTGACTCTTTCGAACAAATTCCGCAACCCTGGGAGCCTGTCCCTATCTTACACTTGTAGTTTAGCAGTTGGGCTGGGTATCGATCCAACAGGCTAGGTCAAATACATCACACCTGTAGGACCCATTTGCTGCATCAGCTATCAGTCCCTCGACAAACTATACCCGGCCACTTGCCACGTCAACTAGCAAAGTATCATTCATAAATCGGGTTCAGGACTTTGATGGGGCTGCCCCGTTTCTGCAGTGCATCAGGTATGTTTGCTCAAACACACGTCAATGGCTTTCACGCCATCATCAGACAGATATCTACCTCTGTGCTCTGCAGAGTGCGGGTCAGCTCCAACTCCATCCTGAAGACCATAGCGAGGAGGTCTGATTCTCGTTTATTTGGTGATGTTGTTCCAATATGCTTTTCCAACAACAGCCTAGTCTCTAAATAGATTTTAAGTTAACTTACATAGGAATAAGTTATCTTTTTGTTTACTAACCCATATGGATGTTGCTTTTCCGATATAAATATTATTTTATTTTATTAATCATGGCCCAGGTAACCTATGCTCAGAATGCAACCGCGGCAGGCGCAGGCGGGCCGCATGTAGCTCGCCTTGCTATATGTGTTTTGTTTTACACGGATTTTAGGAAATCGCATAACATAACATGTTACGGTCCGTAACACCGGTCAGTACCCAGATTTAGAGGTTTTCTGGCCAACATAGCATTTTGACCTACCTATTTTTAATTCATTCGTGACCACGACTCGTACAGAGTACTCTGTCTCTTTTAAAGTCTATACAATAAATGTGACGGTCTAAACAGTGCAAGCATTTGTCAGTTCTCGTGTAGCTCAAAGTGGAACTTTAAAGAGCTCAACATACATACTTGAGTTTGGACTAATCTACGCAAAAGAGACAAAGTGTTACTATAATACCTGTACCATTCTTATAACATAACCTAACTCTCCCATTTGTCCACAGAACAACAAAGTCCGCACCCGCCTAGGAGTCCGCTTCGCCGAGACCTCCCTGACAGCCGTACCCTCTCGCCTGGAGGTGCCCAAGGTGGTGCGAGGTCCTGCCTGACATCCACCCCCCCGCCTCCGCTGCGCCGAGCACGAGCGCTGCCGGGTGCTGCACCAGTATTACAGCGACAAGATTGCTACTGTTTAATGCTAGGGAGAATATAAGTTTGAGTTTCTAAAGAAAGCGCTGTTAAATGATGGCAATGCACCTGCCAAATTATGTCTTCATCACCCTTGGTTGACTTGTGTGCCTAGAGCAGGGGTTCCCAATCTTTTTTATGCTGCGACTCCTTTTATGTTTTTTTTCGACCCCTTTGTAAAAGAAGTTACCTAGGTAAGTGGAGGTGCACTTACCTAGGTAACTTCTTCGTTTGGGAAAACGAGGAATTACGTATACGTACAATCAAGAGGATGAACTTGCTTTTCTGATTAAGATTCACCGAAAAATATTTATGAAATGTGTACTTAAGATCTATAAGTGCAAAAAATATATATTGTAAACCTAGCATCAAATGTTGAACTGAGTCTTCTTGCAGAAAGTGTTTCAGAACAGTATTTTTTTACTCCATTTATAATTTTCTTTTCTACAATATTAAATTCTTCTGAAATTAATTTTATTCGCCAGCAGCATACGTGTTTCATTTGCGTCGCCTCTGGGAAAGCACCGCGACGCCCCGGGGAGTCGCAACGCATAGTTTGGGAACCCTTGGCCTAGGTCATTATTGCCAGTTTTCCATAACACCCTTGGTTGGTTAGTCGTTAACGGATAGATGAACGACCGATGAAACTGGACATAAGTACGCCTTTGTTCCTTTGTGCAAGAAATCCAAATAAATAAACAGATAGCCGTACATACAATTTGTAACAGAATTAACGCAAAATTTGAACAAGGGTTATTGGACCCATCATTATGAACAACTTTTACTATGACATAACCTGAAATTGCAAAACAAATAACAAATTTTCTTGTAATTCTGTCAGGTTTTGGATTGATTCTGTTACACACTCATATGGTGACTTTTCGTTCGTTGGCCATCTTTCAGGAGTTGAAATTACTTGGTTACCAGGTATAAAGTAAAATTGTTTCATTTTGTCGAATCACGCAAATGTAAAAAATCCGATCAGCTGATTTTTCACAATTAAAAAAAAATCAAAAAATATATAATAATATTTATTTGCGTAAACATGGTATACAAAGATGTTAATTACAGATTTAAATGGCACAAACATGTTTAGCTAGGATTAGACCAAGCATGCCAAATTGTACAGTCAGTAAACAGGATAAAGAGGCATCAACAATAACCTATCCAAAGAACACAATTTTTTGTCTATAAATTCTTTTAAGCTATAAAAACCATATTCAAGTAACCATTTATAAAATTTGGTTTTAAATAGTTTTGTATTGAATGTTTTCAAATGCCTCGGTATATTATTATAAATTTGCACACACATTGCTACGCAGTTATTATATAAAGTTGATGTTACAGCTAAAATTCTACACATTCATGAATACTTTCAACCTATGTAAAATAGCTATATGACTGAATAGCTTTCTAAGGAAACTCAAGCTAATCCGCCCGTTATTATAGCACATCAACAATGTCAATGTTGTCAAACACTCGTCACGCGTGCAGTTTGTCAATCTGTTTAACAGATTACCAGCAGAATTAAAGAATATTCAGAATGTGAACATGTTTAAAAATAAACTCAGGGCTTTGTTAGTCAATAAAGCTCATTACAGCATTGACGAATTTTATAATGACAAAAACCTTAAAACTAGCATTGAATTAAACTTAAATTAAATGTGTACCTAATGCTCCTTGACTTTGTTATAAATGTTGCTTTTTATATTTCATATTTTGACATTAAATGTATGTTTTTTTTTTTTTTTTAAGAATATTGCTAGGGACTTTGTTCTGTTTAAATATGTAAAGCAAGTTTTTATTTTAGTATGATTGAATTATGTTGCTTTTTTTGTGTACCTGCTGTGTAAATATTTCGACACAAATGTATTTTTGTTAAGAAATAAATAACTTGAACTTGAACTTGAACTTGAACAATCGATATTTAGGGACAGAAGTATAAATAACAGAGAAGACACTCTTCAAACCCAAGTTTTTTCCAAAATTTGATGTACGATATATCGGTTAGGTTACTGGGAATTGAGGATCTAACTTATTTAATGGCAGCGACGAAGCTTTAAATGTGTAATTACTAACAATAAGTCAACATACATACGTACACATATCGGTCACGTCACGTGTACGTGTACCTTACGTTACCGTCACGCCGCCGTCACTTCGCCGAACATTGACATGACACCATTAACGAGTAACGCAAACCCTGAAAGTGCTTTCTGTATTCATCATTACGGACAACTTTGACAGACTTTCTGCATTGGTCCCACAGGTAAAATTGTTCATAATGATGAGCACAATGACCCCTTTTCGGTTTTGCGTTTATTCTGTAAGACGTTTTATGGCCGGTGTTTGACTAATTCTACTGACTGTACTTTTGATGTGACTGATCGGCCACGCGACGTGGACTTGATTGATGTGTGGTCGTATTACATAGGCCTAAAGCACACCATAATATGTACGAAGTATCAGTGACTGAACCTACAAGGAGCCTTACTAACTCGTGTCAACGCCGTCACGATTCCGTTGTGAAAAGAGAGTGATATTCGTCCTGTATAGTTGTTGACTGGCCTGTTGGTCGAGTGGTTAGTGACCCTGACTGCTAAAACGGAGGTCGTTGGTTCGATTCCCACCCAGGACAAATCTGTGTGTGATGGGCATGATCATTTGTTCTGTGTCTGGGTGTAATTTGTCTATAATATGTATGTATTTAGAAATATATAAGTATGTTTATCAGTTGTCTGGTTGCCATAGCACAGGCTCTGCCTAGTTTGGGATCAGATGACCGTGTGTGAGTTGTACCAAGATATTATTATTATTATAGTTCCATCTCTCTCTCACAATATAATCACGATAGCATTAATACGTCATAGTAAGGCCTGAACCATTAGATATCAGATACAACGAAAGTATAAATGCAGTAAGTTGTCTGTACATTTTAGGATTTTGATACAAAATGTGGAACGTATAAGATACTGAAGAAAGAAACGTGCATTTTTTATCTTACATGTGTTGGTATTTGTAAAATATTTTAACGTTTTTTTGTGTGTATTCGTGCTTGGAAGGCTCAATATACGCTGACGGACAAAAAAATTGCATCAAAGTACCGGATAGATTTTAAACAAAAATAATTTTCTAAAACTGTTGCTTGATAAAAACTGCGCCGCTCTTCTATATCATTTACAAGTACACTATATCAAAGTCAAAGTCAAAACGTTTATTTCAATTAGGCCATTAAACGGCACTTTTGAACGTCAGCATTTAAGTTCAGTAAAATCATATTATTACATTAATAAAGTGACTCTACTGTTCATTCGGAAAGGTAGATTCTTACGGAGAAGAACGGACAAGAAACTCCATAGTTACTCTTTTCAAATAATGATTTTACAAAATTTGGTATACAAAAATTAATTTAATATTATGTGAGGACAATACACCCAGAGTATGCTACTTATAAGAACAAAGTAATACCAGCAAAGGTAAAGGTATCCTTTCCTTCTGTATACTTCGGGAAACGTAGACTGGTTACAATTTGTTGTTCAGCATTGATTGTTACTTTTAAGCCCCGTAGTACCAATATCACACTTTGCGCGGCCTTGTTTGTCGATATGTCCATAATGTCCAAAATAACCAATTTATAACACTATCCTAGTAATACGTCAGTTTGAGATCATGTGATCATGTCATCTTGATGGTTTTTAGAAGCCAAAAGTCAAAGCATTTCTTTCAAATTAACCATTTACAGTACTTTTCAATTGTCTTTATGGAGAAGAACGTGCAAGGAACTCCGCGGACACTCTTTTGAACTATTTTATGTTTTACAAAAATCCTGGTTTCATTCATATTGTTTCTTCTATATGTAGCAAAGTAAAAGCGGACTGCATTTTTGCGAAATTGTTTATTTTACAAAAATGAACTTCCCAAAATGAAACCCTAGCTTAATAGTCTGTATCAAAATAATTTCAAATTTCAAAATAATAAAACTTAAATGAAGACAACTACAATATATATTAAAAATAACATCGCGGTAGAAACTCGTACGATACTATTGCAAAGGCGAAGTCCAAGGAAGCGATCATCGCACGATTACTCAATCGACGCAATCATTTGGAGAAGAAGGCACCCTCTATGGCCGTGACAAAACATTCGTGTTTGCCGAATATGATCGCGACGATCGCGTATTCGCGCGATGATCGCTTTCTATTAGGATGATGCCTATGGGCCGGAATAGGGAGGTTGTATTAACACGGCGCGGCGATGAGGCATTCCTCTATAATTGCTATAATTACTCATTAGTGCAGTGTTTGCTTACGATAATGGTATAATATCACAAAACACAGCTTTACGCTTGTTTGTTCAAATATTTGTCTGTGTATGTGTTATTGTGCAATTATGTGTAATGTCTACTAGAATTAGCGTGGGAAAGTTGCATGATTGTAAGGTCTCCCGCAGACGGTCAGGGCACGACAAAGCGATTCTTAGGTTCGCGCGCGTTTTCATAGAAATTGTTCTACGGAAGTACTTCGCAAATCAACGATCGCAAAAAAATGTCGTTTTGTCGCATCGTGCCCTTCCACGGTAGCCTTTTTATTCATGCAAGTATGCTGCTAGCATGCTTCAAGATTATTTGTCTACGTAACACTTTGGACTTAACGACAATACCGACAGTCAGTAGTTTCAAGAAAAGGATATCTCCATAATTGTTTCGTGATTATTTATAAAAACAGTTCAAATAATAAATGCTATGAAATGCAATGTCGGTAATTCAATTATGAATTCAGTTAAAATTACTTCATTCAAAATTTAAATACGTCAAAAATAATAATTGTTTTCTATAATTACCGCAATTCGATTGATGAATGAATTCATTATTGTGAACTTTACGAGAGCGAAATTGAACAATCAATTAAGAGGTAACTTTAATGAAAAAGACTGAATAATGATGGTTTCGAAAGGTAGATAATGATAAAATAACTTGTAAATATAACATTTAATGTTTATAGGATTAAGAGTCAATTAGCAGTAAACTTTCGGATTATTTCGGTAATTTATTTGTTCCAACCCTATGAATGCTTTAAGCGGGGAATTCACTCACGGACTTGCCCACTCACGGGCTATGTCGCTGACCATTATACTACCTGATCTTCTTAATCACGATGCATTTTTTTTCAGACATTGTATTAAAATCAAAGATATGATTTCGCTTCTTTACTTCAATAACGTGATAAGTCCGACAATTCATTTGTGTTTTTTGGACGCTTTTTGGAAAAATTAAATCGATCATGGCGGTTTCAATTATCAAATAAAAAAAAGAATTGCTCCTCCTCACGGTCCCTATTTCATACAAAAGTAAAGTCCTTATTCTTGGAAATTACAGACCCAATTTTTATTAAAGTTGATACTTATTCACGAAATACTTTGGTCTAAGGAGGTCTTTGAGGAGCTCGTGGCTAAATAATAACAGCCGCATGGGTCGATCTTTAAGGTTAAGCAACGCTTGCCGAGGTTGGTCTGTGGATGGGTGACCATCTTAACATACCGAGACTCCTCCGTGCCTCGGAAAGCACGTTAAGCCGTTGGTCCTGGCTGTCATTTGTAGATCTTTGGCCGTCGTTACGGATAGTCAGAAGCCAGATAATCTGACACAGTCTTGCCAAGGAGTACCGTGTTACCCAGTTAATGGGTTGTGGAGGTCTGGTAGGCAGCCGCTCAACGTAAAATACTGGTATTCAGCTGAATCCGGTTTGACTGGAAGCCGACCTCAATATAATAGGGAAAAGGCGAGGCCGATGAAATACTTTGGTCTAAGAGTTTACACAGACAGATTATTATAAGTTTTCCATAGAAAGTCGTACCGTGCGGAGTAAACACTCTTAGATCGTGTCTGTGATAGTTAACGCTTGGAAAATTTTAAGATGGTGATAATAAAATCAGACTTCATGGAGTCTTTCTGCAACAGTCACATATTAGTTTACCAGACATTGGTCGGCGGACATGGTCGGCGGACATAGCCCGCGGACATGTCCGTCTAGTGAGTTCCCAGCTTTATCAATGATTCATGGCCTGTCTCACCACCTACGATTGTTCCCGTTAATTTACTTGGCAGATAATTCCATACGAATTATATTCGAGTTTCGAATTTATTCGGTGATTACTGGTTATTCGGAGGTCGTGAAAATAATATACACTTCTCATCAAAAAAATCGAAACACTTTCGTTTTTATTGTTTTTGTCCTAATTTTTTACAAAAGAGAATTAATTCCATGAAAAAAAAAACATTATTGTGTAGCTGGCAGTTTGGTCATTACAGTAAGAAGAAAAAAATCAAAATTCGAAATTAGAATTTCATTTGTTTATCCTATAAATGAAATTAATCACTGTTTTGAGACAAATGTGTATTTAGGGTTGGAGTACGTTTCTCGTTTAAAAAATAAATTAGCGCTTGTCTTTAAACTTTTTGTTTCTTATTTCATTTACTGTGACTTTGGGACGTCTGAAAAAACTTTTTTTTCTAAAACATATGGATACTTCGCCCGCAGAAGCCGCCCAAGTGGTGGCATTGCTGGATTCTGGACTTAGTCAGCGTGTTGTGGCTGCAAGATTGCATCTAAGCTTATCATCTGTTCATAGAGTCTACAAACGCTATCGGGAGACTGGTTCGTTCACGCGCCGTTCAGGATCTGGCAGGAATCGGGTCACTTCTGAGCGAGATGATCGATTTATTGTAACAACCTCTTTACGAAATCGACGCCTTAACGCTTTTCAGCTGCAGCAGCAGCTTCGCGTTGTACGAAGAGTAGCTGTAAGTGACTCTACAATAAGAAGAAGGTTGAAGGAACGCGGATTGGCACCGCATAAGCCAGTGAATGGGCCGAAATTAACTGCAGACAATCGAAGAGCGCGCCTTAACTTTGCACGCGAGCACCTAACTTGGTCATACCTTCAGTGGAGCAAAGTACTGTTTTCTGATGAGTGTAAAATTATGCTGTATGGTAACGACGGAAGGAACAAGGTCTACAGAAGAGATGGAGAACGCTTTGCACAATGCTGCATTGAAGAAAAGGTCAGCTATGGTGGCGGTTCGTGGACGGTTTGGGGAGGAATCAGCGCCGACGGTAAGACAGAACTTGCCTTTGTATCTGGGCCACGGCTGCCTGCACTAAACTCTCATCGGTACATCGAACAGTGTCTTGAACCTCATGTGATGCCCTATGCACATTTTATTGGCAACGACTTCATATTCATGCACGACAATGCTAGAGCTCACACCGCGGGCGTCGTACGAGATTATCTTACCGAAGTCGGTATCTCCATTATGGTATGGCCAGCAAGAAGCCCGGACATGAATCCCATTGAACATCTATGGGATGAATTAAAGAGACGAATTCGAGCAAGAGATCCAGCCCCAGAAACACTTAGCCAGCTGCAAAATGCAATCCAAGAGGAATGGGATAATATACCACAACATGTGATCGTGACTCTCATCCGATCGATGAAGAACCGTATGGAAGCAGTAATAAGAGCTCGCGGAGGGAATACAAGTTATTAAATAAACGTTTCTTACATTTTTTTTCATTTACGCGTGTTGTTTTACCCATTTCCTTCATATTCCATACAGGGTAAAAATTACTCATTATACAAAATACGAAACCTATGAAGACTTAATTTGAATTTAGAACATTAACATTAGGATTTAAAAACCTCATACTACTCACTATTAAATGACATTTTACATTTATTCCTAAATATACACATTTTTCTGATAATCCTTATCAAATCATAAACTGCGAGGTGTTTCGATTTTTTTGATGAGAAGTGTATATATTTTTTTTTTTTTTCTTTTCGAGATTTTATGAATTCCCGGTAGGTATATACAGAAGTCCTATATTTATGTTTTGTTTCTGCGGTTCCAAATACCTATAATGTTTTTATATACCATACCTGTTAATACCGGGAATTTATAATTCCTCCATTTCATGGAAAATTTGTGTTCCGACACATTTGTAAAAATGTTAATTGGACTTATATCGACACTTGAATTCGAGTTGAATGTTTGCATAAGTAATTTGTAATTAATAGGTGTTTTTTATTATTACTTAAGGATAACTTAAATTGTTTAAATATTCGATTTTTACTGAAGATTTTTTACTGATGTGTTTTGTTTGGACTCTTGAAGATTTTTCTATATTAAATGTCGGGATTTTGCTTTGAAGAAAGTCAAATACATGTTCAATGTTGTGTATCTTGTTACTCAATCTCAGAGGAAATGTGGAAATAAAGTTGACGTCAAATTTATGGTTTTTTTTAAATCCTATTTACCTGCCTCCAGACGAAGTTTTCGTCCGCCCCAGAATAGAAGAAAGAAAGAAAACTGGTTAAGTGCGAGTCGGACTCTCACACGGAAGGGTTCCGTAACATAAAACGAAAAAAAAAAAACGTTTCTTGTTTGTTTTTATTTGTTGTTATAGCGACAATAATAATACATACTTTATGAAAAACTCAACTGCCTACCTATTACGGTTCTTGAGAAACAGCCCGCTGACAGATAGACAGACGGACGGACAGCGGAGGCTTAGTAATAGGATTCCGTTGGTTAACCTTCGGGTACGGAATCCTACAAAAGTAGTGAATTGCCACATAGCACACATGCATGTGCTTTATCGAATGGATTCGTGCATCTTAAGACAACTATCTATAAGAAAACGTTCGTGGACACAGGATATATGAACTGAAATTTTACTGATATTTTTTAGGGTTCCGTACCTAAAAGGTAAAAAAGGAACCCTTTTAAGATCACTCTCTTGTCCATCTGTCCGTCTGTCCATCTGTCTGTCCGTGTGTCACCACCGATTTTCTCAGGAATGGGTGGACCTAGCAAGTTGAAATTTATACCAAATACTGAGGTCTATAATCCCTTTTAGGTGTATAAAAATCCTGAGGTCCTGAGACAACACAATAAAAAGATATAGCATAATAATAAGCATATTTCGATTTTCGCGAAAACTTATAAGTACCAAAATTTACCTTAATTTTCAACTTTATTATTTTTCGGAATTTTTACCTTTACTTGTGCTGAGACCTTGCTTTTAACCAAAATTGACAATTCTAAGTCAACTGGAAGTACCCTATAGGTTTTGGGTCGAAAACTTATATGGTATTTACCTAGAATCACGAAATTTGGCAAAAGCAAGGTCTTACAGCACAAATAAAGGAAAAATTCCAAAATATTAAAAAAAATTGAAAATTAATTGGGGCCTGCAAAAATACATGTTTTTTTTGGGTTACGGAACCCTTCGTGTGCAAGTCCAACTTGCACTTGGCCAATTTTTATTTAATTTTGTAAGTACTCAAAGAGGAAGCTGTAAAGTATAAAACTTGTAGAAAGTAACGTCTATAAATATCATGGATACATCCACACCACACACATACACCTCACACACACAACACACACACACACAACACACATCACACACACACACACATCAAGTAGTCTCGTGGTCGTAAGCGCTGCCGCTGAGCGTTGTGTTCTCGGTACGATTCCCAAGTCGGGTAAAATGTTATTGAGTCATTCCAGTGGTAACCCAGTATTTAGATATGGAGATGTGATAAGTACGTGCCTTTTTAAGCAAGTTAAGCCGTTGGTGTTACGCCATATGACCTCGTTTCGGTCGTATTGAATTACAGCCCCAATTAACTTTAAGAGGCTTGATATATAAAGCGCTCCGGGCGTGCGGCCAGGGCGCTATGACAAAAATGTATGGCTTCTGTCCACGTGCCCGCGACGCTAAGTATATTTCGTTCCTTTGACGCCATACACTTTATCTTGTCAGCGCCCTGGCCGCGTTTCCTGTCCGCTTTGTATATCAAGTCCTGACGTGTGAGGTAAGATAGTAAGTTTCCGCTGAGGTTCGCCGCCTTGAGCGAAACTTGGTCATACGGAACCATTACCGACGTATGTAGCTACCTAGCGACTCGTGCACAAGCCCCGTCACCCACCCCATCAACCTATCCTACTACTATTATAAAGGCGAAAGTTTGTAAGTATGGATGTATGTATGGATGTTTGTTACTCTTTCACGTAAAAACTACTGAATGGATTTTGATGAAATTTAGCACAGAGGTAGATTATAGTCTGGAATAACACATAGGATTCTTTTTATCCCGGGAATATGTTCCCTTAGGATAGTTTTCGACAATCACGCGGGCGGAGCCGCGGGCGGCAACTAGTACTGGAATAATTGTCCGTTAAACGCTATGGTTTATTTGATTTTCCTGTTACAAAATTTACTTTCCTAATATACAACGTGTTACAGAATAAACGTAATACTTCTTAACAGGTCATTGAATTCATTATAATAAAAAAAACTTTTACTGTGGGACAAACAATGAAATCGCGGAAAAACAAACAACTCCTCAGTACATTTTGTCGAGTTGTGCGTAAATAAATGTATGGAGCATTCGATATTTTTTTCGCGATTTCAGTGTTGGCCCCATAGTGAAAGTTGTTCATCATAATGACAATAATGACCCCTTAAGAGGTATTGCGTTAATTCTGTTACACGTTGTATTTAAATGTCTACCGCTTAAGTATTCTTGTTAAGCCGAAGGTCTTAATGTCGAAGACCGTAATGTCAATTTTCATTTAACTTTATGTTAGCTTTTGCTAAACCTCTTTTAATTAAGATTGACAAAGCTAAGTTTAAATCTCTTTAGGCGACAGAAATATTTAGATTCTGGCAACTCCGCCGTCAACACACTTATTAAGCCTATTTCGATACTCACTAAACTTCGGAAGAAAGACGAATTACTTCTTCTAAAAATTTGACATGATTTCCAAGTATTCAGGTGTTATTTCAATAAGCTAATATTTCTACCAAGATCTACTTTGACAAATCCCATTAGTCTTGGATTTTCTTAACTATGTTGGCTTCCAGTCTAAGTGGATTCATCAGTATTTTACCTGGAGCGACTACATATTAGCGACCTCTACAACCCAGTAACTGGGTAGGTAACAAGGTAGCCTTAAAAAGATGGAATTTTCGACTTGCCGTAACGACTGTCAAAGATTTACAAATGACACCCGAGACCAACGGCATAACTTGCTTTCCGCGGCACAGAGGAGTCTCGGTATGTAATGGATGGTCACCTATCCACAGACCGACCTTGGCAAGCGGTGCTTTACCTGGAAGATCGACCCGTACAACTTTTACTATTTAGCAACAAACTCCTCAAGTTACAAGCTACCATAACCAGAATAAACCACTGCAAGAGAAATATTGATTATGCTTTAACTTCGCTGCAATCTTTGAACTAAGCCAATAAAGTTTGATCGACAAATTCCCTCCAAGAAGCGACGAAATTTTATCTCCGAACTCGAAAACTCAACAAATCTACTATCACACTTTAACAAACCGTTTAGCAGAACTGCAAGCACGTCTATTAAAGTTGAAAATCTTAAAGCGTCGTCGTTACAAACTATTCAGAACGTTCGTGTACATTTGCGATTCTTAGAAATCTTTCCTGCGTCACGAACTCAATATTAGTTTGCTTGAAAAGTCGATCTCAAGGGAACCTTACTTAAAAGTAGTTCTTAAGAGGACGTTTCAGATGTTGACATAGAAGTTTTGTAAGGTATTGGGTGTTTAAAAATCGAAGTATCGGAATTCCCTGTAGGAGTCTGAGATTCCTAATAGCTACGCCCTGGGGGTCTTTAAGTCAAGAGTGAATAGGTTACGTCTGGACAAGCGTGCTCCATCGTCGACCGCATCATCGCAACACATCAGTAGTCCAACGCGATCGATCACAACACACTAATATTATAAATGCGAAAGTTTGTGAGTGTGTGTATGTTTGTTACTTCTTCACGCGCAAACGGCTAGACCGACGTAGATGAAATTTATTAACAACAGATAAAAACTATCCTATGTCTTTATTATCCCGGAATTATGTTCCTTTGGGATAATTTTCGACAATCGTGGGCGGAGCCGCGGGCGGCAACTAGTAATAGTATAAAAGGTAATTTGAGACTTTTTGTAAAGCTTTTTTATAAATTGCGTTTATGATCACCACCCTTGTGCCCTTATCTCATTTATTTAGGGTCGGCGAAGCATGTTTTCTCTTCCACTCTAGCCATGTCATCTTCCGCACATTCCATCTATAATTTTTTAGGGTACTAAGGGTAAAACGGGACCCGATTACTAAGACTCCACTGTCCGCCCGTCTGCCACCAGGCTGCTGCTGCATGCTGCTCATGAACCGTGATAGGACTATTGAAATTTTCACAGATGATGTATTTTTGTTGCCGCTACAACATTAAATACTGAAAATCAGAATAAAATAAATATTTAAGGGGGCTTCCATACAACACACATGATTTTTTTTCTCGATACTGATAACGGCAACAGGTAGACGCTTGAAATGTTCACAGAATATTAAGTTATACATTCACTTTAAAAAGTAATAATTAAATTAAAATAAAACAAATATACAAGAAGGACTCTCATTTAACAAACGTGTTTTTTGCTGTTTTTATAGATAATGGTACGGAACTCTTCGTGCGAGAGTCCGACTCGCACTTGGCCGGTGTTTTCGTCTTCCTGTACCCTAATAATAACCATCCACATATGTACATTCTTAAAACTTTCCTTCCTGCGTAGGTACCTATCAGAGGGCCTATTAGCATGAATAATTTTGACGTATAGTAACGTAACGTAAAAATTGAATACAACTATAATACGCGTTTCGCACGTAATATTTATTTGAATTGGAAACTATATTCATATTTTTGATTATGATTCAAATTGTGTATGTCGCATAAAATTTAACTTAAATAATATGGGGTTGTAGTTTAGTTATATTTAAAATTCTCAACGATACTGTAACGATTACAACACACACACACACACACACTGCACTGTTTTTTTTTAAGGATGGGAAATCATCAAATGACTTGTTCCGCTCTGGGTGGAGCGGAAGGGCGTGTCAGACTCTTACTGACTAAAACCCATCCGTGTTCCTTCTCCCTTTGCGTTCCAGGGCCGCGGTGACTCTTTCGAACAAATTCCGCAACCCTGGCAACACTGCACTGTTACGATTATTATTATGCGTCAAAACATATGCGCTTTCACCAATTCAATTACATTCGTCATTGTTAAGTTTATAAAGATTAGTTAATATCGCTTTATACTGTTAGGTACTGGCTATATTACCCACGACTTGGTCCGAAGACTATCCCACACAAGTCGAGATTCAGGGGCATTAAAAGTAGCGCATATCTCTTTCGGAAACAATAATAAATAAGTTTAAAAACAACGTCAACCTTTTGCTCCGTTAGTGCATGAAAGAAGAACTATCGAAAACAAACTCTCACAATTACAACAGCAAGTAAAATTCACAGTACGACAAAAATAGAGTCCTGGTATGACGTGCTAATGTCATCCAATTCCGATGATGTAAAAAGGATAGTGCTATTCTCTATAAATAGCTCCGTCTCTCTCGGAAGAGCGGAATCATGATCGTTTTAAGACTTCATAGTAGGGCCCCTGTTCTTAATTCCCTATTCAGTGTCCACCCACAGGGGACACGTGCCAGATTCAAATAATATTCTTTCAACGAATTGTATTAATAGTACCTATAAATATACGAAACGCGGCAAAAAAAGAGACCTATTTAACACAAATAACGAGTCCGTATCACGCCTGTCTTTAATAAAATACGAAACTCATGAACAGAAATGTGAGATCAATAAGAGTTTAGTCTAAACCTCCTCCATACAAGTAGGATATGTAAGTACTTACCTGCTTAGCATAGAAATTGAACTGGAATTCCCGTTCTGAACGCATTATACGTATCAGTTTTGGGCCATTCAAAACATCGATGAAGCTGACACAACTAATTGCCCAAATCAAGCACTCGGCCGCAGCCAGTTCTGCAATCAATCCCTTTAGAATATAACATTACGCCTATACTCACATAAGGGTTAAGCAGAAATGTAAGCACCTGTTGTAGGTTCACTCACAGTCGTATATTTTCCTTTATATTTAAGTCCCACTTGATAGGGGCGACCCTATTGCCATCAATTGGGACGAAATCAAGACTCAGGAAAAAATCTTGATGAAAATACCTTGTAGACTCAGAAATCAAACCCAAGAACTAACGTCCAATAGCAGCACTTGTGTGTGACCCCTATAAACGCGTCAGCAAAGGTGTGGCAAATCGACGTTTTCTTAGAAAGTTCAACAAAAGCACGATGTGGACATCAGAATTGCTAACCCACTATTGGTACTGACTGTACATAAGCTTCACTTGTTCAATGTTTTTTATTGATACACAATCTAAATAAAATATAGCACAATGTGGACATCCGATATTACTAACCGACTATTGGTACTGACTGAATATGTTCAATCAGTACCAATAGTGAGTTAGCAATTCTCAGTTCCACGTGTTCTATTTTTTATTGATATACAATTAAAATAAAAGATAGCACAATGTGGAAAAAGGTTGTCTTTAAAAGATCGCTTTAAGGCGATTGGCACACTGCAACGCACAACGCAGCGGGGTGCGTGGCGGACGAAGAAAAAAACTGCGCGTGAATGCGTTTTCTGTGTGTTGTTCTACGCGTGTTTTCCATACAAACGGAGATACTTACAAGCAACGGAAGAACACGCATCCACGCGCTACGCTGCATCATGCGGGGCAGTATGAGAATCGCCTTAGCGATAGGGCCGCCCATTGTGTCACCCTTTGTAATGTTTTTCGTCATCTATCTTTTCTGTAACTTGTATGGTGTACATAATAGAGAGTATTCTATTCTCGCAGAGTTGCTTACTCACTTTTTTATTCAGTCAGTACCAATAGTGAGTTAGCAATTCTCAATTCCACGTGTTCTATTTTTTATTGATATACAATTAAAATAAACGATAGCACAATGTCGGCAAAGGTTGTCTTTAAAAGATCGCTTTCGAAGGAAGGTGCGCATTCGCATCTTACATCACAATCTGTCAAAATCTAGGGAAATTTGTGGTGTTTTTTGCAGATTGCAACTAAAATACGTATACTTATTGCCCCTTAGGTCTTAATAAGGATTACTTATTTTCTGTATCCACTAAGGTAAAGATACATTGGAGGAATATTCCTCTTTCTCGCTAGTCGTCCATCATACCTTCACTGATGGAATTTATTACCTCCCGCTGTATACCGACATGATTCTATCGAATAACGTTATACGTCGTTATTCTCATAAATAATATCGCCTTGATACAGAAGATTTATTGAATTTGGCTCAGTTTTATGCGAAAAATAAGAAAAGCCAATAACGTGAGATCGGTTTCCTTGTATTCTTTAAGTCGGTCTGTGTTCTGGCAACAGGTGAATTCTTTAGATTAGCTCGAATCAGAAAAGATGTTGATTTAAGTTAGTTCTAACCCGAATCCACGATTTTTTAATAACCTTTTTTTTTTAAACAAAACTTTGCTAGTAATTTCTCCTGTATTGTGGGTGCGTTTACAAACATACAAAGCCACATACACAAACAGCCAGAACCGGAACAACTTTCTGTAGGCCATACAAATATTTGTTCCGTGCGGGAATCGAACCCGCGACACGCAGCGTAGCAGTCAATAGCTCAACCACTCCACCAACCGTGTTGTCAAACAACCGTTTTTATATTCCAAAATTAAATGGCACCCACACAGGCAACGTGATTTTTTCTGTGAACCCCTTGGCAGATTTTTAACCCAATGATACTACCACCCACACTGACTCCTGAAAGGAGATGAAGCTCCCAATTTAGATCCGACCTAACAACATTCTAAACTAAGTTCACGTCTCGACACTCACAACTTTTGATTAATATTATTAGTTCTCAAGGAAACTCAGCAAAGGCGTCAAAAATCAGGCCTGAGAAATCCAAACATACCTAACCTAAAAATTTTATAAATAAGAAAGCATTTACTAAGTTTGTATGGTATCACTTAAATGTCCAATTACGTAAAGCACTTGAGTAGGACGCAAAACGAGATGAAAGTGTCAGCACTATATACCTTTTTTATTATTAAACGTTCAGTTGAACTTTACAAAAATGATTTTTTAGTAAAAAGACGCCAACGCGAATAGTAGGCGCAGAAATTGATAATTCAAATTCAAATTGATTTATTTACTCCTCTTGTATATTTTCGACTAGCTTGTATATAGTATCTATAAGTTTTTATGTATTTGTAAATATTGCCTGAAAGTTACACTGTAAATAAAACAATAAAAAAATGATTTATTGTCCGAATATGGTACATCACATGGTCTTAAATTCAATAAATAGTCTCATCACGTTAGGGACATTGCATAAAATTATTACAAGATAAAAACAATATAAGGTTAGTATCTGATTAATAATTACGAATTTATATTACATTATGAGGCATGTCAGTTAAAAATATCATCTAGGTTAATGTCAAAATAATATTCAATGTCAAACTAACAAAGAGAGATGTCAAAGTATAAAAGATTTTTTAATTAAATTAGGATGTCAATATATCATTCAAAAAGTCGTTATTACAAATTTTACATAGCAATTCTTTATGTTCCTTTTTAAACCCATTTAAGTTAAGCTTTTTCTAGGAATTTTATCAAAAACTTTCGGGGCTATACAGAATAATTATGCTCTTCCACATTAAAGCTGTTCTGGCTCTACGTCCGCGCAGCATATCATTCCGCCTGTAACGTTTAGCTGTATCTCATAAATTGGGAAACAAATATAATAGACATCGACGACGTTCTATCATAGTAATCGACTGTATTTTTTTTTTTTAAACGTTGCCCCACACTATCGTGGGTGCGTTTACAAACATACAAATTCACATACACAAACAGCCAGACCCGGAACAACTATCTGTGGGCCATACAAATATTTGTTCCGTGCGGGAATCGAACCTGCGACACGCAGCGCAGCAGTCAATCGCTCAACCACTGCGCCAACCGTGTCGTCGGCAGGCACTCATACCTTTTAATAATATCTTTAATATTGTATTCTGTTCATTTGATTAATTTATTTGACCTTTTCTAGGAGCCTGAATAGGTAAACATGGATTAAGGTTAAAAGCGTCTTTATGCGTTGGTGGACACAATTTTCTATTCTAGATTGACCTCGTATAGAATGTCAAGTTCCTAGGTTTCTCTATATTTTCTTTGAATTTTAATGTTAATGATTATTGTATTTTAATTTTGTTTACTGATGAATATATATATATTTTTATTTGTGTATTTTAATGATTATATTCGTATATTGAATTCTAGTGTATTTTTTTGTACTTTTATGAATTTTGTTTGAATTTGTTTTGTGGATTATAATTATTTTATATTTAATTTTATTTATTTTTTATAATTTATTTATTTATTGTTTTTTATGTAATTTGATGATTGTTGTATTTTAGTGTTGGAGTGATCGTCAAATGTTTGTATATAAGCTTCTGTAATTTTAATATTAGGATTTGGTGCCTTAATAAAGAAAATTATCATTATTGTATTTGTAGGTCCAAAATTACAACTAGGTATTTGTCTATTATTGTTGGGCTCGCGTTGACCACTATCTCATCCAATGACGAATTCAAGGCACGGAGGACGCAGTGGTTGCGCGATTGACTGCTGCGCTACGTGTCGCGGGTTCGATTTCCGCACGGTCAAATATTTGTATGGCCTACATATAGTTGTTCCGGGTCTGGCTGTTTGTGTATATGAGTTTGTATGTTTGTATACGCACCCACGATACACGAGAGATTCCAAGTGTGCGGTACTGTTAAAAAAAAAACTATTGTAAGCGATGATGTGGTCGACAATGGAGCACGATTGCCTAGAAGTAACCTATTGACTCTTGAATTAAAGGTACAAGGAAGGTACAAAGGTGTAAGGAATCAGGTCCATAATGCTCACGGCATGAAGGTTATAATCTCACGAGATTCTTCTGAGCAGTCGTGACGCGACACCGTATTTACTGCGACCTGCCAATTTATTTCTAAAACTCAGCGTTATATGATATCAACAGCTACACACGGCTACTTCATGATATGGTCAAACATTAGTGATCATATCGTAAAATAGTAACATTATGGGTGGCCAGTACTAAGAGTGCAGGAGCGAGCGAAGCGAGCTCGGGACTTGGGGCAACCCGAATTAGGAACCCAGCAGAGCGAGGCTCCGTCGACCGGGCCGACCGCCAGACCACCTAAGTTACTTTTAAAGCTGTCATTTCATGATGTGGCCTGGTTTTTCACGATATGGCCAAACGTGGATTGATAAATCATAAAACGATGATGTTTAAACGATATTGACAGTTTTCACTTGCTATTTTGTGAACCAAAAATTAATAAACGATTCTGTAAAAATGTCGAAGTGAAGGCTTGGGTGAAGTGATCACGAGGTGAGCCGTCAATTCATATAATCAAAATGTCACGTGATCACGAAGTGAGCTGTCATTCCATATAATCAAGATGTCACATGCTCACGAAGTTAGCTGTCATTCCTTCTTGATAAAATGTATTGACAGCTTACCTCGTGATCACTTCACCCTAGCCTTCACTGACTGACCGGCTGCATAGATCAATCTCGCTACCGTTATCGTTCTCCGATACGAAACCAATTTAAATCGCATTGAGCGCTACGTTTGGAGACTAGATTTGATGAGATCGATAATAAATTAATTGCTTCGGAACACGGATAGTAGGAAATGTGCTTTGTGATTGTTACAACAAACTGCAATCACCATTCAATTACTTCTAGATTACTAAAATCAATTCAGAACGAATTGATTTTAGTAATCTAGAAGTAATTTGTTTTCAGATTAAATAACTGTGTGGGATAGAGTAGGTTTAGCGGGCACACCATTTATGCCTGGAGGCTTAATTTGTTTGACTTACTTTTTATGCTTGAGTTTGGTTGTTTTTTGATGGCATATTGGAGTGTGCTATAGTAGGCGCCAGATAAATGTGGAATAAAGTACATTGACCTTTCCCTAATAACTGTTCATAGGTACCTGAACAATTAAATATAAATCGTTTTTCATTATTAGACAATGTTAAGGATCACGAGAGATGATGATTCGGGACAGCTTTGTGTCATTAATTCCGTTTTTCAAATTAAAAATGTCAATAATTGTAGGTGGGTCAATGACCGTTATTCCACGATTATCTGGCGCCTACTATAGCTCACAAGTGTCAATTAATTTCATAAAATTTGATTTATATATTAGACATATGTATAATTTTCTGTGTCATGTGTTGTAAACTTTGCGTACTGCTGTATAAATTCAAGTTTTTATAACTTAACAGACAGATGTGTTGCTGGGGAGTTTGTTGCGCCACTTTTTCTTCCCAGTTAAAACACTAAGAAGTGGTGACGGGCGGGCTTTGGGGGACTTTCTTTACCCATGTAGAACTTTGACGTTCAAAAAGTGCTGGCACTCAGCCTAATTCGAATATATGACTTTTGATTTTGATTTTTGTGTTCACAGATGTTCGCATACCTGATGGGGATACGTTTTGTTATTGAGAATATAATTAACATCTTGGAGGTTTTGGGATCTGCTCTAAAAGTGGGACAACATTGTATAGTCCCAATTAATAGGATTTACATTTTGGTAGCGCATGAAATGTCAATCTCATACATTGTGAACTTTTTAGGGTTTCGTACCTCAAAAAGAAAAAATGGAACCCTTATAGGATCACTTCGTTGTCCGTTTATCAGTCTGTCACGACTCTTTTTCTTAGGAACTGGAGGATCATGTTGAAATTAATCTCAAATACGTAGGTCGTTGGTAGCTTGAAGCGCTAAAAATAACAAGCTTCTAAGCCAACACAATAAAAAGATACAGATATTTATGCATCATTTTTGCGACATATTTTGGCACTCGCAAGTAAATTAAAATATATGGGGTACGTCTTCCCGTTGACTTGGAATCATGAAATTTGGCAAGAAGCAAGCTTTTACAGCGCAAGTAATGGTAAAGATCTGAAAATTGATAATTTGTAGTTTATCACATATAGGTAAAATATTTTTTTGCGATCATAAACTCATTTTATAGCTGAAGAAATGACCGTGTCGTTCAGTCAGCAAAACTATTTGGTATACATGCAAAATTTTCAATGTTTCCACTGCACTTCCAATATTTATTTCTTATGTGTGCATTATAACTTTTTAAGCACATGACATAGTTACGAGCGTGGTGTAGGTACAGTAATTTTCTTCTGAGCACGCTCACAACATTGTTAAGTAGTTGGAAGTTAGCTGCCTGCATACCAAATAGCTTTGTTGACTGTACATCGATGCATAGGAGAACAGTTTTTCAACTACAAAGTAAAGCTTGTTTTTCAATCGTACTATTCGTTTCATTAGAGTAATTTGAGTGTTCTCATGGTTTATAAACCTCAGTAGGTAATTTACGCTCAGAAAAAAAAATCGTATCTTGATTATTATTTTCTTGTCTGCTACAACTTTAACCTAAGATAAGGTTAGTAAAATATCATACAGAAGTTACTGAAACATTTCCAAGTAAATTTATGCATTGCTACCTCTCAGTAAGAATACCCTGGAGGTTTTAGGATAAATCTATCCAACGGTTTTGTTGATCTTTGAGGTTTTGGCTACCTGTGCGACTTTAGATTTTGTGAATATCGTTTTACGAAATAAATGTCTTGGAAAAATATACTTAAAACCGTTCAAAGGCTCTTTCTTCTTCGAATACTTGTAGGGGAAATAATAAATAATAAAATACTCTCTAGATTTCTCTGGTGAATTCGCACCCGCAAAACTGTGCATTTTTTGGAATGAAAAAGATACAGCGCTAGAGGAATATTTCGATAAAACAAAAATATTTTTAGTCCCACTAGGTCTGTTCTGCAAAAAAAACACATTGTAGACTTCGGAGTAGAAAGATTGAAGCAGACGAGTTGACAACTGGATTTTTTTACAAAACAAACAATTTAATATTAAAAAAATACAAACTATATATTTCAACAAACGTTCATCAAAAGTGGACATTCAAATAACGCTCAATCTTTTTGAGATGAGATAAGTACATATTTATTTTTCTTTTTTTGCCTTCGTTACAGCTGGGCAAAGGCCGCACCCATATTATTCCTGAAGTAATAAAATGAGTTAGCACTCCTTTTATCACTCCTGCCTCCTTCGGCCAATCTGTCAGGCAGGTAGCAATAGATAAATCAAGTTTATGGTTTCAAATCGTCACGCCAGTGATTTTTAGGCCTGCCTTGTTAAATATCAGATATTCTTAAATATAAAATTAAATTATTGGAATATTGAGCAATCCGTAGAGCTCACGTGGGTGACTAAAAAAGTTATCAAAAATTGCTTTTCAGACCAGAAAGTTCCACGTTTTATGTAAATGAAAACTTTTGACTTTTTGCAACTCAAAAATGTAAAAACCCACTCTTTATCTTAATCAATTTGTTTCGCCAAAAGCCTGTTTTAAAAATTTGTTAGGGCTCAAAACATAAACGGCTAGTGGTTGCAATCCTTGAATGCTGAGCGTAAGGTTCCGAGTTCAATCTCCGGACGAGCAAAAGCGTTGTTGGGTTGGGAGTTTTCATTAGAATATTTCTCAGGAGCAGTCAGAAATTTGGAAGTTGGTGGTGAGATATCCACGTGGCTCGGAAAACAGGTACAGCCTGCACTTGTGTTTGAGCATACAGTTGTGTCTATAATATCAGGGGGACTACTCTCTAAGCCCGAAGTCCGTAGTTTCGGGCTTAGTTGCGGGCGTATTCTAGTCCGTATCACCTAACCACTAAGAATGAATGACAACACGATTCTTAGTTCGGGTTCGGAACTAATCGTAAGTCCGTACTAACTAACTAAACCTGAAACTACGGACTTCGGGCTTAGAGAGTAGCCCCCCCCCTGCTGCGTACCTAGTTAATCTCCGTCGAGCTTGGCCACCATACCGAAATTTGTTCCTAAGGATTACTTTTAGGTGCCGAAACAAGATTTTAAATAGACAATGTATTGCGGTCTGACCTCAAAATGAAGGAGCAATTTTTATTTCTCAATGGATTTTAATTAAAACTGCTTATACACAGCAACTTTAGAATAGCAGTAGTTAAAAGTATCTATATGAGTTTAATAATCATTATTGTTTCTTTGATAATGTCTAATCTTTTGTTAGAAAAACTTCAATATTAATAAACCAACTATTGTAGTGAAGTATTTGAATATTAAAACAAATAATTATAATCGTGAATGAAAAAGTCACTTTGAAGTTTTGTTAGTTGAAAAAGTTATTTACCTCGAAAAACTATAAAACTCACATATTTTAGGGTTCCGAACTCAATAGGTACCAGTCTGTAATGGTGGGCTGTATTTCATGTACCCTATTCGTTGGAAAGTTGAAATTTTCACAGAGTGTATTCCTATTGCCGCCAACAAACAATACAATTTTTATAAAATAAAACCTTTTTTACAAAAAAAATACAACCGACTTTCCGGGTTTTTTTTTTTAATTTGGAAGTCGGTTGTATTTTTTTTTTTTTGTAAAAAGTTTTTTTTTAGTTTTAGCTTTTTAGTGATAGGTACCCTACACCTAACAACACCACTGGAAAGTCACAGGAAAGCAAAATACGCAATTTCATTTACTTGGATGAGATATATGTATATTTTCTATTTCCTCAACCTATTTTCATTTAAAAACCGAACTCTTAATCTGATTTTGATGAAATTTCTGTGGGACCAATCGGAACGTATATCCTTTCACAAGACAAAAAAGGTTTCAAATCGGTTCATAAATGACGGAGTTATGACCTCCTCCTTTTATTGAAGTCGGTTAAAAAATCTGTGTGAGTAGCATCCTCTCGCAGTATATGTAAGCCTAAAAATCGCACCAAATCGGACCAAAACGTTGAATAAATAAACGAAACTAAAACATGTTTTCAGAAAATGTTTCAGCGAGTTTAATATTTAAACAATAGATACATAAAAGTTAACTGACAACACAATATAAAACAAACAATAAACTTAATATTTACTCAATCTGGATTAGGGATCAAACCTAGCTCGTTTCTATTTATTTATTTACTTTTAATTATAAAGTAACCTTTTTGATGTGAAACATCTATAGCCGCGTTTAAAACCGATTGTTGGCGTGGCGACGCATGCCGTGCCGACTAGTTGCCACGCTATACGATGGTATATATACAGTTTATATGTATTTTTTTTCAATCCTACTACTATTATAAAGGCGAAAGTTTGTAAGTATGGATGTATGTATGGATGTTTGTTACTCTTTCACGTAAAAACTACTGAATGGATTTTGATGAAATTTGGCACAGAGGTAGATTATAGTCTGGAATAACACATAGGATACTTTTTATCCCGGGAATATGTTCCCTTAGGATAGTTTTCGACAATCACGCGGGCGGAGCCGCGGGCGGCAACTAGTATGCTATATTTAGTTCCTGTCGTAATCTGTTCTTTTATGCATATTACTTGTACAAAATAATTTCGATGTTTCACATCTGCCAGGCGTCCCGTGACGGCTCACAATTTTTTTATATGCTTGTGTAGTAAATAGAGCCATGTATAAATAACAAGAAGACAAACGTACTTACACTACTCCAAAAGTATTTGGCCATTTGCATTTTATGAGACCTACTTAGTTAATTAATGTATTGAAAACTTTACAAAATATCTTATTCTGGGTGGCCAAATACTTTTACACGGTAGTGTATCCTATTGCAATAGAACAGCAGTTTTCTAAATTGAGAATTTATATTTATTAAGTGTGGACCCATCACACGATGTAGACTTTCGTCTATACCGACTTTGAACTCTGAATAAAAAAATTTTTCTTTGTTTGTCATTCCTTTGTTTCACAGATAAAACTCAACAGAAGTAGGTTTGGAAGTCTGAATCGTGTGTACGGAGCGTAATGTAACATGCTACATAGCGAGTATTCGTGCAGTCAGTACAAGGAAACGAGCACGTGTTTTGTTTTACATGGATTTTAGGACACGGCGTAACATAACATGCTCGATGCGATCTTACATTACAGCCCGTAACACCAGTCAGTATCCACCTTAAAAAAGTACCAACCCCTACTTTAATTCTAAAGTTTGACCGGCTATCAAACAAAAGAAGAGTTTGACAAATACAATTTTAAATTCTAAATTCAAATACGGGTATTAATCATAAAATATACGACAAAACCATTAAAAACTGGGAACAGTACATGTCTTCTTTTGAAGACAAACTACAACATTCCTTACATAAGCCACTTAAACCTTAATGAATCTTTATTTTCAAATTAACGCCAACACTCACAACACCAAATGTGCGAGTAGGACGGAAAACAACTTGTCTTCTCACTCTCACATTGTATAACAAAGCCATTCACGACCGTTGGCACACAATAGACCCAAAAATACCCTTAATTCTACCTACGACTAAACTTAACATAAACTGGTCCTTCGGGCCGTATCAGCATGTCTGCTAGAAGCGCTGGCCGGTATCCTTGTACTTTTGGCGCCAATCTGAAGTTGCGGCATATAGCACTGAACACGCATTTCATCTCGAGCATTGCAAATCTCTGGCCTGTGGACAAGGGAATTTTGATTTAGTTAACATGGATTAATAACTTATCAAGGGTTTCTTATATTTATATCTTGAAGCAGGAAATCAATCCTATGTATTTCCTATACAGCATTTAAAAATATTTTTGAATGACCTCTTAATTTTTATTTCATTTTTATTATTTGTTGTTATAGCTGCAACAGAATTACATCATCTGTAATAATTTCAACTGTCTAGCTATCACATGAGATACAGCCTGGTGACTGACAGACGGACAGTGGAGTCTTAGTAATAGGGTCCCGTTTTTACCCTTTGGGTACGGAACTCTAAAAATGTCATTGATAAGTAAACATAGGGCCGAACGTTTGCTTAAACGCGTCATCGCGAGAACTTTTGAATTTCGATGGGATTTAATATTCATAAATCGACAAATATTTATCGATATTTATAAATATTTATAGATATTCAATATATCGACAAATAATAAATCTAATAAAGTTTTAATAAAATAGTAGGCATCGTCCTCATTGGCGATGAAAATTATCGTGAAAATGATCCAGTGCTCGCGCGATGATTTACAAGCTTCAACTAGGACACTCAAAGAAATGTGTGTTTAATCTCGTCGTGGGACGAAATCGCACCGTAAACTTGAAGGATCGTTAGCCAATTAGGACGACGCCTTACGGCTTATGCAATTATCTGGTCATATCCATGCAAAAAAAGTTATCCACCCTTGTTAACTTTGACGTCATAGTAAACCAACTATGCCAAGGGTTAGGAACATTTTTGTTTACCTACTGTAACAGTGACGTCATTGCACCAGCCGGTCGATTCCGTAAACATGTCGAAGTGAAGGCTTGGGTGAAGTGATCACGAGGTGAGCTGTCAATACATATAATCATGACGTCACGTGATCACGAAGTTAGCTGCCATTTCATCTTGATTATATGGATTGACAGCTCACTTCACCAAGCCTTCACTTCGACATGTTTACAGAATGGACCGGCTGTAATCTATGGTTAAGTCCGACCACATTTTGGTCTAGTTCACAGAAGGCTAAACTTTTAAATTAAAGTGTTGTTGCCGAAGTGTCTCGGTATTCCGAAGTTCTCACGCCCGTATTTTACAAAATGTGTCGTTTTCGAAGCTAAACCTTATCTTATAGTTTCCATTACAGACAAAATTGCGACCTGGATTTAATCTTAAACCTACATGAGAAAATCCTACGATTTCTAAGAAAAAACGTGTTTGAAGACCCTTACGATAAGTCGAAAGTAAGGGCACGCGATCAAGTGTGTGAACTTGTTTGGATTTGGTTTACTATCGAATTCTCAAAAGATTCTTTAAAGAAGATATTTCTTCACTTTATTTGAATGAAAATATAGACCACGCTACGCATAAATGCGTGGCTGTAAACAAATGAGTCACGCACGTAAATCTCTATTGAAAAGGAAAGTTAATATCGACTGGCCATTTGGTCGAGTGGTTAGTGATCCTGACTGCTACACCGAAGGTCGTGAGTTCGATTCCCACCCAGGACAAATCCTTGTGTGATGAGCATGATCATTTGTTCTGTGTCTGGGTGTAATTTGTCTATAATATGTATGTATTTAGAAATATATAAGTATGTTTATCAGTTGTCTGGTTGCCATAGCACAGGCTCTGCCTAGTTTGGGATCGGATGACCGTGTGTGAGTTGCCCCTAGATATTGTTATTTCGTTTATTTCATTTATTTAATTCGCTCTTTCTAGACGAAGTCTACGTCTATAATAACGAGTTTAATTCATTTACTGCAAAAAAGACAACAAAAATTAATTTAATCTTTCTTAAGAGTACACGTGTGACATATGTAGTATAATATCATTTATTAAGTAAATATCTACACACATTGCAGGAGCAAAAATGTTTTTTGAATAGTCTAACCTCGTACTTAGTTTTAAATCCATAAAAACGAGCCCAGACAGTGAGATTATTTAAATGAAACTGCGTAGGTTACTGTATTTTCAACTATCCCCCAAAAAAAATATGATTATGACAGACTTAAAAAATATTAACTTAGATTTTCCAGTGTTATTTCAATTATGTTTTTTTTTAAATCCTACAAAATAACGTACCCATGTAAAAATCGATAGGCCGATGTAGCTCCAAATAGAAGAACCATTTGTAATAAAAGTGTACTCGTGTCATCTGTGGCGGCCATTTTGCGCGTGTGTTAATCACACGATATGTTAATGACGATATCTATATAGTAATGTATTGGAGCTGTATATAAAAGTTATGTCATTGGAATTGTTATGAAACAAGCTAAAACATTCAAAATAAATAAAAAACACTAGATAAATCATTTATTTATTCATTCTTACTGGAACTCAGGGGGACCGAATTTTTCCCTGATTATTGTATTTTAATTGGTATTAATATCCCATTATTCCATATTTCTCGGTACTACAATTAAGCCATTGTAAACAAAAGTATTGTATTGTACAACAATTGTTAATAAAAGCCCTTTATATGTTTGAGTGTTACCTTTTATGAGATATAATTAGTTTCTAAAGCAATTTGGTAACTTTACTTTTAAGTTACAAAAATAGTACTTGAATTTAAATCTTCAACTTCTTTATTCTTACTTTTAAACCTGTAATTTATTGAATACTAGTTGCCGCCCGCGGCTCCGCCCGCATGATTGTCGAAAATTATCCCAAGGAACATACTCCCGGAATGAAAAGTATTCTATGTCTTATTCTAAACCATAATCTACCTCTGTGCCAAATTTCATCAAGATCCATCCAGCCGTTTGCGCGTGAAGAAGTTACAAACATACACACACACTCACAAACTTTCGCCTTATAATATTAGAGTGATTGTGTCTTTACTGTAAAGCTGAACCACTTCTGAAACCACCTGTATTTAATTGATATTGTTATATGTTTAAAAACAAATAAAACTCGAATGGAGTTCGCTTAAATGTTTGTTTATTTACATCATATTATGGCTAGTCTAGTGTAGTCTTTATTCCATAAATACTTAACTAACTATATACACTAGAAATAAAAATAAAAACTCCTAACTAAATAAACCCTAAAATATGGCGTCAAAAAATTCATCCGCATCGCTGTCGACTGGAAGTGTACCCAAAAGACTGGCGGCATTGCCACGTTGTATGACAATGCTTATTCTTTGACCAAGGTAAAAGCCAGCCCTTGGGTCACGTGAAGTGTCAACTAAGCGCCTTGAGAGATCTTTAAATAAGTTATGTGCACTCGGACCCCAAGACCCGAGAGTTTCAACCCCAAACGGCTCGAAAATATAACTACCAACAAGTTTATTATATTTCCGCCGCTTGAGGTTCTCTGCAGCCGCAGCGGTAGTAGTTTTAATTATTACCTAACTTCTACCAATATATTAAAGGGGAAAATTACTGACTAACATATCAACGCACATCCGAAACTACCGGGACTAGGAGCATACATTTAGCGCAAGTCTCCCTTTTATGATGTAGGTGAACACTAAAAAGGGACTTTTGGAACTTCAACCTTTAAGGGGGTGAAAACAGGGAGATCGTTTGTATTAAATCTGCGCAGACCGAGTTGCGGACGAAGTTGAATCACCAACCCCTATTTTTTAATAGTCATTATTCTTGACTATTTGTTTGGTAGAACGCGCTAATCCCAGGACCTACTGGTTCGAATTGAAAAAATCTTTTAATGTTGGGAAGTCTATTTATGGAGGAAGGCTATAGGCTATATAACATCACGCTACGACCAATAGGAGACGAGCATTCAAAAAAAATGTGACGCAGACGAACTTGCGTGAGTCAGCTAGTATAATATAAAATATTGATTTTGACTCAAGAAATTGGCTATTTTATTTAAGAAATTTACGAAGGAAATTTACCCGGCTTCCCACAGCTGTAAATTATTCACACACCATTATTACACACTTTTCCCGGTTATCGTTTTTGCTTTTTCGAACCTACTTCAAAAAGGAGGAGGTTAGCAATTCGGATGTTTTTTTATGTCTTTTCGGGCATAACTCCGTCATATATAAACGGATTTTAAATTTTTTTTTTTGTTCGAGAGACGTCATCAAAATGGTTGTATTTAAATTTCGTAAAGATCTGATGAAGAACTTCGGAAAAAGACAATTCAATTAATACGGTATGTTTGGAATGTTGGGGATAACATCACTAAAAAGTAAAAAATAAAAAAAAAACCTTTGTAGAAAACAAAGTAAAAACCTCTACAAAGTACAAAATAACTTAAAAATTTTAAAAGTCGGAGGAAAAACGAAGAAACCACACCAGAAACACGGACTTCCAAAATTAAAGTTATTTTGCACTTTATACCTAGTGGTTTTTATTTGGAAGTCGATTGAAGTTTTTGTTAAAAATTCTTTTTTAGATGGAGTATGCGAACAAGAACACAGTGACTTTGATTTATTCAGAAACAAAATTCACGATTTATTTTGTATATTTCAGCTTTCTAATGACGAAATAATTTAAGACGTGTAATCACGACGGTTCCAGCTGGTGCTGAAAATCATGCACTACTTCTGTTCGTAAGTCTAACGTGCCAACTTATCGCGATTTCATGTTTTTAAACAAATAAATACAGCAGAATCTACTCAAGTATTCTATTAATTAAAACCAACTGTCCGAATAAAAATGGAGATACATTTTCAGGTCATAACGACCATTTAATTACATGTTCGGGGTTTTGCAACGTGTCTACATTTGAAGTATCTTTTCAATTCATAAAATAAAGTCGCTTTTCGTGTCTGTCTACTATAAAAACTGCATTAATCCTACTAATGCGGTTTTTATAAATTTATTTTATTTTATTCGGGAAACTTACCGTTAGCTTACACCTTAATAATACATTAATTTTAAATATGGGTAGGTAAACATAAATAATGACGTGTTTTGTCGAATTGTTAAAGCGTGTCTAGCATGGGGCGGGTTGGTTATTTTGTAATAAAAATTAAAAAAAAACCTCGACAAAAAAACCTTTAAAAAAAAATTATTGATCCTTTTAGTTTAATATAGGTACGATTCTTTGGGCCAAGCGTCTTCGCGTCGGGAGACCGCAAATTTTTGTAATTATATAGTATAGTAGCGGTCCCCCGACACGATGACGAGAGCTACGATGCCATAGACACACAAACACACACGCACAGTGACTTCAAACTTATAAAACCCCTTCGTTTTTGCGTGGGGGGTTAAAAATAAATTTTGTTAAGTCATTTGTCCCGGCTATCATCTGTACATCCTAATAGTCTAAAAGCCAGAAAGTCTGAATCCAGTCTTGCCAAAGGGTACCCAGTTACTGGGTTGTTTACGTCAGATGGGCAATCGCTCCACGTAAAATAGTAGTAATCAGCAGCAGAAAATTTACTGAAAACTTTAATATTAAAAAAACAACTTTTATAGTCCTCCTGATCGATTTCGGCCATGGCGGCCAATCTCAACCGAGACTAGCCATCGGCGCGGGACATATTATAGTGCAGAAGTGCGTGCCCAAACACAGGTGTACTCCCTCTTCCATCACTCTGATATTCCGATGGGACGACGACGATGAAAAATAACTTTTACCGGGGCAATGTAGCAAAAGGACGTCTACCTACGCAAAAAAAGAAATAAAACTAAATGAAAAGTGCCTACAATTATTCTGGCACAAGATCAGGCAAAGTTTATTCACGTTACAAGCTCTTGAAGATTATATATAAAACTTCTAATAGGCCCATGAAATACCTACCGAAGTTTTGATCTTTAAGATTAATATGAGTTTAAAATACCCTCCACACTTTCCTAAGCTTTTTTGTGTTTTTATTTTCTGTTTAATTGGTGGTTATTAAGATTATCTGTAAATATGTGAGTACCATTTACCTAATTTTTTTTTAGAAAAGGAATAAGTACCTCTGCTGGTTATACTTTGTTCTTATAAGTAGCATACTCTGGGTGTATCGTCCTCACATAATATTAAATTGATTTTTGTATACCAAATTTTGTAAAGTCGTTATTTGAAAAGAGTAACTATGGAGTTTCTTGTCCGTTCTTCTCCACGTTTGCGAATGGTCAGTAGAGTCACTTAATTTTATAAATTTTCTTTTAAATGTTGACGTTCAAAAGTGCCTTTTTATGGTATAATTGAGATAAACGTTTTGACTTTGGCTTTGACTTTGAAAAGCACTCTGTTGTTCGTAACTTACCCAATTATTTATATCGGAGCTTTTATACTTTCCGAATGGACAGTAGAGTCACTTTATTAATATATTTTACTGAACTGTAAATGCTGACGTTCAAAAGTGCCGTTTAATGGCCTAATTGAAATAAACGTTTTTGACTTTTTGACTTTTGACTTTTTTACTCTGAGGAAAACAGGGATAGATTATCTTGGATACACAAGCTGAAATTTTAAAGGTTGTTTTCCCGCAGCGAAATGAGTTTGTCTTGGTAATACAATCGATTTGATGATGAAAAATAATAAATTTAAAATCAATAAATGACAGAATAACAATTTTATTATGATAAACAAAACTCGATAGCGACTTCGAACCAATCGCGAAAGTTTCGCGCTAAGCGGCTGCGGTCGTTGTCCTTCGCGTATCAACCAGCACTAACATAAAAGGATGCCGTGCGCAATGCGTGGGGCTTCACCCACCGCATGCTTGCAGGCAAGTTAATGCCGTATTACTTTGCGCGAGAGCTTATTTGCTCTGAACATTTATGAATGAATCGCTTTTTACTTTGTCGGCGCGCCGCCGCTCTTCCAGTAGTACCTACGTCACGTCTACTAGACGTGACGTAGGTCTCAAAAGCATGAAAAGCAATAATAACTCACTAGTTACTATTGCTTTTCACGCTTTAGAGTTTGTGAATATTTTTTTATTATTAGAAAACAAAAACATTATTATTTTTTATGTTTAACTTTATGTTTCGATAGTACTACTGATGGCTAATCGTTCTGCCGTGGGAAAACAACCGTTAAAATTTCAGCTTGTATAATTTGGACTTTATTACAAAAAATTGAATCCCCTTTGACTTCTGCATTCATTTTAGTTTGAGCTTGATGATCGTCACGTTTTATCGTACGTATTGTTATCAAATGCACAAAAACTATACTCGGTAATTTATAGTTTTGGAAGGAAGGCTACTTGTAGGTACTCGAAAATATTTAAAACAATCAATAAAATCAACGATATGATACATTTATGTTCGCATTATTACAAAGTCATTAAAACGGTTAATTGATTTTCAAAGTTGATCAGACATTTTTTCTTTTATTCGTGTGTAGTTTTACCCCAACAAAAACTTCTAATACCTTCAAAATAACTCTGTATAGAAAACCAAACATACCTATACAATTCCTGGGCCCGGCGCTGAACGGCACGAATGCGTACGGATGCATGGGCGCGCCGCTGAGGAACCGGTCCGGTATGAAAGCGTCCGGCTCGGGGAACAGGTCCGGTCGCCGGTGCAGGTCGTAGATATGGATCGACACTTCCGAGCCTTTCTTTACGGGCAGATCGTCTGATATGAAGAAAAATAAAATAAGATTGAGCAGGTTATAAGTCGTAGAATCGATTTCCAGGGTAAACGTGTTTTGTGGCTTTGGTGCGAGTTTTTAAATGTATTCAATCTCGTTTACGTAAGCGTCATTTTTTACATAGACCTATATTTATTTTTTAATACAAATTGACAGAAGTGTATGTTGACGTTAACGCGATCGAGTACGTTGAAAAACTTACAGTGTGGCTACTGAAGTGAAAAGAGCGAATCGTCAAAAGTAAGATGGGACGTGATAGGTGGATGCAGCTAGGTCAGAGTTGCCGAGAATCGAGATGAAAAGCGTGTGATTGGAAAGGCTTAAACGTGTGATTGGAAAGGCTTAAACGTGTGATTGGAGAGACTTAATCATGTGATTGGAGAGGCTTAAGCGTGTGATTGGAGAGACTTAATCATGTGATTGGAGAGGCTTAAACGTGTAATTGAAGAAGCTTCAACGTGTGATTGGAGAGACTTATGTCCCAAAGTAGCCTACTGTGTGCTACTGATGATGATGAACGCATTTCAGCGCAGAACAGGTCAGGGTGACAACAATTATTAACATTTTTATAATTATGACATACAAACAGTTTTAAGAAAATTTTCTTTATAAAATACGTTCAAAATGTATAACGATAAAAGTTAATAATTAGTTAATTCTAATTTGAAAACAATGTTATAAAAGTTCGTAACGTACTTCAGTTGACAAATTAAGGGAGAATTTAACGAATAAAATAGGAAAGGTATTGTCAAGCCAAAATACACGTTGTTAATTCGACCAAAAATGATTTACAATTAAAAGTTGTACAGTTCCACCTCGTATTAATCACTCCCAGAAGTTAATCGGAGTTGTTGTAATTGATTGGACCGCGCCATTTCGGTCAGTTATGAGATTCATTTATTAAAATTGTGGAGGGATCCGCCAAAATTTCGGATAATTTGGATATAGCCATTATTTTGTTTCAAAAACGATTAAGGGTGTTTTTCCAAGAGAGATACGAGGTAGCGAGGCGGTGCACGAGGTAAAAAACCACTTCAGATTCCTAGACTGACATAGCATAGGTCCGGTGAAAAAGAGCTAGCCGAGCGAGATATTTCTACACAGAAAATGTTGAAGAGATTTATGTGAAGGATGTATGCGAGGAACAACAGCGAGGAATGTGTGCGCGCAACGCTACCCCACCACACCGCAGCCCGCAGGCAAACTTCTGTAAACTAAGTGCAACTTCAAGTTCCCTACCATTTGGAGGAGCGACAACTAAGTTCCAGCACACTCCGTGCAGCAGAACGGGTACGCTACGCATCCTTGCACCGCGCAAGCTTCTCGCAACAACGTTTTTCGTGGAAACAATTACACTTCAAAGCGACGTTACTCATCTTCGCTTCGCCTGGCTACCTCGTACATCTCTGATAGAATAGTACCCTTAGGCCGTTGGCTGCCGATTACGGACGACATCACGACTAAATTCGTAGCGATTTATTTTTAATCGGCCGATCACGAACGTATTCTGTAAGTAATTCTCGAAAGTTCGAATGCTGTGTTTTGACAACGTATCGTGCGATTGTAAAGCTTTTGTTGATGCCAAAAAGTAATAGGCATTTTGTTTTTTAATTATTTCGATTAGTACCAAGCAAATATGGTGATTATAATAACTTGGATGACAGAGGAGCTGTCTTTTTCAATTGTTATTTTTTACGAGATTCCGTTTTAGATTTACACTATTGACAAAATGTAGTTTCAATGAAAAAACATTTTTTATTTTGACGTTTCGGGTTTTGGTCAGATGCGCCCTTTTTAGGGTTCCGTCGTCACCAAGGAACCCTTATAGTTTTGCCATGACCGTCTGTCCGTGGTTTAGCTTTGAGACGCTTAGCACTGGAAAGTTGGAATTTGGTATGGATATATGTAGATATTAATCACGCCGAAAAAGTGGTAAAATAAAATCTTGTAAAATATTTTTTTCAGAGTTTCAATAAAAAAACGTGTACACGTAAAGTGGTGATGATTTTCTTTACAGTCTATCCTATGACAATGGGTGTCGTTAGACAGGTCGTTTAAAAATATTGGTCGTTTGCGAAAACCATTTAGCCATCCAAGCCATTCGTTCGCGAAATATTAAGCTTTTAAGTGCTAATTTTGTTAGAGTCAACCCCAGAGGGGTTACTCTAGTCTCCAGCTAAACGGTTGTTTTCGGAGACGTGCAAACATTCGTGGTAGTAGCATATATTTTAAATTTAAAAGGAAAACTATCACTGTCAAGTAGGCTTTGACCAACTTATTAAATATAACTAGGTAAAAATTTCGTAGTAACCCCATAGAAAATTACTTTAAGCTCAGTGTACTAAGTGTGTAAGTAATGCTATAGTAAAATTTGCATTTTTTGTCATTTTTTGAAAACCAGCGTCAGGCAACTCCTAGTTGTCTGGCATTTTGCTGAACTGGACCTATTTGGCGCAGCCGCGGGGCATACAATGTTTTTGTTTTAAAATTAAGTTGTCTTTCATTTGTATCTACAATGTGTGTCTGTGTGTGCCAAATAAACTAGTTTTCTTTCTTCTTTCTTTCTTCATGGCTTACGGGACGGGTAACTACGGAACCCTACACTGCGTGGCACGACACGCAGTTGGCCGGTTTTTTTTTACATATGGCAGGATGAAGGAAACAATGTCTCATTCTCGTTTCCAATAAATCTAGGCATTGCCTAAATTGTCACCTACATACGACCTTTAAGACCGGTCTATTTCGAGTGCAAATACAGTGGACAGTAATGTTTCCTAAATTAAGTTTCTTCATTATGAGTAGACTCAGTGTAAATGAGCCCCAGGCACTTCAAGTTTCGAGGAGGTCTTATCTTTTCATAATTACTGTTTATTCAGGAGGTATTCTGCTAAAAATATAAAGTTATCAAACAGGCTTTGGTACCTACAAAGTACATGGGTACCTATGTACTAAAATGAGTTCCACGAAGAGGAATATTCAGTAGACTCTCCGATCTAGGGATAAAAGTTATTTAAAGGGGCAGATTAAATTGTCAAAATCAACATAAATACGCATGTTTGAAAAGGGGGTTTTTCCTGCCCACAACACATACTGAACCTAACAGTTTTTACAACAATATGAATCCGAAATTCACTAGGCAAATAAATACTATGAACGGTCAGTCCAGTCCAATACTCAACTTTTCCTTTTGACAGTATCTCATGTTCTATGTTTCATTATCATCATCATATTAGCCGAAAGACGTCCACTGCTGCACATAGGCCTCCCCAGGTGTCACCACAACAACCCGTGCTATGCATCGCATCCATCGGCTACCCGCGACCCTCACTAGATCATCGGTCAACCTTGTGGGGGGCCTTCCAACGCTACGACTTTCGGTAGGCGGTATGTTTCATGATAGATTATAAATAATATACAAACGCAATGTTTTAAATGTTCTCCTAAAGAAACTGATTTAATAAAATAAACCAACGTACATTTATGACCAGAAAAAACCCTTTAGTACCACAGATAACATTTTCTCCGAGCCCACCATGTACCTACATACATATCTAACCAGATTTCCACGACCTCAATTTCAGCAAAAACAATATAAGCCCACTCCTTGTCAACACCACAAAGTGATTATAGCCCTTGTGGTGCCCTGTTCTTCCACAAAAATACGCTTTTACTGCAAACACATTGTTTTGTGAGCTTAGAATACGAATTACGGTTATGTTCCACACAGGAATACCTTTAAAGAAAGGGTTTTTCATAAAACACAGCGTAAAAGAAATAAAACAATCAATCTGGAAAAAAATAGGCTCCCAGACAGTTTTTTAACGATGCTCCCCACACTGAACTGCTTCAAGAACCAATCAGACTAGATCTTTCATCTTCAAGCTATTTAAAACATCCAGGGTTGCGGAATTGTTCGAAAGAGTCACCGCAGCCCTGGAACACAAAGGGCATTTGAAGGAATTCGGGTGTGTTTTAGTCAGTAAGAGTCTGACACTCCCTTCCGCTCCACCCAGAGCGGAAGAAGTCATTTGATGATTTCCCATCCGTAAAAAAATAAAATTAAAAAAAATCTACATGTCAGTACATGAATATATGTATATATATATTTATATAAAAAAATACGATTACCTATGTTTATGTCACTTGGGGCTGACTTACACAGGTTGTTTAAAAAGTAATCTAATTTGGCTTGTCTCCCAGAGTGGGAGAAGAAATTTGATGATTTCACATACCAAAAAAAAAGCTATACACACGCATCCGCTGATATCTGCTATTGTGTTTTCCCAAAGAATGAATATATATCTGCCTATTGATACACTGCTTATTGGTGGGGAGTACGTAATGTAGGAAATAAAAGAAAAAAAAGTGTCACAGAGACATGCATCATATGAATGGTTAACTTACGTGCTAGAAATGTTTAATTATATATAATAATAATAATATATAATTTTATATTTATATTTAATTTTTAAGAAATATTTAAAAATGTATAAATAAGAAAAAAAAATGAATAAACGAAATAATAATATAATAATAATATAATAGTTATTATTATTATTATTATTAGCCGTGCCGCTAGAGGGCGATATCGACAGTTTACTAAGAGCGCTGCTCCGTATTTATTAATTATAAAAAATAGTGAAAGTGAATAATTATTGACTTTTATTGCTGGAAGACTGAAATAATACCGTTGTGTAGTGCTGCAAGAAGTGTTGGTGCTGTGACTGAACTAATAACTGTTTTTCTCTGTGGATCATATGATGAACGAAATATTTGTTTAAAAACTAAGAAATCGGACCGCAAACCTCGTTAATTGTCTCTGGGCTTATTAAACATTACATACTAAGCATCTACAGTGTCCCCACAGCATTTGTGAAGTTTTGTTTACCTTTTTGACTAAGCTGCTGATAGATCAAATTCGCAAGTCATTAACGATTCTGGCGCCATCTGTTGATTTTTCTTGGTACTACTACGTCTTGCCCATCTTTATCGAACCATAAGAATTGACACATTACTACAATCATCCCAGTGCTGCCGTGTACCATATACTTTCGGCGAAGCAAACTAGGTGGCGCTGTCCTTAACTCGAGCTTTGTTTACATCAATTTTAAAATGAATTGCTGCCAAAGCGAATCGACTGCAGCCCGTGATGACATCCTTCTGTGCTGTGCATGTGAAGGAAAATACCACTATGAGTGTCTTAATGTCACGCGTAGCCAATATGCCGCGCTGAGCGCTGAATTTAAGGTCTCATGGAAGTGCCCCTCATGCAGCAATGTAACCAGGCGTCTTAAGTCGAATGTTAATACGCCTGTGCGCTGCTACACGGAACCTGCGATCGTGGATAATTCCATGGACATGTCGTGTGATGCTCTAGAGGACCGCAGTCCTCCTCGCACATACAACGATCTCAGCCAAGTTACGGATAAACCTGTTCAAACCATCTCATGCTCAGACTTTGAAAGGTTTTCAAGTGACTTAAATAAAACCCTCAGCAACTGGCGGAGCGAGATGAATAGGGATCTGACTCGAATTCGTGACGATATCAAATCTAATATGGCTCATATTCAAAAGGAAATAAATTCGCTGCGTACCGAGCAGTCCTTTTTGAAGCAGAATGTGCGTGACCTGCGCAGTGATGTTGCAAGCCTCCAAGCGACTACTCAGGATCTGACGCAGTGTTATGACATCCTTGAGAAGCGTACCAGCGAACTGCATGGCGCTAAGTCTGGGGATGTGGAGCTGACAGTCTGTGCTCTTGAAACCAAAATTGATACCTTGGAACAACAGGCTCGCCAATGCAATGTAGAAATAGGCAATTTGCCTGAAAGGCGCAACGAAAACTTACCGGCCCTCATTGAAGCAATTGGTCTTGCACTTAAATCCCCAGTGACACAGCAGAACATCGTCGCTGTTCATAGAGTGCCACATGCACACCAACAAAGCACTAGACCAAAAAATGTCATCGTCAGATTCACGTCGTGTATACACAGGGATAACCTCCTTAGTGCGTTCCGTAAGGCATCATCTCTCAAGTCTGAACAAATTGGCATAACTGGAACGTCTTCTTCTATTTACCTTAATGAGCATTTAACTCTTAAGAAGAAACAGTTATTTCGTAAAGCCCGGGATGTCGCCAAAAGCCACCACTACAAATATGTGTGGGTTAGAAATGCCACAATACTTGTCCGAGAGCGTGAAGGTGAACCCTCGTTTGCTATACGAGGAGAAAGGGACCTCGATAAAATTCGATCCAAATCTGTCGAGTAAATGTCTAACTCAGAGAGGTATCAAAATTCCATATATTTTTTACTGTTATATTTTAAATGCTTTATCCTGTTGTGTTATCTATTTTTACAAAATTGTGCATGTCATGAAACTTTTTACTATTTTAATCTATCTAAGTCTACTCATTATAGAATTTAAATCAATTATAAATACAATTTTTATAAAATCAAATCCACTTATTATGAAACGTAAATATAATTTATATACCATTTTAAATTTTAATCTACCTTATAGAATACTATGTAACTCAAAATTATATACAAGTTTTTATGCCATCTTATTAATTTACTTCACCTGCTTTATATGTACTATTAGAATAAAAAGAACGCGAGATCTAAATACATTTGCTGCAATGCACAATATTCTATATAGTTTCTACTGTTACATTTTATATGTTTTATTCTGTTGCGTTACCTATTTTTACAACATTGTGCATGCCATGAAACTTATTGCTATCTTAATCAATCTAAATCTTATTATAGAATTTAAATCAATTTCAAACACATTTTTTATAGAATCAAATCCATTTACTATGCAATGTAAATCGAATTTATATACAATTTTAATTTTTAATCGACCTTATATGATACTATGTAACTCAAAATTATGTACAAAATTTTATGCTTTCTTATTAATTTACTACACTGGCTATAAATGCACATTTGTTGCAATGCTCAATATTCTACATAGTTTTTGCTGTAGTATTTTATATGTTTTATCCTGTTGCGTTATCAATTTCTACAAAATTGTGCATTTCATGAAACTTATTACTATTTTAATCAATCTAAGTATACTTTTTATAGAATTTAAGTCAATTTTAAATACAATTTTTATTAAATTAAATCGAATTATTATGAAATGTAAATCTAATTTATATACAATTTTAAATTTTAATCAACCTTATAATATAGTACTATCTAACTCAAAATTATATACAAGTTTTTATGCTATTTTATTCATCTACTTCACCGGCTTTAAATATATTGTTAGAATTTATTGGATTCCACAATGTACCAAGTTTTACAAAAGAACGCGAGATCTATATATACTTGTCGCAATGCACTCTGATAATGGATAGCACTGATAATTTGTTAATTTACTACCAGAACTGTAGGGGAATAAGAACTAAGCTACACTCGTTGCTCATGAATATCTTGGCATCCTCATACGACATCATAGTATTGACAGAGACTTGGCTGATTCCAGAAATAGCTAACAGCGAGTTTATTGACCCTCGTTACGTTGTGTTCCGCTGTGATCGGGATCGTGACGCTACGGGGAAGCGAGATGGGGGTGGGGTGCTCATTGCAATACTGCGTGAACTTCAATCGTCCTCACTAGATATTCTCAATAACCCACATTATAATCCCACGGCGTGTATTGAGCACCTCATGGTTGCACTGCCTTGCAAAACCGATAGACATAAGATCCATGTCATCAGCGCAGTGTACATCCCGCCGGGGAGCGGCTCTGATGTCTATACATCTCATTTTGACTTTCTACAGGACACTTTAAATGCACCTAATGTCATGAATGTGTACATCATCGGTGATTATAATCTCCCTAATGTCACGTGGAGCGCGATAGCGGCGGGGCAAGAGGCATGTGTGGCATGTGTTTGTACGCATCCTATATGCTCTGAACTGACGCAGCTCATGTCTTCGCTAGATGCTCATCAATATAACATCTCGCTTAATAGTGGAGGGAAGACCTTGGATCTGTTTATATCGAACACTTGCTGTTCGACTGGCCACTTTAAAGATCCTTTATTACCAGTCGACCCCCATCACCCCCCTTTTGTTATAACCGCACCTGTTAGCGTATCTACACAAATGATGAAAAGAAAACCGATTAATAAATATAATTTCCGTAAAGCTAATTACGAACTCATCAACAAACACATGGAAGAGGTCAATTGGTCTGCGCTGTTCGACAATCTGTCATCGGAAGAGGCTGTTGAGGCTTTCTACAGTATGTTGAGTGACATAATTAGCCAGCTAGTCCCCCTTGCAAGGACCAGATCGCTTGACTTCCCAATCTGGTTTACGCCACAATTAATCAAAATTTTTAAAAAGAAGCAACGTCTTTGGACAAAGTGGAAAAAATACAGCAACGTCAAAGACTACAATAACTTCTCAGAATGTAGGTCTATCTTCAAACACATGTGTAAAACCTGTTACTCCAGTTATATTAAATCGGTTGAAGACAGTCTCTCTAGTAACATAAAACATTTTTGGTCCTATATTTCTAACCGCAAAAGTAAGTCAGGTATCCCATCTATGATGCAGTACCAGAATGTCAAGGCAAGTGATCCTAATGTTGTCTGCAACATGTTTTCGGATTTTTTCTTGTCCGTATTTGAGCCTGTGTCACCAACGCTCAACACGTGGGTTCCACCGCAGCAGTGCGCAGAGAATAGTAGCTTAATAAGTAATTTACATATCGATAAGTCAAAAATACTCAGCGAGTTAAAACGGTTGGACCCCTCTAAGGGGGCAGGACCCGACGGTCTCCCGGCGGCCTTTTTTAAGGCTACGGCTGATAATATTTGTGAGCCAATCTATATTCTTTTTAATAGATGTCTGCTGGAAGGTGTATTCCCGGTAGTGTGGAAGCGAGCTAACATTACCCCAGTGCATAAGGGTGGCTCGAGGCATGATGTCGAGCAGTATAGACCCATCTCAATCCTGCCGACCTTGTCAAAGCTTTTTGAGAGACTTGTTCACAACGAGATTTACCCTCTTCTACATAACATTATAATTTCTGAACAACATGGGTTTGTTAAGCGCCGATCTACGACATCTAACCTGTTAATATTTGCTAATTACCTTTTTGAACATGTTGATAGGCGGTTGCAAATAGATGCAGTCTACACTGACTTCAAAAAAGCTTTTGACAAGGTCGACCATGAGATTCTCTTGAGTAAAATAGCTTATAATGGAATACGCGGAAATTTGTTGCGTTGGTTTGTGTCGTACCTCGAAAACCGGTCACAAAGGGTAGTGGTCAATGGTCATCGGTCTGTCTCTGTTAATGTTACTTCCGGAGTTCCACAGGGCTCTATTCTGGGACCGCTATTATTTATTATATATATCAACGATATTAAGAAATGTTTTAAAAATTCCAAATTTTTGATGTACGCTGATGACTTGAAAGCTTTTCATGTAATACGTACAATGAACGACTGCCAGTCATTTCAGGAGGACCTAGATAGACTAACAGCTTACTGTATTGAGAATAAATTGCATCTTAGCATCCCCAAGTGTAACTATATACACTTTACTAAAAATAATTATATCATCAATTTCAATTTCAACCTTAACTGTATCCCCTTAAATAATATTTCTATAGTGAAGGATCTAGGTATCCTCTTTGATAGCAAACTGTCCTTGAACCAGCATATCGAAGCCATTGTCAATAGTGCTTTTAAAATGTATGGATTTGTGATGAGGTCGTCAACAGAATTTAAGCGTACCTCAACATATCTCTATCTGTATAAGTCGCTCATTCGCTCTCAGTTAGAATATGCGGTCCCTATTTGGAACCCCTTCTATCAAAAGTACGTAGTTGGAATAGAAAGGGTCCAGCGCAAGTACCTCCGTGCTATGTACTACAGATGTTATGGGACTAAGACTTATCTGTCATATTTCCAACTTCTTGATAAGTACAAGCTTATCAGCTTAGAGAACCGGCGCAAATACCTGGAGGCCAACGTACTTCATGATATTGTTCACAATAATTTTGATGCCATTGATCTAACGAGTAAGCTGTGTTATTCTGTCCCCCGAACAGTTCATGTGCGTCAGGTACGTACACGCACTTTGTTCGCGCTTACTACCTGTCGTACGAACTCTGGCTTACGCTGCCCTATTCATAGAATGTTGGAATCCTATAATTCAAATTTCATTGATATCGACATATTTGCATGCTCGAAAAATAAATTTAAATCTAATGTTATAAATTCTTTATCTCAATTGTAATCTGATAATTACTTATTTATTGATAATTTAATTTAAGTGAATGAAATTGTATTTGATTTGGTTTGATTTAGTAGTAGCTTTATAGTGTTATTTATTTATTTCAAAATATTTGTTAATTTTGGTAATGCTCGTCTAGTGGCAATCACTGTTATTTAAGCATGTTTTATCTGAGGATAATGCAGTGGACTGCAACATTACCACCTAATTCTGTTAATCTTGTGTATTATATATATGTTGTAGTTGTTTATTATCCCTTAATAAATAAAATTAAAATTAAAATATATAATTAAACATTTCTAGCACGTTATAATTATAACGTATACAATTATATATATTAATATGTACTTTATATTTTTTTCTTCTTCCCTTCTGTCGCCAAGGAATTCGTTCTAGCTTATCCAACCATACGTTTTCATTAACAGCCTAATACTCCCAAAGGTTTTTTTTTTGAGATGTCTTTGCTCTTGACTCTAGTCTAGGTCATTGATGGCAGAGACAAAGTCGACGATGGAGCGAGCCTGTTCACTCTATTTTTTAAGAGATTGGGGTTGTATGCGTTCGGAAACATAATGGATGGGATTAATCCATTTCCATTGCGGAATGCTGAATGTCTCATTTCTTAGAATTTTAAGGTCTTTGTTAAAAATGTCCCGGTTTTTTCAGGTGCTTGCTTGTCAGTGCAAGCACCTGAAGTGTGAGTGCTAAATTTCGATACAATGTAAAAGTGTTACTGAAATATATGAATGAAATGAAAATGACCATCGGTGTGCTTTCCGAGGCACGGAAAAATCTCAGTGTGTAATTGATGGTCACCCATCCATGGACCGACCTCAGCATTTGTGCTTAACCTCGAAGATCGTCCTGCGCAACTGTCGTTATTTAGCCACGAGTTCGTTAAGACCAAGATAGCGTAGTCTTAAGCCAGCTTTATGTAACCCGTATGTAAAAACTGTACTTACTCAATTTATCATGTTTTTGCTAATGAAGAGAGATTTACGTCGCGAACGAAAATATTATTTTTCATATTACTCATCTTTTCTTTGAAGAGATATGTGATGTTAAATAATTCAAAATGTCAATTTCTCGAGTATGTGATTACTTCTTAGAGGTAAAAGAAAATTAGGTCAGGGTTGTCTATTAAGTTGAAAAGGCTTTGATTAAATTATTTTTAATGGAAATTTAATTGTGTTCATGTTTGAAAAGGACATATAACTAACCATCCCTGTTCCTGCAGGTCTGACGCGCACGGACAGCGAGCACAGCCTGGGCTCGGTGGAGGACACGGTGGTCATAATATGATAAAAAAATAAAACTTTTTTAACGTGTGGTGCTGTTTGATTTACTTCATCACCATTTCTCTCAAGACAATGAAAGGAAGCACCTGAAAAAACGGGCTCATTTTTTAATAAAGACCCTAAAATTCGAAGATATGAGACATTCGGCAATCCACAACAATAATAATAATAAGATAGACCGATTAGCGCGCCGCACAATGATAATCGATGTTACCATCCCGCATGACGAGAACCTCGTGAAGGCTGAGAAAGAGAAGCAAATCAAGTATCTCGACTTAGCACACGAGGTTGTCGACATGTGGAATGTGGACTCGGCTGTCATTGTGCCGATTGTCGTTACGGCCAATGGCCTGATGGCCAAAAGCTTCGACGACCATCTGTCGAAGTTGGCGTTACGCGGTTGGATAAAGGGCCTGATACAGAAGGCAGTACTCCTCGATACGGCTCGTATTGTGAGGAGGTTCCTTTCTCTGGAGCCCTAACCACCGGTAGCTTGGACCTTGCTCCCGACACTGGCGGACTACTGCTTTTTATATTTTTAAATGTTTTTTTTAATGTGTTTTTTTTTAAGAAATATTTAAAAATGTAAATTTAGTATGTAAGTGAAATGAATAAAGAGAATAATAATAATAAATTCATTTTATTTCAGACATTGTCCATAGATTATATAAAAATTTAAAGTTAAAAGTCAATAAAAACGAATCACGTTACAACAATAAATTTAATTTAACACACATTTCACATTATAATTACATAAACAATGTCACAATGAAATTAAAATGTTACACAAACAATTTATAACAAAATTAGACACACAATATAAAAAATAAAATTATGTCCCAAGATAATATGAGGAGAGGCGCTAACATGAAGCTGCATCCACCTCTTTATCAGGGACAGGTCCCACCGCTCGGACAACTCCCTCAGGAGACTGTTCGAGCTGCTTCGTAATGGAACTGGATTAATCCTAACTGTGGGCTATTATATATATTGGCTGTATATGAAACCGTTTGATTGGACAATCTAGAACGTAATCCTTTGCGACAGAAGGGAAAGAACGAAATATAAAGTATATTTATATTGAGGGCTATCGCGTTTGAATTCACCGCTAGAGGCGCTAGTGTAGCGTGAGGTCTTCGATATGTCATATTTCACTGTTCGTTGACTTTTGACGCGAGTTTCTCTACTTATTTGTTTTGATTTATTTGAAGATTTTAGTACGACGGCCTAACCATGGCAGATTAAGTTATGGTTTTACTGACAGCTGCTTTGAGTTTATTTTCTGTCGGAAAACAATAATAATATCTTAGGACAACTCACACACGGTCATCCGATCCCAAACTAGGCAGAGCCTGTGCAATGGCAACCAGACAACTGATAAACAAACTTACATATTTCTAAATACATTCATATTATAGACAAATTACACCCAGACACAGAACAAATGATCATGCTCATCACACAAAGATTTGTCCTGGGTGGGAATCGAACTGGGAGGGAACCACGACCTCCGGTTTGTGGATGTGGAGTGGATGAAATGAATTTTTTTTATTAAGTATTCTACAATATTATAAAAACTTTATAACCATTACATCGTTAAAATACTGATAAGTAGATATTTTATTCAAAATTTACTATGAAGTATTAGAATTTAGAATCTCTTGCAGCATTTTTAGTACATTACTTAACCATTATTTTGCACGTCCCTGTGTCATTTTTTTTTTCTAACTTCTTTCTAACTGATCACGTTGTTAGGTAAGATTGCGTAACGTTAAGGATATTGTTGTAATAATAAGAATTGAGGAAAATCCGTCCTAAACACGTTTATTATTGTTCGATTTAGAAGGTTTACCTAAATATCATATTTGGCCGATCACGTTTTTCGATCGCTTCTTATTGGTCACGTTTCGTTAAAATATCTTCGACATTTTCAATCTAATATTAAGTTAGTTGGGTAAACTTTCGTGTCCTACAGCAAAGATCCGAAACTGGGTTAAATCAAATAGGAATTAAGTGAACCGGCAATGATGAATTATTATTAGTGTACTAGTGGTCGCCCAGTGGTCGATTTTCGACCATATTTTTGAAGTAAAAACTTGTTTAGGCGCGTTGAGCACTTTTTGGGTGAACAAAAATCATGGAACTCGCGTCATCGTCACCGAACGCTTTGGGTGAACAAAAATAATGGAACTCGCGTCATCGTCACCGAACGCTTTCCATGAGCTATATGTTTATTGTGTATATATGTGTACTTTTTGGGTGAACAAAAATTATGGAACTCGCGTCATCGTCACCGAACGCTTTAGCTTTCGCTTAGTTTTCACTTCTATCGACAGTCCCCAAAGACTGCCCAGCATGTTTTCATTTATTGAATGTATTTTAAGCATAATTATACAAACATATTAGCGTTTAGCACTTCTTCTCCACATAAACTTTAACTGAGCTAAATTTCATACTCCTTCAAAAAGGGGTTGTTTAAAAGTTTTTGCTTGGTGATTGGAAATTCGATGCATCAAGCGTCAAGGTCAATTTGAGGTTTAAAAACACTTGACGAGCTTGCGGATGGGTGACCATCCAGTACCCACTGAGAGTCCTCCGAGCCTCGGAGAGCACGTCAAGCCGTCGGTCTCGGCTGTCATTCGCAGAACTTTACCGTGCTAAAAGGTACTCGTGTTACATAGTTGTAGAGGTCAAAAAGGCGGTCACTCCATTTAAAACACTGGTTCACCGCTTCATCTGATGCGACTGGAAGCCGACCAAAACATACTTGTAAAACGCTGGGTAGAATTTGATCAATAGAAGAAGAAAAACATAATTTTTAGTTAGAATAAATACCTAAGTCCAACTTGCAACTAATATTATTGTTACGAGCTTGGGGTTCGTGACAATAAAAACAGCCGATTAAATAACCAAATGACACTTCAATTTAACAACAATAATTACAACTTTAAACTCACTAATTATAAAACACTACTTCACCACTGATCACTTTAATCGGACTTGAAGATCGCTTCCGAAGTATTCGCTTGTATCGCAAATCCAATACTGACTCGGTCGCTTTTTTTTTTTTTTTGAGTGGCTTCTCGCAGTTCAACCTATAAGGTTGTCGACTGCTTAACCGGGCTTGCCTGTGGTGGTATAATATTAAAGCCTCCAGCCAGGGCTTATAAAAAACTTACAAAATAAGCGACTACACGCTAAGGGCACCCCCTGTGGGGTACGGGCCTCGGCTTAGGGCGTCACTGGGGAGAGGACAGCTAGGGACGGGCTGGATCGAACTGGAATTATTATTAAGGGGCGAATTTAAGACTACAGGCTCAGCGGCGCGGGCTGGCTCGAGCAAGGGTCGGGGCGGATTTTGACGGGGACGTCGCGGTGGGCCTCGGCGGCGAGGGCGGAAGGACGGCGGTCGTGGTTTGCGAAGAGTGCTGGTCTCTTTGCGACTCTCTAGGAGGAGAGTGGTAGAGTCGTCGGGCGTGACGAGGGTATGCCTCGGTCGGCGTACCTTGGAGATGCGGGAGGGTTCGTATCGGGCGGCCGATGCGAGAAGGGGGTTATATGGTGTTTTACAGCAGAGTCGAAGAAATGTTTGGCTATGCGTTTCATGAACTGCTGTATGGTGGGCAATTTGAGATCTACATTTAGAGTCTCATTTCGGACGTAGAAGGGGGCACCCGTGATTTTGCGCAGGAAACGGTTTTGGAGCATCTGCATCCTGTGGAGATGACGTGGCTTTGCGTGTGCAAAGACGGCGCAAGCGTACGTCATGATGGGACGGATGACCGCGGTGAAGAGTCGCAATTTGCACTTGAGTGACAATTTGCTACGGGCGGTCGTGATATAATGAAGCCTTCACTGAGCGAAGGCGGCGCGAGAACGGGCCTGCCTTATGTGCTCAGCAAAGGTGAGGTGGCTGTCCAGGATAACCCCTCGGTATTTGGCTTGCTTCTCCCAGGGGATCGGCTTGCCATACATGGTGATCGGACGAGGGGGAGGGGGTTTGTGCTGCGGTTTCGTAAAGAGAACCGCCTGACTCTTGTCGGGGTTAACCTCGATTCTGCATTTCCTGAACCATCTGCATCATCATCATCATCGTTTGGAGAGTGCGAGCGATAGCGTCAGGTTCGCGACCGGTGTAGTAAATGGCGGTGTCGTCGGCGAATAGGGCCAACTGCGCCTTTTTACTTTTGGGGATATCGCTGGTGAACAGCGTAAAGACTAGGGGGGATAGCATTGAGCCCTTCTGACTCGGTCGCGAGCTATGCGGACCTTATATAGGTCAGTTAATTCCAGAATCTTCTATTGTCGAAACATATGGAAAATTCGCCTAAATACCGGTCCCGACTAACTAGATGTCGAGAACCCTGGAAGGTTGCCTGGAAGGTGTGTAGAAAATACTAGAAGGTCCTTGACTGTACTACTTCTGCTACTCGATACTAGATGGCACTAGTAATAACTAATTTTATCATGTACCTGGCATTAATTCTGGCGCGTAACAATCAGACATCGAATGTTTATTAAATAATCACGCTTAGACAGCTGAATCGACTTTGATGAAACTTAACACCCGGGTATACCATGTCTTGGATTTGGACAAGATACTTTCTACCCTAGCAGTAGGTTCCCTTGAGAAAATTAATTTAATACCTTCAGCTAAAATAATATATAATAATAATATAAGCTTGCTTTGTACATTAAAACAAATTGATATATTTTTGCAAAATAAAGAGTCCAATCACAGTACATATTCATCAGCAATACTGTGATATGGGTTCGATTCCCATCTAGGACACATCTTTGTGTGATGAGCATGATCATTTATTCTGCGTCTGGGTGTAATTTGTCTATAATATGTATGTATTTAGAAATATATAAGTATGTTTATCAGTTGTCTGGTTGCCATAGCACAGGTTCTGCCTAGATTGGGATCGGATGACCGTGTGTGAGTTGTCCCAGGATATATTATTATTATATTATACTCGTATAAAAATTAATTAAATAATTCAAGTGCCATTGCAAAACACGAATAAAACCCGGCCAAGTGTCGGACTCTTACACGAAGGGTTTCGTACCATAAACCGAAAAAAAAACACATTTCTTGTATGGGAGCTTCCCTTTAATATTTTTTTATTTTTTTATTATATGTGGTTATAGCAGCGGCAATAGAAATACACATTCTGTGAAAATTTCAGCTATCTACCCATTATGGTTTTTGAAGGTCAGCCCGCTGACTGACAGACGGACGGGCAGACGGACGGACGGAGGCTTAGTAATATTCTTTTGGCACAGTTACATCAACTTCGGCTGAAGGTCGTGCAATACTGGATATAGATTTCCCCCACGGTTCGCCACAACGGTCTTGTGCCTCTCATATCGGTCCACTTTGTGAAAGGTAAAGTCAGTTCCATTATGAGCCACCGGTACATTTTGGACATCCGACCCATAAGCACAAAACATTTTGGCAATACTTTCATCGTACGTAAAGCTAAGGAGTGGAACTCCCTGCTAGACTCAGTTTTTCTTGACCTGGGAATCTTTAAGTCAAGAGGTGTCCATCGCCTACCACATCATCGATTTCCAGGTGAAATTAGTCAAAAATGAGCCTAGCAATAATAAAAGAGAGACCTCCCAATCTTACATAGAACCTTCACACAGTTCCTCCTTGCCGTCCACTGCTGAACGTAAGCCTCCCCCAAAGAGCGCCAACCATTCCGGTTTTGAGCGGTCCGCATCCATCCGCTGCCAGCCACCTTCTTCAAATCATCGATCCATCGTGCGGGAGGGCGTCCTACACTAGGTTTGCCCACTCGCGGTCTCCACTCTGACACATGTCTGCTCCACCGACCGTCTGTCCGTCTACAGAAATGGCCGGGCCACTTCCACTTCAGCATTTTTTTTTAAATATGGGTTTGCTCTTGACTCTAATCTAGGTCATAGATGACAGAGACAAAGTCGACGATGGAGCGAGCTTACCCAGAAGAAGCCTGTTCAGTCTAATTTTGAAACTATTGGGTTTGTATGCGTTCGGAAACACAGACGCAGGCAGAGAGTTCCACTCCTGTGCTGTGCGCATTATAAAAGACGTTTGGAAACGTTTAGTGCGAATTGGTGGAATAGCAACAAGGTAGGGATGGTAACTTGCAGTGCGTCTAGATGTCCGATGGTCGTAGAGTTCCAGCATGCTGATTCTACGCGCAATGTCGTGTCGTGTTCCTCCTTACCTAGCATGAAGTCTTCAGTGATTTCCCTGGCGATGAAAGGCACACTTGGGTACAGCCTCAGGGTCTCCTTGATGACAGCCTCCAGGTACTTCATGTCAGCCAGGTCAGACATCGTCGGGGTTCGGTCAGAGTCACCCAGGATTTTCTGGCATTCTTCGAAAATTCGATCCTGTTGGAAGAAGAGGAACATATAGGTTCGAATGAAGTTCAAAGTGGTATTTTCTGCAGTGGAGCAAGTTAATCTGAAGAGGAGCTCGTGGCAAAACACTCACAAAACACACACAAGTATTTTGTCGATCGATTGATTTGACGGTCGATCTTTAAAGTTAAGCAAATATTGCCGAGGATGGCCTGTGAATGAGTGAGATCTTAACATACTTGAGCGTGCTTTTCCAAGCCGTGCCTCCAAAAAGAACGCTCAGTACTTGCTCGGTTACGCTTCTAACATTGGGGATCAAAAAAATTGTCAACATCGTTGTCAATGAAAAAAATTGTGTTTCTGTAAAGTCGATTTACGGACGATAGTTTAACGTGACAACGTCATAACAAATGGTCATTACAATGAGCGTAACGTTACAATGAGTCATCCTTTTTCGTGCGTGCAGCCGGCGTTCATCGATGTATTAGACGTTGTCACGTCAAAGAGTACAGAACACTGGCAGCAGTGCTACGATGAATACCAAAGCTGATTCTTTAACCGAAGAGAATGACAGCACTCGGACCCCATGGGCCTAATCTTTCAACCCCAAACGGCTCAAGATGAAATAAATTACACAAAGTAAAGTGCTTGTCACTCATAAGTCAAGCCTGGCCTTAGCAGGTTCAAGTGCTCAGCGAATCACTAATAATATGTCTTTAGGTCAGTATTACTACGTAAGATTTGTCAAGATCCAGCCAAGATACCGTGAGTAAGTCCCAGAGCGCAATAAATTCCAAAAAGCCCAAGTTTTCCTTTGCGTATCGCTAAAAGGTACGACGGTAATAAAAGTAAGACAGGCAACCCAAACGTTCCACAAGATAAGATTAACAAAGCCCTTGAAAACAGCTCAAAGTTTTAAAAAACTTGTGAAAGAAAAACCTCGAAAGTTCTCCTGCTCTTTAAGGTAGATTTTTAATCTTGGCTTAACTTGTGCTCTCTTGGAACGTTAGATTAACAGATAGCGAACTGCTTACTCAGGGGCGTTTGAGTAAACCATCTCCCTGACCCTTTTTCTAAAGCTAGGTACTGACCGGTGTATGTTTAGATTGATTAAAATGAACCGCCACTCGTCCATTGAAAGGTTCATTAGAAAACCAGCGTCAGACAGCATCGGTCTGTCTGACATATCGCTGAAATGGACCTTTTTAGTGCAGCCGTGAGACACACACTTAGTTCTTAGCATACCTACATTTATTTTTTTTATTTTTTGGTTCTATGTACCGTGCGTGTTTCATGTAAGTGCTAAATAAATATTATTCTTTCTTTCTTTTCTTTAATGTTACATACAATAAAACATCAATAACAACATTCAACATCGAGTAAAATCCGTGTAAAGCAAAACACATACACATCATATTCGTGCTCGTTTCCACGTACTGACTGCACGAATGCTCGCTTTGTAACATGTTACATTTTACGCACCGTAACTCCGGTCAGTACCCACCTTAAGATCATTCAATACGTTGGCCGCATTTCATTTGGCAGATCAGCAACAGAGATTGGGCAATCAGCATCCTTGGCTACACATGCCCGAAACATTGGATAATCATTGGACGTTTACGTGCGATCGAATTAGGAAAATACGACAAAGTAAAAACTGTCTTGCATTTCACCAAGATTTCTAATAAGAAATTCAAAATTCCTAATTCAAAAGTCATTTATTCAAATTAGGCTGAGTGCCAGCACTTTTTGAACGTCAAAGTTCTACATAAAGACAGTCCCCCAAAACGCCCGCCCGTCACCACTTCCTAGTGTTTTAGCTGGTTGATAAGGATGTTTCCTGTGTTTTCAAATATGATACTATTTAGTACGTCAGTTAGATTGTTGAAAAATATTGGACAAGTATTTTTTATTTTATCAAATCAATAAAAAAATGCGAAGATAAAACACATCGAAGATAAGGAGTGGGGGCTTTTAACGTCACTTTCCATTATAAAGTGTAATAGGGTGAAACCACTTATTGGATTGTTAAGAGACATAACAGGAAAAGAAAATAGTCTATTTTTCTATAATTCTTTTTAAGTGTAAGATGTAGATATGTCGAATAATACATTTACCATAAAATAATACGATTTTAAACATTTTTGCTATTGTCTGTCCGTCTAATTGTCTATCCGTTTGTTTGTCTGTCCGGCTCCGTCAGCTGGTCTGTGGTCTGTTTATTCCAGCTAATCTCCAAAACGGCCGACTCAGTTTTTTTTTTATTAGAGATGAGTTTGCTCTTGACTCTTGTCTAGGTCATAGATGACAGAGCCAAAGTTGACGATGAAGCGAGAGTTTCACTGGCAGATATACAGCTGATCTATAATTAGTAACTAAGACTTTTGAAAAGGAGTCAAAGTTCGGCGCAAGAATATGAAACCCATGAAATGGGGAACAAATTTATATTGATGTTTGAATTTACGCGGTTGAAGTTGTAGTTTAATAAATAAAGCATGAGAAAACAATAACGACTCGGATTGCTAATATAATAATAATAACTTTATTTATTGCTATTGATTGGATTGCTAATATAGTCACCGACATCTGCTAAAGGGATGATTCTTCTCGTCATAATAATAATATCTTGGGACAACTCGCACACGGTCTTCCGATCCCAAACTAGGCAGAGCCTGTGCTATAGCAACCAGACAACTGATAAACACTTATATATTTCTAAATACATACATATTATAGACAAATTACACCCAGACACAGAACAAATGATCATGCTCATCACTCAAAGATTAGTCCTGGATGGGAATCGAACCCACGACCACCGGTTTAGCAGTCAGGGTCACTAACCACTCGACCAACAGGCCAGTCAAATAATGAAGCAATTTCACCGTGAAACCCTGAGACATTGTACAATACGCAGGCAAAATATATGCATGGTATTAAAAGTACATTTATAAAGATCTCACTCACCGTTTATCTATGTCACAAAAACATGGCGGCAAACACATAAAGGCGAACGCCACCAGACGATATGTCACACGGCCTTAACTGGTATTGAATTAGGGCAAGTTAAGACTCGTAATGCGAACTTCCCCGGGTCGGGAACCTCTGAATTATCTTGCAATACATTTTCATTTCGGGGAAGTCAGTCCTCATTAGTTTCGGGTTGAAGAACTTATCTAATAGTTCTAGGAATTGGAAATGACGGAATTCTTTGTTTTGAGGGTTTTGTTACAATATTGATGAAAGTTATTAATGAGTTTCGATCTCGTGTCCAGTATCTGGTATCCATCAAACTTGTTATTTTCTTCCCATACGAGCCAAACATGTTTGTAAATGTCACCTACTCATAAAACCGGCCAAGTGCGAATCGGGCAACGCACAGTATGGGATTCCGTATTTGCCCCCATTACATTAAAAACTACACCAATCTCATGTCAGATTAATAAAAATCAGTTTTATAGTTAATGCCAAGTAGTAAGTCATCTGGAAAATCTGATCCAGATTATGGGGACAAGCTGCAAAAACAAATCAACAATACCTACAACGAACACAAAATAAAATCATCAAAGTCCTCTTCAATCAAAACTACTTATACTCCTAGGGCATTTTCCACAATAAAACAAAATTATTTAACATACATACTATACATGCATGACTATCCGAAAGATCCTTAAGACTTAAGAAGTTCAGCTATTTATATAAGACACATACGTTTAGCTTGAACTGTTTTGTATTTCATTTAGACTTAAGTTACTTGATATATTTTATAAATTAAACCATAGTGCTCAGTTTCTTGGATGGCTTGAACGACGTGATGTAAATCTATTTTTAATTTAGTTAAGTTCCTCTTGAAACTGGTTGAAACTCTCGTGCTTGGGGTCCGAGTGCACATAACTTGTTTAAAGATCTCTCAAGACGCTTAGTTGACACTTCACGTGACGTGACCCAAGGGCTGGCTTTTACCTTGGTCAAAGAATAAGCATTGCCATACAACGTGGCAATGCCGCCAGTCTTTTGGGTACATTTCCAGACGACAGCGATGCGGATGAATTTTTTGACGCCATGTTTTAGGGTTCACTTAGTTAGGTGTTTTTATTTTCATTTCTAGTGTATATAGTTAAGTATTTAATAATTACAATTTTCTGCCAGTTTATATTTAAGTGAACTGTATTTTGTTCTTTAAGAAATAAATGTCTTTAAACCAAAGTCAAAATTAAATTACCTGAACTTCCTCGTGGTCAGCTATTAACATCAGTCCAAGAACGATTGCCATGGCTGTGGTGTCGTGGCCCTGAAAATACAATCTTTTTCAATTTCTAATCTCTACACTAATTAAAACGCCCGCCTGCCACCACTTCCCGGCCAAAATATTAGGAAGAGGTGACGGGCGGGCGTTTTGTGTAAAGGAGGACCGACAAGAATGTATGGAGCCCAGGCAAATGACAAATAACTGTAAAATTATAAACAACGTTAAACAACCTTCTATATGTCACTGAAAAGGTTTATTTCATGTAGTTATAGAATGAAAAAAACCTTTTCAATGACATTAACGTTATTTGTCATTTGTCTGGGCTTTTTCTTTTACTATGGTGGAAAATTTGCCTTATTCTACACCCTTTTTATATATTAATGTGTATTTAAGACGTTTACAATTATGAAGTATTTTATCAAATTATTTATTTCTGCTTGGCTATAACTTTTCCCACAGCGATCCGAGATTTGCCGCCATAGTAAAGATTGTAGAAAATAAAAAACCTTTCCAACGACATATCGCTCAATAGTCCGGTCAAAATAGACATTCACCCTTGCATAAAATCCCAAGAAACTGAAAATTTACATGAACGTTAAGGATACCATTATAATGAAATTGTGAAAAGTCCCCAACGACCCCGTGTGTACAAAAAATTGGTTGCAAGGCGAATTAGTTTTATGATAAAAATAGCTCAGACTAAAATTGGACACCATGCAATCTACAAAATTGCTCTTGCAATTTTTTTCACAAGTTATTACCATCATTTCTGAGTATTACTCAAAAACTTGTGTTCTTCATAATATGCACTAGTACACCGCAAATACAGTATGACTAGTAATTCAGTGCGTCCGTTGAAATAAGTCATATTAAAGCTGATTTTCAAAGACTTGGATCTCCAAAACCATATATATTCCGGGGAATTTGTTGCGCCACTTCTTCTTCCCAGCTAAAACACTAGGAAGTGGTGACGGGCGGGCGTTTTGGGGAACTGTCTTTATGTAGAACTTTGACGTTCAAAAAGTGCTGGCACTCAGCCTAATTTGAATTAATTCATTTAGATTTTGATTTTATACATATTGGGTTATTTTCTAATTAGCGAAGGACTTATGTACTTCATGAGTCCTTGGCCTATTTTGCCAGTGTGTGGTGGGAAAACTTTTCACTCAAAAGGATTTTTCTTCTTTTTGAGTGGCTACGCATTGCAACATCGGTGACATTCATTAAATCCTCTAATAAATAGGTGTATCAACACTCACACGTACACTACACACGTAGAGATATTTTTTTTTTATTTGGGAAAATAAACGGTTATTTGGGAGAATAAACGGTTACACATTATAGTATTTCATATATTACCAGTTAAAGAGCGAGGCAAATGTTAAAACAACAACATTCCACATAATATATTTTTTTTATAAAGAAGGCTCATGTTCTGAACAGGGGCACCGAACTCACGCTGGCTATCCAACGGGTCTATAAAACTCCATATCGTCAAGTTGTATTTACAAGGTTTGGGATTGAGTGCTAAAAAACAAACATGTGTGCTCACCTCAAACATAAACGTATTGACTTCTTCTCTAATCCCTTCCAAATCTATTTCTCCTTTGTTCTCCGCTTCCAACAACAAATCCAGCATAGCATATCTCTTCTTCCCTCCAATAGAGACATCGTCTTCAGTAAACTCACTCTGTCCAGGCTTCCAGTTCTTCTTCCTCTCCATTATGACGTCATCAGCAAAGGAATGGACCTTTTCTAGACAATTCTCGAACCTTCTGCCGATTGGAAACTTTTTGAAGAGGTATTCGTTGTGAAGCCATACTCTGGTTAGGCGGCCCAGCAGGAGGTTTCCAATTTCCAAGATGGCGGTTTTGTATTCTAGAGTTTTTGAGGATTTGTCAGCGTCTAGTTGAGTTCCCATGGCCGTTTCTGGAATAAAAGAATAAAAAAAAAAAGTTTTATTTATCGCTACAAATGACATTCTTATGTTAGACATATATGTTGACAGGTAGCTTAGCAGAAAGTTGTAATTTGTGGGAGATCTGGAGTCTAAACTAAGCCTGGGCCTGTATGTTAGAGCTCCACATCATCAATTTGTGACTGATTTCTGACTGACTGAGACTTTGTCTCTGTCATCTATGACCAAGACTAGAGTCAAGAGCAACCCATATTAAAATTAAAAAAAAAAAGTTATCGTCAACGTGAAAATAATGAGAATTGGTGATGGTGTGTTTATGTATATGTGTGTTTATAATATATGTTATATACATTTATTACACTATTATTATTAGAATTAAATAAAGAAGAAGGTTTTTTTTTTTAGTACAGTGAGTGGTAACTTCTATGGTAGTAGTTAGTCTTGCCACCACAGACCACAAGGCTCGTCTCCAGCGCTGTCCTTCGGCTAGAGATGGTTTTGTCCAAAGATTCAGTTAGATTAGCGGTTCAGTGAGTGTCACCGTTTACTCACAGAAATTAACGGCCTATGACCATCCTGAACTTGTATTAAATAAAAATACGCGGTAACGGATATTATTGGTACCTATTTATTTATCATATCTAATACCTTTAAACGAGCAATTCTTGTATAAATGTATTTATAGATAATTTGAATCTCGGAAACGGCTCCAACGATTTTCATGAAATTTAGTATGCGGGGTGTTTCAGGGGCGATAAATCGATCTAGCTAGGTTTCATTTTCAGAAAACGAACGGGAAAAATGGGATATGCGCGTACGAAGTCGCGGGCAAAAGCTAGTAATATATATATATATTGTGTAGTGGCTTCTGTTATTAATTATGAGAGCGTTGTAGATTCTCTTCTACACAAGAACATCTCGAACTTACTTTGTTGCGACGATCCTGAAATAATATGTCATAGCTTAGTATCAAATATCACAGAGTCACTGAAAGGGAACACTTGCGAGAAACCAATAACAACGGGTTATCAGGCATTGGATAACACAGGGAGTGTTACGGTACATTAGGAATAGAAACAAATTGCAGAAAAGGTTACATTCTAATCCTCATGATGAAATCCTTAGTGTTAAAGAAACTCAAACATAACTATGAAAAACAATTGCTTGAAAAATCTTTTAAAAATTCAAAATGCCTTTGGAAAAACATTAAAAATATTACTCACATAAAACAGACTAAAACGATAGCGACAAACTTTTTAACATCAAAGCCACAGAAACGGAATCGGTCAACTTTGTTAATAATTTTTTCGCAGGCATAGGGGCGAGCCTTGCTAGTGAGATTCCACCATTAAGTCCCATGCAAAATTTATCCAACTCCTTCTTTCCACGCCAGTCTCAGCTCTCATCCTTTGTCCTACTGGACACTGATCCGCATGAGGTACTCGAAATTTTAATGAGTTTAAAATCGGATGGTGCTTCTGGATGGGATCGTATTCCAGTGAGCTTTCTCAAACTGGCTAGGCACATACTAACTCCAATAATCTCCCATTTGGCTAACACATGTTTAAAACATGTTTTAGCCAAATGGGAGATTAGAAAAGGGAAGAAAAGGGGTGTTCCCTACTCTCTTGAAACAAGCAGTCATTACCCCTGTGCACAAGAGTGGGAACAGAGAGGATGTCAATAATTATAGGCCGATCTCTGTTCTGCCTTCACTGTCCAAAATACTGGAAAAACTTATAAATAATAGATTAAAAAACTACCTCGAGAAGTACAATATTTTATCAGACTCCCAATACGGTTTTCGATCGGGTAAGTCAACCCAGGATGCTGTATTGGCTCTAACTTTTTTAATATCTGATCAATTGGACAATGGAGGCAGATGTCTAACGGTATTTTTGGACCAGAAAAAAGGCGTTTGACACCGTCTCTGTTCACATTCTTTTGCAAAAATTAGAAAATATTGGAATAAGGGGCACCGCCTTGGATCTATTCCAGGATTATTTGAGAGGGAGGATTCAGAGGGTTAAGGTGGGGCAATTTGTGAGTGATGACGCTGAACAGACTTTCGGGGAATAGTGTTAACACTATTCCTCATTTACATAAATGATCTCTGCAATTTGAATTCCAACAACACTCAGGTCTTTTCATATGCTGACGATACTGCCATGTTAATAACGGGAAAATCCTGGGACATCATAAAGAGGGATGCTGAATCGGCTCTAGCTATAACTGCCCTATGGCTGAGGAAGAATTTGCTCACATTGAACACCTCAAAGACCAACTATATGTGTTTTGCAATCGACAGTAGAACTCAACCTCGCCCAGAATATAGTCTTAGGATACATAACTGCCTTAGAACTAACAACAAACGCACCTGCCCTACAATAAACAAGATAGATACCACGAAATACTTGGGAGTTATGATTGACGAAAGGCTGTCTTGGCACTCTCAGATTGTTCTAATCAGTGGTAGAATTAGGAAGTTTATCTGGATATTTAAAATTCTTATACATTCGACTAGCGCTGAACTACTCAAATGTTGTTCAAAGGATGTTTTTTAAAAAACTTAGGGGTCCAACAGCTTTTACTCAATAGCCAACGTATTAACTATCCGTAAATTGTACATCTTACACGCCACTCTAAAAAACATAAGTCGCTTTCAGTTGATCCCACCATATTAACAAAAAGACGAAATGATATACCTAGTAACTAAAACACGAGCATGTAGAACTTATTTTGCTAGATACCAATATTTAAATCAATCTTCGCATTTATGTAACTCCATTAATAAAATTCTTAAAATATATACAAAAACTACTTTGGAATGTAAACGGATGGTGACTGAGTGGCTAAAAACTCTAGACTACGAAGATACTGAGAGTATGATTATCCATATTATTAAGTAATAATGTTTTATATGTCGTGTATGTGCTTGTATGTATATAAAAATATATGACGACAGATTAGGGGTGTCTTCATTATTTTGTTGGTCTGTCATGATGGCACGTGGAGTCCGGCGTGAAATAATACACAGGCACTGTTCGGTACACTCAACTTTACTGTTCGCAACACTTTACAATAAAAATAATAAAAGGATTAAAAATGTATTTTCGGATTGAAATAAAATAAAAATGGAATGTAGTGAGGTTAGCCAAGTCAACCGTTGGTCGCCACGATCACACTTCAAATGTGTCAACTGCACAAGTCTACCGCCTTTTTATAAACTTCAAAAATGACCAACGACAACTTATTCGACTAAACACACTCAAGCATTGCCAGACTAAAAATCAAATTAAACAAACTAAATTAAAATTATGATAAACGCTTGACATTCCATTAGGCGATCTGCGACATATATATTTATATAAAAGAACCTAAACAAATAAATAAATACAAATACAAATGTATGTATGAAACATCAATACAGCAATTAATAAAATCACGTTACCTACATAATTTTTAACACACTCACGAACACTAACATACACTACACAGTCACACACACACACACACAAGCACAACCACCATAACTCACGCTTCTACACACACGTGATAGATTTAGTTCACTTTTGTATATCATACTTATTTAATATTTAAGTTATTAACATACATAAATGTGATCAAGTTAAGGGAGAGCGGCCTTTCCTGGCACAGGTGTTTTCACACTTAAAAGGAGAGGTCAACTTCAAAATTGTTGAACGAACTTTGTTGTTATTGAATAAAACCTTTTTCATTTTTTTCATATATACTAGTGGTCCCGACAGACGTTGTCCTGTCCGAACGTTTGCTTTGTGTCTGACGAAAAATTATATAAATCGATTGCAGTGCCACCTCCCGGATCTAATTGTGAATTTAAACCATTCTCGAATCCCCTTGAACACACAAAAAATTTCATCAGTATCGATCCAGCCGTTTAGGAGGACTTCAGTGACATACACACGTACACAAGAAATATATGTATTAAGAAGATACGAGGATAAGAGGAAACAAAAAACTAATTTGCATGTTTAGGATCAGTACGGAAAAGCCCTTACAAGAACTCCGCGATATTCCCAAATAACAACAAATAATACATCACGTTCTTCCTGTAATTAAGTTTGAAGCGAAGATACACTGATCCCCTGAATTCTGAGAAAATCAAGATGTTTGTCTCCCTACATATCCTGAGGATAAAACCGGCTTTACATAATTTTCTGGAAAGTTTTCAAGTGGGCAGAGACCAGCGGTTTCCTCGGATTACGTCATTTAAAAAGCCTCACCGGATTCCTAGTGGCATAGTAAAAAATACCAGCCTTTGGGTAAACACCTAGATTTTCGCAAAAAAAGTAGCCAACAACCCCGTCTCCAGGGTTCTGTCTATCCTTCTACCAAAATTTATCAAAATCGGTTCAGCGATTTAGGCGCCAAAGCGTAACAAACAAACAAACTCACTTTTGCATTTGAAATATTAATATTTAAGTTACAGTATTCATGACTGCCTCGTGTTGAACGAATAATTTCTATGACCTTTAGAAATTAATTTTACATTGAAATGCTCTCACTTTTTATTGCAAAATATAAAAGCTCCGATATAAATAATTGGGTAAGTTACGAACAACAGAGTGCTTTTCAAAGTCAAAGCCAAAGTCAAAACGTTTATCTCAATTATACCATAAAAAGGCACTTTTGAACGTCAACATTTAAAAGAAAATATATAAAATTAAGTGACTCTAGTGTTATTCGCAAACGTGGAACGGACAAGAAACTCCATAGTTACTCTTTTCAAATATAAGTTTTTTACAATACAAGATAAGTATAGATTAATTAATTTATATTTAATGTGGAGGACGATTCACATAGAGTATATGTACACTATGTACTAATTGGAATAAGGTAATACCTGCAGAGATGAACTCATTTTTTAAATAGAACATGCTATTCACACATTTACAAATATTTCAAATATTTACTATAAATAAAAATAAATAAAATAAATAAAATAAATAAAATAAATAAAATAAATAAAATAAATAAAATAAATAAAATAAATAAAATCAATAAAATCAATAAAATCAATAAAATAAATAAAATCAATAAAATAAATAAAATACATAAAATAAAATATTCTTTATTTCGGACAATTTAAATCCATGTGTAGGTATTGCGGCTGCCACGCATTCTGCAGATCAGGGATGCCGTTTTTTTGCGAATGACAGCATGAAAGCCATCAGTGTGATATTATATTTTACATTGTTATTTAATAAAAAAATACAATTTAAGACAAAATAAAATACCTAAATAATACATAAACCAAACAGTTTGATTTAGTCTACATTCTTGAATATCCTATGGAGCAGGACCAGCATGTTTCAAAGCATACTTATCTTGAATATAATCATCTAGTTTATAATATGGTTGTTCAAAAAGTGTGCTTTTAATTTATGTTTTATTTTTATTTTTCTAGTATGTCTAGTAGGTATTTTGTATGAACATTTAACACCTCGTGAAAGAAGTTTTCACTTTGGCTAATCTATAAAATGGTTGATCTAATTTATTTATATTTCTAGTATTAAAATTATGTCTCTGTACGCATAAGCCGACAAAATGTTCTGAACAGCTGTTTTTTTTCACGATTTCATATTTGGTCCCATGGTAGAGGTTGTTTGTGATTATGAATGCAGTGACCCCTTAGGAGGCATTGCGTTTGTTCTGTTGCACGTTGTATTATGATGTTTTTCTTCTAAATGTATATGTATTTTTCTTTTCATTTCGTTTGTTGATTCATTTCGCATGTTGTTTTGCGTTCGTTATGGATACAATAGAATAGAAAACATTTATTCGGCACAGACACATACAGCAACAAAGACAAGAACGGAAATAATACAGAAGTAGTAGGTACAGAATAGTACTGAGCGTGCCCATACCGAAATGGTTACCATTTCAGCATTTGCTGGGTGTCAGACACCCAGCGCTGGTTTTCAGTTGGCACCCTGCAGTGACACACGGACGAAGGTTAATTCACTATATACTAAACCACAACAAGATAAACAAAATACTTCATTACATATTAATAAGTTATGTTAGTAACAGTGTTTTATAAAATTCGTAAATAAATACAATTAGTAATATCTATAATCAAATAAAAGTTAAGAAAAAACTATGTTGATTATTTAGATATCTGTATAGTTATATAAATGTGTGTAAACGCCAACATGGCACATCAGTCGTCCAATGGCAAGCCACCGGCCTGACTGACGTGGCGACAGATTTTTGACGAACGTAGACACATATTGGTCATAGAACGGCGCGGCAATTAGCCGTCACCTAGGAATAGGACGAATATATAGCTTCAATTGTAATTACTATGATAGAAACAAAATAAAGTGTAAAAACATGGTGCCCGGCGACAAACGCAGCGGGCTCATTATATCCAGTCTACCTACTACACCCATATTACCTAAAATTAGATACAAAACTTAATGGTGAGTTATTATAATAAAACTATTAAATAAATACAATCAAACTCCGATGTCACTTCGTGGACAATAGTGTGGTTATACGTTCTTTTTAGTGTAATGTATAATTATTTCCAAATAAATAAAATATCAATTACAAATTTTGGTAAAGATTTTTCCACATGAATTGACAAGGGACTGTCATAATATTAATCTTTTTAAAAAGTTCCCCAAGAGTATCGCGGCGAGGAAGATTATAAATGGATCTGACAACATGCTTTTGCGAAATAAATATGGGTTCAATGTCAGCAGCCCGATCCCACAGCAAAATACTGTTGTTTAGTTGTACTTGCAAGAAGCTAATGCATTATTGTAATCTTTTATTTTCTAACAATAAAACTTTTATTAACTTTGGCGAAGATGGAAAAGTGCGGTCGAAATAAGTATCTTATAATGAAAAAGGGATGTTAATGTATAAGTTTATAAAAGGCGCTGTTTTATAGCACAAAAACTTTTAAAGAATAATTCAGAATTGACCGTTGTTTAAAGTTTTAGAAGACTTTTTTGTTTCAATTTTTATTTAAAATTACAAGATTCAACCAGCTTTCTGATCACGTGAAGATTCGATCAGCCGCTTGACAATAGATATTCGGAAAATAGTTGGGCTCTCGTATGCCATGGCCTTAGTATTTCAAAGGGCGCGAGCAAAATAGGTGATTTATGAATTCATAATTTGACATTATTTCTATTTATCGCCACCAACTCAAATATCGACTTTAGTAAATGTTTCAAATTATTTTTGAAGAGCCTTTTAATTTCTCTTTTTTGCAACGTAAATTGAACCTTGTCATGTTTGACATACAGGGCGGTCCAAAAATGTGTGGTCATATTTAAGGATTAGGTCGGGTATCTAATATACAGTGAGGAAAAAATCGCAAAACGTAAAATAATAATAACACAAAGATTTTTTTTCAAAATTTTAAAATTGTGGAGAAGTTTGAATATTCAAATATGCTTAAAATAATATTATATATATGACGCGGCATTAATGCCACCACGTGAAAAACTAAAAAGCGAAATTTGTACGGCAACAAAAAGAACCGCAACGTAACATATCCTGCCAGCGACAAACTACCATCGAAGTTCAATAGTTCTTCTTGCGATTTGAACATATACAACAGTCCGAATATCAACTATCGGGCAGTTGCCCACCAGACACAACAACCGTCTGGTCGGAGGATCCTCTTTCAATGGAGGTATGTGTGACTTTACTCTGTACCTCGAAATATACCTATAAGTTAAAATAAAGTGACAATTTCGGTATAAATACCACTTACCACAAATAGTGTACAGCGTGTAGTCACTGATGACGGGCAGCAGGTTGACCTCCGTACCCTCGAGGTTGTTCAGTGTCTCCACCAGACTTCGGCTCTTCTCCTTCATCACCACGGTGAAGCTCTTCAGGATGTTGAAATGGAAGGTCGGAGTCAGGATCTTGCGACGTCTGTGCCATTTTGCACCTGGTGGAGGAAGTTCAATGTGTTGTGTCAATAGGGATTTTGAGACTGGATTTTTTTACTACATTTCTAGAGATAAAAAAATGCAGAAAATAAAAATGTAAAAATATCTCAAAATATTAATAACTAGCGGACGACACTCGGTTTCACCCGCGTAGTTCCCGTTCCCGTGGGAGTACGGGGATAAAATATAGCCTATGCTACTCGCTGGTAATCTAGCTTTCCATTGCCAAAAGAATTTTTCAAATCGGTCCAGTAGTTTTTAAGTTTATTCGTTATATTCAAACATACAAATCTTTCCTCTTTATAATATTAGTATAGATTATTAAAGTATAAGTATAGAAGTATAGATATAGATGACAGAGTTGTGAGCATTTTAAAATCTATCACGAACAGGGACAGCACTAATTGCGCGTGACGTCATTAGCAAGTTACGCCATAATTCATTAATTCACTTTTGTCACCAAAAAACCCAGAGTCAAATAGCTATTAAATACAGTTTAAAATGTATTTAATGAAGAAAAAGCCAACATTGTCCAACACTGGGGAATCCAGAATCTTGTACTGAATGACCCTTGCGCGGGCGCGCAGCGAAAGACTGACGCAGCAACACTTGGAGCTGCGTCGGTCGCAGCTGCGCGAGGTCCTGGTGGCGGAATGGCGGAACAGGCTTTCGAGCCCTTCCGCCGGCCTCATCACCATCGAGGCCATCCGGCCAGTGCTCGACCTGTGGCTCGGGAGAAGGCACGGCTCTCTGACGTTTCGTGCGACGCAGGTCCTCTCGGGGCATGGCTGCTTCGGGAGGTTCTTGTGTCGCATAGGCAGGGAGCCGGACGCTCGATGCCACCACTGCGTCGACTGTCGGGAGGACACGGCGCGGCATACGCTGGCAGAGTGTGCCGCTTGGGAGGAGCCGCGCCGTGCCCTCATCTCTGTTGTAGGCGGTGACCTCTCGCTGCCGGCCGTAGTTCATGCTATGGTCGGCTGTGAGGAGTCCTGGGACGCGGTGGTCTCCTTCTGCGAGACAGGGGTGCGTGGTGTTCCCGTGCGCCCCTCTTTGACGTAGCGAGGGGAGTCAAACACCTCACTCCCCTCGCCGACGCGAGGTGGCCCGCAGAGGCGGGCCGGCACCAGCCGGGGATTGCGGATGTCGCATACGTTCCCGTGATCCCCGGCGTAGGTGGGAGATGGAACACCGGGGTGGTTTTAGTCAGTAAGAGTCTGACAGACCCCTCCACCCGCCCCAGGGTGGAGGATTTCCATGAGGATTTCCCCCCGAGATCAAAAAAAAAAAAAAAGGCCGTTGTTTCCTAGCTGACTACCCTGAGAAGACCGAAACAAACTCAGAGGTCAAAGTCTCTTTTAAAGTCCATACAATCTGTACTGGTCAAATCAAATGAGAACCATGTAGGTTAATGTCTGAGGTGGCCTTTTGAGGAAAGTGCCACACAGATTTGAGTCGACCTGTACAGTGCAAGCATTTGTCAGTTATCGTGTAGCTCAAACTTAGAACTTAAAGGAGCTCAACGATTTGACGAACATAAACACAAAGTAAGGACATTTGGGTAGGCCGCATAAAGAACTCAAACTGCCAGACTAACTCAAATGAAACCCTAATATGGCGGTCTACATAGTCCTTACATTCACAATACGTTATATGAGAACCATTTTTTTTTATTTTTTTTTTAAGGATGGGAAATCATCAAATGACTTCTTCCGCTCTGGGTGGAGCGGAAAGGCGTGTCAGACTCTTACTGACTAAAACCCATCCGTGTTCCTTCTAAAGCCCTTTGCGTTCCAGGGCCGCGGTGACTCTTTCGAACAATTTCCGCAACCCTGGCAGGATATGAGAACCATGCCGACCAGTGTCTGAAATGATCTTTTGAGGAAACAACCACACAGATTTGAGTGGACCTGTCCAATGACATCATATTAGCAATATCATCAGACAGACTCCTCTTTCGGACTAGAATATTGATCGCATTAACTCTTCATTATACTAGGTAACTATTCCGGGGGCTGCACTATTTTTTTATTAACACTTTACGCACACAAACGTACAGAGGCGGACTTAATGCCATTCAACCTTTACCTTAATGCCAGGCATTCTCAACCTTTGGGTGATGCAGAGAATGGTGGTAGGTGCAACATGGTGAATAAAAAGCGATTGATATTTACTATTAATAGATCTATTAAAACGAATAGATATGAATATCAGCCGCACGGGTCGATCACGGTTAAGCAACGCTTGCCAAGGTTGGTCTGTGGATGGGTGACCATCTTAACATACCGAGTTTCCTCCGTGCCTCGGAAAGCACGTTAAGCCGTTGGTCTCGGCTGTTATTTGCAGATCTTTGGCAGTCGTTACGGATTGTTAGAAGCCAGTAAATCTGACACCAGTCTTGCCAAGAAGTACCGTGTCACCCAGTTGCTGGGTTGTGGAGGTCTGGTAGGCAGCCGCTCCACATAAAATACTGGTATTCAGCTGAATCCCGTTTGACTGGTAGCTGACCCCAATATAGTTGGGAGAAGGCTAGGCAGATGATGATGATGATGAGATCTATTCAAACGCCTAGTTGCATTTTACCTTGGACACAAACAAAATACCTAAAACGTGACAATGTTGCCAGTCAAAAGGGTATTTCTTTGACAAAAATCTAATTAGTCCGTCAGATAGATTTCCAAAAAATGTTCGACACGTATTTTGTCTTTTTTCACGTTAAACAAGAAATTAAGACGATGCAGTGCGTTGAAAACACGCCTGGCGTCATGGTGTGATCTAATCTTCCGTGAGCCGTAACACATATTTCACACCACGCGTGTATTTAAACCGCTAGCGGATTATGACTGGCTTATGCTTCACGCCTATATTTGAGGAGAGGTAGACAGGGTAATTATTAATATCATCGTCGTTATATTATTAAAGTGAAACTTTTTTTCCGAATTCTTCGGATCGAATCTTTTTTCCGGCGCTCGGCAGAGCAATGGCGCTCAGCTCGCATCAGCTGACTGTTCATTCAAAATCAAAATCAATCACTTAAATGCCTAAAAAAGTTTGACTGAATTTCTAAATTTTTTATCGTGTTAGTATTTATTTCAAGAATTTAGGCACCTAACATATTATCTGCCTAGTATTTTTGCAACTATATTGGGATCAGCTTGTGGCAAATCTGTGCCGCACGGTCGTCGTCCTTGTTGTTAACAACTGTATACCAAACGCACAAAAATGTCAATACCAAACGTCCAAAATGAAAATGCAGGTGGCGTGCAGTTCAAATGCGGCTCATCCAACCGACACTGTCGAAGATCAACGAATGAAAGCCGAGACTGGGGTGTAAGGGGTCCCAACCAACATATTTCGGGACTCAAGCCAACCTCACCTGCATGTGCACCCTGCCGACAAACAAACGAGGCTATGGTGACCTGCCAACACGCACTGCACCAGCGTGGCAGATTATAATGGTTCACAAACCCCCCAAATCTATAGGGCCCAAGTGCCCGGCGACTCCAGTGGTCGTGCTGGCGTGGACGGGCGTTGGCGCAGCCCTTGGTTGCGGGGAGCTAAGAATCTCCGGGCGAGATCGACTAACTGTCAAATGTAAAAAAGGCACCGATTCCCTTAACATTCATAACTAAAATATTTGGACGCTGATGAAGGATCGCCAAAATGAAGTGGCAGTGGGCAGGGCACATTGCTCGCAGAAAAGATGGTCGATGGGGCCGAAAACTTCTGGAGTGGCGAACGTGTACCGGAAGACGCAGCGTTGGAAGGCCTCCCACAAGGTGGGCCGATGACCTGGTGAGGGTCGCGGGTAGCCGATGGATGCGAGACGCATAGGACCGGTTGTTGTGGCGACACGCGCGGGGAGGCCTATATCCAGCAGTGGACATCTTTTGGCTGATATGATGATGATGGACGAACGATTAATTGAGCTTGAATACTGTTGCCAACTTCATAATATTCAGTTTACCTGTCCTACACAAAATTAATTTGGAGCAGGCTTAACCAGACACCTTATACGGCACATCTAGATTGAAAATCGCTTAAAATTGATGAGAGTCTGTGACGCGGTAATCCCAGCGGTAATGACGCAACACTGCTATCAGAAATAGGCCAGTTAATAAAGCTCAGTCACTCCATAAATTAACACAAATGTAGTGTGGGACGCCCTGCGACACGATGGACCAATGATTTGAAGAAGGTGGCTGGCAGCGGATGGATGCGGACCACTTGAGACCGGGATGGTTGTCGATCTTTGGGGGAGGCTTACGTTCAGCAGTGGACGGCAATTGGCTCCATAAATTACTGGTTTTTTCGCGACTTTACTCCCCTGGCTTGTTCTACAGGAACCGTACAGTTTTTCGGCATTTTGATTATGATTAAACAAAAATGGGCTAATGCCCACAACGATAGCGATAGCGATCTTTATTTGTCAAGAAACACGAATCAATTATGGTTTAACTTTCCCACATTGATTTGTAATCGGAACAGTACTTCAAGAAAATTCCTCTTACAAACATATAAACAAACTAAACTCTTAACATTACGAGTATGGAATATGGGAGGATTTTTGAGCAGCCACATCCAGGGCGAAAAGTTGATAGCTGAGTAGGTGCGGCTTACTGAGCGATCATCGAGAATTTATATGAAAAGTTCAGAAACAAGCCTTATGGTCAGGGGCCCACTTTTAGATTTAATATGAGTTATATTCAGAGGCTAAAACTCACAAAAATGAACTATCGATAAGAATAATATTACGAGTATGGAAGATGAGAGGATTTTTGAGCAGCCACTTCCAGGGCGAAAAGTTGAGCTGAGTAGGTGCGGATTACTGAGCGAACATCGAGAATTTATCTGAAAGGTTTAGATATCAGCCCTATGGTCAGGGGCCCATATCAGATTTAATATGAGTTATATTCAGAGTTAAAACTCACAATAATGAACTATCACTGAGAATAATATTACAAGTATGGAAGATGAGAGGATTTTTTAGCAGCCACAAACAGGGCGAAAAGTTGATAGCTGAGTAGGTGCGGATTACTGAGCGAACATCGAGAATTTATCTGAAAGGTTTAGATATCAGCCCTATGGTCAGGGGCCCATTTCAGATTTAATATTCATGAGTTATATTCAGAGTTAAAACTCACAATAATGAACTATCACTGAGAATAATATTACAAGTATGGAAGATGAGAGGATTTTTTAGCAGCCACATACAGTGCGAAAAGTTGATAGCTGAGTAGGTGCGGATTACTGAGCGAACATCGAGAATTTACCTCAAAAGGTCAGATACAAGCCAGGTGGTCAGGGGCCCACTTTCAAATTCAATATGAGTTATATTCAGAGCCAAAACTTACAAAAAAGAACTATGGTTTATTGTAAAAAGGTTTACGGTTACAATAAAATGAAATAGATAAATCTGCAACGTTATGAAGTCGCTATTTAAATGTTTTCGTTAATTTCGTTTACTATGTTATGAACTTTTCGCCCTGGTTATGGTTCTTTAAAAAGATCCTCCTCTATAAAGATATTTTTTTAACTAAATCATTTTCAACCGACAAAAAAGTCACATAGTTAAAAGTTAAAGGTTCCAGTCATACCTACTAATAGGCTTGCCACCTACACAGGACTTCAATATAACTGATATGAAGTTTGAAAATACGGGTGTGCCAAATATCCCTGCCTACTCGTTCTGTGAATACACGAGTAATGGTATGTTATAAGTTCGCCGGTAAAGTTTCGACAAACTGCCTCGTCACATTATGTCAAAGGATTTTCTCCTTCAATCGTTAAAAAACTTCGGATGAAATATTTTCATCCTACCCTTTTCTGCCTATTTATTCCTGGTATGTGACATGTTTATTCACTTATGTCACAGTATAAATATGAACAGTACGGAAACTACCTACAAACGCTCGAAACGGCACACTCACACAAACATGCGCATTGACGAGACCCCTAAGCGGTTATCGCGGTGCTGTCAGTATTGAGTGCGGCGTCAAGACGAGTGGTCGCGTATAAGTTTATCTCCGCGATCTTTTTAAAACTGCCACGAGCGTATTGCGTAGTATACCTACTGGCTGGCTGTTTACAAAGTTAAAGATCTATAGTTCTACAAGTTGTTGTGTGTTAATATTAAACTGTTTTCCGTGTTTTATTCTATCGTATTTTTCTGAGATTAACCGACGCCATGAGATTACTTATTTAAATTGTATTTGTCAGCTAGTTATTTCAATTTGATTGATTGATCACTAAAGAACAAATATGTTTTAATAAAAATAAACAATATCAAAAACATTAAAAGTTACAACCCTATTGCTTCAATGGAGCATATGAGCGATTGACTGCTGCGGCGCGTGTCGCGGGTTCAATTCCCGCACGGAACAAATATTTGTATGGCCTACAGATAGTTGTTCCGGGTATGGCTGTTTGTGTATGTGAATTTGTATGTTCGTAAACGCACCCACGATACAGGAGAAATTCCTAGTGTGGGGAAACGTTTTTTTATAAAAAAATAAAAATTTAATCAACTAGGCTTAGTTTCCGTACTGTTCATATTAATACTGTGCTTATGTTTAGTAAGTTACTGTAAATCCTTGGTTTTGTTATTAAAACCTAAGTATTGTTGGTAATCCTTAGGGTTTACCGGCCCGGTGATCATTCTACTCATACGCACAAAACGTTTCGGGAATAATTTCATTGGGCGTATTGCGATGGAGTGGAATACCTTGCCGGTGTCTATGTTTCCTGATAGCTACAACCTGGGGGTCTTTAAGTCAAGAGTGAACAGGTGACTTTTTGCAAAGCATGCATCGCCGACCACTACATCGCTTTTCATCAGGTGAGATTGTAGGCAAACGTGAAACTATCCTACTAATATTATAAACGCGAAAGTTTGTAAGTATGGATGGATGTTTGTTACTCTTTCACGCAAAAACTACTAAATGGATTTTGATGGAATTTGGCACAGTGGTAGATTATAGTCTGGAATAACACATTGGATACTTTTTATCCCGGGAATATGTTCCCTTGGGATAATATTCGACATACACGCGGGCGGAGTCGTGGGCAGCAACTAGTTAATAATAAAAAAAATATCCAGGTGATTCCGTCGCTAACATCGTGTACCTATAGAGAAGCGTTCTCATTAAAAAGTTTCTCATTTTTTATAAATACCTGGACTGGGCGGCATTTTAAATGGAAGAGGTCATGTCATCTATGACCTAGACTAGAGCCAAGAGCAAACTCATCCAAATAAAAAAAAGAGGTGAAACAGTCAGTGTCTTGCATAACACTCTTCCAAATTCCTAATTCTGGGGTTCATCACGCTATTGCAAATCTCGTTATGGTAAAACGACTGGAACTACCTTCGGTTTATTTTCGTAAATATTGTTTTTATTTACTCAGTAATAAATTAGAATTCAATAATTTTCATAAATAGTTCTAGAACATTTCCATGTTTGCTATTCAAAGCTAGATGGCGTTACTGAGGCATGGGATCACAGTTTTTCTGTGACATTTATTCTGATAGCCGCTCTATTGTACTCGTATCTTTAAAATTATATAATATATAGGTACCAAAGCTTTTCGCGACACTTTGATGTTTAAAAGGCCTGCTACACGGTCGGAACCAACCACCAACACAGGGCACCTTATTTGAGTTTGCATAAAAATTTACCGTGTAGACGTTGGTTTACCCAACGACCTTGGTCGCGAGCGCATCCCTCACTACCAAGGACTAACAGAGGGCATTGAGTCGGATCTCGACCGTGTGGACGCCTGCGGTTGGGTTTGTCAGTTGGGACTTGGTATTCGACCGCTTGACACGTCACGTTCAAGATGGAACGCCGGGAGCGGGAAATTTTGACGGGATTTTTAGAATTACAAAAAATATAAATGCTAAAAATATTTTTTTACATAAGATTGTGTCACCAAAAATATAAAAAGGGGCCGTCAGTCTGTCTGCCCGCAACGTTCTGGAGGTAGTAGTAGTATAAGTAATTCATCCAAGACTGAATTCTTCTTGAAATCGTTAATGACGGATCCCGTGTGAATGCGGCGTAAGGTTAACTATTTATTACTAGCTGTACCCCATGGTTTCACCAGCCTTTTTCAGATTATAACCTTATGATCTACTTATAGTCTCCGGCGCCAGTTGTTTTTGGCTCTTTAGAGTAAAAAACAACTAAAATGACTGGGGCTGGAGCAAGTGATGTGGACGTCCCTAATTTGTGGTATTTCGATTTATTTAGTCCTGTCTTTGAGAAAAGATGGTGTTTTGAAAGATAAGGTCCCATATTTCAAGACGTAGTAATCTGTTAAGTTCGCAGTATACACTGACAAGTTGAGTCAACCACATGATCGTGTAGAACAAAATTGAATTTGGTTGACCCAACCAAGGTGACCTCTGTTGGTTATGAGCTAACAAACATACAGACAAAAAAATAGCACAAAGACTCTTTTTACAAAAAAAAAAACAACCGACTTCCAAGTATAAAAGTATAAAATAACTTTAATTTCGGAAGTCGTTGTTAAAATACGAAGAAACAACCAAAAACAACGACTTGTGAAATTAAAGTTTTTTTTTCAAAAATGAAAAATGTTTTTTTCTGTGTTTGTTGAGGTGTACCTAAAATCATTTGGGGGAGGCCTTTTCCTAGCAGTGTTGGATGAAAAAATCGTGACTTACCAGAACTAAGAAGCAGTCCAGTGCCGAGCCAAGCTTCCAAGAAAGTGTATGGTTTACTCTTCTTTATATTCCGCGAGTGAGATAACACGACCTGCGAACAAACAACGAGTAACATACAATAATCTGTGGAAATTAATCTACCTAGCTTTTTCCCAACTATTTTGGGGTCCGGCTTCCAGTCAAACCGGATTCAGCTGAATATCAGTATTTTACGTAGAGCGGCTGCCTACCAGACCTCTACAAACCGTTTTTTTTTTCTTTTAAGGATGGTAAATCATTAAATGACTTCTTCCGCTCTGGATGGAGCGGGAGGGCGTGTCAGACTCTTACTGACTAAAACCCATCCGTGTTCCTTCTAAAGCCCTATGCGTTCCAGGGCCGCGGTGAATCTTTCGAACAAATTCCGCAACCCTGGCAGTCTACAACCCGTTAACTGGGTAACACGGTAATTCTTGGCAAGACTGGTGTCATATTTTTTGGCTTCTGACTATCTGACTATGGCTGATGAATAATCACCCATCCACAGACTGACCTCGACAAGCGTTGCTTAACCTTGAAGAGAATCATTTATTTGTATAACATAGGTAATAATAACATATAAGATCTTAAAAATTAAGTAGTGCGCTATGTTTTGCCAATTGACATACAAATTATTATTTAAAAAAAAGGATAATAATTTGATAACTATTAAAACGAAAATATAAATTTATTACAATATTAACGTATTTGAGTACCTGATTATATTAACAAATGCATGCAAGTTCAATTGACGATCCTGTTGGTCGAGTGGTTAGTGACCCTTACTGCTTAACCGGAGGTCGTGGGTTCGATTCCCACCCAGGACAAATCTCTGTGTGATGAGCATGATCATTTGTTCTGTGTCTGGGTGTAATTTGTCTATAATATGTACATATGTATTTAGAAATATATAAGTATGTTTATCAATTGTCTGGTTGCCATAGTACAGGCTCTGCCTAGTTTGGGATCGGTTGACCATGTGTGAGTTGTCCCAGGATATAGTATAGTATTGTCCGTCGCCCCCCACTCATCCGGACCCGAGGTGGCGGCGCGTGGTGTTCCCGTGCGCCCCTCTTTGACGTAGCGAGGGGAGTTAAACACCTCACTCCCCTCGCCGACGCGAGGTGGCCCGCAGAGGCGGGCCGGCACCAGCCGGGGATTGCGGAAGTCGCATACGTTCCCGCGATCCCCGGCGTAGGTGGCAGATGGAACACCGGGGTGGTTTTAGTCAGTAAGAGTCTGACAGACCCCTCATTTCCATGAGGATTTCCCCCCGAGATCAAAAAAAATAAAAAAAGGATATAGTATAGTATATAGTATTATTTATAATCAATTTCATTTCATGTCAAATTTTAAGTAGGTAATTCTAAACATTAAAAGAAGATCGAACCGTGGGGCTGTTATTCTTTAGCCACTAATCCTACTATGCAATCTTCTTAAGCCCCTTCTTAAGAAGACCTATGGGGGACGTCTTTCGGCTGCTGATGATTTGGTTGTTTGTTTTTTACCGGAATGTGAAGTAGGTATCCCATCCTTTAGGGATGCCTACTTCGTATCCCGGTTAAACATTGCCGCTAGCAACATTAAGATTGAAATAAAATTACTACATTCATTTTATTCAAATGGGTTAAGTATGTACATACAGTGGCGGCTTTAGGGGGTGGCGAGCGGGGTAACCGCCCGGGGCCTCGCTCTTACAAGGGCCGCGCTACCCGAGTTCAAAAAACCTTACGTCATTTGAAATGTTTTATACTTTTAGCAATAAAATGAAATTATAGCACAGTTAATTATTTAATAATATTAATAGTAATAAGTGCCATCGAATTTGAGGAAGTCGATGACACGAGACCGGTTTTCAGTTTTGCAATTTTTTCAATGTAAATTTTTTCAGGGATGTTGCCTTGGCGATGGCGGATGTAGATGCTACCTGGGGCCCGACGACGTCGTTGATTCGGTCTGCTAGCTCCGCCAATTCCTCCATTTCGGCCTTGGACTGCGAGGCGATGATGGCCTGCGTCCCGCTTGGTAGACGGTTCGTCCAAATGGTGCGGAGAAATTCCTCGGGAACGCCCGGTCCACCAAGGTAAGTGGCGGTAGAATTGCGATGGTTTTCGATCGCCGAGTTCTTCATGTATAAGTAACTGCTTGACTTTTTTCTCGCGCGAGGCTGACATTCTTTTAATTAATTCTGCCTTGAGCTTTTTGTATTTGCTGGTTGCTGGAGGGTTTTCAATTATTTCTTGGACCTCGGAAGCATATTGCGGGTCCAGGTGGCCTGTGACGTAATAAAATTTCGTGTCATCTGCCTTTATGTTGGAAAGCGCAAATTGTGCTTCCATTTGCGAAAACCACAGCGAAGGCTTCTCCGGATAGAACGGTGGTACCCTCACACCCACGCGAAATGTTTCTAGGTGTTTCTCACCGCTATCTTGGCCTGCTGCGGCCACGTTGCGCTCACTTTCGTCTGTCATTGTAGCGTTCTTAGTCGGGGTCACCAATTTAGCGTTCTTCTCGAGGAATGCGTCACACACGCATTGGTGGTGGTGAATAAAAGTTTGTACACTGACACAATAAAGTTAATAGTTTATTGGAAGAACTTAGACAGCAGGTACACAGTTTAAAGTCCACAGCACAGTAAGATTGAAGAGTAGCAAATGATAGAAAGAAGGAGTAGACAGATAGAAAGCACAGTGAAATATTAAAAGCTCTTAAGCGGAAGCGCGACAGCGGATCGAGCGACACAGTGGTCAATTGGTAAGCGATAAGCTGACTGGCGGGCCGCCGGTCTGTACTGATGCGCGAGCGCGGTTCTCGAATGCGAGCCCCCACCTCACGCATTAAACAATGGAGCGGTCAGGCGGCCGACCGGTTTGATCACTAATAACAAACATGGTTTGCTTGTCTGTCCGCATATAAACAAAATTATTTATTTTATATTTTAGGAGACTAGGTAGGTACGCAAGCAGTACTACTACTTACTATATCTACCTAGTTATTAATCTACGCCACAATTGTGATTTCATTTTACATTTTAGTCTTGGTTTTATTTTTTTTTACCGGGACCACTCGCAGTTCAGCACACTAAGGCTGGTTACTGCTTAACCGGACTATCCTGTGGTGGCCTCAAATAAATTCAAGGCCACCAGGCAGGGCTTACAAACTAGCTAATTATCTTAAATTACCGCTCGCTGGGGCATCCCCTGCAGGATACGGACCTCGGCTTAGCGGCGTCGTTTCCGGAGGACAGCAAGGGACCGGCTGGGTCATATCATTATTATTTAGGGTCTTAGGAAACGCCGCAAATAGAAATACCTATGTACTTTCATATAAATTTCAAAAAGAGCAAGGGCCTCGCAAAAATCTGTCGCCCGGGGCCTCGCAAAGGACTGCCGGCCGGGGCCTCGCAGTGGTTAAAGCCGCCGATGTATACATATAGTAGTAGTTTTCGAAAGACAACGTTTTAATAGACAGCACTAGAGACTGAGCCTTCACCTTTAAGTAAACTTATTTTGTATTTCATCTAGATATTAACTTGTGACCTTTAAATATATTAGTGAGCTTAGCGTATTCAGAGCGATATTTTCAGAACGATATTACTGAGACTGTTTAGTATTATTATTGCTTGTTATATCATCTTCATGCTTGTCAAAACGTCAACCTCTTTTCATGGTGCTTTACCCGAAGAATAAACAAGGGACCCTATTTATTATTGAGCATCCGCTGTCCGTTTGCCCATCTTTCAGCGTGCTGTATTCCATGAACTATCTTTCTATAGACAGTTGATATTCTCACAGTGTGTATTCTATTACCACTTTAACTAAAATGTGAACATACAATAAAAGTGTTTTTAACCGACTTCAAAAAGGAGGAAGTTCTTTTTTTATGTTTGTTGCCCATTACTCCGTCATTTCTGAACCGATTTGAAAAATTAATTTACTAAAAAACAAAAAGTTGCTTTGGTTGTTCCTTCGTATTTTAACACCGACTTCCGAAATTTAAGTTATTTTATACTTTGTAGTGTTTTTTTTTTTTATTTGGAAGTCGGTTGTATTTTTTCAGTTTATGATACGTGTGGGAGGCTTATTTGCACTTGACCGGATTTATTTTTATTTTATTGAGCCTGCTCTTGACCTCGTTCGTAAGACGGAAAGCGATGGATGAGGTCTCCGACGGAACGAGCGCCCGCTTGTCTTTAAGGCCACGGTAACTCTTCTGAACAATTCCGCAACCCTGGCAACACTTGTCCACCCTAAACAATTTTTCCAGGCTATTTTTAGCTAAAGCGACGCTACCTTTTAGCAAGCTTGCCAGGGTCAACAGTAATGGCTTTATTTGCTCCACCGGCCAGCGGCCAGCGGAGACAGCTACACCAACGTTAATGTACAACGATCCAAATGCTCTGTTAACACGACAACTCGTCTAGTAAATATTGGTTCAACGTTTTGTGAAGGGTCAACAAACAATACAAATATTACTATGTATTTGGAAAGCGTTCTATCGAACGTTTTTACACAAAAGCTTAAAATATGAATGAAATGGAACATCCACTCTATATTTATTTTCGTTCATATTTTATGTTCTTTCAACACACGCAATATTGTAAAAATTAATGCTTTGTTATATTATTGACTAGCTTACGCGCATATCTCGTGTTTTCGATCCCGTATTTGTCCGTGTTCCCGATCCCGTTAGTGACTTGCCCTGTTAGTGAGTTTGTATGGAACATATTTTGCAACTGAATTTAAAAAAAGGTTTTCCTAACCGTTTGGGATACAATTTTGCTAAGGGTGTTACTACATCAAACTATCGAATGTTGATCGATCCCGTCGTTTTTTTTTTTTTTTTTTTTTAAGAAATTTATTTATTAGTATTGAAAAATATTTACAAATACATAAAAACTTATAGATACTATAAACAAGCGAGTAGAAAATATACAAGCGGAGTAAAAAGGGGAGGGGAAGAACTCACAGGGCATCGAGAAATTCGTCCACATCGCTGTCAACGGGAAAAGTGCCCAGAACACTGGCCGCATTGCGTTGAATGGCAATGCTGATTCGTTGGCCAAAGAAAAGACCAGCCCTCTGGTCACATGAAGCGTCGACTAACCATTTGCTGATTTCACGAAAAACTCGATGAGCACTCGGACCCCATGGCCCTAGTGTTTCAACCCCAAACGGGTCAAATACATAATTCCCAATAAGGTTGTTGTATTTGCGCCGATTGAGATTTTCTGCACCCGTAACAGGGCAAGTTAAATAAAAGCTTGTACAAAGCCAATAATCAGGAATCAAACTAGGACCTTAGTCCTAGTTTGATTCCTGATCAGCAGTATCGTTTGCGATCACTGAACCAAAGAGGCAGCACCTACCTACTTCATAAATGTAATCAGATATCTTCTCTGTACGTTTATTGTTTTTGTTATTTTTAATCAAAGTAAAAAAAAAACAAAAGTTCTAAATTGGACGAGTTTATCTTTTAATTATTTTTATTTATTTCTCTTGAGACTGTAAAGGAATGGAAAAATATACACATTTAATTATTGTACTTCAAACATGCGAAATGTATTTTTAGAGTACAATAACGTAGCTCCGTGTATTATTTGCATTTAGATTGCTATGTGAAAATTGAATAGATTAGATGTATGCAAAATCGAATAAATAGACTCGTCTGGAGAATTGTACACAATTATAATCCCAGTGAATTTCTCGTATGGACTTTCTATTTAATTGCACACAGCTGTGTGCAAAACTTTGATTCAAAAATATCAGTTAAATATATTAAAAAGTTTAAAAAATCATCGCTGCGTTAAATTAAGGCTTTGCTACGTTTTTGTTGAAATTGTTATTTAGGAGATCTTAAATGCGTAGTATAACATTTAAGGTAAGACCGCACTAGGCGGAACAGCCGGTCGATTTTGTCATTATGTCGAAGTGAAGGCTTGGGTGAAGTGATCACAAGGTGAGCTGTCAATCTATGTATATAAACAAGATGGAATGACAGCTCACTTTGTGATCACGTGACATCTTGATTGTATGTATTGACAACTCCCTCGTGATCGTGACGCGACACTATTTGATAAAGTTTGGTATACCGCACTAGAACTGCGCTGCCAGGGTTGCGGAATTTGTTCGAAAGAGTCACCGCGGCCCTGGAACGCAAAGGGCTTTAGAAGGAACACTGATGGGTTTTAGTCAGTAAGAGTCTGACAAGCCCTTCCGCTCCACCTAGAGCGGAAGAAATCATTTGATAATTTCCCATACTTAAAAAAACAAAAAAACTAGAACTACAACGGTGCGACAGTATTGCCGCGCGACAGTTTGCATGCGTCGCATTGTCACGTCGCGCTTGTCAGTGGAAAAACCTTTGAAATTCGTATTAGGATCAATTTCGATATAGACAGTGTTCATAATACGAATTTAATTTTCCGTTCCCACTTAGTTTACAAACCAAAACACGTCATGCAATAAAGCCGATTAAAAACTGGTCAAGAGCGAGTCGGACTTGCATGCAAAGGGTTCCGAACGAATTTCATTTTTGTAACATGTTACTTTCAAACCATAGACTTCTTATAGGTTTTCATGTAATCTTAAAGATTTTTTTTTCTAAATAGTTTAGTTTTTAGTTTCGGAGAAAAGGGGGGGAATGGTCATATTTCACTTCAAAACCATTTATTTTAAAATTTTGAAAAGAATATTTTATCTCTCACAATGAGCCCTTATATTTGATATATCACACGGTACAGTTATTTATTTTTCTAATTTTCAAAATGTATTTATTTTCGTTACACACACGGGTTTGGGTTACATAATATAATATGAGTACCAAGTTTCAACTGAATCGACGCCGTAGATTCGGAGAAAAACGGCTGTGACAGACAGACAGACAACCGAGTGATCCCACAATGGTTCCGTTTTTCCATAGAGAGGTTAAGCTCTGGCTGGGGGCCTTACATACATTTGAGGCCACCACAGAATTGTCCGGTTAAGCAGTAACCAGCCTTAATGTGCTGAACTGCGAGTGGTCCACGTCCAGAAAAAAGAATAAAGAGGTTCGGAACCCTAAAAATAAAATGCATAAATGGAAAAGCTTGCAAAGATGTACAAGTGACAGCTGGGACTAACGGATTGAGTTGCTTTCCGAGGCACGAAGGACTAGAGTGGTATCTAATGGATTCGCGGAACGGCCAGGGCCAACGTTAAACCTTGTAGATCCACATGTGCGGCTGTTATCACTGAGCCACGGGCTCTGCACGAGTTCCGCACGAGCCTCTGTTTCCTGTTCATTGTCGTCGTAATACACAATTAATTGACTGGCCTGTTGGTAGAGCGGTTAGTGACCCTGACTGCTTAACCGAAGGTCGTGGGTTCGATTCCCACCCAGGACAAATCTTTGTGTGATGAGCATGATCATTCGTTCTGTATCTGGGTGTAATTTGTCTGTTATATGTATGTATTTAGAAATATATAAGTATGTTTATCAGTTGTCTGGATGCCATAGTTTGGGATTGGATGACCGTGTGTGAGTTGTCCCAGGATATATTATTATTATATTATTATTAATGTACCTGATCTCACATCCACTGAACCGAAATAACATATAACAGATGAAATATTGAAGCTTCCGAACACGCGTGCTCTAGTATTTCAATATTTATGTTAGTACCAACGTGTCGATGCAACGTTGAACCCGTGTTTCGTGGGTAATTTACATCCCGGAATATATGAAAATCCGGAGAACACGTCTCTGTTATGTTACCACATCATGTTTTATAGGGTAGCTGGAGAGTAATTCAGTAAATTACCCCCAGCTGCCAATCAATCTATGAACAATACAAGCTTTTGTCCGCGTCTTAGTACGCGCATATCCCGTTTTTACCCGTTTCCGAAGGTTTTTCGGAAAATCCTCTCTCAGTCCTCCCCTACACTCCCCAAGGAACTTACATGTTAAATTTCAGAGTTCTACGACGAGTAGTTTCCGCTGAACGTTTTCTGTCTGTCATTTAGTCACTCAGTAACGGAAGAGTTCAACGTATGTCACCGGAAAATAACAAACTCCGTAAGATTATAAAATAACTTGAGAGATTGTAAACTCACGAAAAATTGTCAACTGAACATTTGGAATACTATTTTACGCATCAAAATTTGATAGTCCATAACCTCGCGGAGTCATTCCGAGAAATTGTGGACTGATATAAACTGGCGACTGGATTTAGAATTAATGTCCTTCAAATTTTAAGTCGCGACCGTTACCAATGGGCTACCCCTACTCCCTGGACAACTACTAGTATTTGGACCACCACTGGTCCCCTGTACCACCACTGGTCCTTGGAACACCACTACACACTGTTCCACCACTGCTCTTCGTCTCAACGTAACACCCACCATAATGGTTTACAGTACACACCTCAACGTCCTTCTCGTTAGAAAGGTGCAGGATCCTCCTCTTCATCATTTTGATGACGTAGCGGTCTCCGTACTCCTTCTTGTACTGACGCATCTTGAGGAAAAGCTCTCCTGTAAAGAAAGAAGACAGTCAAAATTAACAAGTATAATAAATTTATCATTCTAGGAGTCTAGCTAGACAGTATGGAGGGACATCAACCAAACATTCATTAAATCTTTTCATAATTATGCAATATTAGTCGTTTTACAAAGGCGGCCCAATAAATGTACCCGACATAAACTACGTCGAGACGCGATTTTTTTTTAATAATTCGTTAAGATAAATAAACAGTAAAGATAAATAATGCATTAGAATTATGAAACACCCTGTTAATAATAATAATAAAGTTTTATTGACATAAACGTGATTTCAATTGAAGCCCTGACTCCTGAGCTAGGTGGTACCTGTGTTACAGGAGTCAGTATCTTGTGGAACATTAACAATGTATACACTAAACTTAAAATTAAAATGAGTACAAATATTGCAAGCTGCTCTTGTGTGTGTGTGGAATGGTGTGTGGGCGTGTGTTGGGTGTATTTTGTTAATAATGTATATTAAAAAAATAGGACACCATTAGTTAATAATGTTTACGTATCAAAACAATGTCACCGTTCCATTCCGCGCCGTCCTTGAAATACAAGGCTCGGACTGCGCTCGCTACACGATGTTTCAAACTACGTCATGAGTCATGAAAATAATTTTTTTTTTTTTAAATAATTTAAACTGCGAAATATTGAACAAATTCGTTGAAATGCTTCATTAAATGAGGCAGCTTACAGGAATAGACGAAAACCGTAAATTCTCAACTCAATGTAAGGTTTAAGAGGATTTTGTTGGTAAGGGAAATTAGCATAGAGATTCGAAATCGAGAGATATTATGTATTTTTTAAGAGGAACGAGAGTTTAGAAAATGGATTTCCCAAAAAAATGATATCGAGGAAGGAAAATTTAGGGAAACAATCCGTGTATAAGCGAATTTTGTAGGTAAGGTATAGTTGTAGGTAATGGTGCCTTAAACAACATACACTACACCATTCAAGTTGGTGCCGAACATTCGCAGACTAGTTTGCTGTACCTACTTATTTAGTGGAAATACGTGAGTTCTCCTCTTGGTTATTATTCATTACTTGATTTTGCTATTGATAATAAAGAACGGCAATTCTTTCTTCATCCATAGCCATCAATATTTACAAATCTTCATGGGCTAGCAAGTATCAAAAACAAGAGAAGGACAGCGTCTTTGATAAATCGTATATATCCGTCGACGTGCTGAAGATGAGGGGTCACGGATGGAATGCTTTCAAAGGCCTACAGGCCTCTCCTACCGAGCCTTAAGATACCTAGCTTGAAGAGCTTAAGATGCCTGCTTGAAGAAACTTGTACACAATGGGATGGTCATTAAGACATTTGGAAAATGGTAGCTAGTTTTTATTTAGCTACACTTATTTCAAATTCTTTTCATTAAGCAAGCATGCGTAAGATACCCATGCCAGGAACTTTGTAGAAAAATAATTAAGAGGGAAAGAAAGCAATTTTTTTTTTATGGACAGTGAAAATCAGTGTGTAAATAATATTTTTCTTCCTTCTTTCGTGCAAATTTGCTTGACAGAAATTGTACATGTAACCTACCATAACAAGATACTAACACCAGCGGTAGGTAGGTACGAGACTACTACAACTCATCATCGGCCTAGCCTTTTCCCAACTATATTGGGGTCGGCTTCTAGTCAAACCGGATTCAGCTGAATACTAGTATTTTACGTGGAGCAGCTGCCTACCAGAACTCCACAACCCATTAACTGGGTAACACGGTACTCCTTGGCAAGACTGGTATCAGATTTTTCTGGCTTCTGACTATTCGTAACGACTGCCAAAGATCTACAAATGACAGCCGGGACCAACAGCTTACCGTGCTTTCAGAGGCACGGAGGAGTCTCGGTATGTTAAGATGGTCACCCATCCACGGACCAACCTCGGCAAGCTGTTATTATTTAGCCACAAGTGAGACGAGACGAGACGAGACTACTACAACTAAACTAACAAAAAGTACCGGAACGTAATACCAAAAAGTATTTTAAGGACACAGGCCTTGAACAAACAAACCACGCCTCTTCCATGTAACGCTTCGAGGGCAAAAACACACGAATTTTCGCTCCATTTTCATTGCACCCTGTTCTCAATCGATGTTGCAGATTATTTTTAACTTGCAGATTTTACACCACTGAAGGTGGAAGAACGGAAGAAGTACAGAGGATAAGCCTTGCTTTTCCGCCTATCAATCGGCTTTATCATCGGTTTCAATTCTAACCAGGTGCAGTTGGACATCAGTCTTTTATACTAGCTGTCGGCCGCGGCTGCGCCCGCGCCTATATCGAAATTTATGCTGAGCCTTCCTGATAGGCTTGATATGTGTAACTGTTGATTCAAAACTTCAATGGGGTCCCCCATTGAAGTTTTGAATCAACAGTTATGCCCAAAAATACTGCCGAGACCACAGTTTCAAGCACTTCATTGTTTAAGATGACATTGGGCCCCAGATTTCTAACATTGGGCAGGACAAACTTTATACACTTCGTTTTCTTCGCATTCAGAACTAGATTATTTGTCGTAAACCAATATGTTACCATGGAAAGATCGCTGTTTACGTTATCAAAATCTCGTCTATTCCTATCTACTTAATAAAATATTTTTCTTAAAAAAAAATATAAAAATGGCAAATCGTTTATTTTTCTTAAAGGGAATCTGTGACGTAGTGCTGTTAGCAAATTATACCTATATATAACTAGCTCTTGCCAGCGGCTTCGCCCGCGTAAATATCGTAAACTATCCCAAGGAAACGTAGTCCTGGGAAAAAAGTATCTTTGTCTGAATCCAGGATATGGTCTACACGTATGCTAGGTATGAGACGTGAAAAGGTAATAAACTATAAATATTATTAATCTTCCATACAAACTTTAACACCCCCTGAATTGTCTTTTGGGGGAAGTCGTGAAACATTTTGAATTTCAATAATGACTACCTTTATTATTTACTTCGGTCGGTATTTGTATCAAGTGTCAAGTTTATTGGCCCAAGGTATAAGATTCTTCCATACAAAGTTTAACACCCTTAATTCGCCTATTGAGGGGAGTTGGGAAAAACTAATAATGCCAATGTTTATTATTTACTTTAGCCAATATTTGTACCAAATTTAAAGATAAGTAGGATTAGTATAAATACAAAAGTTTAATAGTATAGAAGTATCGATGGAGGGACTACCTATCTGACTTCTATTACCCATTGCAACTCGTGCTTAAAAAAGGTCAAATTCAAGTTTTCATTTTGTTTTCATTGTCATTTTAACGGCACTCAATGTCAAAACCCGATTGCAAAAAGACGGCAAAATATGTAGTTCCAAACAAGTAACTATTCAAGCATTAGTGGCACGTACTTTGGTTAAATGATAAATTTTATTTATTTTGCAAGTAGGTTCAACGTAACACTTTTACACGTCAATCTTTTTTGGTCATTTTAAGCTAGATGAACCCGGTGTTTCCAAGCAGACTCTTTTTTGTTTGGAAGAGTATTTTTCCGAAGTGTTGTTTCAGAAGCCGGTGTCAAAAATCGAAAAATCAAAACCAGAATCCCGACTTTCTAAATTGTTAACTCTTTTGGTTTTTATTTGGAAGTCGGTTGTATTTGTTTTTTTTTAAATATGCCAGTGTTTCCTAGCTAACTTGCTGGTTTTATTATAGATTTAATGTCACCGCATCAGGCTGCTTGAAAAGTTACTTGCATGAAACATTTTATTTTATTTAATAAAGAAAGAAAGAAAGAATAATATTTATTTAGCACTTACATGAAACACGCACGGTACATAGAAATAAAATTAAAAAAGGAAATGTAGGTATGCTAAGAACTAAATGTGTGTCTCACGGCTGCACTAAAAAGGTCCATTTCAGCGATATGTCAGACCGACTGATGCTGTCTGACGCTGGTTTTCTAATGAACCTTACAATGGACGAGTGGCGGTTCATTTGAATCCATCTAATATAGTTATATTCTTACATATATATATACATATAGCATTTAAATAAAGTAAATAAAATAATAAACAGATATAATTGAAACAATGTGTATGAATGTGTTTGTGTACGTGTAATGTGTTAATTAATACTTAGAGAAACAAATACTTGAAACCAAAAACAAGCCACACGGCCAATTACAACAATAACAAAACTTTTCACTGTTCTTAATATTACGCTGTGGCGAGCCCGGTGACTCACAAAGCGATGCAAACCACCGAGCGCGTCAGACATACCACGGACATTTTATAGGTACTCAATCGAAGTTACCATGATAGTAACCCGTTTTTTATGAAAATTATTTAATACTTTATTTCACACCACAGGAAACTCAAAAACAAGATAATGGTAGACACCAGATAAATGTGCAATATCGGTCATTGACCCACATACATTTATTGACTTTCTTAATATCAAAAATAGAAATAAAGACATAAAGCTGTCCTGAATCGACTTCTATCGCGATCCTTTACGTTCTCTAGTAATTAAAAAAAAGGTTCATATTTTATTTTTCGGGTATAAACCTTTTTCTAATATCCCTTGATATTAGGAAAAGGTATATTGTATTGTCAAAATTTCAAAAACATTCCTTCAAAATCCGAGTTTAAACTTTTTACCTGAGGGGTAACGCTCAGATAAAAGTTTAAAAAAATATTTAAATTAAAACCTTTTGAACGATAACTTCAAATTCCCGAAAACGAGCAAAAACTAAGTTGCTAGAAATATGTAGTTGAAATTAAAATACAACAGGCTATTTCCCTAGACATTTAAAACAATAATAGTTTTAACGAGTTCTAATCGAGTTTACAGCCAAATTAAAACTATAAAGTGCTATGTAAAACCTGTTTACAGTTTACATTAAATAAAACTGTTCACTAGTTCAAAAGTTACGTCTTAAGTGGGGCATTGTTGGGAGCTGGGCTGTAGTTCATTGCCAATTAATTATGGAGTCAACTGCTTTTAAAATTTATTGGGCCTTGAAGAAGCTATTTATTATAGTCTTTGCCTGGCTAGTCTCCATAAAGCATCCAACGACTGACACAGATCTACAAATGACAGCGGGTCATCATCACATAATCGCCACGCTTGGCAGGCGGGTTGGCGATCGCAGTGTAGCTGTTGTTGTGTTCGTAAACGGGCGCCGTCAGTGGAGACTGGTCATCCCTTAGTTGCCACTGCCTCATTTTAATATTTGATACTATAAATTGTTTTTTTCTTTCTTTACATTATTCTCATATATAGAAGCAACAAGGGTAATGTAACCAGGATTTTTGTAAACATAAAATGATTTAAAAGAGTGTCCGTGGAGTTTCTTGCACGTTCTTCTCCATAGAGATCTACGCTTTCGAACGTGCAAATAGCTTCATGTTTTTGACAGACTGACTTTGACAATTCAAAAGTACCTGATAATGGTTTATTGAAATAAATGCTTTGACTTTGACTTTGGCTGCTCATTCTCTGGTGAGTCCCTTAGTGGCCTCTTACGACACCCACGGGAAGTGATGGGATGATGCTATTATTTTATGTCCAACACCATACAGCGGGTACCATCAGTATATCGTGCTTTCCGACGATCAGAGGTTTCTCGGAATATAATGAATATGAATAGAATAAAATAGAATAGAATTTTATTTTGCAAATATGGTTTATACAATAGTTATGTCAAAGTTTTCAGCCATATTTTACCATTCGACATGCAAACATTTACATTATTTATGAAACATGAGCTTAAATTTTAAAACCAGATCAATTAATAAATTATTATCATTATCTACCCATAATGATCACCCATCCTTAGACTAACCTCTGCAAGCATTGCTTAACCATGAAAATTGACCTGTACGGCAACTATCGCCTCCCTGAAGCCATACAAGCTGGAAATGCAAATACGACGTACGGACGATTGGAACAACATGGAATTCCCCAAAGTTATTACTGTCGTAGCACTTTCCTCCCGTAGCAATAATTTTCGTAGCACTTTCCTCTTGTAGCAAGCTACGACGTAGCCCGTAGCCTGCTAGCAACGCTGCGCTGCCAATACCTTAAGGCGCTGACCAAAAATTGCAATGAAATGTCGCTTTTAATTTATTGCGAAATATGGAACATTTAATACGTTTTATTATAATTACTCAAATATTATCTAGTTAAGTGATCTAATATAAAAAGCGGCCAAGTTCTAGCCGTACTCGCACACAAAGAGTCCCGTACCATAACTCGAAAAAAACACGATTCTTGTTTTTTTTTTGTTCATTATAATTACTTGTAGCTATAACTCCTTAAGAAAACATTCTGTGAAAATGCCAATAGTCTACCTATTACAGTTTATGAGATACAGCCCTCTAATAGGCAGATGGACGGGCAGCGGATGTATGTGAATAGGAATTTTAGTAAGGGGGCGTCCATAAATTACGTGAGGTGTTTTTTAAATTTTCTGTCCCTCCCTCCCCCCTGGTGAGATGTGATTGTGTGATTTTATTCAACCCCCTCCCCCATCCCCAAATCTCACGTGAGATTTTTCAAAATGTGTTGTTTGACAGTCAGTAGATGTATAACGTCGAAGTATGAATGAAATTATTTTATTTCGTACAAATTAGTGAATGATTTTAATCGGATTACGATCACGCTTAAGATTAAATCTTAAGCTTGTACAATCTGGATTAAATGGATCAAAATAGTATTTATTTTTTCTGTTTCAATCAGAAACAAAATTGCGTGATATTTGCCGAGACCTCTCTCCAACGTTAGATTAGATGAGATTTGACTCGACCCCCTCCCCCCCTTAAATATCTCACGTATTTTATGAACGCCCCCTAAGAGGTAAGGAACCTCGGTTTTCATATAAATGGTATATTAAATAAAAGTTTGAATATTTGAGTTATACGAGGCTTGTAAGAGGTTTACCGTAGTTAACCGTTGATTTGTGCTGAAGTTTTTTTTTCTAAAACATCTTGTTGGTAACAACGAAGTTCTTAGGAACATGTTCTGTTTTTTTTTGCATGAAATTATAATTGCTAAGATTGTACGTCTCTTGACAGCGCCTTAAGCGGATTATTCACTAGAGGCCAAAACGAAATAATATATAATATACTGATATATTATAGTTGAAGAGTTTGATTGTTTGTTTGAACGCGCTAATCTCTGGAACTACTAGTCGGATTTGGAAAATTCTTTTTCTATATGATAGCCATATTCATGTGGAAGGCTATACGGGAACGGGAAATTCCAACGGGAAAGGCTAAAGACGGCGAAAAAGGCAGGATGTGCGCATACGAAGTCGCAGGCAAAAGCTAGTTAGCTTATACTTAAATATGTTTGTATGTGGTGGTCAAACACTAAACCGATAGTGGAAACACCTATAAACCGATAGTGGAAACACCTATATAAGCAAGGTCCAGTGGACATGGCCTGCAGGCATGCTCGTGGGCATCCGTCTAGATCCCCGCCAGTATTATAAAGTTATAGAGATATGCGGAACAGGCTGGAAAGTCCTCAAAATTTCACTGATAAAGGGAGGATCCTCCGGCCAGACAGGTTTTGCGTCTGGTAAAACTACCCGATGGTTAAGTTGAAGTGAACAGGCTTCTTCTGGGTAAGCTCGCTCCATCGTCGACTTTGTCTCTGTCATCTCTGACCTAGACTAAAGACTAAAGAGCAAACCCATCTCAAATAAAAAACACTATGTATTGTGCGATGTAGAGTGCAATAGACACAGCATGCAAATACAAAATTATAACATCAAAAAAATTAAAATAATATTGCAGAAATAACACTTACAACAACTAGTGGGTAGTTTTGGAAACACAGTAGATACAAAGATGACAAGGAAAAAAATAGCCAATACGGTAGTTATTTTTGATGGACTTGGCGCTTGAATTTTAGGAGTGATGTGGAATGAAAATCAATTGATTCATCGCAATTATTAAACAAACACAAACACACAACACACACGCACACATACACAAAACACGCACGCACGTTCACATTTCGCAAATAACTTTGATAGCACGATATAGAATTTATGTGACGTCAGGTTAATTTTGAAGTTCACATATGGCGGTTTAGATGTATTTAAATCGTCATTTTTATTCCTATTATTTTGTTTATCCAATTATTTTTTTTCAACTTAAAAAGAAGAGTTTCTTTATTTCTCATTTTATAAACTTAAACCAAGGTCGGTCTGTGGATGGGTGACCATCCTAACATACCGAATTTCCTCCGTGCCTCAGAAAGCACGTGAAGCCGTTGGTCCCGGCTGTCATTTGCAAATCTTTGGCTAGGCAGATGATGATAAACTTAAATCTAGTGAAAAGAATTGCTAGTTAAATGTGATCTCAGTAAGGTAACGATTATCCTTTTGATAATCGAAACTAGTACAAAGTAGAAACTTTATACTGGTTCAACAAGTGCGTGGTTATATTTAAGGGTAGATCCTTAGTACGGACACTTTCGGATGATGTAATAATCGGAGATCGGAATAGGTAGGGTATATTTACCTAATGTTCGTGGAAGTAAGTAACATAGATTTGATAATACCTCCTCTAAAATCCTGGTAATAATACAGGTGAGTTTTTTTTTTCAAAGACCGGTTTAAAAAAATCCAATCATGCTGATATATTTTCATCATAATCGGGCTAGAGACTCCTTTCAGTGTTTTTCGCTAACCCTCATTGTTTCGGATTTGGCTATCCACGCACACTTTAAAAATTCACCCTGTTTAGTTTCTGTTCCTTCTTTCTTGTGGCTGTAAATACTTTTACTTTTTTAATGATTGTTCGAGAATATTTTTTTACGTTGTCCTGGCGACTGAATCGAACGGGCTTCTCTTCAAAAGTATTATCTCAGGCATTTACAAAAATGATGAAGATTAAGTTCTCATGATGTTTTTATTGGACAAGACGAAATTAATCTTAAGAGAAATAGAGCTTCTGGGAAATTATTTTTGTAGCCTACACGCGTACGAAAGAGATTAGCACCGAAAGCGGTTCATAAATATATTATTAGATTAGGAAAGAAAACTGCCTATTTACTCCATACATGGCAAGCGGCTCGATCATCCGCACCCCAATTGCGTAACTCTTCAAGAGAATCTTATTACCATTGTATCTCAATAAAACTAATACTATGTTAAAATTAAGGCATGTTTGCTCAGTTTATATTTTTGTAACTATAAGTACTTGCACGACAGTTACTACCAGTAGTATGTCATTCCACCTAGAGGACCATTGGCTCCTAAAACACAGGCTTGTGGCCTAGTTTAGGAGGCATCAGTTCGCCCTTTAATGTTACTGTATTGTACAGTATTTCCCTAACCTTTGTGTACTTATGTCTGTCTCTGTGTACAAATAAACATTTCTTTTTTTTTTAAACTCATTAAACCGCATATTCTTTCACAAAACTGAATATTACTGAAGAAATTCATTTTTCACAATTTAAGGCGAACAGAAATGAATAAAGTGAGAAATGAGTACATAAGAGGTAGTTTAAAAGTGGCGCTAGTGACGGAAAAGTTGGAATGAAAACCCTTGCCTTGGTATGGTCATGTGAGGAGGAGGGATGAAACGCATGTAACATAAAGAGTTATGAAAATAAATGTGGATGGATGGACAGGGTGGCCAAAGAAAAGATGGATGGATTGTGTGAGGAGTGATATGAAAGAAAAGGGAGTTAGTGATGGCGTGACGGCTGACAGGACAGAATGGAAGTAAAAAACGTTTGCGCTGACCCCAAGTAACATGGGTATGGGCACAAGTGGTAATACTTTGTTCTTATAAGTAGCATACTCTGGGTGCATCGTCCTCACATAACATTAAATTAATTTTTGTATACCAAATTTTGTAAAATCATTATTTGAAAAGAGTAACTATGGAGTTTCTTGTCCGTTCTTCTCCATAAGAATCTACCTTTCCGAATGGACAGTAGAGTCACTTTATTAATGTAATATTATTATTTCACTGAACTGTAAATGATGCCGTTTAATGGCCTAATTGAAATAAATGCTTTGACTTTGACTTTGACATGGCATAAGGGCAGGAAGATAAAGGTGAACAGAAAGTTATTCCGGCAGCCTAACTTTACCGCTGATCAAGCCAGATTCTTGGAGCGTCCCCTCAAACATTTACTTTTATCGTTACATTTTATTCTGGGGTTCTTAAAAATATAGCAAATTCCGAAACATATTTTCGAAGACTCAAGATTCCAGAAATAAGAATTTCAACCTTTTTTTGGACAATTCCTGCCGTGACCCTTTAATATTAATCCATCTTTATGAAAATGCGAGTTTGTTTGTTCATTACGCTTTAATGCCTAAATCGCTGAATCGACTCTGATGAAATTTGGCACACAGAGTGATGGGACCCTGGAGACGATTACAAGCTACTTTTTAGTGAAAATTTATATAGGTAAAAGCTTATTTATTATAAAAAAGTTACTTACGTGGAGAAATCTTCAAAAATTCCAAGGCACATCCTATGATGGGACGGCGCGGCGGCCCCGGTAGCTGATCCAGAGTATTCTCCTCATCAGCCAGGAGTCTCCATATGACGAAGGTGATGAAACCCAACAAAGCAAGAGTAAGGAGCATCTTGTTAACAGTTCATCGACCTTGGAGTTGATTAGGAGGCTGCGAAGATTCGTCTGAAAATAACGGACAAAGGAACAATTATTATGCGATAGATCCTTGACGTCATTTACCGGAATACCTATTGAATAATAGACATCTCTTATTCTAATAGATTGAAGTGCCAAAAGAAGACGTCTCAATTTCCTAGTGATTATTCAATTAAGTCTGAGCGTCAGTCAGTCCGTAGGTAGCTCGTGGCTTAATATTAACATCTGCATAAGTGGATCTTTGAGGTTAAGCAACGCTTGTCGAGGTTGATCGGTAGATGGGTGACCATCCATTACCAAGACCCTTTATGCACGTGAAGTCGTTGGTCAATACTCAATACTTTTATTGCGTTCCACATGTATTCTTAGGTGGTCGGGCACAGCAAGATAAGTATTTAGGTTAGGAGAGAGGAAGCATTTTATTATATGTAAAATTACTTAGAAAACTCTTAATATAGTTCTATTAAAGTCAAAGCATTTATTTCAAATAAACCATTATCAGGTACTTTTGAATTGTCAAAGTCAGTCCGTCAAAAACATGAAGCTATTTGCACGTTCGAAAGCGTAGATCTCTATGGAGAAGAACGTGCAAGAAACTCCACGGACGCTATTTTAAAACATTATGTTTACAAAAATCCTGGTTACATTAACCTTGTTGCTTCTATATATGAGAACAATGAAAAGAAAGAAAACACAATTTATAGTATGAAATATTAAAATGAGGCAGTGGCAACTAAGGGATGACCAGTCTCCACTGACGGCGCCCGTTCAAGAACATGACACGTGCATCAGCACCATTCAGCTCAACCATTTTGAAGGGAACTGAATGATCCGATACACGCGCCACCATCAGCGAGACATTGGAGTGCGCATGACACACCCTCAACTGCCCCCGCTATCTTATGTCAAACGAGGAAACTATCTATTAACATAATAAATATTAATAAGAAAATAAATAATAAGAGATGTAAATAGAATTAACAAATGAAATAAAATTCAAAGACTTGAATTCGTACTTCCGAGGCTGGAAATCTTTGACAGTCGTTACGAGTAGCTAGCGAGTAGTAGTAATTTTGTCCAGTCTTGCCAAGAGATTACGAGTTACCCGGTCACTAGAACGTGGAGACCAGATAGGCAGTTGCTCCATTTAAAAACTGGCCGAGTGCGAGTCGGCCTCGCGTGCAAAGGGTTCCGCACGAATTTCATTTTTGTTACATGTTATTTTAACACTATAGACTTCTTATAGGTTTTCCTGTAATCTTTAGGTTAGGAACTATTGTCTGCATTTTTTTTTCAAAATTTTTGATATAAGACAGATGGTAATTTTTCGTCTAATTTCTTGAATAACTTCAAAATTATTTGTTATAGAATTATGAAAAATATATATTTAAAACCCCCACAATACGCCCTTTCATTTTTTTTTTTTAATTTTCTTTTTGAAATTATCTAGAGTTTACAATCTCTCAAGATTTTATAATTTTACGAAGTTTGCAAAGTATCCGCGCGAAGCCGGACCGGGTTGCTAGTATGTTGGATTGTATGCATATTGTATAATAAAGAATATTTTTTACTAAAGATAGTTTCACGAAGTACCGATCCGATTGCGAAATTCTATCACTGGTTGAAATCTAATTTTGCTGAGTACCATAGTCTATATTTTTTTATCCCTGTGAACTCCACGTTTCCTATGGAATTGTGACCGCGGGAGCGAAGCAGCGGGAAGACGCTAGTTATTATTAAAGTTTTTTTTATTCATGGCGACTAATGAATCACTATTATTTATTTATTTACCCACGTTATTGGAGGTGTCCATCAAAAAGGTCAGGTGCGTTTTATTCACACAAGTGCACGTGTGCAGTTTTTTTTTCTTTTCCCGCCTTCCTCATGAATGTTCGACTGGTTGTTCCAGAGATTAGCGCGTTCAAACAAACAAACTCTTCAGCTTTATTATGAGTATAGATAGATGAGCATGAAACTATATAAATAAAAATTTCTTCACGACTACACGACGCGGATGTACACCCTCCTTCCGATCTGGGTGTAGCGGAAGTAGACGTACACCCTAAGGGGTAAGGTTGAAAATACACTCACATTACGCCAGTTATAGTACCATATTACCATCAATTGGGCACAAATCCGGACACCGGTGTGCTACAGATAAATTCCAGGTGGAAAATCACACTAACACTGCACGCCCATTTCATCAAATCAATAAAAAATTACGAAGATAAAACGCATCAAAGATAGAGAGTGGGGGCTTGTAAGGTCACTTTCCAGTAAAAAGTGTACTGGAATGAACGGGTGACGTCACACGAGTTTTCAACGCACCGTATCGTTTTAATTTTTTGTTAATGTGAGAAAATAAAAAATACGTGTCCTCTTTTTTTTTTTTAAATCTATCTGATTTTTGTAGGCAACAACGACGAACAAAAATAAATATACTTAAGGTTTTGCCGTAGTTGGGTTACTAAACAATCAAATAATCATTATTTCTGATAAAAACACATATTCTTTTAAAATAATACGCAAACATTCCTTGAGAATAAATACTATATTTTATTTCGCATTCGCAAGGCCAAAGTCAATATCTATCAGACATGATTATTAAATTTAAAAGTAGATACAATAATTATACCAAATATTTATTTTGTTTACCTTGAATAACAATTTACTAGGATATACTTACCTTATTAATATTTAATAATTATAATGAATTGTCTCCTTCACTTCCTTTTCCATTAGCGTCTCAAGTATAAAGATTTTCCACTTAAATATCTAGTCTCAAAGATACGACTAAAATGAGATATTTAAGCCTTTTGAACCCTTAAGTATTAAGCCCTAAGGGCTCGAACTAATTGTTTTTTGCGCAACGTAGTCTTTCGACAAACCTCTTTTACAACGACAAATCATAGAAATTGAAAAACATTTTTTTTTTTGTTTTTTTTTTGTTTTGCCGCAAATTCACTTCGCGACTGTTTGCGCTTAATAAAGCGCAGGCGCCACGTTTTGTTGCGAAAATTAACCTAGGCGTTGTAACTTGTGGGTATTAAATAAATCCAAGATGGCGCGGACGACATCGCGGGGAACACACTTAAATACTTGTGAGGAGTAAACACTTAATGCTTTTATTTAATTATTAATAAACAAAGTTGCTGCTGAACACAGATATCTATTAATTAACAATTACTTAACACAAGATCTACTCACATAGTTAATTGCGAATATCCATTACATTGTTTACATTGACAAGTATTAGAAGTATATGTATGTAGTCACAACAATTTAGGTCGGACCAAAAGTTAATAGTTAAGGCGCTTGGTGACGGGATGAGCACGATATATTACAGGCGGAATTTTCGAAATTACCGATTTTTTTATTGGCTGCCGCCACAGAAAAGTTCCTCTTGCGCCTCGTAAAAAATGAAACAAGTGTATTTTTCTGAATTATTACAGAAAGGACTATTTCAAACATATCTTATAATATTATTCACGTGCTGCATCGTCGACCACAACATCACTTTCCATCAGAGGAGATTATAGTCCAACGGGAGCCTATCAAAATAAAAAAACCGAACGAATTTCGTTTTTAAAACATTATCTGGATGCATCTATAAATTGCAATTAAGAACTACTACTATTTTGGGTGTTCAATAAAGTATATTCTTACCTTATTCTTATAATAATAAGAAGAGCGAGAATACCAAGCGCCTTAATGATTTATTTATATGTCGCGACTCGAACTGTGTGATAAGCCAGAATATTCATTAAGTAGTAGTTTTATTTAAATATATGTTTACAACTGTTTTAATAAATACTTAACTAACTATATATCTACACTTGAACTACTAACAATAATTGTCATATTGAAATGAAAAACAAAAACTGAAGTTAAATATAAACTAACATCTTAAATGAAGAAACTTTACTAATTACTAACAAAAATACTATAAGTAAAATTAGAATCTAAGTTATTTTTATTGTGTTTTACTAGAAATAAAAGACTTTTTAATTTTTTATACGCTAGAAATAATAATAAAAATTCCTTAGTAGTTGAATGCAAAATCGAAACTCATTTATCCAAATTAGCATGCGAATCAACTTTATTACCCACGTCAAAAATTACAATAGTTTTAGATTTCTGATTCAAAAATACAGCTCGTGTATATAATATATACCTAGTGTATATATAATCCGTTTTGTTTATTGCTTTGTATAGGAACATTAAAAAGAAATTTAGAGAAATGTTGCAGTGTTAACTGGTGAGATCCATCATTCTATACTTCTTTTTTAAGTATGGGAAATCATCAAATGACTAAGAGTGAATATATGAAGAGTCTGACACTCCCTTCTGCCCTTTTGCGCTGGGCGGAGCAGAAGGGAGTGTCAGACTCTTACTGAATAAAACCCATCCGTGTTCCTATTAATGCCCCTTGCGTTCCAGGGCCGCGGTGACTCTTTCGAACAAATTCCGCAACCCTGGATCCTTCTATATTTAACGTTATGAATGCGAAGGTAACTCTGTCTGACTGCTTGCTACCTCTTCACGTCTTGACCACTGAGCGGTTATGACTGAACCTTGTCACACGGGTATACCATGTGTTAAGGACATCGGATACATTTTATTCCAGGTGTATGTCTCTTTGGGATAGTGTCAACCAATGGCGGATCCAGGAGGTGGGGGGGGGTTAGTTAGTACACGGATGGGTTTTGGTCATTAAGAGTCTGACACGCCCTTCCGCTCCACCCAGAGTGGAAGAAGTTATTGATGATTAACATCCGTAAAAAAAAAATGCTTACCTCTTAACGAAAACAGGTTTGATGATAAGTAAGATAAGTATGATAAGTATCGGCCTGACAGATGGCGCTGCCGTCGTGTAAACATTGAGTCTTTCGCCGAAAGTTTTTAATAAATTGATTTAAATAAAAATACTAAGTTACCAATAACGTATTGTGAGTTAAAGTGAACATTAACCAACCAATGTATCGTACAAGTGTTATCTTGAAGAACAATCTCAGTTTAGATATGAACAAACGTTATAAACAAAGTGACAGTGCATAAACAGCTAAAAGTAAAAAATACAACTCTACCGAATAATACCACGAAAAATTCGACATCGCATCGGTAAAGTTTGTGTTCACTGTATGCAGTGACATTACATACTCTTTATTTTGATAAAACTATAGTGAACAATAAGAGATCTATGACGGTTTTTTTCTACAATTTAAACTTCTTGTCAGCACTTCATGCGGACAGTAGCTGAACTAAAGCCTAGAACTTATCGACTTCAGCTAACAGACATCTAGCGACAAATAGCTGAAATATGAGTGAAACCAAAAACATCACCGTGAGACGCGCGCGTGCGCGTTCGACCTCCGATATGGATGATAGTGTTGTAAACTACGCACTAGATAGTAAACACACTGAGAAAAAAAACACTTGATAGTAGAACAAAACTTTTACGAGTCGTAACTATGATAATTATTGATAATATTATTCCAATTGGTATTAATAATAATAATAAATCTTTATTTAAATAAAAAACTGAGTACCTACATGTAACAGTTTTCACTAAGTAGGTAGTATTCAATCTTTGTCAATCAAGTGGGTGACGTGCTGGTCTCCTTGCTAGGCTATGGACCAGCCTGTATTAAGGAGTATCAGTGCCCTCCAATTGTTTCAATACAATTTTATTTTTAATAGTCTATTTTTTTATTATTATTAAGTACATTACAATCGGTATTATAGGTACAAATATTTCAATCAAAATAAATTTTTGACCAATCCCAACAGTTCAACTATCTTAGAGCGTGGCCTCAGGTATACGGAACTTTTTATTGAAGAGACCAAAGTCCAAAGTTGGCCAATAGTCTCCAGCCGGAATCGAGGGCAAGAAACTGGACTTTGACCGTTATAAATTATATGGTGTGGTCTGATACAACGCTGGATAAAACCCAGCCTGGCCAAAGTTCAAATCTGAATTGTAATAAACAACTTCCAAAGTCCAGAGTACACTGGCCGTTATTGCGGACTTTGCTCCGTACATTTTAAGGTGTTAAGGTGAAAGCTAGGCTACGCTAGGGTCAGAGCCTGCCAACAGGCTTTCGAGCCCTTCCGCCGGCCTCATCACCATCGAGGCCATCCGGCCAGTGCTCGACCTGTGGCTCGGGAGAAGGCACGGCTCTCTGACGTTTCGTGCGACGCAGGTCCTCTCGGGGCATGGCTGTTTCGGGAGGTTCTTGTGTCGCATAGGCAGGGAGCCGGACGCTCGATGCCACCACTGCGTCGACTGTCGGGAGGACACGGCGCGGCATACGCTTGCAGAGTGTGCAGCTTGGGAGGAGCCGCGCCGTGCCCTCATCTCTGTTGTAGGCGGTGACCTCTCGCTGCCGGCCGTAGTCCATGCTATGGCCGGCGGTGAGGAGTCCTGGGACGCGGTGGTCTCCTTCTGCGAGACAGTTATCGCGCAGAAGGAGGCTGCGGAAAGGGAGAGGGAGATCACAACCGCTCTCCCTGCCCGCAGCAGGCGCATCGGGCGTCGGAGGAGGGCTTACGCTGCCCTCTTCCGGCCCCCCTAACTGGGTCCAGGGGCGGCGGACTTGGGGATGTCTGTCGCCCCCCATTCATCCGGACCCGAGGTGGCGGCGCGTGGTGTTCCCGTGCGCCCTTCTTTGACGTAGCGAGGGGAGTCAAACACCTCACTCCCCTCGCCGACGCGAGGTGGCCCGCAGAGGCGGGCCGGCACCAGCCGGGGATTGCGGATGTCGCATACGTTCCCGCGATCCCCGGCGTAGGTGGAAGATGGAACACCGGGGTGGTTTTAGTCAGTAAGAGTCTGACAGACCCCTCCACCCGCCCCAGGGTGGAGGATTTCCATGAGGATTTCCCCCCGAGATCAAAAAAAAAAAAAAAAAAGGGTCAGAGCCTGCCAGGGTTGCGGAATTTGTTCGAAAGAGTCACCGCGGCCCCGTAACGCAAAGGGCTTTAGAAGTAACACGGATGGGTTTTAGCCAGTAAGAGTCTGACACGCCCTTCCGCTCCACCCAGAGCGGAAGAAGTAATTTGATGATTTCCCATCATTAAAAAAAAAAGGTGAAAACGACAGGGTAGCCCGCGAAATTCAAATTTTCACAAGTTTTTTACTTTTTGCAGGTCAGTGTCAGGTTGTATCTTGATAAAAATACGATTGGCGACCGTAACAAATATGGCTTTACTGAGTCATAATAATTAAAATCATCAATACAGGTTGTTTCATTCACGTAACTCGATTGAATTACTTTTTTATGAAATAACCATTCAATCGAGTTAAATGTACTTAGAAGGTTGTATTGATGATTATAATTCTGTAAATAAATACGTGTTACGGTCGCGAATCATATTTTGTTCAACGTACAGCCTGACACTGACTTGCAAATTGCAAAAAACCTAAGAAAATTTGAATTTGGCGGTCTACCCTGTCGCTTCCACCTTAATAAAGCTGATCAACCCCGCTTATAACAAAGCTTTGACGCGATTACAGCTGAAGCGTGTGAACGCTGGCATGCTTTCGGGAAAACACACATCTCACATTTTCATTGAAGGTTTAGATAGGCAGGGGTGCACTAATAGTGTATTTGTGCACCCAATGTCATGTATTGTAAAATACTTTGCATACTACTGTATAAATTCAAGTTTTTAAAACTTAACAGACATATGTGTTGCTGGGGAGTTTGTTGCGCCACTTCTTCTTCCCAGCTACAACACTAGGAAGTGGTGACGGGCGGGCGTTTTGGGGGACTGTCTTTATGTAGAACTTTGACGTTCAAAAAGTGCTGGCACTCAGCCTAATTTGAATAAATGACTTTTGATATTGATTTTTTTTTAATTTTGAGTAGGTACCAAAGGCATAGCTATACCTTTTACATGAGGGGAAGAGGGGGATGAGGGGTCGAAGGGTTCAAATATTACTACTTTTTGCCCGTGCTCCAAGCAGAAAGGCAAAATTCAGAACGCCAATATCATTCGAAGTGCTAGTGATTATATATTTGAGGGCCCGGATTACCCATCCGTACCATCCGTCCAATATTTATTAGTGAACTAGCTGCCGCCCGCGGATCCGCCCGTGAGATTGTCGAATATTATGTGTATTCCAGGCTATAATCTACCTCGGTGCCAAATTTCATCAAGATCTGTTTTGCCGTTCATACAAACAAACAAACATTCGCATTATTATAATATTAGGGTAGATAAGTGAATTATACGTGCAATTCTTTATGAGAAATAAAGTTGTTCTTAAACCTAGATCATACCTACTTGTAGCATACCTCGTTGTGTGTAGTTGCTGAGTACGCGTAGTTTTCTTCTTTTGGCCATTTTATTTAAAGGTTCTATTTCCTCGTCTGAAGCTGTGGTATTAAATTTCTTATATTGTTTAGATAAATGATTTGGTTTCAATTTTTGATTGTAGTTTTTTTCTTGATTTACCATTTTTACTTGTGATGTTGAACATTCTTGTAGCTTTAATGGATGTTCACTGTCCACAGGCACGTTTGGTAGTGTGAAACAAGACTTCGGAGTCAGTAAAACCAATTGTTTTTGCCAGATTTAGGTTTTGATGTACGAATAGGGGTTTCAGCTGTGCAGACTTTTTTATAATTATTTGTGATAAGTTTATATATTTTTCTTATTCTTGCTGTAAAGTCGTGTTTTCTAAGTTTAAGTTAGTACAGACTTTATTTTCGTTATATGCTAAGGGACCCCCTAAACACCCGCCTTGTATATGCCCGTGAATAGTACCCACGCTCACATTTCGCCATGGGCGACCCTATTGTTATCAACCGGGCAAAAGTTCAGTTAGAAAAAACCCAATAACAATTTTCTTCGAACCCAAAACATCTTGTTTAGGAGTAGCGCTTGTGATTTATAGTTTTAAGTCAATTCAGATTATGACGGTATCAACGACCGCTAGTGGTTTAGTCTCAGAGTTCAGTTCACTTCATATATATTGTATTGTTAAGGTGGAAACGCCAGGGTAGCCCGCGAAATTTAAATTTTCTTATGTTTATGGCAATTTGCAAGTCAGTGCCAGGCTGTATGTTGAACAAAATATTTTTCGCGACCGTAACACGTATTTTACGGACTTATACCCTCTAAGTTCATATAACTCAAATGAATGGTTATTTCATAAAAAAAATCATTCAATCGAGTTACTTGAATGATACAACCTGTATTGGTGATTTTAATTATTATAACTCAGTAAAGCCATATTTGTTACAGTCGCCAATCATATTTTTATTAATATAGAACCTGACACTGACCTGCAAAATGCAAAAAACCTATGAAAAATTGAATTTCGCGGGCTACCCTGGCGCTTTCACCTTAAACTGTTTCGTTACTAATCGTCTGCTTGACTAACAAAACACTGCTTACATAAACGCGATAAAATTGCATTAGGTACTTTACTCTAAATCCTCACCAGCAAAGTCACGGACAAATCTTAGTGTAGGGACTCAAACAACAAAGGAGCTGTGCAACAATACCGTATCATGTTGCACGCGTAAGTATTGTATGATCACATTTACACAATGCTTCGCAGTGTGAGAATCACAGCTGGCACATTACACCATTAATGCTTCCGGCTATCTTCAGCTCTTTCCGAATACACCTTTTTTAAGGATGGGAAATCATCAAATGACTTCTTCCGCTCTGGGCGGAGCGGAAGGGCGTGTCAGACTCTTACTGACTAAAACCCATCCGTGTTGCTTCTAAAGCCCTTTGCGTTCCAGGGCCGCGGTGACTCTTTCGAACAAATTCCGCAACCCTGGCGAATACACCTACAGACGTATGTTGAAACACTGGCTTTTCTGTGAGAAGAAGTCGGGATGGTGGATGTAAACGATATTTTTTCAGACATATCTGTTTACTCACAATGTTTTCTTCACAGAGAGCAGTGATTATTTAATAATTTACAAAACACATATTAATTATAATTATCATTATTTATTTACATTTTTTTTTCGCGGCACGCTACGCGTCACCACGCAGCGTAACTCGACGCCGTCACTTCGTGAGTCTTAGTTTATAACTTATATTTTGTGGAAACAAGATTAATATGTGTAAGTTTATTTATTTTTGTATGTTTAATTTTTGTATTTATCTATAGGCCTTAGTTGCCTGATAATAGAGAATTATTATTATTATCATCCCATCACAAGTATCTTCGGATTACTTTCTGGGAAGCCCCGGCAACTTAATTGTATTGTATAGATTTAATATAAAATGCCTGCCAGGGTTCAAACCTAGACTACCTACAACTGACTCATAAACATTGGTCACTGTCGTTCTCTTCCACTGATTTCGATTTTAGTCAGAGAAGGAATAAAGTTTGGAATCCATCGTTTAGCCAATAAGCCACACTCGTAAGATGCTTGAACTTATGCGTAGAGATGAAGAAGTTTTCTGGATTCTTAAAATTTAGAACCATACCACTAGGGGGCGTTCATAAAATACGTAAGATGTCTTACGTTGGAGAGAGGGAGGGTCTCGGCAAATATCACGCAATTTTTTTTTTGATTGAAACAAAAAAGAATTATACTATTTTGGTCCATTTAATCCAGATTGTTCATGCTTAAGATTTAATCTTAAGCGTAATCGTAATACGATTAAGATCATTCACTAATTCGTTCGAAAGAAAATAATTTCATTCTTACTTCGACGTCAAACATCTACTGACTGTCAAACCACACATTTTGAAAAATCTCACGTGAGATTGGGGGATGGGGGAGGGGGTTGAATAAAATTTCACGACATCTCACCAGGGAGGGGGGGCAGAAAATTTAAAAAAACACCTCACATAATTTATGGACTCTCCCTACTGACCAGGACCAATCTCGACAAAGTTATCGACTGACCGAATTCAGTCGATAAGTCCTAACGTTTTGACAATACCGATATGTCATCGCTAGCAAATGTAAATTTCGGTTCCTATGACCTAGCGTCGAATTCGAATTTCGACAACCCGCTAAGCGTATCAATATTATTCGGTAGTCATGACAACGGTATTATTCGGTAGAAATTACCGAAATCACTATCAATGTCGAGACTGCAGACCCAGGGCTGTCTTTGCTCAGGGGTGCAACAAGGAGTACCAAAATCCCGGATGCAGAGTCCGAAAGGGGGCAAAGCCTACAGTTTTTCCAAAAAGAGGCAACTGATTTGATTTTTTCTGATCAGCCCTATGGGCGCTAGTTACAAAAGCGGGGGAACAGATTCACTTTCGTACCCCATCGCTGAATATGCATAAGATAGCCCTATGCTTGACATAACACTAAATCTATTTCTTAAGCTACAAAAGAATGCTTAGTGTGGCCGTGTAGATGGCTTCCAGAATTATTGAATGCATTGAAGCTGAATACTGCACTCAACACTCTTCATAAAAAAAAAACAGAAATAAGACTGTTTACACACGATTGTCTTCAGCAACATTAGTTACCAACACAATGGCAGGTAGAAACTTTTTCAGGTCTCGCCTCAAGCCCAAAAACGCCTGGCTAAATTATCAAAAAAAAAAATCTAGTTTGTGAAACCATTTTGAAGCATTAACACTTAACAACACAACAGTATTTAGTAGATTCATGCATTCACTTGCCAATTAAAATATAAAAATACATAACCCGTATTATATTGACGTGTTTTATAGACATGATAATTTTAGAAAAATATCTTCCGCATAGAACCATCGACTGGAGACGTTCAAACGGGCACAAAAAAATCTGCTTTGACACAAATGAACGGTTCGCCTTATTAACGTATTAATACTTATTTATTATTCCACTTAGAAACGAAGGTAGGTATTTAATTCAATATTAAATACAAAATCTGTACTTACATCTTTATTGAATGTTTCAAGACGTACTATCACAGCGAGATAACAGTAATAACAACAAAGTTACACACACAAACGACACTTCGCAATATTATTTGTTCATCACTTAGGCAACAACAATGACACTTTTATCTATTATTAAACACTATTAATAATATCCAACACTAATTCTCCCGCCATTCACGACTCGTGAATAAGAACCGACTGAGAGCGAAAATTTTCATCGAAGATAATAAACCAATGACACATGTTTGAAACAAAGTTCATAAAACATCGACACACATACATTGCTAGCGGAACGAGATTAGAACAAACAACGTACTACACTTAAGTGGCAATGGTATGGACACAGCGCGAATAACCACGAGGATGCATCAAGGTTAACTACCGGCATCTCATATCAATTTTTTGCCGCATAATTATTGATATTTTTATTTGTTGGAACTGGTAAAAACGCTTGTTTTATAACGTTGATAACATCTCTGTATTTTGGTGAGAGCTATATCGTTTTTTTTTTATTTACTAGCTTTTGCCCGCGACTTTGTACGCGCATATTCCGTTTTTTACGATCTCGTATGGCCTATAGCTTTCCTCACGAATGTGTCTATCACATAAAAAAATAATTTTCCAAATCCGACTGGTTGTTCCAGAGATTAGCGCGTTCAAACAAACATCTTCAGCTTTATTATATTAGTTTAGATTTGTTCTCGCACAATTCCAATATCATGATTGACAATTTTTCGTACATAAATCTTGTTGGGGCGAGGCAAAACAAGGTAACTGAATTTGAAGGTGTATCTCAGTTTATCTCAATGACAAGCGCACCTTGGGGGAGCTGCAGGTCACCACCACGATATCCTAAACGAACTGTGTGATTTGCTATAATTATACTAAAAGGTAGAGCAATAATTCTTGAACGCATGCGTAGACCTTTTTTCTAGTGTCAAAGGATGGAAGTATGAAAATATTACTAGAATACAGTATACCATTACAGTCGTACATAATTTGGTCAAAATTATTTTTTTTTTAAATTAATGCAAATTAAAATTGTTGCGTTGTTTTTCCCGTGGCGTTGATCCCGTACTCTTCACACAGCAGCCCCGGATCTAGGGGGGGGCAAACCGGGGTACGTGCTCTGGACGGCTAGTTCAAGGGGCGCTAAATTATTCAAATGTTTGAATAATATGGTGCTCATTGATTTGCGGCGGGTTTGATAATCTAAGCGTTTTTGTTACTTTAAATTCGTAATTTGTTAAGAAACATCGAAAATATTGATCAGTGACCACGTTTGTTTGGAATTAGTTTTTGTAAAAGTAAAAAAAAAACTTTGATCTTCAATGTCCAGAAAGTCAAAGTCAAAGTCAAAGCATTTATTTCAAATAAACCATTATCAGGTACTTTTGAATTGTCAAAGTCAGTCCGTCAAAAACATGAAGCTATTTGCACGTTCGCAAGCGTAGATCTCTATGGAGAAGAACGTGCAAGAAACTCCACGGACACTCTTTTAAATAATGTTATGTTTACAAAAATCCTGGTTACATAAACTTTGTTGCTTCTATATATGAGAACAATGTAAAGAAAGAAAAAAAAACAATTTATAGTATGAAATATTAGAATGAGGCAGTGGCAACCAAGGGATGACCAGTCTCCACTGACGGCGCCCGTTCACGAACATGACGCGTGCATCAGCACCATTCAGCTCAACCATTTTCAACCATTACACGCGCCACCATCAGCGAGACATTGGAGTGAGCATGACACACCCTCAACTGCCCCTGCTATTTCATGTCAAACAAGGAAACTATCTATTAACATAATGGTCCAGGGTTCTCACATTTACAGAACTTGAAATAAAAATTGCTTCTAAATTATATAAAACTATGAATATCAATCTGAAAATACAGAAAAAGAAAAGTTTATTCCAACATAATATAAGATTATGCGGAATAGTATTATTATTAGACATAAAAGAGGGTGAGCATCTCTTCCAAATATAAAACCTAACTAGTGGAACCAAGCGGCTGAGGCTGTGGAGCAGGGCCGGCATTTAGCCAAGCATTTTTATCAAGGATATAATCTTCCAGTTTATAATATGCCTGTCTACATAGAGTGCGTTTTATGCATGTTTTAAATTTTTTCTCATTCAGTTCGAGAATCTCACGTGGTATTTTATTATAAAACTTAATACAATATCCCATAAAAGAAGTGTGTACTTTAGCCAATCTGAATCGGGGTTGATCTAATTTATTCCTATTTCTAGTATTAAAATTATGCCTATCACTAATCTTATTAAAAAGATGAATATTTTTCCGAACTAACATAATGTTTTCGTATATGTATTGACAAGGTACCGTCATGATGTTAATATCCTTAAACAGTTCCCTTAGGGAATCGCGCCGACCAAGATGGTATATGGCTCTGATGGCTCTTTTCTGCAGAATAAATATAGACTCGATGTCTGCAGCTCGTCCCCATAATAAGATACCGTAAGACATTATACTATGAAAGTAACTAAAATAAACCAGCCTCGCGGTATCTATATCAGTAAATTGACGGATTTTTCTGACAGCATATGCTGCTGAACTTAGCCGTCCTGCAAGAGATGTTAAATGAGGACCCCATTGTAGCTTTGAGTCAAGCGTGATCCCTAGGAAAACCGTGTCTTCGACGAATTCAAGTTTCTCTTTGTCCAATACTATGTCGCAAGTATTACTTTTGACATTCGGTAAAGCAAATCTGATGCACTTAGTTTTTTTCCCATTTAATACTAAATTATTCGCAGTGAACCAATTTTGGACCTGCTGTAGCGCATTATTTACGTCGTCAAGACTTGTAGAACGTCTATCTATCTTAAAAATTAAGGACGTATCGTCAGCAAATAACACCATCTTTGGTTGATTTTTTTTTTTAGATTTTTTTTTTTTTTAGAACCAATGGTTACCCATGTATGGTCTAGAAAAAAAAATTTATACCAATGATGAATCGAGTATTTTAACACCCGATATGTACATAATACAATTAATCACAAACATGGAAGAGATGGAGGCGCCACTAGCAAGTTTCTGCCCCGGTTCGGTTAAATCGTAGATCCGGGGCTGTCACATACCGTGTGACAGCCCCGGATCTATCCTACCTCAGCTATAGTGTAGCTTCCTGCCAGTTATAGAACTTTCTATATCAGAACAGTACCTAGTTCCAGAGATAGGAGAAGTACCGTGCTACCAAGATAATGGGTCTAGTTCGATCCAGCCCGTCCCTAGCTGTCCTCCCCCCAGCGACGCCCTAAGCCGAGGCCCGTACCCCACAGGGCCCTTAGCGTGTAGTCGCTTAGTTTGTTAGTTTTTATAAGCCCTGGCTGGAGGCTTTAATATTATATTAAGGCCACCACAGATAAGCACGGTTAAGCAGTCGACAACCTCATAGGTTGAACTGCGAGACGCCAATAAAAAAAAAAAGTTAATGGGTAGTGGAGATCTGGTAGGCAGTCGCTCCTCTGGAAGCCGGACCCAATACAGTTGGTCAAAGGCTAGGCAGATGGTGACTTACTTTCAAAGATACAAGCATGCATAAACAATTTAAACTCTTTATTAAAACTGGCCTGGACTGGCCTGTTGGTCGAGTGGTTAGTGACCCTGACTGCTAAACCGGAGGTCGTGGGTTCCATTCCCACTCAGGACAAATCTTTGTGTGATGAGCATGATCACTTGTTCTGTGTCTGGGTGTAATTTGTCTATAATATTTATGTAGTTAGTATGTTTATCAGCTGTCTGGTTGCCATAGCACAGGCTCTGCCTAGTTTGGGATCAGATGACCGTGTGTGAGTTGTCCCAAGATATTGATATTAATATTAATATTATTAATTAATATATTTACACTTGGTTTTATCAGTATCTATGTACATATTTAGTATCTAGTAGTGTATGATTCACTGGATTGATGGCGTAGCCCTTTGTCCTTGCTACTCGTACGCACTGAAATAGATACATGGGTACAGTTAACAAAGCTATTTGGTATACAGGCAAAAATATTATGTTATCCACTGCACTGCCAATATTTATTTCTATTGTGTGAATTATAACTTTTTAAGCTTATGAAATGCTTACGAGTGTGGTGTACAATAATTGTCTACTCAGCATACTCACAACATTGTTTGAAAGAAGTTGCAAGTTTGCTGCCTGCATACCAAATAGCTTTGTTGACTGTACATATTAACTGTAATTTGATGCTTGGCAGCATTGACCTTTGAACTGGCGGGTGGCTGGTGTAATGATCTGTAGATTAGATGGTATCTGCAGGCCATTATGATTATAATTTAGCAATTAGGTACCCCATAGGCATATGCGGAAATTGCTACTATAACACCATCGAATCTCGCCCGTGGTGCTACGTAATCATTATATCAAACTAGCTGCGCCCCGCGGTGTTAGCCGCTGTTTATAAGAATATCCGCGTAAATGTCGAAAATTATCCGAAGGGAACACTCTCTCGGAATAAAAAAGCCTATTTTTTAATCCAGGGTGTCAGCTTCCTGCATACCAAATTTTATCAAAATTGGCCCAACCGTTTGCGCGTGAAGAAGTAACAAACATACAGACACACACACACTCACAAACTTTCGCCTTTATAATATTAGTGTGATAAAACACTTGGTTATGATTATAAGAATAATTATTTACGACATCTGTCTTATCAGGGAGCTAATACATGACTGACTTTGTGTGACTTGTGTTTGTGTGTACTTTTTTTCCATTCATATTTAAAACACTTTTTATATTTCTGCAAAACGCTTCCAAAGTTCCAACGACTAACTTGTCTGCCAGCAAAACCTGCCGCCAAGGAGTTCACACTACTTCAACACTGCTGGATATAAACTTCTCAAAATCTAGTCCACTCCGTCTTCTTAAAAAACATGAGCTCACTCCTATTTTTGGGTTCTGTACCCGAAGCGTGACCAACGGAACCTTATAACCGAGTCTGTCAGTGGGTTGTATCTCATGAAAAAAAGGTAGACAGTTAAAATGATTATTATTATTATTTCTATTGCTGCAATAGCAACCGATTTAAAATAAAACCGGCCAAGTGCGAGTCGGACTCGCGTACGAAGGGTTCCGTTCCATTATCTATAAAAACGGCAAAAAAATCATGTCTGTTGTATGGGAGCCCCCTTTAATATTAATTTTATTCTGTTTTTAGTACATATTTGTTGTTATAATGGCAACAGAAATAAATAATGTTCATGAGAAACAGCCTGGTGACAGACGGACAGACAGACAGACGGACGGACAGCGGAGTCTTAGTAATAGGGTCCCGTTTTACTCTTTGGTTCGGAACCCTAAAAATAGGGCCGAAATGAAAGGGGGCTGAAACCCCATAATGAGTTTATATAAGAGATGGAAGTTTGTATTGGAGATCATCAATTTTGGCACGGAAAATCCTGCAAAAACTTGACATTCTATTTGCAAACTTGCACATCTGACCGTCTGCGCAAATGTCAAAGTCGTTCTCATATTCTATTTGGCGTATTTATAACACAAAGTTCACAAAAGTATTACGAGGAAAATCAATATGAGACGCTAAATCAACATCCGTATGTTATATGCAATAAACTAACAGAATATACCGAGGTGTAAATTAACAACGCAAAACAATAATGGCAGCTCGCAATATAGCTATAAATATAAAAGTATATTATCATTTACCTAGTATACAACGTGTAGCAGAATAAACGCAATACCTCTTAAGGGGTCATTGTACTCATCATTATGAACAACTTTTACTATGGGAGCAACCCCGAAATCCGTACAGTTCAGTACATTATATCGAGTTATGTGCACATAAATGTATGGGGCAGTTGATTTTTTTTTTTTCGCAATTTCAGTGTTGGTCCCATAGTGAGAGTTGTTCATAATGATGAGTACAATGACCCCTTAAGAGTTATTGCGTTTATTCTGTTACACGTTGTATATGTTTATACAACTTTTTCATTATTTTGAATCAGATGGTAAAGTCGGCAATGTCGACTCAAACATATATGTATATTTCAGGGTGCCAATTCTACAATTTTTTATGCAACGTTCGCATTAGCATGTGAGTCGTAATCTGTCAAATAAATCTGTCGTGGCCATATTATCGACGACCTCGATACACAGAAAATACCACAAAATATAATATACAATTGCATAGGTCATAAAACTCAACTCTAAAATAAAACTCCATACAAGTATACGTGACATCAATACAACCGAGGCTTATCATGATAATTCAATTTTATATTTATGGCTTTATTGTGAGCTGCCATTATTATATATTATTTTTACCACCTATATCGTAGGTACCCGACTGCGCAACAGCAAAGGCTCGGTTATTTTTTTCACGCATAAATACTTGAATATAGTTCGAGATAATTTGAATTCATCACCTCAAGTTCCAATTCTTAATTGACCAGGTTTAAACAAGCCTTAAAACAGTATGGTTTGCTATGGAATTTGAACTTTGTGTTATATGTTGTAGAGTTTGTTGTTCCAAAATATGATAAGCATCTCGAATTTCGAATTCAAATATGTTTCTTGGTATGCAGCACCCTCAAGGTGGCCAATTTGTTGTGCGTTGTGCGGCCGTGGAATACGTATCTAAAGGAGTTTTTTTTTAAATCATTAAATGACTTCCGCTCTGGGTGGAGCGGAAGGGCGTGTCAGACTCTTACTGACTAAAACCCATCCGTGTTCCTTCTAAAGCCCTTTGCATTCCAGGGCCGCGGTGACTCTTTCGAACAAATTCCGCGACCATGGCAGGCTATGGCCCTAGCGGGCCCCGTCTCTTATGCTGGCCTGACATCTCTTTGGGGCGCTCGTGGAACACAACGCGCCATCGACCCGGGCCTGGTTGTGATCGGACAGCGAGCTACCCAACGCTCGCCGTCCGCAGGCCCGCGCCTATGGTGTTGTGAGCGAGCTTACTTTCTCCACTTCATCACATAAACCTTCAAACGTTTTAGACAAGTGTTATGTTTCTAACAGTAGTGTAAATTAATGTTTTAAAAAAATAAACGAAAAACAAAGCTATCAGGAAACACAGACTCAGGCAGGGAATTCCTCTCCTTAGCTGTAAGTTCAATGAAAGTATTCCTAAAACGTGTTGTACATATGGGTAGGATACTCTGCAGCAAAACAGACATCTAACTTCAGTTTAACTTTGTCCATTGTTCAAACTGTGCTCACTTATAATAAGCACTCCTTTGCTAATGAGCAGTAGCGAGCATCAGTTTAACTAATTAGATCAAAAACTACGTGTTACTTCGTCAAGCAACGTGTTGAGAACTCCTGCGGAATTCTAATAGCAATTTTGTGTACAGACATTTGTAATTTTAGATGTCTGTGACTCAAGGATTATAACAGTCATGTGCCGGTTAAGTAAGCACGCACTTTAAAGAACCTTTTAGAATTTAAATACGTATTAAGTAATAAAAAGCAATAAAATACAGCCCAAGATCTACGATTTTTCCGAACCGGGGCAGAAACTTAAATGTGGCGCTCTTCCACGTTTGTGATTAATTTTATTATGTACCTATCGCGTGTAAAAATACCCGATATTTCTTATTGAATTACGAATTTGAAGTTACAAAAACGCTATGATATAACAAACCCGCCGCAAAGCATGGGGACACCATATTTTTCAAACATTTAATAATTTGGCGCCCCTTGAACTTGCTTACTTGATAAAATATCTACCTTTGAACTCACGCCTACAAAAAAACTATAGCAATCAGTCGCTAGTACGCAAAAGTTTGCCGCATTCAATGCTCAGTCCTTATTACAAGAATCCATAACAAGTAGGTACCAGTGTTGCTATTTTAAAAACACACAGTATTTTGATAATCGTTTTCCGGAAAGCATTATAAACCATTTCCTCTAAATAAAATCTTACGACCCGCACGAGACCAAATCCGAGGAAAGATCGTAAGTAAGCAAGAAGCACATTTCTTCAAATAACAATGATAAGAAAATAATACAAAAAGGTTTTTTCTCTTTTAAATCACAAAGGAACGCTGAACTTGGACATAATTACATTTTATATTGAAATGCCTTCGGGGTTCGAGGTTCCAAATAACGATGTTCTCTTGTAATTGATATTTGCGAAAGCCCCGCGCTATCGAAATGAAACAATTATTCGTTTCACAATATGGGTCCGATATAGCCACATTGTGCAGATTCAATTGTTATCCTTTTTGGGAATAATAGATAAAAAGAAATATTATTATCTCTGAGCGGGTTTGACCCCGGATTCACAAAAGAGGCTTAATAATTTAGCAATCTTCAAAAACCACAGAAGTTCACGAGCCCTCAACAAACTGAGCTTTTGTGGTTTTTTGGAATGTTGAGGTCTCCTAAGACATGTATACCAATCATTTAGATTTTTTTTAGCCTAGTATTTTGTGAAGTCAAAGCCATCCTTTGACGCAGTCATGCGGCCTGGGATGAAATGTGGGCTATGATCTGCACAGAGATACCGAAGTCGGAAGATCAGTACCATGCGAGAACCTGCTACTTTTGGAAATTGTCCCTGCGGTGGGCGACTTGACAGCGCAACCTGCGCACACTCTATTCAAAGTTTTCTAACGTGTGCCCAGGTGGAAAGCTCAAAACAGGTAAGGTAACCAAATAAGTGAAATCACTAAATCAAAGATAAATGCATCAAACATACCTTCAACATATCTTCAACCGAAATTTCAATTGAGAGCAAATTAAAAATTTTACAAAATATATATCACACTGTCATTTCAGATTCGTTTTTAATTTAAAAGTTAATTAAAGACACAGATTTGATTAATTCATTATTATAATCTAACTAGTGGCCCGCCCCGGCTTTGCTCGGATGTATTTTTTTTTTTCAAAATTTTCTTTCATAAGAACCTTCTCCTGACAATAACAAACACAACAAAAAAAGAATTAGCGAAATTGGACCCGCCGTTTAAGCGTGATGCCGTGATCAAGGAAAATAGGGATTCATTTATATATATAGATAGATAGTATCTAACCGATCCTTTTAAAATTCTGGCTTTTTTGGGTTCCAAGTTTTGAATTAGATGACTACACGTATGTGGATGGAACTTGCTGAAACGCTGCCAGCAATGTTGGGACATGCTGGTGAAGGTCAGGTGATGGCAACGAAAGAGGCAGCGGAAAGGGAGTTCTCCACATTATTGTATTTCCCCATAGACAAGGCAGGCGTACCTATAATATCCACTATGCGAGAGTTATGTTTTAAGGTCATGGCCCATTATACCGGCACCGCAACTGCACAGATGCAGCACGGCGTCGCGTCGCCTCGAATTCAGGCTACGGCTACCCGCCAGCACGCTAACTACACTTCATCCGCGAGGTGCAAGTTCGCAGTCCGCGCGCTGGCTGCGAGGTATAGGCTTGCTGTCACCGCAAACACAATTGTTATATGGCATTTGTGGTTGACCGCATAGAACTTACACATACTCATAATGTCTCAGTTTACGTCGGTGCGCGGTAAGCGCGCTATAAGCACGTGGTCCGCTTGCTTGTAGCGCGCGGGCTGCAAGTCGAAATGTACCTATGGTAGCGGCAAGCACGCTGACTGCCGTTGGCTTTTTCATATTGACCTGCGGTGCCGCTGCGGTGCCGCTATAGTGTGCCATGACCTTTAGTCTCATACAATAGGAGGCGAGTCTCTGACAATCAACCAGGCACGAACTCAACTACACTCACACACGACACCTTGGGGATACTATAGGTAACAGTACCTAACTATTAAGATACTGGATGATTAATCAGCCAAAGAGCTTAACAAGCCGTTTCATTAAAAGCCTAGCCTTTTCATTGAACTGCACCGTTTAATCAGCAAAGCCAAAGTCAATTCATTTATTTCAACTAGACCATTACAAGGCACTTTGGAACGTCAAATTTACAGTTTGAAATTAAAATATTAGTGACTCTAGTTGTCCATTCGCAAAAAGTAGATTGTTATGGAGAAGAACGGACCACAAACTCCGTAGTTACTCTTTTCAAATATAAGTTTTACAATATTTTGTATACATACATTGATAAATTAATTATATTATGAGAGCACAAACACAACCCTAATATACAGCACACACTTATATACTAATAGGTACAACAAAGCAATACCAGCAGAGATAAAACTAAGTTTGCTAGCAAGGGACATGCAACAATGGGTCAGTGTGTGAGTTAAATTACATATTTAAAAAAAAAACAGAAACAGAGAGACGCAGCTTAACCAGCAGTTCATTGAAATATACATAATATATGAAAGTCTGTATGTTTAGATGTTCATACGATTGTTAATCATTCGCGCTTCAGCGGCTGAACGGATTTGGGTGAAAATTGACACACGAATGTACCTGGATTAAGACATAGTGGATATGAGGAATGGAATAATTTTCGATTTTCTTGCAGGCCGAGTCGATGGCACTAGCTAGCCTTTAATACCATTTAAGCAGGAATTAAAACAGTACCTTAGTTTATTGAAAATCATTTATCTAAAGTTGATCGTTAATGACGACGAAGTAATAAATTTAAAGTTTAAGGGACGCTATGGATTTTAAAATAATGAACGTTGATAAATAAGTTTTGGGGCAAACACGAAAATTTTTACGATTTCCAGACCAGAGAAAAAAAACCCATGGTCTGGGGGTTTTTTAAACTTTAAACACGTAAACCATACCCGTTCAAGCATGGGCCATATTTGATTCACAAATATATATATTGACTTCATTCCCGTATAGCCTATAGCCTTCCTCATGAATGTATCATGAGGAAGGCATCTTGAATCTATTTCTATCATATACAAAAAGAACTTTCCAAATACGATTGGTAGATCCAGAGTTTAAAAAAAAAACAAGAAAAAAAAAAACTCTTCAGCTATATTATATTAGTATAGATTATATCAAATAAAAGTAATTTAAGAATATTTGTAAAAGAGTTCCAAACTGGTTTTTTTTTTTTTAAAGAAAAGAAAAAGAGTTTTTCCGTCAAGCATGACGCATACCAACAAATAAAATAAACAAAATTACAAAAGTTATTCAAATTGGGAAGATATGCGTGTAACAGCAGTGGTTGAGCGATTGACTGCTGCGCTGCGTGGCGCGGGTTCGATCCCCGCACGGAAAAAATATTTGTATGGCCTACTGATAGTTGTTCCGGGTCTGGCTGTTTGTGTATGTGAGTATGTTTGTTATATGTTTGTAAACGCAACCACGATACAGGAGAAATTCCTAGTGTAGGGCAAAGTTTAAAAATAAAAAAAAGATGAAATTGACTTCATCATGTCGACAAAGAAGCAGATATTCAATGATGTCTCTGTGATCAAGGTGGTGTAAACCGGAAGTGATCACCGCATGATAAGAGGCACAATGAATCTAAATATCAAGCTGGAAAGGTCTGATGTCTGATGAATTCTACGCTCCGTCCAGCACAGATCCAGATCCAAAACTCCGAAAGCTTTCAGCTCGAACTTCAAAATCGTTTCGAATGCCTAGGGAGCTCCGTGGACGAATGCAACGATGGGTTCGTGGAAACTGTCCATACGGTCGGGTCTAAATTCTTCAAGATTCGCCGTATATACAATAACAAGAGGCTCGCTGATCCTACTCTCAAGCTGCGCGAAAAATCATCACGGGAAATCATTCTGCAGTCTTCAGACGATGCGTGCAAAAATCGGCAGCTCAGTAGACAGATCTCCAAGTCCTTGACAAGCGACCTCCGGCGCTATAATACCGAAAAGATTAAAGACGCGATAGAGCGGAATAAGGGCTTCAAGGTGCTCCAGTAACCTTGGAAAGGTCTCGACTGATGAAGTCTACGGTCCGTCCAGCACAGATCCAGATCCAAAACTCCGAAAGCTTTCAGCTCGAACTTCAAAATCGTTTCGAGTGCCTAGGGGGCACCGTGAACGAATGCAACGATGGGTTCGTGGAAATTGTCCATACGGTCGGGTCTAGGTTCTTCAAGACTCGCCGTATATATAAGAACAAGAGGCTCTTGGATCCTACTCTCAAGCTCATGAAGGAGAGGCGGGAGATCATTCTGCAGTCTTCAGACGATGCGTGCAAATATCGGCAGCTCAGTAGACAGATCTCCAAGTCCTTGACAAGCAACCTCCGGCGCTATAATACCGAAAAGATTAAAGACGCGATAGAGTGGAATACGGGCTCCAAGGTGCTCCAATGACCTTGCCATTATTCCGCTCTATCGCGGATATATTGGAAACTATTGAATTTGGATGGGACTTAATGTGAACAAAACAATTTTTTCATAAACTTCGAGATATTATAACCTAATAACAATATATTACAATCTTACGGAGTCTGCAGTTTTCCGGTGACATATATTCAATGGCATCATGATGACTAATATTTGAGGCTTGCCAGAGGTCTGGATTATTACGCGGGAGTAATTTATGAAGCTATGTTCATGTCCCAGCCAACTAGCTTATTCAGCCGTTAAATTAGCAGCCTAGCCATTTCATTTAACAGCGCCGTTTAATCAACGGCCTAAGTGACATCCCGGCATTTAATTTAACAGTTAGGCAAATAACTCGGTTCAATATCGTTTAATAATTGATGTAGCTAAGGCATTTGTGAACTTAGGGCACAGCAAACAGGCGTCCAGTTTAGGTTAAAGAATGGAGGAAGGAAGGAGGAGGAAGAAAGGAGGAGGAAGGAAGGAGGTTAGAGGTTTCTTCAGAGGGCAACCTCTGAGAGGCCATTTCATGAAATAGGTACAGTGATGAGGAATACCCAATCACTGCAAAGTGATTGGGTATTCTCCATCGCTGCAACTCTCTCTAATTTATGGCGCCCATGGCAGCCCTTTCCGAATGTCCAATTTCTTTTTTTTTAATCAGATTAGAGACTCCACTAGCAAAAGTTAATGAGGTATAAAGAACTATAACTAAGTTAAAAGATAACTAGAAATTAAAAAAAAAAGAAAAGATAACTTTCTATTTTTCTTTTAACTTCTACAGATACATTGTCGACTGCATTTTTTAATAACTCCAACATTTTATTTGCCGTGAAAGGCGGTGTTGTGTTGTGTCTGGCAGCGTAACCTAAAAAAGAAAACATATTTTTACTAAGATTAATTATACAGTAGTTAATACTTAAAGTACCTATCTAACTGAAATTCAAGCAAACAAGTATAACTATACTTAAAGATTTTTTTTCAACGGGATAGAAATCTCGTTGAAAATATTTATTACCTAACTATTTATTGTATATTTTAACTGCTCCGTTGATGTCGTGGTCGCAAGCGCGACTGTCGAGCGTGGAGTCCTGGGTTCGATTCCCAGGTCGGGCAAAAAGTGTCATTGGGGTTTTCCAATAGGAATTTCTCTGTGACAGCCCGGAGTTTGGAATTTGGTGGTGTGACACCCCCGTGCCTCGGAAACCACGTTTAGCCGTTGGTCCTGCGCCAGATTTCCCTTCGGTCGTGTCTGGTTGCCGTCCCATCGGAATATGAGAGTGATGGAAGAGGGAGTGCACCTGTGTTTGCGCACACACTTGTGCACTATAAATTGTCCCGCGTCGATGGCCAGTCCCGGTTAAGGTTGGCCGCCATGGTCGAAATCGGTCAGGAGGTTTATATTGTATCTTTAAATAAGTTAAAAAGCTTATTTAGAGACCAACTTTTAAAATATCGCCACAAAACCTTCAACCGAACTTTGTTCTCCGTTAAATAAAACCCACACAGAATTTCAAATATTCCGAGCAGATTACATCACTCCCTTTAGGATAAAAACAAATTAAGTGGATAACGAGTCTCGGCTAAACTTAGCCCGATCAAGGTTCAAGCAAAACCGGTCCCAATACGAAACTGTTTTTACCAAAATCTGTTCAAAGTGCGATAAACAAGATCTCTTAAACTTGTTTTGCAAGTAGCCAATTTGAAAACGTCATTTTCTTCTATATTTAACCGACTGTTAAAGGTTATTCTTGTATTTTCAACGATACTTGGGGCCCAACCCAATCATGTTTTAGGTATTATTTTTTTTAAAGTATAACTAAAACCACTCGTGGCAACAGCAACAAGAGCTCGTGGCTAAAGAATAACAGCCGCACGGGTCGATCCAGGTTAAGCAACGCTTGCCAAGGTTGGTCTGTGGATGGGTGACCATCTTAACATACCGAATTTCCTCCGTGCCTCGGAGAGCACGTTAAGCCATTGGTCTCGGCTGTCATTTGTAGATCTATGGCAGTCGTTAAGGATTGTCGGAAGCCAGTAAATCTAACTCCAGTCTTACCAAGAAGTATCGTGTTGCCCAGTCAATGGGTTGTGGAGGTATGGTAGCCAGCCGATCCACGTAAAATACTGGTATTCAGCTGAATCCGGTTTGACTGGAAGCCGACCCTAAGATAGTTGGGAAAAGGCTAGGTAGATAATGAACTAAAAGCACTGGCATTGAATACGAAAACAATAATTTTCTAATTTTATATTTATATTTTTTAGTTAGGGAAAGCTGCATTGATCTTTGAGAGTTGTTCTCAAAATGTCTAGTACCTACCCTTTATATTTATTCGTATTTTTAATAATATCTATCATATTATAAAAACATTACAATTTTAATGTTCTAACAGAATAAACGCAATACCTGAAAAGGGGTAATTGTACTCATCATTATCATCATCTCAAAAAAATAATCAGATTTTCAAAACATTTTGTCCACTTACGCGCACATAAATGTATGAGGAAGTCGAATGTTTTTCGCGATTTCAGTGTTGGTCCCATAGTAAAAGTTGTTCATAATTAAGAATACAATAACCCCTTTTCAGGTATTGCGTTTATTCTTATACATGGTGTATATCAGTGCCATACCACATAACTAGAGATATATAAGTGAATACTAACGAGAAATTAAATTCAAATTTTGCTTCCAGTAATAAATACTTTACCAGCAATATGTTTTATGTAGCTTTAAAACAAGTTAGTACATTTTCCATAATTCGACGTTATGTTTCATTACCGTCATGTGTGATATCCATCTAAGTAACTTCCTGTATGTTACCTTGTGTCATAAAACCTTAATTTGATTGGTGATCATGCAACTGACGGTATCAAAGAGATCTCATCTCATTACGGTAACATTATCCTTGAAATAATAATCCGAAATAATATATTAAAATTATTTCGAAGTATTCGAAAACAAAATTCGAAATTTGAAAATCAACTATCGAATTTTGTTTTCAGTGTTTTAAGTGGACTTTAAAGTGACCATTTGTATAAAAAAACCGGCCAAGTGCGTGTCGGGACACGCAAAGTGAAGGGTTCCGTAGTTACCCGTGTCGTAAACCATGACAAAAAATCAATACCTAGCTAATATTACTATAAGATTGCAAAGTTAAAAACACGCTTCGCCCTACACTCCCCAAGGCACATACATGGCAAATTTCAGATTTCTACGACAAGTAATTTCGGCTGTGCGTTGTCTATCAGTCACTCAGTCAGTACCTAACGGAAGAATTTTATATATAAGGATTGCAATATTATAAAGCCCAAAAACTGTTTATTTATTTGTAATAGGTTTTGTCTGAAAGTACTGATTCGATTATGAAAATTCACTTATAGGAAGAAAGATAGAATAATATACTTTATTTACACCAAAATAGTTTATTAGGTATCATAGGTTCCAGGGTTGCGGAATTTGTTCGAAAGAGTCACCGCGGCCCTGGAACGCAAAGGGCTTTAGAAGGAACACGGATGGGTTTCAGTCAGTAAGAGTCTGACACGCCCTTCCACTCCACCCAGAGCGGAAGAAGTCATTTGATGATTTCCCATCCTTAAAACAAAAAAATGCACGATTCCTGGAGTAAATTTAATTTTAATTTAATCTTTTATTTTAGGCATCTAGGGCCCATAAAATAAAATAAATAAACATAAAACAATAACTAGGTATAAATAAAATCAATAGGTACATAAAACACACAGGAATAAGAAAGTATTAAATAACAGGAAAAAAACAAATCAGGGAATCGTTGAATATATTTTGCAATAGCTACTCATCATAACGAAGCAAGAAACAGGAAAATTGCCTACATACCGCCAACCACGCGAAGGTCGGTGACCTACTGTAGGCCCAGGGTAATGCAAGTTGCAAGTCATCGTGACTGCGATAATACGAGACCTAGATGCATCTATAGGGGTCGGTTTACATGTACAACGATTTAAGAACGTTTGCATACAACGTGTAACAGAATAAACGCAATTCCTCTTAAGGGTTCATTGTTCTCATCACGATGAGCAACTTATACCATGAGATCAACATCGAAATCGCGAAAAAAAATAATTTATTCTGTTACACGTTGTATATTGCTTGGACCGATTTTTTAATAAGTAGTCTGATGTTTAGCAGAAGAATAAAAATGGCGGTTCTATATGGAAAATATAAATGAAACAGCCATATTTATTCTTTAGTGTAAAAATATGTGACTATTAAAAAATCAGCTTTGAACTATACAGATAAACTATCGGATAAATTAGGAACATCCGTTTTTATTTTCTACTCCTTATAGATAATATTATTTCAACATCAATTCTACTTCCTATCCTTCTCTCTAATACTACTTATAAAACTGACGGAGGCAGACAGCGAATTTGTTTTATACCTACGTACAAAACAAATTCGCTGTCTGCCTCCATCAGTTTTTCAGCGTAGGTACATGTTCTAAACCACGCAACGGATTTGATGCGATAAGAAAAGAAAAATATAATAATATTGATTTAGCACTTGCATGAAACACGCACGGTACATAGATATAAAAAATAAATGTAGGTATGCTAAGAACCAAGTACGCAAGTAAGCACACTAGAAAGAACGATAAACGACGAACTTAAATGTAAACAATTTACATCCTTGCGAAGCCGGGGCGGTTCGCTAGTATTATAAAAGTGACAGCAACAAAAGTAGACCATACCCTTGAAAATTATAAGTGCGAACCCGAACTATGTTCGACATTCATACGCAAATCCGGTGGAAAAAGAAATTCAATTAAATTTTTGAAAGAAAAGAAAGAAAGAAAAAGTATTTATTTGATTAAAATTATAGTTATCTTGAGACTAGAGATGCATTCCACCAGCTTCTACTACAAATCTTTTATTGTTCAAGCGGTGCAGTTATGGAATGCCTTGCCCCCGTGTCGGTAAGGCATGCTCAATCTTTGTCAAATTTTAAAACTTTGGTAAAAAACCACTACCTCTCTCTTTAATCGTTTTTTACTAGAGTTCTCTGTTCTTGTTTCATAATTATAACTGTATATATTAATCTATTATGTATTTATTGTTTACATAAATGGTACGCCTAACACTACCTACAGTACTGTCTTTACTTTTCTCCCTAAAATCCATCCAAAGGTTGTCTTAAAAAGATCGCTTTTAGCGATAAGGCCGTCCATTGTGTCACCCTGTGTAGCGTTTTTCTCATCTATATTTTCTGTAACTTATATGAATAATAATATATAGTTTATTTCTCTCAAAAAGGTACCTACAATTTGGTACATAGTATCTTAGTAACCGGCAGATTCAAACCTTTGTGAGAGCTGGAATCTATACCTACTGGGTTCGGGACCTGTATGACAGAACCCTTAAAATTAAAATATTAAGGTGCACTTACTCACTACAACCTTATAAAAGCTCTTAGTACTGAGAGGAAGAGAGTTAGGATATGGTGTACATAATAAAGAGTTCTATTGTAGGGGAGAGGGTAAGAGACTCTATTGTATTCTATTCCGTAGTCATATATTCATAAAAATAACAACATCAGATAAATTCAACCTGAATCGCACAGGAAATACCGGAATTATTCACACATGTTTACGAATAGGTAACTTCAATTTCAAAGTCGAAAGTCATCATGGTTATAATGATCAAAGTCCAAACTTACAACAACTGTTATAAAATTCTGATGAAACCGGCCCTAATCGAGGTAGTTCCGTGTTATGGCGTTATCACGGACTTTGGATACTGGACTTTGGACAGCATTATGGAATTTTATCCGACAAAAAAACTTGATATTTTTGCTTTATCGAGATGGATCTACATATTCGCACCTTTAAAGTAAAACCGTTACTAAACGAAATTTTGAAATTTTATAGCGGAGCCAATATTAGAAAATAGTCACTGTTTTAGATAGATGGTACTGATACCTCAATTCATGAAAATTTTCGTTTAGTAACGGTTTTACTTTAAAGGTGCGAATATGTTATACAATGATATGTGAAATTGTGAATGTTAATAGACTTAGAACACTCGGACTCATTCGTAAGGTTTTTTTTTAATGTTTTATCGCTTGATATATTTTGCAAAAGGTTTTTGACAATCGTCTTAGAATGTTCTTATATCGAGCCTCAGACCCTCAAACCAAAAAGCCAAACCGAGACCAGTTTAACTTTCGCGTGATATTGGTTATAAAGGCTGGTCACACTAACAACTTAAGGGTACCCTAGTCATTCTTCCATGCAAACATAATATGTAATACTAGCTGCCGCCTGCGGTTCCGCCCGCGTAAATGTCGGAACATACCCTTAAAAAAAAGTAAGAAAGTACCCTACGTGTTATTCCAGACTATAATCTACATCTGTGCCAAATTTAATCCAGATCCGTTCAGCCGTTCTCCCAAACTTTCGCATTTATAATATTAGTAGGATGGTGATTACTCCACTGTAAGAAATCGTACATTCAAAACAAAAAAAAACACATAAATTCGCTCTTTGATCCTTTTTTTGAAATGAAAAACATTTTTCTATGTATCTGTCGCTGCCAACTAACTTAATCAGCCGTTTAATTGGTTTCCTAGCCTTTTCATTTAACTGCGCCGATTTCTCAGCGACCTAAGTGACATCTTTTGGTCAATATTGTTTAATGACCAAAAGAAACGACGCAGTTCAATGAAAATGTTAGGCTTTTAATGAAACATACAACCCTAATCTCTTCAAAATTAGAGTGAACAGCCTTCTTCTGGGTAAGCTCGCCCCATCGTCGACTTTGTCTCTGTCAGCTAGACTAGAGTCAAGAGCAACCTCATCTCAAATTAAAAAAAAAGCGGTTGATCAAGTTATTTGTCTGCGACATAACAATGAATATTCTGGCTTTTATCCTTTATCATAGAAACTTCTTTAAAACGACCAATAAAATAACATCGGAATCTCGTAAATAAATCTTCTTTAATAGGATGTAGTAGAGTAGAATATTCGTTATTGTACCTACACTAAAATACCTAAACACAACTGTTAAGTAAACGACTCCCAAGAAAATTAAAGACCCTACAAAAGCCAGACATTACAAACATTCCAGACATTATCTAATTTGGCTGGACTGTCATCAAAAACGCCTACCATTGTCTAGTTTTATTTTATTCGAACGCTTGACAGCCCCAATCACGTCAGTATTAGCCGTGTGTTTTTGTTTAGCTATTCGAACAATAAGCACTTGAAAAATCTTTATATTTGTAGTATCTTCGGCTGAATTAATTGGGCAAAAGTGACAGACGGACGGATGGACGAGAGTTCCGTTGCTTACGCTTAGGTAATCATCATCTGCCTAGCCTTTTCCCAATTATATTGGGGTCGGTTTCCAGTCAAACCGGATTCAGCTGAATACCAGTATTTTACGTTGAGCGGCTGCCTACTAGACCTCCACAACCCATTAACTGGGTAAAACGGTACTCCTTGGCAAGACTGGTGTCAGATTATCTGGTTTCTGACTATCCGTAACGACTTCCAATGATCTACAAATGACAGCTTAGGTAATATAAAAGTAAATCAGACTCTCACATAATAAGTGTGCTAAAGTTAGCTATCCCGAATTTACAACCAGTTTCCGGAACGAAAACAGCCAAACACTTAAACTGCTGTGAAATCATAATATCAATAGCTAATCGCGTCAATGTTATCGAAAAACTATTTTAGACGCGTCGATTAATTCATTCCAAAAAACATCCAGTTAGTTTATTCGGTAAAACAGCTTAGCACTTAAGTTGCTCCACTGCCACCCCACTTAGACCTTTAGGAAAATCAGGACTAGCAAATTGCTAAAACACGATTAGTACGAAACCCACTGCATTAAACGACTTTACTAATCGAGGTAGTTCCGTGTTATGGCGTTATCACGGACTTTGGATACTGGACTTTGGACAGCATTATGGAATTTTATCCGACAAAAAAACTTGATATTTTTGCTTTATCGAGATGGATCTACATATTCGCACCTTTAAAGTAAAACCGTTACTAAACGAAATTTTGAAATTTTATAGCGGAGCCAATATTAGAAAATAGTCACTGTTTTAGATAGATGGTACTGATACCTCAATTCATGAAAATTTTCGTTTAGTAACGGTTTTACTTTAAAGGTGCGAATATGTTATACAATGATATGTGAAATTGTGAATGTTAATAGACTTAGAACACTCGGACTCATTCGTAAGGTTTTTTTTTAATGTTTTATCGCTTGATATATTTTGCAAAAGGTTTTTGACAATCGTCTTAGAATGTTCTTATATCGAGCCTCAGACCCTCAAACCAAAAAGCCAAACCGAGACCAGTTTAACTTTCGCGTGATATTGGTTATAAAGGCTGGTCACACTAACAACTTAAGGATACCCTAGTCATTCTTCCATGCAAACATAATATGTAATACTAGCTGCCGCCTGCGGTTCCGCCCGCGTAAATGTCGGAACATACCCTTAAAAAAAAGTAAGAAAGTACCCTACGTGTTATTCCAGACTATAATCTACATCTGTGCCAAATTTAATCCAGATCCGTTCAGCCGTTCTCCCAAACTTTCGCATTTATAATATTAGTAGGATGGTGATTACTCCACTGTAAGAAATCGTACATTCAAAACAAAAAAAAAACACATAAATTCGCTCTTTGATCCTTTTTTTGAAATGAAAAACATTTTTCTATGTATCTGTCGCTGCCAACTAACTTAATCAGCCGTTAAATTGGTTTCCTAGCCTTTTCATTTAACTGCGCCGATTTCTCAGCGACCTAAGTGACATCTTTTGGTCAATATTGTTTAATGACCAAAAGAAACGACGCAGTTAAATGAAAATGTTAGGCTTTTAATGAAACATACAACCCTAATCTCTTCAAAATTAGAGTGAACAGCCTTCTTCTGGGTAAGCTCGCTCCATCGTCGACTTTGTCTCTGTCAGCTAGACTAGAGTCAAGAGCAACCTCATCTCAAATTAAAAAAAAAGCGGTTGATCAAGTTATTTGTCTGCGACATAACAATGAATATTCTGGCTTTTATCCTTTATCATAGAAACTTCTTTAAAACGACCAATAAAATAACATCGGAATCTCGTAAATAAATCTTCTTTAATAGGATGTAGTAGAGTAGAATATTCGTTATTGTACCTACACTAAAATACCTACACAACTGTTAAGTAAACGACTCCCAAGAAAATTAAAGACCCTACAAAAGCCAGACATTACAAACATTCCAGACATTATCTAATTTGGCTGGACTGTCATCAAAAACGCCTACCATTGTCTAGTTTTATTTTATTCGAACGCTTGACAGCCCCAATCACGTCAGTATTAGCCGTGTGTTTTTGTTTAGCTATTCGAACAATAAGCACTTGAAAAATCTTTATATTTGTAGTATCTTCGGCTGAATTAATTGGGCAAAAGTGACAGACGGACGGATGGACGAGAGTTCCGTTGCTTACGCTTAGGTAATCATCATCTGCCTAGCCTTTTCCCAATTATATTGGGGTCGGTTTCCAGTCAAACCGGATTCAGCTGAATACCAGTATTTTACGTTGAGCGGCTGCCTACTAGACCTCCACAACCCATTAACTGGGTAAAACGGTACTCCTTGGCAAGACTGGTGTCAGATTATCTGGTTTCTGACTATCCGTAACGACTTCCAATGATCTACAAATGACAGCTTAGGTAATATAAAAGTAAATCAGACTCTCACATAATAAGTGTGCTAAAGTTAGCTATCCCGAATTTACAACCAGTTTCCGGAACGAAAACAGCCAAACACTTAAACTGCTGTGAAATCATAATATCAATAGCTAATCGCGTCAATGTTATCGAAAAACTATTTTAGACGCGTCGATTAATTCATTCCAAAAAACATCCAGTTAGTTTATTCGGTAAAACAGCTTAGCACTTAAGTTGCTCCACTGCCACCCCACTTAGACCTTTAGGAAAATCAGGACTAGCAAATTGCTAAAACACGATTAGTACGAAACCCACTGCATTAAACGACTTTACCTATTCTCGAGAGACAGTTTTACAACTTTGCACTGCATTTTTTACGATCCCTCTCAAGAACCTGCTTTAAACCCAATATGAAACCGAATAATAAAAGAACAGTCTTTTTGCCCACTCCAGGGACTTATTATGGTAACCGAGTGCAATAAATTATAAATTTTCCTAATAAAGTTATCAAAAGTTCACACCAAATGGTTGAACTTGTGTTGAGACAACGTTTTGTTTCCTGCCATTAATTTGAATAATACCTTAATATACATATAACTCTTCATTATAAACATAATAAAAGAGGATACAAAATGTAAGTAAATAACTCACTCACTAAGCAAAAATAACCCCTATTTCACAAGAAACAAAATCACTTTTGCTTTGTGTGTGCGACTGTACTATTAATCTACGCAGAAAAAAAATACAGTTCCGTTTTTAAACCCCACTGTACTTCAATCCCTGCTCGAGCATACAGGGGGATTTAAAAGCTAAACTGTATTTTTTTTTTGCAGGTTTTTCGCGTTTAGCATTTTTCGCAGAACGAACGTTCGGATAATACGGCATGTTATGATCCTCTTCGCGTAAGAGGGAATGCACATTGTGGAATTTATGAGCGGAATGTATGGTATGAAGTACTTATGTTTCTGTTGGAAATTCAACAGATTATATAAGAGCATTAAATAATGCTGAGATACAATGAATGGAAATAATGATACAATTGAGTACCGTTTCTGAATAGGGGTGTTACCTGGCATCGAAAAATATTGGATACGTACTTACCAATTTTTTATTTTATCAAATCAATAAAAAATACGAAGATAAAACGCAACAAAGATAAGGAGTGGGGGCTTGTAACGTCACTTTTCAGTAAAAAGAGTACTGGTAAGTGACGTTACACGAGTTGCACTGTATCTATCGTCTTCATTTTTTGTTTACGTGACAAAAGAAAAAATACGTGTCCCATGTTTTTTTTCTAATCTCTCTAACGGACTAATTAGTTTTTTTTTAAGCTGTTACGCTATTACGTCATTAGCTGACACGACTATCGGTTCAATGACCGCTGAGTCCTCGTCCCACAACTCAACAACCTCACGACCCCAGTTTAGATACTTGATTTGCTTATCTTTCTCTGTTATCACGAGGTCCTCTTCATGTGGAACTGTGGCACGCCTCTCGATTCGGTCCACCACACCTATATCAGGCTTTCTGGCCACAAAAGTCCTGTCAGTAATGATGGACCGATCCCAGTACAATATTATATTGCCATTTTATCGAGAACTGGGTCTGACCTGTAGTACGGTTTCGATTCTAAATAATACATATTTATTATACAAAGTTCAAAAGTATTTTATTTCACGTAGGACTACACGGGCACTTATAAAACCTCAGAAGCACGGTTCGAATTGGTCGTTTACTATGGAGAAGAACCGGCAAGAAACTCCACGGTATTAACTAGGTAGCATAGGAGACGGGACCCGCTAGGGCCAGAGCCTGCCAGGGTTGCGGAATTTGTTCGAAAGAGTCACCGCGGCCCTGGAACGCAAAGGGCTTTAGAAGGAACACGGATGGGTTTTAGTCAGTAAGAGTCTGACACGCCCTTCCGCTCCACCCAGAGGAAGAAGTCATTTGATAATTTCTCAACCTCAAAAAAAAAAACCGATCATGTGTGAGTCGAACTCGTGCGCCGAGGGTTCCGTACCTACCCATTATACCGCCATAATAAAATTGACACCATTTAATTTTGGGACACCATTTAATTTGCAACATTTTTATTTTTTGTTTTTTTTCCTCTATTTGTACCCAAACCTATAGGGTAATTCCGGTTGACCTAGAATTGCCAATTTTGGTTAAAAGCAAGGTCTTACACAAGTAACGGAAAAATTCCGAATAATAAAAAAAGTTGAAAATTAATGTCAATTTTGGTACTTACAAGTTTTCGCGAAATCTAAATTTGCCCATATTTTTTTATCGTGTTGACTCAGGCCCTTAATTTATTATAAACCTAATACGAGTAGGTACTATAGAGCTCAGAATCTATTTTAAAATTTCAACTTGTTAGGTCTACCCGTTCCTGTGAAAATCGGTGGTGACACACGTACAGACAGACAGACGGACAAGAGAGTAATCTTATAAGGAAACCTTTTTCTACCTTTTGAGGTACGTAACCCTTTAAAAGAAGGATATATATTCCTGTTAATGTGCTTTTGTGGTGATAGGGATATCGGCTCGGGAGGGGCTCGATCGTTGTGCAAGATTGCAAACCGCAGAACACGCGGTCATGTCAGACAAAACAGAACCGCAAACGCATGAGGGCAAGCGCCAGTTACTCGGAAATAAAACTATCATTATACCATCTAATTAGTGTAGCGGATTCTAGCTTGCTTTTAACTCGCGAGTCTGGATTCGAACTTCCGACAATGCAGTTTTGTTGAAAATGTTTGATAAAACTGCAAGCAGTTAAACTCTGGATTTCAAATTCAGACTAAGCACAAAATTACCTACCAAATAATCAAGGACGACCGAGTATGAAAATATGTATATTTTACCAGAAAATTGCAGACTCCGTTAGATTGTAATAAATCTTTATTTGATTATAATTTATCAATACATTATAATCAAATAAAGATTTATTACAATCTAACGGAGTCTGCAATTTTTTTTTTACGAATGAGTACCGTGTTACCCGGTTAATGGGTTGTAGAGGTCTGGTAGGCAGCCGCTCCACGTAAAATACTGGTATTCAGCTGAATCCAGTTTGACTGGAAGCCGACCCCAATATAATTGGGAAAAGGCTAGGCAGATGATGAATACATTATGAAAAAATCGTTTTGTATACAATAAATCCCATCCAAATTCAATAGTTTCCATTATATCCGTTCCTTATTATTACGCGATATTTTATAATCTAACGGCGTTTGCAATTTTCCGGTGACATATATAACATGGTGCGTAATACTTAGGCGAAATGGCTGTGAACGAATTTGTGTTATTATTCATTGAATTATTATTATAACACCACATGAGTCGCATACAAGCTGTCGTATAATTGACATGTAAAAAAGTAATTATTATGATGTCCAGACCTTTTTTAATTAAATAATTATTTGTGCCGCTTTAACAAATCTCAGAACTGTAGGTATATGAGATCACTCAAAAGGCCTAGCCTTTTCCAGCCATCTGCGTACCGGTATTTTAAATGGAGCGAATGCTTGTCTAAGCTCCCACAGCCTTGTCACTGGACATTTTTTTTTATGGATGAGATATCATCAAATGACTTCTTCTACTCTGGGTGGAGCGGAACGGCGTGTCAGACTCTTACTGACTAAAACCCATCCGTGTTCCTTCTAAAGCCCTTTGCGTTCCAGGGCCGCGGTGACTCTTTCGAACAAATTCCGCAACCCTGGCAGGCCGTACTGTCACTAAACATACAAGCGACGTAACGTAGGCAGGTTAAGTTACATAAACGAGTGACCAACTGATCATGTATGGCGTTTTTAGGTTGTCCTTTTCTATTTACGTGTTTGAACTCACGAAATCGAATACACTAGCTTTCAATACATACGAATACAACCGACTCTCGGACAAAAGGTTTTGGAAATTAATCGTTTTATTGAAGTATATATTACTACTCAGTTAACAGCAACCGAATAAAGTATCAAGAATTTGCATCTCGACACCAGCTGACGGCACTCAATAATAGCTGAAGACCATAGAGTACGGAGTTGTGGAGCCACCACGATGACCCTTTTATACCAATAAACACTAATTTGAATCTTATGACAACTTAAAGGCCATCAACTGTCGATTGTTTCGTTCGGAACAGATCTCTTTACATAAATGTTGATTCTATATACAAAGGCAGACTTATCGCTGACAGCGATATCTATCAGACAATCTTCAGATCCTTTATTTTCATGTGTACCCTTGCCTGTTGCCTTGATGGTACAGTGGAAGATCAATTTTAACCGCTGTATGGCTTGAAATAAATTCAATTAAAAGGGATAGACTGTTGTGTACTGCTAGTAAAATTGAATAAACAAAGTAAAGATGAATTAAACAAAACACCTGATGTGTCATCACTTCTCCACCCTTGGTCTACTGGTAGAGAATGCCAATAATAAAAAATAAAAAAATTAATTTAGACAGAGTCCATTAATTGGTTAGTATACAAAAACTTAGAAATTAGTGCTAGTACTTATAACTACCGGAATAAAATACAATTATATACCTACACTAAATTCACATGCAGGCTTATCCAATGCCCCAGTATGGGGCTGTCCCATCTGTCCGCTGTAACTTCCAGGATGCTGTTGGGCATGGGCGTGCAGTAGGCTACAGTTAGGGTAGGCCAGCCCATATATAATGCCCAAAAAAAAAACTCACCACATTATTCATCACGATACTGACGATACGAAAAATTTTTTTTTGGGCATTATGCATGTGCTGGCCTACCCTTCCTGTAGCCTACTGCACGCGCATGCTGTTGGGGCTGGCGCGTAACCGACGCCAATAAGCGCGAATAAGGTTTTCAATCTGCCTTTGTACCTACATATGTGCATAAAGCCTAAATTAATAAAATACCTCTACAATACATTAACTTACTTTTGGACAGCGAAAGTAAAGACTTCATTAGATTAAACATTTATAAGTCCGCCAAGCGATTCTTCTTTATTGAAGACCCATCGATCCAGTCCTCCAGGTGTCTCAGACCCATCCCAAGATACCTACTAATAAAATTTGTATGTAAAGTGTTGAAAATACAAAGCCGCCTCTAGGAGTCTGCTGAAGCATCTCCTTGATCTATACTTAGAACAATCTCAACACAGGAACAATTTGCCAAACTGAGGAAACAGCTTGGCAAACAGTTGAGCGTTCCCAAAATACAGCGAAGAAATTCGGATCAGGAAATTATTCTAAGTGATCACGCGTTGACTACCGGGTGGCGGGAGCGGGGCCCCAGTGTGACGCGAATAGTTGTAGCAGGTTTTTATTTTTTTAGATCGATCTCATTAAAGTATAGGTTTATTCTTCTTGTAGAACATCTTAATATAAATATTTCTTGTGTACGTGTGTATGTCACTAAACTCCTCCTAAACGGCTGGACCGATGTTGATTAAATTTTTTGTGTGTTCAAAGGGGATTCGAGAATGGTTTAGATTCACAATAGGATCCGGTAGGTGGCGCTGTAATTGATTTTCAAAATGTTTCGTCATAGACAGAGCAAATGTTCGGACAGGACAACACCGGCGGGACCGCTAATATATACATATTATATTATGTAGGATGTTTAATTTAGAACGCATAGAAACTTTAAAATATTGAAAGGTGTATGAACGCAGCGATGAGTGAATGAGAGAGTATGTGTGTGAAAGGCAGGGAGAAAATTTTTTACGACGTAAGAGGAACGTGAGTAACTACGAGGTGAAGAAGTTTTAATAAATAAATAGCAGTTTCAAGAAGTCAAAAGCCTTTATTTTGGTCGACCACATACCCCCCCACATATATGTATGTGTCAGAACCATATCGTGTCGTGACAAAATATGGCGGTGCGCGAGTTTCCTGAAAAAATAATGAAGTGAAGTCCGCCGTGAAGTTGCAGCAAATTTTGCCAACATGGGTTGCGTTCACGAATAAAGAGAAGAGCTGCCTTAGGGCGTAGACAAACGTTGTGAAGTTCTCTCAATGCCACCGCTCATCGCATCCGCCACTATAGATGCAAGCGGCGGTTTTTTAACGTGACAACGTCTAATAAATCGATGAACACCGGCTGCACGCACGAAAAAGGATGACTCATTGTAACGTAACGCTCATTGTAACGTTACGATCATTTCATCAATGTTTTGTTATGACGTTGTCACGTTAAACTATCGTCCGTAAACCGGCTTTACGTTTCCTTGTATTGACAACCTTTTTCTAATATCTATGTGCCAAATCTGACATTATTTTTCTAACAGAGTGTCAATTTCAACAGGTTATGGGCCTAGAATGCCTTGCTGCATTAAATCCACCTATGCACCTCTACTGTACATGAAATTCAAATAAATATTTCGCGCCCGCTGTCGCCACCGCGCTAGCCTCTCACTCTGTTTAAGGCCTCGGATAGGGCCCTTAGTACAATTTCCTGGTACAAAACAAGTTTACCAGACCTGGAACAACATTTTCATCCAAAAATAAAAATAGACGATGTACCTAAATCGGTAGCAGAAAAATCGTGGATTTCTTGTTATGCTAGGACACGAATTCGTTTCGATTTCGATTATTCAGGGGCTGAAAACATTTTTGGGAAATATTTTTCGCTTGTTGTTTACTTGTTCGGTTCAATTTGGATGCTGTTTTGATCCACTCATATAAATGATCTAATCGGGTGTACTGCTAAATGATCTCCTCATTTTTTTTTAAACCTTGCCCTGGGAAAACACTGGGAATTTCTCCTGTATTGTGGGTGTGTTCACAAACATATACAAACAGCCAGACCCGGAACAACTACCTGTAGTCCATACAAATATTTGTTCCGTGCGGGAATGACACTGAGCGCAGCAGTCAATCCCTCAACCAATGCGTCAACCGAAATTAATTTCTCCGGAACTCGTCGAGCTTCATTACAGTCTTTTTTGGTGATTGTCACTGTTGATTCTGACTTTCAGGAGTTACAATGGTTGCGACTTATGCCAAAAAAAACATAATGCAGTATCTTCAGTCCTTTGTAAGTAGGTAGGTCAGGTTCCAATACATATATGTATATCGAATGGAATGCCAATTTCGGAGTATGCCTGATAATCTTTTGGCTTTTATAATTTTTAGAAACTATAGATGCACGTCTGCCTACCCCTTTCGGGAATACAGGCGTGAAGATGTGTTCAATTTTTCAAACGATCCATCAAAAGTTTGGTCCTTTGATAGATTTTATTAGTCAAGCCACCTTGTTACGGAATTTTTTCGAAAGAGTCACCGCGGCCCTGGAACGCAAAGGACATTTGGAGGAACACGTATGGGTTTTAGTCAGTGAGAGTCTGACACTCCCTTCGAAAAAATGGTCACCCATCCATAGACCGACCTCGGCAAGCGTTGCTTAACCTTGAAAATCGATCCGTGCGGCTGTTATAGTTTAGCTAAGAGCTCCTGTACGCTAAACGTCAAAAATATGTGACAAAAAAGTAGGGCGAATTTTTGGCTCGTCGTCGTCGGGGGCACGCCGATGCGATTATGCTCTGGCGTTCAAAAGATTAAGTTGTTTTTGCGTGGAAGAGCAACAAACATCCAACCATCCTCAAGTTTTGCGTTTCTATGAGTCCTCGACAGGATTCCGGGAATCCTATTTCCTATCCTTCTATCCTACTAACAACACACGCGAAGTTTGAAAGAATGTATGGAATCTTGATAAAATTTGGCACATAGATAGATTATAGTCTGGAATAACACATTGGCTCCTTGTTATCCCGGGAGTATGTTCCATTAGCATAATTATCGACATTCACGCGGGTGGAGCCGCGGGCGGCAGCTAGTAATTACAATATTTCTGCCACTTAGTAGCGTTATGTGTTCCGGTTAGGGTGTTGGTTAGAAAGAAAGAAAAATATTTATTTGGGACTCGCACAAAACAAAGAGAAAAGTAAAATAAATTAAAACTAACAGTCATAAACAATAACTAACAGAAATAAGAAAGAAAGGCATGCATTTAATACGTCATGTGCGAGGCCAAACAACATGGTTGACATGCGGGTGTATATTTATAAGTACAAGAGACAGCTCAGGGTTTTTTTTTTTAATCTTTATTGAAAAAAGAGGATTTTATCATGCATGATAATGTCATCCCCATAGTTACAGACGTTATAGTTACATCTTATCTACGCTTTAAAGCACAATCAACCATATTATATATGCATCTCGCTTTCTCTGATAAGCAGTGATAGGAATAGGTAGTGCTTATTAGCCTAAAGTTTGAAGAACAGAGACAAGAAACGGAGACTTCCTTAGTACTATATTTTTTCCCGGACATCTGCCCGGACAACACTTAAATACATTAAAAAATTATGTTATTTGGAATAAGTTCGTGTTGTTTACCTAAAGTTTGCGACTAGACATAACATAACACAGTCGTTACAACTATCAAATTTTCCGAAAGTTTTCTTTTTGGAGAACATTTTGTAAATGACTTGTTGATCTTAAAACTATACTACTACTTACTAGTTTTCAAATTCTTAGCAATTTTTAATGCGTCAAGTTCTGTATCAAAACCGAACAGTTAGTAGTTCACTATTAAAACTGATTGTCCTAAATGTTCTACTTTAAAGGTTAATTTATACTTTGATTTGAGTTAAAATTGCATCCCTCAAAGTCAGTAAAATAAATATGACGTGATAGATAGATAAACATAAATAGTACACTTTGTAATTTAAGTTTTTGCGTCTGTACATTTTGTTTCATGCTTTCCAATTACATGTGGAAAAATAATATAAATATACCTATATATGTTACAACAATATTCACTGTGTTTAATTTTTCTTTTACCGTTTTAGTTTTTTATATAAACTAGTGAATGCCTGCGGCTTACTATTAATAATTAAAAATTGCTAAGAATTTGAAAACTTTTCTTTAAACAAAGACTGCGTTTCATAGTTTTAAGATCAACAAGTCATTTACAAAATGTTCTCCAAAAAGAAAACTTTCAGAAAATTTGATAGTTGTAACGACTGTGTTATGTTATGTCTAGTCGCAAACTTTAGGTAAACAACACGAACTTATTCCAAATAACATAATTTTTTAATGTATTTAAGTGTTGTCCGGGCAGATGTCCGGGAAAAAATATAGTACTAAGGAAGTCTCCGTTTCTTGTCTCTGTTCTTCAAACTTTAGGCTAATAAGCACTACCTATTCCTATCACTGCTGATAAGGGAAATGCAAGAATGCTATTACAAACAGATAGTTCAGGGTCAGTATCTGGTATTGCAAAAGTCGATCAAAGGGTCGGCAATGCCCACTTAACTACCAGCTTTTGACATAATGGAACATAAAAAATATCTATTTGTAATTGGTGATTAAAACAAAGCATCATTCACAAATATTTTTATTTAAAATAAAGGTGCGCATACGCAAGCAATAGTTTGAGCGAAGCCTTATTCGATCCCTACTTTGAAATGTATGTATAGTCAACAAAGCTATTTGGTATGCAGGCAGATAACTTGCAACTTCTTTTAAACAATGTTGTCAGTGTGCTGAGTAGACAATTAATGTCCACCACACTCGTAACTATGTCATAAGCTTTAAAAATTAGAAATAAATATTGGCAGTGCAATAGAAAAAAATATATTTTTGCCTGCATACCCAATAACTTTGTTGACTGTACTTAAAAGTTAACAGAATTGAGCGAAGTTAAACTTGCTCCGCAAATGCTAGAACTTTATTTGTAGCTTAAATTATATTTAGGACTTAAATTAAACTTAACCTAGCTGACAATTTGTGAATATTCCCCCTAACTTACCAAATTTATTTTAATTTTAAACAAATAATCATCATTATAATCAACAATCTCTATTATAATTTGCTTTCAAGCATAATAATCGTTAAATTGATAATTTGATCTTGTTATTTTAATATTATTTTTATTTAAAATAATTTATTTTACCTTTTACATAAAATTTAAACATAAGTAGGCGTTTAATCAGTGATCGAAATTCGACCAATGAAATGAATTTTTAAGCTTTATTTAAAAAAAAAATAGCTTTCTGCATTACTTCTTCATACAAACTTTAACTGTGACTTGAACTGTCAAATTTCATACTCTACTGTCCGCAAAATTTTCGTAAAAAGGGGTACAAAGTTTTTGCTTTACGTATTAATTTTGTGTCACCGGAAAATTACAAACGCCGCAAGATTGTAAAATATCACGTGAAATTGTAAACTATTTGCCCGGATGTATTTGAAACTTGAATTTGGTTGGGGTTTATTGTATACAAAACGATATTTTCATAATATATCGAGAAATTATAATCTAATAAAGATTTATTACAATCTTACGGAGTCTACAATTTCCCGGTGACATATACATACTAAATTGTACCAGAATATGTGACACATTAAATCTTCGAAAGAGAACTTGCTGCTATTTTTTTCAACGTCTGAGGGGAAATTCTCATATTTTGAACAATATTCGGAATCTAATCTCAATTTCAATCTACATCTCATTGTCAACATCTGCCATGCCTTAATATTTTAAATAATATATCTCTTAATACTGGCATACAGATTTCTTTTCTTAAATAAAACTGTCGTGTTTTTTTTTTTAAACGGGAAAACCAAAGCCAGTTTTAATTTAGCGCCATTTCTACCATGCACGAGTTGTCACATTATTGCCGAAATACATTTCTTTATCGCCATGATAACCAAGACTTCTTAACGTGGAACAAACTTGACGTAGATGGGGTCGACGGGCCTGAGCACCAGGTCCGCCATCAGCCGGGGCCGGGCTCCCTTCACTTTCGGCACTATCTTGAAGTTGCGGCAGATCTCGCTGAAGGTAGTCTTCATTTCTTGCATGGCGAAGCGTTGACCTGCAGGTGAAAAGTGGCAATTTTAATTGACAAACATTTATTCGACACAGACACAGAGTAAAGGAGAAGAATAATAGAATAATACTGTATTATTCTTCGTTCGATATGGGCATGGGCATATCGAAAAGGGTTACCATCTCAGAGTTTGCTGGGCGTCAGACACCCAACGCTGGTTTTCAGTTAGCACGCCGCGCCGCAGCGACATAGGGGCGAGGGTAAATAAAATAAATGAATGTGTAGTAGCAATGGCTTTTAAGTTCACCCATAATTACTAAATCAGGTCATACTATCTGGGTAAGGCTTCCCTCGACTCTCATTCTCTTCGCGGTTGAGGCCCTTATAAGATGGTGGAAAATGACGTGTAAAAGTTTAGTCAGTCAAATGTCCCGAAGGTTAATAACCCGACAAACAAGTTTTCTAAAGAATAGAATAGAATAGGTACTCTTTATTATGTACACCATGTAAGTTACAGCAAGTCAAGTCAAGTTTTTGACGTGACAACGTCTAATAAATCGATGAACGCCGGCTGCACGCACGAAAAAGGATGGCTCATTGTAACGTTGCGCTCAATGTAACGTTACGATAATTTCATCAATGTTTTGTTATGACGTTGTCACGTTAAACTATCGTCCGTAAAGCGACTTTACAGACAACCATTTTTTTTTAAAGGTACTTGATTCCACCCAGTTCAGTCTTAGTTAGTTTTGAAAATCACTAAGAAGTTTTCGTCTTGGCTAAGTGCCCAGTTACCCAGTAAAATGCTTCTAAACAATTGTATCCAAAACAGCTCCAAAAGCTTGTTTCTAAACGTGGCCAATTTTAAACTCATTTCCACCATTAATGACTTTCCAACACACACTACATACATATATCGGCGGTATGTCCAGCCATTATAGTTTATCACAAAATAATGTATGCTCTGCGACATTTACATAATGTGATCGACGGCAAACTGGCGTTAATCAGAGCGTACCGCCGCAGCCGTGTTACCATTATAGCATGTAGCAGTTTTTACAGTGTTTTTAGGCTTTACTTTTTTAAGTCTGGGTGCTGTTTTTTATATGTTCTATAAAATACTAGCACTTCGCCCGCAACTTCGTCTGCGCAGATTTACTACAAACATAGGAGTATCTGATAAACCGCGGGTAACACCGTGGGGCGCAGCTAGTATATATATAAAAAATAGCCTATGTGTTAATCCAAGGTGTCAGTTTCCAGCATTCCAAATTTTATCAAAATTGGTCCAAGCCTTTTGCGCGTGAAGAAGTAACAAACACACACACACACACACACAAACTTTCGCCTTTATAATATTAGTGTGATATATGAACGTGTGAAGTGTGATTGTTAAATAATTAGTAATTAAGTAATATTTTAATGACTGATTAATCACAGTAATAGCCTAAGAGCTGGTCGCCACCTCGAGTGAGATCCTATTCACAGGGCTGAAATTTGTGCACAGTTTAATACTTAGTAAGTACAAATAACGAAAACTAAAGTCTGCAAGGATTTTGAAGGATGCCTTTGCATTTTTTTACCTTTACCTCCTTGACTACTAACATACCTTTGATACTACACAAAAAAAACGACCGTCGGCCCAAGCTGGCAGGTATGCTTATGTTAAAAGTACATACTAACACTACTCTATCCCACATATTTTGTAAGAAAATAAGGGAGGTCTGGCAGCTCTAGGATCCCAGTCTTATTACTGATAGACTTCCATAAGACCACTATCCCGCCTGATAGTAATTGATAGTATGGTCGACGATGGAGAACGCTTGCCCACAAGTAACCTATTCACTCTTGACTTAAAAACCCCCAGATTGTAGCTATCAGAACTATGGGTGCTATAACTCGGTGCAGAAGAAGCGCTCTAGCTTGAACTGTAATGCTAAGTTAAACAACACCATCTACTAACCGATACAGTTCCTAGGCCCGGCACTGAAGGGCACATAGGCGTTGAGGTGTTTCATTTCGCTGCCGAGGAAGTGCTCCAGCTTGAACTGTAATGCTAAGTTAAACAATACCATCTACTAACCAATACAGTTCCTAGGCCCGGCGCTGAAGGGCACATAGGCGTAGGGGTGCTTCATCTCGGTGCCGAGGAAGCGCTCCGGCTTGAACTTCTCCGCTTCAGGGTACAGGTCCTCCCGACGATGGAGCTCGTAGATGTGCACGTCTACTGTGGTCCCTTTCTTCACAAGGAGGTCACCTGAGGAACGATTAAACAGGGTAAGCAAACATGGCTTTTTGTTAGAAAGCATAAAATTTGTAGTGCTTGAATTGAACAAATGACATAACTGTTCACGTCATCATCGGTATTCCGAGGCATAGCTATAGTTAAAACGAAATTCGCCGAATATAAAAAAACTTAACTCTATTTTGGGGACGACCCTATTGCCATGAACCAGGCAGGAATTCAACACCTGAGGTACTTAAACTATCATAATAAACAACCCATAACAAGTAACAGTTTTTCCAATACGACGCAAACGTACACCCTTTTTAAATTGACTGTTCGTAGAAAAAACAAAAGAAAAATCGACCTGCATCTTCCTACAAGCAAATTACATTTCAAAGAATCCTCACTACCGGGTCGCTCAGAGCGCATACGAGTACGTTTCTTACACGTAAGATATTTTATAAGCTGACATGCAATACGACGCAGAGTCACGTTGGTAGCTGCCCCTTAACTCCACGAATGATATCATGCCGGCAGGGTTATCAGCTCTCCCGGAATTGACTCAAAAAATGAAAAATCTCCCGACTCCTTAAAGAATTTTTAAATAACAAAGATTTTCAAATTATTAGTTGAGTCATGATATTTCGTATAAAATCTTTTACATAAAACGAAATGGACAAGGCTACGTTTTACGTATATTTTTGCTGAGAGATGTTTAGATTAATCTGATTTTTAGGGTTCCGAACCTCAATATTGAAAAACGGAACCCTTATAAGATCACTCGATTGTCTGTCTGTCTATCTGTGTGTCACAGCCGATTTTCTCCGATTCTACTGACCCGATTCAGTTTACATTTGGTGCACATAATAATCTTTTGTGATCCAAACGAACGTGTAAGTGTATTGTAGTGTGTATAACTTTGTAATCTAATAATAGTGAAGTTCATTTTACTATTTTTCTGACATGTTTAGGAGACGGGTTACTACGGAACTCTACACTGTGCGTGGTCCGACAAGCACTTGGCCGGTTTTTTTAAATCAAAGGAATATAATTTTTAGAATTCAGAGTAGGTAGATAAACCGAACCTACTTCAAATTATAAAAATCGATTACGTGGGATGCCTTGACCAGAGATTTGTAGATCAGCTTGAGGGAGATTGTTGCCTTTTGATAAAGGTTCAAGACAGCTACTATTAATTTAAATAAAAAAGTTGAGAGCTTTTTTTGTAATTTTTGAGTTCCAGACGAGCGTTTTTATTTTGTTCCATCAATATCAATCAATATATATAAAACTCTTCGGTGACTGACTGACTGAGTGACTGACAGACAACGCACATCCGAAACTGCTGGTCGTAGAAAGCTGAAATTTGGCATGTACATAGGTTCCTTGGCGAGTGAGTTGAGAGAGCACTAAGAGATGATTTTCCGAAATTCTTACGGGCACGGGAAAAAATGGGATATGCGTTACGAAGTCGCGCGCAAAAGCTAGTTAATAATAAATAAAGAATCTCCACAAAAACGAAAAAACCTATTTATAGCAAAAGAACTTGAATGAAGGACTTAAATATTAATCTGATAAATTCAGTGTTCAGGGTATCTAATCTTTAAGAAACTTTTTCGTCTCGGTGCAAACGACTCCGACGGCTTTGGAGATAAGAAGACATACATTAATGAAATGAGTGAAGTGAGCAGGAATAGTAAAAGAAACTCTCGAAGTCTAGACCAGTCTGACCCTGACATAGGTCACAGAAGGTTAACCGTATAATTCGGTACGGGTGCCAATTGGACCTAAACACACGAATCCCGCTGGCTCGGAACTGGGCCCAAACAGGCCTCAGAGTTACTTCACAGGACCTCACACCTGCCTAGCCTTTTCCTAACTATATTGGGGTCGGCTTCCAGTCAAACTGGATTCAGCTGAATACCAGTATTTTACGTGGAGCGGCTGCCTACCAGACCTCCACAACCCATTAACTGGGTAACACAGTACTTCTTGGCAAGACTGGTGTCAGATTTTCTGGCTTCTGACTACCGTAACGACTGCCAAAGATCTACAATTACAGCCGGGACCAACGGCTTAACGTACTTTCTGAGGCACGGAGGAGTCTCGGTATGCTAAGATGGTCACCCATCCACAGACCGACCTCGGCAAGCGTTACTTAAATTGGAAGATCGGCCCGTGCGGCTATAATTATTTAGCCACGAGCTTTTTTTTTTATTAAATGTGGGTTTGCTCTTGACTCTAGTCGAGATCATAGATGACAGAGACAAAGTCGACGTTGGAGCGAGCTTACCCAGAAGAAGCCTGTTCACTCTAATTTTGAAGAGATTAGAGCTCCTCTTGTTTTTGAATGAAAAACATGACGTAAAAAAAAGAAAAACCCCAAATGACGGATAACGCAGCTTAACTAAAGGACGGCAGAAGGCACTGCCCAAAAATTTAAATGATAAATGATATTTATTTTGTAAGTAGGTTAAACATTTTTACACGACGATCTTTTTTGGTCATTTTTAAACTAGATGAGGCCGGTTTAAAATGTGAACATTCTTAGTGTCAGTTTAATATTAATCAATCTTACCCATTTTAAAATCTTCAACAATGCCTCGTCCGATGAAGGGCACACTGGGATAAAGCCTGAGGATCTCCTTGATGACAGCCTCCAGGTACTTCATGTCGGCCAGGTCTGACATGGTGACGTGGTCTGAACCGTTCAGGATACTCTCCACCTCCTCACGAATACGCTCCTGGAAGACGGTGGATATCAATAAAGAAAGCAAAAATAAAGCATTAGTAGGTAAATAATTTTTTTTTCGACAAGAACAATACCAAAGTTCCGGATCCCTTGGGTCCCGTACCTTTTGGTAGGCGTGACCTCGTTAACCATTTCTAATAAAGAATGAGGCTTCTAGTAAGATTACTATCCTACTAATAATATTATAAACGCGAAAGTTTGTAGGTATGGATGGATGGATGAATGTTTGTTACTCTTAAATAACTTAACTCCTAATTATTTTAAGAACTGAATTTCCACCTGTGACAAACAATAAATAAATCTGAATCAGAATCTGAATCTTTCAAGCAAAAAATACTGAACGGATCTCGATGAAATTTGACACAGAGGTAGATTATAGTCTGGAATAAAACATAGGATAGGCGGAGCCGCGAGCGGCAACTAGTTAAAACATATTTTAATGAACCAAAGAAAAATACTCGTTTCAATAAACAATCAAAGAGCGAAACGCGGTGTTGCTATCTTATTTGGTTGAAGAGTTCCTATGGTCACCTTCCTGCTGAACCATCAGACTAGCTCCTGGGAACCATACCATTGCATTGCCAAAAGTAATAAATAGAATATCAAGTTTAAGGTTAATGGAAAACCTAAACTAAATTACTCTAAAAAAAATAACGAATTAAAGATAGTAAAACGGAATGAAAATGTTGAACAAAGGGAGAAAAATTGTGGAGTTGAGAATTGAATTGACTTTTTTTACTTAATTAGTAAGTAAAGTAGTTAATCCGGTTACATTAATCTTTAGTGTCAATTTTATGGTTCCTAAATAGTTGATTTTAAAAGAAACATTTTTTAACTTGATGTCGTACATATGTGTGAAACTCAGATGGGTTGAATCCAGGTCAAAGTCACTTTATTTATTAAAACGACCTCAGAAACAATCATCCAATAATAAATTTAAAATGATTCTACCTTCTACTTCGTACTCGCTAGTACTACTCGTTAGTACTCGCAATATCAGTTGTTCTGTTGTTGAGCAAACTGCATATTTTTTTGCATTTTCTTTGAAACAGGGCAAATGGAATTTAATTTCTGTTTGCTACCGAGGTTTCATTAAAAGCGCAACTGACGAAGTCTCGTTATTTTATTTGTAGTACTTGTTCCAATTTGCATGAGAGAAATTAAATAAATATGAAAATGTTATTCGTATCCCGTAAGGATGCATCTCAAAGGTTTTGTCCAGAGTGGACGCGTGGTGACTAAGTCGAATGCGGGCTCGGTGGCGGGCGCGATTAGGTATACCATATTCGAATTTCGAATTCAAGATATTAACTAATTTATTAACAGCAAACTCTATGTCGTACATAACAAAGCTCAAATTCTGATTCTAGATGCAATGGAATTTGGACAATTTAACATCAACTTAAAAAACGGGATATGCACGTATGAAGTCGCGGGCAAAAGTTAGTACTAATCAAATGAAGCTGAAGAGTTTATTTGTTTCTTTGAACGTGATATTCTCTGGAACTGCCAGTTTTGGAAAATTAGTAGAAGGCGTTAGAATGAAATTATTTCTAGGTAGCCACAGTGTATCGTGCGTTATTGTGGCGGGCAGTAGAGACTAGCCATGTTTCTCAGGATAAAACATAGACACCCGCAACTCTCACTTCACACTTTCGATGCCCAGAACTCAGCATATGGGTCGAACAATAATTTGTTCGTGTGCCCACATGTCGCAACCGAGTCGTCGCTACATATAACGATGACTCGACTGCGAGTTGTGGGCTCACGAAAAGAATATTATTCGACCCACATGTTGAGTTCTTGGCATCGAAAGTGTTCAATAAGGACGCAAAGAGGGGTTACACCCTTTTGAAACTACGCGCCCGCCTTAGAAGCAGCTTTAGGACCTCACCCTAGACGGGGCCATACTTGCGCGCCTTAAGAGTTTACTTTTTATGATATTATTTTCGTTTTAGAAAGTTTATTTGTGGAAGTTTATTTTATTGTTTACCTACGTTGGTTTAGTTTATTTGTGATATCTATAAATATATGTTAATAAACATATATTAACTTTTATTAAATATACTTGTATCTATTACTAGCTACCGCCTGCGGCTCCGCCCGTGTTAATGTCGCAAATTATCTCAAAGGAGCAAATTTCATCAAGATCCGTTCAGTAGTTTTTGCGTGAAAGAGTAACAAACATACATTCTTAGTAGGATATAGTAAGACTAGCTGCGCCCCGCGGTTTATCAGATACTCCGCGTGAATGTCGAAAATTAACCGAAGGGAACACACTCCCGCAATAAAATATAGCCTATGTGTTAATCAAGGGTGTCAGCTTCCTGCATACCAAATTTTATCAAAAACGGGCCAGCCATTTGCGCGTGAAGAAGTAACAAACATACACACACACTCACAAACTTTCGCCTTTAGTATATTAGTGTGATTTGTAGTATGTTTAGGAATGTTTTTGTGCTTGTAATCTTAAATTAATATTTACAATATTCATGTAGGTTTATTTGATACTTCACATACCCTTTACTCTTGTTCTTTCTCACTCACTATTGTCTACATTTCTTTTTCATTTCTCATTTCGCAGGTCTACTGGAAGATATTTCTTTAGAAATAAGCTGTACCTTCGTACTAATAATTATAAGGTTTTACCTGTACTATTTCTCTGTGTACATAAATTATAAAATAAATAAGTTTAGAATATCACTCAGCAAATAAACAACATAAACGTGTGAAGAAGCCATAAATAAAATAAAATGGTAATTATAATTTTACGTTCAAATCCCGGAACCGAGCATTTTTCCGGGATATCAAGTAACCTAATTATGTCACTCAGCCTTTGTTTGCCATCAGTGTAAGTAGGTTTAGGGTTTCCGCGAAAGAATTTTCAACCTTAAAATGTAGTAGTAAAAATCCTAAATGCTTTTATGTAAGGTATAATGGGGTAAATTAATGTATATAAAAAAACTAAACTAAACTTACAACAAACTAAAATATTTATAGCATCAAAAAATTCGTCCTCAACGCTGGTAATGTGCCCAAGAGACGGGCGGCATTGCCACGTTGAATGGCAATACTTAGCCTCTGGCCAAAGTAAAAGCCAGCTCATTGGTCACAGGAAGTGTCAACCAGCCGTTTCGTTGCAAAGGCTGTGAGCACAAGGGCCCCACGGCCCGAGGGTTTCAACCGCAAACGGCTCGAAAATATGTATAGTTACCAATAAAGTTACTAGGTATAATTAGTTCGTAATCTGACGACACGGTTGGCGCAGTGGTTGAGCGATTGACTGCTACGCTGCGTGTCGCAGGTTCGATTCCCGCACGGAACAAATGTTTGTATGGCCTACAGATAGTTGTTCCGGGTCTGGCTGTTTGTGTATGTGAATTTGTATGTTTGTAAACGCACCCACGATACAGGAAAAATTCCTAGTGTGGGGCAACGTTTTAAAAAAAAAAAAAAAAAAAAAAAAAAAAAAAAAAAAAAAAAAAAAAAAAAAATCTGCTGTGAATGACCGCTACATAAAAAAATTGTGCGTGATGTCGTTTTGGAAAAAAACGGAAAAATTCAAACGAATGATCGGAGAGAGAAATTATTATACAGGGTGTCCCAAAACTCAACGTCAAGCCGAAACGGGGTGACAGGATTGATCATAACCATCACGAGAAAAATCTGAAAAAAAATCTATCTCATGCAGTTTAAAAATTATGGGCATTTTAAGAAAAACCTAGAAATTTGATCAAACTGTACCATTTTTCGGTTATTGTGGTTATTCTTTTTTATTTTTGTTCATTTGAACTTTGGAAACGTAATCCTAAATAACATTTCTAGAATCCCAATAAAAAATAATGACACAATTGCCTCAAGTTTCCGAGAATTGAGACTATTTGTTAAACTACGAATTTAAAATTTTCAAGATTCGTCGACTTTGACAGGCCCTCCTATAAAAAAAATGTACTAGAGTGCCTTGGCAAGTGGCATTAAAAGTTGGCGCATTTAATCAGAATTCTAAAATGGTACAATACTTGTTAGTTCCATACAATAGAAAAGAGTAAAAAAATTAAAACCTCAAGTAACCCGATTTTTGCTATCTCATTTTACTCAGTTAAAATGTTTTTAATTCACACAAGCTCTAGGTAGGTTCTTAATTTTAAGACAAAATGATGAGAGAGATGGATAATGGATATGTTCGCCATGAGTGAGCGAGACAGATAGTGACGCCACTTTTACCAAAGTGAAAAAAAGTTAGTAAAATTAGTAAAATAATTAATACGAATACGAACGTGCGCAGTAGACGAATGAGCGAAACGTACTAACTGGTTGGTGTCGGACTGGTAGCGTAGCCATTTGCTTGGCTGAAACTAGTGCGAATGAAACAGATAGATGCCATAGCATCTATCTGTTTCATTCGCACTCGTTTAAACGACGCATCTCCGTCTCAATGCGTGGCGTCACTATCTGTCTCGCTCACTCATGGCAAACATACCCATTATCCATCTCTCTCATCATTTTGCCTTAAAATTAAGAACCTACCTAGAGCTTGTGCGAATTAAAAACATTTTAACTGAGTAAAATCTGATAGCAAAAATCGGGTTACTTGAGGTTTTAATTTTTTTACTCTTTTCTATTGTATGGAACTAACAAGTATTGTACCATTTTAGAATTCTGATTAAATGCGCCAACTTTTAATGCTACTTGCCACGGCACTCTAGTACATTTTTTTTATAGGAGGGCCTGTCAAAGTCGACGAATCTTGAAAATTTTAAATTCGTAGTTTAACAAATAGTCTCAATTCTCGGGAACTTGAGGCAATTGTGTCATTATTTTTTATTGGGATTCTAGAAATGTTATTTAGGATTACGTTTCTAAAGTTCAAATGAACAAAAATAAAAAATAATAACCACAATAACCGAAAAATGGTACAGTTTGATCAAATTTCTAGGTTTTTCTTAAAATGCCCATAATTTTCAAACTGCATGGGATAGATTTTTTTTCAGATTTTTCTCGTGATGGTTATGATCAATCCTGTCACCCCGTTTCGGCTTGACGTTGAGTTTTGGGACACCCTGTATATAGAAAATAAAATACAAAAATGCGGATTTATTTTTTGGAAATAGTTATTTTAGAAAAACGCGAACATAGATATCAATTTATAAAAAAAAAGTTGTTTTATAAAAGATAAACAATAGATATATAAAATAAACAATAGGTACCTGAACATCTTCGTGGTCGGCCAGCAGCATCAGACCAAATGTGATGGCTAAAGCTGTGGTGTCATGACCCTGGAAATAAGACAGCCTTTATTTCTACTATACTTTTTTTTTGTAAGGATGGTAAATCATCAAATGACTTCTTCCGCTCTGGGTGGAGCGGAAGGGCGTGTCAGACTCTTACTGACTAAAACCCATCTGTGTTCCTTCTAAAGCCTTTTGCGTTCCAGGGCGGCGATGACTCGTTCGAACCAATTCCGCAACCCTGGCAGATTTCTACTATACTTTTAACTCATGTTTTGTGTAGTAAAAATAAAGCTATCCATCTTAGAAGATAGGTGAGATGATATATCAAATAACATACCACAAAACTTTACAAGAACCATTTTTTTTCTTTTTCTTAACATATATCTTTAAATATATTGAATTACTTACACAAATTTCTTTTACTTTCAGATTATATTCATTTTATCACTGTCAAAAACAAATACGTAATTTATTTATTTCTATCTACCCAAATAAATTGAAAATTTGTAGATACCTACAAGTCTAAAACTACATACAAGAGTTGGCAAAATATAACATCTTTCAATTACTTTTTTGAATAAATTTGAGCAAATATATTAATATGAATATTCTGTTTTTTTTTTAACATTTAGAGTCTTAGTAACTTTGCCCATAAATAGATTGGATTGATTTTAACGACTTCGTTTACAACAAATGATTCTTTAACACTTTTAAGGTCCACCTGCACTACAAATCACTATTTAAATACATTAAGTGCTTATCGATAAGTCTAAATCATCGTTATAAAGGTATCTGCCAATCGTTTGGAGATGACCTGGGATCGGTTGATGTTTGCCTAACAGGGATTTGTTTGAAAGAGTCACCGCGGCCCTGGAACGCAAAGGGCTTTAGAAGGAACACGGATGGGTTTTAGTCAGTAAGAGTCTGACACGCCCTTTCGCTCCACCCAGAGCGAAGAAGTCATTTGACGATTTCCCATCCCTAAAAAAAAAAAGCCGGTTGATGTTTAATACATTTAAAGCTGGTGATTCACTTGTAATGAGCGTTCTAGCGAATGTTAAAATATATAGGAGCATTCAAGCGAGCTTTCTAGCGAAATAACAGTAAATTTCCTTCGAGCTTTTTGCCAAGCCGAGCCATTTTGTCATTGGTTTCTGACATTTTATTTATTTATTTTAACTTAATATACAATAGTGGTACATTGGCGGACTTAATGCATCAAGGCATTCTCTACCAGTCAACCTTTGGGTTAGAAAGGTAGTCTTTTTAACCCAAAGGTTGACTGGTAGAGACCTGTGGTAGGTTTAATTCACTTTTTGGCAAGCATTTACTTGAGCGTTCGCTAGAATGAACGTTAAAATGTTCGTAACTATGTTTGGCTCTGTGCTTGGCAGTGTTCGTTGTACTATACGACAAATTTAAAAACAGCGAATGCTCGTTTTTCTGTTACAAGTGAATGCTCACATTTACAAGCACCTTAAAAGAAGAAAGAAAAAGGTTTGTTTACTCTGGTCAAAGAAGCACACGTTACAGAAATAAACAAATAAAATAAAAGGTCAAAGTACTAAATAAAAAAGGTGAGTTATTTTTTTATTTTACCATTTTTTTATTTTTTTATTTTTTTTTTCAAAATTAGAGTAAACTGGCTTCTTCTGGGTAAGCTCGCTCCATCCTCGACTTTGTCTCTGTTATCTATGACCTAGACTAGAGTCAAGAGCAAACCCATATTAAATTAAAAAAAAACCTACTATTTCAGACACGGTATTACATGCATTTAGTACCATGTCGTGCAAATGGTTTTACACGTTGTAATAACTCACCTCAAACATAAAAGTGTTGACCTCATCCCTGATGCCTTCCATATCGATCTGCCCTTTCTCCTCTGCCTCTAGCAACAGGTCCAGCATAGCCAGTCTCCTCTTAGTTCCAATACCATCATTGATCTCAGCCTCCTCAACCCCTTTATTCTCAGCCCTTTGAGCCTTCCTGTCCATAATAACATTGTCAGCGAAGGCTCGAGCTACAGAAAGGGTCTTGGCAAATTCCTTGCCTTCAGGAGTGTTTTTATAGATGACGTCCTTGTGCATCCAGATTCTTGTGATCCTGCTCAACAATTGTATGCCCATGTTCAGGATAGCGTTCTTGTAGTCTACGGTAGCCGAGGTCTGGTCACTGTCGAGCTTCGTCCCCATAGCAGTCTCTGTTGGTAAAAGGATTTTTGTTTACGTATTCTTTGGATAGATAATGAGTTTGTGTGAGGTCTCCACTTTGAAAGGGATATTCGAAACTTAATTACTTTTTTCGAGTTGCTTGGGGATCTATTTAGAAAATACGCGAAGGTGAGTCTGGGGTAAAAGGGCATTCAAAATGATTAAATTGACATAACGGACGTTGGACCAAAACTCTCATTCATTGACATTGCATCCCTTTTTTTTTAAGTATGGGAAATTATCAAATGATTTCTTCCGCTCTAGGTGGAGCGGAAGGGCGTGTCAGACTTTTACTGACTAAAACCCATCCGTGTTCCTTCTAAAGCCCTTTGCGTTCCAGGGCCGCGGTGACTCTTTCGAACAAATTCCGCAACCCTGGATTGCTTGAGTGTGGATAAAACTGGATAAAACTAAAGACAAATACGCCAGTGAAAATAATAAATAGATAAACAAGGTTATTTAAAAATAAACTATCAACAGCTTAAATTAAACGAAAATCAAGTGATGCAATTGGCTGTTGAAAATTCAACCGTTCATGCAGTAAAAAAAATGTCCCTGTAATATATTCCGTTTCAGAAACTGAGCCTAAATGTATGTTTCATTTAGGGCTGATTTTTCAATAGTCTGATAGTTTTAACTGACGAATAAATAATGTCCGTTTGACATACTTTATTCGTTTCAGAAACTGAGCTTAACTGTATGTTTCATTCAGGGCTGATTTTTCAATAGTCGGATATTTTTAAGTGACGAATAAATAATGTCCGTTTGACATACTTTATTCGTTTCAGAAACTGAGCCAAAGTGTATGTTTCATTAAGGGCTGATTTTTCAATAGTCGGATATTTTTAACTGACGAATAAATAATGTCCGTTTAACATACTTTATTCGTTTCAGAAACTGAGCCTAAGTGTATGTTTCATTGAGGGCTGATTTTTCAATAGTCTGATAGTTTTAACTGACGAATAAATAATGTCCGTTTGACATACTTTATTCGTTTCAGAAACTGAGCCTAAGTGTGTTTCATTCAGGGCTGATTTTTCAATAGTCGGATATTTTTTTACTGACGAATAACTTATGTCCGTTTGACGTACTTTATTCCTCAGGTAAAAGTATCTTCCTATTGAAAGATCGCTCCTTAGTAAACTATCAAAGCTCCAGCAAATAGCCAGACACTGAATAAAACACTGACATTCTAAAAATAACTGGCCGTAACAATATCTTCAGAGAAAAACCAGTCAGCTCAATATAAGGCAATACGAGACTTGTCGTCTAAAAGGAATTGTTTGCCGAGATCTTCAACAATTGGAAGTAATTGAGATTGAAAGATATTTTATTGCATTCGCTGAGATGGAACACGATATTTTGATGTTATTTTTTCTATTCTAGTTTTTCTGGCTTCAAATGGCTAAATAGGATACTTATTCTTAAATCTACTCACATGTAGAAATTGCTTATGTTTTCTTTTTTAATTGAATTGTTTTTTTTTTATTATTTTAGTTATACAGCGTGTGATTATACAAAGATGGCGGGACGAGTTTGACGCTTATCGGCAGGATTGCTCCACACTTGCCCAAAGCCGGGAGGAATGGAAGGAAGCAAGGGAAGCCTTTGCCCTGCAGTAGGGCAAACTTGGCTAAAATATATAACGTGTGACAGAATAAACGCAATACCTAAAAAGGGGTCATTGTACTCATAATTATTATGAATAACTTTTACTATGGGACCAAACCCTCGTTATTTTTTTCGCGATTTCTGTGTTGGCCCCATGTCACACGTTGTATCTTAGGTATATGTTGGTGTGCCCTAACCAGGTCTACAATAATATGTAGCTCTTGGAATGGCGTATAAATTAAATGAATTAATGCTATGATCATATAGACAGATTCAGGTTGTATATGTGGATATTATCATAAAATTTATTTTTTATGTTGATAGATGAGCGTTGTTTTACTGAGTCCAAATATGCAAATAAAATAAATAAGTCACAGTTGCTTTTAAAGACAGATGTCCCCTTTGTCTTTAGACGACAGACTTCTTCTGTTACTTAGAGCGAGCTACTTTATTAACCTAGTTTAAGATGACTGAGACTAGCAGCCCTACAATGACGCGCTAATGCCATCCAATTCCGATGATGTAAACGGGATAGTGCTATTCGATATGTATAGCTCCGTCTCCCTCTTAGAGCGGAATCATGATCGTTTTAAGACTTCATAGTAGGGCCCCTGATCTAGATAATCAATACAACAAGGAGTACTGACCTCTACAATGATAACTGAATTTAAATAATAACTAGCATCTGCCCGGAGTTTCACCCACGTGAGAATTATTTTAATGGGATTTAATATTTTTGCACGGAACCCGTATTAGCGTTACGTTCTCTAGATTTTCTAAAATAAAATTCCTGAGTTACTCCTTATAAGATATATTTAATTTTGTGTATTTTATCTATGGGCCTCAATTGCCTGATAGTAAAATGATTATTATAAAAATAGCTTTCTGCCAATGAAAGTCCCGTCAAGACCGGTTCAGTCGATTTGTCCAGAACACAGATCAACAGACAATAAATTAAAAAAACAATTATTTTTTTGTTATTTACTTATGGATTTACAAACAGGCACTTCAATTTTATTTATTTGTTTAGAGGTAATAAATAATTGATAATATTCACTATCAGTTCTAATAACTATACATTTACTTATGGAGTTATACGAGAAGTAAGCACCTATAAGACAAGTACATCTGTGCTAAGTGCGGCAAGGGCAGTGACCTTGAATTACCGTCAAAGTGAGATAATATGCCTAGATAAACAACTTGAAAGACCTTTTATGTCAAGTTGACATGCATTTAAAGTAAATTAATATAAGATTTACAACCATATTGCAAAACTGCAGTTGCAAAGTGAATAAAGTTTTCTTTTAATGAGCTTTTTAAACAACAACAACACAATAACAACAAACAACAACAACAACAACTATTTAAAAAAATTTATTTGTTTGCCAGACTATTCCCAGAAAGCCAGAATCAATACAAGTAAAACGTCGAGTCAATGAAGCTCATCCCGTCGCAGAGAAACAATTCAATTGTCTTGGAATCGTTTCTCCGGGATTCAACATAATACAGTTTATTTAACATAGCTCTTACATACAGAATTACTTGTCAGCATTATGCTAAGCAATGGCTGTTTGCGCAGATGTGATGCATATCTTCCAAACTTGTGTAGGTTTTTTCATTTTGTTTTTATTCGATACGCGGAGACATGATCATATTAGCGCAGGTTGAAAACAAATCGAATGCAATAATTTAGAAGGCGGTCAAGTTTGTTGAGGAAATCTGCATTCAGGTCATAGTAGCACACGTCACCATAATCTATGATAGGAAAAATTAAGGTCGGTACAAGCATTGTCTTCGTGCTTGATGGCAAAAAGTTTTTCAAACAGTACAGGGCCCGCAGCGTTCCAGTAACCTTCTGACTGACACTAGCGACTTGAGTACGCCATTTTAGGGTACTGTCGATGTGCAAACCTAGATTTTTCACATCAGTGCTGAATGGGATGATTTTACTGTCGAACAGAACTGGTGGCAAAGCTTTTACAGCCACTTTAGCGATGCTTCGAGAACTCCCAATGATAATCGCCTGACACTGACACTGACTGACATTGTTGTAATTTTTTATTGATTAGAACGGGAACAAAAGACGTACTTTAACAAGAAAAGGACCCTCCCAAGGTAACTTTGTTGGCAAAGTTATTATTGACGTCAGTATTGTTCTAACCTTGGCTGTTATCCTAATTAACGACAAGAACATTCAAGTTTTCCTTGTTTAAATTTAAAAACAACTTTAGCTTGTTTCGAATAATTGGTATCTTTTAAATTATGACATGAACAGGATATTTGATTATTATAATAAATTATCATGAATGATGATACTAAAGTAGTGCGGCGGCGTTACTTGCGAGTGACGTCATATACAATTAGTATTGTCTCTGTTTAAAACAACAACGTCGTAACTTTTGTGATTTTTAACATTTTCCTTTTGTGTCTTGCCTTTGTTCTAGATTTTGATAAGAGCAATAAAAACCCATTCGAATAACCTATTTTATGCATGGGTTTCTCTTTCGAGATGACTGATCACACCTTTTTTGCTTTCTTCTTCAAATTATCTTCGTCTTCCTAGCCTATTCCCAACTGTTCCGGGATCGACTCTTAGCCTTTTTTTTTAAGGTTGGGAAATCATCAAATAACTTGTTCCGCTCTGGGTGGAGCGGAAGGGCGTGTCAGACTCTTACTGACTAAAACCCATCCGTGTTTCTTCTTAAGCCCTTTGCGTTCCAGGGCTGCAGTGACGATTTCGAACAAATTCCGCAACCCTGGCAGGCTCTGGCCCTAATGGGCCCAGTATCCTATCCTGACATCTATTTAAGACGCGCGTGGAACACAGCGCGCCATCGACCCAGGCCTGGTGGTGATCGGACCGCGAGCTACCCAACGCTCGCTACTCACAGACCCGCGCTTACGGTGGCCGGGGATCGCCCTGCGAATCCCGACGCCCGGGGTCTCTTCTTCTGTAGCGGCGGTTGGGGCGAAGGTCTTGTCTCTCCCATCAACTTCCTATGAAGCCTAACCGAATGCAGCTGTTTTGCTTTCCCCTCCATATCAATTCACTTCAAAGTTTTACATCCATCGCACTTTACACTTCTCATAGGCATTTCATCCTTACGCGAAATCGCCAGATAAAAAACGTATCGAACTTAAAGGTCTTACCACAAATAGTGAACAGCGTAAAGTCACTGATCAGAGGCATCAGGCTGATGTCTTCTCCCTTCTTCTCCTTCAGCATCTTCACCAAGTCCTGGGTCTTTTCCTCGATGACGGTCGCGAAGTTCTTCAAGATGTTGAAGTGGAAGGTTGGGGTGAGGATCTTACGGCGCTTGTGCCAGTGAGCACCTGGTAGGGAAGAACATATTGGATTAGTAACATGTACAACGTGTATCAGAATGAACGCAATACCTGCAAAGGAGTCATTATTACTCATCATTCATATGCCTAGACTTTTCCCAACTATATTGGGGTAGGCTTCCAGACAAACCGGATTCAGCTGAATACCAGTATTTTACGTGGAGCGGCTGCCTACCAGACCTTTAAAACCCATTAACTGGGTAACACGGTACTTCTTGGCAAGACTGGAGTCAGATTTTCTGGCTTCTGACAAATGATGGTCACCCATCCACAGACCAACCTTGGCAAGCTTTGCTTAACCTTGAAGATCAACCCGTGCGGCTGTTATTCTTTAGCCAAGCTCATTACTCATTATCAATGAAAAAATACTATGGGACCTACACTGAAATACAAAACCGACCAAACGCCCAACGCTGAAATAAACGTAGTATGGTACATACATACCGCGTGTTCCTTTGTTTTGCTTTTTCAAGTTATTTACCACTTGGTATTGTATTGCATTTTTGTGTGAAATAACAGTTACTTTTTGGACGGTTCAGAGTGATCTTCAAAGTTAAAAGTTGTTTATTGTTTATATGTTGTTCTTTCAATTAAACCCTATATTCACTCTCAGTTGATTCTCTTCAATTATCTACTCATAAGTATGTCTTAATTGGGGTCAAATGTGAAGCGGCGCTAGATGTGTAACTATAAATGATAAATTAATGATAAATGATATTTATTTTGCAAGTAGGTTAAATATAACACTTTTACACGTTAATCTTTTTTGGTCATTTTAAGCTAGATGAGACTGGTGTTTCCTTGGCTGGCCATCGGCGAGGCGAAGACGCGAGCCAGGGAGGAGATGTTGGAGACTCTCAACGGAGATCCGTGGGGGCGTCCTTACCGCTCGGTCCGAGGGAAACTCGGACCTTGGGCGCCCCCGCTTACGGAGAGTCTCCAACCCGAGCTGCTGGAGGACGTGGTCGCAGCCCTCTTCCCGGCACGAGCGGAGCATGCTCCTCCGCCGATGGCTCTGCCCACAGCCGCAGAGCCCGAAGAGGACGCCAGCGTCCCAGAGGTGACACAACCAGAGTTGAGGGCGGCCGTGACACGGCTCCGGGCGAAGAACATTGCCCCGGGGCCCGACGGAATTCACGGCTGCGCATTGGCCCTAGCTCTGAAGGAGATGGAGCCCCGACTGAGAGGACTCTACTCGGCGTGCCTGGAGCAGGGCCAGTTTCCCGCTCAGTGGAAATCTGGTCGTCTGGTCCTGCTCAGGAAAGCGGGGCACCCTGCGGACTCGCCGTCCGCGTACCGGCCCATAGTGCTGCTGGACGAGGTGGGAAAGCTGTTTGAGCGGATAGTCGCAGCCCGCCTTGTCGGCCACTTGTGCGGAGAGGGACCGGACCTGGCCGAATGCCAATACGGCTTTCGGCGAGGGCGCTCCACTATCACGGCGATATCCCGAGTGAGAGTCCTGGCGGAGGAAGCGGTGTCGCGGGGCGGTGTGTTGCTGGCGGTGTCCTTGGACATCTCCAACGCCTTCAACACCCTGCCCTGAAGTTGTATTCGGGAGGCACTACGATATCATCGAGTGCCTTCCTACCTCCGCCGCGTCGTCGGGGCTTATTTGGCGGAAAGGTGTGTCACCTATCTGGGACGCGATGGCAGATGCCAGCGCCCTATGTCGTGCGGTGTTCCGCAGGGTTCGGTCTTGGGCCCGCTCCTGTGGAACATCGGGTACGACTGGGTGCTGAGGGGCGAGCTCCGGCCGGGAGTGCAGCTGGTGTGTTACGCTGACGACACACTGGTCACTGCCCGGGGGAGCTCGCACAGGGAGGCAGCGTTGTTGGCGACGGCTGCGGTCTCACAGGTGGTGAGCCGCATACGGCGCCTCGGCCTGGAGGTGGCCCTCAACAAGTCGGAGGCCATTGTTTTTCATGGCCCCCGGCGAGCGCCGCCGCCGGGATCGCACATTGTGGTCGGGGGGGCCCGTATTGCTGTCGAGTCCACCATGAAGTATCTGGGATTGGTGCTCGACAGCCGGTGGGATTTCGGCTCCCACTTCCGGCGGCTGGCGCCCAAGTTGTTGGGCGCCGCGGGGGCGCTGTCAACGCTGCTTCCCAATCTGGGGGACCCGAGCACCGCCTGTAGGCGGTTGTACGTGGGGATCGTGCGATCGATGGCCCTGTATAGGGCCCCGATCTGGGCGGCTGACCTGACGGCCAGCACCATCACAGTTCTGCGGAAGCCGCAGAGGGCGATGGCCGTCAGTCATCAGGGGATATCGCACGATCTCCTACGAGGCGGCTTGCGCACTGGCCGGATCTCCGCCATGGGACCTGGAGGCGAAAGTGCTCGCGTCACTGCATAGGTGGCGCGAGGACGCGCGGGCGCGCGGCGAGCGACTGACGCAGCGACACTTGGAGTTGCGTCGGTCGCGGCTGCGCGAGGTCCTGGTGGCGGAATGGCGGGACAGGCTTTCGAGCCCTTCCTCATCACCATCGAGGCCATCCGGCCAGTGCTCGACCTCTGGCTCGGGAGAAGGCACGGCTCCCTGTCGTTTCGGTCCTCTCGGGGCATGGCTGCTTCGGGAGGTTCCTGTGTCGCATAGGAAGGGAGCCGGACGCTCGATGTCACCACTGCGTCGACTGTCGGGAGGACACGGCGCGGCATACGCTGGCAGAGTGTGCCGCTTGGGAGGAGCCGCGCCGTGCCCTCATCTCTGTGGTAGGCGGTGACCTCTCGCTGCCGGCCGTAGTCCATGCTATGGTCGGCGGTGAGGAGTCCTGGGACGCGGTGGTCTCCTTCTGCGAGACAGTTATCACGCAGAAGGAGGCTGCGGAAAGGGAGAGGGAGGTCACAACCGCTCTCCCTGCCCGCAGCAGGCGCATCGGGCGTCGGAGGAGGGCATACGCTGCCCTCTTCCGGCCCCCCTAACTGGGTCCAGGGGCGGCGGATTTGGGGATGTCCGTCGCCCCCCATTCATCCGGACCCGAGGTGGCGGCGCGTGGTGTTCCCGTACGCCCCTCTTTGACGTAGCGAGGGGAGTTAAACACCTCACTCCCCTCGCCGACGCGAGGTGGCCCGCAGAGGCGGGCCGGCATAAGCCGGGGATTGCGGAAGTCGCATACGTTCCCGCGATCCCCGGCGTAGGTGGGAGATGGAACACCGGGGTGGTTTTAGTCAGTAAGAGTCTGACAGACCCCTCCACCCGCCCCAGGGTGGAGGATTTCCCCCCGACATAAAAAAAAAAGGCTGGTGTTTCCTAGCTGACTTCCCTGAGAAGAAACACCGAAACAAACTTAGAGGTCAAAGTCTCTTTTAAAGTCCATACAATCTGTACTCGTCAAATCATACGAGAACCATGTAGGTTAATGTCTGAGGTGGCCTTTTGAGGAAATTGCCACACAGATTTGAGTGGACCTGTCTAGACAGTGCAAGCATTTGTCAGTTATCGTGTAGCTCAAATTTAGAACTTTTAGGAGCTCAACGATTCGACGAACAATACCAAAGTAAGGACATTTGGGTAGGCCGCATACATAAAGACGGAGAATAAGAATAATACAGGATGGAGACGACTATACGACGATGAATCAAAACACTGGCAATACAAATTCGTACGAATATGTTGTCTTTTATCACACATTTGATGTCACTCACTGCAACAGACTGCTTGGAATATTTCATCAGAATAGTTATAGTCACTATCCATGGTAAGTTCGAGTTTTTTTGACGTTTTATGTAATTGAAAAGTTTATTTTGACGTGACATCGTCTAAAAAATCGATGAACGCCGGCTGCACGCACGAAAAAGGATGACTCATTGTAACGTTACGATCATTTTATCAATGTTTTGTTAAGACGTTGTCACGTTACACTATCGTCCGTTAACCGAATTTACAGACAACCAATTTTTTTTTTAATTTCGGTGACAGGATTTATAATAGTTTCGAAATATTCCTATGAACCAGCATTGCCAATGTTTTCATTTATTGTCGTAGCGATGTCCCAACATTGTAAAGTAATAAATGGTTAGACGTCAAAGAAAAACGGATTGTCTGTTTACTGGGTAATTACCAGATGAAGGTCGCAATGCATAACTGTTTTTTTGTAAAATTTTATTATACAAAAATGAACGAGTTCGAAACATGGCAAAAAATCGATATTTTTTCGGTCAGCGCCTAATTAACATTCACAAAAATATAATAAAAACACAGGGTTATTGATGTATCTTTTTTTCTATCACCAGCCAATTTTGTTCTCAGGAATCACGCGTGAATCAAAGACTTATGCAAAGATCAATGCAAAAATACACCTCAAAATGTGCTGTCCCATACATTTGCCGAGTTGTAAATGCAAGCAAAACGAATGCTGTAATAAATATTTGTGTAATAAATAAATCGTCTGAAGTTTAAATAAAACTTGATCCCGAACGATCTTTTAAACCTCCAAATTACGGCGAGCTTACAAGGTTTAAAATTGAGATGGGTCAGAATCACTATGGGCAGCCGATATTTATACACAGTGCAGGTAGATATCACGATTGTCTGGCTGGCTTGAGTAGGTACCTACTTTATACGGTCTACCCAAATTTTTTCACTCGGTATTGTTCCTCAAGTCGATGAGCTCCTTTAAGTTCCAAGCTCAGCTACACGATAACTGACAAATGCTTGCACTGTCTAGACAGGTCCACCCAAATCTGTGTGGGCTTTTCCTCAAAAGACCACCTCAGACATTAACTTTCATCTACATTTCATAATAAAGCTGAAGAATTTATTTGTTTAAAAGCCCTAGTCTCTGGAACTACCAGTCGAATTTGGAAAGTTATTTTTGTATATGATAGCTACATTCATGAGGAAGACTATAAGCTATACGGGAACGGAAAATTCCCACGGGAACGGGAAAAACGGGATATGCGCGCACGAAATCAAAAGCTACTATTCTTATATGACTTGACCATTGCATCTGCGGACTTAAATAAAAGAAAGAAAGAATAATATTTATTTAGCACTTACATGAAACACGCACGGTACATAGAAATAAAAAAGAAATGTAGGTATACTAAGAACTAAGTGTGTGTCTCACAGCTGCACTAAAAAGGTCCATTTCAGCGATATGTCAGACAAACTGATCTGTCTGACGCTGGTTTTCTAATGAACCCTTGAATGGACGAGTGGCGGTTCATTTGAATCAATCTAATATAGTAATATTCTTACATATAAATAGAGTTACTTTAAGAGACTTCTTCAGTTAGGAAACACCGACCTCATCTAGTTTAAACTGGCCAAAAAAGATTGAAGTGTGAGTGTTTAAAAAATAAAAAAAAACATTTAAACCTGTCATGAGACGCGAGTAGGTACATATCATATGAAAGCGTTTCTACTAAAACGGGACTGAGAAGAGACTTGCGGGGCAGTCGCTTCAAAAAATATCTACAGCTCAACTTTACTCAGTAACGGGCATAATAAATAAATAAAATAAAACAGGCTTATTTGTTACTTGAAAATTACAAAAAAATAATAATATTTATACTGCACAGTAATAATATTATTTGTACTGGCTGGACAGTAGTCACTTTATTAATGTAATACTATTATTTCACTGAACTGTAAATGATGACGTTCAAAAGTGCCGTTTAATGGCCTAATTGAAAAAAACGTTTTGACTTTGACTTTGCATGCAATTTTAATATAACATTACATAATCAAGTTCATATCTAATATTTCAATTCAATAATAATAAAACAATTCGATTCAATAAATAATAGAATTTGGAATATTTTTTTTTAATTAGAGTTTTTTATCAATCTCAATCTCAATAGAAAACTTTAAGAAAATTTTGGCAATTAAGAAAATTAAAAAAAATATTGTATTATTCTTTTCCTAGTCTTAGTTTTTATCGTTTTTTTTTTTTAAATTATTGTTATTTAATAGACTGGACACATTGCCAGACTCAATGATGACCGCTGGACTTCAGTAACGGGCCTAAACGAGCATAGGCCTCAAAAAATCGGTGGATACAATTTTTTTTTTTTTCGTTTATAACATTAGTGCTAACATATATAACTAATACTGTAATAATAACATATATAATGTACTAATGTAATATATAACATATATAACACTACTACTACCGTAAGCTATTATGTTCGCCTCATCTAGTATTATCATCAAATCACATTAAATTTCTCATCACGTCTACGATTGTCCGATAAGGTGCTCCCACATTGCCGTTAGAAATTGTTTGTAATAACATTTTATAACATTTAAATCTGGTATTGGCTCGCAGTTTGGTTTGCGTTCTGAGGGCGTCTACACGAAAATGGAAGAGGATTTGCTCATTGGAATAGCTTTCATTTTTTGTTTAAAAATGAAGAAAAAGCGCTCAAAGGTTTACAAACAAAAGGTAACACATGTTTTATTTTGTTATAATTTGTTAACTAACGTTACTAAACAATTTCTAACATGAAAAGATTTTTTATATTCGTGATTAAATGTTTGCTAACAAATGTTTACTAACGTTACTAAACATTTTCTAACGGCAATGTGGGAGCACCAAATACTTCCTACACTTCTCCGCTCCGCCAGTTTCCGCCTCAATGGAATCGCACCATAAGCCTTCCGGTGTTTATCGAAATACCCACACCTCTAGGCAGTATCGGTCTTATCGGCTTAGCTTTCGCTTCGCAAGTCAATCACCAGCACTCAGCTAGCTTAGAGCTAATTCTAAGTAAGCCAGATGGAAATACACAAAGGTAAACGTCCCATTAAGTTATCCAATTCATAAATTGATTGAATACGTGTGTGTGCTTCCGAAAAGGATTGATTTCGATGTTTGACTGTCCGTGTCCACCTATACAAGGAAATAATTAGTAGCTTGTTCATTGAATGCAATTATGAGCACAGAAAAAACCGGCCAAGTGCGGTCCGACTCGCACACGAAGGGTTCCGTACCATGAAAAGAACCAATAGATAATAATAATAATAATTGCGGCAATAGATATACACACTCTGTGAACATTTCAACTTTCTATCTATACAGTTCATGACATACAGCCCGCTGTCAGACAGACGGACAGCGGACGCTTAGTAGGTAATATGGTTCCGTTGAAAAGACGCACAACAAAGAACTAAATAATAAATCTTTAGCTACCCCATAAATAAAAATTAAAAATTCCAGCCATGTCAGGAACGGACATTATTATTACAACTCCATCTCCGTGCACACCATAGACAAAACCCTGTATGATTTTATCGATGGTATAACCGAAAATAACCACTGAATAAGCTGGCAACACTGCCGATTTCAAGTGGAAGTTGTTTCTAACAGCGTTCTGTTACTAGGAAAGCGTAGGAGTGAATGCGACCAAGACGAGAGAGCACTTTAGGTTTTAAGCACTTCAGCCAGTCGATTCTGTAAACATGTCGAAGTGAAGACTTGGGTGAAATGATCACGAAGTGAGCTGTCATTCCATCTTGATTACATGGATTTGGTTGATTCTGCCGGTCGATTTTGTAAACATGTCCAAGTGAACAAATTTTAGCATTTAAAATAATTTACATTTTATGCATTTGTAATTGTTTCCATATTTAAGAATATATTTTTATTCCATAAATACTTAACTAACTATATACACTAGAAATAAAAATAAAATCTCCTAACTAAATAAACCCTAAAATATGGCGTCAAAAAATTCATCCGCATCGCTGTCGACTGGAAGTGTACCCAAAAGACTGGCGGCATTGCCACGTTGTATGGCAATGCTTATTCTTTGACCAAGGTAAAAGCCAGCCCTTGGGTCACGTGACGTGTCAACTAAGCGCCTTGAGAGATCTTTAAATAAGTTATGTGCACTCGGACCCCAAGACCCGAGAGTTTCAACCCCAAACGGCTCGAAAATATAACTACCAACAAGTTTATTATATGAGCCTGCCAGGGTTGCGGAATTTGTTCGAAAGAGTCACCGCGGCCCTGGAACGCAAAGGGCTTTAGAAGGAACACGGATGGGTTTTAGTCAGTAAGAGTCTGACACGCCCTTCCGCTCCACCCAGAGCGGAAGAAGTCATTTGACGATTTCCCATCCTTTTATTCCCTACTGCGTATTCATTTGCATGCTATATTAAGGCAGAATGTACATAGATCCTATAATAAAAGTGAACATGACGAATATAATCATGTCACGTGATCATGAAGTGAGCTGTCATTCCATCTTGATTATATGGATTGACAACTCACCTCGTGATCACTTCACCCAGGCCTTCGACAAGTTAACTTCGGGGCTACGATCCTCGTATGTTTATTGTACAAGTACGAGTATAAAGGTGGTTAATTAAAATTCGGCCCAAAAACCAATACTTGTATTTGGGGAAATTTTTATAATTGATAGTTGCGCGTTTCACCACAATCTCACCTGATGGTAAGCAATGATGTGGTCGATAATGGAGCACTCTTGCATAGAAGTAACCTTTTCATTTTTGACTTAAAAACCTCCAGGATGAATAGTACCACTTATCATATTTTGAGCCATTAATATCCCTAAAACAAGGTATGTCTATCTCACGGTATGTTTATATTTAAGTCTCATAAATTATTAACCTTCCCATGCCTTTACATCCTTGAATTAGCAATATTTATAATAACAAACTAAAACTTGAATAGAAACTAGAAAACGAAGTACGCCTATGAGATCTCAATACCAGAATCTATTAAAAAGAAATGTGATTTGCATGGCTCCTGTTATCTTTAATAAAATACCAGACCAAATTAAAACCGTACCGTTACAAAAATTTAAAATACGTTTCACAGAATTACTAGTACACAAATGTTATTATTCTGTGCAGGATTCCTTAAATGATCTTTTGTAATGTAGTAGTAGTCGTCTTTGGTCCGCTAGGGCCAGAGCCTGCCAGGGTTGCGGAATTTGTTCGAAAGAGTCACCGCGGCCCTGGAACGCAAAGGGCTTTAGAAGGAACACGGATGGGTTTTAGTCAGTAAGAGTCTGACACGCCCTTCCGCTCCACCCAGAGCGGAAGAAGTCATTTGACGATTTCCCATCCTTTTATTCCCTACTGCGTATTCATTTGCATGCTATATTAAGGCAGAATGTACATAGATCCTATAATAAAAGTGAACAACTTTTTTTTATGTTACGTAATTTTTACTACATTTTAAAACAGCCAAAATTCAGCCAACAGCTCCTTAACATTTACAGGTTTTCCTCATCAAGGCTCAGGCACTTATTTACTTTGATGGACGTGGGTACAACTGAATCTTCGGGTACATAACAATCTTCTATAATAAAGCTGAAAAGTTTGTTTGTTTGAACGCGCTCATCTCTGGAACTGCCAGTCGAATTCGGAAAAATCTTTTTGTAAATGATAGGCACATTCATGAGGAAGACTAATAGGCTATACGAGAACGAGTAATTCCTACGGGAACGGGAAAAAATGGGTAATGCGCGTACAAAGTCTCAGTCAAAAGCTAGTCTACACTTCTACACTAATATTACAAAGAGGAAAAGTTTTTGTATTTGTGTGTGTGTATGTTTGTAATAAATAAACTCAAAAACTACTGGACCGATTTGAAAAATTCATTGAGCAATGAATAGCTACATTATCAGCGAGTAACATAGGCTATATTTTATCCCCGTACTCTCTCGGGAACGGTTACTACGCGGGTGAAACCGCGTGACGTCCGCTAGTATTTTTTAAGAACACGGTAACACGACCGTATTTCCTGAAAAAGATTAAAAAGGCCCGTAAAGAGGCTGAAGTTTGAAGGGTTTGTGCGACTCAAAGAACTGCCAGAGGAGGTTCAAAAGCTTCGGGCCTCGTTTTAAATAATAAAGAAATGTGATGTCTGGGTTTCTAGACCGGTAGAGTCAATGCCACTGGGAAGATTAGGGTTGACCTTTACAAATATTGGTAAGTGCTTACATTAAAAGCTTTTTTTATACGGAACAGGCTCTGAGACAACCAATTAAAACGTAAGTGTAAATATTGATGTAATACTTTTTTTTAATAATAATTATTTTTATTACCCAAACTTACAATTAGTATCACTATGTTGTTAACAATATATTATTTTTTATACCAGATTGTAAAGTTACACATAAATTATACACCTCTGACACCCAAGCTAAGATTGAACTTGTGGTATGGGTGTCAGGGCTCTCTAGGTTCACAAAGACAAAAACATTTATGACCGGAGTTTCAGTATACTATACAAATGCAAACAAGTTTAGGGCAAAAATTAAATAAAGAAGATATTTTGATAAAAAAGATAATAATTAATTAATTCATGCAAAGTTAACCACTGTGTAGGTGTTGTGTTTATGTTTTGTGATAAATATGTGAAGGTGTGTGGTGTGTATCTGTGCTGAGGGATAAGTAGAACTGGGGAAAGATAAACAGCAGGAGGGGTATGTAGCTACTACGTATTAGCAATTATTCTTTCAACCTCTTCATAACCAAGTGTTATGATCCATTTGCTGACTTGAGCTTTGCAGTCAGATTTGTTCATTTTGTAAATGTTACATTGTTTGTTGACATAGTTGTAAATACGGCTACCTAGAATTTTAAAATGGCGTTTTGCAAGTTTACTTCTGTGTCTCTCTATGGGACACACGTTTGTGGTCCTACGTTTAGTCAAGACATCGAGATCAAATTGTAAGAGAGTATGTTTGCGCAACGTACAGTTTAGCACAAAGAGCTGTCGCACAGTCAGGACTAGACATTCATTACACAACTGTGCAGTACTATAACGAAAATGTTTAAAGGTCATGACCTTGAGAACAGCTCTTTGTGCCCTTTCCAGCTGTATCATACATGTCTTTGGAGCGCCACCCCAGACTGTTATGCCAAAAGTTAATATAGACTGGCAAAGCGAAAAGTAGATCATCCGTAATGTGTCTATATCAGCACTGTATCTCAGCCCTTTAAACACTGTGATTAGTTTTCTAACTCTGCCAGACAAGGCCCTAACCTAATAAATACAAGAATTGCTCGTTTAATGAGCAGATTAGCAGATTCTTTGTATGGAGAATTTAAACTAATCATATGGTTAGAAAGTTGTTATAAACAAGGGTGTATTTAGCCAAGATACCAACCTGTGCTCAATAGCAGTCCATCACCCAGCCAGTCCTTCAGGAACTGGTAAGGGGCACTCTTCGTGATGTTCTTTGAATGAGCCAATACCGCCTGAAACAAAAAATATAGGTTAATACATAAAAAAACATAGTTCCCGACGCGAAGCAATGGATCCGGAGTTCCTTTTTGATGGGTTGATAGTCCAGTAAAAATATCGTAATAATGAGAAGAAAAATCAATCAATCGGTTTTAAATATTATTTACTAGCTGCCGCCCGCGGCTCTGCCCGCGTGAATGTCGAAAATTATCCCAAAGGAACATACTCCCGGGATAAAAAAACTATCCTATATCATTTCCCAGGACTCAAACAATCTCTATACCAAATGGCATCTAAATCGGTCTAGCCGTTTGCGCGTGAAGAAGTAACACACATACACACACACTCACAAACTTTCGCCTTTATAATATTAAGTGTGATAGTTAAGTATAGATTTGTTATACACCTACGGTAGTGTAGTCTTAACCGTCTTTTTACACAGAAGCAAAGTGGTTCCGTATAAAGAATTTGCTATTCAGGATCGGGATAGTTTATAAAGTGTTTACCGACTTAACATAAACCCAATCCATTATACTGTTTCCGAGTCTAAGCGTTTTGGGATCCGGGCGGATCGGGTCAATGTGTTTTTCGATGGCCCTTGTAAAAATATTCATTCAAAATTCATATAAGCGATCATTTCCTTCCCCTCAAGGAGCAATGAGCCAAGATGGAACTGACCCCGGAAGGACCTGACCCTGGTATGTATGCATAGAACCTTGAAACCCTCACTGCAGAGAGACCATCTTATAGAATGAATGATACATGATCGTACCATAGGCGCGGGCCTGCGGACGGCGAGCGTTGGGTGACTCACTGTCCGGTCACAACCAGGCGCGCCTCAAAGAGTTGTCAGCATAGGAGATGGGGCCCGCCAGAGTCAGAGCCTGCCAGGGTTGCGGAATTTGTTCGAAAGAGTCACCGTGGCCCTGGAACGCAAAGGGCTTTAGAAGGAACACGGATGGGCTCCACCCAGAGCGGAAGAAGACATTTGATAATTTCCCACCCTTAAAAAATGAAAAAATATATATACATGATCGTAAAAAGAAAGAAAAAGTAGATATATCTACTGGCATGTTTCAAAAATATGGGACAAAGAAATTTGGTCACCGTTTTGCGGTCGATAATGGGCGATTTTAGTATAGAGTTAAAATACAAATATTAAGGTACCGCATTCTTCTATAAGCCCCGAAGGCATCCATCCAAAGTATGCCGATAAAATCTTCACGACTATATTATTTTTTTTTGCGTAGTTTGCCATATCTTTTGGACTTACAGATTTTTACTGCGGTGTTGTTCGAAAATTAGGTATGTCATGAGAACGAATGAATAAAATCAGATAGAAGAGCTATTTAAAACCGGGATCAAAAGTACCCTAAGTTCTTATTCAGGTCATGGTATACCAGTTATAGAGGTATGCGGTACAGAGAGTAAAATCCCGCATTTCTTTACTGAAATGGGAGGATCCTTCGACCAGACGGTTGTTGTGTCTGGTGGGCAACTGCCCGATAGTTAATATTCGGACTGTTGTATATGTTTAAATCGCACGGAGAACTTTGCTTGCGCGATGCAGGATTTCGTTTGTAGTTTGTCGCTGACTGGATAGATGGCGTTGCGGTTCTTTTAATTGCCGTACATTTTTGCTTCTTAGTTTTTCATGTGGTGGCATTGTTACCGCATTGTTACACAGTGTTTAATCTATGCATATAAAATCATTTGTTCTGACCATAGACTATATATGGTTCTGACAAACTATCAACGCGCTGCCAAAACTACTAAATATAGAAAGCTGATATTTGGAATTACGTTTAATTTATAACGTCAGCATCCGCTAAGAAGGGATTTATGAATATTTCAACTTCATGGTGCGAAAATGGTATAGGGAACTTTGTATGAAAGTCGTCTTTGAAGTCGAGATCTACGCGTACGAAGTCGCGTACATCAGCTAGTAAAATAGGAAGAAGGAAAGCATACAGAATCAAAATCTAGGGAGTTTGTTGCGGCACTTCTTCTTCCTAGCTAAAACACTAGGAAGTGGTGACGGGCGGGCGTTTTGGGGACTGTCTTTATGTAGAACTTTGACGTTCAAAAAGTGCTGGCACTCAACCTAATTTGAATAAATGATTTTTGATTTTGATTTTGAAACTTTTGTACTACCTATATTACGAATGAATTTTTATTTAACACTTACTGAACCATTTTCAGAAACGTTTTCATTCAGTCACTCAAAGGCATTCCGTCACTCCGTCCCAGTTTGAGCCGAGTGAATGAAAAAGTGTAGGAACACAATTTGCGAAGTGTCCCGGTACTCGATATTGACATTTTAAAAGCTTTCATGTAGACATCTTTATTGTCTGTCTGTGTTGCAATCTTATGTGACGCTTTCGACCTCGTTTTGGAAATATCTGAACTGGCTGAAGCTTATGGTACATGATACAGAATCAACGTAAAACCTAATAAAAAAAACTTCTTTACAAAAAATACAACCGATTTCCAAATAAAAAATACAAAATAAATTTCTCGTGTGGTTTCTTCGTTGGACAGTGACTTCCAAATTAAAGTTATTTTGGACTTTTTAATGGTTTTTATTTGGAAGTCGATTGTCTTTTTTTTTAACTTTCAAAAATTTCCAACCATTCCATATGAATTTTTAATTAATTGTCTATCTCCGAAGTTCTTCATCAGATTTTTACGAAATTTAAATGGAGAATAAGCCTCTTCCGAACACAAAAAGAATTTCTCAAATACGTCAATACATATATGACGAAGTTATGGCCGAAAATACATTAAAAAAAATGTATATAAACATCCCAATTGATAAAGTCAAAGTCAAAATGTTTATTTCAATTAGGCCGTTAAAAGGCACTTTTGATAATCTCCTCCTTTTTTTAATTAGGTTAAAAAAGAGGGTTATTTGTTATCATTATTATGAACAACTTTTACTATGGGACCAACCCTAAATCGCGAAAGACAATCGACTGCCATACATGTACGTGTGTATAACTCGACTAAATGTGCAGATCCGTTATTTTTTTTTTTCGCGTTTACATGTTTGGTCCCATAATTATGGTTGTCTACAAGAAATTGCCCAGTGCGATAAGACCGCCCATTATACACTTGTTTTTATTTTACTTCTGCTGTTATGACTTGCACCTACAATAAAGTATAAATAAATAAAAGTTGTTCAGAATTATTATTTTAAACTCAAAACACTCAAGGCTTTGAGTTTATTCTGCTACACGTTGTATTTAGGTAAGTCTGGTGTAAATATGAAAGATATTAACTTTGGTTATAAACCGTGACAAGTTTACCTTTTCAAGTTATTCTTGTTAGTAACATGTATTTCGTATTAATGCAAGTAGGTAAGGTACCTGCGTTGTAAATTGCGATAATCTGTGCCATGAACGTCATAAAACGAAGTAATTTTTCGTGTCTGTGGGCGGGCAGCACGCGGCGTGTTTTGGATGCGGTTTTCACAATCATTAAGGAAATTTATGTTGTGACAATGATGTGTTGTATATTTATATTAAACTTACATTTCATAAATAAATCACGCCATTTATTCGAACCGTACGTGTAGCTGCAGTACGAGAGGAATGGCGACGGATTGTGAAGCTTGCCACCGCCTCTGATGTGACGACCGCGGCCACTCTGCCAAGACGTACGACAAAGAAGAAGAAGAGTCCTTTCAGAAACCCCCTGCTCCTTTTTTTAAGTTGGTTAAACATGGGCGAAGGAAGGGCCAGTTGATGATATGACTGAACTCGTCATTCTTAGATCTGACTTATGATGTTTCCAAATTATTATGGACCAAAGTTTTTATAAAATTGGAGCTTTTCCGGTGGTCGCCAACTCGCCACTGTTGATTCTGGCTCAGGTGTTCAGTGATTGGGTATAGTGTGCTGGACATATCCCTATTACAAAATTGGATGGAATGTAGCCATGCCGTATTATTCCAATCGCAATATTTCCGGAAGACTCCCTTTCACTTAACAGTTTTTTAATTAACTGCTAGGTTCAGGGAGAAGCAACACGATGCGGTACGGTTCTGGCGCGGCGCCTGAGCGGTGCTGCTGCGGCGTAATACATACAAATATCCATGGCATACCACATGGTGCGGTGCGGTGCCGCGCCGCAGGTTCACCAGACCGAGACGAGGAGGGAGGGTGTATGCGCTGCAGCCGTTTCCGAACGGTACCGTAACATTGTTGCGACGCTGCGTACTACGTGTGCACGCTGATGCGGCAAAATGATTGCGGTGCGGTGGCGCACCGCACCGCATCGTCACGAATGACACGAATCACGAACTCAAAATCACGAATGAGTTAAAGTGAGATTAAACTGTCTTTTATAATAAACTGACGTTACATCGACACAATACGTTAGCTTAAACTGTCAGTCTTCGTGAATGACAAGGCGGATGTCACAGAGCGTGGAATGTCGTGCCGAATTGCCGATAGCGGATAGAGTCAGCGGTCAGCCTTGTGCATTGCTACTATTTTAATTGTTATTTATGTTAACGCAACACGCGCTCGAGAAAAATGTATTATTTAGGTATTATTTTTTAATCTTGAAAAAAAAAAAAAAGAAAAAAAATTGTAAGTTGTACAAACAGCCAAAGCTATGGAGGAACGGAGTCTCCTAACACAGGCGTTATCATGCTTAAAAGGAGGCTCCAATCATAAACTAATTTAAACTAGTTGGTACAGAAATAAATATTTTGTATTTTTGTATTTGTAATATTTGAGAACCACGCGATTGCAATTGATAGAACAGATGGTCGATGGGGCCGAAAAGTTCTGGAGTGGCGACCGCGTACCAGAAGACGCAGTGTTGGAAGGCCTTCCACAAGGTGGACCGATGACCTGGTGAGGGTCGCGGGTAGCCGATGGATGCGAGACGCACGGGACCGGTTGTTGTGGCGACACTTAGGGGAGGCCTATGTCCAGCAGTGGACGTCTTTCGGCTGATATGATGATGATGACACGATTGCGCTACGCCAACAGCGATGCCACAATTTTTATCACTATAAAAAATCTACATGAATGAGCTTATTCGAAAGATGTTACTAAAACAGTACGATTTGTGAAAAATAAATTAATTCGGTGGAAAATTAGACAAGTTACACCGGTTACACACTTTTGAAGTTATTATTGTAGACTTGTGACGGATTGTCAGAAGCCGGAAAATTTTACACCAGTCATCATCTGCCTCGCGTTTTCCCAATTATATTGTGGTCGGCTTTCAGTCAAAACTGGATTCAGCTGAATACCAATTACGTGGAGCGGCTGCCTCGATAACCTCGATAACTGGATAACACGGTACTCCTTGGTAAGACTGGTGTCAGATTTTCTAGCTTCTGACTATCCGTAACAACTGCCAAAGATCTACAAATAACAGCGGGACCAACGGCTTAACGTGCTTTCCGAGGCACGGAAGAGTCTCGGTATGTTAAGATGGTCACCCATCCACAGACCAACCTCGGCAAGCGTTGCTTAAAATTTGACACCGGTATTGCAAAGAAATACCGTGTTACCCAGTTACGTGTTACCCACGTAACATTCAGCTGAATTTAGTTTCGCTGGAAGTAGATCCCAACATAGTTAGTAATGTTGAAAATTCCCTATGGCGGAACTTGCGAGTGACGTCAAATGCAATTAATGCTGTCTCTGGTTACCATCGATTTTAAAACGCTCACAGATTCGTCATTTTTTGGGTTCCGTACCCAATGGGTATAACGGGACCCTATTGCTAAGACTCCGCTGTCCATCCGTCTGTCTGTCCGTCTGTCACCAGGCTGATTCTCATGAACCGTGATAGTTAGAAAGTTGAAAATTTCACAGATGATGTATTTCTGTTGCCGCTATAACAACAAATAATAAAAATTTAATTTAATTAAAAACTAAAATTGTCAAATCGTGTTGTCATTCATTCTTAGTGGTTAGGTGGTACGGAGTAGAATACGCCCGCAACTAAGCCCGAAACTACAGACTTCGGGCTTAGAGAGTAGCCCCCCAGGATTGTCACCGGCCGTGAATTCGTACGGTGACACTCAGTCACACGCTTGGTTTGTTTAGAAATTCTCGGCTATGCGTCTCTAGCAATGGACGCAATTACGTCTAATTGCTCTGTGGCTATCAACGATCCAATAAGGCTTAGTTTACGCTACCCGAGAATTAATGAAGACGAGGGTTTAACGTTACTGAGTATTCGATGAAACTGGAGATCCAATAAATTTAAACAATTTGAAAGTCATCTTTGTAAAGCAGTTTAGTTTCAAGAAACCGGGCTAATAATTCCGAGTCATTTCTTTAGGTAACTTCATAGTACGGGACGGCAATCCAGCCCGACCGGGAGATATAAGGTGCAGCAGCCCTACCATGACGTGCTAATGCCATCCAATTCCGATGATGTAAACGGGATAGTGCTATTTGCTATGTATAGCTCCGTCTCCCTCTTAGAGCGGAATCATGATCGTTTTAAGAGTTCATAGTAGGGCCCAAGGAACATCGGCTTTGCGTGCTTTTCGTATCACGGAGGTGTCGCACCAAAAACTTTTAAACTGCTTGTGAGAAACTCGAAATTCAGCATGCGGTACGAGTGAAAGACGATTGGAAAGAGGCTAGACAGATGATGAGTTACATAATATCCTCAACCCTATTTCCAATAATAATCTTCCGTCCTAACACACGTCTGTCACGCACAGTTAATTATCATATTGACTGGCCTGTTGGTCGAGTGGCGCCATGTTTACAAAATAGCTGAAGTATTAGAACACACACGATACACACCTCAATATCTGAAGGTCCGGAGATGTGTAGGACTCTTAAGCCGATCACTTTAAACACGTAGCGGTCGCCATACTTCTTCGTGTAGTCTACCAACACATCCAGGAGCTTGTCTGGAAGAAGAAGGATAGTTGAATGTTGAATGCTTTTGGTCTTAATAAATATGTGGCTCGCAGACAGACGAATATGACAATGCGACAACGCATTTGAATACATGTTATGATAAGGTACCCGCAGAACGATATCTTTAAATTAAAAGAGTTTTGGCATTATTGACGCTGCAACAGCATCACACGCCACATTAAAAACTAAGAAGCGAAATTTGTACGGCAACAAAAATTACCGGAACGCCATCTATCCAGTCAGCGACGAACTACCATCGAAATCCTGCATCGCGCAAGCAAAGTTCTCCGTGCAATTTGAACAAATACAACGGTCCGAATATCAACTGTCGGGCAGTTGCCCACCAGACACAACAACCGTCGGAGGATCCTCCCATTTCAGTGGAGGTGTGCGGGACTTTTCTCTCTATAACGAAAAGTCACGGCGCGCCTGTCTGTTGGACCCTTAATAGCGCGAGCGGTAAGATCCTTCGAAATAAGATGGTAAGAAAAAAAAAAGATTTTTATGAAAGCAACTCCGCAAATTTGTTTCAGTAAACACACAGTAACTCTCGTCAGTCATAAAAATTTGAAAAGATTTTTTTCAAATTTTTTTATTACCAGCGGTAAAGTTTGTTAATTCAACCGTACAACAATAAATAAAAACTAACAAAACACCAACATTTTCTTTAATAACAAGTTGTTAATATAATAAATAAGTTTTTGAAACTAATCCTTTGAACACTGAAAGACTTTGTAACATTAATTTTTTGATTAACATTCAAAGAGAACCCAACATTTATTAAAACTTGAAAGAAAACTAACAAATTGTTTGATCTGGACCACTTAGTGATGCTTGTAGAACCAGCTTTTGACCTAATAATACTATTTCTCAGTAGCTAATATTATGAACTCGACAGCAAATCAATATTTTTGTGTTTCTTAATCCACACAAGTTCCATTTGTTGTTTGTATGTATTTAGAAATATACATATAAGTATGTTTATCAGTTGTCTGGTTGCCATAGCACAGGCTCTGCCTAGTTTGGGATCGGATGACCGTGTGTGAGTTGTCCCAAGGTATTATTATATTATTATTATTTCCATTTTCCAGTAATCTGATTCATGAAGAAAAAACTAGCCAAGTGCAAGTTGGACTTGCACACGAAGGGTTCCGTACCGTGAGCCGAAAAAAACATGTTTCTTGTATGGGCGCGCCTTTTATTTTTAATTTTATTTCATTTTTATTATTTGTTGTTGTAGCGGCAACAGAAATAAAAACAATACTACGGCTACTTCGGTCCGTCAATATTTCTTCCGAATTGGAGACTCATGGATAACGAAGAGAAATCGGATGATGGAAGTCGGATCTAGTGCGTAAACTACCATACAAATAGTTTTATGACTACTTCGAAACGTATCTTCACGGATTCGGATCGGATGTAGTGCGCCACTCTTAGGATACTTTTTATCTCGTTACACACCATTGGGATTCCTTTAAGATGATTTCCGACTTGTTACCTACGTATGGCTGGGCAGATTTTATTTGCATATTTTTTCCCAATAGATAAAATAGTTTCTTATATGCCATTGATATGGCAACAGCCAGTCTGGTGGTCTAATAATATAAATAGATATATCGCTTTTTCCTGCGACTTCGTACGCGTATATCCCGTTTCTTCCCGTTCCCGTAAGAACTACGGGAAATCCTCTCTTAGCGCTCCCCTACGGAGTGTAGGGAACCTTAATGCCAAATTTCAACTTTCTACGACCAGTAGCACTCAGTCAGTCAGTAACGGAAGAATTTGATATATTTATATTGATAATATTGTTGGTTTGAAAATTAGTTCACTGCAAGAAAGTAAAACTATTGCTGAATGCCTTATCTTCTCTAAATCCCGGGAAAATGAAAATTTTCTGCGAGATAGGCCACAGGGGCAAAGCCGAAGGGAAATTCTAATTTAAAATAAATCCTTTGCTTACCAGGTGGCGACTGAAACAGTTCCCAAGAGTTTCCTATGATGGGTTTCCGAGGAGGTCCGGGCAGCTGGTCAAGAGGATTCTCGTCTTCCTTGAAGAATAGCAGCCAGATCACCAGGGCCACTGCCCCCGCTATGAGTACCTCGAACATCATATTGGTTTAATGAAGGATACCTGTGGACAATGTTAACAGTCAATATTTATGCATTTTGACTGGACTTTCACTTGGCAGATAGCTTATGTTATAAAAAATCACTTGGCTACTTTTATTTTAGAACAACTTTTAGGGTACCGTGGTTAAAATTAAAACCGATAAAATTGTTAACAGATGAGGACGAATCCGCGGGAAATTGATAGTAGGAACTATAAAAGTAGTTCTTACTGCAGTGTTTTGTAAACATGTCAAAGTGAAGGCTTTTTTTTAAGGATGGGAAATCATCAAATGACTTCTTCCGCTTTGGTTGGAGCGGGAGGGCGTGTCAGACTCTTACTGACTAAAACCCATCCGTGTTCCTTCTAAAGCCCTTTGCGTTACAGGGCCTCGGTGACTCTATCGAAAAAATTGCATGAACTTGTCGAAGTGGAGGCTTGGGTGATACATCACGGAGTTAACTGCCAATCCATGTAATCAAAATGGAATGACACCTCAGGCTGAAGTGGCAGCTTGTCGACCAACTCACTAAGGTTAAAGTTAGAGTGAAAACCTCTTGGAAATAAATTTATTTATTTAAACTTTATGTACAATAGTGGTACATGGGCGGACTTAATGCATCAAGGCATTCTCTACCAGTCAACATTTGGGTTACCTATAAAGATTTCGTGGTAGGTGTACAATAAATAAAAATAAAATTTAAAATTGAATTTTAACGTTTTGGAAAGAATATACAAATAATATACATATTATTACTAATAAAATACATATATATTCTAAGATAATAATTATGATATATATTGATCTTACCGATTAAGAAAATTCATAATAATCATGACGAAGAACAACTAAGAATGACAAGATGTTTTGGCGTCCGCAGCGACACAAATAATAAAAAAATATTATAGAGCAGTTGCCAATTTCGGCACTTATAACTTTTAGTATACTTTCTACGTTTTCCTGGCAACTGATGAAAAAACCGGCAGAAACGGGCTTGCACACGGAAATAAAGAATAAATTACGATTCTTATACTTAGGTCCGTTTTAGTAAAAAAAATATTATTTGTTCTTATAGCAGCCATATAATTACGCACTGAATTTTTCAACTATGACAGATATATGATGGACGAGTAGCAAAAGCTTAATGAATTCAAAATCTAATGTAATGTGCAATGTATGTATGAATGTATAGTAGGCGCCAGATAAATGTGGAATAAAGTATATTGACCTTTCCCTAATAACTGTTCATAGGTACCTGAACAATTAAATATGAATCGTTTTTCATTATTAGACAATGTTAAGGATCACGAGAGATGATGATTCGGGACAGCTTTGTGTCATTAATTCCGTTTTTCAAATTAAAAATGACAATAATTGTAGGTGGGTCAATGACCGTTATTCCACGATTATCTGGCGCCTACTATAGTTAAAGTTGGCGAACACATTCGTAAGGAATTGGCAGTAACATCACAGCGCTAATGTTTTCCAATTATCTATTTGTATTAATTGTTTAAGCATTTTCGTATTTTTATTTCAGTATATACCTATTATATATTATAATATTTTATGTATAGTTTATATGTATATATAATTTTTTTTAATGTTTGAATTTAATTTAATTTTATCGCGTTTTTATTCTCCATATTGCATCTACCACTATTCTCTGCATCAACCTAAGGTTGACTGGTAGATAATGCCATAGCAATAAGTCCGCCTCTGTACATTTGTTCCAATTTTAAAGTATTTTTTGTTGTAAGTTGTATTTCTGTTTAATTAATGGTTATTAAGATTATCTGTAAATATGTGAGTACCATTTACCTAAATTTTTTTAGAAAATGAATAGGTTTACCTCTGCTGGTAATACTTTGTTCTTATAAGTAGCATACTCTGGGTGTATCGTCCTCACATAATATTAAATTAATTTTTGTATACCAAATTTTGTAAATCATTATTTGAAAAGAGTAACTATGGAGTTTCTTGTCCGTTCTTCTCCATAAGAATCTACCTTTCCGAATGGACAGTAGAGTCACTTTATTAATGTAATATTATTATTTTACTGAACTGTAAATGCTGACGTTCAAAAGTGCCCTTTAATGGCCTAATTGAAATAAACGTTTTGACTTTGACTTTGTGTGCTTAAAGTGTTAAATAAATAAATGTAAACTAATCATATGGTTCGACTTTTTTTATAAAATTGCCGCGTTGTTTGTATGTATTAGGTACTTCTTCTGCCAGTAATCGTGTTCAGCATAATATACATATCTCATGAGGCGGATATAAGCCACTCTGATCCTTAAATATTTGTTTACTCCAATCCTTTTATCGCAGAAAGCCACGCCAAGGGTCGGATGCTTGTGTACACCCTTGAATGTCGTAAATATTCTGCTGAATTATTGATGATCATATTATTATCCTTTCTTCAATTCCACATGATTGCTATGACACATAAAAGTAATATTTGATGAATAAACCATAAACTGTAATATTTTACGTTGCTTATTATAACATTTCGCTTTTGCCCGCGACTTCGTACACCCGTTTTTACCTGTTCCCGTATAGCCTAAAGCCTTCCTCATTCAATGAATGTGGCTATCATATACAAAAACAACGTTCAGGGTCAAAATGTCCAACGGTGTCAAAATGTCGAAATCCCAAAATGTCAATTCTCAAAACGTGCAATAACCAAAATGTTCATTTTCTAAATCCGACTGGTAGTTCCAGAGATTAGCACGTTGAAACAAACAAACAAACTCTTCAGCTTTATTATTAGTAAAGATGTTATGCCAGTATCCTCAAGGGAATAAGCAGAGTACCTATAGATAAGTACCCACTTTTCGCCAGTTTTTGTATTAGAATTCTGTTGTCTCCCAATGAGAGACTCTTGGGCTAAGGTTTCGTGCAATTGTGTTTTCTCAAGGAATCATTATGAGGTCCACCAAGTCAATGGCGGGCAGCCTCACCCTCGCTTGAAGGTTCTGGGAGATTCAGTGCTTGCAGGACCACATGATCTTCACTTCGTCTTATGATATGGCCATACCAACGACGCGGAGTAATGATAAACCGTTCACAGATTTTTTTTCAGGGACCTACCCCACCAAATACGAATACAAGGGAAAGTGCAATGACCTCTGATAAATAGTACCCAATAAATGATAAATGATATTTATTTTAGTAGTTAGCAAATAGGTTAAACATAACACTATTACACGTCAATATTTTAAGTAGTATGTGTTTCTTAGCTGACTACCCTGAGAAGAAACGCGGAAACAAACTCAAAGGTCAAAGTCTCTTTTACAGTGGTCAAAAGTCAGTCGTAATAGTCAATTAACATAATGTTATGAAAATAACAATAATTGTCTGAAAGCCCCTTATGTGATCAAAGCTAATTGGCTAAGCTGGATGTAATCCGTTCTGGCTATAACATCTCACGACGTATTCTAGCGCTAATTACTTACTAGTTATTGGTCAAATCATAGACCACGAACGCCATAGAGTCACTCCCATTGCTATTAAATAATTGTGCGAATTAGGAGTAAGGAGTCCGGTCATCCCGTCCCGTCATTATAGAACAAAACGTTCGGCGATGCGATGGCATTACTTGTTGTTGGTATTGTTACGCGCTTGGGGTTCGTGACAATAAAACAGCCGATTAAATAACCAAAATGACACTTTAATAAACCTAATAACAACTTTAATCTCAATAATTATAAAACACAACTTCACTACTGATCACTTTAATCGCTTCCGAAGTATTCGCTTGTATCGCAAATCCAATACTGACTCGGTCGCTTTTTTTTTTATGAGTGGCTTCTCGCAGTTCAACCTATAAGGTTGTCGACTGCTTAACCGGGCTTGCTGTGGTGGCCTTAATATAATATTAAAGCCTCCAGGCAGGGCTTAAAAAAACTTACAAACTAAGCGACTACACGCTAAGGGCACCCCTTGTGGTGTACGGGCCTCGGCTTAGGGCGTCGCTGGGGGGAGGACAGCTAGGGACGGGCTGGATCGAACTGGAATTATTATTAAGGGGTGAATTTAAGACTACAGGCTCAGCGGCGCGGGCTGGCTCGAGCAAGGGTCGGGGCGGATTTTGACGGGGACGTCGCGGCGGGCCTCGGCGGCGAGGGCGGAAGGACGGCGGTCGTGGTTTGCGAAGAGTGCTGGTCTCTTTGCGACTCTCTAGGAGGAGAGTGGTAGAGTCGTCGGGCGTGACGAGGGTATGCCTCGGTCGGCGTACCTTGGAGATGCGGGAGGGTTCGTATCGGGCGGCCGATGCGATTAGGGGGTTACGGTGTTTTACAGCAGTGTCGAAGAAACGTTTGGCTATGCGTTTCATGAACTGCTGTATGGTGGGCAATTTGAGATCTACATGTAGAGTCTCATTTCGAACGTAGTAGGGGGCACCCGTGATTTTGACTCGGTCGCAACTATGCGAGCCTTATATAGGTCAGCTAATTCCAGAATCTTCTATTGTCGAAACATCTGGAAAGTTCGCCTTAATACAGGTCCCGACTGACTAGATGTCGAGAACCCTGGAAGGTTCTAGCGTAGAAAATACTAGAAGGTACTTAACTCTACTACTTGTGCTACTCGATACTAGATGGCACTAGTAGTAACTAATTTCTGGCGCGTAACAGTATTGCTTTGTTGCGTGGTGGACATCCGATGAGAATTGAGATGTCAACCATGTAACAAAACGTTTAGTGAATGCTTTCATTGTGCGTACACTGCTGGACACTATTTCATCCTAATAGATCACTAATTATATTTATTTATATATACTGGGTATTCCACAAGTGCGTGGTCATATGTTAGGGTTCTGTAGCTGCTATACAGTAAAGGTCCAATATCAAAATAAAAAATATTTTTTTTTTTTTAGCCTGGTACAAAACAGCTTCAAAGTTGTTTTTTTAACCATTTAGACGTCTTTTGCGGTCGGGTTTTTTGAAAAAATTTAAAAAAAAAATATTTTCAGTTTTTTCCCTAATTGTATAGCAGGTACAAAAGACCAGGAGGACTTACCTATACAAATTTCCGACAAAAAAAAAGGTCAATGCAATGGTCGATAGAACCGTAACTTAATTTACCATCGTCAGGCTGTTTCAATATAATATTCACAAAAATCACAACAAATGAGTAAATAAACTCTTGCCATCCAACAGTGAAATTTGACATTTCGAAGACCTCACGCTAAACTAGCGCCCCTAGCGGCGATTTCAGACGCGATAGCCCTCATTGCCGCCGGCCGAGTTGCTTCAGTGCTCTATGAGTAGCACACATTACACTGACAGACTTGTTACCTGCAAGTGACTACACACCTTATCTGATAATACCGATTGATATCATGTTATGATAACACAATATCTCGCTTGTTTCCCATATAAGGGTAGCCAGCCGGTCGATTCTGTAAACATGTCGATCACGAGGTGAGCTGTCAATCCATCATCACGTGACATCTTGATTGTATGGATTGACAGATCACCTCGTGATCAATTCACCCAAGCCTTCACTTCGACATGTTTACAGAATCGACTGGTATAAGTGTGTCAGTTAAATCCATTGCACATTTTTAGGGTTCCGTAGTCAACAAGGAACGCTTATAGTTCCGCCATGTCCGTCTGTCTGTCTGCGGATTAGCTCAGAGACGCTAAGCACTAGAAAGTTGAAATTTGGTATGGGGGTATATATTTATCACGCCGACAACATTTTTATCGTCTATCCCACGGTGTGGGGAGTCGTTGGATAGGTCGTTTAAAAATATTCAGGGGTGTGCGAAAACCATTTTTCCATCCAAGTTTCCGTTTGCGGAATATTAAGCTTTAAACTGCTAATTTTTGTTAGAGTCAAGTGTGTATGTTTCAACTAAACGGTTGTTTTTGGTGACTTGGAGAGAAAAAAAACAAGTAGTAAGCATACAATATAACGAATTTAAAAGAAAAACTATCACAGCTAAGGGCTTTACAAGTAAATGAGTAATTGTCGACCATATGGCCATGGTCATATTGTTACGGCAAACCGAAATTGGTCATATCAGCCAACCAATTTCCGTTCATTGCTGAAGTAGTAGTAGTAAGCCTCCCCCAAAGAGCGCCAACCATCCCGGTTTTGAGCGGTCCGCATCCATCCGCTGCCAGCCACCTTCTTCAAATCATCGATCCATCGTGCCGCAGGGCGTCCCACACTACGTTTGCCCATGCGCGGTCTCCACTCCAACACATGTCTGCTCCATCGACCGTCTGTCCTATATAATTATGTTCAGAAACATATGTATATTATTTGATACAATAGAATTTTCATCTGGTAAGCAGGTGAGTGAAGGTTGATCTTAATAGATGAGACTAAGAGGTCTTAAAGGAAATCCTGATTGAAAACTCCAAAGTTGTGATTTTTTAAAATGCGTATCATATTGTCACGTCACGCCTTTTGTGGCAGTCTTTTTTTTTTAAGTATGTGTCATCAAATGACTTCTTCCGCTCTGGGTGGAGCTGAAGGGCGTGTCAGACTCTTACTGACTAAAACCCATCCGTGTTCCTTCTAAAGCCCTTTGCGTTCCAGGGCCGCGGTGACTCTTTCGAACAAATTCCGCAACCCTGGCAGGCTCTGGCCTTAGCGTAATGCGTATCACATTGGCATGTCACGCCTTTCTGTAGCAGTCTAAACAGTGAAAATGAGTCGCTAACTGTGGTCGTGAGTCCGTGACCTTATATTTTCGTAGGCAGTCAAATGGTTTCTCAATAATGACGCAGATTGCCTAAGTAGGTAGTCATGAACCTTTAGAACATTCAATCAATATTAAACAACAAACGTTATGAATCAATTGAAAAGAGAAACTAGAAGTCTGTGTATTAGTATCATCATCATATCAGCCGAATGACGTCCACTGATGGACATAGGCGTTCCCCAAGAGCTTGGCAGGCGGGTTGGCGATCGCAGTGTAGCTGTTGCAATGCACAGAAAATGCTGCTGCCCATTCTCTGGTGAGTCCCTTAGTCGCCTCTTACGACACCCACGGGAAGTGATGGGATGGTGCTATTCTTTTACGTCCGACACCATACAGAACATTCGAACATTTCGCTACATAGAATAAGAATATTTTATTTACATAAAAACACGAAACATTTAAGGTCTTATTTTTCATGCCATCATGCGCAAGCGTTGCGCCTCCGCCATGCGTCGGGTACGTGCCAGCCCCAACAGCATCCTGGGAGTTATAGCGGACAGATGGGACAGCCCCATACTGGGGCATTGGATAAGCCTGCATGTGAGTTTAGTGGAAGTATATAATTGTATTTTGTTCCGGTAGTTATAAGTACTAACACTAGTTTCTAAGTATTTGTATACTAACCAATTAATGGACTCTGTCTGAAGTAAAAGATTTTTATTTTTAGAATTATGATCTTACATGGGAAAGAGGCCCCAAGACTATATTTATTTCTTTCGCATTTTGCACCCACTGTTGTATTTTATCATTCGTTTCCATTTAAAAGCTTTGTTTCTAGATTACACTGATTCAAATTACACTTACTTGAATTTCAAAGCAACAAAAACGATCTACGTTAGTGTTTATTACCAAACATTTTGAATATCAATAAACCAGTCCCAATAAATCATATAATATTTTTGAACTTGACCTTCCGTGTTATACAACTACCTGTTAAGTTATATTGAAGAAAACCTTCATAACTATTACCTACACATAATCATAAGCCCAATATTTAAACTACATTTTACACACCTTAAAATAATTACTTTGAATTTGAGTTCGCGGTTGCGCTCCCTCTGCCACAGGGGACAGTGTATTTTCCGGGATAAAAATTTGCGTAATACATACACACATATTCGCGATAGTGTTGTTGCTTTCTATCGGTAAAAGTATTTTCGTAATCGGTTCTATTACACTGAGATTCCACAGTCAGCACCTGGACTATAAAAAAAGGGATTTAATGGCTTTAGCACCTGATACCTAGAAATCGGCCATCGGCCCAAGGCAGGTATGCTTAGGTTAAAAGTACATACTAACACTATTCAATCCCACATATTTCGTTAATGAAAAAATAAGTCAGCTCTGGGATATTAATCCATATAGATACTATGACCAAGACGACCTTAACTACAAACATATCAACGAACAAACGCCAAGACTCTAGGTATATTACTTTGGATAACCGGTCATTGAAACGATAACGTTTTATCATACAGTCCGTATCAGTTATAATATAATATCATATCTCTAAGTAATACAACAATAAAACTGATACAGACTTTAACATACACGTATAACTGTCTATAAATATAAATAGGTATAATTCTTCCGTTACTGGGGGGCTACTCTCTAAACCCGAAGTCCGTAGTTTCGGGCTTAGTTGCGGGCGTATTCTACTCCGTATCACCTACGGACTTACGATTAGTTCCGAACCCGAACTAAGAATTAATGACAACACGATTTGACAGTAACTGTCAAATCGTGTTGTCATTAATTCTTAGTGGTTAGGTGATACGGAGTAGAATACACCTGCAACTAAGCCCAAAACTACGGACTTCGGGTTTAGAGAGTAGCCCCCCTGGTGACTGACAGAGTGACTGATAGAAAACGCACAGCCGAAACTACTGGTCGTAGAAAGCTGAAATTTGGCATGTAGTTGGTGTCATCAGACCTGTGATTGAAATGCATTAGACTGCTTGAAAAGCGACTTGTTTGGAACGTTTTAGTTGTTTTTAGCGGTCGGGTATATCATAAATATAATAATATAATATAATATATCCTGGGACAACTCACACACGGTCATCCGATCCCAAACTAGGCAGAGCCTGTACTATGGCAACCAGACAACTGATAAACATACTTATATATTTCTAAATACATACATATTATACACAAATTACACCCAGACACAGAACAAATGATCATGCTCATCACACAAAGATTTGTCCTGGGTGGGAATCGAACCCACGACCTCCGGTTATGCAGTCAGGGTCACTAACCACTCGACCAACAGGCCAGTCAAAATAAATAAACTCTTTTTCCTCCTTTCTTGATTCGCATCTTCTTCTTTCATGAATCCTTATCAACCGTCATCTTGTACAATCAATCAATGTCACCACATGATAAACTAAGAAGCGCCATCTACGACGAACTAACAACGAAATCCTGCATCGCACAAGCAAAGTTCTCCGTGCGATTTGAACATATACAACAGTCCGAATATCAACTATCGGACAGTTGCCCACCAGACACAACAACCGTCTGGCAGGAGGATCCTCCCATTTTCAGAAGAGGTGTGCGAGACTTTACTCTCTGTACCGCATATGTCTATAATCTCAGTAACTCCGTAGTGACCCCTTTCCAGCCATATCATCTTTCATACAGTTCATCTAGAGTTTCATCTTCTTTTTCATTAAAGCCTAAATTTAACACAAAACATTTCTCACTATACCTACGTTCATCATCTACCTGCCTCCATCCCATGTTACTTGGGGTCGGCGCAACACATTTTTTCCTACATTCTGTCCCGTCAACCGTCACGCTGTCACTGACCCCCTTTTCATCCATATCACTCGTCATACAATCCATCAACCTCTTCAGCCTCCCTTTCGCTCTCCATCTATACATTCATTTAAGTACATTATATTCACAACTGTTTTAGTTACACTCGTTTCGTCCCTCCTCTTGACATATCAAAATATATCCATATCAAAATTAATTTCATATATTTTAAAACATGTTGTAAACACAGTAGGTATATTATAGTAACTCACGGACTTGACATTAAAACTTACAAACTATAAACTAATTTATTAATAAGAATGTTAATTATGCATATTTGCAAGTTCCTAATCGGCGATCCATTGTTCCAACTGTGAATGCATGAATGAAAATGTACAGTCACATAAATTATACTCACACAAACTCCACATATTACACGAGACCTAGACACAACAAGCAAAATATGGGTTTGCACTATAGGTAAGTATGTGGCAGCCAACTGGCTTAATCAGCATTTCAATTAGCGGCCTAGTCTTTTCATTGAACGGCGCCGTTTAATCAACGTCCTAAGTGACAGCATTTAATTGAACTGCTAGTCAAAGACTTGGTTCAATATCAATTAATGACTTGCTTAGCCTAGCGAACTTAGCTTGTTTCAAAACATTTTCCAAAGTTAAGTTTGAAGTGACCAATTCATGGAATGGCAATTTTGCAACATGGCTACGACAAAGATAAGTCTGTGAACGCACGTTTCAAAGAATTTTAAGTATTTTTTTACTTGAATAAAGAGTTCCCAAAATTATGTATTTCATAGATTTTCGTCACACGGTTACCATATTCTACGAATGGCCTAAGCCGCATTCTGGATCTCATTTAGGCCGCTGATTAAACGGCTCCGTTCAATGAAAAGGCTAGGCAGCTAATTAAACGGCTGATTAAGTCCTTTGGCGAAAACAGGCGTGATATTATGTTATCGTGAACGTAACCAACAAATAGACACTGCCTCTAATTTGTTTCTTGTTCGTTTCAGCCCGTCCCTAGCTGTCCTCCCCCAGCGACGCCCTAGGCCGAGGCCCGTACCCCACAGGGGGTGCCCTTAGCGTGTAGTCGCTTAGTTTGTAAGTTTTTTATAAGCCCTGGCTGGAGGCTTTAATATTTTTACTAAGCCACCACAGGCAACCCCGATTAAGCAGTCGACAACCTCAGGTTAAATTGCGAGACTACCTTTGAACTCGAATCTACCTTTGCTGAACCAATAGGGATCTTGCCTAGGTTAAAATAGGCGAAAAATATTGGAGACGTATTTTTTATCCTATCAAATCAATAAAAAAATACGAAGATAAAACGCATCAAAGATAAGGAGTGGGGTCTTGTGACGTCACTTTCCAGTAAAAAGTGTACTGTAAAGTGACGACACACGAGTTTTCGACGCACTGTATCGTCTTCATTTTTTGTTTACGTGACAAAAGAAAAAATACGTGTTCAATATCTTTTGGAAATCTATCTGACGGACTAATTTCTCAGTCAAAGACCCTATTTTGATGAGTCAGATTGGAGAAGGATCCTTTTGACCTCGAAGGTACGTTACCTTTGTATAATTTCCAACTTTCAGCTGTCAGAAACTAGTAGGTACTTATACTTAAGATAAATAAACCCAAAACCAGCTGAACCTACTAGGTACTAACAGTATTCAATTCTCATAAAGAAAATAAACCCATTATTCGACATCTCTGATCGGTAGGTATCGATAAATCTTGGTTTAATCATCGTTAACCAGACGAACATCATTACTGAAGTCTGGCTTCAATAATTACTCGCAAAGTAATATTTTAAGAGGTATAACTGTTTGTGTGTTTGTCAAATTTTCTAATTCAGCTTGAATTGGAGTACGGACGTCAGCACATCAAGCTACAACAATCTGTCAAATTTCTTTAATATATGTTCAACTTTATCGCTAAAGCATTAGGTTGATTGGGAAAATTTGACAGTTTCGGGTAGCTTGATGTACAGGTCGTCTGTACATTTTTTTCTTTAATTAATGTGGTTTGGTACTTGACTCTAGTCCAGGTAATAGATGACAGAGACAAAGTCGACGATGAACCGAGCTTACCCAGAAGAAGCCTGTTCACTCTCATTTTGAAGAGATTAGGGTAGTATGCGTTCGGAAACACAGACGCAGGCAGAGAGTTCCCCTGCCAGGGTTGCGGAATCTGTTCGAAAGAGTCACCGCGGCCCTGGAACGCAAAGGGCTTTAGAAGGAACACGGATGGGTTTTAGTCAGTAAGAGTCTGACACGCCCTTCCGCTCCACCCAGAGCGGAAGAAGTCATTTGATGATTTCCCATCCTTAAAAAAAAAAAAAAAAAAAAAAGGCAGAGAGTTCCACTCCTTTGCTGTGCGCATTATAGAAGACGTTTGGAAGCGTTTAGTGCGAATTGCCACCACACATAGGTACAAAATAAATAGAAAACATTAAGCACATTACATAACACAACACACAACAAAAAACATAAATACACACATATAAAATAATAAATAGTGAATAATTAATAGTATTGGTTCCTACAAATTCTGCTCATATTCCGAAATTAAAATATAATGCTCCAAATGTCTTTATGATTTGTAGGGAAAAGTTATTTTCGTTAAATAAAATGTCTGAGTTTAAGGAATACAGTGTAAACTATTTACTAGAAAAATCTCCTTCATTTTATTAAATATATTGTTTTTTTAAAAAAACTTTCAATAATAGAAAGCCACACTAATGCTGAACGTTCACGTTCCTGTAGGATTAAAGCCACGGGGGTGAAGCCGCGTGAAAACACTAGTTGCAAATGGTTGTTGAACTTGAGATGTAAAAGTGAAAAATGTTCGAATGTTTGAACTTGAACTTACTCGTAAATCAATCACGCCAGAAGAGCTAAATGGAAGAAGAATAAATATATACTTATTGTACACCAAAAATAGTTACACTTAACTCGTTTGCACAAACTTAATTGTATTGAAATTTGAATATTTTTTAATACATTTTTAACCGACTTCAAAATAAGGAGCAGGTTCTCAATTCGACTGAATGTATTTTTTTATGTGTGTTTATTTTCGCCAATTGTCAACCGATTTGGATGAATCCTTTTTTTATTTGGAAGAGTATTTTCCCACAAGCTGTGCCCTTGGCTTCGCTCCAGTCACCTCCTGTCAACCGTTACCTACCCTATCTACCAACCCTACTTTCCTACCCTACCTACCTACCTACCTACCTATTTTTTTTTTGTTTTAAAACTTCCCTGTAATCTGGCGAACAAAACAAAAAAGAATTAGCCAAATCGGTCAAGCCGTTCTCAAGTTATAGCGTGACCAAGAGAAATAGGGGTTCATTTTTATATAATATATATAGATTTTGTTGAACATAATTGGATGGATTTGGATAAGAAGATCATGGATCATGGCACACATGATATACCTATAGTGCATTTAACCCGTTAAATCATTATTTTCGGCCTACACGCGGATGAAGTCGCTTGCAAAAGCTAGTCCAGTAAAGTAGAGCTGTCGAACTTGTGATTACGTGATATTAACTAAGTGCGATATTAATTGGGCCTTATTTCAGAGCACTTGGTAGTTAATATTGTTCAAGTGATTGACTGTTGGCATTCAATTAATTCCACAAAACGTTTCAGGAATTATACTGTTAATTTATCCTCTTGTCCGTTTAATTGATAACATGCGTCATCCATTACGTATGCCATTGATTACGTAATGGATGTTTTGAACATGCGATTTAAAATTATAAATCTCACAAATGTATAGTTGAATTAAGATTTTGAGATAAATAAAATACCTTTAAAATTTTGGAATGACCACGCCTCGCTTACGTTATATACTACAAACTTCAAATTCCATTGCTACCCATTGTTTTTTCGGGTCTTGTCATAAATATTACTTAATAATTAATTTAAACACTAAAGTCGATACTTGAGTTGGTGCGACGAGTTGAAATTATCTTGAATTATAAATTCGGGTGTAGGTAAGATAATGACACGTTTCAAACCTTAATTACATAAGTTCAACGTATGTAATTAAGGTTTAAAACCTTAACACAATTTATTAAAAATGTTTCAGAAAGTCATGCATTGTACACTCACTAACTTTTTAGAAAAAATCAATAGATATTATAAAAGAGAAACAAATCGGCTTTCAAAGAAGGAAATCTACAACTTTAGCAGCGTTTACAAATATAAAAAAGGTAATTGAAAATTTGGACAATCGAATTCCGGTATATATCATCTTTTTTGACATAAGCAAAGTTTTCGACTTTGTCTACCACAATTTACTTAAATGCAAAAGCTATGTGAATATGGGATCCGAGGAATAAGTAATTGATTGCACACCTAGCTATTTTTCTAACCGTCAGCAAAGAGTTTAAATAAACTCAATTAACGAAAATAACGAGTCTACATCATACAGTTCCGTTAACAGCCAAACCAAGTCCGGAGTACCCCAAGGAAGTATAATTGGTCCATTACTTTTCCTTATTTACATCAATGATTTACCTACAGTTTTAAAACAACAGTGCATACTTTTTGCTGACGATATTATATTGGTCACAGTTACGAATGATAACAAATCAGAAATAGATCACGAAAAACATATTAATGAAACCAAGTCTAAACATGTCTCGAATTCCATTATCACTGCAAATATAAATAAAACCAAATTCCTAAACTTTCAAAATTATAACTCTATCCCAAAAACATTTAAAATGACCTGTATAGGACAAGAAATCAGCGAAATTACAAATTTCTTGGCCTTATTCTAGACCAGAATTGAAACAGGAAATTACGTACGTTTTTGACCTTAATTGTTTAAGGAGAACCGTGAGTGAAGCAGTTGTACTAACTGCTTACCACGAAAAAAATAATGAGCCAACACAAAAAAGCTGTGCACTTTTGGATTTTAGAAGCTTTTTAATATGTCATAATAATGCATAGGTAATGTTTGTAATAAATAAAATGTTTTTTAAATTTGAGTGAAAATGTTTGCCCCCCCCCCCCCCCCCCCCACCCCGTGACGGAGTACCTTCGGCATTCGGACCAATCCACTCGACACCAGTCAAAATATTTGTATTTCACATAATCTACAGATGCGACAATCTATCTCATTTACATTAGGATTGTGACATCATTCTGAGAGACATTATCAAGCACTTATCAGCTATGTGTGGCGCGTTTGTGACCAGCTGGCACGTACTAGAATCTATTTGGTGCCTACCTACTAGAATCGTGGCAGTGGGTATCTAGCGTCTAGAATCATCAATCAATCATCATTGCAGCCGAGGCGGAGTAGACGCCCAAGCCGAAGGCGAGTCAAAGTCAAAGTCAATTCATTTATTTCAACTAGACCATTAAAAGGCACTTTTGAACGTCAAATTTACAGTTTAAAATTAAAATATAAGTGACTCTAGTTGTCCATTCGCAAAAAGTAGATTCTTATGGAGAAGAACGGACAAGAAACTCCATAGTTACTCTTAAGCTCGAGGCCGTTATGGAGCTAAAAGACTGCATTATTTCGAGCTTATAGAGACAGGTTCTTTTTAAACTTCCAAGATCTCCCCTTATTCAAGTTTATTGCACTCGTAGACTCATAGTCACTCCCCACTTTCGCTTAAACTCACACATACATCACATACTATACCTACTACAACACACCCACTCTCACTCAAACACTTACAATTTTTTTTTACACTTTCCTTGTATTGTTATGTTAGCCATGTCACTGGTGAAAACAGATTTCCGATTTATTATCTACCCATATGGAATCACTGGTCCCCAAGTCACAGGCTATAAACCTAGTTAGCCAGGAGATAATACTATAAGCGCACTATTTTATTGTATCATATTACTGTACTTGTAACCTTTGTTAAATAATTATTGGAATTAAACATTATTATTATTATTCCAGAGCTGATGAGCTACAGGGTTAAATCTGCCAGGTCGTGGTTATGACTCATGTCATGACTCATCTCTGAAAAATTTAGTGTTACAGGAAGACCTATAAATCTAGCGAAATTCTAGTGTTCAGTTGATGAAATTTAGGGACACATAGCTCCACAAGGGTTTTATACTGTGCGTTCGAATGCACATCGCAAACTGTCAAAAAATATTCTGATTTCCCTTCATGTTCGTATTATTTTGTCATTGATTGTCGCCGAGATGGTTCCGACTTGAATTTGAACGCTTTTTTAAGTACCGCAATTGGGATTCTGGTTAAACTAAACATATTTGGAAATATGTGCCACATAATTGAAAGAATTCTTTTCATAACATTACTTTTCTGTTTCAGTTAAACAAACAACAATTTTCCCGGCATGGCATTCCGCTCTAGAAATTTCATCTCTTTCATTGAATTATTCGTTCATAAAATCATAACAACGAAAGCAATGTTAATTGGTTAATTAGATACCAAATGAAACATCGAAAATATGAAATTCGGTTTCATTAGTGGATTGAGGTTTCATTAGTTTCAATAACGTCACGTACAACTGTCAAATTAGCTACCAACAATAACTGATACGTCATGTTTGACAGTTGGTTACAAGTAGATACGTTATTGAGACCGGCCGTAATACTCGCTTATTTTTATTCATGTTTACGAGATAACACTTGGATTTATTTAGAGGTAACCAACTACGTGTTTTCGAACTCGAACACATCACGAAATTGGGATATACTCACCACACAGTGCAAAATACACAACAAGTACACATATTGAACAAAATATGATTCGCGACCGTAACACGTGTTTATTTACAGAATTATAATAATTAAAATCATCAATCTCTTTACCTAAGTTCATTTAATCCCATAGAATGTTTATTTCATAAAAAATGTTTGTCTGTAAAGTCGGTTTACGGACGATAGTTTAACGTGACAACGTCATACAAAACATTGATGAAATGGTCGTAACGTTACAGTAAGCGTAACGTTACAATGAGCCATCCTTTTTCGTGCGTGCAGCCGGCATTCATCGATTTATTAGACGTTGTCAGGACAAAAGTCATTCAGTGGGATTAGATGAACTGATACAACCCGTTTTGATTATTTTCACTTGACTTCACGTCGACATGTTAAGGAGTGACTTCACCTTCATTTTAGTTTTCAAGGCGAGATGTTTACAGAATCGCACTGCAGCAGAGCGATTGTGTTTATCACGCGTTAAAGTAATAGTAAATATTAATCATCATTCATGAAACTACTTAGGTACCTGCCTTCAAGCTGTGCTCAAATAGCACAATATCTATACTGTGAAAATAGTGTATTACAAGTGTTTTTTACAAACACGCAGTGTTGGTCGGTCTAATTGATTTAACCTTCGTATCGCTCGACCGTGATCTCGGTTCAGAGACAAGTGTACAAAATCAAAGGCGAGGCGATACGATTCGACTTGAGACTCAAGATGTACCTATGTTTTTCGTCATCTTTATACGCTTAATTCAGTTTAAACTAGGTATTGTTTGCGACTTAGTCCACGTCTGTTAAGAATAGGGTACCTATTTGACTAAAAAATCTAAATTAAATAAAAAATAAGTACCTATTACACTCCAATATTGTTCGATAATCTGACGGACTAAATATAATTATATATTTTAACCCAGGCAACATGCCTATTTCTATTCATGGGTATAATCTTGTTGCACGGAACTCTTTTCTTAAATATAAGTAGCCTAAGTTGCTTCTTGGCCTTGGTATCTGGAATCCCAGAGCCGTTTGCGAAATATAGAAAAAACAGACAACAAAAAAAATTGTGTTGGGTTATTAGCAGTGATCGGAATGGGTAGTGTAATTTTGCAATTTATATTTTAGGTTGTTGTAAGTTTAGTTTATTAATATTAATTATTATTGGTAATTTGTTAATATATATGTTACCGGAAAATTGCAGACTCCGTAAGATTGTAATAAATCTTTATTAGATTGCAATTTCTCGATATATTATGAAAAAAACGTTCTGTAGGTATACAATAAATCCCATCCAAATTAAATAGTTCCCAATATATCCGTGTATTATTAAGAAAAAATATTTTACAATTTCACGCGATATTTTACAATCGTACGGCGTTTACTTTTTTACGGTGACATATATATATTACCTACATATGCATTTAATAACAAACTTTTAATTTGGTATTACTAAAAGACATTACAAGTTTATTTATTTGTGTGTAGAAAAGTTAAACTCATTTCATTGTAAAGTTCAGACACCCTTGAACTTCATACTTGTTGACATTATATACCTACCTAAACAGGTTTGAAAAATCACAAATATTTTAATGAATATACTTTTAAAAGTAAGCAAGTACCTACTTGTCTAACAAGATACTTCAAAGGGTCAAACGAAACTTATTTTGAATGATCGATCACGCAAGTGTTGTTGAAGAAAATTGGTAATAATTGTAATAAATCACAAGAACCAATTCAATATTTTTTAGTATTACTAATAAATTACATTGAAATATTAATAGATTTTTTACTGAACTTTACAACTTTGTTTTTTAAGCTACAAAAACAATTATAAAAATGTATTATAACAACTTTTAATAATGTTCGAATATCGATCGAATCTTTCTTAACGTGTTTTTTAAACAACTTAGACTATTTTTTTTAATCGACTTCTGAGTTCGACTTAAGTATAGTTTTTTTTTTGTATCTTGACCACCGAATTTGAAGAATCTTTTTTTGTTTGGAAGAGTATTTTTCCGAAGTGTTGTTTCGGAAGCCGGTGTCAAAAATCGAAAAATTAAAACCAGAATCCTGACTTTCGAAATTGTTAGCTCTTGTTTTGTTTTTATTTGGAAGTCGGTTGTATTTCTTTTTTTTAAATTGTGCCAAATAAGCTCTATACCCAAAGCAAACATCTTCTTAACCATTATATGTATCAAGTAACACCACGCAATTAATTACAAGAATCCACCATTTCCAAATCAATAAAACTATTCGCAATATCGAAACAAATTCACTCCTCGTTAAAATACAACTACGAGCTACAAATACATATAATAAAAGTATCAAATCCCACTTAACAGAAACACACTTACTTCAATTATAGTCTGAGTAGTCGATCATTGGAGTCGTAAATTGAATTTGGCACTACACTTAATAGAAGAGACTTTCAATTCGCGGATTTGTAATTCGAACCACACACGCGTGCGCAAGAGTGCGTTAAAGCTCCTCGACTGAGTTGCGAGCGGATTGATAAACACTAATATATACGTCTAGTATTTTGTCCCTATTTGTAACGGGTGCGTCTACCTGGAACTCGTTTGTGTAAAAGGCTTGAATCTGACGAAAATAACACAGAAGTTGCAAAAACAATGACTAGGGAATTTGTTAATGCCATGATGTCACTCTAAGGTTGATAGTTAAAGAATTGGATTGTGTTGTTGGATTGAGGAAGTTCTAGCCCAGCCTACAAAATAAGAATAACCGTCATTAAGTACCTATGTTTAAAAATGTCATGTCATCCATCCATGACAAGTAGGGTAGAGTTCAGTAAAGTCAGAGTCAAAATTAATTGAGTATTCAAGCATTTTTAGATTATAAAAAGTACCTACGCCTAAGCGAAATAGAATACAATCTAAACTAATATTATAAATGCGAAAATAAATCTGTCTCTCTGTTACGCCTTTATTTGTAAACCGCTGAACCGATTTTGATGAAATTTCCTGCCACGCGAGTAGACCATGTCCTGGAATAGGACTTTTTATTCCGGGATAATTTTCGACATGCACGCGGGCGGAGCCCTCGGGCGGCAACAGCTAATACTCCATATTAGAGTACGGTTGGCAATGACTGCCCTTATATTGCAAGGCATCTGGGTCCTATTATGACGACTTAAAACCATCATGATTACGGTGTTGGAGGGAGACGGTTACACAAGACGCATAACACTATCACACACACTCTTTCACAGCTTAATCATGATGGCATTGGCACGTCATAGGAGGACCCCAGGTATTGTAAGTTATCCGTAGGCATCGGTTAGGTACATTACCACTGGTGTATCCAGAGGAGAGGGGCTAAAAGGCACAAGCCCGGGGCCAAAAGACCGAGTTGCCTTAGTTCGTCTTTAACCTAACGAATTCATTGAGTTTTACGAAAAGTAATCCAAGGAGGCTTGTTATGCATTCAGCAAAATAAAATGTTATATGCTTTTTAGTGTTAACTTTGCTAAAACCTACCCAACCAAACCTGGTGGAGATAACTAGTACATAGATACGTAATCAACGGCCGGTTTCAATAACGTATCTACCTTTAACCAACTGTCAAATTAGCTACCAACAATAGCCGAAACGTCATGTTTGCCTTTGTAACATGACGTTTCAGCTACTACTGTTGGCAGCTAATTTGACAGTTGGTTAAAGGTAGATACGTTATTGAAACCGGCCGTAAATCAAGACCTCCTCCTATTTATGTCTATGTATTTATTATGAAATAACTTTTATCCAATCTACTAAATTGGAGGTCCCCAATTTAAAATGAAGACTTATAAATATTTGTAAAAATTTAATTGTGTGGCCCCAAAAAAAGACGACTCTTGTATTATCATCTACAATATTTGAAAAAAGATTTGGATATATTTATACAGATTACCTACTATGAGTAAAAAATAATTAGGTACATCCTACACAGAAATACCTGTTTCAATATAAAACACTCATATTAAGCAGGCGAACGAACTCTTGACCCTGAGATCTACGCTATTTATATAATGATTCATGGCGACAATCAAGAGATACTCATATTAAGAGCTAAACCCGACCAATATGAAACTATTCCTCATTAAACTTAGAAGCATGCAGCCCAGGCCTCTCTCGCCTAGGAATTGAAGTCACCATTGTCATCATTGCAGAAGAAAGACGTCCATTCAGTTGGACACAGGCCTCCATGCGCGTGCAGTAGGCTACAGTGAGGGTAGGCCAGCCCATACATAATGCCCAAAAAAAAATTTTCATCGTCAGTACCGTGATTTCAACCCTGAATAATGTGGGGAGTTTTTTTTATGGGCATTATGTATGGGCTGGTCTACCCTTACTGTAGCCTATTGCACGCCCATGCAGGCCACCCTGAAGCGCCGCCGTCTCATCACCAATTCATCAGATCATCGATTCGCCACTCCAGGACCTTTCAGCTCCGTTCTGCGGGGTACATTGGTTACACTGTCACAACGAAACTTGAAGTCCAGCATCCAAATATCTGTGATCTTATCAATGTCATCCCCAATTACTGCGAAACTAAAAAACATTTATTTTTGCCCTCAGTTACCGCATTAGTCCCTCCAAACCCTTGAAAAGACGCCCCACCCCTTTTTGTTAGAAGATGAAGAGCGCGATAGGGCGTGTCAGACTCTTACTGACTATAATTCATCCGTGTTCCTTCTAAAGCCCTTTGCGTTCCAGGGCCGCGGTGACTCTTTCGAACAAGTTCCGCAACCCTGGCAGGCTGTAGCCCTAGCGGGCCCCGTCTTCTATGCTGACATCTCTTTCAAGCGCGCGTGAAACACAACGTGCCATCGACCCGGGCCTGGTGGTGATCGGCCCAACCCCCGCCGTACGCAGGCCCACGCCTACAGTGGCCGGGGATCGCCCTGAGACTCCCAGCTCTTATCCCTGGTGCTCTCACCGTCCAGCCTAACAACAGTACTAGCAAAGCTCCAATTCCTAACATTACAGACATCAATGAATACAATCTCCAACTTAAAGACAAAACAAGAATGAGAAATTAAATTCTTCCCGACTTTGTTCGTAGTTTACAAGTAATAAAAACAGTTACGATTCATGAACTTTATTCCGGCGAACTTCACAAATATGCTGAACTTTATACAAGTTGATAACTTTGTACCTACTTAAGGGGGGTGCGCTCGATTAGCCCGCGAAATTGGAAATTTCTTAAGTTTTTAGCAATATACAGCTTAGTATTTGATTCTTATTTGACACAACAAAATTAAAATAAAATCATTTTTTAGAGTTCCGAACCTCGGTATGGAAAATTGGGACCCTTATAGGATAACTCGGTTGTCAGTCTGTCTGTCTGTCCGTCTCTCACAGCCGATTTTCTCCGAATATACTGGACCGATTCAGTTGTTTGGTACACATTAGTCATTATTGTTCTCTTTTTTTTTTGCTGTTTTTGTTGCTGTTGTGTTGTGTCTGTGTTGAATAAATGTTTTCTATTCTATTCTACATATGGCGGTTATGTACTTAAAAAAAAACATAAATCCAAAAAGAAAAAAAAACACCTTACGTGTTTTTTTTTTTGTTTTTGATTAATTTTTTTTTTAAGTAAAGAATTTAAAGAATATAAAAACAAGAAATTTTAAATTTAAAGAATTTATTTTATCACGAATTTTCGATAAACACGTGGCAAAATTTTAATTTCTTGGGCGACCCTGTCGCTGTCGCCTTAAGGGTCGGGGGGTGCGTACGCCAGGCCTATGTTCCGCAGCTCGCAGTCTTCTTGCATGAAATCCTTTAGCAGAAGTTTCTTGAGCGCCGTACGACGAACCTGTTATGAAATTTGAATACATTTGCTTAGTTTCCAAGGTATTTAGCATAGTGAATGAGAGTGTAAGATCTTAGTGAACAGCCTCGCGCTATTGGTTAATGCAAAAATTAACGTTACAGGATTGGCTTCTGGAAGTTACGGTCATCTAATTATTATTTTTTTGATGGATTGCTCTTGACTCTAGTCTAGGTCAGAGGTGATAGAGACAAAGTCTACGATAGTATGAGCTTACCCAGAAGAAGCCTGTTCACACTAACTTTGAAGAGATTGGGGTTGAATGCGTTTGGAAACACAAACGCAGGTAGAGAGTTAACTTCTCTAAATACGAGTACATTGTATAAAACAAAAGCGCTCTCCACACGTCGATTTCTTCTAAACCATAAATCATTTACTTACGGTTTTCCCTAACATAAAGAGCGATGAACGAGGAAAGTATGTGTCCCTATATGTCGCAGCCAACTGGCTTAATCAGCCGTTTAATTGGCTGCCTTGCTTTTTCATTGAACGGCGCCGTTTTAATCAGCGGCCGAAATGAAAACATTTTATGAACGGGCTAGCTGGATGCTTAGGCAGTTACTAGAATAGGGAAACCGTGTGACGAAAATATATGAAATATTTAATTATGGGAATTATAAATTCAAACAAAAATCAATTACAACATATTAACCACGAGGTCGGAGCCCCGCCGCGCAGGGCTCCTATTTCTGTCTGCAGGGTTTAAAGGAAGATTACTTGAATGGCATGACGGGAGCTAAGTTTGCTCGCTGTAACTCTAGCTCTCGTCATACCATTAGAACCTAACCTATCCGTGTCGGCGTGCCCTAAGATCCTGTGCCCTATGTTCCGCTACTTGGCTAGGCAAGTCATTAAACGATATTAAACCAAGTAATTTGCCTTGCTGTGCAATTAAATGCCGGGATGTTACTTAGGCCGCCTATTAAACGGCGCCATTCAGGGAAAAGGCTAGGATAGGTAGCCAATTAACCTAGTGGGCTGCGACATATGTAGGTATATAATTTTAAAAGATCTTATACAAAATGACTGAACTATGTTTTATTAGTGTTACTAATAAAATTGCATCCGTGTGACGCCTGGACGGGTTGTTGGTAATATTATAAGGAAGTAAAAGGGTGGTAGTGGGGCTCTTGGGGGTTTTGACCTCGGACTTTCGTTATAGTGAATGAAATCTTAAAATTCTAATGTAATGTTTAGTTAATAACATTCATAAAAAACTCTTAAAAGATTGTGCATTTCACTGGAACCGAAATCCAAGCTTCTCATGTTTTTAACGCCCCAGGCACTCTACATAAAGGAGATGGATAATCTCTGGCAGTCCTGATTACGAAAATTCTTTCGCGGATGGAGAGCTACTCAAGTGCCATAGGCTATAGTTTTTTATCCCGAAAAGTGCACGGTTCTTGGAGAATAGGACTAGGAATTGAAGTACCTAGCGAAAAAAGCTAGTTACCGACAAATCACGCTCACCGAGAAAAACTAGCGTCAGGCACTAATTGTCTGACATACCTATGCTGAACTGAGACCCAGCCCAGCAACGAAAACAAAACCTAGAGTTAGCAGTAAAAACCAGAAGGTACTTATCTAATAATATCTACAAAACGGGGCATCATATTGTTACGCGCCAGAATCAATGCCCGGTACATAACTAAATTAGTTACTACTAGCGCCACCTAGTATCTAGTAGTAGAACTAGTAAAGATCCTTCTAGGCTTTTCTATGCTAGAACATTCTACAGGTCTCGATATCTGGTCAGTCGGCACCGGTATTTACGCGTACTTTCTTGCTTGATGCTTCTACAGTAGAAGGTTCTGGAATTAACTGACCCCTATATAAGGAGTCCATAAGGACCGCATAGCCCGCGTGCTGAACTGCGAGAGGTCATGTCAAAAAAAAAACAACCGTTTCAGTATTGGATTTGCAATACAAGCGAATACTTCGGAAGCGATCTTCAAGTGCGATTAAAGTGATCAGTAGTTGTAATTAGTAAGTTTGGAGTTGTAATTAGTGTTGTCAAATTAAAGTGTAATTTTGGTTATTTAATCGGCTGTATTTTCTTAACAATATCATAAGTAAGGTAACGTAGGTACCTACCTATTACCTAGAAAATTACCTAGAAAACTCTCAAAGCGTAATAGACTGAGATCCCAGGGCTGCCAGACCTCTCTTATTTTATCACTTCGATTTTTTTATTGTTAGTATTTTTTACTTACTTATTAGTTTTTTTTATGGTAAATACCATAAAAAAAAACTTTTTTTATGGTTATTTTTATGGTTTATCAAAATATGTGGGATAGAGTAGTGTTAGTATGAACCTTTAACATACGCATACCGCTTAGGCCGACGGTATTTTTTTATGGTTTATCTTAGGTTAAGTAGGAAGTCATCAAGGGGTATCCTCCCAAATCCTGACAGACTTTAGCTTTTGTTATTTGCATACACCAAATAAACTATGACACAGTCCACTTATACATTCAATTGTGCCCTCATTGTGTAACACTGTCTCTTAAGATACAGGATAACCTAGTTTAAGAGACAGAGTTTAACTTGTTGCGTACAGATTCCTATCATCTAAATGTTTAATGTAAATGTTGTCTCCGATGTATGCAAAAATTCTAAGCTATAAGTGCTACTATCTGTATTATTGGGAAATAGAGATATTTATTTATTTATTATTATTTATATGCCCAAATTTCAGCCATGTGATTAGGATCTCACTCGAGGTGGCGACCAGCTCTTAAATAAGAACAGTGACTAATCATTCGTTAAAATATGATTTAATTACTAATTATTTAACAGTATTCTGTGAAACACACAAAAATCAGCACCCAGGCTTAAAAAAAAGAGTTTTTAATGGCTTTTGCACCTGATACATTACAAGTACATTGATCGTATAGAGAGCATCCAGAAGAGGTTCATCAAGTACTTGTGTTATCATCAGAAAGTGCCCTACCGGTCTGAAGATTACCTCAATGATATATTAGTTGCCGCCCGCGGCTCCGCCCGTGTGATTGTCGAAAATTATCCCAAGGCAACATATTACCGGGATAAGAAGTATCCTTTGTGTTATTCCAGACTATAATCTACCACTGTGCCAAATTTCATCAAAATCCATTCAGTACTTTTTGCGTGAAAGAGTAACAAACATCCATCCATCCATCCATACTTACAAACTTTCGCATTTATAATAGTAGGATTACCCCTAATTAACCGGCGAGCAATCTCTGACTGTATTGCATTATTTAAAATTTTCAATAATTCTATTAATAACTCCGATATTCTATCCAAATTTTATTTTAATGTTCCCGTAAGGTCGAAGCGATGGTACGCACCGTTGCGTGTTCCATTTACCTCTACGAATTACAGGAAAATATTTATAGTGCGTGCAAGTAAAAACTTTAATGACATGTGTAAACGGCATGATTTTGATCCTTTCTTAACGGGTGTGTCGGCCAGAAAGTGTCTGAGCCTTAGCTTTTTTAAATAAGATTTTGTTCGGGTTGTATTGAATATGACATGTGAATTTAGTTTAAGATTGAATGTTTTACTATTTTTTCTTTCCTTTTTTGGTAGCTGTGTTGTGTTTTACACACGCTTTCTTGCCAACCGGTTTTTTAGTGTGATGACTTTTAATTGGCTGTCAGTCTCACATGCTATTTTTTTATTCTTTTTGTTTTAGCTGTAAGTCATCCATAGTTGCACGGCTGGCGCAGTGGTTTAGCGATTGACTGCTACGCTGCGTGTCACGGGTTCGATTCCCGCACGGAACAATTATTTGTATGGCCTACAGATAGTTGTTCCGGGTCTGGCTGTTTGTGTATGTGACTTTGTATGTTTGTAAGCGCACCCACGATACAGGAGAAATTCCGAGTGCGGGACAAAATTTAAAAAAAAAAAAGAAAAAAAGTTGGTAAGTAAATAAATAAATACCTGGAAATCGGCCGTCGGCCCAAGCTAGCAGGTTTGCGAATGTTAAGTACATACTAACACTATCCCACACATTTTGTCAGTTAGAAAATAAGGGAGGTTTAGCAGCTCCGGGATCTTAGACCACAACGCGTAAGTATACAAAAGTAACTAATTCCACCATTTCAAGTAAAGTGGGTCTTAAAGCAGTCTGCCTCGGTAACAAAGGTAAGTAATTACTCTATCTAGAATCTAGACTAATTTGGTAGGTAATAGATTTTGGGTCTATGCTGAATCATGGCTTTGTCTAGCTCTATTGTGTTAATGTCGAAGAGCTTAAATAGTCAATGACACCAATTTTACTTCACTTTGGCGATTCGGTTCTAATAAACAGCTGTGACTGATAGTCAAACTAAATCGCACCACAAAGCTTCAACCATTTTGTTAAAAAGGTGGATATTCCGCGCATAAAACGTTTTAAATTCCCTGACAGAGTCTGTGTTTCTTGATAGCTACAACCTGGGAGTCTTTAAGTGGAGAGCGAATACATAGGTTACTTCAATCAATCAATTATTTATTTGCACAAACATGAGTACAATACATACAACAAAGTGTCGACATGCAAGAGATGTTAAAGATATTCTAAAAAACAGATCATCACGTTTGCCTTAAACAATGGCATGCAAATATTAAATACAATTATTAGATATTTATAATGTCACTGAGTAAAAATTATAAAAAAAACAACATATAATCAGAACTTCTAGACAAGCGTGCTCCAACGTCATCCACATCATCGCTTTCCATCTGGTGGCATTGTGGTAAAAAAACACAAGACAACTGTTCATCATAAATTGATAATATTTGGCTAGATATCTCGGTGTTCTAGTTAATGTGGTATTTATGATTTTAAAACGTTTTCAAACATAAATTATCCGAAATTGTAGAAAGCTTAACAGCCTTCTATAGTACCGAAACACCTGCAAAACGGAATCAGAAAGGAAACAACTTTTCCCGCCTTTTTCATTATTCACTGCGCAGCCTGCTGTTCTCGCCCCTTACTTTTATGAAATGTTTAGGCATTTTCTATTTTTAGAAAACATATTCGGCACTTATTTTCACAAAAGTTTGTAGCGATATAAGGCTCATTTTAAATGAATACGAGAAGGATCGTACGTGGGATGAAACTGGCAGAGTGACCATGTAAACCCGTAAAATAAAAGTATTTTCATAAAATAAGTACCCGTAAAATAAAAGTATTTTCATATAATAATTTCCCGTAAAATAAATTCAACATTGGTGTATTGTAGATGGCTGACGTGTGTGAAGATGTAGGTAGGATGAAGAAATAAAGTAAAGGTCCGAAGTACACAAGAGGAAGAAAGAAAGTTTATTGCACAGACACAGGTTACAGTTCACACACAAGAGTTCCACTAAGAAGAGTAAGAAGGAGTGGTAGAAATATAGCTTAGATGATAGATGCACGAAAACAAGCGAAAGTACAGTTATAGTTTAGCGCGGCGAAGCTATGATTTTTATAGCAATGGTCGGTATCGGCTCAGTGAACATACTGCCTACGCGTAGCTCACATCGACCGCACTTGCGCGAGCGCAACGCACTGTTAGTACCGTCTCGCTCACGCAACCGGTTTGTGTGACGTAGCAGGCCTGCCGGCCGCTATAACAAAAGACGCGTCATAGCTACGCCGGTTAGCTGATAAGAAATTAACTACTAATGCAAAATATCTGTTTGTACGTTGAATGTTAGTAACAATAAATTATTTTATTTTGGTTTTTGAATTTATATAATACTAGTTGTTAGGTTACTTTGTAAATATGTATATAAATTATTTTTGATTTTAATTTGATACAATTTTATAATTTATATTTAATAGATTATATAAGGTAGGTCACTACAAAAACAAAACAACCATTCGCCATAGGTACCATTTCTGTAAAACATTTTCCTTCAATTGCTTTGAAAACATTCATTCGGAAAACTGTCCGCCTACGTAAGTATCTAGCCATGTTTTTGTAGAATACATATGTCTACAAAAACATGGCTATACGTACGATGTAAAGGCAAAAAATCCAAAACCAAACCAATCCAAACACTGGAAAAAACCGGCCAAGTGCGAGTCGGACTCGCGAGCGAGGACTCCCGAACGAATCATGTTTATCAACAGGTTATTTTAAATAAAAATATGGCACTTAGCCGGTTTTTTATTAGAACGTACGGGACTGAAATAACAATAAAAAAATTCAACACACCGGATTAATAAACGATGAGAGACAGAAAGTTATCTACCAGAAACTAACTCAAGTTCATAGACAATTATTTTACTTAAAAAAAAGGTTGGGAAAAGCCTAATCTAACGGTTACGTTTTTCCCGACCTTGTTGAAAGGGCAAGTCCCAAGTGACGTCATTTAACATTATAATCGAGCATCTACTCTACCTACTGCCAAGTTGGTTTATTTAAATTAATGAGCTAATTTCAGCGATAACATTTCAACTCAAACAAGTAAAATGTTGCTTAATTTTGTCAGGTCTTAATTTTGCAATACAAACTCAAGAGCATTTCAAGTGTCAATCTGTTGCCATTATTAAGATCGAGCAAAAGTCGACAAACGTGACACGTTTGTAGAAGGGAAAAATATATTAAAAATTAAAGACCTCCGTCTTTAATTTTTCATTTATTTTTTTATTATTTATAGTGGCAACAGAAATACACACTCGGTGGAAATTTCAACGTTCTACATATTTATTACGGTGCAAGAGATACAGCTCGCTTACAGGCAGACGGACGGATGGACGGACGGATGGACGGACAGCGGAGGCTTAGTAAGGTTCCGTTGATTACCCTCCAGTTACGGAACCCTAAAAATGAAGTTGATGAGTGTTCTGAAAACTCGCGTGACGTCACATTTTAGGTCGCTTTTTTAATCAAATGTGACGTCAGCAGCCCCTACTCTTAAACTTTAAAAAATATAAAGATAATTATATTTTTTATCGATTTCAAATGGTAAAAAATATGTGTCCCATATTATTTTTAATCCAACGGACCCGGACCAAATAAAATTATTATTTTCTATCCACTAAAGTATCCAATTCTATTGGTTGCTACAACACATGTCATCTCCTGTACTCTTGTCTCGTCTCCGCTTTGATGAAGTCCAGGCCTAAGGGTTTTTTTTTAAAGGCGGATGCTTTATTTGCCTTCGGAAAAAAGGATTAGGCGCCGTTCTATTATCATCGCGCGAGCGATGATGCGTGCGTCCGGCGAAAACGATCGTGCGGCCGTGCGTTCAAACATATGTACTGTTGTCCACTGAATGTCAATATTAAATGAAAGGCTGCGCGATCATACAATGTAAACAAAAACTGCGCATCTCTGTTACGGTGAAAGCGCCAGGACAGCCTGCGAAATTCAAATTTTCTTAAGTTTTCTGCAATTTGCAAGTCAGTGTCAAACTGTATGTTGAACAAAATATGATTCGCGACCGTAACACGTATTTATTTACAGAATTATAATCATTTAAATCATCAAAACAACCCTCTAAGTTCATATAACTCGAATGAATGGTTATTTCATAAAAAGTCATTCAATCGAGTACCATGAGATACAACCTGTAATGATGATTTTAATTATTAAAACTCAGTAAAGCCATATTTGTTACGGTCGCCAATCGTACTTTTATCAACATACAACCTGACACTGATCTGCAAAATGCAAAAAACCTATGAAAAATTGAATTTCGCGGGCTACCCTGGCGCTCGCTCCAAAACATGCCACACGATTCCTAATCGCGCGAGCGGTCTCCTCGTACGATGAAATCGCATCGCATTATCTTACTTTATAAAAGTAACCAACCAAATTTTTTGTAGATAGATATTATTTAAATTTTTGGCAGAGCTCTTTATAAGCGCAACTACAGCAGACAGGTTGGGCAATTATGTGTGAATGACCTTTCGATACATTTCCTTATTGCAACGGCACAAAACAAAGTCATTATTTTCATATTAGTTTGAAGTATTTGGTCGAGAGAGGAGTTAAACAATAAAATATAATATACGAAAGTCTCAGTCAAATGCATCTTTAATTATTCAAATTGCAAGGTTTTGGCATTTAATAAATGAAATCTTCATTTTTACTAGCTTTAATCGCGACTTTTCTTCCGAATGTTACTCCATTCCACAGTAACCATGCATTTTATCGAAATAACAAAAAAAAAACTTGTGGCACATACACATAGCGATAGTTTAACTTTATTTTCTGCTAGTTTTTGTCCGCGGTTTCACTCGCGTAGGATGGAGCCCTGGAGACGGTTAATTAGGAATGTGACTTTATAATGCATACAAATATAATGAATAATGTTACAATCAAGAGTGTCTTTGGCTCTTGGAAGTATGTGGGAGACATACGGCCATGGTCCGGTCATTGATTCCGTTTTTGTTAGTGGTATTCATAATAAATGTTGTTTTTGTCACTTTTCCAGGCTTTAGAATGTCAAGAAAAAGTATTTCTGAAAAGAATATAGCCAAGGAGTTACATAGATTGTGTGACTCTTCGGAAGATGAAGAAGAACCTGATAATTATATGTTCAATGAGACTGATCTACCCCAAGACATGAATTCAGTTTTAGACAGCATTCAAGTAAAAAGGGCTCATATAGAAGATGCCGTTTTTGCAGTACGAGACAAAAAGAAGTTAGAACATACTTCGAATGCAAGATATGTCAAGTACCACTCTGCTTTGTGCCATGTTGGGAGTTGTTCCATACAATAAATAATTAAATACCTAAGTATATTTGTCAATAAAATAATTTATTTATTTCTATAATAATTTATTATTTATTTACCACCAATTATAACATCTTTACAGACTTTATAGAAGAAAATAGGACACTTGGTAAATATTTGAAAATTTCAATCCCATTAAAATAACTTTGCTCTACTTGGGCAATGGTAGAATAGCTCCCACATAAATTTCCAAAAAAACCCAAAAGCAAAAAAAATATATATATATAAGTTAACGACTTCTGGAACTACTAAAAACAATATACGAAAGTCTGCTCACTCTTAGAACTATCCTATTTGCGATGCCTGATTAAGGGTTAAAAACTTACTTTTTTTGCGAAAATATTTTTTCTTCATCTTCATCTCGGTGGGTAGGTACCTACCAAAATTCTGCGATTTAGGCGTGACAGCGTGCCAAACAAATACAACGTGTTACAGAATAAACGCAATACCTCTTAAGGGACCATTGTAGTCATCATTGCGAACATTCTCTAATGTGGGACCAACTAAATTTTGCCAATTTATCTGGTGTCTACCATAATTAATGTCTGAAGTTTATGCCAATGAAGTGAGTGAGTAGCTAGTCTGTTAAAACCACTTACGCGTTAAAATTATAACCGCTTGCCTGATCAAATATAAATTAAGTCAGAAGAAGTTAAGTAGGTATTTCTTTATTGATGTCAAGGAACCGACATGGCATTGAGGAGCGACCGCAATCCGCAAGAGATGTCCTGTGCAGATGTGTGGGATGAGTCTGCATTATACGTAATTATATATTGTCGAGTACATGGCATGTCAATCTTAATAAATAGGTAGGTACTTACTATTAAACAAACTATTTACCTACCTACCTCGTGTACCATAGTCGTTTGCTTCAGAAAGTAATCTCTGGAAGTACAGACGCCAGCTGTGCAATTTAAACCTTTTGTCATGATTTGTTTGCTCGAGATTTATTACTAATATAAGTACCGTGAATCCTTAAACCGCGTATCCACTAGGCTACATTTGTCGCGCAACACCCGACGCTCAACCTGTTCGGCAACGTTGGACAACAGCGCCCGCTGACGCGTAACATGAAAACGTTACTAAATAAGAGTTGCTTGTTTTTGTGGAACATGTTGTGCACATCATGTCGCGCGTCAAACGTTGCCTATTGGATACGGGGCTTTATGTTGCTCCAAACACCACAATCTTAAATAACTAAATAAAGGTATTTAGCGAGTATATGAGTGGGTCCCGAATTGTACAGACGACAGCAAATCAAGCTACAACAATGTTCAAGCACAGGTTCAAGGTTGATTGGGAAAATTTGACAGTTTCGGGTAGCTTGATCTGCTGGCGTCTCAGATACAGACACACAAAAGAATAATTCTCCTGGCCGAATTTCGGTAAAAGTGGAGAATCTCAATGGAGATTATGCTGGAGATATTATAGTGCACAAGTGTGTGTGCAAATACAAGTGCATTCTCAATTCATTTGCTTAAAGACAGACGAGTTCAGATATTTGTTCACTCAAAGTAAGCCACACTATCGACGAATGTCAAACACTAGATCCCAGAATGTAGGGTTCCAGTGGGATATGCCACGGTTACGAAACCGCGGAGAAAAAGCTAGTAAGATACTAATTAAAGGAAAAGATGTTTGAAAAACCGAGTCTACAACATAGAAATCAGCACGTACACTTAATTGCGTCTTAAAGCAGAAAGGTAAGAGCCAGTTTTCGAGTAATCGTGTTGAAATGATAATAAAAGATGGATTGAGACTGCAGCGAGTTGATAAGAACTAATAAAACAGAAAATGGTGTAAGACTAAAATAACTCATTAAAGCAACGCGAACGTCTAGGAACTGTACATTTTGAGAGCTTGCCTTTCTTGGCAGAACTTGAGATAGGTAGGATAACAATAGGTAGGTACTACCCGTTCTAGGAAAACTTTATAAAATTACACTGCATTTTCCCACCAAGTTTTCAGCATGAAATTTAATCTGTTTATACTTCTGTATTTTAAACTTTTAAAGCGAAACGATACCTAAGTTTGTTTTAAGATACCTCGATAACAACTTAATAGTTTGATACTCCAAAGTTACTCGAAGATAGGTACTTATGTTTCTATGTTTGTAACAGCACAGATTAGATGCTAAATAATTATTACCTACGCTGTTAGGCATCTTTTTTTTTTTTAAGGATGGGAAATCATCAAATAACTTCTTCGGCTCTGGGTGAAGCGGAAGGGCGTGTCAGACTCTTACTGACTAAAACCCATCCGTGTTCCTTCTAAAGCCCTTTGCGTTCCAGGGCCGCGGTGACTCTTTCGAACAAATTCCGCAACCCTGGCAGGCTCTGGCCCTAGCGGGCCCCGTCCTCTATGCTGACATCTCTTTGAGGCGCGCGCCATCGACCGGGCCTGGTAGTGATCGGACAGCGAGCCACCCAACGCTCGCCGTCCGCAGGCCCGCGCCTACAGTGTTAGGCGTCTATTACACGTTAGGTTTTGTGGTCAGTTTAATCAATAGAAATATAAAAAAATGGTTTAATCACAGTTAAGGCTGTGATTGCCGGATAACCTATCGTCTCATGCAGTGACTGTGATTGCATGAAATTGATTGACGAAAATCTGGATATTTATCAGACACGACTTTTAAGTGAAAGGGACTATTTTATATATATTTATGGAATGGGGCCTTGTCCTTTTTCGAATCCCGTAGGTACCTATATCAGCCAATAATATATCGCACCCCCGGTGCGACACTGTCACTTTTGCAAAAAAGCAATTTTTCAGGAGAAGCATTTAAAACTTTGACATTAAAAAAAAAAAATGATTTTCAAGATTTAGACAAAATGAATATCTTATACTACAACGTCAAACTAAGTATGTGTACAACGAAAGTAACGCTATCGCACCAAGTAAAGGGGTGCTTTAGGACAGTTATTACATATTTTACTCATTACTGTAATTTTTGCATAGGTAGGTAAGTGACAGTGTCGCACCGGGGGTGCGATATCGTCGCCATATTAAAGATTATTTCAAGTTTACGGTTATGTCGATTGAATTCCATCACTCACCATCAATCATTCGTCAATCATGACTTGGAATTGATTGACGTTTGCATGAGCGTGTAACGGACGCCATTTATAAGTGAACTCTAAAAATACTGGTCAGATAATGAATTCTTTCACTGATAAAAACTAGCTAGCTACTCTATCGCTGAGGGTGCTTTATTACCCCCGAATAACGCTCAGGGGCCTTACTATGAAGTCTTAAAATGATCGAGATTCCGCTCTAAGAGAGAGACGAAGCTAAACATAGCGTATACCTAGCACTATCCCTTTTACATCGTCGGAATTGGATGGCATTAGCACGTCATAGTAGGGCACCAGTTTCTATGACATTGGCCACAGCGAGCTGCGGCCAAAACGGATAGTAGTTTCATAGTACAGACGCAAGCACATCAAGCTACCCGAAACTGTAAAATTTTCCCAATCAACCTTGAACCCAATACTTTAGCAATTAAGTTAAAAATCTAGCTTGATGTGCTGGCGTTTGTACGTAGATAATTATGCGGGACCTGCCAAAATGTTGTTTCTTGGGGTACCTAATTAACTGGCTAACTAACATCTAACTGTTTTAAGTTTAAGACATAAATTACCTAAGCGACACTAGACTCTTCAAATGACAACTGTTGCGGTAGGTAACCAAGTTAAATTAAATAGTGGGAATATGTAGCAGAAATTTGCGGAAATCTACAAGAAACATGTCTAACTAACTAAACAAAACAAATTAAAAACTAACAGCCAATGTTTGCCACTTCGCTTGCCGCAACTCCTCACGAATGAACATCATTTCTGGACGAAGGTCGCGATGAGCAAAGGGATCCATGTTGATTTGCAGCCTGGGGTCGATGCCCGCAAGCTGTTGGTCACTGAAAAGTGTAAATAAAAGCCATAAGAATACTCTTCGACCCTCATCCTCATCTTGATTTCTAGCCATTATCATATTGTGAGCTTGTTCGTAACTTTGTTAATCACAGCTGCTGCCATCTATCTTCAATCATAAAGTTGTTGTTACCAATAATGATACACACATGGCGGAACGTAGGACATGATCATGGTAACGAAGACGATAAATAGATGGCATAATAAGCAATAAAACTACATTGGTATCTTCAATAGTTCAGTTAAAAAAAACATAAATTATCCATGTAGCTGGTTCTCTATACCAAAAAAGTAGTTTTAAATTATTTCTACCTTGTACAACTTTCATCAAATACAATGAATATTAAGGCTTTCCAAGTTATATTATATTATGGCTAACGAACCAATTCATGTTAGTTACCTATTGACATAGGTCAATAATGTGGAAAGCTATTAAGCTGTTTTTTTAATTCATTTTCTGCTCATATAGAGCACAAAAATTGTACTTAACTAACTTAAATGTTTACATTGTCATTGTTGCCAAGTATCAAAACTTCTCAAATCTTGTACAAAGCCACAGCTGGTTTTAAATTAATTTATGTTCAAGTAAACTAGATGTCACTACCATTCAATTCTTGGTTATGCCTGTTTCAAAATCCAGTTACTTTGCTATTAATACTACCGCCTATTACAAACAAGCACATGGTATAAACTCCAACAAAGCATAATTTAAACTACCAAAATAGGAAATACAAATGATTACAAATTAGCCCCAACATCCGCTTCTAATGCTCCTGCTTCTTCCAGAGATTCTCCTGCAGCATCGTCCTCATCCTGCTTATCAGCAGACATTCTGCGACTCAAAGCTAATCAGTATAATTAATAAATAAATTCAATCAAACTCCCAGTAAATAGATGAAAGCACGAACTCAAAAAATATTATTTTTGTTTTAATGACGTTTAATCATCAGCATGAAAAAAGAGTACAGCAAAGAGTATAGTAAGTAATAGGGAGTACAGTAGCACCATCTAGGGCCAATAGTCCAAATAAATACAAGCTGACAAATCTTTGTGGCGTGCGTTCAGAAGTTATTTTATATAATGGTCTCGAGCGGATCCTACTTTTATATATTACGTTTAACATCTATTACTTGCTTTGAAACTGCAAATTATAAAATTATTAGTACGAAAAATGGGAGTTGCTTTAAAATGTAATTAAAACACTACTTTCTTTTTACTTTGAGACAGCGATGACTCATCAGCTTGCACCATTTCCGAACGCACTCCCACTTCGGTAAAAGGGTGAGTGAACCGCCTCATTGTTATTTATTGCATTTGCCTCTAATAATACATTAATTAGCCGTTTTACGGACACAGCGAGTGCAATAACATAGGTCGCGACAGCCATGCCGATGTGAGTAATTTAAAAGGTGTGGCACGACAAGGGGCGTAGTTTCTCATCTAGTGACATTAGTGGTGTGAAAAAATATTCTTCCTAACTCGTCGCAAGATGACCGAGTATAAATTGGTGGTGGTAGGCGCCGGAGGCGTCGGTAAATCCGCATTGACTATACAGCTGATACAGAATCATTTTGTTGACGAATATGATCCTACGATCGAGGATTCGTATCGGAAACAAGTAGTTATCGATGGTGAGACGTGTTTGTTGGACATCCTCGACACGGCGGGCCAAGAGGAGTACTCCGCGATGCGGGACCAGTACATGCGAACGGGAGAGGGCTTCCTGCTGGTGTTCGCAGTGAACAGTGCTAAAAGTTTCGAAGACATTGGCTCGTATCGGGAGCAAATCAAGCGGGTGAAGGACGCCGAGGAGGTGCCCATGGTGCTGGTGGGGAACAAGTGCGACCTGCAGGCGTGGGCCGTGGACATGGCGCAGGCGCGCGAGGTCAGTTGTTTACATAATAAACTGCACCAAACCACACTACACCACTCACACTACATTCACATGTCTTTTGTTTGTGTACACTGCATGACAAAAGAAAAGACCAAAGTAGTGTTAGTTCCTAAGTCAAGCATACAATCAGAGATACATTTAATTGATCAATTAACTCCCATTTGCCTAATAATGGTATAAGTGAAGCAGTTGTAATCTTCTTATGTAAGATCTTTGTTTATGTACGTCAATATTTTTAGTCATGAAACTACATTCTCTTGAAGACGGCAGGTAAGAACAAGGGTAGACAGCCTAAATATTTACATGAAATAGTAATTAATTAGGTACCTGCTTGTTTGCATTCAGTTAAGGATAAAGAATAAAAAAATTAATTCAATCAATGTGTATTAAAAGGTATGATGTCACAATTAAATAAATAAACATATGATCATTGTCTAGAAATTTTGATGCAGGGGACAGATAGTAACACTACATATGAGCAGACCATAATCACCTACTTCAGACTACTCTAAAAGCTCTGTCATACCTAATATAAAGCTAGGTGATGTAATCAACATTAGCGTGAAATCTCTGATAGACAGAAACTAAACATAATTTCACTACCTTTTGTTTGATACTTCTACTGTAACTAAATGTGTTATGAATATAAACTTGATTGTATGGAGAGCGAGCGCCAAGAAAAGATGGATTGTGTGAGGAATGTATTAAAAGAAAGAGAGTGAATGAAACTTATCATTCACTCTCTTTTCATCAGGGGAGAATGGAAGAAGAATGTGTTGCACTGACTGCAAGTAACATTCCCATGTGGGACAGGTGAAGGGCAGGTAGATCATCATATATCTGCCCTTCTCCCATGTTACTTGCAGTTAAATTAAGGTAAAAATATCAACAACTTCATTTGTTGATATTTTTGCCTTAATTTTTAGGGTTCCCTACCAAAAGGGTAAAACGGGACCCCATTACTAAGACTCCACTGTCCGTCCGTCTGTCACCAGACTGTAACTCATGAACGGTGATAGCTAGACAGTTGAAATTTTCCCCCCATACAAGAAACATGTTTTTTTTAGCTAATGGTATGGAACCCTTCATATGCAAGTCCAACTTGCATTTGGCCAGTTTTTTTAGTTTGATAGACAATTTGTATTAGTCTCCCACCAATATTTAGAATAAAATAATAATTTCCAGTTTTTCTTCCATGCTGAATAGCTGGCTTGTCCAGTCATCATCTCAGTACAATTTATCTTCCAAAAAATTCTACTAAATATGATTACTACTAATTAAATGTCGCAGCTAGGCTACAGTAAACATAACGTAACAACTATGTTTGAACAATTTAACTCATATTTAGTAACACCATCTAAGACTTGCGCAAACAGAGCTTATTACGCTATCACATTAACCTCATATTCAGATTTAATTTCAAAATTCATGTGTAACTATTAAATACATTGTACAGTCAAGGATAGTTGTTTACAACTTTAGATAAATATTTGCAGTAAATTCAAGCTTCACTATGGTTGGAATTGTCTAAATGTCACATAGACAAATAGACTAGTCATTTTATGACTATGGATGGGTTTAAACTCAATAATGGCATTTAAACCTGCTTGATAGCCCACCTACATAGACTGGCAAGAGATTGGTTTATCATGGTTGATTACCCATCCCAAATTATGACATGCAAATAACATTCTACTTTAAGATAACCACCACTTAATTACCCCGACTACACAATATTATAAAGAACTTTGTGTTATGTTTTTCCTCATTTAAAACTATCAACAATTTAAATAGAATGTAACAAGCTTGTTGATATGCTACAAAGGATAGTTTACTGTTGATGAAAACATTAACAAGCACTTAAAATACATTCCATACTTACACATTCCAATAAAAACAAAACAAAGTAATCAATCACTTTATTTATAAGCCTAGCAGCCTTTAATATAAATACATTGATTGCCTTATCTTGAATTACCCCTCTTAGTTGTAGTTTTGAAGTCTTTCCCAAGTTATTCCAGTAGGTAGGTAAGTTTAAGTGGCCATACTTAAAAATGTATGTCCATTGCAGTGGTTGGATAACCAACCCTGATTCTACCTTGTTGTCTGTTTACTCTTTTATCATGGCATGAGATGTGCTTATAACTTATAGCACAAGTTTTCTTGAGAGAAGGTTATCTTCTCTACCAAAATTATTTTCTCTTCACTTTTGTCCTCCATTTAGTTCAATACAGCAAAATTAGCAAAAACCTTGACGGTCTTATTCGGTCCCAGATCCATCTTGATGCATTGTACGAGACTTACTGATAACAAACCAAGTCTAATGAAGACCTAGTTTAACTAACTAAGTAGGCCCAATAAAGCCACTTAAATCATAAACCTACATAATTCGTTATAAAACCACACTGGCTCTAAAAGTTCACAACTGCATTAACAAAAAAAAACCGTACCTACTTTATTTCTGACCGCATGACCTGTGAGTTAGGCATTCTCAAATAAGGCAAGAGAAAATAATCCAAGATGGCAATTAGAAGTAATTAAGTGTTCTTCTCATAAAGTGAGTCATGAGGCGTCTGTACTTTGTTCAGTGTCCCACTTCAGTTCAATGGAAGCACTTTAAAATCATGTTGCACTTTCGGACACTTGCCTTAATCATTTACAGTCTGGTAATTAAGGAGAAACTTAGATTGTTGTCTCAGAGTAACATTTGTTGTGAAAATTTGTCTTATTTGTTAGGTCTGATAACCAGTAGGTATTTTACATGGAGCAAATGTAAAATACTGGTACTTAACTGTATACCATTAAACTGGAAGCCCAAAATAATTGGAAAAGGTTAGGCAGGTAGATTGAGTCTTATTTATTAGTAACTAAGGGCTGAATTTCCATTTTTCATAAATATTTCTGAAGATTGAAAATATGGTTCTAAGTTATCATCACTTAAATTACCGTAAAGTTGGGTTACTTTAGCCTTGGGGCATAACTTTGGCCCAAACATTTAACCAACAGTCCCACTGCTGGGCAAATGCCTCCCTCCATTTTTTCCACCATTCCAGGTTCTGTGCCTCTTGCCAATTCCCAAGGAAGACATCCAGGTCGTCCCGCCATCTCCTTCGTGGTCTCGCGATTTTAGGGCACCAATTTTGTGTTTTTTGGGCCCACTGCTCAATGGGCATGAGGCAGACATGTCCAGCCCAGTTCCATTCAGGCTGAACAGCCTTCTGAGCCACGTCATCGATCTGTGTTTTGGAGCAATACAATATTGGCCTCCCAAAACGCCTGCATACCTACTTCAGGAATGCATAGATGGAAAAGCATGTAAAACAATTCCCAAATCAAATAAACAATACAAAAACACTCATTGTATCTACTTTTTCATTTCCACAAAAAAATCCTCAAACAAAAATACATAGTCAACAATTATTGTAAATCAAGAATTGTGTTTGTATTCAACACAAAATACCTGTTGCACAACAGTTTAATGTTTATGAAATACTTTAATGTCTTCATTTTATGCATTCCATCATGAACAAGGTTTATTTATAAAAACTAGCAATGAAAATAGTCAGTATTTTCATTGCTTACATTTATATTATAAACAATCCAAATAAGGTAAAGATGTAATCTGTTTCGATAAATATAAGGATAATAGGTAAGGAGTAATTACGTATGTTTCAGTTTATTTTATTTATATTGTATTAAAAATGCTTGCAGGATACACTGACATCATATCCTAAACAACAGGTTTATTTTAAGGAAAAAAAACACGTTTTTAGTGATAACTAAGAGGATCTAAGATAAATGTAATGAATTACGTGATGCAATAAAAAATCCAATGTCATGACAAATGTGCCGGGGGATGGCCCAAACGACAGTGCATGCACGACAGTGTAGGTATGTTGCGGTGTAAATACTGAGTTTAAATTAGTACCTATCCACATTAAAATAAAGTGACCTACATTCAACCAATGGTCGACGCCAGAAAAAATTGCAAAGACGGTCATTGCCCTTTCCTTAATATCTCTTCGGAGGTACCTGGACAATTTATGAATCGTTTTTTATAACTAGAAAACGAAAAGGATCAGGATAGATGTCGATTACCGCAACATGCACTTGCTTTTGGTCTGAGAGCTACAACTTTTTGAACGTCAGTTTTACATAAAAACATTCTCCCCAAAATACCCCCGTGTCACACCACAACTTCCTAGTATTTTAGCTAAGATGAAAAAATGGTGCAATAAATTCCCCCCAGCAACGCATCTGTCTGTTAAGTTGGATTCTGTTGCCCAAGCCCTTAACACTTGTCGCAATAAGTATTACTTTATCAACCACCTTATTAGTGACCCAAGATAGACACTGCCTGTTCATTGTCAATTCCGGAGCCGCACGCTCTGAAAACGGTCATTCACAACGGGTGAGGAATCGGCTTCGTCTACCCTGGCTGAGAGTATTAAAGCAGTATTCTCCACTAAAGCAGAACAGCCCTACTTCCTGTATATCCAGAAAAGGTACCCCCAAAAATACTGTAACTATGCAATAACTATAACCACACGATCTTCATGATTGAAGAACGATTCATTATAACTACAGAAATCCGATGGGTGGTCGAATGGTCGTATTTATTTGTTCACCGCATTCTAAATTTATTTACCAACAAACAACTATCCACGCTCTTTTAAAACCCTTGTTTATTAATTTGTTTATCCAGTAGTAGTTACAAATGGTTTGGTCAGACAGTCGCAGCCGCTCGGTCGACTAGACACTTCCCAAACAAACAACAATGCGTGGTGGATGAAAGTTTGTTTCTTCTAAACCAAAAACAGACATAATAAATACGATAAAGCCGTATCGAAAGCATGTACGTGCGCATACTACGGGCACATATTACTAAATACTGACGTAACTACCGGCTTTGTTTCTACTTTCGACGCTGTAAGTGCTTTGTTGACCAGGGGATTCCTTGCTGCAGTCTACGTATAGACCTACAATTTCTAATCTCGGCGAAGACTAGTCATTGATGACGAAGATATTATTGTGCCCAAGTGTGTGAGCAAACACAGGGGCACTACAGAGTGCCCCTGTGTTTGCTCACACATCTTTATCATCATAGCAATGCAATCATGGGAGACTATTATTTGGGTAAAACAGAACTGATGTCTATCGGACAAATACGGTTCTGATAGGACACAGGTCGCGATTCCCATCCTTTCGCTTCACCTAGTATCACCGCAGTCAACACCTATTTCTTCTGGACGTTCCACTTACAGGAAGCACATCACACACACTCCATTTTCTGATACGTAAACCGAAAGCAAATGGTAGTTTGCATCAATGATCCCTCTACAGACCGCTGCTGATTACTAACTCTAAGTTTACTAACTCTGTAAACTATCGATTACTGTGCCCGTGATGCCCAAAAAAGATTTCAGAAACCACAGTTCTTAAACAAATACTGGCAAATAATTGTAGGGCATCACGAAAAACCTTATGTTAAATACTCAATACTTTTATTGCATTCCACATGTATTCTTAGGTGGTAAAATAACAAATAGGTTCATATGGACCCTGTCGGGCACAGTAAGATAAGTATCTAGGTTAGGAGAGAGGAAGCATTTCATGAAATGTAAAATTACTTAGGAAACTGTTAATATAGTTATCTATTGATAGATATAAATAGAATTAACAAATCAAATAAAAATTAAGGACATGAATAGGTACTTAAGTTATGAGTCATGACTTTATTAGTCTATCACTTAGAAATTCGTTTACCGAGTAGTAGCTTTTATTGAGTAAAAATTGTTTAAGTTTTCTTAAAAATATGTTAATTTTCTCTTCTTTTTTAATTAATGCGGGTAGTTTATTATATAATTTAATGGACATTACGCAGGGACTTGTACTTCACTGATTCATCGGTATCGGAATTATTTAGGTACATTTTTTTCTAAAAAGTGTATGGTCCATTTTCGGTAATAATTACTATTAAAAAAATATATTATTCAATCGAAACTACGTTATAATAGCCAAATTAATTATTATCCTGTTCCATGTAATGTAGGAAATATTTGAACTTCTAGATCAGAGCTATTATTAATATCGTCTGAGTAATATTGTTCCTGGTGATACATACATAATATGCAATAAATGGATAACTGTAATACACATTACTGTTATCCATTTACTCATTGTTTTAACGTTTTGATGAACTTAAAATGTACCTACTATGTACTCAGAGAAGCTGTCGCTAAAATAATCGTACATGCAAGAGTAATTTCCTTATGTAAAACATGGTCCAAAAAGTCTTAATTTTTAGCGGAAATAAAAAATCTATTTTGTATTTAATTTAATTTATTTCTCATAATATTTATTTTCTTGGTTTTCCGCAAAGTAACGCCTGATTCATACATGAACATCGAATGTTTTTAGTTAATTTTTGCCTAATGTGGTCTCTAGTTATTCAGACTTACGGTGAGAAGTAGATTGATGTATATGTCGCCGGAAAATTGTAAACGCCGTTAGATTGTGAAGTATCGCGTGAAATTGTAAACTATGTTTAAAAGACACGATAATATTGAAAACTATTAAATTGTGATGTGATTTATTGTATATGTCACCGGAAAATAGCAAACTCCGTAAGATTATAAAATAACTTGAGAGATTGTAAACTCTCGAAAAAGTGACAACTGAACATTTGAAATACTATTTTACGCATAAAAATTTTATAGTCTATACCTCGCGGAGCCATTCCGAGAAATTGTGGACTGACATAAATTGGAGACCAATCAGCTGTCTGGTCTACAATTTATTTGTTTTGTTGTGATAGTTAAATTGGAAACTTGCGAGATTATAGACTATCAAGTTTTGATGCGTAAAATAGTATTCCAAATGTTCAATTGACAATTTATCGAGAATTTACAATCTCTCAAGTTATTTCATAATCTTACGGAGTTTGCAAATTTTCGGTGACATATACAAAACGATTTTTTTATAATATATCGTGAAATAGTAGTCTAATTAAGATTTATTACAATCTTACGGAGTCTGCAATTTTGGTGACATATATATTGTAGGTACACCAAAAACAGTTACAAAACTCTGGAGACGGCGAGGAACTATTTCACGTTACATACACGTTTCTGAGATGACCACGGAGCTTCTTGTGCGACAGAGGATGCATTACAAATACTTGGCACAGCGTCTATCCACTTCAAACATTTGATAATTACTTATTCATCATCTGCCTAGCCTTTTCCCAATTATATTGGGGTCGGCTTCCAGTCAAACCAGATTCAGCTGAAAACCAGTATTTTACGTGGAGCGGCTGTCTACCAGACCTCCACAACCTGGGTAACACGGTACTCCTTGGCAAGACTGGTGTCAGATTATCTGGCTTCTGACTAATTACTTATTAAACACCTGTTTATGTCCTGAACTTTGTAGCTAGCTCATCGTCCCAAGTAGTAACGTAGTTGGTTCTCGAAATTTACGTTTGACCTTTGAGGTGCCCTTAAAAGCCTACTTTGAAGACAAAGTTTGTAAAGTTGAGTAGAAACCGCAAGTTTGGATCCGAACTTTATAACAAATCTCCTTGTGAGCATTGTTCTGAGAGATTACAAATTCCAAATATTCTTTTGTGATTTGAGTTCACAAACCACCACGAAACCCACAGTCTTGCTTAAATTTTGTTTCGTTTATTTTCTCAAGCAATCTAAAGAATACATGTTAATGTATTACAAGCCTTTTGGCATGTAGATATTTCTATAAATGGACTGCTCCTAGTTGTTTGTCATGTTTAAGGTCATAAAATGTTTTATTTATTGGTCTGATGTTGTCTTATCTCTTCTGTGGTTGCCTGACTGGCTGACGTTATTTTTCAAGATAATGAAGACTCAAGCCTACATGAAAAGCCTTTCCTAGCCAGTTTTTCCGCTACAGTTAGCATCTAGGCTTACATAATATCACGTTATCCATTCAGGCCGTCCTTAACCTACGAACTTTAAAATGAAGCGATCGCTGTGAGACCTACTTAAAGTCTTTGAAATAACTTCGTCCTTTCTAGATTAAATATGTGATTAGCATTTTTGCCAGCCGTCATAGACACTTTTTAGTCTTTCTAGATTGACGTCATTGTCGTTTCATTTACGTCATCTCATCACACAGAGATATATTACTGTAGATGTACTCGTATTGTTGTGTCTCGACTAGATTTTATATAAAAGGTGTTAAATACTTTACCTTCCTTGTTTACCCAGGAAGATTAAGTTAGTAATTATAGCACCAAATACGTAGGGATACCGAAGTATCCAAAAAGTTCAAAATATGCAATGCATACAAGTAAAACGCGAAAGATATGAGAAAAAGCACGAAATGGGCTCTGATAAGACTGAAATGAATATAGACTGGGCTTTGCAAGAGCGTGCTTGAGTAATTACCTACTACCTCCCTAACAAGACCTGGTTGCCAGATATGTTAAAACATCAGCTTATTTTTCAAGCAATATTCTAGCGGTCCATGCCATAAAAGCCAGGAGAGTCACGGATACTCATATTCCTATGCTCTCCGACAGCGCCTCAGTTCTCCAATCCCTAGGGAAGAATTACACTACCTCAAAACTCATACAATAATGCCACAATGCGGGAGAACGCGTCATGGTGACCAACCGCAACACTAACGCTGCAGTGGATAAAAGGACACAGCGGATCACTAGGCAATGACGCGGCGGAGGGGATCTGGTACAATGGATGTTGGACCAGAACCCATAGTACCACTCCCCTGCACCTAGCTGTGCACATGGCTACAAAAACACACCCACACACAAGCAGAATGCTGGTGGGCCTCGGCACCAGGCTAAAGGCAGTCCAAGGAGACTATGACATCCCTAAACAGGAAACTAACCTGGCGCCTTCTGCGACTGAATAGGGCAGCCTACGAATGGTGGCGGGGACCATCACCGGCACTGCTCACTGAACAAACATTTCCACACGATAAATGCAAACATAACAGTCCTCTGTGAAGAGCATGAATGAAGGAGGTCACGGTATCGCACGTGCTCCTTGTACATGTAAAGAATTTAATTGTAATATAAATGTTTTTATTTTGAACCGCAAATCTCGGGGCTGTTTTTTTAGGAAGGGATACAACTTCGTGAGAACTAAACAACCCCTATGCGGGTGTGCTCGATGAATTGATCCGACTTTTTAAAATGCAGGCCATTTGTCTACAAGACCCTTTATTCCCTCTCAAGGGTGGCTTCTCACCCTGCAGGATGATTAATCTATATATATAAAAATAAATCCCTATTTCCCTTGGTCACGGCATCACGCGTGAACGGCTGGACCGAAATCGCTAATTCTTTTTTTGTTTTGTTCGCCGGATTACAGGGAAGGTTTAAAAACAAAAAAAATAGGAAGGTAGGGTAAGGTAGGTAGGGTAGTAAAGTAGGGTAGGTAACGATTGACGAGAGGTGAAGGGAGCGAAGCCGCGGGCACAGCTTGTAAGTTATAATAATGCATCGTTTTGACACCCTCTACTAGTTTTATCAACAAAAGTATTGTGACACGAAGAGTCAGCCCAAGGCGATCTACCGTCTAAATGTCCCTAGCACGGCACTATTTCGCTTCTTTCAATCTCACACACACATCACAGCTGCTACTAAACCTAGCCTTACAAAAAAATATATGTATGTAGTAATCTAATTGAGTTCAATATCTCCTTTTCCAGGTGGCGCGGAGTTACGGTGTTCCCTTCGTGGAGACGTCGGCTAAGACCCGCATGGGGGTCGACGATGCCTTCTACACGCTCGTCCGCGAGATCCGTAAGGACAAGGCGAGTCGAGTCAAACGGAATAGGAGAGGACGAACCATAGGCCCCGGCCGGAAGTTCCGGTGCACGTTTCTGTAACTCGGTATATAATTTAGTGATAATATTTGTGGATATTATCTGATGGCGACGAGTCGGTAAGTCAATTTTATTGTCGGCAAACAACGCTTCTACTTTTTACTGTAGTGCTTTTTGTAGTGAAACTGACACTTCCGATGTTCAAGTTAAACGATAAAAATGACAATCGATTTAGACTTCGTTGAAATAGTTTTTTTTTTGTCATCTACTACTACACTGAATAGTTTTTTGTTAACAATAATATTGACTTCGTGCCAGTAGACTAGATTATTGACTACACAGCTTAGTCATGGACGTTGAATCTTATTGCTATGCGGTTTAAGGTTCAATGTCCATGTTCGTAGTGTAGCTAAGTTTAGGGAAAAACGCTAATGGTATAAAATTAAATACTTATTAGCCTTAATAAAAAATTATAATACGAATATTTGAAATACGTTCAATTAAAATGGATTCTTGAAACTTAATACTATTATTGATCGAAGGCCCTGACTATTCAGCCATAATGTGTAATAGGATACATTATATAAAATAAATAATTTGACAAATTATATCGAAATGATTATTTATCGATATATCGTATCCATGTGCTCCACTCTCCATCCAGAAGTTGACAAATTAACAGGTGCGATGCGCTCCGCTAAATTTACACACGCTTTTGACTTATTTCCTACCATTTATATAAAACATTCTACATAGCATGTAATCCTTGTATTATATTAATTATAATTAGCTAATCTCTGTGAGAAATATCCATAAATATTAAATGTATAATGTAGTAATGAGGCAGTTATGAAATCTAAGGCATTCTTCTGTGGCTGAGTAAAAATAACTTTTTGTACAGTGAAATATTTCAGAACTACTTTGTGCTTATTTGTATGATATCCAAGCTTGAATGTGTGGACACCGAGTCTTTTGTGAGGGCAACCGAAGCTACATGTTTTGTATCAATTAGAATACTTCTCTCATTGATGATATCTACTAAGTTTATGGGGTTTATCACTGCTGCCCCAATATGTTAACCAAGACCTCAGTCTCAAGACTGATGAAGGATAGACAAACGATTCTAATTATTTATTTTTAAGTATTAAACCCAAATTAGATAATTAAGAATTATTTTTGTGACGAAAGATTGTGCTATATCAATAAGTTTTTGACCATGAGGGTAATCTTTACTAAGCTCATTTTGGACTTCTCAGTTTTCCGCTACTTTCTCTGTACGGCGTCCGGAATGTTTTCTAACTCTTATCAAGTGTAATACTCAACTGACAAGCACTGGCGTCAAGTTCTCAAGGTGCTATTTGAAGCATAGTATACTTGTAGCGAAGGTCGTGTCTGTCTATTAGAAAAAACTTGGATTAAAATTATATGCGTTGGACAAAATTATATAAATACAGTTGTACTTAGATGAAAATGATGTCAAATTACCCTAATTTTGCTATTACCCCAATCTCCAAAATTCTTCTGTTTACCCTAAGGATAATTTATCCGATTTAAAGGGAAAATCCGAATAATTTTTGCGTAATATAATGGTTGTGCATTATTCAAGTACAATGTTAGATTGGTTGTAAAAACTGTTTAGTACAAATAGTGCACAATTATTGGGTATACACAACTGAATAGTATTACCCCATGTCTTTTTTAAATACCTTTGTAAAAAGGTTAAATATAAAATTGTTTATAGCTCAACAAGACTTACAAATCCTATCTTAAAATTCGTACTATTGTATAATACCATATTTTCAGTTCTAAAGATCTTTTTACTATGTAATTCCTGTTTTACTAGACTTATCTTTGATAAAACATGGCTGCCACTAGAGCGCAGTCGATATCATATACAATCGTTATTGTAGCATAATATTAGGAACATTGTTAAATGTTTTCTACTTTAGCTAGAAGCAAATTTGCAAGCTATTATGAAGTTTGTAACTACTTTATGACTTATGCTTGTATTTTTTGGTAAACTGCCAAATAAACGTGATTGAAGGATTTGTATAATTTCCTGTCATCATAATTATAAAAATGACCCATTTTGGCCACCATTTCTAATATGACAAGGGACAAATTTTGCAAATCCTAGTTGCGCTTATAATTGCTCACAAATCGCCCTCTAGGAACTAACTTCTTAGGAAATGCAATTATTTTATGAGAGACCGAAGTTTGCATGTTTCAGATAGATCCGCAAAATAATATTAAATATTTCTAAATATTGTTATTTTACTCAGTATGTACAATGAATTATTCAAACGAATTTTTTAAATCAAATATCAACAATCATAAATTTTAATATTTTGACAGCGTTTTTTTAGTATTTTAAGTTTATTATAATGATTAGTCGTTAGTTTAAATATAGTCTAAAAATAAACCAGGTACTTGCAACATTTTGTTTTTGCATAGTTTGTATGATTGCTCGTTTTATCTTCAGAACACAAAAAGTAGTAAAAAAGCGTCTATTGTAATGACTTGTTAACCTATTATAGTGTAACCATGCATCATACAGTGAATTGTTGCTGTTTTTTTTTTAAATGTAACTTACTGAAGCAAGTCAGTGCTTTTGCTTAAGTAATTCAGCTGTGTATAACATATACGTTTTTAATTTGGTGCCAAACTATAAGTACTTGGTATATTTTTACGGATATTATATAATTTAATTATGAACGAAAATCCAAGCTGCCATGAAAATCGTCATCAGCCAGAATCATTTTTGCCATGAATTATGTATACCGACCCCCATTTCATAGCCATAATTTTTGTATTTACCTAACGAAAATATTTTTAAAGCTTTGCAATAAACATTTACAGTATAAAAATTTATGTAATTAACGCTGTATATTAATCACCTGGCTTGTAAATGTTATTCAAACGATTTTTTCTTAAGTAGTTTTAATTTTTATGTCCTGAAAAAGAATCTAATATTTGAAAACGTTTACGAGTGAGGGCTATAGTATGTAATATTTTTTATTATATTACTTACCTAAATATAAATTTCAAAGCTAGTGCACAATTTTGTTGGAAATAGTTGATATTTTATAACTAATTAATTCTGTAACAATATAGCACAAGACTGTGTGCTAATTGAAATAAATAAAATTGACGAGGCAAAGTGTTTTATTTATTAACTATCGTGTTTTTTCTATCTATCGAACCTTGGAGATCAAAGGTACCAAGATCTGATTCACAGTTTGGTAACTAAAGATGTTTTTAGTTAACACTATCCCCTTTTTTTGAAAAGGCTTGCTTATTGAACTTTACCTTTTCCTACAATGTCATAAACAGAAAAAGCAAGTCATGTGGAGGTGACTGTATGTAGGTACTCATTTCTTCTTAGTAATAAATATATTGTTCAATTTGGAGTGGGCTTATGATGTGATGCCGGTTGTAAACTATGTCGGGGTCAGCTTTCAGTCAAACAAGATTCAGCTAAATACCGTTACGATACAGGGACTGGTGAGAAAATAACTAAAGGAGAAAAAGCAAGGAGGCTTCATTCGACCCGTTAGTCATTTGAACCATCTTATTGAAAACGTCTGAGTCAACCTCAGAGCACTTAAATTTTAGCAAATGCTAGTTGAACCCCGGTGCAGTTGCGCAGGCACAAAACATTGCTCTGTGGAGTCAATATTATAGTCGTGATGTAGCTGTATTTTCTTGTCTATTCCCATCCATCATATAAGACTTTATTTTTTTGCTGTTAACTACCCTTTAGGTCTCACATGCCTAGATCGGGCAAAAAGCATCCCGCTCGCCTCCTCCACCTTCTTGCCTCAGAAAGCACGTCAATCCGTTGGTCTTGCGCCTGATCTCTCCCCTGCATGTGTCGCATTGCCGTTCCATTGGACTATGAGAGTAAAGGCATAGAGGCTCCTGCGTATTTAACTATTTTCCGTTGAGATTGGCCGCCTTGATGGAAATTCGGTTGGGAGGATTATATTTTTTGCTTTTGTAAGCCAGATAGTAAGTATGTAATAATTCCATGGTTTGTCCTTAGGATGACAACAAGAAAAAAATGAATTTTAGCTTGGTCACCCTTTTTCATGCAACTGACGTGTGACAGACGTCAGTTGTCATTGATGTCATCAAAAAATTGTAAACACCCGGAATCCAGCTTTATTTTATTTGTATTTTGTGATTATAAAGAGACAATATTTATATTAAACTATGGAAGCGAAAGACGTGTGTGTAGAAATTGAGAACGATGAGTTCTACAGCAAGTTCTTAGATGAGTCTATAAAGCCCATAATTAATGAACATCTCTCTGTAACTGATCAAGTGAATAAACTCGCTCAGGGGATTGAAAAACTTAGCAAAAGCTTGGAGAAACAAGTTCTTGCCAAACACAATGATCTTCTTACACAGGCAAGTCATATCTCCGATTTAGAAATGACTTTGGAATCGGTGCAATCTCAAGTACAGAGTCTGCTACGCGGCGCTGAAAAAATGAAAGATCGTGTACATACACCGTATTTTGCCCTCGAGAACCAAACTATGATGCTCGAAAGAGTTCAAACTACTTGCAATTTACTAAGACACTCCTCTAAAATCCTAAACTTGTGGAATAAACTGCAGAGCATCAAAGACAACCCATCCAAAGAGGCCATCATACTATTTGAGCTGAATGAGTTGATTGGGGACTATGACTTTGAGGGGATAGATCTACTGGACGAAGTTATAAAAGCTGTACAATGTAGGAGAACTGAGCTGCTAACCAACTCCACTGAACTGTTGCAATCAAGCCTACTGAGCAGAGACAAAGTGAAACTTTTACAATGCTTCAAAGTATTTCACAACCTGCAGTGTACTGAGGAACAGATTAAAAACTCTGTCAACAGCATACTGAGTGATTTGAAGAAGGAAATTACTACAGCATTGAATGTACAAATGGTTTCAATAGAAGTCAAGAAATCAAGCTCGGGAAGAATTGCTCCAGGGAAAGCTAATATCATGAATGCCCAAGACTTCAAAATAAAACTTTGGGACAATATTGAGAAGCTCTTCAAAGTCGACATTTACAACAGCTGCACCAAGGTCATAATGTTACAAAATGTAGTCAATGAATTACATGCTATTGGGAACTTCAGGAACATAGCCAAAAACTTCTGGGCCGACTTATCCTTAGTCTTCAGCAGTGAACTTGAAAAGAGCCCCCTAACTGTCAACCAATCCGTGGAGATTGACTTTCCAAGATTACTCAAAAGCTTCAATGACTTACTGTCTAGACTAAAGTGTAAGGATCTGGAGATGAACCGCTCATGTCTTACAAAGTGGGAGAACTCCTTCCTATCAAAATCATTGGGAAAATTACTAGAGCCTGTCAGAAGTATGTGGCACTTATCCCAAGTTCCAAACATGGATCAAATTGACAATGCTATCAGAGTTATTGCTGAGGCACTGAGCATCTCACTTGGGGACAAACAGTTGAGCATCAGTTTGGCCAACAGTGTGGCCAAGTCCATCAAGCAGATGACTGTCGAGGCTGAGCAGAGGTTATCAATGGACAGTGATGTTGCACAGATCATTGAATCACCAACAAGCTCACAGCAAAAAAACGCTGACCTTTGCAACTCCTTGTACTACTTCTCATCACAAATTAAAAGAGTCCTTATAAACATGAACTCAATGCTGCCCCAAGAAAGTATACAGATTGTCCAGAACAGTTTGAAAGACATTTCCAGCATGCCCATACTTCAATTATTCGCTGAATCAATCAAGAATTCTCTATACATTATTTTGATGACTATGCATGATGAACCTGATCTAATCAGGGCTGATGACCCTGCTGGTAAAACCTTGTCATGTTCCCCATACATGAAGGAGCTTCAGCAATTTGTGTCTAGATGCAAAGACATTTACTTGTCAATGTTCAGTGAGAAGTCTGCTCTCAGTGAGTGTTGTTTGAATATAGCCAGAGCTTGTATCGAGAGGTTTACTCAGCACATCTGCAATGTGAGACCTCTGAGTAAGTTTGGAAGAGCGAAATTGCAAATAGATTGTAAACACCTGGAGATTGCTCTGTCTCCATTAGTCAATGATATGACAGAGTTAGGAGACCACTACAGACAGTTGAAGGCTCTGCACCTTCTGTTAGAGAAGACTCCTCAGGAAATAGCCAAGAGTCAGTCTGAAGGTGCATGCTTGCCATACTCTTTAGTTATGATGTTCTTGTTCTCTCATGGTGGGCATCAACTGTTGGCTCCCCATACTTGTGCTGGGTGGAATGTGCAGAAGTTGATGCAGTGGCTGGACTCCCACAGGAATGAGAGGGATCGGCTGGAGTTTGTGGCAGGGGCTTTGCAGAGGTATCAGAATCATGTGAGACAGAACCAGATAGCTACATATGATGAGGTGTACCCTGTGCTGGTACAATTGCTGGAGGATGGAAGGAAGTCTTTGAAGAAGTAGAGAAGTATTACCACCTGCCCTTGGTCTATAAAGGCCATATAAACTGAGCTAGCTAGTGTATAATTAGGTACTATTTAATAAAATAAGCCATTGCATATATTTTAGTTTGTTGTTAGTTTATTTGTTTATTTTAAATAATGAAAGAGATTGTATAGTATGTTTTAATGTTATGTGTATTCACAAAATAAAACTATTATTTTCAACTTAAATATTATTTATTAAAAATAAACTCGTTTGAAACATAAATAGTGTCTTCTTTGGCGGCCATCTTCTACATACAACTGTTGTTCGTGATGTTGCCCACTGCGATCTGACGCAGGAAATTCATTAATTTAAGTCCTGTTTTTCTTGAGCCATCTGATAAAGAATGAGCAGTAGGATAATAGCTAGCATCAAGGAAAAGAGCCATACTCGCAAATAAAATAGGGTTTGAAAATAGAAAAAAATAGGAGGCGGGTGATAGCGTATGAGTCAAATCAGAGATCAAAGTTTTCAATTGACATTTGTATGAAGATTCGACTCACAGCTCTACTACTATTTTAGGGGCATGCTCGAATAGTCCGATACTTCGAATCTACGAATAACAATAGGTGTGTGAGGAAAGGTAATTCTAAACTATGTGTAGCGGAATCAATGTCGCCACATGAAAAACTAAGAAACGAAATTTGTACGGCAACAAAAACAACCGCAGCGCCATCTACGACGAACTAACAACGAAATCCTGAATTGCGCAAGCAAAGTACTCCGTGCGATTTGAACACATACGACAGTCCGAATATCAACTATCGGGCAGTTGCCCACCAGACACAACAACCGCCTGGCAGAAGGATCCTCCCATTGTCAGTGGAGGTGTGCGGGACTTTACTCTTTGTTCCGCATACCTATATACTGGTGACCAAAGGGCTTACGACCGTGATACAAACGAATCATCTATCAACTTCAATGTTTTCACGCGAAGCTGAAACGAAATTGAAAACAAGTACCTATACCTTTTTAGCACGAGAGGACAGGCATCTCAGGATAAAGTCATTAGATTTGCGCAAAGACTTACATTTCTTCATATACCTATGTATTGTTATTCGCATCTTCGAATAAATAGGCTAATAATTAATGAATTAATGAATCCAGAGCCCCCAGCCCGTTCTAACTTTCTCAGTAAAACAAAATGTGTGGGATAGAGTGATGTTAGTACATACGTACTACCTAGCTTGTGCCGAAGGCATTGATATATTTAAAAACCCCTAAGGGCTCTGGGATCTTGGTCCTGAAGTAAAGATAATTCAGGTATAAAAGTTGCAAAATAATGCTAAGTCCTAAAGCCTTTGCATACACAACTAAAGAGATCGTTAATAAGGCTTGTTATTATATTTTGGTACCAACGAATTCTTAACATTTTGAACGCCACGACAGAAACGCGTCGGCGTACCCCCGATGCAAAGCCACAAATTCGCCTTATCTTTTGCCACATATTTGTGACGTTTGGCGTAAATTGGTAAGCTTACGTTTGTCACATATATGTGACAATGGCATTAAAAAGGTTAAATGAAAACATTCAAGGAACTGTAATCTAAACTTAGATTAACTGAAAACAACATAATATATAAAAAAGGCAAAAATATTTATTTCAATTCAACAACATTCTTATACAACTAACTATTCAACCACCATCAACATATGAACATACTCGCACTACATAGCAACTATATACTTTAGGTACTTATGATAAACAAATGCATAGACTTAGAATAAACTGGACAGGTGAACACATACTTTGGATTAGTCAAATCATTGGAAGATCTACCACAGTCTATCTATAAAATGATCCATACAGTAGGTCATCGCAAATATTTGTTCGAGCGATTGACTGGGCTTATGTCATGTCCCGAGCTGCAATATGGCAACTCGGGACCTTATCTATCTATCTAATACCTTTAAACGAGCAATTCTTGTATATATGTATAAATATTATCTGAATCTCGGAAACGGCTCCAACGATTTTCATGAAATTTAGTATGCAGTGGGTTTCGGGGGCGATACATCGAAAAAAAGGGGCAAATCTCGGTCATCCAGGTACTATTTATAAAGGGTTAAAATAAATTAACCATGCGATGGCAAAAGGAAAAAGGGAAGACAGGCAAAGAGATAAGTAGATGACATAATAAAAATTGGAGGCGCTACGTGGTCTAGAAAAGCTAGAGACAGAAATGAGTGGAAGCAGCTATGTGTAACATGACACTCTGATCACTAAACCGTAAAACCAGATGTGTTAGATTTAAACTAGTTTTTTTTTTTATATTATAACCCCTTGTGCTTAAAAACTTTTTAGCCACTACTTAGTTAAAATACTGTTTAGGAGATTCTAAATTCAAATCCTCCATAGAAAATTTTGAATAAAGAATCTTCTTATCAGTATTTTAGGTATGTAATGGTTATAAAGTATTTTGTATGAATAGGGCTGTTAGATTATACCTGTGTTTAGTTCTTCAGCAATTAAGGCTTAATAATAATAAAAAAAAGTAAATGAGCTAGCCAAACTTCACAGAAGTCATGAGTATCGATGAGATCTAAAGGCGATAAGACGTTTTTCCTTGAACTAGAAATTAAAAGTCACTATATTACCAGCAATCGTTGCTCGTTCCCAGTAATCATTTGAACTTAGTTGACCAAGTCTTTGAAGTTTCGTTGCATAAATAAACTTGATTTATTGATTACAATTCTCGATGAACCACTGTATGAAGTGTAGCTATACTGTGCTACAAATTGTAGAATTGATGGAAAATACTGGTAACAAAATCATGTTCAGATAGGTTTAAATATGTTATTCTAAAGTGCTGCCATCTTTATTGAGACTTTCGTACTCAATTGACACTTTCCTCTTATAAATAATCATTAACCATTTATACATTTAAATATTGTCTTTATAAGCCATTTACACCAGATTCAATATAAATATCATTAAAATATTCCACCAATTCAATGTACCAATATCTATTAAAGCCTATTTACTCGAATTTTATGTACTTTCAAACAACTGGCTACTTGAAAACTAAACTAAAACATAAAAAGGATAATACTTCGTGCAGGAGCGTAAGTTCCGTTTCAAGTGCGTTTATAACCGCACCATTGCGACGGGTACATTCGACAAAAAATGGTAAATTTGATAATTTTGACAAAATTTCCCAGCTTGTCTAGTTTGAGGCCAATGTAAAAACTTGTGCTCAAAATTTTTGCCGGTAAACGTTTACTATGTTTAAATGAATTTTGCTAATATCAACATATGAAAAATATTTTTTTTTTCATGACGTCACGTCTTGGCCGACCATACAATACCGATTGGTTGACAGTGTCATATACCATCGCGCGCCTATCTTGCCCGCTTTCGCTTCAACACGAAGTACCATTCACTGACTAAACCTTATCTCGTAGCACTAAAGTGTACAATCGTTAAACCTGTTGTTGTTCGAAGGCGACTTTGATCACGTCATCGATCTCGCTGACGAAGTGCACGTCGACGTTGTCTCGGATGAAGGCGGGGAGGTCGTCGTAGTCGCGCCGGTTCTCCTCCGGGAGGATCACGCAGCTCACGCCGGCACGTTTGGCCTGTTAAGGTTCATTTTCATTCATTTCTTGCTTGTGGGGAAAGATGGTACCGGGTAAAACTGGGTGGATAGCAATGATGGGGTGAATAAAAACAAAACTTTGATTGGAATTTTCACGTTATTTAAATATTGCTTGCAGCAATGAAGAACTTCAATTTATTATCAATTATTTTATTTTTAAACGGACGCTCTGTGAGAAACTATTAATATGGTATTTATGACAAAATCCCAACAAAAGATACGTTTTTATTCACCCCTGCATTTCTATCCACCCCGTTTTACGGTATAAGAGCTTCTAGATATTGTAACATTCTTTCAGCGATCACAATAAGGATTTTTAGTACGAGTATCAAAACCAAGAGTAAAGACAAGGCGCAGTAAAAAAAATGTTTGTAGACAGTTTACTTCAGGCTCACTCCATCTAAGTTTTCCCTGTGAGATTTTCTTGTGACTAGACCGACAAGTGCCTTTAGCGTGCAAACTGTGCGGCTATGAATTGCCACCTCGCACCGCACTGCCGCCCTTCCCCGTAACCAGGCGGTGATGTGATTACAAAGTACGCTCCGTATGCAACGCTTGTGTTTATAAGCTTCCATAGACGTCCATATACGCCCTCGTATCAAACAACACTATTTTTATAATTGACAGGCTAGCGTTTGTCTACAATCTCATCTGATGGAAAGCGATGATTTGGTTGACGATGGAGCACGCTTGCCTAGAAGTAACCTATTCACTCTTAACTTGAAGACCGACTTACCGCTATAATCTTTTTCTTGATCCCTCCGACATGCAGCACCCGCCCTGTCAGCGAGATCTCCCCGGTCATGGCGAGGTCGTCCCGCACGTGTCGCTTGAGCGCCAGCGACACAAGTCACCAACTAACTTACCGCTATAATCTTCTCCTTGATCCCCCCGACGGGCAGCACCCGCCCTGTCAGCGAGATCTCCCCGATCATGGCGAGGTCGTTCCGCACGTGTCGCTTGAGCGCCAGCAACACAAGTCACTAACTAACTTACCGCTATAATCTTCTCCTTGATCCCCCCGACGGGCAGCACCCGCCCTGTCAGCGAGATCTCCCCGGTCATGGCGAGGTAGTTCCGCACGTGTCGCTTGAGCGCCAGCAACACAAGTCACTAACTAACTTACCGCTATAATCTTTTCCTTGATCCCCCCGACGGGCAGCACCCGCCCTGTCAGCGAGATCTCCCCGGTCATGGCGAGGTCGTTCCGCACGTGTCGCTTGAGCGCCAGCAACACAAGTCACCAACTAACTTACCGCTATAATCTTCTCCTTGATCCCTCCGACGGGCAGCACCCGCCCTGTCAGCGAGATCTCCCCGGTCATGGCGAGGTCGTTCCGCACGTGTCGCTTGAGCGCCAGCAACACAAGTCACCAACTAACTTACCGCTATAATCTTCTCCTTGATCCCTCCGACGGGCAGCACCCGCCCTGTCAGCGAGATCTCCCCGGTCATGGCGAGGTCGTTCCGCACGTGTCGCTTGAGCGCCAGCAACACAAGTCACCAACTAACTTACCGCTATAATCTTCTCCTTGATCCCTCCGACGGGCAGCACCCGCCCTGTCAGCGAGATCTCCCCGGTCATGGCGAGGTCGTTCCGCACGTGTCGCTTGAGCGCCAGCAACACAAGTCACCAACTAACTTACCGCTATAATCTTCTCCTTGATCCCTCCGACGGGCAGCACCCGCCCTGTCAGCGAGATCTCCCCGGTCATGGCGAGGTCGTTCCGCACGTGTCGCTTGAGCGCCAGCAACACAAGTCACCAACTAACTTACCGCTATAATCTTCTCCTTGATCCCCCCGACGGGCAGCACCCGCCCTGTCAGCGAGATCTCCCCGGTCATGGCGAGGTCGTTCCGCACGTGTCGCTTGAGCGCCAGCAACACAAGTCACCAACTAACTTACCGCTATAATCTTCTCCTTGATCCCTCCGACGGGCAGCACCCGCCCTGTCAGCGAGATCTCCCCGGTCATGGCGAGGTCGTTCCGCACGTGTCGCTTGAGCGCCAGCAACACAAGTCACCAACTAACTTACCGCTATAATCTTCTCCTTGATCCCTCCGACGGGCAGCACCCGCCCTGTCAGCGAGATCTCCCCGGTCATGGCGAGGTCGTTCCGCACGTGTCGCTTGAGCGCCAGCAACACAAGTCACCAACTAACTTACCGCTATAATCTTCTCCTTGATCCCTCCGACGGGCAGCACCCGCCCTGTCAGCGAGATCTCCCCGGTCATGGCGAGGTCGTTCCGCACGTGTCGCTTGAGCGCCAGCAACACAAGTCACCAACTAACTTACCGCTATAATCTTCTCCTTGATCCCTCCGACGGGCAGCACCCGCCCTGTCAGCGAGATCTCCCCGGTCATGGCGAGGTCGTTCCGCACGTGTCGCTTGAGCGCCAGCGACGTCAGTGCCGTGGCTATGGTGGCGCCGGCCGACGGACCGTCCTTAGGCGTTGCGCCTTCGGGCACGTGTAAGTGGATGTGGCTGAGAAATGATAGGTTTCGTCAATGCAAATATATTTTTTCGATAAGAGGCTCTCGACAGAGTGCCATTCTATGAACGAATGCGACTGTCGAAATGCCAAAATATAACGAATTGATCACGTAACATTTCGACAGCGTTTGTCAACCGTTCAGACAGCCACTTGTCTAGAGTGTAAGGACAAAATCACAGGATTGGGTGAGACTTTTGTATACCAGTGGGACTGTGTCACCTGATAACTGCAGGCGCACATAAACACGCGTCTGCACAGTGGCGAAGCTAACATGGGTAACACCCGGTGCGGATAATGTGGTGCCCAAATAATTATGGGTTGCGACTTTTTTTTCTGGTGACGGCAGTTGCAAACTAGAAGAGATGGTAGAATGTTGGAACGAGCGAAGCGAGCTCGAAAATTATTGCATCCCACCTTGGATAGGTTTTATTTTCTTTTAATTATTCATACTGATAATGACCAGTCTCAACAAAGTTAATTCTATTTTTAAAATTGACTTTGATGAGACTGGTCATCTCTTAGCTACCACTGGCCTATTTTAATCTTTATATTTTGAATTGTTTCACATAGTTTTTTTTCATTCACATTGTCCTCACATATAGAAGCAACAAGGACAATGTAACTAGGATTTGTGTTATATATGGCTATCATGATTAAAAAATGTCCGTAGAGTTCTTCTCCATAGAGATCTACACTTCAAAACGTACAAATAGCTACATATTTTTGACTGGCCGACCTTGACATTTCAAAAGTGCCTGTAAATGCTTTATTTGAAATAAATGCTTTGAACCTTGATTGATGTAAAAAAGCTAATCAACTAAGAGAGGTCAGAATACAAGAGCGAGCGAAGCGAGCTCGAAAATGTTTGCACACCAGAATTCTTACTTCGGATAGGTTTGATTTTATTTTGATCGTTCATACTCAAATAGAAGTTATTTTGTAGTCTTTGTACCTACCTCGGACGGGTTTCATTGCATCACCCGTTTAGGGGTGACACCTGACCATGACAAAAAAAAGTTAACGAACGGTCGAGTGTCACCCCTTAATGCAGAATAGCTTAAGAAGAATGAGAGTGCAGAATACAACAGAACATTTTTGAATCCCACTTCCGACGGGTCTCATTGCGACAATCGTTTAATGGTGAAACCTGACCGAAACGAAAATGTTTGCACACCAGAATTCTTACTTCGGATAGGTTTGATTTTATTTTGATCGTTCATACTCAAATAGAAGTTATTTTGTAGTCTTTGCACCTACCTCGGACGGGTTTCATTGCATCACCCGTTTAGGGGTGACACCTGACCATGACAAAAAAAAGTTAACGAACGGTCGAGTGTCACCCCTTAATGCAGAATAGCTCAAGAAGAATGAGAGTGCGGAATACAAAAGAACATTTTTGCATCTCACTTCCGACGGATCTCATTGCGACAATCGTTTAATGGTGAAACCTGATCGAAACGAAAAACAGTCAACGAACGGTCGGGTGTCAACCCTAATCGGGTGATGCAATGAAACCCGTCCTCCACATGGGGTAGGCACGGTCGACTTACGACAATCTTACGCAGCGCTCGGTTGAGTCTCTGTCGCGCTATACCTTACCTGGTGTTCAGGAACTTGTTCTCCGGATAGTACAGTGCCATGTAATTCCGCGCGACAGTAAGCGCGATGCGAGCGGACTCCTTCATGACGTCACCGAGGTGGCCTGTCAGCTCCATGGACCCGAATGGGGACTTGTCGTCTGTGCCTGAGTTGCGGAGGGCTGTTTCTATGAAGAGGGTGCTACCGCCTGCGAGAATAAATAAAAAATACATTAAAAAAAATACAAATGGTAGTTCTGGTCCAGAGCGAGAGAGGGCATTGGAAGCAATCACCTCCTTCTGCTCTCAGTAATGCTAGCGAAGGAGGTGGCGGGCCGCGTGAGGCAGAGGTAACTTTACGCTGGCCGCCACAACAGAACACGGCCCGGGCGTCGGGAGGCGCAAAGCGATTGTTGGCCACCACTGGCGCGGGGCAACGACATAGAGCGATGGGTGCACCTCCGATAAGGACAAGGCGGGAAGTCTCGACATAGTTACCAATCGCCTACCGACCGAATTCGGTCGATAAGTCCTAAGGCCCATACACAGTCAATCTCGAACGCGATCTACGATCAAAAATAATCAGATCCGTGGATCGCGACGTCGACCGATATATTCGCGGCGGTCACTGAGAGGCTCTCTGTAGTACACACTCACCCATAGCGGTCCAGGCGAGGCCCATCACGACTCCCGGCGGCGTCACGTCGTACATGCGGTCGTGCTTGAACGTGGGCTTGCCTACCAACTCGGATAGATTCGCGTCGGTCACTGTGAGGGTCTCTGTTTCTTGCTTGACGATTTTGTATGCTACTTTGCGGCAGATCTAAGGAATAAAGTAAAGTTTTGAGTCGTAAAACGAGAATTTATAGGCATTAGCAGCCACGTCGATCTCGGCGGTTAGTCCCACTACGAAACAGTGGCTGAGGTGACCGCCTGACGCAGCACACTCTTGGCCGTGCAGTACTGTAAGCTGTGTGACACGCGAGGTGCTGCGGAGGATCACCTCTCGCTTCCGCTCGTCCTGCAGCCCATATTTGAAAGCGAAAGTGCGTGGACGCCGTCACTTCCTTTTGCGAGGTCATACGAAGACAGGGGAAAGAGAGCGAGAGGGTTCGACCTCTAACTCTGTGCATAGCAGACGCACCGGACGCCAGAGGACGCGCTATAATCTTCGGCTATCATAGGGTTTGGCCTGTCTGCAAGTGACACGAGTCAGAAGAGACACAGGCCCGAAATGGCGACGTGTGATGTTCCGCGCGTGTGTAGCTTTGCTCAACTCAATCTGGAGGGCGACAGATCCAACGCTCGGCAAATTCCTACTCCAGTATACTATGAGTGTCTGGTTGGAATCAGGAAATTATATATCTGCAGGGAAACCAATGTTACCGATACAGCCCGAAGAATCGCCAAACTTAACAGCGGCAGTGGACAGGGCACATTGCTCGCAAAACAGATAATCAATAAGGTCGAAGGGTTTTGGAGTGGCGACCGCGTATCGGACGACGAAGCGTTAGAGGGCCTTCCACATGGTGGAGCGTGCACCTGGTAAAGGCTGCGGGAATCCGCTGGATGCGAACCGCACCGGACCGGTTGATGTTGCGACACTTGTGGGAGGCTTATGTCCGGCAGAAGAAATGATGATCTGATGATGTTATACCAACATACCTTCTCGATATGTTTCTGCAGGTTCCTGACACCACTCTCGCGGCAGTAGGACCGGATGAGCGTGTGCAGCGACTCGGGCGTGAGGTCCAGCTGCGTGTCGCTGAGGCCACAGTTCTTGCGCGCCGTCGGGACTAAGTACTGTTGGGCTATCGCTAGCTTCTCTTCGGCTACGTATCCTAAAGAGAATGGTTGAAGATTAGCAATTTCATTTTCTTTTAATATCTACCAAACATCCTGTATCCCACAACTCACCAGACATATCGATGAGTTCCATCCTGTCCCTGAGCGGCTCGGGTATGTGCTCCACCACGTTGGCGGTGCAGATGAACAGCACCTTGGACAGGTCCACGGGCACGTCCAGGTAGTGGTCCAAGAAGTTCGCGTTCTGTTCAGGGTCCAGCAGTTCTAAGAGAGCTGACGATGGGTCGCCGTGGACACCCCTGGGATGAAGAAGGTAGATTAAGGATTTCAAAAGCAGGTTGTGCTATGACGAATTTTGAAAGATTCTTGTTATACATTCAATACTTACAGCGTCGAGTTTCTAAATTACCCTAATGACAATGAACTCTACTGTCAGGCACTCGCGACACTCCTACTTTGGAACTGACATGTGACAAGCAGTCCTGTCTTTCTATAATTGAGTACAGATTACCTGAAGAAAGCACTAGAGGTGCCACACAATGCCGAGTTAAAAAAAAAATCGCTTATTTGTCACAAACACAAAGACACAACAAATTTTAATGACAAACAAATTGTAGGTCCAGTTCAGCATAAATGCCAGACAACTAATGCCTGACGCGGTGGCCCTTGATCTTATACTCACTTGCCAATCTTATCCACCTCATCGATCAACACCAGCGGGTTCTCGGTGCCGGTCTTCTTGAGGCACTGCACGAGCTTGCCGGGCATGGCGCCCACGTAGGTGCGGCGGTGGCCCTTGATCTTATACTCACTTGCCAATCTTATCCACCTCATCGATCAACACCAGCGGGTTCTCGGTGCCGGTCTTCTTGAGGCACTGCACGAGCTTGCCGGGCATGGCGCCCACGTAGGTGCGGCGGTGGCCCTTGATCTTATACTCACTTGCCAATCTTATCCACCTCATCGATCAACACCAGCGGGTTCTCGGTGCCGGTCTTCTTGAGGCACTGCACGAGCTTGCCGGGCATGGCGCCCACGTAGGTGCGGCGGTGGCCCTTGATCTTATACTCACTTGCCAATCTTATCCACCTCATCGATCAACACCAGCGGGTTCTCGGTGCCGGTCTTCTTGAGGCACTGCACGAGCTTGCCGGGCATGGCGCCCACGTAGGTGCGGCGGTGGCCCTTGATCTTATACTCACTTGCCAATCTTATCCACCTCATCGATCAACACCAGCGGGTTCTCGGTGCCGGTCTTCTTGAGGCACTGCACGAGCTTGCCGGGCATGGCGCCCACGTAGGTGCGGCGGTGGCCCTTGATCTTATACTCACTTGCCAATCTTATCCACCTCATCGATCAACACCAGCGGGTTCTCGGTGCCGGTCTTCTTGAGGCACTGCACGAGCTTGCCGGGCATGGCGCCCACGTAGGTGCGGCGGTGGCCCTTGATCTTATACTCACTTGCCAATCTTATCCACCTCATCGATCAACACCAGCGGGTTCTCGGTGCCGGTCTTCTTGAGGCACTGCACGAGCTTGCCGGGCATGGCGCCCACGTAGGTGCGGCGGTGGCCCTTGATCTTATACTCACTTGCCAATCTTATCCACCTCATCGATCAACACCAGCGGGTTCTCGGTGCCGGTCTTCTTGAGGCACTGCACGAGCTTGCCGGGCATGGCGCCCACGTAGGTGCGGCGGTGGCCCTTGATCTTATACTCACTTGCCAATCTTATCCACCTCATCGATCAACACCAGCGGGTTCTCGGTGCCGGTCTTCTTGAGGCACTGCACGAGCTTGCCGGGCATGGCGCCCACGTAGGTGCGGCGGTGGCCCTTGATCTTATACTCACTTGCCAATCTTATCCACCTCATCGATCAACACCAGCGGGTTCTCGGTGCCGGTCTTCTTGAGGCACTGCACGAGCTTGCCGGGCATGGCGCCCACGTAGGTGCGGCGGTGGCCCTTGATCTTATACTCACTTGCCAATCTTATCCACCTCATCGATCAACACCAGCGGGTTCTCGGTGCCGGTCTTCTTGAGGCACTGCACGAGCTTGCCGGGCATGGCGCCCACGTAGGTGCGGCGGTGGCCCTTGATCTTATACTCACTTGCCAATCTTATCCACCTCATCGATCAACACCAGCGGGTTCTCGGTGCCGGTCTTCTTGAGGCACTGCACGAGCTTGCCGGGCATGGCGCCCACGTAGGTGCGGCGGTGGCCCTTGATCTTATACTCACTTGCCAATCTTATCCACCTCATCGATCAACACCAGCGGGTTCTCGGTGCCGGTCTTCTTGAGGCACTGCACGAGCTTGCCGGGCATGGCGCCCACGTAGGTGCGGCGGTGGCCCTTGATCTTATACTCACTTGCCAATCTTATCCACCTCATCGATCAACACCAGCGGGTTCTCGGTGCCGGTCTTCTTGAGGCACTGCACGAGCTTGCCGGGCATGGCGCCCACGTAGGTGCGGCGGTGGCCCTTGATCTTATACTCACTTGCCAATCTTATCCACCTCATCGATCAACACCAGCGGGTTCTCGGTGCCGGTCTTCTTGAGGCACTGCACGAGCTTGCCGGGCATGGCGCCCACGTAGGTGCGGCGGTGGCCCTTGATCTTATACTCACTTGCCAATCTTATCCACCTCATCGATCAACACCAGCGGGTTCTCGGTGCCGGTCTTCTTGAGGCACTGCACGAGCTTGCCGGGCATGGCGCCCACGTAGGTGCGGCGGTGGCCCTTGATCTTATACTCACTTGCCAATCTTATCCACCTCATCGATCAACACCAGCGGGTTCTCGGTGCCGGTCTTCTTGAGGCACTGCACGAGCTTGCCGGGCATGGCGCCCACGTAGGTGCGGCGGTGGCCCTTGATCTTATACTCACTTGCCAATCTTATCCACCTCATCGATCAACACCAGCGGGTTCTCGGTGCCGGTCTTCTTGAGGCACTGCACGAGCTTGCCGGGCATGGCGCCCACGTAGGTGCGGCGGTGGCCCTTGATCTTATACTCACTTGCCAATCTTATCCACCTCATCGATCAACACCAGCGGGTTCTCGGTGCCGGTCTTCTTGAGGCACTGCACGAGCTTGCCGGGCATGGCGCCCACGTAGGTGCGGCGGTGGCCCTTGATCTTATACTCACTTGCCAATCTTATCCACCTCATCGATCAACACCAGCGGGTTCTCGGTGCCGGTCTTCTTGAGGCACTGCACGAGCTTGCCGGGCATGGCGCCCACGTAGGTGCGGCGGTGGCCCTTGATCTTATACTCACTTGCCAATCTTATCCACCTCATCGATCAACACCAGCGGGTTCTCGGTGCCGGTCTTCTTGAGGCACTGCACGAGCTTGCCGGGCATGGCGCCCACGTAGGTGCGGCGGTGGCCCTTGATCTTATACTCACTTGCCAATCTTATCCACCTCATCGATCAACACCAGCGGGTTCTCGGTGCCGGTCTTCTTGAGGCACTGCACGAGCTTGCCGGGCATGGCGCCCACGTAGGTGCGGCGGTGGCCCTTGATCTTATACTCACTTGCCAATCTTATCCACCTCATCGATCAACACCAGCGGGTTCTCGGTGCCGGTCTTCTTGAGGCACTGCACGAGCTTGCCGGGCATGGCGCCCACGTAGGTGCGGCGGTGGCCCTTGATCTCCGCCACGTCCGTCATGCCTCCCACTGAGAACCTGAAGTACTGGCGGTTGAGTGCGCGTGCGATGGAGCGGGCTGGAATGGAAGGAGTTGTTATTGGACTACTGACATCATAGACCCATCCCAAACACAGTGCCAGTGTGTTTCGCGAACGAACTAAGCGAGAGGCAGCGAGATCGCAGCGCCACCCAAGCTCGGTCACTGCCAAGTCAAGTCGGTCACTGCCACCGCTCGCTTACACACTGCATATGCGATTCTCATTGTTCGTTCAACTGTCTGGGCGGTAAAGTGTATTTTCTATGGTTAGCAAAGTGAGGGAACAATCTGCCTTTCTCTGGTTCGAGATGGGACCTGACGAACTAAAAGAGCGACCTACTACGTGCGACATTACTTCATAGAATATGCCCGACCTACTGCCCTGCCCTTTAAGCCCACCTGCAACTTCCACAAATTGATAATGACTAACGACATAGCGGTACAAGTGGCTAATAAATTTGTGTGACCTGTAGGTCACACAAATTTGAGAAGGAGGCAATCGACACAAAAAGAAGATTGGACTTCATGATAAATTGGCAAAATATGAATAGTATGATGCACAAGGCTTCAGCTTCAGCTGTTATAGAGGTATGCGGTACTGAGAGTAAAGTCCCGCACACCTCCACTGAAATGGGAAGATCCCCCTACCAGACGGTGGTTGTATCTGGTGGGCAACTGCCCTATAGTTGATATTCAAATCGCACGGAGAACTTTGCTTGCGCGATGCAGAATTTCGTTGGTCTGATCGCTGACAGGATAGACGGCGTCGGTTCGTTTAGTTGCCGTACAAATGTCGGTTCTCATTTTTTCATTGATGCCGCTACACTGTGAATCAGCTCACGTCTTTATCCTAACCCACCAAGGAGTAAGCCGCTTGGTGGAATAAAGACATAGTGTTTAGCATGAATGAATGACCGTAATTACTTCTTTTAGGATTGTTTCAGGATTACCCTAATCTTATTTTTAAGGATTTATAAACTTAACGCGAAAAGTAACTAACCTATTAACTATCGTGAATAAACAAATTTTGTGTCGCCCGACAAAAGTGATAACTTAAACTAATCTAAGTTTATTTTATTTTATTTTATTTTATTTATTTAAGGAAAAACAAACAGTAGCACAATAACAACTAGTCATAATATCTTAAATATTACATTTTAAACAATTATGCTACCCACTACGTTCTCCACAGATTACAATAAAAAGTATTTAAAAACTAGCTTAGACACAGATACAGTACCTATAAAACGGTCATTCTGGATTTTAATTTAAATATATATATAAAGGAAAAAAATAAATTTAAGGTATGTTTGTGTGCGTACATTATTAATCATTACCCACGTTGTATAGCATTTTGCTGATCTCTTAGAGTTGCTTGGATTTGCTTCTTGAATGCATTTTTACTAAGAAAAAGAATGTCGATTGAATTAAACTCATTATTATATGTCTCAACCAAACGATGAAGTGGTGAACGCGAGCCAGCGTTAGATTTACAGAGGCTAGTAGCAAATAGACGTCGAGTGCGTACCTCACGTACATGAACTGTTCGAGGAACCAGGTAACACAGACTCCTAACTAAGTCCGGACAATCAAAATGATTACGGCACACATTGAATAGAGTCATAACTTCCAGAAGTTTCCGTCTTGACTTTAAGGTAAGAAGATCATACTTTTTAAGTAGTAATTGGTATGACATTTTTTTCCTAAAACATCTAAAATTCATTGCACGAAGGTATTTACGTTGTACCAGTTCTAATCTATCGATATATTTTACGTAAAAAGGGTTCCAAATAGGTACTGCAAACTCTAACTGAGGCCTTATTATAGATTTGTATAAGTGCAGAAAGGTGGAAGGTCGACGGAAATCCCTGGAAGATCTCATGACAAAACCAAACATTTGGTAGGCTTTATTTACAATTTTTTCTATGTGAACATCTAGATGGAGCTTCGAATCTAGCAGAACACCAAGATCGCGGAGAAAACTTACTTTAGCAATTGGCGTATTGGCAAGACGATAATCGAACTCAGTTATGTTTTTCTTTTTGGTAAATGTAATAACATGGCACTTTGGAAGACTAAGGTAAAGCTTATTAGAAGAGCAGTAGTTGGAGAAACGGTCTAAATCCTGTTGGAAGTTAAAACAATCGGCTTTATCAGAAATATTTTTGTAGACTTTTAAGTCGTCCGCGTAGAGAAGAAATTTTGAATTTTGAAAACAGTCTTTTATGTCATTAATGTATAAAATAAATAATAAAGGGCCTAAAATGGAACCTTGTGGTACACCGGAGGTGACCCGAAAAGAACCAGATTCAAAGCCATTAACAACCACCTTTTGTGTTCTGTTAGTTATGTAAGATATAAACCAACGTAAAAGGTCCCCTCTGATTCCATTGTAAGCAATTTTATTAAGAAGTAGTGTGTGGTCAAGTTTATCGAAAGCCTTCTGAAAATCTGTGTAAACGGCATCAATCTGCTGTCTATTATCGAGACTTTCAAACAGTTGAGACGTGAAAATGAGGAGATTGCTAATGCATGATCTGTCCTTAACAAAGCCATGTTGTTCATTTATTAAAACACTGCGAATGGCAGGATATAATTTATTATGTACCAGTCTCTCAAATAGTTTGGAAAAAGCAGATAATATAGAGATAGGTCGATAGGTCGCTACGTCATTCTTGGAGCCACTCTTATGAACTGGTACAATATTTGCATGTTTCCAAACTTCGGGGAAAATACCACATGATAGACATTTATTAAATAATATAAGTAAAGGATAGCATAATGTATCACACGTATTTTTCAGAAAAACTGAAGGAATCCCATCAGGACCAGAACCCTTGGTTGAATCAAGTGATTTTAATCCTTTATGTACTTCATCAAGAGACAGTTGCAGTTTGCATAGGGAGACATCGTGGCCAACATCACTAGATGGTGGTTCCCAAGAGTTATAGTCAAATGTTGATGGCTCATATGCAGACTGGAAAAATGTAGCAAACAGTTTGCAAGTAGTAATAGGATCACTAGATGAGACTTGATTGTAATGAACCGTGGATGGGATTTTATTTAAACTTTTACGGCTAGCAACGTACGTCCAAAATGTCTTAGTATTAGTAGCAACACTGTCTTCAATTGCGTTAATATATTTACTATAGCAAATGTCAGCTACTTTTTTAAATTTTTTCCTATTACTCGAGAACACTTCATAGTCACATAAGTTCCCATACTTCTTCCACCTAACCCAGGCTTGAGTTTTCTTTTTATAGGTATGTATGAGAGATTTGGAAAACCACTTGGGGTAATTAACATTTTTTGGCCGACATGTGGGTGTGTGCGATTTTATAATTTCATAAAGTTTTTCATAAAATGTAAAAACAGATTCATTAGGTGTTGAGTGATCAAGTAAGACATTCCAATCCACGTCACTTATATCAGTATTTATTTTGTTGAAGTTAGCTTTGTGATAATTTAGTTTGCTCTCAGCAGTACATTTAGGAATATGTGTGGGGTGAGAGAAAGAAATTTGTGCATAGAAGGCTGGATGATAGGTGTCAATAGGTAAAAGGGAGACATCAGGAGAAAATGTGACTGTAAGGGTATTACAAAAAAATAAGTCTAAGATGCGTCCGCCAGAATTGAAAAAGTGGTTATATTGTTTCAAAACATGTTGTGAGCAGAAATTTGATAAAAAACGAGTTATATTTGTCAATTTGTTGTTCGCAGCATATTCCATATATGACAATTTTTTTACCCAAGCAAGTGAGGGCAAATTAAAGTCACCTGCCAAAATAATATTTTCTACGAAAGAGTCATCGCACAACACTGACAGAGAGTTAAGAAAAGTCAAGTATGTATCATCAACAGCATTGGGGGGAATGTAAGTAGCACAAATTAAATGATATTTGTTGTTTTTTGCGGGAACTTTAACTATCACATGCTCAGGCAAGGTTAACGGAGGCAAAAATGAAATACAGGAGGGATTTAATTCTTTAGATAAGGCTATAAGGACACCACCGCCATCCTTTTTGTTGGTGAGTAAACGGTTGCGATCGCATCTGAACACTAAATAGCGTTGATCAATAAATTCATTATCAGATATGCCTAGCGTCAACCAGGTCTCGGTCAAGATAATGACGTCATATGCATGCGCCATAATATTCAAATATAGGGTATTCAGTTTGGTCCTGATTCCTCGACAGTTTTGATAATAAATGGATATTTTACTATCATTAGCCATTCTTAAAACATGAGGGTATAAGAAAATAAACCAAAGGCAAAGAAATATTCACATTGGAACTCATAAGTATACTTAAAATATGCGAGTCATACACAACTGTGATGTCAAACACAAATGAGAAGGTACAATAAAAGAAACCAAAAATAAAATAACATTGACTTCGAAACTGATTAGTATACTTAAAACTAACCAACGCTGAAAGCCCACGCGGTGCGTACTCGGCAGATAACATTAAAAAGTAGGTATAATCGACAGAGTAAATCATAAAAATCTCAAGCAACAATAAAAGGATTTTTTTCAGGTCTTGATTGTAAGACGCCCCAATTTTAACATCGTACATTACATTTAATGAGGTTAGGAAATATTGTAAACAGTGAATTGTTATCCTAAGCAAATTAAGTACACAACTGTTTGCAAAAAAGTACGACCAATAAATATTTAGCCGGACATTATTGTTATACGGAACAGATACAACTAGGTTAAGGAAATATTGTAAACAGAGTAATGCAAACATAAACAAAATAAGCACACAGCTGTTTGCAGAAAAATATAACAAAACAGTTAAACAGATTTTATCTTGATACTGGTACATTATGTTATAAAGTGATCGTTCTGTAATAAATACCACTAGCGTATTAGGAAGAATTATTTGACCTAAACTTATTACAAATGTCATCTTCAGAACGGATCGCAATTGTAGGTGAGTCATCATTCTCTTTGACCGGCACAGTAGCATTACGAACCCACACATACTTGAACTTGCTCGTCTTGGCAGCGTCGCGACATTTGCGAAATAACTCCTTATTACGAAGCGTCAGGTGTTCGTTCATATATATACGACATTGAGTCCCAGCGAGTCCTATACGATCTGTTGTAATACCTTTAGACAGCCTATAAGCGCTCAGTATGTTATCACGGAGTAGTCGGGAAGTAAACTTCACAATAATATTTTTCGGACGTAAGTTATGTGTGTGTGCGTGTGGAACACGGTGAATAGCCACTACGTCCCGCTGAGCTAAAGGTATGTTAATAGCTGCCGCAATTGACTCCAAAATAACCACTAGATTTTCGCTACGCTTTTCCGGCAAGTTACCAATTTCAACATTGCACTGCCTAGCCTGTTGTTCTAGGCGATCTATTTTATTAGTCAGTGTAACTATGGGCTCAGACGCAGAGTTAACGATCTTCGACTCCATTTCTTTCGTACGCTTAACGGTATCAGCAATGTTCGCAGAGTTGAATTCCACCGATGACTTCAACTCATCGACAATCTTCGTTAATACTAGATGTTTTGTGTTTAGAATTGATATGTCCTTTTTTGTATTGGAAAAATCAGAGTGTAATTCTTTCAACTCAGATTGAATTTGAGAGGAGGTAGTTGCTAAATTGTTAAATTCATTACGAAGATTACTAATATTCGAGTTGATATTGGAAAACTGGTCGCGTATTTCAGTGCTCAGAGAGCTCATAGATCTCTTAAATTCATCAGAAAGTGCAGAGATATCCCCTCTCAAGTCGCATTCTGGCAGCTTCCTCTTAAAGTTTCTCTGAGTCACATTAGGCTCAGCGTCGTTGCCTGAGTATAGATCAGGAACGGATTGGCATTTACTGCTTTTCGGCGAGTGTATCATAATGGAAGTGTCCAATTCGGCGATAATCAGCTGTTATCGAGGAATCTTATCAGATCAACTGATAAGCACTTGTTCCAAGAAGTTGTACGCCAAGCCGGTGAGTAAAAGAGATGAAAAATGATCACCGTTCCGTATTCCTCGCGGGGGTGAAGAGGGCCGCACTCTCGCGACACGCGCACTGTGACCCGTGCTTAATTATTTTAAACAAAATAGGTGTACGACGAAATTGAGTTTTTTGTCTTAGTAGTAAGGTTAGATTTTATATGGAACCGAACTACACAATTTAAGTAAAACTGATAATGCGTCTGCTCAAGCTAGTATGCGAAGACAAACAGTTGAACTATTTAATATGGGAAGCGTCTGTCCGAAATACGACTAGCGCTGTGGGTTAGAGTGAGAGGAAGAGCCTGCCTACCGCTGCCGTATGCGTGAGAGAAAGGGAAGCCAGACAGACTGGCGCCGTAACGCGTTACGTTACGAAGAATAAGAAGTTATCACTTCAACAAAATATGTAAAAAAAGATAAACCGACTCACCTATACTAGTTTTCCCTACACCAGGAGGTCCATGGAAGCACAGAATCTTGCCCTGCGTGGAGCCCTTCAGCTGCGACACGGCGATGAACTCCAGGATCCTCTTCTTGATGTCCTCCATGCCGTAGTGGTCCTGGTCCAGGATGACCTGCGCGTCTTCCAGCTTCAGGTTCTCCTCGGAGGTCACTCCCCAGGGCAGGGAGGTGAGCCAGTCTAGGTAGCAGCGGGTGACACTGGAAAAGATGGAGAATGATTTAAATTTGCCTTTTTGCGTTGTAAAAAGAACATTACGTAGTGTTTGGCTTCTAAACATGTGCTGTAAGGTACTGACATATCAGTCACGTTACCGTCAAGTCGCCGACCAGTCACGTCAGAAATATAATTTAAGAGAGGTCGCACACGTCAACTACGTCACGAACGGCGCGTCTCATTCACATACAATCAGTTACTAATTGGCGACGTGACGGTGACTAAGAGTGGTTACGCACTGCATCTGATTCGAATCCGTGATAATACGTAAATAAAAAAATCGAACCGAATTCGGATGTAGTGCGAAAAGCAATATCCGAATTCAGTCCGAGGTTTTTACATCCGTACTAGCTTTTGCCCGCGACTTCGTACGCGCATATCCTGTTTTTTCCCGTTCCCGTACATAGCATTCTTCATGAATGTGGCTATCAAATATAATAATAATTTTCCAAATCCGACCAAACAAACAAACTGTTCAGCTTTATTATTAGCAGAGGTCGGAATTAGGTGGACTAATTTATGTACACTGATTTCATACAGCGAAAGAATAAAGTGGATTTGCCTCAAATCCCGAGATTAATTTTAAAGAGCAGAAAAATCCCATGATTTATTAAATAAAAAAGTTATTTACTTTTACACAATTTAAACAACTGCACGCGCGACATTGCCAAATTGACATCAGTAAATGTCCGAAGTTGCAAAATTCCAATGCGCACACGCGCGATGTTGCCACATTTATAATTCGCACATCATAGCTTGTGAGAACAAAAGAAAAAATATTATTATTTATTTGTAATATTGTTGGCCACACGGGATTGTCTACTAGAAATCCCGGGAAGATCCATATTAATATCAACATTTCGATGCAAGTACATAAATAGCTCTACCTGATTCCGACCTCCGATATTAGTATAGATTTACACGGATTCGGATCGGACGCCGTGCGCGCTACCGTTTTAAGCTTGAATTGCCAGTCAGTTTAACAGGTGCTTTTCAAACGCAACTCAAAAACACGAAATTACTTTTAAGAGCGTTTTAAAACCAGTAGTTGTTTTAATGTCTGGGGATAATGAAACTGTTATTTTAACTAGCCTTTTTGATGCAACTTGCCGCTGGTCGTCTTTTTAGAAGTCATTTGATGATTTCCCATCCTTAAAAAATTAAGGATGGGAAATCATCAAATGACTTCTTCCGCTCTGGGTCAGACTCTTACTGACTAAAACCCATCCGTGTTCCTTCTAAAGCCCTTTGCGTTCCAGGGCCGCGGTGACTCATTCGACCAAATTCCGCAACCCTGGCAGACCGGTCGTCTACGCTTTTAAACTTGTCAATGAGGCGATACATTCGCATGGATAGCGACGAGGTTTAATATAACAATTTATTGTTGTAAGATTCTCACTGATCCGCAAAACTAAACTTTTTTTTTATTTAGTTAATCACTTACTTGAATTCCGAGCTGTGGCTTTCTAAGAAGTTGAGCTTGTTGAGTTCTTCATCGATGACTGTCTGTATCGCCTGGGGCACCGTCTTATCAGCCAGTCGCTCTTTAAATTTATCGCCTATTGCGTCTTTATCGTCTTTTTCTAGACCTAACTCTTTTTTGATCACCTGTGGGAGTAAATGGACAATGGTTAGTTTCGATCGCACTTTAGTACTCTAGATTTACGGCCGGTTTCAATAACGTATCTGCCGTTAACCAACTGTCAAATTAGCTACTGTTCAGCTACTGTTGGTAGCTAATTTAAACGTTGGACAAAGGTAGATACGTTATTGAGATCGGCTGTTATAGAATATAACATATCGGCTGTTATAGAAATACCGGGTTGAAAACGGGTATCACGGTCAAGGTATTATGTGTATGCCATGTAGAGGAATGAGTAAAGCCGGGTATAAATTATTGTGTTGCGTAGTGCCGAGGCGCCGCAGACGCAGTTGATTGGCTACAAAACTCGTTGTGATATGAAAGAACTACCGGACTTGTTGTCCGAAGTGAAAATTAAATTATGACGTAGCTTTAAATAGATCCGTTTCATTGGTGGTTCCCGCGCCAAAACACAACCCGACGCAGTTATGTAAGCCCAGCTAAATATGTGACATGTCATGAAAAAAGGTTTGAGTTTGAATGTGGATAGATGGGAAACACCAAATAAACTACAAATGGTTTGTGCTGAAAGGGGTGTGAATACTGTGATGACAGCTTTTAGAGGTGTATGAAAGAGGAAGACATCAAACCGAAATAAATTGAGACAAGTAACAGTGGAGTAGTAAAGGGCGGGGTGGTATTGCCTTTCTGGGGTGACACTACAATATCCGCACCGGTTGTCACCCATGCTAGCTACGCCACTGATGAGTGAATCAGAATAATAATAATGTCCTCTGATACAGAAGCAAAAGGATAGTAACGATTCTTCCCAGCTTTGACGTTCAAAAAGTGTTGATTCTCAGCCTAATTTGAATAATAATGTATTTTGACTTTGTACAAAAACAGCCACATTTGCAAGCAGAAATCAGTTGAAGAGAAAAAGATGGACCCAACAGATAGTTTTGCAACTATCACAAGCGTTTTTCAATGAACTGCGCGCATTCACCTAGGATCCAGAAATGTATTTGTGTATACTATTTTTTAGAGGTATGCGATACAGAGAGTGGTCACGCATACCTCCACTGGAAATGGGAGGATCCTCCTGCCAGACGGTTGTTGTGTCTGGTGGGCAACTGTCCGATAGTTGATATTCGGACTGTTGTATATGTTCAAATTGCACGGAGAACTTTGCTTGCGCGATGCAGGATTTCGTTGTTAGTTTTTCTTTGATGCCGCTATACTATGTTCAGCAATAAAGATTTGATTAATTGATCGATGTATGCTTCTCCTCACCTTCAGCTGTTCATGCAGGATGTACTTGCGGTGCTGCTGCTTGACCTTCTCCTCCACCTCCTTGCCGATCTTCTGCTGCAGCTTCGACAGCTCGTACTCCTTCTTCAGCAGCGAGAGCGACATCATAAGCCGCTTCGGTATCTGGTGGAGAAAATGAAAGATTTTTTTAATTGAATTATGTGTGCTGGTAATTTACCTTACGACGTCAAAAAAAAACATGTTATCTATTTCGAAAAGCAGACTACTGAACATTCGTTCGCGCGAGCTATTTGATTCACATTATTAACCAAACTGTTTGTTACGCGAATAAACGTTCGTTGAGGTCGCGCAACGAGTGTTTGTAAAACAAATCTATAAAGCAAAAAGGTTTAGCAAGCATTCTTAAGACCATTAAAATGGATCTAGTACTACAGTTGAACAATAGTTTGATGACTTCTAATCATTGGTGACAAGTGACAAGTAGAAGGACCCTCTTTGAACCGACTTAAAAAAAGGAGGAGGTTCTCAGTTTGCTTGTTTTTTTTTTTGTATGTTTGTTCAGCGATATTTTCGCCAATTGTCAACCGATTTCGATGATTCTGTTTTTGTTTGGAGGACAATTTTTCCATACTGGTCCCATTTGGTGAAGATCTGATGAAGAACTTCGAAGATAGGTAACGGAACTCTTCAATAAATGATAGCAAATCTTCCGGGACTGCTGAAATATCATGTCGGTTTATTGTTTACACCAGTTTATAACATAACATCACGCCGTGTTTTTGGGGTTATCTATTCAGGCATAACATAATTATTGTTCATAAACCGGTGTTGATGATTCTTTTTGCGTTGAGTTTAGATATTTAGATTGAATTTGCATTGGACGTTGAACTTTAAAGACAAACAAGTGACCCCTCAACTTAAACCTATAAGGGGGCGTTCAAGTATTACGTAACGCAATTTGGGGGGAGGGGGAGTCTTGTAAAACGTTACGATGCGTTACAGGGGCGGGAGGGGTGTTCGAACAACGCGTTACGTAACATTGCTTTTTTTATTTAACGCTAGCTCACTAAACATATTTTCGAGTTACACAGTCACTAAACGGTAGTCATTTTGCCAAACAAAAATAAACATCAATATTTTTCTTGAAATGACATTTATTAATTTAAAAAATTGGTAACATGAGAGTAGTAGACATAATTGTGACTTTTAGGTAAAAATTGTCACTTGGATGATACGTAACGTTTCGGGAGGGGGAGGGGGGTACAGATAAACGTTACGGTACGTTACGGTGCGTTACATGGGCGGGAGGGAGGGTCAAGAATCTTCAAAAATTGCGTTACGTAATACTTGAAAATCTGGTAAAGTGAGATATTGTTAGGTTTAAGTCAATCCCTAAGCAAAGTAGATGTAACTATGAGCTGGTCTGGACTTGGACTATGAAGGCATACAAAGTAATTCCTTATCGGGAAATACCGCAACCACTCATCATGGGAATAATGTCAATAGTTGTGGAGCATCACCACTAAAAAGTGAAAAATAAAAAATTACAAAAACATACAACCGACTTCCAAATAAAAATCACTGCAATGAATGAAATAACTTTAATTTTAGAAGTTGGTGCCAAAAAATGAAGAAACAACCTAAAACACTTCCGAAATTCAAGTTATTTAATACTTTGTACTGTTTTTATAAAGACTAATAAAATGAAGGTTGCTCACATCCATCTCCTCGAGAACAGCCTGTAGTTCCGTAGGATCAGAGCCTGTGAGTGCGGCGCCCAAGTCCGACAGGTACACTGGGTTGTCAACCACGCGCTGACCTTGAGCCAGCATGTGGTGGAGAGACTCTCTGGAAACAGGAGACAGTCACCGTAAAGTGGAGAGTAGAAAACGGATTGTTTAGTTTTGTGAGATTGTAGTGGATTCTTAGCGTGTCGGTGGAAAATACACTTATTAAAACAACGCACTTCTGAAACACCTCGTTTAGTTCATTCACCTCACTGATGATGATGACTGATGTCCATCACTATCACTACATATTATAGAACAAGTCCCCCGCCGCGTCTGTCTGTCTATTCGCGATAAACTCAAAAACTACTGAACGGATTTTCATGTGGCTCCAATGGATGGGGTTATGCATGAGGGTGGTTTAAGTGTAAAATTCGTCCCGACATTCCTACGGGAACGGGATAAATGGGATATGCGCGCACGCTATCGCGAGCAAAGGCTAGTTCTTGATAAAATCCTCAAATAACACTACGTTTTTACGACACGACCAACTTTTCTAACTGACTTTAGTAAATGCTACTGTACTGGGCGACAAAGGCTGGCACCAATGACACGGCATTGGCCATGTCATTGGTACTAGCAAGGTTGTATGCTCAAGTACAGGAATAATTGTCTAATGGCATACCATGGTTATAGTTAATAATTATGGCCATTGAATATTGTGACTTTAATCTGGTTTATGAGAGTGATAGAAGACGGAGTGCATCTGTGTTCGTGCACACACTTGTCCACTATAATATGTCCCGCGCCGATATGATTCCTGGCTAGGAAAACCGACTGTACAAAAACCCAATGATGCAATTTTCGTTTTCATCAAAATAGAGCTCGAGACTGCTTTCAGTGTTTTTCAATATTTCTCATAGCTTCGAATTTGGCCTTCCGCACACACTTTAAAAATTCACCTTGTATAGTGCTATTGCCTGATTTCCACCATCTTATTAAAGAAAAAAAAAAGTTAATCTTACCTGTACAAAGGATTCAAATTGATAATATCCCTTATAGTCTTAATGACCTCCTGCGTCAACGCCTTCACCTCCTCATTCTGTTGGAACTTCTCATGCACCATATTCTCCACTTTGGCCATCATCACCTGGTCTGGAGCAGGTTTCTTTGTCTCCGTGGCCGGCTGTTCCGGAGTCTCCGGTTCCTTGGTGGCCTGCTTCCTGGTGTTCCGGTACTTGCGCCGGCGCCGCTCCGCATCAGACTCTTCGCGGGCAACGTTAAGCTCCATGTTAAATAGTGGAAACTTCAATTTCATTTCTGAAATGATTTTGGCATTTCAGGAATGAAGTTGATGTGTCAGGGGTGATGAGTTCGGGTGAATGTTGAAACACAAAAATTCATAGAAATAGTCTGAGACTGTTAATTACACTAACCCTATGAGTTTTGTTTAAATCAAGTATTCTATTGTGTAATAAAAATAAATTAATTAATTACAATATTATTAAGGGTGAAAACTCATACAATATAAAATGTTTCAAGGCTTTTTTGATTAGTGGATCTTTGTTGATTATAGGTAAAATTGGTTGATATAAGTAAACTATGGAATCCTAAAGAGGAATGCAGTATGGAATTGTAAAATGACACATCTATAACTACGAAGGAAACCCATAACACCTTCAAATAACAGTATCACTCACCAGCAGGCCCACTTTCAATCTCATCTTCAATAAACTGTCCAGTAATCTTGATCCGCCTGTGAGCCATCACAACGAGCCTCAGTTTATAGTCCATATCCTGCATCTCGTGGATCTGAGCGAACACACCCACCTGATGCAGGTCATCCAAGCTCGACACAACATCAGACTTCTCATCCTCTTTCTTACGTAGAAAGATACCAACATATGGCTGGTTTAGTTTCACTTTACGTCTTATTAAATCTATTAAAGCTGGGTTTGATATCTGTAAGGTTATAATGAATGTTTGTTTATAAGAAGACTGTCAATGGAATAATTATGGTATACCTACCATAAACTATGGTCAACCATAAGGACGAAGTGAAGAAACCAAATCCTGATGATATTAATATAGTATGTATATGTCACCGGAAAATTGTGAACTCAGTAAGATTGTCAAAATTCTTTATTTCATTATAATTTCGATACATTATGAAAAAATTGTTTTGTATACAATAAATGTCATCCAAATTCAATCGTTTTAAATAAAGCCATGTCTTATTTAAAAAAAATAGTTTTCAATTTCACATGATATTTTACAATCTTACGGCGTTTGCAATTTTCCGACATATATATTTATCAAGTATGCAATTGCTATTGTTTTACCTTAATTATGTGCAACAACTCTATTATTGTTTCAGAACTATAAAATAATTGTTACATCTATTTACCATACAAACTTTGAGAACTGCATAAGAAAATATAATTTTAAAATTGTATTTTATAAACAATTCCGGAAGCAGCTGTCATAATGGCAGAGAACAGATATAGACTGTAATAAACAACCTACTAGTCAAACATCTCATAAAATAAATAAGTAACTATGTAGGAAACTTTTAACATCTTTTAAGAAAATTTTAACATTCAGAACTGTATTTATAATATTGCAGAACACAGACATTTAGTCATTCATCAAAATTATAGATACTTAGATTACAGCTGCATCAAATAGTCTTTATTTACATTCAATAGCAGCCACCATGCAGTCACTATCCATGATCAACTTTCAACAGTGTTATAGAACTAACCTCAATAAGCTTTATAAAACGCGGGAAGACAGGGTTCCTGTTGATGGCGATGACGGGCACCTGCGGCCACACCTCGGGCACCGCCACCGTTGCCGGCAGCTGGCTGCTAAACAGCGGCGTCTCGTCCTTAGGCTCAGGGTCCTCTTCTGGAGGGTCACTCTTATTCGTCGAGAAATACCTCCCAAATCCAACCTGTTTACTCGGACTCAAATAACTACTACTAAAGCTACATATCCGCGCACCCCTGGCACCAGAAACCCCAGAATAACACAACCTTTGCACCGGTTTACTGTGTGATGCAACTTTTGATACATTGCGAACCACAGATGACTTCAACTTGGGACTGAGGAAGCTGTTCCGCAACAAACTGCTGGCAGTATGCATTTTTATAGTTCTTTTACTGATCTTTGCGTTTTATATGCCCTGTTCCATTTAAAATAGAGTCATTCGGCAAATGAGTAGGTTATTTTTCCAGATTCTTCAAGAATCGCGAGATTTCAGTCGACAGTCAGATTAGAAACGTCAAAGTATGACATCCATCCCATCCAAATCCATGACATGACTTTTCATGGGTTGTCTACGGACGGGTGCAGTGCACACGAAAATGCAGTCAGCTATATCGATGTGTCCAGCAAATTATAAAGAGGTTTGTGTGAGAAAAATTGAACCCTAAATCTATTTAAATCTCTCACAATTTTACCGCAACGGTATAATTTGAGCTTTCGTTCAGAAACGGGACCACCATCATGACTTACACTGACATTTGACATGATTGCCGTTTCAATAATAATAATAGTGGAGAGTGAGTAAAGGAGGATAGTGTAATGTTTTTTTTACAAATTTTGTAAGCTTTATGAATGTAACTAAATACCGTAGAGTAGCTACACTTCTTACCCAGGTTTGTATTTAAATTTTACACGACAAACCTAGTTACTTTAAGCTGCTACATATTGTATACCTAACCTCAATAAAAACATAACCATACGCTTTGATATATCTACAGAGGATTATGAAAATGGATGCTGCTACAAAGCACACGTCGATAAAGGAAGGAAAAGCTGAAATACTTCTCAAAACCGACCAGGTTTTCTATAACCCAGTGCAAGAATTCAACAGAGATTTGAGTATAGCTGTGTTGACAATATTTACCAATGATTACAAAGCTGAGCTACTAGAAAAAAATGTAAAGTTCGCAGAAAACAGTAAATATAAAGAGAAAGTTGATACAGAGGTTTGTTTATTTATTAGTTATTTACTTTACCAACAATGAGACAAAAATAAGCAGGTACTTCCAAAGTGTTATATCAATATGTTCTCATTTAGGCCATTATAGTTCTTCTGTTATCCAGTCAAAATGACTGGGGAAGCAAGTAAGGCTGATACACAACCAACCAGTGTTTGATTTCTGTAGCCAGTGTTATTAAAAAAAAAAAAAAAAAATATCAGTCACAAGTGGAAACTGTAATGCTTAATTTGGACAGGTTAACCTTTTGAACGCCAGAGCATAAACGCATCGGCGTGCCCCCGACGCCAAGCCACAAATTTACCGTACTTTTTGTCACGTATTTGTGACGTTTGGTGTACAGGGCACGCGCTTGCTTGTCACCTATACGTGACAGTGGCGTTCAAAAGGTTAACATGAAGTTAAAGTTAGACAAGTTCAAAATTTCAATTTCTGACATGCATCTCTATTTGCCATAATTCCAGTTATTACCTCTTTTCTTACCATTTAATTTATCATACAATCTTTACACATCTTTTTTGATCTTGCTATACTAAATCTCATAACAATTTTATCTCCAAATAATTACATATTCAGGTTGATATAACAATATTAGAAGCCCTATCAGCAACTGGACTAAGAAGTATCCGGTACGCTAAAGAAGTGCCAAATATCACTAAGATTGTAGCCAATGACCTGTCAGAGAAAGCTGTGGACACTATCAAGGAAAATGTGGTGCATAATGAAGTGCAGGATTTGATTGAGACCAGCCTAGATGATGCTTGGTAAGGCTTTTTTTTTACCATCCCATACTGGGCAAAGGCCTAAGTAAGATTAATACTTTAAAATTACATACAGCTCAAGTCACCTTAAGATATCACTGGAAAAGAGAAAAAACGAATTTTGTCTTACCACAATAACTTCATTGTGAACTAGCTTTTGCCCGTGACTTCGTACGCGCATATCCCGTTTTTTTCTCATTCCCGTATAGCTTATGGCCTTCCTTATGAATGTGGCTATCATATAAAAAAGGATTTTCCAAATCTGCCTAGAAGTTCCAAAGATTATTCAGCTTTATTTTATTAGTACATTCACCATTTGTCAAAAAATATCTGATCAATCATATATTCTGATGCGAGTTATTATCACCTAAATCTGCATGGAAAGATTCTTTTTCACTGCAGTCAGACAATTATGTTAATGGGAAAGAAGAAAGAAAAAGTATTTAAATTGCCACAAAACAAAAGTGTTAGTAGTTGTTGTTGTTGTATTAAAACTTGACCACTTATATTGTCATGTAAATAACACCAGAATCTCTGTGGGAAGTTACCATCAAACTGCCATTATTTCTTAATTTAACTTTTCATTTTTGTGACCAGTATGCTAATGTACAAACACAAACAATACTGGAAGCGTTTCGTGGCAATAGACCTGGACCCGTACGGCTGCCCCTCCATATTCCTCGATGCTGCAGTCCAAAGTGTACAGGAAGGAGGCCTGCTGCTGGTCACTGCTACAGACATGGCAGTACTGGCAGGAAACACTCCTGAAACATGCTACTCTAAATACGGAGCCATTAGTTTGAAGACAAAGTGCTGTCATGAAATGGTGAGTAGTAAATAGTTGAGACTTTTCAAGATTTAAAATGAAGCTTTATGTCTAGAAAAATAATAAATAACTATAAATAAAAGGAATATATATGAACATGTAATTCTTTCCTTTATTTCAATAAGCACTCTTCATCCTCTCCTCTATATAAACTTTAACTTTGATGTGCCCAACAGGGTCCATAATTAGTTCTACTTTGAGACTTACCAACTGTTGTACATTACATTATGGAATGCAATAAAGTATTGAGTATTGGCTACTTCATGATTTCCTTAAAAATTATATAAATCAACAGCTTCGCTTTTGTCAGCAGTGATTTTCATTCAATTAAATCTAATCAATGCTGGGATTTTGCCATTAGCATTCAGCAATTGGACCTTGAAAATATTTTTTAAAAACCTTTATTGTGTTACAGGCCCTAAGGATACTACTACAATGCATAGAATCACATGCAAACCGCTACGGTCGCTACATAGTGCCTCTGCTCAGCATATCTGCAGACTTCTACATCCGTGTGTTCGTGAGGGTCTTCACCGGCGCCATTCACTGTAAGAACACTACTAGGTAAGCACACTAGTGCTGCAATTCTTTAGCTACATTCGCTACATAGTGCCGCTACTCAGCATATCTGCAGACTTCTACATCTGTGTGTTCGTGATTGTCTTCACCGGCACCATTCACTGTAAGAACACTACTAGGTAAGCACACTAGTGCTGCAATTCTTTAGCTACATTCGCTACATAGTGCCGCTACTCAGCATATCTGCAGACTTCTACATCTGTGTGTTCGTGATTGTCTTCACCGGCACCATTCACTGTAAGAACACTACTAGGTAAGCACACTAATGCTGCAATTCTTTAGCTACATTCGCTACATAGTGCCGCTACTCAGCATATCTGCAGACTTCTACATCGGGGTGTTCGTGATTATCTTCACCGGCGCCAGTCACTGTAAGAACACTACTAGGTGAGAACACTAGTGCTGCAATGTATAGAGCTACAGTTGCTACATAGTGCCTCTGCTCAGAATATCTGCAGACTTCTAAAACGGGGTGTTCGTGATTGTCTTCACCGGCGCCAGTCACTTTAAGAACACTACCAGCTAAGCACAATAGTGCTACAATGTATAGCTACAGTCGCTACATAGTGCCGCTACTCAGCATATCTGCAGACTTCTACATCGGGGTGTTCGTGATTGTCTTCACCGGCGCCAGTCACTGTAAGAACACTACTAGGTAAGCACACTAGTGCTGCAATTCTTTAGCTACATTCGCTACATAGTGCCGCTACTCAGCATATCTGCAGACTTCTACATCGGGGTGTTCGTGATTGTCTTCACCGGCGCCAGTCACTGTAAGAACACTACTAGGTAAGAACACTAGTGCTGCAATGTATAGAGCTACAGTTGCTACATAGTGCCTCTGCTCAGAATATCTGCAGACTTCTAAATCGGGGTGTTCGTGATTGTCTTCACCGGCGCCATTCACTATGAAAAATCTACTAGATAAGCACACACTAGTGCTGCAATGTATAGCTACAGGCGCTGAATAATGCCGCTGCTCAGTATATCTGCAGACTTTTATATCCGCGTGTTCGTGAGGGTCTTCACCGGCGCTATTCACTGTAAGGATACTACTAGGTAAGCACACACTAGTGCTACAATGCATAATGACAGTCGCTACCCAGTGCCGCTGCTCAGGTCCGACCTATTTCGAACTTAAACAAACGAATTCTTTAGTCATGAGATCAATATTCTCCAGAAGCTAGGCAAACTCGATTTCGATTAATTATAAAAACTCGTGAATAAAACAAATCTTAAACATAACACTTTCTGGTAGATATTATAATCTTTAACTTGGCAAAATTACTCAAATCCAACTTCATCTTTCCAGCAAGCTAGCCATGGTGTACCAATGCACGGGTTGCGACAACATAACCCTGCAGCCGATGGGGGGCTTCAAGCCGAACCCTACGGAGAAGAACCCTGCACAGATGAAGGGCTACCTACCGACAGCGCCACCTGTTGGCGAGTTCTGTGTCAACTGTAACCAGAGGCATCATGTAAGTCAATCATTTAAAAAATATCTTTCGTTTTCCATAAAAAGCGACTATTTTTGCGCTGTTGCGTTTGCATCACTTGCCCTTAGAGATATATTACACACGCCCGGGACTAAAAGTATCCTATGTGTTATTCCAGAGTAAAATCTATCTCTTTGCCAAATTTCATCAATATCCGTTCAGCCGTTCTGACGTGATTGAGTAACAAACATCCATCCATCCGTCCGTGAAATCCAAATTTTCGCATTTATTATATTAGTATAGATAGATGTATGAAAGAAAATGTATGCTGGCCAAAATAATTCCCAATTCATACAGATGTGTAATCGGCTTATTCTATAAAAATCTCACTTTTGATAACTTAGGTGAAGTTGAAACTCACTTCACCTAAGTTATCAGAAGTGAGATTCTTAGGTGAGCTTTCTCTCCATTAGATCAATTGGAATGACAGCTTCATGCTCACTTCACGATGTATCTTTTACAGATTCGACCGGCTGTACCCACTGCGGGGACACGCCTCCTCTGACAGGGAATAGATGATGATTCTAAAATGGTTTTATTTTTGCCAGCTAGGTGGCCCAATCTGGGCAGCACCGATCCACGACGAACTGTTCGTGACCCGCGTGCTCACACACGTGGAACACAACCCCGAGCTCTTCGGGACTGCCAAGCGGATAGCCGGCGTGCTGGCCATGGTCAGGGAAGAGCTGCAGGAGGTTCCTCTGTACTACACCATGGATAAACTGTTCGGGAGGGTCCATTTGGAGACCATGCCGATGTTGGTTATGAGGTGAGTGTGTTTTGGGTATTTTTTATAAGAATAGCGGTGGTGTTACTTCTGATTTCAGGAATCGCATTAAGATAAAATAAGCATTAGTACATTCTGTCATCTATGACCTAGACTAGAGTCAAGAGCATTGTCTCTAGTCTATGTCTCTCTAAGGTAAGGTAGGTAATCTCTAGTGAGGAGTGAAAAAGAACATTATAATATAGATGTACCTAAAGATGTGGAGGTTTTGTCATGGAGATGACTATAATCAAAATCAAAAGTCATTTATTCAAATTAGGCTGAGTGCCAGCACTTTTTGAACGTCAAAGTTCTACATAAAGACAGTCCCTCAAAACGCCCGCCCGTCACCACTTCCTAGTGTTATAGCTGGGAAGAAGAAGTGGCGCAACAAACTCCCCAGTAACATATAATATATTATAATATAATAAATTAGCTCAAGATCTCTTACTATGTCTATGAGGAATGTCATACTAAGAAATTGAGATATACAATGTGGAAATATCGATACGACAATAAATGAAAACACTGGCAATACTGGTTCATTTGTATATTTTGAAACTTATAATAATCATGTCATCTCAAATAAATAAAAAAGTATGAAGGTAAAGATCCAACTTGTAGCAATATACCTAAATGTTGCAAATTATCGTAGGTAAAGCATTGCTATTTAGTAGGAATCAATAGACTTCCAAAATACAGGCATTACTCGCCTAGTTTGGGTTTCTGAGGTTTCAACTAAAACCCATGGTTTAAAATACACAACAATTTTGTACACAAAATTTTGATCACAGATTACCTATGTACCTATAATTCTAGATTGTTTAGCTATTGTGTGTAAATTGAAGTAATTGGATCAATAAACATTATTATTAATCAATTCTGAATTCTGTGTTCTGGTAAACATGAATGAGAGTGGTCTCATGTAGTTTTAATTGACAAAAAAGATAATAATTTATTAGGTTTCCATGAAAATATTTGTGTAATGGTTAGAAAACAATGTATTATTTTCGAAACCTGAGAATAATTTAAATATTTAAAAAAAAATCTTAACAGCCCAGCTTACTAAATCTTTACTAAACTTGTGAATTTATAATAATTTCAATACAAGTAGATACTTAACTCAATATCAAGTGACGACTTTAGCTTTGCATATTTTAAGTTCACTGCTCCGTTGGTCTCGTGGTCGCAAAAGCGACTGCCGAGTGTGGAGTCTTGGGTTTGATTCCCAGGTCGGTCAATGGTTTTTCCAATAGGAACTTCTCTGTGGCAGCCCGGAGTTTGGAAGTTTGGTGGTGTGACACCCCGTGCCTCGGTGCGCACGTTAAGCCGTTGGTCCTGCGCCAGATCTCTCTCCGCGAGTGTCGGGTTGCCGTCCCATCAGTATTATGAGAGTGATGGAAGAGGGAGTGTACCTGTATTAGCACACACACGCCTGCACTATAATATGTCCCGCGACGATGGCTAGTCTCGGTTGAGATTTGCCGCCATGGCCGAAATCGGTCAGAAGGCCAATAAATATATTTTAGTTATTTTTTTTTATTAAATGAAAATTACATTTTTAAGTGAATTTTTCCTATTAAAAAGTCCTTTAAATGTATGCTTGCAGTGGAATTTGAACTTTGTTTTGTAAGACATAGAGTTTGTTATTCCACTAATTCTAATATCAAGTATACATTATATCCGCAGATCAGCAATCCTGAACTCGGGGTACAAGGTGTCGTACTCGCACGCGTCGCGCATGTCCATAAAGACCGGCGCGCCGTCACAAGTGGTGTGGGACATCATACGCACATGGGAGAAGACGCATCCTGTCAAACCTGCTAAGTATGCATTACTATACTTCTCCTTCTTCTTCTTGAAGAATGGAAGGTAGCAGTGGCGGCGCTTGGCCAAAGTAGCTGTCAGCTTGTCCAGCTTTGCGAGGCCCCTTTCATTTCCCAGACACGGAGAAAATTAAAAAGAAACTGGTCCAGTTGGACTTGCACACGAAGGGTTCCGTACCATAAGCCATAAAAACTTTTTCCAAATAATTCTGTGTAGTTCATGGATTTTATTATATAAGTCCATAAGAACTTGAACAACATTCTTGCGAGGCCCCTTTAGGCGCGAGGCCGTCAGCGGTCGACGACGCGTATCGCTGCCACTGGAAGGAAGAATTGGAGGCCTTGCCCTGCTGCGGGCACTGGACGGGCACGGGACTGTCTAAGAAAAGAAATAAAAATATATCATGTTATTGTATTTTTAAATAATTAATAGTCACGACCATCAGCCACAACCACGAGTAGCACTATTACAGAGAGAGAGAGAGAGACAGTATATATTAATAGACAGACATAAAATTCGCACAATTTACTATTATTTAAAGAGGGCGTTGGAATTTTTTTCTTGTAAAGGGGGCCCATAAAAGGTTGGGAACCTATGATGTAGATAGAGAAAAAATACACCCTTAACAGCCTTTTGTTGTGGTAGAAAACGCTGTTAATGATGCAATTTCTTGTGCTCTTTACACGCCGCATGAAAAGTCCAATAGTGGAATATTCACGTGGCTTGCAATCGTATAATGTCAGTGCAATTAGTATCCGCCAACCCATTTTTCAAGAGCTAATTAAATTAGTGATTATATCATCGGTTTACTAAAGTCATTGCAGGAGAAAAATACTATAATCAAAATAATATATTCGAGATTCCTGTCTTGGATGCTGGGATGTTTGACTCTTAGGCATGATCTTGGTGTAATGAACACAATTTAGCTTGTTACAAACGACTGTTGTAGTGAAAAGTAATCTTTATTCTAGACTGTAGTACTGTCTTTTCTTCTATCTTTTCAGCCATCCAAAAGTTGTCTTGAAAAGATCACTTTTAGGGATATGGCCGCCCATTGATTCAGCCTATGCAATGTTTTCTTCATCAATCTTTTCTGTAACTTATATGGTGTACACTGTCTTCATGATTAGAGAAATATTCTATTCTTCTTTCTTTCTAACATGTTGTTTCCTTTTTTGTCTGTAGACTGGCAGTAGATCCAGTAGCGCGATTCATTCTGACGCAAGATATCAAAACGCAGAACATAGACCTGAATCCGCGCGGCGATGCTAATCCCACCAGCCGTCGTGATGGTAGACTGCGGTTCCAGTACAATCCTACGCCGCACTGGGGACCTGGCTCTAGGGCTGTTGTCAAGTACGTATTGTTCATGTTGAGTAAAGGTCACGCAAAATGTATTGACAACAGTTGCTTATGAGGTCCCAAAAGCCTTGTGTTCATGTTGAGCAAAGGTCACGCAAAATGTATTGACAACAGTTGCTTATGAGGTCCCAAAAGCCTCGTGTTCATGTTGAGCAAAGGTCACGCAAAATGTATTGACAACAGTTGCGTATGAGGTCCCAAAAGCCTTGTGTTCATGTTGAGCAAAGGTCACGCCAAATTATTGGCAGCAAGCAACATGTTTTGTGCAGATAATGAATTTACCAAACTTATGACTTTATTTTTGTCTCAGTGTAGGAGAAGAGAAGATGACAAAGGCGCTAAAGAATCAAAATAAACACTCTAAAGATAAGAAGAACGAAAAACGGCAACACTCGCCCAGTGATGACGAAGAGAGGAAGAAACTTAACACAGGCAGTGAAACTCCTGACTAAATAATAAATGTTTTGTATGTTGTATTTCGGCTTTTTATTCATAGAATTATTCTATGAGGTTATCATGATCTGTGGTCTGGTGGTGTTAGGTATTTCACAGGGGCTGTTATAATCATCACCGGAGGCGCAGCATGCACCAAGCATAAGGATCTATTACCAGACGCGGATTAACCTTTTGAACGCCAGAGCATAAACGCATCGGCGTGCCCCCGACGCCAAGCCACAAATTCGCCGTACTTTTTGTCATATATTTGTGACGTTTGGCGTACAGGGCACGCGCTTGCTTGTCATGTATACGTGACAATGGCGTTCAAAAGGTTAAATGATGCCAGTGCCCTAGGCAGCACCTCATCGGCGCCACTCGGTCACAAGACATCATAAATTATAAACAAAGTCAAGGTCAAAACGTTTATTTCAATTAGGCCATTAAACGGCACTTTTGAACGTCATCGTTTACAATTATTTTTACAGTTCAGTAAAAATAATAATATTACATTAATAAAGTGACAACCACTCGTATACTTACATGATTAAATATAAGTAGTGGAATGTGTTGAGTGTGAAAAATATACTACAAGGCTGCGTTTCCACCAGTAGGTAATGTGTTGCGAGTAATGCGTTTGTGAAAACCAATGGAATCGCTTTATTATACTTACCTAGCCTCGCTCTACGCAGCTCTGGTGGAATCGGCTTAACGGCGCGAGGTTTTTTTACGTACTATATACTGGCGTCTGTAAAATTGACTTAAATATAGTACAATACTATATACCTAATAGTAATATGGTACAATACGGTCATATAATATAATACGGGTGGCAACCCTACTCCCGACGCATCTGAAAAGAGTCCGCTTCACATCCTCGTACGGGTCATCTGCGCACCGTTTTACAGCCTCGCTACGCATCCTCGCGCCTCTCATTTTGGTCTGGTGGAAACGCACCCTTACCCCCGAATAAATTTCGGCCACTGTAGCCAACCTCAACATAGGCTACCAAGTACGCAGCAGATATTACAGTGGACCGGAGTGTACGCAAGCACGAGTGCAATCTCTCTCCCTTTACTCTCATTGTCCGATGCAAAGGTTCGACCGGGGAGAGATCAGGCGTAGGACCAATGGTTTTTGATACACAACTACGCAATTAGACTCGTGTCTGACAGCTTGCTGTGCTCAAAGCCCTAGAAAACAAACAAACTAACAGCAAATTAATCTCTAAGTGTCACCTCGGGAGAGTATATCGCTGTCCAACAGAATCACCCTCCAGTGGATCAAGGGGCACAGTGGATCTCTAGGCAATGACGCCGCAGACGAACTTGCAAAGAGAGGTTCCGAGATGGCAGTGCTAGGCCCGTACCACTCCTTCCCTTACCTTTCTCACAGTTTCGTACATGGATTTGCCAGAGATCCACTGAACTGCATAACAACAAATGGTAACGGGCTACAGACTGCAGGCAGTCAAAAATGGCAATGCCGAGTGTACATCCACGACTAACAAAACAACTACTCAGCCTAAGTAGAATTAACCTCAGAACAATAATAGGGACAATTACGAGCCATTGCCCCCTCAACAAACATCTTTTTAACATAGGCGCCACAGACAGCCCACTCTGCAGAGGCTGCTTTGATGCCGAAGAAACAGCCGCCCATGTCATCCTGGAATGCGAGGCCGTGGCTACCCAACCTGAACAAATCCTCGGAACGGTGAGGTCGCTCCGCGAAGCCTGTGAAGCTCCCAGGAAACTTCTGCGCCTCTGGGCGGAGCTAGGCTGGCTAACGTAGCCAGGACACCTACGCACAACGGACCGAATAGGAGTCTAAGTGCGGAAAATGGAGTCCCTACTCTACTCTACTCTACTTAAGTTATAAAACTTTCGCGCGCCCTTAGGCACTTGCCTAGTTTGCTATAATATATGATCCGCCTCTGTCTATACTACTTTACTTCTGAATCCCTGTTGAATTCTTCGCTGTACAGTTAAGGCCAAGTTGGGATAAGTCGTCACATTGTAAACTTCTAGAAATGGACCACGGCTTCTCTAGAAGCCCTTGGAAAGTGTCTAATCTACACGTCCTGTCCTGTCCAGCTAAGAGCCTGAGTACTGATGAGTTTGTCTCGCGAATAAGGCTTACATAGTCCATTGTGTATGCAGAATACATTATTATTTCAAAATTTTTAAAATAAATATTTTAAAAATGTATCTTATTAAAATTTTGATCGGATTTGTATCCGATCATGCTGTCAACTAAAATGACAGCAACATTTCTGAACGAAACTGACAGATCGGTCAGATATTACCCGACTGAATTGAAAACACGTCTCTTTGCGTTCTCTTTGACAGCAATATTTCCGTCGATAGTTTCTTGAGCACTAGCTCCCAGCGTTGCCAACATGTGGGGAATACCTTAAACTGCGGGGAATCTCAAGTTATCACCAGTGGTCAAATAAATAAGTGAAAAAAAAAATAAAGGTAAAAAAAAAGAAAAAGAATCTAAGACAAAAAAAGAAAAAAAATCAGGGAATTTGTAGGGAATCAGTAAATTGTTTGTCCCCAAATGAGGGAATTTGTCTTAGATTTTCGGGGTATTTGATAAATTGGTGTTGGCAACGCTGCTAGCGCCACTGCACTTCCAATACTTCCAAAACATAATATCAACATCAGCCGGATTACAGTATGACGCAAATGCGAGGATTGCGAGGTGAACGCGTGAAAATTACAAGAGAAAGCTATAAATTATTTAGTTCATAGTCTTATCGTGTAGGGAATAATTGTCGACGTCGTACCGATTACACGTGCCGATGTCATTATCGTTTGTTTATTGAACTGTGACTCCAAGGCGCTGATATATTAACAATAACATATTGATTGTTTTGTGAGAAAAAATCGTTTCCTCTTACGATAACAATGCATTTACACAGTTTATTAATTGTATTTTTATTATCTTTCGCGTGTGGACAAGATAGACAGGTGAGTTTTGTTGTACATATTTTTTAATTATTTTATTTTAATGCCTAATTTATTTGGGCTAGGTTCAATGTTGTTGACATCCCCTTTTTTGTTTAGTGTTATCGCTTTGTTTTTAGAAGGCGAAGGTCAACAGTGATCAGTGATAGGTCATTGTTTGTTAACCCATTGTCTACCTACTATATTTTTTCTAAATTTCACCATTGTGGATTAGGAATTAATTTTTAACTATTTTTGTTTTAAAAGGTTTAATACTTAAAATGTTATCATGCGCTCATTGCCCTCTTTTATTTAGCCTTGCTCTAGTTCTTCGGTGTCATGCTATGTATCCTCCCACTAAACCCAATAATCAAATGTTTATGACCTTATCTAGATGTATGTAACCCACATTGCTGAAATAATTTTGTTTATTTGTATCAATAGGTTCCGTAGGTACCTGATTAGAAATGTCCGGAAGGATCTGACTATTATCAATTAATAATGAATGCATTAATTATCTACAGTAACCATGTCATTAATAATTGATTCAAACACAATAAAAAGTGATTTACTAATATATAATTACCTAATTTGTTTTCACATACTTCTTGCAACGTAATTAAACATTTATAATAATAACTACTAAATTATGTAAATTTAGTACCTATTTGGTTTTATGAAATTTACTGTTTTACATGAAAAAGACAGCTTTCTCAGATACATGTAAAACAAAGATTAAATATTCAGCATGGAAAAATTACACATAATACAGGCTCACAGTAAACCAGTAAACATACATTGCACCTTTAAAGTAAAACCGTTACTAAACGAAAATTTTCATGAATTGAGGTATCAATGCCATCTATCTAAAAACAGTGACTATTTTCTAATATTGGCTCCCCTATAAAATTTCATAACTTCTTTTAGTAACGGTTTTACTTTAAAGTAAAGTATTGTAAAAAAAAAAGGTATTACAAAACTACTTTATTATTATTTATTTTCAGATTACTCCTGTCCTGAACCCAGGATGTTCTACAACAACAACCTGCAGCACAACTCTGGTGTACATCAAGGCTGTTGGTGCCCATGACACTGTCCACCAGCTATGGGACTTCACGAGGGGCGTGCCCACCATCATCTATGTGATCACAAAACCAGACACTAGGCTAAATATAACTTGGGTGGACGAGATACCTGATGAGTTCAACCTCTCTGATAAACCAATGTACAGCTTCGCTGCTACTATTGATAAGGTAAGTTTTATTTTAGTCTTTTTAACTATCAATTAAGTACTCAATTTGAGTTTTATTAATATCTTACATGAATTGGCGTGAATAAGCCCATCTAAGAGCGAAATGAAAGGAATGACGCAGGCCTTTACCAAAGAGTACAGTTCAAGCTGATAAAAAATATTTTACGTTAAAAAAATGTGGCTCTGGAGTACTCTAAATTCATTAAGTCTAAAACTCTTTTTTCATCTCTATTAGAAACAGGATTGTTTGTTTAAATAGCCCATTTCATTCTGACTAAATTCACAAATTTTTAAATGATTGCACAATCATTTAAAAATTTGTGAATTTAGGTAGAATTTCTACAAAAATGAAGAAACAGTCTTCTAAAACTGTTTTCCTGTAACTGCCTGTAGTATGTTGCTATAAGCTGTTTTACACAGTATGGTGTAAAATAACTAAATTGTTCCTGAGAGAAAAATCTTGTTATTTTTTTCCTGTTGATTAACACCAGTTGCATTAAAAAAAATGTTATCTCACAATTCCCCCTAAACTTCGACCTTCCCGTTGAAACCCCGCGTTAGTCACGCATTTATTTATTTATTTAAACTCCATGTTCACTTGTACAGTATTGATACATAGGCTGAGTGTGGTTTAAAGAATTTCATTCTCATAAGAACTAAAAAAACCGTTCACTTAAAATGAGATACATGGTTCGTACATCTAAATAGAATAATATTTGCCTTTAGGGTGTTGGCGACGTTACAGGGTACATACATGTCTCTTGAGTGTTGTTTTAAATATGTTTAAGCTATCACACGTCTTTATATCCTTTGGTAAATTATTGAATAGTTGTGCTCCCTCAGTCAATATTGTTTTTTTGCTTAGTTCAAGGCGTTTTCTAAAACTAAGGCCATTCTCTTATACAACATGTTCCTTTAGATATCCCATAACTCTAGGGTATTAATCAGACCACCTAAGAGAATCGAATAGCATATTAAATATTTTTTACTTTTTTTTTTCTCCACTTAGAAAATTATTCGGCAAAACTGCAACTGTCCATGTCAAGTGACTTTACTTGAAAAACGATAACGTTGCGGTCGTATTTTTAACTTTTTAGTGAATGACTCACCTTACTTAGCAATGACATTTAGGTACCTAAAGATTTGTCATACTGGTGACAATTTTTGAATTATTGTAGTTAAGTTTGGTGTTATCTGCGTAACTATGCGTTTCGGAACCCATGTTTCTTAGACATTTAACATTATTTCTATTCATAGAATGTAACCTTAAAGTTATGGGATATCAAAAGGAACACGTATAATACTTACTAAATGATTACTGGGTATTCTAACGCATGATGCACCCTTGCAGAGCTCCGTATGTGGATAGGTAACCATCCATTACTTATTGTGACTCCTCCATGCCTCTGAAAGCACATACCGCCTGTTACCGCCGTAAGGTTGCGTTTCCAATAGAATCGCTTCATTTGCCTAGCCTCGCTCAGCGCTAGGTAATTGAAGCGATTCTATTGATTCTCACAAACACATCCTCGCACATCGCTGTTGGAAACGCACCCTTAGTCCCGATTTTCATGTGTACATATTTGGCAGTAGTTACGGGTAGTTTGCAGCGAGAAAATCTGATAACAGTCTTGCCAAGTGGTATTCTGGTACCCAGTAACTGGGTTGTCGAGGTGAGATAGGCAGTCGCTCCATGTAAATACTAGTATTCTGCTGCATCAGGTTAGACTGGAAGCCGACCCCGCAGAGGAAAAGTTTAGGCCGATTGATTTCTTGTGAGTGACGCACGTTACTATAGATGTAAGGGTTAAAATTTCCATTATGGACCGTCGATTTTTGGGGCGGAGGGGGAAGGGAGGGGTGGGGGGGAGGGGGGCTACCCCCCCGTACCATCCCCACCCCGCGGAACCCCATGGTTATGGAGATATCCATGGTTAAAGTTTTTAGGTAAGAATAAAAATTTCCATAAATGTCCATTGATTTATGGATAGCTTCCCTCTCCCCCCCCCTTGTTTGACTCCGCCTTATCTCCGGCGCTGCGGGAAGTGCAGCCCTTCCGCCCTTGCGTGCCGAAGTACGGTCACTCATGCTCGGTCACAGCGGGCGAGGGCTGCTCTCCCTCCGCGCCTCCGGTTTTTTATATACACTCTAGGGGTAGGGCAGACAAGAACACGTGGAAAGTGGGGTGCCCCGATTCGGTTTTGGGTAATTTTCGGATATTCATATTCACGTTCCGTTCCTTAGTGTACACAAAAATCGTTATTTTATTTTTGTAAAATATTCAATGTAATTGCATAAAACAGCATGGTTATTGTGACCATTAATTACACACCAAATTTAATGTGTGAGTATGTGAAAATAAAATTATATACAAGTAAAAATATGACATAAAACTAAATAAAATACGCCTCTACCGTCAACGGAACGTGAAATGTCAACTTTGACGTCTACCGTGACAATTTATCCAACCTAAAAATTTGAAAATGGCGTGCTATTTTCATATATGTATGGAAACTTTAAAAAATTATATCTCGGAAACTGTGAATTTCCGCAACTTCAAAATACGTAAAAAGCTTTATATTTATGAGTACTATCTACAAAAAAAATATGAACTTCCAAATCGACGGTCCATAATGGAAATTTTATCCAAAAACTCCATTGATAAGTTAAAAACTCTGTTTGTAAATTTTTTTTTTTTCATTGTTTTCCAAAGATATAAAAAATCAATTTGATTCGGTTTATAACCAAACACACACTCTCGCACTCTAGTGACGACGTCTCGTTGACGTCGTCATTCGTGACTCGACGCAACGTTGCCAGCTCGCCTACCCTACACACACACACGTGCACATACACAGTTCTTTTATTTTTGTAGGCGAGTTTTCAACTGTTTAAAACGATTTATTTTTTTATTTATTTACTTACGAGAATGCCTTGATGCATATAGTCCGCCCATGTACCACTATTGTACATAAAGTTTAAATAAATACATTAATTTGGGGTTTAAAACGGCAACATTTCATTGAAAACGTTTTAAATCGGTCGTTTTACATCTATACATGTTACCCCAAATAAACCATACATACATACATGGAATGTGACATTATCCTATTTGACGGAAATTCAAACTCGTATTTATCAATAAGTGACGTCATTTGTAAATCGACCCGCATTGGATACAATAACATGCTTTTGTAGATTTTAGGCAGGCCGGATCGGCACGTTACGATCGGAACATTATCCCTTTTGTATAGCAATTGAATTAGTTCAATTATTCCTCGCCTGTTCCGAGAGGGGGAGTCAATCACAGGATAATAAAACATTAAGAACATCCTTTGTAGGCATTTGTCGTGAAAATAAAATCCTGTGTTGTCACAATTTATAACAGTAAGGAAAAATAAATGACAGGAAGATTAAACAATAATTATATTTTTTTTTGTAGTAATCTTCCAGGCCGATTTCGGCCATGGCGTCTAATGCCAATGGAGACGAGCCATCGGCGCGGCACATATTTTGATGCACGTGTCTGCGCAAACACAAATGCACTCCCTCTTCCTTAACTCTCATATTCCGATGGGACGGGAACCCGACACGCCCGGAGAGAGATCTGGCGCGGAACCAACGGCTTAACGTGCTTTCAAAAAGACAGGGGCTCCACACCACAAATTTCCAAACTACGGGCTGTCACAGAGAAATTTCTACTTAGAAAAACCAAATAAAACTTTTTAATCGACCTGGGAATCGAACTCGTTGGTCTCGCAGACGCTAACGGGACTGCTGACGTGTTAAGTCCTACTAAAAATCGAATCCCACCGGGTTCGATTTTTTGTAGAACGGACTTAGACGTAAACCCACCGCGGCGCATGCTGTGCACGGGTACGCGTCGCATTTTAGCTGCGCGACTTCATTTGTTTGACAACGTGGGTCCACGTCTCCACTGCAGTACACCCTACACACTCACAACTATGTACAACTGTAGCGTGGCCCACCGCGGCGCATAGGTGCTGCGATACAGCTGTATTCGTGAATTGTGTGTATCGCATGCATGGCGTTGACAGCATTGAGCTATGTGATCGCCATATTCGAGCAAGCCATTCATGTACCAATGGGTGGGTTGCAGTGGACACAATCACATACCTACATTTTCTTACAAAGCGAGGTATAACACACGTGCATGGACTGTCCGTGCGCCGTGGTGTGTCTGCGCCTTTATACAACAAAATATGTTAGAATATTCTCCCTATCTGGATGTTTGCATTTAGTCTATCACCCGATACTCGTGAGTCATAGGTTGCGTCCCCATTCCATACTAGAACATAGCATTAGATAGCAATGTGTCTCGTGACTTAGCCCTAAGAGTCGAACACACTGGATTTACGACCTTACACCTATAGAAATAATGGAGATAATTGAATGAATTGTCCTTTTTGGAACATAGCAATTAAAATGCAAATGTTGAGATGCAATGCGAAATTGATACATCTAAATTGCTGGGTAATGTTACTGATAAATCGAAATGATTTTATTGTGAAGGTTTTTACGTGAATTTCTCGTTGATAATAAAATTATCATTATTCATTCAGTACGATAAATTAAAGTAAGTATTTATAAAACAATGACATTATACTCCAAACTGAATGATCTCTGTATCTACAACCGTGCAAGCCAATTTTTTATTTTCATTCCTTCATCATCTGCCTAGCCTTTTCCCAATTATATTGGGGTTGGCTTCCAGTCAAACCGGATTCAGCTGAATACCAGTATTTTACGTGGAGCGGCTGCCTACCAGACCTCCACAACCCATTAACTGGGTAACACGGTACTCCTTGGCAAGACTGGTGTCAGATTATCTGGCTTCTGACTATCCGTAACGACTGCCAAAGATCTACAAATGACAGCCGGGACCAACGGCTTAACGTGCTTTCCGAGGCACGGAGGACTCTCGGTATGTTAAGATGGTCACCCATCCACAGACCTACCTCGGCAAGCGTTGCTTAACCTTAAAGATCGACTTAGATATTTTCATTCCTTATTTTCAATAAATGAAATGTACAGACGACTGTAATGTGTTAATTTACTGTACTTTAATCGGATATAAGTACATAGATAAACAAAACTTCTTATTTGCTCAGTTGTTATTAAAGCGGTTACTACCTATTTACTGCATATTCGCATATTCGCCGAATTGCAGCCGAGCAATGTACTAAATAATAATAACATTCATTTGACTCATCGTCAGTAAGGCTCAATGTTTAAGGAAACCTGAGGAATGGTAGGTATAATCATATTGTGTCATCATACGCATACCCACTTAATGGTATGCATGGGCGAATCCAGTGGGTTCTAAACTGCTGGACCCCCCCCCCCTACCCTGTCAAAAGACCCAGAAATCTTTGGTAGTCTACAATGTAACGAAGTCATTAAGGAGTTTACGTACTCCAAGGAGGCTTGTTATGCGTTACTCAAAATACAATTTTATGTGATTTTTAAGAGATTACTTTGCTAAAATCTACCCTCAGCGGGGTCAAGCCCTCCCAAACGACGATCCTGGATCCGCCCCTGATGGTATCAAGTCATCAATACCATCGCCTTTGTCCTAGTACATTTCTGAGAAACTTTAAATCAATAAGTCTAACATTTTCCCATCTATTTTGTGGTCAGCTTCCGGTCTAACCGCCTAACCGGATGTAGCTGGGTACCAGTACTTTACATGGGGTGACTCCCTATCTGACCCCACAACCCGGTAATTCGGTACCTCTTGCCATAAACTTCCCTACTAATTTATATCGCAAAATATCTTTTAAACTTGACTGCACGGTTGGCGCATTAGTTGAGCGATTGACTGCTGCGCTGCGTGTTGCGGGTTCGATTCCCGCACGGAACAAATATTTTTATGGCCTACAGATAGCTCTTCTGGGTCTGGCTGTTTATGTGTATAGGAATTTGTATGTTTGTAAACGCACCTACGATACAGGAGAAATTCCTAGTGTGGGGCAACAGTTTTGAAAAAAAAATTGGTTGTCTGTGAAGTCGGTTTACGGACGATAGTTTAACGTGACAACGTCATAACAAAACATTGATGAAATGACTGTAACGTTACAATGAGTCATCCTTTTTCGTGCGTGCAGCCGGCGTTCATCGATTTATTAGACGTTGTCACGTCAAAAAAAAACTTAGGTGGTTAATGTTTTCACGTCGGGGTCACCAGTGTAGAGGTATGCGGAACAGTGAAACATTTTAAAACCCGCGATCTGTTACTTAAGAAGTAACAATGGGAAGAAATAAATATTCCCCACAATATGTGCTTGGATTTTAATACAGTTAAAAAGGTACATATTGTTACGAGCTTGGGGTTCGTGACAATAAAACAGCCGATTAAATAACCAAAATGACACTTTAAATTAAAAACACTAATTACAACTTTCACCACTGATCACTTTAAGCGCACTTGAAGATCGCTTCCGAAGTATTCGCTTGTATCGCAAATTCAATACTGACCCGGTCGCGGAATACGCGCTCCTTTTATAGGTCAGTTTATTCTAGAAACTTCCATTCTCGAAACATCTGGAAAGTACTCGTAACTACCGCTGCCGACTGACCAGATACCGAGAAGTGTAGAATGTTCTGGCAAAGAAATGTCTAGAAGGTACTTGACTCTACTAGTTCTGCTACTCGATACTAGATGGCGCTAGTAGTAACTTAATGTACCCGACATTAGTTCTGGCGCGTAACAATATCAAGCAAATCTTATATAAATGCAATTTTTTCCAGTTACAAGAATACAATGACATCGAAAACAACGGCCACATTGACAACAAGAGCCCACAGAGGGAGTTACCGCTGCGCGACGTGTATTGGAAGAGAGGAGACAGCCAGCTCTCGGAGAAGGAAGCCATGCTGCACATGCGTGGCGACTTCCGACATAGGAGGCAGAGAGGCGTGCTTGATATAAAGGTACGTTAATAGAGTGCCCGCAGAGGGAGCCACGTGTTGTGTGAGCGAGGTGACAACAAGCTCTCGGAGAAGGAGGCCATGCTGCACATGCGTGGCTATTTCTGATATAGGAGGCAGAAAGGCGTGCTTGACATGCAACTTGGCCTCATTTACATGACGCATGTTTCTTGACTTGGTTGAAGCATGAAAATTACCTGCATCGTCTATTTACCTACCGTTCACTGAACGATGGTGAAACTTTTTTTGTTACCTATGTCAATAAATGTCTGCGGCTCAGGTGATGAGCCAACTAAATAAATAAAATCGCAACCTGTAAATAAAATTATATTGCCAGTCCCACTTTTTAGGGTTCCGTGCCACTGACGGAACCGTATTACTAAGCCTCCGCTGTCCGTCTGTCTGTCAGCGGTCTGTATCTTAAGAATTGTAATAGGAAGGCAGTTGAAATTTTCAGAGTGTGTATTTATATTGCCGCTATAACAACAAATAACAAAAAAGGCTTAAAACACGTTTATGTGCAACTGTATGTTTATAAAATCATTCCTTACATCAAATGAGGAATTTAGCATGCAGTGAGTGATTGAAAATTAAGCGGATATTGCCCATATCAGCGGAGAGCGTGGCTTTGTGCAACTACTTTTTTTATTTTTTTTCTGCACTATGGCAATCTGTTCGAAAACAATAAGCCACTTGTTTGGTTGGAACTTCATGTCCTGATTATTTTTATTGTTATCATCGACAGCCAATCAATTGCTGAACTTTCCAGCAAACCCTCTTCTTGTTTACAAATCTTTGGGCGAAACTGGGAATGCCTTGTCTCTTCAGTCGATTGTACTGTAGTCCACCCTCTCCACTTGAGGCCTGTGCGAGTTCGTTTGCATGAGTTTCTAGTTTCTCCTGGTATTTCAGGCTTGCCTGGAGTATTTCCTCACGAACAGTGTTTATGCCTAGGTCAAGATACATGTATTTGTTGCTAATATATTGTGTGCAACTGTTAAGGTTCCTTTTATACGTGCCTTTAAGGATTCTATATTGTGATATCACTTACCAGCTCGCGAAATCTACGTATAAGTCCATATAATATTCGTAAAATTTTGATCATATTTTTCATTCGTAACTCCAGAAACATCCAGAATACGGCGATATTGGTGATGATTTACTTGTACTTATAGAATTAAACTTCAACACCAACATTTTTTTGTCAACAGCTAGACCTCCTGCCCTTCAAGGACTACGCGATTGACCTGCCCCATCTCATTCACACCGCGAACTCGACGCTGATAGACGTCAGCCTCGTGAATCTTACCTCATCACCTGACTACAACGCGTCGCGGTTCGCGATACACTTCACCATGGTCAGCACTGACGCCTGGAGCGATACCATGACGTACAACATGAGGAAGAGCCTGGATGATGAGCACACGCCGGGAGTCTTTGAGGTGAGTTATCATCGTCATTTCTGCTGAAAGATGTCCAATGTTGGACATGGGTTTCGCTCAAGTGTCGCCACATGGACTAGTACTCTGGGTCTCGCATTCAGCAGATTCCCGCGACCTGCACTGGGTGGGTTTTGGACCTGTTATCCACCTAGTATGCTCGACGTTGATAGAAACCAGCCTGACCATGACAGGCGATAACTATGCGCGATGCACTTCAGGATTTTGGATGATGAGCATGTGCAGGAAGTTTTTGAGGTGTGATAAAAAATCTGGCTACTTTTTCAGGTCCTTTAACCTTTTGAACGCCATTGTCACGTATACATGACAAGCAAGCGCGTGCCCTGTACGCCAAACGTCACAAATACATGACAAAAAGTACGGCGAATTTGTGGCTTGGCGTCGGGGGCACGCCGATGCGGTTTAGCTCTGGCGTTCAAAAGCTTAAAAGTGAACTTTTTCATCACACCATATTTTTACTCGCCATCTATGAAGCATTCCTAATCGGTAACGTGGGTAATTTCAGGTTATGTTTTTTTTTGTGTTCTCAGATATTCGAGATAAAGACGCCCAAGTCGAGCCGCTCGGACGACGGTGGCTTCATGCAGTTCCGGCCGGTGTGCTACACGGAACCGGAAAGAAGCGTGTCCTCTTCCACCAACGCTTATATCACCAACTTTACCAGGTAATTATATTGTACAAACCGTTCACATCGGCGGAAATATATACTAATATAATAATCTATACTAATATAAGAAAGCTGAAGAGTTTGGTTGTTTGAACGCGCTAATCTCTGGAACTAACAGTCGGATTCGGACAATTATTTTTCTATATTATATCCACATTCATGCTATACGGAAACGGGATATGCGCATACGAAGTCGCAGGCAAACGCTAGTCTATTTTCAAAAATCCTTCCTTGGTAGTCTCTGAAGACCTAAAGTATCATGCCTCCTGGCACAGCGGTTTAGGCAGTGAATCGTTGGTCAGTAAATGGAAAAATTTAACACATTGCATTTATTAAATTTTCAGCCGGATCCGTAATTTTTAGAATTTCATCCTCGATGATACATCATGCTTATTTGGTACTTAGAAATGTATAACAGTAATGTGTGACCACAATTTCAACTGATTGTGTGGTGCCTAGAATTAACTAACTCAGCAGACAGATGTGTTGCTGGGGAGTTTGTTGCGCCACTTCTTCTTCCCAGCTACAACACTAGGAAGTGGTGACGGGCGGGCGTTTTGGGGGACTGTCTTTATGTAGAACTTTGACGTTCAAAAAGTGCTGGCACTTAGCCTAATTTATGACTTTTGACATTTTCACCTAGATTCTTGACAGAATTTCTTCAATATAATAAAGATCCTGACTTCTCCTTAACCATCAAAACATATCCGACATAGTGTCCTTCGATTTTATGTACTTGTCTAAATATATTATTCCGTTTGTCCTCAGAACGTTTCTACCGAAGTCGGGTACGTTGCGCGACTTCTACCGCGACTTCGACCGGAACAACCTGCTCGTCCAGGACATGTACATATCATTCGGGCTGCCCGGCGACGGCTTCTATAGACAACACAACTATACTTCTTGGTGAGTAACGGATATTGCTTTATGCAACCTGTAACAGAATCAACGCAAAACCATGAACAACTTTTACTATGGTACCAACCCCGAAATCGCGAAAAAATATGATGCAGTTGTAATGGACAGTAAAGTCACTTTATAAATGTAATACTATTATTATATTATTTTACTGAACTGTAAATGATGACGTTCAAAAGTGCCGTTTAATGGCCTAATTGATTTTTGACTTTGTCTTCATCAACACAGAGCCCTAAAATCTACAACTGCATCATTAGTAATACTAATAATAAATACAGGCTGTATTTTTTTTTCAAAACCAACCGGTTCGATTCCTGGCTAAGAAAACCGATTTTTTTTTAAATCCAATAATGCAGTATTAGTTTTAATTAAAATCGGGCTTGAGAGTCCTTTCAGTGTTTTTCGATATTCCTCATAGCTTCCGATTTGGCCATCCACGCACACTTTAAAAAATCACCCTGTTTATAGACGACAGAAAATCTTCATTATCTTTGGTAAACATATTTGATATCAATACCTGTCATATCTGCAATGTTTCGCCAATTATTTTAATATAACTCTGTTTTTGCTTTGGCCTGAACACATTTTTTTTATTAATGTTCAAAATATATCGCAGAGTATCAAATATACATGCTAAAAACCACAGAAGCCTTTGAAGGCTTATATATGGCTAGTGAGTTCGGAATAATTATTTCTAAGACTATTAATTAATACTAAGATACAGATGAGAAGTTTGTGAGTTTTACATTCTATTAATGCTTAAACTTTTGAACACCAGAGTATAAACGCAACGGCGTCCCCTCAAGCCACAAATTCGCCGTACTTTTTGTCACATATTTGTGACGCTTGGCGTACAGGGCACGCGCTTGCTTGTCATGTATACGTGACAATGGCGTTCAAAAGGTTAAATGTAGTAGTGGTTCACTTTCTTCAAAAGCTGGTCCATAAAAGTTCTTTTTTTTTGGATGGGGAACATCAAATGAATTTTCCTGCTCTGGGCGGAGAGTCTGATACTCCCCGTGTCAGATTCCCACGAACTAAAACCCATCCATATTCCCTTAAATACCTACTCTTTGCGTTCCAAAGCCTCGGTAACTCTTGGACAGCTCCACAACTAAATGCGTTACGGTATACCTGTTATATGGGACCCATATAACAGAGGACAGAGCGGAAGAAGTCATTTGATGATTTCACATCCTTATAAAAAAAAGGATGGGTTGAATATTCCCAGTCGCCCCTACATGGATTGCCTGAACTGGAAAGATATTGCCCCCTCTTTAAATCGCTATACACTGCGCACTGCGAAACAGGAACGAGCTGCCCCCCCCTAGCTCAAATCCTGGGTACGCCCTTGATATGTGTGCCGATGTAATAACAGGTACATGGAACATTTCAGTAGCAGCTACCATTCAAAACCCTTAAAACCTAAAACAAAAAAAAAAATCTCTTTTGAAAACATTTTTTATAACTCATATTTTAATTCCAGGTCATTCACGATAGGCTACGGTGTACCCCCAGTAGAAAACTTCTCTCTCTTCGTAATCATCGTCATATCTATCGGTCTAGGAGTCCCGGTAGTCCTGGCGTTATCAGGCATCACGTACGTACTGGTGAGGCGGTGTAAGCAGAGCAGGAACCCGCCTGCCAGGTTCACTGATGATGAGTAGACAGGTAGAGGGGGAATGTGATGAATGGAGTCTAGAAGTAGTGTTACATAGATTGGTAGTGCGAGTGAGAGAGATGGGCTGATGTGTTAGAGTGAGTTAGGTTGACGTACTACCTTCTTAATTTTTTTTTGGTTGTAACTGAGCCGTAACAGTGTCATGTGTTGACGGAAGCGCGGTGATCTGATTCGTCTGATGTTGGTCTGTTTCAGGCGGGCTAACTATAGACAAAAAATACTTATTTGTTACTTCAATATAAGTATTTGCCAGAATATATTTTGTTAATAACTTGGTCTACCGTTTTTTTATGTTAATTTGTTACCATAAGCTTGACTTGACAAAATAGACCATACTCTGTATCCCTGGAGTACATTTCCTTCGAAAACCCTCTGGCATTCACACAGACGAAGCCGATGGCAGAAATCGGTTTATAGTACTGCATACCAAAAAAATAAACAAAATTACAAAAGTTATGCAAGTTGGGAAGATATGCGTCACATTCGCGCAAAACAGCCATCGCTCAGCATAATGCTAGGACTCGTGTCCGAGACAGAGCCACAGCGCTCGTTTTAACCATTACGCTATTAAGACTTTTTTTAACACTTGCCAATCTATGTATCTAATCTAAATGAATCGTGCCCTCAATAATATTGTTTTACCTACATATCATAAGTAAGATACGCTGTTAACCTTTTGAACGCCAGAGCATAAACGCATCGGCGTGCCCCCGACGCCAAGCCACAAATTCGTCTTACTTTTTGTATTAGTGACGTTTGGCATACAGGGCACGCGCTTGCTTGTCACGTATATGTATACGTGACAATGGCGTTCAAAAGATTAAATGTATGTTTTGTGATAAAAAGTGAAAGGAAATTTAAAATTGGGGGTGTCCGCTGATTAGCGAATCCAGGACATGATGTAGAATTTTAATGTAAGTGTTGGATGTTTGGGTATAACTTCCAACAGTTTCAAAGGAAAATAGTTCATTGTAGTATTTTCAAGTTTTTTTTTTTTTATTTAAATAATATACTGTTAAGATTCTGCCTGTGTCCGGCACTTACAACGGCTCATATTTTAATAGTGCACAATTTATAATTAATAACTTCATGCTTGATGTTTTAGTCTATATTTCTAGATAACCACAAAGTATTAGAACTGTTTGAATGCTAAACTAAATAGAATGAATCAATATACTTATATTTTGTGCACTATTATGGTTCTAGACGCAAACTTCGCTTTGCATTTTAAGTAGTTTTAATATATTTAAATAATTCGTAGATGAACTGTCAAATCTTATACGGCCGTGACTTAGTCCAAAAGTAATCGTTAATTAAGTAGTAACTAAACGACAATTTATTGATAAACATATTTTTAATAAAATTATTTCTCAATTTGTCATACAGCTTATATGGAAAAATCAAATAAAAATTAAATGTAGAATGTTAAAAAATATTCTGCTCGACTGTACTTCTTTCTTTTTTGACAAAATTATGTATTTTTAGTACCACATAAATAATAAAAGAGATTCAAATGACATTGCTAGCTCCAGGAAATGGAAACTATATCTCTATCTCAAGTGTCTGTAAATAAAATAATTTATTTTAAAGTGTGTAACAGCCGAGTGCAACGTGCAACATAACATGTGGTGTAACGCAACATGGCGCGAAATTGACAAACTACCTTTTCTAATGCCGAATGCGTAGTGGTAGCAAGCACTCAAGCGCGAATGCTAAGCATGAGGTCCTGGAGTATGATTTTTGGGTCTGGAAAAGTGTTATTCGGTTCCTACATCTGGAATTTCTCAGTGGCAATTAGTAGTCTAGATTTGTACCCATGGCATGGCCTTAAACTTTTGAACGCCAGAGCATAAACGCATCAGCATGCCCCCGACGCCAAGCCAAAAAAGTAATTTTTGTCACATATTTGACGTCTGGCGTACAGGGCACGCGCATGCTTGTCATGTATACGTGACAATGGCGTTCAAAAGGTTAATGTGGGTGTTAGACCTCTACCTAACCCTTCGGAGAATACATGCTTGATGTTATGTACCTTTGTTATGCAACACGTTGCACTAACCGGCTCATCATTAATGTATCATTCTTTTCTTTTGTCTATATTTATTTAGGGTCATGTTAGTCCCATAGTTCCTTTTAATATTACGATACTCACAGTAAGCAAGGTTATACTTACTTAATTTTAGATGTACAGAAAGAATAAAGATCTTAGGAAATTAGGAAAAAAATAAATATTATTAAATTTTAATTTAATGTTGTTTGCTCTAACTCTTTAAATATTAATTTGTTACTAAAATTAGTGGATGATATTCGATAAGCTTTCTCGCAACAAGACATGTTTTGCAAGGATCTGATGCCCGTTTTTAGTAACTAGATGACACACCTACATTTCCATCAGATTTCCACATACTTTTTCATTTTTAAACAACAAACGCTAAGTATGTCGTTGATGACAAAGTTCAAATTCCATTACAACCCATACTTTTAAGGGCATTTTAATTTCATCGTCACTTAAAAAATAACTTAAAATGAACATCTCTAAAGTCAATACTTGAGTTGGTAGCGAATTGGCGATGGATTGAATGAAATGTCTCACATACCACAGTGTCTCAAGACGAAAGTCTAGGACCAGTGCGTGTTGCCAGTGATGACTTATGGAACTGAAACGTGGTCGCACACAACGTGTCTCATCAGAAGGCTTAAAGTCACATAGCCCGAAGGTTCGCAAACTGAAGTGGCAGTGGGCAGGGCACATTGCTCGCTGAAACGATGGTCGATGGGGCCAAAAAGTTCTGGAGTGGCGACCGCGTACCGGAAGACGTAGCGTTGGAAGGCCTCCGAAAAGGTGGAACGATGACCTGGTGAGGGTCGCGGGTAGCCAATGGATGCGAGACCCACTGGATCGGTTGTTGTGGCGACACGCGCGGGTAGGCCTAGGTCCAGAAGTGGACGTCATTCGTCTGATATGATGATGATAGAAAAAGTACACTTTTGGTTTACAATGCCCGGCTCAGTGCAACGCAATCATTATTTAGGTGTTTAAGTGTCAGTGGAAATGGGCATGAGTGCAGTAACTAAAGGGTTACTGTGATTGGTGAATTCTTGCCAGTGCACAACTAAATGAAACGTATGTTTTGTTTCGAGAACTTAAAACTGCAAAAATATATCTTTGTAAATACGAAAAAATATAAAATTAAATACTGCTATATCTTGACGTTAAATTATAACCACCTTTTTAAAAAAAATGTTCCCAAAAAACAATTATGTGATGTTACAGTATTTTGATAAACATATTGAAATACGTAAAAATATATTTATTGGATTAGTTTTAAGATTCTGGCTAGTGCTTTCTGACTATTATTTGGCTTTATTAAAATAACATTATGGAGTTTTAGCTTTGAATAATAATAAATTAGAGAAAACGCAACGCCATTGAAAACCTATTTTTCTATGAATGACTAAAAAAAAATCATGTGACATTCTGACTTTTTTATGTGAAAATAAGATGCTACATAAACTTCATGGTGATAAAAGATAAAAATTAAAAAACTCTAAAGATTTGAAAGATATAAAGTGCGATATTGGTCTCCTAGTAAATACTGGCTATATGTTTGTAATAGGGGGTTTTTGACAAATATAATTTTACGTGGCGTCATTTATTTTTTTAAACAAATATTTGAATGGTTTTTGTAAATTATTTTGTAGGCTTAATCGTTAGCTGTGTATTTTCTGATGTGATATTAATTTTGATTATGTCTATTTGTTTTGTATATAGGTATACTGTGTTAAAAATAAATGCACTAGTATTTGTAATACATGGTTTTATTTAAACTTCCTAAATTCGAATTTATGAGAAGGATTTGCAAGGGCTACTCCCTTGCCCAGCAGTGGAGCAGCATGGGCTCGCAAAAAAAAGTAATTTTTGTTTTTGTCTTTACTTTTAATAAATCAAAGGAAATGTACGAAGTACTGATAATATTCCAATTAAAAAACATGTACTACAAGCGGGTTTATCTTTTCTGATAACCCTGACATCACTTAACATTCATTTAAAACATTTGTGCTTGAGAACAAATAGGTGTTGTGTTGATTGCTTTCTATGGGATTGGTGATGGCAATGTCCTGCTTGGGCTGGTGCCAAAAAACTGTTTGGCTGACTTGTGGCAAGGTGATCACATCCTAAGATAAAACCAGAAACCAAATTTAGAAGTGCCCCTATGTTCCTACTCCTTGTATTTTAAAATCTACCCTTTGGACAATCAACTGTCTGATACTACTTGCACTAAATACGCAATTCCAGACGCTAATTAACCCAAGATAACCCTTAGCACGAGCCACTACGCAGTGAACTAAAAGACGTCATAAATCTACCCCATTCATTACAATTTCTGCAAATAAAACACACCCTTGTACTTGAGAAGTTAGAGTTGATATTAAATTGGTAGGTGTTCGTGGAATGCTGTAGGCGATATAACTATCAAATAAGCTGATTATTTGGCGGCATACATGGAAGACAACAGAGGCTTCATTATGAATATCATGAGTTATTGTTTTACGATATGAGTTTGCTTACCTTAGAATCAAGTTTGATTTTAACTCCGCTAGTTTGAAATTACATCAAAGCTTGCCTATATCAAATAAGCTTACAATTTCAACAACTGAAACACAATGTGTTTCAACTTACGGTCAAGAAACTTTGACGCAAAGTACCTACAAAGGAAAATTCAGCATGTAAAGACAAAACTAAAAATGTTGTCCAGTATCTCATAATGCAAACATTTCTATAGAGAAACAAACGATCGCATTCGAAACGATATTTGACGATTTTCACTTCGACTTTGCGGCAATGAGTACCTTCACTGAATTAGAGATGTTGGTACACAATAAAACAATCACAAACTTAAGATAATTTTAATTAAGGAAAAAAACATGAAACAGTTATCACAAAAACATATGTACACAACCCAATAAGAATCTTTTACAACAAGTCCAATCATATTACTGAATTCATAAATATTTTCAATAAAACTTGGCTCACACATGGCTTAAAAGTGCAATTAGATTGCAGTCGATCGAATTCATTAGATTTGATTTTGGTTACCTCAAAACTAAGGTACGATCTGAAAAGTCGATGTCATCTGTCGACGGCAACCTAACTGCACTTACGAAATAAAAATACTCGAGTTGAGCCAAACGAGGCAAATCACTGGTTAGGAGCCACGAGCTTAGCCTGAGGCGACCTCGAACTAAGCACCAGTACTGAGGTTTCAATTGCAATTAATTATTTGTACTTAAAAACGAAATTCATACAAAAAAAACAACGACGCCCTACTGGCTTTTACTCGAACGGCGTGGTCAGATGTATCTACGTCATACTATTACTTAAATAACGGCAAATTAACAGGCAAAAGATTCACACATTATTGTACTGTATTATATTAATACTGGTTGTCTGAGACGATTATAAATACCTAAACCTACGCAACACTAAGATGCAGGCATGCAAAAAAAACGTACGTATAAAATCATAGCACACTAAAATAAAAATGTTGTATACATCGTATATTAAAGCCTAGAAAAGAACAAAGGAGACCTAGGACGGCTTGAAGTCAAGCGCGGTCTTTAAGGCCCTTGACTTCAGGTCATCAGTCATTTCTTCTCATCTGCGTCTTCATGAGAAGTATTTCTGGGTCTGGAATCTCGAGCGGTAAAGGCTCACAAACTAACAGGAGACCAGAATCATGAAGAAGTGAAATTTTCTGTGTTAACAACTATTGCAACACACAATTTGTCTGGATCCAATTTTGAAGTCCACGCAGACAAAATCGCGAGCAGAAGGTACTTAGTTTTTTATTGTTCCTAGATCATTCAATAGCTATTCTGGCATCAAAAGGGAATAAAGAACAAGCTGGACATCGGACCACGCCAAGGAGTCGTATACAAACGTCAATACCATTAATGTGTATGCAGTCAGTCGAGGCATCAATCAGAACAAAGGAAACAGTTACACAAGTCAATCAACAAAACGTTTAACATTTACTTATATCTGTATTTAAAAGCAGACTAAAATGGTCGAAAAACCACGGCCCGGATATGAGTGGATCAACTTTGAAAGTTAAACCTTTTGAACGCTAGAGCATAAACGCATCGGCGTGCCCTCGACGTCAAGCCAAAAAATCGCCGTACTTTTTGTGACATATTTGTGACGTTTGTACATGTATACGTGACGTGACAATAGCGTTCAAAAGATTAATGCTCGTTTTCACTGACACTAAAAAAGGATGACGCAAAAAATGCCAAAATGAATCGCGCTGTTGTATTTTCAGCGTTCCGCCGAGGACAGAGAGCTGAAGTTGCAACAATGCAATGATATTCAGTTACACATTGTCCAGTGTTAGTGAAAACGCGCATTCCATTAACAAAACTTTTTACTTTCTGGTCAGGAAGTTTTGGGGCAATTTTCACTGATTTCATCTAAATATTCTTAAATTTCTATTACGGGTGAAGCAAATAATTTTAATAAGTGGTTTACTGCTATTGGTAAATTTGTTCCAAGAATTGTAACTTCTAGTACTGAGACCATTTTGAAACACCAAATGACTAGATTTTATAATTAATGTCGTATTTCATACGACGTATTTCGGATAATATAGAATTTATAAATCACATCAAGTTTTCGTTCTACAAGTTACAATTTTTGTTTTATTAGAGTTAATGAAAATCTTGAGTTTACATGGAGATACATTCAGATAGGTAAAAACTAATTCTACTAGATTTGTATAGTGAAAGTGAAAATTCGTTATTTCAAAACTACTGGTATTTTAGTGAAAAGCTGCTATTTTTTCTAGTGTCAACTTTACAAGAAAATTCCATTTATTTTATTCAATAAAATTCGTTTATTAAAAATTTGTTGTGCTGGCTATTATCTATCAGACGCATATAATTGGTCCTAATGAGTACAGCTATTCAAAGATTTCGGTTAAAATTAACATCGATGGAACATTCTAAAAAATCGTGGCAACATCTAGGACGAAAACGCACTTAAAACAATTTCATGAGGGTACAAAAATACCAATAAAATTATTATTTGATTGTATTAACTTTAGTTACAAGTTCAAAAAGATATTAACGTACAAACATGCATAAACATCACGCCATCTTGCCATAGGGTTGACAGGAACAACAAACTACACATTTTTCTCCCACATTCATGCTTAGGAGATAAGTGTTAAAATATAGACATATCACATCCTTTACAGGAGAGATCCAAAACATGTGTTAGCTCAGCTAGAAGCCACACTTAAAAACAGGTTAAAATAAGTAACACGACTTAATAAATATATCTTTGATAGAATCGACGTCCGCTAAGTACGCTCAGTCGCACGTCAATAGTGACAAATTAACTTTGAAAACCACCCTTCTTGCAAGAGACGAAATAAAAGGGCTATCAAAGTTACCTACATTGTTACTATGGACGTGTTTTGAGTGTACACAAGTCGAGAAGACAATTACAATGTTTGCGTAAAACCTATTTATCCATACAAAATTACGAGAAGGATTTAGAAAGGCTTAGTATTTTGCAAACATCGCACTTGTCTTTTTGTACACTGGGGTCGAATGTTAGTTGTGAACCCTTCACTTAGACATACTCTTGGAACCTAAAGCAGAGGGTTCACGTACTCCAGCTACCCAGATCCCCGATTCAGATCTATTATTCGATTTAAAACCGAATCAATTACGAATTATTGCCATAATAAAATACATATTTATATTTTACCCTAACAATGAATTGTAATTCCTTCATCTTTTTCACTAGTCAATCCACACTACCTATTTCGTGTAGATTAAAAACAACACAGTTCGGTGTTAAATCGAAAAGTTAGACTGAAGATCGGGGTCCGTAAGTCTAACTTAAATTGTATCATCTATATTTGTGAAAATGCATTCTTGTAACCTGTTAAACTAATTTTCAAAATTGCATTTTACAAACATACATTACAAGTTATTCAAAACATATATTTTTTTAATCTTTTTATTTTAAATATAAATTTATTAACCGCCATGAATATTAACATAAGATTCAAAAGCGATTATCCTCTATAATATGGATTAAAATTGTATGATGTTACGAACATTATATTTTCTAAAACATACACTATTATGAGATGGGTATTTTCTCTAACTGTTCCTAAAAAAAATCGCCATCGAATTTTGCCTAAGTAAAAAGGAACTTGTTCGTGACCATCTGTGGGTATGTTTCACTATACATTTAGATTGAATAAAGATGGGTGTATTTTAAATTTGTTATTACTCTGTGCATTTCATGGGCGTGCAGTAGGCTACAGTAAGGGTAGACCAGTCCATACATAATGTCCAAAAAAAAAATTTTTTTTCGAACGAAAATTCGCATCGTCAGTATCGTGATTTCAGCTCTGAATAATGTGGTGAGTTTTTTGGGCATTATGTATGGGCTGGTCTACCCTTACTGTAGTCTACTGCACGCCCATGATGCATTTCATATAAGAATTATGATTTGCCAAGTACAAAGTTTTCCGTGTAAGTCATGTGGAAGACAGTTCCGTAAAATAAACCTCTTTTGTGACAGAATTCTAAGGTTACAGATTAGCTAGAACGAAATTAATCAAAAAATTAATTTTATAAAATCTAAAACGTGGCTAATGGGATTGGTTGAAAGAATTATCAGTAACCAATCGGAGCTTGTTTAATTTGTCACGTGTCGAAAATTTATTTCCAGAAACCGGGGGATAAGTTATAAGGAAGCAGCAAGCTTTACTGCTGTGTAACTACAGATGTAAAACGCATTCATAGATCATAGTCATACATGGAAAACTCGGCCATGAAAAAGCGTCACAGATTAACATCACATAGATGCGAGAAGAAAGGGATAATGGCGTCAAACAATTATTCCCCTGTGGACAGAACTGTTCAAAAGGTGAAAGAAAAAGAGTTTATTTGCGCCAACCATGAAGACTACCATAAACACCGGCCAAGTGCGAGTTGGACTCGCGCACGATTGTTTCCGTACCATTATCTATAAAAACGGCAAAAAAATCACGTTTGTTGTATGTACCCTTAAATATTTATTTTATTGTTTTTCAGTATTTGTTCTTATAGCGGCAACAGAAATACATCATCTGTGAAATTTCAACTGTTTAACTATCACGGTTCATGAGATACAGCCTGGTGACAGACAGACAGACGGACGGACAGCAGAGTCTTAGTAATAGGGTCCCGTTTTACCCTTTGAATAAGGAACCCTAAAAATTAATAAAAACAAAATGACACAACACTGCCATTTTAAATGGGCGACATTAAGACGTCCAGAATTTTGCGGCTGCGGTCATATTTAACTTGATAAGATTTAAGTAGTTGAGACAGGGTCCTGGTTAACATGGACGCCATTGCAACATTGAAGAATACGCGCATCGTCAAGCGGTTTCTTTGTTTGCAAAACTGAATTACATCATTTTTTTGTGGTATTTCCAACTTTGATCCTAAAATTATTTTAAATGGTGAATGAATTGAATGAACAAGCTTCCTCTGGGTAAGCTCGCTCCATCGTCGACTTTGTCTCTGTCATATGACCTAGACTAGAGTCAAGAGCAAACCCATATTAAATAATAAAAAAGTGGTGGTTTGGACATGTTGCAATATCCCTAATATCCAAAATGCGAAAGTAACCTACGTGACGTTTTAATGCCTAAACAGCTGAACCATTTTTTTTTAATTTTGGTACAGCCTCACCTTAAACGAATAATTATGAATCTTAGAGAAGAACATCGATTTTTTTTATCCCGGGAGTCGTTCTCTTGGGATAATTTTCGACTAGCTTGCTAGTTACCTAGTTATATTTTGAACTCAAAGTAGTTTAATGCAATAAATAATTTAATTCAAATTCAACAGTCTCGAATAAAATTTTAAGAAGCGTTACATGACTTCTTGTAAAGTCATTTTATAACATTATTTTTTATCAATTTGTTTAGTTTACAAGTCCTTTACTCCTTACAAATACATTGACTGTTGACGAATAATTTTACTTACCGAGTCTATTCTGATGGATTCCGTCAATTTCAACAGTCACATAAAATCGTTCAGATACGCACAGGCACAGTTTATTCGGTCCTCAATTTCATCGACGCGATACTAATTTCAAATTACAATCACTTTAATCAGCTTTTTTATTTGAGCTTTTTGTGCCCCGATTTTTTAACGTAACAATCTAGGTGACAAGATGATATACTTAGGCCAAAAAATGGTTAAGTTCGTAAAAATAAATTCATTGCTTTAATGGCCAAAGCGTTTGTGAGGCCGTCATTAAAAATAGAGGTGAACCAGATAGATCGAAAATTTTAAAATTGAATTTTTATGTTTAATTTCGTATTTGAACTTTTACAAAATAAGTTATTCTGGGTGGCCAAATACTTTCGAGCGGTAGTGTAAGTGTTAATCCGCACTGTGAAATTTATCTATACATACATGTACGGAATATAAATATGTAAATCGTGTATTATTAGTTCGCAATATAACGCTGTTAAGTATGCTCTGAAAGTAAAGTTATAACACAAATATCCCATACATAAATAAAAGGTTGTCGTATTAAGGTTATCATTTAGGTGGTGGTCACGTGGTGGTAGCATTGGGTGGTGGCTCACATGTCAGCGGCGTGCTTCTGTATGGCGCGCGGGTGGTGGTGCGCGCGGCGGCGCTGCAGCGCGGCCAGCAGCGCGCGCGCCGCTCCGCCGCACAGCTCGGCGCCGTCCCGCGCCGCGCACACGCGCGCCCCGCCCGCCAGCGAGTTGCCGATGTGACTGTGGGGGATGTCAACTTACACCTCTTACACCCACTTTTGGACTTTGTAACTGACTAACTCCTTGATAATAGACTTGTCAAGGAGTCGGTCACTTAGAAACTCCCGATTCTACGACCACTTTTTATGGCAAGAACTCTTTGGAGGTCGAAATAAAGTTCGAAATATAAAAATGCCCGAAGGCCGAGCGAAAAAACAGAGCTCATTTTGTATTGGGCAACAGACTTAAAGAGACTCATAGAGCACAGAAACTCCTCATTAATACCACCGATCGTAAATTCAACCATCACCTATACTACCAGTATCTGCGACAGTCACTAACATTTGCATGTAAATACAAACATAATATACAATGCCGTCTATGGCAACGGCCGCCGTGTCATCTCCGAGTTCTGTGGTCTATCCTGTTTTTCCATCAAAAATTGAATGGACAAAAATACAACCGACTTGCAAATAAAAAACAGTAAAAAGTAGAAAATAACTTTAATTTCAGCAGTCGGTGTTTATGGTTGTTTTTTCGTTTTCAACATCGACTGCCGAAATTAAAGTTATTTTATACTTTTTAGTGTTATTCTTTGGAATTCGGTTGTATTTATTTTTTTTTTTCACTTTTTAGTGGTTCACATTTGCTTACTCCTTCACAGCGTACCGGCGCGGCGGCGTGATATTTTGTTATGAACTGGTGTAAACAATAGACAGACATGAGATTTCAGAAACCCCAGTCCATTGCTATCATTTATTGAGGAGTTCCGTTGCCTATTTCCGAAGTTCTTCATCAGATCTTCACCAAATTGAAATGGAACCACTCCGAGAAAGTACTCTTCCAAAAACTACCCAAATCGCTTGAAGTGTGCCTATAAAATTTGAAAAGTTATCTCTATTTCTCCAGGATCCCATCATCAGATCCTGGCTTGATGATCATGGGACCCCCTGGGAAGTATACCCTTTCAAAATAAAAAAAAAATGCAAATCGGTCCAGCCATCTTCGAGTAATCGGGGAATATACATTAAAAAAAAAAAGTTCCGACGAATTCAGAACCTCCTTTTTTTGAAGTCGGTTAAAAATGGTTGTACAGTAACTCACCGGACCATGTGGTAAGGCACGTGTTGTGTGGACAGCCAGTCTAACGTGCCACTCACGTCCAGTAGCGAAGCGCAGCCCACGAACTTGAATGCGCTTGCGCATGAGAAGAATACGATCACTCGGGAACCATCCTGAATGACATGAAAAATGATTATTATTGTAAGTAGTTCCTATAATCAGCGGCGGCTTCTAGGCCCCGGGCGGCAGACCTTTGCGAGGCCCCGGGCGACAGATCTTTGCGAGGCCCTTGTACTTTTTGAAATTTATATGAAAGTAGGTATTTCTATTGGCGGCGTTTTCTAAGACTATAATTTAAAATAAAATCACAATGAAAAATTTTACATTGAAAAAATTGCAAAACTGAAAACCGGTCTCGTGTCATCGACTTCCTCAAATTCGATGGCACTTATTACTATTAATATTATTAAATAATTAACTGTGAAATAACTTCATTTTATTGGTAAAAGTATAAAACATTTCAAATGTAAGGTTTTTTGAACTCGGGTAGCGCGAGGCCCCTGTGAGAGCGAGTCTCCGGGCGTTTGCCCCGCTCGCCACCCCCTAAGGCCCGTATATCTTGAGAAAATGGATGTCTTCGAAGCTAATGACAAATTCGCTCGATATTTGATGATCGATGAGTTCAAATAATCCGCGCTGTTGGTTTACATGATTTTGTTTCGACGATGTTTTACATCGAATCTCAGCTAGCAAATCTGTTATTGGTCGTCAAAACGCATACAACCCTAATCTCTTCAAAATTAGAGTGAACAGGCTTCTTCTGGGTAAGCTCGCTCCATCGTCGACTTTGTCTCTGTCATCTATGACCTAGACTAGAGTCAAGAGCAAACCCATATTAACCTTTTGACCGCCAATGTCATGTATACATGACAAGCAAGCGCGTGCCCTGTACGCCAAACGTCACAAATACGTGACAAAAAGTACGGCGAATTAAATAGCTTGGTTAAATAAAAAATAAAAAACCCAGAATTTCGAGCGACAAAAACAATTAAATGAAAAATCACTCACCTGTTTAATCTTCTGCAGTTTCTTAGCGGTGCCTTGTGTGAAGGGGTAGGTGCCAGTGGTCTGCGCGACCTCCACACTGTGAGGGTCATCAGCCTTCGCCACGAAGTACCTCACATTGCCCTCTCCATTGTCTCCATACTTCTCTATATTCGCCAACAACGTCTTCCCATTCGGCGACATAGGACTCTTGGGACCACTATACAATTGCGGAGAGAATGGCTGGGGAACATCGTTCCTCCAACCCCCAGGCCTTCCTTGCCCATTCCTATATCCCCCATAAGCATTGTTATAGAACTGCCCCCCAGGAAATCCACCTTCGTTCGGATTTTGATTGTACTGAGGATAGTATTGCTTATTTTCATGGCCGTATTGTTCATTGTTCTCGAGCCGGGATCGCCAGTTTGGAGAGTCCACGGTCAACGGTTTTGGCCTCTGACCGATGCCGCTCGGCTGGTTCAGGCCAACATTCTTTTCCTCTGACCCCATTATATGAACAACCGTGCTGAGTATCTGTTCGTCTAACGGCGTCATTGGTTTAGCCGGGTTCGACATGCGACGAATCACTAAGGCGCATAGTTTTTGTCGGAGATAGAATACGCTGATGGCATCTGAGGCGTCAGCTGTGAATGCCATCCAGTCGTCAAGGGTTATCACAGCCGTGTCAGGAGACGCGTTGTTTTCGTCTGCTTCACTGTCCGAGTCACTCGACAATCCTGGCGGGTTGGCCCTCTGAGTCAACGCCCCTATTGGTAACCGTAACGGCCCACCAAATAACGCTACAGTTAAAGGCGTAACTAAGGTGTTACACCGGATAAAACAGAACCTCCCCGCTCTGGATATCTCTTCAAAGACGACCCAGTCTGTCGGTAAGCTGTGCACAGACTTCTGTGATCCTGATAACCCTCCTCCCTGGTGTAATGTGGAACTGGGATGGAAAGCCACCTTCACCTCTTTAGAAGTCCTCAGGGAAGCCGAGTCCCTATCCACTCGAGCTATTGAAGGGTACAGCCCGCTTACCAACACAGCTTTAACAACATGCCACTTTTCAGAGTTCAAATTGACGTCTTTGATATCTCCTGATCCACGAGCCTTAACTAAGCATAAAGCTCTTAGCTGGGCTAGTAACTGTGAGCGGTATCCTACGATCATTTCCATCGTAGCGCCACAAATGAGGTTCTTAGCACAGAACGCGCGCTCGGTGCCGTTGGCCCGCGCGGTCTGCCACGCTTGGAAAGCTCGCAACAACGCCATGTGATCCGAGTAACTGTCAGCAGCGAATTCCTTCCGCGCCAGACTTCCTTTCTTCCTATTCTCCGGATTCATAGATATCTGGAAGGGTTCCTTATTCGCCAAACTACATACTATAGTCAATATTGGGTCCAGGCACTTCATGACACATGCGTATAGTAACATCTTTCCCAACTTAGGTTCTACAGTCAGATCTAGCAGGTGCTGTCCAATCTCTGTCAAATCTTCCATAGGAGTCAAGGCTCCGATGGTCTTAAGTAACGAAACAGCGTTCCTCACAGCCAAAAACGAAGGAGGTTCTAACGCTTTCGATAGAAAATCTGCTATCGGAGTGTTACCAGTCGCAAGCAACTTAGTATGTAGACATAACTCCTGTAGTGGAACTCGAAGAATTTCTGGTACGGAGTTCAAAGGTAAGGTGTTAAACCGTCGTTTGGAACACATGTGGAAGCAGTGGCCTGGTTTTGTCCTGCCAGCGCGACCAGCCCTTTGCTGGCAACAGGCTCGAGAAGTCCAAACACATTGCAATGAGCATACACCTCCATTAGACTCATAATACTTCTCCTTCACCTTGCAAGAATCCACTACATAGACCACATCATCTATAGTAATCGATGTTTCTGCGATATTCGTCGATATTATAATCTTCCTTGCATTTGGCAAAGGATTAAACACTATCTTCTGGTCCAAAGTCTGCATATTACTGTGCAAAGTAAATATCTGGTATTTCATCACATTCATGTCTGCACAGGATTGTATCATGTCTCTCAGGGTCACTATGTCATCATATCCCGGTAGAAAGATTAGAATGCTTCCCTTGGCTAAGTTTATGTGAATATGCTTAATTAGGGCAAGCATAAGGTCATGGTCGATCAGTTCTTCGGAGAACGTGTGATGGTAGACGTCTAGAAGGAAGTTTTCTGCTGCGCTTTCATCTTCTGCGTTCTCCTTAGGTTCCTCAGTCAGGTTGAAGGTGGAAAGGATTTTAGCACAGTCTGCATGGTTGTTTTCTATTGCGTAATCGTATGCTGATTTGCCGTCTTTGTCTTTTGCTGATGGGTCGGCGCCTAGAACAAAATATAAATAATTCAAACTGCTATCGTCAGATCGGTGCACATTGCGATAGTCTTTGGTCGTCAGTTTGTCACATTGTTCACCAAATTGTGGCCTCTTCGCCACAATAGTTTAATATGGTAAAAAATATTTTTTGTGGTGTCATCCGTCTGTATGGCACGCCCGATTATTTCAGAAACGCAATGCTTATCCGTGTACTAAGAAAGTGATTTAAAAAATATATTGTTATTTTCAAAGCAATGCAGGTGGTATTATTTTCTTTAAGGCCACGTGTGGCACTCATTCTCAGTTACTTAAGTTTCAAGTAACAGAGAATTGTTGTCGAAAATGGTAAACCAATACTAGGTCGACTATTCGTGACGACAACTCACCGATCTGCAGCATCTGCCCGATGGTTTCAGTAAGTCCCCTAGAGGCGGCGGCCATGAGGCCGGTGCGCTTGCTCTGCGACTGTCCGCACGACACCGGCACGCCCTCCGAGATGTACATGTACAGGATCTGGGTGAACGAGTCCTGGGGGAAAAATCGTTATATTACTGTGTTTTCGTCGACACAGAGCCAATGGAACTGTCATCTGATAGTTTTACATAAAAACTCCTTTACTGAGGGGGTTACAATAGGCGGGTTAAAATCACCAAGATGGTTTTAGTGTCATACAGGATTGGTGGATTGGATTTGCGTTGCACCACATGACATAAAATGTGCTAATTGATCTAAAAACAGAAATACATTTTCGAGGAATTATTTTGAATTTACTTTATTTTGAATGGTATTTCTGTCTCACGTCATTTCGCTCTCACATAAGTTGGCGGTTACTACGACCGCTTGCGTAAACCATCTTTCAACTCAGAGATACTTGCCATCCCATGGCCATCATGTAGGAAATATTTCAAAATCAAAAGTCATTTATTCAAATTAAGCTGAGTGCCAGCACTTTTTGAACGTCAAAGTTTTACATAAAGACAGTCCCCCAATACGCCCGACCGTCACCGCTTCCTAGTGTTGTAGCTGGGAAGAAGAATTGGCGCAACAAACTCCCCAGCAACACACCTGTCTGTTAAGTTTTAAAAACTTGAATTTATACAGTAGTATCCCAAGTAAGTTTATAAATATGACACAGAAAAATAATAGTTATAATATTAAATGAAGTACTTGTTAGCTAGCACACTCCATTAAGCTTAGTACTTAGGTACATTTTTCAGTGAACCTCGTATTAGCAATTAACTCAGAGCTAGAAAGATAACTCAGCTTTATACAAGCGGGCCTTAGCCAGTTTATAAAGTGTTACTAACCAGGGTGCCCTCATTAAAGCATTCGTCCAGGAACTCGTCCATATCGGCCTGTAGCGAGGGCTCGATCACGTTCTCCTTGTCTTCTTTCACATCACTGCTTTTACTGCTGTTGCCTGTGTCTTCTTGCTTTTGACCTGGGTACAAGTTTGAATGTTACTAATGAAACAGGCGTTCATCTAGGCATAGTCAGGAAGGCTCATGATACTGGGCTGTAGGCCGTCGTAGGAAATCGCGCTCAAGGCAGAACACTGGCAAGTTTTACCGACGCAATAAATAAAGCAGTTAGAGCCAGCATGTTCAGAGAGGTCCACATTCCAGAAGACAGCATGGCTTTGAGACGCGTCGTATGTGCCCGATCCTCAGTAGCGAAGGAACGACAAAGAAAAATGCTACAAGCATAAACATATTTTGTTTCGATACTCTAATTAATAGAAGCTAACAATAGGGAATATGCATGCATTTTTTTTATTTGCAAAATGAAATACTTATTGGCTCTAGTAAACAATTATGAAATATTTTTTAAATACCTTCATCAGCGATGAAGTTATAAGGCTTCAAAGATGACAATTAGAAAAAGAAGTCCGATACGAACTCTGACGTCAAATACCATGTCGCTTATACAGCTGCCATAGAAAACGGCGTCTCCGCGAGAGAGACAGATATATTTATTTGAAATAGTCATATCTCTTTTGTTTTTCAATCAATTTTGATTCTAATTTCACTGTTAGTAATATATTTTTGTATATTTTCAGACAAAGTGTATAGATGATAAAGATTGTTTTCATGCATATTCCGTATTAACAAACATGATAATAACAAAAAATGGCGCCAATTGAATTTGTGTCAGTTTATGGTCTAAATTCGTTTGTATTTTTATGCCACGACGGACCGATAGTGATGTCTGAAGGGTTTTTTTTTTAATTTTAAGACAAAGTATAACCAGCTAAAATGATTAAGAATTTCAAAATTAAAGCCATCAGAGCCATATTCAATCTCTCTGCCGCGCCAGCGCCATTATCTAAGGTAACTGTTAGAATGCCTTTTTAAAACACAAATCTACGACAGCTCTATCTGCCACTATAGTATTATTGCTGTTTCAGTTTCAAAGGAATGAAACATTACCATTTAACCTTTTGAACGCCATAATCACGTATACATGACAAGCAAGAGCGTGCCCTGTTCGCCAATCGTCACAAATATGTGACAAAAAGTACGGCGAATTTGTGGCTTGGCGTCGGGGGCACACCGATGCGTTTATGCTCTGGCGTTCAAAAGGTTCAATGATAGGCACATCACACGTTCAGCTTTGTGTCTAGGGTCGCAAGGTCTTACCTTCCAGCTGCGACCAGTAGCTGTTCCCGCTCTTGAGCTTGTTCTTGAGCTCCTTCTCCACTTGCGCCATCTTGGCTGTCCTGTACTGCGAGATCCTCAGCACGTCCTCCAGGTAGTAGCGCTGCACCTCGTGCAGGCGCCCCGGGATCGTGATCACCGGGCAGTTGTTGAAGTATCTAAGGAACGGGGAGTTCATTACTATTGGGAATTTGTACATGGGGAAACACATAAAACGGACGAAACGGGTTCGAGGATCGTCTCTCCCTCGCGCGGGCCGCCTCCTCCGCCCGCTCGAGCGCTTCCCAAGCTCCTCGCTGCGGGCTGTGAGCCGGGGCGCCGCAGACTGCACCGTGCCGAGTGGGCCCGGACGTTTTGTTCGGAAAGAGCTTGTCTTTTCTTTTCTACCCCCCGCCACGAAAAATCGGACCAATTTTCTTAAAAAGTATGACAACAGATAAAAAGTAACCAATTAAAAAACTAACTTAGGGATTGAATTTACGCACCAATTTCGCAATCTTATACGAACTTGTAAAATCAAGCATCCGCAAAAAATAGATTTATGGAAATTTCAACTTTAAGAACTTTCGAGCTACAAATCCCCCAAATTTGTCACAACACACACACACTCGTCCAATTTTGTCATGAAATTTTTTAAGAAGCAATAAAGTCAAAGTCAATTCATTTATTTCAACTAGACCATTAAAAGGCACTTTTGAACGTCAAATTTACAGTTTAAAATTAAAATATAAGTGACTCTAGTTGTCCATTCGCAAAAAGTAGATTCTTATGGAGAAGAACGGACAAGAAACTCCATAGTTACTCTTTTCAAATATAAGTTTTACAATATTTTGTATACATAGGTACATTGATCAATTGATTATATTATGTGAGCACAATGCATCCAACATTACACTAATATACAGCACACACTTATATACTATAGGTACAACAAAGCAATACCAGCAGAGATAAAATTAAGTTTGCTAGTAAGGGACATGGTACTCACATATTTACAATATAATTAAAAACAATGGATCAGTGTGTGTTAAATTACATATTAAAAACCTGAAAGTACACCAGTAAATAAAACAAGTTAGACTTTTTCTACTATACCCTCGATATCGAATATCTAAATACCCTAATAATCACCCCTAGCGAGGCAGACTCGAACTTGACCGGGGCAGTCCCTCTGGGGCACTACACGCAAGCATATTAGTATATATACCTGGAGAAGATCTGCGTGTCCATGGTAGCGGACATGAGCACCAGCTTGAGCTCTTTGAACCGGGGCAGCGCGTCGCGCAGTGCGATCAGCAAGAAGTCGCTGAACTTGTCTCGTTCATGCACCTCGTCCACGAATATGTGGGTCACGCCTATAGAAATTAATTGCACGTTTAGTTACGTTAGGGGTAAGGTGAGCATATTTGAGTAGTTCAAAATTATGAATGATTCACAGAAGCATGGTCGATGAGGCCGAAAGTTACTCTAATGGTGAAGCGTTGGTGGGCCTCTCACAAGATGGACCGATGGTCTGATGAGAATCAAAATCAACCGTAAAAGACAGAGGATGTCTATCGCTTAAATCTCGCGGGACTCCAGGCGGATCTGGTAGCCTATCGAGTGGATGACGATGATGATGACTTACCAGTGAGTGACGTATCTCCCGCCATGAGCGTCCTGAGCAGCACGCCGTTGGTGCAGTACGTGAGCACGGTGCGCGGACTCACGCGGGACTCCAGGCGGATCTGGTAGCCTATCGACTGGATGACGATGATGATGACTTACCAGTGAGTGACGTATCTCCCGCCATGAGCGTCCTGAGCAGCACGCCGTTGGTGCAGTACGTGAGGACGGTGCGCGGACTCACGCGGGACTCCAGGCGGATCTGGTAGCCTATCGACTGGATGACGATGATGATGACTTACCAGTGAGTGACGTATCTCCCGCCATGAGCGTCCTGAGCAGCACGCCGTTGGTGCAGTACGTGAGCACGGTGCGCGGACTCACGCGGGACTCCAGGCGGATCTGGTAGCCTATCGACTGGATGACGATGATGATGACTTACCAGTGAGTGACGTATCTCCCGCCATGAGCGTCCTGAGCAGCACGCCGTTGGTGCAGTACGTGAGCACGGTGCGCGGACTCACGCGGGACTCCAGGCGGATCTGGTAGCCTATCGACTGGATGACGATGATGATGACTTACCAGTGAGTGACGTATCTCCCGCCATGAGCGTCCTGAGCAGCACGCCGTTGGTGCAGTACGTGAGCACGGTGCGCGGACTCACGCGGGACTCCAGGCGGATCTGGTAGCCTATCGACTGGATGACGATGATGATGACTTACCAGTGAGTGACGTATCTCCCGCCATGAGCGTCCTGAGCAGCACGCCGTTGGTGCAGTACGTGAGCACGGTGCGCGGACTCACGCGGGACTCCAGGCGGATCTGGTAGCCTATCGACTGGATGACGATGATGATGACTTACCAGTGAGTGACGTATCTCCCGCCATGAGCGTCCTGAGCAGCACGCCGTTGGTGCAGTACGTGAGCACGGTGCGCGGACTCACGCGGGACTCCAGGCGGATCTGGTAGCCTATCGACTGGATGACGATGATGATGACTTACCAGTGAGTGACGTATCTCCCGCCATGAGCGTCCTGAGCAGCACGCCGTTGGTGCAGTACGTGAGCACGGTGCGCGGACTCACGCGGGACTCCAGGCGGATCTGGTAGCCTATCGACTGGATGACGATGATGATGACTTACCAGTGAGTGACGTATCTCCCGCCATGAGCGTCCTGAGCAGCACGCCGTTGGTGCAGTACGTGAGCACGGTGCGCGGACTCACGCGGGACTCCAGGCGGATCTGGTAGCCTATCGACTGGATGACGATGATGATGACTTACCAGTGAGTGACGTATCTCCCGCCATGAGCGTCCTGAGCAGCACGCCGTTGGTGCAGTACGTGAGCACGGTGCGCGGACTCACGCGGGACTCCAGGCGGATCTGGTAGCCTATCGACTGGATGACGATGATGATGACTTACCAGTGAGTGACGTATCTCCCGCCATGAGCGTCCTGAGCAGCACGCCGTTGGTGCAGTACGTGAGCACGGTGCGCGGACTCACGCGGGACTCCAGGCGGATCTGGTAGCCTATCGACTGGATGACGATGATGATGACTTACCAGTGAGTGACGTATCTCCCGCCATGAGCGTCCTGAGCAGCACGCCGTTGGTGCAGTACGTGAGCACGGTGCGCGGACTCACGCGGGACTCCAGGCGGATCTGGTAGCCTATCGACTGGATGACGATGATGATGACTTACCAGTGAGTGACGTATCTCCCGCCATGAGCGTCCTGAGCAGCACGCCGTTGGTGCAGTACGTGAGCACGGTGCGCGGACTCACGCGGGACTCCAGGCGGATCTGGTAGCCTATCGACTGGATGACGATGATGATGACTTACCAGTGAGTGACGTATCTCCCGCCATGAGCGTCCTGAGCAGCACGCCGTTGGTGCAGTACGTGAGCACGGTGCGCGGACTCACGCGGGACTCCAGGCGGATCTGGTAGCCTATCGACTGGATGACGATGATGATGACTTACCAGTGAGTGACGTATCTCCCGCCATGAGCGTCCTGAGCAGCACGCCGTTGGTGCAGTACGTGAGCACGGTGCGCGGACTCACGCGGGACTCCAGGCGGATCTGGTAGCCTATCGACTGGATGACGATGATGATGACTTACCAGTGAGTGACGTATCTCCCGCCATGAGCGTCCTGAGCAGCACGCCGTTGGTGCAGTACGTGAGCACGGTGCGCGGACTCACGCGGGACTCCAGGCGGATCTGGTAGCCTATCGACTGGATGACGATGATGATGACTTACCAGTGAGTGACGTATCTCCCGCCATGAGCGTCCTGAGCAGCACGCCGTTGGTGCAGTACGTGAGCACGGTGCGCGGACTCACGCGGGACTCCAGGCGGATCTGGTAGCCTATCGACTGGATGACGATGATGATGACTTACCAGTGAGTGACGTATCTCCCGCCATGAGCGTCCTGAGCAGCACGCCGTTGGTGCAGTACGTGAGCACGGTGCGCGGACTCACGCGGGACTCCAGGCGGATCTGGTAGCCTATCGACTGGCCTATCTTCTCCATGCGTTCGTACGCCACCTGAGGCAAATACAAGAATGAAATCCTCTGATTAAGGGGAGTATAATTAAATTTCATAAGGTGTTGATTTTGTGTGGGTGTGTGCTTCTTTGTCGTTGTCATAACGCCGCCCGCGCCTCGTAGCTGACTCGACTCTTAACTACCCAGTAAAGGTATCTATCTATCTAATGGGTATGATTTCCGCACTCAGTCCTGATGTTGGACCATAGTGCGTGAGCCATGGCGGCCGTCATTCCAACCAGCCAACCTCCAGAAGCAGATCAGTCCGCCTAACGAGTTCAGGATGTCTGTGAGTGAATTCGTTGTCCCTATTGTTTATCTCCGTATATCGGCGACGCCGGTGCACTCAAAGAGCACGTGCGATACCGTTCCTCCTTCAAGCATGCTCTGCACAGAGGACTGTCCGTTATATCTATCATGTGGAAATGTTTGTTCGGTGAGCAGTGCCCGGTGATGGTCCCCGCCACCATTCGTAGGTTGCCCCTATTCAGTCGCAGAAGGCGCCTGGTTAGTTTCCCAGTAAAGGTAATGATAATGTTAATAAAAAATAAAGACTTACCCTTTCAGCCACAGCCACGGCGGATATCCGCCTAGGCTGCGTGCAGTACATGCGCGCGGCGTGCTTGTGTTCCTGGCAGTAGTCCAGCATCAGCTGCGGTAGCTGTGTGGTCTTCCCGCAGCCGGTTGCACCTGCTACTATTATCACCTGTAAATTATGTAGAGAGAGTTAATAGGCTGAAATTACGGGTTCAGCTGACAAGAACGTGATTAAGTTTTTGTGTAAGACAGCTACATCTTAGCATAGAAATGCAGTAAAGTTGAAAAATTGATACTTGGAAGGTAGTTCAGAACAGCGGCAAGTTAACACTAAAGACGAGTTATCACTGCATCATATTTACCAAAATTCTGAATATTTGGGTTCTCATTCACACATATCATTTCACAGAGAGAAAATTATGAAGGGAAAAAAAATTGGTTGTCTGTAAAGTCGGTTTAAGGACGATAGTTTAACGTGACAACGACATAACAAAACATCACATTAGACTCCTTTTTCGTGCGTGCAGCCGGCGTTCATCGATATATATATCGATAATAATAATAATAAATTATGTGTACCAAGGTCAACCACGGCCTTGATGCGAAAAAGTATTTTTTGTTTAGCTAGCACCAATGATTAATAAAATCCCAAAACCTATTAGACAAATGCCTACTGCTCTATTTAAAATACATTTAAAAAAATATCTTGTTAATAAATGCTATTATACCATATCGGATTTCTTAAATGAACGAAATTAATTAATTGTATTTTTTCTGCAGTTACGACATTTAAAAAAAAAGTTGAATTGTAAATCTATAAAACCTAATCTGTACATGTTCTTCTTTTTAAGTAGTATTACGATGGAAAAAAAAAAAAACGTCACGTCAAAACCTAACGATTTTTTAGGACTTTCAATAATTTTTTATTTTTTTTTATTAGTGGTCTTCTCAACAATGAGTTCTCAACAACTTAATGTCTTAAGCCTAATCACCTCATCACTTGCAGAAAAGCACACCATGCACTACATGCTTTTAATAGCCATTGTTGCCCTCTGCTGGCCAAGTCTTTTAACAAATCTTAATAACATTGAAGTTTCACCTGATTATGTAGCACGGCATTGATGAGATCCTGTCTCTGTTCATACACCGGCAGCTTCTCTCTGAACTTGAGGAGGTCTGGATTGTACTGCGTGTTGGGTACCTGAAGCAGTAAAGACAAAAAGACTATATATAAGTAGGTACTCTAAATTATTTTCAATTAGCTTTTGCCTGCGACTTCGTATCCGCATATCACGGGTTTTCCCGTTCCCATATAGCCTGCCTTCCTTATAAATGTGGCTATCATATACAAAAATAATTTTACAAATCCAACTGGTAGTTCCAGAGATTTTTTTAGAATAAACTTTGCCTCACACCTGGAATTTCTCCTGTTTGGTGGATACACAACGACCAGGCTCGGAACAACTATATGTAGGCCATACAAATATTTGTTCGTTGCGGGTATCGAACCCGCGACACGCAGCGCAACAGCCAATCGCTCAACCGCTGCGCCAACCGTGTCGTCACGATTAGCATGTCCAAACAAACAAACTCTTCAGCTTTATTATATTATAAGTTTTGTTTGAGATTGAAATGATGTCTAATAACTATAGTAGGCGCCAGATAATCGTGTCATTGAACCACCTACAATTATTGACATTTTTAATTTTAAAAACGGAATTAATGACACAAAGCTGTCCCGAATCATCATCTCTCGTAATCCTTAACATTGTCTAATAATGAAAAACGATTCATATTTAATTGTTCAGGTACCTATGAACAGTTATTAGGGAAAGGTCAATGTACTTTATTCCACATTTATCTGGCGCCTACTATAGACACTAGATACAAGCATTTTCAAAAGGTTATATTTATAAATTAAAACTTTAGATATAAAAACACACTTCACCTGTGCAACTCCATTATTCAGCTGCCCCATAGACTTATGTGTGAGTTGTGGACTTCTCTCCTTCTCCGGACAGCTGCTAAGGTCGTCCTTCTCTTTGCTGGTGATGGGGAACGCATTGCACAGCTCCGCAATACTACACCGCATGTTGGAGTCCAAGATGAGCTTGGCATCATTTTGAATTATTGTTGAACCAATCCTTTTGTATATTGTTAGGTAGCGGTTCACACCTGTAGACAATTTTATGTACTTTTTGTTAGTATTTATCCTTAGAGAAGCTGATGGAAGCAGTCTCTGAGATGGAGGGCAGCTTTGCAAGTTACACAGAGGTTTAAAGTGGAAGCACCAGGGTAGACCCCGAAATTCAATTTTTCTTATGTTTTTTGCAATTTGCAAGTCAGTGTCAGGCTGTATGTTAAACAAAATATGATTTGTAACCGTAACACATATTTATTTATGGAATTATAATCAATAAAATCATCAATATCTAAGTTCATGTAACTCGATTTAATGATTATGTACTTCATAAAATAATCATTCAATCGAATTACATGAATGATACAACCTGTATTGATGATTTTAATTATTATAATTATATAATTATTTAACATAATTTTTTGCCTGTACCCATCTGACCCACTAAAATTGTTGAATGTGTTTTGGATACCTATATTGAAAGGGCATTTAGAAGAAAAAAAATTGTGTCAGCAGAAGAATAGTCACTGTGATAAAATGATATTTCCATGCAATAGGCATATTTTGATACTACAACGGTCTTTATTTTATTATTTGTTGTACAACTACTAAATTATAGTCTTTTTATAAAAGATTGGACTGGTGGAGAATGCCTTATTGCATTAAGTCCGCCCATGTACCAATACTACACATAAAGTTAAATAAATCTCCCATGGGGATAAAGGAGTTCCATTATCCCCATAGGAGATTTGATCTGTTCAGTTGAACAGACAACTCTTCTAAATGCATAACAATTTAATTTAATCAATACTCTTTAGATTAAGTCTGCTACTTCCATTTCCCTGTAACAAGAGTTAATGCACAATTTATTGCAAATAGATTTAATATTTATAATTGTTTTAATTTAGTTTGTACCTTAAAAAAATTAAAAAATTGTGTTTAAAAATAAAAACAAAATTAAAAAATAAAGTAAAAATTAAAGTAACTGTCCACTGCAATTGTTTTTTTTTTTAATTTTAATTAATTAATTGCATTAACCATTGTTGACATAACTGGCATAATTCAATTGATTGTTATAAGTTTCCTTATTTTCTACATGTTTGTCTTGAATTAATTAGTGTTTCCATATGTTCAACTAAATTTTTTATACAAAAGGGATAGCATAGTGAGTGGTTTGTTATTTTTATTTCATGAGATAAACACCTTATATCTAAGTATTAAATTGTTAAAATCTTATTTGAAGTACATACTTCAAATATACTTGAAGAGGCTTTTTAGATGAAGAAAACGTAACAGGAGATTTACGAATAGTTTTGCACAAACGTGTCATCTATTTCACAACTTGTAGTAAAAAAAATTACAATCGTAATGTGCAATATATTCATTTGCTTCAACATAAACAACCACCAATCTAATTAAATACATGTAAACGAAATGTATGTAAACATTGTAATTGTCTAAGCACTACAAGTTTGATTACATTGTACGTATGATCAAGATTGTTTTTTCGTATCAACAACATACCTTTCCCGCGCGATTTCGACTTAAGACCCAGCTTAGCAACTGTCTCGTGGATGAATCCGCGCTCCTGAGCCGAGAGGAACGTCGGAAACTTAAGTTCAGTCTCATTTTCATCACTTATGAACTTGTCCAACTGAATCTTCAGTGCTATGCTCACAGATTCAGCAATAGGGAAATGCTTATTTCCATGACGCTTTCCCTTTTTAGAACTCATTATAACACTTATGCTATGCTATCCACTATTTCCTACACTTAAACTATAGTTACGATATTGTTTACATAAGCAAATAATTATCAAGAGCGAATAACTATCAAAATTTAGATGAAAGAAAAACGAAACGAATACGATTCCATGTTCTTGATTCTAGTGAGAAGAAGTGACGACTAATTCTGTTTAGATAACTTTTAGTTGATTGATGGATGTTACTAAGTAAGAAAAGATTTATAGTTTTTTCTTTCTGTGATGCGTCAATTATAACCCATTTTTGATCTTAGTGACATAGTCTAAAATGCATAAACTATTCATAATATTTTCAGTAGTACAAAATTACAAATTACCGCCGGAGTCTTTGTTTTTTTTGTTTTAGGCGATTACGGGAACTAAAATGACGTAACATTACTTACCACACCATCGCTACACCACTATTGAGGCCACAAAAAGTGTCATTTCGCAAAGCGTTGCAGCGCCCCGGCTTCATTGCCGTATCTTTAGCATAATGCACTTTCAGGGAGACCTAACACGATCAATCAAGCAAAAGAATGAACCTTTATGATATCCGAACGTAAACAAATCAATTTGTCAGGTCACTTCGACACTTCTTCTCACTTGTCAAAATAATTCAACACGTGAAGTCGTCGAATCGTGTGAGATTACACTGTTTTCTTTGAATTCCTAATGTAATTTATCAAAATGCCGAAGAGTATTAAGCATTTAGTAGTGGATACAACTGCATTCATAAAAGCAGCTAGTTTGCAAGACATCGCAGAGAACGTTTACACAGTGCAAGAGGTTATTGATGAAATCACGAACGATAGGCAACGCAGAAAGCTTGTAGTGCTCCCTTATGATCTCATCGTGAAAGATGTTTTCACTGAGAACATTAAATTCATCACGGAGTTCTCCAAAAAGACTGGCGACTACCGTAGTCTGTCTGCCACTGACATCAAGGTAATAGCGCTAACATACCAACTGGAAAAAGAAAAACTAGGCACTGAACATCTGAAAACAGATCCAACTACTCAGAAGATTGTCAAAGTAACTGGATTATCCAACTACAACTCAAACCCAAATGGAAACTCTGAAGTGAAACCAGAAAATGTCAACCAAGAAACTGGAGAACCAACAGAAAGCACAGATGAAGAGACTGGGGAAGCTAAAATTAAGATTGTGGATAAACCTATCAATAAAACAGAAGAAATCACTATAAATGTTGCAAATATTGCAAATAATGGCAATGTAAATGATGAAGAAGATGCAGAAGGAATTGCTGAACAAATAAAAAATATGGACATACAAGAACAAAATATTGATGATATCATGGTGAAAGTTTCAGAGGATGAAGAGGAGCCAGAAAGTGATGAGGACTCAGACTCAGATAGTGATGGTGGAGAGTGGATCACACCTGGCAATGTTGCAGAGAAAAGGAAAGAAATGGAAATGGGAGAATTTGAAGAAAAATCTGTAGAAGTAGCTTGTATCACTTCAGACTTTGCCATGCAGAATGTCCTCAAGCAAATAGGCCTCAATGTAACCTCCATAGATGGAAGGATCATCAGACAACTACGTACCTTCATCTTTCGTTGCACAACATGCTTCAAAACGACAAGTGTGATGACAAAAGTATTTTGTCCCAAATGTGGTCATTCCACTTTGAAAAAGGTTGGAGTGAGCATTGATGATGATGGTGTCCAACACATTCACATAAATGGGCGTAAACCACTGACTGCTAGAGGCAAGAAGTTCAGTCTACCCACTCCTAAAGGAGGTCAGCACTTCCAATACCCAATTCTCTCTGAAGACCAACATATACACAAGAGATTTGCCACAAAAATGGCGAGAGGCAAGACTAATGCAATGGACCCGGATTACACTGCAGGATTCTCACCTTTTGCTATGAGGGATGTTAACTCTAAGTCTGCCGTGCTGGGTGTAAGAGCTAATAAGCAAGACATTAAATATTGGATGAAAAACTGTTGCAAAGGAAAGAAGAAGTAAAACAGTTTTATGCTTTTCCATTGGGCCTAATTCATGAGCCAGATTTTTTATATAGGAATAAGAAATAAAAACTAATTATAGTAAAATATAGTATATTCTTATTTTATTGATACATTTCTTAAATGTTCACTATACAAATAACAACAACAGTAAGTATACCTACATAATGTGCAATTTGTGTACTATTTAGAAACTTTTTCTTCAATAAACTTGAACACTGATTCCATACATGAATATGACGTCATTTCATGTTTTTGATGACCTGCAAAAATAAAAAGGTGATAAATGATAAGATACACTTTGAAGTTGTATCTTACAATATTTTGGCTATTCTTGCATATAAAAATAAATTGGTATTAATCTTACCTGCTGAAACCCTTGGAATGTCAAATTCTGGTGTGTTCATAGGTGTATCCAGTGGGGATTGACTTGATATCCAGTTTCTAGCTGCCTGCAAAACCATAAATTAAGAATCTATGAATGAGGCCAAGACATTTGTAAGCTAAAACCAGTTTATAAATTATATAATTTAACTTACATCTTTCATATACTTAGTAATCTGTATATTAGAATACACATGCACTGAATCAGTAAAGGCTATAGCTTTCACCCTCTTCTCAAATTCAGCCTTTAGTTGATCGGCCAACGTAACTGTCAGTACTCCTCCGTAACTATGAGCAACAATTGCTATTGAGGTGGCTTTCGTATTCTTTACATACGTTTTCCATACATAGTTGATATGTTCTTCTCCAGAGCTACTGTTTGGTATCTTCTTGCCATTGGGTAGACAGTTATCATTGGGATTCAGTACCATTACTCCGTATCCTTTTGCTAGGGCTTTCTTGATGTAGGGTATTTGTGTGCCCATGTCTAAGTTATCATTGATTATGAGGCTGGAATATTATATTATTTTACACATTATTTGCAAAAGCATAAAGACAACAGTTGGTTTGTATTCATAATTTTTAGTGGCTAACACTTACGATCTAGCCCACTGTCCCGCCCGAACTGCACCTGATCCATGAATTAATATAACCAAAATATCCTTCAGTTCATAATCCTTAGACACAAAGATAAAAGTTCCTTTATTAGAATCTTTGGGCACCGGCAATCTTGTCAATTTCTGATCAGCTTCCATTAAATGATATATGTATTCTGTGACAGCATTACCAAGCTCCTCGTAATGTGCCTGACACTCCTGGTGCTGGTTACTGACATTAAATTGGAAAGGTTCTTCAGTTGGTTGGCCATCAGCACCTATTTTACGCAGTTGTCCTTCTGTGAAGAATATAAACATACTAATATATAGTCAACGTCGTGTTTCAACTTCATCGGACCAAGTATTAAGATTCTCCCCAGTTCGCTCAAACCACGACATTTTTCTTACTTGGAGCATTTTTATGCTCAGCTGTTGTAACTTTGAAACGAAAGGCCCAATTTGAATAATTAACCTTTTGAAAGCCATTGTCACATATACATGACAAGCAAGCGCGTGCCCTGTAAGCCAAACGTCACAAATATGTGACAAAAAGTACGGCTTATCTGTTGCTTGGCGTCGAGGGCACGACGCGTTTATGCTCTGGCGTTCAAAAGGTTAAAAGTGTAATTTACGTATACATAATGAACCTTAACAAACCATTTAAATAGATAAGGATTAATTTCTTGATATCAAAGTCATCATTTTTTCTTTCCAACTGAGCTTTGATTGAATAATTTTAACAAAAAGCGGTCATTGTGACTTAACCACAATAGTTAGAAATATAGCCTCCTAGACTTTTTTTTAGGTAATAATGATTACTTTATTTATGTTGTACATTATTTTTATGTACCATCAATAGTTTTCTCAGCGCACGCCAAATAATGAATTTATTAGGCAAAATGTTGCTACTTTGGGTGACATTATTGCAATTTTCGTAAGGATCTCTAATTTTTTCGAAAATAAAATTTAGCATATGTTTCAAGTTAATAATGAACTTTGTAATGATGAAAGAATTTTTAAAATCGTTTAAAGTAGATTTTGAACCAAATCATAACAAACAAATCTTTCCTCTTTATAATTTTATTTTATCATATCATTATCATAAATTATAAATAGATAACTAGATCTGCTTCTTGTCCCACAGGTAATTGTAAGTATACATATTTTAGTACCTGCACAGATAAATAAGTACCTAAAATGGCATCATACTGCAAAGTTTGAACTCGTCACTTTAACCTCTTGAACTTCAAAAATAAAAGAATATTGATAAGAAATTTTGTTTACCAGTGTTGAAAGCGTATCCCAAGTCTTTCATCGTTTTCACTGCGTCCATTTTTTCTGATTCAGTAGCACAATAACTACGACCGGAAATTTGTGACCAATTTTGTTTCGGCAAAACTGTCGTCGGTGAGAAGAAACCTCGAACTTTGCGGAAAAATTTGAGTGACATGGAGCGGATCACAAAATACAGATGCAGAAAAAACTCGTCACTTTAAACCACTTATATTAACAATAACAATGCAGAAATGTGTATTTTATTGATAAAACACAAATTCAAAAACAAACAAAATTATTCAAATGGAGACATGACTATGACATGTCTCTGATGTCTCACTATTTTGACGTTTATTTTAAGTTCAGAAATGTAGGTACACTGAAATTCACGTTGGTTTATGTTTTCCAAATTCTATTATATCTACATAATATGTAACGTATTTGACTTATTATCTCATCTTTGTCGAATTGGTTCTAACTTTTACACTGTGAGCTCATCAGCTTTTTTGTTTTGTTCTGAAATGCGACATTTCTGAGGGAACTATTGATATTTAATTTTTTTGCTATTTCTACTGATTAATTTTTAACATACTGTCAATATTATGATACAATGTACCCTGTGATACTGTCTGTACAATGCTAAACTCAATAATGTATGGATCTAGAATTAGCCCAGTAGGTAACCCTACTTCAAAAATGCTCTAAGTGATGCTGAAAATCCATAATGTACTACTGCTAAACATAAGTAAACAGATGGATAACAGTTTATAGATGGGTCAGTTTGCTGAGCAATTAGTATTCAAAGTTGTTCTCTATGAATGGTTAGTTAATTTGTTAACATACAATTCAACAACCACTGATAATGGCATCTACATTCATACACCTCTTTCAGTCTACTAGCAGGGTTCAGTAAAACAACAATATACTCTAATACCATACCATTTAATCATTATACCAATCTAAGAAGAGTAATGTGAATGATAGAACTAATAAGAAGAAAAGTACATAGACCCTAAGCCCTGCATTCCGTTGAATAGCTTGCTTTATTTGTTCATTGGCATCCTTTACATTTTCTGTAGACCCCACCACTGTGTTTGATATCCTGTCGATATCTTGTTCTTGTTGTAACACCTGAAATTATATAATTCATTGAAATGAAAAGAGTGTGAGGGTTCATTGAAAAAAAGCTTCTGCTTTTTATCTTATAAAACATTTTAATTGTAGATATTTATGAATTCTTTTGTGTTATTTTGAACAATTTACAGTAGGTACACTTTTTTGTGTAATAAAACAAATTTCCATATCACCTTTTCAGTGAATATTTCCTGTAGCTCTGCAATATGAAGCACTTTGCTTTCAATAGCTTTCACTTCCTCCGTCATGCTGTTTAACTCATTCAGGAGCAGCACATTCTCCGACTCAAACATCTGCAGCTCCTCAGCACTCAATTCCTCATCAGCTAATACAGCTACCTCATTCTCACACAAATCCATCTTCTTCACAGTGTCAGGTTCCTCTAATTCTTCAATGGCATTATCTAAAACCTTTTCAGTGTCTTTTTCTGGTCCTTTGCCCACAATAAATGAGTTTGGAATGTTTGACTTTGTCTGTGGCAGCTCCAAGCGCGAAAGTTTCCGCACGACTAGAGTTCGTTTTACCCGTAAAGCTTTGAGCTCGCTGTGTATCTTGCACACTGCTTTCAAATACATGTCTATGAGGTCAGCCACTGCTTCCATGTATTCTTTCATCTGAGGAGCTGCTTGTACCTTGCGATTGTCATTCCTGAACTCCTTCAGCAAGTGAGAACAAGTATTGATTATCCTTTGGGCTCCTGTGTCTATTTGGTCTCTCTCCGCGTCTGTCATCTGATCTTCGACAACATTTTCGTAGAAGCTCAAGTATTTCTCGCGATGCTCGAGCAAAAAGTCTCGTAATCTCGTTATTTGTGAAGTTATATCCTTCGCAGTTATCATGAAAGCAGTTTTCGGCTTGGTTCGAAGTATGCGCTGTTTATCATCGCTAGTAGGGCTTTGAATGCCAAAAGCTTTGTTGCGTGTTTTCACTGTCTTTATATAAGCTCTGAACAACGGCGTGATATCCATTATGGAATCGATTCAGCATAGAATTGATGTAAAAATCAGTAGAATGTACTGTATGTTTTACTTACACGTTCACAGCTGTGTTGTATTGATATTTTTTGACAAATGACATTTGTTTTTCCGTTCGGATACATCTGAGCATTGATTTTCCAATTGTAAAATGCTTCTTCAGACATAGACTATACACTAGACACTAAATTGTTCCAGATACTAAGTTTTTACGTTACTGGAACGTTGCTGCGTAGTTGTTTGTGATTTTTGTTTTCATAATTTGCTATCTGTGGATTGATCTTACAATAAAAAAGAAAAGCAGTAAAATAGAAAATTTTCCATTGTTTTTTTACTAAAAATACGGTAAAAAATCGCTAAATATAAACAATTAAGATGGGATCAACTGCTGGTAATGGAAATAAAAGCCAACATTCTATACCTATCGATATTTTAGATGACCTGTGCAGGTAGGTTGTTTTTTTTACGATCAAAATAATGTGGTTTTTAGTAAACACTCTACTGCATGTAAATATTTATGTTTTATGGACTAATAAAGGTTAGCTTAGTTTTATACCTATTTTTCAATGAAATACTGAAAGTATGAAGTATGTGATTCCAATAAGAAGATGTAAACTGGAAGTAAAAGTATACCATAAAACTTTCTCAAGAGTTAACTTTTTTATAACTTATTATTCACATCCTTTAGAATGAACTTGAATAAAGACAACTAAAAAGAATGAAAGAAACTAGGTAATAATGTCTACTGAAGAAGCAAAGTATTTGGGTCATCTTCGGATACCCACCTACACTTGCCAAATACCATGTTATGCTCGGAATTCACTTCCGAGCTTAAACATAGTATTCGGCATGCTGATTTGACTTCTGCAATTCGAACAATACAACTCAATAAGACTCCTTTCTGTCTACAGATTTCTATCTAACTATTTCCTGACGATTGAACTTGTTTTGTTTTAGTTTACACAAAGCTTAGCACAATTAAGAATCTTTTGTAGGAAACACAAACAAAGTAACTTCAGCTTCTGTACCTGATTTCTCATCTTTCAGCCGCTTCATCATCAACTTACCTCCAGAAGACCGCGGGAATCTGGTGCGGATATGTTTCCAGATAGAGTTGGCACACTGGTTCTACTTAGATTATTATTGTACTGATGAGACCACCAGGCTTAACCCTTGTGGTATTAGGGAGTTTGCGGCACATATTTTTCAAGTAAGTTGTAATTTATTTAATAAATTAATTTTTTGAAGGATGTTTCTTGGTATGTGCGGTATCTTTTTTTGGTAAATAACAGGTATTGGATTAATGATTAACGTACTTGGGAAAATTTAACGGAAGATAACGAGTCTGTTAATTTTTTTTTATTTTATTGAAATGTTAAAGTTTCTTTGAAAATTAACAATTGGTGAGTTAATGCCCAGCTATGCCTTGAGTAGGGGGTAGTCCATTAGCTTTTTCTGGTCATATGAGGTCTTGGGGGGTTTTTAATTGAAGGAATGTGTTAGCGGTCTTGTAAAACCGATGTCAGGTCATGTGTTTTTGCGGGAATTGAGAACCTGCTGCCTAGTTTGTCTAGTTTCTTGCATTTGCTACTGGTAAATGTAATGTTCTGGGTTTGTTGTAGAACCGGGAAATCTCGATCCCAGTAATCCCGGGATTTTCCAAAATGCGATAGAGCAAAACAAAAAACTCAAAAAACATTTTTAAATTATATGTTATGGTTTTCATTACCAGGCCCTTATTACCACCTGCAGTAAATGCAAATCAGTATGATTCAAATGAGACACCACAGGCATACTTGTAAGAGTGGATGAAGAATTACCTTTCTATACTTTTTCTAAAGAAATACTCAAGCTCACATATTTGTGTGTTGGCCATAGAAATCGAAAAATTACTCTGCCTTAAAGTTATTTTACTCTTTTTTATTTTTATGATCCTATTAAGCATAAATATATCTCTCATATCAAAAAAAATAAAAACAATATAGTACCGAAAGTCCCTGTTTGTCCCGGTTCCTTAAAGGTACAGACCCGGAAGTACCGGTTCCTCAAAATAGAACGGGTTCTAGATTCCCTAGTTCCAACGTTGGGCAAAGGAATTTTGACATACAGCCCAATTTCTCTTGTTGGTTTAGTTATGGACTTTAACCTGGTATCAATGGTCGCCCCATTGTCTAGAATCACGCCTGCTTACTGGATCGACCCTAATTTTTATTAGAAAAATCTTTGCCCCACTCTAGGAATTTCTCCTGTATCGTGTTTACACACATACACAAACAGCTAGACCCGGAGCAGCTATCTGTAGACCATACAAATATTCGTTCCGTGCGGGGATCGAACCAACGACACGCAGCGCAGCAGCTAATCGCTCAACCACTGCGCCAAGCGTGTCGTCGCTAGCAAGCTCGTAAAATAATCAATTTGCAGAAGTAACTAAACTTTATGCATTAGAAAAGTTGCTATTCTGAATTAACATGTATTGGAAACTAATAAATTAAGGGTAGATTAATGCTTCTCTGGATATAGGGGTGCTGAATGTGTTCTGTGGCGAAACCTACTTGCTTCCCTTGTCGCTAATACCCCGGAACCAGCCTAATCGTTTTACTCACAGACCTTGACAATTCAGAAGTGCCTGTAAATGGACTATTTGAAATACCTTAGAGCGCTTACGCACTACGTCCGATCCAAACCCGATCAGTATCCGTGAAAAGACGGTCCGGCGTAGTCGTAGAACAATTTGTATGGTAGCCTACGCACTACATCCGATTACCGTCATCCGAGAATCTCCATTTCGTATAAGATATTGACGAACCGAAGTGGCCATAGTATTATTTGTATGAATAGTGGCGCACTACGTCTGAACCGAATCCGAGGCAGAAGCAGAGGGGCCGGGGGCTTCTGTAGCGGCTCCGCATAAAATGACGTCTGAATCACGGATTTGAATCGGAGATAGTGCGAAAGCAATATCCGAGTTCGGCCAGAGTTTTCTCGGGACAGTATTCTGACGGATACTCGCTCTAAAGGTTGGATAGGATCATTTTTGATTTGGATTACTCACTTCTAACCAATCAAACTTTGTTCCCAGCACGTCCCGCAACTCCGCGAGCATGTGAGCAGCCTGGATGCGGTGTTGGACAACTGGCGCGAGTACAAGCAGACAGTGCCGACGTACGGCGCCATCTTGTTGGACACAGACCTGTCGCATGTGCTGCTAGTGCAGTCGTACTGGACCAAGGCTTCCTGGGGCTTCCCTAAAGGGAAGGTTAACGAGGATGAGGAGCCTTGGAAGTGTGCTGCCAGGGAGGTAAGGAAACAGTTGTATATTGTTTTCGCGTACGTTACTCCAGAAAAATGCCAATCGTCTTCTGAGTGTAAATAGCTTCTCTAATTGTTGCGAAGTACCGAATTTTGCTGGAGTAATGTATACATTGTTTTCTTTGACATACAAAATCCTTTAGCAGTAAAAAAATTTTATATTGGTTCACCTTGTTCCAGTTTTGGACAAAGGTCTCGCCTATTTCTTTTCATTATTTTATATTTGTTGTTCCATACCTCATGAACAACTCTACAAGTCCTTGACAGCCCGCCCATGCCCCCTTTTACTTGGTATCGGCGCAACACGTTTTCTTCTGTTATACTTCCCTATCCACTGTCACACTATCATATACTTCCCTATTCACTGTCACACTATCATTTATTCCCTTCTTCGTGTCATTGTTACACAATCTAACCATTTTTTCTTTGACCTTCTTCACCACAATTTCCAGTCATAACGCTGTAAATAAATATTGATAACAATCATGTTGTTCTCTTTCCAGGTACTTGAAGAAACAGGCTTCGACATCAGTAAGCTAATCAACAAAAACGACTACATAGAAGCTATAATACACGAACAAATTGTCCGCCTATACATTATCGGTTACATTCCTAGAGAAACCAAATTCCAGCCGAGAACAAGGAACGAGATTAAGGCTTGTGAGTGGTTCCCATTGGCTGATCTACCGGCCAATAAGAAAGATATGACGCCTAAGCTTAAAATGGGAGTGAGTCCTAACGCTTTCTTCATGGTGCTACCGTTTGTCAAACGCATGCGGCGCTGGGTCTCAGAACGGAATTCGAAAGTCTTCACAAATACTAGACGAACGCGTCACAAATCTATGGGGGACATAGAATCAACGTCTACAACTAAAGCTAAGGCCAAAGCGATCTCTCAAGGCTTGCAGAATGAAATACAGGAATATCAACACCTTAATTGTAACTCTGTGCCAAAGCCATATAAGACCGGGAGTGGCCAAGGAAATGTGCATATCAATGTACAAGGAAATGTTTATGGAAATAATCAAGGCAATGTTAACATTCACGCTAATAGCTATGGCACCAGTAACAGCCATGGCACCAGCAACAGCCACAGTACCAGCAATAGCCACGGCAACAGCCACGGCAGCGCCAAAAATACTCCGAACCCAAGTGGTTCTAGAAAGGAAAGAAAGGTTGCTAAGCGGCAGCTGTTTACACCGCAAAACACTAATCCAAATCCTAACAATAGTTTTTCCCCAGTTCAGAAGGAAGCTAGTCCTAAAAAAGAATCTCCAGATGAGAATGTATTCTTCAACTTTGTGGCCCCGTCGTGGGCTAACTTCAAGTTTGACAGACGGGCCATCCTTGATTGCCTTACTTGAGGGTAAGGAGGAGGGACTTTGGCTTTAACTCGTAGAAAACGTGACTTCCTACTTCGATTTTGACATTATTTGTAATTATAATTACAAAGCAGATTAATTGTTATTTTATTTTAAACTTCCTCAACAGTATACAGTAATTTTGAATCAGATTTAACTTTATACTAGTACATGCGCATGCGCAGCTCAACAGATTTTACCTTATCATAGCATTTCACCTCCATTGCGAATACTCTAAAGCCGATAGCCTTAAAAGATGAAGGGAAATAAAAAATATATCTTAAAATTACTTATTTATTTTCGAAAACATAATTAACACAAATTATTATTATTTACAAAGTCGCGACGACCTCATAACGCATTATACTCGAGTACCCGTACTCGTGATCAAAATATAACATACTTTGCTTGCTTACCTTAACTGTTAAATTGAGTGTGATACTAATCATTTACCTATGATTATTATCTGTTGATTGTTTGGCTGCCTTATATTCAGAGGTCGGAATTAGGTAGAGTTATTTACACTGATTACATACAGCGAAATAATAAAGTGGATATGCCGCAAATCCCGAGATAATTTTAAAGAGCAGAAAAATCCCGTGATTTATTAAATAAAAAAGTTATTTACTTTTACACAATTTAAACCACTACATGCGCGACGTTGCCAAACCGACATCATCGAAATTGGATGTCGGAAGTTGCAAAATTCCAATGCACACACGCGCATGTTGCCTCATTTGTAGTTCGCACAAACAAAACAACAAAAATCACAACAACAAAACAAACATTATTAACAAAAGAAATAATATTATTATTTATTTGTAATATTGTTGGCCACACGGGATTGTCTATTAGAAATCCCGGGAAGATCCATATTAATATCAACATTTCGATGCAAGTACATAAATAACTCTACCTAATTCCGACCTCTGCTTATAATTAATGCGAGTACAGTAGTTACTGGCCCATCAATTCAGGTTTGGTTACTATTGGCTTATTTAGCTCTATAGTATTTTCTGTCACAATAAGGAAGACCTAATTAGGCTATTTATAACAGCCCATGTTTCATCATAACTTTGTCTTTTCTCATAGTTGTTTTATTATCAAGAGTTCCATGACAAGTATCTGGCAACTCTTCCAAACGACTCTCCATCATTTCTGTATGACTTGCTTCTCAATCTTCTCCTGTTGCTCCGCAGACTGTAACTGTTGCAGGGTCAGTAGAGATACGCCTAGTTGGTCCTCTCGAGTGAACGGCTGTGCCATCTGACGGAGCCAGCGTTTGCAGATCTGAGAAGTTTCAGTAAACATAAATTACCAAGATACAATCAAACTCATGGATGTTGCAACACTTTTAGACCTTAATGCCAACAAAATAGAGGTCGTCTTTAATGAGTAAAACTACGACTTCAAATTTAATATAATAGCACCACGATACCAAATAGACTGTAAATATATACGAATACAAATATTTGTGGGTTAACCCCAGGGCTGAAACTGATACACCGTTTTAGTAATTTTAGACAGTCGTAGTAACAGAAATATATCTATTAATTATGTAGAACCCGCACATGCAGTTATGAAGTGAGTCTTTTGATAAAATATTATAGGGACAAAAAGTTTTGCTTCTTCTGATTTCGCATAATATGGATAAAATTAGAAAAAGTCCACAAAGGTATTATAATATATACCTGTACAGCCTCCTCAGTGCTAAGATTGCAGAGCGAGTCCTTGAGGTGCTCCTGTATCCAGCGCGGCAGCTTGGTGCGCTTGTCTGCGCGGCTGAACCGCTTGTCCGCGAATATCATTATACCGTAGTCTGTTTTTCCTCTGAAAATCCAAAGAGAATGGTATAGAAGACTTGTGATATAAGTAGATAGAATGAGAATAAGAGAGATAATATAACTTACCTCAACGCTCTTCCAACACACTGCGCAGCGTGACGCATCGCATCGAAAGTAAGGAAGTCGTTTTCACGAATCTAAAAAAAATATCAATATGAGATTCTTACAATGCGAGATATAATGTAGAGGTATCCGAGATCAACGCTGTTTTTTTTTTTAATAGGTTTCTCAAAACCTAGAGAGCGGACAAGACGAAGTTAATAAATATTAAAAAAATGACGGTGTTGTCATCGTTTTAAAATCTGTAATAAACAGAGACAGCACTAATTTCGTGTGATGTCACCCACAAGTCTCGCCACATTGAATTGAAGCCATCCAGTACAAATGACTTTGTATGACAAGGATAGAAGAATAACTTCAAAACAGTATAACTTCTCTGTTTATCGACCTTTTTTAATCTTTTTTCACCAATCTTAATGTTTTAACATCTATCAAATAAGTATCAATTCATTAAGATTTTTCATACCAGTACCCTATTGCATTACGAAAATGTCACGTCAATTTGTACGGCAAACCCGATATCGCGTTTTGTCGTGCCGTTAGGTGCCTTCCTGTTTTGCTGAACAAGTTAACGCGACGATCGCTTTGTACGATTTTAGCACCTCACTTTCATATTTGTGCTATTATTCGGCATACGACTTATTTGTTAAAAAAAAGAACTTGTAACTCGATGATTTTAGGGTATATTTTCTATTATCCAAGTAACGTGAATATTTTCACTTTAGCCTGTAACGAAGCTAGGTAAATGAAGCGATACTATTGGTTCTCACAAACACATCCCTCGCTACGCATCCTCGCACATCTCTGGTGGAAACGCACCCTAAGGCCGACGCCTTATAGGGTGACTCGTGTTGACATACCTGGAACTGGTCCCTGAGATAGTCGAGCCGCGCCTTGAGGATGCGGCTCTGCGTGAAGACGTAGGGGATGCCGAACATGAGCACGGCGCGGCCCAGGTGGTGGTCGAAGTCCACGCCTTCAGATACCTTGCCGCGCGCCACCGACAGCAGCACGGCGCCGCGCCCGCTCTCACACGCCTGGGGAGAAGCAAATAACAGTAAGTTTCTATATCCTCGATTACTTTAAATGGGAAAAAAGCAGTCATTGTGGCATAGTATTGGACAGGGATAAACATTAATTCGTCGATAAATCGGTTTTCCTGAGGATTACGCTTGACTCAAGGCTACAATGGGGTCCTCATATAATATCTCTTGCAAGACGGCTAAGTTCAGAAGCATATGCTGTTAGGCAAATCCGCCAATTTACGGATGTGGATACCGCGAGAGTGGTCTATTTTAGTTACTTTCACAGTATCATGCCTTGCGGTATTTTACTATGCGGACGGGCTGCAGACTATTTCTATTCTGTAGAAAAGAGCCATCAAAGCCATATACAATCTCCGCCAGTGCGATTCTTTAAGGGAACTGTTTAAGAATATTAATATCATGAGCATGACGGTACCTTGTCAATACATTTACGAAATATCATGTATGTCAGAAAGAATTTACATCTTTTTGGTATAACAGGCGACAACATAATTGTAGTAATAGACATAGGAACCAATTAGTTCAACCCGGTTTCAGACTGGCTAAAGTAGCTTCATCTTTCATGGCGTACCGTTTAAAATGTTATAATAAAAATATCTCCCCATATATTGGAACTAAATGAGACAAAATTTAAATCTTGTATTAAAACGCATGTAAAAGCATATTATAAGTTGGGGGATTATATTGAAGATAAAATTGCTTGGCTTTTTAAAAGAGTGTCAATGGAGTTTTTTGCACGTTCTTCTCCATAGAGATCTACGCTTTGGAACGTGCGAATAGCTTCATTTTTTTGACCGACTGACCTTGACAGTTCAGAAGTACCTGTAAATGGTCTAATTGAAATAAGAAAGAAAAGAGTTTATTTGCGACAAGCATGACGCATGCCAAAAAATAAAATAAATGATTTGAGTTAAGTTCTGATTTGACTGAATTAAGAATTTAGGTTGAGTAGTTCCAAACGCACTTCCCGTACGAATGGAACGTCCCGTACGAAAAATCGTCTCATTTGCAGTCTTTCAAAAACACTCTCTCTAATGTCCCTAAATTTGGTATTATTGCGAACGGGATGCAAATGCTAGCGTTACTTAAAAAAATTGTTTTTTTTTTTTTTTTAAATATTTTCAACTAGCACTTCGCTAGCGACTTCGTCCGCGCGGATTTAGTAGGTAATCCATAAACTTCAACGCTCCCTCTACCTTAAAACCTCTACTTTAAAAGGCTTTAAAGGTTAAGCATTTCTACTGCTGATTCTGTGGTCTCAGGATCAGTGCAACTATTCCCCCCGTCAGGGATTGATTATGCAAAAATTGTTAGATCTGTTTCAATTATCCCACTTTTAGTTTGTTCATACCAATTTCTACGTAAATTGAAACAAACAATAATGTCGCCCCTAAAACCTTCATCGCCTCTTTTCGCCCTTTTAGGGGTTTATTGCAGAAAAATCAAATTAAGCAAAATTATGCTACTTTGGGTTTTCAACATTATTGCAATTTTCGTAGGGATATCTATATTTTTCTAAAATAAAACAAAGCCAAGTGTTAATAATATAGCTTTCTATTGGCGATAGAATTTTTAAAATCAGTTGAGTAGTTTTTGAGCCAAATCGTAACAAATAAATTTTTCCTCTTTATAATATTAGTTTAGAATCAGGGATTCCCAAAGTAGTCAATATCGACCCCTTGGCGTCGAAATCGCTTTCCCAGTCGACGAGGTCTTAAAACCGACCCCTATTCAATTCAATTTATTAATCATCACATTGTGTTTGAAATAATTATATAAAATAAATTTAGATGTACAGTTTTAGATGTACAGAAACAGTTAGTCTGCAGATTTATTATAATTGCCCAAAACTATGATATTTACCTTGATGTAATTAATAAGCGCGAAGCTCGTTTCCGCGGAGTCCTGGGTCTCAATAAACAGTAGTTTGTGTCGCTGTAAGCTGGCCACCACACCCTGATCATACCAGGCGCCGACTACGCTTTCTAAGTACATATACGACGTGAAGAAACACACTACGCCGTCTGGTACACACGCCGATATCTGCGAGAAAACAATAGACATTACTTATTCAAATTTTACAGCCCATCCCATTGAATGATTAATTCGTATAAGTAGAAGGGAAATTAACCCTCAAAAAGCATTTAGTAACCGTCGGACTCGCGCACGAATTGTTATCTATAAAAACGGCAAAAAAATAATGTCTGTTGTATGGGAGCCCCTTAATTACATCGTACATACAATTACATAAATACATCGTCTATGAAAATTTAAACTGTCTAACTATCACGGTTCATGAGATACAGCCTGGTGACAGACGGACTGATAGCGGAGTCTTAGGTCCCGTTTTACCCTTTGCGTACGAACCCTAAAAGCGAGCCATAAGAGTAAGCGCGCACTACGTTTTTTTTCGCTGCGGGGCGAAAATGCACTGCGGCGTAATGTCATATCGCAGTAGTGTAACAAAGAGTTTAACAGCCGCAAAAAGTTTGTACAAGTTACAACTGATATGCGGCGCGGGCGGCGGTCGATCATCTTTTAGTAACATATTAGAAAAGCTTTGACTGCGCGCAGTAACGGCATTTTGCTGTTACGTTTTATATTTTATTGTATTTTCCGACATTCCTTAATATTATTAATTTAAACATTATTTATTAAATTAAGTCATTCTATGTTATTCGAAGAACTTGTCTGGGTAATTGTTCGGTTCACCAAATATTTTATTTATAGAACTGCCCGTTGATTAAATGATTAGGTATTGACAAGAGGATGTACCCAAAACTCTAATTATAAGAGCAGAAATACAAGCTACTTCTACTAAATCTATTTTAAAACATTGATGCGACATTACGCCGTAGTACCCGCGCTTGCTGTCTTTTTTTTTGCCGCACCTTGGAATATCGCAGGCATTTTCGCGGCGAAAAAATTGTAGTGCGCGCCTAGCCTAAATCTTCGGCTTAGAAGGCGTACGCCACGCCCAGTTCTAAATGAAACATTGTTTATTTTTATAAACGTCTCTCGATTGCCGGTTACGAGTCATTCCCGTTCGTCCACACCCCGTCGTCCACACTGCGGACGAACAGAACGCATTATTCCCAGTCGTCCACACCCCGTCATCTCACGTCTAGTCTAAGAGTTAATAAAAAGAAAATATGATGATAGTATTTCCTTATATAATAAACATACTTTTAAAATATTATGTACTTAGCTGTATTACTTTAGTAAGGCAAATACTTTAAAAGTACATACCTAGTAAATCTAAAGCTTTTTTGCGTATTTTATACTAAATGTATAGCATAAGAATGTTTCACATTTTAATTATACACATTGGGTATTGTATCAATATCAGTTTAAATGCAATTAATAAGTAGAAAGTTTTAAACTAGACATGAAACGAGGTGCGGACTACTGGGAATGTTGCGTTCTGTTCGTCTACACTGTGAACGAATAGAACGCTTCTTTCCCAGTCGTCCGCAGTGTGGACGAACGGGAACAACCCCCGGTTACCTGAGAACTACTCACCTCTACAAGTAACTGTCCATAATTTCTTATGACGGCTACATCTTCTCTAGTTTCGTATTTAGACGAAATCGCCACTTGATCGCTGCCTTTTGATACTATCTGGAAACAGTATTATTTTACTATCCTCCCTATGACATGGAACTGGCAATATATGTTTGTACAAGTAAACGTCTGCTTAACAATTCGTGGAAGATAGACGAGACCAATCAGTGTCAGCAAAAGTGCAGTTGATTAACCTTTTGAACGCCAGAGCATAAACGCATCGGTGTGCCCCCGACGCCAAACCACAAATTCTCCGTTTTTTTTGTCGGCTCTAGCCGACGGTGGCGTGTTGGGCACTTTTTCATTTGTCGGTCAGAAGGTTAACACTTGTGCTTTTTCTGTATGAGAAGTGTCTTGTGCCCTGAATAGGACAGTTAAAAGGTAGTATGATTATTTTTTATGTCTTTGTCAATCTCGGTACCCTGGGTTCCCAGACCTTTGCTAGTCGTACAAGGGGCGAAGACATTTCTAATTAAATGGGGAACCAACCGACGACGCAATCCCTGGTTGGTGCAGATATTTTTTTTAAGTAAACGTTACTCCACACTAGGAATTTCTTCTGTATCGTGGGCGCGTTTACAAACATACAAACCACGGAGCAAATACAGAGAGGAGACGGCCTAAACAACTGTGCACTGTGATTTTCAACTAGGTCCTGACGTCATCACGTGGGCGTGGCCTTAGTCAGTGTATTGTTGGCATTCGTCCTGTGCACTTCGTAAACGTACCCTTTTTACAGCATTACATTCGCGTTAAAAGAAAAAAAAGATGAAGTATTGTGTTTTATCTTGTAATAACTATTCGGATGGACGTTCTGATGTTATGGACGGCATCACATTTCATTTGTAAGTAATTTTATGCGTAATTTATGAAAATAGTTCTAGAAAAATCTCTTAGCTTCGGTGTTTTCAAATATAATTCTACCCGACATTAGATGGCGACACTTTGTGTCAAGGGAACTAAGAATATTGAGGTATGTAGAGCTCAGTATTTATATATTTTAATAATCATATGTACTGAAATTTCTTAAACTTTCATTCCTAAAGATCCTTTAATCGCCAAAATATTGTTTTTGTAGTTTTTATATCATTTTGTAAACAAGCCGCCATCTATCGTCAATTATGAACATTAATCATGAAATGTCAAAAACACAGGGCCGGAATTAGAATCACCGACTGATAATCATATTTTTCTTCTGACTAAATCAGCTGAAAAATATATAGATATTCGTTTTAAGCATTTTGCAACCATTGAAAACGATAGAGTAACCAAGCGACAACAACTAACCAAATCAGTTATTTTTGCAGGAAATTGAATTTTGCTAATAAATTTATTTCGTTATAATTTGTCTATTATTTATTCAGCCTTTGATTAATTAATCTTACCCACGATCTTACCCAATTGACCATATTAAAAGAGTCATGCTACTAGAAAGCTTATTTCGCAGCATGCTTTTTTATTTAGTCATTACTTATTTACTTGACATTAATGGTTTCGGATAGATTGTCACGTAAATGGGAGGTCTTTTTTTCTATGAAGACTAGCTTTGTACTTAAACAATCTTGATAAGTATTATTAACAAAATAAGTACTTAATTTAAAAATATGAGATAAAAAACTAATCTTCTTTCGTCATTCATCAAAAATCTTTTTATTCAAAAGTTTTTTTTTCATAAAAGTATCAATAGGCAATTCAATAAAAAATATGTATCAAGATGGTTCGCAAAATGAATTTAAAAAAAAACATTACCTACTCCCTGCATCGAAAATCCTGAGTACGACCCTGTTGCATCCTGTACTTTTAGTGACATCTAGTGTGAGATAGTTGCGTAACTACAAAGTAAAATCGATGGAACTAGCGAGTAGTTTTAGCTATTGACCGGTAGATAGAAAATAAAGAAGTGGGCGGGATCTAACACCCCCTCACCCCGCAAAGTGTCACGCGTTTTTTCATAGGGAAATTAAATTACAACATCTCCTCTTTGTATTTGCTCCGTGATACAAACTCATATTCACAAACTGCAAGGCTCGGAACAACTATCTATAGGCCATATACAAATATTTGTTCCGTGTATGGAGGTATGCGGTACAGAGAGCAAAGTCCCGCATACCTCCACTGAAAATGGGAGGATCCTCCTGCCAGACGGTTGTTGTGTCTGGTGGGTAACTGCCCGATAGTTGATATTCGACTGTTGTATGTGTTCAAATCGCACGGAGAACTTTGCTTGCGCGATGTAGGATTTCGATGTTAGTTCGTCGTAGATGGCGCTGCGGTGCTTTTTGTTGCCGTACGAATTTCGCTTCTTAGTTTTTCATGTGGCGGCATTGATGCCGCTACATCGGAATCGAATCCGCGACAAGCAGCGCAGTAGTCAATCGCTCTACCACTGCGCCAACCATGTCGTCGTCAGTATGGAAATGTTGTCTTTGGACCATGCATTTGGCTGGCTTAAGTGGATTGGCTAAAACTATGATAGGTCTATGGCCATTTAAATATACACGGATAACATGATAGTTATTATTTTATCAGCAGGTAGTGAATCCTAAGAAGAGCTAGATTACCATACAGAAGATAATCCAAATTCACTCACCATGGGTAATATACAAGGCCTGGCTAGCGTCATTGTGAACGAACTCATTATCACTGGATTGAAGTCCAAGATCTTTGGGTACATGTCTAAAGGCGATAACGTTCCTGCAAAATAATTAAAAGTTATATTATCATTGTTTTCTATGGATGCGTCAATAATTGTAATTTCAACCTTATGTCAAACATTTTTAAAGTGTATTTGAAACGACGTGCGCTCGTGATTTACAATGGTTAAACACTAAACAATCTTAAAGTTTTAAACTAACCTGACGTGATGATAACTGATTGAAACCTAGCGAATACTGGCCGCATGGCTATCGAAGAGTCCATGCATCTAGAAGAATAAAGGTATAAGTAAGCATTATTTACGTCTGGCCAAAAAGATTTAACTTCCTCAGGTTTAAAGAAAAACTGCTATAAAATGTTTCTTCAAGATGAGGTAACATAAACAGATCATCTAAGAGCCAATTCTACAATTTTTAAGCGACACTCGCATCTCAGTCGCAATCTGTCAAAAAAACCTCATTGTTAGGGTTCCGTACCCAAAGGGTAAAAACGGGACCCTATTACTAAGACTCCGAAAACTTGTTTAGGCGCGTTGGGTATATTTGATGGGGTATGGGAATCGTGGGTTAATTTAATTATTTTTTTATGAATTTAGATCTTATTGATCTTTCTACGGGGGTTTATATAGGGAGCCTAAATTCTGATTATTTTTGCGATTGGACTTACCGTTTTCGAGATATTAATCGATCGCTACGATACGACGCAGCGCGCGTTCGGCGACGGTAGCGGATCGCAAGGCGCGTTGGGCATTTTTGTTCAAGTTTTCACTTCTGTCGGCACTCCCAGAGTGCCACTGTTTTTTTTTGTACATTTTCGACAGATTGTGACTGAGATGCAAATGCGAACGTTGCTTGAAAATGAGTAGAACTGGCTCTCAGATGTCAAATTTAGAATTGTCAGATTCTAATTTGAAAAAACCAGGGATCATTATTTGATATGACGAAAAAATCATACTTACGAGAAATGAAGAATAGGGTTCGAAACCGTTGGAGTCTTATCATCAAACGGCTCAATAATAATAGTGAATCCTTTCGTATAAGTGGATACTAAAGTAGCTAGATGTGTAATAAGAGTGAGTGACGCGAAGTTTGATGGGTCGGGAATCTCTAATGTCTTCATGAGGGAGGATAGGCGGCTCGCGCAGAAACGCAGCGGTTTGCGTTCTATGCACACGCGATTTTGCACGTCTTTTAGGAAACCTGGAAAGTTAATAAAATTAGATATTGACTGTTGTTAAGTTTTTATGAATTGAAAACCGTGTGACAATCGTTGTTGTGACCAATTTGAAAATATGTATGTAGTGTTTTTAAGGCTTAATTTAATCCATAATTCGAGATGATTTCAATCCATCGCCATTAAATTCATTAAGCAACATGTATTTGGCTATTTGTTGTCAATTTCAATTTTGATTTTATAAATGTATTCAAAACAACATAATAAAATATTTACCTGCTGGAGATTCTTGTACAACATGTTGTATCCTTAGCCTAGTCTTTATGTACTCTATAAACCTCTTCAGGAAACTAAGGAAGTGTTCTGCATTTCTTATGTTTCCGGGGACCACCTCTGTAAATACAATTGATTTTAAGCTAAGCTTATTTTTTGCACCTGGAAGACTTTATAGTGGTATGCGGTACAGAGAATAAAGTCCCGCACACCTTCACTGATAAATGGGAGGATCCTCTGACCAGACGGTTGTTGTATCTCGTGGGCAACTGCCCGGACTATTCGGACTGTTGTATATGTTCAAATCGCACGGAGAACTTTGCTAGCGCGACGCAGGATTTCGATGTTAGTTCATCGTAGGTGGTTCGTTGTGGTTCTTTTTATTGCCGTACAAATTTCGCTTCTTAGTTTTTCATGTGGCGGCATTGATGCCGCTACAACTTTAATAGGCATTTTGCAAAGGATTAAATATTCGTGCTGTTTCTTAATAAAATGTCTGCAGCGAGCCAAGCAACTGTATAAGTTCTTAACCTTTTGAACGCCAAGCCACTAATTCTTCATATTTTTTTTTCACGTCATATTTGTGACGTTTGGCATACAGGGCACGCGCTTGCTTGTTACGTTTATGTGACAATGGCGTTCAAAAGGTTACAAAGCACACACACAACATAACTTATACAACTGCCAAAGTAAGAACCATGAGTACCTACGTTAATAAGGTCGTAAATTATACTTCATGGTATGAGATGCGCGGCAGATCAAGGTGAAGATGTCTGGTTTAGGTCGACTCCTACCGAAGAGACGGGCCCGTACTAGCAAAGGATAGAGTCGTGTGGATAAGGGAGGCCTTTGCCCAACATTGGGACGAAATTAGATAGCATGAGGTAATTCTCAAGTTTTTTTTTTGAGCTTTATTTTCACCCTAATTAATACTGGTTCGATGCTCTCGCCAAGAATGCAGGGCGCTAACAACAATAACAAAGTACTTACCATTAAGTACGTCATCAGGTAAGATGGGGTTGCCCAGTACGGCGTCAGTTTCCCTCTGCACGGCGGCTTGGCGCAGCCCCTCCACCATCTGCTCGTACTCAACCGTCAATCGCGCTGCGTCTGCCTCGCGGATTCTACATACAAAACGTTCATATCTTAAGCTTTTGGAGAAAGTTTTATTTATTTATTTTATTTAACCATTTATGTACACACACTTAATACAAAATATAAGAAGAAGGAAACGAAAATAGGTACAAAGGTGATGCTTATTTCTAAAGAAATCTCTTCCAGCATACCTGCGAAAGGAGAGTCGAGTAAAAGAGATGTAGACATCGTGTGTAAAAGTTATACATAGATAAAGTTGAAACAATGCATTTTAAATATAACATACAATATATAAATATCATAATAATATACTAAATAATATTATAAGATAAATAATAATACATACTTATATGCTACTATGGCGGGAAGGAAAGATAATGTTCGCACAAATCTTTCTTCTTTTGATTCTTCAAATCAATAATTTGTCACTATACTCAAAGTCCAGTTTATGTTTTTATAATCCCGGGTTTTAATTGTCATTCCATTTATGTTTCCGGGCTTTTAGAGGAGGTATTATCAACTCTATGTTACTTACTTCCACGAACATTAGGTAAATATACTCCACCTATTCCGATCTCTGGAAATAACCCTCTGTAGCATCGGCTGTTATGGAGTCTTCGTAAGAAATATAGAATGAACTGAGCTTTCCCTATAGGTACAGGTTTGACAATAATACGGGCAAAAAGAAGAAGAAAAAGTCAAGACAGTGCGGCCTGTTGCTATCTCTTTCCAAAACTCTAATTGGATAACGCCAGCACCACAGTCATGCAATATCACCATCAAACCAGAGAAAAGAGACAGATATTGGCCGTACAGTAATTTTGTCTGTCTCTAAAGAGTGGTCCAAGGCTTGGAACCGGTTTAAAAATAACCGGTTATTAAATGTTATAAATCGGTTTTATTGTTTATTTCGTTCGGAGTCGAAACTTTAAAAGAGCGTTATGAAGAACCCTAATTAACCGGTTTATTCCGCGAGAGCCGAGCAACACGCGGCGTCCGCTTTCGGCGGGGCAGTAGTGCAGCCGGTTTTTATACTTCAGTACGGCTGCGCATTGGAGGTAGTCGACAATAACCGTTCAAAACCGGTTAATTCTACAAAACCTATTTACGAACTTTTGTAGCTTATTACCGTTTAATTGGGGTTAAAGGTAGAACAAAACCGAAATCATAAGTTCCCTATGTACTAAGGCGTTTCGATTTTTTTTCCGGTTTCTAAGCCCTGGAGTGGTCAATTTTGTTAAGGTATTAGTAGGTAGGTATACAAACTACCCACCAAAACGAACAAATAATGAAATTACGTAAACTCACTGAGCCACAGTCTTCTCAAGCTGCTGCAAGGCCATCGTGCTCCTATCTATAGTCCGCCTCGTCACCTTCACGCTAAGCGAGTCTATGCATACGTTGTCAATGTTGTGTGCCTCGTCGAACACGACCACGGCCTCTTTGTTCATCTCCTTCGACACCACTTCGGCAATCTTCGGGTCCAGGAGGTAGTGGTACGAATACACTACGATTTCAGCATGAATTATCTGATGAGAAAGTACATTGTTACCTGTGAAGTTATACTGTGAGGTATTCAAATAAAATTAAGGTAGTACTGCAGTCTAAATTGTTTGCTAATCAAGTCTTATTGGTGTCGCGTTTTCGTACAAAGCTAGTGCTTAAAACTATAGACAAGTATCCGTTTTCACTTATGTGACACCTAAATGAACGCGTTAATAGAAGCGCGCTAGCATTCGTTGACGCGTTGTTTAGCATTAAAAGTACGCATTACACATTTCAAAATAAAGAGTAGACAGTTTTTTATTTACCAGCTAAGCACACAATAATAACTCCCAACAATTTTTGATTTATAACTTTACTATCTTAATATCTTTTCCCACCTAACTCTGTACTAAAATTTATCGAAAACGGTACAGTAATTTAAGAGTCACATACAAACTCACTTTCGCATTTGTAATATTAGTTAGGATTTTTCAACTTACAGCAAATCTGGAGAGGAAGTAGGGACACCAGTTCCTGTCTGCGCCATACTGCTTCATGTCATCGATAGTGTACACCCCGTACGGCAACATTGACTCTTTGCCTTCGCGGTTGAAACCCTCGTAGAATTGACCTGAGGAAAGCCATTTAAATTAGAAAATGTGAAGATGGAGACAGCTTTGTTGGTTTATTAAAGAAAGAAAAAAACCGGACAAGCGCGAGTCAGACTCGCGCACCGAGGGTTCCGATTGAGTCTTGATTTTTTCCGAGTTTACATTACCTTTTTTTTAAACTAACTACTTATCTAACAAACTGGACTGTATGTTGTCTGAAGAAATAAAGATTTATTATTATTGGGGACTCATTGTATGGGGTTTAATTAGTTTAATAATAATGAGAGTTTTCTGAAATGACGTCCAACGGGCGGTAGCACTGAGGCGTCGGATCCAGGCACCTGTTAACCTTTTGACCGCCACAGTCGGCTACAACCGATAAATAAAAAAGTGCCCAACACGCCACCGTCGGCTAGAGCCGACAAAAAAAACGGCGAATATGTGGTTTGGCGTCGGGGGCACACCGATGCGTTTATGCTCTGGCGTTCAAAAGGTTTCCCACATTATATGTTACGTTTTCAAAGTCGAGGATCTCTCAACTAGGTAGCGTCAAATGGTGGCGTGAATTTTCGCGAAAACCGTAATTTTTACCATACTATACACATCTGCCTAGCCTAGAATACTGGACTGATGTGAAGTGAAAGATAAATTTATTATACAAATACAAATATACAAAATATTTATTTCTGTACCAACTAGTTTAAATTAGTTTATGATTGGAGCCTCCTTTTAAGCATGATAACGCCTGTGTTAGGAGACTCCGTTCCTCCATAGGCTGTTTGTACAACTTACATTTTTTCTTTTTCTTTTTTTTTTTTTTTTTTCAAGATTAAAAAATAATACCTAAATAGTACATTTTTCTCGAGCGCGTGTTGTGTTAACATAAATAACAATTAAAACATAAATAACAATTAAAATTAAACATAAATAACAATTAATTATAGATGGTGCATGGTTATTTTAGGTTTGCAATCTTATAATATCAAAGAAAATTTTAGTGTAACAAAAAACTTACAAATAGGCACAGAGCTGTCTGATTCATGTCTGTCCCTGATGTAGCTGGCTGTCAGTGCGTGGCATTTACCATCCACCAGCTTGCCTTCCCTCTCTCTGGATACCTAGGACAAACAAGGTTTTACATTCAGGTTTGAATAACTTGATGGTCGGTGGAACAATACAGTAGTAACTATTCTATTTTTTTTTTTATAATAACCATGGATTTTTGGCTCTTTTAAACAGTTTAGAAATCAATATCAAAATGGCAATACTGATGCCTAGTAAGATCATAATTTTTTTGACTGGCCTGTTGGTTGCATGGTTAGTGACCCTGACTGCTAAACCGGAGGTTTTGGGTTCGATAACCACCCAGGAGAAATCTTAGTGTGATGAGCATGATCATTTGTTCTGAGTCTGGGTGTAATTTTTCTATAATATGTATGTATTTAGAAATATATAAGTATGTTTATCAGTTGTCTGGTCGCCATAGCACAGGCTCTGCCTAGTTTGGGATCGGATGACCGTGTGTGAGTTGTCCCAAGATATTATTATTATTATAGTTCTCCTGTCCCAATTTATTTGGGGTTGCTGCACACACATTGTATGTCTTCTTTTTCTGTACTTCTCTATTTGTCATCTCAGTACTCAGCTCCTTTCTATCTGTCACCGGAAAATGGCAAACTCCGTAAGATTATAAAATAACTCTTGATAAAATATAATATCGTCCAATTTCACAATTTTTTTTACTACTAGTAGAAAGCTGCACTATTACTGAGTGTAATAGTCATTTCTAGCCGTTTCCTGTGGGTAGTTAAGCCTCTGAAAACAACTAGTTAATACTAATGCAACATGTGGGAGTGGAAGGCAACGGAGTTTTGCTCAGCTGTGAGAAAATTTTGATTGACTGAAAAAAAAACTATAGTTCTTACATCAGGATGTATGCAAAGGTTCTTCCTAGAGGTCAACACGACACCCGTGAGGCTTGGCTTCTCTCCTTGGCACTTCTCATAGTACTTGATCAAGTTCTTTAACTCTTCCAGTACCTTCTCTATCTCGGGCACTGTTCGAGAGCAGTAGATAAGTTTTCTGAAAGAAAAAAAATTATAAGAATAAGGCTCTCAGATGTCAGCTTGTAAATGAAGATCTATTCTTTACTATACTATGATGCATAGTAAAATTTGAGTGATTATAGGTTTTAAAACCCATTTTCATATGGGGGAAACACGTGGGCAAAAGCTAGTGCAATGTAATGTAATACAAAGGGGTTTCTTAAGGTACCTGATGTGATGAGGGTTATGTATCATGTACGCAACAATTAAAGAGAGAAGCGATATGGTTTTGCCGGTTCCTGAAGGCATCTCCAATAATCCATGGCCCTGAAAAAATAACAAAATGGTTGAATATGTTAAGTAATTGATATTGTTTACATATAATGTCAATGTTTTTGATGCATAACCTAAAATGTATATGGATTGCAATTTATATCTATATATTATATCTGTGTTATGGGCTTTATGAATGAAACATGAATTGGACTTTTTCGGAAAAGTATTTATAATGCTTGCTTGAGCATCAATACATTTGTGACACAACAAAGGCCGCGGAGGCGCGAAGTGCCATTCTGCCAATGGTAAGAAAATACATAATGTAAGTATGTAAAGAATTACTTACTTTAGCGTCTATAGCTCGTTTTAACTCCAACATGTAGGCATACTGCTCTGGATAAATGTAATCGTAAGGGAAATAAACAAGAAGACCGTCCACGGTGAGCCTGTAAATAACAAAACACACACCATAAAACATCAAATGGCACTTTAGACCGCAATGAACTTCTATTATCCTGATTTACGTACTTCATGATCGAAAATTAACTTTATTTAGTGATTTATTTAACGAAATTTTAGACAAAAAGAAAACTACGGACGAGGTTTACGGACGAGGTAAACCTGTCCGAACTTTACTTCTTTGCCTTTTGTTTGACTGGCTTTGACAGCTTCATTTTGACATTAGCACTGACATTCATGCCTGAGCGTTTACGACGCCGAATCAATCAGCCAAGCGTAACAGTAACTTCTGAAAAAACAGTTACGTTCGACTTCCAGTCAAACCCAGATTTAGCACAGGCAATTTATACTAAAATGGAATGACTCTGTTTGATCTTCATAATCCATTACTCAGTTACTGGGTAAATTTACGAAGATGGAAACGAAATAGTGGGATAAAGATATTTTACTACTTTCACCCTGAACTAAATTAGAATATATTTTTCCATGAAATTATGGTATATAAACTAAATCATGAAGTATTTATTTTCTCTTCTTTTATTTTGAATAGAAAATAGCAGGAAAAGTAATAAAACGTTTATTCTTATGTCAAATTGTCAACAACAAAAATGGCTGCAGAGTTGGCGTCTTTCATAGAATTAGACATTCTATGAGTATTTTGTTTTTTAGTAATAGTTAACGCGTTGTTCCCTGTTGTTTATAATGTGCAATAAGTTATTTATTTATACAATTCGAATGGTCATGATGTTTTCTTGATAAATACTTGTCTAGTTTCAAATAGGGAAGATAGTATTACGTCGAACAGAAGTTCTAATATTTTATAACTCTATCGTACCGGATCGCCGCGAATCTATGAAATTCAATTTGTGATTATTATAATGAATTAAATAAACAATACTGCAAGATGGAACTGGAAGACGTGAAAGTGTGTCGCATTTGCTCTATAATGGACGTGAAATTGCACGATCTGCGATCACACCCATTAGAATCTTATTATGAGTCTGTAATAGGAACCAATGTAAGTTGGTCCTTTGTTTATTTATTTAGATATTATAATAATAAATATATATCTATCTAATCTATTAACTTTAATTGCCTCTATATTGTCCCACTGCAAAACAAAGGCCTCCCTCTCCTTTTAACACAATAGCAGAATATAACTGAAAATAATTATTTTTCAGATTGCCAAGTTTTCGTTTTGGTCAGACATCTTAGGCCTAGGTTTAATACAAGTATAAATGAAGGGCTTCTACCTTAGCTGCTGTTATTTTATCAGTCACAAAAACAAAATGGTGCTGAAGAGTTTTTAAATATAGGATCTGTAACTATACTACTAGCTTACTGCCCATCACTCTGGGGCCACATTATTTCCATAATATATATATACTAATATAATAAAGCTGAAGAGTTTGTTTGTTTGTTTGAACATACTAATCTCTGGAACTACCAGTCGGATTTGGGAAAATATTTTGTATATGATAGCCACATTCATGAGGAAGGCTATAGGCTAAACGGGAATGGGAAATTCCTATGGGTACGGGAAAATCTGGGATATGCGCATACCAAGTCACGGGCAAAAGCTAGTTACATAATATATATTTCCACTTTAATATGTCAACATCCACACTCCTGAGTCAGTCACATATAATCACAACCTAAGATAATAATTGAGTTTTAAATGAAATCTCTGAAATGTAATGCTTCAAAATTCACCATAAATACTATTGCTAACCTATTATTATTCTATTCCAGACTCAATACACCAACTTGCCACCATATGCCTGCTTTGAATGTGCAGCACTTGTTAGAAAGTTTTATTTTTTTAGACAAAAATGTCTAAGGAGCCAGGCAGTACTCCACAGCACTGCAAATTCTGTTGGCAAGGTAAAAATGATTAGAACTCTAACCTTCTAATTAATAATAAAATAATAATAATATAACCTGGGACAGCTCACACACGGCCATCTGATCCCAAACTAGGCAGAGCCTGTGCTATGGCAACCAGACAACTGATAAACATACTTATATATTTCTAAATACATACATATTATAGACAAATTACACCCAGACGCAGAACAAATGATCATGCTCATCACACAAAGATTTGTCCTGGGTGGGAATCGAACCCATGACCTCCGGCTTAGCAGTCAGGGTCACTAACCACTAGACCAACATTACATTATTATTGACTTACTTATAAATACTACTTACTTATGTTATTTATTACTATTGACTTATTATAAATAATTATAGAACCTAATTATAAACTAAACTTATGTTTCAGCTAAAACCTAAAGAAATAGTATTAATAGATAGAAAAGGCCTCCACATTACTTCAAACCTTGAAATTGTCAACTTGCCGAAAATAGAGGTATTACAGCTACCAAAACCTCAATTAGATGCGAGTGTAAAGCTTGAACCAAGCAGTGAAGATGATGATGACAAGTTTAAAATTGAAGATCACAACTACACTTCCTTTAATGCTACGGATCCCAGTCTCTCCAGTGATGATGATGAGGACGACGAACCTCTATCACTTCATAAGAAGAAGAAAACTCAAACTGTAAAAGCGGTTAAAGAAAAGGTATACTTGAAACAGGAATTTGAGCCCGAAGTAAGTAAATTTTTAAAAAGCTTCCAGCGATGAATATCCTAGCTTGAAGGATCGCCTTTTTTATGATAGCTTGCTTTGTCGACGAAACAGCTGGCAAGCAAGCACCGTGATCCTATGGGTTGGGAAAAATTATTTTGATTGAAGGTAAATAATATAATTAATCCGTTTTTACAGTTTGCTGGTGGCTCTACTGATACAATTGAAGTTGAAATTCCCAAAGTGGTTCCGAAGAAAAAGAAACGGCAGCTGAAAAGACGAGTTGTTAAGAATAAAAAAGAGGTGTCTAAAAAACCAAATTTGTCAAGTGAATTCAAATGGAATGATTTTGCACAGTACATTGATGTTATTACTTTAACGGTATGTAGAAATGCAAATGTATCTGATATGTTGTAGCTATTATTAATGGAATCTGTTGTCCTCAAATGGTTTTTACGATTATTTGTGTTATTTTCATTTTCTTACTCATATTCATATCTTTATTTGCATTCTATAATGTGTGAAGATCTTATGGGCTTATAGCTAAGGTACAATGACGAACCCTGTAGGGTACAGCAAAAAGTATAAATTTAAGGTTTGAAAATAAAATTAAAACATAATCAATTAACAATTTTAAAACATTTCCTTAATATTAATTAACTTAATAATAACATTTATTTGAGATCAGTTATAACTTAAAATTATTAGATAGGATTAAATTATAACATATTTTATAATCTTTTTATTTTAAATAAAACAAAAGTCGAGTTTGTTACACCATTTATAACTCAAGAACAGATGGACCGATTTTGAAGATTTTGGTTTGCTGGATTTGTCTTTGCCCCAAATAGCAGAATAACTATCAAAATATTGGAAAAATTTAAGAAATAAATGTACAAAAATAATTTTTGGAATACAACGCCATTTCTGTACACGGCAGAAAAATATTCTGAGCGGGTACGAAGTTCGCCGGGACCACTAGTAATAATATAATATTTATCTATGTATGTATGAGTGTGAATTCTTACCAACTAACAATGTATGGTGCCTGTTTGTGTGAAATATTTTTTTTGTCATGTGGTCATTTTATGTTCTTGAAAAGAAGAGTGAAAATTTTCGTTATTGTTTTTCGAAAACTGTCGGTGCCTCAGATGAAACTCATCTACCAAAACTGTTATTCTGATGTATAATTTTTATCTTGTGTTTCCAGTTGGAAGAGCAGAAAGAAGAGATACAGAAGCGGAAGGAGTCATCAAACTTTTTGAACTCTCCCTTCCAATGTAATCTCTGTTACAAAGGGTTTATTGATAATGATGCCTGGAAGCATCATGTCAGCAAACATGCTCCGGTAAATAATTAATCCCTTACAAAAGACATTAAACAATTAATAAATTAAAAAGCCGTTATCCTAGATAGACAATTATAGTCATTTTCGATCGACGAACATTTTTACTCGAATATTTACTCCCATTCTTGAACCAATACATTCTACTATATAAAGAGTATTTCTATTCTATTCTTCAGTTGTTCGATGTGCCAGTCTCTTGTCTGTTTGGGCAAGGTTCAGCTTGACTAAATATCCAATTTACTGTTTAAGTGGTAGTATAATCCAAATGTTTGTCAATTTGTCTTCAGACTGCAGGCAGCATAGAGTGTGAAGTCTGTAAGTTTAGGTTTAAAACCAAGCGCGCCTATCAGAAACATGCGTCCAACCATGAGAAAAAATACGCCTGTAAATCATGTCCATACATATCCACTAACACGTAAGTAAAATATCCTGTAAACAAACTTAAAAAAAAAAGCGTACACATAGTACCTGTACCTGTTTTAAAAGAAAAGTGGACCTAAAACGCTTCCCTGTGGCATACCTTGACACTAATCTTCTCTATTTATTATTTGGCAATAATTTCAAATTGCACTATGTTTAATTAAATTATCTGTTTGTGACATACATATAAATAAACCTATAATGCCAAAATGTGTTTGTAAAAAAAATAATTATGTAATAAATTGGTGATCAACACAGTCAATAGCTTTAGTTAGGTCAATGGATGAAAATGTAATACATTTTTAATACACAATATTTGTGTATTAGTTATATTATCATAGTAAAAAAAGCTTTCTTTTACCAGGACTCAAGCGAAGCAGCATCAAGGGTGGCATAAAGGAATTACTTTCAAGTGCAAGTTTTGCGATGAAATCTTTACGTAAGTAGAGCATACATTTAGATAGTGTATGAAAAAACTTTTGTCGTTATAATAATGTGTTGTGAAAGATTTGGTGAAGTTAAAGTAAAACTCCATAACTGTTCTTCAAAATACACGATTTTCCTTAGTTTGAAGGACGGGGGTCTTATTCATTGAAAATAGTCATGATTAGTCAGTCAATGCTCGCTCAATAAATGATTTCTTACTTACTTAACTTTTCTCCGTCAGAATATGGACTTCTTACATGAGTCACGTGCGTATCAAACACCCGTCGGAGTTCATATGCGGTTTCTGCGGGTACTCGTTTATCAGCAAGCTCGGCCTCGCCATGCACAAGACTATGATGCACAAGGATGTCCAAGTATGTACCCTTAACTCGATTTGATACTTTGAACTGCTTTGCTCGATGTCATCCCGACTGGGCGACGTCGAGCGAAGCCGGTTGTCGCTGAAACCCAGCGCTGTGGCTGATTCTAACTTGAGTCCTAGCATTATGTTGAGGGATGGCTGTTTTGCGCAGATGCCGATTTCCCCTATTTTTAACCGACTTCAAAAAAGGAGGAGGTTCTCAATTCGGTTGTATGCCTTTTTTGTGTTTGTTACCTCATAACTCCGTCATTTATGAACCGATTTGTGTATTTTTTTTCGCGTGAAAGTATAATACTTTCCGATTGGTCCCATAGAAATTTCATCAAAACCTCTTCAGTAGTTTTTTTAATCAAAATAGTTGGAAAAAATATGTTATCCAAGGAAACGAAATTGCACAACACCACTGAAAAGTAATTTGCTTTCCTGTAAAGTCAAAATACTTTTCAGTGGTGTTGTTAACTTTACTTTTGTTTCTTTTATTTGTTGTTAGCCTCTCTTTCTCTTTCTTTCATTCCATGCTCAACTCCTATAATCATCTCTTGCAAGCTATTTTGAACTCTATTTTAATAAAAAAATAGTTAATTGAGTTAACACTGAAAACCTGATCAGAGGGAACCTGATCATTAATTCTACAAACTTTTAAGCATGCAGCAAGAATTGGCACTCAGATATAAAAATGACTTGTCCTTATGTTTAGGAGAAGGAGAAGGAGAAGGAGAAAGAGAAAGCAGAAGAAGAAAAGGTAGAAGAGAAGACAGAAGATGGCCCATACTGTAAAGAGTGTGACGTCAAGTTTATATCGACGGAGGCGTACAAGAGACACATAGTGATGTCGGTCAAGCACACCGAGAGTACAGATTCTATGTAAGTAGCTATAAGGTTCAGTTTTGACATCTAATTCAAGTCGTTATCGATGTTCCAACGCGTGGTGATATTAATCAAGCTCAATGCTGGTCGACATAAGGTCTTGTTTCGTTTGTTTGAAATTCAGTAAAAATCGATATCAATCTTTACGCATACGTGACACACGTAAATTTATTCAGTTGAAATAAGGTTCAGTTTTGTTTGTTGTTCAACAGTAAAGGCTGCCGGACGTGTGGCGCGACGTTCGAGAACTCGGAAGAGTTACGGCTGCATCATCGTAAGGAACACACGCGGAAGAGGCCCAAGAACTACGGGAAGAAACGTTCCAACATGACTTGGCCTTCCAAATGTGAACACGTAAGTTTAAAAACTGCTCAAATGTTCTGGTCATATTTCGACACTTGCAAAACCTATAGGATAATTGCCATTGACTTAGAATTAGAATCGTGAAATCTTGAAGGACTGTTTTGAAGAATTATATGGAACAACTTGGGGAGCGTTCAAGTATTACGTAACGCGATTTTTGAAGATTCTTGACCCCCCTCCCCCTCCCTAAACGTTACGTATCATCCAAGTGACAATTTTTACCTAAAAGTCACAATTATGTCTACTACTCTCATGCTACCAATTTTTTTAATTAATAAATGTCATTTCAAGAAAAATATTGATGTTTATTTTTGTTTGGCAAAATGACTACTGTTTAGTGACTGTGTAACTCGAAAATATGTTTAGTGACTAGCTCACTTTAAATAAAAAAAAAACAATGATACGTAACGCGTTGTCCGAACACCCCTCCCGCCCCTGTAACGCATTGTAACGTTTTACAAGACCCCCCTCCCCCCAAATTGCGTTACGTAATACTTGAACGCCCCCTTGACTGGTTTAAACAAAAGGTTTTTTTTTAAACGTTTCCGTAACTTGACGGTATTTTAGTAGTTCAAACTTGACTAATCTCGAACTGAGAGCAGTAGCGTGAATTTGTAAACCTATCACCGGGTAAGCCTAGATGAATTGAGCTGTCAATCCATACAAACAAGATAGAATGACAGTTCACTTCATGCTCACTTCACCTAAGTTTACACAGTGAAATATTGACAGAATATACCTGAACAAAAGTTATTTAATAGTAAAATTGTTGAGTTATTTAAAATTTGATGTGTTTAAAGAACAAATAATTTGTTGCAGTGCAGTGAAGTGATCGCGAACGCGCGCGAGTACTGGACGCACTTCCGGCGCGCGCACCCCGACAAGAACTACCCCATACAGAAGAACCACATCTGCGATATCTGCGGGAAGAGCTTTAGGGTATGTCTTACAACAAACTATAGTACCTTCTATGAAAAAAACCGTAAAATACCGACTAACAAGTAAAAAATAAATGTTAAAGGCCTGTTTGCATTAATCAGTTAAACTTGAAGCGCTTTGTAAATACTTTAACCTTTTGAATGCCAGAGCATAAACACATCAGCGTGCCCTCGACGCCAAGCCACTAATACGCCGTACTTTTTGTCACATATTTGTGACGTTTGGCGTACAGGCACGCGCTTGCTTGTCATGTATACGTGACAATGGCGTTTAAAAGGTTAAGGGACGCTTTTAGGTTACGATTCTCCTCCACATTAATTATGCGCGCAAAAAAGTTTGAAAATTTTGCCAGCAGCTGAGTTCTTCATCGGTAACCCATCAGCCTTTAAAGAGAGTGAATGGGCATCCTCTAGGTATTTTTTTTGCATGATACATTTTAGCTAGATCGAGGTTCAGGTGCTGGCTCTTAGCGCAAAAAATGCGTTGTATATAAAATCATCATCATCTTCCTGCCCTTATCCCATGTAATTTGGGGTCGGCGCAACACGTTTTTTTTTCTTCCATTCCGTCCTGTCAGCCGTCATGCTATCACTAACTCCCTTTTCTTTTATAGTGATATAACTAACTAACCTTTTTTTTTTTTTTTTTCTCGGGGGGAAATCCTCATGGAAATCCTCCACCCTGGGGCGGGTGGAGGGGTCTGTCAGACTCTTACTGACTAAAACCACCCCGGTGTTCCATCTGCCACCTACGCCGGGGATCGCGGGAACGTATGCGACTTCCGCAATCCCCGGCTGGTGCCGGCCCGCCTCTGCGGGCCACCTCGCGTCGGCGAGGGGAGTGAGGTGTTTAACTCCCCTCGCTACGTCAAAGAGGGGCGCACGGGAACACCACGCGCCGCCACCTCGGGTCCGGATGAGTGGGGGGCGACGGACATCCCCAAGTCCGCCGCACCTGGACCCAGTTAGGGGGGCCGGAAGAGGGCAGCGTATGCCCTGACGCGAGGTGGCCCGCAGAGGCGGGCCACCTCGCGTCGGCGAGGGGAGTGAGGTGTTTAACTCCCCTCGCTACGTCAAAGAGGGGCGCACGGGAACACCACGCGCCGCCACCTCGGGTCCGGATGAGTGGGGGGCGACGGACATCCCCAAGTCCGCCGCACCTGGACCCAGTTAGGGGGGCCGGAAGAGGGCAGCGTATGCCCTGACGCGAGGTGGCCCGCAGAGGCGGGCCACCTCGCGTCGGCGAGGGGAGTGAGGTGTTTAACTCCCCTCGCTACGTCAAAGAGGGGCGCACGGGAACACCACGCGCCGCCACCTCGGGTCCGGATGAGTGGGGGGCGACGGACATCCCCAAGTCCGCCGCACCTGGACCCAGTTAGGGGGGCCGGAAGAGGGCAGCGTATGCCCTCCTCCGACGCCCGATGCGCCTGCTGCGGGCAGGGAGAGCGGTTGTGATCTCCCTCTCCCTTTCCGCAGCCTCCTTCTGCGCGATAACTGTCTCGCAGAAGGAGACCACCGCGTCCCAGGACTCCTCACCGCCGACCATAGCATGGACTACGGCCGGCAGCGAGAGGTCACCGCCTACAACAGAGATGAGGGCACGGCGCGGCTCCTCCCAAGCTGCACACTCTGCAAGCGTATGCCGTGCCGTGTCCTCAACCTAACCTTTTTTTTTTTGATCTCGGGGGGAAATCCTCATGGAAATCCTCCACCCTGGGGCGGGTGGAGGGGTCTGTCAGACTCTTACTGACTAAAACCACCCCGGTGTTCAATCTTCCACCTGCGCCGGGGATCGCGGGAACGTATGCGACATCCGCAATCCCCGGCTGGTGCCGGCCCGCCTCTGCGGGCCACCTCGCGTCGGCGAGGGGAGTGAGGTGTTTAACTCCCCTCGCTACGTCAAAGAGGGGCGCACGGGAACACCACGCGCCGCCACCTCGGGTCCGGATGAGTGGGGGGCGACGGACATCCCCAAGTCCGCCGCCCCTGGACCCAGTTAGGGGGGCCGGAAGAGGGCAGCGTATGCCCTCCTCCGACGCCCGATGCGCCTGCTGCGGGCAGGGAGAGCGGTTGTGATCTCCCTCTCCCTTTCCGCAGCCTCCTTCTGCGCGATAACTGTCTCGCAGAAGGAGACCACCGCGTCCCAGGACTCCTCACCGCCGACCATAGCATGGACTACGGCCGGCAGCGAGAGGTCACCGCCTACAACAGAGATGAGGGCACGGCGCGGCTCCTCCCAAGCTGCACATTCTGCAAGCGTATGCCGCACCGTGTCCTCCCGACAGTCGACGCAGTGGTGGCATCGAGCGTCCGGCTCCCTGCCTATGCGACACAAGAACCTCCCGAAGCAGCCATGCCCCGAGAGGACCTGCGTCGCACGAAACGTCAGAGAACCGTGCCTTCTCCCGAGCCACAGGTCGAGCACTGGCCGGATGGCCTCGATGGTGATGAGGCCGGCGGTAGGGCTCGAAAGCCTGTCCCGCCATTCCGCCACCAGGACCTCGCGCAGCTGCGACCGACGCAACTCCAGGTGTCGCTGCGTCAGTCGCTCGCCGCGCGCCCGCGCGTCCTCGCGCCACCTGTGCAGTGACGCGAGCACTTTCGCCTCCAGGTCCCACGGCGGAGATCCGGCCAGTGCGCAAGCCGCCTCGTAGGAGATCGTGCGATATCCCCTGATTACTCTGACGGCCATCACCCTCTGCGGCCTCCGCAGAACAGTGATGGTGCTGGCCGTCAGGTCAGCCGCCCAGATCGGGGCCCCATATAGGGCCATCGATCGCACGATCCCCACGTACAACCGCCTACAGGCGGTGCTCGGGTCCCCCAGATTGGGAAGCAGCGTTGACAGCGCCCCCGCCGCGCCCAACAACTTGGGCGCCAGCCGCCGGAAGTGGGGGCCGAAATCCCACCGGCTGTCGAGTCCACCATGAAGTATCTGGGATTGGTGCTCGACAGCCGGTGGGATTTCGGCCCCCACTTCCGGCGGCTGGCGCCCAAGTTGTTGGGCGCGGCGGGGGCGCTGTCAACGCTGCAACGGGCCCCCCCGACCACAATGTGCGATCCCGGCGGCGGCGCTCGCCGGGGGCCATGAAAAACAATGGCCTCCGACTTGTTGAGGGCCACCTCCAGGCCGAGGCGCCGTATGCGGCTCACCACCTGTGAGACCGCAGCCGTCGCCAGCAACGCTGCCTCCCTGTGCGAGCTCCCCCGGGCAGTGACCAGTGTGTCGTCAGCGTAACACACCAGCTGCACTCCCGGCCGGAGCTCGCCCCTCAGCGCCCAGTCGTACCCGATGTTCCACAGGAGCGGGCCCAAGACCGAACCCTGTGGAACACCGCACGACATAGGGCGCTGGCATCTGCCATCGCGTCCCAGATAGGTGACACACCTTTCCGCCAAATAAGCCCCGACGACGCGGCGGAGGTAGGAAGGCACTCGATGATATCGTAGTGCCTCCCGAATACAACTCCAGGGCAGGGTGTTGAAGGCGTTGGAGATGTCCAAGGACACCGCCAACAACACACCGCCCCGCGACACCGCTTCCTCCGCCAGGACTCTCACTCGGGATATCGCCGTCACAGTGGAGCGCCCTTGCCGAAAGCCGTATTGGCATTCGGCCAGGTCCGGCCCCTCTCCGCACAAGTGGCTGACGAGGCGGGCTGAGACTATCCGCTCAAACAGCTTTCCCACCTCGTCGAGCAGCACTATGGGCCGGTACGCGGACGGCGAGTCCGCAGGGCGCCCCGCTTTCCTGAGCAGGACCAGACGACCAGATTTCCACTGAGCGGGAAACTGGCCCTGCTCAAGGCACGCCGAGTAGAGTCCTCTCAGTCGGGGCTCCAGCTCCTTCAGAGCGAGTCCTAACGCGCAGCCGTGAATCCCGTCGGGCCCCGGGGCAGTGTTCTTTGCCCGGAGCCGTGTCACGGCCGCCCTCATCTCTGGTTGTGTCACCTCTGGGACGCTGGCGTCCTCTTCGGGCTCTGCGGCTGTGGGCAGAGCCATCGGCGGCGGAGCGTGCTCCGCTCGTGCCGGGAAGAGGGCTGCGACCACGTCCTCCAGCAGCTCGGGTTGGAGACTCTCCGTGAGCGGGGGCGCCCATGGTCCGAGTTTACCTCGGACCGAGCGATAAGGACGCCCCCACGGATCCCCGTTTAGAGTCTCCAACATCTCCTCCCTGGCTCGCGTCTTCGCCTCGCCGATGGCCAGCCACAGAGCCTTCTTAGCCGCGCGATACACCTCATACCGCGCGGCTTCTTCGTCAGGGACCCGACGACGTCTTCTCCGGTATCGGGTGTACTGGCGCCTGACCTCCACGCACGAGTCGCGCAACTGCGCGATCTCGGCGGACCACCAGTACACCTGGCGCCTTCTGGGTTGTGTGTGGACCCGGGGCATTGACGCGTCGCAAATTTGCGTCATCGCCCCGTGAAACCACTGCGCCTCCTCTTCGACGCCGACGGGTCCGGTCGTTGCCGACTCCCGGATCCAGGCCTGCACAATAGCGGCCTCCTCGAGTAGCTCCCTGTCGAGGCGCTTGCGCGCCCAACGCGGACCGTCCGTTCGCGGGGCCGTTGGATTGCGGCCGCCCGCGGTCTGGGGGGAGACGTTGAAACGGATATATCGATGATCCGACAACGTCTCCACCTCCACGGCGACACGCCAATCGCGGACACGGCTTGCGACAGAGGGGCTAGCGAACGAAACGTCCACTATAGAACCACCCCGCTGTCGCACGCACGTGTAGACCGAGCCCCGATTCAGGACGGTCAAGCCGGTCGTGACCGCCCACTCCTCCAACGCCTCGCCCTTGACATCGGTGACCGGGGATCCCCACGCCGCAGACTTGGCGTTGAGATCCCCGAGCAGCAGCACCGGGCGAGGGTGGTACCGGTTCACGACGGCACCCAACTCGACAATGAAGCTCTCGAAGTCGGCGAGGCTCTTGTTGGGCGAGAAATACGCCCCAACAATGCCAACGCCGTCCGCGAGGGCGGCCACCCAGCCGTGACCTCGGGACGGGTCGACAAGAGCCCCTCCGATGATGGCCACCGAGCCGTCCAGGTCACCCACCCAATCATCTCGGGGGGGGGACGTAATACGGCTCGGCGACCACAGCCACATGGATCGACCACTCTGCCATGCTCTGGAGTAAGAGATCCTGAGCCCTGGCACAGTGGTTGATATTGCCCTGGAGGAAATGGAATTGTGCCATTAAACACAATCCATTCCCTCGGCACCATTCTTAGGCCGGGAGTCGGCCGAAGAGCAACCAGGCTGAGGGGGGTGTAAAGGGCCCCCGACAGCCTTGGTTGTCCCCTTCTTGTTGCCCAATTTTGGGGCGGGCGGGCAGGCCTTCCTGCCGACGACGTGCCCCGCGGGCCTCCCTGCATCCGTGCAGAGGCTGCAGTTTGGCGTCGCGGAGCACGCTGCCGCCTTGTGGCCGGGCTTACCGCAGCGATAGCACTGCTCGCTGCGGTCAGTTGCGGCGGCGCACCGTGCCCTGACGTGCCCAACGTCGAGGCAGCGGTAGCACCGCATAGCCCTGGGTTGCAGCAGCTTGACGCGTGCTGCAACCCACCCCACCAATAGCCGTCCGCTGACGGCTATTTTATTCGCCGCCGCTACCGGGCACTTCACCGTTATGGTGCCGAGCCCGGCAGCGTCGGCGCGAATCTCGCCCGCCCGCACGTCGCTCGGCGGACATCCACCGATTCGGGCGACGGCCGCCACGACCTCCTCCGGGGTCGTCGAGTCGTCCAGGCCATCGACGCGCAAATCAGCGGTCTTCACGGGCCTGGACACTCGGACGTCCTCTTCCCTGAGGAGTCCTCAACCTAACCTAACCTAACCTAACACAATATTTTCATTGGCCTCCCTTTCCCTGTCCATCCATCCACATTTATATTCATAACTCATTAGTTACGTGCATTTCATCCCTCCTCTTCACATGACCATACCAAGATAAGCGGTTTCCTTTTAACTTTTCCGTTACTGGCGCCACTTTTAAGCTACCTCTAATGAACTCATTCCTCACTTTTTCCATTCTCAATACTCCACACATCCATCTCAACATTCTCATCTCCGCTACATGCAATGCGTTGTACATAAAATATGTCACAGAAATGAATATGACAGACAAGTAGAAAACATATTATCGGTATCTAGATGTGATTTAATGTAAATAAGTAGACTTTATGAATTGTGCAATAAACTTTTATGACAGCACGGTTGGCGCAGTGGTTGAGCGATTGACTGCTGCGCTGCGTGTCGCGGGTTCGATTCCCGCACGGAACAAGTATTTGTATGGCCTACAGGTAGTTGTTCCGGGTCTGGCTGTTTGTGTATGTGACTTTGTATGTTTGTAAACGCACCCACGATACAGGAGAAATTCCTAGTGGGGGGCGACGTTTAAAAAAAAAATACAAAGTTCATCGACCCCGTGAACCCGATTCTCTTTAAGAAAATACAATATCACGAAAACAACTAATTACCTTCTACATCCACAGGGCAACGCCTTCCTCATATACCACAAGCGGACGCATTCAGAAGAGCGCGCGTACAAATGTTCCCAGTGCGACAAGGCGTTCTTCAACCGAGTCAACTTGAACGTTCACGAGAAGACACACTCCGACAACAGGCCTTATCCGTGCACCGTTTGCTTCAAAGCTTTCAAGGGTAAAGGAGCGCTGAATAGGCATTTTAGAGTGAGTATCATCATCATCTGCCTAGCCTTTTCCCAATTATATTAGGGTCGGCTTTCAGTCAAACCGGATTCAGCTGAATACCAGTATTTTACGTGGAGCGGCTGCCTACCAGACCTCCACAACCCATTAACTGGTGTGTCAGATTAGAGTGAGTGAGTATATTGTTTATTATTTAGTCATGGTCAATTAAATTATGTACCTACCCAGCCAAACTGGGCAGATATGATGACTGATGAATTTATATCAGAATTGTCATTCTGATATAAATTCATCAGTCATCATTAGTCATCAATTATGAATTTAGGAAAGCTTTTTTTGGCTGTTTTATATGTCTATAAAACAGCCAAAACAAGCTCTCCTAAACTCATAATTTCAAGTTAGTACACTCGCCCAGCTTCTTTTGATTCCGTTGTTAGCTTTTCTTACTTGAAAATATGGGTTAAGATTTCTTTCGCTAGATTTTACTTTAAATTTAATAATATCTATATTTATCTATACTAATAATAAAGTTGAAGAGTTTGTTTTGTTTGTTTGAACGCGCTAATCTCTGGAACTAATTTGACCTTAAGTCTTGTCTCCCAGTGGGGTGATGACAATCTGGTCTCTTTTAACGCCACCAAAACACAAGCATGTTTTTTTACCGCAAAAAGGAGTCGTTTCGACCTAACTCCGACTTTTCGGGGTACATCTGTTCCTGTAACCGATCGGCTCGAGCTCCTAGGCATGGAGTTGACACCCAGTCTCAACTTTGGTGCCACCATTGAGCACAAAGCCCAAACTGCGTCCAAAAAGCTGGGCAACCTAAATAGAGTGAAGCGATACTTCACGCCTGGACAGCTTTTAACCCTTTACAAAGCACAAGTCCGATCCTGCATGGAGTATTGCAGCCACCTTTGGGATGGCTCAGCTAAATACCAACTTGCCGCGCTTGACTCGGTGGAACGCAGAGCTAAAAGGCTCATTGGCGAAGTAAGACTGGTGGATGCCAAGCTTCACAGCTTGGCTCATCGCCGCAAGGTTGCCTGCTTGTCGGTCTTCTACAGATTGTACTACCACGACCTCATCCCACCGGCCCCCTTCTACCATCGGACATCTAGACGCACTGCAAGTTACCATCCCTACCTTGCTATTCCACCAATTCGCACTAAACGTTTCCAAACGTCTTTTATAATGCGCACAGCAAAGGAGTGGAACTCTCTGCCTGCGTCTGTGTTTCCGAACGCATACAACCCTAATCTCTTCAAAATGAGAGTGAACAGGCTTCTTCTGGGTAAGTTCGCTCCATCGTCGACTTTGTCTCTGTCATCTATGACCTAGACTAGAGTCAAGAGCAAACCCATATTAAATAAAAAAATAAATAAAAAACTTCCAGTCGGCTTTGAAAAATTATTGTTGTATATTATTTGCCACATTAATTAGGAAGGCTTTACGGGAACGGGAATTTCCTACAGGAACGGGATAAGCGCGTACGAAGTCGCGAGCAAAGGCTAGTTTAGTAATAAAGACGCTTTCAAGGTGCAAATATAATAATTAACATAACGTAAACTGAACAATACACCGACCGACAGGCAATGATATTATAGGAGGTAAATACGTTACACACTTTTTTTCAAAATGCGCACGTTTAAAACAGAAAGGGATAGAACAATAACTTAAAACGAGAAGGAAATAAGTCTATTTCTCGACGCTCAGTTTAAGTTTGTGTTTGACGTATCTGGCTATGTTGATATAATATCATTGCCGGCAGGTCCATGAGGAACTGTACTTGGAAGTCAGGCCACACCCTTGTTCAGCCTGTGACAAAACTTTCAAGTTTAAAGGAGCGCTAGATAGACACTTTTTAGTGAGTATTGCCCAATGCAACACTTTTATATTTATACTAGCTTCTGCCAGCGACTTCCCACGCGTTAAAGTCGGAATTCATGGCATGGGAACAAAATATAAACACATAGCGTACTTGTATGCCAATTTTCCAGATCCGTTCAGCCGTAAAGACGCGAAATGGTAACAAACAGAGTAACTTTTGCGTTCGCATTTATACTATTAGTATGGTTTGGATACTATGGGTGTTTTAGATTTGTTTTTAATTAATATTACTCAATTTGTGACAGATATGTCACCGGAAAATTGCAGACTCCGTAGAGTAGTAATAAATCTTTATTCGATTTTAATTTCTCGATAAATTATGAAAAAATAATTTTGTATACAATAAATCCTATCCAAATTCAATAGTTTCCCATATATCCGTGTCTTATTTAGAAAAAATTGTTAGCAATTTCACGCGATATTTTACAATCCTACGGCATTTACAATTTTCCGGTGACAGACTAAAGTACATTTCTACTTTACAACGACGAATTACAATACGACCTAAAAAATCTTAAAATAATTTTCACATTTTTGTCTTGGCAATCCAGTAACTACAGATTAACCAAACATTTTAACTCATTCGCTCTCTCTTGTTACAGAGTCACACAGGTCAAAAGCCCTACGAATGCGAAGTATGCGGCAAGAGTTTCTCCCAGTCCAACAGCAGGAAGCTGCACGTCCGCACGGTACATCTGAAGCAGCCGGCGCCCTATGTCAGTCGCAACCGGCTCGAGAGACGGAAGCAGGGGAACAAGGAACCGCCGGCACAGCAGTTTATATACTGAAGGACTACAATTTACATAGAGGAAACCGCATGTCTTAATCCAAATTTTGAAAGACATTTTCCAAGTCGCTCTGTGCTCGCGTGGTCCATTACCTACGGTTCACCCGCGCCTATTCTAGCTAGACTACACTATCTCAGTGTTGGACAAAAGGCTTCAGTTTCCCTTTTCGCCTCAGACCAATGAAAAGATTGCGGGACGACGTTTGATAGGTCTGGCCTGCAGTGACGGGAAACAAATTTTGCATGGCAACCATCATCATTTGCGTAGCCTTTTCCCAACTACATTGGGGTCGGCTTCCAGTCAAACCAGAAGATTCATCTGAATACCAGTATTTTACGTGGAGCGACTGCCTACCAGACCTCCACAACCCATTAACTGGGTAACACGGTTCTTGGCAAGGCTTGGTGTCAGATTTTCTGGTTTTTGATAATCAACATTGCAGTGGCAACCAATTCGTGCTTTAAAAAAATATCCTTACTGAATTTCGGGGACAGCTGTAGCCAATCAACAGAGATAAGTCAAGTACACAGGAGATATATATATAGTGCACAAGTGCACTCTCTGTCATACTGGCATAGTCCTCAGGGACGGCAATCCAACACTCACGGGGAGGGATCAGGCGCAGGACTAACAGCCTCTCGTGCTTTCCGAGGCCTTGGGGTGTCACAGAACTTCTAAACTCCGTGCTGCTACTGTGAAATTCCTAATGGAAAAATCCAGTAACACTATTTATGCCCTTCCTGGGAATCCAACCCAGGATCCCACTCTCGGCAGTTGCCGTACGCTTGTTAACCTTTTGAACGCCAGAGCATTAATGCATCGGCGTGCCCCCGACGCCAAGCCACAAGTTCTCCGTACTTTTTGTCACGTATTTGTGACGTTTGGCGTACAGAGCACGCGCTTGCTTGTCATGTATACGTGACAGTGGCGTTCAAAAGGTTAAAAGTCGTAGACATGGTAGTATTATGTGTAGGCAGATATCAACTTGTTTTATATTTATTTGTTTATTTAAATCTTATTATTGCTTAGCAGAGTGATCTTATTTATCAGTTGAAGAAGGCTGAATGATCTTGTTTGTAGTTTTTTTTTTTCTACAATTTGAGGCAACGAATTTTAATGTGCCAGAAGTTATGTTGGCTTTATATTGAATTATGTAGTTTTCATATTTTTATATCCACATCTTGAATCAATTATGTTTAGAGTGTAAGGTAGGTTTCCTTCTCAATTTGGCTCGCATCGAGTCAAAAGTATGCTCTGGTTTGCTACTAATAGAGGTATTATTTGGCAGTATATTTCGACAGCTGTAATGGTCGGCTCACACGGTACAGACTTCCATAAATTTCTATAGAATTTTATGTAAATGTAACAAAGCAATACAAACAAATGTTGGTGTGCTAGAACTTTTAAATTCAGAGTTCAAAGTCTGTATGTTGTGGATCCACTATAATGGCGTGGCGTATCTTAAATGTGGTTTTATGTTAACGTAGCTTTAAGTACAGTCACCATTTAGTAGCTGTTAAGGCAGTACAACTGAAACAAAATGTAGGCGTCACTACACATGCAATTTTACACCTCTGCCTAACCCTTCGGGGAATAGGAAGCGCGATGTTATATTTGTTTGACGGTGTCAATATAGCATAATAATTAATTTTATACAGTTTACATTTTTATTTTCCCGAGTATTATTTTTACCTTAATTTTAGACATCAGTGAGCTTGTTGTAAGTTATAGTAAGTTTTAATAAGGCACATTTGTGATTGTGAAGAAACGTATTCATGTAATGTGCTGCCGGAAATAAATTATTATAATTATACATTTCGTTTCTTTATTTCAAATTCTATTTTTAAATTCTTAAAAAAATCTTAAAATTCATCGATCCAGCCTTTTATGCAAAACAATTCGTGGGTTCAAATAGATGCAACACAAAACTTGCTGCTCTCAGTTCACAATTTACATAATTAGCACAGGGCGTCAAACGGGGTCGCGGTGGGCGTGGGCCACGTCATATAACGGCTGGACTGGAATTTGTGGAATCGATAGAAAAAAAAAAGAAACTAGAGTTAACGAAGGCTAGCTCGAAAAAAGAAAAAGGTTTTGTACAAGAGGGGACGATTCACGATTGTGTAGTAGCGTTCCATTCTACGCAATCTAGCTGATTGTCATCAACGTCAAACATCTATCATGTCAGCTCATCAGCTGTCATGTTTTATGTGACATTCGCAATACTTCGTATTGTGCGGTGTTATTTATCTGAGAAAACAATTAAAATCATAATAATATCGTCATCGTACGATACGAGGCATGCTCAAAAGAGGTAAACAACTGATAGTGTAGTTAAAGTCTAAGCGTGTGTGTAAAATGTCTGCGTCGCTGTCGAGTCCCGATGCCGCTCATCCACGATTCTTACAGAAACCCATTCTAAACCTCGGCGGTACAGTATTTCAGTTGGTTTTTAAATATCCTTCTTGATTTCACTTGTTTAAAAATCGTCCACTAACACATCTCTTCTCACAAAGTTAGGTTAAACAATCTGTGTTAGCGGTGAATATAACGTTCCTGATAATAAATTGTTTGATTTTCTCGCTCGTTTTCTTTTACATTCTCCGCCAAATTTCATTATAATTTTTGCACAAAGCACTAATTCATTGTATCATACATGTTATTATCTCATTGCTGTGATAACCTCAGAATTTATATTCAAGAAATTAAACTTTAACACAATGTATTAAAGATTGGTTTGCATTAAAACAAATCTTTTATCTCATACAGTGGCATTATTTTAAGAGACCAAATTATTAAGTGCAGAATACACAATTTATCAAAGCAGTTATGATAACAAGATACCTACTTCAAAAAGTTTTTGCCCACTGTAGGAATATCATTATTTTTTAGCCTGTATTATCCACAGCTGGGCAAAGAATTGAAGAAGGCCTCCATTGTTTTCAGTCCTGTGGGCTGTGACACTTATTTCCAATTCCAAGGAAGAACTTCATACAAACTATTAACTTTTATGTATATTTTGAATTAAGATTTTAATTTAGTTCCATTGCATTTGGTTCCTCCAGCTAAAACTAATTTATTGAAGACTTGGTTAAACCAAAACTACTCAAAAAATGGATTGTTTTGGTCAGTTCTAATATAATTGAGATTCACACTCCTACTAATTTTACATTCTAAAATGTTGTAACTTTGTCTAACTGCCTGTTTCTCTGCCAACACTCTGGCAACAGGCATGATTTTTATGTTTGTAGTCTAAATATGATGGCATTTATTAACCTTAATTGAGCCAGAAGAAAATATAAATTTCTTGAAGAACTGTCTCTTATTTCCTACAAAAACATCTTGCAAGAATCCATTCATAATATATCCATCTCCATTAACAACTAAAACTAGAATGGTACTTTGTTGAGTATCATTTTATTTATTGTACCTTAGTAAAAGTAATTAACCTTTTGACCGCCAGAGCATAAACGCATAGGCGTGCCCCCGACGCCAAGCCTAAATTCGCCGTACTTTTTGTCACATATTTGTGACGTTTGGCGTACACAATTCAACCCATTCCTTTTCTCAAATAGAATAGGCGACATAGTTTACTATAAATCCCAGAGAGTCAATCCGCTCCACAACAGACTGGATCTCCCCCATCAGCATAGGCTTTGAGTCGCAGAGTCACTCCTAGTTTATAAATAACTTCAGATCTAGGTCCTGATGGGATCTTAAATACAAAACTTTCCACACTTGCTTTATACGTGACAATGGCGTTCAAAAGGTTAATGTCAGTGAATATTGAGAAGATTACGTGGTTGTTGTTTTCCAGGTTTAAGGGTAGCCCTGGTCCAGCTGGCAGTGGGCATGGACAAGAAAAAAAATGTAGCAGCTGCAGTGGAACAAATACATAAAGCCAAATATAATGGGGCCCAACTTGTGGCACTGCCCGAATTCTTTAATGCACCATATGGCACTAGTAAGTATTCCAGAAATTGAAGTCAACATTTTCAATATTTTGTAGGAGTTAAATACGAATTATTATAGAAGAACTAGGCATATATCAGGGGGGTGTTTAGGGGGTTTGGACCCCCCTTAGCATACCACGAGAATAAAAATCGCTAGTACATATTGGGCAAATAACACGGATAATCCATGCCCCAAAATATACATATAATTACTGAACTGCGAAACAGATTGGCGTTCAGAATTCTGCTTTTCTGAACGCCAATCTGTTTCGAATTTTTAAGTTAACTGACAATAAGTAAGTTAGGTCTAATGTACCCTAGATTCACGTGAACAGAGGGCTGGGCTTTTTTCGGCCAACTAATCAGCATTGCCATTCAACGCGGCAATGCTGCCAGTGTTCTGGGCACTTTTGCCATTGACAGCGATGTGGATTGAACATGTTATAGTTTGTTAAATGTAAATAAAATTAGTATTTAGATTCCATCATTCCCAACTTAAGAAGCTTCAGCTATCGCCCTGATTAACGCGACAATCACGAATTTTGCGCGATGATCGCATTGTATCGATCCTCGCGCATAGTTTCTGATCGTCGCGTTAATTAGTTTCGTCTCGATAAGAATCTTACTTTGCGAATGAACTCGAGAGTCACTTTATTCATTTTAAATATATATATTTTTTACTTTAAATGTTGTAGTTCAAAAGTGCCGCGTAATAGTTTAAACTTTGTTCAACAATACCGGAATTCGCCCTCTGTCGGCGCGCCGACCCGATCGCGCGATGTTCTCTTTGTGTTAGGAAGACACCTAAGGGTATTCAAAACGGCTGCTCTTCATTCAACAATACAATGTTGTAGAATACTTCACGGAGTATGCAGAACGCGTGCCAGACGGCGAGTCTTGCAAGGCTCTGCAGCGCGCTGCGATGGAGGCCGGCGTGTGCGTGGTGGGCGGCACGCTGCCCGAGCGCAGCGGCGACGACCTGTACAACACTTGCACCGTGTGGGACAACTGCGGGAATCTCATCGCGCAGCATAGAAAGGTGACAAGAAATACATACTATAACTTTTCCAGAGAGATATGCATTTAAATAAGGTAAAACCCCGTCCAAATCGGATCAGCAGAAAAATCGCTACTAACATTACTTTTTTTTTAAGTCGGTTAAAAATCAGGACCTGGAGACATTCTGAGCACAGTTTTCATTAGAGAACATAATTAATCAATAAGTACTTCTAATATAGTGTCAAAAACCCGACCGGAATAAAGGTACAATTCCTTACATCGCGGGTGATCGCAGCCGCGCGCGGTCTATCGCGTGCGACAATAGTCCAGAATATGAGAATGTATGGCGCTGTTTGCGAGGTCTGCGACAGACACGCGCGGTCGACTTCAGAATCTGTGCCTAAAGGTACAATTCCTTACATCGCGGGTGATCGCAGCCGCGCGCGATCTATCGCGTGCGACAATAGTCCAGAATATGAGAATGTATGGCGCTGTTTGCGAGGTCTGCGACAGACACGCGCGGTCGACTTCACAATCTGTGCCTAAAGGTACAATTCCTTACATCGCGGGTGATCGCACAATAGTCCAGAATATGAGAATGTATGGCGCTGTTTGCGAGGTCTGCGACAGACACGCGCGGCCGACTTCAGAATCTGTGCCTAAAGGTACAATTCCTTACATCGCGGCCGATCGCAGTCAGAGTATGAAAATGTATGGCACCGCCTTCTCTAGGATTTGAGTAATTAATAGTAATTACCGGCACCTGACTGTAACAGCAACGCGACGGACGGATAGATCTAGAGGAAGTTCTAATGCCAAGTGCATTAGAACTTCCTCTAGATCTATCCGTGCGTCTTCGGCGGTGACACTTACGGCAACGCTTCGCTTCCAGGTGCACTTATTCGACATTGACATCCCCGGTAAGATAACGTTCAAGGAGTCGGACGTCCTATCTGCTGGAGATCACATCACGACCTTCGAGTACCTGGGCGTGAAGATAGGACTCGGCATCTGTTACGACCTGCGGTTCTTTGAGATGGCGCAAGTTATGTCCAAAGAAGGTAAGACTTTAATTTGCAGCTGGAAAATGGTGAAGATCAGAGTAGACTTGTGCAGTTCGCAAACAAACTTGGTCTTTAGAGCGCTCTTAAGCCTACACGCTCAATCTTATTCACACCAAATTGTTTCAAAATCAAAACTAATTTATTCAAATTAGGCTGAGTACCAGCACGATTGTACAAGCAAACATGTGCGTTAAGATGGTAAACCGGTATACCGCACAAATGGCTTGCACAATACGCTAGTTAGTACAAAATTGTACAATTAAGCATGTAGGTACGTGAAGACGGTACAATATAAATGCGCAAACTTTTTACACATGCAAGTCGCTATCGCGTGGACGCCATGCTGTGTTTGTGCCAATTAATTGAGTGTGTAGCCAAACCCTTATAGGCGAACTAGATCCTACATCCGTCACTCTTTATTTCATTCGATACGACCGACTTATTTGTAATAGAGTGAGCGAGAGCGCGGCGCTTCCCGAGCTAGTCGCTTCATTAGGTACTGCCGCTCACTTACTCAATGTACATGCGCTTCTCATCGTTCGTTAGTTCAGTTGTCTGGTCAGTGGAGTCAGTAGCAAAGCGAGCGAACGATCTGCCTTTCTTTGGTTTGGGACGGGAACAGACGAACTAAAAGAGCGATCTAGTTCGCTAAAGAGCCGTGAATTACTAGGCGGAACAAGTCGAGTTGTTGCATGTAAAACATTCGATTTACCTGCCATTTATACAATAAAGTCTGCCTTTGTGCTGAGTCTTATTTGTGTATGAATAAATAAATACTCCCCCCCTTCCAGGCTGTTCCATCCTCATCTACCCTGGTGCCTTCAACATGACGACCGGTCCTCGCCACTGGGAGCTGCTGGGCCGAGCCCGAGCCAACGACCTCCAGCTGTGGGTGGCACTGGTCAGTCCGGCGCGGGACGCGGAGGCCGACTATGTGGCGTGGGGTCACACCATGATTATCGATCCGTGGGGCTCTGTTGTTAAGGAGTTGGACGAGAAACCTGGCCTGTTGTGTGCTGATATTGGTGAGTCGCACTAATATTATAAATGTGAATGTTTATTATAATGGATGGAATTACTGTTTTTGGCACACGTCATTTATAAACTCGATTGAAACATAGTATACTTCTATCCCAGGATATCATACACTAACACTTGGGATAATTTCCGACTTCCACGCGAGCGGCAGCTAGTAATACAAAATGGAAGCTAATTCACCATGTTCATAGAATTTATCGTTCATCATGTCTATTCGACTTATGAGGGGTAGGTCATGGGCACAAACTCAGCGAGACACATTACTTTGTGTTATTTCTTTCATTATCAAAGTCCAGTCCTAAAATTCGAAGACATGTGACATCTACCGCACAAGACATACGTGGTGCTTCACAAGTTCACTACCCACTCTGTCACAGGGGGGAGGCCTGTGTCCCAGCAGTGGGCACACTATAGGCACATGTAATGTGTGTTTATAAATATTTTCGTTTTGCTTCCCAGATCTCAGAATGGTAGAAGAAGTCCGCAGTCAAATACCAGTGAGAAGTCAAAGAAGAACGGATATCTATGACACGATCAGTCACCACGACGACGAGTCGTAATACCAAAGAACAGAGTTCAATCATAAGCTATGTACAAAATGCAGGAGGTGGGGGAGGTATTTGTTGGAGAGGTATTTGTAAAACTGCCCAACTCATTTGATATTACTGATTTTTAATTGAATTTACTGGAAAACGTGATGTGAATATTGCGTTTCAACCTGATATGTTTACTCTAAAATTTGGTTCAATTTATAGAAAATATGTTATGTATTAGGGAAACAAATGGGAAATATAAATATACGTTATTATATCATTTATCTTACATGATGAATTCCATAAATCAAGGTTTTATAGATCGATAAGTTTAATGTCCAAAATATCTATGAGTTTTATTTATTTTATTTTATAATATTGAGAGACTCACACCATTGAGAAATGGCCTAAGATAAAATGTACTCAGTGCAATAGAAATAAGAAGGGATGAAACAGTACAATTTAAATTAAAATGTACTTAGTACGTTTATATATTTTTATTTAATATATCGTATGTTACTACCATACAAATATTTTATTGTAACATAGTGTTTTTATTAAAGTTTTGAATTTCTGTATAGTTTGTGGTTTTTATTTATGTATGTTTGTAATATTTGTATCACTTCTTCGCCGCAACCCCAAAAGAGCGTAAAGCCGCTTCCACCTAAAAAATAAGTTGTTAATAAAAGCTTATTATTCTGATATATTTTTCTAGGCATTCGATATTAATAAAAAGCACGACTAATCAACTCACGAAAACGAATAACCATAATAATGTGCCCACTATTGCTAGCATGTAGGTACCAGCTGTTTTCTATATTTTTTTAAATCTTTTCTGGTCATTGAAAAATAACTTAGTAGGCAAAACTACTGATATACCTCCCATACGTTTTTCAAACTTCTCCATTACAATCTGGCCAAGTCGAAATGTGCCCAGTTACTCGTTTCCAACAAGAGCAATCGTTAAAAAACAATACTTATTATACAGTAACTAAAATAAAGAGATAGTTTACCATGTCCATAGTTGTGTATGTAAAGTTTTCCATTCTTCTCTTCTGGTTCCAATCTGATTGCATCTCTCGATGGCCTCAGCCCGGCCCAATGTGTCACTATTTCTGCATGCTGGAATTATATTATAAAAGGTATAATAGTATAAAATAACATAAAAATTGTACCTTCCAGAAGAAATAGATAAACGTGTAAAAATCAGGCGAATTACCCACATTCCCCTAAGAAAATTCGCCTGATTTTAACTCGCACAATTGTGCGTTTATTATTTTTATTTTATTTTATTGGTTCACCAACAATTGTTCACATTGGTTTTATGTTAAAAATATCATGCAATAAATTATTATACATCAGTGCAACAATCACTTATAGGTTAACACCGCATGCATAAGGAAATATTATTAATCACACTCTAATGACTCAAATCAAAACTCTATTTTTGCTAAGGAGAAATTCCTACGAAAACCTGGATTTTGGGGACAAGGCCCAAAACGATGGAGGCGTCCTTGATTCGTTCGCAGTCTCGCAGTTCAACCTATAAGGTTGTCGACTGCTTAACCGGGCTTGCTTGTGGTGGCCTTAATATAATATTAAAGCCTCCAGCCAGGGCTTATAAAAAACTTCAAACTAAGCGACTATACGCTAAGTGCACCCTGTGGGGTACAGGCCTCGGCTTAGGGCGTCGCTGGGGAGAGGACAGCATGGGACGGGCTGGATTGAACTAGGGGCGCATTTATTCATTCATCCTTACAAAATCTCTTTTATAACTGCATTTCGTACTCCTATGTTTAAAGCATGCCGTGGAAGCCTTTAATTAAGGCTACACTATTACATGAATACTAAAAAGAAATATTACGAGTACTGTAACATGTATTTTGATATATGCTTTGTTGGTTGTCCTTAAATAAATAAATAAATATTGTAAATGCGAAAGTCAGATAGACTCTATTACATATCAAATCAATGTCTTAACCATTAAACGAAAATGTCTACTAAAATGTCGCGTGCACCCCATAGGTACAGTCAACAAAGCTATTTGGTATTCAGGCAAAAATATTAATTTTTCCAGTGTACAACCAATATTTATTTCTAATGTGTGCATTATCACTTATGACATACTTACGAGTGTGGTGTACATTAATTGTCGAATCAGCACACTGACAACATTATTTTTTAAAAGTAGTTGCAAGTTAGCTGCCTGCATACCAAATAGCTTTCGTTGACTGTACAAGGGCAAAAAAGTCCGAAAAACATGTAGTAAATAGAATAGATTTCATTTGTATGTGTTCCCCTGGACATTTTTGGTTCCCTAGAATTCAACGGGTTTAATGAAGCTTCACAGACACAGTTTTGTCTTTTAATATGGCCTGTATTAGGGAACAAGGGAACTTACTCCCGGATGCAAAGTACCCATAGGGTACTTTGCATCCGGGATTAACTTCCCTTGGGATAACAAAAAAAATAACTATTAAGGCGAACGAAGCCGCGGGCAGAAGCTAGTCAAAATTGATGTCTCTTACTTCAAGTCCAGGCATAATTTTCTTGCATCCGTTCAATATGAAGTCGGTGTCTTTTGGGTCTATTTCTGTGCTGAAGTCTTTTTGATGGGTACCACCCAGCACAACTGTTTGAGCGCTGCGAATATCAATGGACAAGTCAATAAAGATAAAGGGAAAGGGGATGGCAACTAAAACCGTTCCATTTAAAAAAAAATGTGGTGCTTTCCTGAATTTGGTTGCTATTTTATTTTTTGTTTTAGATAAGTTTGCTCTTGACTCTAGTCTAGGTCATAGATGACAGAGACAAAGTCGACGATGGAGCGAGCTTACTCAGAAGAAGCCTGTTCACTCTAATTTTGAAGAGATTAGGTGTATGCGTTCGGAAACACAGACGCAGGCTTTACATTTACCAACATTTCTCGACGCATATTTTTATAATAATTTGGACAATGATTAAAACCAGCTGTAGGTTAGTGAACATTTGGTAACAACTTACTTCGGTATGATATAGTTTCCGCCCTCCTCATCAATAACTGCTTGATTGATCCACGGCGCTTTAACCTGAGAAAAATAAATACTGTTACCTTATAATCAAATCTTGTGGTTTTCTGTGGGCCATCAACTTACGCTTCGAGGTCTTACCCCACCCCAATATCCATCTATCGAGCCTATAGATGTAAAACAACCGATTTAAAATGTTTTAAATAAAATGTTGCCGTTTTAAACCCCAAATAAATCGTTTTAAACGGTTGAAAACTCACCTAAAAAAATAAAAGAACTGTGTGTGTGTAGACGAGCTGGAAACGTTGCGTCGAGTCACGAGTGACGACGTCAACGAGAGTGCGAGAGTGTGAGTTTGGTTTTAAACAGAATGAAATTCATTGTTTATATCGTTTGAAAACAATGATTGATTTATTTACCAACACAGAGTTTTTAAGTTATCAAAGTCGAAAGTCAAAACGTTTATTTCAATGAGCCATTAAACGGCAATTTTGAACGTCATCATTTACAGTGCAGTAAAATAATAGTATTACATTAAAGTGACTCTACTGTCCATTCGGAAAGGTAGATTCTTATGGAGAAGAACGGACAAGAAATTCCATAGTTACTCTTTTCAAATAATGATTTTACAAAATTTGGTATACAGAAATTCATTTAATATTATGTGAGGACGATGCACCCAGAGTATGCTACTTATAAGAACAAAGTATTACCAGCAGAGGGAAACTTATTCATCTTCTAAAGAAATTTAGGTAAATGGTACTCACATATTTACAAATATTGGAACCATTAATTAAACAGTGTGTGAGTCAACAGAAAAATATCAATAGAGTTTTATAACATAGGTAGGTAATACCTACGCTTGGTCGGACCTCGGACGGACCAACTAGAACTAACCCGCTAAGTATATCAATATTAGTATACAACACATTAAAAAAATCTTTACAGTTTATAGGTACTCCGTTATATACCTACCTGGGGCCATCAACTTACGCTTCGAGGTCTTACCCCACCCCAATATCCATCTATCGAGCCTATAGATGTAAAACAACCGATTTAAAATGTTTTAAATAAAATGTTGCCGTTTTAAACCCCAAATAAATCGTTTTAAACGGTTGAAAACTCACCTAAAAAAATAAAAGAACTGTGTGTGTGTAGACGAGCTGGAAACGTTGCGTCGAGTCACGAGTGACGACGTCAACGAGAGTGCGAGAGTGTGAGTTTGGTTTTAAACAGAATGAAATTCATTGTTTATATCGTTTGAAAACAATGATTGATTTATTTACCAACACAGAGTTTTTAAGTTATCAAAGTCGAAAGTCAAAACGTTTATTTCAATGAGCCATTAAACGGCAATTTTGAACGTCATCATTTACAGTGCAGTAAAATAATAGTATTACATTAAAGTGACTCTACTGTCCATTCGGAAAGGTAGATTCTTATGGAGAAGAACGGACAAGAAATTCCATAGTTACTCTTTTCAAATAATGATTTTACAAAATTTGGTATACAGAAATTCATTTAATATTATGTGAGGACGATGCACCCAGAGTATGCTACTTATAAGAACAAAGTATTACCAGCAGAGGGAAACTTATTCATCTTCTAAAGAAATTTAGGTAAATGGTACTCATATATTTACAAATATTGGAACCATTAATTAAACAGTGTGTGAGTCAACAGAAAAATATCAATAGAGTTTTATAACATAGGTAGGTAATACCTACGCTTGGTCGGACCTCGGACGGACCAACTAGAACTAACCCGCTAAGTATATCAATATTAGTATACAACACATTAAAAAAATCTTTACAGTTTATAGGTACTCCGTTATATACCTACCTCGGTAAAATAAAAAAATAGTTATAATTAAGATAATCAGTCATCAAAACCAACCGTTTTAAACCGTAATAATATAATATATCAGATTTAGATTAGATTTCAGTTTTAAACGATTTCTTTCGTTTTAAACGGATTTGTTTTAAACCGGCCCTACATCTACAATCGAGCCTTTTCCCAACATGTTTGGGCCGGCTTCTAGTCTGACCAGATGCTGCTGAGTACTAGGATTTTATATGGAGCAACTGTCTCTGACCTCCACAAACCAGTAAATCTCTCTAATATAATAAAGCTGAAGAGTTTGTTTGTTTATTTGATAGCGCTAATCTCTGGAACTACCAGTCGCATTTGGAAAATTCTTTTTGTATATATGATAGCCACGTTCATGAGGAAAGTCCTACGGCAACGGGATATGCGCGTACGAAGTCGCGGGCAAAAGCTAGTGGGTAACAAGGTACCCCTTGGTAAGACTTGTATCGGATGTTCTGGCTTCTGACTATCGTAACGACTAACAAAGATATTCAAATGACAGTCAGGACCAACGACTTAACGTAGTTTACAAGACGGAGGAATCTCGATATGTTAAGATGGTCACCCATCCGCGGATCGACCTCGGCAAGCGTTGCTTAACCTTGATCAACCTGTGCGGCTGGTATTATTTAGCCACGCCCTAGTGCGTTAAACATCGCTGCCACCTTGTTAGTTGGCTAATAATACCACAGACTGGGCTACTCTCAAACAGTTAGTGCCAAAGCGCAGAAGAAGGGAGGTGCCTTGCATTAAATTCTGCTCTAAAGAACACACCTCCCTCCAGATTTTCATGATAATTTTAAATTACCTCTAGAACATCCTATTTGAAGCCCATTTGTGTGTTCTGTAGCCCTACTATGACGTGCTAATGCCATCCAATTCCGTTGATGTAAACGGGATAGTGCTATTCGCTATGTAAAGCTCCGTCTCCCTCTTAGAATCGGAATCATGATCGTTGTAAGACTTCATAGTAGGGCCCCAGCAATCTATTACTAAACGCCTGTATACTCACCTTAAGAACCTGTCCCCTAATAGGCACCACTCTGTCATCAGGCACGAGGAACTTGGCACCTATGCCAGTACAGTTGACCACTACATCATATCCGTCCAACAGTGGGTCTTGTAGCGATGAAAGCTTCGCTTGTTTGACCGTGCCGTTAGCTTGTTGGAATCGCTTTAGGAAGTAGGCCAGTAAGGTTGGTGGTGAAGAAACGAAGGTAGTGAATGTTTGACCGGCTCTGGAAAAAAAAAAAGAAAAAATTACAAGCTCCGAATGAAATTGTATAAAATGACGAGGCGAATACTAGCTTTTAAAATACGGATTGATATCTATTCTAAGATGTCGGACAGACCAGTTTCCCTATCGACACTGGTAAACGAGGCCTCACAACATAAAATTCATATATAAATACTTAATATTATAAATTCGGAGTAGCTCTGTCTGTCTGTTTATTTATTACCTTTTCACGTCTTACGGCCGGTCTCTCGACCTTTGACCAACTGTCAAATTAGCTACCAACAGTTGGTTGATACGTTATTGAAACCGGCTTAGCGTTAGAGGCTGAACGGATCTGAATGACTTTGCACTCAGGTAGACCATGTCCTGGACTAGGACAGAGGATGTAGCGGCATCAATGCCGCCACATGAAAAACTAAGGAGCGAAATTTGTACGTCAACAAAAAGAACCGCAACGCCATCTATCCTGTCAGCGACGAACCACCAACGAAATCGCGCAATCAAAGTTCTCCGTTAAAACATATTCAACAGTCCAAACATCAATATGGGGCAGTTGCCCACCAGTCACAACTACCGTCTGGTTCGGAGGATCCCTCCATTTCAGTGGAGGTGTGCGGGACTTTACTCTCTGTACCGCATACCCTCTATAAGGAAACATTTTACCCCGGGTGTATGTTCTCTTCGGAAGATTAACAATTTCCGTGCGGCGAAGCCGCTGGCAGAAGTTAGTCTTTAATAATTTTCTCCATAGAAACAGTGTCTACAAAGAACGAAACCCATTGTGTTGTAACATTGTTGCAAATACAATACAATATTCAGCAAGTCCTGCTGTATATTGGTACCTACTGAACACTACATACTTCAAAAAGTCAGTCTGAATTGTTGAAGTCTTATGGCGTCAATTGTCTGTTTCAGCAAAGTCGCAACAGGTCGACTTGCTTATTTAGAGGTACTAAACTCAAGGAAGGATTTACTTACGTATATTCACCAGAAAACAGTTTACTATAATCCTCCAGTTCCTTCCTATCGAACACACGATACCCAATCACCATATGAGCCCACTCCGGCTTGCAGAACTTCTCCTTAGTCCTGTAGAAGTTGTATATGGGCAGCATACAAACGCCGAAGCCACCAGCTTTCCATTGTTCGATGAGGAATCTGTATGTTTGTTCGCCCCACTTCCTGAAAATACGTTACTTTAAGTTTAGCTGAATCCGCTATCAATCACAATGGGCCTCATCAGAAGGCTTAAAGTTAACCAAAGGGCAATGGAGAGGGCAATGCTTGGTGTTTCCTTGTGTGATCGAATCAGGAATGATGATATCCGCAAGAGAACTAAGGTTACCGACATAGACCGAAGGATCGCCAAACTGAAGTGGTAGTGGGCAGGGCACATTGCTCGCAGAAAAGATGGTCGATGAGGCCGAAACGTTCTGGAGTGGCGACTGCGTACCGGAAGACGTAGCGTTGGAAGGCCTCCAACAACGTAGACCGATGACCTAGGGTCGCGGGTAGCCGATGGATGCGGGACGCACAGGACCGGCTGTTGTGGCACTTGGGGGAGGCCTATGTCCAGCAGTGGACGTCTTTCGGCTGATATGATGATGATGAATCCGTTATGTATGATGTTTTGAATATTCTTGTTTTTACTAGGGCCTGATCTGATATGAGGACTGCCTTTTATACCGGTCCCAACACGGCTCTTTATTGCTTTGGTGTAGTGGTCGGTCAAGCGCGACTATTCAGCGTGGCGCCCGTGGCTCAATTTCGGTGTAGATGTTAGGAACCATTATTATGAAACTCCCGCGCCCTTGACCAAGTCGTTGGTCCACCTTATCGGAAGCTTTCCAACGCTACATCTTCAGGTACGCGGTCGCCACTCCAGAAACGTTCGACTCATCGACTATCTGATTTGCGAGCAATGTACCCTGCCCACTGCCACATTCCTTGGTTCTCGTACGGATTTTTTATCCCCGATTCGAACGAAAGCTACAATTGTAATTTGTTCGGAATGCTATGAAGAGGATTTATTTATCTAGTATTAACTTAATAGGCCGATGTACTCGGTATAGATAAGATATGATTGGCATCTATCTAAGCGCTTTTTGAGAAGCTAATTATTTCTACAGTAGAGCGCCGCATATTTATTTAAATATCATGGACAGTATAAAAATATCTGCCCCGCTACTACAATAATAATATATACCTACTTTATTTCAGACACAGCTACATTTCAACAACTTAAAAATAAATACAAGTACAAAAAAAATATTGTTAGTAACAGCACATATAATAAACAAAACTTAACAATTAATTGATGTTAGTATTTTTACAACCCATATTATTATAACGTGTCATTACCACAGATCGGAATAGGTAGACTGTATTTACCTAATGTTCGTGGAAGTAAGTTACATGAAGTTGATAATACCTCGTATAAAATCACGAAATCATGACAATAAAACCCGGGATTATAAAAACATGAACTGGACTTTGAGTATAGTTACAAAAATATTGATTTAAAGAATCAAAAGAAGAAAGAGTTGTGCGAAAACAAAGCTATTTAATTTAACAGTTTTAGTCGGTACAGAAATCTAAAAACATAATAAGATCCTTCAATATAATTCATAAAAATTTTGTTCAAATGCATTCAAACCGCAATAAGTACCTAATTTGCAATTTCTTAAATCCCGGGATAAAATCGTCATGTTTTTTTATTTCGGGATTTTAGAGGAGGTATTATCAACGCTATGTTACTTTCTTCCACGAACATTAGGTAATTATAGTCTACCTATTCCGATCTCTGGTCATTACCATCATGAATCCACCGTGAAAAGGGGATTGTGCTATTCCTCCTGTGGCTCCTGTATACCCAATCTCACTCTCACAATGGAATCATGATGGTATTGTCACGGCATAAGGCTGATGCAGTACATACTGTATAAGGTGGTAGGGAGTACTTCCACATAGGTATGGGTACCACAGTCCGCCCGAACCATCGCCAGTCGTGTTCGGAGAGAATTCACTTGAAATTAGGTCTACCTGAAATCAAAACACTAGGGTAACATTAAGAAATAAAAAACATTAACGACCGAATTATAAAAGAGCTCAATGTTAAGGCTATTTAAGGCGAAAAGTTAGTACAGGAATAAATGTAAAATGTTTTATGGTAATGGTAAACTGCACCACAATAGTAAACCTAACTACGATAAGCTTTTACGTCTTAGAAATAAAGCCGTTACCAGTACGGGCATCAGAGTTATCGATGTGCTGTTGACTGTCATTCTTTATATATATATTTTTTTTTTTTTGGAGTTGATGTTTGACTTATTATTGAAGTGAAAACTTCTTTAGCGGCGTTGTGCACTTTTTGGGATGGGTAAAACATGTTCAGGTGTCAGGACACGTGACCTGATCGAAAATTCGTAAGATGGAGAGAAAGTTCTGAAGTGTTAATTTTTTAATATAATTATGTTTGTGTACGATAGCGCATTAAATGAATATTGTATTTTACCACATAAATGACAGTACTTTTATACTGATAATTAAAGCAATTCGTGCGAAATTATTCCCCAACCATTCCAAAATATCAAAAATGCACAACGTTAATGTTCAAGTTTTCACTTCTGCCGGCACTCCCGGAGTGCAACCCGTTGTTTTTTATTTATTTATTGGATCGCCAACAGCGGCTACACAATCACATGCATGTTAACACAAACAGGGACAAATACAAGTGTTTGCTTCCAATTATACGCGACCACATCATTCACATATTATCTAAGTACCTAAGTGTATTAAGTTTGACAAGACGAAAAAATTGGGCCTCGTAGGTGGTTCCCTCTCCGAAAGTAAAGGTATACTTGGGGCGTGAGAATTTTATTTACGAAATTGTATTCATAATGATTGAATCGATGTTGGTAAAGTTGTACTAACATCAAAATCTTTGAACGTTTCTTTAATTCTAACAGCACAAGTAATGCCAATCACTCCTGCACCGATCACAGCAACTTTCACCATTTTTATATAAACTTGGGACCACTAGATACAAATGCTTTGAAACAATGCTCCTTAATGCCTTTACTACATGTGTTGCTGTGAACTGTTATCTAATCTCAAGAGTTCAGGGGTGGATAAATATTATATTATGCCTTGAATAATATTCCATTTGAATGTCACCGGAAAATTGCAGTTTCCGTGAGATTGTAATAAATCTATATTAGATTTTAATGTAGGTATTATGATAAATCGTTTCGTATACAATATCCCGTCCAAATTCAATACCCCGTTGCCAATGTATCCGTGTCTTATTAAAAAAAACACACCTTTTTTACAAAAAATACAACCGACTTCCAAATAAAAAAAACACTACAAAGTATAAAATAACTTTAATTTCGGAAGGAAGAAAGAAGTTTTTGGCTGTTTCTTCGTATTTTAACACCGACTTTAAACTTTTTATTTTTCACTTTTAAGTGGTACCCCACTCCTAACAACACCACTGGAAAGTCACAGGAAAGCAAAACACGCAATTTCGTTTTCATACTTGGATGATATATTTTTTAGTTATTTCCATAGCGTTATATCTTACGGTATCCTATTATGGGGAAGAGCTGCAGACATACAAAATATATTTGTGTTACAAAAACGGGCTGTACCTACGAGCAATATATCAGCTGGGGTCAAGAGTTTCCTTAAGAGAACTTTTCAAAGATATTGGAATTCTCACGGTAGCATCTCAATTTATTTTTGCAAACATATCATATATTAGGCAAAATATACACTAAAACCAGTGACATCCATAACTTTAACACTAGAAACAAGCACAAATTACATGCACCATCCCATCGTCTTCGAAGGGTCCAAAGCTCATTTGTGGGGCTCGGTATCCGTTTTTACAATAAGCTACCTCTTTCTTATCTTGAGCTGCCTTTTAACTCGTTTAAAGCTAAAGTTAAATCTAACCTTTGTTCGAAGGCATACTAATCAATCAATGATTATTTAGACGATGATAATAGTTGGTCGCAGTGTTGAACGCAAGACATACTTCGTTTTTAATGTTCTTTCATAGTTAGCTTATGACATATGAGTTCATATATTTGTTAATTTATATGTCCGTAGAGGTCAATTATTTGTTATTTTTTTTATGTATTGACTTAATACTCTCAATGTTTTATAATGAATGTATTGCAACATGTGATTAACTAGTGACTTCGACAGCAGCAAGTTCGTCATGCTCCCTTAGATTTTACTGCTTGCGGTAGCGTCGGGGGTCGGGTTACCTCTTTCCCTCAAATATGGCGAGGGGGGTAATGGCTGATCTTTGCGTTTTGCTCGTGAACGGGTGCTGCTCGTGGTGAAAGGTCGTCTTGCTTTAGCCATGGTTTTTACTATTGTTATAACGAATATATGCTTAATGTTTAATTTTGATGGCCCTGGTTTATCACTTGTGGCGTCGAGTCACAGATCTTTTTATTAAATTCTACCCTCTGCACGTGTAAGCGGGCACACCCTTCATGTCTGGAGGCTTATTTAGTTTGATTTGATATTGTTTTTATGCTTGAGTTTGTCTGTTTATGCTGGCATAATGGAGTGTGCTAGCTTACAAGTAGCGAATTATTAAGTTTTATGTTTTTACGTGTTACCTTTGTTGTATTGTTTTCTTTGTAAGAATACTGACTACTTACATACCTTTGTATAAGTGATAGTTCTTATAACTCAACAGACAGATGTGTTGCCGGGGAGTTTGTTGCGCCACTTCTTCTTCCCAGCTAAAACACTAGGAAGTGGTGACGGGCGGGCGTTTTGGGGGACTGTCTTTATGTAGAACTTTGACGTTCAAAAAGTGCTGGCACTCAGCCTAATTTGAATAAATGACTTTCGAATTTTGAATTTTATTTTCTATTTCCTCCAGCTATTTTGATTTAAAAACCAAACTACTGAACCGACTTTGATGAAAAATTTCTATGGGACCAATCCGACGATTTTTCAAATCGGTTCATAAATGACGGAGTCATAAGGTAACAATCATAAAAAAAATACAACCGAATTGAGAACCTCCTCCTTTTTTTGAAGTCCGTTCAAAATAGTTCACAATTTCACGCAAAATTTTACAATCTTACGGCGTTTGCCATTTTCCGGTGACAAATATAAGCGGTAAATAACCGAGCGTGTTTAGTTTCTTTACAATATTTTAAGACTACTATTTCACCTGGTAAGCGACGATGCTAACTTGCCAAAAAGTAACCTCTTCCTATTGTTTATACCCGACTGCCCCAGAAGAAGGGTTATGTTTTTTCACTAAAAACTTAAAGGTTTCCAGGATGTTACTATCGGGAAACACAAAACAGTATACAGTTGCTGGGGAGTTTGTTGCGCCACTTCTTCTTCCCAGCTAAAACACCAGGAAGAGTTGACGGGCGGGCGTTTTGGGGGACTGTCTTTATGTAGAACTTTGACGATCAAAAAGTGCTGGCACTCAGCCTAATCTGAATAAATGACTTTTGATTCTGATTTTTATTTTGACAGGCAAGAACATTCCGCTCCGTAGCTGTGTGCTCACTAGGAGCGTGTTTAACAACTATTTTGAATATTTAATTATGACTAGCTTTTGCCCGCGACTTCGTCCGCGTGGAATAGTTATTTGGGGCAGACATTTTTATTTTAAGAGCATAGTAAAGTCTTAGTCAATGCTACTGAACAGAGAAAGAATAGAAAGATATAGATAGTTTAAGTAACAAATGTTCAACGTGATTCTTTAAATTGGCATAACCTTTTTATTTATGAACCGATTGGCATGAAACAAACACTCAATGTTAAGTGAAGCTTACACAAAGAGTTTTTTCTTCTTTTAGAGTGCACAAACGCACAGACAAAATTTCTAACAATGATTGTTTTGAGTGCTATTTGCGTATATAACGGTCCCAATAATATTTTTTCTCAAATATCTTCCATGTACTGATAGCGATCTGTTACATTTTTATTATATGTATAGATAGACATTCCACACATGATTAAATATTCAAAATTATCATGTAGTTATCGAAACAACTTTGTTTTTACCGTAAAACGCGAGGAATTTGTTGCTATTTACTAGACGATGATTTGATTACTAAGGTTTACAAAAAATCTTCTTTTCGAGGAAAAAAATCAAAATAAATTGTCTCTTAGGATATTGGCCGACACAGCTACACTGTTAGTAATGAAACACGTTGTTATCGCTTGATTTCGTTTATTTGTTCTAACATTGCACACTGTGATTGTGTATAGACATCATACATAGATGTTCTTATAACATCAATACATCGACCAAATATTTAACCTTTTGAACGCCATTGTCACGTATACATGACAAGCAAGCGCGTGCCCTGTACGCCAAAAGTCACATATATGTGACAAAAAGTACGTCGAATTTGTGGCTTGGCATCGGGGGCACGCCGATGCGTTTATGCTGTGGCGTTGAAAAGGGCTTCCTCTGGCCAGCATATCATTTCGTTGCCCTCAAATATCGATGTCTCTTGTTACTCGCTCCTCTTCCCACACATGACGAATTGCATAGTTAAGATAAAAATTCGAACCGTCTTTAACACTTGTGACTTTTGGCGTTGCCACTTCTCTGTTATTGCCGGTCTAAAGGCCGTTTTCCCAAACCCATATGATCATGTTTAAATGTTGTTCAAAACATTATGATTACTTATTCACTTTGTTCCGTCGTTTACGTGGCGGCGGCGGTTCCTTAGTATGTACGGTTCGTACATGAAGCGTTCTCGTACAAGACTTGGCAAATGCTACGCCGCAAATCTCACATTTGTACGGGTTGTCGCCGGAATGGATCTGGAAATAAGAAGAGACTTTAAAAGTAACTGATACATACAGCTACGGAAGCTTGGATATATTGCCAGAGGCTCCCCTCCTTTCCACAAGGTTTTTTTTTTAAGTATGGGAAATCATCAAATAACTTCTTTCGCTCTGGGTGGAGCGGATGGGCGTGACAGACTCTTACTGACTAAAAACTATCCGTGTTCCTTCTAAAGCCCTTTGCGTTCCGGGGCCGCAGTGACTCTTTCGAAAAAAGGGGTTAAAACAGATTTACTAAATACCTGCCAGAATATACATGGGAGGTCCCCTAGGTAGGTCTGGATTCCGAGTGTTCCTGCTGGTGCACGCGCAGGTCGTGCGCGGAGAAGCAGGCCTTATATAACAACTTACCTTCAAATATCTATCCAGCGCTTCTTTCCGCTTGAGCACACGCTGCAGGGAAAGGGTCTGGTGTCCGAGTGTTTCTGCTGGTGCACGCGCAGGTCGTGCGCGGAAAAGCAGGCCTTGTATAACAACTTACCTTCAAATGTCTCTCCAGCGCTTCTTTCCGCTTGAAGGCTTGCGAGCACACGCTGCAGGGGAAGGGTCTGGTGTCTGAGTGTTTCTGCTGGTGAACGCGCAAGTCGTGCGCGGAGAAGCAGGCCTTGTCGCACTGGGAGCACTTGTAGGGGCGCTCGCCGAAATGGGTGCGCTTGTGCAGCTCTAGGACGGCGTTGCACTGAGGAGAAAGGACTCAACTTTTCATCAAAGTCTTTGAAATTATTTACTGTATTGAGAGAAGACTTGAATAAAAAAACAGTAGCACTCTGAGAGTGCCGACTGCCGACAGAAGTGAAAACTTGAACAAAAGTGCCCAACGCGCCTCAAGATCCGCTACCGTCGCCGAACGCGCACTGCGTCGTATCGTAGCGAATCGCGTAGCGATCGATTCGATATATAAAATCGTGAATATCTCGAAAACGGTAAGCCCGATAGCAAAAATTACCAAAATTTGGGCTCCCTACATATAACCCCGTAGAAAGATTCATAAGATCTAATTCATAAAAAAACTTTTTTACAAAAAAATGCAATCGGTGTTTTTGGTTTTATTTTTCGTATTTTGAGACCGACTTCCGAAATTTAAAGTTATTTTTTCGCATTTGCTTTGATTCGAATGCAGACTTAGGCAAACGACCCAAATAATATGATTTTAACAGTTTTGATTACTTTGAAAATATCAATGTGTCCGTTGATAAATAAATTGGCAAGCGGGCTCTGGATGAAAAGTATTGGTAGCATCAATACTTTCCATCCAGAGCCCGCTTGCCCTGTGCTCATTCCATATTTAACGATTTATTTGAAGGTAAGTATCATTACGATAAGATATACTACATATTTGCCAAAAATTTTCCTCAAATCTATATTTATCCGCTCTACACTTACCGCGTATCTCTTGCCACATATATCACAGACACAGTTCTTCCTCACTGGCTCGTATTTGTCAGGATGCTTGAGCCGGTAGTGATTCCAGTACGAACGAGGGGTGGCGAATTCTTCTGGACACTGAGAATTAAATCTGCACTTAAGTCACGCCTATTTGGAAAATACGAATTACGATATTAAAGCTATTTTAGAACAGATTACCAGCTCATATTGTGAAACTCATTTTAATCTAAACTACTTTTATAAATGGAACATATTTACTTGTTTGTTTGTTACGATTTGGCTCAAAAACTACTCAACCGATTTTAAAAACTATTTCGCCATTAGAAAGCTGCATTATTAACTTAAAACAAAGGCTATATTATAAGTATAATAATAATTATTATTTATTAAGAGCAACAATTATATTTAGCTATACGAAAATTGCCGTGTGGTATCCGGCAAGTAAAAAGAATAGGCCACCCCACCTCTTCCCGTGGGTGTCGTAGGAGGCGACTAAGGGATAATAATAGCCAGTTGTCGCTCCGGTAACCGATACATGGCGGTATATCCATGAACCATGCTGGAATGCTCCCAAATGCCGAACCTTATAGTGGGCAGCAGAACTATAAGAGAAAGTATTCCAGGAACTGCGGTCACCAACCCGCCTGCCAAGCGTGGTGACTATGGCAAATCTCCTCAAATGAGTAGCAACCCAGATTTACGGCCCCTAGTTCCCGGCAGCTGCACTATTCCTGGCCATGGTACCGGCCACGGTAACGGTGCGGTGGGGGGTGCTAAGAATCCCCGGGCTACGGCAGGGTACCAAAACCGTAAAATTTACCTGGCTACGTTTAATGGACGCTCTCTGCGGCTGAACGAGCACCTCGCTGAATTGGAAGTAGAGTTAAGTCGTATTAACTGGCACATCGTGGGACTATCGGAGATCCGAAGACAGGGAGAGGAGACGATAACCCTCGATAGTGGCCACTTGCTCTATTTCCGAGAGGGACACCAACCATCCCAAGGTGGCGTCGGGTTTATGGTCCAAAAGTCACTCAGGAGCAATGTTGTGGAATGCGGCAGTGTGTCGGCAAGGGTGGCATACCTTATACTTAAGATATCAGAAAGGTACTCCTTAAAGATCATACAAGTGTATGCCCCAACGTCCGCACACCCTGACGACGAAGTCGAGGTCATGTACGAAGACATAGTGAAAGCTATGTCTCGTACCAAAACATTCTACACTGTTGTTATGGGTGACTTCAACGCTAAAGTGGGAGTACAAGAGAGTGGCGAGTCGAAAGTAGGGCCATTCGGCTATGGGCAAAGAAATCACAGGGGGCGAATGCTGGCAAACTTCCTCGAGGCTCGGGGGCTTTTTCTGATGAACTCTTTTTTCCAGAAGAAGCCTCAAAGGAGGTGGACCTGGCGAAGCCCCGACAACGTGGCAAAGAGCGAGATCGACTTCGTTATATCCGATAAGCGCCATATATTCAGAGACGTATCTGTAATCAACAGGGTAAATACCGGAAGTGATCACCGACTGGTTAGAGGCACTCTGAATATTAATGTCAAGATCGAAAGAGCGCGTTTAACGAGGTCGACTGTCAGACCAACGCTACCTGAGGTCGAAGCTGGTTGCGAAAGCTTCCAGTTGGAACTACAGAACCGATTTGCCATGTTGGAAACCACTGAGGACATTATCGATGCCGCCGAAAGCCTGGTACGTGTCATTCGCGAGGTGGGCTCTAAACACTTTCGACCTGTGAGTAATGGACGCAAATCGGTACTTACCAGCGAGACTCTGGGATTGATGAGGAAACGACGAGAACTCCTGAATGCAACACCGTCTGAGCGTCAGGTACTTAACAGGGAGGTCAAGAAGCTGATTAGGCGCGACACTCGGAGCGCAAATACCCGATTCATTGAGCAAGCCATAGGGCAGAACAAAGGCTCGAAGGTATTTGCCAAGCCCAATACCTCCCGTTGTCACCTGACGAAACTCAGAACGTCACAGGGCACCACCGTCACCTCGAAGCCAGAGATACTCGCTGAAGTCGAAAAGTTCTAAGGAGACTTATATGCTCAGAAAATATGCCCACCTGCAGCCCATGGCGCGGATGATCCACGGGCCAGGCTTACACGCCATCTCACAGACGAGCTTCCCGACATTGACATGGGTGAGATTAGAATAGCTCTCGGACAACTTCATAACAATAAAGCTCCAGGGGATGACGGGATAACCACAGAGCTGCTCAAGGCAGGTGGAACACCTGTCTTGACAGAGCTTGTAAAGCTCTTCAATTCCGTCATCCACACTGGCATAACACCGGAGGCATGGCGCAAGAGCGTGGTGGTATTATTTTTCAAAAAAGGTGATCACACTCCTTAAGAACTACCGCCCCATTTCACTCCTGAGCCATGTCTACAAGCTGTTTTCGAGGGTTATTTCGAATCGAAATAATCCAAAAGACCGAGGAATATAATCAGCCTCTGTGCCTAGCGTATGTGGACTACGAGAAAGCCTTCGACACCGTTGAGACCTGGGCTGTCCTGGAGGCCATGCAGAGATGTCTCATCGACTGCCGCTATGTCGAGGTGATGAGATGTCTGTATAAGGCCGCAACAATGACCGTCCAAGTACAAGAACAGAGCACAAAACCAATCCAACTGCGTCGAGGTGTAAGACAGGGAGATGTCATCTCCCCGAAACTTTTTATGAACGCGTTGGAGGACGTTTTCAAGACGCTTAATTGGAAAGGACGGGGCATAAATATCAACGGTCAGTACATCTCGCACCTCCGATTTGCGGATGACATTGTCATCATGGCAGAATCTCTGCAGGAGCTGGAAGGGATGCTAAACAGCCTGAGCGATTCTTCAAGGCGGGTGGGTCTCGGGATGAATCTGGACAAAACCAAAGTTATGTACAATGGTCATGTCCCCCCGAGACTTGTAATCGTAAATGGCGCTACCCTCGAGGTTGTGCAAGAATACATATATCTAGGCCAAATTATACAACTGGGGCGGTACAACTTTGAGAAGGAAGCGACCAGAAGAATACGCTTGGGCTGGGCGGCCTTCGGGAAGCTACATGGTATCTTTGAATCGTCGATCCCACAATCCCTTAAGACCAGGGTCTTTAATCAGTGCGTCCTTCCCGTAATGACTTACGGAGCCGAAACGTGGACACTCACCATAGGCCTGGTCCACCAATTTAAGGTTGCTCAGCGTGCAATGGAGAGAGCAATGCTCGGGATTTCTCTGGTGGATAGAATTCGCAACGAAGTCATTCGCCAGAGAACTAAAGTCACCGACATTGCGCGTAGAATGAGCATGCTGAAGTGGAAGTGAGCCGGCCATGTCTGTAGACGGACAGACGGTCGATGGAGCAGACATGTGGTAGAGTGGAGACCGCGTATGGGCAAACGTAGTGTGGGACGCCCTGCGGCACGATGGATCGATGAAGAAGGTGGCTGGCAGCGGATGGATGCGGACCGCTCAGGACCGGGATGGTTGGCGATCTTTGGGGGAGGCTTACGTTCAGCAGTGGACGGCAATTATGATGATACGAAAATTGCAATAATGTAACCCAAAGTAGCAAAATGTTGCCTAATAAATTCATTATTTGGCGTGCGCTGAAAAAACTGTTTATGATACATAAAAATAATGTAGTTAATTATTAAAATACTCATCATTACCTATAAAATTCCGCGAGGGTATATGTCTAACTATTAAGTCACAATTACCCCTTTTTGTTCAAATTATTCAATCAGCAGAACACGGGTGGAATGGAAATAGTGGTGATTTTGGTATTATGATATGAATCCATATCCTTTGATAATTAAGGTTGATTTTATATATGTACATTACACATTACACTTTAAATTATTCAAATCGGACCTTTCGTTTTAAAGTTACGACGAGTATAAAAACGCCTCTAATTAAGAAGAATGTTGCGGTTTGAGCGAACTGGGGAGAATCTTAATGCTTGGTCCGATGAAGATGAAACACGGCATTAGAATTTCGAAAAAAAAAAGAATAACAAAGCTTGGATTTTTCGAAAATAAACCCCTAGAGGGGCGAAAAGTGGTGATGAAGCTTTTAGGGGAGGCCATTATTGCTTGCTTTAATTTACGTGGGAATAGGTACATATTAACAAACTAAAAGTGGGATAATTGAAACAGATCTAATATTGTAGTAGGGTAAACAGTTGCGCTGATCTTAATACCACAGAATCAGCAGCAGAAATGGCTGGGTAATTAAAGAAAATCGTTGTGCTTAATTTTCCAAAACGAACCTTTAAAAGGTGGTACAGGGGGGTTGAAGTTTGTGGAATACTAAATCCGCGCCGAAGAAGTCGCTGGGGAATTGCTAGTAAGGTATAAAATGGAATGACTAATAGTGGATCCACACGATACAGACATTGAACTCTGAATAAAAAATCTGCCACTCCTATATTTGTTTGAATTGCTTTGTTGCACAAATTCTATTGATGTTTATGGAAGTCTGTAACGGTGGACCCACCATAATGCACATCTATAAAATAAAACATAATGTTGTAGAAAAAACACTAGAGCAAAAATACAAATAGGTAGTTCCTGTGATTTCAGCTACAATATAAACTAAACTACATATCATGGGAATAAGGTGCACATTGCAATACCAACATGTTGACACTTGGCCGGCCACTTAGTTCGAACTTGACTCTTCCGTTGATAATTGTAGTGCTTCGGTTGTTTCTTGGGATGCTCCTCACGATTGTGCAGACGTAACTCCTCAGGGTCTGTGAATATCTCGCCGCAAACTCGACACCCGTTCCTGTTGACAAACGAAACTGAACCGTATGTCAACACAAATAGAGTCTATGCTCAACGTGTTTCTTGTGCGTGAATATTGATATCAAAGTACTGAAATAACAACAAAAATGGAATTTTATGACAGTTACAATAGAGTCTACAGGTTGGTTTTTTAATGTGGTAGGTGTCAAATCCGAAACCAAAATCAGACTCCTTTCAGTGTTTTTCGAACTTCCTCATAGTTTCGGATTTATTAAAATTCACCCTGTATACTCCATGTGTATCTTACAAGTTGATGATCACTGATATCGAGTTGTACTGAATGTTTAATAAACTAAACTGAACCGTATCTCAACTTACATAGAGTGTGTAGTCCGCGTGTGTTTGACAGACATGACCATATGTCTTTTGTAAGCCTCCGTCGATATGAACTTGACATCACATTCTTTACAATATGGACCTTCTTCTGCGCTCTCTTCTTGTTTTGTCTAAATATAAAAAATGTATAAATCAGTTTTAGAAAATACGTACCGAGTAGCTTTAGGACAGCTCGGTACATTACTCGAGCCTGGCCAGTTAGTTGCGCTACTTTTTCTTCCCAACTAAAACACTAGGAAGTGATGACGAGCGGACGTTTTGGGGGACTGTCTTTGTATAAACTTATGACGTTCATAAAGTGCTGATTCTCAGCGTCGTTTGAATGAATGACTTTTTATTTTGATTATAGCCTATAATTTGGCCAAAACTGTAGTTTGATTATATTTCTTTGATTCATGAGGTACCATTATTACTTTTTGACACTACGAGTGACACTGACTGTATGGCAAGACAAATCTTAAGAAACCTCATAATCGATCAATTAACTAGTATTATATTCTTATAGCTATAACTTAACTATGGCCAAGCCGCATACATTTTTACCAATGTCGTATGAGCTATTTTTCTACTATTTGCCCACAGCTGGGCAAATGTCTCCCCATAAATAAAACTACGTGATCCAAATTCAGGTAGAATCTTTACTTCGTACTTCAAACCAAAATCCGAACCAACACCAATTTACCCAAAAAAAATACTTTTTTTTTTAAACCAATCTTGAACGACAGAACCAACCAAACAATCAAGACCTATAAATTTTAAGTCACAATTTTCAATTTGCGTCAAATGTACTACGCCATCTATCTAACATGGAGTTCAACTGTCAACAGTAGTTCTATTTTTAGTCTTCAGATGGCGTTGCGAGTATGTGGATTGTGTGTATTTTACTTCTTAAAAAGTCAAAAAAGTCAAAACGTTTATTTCAATTAGGCCATTAAACGGCACTTTTGAACGTCATCATTTACAGTTCAGTAAAATAATAATATTACATTAATAAAGTGACTCTACTGTCGATTCGGAAAAAAAAACACTTTAAATTCGGATATTTTTTGATAGAGTTAACGGATTGCGATGAAACAAAAACTTAATAATACGTCAAGTTAAGCACAATTTTTATGTATAAAAGTTATCTTCATTGGTTTCGTACATATTACGTGATGCATGCACATCGAAACAGACAAACACAAAAATGCTGGAAATTGGTTCTGTTGGTTAATCTTTATCACCTTGACTAATTGTTTTCGTCGTAACCGTTAGAAAGCATCAGTCTGTCTGACATATGGCTGAAATGCACCTTTTATGTGCAGTCGTGAGACACTTAGTTTTTAGCATACCTATATTTTTTTTTCTGTGTACCGTGCGTGTTTCATGTAAGTGCAAATATTATTCTTTCTTTTTTATTTTAATATTTTCGATGTACAAAAACGATTTTTCTTCAGATTTATTATACCTATGTTTAGATATAGATATAAATTTGGTGGTAAGCGATGATGTAGTCGATAGAGCACGCATGCCTAGAAGTAACTTATTAATTCTTAGCTTACCATGTCTGCTAACTTAACTTTTAAAACAATGAAATAAGAATCAAATTCCAATGTACTTACATCAAGATCCTTGTGCATCATATTCTTATGTACGACGAGTCCCTGCTTGCTATAGAAGGAGTACCCACAAAACCCGCAGATATTTTCTGATGGATGTTTGATTCGCATGTGACTTACATACGTCGTTCTTACACTGTGGTGAAGGAAAAATGGTATGTGTGAGCTCTAGTTATACAGTAAAAGGCATTTTTAAGGATTTTCAATCTATCGTTACCATACTTAAACTTTATTTGCATTCCACAATTTGTACTTAGGAGGTAAATTTAAAAAAGATTTTGATCATTATGGATCCTGTCGGGCAAAGCGAAACTCAAATATATGTAGGAGAGAGGAACCTTTAGATACCTAAACTTATATCTAATATATATATATATATATATTATATTCTTGATGCAATAGCATTTTTTAATTAAATTCTTTTTACCCAGATATTGCTAATAAATACCCGATTAATAAATCTAGACCGCTATCATTATTAAGTATACCACGTCTTTGTAATCGTACTGGTAAGCCAAATTGGAGCATATATCATAAAAATTAGTAAATTCAAAGGTCCCCCTCTTTCTATCACAAATTCTATAAAAGTCAAGACTTACTTGAAAACTTCATCACAATATTTGCATTTATGCGTGACCCCCTTATGTGATCCTTGATGCTGCTTCACAGTAGTTCTGAAATTTGAACCTTCCATCAATATCTACCATTACAGTTATTTTTGGATATAGCTACGCCACTCGACCACTCAAAAACACATATGTACATATTTCAATGAAGCCAGGCACTTATGGATTGCCAAGGAATCGGTCAGTTATTCGGAAAAATTAAGCAATTTTGACAAAAGAAACAAAGTCGCACCATATTGTTTACGCAAAAGGTTTTTTTGTTGCAGAATTTTGAGGTTTCAGCATTTGAGGATTCCTGAATGAATGAGGTTTTATACTTACATGTTACTAGAGTTGTATGGACATAAATTACAAACGTATCTCTTGCCGTGGTTCAGAGCATGTCTCTGAAGGTTTCGTTTCGTTTTAAATCTGTACTTGCAGATTTTGCACTCTATGTCGCCGAGATTCTGCGGACAAAGCACACAATTTGGTTAGTTATTAAGTCAGTTGTTTTTTTTTTAAGCATGGGAAATCATCAAATGTCTTCTTTAAACGAGCAATTTATGTATATATGTATGTATATGTCACCGGAAAATTGCAGACTCCGTAAGATTGTAATAAATCTTTATTAGATTGCAATTTCTCGATATATTATTAAAAAAAAAAAAACGTTTTGTATACAATTAATCCCATTTAAATTCAATAGTTTACAATATATCCGTGTCTTATTTAGAAAAAAAAGTTTACGATTTCAAGCGATATTTTACAATCTTACGGCGTTTGCTATTTTCCGGTGACATATATAATCTGAATTTCGGAAACGGCTCCAACGATTTTCATGAAATTTAGTACTCAGGAGGTTTCGGGGCCGAAATTGATCTAGCTAGGTTTCAGTTTTTAGAAAAAGTTTACCAAAAAAAAGTAAAAGAGCAAAGCTCGGTTATCCAGGTACTAATTATCGAATCTCCTAATTTTGCATGAAATAAATCATATGACCTAAGTATTGTATTATATAATGTGTATTATTCCGAATGTTCATTTATAATACAACTTTTTAGTTAGTTAGTCAAAAAACATTTGCTAAAAATTAGGGTTTTCGTGACAGATACGAATCGCTGTAAATCCGACACCACGCAGTCTTGTCTGCCCTACCGTTAATTTAGAATCGCGCAGGCGCGGAGGGGCGAAGCGGGCCGTGAGTTGAAAAGCAAGCTGGCGAGCAAGACGATGCTGCGGTGCTGAGCGTTAAACCATCTGCGACGAAAAGCTTGCGTTAGAAACCCGGAGCCGTGACACAAACCATGCCTGCTGCATGTTGCATGCTCGCATGCATGTTGCATGCTCGCTTCGATGCTGCATGCTTGCTGCATGTATGGTGTAAGCTTGTTCGCATGCTTCTTACATATTGCCCGCTGTCATATAACTCGTAGCAGAAGCTATGTGATACAAATTTGTTTTAAAAACGTTATTAGGATAAATAAACATTAAATAATTTGAATTTAGGACAAAATTTTTATTGGAAATGGTTTAAGTCTTTTGTATATTATTGCTTGTAATATTTATGACAAAAAAAAATAGGGCATATTGTATTTAGGGATTTCAATTTTATGGCAGGTGACATGTGATATTAAGTTCGGGCAAGTTATCGTTCGGACAAATGATGATTGGACAAAAACAATTATGGCACTTTAGATTATGGATAAAAAAAATTAGATAACACAAAAGTATAGTATAGTATAGTAAAGTATAGTGTAGTAAAGTATAGTAGTAATAAATCATGAGCAAACGAATCATGACAAAAGGTTTAAATTGCAACGTCTAACTTACCATGGAGTGGGCCTAAAGCCGCACCTCTGCTACAAGAACTCATAGTTGAAAATCTTATTCATCATTTTCCCGAAGCATGTTTTGGCAAAATCGCGCGGAGACCAGTTTTGCAAGCTCAAATTTGACAATTCAATTTAATATAAGTTATCCTTTTTTTTTCATATTACGAATGTTCAGAACTTTAGGCATAGGTGTGATATAGGTAAGAATATATATAAGTTTTTTTTTCTTAAATTTCGAGAAAAAATTCAAACGTTTAAAAATTTAACTCAATTTTCGATCGAAATGGCTTTCAAACAATTCGTTATTGCTCCGAAGTTTCACATTATTTGGACTTAAGATTTATTTTTTGTCGCAAAAATTTGAGTGTGAGTATTTTGATTCATATAACATCTTAGTTATTTATTATACAGTGTGGTCATGGTGGTACAACATTAAACGTAATACCAGTTAATACTTGAACTTTTTATATAGACCTTAAAACATATAATTTATGAGGTTTAAATTGTAAAAAAGATATTTTATTACATTTATCCTTATATTTTTAGTTTTATATATATTTAATTTAAAAAACTTCAAACTAGTGTCTGTCTCCTAATTCTCCAGTAACCTACCTATTAAATTATTTTTTAGCTTTTAGTTAATTATCTACATCATTTCATTTCAGTAAAACTTTAACCTTTTTTTTCAAGTTTTTAGGTTTATTTCGTTACTTAGTAGTTCATTCAGTGCCTCATTATTACAAGGTTTCTTTCCTGACAATTTGTTGCAATCTAACTCCTCAATAAATTATCCTTCCAAAAATTAGAACACTAAAAACTACACAGTCATGTCAACTACTAGTCAAGACCTTTCATTTGACACCTATTGAGGGGGTTATGAAAAAAAATGTAATCCGCCAGTTTGTTGGCGGCTATATTGGATATGCATTTTTTCGTAGTGTACTCTTTTTTTCTGATCAAGCCCTTTCATTTGATACCCATATTGAGGGCGTTGTTAATTAAATATGTAAACCACATTTTTTTAACGGCGGGCATCTTGGATTTACAATTATATTTAATATATACAATTGTATTGTCATCAGAATTAAAGGTGTGTACCAAATATCATATCAATCTATGAACAGGAAGGGGGTAAAATTTCAACTAATAAATTTGACCCAAACAACCAACAAATAGGGCAAGCTAAATAAAACCGTTTAAAAATCGTGTGAACTCGGATAATATAGTCGCTTCAACGTCTAGTATTCTTGTTGAACCGGTGATAAGTTGAGTTATACGCCATCGGCCAAAAGTTTGAAAGCATTCCTGTTTTCAAATAAAACAAAAGATTTCCGACTATAATGCGATAACAATTTTGCAATAATATAATTTTTTACTACCTTTGTACATTGTTTACACAAAAACAAAAGGATTATCATCCTACTTTCGTAAAGGTTTAACAAATTCCATGTAACACGTCTTTTATGACTTAATTCGTCAGATACTTTACTTTTGTAAAATGGAATGATTTTAACGGCTATGTTATTTACGTATTTTTTTATGGCTTTGTTTCGGTTCATTTGATTTTAGCTTGCAGCTTCCTAACTTTTGAACGCTAGTATAGATATTGGTCTAGCTGAAGAAATATTAGATATTTTTTTGTATCCCGTTTCGTGTTCTCGTGACATAATATCAACTTTAATGCGAACAAAGCCACGCGGAAAAGCTTATGAAAAATATAGTAATTTCTAGAGCGCGGAAACCCTAGCCGTCCGCCAGCAGGATCACATGAGAAGCAGTTCATTCAGAACTATGCTCCATAAAAAAAAATTGTTAGTTTATTTATTTAAGCAGAAAAAGTTCTTTAAACAGGAAACCCGAAATCTATAGTTTTAGAGTAACTCTTTGCTCGCGAACCTGAATCACACTTGCCCAGTTTTTTATAGATGATCTCCAGTAGGTAAATATTAAATTTACATTTCCTACAATGAGAGGTGAGGTCAGCTGAAACTAGAAATGGATAGCTTGACTGGAATAGGGAACCAAACATATTATGTACCTATATTCCTATAATATTGTATAATAAACGTTTTCATGAAAGTATAAAAATATAAAATAAAATATTACGGTGGATCAAGATCGATTAGTTACGCTACATTCACAACATCATAGTGCGGGTTGAAAGGGAATATATGAAAGAAAGTGTCGCACGCGCAGCTCGGCGGCATAAAATACCTAGAAAAGCGAAGCGCTGAAATGTAAGAGGGCTCCTGAACTCCAATGTAGTCTTACTGGGGAGTATTCGGTGAGGTGATGTTTCCAGGCATGTGTGTTGTTGAAGCTCCGGTAGCACTGGTGGCATTATTGTACGGACACTCGCGACTTGTGATTTTAACATCATTGACATAAGGTTTAAACTCCAATGTATATCTTACCGGGGAGTGTTTGGTGAGGTGATGTTTCCAGGCATGCGTGTTGTTGAAGCCCCGGTAGCACTGGTGGCATTTGTACGGACAGTCGAGGTAGTTTGATGACTGCTTACGTTTATTCATCTCTTCTATCTGGTCTTCGAGCTGTGGGTAAGAATTAATTTCATCAACTCAAATAAATAATTAACGAATTAATAATTAACCATAATTTTTCTAAGTGAATTTTTGAGAGACCATTAGTAATAAAAATATCCGAATTTACGGATTTATATTTACTAGCGGACATCACGCGGTTTCACCAGCGTAGTTCCCGTTCCCGTGGGAGTACGGGGATAAAATATATCCTATGTTACTCGCTGATAATGTAGCTATCCATTGCTGAAAGATTTTTTCAAATCGGTCCAGTAGTTTTTAAGTTTATTCGTTACATACAAATCTTTAAATATACAAGTCTTTCCTCTTTATAATATTAGTATAGATATAGATTTATTGCACACAATGTACACACTGCTAAACTTAATGAGTACATTACCATGTAAGGGCGCAGCAATCAACTTATGGCTAATAATAAAATAATATCTTCATATAATATCAATAAAAGTAATACACAACACTAACATTATTATTAAAAACTATAGCTGTAAATTTTTGGGTATAAGTTGGTATTAGTTTTTACTTAAATCTCTTTAATTGTATTTTAATCTCTTTTATCTTTTTTTTTTAATCTTGCATTGCGAATGATTTTCATGCGACTTTCAGAGCACTACGTATGTTGTGTTGCAAGTAGATTTAATATACGCCATTGGTGTGTGGGGAAAAACGCAAGACATTATTTCTAAGCACAGTTTAAACCGACGACGTCGGACCATATGACGTTTGGTAGGCGTGATGAACAACTGAACTGAATTCACCCAGTTCTAGAAGAAGCATAGCTTAATAAGATAATTAAGTGAACAGGGAAACGCAGCACAATGCGGTATCACTGAAACTAAACAATAGGAACTTTGCATTCGTTGAAATACTAAATATACCGACTTCAAAACTGTTGTTTACTTATTTATAACAATCTAAAATACATATGCCAACCATTTCTTCGAGATCTGTGCCTGTTTTATTTCTCCCTTTTTAGTTATTAATTAAATAAATTTGAGTTTAAAAGTTGGTTTATTATTTTAAATTACTATTTATTTCTTCAATTTTTGTATTTCACTTGTAAAATGAAACTAATTGCTTAAAAAGTAATATAGTAGTATTTATCCCTCTATCATTATCTACTATTATACTATATAACTATTTTATGTTGCCATCTAACGATTCCACGATTACTTTTTAAATTGCTAAGCGACTCTTTTTTAATTTTCATCGAGATTGTTCTAGCTAGAGCCTAACTGCATGCAAGCTTTGAAACAACATGCACAATGACATGTTTTATAATTACGCTGCTAAGCTAACGACACGTTTTCCTAGTGACTTAACGACACTTAACTCTCTATCTCAAAAAGGACTGAACCGATTTTGATGAAACTTACACTGTTCCCTAAGTTAGACTATTCTAGTCCAAGCTTCATGTTTTTGACGGACTGACTTTGACAATTCAAAAGTACCTGATAATGGTTTATTTGAAATAAATGCTTTGACTTTGACTTTGATACCATAATTGATAACCTCCTTTTTTTGAAGTCAGTTAAAAATAAATACACGGAAAAAAAGTTGCATTCGAAAGCACCACATCGGAAAGGTTACACTTTTATGCTAGTTTTTAATTTCATCCTTGCGCTTGTTGAAATAAAGACAAAATGTCTTTATTTCAACAAGTGCAAGGTTGAAATTTGATTAGCATTAAACTGCACAGCGCCAGACCATCGCCGAAGGAACTGAATACCCAATCTGCGAGTACATACCGACAGTGTAATAACATTGATCAAATCATCAGTCTTGTCGTCACATTCTGTGTCATCCTTCTTGACTTTAGCTGAACTCTTCTTAGCAACCGCCGTACGAGTTCTCTTCTGTCTCATTCGTTTTTTGGGCTGGGCTGACTGAGCTTTTCTGACTGGCAATTTTGGCTTTTCACTAGTTGTGTTGGGAAACTGTAATAAAAAAAAAAAAAAAGAAAACTGTTCATTAAAATATGAATGTGAGACCAGCTGTAGTATAATTTCAATAGTTGCCGCCCGCGGCTTCGCACGCGTGTAGGTCGGATATTATCCAAAAGGAACATACTCCCGAGATAAAGTATCCTTTAATCTAATCTAGGATATGGTTTACCTGTGTGCCGAGTTTCATTCAAATTCGTTCAGTCATTAAGATATGAAGGGGTTACAAAAAATACAATCAAAATCACTTTCGCATTTATATTTATTAGACAGGATAATTCCGCCAGGCACAAAGCTGAATGCTAATAAAATGTTTCTTGAGAAAAGGGCAAGAGAAAAAATATATATTTATGTATTATTTTTAAAGAATATTGACTACTTACAGACCTTTGTATAAATGCTAGTTCTTATAACTCAACAGACAGGTTGCTGGGAAGATTTTTGCGCCACTTCTTCTTCCCAGCTAAAACACTAGGAAATGGTGACGGGCGGGCGTTTTGGGGGACTGTCTTTATGCAGAACTTTGACGTTCAAAAAGTTCTGGCACTCAGCCTAATTACAATAAATGACTTTTGAGTTTGATTTGATTTTTGATAATGGTTGTCATTTATCTGTGAAACCTGTACTTCCCAACTAGTACGCTTTCACATCTAAATTACTGAACCGATTTTGAAGAATTTTGGTACATATATGGGGCCCTGGAGAGCTTTTTTTGCGAAAAATATACAAACGCGAGCTACACCCAAGGCAAAAGCCAGTGAATAATATTTTTGAGGAACAAACACCTCAGCATCATCAGACTCTTCCTCAAGATCCATCTTCACAGAAATCTCCACCTTTTCCACTTCATGTATTTTCTTCTTATCACTCATCCCACATTCCTCATCATCATCATCATCATCACTAGAGCTATTATCAGGACTGACGTGATCAGGAACATCAATATCATCATGATCCTCTTTTTTGATAACTTCTACGACAAAATGAGGTCTTTCTAAGTTGATACATTCTGTTGTACTATCTTGTTCTATATTGATGTTAGTGATGTTGTAAATTGCGAGGAGATTTTTTCGGGGGATGGATTTTATTGCTGGACGTGATAACTGGAACATGTAATAAATAAAATTAATAAAGGGCTGGAATATTTGTGAGAATGATTTGTCTGCAACATATTATTAAATGAACATTCACATTAAAATGATTAAGATTAATTATTAGGATTCTTTCCTCTTTATTTTTCTACTAGCTTTTGCCCGTGACTTCGATCTTCCGTTCCCGTAGGAATTTCGGGATAAATTATACACCTAAACCTGCCTCATGAATAACCCCATCCATTAGTGAAAACCGCATGAAAATCCGTGCAGTAGTTTTAGAGTTTATCGCAAACAGACGTACAGACACGTGCAGTGGAGGACTTTGTTTTATATTTATTTATTTATTATATACTCGATTTTACAACTCATAATAAGAACAGAACAATCAAACATAAAATAAGTGTACAATGGGCCGTCTTTTCGCACAAAGCAATCTCTTCCAGACAACCCTTGGATGGATTGAACGAAGGGAGATAGATTTAGGGCTGTCAGTGTACAAACGTTTTAAACAATACTAATTAGATATAATAATATAAAATAAATAAATACAATACCAATTTTTATACTAATAAATATCAAATATATAATTGAGACAGGTTATAATATGAAGTGAAGAACTAGTTAAGAGTCTGTACCAGTTTCTCAATCACAAAACTGACATATTTCTTGTTCATCTCAATCTCAATAATTTCCCATAAAGTATTTATATATATAAGGCCATTCTATAAACACATGTTACCTTTCCACAATCATCAATGATTCCACACAGCAGACTCTGGCTCCATAGACACTTCTCTCTGAATAAATAAAATTTCTTCACAAGAGCTGCACACTCGTAGCAGGCATAAGGTGGCAAGCTTGTATATAAAGGCTGGAAGTAAAAGATAGGATTGGTGATTATTTTAATAAAGTGGTATAAAAGGCAACCTCAAATTTCCAAAAAAAAATCTGACAATCACGAACACAACTAAAATAAACTTCAAAATTGTTCAAGCCCTTCTCAAGTGATGCCCTGTCATACATGTAGCAATTGATTTTTACTTATCTATATTTATAGAAATGAATCCTTATTTCCCTTGGTCACGGCATCACGCGTGAACGGCTGGACTAATTTCAGTAATTCTTTTTTTGTTGTATTTGTTATTGTCAGGAGAAGGTTCTTATGGAAGAAACCTTTTTTGAAAAAAATGAACATCCGGGCGAAACTGGGGCAGGCCACTATTTTTTATATAGAATATTATATGCTTTATCCCTTTAAGAGTAACATAGCCTTTAAGCCTTTATGAGCATACAAAGCTTGAATTGCCTAGAAGCCTGGATGAATCTTATTCAATAAAATAACGAAATCATATCATGTATTTATAAATATTTCTAACTCGATAACCATTCGAAACAAACTTACCTTACTTTCTATCATAAATGATGCGAAATAAGATTCTAATGGGTATGCCGATAGGTCCTGCATTTTCACATCCATATTCAAACAAATACGGCACACTTGAACGTCCCCCATATTATATTAAATAAGCATAAAGCTTAAAAAAAAAAATCGCGGCCGTACACAGAGCTTAAACGTTTTACAGGTTTATGGTGATTAATGTTTACAGGACGAATGGTCGTCCGAGTACGGCTTCATGCTAACAAAATAATTTGAATGATAAAAACATGATATTTATTCATAAACTGTCGAAAGTAAACAATTTTCATAAATCGACAAAAGACGCTAAAATGCAAACAAATTGTGTTGTCAAATCAAAGTCAAATCTTCGCTATGTCACTTTGACAACAAAAACGTTTTGTTGTTAAAAAACACACATCATTTTGTCACGAAGAATAAAATAAAATGGGTAGCCATTAAAAACCTAATTAAGTTTTTGAAATGCACTCATCACTCTTCAACCTTAATATATAGGTTTAATTTTGCCGTAATCAATATTAAACAAAATCATGGACGTTTAACAGAACATGCAATTGTTTGCGTTTTGTTTTATTAAAGGCAGAAAATGTTACGCCCTTAATATTATAGAGGATAGGCAGAAGTTAGTAGGTACTATTCACGAAGAAGACCGCCGAAGTTGGCATACATACGCATACGAAAGATAGAAAAAGGAACATGTGGTTGTATTCAACTCAATTTTCATGATAGAGAAAAACAACGCAGTATTATTTATTCCATCATTTAAATTGAGAAAACCTTTTATTTACACTTGAAAAATAAAACGATTCCATTGAGTCAAACCCTCGGCGTATTTTGTTTGAAATCATTTCTAAAGAAATCTTGAAACTAGTAGTAAGTGTTCTTTTTTTATTTTTTTTTTTTTTTATTTAATATGGGTTTGCTCTTGACTCTAGTCTAGGTCATAGATGACAGAGACAAAGTCGACGATGGAGCGAGCTTACCCAGAAGAAGCCTGTTCACTCTAATTTTGAAGAGATTAGGGTTGTATGCGTTCGGAAACACAGACGCAGGCAGAGAGTTCCACTCCTTTGCTGTGCGCATTATAAAGACGTTTGGAAACGTTTAGTGCGAATTGGTGGAATAGCAACAAGGTAGGGATGGTAACTTGCAGTGCGTCTAGATGTCCGATGGTAGAAAGGGGCCGGTGGGATGAGATCGTGGAGTTCCTGGACACTCTCCCCGAAGTACAATCTGTAGAAGACCGACAAGCAGGCAACCTTGCGGCGATGAGCCAAGCTGTGAAGCTTGGCATCCACCAGTCTTACGTCGCCAATGAGCCTTTTAGCTCTGTGTTCCACCGAGTCAAGCGCGGCAAGTTGGTATTTAGCTGAGCCATCCCAAAGGTGGCTGCAATACTCCATGCAGGATCGGACTTGTGCTTTGTAGAGGGTTAAAAGCTGTCCAGGCGTGAAGTATCGCTTCACTCTATTTAGGATGCCTAACTTTTTGGCCGCAGTTTGGGCTTTGTGCTCAATGGTGGCACCAAAGTTGAGACTGGTTGTCAACTCCATGCCTAGGAGCTCGAGCCGATCGGTTACAGGAACAGATGTACCCCGAAAAGTCGGAGTTAGGTGGAAACGACTCCTTTTCGCGGTAAAAAGACATGCTTGTGTTTTGGTGGCGTTAAAAGAGACCAGATTGTCATCACCCCACTGGGAGACAAGACTTAAGGTCAAATTTGTCCGCTCTACCATGGCCTCTCTCAAGGAACTTCTTCCCCGCTGGTTTTTGCGCTAGACAAGTACCTATCTCTCTGAAACCGAACTGTCATCTGCATACCCAACAATACCAGGCTGAAGCAGGTCATTGATGTGCAGCAGGAAAAGAGTTGCAGAGAGAACAGACCCCTGAGGAACTCCGGCATTAATAGCCATGAAGTCAGAGAAGCAGCCGTCAACGACTACTCAGATCGACCGTTCACTAAGGAAGTCTGATGTCCAGCTACAAAAATCAGCTGGGATGCCATAAGCAGGAAGCTTGCTGAGTAGACTTGCGTGCCACACCCTATCAAAGGCCTTCGAGATATCGAGCGATACAGCAAGTGCTTCGCCGTGTTTCTCGATGGCTTCGCCCCAGCAGTACGTGACATTTCATAAAGTCATTGTCATTGTGTGTGTGTGTGTTGTTAGGGTAAAACGGGATCCTATTACTAAGACTCCGCTGTTCGTCCGTCTGTCTCTCTGTCCGTCTGTCACCAGGCTATATCTCATGAACTGTGATAGTTTTGCTCGATATTGCTTACGGCAACAGGTAGACGCTTGAAATATTCACAGAATATTTAGTTATATATTCACTTTCAAAATAAATAATTAAATTAATATGAAACAAATATTTAATATGCAACAAACGTGTTTTTATAGATAGGTAATGGTACGGAACTCTTCGTGCGCGAGTCCGACTCGCACTTGGCCGGTTTTTTACATCATTTCAACGTTGGCACACAAAGGGGGAACATGACTCATTCATATTAAATTCTAAGAAAGAAACCCGCTTCTAGAAAATCGTCTTATGCTTCGGATCAGAATAATATGGTGGGAGTATAAAAATGAACGTGAACCACTAGAATTAGAGCCCGTCGCTGGACAAAAACCGCGGTTAGTTAGGCAGGCTGAATTTGTAATATATCATGTAGGTAAGTATAGATACCTAAGTACATAGGCATAGAATGATGCAAACCGGATCTCTACCAAACGAGTTCTGATAGGTACCTACATTACATTATTAATTTATGAACATTTATCTCATAGCTACCTACCAACTTATTATTATAGAGTAGGCACACCTACTTATTTATCTGGTACTCGTATTGAAATATGACAAAAATAATTTTGGCCATTGGCTGGTTCCATTGAGGTACAGAATCAGGCGCTAATACTCGTTCTCGTCCCAAGCAGTTCGGTTATGATCGATGCTTTAAGAGCCTGTTGGTACTTTTCACAGTATTTTATACAAACTCGTAAGTCTTCTTGCAAATTATAATTAACATCTTTTAATTAATCTTGATACGCGTAGCGTAGATACTCTAAATCTAGGCTCAGGAAGTGACGGCGTACTTTAAACCAATCGGATCCTTACAAGAACAAATAAATTGGTTAGGTACTTATGAACTTTTGCGAAAAACGATTAAAATCTTAGTACAGTCAACAGGACAGTACAACAGTTCAACGTGCCCGTGCTTTTATTCAACGGACAAAATGAAGTCCCAAGTTGGACTAAACAAATATGTACCTACCTACAGAGGTATATAGGTACGTGTGACCTACCTAGGCTAGGTAGGTACATAGGAGAGCTACCAGAGTTAAGCCGCGCATATTCATCGATCTGCGCACAGCGCAGTATAGCCATTAGCCATAAGCCCTTTAGCGTCATATGATGTCTAGTAAACTATGCGTAACCTAAATTCGGACAGTTCTGATTTACTTTTCGTCTCGTTTTCTGTGTATGATTCCATCAATAACTAGAGAGAGCATATGGAAAAATCTCATCTACTGAAAACATGAAATTCGGCAGATTTTGCATTGAATAGTACGTTTGTACGGAAAGTGTTTTCTTTAAAAAAAAACATCCTGAACTATTCAATCAAGGAAATTCAAGAAATCTGATGAGACTTTTACCCTTCTGCCCCAGAAGGAACGTACTTATCTATTGTTTTAACGAGAATATGGATGTATATACATACCTATGTTGGTTTATATGTAAGTATGTATGTCTGGGGGCCAACCACAAGCTCTTATGATGTCTGTAAAACGACAAAAAAAAAAACCAAACAAGTCACTTGTCAAAGAGTCTCATTCAGTTAGTTGCATTTATTTTGATTCAATCACAGATTTGATGGAACTAAATGCATCAGACTGCCTGAAAAATGAGTTGTTTGGAACTTTTTAGTCGGTATTTGCGGTCGGTTTTTTTACCGAAGCATCGAACACATGATCCCCTGTTAGGCACACTTGCGAACATAGATATAATAAACAATGTTTTTTATATTTCTATGCTTGCGAACGTACTAGGTATGATAGATAATACAATACCTCATGGCCAGATAATTCCGTAGAAAAGGTTTTAACGAAACTGGCAAAAAAAAAACAATATGAAGTATCATTCATTGTATTTAAAAGACACTTGAATGCTTCATATTTTTTTAATTATTGCAACGATCTTCTTTTTTTGTCGACGGTTCTTCAAGTTATGGGCTCAGTAGTAGGTGACCAGCGTTGGAGGCGTTGTTCAGGTTCAAAGGTTATGAATGAAAACTCCAGCAAATGGGACATAGTGTGAACCGCACCGCTTACACACATCGTTATCTCAGTAAGTAAAGGGCAAAAACCTGGATGAAGCTAGCACAGGAACGTGAAGATTCCTACAAGAAAATATAGGCCTATGTTCACCCTGAAGTGGGAGAAGTCGGGCTGTGAATGATGATGAAGTAACGACGCCACTGCAAACCTTTTTGATGCAAAATTTCAAGAATGTTCTAGCGTCAATTGCTCTACTCGTAGCAAACGTTTGTAATCGTAACTGCCGAGAATGAGGTCTTTGCTTCGATCCCCCGGAGGTCTGCCGTCTGGTCAGTGTTATTAGGTTTTCCATCAGGAACTTGCCTCTTGTGTGTAGGTATTGTTTAAAACATACGCCTAACAGAAGGCCCTTCAGCAGTAGTATGGAGGCTGTATTGATTGACGTTGGTGCTATGTTGTACCACCTAGATTCCTAGCATGTGCATTTTAAAGATTCCGTATCCGAAAGGTGTCATGTCAATGGGAATATTGCTAGGAAGAGTAGTCCCGTCTGTTTGTCAGCGGAATGTATCTCCTAAACCGTTATAGGTAGAGAGTTAACATTTTAACAGAGTATGTACGAGTACCTATTTCTATGCATTTATTTTACCGCTGTAACGAGAAATAATAAAAACAAAATACAAATCAAGGGTCCGACTCGCACTTGGCCGGGTTTTTTTACTTCCAGATCCATTTCGTAAAAAGTGCTAACTAATACTTGAAACATTTTTACAAAATGATGGATAAGATAAAATAGATACACAGATAAACTTATTTACTTACCATAATATATATCTAAATCATGAATGGGCATGACATGCGATGATAACAAAATATTGTGAAATATTCAGGTAATAGACACGTAGACGGGAAGTAAATTCGTCATTATGATTGTGGTATGTAGGTCTTAAGTCTTAAATGACACTGAAAAAACACAAGTAGGCTCCTGTTGCCTAACCTTACAAGTAGAGACTTGTTTTTTTTTCACAGGAAAACTTGGGTTTTCCTGTGTAATTCCAAGGTTTGTCGGGTCAAGGTGTTAAAATCCTTGCAGCTGCTTACATTGTAGGTCTACCTACCACAAAATGCAAAGTTGGACGGCTCACCATATCGTGCTTCCGTAACCACATGAGCAGCACCTCTATGAGTTGCATCAATCAGCTCAGCCCAGCCCATACCCAGTCCTCAGACTGACCTCCGCATCTAGTCTGTCCCAGCCACCTTTTTAAGATGATGGTAGACCAAATACATGAGAGACGTCTGGAATGTTCCACGCTACTTGACGCTGCGCGCTGTGCACGAATTTGAGTTTCGCATGAATTGCATAACCTCTTGAAACAGCAATCACTTTAGCATGCAACAGGTTAATACTTGGATTAAGTTGGGACTTACCTAATTAGTTGAATATCTTAGTGTCGCTTAATTACTCTGTATAATCACAGCCAAGGAAGGGGAGGTAGAGTCGGCATAAGCACCAATGATCCCGATCTGGCGACCCAACTGAGCTGCCCATCAAAAACCGAGTCTTCAACAACAGGAGTACTGAATTTCGGTACTGTATGTTGCTTTAATCACACCTTGAGTCGGAGGATCCACTAGACTCTATATTATTTAGTATTTTAGTATTAAACGTTCACGTCACGCCTTTCCAATCAAATATAGTACCCGAAGGAAAACATTTTAAAGCTGGGGCCTGGGGTGGATCAAAAAATCGGCAAAGTACTAGTCGGACTCCCTCACGAAGGGTTCTGTACCATAGACTGAAAAAAACCGGCCAAGTGCAAGCCGGACTTGCACACTAATGGTTCCGTACTACTTATAAGCCGAAATTTAAATTGAAACGAAATTATTATTTTTAATTTCATTTCATTTCTTTTTTGTTGTTAGGTATTGCGGCAACAGAAACACAAACTCTGTGAAAATTTCAACTGTTTACCTATCATTAGATATAGCCCGCTGACAGACAGACGGACGGACGGACGGATGGACAGCGGAGGCTTAATAATAGGGTTCCGTTGGTTACCCTTTGGGTACGGAACCCCAAAAAGCATCAACCAGCCAGTGATCCCCTATCCTGGATATTCACATTTGTTCCTTACAAGTTTGCTAACTGCCTTCACTATTGTCAGGCAGAGCTTTGGTCCACGAGTTATCGTACAAAAACAATAGTATAAGTAAATAATATTAAAAACGTTTCAGTTTTCGATAATATTATACTTACCTACATATTATTCAACCGACAAAAAAAAGAGGAAATAAAATTATGCATTTGGTTTTTCCTAGCTAATTTGTACTTACCTAATTGAAAAACCCAACGTTTCGCTCTTATTTATTTTGATTTATCCTTATTATGATATGATGTAGGTAAGTAATTTCCCGCAGGGTAGGTAGTTACCTAAATTGTGTGACACGTCATATTATAAAATCAAATGTCAATGGCTTTAATTATGACAATCATTATCGTATGACAATAATAGGGTATTAATTTTACTCAAAAAAATCGTATTAGTCCGTCAGATAGACTTCCAAAAAATGTTGGAAATGTATTTTTCTTTTTTCACGTACCTACCTATACACGACGATACAGTGCGTTGAAACTCCCATGACGTCACGCTTTTTACGTAAACGTGACGTCACCAGCCCCTAGCCCAGCCCCTCTTGAACTTTGATGCGCTTTATCTTTAAAATTTTTTATCGATTTGCAATGGCAAAATAACAGATGTAAGTAAAATCTTTGTAAAATATTTTTGAACATCTAACGGATGGACTAAATACCTAGAATTATTATTTTTCTGTCTAGTAAAATACCATTTTCGGCAACATACATTGCGTTTTTTACGCTGTCGGGAGAACATTATGAAGCAATGGATTAGGAAATTCCTTCAAAAAGGTTTGGTATTTGATGGGCTGCATGAGTATCTCTTAGTCTGCTAAGCGCGCTGCATGAGGTAGGTACACGTACAGAATGGTAAGGACGCGGGCATGCTGCACTGCAGTGCGATTCTGTAATCCTCTCTCCGTAAATGCTTAGGTAAAGTGAACATGAAGTGAACTGTCAATCCATACAAAAATGATGGAATGACAGTTCACTTCATGCTCACGTCACCGAAGTGTTCAGTTCACTTCACCGTGTTGTGAGAATAGCCCGGCTGGTGTCTAGAAATGGGATCTAATCTGTAGGTATCTGACGCCCAAGTAGCACACAATTGCATTATAAATTTTCACTTAAGGCCAACAGCGTTAATCCAGGCATTAAGTAATACCGACATATTAGAGTTCACCTGGCTGCAACAGCTGTTTAGAAACGAACGAGGCTCACTATGACACTTTGGCCATTGGTACTTAGGTAGGTAGGTACTTCTTTATCATAGCTCCTTTTAGGAATATTAATCGCCAATAGGCAACTTTTTTTTGCGAAAATCTATATTAGCGAGAGCGAAGTCGCGGGTAAAAGCAAGTACTTAGTAGCAAAAACAAGTTCGATCTTATAAAGTACCTATTATAGTAAGAACCTACGACTGATGAAGTGATGAAGTCCTCCGGCCACAGACTCGACCTTATTCCGTCTACGATCGATTTTACTCTGAAATAGATGAATAATTTTCAGTGAGGTTTTCCGCCCAGACAGTGTTTACTTGGTGGGGGGTTATTGACTCATAAGCCCCTTAAAATGTAGGTACTTAAAAGCAATGTCTCGGTTTATGGAGTAAGGGAAATCCCTTACTTTACTAAACCTGACTAGTTAAAAGATGATCTCGAGTCCAATTATTCGAAATTAGGTTTTACAATAATCGATGGGTAATCTTTGAGAACTGTATTGTAGCAATAGGATGCTATAATCAATACCAATATCAATTATTTATTTGCAACGAATGTAGGTTTCAATAGAATACAGGTGGAGTAGATAGGAGTGAGCCATGTACATGCCTCCTGGAAATAGGCATGCAAAAATTTATATAAATTGTTTAAAAGCCCAAAAATTTAAAATAGGTAACAAATTAAAATGTCACAGTTAGAAATAATACAATTAAATTATAAATACAATACTTAATATAGAAAAATGAATTTAAATGTTATTTTAGAATAAAATTTAAAATAAATAAGTACCTACTTATTAGGTACATGTGTTCAAAATAATATTATATATAATAAATAATATATAATATTATATATTATAAATAATATTATATATTATATTTATTATATTCATTGCTGATTTAAAAGTTTTGTCGAGTCACATTTTTCTATTAGGAAGGCCACTAATTTATTTTCAAAGTTTTAGATTGTATCGTTCTTGATTACATCTGGCAATTTATTGTTCATGGTAGGGCCCATACAAATAACACTTTTTCTCAATAACGCTGTGTTACAGGACTCGATTTGTAATAAACTTTTGTATTTATTTCCGACAGGTCGTTTTCTAGTTTTCTAGTAGGTATTGCTACAATAATTCTCAAAGGCGCCTGAAACCACACGGAGATTATAGTCTAGCTAGCTAGAGAATACTAGCTAGACTGTAGCTTACTACCTACCAAATCCGTTGATGTGCAAATGTGCTAACTTTTTTTAAATGTTGAGTAGCCCGCTCTTGACATCGTTCTCGCCTGGTCGGCTGTGGACGAGATCTACGATGGAGCGAGCCAGGCCAGGAGATGCCTTTTCACTCTAGCTTTGAATGCTGACGGATCGTAGGGGGTAGGGAAACATAAGTGCTAGAATTATTGCACCTACCCATAGGGGTAGGTGCAATAATTCTAGCACTTATGTTTTGTTATGTCTTGGCTTTATTACTCAGGAGGATAGCCTCCTGAGTAATAAAGCCCCTTTTTCTATTCCCTGTAGGAAACGGACAATCAATTCTTAACAGAAACCGGTACCTAAAGCTGGGAAAAGTAATCTTACCGTTATGAAATCGTAGGTAGTAGCTGACAGGTTTCATAAGACGCACGTCTTAAAACACCAGGTTTAAAAACAAAACACTTGAAATATTTTTACCAGCTTTAACGACCATCTTTGCTCGTGCAGAATTTGAGAAGTGGTTACTTACCGTACTGATAACGGGGTCAAGAACATTGTACCAAATGTTTTAGGTCGTGGGGCCAAAGTGGAGGACCTTGAAGTCCAAGGTTCAACTCCCAAATCGAGCATGACGAATGTTGAGAAATCGTGAATCTAAAATTAGTTGGAATTTTGGGGTGGTTTGATGACCTAAGCTTTCTTTTTATGTTCTTCTGCCAGTGGCCTGAGTGAGTGTCGAAAATTAATCCAAAGGAGCACTCCCGAGATGAAAAGTATTGTATTTCCTATTCAAGGATATGGTCTTTCGTGTGCCAAGTTTCATCCACATCCGTTCAGCCGGAGGTGAAGAGGTAACAAATATACAGACAGACTTAATGCCCTGAAACAACGCTAAACTAAATATCACAAGTGTGAATTAAAATAATTAATTAAAAATTAATGTGAAAAATTCATCAAAATCTACTTTAATTATTAAGTAAGTACCGAAAACTTCTGCAAATTTTTGGGGAAAAGAAATAACAGATGTTTGATTCCATAATTCCCTTTGATACGAAGTCACGAATGCATGCAAAATAAAGCACCGTTAATTTACAATCATTTTTGTTTAATTCCTTTTGTCGCCAAAGGATCAGCTGATCGTCTAATGGCGTCGCGCGTCGGGCCCCAGTCACGTGGTGCGCGCCATGCGCATTCTCATTTATTCATATTCGAATTCTCCAGGCCATGCCATTTTCCGGTGACATATTATACCTACTTAAGGCCCTACCCTCGCTTTCGAGCCAAAATTACAATGTGTGCTACAATATGAACATTGCTTATGTAAATCAATCATTTTTTTTTTTTTAATTTATTGTGTTTTATTGAGACCCCCATATTTTAAAAGCTCAGCGGGTCTCTGTGCGGGCGCAGGCGGCACTGGCGGCGCGGCAGTCGCGCGTTAACATTGAAACGGGGAGGTTGTGCCGCTCGCTGCTCCGCTCGCACGAATGTGTTAGTGCAAATATTTACGAGCTTTTGGATTAGTGTGCGTTCATAGAGTAACTCGTTGCAGAGGACCCAACAGTTTGACCTTGAGTTTCGAGTATCTTGTATAGTACGCGTCAAGCAACTTTGCCTCTCTGAAGTTAGGTTTTGGTGACGACCGCGCAGGTGCAAAAGTGTTACGTTCGTAAAAGCAGTTAGCGATTGTAAGATAAGTAGGTAAAAATGCATTAGAAGATAATAAGTACCTACTACTAGGTATTTGAAAGTGGGGGACTGTGTTCACACCAAATAAATGAAAGCTAAATTTAAAGGTTCAAAAAAAATGTATAGTTTATTGTCTTTTTGTGAAACGATATTCCGTTTAGACATATCGCACAAAAAACTCAGTCCAAGCAACAAACACAACAAGTACCTAACAATAAGAAGATAACAAAACAATAACAAACAAAATAAAAATAATAACAACGTGTAACACTTGTGGCATCAACAGTCTTATTGCATTGAGCAAGCGGGACACGACTAAGCATCGAACGTATAGGAGTGACTGAGACGCCATTACTCGCGCCATCTTCCGCGAGACCGCGCATACGCGCTGCCAATTGTAACGAACTTCAGAGGGGCAAAGTTGTTTGACGCGTACTGTAACTTCTCTCTTTTTTTCAGTACAAGTTTCCGTAGTTATGTTTATTTAGTGGATCTAGCACACTTGCACGAAAGAATGATATGTGAATAAAAAAAAAATAAAAAAAAGACACACGTATCTTCACGTCACATTGCATATTTTTCAAAATGTTTTGCTTTGCGCTTTTGGAGACACGGAGGTTTTAGTGGTTCATTTTCATCTAGTTTCTCAAATAACTTCACTAGATCGACATCTACTGAACAAGTCCTTTTTTATATTTCACTCGGTATTTTTGTTGTTTTTCTTCCAAAAGTGACCTCATATTTAAAATGTATTATTTATGTAACGCTCCCGTGTTTGGGTCACGGAAGTTCATGTATGTGTAAATTTCATCCGAAACGGTTCAGTAGATTCGGAGCAATTTGACTGTGACGATCGGAAGGGCGAACAGACAAACAGACAGTCAGAGAAATGCACTTAGTTTTAAGCACGGAGGTTTTAAGTCATTTTCCATGGAATTATTTCACCAACCCAGTTCCATTTTTTTAAGTTGGTCGACTATTACTCGTTTACTTGTAAAGTCTACTTAGCTGTAATAGTTTTCCTTTTAAATTCAGTATCTGGATGACCAAGCTTGGTTCGGTTTTTATTTGGTAAACGTTTTGTTAAAATGAAACCAAGCTAGATCGATTTATCGCCCCCGAATATTTCCTGTATACTAAATTTCATGAAAATCGTTGAAGCTGTTTCCAAGATTCAGAGTATATATATACATATATCTACACATTTTAACAAGAAATGCTTGTTTAAAGATATTAGATTATATATGCTACCACCATTAATTTTTTCACATCTCCAAAAACAGCCGTTTAGCTGGCAGAGAAGTGACACTTGTCTCTAACAAAAAATTTCACTTTAAAGCTTAATATTTCGCAAACGGATTCTTGGATGAAAAAATGGTTTTAGCAAACCCTCAATATTTAAACGACCTATCCAACGACATCCCCCACCATCACAACGAACATCAGACGATATAAAAAATTCATCGCCACTTTAGGTTCATGTACACTTTAGGGCCACCCTAAAAAAATGTATTTCAAGATTTTATTCTACCACTTTGTCGCGTCTCTGAGCTAAACGGACAGACAGTCAGACGGACATGGCGAAACTATAAGGTTTCCTTGTTGACTACAGAACCCTATAAATGAGACCAGTGTGAAAAATATGCGTAACGTAGGTACGTATCTTAAAAAATATTCGCCATTCTCTTCTGCCAGTCGATTCTGTAAACATGTCGAAGTGAAGGCTGTGGTGAAGTGATCACGAGGTGAGCTGTCAATCCATATAATCAAGATGGAATGCCAGCTCATTTCGTGATCACGTGACATCTTGATCATGTGGATTGTCAGCTCACTTCGTGATCACTTCATCCAAGCTGAAAAATGTTTACTTACAGAATCGACTGGCTGGACTCGTAGGTAAAAATGTTTCATAATCTTTGATAAAAGTTTTGTTTGAGGTGGCGCCTGTGGTACGGAAATGTTCGTGTGTGCGGAGCAGATATGAAAGTGTGCGTTTAGCTCCGCCCAGATGCTCAAGGTTATTGAGGTAACTATACACCTTAACGTTTTGTTACTTGCTTTTCCTCATCCACAATTTCTGGGCTTGATTTCAAGGATTATGATCTATCAAATTTAGACGCGTAAAAAATAATTTAAACAATGTTTATTTTTTAAACAAGCATACCTATAGTAAGTACTTGTTAATAAAAATAACTAAAAGTAAAAAATATTTTAATTCTGTTAAGATGTATACCATTTTATAGGTAAATTCCCAAGCGCGTAACACCTTCTTTATTAACTATATTCTTTATTTTTTCTTTTTTGCTCGTTACACCTTCTTTATTAATTATTAACAAGTAATGAAAGCTTGTTTAAAAAAAAAAAAATCATCATTCTTAACTTTTTAGTATTCATGATTCGGGATCTACGGCGTAGTTCGTAGCGCGTAGCAGCGTTTTTCCGTAGCCCGTAGTAATTCGTAGTACGCACACATATGTATGTAATGTTTTGAGCACTTAAAGTGTTATGTCACTTATATTTTATTTATTTTTGGTTATTATTATTATTAAATATAATTATATTTTATTATTATCTAGGACCAAAGTACTCATGAAGACGAATGAAACGAGCCAAAACTCGATGCGGTTACGTCGTTTTATTACGGACTTCCTATGGCCACCTTCCAGCTCCATCATCAGATCCTGGATACCATCTAGATACAAAGTACTTGTCAAGACGAATCATACGAGCCCAAACTCTATAGGGTTATGTCATTTTATAACGGAATTCCTATGACCCTGGATACCATCTAGACACAAAGTACTCGTCAAGACGAATCAAACGAGTCTAAACTCAATGGGGTTGCGTCAATTCATTACAGAGATCCTATGACCACCTACCAGCTCATCATCAGATCAGCTTTATGTCATCATAATATTGCATTGTTACGCAATATACATACCTATTATGCGTGTAAAATTTCAGTTCCGTCGAAAACCGGGAAGTGTGTCAAAAAGATTTGATGACAGACAAACATCGGGATAGGTGACACTAAATAAAAGCTTGTAAAAAAGTACCGTATTCCAAATGTTCAGTTGACTATTTATCGAGAGTTGCGCTCCTTCCCCGTCGAGCTACACACCTGTATATATAGAGCTACAAGAGCTACATCAAATGGCTACCCACTTCAATCAAAATGTCAATCGACCTGGATCAATAAACCTCAACTAGGATTTCCGGGAAGCGTGCATGCATATTCTATTATTCAATGGATTCTAGGAAAGGGTGGTTCGCTGTGCTCCCTTTTCCCTATTTATAGTTGCTTCTCAGAAAACACATTTAGACCACGCCTTTTTTTGTTGACAGTACAATAATTTATCTTTTTCAGTTTAGTGACGTCACTCCCTTGTCTTTGAATAGGAGGTAAGTAGGAAGACGAGAAGATAGAGACCAAAAATAACTTAATAATTTTTTTTTTTTTAAATAATAATGTAAGGCTTATAATAACTACTCCATCCATTTTTTTTTTCTGAAACTTTTTTCTTGTTCTTATTGGCATTTTACTACTGACTGTAAGTAGGTACTTTGAGCAATCTTGCTAATAAGTTGACAAAAAAAAAAATCTTTTTATTTCAGACATATGGTCCATAATATTGTTAAATGACCATGTTAGTAACCCCGTTGTCAGTAACCTATCTAATTATGAACATTATTAGATAGGTAACTGACAACGTGGTTACTATTGGGCGATCGATGAGCATGCTGTATTCTGAATGAATAGTTTATTGGACGCGGTCACACGCTCACACGCTTCTGACGCCACACGCTACCAAGTGGCCGAACTGTGGTCAGCAGAGCCAGACATACACACTTTAAGACCCTAGGCATGTGATTATAGATATCTAGGTATCATAGACCTATATTAATCTAATCAGAAAGGTACTGTAGGCGACTACCTATTGAGACGGAAAACGGGCACAAAAATATTTCAAAGTTTTCTTTAATCATTCTACCTACTTGGTAATATTATAATCTGGAAAAACTTAAGTACCTACCTACTTAACTTACTTACTTTCTTTATTGATTAGATTAACGCCTACTTAACAGTGTTATCTATCCGACAGTCAAACTGAATAATATCAGTAAGCAGGGTACCTAACCTACTGATAACGCCCTCATATTATTACGAAGGGAAATCACCTGCCCTAAAGTTTCAAATAAAACTTATTTAGGTACTTAACTATTATTTTCTTGACAGAGGGGTACATACAAATCTAATTTAAAAAAAAGCAAAAAGCAAAATCCCGCTATATGCACCTAGATACCTACTTCTTTACCAAGTAGGTTAAAATACTTACGTAAGCTTGTAATTGCATTATATACCTACCTACGTTCTCTTTACGTTCATAGTAAAATACCTAAACATTTGACATCTACTTTTTACTTGTTGCTGTCTCGTTCACTCATGCAGGGGATTATTGTTCGTGGAATGCGCGCGTCGGCTAGTCTCGCTACGCACAGTTGGTAAGACCTAGATTAACATCACGAACAACCTATACGCTCCCTATACCATCGGCGTAAGGTCGAGTTTCGCTCCACTATTGTGAGTTGGAACGCCTTAGTGACGTCGAGGCAGCTGTAGCGAGACTACCGATAGTGACTACTTTGTAAAGAGTACATTCATAAATTATATTTTAGGTATTGAAAAGAGACTGATTTATGGGTCGAAACGAAAGTCTAAAATTCCCAAAAAATTATACAATTTTCAGAAATAACTTTTAAAGCTTTTTACGAGTTATTTCAAAATTAAATTAGTCGAAAATAGAACAAAATGAAAAGTCCTTGAGAAATAGTCTCGTGGGGAGTGCATCGACGTCACCGACGGACTTTTGTAGTTAGGTATGGTCGCTAGCAGTGACCTGATTGGCCAACAAAGCCTTGTCGGCGGCCATTTTGTTAGCTGCTGAGTCACCAAAAGGTGAAAAATGTACATGAATTGCACTCCCCACGAGACTACACAACGGTATTGGGCATTTCCCTGAACACAAAATTTGGGTTTCATGTTCCTTACCTACCACAGCGTGGATTAAAAAAGAAAAACATTTTCCAATTCATTTATAAGATTTACGGGTTATTTAATTAAATATGCGATCAAATAGAAATTGCCGCGAAAACGTATTTTCAAAGTTGACGTCGGCAAAATAGTGCGGAACTTATATTTTCTCAGTTCTGTCGACCCTCACATGGATGGACTATGAACAGTGAACACGGATCATCGGTGGAAACTTGTCGTGGAATGTGTGAATGATAGTGAATAAAATAATTATTCGATTACGCATCGTCTGCTTCGGCGATCTGTCAAAATAGTGAAGTGATAAGTGGACGATGCGCACAGTGCAAAACGATTGTTTACTAATTTTTGACTGAAACTTAGCACAGCGACGCTGCAGAATGTAGCCCTGGATTTATGTGACGTGTGGATTAATAGAAACTGTGTTTTTATTTAACGGGGAGTGAGCTGTGATCGTAAACATGACGGACACATCGAGTACCACACCAACCATGGTCAAGGTAAAGACGGAGCGGCCCGATGAGGCGGAGATCAGGGAGTTGGCCGCCAAAATGGTGGAGGCGAACAAGGCCAAGGCGTTAGCGGCGTCCGTGGCGGCAGCGCGGCCTCCGCCGGGCTCGCTCGTCGGCGTGGCGCCGCCGGGCTCCGGGGGACAGATGGGCATCCTCAACTTTCTGGCACGAAAACCTGCCCCGAACAACACGGGCGACATGCGGCCCGTGATCGATGGTGACAAGAAGACCCCGGCCCCGGACGAGGCCAGTTGGAAAGGTCACTTCGGCTGGGACATGCTGGGCAAATGTCACATACCATACATATACCGGTCCACCGAGAAGTATGTGGCTGTCAGGATGGTGGAGATCAAGCTCCTCAACAAATACCTGAACTATCTCCATGCAGACATATACTCTTGCACATGTATTAGGAGTTACTACATCACAGAGATTGAAGCTCGTCTACTGAATGAGATCAACAACAGACATTGTGATGGCCAGTTTGGGCGGGAACCATTCTCGCAGAAAGACTTGGTAGTGCGGTTGTCAGATGCCTATGAGTTCTATAACTTCCTAGATGTTTGTTATAATAAGTTATTAAGAGGTACAACAAATAGTAAGGACAAGTGTGGTTTCATTAGGATAAACAAAGAGTCTGTTGTACCGTATACAGTGCGGGATAACCAGAAATTTGTTCCTCTATTTTATTTTGAAGGTGAAACAGACAATTTGAAATTAAAGGCAGACCAGTTAAAAGGCTGGGACCTGTCATACTTGAAATTCTGTTGTAAAGTGCAGGGTATTCGGAATGAACTATTTGCTAGTGAGACATGTTCAGTGATAAGTTTATCAGATATTAAAAGTTATTTTCCACCTGGAACTGAGTTTGAGGAGTACTGGCCGAACAAAGTTGTTGACTCGCAGCTGCTGATATCAGCAAAAGGTGAGATAATTAGCTTAGGAGTTGTTTTGAATTTTCAAAATAAAATGTATTTTCTTCCAGGGTACCTAGATCCTTGAATGATACTTCTTGGTGGAGGCCTATGACCAACAGATGATTGCAAAATGGGGTTGAAAGACATTCCACTTCATTCAATATTAGCTCTATAAAGATTTATGATAAAGCACTAAAGTACAGTCAGCATCAACAGTAGGTTATTAATTTTAATCAAGTACCAAGTATTTAGTCATTTATCAAAATATTTTGTCATCTAATCTGTCATAAACTATTCTCTGAATTATATTCCAATCAAATAAAAAAAAATCCAGAACAGTAGTTCTACTCAAAACTTATTTTTCATGTTGACTGTACACTTAATTAATCTTGAAGAGCTTACTTGGTTCATACTTGATGATTTACCTATATTTTGTTTTCACAAATAAGAAGGTAAGGTACACACTCTGTGTGCTCTTTAGTGGCATCTAATTAAAAACATCCCAACACACACTACCATTCCACAACTTTATTTGTAGTCAAAATGACTTAACCTTTTGCGTGTCTTAAGTTACACAGTTCGACATAAGAAAAAATGCTCCAAATGTCTTAAGTCGGACAGTTACACTTAAGGGCTTGGTCAGGATTGGACGATAAAAATCTGTGGTAGACACGCAAAAGGTTAAACTGGAAGTTTAGTTACTATACAAAGTAACAGCCTTATTCATAAAAACTTTATAACCATTACCTTCTAAAATACTGATAAGCATATGCTTTATTCAAAATTGTCTATGGAGAACTTGAATTTAGAGTCTCTTAAACATTATTTTAGCTAAGTAATGGTTATACCGTTTTTATGAATAAAGGGGTAAGTTATAAAGTAAAGTGACAAACCTTATTATTGTTTTATTGCTGCATGTTAAACTTTTACAACCTCCCAATTTTTATTTAAAAAAAAGTTGTGGTTTTTTACTGATAGGTAGTTTATCTATTCAATGTTTACAACTGTTTAAAATGGCAAACCACTATGCTTTTGTCTTAAGTTTTTCTACTTAAGTGACATCATTAAAGGATTCTTTAAAAAAAAAAAAAAATACGACAATATCTGTGCAATGTTGTTCTTGTTTGACATTCACAGTTTGCTAATAAACAAAAAAGATAAAGGTCATTCAAACTAAGAATAAATTATTTGTTTTCATCATTTTATTTCAGTGTCTTACCAAAATGAAACATAAAATATTGAAACACCCTTAAAACTTTTGATGCTGACTGTATCTACCTACTTTAATTATTGAGGGTAGTTCAAAAAATAGATTGCTGCAGCTCCTGCCATTACTTACTAACTATGGGCTGGCTTGTTTCCCCTTCATTCTTCTCCTTCATCTGGAAGGGTTCTTAGTTTCTTACTTATTAGGTGCCAAAAACGAGTTTTTTAAGGAGAAACAATAGAACGCCAAAGTAGCCCGAAAAGCTCGTCGAGGCTTCAACTCAAACAAGATCTTTTATAAAGTACCAGAATATGCAATTTCTAAGTAACCACTTCAAGTTATCTCTAAAGTAATTTAAACCGATAAGACAACAGGAAGTAAGTTAAAATTAAGTCTCAAAGTTTTTAAACATACATATTAAGCTAAGAATAGCGCATTAAAAATAACAGCCCATTACGACTGTTTCTTGTGCGCTTAGATGTGAAGGGTTCCGTATATTTCGAGAAAAATAAAATGAGATTTATTTTTGGTCCACTAATGAAACACTAATGAACTTATTGCAAATATTGATTTAAATAGCCATTTTTCCGACCTCATTTGAGTTCGTCCATCGCGTGCATCGTGCTGAGTTCCCATTCATGAAAAACAAAGTATCCCTATAATTTTCAAAAGACCCAAACAGAAAAAGGCACCAAAGATTCGCAATTACATATTCTTATTTGTCGGTCGTAGTCGGAGATATCCGCGGTTAGTCTAATCACATTGCCCGTTTTACGGAGTTTCCATTTTTTTCAAGTATTGAAGATAAGATAAGTTTATCTCCGTCTCAAGCTTGTTGTTCAGTTAATTTAAGATATCTATCGCCAGACAACAGGATACTGACTTAAAGCTTCCAAATCATCAAGCCTCCTGTCTTTTTTGTCAGTCTCCAAGGTTCCTTACATTCTGGTAATTCTCGCTATTGGACGATCGATGTCGTCACCCCATTTCCATTTGGTGTTGTATTATTAGGGCTAAAGAATCCTCATTAGCATACGACTGCTTCGTATTAAACTCTTACCGACGAAAATCGTGTCAAAACTGGAAACAACTTCGTCTTGCCAGCCACGTGGTCACAACTTCAAAGGTTTGGTGTTTGTCTTGCTTGTAAAGCTAAATCGGGTCTCTATACATGGAATGGTTTACGCCTTCTGAAGAAAGCCATATAAATATTGTATTAATTTCTATACAAAAACTTTATTTCAGTCTTTTTCCAACCAGCCTTACTGAATCTTGGTATTTAACACAACATAAATGCAAGTTTATTTTATAACAACAAGGCGTTGGGTGAGGACAGACTTACGGTCGAACTCTAGAAGGCGGGTGGAAAAGCGGTTCTTAAGGCCCTTCAGAAACTGGTCAATTCCGTCATATTCGAGGGGAAAACGCCACAGGCATAGAGCAGAGGTGTGGTGATACTCTTGTTTAAGAAGGGCGACAATGCCTTGCTTAAGAATAACAGGGCCATTTCACGTTTGAGCCATGTATACAAGCTGTTTTCTAGAGTCATCACGAACCGTCTCGCGCGCAGGTTTGATGACGTTTTCTAGCCTGCCGAACAAGCCGGATTCCGAAAAGGCTTCTCCGTAGACCAAATACATACGCTGCGGCAGGTTATACAGAAGACCGAAGAGCCCCTCTGCTTACCGTTTGTGGACTACGAGAAAGCCTTCGATTCGATCGAGACTTGGGCTGTGCTTGGGATCGAGAATCGAGGTACTGAAGTGTTTGTACGAAAACGCTAGGTACCATGTCAGTCCAGCTTCAGGATCAGACCTCAAAACCTATCCTCCTGTAGCGGGTTGTGAGACAGGGAGACGTCATGTCTCCGAAACTGTTTACGGTCGCAATGGAAGATGTGTTCAAGGTTTTGGGCAGGAGAAGGCGAGGCGGCATGAATGTCAGTGGCGAGTATATCCACCCAACCAACTTAAACCAAGGTCAAGATAAATACCCATGTAGCACCTACTCCTATCAAGATCGGAGACTACTCTCGAAATTGTAGACGATTACGTCTACTTGGGACAAACGGTCCAGTTAGGTAGGGCTAACTTCGAGAAAGACGTCAACCGTCGAATCTGACTGGCCGAATCTGGCTGGGCGGCGTTCGGGAAGTTGCGTGGCATCTTCTCGTCTCACATACGTCGTCTGTGACCAGTGCGAGTTACAATGGGCCTCATCAGAAGGCTTACTCACCCAAAGGGCAATGCTCGGAGTTTAGAATCAGGAATGATGATATCCGCAAGAGAACCTAGGCTACCGACATACCCCGAAGGATCGCCAAACAGGAGTGGCAGTGGGTGGGGCACATTGCTCGCAGAACAGATGGTCGTTAGGGCCGAAAATTTCTGGAGTGGCGACCGCACCAGAAGACGCAGTGTTGGAAGGCCTCCCAGAAAGTAAACCTTTTTGGTTTGGTGGTTGGGTTTGGGTGCGAGACGCACTGGACCGGTTGTTGTGGCGACACTTTTCGGCTGATATGATGATGAAATGCAAATTTTGGCATCTGTGGATTACTCTTCTTCGATCGTATTGGCAATTACGAATGAGCTTCACAGTATTAATATAAGTTTATGCTAGCTAGTAGGTTGAATGCCCTGTTGCTGGTCGCAAGCGACTGTTGAACCAAGTTTTATTGGGTTTTTTTGTAAGGAGTTTCCACCCGTCAATCCATTCCATCCATTTTAAAGCAGTTTTACCGAGTCTGATCTTACCCCGGTCATGGCTTATTGTCGTTCCATCGAACTATGAGAGAGATAGAGAGAGTGCACTGTAATATAAGGCATAATAAATATAGCTCGCAGCCCGCATCGAAGGCTAGTCTGTGAGATTGAACGTCATGACAGAAATATTACGTCAATGCTCTTTTAACCCCAATAAGTTCTTAATTAGTGGATAATAGCATATCCTAATGGTATTGTCAGATTTTTCATACCGTGACGATGTTCTCCGATATTCAGATGACAGCCAACATTACACGTCGCAACCTATTATTTACAAAACAATGACATAACAGGCCGTAGCCATTGCTGTTACAAGTGAAGAATATTGAAGGGGTAAAGCTAAACAATACGCTATTTCTGCTTTAGTTACGTTACGTAACCATTGTTTTTTTTTGGCGTTGTAAAATATTTTTGCACAAAGAACCCTGATACTGGACCCTGAAAGTTTTGGCGTCAATTACGGCAAAGTTCTGGATTCCAGGATGCCTTACCTCATTTTTCCTTGTCTTGTAACTTGTGATTAATTTTTTGCGGTTTCTCCATACCATAACATTTTAGATTCGTAGAATAAATTAATGACGTAATCGTTTCGATTGGTTTTCTTGCGTATTTCCGCAAAAAATGCGTAATATCTGATGCATAAAACAATTCTCAGAGTCAGGTCCGATTCAAATATGATAGACTCAATAGCCCGCTGAAACAAGTGCAAGTCAGACTCGCGCATCGAGGGTTCCGATCGAGTCTTGATTTTTCCCGAGTATACATTACCTACGGAATAAACTATGAAAGCAAAATATAGCAGGTAAAATCGAAAGACAAACTGAACTTCGTTGGTGAAAAAATGTTCTTCCATACTTCAATGTACGTCACGGTCTTTAACCGAAAATATATTTTTTTATGATTACACTATAAACTCACAATTTTTAGACTTTTTCCTGTACTTGTACTCTAAGATCTATCTTCTCGCCTTTTTTCTTGAATCTAGGTCAACGGGAAGTACCCTATAAATTTTGATTCCCTTGAGAGTCGAAATTTACGTTTCTTGCGGTATAAACAGCCGTATCTTTTTTTTACGTTAACTTAGAACTTTGATTTTTTCACAGCAATACTTGAGTATATGGTTATAATTTCAACTCGATACCTCCTCGCGTCCCCGAGATAAAGGACAGTTGGACGGACGGACGGACAACGAAGTGATCCTATTAGAGTTTCGTTTTTTCCTTTTGTGGTACGGAACCCTAAAAACGCAATAAATGTAGAAACAAGAAACATGTAGGTACAAGTTTATTAGAACTCTTGGTCAAGCAAGTGTCCAACGCGGCAGCTCGATTCACAAAAGACGATGACCCATTTTATCCCTTCATAGTACAGCTTTATGTTTTCCCCTGTTAGACATGAATTATCATGTTACAATGCAAGGGAGCGAACCACAGCTGAAGGGTTTCGACCTAAATACATCATGCGAACACCCTCATTCATCGGGTCTTCAATATCTGGTAAAAAAGTAACCAGGTTATAAATTTAGCCAATCAAATACTGGACGTTAATTTACTGAAATGCTAATTGCATATCTCACCTTATGCATTCTTAAATATTTAAAATATAATAAGAAAAAAGGAGCAGATTAAGAATATTATGACGACAGTGCAGTTTCTTAAAAACGCGAAGGTTTAAACCTTCAACATGGAACCTTGACATGTAAAAATAATTTGCATGATGACTGTCGCTGTAGGTAGAATAATATCTCCTTTATCAGTGTGCAAACAAGAATTTATATTTTTGTCCCCTATTCTGCGCATACTGCAAGTCGTAGTATAGATTGGTCCTGGCTGACAGATTTGGCGCCATCAAATTTTTGAGTAAATGGCGAAGGCGGAGGATTACGTCATTAGTAAATGGAAAGAGGTCGTAGCGAAGGACGTAGAGCTAGACCTCTTTGGTCGTCTTGCCATGATGTCCAAGTATACACAGACTGTTTAAAGTTCGTATACAGGTGATGAGGCACCCCTTATAATAAGCATAATTACCCCTCCGTTACCCCTGACAACAACCATGGAAACCGAGGGCTTATTTGTATCGAGACCCACGGCAGACGGCCTTTCGCGTCGTTTTAATTGATGCTTTAGATATATAAAACTAGCGGACGTCACGCGGTTTCACCCGCGTTGTTCCCGTTCCCGTGGGAGTACGAGGATAAATAATTTTAGTCTATGTTACTAGCTGATAATGCAGCTATCCATTGCTAAATTTTTCAAATCGGTCCAGTAGATGAGGCTGACGTACCTTTGTAAGGTAAAAGCCTCTAAATAAATAAAGATTATAAAAAAAAAAAAAAAAAAATCGGTCCAGTAGTTTTTAAGTTTCTTCGTTACACACAAAAATACAAATCCTTCCTCTTTATAATATTAGTATAGATTATCTATACTTCAGATAATTAATTGAGGGAACTTATAAAAACCCCCAAATACGAAGAGACGAATGTGTCAAAAATGTTGCCAATTCATTGCTGATTAATGTAATGTAAAGCAGTGGCCCTACTATGAAATCTTAAAACAATCATGATTCCGCTCTAAGAGGGAGACAGACGGAGCTATACATAGCGAATAGCACTATCCCGTTTACATCATCGGAATTGGATGGCATTAGCACGTCATAGTAGGGCTGCTGGTCTATAAGGGGAGACATGCTGATGTTCCGAGTCCTAACAAAATAACTCATTTGGCGGCGTTTCTTCAGGAAAATACTGTGCTTTTATCGTCTTCTGTTGTTTGAGCTATCGTTCATTCTATGAATTAGCAAAACACGGTAAACACGGAATTTTCCTTAGTTATTTGTTTGCCTGGTTTTACAGTTTTGAAATTCCCTTCGCAAAGTTTTGCTGGTGCTTCAGTCCTTGTAAGAATGGTTCACCAACGAACTAAAGATCCTTGACACCAGTAACATACAAATCACAATCCGATGTAACAAAAAGTTTTAATAAAACTATTTTGTTTTTTTTTTAATTATGAGCTGAGACATTGTGAAGAGGCTATCAGCCGATTGGCAAAAACGAAAATATCCAGGCATCTTAACCATGCGACTTCTTTTTCAAATCCTTTGTTTCTTCTACATTCTATTAGTTTTTGTACTGCTACTATGACGTGCTAATGCCATCCAATTCCGATGATGTTCAAGGGATAGTGCTATTCGCTATGTATAGCTCCGTCTTCCTCTTAGAGTGGAATCATGATCGTTTTACGTCGTACTTCATAGTAGGGCGTAACCCTGGACTCCCCATTTTTACGATCCTGATTATTAGTATTATATAAAAATATAATACTAATACGTAAATAGCATGGTAAAAGAAATGCGCAGATATAAGGGGCCATGAATAAGCTCGGTCTATCCCGACTCGTTTTCATTGTTAAATATTTTGTAAGACCCGTTTATGGTCGCGATAAAGCTTAACTGGGTAGAAAAAAGTTCGCATTTAAAAAGTTAACGTAGTTTTTCTTCTTGCTCTCTGGTGATTATTAAGTTTGCAATACGCTCCAGTTAGCTGGATTCTACAGCTACAAATATACTCGGAAGAAAATGGTAATCAATGCCCTAAAAGAATAAAAAGCAGATTTGTTATTTATAATATAACGGTTATAAAGATAACGGGTCGTTTACTAACAAACTGTGTTTGGCGAAAGAAATCTTGACATCTCATGCCTTGGGGCTTTCTCTTGATTCCCGTTACGCTATGATGTTGGTCTTGGTAGTGGTACGAAGCACTACAGATTTATCTCGGATCAAACGGCCCAGTTGGGGTTTAATTTGATGTTTCGTAAGATTTCACAGTTCAATGCTTCAACGTCATCAGACGTTGAAATAAACAGGAAAAAAAGTGTAGAAGTCAATGGTTTTTGCTTGATGTGATAAAAACAGGCAGCCGAGACAACAGGGAGTAAAATAGCTAACCATAAATGATAAAAAATGCTTATAAAATAAAAATTGCTGGGCTAAACTGAAAAAATTTTTTACGGGACCAAATGGCATGTAAAAAAAAATACTACCGAATGGAGAACCTCCTCCTTGTTTGGAAGTCGATAAAAAAAATGTTAAGCAATCTGATACTTTATTAATAATAAATCATAATTTTAAGGTCCCTTAACAACCAACTAACAATAAGTTTTTTTCCTCTTACGGGAGGATAAAAGAAAAAAAAGCTTTTTTGGTTGTTACAAAGAACCTTAAAATTTAATTTGTAAGTCAACCGCCAACCAGGTCGCCAACATGGCTTATGACGTCAGCCGTAATTGTTTTCCATCTAGCCAGTTATAATTTGACCTTTTTAGTGCATACTCTTCGAATTTCAAGGGCATCCATTGTCTAATATTTTAATTGATATTATCCCTATCTTTGGTTCCTAGGTAATTACCGATTGTAAGTACTAGGTTGATTGCGAAACCTGCTATTCAATTTACGTAATTCTCATGGTCTTTTTTTGCTCGGTCAGCATCGAAATGTATATTGGTGCCGTAGAAATGACGTGGTCTATTGATAAGATCGTCACAGTAAGTTTTGACAGGTTTCCAACTAACTTATCGTTCACGGATATCGTAGTCACCCTGTTCCACCCAGTTTCCATAAGTTAAATTACTTTTCTGCGAATGATAAGCTATTGATTTGAACGGTTCGTTATGTCAAAAAGGAAGGTAGGGAAAATATTGCAGCTGTAGGATTGTCCTCTTTCATGATCAAGAAAAACCCTTTAGAAAATATCCACTATCCAATATCATTGTTTCCCCGATGGAACCCAATCTAAACCGGGCGCCCCGCGTAACCAATCCAAGGCGAACCAAGATGTATTTTTGGCATATTTGACCCACAATTCCAGATTCAGTTATAGTATTCGTTCAGCGTTTGAAAGATTTTAACGATTCCTACCACAATCTTGCTAGCTTTTGGCCTGAACCAGGTAATAAGGGAGAGGGGAATTTTTGTGGGTTGCTGGTCCGACAGCCAGTACTAGACATTACCGCTTTTAACTCGTAAAACCTCGCTTTAATACTATTCAAAGGGCCTGGATGGAACCAGCATTTTCCGGACACTGCCACGTTGCGTATTTTTTTATCGCTCTCTGACCTAATCGGAATGACCTGTTGTTTTTCATCGTATATGTATGTACCTACCAATAGATAACATAAAAATGACGCAATAATACTCGATGGTTGAGGTACTGAACTCTGAGAAAAATAATGTTTTGACACCAAAGTCCAGAGCTATTTATAGTTTAAATAAAAAGACTATCAAGATGCGTTAATATTTTACTCTCAACCACTAATAACTTCGACCTGAAACAGTTATATTGGCAAGCTTCATTCAAGGAAATTCGTTTTTGATCAGAAGAATATTCAATAATCCAAAGAGAGCCTTTAGATGCGTTTAGAAATTAATCACTTCAAATCCTTATGAGTTGCAAACTGTATGTTCTTAAGCAGCATCACCTCAAACCTTTATCTTTCTTTACAGGCGCCGTATCAGGAGGCGGTCAATGGACGCGAGCGCCTCCCGCACCCCCACCAGGCGTGGTGGGAGGCGTGGGAGTCGGTTCCAATTCAGTGGCCCTCAACAACGTCTCCAACCAATCCACGCGAGGCCGGCGGACGACCGCTCAAAGGCACTCACCGGCCTCTCAGCCTATGCAGATGCCTCACGGGGGATTGTCGGCAGCCGCTGTCCAGGCGCTGGCGAATGGTTGGAGTCTGCCTGGAGCGTTGACACAGGCGCAGACGCAGCAAGTGCTTAGGCTCGCTCAGGTACGGTTTTGGAAACTTGTTAGGAAGATCTTGGTAGGAACATCGGGTATTTTGAGCACCAACTTTTTTGTAATGGTTGCACCATCCATTTACATCCTTTTTTTTAAGGATGGTAATCATCAAATGACCTCTTCCGCTCTGGATGGAGCGGAAGGTCGTGTCAGACTCTTACTGACTAAAACCCGTGTTCCTTCTAAAGCCCTTTGCGTTCCGGGGCCGCGGTGACTCTTTCGAACAAATTGAGCCACGTCTCCTATGCTGACATCTCTTTGAGGCGCCCTTCGAACACAACGACTCGGGCCGGGGTTGTGACCGGACAGGGAGCCACCCAACGCTCGCCGTCGGCAGGCCCGCGCCTACGGTGGCCGGGGATCGCCCTGCGACTCCCGACGCCGGGCCCGACGGGGCATCTTCTGTAGCGGCGGTTGGGGCGAAAGCCTTGTCTTTCCGTCGTGCGGCCTGCCTCCTTCGCTAGCATTATTGCTTAGAAGGAGGTGACCGCTTCCCAAGCCTCTTCGCTTTGGACCATGGATTTAACCAGGGACGGACGCGAGAAGGTCGCCGCCGCCGATCGCCTCGACTAGGACACGGCGGTGCTCCGCCCAAGCAAGGCAGACCTCCACCGTGTCCTCCGGGCGATCCTCACAGTGCTGAAACCCGGGCGTGTCCTCCCGTTTAATCCGAAATGGGTACCTCCCAAAACAGCCGTGTCTGGTGAGTACCTGCGTCAGGCGGAAGTTGAGGACGCCGTGGCGCCTCTCCAGCCATTCCCCCAAAAGGGGCCCTACCGCCGCAATTATGGCGTGCCCAGCGCTGGGTCGCGAACTCGCAGTCGCCATCTCCATACCGCCATGGTAACCTGCCGGAGCTCCGTCCGCCGCGCTGCAATTTGCCGCGGCAGCGGACTTGTGCAGGGCCACCTCGAGACCCAATTTCCGGATCCTCTCACTCGACTATCGCAACCCCGCGTGTCATCACTTCGGCTGCCGCCTGGTCCAACCCCCCTGCGCCTAGACAGCGTGTTGTCAGCGTAGCAGACTACGCTGACGCCTCTAGGGAGGTCGGCGCGCAGCACCCAGTTGTAGCCGATGTCCCACACGAGCGGCACCAGAACCGAACCCTGTGGAACACCGCACGACATCTCTCGCCGGTTCCATTCTCCGAGGTGACCGGGGTAGATGACGGCCATGTCCGTCAGATAGGCTCATTTACATACTTGGGTTCACTTTTTCTTGTCCCTTTTTCCTACTGAGCACGATGTGCTGTGCTGCGTCGAGCTGAGGTTGTGTCCCTATTTTGGAATGCATAATTTTTAGAGAGAGATTTAATGACCGTTGCAAAGTTTGCATCTAGCTCAAAAAGGAATATTTTAACATTATTTCCCCTCTTGTTATTGGAACAATTGCTCAAACACAAAAGGAAACGCATTGTTATCTAACTGCTGATGGAAACGGCTCTAATCGTGACGTCAATCATTGTTTATTCATTATTTCCACGAAATTAATTGATTCATTTGGCCGTTTAGTACTAAACTATCGGTACTTTTTGTATTTAAACCTAAGGTTAACCTGTCATATTCCGAATATTTTCATTGTTGGAATTGGAATTGCTTGTATTCATACTAATGGCTGTGGTCCAACTTCCTCTTATGAACGTCAGCTGTCGACTTTTTTCTTCTGCTGCCATCGACAGATAATATTTTCCTTATTCATTTAAAAGACAGCGTTTGCGAGCAAAGGCCATCCTCAATATTTTAAACAGAAGTCCTTGTCCCGTATTACATACCGAATGTTTTATAATATTATCAATTTATTTTTTTCTGAACAATGCAATAAATCAATGTATAACGTGAATGTTCCGTCGTGCAGGCACAAGTGGCGCAGGCGCACGTGGCGGCGCGGTACAACAACGCCGCCATCGCGGCCGCCGCAGCAGGTTTGCCGCAACACCGCTCGCAGCACCAGCGTAACGTACAGGTAACTATCACGAACGCGTCACAGCAACACGCTACGCGTAACATACATACGAACATTCGCTTAGGGTATTACATGATAAAACGGCTGTAATCCCCGATAGGGGCAGACTGCATTTCTCCAGTTGTTATTTCACATGTACAGTAAAATGCAGCTTTTGCCGGAAAATATTTAATCAATTCCTTACTATCAGTATCTAATCCTATAAATACCGCTTCAATAGTGCAGTTCCAATAAAAATCTCGCTATAAGTTATGTATGTTATAATATTTAGTTTATCATAGTCTTCTACAATAATTTTCCTGACGCTCGCCTTTTGTTCTAGAGCCGCGTGAAAATGTTTGTTTTTATCGTTTATTTCAGTTTCCGAACAGTGCAATAACAATGGCGATGGGTCAGCAACCCCCTCCACCTCTCGTGAGGAGCTCGGCAAACACATCAACCATGAAGTGAGGAACTTTTCATCATTTGTAGTGGATTTTGTAAGAACAGCCCCGTTTAGTGCAGTAACGTGAAGCCAGTATTGTGTTCCATATTTGTAACTTGTTTGCCTTCTATTTCTATCCGTCTGTATTTTGTATTCCCTTGGAAACTTTACTTCAATCTAGTTCAAGTTTCATTACAAAGTTAATTTAAACAGTTTGATTTTTTTACCGTTGTTGTCGTGACAGTAGGTAACGTTTCCTGCTTTTCGTCGTTATCGTGTCGTGCGTACGAGTTTGTTTGTTGGTCACATTTCATTGCATGCTCATCAACCAACCAATGAACACTCGTTTTCGAGGAAACGTTATTATTTGGATTTTTAATTAAATCTGCTTTAATATAAGTAAAGTTTGATGAGGATATACAAAATGACGTCGATCCTGTCTCTGACTGATCTAATCTAAGTATTGCTATCCTTCATTTGCAGATACAAATGAGACGGAAATAAGCTTCCAATTGGGGTGGGCTTAATTAAAAAACAAATCGTATGCGTCTCGGGACGCTCGACAGAAGTGATAACTTAAACTAACCTAACTATTTAATATGGGAAGCGTCTGTCCGAAATGCGACTAGCGCTGTGGGTTAGAGTAAGAGAGGAAGAGCCTGCCTACCGCTGCCGTATGCGTGAGAGAAAGGGAAGCCAGAAAGACTGGCGCCGTAACGCGTTACGTTACGAAGCGGTTTACCCTCCCATAAGAAGTTACCACTTCAACAATCTTTATCATATTGTAATACATGAACTTATTGACATGCTCTTGCGAAACCTGCTACAAAGCGACAGCAATACTTTTGACTGTGGTTGGTGTATAACAGAATCGGCACTTACAATATTTTTAAAAGGCTGTTCTTACAAGTGTGTATTTTCCATTCGCCATTGTCTTGACACTGTCCTACAAGTCATATTGATATTTATATTATACGCTTTTTTTCACCATAAACTTAAATACTTGTGTTTCTGTTCCCCACCTGCTCAAAATACCGCGTGGACTATTATTGCAGTAGAGTTATTTAATATACAAGTTATTAGCTAACTCGATTCATGATGGGACGAGCGTTTTGGGGGACTGTCTTAAAAAACCTTGACGTTCAAACAGTGCTGGCTCTCAGAATACATAAATAAATTACCTACTTTTGATTTTCACCCGGGTACGTTTAGTTACGAATAATAACGGCAAAATAATTTTAATGGACTCCTGAAAATAGTCATTTGCACAATAATTACAGTGTCCATAAGAAGGACACTAATATCAGCAGGAAAATGCCCACATACCAAACAATATGTTGGTTGCAATCTTCCTGTGCCCTTGGCCCTTGCTGGAACGCTATAAAATCCTACAATACCCACCGGCATTGTAGGATTTTATTTTATAGCGTTCCCCTTTACATCCATTTTTAGGGTTCCGTACCCAAAGGGGAAAACGAGACCCTATTACTAAGACTCCGCTGTCCGTCTGTCTGTCACCATGAACCGTGATAGCTAGACAGTTGAATTTTTCACAGCTGATGTATATCTATCTGTTGCTGCTGTAACAACAAATAATAAAAATGAAATAATATTAAAAATAAAAGGGGGCCCATTTTTATTTGTAATATTATTTTATTATATTTCATACAAGAAACATGTTTTTTTCGGCTTATGGTACGGAACCCTTCATGTGCATGACCAACTTGCACTTGACCAGTTTTGTTTTCATGGTAAATACAAATGACTTCTACTGCTGTGGGCTGAGCGGGAGGGAGTATCTCACTGAGTAAAATCCACCCATGTTTCTTCAAATGCCCATTGCGTTCCATGGCCGCGGTAACTCTTTCGAACAATTCCGCAACCCTGGCAGGTTATATCCATAGGCTCACTCGCTCGACTCATCAAACGAAAGTTATTATTTTCTGATAAAACACGCGGTATTTTGACAGCATCAATAGACTATATGGCGGTTTTATTATACGGTTGCATCGATGGAAAGGCTTGCTTGGTGTTTTGATCCATTCTCGCGAAATTAAAGGTTTCATCCATTGTTTTTGTCAAGCTTTGCGACCCTAAAAACTATATAAGATAAAAGGGAAGTGTAGTTATGAAATAACTGGAACGTTGATACACCAGTCCTAAAGGAAACTAGGTTTGACACAAGGAACCTGAAGGCCCTTTAAAAACTGCCGACTAAAATATTCCAAGAAACGCCAAAATGTTTGTTAGTCAGTGACAGTTGCTTTTTTGCTGGACTAGCTGTTGCTTGCGACTTCGTACGCGTAAATCCCGTTTTTCCCGTTCCCGTATAGCCTATAGCTCTTCTCATGAATATGACTCTCATATACATATAGCTTATGATAAGGCTCGCTCGCCCAGCGCTGGCCGCACACTGGTATATAAAACGGGTACGGTTCACAGATACGTGGGGTTGCTCTCGCCTTCCTTGACCAGACCAAAACCCTCTCAGATTTGCTGGTTCGGCAGCGAAGTCCTCTGAGCGATAAAGATAAAATTTCCTACATGACCTCAACTTCAACATCTAAGCAAGCCAAATCTTTGCTGCCAAGGCAGAATTACAAAAAAATGTTACGTCCTAGGAAGCTAATGTCGCGTTTACGTTACAGTGTACCTCCTCAAGTGACTGGAACAATGAATGGCCACTCAACCTCTCACTCCGTGGACAGTCGCAAAAGGCTCACCCCTATTCCCGACATCAATATAACTGGCAACCATACGCCGTATAAGGTAAGAACTTATATTTTAGTTATCTGACTGGCCTGTTGGTCGAGTGGTTAGTGACCCTGACTGCTAAACCGGAGGTCGTGGGTTCGATTCCCACCCAGGACAAATCTTTGTGTGATGAGCATGATCATTTGTTCTGTGTCTGAGTGTAATTTGTCTATAATATGTATGTATTTAGAAATATATAAGTATGTTTATCAGTTGTCTGGTTGCCATAGCACAGGCTCTGCCTAGTTTGGGATCAGATGACCGTGTGTGAGTTGTCCCAAGATATTTATTTATATCTTGTTATGCTATTGTAAGTCATTAAAAGTTGTCGCTATAAAATTATAAGGTTTGTACCTATTTTTCTGTTCCCTTCTTCTTATCTTTAATAACAAATAATATAAGAGTTGTCTTTCAAAAAAAAAGATCATGGCAGATGCCTTTTGAAATTGGATCCATTATGAGAAATTAGCAATTTTTATTCAGCCTTTCGATGATTAGTATAAAGCAAAGTTACCCTTTTCTTTTGACTCCTATCATCGCACTGCCATCTGACTTCAGGCCCCCAGATACCAGTCCAGTTCCTAGTTAGCCATTACACATCATTATTGTGTCCTTACATTATATCTCTCTTGTGCAGGTACAAAAAGCGTTGGTGGAGAACACTATGGTTCCCTGCATCAACGCCAAGCCCTACCAGTACACAGAGCTGCTGATGACCCTGCCGGACCTGGCCAGCCACTTCTTCCCGCGAGTGTCGCTCACCACCTGCCGCGCCATGCTCGACGCGCTCGGCATCACTCTCTATAGACCTAACTCGTGAGTATCAGCTGACACCTACCAGTACACAGAGCTGCTGATGACCCTGCCGGACCTGGCCAGCCACTTCTTCCCGCGAGTGTCGCTCACCACCTGCCGCGCCATGCTCGACGCGCTCGGCATCACTCTCTATAGACCTAACTCGTGAGTATCAGCTGACACCTACCAGTACACAGAGCTGCTGATGACCCTGCCGGACCTGGCCAGCCACTTCTTCCCGCGAGTGTCGCTCACCACCTGCCGCGCCATGCTCGACGCGCTCGGCATCACTCTCTATAGACCTAACTCGTGAGTATCAGCTGACCCCTACCAGTACACAGAGCTGCTGATGACCCTGCCGGACCTGGCCAGCCACTTCTTCCCGCGAGTGTCGCTCACCACCTGCCGCGCCATGCTCGACGCGCTCGGCATCACTCTCTATAGACCTAACTCGTGAGTATCAGCTGACACCTACCAGTACACAGAGCTGCTGATGACCCTGCCGGACCTGGCCAGCCACTTCTTCCCGCGAGTGTCGCTCACCACCTGCCGCGCCATGCTCGACGCGCTCGGCATCACTCTCTATAGACCTAACTCGTGAGTATCAGCTGACACCTACCAGTACACAGAGCTGCTGATGACCCTGCCGGACCTGGCCAGCCACTTCTTCCCGCGAGTGTCGCTCACCACCTGCCGCGCCATGCTCGACGCGCTCGGCATCACTCTCTATAGACCTAACTCGTGAGTATCAGCTGACACCTACCAGTACACAGAGCTGCTGATGACCCTGCCGGACCTGGCCAGCCACTTCTTCCCGCGAGTGTCGCTCACCACCTGCCGCGCCATGCTCGACGCGCTCGGCATCACTCTCTATAGACCTAACTCGTGAGTATCAGCTGACACCTACCAGTACACAGAGCTGCTGATGACCCTGCCGGACCTGGCCAGCCACTTCTTCCCGCGAGTGTCGCTCACCACCTGCCGCGCCATGCTCGACGCGCTCGGCATCACTCTCTATAGACCTAACTCGTGAGTATCAGCTGACACCTACCAGTACACAGAGCTGCTGATGACCCTGCCGGACCTGGCCAGCCACTTCTTCCCGCGAGTGTCGCTCACCACCTGCCGCGCCATGCTCGACGCGCTCGGCATCACTCTCTATAGACCTAACTCGTGAGTATCAGCTGACACCTACCAGTACACAGAGCTGCTGATGACCCTGCCGGACCTGGCCAGCCACTTCTTCCCGCGAGTGTCGCTCACCACCTGCCGCGCCATGCTCGACGCGCTCGGCATCACTCTCTATAGACCTAACTCGTGAGTATCAGCTGACACCTACCAGTACACAGAGCTGCTGATGACCCTGCCGGACCTGGCCAGCCACTTCTTCCCGCGAGTGTCGCTCACCACCTGCCGCGCCATGCTCGACGCGCTCGGCATCACTCTCTATAGACCTAACTCGTGAGTATCAGCTGACACCTACCAGTACACAGAGCTGCTGATGACCCTGCCGGACCTGGCCAGCCACTTCTTCCCGCGAGTGTCGCTCACCACCTGCCGCGCCATGCTCGACGCGCTCGGCATCACTCTCTATAGACCTAACTCGTGAGTATCAGCTGACACCTACCAGTACACAGAGCTGCTGATGACCCTGCCGGACCTGGCCAGCCACTTCAAAATCTTGATCCTGTATGGGTGTTTTCCACTGAATGATGAGAGGAAATGCTTGAAGACTCCTTAAATTGAAGTAGGTTGTCATAAGTAAGTAGGGTATTTAAGATCGATTGGTTTCAAGTGCATTATCTAAGCACGTGTATTAAATGAGAAATAGTGCTCTCATAAGCAGGTACCTACTTGACCAAGCACCTTCTAATCGTAACGAATCTTTGTTCCAGAACCCAACTGCAAGTACTCCGCAACTCGGGCAAGTGCAAGTCGGCGGCGGCGGGCGAGAACGGGTTGGCGCTGGTACAGATCCGCGACGTCATGCAGCACATGCTGCAGTTCAAGTACATGCTGCGCTCCGGCCTCGCCAGCGACGACTCGGCGCACGCGCAGCCGCGCCCCGCGCACGCGCCGCCGCCGCAAGCCAAGCGCGCGCGCGCCAACTGACCCGCCAGCCCGCCCGCCTGCGAGCCCTCCGACCCCTCCCAGCCCTCCGAGCCCGACTGGTGCACGCAGAGGGCCGAGGCTCTCGCGCGACACAACACCAGCAACGACAGTAATAGACAGCTTCCCTATCTACCATATTTGGAAAGACATACATTGGTAGAAGACGGAATTTTCGATTGATAGTACAACGGCCACTGACAACGAAAATCATATCCTCAGAAAAATCTGTTGTAACGAAGGCCCAATTGTGAATTTCATAATTTATCCATTTATGAATGCCTGATGCTGTTCACACCCACACATTACTACCAGAGAAGCAGAGTAAACAGTGTGTGTTTGAGCAAACTGTCGCCATTAACGCGCAATCAACCATTTACAGTACAGGAGTGAAGACATAGTTTTAATTGACTGATTTTGTGGTGCAAGACATGATATAAAAGTATGGAACATTTAGTTGGGTTGTGTTGTGAGACAGTTCTTAATTCGATCATTTGTGTGTTGAAGACTTATACGTTAATAGTGCGGTGACAATAAACATGAATGTAAGATAGGCTGCAAGCCGGTAGTGGGTCTCAACCAGTGACTAATTTATAGACTGTCCAAATATCTCGTATTCTTAATGCGTAAAGGACGTGTCAATTTTTCCATAGCTTGTACAAACTGTATGATACTATATTGTAAATCGAAAGATCTAATTTATAGCAATCTATTTGTACTATTCAATATAGAAGACTGAGAATTTTATTTTTTAATAATTTCCTAAAACAAAAGCTATAGACATGTTGTGAACGTTTATTTTTAGTTTAGTCAAGTTTTCTGATGAGTGTTGGTATGATTTTTAAGTTAATTTGTATGTTGAGTTTACGTATACGAACTGTAAATACTATATCCCCTGCATTTATGCAGTAAATGTTATTTCAGCAATACATTTAGTTTTCTATAATTAGCTAAAAATAATACTTAAAATTTTAGTGTAACACTGAAAAAGTAAGCATTATTTGAAGTAATGAAAGGTATTGATTGGATTGCATAATAAGATGCTTATAAATTATCATCACAATTAATAAAGTAACTTCACAAATTCGGTCACATTTTATATGAAATAATGTGCTGAAGACAACAAAAAACAAATAGTGTTTAAGAAAGGCATGACAAGATGTAAGATAATAATGGGTGGCAAAATATATTAGGAGAGCTTCATAGCTATTTAGGCCATGCCTCAAAGTTTTCTGTAAGAAAATGGCAACACCTAGCCAGCCAGGAACAAAATTAAAATTGCCTTGTTGGATGCACAAATCTTAATCACTTAATTTTAAGTAGCATAAAGACGAAAGGGCATGGATTCTGTAAACACCAAATCCAGCCATACATTTTATTTGTATTTATAACAGTTAACCTGCAAGTAATGGTGACAGTCACCGCTAAACAATTTATTATAGCAGTTATTGTGGGAGTTCATGTTTAGCAGATGATTTTAACTGGCTGATATTTATGTATTCTTAAGTAAGTATTAATATGCCCTATATGCAATAATAATATGATAAGGTAGACAGTACATGTATAGGGTATTTAACTTGAGCTCGGGTGGATTTGGTTAACGATATTTGAATCCCTTTCGTCATTCATTCATTGCCTGCTAACTAGTTAATACTTGTTTTGTGGGTTGAATGCTGTTCTTGGCTTTACCAGTGAATATCGGCGTAGCTTAATTCCATATAATGTTTAAACGACATTTCCACTTGGAAATATTTATGAATACTGTTCCTATAGATATGGGGCTCATGATGCGAAAAACAATTTACTGTTTTGTTTAAAGTTGAATTGCGCGTTTTACATTATGTGTAATGTTTTTACCATTCATTTATTGTGTACAAATGCTACAGTTGACTTGAAACAAGATGGATGTTTTCCGTATTTTGTAGTGAGACCCCTTTTCGTGTGTCGTGGTGGGATTTCATATTAGTACATACTTACTTCAGTACCATACATACTACAGAAGTATGGATACCATAGAAATACAAATTACATATCTTGATTATGGATAAATGTACCTTATTTAACGAAATAAGGTAGGGTAAGAAGTGTTGAAACAACTTTCCAGTTTTGCATCAGTTATGTATTAACGCAAGCAAAATGTCATACCTACTTATAAAATATGTTTTATTTATATTTCGCAATGCAGAAACTAATGAAATCCCACGTGTCACAGTTGCTGTTGCAATGTATTCTAACTTCCATAATAATCTGTAGTATGTACCTATTATTTCGGTGCGATGATCATGGATTGGTTTTCGTGGGATTTGATATTGCAAATAGGAACATAGTCATTTGTTCATGCATTTATTCTTTGAAATCAGAAGCTCCACTATCGCTTTTTATTGGAAAACAAATAAATAGTGAATATTTATGCTTCCAATTTAGAATATTTATGTAAATGCCAATTTGACGGCTTATACCGTAATAAGCAGAAAGCGTGTTTTTAGATCAATTTTACATTTTTACATTTCATTAAGACAAGTTAGTTTAAGATCGCCGTAACATGACAACATCAGGAGCTCGCGATTTCAAAACTATTACGTAAACTTGTAACGCTAATTTTAATGTATTTTTTTTATATTAAAATGCAATATCAAGTTTCATGCAAACAGTTAAGAAAAAAGGTAATATATAGGCCTTGGTAGTTGTGAAGGGAAGCTAGTGTAGTAACCTTTTTTAAATACCTAGTATAATGTAAACGCAGAGCTGTGTAAATTTTATGCTAAATTATTTATGAATAGCTGTAAGTAAGGCGTGGTCTATTTGATATATCAGTTGTACGCGGACCACGGTAGCTCGTCACTGTACAAGAGATGTGGTGATCCTGTAATAAACAAAATAAAAGATACTTTTTATTGACGTACTGTTTTTTATTTAGACCCCTGTTGAATTAACAATCCACTCAGGTGTCAAAAAAGACAAGCCGCGATTGTTTTACTATTGTGTTTGCTAATTAGTCATTCAACTTGATACCGGGATGATTTTTTAAAGTGCTTGGATGGCCAAATGTTTGGATTGAAGTGCTTGGATGGCCATCATGCATCAAGCACTTCAATCCATCCATTGAGGAATAGGTACTGTGTTATTTATTAGCACATTTTTTTTGGGGTGACGCCCACATCCGTAGGAGATACTATGTCTGTGACTACCGCAGGACCACCAACGCCAATCGCTTCCATATTTGGTAAATAATCAGTACTCAATTGGTACTTGAACAACAGAATTGGTACCTTAGTAGTTTTTGAGAAAATTGACTTACAAATAATAAGTACCCTTATGTGATTCAATTCGTAAAAAAATAAGAACTAAGAAGCTAATTTCTCTTAAGTTTCGAGATCTCATTAGTAGGTACCAATTGAGTACTAAAATTATTTACCAAATATGAATGATTTGGCGTTGGCGGTCCTGCGGTAGTCACGGAAATGAGAATCGGGTGCTACGAATCAGGTGACACACACACCCTATAGATTAATGTACTCTGTGCCATAGACTGAGGTGACACTTACTGGTCAACTGGTGGTAGGTTTCGGCCGATAGCTTGTCCCCACTGGGCAAAGATGTATCGTCAAGCGGCCTAGCCGCATTCCGGTACGATGCTCAGTGTAGGTAGCTAATTCAGAGGTGTTACCAACCAGGCTCGCGCTGATATGGGTATATCGGGAGACTAGCCGCGGAAGGTAGCGGGATCCGAGGCACGGTGCGCCGCATACCGACCGCAGGTAGTTCGGGGCCCAAGTAGTGTGCTAGCCACACATAAAAGGCTGCCCCGCCAACTGTCGAAAAAGTCCGGAATGCACCATCGTGCTGGTTGGCGACTAGAAGAGGGCCCTATAATGTGTGATTTATTGATATCGATATACTTAGGTACTTAGTGGATTTAGTTCCAGTTGGTCCGTCCGACCATCAGTTATATAAACTCTATTGATAAGTTAAAAACTCTGTGTTGGTAAATAAAAACATTTTTTTTTTCCCTATTACTTACTATACTCTTTGCCCCGGGCGTACATGCACTGCAAAACTTGGCAACACACAATAATAAGAAATGTCATTGTCAAGAAAAATGGAGGAAACACTGGAAATTGTTTTTAGAAGTGAAAATTAAAATAAAACCTTTTAAAAACTGTGCAATTTCTGACTTTAGTTACAAATTTTGTAGGAGCTGCAATAATGGAGGCTTTGGCTGGACTAAATTTTGGTCATTTCTCATAATATTTGATCTAGTTCATAGGGTTCTACTTCTCATTCTGATCGATGTATTTTTGTTATTTTAGAAATTTGGGACTTTTTTGTCATTCCATTGTAATTCAGTTTGTTTACTTTCATTGTTATTGTCGTTCATAGTTCGTTGTTTATTGTTAGTTCTAAAGGTTAGGTCGGTCATTGGTCGGGTAGCAGGCTATTATTATGAACATACAAGTTTGCAGAGACCCGTCAGACGCTGCGGCTCTTTATTTGCCGCAGCGTTTGTATCTTAAATCTTTTGCAAAGATTAACATTTCTGTCCAGCTCCCCTCCCACAAGGTTCATGGCAAGTCGATATCAAACTGGGAACTCATGGAGAAGTTGCGAAAGATGATCCTACCTGATAGTTTCTCTGTGTTAAAAGTGTCGAAGCATACTTCAGAAGTGATAAGGTTTGACGCGGAATTGGAGAGTCGAGACAACCTCGACCGAGTGCTGGCGCGGCTCGAAGACCGCGTGGTGCAGCTGAAGGACTACCCTGACCAGCTGAAGGTCAGGGTCTGTGAAGCCAAGTCTGATTTTCCGAGTCGTCATGATTGGGACTCGTTCTTCCGTGACACCACTGAGATGGATGAGATGAAACCTGGAGAGCGTCCAGACACCATCCACATATCCAATTTACCTATTAGATGGTTTGTACATGTTAGAGATGAAGATGAGGATGCACTTCCCTCAGAAAGCTTAGTAAAGAAGATTTTTGAGAAGTTTGGTGCAGTCCGACAAGTGGATGTGCCTGCCTCAGATCCATACAGGATGCAAATGAAAACAACAATGAGAGGCATAACAACCTCACCACAAGACACTGCACTGTACTTTGAGGCTTATATACAGTTCAGTGAATATGTTGGCTTTGTTCGCTGCATGGATGCTCTGAGAGGGCGGAAACTTTTGCGGAAGTGTGATGACATTGCTGAGTGGTGCGGCATCAAGGTTGAATTTGATACAACTAAACACATGACTGATGCCGCTGTAAAGCGCAGGTCCATTGTTCGGGAAAGGCTGGCTTCACGTCAAAAAGCTAAAAATGATGAAGAGAAGGCTGAAAAAGAGAAAATAGCCAAAAAAGAGGCTAAAGAAAGGTAGGCATATTTTTCTCTAGTTTATAACAACTATTCTGTTCAAATAATAATGTAGGTATATGAATCATACTCTTTCACAATGTTTTTGATAGCATTTATGAAGGTTACTCAACATCTAAAAATTCTTTTCTAGACAAAAACTTGAGCGCACTGAAAGAGAAAAGCTAGAAAAAATGAGAGAAAGAGAAGAAAGACGGAAGAAAAAGCAGCTTGCTAAGCTGATGCAAAGTGACAACCTGGACTTGAACAGTAAGGTGGCTGAGGAGCAGAAGAAGCTCATGAAAGCTCAGAAGAAGATGCAGGCTATAAGACTGATTGAGGAGCTGTTTAATAGGATAGAGGTTTGTTGAGAATTATGGAACCAGGATCCTACTATAGTAGGCGCCAGATAAATGTGGAATAAAGTATATTGACCTTTCCCTAATAACTGTTCATAGGTACCTGAACAATTAAATATGAATCGTTTTTCATTATTAGACAATGTTAAGGATCACGAGAGATGATGATTCGGGACAGCTTTGTGTCATTAATTCCGTTTTTCAAATTAAAAAAGTCAATAATTGTAGGTGGGTCAATGACCGTTATTCCACGATTATCTGGCGCCTACTATATCCTACTAATATTACAAACATGAAAGTTTGTACTGAATGGATTTTAATGAAATTTGGCACAGAGGTAGATTATAGTCTGGAATAACATATAGGATACTTTTTATCCCGGGACTATGTTCCCTTGGGATAATTTTCGACATTCATGCGGGTGCAGCTGCGGGTGGCAGCTAGTTTTTATAATAATTAAAAAGAATTTCCATAGTTTCTTGCACATTCTTCTACATAGAGATCTATGGTTCATCTTTCATACTTGCAATTCTCTCTGATTGACTGACTTCTGGACAATTCCAAATAGTTGACATAAATGCATTGGTTTTAAGCTTGAAGAAGTTTTTCCTAAAACAGATAATCCATGCTTGCTTATGTCTGGTGTCTGCGGTACTTTATTGATCATATATCTGTCCATTAACTGTCAACCAACCAATGGCATTATGATAAATAGCGTTAACGGACAGATATTCAACCCATATGTTATTATCTGCGCATAATTTAGTGCAAGCTGTGCTTCTCTGTAAGTGATGAGGCGCTTAGTCATAAGTTTGCAATGTACAAATTATAAAGCTTTTGTACTCATTGTTGAGAAGCCTTATAATAAATAGATAAATAAATAAAAACATCAGAAACAGGGGTAAATGATTTGGTCATAGAAATCTATCTAAACTAATATAATAAAGCTGAAGAGTTTGTTTGTTTGAACGCGTTAATCTCTGGAACTACCAGTCAGATTGGGAAAATTGGTTTTGTATATGATAGCCACATTTATGAGGAATGCTGTAGGCTATACGGGAATGGGAAAAAACAGGAAATGCGCGTATGAAGTTATGGGTAAAAGCTTGTTGTCAATATAATCCTTCTTACCTTGATATGGGGAACAAACTGAAGATTAACAAGAGTTCAGTATGCACTTCTTATGAACCAGCTATATTCCACTCGCTTCTGCCAGTGGCTTCACACTTGTGATAAAAAAAAATTAAAGAAAAAAAAAACTTTATTTCAGAGCTTGATCCATATTACTTATAAGCTATGTTAGTACAAAAATATAATAAAAATATATTTTTTTAATTCGTATATCTGTTGCACTCACCTGACGCACCGGGTACATGCTCATGTACATGCACCCAATGCGCCATGATAGTGCAACACGGCTTATCACACCCAGAATGCCGTTGCCGCTCCCACGCACTATGCGCATCACGGACGCAATCCACTATATAATCCTATATAATCTCCCCCTTTCATAAGAGGAAATTGTGTTTTGTTGTCATTAATAGATTCCACAGCCGTTACAAATTTAAAAAGAAACCTCTTTTAGCAAAATTGAGTTTTGGATTAAAACATTATTTCGTGACTTCTTTCCACAGTTGCGACCAGAACTGCAACGAAATGGCTCCCGAGGGGATCAGTACTATCTCCCGGGCGAGCGGGTTGCGCGGGCGCGGATCATAGATAAGTTTAAACGACAGCAACAAGAGTACTTGGAGGAACAGAGGAACAACTACAAGAATGCGCTGAATGGTAAGTTATTATAATGAGTCACTGGATTCTAATATATTCCGCTATTCTAGTTCCCCACATATTTCAGACTAGGTTTTGCCCGCGACTTCGTATGCGCATATCCCATTTTCCCGTTCCGTAACCTTCCTGATGAATAACCCTATCCATTGGAGAAAACCCCATAAAAATCCGTTCAGTAGTTTTTGAGTTTATCGCGATCAGACAGACAGACACGGCGAGGGACTTTGTTTTATAATATGTACTGAAGAAGCAAAAACAAAAGCACAGTAAAATAAAAGTGGTGTTGCAATAGCAAATAAGAAATACTAAGAGCTTGTTTTTATCAACCCATATCTTGCAAGGATACCTGAAACCTGGAAGGTACACAGGTACCCAGACAAAAAAAATATTATGCGGAACTTAATCTGTTCTCAGCCATATTCTTTATCATAGCTTTGAATGTAACAAAGTTATCACTGCAATTATGTCCTTGTCCAAAAAATTGAACATTTATTTTAAGTTCTAATTTTGTATTTGTCATGGAGATGCAAAGGGTTATTCTCTTCTCTTGCAGGCCGCATAGTAATTCGCACGGCGCTTGATACAAAGAAGCCCAAGCGCGACTCGTCCATGAGCTCGGTGTCTTCAGACGGGCGGGTCGGGAGGGACGGGAGGGACGGCCACAACATCAAGACTGAGAGGCTCACCACGCCGGAGCGAGAGATGGAGTATAATAAGACTACAGGTTGGTTTGTGACAGTTTGCTCTGGAGGGTTTGGGCCCTGATTTTGTGGTTGCAGCTTTTGATTGATAAATTATATTCAGCAAATAGGTTACATATAACTCTTCCACATCAAGCTTGTTTTTCAAATGATTGAAGCAGTCATGGATCGAATGCTTCAAGCGACTGCATTGTGAACTACAGTCTTCGTACACACATACACGGAACCACTCGAGCAGTCGTGACTGCTTCGGCCGGTCGGTAGCGCGGTCAAATTTCATCGTGCGGTCAAGCAGTCGCCAGACACACACTGCCTGCTCGAGCTGTGGTCTGCTCCCGCGCAGTAACCTCAGCCTGCATTCTTTATTCCACGTCGCGCGCACCTCCCGCCCGCTTGTTTTTTGTTTTGTTTTTCATGTGGCGGCATTCATGCCACTACAGCTTTAAGCAGTTGAATTTGACTGCACGAGCTGTCCGTAGTGTCCGTGTATGTTGATCACTGGCTAACTGCTCGAGCAGTTCGTGTATGGCCGACCTTATGTATGTATGTATGTAACTCGGGCTGGTTTCCGCAACTCCACGACTAAGCGCGTATTTTGCGTGCAGGTGGGACAAATGTGTCATTCGATCCACCCCAGCTCCCCAAGGACGGCCAGCAACGCCTTGGTGTTACTAACTATCTCACAAAGGGTACCTGGGTTACCGAAGTACTTAGCCCTGTAATCAGCGACTACCGGGCAGCTTAGTAGCAGGTGTGCTGCTGTCTCGTCCTCCTCCATGCAGGCTCTGCAAAGTGGGCTGTGGGTGACTCCTATAACATAGAGGTGTTTATTAAAAGACCCATGGCCACTTGTGACGGCTGTGACTGTACGCAACTGCTGTTTAGTAAGTCTTAGGGTTTTTTTCGTGAAACGGCCATCAATAGAGGGAAGTGGCCGACCTTACCATCAATTGGGAAGCCAACTTGTTCCCGATCCAATATCATTGCGAATCTTGTGGCACCTTTGTGTGGTATGGCCATCAGAGATAAGGTCATCTTAATCTAAACTAATATTATAAAGAGGAAAGATTCATTTGTTTTTCTGTTACGATTTGGCTCAAAAACTACTCAAATCTTTCGCCATTAGAAAGCTACATTCATTATTAACTTAAAACATTTGCAACACGCTATATTATATTTTCGAAAAAAAATGAGTTCCCTGTAACCCACGGTAGCAAAATTTTGCCTAATTAAATAATTCATTATTTGGCGTGCACTGAGCAGACTTAATGATACATAAAAAAATATACTACTTACATGATTAAAGTACTCATTATTACCTATAAAAATTCCGCAAGGGTATATATCTAATATTAAATATCTAACTATTATGGTTAAGTTACAATTACCGCTTTTTGTTCAAATAACAAAACCCGGGTGGAATGGAATAGTAGTGATTTTGATATTGATTCATATACAGGTTAGTTTGTGAAGGGGGCGTTGAAGTTTGTGGAGTACCTACTAATTCCGCGCGGACGAAGTGCTAGTTTTATTAATATTTATGTTTTATTTTTGTTTTCAGCGGGAATGTACAGCATGCCCTACGGTTTCAGCTACCCGTTCTGCCCGCCCGGCTACGCCTACCCGCCGCAAAGTATGAGTATCTTACACGTTCTATCTCCCTATGTTTCTTCTTGTCTTTCTTCCTATCTTTCTTATTTGTTCAATATTAATGTAGGAGAAGGGTGAAATCGCACTGACGTTTGGCTAGCGTAATGGGAAAGTAATGCACGATTCCAATGTTTAGAACCTTGATAAAACGAGTGGAATCAGAGGCGTTGCCCTAATACAAAGCGATCATCTATGGTAGGCGCCAGATAAACTTGCAATAAAGTACATTGACCTTTCCCCAATATCCCGTAGAATACCTGAACAATAAATTATAAACCGTTTTTCATTACTAGAGAACGTAACGCTATCGATCACGATAGATGTCGATTCAGGACAGCTTTATGTCTTTATTTCTGTTTTTGATATTAAGAACATCAATAAATGTATGTGGGGCAATGACCGTTATTGCACATTTATCTGGTGTCTACCATAGCGAATACGCCATCATTTGCTTGGCAAATCAAAACGTGGTTATTCCGAACAAATGATCGCGTCGATCCCGTATGCCCGCGATGATATCTTTGTTTTAGGACGACGCCCTATGGCCTGCGCAGACTAGCGGACGGGAAGGCAGAAGATTTACAATTTATCAATTTAATTTAATAGTTATCCAATTCAAATAAGGTATAAATTTCAATGCTCGGTGGTCGGCCTCGGAGTTTTCAGCCGATCAAACCAATTAACAATCATCTGCCGTCCCGTCCGCCAGTCTGCGCAGGCCAGCTGCGACGTTGCCGCTGGCCTAATGCAAGCGCGACATGTTCCTCATAAATCGAAGTGTTTCCAAAATTTATAAACGTCTACTCCGGCATTTAATACTGATTATCTTTAAGACCCGTATTAATAAACCACTGTCGACATCGTTATTAAAGTGTTATTATTCAATTATAGGTAATTGTAATTTAACCTTTAATAACCATTTCATCAATGTCCTATGATTTTAATAAAAGACATTACAGTTTATTAACACGAGCCTTTCTTTGTTCTTGAATGAAATGGAAAGATCAGGATTGATAGGACCATTGGCAAGAAAGATTCAGTCAGTTGATTTGTTCAAATCATCTATTAAGTATCTTCTTAAATATTTAGTGACAACACATGTCATTTTCCTTCAAAAGAATGTATACCTAAGTATTCTGTTGCTACCGATTGTTCCTTTTCTATCTCATCTCAGGGCTGATATAAACAGGTACAACAAGTATTTGTGGCAAGGTCTAAGTGCGGTTCGTAAATCTTGCAATATGGTCGAGATTCGAGCGAGATTCAGACCGCACTTTGATCTTACTGCACTAAGTAAGCGTTTCATACTAATACGGTCCTTAAACTCTATAGAACAATGTTCGTATTTCGATGCCTGCCACTAAGTTGTTGTAACCCAGAAAATTTAGATTTTTTTTTTAATTTTTTCAGAATAGTGTGTAAATATCGTAAGATAAATCTTGATTAAATTATAAACTTTGCTTATGTTGTGAGCAGTTCATTTTTATAAATACAATAAATCCCATCCAAATTAAATAGTTGATATATCCGTCTCCTATTGAGTAGAACGAGTTTGCAATCTCTCTCAGTCACAAATCTATTGGTTTTCTCAGATATTTTTTTCAATAACTGGACAATCAATTGCAAGTAGATGCTGTTTACACAGATTTATGGAACGCTTTCGACAAGGTGGATCACGAACTGCTTCTGACAAAAATAGCTTTCAATGGTATACGGGGTGATTTATTACGCTGGTTTGCATCATACGTTACTAATAGAACTCAGAAAGTAGTCATCAAAGGCTTTGAATCCACATCCATACATGTCACATCCGGGGTACCCCAAGGTTCAATTTTAGGCCCTCTCCTATTTGTTCTTTTGATTAATGAATTGAATCAATGCTTCAGATATTCAAAATTTCTACTATATGCCGATGACCTTAAAGTTTTTAGAAAAATCAAAATAACACTGATTGTATTTAAAAATAAATTAAAGTTAAACATCCTAAAGTGTTAAACATTCACCAAAAATAAAAATATTATAACTCACACATACAACCAAAATAACACCTCAATGCATAGAGTAACTGTAATCAGGGACCTTGGGGTACTTCTGGTAGTATCCAGAAGTACCCCAAGGTCCCTGATTGATGAACTTCACCTGGGTCAACATTATTAGTAACGCGTTTCGCATTTATGGATTTGTGATGAGATGCATGACCGATTTTAAACTTCCTCAAACGTACATTCATTTATACAAATCTTTGGTAAGATCACAGTTAGAGTATGCTGTAATGGTATGGAACCCTTTGTACAAAAAATACATAGATAATCTTGAAATCGTTCAACATAAATTCCTTAAAGCCACAAATTATCGTTGCTTCTGAAAAAAATAATATCCTACGTTGATTTATTGAAATATTATAAGTTTCTCTATGACCGGTGTAATAACAAATATACTTCTGGACACATCTATTGGCCCACCTTGTATTTTCAGTTTCGTTTGGTCCTAGCTAAAATTTTATATTAGGTCGAGCAAAAAGTTTTTATGCAGTTTTGAACCTGGCACATTCACAATTTCATTCAATAGTCTTTTTTTGAATTACGAACACAGAATTTAAAGAAACATAAGACAATTTGGAGCCTGTTTGTTGATATCAAACAATCGAATACTAAGAAAACTTGGTTTTATTGGTTTACTTGGATTTAATTCTTGAAAAAGTGATTGATATCTTTGGTTTTGCAACAAACATTACTTATTCTTAACATTAAGGTGAGGTTCTATCAATAATCTATGGATACTTCACCTGAAGTCGCCGCCCAAGCTGTGGCACTTATTCAGGCCGGACACAGCCAAAGAAACGTGAGTGCTCAACTTAATTTAAGTCGATCTGCGGTCCGAAATGTTTATCGGAGGTACCTAGAGACTGGCGGCTTTCGTCGCTAAGGAAGGCCACGATCTCGGGTCACAACTGAAAGGCAGGATCGATTCATCGTGACGACCAGCTTGAGAAATCGTCACCTTACCTCCATTGAGATACTAAACCAACTTCGCGACTTCCACGGAGTATCTGTGAGCGCTCGAACTGTTCGGAGAAGGTTAAAAGAACGCGATATGGTACCACACAAGCCAGCTAATGGGCCCAAACTAACGCGAGCCCACCGAACAGCCGCCCGCACCGCCTTCATTTCGCACGCAGTCATTTAAATTGGACACAGCAAGATTGGAGCCGTGTACTCTTTTCTGATGAGTCTAAAATTGTGTTACATGGCAATGATGGAAAGAAGAAGGTCTACCGACGTAAGGGAGAGCGTTTCGCACAATGCTGCTTTGAAGAGAGGGTTGCTTATGGCGGTGGCTCATGGACTGTCTGGGGCGGTATATCCGCGAGCGGCAAAACTCAACTTGAGGTTGTTACAGGACCACGGCTGCCAACATTAAATGCTGAAAGGTACATTCGTGAGTGCTTAGAACCTCACGTGATACCATACGCGGACTATGTGGGCCCAAATTTCCTTTTTATGCATGATAATGCAAGATCCCATGCGGCCGGCATCGTCAGGGAATATCTTCGGGATGTGAACATCACAGTTATGGACTGGCCAGCCAGAAGCCCAGACATGAACCCCATTGAGCACATGTGGGACGAGCTAAAAAGACGTGTTAGGGCTCGTCAGCCAGTTGCCCAGACGATGCAGGAGTTGAAAACTGCCATAGAAGAGGAATGGGAGATGATCCCTCAAAATTGCATAGAGCGGTTGATAAACTCTATGCCTAATCGTATGAGAGCTGTGGTAGATGCCCATGGAGGCAACACGCGTTATTAAATTAAACCTTTATTTGATAAAACATGTTTTTTATTCAAAAATCAATTGCCTTTAACAAGGCGCATATCCGACTTGTTAGGCGTAGCTCCATGTCGTATGGTATTCTGAATTCAAATTTAAAACAATACGATCGAAAAAGATGGTAAAATGTATCAGGTTTAAAACTGCACCAACAGTTTTTGTTCAATCTAGCAATCATATTTCGGTAGGGGCCATCGAAACCTAAACTCTAAGGTGGGCCAATAGATGTGTCCAGAAGTGTATGATTGCTCTGAGTTCACAAACAAATTGTACTATATAGTACCTAGAACTGTTATGCGGCGTGGAGTGCGGACGCCCGCTATTTGCAGTGTCCTCTTGTCGCACCAACGCGGGTGTGCGCGCACCTATGACGTTTAGCAAAAAAATATAATACCCTTTTTTCAGAATTAAATTTATATTCTTTGTCAGCTAACAAAATTCGTATTGATCCACTTAAAATGATTGAAAAAACAGAGGATTAACCGTATTTTCATATAAGTATAAATTTTAGTATAATTGTAATAAGATTTATTAATTGTATGATAGGGTGTGGCACGCAAGTCTACTCAGCAAGCTTCCTGCTTATGGCATCCCAGCTGATTTTTGTAGCTGGATATCAGACTTCCTTAGTGAACGGTCGATCCGAGTAGTCGTTGACGGCTGCTTCTCTGACCTCATGGCTATTAATGCCGGAGTTCCTCAGGGGTCTGTTCTCTCTGCAACTCTTTTCCTGCTGCACATCAATGACCTGCTTCTGCCTGGTATTGTTGGGTATGCAGATGACAGTTCGGTTTCAGAGAGATACATGTCTAGCGCAAAAACCAGCAGGGAAGAAGTTCGTTCCTTGAGAGAGGCCATGGTAGAGCGGACAAATTTGACCTTAAGTCTTGTCTCCCAGTGGGGTGATGACAATCTGGTCTCTTATAACGCCACCAAAACACAAGCATGTCTTTTTACCGCGAAAAGGAGTCGTTTCGACCTAACTCCGACTTTTCGGGGTACATCTGTTCCTGTAACCGATCGGCTCGAGCTCCTAGGCATGGAGTTGACAACCAGTCTCAACTTTGGTGCCACCATTGAGCACAAAGCCCAAACTGCGGCCAAAAAGCTGGGCATCCTAAATAGAGTGAAGCGATACTTCACGCCTGGACAGCTTTTAACCCTCTACAAAGCACAAGTCCGATCCTGCATGGAGTATTGCAGCCACCTTTGGGATGGCTCAGCTAAATACCAACTTGCCGCGCTTGACTCGGTGGAACACAGAGCTAAAAGGCTCATTGGCGACGTAAGACTGGTGGATGCCAAGCTTCACAGCTTGGCTCATCGCCGCAAGGTTGCCTGCTTGTCGGTCTTCTACAGATTGTACTTCGGGGAGAGTGTCCAGGAACTCCACGATCTCATCCCACCGGCCCCCTTCTACCATCGGACATCTAGACGCACTGCAAGTTACCATCCCTACCTTGTTGCTATTCCACCAATTCGCACTAAACGTTTCCAAACGTCTTTTATAATGCGCACAGCAAAGGAGTGGAACTCTCTGCCTGCGTCTGTGTTTCCGAACGCATACAACCCTAATCTCTTCAAAATTAGAGTGAACAGGCTTCTTCTGGGTAAGCTCGCTCCATCGTCGACTTTGTCTCTGTCTTCTATGACCTAGACTAGAGTCAAGAGCAAACCCATATTAAATAAAAATAAAATAAAAAAATTAGTAATGTTGTACTTGTTCTCTCCCAAATTTCAATTCGAATGTGTAACATGTGGATAACGTAGTTAGTTACGCACTGATAGTCCTACATTATAAGCTATGTGACATGGTATAATCTTGTACCACAATTTTATGGGTCCCAACAACTTACGCGGGAGACATCGATCTGTATGAAACGTCTGTTTGTGTCTGTGTGTGTTGTGGTTTATAAGTAAGAAGCTCATCCTATTCATATCGTTGTACCGTAACTGTGGCAGCGTCCATGTACTACCCGGTGCGCGGGCAGTACTACGCGCCGCCCGGCGAGTACATGCGGCGCCCGCGGGGCCGAGGCCGAGGCCGGGGGCGGAACCCCAGGATGCCGTACTTCGACGGACCTGACGCCAACCACCAGTATTACAGGTGAGCTTTTGAGGAACACAGAATCTCTGAGAAATCAAAATAAAGTCGAAAAAAAAGAGTCGAGCTAGAACTTCAAATACTGGAAAAAAACCTTGAATGGTGTTTTATCAAAAAGACTCAGCATTTGAGTAAGCGTTGAAAATATAGTATTTTTTCGTCGCTGGTCAGGGGTCAACATTTTGAGACGAAAGTTAGATGTAGTCAGAATTATGAATAAATAATTTTACTTAGTCCCATTCTAGTAAAAAACTGATACACAGCCCAGTTCGGTTTGGCTGGGAGCGAACCCCAATATAGTTGGGAAAAGGCAGATGATGACTTAATCCCATTCCAGATACTTCAAGAAGCTGACAGAGCACAACCCTCACAGCGAGCACGAGGAGCGGTCGCGCGGGCGCACGCACTCTCGCTCGCGCTCGCGCCGCCGCGAACGTTCGCGCTCGCGCCGCCGCTCGTACACGCGCTCGCGCTCACGCAGCCGGCGCTCGCGCAGCCGCAGGAGCAGGAGTCGCAGTCGCAGGTCCCGGTCGAGAAGTCGAAGATCCAGGTATGACGTAGCTGTAACTGGTGTAATTCTGTAAAAAAGATATAATTATAATTATAGCAGAAATAACGTAAAATGTGAAAAGGGCTCATTGTACTCATCATCATGAATAGCTTTTACTATGGGACCAATACTGAAATCGCGAAAATATAATCGAATAATCGATTGCGCCATACGTTTGGTTGCATAGTCATCATTATTTCTGCCGAAAAACATCTATTGCTGGATATATGTGTCGCCACATTGACGGGTCCTGTGCCTGCTGCTCGATGTCGCCACTCTAGAACCAACTTACATCTGTGTTATATACCTCGACAAAATTTATTGAACAGCTTGTTGTTCATATTCATGCGTACCTACTTGCTTAAAGGTTTTGCGTTATTTCTGTTAAACCGTGTTTAATAATAGCTTTCCTTTGAGACAGTTCAAACAGTAGATGAAGTCAGTGGGTCTATTTGCTAATCGATTTCTTACAAATTAAGCTGACTGGAGATAGTCACTTTACGCACAAGGATACACTAAAATAAACTTTACTGAAATAAAAAGGGCAAGCGCTACCGTGTGACTGTGACGTTTTAGCTGAAGACATCTACTAAGCGCGACTGACATATCGTTATTTCCACCCTAAAGTAAATACCTTCCATTCCAGATCGTACCACACGCGCAGTCGCTCTCGCTCGCGCTCGCACCGCCGCTCTCGCTCGCGCCGCTCCCGCTCGCGCGGCAGGTCGCAGCACTCGCATCGCTCGCACCGCTCGCGCCGCTCTCCGTCCCCGAGCAAGGCCGACAGCCACAAGGTCGTCACCCCCACTCAGGACAAGCGACGTTCCCGCAGCTGGTCGCAGAACAAAGAAGCGGTCCCGACTGCTAGTCCTAAGGATAAGAATTAAACAAATATAAACTGTATTTATAAGTAAATAAATGATATTTATGAGTTGTGATGAGTTTTATAGCACTTTGTGTGCAATATAGCTTACACATGACGTCACGCGAATACTACATCGGGCAAGCAGAATTATCCGCGTCATTAACTTAGCAGAATCAAAATTGTTGCCATCGCGGGTAGAACCATGTCCTACCGCAGGACCACGAACGCCAATCGCTTCCATATTTGGTAAATAATTAGTACTCAATTGGTAATAATTAGTACTCGAACAACGGAATTGGTACCTTAGTAGTTTTCGAGAAAATCGACTTTGAAGGTGGTCACGCTCCGTTCAGCAGGACCACCATGAGCCCCGAAAAAGGGGGCATGCTACAGGTATTCTAAGTATACAAATAATCAGTACCCTTATATGTGATTCATTTCGTAAACAAATCTGAACTGAACTGCATTTGTTTTTACCGAGAAATCAACGATGATTACTTTCGTGCGCTCGTTCAGCAGGACCACGACCACTTTCAATGTTGATTCTAAGTTTAAGGAGCTTGTCGCTTTCCTCAAACCTAAAAAGAAAACTGAGTTTTCGATCACTATAACTTCTTTATGAGTACTAAATTTTATATAAATTTGGGAAAAAATCGCAGTTTTTAATAGGGAAATCTTGAAATGAAAATTTAACACCGTGACTACCGCCACCCCACTAATGGCATGATATATCTCGTAAATTACTGGAGTACTAATTTGGAATTTTGGGTAAGTACTTACTAATTTTATCTTGCAGGGTACTAATTTTCTATGTAGGTTTATAGGCGAAACTATAAGGGTTCCTCGTTGACTACGGAACCTTAAAAAAGGGGCAGATAGTAAAAGCATAGCACACATTATGCCAGTTTATTTTGTAAACCCCCAAGTAATAGTGAGCTACCCTACCCTACCTGTTACTACTTAACAGGTAAGTACCTACTTACAATGCCAAGAATTCAGAAAGAAAGAAAAAGTGATTGCGCCAATTAAGACTCATTAGACGAAAACCATAAAAAGAAACCTGTAATATACAGGATGGCATATTATGCGTCACAACTGCGCAAACCCGCTATCGCTCAGCATAATGCTGGGGTCTCGTGTTCGTGACAGCAGAATTTCCCTTAAATTCTTATTCATTTATTCGTTCTACATTTTTTGCAATTAATTGATATGCACTACTTTTACATTATCAGGTGTCTTATGATTAATCTTAATCTTTGACACGCGATTTAAAAAGTAGGTAAATGTAATTATGTTAATCACTTCGTTATGTCCGTGACTACCGCCGGACCACCAACGTCAATCGTTTCCATATTTGGTAAATACAACAGCTCAATACCTTGACTACTTAATTTGGTCGGGTACGCAGAAATTTATTACAGAAAAGTAATGAAAGCTTATTACTCTTAAAATATTACACATAGAAACTCTCAAAATTAGTACTCCAATAGTTTATGAGATATACCATGCCATTGGTGGGGTGACGGTAGTCATGGTGTTAAATTTTAATTTGAAGATTTCCCTATTAAAAACTCCAAATGTATACAGAAATTAATACTCCTAAAGAAGTTATAGTGACCAAAAATTCAGATTCTTAAGTGTTGTATTTTAAAGAAATTAGTTTTCTTTGCTTTTCCATACTAAATCAGCGCGTATAACCCGACCAAATTAAGTTGTCAATGGTCTCGAAAACTGCTAAGGTACCAATTTTGTTATTCGAGTCCTAATTTATTATTTACGAAATATGGAAGCGATTAGCGTTGGTGGTCCGGCGGTAGTCACGGGCATTATTTCCTTAATGCGGATTGATTCTGATAAATAGATACTTAATGACGTAAGAATATGTTTGCCGCTGAGTGTTATTCCATATTACAAATATCGACAGCTTTACGCAGGCCGGGGCATAATCAGAAAGGAAATTGCCACGCACCATATGTTCAGCAATATACCTTTTGGTTTTAAATACATAACTGCATCATGTTGTCCATCTATCTTTTTTTTTTTAAAGTAAGACTAAAAAGGCTTTTTCAGTCAGTGAAACTTGTAGGGACACACAACATTGGTTTTAATAGTCTAAAATCCCAGAGTCCCTAAACGACCTACATATTCTACCTACTTCTACTACTGCTATGACAATTTAAAGAGCTTTTTTAACAGACTTCAAAAAAAGGAGGTTGTTCTCAATTCGGATGTATTTTTTTTTTGCGTTTTAATCTCAATCTCACATACATATTTTATTGCAATCCGTAATGTAGGTACACATACAGGTGGTAAATGGAAAATAATGGAAACAATTATTATGGACCCTGTCGGGCACAGCAATTTTTTTTAAAGTAGAGAGTGGAAGAGCGCTTAAATATTAATTTTGCAATTTAGTAAATTGGATAACTTAATTTTTAATTATTTAATTTATTTATTATATACTTAAGGTTTTAAATAATTTATAATCTACCATTAATTCATGTTAATTATTAATTATTTTTGAATTGTTTGTTAACTCATAACTCCGTCATTTATGAACCGATTTGACAAAATATATTTTCATATGAAAGGATATACGTTCCGATTGGTCCCATAATTTTTTTTATAAAAATCGGCTCTGTAATTTGATTTTTAAATCAAAATAGCTTGAGGAATAAGAAAATATATCATCCAAGTAAACGAAACTGCGTGTTTTGCTTTCCTGTGACTTTCCAGGGGTGTTGTTAGGTGTGGGGGTATCACACTTTTTTTACAAAAAATTACTTCCAAATAAAAAAAAACACTACAAAGTATAAAATAACTTTAATTTGGAAGTCGGTGTTAAAATACGAGGAAAAAACCAAAAACACCGACTTCCGAAATTAAAGTTATTTTATACTTTGCTGTTTTTTTTTATTAACCAAGGTCTAGTTCGATCCAGCCCGTCCCTAGCTGTCCTCTCCCCAGCGACGCCCTAAGCCGAGGCCCGTACCCCACAGGGGGTGCCCTTAGCGTGTAGTCGCTTAGTTTGTAAGTTTTTTATAAGCCCTGGCTGGAGGCTTTAATATTATAATAAGGCCACTACACGCCCGGTTAAGCAGTTGACAACTTTATAGGCCAAACTGCGAGACGCCACTCACAAAAAAAAACAAAACCATATCAAGGTCATCAAAATAACAAGCTAGGTATACCTATTACTTACCTAAGTCTCCGAGGTAACACAATTAATTATCCGCAACGTTAATGTGCCGTGTCTACGTTATTAATTACCCAGAAATCTTTAGCTAATGAGCCAGAACATTTTAATCTCGACTCGACGAGTGTTCTGCTTTATGCGCTGTCGGTCGAGGGTTCGATTCCCGCAATCACTTACATCTTGAATACTTACTGGCTGTCATGAATCTGGGTTCTATGTATGTGATATATGATTACTAAGTTCGATTCTTGATAGCCATGAATTAACGAAATCAAACGAACGAGAACGAAAGGTCGACGAATCCCGGAGACACGATTCAACTGTCTTTGATCCCATGAGTCCCCTATCTATGGTGTGCAGAAAAATGTACCTATTCAGTGGGCATAGGAATAAGTTCCCTACAGCAGGGTGCAAGTCTATGGTATTACTGGGGGGCATTAATCTAGATTCTGGACTGCAAAATAGATCTTATCTATCCATATCATAATTACATCAATTTTCTTTGCCGCACCTTGACGAAACCCACGACACAACGATCAGCAGTGGCACTTGCAAAGTTGCAACCACTGGGACCTTTGAAGAGGCTAAGTACCTAGGTATCTGCTTACCTACCTAGACGTGAAAACCAAAAACAATAATAATTAGTACCAACCTTATCGAAGTAAAAACCCTACACGTCGTGTAGGTATCTAATCCAATATCCGTTGGTTTCTTTAAAAATACGCAATTTTATCAATGGATTAGTTTATAAAGAGCCATGGAACACAAAATTAATCGGTAATTGTATCTACAGATTATGATATAATGACATCCCTGTTATCTTTGATAAGGGACCCTAATTAGTATATGTAGTAAGTCGGTAATTAATTCATTATAATTAGTGACTTGACCGTTGGAACATGAAGGCTTTCGCTTTTGTTTTGTTGTGCGCGCTTGCCGCCGTCCAGGTAAAAATCTTAGATTATTTCAGTGCATTTCCATACAAAGGTATTCAACGTGACCTTGTAAATTAGGTTCTAGAAAAGAAAATGCTCTAACTAGGTATATGCTAACTATATGGGAATCCCAATACGCACTTTTATGTCCACGTCATCTCTGTAAAATAAGTTTTTTCTAAATTTATTTTTAGAAATTTGAAAAAGTTTTGATTTTTCACGTACCTTCTAAGCTTTTTCCTTTCTTATTAAGTGTAAACATGGTGAAACGGTACCCACTAGGTACCTATTTTAAGGTTTGCAGGCTGAAAATAATAGTAAGGGAAAAGCGCATTTACCTACCTATAGGCACCCATTTATTTTGACTTCATAGATCGTCAAGATCTAGGAAATCAAAGTGCCAGTCCGTTACTAAATGTTTTAAATTTAAGGATATGAGAATAACAAAGTAACTGGTCAAATGTAGGCACCTCACTATATTTACAACGTTTTACTTTCGATGTTATCTTTCTTATCAATACATAATTGAAGTCTACCGTTTAGATTAAGATTGATCAGATTAAAATAAAAAATACATTTATGTTTTAGTAGCAATGGGCAATTTGTAGGTATCCTGTAGGTATATCTTGAGATTATATCTACCTGTTTAGCGGCAATTTTGCACCATTTAAAATAATTTGGAAAAACCTGACGTAGGTAAACCCCTTATCAATAAAATGCTCTTATCTAATTAGATTTTGTAATTAAGCCTAATCTTTATTTTAATACATCAAGTTAATTCTACTTAATTCCAAGATTAATGTTATCTTTAAAACTTGTTTTTGGTGATATTTTTTTTCAAATTAGGTAGGTATTTTGGTACCTATTGTTAACGTTTTTAGTTAGGTATAAGCATAGTAACATTTGATCCTGGGTCTGGATAGTACCTAAACTAGCTGAAGATAATTTAGAGGTGGTTAAAATAGACATTTATCGGAGGGCTCAGAGGGTTGTTAACTCTTTATTTTAATTGACCTCTTTCTCTCTTATCTCTTTTCCATTTCTATATTGCCTCTTTTTCCTTTTTATCCAACGATATTATCTTATTACCTATCTCTTCTTAACAATGATTTTCTTTTATTTTTCAGGGCCGCCACACTGGCCTCCAGAGTAAGTAAACTATTCTTAAAGATATGCTACTTTGTTCAAAAAATGATTGCAAGATCTCTGAAGACGATCTTTACTTCAGATTATTTTGGTTTTATAAATGGGACCCCAGTTTTATATAACTACATATATCTAGGCTAATAATAAAAAGAAAACAAAAATAAGGCGCCTATTTTCCTGTCTCCACATCAAAGGACCTGCTCCAAGGTTTCCGAAAGGCAGTAAGCATATGTTAAACAGAATTTGCCTCAAATTATTATCAGCCTATGTTATGGTTATCCAGACATGGTAAGCGAGCTAGCTAGCTGGTTTACCTACCTACCTACCTACCTACCTTAAGCTAATATTAAAAAATAAGGCAACCTTTTACCAGTCTTCACATTAAAGGTTCTGAAGAGGCGCTACGCAAAAATAAAACAGAATTTGTATCAAATTTTATCCAGAGATTCTGAACCTATCCCCTAATCTTCCCAATACCATCGTTACTGACCACCCCTCCCCCGCAGGCACCAGCTCCGCCGCGGCTCTGGGTGAGAACCCCTGGTTGGTGCACCTGCGCATCGCTGTGTCCACCAGCGGCCTGCTGGAGACCTGCGCCGGCTCCCTCATCGGCAACCAATGGGTGCTCACCGCCGCCAGCTGCGTCGTCGAGTATGTCACCTTGCCTTACTGAACATTCTACGTCAAACTAGGACTGTAGATCCAGTCCAGACTCCCCTAGACCGAATTATGGCAATGGTTTCCAGTCTCAGCGGTGCCAAGCCATAGAGTTGCTTACCGAGGCAGGGGGCTATCAAACCGCCAACTTCTAAACTACTAAAATATTTATTTCTGAAAACAATGGGCTGCGTTTGTTGATTTCTACAAAACATAAGATGCTTTCTTAAACATGTTCATATACAAAGCCCCTACCAGCCCCACTAACAGCTCGGCCTCCCCGCAGCTCCCGCTTCATCTGGGTGCGTTACGGCGTCGTGAACGTGATCAACCCCTCGCTGGTGACGGAGAACTCCATAGTGCGCACCCACCCCGATTATAACGCGGCCAGTGGAGAGAACAACATCGCCCTCATCAACATCAACAGATTTGTACCGTCGTCAGGTAAGAGTGTTCTATCTAAAACATAGATTACCAGGCTCGGCACGGTATACGAGACCATTATCAATAGTAAACATCTTCTTATACCCACGGCTATGCCAACGTTAAAATTGTTTTGTTGTCCCAAAAGAAATTGCTATCGGAACAGAAAGAAGTCTATGACCTAAGTGCGATTCTGTAAACATATAGAAGTGAAGGCTTGGGTGAAGTGATCACGAGGTGAGCGCATGGGCGTTCAGCAGCCCAAAAAAAAACATCCCACATTATTCAGGGTTGAAATCACAATATTGACGATGCAATGTTTTTTCGATTTTTTTTTTGGGCATTATGTGTGGGCTGGCCTATTACTGTAGCCTACTACTGCACGCGCATGCCTACCAGACCTCCACAAACCATTAACTGGGTAACACGGTACTCCTTGGCAAGACTGGTGTTAGATTTTCTGGCTTTTGACTATCCGTAACGACTGCCAAAGATCTACAAATGACAGCCAACGGCTTAGCATGCTTTCCTAGGCACGGAGGAGTCTCGGTATGTTAAGATGGTCACCCATCCACATACCAACCTCGGCGTGCGGCTGTTATTATTTAGCCACGAGCTCGTCTTTATTAGCGAGAAAAACCTATAGAATTAAAAAAACTAAAAAAACACGCTTTTATAGAAAAATCCTACTAAAAAACAGAAAATAAAATTTAATAAATTTGATTAAGAATAGTGTAAAAAATAAATTAATGTACATTATTGTTAAAAAGCGTGGGGTGCATTTAAAGTGCTTTTTAAGATATTATCAAAGTGATGATTCTTCTACTCATTATCTGTCAATAAAATGTTTATAACTATTGACACTATGCACACCACGCTTTTTTTTTTTTACAATAATGTACATTCATTTCTTTTTTACACTACAATAATAAAAAGGTGTGTATTTATGGATAATGTTTTGCTTTGCTAGAATATTTTTTAATTTTAATTAATTGATCCTGGCGAATCTAATTAGGATAATCGGATATTTTAATTGAATTCTTGCATTGTCATCGATCCTTGACAGGTGTGCAAAGTTTGAACTAAATCTGATCGTTCAAAGTAGGGCAAAATCGAGCTCAAAAGGGTCGGTTACAGACAGACATACAAACATACAGGTGAAGCTATTAAAAGCGTGTTAAAAAGCATTTGCTTCCGGTAGAAAGTAGGTAGGTACATTAATTAATCAATTCTGACAATATTTATTAAACCAACATAAGCATCAAGAATTGTTCTGCAGACTTATGCGTTCTTTTTTCTCAAATTCAATTTAGTTGTTAAGTCGGGCATGGCGACCGCGGACCGCGACTGGACCTGACCTAGTTTTGCTAACAAATATTTCGATTTCTCATATTGGACGCGGTTATAAGTTTCCTTTCTGAACAATTTTTAATTTCCACTTAGAATATATCAAAGAAGAAGGATTACTGTTTTATTATTACCGAATAATGCGGGCATGCTGATCCACTTAACTTGGTAACTAATTTATGTGCCCGCCAAATTATAAGTACTTACTTACATCCCATTGAATCGTGGTTCAACGACAGATAGCAACCAAAATCTTGAAAGAATTTCTAAAACGATACGATACGCATATCTTAACTAATATTATAAATGCAAAAGTGTATTTGTTTGTTACTTACGCTTTCACGGCATAACCAATATTTGCGAAAATCTATACTAACTTGAGCGAAGACGCGGGAATAAACTAGTCACTTAAAAAAGCCTATGACAGGGGTCACCAAATGGTGGACCGCGGTCCGGATCCGGACCGATTACCTATTTTGTGCGGACCTTAAGTAAACAGAAATAAATACACAGAATTAATAAAATCGCCTCAATATTTGTACTATTTTAAGGTCAACATAATATGTATATTTATTAAGTGTGAAGCAGCATTTTCCAAGATAAACTTCATAAAAATGGGAGACTTTGAAACTCATCTAGTGTATAAAAAGTAGATATAGACCGCGACAGTCATGTTATTTAAAAAAAAACGGACCCCACAAGAAACTAATTGGTGACCCCTGGCCTGTGGCTTCTCTCCGTTCAATTAGAAAAAAACGTTTTGCCGAAAGGAATCGTTCGATTAATAAAGGCGTGTAGCGAGTTGCCTCCGCCTCCAGTTCGTTCTCGAGTTGGACCGGACCGTTTGCTACGTTTAAATTAAGGTTCCCCAACTGCGGGTTATTTTCCGATGATATAGTTACTGTTCCTACGTTGCTTTTTGCGAAATTTCGGCTAACGACGCGATTTTGTTGCAACTTTTTTGTTAGGTTACTGTTAGGATTGGACACAAATGTACCTTAATATCGAAGTATTTTTGTTGTTTCAATAGAATTTGCGACTTTTACTGCACATTTTAAGTCGGGTCCACGTTTTTGGAAAAAAACCAAACGTACTGTACACGCGTTGTAAAGGTACATCGCAGCTGGTTCCGTGCATCGCGGCCGATCTCAACAGCGGCGCGCGATCTGTGCGACAATTGGCAGAGTATGACAATGTATGGCGCCGTTTGCGAGGTGTGCGGCAGACGCACGCTGCCAACTTCGGATTATTTAAATAGTGCCACGAAGTGGATCCAATGTTAGCCACTTTGCTATCAGTTTTGTTTTTATTTTTGTTGTTGTTGTTGTTGAAAAATATGACCATTTATTGTTTACAGAAAACATCGCACCAATCGGCATCGGCGAAAGTAGTGACGAGGGCAAGTTCTGCGCTTTCGGAGGACCAGATGGTGAGTACACAGCAGCCCACAACTAAACAAAGAGCGTGTGATCAGAGGGACAATTCTCGTATTTTTAAGGAGCGTTCGCAATCGCAAACTCTTAAAACACCTCCATGGTCGACGCCAGATAGATTTTCAATAGGTGCCGGTCATAGGTCAGTGACCAATGACCGGCACTGTGGCCAATGGTCACCCACATTTATTGATGTCACCGGAAAATGGCAAACGCCGTAAAATATCGCCTACAATTGTGAACATTTTGTTCTAAATAAGACACGGATGTATTGGAAACTATTGAATTTGAATGGGATTTATTGTATACAAAACTATTTTTTCATAAAATATCGAGAAATTATAATCTAATCAATATTTATTTCAATTTTACGGAGTCTGCAATTTTCCGGTGACATTCAAAGTCAAAGTTAATTCATTTATTTCAACTAGACCATTCAAAGGCACTTTTGAACGTCAAATCTACAGTTTGAAAACAAAATATTATAGTGCCTCTAGTTGTCCATTCGCAAAAAGTAGATTCTTATGGAGAAGAACTGACAAGAAACTCCATGTTAACTCTTTCAAATATAAGTTTTACAATATTTTGTATACATTCAATTGATTGTATAATCAATAGATTAATGTATACAAAATATTGTGAGTGAGTGAGGACGATGCGCCCAAAATAACACTAATATACTTATAGGTAGGTACAACAAAGTAATAGCAGTAAAGGTAAAATTAAGTTTTCTAGCAAGGGACATATTTACAAAAAGAAACAAACAACCATTGATTTATGTAATTAACAACAACGGATCAGTGTGTGTGTTAAATTACATATAAAATATTTCAACACATACATATCAACAAGTTTGACTTTGTCTAAGTTACACCCTAGGTTGTTCCATGGAGCAGGACCAGCATGTTTCCAAGGATTCAGATCCTGAATGTAATCTTTTAATTTCTATTATGCTTGTTTACAAAGTGTGCTTTTAACATAAGTTTAAAATTTTCCTTAATTTAATTCTAATATGTCACAAGGTATTTTGTTGTAACATTTAACACAGTACCCCATGAAAGATGTTCGTACTTTGGCTGATCTATAAAATGGTTGGATTTAATTGATTTCTATTTCTAGTACTTAAATTATGTCTATTACTAATTTTGCTAAAGAGATGTTGATTTTTCATTACATTCATAATATTCCCATTAACGAATTGACAACGGACGCTCATAAAATTAATATTTTAAAAAGTTCCCTAAGAGAATCGCGGCGACGAAGATTAAAAATGGCAGCATGCTTTTGCAAAATAAATATTGAAAAATGTCAGTAGCCCGACCCCACAGCAAAATACCGGACGTCATAATGCTGTGAAAGTGAGATTAAACTAACAGCATTAGCGGCTGAGTTTAGCAATGGAGACTTCACATAACATCTCTTGCAATCTCTCGTTTGAAGTGATTCCTTGGAAAACCGTCTGATCCTTATCCAGATAATAATAAATTCCAGTTTTTGTTCATTCAATGCGATTTCACATTGAGATACTGAATTCCGAAAACAAAAATAAAGACATAAAGCTGTCCTGAAACGACATCTATCGTGACCCTTTAAATTTTCTATTAATGAAAAACGATTCATAATAAATAGTCCAGGTCCCTATAAAGGAAAGGGCAATGTACTTATTTCAAATTTATTGTGATAATAAATTGTCAAACGCGCTTTATTTAGCTAAGATTGGTTGAATGAGTTTTCACCAGCCAATCGCATTACTTGGTTTGCGTTTAATTTGTGACGAGTCAATAATTTTGTACCAGAAACCGGGGGTTTGACAGTTAATATTAAATCAGGAATGCAAAATCTCACCCCATTGGTAAAACTAAAATGAGAGCTAGGACTGAAGCGGGGAGTGCACCAGCTCGACAGGCTTGCCGAACCTTGCTTTAGCTCTGTCCTACGTGAAATAAATAAGAAAGATAAAAGAAAATAAAGAAAAATATTTATTTGGGACTCGCACAAAACAAACAGAAAAGTAAAATAAATTAAACTAACAGTCATAAACAATAACTAACAGAAACAAGAAAGAACAGCATGAATTTAATACGTCATGTGCGAGGCCAAAAAGGTCCCTATCTCAGCATATGCTGCGTTATTTAAAAAAGTTAACTCAGCGCTGGTATTCTGATAGGGCCTGTGATACCACGAATACACTCACGGAACACTTACTAAAATGAGATTTATAAATACCAATAAAATAATAATTATAAAATTATGTGAATTATAAAATAATAAAATTGTGAAATACGTTCATATAATAACTATGAAATCGACCAAAACCTATGGCCCAGTGCTCTAGTACCATTTGTGGGTTTGTTGTTGATAAACACTGACACAGAACTGACATAAACAAATTATGAATTAAACAAAATTCTTGACTGTACGGAATGAATAAGCAATAGCATGTCAAACCAAAAATACAAATAAGGGAGGAACGTCTTGCCTGAGACAATATGTCACTCAACATGATATTATAGTGCTATTGGCCATATAGACCCATAGTAGGCCTCCCCCGAGGGATTCCGTCTAGAGAATCCCAAGCTTTGGGTCATAAAGTTCTATTTCTATCCATTTCGGCTTGCGCTAACCACTATTTTTATCCAGGTCCTGGTGAGATCTTGAACTGCTACGATGTCGAAGTTTCCAAGGATGAAGATGGTGCCCTTTCCGTCTCCAGCGACGAAGTTGAGGTTACCCAGGTAAGTCAAATTGATTGTTAGGAGTAGGAGGGTAATGTTGGGGCTTAGCACACACAATATAAACTTCAATTCATAATTCGGGATAATTTAAATCCATCGCAACCAACTCAAATATTGACTTTACTGACATGTACATATTTTTAGTTGATTATATTATAAGTGATTTAATAATATCCTAAGAAAAGTATGGGTTGTAATAGAATTTGTTTTTTTTTTGTATTTTGTAGTGATCTTTTTTCAAAAATTGTAGTTGTCTCGAATTGTGAATTATATCCGTGTCCATCTTTCTTTCCTCCTCTAGTTATCCCAAATCAGTTTGTGGTCAAATTCGTGCTTTCAGATAGAATTAAAAATTACAATTAAACGTCTTTATAATATTAGTTTCAGTGGGCAGCATAATTAAATCCTTATTTAGATAATACTTGCATTTTAACGGCCCGATTATAAACACAATCTCTAAATTAAGGTAACGAGGTCGAACGAACCCGATTAAACTTCATATTGCAAAATTTTCATCAGTTTCTAGTGCGTGTGTATTTCGCAAATTTACATGACAGTCGTTTTTACGTAATAATTTTATTATTCTATTCATTATTCTTATGTAATTTGGACCAAATGATAGCATTTTGGTCTAAGTTAATTTGGTTAAGTTCCTCAGATTTTTTCCAAAACCTTTTTTGAATTCTGTTACAAATAAAATAATAACGATATAATTAAGTTAAATTTTGTAAAACCGATGTGGTTTGTGGATCCTCTAGTTTCGCCTTTACGGGACCAATGTTATAAAAATCTTCCTAAGTGCTTATTTTTGATAAAAGTATGTGTAACTAAAATACTACTGTGCAAAATTCCATAGTTTTTGACCTAGCAGTTTAGACTGTCCGCTTTCTGTCAGTGAATTGTTGAATGTTCTAGAGCAGTGGTTCCCAACCTATGGTTCACGGACCATTGGTGGTCCGCAAGGGCCAAAATACGATGCACGGATTTTATGTTTCTATCAGAAATGTGTTTTCTATGACAATGATTTTTACTTTTGATTACAATGAATAGTTACGCTACAAGTTTCGTATATCTATAATATATGTTATACCTAAGTATATTTTTAAATTGACACAGTTTAATTTGCGTCTTGATTTCTGGTCCCTCCTAGCAACAAATAAATCAAAGTGGTCCCGGGCCAAATAGCGGTTGGGAACCACTGTTCTAGAGGTATAGAGCTCAACATCGTATCATAAAATTGACAGCAGCTTGATATTTATTTACATTCATATTAATCGAGGGGTTTTTAGTTGCCATGGCAACTGATGTTTCGAGTGGAGATCCATCAAACCATGATGATAAGGAATGGTTAGAGGCAAAGCAGGTAATAATGACAAATTCTGTTTCAGTACGACGTTGGTGCAGCTCTGGTCAGCGATGGTGCCCAGGTTGGTGTCCTCGTCGACGATTCCGGCAGTGAGTATCAAGCTTTATAGTCTATGCGCCGTAGGTTATTGATTGTCTTTTGCTTTTTTAGAAAATAGAGCAGGTCCAACAAGACCATACAATATGCTAAGATCTAACACCATTTTTACAACATAGTTGAAGGCCATTAAAATGTGTAACTTAGAATGACTTAGCACTGTTACTCTGATATTACAATGCTCAAAAAAAATCTATTAGCCTTTACACACGGGTTTGGAAAAAGTTATATTGGGTTTTTACAACAGGAATTTCTCAGTAGGTAACAATCCAGAGTTTGAGTTCGAACCCTATGACAAACCTCTATTGGGACTTATACTTAACTGCCAAATGGCCATCAAGAAGTACTGGTGTGATCTTTTTAATAATTATTGATAGGCTTGTACTTGACCACAGTCTCACCTGATGGAAAGCGATGATGTGGTCAACGATGGAGCACGCTTGCCTAGAAGTAACCTATTCACTCTTAACTTTAAACCGGTTCCATATCTTTAACCTATGATCTTGTTCCAGACTTCATTGCCACCGCTAAGTACGCTGACTGGCTGAAGCAGGAGACTGGACTCGACTTCAATTCCGAGGCTGTTCCCGAGGTCGCCCCCGAAGCCGTCCACTTCGCCTAATAAGTCTCATCAACATCACAGCTCGATACCTAAACTTGGTCCTCCGATCCAAAACTAGTCCTAAACTGGTCTTTTGGTTCAACTTGGGTTCATTAAGTTCTAAACCACCTTTTTAGGATAACTTGGTCAATGGCTCCCAAAGTTACGCAACGGGAAAATCGAGTCTTTAAATTTCCAACGGTCTAAAGACTTCATTCAAAATGGACGCGATTTCGAGCTGTGTTAATTATTTTAATAAATAATTTTACTAATTAAATAGTGTTTGTTTTATTTGTAATATACTTCGTTTTTATTGAGAGTAAGTAGTGACACATTTTAGCCTATCAAAAACAACTGCGGATGTACAGAATGGAACTTTAATTAGTTTAAAAACTTAGTTTAACTTAGTTTAAAAACTAGATGGCCCGACAACTTCATAGCACCTAAAAATTATTTAATTGTAACAACTTCATTTAACCAACCCTATATCAGAGTGAACAAAACAAAAAAATATCTGCCAATCCTTTTTTGAGATTTAGCGAGACTAATAAGATTATTAAAATGTAGGTTATTTCTAGTTATTACGAAAATAATTCTTAGGTCTTGCACATCATCTGACTCAACAAGGGTCGAGACATGATATAGATGTGTACATAAGACGTTATATTATATAATGCGCTGTTTTATGCGTGAATTATAAGCCTTCGTAACGGTTCGACGATACCGGCGACCAAAAAAATGAGGTTACGTTTACGTTGAGGCCCTAAAGTTAGCGGACAGCGGGTTCAGAAATTATGGATTGAGAAAATAATCAATTGATACTGGGTGATGGGTGCCCAATAAAACATTATTTTACTGTAATCTATATACATATTGGTATTTAAATAAAAATCAGTTGCAAGTTGGATGAGTTGGTGAGTTGCAATTGGCTGTTTTTTATTGTTATCGTATTTTTCAAGGTATTTTTTGTATTACGAAACGCAAAATTCCTAAGGAACCGTTTTAAACTTGTTTCAAACAACGGTTTGAAACAATCTCTATTTCTAATTCTAGCTTTTGGTCCTAGTTAGTTTTGCAAACAATTTTCAGCCATTCACTGTCAGTTTCCTGATGTAATATGTATCCTGGGAAATAGTAGAAATAGATATAAAATGAACCAAATCCACCCCGGATTTGGTTAATTTAATATCTACTATTTCCCAATCATTTTAAGACTTCAAACGATAAAATATCAAACAAGATCTGAGACAAGACAGTGCATTAATGCGGAAGATTGAAGTGATTTTAAGATAGATCAGGAAGTTGATTGTCACACACACACTGGTAACCAAGAGGCTCTTGAAAAGAAAAGTCAAGTAAGTAAGTAATCATTTATTTAGCAAAAAGATTAGCCTAGGTTACATCAGTGTTGTTCCTACAAGAATAACTAAGAGTTACTAAGAATAAGAAAAAAAATGTTCCATTAAATTATCGTTTGGCCAGCCTGCTTTCCGCTTACGGTAAGACTCAACCGCTCAATCGCTTCTATTTGCCTTGAAGTATGCCACAGCGCCTCGATATAAATTGCTCAGGTATAATGGTAAAATTATTAGCCCAAGTTACATCACTGTTATTACTACAACGCTGACTAGGTATGACTATTACTAATGAATAAAACCTCTTTCCTTCAAAATAAACAAATCATGTATCTTTAAGAACAGTTTTCTTGCAATACATAGACAATTTTTTTACAAAAATTATTATTCCGTAATCGCTCGGCCAGTCCGCTTTCCGCTAACAGTATGACCCGACCGCTCAGTCGCAACTATTTACTTTGAAGTATGCCACAGCGGCTCGATATAAATCGCTCAGCTATTATGGTAAGATCGCTGCAAGCCATCGGTTTCCTCATTGAGCTGCACTTTTACTCACGTAGGCAAAAATTGTATACTTTTATTGTGAGTTCGTTTCCTATTGTATACCTATTGATTTAATGCGTCTGTGGCGTGGAAAACCTGGTAAGTAAAGGAAAGACGTCCACTGCTGGACATAGGCCTCCCTCAAGGGGACGGTTTTCCATAATCGCCACGCTTGGCAGGCGGGTTGGCGATCGCAGTGTAGCTGTTGCAATGCACAGAGAATGCTGCTGCCCTCTATCTGGTGAGTCCCTTAGTCGCCTCTTACGAACTCACGGGAAGTGATGGGATGGTGCTATTCTTACCGTACCATAAATCAGTACAAAGAAGAGTTCGTGGCTGAATAATAACAGCCACAAGGGTTTATCTACAAGGTTAGGCGATGCTTGCCGAGGTCAGTCCGTAGATGGGTGACCAGTTTAAAATACCCTCGGAGAGCACGTTAAGCTGTTGGTCCCGGCAGTCATTTGTAGATCGTTGACACGTTACACGTTCGTTGTAGTCGTTACGGGAGCCAGAAGCAAAGAAATCTAACACCGGTCTTGCCAAGAGTTATAATAATGAGGGAGAAGATATGTGATTGTTTCCACCAAAGCTGTGCGAGGAGGTTGCGCGGTGCAAGGATGCGTAGCCAAGCTGTGAAATGGTGCGAGGATGGAATCTTTTTATCTCTGCGCACGCTTTCATGACTTGCATCCTTCTTTTATAACCGACTTCAAAAAAAGGAGGAGGTTCTCAATTCGTCGGAACCTTTTTTTTTTTTTTTTTTCTACTTATTTTCCCCGTTTACTCGAAGATGGCTGGACCGATTTGGATTATTTTTTTTTATTTAAAAGGGTCCAGGGCTTCCCAGGTGGTCTCATGATCATAAAGTCAGGTTCTGATGATGGGATCCTGGAGAAATAAAGAGAACTTTTCAAATTTTATAGGCACACTAGAAGCAATTTGGAATTTAGAAGCAGTTACTGAAAGAGTACTTTCTTGGAGTGGTACCATTTCAATTTGGTGAAGATCTGATGAAGAACTTCGGAGATAGGCAACAGATCTCCTCAGTAAATGATAGCAAATGGACTGGGATTGCTGAAATCTCATGTCTGTCTATTGTTTTCACCAGTTCATAACATAACATCACGCCAGTACGCTGTAAAGGGGTAAGCACATGTGAAGCACTAAAAAGTGAGAAAAAAAAACTTTTTACATAAAAATACAACCGACTTTCAAATAAAAACACTACAAAGTATAAAACAACTTTAATTTCGGAAGTCGGTGTCAAAAAACGAAAAAACAACAAAAAACACCGACTGCCGAAATTAAAGTTTTTATTTGGAAGTCGGTTGTATTTTTTTGTAAAAAGTTTTTTTTATGAATAACTATGCTCGCATCTCTCGCACACATTCCTCATTCGCATCCCCCAGAACTATCTCTCACTTTTTGTATATAAAATACAATACGGCCGACGTATCTTGGCGAGTCCGAACTTCGCGCAGAAGGCCGCGCAATGACTTTTTTTAGGAACAAAATGGTGGCATGAGGCGACGTACGGGGGGCGGTGGTCTAGGCTAGGGATTGACCATAAGTAAACACAATCGACACTTTATTCAATCAAATATCGTAATCGATTAGTTTTATTTAGAAGTTATTGATTTTTGTTTAAATAACATATTAAACGAAATAGATTTACAAATATTAGTGAATTTTGTAGTTAATAAACGAGATTTCAATTTAAATAAAAAAAAAACTAATAAAATTTTATTTTCTTAGTTGAAAGACATGATTTACTTAAATATCAGTTATCTATTAACGTCTACTTGAATAACGACTGTTTGAGAAAATCTAAAACCTCCTTATAAAATGGAATAAAATATATTTTTATGACTTCATTTCAATCGATTTGAATGTAAATCGATCAAACAACACCCTCAGGCACGCGTATTGGACATCCCTTTTTGGTTACTTCGTGTTTATTCGGCAATGCTCGGTACACGGTAATTATGTCTCAGTCACACGTTAGCATTGGTGTCGTGTTCGTGTCGCTATCTCTGTCTTGAGCACAGTCGGTTACAAAAGTTTTCGCTGTTATTGTTTTTCATTGTTATTTTTTTTGTTAAGTTTTCTTTTGTTTAGTGTTAAGTTTGTTTTGTTTGTGTTATTTGCAAGTGTCAATTGGCACTTATATTATACGCCAAATATGCCACCAAAACATAATACTGTGTTAAATCGCCAGGCGAGAAAAATTATTTACGATTTAACGCAGTATATGAAAAAAGAAAAAGAAGAAGGCGTAAAAGATGTTTTTTTTTTTTGATAAAGTTTATTTAAGAGTCATAGCCAACATTAAAACGTGGAAATGCCGCAGTGCGGGTTCGCGTTCGAGCGACTTATTTTTGTTCCTGATCCTTTATCTAGTATTATTATTGATCGAAGGTAATAGGGAAATTTTATTCGTACATTGGTATATAAAAAAAATGACAATACCTAACAGTTTTCTTCGCGAGTGTACATGCGCTAAAGTTCGCAGAGCCTATGTTCAGACTCGCCAAGATACGTCGGCCGTATTGTACTTGGCTCTTAGAGCAGTTCTGTATAAAGATCCCAGACTCTAGTCAGGTATAGCTTGCATATATTTTTAGTCACAGCACTGGCAGCCTTAAAGCTTTTGTGGTACACACATTGTAGAGAATAGTTCGGTTATAGTCCGGTTAAGCAGTAACCAGCCTTATTGTGCTGAACTGCGAGTGGTCAAAGTCAAAGTCAAAAAAAAAACTTTGTAGAGATAAACGCAATGTTCTGTAATGCGCTACCTAATTTCAAATTAAATGTGGTCGTGTGGAAGAACATAGTGTTACGCGCCAGAATTAATGCCGGGTACATAACGACATTAATTACTACTAGCGCCATGTAGTATCGAGTAGTAGAACTAGTAGAGTCAAGCACCTTCTAGACATTTCTAAGCCAGAACATTCTACAGTTCAAGATATCTGATCAATCGGCACCGGTTGTTACGAGTACTTTCCAGATGCTTCTACAGTAGAAGGTTCTGGAATTAATTGACCTATATAAGGCCAGCAGAGCCCGCGACCGAGGCAGTATTGGATTTGCGATACAAGCGAATACTTCGGAAGCGAACTTCAAGTGCGATTAAAGTGATCAGTGGTGAAGTTGTGTTTTATAATTAGTGAGTTTAAATTTGTCATTAATGTTGTTAAATTAAAGTGCCATTTTGGTTATTTGATCGGCAATTTCTTTGTCACGAGCCCCAAGCTCGTAACAATAGTAAGATCCTTGTATTTCTGCTTACCCTTTCCCCATAGTCCGCGTAACATGTAGTATGTTTGTTTCCGTCTGTGATGCGATATTTGTCTTTCCGAGATCGTTACGTCAAAGATTAGTGAGTATTTCCTTACACTGCATCCAATGTCCAACAGTTACGTCTTGTTTTATAGCCGTCAATCTATTTGTTAATACTTGGTTAAATAAAATAGAATATTTATATTTCAGACCTGATTAGTCCGTAGTAGTAAGTAGTTAATATTTTTCTCGGAGAGCAAATATCTGAGGCTCTAAGAGGTATTCGTAAGTACGAGCCTCAGAAATTTGCCTACTTAGGTTCGAATATCGAATCAGGAATTACGAAATCCGCAAGAGAACCAAGGTTACGACATAGCCTTAAGGATCGTCAAACTGCAGTGAAGTGGCAGTAGGCAGGGCTCATTGCACACAGAACAGATGGTTGATGGGGCCTAAAAGTTCTGGAGTTGCGACCTGCGTACCGGAAGACGCAGTGTTGGAAGGCTTGGTGATGTTCGCGGGAAGCCGATGGGTGTGAGACGCGCAGGACCGGTTCTTGTGGCGACACTTGGGGAAGGCCTACGTTCAGCAGTGGACGTCTTTCAGCTGATATTATGATGATGAAGCAAAGTATTCTATCTGCGAATGCAATTGCCAAAATGCCAAAATATATCGGGTGGATCACGTGACATTTCGGCAGTGTTTGATCCCATGTTTTGACATTTTCGAACATAAATAAACGTTCAAAGACGTGACCTCTGACAGGATTTATGACAGTAATATTATGTTATGATTTGTTTTGCTTTATTTTGTTAATTAATTATGTTATTATCTGCCCATAATTTAGTGCATGCTGTGCTTCTCTGTAAGTGATGAGGCGCTTAGACTTAAGTTTGCAATGTACAAATTTTCAAGCTTGTGTGTACTCATTGTTGAGAAGCCTTATAAATAAATAAATTAGATATAAGGACTATAAGGACCCTTGTCATATCCAGCTGAACGTAGACCAATTAAAAAAAGCCTTCCTGAATAACAGCATCCCGAAATAGCGGTGCAATAATAATGACTCAATCTGATGAATCAATCTCTGCATCTTTACCTAGATTTTCCGAGCACAAAGATTACCGACATTGCATATTAACCCAGTTTGGAAACACAAAACTGCTATAAATACCATAACCCACTAAATCACCGCATAATTTACATACGGACCTCAAACTTTCTTTCACGTTACTCGTAACTTAACCTTGACCGACTTGATAAAGGCGGCGCTCAGTTATTGCACTAAACAATTTTGGAACTAAATGGCTGTCGGTTACTATGGTTTCATAAGCTCGGCTAGTTTTTAACCTATGTGTTCACGTGACCTCGGGTTGAAATTTGTTGGGAAACGTCGTGTCTTCTGGCAATCGTTTTTTTTTTTTGAAACTGACCGGTTGTCTGTGGAACGTGGGTTTTGGCACGTCGGCTTTGAAGTGAATGCTGCGAGAACTGGCTGGTTTTGCTTTGCCATTAATATTAGTCTCAAGATTCAAGGATTTTAGTAATGAACTGGTGAATTCTCTTTGAACACATACACTAACCGTAAACCGATACATCGCATCGCATGGTTCAGTCTTATGACTACAGAATAGTTTTGTTGATTTGAGGAAAGGAGACGGACTCTATGAAGTCTCTCGATCACTGTGCTTACTTGCCCTTTAAGATCTATCAGATGTCAAGGATCTCTTGTGACGATACCTTGGATTATGTCTGATTCATAAGGTTATCTGAAGAAATCTGGATAATAAATAAGCTGCATAAGGTGTAAGGTGGTCAGTAATGATTAATTACTAGACCTCCATTTGCACCTCGATGTTACCAATGTTACAAAATATCAGGCGCTATGAATCAACAGTTCATACCCTGTTCCATTGCACTCTTCCGAACACCGCTCATTTTTACAATACACAAGTTTCAAGAACAACCTGATGAGGAAAAAGTGTCCGTTCACCTGTCATTTACAATACGAGCACGATACCGCAACGTCAGCCCCACTGATAGTTCGGCGACCTTCCAAAACACAAGCTTTTGAAGTATGAGCAACAGCTTCGCAGCTCATCTCAAGCTAAAGAAGATTGGACAGACATAAGTAGATTAAACACTAAATGTGGGTTAAGATGTCGCCGACCGGACCTTAGAGGACAGTGATGTAATAAACCTAAAACACTACAGGGCCGGACTCGACAATAAAAACATCACACACATAAGTTTTACTACCGAGCATAAATACGCCAGATTGGCGGAAAATCTCGCTACAAATATTTTTGTATCGTAATAAAAAAATGGTAATCAACAACAAAGATTTTACGAGCAACTAAAGTTGACGTTATTTGCATGGATATTACAATGTTCCTTGTTGAGTTAGGAATTTACTTTACAACTTGGAGTTTACCATAAGAATTAAGGGCGCGAGCCCTACTTAAATACAATTTTAATAGGATAACAGGTTTAATTTTGCTTGTATCAAATTAGAACAGAATGGAATTTCTCTGTAATCGAGTATAGAAGAGTAAAATATGGTGAATAAAACTTACGAAAATGTTAATAAGCAAAAAATATATCATTCACATCACAAACACCAAATAACAGTTGATCGAGATTATTTGTTTTTGTTTTCCGGCGTCGTAGTTTAGTTTCCTTTTTTTTAAAAAAAAAACGTAGCCCCACACTAGGAATTTCTCCTGTGTCGTGGGTGCGTTTACAAACATACAAACTGACATACACAAACAGCCAGACCCGGAACTTACTATCTGTAGGCCATACAAATATTTGTTCCATGCGGGAATCGAACCCGCAGTTAAAGACATATTTTCCAACATATAGGCAATTGAGAACTCGAATTTATCTCAAGACCTCATGAATGAACGTGTCACATAGATGGTCGCCGAATGCGGCCCTGTTTCAACTTTCTCTCTTACAGCATCACAGATTGCGCATGATTCTTGTTAACGCATTTGGCCACATTGTGCGCGGGCGCTGGCCGCGAGCGCTATGTACCGCGAAACGAACCATTTTTAAATAATCCTAATTAAAATAAAATAAAGTTAAAAATGCACAAGTGCGCCCCTGCGTGAGTGTAAAAGGATTGCAGTTTTGAAATAAATTGTGTGAGTGACGTAAATATAAAATGAAGTTTTAAAGTGCTTAAAAGTTTTTGGACACATATTATTATTTATTCGTGTTACTTTCAGTTGGTTCTGAAAGGGATGATTTTGTATTGTGGCTAGAAAATTGTTTTCAAATATTCAACGGCATTTGCTATGCCGAAAGTTTGGCAAAAGTCCATTGAATAAATAAATGAAATTGAATTGAAAAACACGCTGTGGAATATTGTCCTGCCAATTTGAAGTTAGAAGTCAAGCTATTTATTAGAAAACTATCGCAATAGTTGGCATGAGAATTTATGGATTTTAAAAATTAAATATAAAATTAACCATCCAGATACTTTCAGTTTAACCAAATAATGTCACAGATATAAACACAAAAATGTTTGGATTCAAACGTTCATTGGTTCAGCTCGTGGTGTTATTAGCGTGGCTGCTGCGATATTACACCTTTGGTTCAATAGTGTTATGGTGTATTTTCGCTTGCGGACTGAGTTTGGCCGTAGTCCTGGCCGTCACGACTTATGACCACGACTACTGGACGTCGAGGGGAGTGTTCTCGCCGCCCGCATGGCCCGTCGTGGGCCACATCCTGTCCGTGGTGATGTTCAAGGAGCAGGGTGGCATGTGCTTCAAGAGGATATACGATACGTTTAAGGATAAGAGGTTTTTAGGTGAGTGAAGTTTCCGACAATTTTGAAGTTAATGAGAGGTGGATATTAATATATTAAGACAATGTGCTACATGCTTTTGTTTTTTGGATGGCGGATCATAAAATGACTCCTTTCGCTCTGAGCGGAGCGGAAGGGAGTGTCAGACTCTTACTGACTAAAACCCATCCGTGTTCCCCCTTATGCCCTTTGCGTTCCAGGGCCGCGGTGTCTCTTTCGAACAAATTTTTGACAATGTGCCCTATCCTAGGTAGTTCTTCTGCCAGTCATCAGAGGCTAGAGAACTAACAATGTGGACATTTTGGCTGGGTTCCTCTTATCAGATATGGTGAAGAGGGACCCATATATGTTGGTTTAAATGTACTTACAAATGATTATAATATATATATGTCACCGAAAATTGCAGACTCCGTAAGATTGTAATAAAACTTTTTTAGATTACAAATTCTCGATATATCATGAAAAAATCGTTTTGTATACAATAAATCCCATCTGAATTCAAAAGTTTACAATTTCACGCGATATTTTATAATCTTACGGCGTTTACAATAGTCGGTACCTATCCAGTAGAGTGTGTACTGTTGGTAGGTAATATGTTACTCTACTCAAAACTTACCAAACTTGTGGCTTCATTTCCAAGTTACGAAAAACTTATCAGGTTCCTGATAAAATATACTGTAATTAAACTTCTAATGCAGACTATGCAGTTGGTGACATTTATTTTTAAGTGCAATTACACATTTGATGGCACCATCTGCATCGGACAGCCTGAAAAGTGGTTTGTTTGAGTCTTTTAGTCGTTTTTTGTGGTCGCGTATTTGATACAACTAAATTTTTTTTGACGTGACAACGTCTAATAAATCGATGAACGCCGGCTGCACGCACGAAAAAGGATGACTCATTGTAACGTTACGCTCATTGTAACGTTACGCTCATTGTAACGTTACGATCATTTCATCAATGTTTTCTCTAATCTCAATTCTTTATTGCGTACCATAATGTATAAAGTTGTTAGGAAATAATTATATTAGTCACAATTATGGACCCTGTCGGGCACAGCATAGAACAAGTAGGAGAGAGGAGGAAGAACACTGAGTGTTTAATGTGATAACTTTTATTAGATATTTGTTAGTTTTACTGGTTTATTAATGCAGAATTTAATTTAGGAATTATAATGATTGTTTTATAAATTACTAGTGGACCGCTCCAGCTTCGCCCGGTTATTAACGTTTTTCAAAATTTTCTTTCATAAGAACCTTCTTCTCACAATAACAAACACAACAAAAAAAGAATTAGCGAAATTGGTCCAGCCGTTCTCGAGTTTTGCGCTTAGCAACACATTTAGCGATTCATTTTTATTATATAGATATAGGTATTGTAATTAATTTAGTAACATTGTAATAACTATTTTTTATTATTATTTTACTAACTTATGACGTTGTCACGTTAAACTATTGTCTGTAAATCGACTTTACAGACAACCAATTTTTTGCAATGTTTCTGTGTATCAGATAACTACAGACCCTTAAATATGGCCACGCACTTTTAAAACACATTGTATGCAGGGTGTCCATTAATTGAGTAACATGGTACCAGCTCTATACGCTAATATTCATTTCATTTCAATAATTTATTGGTGTGATTTTTGGTAGGTACATTTTACATGAGATCTTAATAATAAATAATTAGTTCCTCAAAAATCTACCTTAAATGTGTACACTCACATAGTTAGTAATTATTATAAAAAAGAATAATTAAAATAAAATAATTACAAAAAAAAAACATAATTCAAGATAGAAAAAAGCAAGCAAAACATTAACCATTGATTAATAATGAATGGAAATAAAGATAATAATACAACGTCAAAATTAAATAAATATCAATGTCAAATAACTTACAATTTATCATTAAGGAATTCGTCAATCGTATAATATGTAGTCACAAGTACATTGATAAAGTCATGTTGGCAAAACGTGGCCGAGCAGCAGTGATCGTATGGCATTCACCGGCCCCACAAGAAGTGCCGGTTGGACCAGCCGCATGTGCAACATGGATGAACGAACGAGTCGCGGTAACTGGGCCGTGACCAATTATTCAATCAATCAATGGCCTTTATATCATAATGCATAATGGATTAATGGATTGAGGATTTTTGGCTGCCTCGTTGGTTTAATTGTTGTTGGTTAGGCAGCTGTGCTTGGGGTGCTTGCTGGGTTCGATTTATTCCTGGACGGTAAAAATGGTTGAGGGTTGGCATTGGGATTTAGCAGAGTCTTGTTGGAGCCGTTTTGATAGCTGTTTTCATTTTATTTAATACCTCCAACTAAACATTCACAATAAATTATCTACAGGTAACTTAAAGTAACTACCAAATACTTATAAACAACTAGACTAATATAACCCCAAACGGCTAAAATATTTCAAGTAAAGTGACTGAACAAATGCTTTAGAACGTTTTAAAGATTATTTGAGTGATAATATCCAATTGTTTCATATGAAAGATACTTATAGCTAGTCAGTTGAAAAAAAGTTAAGTTCGCAAGCTCACCGGGGTTGGGCAGGCCACAATTGCGGCGGTAAGGGGAGTCTCTTTGAGAGAGGTCTTTAGGGAGTGGCTGGAGAGGCGCCACGGTGTCCTCACCTTCCGCACGACGCAGATACTTACCGGACACGGCAGTTTCGGGAAGTACCTGTTTCGGATTAAGCGGGAGGACACGCCCGGGTGTCAGCACTGTGAGGATCGCCCGGAGGACACGGTGGAGCATATGGTGGAGGTCTGCCCTGCTTGGGCTGCGCACCGCCGTGTCCTCGTCGAGGCGATCGGCGGCGGTGACCTCTCGCGTCCGGCCCTGGTTGAATCCATGTTCCGGAGCCAGGAGGCTTGGGAAGCGGTCACCTCCTTCTGCGAAGCAGTAATGCTAGCGAAGGAGGAGTCGACCCGCGCGAGGGAAAGCCAAGATCTTCGCCCCAACCGCCGCTACAGGAGAAGACGCCCCGGGCGTCGGGAGTCGCAGGGCTATCCCCGGCCACCGTAGGCGCGGGACTGCGAACGGTGAGCGTTGGGTGGCTCGCTGTCCGATCACCACCAGGCCCGGGTCGATGGCGCGTTGTGTTTCACGCGCGCCTCAAAGAGATGTCAGCATAGAAGACGGGGCCCGCTAGGGCCAGAGCCTGCCAGGGTTGCGGAATTTGCTCGAAAGAGTCACCGCGGCCCTGGAACGCAAAGGGCTTTAGAAGGAACACGGATGGGTTTTAGTCAGTAAGAGTCTGACACGCCCTTTCGCTCCACCCAGAGCGGAAGAAGTCATTCTCCGACATGTTATTTGCTTTTGCGTATTTAATCATTTTTATCAACAATTTTTGTTCCATCAACTTTCTTGTTCAATTGACTGGCTACAATTGGATATTGTCACTCAAACTAGAATTTTAATAGTTCCAAAGCATTTGTTCAGTTCATTTACTTGATATCTAAGGGAATGGGGTATAAACCTCCTGGCAACATTCAGAATCATAGTCTGCAAGCTTTACTGAGTTCAAAACTATGTAAAGAATACGGTCCTCATATTTTGCATACTCAACTTCCTTTGGCGCCGGCTGAATAACAATTCCTGGGTATTCCGCACTTATTCTCAATTAAATAGAGATGTAAACTTCTCTTCGTTCCATTTGCTTCGAACCTTCTGTAGAATCAGAGATTGAAAAACTGATAGACCACCTTGAAATCTACCCTTGGACTCGATGGAATTAGTGCTAGACTAATTATAATACTAAAAAAATCTTTACTAAATCCACCAGCTCATATTATGTTTAACCAGTCTTTGGAAAATGGGACCATTTCAGACTGCTGCAACCTGGCTTGTTCGACCCATTCATAAAAGTGGTCTTTAGTGGAGAACTATCGCCCAATAGATTCTATTCAAAACTACTTGAAAAAGGAGTCATTAACCGCCTAATCTTAACAGAAAACAATCCTTCTCCTGTCAAACTAGATGGAATAGGAATTTGATATACCATCTATGTTATATATATGGAATGCAATAAGAATTGAGTATTGAGTATTGATATATCTCGAGCTTGACTCGTTCAAGTCTTACTTCTCCAATCGTCGGCAGTTAGTAAAAGTAGGAAACGCTTCAAGTGGATTGCTTCCTATCAGCTTCGGAATTCCTCAGGGCAGTACTCTCGGTCCAACTCGCTTTTCTTTTAATATGAATAACATTCTTGATTTTAATTGAAGACTATCAACTGACTGAGAACGGTTTTCTTACTATTGCTGACACTCTTAGCAGAAACCTGCTTACTCTGAACGTAAAAAAACATCTTATCACATTTTTCAAAACCACCGCTTCCAGTCCTCTTCAATTTAACACATTCGGTAACAATCCGCCAATGGATTGCACCTGCACCCGTATAGATCACACTCCTTTCATTACATACCCGGGTATAACGATGGACGAAAACATATCACAACATCTGCTTACCGCTCGCTACGAAAAATTCATTTACGTCATGAAATGATTACGGGACTGCACACACTGCACACCCATCTCTTGAGCTCTGTCAGTCAGTGCTCCAATTTGGAATCTCGGTCTGTGGCAGTGTCCGTAAAAGCACATTTATATATGAAGAAAAAGGCTCTGAGGGCCTTCAATAAAGTAATGTTAAAAAATAAATGCAAAGAAAAAAAAATTGTAAGTTTCAAAAAACCCGACCGCAAAACACGTCAAAACAGTTTCAAACGGATCACTTTTCAAGCAGTCTGAAGCAGTTGGTAGCATTAATTTTAGTTCAATCACAGCTTTGATGCCACCAAGAAAGAAGAAGAAAGAAAGAAAAAGAGTTTATTTGCGATTTGACTGAAAACAGCCTGTATACTCACTGTGCCCAACTGTTCGGGATACAATACAGGCCTGTTGTTTACACATTTAGTTTACCGCCACCTGCTTCCCAGTAGGCTGAACGTGTGTAATGAGCATTCACATCGGCATTGTTGCATGACGTTCTAGGGTATTCACGAATTGCGAAAACGAATATCGATTTGATTTTCTTTTAATTTATGTTTTGGGGTAACAGGGTAACGTTTGGCTGTCGAACTTTTTATCGTCGGGTGTTGTAGCGTCTAGGCGATTTATTGCTAGCTAATGAAGGATGACATCATCGATCGTTCAGAATAAGAATTGATTTAACCTTTACAGAGGATTTCATACTTTAAATAATAATCTAACTATATATATACACTGAAAATAAAAACCCCTAACTAAATATGGCGTCAAGAAATTCGTCCGCATCTCTATCGACTGGATGTGAGCCCAAAAGACTGACGGCATTGTCACGTTGTATGGCAATGCTTATCCTCTGTCCGAGGTAAAAACCAGCCCTTTCGTTCAGAATTAGGTAGAGTCGGTTAGTGCTTGGGCGTGAATAATATTATTATTCGTATGGCTTTGATCAAACCATGCAGTTGACGTCAATAATATGTACGATCGCGTTGACATGTTTTTGAAAGTTGAACCTTTTGTCAGCTTTGATTCCTTACTCGAAGGTCGTAACATAACGAAGGGTAAAGTAGGGGAGAACGGGGTTAAACGTGCCGCGAGGAAGCTGTTTCGATGTAATTTAACAATGTACCGGACGTAATAACTAAATAGTTGCAATCGGTGCGTTGCAGCGTTCCGTTTTATGACGAATTTACTTGATACGGTTATCCCTTTTTTTTTAATAAATCCTATTTCAATCGGAACAACTTCCCCGTGGCACGTTAAGATGTATAGCCAAGTTATGTTTTGTTTCAAGATGGTGGTTTTTAATAAATTACTTAGCTTGTCTCAAAATAGCACTACTTCAAATGCAGTACAAAGATGCATTTTCTTCGAACCGCTCACAGTTCCTTAGTTCGGAGTCATTCTTATGCCACTTTTTACAACACGAGTCGTCTGTACGTTTGTAATAGAAGTGGTAACTATTCTTTATAACCCATTCCAGGCTGCCACCAGTTCTACCAGCGCACACTAGTGGTCCGCGACCCCGAGCTGATCCGAAGAGTGTGCGTGAACGACTTCCAGCACTTCACGGACCGAGGATTCTTCTTCAACAAGGACGTGGATCCTTTGGCAGGCTCCGTGCTGTTCTTGAGGGGGAATGAGTGGAAGAGGCTCAGAGCGAAGATATCGCCGATTTTTTCGTAAGTTTAATTTTATATTGTTCCATTATTAACTAACTAGCGGACGTCACGCGGTTTCAACCGCGTATTTCCCGTTCCCGTGGGAATACGGGGATAATATATAGCCTATGTTATTCGCTGATAATGTAGCTATCCATTGCTGAAAGAATTTTTAAATCGGTCCAGTAGTTTTTAAGTTTATTCGTTACATACAAAAATAAAAATCTTTTCTCTTTGTAATATTAGTGTAGATCAGTATAGATAAGTCGTGTCGGTTAAAATAATAACAGCCACACAAGTCGATCTTCAAGGTTAAGCAACGCTTGCCGAGGTCAGTCTGTCTGTGGAAGGGTGACCATCTTAACATACCGAGACTCCTCCGTGTCTCGGAAAGCACGTAAAGCTGTAAGTCCCGGCTGTTATTTATAGATCTTTGGCAGTCGTTACGATTGTCAGAAGCCAGAAAATCTGACTTTCGTACCTGATGGAAAGCGATGATAATGTCGACGATGAATCACGCATCCTCAGAATAACCTATTCACTCTTTGCTCAAAGAATCAGCGTTGCCATTCAACGTGGCAATGCTGTCAGTCTTCTGGGCACGTTTCCGAATGACAGCGATGCGGAGGAATACTTCGACGCCTGAGTGTATTTTATTTTTGTATATGTACATACTTGTGTATAGTAGATGTAAATACTTTTATTCCATAAATACTTAACTAACTATATACACTAGAAATAAAAATAAAATCTCCTAACTAAATAAACCCTAAAATATGGCGTCAAAAAATTCATCCGCATCGCTGTCGACTGGAAGTGTACCCAAAAGACTGGCGGCATTGCCACGTTGTATGGCAATGCTTATTCTTTGACCAAGGTAAAAGCCAGCCCTTGGGTCACGTGACGTGTCAACTAAGCGCCTTGAGAGATCTTTAAATAAGTTATGTGCACTCGGACCCCAAGACCCGAGAGTTTCAACCCCAAACGGCTCGAAAATATAACTACCAACAAGTTTATTATATTTCCGCCGCTTGAGGTTCTCTGCAGCCGCAGCAGCAGCGCCAGCACAGCACGAAGAGCTAGGAAGATGGGATGGCGCAAGAGTATCGACACAAGTAGCGTCCCACACTAATGGCCTACCCATCTTCCATGGAAATAACGACGATGTAAATAGTTTTAATATAGTTATGTGCATACATTCATAGTATAAAATAATTTCTTTATTTAAAGTTCTTCAGGTTGTACCTAGCTATCAGAAAACTAAATAAATCGTTTAATCCCTGGTAGCCTTTTCTGTCCCTGAAACCTAAACAGAGTGTGCAAGTCATGTTTAGGACCATAACGAGGCATTTTTGAGGAGTTAACCATAAGATTACTTCTTACAGACAACAACAAACAAAAACTTTATTTCGAACAAGTGTCCATATGGGTTAGTAGCGAGTACTTAGGAGCTATGTTAGTACTACTTTACAAGATATCAGTTTTTATTATTATAATCAATTTAAAAATAAACACTAATTCAACAGTCCAATTTAACAATCCAAAATAATCAAATTTCATTCAATTTAATTTAATTGAATAACATATAAATAATTGAATGTAATCTTTTGTTTTACCTTCGAATAAGTTAAGTTTTTAGAGTTTAGTAGGCTTGTAAATAGGTCATTCTTTACATACTTAAAATTAAATGCAATTAAATGAGAAATTAGTTAAACTGGAGCGAGTAACCGAGTACAGAATTCTTGTATTTTTACTAACATTATCCTATTTGATTATACAGCTGTGGGCACATCTAACACGAACTTTTTGGTAGTACCCCTCTTTAATTTAATGGCATAATACAGTTTGGCATAACGTTTTCGCATAACTTTTATTAGCATAATAATACTGCTGCATAATATTGCTTTGGCATAGGTTATGCAAAGGTTAGCATATCTATCATTTTAGTCTAATATGTTTTGGCATAAGTTGGAGTTGCATAAAACAAATTAGTTATGGCGTCTTCTTTTAATTTGTTGATAGCATTTTGAATCTGAAAATAAATAGGTGTTAAGTACTTACATTATTTATTATAATTTGGGAATTACTCTATTGGAATAAGTTAAGGTGCGGCGAGGGTGGCCCTTGGGCCACCTATGAGCCGTGAACATATTTGTTTCTGTATGAGTTATATAAAAGTAAACAGTAAAAATGAAAAACTTACCTGTTCTCGAGAAGCATTATGTTCATGGTTGTGATTTGGTATCTGTTTAGATATCAATTCGTGATTTTGCTCGTCACTTACTTTTTATAACATTATGCTTTATTAAATTATACTTCATTATTATTATGCTAGCAGTATTTATGGCAACAAGCATTATGGCAAAACATTTATGCCTAATAATATTATGCGTAATGATCATTATGCTGAATTTCGTTATGCCAATGTAAATTGTGCCAGTATATACTTTTTTATATATAGTTCTTCGTGCTGTACTGGCGCTGCGGCTGCTGAGAACCTCATACGGCGGAAATATAATAAACTTGATGGTAGTTATATTTTCGAGCCGTTTGGGGTTGAAACTCTCGGGTCTTGGGGTCCGAGTGCACATAACTTGTTTAAAGATCTCTCAAGACGCTTAGTTGACACTTCGCGTGACCCAAGGGCTGGCAAAAGCCAGCCCTTGGGTCACGCGAAGTGTACACAACCTTGCGCAACCTTGGTCAAAGAATAAGCATTGCCATTGGTACACTTCCAGTCGATAGCGATGCGGATGAAATATTTGACGCCATATTTTATTTTGACTTCTAGTGTAGGTATGTAGTTAGTTTAGTATTTATTAAAACAGGTGTAAATATCTATGTAACGATTAGTTAATATAACCATATATTTTATACTTAAACCGAACATTTTATCGTTTACAGGCCCAACAAACTCAGAGGAATGTTTCCTCTTATAGAGAACACAGCAGGAGAATTCGTCACAAGAGTACAAGATTTGCTGTCACAGCCTAAACATGCCGCGAACCACAACGGAACCTCAAAAACAGATGGTGAATCTAACGGTGTAGGACCCACGGCGTCTGTGGTGAACTCAGAGAAGCTCGTGGGGGGTTATACTGCTGATGCCATAGTGCCCTGTGCCTTTGGGCTGAAGAGTAATGTCATGTATGATGAGGAGGATCCCTTTGCTGTGGCGTTGCATGCCTTCTATGAAATGTCGCTGTATAATATATTTGAGAAGTAAGTATCATCATCTTCCTGCCCTTATCTAATGTTACTTGGGGTCGGCGCAACACGTTTTTTTCTTCCATTCTGTCCTGTCAGCCGTCACGCTATCACTAACTCCCTTTTCTTTCATATCACTTCTAACACAATCCATCCATCTTTTCTTTGGCCTCCCTCTCCCTGTGTCCATCCACATTTAAATTCATAACTCTTTTACTCTTCACATGACCGTACCAAGATAAGCGGTTCCCTTTTAACTTTTCCGTCACTGGCGCCACTTTTAAGCTACCTCTAATGAACTCATTCCTCACTTTATCCATTCCCGATACTCCACACATCCATCATCCATTTGAGAAGTAAGTATTTTTTTTTCCTTAGCCTGTTGTGTCCCACTGCTGGGCCTCCCCCATATCCTTCCAGACATTCTTTTCTTGCGCCACCTCGAACCAGCCTTCGCGGTGTGCATCCAAATCATCTCGAAGAAGTATAAGATTTTTTATTTGAAACCGTTCTATCCAAAGAGGTAGTGTTGGATAGAGAATTGTGTCCTATGTTGGATATGGGAATCATTTGTGGTTATAGGAAAAGTAGGTACTGAATAATTAAAAAGTGATTCAGCTTTAATATTACCTAATTTGATATTGTTAAAGCAAAAAAGTTTTTCCTTTAAATAAATTCAATCAGGTAAGACTAACAGGATTTTGGTGAATTAGTCATTTCAGGAAAACAGAGGTTTCCTTCAATTATTTATGTTTTAATGAAAACAAGAAAGAAAATTGTATCTTAATTACAAAATTTCTCGAAGAAATACCCTGGACTTGGGAGGGTTTCTGAATTGAGTATTTGAGGTAAGTACCTACGTGACAAACCCGACTAAGATGACAAATCTTTACAGATTGTTAGAATAAAAAACAGTTTGAGAAATACTCATCTTCAAAAGCTTAATTCAGAAATGGAGGATGAGAACAGTAAAACCGATTCGTTACATTAAGGCCAATATATTAAGGTGCCATGATGATAATTACAACTAAATTTACAAAACTTTATTTTTATTTTTAAAAAGGGTACTTCAACGACTTATTCACTAACAACATATTACATAAAGGAACTTATTATTTATGAGGATGGTAAATTTGCCACTTAAAGAAGTACACAGCTTAAACATAATTCAAGAATACATACAAATTATAAGATCCTAAGCTAAACTTATTTTTTGCTACATTGAAAGATAAATGAGAGCTACTTTACCACATGAAGACTATGTAAAAGAAAACACTACATCAGATTTACTGAAATAATTTATTAATAAATATTAATGACGGTATATATCAAAAGGCTCATTTCTAGCAGAAGACTGCACGAGTATTCTAACTCTTTAACGAGAGTAGTGATGATAATTTTAAATAGACCATCAACAATTTTTTTTTCAAGACTCTTAATTTTAAGTTTGTACTTCATATCTTTATTGTGCCAAAGATAAAACTACTACTGCTAAACCGGAGGTCGTGGGTTCGATTCCCACCCAGGACAAATCTTTGTGTGATGAGCATGATCATTTGTTCTGTATCTGGGTGTAATTTGTCTATACTATGTATGTATTTAGAAATATATATTAGTGTGTTTATCAGTTGTCTGGTTGCCATAGCACAGGCTCTGCCTAGTTTGGGATCGGATGACCGTGTGTGAGTTGTCCCAAGATATTATATTATTATTCTTAGTATTCATTTAAACATACATACAATTATATTTTTAAATATTTCAATATAAATTATAATAAAAAAACATTATTATTATTATACTGGTAAAACGGAGTTCCTAGACCCCACACAAGGATTGTGCCGTATTTATATGCGTAGTAGTCTAATAAAAGCAATAGAAGTGTTTGAGCTCAAAAAAAACGTTTGATATAAACTTCTAATTGACACTAAATACCTTCGCAACTCTCGTTAAGCTCGACAACAATCAACCAATTCATTCAGCACACGTCCCGCCAGTCGGTAACTTTCAAACAACCATTAATAAATAAGAAATTGATTCCTAACTTCCATAGTTTGAGGCCAGCCAATCACTATTAGTCGCTCTATCCATTTGCTTAGACGAAAACTTGTTAACTTAATCTGAAAATTACTTTGTAAGTATTAAAAAGTTGCCCAAAAGAACTTAGGCACATAATTTGTTCTAATTTAGCTTGAATTTATTATTGTCTGTTACATCTATCTGTTTTAGTTTTGGTAATTGAATTGGCTGGAGCCAAAGTTCGGTTGTAAATCGATGGAGAGTACCTTGTTATTTGCGTCGCGGTTGATAAAATAAACTTATGATCATTGTATTTCATCAGTCATCGCCCCCACTTGTGGACCGTCAACGACGATCTATCATAGACACGTCTGGCAAAGAATGACGATGAGAGTCGTCCTTAAATGATAGGATAAAGTTAGGCAAAGAGAGATCCGCTTATGCTTAGATAAATGGCATGGTTCAAGCTTAGAGAGATTAACTTTTTCAGCTTGCCATTGTATTACCTGAATATCTTAAACAATACCTAACGTGTACCTTCACACAAATCCCGGTCGATTCTGTAAACATGTCGAAATGAAGGCTTGGGTGAAGTGATCACGAGGTAAGCTGTCAATCCATACAATCAAGGTCATGGTCAAGATCATGGAGTGAACTGTCATTCCATCTTGGATGGATTGACAGCTCACTTCGTGATCACTTCACCCAAGCCTTCACTTCAATATATTTACTGAATCGACCGGCTGTAGTGTTGTTCTATAAAATGTCGCAGTGAGACTTAGGTGAAGTGATCTGTTTATTACTAGCATTAATGAAGTGCAATGACAGCTCATTTCAACTAAGTTTTCTCGATGAAATTTTACAGAAAAGACCGGTTGTTTGTAATGAATCGAGTTTTTGTAACGCGTTACAGCAGTCAGAGAGTCTAATAATTACCACCACCGCCACCGTCTTCGTTTCTTCTTTGGTACAAATTCGACATCCAATATCGTTTTGCTTTTTTCTTGTGTATTCCCATTATGTAACCAAGCACGACTCGAATGATACGTTACAAACAAACGTTGACGTTCAAACAAGTCAGTCTCCGCCTTTCGACTTCACTTTGAACTCTAGCAGATGTTCTAACGACACTTGTGTTTCCTTCTTTTCAGAACGATGCGTCAATTCTGGCCGGCTTTTGTATTGTTCTTCAGAATGAGAATCATACCTAAGAAGACGCACGATTTCTTCTACAACATAGTAACCACCGTCCTAAGAGCAAGAGAAAATGGTAACTTGACTTGTTATTTTAAACTTAAATATTAACAAAAAATTGTTAAGGTGGAAGTTCTGCAGTGCGATTCTGTAAACCTTTCACGTTGTAAGCTTAGGTGAAGTGAACATGAAGTGAGCTGACAGTACATACAAACAAAATGGAATGACAGTTCATTTCATGCTCACTCCACCTAAGTTTACACGGTGAGAAGGTGACTGACTTAAAGCTTCACTATCGCGAACTGAAATAGGCCAGTAGCCTAAGGCACCACTTCCATCAACGGGAGTCCGCTGGGTAAGATGATGTCCTCGAAACGATTATTCTTTATAGTATCGCCGCGTGGAGACATTCATAGAATTGTTATAATATTTCAACTGGCAGGACGATAGTATCGCTACAGAACACTTGCTTGTGGAGGTGGCGCCTATGACTCTCAGCGGTGTAGCTTTATTGTATACTAGCTTTTGCCCGCGACTTCGTACGCGCACATCCCATTTTCCCGGTTCCCGTAGGAGTTTTGGGACGAATTATACACCTAAACCTTCCTCATGAATAACCCCATCCATTGGAGAAAACCGCATGAAAATCCGTTCAGTAGTTTTTGAGTTTATCGCGAACAGACAGACAGACAGAGAGACAGACGCGGCGAGGGACTTTGTTTTATAGGATGTAGTGATAGTGATACCACGAGCTAAGCCGCGGGAAACAACTAATATTACTCGTATATTTACGTACTTACTCGATGTTTGTTGATTTTTCTATTGATTTCCCTAAGGGACAACGGAGATGAAACAGCAAATAGTTTGGTAAAACCTAAAAGTTGATATTGAAACAGTTATCTAGTATTTTTTGAGTTATTGATAAGTTTTAGGTTTATCTTAAACCACTGGGGTATAGAATTGGGAGAGATAGTTATTGATCTTTGTTTACAGGAGTTATCGCTAACATAGTATTACGAGCTTGGGGTTCGTAACAATAAAAAGCCGATTAAATAACCAAAATTACACTTTAATTTAACAACACTAATTACAACTTTAAACTCACTAATTATAAAACACAACTTCACCACTGATCACTTTAATCGCACTTGGATATCGCTTCAGAAGTATTCGCTTGTATCGCAAATCCAATACTGACTCGGTCGCGGGCTATGCTGGCCTTATATAGTTCAATTAATTCCAGAACCTTCTACTGTAGAAGCATCTGGAAAGTACTCGTAACTACCTGTGCCGATTGACCAGGTATCGAGAACTGTAGAATGTTCTGGCATAGATAAGTCTAGAAGGTACTTGACTCTACTAGTTCTGCTACTCGATACTAGATGGCGCTAGTAGTAACTAATGTGGTTACGTACCCGGTTTCTAGAACAAGAAGAAATACTCTTTACCGTGCTCCATAGCAAATCACACATACAATTGACTTCCAAATAATAAAAAAAAAAGTATAAAATAACTTTAATTTCGGAAGTCGGTGTTGAAATACAGAGAAGAAACAACCAAAAACACCCACTTCCGAAATTATTGTTATTTTATACTTTGTAGGGTTTTATTCTTATTTGGAAGTCGGTTGTATTTTTTTAAATTTTTCACTTATTAGTGGTGCCGCACACATAACAACACCACTGGAAAGTCACACGAAAGCAAAACACGCAATTTCGTTTTCATACTTGGATGATATATTTTCTATTTTCTCCAGCTATTTTGATTTAAAAACCAAACTACTGAACCGATTTTGATAAAAGTGATGACATTTTTGGAAGTCGGTAAAAAAATTGTAGGTAGGGTGTAACACTCGCGGTCTTATCGCTAAAAGCTATCTTTGCAGACAACCTATAGGTGAAAGACCGTCACCGTGTTGCAGAAAGTCAGAAATGAAAGAAAGAAAGAAGAAGAAGAAAGAAAAGAGTTTATTTGCAATTTTATTTGTTATTTAGATGGTGTAATATTGTTACGAGCTTGGGGTTCGTGACAATAAAAACAGCCGATTAAATAACCAAAATGACACTTTAATTTAAAAACACTAATTACAACTTTTAAACTCACTAATCATTAAACACAAGTTCACCACTGATCACTTTATTCGCACTTGAAGATCGCTTCCGAAGTATTCGCTTGTATCGCTAATGCAATACTGACTCGGTCGCGGAATACGCGCTCCTTTTATAGGTCAGTTTATTCTAGAAACTTCCATTCTCGAAACATCTGGAAAGTACTCGTAACTACCGCTGCCGACTGACTAGATACCGAGAAGTGTAGAATGTTCTGGCAAAGAAATGTCTAGAAGGTACTTGACTCTACTAGTTCTGCTACTCGATACTAGATGGCGCTAGTAGTAACTTAATGTACCCGACATTAATTCTGGCGCGTAACAATATAACTTGAATTTATTATAACATTACTGATATTTTTGATTTGTGAGTCTTAAAGTCGTAATTATTTGCACACCATTAGGTAATATAAATACAGTGTATCTATATTGACAAGCACACAATTGTCAATTTTTCTGGTATGCGTCATATACCACAAAAATAAAATAAAGTAAATTACAAAAGTTATGCAAGTTGGCTTCCCAACTTGCATAACTTTTGCAATTTAAGCGAATGTGACGCATATCTTCATATGCGTCACATTCGCTTAAATTGCTCATGATAACATTTCAGGCGTTCAGGAGAAGCGCGGAGACTTCATCGACATGATGATGGCACTAAGAAATGACGAGAGCAACAATAACTGTAAGAAGGACATCGAAGATGTTGAAATTAGTAAGTTGACGATCATTATTATGCTCTATTATGTTAACTTAAGTGAAGTCATCTTGAAGTGAGCTATCAAGCCATAGCTTTAGGTGCACTGACAGTTCACTTCATCTTTTTTATGGATGGGAAATCATCAAATGACTTCTTCCGCTCTGGGTGGAGCGGAAGGGCGTGTCAGACTCTTACTGACTAAAACCCATCCGTGTTCCTTTTAAAGCCTTTTGCGTTCCAGGGCCGCGGTGACTCTTTCGAACAAATTCCGCAACCCTGGCAGGAGTTCACTTCACCTAAGGCCGCATTTTCTCCTGCAAACAGCTCGCATGCAAGCTATATAATACCTCGGTAGCCCGTAATTTAGTGCAACGTGCATACCAGCTGGTTGCAGGTGGAAACGTTGTCTCATGGTACGTTTACACGGGCAATGAAAATTGATCAATTATAAGCAATACTGGTCGATTGTGACGTCATAGAACAACAAGCAGTTTACGGCAACAACAGCACGCTTCAATTTGGCGAATTGTTTGGAATGACAACATTGAGCGATATGGAGAAACTCCAAGGAAATTCGATCTCGATTATATGGATTGACAGCTCACCTCGTGATCACTTCACCCAAGCCTTCACTTCGACATGTTTACAAAATCGACTGGCTGGGCTATACGCGAGTAATTTAGTTGAAAAATAAAACAAAACACTATGGAATATTATGGAGTAATTAGAAACAATATTGCCGAAAAAAATTGCCTCATTTTATTGAATTTGCTCCACTTATTGCTCCAGATTGATCCAGGCGTGTTGCCGAGCAATAATTGCTAAAAAAAATGCCCGTGTAAACGCTCCATGTTTTCACAATGACATTTTGACAAAATAGACTGGCTGTCGCATCACTTCCCGTGGGTGTCGTAAGAGGCGACTAAGGGACTCACCAGAGAATGGGCAGCAGTATTCTTTGTGCATTGCAACAGCTACACTGCGATCGCCAAGCCGTCTGCCAAGCGTGGCGGGTTTTCGGACGTTTACGGCTGATGTGATGAGATTGGCTGTTTTCGATTCACAAAGCGATATCACATAAAGTATATTACTTACTAGTACTGTTATTAGTTACTTTTTAAATCATAATAAAAGCAAAGATTTTGGTACCACCCAAAGAAAACATTTTTAACACCAAAAAATTAAAAGGATCAAAGAAAAATGGCAGCCACAGTTAAGCACGAACTCATTACAAGTTTAATCTGTAACGGTTAACTTTAAGATAACGTTATTAATGTGGTGGCATTAACTTTCGACATTAGGGCTCCAATATTGCTTAACTCCTTAACTTTTACTTAATTCCACTGGTAATTTTAAGTTTTCGTATAATTATCGATCTGTTTAGTTTATGAGAATATTAATGAACTCAGTTTGATATCAAGAGAAGAACGGAAAAGGCTAATCTTGAAAATTTGATCGTGTTTCGTCATCTTTAGGTATTAATGAAAGGAAATCTACCACAGCCATGAAGAAGTTTAGAATTTTATAAATTAACCTATGATTTCGGGTAATTTTTTATCATATGAAAAATATATCTAGAAAAGTAGGTACAGAGAGCAGCAAACGTATTTTATCCAGCCGGTTTATTCTGTCAACATCTTACCGTGAAAAAATTAGGTGAAGTAAACATGAAGTAAACTGTCAGTTCATAGACACAAGATGAAATGACAGTTCACTTCCCGCTCACTCCACCTAAGTCGCACTGGAAATTCTAAGAAAAAATACGCTAATACCAAAAATACTCATAAACCAAATTTCTCCCCACAGCGGACATGGTAATCTCAGCGAACGCCTTCATAATCTTCCTCGGAGGCTTCGAGACCACTTCCTCGACGCTCGCGTTCCTGTTCTTGGAGCTGGCAGCCAACCAGCCGGTCCAAGAGAAAATGAGGAGCGAAATCCTCGAGGTCCTGGAGCGACACGACGGGAAGATCACCTATGAACTGCTGCAGGAACTGGCGTATATGGAGATGGTGATTCAGGGTAAGATGACTTTTTTTTTGTTTGACTGATATCTAAACTAGGCACTCAAAAAGCAGCCAAACTAAAAACTGTAAAGTGGGACTGGGCCGGCAATTCAAGGGCTTATTTTTTTTTAAGGATAGGAATCATCAAATGGCTTCTTCCGCCATGGGTTTTAGTCAGTAAGAGTCTGACACGCCCTTCCTCTCCACCCAGAGCGGAAGAACTCATTTGATGATTTCCCATCCTTAAAAAAGGCATTATTTGCCTATTGTGGAGGACTGAAAATGCAATATTGCAAGCGGACGTTGTTTATCTAGTCTTTCTCAGTGAAACTATGAATCCTAAATCGCTTACCATCAAGAGAGAGGTCAAACGCGTGCCTATCAATCGTCAAAAAAAAATACGATGACTGATATCTGAAGCCAGAAATCAAACCTGTGAATCTAGGGACTTTGAGGCAAAGGAGGCTGCTCACAACTAGGAAGTATGTCACATTCTGACACACATTTAACTGGCCTGTGGTCGAGTGATTAGTGACCCTGACTGCTAAACCGGCGGTCGTGGGTTCGATTACCATCCAGGACGAATCTTTTTGTGATGAGCATGATCATTTGTTCTGTGTCTGGGTGTAATTTGTCTATAATATGTATATTTTTAGAAATATATATAAGTATGTTTATCAGTTGTCTGGTTGCCATAGCACAGGCTCTGCCTAGTTTGGGATCGGATGACCGTGTATGAGTTGTCCCAAGATATTATTATTATTCCTGTGTATATTGTGAAATAAGTCTGCTTTGTCTGAAGGATGTTCATATTTGATAGGATCACAGGGAATGTTTTACGGTCTGAAATCAGCTTGAAATGTTCGTCATAAATTATTCTTTGATGTTTGTATGTGCTCCCCTTTTCCGCGAATGCTAGTTCGCAAGTAATTAGTTTGTGCACCATAACACATCCAGCACACCCCAATAGGTTTGTTACTTGTAACCGGAAAAGTTTCTTTTAATGAGTTTTTACTTCCCCTCGAGCAACACTGACTGCTTCGGATTAAAGGGACTGTCGTTTACAGTGGCGGAAACTGTACGGAGACTAGTTACAGGTGGAATTTAACTTGTTTAACGGGTGAGATTGGGCTGTAAAGGTGCGAAGTTGAAGAAACATATTCGTTTGATTTTGTAATTTATCATTAAACTAGCTTTTGCCCGCGACTTGGTACGGGCACATCCCGTTTTTTCCCGTTCCCATAGGTATGTCGGGAAATCCTCTCTTAGTGCTCCCCTACGGAGGGTTGGGACGCCCGCGTGAAAATAAAAAAATACCCCAAGGGAAAATACTCCCGGTATGAAAAGTATTCTATATATAATAATAATAATAAACGTTTATTTCGACCAACAACGGATCATTGCACACACATAATAAAATAATCACAAAAAAACACATGTAAAGATACCACAAACATACATATTACTGGTTTCGATTGCTCAGTAAGTAAACCACACAGCACTGGTCCAGGTACAATCGAACCTCTGCGTGTCCTATTCCAGGCTGATTCGTGTGCCAAGTTTCATTAAAATACGTTCAGTCGTTTAGACGTGAAGAGGTAACAAACATCCAGATAGACAGACTGTTAGTACTCCATGACTTGTGTTGAAATGGGAACAACGAGGATATTCACACTATAGTTAGCAACGCTTCAGGCAGGCCTCATAACCCAAGTTTCTAAAAAGATAATTCGTCAACTTCGAGAACTTGTTAAAAAATTGCGTTAAAGTAAAGTATGACAGCTTGAAATCCTTAATTCCGAAATATGACTGGCCTGTTGGTCGAGTGGTAAGTGACCCTGACTGCTAAACCGGAGGTCGTGGGTTCGATTCCCACCCAGGACAAATCTTTGTGTGATGAGCATGATCATTTGTTCTGAGTCTGGGTGTAATTTGTCTATAATATGTCGATATGTTTTTAGAAATATATTAATATGTTTATCAGTTGTCTGGTCGACATAGGCTCTGCCTAGTTTGGGATCGGATGACCGTGTGTGAGTTGTCCCAAGATATATATATATATATATATTAAATATCCGGGACTTATGACACTATGACTGTTCCATATTAGTCATCATTGGAGTCATCAAAATGCTACCATTTGTTATGTATACCCTATTTCTCTCTTTCCAGAAACGCTTCGCCTCTACCCGCCATTCCCGAGCATCCAACGCATGTGCACCAAAGACTACACCATACCTGACACGAGCACAGTGGTGGAGCGAGGCACCATTGTGCTGTTTCCAACGCTGGGCATACAGAGGGATGAACAGGTCAGTTCCTTATAAGTAATTAGCAGAGATCGGAATTAGGTAGACTTATTTATGCATCGAAATTTTGACATTAATATGAATCTTCCCGGGATTTCTAATAGACAATCCCGTGTGGCCAACAATATTACAAACAAATAATAAAAAAAATATTTGTTCGCACAAGCTATTTTGTGCAAACTATAAATGTGGCAACATCGCGCGTGAGCGCATTGGAATTTTGCAACTACGGACGTCCGATGTCGTTGATGTAGGTTTAAATTGTGTAAAAGTAAAAAAACTTTTTATAAGTATAATAAATCACGGGATTTTTCTGCTCTTTAAAATTAATCTCGGGATTTGAAGCATATCCACATTATTCTTTCGCTGTATGAAATCAGTACATATATAACTCTACCTAATTCCGACCTCTGATAATAAGTAATTAGTCAAAAAGTCTACTGAATCGATGCAAATAGCCGTTGTGGACGACCTCCACAACGGCTATTTGCATCGATTCAGTAGCGCGTTTCGTTAACGCGGCTTGGTGGCTGGGAAGAAGCAAAATCGAGATAGTAGCGATGCAGGAACGAGTTACTAGGGAGAAGATGTAAACCAGCGACAGTATCGCTGTTGTATCGCGATCTTTTTACGATTGTATCGATGTAAAAAGTCGCCGAGGGAAGCCAAACCTCTCAAAATATGGAGAAGTAGTTATTAAGGAAATAAGTATTTATAAGACAGTATTTCGGACTAGTTAAATCTAGTTTATTTTAGACTTGGCAGAACGTATTGAATTCGTAAACTAAGACACTGCAACAAAATAGTAATGCTTGCACCCCGCGTACGTGCCAACTAACTGCGGATATCTTACACGAAATAAAAGTTTGGAACAAGTGTTAGAGTCGACACTTGCAAGAAACTCGCAGATAAGCGACTAACTCCCTTCCGACATGTTGAGAATACACCCCCGATACTTTAGTAAGACTTAGCGGAAAATAAATTAATGAATTGGCAAAGTTGCCAACGCATGGATAAGTAGAACTTGACGTAGTTATATAGAGACGTACATCGTATAACCATTATATTATCGCACAAATACACACATACATACATTACACACACAATTCGATTAACCATCACCAATCACCGCTAACATGATGTCCACACGTTCCACTTTTCCTTTCTTATCTATCTAATACCTTTAAACGAGCAATTCTTGTATAAATGTATATAACACTAGGAAGTGGTGACGTACGGGCGTTTTGGGGGACTGTCTTTATGTAGAACTTTGACGTTCAAAAAGTGCTGGCACTCCCCTAATTTGCTAAATGACTAGATTTTTTTAAAATTTGATTTTGATTTATATATAATCTGAATCTCGGAAACGGCTCCAACAATTTTCATGAAATTTAGTATGCAGGGGGTTTCGGGGGCGATAAATCGATCTAGCTAGGTTTCATTTTTAGAAAACGTTAGCCAAAAAAATAAACGGTCAGCCAGACAGACTGGCGCCGTAACGCGTTTCGTTACGAAGCGGTTTACCTTCTAATAAGAAGTTATCACTTCAATAAACTTATTATTATTATTAATTAAGTACCGCAACACTAATTTCAAACTTATGTTAAAAGTACACTTTGTAAACAAGCATATTACAAATTAGAAGATTACATTCAGGATAAGAATGCTTGGAAACATGCTGGTCCTGCTCCATAGGACAATCAAGTCAAACTGGTTGATTTATGAATTAACTTTATAGATATACTGTTTTTTTGTGTTTTTTTTTTCTGTTTAATTAATGGTTATTAAAATTATCTGTAAATATGTGAGTACCATTTACCTAAATTTCTTTAGAAAATGAATAAGTTTACCTCTGATGGTAATACTTTGTTCTTATGTGAGGACGATGCACCCAGAGTATGCTACTTGCATTACCTACATAATATTAAATTAATTTTTGTATACCAAATTTTGTTAATCATTATTTGAAAAGAGTAACTATGGAGTTTCTTGTTCGTTCTTCTCCGTAAGAATCTACCTTTCCGAATGGACAGTAGAGTCACTTTATTAATGTAATATTATTATTTTACTGAACTGTAAATGATGACGTTCAAAAGTGCCGTTTCATGGCTTAATTTAAATAAACGTTTTGACTTTGACTTTAATAGTAATATCAGTTTCATCATGTCTTGAACCTAGTGATTAATATACAATGAGGTCATTCAAAAACGTCTGTCAGCCAAAGGCTTTTCGCCTCATAAAAACTTCTTCTAAATTCGAATAACGTGTTCTAGTCCAGCCAGAACTATTCTTCTAACAGCCTTCATGCTGTAAGGTTCTCTTCAGCAAGCAACCTTCACAGTATCTGCCTCACTGTTCTACTTAAGAAAATTTAAGCCACGAGGCCCATCAGTTTATTTGGTTCCATGCCCGAAAGTGAACCAACGGAACCCTATCATTAAGCATTCGTTATCTGTCCGTCCATTTGTCTGTCAGCGGGCTGTATCTCATGAACTGTAACACATAGACAGAAGAAATTTTCCAAGGAGCAAGGCCCTCGTGGTCCCGAAGGCACGGAACCCTTCAGTCATGGCCGTGCAGTAGGCTACAGTAAGGGTAGGCCAGCCCATATATAATGCCCCAAAAAAAAAAACTCACCACATTATTCAGGGTTGAAATCACGATACTGACGATGCGAATTTTCGTCCTCTTTCAAAGTGGACGAAAATGTTTATTTGGGCATTATGTATGGGCTGGCGTACCCTTACTGTAACCTACTGCACGCCCATGACTAAAGGGTTCCGTGCCTTCGGGACCAGGACCTTCAGGTCATCATTACATTGCCCAATTCTTATAACTGCCACGTTAAGCAAAGATACATGAATACATTAAACATTCCAGCCGCATTAAAATCAATATAAATTGAAGTTGTTAACTCCCAGACAATAATAATGTTGAGCACGTTGCATGCTAACATTCCCGTTAAAAGTTCTGCCAAAGCAATTTGTGATAATTTACTCAGTGAAAAAGAACCCTTTTATTTTTAGCATGAACGTTGAACGTTGAAGAATATTATATTAATATGATCGGTGCCAATCATCTCCGAGTTATCTTAGATAAATTAAATTTTAAAAGAGGGTTGTAAAGTTGAGTGGGAGCTGAGAGGTTCAGTGAAAGTAAAGTTATCTTTTAAGTTCCACTTGACCTGTCTTCTGCAGGATAGGCGTACTTTGGCCTATTTTTTTTTTCTGGTATAAAAATAGTGAGCTAGCGTTGAAGTTTTTGCGGAATTTGTTGGAAAGAGTCACCGCAGCCCTGGAACGCAAAGGGCATTAGGAGGAACACGATGGGTTTTAGTCAGTAAGATTCTGACACTCCCTTCTGAGTCATTTGATGATTTCCCATCAATTAAAAAAAGCGCCAAAGTTTTTCTAATCAGTAATTGTATTTGGAACTTGTTGAAATGCGCTACAATTTAATTGAACAATAAATTTTATCTATATTTTATGAAGTTAAAGTAAATATCTCCTTTTCGTTCGATATTAATTTTAAAATAAAATGAACAATGAGACATGATGAAAAACCGATACAATTTTTTCAGCATAACTGCACTTGGACAACCGGTCGATTCAGCTGGTCGATTCTATAAACATGTCGAAGTGAAGGCTTGGGTGAAGTGATCACGAGGTGAGCTGTCAATCCATATAATCAAGACGGAATGTCAGTTCACTTCGTAATCACGTGACATCTTGATTATATGGATTGACAGCCCTTCGACATGTTTACAGAATTGACCGGCAGAACTATCAGAAGAATACAGAGTCGTGAGGAAATGCAATTTTACAAATATTTATCAAGCAAAAACGCAGATATCATTGCACCCGTCAGCTAAATTATTTTTAATTTCGCAACACGATCGCACGTCCACCATTATTTTTAATTGTAGATAACGTTACTGATATGATGATATCACACGGATAATAAATGGATCGGTAGGTAATTTATTTTGTTATGCAGGTGATTGTTAATATAGATAATTAAGTAATTATGCGAGAATTATAAAGTTGGTTGAAAAGTTAAATAGCTGCCGCCCGCGGCTCCGCCCGTGTTATAAAAAGTACTTCCGGGACAAAAAGTTGGGATGTGTTATTCCAGACTTTAATCTACTTCTGTGCCAAATTTCATCAGGATTTGTTCTGCTGTTTTGACGTGATTGGGGAAATCCAAACTTTCGCATTTATAATCTTCTTATATATAAAATTCTCGTGTCACTATGTTAGTTACCATACTCCTCCGAAACGGCTTGACCGTTTTTTATGAAATTTTATATGCATATTCAGTAGGTCTGAGAATCGGCTACTGTCTATTTTTCATACCCCTAAGTGATAAGGGTTGTCGACCCCTAACATTTTTTTATTTATGGACAATATTGTATTTTTTATAATGTGGCATTTAAAAATACATACAACCCTAAATTTTCACCCTTCTATCACCAACCTTTAATTATTTTCTACTCTCGGCGGTCGATATTGATCATTTACCACTCGATCAGTACGGTAGTCTTGACTATTTGTTTGGTAGAACGCGTTAATCCTAGGAAGTCTATTTATTGAGGAAGGCTATAGGCTATATAACATCACACTACGACCAATAAGAGCCGAGCATTCATGAAAAATGTGACGCAGACGAAGTTGCGTGGGTCAGCTGGTATTAGTATAGATTTAACCTCATGTAAGCAACTAGCTCTAAGTTGAAAGATGTCTCTGGTTGCGCAAGCGGGTCTTATAATGACGTCTAAGGTTGAGGCTAAACAAGCGAGAGTTATTTTTTGAGTTGTGAGTCGCGTAAAATGAGCCGCGAAATTTACGTAGTATTCGGTTTCATATAAAAGTAGTCCTGTTTGTGCCACACGGCGGCGCAAAATGAGTTGTCTGCTGACTCACATGCATTATATAAACCGAATTGCGTTCGGGGTTGAGTAGTTCATATAAGGTGTGGAACTGTCCATCAGTATTTCCTTATTTTGTGTATTTACCCAAGTTCTCTTACTCTTTCTAACATCTTCTTGTAATGCTTCGTAAATGCACCATATTTTTAATGGATCCATTGCACGACACAAACACCTAGTACAAACGTTGGATAGTAGCTGAAGTTATGTCCGTCCGTCTGGCAGCCTGTCCGGTGTAGTTGAACGTAAATTGCGCAACTCAAAATACGCGACTCACAAAATTGCACGCTCGTTTTACCTCGCCCTAAAACTATAATGGCACCAGAGTGTCAGAGAGAGGAAGCTTTACAAAAGTAAAAAAAAATACAAAATACCCCTTGCGATATTTCGTGATAATTCCTAACCCTCTCCCCCCCTTTCGAGCCTCACGTGATTAACCCTTAGCTGAAAAACAGCACTTTTTGAACGACAACAATTTACATGAAGACAGTCCCCCAAAACACCCGTCCGTCACCACTTCGTAGTGATTAAGCTGGGAAGAAGAAGTGGCGCAATAAAATCTTCAGCGCACACACAATAGTAACCCTCGAAGATCGACCTATGCGTTTATTATTTAGCCACGAGAACACCACCTTCTCCAACCATTTAACCATTACTAACGTCATCATCGCCTCTTACGACACCCACGGAAAGTAATGGGATGGTGCTATTCTTTTACGTCCGACACCATACGGAACTTACTAACGTGTTAATAACATACTTTTCCTTGTTCCAGTACTTTGAGAACGCGTCTGCCTTCATTCCGGAGCGCTGGTCTGAGGGTGCGCCGCAACCGCCCCCAGGAGTCTACATGCCTTTCGGAGACGGACCTCGGTATTGTATAGGTAATACTCATATTTTTTATGTTTTACTTGTGAATTAAAAACTAACACATGTCAAGCACAAATACTGGACTTTCCAAAATTATTATTTTCTTTTTTTTCTATTGTCCTTACCTCTTAAAAATATAGCGTGATATTTTTTTTATAAAAACAGGTATAATAATTATTATGAGTCTGTTCGCACTCGCTCCAATTTTTAAAAGAAAAAAAAAACAAGTTAGGTATCGAAGTAGCGTCAGCAAAAAAAACACATATTGCTCTAAGTCAGCCTCGTTTGGTTTGGTTGGCTGTGCTTGGATTGGCAACCCGAAACTTCTTGTTTTACAGAAGGAATGTGTGAATCACAGGCCGTTTTATTTGGCATGTCACTTGAGATGTAGCCCACACACATTCCATAAAAATCAAATATACAAATCTTTTGATAACTACCTACGCGGTGTAGGCAGTAAAGTGGCACTCATAAGAACTATCAGACGTTTTTTTACGGATGAAAATCTGATCTGCAAGCTTTTTGAATATTAGTGCCGAGCGGGCATCAAATCCCCCACTCAGACAGCCACCCAATAAATTCTTCAAATCAAGCACCCAGATCCATAGTAATATTACAAACGTGGAAGTAACTCTGTCTGTTTGTTACCTCCTCACGTCTTAACGGCTGAACGGATTTGAATGAAACATGGTACACGGGTAGACCATGTACGGCAATAGGACATGTTTGACCATTTTATACATTAGGCGAAGCCGTTGGCAGAAGTTAGTATAAAAGTACCAAGAAAAATATAAACGTGTAAAAGTGTTTTACATCATTTATCATATATTTTTCTTTCCAGGGAAGAGATTCGCTCTCATCCAAATGAAGTGCTGTCTGCTGCGAGTCCTACAGCACATTCGCATCTCGCCCGCGCCGTGCACCAACTCGCTCGGCGAGCCGCGCGTCGAGCCCTTCCCCGCCGACCCCCGCTCCCCACTCACATTCCACCCCGCTGACTCCATGGTCACGCTTAGCCTTTTATGACGAACTTTTTCTGCAGACCGTACCTTTTAAATGTTGATAGTGAGAAATAGTAATTTGAGATTGATTTTGATTTGAGTTTTCTAATACTAATTAATTGTAAATGTTTGTATATTACATAGTTCTGTTTTATCAATATAATTACATATGAAAGAGCTGGGTAGTAGCCAAAGTTGTCCGTATACTTTTGGGAAATCTTCAAGGAAGAAAAGGTGCCTAAAATGGCACATAATATGAGATAGGGAGCGTTCTTAGCCAGTGAATACGGCATTTTAGAATAAGAATTATTAATAAGTCGTATTTTGTATTCTTCTGTACTTGATATTTTTGTAAATAAACTTCTATACTTGCATAAAATAAATGGTTTTACTTATGCTGAACGAGCGAGAAAGCCTTCTGTACTAATAGTATAAATGTGAAATTCTGATGTCCTGGAATAAAATACACTTTTTAACTGACTTCAAAAAAAGGAGGAGATTCTCAATTCGGTTGTATGTTTTTTTGTGTGCTTGTTACCTCACAACTCCGTCATTTACGAACCGATTTGAAAAAAAATTTTTGATTGGTCCCATAGAAATTTCATTAAAATCGGTGCAGTGGTTTGGTTTTTAAATCAAAATAGCGGGAAAAATATATCATCCAAGTACCTAAACGAAATTGCGAATTTTGCTTTCCTGTGACTTTCCAGTCGTACTGTTAGGTGTGGGACCACTTAAGAAAAATAAAAAACATTTTACAAAAAAATACAACTGACCTCCAGAAAAAAAACCCTACAAAGTGTGTTCATTACGAAGAAACAACCAAAAACACCGACCTCCGAAATTAAACATATCTTATACTTTGTTATTTGTTGTTTTTTTTCTGGAAGTCGCTTGTATTTTTTTGTAAAAAAGTTTTTTTTTGGATATGTTTTTCAGAAAAAGCTTGCAGTAATAAAATATCTAAAAAACTTCATAATTTTTTGGAGAAATAAAACTATAAGCATCTTTCCAAAACCTAACTCAGTGTTCAATGGCGAGGCTCGAACATTTCAATAGCTACCAATTCGTCTAAATCGCAACATAAATCTTAGAAAAACACTAAGCCCAGGACGTGAACAATGGATCTAGTAAATCCCACAATATTAGACCTTTCACGAGGTTTCTTTGAGCGACGTCCTTTGAAATCTTTTATTACATTAGGTGCCAATACGGGGTGTGTTTTTGAGATAGAACTCTTGGTCGAAAACTCGAAATGCGAAATAGAAAATCGTGGTCAAATTTTATGTATTTAGGTTTAGGAGAAAACTAGATCGACATTTTCACCCACATCAGAATAAACACCTGAAAAGTTTTTCGCATTTATTGATGGGTCAAATCTTGGAAGGCATGATTTAGATACGTTTTAAAGTCAGAGCTCACGTATCAACTCGGAAAGGCATAGTTACCGTATCAACTCCGAGCCGCGCAGTATTCTTTATATCAGGGATGGTCAACCGGTCGATCGCGAGCGACCGGTCGATCGGTCCAGTCGATCGCCGCAAGGCAAAAATATAAATACGTATAACGGACTGAGCAAATATATAAATAGGTTGGGTTAAAAAAATAAAAAAATACGTCCTACTTGTATACTAAACAACAGTTTAAAATTAAAATTTTAAGAAGTATGTAATTGGTAGTGTGGATAGTGGATTGCACAGGGTTTTGTCAGTAAAAAGTAGATCTTGGGTCTAGTCAAGTTGGCCGCCCCTGCTTTATATGAAACTGCCTACTGCAACTCACACTAATCGGAATCGTAACGTAATCGCCTCGCCTCGGGGCAATACGGCGAAAAAGGCAATACGATGACGATCCCTTTCCGAGTTGATATGTGTGCTATAACATGATATAGCATAATGTGCAAATGTGCATATGTGTGGCCTTGCGAGTGCCAGTACATAGTCCACAGGACACAGTAAAAAACTGTGTAAACTAAGAAAACGAGCAAAGGCCCCTTTTTAAACTGAGAATGTATGATCACTGAACGTGTTGACGCGATACTATTATATAATAAAAAAACCGGCCAAGTGACAATCGGACTTGTACACGAAGGGTTCCGTACCATAAACCGAAAAAAAGCGTGTTTCTTGTATATGGTTTTATTTTTAATTTCATTTCATTTTTATTATTTTCTGTTATAGCTCTAACAAAGGGGAGAAAAATGTGGGAGAAAAATGTACTAGTTTTTGCCCAGGCTGCACACAGAATTTTGAACGCCAATGTCATTCGAAGTGCTTGTAATTATGGATGTTGGGCACTGAAATAAATTATATGTGCGATCAATCCAATATTCATCACAGATTTTCATTTTCATCGTATGCTGAGGGGGTGTCCGGAACCCTTAAACACCCCCCAAATTAAAGTGGTTCTGATCTGCTATCGTTAGTTATCGTTAGTTATCGTTTAGCTATCGTTAGTTATCGCAAAGGCTCATTGGCGACGTAAGACTGGTGGACACAGCTTCATAGCTTGGCTCATCGCCGCAAGTTTGCCTGCTTGTCGGTCTTCTACAGATTGTAGGTACTTCGGTGAGAGTGTCCAGGAACTCCACGACCTCATCCCACCGGCCCCCTTCTACCATCGGACATCTAGACGCACTGCAAGTTGCCATCCCTACCTTGTTGCTATTCCACCAATTCGTACTAAACGTTTCCAAACGTCTTTTATAATGCGCACAGCAAAGGAGTGGAACTCTCTGCCTGCGTCTGTGTTTCCGAACGCATACAACCCTAATCTCTTCAAAATTAGAGTGAACAGGCTTCTTCTGGGTAAGCTAGCTCCATCGTCGACTTTGTATCTGTCATCTATGACCTAGACTATAGTCAAGAGCAAACCCATATTAAATAAAAAAAAAAAAAAAAAAACACCGTAAAGACGACGCTGAAAACCCAGTAAGAGATGGTGCGATAAGCTAAACTCCTTCTCAAATGACTGCTACAAAATCGCGGAATTGCAGTTTTTGTTTTAAAAATGATTCTATAACTTCGACTAAATCCTGTAAGCAATAGTTTTTTAATGCACGATTAGGGCCCTTAATTCTTACGCACGTGACAGAACTACATACATATGTACATAAGTTCTAGCGAGAATCAAAACAAAGTAAATACCTATGCATTATGTCAAATCCTATCACTTTTATCGCTATTTTTTACTATTATGACGTGCCTACGTACCTATACCTATAGCTCCGTCTTTCTCTCACATCGCCCTGCTGTCGCTAGTAATTTATCAATAGGTATTCGAAACATCTTTGTTTTCTTCCAGAAAATAAAGATGAGGCAATTATTTACTTTATTTCAGCACAAACGCCCTAAATATAAAACAAAATTATGACACCAAATTATAATCAAGCTGTCCCCCTGAGAGTTTCTGATAGACTTTAAATTTTTATTGCCTTATTAAGCGAACGAAAATTTAAGGGCCAAGAAAGAACCTATTATAATTTTGATAAAACCGAATCTCCTCTCACAACGAAACATAGACAACTAATTATATCTTTAATGATGAAATGAAAAAAATTAAGAATGATAAACACGACATGACGCACAATTAGGGCTGCCATCACTAAAATTGCCGACGACGGACAAAATCTTAAACCCAAATGTCCGGAAATTTGGGTGAAATTGAATATTTTCCCGGACATCCCCAAAAACAAAACGTTGTTATATTTTTTTTTAATTAATCTATTACAGCTTGTTTGCAATGTAAGTTGCAGATTTAGCTATTTTGCAGCGCCGGATTTAGCTTGTAAGCGGTTTACGATTCATTATTAATGATTTTTTAACTAAGATTATTTTTTATTTGTTGCTTATCTTTTAAATTTTCAATCAATCAAGTTTCCCTTGACACAAAAAGTGTCCGGGTTTTACCAGGACAACTTTTGTAAACTCCACCCTCCAAACTAGGACAAATCCGGGGAAATCCGGACGGATGGCAACCCTACGCATAATGGCACAAGATGGCGGCGCATGATGGTATGTTTTAGTCTCTTATAATTTCATGATATTTCCATGGTCTTATCAGAATGTTATCAACCCCTGTTTGTCGGCAGAATGGTTCTTTATTCTGTCCTATTTTTAATTATTTGATAACAAGCAAGGGTGCCTTGAAAAAGAGCAATTTATCTTTATTTTGTTTACATTCATACTTTCAGTATGGTCAATTCTTGTAGTAGTCTTATTACGCGCTTTCCACAGAATCTTCATTTATTTCAGAAAGTTACTTTAATCTGGGAAAGGACTAATAGTACAGTAAGGACCTGGCAAATTGTTACTTCATATGATCAATTTCGTAATATATAACTTCTATTTAACACAGACAGAGAAGGATGGAATTCCTTGGGGGAGGCATTTACCCGAATGGGGTCCATGCATTAAATTATAAAAATATAAATTTTTATATTCAAATAAAATAAATTAATTAATAATCAAACAATAAATAAATTAAACAAATAATAATTACAAAAATAGAATTTATAATTAGAAATCAAATAATTCATACAAGTGTAACAACTGTTATCGATTATTATAGACTTATTAAGTGCCAAATAGTGTTGTTAATAAATATGTACTATGCATGGAATTAAATAAAGCTTTATTATTATTATTTATTATTTAACACTTAAAATAACTATCATACCTGTAGACCTGATAGGTGGGCTTTGATCTTATCCAAATCTATACTTCTACACATATAAAAACGTACACTTCAACATTAGGTTCAGTTGAAAACCAGCGTCAGGGAACTACTTAACTAGTTGTCTGGCTTTTTGCTGAACTGGACCTATTTGGCGCAGTCGCGGGGCACGCAATATAATTGTTTTAAAATTAAGTTTCCTTTTATTTTGTACATATATTGTGTGTACTTTTCTTTCTTTCTTTCATAAATGTGAAAGTAGTGTAGTAGAAAAATGTTTGGATGGATGGATGTTTGTTACTCAATCACGTCAGAACGGCTGAACGGATCTTGATGAAATTTAGCACAGAGGTAGATTATAGATATATCTGAAATAACGAATAGGATACTTTTTATCCCAGGAGAATGTTCCCTTGGGATAATTTTCGACGATCATAACAACAAAACCACCAAAACATTGAAGGTAACTAACTACCAAAATTGGTATTGCAAATAAACGTTTTTTTTTTTTTTTTTGTGAATGGCTTCTCGCAGTTCAACCTATAAGGTTGTCGACTGCTTAACCGGGCTTGCCTGTGGTGATCTCAATATAATATTAAAGCCTCCAGCTAGGGCTTATAAAAAACTTACAAACTAAGCGACTACACGCTAAGGGCACCCCCTGTGGGGTACGGGCCTCGGCTTAGGGCGTCGCTGGGGAGAGGACAGCTAGGGACGGGCTTGATCGAACTGGAGCAAATAAACGATTTATTTATTTTTATTTATTTATTCGGACGAAGCCACTGCTGGCAACAGCTAGTAGCTATCACAAGAAGCTAGCACCGACTAATAAACAAGCCGAAGGTTCTATGTGTAGGTATAGTCTTTCCATTTAAGTTTCATTCAGTTCCTCAGTCGAGAAGCTCTTGAGGCGCACACTTGTAAATAAACTTATAAGGAAAGTGCTTGAAATTTCATTGCTTTAAGTTTTTGATTTAACAAGTGGCGCTGGGAGGACGCATTAACATTTACAAGGTGGCTGCGAAAACGTTGGGGCTGAGAATTAGTTGAACATATTCGTATATGTATATATGTAAGAACGGGAGGGCTCGGGGATCTCAAATGATAACGATCAGACATCTTATAAACACTTTTTATTATAATTCACAACCAACAATGATTCACACAACTTAGTTTTTAAAATACAATTTTATACTCTGCGCTCTGCGTTTTTTTTTTTTTTTTTTTTGTGTGTGGCTTCTCTCAGTTCAACCTATAAGGTTGTCGACTGCTTAACCGGGCTTGCCTGTGGTGGCCTTAATATAATATTAAAGCCCCCAGCCAGGGCGCTCTGCGGCTAGAGCGAGGCTATTTATACGCTTAAACAACTAACAACGTCACACAGCAACGACTTCCAGTGACATATGTTTTATAATAAAGTTTAGATTTAACTTAGTAAAAGTAATGTAATTTCGCACAATATTTGATTTGTAATTAATAACACTTTTTAAATACTTTAATTTGTAAATTTAGTTAGGTAACAATTATTTTAAATGAACTTACAGTAACAATGTTCCAATATCCTTTTTTTGTTCCAATATCCTTTTTTAGACTTTTAAATAAATACTTAAATAAAAACAAAGCTTAATATTAACAATACTTAATTTAATTTAAATTTTTATAATGTAATGCAAAATCACTTATTTAATTATTACACTGATTCGTATTTCCGTTGCGTCATCAGCCGTTTTGACGTTTGTTTTAGTCTGTGGTACGGGCTTTATTTGCCATGCAGCGCTATCATACATATTTGGAATAAGCATGTAGGGGAGAGGCCAAAACGATTCCTAAAGCTTCGGTCCATCAAGGTCGTGCATGGGACAAAGTTGTGGTAAAATAATAAATTGATTCATACCTAACTTTCGGAACTTTGATCAGACAAACTACCATTTATCGAATTAAACAATTTGAGTAATTGGTTTTCAAAGTCAAAAAGCCCAATTTCAATTAATACCCAGTGACCAGCGATCCAAACTTTCTAGCAATTCGATTTTGAAAACTAATCGGAATGGACGTCCCGCCACTGAAGGTTACTCATCCTCAGAAATATTATTTCAAAGCACTATGTAGATTGATATTTTATTTAGGGATGGGGGATCTCTGGTACGAGAAAACCGAAGTCTCGTATTACTGGAAGAAAATCTACACAGCTTGGATGATAGTGGCGAATGTTTACATCATCTTCATTTTGCTTGACGAACTTCTTTCGTATGCCAGAACTGATTTGACAGACCGGGAGAAGAACGACTTGGTGCAGTTCACGTTCGCGCACCCCTTGATCTACTGCAAGGTGATGACACTATACATCTGGAAGAGTCGCATCAAGGTGGTAATCGAACGCTTGCTGGAAGGTTCCAGGCCTATATTCCACTCGATAGAGCTGGAGAAACTGTCTGTTAAGCAGTTCGCTAAGCATTGCTTTTCGTTGACTGCTGTTTCGTACGTGACTCTGGCTTCAGCAACTATAGAAGGAATCAGACTTCATTTCATTGAAGGTAAGCTTGTTGGGCAGATGATACGACATAGTTGGACCTGGATGAAGGACCTGGATGAAGGTGGCACAGTGTGAGCTGCGTGGGGATTGGCACAAGAAAAGAGAGGCCCACGCCCAGCAGTGGACAAAATCGGGGAGTAGGTGATGATGAAGCTTTTCAGTTGCAAGCATAAAATTGTTTTATTAAATCTTTTGCATGTTTTTAGGGACATGGAAAAACGAAACCTTTATAGGAACACTCGGTTGTCTGTCTGTCTGTCACAGTTGATTTTCTCCGAATCTGCAGAACCGATTCAGTTGAAATTTGGTACACAACTGTGACCCAAACACAAACGTGTAACGAAAATAAATACCTACATTTTGAAAATGGGGTCGTGTTTTGGGGTCAAAATAGAAAATTAAAAAAAAGTTTTTCTAACTGTACCGTATGACATATCAAATGAAAGGACGTATTATGAGAGTTTTGAATATGTTTTTCTTCATAATTTTAAAATCTATTTAGTTTTGAAGTTATTCCAGAAATTAGATGGGAAATGACCATTGTGTCTAAAATTTTGATAAAAACAGACTTAACCTTTGTTCTTAGATTAGAGGAAAACATGGTTGTGACGGTCTATGGTTGGCAAGTGAGACTCGGACTCGGAGTCGGACTTGACCGGTTTTTTTTTCCTTCCAGACATACCCATCCGCATAGAAGTGGTCTACTTCCCCAATCCATCGCACACAGGCTTCTTCATCAATGTGCTCCGTTTCTTCGTGGAGTTCCACTGGTACTACATCGTGGCCATGATGGCAACCATGGACTGTCTCGCCCTATGCTCCCTTCTTACTGTCGGCCATAAGTTCAGGGTCCTAAGGTTGTATTTCCGTGAGCTGAGGATCAGGACTCTGGAGAATAAAGGGAAGAAGACAAGAGAGGAACTTGCGAAAGAGTTTAAGAAAGATTTCGTGATTGGGATCAAGTTGCATTCGGATGCTTTGTGGTAAGACATAGTTTCTAGTACCTTTATTTATATATTCATATTCATAGTTGACGATTAAACTGCTATGCTCAGCAAGCAAATACATCTCCTGAGTATGTAAATTGTACTGCAGGTGTGCTCGAAATGTGCAGCAGTCCATGGGGCCTTTATACAGCATCCAAGTGATGGAGAGCGTCGCCCTGCTCGTCATGTGCCTTATAAAGCTAGTCGTAAGTATGCCAATAAAGTGACTGACACTCTTTATCACTGAGTAGAGGCTTGTGTCCCAGTAGTGGGAACATGTAGGCTCAATATTTGCTTCTTCTTTCTGTGGTGATTGTCCGACCAGTACGTGACCCAAATTGGCCGTTCTGTCGTTAGCCACGCTCAGGTCCGGAAAAGGGCAGGTAGTTGGGCAGTTGGGCTCAAGCCCTAGGTTGGGCATACCCTGTGATGGGGCTCCACACTGGCACTGTGTTTGGGGTGTGTCTATGTTTCTCCATTTGGCCACGTTTTTTCTACAGCAGCCAACAGACCCGTTAAACCGATTACGTGTCTAGTTTGGACGATTCGATCGATTTCTTGATTGGCCTCTGTAGTTCGTATCCCGATTTACCAATTATCTAATACGTGTTTTCAGGTGGTGGAGCGTAATATTACATATCTGCTGGCAACCTCCGCATTCATAATCTGTCTTATAATACTCACTGGTTCTTACATGATGGCAGCTGGAGACATCACTCATGAGGTAAGGTAACGAGTATCACAAACATTCTTTGATATTACACAATAGGAAGTTTGGATTGGACCCTTGGTTGGCTCGGAAGGAAGGGGTTACTCTGAAGTCTTAAACACGCAGAGAGCAAGTCAGTTGAGGATCGATTCTCCCGAGCAAAGCAATCCTAACTACTCATATAACATTATAAATATAAAAGTAAGTTTGTTTCTTTGTTACGCGTTTAAAATGAAGATGATTTTTGGTAAAGAGATCGATTGGACCCAGGAAACGGTAAGAGACTACAATTTTTTGCGAAAATAAAACTTGAACGACCGTGTCCAAAAGCTTGTTTACTCATAAAGAGGAGATAATTTCAGGCTCACCGACATTTTATATTTTCCAGGCTTCGCTAGTGGGCACCGCAATATTCCACAGCGGCTGGGAGGAGTGCCGCCCGGAGCCTGACCTGCGGGTCCTGGCGGTGGTGGCTCTGCAGATGAGTCAGGTGCCCGTCTACATGACCGCCTTCGGAGTCATCATCTTGTCTCATACTAACTTTATATCCGTGAGTATTCAATAATCCTACATATACGTCTGAAAAATATACGTAGATATACATCATTATTGTCTTGCCCACGTCCTAATTTGTTTGCCACGTCCCGTTAAAGACACGTCCGTTTTTTAGTTTATGGTACGGAACCTTCCGTGTGAGATTCCAACTCGCACTTGGCCGGTTTTTTACTAGTATAATAGAGTTTAAATAAATAATTAAGATGATGTTTGTTATTTGTCAATACTGTTTTCTAATCTTTTCAGGTGCTGCGATCTTCATATTCTTTCTTTGCTGTTATGTATTAGAAAAGACAATCCAATCTATTGTAAACTAGCTTTTTCCCGCGACTTCGTACGCGCATATCCCATTTTTCTCGTTCCCGTAGGAATTTCGGGAGGAATTATACACCTAAACCTTTCTCATGAATAACCCCATCCATTGGTGAAAACCGCATGAAAATCGGTGCTGTAGTTTTTGAGTTTATCGCAAACAGATAGACAGACAGAGGCGACGGAGGACTTTGTTTTATAACATGTAGTGATATGCATTGTGGTGTAGAATTTAGCTTACCTAGTTAACAAGCGGTATGTGTACACTTGGAACTATTATATTGGTGGTTCAATAAATGTTTTGTTCACAACATTCAATTGGGTTTCATTCTTCCTTTATCTGCCAGTATTTTCAGTAAATTAAGTGGACTGTAAGGAGTAATTGCTATATTTTTCGTTATCTATATGTCTTCTCAATATATATAATAAAAATGAATCGCTAAATGTGTTGCTAAGCGCAAAACTCGAGAACGGCTGAACCAATTTCGCTAATTCGAGAAGAGAAGGTTCTTATGAAAGATTTTTTTTTAAACTTTAATATCCGGGCGAAGCCGGGGCGGTCCACTCGTTATATTTATAAAAATATAAAAATGAATCCCTATTTGCCTTGGTCACGGCATCACGCCTGAACGGCTGAACCAATTTCGCTAATTACTTTTTTGCTGTGTTTGTTATTGTCAGGAGAAGGTTCTAATGAAAGAAAATTTGAAAAAAAAATAACATCCGGGCAAAGCCGGGGCGGGCCACTAGTATAATATAAAAAATATAGAAATAAAATATATCAAATAAACAAATAAAACTGATTTCGAAAGAGGAGTAATAAGCTTTATAAAAAAAAAAGTTCTAAGTTAAATCGAAGTTATTTTAGTTCAAACTGGCCCATAAAACTCCCACTTTATCGATTTTGATATTTTCGCTTTAACGCAAAATGAATTTAAAAAACAGGTTCTCGCCTTTCTATCCGAATCCCCGTAAGGGTAAAATCTTAATTTGTTGTTCCACATAATGTTTACATAACAAAATCATTTATATAATTTTTAAATTAATCTGATGAGCAATATGTGCACGTTGGTCAATCTCTGTCTCTTTTACAAATTCGCGGACAATAGTGTGGGTTACATGTTTGTTATTTCTATTATTTTAAACACCTGTGTTCAAATGTAACGTGTAACTGTTTTTTGTCCCAAACAAATAAAATAAAATAAAATAAATAAATGGCTATTGCTATTGTTCCCGTTCTATAAACTGGACAAAGCCCTCATCGATCCATACCATTTAGCAAAGGCCAATATATAACTTTAATACACTGTTAAAAACTGAACAAGCGCGAGTCAGACTCGCGCACCGAGGGTTCCGATCGAGTCTTGATTTTTTCCGAGTATACATACCTACGGAAGTTTATAAACTATGAAGCACTCTCATTCCTCTAACAAAAATATAGCAGGTAAGATTGAAGGAAAAACTTAACTTTATTGTTGAAAAAATGCTCTCCCAAACATTAATGTACGTCAGGGACCAAACATATAAGTTTGTAATCGCAAAGGGTCTTGACAGACGGACCAAAAGACAGGCGGACAACAAAGTGTTCCTATAAGGGTTCCGTTTTTGCCTACTGTGATACGGAACTCTAAAAACGACGTTATAATTGTGGTACCAACTATTTACTACAAAGCACCTCTTTCACAGCATCATACTTCACTAGTCCCAGTAAGTAGTCACTACCAAAACTGAGACCCAGTAACCGAGCGCAGTAAATTGTCTCCGATAAGTTCCTTACACTTTTAGCAGCTGTCCCCGTTCGGACACAGGCCCCGCCGATTCGTTGGGGCCTGCCTATTGAAGATATATGGAACGATTCCTTCGCTTAGCGCCGAGGAATGGTACACGATAGCGTGGTGTTGGGGTGTGTATTTGTTAAATGGGTGAGAGTTTGTATTATTTTTATGAGTTTTGTGTTGTATGGTTATGTTGCTAATTGGTTACTTCGCTTATCATAACACCTTATTTGAAAGAAAGAAAATCAGTTTATTCTGCCGGAAAAAAACGCACAGAAACACTAATAACTAAAATACTTATCAACTACAATTATAACAAAAACTAAAAAAAAACCGCATCACTGTCAGCCCACGTCAGGACCGGACATTAATTAAAACGTGTCTCTGGCCACACCACAGACAAAACAGAACACAGTTCAGCATTTGTCTATGGCATGAAGCCCGACTGACTGACAGCGAAATAGACATAAATTCAAGTTGTGCGTCGCATCCGAGCAAGAATCGGTCATTTGCTCAGCATAAATGCCGTGACAATGGGCAAATCCAAAAATCAACGGCGCTGATTTTCAGAAACTACTTCTTAAAGGAAAAGATACAATCATATATTTAACACACATACGGAGCGGGTAGCGTCGGCCGAATGTAAAGCGACCGCAGGGCAATAGTCTCTACCAAGTGGGTTCCTGAAGATGGACGGCATTGGCACTCCGTAGTACGAACCCTGAAAAAGTGTAATGGGGAAAAGTACTGAAGACTTAGACAGTATTCCAGACAAGTAAAATCTGAGTTTTTTCAAGACTTGGCGGACGGCTTCATATACCAACACACTGAAACAAAATATAACCTAATACTTGCACCCCGCGTACGTGCCAACTTACAGCAGATACTTATCTATATATATAAAAGTTAACTCCTATTTCTCCTGGTCACAACTTCAGAACGGCCTGACCGATTTAGCTATTTTTTTTTTGTTTTTTTCGCCTGATTACAGGGAAGGTTTATAACAAATAGGTGTGTATGTATGTAGGTAGGCAGATAGGATAGGTACGTAGGTAGGGTAGGAAAGTGGGGTAGGGTAGGTAGATAGGGTAGGGTAGGGTAGGTAACGGTTGACGGGAGGTGATGGCAGCGAAGCCACGGGCGATTTACGGAAAAGACTTCTTGTTAAACATGATCATTTTCGAAAAATATGTGTAGCAGGAATGTAAAAAGTACAAAAAGAACCCCCAGTAAATCTGTGCAGTATTTTCAGAGATTAGCGTGAACAGACAGACAGACAAAAGAATCCAAAAATCCTTTTTGTTATATGTTCACAACCGATCCTACTGTTTTATTATATATATATATGTTATATAGATAGTACACAGGGTTGTTAAACATGTCAGCAAAAAAAAAACTATAAAAAGAAAACTATTAAATTTGCAATTATAAGAATTTTATCTAAAATAAATGTTTATTATTATTATATTTCGATATTAAAGAATATTCATGGTAATAATTGTCATAAAGAATTATTATTATGTAGGTACTGGTGACAGTCAGTGTGGTTCATCAACATATAGTCATAGTTATTTATTCATAAACAAGTAATTTGTATCTGAATTTACACATAAAATGCACAATACAGTATATACAATATAATAATTACATTTGAATTTTATAAATTACATCAACAATTTAAAATAATTTTACATTTCTTCAATATCATTACGACAATTAAATAAAACAATATGGTAGTCCATAAATGCCATCCAGACAATAAATCCCTTTTCAGGTTTTGGACGTTTCCGCAATACTTTGATTATAAATTAATGAAACAATTTTAAAACAACAAAATATTTTGATTATAAATGAATGGGCAATATGAATTTGTCTGTAAACTAATAACAGCACAATTACGGACATTTAGGTACTAAGTAGCGTTTTTCATCGTTATATAATTCGTATGTTGCCTAGAAGTCAAAACTATTGGATAATGGATTTATCGTGTATTTTTCTTTAAATACACCATAAACCCATTTTCAAATAGTTTTTCCGCAAAGTTTTCTACATGAAATATTTAACTCTTTCTTCTTTTTCATAAAAAGCGGTTTCATCCTTAGGTGAGTAGCTATGGGAGGTTACCCAGAACCACAATATTGACAACGTGGATACGTTGTCATATTGTGGTTCTGGGTAATCTGTCACAGACGTGGTTTCTTTAAAAATGGTTATCTGAAAATTGAAGTCACACAACAGATTAGGTATTTTTAATATATTTGAGACAAAAAAAAAATAACACTGAAAAATACACAATAAAATCATTAAACATGCAACCCACGAATTTGAAGGACTGTGCTTAGAGTTTACCTACTGATTACAGTGGTTTCTGTGGTAACATTATCAATTCAATTTAATTAATTTTAACAATCTTTCTCCACTTCCATGATTTATGAAGTAACTGTGCTCGCGACTACGTTCGCGTGGGTGTTTAAAAAAAAATGTGTCGCATAGATAACCTCTCTTAGAAATAAGTAAATAACACCGACGGAATGGTGCTAATTTTCAAACAACGAAACTGATTTTTAATTTCGTACTTCAAATTAATGAACAATACGAAAAATAAATTTCAGCTTTTCACGACCAAGTAGTTTCGGCTGTCAGTCACTCAGTCACGCAAGAGTTTTATATATATATTACATTATCTTTCGCCTGAATGTACTGCCTATAATAACTATAAAATTAATCACGGGTGAGCATAGAAAGCACTTGACAGTTTTGTATTTGAAGGGGCGCCACTATCAGATCCAGTACCACCTAAAAATATGGCTAGGGCAGCCAATGACTGTCACTTATCTATATACAAACTAGCGGGTCAGACAGACGTTGTCTTGTCCGAACATTTGCTTTGTGTATGACGAAAAATGATAGAAATCGATTGCAGCGCCACCTACCGGAAGCAATTGTGAATCTAAACCATTCTCGAATAACAACACACAAAAAATTTCATCAACATCGGTCCAGCCGTTTAGAAGGAGTTCAGAGACATCACACGTACACAAGAAATATATATGTATATAAAGATATTTTTAAAATTGTAAACTAACTAGGTATAATTGTATGTACTTAAATAAAAAAGAAGTAACAGAGAGTGTGGTTCGTCAAGTAGACCATAAATCCAAAGGAATTTTGGTTCACTAGACGAACCACTCTTTTCCACAGGTTTTCGACGTTTTCGCTATATTTTGATGATAAATCAATTAAATATGCGTATGTCTGTAATTGTGCTATAATTACGGACATATGCATGCTCAATTAATTTAGATATAATAGCGTTTTTCATCGTTATATATTCGTATGTGTCAAAAACCTATCGGAAAATGGATTTATTGTGTATTTTGCTTCAAATCTATAAAAGTGAACCCCTATTTCTCCTGGTCACGCTATAACTTGAGAACGGCTTGACCGATTTGACTAATTCTTTTTTTGTTTGTTCGCCAGATTACAGGGAAGGTTTAAAAACAAAAAAAATTGTAGGTAGTTAGGGTAAGGTAGGTGGGTAGGTATGTTTGTATGTAGGTAGGGTAAGGTAGGTAACGGTTGACGGGTAGTGACGGGAGCGAAGCCACGGGCATAGCTTGTATACGATAAATCCATTTTCCAATAGGTTTACCGCAAAGATTCCTGTATGAAGTATTGAACTCGCCAGCAAGCCGCAAACAGGCTGCCTTTTACTTCTTTTTCATAAAAAGCGGTTTATCCTGTGATGAGTACCTATGGGAGGTTACCCAGAACCACAATATGACATCGTAGATACCTTGTCATATTGTGGTTCTGGGTAATCTGCCACAGATGTGGTTTCTTCAAAAATGGACATCTGAAAATTAAAGGCACACAAGAGATTGGGTATCTAAACTAATATTATAAAGAGGAAAGATTTGTTTGTTTGTTACGATTTGGCTCAAAAACTACTCAACCGATTTTAAAAAATCTCCATTAGGAAGCTACATTATTAACTTAAAACATAGGCTCTAATATGTATATTTTCGAAAAATTAGAGATCCCTAAGTAAATTGCAATAATGTAACCCAAAGTAGCAAAATGTTGTCTAATCAATTCAGTATGGCGTGCGCTGAGAAAACTATTGATGATACATAAAAAGAATGTACCTACTACAAGATTTAAGTACCTATAAAAAACTCCGCGAACGTATGTATATGTATGTCTCTGTCTAATTATGTAACCATAATAGTTAGACATATACTCCCGCGGAGTCACAATTACCGCTTTTTGTTCAAATTATTCAATCATAACCAGGGTAGAATGGATAAGTGATTATTTTGGTATCATGATATTAATCCTTATCCATTTAAATGGATTGATAATTAAGGTTGAATATGTACATGTAAATTACACTTTAAATTTTTTAAATCGAACCTTTCGTTTTTAAAACTTAGAGGTCACTTACTGATTTTATTCACGAAATTTCAGAAACTACTGGATCTATGAAGATGAAATTTGCACAGAGGTAGATTATGAATAGGAGACGTCAGAAAGGATTTTAGGAAACTGTCCCCGTAAAGGGGTGAAATAGGGGGTGGAAGTTTGTATGAAAAAACTTATACGAATATACTTGAAACTTAGTACGAATACTGGCCTAGGTGAATTAAAAGGTTGACAGTATTATTTACTACTACCAAATACTGAGCTAAATAAATAAAAAATGATAACACAATTAGTTTTTTAAAATGGTGTTTATGTTTGTATGGAAGGATCTTAAGGTTTGGTCCGATGAAGTTGAAACACGGCATTCGTGATTTTGATTAAAATTAAGAACATTTCTGAACAGACAGATTTTTCGAAAATAAACTCCTAAGGGGGTCAAAAGGGGTGATGATTTTTTTAAGGGATGTCATTATTGCTTGCTTCAATTTACTTGGAAATTGATATGAAAAATCTTAAAATGGTGTAATTGAAGCGGATGTAACGATTTTTTCATAATCAAGCCGCGAATTGTGAAGGGCACAACAGTTGTGCTGACCCTGAAACCACAGGATCAGCAGCAAAAAATGGCTGACTTATTAATTATTATTATTTATTGAATTCAATTTTATGTACAATAGTGGTACATGGGCGGTCTTAATGCATCAAGGTATTCTCTACCAGTCAACCTTTGGGTTATAAAGACTATATTGTGATAGGTGTTCAATAAAAAAATTAATAATAATAATTGTTTCGATTAATTTTCAAAAACTACCCGTGAAAGTCTATCCCTTAACGGGGTGTTGAAGTTTCTGGAGTATCTACTAAATCCGAGCTGACGAAGTCGCGGGCCATGTGCAAATTTTTCCCCTCGATGCATAAACTACTACTAATTAGAGTTACTCTGGATTGGAAAGTTTTCGCTTAGCTACATACAAGTGTTAAAAACAGTTACAATATTATATATTAATAAAATTAATACTTATTATAATTATAATAAAATATTATTTTATTGTACATTTAAGTTAGTAAGCAGAAGTTAATTTAATAATCAAAGTACAAATTACCAATACTGGTATGGCCACCAATTTTCACTGAATCTTATTTTCTTCTGCTTGTTGCTTAACGGTATAATGGATTGTGTACGTCAATACAATAATCTCAGTGTTTTATATGTACGTTCTAAAAGGTGTTAGACGAGTGACGAGTATATTTTGATAACAGTCGCTCTGCAGTACTGCAGAGCGATTGTTATCAAAATATACTCGTAATATTTATAATATACTTACAGGGTGGATTTTGGAGGAGTGATGGTAAGGGCAGGTACCTTAACCGTTATATTTACAGGAAAACGTTCCTAGGAGACCATCCACAACTTTTTGGGATATTTTGAACTGCATTCAAAGATTTTGGAAAAAAATTACAGTCAATAATTTTTTTATTAAATACCAAAACATTCCATTACCACCATTTATGATATGAGTAGGTACTAGAAATGACGATGTTACAGTTTGACTCACATACAGAAATGTATGGATAAATTATTGGTGATTTCTGTCGAAATAGGATTGAATGAAAAAACTTTTTTTTTTGGTATTTTAGCATTTTTTTCGCTGACTGTAATATTTTTCTAAAATCTCTGAATGTAGTTCAGAATATCTCAAAAAGTTTCGTATGGTCTCCTTTTTTATGGATGGGAAATCATCAAATGACTTCTTCCGCTCTGGTTGGAACGGAAGGGCGTGTCAGACTCTTACTGGCTAAAACCCATCCGTGTTCCTTCTAAAGCCCTTTACATTTCAGGGCCGCGGTGACTCTTTCGAACAAATTCTGCAACCCTGGCAGGCTCTGGCCCTAGCGGGCCCCGTCTTTGATGCTGACATGTCTTTGAGGCACGCGTGGAGCACAACGCGCCATCGTCGACCCGGGCCTGTTGGTGATCGGACAGCCCCACAACGCTCGCCGTCCGCAGGCCCGCGCCTTTGGTATCCGGGGATCGCTCTGCGACTCCCGAGGCCCTGGGCGTATTCTTCTATAGTGGCGGTTGGGGCGAATGCATGGATGGTCTCCTAGGACCGTTTTCCTGTAACTATAGCGGTTAAGGATTCCTTGACTCTCCCGTCATAAAGATCCACCCTGTATTGCGTCAGATCTCATTGTCATGCATACACAATTACCAGACAAAAGAACAATAGATCCCACTTACCTATCTACTGTTCTTTTGTTTGGTAATAGTCTGTTATGGAGATCATTCGATCGACCACATCAACATTGAGGCGCGCGACGTAGTGAGCGCCGAGCGTGTTGGAGGTAGGCGAATAAACGCGACGCAGGCGACGGCGCCGGTGGAGACCCGCCCGTGCTTTTATTTTAGGATTTTCCAGCTTTTGGAGTAGACGGTAGCGACGTTTATCTTTATGAGTCCGTCATAGTGAATTTATTGACGGTTTAAGATAGCGTTAAGTTTTATTTCTTACTTTTTATTGCTTAGAACTAGGCCGCTTTTGCGCCGCGCTTGGAAGTTAAGTTTAAAAAATTGTGGGACTTTAATAATATTAGGGGGCGGTGCGAACGCAGACTACCGAAAAATGCCAATTTTTTCGTCGCAGAAATCTCCATAACGCCAATACATTTTCAAGCGGAAAAAGTAGAGTGTATAACCACATCTTTAAAGTAAAGCAGAAGCCCTCACGTGTTTAAACAAATCAAAACCGTTATTTCTTGGGTAATTCGGTAAATTGCTTACAGATTTCGAAGTAGGCAGGATGTTTGTAACTAACAATGGTATTTATGGAAGGAGGTCCGAGGATGGATGACCATCCACACACCGAGACTCCTCCGTATCTTGGAAAGCAAGTTGGTCCGGGCTGTCATTAGAAGATATTTGACATTTTTACGGAAAGTCAGAAGCCAAGATAATAGAGGATCCGAAGGATCGACCCTCACTCACTTGTATACTGGATGGAAATTATATTTTATCAAATAAAATATGTTTCTGAACATTTGAAACATTTTCCATTTTCTATTGGTACATTATATACCAATAGGGTTGCCGTTAAAAAATATGGTCATGGCTATAAGTAATAAAAAAAAAAGTTTTATTTATTTTATCTTTAATCTTTAATTCTTAATTGTACACCATAACAGCTTATATTAATTCACAGTGATTTAAATAGTTCACGTACAAAGGCGAGCTTAACTCAAAAATGTGTTTTCTACCAGCAAACCTTTGAGTGATAGAGAGAGATCACAATAGAGGGTAGGATCCAGTGCACACATTTTTTTTTTTTAATACTCCACTGATTTGCTTGCGAACGAACGAAATTCCAATAGAAAGCATACAACATACAGAATAACAGCCTTTACATATATAGCTTTATATAGCCATAACAAACCTTTTTTGTTCCTATTACCTGGTTGCTGTCTACAAACAGGTTATAGTAGGCGCCAGATAATCGTGGAATAACGGTCATTGACCCACCTACAATTATTGACATTTTTAATTTGAAAAACGGAATTAATGACACAAAGCTGTCCCGAATCATCATCTCTCGTGATCCTTAACATTGTCTAATAATGAAAAACGATTCATATTTAATTGTTCAGGTACCTATGAACAGTTATTAGGGAAAGGTCTGATACTTTATTCCACATTTATCTGGCGCCTACTATAGTAGTTCAAGCAGTAGATAGTATTTGCATTTATATGCTTACCAATTGAAAAAAATATCAAAAAGAAGGCAATTTTATTGTGAATACAGTAGTATAGTGAGTGAAATTATAATATACTAGCACTTCGCCCACGACTTCGTCCGCGCGGAATTAGTTGGTACTCTGCAAACTTCAACGCCCCCCTCTAACCCTTTTTTAAGGTTTGTTATGGAAACTTAAGCACTGCGATATTCATTTAACGGTCTCAGGATCAACCTACTATTCACCCCGTTCACCCCGTCGAGGGTTGATTAATTTTTTTTTAGATCTGATTCACATATCTCACTTTTAGTTTGTTCGTTCCAATTTCCACCTAAATTGAAGTAAGCAATAATGTCCCCTTTTCGCCAATTTAGGCGTTTGTTTTCGAAAAATCCAAACATTTGTTATTTTTCTTTTTTTTCCCAAATCATTATTGCCGTGTTTCAACTTCATCGGACCAAGTATTAAGATTCTCCCCAGTTCGCTCAAACCGCAACAATTTTCTTACTAAGATCACTTTTATACCCGTCGTAACTTTTAAATGAAAGGTCCGATTTGAATAGTTAAAAGTATAATTTACATGTAGTTACATTATCAACCTTAATATCAAACCATTTTTTAATATAATAATAATAATAATAATTCCAGTGACAATGCTAACATTATTCGCCGTTTGCGTCAGAAGCAGTGCACGGTTCCAACTGGTCGTTTCCAATGTAGAAGAACTGACAAGTCGTTATACTCAACTCTGATAAAGCTTTTAAAAACTCATTGTTTTTCACACAATTTTTCTGTGTTCTATTAAGCATATTCCATAGTCAGAAAGATAAAGTTAGCTGAAACTGTGTATTACATCCATGTTTTGCCAGTTTTTAGTAAGTTTTATTTTTTATTAAATACTAGCTGCTCCCCGCAGTGTTACCCGCATTTATATGTGTTAATTCAGGGTGTCAGCTTCCTGCATACCAAATTTTATGAAAATTGGTCCAGCCGTTTGCGCGTGAAAAGTATCAAACATACACACACTCACAAACTTTCACCTTTATAATATAAGTGTGATGTCATAGTGTGATTTGTTTATTAATGGCGTTTTAGGCACTGTGCCTAATGTCTACACACCGGGCAGCTATTATTAACTTCTTGGTGAAATATCAGGAATACTTTCAAAGTGCGGAAAGCTAAGGAGCAGGATTCACTGGGGGTCTTTAAGCCAAGAGTGAATGGGTTACTTCTAGGCAAGCTTGCTCCATCGTCGACCACATTATCGCTTTTATCAGGTGACATTGTGGTCAAACGGGATCCCATCAATAGAACCTAATAACAATATGCAACTCTACGGTCTGAGAATTCTTACCCTACACTTCTGGTTACTCTTTCAGAGTCACACTGGCGTGATGCCATGCAAGTTTGGCCGCGTATACATAATTTTTGACGAGGAACGCGACGCGTGACGTCCATATTAAACTGTAGCATGTGTGATGCATCTTATAGTTGATAGATGGCGCCCGCACTGAACGGCGTGACGCGACTACTGAGAAGGAACTTGTGGGCAATGCATCTTGTAGATGTAAAAGCATCAATGCCGCCACAAGAAAAACTAAGAAGCGAAATTTGTACGGCAACAAAAAGAACCGCAGCGCCATCTACGACGAACTAACATCGAAATCCTGCATCGCGCAAGCAAAGTTCTCCGTGCAATTTGAACATATACAACAGTCTGAAGATCAACAATCGGGCAGTTGCCCACCAGACACAAAAACCGTCTGGCAGGAGGATCCTCCTATTTCCAGTGGAGGTATGCGGGACTTTACTCTATGTTCCGCATACATATAGTTATCATAGTGTTACTGAAATATTGTTGAAGAAAAGTTATTTTCTGATGAGACGAATAAGGTTAGCGGAATAAAATGGGGATGGGAAAAACTCAATGCGAAACGGCAAAAATCGACTGCATTGCTGACAACGAAGAAAGTATCCAAGACTGGCAGCATTCAGTGCAATGCATATTGCAATGCAGTTTTTAATACATATTTCTATGTTTGAAACGTTCGATGGCAATGCTGATTACTTTAGCCGAAAAAAGGCAATACCTCTGGTGTCATCGTCTGATTGTTTGACTAACGACGGGTTTTTTTATTTTTTTTTATTTTAAGGATAATCATCAAATGACTTGTTTCGCTCTGGGTAGAGCGGAAAAGCGTGTCAGACTCTTACTGATTAAAACCCATCCGTGCTCCTTCTAAAGCCCTTTGCGTTCCAGGGCCGCGGTGACTCTTTCAAAAAATCCTGGCAGGCTCTGGCCCTAGCGGGCTCCGTCTTCTATGCTGACATCTCTTTGAGACTAACGACGGGTTGCGAATTCAAGTCGAAAAGTAGCATTCATTCGCTTTTTTAGCAATCAACTATTTCTGTTTCTTTTTAATGCACTAACTACTCGTATTTCACTGAATAACGCTAAAGGAAAGCATCGCAAATAAATCGACACTTGGCACACAACACACAAGGTCACATTCTACTCATAACCTTTTCAACAAAATATTCTCCACCAGTTTGCATACAACAAAAATACAAACATGTGCTAAAAGAAACGCTAAGACACCACTTTACAACTTTTGTAGAGTTACAAATGACATTAGTTTCACCCCGTGGAGCCATGCAACGTCTGCAGTGCTTACCATATAAAAATATAGCGTTATGTGTTCACAGTTTAAGTTGGGAAGTGTTATGGTTTACATGCAGGGAGAGTGTTGTTTTTATTAATATGGTTATTGGTTGCAAAAGGCATGGTTTTATCACTCCTCTTGCATAAAAAGTCCGTCATTGAAGCGTTTCAGAGCTGGGATAAAAACCATATTATGCAGAAGGGGAAAAGTTTTTTTTATTTTTTTTTGTAAATAACCAACGAGCCTACAAAAACGAAAAAGTCTTTACTCATACGTAGAATAATCATGAATAAAGACTCGACTTAATACTGTTTAATTAAAAAGAAGAACATTCTAATTTTGAAAATGGAACTAAAATGGGCAATCTCTTCGGCAGAATGCATGCATTGCGTTGCGGCTACAGAAAAATAAAAAAGGCATTGGCGCGAAATCTTTTAAATGTTTCTCTACCTAATTACAAATTGAATTGGTGACCTCAATAAATTTTACAACAGTGAAAATATCATCATCGTGTGGTTGCAGATGGAAGAAAAGAAAAATAAATAATTCTCAGTCTGTTGCCGTTATTTAAATACTTACGAAAAGTTAATGAATTGGAGGACAGAAAAGCGAGTAGATTCGCTTACGGAAGAAGTTTTTCTTATTTTGATGAACTATCCGAAAAATATCAAAGATCAACTCTTTGGAGCACATATTCAATGTTACGTACAACTATACAGACCAGACATCATTTCAATGTAAAGAAATATGTAAATTTCACGACTTTTCTCAAGAAATTATCCCCCGACTACAAGGCCAAGAAATCCAAAGTTTTCACGAGAAAAGATATCGAGAATTTCGTAAATTAGGCACCAAATGAAAAATACTTGGCAATAAAGGTATTGTACATTTGTAAACGTTTTGCTATTATTTTCATCAGATGAAATTGGTAGGTAAGTACCAACTAAAATACAGTTTTTAAACACCTATTTTTAGGGTTCCGAACGTCCGTAAAAAAACGGAACCCTTATAGGATCACTCGGGTGTCTGTCTGTCCGTTTGTCACAGCCAATTTTATCCGAAGCTACTTGACTGATTCTGTTGAAATTTGGTACACGTATGTTCCTATGTGTACCAAATTACTAATTTACTATGACCCAAACACTGATTTGTTACGTAAATAAATCAATTTTGACTATGGGGTCACTTTTGGGGATAAACTAGAAAACTGAGCGTGTGATGTTTCAAATGAAAAAACTTACTGTAACGGTTTCAATTATATTTTTTTCATAATTGAGAAATAAATAGTTTTGAAGTTATTCAAGAAATAAGACGAAAAATGACCTTTCCTCTCCTTATCTCCGAAAGCTGTCAATCCATATAATCAATACAATGTCACGTGATCACGAAGTGAGCTGTCATTACATCTTGATTACATGGATTGGAACGGGTACGGAACCCTTAAAAAAACTACCTATAAGAGACTATGATTTTATGTGCGAAAAAACTTTTTACAAAAGAATACTAGTGTTTTTTTTTATGTGGAAGTCCCACAAAAAAAAAAACACTTCAATGTATAAAATAACTTTAATTTCGGAAGTCAGTTATATTTTTTTCTAAAAAGGACATGATTTTCTTTAGAGATTCTCTTATGACTTATGACTTTAGATTTATGACTTTCTAGTGGTACGCCTATGCACCTAACAACACCACTGAAAAGTATTTTGCTTTCCTGTAAATTGGATGGCATATTTTTCTAGCTATTTCGATTCACAAACCAAAAAAGAAATTTCTTTGGGACCAATCGGAAAGTATATCCTTTCACATAAAAAAAAATCAGATCGGTTCATAAATGACGGAGTTATGAGGTAACAAACACAAAAAAGAAAACATACAACCGAATTGAGAACCTCCATTTTTATGTCGATTATAATCGCTGGCCACGTTTCTCTAACTAATTCACGATAAGTAAAAAAAAAACAACCCAAAGGCCTTATGGGATCCAAGTTGCATTACAAAGCCTTTGCCGTTTGCCAAATAAAGTTCGAAGCAAAATTAAATTAAATATTACAATTGAAATTACAATCCTTCATGCAAGACTTGCTGCAATGTATTAATCTCTTTACAAAAGATACAATTTACTTTTGAAATTGAATATTAATAAGAATGGTTTATTCTTATGCCTTTTAGTTTAAATTCAATTGAATTACAAAATAGTTTATAAACAATAGGTACCTTTTAAAATATTACCAATTGAACTTTGGTATACGATTAAAAAGTCATAAGGGTGTCTGCTAACTTACTTGTAAGTTTCACAACACGACATAAAAATCGAAACACGTATTTGCCATACCTACCTAAATATCGGAATTATCTATAATGATCTCTCTATTAAACTTTTTCTTTAAAGGTTTACTGGGAGGGAACTCAACTTTGAGTTAAGCTCGCCTTTGTACATAAACTTTATTATTACTGTAAATACTATTAGTGGTTTTGTTGCTCGTGGCTAAATAATAACAGCCCGCACGGGTCGATCTTCAAGGTTAAGCAACGCTTGCCGAGGTTGGTCTGTGGATGGGTGACAATCTTAACATATCGAGACTCTTCCGTGCCTCGGAAAGCACGTTAAGCCGTTGGTCCCGGCTGTTATTTGTAGATCTTTGGCAGTCCTTACGGATAGTCAGAAGCCAGAAAATCTGACATCAGTCTTACCAAGGAGTACAGTGTTACCCAGTTAATGGGTTGTGAATGTGGAGGTCTGGTAGGCAACCGCTCCACGTAAAATACTAGTATTCAGCTAAATCCGGTTTGACTGGAAGCCGACCCCAATATAATTGGGAAAAGGCTAGGCAGATGATGACTATTAGTTGTTTTGGTGTACAGAATCAAATCAAAATAATTCACAAATTAGGCCCCATTCAGATTAGTGTTAATTTACGATTTTTTGTTTCTTTGTGCCTAATGATCTGGCTTTACTATGTCTCCTGCGTGTTATGGAGGAAACGAATAGTTTTTTTTTTAACCAACTTCTAAAAAAGGAGGAAGAATTTGAAAAAATCTTTTTTACACGCAAGTATGTACTTTCCGATTGGTCCCATAGAAAGTTCATCAAAATCGGTGTGGTAGCTGTCAATAAATTTAATCAAGATGTCACGTGATCACGAAGTGAGCTGCCATTCCATCTTGTTGTATGGATTGACAGCTCACCTCGTGATCACTTCATCCTACATGTTTACAGAATCGACCGGCTGGATCCTGCTACAAGTATTTGTAAGGTTTAGTATAACTAGTAAGTTAATATTTAAGTTACATATATACCTACATAATATTACTATCGCCCTTTTTTTTTTTTTTTTTTTTTTTTTTTTTTAAGGATGGGAAATCATCAAATGACTTCTTCCGCTCTGGGTGGAGCGGAAGGGCGTGTCAGACTCTTACTGACTAAAACCCATCCGTGTTCCTTCGAAAGCCCTTTGCTTTCCAGGGCCGCGGTGACTCTTTCGAACAAATTCCGCAACCCTGGCAGGCTCTGGCCCTAGCGGGTCCCGTCCTCTATGCTGACATCTCTTTGAGGCGCGCGTGAAACACAACGCGCCATCGACCCGGGCCTGGTGGTGATCGGACAGCGATCCACCCAATGCTCGCCGTCCGCAGGCCCGCGCCTACGGTGGCCGGGGATCGCCCTGCGACTCCCGACGCCCGGGGCGTCTTCTCCTGTTGCGGCGGTTGGGACGAAGGCCTTGCCTTTCCCTCGCGCGGTCCGCCTCCTCCTTCGCTAGCATTACTGCTTCGCAGAAGGAGGTGACTGCTTCCCAAGCCTCCTCGCTCCGGACCATGGATTCAACCAGGGCCGGACGCGAGAGGTTGCCGCCGCATTACTATCGCCCTGGATTAGCAAACAGTTGGTATAGATATAGACCCTTTCTTACAATATACCACAACATTACACGGTTACGCCCTATTGAGAACCAACCTTTACGCGCTGAAAAAGCCCTCCGAAGGTCAATGCCTCGTTGTCAGACACAAGGCGTCCTTGACCCTCACTCCTCAGGATCCAGTAATTAATCACAAACACCAATTAATCTTACACAACGCGGATAAAATGTGCTGGCAACACTCGCGATATTAACAAAAAGCGTTGTTTGACGGAATTATGAGCAAATTGCTTTTTGACTCACAAATAGTTGGTCTGACCTTGACGTCAAAGGGAAGTGGATTTTTTAGACTGAAGTTCTTTATTTGTTGAGTAGGTATGAATTGTTGATGGCGCTTTTGATTTTTCTTTGTTGAGTTAGACATGGTTAGGTTATTTTAGTAATAACAGCGTTTTTTTTCATTTAATTAGAACTTTACTTAGGTACCTACTGGTTGATTGTATTCTTGGATTTAAAATTAAAATTAAATACACAATACCTACAAAAACTAAGCGAAAGCTAAAGCGTTCGGTGACGATGACGCGAGTTCCATGATTTTAGTTCACCCAAAAAGTACACATATATACACAGTATACATATAGCTCATGGAAAGCGTTCGGTGACGATGACGCGAGTTCCATGATTTTTGTTCACCCAAAAAGTACACATATATACACAGTATACATATAGCTCATGGAAAGCGTTCGGTGACGATGACGCGAGTTCCATGATTTTTGTTCACCCAAAATGTACACATATATACACAGTATGTATACATATATAGCACATGGAAAGCGTTCGGTGACGATGACGCGAGTTCCATGATTTTTGTTCACCCAAAAAGTACACATATATACACAGTATACATATAGCTCATGGAAAGCGTTCGGTGACGATGACGCGAGTTCCATGATTTTTGTTCACCCAAAAAGTACACATATATACACAGTATACATATAGCTCATGGAAAGCGTTCGGTGACGATGACGCGAGTTCCATGATTTTTGTTCACCTAAAATGTACACATATATCCACAGTATACATATAGCTCATGGAAATCGTTCGGTGACGATGACGCGAGTTCCATGATTTTTGTTTACTTACCCAAAAAGTGCTCAACGCGCCTAAAGAAGTTTTCACTTCAAAAATTACTTTAGATACATCTCAGTGGGAACCAAAACTAAACTTGGACCCAAAAGTAATACCTAGTCAATTAAATGCTGAAAAATCTAAATCTAAACTAATATTATAAAGAGGAAAGTTTTATTTGTTTGTTACGATTTGGCTCAAAAACTACTCAACCAATTTTAAAAACTTTTTCGCCATTAGAAAGCTACACTACAACAAAGGCTATCTTTTATTAAAAGCAGATAGAGATCTTTACGGAAATTGCATTAATGTAACTCAAAGTAGCAAAATTTTGCCTAATAAATATATTTGGCGTACACTTAAAAACTATTGATGATACATAAAAATAATGTAAGTATTACATAATTATAGTACTTATTATAACCTATAAAAAGTCCACGAGGGTATATGTCTAACTGTTATGGTTAAGTCACAATGACCGCTTTTTGTTCAAAGTATTCAATCAAAACCTGGGTGAAATGGAAAAGTGGCGGTTTTGGTACCATGATATTAACCCTTATCCATTTAAATGGTTCGATAATTAATAATAATAATAATCTTGCTTCCTCTATTTTCTTGTCTTTCTTCCTTTTTTTGGTGTTAAGGGGGCGTTGATGTTTGTGGAGTACCTACAAAATCCGAGCGGACGAAGTCGCGGGCGAAGTGCTAGTAATAAAATAAACTTGATGACAGTTCATAAGGTAGGTAGGTAGGTACTTAAAGTCCGGCCAAAAAACGCGAAGCGGACTGCGATAGAGCCGCGACTTCTCGGTAGCTTTATGTGCTGGGGTCTGTACATCTTAATAGGGGAGTAAGTTTTCCCCACAATCTAAAAGTAAGAAGGAAATAGCCAGAAAGTGCATGAGTAATTAATACAACGGGCTACCATAATCTGTTATTCAGGAAGAAAGAAATCGAACAATACAGATCTTGGTGAAACTTCGTAACGGACTTACTTACTGTGGTCTATGGTGCTCAACCTTCTTTCCAGATCTAATAAATACTAATTTATTAATAAATAGGTAAAACTTTTTAAGACGAGCTTTTTATATTACAGTTATCCCATTCATCATACCCATTAATCATATCATAGGTGTGTATAAAAATAACTGGTTCGCAATCTTTGGGATGACGTTTAGCTTACCGCGCCAAACCAAACATGTAGGCAAAACATTTCAGCTCAATCAGATGGATATAGCTATTTTCAAATTCAGTTGCAAAATTTTACCTGTACTCACTAACGTCGTCATGTTTACGTCATGTTTACGAAACAATGTTACGTATAAATAACAAGCAAGCGCGTGGCCTGTGCGTCAAACGTCACAAATATGTGACAAAAATACGGCGAAATTGTGGCTTGGCGTCGGGGGCACGCCGATGCGTTTATGCTCCGGCGTTCAAAAGTCTTAATAAAAACTTTTTAAAAAGGATATAATTGCCGCTGGGATAGAACAATTTTATTGAAAAACATTGTCGCATAGTCGCGTCGCGTACCCAACTAAGATTGAGCATCCCTGACCAATCTTAAACAAAGAAAAGTGCGTGAAACACCTAGGTATGGACTTCGGCAACACATTTAGAGGGTCGGAACTAGTTTAGCGGTACATTGGAGGCCGTTACACTGAACTAACTTCCTGATTGCTGCTATCTTGTTAAACGTACGAAAATGATCGGGATATGGGCCGATACCTTATTTTATTTGGGGGTTATTTGTTTCTTATAGGCTTTATTGTTTTATTTCGGTTGATGGTTGGCGGTTCTTTGTTTTTGGGTTTTATGGCTTGTTTGACCACTTCCTGTTTAGTTCGGTTTACCTGTGTGGTTACAAACCAATCATTCTGCTGTTCCGTGTTTCATGACCAGTGCGTGTTGCCAGTGATGACTTATAAACCGAAACGTGGTCGCTTACAATGTGCCTCATCAGAAGGCTTAAAGTCACCAGGGGCGTAGCTACCGCCGTATCAGTCGTTTTATAGATACGAGGCGCCACTGGTTACAAGGGCCCCGACGTGTGCTACTATCGTGGCCTGCGAAGACAGTTCTGAGTTAGAACGTTAAACGGGGCCCCCAAAAATGTTTGACACTGGGCCTCTTTGAGACTAGCTACGCCACTGAAAGTCACCCAAAGGGCAATGGAGAGGACAACGCTCGGAGTTTCCTGGCGTGATCGAATCAGGAATGATGATATCCGCAAGACGACAAAGGTTATGGACATAGTCCGAAGAATTGTCAAACTGAAGTGGCAGTGGGCAGGGCACATTGCGCTCAGAACTGATGGTCGATTGGGCCGAAAAGTATATGCTACCCTTGACATCAAGAAGGCGGAGTCAAAATTTTCCTTTAAGCGTAAAATCCGAAAACACTACTTAAAAGCTTGTCATTTTTAGTTGTTCTTCGTCATGATTAGGTACTATGAATTCTCTTAATCGGTATGATTATTATATATCATATTTATTAGTTTATTATTTTAGCATGTATATGTATTTTATTAGTAATATATATATATTATCTGTATATTCTTTCCGAATTGTAAAAATTCAATTTTGAATCTTATTTTTATTTATTGTACACCTACCACAGTATAGTCTTTATAACCCAAAGGTTGACTGGTAGAGAATGCCTTGATGCATTAAGTCCGCCCATGTACCACTATTGTACATAAAGTTTAAATAAATAAATAAAAGTTCTGGAGTGGCGACCGCGTACCGGAAGACGTAGCGTTGGAAAGCCTGCTATAGTAGGCGCCAGATAATCGTGGAATATCGGTCATTGACCCACCTACATTTATTGACATTGTTAATTTGAAAAACGGAATTAATGACACAAAACTGTCCCGAATCTCTCGTGATCCTTAACATGGTCTAATAATGAAAAACGATTCATATTTAATTGTTCAGGTACCTATGAGCAGTTATTAAAGAAAGATCAATATACTTTATTCCACATTTATCTGGCGCCTACTATACAAGGTGGTGACAACATTATCTGTATTTTTTTCATAACTTTAGGCTCAGTAGTTTCGGAGATAAGGGGGGTTATAGGGGTAATAGTCATTGTTCATCTACTTTCTTTAATAACTTCGAAATGGAACATTTTAAAATTATTAAAAAAAAATTTTGAGACCTAGCCCTTTGATTTGATGTGTCACACGGTATAGTAGGTTTTATTTTTTTTAAGAATGGGAAATCATCAAATGACTTCTTCCGCTCTGGGTGGAGCGGAAGGGCGTGTCAGACTCTTACTGACTAAAACCCATCCGTGTTCCTTCTAAAGTCCTTTGCTTTCCAGAGTCGCGGTGACTCTTTCGAACAAATTCCGTAACCCCGGCAGGAGTATAGTAGGATAAACTTTGTTTTTTCGAATTTGTTATTCTGCCCCCGAAAAGTAACCCCATTTTCATAATTTATTTATTTTAGTAACGCGCTTGTGTTGGGGTGACAGAAGGTGTTACAAATTTCAACTGAATCGGTCTAGTTGATTCGAAGAAAATCGGCTGTGACAGACGGACAGACAGTTCCGTTTTTCCATTAAGAGGTTCCCTAAAAACTAACATGTTTAGAAATTACATTTATGATTTTTCGGAACCCTCTTCACGCGAATCCGACTCGCACTTGGTTGGTTAGTTAAATAACTTCCAACAGTTAAACATTAAAATAAAAATAAATGCTTCTTTAATCACAGAACTAGAATAAACCCAGTAACCTCTCAGGTAAGTCTATGTTGACTCTAATATTCTGGAGGTAAACTAAAACATAAAATTGCAGAGCTAAAACCAACAGTGCCTTGTTTTCTTTGATTCCCAGAGAAGCTGGAAGTTGGCGGGAAATGTGCAGGAATATTACCGTTGTTTGTATATGAAGTCACAGTTTAGTTTATTCATAAACAAGCTACTCTTTTAATGGCTAATAATACATAGATATTTATACCTACTTGAATTTTTAACGATCAATCTTTACTTCCTTATCCTTACTAATATTATAAATGCGAAAGTAACTCTGTCTGTCTATCTGTCTCTCGCGCTTTCACGTCTAAACTACTAAACCGATTTTAATGAAATTTGGTACACAGATAGTCTAGAGCCTGAGGAAGGAGAAAAGCTACTTTTTAATGCGAAAAAAGGGTTGTAAGGAGTTGAAAGGGGGGATGAACAGTTGTATGGAAGTATCGTCATTTATAGAGCTAGAAGCTTGAAACTTATTTTTTAGGCTTTTGATTCGATATAAATAAATATGACATTCAAAGTTTGTAAAAGTTTTACCGTCAAGGATGTAAAATAACAATAGGGAATAGGGGATGAAAGTTTGTATGGAAATATGTAAGGTTTATGTGTATGTTTTATAATAAGCTCTTTGCAGTGAAACACTGCAAATAGCTCAGTAAAGTATTTTTACGTACGAGTCTTATTTGTAAAATAATAATAAATGCAACCCAAAGACACTATTCCACGCGGACGAAGTCGCGGGCACAGCTAGTACCTATAATATAAAACTCTTCTGTTACTGAGTGAGTGACTGAGTGATTGACAGACAACGCACAGCCGAAACTACTGATCATAGAAAGCTGAAATTTAGGCATGTAGGTTCCCAGGGGAGTGTAGTGGAGCACTAAGAGGATTTCCCGAAATTCCTACGGGAAGGGGAAAAATGCGATATGCTCGTACGAAGTTGCGGGCAAAAGCTAGTTAGAGATAATATCAATTCATCATCGTACTCAAGCTGAGTACTTTTTGTATTTTAAGTTGTTTTTCCGGGAAATATAGTAGGAGAGATGTGTGAAATGTTCGCTATTACCATGTTAAAACCAAATAACCATACCGAGCAGTAGATAACAAATATCGGTTATAATTAGTTGTAGTATACAACTGTTTTAATAAATATTTAACTAACTATATACCTAAACTAGAAATAAAAATAAAAACTCCTAACTAAATTAACCCTAAAATATGGCGTCAAAAAATTCATCCGCATCGCTGTCGACTGGAAGTGTACCCAAAAGACTGGCGGCAGCGCCATTGCCACGTTGTATGGCAATGCTTATTCTTTGACCAAGGTAGAAGCCAGCCCTTGGGTCACGCGAAGTGTCAACTAAGCGTCTTGAGAGATCTTTAAACAAGTTATGCGCACGTTGTAGTTATTTTAATTTGAATGTTTTTTTCTAACATTAAGGTAGATAATGTTCACAGTTTTTTTCTTTCACAAGCTTGTAACTCGGTATTGTATAAGTTACAATACCGAGTTATTGAGTTAGAAACTACGAATGCAGAAAACCTTAAATTGTATATTTGCATTGCCATATTCTCACAATAATAGCTAAGTTATTATAGAACTAACACACCAAATATTTTTTTGCCTTGATTCTTTCACAACACTTTTCAGATTCTAAACGCATTTATATTTGAAATGCCTGTTTCCTCCCATAGTATCCCTAGTTTTATACTCGATGAATATCCGATAATAGGTACAACCAGCGTATAAAGTCTGTTATAAACTCTGGGCTCTGGCTAACTTTGACATCTGCTTCCCTTCCAAGTTGCAGACAAGGCGCGATTGTTTCATATTGAATGCTCTACATGACTGGTGCCTGTGCTAATCGATATAAAACATGTAGAATGAAATGAAGACGTAGATGAGCATAGCTTTTTAAAAATGATCCGTTTTGTGTAGATTTTCATCAGTACCGCCTACAACAACAGTCGAGCAAAAAGTTTACTTAAAGTGTTGCGTTGTTCAATTCGGCAGGCGCAACTATGTCGCAGACTCGCAGTTCCTAAAACGTATAGGTAAACGTATAGGAACTTACTTATTACATTACTTGGAGTCAACTGCTAGCTCTATGCTTTTAAATTCGGAATATCATATTTTAAAGCTTCTAAAACTGTGCCAACAACACCCACTTCCGTGTTTTTAAAAGAGTATAAAGTAAACTTTTGAAATATAGTTACTTTTATAGTCACTAAAGTATAAAATAAACTGCACAAAACATTTTTAAATTTTTGCAACACTTTCCCGTCGTATGCTGGCAACACTGCGGGCGTACATTTCTAGCTTATTTTGATATGCGAGGCTCAAGCCACAGGTGTGCCGATACCTGCTAATTTATGGCGCGAAGTTCCTCCGTGCTTCACATTTTTGTTCGGAAGCTTATCCTTTTCGTATTTATGGTTTAAGACTTATTTCTCGAATGAGGATAAGATGAATGAGGATGAATTACTTTCCAAGTGAGTAGTGACATTTTTAAAACATCGTAGGTACTTTATAATAAAGATCGTGTGGCAGTGTGGCAGTATGAACAGTCAGTCTATTTAGTCGAAACCTCACCGTGTACGAGTGAGCATGAAGTGAACTGTCATTCAATTTTGGTTGTATGGACTGACAGCTCATTTCATGTTAACTTCACCTAAGTATCGTATCTATAGCGGTTGGATAGCTGGTTAGGAGCTGATGGAAGGACCAGCAGTAAACTGCACAGTACAGAGACTGCTGTGTACCTAGAATGGGACGTTTCGGAAGGCCAATAACGCAACTGTTGGAAACATCACTACGCGCCAGGCTACCGTGGGCAATAGCAGCGGTCGCGGAGGGGGCGCAAAGCTGCGAGCGGTCACCAGCCGGCACACACGACACTGCGTCATTGTCCTCCTACGAAGCGCACACTCATTTTCTTAAGTTCAACTATGGATTGAACATTTGTTCACTTTGCTTAAATTTTAATACAATCCACTTTTTATTGTTACCGGAGTTTCCCTGCTTCTATCCCAGTAACACTTGTAGGATTTAACCCATTCCTTTTTAGCTACACTGAACTTAAACCGTACTACGACTAATCTCAGAGGTTGGTTTCTCTGCTTGTTCTCTTTTGTTTGACAGCACTTCGCCTCAGCTCCCAGTCTTGACGTACTAGTTCACGAGGAACAGTTAGATAACTCTTATAGCGGTAAATCACGTGGCGGATCTAATTTTTCTGATTTTGACCTTAAAAGTAAGCGTCATGCTTGGCGCAAATAAAATTATCTTCTTTCTTCTTTCGCCATCTATATTACGCGAACAGATCGATCTCATGCTATTTTAGCACTTGTACATAACACATGAGGTTCGAAAGGGGGGGAAGGCATCTTACCTATTAATAAAATATTTAGACTAGATGGTGAGCTACAGTTTTCTCGAATAACGTGAGTATGAAAAATTAATATGAAAAATAAAATTGGTCCGCCATCTTTGGGAGTATGCAAGTTTTCAGCCCTATGTGATTTTTGAATTTAAAATCCGCTAATCAGTATGTACCTAAACCAATTGCAGTTGCAAGATGTGATCCAAACTTTCAATTATCAAGCTAAGTTAAATCAAAGTTTGTAAAGATAACCAAACAAACCCAACCCAGGGGGGCTACTCTCTGAGCCCGAAGTCCGTAGTTTCCGACTTAGTTGCGGGCGTATTCTAGTCCGTATCACCTAACCACTAAGAATTAATGACAACACGTTTTGACAGTTACTGTCAAATCGTGTTGTCATTCATTCTGAGTTCGGGTTCGGAACTAATCGTAAGTCCGTAGGCGATACGGAGTAGAATACGACCGCAACAAAGACCGAAACTACGGAGTTCGGGTTTAGAGTGTAGCCCCCAGACACGAAATAAACTTAAATCCAGTACAAATTCGTATACATTTTACAGCGCAGTTGAGGTAGCGCATTACCTACGGGTATATCGGAACACAAACATTCATCTTTAGTCTAGAGCAAGGAAACCGAGTCTGTATCATTGTGTGCTATGTTATGACCTCCGCACACGGGTTCGATGGTACAAATAAAGGTTTTTTTGTATTGATGTAAAATATTCATGTCAAGAAATTATTGCTACGCGCCAGAATTAATGTTGGGTACATTAAGTTACTACTAGCGCCATCTAGTATCGAGTAGCAGAACTAGCAGAGTCAAGTATCTTCTAGAAATTTCTTTGCCAGAACATTCTACACTTCTCGATATCTGGTCAGTCGGCAGCGGTAGTTACGAGTATTTTCCAGATGTTTCTAGAATAGAAGTTTCTAGAATTAACTGTCCTATATAAGGAGCGCGTAGTTCGCGACCGAGTCAGTATTGAATTTGCGAAACAAGCGAATATTTCGGAAAAGATCTTCAAGTGCGATTAAAGTGATCAGTGGTGAAGTTGTGTTCTATAATTAGTGAGTTTAAAGTTGTAATTAGTGTTGTTAAATTAAAATGTCATTTTGGTTATTTAATCGGCTGTTTTTATTGTCACGAACCCCAAGCTCGGAACATTATCTTAATCTTAGAAATGAATTAAACGATTTTAACGGAACTTAATATTGTTATCACTGTCTATCAATTTGTTTTCGAGAAAGTACTCAACTAACTTTTTGAATTTAGGTCTGCCCATCTTTCAAACGTGCGGAATTGTTCGAAGGAGTTATCGCGGCTCTAAAACGCAAGTGCATTTGAAGGATTGGGGTGCGTTTTATTGTTATCATTTACTGATTTCCCATCCACAAAAAAGTACTTATCTTGAGCATGCCTATTAAGTTAATTTTCAAGATTATATAAGGTCTTGGAAAATTTGATAAAAAATACCGAGCGGAAGAAACGCTAGAATGTATTGTTAAATAGTTACGGGAAACAGATCAAATTAACTTTTTTGTACTGATCGACTAGCAATAAAATTACCGCATCGTGTACACGGGTCTTCAGGAAGACGCAGTGGAGGCTGGATGCGTTCCAAGTGGGACTTCGTGTCGCCAAATATCTCGAGAATTTCATAGAAATACGCTAAAGTGACGTAAATTGATTCGTCTGGAAGGAACGGAAAATCTAGTGTTTAGGACTTCAAAGTGGGTTGGCGTCAGAATGGCTGGTTGCCTATAGCACAGGCGGCTCTGGAAGTATATGCAAGAATTGCTACCCAATTGCTTTTATTTGCTTTTTTCAGAGAAATACGAATATTTTTTTACCAGCCAGTGTGACGTCAGAATGGATGGCCTCCGTGTTCAGCATGAAGGACGCAGAATTTCTAAAAGTTTGTTGTATGTAACAGCCGTTTTTAAATTGCGCTTTTTCGTGTTTAAGGTTGGCGATTGAAGTAAAGATAAGGTAGGTACCTAACGGATAATAGACAACTAGTTTTAAGCTATAGAAAAGTTCAACGTGTAAGTTTGGAAAAATGTCTCATACAGGGTATTACTATTGCCAGTTCTAACTAATTCTAGACCACATTAATAAAATTATAATACCTGAATATTTTTGCACCATTAGGTACCTACGCAGTGCAAAAATAGTGCATCTTTTTTCCTACTCAAACGAGGGTTAAACATCACAACGTAAAATTATTTATTTTAATAATTACTGGGCCCAAATACATTCGAAAATCTCTTTGACTGGGCCACATTTAAATACCTAAGAAAGACACTACTTAGCTCTCACTAAATAAACGGTATATTTTTCGATAAAGATTTCTATTTCTAATTTTCGAACGAATTACTTTACGCCTTCGTCCCCAAATCTATTAAAATTAAAATATCGTCGCAGATGGGCCGAAACATGAAACAAAAGGATTTTCGTGAAATTAATAACGACATAGATAGCTATAAGCTGCTTAGGGAGGCTCGGGATTTATTTAATATTGTCTTTAGTTATTATTTTAGACGAGAGGTCTCTTTTATTTAGCGGACGATTTACGTATCTTTGTTTGGTAGGTTTAGGTTACTTTCAGGGCAGTATTAATTACTGCTTAGTGCGAAATTCTATTACAACGCCCTCAATTACTCGACTCAATCAAAAACTAAGTAATTTACTGAAAACTGATACTTATTGCTATACACACACACGTACTCACACACACGTACTTAAATAGAGGTGTGCTGCATGGTGTCGGACGTAAAAGAATAGCACAATGCCATCACTTCCCGTGGGTGTCGTAAGAGGCGACTAAGGGACTCACCAGAGAATGGGCAGCAGCATGCATACACTGCGATCGCTAACCCGGCTGCCAAGCGTGGCAACCCCCTCCCCTTTTGGGGAGGCCTATGTCCAGCAGTGGACGTCTTTCGGGTGTTATAATACCTCATGGTGGTTATTCCTATTAGATTGGAAGCCTGCGTTGGAAGCCGTCCCCAACATAGGAAAAGACTTAACAGGTAATGTAAATCAGTATATCGTCGGTCTAGATCTCACACTTCGTATATGCAGACTGATGAACTTTTCAGGAGGGACAAAAAACTTTTTTACATAGTAGGTATTTTGCACATGTTTTATTAATTTTATCTGGTGTTAGATCTAACTAGACTAACATCTATAGTAGGCGCCAGATAATCGTGGAATAACGGTCATTGACCCACCTACAATTATTGACATTTTTAATTTGAAAAACGGAATTAATGACACAAAGCTGTCCCGAATCATCATCTCTCGTGATCCTTAACATTGTCTAATAATGAAAAACGATTCATATTTAATTGTTCAGGTACCTATGAACAGTTATTAGGGAAAGGTCAATGTTCTTTATTCCACATTTATCTGGCGCCTACTATAGTACAGGGATGGCGAACATATGGCACGCATGCCAGTGGTGGCACGCGGCAAAATAATTTGGGCACGCTTACTGAGCATCCTGATAATAATCAACAACAGAAATCATACTGAACTTTCACTTTAATTTGAAGAAACACAAAGCTTAACATTAAAATTTCTTTACGAATGTATAGTTGCAAAAAAATTTGTTAAGTTAATAACAACTTAACTGATTGTCAAGTGTTATTTTTTTCCATTGAATCATCAAGCCAAGATTTTTTGGCGGCACGTGATGGCTAAATTTTTTGCTGAAAATGGCACGATCAACAATAAAGGTTCGACATCCCTGATCTAGTATATCTTACGAGGCTACACCAAATAAGGGTTGTAATTAAGCTTGTTGCGAGAGGTCACTGTAATTTTTTTTTTCGGTCTAATGAATGAAAATTCTGTCAAATCCAAGAGGCATTTACGAGTTAACTCCAGAATACCAAAAAATGGTAGTTACGAGGTAACAACATCTAGACCGACGATTTATAGAAAGAAATAAAATACAATATTATGAACTAAACATTTTTATTTTACTATCTACCGAAAAAATGATGCACAGTGCACATAAAAAATGTACTGAGTACAAGTAGATTCGATTGTTTTTTAATACATTACAGCAAAGAAAGAGTATGAGGAACGGAGTACCTGAAAAGAAAAACAGTTATCATATATTTATAGAAGACTAGCGGTCCCGACAGACGTTGTCCTGACCGAACGTTTGCTTTGTGTATGACGAAAAATTATAGAAATCGATTGCAGCGCCACCTACCGGATCCAATTGTGAATCTAAACCATTCTCGAATCCCTTTGAATACACACAAAAAAAAATTATCAACATCAGTCCAGCCATTTACGAGGAATTCAGTGACATACACACGTACACAAGAAATATATGTATATTAAGATAGCAAACACCTGTAACAACCATACTCTATGAACGTTCGTAAATGGAACTTTTTTTGAACCATTGATATGACAACCAATAGTAATCAATATAATATATAAAATTCTTCCGTTACTGAGTGATTGATTGACTGAGTGACTGACAGGCAACGCACCGAAACTACTGGTCGCAGAAAGCTGAAATTTTGCATGTAGGTTCCTTGGGGAGTGTAGGAGTACTAAGAGGGGATATCTCGGGAACGGGAAAAAAGTTAGTTACATAAAATATTCCCGACCGCCACAACACGTCACGGTGGTAGCCAAGTACACGGGAGATATTATAGTGCGTTTTTACCCATATTTATACTTATTATTTTATTTGTGAATTTCTGTTATATATGATCCGTGAATGTATCCGTGGCACCACTGACTGGCCCTATCAGAATACCAGCGCTGCGTTATTTATTTTTCAGATATCGCAGCACAATCTGAGATAGGGACCATTTTGGCCTCGCACAGATAATTATTTTATTATACTGTTTAGTTTTAATTTTATTTTACTGGTTTGTTAGTCTTGTGCGAGTCCCAAATAAACATTTGTCTTTCTTTCTTTCTTTTCCCTGTGTTAACAAATTAATAAACGATTTTTGACTTAGATCAGGCGCAGGACAACGATTTAAGTGCTCTCCGAAGCACAGGGTGGCACACCTAGAGTAGAGTACTAGAAAAAAAGTATATTACAGTCGGAGAATAAAAATTAACAGTATTTTAGAAAAGTTAATAGAATTTAATTTTTTGACGTTTTAAAAACATTTATGGAGCTTCTTGAACAATTTGTTATCTTTTTAAAATTATTTATAAATCTCTCAACTATTTAAGATCATATTAATACAAATGAGGCGCTCATTTTGTATTGAATCAATAGTTTTTATTTTGGCTGGCGAATACCAACGGTCATAAAAACAGTATTTTGTATACTTTTTTTTTTTTAGAACAGTAAAAAGTATAAACGAGCGAATAAAAGTATAATACTGTTATTAACAGTATGGTTGGCAACCCTAGTCACACCACCAACTTCCACACTAATAACACATAATATGTTGGCCCGATCCTAAATAAATTGGGATTCAGCTGATGAAGCTTTATTAACATACATACGAACTATCACATGTACTATGTTAGTATATTGAATACTCACTGATATAAAGTTGGTATGCGACAAGGTGATGACTCCGAAGGCTGTCATGTAGACGGGCACCTGACTCATCTGCAGAGCCACCACCGCCAGGACCCGCAGGTCAGGCCCCGGGCGGCACTCCTCCCAGCCGCTGTGGAATATTGCGGTGCCCACTAGCGAAGCCTGGACAATATAAAATAATGTTCTAGATTGAAATTATTGCATTTCCGAATAAAGGCCTTTTGCCACAGTTAAAACGGTCACGGGTTCCATACCCAAAGAGTAACCAACGGAACCCTATTACTAAGCCTCCGCTGTCTGTTCGTCCGTCTGTCTGTCAGCGGGCTGAATCTCAAGAACCGTAATAGGTAGACAGTCGAAATATTCAATTTGGTTCAATTTTGAGTTGTATTTCTATTGCCGCTATAAAAACAAATAATGAAATCAAATTAAAAATTACAGAGGGCTCCCATACAAGAAACATGTTTTTCGGTTATGGTACGGAACCCTTCGTGCGAGAGTCCGACTCGCACTTGGCCGGTTTTTTACTCTCTCTGTTCGCCTGACAGTACTTTTAGTGGTTTTCAAATAATGCATGGTTTCATGTACTAGAATTGAATAGGTTTTAAGGAGAGCTAGATTAACATCCCAGCCCATATCCACGCTTTGAAGTAGTCCGGCATCACAATTAGATCATTTCCCTAACTTTATCTCGCCTAACTACATGTATACTACATATGTGTGTTAAAAACGTATTTTTACGAGCTTGGGATTCGTGACAGTTAAAAACAGCCGATTAAATAACCAAAATGACACTTTAATTTAAAAACACTAATTATAACTTTAAACTCACTAATAAACACAACTTCACTACTGATCAGTTTAATCATACTTGAAGATCGCTCCGAAGTATTCGCTTGTATCGCAAATCCAATACTGACTCGGTCGCGAGCTATGCGGTCTTTATATAGGTCAGTTAATTCCAGAATCTTCTATAGTCGAAACATCTGGAAAGTTCGCCTAAATACCGGTCCCTACTGACCAGATGTCGAGAACCCTAGAAGATTCTAGCATAGAAAATACTAGAAGGTACTTGAATCTTCTACTTCTGCTACTCGATACTAGATGGCGCTAGTAGTAACTAATGTCGTAATGTACCCGGCATTAATTCTGGCGCGTAACATACGTACACAAGTCTCAAATATAAATAAGTTAGAAAAAGACGAAAGAAAGAAAAAGAGTTTATTCACGCCAAGCATGACGCATACCAAAAAAAAAAACAAAATTAAAAAAGTTCGGTTTACCTCATGTGTGATGTCCCCAGCTGCCATCATGTAAGAGCCAGTAAGTATTATAAGACACAAAATGTATGCAGAGGTTGCCAGCAGATAGGTAACGTTGCGTTCCACCACCTGCAAACATATATTTCATTAATTTTCATACAAGTTTAAGAAAAACAATCATAATAAAAGTTCTAGAATCCGGCGTTTATTTTCGTTGTGCCTAAATCCTTTTTTTCAACATTGCTTTCAAGACCTAGAAATTTATGTAGAAATAAGCGTTGCTGCGGATTAGACTATATCCTATTTGGCTGGAGTGTCCCGTATGTTTGCTTACTTTTTTATGATGGGAAATCATCAGACGACTTCTTCCGCTCTGGGTGGAGCGGAAGGGCGTGTCAGACTCTTACTGACTAAAACCCATCCGTGTTCCTTCTAAAGCCCTTTGCGTTCCGAGGCCGCGGTGACTCTTTCGAACAAATTCCGCAACCCTGGTAGGCTCTGGCCTTAGCGGGCCCCGTCTCCTATGCTGACATCTCTTTGAGGCGCGCATAGAATACAACGCGCCATCGACCCGGGCCTGGTTGTGACCGGACAGCGAGCCACCCAACGCTCGCCGTCCGCAGGCCCGCTCCTACAGTGGCCGGGGATCGCCTTTCGACTCCCGACGCCCGGGGCGTCTTCTCCTGTAGCGGCGGTTGGGGCGAAGGCCTTGTCTTTCCCTCGCGCGGTCCGCCTCCTCCTTCGCTAGCATTACTCCTTCATGTATGCTTACTTACAACTAGCTTGATAAGGCACATGACAAGCAGAGCGACGCTCTCCATCACTTGGATACTGTATAGAGGCCCCATGGACTGCTGCACATTCCGAGCACACCTGCAATAAGAATTACTTAAAGTTTTTGATCTGATTCTTCAAGATAGCATCAAAAAAGATATTGCGTATCACATCATGGCGCAACAACATTTCTTCCATTAGTTCCAATTGACCGTCACGTTATCATTCAACCCTTTTTCTTTCATGAAATTCCTCACAAAATCTATGGTATCTTTTCTTTGACTATTGTCTTCCTCTCCATCCATCAACATTTATAGTAAGTGAATCGAGAAATTTATTAAAGTCTGTCTATCTGCGTACTGACATGGATAAGGTCTAACAAATAACATTTCGCGATCTCCAACACTTTAAAGTGGTACCTACCACAAAGCATCTGCATGCAGCTTGATCCCGACCACGAAATCTTTTTTAAAATCCTCCGCAAGTTCTTTCCTCGTCCTCTTTCCCTTATTCTCCATAGTCCTGATTCTCAGCTTGCGGAAATACAACCTTAGGACCCTGAACTTATGGCCTACAGTGAGGAGGGCGCATAGGGCGAGACAGTCCATGGCTGCCATCATCGCCACGATGCAGTACCAGTGGAACTCCACGAAGAAACGAAGCACATTCATGAAGAAACCTGTCTGTGATGAATTGGGGAAGTATACCACTTCTGTGCGGATTGGAATGTCTGGAAGAACAAAAAAAATCAAGCAAACGTTTTAACAAAACAGTTGCTCGAAAGCAGCTGCAAAATCTTACTTTCAATGAAATGAAGCCTGATTCCTTCGATGGTTGCTGAAGTCAGAGTCACGTAGGAAACAACGGTCAACGAAAAGCAATGCCTAGCAAACTGCTTCACAGACATTTTCTCCAGCTCTATCGAGTGGAAAACAGACCTGGAACCTTCCAGCAACCGCTCCATCACCACCTTGATGCGGCTCTTCCAGATGTACAGTGTCAACACCTTGCAGTAGATCAAGGGATGCGCAAAACTGAATTGCACCAAGTCGTTCTTCTCCCGGTCTGTTAAATCAGTTCTGGCATACGAAAGCAGTTCGTCCAGCACGATAAATATGATGTAACCATTAGCCACTATCATCCAGGTCGAGTATATTTTCTTCCTGTAATAGGAAACGTCGGTTTTCTCATACCAGAGATCCCCCATTCCTAAATAAAACATCAAATTACATAGCGCTTTGAAGTAATGCTTCTGAGGATGGGTTTCCTTTAGTGGCGGGACGTCCATTCCGATTAGTTTTAAAAATCGAATTGCTAGGAAGTTTGGATAGCTGGTCACTGGGTATGATTAATTAAAATTGGTCTTTTTGATTTCAAAAACCAATTACTCAAATTGGTTAATTCGATAAATGGTAGTTTCTCTGATTAATGATCCGGTAGTTATGAATCAATTTATTAGTTTGCGGAACTTTGTACCATATTCTACGAGTTTAGTTTTAGGGATCAGTGCGGCTTTTCCCTTAAGGCATAGGAATGTTATGTATTGAGTTAGAAACAAAACTATATTTATAAGCGAGATATTTCTTTATAATTATTATGACTCAGCAATATAAATTATCATGACTCAGACCAATTTTAACAGATATCTCTACCATACCATTTGGAGATAACTACTTTTTACATTCTGAAACCAAATAGTATTTTCGACTTATTCTCAAGGCCAACGTTTGCCTCCCACCCTGTGAGTGCTGTTAGTGATGAATGTTAGTGCGTACTCCCAGCGACACTTGTAAAACTTGTCGTGACTTGCAATGAAATCTCAAGCACTTTCCTTTTTTACCTAATAAAATATTACATACAGAGGATTTCATATTTTAAATACTAATCTAACTATATACATTTAAAATAAAAATTCCTAAGCAAAATATGGCGTCAAAAAATTCGTCCGCATCGCTATCGACTGGGAGTGAGTCCAAAAGGCTGGCGGCATTGTCATTGTATGGCAATGCTTATCCTCTGTCCGAGGTAAAAGCCAGCCCTTGGGTCACGCGAAGTGTCAACTAAGCGTTTAGCAAGTTCTATATATAACGCATGAGCACTCGGAACCCACGGTCCAAGAGTTTCAACCCCAAACGGCTCGAAAATATAATTGCCAACTTGGTTATTATATTTCCGCCGCTTGAAGTTGGTCTTAAATTAATCATTATTGTTCTATTAGACCGTAATATAATGAACTGTAATTAATTTAACTTAGTAGTATTTAACTAGGACAGCAATAGTTAGGAATAAACGCTAAATAAATGCTGTGAAAAAATCAGTGGTGTGCCACTGATTTTTTCACAGCATTTATACTATAGTAGGCGCCAGATAATCGTGGAATAACGGTCATTGACCCACCTACAATTATTGACATTTTTAATTTGAAAAACGGAATTAATGACACAAAGCTGTCCCGAATCATCATCTCTCGTGATCCTTAACATTGTCTAATAATGAAAAACGATTCATATTTAATTGTTCAGGTACCTATGAACAGTTATTAGGGAAAGGTCAATATACTTTATTCCACATTTATCTGGCGCCTACTATAGTGTGATAATCAGGTGTGGCTACGAGTCGGCAATGTATTTTTTTAAACGTATGAACCAAAAAGACTAGCTAAAAATTAAATGAAAAATAGGATTATTGTATCATAAGTGGTAAGGATCAATCATGACCATGATGCTTCAAAGTTGTTGATTGAATGATAAAATTGCCGGTACCTTACCATAAAATTAAAAAAAAAACATTCCTTTTGTCATCCTTAATTTATAATTTAACTATTTTTAGCTTAATGTGGAACAATGTCAAAGATTATATTTATTTTGAATGGGGCGTTGATAGCTGCGCCACAGTATTTTACTTTTGTAGCTATCTTCCGTATTCATGTGTAATATGTAAACTTAAGTTGTTCCAAATAAACTTTTTTATTTATTACTAGCTGACCCACGCAACTTCGTCTGCGTCACATTTTTCATGAATGCTCGGCTCCTATTGGTCGTAGTAGAATGGTAAATAATCAATTATTATCGACTGCCGAGAGTAGAAAATAATTACAGTACTAATAAAAAAATAGGGGTTGGTGATAGAAAAGTGAAAATTTAGGATTGTATGTATTTTTTAATGCCACATTATAAAAATATAAAAAAAAAATGTCCAAAAATAAAAAAAAAATGTTAGGTGTGGACAACCCTTATCACTTAGGGGTACGAAAAAAAGATAGTAGCCGATTCTCAGACCTACTGAATATGCATATAAAATTTCATAAAATCGGTCAAGCCGTTTCTGAGGAGTATGGTAACTAACATTGTGACACGAGAATTTTATATATAAGATTTTGTTCTGTTTGAGAATTCTGTCGAAGGTGTCTAATAAAACAAGCATTAACATTGATAATATTATTTATGTTCCTGTATTAATCGAACACCTATGGGTCTTTACCTGAAATAAATGAATTTTATTTTATTTTATTTATTTAACTACACTACCGAATTTAAGAAAGAAAATTTTAAAATATTTTTTTCTCTTCTCAAAGTACCATTGTTATCAAATAATGAGGACAGAATGAAGAACCATTGTCTGCCAACAAACAAGGGATGATAACATTCTGATAAGCTGATAACATCTTTCATGGAAATATCGTGGTTAGTTTTTCTTCATTTAAATTAAAATAACGATACTAGGTTGTTTTTTGGCCTTTATATTTTCTTTCGCTTAATAAGGCAATATAAATAGAAAATCTATCAAACTCTCAGGGGAACTGCTTGATAATTTGGTGCCAAAATTTTGTCTCAATTCTGAGGCGGTTGTGCTGAATTTAAGTAATTAATGCATCCGACAGAAAAGGAGATCAGTGATAATCAGAGGTCGGAATTAGATAGAGTTATTTATGTACTTACACTGATTTCATACAGCGAAAGAATAAAGTGGATATGCCTCAAATCCGCGATTAATTTTAAAGAGCAGAAAAATCCCGCAATAATAAAAAAAATACTTTTACACAATTTAAACCACTGCACGCGCGACGTTGCCAAATTTACATCAACGACATCGGACGTCCGTAGTTGCAAAATTCCAATGCGCACACGCGCGATGTTGCCACATTAGTAGTTCGCACAACATAGCTTGTGAGAACAAAAGAAAAATTATTATTATTTATTAATATTGTTGGCCACACGGCATTGTAAGTATATTGGAAATCCCGAGAAGATCCATTTTAATATCAACATTTCGATGCAAGTACATAAATAACTGTACCTATTTCCGACCTCAGGTGATAATGCAGCGGTTTCATATCTTCCACTGCTCTGATGTAGTCTCCTTGGTCCAATGATACGAAAAATGTCTTAAGAAAGGTATAGTGAATGCTACAAATTACCTATACCTATATAAGTTAGAATTAAATTAAAGATGTTGTAGCATTTTGAATCGACGCACTTTTAAATTGACAGGCAAAAGTGCTAAGCTGTTCCGTTGCAAAGTTTGTTCCAAAGACACATTTTTGCGTACGGCACAGAATGGCTTAAATCGTCACAAATTGATGTCTTCATTACGGGTAGCCGTCAAAACGGCCGCCACTGTTTAACCAGAGACTAAATTCCCGTAATTGCAATTAGAATTTGAAAGATTTGAAGTACAAGAATTGGTTTCCAGGATCGATCACTAGCGATAGCAGTTCAAACAAAACTAGCTTTACGATTAGGTTTAGACCTTCTGCAGTCTCCTTGGTCCTTGGTTTAATTTATGCACGATAAACTACTTCTTACAAAATAAGGAATAGTAAAGCTTTATACAAACCTTCCCGGCTCACAACACTTCCGAATTTATTTCTAGTTAAAGAATTTACTGACAAAAAAGTAACAGACAAATATGGTTACTGATTACTTTAATTATTCCTACCTACTTAAATTGGTTTATCACATATTGTTAAAATTTCAAATTAGTACCTACTAGACCATATTTAGTGTAAGCATACAGATGTACCTGAGAGACTTACTAGTGTAATTGAAATTGAATTTATATTATAAATTAATTATTAAAACATTAGTTTTATAAATACATAACATTCGTTACTTTTGTGAACAATTTCCCAAATATTTGTATGCCAGTAAATGGCAAAACATGTTAGATCATGATTCTAAAAATAAGACCTTAAATGTACCATGATTTAAATGCAAATAAAATATTCTTTCTTATTCATCTGCAAACAGGCGGAACAAAATCCATAATACATATTACAAGATCTCAGTACTCGAATTTATATTTTTTACAGCGCAACGGATTCCATTTTATTATTATCGTTTTATATCGAGTTACTGTTCCATATTTCCCGCCGCTCTTGCGCGTCGGATCTGATGCAAATTGAAGTGTCTAAGAATTTAAATCCCTATGAATTTTAAAATATACACAGCACTCCTGCGGAAGTGAAATTATTTAGCTAGGGAAATGTGACGTTAGTCTTGTGCAATAACTGGGTGATAAGAATCCGTTTTTGAAGATTTGTGAAAAATGGACGATGAGATAGGTTTTCATAACAACAAGTCGGAATTATATTGTATGCAGACTCTAAGATGCTAATAAACGCAATTGCATTGGGCTGTTCATTGGAGGTGAATATTCATAAATCGAGAGTTTCCAAATAAATAAATAGTGCCCATGAGAACCTTACTGCCTGATTAAACATCACTTGGAGCGTTCGCACCATGCAGCCGCTCATAATGATCTCAGATTTCTCTAGATGTTGGCAAGTATTATAAGATTGTCGTTAAGATGATTTGTGACTTAAATTTGAACGCTTTTTAAGTATAGACCCCTTCTGAATTTGTCCAAAGAAACGATGTTTGGACTGTCCAAAAGAAGATATGGCTAAAATGGGAGGTGACTACTAACAATAGTGACTAATCGAGACGCAAGAAGTCATGTTGGGCCAACTCTAAATAAATTGAGATAATGCTAAGAGAATGATGATGACCAAACTTGTAAGATTTACGAAGATTCACTTCTCTACTGTCTTAGGCTCAGTAGGTAACCCAAAACAGCCCAGGGATGTGTCCTAACAGGCGTGGCACAGAGCGGGTTCCGGAGTGGTTTTTTAAGAGGTACCGCTGATGGTAATCACCGGGTTGGTTTTAGTGAGGTAAAAAGAGTCCAGGCGTCTATTGAAGACCTTTTTTATACCTATTGAAGAAGATTTAACCACGAAACAAAAAAGAAAAAAAAAATGGCAAAACAAACAAACAAGCTATCCTCCCTTCTCTACTTTAATAAACATATGAATATCTCACAACGCGACCGCGCAAGGAAGCAGCCATATGTCATAGTGTGAGCCCGTAACTCATTCCAACTCACGGTTCAATCCCCAGCGGGAAATGCAGACTTGCTTAGTTGCTCCACCGCCTGCCAGTCATCACACACACGAAGGCAATGTATCCGCAGTGCGTGAGTCAGCAATTTAAAACAAACCACCTACATTAAAAATCGGATATTTATCGCTATTTTAGGAAGCACATAAAACATCTCTATCTATACAAATAAGTAAAATGTTAGTGTCTGTTCGTAATACTCTCAAAATAACAGCTTTATACTAAATGCATAATATGTAATGGTAAGTTCATGTTTTATAAAATAATGTAAATGTTTGCATGCCGAATGGTAAAATATGGCTTAACTTTGACTACCATAGCAACTATTGTATAAACTATATTTGCAAAATAAAATAAAATTCTATTTTATTATTTTTTTTGTTTGTCTGTCTGTTTGTTCCGTTTTATTTGAGAAACGTAACGTCAGGTAACTGTCACTGGCAGAGAGCTGATGTTATTTAGGTGTAACTTAAGGCTCTTTAAGGGTTCCGTGCAAAAAAATAAAACCCATGAAAATACTTTTCATGCGAGCGAAGCCGCCGGTAGAAGCAATAGTAGGTAATAAATCATTCTGGGTTTCTCTTTGGGTCCTGTGAAAACAAACATTGGATTTGGTTCGCTGGCGAATGAGATGTCTTTATGATAGCATCTCAGATTGAGATATTTGGTCTACACTTCCAGCAGAGGAAGCGTGTGATGCGATTTTCATTCTTGGTTCCAAGTAAGGCGTCGTCCTAACACAAGACGATTATCTACGAGTACGCGGTCGAAGCGATCATTTGTGAACAAAATGATCACGTCGATCGCTTATTCGCGCGATGATTATATTGTAGGACGACGCCTAAAGATGGGTACTGACCGGTGTTACGGGGCGTAACATGTGACAAAGCGAGCATTCGTGCAGTCAGTACGTGGAAACGAGCACGAACATGTGCGTATGTGTTTTGTTTTACACGGATTTTAGAACACGGCGTAACACAACATGCTCGCTGCGAATGTTAAGGTGGGTACTCACCTAGCCGTGTAGCATGTAACGTATCTGATACGGTATCAACCTACAAGTGGGTATGGCTCGTCACCGCGTATCCAGTTAAGAGCTCCCGGATACGTCCACGCGCACACTGTGAGCCGCTTTTGTGTAACTGTTAGCTAGCGTCTCGCAGCAGGCTCGTGCCTACGTACTCACTTGATACAATAACAGATACGTTGCATGCTACACGGCTAGGTGAGTACCCACCTTTATATTACGGCCCGTGATACCGGTCAGTACCCAGCTTAAGTGAGAACAGTTCACAGAGTATATCTAAATACAGCCGGGAAGTACACTGAGCTTAAACCATCATTAGCTCCAAACGCCGAAACCGTCGATGACTTCAAGCAATCACCAATGCTAAATAGTCAGATAACGGACTAAAAAAGCCGAACTTCCGTCCATAATTCAAGTCAGATCCTTCCAGTAAGGAGCTAATTCCGCGAAGGAGGCTGTAATCCAGAGATTTATTACAACAAGACGCCGTGAGCCGCGTTGGAGAGATTAATTGTCGCCGCAGCCACAATGCAGATGTTTCTCTACATAATATTGTTATGGCTACGCAATTTTTTGACAGCCTGACTTTTTAAAGGAATTCTTTTTGTCAGTTGAAAAAAATAAAAGTTTAGAAGAGGAAGTTTAAGCAGGTTAGGGTGTTTCTCTACATAATATTGTAAAGGCTACGCATTTTTTTGACAGCCAGACTTTTTAAAGGCTTCCTTTTTATCAGTTTAAAAAAATTTTTAGAAGAGGAAATTGAAGCAGGTTAGGGTGTGTTTCCACCAGAGATGCGTAGCGAGGGATGTGTTTTTAAGAATCAATAGAATCGCTTAATTTACCTAGCCTGTAGTGAGGCTAGGTAAATGAAGTGATTCTATTGGTAGCGAGGAATGAGTATGTGTGAAAACTCATTCCTCGCTACGCATCCTTGCACATCTCTGGTGGAGACGCAGCCTTAATGGCTGCTGTTGAAAAGACTCTCTAAGTTCGAGTAATTTCAGGGTGAAGTGTAGCTAAGGGTAAATGACAATTTTAGTGTCATTTTAGGGTGCATCGTCCTCATATAATATTAAATTAATTTTTGTATACCAAATATTGTAAAACCATAATTTGAAAAGAGTAACTATGGAATTTCTTTACCGTCCTTTTCCATAAGAATCTACCTTTCCGAATGGACAGTAGTCACTTTATTGATTTAATACTATTTATATTACTGAACTGTGAATGATGACGTTCAAAAGTGCCGTTTAATGGCCTAATTGAAATAAATGCTTTGATTTGACTTTGACAATATTAAAGTCTTACACAGGCAACTAATGGTAGATGTTAAGCAAATAATTCTGTTAAATGTACCAAAAAAAATAAAGCGCAATTTATCAATTTAAAGTATTTATTTCTTACGAATATTTTCAACAAATAACCAAAACAATTCATTTCTACACTAGGAACAATGTACTATTATTAGAAAAAAACTTACAATTATTTAAAAACTTAACTAATGTTACAACTTGCAAGTTGCTACTAGCGCCGTCGTGGACTAAATGCGAATTAATCTTGTAGAAGTGTCAGCATGACAGTCCGTCATTGTCAAACTTTTGACATACTGTCAACATGAATGACCATTGAAGCTATATTTTCGCCCTTGGCAGACAATTACAACTAGAAAATAAATAAAATTTGTACTGAACCTAATCACTTCACTTGGCGTATTAGGTCAAATATTCGCGTCACTTGTTCAATACAAAATAAATGTTATGGGGTTAAAAATAAGGTTAATTTTGTATTGCACAAGTTACACAAATATTTGGCCAAATATTTGTGTAACTTGTACGCCAAGTAAAGTTCCAGCATAACATTAGTGATAACTGCTGAAAGCAGCACCAAGGGCCAAAATATGCTTAATTACATGTATTTAACAGACACATTATTTTTAACCTAACAGATATGCAACTTCCACACCGACAACCGTCGGCGTCGATTCGAATCTTTGCCACTAGAACAGCCCCCTGACGTTTATGTTGGGCCAATAATATACTTGAATTTAGCCCAAATACCTACTGGCCTAAGTAAATAATAAAGGTTGTTTTCGTTACTGTTTCACAACTCACTATAAGAGCATTCGATCAGGAGTACTACAAGGTAGTATTTTAGGACCTCCTCTATTCCTCCTGTACATTAACGATTTACCGAATTCCACCAATCATAAATGCGTGCTGTTTGCCGACGATGTCTCAGTGATTGTACCAAGCAATAATATCCAAAACCACGAAAGAGAAATAAATGACATAGTTGGTTGGTTAACACTAAATGACCTTAAGGTGAATTTGGCAAAAAACAAAATATGTACATTTTAGCAACTACAATCAAATTAAAAAACATAATTTTAACATAACATTCGAAGAAGAAAAAATAAATAGAGTTAACAACATTCGATTTCTTGGAATTATCTTAGACGTACACTGCAATTGGAAATTACTTATAGATACGGTATGCAAGAAACTCAATAGATTTGTTTACGCTTCAAGACAGTTAAGTAAAACAGTTAGTGAGACAGTAGCTCTTACTGCGTATCACGGCCACGTAAGCTCCATTTTAAGGTACGGGTTATTGTTATGGAGCAACTCGCCACACAGTAGCAGAGCTTTCATTATACAGAAAAAGTGTATCTGAGCAATAGGTAACGTCGGGCCTTTTGAAACATGCAGGCCGCCTTTCAGAAAACTAGGAGTACTTACTCTTGTTTCTATGAACATAATGGTCATTGGGATGTTTATTAGAAACCAATCACATTTATTTGTAGATAGTAATGAAAAGTGTAAATATAAGACAAGAGACCCTACTAAATTGCAAATTTATACTTCTTGTAGAAGCACATTGCATAAAAGGAATAGTTTTTGGATGTCCATTAAAATTGACAGTCATATTTCACGTCCGTTAAGAGAACTTCCATTATATAAGTTTCAAAAGCAAATGAAATTATGGATAATGGAGAACTGCTTTTATACCATAGATGATTTTTTTAACTGTAAGACAATCTCTGTAAGTTATGTGTTGATCTATTGTATTCGTGAACTATTTTATTCTATTTTACTGTGCCTAGTAGTAAATTTACGCATGCCTCCTATAGGTGAGATCTGTAAACCTCTTAGTATTTTATTGTAACAGCTATTGATTTTACTTGGAAACAAAAACAAACATTCTATAAGTGGAATTATTGAAACGAATCTATTGATTTGTCATAGTCAACGAAGAACGACGGACCAGTTGCGCTGATTCTGTGGTCTCAGCACCAAACATAGCCGAGTCCTTTAGGGGTAGTTTTGTGGGTACTCTAGTACATTCAATGTCGTAGAGTACCCACAAAATCCGTGCGGACGAAGCCGCGGGCCATGTGCTAGTAAATCATAAGACTACAGTACTATCCGAATCATATCCAAGATCGGTTTCTGTATTACAGTCTACGTTTTTCCTAAGCTTACATTCTATATTTCGTCGTTTTCCATTATGATTGAACTTCTCTTTACATATCCTTTTGTTTTGTTCAGGTTTAGAGTCATTCTGTAGTATTCTTTTTTTATATTCATCTAAAGAAATTTTCTTAGCGTCCTCTTTTCTTTTGCTTTCTTCGTTTATATTCCATATATTATTAGATTTTCTTTTGCAACACTTGACGAAATCTCTTTTCCTCATCGGTTTGGTTTCATTTCTTATCATGAATCTGGGATCTCCAGGTTGTAAATCAATATTAGATGCTCCACTTTGGGTCTGTAAATTTGGAGTCACTTGCTCTAAAACTTTTTGATATGTCGGTATAGGCAAAATTGGCGGCGAATATCCCATTGCTGATTTTGTTTGCTGGATAGGATTGTCTTTCTTGTTCATTGTTAGTTTCAAAGTTTCAAATCTACCAGGATTTTTGGACATAATTGCCACTTCAAGTGTGTTCTCTTTTTTGTCTTTTCCAAAAATTTTACCGGGGTAAATTTCTTTAAAGTCATTTATATTTTCGTCAACAAATGACAATTTGTCTAATTCTTTTAACATTTCCGTCTTGGTTGCAACTACTCCTGAATCTGGCGAACTCATAATTTGAGGATTTGTTAATTGTTCTGCTTCAACCGTTCCATTTTTGGTATCAACATTTGTTTTAGCAGGCATAGCGACTATGTTAATTTTCTTTACTAAACCATTGGTATTCATTCCAATAATAGAACCGTTTTTAGCCTGTAGGGTATTTTGCATTACTGATGCTGATGGACGGTTGAAATAGGAGCAATTCTTGGATTTAGTCACGTCATGAATATTTCTTGGCGCATTATTAGTTGGAGGAGCAGAAGGTGGGGGTGGTGGCGGTGGAGGCACTAAATTTTGTGGCAACCAACATTCTCTGTAAAAATCTTGCACTGGATTACTCGGTTGTTGAGCTATATGACCATGTGCAGGATAGAATTGATTTGTAAAAGAATTGGCAGGGTTTGGGAAATTACTCGGAAGCCTCTCCGAAGGGGCAGGTGGATAAAATATAGTGAAAGGTGGTCGAGGATCTCTGAATCGTTGCTGTGAATGGCTCAGGAGGATATTAATGGGTCTTTGAGGATGAGGAGCCATGGGTTGCATAGGGGGTTCATGGAAATTCTCATTGGGATAGTTTGTGTGATTATTTGACTTTAAAATTATGGCCGATGCAAAACGGTTCTGTACTGGGACATTGATATTATTGTTAGAAATATTGTTGCCACTCATTCTATTAGACAATACATTATGGTTAGGAAAGTTAGAACCATAATAAGTGGGGAAGTTGGTTTTTTGATTGGACTTTGATCCACTTGTAGGCGTAATGACTGTTGTCGTTAAGACGTTACTATTGGAGACTGGTTTGTTATTTTTAATTGGTGCCTTAAGAGAAGAATTTGTTATAGGAAAAGTATTTAGTTTTTGCTTATTCACATTATCTTGATGACTCTCACGCAAAAGGTTCTGTTCAAAAGTCTTATTTTGACTTGAAGGCATAATTGGAGCGTTTTGGAAGTTGTTGGTTCTGAAGTCATTCTTATTACCTTCATTATAATTCTTGGGAAGCCTGTCCGACACAATCAATGATTTAGAATGAATGCTACTGACTTTACTTGTGGCTTTATCTTGTATAATATTCGATTCTTTTCGCAAAGCTTGTTTATTAGTAACATCAAGAGGCTTTGTAACTGGAGCAATTTTTGGAATAACGTCTTTTGGTCGATTAGCCTCATGCATTAAATTGCAGCTATTTGAATTACAAAGCGTATCAAATATTTTTTTTATTTTAGTGGGCTCTTTTGGTAACTTAGAATTAGTATCAGCTTTATTGCATTTAGAAGGTATTTCCTGTTTAGGTTTCTTTGGGACAGTACTGCAATGTAGAATTGGCGACTTTGGCTCATTCTTTTGTTTTTCAGTCTTTTTACGAGGTTTCTTATCAAGTTTAGTAGCTATACTTTGTGTGACATCTCGACATCTTTGTTTCGTGCATTTTATTTTTTTGATATCTACTTTATTATTATTTTTTACCAATTGTCCTACCCAGGAATTGTTACTAGTACTACTTTTCATTGTAATTTGATCATTTTTATATTTATTCGTTATTTTCACATCTTTCACGTGTGTTGTTTCTTTTGTTGATATATTTGAATTTTTTTCTGTAATAGTTGTTTTGGAACTTATTTTCTTTTCATCAACAACGTTTTGTTTATTTTCTGAGTTTTTCAAAAGAGATATACTTGGCACTGTATTTACAATTTTCCCTTCAGATGTCTGATCGCTGGTTTTCTTTGTCTTCAAATTATCGATTAATTTTTCAGATACTTTACTGATTTGAAACGGTTTGTCACCCAAATCTTTTTCGTTGTTAATTTTAAACTGTGTATTATTTCTCTTTATTTCATCAGTTAGTGGTAACAGGTGAGTGCCGATGATATGGCTAAGTGTTCTGTCAGCAGCACTTACGTAGTTTTCATCAACCATAACACTTTTTTGTTTCGCAACCACCTTTTCAACTAATTTTTTTCTATCGATTTTAACGTCTAGAGTAGTATTTGTTTGCATTTTTGGTGTAATTTTCATACCCACAAGTCCTTGATTACGTTTGAAATCAACTTTAACAACATTCTTTATACTCAATGCTTTTTCTAACTCCTTATCATCTCTACGAAGCTTCATAATTTCCAGGTTTTTATTAAATTTTGCTGGACTTTCTATTGATGGTATTGTTGTTTTGCAGTTTTGATCATTATTAATTATTTTATTTGTGACATCTTGTGGATCTTCCACTATAAAACAATCATCAGAATCGTCCGCTACATCTTCTACGTCTATTTTATTTTCACTGTCACTATGTTCAGTTGAATTAATTTGCATTACTTGTTGAGAATACTTTCTAAAGTACCAAGGGAATTTTCGGCAATCCACTAATTTAACCGTTAATGGAGAAATATCACACTCACTGGTGGGGCTGCTTTGTAACGTTTGTATAAGGTCATCATCGGGCACTCCGAGTGTAGAATTTTGTAATAGTTGACAGAATTCATCATTTGCAAATGTCCATCGGCTTTCTGGGTCCCTTTTGATACCTGGTGAAAAAAAATAGAAAATAATTTTAGTTGTGCTGTTATCATGCTTGCATTTTTGAATCAATGGGGTTCGAATTAGGTGAAATGGGTGTTTTAGCTTTTAAGATTTAAAACTGATTTTGCTTTTGACTCTATATTAACTACGTTTACCTTTTACCTTATGCTACTACTATATTCATCAACCTCGTCTCACATTTGCTAAACAATGTTACGCTCGCTGAGCAGCAGCCTCCCGATCATCATCATCTGTCTAGCCTTTTCCTAGCTTTCAGTGTAACCGGTGGGATTTTATTTTATTTATAAAATAAATAAATAAAATAATGCAGGTTCGTTTGGTTCACCCGAGCATCATGCAGTTATGATAACCAGAACATATGGAGTGCAATCGCACACAATACTAGTGCCTGGTGGCACTAGTATTGTGTGCGATTGGCGATCGAATACTTTAGTCATTTTTTTAGAAATTTGTTGATTTATTTTTTTACCTGACCGTCTTTGCTCTGAGATTCCTTTCCATTAAAAGAACAATTTGTGGGTTTGTTAGTGGCCCGACACCTTGTGCAGAGAAAAAAAATCTAATAATTTAGCAGACAACTATGAATAGCGACAGCGACTAGAGATGCCATTTGTACTTAAAACACCCTTGCTCTGTGCTGAGCATGACAGCTTTGGCTATCATAGCCAAAGCCGATTTTCTTTGTAATACGGAAAGTTTTGACACTGCGATCTCCAGCTGTGTCCGCTAAGACACTTGGGTGCTTACTTGCCCAGTGCTTAGAAAAGTTTCAACTTACCATGTCCATGCGGCTGGCTGCCGAAGTAGACGGCGTTGATGTTACTGTCGAACAGTCTGATCGGATCGTCGCAGTTCTCGTCATCCGTGTCTTCACTCAAAGGAGACTTCATTCTGAAGCTATCTGCCAACAAAAGAAAGCTACTTTTATTATAAAGTTTCCAAACGTCTTTTATAATGCGCACAGCAAAGGAGTGGACATTTCTGCCTGCGTCTGTGTTTCCGAACGCATACAACCGTAATCTCTTCAAAATTAGAGTGAACAGGCTTCTCCTGGGTAAGCTCGCTCCATCGTCGACTTTGTCTCTGTCATCTATGACCTAGACTAGAGTCAAGAGCAAACCCATATTAAATAAAAATAAAAATAAAGCTAAACAACTCAGGTATTGCAGCGGAGAGGGCTTCTTGGAATCCTAATAGCCGGTCGCACATCTCACTAAATAGCACTGCTTCCCTGCATTCACGCTGTTCTGCGGATCAATAATAAACACAAGACCATACGTAGGCCTCGAAGGTTCATATTCTATTGAAACTCTGTTCTATGTAAGGTCTGTCAGCTCAAGGTCAAAAAGTATTGATTAACGCCGAAGTGCGGCTTCTGTACTTTACACACACTAGTCAAAATAAAACCATTTAAAACTAAGATTGTGTACAAATAGAATTGGAGGGTTCCTAATAAAATGCTTGAGTGGTCTATACTAATATTATAAAGAGGTAAAGTTTGTAAGTTTGTATGTAGGGGGTAATCTCTGGATCTCCTGAACTGATTTTGAAAATTTTATTTTGTATATGATAGGCACGTTCATGGGGAATGCAATAGGCTATACGGGAACGGGAAATTCCTACGGGAACAGGAAAAATGGGATATGCGTGTACGAAGTCGCGGGCTACAGCTAGTGAAGGATAAAACAGTGATCAAGACAACTACTTTTAACGTTTCCAACAATATTTCGGTCGGAACCGAGATGGTACTTGTTAGAATGCACGAGCAGGACTCTCCTTAAGAAGAGAGGTCCCTTTATTGTATACGAGTACGCTTTAAACTCAACAGGGTCATTAAGGGCGATAGATAGAAGGGTAGTTCAAATGTCACAACAACAACTGCATGGGAAAAATAACAAATAGTTAGCTAATGAGATGATAGGGCTAAAAATTTATGAGATATTTTGATTTCTCTGAGATGAATGAGATGCGAATACGAACGTTGCGACAAATCCGAAAATATGAGGATTAGCGAAAAACACTGAAAGGAGTCTCGAGCCCGATTTTAATGAAAAGTAAAACTGCATGATTCGTTTTTTTGAAAAATCGGTATTCCTAGCCAGGCTTCGATCTGGTTGGTTTTGAAAAAAAAACAAGCATATTACACCGAAAGTGTCGCTTATAAAATAATAACTATTTGTAACAAATAATTTCTAAAAATACTAAAAAGTTTTAGTATGTTGTGATAATATAATTGAAACAAGTTTTGTTTTTAAACTTTTCCAATTCGTCATTCATAAAAAAAATATGAGGGGCCTTGACATCAAGAGAGCAGAGTCAAAATTTTCCTTTAAGCGTAAAATCCGAAAACACTACTTAAAAGCTTGTCATTCTTAGTTGTTCTTCGTCATGATTACTATGAATTCTCTTAATCGGTATGATTATTATATATCATATTTATTATTTTAGCATAAATATGTATTTTATTAGTATTATATATATTATATGTATATTCTTTCCGAATTGTTAAAATTCTATTTTGAATATTTATTTCTATTTATTGTACACCTACCACAGTATAGTCTTTATAACCCAAAGGTTGACTGGTAGAGAATGCCTTGATGCATTAAGTCCGCCCATGTACCACTATTGTACATAAAGTTTAAATAAATAAATAAATATTATTTTTGGTTGTCGACTGCTTAACCCTTTCATAGCACACACACCAACATTTGCATCAACACTTATGTGAAACTTAATGAAATAAGTCTTTATTAGGCTTAACCTACACAAAATTAATCTACACTACTTTAAAGTTTCACTACCTTAAAACAAGGTTCACGCTTAAAACCTAACATATCACAAAATCACTTTTAAAAACTCTCGAAAATTAACATAGGCTTGTCTTAAAACTATGACCGATCCTTATCGAGATACGAAGTCAAATGCCATCGTCGTCTCCCAAACATTTCAAATCACTTTGCCCATTCCATATTCCCACAGTTTTGCATAAAAGACGAATCTCCTTTTTGTTCCTGGTCGTCAATTGTTTCAACATGCTAGCCAGATGTGGCGCTTGTTTTAGAAGTTCCGATATTTGTATCGGTTTTTAGAATATACTTTCTATTCAAAATTGCATTACTCCCAAAAGGTGTTAAGTCAACTTTCCTAATTGTGTTTAAATATTCCACGTGTTTTTTTATTTTTTTTATGGTAAATTAGTGGCCCGCCCCGGCTTCGCCCGGATGTAATAATTTTCTCTAAATTTCCTTTCATAAGAACCTTCTCCTGACAATAACAAACAACAAAAACATAATTAGCGAAATTGGTCGAGCCGTTCTCTAGTTTTGCGCTTAGCAACACATTTGGCGATTTATTTTTATTTATATAGGTAGATTAGGTTCAAATGAAATGAGAACCTTGTAAAGTATCTCCGTATAGTTATGTTTATTCGCCATCTACATTGGAACCATTTGCCGGGTTAAGTTGTTTTTTCAGATGAGATGAGCGAATTGATTTTTAGATAAGAAAATAAAACATAAAATAATGTTTTAAGATACCACAATATTTATGTGGAAATTGGATAGATTGCAAGGGTAGAAAAAATTACTTGTTGGCACTTTTTTCTAAACAAACTCCTTACATACTTCTTTAAAAGCTGTAAATAGGCGACCACTGAAAATCAGCGCCGTGCTGTGGGTTCCCCACGGCACAGCATTATGCTGAGTGGAGGCCCTTTTTGCCACAACCACGACATGCATCTACTTTATACCTACTCATACTTTTATTTTTTTCTTATTTAGTTTTTAACGTGTCTTTACTAATATAATTTAAGAACTACTAACACGTTCGTTCATCGTTTAGGGTTTAGTTTAAGAAAAAAAAATATGTATAGGGTAGGTATGCCATTTTGTGGCAATTAAATACTTTTTCTTTCTTTCTTTCTTCTTCTAAATAACTTCTAAAATAAGTGATCAATTTGATAAAAAAATGGTTGGTTCCTGTGCTATAAAATATCGGAAATGCTCTTTGTAGATAAAGCTCTTAGTTTTATAAAAAGTGGACGTCAGATTCCTAGTTCTAGTAATCTAGTGTTCTCTCAAACGCCTACATTCCCTGTTCTTCGTCATTGTTCGTAACAGACGTCATGTTATCAGCTCAGCATGTATGGCGCTGTGGCTGCGGGAGAGGGTCTCGAAACGAGGCGTATCAGATCTGACGCGAACTTCATTGATAGGGGACGAACTAGGTTATAACTCAAAGGCATTATACATTATCTGTAAGTTATGCTTCGAAAAACCCTTATTTTTAACGATACGGTCTCGCGTCAATTATATAAATATTTGCCTACTTCATACACGCATATCCCGTTGTTTCCTGTTCCCGTAAGAATTTCGGGAAACCCCCTACACTCCCCAAGGAACCATATTTTTTGTTCTTTAATGATGGGAAATCATCATATGACTTCTTCAGCTCTGATTGGAGCGGAAGGGCGTGTCAGACTCTTACTGACTAAAACCCATCCGTGTTCCTTCTAAAGCCGTTTGCATTCCAGAGCCGCGGTGACTCTTTCGAACAAATTCCGCAACCCTGGCAGGCTCTGGCCCTAGCGGGCCCCGTCTCCTATGCTGAAATCTCATTGAGGCGCGCGTGGAACACATCGCGCCATCGACCCGGGCCTGGCGGTGATCGGGCAGTGAGCCAGCCAATGCTCGCCGTCCGCAGGCCCGCGCCTATGGTGGCCCACGGCTATGGTGGTTACGGGGATCCAAGGAACCTACATGCCAAATTCCAGCTTTCTACGACCAGTAGTTTCGGCTGTGCGTTGTTTGATAGTAACGTAGTCAATCAATAACAGAAGAATTTTGTAAATATTGATTGATGATTGATATATCGAGTCGTTCATAAAGGGCATAAAGACTTTTTGGCCAAATCTACTTTTTGTGTCTTTCTTAGTTTTTTACGCTCTTCCTATCTGTAGGTATACATAATCCAGACATCTTTGTCAAAATTAGGTAAGTATCTCGAAATTTGAGATACCCAGCTATAAACTCGTACAAACTAGTGTATTTTGATATCCTAACAGTTGTCCTATCAATATGGTAGGGGTATACGCGACTACTAAAATCTAAGGTCAAAGGTCACAAAAATCGTTTTTTTGCTAATTTTTTGCAAATATCTCGTTTCCGACGAGGTTTTCGCTATTTGTATTTATTATCAATATTGTAGAGGATTACATTCCCTACAACTTTGTTTTAATTTTTTTTTCATACGTGGAATCGTTTTCTAGATAAAGGGCCGAGAACGCAGCGGAGCGTCATTTAAGGTCAACCGGTAGTCCGTAGTAGTAGTTATAAGGAGTAACTTTTTTTTAGAAAGAAAAACCCATGAAAATACTATTTCCACGGGCAAAGACGCGGGCAGAAGCTATCCAAACATAACACTCTCAATAATTTTAATCTAATAAAATATTTTTGAAACACGAGCACCTTCTGAATTTAAATTTCAATAACATAGACAGTAAAATTCGGCACGAAATTTGCCTTGGGTCTGTTTGTTTGTTGGTTTTATTCCTCGATACCGAAAGCATACATAATTAATTAATTATTATCATCAGTGCCTTACCTTATTTTCACCGCGAGTTCTTCAAGAAATATATTCTCTCAAGCAGATCAGTTAATATTTCCATACTAAAATGTGTATAATAAATCCATCCGTTTTTGCATTCACGGATCCAATTCTAATTTACACTAAAATAATATTTCTTTGCTTACGATATTTCAAATTGATGATGACACTCGCAAACGTCACGACAAATAATAAACAAAACAAGAATCATTTATTTTAATTCAAATTCATATTGTATTCCAAATAAAAAATAAATAGGTGGTGAATTCTCTGTGATAAATGCTAAGCAAAGAGTTTTCACATTTTGTTATTGTTTTATTTTTAAGCAACTTTATTTCAATGACAATAGAACGCAATTTGATTTGTAGCATTTTAAATTATTGTTAATAATTTATAGTTTTTTCTTTATTACTGGCATTCTATTTTTTTTCATTAATGCCGTTAAGAAAAACCTATGTGGCCAGTGAGTAACCTGGAATCTTTGAACGAAGCCACATTATAGATATTTCAGCAGTATTCTATCTTCATACAAACGGTCGAACCGTGAGTCCTACCTACGTGCCTCGAGTTCAGTATACACTTAAAAGTCTTAAACACAACCTGTCACGAATGTGCCGTAGTGACGAACGAACGGTGTGATGGTTTTGTAAGTAGTAAGCCTGTATTTGATTGAAATAAGTACAAGTACCTATTTACTTTATATGGCAAAGAGATTTTTAATTTATATTAGATTTTTATATATTATAAATTTAACAATAAAGCTTTTCGTACGTCTCAGTCGCGGCGCAAATATTTTTCAGTCGCAAATTTATAGGAATGGTTTTTTTATTAAGTCTACTAATAAAAAAACACAACATGACAAACAAATTTCATATTTAGTTTTGTGATTGTAAATTTAAAAATTTAATATTTACAATCACAAAACTAGAAAGAAGCTCAAGTAGGTAGATGTAATTAAAATACTGTAGACAGGCAGTCCTATCGCGTGTTTATGTACTGCACGGCTGCAGTAGGTATTTTAAGGACAGAGCCGAGTCACAATACTGGTAGATAATTTAATGTGACGAAACCAAACAAAAAAAATTAAATAGGTACATTCTTTATGGTGACCTGACTTGTCTTACAAGTGACATTTTACGCAATCAGAGCCTACACAATAGCTCACAATGGTCGATCCTATACTCCCTCTACGTAATGCCTACACAATGGCCCGCAATGGCCAAGAACATTAAAATTTACGTTGTCTAATGAGGTTTGCTTTCAAAGGAGTATACTTTACCTATTAAAAAAAAAATTTGATTTCAATTACAATGAATTTGTGTCTGCATAATTCGATGCGATTTTGAATGGACATGGTAAATATTGTAGTTGCAATCTAACACTTTTAGCTTAGGTATCTCAGAATATTGAAATGTAACACGATATATTTGTGAACCGATATCCAGAATGAAGACAAAAATAAACTATATTATACCATAGACACGTTAAGGTTCTGTAGGTATTTATCACACCACTTACTTTTAAATAAAATTCGAATTGATTCATACTTAAAAAATACCTTCGTCCATCAACAATTGTTATTATGCCTGACTGAAAACGAATGAAGAATGACAAAATTTAAAAGTTTACACGAAGCATCCCAAGACTTTGCCACATATAGGGAAAGTACCTTTTGATATAAAAGCTTGTCGCGAGATTTAATTGTGTAGATAAAGAAGTAAATTAAATAACTTGATGTGATTGATTTTAACTATTAATCAATCTAACTAAATACGAGTATTTACTTAAATCTCGCGACAAGCTTTTATATCTTATAAATTGTGTAATGACGTTATAAGTTGATAGTAAAAGTTTTAAAATAAGTTTTTTTTTCTTTTTAGTGCATTTAAATAAAAGCTTTGTTTTTAAAAAGGTTTTTTTTTAAATCCGTCCATAGAATTGTAGCGGCATCAATGCCGCCACACGAAATACTAAGAAACGAAATTTGTACGGCAACAAAAAGAACCGCAGCGTCATCTACGGCGAACTAACAACGAAATCCTGCATCGCGCAAGCAAAGTTCTCCGTGCGATTTGAACATATACAACAGTCTGAATATCAACTATCGGACAGTTGCCTACCAGACACAACAAGCGTCTGGTTCGGAGGATCCACCCATTTCCAGTGGAGGTGTGCGGGACTTAACTCTCTGTAACGCATACTCTCTATAGTATCATAAATCTCTCTCGATTGTTTATATGTGGGTCGCTGCTGCAAGCTGTCCACCTCGGTGTTAGGCGTGTGGTAGTGATTCACATGTATTCATGGTTTTAGGTTAAGTTACATAGGTGTAAGGAATATTCTTACAAATACAATTGAGTCGTGTTACTTGTTAAATAAAGGTATTATTATTTCCTTTATTCATTGTATATGTCACCGGAAGATTGTAGCAAATCTTTATTAGATTATAATTTCTCTATAAATTATGAAAAAATTGTTTTGTATACAATAAATCCCATCCAAATTCAATCGTTTCCAATAATATCCGTAACTTATTAATAAAAAATTGTTTCCAATTTCACGCGATATTTTACAATCTTACGGCGTTTGCCATTTTCCGATGATATATATACATATAAATTACATTTTTAAATATTAAAATACGAATATATACAAATATTTAAAAATATAAAAAATAGTAGCCCACATATAAAAAATAGTAGCCCACCGGTATCGGGAACAGGGTCCAAGCTACCGGTGGTCAGGGCCCCTGAGAGAAGAACCTCTTAACTATACGCGCCGTGTCCAGGAGTACTGCTTTCTGGATCAAGTACTTAATCCAGCTGCCCAATGAGAGCCTTTGAGATGTTGGTCGAGGCTCTTGTCAATTATATCATTGGCCGCCACGATTATCAGTAACTTCCGTCCCATCTCAACTAAATATTATATTGGTCAGCTCCCAATCTTACCGGAGGCAGCAGAGTACCAGTGTATAACATGGAGCGATAGCATATCTGACCTCCACAACCCAATAACTGGGTGGCACGATATCACATGGAAAGAAGACTGGTCAGATGTTCTTGCCTTCTGACTTTCCGTAATAACTGTCAAATATCTTCAAATGACAGCCGGGACCAACTTGCTTTCCGAGATACGGAGGAGTCTCGGTGTGTGGATGGTTACACAACCAATGAGGTTGTCGACTGCTTAACCGGGCTTGCCTGTGGTGGCCTTAATATAAATATTAAAGCCTCGAGCCAGGGCTTATTAAAACTAACAAACTAAGCGACTACACGCTAAGTGCACCCCCTGTGGGGTACGGGCCTCGGCTTAGGGCCTCGCTGGGGGAAGGACAGCTAGGGACGGGCTGGATCGAACTAGTCGTCTTAGGTCACCCATCCTCGGAGCTCCTTCCATAAATACCATTGATAATTACAAAGATCCTGCCTGCTTCGACATCTGTAAGTATTTTACTTAATTACCAAGAAATCATATGCAGGTAGAATCAAAGTTTATGGCGGCTCGGAACAATCCGCTAAAAATCTTGTGACAGCGGGGGTGAGTGGCCGAACCACTCACCCCCGCTGTCACAAGATTTTACCGCGTAGTGAAAACCGAATTTTACAGACATCAATGAGTTTGAATTGACCAACACCTACCTACAAACTGGTGACTCCTGACTATTTTATATATCGCATACCTAGATCTATGCCAACTCAAAACTTGTGATTTTTAAGTTATGCACACCATAGAATTCCTTATCTCAATACCTACCCACAAATAAAACAGATTTAAATATATCTCCGCTACTCGACGCTAGATGGCTAAATACACCAGCACAGGCTCAATTCAAATTATAAAACAAATATACATACATAGTTAAGCAATAGGGGAAATAACGACAAAAATCTAATTTTCACCCCCAAAACATCACTAAAATACAAGATTCCTACAATATCTTTCTTCTAGCTGCATAAAAGCATAAATCTCCAGCAGTGCACAGGGACATAGTAATAAGTTTTTCGCTTTTTCTGAAAAGGTGCTTTTTTGAGTTAACCATGTTTAGATCTAGGTGTGCGATATATCTCGGCTGTTCAAGATCCAACAGTTAAAACAGTACCCGTAATGAAATAGGGACAGTCCAACTCGTTACTCTATCAATACAACAATGGTCCATAGTCTACTGGCCCCATAGAAATAAAAAAAAACACTGGCCCAGGTGTGCAAAAACGACTTTTCAATTTTCAAAATTCGTTCTAATGATTTTAGATAATAGATACGGTTCGTTTTGGCATAACGGGAACCATGAATACGTTAGTCGTTCGACCTTTTGCGAAGTTCACAACTTAACCAGTTCCTTGGCACTAATTTACCACGAGATTAACCTTCTCCCAGTGTCATTTCCCCAATCCTGAGGGTCAAAGAGTATAAAATCACATTGCTGTGGGTCATGACAAAACCATGGGTTGAAATTATGTTCGCTTAAGTGTGATGGATGATGATGAAAAATGTCGTTTGATGCACGTGGCATTTGTCATTGCAATTTCTGCGTCAGCGTCTATTCCGTCTCGGCTGCAATGACAAACTTTCCCCACTTATATTTCGAAGTCGCTTCGCTACTGGGTTGTCAAATAAAATTCAAATAATATCTACGCAAAGTAGTTTTAACATAGAAATCAGCTCAAAAATATTAATCACGCCGAAAAAGTATATAAAATATTGAAACAATATTTTTTTTAGGGTACTATAAAACACCATCGCCACTTTACGGGTAGGGCGATGGTTTTTTTATCGTCCATCCTATGTGTGGGATGTCGTTGGATAGGTCGTTTAAAAATATTGAGGGTGTGAACGAACGAAATTCATTTTTCCATCCAAGGATCCGTTTGCGAAATATTAAACTATAAAGTGCTAATTTTTGCTTGAGTCAAGTGACCTCTGCCAGCTAAACGGTTGTTTTTGGAGACGTGAAAGATTCATGGTAGTAGCATATACCTATAACGAATTTAAAAGGAAAACTATCACAGCTAACTAGACTCTAAAAGTCATAATGAATAATAGCTGACCAACTTATAAAATGAAACTAGACACTATAAACTTCGTAATAATTCCTTCGTAATATTATATTGTATTCTTACAGTGAAAGTCCTTCACTGCGCGTGACCCGACGCCCTCTTAGCTGGTTTTTTCATCTTCGTATCCATAACAAAGCTTGAATATAGTCCCACATGTTTAAAACTTAACTTCAAAGCGGGGCGTTAAAGCGGCTTAGTTCTAAGCGATAACAAGTAAGAAATAAACATAACGCTATCTTAAACCGACAATAAATTCACTATGACGGACTCATAAAGATAAGCGACGCTACCGTCTACTCCAAAAGCTGGAAAATCCTAAAATAAAAGCACGGGCTGGTCTCCACCGGCGCCGTCGCCTGCGTCGCGTTGATTCGCCTACCTCCAACACGCTCGGCGCTCACTACGTCGCGCTCAATCTCTCAATGTTGATGTGGTCGATCGAATGATCTCCATAACAGACTATTACCAAACAAAAGAACAGTAGATAGGTCCGTGGGATCTATTGTTCTTTTGTCTGGTAACAATGAGATCAGACGCAATATACATGGTGATTGGTAATTAAGTGCGTTCCTTGGAATGTGTTATACTAGAGCTAATTTCCAATGTTTTTGACCCCGAAAACTTGGGGTCCATTTCGGGTGGTTGTCGAGCTATCTAAGATTTTAAGGTTTTTTTAGAAAATTTCTGTCTAATGACCAAATACTGCAAATGGTGAGAAATCAATTCCACACTGAAAAGTCAACTGATACTTTCCGGATAAAAAACTGGCCAAGTGCAAGTTGGGCTTGCACACGAAGGGTTCCGCACCTACCATAAGCCGAAAAAAAACATGTTTCTTGTACGGCCCCTTTTTGATTTTTAATTTTACTTTTTTATTATTTGTTCTTATAGCGGCAACAGAAATACATCATCTGTGAAAATTTCACCTGTCTATCTATCCCGGTTGGGATAGATAGATAGGTGAAATTTTTGCCTGGTGACAGACAGACAGACGAACAGTGGAGTCTTAGTAATAGGGTTCCGTTTTTACCCTTTGGGTACGGAACCCTAAAAATAGACATATCTTTGGAAATGAAGCGTCGTAAAATTTAAGCTATGAAAATTTTCTTAAACCGTCTCTTGGTTATTGAGACATTTTACTCGAAATAAATGTATGGCACTTGACGTACAAACAACAGAAGGCAGTTTCTTATTTAATAAGCTTTCTAAATTAGTATAAAAGTTGCCAATTTTGGTGCGTCTTGAAAAAAAAATCTCAATTGACACCGACGAGGTAGTACTTTGATGGTACTTGGTAGAATACATTTTACGAAGTACGCCTTGTTTATTGCGGTTTTTGTTAATATCTGTATGTAACTATAAATATTTGGCTTACTGCGCCGGGTTCTGGTCGATCTGATCAGGCAAGATTTGTCAAGAGCAGAAGGTTTTACTTATGCTGTCAAACAGTGAAAGCAGTTACTATACTTTTTATTTATTTATTTATTTAGTAAGGCACACCAACGACATATTTACAATTTTAACAAAAAACAGGAAATTTTATATACCTATTGAATTCTGTGCAAATACATCACTTACAGATATGCACAACATTATCTATGAAAGATTACCTTTTGTTTTATTGTAGTTATTTAAGCAGGATTGGTCCAGCATGAAGACTACATACTCCACTGTCCTTATAGCCTTCTCTTTGGCGACGCGCTGCTCTCTCTGACTAGCACTAGCAGTACTTTCGTTTTAACTCATTTGAGAAGCAATTTGTGGTTGTTTTCTGCTGGAACCAGAGGTAAGCTACTCAGTAAGCCACACAGTTCTTCTGCAGGTTCTCATCATGCTTCTGCCAGGGTTGCGGAATCGCGGCCCTGGAACGCAAAGGGCTTTAGAAGGAACACGGATGGGTTTTAGTCAGGAAGACACGCCACCCAGAGCGGAAGAAGTCATTTGATGATTTCCCATCCCTAAAAAAAGAAGGTTTTCATCACGCTTGAACTAAGGCAATCGGTGGCGAAAATAGAAAATAAATACTGCTTTCACTATTCGGTCATACGTTAACATCTTCAATAACTCGAAAACCACCCAAAATTGACCCCATATTTTTGGTAAAAATCTTTGCAAATCAGCTATAGTATAACACATTTAATTAACAGTCACGCTGTATTATAAATATTACGAGTATATTTTGATAACAGTCGCTTTGCAGTACCTACTACCTTTAAGCACGTACATATAAATATACTGAGATTATTGTATTCACATTCCATTATTCTGGTAAGCAACAAGCAGAAGAAAATAAGATGAAGTGGAAAATCGTGATCATAGTGGCGTTGACATTTAAATATTTTTAGATCATGGAGGACCAATTTTAGTATGATCACTATTTCCCACTGCATCTTTATTATTGCTGTGCACTTTGATTATAAAATTTACTTTTTTTAGTAACTCATGGTGTACTATAAAATATATTGTACCTATGTTTTCGAGCGTAGGTATGGCACTCGTGGGCTGCAGCTGAAAATCAGCGTCAGGTGGTATACCTTGTGTTGCCATTTGGCATTATGCTGAGCTGAGGCCCTTTGGCATCGTTGGTTTTCATTATTTATTTTGTTTAAATTTAAGGCGTTTCTGTTTTTTATAATGCCAATAAACACAATTTTCAATATTTGAACGTAGTTTTAAGCGAAAATGTTCCAATCCGCATTAATTGCATATTAAAGAACACTGATTTTTTTTGACACAATTGTACACAACTGAACACAATTTTGTTTTTTCCATTATTAGTTAAAATAGTTTTGTGTTGGTTTCTGTCAATACGCCAGGATTTACTTGCTCTGGTCTCTAATACTTTTAAGTTTTAGGATCTTGGTCCCATATTAGGGTCATCGGCGAAGGCCATTCTTTCGCGTAGAACCTTAACACCGCAATTCATCGCAATTACAGCTTTCTTTGTTTGATTTGAATTTGGAATTTCAACAAAGCATTCGTTTGATATCTTTGATTAATTTTATTAATCAATTTCGTTGTTGAAATTAGCACCATTCGTAGGTATAAAGAACGTCTCTTATCTATGCGAAATATTTTTTTTTTCGAAGTCGCGAGCATAAAGCTTAAATTATAAATCACGAAATTGGATAAGAACTATAAAAATAAATTAAATTGAAAACATTAAATGTAACTGATAGTTATCACAGAAACCTCTGTAATCAGTAGGTAAACTTAGCACAATCCTTCAAATTCGTGGGTTGCATGTTTGTGATTTTAGTTTTAAGGATTTTTTGTGTATTTTTTCAGAATGTTATTTGTTTTGTCTCAAATAGGTATAAATATCTCTTTTGTGATCTCTTTCCTATCACAGACGTGGATCTTTAAAAATAAATATCTGAAATATTAATTTTTAAAGAGACTACATCTGTGGATAATTACACATATCTACGTTGTCATATTGTGGTTCTGGGTAATATTCCATAGGTACTGCATCAGAGGGTGAAACCGCTTTTTATGAAAAAGAAGAAGCGAAAACGGTGGTCTTTGATACAAAACTGATCTGTGAAGATCTTTAGGTCAGCTTTGTATCAAAGGCTGTCTTTTTTCGAAGGCTTGCTGGCGAATTAAATACTTCATGAGGAAAACTTTGCGGTTCTTCAAATACACGATACATCAATTTTCCAATAGGTTTTTGACTTATACGTCACATTCATATGTTATCTTTTATTATTTTGCTGATATTCTATTTTTAAATCTGAACATCGAACTACTTAAAATGAACAAACATTAAGTAGTTGTTTCGGATGTTCCATTTTTAATATAGTTGAATTTAAAGTACTTAAAGGGAACGAGCATTAGTTTTATGTGGCGGGGATTTTTAATCTGTGGCATTGGTGATTATTCTCCCGCCATGAAATGTTGAACATGTTTTCGTTAATAATTTAATTTCAACTTAATTAAATTATTAACGAAAACATGTTGAACATTATGAAAAATATAACGAAGCATTGGAAAGTATACTGCGCTTTATTTAACCTCCTAGCTCCTGAAGTTTTTACATATTCTATAACGATGAAAAACGCTACTATACAACATGTAACAGAATAAACGCAATACCTGTTAAGGGGTCATTGTACTCATCATTATGAACAACTTTTACTATGGGACCAAAACTGAAATCGCGAAAAGAAAAATCAGCTGTCAGTACATTTTGTCGAGTTATGCGCACAAAAATGTAGGTATGGGGTAGTCGATATATTTTTCGCGATTTCAGTGTTGGTCCCATAGTGAAAGTTGTTCATAATGAACCCTTTTTTATGGATGGGAAATTATGAAAATTTGATAATTTCCCATCCATGATTGGAAGAAGTCATTTAATGACTTCTTCCTCTCTGGGTGGAGCGGAAGGGCGTGTCAGATTCTTACTGACTAAAACCCATCCGTATTCCTTCTAAAGCCCTTTGCGTTCCAGAGCCGCGGTAACTCTTTCGAACAAATTTCGCAACTCTGGCAGGTTCTGGCCCTAGCGGGCCCCGTCTTCTATGCTGACATCTGATTGAGGCGTGGAACACGACGCGCCATCGACCCGGGCCTGGTGGTGATCGGACAGCGAGCTACAATGAACCTCTTAAGAGGTAAATATTGCGTTTATTCTGTTACACGTTGAATGTTCGTAGGTAATTGTGTTATAATTACGGAAATATGCATGTTTATTAATTTATGTGTCTAATAATTTATATGAGTGTTGCGGAAACGTCCAAGACCTGAGGGAAAAGTGTGGTTCGTCTAGTGAACCGTAAATCCCGATGGATTTATGGTCTACTTGACGAACCACACTCTCTGTCACCCGTTTTTAGGGTTCCGTACCTCAATCGGCAAAAACGGAACCTTTATTGGACTTTGTTGTCCGTCTGTCTGTCTGTCAAGACCTTTTTTTTAGGAACGCTTAAACGAATCAAGCTGAAATGAACTTCAGAACAGCTACCTCTTGGAGCAGTGAAAAAACCAAACTTCTAAGTCAACGCAATCTAAAGATAAGACCGTTTAAGTTCTGTTTATGGCGCGCTATTTGACGCTCGCAAGGGCGTCAATCAAAACCTATAGGGTACTTCCCGTTGACCTACAGTTCTGAAATTTGCCAAGAAGATAGATGGGACAGTATAAGTAGAGGAAGAAGTCCGAAAATAAGGAATCTGTTCTTTTATAATATACAAAAAAGAATGCGATTGGAAACTTACATTTTTGGTAGAAGAAATTACCGTGACGTACATTGATGTATCCGTAGGTAATGTTTACACGAAAAAAATCAAGACTCGATCGGAACCCGCAGTGAGCTAGTCTAACTCGCACTTGTCCGATTTTTTATTTAAGTGCATACAATTATATCTAGTTAGTTTAGAATTTTAAAAATATGCTTTTGATTAAGATTATTTTTATTTGTCAAAATATGCGTATGCTTGCAAATTAAGCATGCAGGATGTCACAATATTATTCTAATGTACGAACATGTTTCACCCGTAAGGCGTACAAAGCATTTCAATCCAAGTACATAATTGTCAGTAATAAACATTGATAAATCAGTAAAATAAATTAATCATAAAATGTCACAAAAACTAAGAAAAAAATGTCAAATAGTCTCATTCAAAAAGTTATTTATATTATAAGTACTTGTCTGTTAATAAATCTCGAATGTTTTTTTAAACAAATTTCCCGGTAATGCTTTAAATCAGTGTTATTCAATCTTTTTGAATACGCAACCCCTTTACAGGTCGAAAAATTCTGGCGACCCCCTTGGGCCACAGAGAGACCAGAAACTTAGTAATTCACAGAGAGACCAAAGACTACGTTTGCGTTTTTCTCTGTTTTGGAACCTATATTCATTAATTATTAAGACCCCTGCAAGAAGCCGCGTAAGCTTTGAAGTACCTAAATACGAGGAAGTTAGTAAGCCGCTTGCGGCTTTGGCTTGGAGCTTTTTAGGTATCCAGTGTTAACGAGTCAACATTATTAGCTAGCTACAAAGTCGTATTTCGAGTCGCTGAAGCAGGGAAGACGCACACAATCGTCGAAAAACTTAGTTTGCCAGCAGGCAAAGGCAGGTTAAAAAGCATACTGCTTTCTGATAATACTATTTCACGCAGAATGAACGATGTAGTTAATGAAATACGAGAGCAAGTTTTTTTTGAGCAAGATTCCTTGCATGGTACAGAGAGCAAGCTCTGTATCATGCAAGGAATGTGAGCCTTATTATTAATTAGGCTCACATTCTTTGCATGACACATAATACGTTAATAGTTTTTATTGCAAATTAATTAGTAATTATTAATTAATTTGCAAGAGAAACTATTAACACACTTTTCAGATTTGCACCCCGACGCTGACAAAGGGCATAGATGGATTCTAAACTCTTTCTTGGATAAGTCAATAGAACTGGCTGAACTCATCACACATATAAAAGAAAATCTTATAGGTTTAGCTGCTGACGGCATGCTTAAAATCGAATTTAATTCGCAAAGTGTCGACGTGTTTTAGGAAACTAGAATTTCCAGAGCTGGAAAGGGAAGCTCTGAAATGATTAATGCCGTTCCCACTTCATACCTATGTGACCTGACGTTCTCTTCAATGGTCGAAAATTAAAAAGAGAAATAGACATCAATTAGAAAATGATTTGATTAATTATTAACGTTTCAAAAATAGCACCACAAATTGATAATAAAAAAAAATAAACATGCCCATCCACTTCCTGAAATTGTGCTTTTATTGTAGTGTAACCTTGCCTTCTTCCTTTTGCCGGCAACCCCCCGAGTCGGGGTCGCGACCCACAGGTTGAAATACACTGCTTTAAATTAACGCTTTTCCCATTAACGAGTCTTTGACGTATGCGAACACAGTTGATTATTGTCACGTCTGTTACGGGGGAAGGTGTGTGTGTGTGTGTGAAATTGAAATTGATGTACCCTAACAAATGCCATCGTTTCAAAAATATACAGAGATGGTATATACACATACAGCTGTCGGTCGACTTCAAATTGAACATAGCACGAATGCATCTCTTTTGGGCCTTAAACACTATTGCTTTGTCTGTTGAATTACCTCAAAATATAATACCGTAGCGCAATAACGATGCTACTAGACCATGATATGCTGTAACTAAAGCATCTGAGTCTCAACTCAGTCAGCCAGCTTATATAGAATTGGTTAAAAATTACAAAATGCATCATCATCTGCCTAGCCTTTTCCCAACTATATTGGGGTCGGCTTCCAGTCAAACCGAATTCAGCTGAATACCAGTATTTTACGTGAAGCGGCTGCCTACCAGACCTCCACAACCCATTAACTGGGTAACACGGTACTTCTTGGCAAGACTGGTCTCAGATTATTGCAAAATGCATGTTTATGTATAAATACAATACAATTTCAACAGTAAACTAAATGGAAATGTTTCGTAAAAATATTGAAATGGGTAGGTAGTTAACTCCCGGAGGCACTGCCGAAGGTTTTTAAAAAGAAACGACAGGAGTCTTGTCGCGAAGAGGTTTAATTCAAGACTGAAATGGCGTTCAAACTAAATCTAATACATTGTTCTTAGTCTAAGTCCTTATCTCTACGGATGCGTGTCGCCGGGCGTCCAGCCATAACGTCCCGGCGCTACCGCGAATGCTGTGTCAGCTCCGGTCGCCCAAGGCGCGTAACAACTGACACGAAGTTATAATATTAGGGGTCGATACAGCATGCATAACTAGGTATAGTAGTATATATTTTATTTATTTACTTTGGGAAAACAAACAGTTACACAATAAAGGTACAATACAAGTGTTTAAAAATACAAAATAACATATGTGTAACGTCGTGGACGTTATCCACATTTTAAACACAACAAAATGTTTATGGGCCAAATTAGACACGAGTAACATGAGCGAGTTAAAATATAGAAATATAGAAACGATAAAATTTAAAAAACAAACTAATATTTACAGAGTTTTGCCCGAGACGAAGTCGAGGGCTTCCAATAGTCACGAGTTTGTAAAAACCAATATTTCCGCATGTGTGCCATTCAACGTTTTTCAACACATTTGCGAGAAAACAGTACAATAGGTAATTAAACAAAGTTTTTGTTTTTAGATATCTTTGACGTTCCTTATGAAAATAGTGCGAATTTAGTATTAAACAATCGTCTTGAGAAAAAGCGCTTCCAAGGAGGTTCGATAATTCAGCTTATTTATTCTAGTAATGTGAAACTCCTCGGTGGAATTCTTATATTTTTTATATAAATTAATAAAAACACCGTAAAGGATACGCACGGCGCTGTACCTACTAGGAGGAGTGCGGTTAAATAGGTACTTAGATGAGAGTACCTATTTTACCGCACGTTCCATTGTATGGTGCGTAATTTTTAACTTTGGAACAATGTATACGGCTTCGTAAGTGCATTTTTTGAGCTTATGTGTTGAAAACATTATTACCTGTAAGTAAGACTGTGGTAAGAAACCTTTAGGAGTTATTTGTTTAAATTGTACAGTACCTAGTGGTTAATGCAGACATTCGCGCTGTTTATCGCTGTTTTCGTAATAAGTATCCACCACTGATTTTTTTTTTTGATAGCGGATTAGCAAAATAATAACTGTATGAAGTATTCTACTAGGGAATTATCAAAGCGAGTAACCTCCATGTTCTATTACAATGTAAAGCAAACCCATTTAGGTTCACTAGTGCATTGTATCCAATCAAATCATCGAAATGATTGGAAATCGACCGGTTCCCGCGAAATAGACCCATAATGAGCAATGCGACTGTAGTGCCAATTGTACAAAATGAGCCCCCTAGAGGCGCTAGTGTGGCGTGAGGTCTTCGAAATGTCAAATTGTGGCTTCTGTCAAAAGTTTATTTACAATTATTTTGTGATTTTTGTGAATATTTTACTAAAACATAACAAGCCTGACTATGGCAGATTAGGTTACGGTTCTACCGACCACTTCATTGAACTTTTTTTTTGTCTCGGAAATATGTAATAAAAAAAAAATAACAAAACAATTCTACACAATTTGACTTTTTCTATGAAATTTTCGAGCATCCAGACATGCAACAATACATTTTCACTCAGTTAAATGTTATTTTTTCACTTATTTAATGTGATTATAATATAACCTTAAGTGTCATTGACAAGAAGTATTGTTTACATCAATGATTCGGATTTGCGCCACCAGGTGGCAGGGCCTTCGTCGTGCACGTTCCCTATTCCGATTTATCTGCAGCAGTAATACTGACATAACAAAATAATCATACCAATTTAACAACACACACGTGATTTTGAATTGAGAACATGCAAGGATTATTACCGCTGTTCCAATTTTGAAGCTATTAAAAAAACAAGGCTGCTTGGGTCGTTCCCTCGTCACCCCTAAAGGAGGACGGACGTTTAAAAAACAAAAACGAAGTAGGTTTTTTTATAGTGCTCTTCTTTGAATGGTCCCTTTCACGTCACTTGCCGTACATTTGCTATCGTAATTGCGATCTGACAGCATGAATGGCGTGTGGACAGATAAAAGAACCTTCTGTTTCGCGCGCTCATCTTTAGACATAGACACAATATGGCGGATTATCCTGTAATGATGCCAGTTTTATCTACTACAATGTTTCTGTACAAGATTTGAAAATAAAAACCGAATTACTATGAAGTTAATACCTAAGTGATAAAATTATGAAAGTTATAAGTATATAGTTTAACTAACACTTTTAACATTGTCAAACTATAACAATCAGTCAAATTTCTTTAATAGATTTTCAGCCTTATCGCTAAAGGTTTAGGTTCAAGGTTGATTGGGAAAATTTGACAGTTTCGTGTAGCTTGATGTGCTAGCGTCTACTGTACTTATGTATAACATAGGTAACATTTGAGTGTAGGTTAATGAGAAAAAATACATTACATACTAAGTATCGAACGAACGTTTCATGAGAATTCGTTCATGACATAAGAAATCATAAGAGGTCATCGGAAAACTTGAGACGAGATGCCGATGCATTCCACCAGCTTCTACGAAAAATCTTTTACAATTCAAGTGGTGCGGTTCTGAAATACTTTGCCCGTGTTGGTACCTAAGGCGTGTTCAATGTTTGTCCACAAAAAAAACATGACCTCTCTCCTTAATCGTGTTTACTTTATTCGTTCTCTGCTTTTGTTTTATAATGATTTTGCATATATTTATAATATACTACTGACCCGCCCCGACTTTGCCCGGATGTGGATTTTTTTTCAAATTTTAATTCATGAGAACCTTCTTCCTGATGTCAAACACAACAAAAAAAAAACAAGAATTAGCGAAATTGCTCCAGCCGTTCACGCGTGATGCCGTGACCAAGGAAAATAGGCATTCATTTTTATATAGATAGATGTATATAATACAACTAAGACTACCTGCTACTGTCCATCTTTCTCTTTTAAATCCATCCAAACACATCCAAAGATTGTCATTAAAACATTAAATCTAAGGAACATTGTTTAACATTAAATCTAAGGAGTATTTAAACAGAATATTTAATTAACTAAAAATCAACTAACCTCCATATTAAATCCTCAGGTTGCGATTTTAAAATTACGCAGTAAAGTTTTTAATTTATCACTAACTTATAAACATTTTCTTACGAATAAAATTAACACTTCCAAACCTAATAGATATTATTCAACAATCAACACGAAATCATGACTCAAAATGATCATGAACTCATGAGCACCAACCTTATAAAGGACAAATGTGTCATACGAAAGATGCAAAGTCTCAAGGAAATCTCAAGGGATATTAAACTTTACCGCATTGCAATAAGAATTATTTAATCTTTGTAATTGTTTCAAAATATTTCACAGTATTCCGATACGGTTTTGTTTATAACTTTGGAAGTTTACAACACAGAAGTAATGTTTTGTACTCGAATACTCGTGTTTCAATAATATGTAGTACCTATCTATATGTTACTAGATTTCGTATAATAGTATCCTTACCTACGGTGCTCAGACCTGGTCACTCACCGAGTCGCAAAAGTTCCGCCTGGGGGTATGTCAAAGGGCAATGGAGCGCAGTATTTTAGGTTTAAAAGAATTGATAGAGAACGCAACACCACGCTGCGCTCCAAAACAGGTATCATTGAGCAAAAATTGGGCAAAAAAGTTGCCAGGCTGAAATGGGACTGGGCGGGTTACACCAGCCGCATGCATAGTGACCGCTGAGCAAAAGTCTCCACGCAATGGGTGTCAGAGAATGGACGGCGTCGCCGATGGCGGTCCAGAAAGCGGTGGCGAGATGATTATTTATTTATTTATTTAAACTTTATGTACAATAGTGGTACATGGGCGGACTTAATGCATCAAGGCATTCTCTACCAGTCAACCTTTTGGGTTAGAAAGACTATATTGTGATGATCTGAGATGATCTGGATGCACACCGCGAAGGCTAGTTTGAGGTGGCGTAAGAAAAGAATGTTTGGAAGGATATGGCCTTTGCCAGCAGTGGGACACAATAGGAAAAAAAAGTATCTACAACATAAAATCGCCTGTATTCCTCGAAAGGTTGGGCAGAGGTGTAGACACCTGTAGTACACCCACATTTCATTTTCCAATTACATATCCATATTTATAAAACTCTTGCGTTACTGAGTGACTGAGTGATTGAGTGCCTGACAGACAACGCACAGCCGAAACTACTGGTCGTAGAAAGCTAAAATTTGGCATGTAACTTCCTTGGGGAGTGTAGGGGAGCACTAAGAGCGGATTTCCTGAAATTCTTACCGGAACGAGCAAAAACGAGGTATGCGCGTACGAAGTCGCGGGCAAAAGCTGGTATTTAATAGTCCTCGATCCCAGAGCCCCCAGCCGCTTGGCCCAAGCTAACAAGTACGCTTACATTTAAAGTACATAAAGTCAAAGTCAATTCATTTATTTCAACTAGACCATTAAAAGGCACTTTTGAACGTCAAATTTACAGTTTGAAATTAAAATATTAGTGACTCTAGTTGTCCATTCGCAAAAAATCTTATGGAGAAGAACGGACAAGAAACGCCATAGTTACTTTTTTCAAATATAAGTTTTACAATATTTTGTATACGTACATTGATAAATTGATTATATTATGTGAGCACAATGCACCACTCTACTAACACTACTCTACCCCACACATTCTGTTACTGAGAAATTAAGTAACGTCTGGTGCTCTGGACTCTTGCTCTAAAGTCCAATGCAATTGGGGCAAGCCGGACTCCGGATAGCTACTGGAAAATTCCAGATGGGAGAACCTAATTACACTTTGTTTGATTCGGGAATCGAACGCAAGACAACACACAAGGAAGAGATAAACTGGCCAAGTGCAAAGTTGGACTTGAACACGAAGGGTTCCGTACCATAAGCCGAAAAAAACATGTTTCTGGTATGGGGGGCCCCTTTTATTTTTAATTTTATTTCATTTGTGTTATAGCGGCAACGCAGATACATCATTTGTGAACATTTCAACTGTCTAGCTATCACGGTTCATGAGATACAGCTTGGTGACAGACAGACAGACGGACAGTGGAGTCTTTGTAATAGGGTCCCGTTTTTATCCTTTGGGTACGGAACCCTAAAAATAGAAGATTTGGCTCGAAAACACTGTTGCCTTTGAATTTATTTTCTGGACTCCTTAAACATACCTTACACGATTTGATTCCTTATCTATGTATATAAGTAAAAATGAATCTCCAAATGTGTTGGCCGTATTGGCAAAAACTATCTAATAAAAGATTTGAAAGGACGCCTCTCAAAGAAACGTCGTGTAGGTCTAATATTGTGAGATATACTGGATCCATTGTTCACGTCCTGGGATTAGTGATTTTCTTAGATTTATGTTAGGATTTAGACGAACCCATTGCTGTTGAAATGTTCCAGTCTGACCATAGGAGCCTGAGCTAGGTTTTGAAAAGATGCTTCTATAGTAGGCGCCAGATAATCGTGGAATATCGGTCATTGACCCACCTACATTTATTGACATTGTTAATTTGAAAAACGGAATTAATGACATAAAACTGTCCCGAATCATCATCTCTCGTGATCCTTAACATTGTCTAATAATGAAAAACGATTCATATTTAATTGTTCAGGTACCTATGAGCAGTTATTAGGGAAAGGCCAATATACTTTATTCCACATTTATCTGGCGCCTACTATAGTGATGTACCTAGTTAGTTTTGGAAAAATATTTACGTCTAAATATAAGAAGATAGACAAACCAAAACAGTTTACTTTACATACAAAAAAAAACAAATAAAACTTATTCATAATTAAATATTTTAATCCTGATATGCGCTGTAGGAACCATTACTGGCTAAGGACGCAACGATCGAGAGGTCCCCATATCAACCCCATAAGTAGAATATTCATTTTGTAAACCAAAATATGTAGTTATATAATTATTGTTCTACCATTTTTTTCAACTTTTGTTCTTATCTGATTTTCCAAAAGTATACTGACAACTTTGCCTACTACCCAGCTCTATCATATTATTTTTCATACGAGTAACATTATTTAGAAAAAAGTCCATTTTATACAGCAAGTAGCACTTCGCCCGCGACTTCGTACGCGCATATCCCGTTTTTTCCCGTTCCCGTATAGACTATGGCTTTCCTCATGAATGTGGCTATCGTATACAAAAATAATTATCTAAATTCGACGGGTACTTCCAGAGATAAGCGCGTTCAAACAAACAAACTCTTCTGCTTTATTATATTAGTATGGATTTCAAGAATTGAAAACTATTCATTTGCCAATGGTGTAGGCAGAAAGTAGCACTCATTAGTTTTACATATTGCACAATTTTTGAAATGTATGTCACTTGAAGTGTCGAGACCTCATATGACATGCCATAAATGCATGACCATTCGATTCACACATTCCTTCTTTAAGGCTCCGCGCAAACGAGCCACCGACCACAGCCATCGTTGGCTGGCGACAAGCTGTTTACATGATTTTTAACACGTTTTGTTGGGAATCGCGGCACACGTGTAGCGAGTGGCGTCCACTCGTACAGCAGGAGAGTGTTACAAATAAAAATTGCGTTAGTACTTGAAATTAGTAATAATTAGTTTGGTAATTTAAATTTAATTTAACTTAGATAAGTTTTAGCAACACACACATATGTATGTTTGTAAAACAATTTTTTTTGAATTGTTAACGAGAACAACTGCCGACAAACTGTTATGCAGTTTGGCAGAATTTTTGTAAATATGTTTCGTGTAGATTTTGAAAAAAAAACAAAAAAAAAAAATTGTAGCGGCCACCACCGACCACCTTCGTTACCGATGCGCGGTACCGATGGACGTGGCGCGCGACAGCCACCGGTGGCTCGTTTGCGCGGAGCCTAAAACAATAAGTATCGGGTAGCCGCTCAAGTGACTTGCTCAAGTGGTCGACTGGAACGCCTAGCGTCGGCAAAAAAATGTGTAACTCAACACTATCGCTCACAAACGAGGTAACGCAATACATGTGTTGATTTTTTTTGCTGACACCACATTGATAGCTTGTATTTTCTTAGAAATTCGGGCGTTCTACTTATTTTATAAAAATACTAGCTTATGCCCCCTACTTCGTTCGAACATATACCGTTTTTTCCCGTTCCCGTAAACATTTCCCGTTCCCGTATAGCCCATAGCCTTCCTCATGAATATGGCTATCATATATATATATTTTTTTCCTTAGCTTATTGTGTCCCACTGCTGGGAAAAGGCATCCCCCTTCCTTCCAGACATTCTTGATCTGACATCGAGATGATCTGGATGCACACCGCGAAGGCTGGTTCGAGGTACCCCGAGGAACCCCAACTGGAAGTTCCAGATTAAAAAAAAAATACTTTAATTCAGACCTTGATCCATTTATGTTAGTATTACACAAAGTTATAAGCTATGTCAGTACAAAAATATTAAAAGATTTTTGAAGTGATAACTTCTTATGAGGTGCTCCAACAACAGCAGTCTATCATAAAATAGGAGAAAGTCCAAGAAACGACGCAATACACGAGTTATTTGGTTGAAAAAAAACCACGGCGGTGAACGGCGAGTAAATAAGATTAGGGCAAGTAAGCACAGTGTTTTTTTTTATTTTAGTTTTTTATTTTACTCTGAATATGATAACGCGACTCTGTTTTACTTTATTGCAGATTTTTGAACACGTTTGGTATGCCTGGAGTTTTAGGTTGCATTGATGAGGCTTCCGGCGACTGGGACCAAATTAAGATTATAAAAACGATTCTTAAAACGTTATTCGTGATGGAAGTACGTAACTATAATAATAATAAAAATTGTTTATTTCTCACCACAAGCCAAAAAATACAAACAGAATTTACACATGAGCAAAAGCTAGTAATTTTTGGTTGTGGATCGCTGGTGCCTGTGGTAGGTAGTAACACCTGTAATACAGGTCGCCAGGTCCCCACCCCGTCATAGATTAACACATTTGATAGCTTACATCTGATATCACAGCAAATAGCAGTTTTAAGCAATTATACAATTATAATATAACAGATTGTAGAATAGCTAACTGTAGAAAGCAATAGCGCCAGATCCCTACAAAGAGTTATTAAGGAAAGGGTAATGTACTTTACTGCAAATTTATCGGGCGCCTGCCATAATAAAGAAATACCATAAAAAGATGCTATCCAAGCTAAGGATTTTCTCCATATCGCTCAATATTGTCATTGCAAAACATTTCGCCACATTGATGCGTGCTGACGTTGACGTAAACTGCTTGATATTTTGTGACGTCCCAAATCACAATCGACCAATATTGCTTATATATAATTGATGAATTTTCCTTGCCCGTGTAAACGCACCTTAACTCACTCTGTATATTACAAGGGTGAGTCAAGGGTGTTGTCATTACTAGTGCACAGATTCAAAATCTAGACTGCTGCTGTTGGAAGAACCCGAAAGTTTATTGAGAATCAAGCACACCTATGTACAGTCAACAAAGCGATTTAGTATACAGGCAAAGATATTATCTTTTCTACTGCACTGCCAATATTTATTTCTAATGTGTGCATGATAACTATGTATTTAAGCTTATGTCATACTTACGAGTGTGTTGTGCAATAATTGTCTACTCAGCACAGTCACAACATTTTTTAAAGTAGTTGCAAGTTAGCTGCCTGCATACCAAATAGCTTTGTTGACTGTACCTGCAGGGTACAAAATTAACCCAGCTTTGGCGTTAATGATACAAATCATTAGCGCCGAAGCTGGGTCTCTTCTTTCATCTGAGATTGTAAAGTAGGAAGAATGGTTATTGAATAGTACTACCATTATATCTCTATAATTTTTTTTGACCGTATAAGTTTTTTAGGCATTCTTCACAAAAACACATTATTTAACCGACCGGAGGTGGTTCTCAATTGTGTTGTATTTTTTTATATATATTTTACCTCATAAATATAACTCCGTCATTTATGAACCGATATGAAAAAATATTTTATTATGTAAAAGGATCGATTGGTCGGGTAGAAATGTTATCTTGCAACGTGCTGAGCATTATGATTGTATGAGAGTAAATTAAATACTTTAATTTAGATATTTTAGGTTCTGCCAGCGGCTTCGCCAAGTCGAGAATTATCCCAAAGGAAAATACTCCTGGTATAAAAAGTATTCTAAGTCCTATTCCAGGACATGATCTACTCGTGTGCCAAGTTTTATCCAAATCAGTTTAGCCGTTTAAACGTAAAGAGGTAACAAATAAACAGACAGGTACTTTGAAGTTTCTTGCTTTAGAACAAAAATCTGACTGGATTAGAACACATCATCATCATCATCATATCAGCCGAAAGACGTCCACTGCTGGACATAGGCCTCCCCCAAGTGACGCCACAACAACCGGTCCTGTGCGTCTCGCATCCATCGGCTACCCGCGTCCATCACCAGGTACCGGACTCCTCCGTGACTCGGAAAGCACGTTAAGCCATTGGTCCCGGCTGTTATTTGTAGATCTTTGGCAGTCGTTACGGATAGTCTGACTATCCGTAACGACTGAGCCAGAAAATCTGACACCAGTCTTACCAAGGAGTACCGTGTTACCCAGTTAATGGGTTGTGGAGGTCTGGTAGGCAAACGAGCCACGTAAAATACTGGTATTCAGCTGAATCCGGTTTGACTGGAAGCCGACCCCAATATAATTGGGAAAAGGCTAGGCAGATGAGTTTAATTGACGTCAACATGACGTTTGACGTCGATTTAACAAATTTACGTCAAAGTAAATTTTCAAAGACGAAAGATTCTTTTTTTCGGTTTAAAGAATTTATTCTCATAAGAACAATACATAGTTTCACTTACAATGAGATACAAAGTAATTGTTTATATCTAAATAAATAGATTTTGCCTCCGATGCGTGTTGGTGAAGTTATATTATATATTATATTATATTATATTTCATAAACGTAATTTATATACTGACCTATAAAAACTGATCAATAGACTTCCAAAACGTATCGTAACTGAGAACCGACTATTGCCATCTCGTACCTTGACATTGGCAAAATCATCGAATATTGATCGATGGAGCCATAACATAAAAAAATTGAAGAAGAATCCTTGCGTTACCAATTTAAAACTACATATTTTTTTTTTTTGTAATGTATAGTTTATTCCATAAATACTTAACTAACTATATACACTAGAAATAAAAATAAAATCTCCTAACTAAATAAACCCTAAAATATGGCGTCAAAAAATTCATCCGCATCGCTGTCGACTGGAAGTGTACCCAAAAGACTGGCGGCATTGCCACGTTGTATGGCAATGCTTATTCTTTGACCAAGGTAAAAGCCAGTCCTTGGGTCACGTGAAGTGTCAACTAAGCGCCTTGAGAGATCTTTAAATAAGTATGACATATTATTATGTCAAACATCAAGTCCTCTTATCCGTATATTGGCAACTTTGCCAATTCATTTATTTTCCGCAAAGTCTTGCGAGTATCGGGGGTGTATTCTCAACATGTCGGAAGCGAGTTAGTCGCTTATCTGCGAGTTTCATGCAAGTGTCGGCTCTGGCACTTGTTCCCAACTTTTATTTCTTGTAAGATATCCGCAGTTAGTTGGCACGTACGCGGGGTGCAAGCATTACTATTTTGTTCCAGTGCTGCAGTGTGTTGGTAGGTATTTGAAGCCATTACGTTCTGCCAAGTCTTGAAGAAACCAGATTTTACTTATCCGAAATACTGTCTAAGTTCTCAGTACTTTTCCTTCAAACCATAGCTCGGAATTAGGTAGAGTTATTTATGTACTTGGATCGAAATGTTGATATTAATGTGGATCTTCCCGGGATTTCTAATAGATAATCCCGTGTGGTCAACAATTTACATATAAATAATAAAAATTTTTCTTTTGTTCTCACAAACTATGTTGTGCGAACTACAAATGTGGCAACATCGCGCGTGTGCGCATTGGAATTTTGCAACTTCGGACATCCGATGTCGTTGATGTAAATTTGACAACGTGGCGCGTGCAGTGGTTTAAATTTTGTACAAGTAAATAACTCTTTTATTTAATAATTCACGGAATTTTTCAGCTCTTTAAAATTAATCTCGGGATTTGAAGCGTATCCACTTTATTCTTTCGCTGTATGCAATTAGTGGAAGTGCATTAATAACTCTGCCTAATTCCGACCTCTGCCTATAACACATAACCTTCAATTTGGTTTACATTTCGGATGTATTATTTTTCTGTGTCATGTATTGTAAACTACTTTGCTTAGGTAATACTGTATAAATTCAAGTTTTTAAAACTTAACAGACAGATATGTTGCTGGGGAGTACGTTGTGCCACTTCTTCTTCCCAGCTACAACACTAGGAAGTGGTGACGGGTGGGCGTTTTGGGGGACTGTCTTTATGTAAAACGTCGACGACCAAAAAAGTGCTGGCACTCAGCCTAATATGAATAAATAACTTGATTTGATTTGATTTGATTTGACACTTCAGGGATCGTACTACGGAGTGCCAATCTTCAGGCACCAACTTCGTGAAGACTATTGCCCTGCGGTAACTTTACATGCGGCCGACGTAACCCGCTCCATATGTGTGTTAAATATATGACTGTATCTTTCCCTTTGGGAAATAAGGTGTTATGATAAGCGAAGTAACCAACAAACAACACAACCATATAACAGAAAACTCATCAAGGTAATACAAACTCTCGTCCATTTAACAACTACACACCCCAACACCACGCTATCGTGTACCATTTCTCGGCGCTAAGCGGAGGAATCGTCGCATATATCTTCATTAGGCGAGCCCCAACGAATCGTCTTGCCCCCCCCAGGCCTGTGCTCGATCGGGGACAGCTGCTAAAAGTGTAAGGAACTTATCGGAGACAATTTACTGCGCTCGGTTACTGGGTCTCAGTTTTGGTAGTGAGGTATGAGATGTTGAGGTGGAATATTGTGAAGTATAGCAGTATTTTGATTGCTTCTTTACCATTAAGTGGTTACGGTAAAGAAGAAAGGCGCCGTGAAACTCTCATCAAATTGGAACGTACCTAGACCTACTTCTATTCAGAATTAGTTAGGTAGATTTCCCCGGAGTTTTCTTAGTTTGGAGGGCATCCGGGGAGTGTCCGGCGGGGTTTTCAAAAGTTGTCCTGGTAAAATCCGGTCACTTTTTGTGTCACGGGAAACTCGATTGATTGTAAATTAAAGAGATAAGCAACAAATGAAAACTAAACTTAGTTAAAAATTCATTCGTTATCGTGAGCCACTTACAAGCTAAATCCGTTGCTGTAAAATAGCCGACGCTGTAGTTCACATTACAAACAAGCTGTAATAGATTATTAAAAAATGATTTTTGTTTAGATAAAATCTTTCTCCTCGGACAACCGAGGAAAATCTTTAATTTCACCCTAATGTCCGGAGTTTTTAAGATTTTGTCCGGTATCGGCAATTTTGGTGAAGGCAACCCTACGTGCAGCCCATATGTATTGCTTAAATTATTTTTGTGGTAGGATGGCGTAAAATTTAATTAGGTACCCATGGATGGTCATCCAAGATTGCTGACTAAATGTTTCTTTTTCACTTCGACATATACGACACCACGCTTTCCTATAAATGGATCTACCTGTGCTGAAATTTTAGCTTTTCAGAATTGAAATGTTTTTAAAACATTATAAAAATTGTGAGCCGTCACGGGACGCCTAGCAGATGTGAAACATCGAAATTATTTTGTACAAGTAATATGCATAAAAGAACAGATTACGACAGGAACTAAATATGGCATAATGAAAAAAATACATATAGACTGTATATATGTATATACCATCGTATAGCGTGGCAACGCGTCGCCGCGGCATGCGTCGTCACGCCAACAATCGGTGTTTCCCGCGGCTATAGATGTTTCTCTCAAAAATCAGACACACTGAACATCCGTAATATACAGAGATCGGAAAAGATAGACTATATTTACCTAATGTTCGTGGAAGTAAGTAACATAGAGTTGATAATACCTCCTGTAAAATCCCGGAACCATAAATGGGATCATGACAATTAAAACCCGGGATTATAAAAACATGAACTGGACTTTGAGTATAGCTACAAATTATTGATTTGAAGAATCAAAAGAAGAAAGAGTTGTGTGAAAAAAAAGCTATTTAATTTTACAGTTTTAGTAGGTCTAAAAACTTAATAAGATTCTTCAATATAATAATTTTGTTCAAATGTATTCAAAGCGCAATAAGCGATTTGCAATTACTTAAATCTTGGGATAAAATTGTCATGTTTATAAATCCGGGATTTTAGAGGAGGTATTATCAACTCTATATTACTTACTTCCACGAACATTAGGTAAATATAGTCTACATATTCCGATCTCTGGTAATATACCGCAGTGTCGAAAACTGACCAAAACGAAACAAATAAAGCAATAAATACGAAATCGGGAACAGATTTTTCAATTCAATACTCACAGTTCATGCAGATAAATTGTTGATTGAAAATTAAATCTGCGTGTTAATAAACGATTGTTCGAATGTGTTAATAAATTTATAATACTGGGAACTTTGAATCGGAGGGATGTTACGGAGGTGGTTTTATCGGAACCGAATTTAGAGTTGAAGTTTTTAATTTTGTCAGAGTCGGAACCAGAATCTGCCGGTCGATTCAGTAAACATGTCGAAGTGAAGGCTTGGGTGAATTAATCACGAGGTGAGCTGTCATTCCATCTTGATTATATGGATTGACAGCTCACCTCGTGATCACTTCACCCAAGCCTTCACTTCGACACGTTTACAGAATCGACCGGATGATGTGTGTGTGTTTTGTTTACGTATTTTAGGACACGTCGTAACATAACATGCTCGCTGCGAATGTTACATTACGGCCCGTAACACCGGTCAGTACCCAACTTAACATCCCTACAGTGAATATTTTCCAGTGAAGCTCGGCCATATAGTGTCCTTATCTCAATTGTGAGCCCAGTGCCGACGGGCCGCAGTTTAAATAAAACATCAAATGATAAACACTGGGTTTTAAAGTTTTACTTCCCAACTAAAAGTTTTGTTATGAAATACGATCTCCTCGTTGTTTCGGTCTGGGGTCTTTATTTTGTTTAGTAGGTTTGTAGTCTGAAAAGTTGTCGCTAAGTAATTTATTTTGTCAAGCAAAATAGTTCTTGTTAAACCACTGTTGAAAAGCAATGTTTTAGTTTTTTTAACCGACTTCAAAAACAGGAGACGTTTTTTGTATGTTTGTTACCTCATAACTCCGTCATTTATGAACTAATTTGAAAAAATATTTTTTCATATGAAAGGATATACGTTCCGATTGGTTCCATAAAATTTTATCAAAAAGGTTCAGTAGTTTGGTTTTTAAACTAAAACGGATGATATATTTTCTATTTCCTTCAGCTAGGAGCAAATAGAAAATATATCATCCAATTAAACGAAATTGCGTGTTTTGCTTTCCTGTGACTTACCAGTGGTGTTGTTTGGGGTGGGGGTACCACTAAAAAGTTTAAAATAAAAAACATTTTACAAAAAAAATTCAACCGACTTCCAAATAAAAAAAATATTAAGTAATAGTAATAATAATAAATTCTTTATTTCGGACAACATAAGATCCAATATGTTAGTAAAAATTTCCTTAAATTAATGTTAGTAAATATCTATTTTCATTTCATTAATTTAAATACCATTCAAAAACTTATTTAATTTGAGCCCGCTTCATGTGGACGACGCACGAGTGTGAGAAGCGGTACTTCACTCATTCATCACCCCCACAAAACGTCTCACAATAGGAGAGTAGATGTTCTCCGCCACTGTCCTCAGAATACTGTTGTCACTGCCCCGTAGTCTTGTAATTAAAGACGCCATTTTTTTCCGAATGACCGCATAAAAGTCGTCAGTTCGATTCAGCGCAAACATCTCAGACGCGCTACAAAAACGGGCCCACAATAATGACCGGCAAACTGCGCTCTACCTAAATTAGTATATTATGAAATGCTATATTGTCTTTAACTCGAGTTTTTCTATAGCTACAATTCAGTAATATAAATATTCCAATAATCTAACACCTGGTATTTAATAGATTAAAGAATTTTACTACTTACACTTTTACTTTTACACTTTGATATTAATATGCCCATTATATAAAAAAAACATCGACGTAATTTATAAAATCTAAAATTGCGACGTCAGTCACAGCCTAACAAAATCTATCTTCCTAATCTAATTAGACCAGTATAACCCGTTATATTCCACTTCTGCGCAAAACTTCCCTCTCCCCTTTCGACACACGACTGTCCTCTGCCACAGCCTAACAAAATAAAGTGATTTATTCATAAGCACAAATCAGCTCCGGATCTACGATTTTTCCGAGCCGGGGCAAAATACATGATAGTGGCACCCCCCTCTTTTCCACGTTTGTAATTAATTTTATTTTCCTGGCTGTAAAACGACCCTTAACGCTACGTTTTATGGTACGCGGTAACCTTTGGAACCCATCGACCATCTTATGAAGTTATTATAAACTAATGATTCAAGTTGCCACCTGAGTTGAATACGTTAGTCACTCTCAAAGTCCATTGCAAGTCTAGATCTAAGTGCTAATACGATAGGAGTCGTCCCACAGGAAATAGCAGCTTCAAACTCCAAGATTTAATCTTATTGATGCCAGAGAGAATTCTAACTTCGTGTGTATGTCATAGAAGGCTCTTTGGGCATATTATAGCCATGTATGCAGGGGTGCTTTGCGACCAAAGATGAGCGAGGTAGCTAGCGGCGTGAGATGCGTAGCGGTGATGTGAAAATGTGTGACTGTTACTACCAAAGCTGTGCGATGTAGCGAGGCGTCAGCTGTACGCACACAATTAACCGCACACATTACTCGGCTGCGTTCCTCACACACATTTCTTTGTGTATGTCATAGAAGGCTATAGTCATGTATGCAGGGGTGCTTTGCGGCCAAAGATGTGCGAGGTAGCTAGCGGCGTGAGATGCGTAGCGATGATGTGAAAATGTGTGACTGTTACTACCAAAACTGTGTGATTTAGCGAGGCGTCCCGAGGATGCGTAGCGGACTCTTTTTAGCTGTAGGTACGCACATCACACATGACTCGACTGCGTCTCTCCGCGTTCTCATAAAGCGAAGAAAAATGGAAACATAATAATATCCAGGCAAACAAAACATCCCGCACACATCTCTCGCTTCGTTGTATGTGAAAATATCTAGCTCTGCAAGCCCTTTCCAACCAAAGCCTTGCCAGGAAAATGGAGCGATCCTATTGGCTGATTTATTCCTCGCGCACCTCGCACATCTCTAGTGGAAAATAACCCTTAAGTTAGCAAGACGGCTATAACTGCAGTGTGTTTTGGAAGACGTGTCATGAAGTTTTGAAGTTTGGTCGGAGTCAACTGGCTTACGCTTTGTGCAACGAGATATGGTACTTGTAGAGAAAGTTATACCAGCACATGGGGCGTAGACAGCTTTATTTGGGAAGCTGTCTTCCCATAGATATAATAAACAAGTCTACCCAAATAAAGCTGTCTACGCAAATATTAAATTATTCATTTAAATTATAATTTAACTTAAATTAAAGGCCATACAAGAAATATGTTTTTTCGGCTTATGGTACGGAACCCTTCGTGCGCAAGTCCAATAATTATTAAATAAAATTTTGATAAATTCTAATTTAACCATATTATTGTGGTAATTGTTTCGCACTTTAGAAAAAAGCGACGTGTAATGAAGACACTTGTTGAAGCGGAAATTTGTGAACACAAATTATTATCATTACTATTACAAACCCTTACTGTCCCACTGCTGGGCAAAGGGTTTTTTTCTATTCCTTCCAACGGTTAGGAGCAAGTTCTGTTGAAAACGGTCGTTTCGTAGATCAGCCAGAACAAACAGACAGACGGACCTACAATTCAATAATCGTTTAGGTAAACATTCATAATTATGCATTTGGTACAAAAAAAAATATTTAGACGTAACAACAACCACTTCAATTTTGGTTTTCTATAAATGTAGGCAGGCGTTTGCCCACAATCTCACCTGATGGTAAGCGATGATGTGGTCGAAGATGGAACACGCTTGCCTAGAAGTAACCTATTCACTCTTGACTTAAAGACTCCCAGGTTGTAGCTACCAGGAAACACAGACTCTGGCAGGGAATTAAAAAAATCAATTTCAAAATTTATTTTTGACGTGACAACGTCTAATAAATCGATGAACGCTGCACGCACGAAAAAGGATGACTCATTGGAACGTTACGATCATTTCATCAGCTACCAGGAAACACAGACTCTGGCAGGGAATTAAAAAAAACAATTTCAAATTTTATTTTTGACGTGACAACGTCTAATAAATCGATGAACGCTGCACGCACGAAAAAGGATGACTCATTGGAACGTTACGATCATTTCATCATCTACCAGGAAACACAGACTCTGGCAGGGAATTAAAAAAATCAATTTCAAATTTTATTTTTGACGTGACAACGTCTAATAAATCGATGAACGCTGCACGCACGAAAAAGGATGACTCATTGGAACGTTACGATCATTTCATCAGCTACCAGGAAACACAGACTCTGGCAGGGAATTAAAAAAATCAATTTCAAATTTTATTTTTGACGTGACAACGTCTAATAAATCGATGAACGCTGCACGCACGAAAAAGGATGACTTATTGGAACGTTACGATCATTTCATCAGCTACCAGGAAACACAGACTCTGGCAGGGAATTAAAAAAATCAATTTCAAATTTTATTTTTGACGTGACAACGTCTAATAAATCGATGAACGCTGCACGCACGAAAAAGGATGACTCATTGGAACGTTACGATCATTTCATCAGCTACCAGGAAACACAGACTCTGGCAGGGAATTAAAAAAATTATTTCAAATTTTATTTTTGACGTGACATCGTCTAATAAATCGATGAACGCTGCACGCACGAAAAAGGATGACTCATTGGAACGTTACGATCATTTCATCAGCTACCAGGAAACACAGACTCTGGCAGGGAATTAAAAAAATCAATTTAAAATTTTATTTTTGACGTGACAACGTCTAATAAATCGATGAACGCTGCACGCACGAAAAAGGATGACTCATTGGAACGTTAAGATCATTTCATCATCTACCAGGAAACACAGACTCTGGCAGGGAATTAAAAAAATCAATTTCAAATTTTATTTTTGACGTGACAACGTCTAATAAATCGATGAACGCTGCACGCACGAAAAAGGATGACTCATTGGAACGTTACGATCATTTCATCAGCTACCAGGAAACACAGACTCTGGCAGGGAATTAAAAAAATCAATTTCAAATTTTATTTTTGACGTGACAACGTCTAATAAATCGATGAACGCTGCACGCACGAAAAAGGATGACTTATTGGAACGTTACGATCATTTCATCAGCTACCAGGAAACACAGACTCTGGCAGGGAATTAAAAAAATCAATTTCAAATTTTATTTTTGACGTGACAACGTCTAATAAATCGATGAACGCTGCACGCACGAAAAAGGATGACTCATTGGAACGTTACGATCATTTCATCAGCTACCAGGAAACACAGACTCTGGCAGGGAATTAAAAAAAACAATTTCAAATTTTATTTTTGACGTGACATCGTCTAATAAATCGATGAACGCTGCACGCACGAAAAAGGATGACTCATTGGAACGTTACGATCATTTCATCAGCTACCAGGAAACACAGACTCTGGCAGGGAATTAAAAAAACAATTTCAAATTTTATTTTTGAAGTGACAACGTCTAATAAATCGATGAACGCTGCACGCACGAAAAAGGATGACTCATTGTAACGTTACGATCATTTCATCAATGTTTTGTTATGACGTTGTCATGTTAAACTATCGTCCGTAAACTGACTTTACAGACAATCAATTGTTATTTATTGTACACCTACCACAGTATAGTCTTTATAACCCAAAGGTTGACTGGTAGAGAATGCCTTGATGCATTAAGTCCGCCCATGTTGTTGTACATAAAGTTTCAATAAATAAATAAAAAAATATATTTGTAATATTTATTCAGCAAGATTTAGATACCTAACGGGTTACTTTGCTATTATAGTAGGCGCCAGATAATCGTGGAATATCGGTCATTGACCCACCTACATTTATTGACATTGTTAATTTGAAAAACGGAATTAATGACACAAAGCTGTCCCGAATCATCATCTCTCGTGATCCTTAACATTGTCTAATAATGAAAAACGATTCATATTTAATTGTTCAGGTACCTATGAGCAGTTATTAGGGAAAGGTCAATATACTTTATTCCACATTTATCTGGCGCCTACTATAGCTAAACAAAGTTATTTTCATACAACCACTCGGGACGGTTCTATAAATACACTATTAACGGACAACTGTGACCAAACCGCACAACACCACAGTCTGTTGTTATTCACAACAACCACATAAATAAATTACAGGGTGTTGTTTCTGCAACGGGATAGCCTAATACCGACCAGTTGTTTGCAGACGAAAATGGGCTTCACTGTGGATCTGTCTGAACTAATATTGTGTTTGCTTGTATGAGGAGCTAAAGTGGGTTCGATTTGTAAGCGTTGGCTGATACCGTTTGTTGGTGTTGAATAATCAACAGCATATCAAGTCTGGATACAAATTAGTACAGTGAAATCGCTATAGGTTTCAAATGAATAATAATAATATCTTCGGACAACTCACACACGGTCATCCGATCCCAAACTAGGCAGAGCCTGTACTATGGCAACCAGACAACTGATAAACATACTTATATATTTCTAAATACATACATATTATAGACAAATTACACCCAGACACAGAACAAATGATCATGCTCATCACACAAAGATTTGTCCTAATCGAACTCACGACCTCCGGTTTAGCAGTCAGGGTCACTAACCACTCGACCAACAGGCCAGTCCAAATTGATTTCACTTTGAATCTCTCGGCCTACTCAGGAACCTTGCTCGCAGGACTGTAGTACTATTCTGCAAATATAACGTGAAGATTTAGATGAAGCGAGCTATTTATAGCTTAAGACGAGGAAGCGGTTAGCTATCGACTATTTTATCGCTTAGGAAACGGACAAATAATATAGTTCCCGTATGAATAAAAGAGACATATACCTACATGTATAGATAGCTGGCAGGCCTCACTGCCGGCGAGACGGGTAAGTATTAGATGATATAACAACAAAATCTCTAATATTTACAACATATAACAACGGAAGCTATAATTTTATTTAATATAACGATTAGTTAATATAATAAACGATTGATATAATTTTAAAATAACTAATTTTTATAAGCATAACATACATTGAATATAAAATCGTTTGACATACCACTCAAAAGATATAAAAACATAACTAGTAACTGATTACCACCTGCGCTAAGATAGTTCCACTTGGCGAGGCTCCTATTTCTGGCTGGTTTTAAAAAAAATAACCACGAAGGCTAAGCGAGTGCTGCGAGTAATCGCCCGTCGCACAATAGTACTCGCGGATTGACAATCGCAATGTAGCTGTTGCAATGCATAGAGAATGCTGCTGCCCATTCTCTGGTGAGTCCCTTAGTTACGACACCCATGGGAAGTGATGGGATGGTGCTATTCTTTTACGTCCGACACCATACAGCACACCTCTATTTAAGTACGTGTGTGTGAGTACGTGTGTGTTATTTAGCTGTGCCTTTAACTACAATCCAAATCTTCAGCTTTAATCATAAACGTATTATGGCATGTTTAACCAATTTCTGTGAATCATGTTCTAATTATATTAAGGAAATAGATTGCGTGCGAGTGTGTGCCAGTATTGACGCTAAGTTAACGTTCGGAGGAAATTGAATGAAAATACAGGGGTTAGCGATTATACGGTTATCGGATTACTGAGGTGTAAAGGTCGGATTAGCAATAGCTTGAGCCAATATTAATTTGTAGGGATGCTTTTCGAGCAGAGGAGCTCGTGGCTAGAAGAATAAGCGCCGTACGGGTCGATCAAGGTTAAGCGACGTTTGCCGAGGTTGATCTGTGGATGCGTGACCATCTTAACACACTTACCGAGTTTCCTCCAAGCCTCAAAATGAACGTTAAGCCGTTGGTCCCGACTGTCATTTGTAGATCTTGGGCAGTCGTTACGGATTGTTAGAAGCCAGTAAATTTGACTCCAGTCTTGCCAAGAACTACCGTGTTACCCAGTTAATGGGTTGTGGAGGTCTGGTAGGCAGCCGCTCCACGTAAAATACTGGTATTCAGCTGAATCCGGTTTGACTGGAAGCCGACCCCAATATAGTTGCGAAAAGGCTGGCAGATGATGATGCTTTTCCAGCAGAGTTGTGCGAGGAACAAAGCCAGCCTTGACTCAGCACTGGTGGTAAAGGGCTGGCAGACTTAGGTGCTTACACATGCAAAAAAGAGAGAGATGGAGCAAAGGCTGGCTAGGCTCGCTCCATCGTCGACTTTGTCTTTGTCATCTATGACCTAGACTAGAGTCAAGAGCAAACCCATCTCAAATAATAAAATAAAAAAAATTGGCTGCTCGCGAGGAATGTGTGCACGTATATCTGATAAGATTCAACGTTTATTGAGAGGTTATGCTACGGTTTCAAATACTGCTTAGCTACACACAGTTTCACAGCTTCGCTACTCATTTTCACGAAGCCTCGCTTCCTCAACAGCTTCGGTTAAAACATTCAACTGTTTTTACAGCGCCGCCATTACGCACATTCGCGCTTGAGAATGAAAACATCTCAGCGGAGACTGTTTATTGACGTGGAAGATGTTCTATCTATAACATCTCCCACGTCAATGGCCAGTCTTCGCTCAAGTGTGATTTGCGTGCACTCTCTATTCTTTTAATCTCTTATTCCGGCAATCCCACAAGATGGCGGAGACAACAATCGCAGGACCAATGGCTGAACGCAAGGCTTGGAACCGGTTTAAAAATAACCGGTTATTAAATGTTGTAAATCGGTTTTATCGTTTATTTCGTTCGGAGTCGAAACGTTAAAAGAGCGTTATGAAGAACCCTAATTAACCGGTTTATTCCGCGAGAGCCGAGCGACACGCGGCGTCAGCTTTCGGTGGGGCAGTAGTGCAGCCGGTTCATATACTTCAGCACGGCTGCGCATTGGAGGTAAACGACAACCCGTTCAAAACCGGTTAATTCCACAAAACCTATTTACGAACTTTTGTAGCTTATAACCGTTTAATTGGGGTTAAAGGTAGAACAAAACCGAAATCATTAGTTCTCTATGTACTCAGGCGTTTCGTGCTTTCCGAGGCACGATTACCTAAACATCGCCAACTTCCAATCTACCAGCTGCCACAGTGCCCCTGAGAAATAATAGGTAATACGAATTCAGAATCTCAAAAATTTATAAAATCGGAAACACAAAACTCGTAGTTACGTCCAAAACTTATTTACTTGACCGACCTGGTTTCCAAAACAACTTCGAACTTCATTTAAATGAAAAATAACTAAATACTCGAAAGAGTTTGTAACTACTTTGTATTTATTACTCATTCGTAAACAGTTAACAAATTCATAAACTGGAAATTCAGTTGAAAACTTTTAGACGAAATTGTACTTTCAAATATCATGTAAATAGTGCAAGTTGAACGCTCTTTTTAATCAACTTCCAAAAAGGAGGAGGTTTTCAATTCGTCTATATCTTGTTTTGGTTTAAAAACAGAATTCCTCTGGAAACAAATGATAGGGCTCAGGGGGGCTACTCTCAAAGCCTAAAGTCCAAAGTTTCGGGCTTAGTTGTAAAGACTACAATATATATAAGCTTAGTTGCGGGCGTATTCTACTCCGTATCACCTACGGACTTACGATTAGTTTCGAACCTGAACTAAGAATTAATGACAACACGATTTGACAGTAACTGTCAAATCGTGTTGTCATTAATTCTTAGTGGTTAGGTGATACGGACTAGAAAACGCTCGCAATTAAACCCGAAACTACGGACTTCGGGCTTAAAAAGTAGCCCCTCTGAGCCCTATCATTTGTTTCCAGAGGAAGAAAAATTCTCGCAAAATTAGTGTTCCGATTTGTCAAATGCGCCATTATTGGAGGATTCCCCTTTTCAAGTCGATGGTTGTGGCTCCTTAGATTGTTTGGGCCCAGTACCTAAGTGACTACGGTGATTGCAGTATCGGTGGCATTAATTAAGTCTCCCTAAGTGCTGGTACTTGGGGTACTCCAATGTGTGGCTCATGTTCTGAACACGGGCAGAGCACTCACATTGGTTATTGTGTTTATAAAACGCTATTTTGTCAAGTTTGCAGGCAATAGTGACTGTGAAGAAGATAGCCACCCCAAAAAATGGGATAAGTCTAGGCAAAGAGAGATGTGTTTATGTAGTAGTGTCATAGGTTCCAATAGTTATATTAAGACTAGCTTTTGCCCGCGACTGCGATCGCGTATAGCCCATTTTTTCCCGTTCCCGTAGGAATTTCAGGAAATGCTATCTTAGTGCTTCCTTACACTTCTTAGAAACCTATAGACCAAAAGCTAGGCTACAAATTTGTCATCATTTCCTCTCGGACGATGACATTTTACAAGTTATCGCCCGAGAGGAAATTGGTCATGAAAATCTGTTGAAAGAAAAAGAAAAAGACAGAAAAAGTATTTACTACAAGCCAAATTTCAGCTTTCTACGACCAGTAGTTTCGGCTGTATGTCTGTCACTCACCAGTAACGGAAGAATTATATACATATTGACAGTCTCGTCTAAATTTTTGCTTATGAGTTCACCAATCACCAAAAGAAACGTGGCATTTTTAATGTTTTGCACTCAGAACGGCTCTCGATGGTTGCCGACCGTGGGGCGAGCTCGCTTCGGTGTAACTTCTAGACGTGGCCCGTCTAGATGTTACACCGACGGCTAACTAAAAAAAAAATATAATCAATGTGTTGTGTACAAAAAAAAAAATTGCAAGTTTGCCAGTTCTGCTGATTACCCAGTAAGCCAGGACATAGATCGTCACTCATAAAGGTTTTAATCAGTAACTGGGCACATCATCCGTCTGCAGCTTTACTGGTTAATACACAGGTAAGCTCTCAAAAACATTGCCATGTAAAACAACTGTGAAATGAACAAAGTTCAAATAAACATCGAAACAAAAACATGGCGGTCTTTTGTTAGAGGGAAGGTAGACGATACGTTGTTTGTAACGCAGAATAAATTAGCTGTGGCCTGTAGTTTTTTTAATGAAACTTACTTTTTACTATGGAACTTATCACACTTATATTACAAAGGCAAAAGTTTGTGAGTGTGTGTGTATGTTTGTTACTTCTTCACGCGCAAACGGCTGGTACGATTTAGATGAAATTTGGTATAGAGATAGTTTGAGTCCCGGGAAAGGACATAGGATAGTTTTTATCCCGGGTTTACGTTCCTATAAAACATAAAAAAAGTATGGAACTCAGTGACAGTTTGGGTTTCAATTGAGGAGTATCTTTTCAAAAGGGGATATTTCCAAATTTATAATCTTTTCAACTGAATATGAAGTCTTCTTACTTATGCTAAAATACATCTTTATACATCTTCAAAAAAGGATATTCCACTTAGCAAATGAACTTGAAAGAGCGTATTTTCTTGAGAAAATATTCTGTTATGTTAAGAACCATAACAGGATATTTTCTCAAGAAAATCGCCACAGTTCACATAGTTCACATTTAACTTTTCTATTTTCTGAAAAATAGATAGCATGCAGTTATCCTCTTTTGAAAAGACACTCCTCAATTATGGTCGACGCCAGATATATTTGCAATCACGGTCATTGCCCTTTCCTTAATATCTCTACGGATACTAAATAATGAATCGCTTTTCATTACTAAAATGTAAAGGATCACGATAGATGTCGATTCAGGACAGCTGTCATTATTTCTGTTTTCGGAATTAAGTATGACAATAAATGTAGGTGGGTCAATGACCGTTATTGCAGATTTATCTCGCGTCTACCATAGTTCATTTAAAAATTCGTAATCGCATCAGGACTACAAGTACATAATCATGTAATTCTCATAAACAACCAATTTTTAGTTCATGCGTTTAATCATCACTGGGGCATCAGCAATAGTTCAGGCTGCCAGTTGTATATTTTTGTGTAAGAATTCCAGTATGTCAGTCTTGGCGTAAAATAATAAATTATAAATAAATCATCATCTTCCTGCCCTTATCCCATGTTACTTGGGGTCGGCGCAACACGTTTTTTTCTTCCATTCTATTCTGTCAACCGTCACGCTATTACTAACTCCCTTTTCTTTCATATCACTCCTAATACAATCCATCCATCTTTTCTTTGGTCAAAATAAATTATAAATAAATACGGTATACAAAAAAGGTGACTTTAGAACTATTGTCTGACGCTATTTGAGAAGTATGTGGAATAACCCCCGACAGATAAACCCGTGCGTTACAAATGGTCTCGTCTCCCCGCCACTAACACGCTGTCAGTTTTTAATACCGACGTGTCACGACTCCCGAGCGTGTGGACGAGATAATGAGTCGTCGTGTTTGTACAGTACCAAAGAGTAGCGTTGTACAGCTCCTGTACAGACAACTACACGTTGCTAGATTGCAATCGGTCGACGTTGGTCGCCGGACAGAAACACACACAATAATCTGTTTGTAACTAATGATTATGATTTTTAGGGTTTCGTGGTCAACAAGGAACCCTTATAGTTTCGCCATGTCCGCCTGTCCGTCTGTCTGTCCGCGGTTTAGCCTCTGAGCTTAGCACTAGAAAGTCGGAATTTGCTATGGGTATGGTATTAATCACGCCGATAAAGTAGTGTTATAAAATATTGAAAAAAAAACAAATTAAGCGCTGGGCACGACACGCACTTGGCTGGTTTTTTTTAGTAAATGTGTTTAAAAACGTCGTTTGATATACCTACCAGGACCTCTTTCCGCCTCGGTTGCAATAACAAAGTTTGCTTACTTGTATCAAAATATACTTGTAGATTCATCAAGATATTTGTCGGTTTTCTTACCAATTTATAACCGCTAACCTATCTTCAGAAGTTTCAAATGTGGAAAAATATTTAAAATTTGATGAAAATGATGAAACTGAGACCATTGTCTGGGTCAATATTGACAACCATTGCTAGTAATCTATCTGCATTGAAGCAAAACTCTCATCTAGAATGAAGAAGAAAGAAAAAGAGTTTATTTGCGACAAGCATGATGCAAAAAAATAAACAAAATTACAAAAGTTATCGCCTGTTATTCGGCTACTATGCCGTTACACTGGCTTGAACATTCGATACATCTTCACTATTTCTATACCACCTTCATTGCAACGGTATAAAGGGACTATCAATGCCGTTTAGTTACCATATCGTGCGTCTGACTGTACAGCGTGATCTATCCAACAAAGCGCTTCGTACAGCGTGATCCGTTCAGCGCTTTCGGCTGGAAGTGCACGTTAGTTGCGGTCACGGGGATTATTGCGGCTGTCACTGGAGATGACCCACTCTCTCTCTCCCAAATATACATTTGTGGTTTGAAGTACCGCTGGAGTTATGCGCTCTTGGTATACATAGATAGAATATGCTTTATTATACACCATAAATGATTGCTGATGACTAACGTTCTGTGTGTGGACGAAAAAGAATAGCACCCTCCCATCACTTCCCGAGGGTGTCGTAAGAGGCGACTAAGGGACTCACCAGAGAATGGGCAGCAGCATTCTCTGTGTATTGCAACAGCTACACTGCGATCGGCAACCCGTTTGACAAGCGTGGCGATTACGGCAAACCCCTCCTTTGGGGGAGGCCTATGTACAGCAGAGGACGTCATTCGGCTGATGACGACTAACGCTATGTAACGGTCATGAGCACGAATCCAAGATGAATCAAATAGCTATTGTTGTTGTGTAAGTAGTAATGTGTACACTCATATAAAAGATCTTGTAATAATAAAGCTTTGTATAATTTGTGTGTGTGTGCGCTTTTATAATTACAAGCGCGCGCGCACATAGCGCCGCGCGCACAGATGAGTTGAACTAATGGGCTTAGAGCGAGTTTTTTAACGCACTCGATCGCGTTAACGTAAACGTTCGCTTATGTCAAATTGTATGGAAAAAAACTGGTTTTCCGTGAGTGTCGCCAGACGGCGTTTAATCAGTTTTAATACAAATTGACGTTTACGCTAACGCGATCGAGAACGTTAAAAAACTCGCACAAAGGCCACTCTACAACCTACTTACTAAATCTGCAAGGTTTTATAAGCCATGTTGGCATCGGCTTCAAGTCTAACATACAGGTGAGTACCAGTATTTTACATGATGCGACTGCCACACTGGTCTTTCAGTATGTCAAAATGGTCACCCATCCACGGCCTGGCTTTGGCAAGCGTTGCTTAACCTTGACGATCGACCCGTGTGGCAGCTATTATTTGGCAAATGGAATATGGCTATTAAATGGAAGATTTCTACATGTATGTACTGCTTGCCAGCTGTATAAAAATTCACACAAGTGCATAAGGCTGCTGTAATACTGAGTGCCATAAGCGTTTTCTGCCTGGTCTATTTTTTCCGCTTACCCACAGTTTCACTTCAATAACATGATGTTATTACCTTAGCATAGGAGAAACGATCTTCTTCGTGGTAACAATCATTTGAGCCTTATAGTCCACTGCTGAATGTGAACCCTTCCCAGTCCTTCACCGTCCGCCGTTAATATAATATAAAAAATAAGCTTATTGAGCTATTGTTACATCATTGTTACCTTAAAATTAGCTTAACTTAGTAATCGGTGTGTAACTATTAACATGTTCATTAAGTCTTGCAGTGGTCCCCAAACTAGGCGGCGCCTGTATCTTGGGGACCGGAGTTCCGATACATAGAGCTTTTTGTAACAGTTGGTATTAGGTCCAAAAAGAAATTACAAATGAGATCAAATCTTAATAAAAATCTAAAGTAAAATTAGATCAAAACAATGTTAAATCTTGGTAATATCTTAAACTTAAAATTGATTTGTTCAAAACATAAAATTAAAACTTAAAGTCTATTCATACTAATACATCAAAAGTTAAAAATTAAATAAGTGAAAACACAGAAAAAAATAAAAAAGGTGTTCGTTTCTGTGTGTTAGTGTCTGTGTTTTTTTTTTTTTTAAATCCTGTTAGTGTCTGTGAATTTGATGGTATTCCCAGTTCTGCTCCACCTGCATTAATTGTAATATTGTATTCTAATGTACCTGTAAAAAGGAGGAGGTTCTCAATTCAGTTTTTTTTTTGTGTTTGTTACCTCAGAACTCCGCCATTTATGAACCACAAGCGGTTCACCCGTTATCACTGGGACCTGGCCCTCCCCCGTCCGTGCCATTGTCAAAGCAAACACTGAAACATTGATTGTGAATGTGCAGTGCTCTGCCGCATCATGTTATGCCCTGCTTTCATTCTTCTACAGCCTTACGTTTATGTAGTATGTTTGTATGTAGGCCTGTCCTGGTCTGGTTGTATTTAGAGCAGTGATGGTTGAGGAGCTTAGGTACTAATGTGCCCGCAAACAGGTGCAACGTGTCAATGCGACACGATTTTGCTACATACATTTACCAAGAGTAGAGAAGGGACCCCGTTTCCCGCACTTCGGCAGCGTTTCTACTAGAGATGTGCGAGCAGAAAATGAGTGGCGCGAGGATGTGTAACGAAGCTGTGAAACGATGTGAGCGTTTCCACCGGAGATGTGCGAGGTAGCGAAGAAGCGTAGCGACGCTGTGAAACGGTGCGTAGATGATCGATGCGAGTAATTGTAGCGGACTTTTCAGTTTCTCGCTCGCGTCCATCCCTAGCACATTCCTTGCACACATGCCTCGCACACGTCCTTCGCTTGTTTTGTACGTACAAAAACCTCGCGTCACTAAGCCGTTTCCACCGGAGCTGCGATGAGTGCGACTAGGTAAATTAAGTGATTCTACTGGTTCTTAACAAACACATCCCTCGCTACGCATCCTCACACATCTCTGGTGGAAGCGCACTCTTAGACTCCCATTCGGTCCGTTGTGTGTAGGTGTCCTGGCTACGTTAGCCAGTCAAGCTCTACTCAGAAACACAGAACCGTCCTGGTGGCATCGAAGGCTTCGCGCAGCGACCTCACTTTACATTTATACCTATCCCTCAAATGAAAATATCTCTCTTAAAATTAAAATGATTGAAAGAACGACTTGTCAACAGCCAATCCAAGTTCGGGAAACTAGGATTTAGTGGCGCCTCTATGCGAATAAAATAAGTGCTGAGGGCGTTGTTAAAACTGTAAGTTATGCATCTCCGAATGGTTGAAGTTGTTTTTCATGCAAGCATGGGCCATTTGCATATCGTCTTGGTCTACACAACGCAACGCAACTTGACCACTCTAAATGCTAGAATCAATTCTACATAGCGACACTTATAAACACGATTTAAAATACTGTTCAGTAAGAAAGTATTATCTAAAAGGAATAACAGAAAATTCGTCCATTGATGAAATAAACTAAATCAATGCTTACAGCCAGTTGTACAAACCTAGACGACACAATAAATTCCTGGTGCCCTTCTATGACGTGCTAATGCCATCCAATTCCAACGATTTAAAAGGGATAGTGCTATACGCTATGTATAGCTCCGTCTCTCTCTTGGAGCGGAATCTCGATCGTTTTAAAACTTCATAGTAGGGCCCCAGAACCCATTTAAAAACGAACATTTTAAACAGCACAAAGTCCAGTAACTGGAAACAGCCATGTTTTGTCACAAAGTAGTAATATAAAGGCGACTGGAGCCAACATCTAGTATTAATATTTGTGTTTATTGCAAACACGATACCTTTAGCTCGGGTGAGAGCAACTACATTTGCATTTTTAAAGTTACTATAAGATTTTAGGGTTCTGCAAGAGACATATTTAAATAAGAATACACTTCTAAGAATGAAATAATTTTTATAAATATACTTGTGTACCTACATATATCTTATGTATTCAAAAACATAACACAAACAGAACGCAACTTCTAAAAATACTAAGTATAAAAAATATGGGCACATACAAATTTTGTTTTTTTTTATAAAGGTGAAAATATATTACGTAACTAAATGAAGCTTGTTAAAAAATTTAGACGAATAAAATAAACGAATTCGAATACAAAACAAATATCCGAACAAAAAAATCCAGACAGGTGCGTGGGTTCTGTCATTTGTTCATTCAATCACTCGTTTTTTAGTTCACTCATTGACAGTTTCTTTAAACCAGCGACGCGTGGGTGGGTTTTGTTAAAAGGGTATTTCTAGGGACCTTTCGTGGCAGGTTTTTGTTAATTTCATCATGTTAAATTCTTCGTTTTAATTTTTTCGATCAAAACTTTGTACTCTAATTAAACAACTGCCCGTTATTAACCTGACGAGGAGCTTTTGCAGTCATCGTTATGATACACTTTAACGATGGAATCAACTCAGAAGTCGCGGAAAAAAAAACATCTATTATTGACTAACAGATAATTTTTCCGCAATTTCGCGATATTGTTGAGAAGTTTAAAAATTAAAAATTCAAAAGTCATTTATTCAAATTAGGCTGAGTGCCAGCACTTTTTTTTTGTTTGCTTACCTAACTCGACAAAATGTACTAAACACGTGTAAACAGCTCATTTTATTTTCGCGTTCAACAACGCATTGACCCTTTTACAGGTTTTTAATTATTTATTTTATTTATTTTAGGAAAAGTTACAGCTAAACAAATACAGTAACTAAAAGTTTAAACAAAATTTGGCCCATTACAATCCATTCCCCTAAAATAAATACCATCTAAATAAGGTTTCAGGTTGGTCACGGTTTTTCCGTTAACATACTAGATAATATTACTGTACGGGACCCGCTCCAAAATTTCGAGCAAAATCTGCATGAAATTTCCGCTAGGTGCTCCTATTGTTGGACTTCCTGGGTGTTCGGGCTCGGAAGAGACAAAAATGTACTTACGTCACACGGTCCACGAATACTGAACAATTTCAAACGTTTTCATCTGCCCCGGAGGTATGAAAAGGTACGTAAATGTGGGATTTTGGAGCGTGTCGGGTCGTGAATAGTTGGATAAGTATTATATTCTAAGCGTAATTTCTTACTTTATATTGTAAAAGGAAATTTCAAGATTGTAACAAACTCATTAGAGATGGTTACGATGTTGGATTTTTAGGCGATTGAATTTTTGTATAATAAGAGGTTAAATGGTTTAATGGTTCTGTATTTGTGTTTTATTTGGTGTAAAGTATACATAAATAAATAATATGATTGTGTTAATAATATTCAGGTGAGGTTTCTTATCATTTTCTTGTCCTCATCCCAGTTTATGTACAGGCTGTCCCAGAAGTACGTGGTCAGATTTAAGGGTTAAATCTGAAATTTAAATAGACGCCACCAACTGCATCAGACTGCTTGTAGAGTATTTTTGGAACATTTTAATATTTTTATTTTTAAATATTTTATTTTTTATAATTATTAATTTTAAATTATTATTATTTTTATGTGTTTGATAATCTCGGGACCCTGAGGTCCCGGTCCTTTGGTAGGCGTACGAGGGGCCGAAACCAACTCGTAGAGGCCCCGTTAGACATTTCTAATGAATTGGGATATCAACCGAAGATTATCCCTGTATGTACTATGAAAATATACCCAAGGACAATCCCCGGTTGTGCAGTTCTATTGCAGAATATAGAAACAAAAGATGAAGATGATTTTTGGGTGGTTAAGTGGAATCGTAAACTTTGTAAGCACTATTGGCACCTGCCTGACCACTGTCAATTAACAAGGCTTTAAAAACGGCAGAGAGTGACTTGCACACTCAATAAATGGGCTCCCGGAAACGGTCGCTAGCACAAAGTGACGTAGCTTATTATTATTATTACTGTACAGCAGTCCCAGAGTACCACCCTTTAATATGACCACGTACTTTTGGAGGACCGCGTACTTTTGGAGGACCACGTGCTTTTGGAGGACCACGTACTTTTGGAGGACCCCGTAGCTATCTAACCCGTAGCTTTCTCCGTAGACGCTACGACAATCTGTCAAATTTCTTTAATAGATTTTCAACTTTATCGCCAAAGCATTAGGTTCAAGGTTGATCGGGAAAACTTGACAGTTTCGGGTAGCTTGATGTGTTGGCGTCTGGACTTGTCTATTACTCGTCATACCAAGAGACATCTTTCTAGACATGTAATTTTTCACGCCATTGTTGTTTTAGTCTTTGCCCACACTAATAAATATTTAGATTTATCCCTACTGGAAATTTTGACTCCGCATCACACGGATTAATAACGGTTCATAAAACTAGAATTCATTAACTTTCCTTTACATAAAAGTACAGTTATTTAAATTATATGTATTAAAAGATTCCTCTTTTTGAAGACAGTTCTATCCATTCACTCTCCGTATATTTTCTTTCATCTCAAACAGATAAATAAAACAAAAGAACGTTCAAAATATCTTCGTCATTCGATCCCTCCCAAAACGTCATTAAATCTCCGACTTGTATAATAGGCATTCGAATAAATATTCAAGATAGATTAATATTTGGACAATTACAATTAGATCTCGAATAAGAATCATTCCAAGATCTCCATTCATTTTGTACAAGATAATATTTTATTTGTTTGGCACAAATATTTAGTCCAGAAAAAGTAGAGGGAAATCGCAATTGGATTCTAGTCTTCAATTTCGATTACTTTTATTTAATATTTGTGTCTAGTATTTGTACAAGACAGTATTAAAATTCTGCTCTGACTTTTATTAATATACCTAATAAATGGAACAAAATGATTTTTTGTTTAGTGTTAGGAGATAAATATGTATTCACGCTGTGTTATAAATTTTACTCAGTCATCATTCATTGAAGTACGACAGACGTGTTGTCGTTGTTTAACCGCAATAATTCATAATATCATATTAGCCGAACGACGTACACTGCTAAATATAGGCCTCCCCAAAGTGTAGCCACAACCACCGGTCCTGTGCGTCTCGCATCCATCGTCTACCCGCGACCTTCACCAGGTCATCGTTCCACCTCGTGGGAGGCCTTCCAACGCTACGCGGTCTCCAACCCAGAATGCTTCGGCCTCATCGACCATCTGTTCTGCGAGCAATGTGCTCTGCCCACTGTCCCTTCTGTTTGGCGATCCTTCGGGCTATGTCGGTAACCTTGGTTCTCTTGCGGATATCATCATTCCTGATTCGATCACGCAAAGAAACGCCGAGCATTGCCCTTTGGGTGACTTTAAGCCTTCTGATGGGGCCCATTGTGAGCGACCATTGCAATAATTGACTAACATTTATTCTGGTATGAGTTTTACGTACGTAATAATATAATGGATAACGAAGAACTTTACTATTGAATCTGAGCGTTATATAAGTTATATTCCACATCAAAACTCCGAGGCCGCTGTAAACCACACCACAATATCTGTCTATCTAATTGTACACCAAATATAGTTAGAATAGAATATGTTTTAAATAGAATAGAATACATACAATAGAATATATTAATTTGCGTTCAATACGGTACATCGCTGCGGTGTTATCGCTGACAGCGATATTTTTAAGAGATATGATTTCTATTTTTTAATTTTAATTACCTACTTAGTACCTACAGTGAATATCGTCTCGCATTTTATTAAAGTTTTAAATAAAATGCAAGATGCTTCGTAATTTTAGCTGAAGATAAATAGATAAGGTAAAATTGCGTAAAGACAAGCCACTATGATCCTAACTTATGGGCTCTTAAAGCGCATTTTTCAATCAATATTTAGTTTAAGCAATGGTCAAATAATAACCATTAGGTTATAAATTGATCGAAAAACGCATTTCAACGTTATAACAATTTTAACTATTAGTTGAGTTTTAACAGTTGTTGTCGAGACAATTTTAACTAGGTACGGAGCAAAAATCTAGTTCGATCCAGCCCGTCCCTAGCTGTCCTCCCCCCAGCGACGCCCTAAGCCGAGGCCCGTACCCAACAGGGGGTGCCCTTAGCGTGTAGTCGCTTAGTTTGTAAGTTTTTTATAAGCCCTGGCTGGAGGCTTTAAGGCCACCACAGGCAAGCCCGGTTAAGCAGTCGACAACCTTATAGGCTGAATTGCGAGAGGCCACTCACAAAAAAAAAAAAACGTAACAAAAATCATATCGAGTCATTATGACTCTTCGTTTAGACTATTAATGCACCCCATTCTATGCACTGTATTTACGTAAATTCCAAAATAAACTACCCCATTTCTCAGTGATAATCGACAAACACATTACCTCACAATTTACCGAACAGACAATGAATCTCCCTGAATGGCCAAGCCTTCGTCCAAACATTTGAGGAGGCTTTCATTCCAATCCTTGCATTATTCGGAATGTAATTATACCGGAGTCCCGGCTTGTCCCGGAATCACAATCAGATTGAATGAGTGAGTGAGTGAATGAATGAAGATGTTTGGGGAATTTTGATGGGTATCTCAATTAGATTTTAACGACTCTTGAGATTTTTTTGGCGGTTCTTTATTTGAGATCTTTTTCTGGTTGCTGGAGTGTGTAATTGGTTTTTATTAGGTACTGTTTTGATAGATTAATGTTTAAATTTAATATATTCGTAGCTTTGACATACAATTTTACGTCTTAAAGTAACTCAATCCCGTAAAATAATAGCACAGTTTTAAATCTGGCTGTGTTTATTTGGAAAAAAAATCTATCTATAATATCGTTTAACATCAGTCATGTTACAGAGAACTGTCAATAAAAACTTAGAGAAAATAAATTAAAAAACAGTATTCTAAAAACAAAACACATAAAAAACAAATAAAATGTATTTTTTTTTCCCATCCAATTAAATTAAACACCGCGACACCTGAGTGCCAATTTTACTCATTTTTACGTACCCAAAGGGTAAAACGGGACCCGCCGCTGTCCGTCCGTCTGTCTGTCTGTCCGTCTGTCACCAGGCTGTATCTCATGCACCGTGATAGCTAGACAGTTGAAATTTTCACAAATGATGTATTTCTGTTGCCGCTATAACAACAAATAATAAAAATGATATAAAATTAAAAACAAAAGGGGCCCATACAAGAAACATGTTTTTTTCGGTTTATGGTACGGAACCCTTCGTGTGCAAGTCCAACTTGGCAGCACTTGGCCAGTTTTTAAACAACGTTCGTATTCGTATGTCAGTCGCGGTAGGATTGGCCTTCTGATAATCGTTTACTGAACCAACCCTAAACCGAATCAACAACAACAGACAACAGATTGTATCTGCAACAACATCAACAGGTTCATTACGGGAAGCAATTAAATTATATATTGACGTCACGTCATTGTTTATTGACGGCCATTAGGATGTTGTTCCACCTGGGATGTGCTAAGCTTAGCTGTAGCGATCACAGAGTACATCGTCACACATTTAAGTATTTAATTAATGTACCTACAGATACAAAATATTGTAAAACAAACAAATTACTCAGAGGAAGGCGTTTTTTTATTTTATTTGATGATTTTAATTTAATTTTAGAATGTTATTTATATGTCTTAATTATTTATTTTATATTATATTCATATTGGTCTGAATTTTAATTGTTATTTTTTAATTTTGTTTAAAATGTACCTACCATCATATGATCAAATGGATTGAAATAAATGATTATTATTATTATAACTTTTATTTGGAAAGAGTAACTATAGAGTTTCCTGTTCGTTCTTCTCCATAGGAATCTTTTTTTTTTAAAGGATGGGATATCATCAAATGACTCCTTCCGCTCTGGGCGGAGCGAAAGGAAGTGTCAGACTCTTACTGACTAAATAAATAAAATAAAATAAATAAAAATTGTTTATTGACACAAAAAATGCAACATTGGTACTTAAGTTTGAACAGTCTTAGGATGTTTACTACAATATATATGTACTGATACTGAATCCCAAACTAGGCCAGGGGCCTGTATCTTGGGAGACAGGGTTCAGTCGCAGCAAAAGGTACACAATACTATTTGTACATAAGGTCGCTGTTTGTTAAGTTAAATACGCTTTAGATTTGTGTTAGTAAACGAGTATATGAGTCTGTGGTTGATAGTGTGTCGTGGAGTGTGTATGTGTGTGTGTGTATGTGTGTGTGTGTATGTGTGTGAGTGTGTGTGTGAGGGAGTGTATGTGTTTGCGTACGAGTGGATAAATTGGAATCAGTGGAATTTATATTAGATAGCTAAGAAGGTCTTCGGTTGTTTGATAGTCAAGTTGTTGTAGCCATTCAGTAACTTTCACTTTAACTTTGCATCTACTTAATGAAACGATATTAAGTTTCTTATTCAAATCGTTGTATAGTTTAGCGCTTGTACTACGCGTTTGCCTTTTTGCAAAAGCGGTTCTACAAACCACACGAGGGCATACAGATGATAAAGTGCGTTTATTTGAGTTAGGGTTGGGCACATCTCGATGCTTTTTGAGAACGGCTTTCAAGATGAACAGCTGACGAACTGTGAGGACCTTGCAGTTTGAATATAGGCTCACAGTCGGGTATCTGTAAGGTTTCCTGGTCATTACCTTTAGAACGGCTCGTTGTGCCCTTTCTAATTTAATAAGGTGCGTTTTAACTGCGCCACCCCAGGCCGTGATGCAATATTGTATTACAGACTGACATAGAGACTGATAGACTAGTTTTAGCTTGTCATGTGATAGGGCATCTCGTAGGGATTTAAAGATATATATCAATCGCCTTACTCTTGTTGTTACTAAATCTATCTGTTTGACTAAAACCCATCCGTGTTCCTTCTAAAGCCCTTTGCGTTCCAGGGCCGCGGTAATTCTTTCGAATAAATTCCGCTACATAGTAATCTACCTCAACGACTGGAAAACTAAAGTAATTTACATAGAATTATAAAAACATTTCGAAAAATCAAACTTTTTTACTAGATATAGGTAATAATAATAATATAATATGGAATAATATACGTGGGACAACTCACACACGGTCATTCGATCCCAAACTAGGCAGAGCCTGTGCTATGGCAACCAGGCAACTGAAACATACTTATATGTTTCTAAATACATACATATTACAGACAAATTTCACCCAGACACAGAACAAATGATCATGCTCATCACACAAAGATGTGTCCTGGGTGGGAATCGAACCCACGACCTCCGGCTTAGCAGTCAGGGTCACTAACCACTCGAACAACAGGCCAGTCAAATACTAAAAAACGGAATAAGGTATAGTGTATAAGGTATAGTAGATAGTAATTTATCATTAGTTTGAAGTCAAACAAATAGCGATGTTCAACTTATACCTAAATATGAAATGATCCTACACATAGTGTAATGGCGAGTATTGTTTGTGTAAGTAAGTAATTTATTTATTTGCGTAAATAAGGTACAGAAAGTTCTTAAGCAAAATAATTACAGATCTCTTATTCTGCCTGTAATTTCGGCGTGCAAATTAGTCATAGAAGTTAATTACATTATTTCAAGTCAAAATTCGTGCAAGCTGTCAAAGTTAATTAAAATGAATTGATATAAATTAAAAACAAATTAGTTATCCACATAAATTGAAATATTATATTTTAAGTATCATTGCTACCGTGAAAGTATTTAATCCACATAAATACATACTCTTGTAAACATCCTGCCATTACGTATACTACAGTCATAATAAATGTTTAAATTCGAAACAGCGCGACCTTCATTATGTGTACCTACATACATCCTTTTTAGGGTTCCGTACCCAAAGAGTAAAAACGGGACCCTATTACTAAGACTCCACTGTCCGTCTGTCTGTCACCAGACTGATAGCTAGACAGTTGAAATTTTCAAAGATGATGTATTTCTGTTGTCAGTATAACTACAAATAATAAAAATTAAATAAAATTGAAAATAAAAGGGAAGCTATACAAGAAACATGTTTTTTTCGGCTTATGGTACGGAACCCTCCGTGTGCAAGTCCAAGTTGCACTTGGCCAGTTTTTTCTTATGGCGGCAGTATTTACGAGGAATGTGGGCGCGTACAGCTGAAAAAGACGCATACTCGCTCCGCCTCGCTACCTCGCACATATTTGGTGGAAAATCACCCTTACAGTTGGAGTCTATCATGTAATTGATTCGTAATGGGATAAAGGGAGGTATGTTGATAGCAGATAGTGGTCACAGATTCCTAACATTGTAGACAATTAAATGTAAATTGTTCCTGTTTGTTGCATCACGTGATTGCTTCTAGATCGGTTTAATTAACGCTTATACATATTAGTAACATCATTATCCATAGGTTATACGAAGGGAAACACAAATATACATACTAGTGGAGTGCCTTTAGCGGCGTAGTATGAAAACCTCGGAATCCAATTACTGTGAACGTATGATTATGAAACATATTGGATCGTAAAATTAATAAGGTATATAACAAAGTTTACCTATTAAAATTCGTTGCTTTTTATTTAAAAATTAGCTCCGACTTGCGCACGAAGGTTTCCTAAGCTAAAAATCACGTTTGTGGTCTAATTCTTTAATTTTGTGATATTTTTATTATTTATTGTGATAGCGGCAATAGTCTGCCAACTCTGCCAGGGTTGCGGAATTTGAAAGAGTCACCGCGGCCCTGGAACACAAAGGGCTTTAAAAGGTACACGGATGGGTTTTAGTCAATAAGAGTCTGACACACCCTTCCGCTCCACCCAGAGCGGAAGTCATTTGATGATTTCCCATCACTAAAAAAAAGGAAAGTATCTATTGTTGTTCATCAGATACAAGCCACAGATAGACAGACAGATGGAGTGTAGAGCCTTAGTAATAGGGTTCCGATAGTTACACTGTGGGTACGGAACCTCAAAAATCAGTCACAAACAAGTAAGGCTAATGTAAATTAAAGAGTGTTATGCAAACTTATTAACTGAAGATACTTTAGTTAAAATTTATTTCATGGTAATGTTTAAAATGGTGAAATTTTTGTTCCTTTTCATTTTTGCTTTCTCATATAGCTGGCTGTGTCCTCTTTTAAGCTTTTGACGTACGTAAACTCTAGGTAGTTGTTTAACCTTAGGACACACAAGGCTTGAAGGAGCTGTGTCTCTTTGACAGAGACTACAGAAAAGCGTTAAAAAAAACGTTTGTTTTCAGGCGTCGACGGCCCATAGCGTGTTAGTTTTACCAGAAAATAACTTACAAAACTATGTTAGTAGTAACACATAGCACACAGGAACAATGACAAAAACAAAAAATTTAAACACAGCATCCACTTAGAGGAAGACTTATCAAGCCCCATGTCTGACATGTAGCTTGATAAACCTATCCATTGTATTCACTTGTCAAAATCTTCGCCATAATCGGAAAACGAGTGGCAAGCAACGAATTTTCATTCGTTGCTTGCAAACGATGTCGTAATAGCATCGTCTGCCCAACTTTGAGCTCAAGTTCTGAAGTGTGCAATCAACGCGCCAACTTCGTCTTTGTGGGACGGACATAATTTGTCTCATATTTTCTTCGAAAGGATAGTTTCTTCAGTGCAAGTTGGGTGTTGATATACAATGTGAAATAACTTAGAATATCATCAACATCATCAGCCGAATGACGTCCATTGCTGGACATAGGCCTCCTCCAAAGGGGGGGCAGGTGGGTTGGCGATCGCAGTGTAGCTGTTGCAATGCACAGAGAATGCTGCTACCCATTCTCTGGTGAACTACGCATATGTCACCGGAAAATTGCAAACGCCGTAAGATTGTATAATTTCGCGTGAAATTGTAAACTATTTTTTCTCAATAAGACGCGGATATTAGGAACTATCTAATTTGAATGGGACTGATTGAACTCAAAATGATTTTTTCATAATAAATCTGCCAAATTTGCCGTAGTCTGTGTTTCCTCAGAGCTAAAACCTGGGGGTATTTATTAATTTGCTTAAATGGGAATGGGAACGGTGGGCCATTTAAGTAAAGAGTGAACTGAGTACTTCTAGCCAAGCGTGCTTCATCATTGACCAATGCAGGTGAGATTGTGGTCAGGCACAATTTCCAAGGTATTGATTATTTATTAAATTATTATTTTTGATGGACCTGGCTTTACCTCGACCTTGCTTTATGGAAAGTGATGGATGAGATCTACGATGTAACAAGCGAGTACAGGAGATGCCTGATAACCAGAGATCGGAATAGGTAGACTATGTATATTTACCTAATGTGCGTGGAAATAAGTAACATGGAGTTGATAATACCTCCTCTAAAATCATAAACATGACGATTGTATCCCAGGATTTAAGAAATTATAAATTACTTATTGCGCTTTGAATACATTTGAACAAAATTTACATTGAAGAATCTTATGTTTTTAGAGTTCCGTACCTACTAAAACTGTTAAATTAAATAGCTTTGTTTTCGCACAACTCTTTCTTCTTTTGATTTTTCAAATCAATAATTTGGAACTATACTCGAAGTCCAGTTCATGTTTTTATAATCCCGGGTTTTAATTGTCATGATTCCGTTTATGATTCCGAGATTTTACAGGAGGTATTATCAACTCTATGTTACTTACATCAGTGCTTTTGTGTGTTGTGTTTTCTGTTCTTGTACCAAACAAATGTTTTATCTATCTTTCTATAAGTATAACAATGTTAAAAATTAAAAAAAAACAAAATTCAAAAGTCATTTATTCAAATTAGGCTGAGTGCCAGCACTTTTGAACGTCAAAGTTCTACATAAAGACAGCCCCCCAAAACGACCGCCCGTCACCACTTCCTAGTGTTGTAGCTGGGAAGAAGAAGTGGCGCAACAAACTCCCCAGCAACACATCTGTCTGTTAAGCTTTTAAAAACTTGAATTTATACAAACCAATGATGGCATGTATCAGCGAACCAGCCGGTCGATTCTGTAAAAATATCGAAGTGAAGGACTCGTGATCACGAGGTGAGCTGTCAATCCATATCATCAACATGGAATGACAGCTCACTCCGTGATCACGTGACATCTTGATTGTATGGATTGACAGTCACTTCGCCATGTTTACAGAATCGACCGGCAGACTATAACGTAAGTATCTATATCGGACTAATCTTACTAATTACGAAATTAGCAGTCATAACTTTGTCGCTGAGACAGATAGATTTGTAAAAATCAATTTGATTTCAAGAGCTAATTAGTTTTTTATTGAGTAAAATCAACATAGTAGTTTCGCTCTCTTTTCTCCAGTTTATTTATTCCATAAATGTTTTACTAGACATCTAGTAGAGTGGCCTTATCATAGACTATTTTAAACAATAAACAAGCCAGCATTCTACAACGAATTGCACTTAAACATTCATCTGTCTCGTCAACTGCGTGAAGTAAAGGTAACGCCACACTAGCGTAACGGCTGGGAACTGCAGACTTCTGCATTATTCTTTCAAATCGAACCTTTTATGTTACAACATTTTTTTTCAAAAACAGAAATTATTATTAGGATGATGTAATAAATATATAAATATTTCGTAATATGCTGTAATACTTCCTTTTTTTCTTTTTGGTAAAGTGCTGTGTTTCTGTCATTTGCAAAATAGGAAAAAAGGGAAAAACAATAAAAGAAAGAAAAACAAAAAATACATTACAAAAGTTATGCGAGTTGGGAAGATATGCGTCACATCCGCGCAAAACGACGATCGACTCGTGTGCGAGACAGAGCCACAGCGCAACTTTTATCTGTGGACGTTCTCCTTGTGATCAAACAGAGCAAATAATATAACAAGTACAGTCGAAAAAGGTGATTGGTAAACAAGCAGCGAGCTTACAACTACTTTGACATTACCTGGGCAGTTTAGAGTCAAGGAAAGAGGCCACCTCCAGAAAGCACAGTGGGCTTCCTACAAGGGAGACTAATGACTTGGGCCTAGTTTGATCCTGGGAATCCCCTAGATATTAGTAACGCAGAACAAGTGTAGTTGGTGACGCTTCGGGGAGGTTTGTGCCCAGCAGTGGATGTCTCTCGGCTGAAATAATTATTCTTTTTGTTGTTTTTATAGAAAAATCGTGGCTCACACTAGGAATTTCTCCAGGTATATAATATACACAAAACTCACATACACAAACAGCCAGACCCGGAAAAATTATATGTTGGTCATACAAATATTTGTTCAGTGCGGGAATCGAAGCCGCGACACGCAGCGCAGCAGCCAATCGCTCAACCACTGCGCTAACCTTGTCGTCCGTGAAAGTAAAACGTTTTATCGTAGATGATTATGACCTCTTCATGAAGTTGCTTCAGTTTTGTGATAAGACAATATAATGTTTTAGCCTTCGTCATAATTTGCCCCGAGGGCATAAAACATTGTCTTATTGACATAATCAAGGGGTCATACTGAATCCGGAACGTAATGAAGGATTCCAGAGTTAACACATGAGCGAAGCTAGGAAGTTAATACAAGAATTCTGAATGCATGGGATTCAAGCTAGCCTAAAAAAAACAAAAACACCTTTATCCTTGATTGACATTATTGACCTCCGGGCAATAATATTGCACTGAATTTCATTTTGACTCGAGTTATGGGTATAACTAACCGCAGGTTAGGTTTTCATACATATGTTTTGAATTTGTTGTCTGTCGTGGTGTTTATTTTTTTTTACTTGATCTTATATTACTGCAAACAAAACTGCATGATTCCAGGAAACCAAGCTGATATGGCCTCACCCTAACTGCTCAGTATGCAACGCACTCAATAATAACTTGCTTTGTACAAAGTTTGTGCTGCAATAACATTAGATATGCTTCACGGGAGTATTTATAGTATATTTCTAGTTCAGTGTGTATTGTATGAGCAGCGCTTGATATCAGTTCTGAGCTGTTCGAGGATTATAATAGACAGTGTATGTGATTTAATGACGTCACTGTTCGATAAGGCTGGTTTATTGGGTATGTTCTAACTATCGCTGTGGCTAGGGTTGTGCTTAATTAACCTGCATTAGGAATATAAAAGGTGCCATTTTAGCCGTCTTAAAACGGCAGCCCAGTCCAGTTACTCATCATTATGAACAAGTTTTACTACGGGACCAACTAAAAAATTGCGAAAAAAAACAGCTATTCAGTACATTTGTCAAGTTATGCGCACAGAAATGTATGGGGCAGTCGATTTTAGTATTGGTTCCGCAGTAAAAGTTGTTCATAATAATGAGTACTATGACTGGGCTGCCGTTGCAACTCGACTAAAATGGCACCTTGTATAAGGGGGTTTTTAAATTGCACATATTGTCGAAGAATTTTATGCGCCAGACTTAGAGGTTTTGGCATGTGCTGCGAAGTACCGATGACCATATTGTTATTGGCTACACAAAAGAGAGGGAGAGAGACTACAGACGGCCCACAAGAACATGAAGGAATGTGGCCTGTCTGTGGACAATACTAAACAGATCGATTGGTGTGATAGCTTTTTTCCGATCGACGGATTCCGGGCGAACAATTGTTCTATCGATGCCATCGGTCGACGTTGAAGTATCGAAGAAAGAAGTAGAAACTATCGATCAACGTTGCATAATTCATTCTACCATCGATCGACGATCGTTCGATTGGTGTGGTAACACCATAAGAAAGCCGACCCTGCGTTGCGTAACGAGACAAGGCAAGGACATAGAAGAAGGGCTGTGCTTCTTTACTAAGGCCGCTTTTCCAGCTGCTAGCAACTCGCATGCAAGTTTAAGTACATTCAGGAGAAGACGCCCCGGGCGTCGAGAGTCGCAGGGCGATCTCCGGCCACCGTATAGGCGCGGGCCAGCGGACGGCGAGCGTTGGATGGCTCGCTGTCCGGTCACCACCAGGCCCGGGTCGATGGCGCGTTGTGTTTCACGCACGCCTCAAAGAGATGTCAGCATAGAAGACGGGGCCCGCTAGGGCCAGAGCCTGCCAGGGTTGCGGAATTTGTTCGAAAGAGTTACCGCAGCTCTGGAACGCAAAGGGCTTTAGAAGGAACACGGATGGGTTTTAGTCAGTAAGAGTCTGACACGCCCTTCCGCTCCACCCAGAGCGGAATAAGTCATTTGATGATCTACCATCCTTAAAAAATAAAAAGATTAAGTACATTGCGGAGCACGATCGAGCGATTGCGACTTATTATAAGTAACACTCATTTGTTTGTTCTGAACCTGTTATAAGTTAATTGTAAACTTTGACATGTGTACTTCTGTGTCTGTCTATAGAATCGTAGCTTCTAAAAGGATATACCGATTTTGATTTTTCATTAAAGTCAAATGGAGAATGTTCTTATTGTTTAAGATTGTCAGCAAAAGTTCAGAAATTGAAAACGGTGGTCCAAATCAATTTTCTGAATTCATTTCTTTTTCTTGAAAAGGGTAATCCCGATATTTTTCTAGATGGTCCACACAAAGTCAAAGTTCTAAGAAATATCTAGACATAAAAATGATTCTAATAGAAAACTTTGACCTTTTCTTTTTGCTGAATTTGATTTTAGAAAGAGGTAATAAACACTGGATTGCGAACAAAGGGAAAATTATATTTTATTTTGAAGACAGTGATTGTTGTACCGTTTTCATTTCTACCGATATTATCTTACCTATATACATTTTTTTTTTAAGGATGTGAATAAAATTCATCTAATAACTTCTTCCGCTCTGGATGGAACGTGAGACTCTTACTGACTAAAACCCATCCGTGTTCTCCTAAAGCCCTTAACGTTCCAGGGCCGCGGTGACTCTTTCGAACAAATTCCGCAACCATGCTGAAATTAAAGAATTCAGAAATGATTTCAATATCATTTCATAACGTTTCCTCAAATTCTTACATTTTACATCATACACTAACATCAGCAGCGGTTCAATCCAATTTATTTCTCAAACTTGAACGTCTCGTCTAAGTAAAACATGAGGTTAACTTGGAGCTCTACGGCGACAGCTGGTCAAACTCCGCGGGTCAACTTCGTGAAGTGGTCCCCTTGAATGTGTGGACACCTGGGGAAATACTCTCTGTGATTAAACTTCTCTGGACGTGTATTTTTACTTTGGAGAATGTTCTTGAGGGCGAAATCAATGTAGGTCAATCTCGAAAAACAATTGGCTCATTTTCGCCTGTAGTTTTTAGTATTTGCCCAGCCTTTTTTCAAATAACCGAATGTACTTTTTTTTTAATTTATTTAACAGTTTATGTACACACATCTAAGAAACAGATAAGAAGAAGGGAACAGAAGAATACGTACAAAGGTGATGCTTACTTCTAAAGAAATCTCTTCCAGCATACCTGCGAAAGGAGAGTCGAATAAAAGAGATGTAGACATCGTGTGTAAAAGTTATGCTAACATAAAAAGACAAAAAAAAACTTTAAATATAACATACTACTCATACATAAATATGACTAAAATTAATATCATACTAATACATACTACATAAATAATAATAAGATAAATAATAAAATATACTTTAAATATTTCAATCTTCTTTCAAAATCTAGAAGTCTCTTTGTCTCTTTTTTATTTAATATGGGTTAAAATATCAGTTCATGAAAAGAATACTATACTATCTGATGGTCACAACTCAGTCAGACTTCCAGACGTCGCCAAAGCGATCATTCCGCGAATACGCGATCGTGGGCTCCTTGCGGTTTTATAACAAACTCATATTCACGCGATGATCGCTAATATTAGGACTAGCGGACATCACGCGGTTTCACCCGCGTAGTTCCCGTTTCCGTGGGAGTACGGGGATAAAATATAGCCTATGTTATTCACTGATAATGTAGCTATCCATTGCTGAAATATTTTTCAAATTGGTCCAGTACCTAGTTTTTAAGTTTATTCGTTACATCCAAAAATACAAATCTTTCCTCTTTAAAATATTACTAATATAGATGACTCGTAAAACCTCGGGCTCCTGACTGCAGGCACGACTGTTTACTAATAGCTCTATTGGTCCAAAATCACAAAACCCTACTTTTAACCAGCGTCGCAGTTGATTAAAAAAACATGGCGGTTCATGGCGTAGCACGGGCGTAGCATAAGGCGTAGCAGTGCTACATTTGTAGCAAGCGTAGCGATGTTTGTTTCTTGGCGAGAGTTTTAGTATAGCCGTGGCAGATACTGTTCTATTCTCAAAAATCCATTATTGAAGCGGCAGGCCGTATTAAAAAAAATGTTATAAGTTAAGCCAATTTCTTCATTTAAAAAAAAAAAAATATGGTCAAATTAAGTGTAATGGGACAATCTCTTTATTAAATACATAATGTACAACGTTTTAAGACTGTTTACTATATTTTCACTTAAATAAAAAACTAACTAAAAATAGTCTAAAATATGGCGTCGAAAAATTCGTCCGCATCGCTGGCCCCTGGTAACCCAAAAGGCTGGCAGCATTGCCACGTTGTATGGCAATGCTTATCCTTTGTCCAAGGTAAAAGCCAGTAATAAGGTCAAAGTGTAATTAATTTGTAAAAGTTACGTCACGATAATTACTCTAACACCTAGCACAAACGTAACAACCTTTTCTGTCTAAAATTACAATCAACTTAATGCCTCCATCTAAAAACATAAAACAAATTAACATTATGAAAATGAACATCTCATACAATTTAAATTGTGGCGGGTACACACTAAATCATCGCGTTTGGTCGCTCGAGTATTTCTTGGGTAACTTTCGTTGGCTAAGACTTTAAGCAACCTTAAATCATGGACACCGGCTTTATTTAATTTAAACGCGTTGTTTTATGATGAGAGCTGTTGTTTGAGGCGGCGCGCGACGGTGCAAGTTAGGGGAGGGAGCGATAAGGATTTGATTGAGTGTCATAGTAAAAGAGAGACAAAACGTATCGTATTTCATAATAACATTACCAGAATGCATGTTTTCAGATTGAGTATTTATCAATTAAATTTTTTTTTTATGTTATGGTTCCGTCAATCAACATTCGATGAGTATTTATCAAAGTTAAATTTAGCCTGAAAACCTTCCAAACTTTGACATTAAGCTGGGTGCTATCCGGTGTAACAGGACGTAATGTAACATTCGCAGCGAGCATGTTATGTTACGCCGCGTCCTCAAATTCGTGTTAAACAAAACTCATACGCATCATGTTCGTGCTCGTTTCCACGTACTGACTGTCACATGTTACATAACGCCCCGTGACACAAGTCAATCTCATCTTTAGACGCACACTGTCTTAACACAGACTATTTTCTGAATTGAATATTTGGATACATAATCCAGAAACCGGCCCTTTAGTTTCCTAACAAATGACTCTAGCTTTTCCCTCGCGCCACACTTAGTTAATTAAATTATTTTTTCTTCTGACATCAGGCTGCATTTACAAGACAGTTTGCAGATTTAAAAACGCGGTGACCACTCTTGTAATTGCCATGACGGCGCGTTGTGATGCTAGTATGAACTAATATAAAGTAATTAAACTAGTTGCTAATTCGTTGGAATCTTTTATTTTCCACCTAGTAATGGTATAAATGCGAGAGTGAAATTAGTTTGTGACGTTTTAAAATCACGCCTGAATCGGTGAACTGATTTTGATGAATGGTGGGCTGTTTCACACAGAGCTTCTGTGTATGGAGGTATGCGTTACAGAGAGTAAAGTCCTGCACACCTCCATTTGGGAGGATCCTCCGAACCAGACGGTTGTTGTGTCTGGTGGGCAACTGCCCGATAGTTGATATTCGACTGTTGTATATGTTCAAATAGCACGGAGAACTTTGCTTGCGCGATGCAGGATTTCGATCTTAGTTCGTCGTAGATGGCGCTGCGGTTCTTTTTGTTGCCGTAAAAATATCGCTTCTTAATTTTTCATGTGGCGACATTGATGCCGCTACATGTGTACCAACCAAACACCCTGGGGACTGTTAAATAGGTTACTTTTTTACGGAAATCAATTTATGCTTATTATCAATTTTGGCAGTCACCTCACGCTTGCTTTCTTCACACACTTATTCCGTTTCTATCCTTGGCGTTTGTTTGCCTTTATTTTCTTTGTCTAAGTTGAGAATTTGTTTTTTATTTATTTATTCTTCAACAAATTTACATTTGTGTCGAACAATTTTTTAACTGATCTTTTTTGTCAAAACCACAGGGTTTTGACAAAAAAGATCAGTTAAATCGTTTCGGTCAAATAAACCAACGATATACCAATTTAGGGTTTAAAAAATGCCAAATGGCCTATTTAAAAGATCGTCGTACAAATAAACCATATCTGTTATATGAGGACCCAGCCTCATAATAGCAGCGACTAGTGAATAAATTACAGAAAATTCACTACAAACTCGCACTCCATGTACATTGTACAGTGTGAGAGAAAAATTTCAAAAATGTTTATTTTATTTACAAGTTAATTAAGTAATGATGTTAAAAGCACCGTGTTTGGCTTTCGGGAATTCACAAAAACCGCGTATTTTTTACTTTTACCCGAAGAATTGGAGTAATTGGATTTTTTCAACGCAAAAGAAAACTTTTTTCGTAAATTCTCTTTTCAGTGAGTTAATTATAGGAGCTTAGTTTCTAACTAATGTACTTTATTTGTATATAATTTAGGTTGCCTGTTTTCTATTTGTTGGGTTTAGGATTTCATAAAAACATTATTTAAAAATTTATACGCTGGTCAAATGAATATTTCTTTTTTCGTTCTTTCTTAAGTACGTAAGACAGCTTTACCTGTGGACATCCATTATTCTAAGAACTTCATAAAATAACAATTGAATTTGCACGCAACAGAATCGAAATTTCAAAGTTGATTCTACTGACCGCCATTTGCATTTTCCACGCAAATCTTGTTATGTCATTGATTTTAAGAAAACTTACGGTTTTAGTCATTTATTTTCTCAAAAGATTTACATAATCAATTACAGAGAACATACAATATTATAATTCAACAATACATTAAGCCGATTGGCGTAGTGGGTTAGTAGGTACTATGACAAAATTAAAGAAAGAAAGAAACATTTTTATTTGGGAAACTATATCAGAAATTCGTAACAGTTTTAGTACTCTTAACTCTTCTCTCTACTCTCTCTTCTTAGTTCTAGTAACTTATTTTCTACAACTACCCTTTAGTTTTTGAAAATAAGTTCACACACAACTAAGTGCAAGACGTCGTATGCGCATTGCCACTGCGGGTAGGTGTGCAAGAACTGAGGGAGGAGGGAGGAGGAGGGAGGGATGAGGGAGGGATGAGGGAGGGATGAGGGATGTTGACTAACTTAGATCGACGTAGTAGTTCGTAGTTCGAACACTTGCTCCTATATTTTTTGGTCACTTCCTAGAAGAAAACTGATATTCTCTTTAATCCATTTAAATAAATAGGCAACCATAGACCAGCATCTGTTTCCAAAATAAACTACTAACTAGCTACAACTTTATTCAACGCTCTCTTCATAATCGACCACATCATCGCTTACCATCAGGTGAGATATTGGTCAAACGTTTATATTCCCAAAAGAAAATGAGTGTTATAATAATAATAATAATAAACGTTTATTTCGACCAACAACGGATCAAAGCACACACATTACACATAATAAAATAATAACAAAAACAAACACACATAAAAATACCACAAACACACATATTACTGGTTTCGATTGCTCAGTAATTGAACCATACAGCAATGGTTCAGGTACTGACAATCGAACCTCTGCGCGAATGCCCTCAGGATGCCGTTGAAACTAGCCCGAACCCTGCGCACCAGGGATGTGCACCGTTTTCGCATCGTGGAATAGCAACAGTCTACTTGTGACTCGGCGAACATTCCTGATGCGTTACAGAATCGGGGCAGCTCCATCCGCACTCTGAATGCATTATATTGCACACGCACAGCGCTGTACTATCAAGATGTACAAAATGCTGTGTCAAGTCATAAGTTATTTGAAAGGTAATAAAGGTAAGGTTGGTAAGGCAACAGACAGACCTGTACCGGGAAACACAACCTTACATGATTTTTTTGTTTAAAACGCCTATGGGCTGACGGCTTTGTCGTCGCTTACACACCCTGCATATGCACGCATGCGACATATGCCATAACTTTATACAGCACTAGGTACAGTCACTTCTTCTTTCCAACTAAAACACTAGGAAGTGGTGACGGGCGGGAGTTTTTGTCTTTATGTAGAACTTTGACGTTCAAAAAGTGCTAGCACTCAGCCTAATTTGAATAAATGACTTTTGATTTTGATTTTAGAGTCTAGACAAAAGTGTTCATCGTCATTTATTTCTGTCTCCCTCAGACTATTTATTTCCCTGCTTCCTTCTGTTATCGCCATATCACAGCACAGTTCAAACTCTTCCCGCCACACAATACAAAAGTGTAAAGTTAAAAGTTATTCAAGTGTAAGGAAGTTTGTCGCGTAGTCGTCGCGCTGTCGCCGCGTATTCGTCGCGTCGTCGACGAGAGCTCGCGAGCGTCTTGCGCTGACTTGCACAAGTTTTTGTGAACGTACTTAAAGCTGATACTTGCTTTAGAATGTAACAGAGTGCGGAGATCGAAAATGTACCCTAAAATTAAATGACCGTATTTCCCTGTTTTAGGGACACGAAAAAAACATCGATACTTTCTGGTATCGAGTACTTTTCCTTTCGATACCGATACTTTTGTACTCGATCATTTCTATTCGTTACTTTTACTCAATGAATACTTTTTGACAAGTATCGCATCGAATAAATTTTAGAATTTTTACTTACAACTTGGCTTTACGGCTTATATTTATTGCGACGCCATTTTGTCAAACTTTCATAAGCACTAGATTACGTTCGAAATTGTTTCTTTTTTCGAACTCCTTGTGATATCAGCTTAAAGTTAAGATGTTTTTTATTATAGTAGGCGCCAGATAAATGTGGAATAAAGTATATTGACCTTTCCCTAATAACTGCTCATACGTACCTGAACAATTAAATATGAATCGTTTTTCATTATTAGACCATGTTAAGGATCACGAGAGATGATGATTCGGGACAGTTTTGTGTCATTAATTCCGTTTTTCAAATTAACAATGTCAATAAATGTAGGTGGGTCAATGACCGATATTCCACGATTATCTGGCGCCTACTATAGTGTATATAGCTTTGAACGCGTTTCGCTCGCGTTAACATAGCTTTTCGCAAAAAAAAAATGGAGGCTGTAACCGTTTCTAGCGACCCATCTATCTCTGTACCAAAACTCATCAAACTTGGTTCAGCATTTTAGGCGTGAAAACGTAACAAACAAACTTACTTATGCGTTTACAATGTTAGGATAATAGCAGGGTGGGGAAAAGCCATTTAGGACTTATGTAATAATCGGTTTTTTAGTCCTTGCTTGTAAAATTATGGCATATAAAAGAGCTCGTCATCTTCATGGTTAAGCAGCGCTTACCAAGATCGGTCTGTGGATGGGTGAACATCTTAATATACCGAGACTCCTCCGTGCCTCGGAAAGCACGTTAAGCCGTTGGTCCCGGCTGCTATTTGTAAATCTTTGGCAGTCGTTACGGATCGTCAGAAGCCAGAAAATCTGATTCCAGTCTTGGCAAGAAGTACCTACCGTGTCAACCAATTAATGGTTTGTGGAGGTCTGGTAGACAGCCGCTCCACGTAAAATACTGGTATTCAACTGAATCTGGTTTGATTGGAAGCCGTCCCCAATATAGTTGGGAAAAGGCTAGGCAGATGCTTGTAAAATAATGCAGCTCTATGTGCCATAATTTTACAAGCAAGGATTACAAAACCGAATATTACATAAGTCCTAAATAGCTTTTCCCCACCCTGCTATTATCCTAATATTATAAACGCAAAAGTAAGTTTGTTTGTTACGCTTTCGCGCTTTAAATGCTTAACTGATTTTAACGAATTTTGATACAGAGGAAGATAGGAGGCTAGAAACGGTTATAGGCTACTTTAAAAAAAAAAAACATCTTCTACATTCTAAGCTGATATCACGAGGAGTCAAGACGAAGACATGGATTGTCTCTTGGAGAAAGGGTGTCTTCCCTGGAGAGAAACGAAGTATTTTAAAATAGATACCTCGTGTTTTTGTGTTGTATCTGTATCTATGTACATGTTTTTACTCTAGTGTGTAGGTGTTATTGACAGAATGATTAAGTCCCACGTGAATGGCTGTATTCATTTATTTAACACTTTACGCACGCAAGTGTACAGAGGCCAACTTGCTGCCGGTCTCAATAACGTATCTACCTTTAACTAACTGTCAAATTAGCTACCAACAGTAGCTGAAACGTCATGTTTGCCTTTCAAACATGAATTTGACAACATGAAACATCTTCTACATTCTAAGCTGATATCACGAGGAGTCAAGAAAAAAGTATTAATTAAGAGATTGGTGACAAGTTTATACCAAGTCTACCATTCGATGTGTCACGTCACGTACGATTAAATTCAACATTGCTGGAAAGTCCCACTTACACCAACGCAGAAAGACAGGGAACAGGGACATGATATCGAATATAAAGTATCGATGCTGTACTCATGAGTAGTATCGAAAAAAAGTATCGAGTACTTTTCTTAGGGCCTAATGAAAGAAAGAAAGAAAACTAGTTTATTTTATTTATAAGTTTCCTAAAAACCAAATACGGTTTCTAAAATTTTCCTTATATTTAAAGCGTGCCAGTTACATTCATTTCACCGCTGTCTCGTTACACATTCATGAGTGGCTCGGCGCGTCCCAATCACAGATAACACGACGCTCACGCCTGCAATCTGTGAATAGATTCCATTCCATGCTAGTTTTACATGAAAAAGAACTAAGCTTGCTTCTGTATGATAGAATTCGTGCTAAGATATGGCAAAAGCTCTATTTATAAGAAAATGCGAATCACTTAGCAGCTAGCTGATTAGCTTTCTTACATAAGGAGAAGCATTTAAGAAGAAGTTAAGGTCGCTAAAATACGATCTAAAGGTGCTCCCTCGCTTGGAGAATTCGCCTGTTACGTAACGTTACAGAGTCCGGCATTTATTAATATGTATTCGTTTATTATTGTTTAAAATTATTTTGTGTATTGTGTCTATGGGCCTCAGTAGCCTGATAATAAAATGATTATTATCAGGCTACTGAGGAAATATTATTCTCTTTATTTATTTTCCTTACATACTAATTTACATTTTTAAATATTTCTTAAAAAAACATTTAAAAAATTAAAAAGTAGTAGTCCGCCGGTGTCGGGAGCAGAGTCCAAGCTACCGGTGGTTAGGGCTCTAGAGAAAGGAACCTCCTCACAATACAAGCCGTATCGAGGAGTAAGGCCTTCTGTATCAGACCCTTTACCCAACTGCATAACGCCAGCTTCGACAGATGGTCGTCGAAACTTTTGGCCGTAACGACAATCGGCACAATGACGGCCGAGTCCACATGATTATTATTATTACACCAGTGAGGCAAGAAAATTGACCATTACAGTGCGCAAGCTGTAATGTTACAGATTCTAGCATTACATTGGTGAGGGAAGAGAGCAGAGCATTACAGTGCCCAACTTGATGATACAATGTGTAAAATCGAATCTGAAATGTTACATTACAGGCGAATGCTCGTCAAGTCAGGGAGGCAGTACTGTACCTAATGTAATGATCAAAATCGAATGTATAATGTAACATTATATGCGTATGCTCCCGGTGAGGAAGCACCTTAATATAAGGTAGTTGCAGACAGCTAACCATTTGTTGTTTTGATAACTTAAAAATAACTTGAACTGGCTTTTTTCCAAATGTCTGTCAGTTCTGCCTAACGAGAGCCTTTTTATAACATTAATAAATATTTCAGAAGGTAAAAGTAATTTTGTAGCGGCATCGATGCCACCACCTGAAAAGATAAACTAAGAAGCGAAAGTACGGCAACAAAAAGAACCGCAGCGCCATCTACGACGAACTAACAACGAAATCCTGCATCGCGCTAGCAAAGTTCTCCGTGCAATTTGGACACATACAACAGTCCGATTAATTTATCAACCATCGGGCAGTTGCCCACCAGACACACTAACCGTTTGGTCGGAGGATCCTCCCATTTCCAGTCGAGGTATGCGGGACTTTACTCTCTGTACCGCATACCTATATAAGTTCACATGAAAATAACCACTTCTGACATCGGCAATGATATCCAATTGAAATAAAAATGCATATAACGTTTCACTACTCTTTGTGAGCAGTACGGCTAACCATAGAGTAGTGAAACCCTTCTATCAATACTCCACTATATCCGGCTATAGATCGCCATTGTCATTTGAATGAACTTGAGACGATCGCACAATGACGCCATTGTAGCGTTCGTGGAATGTGAACGATTGAGTGAATGAATTGAACTTTACCTTGGGATGTTTACTCGTGTATCGAATTTATTGTATAAACGTACTTTACCTGTGTTTCTTATGTTTTTGTTTCTGAAAGTAAAATAACTAAGGGTGAGTTTTTTTATCCGTAATTATCCATTGGTTAAAAATTATGGGCACCTAAATTTCGTTAATGTGTGTTTTTCGATCAATATTTAGTTTGACCGATGGTCAAAGAAATAACTACGAGTTAATAACTAACCATTTGTTGGCTTTTGTGGTGGAAAAATTAACATAAACTCTTGGAAGAAAGAAAGAAAAGAAGAAAGAAAAAGGGTTTATTTGCGACAAGCATGACGCATACCAAAAAATAAATAAACAACAATACAAAAGTAATTCAAGTTGGGAAAATTTGCGTCACATTCGCGCAATTTTTTTTTTTCGTTTTTGTAGATTAAGCTCATTTTCCTTTTTACAACCAGCTTTTTTTTTTTTTTAAGAATGGGACATCATCAAATGACTTCTTCCGCTCTAGGTGGAGTGGAAGGGCGTGTCAGACTCTTACTGACTAAAACCCATCCGTGTTCCTTCTAAAGCGCTTTGCGTTCCAGGGCCGCGGTGACTTTCGAACAAATTCCGCAACCCTGGTTGTAAAACCAACCAGCTGGTATCCACTTTCCCTAAATCCTAACATTATCTGACAAGTCACAGCCAATTTACCACCCACCATGATAATCATGACACCCCCATCTTGTGACAACTTTGTGACTGACAAGCAATTATCAAGTCTCAATATTTGGTCGTCCCCAACAATTTGAGGAGTTAAGTCGGCGCTGTCAGCTGTCATCATAGTATGTGACGTAATCAAGATGGATGCTGCAATCCTTCCTGTAGGAGGATCAATAAGCTAAGCCACTGTTTAAGATGAGGCCAGGGAAATAGCGGAGATAAAATAAACTAACTTTTGCTCGCGACTTCGTACCCGCATATCCCGTTTTTCCTGTTCCCGGTATTTTTCCCGTTTTCGTACAGCCTTCCTCGTGAATGTGGCTATCATATACAAAAAGAATTTACCGAATCTGATTGGTAGTTCTAGAGATTAGCGCGTTCATACAAACAAACATACTTCAGCTTTATTATATTATATATTACTAGCTGCTGCCCGCGGCTCTACCCGCGTGAATGTCAAAAATTATTCCAAGGGAACATACTCCCGGGATGAAAGTATCCTATGTGTTATTCCAGACTATAATCTACCTCTGTGCCAAATTTCATCAAGATCCGTCCAGCCGTTTGCGCGTGAAGAAGTAACAAACATACACACAGACACACACAGAAAAACTTTCGCCTCTATAATATTAGTGTGATAAGTGTGATATACTGTGAAGTGTGATGTGATAGTGTGATTATTATATTATAGATATAGATTAAAATATAGATGTTTTGAGGTTTACGAGTCTCTGGATCGTCTGTGTGATTTGTGTTTGTATGCCGCGGCGGGTCGGTCGAATCTCCTGTCAGATTTTTTACTGTTGTGTCAGTTGACCAGAATAATGTCAGTAATGATGACTTAGGTTTATATGTACATATATTTAGTTGAAATAATTGAAAACGTATCAGCTGATTAAATACGATATCAAATCTTTGCGGTGTGGAGACTATTGCATTGGCTTTTGTTCTATTTAACCTTAAATCTTCTATCCTATATGATACATGAAAAAGGTCTGATTTTGTAAACATTTTGAAGTGAAGGCTTGGGTGATGTGATCACGAGGTGAGCTGTCAATCCTTACAATCAAGATGTTACGTGATCACGGAGTGAGCTTTCATTACCTCTTGAGTATATGGATTGACAGCTCACCTCGTGATCACTTCACCCAAGCCTTCACTTCGGTATGTTTGCAAATTCGACCGGCTGATAATAGTCCAGGGTTTTAGGTGATAATATTGGTACCGAATATTTTAAATATGCAGTTAACTGTAATGTAAAACAAAATCCCTCAACCAAAAGGATTAGGTCTCAAAACACAAACCTAACCCGCTACCTTCATTGCCCCACTCTAAGATTCTCTGCGTAAATACAAAATTTCTTCACGAGTTCCGAGAATAAATGCTTCGACATTAATCAGTGCAGTTACCCTGCTTCGAAGGAGCGATGATGGACGGACGTCTTTTGTTGAAACACCCTTTTACATCTTAATATATTTTCTTTAAGTGACAGTAAGGTACAGCCTTCGTAGGAAGGCGTATGAGTGATTGACATGGATTGTCTCTTGGAGAAAGGGTGTCTTCCCTGGAGAGAAACGAAGTATTTTAAAATAGATACCTCGTGTTTTTGTGTTGTATCTGTATCTATGTACATGTTTTTACTCTCGTGTGTAGGTGTTATTGACAGAATGATTCAGTCCCACGTGAATGGCTGTATTCATTTATTTAACACTTTACGCACGCAAGTGTACAGAGGCCGACTTGCTGCCGGTCTCAATAACGTATCTACCTTTAACCAACTGTCAAATTAGCTACCAACAGTAGCTGAAACATGATGTTTTGCCTTTCAAACATGAATTTGACAGTTGGTTAAAGGTATATACGTTATTGAAACCGGCCGTTAATGCCATAGTCATACTCTATCAGTGAATCTTTGGGTGATCTAGAAAAAATAGGTACCTTGGTACAATATTGAATATAATAACCCAGTTGGCAATTATATTTTCGAGCCGTTTGGGGTTGAAACTCTTGGACCGTGGGGTCCGAGTGCTCATGCGTTATATAAAGAACTTGCTAAACGCTTAGTTGACACTTCGCGTGACCCAAGGGCTGGCTTTTACCTTGGACAGAGAATAAGCATTGCCATACAACGTGGCATTGCCGCCAGTGTTTTGGGCTCACTTCCAGTCGATAGCGATGAGGATGAATTTTTTTACGCCATATTTTAGTTAGGAGTTTTTATTTTAATGTTAAATGTATATAGTTAGTTAATTAGTTATAAAAACAGTTGTAAATATCTATGTAAATAAAATGCTAATGATAATCCTGCACTCCTGACTTTATTGGACTCATTAAAAATCAAAACTCAGATTGAACCTAGAAAAACTCATGGAAATTATTCACAATTTGAATACATCACCCATAATTATCTAAATCAAGTGTATAAGCTTTTGGGTGTAATTAAAATGTTGATCCTACAATTTATTAATCAAACCTTGAATCGCTTGTACAAACAAGACGAAACGCAAAATTATACTTATAAATAAATGACCTGTACAATTCATATAAAAAATGATATAAAGGGGAAACACAAAGCTAACTCCGACGCGCTACAGGGAGAAGTTGTAAAAACATAAATTACGATTCGATGGGAACACGGTTATAAAAAAGTTAGTTACATAAAAAACTTGGCAGGTAGGCTAATTTCATTTCTTGTGATTTCACAGCTCATGTAATATTTATGGCTTTTCCTGAATTGTAAGGAGATCGGGAATCGTGGAAGTATGGCTGTTAGTCAAGGGAATGTGGGCAAATTCTGAAGGAATGCTTTGGAATTGTTGTATTATTATTTCAGTAGCTGCAGCCCGCGTGAAAAGTGACAAGACATGATCTACCCGCGTTCTAAATTTCATCCAAATCGGTTCAGCCGTTAAGACGTGAAGAGGTAACAAACATACAGACACACAAATTACTTTCATAATTTTAATATACTAGCTGCGCCCCGCGGTGTTACCCACGCAGCAAGTATACATGTACATAAATAGCCCATGTGTTAATCCAGGGTGTCAGCTTCCTGCTTACCAAATTTCATCTAAATCGGTCCAGCCGTTTGCGCGTGAAAAAGTAACAAACATACACACACACTCACAAACTTTCGCCTTTATAATATTAGTGTGAAGAGTAGTCTGGATCATTTTAAATTCATAATTTGTCCTACAAAAATGGACTACAAAGAATCTAGGCTACTTTAGGTAAGGGTTACGGAACAAACTCAATAGTTATTCTAAACCACACGAACGACGGTTATATCAACATTCTTCCCCAGAGCTCCGCCAGCATAGAGTTATTGCCATAGAGAGAAATGACAAATGCATTTGATTTGTATTCCATGCAGGTCTCGAAAACCGACAAACTGAGACTAGACGTAAAATAGTTTCCTATTCTAGATTTGAAATACTTTGCCCATATTTTTATTCTAAACGATGAAAAGTTAAGTTTTTTTTTTGTGAGGTTGGTAGTACCGTATTTGTTGATGGGAACTAATGTTAGAATGTTGCTTAGTCTTATTTGAGGTTTTGTTTGGATTTATACGGGATACGTCGTATGTATTCAATTTGGGGTATTTCTGCCATAGACAAAGTCTGTCGTTTTAACTCCGCGAAGCTATTTAAAAAATTGTGTAATTATTGTTTTAAAATGACCTCTGTACCTAGTTTTTAGTAGTTGTTACCTTATTTTTTTTTTCTTTTGCGTGCTTAAAATGAGTAACTAAGCATAGTATGATTTTAACTTTATTTTACGAGCATTATGAAGGTACATAATGCTCGCAAAATAAATATTCTATTCTATTCTATTCGTCTCATTTTATAGTGAGACATTATATTGAGCAAAAGCGCTTCCAATGAGGTTCCATCATTCAGCTTATTTATTCTAGTAATTTGAAACTCCTTGGTCGAATTCTCATGTTGTTTTCATGGAAATTAAAAAAAAAGTAAAGAATACGCACGGCGCTATACAACGAGGAGTGCGGTAAAATAGGTACTTAGATGAGAGTACCTGTTTTATCGCACGTTCCATTGTATGGTGCGTAATTTTTAACTTTCGAACACTGTTTACAGGCTTCGTAAATACGAGTTTGTGCAAATGTGTTGAATAAAATATTATTAAAGCATCAATTTTCTTGACGGAAAACCTAACTCGTAACCAATATAATAAATTATTTCAAGTCGTAGGACGTTCCCAGAAACCAATTTGTAAGCCAAATTGTCGTGTAACTGGAAACTTGAAATTATATTTAATTGGACTTCAAAGGCTTTCATTGACGAGGTCCGTTGCGCCAAAAGTATCGCTTTCACTTAATTGAGGAAATCTATTAAAACTGAGGTGTTCTTGTTGTACCGGTCTTAAATTTGAATTTACAAGGTTCATATTCATATTCATATTCATTTATTGCATTTCATGTTGTTTACAGGTTGTTACATTATGATAGTTCCAAACAATGAACCCTGCTAGGGCACAGCAATGTATAGGCGACAGGTTTTAATTAATTTAACATGCTATCAATATTCATTATTCACATAATTTGTTGATATACAATAATTAAAAAAAAAAAAAATATTATTATTATACATTATGTCATTCTTATAAACTAAATAAGTAAATTATCATTTTCTTATTACAATCTCATACTATAATAGAGATTCTAAAATGTCTTTATTATCTCAGTTAATTTAATGTCAATGGATTAGTTTTACATATAATATGTCACTTATTCAGATAAAAAAGAATAAAAAAGAAATAGAAAGTTATCACTAAAAATACAGGAGTGAGGCAGTAGCGGACTGATGACTTATAGAGTAGTTACCTAGTTATGTATATGTAATGTGTTCAAGTCGATATTAATTTATTTATTTCTCAGTTAAAAAATCTTCTAGGCTATAATATGATTTTAAGTTTAAGTAGTTTTGTAGGTTATTTTTGAATTTTTTGTCGTACTCTGTATCCTTAACTGAATTCGGGAGTTTATTATAGATTTTAACGCACATGGCCAGAGGCCCAGAACGAAACATAGCTAGTCTTGAAGTTGGTACCGCTAATTCGTTTAGATATCGATTTCTAAGGTTTGTTATGCATCGACTAAAATTATTCAAAGAAATGCTATCAGGAAATTATTTTCACTGTTTTAATTGGCCGTCAGATTTATAAAAAATCCCACTTAAATTGATTGACAAATTTTAACACAGCATACAGTACGTATAACCAAAGATATACAAGCACAGAAAACACTGATTTATGTGATTTTATTTTGACCTTAAATAATATAATAAATTGCCGGCACTCTAAAATAAACATCCATTATGGGTAGGTACTTGACGTGGTCACGTGCGGCTGCACATTTGTAGTATCAGAATGATGAGGTAACAAAGACATGGATGTGTTTATGCATTGGGTATTTTTTGCAAGCTTGTTTGGCAAGCAAATCGACCATTTCATTTTCTTCTAACTCAACATGCGAGACATCCATTAAAGGCAAACTGTTTTAGAATCAGATTGAAGTTTTAAAAGCAATTCATATATAACGTTGGCTGTCGGAGTACCTCGCATATGAGAAGTGGCAAAACCTAGTTAGTTTTCCAAAACCATATAAACGCAAAGTAAGTCACCGCACTGCAACGCAACGCGATACACAGTGCAAGCCCGGTTAAGCAGTCGACAACCTCATAGGTTGTACTGCGAGACGCCACACAAAACAAAAAAAAAACGGGATACACAGAACCAAGTCTGCAAAGTAAGTCACCGCACTGCAACGCAACGCGATACACAGTGCAAGCCCGGTTAAGCAGTCGACAACCTCATAGGTTGTACTGCGAGACGCCACACAAAACAAAAAAAAAACGGGATACACAGAACCAAGTCTGCAAAGTAAGTCACCGCACTGCAACGCAACGCGATACACAGAACCAAGTCTGCGACCCCATAACACTTGCACTATTTCCCTCACGTATATCACAATTACCGTTGTTGCTTGAAGTAACACAAACTTAAATCCTCTGAAACTGATATTTTTCTAGAAGTTTCTACGATATTTTCTCGAAGAATATCGAGAATAAACTCAATATATGATTGTATTTTAACTTGTATCACCTCTTTCTATACTACGATCTAAGACAAACTACCAATTAGTTTGTCTTAGATCGTAGTATAGAAAGAGATATTAAGTTCTTCTTAATAGAAGATGATTTAGTTTTGAAATTGAGTGCTTTTGAAACTACTTGTCTTCTATACCTAATAAATCACATTTTTAACCGACTTCAAAACAAGAGAGGAAGTTCTCAATTCGTCGGAACCTTTTTTTTATTTTTGTTCCCCGATAACTCGAAGACGGCTGGACCGATTTGGTTTTTTTTTGTTTGAAAGTGTATACTTCCCAGGTGGGCCCATGATCATCAAGTCAGGATCTGATGATGGGATCCTGGAGAAATAGTGAGAACTCTTCAAATTTTATAGGCACAATTGAAGCAATTTGGGTAGTTTTTGGAAGAGTACTTTCTCGGAGTGGTCCCATTTCAATTAGGTGAAGTTCTGATGAATAACTTCGGAGATAGGCAACGGAACTCCTCAATAAATGATAGCAAATAGACTGGGATTGCTGAAATCTCATGTCTGTTTATTGTTTACACCATTTCATAACAAAACATCACGTCGGTACGCTGTGAAGGGGTAGCACATGTGAACCGCTAAAAAGTGAAAAAGTCGGTATTATTTTTTTGTAAAAAGTTTTTTATCAGTATGAATTGGTCTCATTTTGAAAACTTGACACGTTCTATCGTCGCCCACATCATCACTCACTATCAGTCAGGTGAGAGAACTTCGAACGTGAGCCTATCACAAACATAAAAAACCGGCCAAGTGCGAGTCGGACTCTCACACGAAGGGTTCCGTACAATAAACCCTCTTTATTTTTTAATTTAATTTCATTATTTTTACAGTGGAAATAGCTCTTGTTTTACCTTATTCTTCTTTACTTTGGCCTTATGGTAAGTTAAGAGTAATTGGGGTAAAAAGTCAAACTGTAGAAGCGCTGTTCAGTGAACGTAGTGGAACACTAGAGCTAATCCAACCTATGGGTAACTCAATTGGACACTGCGGTTGACGCCCGAACCACCCCCCCCCTCCAAATATGCCACCGGGTCCTCCCATCCAGTCGCCGGATGGCAATACCCACTCTGTGAAAATTTTAACTGTCTACCTATTACGGTTCTTGAGATACAGCCCACTGACATACAGACGGATGGGCGGACAGACAGCGGAGGCTTTGTAATAGAGTTCCGTTGATTATTTTGGCTACGAAACCCTAAAAAAAAACAGCTTAGAATAGTATTTAACTGAGTCGCTATCGGCCTCTGTCTGTTCTCCTGCTTACTTCTGAGGGCTTAGTGCGAGTTTTTTAACGCACTCGATCGCGATAACATAAACGTTCGCTTATGTCAAATTGTATGGAAAAAAAACTGGTTTACCGTGAGTGACACCAGACGGCGCTTATTTTGTTTCAATACAAATTGACGTTTACGCTAAGGCAATCGAGAAAGTTAAAAACTCGCGCTAAGGCCACTGCTAAACCACGAAATGGATTTTAATACAGTTTTCACTAATACAACGAGCGATAAACGAGGAGGGTTTAAACGCCCTTGTGAAGGTACTGCCAATGCGACTATGAAATATAAAACTCATTAAAAGTTTTCCAGTAGCGTTTTTCCCAATCCACCGTCTGGTGAGATTGGCTAACATTTTGATCATACTGATCACTTTATTTAGCTTATTTCCAGACATTTCGACATAATCTAAGTCCATAAAGTATAGAATATTAGTCGTAAACTGTGCTTTCGATCCCAAGTTATCGTGTTGACCGGTTATGTTATGCATAACATGAATATTGTGTGGCCATGAAACGCACTATGACGGTCGATAAGATGGGCGATTGGAATCCTCGGAATTTCATTTGAATAAAAATCTTGAGTTCATTCCTTTAGTTAGTCACAGAGATCGCATTAATAATTAGCGGTAATTTCGAAAAAGTTTTTGTTATTTCACATATAACACCATTAAATTGTAACATGTGTTGTGTGCATGAGAGCAAATAAATAAATAAAACAAATAATGTGTTTAATTATTTTTTGAATAATCTTATTCGAGTTCGAATGAAAACACGGTAGGTGCAAGCTTAAACATTTAGTTAACAGCATGTATTTGCGACTCGCGTTTCTCGTGGCCCTCAATGTCATCTCAGCGCGAATAGTAATAAGATCGTTGACTGTCTGCTCCGGATGCAAGCGTATAAACAAGTGTCAATGTGCCGCATATACATGTAGGTACATGTGTATGTTGGTGTTATAGTAGGCGCCAGATAATCGTGGAATAACGGTCATTGACCCACCTACAATTATTGACATTTTTAATTTGAAAAACGGATTTAATGACACAAAGCTGTCCCGAATCATCATCTCTCGTGATCCTTAACATTGTCTAATAATGAAAAACGATTCATATTTAATTGTTCAGGTACCTATGAACAGTTATTAGGGAAAGGTCAATGTACTTTATTCCACATTTATCTGGCGCCTACTATAGTGAGTGTGTACTTTTTGCTCAGCACTTACTAAACACGTATAATAATATAGAAGTACTTAATAGATAAATGTGTGTGGAAACCCCCTAGAATAATAAACAAGCACAGACTTCGTTGGTGATGTTCTTCAGAAAATATACAGTAGGGGAGATCCTTGTACCTCGGGACACCTTGTACCATGGGACAAGCTCATTGAATTAAAAATATTGCATCTAGAAGGGGTACCTAGCGACATCTAGTAACTATTTCACATAAACATTCAGGAAGCATCAAGTAAAGTCGGCCATTTTGCGTTGTTGTTTAGATGTGGCATGCTGTGTGATTTTTTCGTCCGATCTTTTTTTCACAATCCACTTAAATCTGTGTTAAAATCGAAATATTTAGAGGTAAGTCGTTTAATTATGATACAATTAGTTGTTATCTATATTCGTATTCATGTATTTTATTTCAATTGAATAGATTTCCGTAATTTAGAAATTATAACCCCACTTTGTTTTATACAATTGAAATTTGTACCTCAGGACAGTGAATTTTTTGTACCTTGGGACTGTCCCAAGGTACAAGGCGTTGCTTTTTATAAACAATCAATTTTCATTTTACATTTTTATGTTTGTTTTTATGTTTCTAGATGCCGCGAAGTAAAAATAAAGTCACCCGGCCAAAACCTTGTGAGGAAAACGTAAAAAAAGCAATTGAAATGGTCATTCAAAAACGTTTATCTATTCGGAAAGCTGCCGAAGAATTTCATGTTTCAAAATCTTTAATAGGCCGTTATGTGAAGCAAAACAAAGAAAAAGAAAACGTTGAGGTCGTCTATCAGCCTCAGAATGCTGTCAAAAGAGTATTTAGTGATGAAGAAGAAGAGCAATATTAGTAAAATATTGTTTAAAGGCATCCAAGTTTCACTATGGGATATGCAAAGATGACTTTTTAAAATTTGTTATTATTTGTTATTTATTTGCATTTGTTATTATGTTTGTTTAACTAATTATCTAATAAAAAGTGATTATAAATAAGCTTTGTAACGATGGTTGTTTTAATTACTACAAAATTCTTCTTAGATGATTTTTCTTACATTTTCAGTGTTTTAAATAACTTTAACAGCTGCCCATTAATACCTAAATTATCGAGATATATAACATTTATGTCAGCTGATAGAAATAAATTAATATGTCGACAGTTTAGTTTCACAAAAATGTGTCCCTAGGTACGAGCCATGATTGTACTTTGGGACAAATTTCTTAAAATAATTAATTGTCAGTTTCTCATTAATATAACGTAGTAAGTCGTTTGTTGCTTCATAATATTGTGATCTTATTGGCTAGTTAATAAGAATTTCAACATTCATAGTCATAGATCAATCTGAACTTAAATTATGGAGATTTAAAGAAAAGTGTCCCAAGGTACAAGAGTCTCCCCTAATAACTTCATGTGTAGGCTGGTGAGAAATTTACTAAAGTAGCGTCTCTGTCGATTCGTTATATTTTTAACCAACTTCAAAAACAGGAAGAGGTTCTTAATTCGGTACTTTTCGATTGGTCCCATAGAAATTTCATCAAAATTAGAGTGAACAGTGGCTTCTTCTGGGTAAGCTCGCTACCTCGTCGACTTTGTCTCTGTAATCTATGACCTAGACAAGATTCAAGAGCAAACTCATCTCAAATAAAAAATAAAAAAGTCGTATAATAAAAAATATGTATGTCATCCAAGTAAACGATATTGCGTATTTTGCTTTCCTGTGGTTTTCGAGTAGTGTTGTCAGGTGTGAATAACTAAAAAGTAAAAAATAATAAAACTTTTTTTACAAAAAAATACAAACGACTTCCAAATTTAATATTTGAAAAAATAATAAATAAAAGATACTTATTTTATAATTTGTAGTGTAAATACTATTATGATTGCTTTCACCTTTTAGTTAATAAATGCCAAAAGTCAATGGATAAAAGTTTGGCCTTTTAATCTAACTAGACCTTTTTAATATTTATGAAATTAATTTTGACGAATTATTCAGATACTTCTTTGTGGTATCCAAATTATGCACGTTTCGGTTTTTATACATTTTAATTGTAAAATTGAATTGAATTGTTTCAAAATGTTTTTGAGTACTTATTTAAACAAGTCTTTTTTGGTTATAAAATTGTTTGCTCGTTTTATTCTATCTTTGTTAAATTATAAAAGTGAAATTGGTTTGGAAGTTCATTGACCGTGGCCTGGATTTGTTCGGTTTACAGGATTATTTTAGACTTTTTGGCAGACGAAGCTGGCAAAAGTTAGTCTGGAATAATAATAATTAAGTTTACACATAACAAACGAAGATAGCTACAAAAACAAAATACTGTGGCGCAGCCATCAACTCCCAATTCAAAATAAATACAATCTTAGACTCATTGTTCCACATTAAAGCTCAAAATAGTTAAATTATAAATTATTAATGACAATAGGAATGAAAAAAAAAAAAATTGTACACTATGTGGTCACTATGTTGTATATTATGTTGAGTGGAGTTGAGGATGATGTGTGTAATGACACCAATACATCTAGAAGACGATAACCTTTCTCATATCCAGTGAATACTTTACCCATCCCTCAAAGGAACAAAAGTGTGAAATTCTTTAACGTTTAAATAAAATTGCAATCTTTAAAATAGGATCATTGACTGTCTGCACCGGATGCGTCTGAACGGTCCTTAATAAAACGCTGCTGTACAGTGTGAAAGGGTCGTTAGTATAGAAATACAGCTGGAAATGGGAGGGTTGATACATCCTAAATTGTTTTTTTTTAAACTAGCTTATGCCCGTTAACATCGATTTTCGGAAAAAAAGAGTCCTGCTACTGTGCCCAGGGTCCCAGCTATGACTGCACCAGAATCGGTTCAGCTATTTAGGCGTAATAGCATAACAAACAAATAAATTCACTATAGCATTTGTAAGTTTTCATAAATATAACTGAAACTACACGGTTTAGAATTCACTGATCATAACGATCTACGATTTAAAGTTTTCGTACTGGCCATACTGACGGCGAAAATACGTGATGAAATAAAATCGGGAGACAAAATGTATTCGACTGGTCACACTGGTGGTGACAGTTCGGGGACTCGGCAGAAATCTGTAGGCTTGGATAGACAGTTTAGAGTGGATGGTAGCCGGGTGCAGATATTGTTGTACCGTGGAGTTAATACTAAGAAATAAGTTTTGATAATAATAAGTTGTGAGAATATTAAATAAGTTTTGAAGATTAACTGTGGTTATTTCTGAGTTACCTTACACATTTATAATATTATAGTTAGGATATGATAAGGATGGTGTACTGTTTAACGGTAGAGTTGTTGGTCTACTGGTTTTTATCTATGAGTGCTAAAAGTTGGGAACTGGATTCGATCCGCGGGTAGATTAAGTATTTTAAGTTTTGACAGTATTGATGTTTGACAAGTAAGTAACCACGTTTAAAAGTTCATATTTAACGGCTAAATTAATATTGTAAAGGGGACATTTTTTTTATAGGTAATCTCTGGACGTAACTACAGATCCGAATATAAAAATTATTTCATTGTCAGAAAGCTTCGAGTGCGTAAGGCGTCGTCCTAATTGGCTAATGATCGTACGAGTTAACGATGCACATTCGTCGCGCGATGAAAATGATCGTGTAAATGAACATGCGCTCGCGCGATGATTTGCAAGCTTTAATTAGGACACTCAAAAGAAATGTGTGTGTTTAATGTCGTCGTGCGACGAAATCGTATCGTTAACTTGTACGATCGTTAGCCAATTAGGACGACGCCTAAGGCTTTACTTTCGGTCCGGGATTACCCGTCGATTATGCCACGGGAACAAAGTGCGGGCAAAAACTAATACATATAGAGATATGAAAATTAATTTTATCACTACCACTAACTATTCATACAATAGGAATGTTGTCTGAGTTAAAAACTATGATTTTATTTAGTCCATCAGTTAGATTATAGAAAAATATTGGATACTTCCGTATTTTTTATTTTATCAAACCAATAAAAAAATACGAAGATAAAACGCATCAAAGATAAGGAGTGCGGGCTTGGAACGTCATTTTCCAGTAAAAGTGTACTGGTAAGTGACGTCACACGAGTTTTCAACGCACTGTATCGTCTTCATTTTTGTTTACGTGACAAAAGAACGAATACGTTTCCAATATTTTTTTTTTTAGATTTTTATTCAAATACCCTATTCCTCGTAGTTTTAACATTCATCACTCCAAAGTCCAGATATAAACACAAAAAATATAAGCAAAGTGCATATCCTGGCTAAACTCATTTATTCGCTCGCCCAAGTCGGTTAAAGCTGGCTACAGCTTGATATATGAAAGGGTTGTGACTCGGATTTGCGATGCAGCTTGAAAAGTGATGGAGCTGCTTTTTAAAAGCTGTTTTTAAAATATCCTTGGAAGGATGGAATATGGTATATTGTTGTTGGGAAAGTTTTACTTGGTGTTTACTCTTCGATGGTAGTTCAGTTATATACAGGGTGAATTTTTAAAGTGTGCGAGTGGGCAAATCCGAAGCTGGGGAAAATCGCAAAACACTGAACGGAGTATCGAGCCTGATTTTGATGAAATTTAAACTACAATAACAAACGCAAACAACAAACGCAATACCTCTACATATACACAAAATAACAAAATAATAATATAACAAAATATCTACATTTATACAACGAATAACAGAATAAACATTTATTTATTTATTTTTTTACACTTTACGCACACAAATGTACAGAGGCGGACTTAATGCCATAGGCATTCTCTACCAGTCAACCTGTTACACGTTGTATAAGGTTCCATTAAAAAACATACAGTCGAATTGAGAACCTCCCCCTTTTGGAAGTCGGTTAAAATAGATGGAAAAATTCATCATTCAGACCACCAAAATAAGGACTATGGCAAAAAATAATAAGAAAAACGCATTAGATACTTAAAAGAAAATAGATCAGAATGAAAATACACTAAAATGTTGTTTACCCGTATGCATAAACACATCCATGTCTTTGTTACCTCATAACATGCTGGTCCTGCTCCATAGGACAATCAAGGGTGTAGACAAAATCCAACTGGTTGATTTATGTATTAACTTTATAGATATACTGTTCCTTTTTTTGTGTTTCTATTTTTCTGTTGACTCACACGCTGTTTAATTAATGGTTCCAATGTTTGTAAATATGTGAGTACCATTTACCTAAATTTCTTTAGAAAATGAATAAGTTTACCTCTGCTGGTGATACTTTGTTCTTATAAGTAGCATACTCTGGGTGCATCGTCCTCACATAATATTAAATTAATTTGGGTATACTAAATTTTGTAAATCATTATTTGAAAAGAGTAACTATGGAGTTTCTTGTCCGTTCTTCTCCATAAGAATCTACCTTTCCGAATGGACAGTAGAGTCACTTTATTAATGTAATTCTATTATTTTTACTGAACTGTAAACGATGACGTTCAAAAGTGCCGTTTAATGGCCTAATTGAAATAAACGTTTTGACTTTGACTTGACTTTGACTTTGACTTTGACTTTGACTTTGACTTTGACATAATTCTGATACCACATATTTGTAGGCGCACGTGACCACGTCAAGTACTGTACCCTTAATGGATGTGTTTATTCTTAGTGTGCCGGCAATTAATTATTGTAAGTCAAAATAAAATCACTTTAATCAGTGTTTTTTTGCTTGGATGTCTTTGGTTATGCGTACTGAACGCTGTGTTAAAAGTTCATCTATTTTAATCGGACCTTATATTATTTTGAAGAAATCAGCAAACGGTTAGTCGACGCTTCACGTGACCAGAGGACTGGCCTTTTCTTTAGCCAACGAATCAGCATTGCCATTCAACGTGGCAATGCGGTCAGTGTTCTGGGCACTTTTCCCGTTGACAGCGATGTAGACGAATTTTTCAATGCCCTGTGAGTTCTTCCCCTCCCCTTTTTACTCTGCTTGTATATTTTCTACTCGCTTGTATATAGTATCTATAAGTTTTTATGTATTTGTAATAATGTTTTCAATTTATTTTCAAGAACCCTAGTTTAATAAATTATTTTTATACACACAATGGCATTTCTTCCTTAACCCTAACAGTGGCAATTCATCACAAGTTGTGAACGGGTGTGATTATCATATTCGCTTAGAGCCCTTTGTGAAACAAACGCAGCCAGTCATCGTGTCTTCTCTTATAACGTCGCGTTATTAAAAACTGTCAAACAAAGGTTTCGTTGTGCTGGAAGTGGCTTTTATTTATTTATTAATATTTGTACAAAAATTTAAATTTCCTGTACAAAGGTGGACTTGAAGAGAGATGCAGAGACCTCTTAAAACGCACAAATTATTTGCAGGGTTGATATACAAGGCAGGGCAAGAAAACACTTAATGTCTGCTGCACTGCATAAGGCATAAAAGTCACATGAAATGATAGATTAATTATCTTATATTTTGCATTCTAATAAATACATGACGATATATCCGATACCTAGACTACTCAAAGGGAAGGCAATTTAAATATCTCTCCTACTCTGATAAACTAGGCTGCTACAAAATGAACACCCTGGAAGCTCGAAGGGAGCTCTTGGATTTGAGATTCGCATATAAACTGCTCAATAACACCATTGACTGCCCACAATTGGCGTGTAAATTCAATTTTAGAGTACCCCGTAGACCACCTCGCAAACCTGTAACACCCTTAGCTCCCCCTCTTCGCCGTACAGTGTTTGGTGCTAATTCGCCTATACCCCGCATGTGCAAACTCATAAACGAACGCAGCGACCTGGTTGACGTCCACGCAGACTCAATATCGACGTTTGTCAGACGTAATTAGTATTAATATTTAGTATAATTATCTAGAATTTAAGTACATTAAATCTTTAAACTAAAATTTATATTTAGAAAGAGCATTTTGCATGTGGTGTTTACCTGTAATTGGTTGTGCAGTTAGATTTAAGACACAATTACTTATATGTTCCTATCTATGTAATATCTGTAACAACTGTTGGTGAACCTTAATTAAATAAATAAAATGACAAAGTTGTCGATGTTAGAATTAGAAATTATTTGGGAATCTCAAACTCCAGTATCGGTTTATTGGCAGCTAATAACTCATAGGAACTGTCCCAGAAATTATAATAATGATAATAATTTATTCATTGACGACCATCTGTCGAAGCTGTCGTTGCGCGGTTGGGTAAAAGGCCTGATACAGAAGGCAGTACTCCTCGATACGGCTCGTATTGTGAGGAGGTTCCTTTCTCTGAAGCCCTAACCACCGGTAGCTTGGACCCTGCTCCCGACACCGGCGGACTACTATTTTTTAACTTTTTAAATGTTTTTTTTTTGTTACAGCTGTTTTAATAAAAATAAATATTCAATAATGAAAATTTATATGTAAAAAAAAAATTTACGAAATAATAATTTATTCAAATAAAAACGTCTACAAAAGTGTACATTTAGTCAACAGTAATAACATTTTCCATACAATTATAATGCCTAAAAGTAAACTAAAACTAAGATATTTTTATTAAAAATGCAATTAATTGTGGTTCGGAATTGCAGGGTTAGATAGCGATCGATTATAGAGGTACTTTACTAAAAACTTAAATACCTTTTTCAAATCAGGAATTTATTCAGAAAACTACTGCTTAAAATTTGAATTTCGGAATTAAGAATATGATATACGAAAAAAGGTATTTTAATATAATTCATTTCCAGTAGCATATTACATCAACGCCGTCTATGTTAAGCCATTTTTCAAGCCATTTACTAAAAGCATTCTTTGTTTCGCGAGAACTTTTAAACTTTACTATGGAGGTTCAATTTTATGGAGGTTCAATTTTATGTTCGTTCATTTGCCTGCTACCATTGTACTACTTGATTAAAACATTCCACAGTTTTCCCTTTTAAAATTGTGTTAGTTGACTTCGTTGTGGTTTGATGGCAGTGAAAGTTTTACATATAAAAGTGGGAATAGTTTTAAGTTGAAGGACAGATGTGTTGCTGGGGAGTTTGTTGCGATAGTACTTCTTCTCAGCGTAAACACTAGGCTCTGATGGGCGAGCGAGTTAGACTGTCTGTTTGTGATTTTTTTATGTTTAAAAATAATAATAAATAATAAAATGTTTTTAAATGTTTTTTTTTTGTTACAACTGCTTTTTATAAAAATAAATATTTAAAATTTAAATTTATATGTAAAGAAAATTAAATAAACGACATTATAATAATAATATCTTGGGACAATTCACACACGGTCTTCCGATCCCAAACTAGGCAGAGCCTGTGCTATGGCAACCAGACAACTGATAAACATACTTATATATTTCTAAATACATACATATTATAGACAAATTACACCCAGACACAGAACAAATGATCATGCTCATCACACAAAGATTTGTCCTGGGTGGGAATCGAAAATGATGCCTTATTTAAATCAAATACTTTACATTCTTGAGTTAAAGTGGGAAAAAGAGTGCCAGACTTAAATAGGATTGGGCGGATCACGTCAGCCCTTTTCATGGATGGAAAATCATCAAATGACTCCTTCCGCTCTGGGCGAGGAAGGGAGTGTCAGACTCTTACGACTAAAACCCATCCGTGTTCCTCCTAATGCTCTTTGCATTCCAGGGCCGCGGTGACTCTTCCGTACAAATTCCGCAACCCTTTACGAAAACGACCGAGGAAGAGGTGGCGAGACGATCCAGATATCTACTGCAAGGGCTCGTTCAAGTTGGCTCGGGAAAAAATACATGGATGGATTTAAAAGAGCCCTTTTGCCTAGCAGCGGGAGAGTTAAAGTTAAATAGTTTTAACCAGATCAGCAAGAATTTTAGAAGTCTTTGCCAACGTCTTTGTTCCCTACCACAAGTCCACCAGCATATCCGTCTTTAAAGCAAGAGTGAGCTTTTTCTGATCTTGCTGAATACATAGTAAATCTCATCCATTGCTTTCCAGGAGGTGAAATTGAGGTCACGAATTCGTCTATCAGGAGAAAAACCCGAATACTACGCTAGTATTATAATTATCTATGTTGATACGTACTTCTGCTACGGCGTAGCACATGTCATCGCTACGCTTGCTACGCTGGCGTAGCTGCTACGAATATCTTGAACATGGAGCGATGCTGAATTAATTTCATCACTATTCAGTTCCAATATTTCAAAATGTACAACAACAAAATTATTAAATCTGACAAAAGCTTTCAAAGATCTGCGCACAATGAAACAAAGTAGTTAAAATTCATGAAACACGCCGCTGTGATTCTCGGAGAAACTAAAAATGTATGTACGGCTAGTTGTGAAATGTAATTTTAATGTTATATTTAAAGAGTTTTAAAACCTTGTCTTTGTACAAGTGGGGAATTAAATAATTTATGTCCCAACTCTGTCCTGCTCAGTTGTGTAATATTTCATTTTTCAGGAACGGGAAAATAGTGGAGATATTCTCTTATTTATGCTCCACGTAGCTTTATGAGGGATATTTAGACCCAAAATTTGCTGGCCTAGATATTTTCTGGGTCATTGTGTATCTAAGGATTTACAGCTATGCATTTTTGAGTTTTTTGGTACCTTTTTATTACTTATCAGTTTTGGTAATCATAATAACAATTCAGTTTTATCTCCAATTAACTTTATTTTCTGTAGGATCTCATTAAATTACAAAAGGGAAAGTCGATGCCCAGCTATGAGCGTAGCCCAGCTGTTGAAAACAATGACTGTTTGTCTAATTATATAGGATATTTTTTTATCAAACTTAGTGACACCTTTTATAAACAAATAAATTCCCTAATAATATAAAAATACCAGGCAACAAAAAGAGAATTTGTAGAATCCAACGCTAAGTCCTGACCCTTATAACTTGAAATTATTTTAAGCTTTACCGGTGTGAAGAGTCAACACAGAACTTACGCTCCGCGCAAACGGGCCACCGACTTCAACCACCGGTGGCTGGCGACAAACTGTTTACATGATTTTTAACACGTTTTGTTTGGAATCGCCGCAAACGTGTAGCGAGTGGCGCCCACTCGCGACTCAGTGTTCGCAATATGCCTCTCATGCATCGTCACCGCTCCGCCGCTGCGCCCCGCTCTCCCCCTCTTACCCTTCATTTATCCGCTTGGGCCGGACACTCTACAGAAGAAGACGCCCCGGTCGTCGGGAGTTGCAGGGCGATCTTATGCCACCGTAGGCGCGGGCCTGCGGACGGCGAGCGTTGGGCGGCACGCTGTCCGATCACCACCAGGCCCGGGTCGATGGCGCGTTGTGTTCCACGCGCGCATCAAAGAGATGTCAGCATAGGAGACGGGGCCCGCTAGAGCCAGAGCCTGCCAGGGTTGCGAAATTTGTTTGAAAGAGTCACCGCGGCCTTGGAACGCAGAGGACTTTAGAAGGAACACAGATGGGTTTTAGTCAGTAAGAGTCTGACACGCTCTTCCACTCCACCCAGAGCGGAAGAAGTCATTTGATGGGTTGCCATCCTCAAAAAAAGGGGGCCGAACACCACCATACAAGATAAGATTTGGATAAAAAAAAATGTAGAAAAGCGCCATTTGAATTTGTTAGCGTCTACGCCAGTTATCTTGTGGCGGCCACCTACCACCCGTGGCAGCCATCGACCACATTCGTTTGCGCGGTACCAAAGGACGTGGCGCGCGACAGTCACTGGTGGCTGTGGGCAGTGGCCCGTTTGCGCGGAGCCTTAGGCTTACCGAGCAAAGACCTAAAAGACTAAAGGTGACCGAAACTGTCGCGCTAAATTATAGCGATTACAAAAAGGACAATGTTTTGTGCTTGGATTGTAAAAAATTTGATAGGGATTCTAGTATTTAGTAACATTACAGACGTAAAATACCAAGAATTTTAAATTATTTCACATTCGCTTATGTTGCCGGTCAATAAGTCGGTTCTCTTAAAAGTATTCTTTAATATGTGTGTAGCATCGTAAGATGAACAACGAATAAATGACAAATATGACTGTTCTCTAATTTATTGACATAATTAAATCCTCAAACACAGAGGACTTGACGTGCATTACCTATGTGACAAAATATTAGTGTCAGAACCCAATGGTCTGGCACGCGACGATGGCAAGAGACCGGACGGCATGTCGTTATTTCCATGGAAGATGGGTACGTAGGCCATTAGTGTGGGACGCTACTTGTGTCGATACTCTTGCGCCATTCCATCTTCCTAGCCCTTCGTGCTGTGCTGGCGCTGCCGCTGCGGCTGCAGAGAATCTCAAGCGGCAGAAATATAATAAACTTGTTGGTTGTTATATTTTCGAGCCGTTTGGGGTTGAAACTCTCGGGTCGTGGGGTAACTTGTTTAAAGATCTCTCAAGACGCTTAGTTCACACTTCGCGTGACCCAAGGGCTGGTTTTTATCTTGGTCATAAGCATTGCCATACAACGTGGCAATGCCGCCAGTCTTTTGGGTACACTTCCAGTCGACAGCGATGCGTATGAATTTTTGACGCCATATTTTACGGTTAATTTAGTTAGGAGTTTTTATTTTTCTTTCTAGTGTATATAGTTAGTTAAGTATTTATTAAAACAGTTAGAAAGACAATACATGTATATGGGTTAATGCCCTATGTGATATAGTTACAACATTTCACGAGCGAGCATCAATCATCACAGTAATTTATAAGCCTCATGTAAATAAACGTCATATAACACTCGCTCATGGTATGCACACAGAGTGTCCATTGTGTGCATAATAATATAACAAGCAAAATGCTTGTTTAAATGAATGGTGTGCGTCCAAAACGTTGCTTATCCAGCTTTGTTTAATCCACAAAGCTAAGTACGTTATTTATTTTGATTGTGCATTTTAACGAGTTGCATGTTTTTCGCTTAGAAACCATTTCGAGTTACATAAAATGTTGTTATTTTTAAATGGTAAACAGGATTGCTTTGGGTAGGAGGTTTGAACATGTGTTTGCTAATCATACAAGCTATTTTAGCATGTATTTATATTGCAGGTTATTTCTGCTTTGGAAATAAGTACTTGCCGAATGTTGTTTGTGTTTTAATATGCTAATGAACCAAGTTTACTCGATTTTCTAAACAATGATCATCATTTCACAACTGGGCTGGGACAGTGAAAGACAATAATATTTTGAGAAAAGAAATAGATCATCTGGGGGCAGGGCATTGCCCCCGCTGAGTCGAGAAATAAGCACAATCGTACCAAACTTTTCTTTAGTTTATTAATAATAATAATGTTGCATGTTATCCATCCCGCATGACGAGGACCTCGTGAAGGCTGGGAAAGAGAAGCAAATCAAGTATCTCGACTTAGCACACGAGGTTGTCGACATGTGGAATGTGGACTCGGCTGTCATTGTGCCGATTGACGTTACCGTCGCGTGTATACCGCCCGCCATAATAAAATTGGTATTATTTTTATTGATGGCAGGCGTCAACTATGTATGTATGGGGACACTCTTTAATTTTCAACTTTTTTTATTTTTTCTTTTTCTTGTGTTGCTTGCTTGCTTTTTGCCAAATTTTGTGATTCTAGGTCAACGGGAACTATATAGGTTTTCGATCCAAAACCTACAGAGTACTTCCGGTTGACCTAGAATTTTAAATTAAGGTTAATTTTGGTACTTACAAGTTATCGCGAAAATCTAAATTTGTACATATCTTTTTATCGTGTTGACTCAAGACCTTGATTTTTATACACCTAATAAGGACTATAGACTACAGTATCTGGTATAAATTACAACCTGCTAGGTCCACCCGTTCCTGAGAAAATCGGCGGTGACACACGGACAGACAGACGGACAGACGGACAAGAGAGTGATCTTATAAGGGTTTTTACCTTTTGAGGTACGGAACCCTAAAAACGGACACATCAAAAGTACGTTTATTTTGAAAACAGATGCGAGATAATAAAGTGTTTTACTTTAAAAACGTATCTTAATATCATTAATGAGGGCCGTTTCTTTGAAATATGCGTAGATTTGACTTCTTTCTAAATATACTTTGCTGGTTGTTGACCCCGAGGGGCGATAAACAAAAAGTTTTAACTAATTCATTTCTGTTTTTTTGCGTCACTTTTGAAGAAGCTTGTACGTATTTTGGGAAGTTAGTTGAGATGCTGTTGTTTGAGGCTTAGAAGAATTATTATGTTTTTATTATGAAGGTCCAATCAATATCAGCCGAAAGACGTCCACAGCTGGACATAGGCCAAAGGGGGTGGAATGCCATAATCACCACGCTTGGCAGGCGGGTTGGCGATCGCAGTGTAGCTGTTGCAATGTACAAATAATGTGGCTGCCCATTCTCTGGTGAGTCCCTTAGTCGCCACTTACGACACCCACGGGAAGTGATGGGATGGTGTTATTACTTTACGCCCGACACCATACAGAACATCATCTGCCTAGCCTTTTCCCAATTATATTGGGGTCGGCTTCCAGTCAAATCGGATTCAGCTGAATACCAGTATTTTACGTGGAGCGGCTACCTACCAAACCTCCACAACCCATTAACTGGGTAATACGGTACTCCTTGGCAAGACTGGTGTCAGATTATCTGGCTTCTGACTATCCGTAACGACTGCCAAAGATCTACAAATGACAGCCGGGACCAACGGCTTAACGTGCTTTCCGAGGCACGGAGGAGTCTCGGTATGTTAAGATGGTCACCCATCCACAGACCAACCTCGGCAAGCGTTGCTTAACCTTAAAGATCGACCCATGCGGCTGTTATTATTTAGCCACGAGCTACACCACCACACCATACAGAACATTAACATTAAAACTCTTTAAAACACATTAGATTACAAACTTCAAACAGTACACATCAGCCATGTGTTTCAGCAAATTCGCCCAAAAGTCCTCACTTTCATAAAGTGTGTACTTACGGACCAATTCACTTCGTCGAGCGGCAGTCATTTCGCTAAGTGATTGCTCTTACTCATGTCCTGTGATATTTCGACAAGATGCAAGACAACATTTGGTTTGTATGCTTTTATTTGTGTGATTATGTTAGTTTTCAAGATGTTCTTGATTCTCGAATGAGTTGTTTGAACTGAATAAATCATAGTGTTTTTGTGTACCGTTTTAGTGGTCCGATGTTACACTAATCGATCGAATGGATTAGTCGATCTCGATCGATAGTTTTTACCACACCAATCGATCAACGTCGATCGATTGGTGTAGTAACGCCTTTACAAAGAACTGACGCCATCATTATTTTAAGCTGATCCATACTATCCAACTGCTGGGCAAAGGCCTATTCCGTGTTCTTCTAAAAATTCTTTTCCTACGCTACCTCGTACCAGCCCTCACGATTCTCAACCAGATCATCTTGCCACCTCTTTCTGGGCCGTCTTCGAGCATCCACTGTGAGGATACTTTTCACCCATTTGAGCCTGGCAGCCTTATTAAGCGCAGGACACACCGCCAGCTAGTGAGCGAGCGAGAAAGCCTGGCGAGCATCTTTTTACCTCTTTTCATACTTCGGTTCACACCGCGAACTACTGATATAAGCAACGTCAGCGATACAAACGATGCGAACGAAATCCGACGATGCCAGCTATGCTATTCTTTCACCTTGTTAGCGTAGCTTAGCTCTGTAGTTTACGGTGTGAACCGAAGAATGAAACCGGGTGAAACGATGCTCGCTCGGCTCGCAGATTACTCGCCCGCTAGCTCGCCTACACGCTCCCTCGCCCGTCCGTCCGTAATTTTCCATGTGAACCCACATAGTTTTTTTTTCGCCAAAGCTTTGCTTAGTTTATATGGTTTCCCTCGCCTCGCTTCGCCCGCCAGCTCGCTCCTCGGTTGCTCGCTAAATGGCGATGTGCCCTTTTTTTTTTTTTTTTTGTTAAGGATGTGAAATCGTCAAATGACTTCTTCCGCTCTGGGTGGAGCGGGAGGGCGTGTTAGACTCTTACTGACTAAAACTTATCCGTGTTCCTTCTAAATTCCTCTACATTCCAGTTTTGCGGTGACTCTTTCGAACAAATTCCACAACCATGGGACAAATTCCGCAACCCTGGAGGCGGTGTGGCCTGCGCTTTACTCACGTCACTATAGACTGAAACCGGACGTTTGCCATCGATCTTACCAGTAACCATTACACCATTGGATACAGTTTCTCTAGAGAGAGGCAAAATGATGCAATCTACATTCCAAAGCAATCTTACAAAAAGTTATAATAAACAATTTCGCAAAACTCTTGGCAGGAGGAAGCGAGAGTACTTCATTTTCTTATAGAACCAACTGAATTCTGACCTAAAAGTAATGCGATTGACATGGAAGCTGTCCAATTCTGCTGATATAAATTTAACATCGCTAGAACTTAGTATCTGATTATGTTCTGCAAAGTTTGTGAGGACCGTGCCAAAAGAAATTGGCGTTCGGTTTTGATTTCTGCAAAAAACTTCATACTTAGATATGTACTGTGTAATTTCATAAACATGAGGTCATGATTTGAGATAATTTCAATCCATCGTCATCAACTCAAGTATGGACTATAATCATCATCATCATATCAGCCGAAAGACGTCCACTGCTGGACATAGGCCTCCCCCAAGTATCGCCACAACAACCGGTTCTGTGCGTCTCGCATGCATCGGCTACCTGCGACCCTCACCAGGTCATCGGTCCACCTTGTGGGAGGTCTTCCAACGCTGCATCTTCCAGTACGCGGTCACCACTCCAGAACTTTTCGGCCTCATCGACCATCTGTTCTGCGAGCAATGTGCCCTGCCCACTGCCACTTCAGTTTGGCGATCTTTCGGGCTATGTCGGTAACCTTGGTTCTCTTGCGGATATCGTGATTCCTGATTCGAGCCCTAAAAATGTTATGGGATTAGATGGAATTGAAACTTTGTCTTGTATGACATAGAACTATCTATATAGTTCCAAAATCTGATAATTATCTCGAAATCAAACTTCAAGTATACCTGGTGGCCAGCAATGCTTGGGAGAGGCCTAAGCCCAGCTCTGGAGTTTACGTTTTTGAAGGGACGATGTTAAATACCTAGACGAACCAAGGACATGTGTCCCTAAAATGTCTTTACCTATCATTTGTCTGTACCAGCATAAGGATTCGCAATTTTTGTAACACTTTCATAAATATTTTTTTATTTAATATGGGTTTGCTCTTGACTCCAGTCTAGGTCATAGATGACACAGACACAGTCGACGATGGAGCGAGCTCACCCAGAAGATGCCTGTTCACTCTAATTTTGAAGAGATTAGGGTTGTATGCGTTCGGAAACACAGACGCAGGCAGAGAGTTCCACTCCTTTGCTGTACGCATTATAAAAGACGTTTGGAAACCTTTAGTGCGAATTGGTGGAATAGCAACAAGGTAGGAATGGTAACTTGCAGTGCGTCTAGATGTCCGATGGTAGAAGGGGGCCAGTAGGATGAGGTCGTGGAGTTCCTGAACACTCTCTCCGAAGTACAATCTGTAGAAGACCGACAAGCAGGCAACCTTGTGGCGATGAGCCAAGCTGAAGCCTTGCATCCACCAGTTTTATGTCGCCAATGAGCCTTTTAGCTCTGCGTTCCACCGAGTCAAGCGCGGCAAGTTGGTATTTAGCTGAGCCATCCCAAAGGTGGCTGCAATACTCCATGCAGACCGGACGTGTGCCAATTAGGATTATTGCCAACAACACCCTATTATTATAAATATTTATAAGCTTTGCTCATATTTTAAAGTTCAAAGAACAGTTCAATAAAACTAAAGGAATTCCTATTGAATAAGTGTCTATATGCTGTAGAAGAACTGTAATTTTATTGAATTATTTTATTGTTTTTGTTTTAAATTTTAAGGAGTTGACCATATTGTTTTATGTAATTGTCGAAATGCTATTAAAAAAAATGTAAAATTATTTGTAATTGTTGATTTAATTTATAAAATTCAAATGTTATTATTATTATATTGTAAATACTATATTGTGTATTTTTATGTGTAAATTCAGATACAAAATTACTTGTTTATGAATAAAATGACTATGACTAGGACTATAGTAGGCGGCACATAAATGTGGAATAAAGTATATTGACCTTTCCCTAATAACTGCTCATAGGTACCTGAACAATTAAATATGAATCGTTTTTCATTATTAGACAATGTTAAGGATCACGAGAGATGATGATTCGGGACAGTTTTGTGTCATTAATTCCGTTTTTCAAATTAACAATGTCAATAAATGTAGGTGGGTCAATGACCGATATTTCACGATTATCTGGCGCCTACTATAGTTCATACCTAAACCACTAAAAGTATCAAAGTGTCTACGTTCCTGTGTGTCAGGTTCCCACATAACAGTGTCACCTGCGCTCAATGTTTACCAGACAGCGGATATTACCTCCTCGTCGCAAGACGTCTCTCTAGCTATGTCACTTATATTTGGTTCAATGAACCTCTTTGCTGACTGTTAAAGTATGTAGGTATACAAGTATTGGTTTATTTTGAACTTCTACCTAGTGCTAAAAGGTAGGTTACAATACGTCTTCCTAGGTAGATATCAGTCGAAGGAGTTACAATATTCCATATTCAGAATCTAAACTGGTCGTTTCATTTCACCACCATGTGTAATATTTCGCTGCAATTTTATTCAAATACGTTGAATATCACATCACACTTCTATAATCACATCACACTAATATTATAAAGGCGAACGTTTGTGAATGTGTGTGTGTGTATGTTTGTTACTTCTTCACGCGCAAACAGCTGGACCGATTTAGATGAAATTTGGTAGGTATAGAGATTGTTTGAGTCTCGGGAAAGGGCATAGGAGTTTTTATCCCGGGAGTATGTTCCCTTGGGATAATTATCGACATTCACGTGACCGGACCCGCGGGCGGCAGCTAGTTTATCTTATAAAATCACTCCTTCAATTTCTGTGAGGTGAAACCTTATGCGAGATTGATTGTTGATTGTAACAATAAATCATTCAATGCGGTTTCAGCCATCATTGTACCGGTAGTCGTGTCAGCCATTGGCTAAATAGCCAAGAGCCTCGACCAATACCTTAGGAGCCTCACGTTAGGCGACTGGATCAAGGGCGGATGCAGAAAGCGGTACTTCTGGGAGCGGCTTTTATTGTAACGAGGTTCGTCTCTCTGGAGCCCTAGCTTGAAAGAAAGAAAGAAAGAAAAGTAGTTTATGTGGCGCAAACCTACAGATACACACAATAAATGTACAAATAAAATAAAACTTAATTTAAAGACAATTATATTGCGTGCCCCGCGACTGCGCCAAATAGGTCCACTTCAGCAAAAAGCCAGACAACTAGTTAAGTAGTTCCCTGACGCTGGTTTTCAACTGAACCTAATGTTGAAGTGTACGGATGTGAATCAGTTTTACTAAGGTGTTAAATATATAGGTACATAGTTAATGATGTAGTAAACAATATATTATATATTCTTCCGCTCTGGGTGGAGCGGAAGCGTGTGTACGTGTCAGACTCTTTCTGACTAAAACCCATCCGTGTTCCTTCTAAAGCCCTTTGCGTTCCAGGGCCGCGGTGACTCTTTCGAACAAATTCCGCAACCCTGGCAGGCTCTGGCCTTAGCGGGCCCCGTCTTCTATGCTGACATCTCTTTGAGGCGCGCGTGAAACACAACGCGCCATCACTCTAGGCGGACCCTGTTTCCGATACCGTTGGGTTTCTGCAAAGGTCTTTTTTATGGATATTTTAGCAAATATTTAAATTATAGAAGATGGACAAAGGGATTATTTTTTTGTTATATGAGTAGAGTTCAACAATAACTAGTAAAATAAGTTGTTGAATGGAACATGTAGGCCATTGTCACCATTGACCTACTTCCTTGCTGCAGCGGACAAAGTTTCGGTGGCACAATTAAGTTTGTGCACTAATTGGAGTGGTACAGTGTCCTTCAGTGCTTGGAGACGGTTTCAACTTGATATTAGGATCAAATTATGAATAGATATTGTTGGGGGTAAGGTTTAAATATTTTATAGTAAACGTTAAAGAGAGCAAATTGTGGATGAATATAAAAATCCTCCGTATCTTGGGTCGGACTGGGGGTACCCTGCCTGGGGGTCTTAAATACATTTAAGGTCACCACAAGATAGTCCAGCTAAGTAGTAACCAGCCTTTGTGTGCTAAACTGAGAGTGATCCCCGTAAAAAAATAAAAATGTCGGACTGACTGTCGGAAGTCGTGTCCTATGTGCCTGCGTTGGAACGAATATCGGTCCCGGTGACCAGTCTCAACAGTTACTGGCGAAGTACATAGGATATATTATATTGCACAAGTGTATACGTAAGCATGGGACGGCAATCCAACACGATTGGGGAGAGATCAGGCGCAGGATCAACAGTTGTACGTGCGCACCGAAGCACGGGGGTATCACGCCACCAACTCCCAAGCTCCGTCCTGATGGCTCCAACTTTTAGCCGGATTGTCGTGTCCACGTTCGGAGAAGGATCAGCGCTACAAGACTCTCTAAGGTGCTTGGAAGAAGCCTATTTCTGACCAGCTTTGGACTGCCATCGGTGGACTTGAACAATACAAACAACAGCCCGCCCTCCTGTTCTACGCAGAAGAAAAGAAACCCAAAAACACACATAAAGAGATAGAATGTTCATTTGCAAAACCAGTTTTATAAGAGATATAATACTTTAAAAACAGCCCACGCTTTGACGATGGGTAACCATCTTATCTCAATAAACCATCTCGGCCTCACTATCTTAAGTCTCTTCACCAGCTTTTTTTTTTTTTTTTTTGGCACTAACCTATTAACTCCCACGCAGTAAGAACCAGCTAAGTTTAAATATAAACCTCTTTTCTGAGTTCTGTATCGCCCACACTCTTCCTGCGAGACGCCTACCACAGCCAATTTGGCTCATTTGCTATTCCAACTGGATCACGATAAGATGTTAAAAAGCGACCAAGTGCGAGTCGGACTCGCAGACGAAGGGTTCTGTGACTAAAACTGAAAAAAAAATACGTTTCTTGAATCCACATTCATACTCAAAACTCGCCGTCAAACTCGTTTCTCACAATGTTCCTCAATCTTCCGTATCACATTGCCATAAAATTACTACCGGTTTCAATACAACTTTTTGGTACCAACGAGAATCGGCATCGTTGTGGAAAAAAACCTGTGAAGTGCGAGTCGTCTTCGCTCATGAAGGCTTCCGTACCATGAAGCAAAAAAAATCCTGAAAGTATTTTGTATCCCTTTCATTTATAAGTTTATTTCATTTTAATTATTTGTGACAGAAACACACACTGAGATAATTTCAACTACAAGAGGTAACCTCATGAACCCCTTATAACACTTACAGCTAGGCAACAGACAGACGGATAGTGGAGCCTCATATAGTTTTTGTCGATTTTGTTTTTTTTTTTTTTTTACTTTGGTTTGATTTGGTTAAGTTACCCTTCGTGAACGGAATCCTATTTTTTTTTTATCCTAACTGAAATGTCACAGAGATGCGTGGGTGGAGATATAGTCTGATTTGTCGTGTTTGACATTACGGTAATAATGTTGTTGTAATGGTGCACGATATATGCGTACTTTTTACGCATTTACTTATTGTTCGCTATGTTTCAGAGGGCTGATCAAATATAACTCAGTATTTAAGAAAATGTACGATGATTCTCGCTAATTTGAATACTATTTAATACCTACAAGGTTTTGTTAATTCACAATTATATAAATTACTGGCTATCGCCCGCGGCTCCGCCCGCATGAATGTCGAAAATAATTCCAGACTATAATCTATCTCTGTGCCAAATTTCATCAAGATCCGTTCAGCCGTTTTGACTTGATTGAGTAACAAACATACATCCACCCAACCGAAAATCCAAACTTTCGCATTTATAACATTAGTATACACCAACATTTTTTTATTATTATCTACCTCTCAAATCAGCCAATTGCCGTCCACTGCTGAACGTAAGCCTCCCCCAAAGAGCGCCAACCATCCCGGTTTTGAGCGGTCCGCATCCATCCGCTGCCTGCCACCTTCTTCAACCTAGCCTTTTGTCAATTACATATTCGGGTCGGCTTCCAGTCAAACCGGATTCAGCTGAACACCAGTATTTTACGTGAAGCGGTTGCCTTCCAGACCTGGGTAACATGGTAGTTCTTGGCAAGACTGGAGTCAGATTTACTGGCTTCACCCATCCTCAGACGAACCTTGACAAGCGTTGCTTAACCTTAATCGATCCGTGCGGCTGATATTCTTTAGCCACAAGATCCAAGAATACACAAACATAATAAAAAAATAACGGAAGCTTTAAACTAAAAAAAACATCTATCTGAATGTACTGAGAAAGAAAAAAAAAGAATTAAAACATATTTTGGACACAATGTAGAAATAAAAATATAAAGACCTAATTGCGTGGACACACTTGGAGCAAATATGAAGTTTAACAAACAACAAACAATAAAACTGCCGGTACTAGACCGGTAACGGCAAAGCTATCCGGGTAATGACAATGGCACTCGTTAGACTTGAGTTAATTTATTTACAGGCAACAAAATAAGACTTTCACATTTAATAAACAAAGCATATTCTGTATATGAAGACTTTTAGGAGTTCCAGAAAACGAGGAACAACTATAATTTCGGAAGTCGGTGTTTTTGGTTGTTAATTCGTAATTTAACATTGCCTTCCAAAATTAAAGTTATTTTATACTTTGTTGTTTTTTTTTCATTTAGAAGTCGGTTGATTTTTTTTGTTTAAATCCTTTTTTTTCACATTTTGGTGTGGGTACTACACCCACACCTAACAGCATTGAAAAGTCACAGGAAAGAAAATTAACAATTTTATTTACTTGGATTACATATATTTTTTTCAGATGAATCGTTTCAGTTTGAACTGATTCAGATGAAATCTCTGTGTATAAAAAAAAGAAAGGATAAAAAAGAATTTTTCAAATCGGTTCATAAATGTCGTAGTAATGAGGTAACAAACATACAACCGAATTGAGAACCTCCTCCTTTTTAGGGTTCCGTAGTCAGTTTTTTTTAAGTCAGTTAAAAGTCTGAATCTTCTTCTTATATTCGTTAATGTCCTTGTTTTGGTCTAGTGTGTGACTACATTCTGTTCAGAATTAGAAATCATTTATTTGCAAAGAATTTAGTAAACAAAACATAGTTTTGATGGTGTAAAGGGAAAAACAATTGGATTCAGTACATTCTACCGTATGGTATGCATCATATAATAATCATAAGTATTGCAAATCTATGTATAATCTCCTGTTGGTCGAATGGTTAGTGACCCTGACTGCTAAACCGGAGGTCGTGGGTTCGATTCCCACCCAGGACAAATCTTTGTGTGATGAGCATGATCATTTGTTCTGTGTCTGGGTGTAATTTGTCTATAATATGTATGTGTTTAGAAATATATATAAGTATGTTTATCAGTTGTCTGGTTGCCATAGCACAGGCTCTGCCTAGTTTGGGATCGGATGACCGTGTGTGAGTTCTCCGAAGATATTATTATTATTATTTTATTATTATTAATCAATCAATAATTTCAACGTCGGTGGCATTCATCAAGTCTCCCAAAGTGCAGGTGTATGGGCACTTAGGGCACTCCAACGTACACCTCATGTTCTGAACAGGAGCATTTAGTATCGAACGGGTCTATAAAACCCAAAAGTCTCAATACCGATCCCCTATCGAGTCAAAAGCAATAATAAGGCCTACAGTTCCAAATACTCGCAACAGTTGCGTCCACCGTAAAATTTTAAGATCCCGACCCTAACTCGCCGATATTGAGTTCCAAAATCCACATTTTACAACAAGCATTGTCTTCAACAAGGCAATTTAAGTAATATCTTCCGGAGAGGATAATCTCGCAATCTGGTAGGTTAAGTGGTATAAACCCCTCGATTTGTCAGTGCAAGCTTGAGATGGATTAATGGGAATTGGCGTCGTTTTGGGAGTCAGGGAGAAGGCTTTATGTTGTTGAAAGTTCAGGTAATATTTATCAACTTTGTTTTTTTTTTAAATGATGGGGTATCATCAAATACCTTCTTCCGCTCTGGGTGGATCGGAAGGGCGTGTCAGACTCTTACAGACTAAAACCGATCCGTGTTCCTTCTAAAGCCCTTTGCGTTCCAGGGCCGCGGTGACTCTTTCGAACAAATTCCGCAACAGTATTGATTAACTTGGAAAGCACGTTATGCTGTTAGGTCTAGCTGTATATTGCAGAATTTGTTCGAAAGAGTTATCGTGGCTCTGGAACGCAAAGGGCATTTGGTGGTACTCAGGTGGGTTTTATTGAGTAAAAGTCTGACTCTCCTTTCCGTTCCGCCCAGAGCGGAAGGATTCATTAGATGATTTCCCAAAAAAAAACAATGGGTGCACTCCGGGAGTGCCGGCAGAAGTGAAAACTTAAACATTAACGTTGTGCATTTTTGATATTTTGGAATGGTTAGGGAATAATTTCGCACGAATTGCTTTAATTATCAGTATAAAAGTACAATATGTATTTGGTTACAATATTCATTTATTGCGCTATCGTACATAAACATGACAATTTATATTACATTAAAAATTTAACACTTCAGAACTATTACAATTATTTTACATTAAAAAGTTTATCTCAACGAAACAGCAGGAGCAGGCATACATTTTCGCCGCGCGGTAGAAAGAGGGGGGGATATTTCTTCCTCTCCTATGCCGCGCCGGCGGTCTACTCTCCCTCCGTCTTACGAATTTTCGATCAGGTCACGTGTCCTGACGCGAGTTTAACATTTTTTACCCATCCCAAAAAGTGAACGGCGCTGCTAAAGAAGTTTTTACTTCAAAAATAAGAGCCGTTATTTGTAGATCTTTGAAAGTCATAACAGATGGTCAGAAGCCAAGAAACAAACAACAGCCTTTGCCATCATCATCATCATATCAGCCAAAAGACGTCCACTGCTGGACATAGGCCTCCCCCAAGTGTCGCCACAACAACCGCTCCTGTGCGTCTTGCATCCATCGGCTACCCGCGACCCTCACCAGGACATCGGTCCACCTTGTGGGAGGCCTTCCAACGCTGCGTCTTCCGATACACGGTCGCCACTCCAGAATATTTTGGCCCCATCAACCATCTTTGTACAATGATGAAGTCAGATTTTATTGCCGTCCCATTAAACTTTATTATTATGTACGATTCAGCCTTGCCATGGGTTATCGTTATCCAGTTCCTGGGTTGTGGAGGTCAGTAGGTAAAATACTTTTTCTTTTTAGTTTTCAGCTGTATCCGGTTAAGATGTGCGTCCTTGGTGCGCAGGGTGCAAGCCAGTTCCAACCGAATTCTGGGCATGATTGCTGACTGTTGTAAATCGTTGCTCCAGTATCTCAGCTGGAATGCTGAAGCAATGATTATTTTGTTGTGTGTGTTTATGTAATTGTTGTAGTAATTGTAATATTAACATAGTTGTAAGCATTCTCTTCATGTCGAGTTTCAGTTTCGTACGATTAACGTCTGCTAGAATATGGGTGTAATGATTTCTTCAGTGACTTTTTGACGTGACAACGTCTAATAAATCGATGAACTGCACGCACGAAAAAGGATGACTCATTGAACGTTACGCTCATTGTAACGTTAAGATCATTTCATCAATGTTTTGTTATGACGTTGTCACATTAAACTATCGTCCGTAAACCGACTTTATAGACAACCAACTTTTAAAGATTGTATTTCGTGGTTGCAAGACCTTTCTTTTAGTAACGTATTTTATTTCTATTTGAGCATCATTGATGCTCTCAATAAAGAATTTATTATTATTATAGTTGGATAAAAGGTTAGCCAGATAAATAGTAGGTACATCTTGTTTTTATAGGTATAATCAATCAAACAGCTTGCTTTAAGCTAAAAACAATACACAAAAATGGCTACAACCTGATCAAAAATAAAAAGACTGTTTACCAATTCAAACATGAAAATTATTTACAGAAGTTACTCTCAGCCTTAAAAACGTCAGATTGGAGAAAACGACTACGAAAATAAAGCAGATATTTCAGACGCTACTCCTCTTGTATTTTTTCTCGTCAAATAAATTACTTAGTTATATATTCAAGGAGGATATCTCAAAGGACGGCCCTTTAATCATTGCGAGTGTTACTTCTGATTTTTACAGTCGAGAAGAAATGCAGAAGTTGAACTTCTACCTTATTCACGTAACAATGATAACCAATTTTTTTTTTCATTGTTAATGTCAAATGTTTAATACTTAATTAACTATATACACTAGAAATAAAAATAAAAATTCCTAACTAAATTGACTCTAAAATATGGATATATGTATATACAAACTATATATCCAAATAATATTAATAATCTAGCTTTTGTTCTCGTAATCGACTTTCACGCGGACGAAGCCGTTGCGCTGACAGGAGAATCATACGAAGGGAGAATACTACCGGGATGAAAAGTATCCGATACCCTATGCCGGGAAAAAGTCTACTCGTGTGCCAAGTTTCATCCAAATCCTTGCAGCCGTTAAGACGTGACAAGTTGACAGACAGACAGAGTAACTATCACGTTTATAATAGAACCTGGTTAACCGAGATTTGCTCGGTTTTTTTGGTAAACGTTTTCTAAAAATGAAACCTAGCTAGATCCATTTATCGCCCCCGAAACCACGTTTTTTTTTTTAAGGATGGGAAATCATCAAATGACTTCTTCCGCTCTGGGTGGAGCGAAAGGGCGTGTCAGACTCTTACTGACTAAAACCCATCTGTGTTCCTTCCAAAGCCCTTTGCGTTCCAGGGCCGCGGTGACTCTTTCAGACAAATTCCGCAACCCTGGCAGGCCCCGAAACCCCCTGCATGCTAAAGTTCATGAAAATCGTTGGAGCCGCTTCCGAGATTCAGATTATATACATATACATATATACAATAATTGCTCGTTTTAAGGTATTAGATTAGCATGGATTGGTTTATATTTTAAATCTACTAATACTGCATTTAAGAATACATAAGTAACTAGCTGTCCCGACAGAAGTTGTCCTGTCCGAACTATTTACTTCGTTCGGCGAAACATGTTTTATTCCTTTTTACTTCTCTATTTCGACACTTTAGTAGTTTGAGTGGTGACCCCTTTGCTCACTTTTTCCATCGTTTCTTGGTTTTTAACCGACTTCAAAAAAAGAAACAGGTTCTCAATTCGACGGAACCTTTTTTTTATCTATGTTCCCCGATTACTCGAAGATGGCTGGACCAATTTGGATTTTTTGTTGTTGTTCGAAAGGGTATACTTCCTAGGTGGTCCCATGATCTGATGATGGGATCCTGGAGAAATAGAGAGAATTCTTCAAATTTTATAGGCACACTTGAAGCGATTTGGGCAGTTTTTGGAAGAGAACTTTTCTTAATTAGGATTAAATTAAAACATTTATGATCACAGAAGTATTTTAGCACAATAATTTAAAGAATCAGTCTTCTGCCTTCCCTGCCAAATAACGATCGAATTCAAATCCCGAAAAGGCGAAAATATTTACCTAATTTGCTTCATAAATTATTTATCTGTGTCATTTGGGGATGCAAGTAAGTGTCTTAGTATTTTCTTTGTAACAATTCAATTTATGAGTTATTAGGGGTTTGTTCGGTTTCGCGTTGTCTTTGACACCATAATCAGGGCAATAAGACGGGGTAATCTACGCATTTCTGAGGAATGGAAAGTAGGTTGTGATGTAGATTGCTCGTGTTTATATTTTAGTGACGTCTCGTTTTCTTGTTTCGTGTTGGTTTTATAGAGGGTATGCGGTACAGAGAGTAAAGTCCCGCATACCTCAACTGGAAATGAGAGGATCCTCCGACCAGGCGGGTGTTCTGTCTGGTGGGCAATTGCCCGATAGTTGATATTCGGACTGTTGTATGTGTTCAAATCGCACGGAGAACTTTGCTTGCGCGATGTAGGATTTCGTTGTTAGTTCGTCGTAGAAGGCGCTGCGGTTCTTTTTGTTTCCGTACAAATTTTGTTTCTTAGTTTTTTATTGATGCTGCTACAGTTAAATGAGTTGCACACGAATTGCTATGCTATTTGGCTTTTCGTTATTCGTGGAGGGTCTCGTGCAAAAAACTAGAGACGTGATTAGTTTCAAAACATATATTTAACTGACTGTACTTTGATAAACAAAATTAAATGAAATGAGGGCGAAATCGGAACTTTGTTCAGAATGCGGCGAAAAAGGAAATTTTCTTTTTTTTCCAAAAGTGGGAAAAAAATTAGGCGATAACGGAATACATCTTTTTTAATTCTGTGTTACGGACCATGCAAAATGTGAAAGTCAAGGTAACTGCTGACTGCTCTGTGCATCTTTAAAGGTAGGCAAAGTTCGATAGGCAAAGTTGATACAGATTATCTTTTTTTTTTTAATCTTTGCCCCAAACTAGGTATTGCTCCTGTATCGTGGGTGCGTTTACAAACATATATGTACATTCACAAACACAAACAGCTAGACCCGGAAGAACTATCTGTAGGCCACACAAATGTTTGTTCCGTGCGGGAATCGAACCGTCGACACGCAGCGCAGCACTGCAGTCGATCGCTCAACCACTGCGCCAATTGTTTCATCAACAATCTGTTTTGTAGTTAAAGGCTATTCCTTCCCTACCACGGCGCATAGGAAACGTTGGCTCTCGGCCCTTTGAAATTATTCATGAATCAAAATCAAGTGGTCCATATTAATTAGCCCTTTGCCTAGCAGTGGGGTGATCCAAGTAATAATACAGACTCTCTAATAGCACAAAAGCGTAACATTATACTCATTAAACAAGCATAAGCATATAGCAAGCAAATAATAATAATAATAAATAATAATAATAATAATCTGTGGCTCGACTGTCAACCAAGTGACACAAATTTTTTCACGTCCAATTTTAATAAATTTAATACCAATAAATCCGTTATTAAATCATAACAAAATGACAATAAGATGGAAAAAAAAAGCAATAAGACTGCAATAGTGTAATAAAAGTGATATAAAATGAAGAAAACTGATTTAATATGAAAAAATTATGTTGACAAGAGCCGCAGCTCAACGAGCACGCCTACCACCTCCGGCCTCATCGCTCAGCTCCGCCTCGCCGCCGCCGGAACCCAGCCCCACCGTGAGTGCTGTGATACCGGCCGTAGCAGTTGCGTCGAGCTCAAGTGATGAGTACTTCTCGCCGCCCACGTCGCCACCACCTGCACGTCGACGAAGAGGACGCCGGCCGCCGGACGGCTTAGGACCTCGAGGCCCACCGGCCTCTGATAGGGTCCCAGCTCCCGGTGGAAGTGTGCAGCGCATGCGATGGACGCAAACCATTAATGAAAACGTCATGCGCTCATACTATGGGGCTACAGAGGGGGGAACTAACTTGACTGCGTACCGTGGTCGGATGCTCTCTCTGTTTCAGGTGCTTGAGCCAGCTGTCAACGTATCAGCCCAACGACTATCGGATCAGGTGCGGGTCATCCAGCGTAACCGTATGTTGGATGACGCCGTACTTGATAGACTGCGTCTGGAATCACGGAATGGCCGCGTTTCAGCTGCTTCACCACCGGCCGCGGTACAAATACAATCTAGTGTTTCACCGCGACCCAACATCGTCGGGAAAGATGATGATGATGGGGCTATATCCGTGAGTACCCAATGCAATGAGCGATTGAGGAGCGCTTTGGAGGATGCTTTCCGAGAGTATCGCTCCACACCGCTTGAGCTTAGGCCCCGTCTACCTCGTTTGCCCATGCATAACAAAAATAGGGCGCTGGTGTGTGCTCTAGATTCGCAGCTAGCAAATTGTTTTGATAGCAGCGAAGACCTCGCCGATACCCACTCGATCTTATACTGTGCGGCTGCAGCGGCATGTCGTGTAGCTCATGTCAAATTTCCTAACAGTGATAGAGCTACACGACCAGCTGTACCAGCTTGGCAGTGCAGGATCGAGCGTCGTATCGGTGAGGCTAGAGCACTCATCGGCAAACTTATCTGCTTCAGGGAGGGCAACACCCGCCGTAGAGTGATGCGCTTTGTGAGGCGGGCATTCTCGGGGACTGATACTAGTCCTCGGGATTATCTGACCCGCGTCACAGAGCGTATCGACTTCCTGAAGCAGAAAATATATGCATGGGCAAACCGTATACGTCGGTACAAGCGGCGAGTGGAGCGATACACTCAGAATCGCACATTCCAAAGCAATGAGAGGTGGGTTTATAGGGTTTGGGAGCGACCGGACCAAGGTGTGACTGATACGCGCCTACCGGATGATGACGTCATGTGTTCATTCTGGCGCAACATCTGGTCGGTGCCTGTCAGTCACACTGAGGGTGACTGGACTCGGGAGGTCGAGCGCGCGTGCGATCCGATACCAGAAATGGGGGCAATTACCATCAGCCCCCAAGATGTAGCTCGTGCAGTCCGTCCGTTGCCTAACTGGAAATCTCCAGGGCCGGACGGGCTGCACAATTTTTGGATCAAATGGTTCAAAAGATCGCACGCTCGCTTGGCATCTCAATTCCAGTCTGCCTTAGAGTCAGGGTCGCTGCCCCAGTTCCTAACTACAGGAATAACCCATCTGCTCCATAAATCAGGAAATACCGCGGAGCCTAAAAATTATAGACCGATCACGTGTTTACCGACGGTCTATAAAGTTCTTACATCCATTTTGAGAGCAAAGATTAACCAACACATTGAAACTAATTCGATAATGTCTGCCTCTCAGAATGGATGTAGGAACCGGTCCCACGGTACTAAGGAGCTGCTCCTCATCGATGTTGCCATTAGCCAACAGGTTCGTCGTTCCCGAAGGGATCTGTCGACATGTTGGATAGACTACAAGAAGGCCTATGACTCGGGGCCACATACATGGCTCATGAGGGTGCTGGAGCTGTATAAAGTTGACGCAGTTCTACGCACCTTCCTGATGTCGTGTATGGGGCAGTGGAGGACGGTCCTTCGCTATCCAGGATGTCGACAGATCCAGGCGAACAGCGACCCGATAAGGATCGAGCGTGGTATATTTCAGAGCGACAGCCTGAGTCCACTGTGGTTTTGTCTGGCCCTCAACCCTCTCAGTACACTGCTGGAAGGTTCGGGTCAAGGCTATCGGTTGAGAAGAGGTGGTCAGGTCATATCTCACCTCCTTTACATGGATGACCTGAAACTCTTTGCCCCCAACAACTTGCAACTGATGAAGCTACTGAAGGTAACAGAAACCTTCAGTAGCGCCATCAGTATGGAATTTGGTGTGGACAAATGTGCGGTCATGCATGTGAAGCGAGGGGAGATTATGGAATCCGTGGGAACCCAACTCTCGGATTCCATACACCTTAGATCCCTCAGCTCAACCGAAACTTACAAGTATTTGGGTATGTCGGAAGCGTTGGGCATCAATGCTAATGACGTGAAACAATCGTTGAAGGAGCGCTTCTTTGGCCGCCTGAACAAAGTACTAAATAGTCTTTTATCAGGTGGAAACAAGGTGCGCGCCTTTAACGGTTGGGTCATGCCGGTATTGATGTACTCTTTCGGCATACTCAAATGGACTCAGACGGAACTTGACGCCCTGGATAGGAGGGTCCGCTCACTGCTTACCGCAAATCGGATGCATCACCCACGGTCATCGGTGATGAGGCTGTATATCCCGCGGAAGTGCGGGGGTCGTGGCTTCTTAAATGCTAAGACCCTGCACAACCGTGAGATATGCAGTCTTAGGGAGTTCTTCCTAGAGGCCGACGTGGGTATGCATCGGGATGTGGTAGCAGTGGACAAAGGCCTTACTGCGCTCTCCTTGGCTAACGAGAACTGGCGCAAACCTGTGGTATTAGATACTAATGACCGCAGGGAGGTATGGCAGAGCAAGGAGCTTCACGGACGCTTTTACCGGGTCCTACATGGGCCCGATGTAGACTTTCTAGCGTCCGTAGCCTGGCTGCGTTTTGGTGACCTCTTCGGGGAAACCGAAGGTTTTGTCTGTGCGATTATGGACGAAGTTATGATGACAAACAACTACCGGAAATACATTGTGAAGGACGGTACGGTTGACATATGTCGGGCATGTCACCGGCCCGGGGAATCCATCCGCCACATTATTTCCGGTTGTTCTAGTCTGGCTAACGGAGACTATTTGCACAGGCACAACCTTGTAGCCAGGATTATACACCAGCAACTTGCTCTTAAATACAATCTTGTGGAATCGGAGGTACCGTACTATAGGTATGTGCCCGACCCAGTTCTCGAAAATGGCAATTGCACGTTGTATTGGGATCGGTCTATCATCACTGACAGGACTATTATTGCCAATAAGCCTGACATAGTGGTGATAGATCGACTAGAGCGTCGCGCAATGATTGTTGATATAGCAGTCCCTCATGACGTGAACCTCGTGAAGACTGAGAAAGATAAACAAACGAAGTATCTTGACTTGGCTCGCGAGGTTGTCGACATGTGGGATGTGAACACAGCAGTCATTGTGCCGATAGTCGTGACGGCCAATGGCATAATTGGCAAGAGCCTCGACCAACATCTAAAGAGGCTCTCGTTGGGCAGCTGGATCAAGGGCTTGATCCAGAAAGCAGTACTCCTGGACACGGCGCGCATAGTTAGGAGGTTCCTCTCTCAGGGGCCCTGACCACCGGTAGCTTGGACCCTGTTCCCGATACCGGTGGGCTACTATTTTTTATATTTTTAAATATTTTTATATCATTGTATTTTAATATTTAAAAATGTAATTTGTATGTATATAAAATGAATAAAGGAGATAATAATAATAAATTGTTTATTGAACTAGAAGGGTACAGATGGTGAGAAAACAATTAATTACAATCAAGATATTGAGTAAGTTATGTAACATGGTAGAACATGTTGATTTAGAACATGGTACATCTGTTGACAGTTTATATTACCCTGTCTCTCAAACTAGGGTATACCTGTATCTTAAGAGACAGTGAAACGGCCATAAGGTTATGTTTAAATATTACCTATTTATTAAGTGAAGACCCTGTCGATCTACCCACAATTTAAACAATTTACAGTAAATGGTAATCGTAAGTAAAATCTAATAAAGTAAAAGAAAAATAATAATAAATTAAAGAACTAATTATTTGTATGTGAATGTGTGTGTGATGGTGTGTGTATGTATGATGATGTGTGCGTGAGTGTTATGAGTTAGGTTGTGAAGGTTAATATTGATTCTGTGTGATCATAGTTTTGTTGAAGTAGCCACTCTGTAAGTTTTTGTTTAATTTCCCATTTTGTCAGATCAAGTATGTTCAGGTGTTTATGGATTTTTCTGTAAATGAGAGAGCTCAGAATAAGATACTGGTGTTTGGCAAAGGCTGTCCTATGTGGAGTACTTGGAGGGATAAAGGTGCGTTTTTTTGGGTCAGAAGGGGGTAGGGATGAATGTTTTTTAAGAACTGAGTAGAGCACAAAGAGTTGACGTACTGTGAGAACTTTACAGTCGGAATAGAGTTGAGTTGTTGGGTATCTGAAGGGTTTTCTGGTCATAACTTTAAGGATAGCTCTTTGTGCTCTCTCTAGTTTGAGAAGGAGTGTTTTACTCGCCCCTCCCCACACCGTAATGCAATATCCTAGTACCGCTTGACATAGGGCAAAGTACACCATTTTTAAAGTGTCGAGATTAGCGGATTCTCTCAGGGACTTGAAGATATGTAAGAGACGGAGGGTTCTGGTGGTTAGCGCATCAATTTGTTTGTCCCATTTTAGTTCACTATCTATTTGTACACCAAGATATTTAACGCTGATTGTTCTGTTAAGTTTTACACAAGAACACGACTTGGGCAAAGTAGACGGGACCTGACATGAATGAGCAGTAATCGAGAAAGTGTCTGAAGGTGAATTATTACGTCTTATAGCAAACGGTATATAACTGGATTTTTGTAAGTTGAGTGTAAGTAGGTTTGAATTGAGCCATGTCATTACTACCCTTAGTACAGACTCTGCTGCAGTTTTAGCACTATTCCATGAAGGTCCATGTACTATTAATGCCGTGTCGTCAGCGTATGTGAAAATTTTACATTGTGGGTGCTTTAAATTGCATAGGTCATTTATGTAAATTTGGAACAATATAGGCCCCAGAATACTACCCTGTGGTACGCCGAAGGAGACAAGTTCTTCATCACTGAGGTAGGAATTGATTTTAACGCGCTGAGTGCGGTTACTCAAATAGTCTTTAAATATTTCTAGGGCAATTCCTCGCACTCCAAGTAATTCCAGCTTAGAGACCAGTAAGGAAACAGAAACTGTATCAAAGGCCTTGGACAGGTCTAAGAATATGCCTAGGCATTTCGTATTGCTATCCAGGTTCTTTGCTACATGTTGCGTCAAGTCAAGTACTGCGTCTTCTGTTGATATTTTTTTCCGGAAGCCGTACTGATTCTCAGCGATTATTTCGTACCTATCCAAAAAATCTTTGAGGCGGTTGTTGAGAATTCTTTCGAGAATTTTAGAAAGTACCGGTAACACCGAAATGGGCCTGTAATTATTGACACAGTTTCTGTCTCCGCCCTTATGAATTGGAAGCACTATAGCTTTTTTTAAAGCTGCAGGAAAGACCCCCTTTTGCAAACAGCAATTAAAAATGTAAGTTATGTGAGGAACTAACACATATCTACAGTTCTTTAACAGTAAGGCCGATATTCCATCCCAGCCCGCAGCGCTGTCATTATTTAATTGAAGTATAAGTGACCACTTCGTCTTCATCTACATCTAGCAGAGCCAGTGAATTGATAGTAGAGTTGGAGATAATACAAGAGGCTGAGCGCTGTTCTGGGAGCAGGGGGAATTTTGTACCAGATACGATATTTGCCGCTAGGTTTTTGCCAATGATAGCAAAGAAATGGCATACCTTATTAACGGAATCATAGGGATTATTGCATAAACTTAGTAGCTCTTCTGGTATGGTTCGAGTTTTAGTTGTGTTTGTAATATTCTTAATGGTTTTCCATAACTCTCTAGGATTATTTCTCGTTCTTTCCAGTTCACTTTTTTCATAGGATTTTTTTAACTTTCGAAGTAAGGAATTACAGAAATTTCTATAGCGGGTGTAGGTTAACCTAAGTATTATATTTTCAGGTTCTTTTTTGGACTTATTATGAAGTTTATCACGGTTTGTCATACATTTTAGAAGACCTGGAGTAATCCATGGTTTTATAGTTCGTTTGCGTCTAGGGATTTTGATTTGTACTGAGTTATTAGATATAATAGATGTTATTATAGTGATAAATTTATTCATGGATAGATTTGGGCCTGTGGTTTCGAAAATTTCCGAAAAGTCCGTGTTTTGTATATTTTGTACAATAGCGTCATGATTTATACGGGTGGTAGTGTGGCGTAACTTTCGCCCAAGTTTGGGGTTAGCAATAGATGTAAGAGTGGGTCTATGATCGGTGATGTGGGTGTCCAGCACAAGTGTGCTTGCAGGTAAATTAGTTTTTAAGAATGAATGATCTAAGCACTTGTCTAGCCGGGTAGGAAATAAGTGGCTAGGGAGAAGCCCGTGAGAAGCACTTAGCAATAAATAATCCAAGCTTCGCTGGTTTCTGTTATTTTGAGTTATATCTATGTTAAGATCCCCAACAAGAGCGATATTAGGAAACGAGGTAATCTTATTGTAAACGTTATTTAGACTTGCTAGAAAGTTATCATAATTTTCGTTAGAGTTGTGTGATGGCGAGCGATAGACTGCCACCAATGCCAGTTTATTGTCCAGTTGACATACCAGGCAATTGCCACACTCAAAGTCCGGTTCCCACACTGTACCTTTTACGGTTAACCTTTTAGGCCCTCTTTTATATAAAAAACTACCCCATCATTTTGATTTGAATTTGTTTTTGTACAGTATGATTGAAAACCATCCAGTTTAGGTAAATTATTTGCTTTACTGAGCCAGCTTTCGGTCAATATTATGATGTCATGATTTATATCAATGCGGCTCAATAGTACTTGTAGTGAATCAAAGTTTTTATTTATACTGCGTATGTTTAGGTGTAAAAGATTTATATTGTTTTTGTCAAAATGTTTTATATATTTTTTGCAATTATCAGGGCTGCAGATAGACGCATCTCCTACACAGAGTTGGTCGAGATCATTGTTTATGGTAGTGATGTTAGCCATTTATAGACGTAGTTGATGGTGACACTGAAATATTGTTTGATATAAGGTGACTGAATGTCTGAAGAGAGTTATGAGCTACTAAGTACGAGTAGTAAAAGTTTTGCTTTTTTGTGTGTGTTGGAGTTTTGTGCGTGTGTTGAGTGATGTGAGTGATTATTACTGTTGTTGAAAAAATAATATACAAATGGGAAAAAGATGCAGCATTATTAGGCATGGTTAGTCACAGGTTCTGGTTATTTCTGTCGGGAACCTGGAGACATTTTTCGGAGTTTATTAATTGTTGCTTGTCACCTTCTGCTTTGCGTAAGAATATATTACCATTTGAAGTCCAGCAGTATTTGTAAGAGTTTTGTTTAGCGAATTCTCGAGCCTGGTAGAATAGTTTCTTGGTACTGGCGGAAAGTTGTTCTTCAATGTAAATTGGTTTCCGTTCTCCTGGCATTCCAAGAAGTTTCGTGTTTACTTTGTTCTCTTTCCCCTTTCCTTTGTTATACGAGCGGACAGCTGACATAAGTGCTTGCTTTATTTTTACTGAGGTGAATTCAGCTAATATGGGGCGCGGGGTGTTTGAGGTGGTTGGCTTACCTGGTAGACGGTGTATGTCGCGGAAATCAGATTCCACTATACGCAATCCGACAAGTTCGCTAATGGTGCATACGGTTTTAGTCAGACTTTCTATATTTTCCGAACTTTCCAGCGGTATATTACGAAGTTCAATGCCCGACCCTCGAGACAGACGCTGAAGATCTGAAATCTTTTGTTCCAAACTTTGAATATATTTATGTTGTTCCTGGCGTTCTTTGTTAAGTCACCCACCTCCTTCTTCATATCTTCAAATTTCTTGTTCATGAAGACTATGGACTGCATTATTTCTTCATTTGATTTCCGAAATTCCGCATTAGAAGACTGGATCTGGACATTTAGCGCCTTAATTTCACCAATATCGGAAGCCATTTTGGACATAATAGAAGTCTGCTCTGCCAAAAATTTAGACATGTTGGTGTCTTGTTCCGTTTTCCAGGTGGCCAATTTTTCTTCTAAATTTTTCGAGGTCAGCCGTGTTTTGCTTTGAGGCGAGTTATCCTCACGTGGTCGTTTGTTCCTATTTTTGTTTACATAATCACTTTGGAGAACTGCTGAGGCTATGTCAGATTCTGATTTGGCTTGCGGAGTTTTTGGAGGGGTGCGCTTTAAAGGCATGTTTCGCAGATAAGTATAATTGTAAACAAAGGAACCAACTGACTAGAAACGATTTGCAAAAAGGTAAATATTGTACTCAATACCGGGCGAGACGCGTAGCCGATGAGTCGTGGCTAGGGTGTTCGTAGCAGGTAACTCGGTCGTAGCACTCGTAGCACTCGTAGCTCTCGTCGCCAGAATGACGTCAACAGCACGTAGCACTCGTTGCGTTATTTCGTCGCGGCCTGCCACTGACTCGGTGGCGCGATGCGCGGGCTCACGGATCCAAGCGCAGCGAGGCGCGAGTTCAAATCCAGCAATCACAGAATTCCCTCGGATCCCCAATTTGAATGTTGTCAACGAAACTACCGATATCTCGCTCTAGGACTGCCCAGTGGGAGGAGCCGGCCGGTACCAACTCTTAAGGAGCGACAGTGAATCGAAAATTGGCAAAGATGACCAATCACAGAATTTAGATTAAAAAACTGTAGGGACGACGGACAAGCGTCCAAACTCTTCAACGTTCCACGGCCGATCCCCAAATGTTACTCAAAACTCAAATAAGACACACACACAAAATTTAATTACAAATTAGCCGCTCCATTGCTCGGAACAAGACCCGCTTTAGAAACAAAATGTCGCGTCGCTTAAAACTCCACCGAGAAATATTTTCTTGAAACAACGTAAAATGAAACGTACCACAGAAAGAGTAAAAAATATAGCAATGGCCGTAACAAATTCTTTTTAAAATGGCGGATAGTGAGCGAAATATGAAGGAATAAAGTTGTGGACTCAATGGACGGGGTAACGTGGATACTGTCGGCTGAGGGCAGGAATAGAGGCTATATTGCAGTAGTGTTAGGGAATTTTGTAAGATAGATTTTATTTTTCTTGTGAGTTACTATTTGCTCAACGCAAGAGACGTTAGTAGCTCAATGAACCTATTAGTTAGACTCAATATTTTTATTTGGCTTTATAGGTGATCTCGAGAGTGAATTCTTATAGTAAAGTTCAGGATAAGAATCCCAGAACGGAAAAATTATTGTAATTATGTCAGGAATAGATGTTATTTTACACGGCGTGTGTGTTAGGAAATTTAAAAAGGTAGATTTTATAAGATATGTCTCAAACAGTTTAGCAATTTTTATAGCTCGTCTTGTTGTTTTAGTAGTCCCAAGTATGAGCTTAGGTTGGATTTGATTCCTATAAGTAAAAAATGGAATTTATTCTATCAGGAATATTCCTGTTTCACAATTTTTAGAATGCTTCTAGGAGTCTGTTATTGTCACCAGTTGGGAAAAGCTCGTACATCAATTTTGAAAGGCATGCAAAAAATACATGCTGGGCAAAAGTGTTTTCCAAAATGCAAACCTTTTTAGTCGTAGTCTTTCGATTGCTAAAATATTTGTGTTGTTTATAATTATAAAAAAAAAAATTAAAAAAAATGTAAAATAATAATAATCTTTATTGCAGACATACAAGGTCCATATTCACATTAAAAAAAAGGAATCATTTTACTTTGCAGTATTCTCATTTTCGCGCTAACTGGGTACTAACATACATGTACGAATGAATGAAAACTTCGTATGAATGATATAATGACTTACCTTCCTCGCCCACAGATTAAAAAGGACGAAATGAAAACAATCAGAATCAGAATCAGAATCAGAATCAGAATCAGAATCAGAATCAGAATCAGAATCAGAATCAGAATCAGAATCAGAATCAGAATCAGAATCAGAATCAGAATCAGACTTTTTATTGCTAATGTAGGTACAGTATAAGATTTAAAACATAGTTTGAGTATGAGATCAGCTACATTTTGCCTTACGGCGTGCAATCCATTGGATTAAATACAAATAAAAATACTACAATAATGTCAACAATAGAAATACAATAATAATTAATAATGAGATAAAAAATAAATGTCAAAAGTCACTAAGCTAATAAAGTCACAATGGTAGTATAAAGTAGTCATTTTCATAGAGTCAAATTATTTAAAAAGTCTTTTACAGAGTAATAACATTTTTCTACAAGTAGTGCACTTAACTTAGCTTTAAAGATGTGATGAGAATATTCCTTAAAACTATGGGGTATTCTATTATATATAACCGGTCCCATTGCTATAATATTCTTCTTTAGCAGAGCAGTTTTATAATTACCGGTGTGTAACAAGTATTTGTATTGGGATCGCAAAGGGTCAGTGCGTGTTCTTACATCAGCGAGTGTTGGAAATAAGTTTATATTAGTTTTTACAAATATAGCCACCTCTAGTATGTACAAACATGGAAAAGTCAGTATCCTCAGAGACCGAAACATAGGTTCGCAGCTGTCTTTGCTTTTAAGACTTGACATAGATCTTATGCACCGTTTTTGAGCTTTGAAAATCTCTTCTCTTTCACTGCAGTTACCCCAAAATATGACACCAAACCTCAGTACTGACGCCACCAGCCCGTGATACGCTACCAGAAGTGTTTCATTATTAACTTTACGTGATAAGTTGTACAGTACATAAGCTAATTTACATAGTTTTCTAGAAACGTCATCGGCATGCGGTTTCCATGTCAAATTACTGTCAATCAGAACTCCAAGGAATTTCGTTACACAAGTTGTGTCGACGTTTTGCGGTTCTCATTATGATGCGAGGGCTTTTGAGACTGACGATCGTATTCATTTTGTTTCACAATTGTTGGGCAGTTACTAATTAGAGGCATTTTTTATTTCTTTCATGAATACGAGGCAAAATCGTTTACGACGCGGGTTGCCACAGAAAAACAAAATTGTTTTTTCTTGCTGGATGTGTGGGAATTCAAAGGATGAGGAGTGTCCAGGAACTCCACGACCTCATCCCACCGGCCCCCTTCTACCATCGGACATCTTGACGCACTGCAAGTTACCATCCCTACCTTGTTGCTATTCCACCAATTCGCACTAAACGTTTCCAAACGTCTTTTATAATGCGCACAGCAAAGGAGTGGAACTGTCTGCCTGCGTCTGTGTTTCCGAACGCATACAACCCTAATCTCTTCAAAATTAAAGTGAACAACCTTTTTCTGGGTAAGCTCGCTCCATCGTCGACTTTGTCTCTATCATCTATGACCTAGATTAGGGTAAAGAGCAAACCCATATTGAATTAAAAAAAAATGTATGAATCATAGGAACTATCGATGCAGCAATACTTGGTGAAGGCTTATATCTGCAATTGAAAGTTTTTCTTCTTGACTTTTTTTTTCTTCCTAGCCTTTTTCCACTTTAGGTGGGGTTCGTTCTCTTTAACAATCTGGGTTTTTTGATAGGTAGTTTTTTGTTTTTGTACCAACAGTAGCTGAAACGTCATGTTTAAAAGGCAAACATGACGTTTGAGCTACTATAAGTAGCTAATTTGACAGTTGGTTAAAGGTAGATACGTTATTGATACCGGTTGTTAGTCTCACTTTAGCAGTAGCCAAACCGATGGGCTACTATATGGAATACTATATATGTCACCGGAAAATTCCAAACGCCGTAAGATTGTAAAATATCGCGTGAAATTGTATACATTTTTTTCTTAATAAGACACGGATATATTGGAAACTATTTAATTTGGTTGGGTTATATTAATCGAGAAATTATAATCTAATAAAGATTTATTACAATCTTACGGGATCTGCAATTTTCCAGTGACATATTTAATGACAATTCAAGTATTTTGCACTATTTTATGTTTAATAGGAAAGGAGAAAAAAATGCAACTTCGAATTAAAGCTATTTTCTAGACACTAAACGTTTAAATAACAAACAAAGACCTAAAAAGTTAATCTTAATATTCCCTTCATAGCACGTTTCAGCAATTCGAATACGTAAGGACCAACTCAATCTTAATAAAAACCTTCCCAATCTTTACCAACCAATTTTGGTCAATTTATTAAGAACCACCAATTGTTTGCGTTAAAATTTACATATTTTTTATCTCTATCCTTCACGCATATTTGGGAACGTCGGAACAGGATGGATACTATAAAAACTTAAAATAAGAATATGGCGTCAAAAATCCGTCCGCATCCCGCGCCGCGTCGCGCCGTGTCTACTGGAAGTGAGCCCAAAAGACTGGCGGCATTGCCACGTTGTATGGCAATGCTTATCCTCTGTCCGAGGTAAAACCAAGCGTTCAACTAAGCGTTTAACAAGTTCTTTATATAACGCATGAGAACTTGGACCCCACGGTCCAAGAGTTTCAACAATACTAAATTGATACTAGTTTGAACTGTCTATAACCAGAATTTTCCGGTACATCGACCGTCGCCATTAAGTTTGCACAGTGGGTCAAAACCAGTGGATTTTGGAAGAGAAACGCTGCCTAGTTAGAAGGATAACAGGATCGTCTTGGAACGCAAAATTTTAGCTGAACGTGGCCATGAATCACTCTGCGTTGTCCGATAAACTGTACAGCGACTTTAGTGATGTGGCTTGGTACCTATCTCGAAAAAATATAATTATTTTATTTTCCTTTTTTTAGATTATGATCGGATTATCTGTTTAATGACTGCATGATTATGATCAATAATTAATTTCAATAGAACATGTAACTTTTTTTTTATATTTACTCGCCGAAATTAAAGGCAGAATAAGAGAACAATTTTGTACATTTCACCAACCTTCTGTACCTAATTTATTCAAATAAATGATTTTGTATTTATATTTGTGCGTTTTGTATTTGATAGTATAATAAAAGTTTCTGTCTGCCTCGGTTTACTTCTCTGCTTACTTCTGTTAAACCACGCAACAGATTTTATTACGGTTGTCACTAATCACATCAATGCCGCCACATGAAAAACTAAGAAGCAAAATATGTACGGCAACAAGATGAACCGCAACGCCATCTATCCTGTCAGCGACGAAATCCTCTATATATCTCTATATAAATAATCTATAATTGTGCCAAATTTCGCCTAGATCTGTTCAGCCGTTCCGGCGTGATTGAGTAACAAACATCCAGCTATCCATTCAAACTTACACATTTAGTAGTAGTCGTTTCCAGGGTTGCGGAATTTGTTCGAACGAGTCACTGCGGCCCTGGAACGCAAAGGACACGGATGAGTTTAAGTCAGTACAAGTTTGACACTCCCTTCCACTCCACCCAGAGCGGAGGGAGTCAGTTGATGATTTCTCATCTTTAAAAAAAAGTTTTAGTGGTAAGATTTCAGCCGATTATTTCACCAAATCCTTTTCGATAACACAGCACATCACTAGTAAACATGTTGGATGAAATTCGGGGATAAAAAAGGGAATTTGTGTCGCGACGTTTGGCGCCGTTGGCTATATCGTTGGATACCAAAACTGGGAGCGCCGGAGAGGAATGTTGAGGAATATTTTGTGTGTTCAAAAGTTTTTGTCGTTTGATCGGTTTATCATATTTTGTTGGCTTTTTACTGACCGTTTGAAGTTGCTATAGCTTTTCGTTTGGTTCTGAGGTTCAGTTATTTTCTATGGTTATTTACATTTTAAGGTCATAGCACATATTATATCAACTGGAAAGGGTTCGTTGCTGTTTCAACTCGAGCCGTGCAGGTTCTTTGTATGAAACTCCGTACTGCAACTCACGCTCCTCAGAATCGTAACGCCTCGGGGCAATACAGGCGATACGGTGACGATCCCTTTTCGAGTTGATGTGTGAACCTTAAATGGTATGATGTAGTCTACTAAATTCCAAAAATGGTTAGTTTCTAAATTGATTATTTAGAGCTAAGTATGTGTACTTTTGTGCAAAGAGTTAAGTATGTGTACTTTAATGCAAAGTTTATCATGGTGTTCCGGCTAAAAATGTTTGACACATCCTCAACCTTAAAATCTTATTTTAGAAATCACTGGTCAGATGTATACATGAGGGAATATAGTTTTTACAATAACTTCTTGTAATGAATTTGGACTGTGATAACTAGATTTAGTTAAATCAAATATAAGTAAACTCTTAACTTCTTTAATGCAGACGTGTGTGATTTTTTTTACAGCTCATACTGATGTTTTAATAAAAGTGATACCTACTAATACTGACCCGAATTAAATATCAATCGTTTTTATTCACCACATTGCACCTACCTCCATTCACTGCATCACCCAGAGGTTGACTGGTAGAGAATGCCTATGGCATTAAGTCCGCCTCTGTACATTTGTGTGCGTAAAGTGTTAATAAATAAATCCCTATTTTGTACTCAAACAATTCATGGCCAACTTGTTTCATAAATCCAAAAATTTTAGCCAAAACAACACAAATCAAGGTTATTAAAACTGTTTTAACAGTTATTAAAATCGTCCCGAAAACGGTTGCGTTTTAACACGAAAAAGCCGCTGACCAGAAATATATGGGATGAATATGAATAATGTGACAAGGCGACTTCAATGTGTGGGACATTCCGACTGTGCCCATTTTATTTAGATGATTTGTCAGTTTTTCCCACAGAATATGGAATTATCTGCGGTGGCAGAGATTAGCGACGCATTTTTTTTTAAATCGGCCTGTATAAAAATCAATTATCATGCGCATTTTGCTAAAAAACTAAACTTGAGTTACTTTTTTATTTTATTCACCTCATGATGATTAAAGAAGCCTATTTTAAAATGAAAAGAAAAAAAAAGAAAGAATAATATTTATTTAGAACTTACATGAAACACGCACGGACACAGAAATAAAAAATAAAAAAATAAATGTAGGTATGCTAAGAACCAAGTGAGTGTTTGAAAAGCAAAATGACTATTATCGAATTTTCTAACATTGGTGCGTTCAGTTTTTTTGTTTTTCATGTCCGGTTACTGTAATTTGTAACCTTGATCTGTTCACCGAATTTTGTGGCTAAAGCTGTTCAGTGACTTTTGGCACTTTGTACTTGCTCATCGAATATTGTCGCTGACTGTACTATGTTCACCGGCGACGTTAGTCGACGATAAATATCGATTAGTTTATGGATTTATTTTCGATAGTTTGTTTGGTTGTACGCTTGGTGTGTATAAAAAATCTTGACAACACTGTCTCTAGCAATGACCGCCGAGGTATTTAAATGTTCTGTGGTTTTCTTACTTTCCCTATCCGAGTGGGGAAACAGGATATATTGAAAATTTCCGCCTTTGAGATAATATATCGGGTCTCGATGCCACTTTTGTCTTTTATGGGGTAAAAGGAAAGGCAAGGGGATTTTGATTTAGGTGGCTTTTAATGCCATTCGTCTCGGCAAAGTGGGTTAGCGTGGGCCGCGAAAGGTGGTAACGACAAATGCATGACACGTTACAGGGGGTGATACTTTCACGAGATTTATAGCTTATTTCCTTAGTTTGTTGTTTCGTGTTTAAGGATGCTGCACTACTTAGTACTTACTCGTAAATGTGGCTACTTAATATGGGCCTAGCTTAGGGTTTCCGGTAGGGCAGAGTACAATAAGGTATTTGAGGCAGCATAAAGTTTAGCTCTGTTTTGGCATCATTGGTTTGTAGTCGGTGTAAATGGAATGTATTACGTAAAAAATTTACAGCAAAACAAAGTACAATCAACCTATAATTTTCCCACTGCTAGGCTGGGATATAGTAGGCCTCCTCTCTGGGAATAGCAGTGGATCCATCACACAGGCATTGAGGGTTGGTGGCTGTGAAATGTCAACGAATTTTTGTTTCATCACGATGTCTTCATTCAACTGATGATTTTATAAGTATGTATAAATGTATTTTTGTGTTACCTGTTTGGCGAAAATGACAATCCCACTTTTTTTAAAAATATATTTTTATTGTTTTCTGATTTGCTTGTCTTATTTTTATACCGTTATTTATTTTTGCTGTAAGCGTGTTGTGTGTCTTAAGTTCATGCTCAATGAATGAATTTTTTCTTTCTTTTGGTTAAGGTTTTAATTTTATATTATTTTAAAAGAATATCCGCAAAAAGCCAAAATAGTTCGTCACCCCACAAATAAATCCGAACATAGTTAGTGAGAACACTGAGTGTTGCGCAAACTCGCGCCATAATTTAGTTGTTCTGTTTAGTTTACAACACGTTTTTTGTTCACTGTTTTAATGGAAAACGCGAGCTAATGGGATTTCTGAGTCACTAGTGTGTTTTCTTTCATCATTTATTTTATTTGTTTTTTTATTATTACGAATGTTGTCGTTTGACGCTAAGGTTTTTTGTTGAGAGACAAATCGAGAACGCATGTATTTGTTCTTAACATTTATAATTATATAAGTGTTATATTTAACTTTAGGGATGAGTAACGTTTTTTTAATAGTTATTATGATTTCTGGAATTGTTTCGTTCTTTTTGTGAGTATATGTATTGCCAAGTAGGTTAGTAGTTTTAAATAATACACACACCTACTTGGGTATGAGTATTATTAAAAAAAAAATAAAAAAAAATATGGGAAATACAAAAAAAAAAAAATTTGACTGCCTGTCAAAAAAGGCAATGACAAGCGCATACACGCAACTACTAAACTTCTCAGTCTAAGTAGAAATAACCTCCGAATGGGGATACTAAAACTTCGGGTCATTGCTCCCTAAAAAACACCTCTTAAACATATGCGCCACAATCCAATTTGCCGTGGTTGCTTCGACGCCGAGGAATCAGTCGTCCAATTTATCCTGGCAGTGAGGCCGTACTTCCCGACGTGAACAAATCCTCGGAACGACTCCTGTGTGGTCGCTCCGCAACTCTGAAGTGAGGTCACTGTAGCTGTACAGTGACCTCACCTCAGAGTTGCGGAGCGGTCAAGTGGCTAAGTTAGCCAGGACACCTACGCACAAAGGGCCGAATGGGGGGTCTAGTGCGGATAGCAGAGTCTTTACTCTACTCTACTCTGTCCGTTCCGGGGGTAGACTTCTTTTCTGATAGGTTTTACCATGTCCAACTTTATGAGACTTTCTTCAACATCGTGTATAGAGAAGCGTTATCATTAAAACGTTTCTCATTACGAAAAAATACCAGGGCTGGTCGGCATTTTGAATAGAAGAGGTGATACAGCCAGTGACATCCAAATTCCTAATTCTAAGAGGGGTCAAACAATGCTAGATATTGAATGTTTTATATGTTATCTTAGCGACATCTTTTATTTATTTATTTATTATGTACTTTATTGTGAAAAGGCTAGGCAGATGATGATGATGTACTTTATTGTACACCAAAAGTAAAACAATAAGGAAGTTTAAAACTAAAACACATACGTCATACATCACTCATCACCATCACATATACTCATCATATTTTTGTACTAACATTAGCTAATAAGTTTGTATAATACTAACATAATGTGGGTCAAGGTTTGAATTAAAGTATTTTTAATTAATTACTTCGTAAAAAAATAAAAATACTTCCCTAAAAAATCCTAAATAAATCCTACCCTCTATTGTGATCTCTCTCTATCACTCAAAGGTTTGCTGGTAGAAAACTCATTTTTGAGTTAAGCTCGCCTTTGTACATGAACTATTTAAATCACTGTGAATAAATATAAGCTGTATGGTGTTTAATAAAGAATTAAAGAAGTCGCGGGCAACACCTAGTAAATAGTATAATCAAACGTTTTGATCTTTACATTGTATATATTTTGTATAAACGTAATACTAATAACAACATTATTATGTAGATAAAAATTTTCCTTTAATAAATAAATACAAACCATACTCTCAGGTTACCCTTATTTAAAACAACTAAAAAACAACGCTTTATCAAAATAATTTCAACAATAAAACCCACAGGCGAACAATCGCGAACAAATTATTAGAAACTCCATTTATTTTCGCAGAATTTCAGTCGAAACGACCCTCATATATTTTATAAAATATCAAAAGCACGCATTTTTGAAGTTGATAGACCAACGTAAAAGTTACAAAAACCGGTCAAGAGCCTGTTGGACCGCTCATAGTAAATGCTTCCGTAGTCGGAATAAGGATTTATCATGTAAGTATGTAATCTATGGAAAAACAACTTTTTATTGTTGTTGTTATTTCAGCAACACCATTCCATCACTTCCCGTGGCATGCGCGTGCAGTAGGTTACAGTAAGGGTTGGCCAGCCCATAAATAACGCCCAAAAAAATTTTTTCGCCCACTTTCAAAGTGGATGAAAATTTGCATCGTCAGTATCGTGATTTCAACCCTGAATAAGGTGGTGAGCTTTTTATTTTTTGGGCATTATGTATAGGCTGGCCTACCCTTACTGGAGCCTACTAAGAGGCGACTAAGGTACTCACTAGAGAATGGGCAGCAGCAAACTCTCTCGCACGCTCGCTCTGTACATTGCAACAGCCACACTGCGATCGCCAACCCGCCTGTCAAGCGTGGCGATTATAGATCTCATTTATCTAGCAGTGGACGTCTTTCCGTTGATATGATGACGATCATGATGAATTTCAGCACATGGGCCATGTCCTTCGATCACAAAATAAATAGTGTTCTGTTGTGAATATTCGGACCGACGAACTAGAAAAAATTGTTGAGGTGACGTTTTAGCTATTTGGTAACGAGACCCTAAAGAGAGCGCGAACGTAGCAATAAGATTAAAAAATAAATTTTAGGGCTTTTATTAAAATTATACTCATGATTACTTTCTGAGTGGACATTAATATGCGTTTGATGCATTCACTAAGAGCCTCTACATATTGTTGAAGTTTATTAAGCAGTTAAAGGTCGCTTGCTGTAGCTGAGTAATTGTTGCCTTTTTTTTTTAGGGATGGCTAATCATCAAATGACTTCTTCCGCTCTGGGTGGAGCAGGAGGGCGTGTTAGATTCTTACTGACTAAAACCCATCCGTGTTCCTTCTAAAGCCCTTTACGTTCCAGGGCCGCTGTGACTCTTTCGAACAAATTCCGCAACCCTGGCAGGCTCTGGCCCTACCAGGCCCCGTCTCCTATGCTGACATCTTTTTGAGGCGCGCGTGGAACAAAACGCGCCATCGACCTGGTACTGGTTGTGACCGGACAGCGAGCCGCTTCCCAAGCTCCGGACCATGGATTCAACCAGGGCCGGATGCGAGAAGTCGCTGCCGCCGGCCGTCTCCGTCCTCCGGACGATCCTCACAGTGCTGACACCCGCGATTGTCCCCCCGCTTAATCCGAAACAGGTACCTCCCGAAACAGCCATGTCCGGTAAGTACCTGCGTCAGGCGGAAGGTGAGGACGCCGTGGCACCTCTCTAGCCACCCCCAAAGGGCCCCTCTTTGGGGAGTGGCTACCGCTACCGCCGCAAGAGTAATTTTTGCCTTACCCCCAGTATCTAGAACGAATATTAATATTGAATTGCTATCCTGCGCCTGATGTATCGCGCCCAGGTCGTGTCGGATTGTCGGCCCATCAGACTACGTGAGTTAATAAACCGAGAGTGCACCTGCATTTGCGCGCACACTTGTGCACAATCACATCTCCTGCATTCTTGGCTAATCTCCGTTGAAATTGACCACCGAGACGAAATTCGGTCGGGAAGATTTTCATATTTTTATTTTAGGTTTTTCTTACTAAAACGTTTCTATACCAAATATTTTCTTTTACAATATTTTCTGAAAACATACCTAATATTCTGCGCTACCATTCTGGTTCCATTCAGTCCCAGCCTCATAAGGAAGTAAGGAACATGATCCCACTATTTATATTTTCCAAAGAACCGTACTGATATATGACATCAATTTCTCACAGCCGTATAGTGAGGCCAACACATAGATAAATGCAAAAGTATAAATCTTATAAATCACGGAAGAATTTGGATAGAGAATAAAGTGCTGCGATTTAAGTCACGGATAAAATAGCCCCATAGAATCATATTACGCCGTACTTATCTGCAAGACTTTACCTTCAGCACAAGATTGCTTTATCTCTTGCAAAAATCAATCTGCCTATTATGGTAGACACCAGATAAGTATGCAGTAACGGTCATGGACCCACATACGTTTGTTGACTTTCTTGAAATAAAATGAAACTGTTTTTTTTTTAAATTAAATATAAAGACATCACAACAACATCGACAATCGACTTCTATCGTGATACTTTACGTTCTGTAGTAATGAAAAACGGTTCATAATTTATTGTTCGGGTATGTACGAAGGGATATTAGGGAATGGTCAATGTACTTTAATTATTGAAGTTTATCTGGCGCCTACCATAGTGCTTTTTCAACTATGTTGGACCGACCCCAATACAGTTCAGTCTAACCAGTTGCAGTCAGAGTAGAGTAGAGTAGAGAAGAGAAGAGTAGAGTAGAGTAGAGTACCAGTATTTTACATGAAGCGAGTGCCTATCTGCCCTCCTGAATTTATTAACTGGGTAATACAAATGACACCAACTGTATATACTGTGACCAACAGCGTAATGTGCTTTTCGAAGCACGGAGGAATCTTAGCATATTAAAATGGTCAACCATCCACAGACCGTCTTCTCTTGTCATTTCTTCTCAAGTCAAAAAAATGGTAGTGGAACTTACTATAGTTTCTAGTGAAAGCTATTTTCTTGTTCAACTGTTTAAGTACAGTTAAGGAAAAGCTAAAAATGTCTTGCTTAAAATGCACCTTCTGATTTATTTTCTGATGCAACTAAGAAGTACCACATGAGCAGTATTAATGTTACGCTTTGTCGTGTGTTCTTTCATATTTGTAGAAATACGACAGCTATTTTGGTGCTAATAATTGCTTGTCTTGATTTAGAATTTGTCCACAAGGTCGGATTTTGTTCAAAAGAATATACTTGACCTTTACTTGACTTGTAACAGGAACTGCTGAAATTATAAGCCTGTTTCAATTATTATTATTATTTATTTATTTCGGTCAATAGTGATTCATATGTTGCTACACATAAAATTACAATTGTTGCAATTCCCTAAGTAGTCAAGGCTGCTGGCCTGTTACTAAACCAGTCCTCATAAAATCAAAAGTTCCATTGGAATCGGCTTTTTAAATAAAAAATAAATACAGTGAGAGTTCACAACGAGTTCTAACTATATTTTGTATGCGTACATTTTTAGCAATCTTAGGAATTTCGAACGATTCCGGGGTCCGGGATTCTGAAAAGCATGCAAACTACTACCGGGGGTTGATGTCCAGGGCTCGATCCCCAGGTACCTCAGTGTTGGTGGGTTTTACCATCTGTAACTTCACAGTAGCAGTCCGGTGTCTACATTTTGTGCCCAGTTGATGGCAATACAGTCGACCCCTACTCCATGGGAATTAAACATAACCTGGCTATTGACGGCCCAGTAAAGGTTGGTGAACTTCTGCCTAACCGTTCAGAGAATATATGAGTGATGTTATGTTATGTCATGTAAATTACCCCGCTTGTGATCTTAAGGACGATGAAATTCAGTGGCGTAATTTCAGTAGGTGCATCGCTACGCTTATCTTAAATTCTATCAAACCGTTCGATTCGAAACAAAAATATTGCAACAATATGTATACCGAGAGTTTCTAAGGAACAAATGAAATGACATTTGTATTACAGTTCGCTGATATTTTTCAATGTTGCACAACTTCATTCGGAAGTTTCGAGAAATTATTACTCTTGTGTAGTTTCAAAATGTGTGTATGTAGCGTACTTACAGGTTGAAACTGTACTTACAGAAATAAATGTAGGTGGAAGTTTTTATATTTATGGTTATTTGGATTGCAAAGGCAGAAAGGAGGATGATTTTTACAGTGCCGTACTTATGGGGTGAAAATCGGAAAACTTTAGAGACTAATAAACAGTGATCGGATAATACGGTGCTTAAATACCTAAACTTCTTCCCGTGAAAGAATAATATGGACATTCCTTTCTGAATAAATAAGTAATCCCGGGTTCCGGGATTGAACAGTAAATGGAGCTACACATAAAATTACAATTGTTGCAATCCCCTAAGTAGTCAAGGCTGCTGGCCTGTTACTAAACCAGTTCTCATAACAACTTTCATTGTAAATCAAAAGTTCCATTAGAATCGGCTTTTTAAATAAAAAAAATACAATGAGAGTTCACAACGAGTTCTAACTATGTTTTGTATGCGTAAATTTTTAGCAATCTTAGGAATTTCGAACGATTCCGGGATCCGAGATTCTGAAAAGCATGCCCGTATTATACTTTCGTGTGAATAAAAGTGAAGTTTAGGCATATTGGCGCCCGATTGTCCGATCACTGCTAATAAGCCTTTGTTGTCCGTTTTTCCGTCCATCTGTCTGTCTGACACAGGGTTTGAACTTCTTCTTTTTAACTGTTATAATAATTTGAAACAAGACACGTAAATGGTATCGATTCGTATTAATCGAGCCAGCTTCACACTTGACCGGTTAATGAATGAATTAGTTGAATCTGAAGGCTTTTCCGGAACAGAAAACCCTAGAAACACGATGAGGGTTGAATGAAATGTTTTATGTAGTCTTCCCTGCCTATTCGACCTCCACTATCAAACTGCCACGATTAATTATTGTAAGACAATTCGTTGGAGGTAAACTCTTTATTTTCCGTGTTATCGGAATATAATACATTTAACAGGAATGAAGACATACATTTTAATAATGTAAGGTTCAAGAATATTTGAACGTTCTTCTATAACGATTTGATTGATTTGATCGATTTGATTGATTTGATTGATTTGATTGATTTGATTGATTTGATTGATTTGATTGATTTGATTGATTTGATTGATTTGATTGATTTGATTGATTTGATTGATTTGATTGATTTGATTGATTTGATTGATTTGATTGATTTGATTGATTTGATTGATTTGATTGATTTGATTGATTTGATTGATTTGATTGATTTGATTGATTTGATTGATTTGATTGATTTGATTGATTTGATTGATTTGATTGATTTGATTGATTTGATTTAATTGATTTCTGGGAAATATTTGTTCCTAAATATAAAACGGTATAAAAGTGGTGTCGGACGTAAAAGAATAGCACCATCCCTCACTTCCGGTGGGTGTCGTAAGAGGTGACCAAAAGATTCACCAGAGAATGCCTATTTCCAGCAGTGGACGTCTTTCTTTACCAGTTGTGTTAATTAAGTCCCTTGTTATAGGGTGCGATTCTTTTACCATTAATCCTGCGGGGAAAACAAATTATATTATACCCGGCCCAGGAACAACGAGGCAGTCCCATTACTAGGCATTTTTGTTGGTTTTGACCCAAATCTGTTGTCATCATATTAAAAAAATCAAATCTTCAATGCTATGTTTTCCTCAAAAGCCCACCTCAGACATTAACCTACATGGTTCTCATATGATTTGACCAGTCTGGATTGTATGGACTTTAAAAGAGTTTGACCTCTGACTTTGGCGTTTCTTCTCAGGGTAGTCAGCTAGGAAACTCTGACCTCATCTAGTTTAAAGTGAAAAAAAAATTTGATGCGTAAAAGTGTAATTTTTAACCTATTTTAATAAATATAGTTTATCATCAAATTAGCTTAACTAAACCTAAACAAAACAATGATTATACCCGCAGGTATTTTTGTTTCCCAACTTATTACTTCAAATTAAAACAAACTAAACTAATCCATCTCTGACTTAATTACAGATGAATAGTTTCAGACTCCAGCTATGAATCTAAGTCTAGACAATATCTCTTGAAGATCACATATTTTATGACCGGACTCAACGGTCAATAAACGCATTATGTTCGGACATAAATCTCGTGGTTACTATGGCTGTTTTATGGAAAACTTGTCTTTAGGATTACCAAGTATACTAAAGACAATTTTTTCAGGACACTTTGTTTCGTTAAAAGTTTATAAGAAGGAAGTTTTGACTATTTTGACCAAACCCTTTCAAAGCAAGATTGCTCGCTCCATCTTAGATCTCATCCATTAATGATAAATGATATTTATTTTGCAAATTGGTTACAAGTAACTCTTTTACACGTCACAATTATTTTTTTTGGTTTTAATAATCTAGATGAGGCCAGTGTTTCCTAGCTGACTACCCTGAGAAGAAACACCGAAACAAACTCAGAATCATAGTCTCTTTTGAAGTCCATACAATGGTCAAAAACATTTGAAAACCATGAATGTTAACGTCTGAAGTGACCTTTTGAGGAAAGCACCACGCAGGTTTGAGTGGACCTGTCCAGACAATGCAAGCATTTGTCAGTTATCGTGTAGCTCAAACTTAGAACTTTAAGGAGCTCAACGATTCATTGCTTTTGGCGGTTCTAGCAGGACTCATGATGGGTGACCATTACTGATGTTACCATTTGAATAGTGTACCTATAGAAATAGATTCCCATTTGTTAAGTAATTGACCTTCGGATATTCTTCGCTAAATTTTCCCTTTATTATTTACTAGATGCCCGCCCGCGGCTCCGCCCGCGTTAATGTCGAAAATTATCCCAAGGGAACATATTCCCGAGATGAAAATTAACATATTCTATGTGTTATTCCAGACTATAATCTACCTCAGCGCCAAATTTCATCAAGATCCATTCAGTCTTTTTTACGTGAAAGAGTAACAAACATCCATCCATCCATCCATACTTACAAACTTTCGCGTTTATATTAGTAGGAAGTAGGATTTCCTAAAAAAACAAATTTCCAGTCTCAACTTAACCCACAATCAAACTTCACGGCAAACCGAAGGTCAAACAAAAAATAACAGTCAATCACAACCTCCCAACTCACACTCCATAAATAATTCCTGCACTAAGCACAACATTAATATACATTTTCGTCACATTTCCGACCTTCTGCAGTAACTTACCGATGTATACTGCGGCCGTCAAACGTAAAACATGAGACTAACATGGTACGTACCTTTACCTTAGGGAGAGCAGCGTCGGTTACAAATTGAATGTAACCAATCCTAAGTTTACGAGGTACCGTCCCTCTTGTGTTTTAAAAGTAAACTATGTTTGATGGCTTACCTGAGGTTTCGTTGTAGCGTTAGTGGTGTTGCAAAGTTTAGGGGTAGAGGAAAAGAGGTTTTAATTCTCTTAAAGGTGGTTGTAAGCTTTAGGGTAAATCGTGTTTGGGATTTTGTGTAAGATTTCTAAAAAGTTTTGTGACCGGAAATAGAAAATCGAATGTGTTGATGGCGTGACTTGTACAGTTCAACTTGTAGTTTAGTGTATAGAGGTATGTGGTACAGAGAGTAAAGTCCCGCATACTTTCACTGAAAAGGGAGGATCCTCCGATCAGACGGTTATTGTGTCTGATGGGCCACTGCCCGACAGTTGATATTAGGACTGTTGTATATGTTCAAATCGCACGGAGAACTTTGATTGCGCGATGCAGGATTCGTTGGTAGTTCGTTGCTGATAGGATAGATGGCGTTGCGGTTCTTTTTGGTTGCCGTACAAATTTCGTTTCTTAGTTTTTCATGCGGCGGCATTGATACCGCTACAAGTGTTTTGTTTAGTAATTTCTAGTCTAGTATTTATCCGTCCAAAAGGCTGTCACCATCCGCACAACACTATACCCAATCAAATTGTGCTAAATATGACGCATACCAAAACAATAAAAGAAACAGGATTAGTGACTTATACAGGTTTGAAAAATATGCGTTACATCTGCGGTAAGCGGCCTTCGCTCAGGCGGCGTTAACTGGATGACGTCGCCCGGAGCAAAAGAAATAACAAGTCCTGCGATTCTGTTAACATATCGAAGTGAAGGCTTGGGTAAAGTGATCACGAGGTGAGCTGTCAATCCATATAATCAAGATGTAATAACAGCTCTCTCCGTGATCACGTGACATCTTGATTGTATGGATTGACAGCTCACCTCGTGATCACTTCCCCCAAGCCTTCACTTCGATATGTTAACAGAATCGACCGGCTATTATAACGAAGACCATGATGAATCTCCATCATAACACTAATCATTTATCACAGTGAATGATGATGATCTACCGGAAATAACAGCAAACTAAACAAATACATCGAACGTTCTGATAAAAAAAAAAACATAAGTACATCTATGACGTCACATTACATGCAAATCCATTGAAGTCAAGTGCAATCAATTTGGCGGTAACCACCTCATATTATAGCGATGCCTCGTTACCGATAACACCGCAAATACACCAAACCTCACGGTAATTATTCGTGCGGAATGTGATCGCACAGTATCGCGGTGAATCGTGTTATTAAACCTCGCTACGTTCATATTTCCTGACTAGTGGGCTAGCCGTGCTGGCAATAGTGGCAACTGTGCGTGTAAAATTACGCGGTAATTTTCACAGGAACGTTATTATGTTGGATTTTAGGTGATGAATTGTTAATTTTGTAGCGGTGTGGAAATTGTGATTGTTTGAAAATCTATGTAGCGAAAAATCCGCTTGCGATCTCACTACTCGGATTAAAAACTGATTACTAGAATTGACAGTTTATATCGATCGATTTATGCAAGATGATGTTAATAGAATAGAATAGAATACTCTTTATTATGTACACCATATAAGTTACAGAAAATATCATCATCATCTGGATAGCCTTTTCCCAATTATATTGGGATCGGCTTCTAGTCAAACCGGATTCAGCTGAATACTAGTATTTTACGTGGAGCGGTTGCCTACCAGAACTTCACAACCCATTAACTGGGTAACACGGTACTCCTTGGTAAGACTGATGTCAGATTTTCTGGCTTCTGAGTATCCGTAACGACTGCCAAAGATCTCCAAATGACAGCCGGGACCAAAGGCTTAACGTGCTTTCCGAGGCACGGAGAAGTCTCGGTATATAGAGATGGTCACCCATCCATCTCTGGATGGGTGACCATCTTTAGTTGACCATCAAGTTAGTTACAGAAAGATAGATGACGAAAAACATTACATAGAGTGACACAATGGGCGGCCTTATCGCTAAAAGCGATCTTTTAAAGACAACCTTTGGATGGATTTCAAAGAGAGAAGGAAAGACAGTACTGTAGGTAGTCTTAGGTGTACTATTTATATCTACACTAATATTATAAGGAGGAAAAAAATTGTTTTTTGAAATGAAAAATTAAATTGTTTAATGCCAGATTAATATCCAAATAACACATAAATAAGAAAAATAAGTTGCAAAAACATGATAAATGCAAACTTAGACACCGCGAATCATGTTATCGGCGTATGATAGGAATGTCATCTTTGATGAAGAGGGCTGTTGTCCCAGTCTTACACCGCGGCCACCAAGGAGTTAGCGGAGCGATGTATGGCGGAAGTGCGGCGGCCGAGCGGCTCTTCAGCAGGGCCGGCCAGCCGGGCGCGCGGCCCTCGCAGAACATGGCACTCGCGCTGCACCACCGAGGCAGCCGGAACATGGCGCGCCACGCGTCATTGTATTGCACTCGCATGTCGCTGAGTGCAGCTTTGGTGTAGTTGGTGTGTACTCGACTGTGTAGACGCTTGTGCAGTAACTAATGAAGAGCTGCGATTTCACAGCGTCACTACAGCGGCTAAACCGCCTCGCTAGCATGTTGCCACGCACCGAGATGGCTCGTCTCTGCCTATCTATATCAGCGTGATCGGACAGGTTGGCTGTTATTACGTGACCCAAGTATTTCACGCTGTCGATTTTGTGTGTGTATGTTTGTAACGAATAAACTCAAAAACTACTGTGCTGATTTCAAAAATTCTTTCGCAAGGAAAGCTACATTCACCCTGAGTAACATAGGCTATTTTATCCCCGTACTCCTACGGGAACGGGAACTACGCGGGTGAAACCGCGTGACGTCCGCTAGTATACAATAAATATATAATAGATAAATACATATTTAAAATAATAATTACGAAATAAAAGCAGAAAACCCAAGTAAGGACGACTTAGGAGAGAGATAGTGATTTTTCACCATAGTTTTAAAAGTAGACAAAGATTGAGCACGCCTTACCGACACGGGCAAGGCATTCCATAACTGCACCGCTTGAACCCTAAAAGATTTGTCGTAGAAGCTGGTGGAATGCATCAGCATATCTAGTCTCAAGTTTTCCGATGACCTCAGATATCTATTATGTGTGTCATGGAAGAACTTGAAACGTTCTTTAAGGTAAGGAGCTGCGAATTAAACCATTTCTCAAGAACAGGGAGTGATAACTTTTTACACAGCAATAGCACTCCCCTTTTTATGGATGGCAAATCATCAAATGTGTTAAGTATAAACCAAACAGTTTAAATTGTCATTTTGTGTTGTATCAATCTGCCACTAGGTGGCGTCTCTCTTGCAACTTTACTTGGTTTTTTAATACTCTAATGTCTGCCTGTATTACTGTTCGGAATAATAAATCGTCGGTTCTTTATTCAGTCCTGGTTTAATTCGCCTATAATCCATCAAAATGACTCCTTCCGCTCTGGACGGAGCAGAAGGGAGTGTCAGACTCTTACTGACTAAAACCCACCTTTTATAGTTTCCATTACTATTGTCATTGTTAAGATTATACAGATTAGTTAATATCACCTTATTCTGTTAGGTACTGGCCCCATATATTTTTTTTGATGAATGGGAAATCATCAAATGACTTCTTCCGCTCTGGGTGAAGCGGAAGGGCGTGTCAGACTCTTACTGACTAAAACCCACCCGTGTTCCTCCTAATGCACTTTGCGTTAAAGGGCCGCGGTGACTCTTTCGAACAAATTCTGCAACAAGAGCCATCTACTAAGATATCAATAAGCACTGGATCTAGAACCATCCTAACTAATGATGTTTATGAAAACAGAAGGTATACTCTGATGATGTTGCTAACTATTTCATCTTGATAAAAAGGTATTTGAAGACAGAAAACTTTTAATGGCCAATGCAGGAAACATTAACTTTATGTAGCAGCTGGGTTGCCAACCGTACTCTAAAATAGACTATTGGAGATACCCTTTTTTGCGTAGAGGTATTCTATAATCTACAAAAGCAATAGAGTACTAAAATACTCTATTAATTTCAACTCTGTCTGTTAAATGAACTAAATAAAATCCTGGCATTTCAGTATTCTAATGAAGGAGTTTTTGTCTTTTTCCAAATCCATGGCTTTATCATTGGAATTCTCGAATTATTTAAAAAATAACAACATTTTGGTTGCGCAATAAGTAATACAATAAAAAGTGCTCTTTTTTCTGCGACAAAGAGTACACTCTTTATTGACCCTTCCTAAAATCAGAAATATACACTCTATTTTTCTAAAAATAGTTGGCAACTATAGTAACAGCCCACCTAGATTAAGTGAGTCCCAACCCCATTCACCTCTCTCGGCCAAAAAACTGCAAAACCAACTCTAATATCATAACTCACGCCTGACCGCCACCATCTCTTTCACACCTACAAAAACAGACAAAGACAGAAAGAACTTCCACCAAAAATCCTAGTAACACCGGAAAGCAGTACAGCATTCGTTGGCTGTGGAAATTAAAACGTCAAAACCATTAATATACTTCTCGAGTGCAAAATTGTTTAACTTTTCCCATTAAAAGCTGGGGCCGTGCGTTATATAGCTTATTACTTTAGCTCGGCACATGGGAGCTGGGGCGAGAGGCTTACAGAATTCGATGGTAGGTTTAGAGGAGAATTTATTTGATAATGCTGTTGAAACATGCGAAGATTACATTAGTATTTATTTGTTAACAAAATCGGTTATCCAAAGAAGATACACAAAACGACTTAAATAGATAGATATTATAGACAAGTATGTTTTTCTTCAGTCAGATTACAACACTTGCAGTGAGTTGCTATTTCGCGTGACGTCACATCTTTGTACACTTTACCAACAAAAAATACAAACGACTTCCAAATAACAAAAAAAACACTACAGAGTATAAAATAACTCGAAAAGTCGGTGTGTTTGGTTGTTTCTCCTAATTTTAACACCGACTTCCGAAATTAGAGTTATTTTATACTTTGTAGAGTTTTTTTGGTATTTGAAAGTCGGTTTTATTTTTTGTAAAAAAGTTTTTTATTTTTCACTTTTTAGTGGTACCCAACACCTAACATCACCGCTGGAAAGTCACAGGAAAGCAAAACACGCAATTCAATTTCCTCAAGCTATTTTGATTAAAAAACCAAACCTATAATTTTAATGAAATTTCTATGGAACCAATTGGAACGTATGTATATTCTTTCACATGAAAAAAAATAATTTTTCATACGGCTCATAAATAAGGTACGAATAAAGTAGTTTTAAGGTACTAACATAGTTTTTAAGTCTTACTAATCATTTTATATGGAATTTTGTTCTGAATTAAATTATTAGTATTATTATTATAAATGACGGAGTTATGAGGTAACAAACATAAAAAAAAAGAAAAAATGTAAAACCGAATTGAGAACCTCCTCCTTTTTATGAAATCAGTTAAAAATACTTGCCTAACGGTTATCACGTACGCCCCTGACGGGACCCGCCGAAATTCATTTAAACCTGGCAGCCTTCTTCCACAAATTAAGTTGATCAAGTCACAACCTACGATTTATGAATACGAGCTATCTTAAGACAGTAAAACACATATACACAAGAGAACGATGCAAGAAATCTATACCAACCTACAAAAGTTGTGCTAAAGTGTAAACTTCTGCTGCGACTGTCACTTTTTGCTGACAAAAGTGTCAAAGTGCGAATTTACCCTAACACACTGTGTTCAACTCTGGCGGGAATCGACGGAACGCCTTCAGGCATTGTTGCTGATTTGACCCAAATAGAACTTTATTGTGTGTTGAGTCACAATGTAGTTTAGACCAAAAGGTTTATCCTAACATGGCGCTGTTAAAATCCAGCTTAGGACTAGTTTTTTGATACGTAGTCAACTCCACCAATGGTTAAAATTGTGATGAAAATTTAGTGAAACTGCGTTTTTCGATATAAAATGTACAAAACGAAGCCTGTGTTGTCAGGGCAAAAGGACTGTCCCCCACAAGTTGTATTAAAAATTGTAGGGTTCCGAACCTTATAAGGAAAAACCCTTATAGGATTACTCGGTTGTCTGTCTGTCTGTTGTGTCAATATCAATTTAAAGAGCTCCTACAGGACACTGGAAGGAGGAACTATATATGTGTTTTTTTAAATAATTATATCAGCCGATTATATTAACTGCTAAGCAAAGGCCACCTTCCAATCTTTCCACTTTTCATGGTTGTTTGATATTGTGGCCCAATCCCTCATAAAGCTGTCTGGTTGATCTGGCCATCTTTACTTTGGTCTTCCACAGCGGATATGGCCATAAGTTCTACAGCTACAACATCTACTTTCATTGTGAGTTATGGAGTGTAATTCCCTACCGGAGTCTGTGTTTCTTGATAGCTAGTAGTAGCTAGTAGTGAATAAGTTACTTCTAAGCAAGCTTATCGTCCTTCTGACCGATTTCGGCCGATTTCGCCATCGGCGCGGGACATATTATAGTGCACAAGTGTGTGCGCAAGCACTGGTGCACTCACTCTTCCATTACTCTCATATTTCGATGGGACGGACCGGAGTGAGCGCAGGAGCAACGTCCTGCTTGCTGTCCTTAACTTGCTTTCCAAGGCACGAGGGCGTCACACCACCAACTTCCTGCCTCTTCCTTAGGCAAGCGTACTTCATTGTCGACCACATCATCGCTTTCCATCATCATCGGCAAAATGTTTGCCGTCATGGAACGCCTGGCAGATGTGACACATCGAAATTATTTTGTACAAGTAATATGCATAAAAGAACAGATTACTAAATATGGCATAATGAAAAAAATACATGTAGACTGTATAATATCTATCCTATGTCCTTTCCCGGGACTCAGACAATCTCTACACCAAATTTCATCTAAATCTGTCCTGCCGTTAGCGCGTGAAGAAGTAACAAACATACACACACACACACACTCACAAACTTTTTATTATTAGCGTGATACCATCGTATAGCGGGCATGCGGTTATGGATGTTTCACATCAAAAGCTACTTAGTTTAAATAAACAACGTTCTATGTGAGCCATTTTTGTGATTTCACTTAAGCAGACCTTCGTATTTCTCTAGGACATGGTAAATCTGAGCAGCTTCAATGAATTGTAGATTTATGTGCCAAAGGTAAGGGTCACACGTTTTGCAGGAATTAAGATTTGATTGCAGTTAGTAACTCGTTATTATGGGGAACGTGAGAACGACTAGGTTTAATTTCGATATTAAAGTAGCCTTAATGAAAGGTAAGTGTCTAATATTAAACCAACGTGCAGGTGCATAAATGCAAGATGTTACACTTAATACCCGTATAATAAGTGCGTTATTTGAATGACTTCAAAGGGAAATCTCACCGGGACGAAAAAGTATGCTTCATATGTATCGGCATTGCATCGTCTGACACGACCGCGCTCGGACACACTTACCTTTTGCCTTTAGTTTTCTATACATATCTAACTATTGTGAATCTATTAAACCTTAAATACAGTCTACTGCCTTTAATTAGACCTGGGCCTATAGCTTTTATCCAGCTCATGGTCTACCCGTGTGCAATTTCAACCAAATCTGTCCATCCGTTGCCTCACAAAAATTTTACAAGGTGAATTTTTTCATGGTGTCGGACGTAAAAATTGGGCCCCAGATTCACATAATGTATGTTGTCATGGCTGTGATGAATTGTTTTTTAGTCTGTAGTCTGTCACTGTACTTGTCAAAATAAAATAAAAATAAAATAAAAGAGTAGTACCATCCCATCACTTCCCGTGGGTATCGTAAGAGACTAAGGGACTCACCAGAGAATGGGCAGCTGCATTCTCTGTGGTTCTGTGCATTGTACCAGCTACACTACGATCGAAAACCCGCATGCCAAGCGTGGCGATTATAGCAAACCCTTGGGGGAGGCTGATTTGATGATGATGAGGTGCCATAAACCTTAACGAAATTTATCAACATTTGTAGTTATCGTTCATCAAGCTTACTAAAATAACTGATGAATGAAAATATTTAGGCGTACTGGCCTAGATTCCACCTCTGAAACTGCAAAATTAATAAACATTTCTCCACCAATATACTACTACTAAATATTCACCAAAATTCAAGTGAAATTCTGTAAATTCCGACGTTGCCACAATCTCAATATGGCCCAATACTAAAGCATATTTCAGCGGCAGGGGCACGCACATACAAAGTCACCTTGCCTCGGAAAGGGGTGAATTTCCTTAGGAAGCAGTGCGGCCGGAAATTAAGACGTCTGCGCAAAGTTACATGCAGGCACCTTAGATGTGCCTTTTGAGGATTTTTTCAAAGATTAATGGTTGGATGGTGACAGGGACTGTTTTGGAATATCGGTTAGTAATAGACTTTTTGTAATGTGTGTGTCTTGAAAGGATGCGGAAAATGCTGCAGGGGTTTAGAAACATAAACTGCTTTGCGAGAACTTTCCGTCCGTAAACTAAAACAGAGAGACAAGAGTCCATATGAAAAAATAATGCAAGTTAAGAAAGAATGAAAGAAAAATATTAATTTGGGACTGGCACAAAACAAACAGAAAAATAAAATAAATTAAAACTAACAGTTATAAAAATAATTATTGACAAAGCTAGAACACCATGAATTTAACATGTGCGAGACCAAAAAGGTCATATGCAAGTAACATCTTCGTCATATCGTGGAAGTACTCTTGAATATTGATAGGAAGAAAAGCACGTTTTATTAGGTCAATAATAAAATCAACTTTAATAACAACTAACTACTATTGGGTGTTGCTTGCATAGTGGATACAGGTATAAGAGTCATACGTGTATTATCCCATTCCATAAAAAGGAGTCTTATAGGCCCGCTGGTGTTGGCTGCAGCACCTCATACGCTTTCCGATAAACCAGGACTCCGGGGTCCCAAGAAATGACAAATATCATATCAAAGAAGTTCAATGAGGCCTAAAAGACTCGTCATCATTTGATATAAACCACTTATTCACATCTTCATTAAAAACTGATACACGAAACAGAATTCCCTATCTACTTAACAACCGACTGCAGCCAAGCTCTCATTAATCCTTCTTCCCACAATGCACTTCCACCAAATAAATCCAGTCCGAACCGAAGCCCATAAAATCAGCCATCCGAAGCAGAAAACATCTTAGCATCAGACACTTCGGCACCGGAGCCACTTAAGCAAATCCTGAGTATTCCCAAGACATTTTGGCAAGCACCTTGGACCCTCAATCACAAGAATTCCTGTTTCGTTAACAATATTGCGGAATAAAATCGTACGGACGCTTCCAAATCGTTCGGTTAGACCGCTCAAAACAAACTTGGACACGTTTTATGGATTTTATAATCGGTCAATGCTGGAACTACTCCAAGCGGGGCATGGTCGGGGATGGCGTGGTCTAAGGTAGGAACGATAGTGGTCGTGATAATTTAGACAGATGAACTTTTGTGAATGCACGCACTGAATGTTAGGTCGTAATGCTTGCTTATTCTTCGTCGTCATATTGATGATGACGGTCGCGTTGAAACGTTAGTGGCACCTAATAATTATGACGTTGCTTATCTCGAATTCTGCCGGATCAAACTAGAGAAAGGTAAAATAGATGCAGATCGTCTATCATTCAGAAATATGGTCATTTGCAAGTGGTTGCTTGCATGCGTGACACATTATTACGAATTTCGGATCGTGTAAGGAACACTATAGCAGTGTTATAGTAGTACCCGGAAAACTGCAATTTTTAAGAGGGATTGGGCCGGACATGTCTGCCGCATGTCAGAGGAGCCATGAGACGTGAAACTACTTAATGGTTCCCATTGCTAGGCGTCATCGCGGCTGACCAAGACGAAGGTGAAGAGAGGAGAGTTTTTTCAAAAGGGAATATTTCCATATTTCTAATTTTTCCAACTGAATATGAGGTCTTTTTACTTATGCTAAAATAAATCGTTATGCATCTTGACGAATGCAAAAAGGGATATTCCACCTAGAAAAAGCTTGTTCAAAACAAAACAGGATATTTTCTCAAATAAATCGCCACAGTTCACATTTAGTTTTTTCTCTCTTCTGAAAAATAAAAGGCACTCTTCGTCAGATTACTTTGACTCTTGACTCTTGTCTGCTATGGCAGAGGACAGACGTGAGTGGAAAAAGGAGAGGAAGGCGTTTCCCTAGCATTAGGTCAAAGGGGTTCTGTAGACATTTAGAATAACTCAATCACAGGTATCCCATCACAATCTCATAACTTACACCACATTAGTTCTCACCGCTTTCAGTTGCCAAGTGGCTGCAAACTTTGCCAGGGTTCAGCAGGGAACGTTTTATTTTGTTTCCCGTATTTTGATGTGATTTGAATTTAATTTCTACGTTTTTATGATAAACTTGTTTACGTGTCTTTTCAAGTTGAATAATCTGAAGCTATTGTAAAACAATGTGAGTGTTTTACAATTGCTGTGCTGGCACTGCTACTGCAGCTGCAGAGAACCTCAAGCGGCGGAAATATAAAAAACTTGTTGGTAGTTATATTTTCGAGCCGTTTGGGGTTGAAACTCTCGGGTCTTGGGGTCCGAGTGCACATAACTTGTTTAAAGATCTCTCAAGACGCTTAGTTGACACTTCGCGTGACCCAAGGGCTGGCTTTTACCTTGGTCAAAGAATAAGCATTGCCATTCAAGGAGGCAATGCCGCCAGTCTTTTGGGTACACTTCCAGTCGACAGCGATGCGGATGAATTTTTTGACGCCATACTTTAGGGTTAATTTAGTCAGGAGTTTTTATTTTTATTTCTAGTGTATATAGTTAGTTAAGTATTTATATAAACAGGTACAGGGGAATTCGTGTTCATAATTATTACTAATTAAACATCATTTCTTTATTGTGAATCTTATATGAGCTTTTAGAGTCAATAGTTCCTTCAAAAAAGAAATGCTTTGTATGCTTATAACTGAAAAATTTGAACTAGAGCCTTCAGCCACAGTATGTCTGTTTGTTTATCTCATTATGCATAGTTATGGCCCGTTATCTATGGAAAGAGACCGTAGGCCTTTGCAGAAGTGGGTCCAGGCGTATCATATACAATCTTACTTTCTACAATCCCGTCTTACTAATATTATGTGTGCCTGTATGTTTGGACACTTAGATGTATAGAAGTAAGAAGAGAAATGATGATAGGTTGAGAAAGGCAGTGATCGAGTGGAGCCCGAGGACTGGAAGAAGAAGTGTTGGTCGGCCGGCGGTGAGATGGGCGGACGACATTGTTGCCATCGCGGGTAGAACCTGGATGAGGCTGGTACAGGAACATGGGGATTGGCACAAGAGAAGAGAGACCAATGCTCAGCAGTGGGCGAAGTCGGGCTGTGGATGATGATGATGAAGAAGAGAAACCATTTTTTTGTAATTTCGATATACCGTGCGTGTTTCATTTTTGTGCTAAATAATACTTTTATCTTCATTCATATAAAAATAACTATTAGCCACAGAGACGTAGATAATAATTATTATGGTGATTATTGATTGATCATTTAAACCTTTTTGTATGTATTTTCATTAGTGATGGGTGAATGAATTTCGATGGAATTTAGAGCACATGTAGACATGTTCTGTTCTATGGTCACAGAACAGAACCTGTTTAACCAGTTTCGCCATGTCCGCCTGTCTGTCTATGTCCGCGGTTCAGCTCAGAGACTTAGCACAAGAAATTTGGAATTTGGACTTATTATTGTAAGTGCGTTTGTCACTTTGCAATCTTATAGTAAAATTTGCTATTTATTTTTTTGTCACGGGTAACACGCACTTGGCCGTTTTTTTATTTCAATAATCCCTCAGGTGACAATTTTCGAAAATCATTCGAGAGAAGTCGCTCTCAAAAGCTTTACAACCATAACTCCGCTCTGGCCACTCAACACTCGTATAATATTTTGATGTGTTTATCCTACCAATAAAAACAAGAATATTGTATCCGTTTTTAAATCAATTCACGCCTTAATCGCGGAAACTCGTAAAACTTTTTATTTTTTGTCTGAAATGGTAATCAGGGACTTAATGGATTCCTTTAGTCTTATTCGGTTAATGTTTATGTACATTTAATTCTGTTTGAAGTGTATTTGATTTGTTTTCTGTATTTTGATTCGACTTGTTGCTGTATCGTTAGCAGTTGAGCGCTTAATTTTTTCAGCCTGTTTCTTGTTTTGTTTGTTTGTAAAACATGGTGATTCTTTTACTTGTTCGCTCCTTTTGTTCTTGCTTGATTGTAGAAAATATTTTTGAAGCAAGTCTATTTCATAATTAACTGTTTTTTATATTTTCTAGAGGAGATTATTCCTCTGAGGTTTTGGTGACCTTTAAGCATTAGTCTTCTAGTGAAGCAGTACCGACTCATTGTATTTTTAATTATATAATTCAATAATCAGTATCTATCTATTTCGAAATCGCTTGCCTAGCCTTTTCCCATTATGGGTTCGGCTTTCATTCTAACCGAATGTAGCTGAACACCAGCGGCTGTCAAAGTTGTACAAATTACAGCCGGAACCTAGAAGCTGGGAAAAGGATGGTACACGGATCAACTTTGGCAAACTTTATTATTTAGCCACCAGTATTTAAGTAATACAAAATTAAACATTGTTCTACAAAAATTACTTTTAGACATTCTACTGTCATTTAGAAAATCTCAAACGGCACAAATACAACAACCTTATTAGGAATTATGTATTTGAGCCGTTTGGGGTTGAAACATTAGGGCTATGGGGTCCGAGTACTCATCGAGTTTTCGTGAAATCAGCGAGCAGTTAGTCGGCTCTTCACGTGACCAGAGGGCTGGCCTTTACTTTGCACAACGAATCAGCATTGCCATTCAACGTGGCAATGCGGCCAGTGTTCTGGGCACTTGCCCGTTGACAGCGAAGTGGACGAATTTTCGATGCCCTGTGAGTACTTTCCCTCCTCGTTTTACTTTGCTACAGCCGCACGGGTCGATCTTCAAGGTTAAGCAACGCTTGCCGAGGTTGGTCTGTGACCATCTTAACATACCGAGACTCCTCCGTGCCTCGGAAAGCACGTTAAGCTGTTGGTCTCGGCTGCCATTTGTAGATCTTTGGCAGTCGTTAGGGATAGTCAGAAGCCAGACAATCGGACAACAGTCTCGAGTACCGTGTTACCCAGTTAATGAGTTGGTGAGATCTGGTAGGCAGCCGCTCCACGTCATATACTGGCATCCGGTTTGACTGGAAGCCGACCCCAATATAGTTGGGAAAAAGCTAGGCCGATGATGTTCTGAAAGGCTGGCTGGCATGGCTCTCTGGTAAATATTAGCTACCAACATATTTACACAGCTTAGTACCGTTATACTCTGATTGGAAACAGATTATTAAATGAGTATTATTTAAATATTAATGTCCCTGAGGCGACACCTCCAAGAGGCAATTATAGCGTCCAGCCACTTATTTCTAATTAATTATATGTTTCCATAATTCGATGACTGACAATTGACGACCAAAACGTCAATTTGCGCCGTTTGCGAAGTAAGGCGAGATGGCCTTAAGCATTACTATCCATATTCCTCTTTTATCATATACCTACTTTAAATGCAATAAGCGTAACTCACTAGTTACCAACGTCAAAATGTGGCAAAGGAACACACTTTTCTTGTCAGCAGCAGATACATCTTCCAACCTCTAAGCCCTCTTATCCCGAAGTCCGTAGTTTCGGGCTTAGTTGCGGGCGTAATCTAGTCCGTATCACCTTACCGCTAAGAATGAATGACAACACGATTTGACAGTTACTGTCAAATCGTGTTGTCATTAATTCTTAGTTCGGGTTCAGAACTAAGAATGAGTAGCCCCCCCAGTATTCATTAACGATATTCGAAAACCCAACCATCCCTGCCATAATTAAACCAATATCCTCAACATAATTAATTTCCAAGTAATATACTTTTAAAACTATAACACTGGAATTCTGCTAAAGAACTCTATTGCATGAAATTGATTAATTACTCTGCCAGCGAGCGTTGCGGAGACATCCACTTTAAGGCTGGCCGCATACGTACAGTTTCCCAATTAGGTTTTCCGACAAGGAATTCAGATTCGGAATTCTGTGAGACTAGCGTAGACGTTCGAATAGAATAGAATATAATATTCTTTATTATGTAAACCATAAAAGTTACAGAAATAATAGATGAAAAAAAAACATTTGACGGGTGGCCTTATCGGGATACAAAGTAAGTATGTATTATTTATTTATTTATTTTTTTACCAACTATGGATGACTTACAGCTAAAACAAACAGAATAAAAAAAAATAGTATGTGAGACTGACAGCCAATTAAAAGTCATCACTGCTATAAAACAGATTGGAAAGAAAGAGTGTGAAAAACACAACACAGGTACCAAAAAAGGAAAAACAGTAAAACATTCAACCTTAAATCCAGACTATAATCTACCTCTGTGCCACATTTATGACAACTAGAGTCACTTATATTTTAATTTTAAATTAATTCTAGTTGAAATAAATGAATTGACTTTGACTTTAATCAAGATCCGTTTAGCCATTCTGACGTGATTGAGTAACAAACATCCATCCATCTATACAAAAATCCAAACTTTCGGTTTTATAATATGAGTATCTAATAGATGTGTGTTATGAAGGAACTTGAGACGTTTTTTAAGATAAAAGGGGGTTGAAGTATACTGTAGAGCAGAAATTAAAAAATGAGAATCCCGACGAAGACTCATGGGAAGCCACTTTGTGCGAAATTTAGAAATGTGATCATATTTGCGTAGGCCGAAAATAATCCTATGCAAAGGTATCTAATTGTGCCTGGGTGAGATCGAGATAACTGACATCAGCATAGTCAAGGATTGGAAGCAGAAGGGACTGTGCAGGCGCAGTTTTAGCCCCGACCCTTGCTCGAGCCAGCCCGCGCCGCTGAGCCTGTAGTTTTAAATTCGTCCCCTAATAATAATTCCAGTTCGATCCAGCCCGTCCCTAGCTGTCCTCTCCCCAGCGACGCCCTAAGCCAAGGCCCGTACCCCACAGGGGATGCCCTTAACGTCTAGTCGCTTAGTTTATAAGTATTTTTATGAACCCTGGCTGGAGGCTTTAATATTATATTAAGGTCACCACAGGCAAGCCCGGTTAAGCAGTCGACAATCTCATAGGTTTGAACTGCGAGACGCCACTCACAAAAAAAAGGCGCAGTTTTAGTGGTAGTGGGAAGAAAGTTCCGCAATCGTCTAAGGGACCTGGCAGATGTTCCGTTTTCCTTTGCACGTTCGATTTTTCGTTCAAATTCTTTTCAATAACAAGTCGAAAATCGAACGTCACGTTTTTTCCCATTCGAAAAATAAACAAAAATGAAACATAATACGAAGTTGAAATCTTTGTACGTAATTTAATGCAAGTATTCAGGTCTCCGGAACCGTACGCATGCGGCCAGCCTATATCGGTTTCAAATGAAGTTTATCTTTCCAAGTTGTCTTCATCGATGGACTAATTTATTAGTCTAGTTCGTTATTAAGGCTTTACTTTGATACTGTGGAATTAGATTAGGTAATATTTTGATTTGAATTAAGGTTGTAAATTGAAGTGAAGTACTACGCTCGCATCTATCGTGACCTAATGGATATGCTCGGGTTCTACCAGCGTTATCAAATAAGAAATCGGGTGATTTGATGAAAAAACAAGAAAGCCGACATGTATTGCCCAAGATGTGGCACATGCCGCCTCGAAGTTGATCTACACATATCAGGGCCGTGACCAGGATGTGTTCGGCCCCTGGTCAATCATAATGGGATCTGAAACGTCACGGGCATGGCCCGGACACGGACGTGTGCGGTCGAATTCATATAAAATATACGCTTTCAAGTGTAAATTATATACTATATTAATACAGAAATGTTACTATTGTTTCAGTGATTATGTTGATGACAGTTCTTTGACATAATTATATTTGTATATTTGTAACATGACGATGACTCAAAAGTAATTCTGAAGAAAATGTCAATTTCAAACATTTTTACTACCTTATACTACTATTGACAATACAATTATCTTTTATTGACATTATTACATTTCGTTTGATATTGACATTATATCATATTTTCAACTTTATCGCTAAAGCATTAGGTTCAAGGTTGATTGGGAAAATTTGACAGTTTCGGGTAGCTTGATGTGCTGGTGTCTGTACTTGTACGCCAAATGGCAAAACATAGAGAAACTATAATATAAAATTGTAACATCCTGCACACAGTTGTAACCTATGTTTACAAATAAAGTCTATTGATTGATTGACCGATATTATTTTAAGCTCCAGACGGACCACAGCCCAACCACGTTCCGGTGACGGCTCGAATTTGTGTGGATCAACCATTTCGATCAAGCTGGATTCATGAGACACATGACCAGTCATCGTAACCATGTTTGGACGAGGCTAATATCCAGCAATGGACGTCATTCAGTTGAGGTAACGTTTTTTTTTTGTGTCGTCTTGCAGTTCCTATGAGGTTTTCGACTGCTTAACTGGGCTTGCCTGTGGTGGCATTAATATAAATATTAAAGCCTCCAGACAGGGCTACACACTAAGGGCACCCCCTGTGGGGTACGGGCCTCGGCTTAGGGAGTCGCTGGGGGGAGGACAGTTCGGGACGGGCTGGATCGAACTAGATTGTTATTTGGCTCAGCGGCGCGAGCTCCCTCGAGCAAGGGTCGGGGCGGGTGGTGACGATTTCGAAACCCGTGCTTAAATACTTGAGCGAAGCTAACAAAATGGCGTCTCGGAACACTCTGCGGTTTGCTGCTCAGTAGCAAATTCATGAGACAGTAGGGCTGAGGTTGGGGTACTGCGCGACGAAAGTGAACTTCACATCGATCACGTTTGAATCGACATATATCTAATTATAACTGTAGTCAAAAATACCTTAAATCAAGCTACATTCTCTCCGGCTACCAAAATATCTGTCGACTGAGGACAGGTTAGATTGGTGCTAGTTTATTCATTCAGATTGCAACATAGGAAACTAAATATAAATGTGCTTAATTTGGAGATTTGCAAGCATGTTGCTCTGTGAAGTGAACTGTGAAGTTATTTCAGTTTTGTCGAAGTTTAGTTTTTCATGTTTTATAACAAATCACAGGTGTTGTTTATGCAGCCGGCTGCCCAGTTACCCACTGGTACTGCAAATAAACTTCTTTTTCAGTTTCGAACTTGTCAGAAGTTAAGAAGTCAGATGCGAGCGCGAAGGCACAGACATGTTTTCTGTTCACTTTTAGTGTAAAGTAATTATTTTTCTCATCTATTTCGAGACTGGGATTTTTGTTTCCTTACTAGATGTTAAGGGAAATGTTCCACTTAAAATGTGTCTTCGATCATTACTCCATCATATCTTGACGGATTTGCAAAATTCTTCTTTTTTTTAAAAAAGTTCTATTCTAAAATTTATGTCGGACCCATAAATTAAAGACCGGATGAAGAACGGATGAAGAACGGATGAATCGAAGATAGAAAATTAAATTGATATGGATTTGTGGGGTAGGTAGCAAAAAAAAAAAAAGTGAAATATAAAAACTATTCGGTCGGTGTCAAAAAATTAAAAAAACCATTCCAGAAACACCGATTTCGAAATTTAAAGTTTTTTGCACTGTGCGGTGGTATTTCTTTAGAGGTCGGTTGTATTTTTTTGTACAAAAGATTTTATATCATGTTAATGTTAAGTGGGTCACTACATATTTTTCCAATAATAACTCTATCATACTAACTAACACTCAGAAAGCAAATTAAGTAGTAAATATATATCGTGTTAATTACAAGTCAGTAAACACGTTGATTTATTTATTGAGTGTATATTTTATTCTTGATAAGCAATTTATAACTGTTATAATTTGATTTTTAATAAGGTTTTTGTAGTTATTAATTGGTAGTGTGGTAGCCAATTAATGTCATACTGTAATTTACCCAGTACAAAGTTAAAGGGGACTTTTCACATGAGAAATTACACACTAGACTAAACTTGTACAATTATGTCTGTGCAAAGAAGCAATTTTTTTATTTAGGGTCTGTACCTACAGAAAAAAGTTTGTTTTGTGTGGACCTAGGTACTGTAAGCAAACGAGCGGGCCGTATCGAGCGATCGTATCGTCGATTTCCTTGACCAATTCGTTAGCATTTGTTCGCTCGTTCGCTCGTCTTTACTTTTCAATCCTACGCGGTATTCGCTACCCAGATTGGTAGCAAATGCCGAGTGGGTATGCGATAATCGTTATAAAGTGAAACTTATTTCCATCGCCTCGAATTTTTTTGTCCATCTATCGCATGTCGCATTACAGCCGGCCGCGGAGTGGGGATAAAGTGAAAAGCGCTCGGCAGAGCAATGGTGCTCATAGCTTGAATCAGCTGACCATGTAGCATTTACATTCTCACTTATTCATGCAAGTACACCGCGGTATTTGTGTGTTTTGATCAGTGTATTAATGTAAATGTTCTCTGTAAAGTTTCACTTGCTTCGTGGTTTCATAAAACTACACAATAGTTTTTTTTTTAGGGGAATTCATCAAATAACTCCTTCCGGTCTGGGCAGAGCGGAAGGAAGTGTCAGACTCTTACTGACTAAAACCGATCTGTGTTCCTCATCATATCTAAGCAGATATGACTACCGCTACGGCTAGCGAAACTGTTTCTGCTCGCCCGTGTAGTCAATAAATTTGCTAGGTGTGGGGAGGGACGGGAAAGACAAGGCCTTCGCCCCAACCGCCGCTACAGAAGAAGACGCCCCAGGCGTCGGGAGTCGCAGAGTTATCCCCGGCGACCATAGGCGCGGGCCTGCGGACGGCGAGCGTTGAGTGACTCGCTGTCTGATGACCAACAGGTCCGGGTCGATGGCGCGTCGTATTCCACGCGCGCCTCAAAGGGAAGACAGCTTAGGAGACGGGGCCCGCTAGGACCAGAGCCTGCCAGGATTGCGGAATTTGTTCGAAAGAGTCACCGCGACCCTGGAACGCAAAACGCTTTAGAAGTAACACGGATGGGTTTTAGTCAATAAGAGTCTGACACGCCCTTCCGTTCCACCCAGAGCGGAAGAAGTCATTTGATGATTAACCATCGCTAAAAAAAAAAGGTGTGAGGAGGAATGTTTCTGCCGCTGGCCCCGCGCCGCCGCTTTGGTGGAACCTGTATCGCTAAGCAAGCGAAAACATGTCACCTACTTGTCAATCAATTGCACTTTATTCTGTGTTGCACAGACAGAGACAAATAGTGGTATATTTGTCTCTGCATAGCCCACATGTTGACTGGTAGAAATGCTTCTCTGTTTAATTTGTGTGCGTAAAGTGTGAAATCCGGTAGGGATACCGCGCGAGATAGAGGGCTTATCGCTACTCTGGGTAGCGATAACCGCATAGGTTTGAACAAGCCTTAATTTGAGGTTCAATCTAGGGATGTCGCGAATCCTCGCAATTTTTCGGTACTCGGCATTACTCGCCAGTTTTTGTTACTCGTCGAATACCGAATAATAGTGTCTATTATTCGGCATGCGGCGAATAGTTGTCTAAATAAAAATATTTTTTAATGAACATTAAAGCTATAGACTTAAAAATAAATAAATTTTAGTTGTATTTTTAACATTTTTTATTATTATTTATCATGAATTTAAAAACTTAGCCAAAAATCAGTCATGTTGACGTAATAGTGTAATATAGTCCAAAAGGGGCAGATAATTGTGGTGCAGTAAGTTCAAGAGACTACATTTAATAATAATACTACACAAGTGTATTATTATTATTTGATAATAAATAAACAATTTTTTTATTCCTTTTTTATGTCAAGTAGGTAATAACGGCGAGTATTCGACTACTCGCCATAGGGAATGGCGATTAATTGGTATTCGACTATTCGCTATAACAACTATTCGCGGCTGTTCTAGTACAATCAGCACCCTAGTTTCTGTATCGACAATTATAGCAAAATTATTAAAACAAATTGTCAAACGCACATTAGCTGCTTAAACAATGAAATGGTATAAGCAAAATAATTTACTAATAGATTTTCAAAGTCCTTTAAAAATATTTGTATTTTTTTTTTTATTAAACTTGGGTTTGCTCTTGACTCTAGTCTAGGTCATAGATGACAGAGACAAAGTCGACGATGGAGCGAGCTTACCCAGAAGAAGCCTGTTCACTCTAATTTTGAAGAGATTAGGGTCGTGTGCGTTTGGAAACACAGACGCAGGCAGAGAGTTCCACTCCTTTGCTGTGCGCATTATAAAAGACGTTTGGAAACGTTTAGTGCGAATTGGTGGAATAGCAACAAGGTAGGGATGGTAACTTGCAGTGCGTCTAGATCTCCGATGGTAGAAGGGGGCCGGTGGGATGCGGTCGTGGAGTTCCTGGACACTCTCCCCGAAGTACAATCTGTAGAAGACCGACAAGCAGGCAACCTTGCGGCGATTAGCCAAGCTGTGAAGCTTGGTATCCACCAGTTTCCAAGTCAAATAACACCCATATACTGGCTGGCTTTTCCAACTAGGCAACCAACTGGCGTGAAAAGAAAATATCCCACAGAAAAGTTCTCTCAAACTGTGATCACGCCCATCAAGCGATGCAATCCAATCTGAAAGACCATTGTGGAAAATTCTAGAACATTTTTCATTATTAGATGGAACATCTTCATTATTTAACTCTTCACGAACAAATTGGAAAATACGCCTGAGGCCCTTTTAATTCTGTAGAAACTAATCTTGAAGATATTGGTTAAATTCTTATAAGAAAAGCCTTCTTTTCAAGGCTTATTTTTGGAATTAATAAGACCTGGAATTTTGAAGTATGATTCTTATAATCTTGATGAATGATAGTTTTGAAAGTAGTTGCTTATGTAGCGTTCTTGAAAATACACAGATTAAAAATAAATGCGGCAGCCTATAAAGTTACTGGATTAAATGATAGTACCCTTCTTAATCTGCGTCGCCGTGATTCTCTTAGGGAACTTTTTAAAAAGATTAATATTATGACAGTCCCTTGTCAATTCATTTATGAAAATATTATGTATGTGCGGAAAAACCTACATCTTTTTAATAAAATTAGTGATAGACATAATTTTAATACTAGAAATAAAGACAAATTAGATCAACCATTTTTTAGATTAGCTAAAGTCCACACTTCTTTCATGGGGTATTGTGTTTAATGTTACAAAAAAATACCTTCTGACATATTAGAACTAAATGAAAGAAAATTTAAAACTCATGTTAAAAGTACACTTTGTGAACAAGCATATTACAAATTAGAAGATTACATTCAGGATAAGAATGCTTGGAAACATGCTGGTCCTGCTCCATAGGACAATCAAGGGTGAAGGTCAAACTGGTTGATTTATGTATTAACTTTATAGATATACTGTTTCTTTTTTTTGTGTTTTTATTTTTCTGTTGACTCACACACTGTTGTTTAATTAATGGTTCCAATGTTTGTAAATATGTGAGTACCATTTACCTAAATTTCTTTAGGAAATTAATAAGTTTACCTCTGCTGGTGATACTTTGTTCTTATAAGTAGCATACTCTGGGTGCATCGTCCTCACATAATATTAAATTAATTTTTGTATACCAAATTTTGTAAAATCATTATTTGAAAAGAGTAACTATGGAGTTTCTTGTCCGTTCTTCTCCATAAGAATCTACCTTTCCGAATGGACAGTAGAGTTACTTTATTAATGTAATTCTATTATTTTTACTGAAATGTAAACGATGACGTTCAAAAGTGCCGTTTAGTGGCCTAATTGAAATAAACGTTTTGACTTTTGACTTTTTGACTTTTGACCCTTTTTTTGGTAAACGTTTTCTTAAAATGAAACCTAGCTAGATCGATCCGATCGAAACCAAATGCATACTAAATTTCATGAAAATCGTTGGAGCCGTTTCCGAGATTCAGATTATATATTTACATAAATACAAGAATTGCTCGTTTATAGGTATTATATATTGGTTAAAAAATGTTTTCAGTTGGTAAATGAAGTCTGCAGTCGGTTGAGCCCGTTTGGTCTCGCACTAGTTTTTGTATCTTGTTAATCATATCATGTTATTTTGTTATTTATCTCGTGCGTGTCCCAACTTTTTTTTTTGCTTTATTTCTTTCGGTCATCTGTTGTCCCAAAATAAAGCGAAATCAAACAAGTAATCATTGGTTTATGATTTGAAATGTGTTTCCTAACTTACAACTGATACAACTTGACAATTGATTATTTTAGATCAAAATAAAATCACTTTAATCAGTGTTTTTTTGCTTGGATATCTTTGATTAGACGTACTGAACGCTGTGCTAAAAATTTGTCCATCTATTTTAATGGGGCTTTATACAACGTGTAACAGAATAAACGCAATACGTCTTAAGGGGTCATTGTACTCATTATTATGAACAACTGTTACCCTGGGACCAACCCCGAAATCGCGAAAAGATAAATCAGCTGTTCAGTAAATTTTGTCGAATTATGCGCACAGAAATGTATGGGGTAGTCGATTTTTTTTCACGATTTCACTTTCGGTCCCATAGTAGAAGTTGTTCATAATAATGAGTACAATGGCTCTTTAAGAGATATTGCGTTTATTCTGTTAAACGTTGTATTGCAAAAAAAAAGTCACAACGACGAGTCGCTTCAAGTCTTATGTAGACCCACATATATTTTTTTATTTTAGTCACGAGCGGGTCTTTATGTCAAAATTGGTCTAGAAAATCAATCATCTTAATTTTACGCACCGGATATACTTGTACCTATTAAAAATAACGGTTTTTTTAACGTTTATCAATAAATAAAAACAAATAACAACCACACTTGGTACTCATGAAACATTAAAAATATGAAGACTTAATACCACAAAAATAGTTGCCAAACTAAATAATAGTGCCGTTTCTGGCAACATTACATTATATTATTTTCGGAAAACAGGATGAGGTTGTCACATAAAAAGGAGATGATTGCCCGAAGCATTTGTTACGATAATAAATACTTGTATATTAATGTCGGGGCTAATAAATAGATTTCTTATAAATAGAGGAAACTATTCTTTTTCTGAATACAAACGTTCGTTTTGGTCAAATAAAGTAACTTACTTCTCTGTTGTGTGATTGGTAATGAGTGTATGTAGCTCGTTTTTAATTTAAGAAGAATTTCTGAAAGTAGAGCTTATAGCTCAGTTATTCTGATTGCGGGTCCAGTTGGGCTTTTTTTTTAAGGATGGGAAATCATCAAATGACGTCTTCCGCTCTGGGTGGAGCGGAAGGGCGTGTCTGGCAGAATCTGTAGAAACAATCTAGCATTCTTTCATTGATCCATCCTCAACACAATGGCAGTGTGGAGCCCGTCCGCAGGATATTCTTCTAGTTTCCTGCGCTCTATGCCCGACCACCTGCCCTTTCCAGGACTTGAACGTGGCTAATGACAGAGCGGTTTAAGGGTCCACATACCAACTGGTCGGAAAGATGTTGAAAGTTGAGTTTCAGTTGAGTCGATCGATACGAAAAGGAGAAGAATGAGGTAAAAAATGACTGGCGCACGGGTCAATATTGGTTGCGGCCCTGAAACACAAAGGGCTTTAGAAGGAACACGGATGGGTTTTAGTCAGTAAGAGTCTGACACGCTCCACCCAGAGCGGAAAAGGCTCTTCTGCAGGCCCGCGCCTATGGTGACCGAGAATCGCCCTGTGACTCCCGACGCCCGGGGCGTCTTCTTCTGTTGCGGTGATTGGAGCGTGAGGTTTGCCTCTCCCTCACGCGCCCACCTCCTGCTTCGCAGAAGGATAGATAGGACCCTGAAGTCGGTTATAAGCTAGCTGCGGGCAAAAGCTAGTAGACTTTAAGCCACTTTTTCAACGTCATTCCACATTATCTGTTGGGTCAAGCAACGCCATCTATCCGTTAGAGAAGACGGCTCGCTCGTGTCGGGTTCAAAAAGGTGATTCAATCAAGCGCTCCCGCCAGTGTGTTATAATAAGCAGGATCGTGTGCACATTCATAACTACGTAAACATTGTAAAAACCGACAATATATTTAATTTGTTTTCAATAACGAGTCTCATTGAAGAAGCCCCTGCCAGCCCCTTGTCTTCATGGCCAAAACATTGGACCTTCGAGCCACATTGAAGATATCAGCCAAGTTACGATCTGGTTTGAAGAAGTAAGGAAGCGAGTGGAACTTCGAAGTAGAAGTACGTTGAGGAGATTTGGAAACCCAGCCACAGTTTACTGGTCAGAAGCTATTGATGCAGCAGCCAACAACGGTCAGGTTATCCAGTTACCCTTTTCCCTCCTTCCCTAGTGTCTTCGCCTTGTGTTAATATCGTACCAAAACGTTTTTCAGAACTGATCAATATCAGATCTGCTGGCATTGCTGGAGCCGTCTTCAGGTGAGAAAACACGACTGACGCAAAACTGTGAGTACCTACTTTCTTAAACTACCAAAATGAGTGATGATGATGAAACTATTTCTCGTATATATAGTCAGTTAACTGACCTTAAAAAACAACGAGGTGTAATTAAAGGTAGATTGACATTGTTCGCAAATTATATTAATAAATTAGATAGATCATGTTTAGATTCTGTGACTAAAACTCAAGTGCAAATGCGTATTAATTCGGCAACCATTTTCTTTGCTGAGTTTAACGATGTGCAATCTATAATAGAAAAAATTGTGGATGAAAAAGAATTACTGCCACATTTAGATTACAGAGATTCGTTTGAGTGCCAATATTATTCAATTGTAGCTATAGCAAAGCACATGATAGGCGACTGTGACCAAAACGGATCAAATAATTCTCAGTGCATTTCTGGTAAATCTGTGTCCATTAAATTACCGCAAATAAAATTACCCGCCTTTGACGGTTCCTTCGATAAATGGTTAGAATTTAGGAACTCATATGTTTCTATGATACATGACCGCGACGACTTAGATCCTATACAGAAATTTCAATACCTAAAATCGTCTCTCAATGGATCTGCGTTACATGTTATCAGTTCGTTAGAGTTTACAGCAGCTAACTATCATAACGCGTGGGACCTGCTTGAAGCAAGGTATCAAAATAATAGACTATTGATACACAACCATGTAAAGGCTTTGTTTGCGGCACCTTTACTGGGTAAGGAATGTCCGGCACAGATCAGAACGTTGGTAGATTGCGTTTTACGTAATTTGCGAGCCCTAAATTCTCTTAAAGAACCGGAATCTTCACTCGAGGATATGCTTATCATTTACTTAGTTGTCAGTAAACTTGACTCTGCTACTGAACGCGAGTGGGAGAACTACAGAAGCTCACTTATTTCTGATTCGAACAAAACCTCTAAACCTGTAAAACTTGAAGACTTATTAACGTTTCTAAACAATAGGTCTGACATGTTAGACATGATTAATTCGGGTAACAGTAAAAATAATCAGTCACGTTCACAAAGTAAACATGAAGCTAAACAATCTGCTGATCATAAAAGGCAATCTAATTCTCAAACTACACTTAGCTATGCGAGTTCGAATAATAATAATAAGGTCTCACCAAGCACTAAAGGTAAAATAAATAAACATCACTTGATATGTCCGCTATGTAATGGTAAACATGCGTTATATTCATGTGTTAAGTTTTTAAATATGTCGGTACAAGAAAGATTAATTGTAGTTCAGTCAAAAGGCGTTTGTATAAACTGTTTACGTACAAACACTCACACACTTGAAAATTGTAATTTCGGTCCTTGCAAATTATGTCAACAAAAACATAATGCGTTAATTCATGTTGATAATAGCGTTATCCCAAATACGTCACCACAAAGTTCCGTTATCAATAATACGTTGCCACAGTCTTCTGTATTACACTCCATTAGTAAAACAGCTGACAATATTGATAATCGTAGCGGGGACGTATTCACGGATACTAAATCGTTACAGACTGTTTTGCTGACTACGGCGTTAGTTGAGATTGCTGATAGTGATAATTGTTATCATACAGTTCGCGCTCTGCTTGACAGCGGCAGTCAAAATTGTTTTATAGCTCAAAGCTTATGTAAACGTTTGAAAATACCTATCATACAGTCCACTATACGTGTTTGTGGTGTTGGACAAACTGTTTCACAGTCCAGTCATAAATGCGATGTTAATATTCGTTCTAAGGTGTATGATTTTAATACAACCTTACATTGTTTAGTGTTACCTAGTATCATTTCGAAGTTGCCTTCGACACACGTTAATCGTGATGCTATAAGTATACCTAGCAATATTCTACTTGCAGATCCCACATTTTATGTACCGAGTGACATAGATTTATTAATAGGCGCCGATGTCTTTTGGGATTTGCTAAGAGAAAATAAAATAAAACTTCACACCGGTACATACCTACAAGATTCTATGTTAGGTTGGATTTTATCCGGTCCAGTTTATAATAATAATCGTTTATTAGCGGCTAGCATGACAGAAGTTCAATGTAATTTGACGCTAGTTGATTCTCAATTACGAAAGTTTTGGGAAATCGAAGAAGTACTTATTCCTTCCGTAATTACTGAGGAAGATCGTTTTTGTGAAAAGTTGTTCTCGCAGACTACTGAACGCGATCAGCACGGTAGATTTTCTGTAAGAATGCCATTAAAACAATCACCTGATTGTTTAGGTGACTCATATAACTCTGTTAAACAGCGTTTTTTATCTTTGGAGAGGAAACTAGATCGTTTGCCACAGTATAAACAAATGTATTGTGAATTTATGCACGAGTACGAGCAATTAGGTCACATGACGCATGTTGAGGATTTCAATAATTTAAATAAGCCGTATTATATTATACCACACCATGGGGTATATCGTGAAAGTAGCGTGACAACCAAATTACGTGTCGTTTTCGATGCAAGCGCGACCACTTCTAATAATAATTCGTTGAATGATATTCAATGCGTGGGCCCTAGGTTACAAAATGATATCTTCTCAATATTGCTTCGTTTCCGACAGTATCAATATGTTGCTTGCGCAGATATCGAAAAATTCTTTAGACAAACCTTAATTCATCCCGAACAACGTAACTTACAACTAATATTATGGCGAACTGATAACAACTTACCCATACAAGTTTATCGTCTCAACACAGTGACGTATGGCACTGCATCAGCACCGTACCTTAGCAATCGTTGCTTGAAACAATTGGCAAAGGAATGTGAGGATGACGTCATCGCTAGCGTTATCAATGACGACTTTTACGTTGATGACCTTTTGACGGGGCATGATCAGCGCGACATGTTGTTAGACATTTGCAATAAAACGTCTGCCGTGCTACAGAGCGGTTGCTTTCCCTTAAGGAAATGGACTTTTAATTTTGATGTTACTTCAGAAAGTACTAAGGATTTATGTATTGGTGAATATTGTCAGTCTAAAACCCTGGGTGTTGGTTGGTCTAACAAGAACGATTTATTTACTTTTTCAACTAGTGTAGATAAAAATTATATTGATACGAAGATAACTAAACGTTTAATTATGTCAGTCATTGCACAAATTTACGACCCACTAGGATTACTAGCACCAGCTATTACCACGGCTAAGATCTTATTACAAAAACTATGGCTTGCAAAAATAAGTTGGGATGATGAAGTCCCAGGTGAAATTGCATGTGTTTGGTATAATTTTATTAATTCGTTACAATATTTGTCCGAAATATTAGTGCCGCGTTGTGTCATGTGTAATAATGCTGTAAATAAAGAGTTACATATTTTTACCGACGCTTCTCAGTCTGCATACGGTGCGTGCGCATACATACGTTCATATAATAATATTGATGAGTCGCAAGTTACTAGTCGATTATTATGTGCTAAGAGTAAAGTCGCACCAATTAAGGCGTTAAGTATTCCACGGCTTGAACTATGTGGAGCTTTAGTTGGAGCTAAACTATATAATAAAATTATAAATTCTCTTAGGCTACAATTCGATAAGGTTTATTTCTGGACAGACTCCACTATAGTTCAAGGCTGGCTTCGGACATCACCACACTTGTTAAAAACATTTGTTCAGAATAGGATTGTGCAAATTAACGAATTAACAAGCAACACTACTTGGCTGCATGTTAAAGGTAAGGAGAATCCTGCTGATACCTTATCACGCGGCGTTCTCTTTAATTCATTAAAGAGCGACAACAATAGTTTGTGGTGGTGTGGTCCGAGCTTTCTTCGTGAACCAACTTCATGTTGGTTGACAACGAAAACTAATGAAGATGAGTTAATTAAAATTAAGTTACCGGAATTAAAATGTCCTAAAACTACAAATTTTCTAAATGTAGAAACTAATAATACCATGGTTGATTTCGAAAGGTTTTCTTGTTTTAATCGTTTGCAAAGAACAGTCGCGTATGTCTTACGGTACATTTTTAACTTACGTGCATCGCGTGTCGGTCAAGGTCGCAAAACTGGTTCATTGACCGTAAGCGAGATTAATAGTTCGTTAGTTGTGTTGACACGTTTAGTTCAATCACAATCATTCAGTATGGAATATCATAGCCTTAAAGAAAAGGTGCATTTGAACAATAAGTCTAGCAATAAAACTTTAGGTTTAGGTATATTCTTAGATAAGGATGATATAATTCGTGTTGGCGGCAGACTTAGTAATTCTAAATTTGATTACGATAAGAAACATCCAGTGTTACTGTGTCGCAAACATCGGTTTACATGGTTATTGTGTTCCTATGAACACAAACGTTTACTCCATGCTGGACCTCAGCTCCTCGTGTCCGCCATGCGGGATAGATGGTGGGTGCTGGGGGCACGGAATTTAGCGAGGCAAGTTGTTCACAAATGTGTAACCTGCACTCGCATGAAAGGAAATACGTTAACTCCGAACATGGGTGATCTCCCCGCTGAACGTTTAGAAGCTGGATTTCCATTCATGCGATGTGGTGTTGATTATGCCGGACCAATATCTATATTGAACCGGAAAGGCAGAGGCTCACAACTAATTAAAGGGTATATTTGTTTATTTATATGTTTTGCAACCAGAGCTGTGCATTTAGAATTAGTTGGTTCATTGTCGACTCAGGACTATTTATTGGCATTCAAACGATTCATATCACGACGCGGTAAGCCATGTCAAGTTTTTTCCGATAATGGTAGGAATTTTGTTGGAGCTGAAAGAGAGCTTTCAGTTATATTTGAAAAATCAAACGAAATAATTGATTTTGCTAGTAGTAATAATATTAAATTTAGTTTCATTCCGCCTTATGCTCCTCACTTTGGTGGTTTATGGGAAGCAGGAGTGAAGTCGTGCAAGTATCACTTGAGACGTATCGTAGGTAATGCTAAACTAACATACGAGGAGTTTGGTACGGTATTGACTCAGGTTGAGGCCGTCCTGAACTCCCGTCCTATGTCACCTATGTCCGCAGATCCAAATGATTACCTTCCACTCACACCTGCTCATTTCCTAATCGGCCGGCCGTTGACTGCGCCTGCCAGTGAGGACTTCATGGCGACAACTACGCCTGCCTGTCGCTACCATCGGTTGGAACAGCTGCGACAACATTTTTGGGAAAGGTGGTCCAAGGAATATGTGTCGGAGCTACAACGCAGAACGAAGTGGGCACATAATAAAGATGACATAATTAAAGATAGTCTTGTGGTCATCAAAGAAGACAACCTGCCACCATTCAAGTGGAGAATGGGTAGGATTATTAGTCTGTTTCCAGGGAAGGATGGAGTATCAAGAGTTGCAGAAATCCGCACATCAACGGGCACAATCAAGCGTGCTTCTTCGAAAGTCTGCCCGCTGCCGGTTTCCACAAACGAAGCCAGCAAGACTCCTGTGTAGTTGGAAGACGGATCTTCCAAGGCGGCCGGTATGTTGGGTCAAGCAACGCCATCTATCCGTTAGAGAAGACGGCTCGCTCGTGTCGGGTTCAAAAAGGTGATTCAATCAAGCGCTCCCGCCAGTGTGTTATAATAAGCAGGATCGTGTGCACATTCATAACTACGTAAACATTGTAAAAACCGACAATATATTTAATTTGTTTTCAATAACGAGTCTCATTGAAGAAGCCCCTGCCAGCCCCTTGTCTTCATGGCCAAAACATTATCTTTTGTTAATCATTTACCAATGTCACTCGAATGGTGGTTGCTGAAAATCAGCACAAATGATTATTGGACATGTTCAATGTCGCGGCATATGCTGAGCAACGACCGATTCTTGCTCGGATGCGACGCACAACTTGTATTTATGTATTTTTTTAAATTTGTTAATTGACTTCTTTGACTGCTATTGTTTAATTTGTTTTTATGTTTTCAATGTCAGTCAGTGCCGGACGTCATGCCATAGACAACTGTTGAACTGTATGCGGTTTTGTCTGTGGTATGACCAGAGACTCTTAGAAGTGAATGTCCGGTCCTGACACAGCTTGTCAGTGATTGAACTGTATGCGGTTTTGTCTGTGGTATGACCAGAGACTCGTGGAAGTTAATGTCCGGTCCTGACACAGCTTGTTAGTGAAACGAGTATTATTTAGTTTTTAGTTAGTTGTTATTCTCTTTTAGTTTTCTGTGTCATTTTTGGCGGAATAAACGTGTTTTCTTGATTTTCAATGAGAACTCCTCGAAATAGTGCCTTAACTCAAGCAGAAACGCCAACATTAATTAGTACCTATTGCCTTCAGCAGATTCTAGACACAAATCGTTGTAGTCAGCTAATTTGTAGCTTATAGAACACGATCCAGGATTGATTTAGTGGTGGAGCGTTTTGGCATTAAGCTTGGCAGGATGCCGTGTGTAATTACCAGAGATCGGAATAGGTAGACTGTATTTACCTAATGTTCGTGGAAGTAAGTAACATAGAGTTGATAATACCTCCTCTAAAATCCTGGAATCATAAACATGACGCTTGAATCCCAGGATTTAAGAAATTACAAATTACTTATTGCGCTTTGAATTGAACAAAATTATTATATTGAAGAAAATTATTATGTTTTTAGAGTTCCATACCTACTAAAACTGTTAAATTAATTAGCTTTGTTTTCGCACAACTCTTTCGTCTTTTGATTCTTCAAATCAATAATTTGTGACTATACTCAAGTCCAGTTCATGTTTTTATAATCCCGGGTTTTAATTGTCATGATTCATTTATGATTCCGGGATTTTTCAGGAGGTATTATCAACTCTATGTTACTTACTTCGACGAACATTGGGTAAATATACTCTACCTATTCCGATCTCTGGTAAGTTCAGTTTCATAGAGTATAGAATTAAAGGTCCCATTAAAATAGGTGGACAAATTTTAACACAGCGTTTAGTACATCTAACTAAAGATATCCAGCAAAAAAAAAAACACTGATTAAAGTAATTTTATTTTGACCTAAAACTAATAAGTTGCCGGCACACTAGAATAAACACATCCATTATGGGTCTGCGGCTAAACATTTGTAGTATCTGTCTAAATGATGAGATAACAAAGACATGGATGTGTTTATGCATTGGGTAACCAATATTTTGAGTGCATTTTAGCTGTTTTTTTCTTGTAAGTATCTAATGCGTTTTACTTATTTTATTTTATCATCGTCCTTAGACATTTTGGTAGTCTGAATGTTTTCTAAAAGCTGGTCCATCTGTTTACCTTATGTTGTAGTGGTATCATTCATTACATACAACGTGTAACAGAATAAAAGCAATACCTCTTAAGGGGTTATTGTACTCATCATTATGAACAACTTTCACTATGGGACCATGACATGTATGTGAGCATAACTCGACAATGTACTGAACAGCTGATATTTTTATTGGCTGGAAGCGAGTGTTCACCCTCCCAAGCAGGGTTGATCTCCAACGTAGGCTTCACCGTGTCTTCCGGGCAATCCTCATAGTGCTGACACCCGGGCGTGTCCTCCCGCCGAATCCGAAACAGGTATCTCCCCAAACACGGTCATTGCCCTGCATTATAATACCGTATTCGTATCTTCTTAATTCTGAGAGGGTTCAGGTTATGCAAGGTATCTATTAACTGTACCTACGTACATTTTTTGCCCATAAACACGCGAATGAAGTCGCGGGCACAGCTTAAGCTTAGCACAGTTATGATATTTTTTTTTTGGATAAATGTCATTGTGATAATGATAACCTTTAGACATAAATTAGATACAATTTAAAAAAAAATTAAAGAAAAGTAAATTTCAACCTCTGAAATTGTCTCTAATCAATGTCTGCTGGTCGATTCTGTAAACATGTCAAACCATATAATCAAGATGAATCACTTCGTGATCACGTGATATCTTGATTATATGGATTGACAGCTCACCTCGTGATCACTTCACCCAAGCCTTCACTTCGACATGTTTTCAGAATCGACCGGCTGAAATAACTTGAATAAATTACATTTGATTTTGATTCAATAATATAATTAATAAGCTCCTTGTAAATGGACATACGTAATAAAATTTAAGTTGAAACGAAAACTGAAGACGATACTATTAACTAGTACAGAAATTAAAAACTTCAAAAAGTATTTTCAATCAACTACTCCTAGTTTTTAGAGCCAATAAAATCTCCGCTAAATAAACAACCATATTCTAATCCATCCAATCTATAGCGATACATGCAAGGATTTTTGTGTAGAATATGAGATTATATCTGATTGCTAAAAAACAAAGAGTAGTCAAAGAGTGCTCATGAATGTATAACGATTGGCGCTGAAGCCAGAGGCTTAGCATTATGCTACGTGTCGAGATTTGAAAATTATTGCAAAGAGAGAACACTGTATTTGTGGATTGTGGAGGATTTCAGTTTTATATGCAAATATTGATTAGAAATACGGGTCAATTGGTGCAGTAAAAAAGCTACAATTTTGAGCAGTATTTGTGTTGCAGTTATATCATGATTACCTGATAATGTGATAATGTACTTGGGCCCCCTACTGACTGCGGTCGGCCCGGCAAGTGTTGCCAAGAGACCAAGACCGGTTCTGAACAGCGCAACTGACAACTTCCTTCTCCCCCCAAAGGCACTGGCACTCCCACACACCGATGGAACACAGCAAACTGCTTGGCGCCGGAATCCGGTGGGATGGTGGTCGCGAGCCAGGCGGCTCCTTACGGAGCCTACCACCGCTTAAGTGAGATCGTTCAGCAAAGAAAGAAGAAACTTCGTAAACATTCATCATCCTACTGTTGGATATAGACCTCCCCCAAAGGGGGGGTTCGCCAAAATCGCCACGCTTGGCAGGCGGGTTGGCGATTGCAGCTGTTGCAATACACAGATAATGCTGCTGCCCATTCTCTGGTGAGTCCAATATTACCTACGTCCAAATCTAAAACTGCTTGGTAGTATGCAGGAAGTAAATAAGAGCGATCGAATATCGAAGCGATAATTCGATCTTCAAGGTGAAACCAGGTTTAAAATATGAAGAAACAACCAAAAACACTGAAATTAAAGTTATTTTATACTTCGTAGTGTTTTTTTTTGGAAGTCGGTTGTTACTCTTTACCATTATAGGTCTACCAGTCTTGCCAAGAAGTACCGTGTAACCCAGTTATTGGGTTCTGGAGGTCTGGTAGGCAGCGTAAAATACTGGTATTCAGCTGAATCCGGTTTGATAGGAATCTGACGTTTCTTTAGATGACGACCATTATAGGTCATGTATTGTACCTAAGGATAGCTTTACCTATGGACACCCTCTATAAACTGAACGCAAAAAAAAAATAGAATAAGGGTATTTTATTTGCATTTAAATCATGGTACATTTAAGGTCTTATTTTTAGAATCATGATCTAACATGTTTTGCCATTTACTGGCATACAAATATTTGAGCAATTGTTTACAAAAATAACGAATATTGTGTATTTATAAAACTAATGTTTTGTGATACAATCAATAATTAAGTTATTACATACATTCAATTTCAATTACACTAGCAATTCTCTCAGGTACATCTGTATGCTTATACTAAATATGGTATAGTAGGTACTAATTTTTAGGCACGATCGTTTTAATGTCGATCAAACTGTCTATCCACCATTTACATTTAGCACACAGATTATATTTTACTTTATTAATTTTAGGAAAACTTACAGCTAATACATTACATTAGAAAGTAACAATAGTTAAAAAATGGCTATTTACAAGTTTTCACTTCTAAATATTGTGAATAATTAAAACAATCTCACGAAAACAGCTCAGGACTAACGCAAATACGCTCAAACAAAGCTCAAAAATATAAAACAACAACTTAGCACAAAACAGTGGTTAAGTTATACTAAAAAAGAAACCAGTCAAAGCTTTCATTACTTTTCTAACGCTACTGGTAAACAAATTAAAGTGAACAGGCTTCTTCTGAGTAAGCTCGCTCCATCGTCGACTTTGTCTCTGTCATCTATGGACCTAGGAACTCCACGACCTCATCCCACCGGCCCCCTTCTACCATCGGACATCTAAACGCACTGCAAGTTACCATTCCTACCTTGTTGCTATTCCACCTCACTAAACGTTTCCAAACGTCTTTTATAATGCGCACAACAAAGGAGTGGAACTCTCTGCCTGCGTCTGTTTCCGAACGCATACAACCTTAATCTCTTCAAAATTAGAGTGAACGGGCTTCTTCCGGGTAAGCTCGCTCCATCGTCGACTTTGTATTTGTCATCTATGACCTAGACTAGAGTCAAGAGCAAACCCATATTAAAAAAAAAAAACAAACAAACTCGACATCCTGACACACCACATTAAACGTACGACAAGCTCTAATCATGTACGAGTTCTTTCTGTAGTAGAGTTTTGTTTATTTTATTGGTTCACCAACAATATTGTTCACACTGATTTTATGTTAAAAATATCAGGCAACAAATTATTATACATCAGTGCAACAATCACTTATAGGTGAACACCGCATGCATAAGGAAGTTGTACAAAATATACTGATCTAGTTTTAGGTTAAGTATGAAGATATTTAGATTATTGTCTTTATATTCGTTTAATAGAATAGTGTCCCAAGGAATTAAGCTATTCTTAGGTACAACAAAAAATACTGTTTCCCATCAATTACATCGCCTTTTCAAACTAATATTCATATCGATAACAATAAATATAAGTAGATGGTAAGCCAAAAACAGCTATGAAACTGAAGAGAAAGGGTCCATTGTTGAATGTCAAGAAGCTATTAATAGAATTAACTCCGGGTTTCTTGTGTACAATACAATTGGTATCAGTTGCAGTGACAAACAGAAAGGCGGTCTTGAATAGTAATAGTAACTTAACAATCGTATTGTTTTCTTGTTATTATTCAGTAGTAAGTGGTTTTGAAGCTTGAGGCTTTTAGAGGCTGAGTGCTTGTTTTAACTGTCATGGTATAGGTAAATAAGTAGGTAATACAGCTCTGTTATTTATACAAAGTGTAACAGAATAAACGAAAATCCTGGAAAGTTGTCATTGTACTCATCACTATGAACAACTTTTACTATCTCGAAATGAAATGAAAACGCACACCCTACCTACTCGTAAATTCGCGATTTCTTTTGTTTCACTTCGTAGATCTTTTTATTGTTTTTTTGGTTTATCTGAAGACAATATCGGGAGTCACTGTTTTTACAGCATCCAGAGAAGAGGTTTAGGACTTTAGAAATCAGGCTTCAAGGTCAGGGAAAGTTCTACATTCAGTAAAGACACATTTATTTGGAATGGCACAGGAAATTGCATAGAACACTCAATTTCAAGAACGTGTGCTAAATGTATTATTTCTTATACATATACGTGACTCTATCTACACCTTATAATAAGCACAGTACTAACATTTATAAAAACAAGTGTGCAATCCCCATTGCACACTGGCGGGTCTTATCGCACTGAACGAAAGAAGATAGATTTAGAGCTGTCAGTGTCTTGGGACATCTCACACACGGTCATCCGATCCCAAATTAGGCAGAGCCTGAGCTATGGCAACTAGATAACTGATAAACATACTTATATATTTCTAAATACATACATATCATAGACAAATTACACCCAGACACAGAACAAATGATCATTCTCATCACACAAAGTTTTGTCCTGGGTGGGAATCGAACCCACGACCTCCGGTTTAGCAGTCAGGGTCACTAACCACTCGACCAATAGGCTAGTCAATATAGTCAGTCAGTTTAACAGAGTGCACTACTAAATTCTGAAAAACTGATAGTAACCATCGCACAATTCTCCATCAACCGCGTCACAATCACCAAGCAGTCACAACACTGGTGATTAACAATAAATATATTTACGATGTTCGTATAACATGGCGTATAATTTAGAGTCACAGGACTGTTCTCTGGATGATAATAAAACCTCCCATTTGGCAGCCCTCCCATGACAATCACGGGGTAAAACGTATAAATCTACGTCCTTTCCTAGCGGTGACTATCCGCGAGGTCATAGTGCAGGGTCTTTTTAGAAGGTTCACACATACATATAAAATACTCTTACTCAGGTAGAATAGAAAAGAAATACTCTTTACTGTAACATCATAGAAAAAAATACACTAGGATCTAAATAGAAGGGTGTAATTATGGGCGGTCTTAGTGCTAAGAACAATCTTATACAGGCAATCAATGGAAACATTAAAGCAGAGAAATGGACTTTTTGCAGAACTGTCATAGTTTCAGTCAAAATACGTCCTCTGCTGGGCATATGCCTGCCCCAAGCGACGCCAAATCGACAGGTCTTATGCTTCTCGCATTCAGCGGCTACCCATGGCCCTCACCAGGTCATTGGTCTACTTTATGGAAGGCCTTCCAAGGGGGGTTCCAGTACAGTAAAATGCTACTGCCTATGTACTTACCTACTTATAATATGTTTTTTTATAAGTGAAATAGATATCAGTTTTCTCAATTTTTTTTATTCCTTTGTTAATTAAGTTTAGGTAAGAAACAACATAATTGTAAGTTAATTTGTTAAACTGGAAATATAAGGCATTTTTATTTTATTTTATTTATTTATGGAAGGCCTTCCAACGCTGCGTCCAGTACCCGGCTTCTCGCCACTCAAAACATTTCGCTTTCAGTCTTATAAAGTGGATATCCGTTCTGTGAGCTATGTGACTACACAAGAAAGATATTTTTTTACATATCGTTTAAAATATTTTTAGTAGGTACTTATAAAAGCTACCCGAAACTGTAAAATTTTCGCAATCAACCTTGAACCTAATGCTATAGCAATAAGGTTGAAAATCTATTAAAGAAATTTGACAGATTATTGTAGCTTGATGAGCTGGCGTCTATACATAAAAGGTTCATTCGTTTTATATTATAAAAAATTGCAAAGACTGCGCTCTTTTTATACTTTTTCCTGTTTTTGTGGATTTTCTGCAGCCGACAGAGTTTATTTCAATAAACGAAAACTCATTTTATAAAAATATTTTAGAGTCAAGATATCGGAGTAAATCTTCTCTAAAACGCCTGTCTACTGGTAACACCCAAGAAATAGTGGTTTATTTAAATTCCCCGACATCTTGGGGGTCGTTTGGGTGTACAATCACTAAGATAAATGCTGCGACATTCCTCGCGGTCATCAGATATTGTGGCGGTAAAAGGAATTGTACGATGTATGTATGTATGTGTGTTTATATATGGCTGGGAAATAGGTCACACTTCGGTCGGCGTGAAAGCGGAATATTATTTGTCCAAGATGATAAACATAATTATGCTTGGGGAAATCTGTGTTTATACTGGCAAGGCGGTCTTTATAAACATAGAAATTTATTAGATACCTACATAGTATCTCTACGTATTCCTACATATATTTGTTTTAAGCTATGCCCGACAGGGTCCATAATGATCACAATTTCTTATTTAAAATTTTCCACCTAGGTAGCATATTATGTATGTATGTGTGTACTGTGTCTGGTTTTTTTTTTTTTTTAAGGATGGGAAATCATCAAATGACTTCTTCCGCTCTGGGTAGAGCGGAAGGGCGTGTCAGACTCTTACTGACTAAAACCCATCCGTGTTCCTTCTAAAGCCCTTTGCGTTCCAGGGCCGCGGTGACTCTTTCGCACAAATTCCGCTACCCTGGCAGGCTCTGGCCCTAGCGGGCCCCTTCTTTTATGCTGACATCTCTTTGAGGCGCGCGTGAAACACAACGCGCCATCGACCCGGGCCTGGTGGTGATCGGACAGCGAGCCACCCAATGCTCGCCGTCCGCAGGCCCACGGTGGCCGGGGATCGCCCTGCGACTCCCGACGCCCGGGGCGTCTTCTCCTGTTGCGGCGGTTGGGACGAAGGCCTTGCCTTTCCCTCGCGCGGCCCTCCTCCTCCTTACACCTCACCTCCTTACTGCTTCGCAGAAGGAGGTGACCGCTTCCCAAGCCTCCTCGCTCCGGACCATGGATTCAACCAGGGCCGGACGCGAGAGGTCGCCGCCGCCGATCGCCTCGACGAGGACACGGCGGTGCTCAGCCCAAGCAGGGTAGACCTCCACCGTATGCTCCACCGTGTCCTCCATGCGATCCTCACAGTGCTACTGTGTCTGTATTAAGTAGCACATTGCGGAACGCAAAATAAAGTTTGAGTATTTAGTCATTCAAATTCGACAGCAAAACAGGTGGTTCTTGGTTTGACACCCGTATAAGGAAAAGTTCTGTAGTCTATCCCAGCAACTAACAAACTAAATCATTGTCTATCATTTGAGCCGGAATACGTCTATTGCTGAGACATATGACTACTCCAAGTGTCACCACACCGACTGGTCCTATGCTTCTAGTGTCCAGTAGATTCCCGCGATCTCCAATTTATTGGTCACTGTAGAAGACCTTTGGTCCAACATGTAGAAGATCTTTCCAACGCTTCGTCGTCCTTTATTATATCAAGTGCCTAGTTATAGTTTTGAACACCCATACTCAAGAAACCGTCGCGCAGCAAGCAGCAACGTTGCAAATGTTTAGCCTCATGAACACATTCACGTGGATCGCGTTCTACATTATATACATCTCCTTATCCACGTCTATGTTAAGGCAAAACAAAGTTCACCTCATATTGAGGTAAACGAGGATAATTTGGATCAATAACATGGTTTGTATATACTCGAACTTTCAACGTGTACTTACCTACATAATGTAGAAGCCTCGGGCGTTCACTAATTATATAGAAAAAGCCTTTGTTAATATTATACATAGGAAGCAAAGTTATTGTTGTTTCTTGTGTATTGTAGGATAAAATTCTATTATTAACCTTTTGCGTGTCTTAAGTTACACAGTTCGACATAAGAAAAAATGCTCCAAATGTCTTAAGTCGGACAGTTACACTTAAGGGCTTGGTCATGATTGGACGATAAAAATCTGTGGTAGACACGCAAAAGGTTAAGGTGAAAGCGCCAGGGACGCCCGCGAAATTCAAATTTTCATACGTTTTTTTGCATTTTGCATGTCAGTGTCAGGTTGTATGTTGATAAAAATACGATTGGCGACCGTGACAAATATATCTTTACTGAGTTATAATATTTAAAATCATCAATACAGGTTGTATCATTCATGTAACTCGATTGAATGACTTTTTATGAAGTAACCATTCATTCGACTTAGGTTGTATTGATGATTTTAATGATTATAATTCTGTAAATAAATACGAGTTAAGGTCGCGGATCATATTTTGTTCAATCAACATACAGCCTGACACTGACTTGTAAATTGCAAAAAATAAGAAAATTTGAATTTCGCGGGCAGCCCTGGCGAAACCACCTTAAGGTAATTTTGTTAAATAGTTTGTGTCATTGTTGGAAGAAAATGATTTAACGACTGGAAACTTTGATTGGTTCCTGTAGGTATAGATCTATAACTTGTTTGATAATGCGGATATCAAAACCTGAGTATTCCTGTTCGAGACTTTGCTTTGAAAATTATTTTTAGGGACATTTTAGAATTGGCTAATAGTCATACAAGACTACTGTGAGAGGTCCCTCGCGCGAGTGCACTGGGTTATCTGTGAACACAGCTTGCCGAAATGGGGTTTAGTAGACCCGTCGGATACCCAATGTGAGTGCAATGGTCCTATCGTACACCTGCACTTTGAAGAACTTAATGAATGCCACCGGAGCTGTAATCTACAATACTGTCCTGTGTACTGTACGGTGCACTGTGTGCGTATCTGCAATACTGTTCCTTATGCAATCTACACTACAGCTGTTTTAGTATACACTATAAATAAAAATAAAAATAAATTTAATTAATTAACCCTAAAATTTGGCGAAGTGTACCCAGAAGACTGACGGCATTGCCACGTTGTATGGCAATGCTTATTCTTTGACCAAGGTAAAAGCCAGCCCTTGGGTCAAGCGAAGTATCAACTAAGCGTCTTGAGAGATCTTTAAACAAGATATGCGCACTCAGACCCCACGACCCGAGAGTTTCAACCCCAAACGGCTCAAAAATATAACTACCAACAAGTTTATTATATTTCCGCCGTTTGAGGTTCTCCGCAGCCGCAGCGGCAGCGCCAGCACAGCACGAAGAGCTAGGAAGATGAGATGGCGCAAGAGTATCGAGACAAGTAGCGTCCCACATTAATGGCCTACCCATCTCCCATGGAAATAACGACATGTCCTCCGGTCTCTTATCATCGTCGCATGCCAGACCATTGGGTTCCGGAACGCCGACGGTGACAAGAGCTCGTCGGATGATATCGATAAGATTCATTCATTATGCCATCTTAGATTTTTCTACGAGAATACGTCGTTCTATTGCTTGCTGGTAGACCCTGAATGAATTAAGTTCTGGCTTTCCTTCAACGTAAATGAGCTGCGCCAAAAATGTACAACCAGGTTCAGCATTACGATTTGGACCGCCAAGCACGTCCCCATCGCGGGGCAACGCCACGCACTTAGGTTATTTAACTAAACATTTAGCTTTATTATTTACCCAATCACACCCCCACTACGTCATAACACTGTAGCTTCCAAACAAATCGAGCTAATATTTGTTCGCAGAATGAAGCCGCTACCAATAGCTAATTGTGAACCAATGCATTAAATGAAGTGTTTGTACAACAGTTGCCATGACGGGTGTTTATTTATTATACAGGGTATTCCAGAAGTACGTGGTCATATTTAAGGGTGATGTTGGGTAGTTGATAAAAAAATCTACCACATAAAAACTTTCTTACAAAAAAATATACATCCGATATAAGTCCATTGGTTACCCTTTGAGCACGCCACAATTGCGGCGATAAGACCCCTCTTTGAGGAGTGGCTGGAGAGGCGCTACGGCGTCCTCACCTTCCGCCTGACGCAGGTACTAACCGGACACGGCTGTTTCGGGAGGTACCTGTTTCGGATTAAGCGGGAGGATACGCCCGGGTGTCAGCACTGTGAGGATCGCCCGGAGGACACGGTGGAGCATACGGTGGAGGTCTGCCCTGCTTGGGCTGAGCACCGCCGTGTCCTCATCGCGGCGATCGGTGGCGGCGACCTCTCGCGTCCGGCCCTGGTTGAATCCATGGTCCGGAGTGAGGAGGCTTGGGAAGCGGTCACCTCCTTCTGCGAAGCAGTAATGCTAGCGAAGGAGGAGGCGGGCTGCGCGAGGGAAAGGCAAGGCCTTCGCCCCAACCGCCGCAACAGGAGAAGACGCCCCGGGCGTCGGGAGTCGCAGGGCGATCCCCGGCCACCGTAGGCGCGGGCCTGCGGACGGCGAGCATTGGGTGGCTCGCCGTCCGATCACCACCAGGCCCGGGTCGATGGCGCGTTGTGTTTCACGCGCGCCTCAAAGAGATGTCAGCATAAAAGACGGGGCCCGCTAGGGCCAAAGCCTGCCAGTGTTGCGGAATCTGTTCGAAAGAGTCACCGCGGCCCTGGAACGCAAAGGGCTTTAGAAGGAACACGGATGGGTTTTAGTCAGTAAGAGTCTGACACGCCCTTCCGCTCCACCCAGAGCGGAAGAAGTCATTTGATGATTTCCCATCCATAAAAAAAAAAAAAAAGACCCTGAATGAATTAAGTTCTGGCTTTCCTTCAACGTAAATGAGCTGCGCCAAAAATGTACAACCTGGTTCAGAATTACGATTTGGACCGCCGAGCACGTCCCCATCGCGGGGCATCGCCACACATTTAGGTTATTTAACTAAACATTTAGCTTTATTATTTACCCAATCACACCCCCACTACGTCATAACAATGTAGCTTCCAAACAAATCGAGCTAATATTTGTTCGCAGAATGAAGCCGCTACCAATAGCTAATTGTGAACCAATGCATTAAATGAAGTGTTTGTACAACAGTTGCCATGACGGGTGTTAATTTATTATACAGGGTATTCCAGAAGTACGTGGTCATATTTAAGGGTGATGTTGGGTAGTTGATAAAAAAATCTACCACATAAAAAGCTTTCTTACAAAAAATTATACATCCGATATAAGTCCATTGGTTACCCTTTGAGTACGGAACCCTAAAAATGTGCCCTGACGTCACATAAATCCTTCATCGCGTAAGCAAAGTTATCCGCGCGTCTAGCAAAATCTGGCACTAACCATCGAACAGTTTGCCACTAGACACAGCAACTGTCAAAGAAGTTGAAACTTGAACTAACGTCTTCAAAAACCGGCCAAGTGTGAGTCGGACTCGCACACGAAGGGTTCCGTACCATTATCTATAAAAACGGCAAAAAACACGTTTGTTGTATGGGAGCCCCCCCTTTAAAGTGAATATATAACTAAATCTTCTGTGAATATTTCAAGTATCTACCAGTTGCCGTTATCAATATCGACCGAAAACGAGCAAAAAAATCACGTTTGGTGATAGTATTTTTTTTTTGTTACAGCAGCATTTCAACTATCTAACTATCAAGGTTCATGAGATAAAGCCTGGTGACAGACGGACAGACAGACAGACGGTAAAATGACTAATCAAATAAAGATGTTAAAAATCATCCTTCATCATTTACCTCCTTTTTTTCAAGAATCTTTCATGACCAAGCTTTTAAAACCAGTGGTTTACCAGTGGTTTTTAAACCGATGAGCGTTATCCGTCTGTAATTGAATGAAACAGAGAATTTGATGCAGTAAAAGATTAAACACATCCAAGTTATGTTTTAGTTTTCACAAGAATACCCTGCAACACAGTGTCTTTAAAAACAAATCTAATAAAAAAAATGCTTAGGTACACACTATTCCCACAGAAGGTATACAACTTCTAATTCATTTAAACTTTATTCCATGTCATTGACCTCTCTGAACAAATACAAAACCCATTCAAGCGAACTTTTTAAAACCTATAAAAGAAAACTTTTTATGGGTTCTAAAAGTTTGAGCCCATTAAGGACTGTCAACCGCAGCGTTCGTTTAAAAATAAAGGGAATGTACCCATTTCCAATTACATAGCTGTGTGTCATTTTGTTTTACTTTTATCGACTTTGCAAACCTGTTTTCAGTGATATCAAAAAAAGTAATTTTGTGATTTTCAGACTATCTATTTTTAGATGCCTGGATGATATATACCTACATCTACGCTATTTGTCTCGTGAATATTTCGACAATTTCCGAATAGTTTTGGACTACCGCAATACGTCATGATCATTATTTTCATCATCATCATCATATCAGTCGAAAGACGTCCACTGCTGGACATAGGCCTCCCCAAAGGGGGGTGTGTTTGTCATAATCACCACGCTTGGCAGGCGGGTTGGTGATCGCAGTATAGCTGTTGCAATGCACAGAGAATGCTGCTGCCCATTCTCTGGTGAGGCCCTTAGTCGCCTCTTACGACACCCACGGGTAGTAATGGGATGGTGCTATTCTTTTACGTCCGACACCCATACATTTGATCCACATCATTATTTTATGATGTGGATATTTTTGGTCCATTTTATTTGTTTCGGAAGAGCCATAATATGATTAAAACCCCGTTCTTTGAATTCGTAATGTCTCAAAAAATTAAAATTCTGCCTGTATAATCTTTTACTACCTACAAAGCACCTGCAAACCCACAAATCCAAGTCTAGGCAAAACCGTTTAGCCAGCATCTGCGAGTCTTGAGACAAACAGGCGCAGCGTCCTGTGAATACAAAGAGGAACGCAATCAAAGCTGCTCACTCACATTTTGTTACGTACTCCTCAAGTTTGTTGGTGCCTTCCCAAGTGTAGCTAAAAAAGGGAAGGTGGTTGGATGTGGCATAAAAATGTAGAAACATATATTAGTTAAGGTTTGATTCTAATGGGATATCTCAAAATGTCGACAATTAATTTACATATTCCCATCTATATTGGGGTCGGCTTCCAATCTAAGCAGAAAGACAAGTCTAGTTGCTGCTGAGTACGAGCAATATACATCATATCAGCCGAAAGACGTCCACTGCTGGACATAGGCCTCCCCCAAGTGTCGCACAACAACCCGTCCTGTGCGTCTCGAATCCATTAGCTATCCGCGACCCTGACCAGGTCATCGGTCCACCTAATGGGAGGCCTTCCAACGCTGCGTCTTCCGGTACGTGGTCGCCACTTCAGAACTTTTCAGCCCCTTCGACCAATATACATACATCACCCAGTAACTAGGGAACAAAATACCCCTTCGAAAGACTGGAGTCTGATTTTCTGGCTTCTGACTATACGTAACGACTGGTAAAGATCTTGAGATGACAACCGGGACCAACGGCCTAACGTTCTTTCCGAGATACGAAGGAATGTCAGTATCTGTAAGCATTGCTTAAACTCAACCTCCAAAACATGACAGGCAGTGGGCAGACACATAGCTCGCAGAACAGATAGTCGATGGGGTCGAAAGCTTCTAGAATGGCGACCGCATACCGAAAGACGCAGCATTGGAAGGCCTCCCACAAGGATGACCGATGATTTGGTGACGATCGCGGGTAGCCGATAGATGCGAGACGCATAGTACCGGTCGGTGTGGAGACACTTGGGGGAGGCCTGCAGTTGATGTCATCATCATCAACCGAATGACGTCCACTGCTAGCCACAGGCCTGCCCCACAGGGGGGGTTAGCCATAATCGCCACGCTTAGTAGGCGGGTTGGCGATCGCAGTGTAGCTGTTGCAATGTACAGAGAATGCTGCTGCCCATTCTCTGGTGAGTCCCTTAGTCGCTATGGGATGGTGCTATTCTTTTACGTCCAACACCACACAGAACACCATACAGAGCAGTTGATGTATTCCGGCTGAAATGATAATGATAATGATTGAATTGGTTGTGACGTGACAACGTCTAATAAATCGATGAACACACGAAAAAGGATGACTCGTTGTAACGTTACGCTCATTGTAACGTTACGATCATTTCATCAATGTTTTGTTATAATGTCGTCACGTTAAACTATCGTCCGTAAACGGATTTTTTTATGTGGATAAAAATCACGATCATCGTCCTCCTTTCAAATTGGTTTCTATAAAAATATTATTTTTTGCCAACCGCATCAGATTGTCTTCTTAGCTCCCAAACACGTAGGTAAGAAGTTCAGGCCTTCCTTTGTGTACAGAAAGTTGTCGCGACTTCGGAGTATGCAACTTACGTTATATAGGTAAACGTATTTAAAGTTTTCTGAAAGGGTTGCTTCTAGAATAATTCTCTATTAGAATTAGCAAGTTAAGATCTGTAATACTGTGTTTTGTTTTTAGTAGTACTCTTCTAGACAGTCTTGATGATCTTGTGGTAAGTATTACAGAGCTTGAAGTTCCTGGATTTAACTCTCGGGTCAGGCAGTGTGGTCATTGCGGAATTTGTTTGAAAGAGTCACCGCGGCCCTGGAACGCAAAGGGCTTTAGAAGGAACACGAATGGGTTTTAGTCAGTAAGAGTCAGACACGAGCTTCCGCTCCACCCACAGCGGAAAAAGTCATTTGATGATTTCCCATCCTTAAAAAAAAGGCAGTCAGGTCATTGCGGAATTTGTTCGAAAGAGTCACCGCGGCCCTGGAACGCAAAGGGCTTTAGAAGGAACACGGATAGGTTTTAGTCAGTAAGAGTCTGACACGCCCTTCTGCTCCACCCAGAGCGGAAGAAGTCATTTATATGCTTTCCCATCCTTAAAAAAAAAGGTAGTGTGGTCTGGCATTTTCATCTGGATTTTTTCGGTAGAGTAGTATAATCGGTACGTCTCCCGGTTCTTTGGGAAACACAGGTGTAAAAACTTTCTTAATTAGTGTTGTTTATACTATCTTTTTTTTGGGTAATAATTTGTTTTATTTTTAATTTGTAAACCTCGCAGCGTCTGTATACGGCCTTAGGTTCTCAAGTAGGTAAATTTTGGTGCTAATAAATTAACACAAGTCGGGTATTTCCGATATAATATGTTACTCACGATTAAATTCGGATACGTTAATAAACATCGTAATGAATCGCCAGTCGTAGTGATAAGACGATGACATAATATTTTATTTTAAAATAACCTTATCTTTCAAATATATAAAATCTCTTATTTTTAATTTCAGACACGTTTGCGAGGTTAATCTTTGTAGACAAAGAGATTTAAAGATACAAATAAATTTAATGTCTTTGTTTGTAGATAATTTAAAAGTAGTTGATATTTTCTAAATAATCGGTTTTACAAATACCTACTTGTTGAAAGTTTCGATTTTATTTAAGTAAACTCTCGGAGTTCGTGGCTAAAGAATAACAGCCGCACGGGTCAATCATCAAGGTTAACCAAAACTTGTCGAGGTCGGTCAGTGGATGGGTGAGTGACCATCTTAACATACCGAGATTCCTCCGTGCCTCGGAAAGCACGTTAATCCGTTGGTCCCGGCGGTCATTTGTAGATCTTTAGCAGTCGTTACGGATTGTCGGAAGCTAGAAAATCTGACACCAGTATTGCTAAAAAGTACCGTGTTACCCAGTTAGTGGGTTGTGGAGGTCTGGTAGGCAGCCGCTCCACGTAAAATACTGGTATTCAGCTGAATGCGGTTTGACTGGAAGCCGACCCCAATGTAGTTGGGAAAAGGCTAGGCAGATGACTCTCCCAGAAGACCGTGGATATTTTAAATGCTCTTCTTAAAAATAACTCTCTGAACAAATCCCGAAAAATAAATAACCAGGCTCGTGTATCATATCCTAACTAATAGGTATTATTAAATATCAAAAGTGAGTTAATATCCTTGTTATGCTTTAGGCCAATCTCTGAACCAATTTCGATGAATTTTGGTATAGAGATAGATGAGACCATGACCATGACCATGGATACAGCAAATAGGCTACTGCGAAAACCATATAAAAAACCGGCCAAGTGTGAGTCGGACTCTTGCACGAAGGGTTCCGTACCATTATTAATAAAAACGGCAAAATAATCACGTTTTTTGTATGGGAGCCGCCTTTAAAATTTATTTTATTCTGTTTTTTTAGTATTTGTTGTTATAGTAGCAACAGAAATACATCATTTCTGAAAATTTCAACTGTCCAACTGTCACGGTTCATGAGATACAGCCTGGTGACCGACAGACGGACGAACGGACAGCGGAGTCTTAGTAATAGGGTCCCGTTTTACCCTCTGAGTGCAGAAACCTAAAAAGCTAGTCTTCAGTAAAGTGAAAAACAATACCATATTGACAAATTATCTATAATTTAGCTGTATTCTATAGTACCAACTATTGTGTTAGTATTTCACAGAACAAAGAAAAGAATAGAACCGCATCTACTCACCAAACAAAAGGAAATCCATTAGAGCTGTGCAGTGTGTAATAAAGTTTATGAGATTAATGACACTCCACCGCTATTGTTTTACTTTATTTTCTTAGCGGCGGATTGTAAAAATAATAAAAAAATTCAAACGCATTATTAAAAACCGGCCAGGTGAGTGTCGAGCCACACGTAGTATAGGGTTCCGTAGTTGCACGTCACAATTGCTATCTACATTTATAGGTTTGTCGACTATTACTCGTAAACTTGTAGAGCCAACTTAGCTGTGATAGTTTTCCTTTTAAATTCGTTATATATACCATGAATTTTTTCACATCTCCAAAAACCACTGACTCTACCAAAAAATTGCATATTAAAGCTTATTATTTCGCAAACGGATCCTTGGATGGAAAACACCCTCAATATTTTTATATGACCAATCCAACGAAAAACATCGCCACCTTACGTGTAGGGTACCCTAAAATTTTTTTTTTTTCAAGATTTTATTTTACCTCTTGGTCGGCGTGATTAATATTTATACCCATACTAAATTGTCACTGAGCTAAACTGCGGACAAACGCACAGACAGATAGACGGACATGGCGAAATTATAAGGGTTCTTTGTTGACTACGGAACCCTAAAAATCGGATTAACTACATGCCACGTACCAGTTTTTGTAAGTGGCTTCGCTGAAGTGGAAGTAGGAATTTATCCTTAGCGAACGTACTTATGGGATAGGTTATGCCATGTCCTAAAGCAGGTCATGATAGATAACTAATAACAATTTTTTAGATTTCGAATTTTGATTGTTTGAGTTTAATTATCAGATAGACGTCGGCGTCGCGGGAAATATGGAGATGTCACCGAAAAATTGCAGACTCCGTATAATTGTAAAAAATCTTGATTAGATTATAATTTTTGGATACTTTATGAAAAAATAGTTTTGTTTACAATAAATCCCCCCATTTCGAAACAAATTTTGGGATAAAAAAAGTTCACAATTTCACGAGATACCTATCTTACGACGTTTGCAATTTTCCGGTGACAGAGATATTGTGATGAACTGAACCCCTTACATAAATATTGATCTCAAATGAATGAAGTGAAGAGAAGTGGAATGATAGAAGTGGACACCTTCGCCCTTCAATGAGAGCTTCTAACAATAAGTGTTTGTCAATCCCAAAATAGTAATTTTCCCAAGCATCTAACATAATCCGCTCGTTAACAAAGATAGGAATTTAATCGGAGAGCGAGACGTTGATCAATTTATCACCAGTATTGTAGGGTTATTAAGCCAAGATCTAATTAATAACGTGCTTCAACTGAGTCGGGGTTGCCAGTGGGCCTGTAAGATGGCGCAGCTAGGAATTTTAATTGGTTTCGAGTTCAATTAATTTACTTGTGGTGAAAATTAGCTTGGTTTCTAGGACACATAGTCCCATTTTGTCTGGAGATTTTATTGTGAACACAGATTTTGTGTATGAAATGTAGAATTTCATACACATCGTTCCGCAAATGGACTGCAGAGTCCATTATCACTTATCAATCTTAAGTTAAGTCTGATTCATTTATTTTAAGCCGGAATATCCATATTTAATATCTAATATTTAAATTTTTCCGTTAATGAATAACTGAGTGAGTAACTAATAGATAACGCACGGCCGAACTGCTGGTAGTAGAAAGCTGAAATTGGCATTGGACATTGGTTCCTTGGGGAGTGTAGAGAAGCACCTGCCCTCTGATCACAGTGGACAATCAATAACGTTTTGCACCTACATTCCTTTACAAAAAATTCAAATTAAATTTAGACCGATAACAGATAAAAATTTAGAAAAACTTAATAATACTTTATCCAGTAAACTATGTGTCCAAAGTTTTAATAACATAAATGAGTTTTACGCCGTGTTTTTTTCATTACTAAACACTGAATTTAATGACACTTTTCCAATTAAGTCTAAAAGTATTTACACTAAGTTTATATTAAGTGATTGGGCAACTCCAGGCATTCGCATAAGTAGGGAAAAGCTATACGAACTATATGGCCTAAAGGAACCTGTGAATAATATAAGCTTTCATAAGTATGTTGCGAAATACTCAAAAACATTTAAAAATGTATGCAAAACAGCTAAAGCTCTGTTTATTAGCAATAAAATAAAATCAGCAGATGACAGAATAAAAACTACCTGGAAAATAATAAAAAATGAAACTGGTAGTAAGAAAAAGCGTGAAACTGAATTTAATTTAAATACTGTACATGGCCCCATAAACTCAGATGCAGAGGTAGCTCAGGAATTTGAAAACTTCTTTGCTGATATTCCTCGTAAAACGACAGAGGCTCTTAACTCGTCACCCGCGCTCTCTGCTGCCTTACTTCGGAAGAACGTCAAGGTATGTCCATCAGAGTTTAAGTTTCAACATACAAACCCCCAGGCCATTATAAAAGCTTTTAAAGATCTTAAAATTAAATCAACAGAAGATCTTTGGGGAATGTCTGTAAAACTTTGTAGATCTATAATTGAAACTATTGCTCCCTACTTAGCTCTCATATTTAACTCTAGTGTGGATCAAGGAGTATTTCCTGATCTCATGAAACAAAGTAAAGTCGTTCCACTGTTTAAATCGGGTGATAGTCATGAACCCAACAATTACAGGCCGGTGTAAATCCTGCCGGTTTTCAGTAAAGTGTTCGAAAAGTTAATGCTTAATCAGATGTTACTTCACTTTAAAAAAAAACCATCTTTCATGAACAACAGTACGGTTTCACCAAAGGGCGTTGTACAACTGACGCCGGTGTCACCCTAATAAAGAACATCTTTAACGCCTGGGAAGATTCAAAGGACGCCATTGGAATCTTTTGCGACCTCTCGAAAGCGTTCGATTGCGCTAACCATGAGACGCTTTTGTTGAAACTCGAGCATTATGGGATTAGGAATACATCCCTTGATTTGATTAGATCATACTTGAAAGACAGACAGGTTAAAGTCCAGGTAAACGGTGTAAACTCACTAGGGTCTGAAATGACAATGGGCGTTCCGCAAGGTTCAATATTGGGTCCATTCCTCTTTTTAGTATATATAAACGATTTGCCCGAATTGCTTCAAAATCAACCAAAGATGGTGTTATTTGCTGATGACACATCATTGATATTTAGGATAGACCGACGGTCACAAAGTCTTGATGATGTCAATAACTCTATTCATCAGGTCCAACTTTGGTTTACGGCAAACAACTTAGTACTAAATGAAAAAAAGACCAAATGTATTAAATTTACTTTACCAAATGTTAGAAGCAACGAATGCGACATCGTATTGAATGGACAAAAACTGAAATTTCTTGATAAGACGGTTTTCCTGGGAATCACTTTAGACGAGAAATTGCAATGGGGACCTCACATAACAGCTCTTGCGGGGCGGCTAAGCTCAGCCGCTTATGCTGTTAGGAAGATAAGACAGTTAACAGATGTAGAAACCGCGCGCTTGGTCTATTTTAGTTACTTTCACAGCATTACGTCGTACGGTATTTTGCTGTGGGGTCGTGCAGCTGACATTGAATCTGTATTTATTTTGCAAAAGCGTGCTGTTAGAGCCATTTATAATCTTTTATTTTTAAAAAAGATTAATATTATGACAGTACCTTGTCAATTCATTTATGAGAATATTATGTATGTAAGAAAAAATCGACATCTCTTTAACAAAATTAGTGATAGACATCAGTTTAATACTAGAAATAAAAATAATACAAATATTTTATAGATTAGCCAAAGTACGAACATCTTTCATGGGGTACTGTGTTAAATGTTACAACAAAATACCTTGTGACATATTAGAACTAAATGAAAGAAAATTTAAACAAAAATTAAAATTTAAATTAAAACCACACTTTGTAAACAAGCATATTACAAACTAGATGATTATATTAAAGATAAGAATGCTTGGAAACATGTTGGTCCTGCTCCATAGGACAATCGAGGGTGTAGTAGAAAAAGTCAAACTTGTTTTATTTACTGGTGTACTTTCAGGTATTTAATATGTAATTTAACTCACACACTGATCCATTGTTTTTAAATTTATTGTAAATATGTGAGTACCATGTCCCTTACTAGCAAACTTAATTTTATCTCTGCTGGTATTGCTTTGTTGTACCTATTAGTATATTAGTGTAATGTTGAGTGCATTGTGCTCGCATAATATAACCAATTTATCAATGTATGAATTCAAAATATTGTAAAACTTATATTTGAAAAGAGTAACTATGGAGTTTCTTGTCCGTTCTTCTCCATAAGAATCTACTTTTTGCGAATGGACAACTAGAGTCACTTTTATTTTAATTTTAAACTGTAAATTTGACGTTCAAAAGTGCCTTTTAATGGTCTAGTCGAAATAAATGAATTGACTTTGACTTTGCACTGAGAGAGGATTTCCTAAAATTCCTACGGGAACGGGAAAAATCGAGATAAAGAGATAGTTTATAAAATAAAAATATCTATAAAAGAAAAAAAAACAAAAGATTTTATGTGTATGTCACCGGATTATTGCAAACGCTGAGTTTGTAGTAAATCTTGCAGGATTATCTAATTTCAAATATATAATCGAGAAAAAAAAGTTTAAAATCTCACGCGATTAATTTAAAAATCCCTAAATGCATTAATCTTAATTTAGATTAATTTTGAAGCCTTTACCATTTATACATTTATAAACCACTCGCAGGTATAACTTACGCAATACCTTTTCATTATCACGCAGCATTTTAGCTGCCCAACAGATTGTCGAAACTATAACGTTTAACGGATTAGTTAAGACGTCAAACTAAGTTCGACGGTTCAAGTTGCTGGATCGCGGTGTTTCTACTTAGAATAACTTATGACTATCTGACATTGTTTTACTTAAGTGCTTGTGTACACCTTCGGCGAAGATCAAGCGTGAATTTCGATTTGATGGTGCCAGATTTCACAGCTACTCAAATATTAATTGTTTATTTCAAAATGCAGTAACATTTTGTGAGTAAGAATATCAAGAAAATTACGTTATCCAATTAGGTCGAGAAAATGTATGAACGTTAACGAAGCAAAAGGATCGTAGGCATGGCATTCGTACCCACGTATTAAAAAAACTAGGTAAGTAGGTAATGCAGGTCAGAAGTAGGAACAAATACAGCGAATGAAAGCAGTTTTTAATTTGATGAAAACTTTCTCCAATATCGTAATTTTTTCTTCCAAAAATGTATGAGAGGAAAGGCAATTTCATTGCACGCCATTATATTTGTTTGACCACAACATATAATATCTATTCTCCTTTATGACATGAGTTTTTTTTCTGGATGGGAAATCCTCTGGGTGGAGCGAAAGGGCGTGTCAGACTCTTACTGACTAAAACCCATCCATGTTCTTTCTTAAGCCCTTTGCGTTCCAGGGCCGTGGTGACTCTTTCGAACAAATTCGACAACCCGGGCAGGCTCTGGCCCTAGCGGGCCTCGTCTCACAACGCACCATCGATCCGGGCCTGGTGGTGATCGGACAACGAGCCACCCAACGCTCGCCGTCCGCAGGCCCGCGCTTCGGTGGCCGGGGATCGCTCTGCGACTCCCGACGCCCGGGGCGTCTCTTCTGTAGTTATAATATGAGTCACGAACTAATAACACACTAAGGACATTATTATCATCCATTATCTATCTCCTCAAAAAGCAAATCATTCCCATCCAGAGCCCGTCATTAGATCGTGTCACCATCCGTAACATGAGATACATTACAGTGCCCATTAGCCAGTGGTTTGCAACCCAAATGATTTGTCTACTAATTATATGCATGCAGTGGTGTGAAAATTAGCGGCTGGTGCTACGAGGTCTTAATGAGAGGCAGGGGTTGAAAACCATTGGTAGGATTGCTAATGTACAGCTTGCAATGGACACAAATGTCGAGTTTGTATGAAAGGTGATGAGGATTTAAATTAATCATTACGGAGTTGTTCATTATCGTTAGTCGAATGACTAAGAACTCAAAATGTTTCGATCATGATTTCTGACAGTACACTCTTGCAATTTTATGTATCTCTTGTTATCCTTCCCAGTTTCTACATGCAAAAAAACCGGTCAAGTGCGAGTCGGACGCGCGCAAAGGGTTCCGAATACATCATATTTTTTAACGTGCTTTCCGAGGCACCGGGGGTGTCACACCACCAACTTCCAAACTGAGAAAGCTGTCACTGAGAAATTCCTATTGGAAAAGTCCTTGCTCCTGCCCCAGATCTCTCTCCGGTCGTGTCGGGTTGCCGTCCCATCGGAATATGAGAGTGATGGAAGAGGGAGTGCACCTGTGTTTGTGCACTATAATATGTCCCGCGCCGATGGCTAGTCTCGGTTGAGATTGACTGCCATGGCCGAAATCGGTCAGGAGGACTATATTTTTTTACTAATCCATCAGCATAGACTTCACATTATCTGTATTTATAAGTAAAGAATTATAAATAACTAAAATGATATATGTGCATGTATGACTAATTTAATGAATGGCCACACAAGTATACCTCCAGGTACATTTTCAACACCAAGTAATACGTAATCAACTTCAAACTCACATTTCATTCCAGTAATTCAGTCACTGCGGTCGTTCCTGATGACACTCGGTCATTACGCAATAGGTAATATCCATTGCTCGCTCGACTAGAAGCCGCATGATTTATTAACTAATTAAGTACGCAGTGGAGCCGTTCCTAATTGTGTTTATTGAGGGCACCTTCTGACAGGTGCTGTTTTTACGCAGGGTTAAAAAGTTAATGGAAAATGTTACTTGTTTTTAGAGAAAGCTGTTATCTTTGATAAAAGACAGAAGGTTTGACATTATGAGTATAAGTTAATGACCTAGAGGACACATTGCATAGGTTCTAGCTTAGAAAGACTGGCAATAGAAGTACAAAACCAAACTTGGACTAAATCGATGGGCTATATTTTTGACCGAATACAAAAGGTCCTATTCAAAGTGACATATCAGCGACAACGATTGTCAAAAAGTGAAAAATGTAAGGGGTTGACAGGGTTGCGGAATTTGTTCGAAAGAGTCACCGCGCCCTGGAACGCAAAGGGATTTAGGTCTAACACTCCCTTTCGGAGTCTTGATGATTTCCCATCCTTAAAAAAAGGGGTTGACATGCTTTACCGAAATGCCACGTGGGTTATCCTAAAAGTGGGATTCTGCTGTTAGAATATCGATTTGCCGCTGTCCGTCTGTTTGTCAAGGGTGTTGTATCTCATAAACCGTAATAGGTACACAGTTGAAATTGTGTGTATTTTTGTTGCTGCTATAACAACGAATAATAAAAATTAAATAAAAGGGGCCCCATACAAGAAACACATTTTTTTCGGGTTATGGTATGAAACCCTTCGTGTGCATATCCGACTCGCACTTGGTCAGTTATTTGGTTGTTACAAAACTGTGCGTTTGTATCAGTGAAGACCATAGACAATGTCTTATACTAAAGAGCAGCGTTTCCCATTTGGTGGGTCGCGACCCGGTACCGGGCCATCAAAATAAAACACAGGGTCGCAGCATTCCCGCCTTGTTTTAAAAATATCATTAAATAGGCGATACCGAAGTATTTGTAAAACATTTTTAATAGTAATATAAACTGTAGGTACTTCTGATAAAAATAAATGTGTATTATTTTACTTGATATAACCAGTGGGGGAGGTTTAAGAGGGTTCAAAAGTGTTGAGTGGGTCACGAAGGGGCAGTGTGTTAATTACTGGGCCATGGCAGAACAATGTTTGGGAAACACTGCTCTAGAAGCTTTTCAGAATTTCCCATTCATGGAATCAAAGTTGGCTTCATTTCTTTCTAACGTGTATTTTATAACATGAACAGACGCCAGAACATCAAGCTACAACATTCTGTCAAATTTCTTTAATAGGTTTTCAACTTTATCGCTAAAGCATTAGGTTCAAGGTTGATTGGGAAAATTTGACAGGTTAGGGTAGCTTGATGTGCTTGCGTCTATACATACTTTCTAGCTTTTATTTCTTAACTAGTTGCCGCCCGCGGCTCCGCCCGCGTGATTGTCGAATATTATCCCAAGGGCACATATTCCCGGGATAAAAAGTATTCTATGTCTTATTCCAGACCATAATCTACCTCTGTGCCAAATTTCATTTAAATCGGTCCAACCGTTTGCGCGTGAAGAAGTAACAAACATACACACACACTCACAAAGTTTCGCCTTAATAATATTTGTGTGTTTTTGGTCTTATGAACGACGCAACTGTTTTTTTGTGTGTAGTGATTTCTATTATTTTTGTACCAAATAAATGTCCTCATCATCATCATATCAGCCGAAAGACGTCGACTTCTGGACATAGACCACCCCCAAGTGTCGCCACAAGAACCGGTCCTGTGCGTCTCGCATCCATCGGCTACCCGCGGCCCTCACCAGGTCATCGGTCCACCTTGTGGGAGGCCTTCCAATGCTACGCCTTCCGGTACGCGGTCTCCACTCCAGAACTTTTCGGCACCATCGACCATCTGTTCTGCGAGCAATGTGCCCTACCACTGCCACTTCAGTTTGGCGATTTCGGGCTATGTCAGTAACCTTGGTTCTCTTGCGGATATCATCATTCTTGATTCGATCACGCACAAAAACTCTGAAATTGTAACCTGAAAATGCTTTATCTATCTATCCAAAATAATAAACGTGGGTAGGATGCAGTAGTTAGGTAATCGTTTGTTGTTTACAGATGAGAGTTTATCCACGGCAAGAAGGCTGTAACTCGAGTGAAGACGGATGGAGAGCTTGCTTGACAACCCTCGCTGGGCCCGAAGGAGACCACACCGACCTGAAAATATAATACATGATGTTAGAAGGACATTTTGTATTTAGCATTTTGATTTATAGGGAATAGAATCCCAGAAAAGTGAGAAAAAGTTTTAAGTTGTAGCGTTACCTGTCACATAATTATATTACTAGACATACAATGAACATGTCGCTGGATAACTTGTTGCTATTACGCACAAAGCGTTTCGAGATCTGTTCAGCCGTTCTGACGTGAAAGAGTAACAAACAGACATGTAATATAATATAGTAGCATATATTTTATATTATATAATAGTAAGGGAGTAAGGATAAATAAGAAAGTTTGGATGGATGTATGTTTGTTACTCAATCACGTCAGAACGGCTGAGCGGATCTTGATGAAATATGGCACAGAGGTCATTTATAATCTGGAATAACGCATAGGATACTTTTCATCCCGAGAGTGTGTTCCCACGGGATAATTTTCGACATTCACGCCGGCGGAACCGCGGGCGGCAGCTAGTCATTAATTGAAAAATGTGGGTGTAAGTACTATAAGTACACATCTGCCTAACCTTAAGGGAAAAACACAGGTACTGTTATGATGTCAATTAGAAAATCTTACCAAAATTCTCTTATTCTGATGCAGAACAGTGAGCGGTCCGCCGGAGTCTCCATCACAGGTGCCCTTGCCTCCAGTCCCGCCGGTGCAGAGGTGACTGGCTGCTATCGTAACCTTGAAGCTGTTCTGGCAGACTGCGTTCGTGATGATGGGCACCGCTGTCTGGTGGAGGGTCGTAGTCGTCGGGAAGGTGCTTTGAGCTGGGTGGAGGAACGAAGAATGGTTCAAAGAATATAGTAAGTAGAATGTTTGTTATATTTGAGTTAAAGTAGTTGTCAGTTATTCAGAACAATCCTGATACGAATGTTTGTGGTTCTGAGAGGTTCATGTATAGAGAATGCTACAGAAGGGTAATTTATGTGGTAATTAATTAAAATAGAAAGCATGCGTTACTTCAAATAGTCTTGCTTTCGTTTGCAAGAATGTACGTTTCTTTAAATATCGGAACCATTCGTTTCGGTTTTATGTCAACATTGTCTTTCGCTGACATGATATTGCGAATTGAATTTGAATGCTTTTTAGGTTCAAGAATTGGTCTTTTAGTCAGACCACATGATATTTTCCTACATTTTAATAAGCTAAGATGAGACTGCGACTTTAGTTTGAATGTTTTTTTCATTTCTTATGTACGAGAATAGGAAAAATGCAGATTTAATATTTTGTGACTAAAATGTAAAAAGAACATTAAAGGAAGGGCAAATGCAACGTTTTTATTTCAGTTAATACTTATTGATTTTTAACAATAATTACGAATTAAAAGTAAAGTGAAACGGAACGTGTTTTAATACACCAATCAGCGTCTAGTGACGTCACTCCTGTTAATTATTAGTTCAAGATCCCAGGGCTCCCAGACGTTTCTTATTTTCGTAGCAACAAAATGTTTGGATGGAGTAGTGACGTTAGTAGACAGGAGTGACGTCATCTCAGTTTAAAACTACAATTTTGCGTCTTCATTTTTTATTTACGTGGTGGTCTATTCTAGATGGAATTTTGAAAAACGAAAGCGAAAATTAAAATATCGCATGTGCTCCCTGATGTAGGTATCTATAACACAAGCGTTAATTAGGTGACAAAACGTTTAGAGAAAGCTTTAAAAAAATCATTTCCACTGACACAACAATGAAGTCCCGTTTCTATGACAGCAAAAAAAATATGGCGATCAAATTATAAACTGTCAAAGCGCAATCAATAGGGTATTTGACTAAAAAATCTAATTAGTCCGTCAGATTTACAAAAAATATTGGACACGTATTTTTTCTTTTGTCACATGAGAAAACTCGTGTGACTTCACTTACCAGTACTCTTTTTACTGGAAAATGACGTTACAAGCCCCCACTCCTTATCATTGAAGCGTTTTATCTTCGTAATTTTTCATTGATTTGATAAAATTAAAAATATGTATTCAATATTTTTCGATAATCTAACTTACGGACTAAAATATATAATCTTTTTTTTTAATTCCGGCAACATCCCTATTTCTTTGTGTTTTTTAATGCTTAAATGGCAATATAGGAAACGGAAGACTTAAACAAATAATGAAGAACAATCAATTTTAAGGAAGATCCGGTAACTCGAAAATTTTGTGGTACTTTTCCTCAATAAATCGCACATCTTTCTAAACCCACATCCATTTTTTTAAGAAAACATCGTTATTACCTAAAAAATAAAGACAGGGTTTTGAAGGTATTTATAAAATCCATTTAAAACGAGAACCGGGGTGTTCCCCAAAATTTTTATAGGCTATACAAATTATGAAATTAATTGGAAATCGTGAATTTTGCTCGGGGGTGTTAATTTTCCTTTGTTTGGGCTCGTTTGGGTACATGTTGGGCCCACAAAGGGCCTTGTTCGGGCCTCTCCCGTCCCTTAACAAGAACGCCATTTGTTCGAACCAGGATAACCCATGGAAAGGTACAGTGTTTTTGCATTTAGCGCTGAAATGTTAAAGGTTATTTTCAATAGGTCGAAATCCTGGGATTTTAAGGATATTTTGATCTTATCATAAGGTTTAATATTGGTATATTGTTGTTGTAAATGCTTACCTATACAAGGTGTAACAGAATAAACGCAATACCTCTTAAGGGGTCATTATGAATAACTTTTACTGTGGGACCAACCCCGAAATCGTAAAATATCGTAAAAATCGTAGCGTAGGGAGCAGAGCCGTGGCTAAATAATAAGGAGCTCGTGGCTAAAGAATAACAGCCGCACGGGTCAATCTTCAAAGTTAAGCAACGCTTGCCGAGGTTGGTCTGTGAATGGGTGATCATCTTAACATACCGAGTTTCCTCCGTGCCTCGGAAAGCACGTTAAGCCGTTGGTCCCGGCTGTCCTTTGTAGATCTTTGGCAGTCGTGACGGATCGTCAGAAGCCAGTAAATCTGACTCCAGTCTTGCCAAGAACTACCGTGTTATCAAGTTAGGGTTATGGAGGTCTGGTAGGCAGCCGCTCCACGTAAAATACTGGTATTTAGCTGAATCCGGTTTGACTGGAAGCCGACCCCAATATAGTTGGGAAAAGGCTAGGCAGATGATGAGGGAGCAGAGCCGTGGGTAAAAGCTAGTCAAAAATAAATAAATAATTACGTACCATCACTATTCTTGCCGAATCCAGACACTTGGCCGGTTGAGCCCGCAAAGTTCAGGTTCGCATTAGCCGTCGTTGGCAGAGGGATCACGGCGATTGTATCTGAAAAAAAAAAACAAATAGATGATGTTTAGACATTCATAGATCTGACTTAAGATGTGTAAAAAGGAAGGTGCTTAGTTTAGACTTAGGTTAAACAGAAAAAATGCTAAATTTAAATTCGAAGTCAGTGTTTTCTGATAGCTACAATAGCTTACTTCTAGGCAGACGTGCTTCATTATCGCATATGAGTCGATTCTGAAACATGGTGAAGGCTTGAGTGAAGTGATTACGAAGTGAGCTGTCAATCCATACAATCAAAATATCACGTGATCACGTGTGCTGTCATTCCATCTTGATTATATGGATTGACCACCTCGTGATCACTTCACCCAAGCCTTCACTTAGACATTTTTTCAGAATCGACTGGCTGGTGTAAATTGTAATAAAAATAAAATAAAACAAAAGATGCGATATTGTGCAGCCACAGTTTTCTATGGACATAAGTAGTAGAGGGACGGCGCTGCCGAGGCCGGCCCAGATAGAAGTGACGAGACAACTTGGACGCGTACCGTGAGGACTGGTGGCAGGTGGCGCCGTAAAATAATTCTTGGAAGAATTGAGGAAGCATTTGCCTAGAAAAGACAGTATGGACTGATAAGAACTAGTTTAACAGTCTATCTCACTTTATAAAGGAAAAAACATGGAAGTGGAAGAAGTTAAGTTCTCTCATTGTTCTCTTTTGGAGTTAACTCCTTAAGAAACGATTTTCATACTTAGCCCGCGGTATGAAAATTTTATGAGGAGTAAAATCGAACGTTAACCAAAAGTGAGGCGTTACGTTCCTTTGCGCAACGTACTTTGCGCACCTTTCACTTAGATATTATGTATGTGTGTATATACAAAGGATACTCAGCTTATTTAAGATGCTTTCATTTACCCTCTTTTTACATAATCTACACAATAATAGTTTACGCGTGTACGCGGTACCTCTGTACCGAATACATGTTTTCTATTCCATTCTATTTATTTAGTATGAAGCTTCTGATGAAAAGGATCCAAATGGAGGTGCTTTTTTTCCCCTTCTAAACTTGTAAAACCAATCACGCTGCATCGTAACTTATTTCAGTTACAAAAAACCATTACACTTTAATGTTAAAGCAATAAAATTGCAGTAAAAACCCTGTCCCGTTGTTTTTGAGTCGGACGTGAAATACATTATAATTTGCACAGACAAAGTACAACTTTTATTGCCACTTCCTTTTGCGCTTATGCAGTTAGTAGCCGTTTACAAGAACTAAAATAATAATAGGAAATGGTTAATGTTTTTTACAATGTGGAGACATCGATACGGAAATAAATGAAAACACTGGTAATACTAAGGGCTTAGTTACGGGAGTATTCTAGTCCGTATCACCTAGCTGCTAAGAATTAATGACAATACTAACCGAACTAAGAATGAATGACAACACGATTTGACAGTTACTGTCAAATCGTGTTTCATTCATTCTTAGTTCGGGTTCGGAACTAATCGTAAATCCGTAGGTGATATGGAGTAGATTACGCCCACAACGAAGCCCGAAACTACGGACTTCGGGTTTAGACAGTAGCCCTCCTGGTTCACAGGAATATTTTGAAACTATTATAAATCCTGTCACCGAAATTAAAAACAAACTTTTCAATTGCATAAACGTCAAAAAAACTCGAAACTAGTCAAGGATAGTGACTTATTCTGGAGAACTATTCCAAGTGTTGCAGTTAGTGACATCAAGATTAGCGAAAATGATTCGCATCAAGATTAGCGTCACCCGTATCAGCATATCTGTGCCAAGATTCAAATTGTGTGTCGTGAATTCTCCTGTATCAACGTCATCGGTCGCATGCAGTATTTTGCCGATTTTATGACACTTCAATATTTTTGCTATGGTCAAATACTAAACAAACGGTCATTGCAACTAAAATACTGAAAGTTTAAGGTGCCGCCTCACAGCAGTCTAGGGCTAATCAAGCAACTCTTTCTTTATTTTGTAAGAACATAGAGGCGATATCTTCCACAAATAAAACGTTTTGGGACTACTTTCACTGTGCATTGTAGAATTCCCTAGCGGAATCTGTGTTTCCTGATGGGTATAACCTGGAATCTTTAAGTCAAAAACTCAAAGCATTTATTTTAATTAAACCATTACAGGCATTTTTGAATAGTCAAGGTCGGTCTGTCCAAAGAGATGAAGCTATTTTCACGTTCCAAAGCGTAGATCTCTATGGAGAAGAACGTGCAAGAAACTCCACGGACACTCTTTTAAATCAATACGTTTTACAGTGATATGGTTCCATCATTCGTGTGGAAATTTTACAAACAAACATTTTATATGTCAGAACGATGTAGAAAGACTTGCACGATCAACCATCCTCCTGATCCTTGATCATCTTGGTATGTACACACATGTTTGAGCAAATAAAGTTATCTGAATCAAGCATCCGGAGCATAAAAAAGTGTGCGTCTCGGGACGCCCGACAGAAGTCATAACTTAAACTAATCTGAACTATTTAATATGGAAAGCTTCTGTCCGAAATACGACTAGCGCTGAGGGTTAGAGTGAGAGAGGAAGAGCCTGCCTACCGCTGCCGTATGCGTGAGAGAAAGGGAAGCCAGATGCTTCGTAACGTAACGCGTTGTAACGCATTACGTTACAACACGTTACGTTACGAAGCGGTTTACCCTCCCGGAAGAAGTTATCACTTCAAAAGCAACAATACAAATAATAAATAATTAAAATAAACCGTACCAGCTGACAGATGACCAGTCCTAGCTGACGGCGCTCGCTCACGAATATGACGCCTGCGCTAGCACCATTTGGCTCAACCATTTTGAAGGGTGCTAAATGATCCAGCACCAGTTCAAGTCCAGAGTGAGTAGGATACTACTAGGCAAGCGTGCTTCATCGTCGATCACCTTTCCATCTGATGAGATAGTGGACAAACGACGCTACTACACTTCTTGCCACGTTAGTTGCTGGGTTTGCAAACAAATGAATCGCGTAGCTGACGTGATAAACCCACTACCTACACATTTTACGTAGAAGTGGTCGGTCAACTTGACTTTGGCGCCAGATGTCATCGATAGCGTTGAATAGGGGACTCCAGTCTTATCGTTCACTGATAACGATAACACGTGCATGTACAGGTGACGTAGATAATTATCTAACGTACTTCTTACTTTTAACCATTTTCTGCACTTGACTCCCTCAATCGAATTGATAGTTGTAGCTTGATTGTCAACAATATCTGGATTAGAGTTTTATCTGGTGTCATGATGACCCAGTTTAGTGTGTAAAGATTCCTTCAAAAAGACGAACAATGTGGGTGTGAGCGTAATGGCGGTTCTACTCGTACCTTGATGTTCGATAAGCAAGAATAATAATTCATCAAACATAAAATCTTGCTTTTTCAATATTTTTGTTCGATTTCGAACAATTAGTCCTAAGGTATAATCAGAGATCGGAATAGGTAGACTATATTTACCTAATGTTCGTGGAAGTAAGTAACATAGAGTTGATAATACCTCCTGTAAAATCCCGGAATCATAAATGGAATCATGACAATTAAAACCTGGGATTATAAAAACATGAACTACCTAATACCTAATTTGTAACTAAACTCAAAGGAGTTTAGTTACAAATTATTGATTTGAAGAATCACAAGACGAAAGAGTTGTACGAAAACAAAGCTATTTAATTTAACAGTTTTAGTAGGTACGGAACTCTAAAAACAATAAGATTCTTCAATATAATAATTTTGTTCAAATGTATTCAAAGCGCAATTAGTAATTTGCAATTTCTTAAATCCCGGGAAACAATCGTCATGTTTATGATTCCGGGATTTTAGAGGAGGTATTATCCAACTCTATGTTACTTACTTCCACGAACATTAGGTAAATCATAAGTCTACCTATTCAGATCTCGGGTTATAATGGTATAATGTTGGATCTTGTTTGAATGAACGTAAAAACGTCGAGCATGTACCGCACGTATGGACTTCACTGTCCTGTCATTCATTGACAATGTAAACCGATAGGTTGTGGGGACTTATCTATTATCTTAATGTTTTGAAGTACTAACTACTTCAGTAGAGTGTTTAACGTCACTTGTACAGCTATGTCACCGATTGACGGTACACATTGAAGAATTCCCCTTGGAAAATTATTATTTTATCACTCATTCCGGGTTCTTAGAATAAGTAACGATACAAATGCAGCTAGAGTTATGATGAGAACAGTGTCAGTTTTTCTTAGTGTGAAGTTTTATTTAATTGAATTTGTTAATGACAATTTTAGTTACAAATTGTTTTACGTGGGCCAGTAAAAAACAGGATTGGTGCCCTGAAGCAGCAATACGGAGCCGCGGCAGACCGCGAAGGAGATAGCGGGACCTGAACAGCTTCCATTTATTGGAAGAAAGAGCTGCTATTCTTGTATTGAATATGACATGTGAATTTAGTTTAAGGTTGAATGTTTTACTGTTTTTCCTTTTTTGGTACCTGTATTGTGTTTTTCACACTCTTTCTTTCCAATCTGTTTTTTAGAAGTGATGACTTTTAATTGGCAGTCAGTCTCACATGCTATTTTTCTATTCTGTTTGTTTAAGCTATAAGTTATCCATAGTTGGTAAACAAATAAATAAAAAAATAAAAAAAAAGAATAAAAAAAAATGTGACTACAAAATAAATACCTGCTTAGTGAACTTCCAACTGCATTTTAGCATAGACCAAATCAAGCTCTTTGTAAACCATGTGTTCTATTTAATTATTTCTAAACCAACTGGTTCACAGAGCTGGAAAAATATAGGGAGATATTTCCAAATAGTGGAACAGCAGAATTAAAGTAAAAATTAATTTAAAAAAAAAATACTCACTACTAAACTTAACGGCAGCGAACTTCACCATAGCAATGTCATTCAGCAGATAATTCCAAGACGGATGCATAGTGACGTCAGTAGTTTCTATCCTTGTCCCTCCTGAGAAGATGGTAAGGGAGCCGAGAACGATGGTGAACTGCCTGGCTTGGATCTGGCCGTCGAACCAGCAGTGGGCGGCAGTGAGGACCCTGGTTGCTGAGATTAAGCTGCCTCCGCATATTGAAGATTGGCCTCCAGTTAGCCTTGCTACGATACCTGCCTGTTGGAGAATTGGATTATTTAGTTTTTTGTTCGATGTCGATGAGGGTACGGTGTTTCGTTCTGGTACAGTACTACTTCATATAAAAGAACCATGAGTGGATGGTTTAATTCAGTAACGAGCCTCTGTTTTCACGAACTAAAAACAAAAAACAAACTGGCCAAGTGCGAGTCGGACTCGCGTGCAAAGGGTTCCGCACGAATCTCATTTGTAATGAGAAATACAATGTAACAAGCTACTTTCAAACTACTAAAAAGTGACTCTGTTTTCATAATGTATTTATTTTTGTTACACGTCCGTGTTTGGCTCACGGAAGATTACATGTAAGTATACCAAATTTCAACTAAATCGGTCTCTGGATCGATTTAGTTGAAATTTGGTATACATGTCGTCTGTCACAGCCCATTTCGGAGAAAATGGGCTGTGACAGACGGACAGACAGACAACCGTTTATAAGGGTTTCGTTTTTGTATAAAGAGGTTCGGAAATAAAAATAAAAAAACTAAAGCAAAATAAGTTCAAGCTTAAACAAGTCTCTTTTTAGAGTAAACAAATTGGTTTAAAAACAACGGTGTTTTTTTAATGCCAAACAAAATATTTATCTATTTACCAACAAACAGAAAAAAAACAACAAGATAGCATATGCTCGTTTTAGACAAAGATATTATAAAGTATTGGCCTTATCGCTATCTGCGGCTTCTTCCAAGCAACTGTAAGATCAATAAGAGTTGTTTTAAATTATCTGTTAAAATGACTTCATCATATTTTGTTACCCGACTGCGCTAGAAGAAGAGTCATGTTTATTTAAATATTATCTCATTGATCTAAGAATAAGCATTGCCATACAACGTGGCAATGCCGCCAGTCTTTACGGTACACTTTCAGTCGACAGCGATGCGTATGAATTTTTTGACGCCGTATTTTAGTTAAGTGTTTTTATTTTTAATTCTATAGTAGGCGCCAGATAATCGTGGAATATCGGTCATTGACCCACCTACATTTATTGACATTGTTAATTTGAAAAACGGAATTAATGACACAAAACTGTCCCGAATCATCATCTCTCGTGATCCTTAACATGGTCTAATAATGAAAAACGATTCATATTTAATTGTTCAGGTACCTATGAGCAGTTATTAGGGAAAGGTCAATCTACTTTATTCCACATTTATCTGGCGCCTACTATAGTGTACAGTAGAACAGTAAGTTAAGCATTTATTAAAACAGTTGTAAATATCATTAATTAGGCTGTAAAGTTACATGACACAAATATAAGTCTCGTCTGAATTGTGGAACAATAAAGATAACTTTCTGGAAAGTAAACGAGATTCTTTGTTTCATTTAAAAGTTAGTTTTGTTCACGAAATAATAAAAAACAGGCTATCTTTGAAAGAGAGACGGAGCTATGTATATATGTAACTCGGGCTGGTTTCCGCAACTCCACGACTAAGCGCGTATTTTGCGTGGAGACGGAGCTATACAAAACTTATAACATTATCTCCTTTTCACTACTGAACCATGATATTTTTGACACGTTATAGTACGCGTGCAGAAAAGCTTACCTGATGGGGAATAGCAGTGGCAGCAGTGACCTGGTTCCCACCAACAATCCTTGAAGACTGCGTCTGGGTTTCTCTTGCCAATACCCTCAGGGCTTCTGGCACCCCAGTCTTCAGATGATAGCCATATGCTGGCGAATTTTCAACACTCTTACTGTACGAAGAATGAAAGAAGATAAATAAACAGATTATTAATTGGTGGAAACGCATCGTTCGTTATTATTGTAAAGCTATTATGGACTCGTTATCCTGAACTCGGGTGATTTTGTACTTGTAGTGATTGCTGGCTTATCAGTGTGTGATATAGATTAGTAGAGAGAGGTGCGTTCACACTGCGAGGATTTGCGCATTATGAGCACTGTGTTCCATGTAAGATTTTTTCACGAAATCTGCACGAAAACGTATAATTATATGCTACGCAAACCTAACCTAAAGTACATCATAATAGCCCGCGAGCGTCACCCGTTGGCCTCCACAGCTATGGTAGGCGCCAGATAAATGTGGAATAAAGTACATTGACCTTTCCCTAATAACTGTTCATAGGTACCTGAACAATTAAATATGAATCGTTTTTCATTATTAGACAATGTTAAGGATCACGAGAGATGATGATTCGGGACAGCTTTGTGTCATTAATTCCGTTTTTCAAATAAAAAATGTCAATAATTGTAGGTGGGTCAATGACCGTTATTCCACGATTATCTGGCGCCTACTATAGGTGCATCGAGCGCGGTCAAAATGAGGTTCCGAATTCAAATCACATTATTGCCCGGCGGGTTATAATGAAATTTAGTACAATATTATTGCCCGGTGAACGGGAGCCTAGAGCTTTGGACGCGCGACCTGTTCCTAGCAGGGCGACGCGTGCCGCTCGCGGTGAACACACATTTCATTGTGCAAGCACAATTTTCTCGTAGTAGGTGTGAAAAGTAGAGTATAGTCCAAGGGATAAAGGTGTCTTTGACTTGAGCTAGCTTAAATCCCTCGCTGCATTAGTTAATTGTATTAACTTCCTCACTTCGCTTGTGAGTTAAACTCTCGAACCCTTGATAGCGTTCGGGATTCAATATGACGCCCGCGACATAAGGCACTGCTTTATCCCCTCCGTGCATAATCTACTATTTTGATGACTGACAGGTTCGCGTTTGACCACGATCTCACTTGATGGAAAGCGATGATGTGGTCGATGATGACGCTTGCCTAGAAGTAACCTATTCACTCTAGACTTGAGGTTTGTAGCTATCAGGAAACATAGATTCCGTCAAGACATTCCACTCCTTAGCTGTACGCACAATGAAATTACTCCAAAAACGTTTTTAGAGTATCTATGGGTAGGATGTCCACCAAGAACTGGGGTGGGATCGTAAGTCGTTGTAACTCTCCAAAATATTCCAAGTCATGAATAAATCGAATTCACTTAGAATCATCAAATAGATGTTATAGCTTCTTATTAATTAACATTCATCGAGAGTTTTTTTTTCCTTTTCCATTGTGACAGAGTCGAGTGAAGGCCTACAAACTGACTTGGAATGTGGGCCATAGGCTGTGTTGAGATTTATAAAAGGCTAAACCACTGATACACGATAGTGTCGTTTAAAGGTTCCACTAGGGATTTTTGCTAGTGCTGAGGTAGAAACTATATAAAATCCGTCATACTTAGGTAAGGTTTTGCTTCATTAGTTAAATGACATTGTTAAAAAATTTGATTTAATATTACATCAATGGTTTGAATTGTAGAATATTATCAAACACGCTGTGTGGATTTCACCGGAAAATTGCAGACTTTAACGTGCTTTCCAAAGCACAGATTCTTGGTATGTAAATGATGGTCACCCATCCACAGACCGACTTCGACATTGCTTACTTTGAAGATGGAAAAGTGGCATTATACACGTTATTTTGTGAAAATACACTTCAACATGACGAAGTGAATCGGGTAACACTACCAAACGATTTGAATACCCATTCTTTTGCGGCATATTGTAGTTTCTTGCCCGTTGTTGGCCAGGCATCAGTTGGCTCATCATGAAAATAATAACTCAACTCTGACCGATTCCTTCACAGTCAAAAAGTACTAACTAGTAAGTATATAATTGCCAAGAGCCTCGACCAACATCCAAAGAGGCCTTCGTTGGGCAGCTGGATCAAAGCCTTGATCCAGAAAGCAGTACTCCTGGACATGGCGCGTATTGTTAGGAGGTTCCTCTCTCAGGAGCCCTGATTACCGGAAGCTTGGACCCTGTTCCCGATACCGGTGGGTCACTATTTGGGCTACTTTTTAGTTTCAAATGGCCTGTTGGTCGAGTGGTTAGCGACCCTGACTGCTAAACCGGAGGTCGTGGGTTCGATTCCCACCCAGGACAAATCTTTGTGTGATGAGCATGATCATTTGTTCTGTGTCTGGATGTAATTTGCCTATAATATGTATGTATTTAGAAATATATAAGTATGTTTATCAGTTGTCTGGTTGCCATAGCACAGGATCTGCCTAGTTTGGGATCTGATGACCGTGTGTGAGTTGTACCAAGATATTAGATATTATATTATAAATAAAAAACTAAGAAGCAAAATTTGTACGGCAACAAAAACAACCGCAATGCCATCTATCCTGTCAGCAACGAACTACTAACGAAATCCTGCATCGCGTAAGCAAAGTTCTCCGTGTGATTTGAACATATACAGCAGTCCGAATATCAACTATCGGGCAGTTGCCCACCAGACATAACAACCGTCTGGTCAGTGGATCCTCCCATTTCAATGGAAGTACGCGGGACTTTTTGTTCCGCATCCCTCTATAAGTAAATGAAAAATAAATACTTGGAACCTATACTAATATAATAAAGTTGAAGACTTTGTTCGTTTGTTCGAACGCGCTAATCTCTGGAACTACCAGTCGGATTTGAAAAATTCTGATAGCCACGGCCATTCATCAAGAATGCTTTAGGCTATACGGGAATGAGTAATTCCCATGGAAACGGGAAAAAAATGGGATATGCGCGTAAGAAGCCGCGGGCAAAAGCTAGTGGCTAATAAGAATAATATAAAGGCAGTTGTACTTCTTAAGAATCAAGTAAAGGAGATGTCACAGGATATTGTGACAGGGCAGCACAAAGCGTTCTCCAAGAATTTTAATTCAATTGGGATCCTACAAAGCAACTGAAATGAAAACTTTTGCGACAACAATGGTTTCATCACAAATATTATGAGAATGTCCTTTCGACAATGTCTGGAAAACTATTATTTTAGCCGTTTGTTCAGCGTCTTGTTTCTAGGCCCTGTTTAATATAACTGACAATGCGACAAATTTGTCAAAAACTGATATAATTGTCACAACTTCGCGACAGGTGCTATTTAAGGCAAATAAACTCACAAAATTGTAGAATTGTCAGATTGTTGCTTCTTACCAGTCATAATTTTTAACCGACTTCAAAAAAAGAGGAGGTTCTCAATTCGGTTGTATTTTTTTATGTTTGTTTCCTCATGTCAACGTAATTTATGAAACGATTTAATAAAATCTTTTTTCATGTGAAAGGATATACGTTCCGATTGGCCCCATTGAAATTTCATCAAAATCGGTTCAGTCGTTTGGTTTTTAAATCAAAATAGCTGGAGGAAAAAGAAAATATATCGTCCAAGTAAGTAAACGAAATCGCGTGTTTTGCTTTCCTGTGACTTTCCAGTGGTGTTGATAGGTGTCTACCTCTAAAAAGTGAGAAATAAAAACACTACAAAGTATAACATAACTTTGTCGGTGTTAAAATACGAAGAAACAACCAAAAACAAAAGTTTTTTATTAAATAAGGCCCCTGGTTGCTTTCTTATACCTGAAAAATCTAGAAATATGTTGAACATCTTTAGAAATAGGCTAATCCAATGGTATCTACTTAGATAATGTGTGCGATTTTTATAGATTGAGGTAAAAACAAAACATTGTTATTGATTTTTATAACCCACCATCATACCTTATGGTAAGCGATAAGTAAGGGTAGGCCAGCCCCATACATAATGCCCAAAAAAAAAAAACACCACATTATTCAGGGTTGAAATCACGATACTGACGATGCGAATTTTTGTCCACTTTGAAAGAGGACGAAATTTTTTTTTTTGGGCATTATGTATGGGCTGGCCTATCCTTACTGTAGCCTACTGCACGCGCATGAGCGATAGTGAGATCGACGATGGAGCACGCATCTCTAGAAGTAACCTAGAAGTAAAGAGAGGTACCATAAACTGAGAAAACAAAGTTTGAGCCCCATTAATTTTTTTATTTTTTCTTTGTTGTTATATATAATATAACAACAAAGAAATAATAAAAAATTGGCGGCAGAAGAAATACACACACTGTGAAAATTTCAACTGTCTAAGTAATAGGGTTCCGTTGGTAACTCTTCGGGTACGAAACCCTAAAGTGCGTGTGTAGGCCACGTGCAGTGTAGGGTTCCGTAGTTGCACGTCACAATTTCCGACTCAAAATGGTAAGCTTAGCAGTTTTCGAGATAAGGCTCCACAGTACACACAGACAAACTGTTAACTCGTTTCATTCATGTTCATTCGCAAACAAATAATTTCATCTTATCAGATGTGATTGTAGTGTCATGAATCGTCACTACCTACTTGATTAAAATGATAAAAATAGGTTTTTCCTCTTATTTGTTTTCGAGGATCCATTAAGATAATAATTATCTGTATGAAATAAGCCGATCGATATTACTCAATATTTTGGCATCGTTGTTTTGCATTATAACTCATTGTGCACATACAAATCTTCGCTTGCGGTTTCACTCTAATTTTAGTAAACTGCGCATTAGGTTTTTAAAACTTAAATTAGCTGGTTCGCGGTAGCGTAAGAAAAGAGTGTCTGGAAGGATATCAGGGAGGCCTTCGCTCATCAGTGGAACACTATCATCATTATCATATCAGCCGAAAGACGTCCACTAATGGACATAGGACTCCCCCAAGTGTCCCCACAACAACCGGTCCCGTGCGTTCCTTCCAACTTTGCGTCTTCCGGTACGCGTTCGCCACTCCAGAACTTTTTGGCCCCGTCGATCATCTGTTGAACGAGAAATGAGTCCTGCCCACTGCCACTTCAGTTTGGCGATCCTTCGGGCTATGTCGGTAACCTTAGTTCTGTTGCGGATATCATCAATCCTGATTCGATCACGCAAGAAAACTCTGAAACTGAAATCTGAAAATGTTTATATCCAAAATAATAAAACATGGGCTAGGATGCAGTAGTTAGGTAATCGTTTTTTGTTTACAGATGAGAGTTTATCCACGGCAAGAAGGCCGTAACTCGGGTGAAGACGGATGGAGAGCTTGCTTGACAACCCTCGCTGGGCCCGAAGGAGACCACACCGACCTGAAAATATTATACTCTTGTAGCCTTGGTTCTCTTGCGGATATCGATCACGCAAGGAAACTCTGAGCATTGATCTTTGGGTGACTTTAAGCCTTCTGATGAGGCCCATTGTGAGCGACCACGTTTTGGTTTCATAAGTCATCACTGGCAACACGCACACTATAATAGGTTATTAAAAAAAAAATTACATGTAGAGGATGATCTAAGCGTCAAAATTGTACTAATATCTATTCAGTAGTTTTGCGTTATTGACTAGGTAGTAGCTTGTGGCTAAACAATAACAACCGCAAAGTTCAAACTTCAAGGTAAAGCTACGTCTAACCAGTACATACCGAGTTTCACGTTAAGCCCAACGGCTTAACATGTTTTTAAATGGTCCCGAGTGCCCTTTGGCCATCTTCACAGACGTTATGGTAAGTCAGGAGCCAGCTGCATCTGGTTGGACTAGAATCCAATCCCAAGATAGCTGGAAAAAAGCTAGGCCGATTGAAATATCATCACAAACTTCTTTCGCATTGTATGTGTATAGCACAAACTTAATGGCTTGGCATAAACAAGGAAACATAAATAAAACCTGAGATTGGGAAAATCCATATTCCAAATTAGATTTAACTGTTTATAATTATTAGCTGTATCTTAGATAAGATAATTATTTTAATTTCCTGTTTTGTCAAAATTTTCCAATCTCTACATGTGTGGCTGAGACGCCGTTGCTAAGTAAACGCTGAATCAATTTGGTCAGAACTAATATTGTAAAACATTTAAATTGATCTTTATTTTAGGACGCAATAAGGATGTTGCCTGGGTTAAAAAAAACATGATTCTATTAAGTCTGTCAGTTAGAATATCGAAATATATAAATATATATCCTTCCGTATTTTATATTTTATCAAATAAATAAAAAATTAAAAATATAAAACGCAACAAATATAAGGAGTGGGGGTTTGTAACGTCACTTTCCAGTAAAAAGTGTACTGGTAAGTGACGTCACACGAATTTTCAACGCACTGTTTCGTCTTCATGTTTTGTTTACGTGACAAAAGAAAAACTATGTGTCTAATACTTTTAGAAATCTATCTGACAGATTAATAGATTTTTTAAAGTCGAATACCCTCTTTTATTATTTTTATTCTATACATTTTAATTAAACTACATTGGTTCAGGTAGCGGTTTAGATTTTTTAAAAATCCGATTCCGATGTCGACAAGACTATAAACTAGACAGTTACACAAATAAAAACCTGCCAAGTGCGAGTCGGACTCGCGTGCAAAGGGTCCCAAACGAATAATATTTTTTTAAACATGTTACTTTAAAATCTGACTTCTTATAGTAATCTATCCAATTTAAGGCTCAGTAGTTTTGGAGATAAGGATATATTTTCTTTCGGATTTCTTTTAATTATAAAAAAAAAATTACCGCTTTATTTTGACGTGTCACACGATACAGTTGGAAAACCTATTTTTTTAATTTTTCTCTATTTTCCTTCCAAAAAATTATCCCATTTACAAAATTTATTTATTTACTTTCCGCGTCCTTATTTGGGTCACAGAAGGTTCTGTGTACCAAATTTCGCAGATTCGGAGACAGACAAACAACCGAGTGATCCTATAAGGGTTCCGTTTTTTCCATACCCTTTAGAACCCCAAAAACAGAGTCTAAAACAGATAACCATTTCCAACTGCAACGCAATAACCACCCACTTCACCCCTTCAAAATTCGAAAGCGCTCATCTAATATTAAAACCTGTCAGCCAGCTCATCACGGTTCAGTCCCGTAATTAATCAGTTCGCCTTACCTTTCCCAAAGACAGAGGCTTACTATTCACAGAGCGTTTCATTAGCTTCGTCATACCTTTGACACGGCCGACTTTTTGTACCCCTAGGCCTGCTTGAAGAGTGATTAATTATGTTCAAGCCGTAGTGAGCAGATTCTGCGTGGCTAAAAATAGCCTGTATTTTGTTTCTTTGTGGTAAAAGGGGTTACTGGTGGATAGTTCCTTTTAGGAGGTGTCATAAAGCCCTAAGGACTTAATTGCTTGTACTAATATTCTAAATGCGAAAGTACTTTACTCTGTTTGACTGTCGTTTTGTCTATCTGTTACTTCTTTCCGTCTTAACAGCTGGTCAGAAATGAATCAACACACGAGTAGACCACATCCTGGAATATTAGAGGAATAGGGCATGTCCTATAATGTTGTTAATGTCCTGTATGTCGTCATATCTTTGGCACGGATGACATTTTGTACCCCTAGACCTGCTTGAAGAGTGATTAATTATGTTCAATCCGTAGTGAGCAGATTCTTCTTGGCTAAAAATAGCCTGTCTTTTGTTTCTTTGTGGTAAAAGGGGTTACTGGTGGATAGTTCCTTTTAGGAGGTGTCTTAAAGCTATGAGGAGTTTATTGCTTGTACTAATATTCTAAATGCGGAAGTAACTCTGTTTGTTTGTCGTTTTGTCTATCTGTTACTTCTTTCCGTCTTAACAGCTGGTCAGAAATGAATCAACACACGAGTAGACCACATCCTGGAATATTAGAGGAATAGGGCATGTCCTAAAATGTTGTTAATGTCCTGTATGTCGTCATACCTTTGGCACGGTTGACATTTTGTACCCCTAGGCCTGCTTGAAGAGTGATTAATTATGTTCAAGCCGTAGTGTTCTGTATGGTGTTGAACGTAAAAGAATAGCACCATCCTATGACCTCCCGTGGGTGTTGTAAGAGGCGATTAAGGGACTCACCAGAGAATGGGTAGCAGCATTCTCTGTGCATTGCAACAGCTACACTGCGATCGCCAACCTGCCTGCCAAGCATGGCGATTATGGCAACCCGTATCCTCCTTTGGAGGAGGCCTATGTTCAGCAGTGAATGTCTTTCGGCATATATGGTGGTGGTGGTAGTTAGCAGATTCTGTTTGGCTAAAAATAGTCTGTCTTTTGTTTATTTGTGGTAAAAAGGGTTACTGGTCGATAGTTCTTTTAGAGAGATGCCTTAAAGCCATGAGAAATTGATTGCTTCTTGTGGCATACTACCCATATATATTACGGGAAGACCACGTTCAGGGATATTATAGGATACTTTTCGTCACGTGAGTATATTGCCTTGAGATAATTTTCGACTTAGCTAGAGTCTAATGACATGTTTAAGCCATTTGTTCCAGAGTGAGAGAGAGACAAAACTATTTTGTTTTAAGCATACCTAAATTTTATTTTTTCTATGTACCGTGCGTGTTTCATGTAAGTGCGAAATAAATATATATTTTTTTTCTTAATTGGACAAATTATAGTATCCATTTTTTATAGCAGAATTATGATCGCATTGAAACGTCCACTTACTGTTCCAGTTTTACGTTTGGTTAGGTTATGTTAGGCTAAACACACCTTATTATTGCTCACGTCTTCACTTTTTTTTATAATTTATTTAATATGGGTTTGCTCTTAACTGTAGTCTAGGTCATAGATGACAGAGACAAAGTCGACGATGAAGCGAGCTTACTTGAATCCTAAGAAAACTATTTAGATCATTTGCTCAAATAAAAAGTATCGTAATATTAAGTAAATTTAGTTAGTATTCGACTGTGTGTGTGTGTGCTTCAATTTTAATCAAATCTGTTCAGCTGTTAAAACGGGAATTGGTAACAAACAATGTGTGATAATCAGTGGTGGAAATAGGTAGAGCTATTTGGGTTCAATGGTCTCAAATTTATATTGTCAGGAGGATCTCCTTGGTTCCAGGTCTCTGGCAGACAAAGTAGCCCTTTGGAAGCGTCTGGCGAAAAGTAAAAGAGAATTTGAAATAGGAATATAAAAATATGTTTTGTTTTCTTTTGGGACTCCGGTACCAATGTTCATTGAAGGCAGATGCCAAATATATTATGAAGTTTAAACCTTAAACATAGTTTCATTTTATAATAATTTCAATAGGTAGCACTAGCGTGAGTCCGCTGGTGTTACAATATATTAATATGGATATGGCACTGGGATCCCGCGATTTTAAATTTATCCGCTGACTGAAAGTAAGGATTTAATAAGTAAAATAGATTTCGATTTCACTTTACCTTATCTTAGATACTTATGTAAAACACGTAAATTTAGTAGTAATCTAATTTTATGCGGTTAATTCTAATTTTATTTAAGTTCAGTTATAATCCGTGACATATATACACACGAGTACCTATAAATATCATCACCAAAGTTAACAAGTATTTTTTTTAAATCCCAGTGTTAGTGAATCCCCGCATCTCTGGCATGTCCATACTATGAGACCTTGTCGCAAGTAGCATAAATAGCTCTACCTACTCCGACCACTGGTGATAATACTACAAACATTCTTGACGCAGACCGTTAGAAGGAAGCATACATTTCTATTAAACTAAGAGAATATATCCGTGGCTGGCGTGAACACATTGACAGGTCGACTTCTATGTTTTTTTTATTGGCTTAATACATCCTACCCAGTAGGAATATATATGAAAAAATTGACAGTTCCAAATATACATAAGTTTTGGAGCAATCGACTTTGGTAATATGTTGACATCTCGCATATTTACATGTCTAACTTAACAAAACCACATGTCAAATCAGCAACTCACATGTTTTTGTGATCGGACATTGATATTTTGTGGTGATAATATTATAAACATTCTTGACGCAGACCGTTAGAAGGAAGCATACATTTCTATTCAACTAAGAGAATATATAAAAACCTAAGAAAAAGCCTTATAAACCAAAATGGCCGCCCATAAATCTGAATCTTACCTAACCTAAAGAACAAACGCAAGGAAAGCTTAAATAAAACAAAAAATAATTTAGTCACATTCCGGGATTTTCGGCGCCATGATTTACAAATCGTGAACATATTACTTACTATATAAAGCGACCCTATTCCATCCCCCTTTTATCTAACAGTCCTCCAGGGTGGATTTCCAGTGGGTTGAATAAAATATACTTTTTTGTAGAAAATATGAGAAAGGACGGAAAGTACTGAAGGGACGGGGTGGACGCTAAACAATGACTGTCAGAGATAAGAGGGGATAGTTTGAACCTAGATAAATGTTTCATACAGTGGACTTCATTTTTTGAGAAGTAAATAAATAAGGCTTTTTCTTCAAGTTATTTTGTGATTTATCAAAATACTTATCTTGGTATTTTTTCGAAAACTTGGTCAAACTACTTCTATTTTGTTTTTGATAATAGTTCTGTGTTCTGTTAATCAATTTCAATGCCCCCATAGTAAGTCTTAAGGAAACTGGTTTGAAATATAAAAGCAAAGATTTGAAGACAATCAAGTAACATTCTAACCCACAGGTGGAGAGGGACATTAAAGGCTGATTCTGCAGATTTTTCGTAAAAAAATGGTGTCACAGTAGGTAAATAGATTAATTATTATCTATACTTCTACATGTCAATTGTTTTTGGTCAGTTTAAACTACCTAGTTGAGGCCGGTGTTTCCTAGCTGACTACCCTAAGAAGAAACACGGAAAAAATCTCGAGTTTAAAGACTTTTTTAAATTCCATATAGGTATTTTCCGGTAGTGGCGGATTACAGGGCTTAGTACTTCGGAAACCCAGGTAACCTCTGTGAGATAGTAAAACTAAGGCGTTTCTGGCCTTCCTTGGGGAGCTGAGGTGGATCGAATGACACATTTATCCTACCTGCGGAAACCAGCCTGATTTACATATAAACTCCATATAATCCGTTCTTTTCAAACATAATTACGAGAACCATCAACCACTTAGTTTAGTGTCGAGGTGACCTTTTGATAGAAAAAACCAAATAAATTTGAGTGGCATGACCAGATAGGACAAGCATTTTGTCAGTAGAAACAACCGAAGGACACCCATCGACGGAAATGGACAGAAAAATACTCATAAGTACCTCTGTTTGTACTTTTTCCCGACAGCGCTGTTTTATGCATAAGTAGGTCCAGTTATTTTTATTTAATAGAAAGGAATGGGTTAAATCCTACAGGAGGTACTAGGTCAGAAGCAGGGAAACTCCGGTAACAATAAAAAGTGGTATGTATTAAAATAGAAGCAAACTGAACAAACGGACAATCAATCGTAGAACTTAAGTTTAAAAAAAATGAGTGTGCGCTTCGTAAGGAGGAGGACGATGACGCAGTGTCGTGTGGCCGGTGCGCGCTCGCAGCTTAAGCGCCCTCTCCGCGACCGCAGCTATCGCCGGTCGACCGGCGCGTAGTGATGTCTGCAACACCAATATAACTACAACTACTAAAATAACTGCTACTATAACTGTACAAAAATAATATAATTTGGTAACAATAACTTCCAAGTCTAGAATAGTTTACTATTTGATCGCCGTTCTCTCTTGAGAATAAGGCAGGCAAAGTCTTTAGTTATTTGATTAAAACTCGATCCGCTTCAAGGGAACGAATATGGAAATACTTACTTAACTGTGATAAACCGGTATTTTCAGCCTACTTCTGGAATAGTTCCCCTGAGGAAGATTATATACTTTAAGCCTATATTTTAGTGCGAAAATTTACCTGAAAATGAAAACAGATGAAACCTTTTAGAATGTAATTTATCTTTATTTTGATTGTTATTCACTATTTTACACCGAAGTATTTGCTGTCTCCTCCATACTAAAATTACAAATGGTTTATATGTTTTATGTTTATTTTATAGATATACAGCGTGACATTTTATGGCTGTTTTGCGCAGCGAAATGAGTTTATCTTGGTAATACAACCGATTTCATGAAAAATAATAAATTTAAAATCATGAAATGGCAGAATAACAATTGTGATAAACAAAACTCGAAAGCGACTTCGAACCATTAGTTATACATCGCGATAGTTTCGCGCAAAGTTCCGCGGTTGTTGCCCTTCGCGTATCAACCAGCCAACCAGATAGGTACTCCTGATTTAATGAAACACAATAGGTACCGAATAAGTTAACATAAAAGGATGCCGCGCGCGATGCGCGGGGCCTCACTCGCCGCGTGGTTGTAGGCAATTTTATGCCGTATTACTACGCACGAGAGCTTATTTTGCTCTGAACATTTATGAATCGCTTTTCACTTTGTCGGCGAACGGCGACGCGTGCGTGTGTTAAGTAGTACCTACATCACGTCACGTGAGTTACTATTGCTTCTCACGTTTTCGAGTTTATGTTTTTTTTTAACTATTTGAAAACAAAAACATTTTTATTTTTTAGTTTAACTTTATGCTTCGATAGTAGTCTGCCGCGGGAAAACAACCATTAAAGTTTTAGCGTATGTACATCTTTGTTACGTTTTAACGAATTACTACCAATTTCGATGAATGTTGAATACCTATAGAGATAGATTGGACCTTGGAGAACGACTATTCCCTTGGGATAAAATTTGATTGCATTGCACTTAAAAAATTACACGCCATTTAAATCTTTCTGACAGCTGTCATAATATTGCCAATACACAAAAATAAAAAGCAAGCTTTAAACAATGCCGACTATTGTTTTTAACTGTAAACCATTTAATTTATTTTTTAATGTAGTTTCACAATTGCACAAATGTTTGCATGCCTAATGTAAGGTAGATTGTACAAGGATCACCCACCTTACTGTAACACCTTATTTGAATTACCTGCAAATAAACTCTACTTTACTTCACTTTAACGCAGGGCCAATTCTTGAATTTTTAAGAGCGTTGACATTCGGCACGCGTCTGTCAAAAACACCACTAATTCTTCTATTTTTTTGTAAGCTTTTGACATTGAATGCATCTGAAATATTTTTTTTAGTTGAATTTGAACGCTTAATTGGCTTTGGTTTCAATTATTTTTATTTTCGCTACATACAATTAATAGAAAACACCCACGAAAGGATATTTGTGGCCCAAACTCATACTGCGCTACTAAACTTCTTCAAAAAGAAAATAAAAACAAGTAACATTTTGGATTCCAGAACTTTCCGTGAAGTTTCTCGCAATTAGCGGCTAAAGTCTAGACCAAGGATGGCAAATCCATATTTGTGATTATGCCATTTTTATGAAATGCATATTATTGCATATGGCATTGGCGTACCATTAAAGAATCTTGTAATAGAGATAAAGTAATATTAATAGAAAATGTGATTTTTGCCATTGCAAATTAGACATTAACAACAACAGCAGAATTTGGTAATTGTTCAATTCAGTAACAAACTATGAGCCAATTCTGAATTACATAAAAACTGGTTCAATTTGACTTTAAATGCGTTTATTCTTCGCGATATTTCATTCAAACTAGCAAGTCCTTTTTCGGACTAGGCCAAAAATGTTAGTTTAGATATAAAGAAAAAAAGAAAAAGAGTTTATTTGAAACAAGCATGACGCATACCAAAAAAAAAAAGTAAATTACAAAAGTTATGCAAGTTGGGAAGATATGCGTCATATTCGCGCAAAACGGCCATCGCTCAGCATAATGCTGGGACTCGTGTGCGAGACAGAGCCACAGCGCTGGTTTTCAGCGACAATCGGCGTTGACAGTATGACGTCGATCGGGGCAGAATAAAAAGTAATTAAAACTGAATAAATAAACAAAAAATAAATATAATATGGGTGAAATATAATAAATATAACGTCTAGAAAACGGCAACAGATTGTTGCGCAGACAAGGGACCGTAGCCGACAAAAAAGTGGCGCGCAACACTAAATAAAAAAATAAAAAAAATTTAAAAATATTTTTCTTTTTCGTTCGAAAAGAACAGCGAAAGCAATTTCAAGTTTTTTTTTATAATTATGTAGAAAGTGCAAAATCACTCTGTCTTTTGAGTTGGTAGGAAATACCGTGAAGAGTTTACGCTCGTAAGCAGAATGCAAGCAGAACTGAAATTATTTGACAAAATTTGATTTGTTGCGTGTGCCATGCTTGTTGTTGGTTTGCCACCCCTGGTTAGACCGAGGCAATGAAAACTTGGACGATGCACCTCTTTCGCTGTAGCGGTGACGTCAGCCATGAATGACGTCATTAGTGCCCATTTACGAAGCTGCGGGTGCCTGATTATTTTTGTTTTAATAATTGCTGTTCTTTTTTCAGCTAGTAACTGTGTGAGAATTCAACAGAAGGAAACTTTGAAGTTTTTTAATTTCTTGTAAGAAGTAGACAAATCAATAATAAAATAATAATATTTTGGCGATAATAAAAACTTAATTAATGGAAATATGCAATGTATTTTTTTTCTTAATCCTCGCTGTTCCGTTTTTCTGGGACTCGCTGATCGTCATTGCTTTGTCGGTAGTCAATTTCAGTTATTGGGAGTAGGTAGTATGCGGCTTGTCCGAAAAGTATGCTTGTTCTGATACTTTTTCATTCCGTAAACACATTTTATCGTGACTAAATAATAATATAATAATAATAATAATTTATTCAAATAAAAACGTCTACAAAAATGTACATTTAGTCAGCAGTAATAATATTTTCCATACAATAATAGTGCCTAAAAATAAACTAAACTAAGATATTTTTATTAAACATGCAATTAACGGTGGTTCGGAATTGCATTGTTAAACAGCGATCCGTCCGATCTAGGTTACTTTAAACCTGTGTTTCAGGCCATCAAATAATAATCGATGGGGTGGATCTTCAAGTTAAGAAACGCTTGCCGAGGTTGGTCTGTGGATGGGTGACCATCGTAACATTCCGAGACTCCTCCGTGCCTCGGAAAGCACGTTAAGCCGTTGGTCTCGGCTGTCATTTGTAGACCTTTTGGATAGTCAGAAGCTAGAAAATCTGACTCCAGTCTGGCCAAGAAGTACTAAGTACGAAGTTAATGGGTTGTGGAGGTCTGGCAGGCAGCCGCTCCACGTAAAATACTGGTATTCAGTTGATTCCGGTTTGACTGGAAGCCGACCCCAATATAGATGAGAAAAAGGCTATAGTAGGCGCCAGATAATCGTGGAATAACGGTCATTGACCCACCTACAATTATTGACATTTTTAATTTGAAAAACGGAATTAATGACACAAAGCTGTCCCGAATCATCATCTCTCGTGATCCTTAACATTGTCTAATAATGAAAAACGATTCATATTTAATTGTTCAGGTACCTATGAACAGTTATTAGGGAAAGGTCAATGTACTTTATTCCACATTTATCTGGCGCCTACTATAGGCAGATGTTGATGAAATACCTTTTATGTCAAATGGCCTGGCTTAGCGCTCTACCTTATTTGATAATTCCTGTTTGTACAAGCATACATGTGCGTTAAGACGGCGAAACAAATGACTAGCACACTATGCAGTTTATGCGCCAATGTTTCCACAAACTGTTTGCGCAAGCAAAATAGAGCGTGTAGCCAAACCTTTAAACGTTAATTTCCTAAAAAGCTTTCCAAAATTTTCAATCGCTATTTCCCGTCATTAAACGGATAAGGGCTAAAAATTGGCCCTTTTCACCTTTCTACAATGGCTCCATTTTTCAGAAGCAACCCTGTCTCACCTGCGAAAGGTCCCTTTGACCCTAAGCCTTCAATAGGAACCCTCCGGATGGCCTGTCATCGAGATACCCTTGTTATTTGAATATAACTACGATGGTCGTTTAGACCCCAGGGTATTGTATATTACGCCTTCGAAAAAGTTTTAAACAGCCATTTAGATAGTTATAACGGTCCATTGGGAAGTATTATGACTGTCCTATCCTGTCTTTTGTAATGGGATAGAAATGGAATGTTGAATTTTCTTGTATATTTTATAAAAGGATCTCTTTTCGAGGGTCATTGGCTGAAGTTTTACGGATAATCAGGAAGTAGGTTTGTTATCACGTGAAAAACTGCTTCATATGAGGATCTTCATTGATTGCTACCGTCAAACAATTAAATATTTTGATAGATTGAAGTGGGTATGTAGGTATTATTGTGTTTTAGTAAGATCTTCTTCATTTTTCGGACTTTACCTAAGTAGAATTTATAAGTTGGCCTGCCGTTGGGTTGTCGTTTGCTGGCCTCTTGGTCGAGTGGTTAGTGACCCTGATCGCTAAACCGGAGGTCGTGGGTTCGATTCCCACCCAGAACAAATCTTTGTGTGATGAGCATGATCATTTTGTTCTGTGTCAAGGTGTAATTTGTCTATAATATGTATGTATTTAGAAATATATAAGCATGTTTATCAGTTGTCTGGTTGCCATAGCACAGGCTCTGCCTAGTTTGGGATCGGATGCTCGTGTGTGAGTTGTCCCAAGATATTATATTATATTATAAGTCACTGAATCGATTTTGAATTCATCGCTTAGGACCCATATTTACTATTTTATCTGCCATATATTGCCATTAATATTTTTTTAAAGGCTTAGTAGTACTCACCTGCTGTAACAATTTAGACCATCTTAACGGAAGCGAAAGCGGTAGTGGAAAAAAACGAGAACAAAACAAGATTAGCTAAAAATTTATTTAACGAAAACCTTTTAACCTATTAATAATCAAAATTCAAAAGCGGCAAATTATGTTTAACAAACAGTAATTCTGGAGTTTTGTCATCTTCAAGGCTGTCTGTAAGTGACTCATTTAGAACGGCTTCACCAACCAGTTGCTCACTTGATACGGAACCTGGTGGTGCCGACAAGTAAGCGCGGACGATGGGAGCAAAAACATGAAATTTCGTGTTAAATCTCCACCACATAAACGGGTCTTCGTTGAGTGGGAGCAGATTTTCTTTGGTATATTCATTCATCAATGATTTCCATATCTTTAGTTTGCTCTTGGTATCAGTGGTGTTATCAATCAGATCCTCTTCATCATCAGTGTCGTGTCTTAGCAAGTCTGCCAGTTTTGATTCTACAGTTTCCGCGGGCTTGTGACGGCTTGTGCTTGGTTCATCGTCCTTTGGTTTCGATTCAATTTTAGATCTTTTAGGAGCAGAAGCCCCGTCTTCATTATCTTCACTAAAAGTCTCAAGAATCAAGTCTTGCCGCGATAACAAGCGAATTAATTCAGACTGCACTTGTTTCTTCATGTTTTCATTAAAGAATTTTAACTTAAATCTTGGGTCCAGATATGTGGCCAGTGAATAGAGAGGATTGCTTGAAAGTTCACCAAATTTCGAATTGATGTCATCGATCAGTTCTTTAATCATGTTTTCAAAACTCAGATTGGTGTCAGGTTTTTCTTTTTCTGTCTGCAAGGTATGTTTCAGTGCATGTATTAATGGGATCACGGATGATATGCAAGTTTTTTTATCGCTAAGTTTCCTCGTTATTTCTTCGAAAGGTTTTAATATTTCTACTAGTTTACTAAGACTCGACCATTCTTTTGAAGAAAATGGTGGGATATTGTGGTTGCTGACATACAGACTAATAGAATCCTTGATCTGCAACAGTCGTTCGATCATATAAAAAGTGCTGTTCCATCTGAAATAAATAAAAAAAAATGTTTGCGTTCTGCCTGCGCTATAAATGTCATTAATTCATTAGTTAAGACCTCTTCCACCTCATTTAACTTTTTAGACCTAGGTTCTTGTGTATGCGTACCTAGTTTCATTCAAATCGGTTATTCTAGTCACATTTCGAAAAATAAACACCGTGGGGAGTAAAAGTTTAACCCGGACATCTGTAGTGGTAACCAGTGTTTTTTTTTGCAATTTTCAGGTTAGTGTCAATCAATACATTGCTCTTACTTAAATTTGAAACATTAGTTAGATTAGATCTAGATAATATGTATCAAATCTAAGTTAGAGCGATGTATTGATTATTCTTATGTTTATAATTTTGTATATACATACTTGTAATTGTCGCGTATCATAGTATCATATTTTGATCAAGTTACAACCTGCAAATTGCAAAAAACAAATGAAAATTTTAACTTTTTATCTTAAAGGTACAATAGGGTATTTGACTAAAATAATCAAATTAGTCCGTCAGATTGATTTCCACAAAATATTGGACACGTATTTTTTCTTTTGTCACGTAAACAAAAAATGAAGACGATAAAGTGCGTTGAAAACTCGTGTGACGACACTTACCAGTACACTTTTACTGGAAAGTGCCATTCCAAGCCCCCACTCCTTATGTACGATGCGTTTTATCTTCGTAATTTTTTATTGATTTGATAAAATAAGAAATACGTATTATATCTAACTGACGGACTAAATATAATCATATTTTTTCAACCCAGGCAACATCCCTATTCCGTATATCGCGGCCGATCGCAGCCGCGCGCGATCTATCGCATGCGAATGTCGCGTGCGACTGATGCGACGAAAGATATAGTATGAAAATGTATGGCACCGCTTCCGAAGTCGCCGCACGCGTCTGTCGCAGACCTCGGGAACGGCGCCATACATTCTCATACTCCTTTTGTCGCACGAGATGCTCGGAATTGTACCTTAAGAGATATAATTATTGGTGGTTTTTGCAAATTGGTCATATTGATTAAAAACATACCTGGTAACGCTGTTCTGGATCACTTGAAGTGCAGGTTGATCTAATTGTTCTGTTTGAATTTGTATCAGCTCGTCTTTAGCTATTTGAGAGTATCTAAAATGCTTCGTAATCCTGTTGCATTTTTCAACTAAGTTCATTAATTCTTTATTTTCTAGAGCAGATCGAACACAAAGCTGTAGTGTGTGGACTGTACAATTTACTTCAGATATTTTACACGCCTGATGGGTTGCTCTAATCCTATTTGATCCGCCATCACGAATGAAGCAATGCAACTGCTCGTCTTGGATGTCCCACTCCAGCAGCATCATTCGGAAGTTGTGACAGATCTCATCAGCGCTAGTATGACGGTTGTATGGTGAGCAGCATTTTAAAAGAACCTGCTTTCGAGTGAAGTCTTTGGTGATCCCATGTGCCGATAAGCCTAAAAGTGAAACATTACCAAGAGGCTGCGTCCAGATATCAGCGGTGAATGATAGTTTAGGAAATTGTTTGAGAATTTCTCCGACTTTTCTTGCCATTTTCGGATATATTTCCTCACAAATATGGTCAGTGAAAAATTGACGGCCTCTCAACTTGTAATTTGGTATAACCATTTGCATTACTCGTTGAAAACCAATGCCTTCAACAAAATCGGGCGTTAGATTCTGTAATGCAATCATTTCTCCGATCAAATCGTCTATTTTTCTTGCTACAACATGTGATGTATCCCACATTTGATTTTTTTTTTTAGATTCTTCTTTGGTCTTTTGCTGAAATGATGTCTCTGTTGATGACGTTTCAATCTCAACTATTTCTTTTTGTTCTTCCATTTCACAAAATTCGTCATATTTTTCTTTGTGCATAGACTTTAAATGCCCTTTCAATGCAGTTGTTGTTCGGCCCTTCCAAGAATATTTTTTAAAACATACTTGGCATTCTGCAAAATGTTTGTCTATTTCTTTAAAATAATGCCAAACAGTACTTGTTTTCTGCTTGTTTGTTTGCATTGATGGTGTCACTGTAGATGCTGATGGTATCTCATCTTCTACTATTTCTAGTTGTTCTTCCACTTCATAAAGTTCTTTATATTTTTCTTTGTGCATAGATTTCAAATGGCTTTTCAGTGAAGATGTAGTTCGCCCTTTTCTGGAGTAGTTATTGTAACAGATTTTGCATTTAGCAAAATTTTCATCTATTTCTTCAAAACATTGCCAAATATCACTTGTTTTCGGTCTGCCTACATGCTGCACGGGAGGTGGTGAGATTGAAGATCGTTTTACAGCAGACGGTTTTTTATTCACAACTGTTTCTCGCTGTTCATCCAATATACAAAATTCTTCATATTGTTCCTTGTGCATAGCCTTCAAATGTCCTTTAAGTGGAGTTGTAGACCGGCCCTTATTTGAATAGTTTTTGAAGCAGATTTTGCATTTTACGCAATTTTCACCAACTTCTACGAAGTAATTCCAAACATCACTGCTTTTAGGCTTCATAACGCGATTGGAATAAGTTAAACTGTATATAAAGTCACAACTGATTTATAAAAAAAAACTAACTAAACAAATTCACTGCGCGACTAAACTACACAATATTGAGAGAGCCGAGTGACGGTTACGTCCCTTCCCGCCCGCTTCCCGCTCCCGCACCACAGACGATGTCTCGTTCACGCATGTGCCGTCGCGCGCGGCGTCGCATGCGATTATAAGCCGTAAACTGACCTCCGCTAGGCACAACTTCGTTAAAACATTCCGGCGGGCGTGGAATGCGAAGGCAGAGGTCGATAACTTGCGAATGTTCCGCATTAGCGCAGGCGAAGTCGAGGTCACGTTACAATCCTACTTGAAATAATAATACATACCTATAATATTTGTTGAATCTTGAACTAAATAATGCGGGCTTTTGCGTTCTGTAAACCTTTATAAATCATTCCGATACGTTTCGAGTTCATTAGCACCTCTAGTAATAGTTGAATCTAGGTATAGTTTTTCCTAGTTATTTACCATCACGCTTTTAAATTTGCGGAGGTGGAGGCAGGCGGTGCTATTATGCCGGTGCTGTTAAGTTATTTTTGATTTTTTTATTATTGTCTAATCACTTATTTTGAACAATTATCGTACATGTGATAGTACAATAGCTTACATAATTTAACTATAGTAGGCGCCAGATAATCGTGGAATAACGGTCATTGACCCACCTACAATTATTGACATTTTTAATTTGAAAAACGGAATTAATGACACAAAGCTGTCCCGAATCATCATCTCTCGTGATCCTTAACATTGTCTAATAATGAAAAACGATTCATATTTAATTGTTCAGGTACCTATGAACAGTTATTAGGGAAAGATCGATATACTTTATTCCACATTTATCTGGCGCCTACTATAACCAAATTATTTTGAAGGCCCGGGATGAGCTATGACAAGATCAGATCATCGGATGCATATTTATATACTTAAAGAAGAGGTGTTGACTATTATGGAATGCAGTTTTGTATATAAAAATCTCGAAATTCCCGGATACAGAAATTCCCGAATATTTAATTACAGTGAGGTGTTGGCTTGATGTGTAATGTAATTTTGTATCGATGGCAAAAATCCCGTGAATCAAGAATAGATAATATTAAGTGTATTTTTCCGTTACTTTAATCGTATAGGTACATTTCTACCTACCTAACGTATGGTAGATATTTACCAAACTGATACCTAAAGCAAGTCACGACAGGAAAGGTGATATCTATACTAATCTATGTATACTTCTATACTAATGAAGTATAGATTAGTATCGTCTCCCACTAATATTATAAACGCGAAAGTTTGTAAGTACCTATGGATGGATGTTTGTCACTCAATCACGTCAGAACAGCTGAACGGATCTTGATGAAATTTGGCACAGAGGTATACTTATTAGAGTCTGGATTAACACATAGGATTATTTTTATCCCGGGAGTATGTTATCTTGGGATAATTTTCGATATTAACGCGGGTGGAGCCGCTAGAAATATAATTAATGATAAATATAGTACCGCCAAAATCTGTTTTTTTATTACTCATATCGTACTATGAAATCGATTAATTTATAATACCTAAATGATATTTATTCGTAAATTTTAATTAGCTATGCATTTCCGGATTTCGCGGTATCCCGGAACTATTTTGCATATTTTAAATACTACGTTATTATTTATTTTTAGCCAATTGTGTCCCACTGCAGGGCAAAGGCCTCCCTTTCTTCCTTCATTCAAATACTACGTTACTCCAAAAAAAAAATGCAATAACATACTTCTATTAGGATACATTTACTCTAGATAAGTCATTGGGGGCGAACCTATAACTGTAGATTTACAATGAATCTAGACTAAGGCCCATTATTGAAAAAACATTGACATTAGATTTTAAACTCTACATTCTAAGTTCCGCATAATAAGCCAGCTTACCATACATACATTTATAATAATAATAATTTAATTTTCAGAACAAAATTTCATATAAAATGATTAGTAAGACTTAAAAACTATGTTAGTACCTTAAAACTACTTATTTATTTACCTTAAATTATATTTGACAACGTTCACACTATGCACCCTATTCCAGTGCCGCACAATAGGGCACTCCACCCTTTCTGGTATAGGGTTTAGAAGGCCATTGGGGCTGCCCCGCACACGACACATCAGAGAGGCCACTCTTTTGCGCATAATAGCCCAAAAGCCATCGGTGTTGGCCTCCGCAAACATCCCTGACGCACTACAGTATCGCGGCAACCCCATCAGCATCCTAAACCCATTATTGTAGAGGACCCGCAGGGCACTGAAAGCCTTCTGCGTATAGCGGAGCCACAGGCTGCAGGTGTACATTGTCTGGCAGTACGCCTTAAACAGAGTAATTTTAACCTCTTTTGTGCACCTCGCAAACCTGCGCGCCAACATATTGCTTCTGACTGCCAATGCCCTGATGATGCAATGATTTATTCAGCGCGAGCCACAAGTTCCCTCTATGAAATATTCATACATTTCCAGAGCTAAAGCAAATGACTAACGACTTATAATCAATCTCTGTGGCGCCTGAACTCCTATTCATTATTGGTCTTGTAACAAATCCTGGTGACGCTATCGAGACTTGGAATTTGTCAAGTGAGCCCTAGTTTTTTACGTCTGCTTGGTGAGTTGAATTTGAACATGTAGGTAAGTCGCTTTGCGCGGGCCTGCGGACGGCGAGCGTTGGGTGGCTCGCTGTCCGATCACAATACTTATGACGGTAGCCCGCGAAATACAAATTGGCATACGTTTTTTGCATTTTGCAGGTCTGTGTCAGGTTGTATGTTGATAAAAATACGATTTGCAACCGTAAAAAATATGGCTTTACTGAGTTACAATAATTAAAATCATCAATACAGGTTGTGTCATTCAAGTAACTCGATTGAATAACTTTTTTATGAAATAACCATTCAATCGAGTTAAATGAACTTAGAGAGTTGTATTGATGATTTTAATTATTATAATTCAGTAAATAAATATGTGTTACGGTCGCGAATCATATTTTGTTCAACATACAGCCTGACACTGACTTTAAAATTGCAAAAACATAAGAAAATTTGAATTTCGCGCTCTACCCTGGCACTTCCACCTTAAAACGATCATTGTTCCGCTTTAAGAGGGAGACGGAGCTACACATAGCGAATAGCACTATCCCGTTTATATCATCGGAATTGGATGGCATTAGCACGTCATAGTAGAGCTGTAGGCCCGGGTTGTATTCCACGCGCGCCTCAAAGAGATGCCAGCATAGGAGACGGGGCCCGTTAGGGCCAGAGCCTGCCTAGGTTACGGAACTTGTTCGAAAGAGTCACTGCGGCCGCAGCCCTGGAACTCAAAGGGCTTTAGAAGGAACACGGATGGGTTTTAGCCAGGAAGAGTCTGACACGCTCTTCCGCTCCACCCAGAGCGGAACAAGTCATAAGTGGCTTTGCCCGCGTGAAAATCAGAATGTATCCTAAGAGAACGCACTCTCGGAATGAAAAATTTCGTATGTCGTATTTCAGGACTTGTTCTGCTAAGTTCCATCTAAATCCGTTCAGCCGCGACGTGAAGATGTAACAAATAGACAGAGTTACCTTCGCATTTATAATATGAATCAGGAAGGTATGGGAAATTATAAACGACGATATATACGTTACTGTTTTCGCATCATAGGTAGTTATTTTTGAAGTGTTCAATAACATGATGTATGGTGTGTTTACGTGTTGTGTTTGAAGTTATCGGAGTGGTTCTTAAATGGCCAAATAAAGCCCATGGGCTGGGTTCGGCACTCATTGAGCACATTTAACGTAGATTCCGAAAAGAAAATACACAAAATAACTGCACGAGAAATCCAGTTAAAGAACTATAGAATGTGTTAGAAATTGCAATTGCCCAGCAGTTTAATTTTGAATGGAATCTTACCTACAAGAATACTATTCTGAAGTAAAATCTATGCAACATTTTGATCAAGAATGTCCCTAGAGGGCGCTTTTCTCGTTCTTCTCCATCAAGATACAAGCAATTCTTACTGTAATTAGTTTGATTGAATCAAATACTCTGAGTTTGAGTCAATGAACTTTATTGATAAGCAAATTAAATCCTTATCAGCTAAAATTGACCGTAAAATGAAACCAAGGTGATCGCCCATTTTAACATTCTGTTTATCTGAACTGTTAATATTAATTTCTTAAGGTGTGCAGTAGTAGAGAGTATTCAATAAAAAACCTTCCAAGTGCGAGTCGGACTCACGCACGAAGGGTTCCGTACATTATCTCTAAAAACGGCAAAAAATCATGTCTGTTGTATGGGAGCCCCATTATTTTATTTTTTTTAGTATTTGTTGTTATAGCGGCAACAGAAATAAATCTTCTGTCTAACTATCACGGTTCATGAGATACAGCCTGGTGACAGACAGACAGACAGACGGACGACTTTACGATTTTACCCTTTGGCTACGGAACCCTAAAAAGTGACAAAAAATGCGAAACCTGAAAAGGGTTCATTGTGCTAACTTTTACTATGGGACCAAAAATGAACTAAACATGTATCCGCCCCATACATTTATGTTTGCATAACTCGACAAAATGCACTTTAAATAAAATAGATATTTTTGCGATTTGTCATAATAATGAGTACAATGATCCCCTCTGGTTTTGCGTCTACTGTTACGCTGTATATCTATATACTTATATAAAATAAAGTCGGGTTAGTTACACCATTTATAGCTCAAGAACGACTGGACGGATTTTGAAGATCTTTGGTTTCTTGGATTTGTCTTTGCTCCGAATAGCAGAATAACCATTAAAACATTGGAAAAAAAAATATACAAAAGTCATTTTCGAATACAACGCTATTTCTGATAGGTACATGACAAAAACAAAACACGGCAAAAATGTATTATGAGGCGGTACGAAGTTCGCCGGGACCACTAGTCTTAATATATATATATTTCTTGTGTACGTGTGTATCACTGAACTCCTCCTAAACGGCTGGACCGATGTTGATGAAATTTTTTTTGTGTGTTCAAGGGGATTCGAGAATAGTTTAAATTCACAATTGGACCCGGTAGGTGGCGCTGCAATGTTTTTATTTTAAAATTAAGTTGTCTTTGATTTGTATTTACAATGTGTGTCTGTGTGTGTGCCAAATAAACTAGTTTTCTTTCTTTCTTTCTTTCAATCGATTTCTTTAATTTTTTGTCAGACACAAAGCAAACGTTCGGACAGGACAACGTCTGTCGGGACCGCTAGTATCTTATATATCACAAACACCACAACAGGTATTCTTTACCATACGAAGTTTCTTTCAACTGAATTTAAATCTGCCCCATAATTAAGTTCCTTGACTGTACAACGCGTAGCTCACAAAACTTTCCAACGTGCCAAAGTTTCTCGACCTTCAAACAAAATTGATCTGAACGCTCATTAAGACACCAAATGACAGTCTTCCTCAATGAAGGCAAAGTATCCTTCAGTAATTAACTAGTCAGATTATCGTAATATAAATCTGTAGCATTAATAGTGGGGTTGGCGGAATGCCAAACACTTAATGTAATTGTTTGTATATAGGAGGGGACCTTGCTATGTACTCTATGCCTTTTTTGGCATCAAAATGGCTGTAGTGGCTTGGATTGTAGAAAAACTGGAAGTGTTTTTTTATTGACCTTGGGCATTAAAAATAATAAAATAATCATTAAATTCTGTTAACGTTTGATTTAATTTACTCTTAAGAAACCTTGCATCAATATGTTTTATTTATTCGAAAACATGGGACTATTCGACTACATGTACATTACCAAACCATTAAATAATTTCCCTTTCACACAGTCAAAGCTTAAATGTTCGATTGTGATCGAACATTTAAACTTTGAAACTTGATGAATAGTAGGTAGTCAGAAAGGTCGATAGTGTTAGTAGAGTTAGTGAAAAATTAGGTAAAATAATTGTGTTCTTTCTAAATTAATCATAAAAAAACGCATAGTAAGCTGAGGAACACACATTCCCAAGAAACATAAAGGTGAACTCTCAACATTACTTTCCTATCCAGTTTTCAACATTCTAAGTACTGGCGATTTTCCTTAGCCAATACATACTCGGTATCATAAGTGAAATATATTCAGGGTCAACATACTTCTTTTGACAGGAGCTAAATCTCTGAAATATAAGATTTCTATACATTTGGCTAACAAAGGCATTTTTGGGGCACATGGGTAAAAAAATCGTAATAAAATCGTGGTTATTTGTCAAGTAACCTTCGTTATGGCTGTTATAAAATGTTGGGATACAGGGGACAGGAAATATTAAGGTTTGATAGTGTTTTTGGTGGACGAGTTTTTAATAACATGGCCAGGATATCTAGGAGGGCTGACTACCTTATCTATCTATACGTATAATTAAAATGTAAAAAAAATATTATTGGGACCTTTATCAACGCAAGTAGCACCCAAAACAATGATTGTTAGAATTTTTGTCTGATTGTATGTACGTTTGTGCACGCTAATCTCAGAAACGCCTTATCCAATTTAGATGTGTGTTTTCACTAATACATTGTGGTAAGCTATGCCAATTTAAAGAATTACGTGGAACATTTGTTAAACTATCTATATCTATCTATTCTTTCTCTGTTCAGTAGCATTGACTGAAACTTTACTAAACATCATAATCTTAAAATAAAAATGTCAGCCTCAAGTAACTATTCCACGCGGACGAAGTCGCGGGCAAAAGTTAGTAGTACATTATGTCGCGGTCAACTGGCTTGTTCAGCCGTTTCAATAAAAGCCTTTTCATTTAATTGCGCCAATTTTTAAGAGGCTAATGTGACATCTCTGGTTCTATATCGTTTAATAACTTGCCATGTCACTTATGTCGCTAATTAAACAGCGCAGTTCAATGAAAAGGCTAGGCAACTAATTAAAATAATTAATTAATGCTTCAATGTCACGTGAAGGGGAGGGATGAAATGCACGTACCTAACTAAAAGAGTTATGAATATAAATGTGGATGGATGGACAAGGAGAGGGAGGCCAAAGAAAAGATGGATGGATTGGGTTAGGAGTGATATGAAAAAAAAGGGAGTTAGTGATAGCATGACGGCTGACAGGACAGAATGGATGAAAAAAACGTGTTGCGACGACCCCAAGTAACATGAGATAAGGGCAATATGATGAATGAATGTTTCAATATCCTACTCTAAAAACCTTATGAAAAAGAGTGTCTATCCAAGGAGTTTGTTGCACGTTCTTCTCCTTTGTGGTGAACCTACGCTTTGGAATGCACCATAGGTTTATAATTCAAAAGTTCCTGTTGATTTCGAGTTTGAGTTTAAATCACATTAGGGGCTACCAACATTAAACCTTTTTAAAATTCACGTAAGGTCGATACTAAGAAGGTAAAGTAAGGTGGGTGGTATTTGGATATTCATCATGTATTTCAAAATGCACACTGACCTTGTAATATGACCTTCAGGGCTAAAATAAACAACAGCTGGCTTCATAATGCGTTTTGTCCTATACAAAGAACTTAAGCATTTACTCAATCCTCCCTAGATTATGTGCCCTTACTGTCATCCCACATAAAAAGCGAACTTTATTATTTCCCGGACCTTTTACTTTTTAAAGTGAACACTTTTCTTTTAGCGGCCTTTCTTTTGGGAGACCCATATCAGCGCTAAGGCACCTTGCACACTAACGCGTGGCCACACATCGATTCCGGAAATATACGAAAATGCACATAAAATGCTATATTATTATATATGGATTCGAAAATGTACGTAACTAACTTTTTAGACTTATGTATCCGTATGAAGTTTCATAAAAATCGGTTCATTCATTTCGAAAAACAAGGACTTGAAAGTGTATGAAATGCCGTAGGTTATAAACGCTCTTAATAACCATTACGCACTAGGCCGCCACAAACACTTCAAGTTGCACACAATGTAACATTCTATTCAGCGATGACAACTGTCAAAAGTTCAAAAGATATTGGATTTACAGCGCTACCAACAGTATTCTAAGCATGATTGCAAGTTGCCTGGACTATATTTATGTGGGTCGCTGTTGTGCAATTAATCAAGGGTTATCTTATAGTAGGCGCCAGATAAATGTGGAATAAAGTATATTGACCTTTCCCTAATAACTGTTCATAGGTACCTGAACAATTAAATATGAATCGTTTTTCATTATTAGACAATGTTAAGGATCACGAGAGATGATGATTCGGGACAGCTTTGTGTCATTAATTCCGTTTTTCAAATAAAAAATGTCAATAATTGTAGGTGGGTCAATGACCGTTATTCCACGATTATCTGGCGCCTACTATAGCAGTGATCCACCTTTATTTGTTGTGTTGTTTATTTATACCAGTGCTAACTAACATAGTCATAAGTTTTACTAACAGTTTTGAGTCATAGATACCCAAAAAAGAGAAATTCTATTCTATTCTATAATTCCTCATGACCAATCCCTTTCATTTCGTTAATTGTTATCTCAGATGGAATTCTTTTACGATGAGCTGCGACTAGTTGCGGCCAAACTATGTGTAGGCGCTTTTAAAAGACAAGTATGAACGTCCACACATGTTGGTCGGAATGACCAAAGTCACAGAGAAAAGTAGTTTAACCAAAGTTGGCCGTAGCTGATTAGTGTGCAAGGTCCCTAAGATTGAACAAAAAAATCTTCACTGACCCCTTCTTAGAATCATTCCATTTGGCTGGGTTCTGTCCAGATACCACAATAGTTTTCTCTTTGGGTTCCATTAACGCTAAAAGTCTAATTTATCATCATGCAGTCGCCATATTGTTTATAGGTTTGTTCACCAAAGTTATGGATAATGTTATTACAGTTATTTTTTAGGGTTCCGTACACAAAGGGTTAAACGGGACCCGATTACTAAGACTCCGCTGTCCGTCCGTCTGGCTGTCTATCCGTCTGTCATCAGGCTGTATCTCATTAACCGTGATAGTTCGACAGGTTAAATTTTCACAGATGATGTATTAAAATTTCTGTTGCCGCTATTACAACAAATACTAAAAAATGGAATAAAATAAACATTTAAGGGACTCCCATACAACAGACATGATTTTTTTAGCCGTTTTATAGTACGGAATCCTTCGTGCGCGAGTCCGACTCACACTTGGCCGGCTTTTCCATATTTTACGCTGTATGGCGCTAAATGCCAGTCATTAACGCTAAGTGTGGCATTACTAGAAATTGTACTCTCTTTGAACAATAAAAATAAATTTCTTTGCTCTTAGCTGAAGCCATTATTTGGTAGTACAATATTTTTAGTCTGTAAAAACAATTTTTATAGTTTTCATTAATAGGGGTGAAACTAAGGTATGGAGAATTTCCATGCAGTAATGAACATTCTGTTTTTAATTTGTTTTATATTTACCCAATTTTAACCTGTTTATAATCGCATGTAACAAATTCATATCAAAACAAATTAGACTTTGCCGGGTGGCCGGGGATCAGACGAATGGCGAGTTATGGCAGAGTCTTAATATTTACCTATTTAAAAGAGTATCCATGGAGTTTCTTGCACGTTCTTTTTCAGATCTTCGCTTTGGAACGTTTTGTTGTTTTGACTGACTGACCGTGCCAATTCAAAAGTGCCTGTAAATGGATAATTGGTGGACTGCCGAGAGAAGGAATTTTTTTTTAACAACATAATCAAAGTCAATGTCAATTCATTTATTTTAACTAAACCATTAAAAGGTACTTTTGAACGTCAAATTTACAGTTTTAAATTAAAATATAAGTGACTTTAGTAGTTTTTTTCATTCGCAAAAAGTAGATTCTTATGGAGAAGAACGGACAAGAAACTCCATAGTTACTCTTTTCAAATAGAAGTTTTACAATATTTTGTATACATAGGTACATTGAAAAATTGATTATATTATGTGAGCACAATGTACCCAGAATTACACTAATATACAGCACACACTTATATACTAATAGGTACAACAAAGCAATACAAAATTTAGTTTGCTAGCAAGGGACATGGTATTTAGAAACGAAGTCTTCTAAATCATATAGTTATGTTGTTAAAATATTAGTTCCTCAACTAAATAATGTAAGCCTTCAAAAACATCCAGCAATTGCAATTTACGAGAAACTTGCTCCAGATTCCAAACCCAAATATCATATCATCCCTATGATAGTGAGTATCATAAAATCGCACGTATCCATGGGAAGATTCACCCTAACACCGGATCCTATGACGTGTATCGTAAGAAATGGGTAAATAATGGCCGCATCGGACCAAGCACGGGTGGTGAAACCGATGAGGGCCTCGTAAGTATACAGGAAAGGGATTCTCGAGGCGATCACTTGACATCGAGTGGTTAGGTAGCAATGCTGTGCATGAGCGTAGAGTAAAACCTGAGATAAACCGAGTGATCGCAAATCTATGTTGTTTATTTATTTTTCTTCTTACAAGCATCATTCATTACAGGCCTTAACCTAACAGTATAGTTATCATATCAACTAATATGTGTAATACAATAGCTAATATAATATATACATAGGTGTATAGAGGTATGCGGTACAGAGAGTAAAGTCCCGCATACCTTCACTGAAAAATGGGAGGATCCTCCAGCCAGGCGGTTATTGTATCTGGTGGGCAACTGCCCGATAGTTGGTATTCGGACTGTTGTATATGTTCAAATCGCACGGAAAACTTTGCTTGCGCGATGCAGGATTTCGATGTTAGTTCGTCGTAGATGGCGCTGCGGTTTTTTTTGTTGCCGTACAAATTTCGCTTCTTAGTTTTTCATGTGGCGGCATTGATGCCGTTACTGGTGCATAATAATTTTAAATAAAATAATCTAAATACTATTTGCTAAAGAACTACCAATAATTCAACTTAAAAAAACAACTTATTTAACGTTAAATACCTAACATCATATATAACATTATACTCTTATAACCTTACATAACTAACTAAATTCAATATAACTGTACAAAAAAATATCCAGTCTCTCATGGACTTCGTTCACCACCCGGATTGTTCGCGTGAGGGGTCAGCAGAGGTGCTTTCGCCAGCAGATTGGTTCTAGTCACAGGCACGTTTAGCAGTTGCGGGCGTCGCCACTTACACACGTAGGCGCTAAGTTACACAGTTAGTAGTAACGCTAAGTTGTCTATAGACAACTTTATTAATAGCAGTCTCATGAGAATATAGAATACCGAGACTAGAAAACTTTCATTCGACACAGACAACACAACAGCAACATAGACAAAGTAAAGGAAATAATAATCGTAGTAAAGAACTGTGCTGGGTGCACCCACAGCGAAAGAGTTTTATTTTATTCTATTGTAGAAATAAGGAAAGCAATACTTAATGAACTATTTTAATAAAATATACCAGACTACAATATGACAAAAAACGTTTTGACAGGTAGAGGGCCTAGCATTATATTTATAATTGAATGTGTAATGATGCAAATGTTTGCTATGATATTTACGGTAGGCGTTCATATTTCGATCAAATTCCGCAATTACTGAGCATCAGAGAGCCCCCCGCAGTGACGTGGCTGTGAGTGAATAAAAAAGACACTTAATTGAGCTCCAATCAATCCTTAGAATCATTGGCATTCATTCGTTTAAAATGGTTATATTTCTAACGCTACCCGCTATCGCCTCCGCCTTTCCTATATCAGTACCCTGTAAGTGTTCTGTAATACATCTATTGAATTATTCAAGGCCGTAGTTGGCGGATATTTGGCGTTCTCAGTTGAAGCCTGTAAATCTGGTTTCAGTTTGGATCTACTATCTTATTAGCATATGGCAAATAAACTGTTCAGAATAGTTGAATTAGGGTAGGTACTGTGAATTTGTGAATGTCATACCTTGTGTTACCAATTTTTGAAAACATTAATGTAGTTAATGTCTGTTCATATTTTAAGAATAGAATTTCTCTAAATTCGAGTGTTCACGACCTAATTGTTAGTTAATAACAAAACTGTGCAAAATACTGTCAGTGAAAACGTATAATTATTATCCTTTATTTATTAACATTAGAACATACTAGCTTTTGCCCGCGACTTAATACGGGCACATCCCGTTTTAGTGATCTGAGACCAGCTTTGCATTTGCCTTTTTAATGAAACCGTTTCGGACATATCGGTTGGATAATTTCAAAGTCTATGACAGACAGGTAGATATTTTTTGTGTTTTATATTATTAGATAAAAGTAAAAAAAAAAATGGTACAGACGTCAGCACATCAAGCTACAAGAAGCTGTCAAATTTCTTCAATACATATGTAGATTTTCAACTCTATCGCTAAATGATTAGGTTCAAAGTTGATTGGAAAAATTTGTCAGTTACGGGTAGCATGACGTCTGTACATGCAGGATGTTATTTTTTTTTGCTAGCTTTCTCAATTCTGTCTCAATCTAGGGCTTTTTTTTACATAAGTCTGTCCAGCCAGTTTTTTCAGTAGCAGGCATGTCATCGTCATCGACAAGTTTAATATCCTCTAAAATATGATTTTATTTCACAATTTAACGAATTATATGTACAAGTAATAACTAATTACAACTAGACTAACAATCGCGAAATTATGAAAACATAAAAAAACATTGGGCATCAAAAAATTCATTCACATTGCTGGCATGGCAAAAGTGCCCAAAACACTGGCAGCATTGCCGCGTTGAATGGCAATGCTGATCCTTTGGCCGAAGAAAAGCCCAGCCCTCTGGTCACGTGAACAGTCGCCGAGTTGTTTGCTGATGTCCCGAAAGACTCGGTGAGCACTCCGACCCCATGGGCCTGATTTTTCAACCCCAAACGGCTCAAATATATCCCAATAAGGTTGTTATATTTGCGCCGCTATATCCTCTTGATTTCATTGTCTATGTATCGAAACCTTCAAATCGGACAGCAACATTGCTTGTACTTATTTAGAAATTGCTATAATATTACTACTTTTCCGGAAAAGTTCCTACGCTATTAGCCTAAAAAAAACAATTACATTTAAGTAATATGGCAACATTGGTCGGCAAAAAAATAAAGAAGAGTAATTTGACTATTTTGGTCGCTAGAATTGTATGTATATGCTGGAAATACTGCAGATACTTAACCATATCTCAATGGTTGTGGTACAACAACGTTTCCTTTTAATTCCACGCTACGGAACCACAAACATACAGCCGAACTCCGCTCACTTCTATTTCCAGTATTTTCTTTCAGTTTGCGGCCATTTTCTCGAATTGAAGGATTTTCTTTAATTCTCTTTGAACGGGGTAGGAAGGAATTGTGTTGTTTCTGAAAGATATTACTCTACCGTACTAGACTGTTTTGTAAAATACAGTGCAGAAACAAACAGCTTTATGTTTGAGGACAACTGAAAAATTCAAGCTAAATACAAAGTGTATTTAGCTTGAATTTTTTAAAACAGCTATCTTTTTACCGTATTTAAATATTCGAACTAGCTGCCGCGTGCCGTTCACGTGGTTTTGTTACCCCCTTTATACATACATTTTTGCCCCTGTATTATTCTCATGTATAAGCGATATAACTGTAAAGTATTTGTCTATAATATGTATGTATTTAGAAATGTATAAGTATGTTTATCAGTTGTCTGGTTGCCATAGTACAGGCTCTGCCTAGTTTGGGATCGGATGACCGTGTGGGAGTTGTCCCAAGATATTATATTATATTATATTATATTATATATGTATATTGACAAAATCTGTTCAGTATTTTTTGCCTAAAAGAGTAACAAAGATCCTTCCATCTTAACAAACTTTTACGCTAGGTCTATTCGAGCGAAGCAGTAATGCTAGCGAAGGAAGAGGCGGGCCGCGCGAGGGAAAGACAAGGCCTTCGCCCCAACCGCCGCTAAAGAAAAAACGCTCCGGGCGTCGGGAGTCGCAGGGTGATCCCCGGCCACCGTAGGCGCGGGTCTGCGGACGGCGAGTGTTGGGTGGCTCGCTGTCCGGTTACAACCAGGCCCGGGTCGATGGCGCGTTATGTTCTACGCGCGCCTCAAAGAGATGTCAGCACAGGAGTCGGGGCCCGCCAGGGCCAGAGTCTGCCAGGGTTGCGGAATTTGTTCGAAAGAGTCACCGCGGCTCCGGAACGCAAAAGGGCTTTAGAAGGAACACGGATGGATTTTAGTCAGTAAGAGTTTGAAACCCAGAGCGGAAGAAGTTATTTGATGATTTCCCATCCTTAAAAAAAAAAAAGTTGTATACGAGCACTACCTGCCGGTATATTCTGTCGATATTTCACCGTATACATTTAGGTGCAGTGAACGACAAGTGAGCTGTCATTCAATCTTGTTAGTATGGGTTGACAGTTCACTTGTCGTTTTTTCTGGTGGTCGCCACTGTGGATTCTGGCTTTCAGGAGTTGCAATTATTGGGAATGTGTGGCGGTATTGTTCCAAAAAAAAAGAAAAGCTATCTTGTCGTTCATTTCACCCAAGTTTTCACATCGAAATGTTAACAGAATCGACCGACTGGACCCGTTTGGCTGACGACTGTGAATGTGAGCTGTCAATCCATACAATCAAGATGTTACGTGGTCACGAAGTGAGCTGTCATTCCATCTTGATTATATGGATTGACAGCTCACCTCGTGATCACTTCACCCAAGCCTTCACTTCGACATGTTTACAGAATCGACCGGCTGTCATTCTATCTTATTAATATGGGTTGACTGCTCACTTGTCGTTTTTTCTGGTGGTTGCTACTGTTGATTCTGGCTTTCAGGAGTTGCAGTGTTTGGGAATGTGTGGCGGTATTGTTCCAAAAAAAAAGAAAAGCTATCTTATCGTTCATTTCGCTCAAGTTTTCACTTCGACATGTTAACAGAATCGACCGACTGGACCCGTTTGGCTGACGACTGGGTCGACGAGTGGTGAGTGGCAGGACGAGTGGCACAGAATCGAGGAGGCCTTAGCTCAATCATGGGCAACCCAATAAAAAAATATTTATAAACATAAATAAATAAAAAAAATATATATTTAAGTAACAATTTATGTAGGTACACGTTAATAAAAAGATAAAAAGAAGGAAACCGAAATATAGGTACAAAGGTGATGATTATTTCTATAGAAATCTCTTTCAGCATCCCTGCGAAAGGAGTCTATTAAAATTAAGACAATATATTTTAAATATAACATACAACACAAAATTAAATGTCAAAAAAAAAACGTCAATATTTTTTGGTCAGTTTTCAACTAAATGAGGTCAGAATAAAGATATAACAAACACATATATATCATACTAAAAATAATATTATAAGATAAATAATAATACATACAAATATTATATATTATATTATAGTTGCATATTTAAAGAATATATTATTATTATTCTTATAGTATTATTTAAGTAGTATGCATTAGTATGATATTATTTTTAGTCATATTTATTATAGTATGTTATATTTAAAGTTTTTTTGTCTTTTTATGTTAACATAACTTTTACACACGATGTCTACGTATCTTTTATTCGACTCTCCTTTCGCAGGTATGCTGGAAGAGATTTCTTTAGAAATAAGCATCACCTTTGTACCTATTTTTCTGTTCCCTTCTTCTTATTTATTTGTTAAATGTGTGTACATAAACTGTTAAATAAATAAATAAATAAATAATTATGCAACCGTGACGGGAACATTAAGACAGCCTACACTTGATTGCACTGATACCTGTCACAAACAATCCGCATGCAGTGACAGCTTGTACCAGAACCTAACTCATGTCAGCTTTGAGCAGTTAACCAAACAATATATAATGATGCCTTCAGGCTTAGTGCATGTACTGGCATGTACCAATTATTGAGCGAATGTAGCTTAAATTAATTAAACGTGCAATTTGAGCCTGTGATTGTTTGGTACTTCAGCCGTCAAGATGATAAACGTGAATAATAGTTAGCATGTTGGTAGAATATGTTAGAATTAATAGTAATACTAATACTACATACTTATAACTAACTAGCTTTGCTCCTGTCAAAGTAGCCTATAACTGTCTCCAGAGATCTGTAGCGGCATCAATGCCACCACATGAAAAACTAAGAAGCGAAATTTGTACGGCAACAAAAAGAACCGCAGCGCCATCTACGACGAACTAACAACGAAATCCTGCATCGCGCAAGCAAAGTTCTCAAAGAAATGAAAGCGTAACATACAAATTTTCGCATTCATAATTTTAGTTAGAATAACTAATACTACAAACATCTATGTCTCAGTATGAATAGATGGTCACCCATCCGCAGTCCAACTTGAGCTTGATCTTGACTTTCGATCGACCTAAGGGTTACTTACGAACTCTGACTCGGTGAAGGTCGCGGGAATCCGCTGGATGTGAGACGCATAAGACCAGTCAAAGTGCAGACGCTTGGGGGAAGCCTATGTGCAGCGTTTTCCGATGACGATGACAAACTATAGAATAATATCATTCCAATAAAAAAAAAAATGTAAGCTATTTCACCGTACATTCAACCCATTAACCCTCAAATCAGCTTTAAAATCAAAATTAATAAGTTAAATAATTAGAAGCCTTCCTACATTAAAAATAATGAGATTATTGTACTTATTTTTTATCACTTTTCAACTAAGCACTCATAAACTTCCGGGACAAGATGTTGAAAAAAAATATTATAATAAGAAGGTCTCAACTGCCGCTAATTAAATCTACTGATTAAGGACACAGAGTAGGGAGAGCAGTATAACAGTATAGCAGTATAAGTGTTTGGAAGACCGTCTGCTAAGTATTCATATGGCTCCAGCTTCCACATTTCTTGTTTTTGCCCAAAGATATTTTGAAATATAAGGAGTACGTATCGACAACTTCTTCTTTATTGTTTCAGAGAAGTGGGTAGTTTCTACTGAGTTACCGACATGAATAAGTAGATATTGTTCCTACCTTTTTGTATACCATTAGTCAAAGATATACTAATACCATTTCAGGCGAAAGACTTCTACTGCTAGGCATAGACCTACCTCAAGCGTCGCCATATTGACAGTGTCTTGTGCTACTTCCTCTCAACCTTCTTCAAGTCATCGGTCCACCTTGTCCTTCCGGCCTACACTATATATTCTTATTTCTTTGTATAATACTTACACGTGTTTGTTAACTGCTCCGTTGGTCTCGCGGTCGCAAATGCCGCCGAAACACCCACCAAACAGTAAGTTCTAATTTCATAAAATTTTAATCAACTGAACTTCGCTGCTCTGTGTCCTTCCTCGTTGCATTAATAATAACTTGTCACCCACTTTTTCCTTATTGGCCGAGTCGTTTCCCTAATGAAAACTTTTGAAGGATCCTTTCCCTCCCCTCTTCATTACAAAGTTAGAATGAATAATGTTTATAATTTCGCACACCTAGATCTGAAGGGAGCTAACTAAAAAATTTTTGATTTTTTAGTTAAGCACACCATCGAAATCCTTATCTCAATAACTTTTTGTTGTATGGGAAATCATCAAAAGAATCCTTTCGCCCTGGACGGAGCAGAAGGGAGTGTCACACTCTTACCTCGGTTCCTTCAAAAACTATGCGTTCCAGCGAACAATTCCGCAACCCTGGCAGGTTATCTCAATACCTACCTACAAATAAAACAGATTTAAAAATATTTCCACCATTCGACTCTAGATGGCTTAGTTAACCAACACATGCTCAAGTCATAATAATACATTGTTAAGCAGTGGGGAAATAACCAGAGACATCCAACACAAGATGCAGCAAGATGGAGCAGACATGGGTTAGAGTGGAGACCGCGTATGGGCAAACGTAGTATGGGACGCCCTGCAGCACGATGGATCGATGATTTGAAGAAGGTGGCTGGCAGCGGATGGATGCGGACCGCTCAGAACCGGGATGGTTGGCGCTCTTTGGGGGAGGCTTACGTTCAACAGTGGACAGAAATTGGCTGATATGATGAACACAAGATGCTGGTGCTGCCGCCGCGGCTGTGCAGACCCTCAAGCGGTGGAAATGTAATAACCCAGTTGGCAATTATATTTTCGAACCGTTTGGGGTTGAAACTCTTGGACCGTGGGGTCCAAATGCTCATGCGCTATATAAAGAACTTGCTAAACGCTTAGTTGACACTTCCCGTTGACCCAAGGGCTGGCTTTTACCTCGGACAGAGGATAAGCATTGCCATCAACGTGGCAATGCCGCCAGTCTTTTAGGCTCAATTCCAGTCGATAGCGATGCGGACGAATTTTTTGACGCCATATTTTAGTTTGGAGTTTTTATTTAAATTTTAAGTGTGATAAAGTTAGATTAGTATTTAAAATATGAATCCTCTGTATATTTCTTCTAGCTGTATAAATTCATAAATCTATGTGGAAAATTGTGTAATCAGTTTTTCCCCTTTCCTGAAACAAGCCTTTTTTGAGTTAATACCTGTTTAGATATAGGTGTAAGATTTTATGTTTTGGTGAACAGTGAATAATCCCATTCTTTGTTGTCTTCTCAATCTCGGAGTTAGAAATAAGTGATTTAATTTAAATGAATATGCTTTTGTGGATTTCTAGTCAGGAGTGGGATGAGGATTTGGTAACTGTTCAGTTCAACGGGTTGCTTGGTTGGAGTTGTTGTTTACTTCTTCAGAATTTATAAATAATATAATAATAATATCTTGGGACAACTCACACACGGTCATCCGATCCCAAACTAGGCAGAGCCTGTGCCATGGCAACCAGACAACTGATAAACATACTTATATATTTCTAAATACATACATATTATAGACAAATTACACCCAGACACAGAACAAATGATCATGCTCATCACACAAAGATTTGTCCTGGGTGGGAATCGAACCCACGACCTCCGGTTTAGCAGTCAGGGTCACTAACCACTCGACCAACGGGCCAGTCGAAATGTTTTGATTGCCTGTAGTTTTTTTTTACTATTGATAGGCATGCGTTCGACACTATCTCACCTGATGGTTAGCGATTACGTGGTCGAAGATGGAGCACGCTTGCCTAGAAGTAACCTATTTACTCTTGACTTCCAGGTTGTAGCTATCAAGAAACACGGACTCTGGCAAGGAATTTCACATCTTAGTACAATGAATGTGTCTCAAAACGTATTGTGCGTGTGGGTGGGATGTCTACCATGTAACGGTGGCGCATCGCCGTACGTCTTGTGGTGCGATTATGTAACGGGCTTGGCGGAATTAAACTATGCCATTCTTTCGCACACTCTCCAAAGTGCAACCGATAGAAAACCGACAGGCTAGCGACTCGGTGTCGATAACAGTTCTCCTGTTATCTGCTTGCCTGTAAACACACCACATAATAAAGCCGTTTGAACTCTATGCTACAAACGTACACAAGTGAAATCGAATTCTAATCCAAATCACTTTTTGTATTTAAAAAAAAAGTAACTTTATGGTGGACATTTTGATAGAATATATAACACCAGGATATGACTTTTTATTATTTTTTTTTATTTAACCTCTTTGACTGGCGATCAAAATTTTTATTAAGTTTTTCATTCGATTTTTATGTATATTTATTTTAATTGAAATTTAATGTGAATGTTATGATCTAAAATGGATTGAAATAAATGAATTTGAATTGAATTGAAACATTTAAAGCAAAATAAAATAAATTTTGAATTCTTGAAAAAAAAAAATTTGAATTTTTGAAAAAAAAAGGCCGCGACCCTAATGTTCTATTTATATTCGGGTGATAATAAAATAATATTATTAAAATAAAAGCCAGTGGTTTACTAAAATTAATTTATAAATACTTATTAAAAAACTTTTTTTTTTGTCTAAAATCAACGTTAAACAATATTACACAGCAGAAAAACGTCAATTTTCAATTGTGAATAATGGAGACACTTCACATACACACTCAAAAATTAACTGCCGAATTATCAAAGAAAATAGATGAAATTAATTGAATACTAACTTAACAATTATAATCAGGTACGCCAATATGATGCCGAGTATTACTATCCACCGTTTACGTTTCTGTCAGAACAATGGCCTATTTAATGGCTGACTCGAGCAATCTTAGCTTGAGTTAACATGGCCGCCCAATTCGAAACCTCGGCTGTTTACTGTGTAACATGGTGGGGGCGTGTGATCTTAGGAGGATCTAATAATTGTAGCCTGGCCTTACAAAGGCCTGGAACATACATTATTCTCTTTGATGTTCGGATGAGTCATCATCATTGTCTTGTTCTGATCACAATTTAGTTGGGTAACCACAATTTAGTTGGGTAACCTCAATTTAGTTGGGTAACCTCAATTTAGTTGGGTAAACTCAATTTAATTGGGAAAACTCAAATTAGTTGGGTAACCTCAATTTATTTGGGTAACATCAATTTAGTTGGGTTAACTCAATTTAGTTGGGAAATCTCAATTTAGTTGGGTAACCTCAATTTAGTTGGGTAACCTCAATTTAGTTGGGTAATCGAGTCACTTTAAGCGAAAATTAAAAAAAAGAAAATTTAGACACTGTGCCGTTTGACATATCAAGTGAAAATATTTTTTTCAAGTTATTCAAGAAAATATTTAGACGAAAATTTCTTGAATAACATCTCGGCAGTTCTTATCTCCTCCTTTTACCTTCAAGTCAGAACAATGGCCTATTTAAATGGCTGACTTAAGCAGCGTTAGTTAACATGGCCGCCCAATTCGAAACCTCGGCTGTTTACTGTGTAACATGGTGGGGGCGTGTGATCTTAGGAGGATCTATTAATTGTAGCTTAGCCTTACAAAGCTTGGAACATGCATTATTCCCTTTGATGTTTGGATGAGTCATCGTAATTTGCTTTTCCTATAGACTAGTGTGGGTTTATGCAGACTAGTCTATTTCTAGGTAAATTGTATTTGATTGGTCGAAATATTATTATACAAGGTGTTTCAGAAGTGCATGGTCAAATTTATGGGTGATTTTCTGTATCTGCTGCGCAGTAAAGAAACAAATTTCGAACAGTTATTTTTTGACTTTATCGACCGCAAAAACGACCAAAAAGCTTTACAAAAAATATTTTTCAAGCAGTCTAATGCAGAAGGTGGCGTCGAAACTGTGATTAATTTAAAATACACCATTTTGGCATTTTTTGGTCACTTTTTGCGGACGGGATTTTTAAAAAGTTAATTTTGATCTTGTTTCTTTAATGTATAGCAGATACAAAACAACACCCTTAAATTTGACCACGCACTTCTGGAACATCCGGTATAATTTTATTACATTATTTTATTGTACTTAACATACATACTTAAATAAAATTAACACATCCAGAAACAATGCATTTAAAAAATATATGTTTAATGTTAAGTTCAAGAGCCAATTAATTTAAAAACAAATAGAAAATAATAGAACTACATAAAAAAATACGACTACCAAGAACTACGAATTGGTCGTAGTCGTATTTAATTTAATTTTTATTTGATTTTTATTTAAGGCAGACGCTAGAAATAAAGAATTCACTTAAATTAAAATTACATTCTAATTCTAGGGTCCGAAAAACAAACTATATAAACATAAAACAGGAACTATAAATAAATTAATACATATTATTATGTGACAAACATTTGCCGCCAAACCTGGCTGTGTTCTGTTCTGAAAAATTTGTTTGGGTCATAATGGTCCTTGAAATAACATACAGAATCTTTGTTTGACTAAAGGGAGACAAAACATTAGAAATTTCTCTAGAATTAAAGATGGCCATAGACATCGGTTTTTTTTAGTATCACATTCGAAGATAAAAGTTTCATAAAAAGAAAACCTTTCACTCGAAAACACCAACTCGAACTTTACAACTTCATCTGCAGATGTCTTTATTGCAGGATCCCTCAAGAATTTCTATATCGCAGTACCAGTGTAACCGAATGTCTTTCCACAAAATCTGAACGTTGAAGACACGTTTAATTCCCACGATTTACATACCACGGCTAGGTGTACTCGTAAAATGGATTGTAATACGACCTCAGAGCAATCGCAGAGCGGTCGCATTTACAGTTACACCTCGAATTTTGCGTTGTAAAACTCAAGCACTGAGGTTAACGTTAGGCCTTATTCGGAGCGGCTTAAGGCCACAATTTGGTGATTGGTCTCGAGATCATGTTTGTTAGAACGGGTTTTGGTAATGAGTTAATTAATTACTTATTTGTTGATTTATAATAATGTTATGAGCTTGGGGTTCCTTACAGTTGAAATACCCATTAAATTATCAAAAATAGACTTTTTATTTATTTAAGGACAACCAACAAAGCATACACCAAAAATACTTGTTGCAGTATTCATAATATATATTTTTACATTTTATGGTGTAGCCTTAATTAAAGGTTGCCACGGCATGGATTATAATAGGAGTAGGAAATGCAGTTATAAAACAGATTTTACTTATGTAGTTAGATAAATTGACACATCATTACACAGTTTTTTGTTAGAAAAATCCGACATACAAAGGCACATATCAACTTACTAATTAAAGCGGGTTTTGTTCGCTTGATAAAAAGTACAAAAAAAAAAAAACACTTTAATTCGAAGATGAAGATATCTTTCGAAGTTATCGCTCGTATCGCAAATACAATACTAACTCTGTCGTGGGCTTTGCGGTCCTTATATTAAGCGTCATTTAATTCCAGAACCTTATAATGTACAAACATCTAGAAAGTTCGTAAATACCGGTCCCGAATGACCAGATGTCGAAAACTCTAGAATGTTCTAGCATATAAAAGTCTGGGGGATCTCAAGACTCTACTAGTTCTGCTACTTGATACTAGATGGTGCTAGTGGTAACTAATACCGCTGTGTACCATCAAATGTAGCGCGCAGCAATAATAACCTTCTTGGAGTAGATTTTATACTGTAAGTAAAAAACATCTTCGCTGTACCAGTTTTGTATGGTAAAATGTAAGGAAAAGCGATACATATCTATTAGGGGAATTACTGCAGCATACGGCAGGGCACATTGCTCGCAAAACTTATGGTCGATGGGGCCGAAAAGTTAAACAGTGGCGACCGCGTACCGGAAGAAGTTGCGCAGGGAGGCCTCCCACAAAGTGGACTGATGACCTGGTGAGGGTTACGGGTAGCCGATGGATGCGAGACGCACAGAACTGGTTGATGTGGCGACACTTGGGGGAGGCCTATGTCCAGCAGTGGACGTCTTTCAACTGAAATGATGAAGGGTCATACATGTCTCAAGGCAGACCTAAAGGCAGTTCAGCACCTTAGTAGTTAACTGCTTCGTTGGTCTCGCGGTCGCAAGCGTGACTGCCGAGCCTGGAGTCCTGGGTTCGATTCCCAGGTCGGGCAAAAAGTTTCATTGAGCTTTTCCAATAGAAATTTCTCAGTGACAGCCCGGAGTTCAAAAGTTGGTGGTGAGATACCCCCGTGCCTCGGAAAGCACGTTAAGCCGTTGGTCCTACGCCAGATCTCTCTCCGGCTGTGTCAGGTTACCGTCCCATCGGAATATTAGAATAATGGAAGAGGGAATGTACGTACCTGTGTTTGCACACGTACTTGTGCACTATAATATGTCCCGCGCCGATAGCTAGTCTCGGTTGAGATTGGCCGCCATGGCCGAAATCGTTTAGAAGCACTAAAATTACTACACTCACTTATATAATAATATTATTTAACTAAGTTATGAGCACAAAAGTTGAACAAACTTTAACAACAGTTTGTTATTACAAGTTTTCTTTAATCCTTCACAGGAATTATTATAATTACTTAATTGATAGAGCAGAGCATTTTTATCTATAAACTATGTGCCGCCCACGGCTCTGCCCGTTTCCCGGGAGTATGTTGCCTTGGGACAATTTTGGACAACCAAAATTGTCCCAAGGGAACATACTCCCGTGATAAAAAGTATCCTTTGTGTTATTTCAGACTATAATCTAATCTCTGTGCCAAATTTCATCAAGATCCGTTCAGCCGTTCTGATGTGATTGAAACATCCTGGATGGATGGATGTTTGATACATGTTCCATCCAAACATCCAAACTTTCGTATTTAAAATATTAGTAATTAGTAAGTAAAGTAATCGTAATGATTAAGTACCTCAACGAGTCTATTTGTTCGGCCATCAAAGGCCAAAAACAGTTAACCTTTTCACCAAAAATGCCTATTCACGCCATTCAGTTGTCAACATAACATTACTGGCAGGCATTATAACAAAAAACTGGCCAAATTCGAGTCGGACTCGCACATGAAGGGTTCTGTACTATCGCCAATATAATCCACTATAAAATCGAGCAAAAAAACTCCAAATAACACGTATCTTGTGTCCCTTAATTTTGAAATATTACTATTATTTTTTTATGGTTTTTTTTTTTGTGAATATAGCCATACAAACTCTGTGAGCATTACATGTGTCTATCTGTTGCCATTATTAAAATCGAGCAAAAGACGCCAAAAAAACGCGTGTTGTTATAGCGCCAATAGAAATACACCCTCTGTGAAAATTTCAAACGTCTACCTATTACGGTTCATGAGATACAGCCCGGTGACAGACAAACGGTCGGATGGATTGTCGGACGGACGGACAGACAACGGAGGCTTAGTAACCAACGGTCCTATGGTCCCGTTGGTTACCCTTGGGTACGGAACCCTAAAAAAAAACACTATCTAAAAAAAGAAAACTTCAAAAAAATCCGAAGGCCAGGTGCGTTAAGCCCGTAACACCGAACACATTCGGGTCCATCCGATGTTTTACGAGCGGCGTAAACGACAGCTGTACTGTAAAAAGTTTATTCAAATTCACCTTTTTTATTGCTCTGTTATCTTTGTATAGGTATGGATATGTCGGCCACGTTATATGAAAAAGCGTGAAAAAATTGGTTGTTCTTTTTTGGCCCTACTTTTTTTAGGTTTGGCCTTTTGCCAATTTCTTTGAAGGTAGGTAGGGGTCGTTTAATCAAGTCTCTTTGGTGTCCGTACAGGTATTTTTTTTTAACCGGTCGAAAAAAAAAAATATAAATGTTTTAGCAGGTAAATCAAAGTTCGCTTTTGTATTGTGATATTTCAAATATTTGAATTGGTTGCTCACAAAGCTCTTAACTTCCTATTGCCTTTTATGATCCTTCTTTAGTCTGCTTTAGCTAATTAAAAAAAAACCTCCACTTACTAACAATAAAACTCATACACAATCTAAAATGAACACTATGAACTGAACACTATCAATATGAATTAAAAACATTAAATACAAGATTGTTTAAAATTAAATTAAACAAATGGCTATCTGCTAATAGTTTTTACAGTGTTAAGGAGCTCCTAGAACATAAAATCGCATGATGAATTATTGTTCCGTAATGCATGTAAAATTTGCTCGCTTATATCTATAAAGCAAAACATGTTTGTTCACATTATTAACACTACCATCTTCATACCATGTTTTTGGCAAATAAATGATATTCTATTCTATTCTAAAAATTAGCACTCTTTGCTTTGGTATCTGCGTATTGATTTGATTTATCTATGGTTCAAAAATTTACTGTCAGTTGGTTCCCGGACTTGGTGTATTATTTGTGGGCGTCTGTAAATATCTTTAAACACAACTTTTCCAAAAGTGCTCTGTTAAAAATAGGCTTAGCGATAAGACCACCGATTATAACTCCCAATTTTTTTAAGTTTTATATTTCAATTTGCCATGGTGTAGAGAAAAAAAAATGGTAAAGAGTAGGTATATATGTCAACGGAAAATTGCAAACGCTGTAAGATTGTAATATATATATATATATTGAAAACTATTGAATTTGGATGGCATTTACTGTCTACAAAACGATTTTTTTTAAATATATCGATAAATTATAACCAATCTAATAAAGATCTATTACAATATTACAGAGTCTACTATTTTCCGGTGACATATATATCTTTCTATCTTTACTATTTCGAGCACGTTTCCATAAGAAATAAACCCATGAAGATAAATCAATATTATAGATATTATTGCAACCTTCTAAGGCCCTGTAACCCCCATAATGCCGACAGCACACTCGCCCAATAAATACAGTACAGGGACCCAAAACTTTGACGTCATAAAAAATCCATTTAAAGTTATTTTGTTTGGAGCCGTCTTTATCATAATGTGGGTAGAAAAACTATTAAATGTTGTTGTTTGATAACCCTACGAAGATTTATTTATCAAATGGTTTTATAATGCAACATGTGCTTATGACTGAATGATAGTACTTTTGACTAAGTTACAACCATCACGGGGTCCGCTAAGGCCAGTGCCGTAGCCTTGGAACACAATGGACATTTGAAAAAAGCTTGCCAAGTGCGAGTCGGACTCGTGTGCAAAAGTTCCGAACGAATTTAATTTTTGTAACATATTATTTTATCACTATAGACTTATTATAGGTTTTATAGGTAAATAACTACTATCTGCATTTTTTATAAAATTTTTGGCTTTGCAGGGATGGTATTTTTCGTCAAATTGAATAACTTCAAAACTGTTTATTTAAAAATTATGGAATAAATATAATTGAAACTCTCTCAATTATTGTTGCATTTTTACCCATATTTATACTTATTATTTTATTTGTATATTTCTTTTATATATGCTCCGTGAGTGTATCCGTGGCACCACTGACTGGCCCTGTCAGAATACCAGCGCTGCGTTATTTATTTTTTAGATATCGCAGCATAAGCTGAGATAGGGATTTTGGCCTCGCACAGATAATTATTTGATTATTCTGTTTAGTTATTTTATTTTACTGGTTTGTTTGTCTTGTGCGAGTCCCAAATAAACATTTTTTCTTTCTTTCTTTCTTAAGCCCCTTTCATTTGATATATCGCGGTAAAGTTTGAAAAACATTTTTTTTAATCTTTCTAGTTTTTCCGCTAAAAGTGACTCCCAAACTCAATTTTCTTTATTTACGTAACGCATCCGTGTTAAGGTTACAGAATTTTATATGTGTACGAAATTTCAACAGAACCGGTCCTTTAGATTCGGAGAAAATTTGCTGTGACAGACGGACAGACAGACAACTGAGTGATCCTATAAGGGTTCCGTTTCTGACGGATATTCGGAACCCTAAAAATAAGTTCATTAACAGTCCCACGGGTCGTGGCTTCAAGGTTTGCCGAGGTCGGTTTATGGATGAGTTATCTCTCATTGACTCATTATATACTAAGACTCGGCTGCCTTTTGTAAATATTTGACAGTCGTTACGAGTTGTCACTAGCCAGGAATATGTTATCAGAGGTGGGGTGTCGCGTAACTAAGTTACTGGGTTGTCAGGTAGGAACCCCCCACAACTTGAACCGATGCCCGGGTGATGGTCGCGGATAGCCTATGGATGCGAGACGCACAGGACTGGTTGTTGTGGCGACACTTGGGGGAGGCCAATGTCCAGCAGTGGACGTCTTTCGGCTGAAATGGTGGTGATGATACTCCATAAATACTGGTATTACTGGATACCCGTATATACTGGAAACCTACGACAACACAACACAACATTGTTCGGAAAAGGCTAGGCAGATACATTTTTTTGATTAACCTACGAAGATTCACAAATAATGATTTTATACCGCAAAACATGAGAATTTGAAGAGTGAATCTGCTTGAAATTTAGTAATGCATAATTATTTTACGGTTAACTCTCTGTCTGACTAGACTAGATCACCGCCATTTTCAGACCGTAACAGCTGTGCCTGAATATTAATTACTGTTTTATTGCGCACTTTGTGCCATCTGTCGAAAGTATACCTAATACTGAATGAAGTGCTGAACAAAAACGTTTTGAGCTTATATCTGATACTTATAATACCGACCGATTATTGTAGCACGTCCATCACAACAGGGAATATCGTATTGTGATGGATATTTATGGCTTGTATTTAAACGCCTACCAGAAAAGTACCTATTTTATTACCAAATAATCCGAAATACCTGCCAGAATGGATAAATGCTCACCAAAAGGCGAAGTCGGAGCCCCGCTTTGCACTATGGTTAAAAAAAAACAACGACGATGGGATAGCGGGGTCTGATTAGCTCGCTTCGCTCGCTCACTGGACCCCGCTATCCCCTTCTAACCTAACCTGTCCGAGTCCGGGTGCCCCAAGTCCCGAGCTCGCTTAGCTCGCTCTTGCATCCAAGTTCATCTAGTAACAGAAGTAACATTGTATTTCAGGGAAACAAGATTTGGTGGCATTAATCCATTTTGGTAGGCAAAAAGAATATAAATACAACACGTACAATTATTCTGATGAGTGTAAAATTATTTTGGAACTTAAAACGTTGTTCTTTAGGCACCTCGGTACAGAGTTAATATATTTTACTTGGTTAAATTTAAATTGTAGCCGATAGTTATTTGGTAGATGTTATTCAAACAGTAAGATTTGTGAAAAAATAAATAGAATTGGTGTTAAAACAGGGAAGTTACACGTTTTTGAAGTTATTCTTGTATCCTCACGAAAATTTTTGTTTGTACTAGATGGTGCAAATTTTCTATGGCGATGCTTGTGAGTGACGTCACACGCAATTAGTGCTGTCTCTGTTTATCATTGACATTAAAACGCACACAACTTAGTATTTTTTTTAGATTGTGAAACATGTTTTTTTACTACGTTTTTCAGTTCTATAATGTCATCGGTCCACCTTGTGGGAGGCGTTCCAACGCTACGTCTTCCGATTTGCGGTCGCCACTCCAGGACATTACGGCCTCATCGACCATCTGTTGTACAATGATGAAGTCAGATTTTATTGCTGCCCCATTTATCTTATTATTTGTGCAAAGCCTAACCTGCGTCCGCAATAACGTAAAAGACTTCTGGATTGGCCACTGCATTTAAAACGTATGGTTACACATTCTAAAGCTTCGAACACAAACACATATCTGTCAGTATCTAATACAATCATATTATAAGTACCCAGAATCAGTCACATAATTTAATTCTAGTAACAGTTAACTTACTAACAAGGGATTTGTCCCTTATTAGTGAGTTACCTTTGCGCTTTGATATGAAAGGACCATGGTATACGAAGTTACTTACATTATTGTAAGTTCAAATTATATAAACAAAGAAGCTGGCTCATGTGAAGCTGAGCTAGATGCTTACTGTGATACTATGAGCTGCTATCTGATTATTTGTGCCATAGTAAATAACTATTAATCACTACCTTTTGCCCGTGGCTTTGCTCGTCTTAGTAAAGTTTAATTTTATTAATTGTTGAGATCATTTTGAACAGTCTGTTTGTACCGATATTAGTGACCCTGACTGTACCAAAACTCTTCAAAATCAGTTTATCGATTTATGCGTAAAAGCGTAACAAACTTACTTTTGCATTAATAACAGTATGTAACTCAAAAATTAACTGCCGAATTATCAAAGAAAATAGATGAAATTAATTGAATACTAACTTAACAATTATAATCAGGTACGCCAATATGATGCCGAGTATTACTATCCACCGTTTACGTTTCTGTCAGAACAATGGCCTATTTAATGGCTGACTCGAGCAATCTTAGCTTGAGTTAACATGGCCGCCCAATTCGAAACCTCGGCTGTTTACTGTGTAACATGGTGGGGGCGTGTGATCTTAGGAGGATCTAATAATTGTAGCCTGGCCTTACAAAGGCCTGGAACATACATTATTCTCTTTGATGTTCGGATGAGTCATCATCATTGTCTTGTTCTGATCACAATTTAGTTGGGTAACCACAATTTAGTTGGGTAACCTCAATTTAGTTGGGTAACCTCAATTTAGTTGGGTAAACTCAATTTAATTGGGAAAACTCAAATTAGTTGGGTAACCTCAATTTATTTGGGTAACATCAATTTAGTTGGGTTAACTCAATTTAGTTGGGAAATCTCAATTTAGTTGGGTAACCTCAATTTAGTTGGGTAACCTCAATTTAGTTGGGTAATCGAGTCACTTTAAGCGAAAATTAAAAAAAAGAAAATTTAGACACTGTGCCGTTTGACATATCAAGTGAAAATATTTTTTTCAAGTTATTCAAGAAAATATTTAGACGAAAATTTCTTGAATAACATCTCGGCAGTTCTTATCTCCTCCTTTTACCTTCAAGTCAGAACAATGGCCTATTTAAATGGCTGACTTAAGCAGCGTTAGTTAACATGGCCGCCCAATTCGAAACCTCGGCTGTTTACTGTGTAACATGGTGGGGGCGTGTGATCTTAGGAGGATCTATTAATTGTAGCTTAGCCTTACAAAGCTTGGAACATGCATTATTCCCTTTGATGTTTGGATGAGTCATCGTAATTTGCTTTTCCTATAGACTAGTGTGGGTTTATGCAGACTAGTCTATTTCTAGGTAAATTGTATTTGATTGGTCGAAATATTATTATACAAGGTGTTTCAGAAGTGCATGGTCAAATTTATGGGTGATTTTCTGTATCTGCTGCGCAGTAAAGAAACAAATTTCGAACAGTTATTTTTTGACTTTATCGACCGCAAAAACGACCAAAAAGCTTTACAAAAAATATTTTTCAAGCAGTCTAATGCAGAAGGTGGCGTCGAAACTGTGATTAATTTAAAATACACCATTTTGGCATTTTTTGGTCACTTTTTGCGGACGGGATTTTTAAAAAGTTAATTTTGATCTTGTTTCTTTAATGTATAGCAGATACAAAACAACACCCTTAAATTTGACCACGCACTTCTGGAACATCCGGTATAATTTTATTACATTATTTTATTGTACTTAACATACATACTTAAATAAAATTAACACATCCAGAAACAATGCATTTAAAAAATATATGTTTAATGTTAAGTTCAAGAGCCAATTAATTTAAAAACAAATAGAAAATAATAGAACTACATAAAAAAATACGACTACCAAGAACTACGAATTGGTCGTAGTCGTATTTAATTTAATTTTTATTTGATTTTTATTTAAGGCAGACGCTAGAAATAAAGAATTCACTTAAATTAAAATTACATTCTAATTCTAGGGTCCGAAAAACAAACTATATAAACATAAAACAGGAACTATAAATAAATTAATACATATTATTATGTGACAAACATTTGCCGCCAAACCTGGCTGTGTTCTGTTCTGAAAAATTTGTTTGGGTCATAATGGTCCTTGAAATAACATACAGAATCTTTGTTTGACTAAAGGGAGACAAAACATTAGAAATTTCTCTAGAATTAAAGATGGCCATAGACATCGGTTTTTTTTAGTATCACATTCGAAGATAAAAGTTTCATAAAAAGAAAACCTTTCACTCGAAAACACCAACTCGAACTTTACAACTTCATCTGCAGATGTCTTTATTGCAGGATCCCTCAAGAATTTCTATATCGCAGTACCAGTGTAACCGAATGTCTTTCCACAAAATCTGAACGTTGAAGACACGTTTAATTCCCACGATTTACATACCACGGCTAGGTGTACTCGTAAAATGGATTGTAATACGACCTCAGAGCAATCGCAGAGCGGTCGCATTTACAGTTACACCTCGAATTTTGCGTTGTAAAACTCAAGCACTGAGGTTAACGTTAGGCCTTATTCGGAGCGGCTTAAGGCCACAATTTGGTGATTGGTCTCGAGATCATGTTTGTTAGAACGGGTTTTGGTAATGAGTTAATTAATTACTTATTTGTTGATTTATAATAATGTTATGAGCTTGGGGTTCCTTACAGTTGAAATACCCATTAAATTATCAAAAATAGACTTTTTATTTATTTAAGGACAACCAACAAAGCATACACCAAAAATACTTGTTGCAGTATTCATAATATATATTTTTACATTTTATGGTGTAGCCTTAATTAAAGGTTGCCACGGCATGGATTATAATAGGAGTAGGAAATGCAGTTATAAAACAGATTTTACTTATGTAGTTAGATAAATTGACACATCATTACACAGTTTTTTGTTAGAAAAATCCGACATACAAAGGCACATATCAACTTACTAATTAAAGCGGGTTTTGTTCGCTTGATAAAAAGTACAAAAAAAAAAAAACACTTTAATTCGAAGATGAAGATATCTTTCGAAGTTATCGCTCGTATCGCAAATACAATACTAACTCTGTCGTGGGCTTTGCGGTCCTTATATTAAGCGTCATTTAATTCCAGAACCTTATAATGTACAAACATCTAGAAAGTTCGTAAATACCGGTCCCGAATGACCAGATGTCGAAAACTCTAGAATGTTCTAGCATATAAAAGTCTGGGGGATCTCAAGACTCTACTAGTTCTGCTACTTGATACTAGATGGTGCTAGTGGTAACTAATACCGCTGTGTACCATCAAATGTAGCGCGCAGCAATAATAACCTTCTTGGAGTAGATTTTATACTGTAAGTAAAAAACATCTTCGCTGTACCAGTTTTGTATGGTAAAATGTAAGGAAAAGCGATACATATCTATTAGGGGAATTACTGCAGCATACGGCAGGGCACATTGCTCGCAAAACTTATGGTCGATGGGGCCGAAAAGTTAAACAGTGGCGACCGCGTACCGGAAGAAGTTGCGCAGGGAGGCCTCCCACAAAGTGGACTGATGACCTGGTGAGGGTTACGGGTAGCCGATGGATGCGAGACGCACAGAACTGGTTGATGTGGCGACACTTGGGGGAGGCCTATGTCCAGCAGTGGACGTCTTTCAACTGAAATGATGAAGGGTCATACATGTCTCAAGGCAGACCTAAAGGCAGTTCAGCACCTTAGTAGTTAACTGCTTCGTTGGTCTCGCGGTCGCAAGCGTGACTGCCGAGCCTGGAGTCCTGGGTTCGATTCCCAGGTCGGGCAAAAAGTTTCATTGAGCTTTTCCAATAGAAATTTCTCAGTGACAGCCCGGAGTTCAAAAGTTGGTGGTGAGATACCCCCGTGCCTCGGAAAGCACGTTAAGCCGTTGGTCCTACGCCAGATCTCTCTCCGGCTGTGTCAGGTTACCGTCCCATCGGAATATTAGAATAATGGAAGAGGGAATGTACGTACCTGTGTTTGCACACGTACTTGTGCACTATAATATGTCCCGCGCCGATAGCTAGTCTCGGTTGAGATTGGCCGCCATGGCCGAAATCGTTTAGAAGCACTAAAATTACTACACTCACTTATATAATAATATTATTTAACTAAGTTATGAGCACAAAAGTTGAACAAACTTTAACAACAGTTTGTTATTACAAGTTTTCTTTAATCCTTCACAGGAATTATTATAATTACTTAATTGATAGAGCAGAGCATTTTTATCTATAAACTATGTGCCGCCCACGGCTCTGCCCGTTTCCCGGGAGTATGTTGCCTTGGGACAATTTTGGACAACCAAAATTGTCCCAAGGGAACATACTCCCGTGATAAAAAGTATCCTTTGTGTTATTTCAGACTATAATCTAATCTCTGTGCCAAATTTCATCAAGATCCGTTCAGCCGTTCTGATGTGATTGAAACATCCTGGATGGATGGATGTTTGATACATGTTCCATCCAAACATCCAAACTTTCGTATTTAAAATATTAGTAATTAGTAAGTAAAGTAATCGTAATGATTAAGTACCTCAACGAGTCTATTTGTTCGGCCATCAAAGGCCAAAAACAGTTAACCTTTTCACCAAAAATGCCTATTCACGCCATTCAGTTGTCAACATAACATTACTGGCAGGCATTATAACAAAAAACTGGCCAAATTCGAGTCGGACTCGCACATGAAGGGTTCTGTACTATCGCCAATATAATCCACTATAAAATCGAGCAAAAAAACTCCAAATAACACGTATCTTGTGTCCCTTAATTTTGAAATATTACTATTATTTTTTTATGGTTTTTTTTTTTGTGAATATAGCCATACAAACTCTGTGAGCATTACATGTGTCTATCTGTTGCCATTATTAAAATCGAGCAAAAGACGCCAAAAAAACGCGTGTTGTTATAGCGCCAATAGAAATACACCCTCTGTGAAAATTTCAAACGTCTACCTATTACGGTTCATGAGATACAGCCCGGTGACAGACAAACGGTCGGATGGATTGTCGGACGGACGGACAGACAACGGAGGCTTAGTAACCAACGGTCCTATGGTCCCGTTGGTTACCCTTGGGTACGGAACCCTAAAAAAAAACACTATCTAAAAAAAGAAAACTTCAAAAAAATCCGAAGGCCAGGTGCGTTAAGCCCGTAACACCGAACACATTCGGGTCCATCCGATGTTTTACGAGCGGCGTAAACGACAGCTGTACTGTAAAAAGTTTATTCAAATTCACCTTTTTTATTGCTCTGTTATCTTTGTATAGGTATGGATATGTCGGCCACGTTATATGAAAAAGCGTGAAAAAATTGGTTGTTCTTTTTTGGCCCTACTTTTTTTAGGTTTGGCCTTTTGCCAATTTCTTTGAAGGTAGGTAGGGGTCGTTTAATCAAGTCTCTTTGGTGTCCGTACAGGTATTTTTTTTTAACCGGTCGAAAAAAAAAAATATAAATGTTTTAGCAGGTAAATCAAAGTTCGCTTTTGTATTGTGATATTTCAAATATTTGAATTGGTTGCTCACAAAGCTCTTAACTTCCTATTGCCTTTTATGATCCTTCTTTAGTCTGCTTTAGCTAATTAAAAAAAAACCTCCACTTACTAACAATAAAACTCATACACAATCTAAAATGAACACTATGAACTGAACACTATCAATATGAATTAAAAACATTAAATACAAGATTGTTTAAAATTAAATTAAACAAATGGCTATCTGCTAATAGTTTTTACAGTGTTAAGGAGCTCCTAGAACATAAAATCGCATGATGAATTATTGTTCCGTAATGCATGTAAAATTTGCTCGCTTATATCTATAAAGCAAAACATGTTTGTTCACATTATTAACACTACCATCTTCATACCATGTTTTTGGCAAATAAATGATATTCTATTCTATTCTAAAAATTAGCACTCTTTGCTTTGGTATCTGCGTATTGATTTGATTTATCTATGGTTCAAAAATTTACTGTCAGTTGGTTCCCGGACTTGGTGTATTATTTGTGGGCGTCTGTAAATATCTTTAAACACAACTTTTCCAAAAGTGCTCTGTTAAAAATAGGCTTAGCGATAAGACCACCGATTATAACTCCCAATTTTTTTAAGTTTTATATTTCAATTTGCCATGGTGTAGAGAAAAAAAAATGGTAAAGAGTAGGTATATATGTCAACGGAAAATTGCAAACGCTGTAAGATTGTAATATATATATATATATTGAAAACTATTGAATTTGGATGGCATTTACTGTCTACAAAACGATTTTTTTTAAATATATCGATAAATTATAACCAATCTAATAAAGATCTATTACAATATTACAGAGTCTACTATTTTCCGGTGACATATATATCTTTCTATCTTTACTATTTCGAGCACGTTTCCATAAGAAATAAACCCATGAAGATAAATCAATATTATAGATATTATTGCAACCTTCTAAGGCCCTGTAACCCCCATAATGCCGACAGCACACTCGCCCAATAAATACAGTACAGGGACCCAAAACTTTGACGTCATAAAAAATCCATTTAAAGTTATTTTGTTTGGAGCCGTCTTTATCATAATGTGGGTAGAAAAACTATTAAATGTTGTTGTTTGATAACCCTACGAAGATTTATTTATCAAATGGTTTTATAATGCAACATGTGCTTATGACTGAATGATAGTACTTTTGACTAAGTTACAACCATCACGGGGTCCGCTAAGGCCAGTGCCGTAGCCTTGGAACACAATGGACATTTGAAAAAAGCTTGCCAAGTGCGAGTCGGACTCGTGTGCAAAAGTTCCGAACGAATTTAATTTTTGTAACATATTATTTTATCACTATAGACTTATTATAGGTTTTATAGGTAAATAACTACTATCTGCATTTTTTATAAAATTTTTGGCTTTGCAGGGATGGTATTTTTCGTCAAATTGAATAACTTCAAAACTGTTTATTTAAAAATTATGGAATAAATATAATTGAAACTCTCTCAATTATTGTTGCATTTTTACCCATATTTATACTTATTATTTTATTTGTATATTTCTTTTATATATGCTCCGTGAGTGTATCCGTGGCACCACTGACTGGCCCTGTCAGAATACCAGCGCTGCGTTATTTATTTTTTAGATATCGCAGCATAAGCTGAGATAGGGATTTTGGCCTCGCACAGATAATTATTTGATTATTCTGTTTAGTTATTTTATTTTACTGGTTTGTTTGTCTTGTGCGAGTCCCAAATAAACATTTTTTCTTTCTTTCTTTCTTAAGCCCCTTTCATTTGATATATCGCGGTAAAGTTTGAAAAACATTTTTTTTAATCTTTCTAGTTTTTCCGCTAAAAGTGACTCCCAAACTCAATTTTCTTTATTTACGTAACGCATCCGTGTTAAGGTTACAGAATTTTATATGTGTACGAAATTTCAACAGAACCGGTCCTTTAGATTCGGAGAAAATTTGCTGTGACAGACGGACAGACAGACAACTGAGTGATCCTATAAGGGTTCCGTTTCTGACGGATATTCGGAACCCTAAAAATAAGTTCATTAACAGTCCCACGGGTCGTGGCTTCAAGGTTTGCCGAGGTCGGTTTATGGATGAGTTATCTCTCATTGACTCATTATATACTAAGACTCGGCTGCCTTTTGTAAATATTTGACAGTCGTTACGAGTTGTCACTAGCCAGGAATATGTTATCAGAGGTGGGGTGTCGCGTAACTAAGTTACTGGGTTGTCAGGTAGGAACCCCCCACAACTTGAACCGATGCCCGGGTGATGGTCGCGGATAGCCTATGGATGCGAGACGCACAGGACTGGTTGTTGTGGCGACACTTGGGGGAGGCCAATGTCCAGCAGTGGACGTCTTTCGGCTGAAATGGTGGTGATGATACTCCATAAATACTGGTATTACTGGATACCCGTATATACTGGAAACCTACGACAACACAACACAACATTGTTCGGAAAAGGCTAGGCAGATACATTTTTTTGATTAACCTACGAAGATTCACAAATAATGATTTTATACCGCAAAACATGAGAATTTGAAGAGTGAATCTGCTTGAAATTTAGTAATGCATAATTATTTTACGGTTAACTCTCTGTCTGACTAGACTAGATCACCGCCATTTTCAGACCGTAACAGCTGTGCCTGAATATTAATTACTGTTTTATTGCGCACTTTGTGCCATCTGTCGAAAGTATACCTAATACTGAATGAAGTGCTGAACAAAAACGTTTTGAGCTTATATCTGATACTTATAATACCGACCGATTATTGTAGCACGTCCATCACAACAGGGAATATCGTATTGTGATGGATATTTATGGCTTGTATTTAAACGCCTACCAGAAAAGTACCTATTTTATTACCAAATAATCCGAAATACCTGCCAGAATGGATAAATGCTCACCAAAAGGCGAAGTCGGAGCCCCGCTTTGCACTATGGTTAAAAAAAAACAACGACGATGGGATAGCGGGGTCTGATTAGCTCGCTTCGCTCGCTCACTGGACCCCGCTATCCCCTTCTAACCTAACCTGTCCGAGTCCGGGTGCCCCAAGTCCCGAGCTCGCTTAGCTCGCTCTTGCATCCAAGTTCATCTAGTAACAGAAGTAACATTGTATTTCAGGGAAACAAGATTTGGTGGCATTAATCCATTTTGGTAGGCAAAAAGAATATAAATACAACACGTACAATTATTCTGATGAGTGTAAAATTATTTTGGAACTTAAAACGTTGTTCTTTAGGCACCTCGGTACAGAGTTAATATATTTTACTTGGTTAAATTTAAATTGTAGCCGATAGTTATTTGGTAGATGTTATTCAAACAGTAAGATTTGTGAAAAAATAAATAGAATTGGTGTTAAAACAGGGAAGTTACACGTTTTTGAAGTTATTCTTGTATCCTCACGAAAATTTTTGTTTGTACTAGATGGTGCAAATTTTCTATGGCGATGCTTGTGAGTGACGTCACACGCAATTAGTGCTGTCTCTGTTTATCATTGACATTAAAACGCACACAACTTAGTATTTTTTTTAGATTGTGAAACATGTTTTTTTACTACGTTTTTCAGTTCTATAATGTCATCGGTCCACCTTGTGGGAGGCGTTCCAACGCTACGTCTTCCGATTTGCGGTCGCCACTCCAGGACATTACGGCCTCATCGACCATCTGTTGTACAATGATGAAGTCAGATTTTATTGCTGCCCCATTTATCTTATTATTTGTGCAAAGCCTAACCTGCGTCCGCAATAACGTAAAAGACTTCTGGATTGGCCACTGCATTTAAAACGTATGGTTACACATTCTAAAGCTTCGAACACAAACACATATCTGTCAGTATCTAATACAATCATATTATAAGTACCCAGAATCAGTCACATAATTTAATTCTAGTAACAGTTAACTTACTAACAAGGGATTTGTCCCTTATTAGTGAGTTACCTTTGCGCTTTGATATGAAAGGACCATGGTATACGAAGTTACTTACATTATTGTAAGTTCAAATTATATAAACAAAGAAGCTGGCTCATGTGAAGCTGAGCTAGATGCTTACTGTGATACTATGAGCTGCTATCTGATTATTTGTGCCATAGTAAATAACTATTAATCACTACCTTTTGCCCGTGGCTTTGCTCGTCTTAGTAAAGTTTAATTTTATTAATTGTTGAGATCATTTTGAACAGTCTGTTTGTACCGATATTAGTGACCCTGACTGTACCAAAACTCTTCAAAATCAGTTTATCGATTTATGCGTAAAAGCGTAACAAACTTACTTTTGCATTAATAACAGTATGTACTTGGATATTTTTTTTTGTAAACGTGGTCTCAAAATAAAACTTAGCTGGGCCGATTTATCGCCCCCGAAACCCCCACAGATTATATATATAATAATTGCTCGTTTAAAGGTGTAAGATTAGAATTATAAGGATTATTAGGAGCATCATCAGAGCCAAGGCAAAGTGATAATCAATCAGCGAAAACGACTGTCAAAAAGTCTAAAATATATCCTAACCATTTAAGATCATTTTTAGGCTGCCTGTTCGGAGCGGAGTTGCGGATTTAGAGGCTGACTGCTAGTTCGCGAGTGCACACGGCGAATAATTTAAGCGGGCGGCGCGAGGCGACCGCCTTTTTTCCACGTCCGCGCTTCGCTTCCCCGCTCCGCTTCTCCGCTCCTCTGCCTCGCTCCGCTTCCCGGTATTGTATTCCCGGCATTTTTAAAGTAGATCGCATTCTCTGTCTACTGAAGCGGAGCGGAAATTTTATGCAAGTCCATTGGTTAATATATGCACGGTTCCACTCCGCTCTTCTCCTCTCCACTCCAGTCAGCCTCATAGCTGACAAAATTTCATACCTACTACCTTTTGAGAATTCTACTGATGCTGCGTCTTCGTCACAAGATAATCATGGCGAGAAAAATGATTTAACGTAAAAAATATTGTTATAATAAAAACTACTTTAGAAACCTTCCGAGTACCTTTTCTCCAAAAGTTATTACCCAAAAATCCTCCCATCCAAACCCTAATGTGCTCCGAACAAATTACAGAATGCTTTCATGTGTGACATTCATCAAGACATAACTCCTGAAATTCTCTACGATCATCGCATGTACGTAGCTTTTAAGCAAATTATATGAGGCGTCGACGGCTAACGTTTTAGTTCAGTGGCCCAGAAAATGTCTTTTGTCAACTCTGTTCGTTCATATCGCTGTTATTGTTGTCTATTTTTTTCATGTACCAGTTTTTCGTGATGGGAAAACGTTTTATGATAGATAAGAGAGCTCAATTCCAGTCGATAGCGATGCGGACGAATTTTTTGACGCCATATTTTAGTTTGGAGTTTTTATTTAAATTTTAAGTGTGATAAAGTTAGATTAGTATTTAAAATATGAATCCTCTGTATATTTCTTCTAGCTGTATAAATTCATAAATCTATGTGGAAAATTGTGTAATCAGTTTTTCCCCTTTCCTGAAACAAGCCTTTTTTGAGTTAATACCTGTTTAGATATAGGTGTAAGATTTTATGTTTTGGTGAACAGTGAATAATCCCATTCTTTGTTGTCTTCTCAATCTCGGAGTTAGAAATAAGTGATTTAATTTAAATGAATATGCTTTTGTGGATTTCTAGTCAGGAGTGGGATGAGGATTTGGTAACTGTTCAGTTCAACGGGTTGCTTGGTTGGAGTTGTTGTTTACTTCTTCAGAATTTATAAATAATATAATAATAATATCTTGGGACAACTCACACACGGTCATCCGATCCCAAACTAGGCAGAGCCTGTGCCATGGCAACCAGACAACTGATAAACATACTTATATATTTCTAAATACATACATATTATAGACAAATTACACCCAGACACAGAACAAATGATCATGCTCATCACACAAAGATTTGTCCTGGGTGGGAATCGAACCCACGACCTCCGGTTTAGCAGTCAGGGTCACTAACCACTCGACCAACGGGCCAGTCGAAATGTTTTGATTGCCTGTAGTTTTTTTTTACTATTGATAGGCATGCGTTCGACACTATCTCACCTGATGGTTAGCGATTACGTGGTCGAAGATGGAGCACGCTTGCCTAGAAGTAACCTATTTACTCTTGACTTCCAGGTTGTAGCTATCAAGAAACACGGACTCTGGCAAGGAATTTCACATCTTAGTACAATGAATGTGTCTCAAAACGTATTGTGCGTGTGGGTGGGATGTCTACCATGTAACGGTGGCGCATCGCCGTACGTCTTGTGGTGCGATTATGTAACGGGCTTGGCGGAATTAAACTATGCCATTCTTTCGCACACTCTCCAAAGTGCAACCGATAGAAAACCGACAGGCTAGCGACTCGGTGTCGATAACAGTTCTCCTGTTATCTGCTTGCCTGTAAACACACCACATAATAAAGCCGTTTGAACTCTATGCTACAAACGTACACAAGTGAAATCGAATTCTAATCCAAATCACTTTTTGTATTTAAAAAAAAAGTAACTTTATGGTGGACATTTTGATAGAATATATAACACCAGGATATGACTTTTTATTATTTTTTTTTATTTAACCTCTTTGACTGGCGATCAAAATTTTTATTAAGTTTTTCATTCGATTTTTATGTATATTTATTTTAATTGAAATTTAATGTGAATGTTATGATCTAAAATGGATTGAAATAAATGAATTTGAATTGAATTGAAACATTTAAAGCAAAATAAAATAAATTTTGAATTCTTGAAAAAAAAAAATTTGAATTTTTGAAAAAAAAAGGCCGCGACCCTAATGTTCTATTTATATTCGGGTGATAATAAAATAATATTATTAAAATAAAAGCCAGTGGTTTACTAAAATTAATTTATAAATACTTATTAAAAAACTTTTTTTTTTGTCTAAAATCAACGTTAAACAATATTACACAGCAGAAAAACGTCAATTTTCAATTGTGAATAATGGAGACACTTCACATACACACTCAAAAATTAACTGCCGAATTATCAAAGAAAATAGATGAAATTAATTGAATACTAACTTAACAATTATAATCAGGTACGCCAATATGATGCCGAGTATTACTATCCACCGTTTACGTTTCTGTCAGAACAATGGCCTATTTAATGGCTGACTCGAGCAATCTTAGCTTGAGTTAACATGGCCGCCCAATTCGAAACCTCGGCTGTTTACTGTGTAACATGGTGGGGGCGTGTGATCTTAGGAGGATCTAATAATTGTAGCCTGGCCTTACAAAGGCCTGGAACATACATTATTCTCTTTGATGTTCGGATGAGTCATCATCATTGTCTTGTTCTGATCACAATTTAGTTGGGTAACCACAATTTAGTTGGGTAACCTCAATTTAGTTGGGTAACCTCAATTTAGTTGGGTAAACTCAATTTAATTGGGAAAACTCAAATTAGTTGGGTAACCTCAATTTATTTGGGTAACATCAATTTAGTTGGGTTAACTCAATTTAGTTGGGAAATCTCAATTTAGTTGGGTAACCTCAATTTAGTTGGGTAACCTCAATTTAGTTGGGTAATCGAGTCACTTTAAGCGAAAATTAAAAAAAAGAAAATTTAGACACTGTGCCGTTTGACATATCAAGTGAAAATATTTTTTTCAAGTTATTCAAGAAAATATTTAGACGAAAATTTCTTGAATAACATCTCGGCAGTTCTTATCTCCTCCTTTTACCTTCAAGTCAGAACAATGGCCTATTTAAATGGCTGACTTAAGCAGCGTTAGTTAACATGGCCGCCCAATTCGAAACCTCGGCTGTTTACTGTGTAACATGGTGGGGGCGTGTGATCTTAGGAGGATCTATTAATTGTAGCTTAGCCTTACAAAGCTTGGAACATGCATTATTCCCTTTGATGTTTGGATGAGTCATCGTAATTTGCTTTTCCTATAGACTAGTGTGGGTTTATGCAGACTAGTCTATTTCTAGGTAAATTGTATTTGATTGGTCGAAATATTATTATACAAGGTGTTTCAGAAGTGCATGGTCAAATTTATGGGTGATTTTCTGTATCTGCTGCGCAGTAAAGAAACAAATTTCGAACAGTTATTTTTTGACTTTATCGACCGCAAAAACGACCAAAAAGCTTTACAAAAAATATTTTTCAAGCAGTCTAATGCAGAAGGTGGCGTCGAAACTGTGATTAATTTAAAATACACCATTTTGGCATTTTTTGGTCACTTTTTGCGGACGGGATTTTTAAAAAGTTAATTTTGATCTTGTTTCTTTAATGTATAGCAGATACAAAACAACACCCTTAAATTTGACCACGCACTTCTGGAACATCCGGTATAATTTTATTACATTATTTTATTGTACTTAACATACATACTTAAATAAAATTAACACATCCAGAAACAATGCATTTAAAAAATATATGTTTAATGTTAAGTTCAAGAGCCAATTAATTTAAAAACAAATAGAAAATAATAGAACTACATAAAAAAATACGACTACCAAGAACTACGAATTGGTCGTAGTCGTATTTAATTTAATTTTTATTTGATTTTTATTTAAGGCAGACGCTAGAAATAAAGAATTCACTTAAATTAAAATTACATTCTAATTCTAGGGTCCGAAAAACAAACTATATAAACATAAAACAGGAACTATAAATAAATTAATACATATTATTATGTGACAAACATTTGCCGCCAAACCTGGCTGTGTTCTGTTCTGAAAAATTTGTTTGGGTCATAATGGTCCTTGAAATAACATACAGAATCTTTGTTTGACTAAAGGGAGACAAAACATTAGAAATTTCTCTAGAATTAAAGATGGCCATAGACATCGGTTTTTTTTAGTATCACATTCGAAGATAAAAGTTTCATAAAAAGAAAACCTTTCACTCGAAAACACCAACTCGAACTTTACAACTTCATCTGCAGATGTCTTTATTGCAGGATCCCTCAAGAATTTCTATATCGCAGTACCAGTGTAACCGAATGTCTTTCCACAAAATCTGAACGTTGAAGACACGTTTAATTCCCACGATTTACATACCACGGCTAGGTGTACTCGTAAAATGGATTGTAATACGACCTCAGAGCAATCGCAGAGCGGTCGCATTTACAGTTACACCTCGAATTTTGCGTTGTAAAACTCAAGCACTGAGGTTAACGTTAGGCCTTATTCGGAGCGGCTTAAGGCCACAATTTGGTGATTGGTCTCGAGATCATGTTTGTTAGAACGGGTTTTGGTAATGAGTTAATTAATTACTTATTTGTTGATTTATAATAATGTTATGAGCTTGGGGTTCCTTACAGTTGAAATACCCATTAAATTATCAAAAATAGACTTTTTATTTATTTAAGGACAACCAACAAAGCATACACCAAAAATACTTGTTGCAGTATTCATAATATATATTTTTACATTTTATGGTGTAGCCTTAATTAAAGGTTGCCACGGCATGGATTATAATAGGAGTAGGAAATGCAGTTATAAAACAGATTTTACTTATGTAGTTAGATAAATTGACACATCATTACACAGTTTTTTGTTAGAAAAATCCGACATACAAAGGCACATATCAACTTACTAATTAAAGCGGGTTTTGTTCGCTTGATAAAAAGTACAAAAAAAAAAAAACACTTTAATTCGAAGATGAAGATATCTTTCGAAGTTATCGCTCGTATCGCAAATACAATACTAACTCTGTCGTGGGCTTTGCGGTCCTTATATTAAGCGTCATTTAATTCCAGAACCTTATAATGTACAAACATCTAGAAAGTTCGTAAATACCGGTCCCGAATGACCAGATGTCGAAAACTCTAGAATGTTCTAGCATATAAAAGTCTGGGGGATCTCAAGACTCTACTAGTTCTGCTACTTGATACTAGATGGTGCTAGTGGTAACTAATACCGCTGTGTACCATCAAATGTAGCGCGCAGCAATAATAACCTTCTTGGAGTAGATTTTATACTGTAAGTAAAAAACATCTTCGCTGTACCAGTTTTGTATGGTAAAATGTAAGGAAAAGCGATACATATCTATTAGGGGAATTACTGCAGCATACGGCAGGGCACATTGCTCGCAAAACTTATGGTCGATGGGGCCGAAAAGTTAAACAGTGGCGACCGCGTACCGGAAGAAGTTGCGCAGGGAGGCCTCCCACAAAGTGGACTGATGACCTGGTGAGGGTTACGGGTAGCCGATGGATGCGAGACGCACAGAACTGGTTGATGTGGCGACACTTGGGGGAGGCCTATGTCCAGCAGTGGACGTCTTTCAACTGAAATGATGAAGGGTCATACATGTCTCAAGGCAGACCTAAAGGCAGTTCAGCACCTTAGTAGTTAACTGCTTCGTTGGTCTCGCGGTCGCAAGCGTGACTGCCGAGCCTGGAGTCCTGGGTTCGATTCCCAGGTCGGGCAAAAAGTTTCATTGAGCTTTTCCAATAGAAATTTCTCAGTGACAGCCCGGAGTTCAAAAGTTGGTGGTGAGATACCCCCGTGCCTCGGAAAGCACGTTAAGCCGTTGGTCCTACGCCAGATCTCTCTCCGGCTGTGTCAGGTTACCGTCCCATCGGAATATTAGAATAATGGAAGAGGGAATGTACGTACCTGTGTTTGCACACGTACTTGTGCACTATAATATGTCCCGCGCCGATAGCTAGTCTCGGTTGAGATTGGCCGCCATGGCCGAAATCGTTTAGAAGCACTAAAATTACTACACTCACTTATATAATAATATTATTTAACTAAGTTATGAGCACAAAAGTTGAACAAACTTTAACAACAGTTTGTTATTACAAGTTTTCTTTAATCCTTCACAGGAATTATTATAATTACTTAATTGATAGAGCAGAGCATTTTTATCTATAAACTATGTGCCGCCCACGGCTCTGCCCGTTTCCCGGGAGTATGTTGCCTTGGGACAATTTTGGACAACCAAAATTGTCCCAAGGGAACATACTCCCGTGATAAAAAGTATCCTTTGTGTTATTTCAGACTATAATCTAATCTCTGTGCCAAATTTCATCAAGATCCGTTCAGCCGTTCTGATGTGATTGAAACATCCTGGATGGATGGATGTTTGATACATGTTCCATCCAAACATCCAAACTTTCGTATTTAAAATATTAGTAATTAGTAAGTAAAGTAATCGTAATGATTAAGTACCTCAACGAGTCTATTTGTTCGGCCATCAAAGGCCAAAAACAGTTAACCTTTTCACCAAAAATGCCTATTCACGCCATTCAGTTGTCAACATAACATTACTGGCAGGCATTATAACAAAAAACTGGCCAAATTCGAGTCGGACTCGCACATGAAGGGTTCTGTACTATCGCCAATATAATCCACTATAAAATCGAGCAAAAAAACTCCAAATAACACGTATCTTGTGTCCCTTAATTTTGAAATATTACTATTATTTTTTTATGGTTTTTTTTTTTGTGAATATAGCCATACAAACTCTGTGAGCATTACATGTGTCTATCTGTTGCCATTATTAAAATCGAGCAAAAGACGCCAAAAAAACGCGTGTTGTTATAGCGCCAATAGAAATACACCCTCTGTGAAAATTTCAAACGTCTACCTATTACGGTTCATGAGATACAGCCCGGTGACAGACAAACGGTCGGATGGATTGTCGGACGGACGGACAGACAACGGAGGCTTAGTAACCAACGGTCCTATGGTCCCGTTGGTTACCCTTGGGTACGGAACCCTAAAAAAAAACACTATCTAAAAAAAGAAAACTTCAAAAAAATCCGAAGGCCAGGTGCGTTAAGCCCGTAACACCGAACACATTCGGGTCCATCCGATGTTTTACGAGCGGCGTAAACGACAGCTGTACTGTAAAAAGTTTATTCAAATTCACCTTTTTTATTGCTCTGTTATCTTTGTATAGGTATGGATATGTCGGCCACGTTATATGAAAAAGCGTGAAAAAATTGGTTGTTCTTTTTTGGCCCTACTTTTTTTAGGTTTGGCCTTTTGCCAATTTCTTTGAAGGTAGGTAGGGGTCGTTTAATCAAGTCTCTTTGGTGTCCGTACAGGTATTTTTTTTTAACCGGTCGAAAAAAAAAAATATAAATGTTTTAGCAGGTAAATCAAAGTTCGCTTTTGTATTGTGATATTTCAAATATTTGAATTGGTTGCTCACAAAGCTCTTAACTTCCTATTGCCTTTTATGATCCTTCTTTAGTCTGCTTTAGCTAATTAAAAAAAAACCTCCACTTACTAACAATAAAACTCATACACAATCTAAAATGAACACTATGAACTGAACACTATCAATATGAATTAAAAACATTAAATACAAGATTGTTTAAAATTAAATTAAACAAATGGCTATCTGCTAATAGTTTTTACAGTGTTAAGGAGCTCCTAGAACATAAAATCGCATGATGAATTATTGTTCCGTAATGCATGTAAAATTTGCTCGCTTATATCTATAAAGCAAAACATGTTTGTTCACATTATTAACACTACCATCTTCATACCATGTTTTTGGCAAATAAATGATATTCTATTCTATTCTAAAAATTAGCACTCTTTGCTTTGGTATCTGCGTATTGATTTGATTTATCTATGGTTCAAAAATTTACTGTCAGTTGGTTCCCGGACTTGGTGTATTATTTGTGGGCGTCTGTAAATATCTTTAAACACAACTTTTCCAAAAGTGCTCTGTTAAAAATAGGCTTAGCGATAAGACCACCGATTATAACTCCCAATTTTTTTAAGTTTTATATTTCAATTTGCCATGGTGTAGAGAAAAAAAAATGGTAAAGAGTAGGTATATATGTCAACGGAAAATTGCAAACGCTGTAAGATTGTAATATATATATATATATTGAAAACTATTGAATTTGGATGGCATTTACTGTCTACAAAACGATTTTTTTTAAATATATCGATAAATTATAACCAATCTAATAAAGATCTATTACAATATTACAGAGTCTACTATTTTCCGGTGACATATATATCTTTCTATCTTTACTATTTCGAGCACGTTTCCATAAGAAATAAACCCATGAAGATAAATCAATATTATAGATATTATTGCAACCTTCTAAGGCCCTGTAACCCCCATAATGCCGACAGCACACTCGCCCAATAAATACAGTACAGGGACCCAAAACTTTGACGTCATAAAAAATCCATTTAAAGTTATTTTGTTTGGAGCCGTCTTTATCATAATGTGGGTAGAAAAACTATTAAATGTTGTTGTTTGATAACCCTACGAAGATTTATTTATCAAATGGTTTTATAATGCAACATGTGCTTATGACTGAATGATAGTACTTTTGACTAAGTTACAACCATCACGGGGTCCGCTAAGGCCAGTGCCGTAGCCTTGGAACACAATGGACATTTGAAAAAAGCTTGCCAAGTGCGAGTCGGACTCGTGTGCAAAAGTTCCGAACGAATTTAATTTTTGTAACATATTATTTTATCACTATAGACTTATTATAGGTTTTATAGGTAAATAACTACTATCTGCATTTTTTATAAAATTTTTGGCTTTGCAGGGATGGTATTTTTCGTCAAATTGAATAACTTCAAAACTGTTTATTTAAAAATTATGGAATAAATATAATTGAAACTCTCTCAATTATTGTTGCATTTTTACCCATATTTATACTTATTATTTTATTTGTATATTTCTTTTATATATGCTCCGTGAGTGTATCCGTGGCACCACTGACTGGCCCTGTCAGAATACCAGCGCTGCGTTATTTATTTTTTAGATATCGCAGCATAAGCTGAGATAGGGATTTTGGCCTCGCACAGATAATTATTTGATTATTCTGTTTAGTTATTTTATTTTACTGGTTTGTTTGTCTTGTGCGAGTCCCAAATAAACATTTTTTCTTTCTTTCTTTCTTAAGCCCCTTTCATTTGATATATCGCGGTAAAGTTTGAAAAACATTTTTTTTAATCTTTCTAGTTTTTCCGCTAAAAGTGACTCCCAAACTCAATTTTCTTTATTTACGTAACGCATCCGTGTTAAGGTTACAGAATTTTATATGTGTACGAAATTTCAACAGAACCGGTCCTTTAGATTCGGAGAAAATTTGCTGTGACAGACGGACAGACAGACAACTGAGTGATCCTATAAGGGTTCCGTTTCTGACGGATATTCGGAACCCTAAAAATAAGTTCATTAACAGTCCCACGGGTCGTGGCTTCAAGGTTTGCCGAGGTCGGTTTATGGATGAGTTATCTCTCATTGACTCATTATATACTAAGACTCGGCTGCCTTTTGTAAATATTTGACAGTCGTTACGAGTTGTCACTAGCCAGGAATATGTTATCAGAGGTGGGGTGTCGCGTAACTAAGTTACTGGGTTGTCAGGTAGGAACCCCCCACAACTTGAACCGATGCCCGGGTGATGGTCGCGGATAGCCTATGGATGCGAGACGCACAGGACTGGTTGTTGTGGCGACACTTGGGGGAGGCCAATGTCCAGCAGTGGACGTCTTTCGGCTGAAATGGTGGTGATGATACTCCATAAATACTGGTATTACTGGATACCCGTATATACTGGAAACCTACGACAACACAACACAACATTGTTCGGAAAAGGCTAGGCAGATACATTTTTTTGATTAACCTACGAAGATTCACAAATAATGATTTTATACCGCAAAACATGAGAATTTGAAGAGTGAATCTGCTTGAAATTTAGTAATGCATAATTATTTTACGGTTAACTCTCTGTCTGACTAGACTAGATCACCGCCATTTTCAGACCGTAACAGCTGTGCCTGAATATTAATTACTGTTTTATTGCGCACTTTGTGCCATCTGTCGAAAGTATACCTAATACTGAATGAAGTGCTGAACAAAAACGTTTTGAGCTTATATCTGATACTTATAATACCGACCGATTATTGTAGCACGTCCATCACAACAGGGAATATCGTATTGTGATGGATATTTATGGCTTGTATTTAAACGCCTACCAGAAAAGTACCTATTTTATTACCAAATAATCCGAAATACCTGCCAGAATGGATAAATGCTCACCAAAAGGCGAAGTCGGAGCCCCGCTTTGCACTATGGTTAAAAAAAAACAACGACGATGGGATAGCGGGGTCTGATTAGCTCGCTTCGCTCGCTCACTGGACCCCGCTATCCCCTTCTAACCTAACCTGTCCGAGTCCGGGTGCCCCAAGTCCCGAGCTCGCTTAGCTCGCTCTTGCATCCAAGTTCATCTAGTAACAGAAGTAACATTGTATTTCAGGGAAACAAGATTTGGTGGCATTAATCCATTTTGGTAGGCAAAAAGAATATAAATACAACACGTACAATTATTCTGATGAGTGTAAAATTATTTTGGAACTTAAAACGTTGTTCTTTAGGCACCTCGGTACAGAGTTAATATATTTTACTTGGTTAAATTTAAATTGTAGCCGATAGTTATTTGGTAGATGTTATTCAAACAGTAAGATTTGTGAAAAAATAAATAGAATTGGTGTTAAAACAGGGAAGTTACACGTTTTTGAAGTTATTCTTGTATCCTCACGAAAATTTTTGTTTGTACTAGATGGTGCAAATTTTCTATGGCGATGCTTGTGAGTGACGTCACACGCAATTAGTGCTGTCTCTGTTTATCATTGACATTAAAACGCACACAACTTAGTATTTTTTTTAGATTGTGAAACATGTTTTTTTACTACGTTTTTCAGTTCTATAATGTCATCGGTCCACCTTGTGGGAGGCGTTCCAACGCTACGTCTTCCGATTTGCGGTCGCCACTCCAGGACATTACGGCCTCATCGACCATCTGTTGTACAATGATGAAGTCAGATTTTATTGCTGCCCCATTTATCTTATTATTTGTGCAAAGCCTAACCTGCGTCCGCAATAACGTAAAAGACTTCTGGATTGGCCACTGCATTTAAAACGTATGGTTACACATTCTAAAGCTTCGAACACAAACACATATCTGTCAGTATCTAATACAATCATATTATAAGTACCCAGAATCAGTCACATAATTTAATTCTAGTAACAGTTAACTTACTAACAAGGGATTTGTCCCTTATTAGTGAGTTACCTTTGCGCTTTGATATGAAAGGACCATGGTATACGAAGTTACTTACATTATTGTAAGTTCAAATTATATAAACAAAGAAGCTGGCTCATGTGAAGCTGAGCTAGATGCTTACTGTGATACTATGAGCTGCTATCTGATTATTTGTGCCATAGTAAATAACTATTAATCACTACCTTTTGCCCGTGGCTTTGCTCGTCTTAGTAAAGTTTAATTTTATTAATTGTTGAGATCATTTTGAACAGTCTGTTTGTACCGATATTAGTGACCCTGACTGTACCAAAACTCTTCAAAATCAGTTTATCGATTTATGCGTAAAAGCGTAACAAACTTACTTTTGCATTAATAACAGTATGTACTTGGATATTTTTTTTTGTAAACGTGGTCTCAAAATAAAACTTAGCTGGGCCGATTTATCGCCCCCGAAACCCCCACAGATTATATATATAATAATTGCTCGTTTAAAGGTGTAAGATTAGAATTATAAGGATTATTAGGAGCATCATCAGAGCCAAGGCAAAGTGATAATCAATCAGCGAAAACGACTGTCAAAAAGTCTAAAATATATCCTAACCATTTAAGATCATTTTTAGGCTGCCTGTTCGGAGCGGAGTTGCGGATTTAGAGGCTGACTGCTAGTTCGCGAGTGCACACGGCGAATAATTTAAGCGGGCGGCGCGAGGCGACCGCCTTTTTTCCACGTCCGCGCTTCGCTTCCCCGCTCCGCTTCTCCGCTCCTCTGCCTCGCTCCGCTTCCCGGTATTGTATTCCCGGCATTTTTAAAGTAGATCGCATTCTCTGTCTACTGAAGCGGAGCGGAAATTTTATGCAAGTCCATTGGTTAATATATGCACGGTTCCACTCCGCTCTTCTCCTCTCCACTCCAGTCAGCCTCATAGCTGACAAAATTTCATACCTACTACCTTTTGAGAATTCTACTGATGCTGCGTCTTCGTCACAAGATAATCATGGCGAGAAAAATGATTTAACGTAAAAAATATTGTTATAATAAAAACTACTTTAGAAACCTTCCGAGTACCTTTTCTCCAAAAGTTATTACCCAAAAATCCTCCCATCCAAACCCTAATGTGCTCCGAACAAATTACAGAATGCTTTCATGTGTGACATTCATCAAGACATAACTCCTGAAATTCTCTACGATCATCGCATGTACGTAGCTTTTAAGCAAATTATATGAGGCGTCGACGGCTAACGTTTTAGTTCAGTGGCCCAGAAAATGTCTTTTGTCAACTCTGTTCGTTCATATCGCTGTTATTGTTGTCTATTTTTTTCATGTACCAGTTTTTCGTGATGGGAAAACGTTTTAGGTTAAAACTCATCAGTATCACAACGTGGATTTAATTTAAATGGAAGAGAATCTCTAGTCTCTTCCATTTAAATTAAATCCACGTTCTGTTTCGTTGTGTTGTTGTGTAGGCCTTAAGTAATGTGTGAGGACTTCAGTAGTTTCAGCTGGAAGACGTTCACCACAGCAAGCAGGGTTTTCCATATAATCGTCGGTATACATTCAGCTAATAGGGAATAGATATGCATGCATTTTTTTTTATTTTCAAAATAATGTACTTGTTAGGCCTAGTAAACAATTATGACATATTTTTTAAAAGGTTACAATTTAAATGCGTACCAAGCAAAATATGTTAACTTCAAATAAAATAAACCCACTCGATACCGAGGTGCCTAAAGAAAAACGTTTAAAGTTTCAAAATACACACATCAGAATAATTGTACGTGTTGTATTTATATTCTTATTGCCTACCAAAATGGAAAAATGCTCACCAAATTTTGTTTTCCTGAAATACAATGTTACTTCTGTTACTAGGAGAACTTGGATGCAAGAGCGAGCTAAGCGAGCTCGGGACTTGGGACACCGCGACTCGGACAGCTTAGGTTAGAAGGGGATGGCGGGGTCTAGTGAGCGAGACACATCATCACACCCACACACACCCATACACGCACATGTTTTTAGGTTTAATAGATTTTGTTTGTTTACATTTTTTTTTCACCCATTAGTTAATAAGTTACCAAATATTAAAAAGTTCATGTAAGCACACTCCTACATACTATTGAACTAGTTTTAGAAGAGCGGGGCCTCCAAGCACAGGTATTTTTCATATACATGCTTTGCTTTAATTAAACTACAAAATACCATCTCGCATGTATTTAAAATACAAAATACTTTTAAGTGGTGTATTTAAAATAGAAAATACAGTATTTGGTTTTGGGGTTACTTTGCGCTTTCCCCGACGAAGTCTTTAATTGATGACCATACAGCCTTTTATCACGATTTCAAAAGCTCTTTCCTTAATTGGTTTACCTTGTGGAACATGACTCCTTTCTATTGGACCATAAGCATCTGATTTAGTCTGTGGTTTCATAAGTTCTGCAGCACTTCCAGTTGTTACGGCTGACCGTTTGACTGGGCTATGTCCTGTTCCTTTTTTAAACCAACTTCAAAAAAGGAGGAGGTTCAGACGGCTGGATGTTTTTATCAGCGAGAACCAAGGTACCGACATAGCCCGAAGGATCGCCAAACAGAAGTGGCAGTGGGCAGGGCACATTGCTCGCAGAACAGATGGTCGTAGGCCTAAAAGTTCTGGAGTGGCGACCGCGTACCGGAAGACGCAGCGTTGGAAGCCTGTCTGGGTGAATATTGTTTTTATTGTTGCGTTTTTTTTACTTCGGACGCTTGATGGTGCAAGTCTTTCTACATCGTTCTCACATATATATATGTTTGTATAATTTTCACACGAATGATGTTACCATATCATTGTAAAAAAACATTTTCCGTGTGTCCGTGGGTCTGTGGAGTTCTACCACGTTTTTCTCCATTGAGATCTACGCTTAGGACAGACCAACCTTAACAATTCAAAAGTGCCTGTAATGGTTTAATTGAAATAAATGCTTTGAGTTTTAGTTTTGAGTTTGAACCTATGATCTGGTGAGGGTCCGTACCCGCGACGGTAGCCGATGGATGCGAGACGCACAGGACCGGATTTTTGTGGCGACACTTGAGGAAACCTATGTCCAGCAGTGGACGTCTTTCGGCTGATATGACGATGTTCAGCGTTTTCTTTGCCTATTGTTAACCGATTTTGTTTATTCTTTTGGTCCCGTTTAAATTTAGTGAAGACCTGATGAATAGCTTCAAAGATAATTTATTCGGGATGGCTGCAATCACAAGTTTGTTTACACAATTTCATGACAACATCATACCCTACGGAAAATTTAAAATTTATTTTTATATGCATTTGGAAGATTGTATTTTTTTATTAATATCGCAAAGAGAGATGAGGGTTCCGTTTATCCCATCTGAGAAACAAAATCGTAAAAGCCCCACATTATTATGCGCGTCCCGTAATCAATAGTCAATCACTCACGAATTAGTCGCCGCACATTACCCGTGGATTGCGATGTTTGCACACTCGACTTCCGATCCATTGTTTGTCGATCAACCGTTTTGTTGATGAGACGGCTTGATAGATTCACAGTTAATCGGATAATGGGTAGGGTCCATTACATGATACTGGCAAACTGATTCAGGATAATTGTATCTGTCGCATCATGGTTGGCCGAGATGAGAAGCATTGGTTTTGTTTAGTCTATATTTATTTATTTATTTAAACTTAGTGTACAATAGTGGTACATGGGCGGACTTAATGTATCAAGGCATTCTCTACCAGTCAACCTTTGGGTTAAAAAGACTTCACTGTGGTAGGTTTACAACAAATAAAAATAACATTTAAAATTTAATTTTGTTTCGGAAACAATACACAAATGTTATATATAATACTAATAAATATGCTAAAATAATAAACTAATAAATATGATATTTAATAATCTTACTGATTTGCTATATCTTGTCTGTGACTATACTTATGAAGTGTGCTAGCTACCAAGTGTCAATTAATACATTTTAATTTGATTTACAGTTTGAATATTTTGTTTTCTGTGTCATTTATTGTAAAATACTTTGCATACTACTGTACAAATTCAAGTTTTTAAAACTTAACAGACAGATGGGAGTTTATTGCGCCACTTCTTCTTCCCAGCTTTAATACTAGGAAGTGGTGATGGGCGGGCGTTTTGAGGGACTGTCTTTATGTAGAACTTCAAAAAGTGATGGCACAGCCTAATTTGAATAAATTACTTTTGATTTTGATTTTGATCCGCGTCTGCTAGTACGCTCATAATTTAACCGTCCACTGTTTATGCGAAGACACTGCCACTTAAGATACAGGATCTTCCTAGTTTAGGAGTCAGGGCACAAATTTTGTATTGACTGTACTTTACCCATTTCTAGCACATTATTTTTGTAATAAATTTTTCGGTCCCCTAGTAACAATTATGTGTACTTACTTTAATATGAGTCAAACTGTGTTTTGCGAATAAATTATCATTATTATTTTTATTATTGGGCATTTTTCACGATCCGACGTAGTTTTACTTAAATGTCGCATGTCGTGGGCACTCGAACGAAAGATGATTTAAATCAAAATAATTTTATTTAAACTAACGATTTTACAACAAGATGCAGACTGAGCTTCCAACAAAACTGTCCGATTTCGACTGTCACAACCGTCGGTCCCGTCTCCAATCCTCGCTGCATCCCCTCTACCGACGCTCGTGTCAAAGCGGCGCTTGCGTTTCCGGTAACGTTATTATTAGTTCCAAAACTATTTGTTAGATGGCGCTGCTTGTTGTACCTTCACGCCCTTAATCCACGACATATCTATTGAAAGTATTTAAGAAGGAAGCTGGTTGAAGTGTGTTGTTTCTGTTATAGAAAAAAAAGGGCGTGAGTTTATACAGGATGTTCCACAAGTGCGTATTCATATTAGTACAGCGTGTTCCAGAAGTGTGTGGTCATATTTATACTCGTGTTTCATCATTTTTCAAAGCGTAAGTAGAGGTGTTAAACTCATAATACACTCACAATTCGTTGGTTTTCTACATATGTTAAGCAAACATAACAAACCAACGATTTGCTATGATAAGCAAACATAGCGAACCTAATTGGAATGAATGAATCAAATTGAATCGTGTCTAAAAATTTAAACATGAAAGGTTTACTTCATTTAAGGTCTTTTAATAAATGTGTAGGTATCAATTAGAATAAACCATGTTGTTTTGGCCAATTTTTCAATACTCGGATAATTGAACGCCATTTTTATACCTCAATTATAAAAATGGTCACCGTAGGCGCGGGCCTGCGGACGGCGAGCGTTGGGTGGCTCGCTGTCCGGTCACAACCAAGCCCGGGTCGATGGCGCGTTGTGTTCCACACGCGCCTCAAAGAGATGTCAGCATAGGAGACGGGGCCCGCTAAGGCCAGAGTCTGCCAGGGTTGTGGAATTTGTTCGAAAGAGTCACCGCGGCCCTGGAACGCAAAGGGCTATAGAAGGAGCACGAATGGGTTTTAGTCAGTAAGAGTCTAACACGCCCTTTCACTCCACCCTGAGCGGAAGAAGTCATTTGATGATTTCCCATCCCAAAAAAAAAAAAGAATTAAAATGTTGAAAAAATGGTTTATCTGACTATTGGAAAATTAGCCCTAAACCACTTGACCATAAAAATAAAATAAAGTAAATCGCAACAAACAATTTCTTCAAAAACTTCCTAATAATCTTTTTGATGTTAAAATTCTTCAATAAGAATGTCTCGGTAGGAATCCCATTGTGCTGGCAATCCGAAGTTAATCTGAGGGTATGCCGCCGGGCCCATTCAAAGCTCTGTTGATAAAAATACTGTAAGAAGTATCCGGTACCGCATTGTGGAGATTAAGTAGAAATATAGAATACTTATTGAAATATTTAGATTTCGTTGTGGAAGAGTATTCTGTATTTTCAATTGGCAGTGGGCCGACCGAACTAATATTTAATTGAACTCTACATTCATCATCCATTGAGCCAAAGGATGTCATGACTTTTTAGCTGCATTACAATGCCTGGCTGTTTTGTAGATTTTTTTTGTTAGTTGTAGCCATGAAGGACCAGAGGCGTTACCATGACCATTAAAGACCAGAGGCGTTACCATGACCATGAAGGACCAGAGGCGTTACCATGACCATGAAGGACCAGAGGCATTACCATGACGTGTTAATATTTAAAACGTCAATGATAAAAACGCATTTTTGCATCAACGGGTGCTATAAATGCGTAGATCTGCCACATAAATTTTCATGTAAATAAATTGTCTACGTATCCAATTTTAGTTAATTTTAATGAAAACCACGAAAGTTTTGTGCCGTGTCACACCTTTGATATTTTCTGTTGGTATTATATAATAAGTAAGTTAATAAGTTACTAACACGATGGATCATTGTTGTCCGAAAATAAAGTATTTGTATTATTTCGTTTATTAAATTTTCTTTATATATACATCTACATTTAAAAAAAAATTAAAAATATAAAAAATAGTAGTCCGCCGGTGTCGGGACCAGGGTCCAAGCTACCGGTGGTTAGGGCTCCAGAGAAAGAAACGGAAGGTATAATTATTTAAGTTAACGACAGCTTTCTCTGTACGATAAGATCAATTGCCTTTTATTTACCTGTTTTTCATATTGCTTTGTTATACCTTGTTTTTCGACATACTACTGTTTATAATTGTGATTTAATTAATGTATTTGTGAGCTGGTTTAATTTGACATGCCATATCCAATTCTATTGTATTTATTTAATGTGTGATTTTAAATTGTATTATGTGATAATTATGGGCTATGCCTGAAATCAATTATTATTATGTTTTTTTATGCATTATACGTGCTGAAGACTTTTTTATTTCGCTACAGTAAATACGAACGTATTTCATGTTTAGGAAAAAATATAGGAAAAAAAAAAATACCGTCACAGTCAAATCAGTTTTTGGTAGTCACAGGGTCATCTAGCAATAAAAACACACGATGTCTACATCACTTTTATTCGACTCTCCTTTCGCAGGTATGCTGGAAGAGATTTCTTTAGAAACATCACCTTTGTACCTATTTTTCTGTTCCCTTCTTCTTACCTATTTGATATATGTGTGTACATAAACTGTTAAATAAATAAATAATGAAAATAAAAGTTTTTCTAAAATCATGATAAGGACTATGAAATTTGATTCCACCACTGTCGCATGTTTTCGTACACACTTATTTGTTTCATACGAGAGTCGTTATTGAGTGCTCTACATAGTGAACACATGTAGTCAGTTTCTGGTGTTTCGTCTATACCCTGATATGAATAGTGATTGGTCCACTTAAAGAAGTCGTAGTACACTTCCTTGTATAATATGGATACGACTATTTTGTTAACTAGCTCTTCCATATCAAGTTTTCTCGCATCCAAGTAGGATCCGTCTGGAAGAAACCTAAAAAAATAAGCTTATTTATAATCTAAAATTCTAAACTTTATGCAGATATAAAGCGTTACGTTTTACGTTTCCAAACGTCTCTTATAATGCGCACAGCAAAGGAGTGAAACTCTGTCTTCGTCTGAGTTTCCGAACGCATACAACCCCAATCTCTTCAAAATTAAAGTGAACAGGCTTCTTCTGGGTAAGCTCGCTCCATCGTTGACTTTGTCTCTGTCAGCTATGTCATAGACTAGAGTCAAAAGCAAACTCATCTCAAATCAAAAAAAAGGTAGGCAGACACTTTAAATTTGTTAAAGCAAATAGTTCTGGTAAAACATTCCTAAGGTACCTACTCAAAATCGTGAAAAAGCTATTACAGCGATGGATCCCCTGCCGGAATTTGTGTTCCCTCATAGCAACATCCGGTCACGAATGAATAGGCTTCTAGGCAAGCATGCTCCTTCAGCTTATATGTATACTAAACTTCAATTAAATCGGTCTATTAATTTTGGAGAAAAATGGCTGGGACACGGACACATGAGTGATCCAATAAGGATCTCGTTTTTCCACCCCTAAACAAGTGAGAGTCGAACTCATGCGCCGAGGGTTCCGTAGCTACCCATTATACCGTTATAATAAAATTGGTATCATTTATAGTGGTGGCAGGCGTCAACTATGTATATATGGGGGACACCCTTTAATTTTCAACTTTTTTTTATTTTTTGGAATTTTTCCTTTATTTTTTGCTGTAAGACCTTGCTTTTTGTCAAATTTCGTGATTCTATGTCAACGGGAGACAGCACAAGTAAAGGGAAAATTCCGAAAAATAAAATTGTTAAAAATAAAGGTAAATTTTGGTACCAACAAGTTTTAGCGAAAATGAAAATTTGCCCATATCTTTTAGCGTGTTGAATCAGGACCTTGATTTTGAACACCTAATAGGGACTACAGACCTCAGTTTCTGGTACAAATTTAAACTTCCTAGGTCCACCCGTTCCTGAGAAAATTGGTGGTGACACACGGACAGACGGACAAGAGAGTGATCTTATAAGGATTCCTTTTTTACCTTTTGAGGTACGGAACCCTAAAAAGAGTGCAAAACAAGACAATACAAGTGATCTAACCTGGTATAGTTAGCTCCACCATAGACTATCGGCACGGCGTTATGCTGTACCGCATGCAATAGTTTCTCTGTGACGTAGTCTTCACTAAAGGAATTTTCAAACGCCAAATAGAAATAGTAATCTGTCTCTATTTTACGCAAGCACTCTGGGCTTGCTGGATTCAAGCCTGGTCCCTTCGGACAAGACTTTGTTCTATTCGTTATACAGATCTCAGTGTATATGTCTAGTACCAGCCCGCGCCTAGCTAGTTCATCTTGTAGTATTAGTGCGATCCCCTCTCTGTTACTGGGTGTATAACAGTTTGAAACAAACCATGCAGCAGTTAGCCTTTTGCTCTCTAATTTGTTTCTAAACTCACTGTCTATAGCTTTCATATCTTTCGCATCCAACCAGTGCATATCTTTTTTAGGACCGATGATATCACCATCTTTATTTCTAATTATGATGTAACCAAAATATATATCGGAATTCAGTTTATATGTGTAAGTCCAATTGAAAAATCCATCGTACCTCGGTGAATCTAATTGATTGTAAACTGGGGATTCTATGCTAACAAATAAGTACTTTTGGTGAAATGATCTCATTGTTGGAAAGCGCACAAATTTCTTGTAAAACTCAGGAACGTGAAATAATATGGCATCAAAATCTTGCACACTACGTAGAAAATCTCCATTAAAATCTTGTTCGCCATGTAGAAAATCTGTGTCGGTCGTTATAAAGCAATTATTGACTGGACACAATCTCTTCAGAAACTCGTTCTGTCCCTTACCCATAAGACTAAAAGGATCGCGTGCTGGATTTGCCCACTGTAGGATATATTTCATATTTTCGTTTTTTTCATTTTTTTGCACTAGTTTCTGTTTAGATAATATAAGTATTGTTGTGGTACAAATGACAACTAGTCCAACAAACCAGCGATATTTTTGCATCACGTTACCTGTGAGAAGCGGAATTTTCTTCCAAAGTCTGTGTCTCGATAGTTGTAACCTCTCACACCTCGTCCAGATCTTTCTTTAATTCGTTTTTTGACGTTCAGCCACAGAAGACATGCACACCGGATTTCAACTCACTTTACTTATTTTGTACTTTGAAAGCAAAATTGATTCTAAAATCGGTAACACCATCAAACAAAATAGCGTGTACACGTGTGACAGCGGTACATTGTTTTAAATTTTGACCTGGCTCTGAGGAGCAGTTGCCACGACCATAGAACAGGGCCTTACACGGTCGTACACTGTGTTTGTATCCACGGCCGTCTTTAATAAAAAAAACAAGTGTATTTGCGATTAGCACGGTAGTAGCCGTCTTGTTTGATAACGCGCAATAGGGTATCGTCGACAGTGTGAGCGGGCGAAGTAGACTAAGTCCCATCGAAGATGGGGTCTCGGCCGTGCTTATCTTATTTTGAAAATAAGATGTTTTATACCACAAACAAACAAACGAGCATACATTTAGTAAAAATACAGATTAAGAAAACCTATAAGAAGGTTTCAAAGTAACATGTTACGAGAGAAAAAGAAAGAAAAATGTTTATTTGGGACTCGCAAAAGACAAACAAAACAGTAAAATAAAATTAATAACTATACAGTAATATAATGTAAAAAAAAAAAAAATTGACGGCTGGTAAAAATCAGAATGTATTAATTATAAATTATTATACTTTGCCGATCTATTCTATATTTTCTACACAAGTTCTATGTTTTATTATTATAGTGAAGGACATAACATCTTGTTATTTAGGTCGGCTTAGATTAGTTACAGATAAGGTTAATTGTTTTGTGGGAAATGAAATTGTTTTTTCAATAATTTCATTAACATTGAGTCTCAGCTACGAATTATAGTTCTTTCATTGCGACACATAAAAATGTTGATTGCAGAAGGTTGGTTAATTTTTTTTTCACGGCTGGCTACAGTCGGTTAATTCTGTAAAAATCTCAGCATGAAGACCAAGATAACCAGCGTACACTATCAATCTGAAGGTTGGTATCCCGATTATGCTTCTTCAAAATCTGTCTCCTCCAAAGCTGTGTAACAGAACCCGACTTAAAGTCTGAAAAACTTAAAGTCTGCAGAGAAATACCATCGAGGCGAAAATTCTGATGGGTTTGAACCGCGAGTCGCGCGACAGCCAATTTTTTTTAACTTTGGGAAATCATCAAATGATTTATTTCGCTCTGGGTGGAGCGGAAGGGCGTGTCAGACTCTTACTGACTAAAACCCATCCGTGTTCCTTCTAAAGCCCTTTGCGTTTTAGGGCCGCAGTGACTCTTTCGAACAAATTGGATATGATTTAAAAAATGCCTTAATTTTCATATATTTTTGACAGATAACGATTGAGATGCAAATGCGAGCGTTGCTTGAAATTTAGTAGAATTACTATTTCATATTAAGTAGATACACATATTGTATCTAAATACAACGTTAAAATGAAGGTGTCAAAGCTCATAGCGTTTTACGATCAGCTTTCTGCGCGGCGATACTGCGATCTCATTCCGCTGCGCATTAAAACATTGTAGTCTGTTCTTACTGAAGATTATAGAACGTAGGGATTGTCCTTTTCTTGAAACTATTTTCGTATATATTCTCCCTATACAGAATATGGAAAAAATGTGAACCAATTTTGATGTAATTTCTATGGGACCAATCGGTTCACATGAAAAAAGATTTTTCAAATGGGTCATAAATGACGGAGTTATGAGGTAACAAACATAAAAAAATACAGCTGAATTGAGAACCTCCTCCTTTTTTTGAAATCGGTTAAAAACGAAACTTATTTTCATTAACTCGTCTGTCGTAGCCACTTTGCTTAGAATCTACTGGACCGATTATTTTAATCCAAACATGGACAGGTAACACAAATAAAAACAATTATATATTAAACTTCTTATCTTACTACTTATATATATGCAAAAGTTTAGATGGATAGATGTTTGTTACTCAATTACGCCAGAACGGCTGAACGGATCTAGATGAAATTTGGCATAGAGATAGATTATAGTCTGTAATGGCAAATAAGGCAAATTTTTTTATCGCGGGAGTTATCTTTGGAATAATTTCCGACATTCACGCAAACATGCTGGTTTTATAGTTAGTACCTGGATGACCGAGCTTTGCTTGGTTTTTTTTAAGTAGGTACTCGTTTTTTAAAAATGAAACCTAGCTAGATCGATTTATCGCCACTGAAAGCCCTTGCATACTAAATTTCATGAAAATCGACGGAGCCGTTTCCGAGATTCAGATTATACATATATATTACATACATACAAAAATTGCTCGTGAAAAGGTTTAGGATTACATTTAAGAAAATAGTTAAATCATACATAGGGACGGGAACATAGGGGACGGGAATTGTCAATTTAACTATCGGAGTGCCGTGGACGTTAAAAACGTGAAAACATTGGATCTGGTTACAGTATAATAAATATATAACAACAAATATCTATCTCTATGTAATACGTTAATTTTGATATACCATTGTGTGCCTATATGAAAAAAAATATTTTGAACATTAAATTAGCGGCACCCGTGTAGTCAGTTTCTCTTTTTAATAAACGTTAGAGCCTATACACACGGCGTATTTTAATATATCGTAAATTACCAAAAAGCAGATTTTCGCATTTGTATCGATACAAACGCGCGTACAACGCGATACAAACCCGCGCAAGAAGCGCGTTTAAAGCTCGACTGTTTCGCGGTGTTTGTCGAAGAAACACAGTACATACGCGCGATTGCAGCGCGTCTGCATCACCGTATCAATACAAATGCGCCACTAAATTTTTGTATGTGTGCAAAGGTTTACTCCCTGCGTCTGAATTGCGTTTGAAGCGCGTCAGCGCGCATCATATGCGCGTCGTTGGTGCCTTAAAAAAACGCCGTATGCAAAGGCCTTAAATTAACACAGTTATTCAGCCACCAGCCCTGTCGTCTTATAATTATATTGTCAATACGCTTAACATAACCAATTTCCATGCAAAGTGGTGCAATAGTCCAGCTGAATTGTACCAGTAAATATAGATTAAAGACAATAGTATGTTACTACCAGTGCGGGACATAAGTGTTAGCATAATGCATGCATTCGCGAGTTTAATTCGACTTTAAAGACATTGAGTGAGTTCTTAATTACTGCAATTTGAAAGTTCGTCTGCAAGAAGACTCGTGTGGAAGTTGAGTCTTTAGTACTCTGATTCTGTGTTCGAATCAATGGCGGCACGTCATAAGCCGCCATGACATTTGAAACAGGAATTTTGGACATTTAATACCGACTTACAAGGCGTATGGTGATGCGCCACCACCGGTACATGGTGAACATCCTGTTGCGGAATTTCTTCGAAAGAGTCTCCGTGCCCCTGGAACGCAAAGGGCATAAGGAGAAACACGGATGGGTTTTAGTCAGTAAGAGTCTGATACTCCTTTCCGCTCCGCCCTGAGTGGAAGAATTCATTTGATGATTTCCCATCCATAAAAAAATGGTGAACGTCCCACCTCCTCACACACAAAACGTTTTGGAAATAAGTACACTGTGCGTATTGCTAGGGAGTGGACTTCCCAGCTGGAGTCTTTGTTACTTGTTACACTTTAAGTAAAGAGTGAAAAGATAACTTCTAGTAAAGTTAGGCAGTTTAAAAATTTTTACTATATGCTTTTTTAACCCTAAAGTTATCTTTTTGTGGTAGTTTAAAGAATTATTTATTTTATACCGTTAAATTTGCTGCCTGAACTGGCAAGTACCTAACTTCTCAACCGTTCAGACGCTAGCACATCAAACCACAACAATCTGACAAATTTATTTTAATAGATTTTCAACTTTATCGCTAACGCTTTATGTTCAAGGTTGATTGGGAAAATTTGACAGTTTCGGGTAGCTTGATGTGCTGGTGTCTGTACATAAAATGTCATAACTTCTTAATCCTACATTTTAGATTAACCTAAGTTTTTTTTCTAAATGACTAATCACGATGCCCTCGAGCTAAAATAACATTTTGGACCACTGTTAACGGGCCACCCTGTATCTTCTTATTTTATAAATGTTTTCCATTGTCATGCGGCTGGGTTGTTTCCTTAAAAAAAGAGTAATAGAGGAAGGAGAAATAAAGGGAGGAGGAGGAGATAGGTAAGAGAAAAAAAGTCTTCAAGCGACCACCAAAACATGTTACAGTTCCAGGGCGACAGCCGACCTGCCAGGGTTGCGGAATTTGTTTGAAAGAGTCACCGCGGCCCTGGAACGCAAAGGGCTTTAGAAGGATCACGGATGGGTTTTAGTCAGTAAGAGTCTGACACGCCCTTCCGCTCTACCCAGAGCGGAAGAAGTCATTTGATGATTTCTCATCCTTAAAAAAAAGGGCGACAGTCGACCGTGGTCGTGCCAATGTTTTTTTCTTCGAAACTTGTTAAGCATTCCAATTTCGAATTCGTAGCGTTCGAGATGGTTTCTCGAAAGTCTAATACGGAATTTGGATGTGATCCAGCAATCTTGGTGAGACAAAGTTTTGGCCCGGTTTCGTCTGGAATTTCGTAATAAATATAAGATTTGAAGTTTGGATTTTTAGATTTCGTTTATTTTTACCAAAGTTCAAGTTATTTTATATACGCTTTTAGCGGCTCTCTGGATTCCTTAGCTTATCATAATTTATGTTAACATGGTACCTTTTCGTTATGGAAAAGTGTTGTGCAAATATTATGCAGAGTTTCTTATACTTTGTGTGCGTATGAATTTTTTTTTTTTTATTTAATATGGGTTTGCTCTTGACTCTAGTCTAGGTCATAGATGACAGAGACAAAGTCGACGATGGAGCGAGCTTACCCAGAAGAAGCCTGTTCACTCTAATTTTGAAGAGATTAGGGTTGTATGCGTTCGGAAACACAGACGCAGGCAGAGAGTTCCACTCCTTTGCTGTGCGCATTATAAAAGACGTTTGGAAACGTTTAGTGCGAATTGGTGGAATAGCAACAAGGTAGGGATGAATAAAACAAACATGCGGGGGGAAGTCTTCGGGGACTGCCGATAGAAGTCAAAACTAAGCGAAAGCTAAAGCGTTCGGTGACGATGACGCGAGTTCCATGGTTTTTGTTCACCAAAAAGTGCAATGCGCCTAAAGAAGTTTTCACACCAATAAATTAATGATCTGTTTATTTGCTTGAAAATAGGTTATGGAGATGCTGTTGTATTATGATACAACAGCGTCTCCACCTCTTTATCAAATATTTTATTTTTTAAATATATTAATAATTTGCCTATATGTGTTCGACTAGGAAAGAAAGAAAAGAAAGTAAGAAAAAGAGTTTATTTGCGCCAAGCATGACGCAAGAATTCGCAAGAATTCTGCTCCAGTTAACGTTTGCTAACAGCTTGTTTTTATTCTAAATTACAGTAATCTGTGGAAAATGCTGTGGGTAGTATATTTGTTAAGTTTTATTTTAAGGCAACACTGTTTATGCTTCATGTACTACTTTTTGTTTTCCCAAATAAAATAAATACTTCCTCGTATAGTGACAGCTTGTTTTGATATAAACATTTTTTTAAATAGACAAGAACGTTGAGATGACAAATAAAACGATTTTCAAGAACAAGCCGTATTGTATCTTAAAGATGAAAACGTTGGACGTATTTACGTTATATATTGTCCAGAATTAAGTAATGTAAGTGTGTTATGTTAGGTGTAGTATTCAATATTTGGTAAATAGAATAATTAATAACTGTTATTTCTAACCAACTTCAAATAAGAATGAATAAGGAGGTTCTCAATTCTGGGTTGTCTTTGTTTTATGTTTGTTACCGCATAACGCCGTCATTTATGAACCGATTTGGAAAATTCTTATTTTACATTCCAATTGGTCCCATTGAAATTTTATAAAATCGGTTTAGTAGTTTGGTTTTTAAATCAAAATAGCCGGAGGAAATAGAAAATATCATCCAAGTAAACGAAATTGCGTGTTTTGCTTTCCTGTGACTTTCCAGTGGTGATGTTAGGAGTGAACCACTAAAAAGTGAAAAAAAAAAACTTTTTTTACAAAAAAAAATATAACCGCCTTCCAAAGAAAAAAAAACATTACAAAGTATAAAATAACTTTAATTTCGGAAGTCGGTGTTTTTGGTTGTTTTTTTCGTATTTAACGCCGACTTCCGAAATTAATGTTAATTTATAGTTTGTAATGTTTTTTTAGGGTTCCGTAGTCAAAAAAGAACCCTTATAGTTTCGCCATGTTCGTCTGTCCTAGCTAAGCCGCAGACGGACACGTCCGCGGTTTAGCTCAGAGACGCTTAGCGCTAGAACGCTTGGCGCGCGTCTTTTCACTGTACCAAACAATACCTCTTTAAATACAGACAGTTTATTTTCACAGCCCGGAGGCCTTTCAAACACTTAAGCTAGGGTATCCTTAGGGACTCACAAGACGGTCTCGAAACCGCAGCGAATTAATCACAAGAGATTAGATGCGAACATGAAATACAAGTAATTTGGCACGCGTTTGTCATTCGAGATGTTAAAGTCATGTAAGGGAATTGTTTATTATGGTTCATCTGTTGGGTACTGAATGGTGCGACGCGTGTTAATACAGCAGTGCGATTTTGTAAAGTTACCATGAAGTGAACTGTTTTTATACACAATCAATGTGAAATGACAGCCGGTCCCGCACACCTTTACTGGTAAATGGGAAGATCCTCCTGCCAGACGGTTATTGTGTCTGGTGGGCAACTGCCCGATAGTTGAGATTCGGACTGTTGTATATGTTCAAATTGCAAGGATAACTTGGCTTGCGCGATGCAGGATTTTGTTGGTAGTTCGTCGTAGATGGCGCTGCGGTACTTTTTGGTTCCGTACAAACGTTTCGTAGTTTTTCTTGTGGGTTACATTGATGCCACTACAGTTCTATTCCGTCAACATAGCACCGGCGTAGCTGATTTAAACATGAAGTGAGCTGTCAATCCATACAATCAAGATGGAGTGACAGTTCACTTCATGCTCACTTCACCTAGGATTACACGTTGAGGTGTTGACAGATTAGACCAGCAGAAGCTGGCCTTGAAAAAATTGTACGAACTCTGTTGCAATCAGCATTTTTTATGTGTTGTTATGAAAAAAAAAACTATAATTCGTAGCTAACTCTCAAAGTTGATGAAGTTAGTCAAGCAAAACAGTTAATTTTCTCCAAATCAATTAACTTTATCAGTCATTAATCTCAGTTGATTTAAATAGAAACTGGCTATGCCCTGCATTTGATGGTAAAATTGAAGTTATAATCGGCAAAGTATTTTTATCTTTCGCCAAAATTTCTCAGGCATTAAGGACGAGAAACACAGTTTTAATAATAGTAACAGGTACGAAAGTCCCCCAAAGTCACCCTTAGGGCAATGGAGAGGCCAATGCTCGGAGTTTCCTTGCGTGATCGCATCAAGAATGATGATATCTGCAAATCCGCATGAGAACCAAGGTTACCGACATAGCCCGAAGGATCACCAAACTGAAGTGGCAGTGGGTAGGGCACATTGCTCGCAGAACAGATGGTCGATGAGGCCGAAAAGTTCTAGAGTGGCGACCGCGTACCGGAAGTCGTTGCGTGGGCCTCTGACCACACGGTTTTTCAAATATATTCTCAGGGTCCTCTCAGCATCTGCTCAGCTATCAACATTTCGCCCTGAATATTGATTTTATTAATAAAGAAAGTTTTTGACATAAAATGTGCATACAGCGCTGAGTACTGGAGACAAAATAAATTTGAAAAACTACGCAATGCCAATGGCCCGTAGATGTTTTCGGTGCAAAAAGGTACTATGCCCGACGTATGACTTTACACCGACGCGGTGACGTAACACGGCGATACAGCGCAACTGATACCGCTGGAAGCGAGTTGTGGTTTAGTCTCTTTTCCCCGAGATTGTGAAGAGTGGTCGCGGCAACTGCCCCTCAGTGCGTGGTCAAACGTACAAAACACGTATTTATACAGTCGCACTAGTACACGCTATTGTGATTGATAGTATAATCGGTTTAAGTATCACTGTTGCTTATAGTTTCAGAGTACGAAGTTAGTAAACGGAATTGAAATTCGGTGTAGGTACATTTCTGTTCCCTTCTGTAGCTGAACGCCGAAGAGCGAATTAAAGAAAGATCTGGACGAGGTGTGAGAGTTTACAACTATTAGGTATACAATAGGGAAGAAAATCCCGCTTCTGACAGGTAACGTGATGCAAAAGTTTCGCTGGTTTGCTGGACTTGTTTTCGGTGGTACAATAACTATATTTATATTTTCAAAATATAAACTAGTGCCACGACGTGAAAAAAACAAAAATATGAAATATATCCTAGAGTGGTCGAATCCAGAACGTGATCCTTTCTACCGTATGGGTAGGGGACAAAACGAGTTTCTGAAGAGATTGTGTCCTGTTAATAATTGCCTTGTAACGCCCGACATAGATTTTCTATATAGTGTACAAGATTTTGATGCCATATTGTTTCATGGTCCAGAGTTTTGCCAGAAACGTGTGCGTTTTCCAACAGAACGATCATTTCACCAGAAGTACGTATTTGTTAGCAGAGAATCCCCCGCTTACTATCAATTAGATGCACCGAGGTACGATGGATTTTTTAACTGGACTTACACATATAAATTGAATTCCGATATATATTTTGGTTATATCATAATTAGAAATAAAGATGGTGATATCATCGGTCCTAAAAAAGATATGCACTGGTTGGATGCTAAAGATATGAAAGATATAGACAGTGAGTTTAGAAACAAATTAGAGAGCAAAAGACTAACTGCTGTTTGGTTTGTTTCAAACTGTTATACGCCTAGTAACAGAGAGCGAATCGCACTAACACTGCAAGATGAATTGGCTAAGCGCGGGCTGGTACTAGACATTTACACAGAAAACTGTGAATGGAATAGAACAAAGTCTTGTCCGAAGGGTCCAGAATTGAATCCAGCAAGACCAGAGTGCTTGCGTAAAATAGAGACAGATTACTATTTCTATTTGGCGTTTGAAAATTCCTTTAGTGAAGACTACGTCACAGAGAAACTATTGCATGCGGTACAGCATCACGCCGTGCCGATAGTCTATGGTGGAGCTAACTATACCAGGTTAGATCACTTGTATTGTCTTGTTTTGCACTCTTTTTCGGGATTGAATAAACGAAACCCTCGGGACCAAAGCCAATCGCGAAAAAAAAAATCAGCTGTTCAGTACATTTTGTTGGCTCACATAAATATATGGGGCAGTTAATTTTTTTTGCGATTTCAGTGTTGGTCCCATAGTAAATGTTGTTCATGATGATGAGTACAATGACCCCTTAAGAGGTATTGCGTTTATTCTATTACTGGTTGTATATGGACCGACGGAGTTTGCTTACTTAGTGGCCCATTAGTTCTCGACCGTTTGTAGCTATCAGGAATCACAAATTTTTAACGATTCCGTGTATCTTTTTAACGTTTTACAAAAACAATTTGCATTGACAAGAATAAATTATTTGCCTACAATACCTGAATAAAGTTTCACATTTTAGAGATGAAAAAGCAGATGATAAAGTACCTTAATTTTTCAGGTTCCTTCCAGAGGGATCCTATTTGGATGCGAGAAAACTTGATATGAGAGAGCTAGTTAGCAAAATAGTTTTATCCGTACTATACAAGGACCTGTACTACGATTTCTTTAAATGGACCAATCACTATTCATATCAGGGTATAGATGAAACACCAGAAACTGACTACATGTGTTCACTATGTAGAGCAATGAATGATGGCGTTTTTGTAAATCGAAAAAGTGTGTATGATAACATGAGTAGGTGGTGGAATCAAAGGTTTTAGTTTTTATCATGATTTTAGAAAAGCTTTAATTTGGTTTTTATTGCTAGTACTACATGACTGTCTATTCTGTCAGTCTATCAAAAATTGATTTGACCGTCAAAGAATTTTAAAACATTTATTCGTTCTCAAATTGTATAACGCTATTTGTGAAAATTACATTATGAACATGGTCTGTTATAAAGATTTTATTATTGTTATTAATTACTATATATTTTTTTATAAAATAATTTCAGTTATTTTTTTTTCCTAAACATTAAAAATACATTCGATCCCATCACTAAATACCTATACCTGACCTGGCCTGTGCCTGTGTGTCTGTGTGTGTGCCTGTACGTTTAAATTCGCTTCATAATATTTTTTTTTTTTTTTAAACTGATACATTAACTGAATCAAAATGTATGAGAAGTCATCAATAAATTAATTAAGTAAGATTTCTTTTATCATTTCAAAGTTAACTTTTCCGTAATCTGGAACAGCAAATCTCTGAGGTAAAAATTGAAAGCTGTCAAAAAGTGATTCACCCGGTGGACAAGGTACGAGTATTTGCAATTCAGCTATCGCACCGAACCAGATAAATTTTAGACCAGAGTGCTGATTGGTCGCCAGTTTATATCAGTCCACAATTTCTCGGACCGGCACGGAGATTTTATAGACTATCAAATTTTGATGCGTAAAAAAGTATTCCAAATGTTCAGTTGGAAATTTATTGAGTTTACAATCTCTCAAGTTATTTTAAAATCTAACGGAGTTTGCCATTTTCGGATGACATATACATACATACACATACATAGATGTATAGATATTAGTACTTAGGCATCTTAAGCATAGACTAGTAGTGTAAAGAAAACAGCAATGAAGGCTTATTTTATTTCACTTACCAGGTATACAGGGAGAATTTTTCAAGTGTCCATGGAATCGGATATACGAATATCATAAGGAGGTAAAATCTCTGAGAATTTTGATCCCATACTGAAAAATCTTATCTGAAATAAAAATGAAGCCAAACCACGGGGAAGAACTAATTCCAGAAACACTGAAAAGAATGTTATTGTCAGTAATTCAAACTTCAGAAAAATCAACAGAATAGCAAAAATAAAATCAATAGAATACCTTAAGCCACAAAATCATTTTAATGCACTGAAACATTCTCGAAATAAAACTAAACACAATGTAAGCGATGTTGTAACTTGTGGAAAGAAAATAGTACTCACTGGGTAACAGAGTATTTTTGTTTGAGAATTTAATAAGAATTTCAAAGTATTGCACTGTCATTCTGACTACTGTGTAAGAGCAAATAAAATTGTTTGTCTAGTTAGGCTATCCAAAAAGTTTATAGAACGAAAAAGTATAGCCATCGTAGCGTCAGCCCAAGTTCTTACTTCTAGGATATGGGCCTCTTCTCGAAGAGAAGGAGGACTGTAATACACGACTCATACCCAGTACGGGTTGGTTAATGTCAAACCAGGGCGGGAAATCTCGACATAGTTACCGATCGCCTACCAACCGAATAGGGATGTTGCCTAGGTTAAAAAAATGTGATTATATTTAGTCTGTCAGTTAGATTATCGAAAAATATTGATTACGATTTTCAAATTAATAAGAAATTACGAATATAAAATGAATCAAAGATAAGGAAAGAAGTGACGTCACACGAGTTTTCAACGCACTGTGCGCGAAGTGTTTTCATCAGCGGTACGTTTTTTTTTTTTTTAAGGATGGGAAATCATCAAATGATTTCTTCCGCTCTGGGTGGACCGGAAGGGCGTCTTAGACTCTTACTGACTAAAACCCATCCGTGTTCCTTCTAAAGCCCTTTGCGTTCCAGGGCCGCGGTGATTCTTTCGAACAAATTCCGCAACCCTGGCAGGCTCTGGCCCTAGCGGGCCCCGTCTTTTATGCTGACATCCCTTTGAAGCGCGCGTGAAATACAACGCGCCATCGACCCGGGCCTGGTGGTGATCGGACAGAGAGCCACCCAATGCTCGCCGTCCGCAGGCCCGCGCCTACGGTGGCCGGGGATCGCCCTGCGACTCCCGACGCCCGGGGCGTCTTCTCCTGTTGCGGCGGTTGGGGCGAAGGCCTTGCCTTTCCCTCGCGTGGCCCGCCTCCTCCTTCGCTAGCATTACTGCTTCGCAGAAGGAGGTGACCGCTTCCTAAGCCTCCTCGCTTCGGACCATGGATTAAACCAGGGCCGGAATCAGCGCAACGTACCATGACATTTTGAATTCACCTCATGACATTTTGGTAGCGTTTCCAACCTCACATTCATACATTTTGGACTCTTTGACCATAGTTAGGTATCGCTTATAGTCATTACACCCTGCCAGGATTGTGGAATTCCTCGAAAGAGCGGCCCTGGAACGCAAAGGGAATTTGAAGGAACACGGCTAGGTTGTAGTCAGTCGGACACTCTCTCCCGCTCCATAAGTCATTTGATGAATTCCCATGCAAAAAAAGTATGTAATTACATTGTTTAGAACTTTGGTTATTGCAGAGTTTATTTATCCTAAAGCCCCATGAACTAAGCTCTAGGAGCCATTAGAGATAATTGAATGAACTGTGATGTCATAACATTTCAACGTCAAAATGTTTGTATTGTGAGAAATAATAACTTCTAAGTAAACGCCTTGCGTTAAGGCGAAAGCGCTACGCTAGCCTTTAATTATTTACTAGCACTTCGTCTGCGCACAAACGTTAGGACAAAAGATATTCCCCGTTAAAAAATCCGTTCTTAGTGTTCAACTTCATCATAAATGAAGCCTTGTTCAAAATTTCATGTTCCCAGTTCCAGAAGGTTCAGCTGTGCATTAATATGTCAGTCAGAAAAGGAATCATTATTCATCATTAAGAACAACTTTTACACCCCTCTTAGTCTTCAACTTCATCATAAATGAAGCCTTGTGCAGGATTTCATGTTCCTTGTTCCAGTAGTTTCAACTTTGCATTGGTACTAGTATGTCTGTCAGAAAAGGGATCATACTCTTCATAATGAACAATTTTTACAATGGAACTAAACAAAAAAAAAATAGCTGTCAGTTGATTTACAAATTATGCGCACACACATGTATGGGGCTGTCGATTTTTCTATCGCGATTTCAGGATTCATCAAGTTTTAAAATAAATAAATTAATGCCAGACGACACCACAGCATATTAACTTCTACCGAAAAGATTGGCTCATACTAGCAGAAAATTAGAATAGCGTGGAAAAGGTAAAAGGGCTGCCTATACCTAGCAGTGGGACAATAGAAGAAATACAAATACTGGAATAGGAGGATCGTCCGATCAGACGGTTTTGTGTCTGGTGGGCAACTGCTCGATAGTTGATATTTGGAATGTTGTATATGTTTAAATCACACTGAGAATTTTGCTTGCGCGATGCAGGATTACGTTCCGGTTTTTTTTGTTGCCGTACAAATTTCGCTTCTTTGTTTTTCATGTGGCGGCAATGATGCCGCTACACTTTTATTATTGTTTATGCGTTACCGTAACAAAAATGTAATATGCTTACTACCAAATTATGAGCAATCAAATCTTCAGTATTTCTTTAAATAAGCATAAAACTCGAAGACTAGGTTTCATAAAACAATCATTAATCGGTTAATTTGAACCCACTATTTAAATTCCTAAAATTCGGTAAAATAAAACGAATACATATTATTGCTGTGCTGGCGCTGCCGCTGAAGAAGCATTTTCTTTGCGTGACCCAAGGGCTGGCTATTTACCTTGGACAAGGATAAGTATTGCCATACAACGTGGAATGCCGCCAGTCTTTTGGGCACACTTCCAGTCGACAGCGATACGGATGAATTTTTTGACGCCAAATTTTTAGGAGTTTTTATTATTATTTCTAGTATAAGTATATAGTTAGTTAAGTATTTATTAAAACAGTTGTAAATATCTATGATTAAATTGCAGCATCTCTAGTGTTGTTACGGTGGAAAATAAGTTTTTCCACCCTGATGGTACTACTAATAAAAAAAGCTGTAAGTTGGAAAAACAGTTACATATTTTTAATTTAATGGACTCAAAAGCGCGTCCCCCTTAAGTAATCGTCACGCCTTAAGTCCGACGATCGATTCACTGTGTTGACTTATTTAGTGTGGTGGAAATTATAGTGATTTGCTTTTAGAAAATACTACCTTTATTCGGCGGTTTCACTCCTGCAGGAGCCATGCTTAATTTCGGGAAACTGTCACCACTCAGCCATAGTGGAGTTTTCTATTAGTGAAATCGTTATATGATATTTCTAACTTTATAATTATATTTTATATACATATATTTATAATTGTTGCATTTTACCCATATATAGATTTATTATTTTATTTGTATATTTCTTTTATATATGCTCCGTGAGTTTATCCGTGGCACCACTGACTGGCCCTATCAGAATACCAGCGCTGCGTTATTTATTTTTTAGAAATCGCAGCATAAGCTGAGATAGGGACCATTTTGGCCTCGCACAGATAATTATTTTATTATACTGTTTAGTTATTAATTTTATTTTACTGGTTTGTTTGTCTTGTGCGAGTCCCAAATAAACATTTTTCTTTCTTTCTAACCTATTAATCATAAGTAAGTCATCAGAGAATATCATCTTTTACAAACGTACATGAACAAACCTACAAATAAACAATTTTACGTACTAATTTATTATATTTGTTTAGAAAGGGAAGAAGCCAGAGCCAAGTTTAAGAAACTCGTGCTGTAATCAAATACAGAGAAAGAAAAAACACTAAGAAAGAAAGAAAAAGAGTTTATTTGCGACAAGCGTGTCGCATACCAAAAAATAAAATAAACAAAATTACGAAAGTTATTCAAGCTGGGAAGATATGCGTCACATTCGCGCAAAACGGCCATCGCTCAGCATAATGCTGAGACTCGAGTGCGAGACAGAGCCACAGCGTTGGTTTTCGTGCTGGTTTACAATATAATGTCGTAAAAGACGTACAAAAATACAATCACTTGCCAGGGTTGCGGAATTTGTTCGAAATATTCACCGCGGCCCTGGAACGCAAAAGGCTTTAGAAGGAACATGGATGGGTTTTAGTCAGTATGAGTCTGACATGCCCTTCCTCTCCACCCAGAGCGGAAGAAATCTTTTGACGATTTCCCATCCTAAAAAAAAATACAATCCCTGATGGATCGACGACTTGACGTAACTGATTTATGCTTCATGCTTAAGGGTATGTTGGCTGCTTTTGATGCATCTATCTATCTATCTATCTATTGGGGTATGGTTTCCGCACTTAGTCCTGATGTTGGACCATTGTGCGTGGGCCATGGCGGCCGTCATTCCAACCAGCCGACCTCCCTCCAGAAGCAGATCAGTCCTCCTAAAGAGTTCAGGGTGTCTGTGAGTGAATTTGGTGTTCCTATCGTTTGTCTACGTATATCGGCGACGCCTGTGCACTCAAGGAGCACGTGCGACACCGTTTCCTCCTCCTCCATGCATGCTCTGCACAGAGGACTGTCTGTTATACCTAGTGTGTGGAAATGCTTATTCAGTGAGCAGTGTCCGGTGATGGTCCCTGCCACCATTCGCAGGCTGCCCCTATCCAGTCGCAGAAGGCGCTTGGTGAGTTTATTGTTTAGTAGTGGCATAGCCTCCTTGGACTGCCTGCAGCCTGGTGCCGAGGTCCACCAGCGTTCTGCTTGTGTGTGGGTATGTTCTTGTAGCCACGTGCGTAGCTGGGTGAAAGGGAGTGGCACTATGGGTTCGGGTCCAACAGCCATCGTACCAGACCCCCTCCTGGCCAGTTCATCGGCCGCGTCATTTCCTAGTGATCCGCTGTGACCTTTTATCCACTGCAGAGTCACGGTGTTGCGGTTTGTCACCGTGACGCGTTCTAGTGCATCGTGGCATTCTTGTATTTGTTTCGAGGTGGTATAGTTTCTATTTAGGGATTGGAGAACTGAGGCGCTGTCGGAGAGTATACGTTTTTGATGCATTTTATAACGCATAAACGATTCTTACATGCTGGTTACATTGGATGCATGCTTTATAATGAGTGCTGGGCAAAAGTCTCCACGCGGTCGATAAAGGATAGACGGCGTAACCAAGGGCGGTCAAGAAAGCAAGCGAGATGACCCAGACGTCGGTACACCACGAAGATAGGTTTGAGGTGGCCCAAGAATAGAGTGTTTTCAATTGCATACTCTGTATAATGTTAAGTGGAAGAGCGGAGTAACCTAACACAAGCATCTTCTTGCTTAAAAGGTGATCTCCAAATGTCGTACGTTGAACACTTATTTAATCGAAAAAAACATCTTTTTTTTTGAAAATATAAGGAGGGGGCTATTGCCCTGCAATGGGGCACTTTAGGCGAAGATTAAATATATTCCGAAACTACTTTATCTGGAATAAAGTCTCCTGGAAATGGAATCGTAATTAAGTGGTAGGTGCTCCGTTTTCCTGGGATTCTCAGAATCTAGAATATTCAACGAGCATAAAATGTAAGTAAAACACTTTCTAATAAGATCCTGCAGAAGGAAAGCCGAAGGGATTCCAGGGATTTATCGGACAGCGGTCTTACGAGCTTTAAGCGATATTTGAATATTTTCATCTGCTTTTACGAAACTCTGCTTTTCTAGAGTCGATTTAAATATCTATAGTATATGGCATATATTTCCTGGCTTGCGAAATTTGTTCGAAAGAGTCACCGCGGCCCTGGAACGCAAAGGGAGAAGGAACACGAATGGGTTTTAGTCAGTAAGAGTCTGACACGCCCTTCCGCTCCACCCAGAGCGGGAGAATCATTTGATGATTACCCATGCTTAAAAATATATATATATTTTCGTATTTTATTTGATTCTTTAGTTTAAGGCTTCACATAATCTTCTTCTCTTATTCTTACACACTATTGTCTACATTTATTTTTCATTTCTCCTTTCGCAGGTCTGCTGGAAGAAATTTCGTTACAAATAAGCATTTCCTTTGTACTCATAATTATAATGTTATTTATTACTATATTTCTGTGTGTACATGAATATTAAAATAAATAAATGATCCAGGTGGAGGTTAATGATAGCATGTGAAATTGGATAACCAGGATTACCTACATTACTTTCAATAATTATAACCGAAAAACCCCACTTTGGAAAGATCACTTTTATCGAGAGAAGCTCAAGTCTTCTTATTATTTAATCAAGCCTCGGAGAATTTTCTACCTGGGCACGTATTACCGTGGCCGACCTGGAAAACTATAAATAGACTGCGCACTCAGGTTGGCCGCAGTAAAGACAACCTCCTTAGGTTGCGGATCTCGGTGGTATCTCTGCACAGTCCATGGCCCATCTTTCGTCTTGCGACCCTGTCACCTGTATAGGTATGTGCGGATCTTGTGATGACAATGACTTGGTGATGGCCGTGGGCATTCACTGAATGCGAGACGCACAGGACTAGTCAATGGAGACACTTTACGGAGGCCTATGCATAGATGATCCTTTCATAACAGAAGTCATCATCATCATCATATCAGCAAAAAGACGTCCACTGCTGGACATAGGCCTCCCCCAAGTGTCCATCCATCGGCTACCCGCAACCCTCACCAGATCATCGGTCCACCTTGTGGGAGACCTGCCAATGCTGTGTCTTCCGGTACGCGGTCGCCACTCCAGATCTTATCGGCCCCATTGAACATCTATTCTGCGAGCAATGTGCCCTGCCCACTGCCACTTCAGTTTGGTGATCTTTCGGGCTATGTCGATATTTCCTGATTCGATCACACAAGGAAACTACGAACATTGCCCTCTTCATAACAGAAGTACTTTCCCTTGGAATAGCTTTCAAACACGGAGGCGTAGCCGGCTAAAGTTGCGTTACCGAGTCATTCGTATTCGGGATGCTTACTCTATCGATCCGGGCGAAACGATTACTCTCTTCGTTTTACGAGGCCATGCAATGTCTTCATACAGGGTGTAATAGAAACAACGGAATTATCGGGGACATACACGCTGTTGTACTTATCATAATGAATAATAATAATAATATAATATCTTGGGACAACTCACACCCGGTCATCCGATCCCAAACTAGGCAGAGCCTGTGCTATGGCAACCGGACAACTGATAAACATACTTATATATAGACACAGAACAAATGATCATGCTCATCACACAAAAATTTGACCTGGGTGGGAATCGAACCCACGACCTCTGGTTTAGCAATCAGGGTCACTAACCACTAGACCAACAGGCCAGTGAATGAACAGAAATTGCACAAGACAAAATCATTGCCTCCATAAATATATCTTTGCTTAACTCGACAAAATGTACTGACCAGCTGTTCGTACAGGACAATGCTCATTGCTCATGACGTATCAAAATAAACATCTATACTCGATACAAATATACAGAAACAAATAATTAAAATTGAAGAGTCTGTTTGTAATATCGAAATAAAAGCTTTTTAACAAAAAATGCGTATGTTATTTTATTTTTTTGTCTCTGTTCCGGATAAGCTCCAAAACGGCTTGACTGATTTTGATGGGAGTAATATAGGCTTCTTTTATTTAATAGAAAGTATTAGAGTTCCGTGCAGAAAATTAAAACCGATATTCACGCAGTAGCTACTATAAATTAAATCTTGATGCGGTTTTTATAAAATATTTAATAACTTTAGCGTGTAATATTATCAGTATTTTTCAATGTTTTGGTGGAAACGATCCTAAACATCGTAAAACGCAGCTTAAATATTATGGTTTTATGTGAATGCTATCATTGTCCTTGTCCAAATAATTTAATGAATGAAGATCGTTTTTCAGGCATGTTTATGTTATAAAATATCTGACACCTTTTACCTAACACTTTAAGCATAGTCGTAGCAGATAAATATAATAAAATATTAATTAATAATACAAAACTTTTTTTTAACAAGTTATTTGTGTCAAATATAGGCCCGGCGATAGGATGGAAAAATTTACCTGAGTCACTAGTCGATTGCATTGAACAGGGATTTCTTCTAATATATATTTAAAATGGCAACTGACTGTCTCACATAGCAAGTCACAACCGAAGCTTCCTTGTATGATAAAAAATATACAATCAAGTTGAGAACCTCCTCCTTCTTGAAGTCGGTTAACATATAGATGTATGCGGTACAGAGAGTAAAGTCCCGCATACCTTCACTGGAAATGGGCGGATCCTCCGACCAGACGGTTGTTGTGTCTGGTGGGCAACTGCCCGATAATTAATTTGCCATAACCTTCGTCTTGGCCATATTCATCCTACGTTAAAAAAGGCATCATAAAGGTTTTGTAGCATTTTCTAGGTCATCGTCAGGCTTCCAAAAATAAAACTTGATTGAAACGATTTGAATATATTTTTTATGTTGGAATAGAAGTAGTTTAGGAAAACAAAATAATCATGTCAATTTTTGGTAGTCCGAAGTTCAATGATGACCCATTGATCTTCGGACTACCAGTAGATAGCAATGAAAAAAAAAGAATTTTCTCTAAAATCATGATAACAACCACTTCATTTTTTTTCATTCCACCACTGTCGCATGTTTTCATATTCACTTATTTGTTTCATACGAGAGCCGTTGTTGAGTGCACTACAAAGTGAACACATGTAGTCAGTTTCTGGTGTTTCGTCTATACCCTGATATGAATAGTGATTGGTCCACTTAAAGAAGTCGTAGTACAGTTCCTTGTCTAATACGGACATGATTATTTTGGTAACTAGCTGCCTCATATCAAGTTTTCTTGCATCCAAATAGGATCCGTCAGGCAGAAACCTGAAAAATGAATATAATTTAGAATCTGTTTCTCTATCTTATTAAATGTATGCAGGTATTGTAGGCTGGTCTATGCTTATATTATAAAGAGGTAAAGTTTGTAAGTTTGTATATAGGGGGTAATCTCTAGACCGAATTTGAAAATTCTTTTCGTATATGATAGCCACGTTCATGGGGAATGCTATAGGCTATACGGAAAAGGGATATGCGTGTACGAAGTCGCGAGCAACAGCTAGTATTTTATACTTGTCAAAGCAAACGGTTATTGTAAAAAAAACACAAAATTGAGAAACAAAATCTACAGCTCAGGAGTACAATTCGTTGGGGGAATCTGCGTTTCCTGATAGCTACAACCGGGGGTTTTTAAGTCAAGAGTGAATTGGTTACTTTTGGGCAAGCGTGCTCTGCTGGCTACTACATCACAGGTCACCATTAGGTGAGACAGTGGTGAAAAAAAAAAAACACTACTGAAGTGCGAATCGGATTCGCGCGAAAAAGATTCCGAACGAGTCATATTTTTTTTTAAATTATTTTTTTGTTCACATTCTTCTTTCAAAGTTTTACTGTAATCTATAAGCAAAAAACTATTTCCTGTGTTCTACTTTCCTGTGTTACTATTTCCGGAGATCAGACAAATTAAATGATCTAACCTGGTATAGTTAGCTCCACCATAGACAATCGGCACAGCGTGATGCTGTACCGCATGCAATAGTTTCTCTGTGACGTAGTCTTCACTAAAGGAATTTTCAAACGCCAAATAGAAATAGTAATCTGTCTCTATTTTACGCAAGCACTCCGGTCCAGCTGAATTTAATTTTGGATCCTTGGGACAAGATTTTCTTCCATTCCATTCACAGTTATTGCTGTAAATGTCCAGTACCAGCCCTCGTATATATAGTTCTTTCTGCAGTTTTAGTGCAATTGTCTCTCTACCGCTATGCGAATCACAGTTTGATACAAACCAAGCAGCAGTTAACCTTTTGCCATCCAATTTCTTTCTAAATTCACTGTCTATAGCTTTCATATCTCTAACGTCCAACCAGTGCATATCTTTTTTAGGACCGATGATATCACCATCTTTATTTCGAATTATGATGAAACCAAAATATATATCGGAATTCAGTTTATATGTGTAAGTCCAGTTAAAAAATCCTTCGTACCTCGGTGCATCTAATGGATAGTTAGCTGGGGATTCTCTGCTAACAAATACGTACTTCTGGTGGAATGATCTCTCTGTTGGAAAACTCACATGTTTCTGACTAAACTCAGGACCATAAAATAATATGGCATCAAAATCTTCTATACTTTCATGAATATCTGTGTCAGACGTTATGAAGCAATTATTAACAGGACAACTTCTCTTCAGAAACTGTTTTTCCCCCTTACCCATACGAAAGAAGGGATCACTTTCTGGATTTGTCCACTGTAGGATATATTTCATATTTTTGTTTTTTTCATGTCCTGGTACTAGTTTTTGTGTATATAGTATATTACAAATGTATGGTATAGTACAAATGAAAATAATTGCAACAAACCAGCGAAATTTTTGCATCGCGTTATCTGAGAGGAGCAGTACTTTCTTCCGAAGTCTGTTTCTGGGGGGCTACTCTCTAAGCCCGAAGTCCATAGTTTTGGGCTTAGTTGTCGAGTTGGTATTTTAGTCCGTATCACCTAACCACAAAGAATTAATGACAACACAATTTGACAGTTACTGTCAAATCATGTTGTCATTCATTCTTAGTTCGGGTTTGGAACTAATCGTAAGCCTGTAGGTGATACGGAGTTAAATACGCCCGCAACTTAGCCCGAAACTAGGGACTTCGGGCTTAGAGAGTAGCCCCCTGGATAGTTGGAATCTCTCAGAGCTCGTCCAGTTCTTTATGTAAATAGCTGTGCGGCGTTCAGCTACAGAAGGGAACAGACATGTACGCCGGATTTCAATACACTTTACTAATTTTATACTGTTAAACTACAAGCAAAAGTGATACTAATATCGGTAATACTTTCAAATAAAATAGCGTGTACTTGTATGACAGTGGTTCATACGTGCAATTGTTTTGAATGTTCGACCGCGTAGTGAGCGGCAGTTGCCGTGAACACTTTTCACCACCTCGGGGGAAAGAGACGAAACCTTTACTGATTTATATCGGTACCAGTACTGTTGCAGTGTGTGCGTGTTACATCGTCTCTTCAGTGTAAAGCTCAGTTTACACACCTTTTCACCTTTACACTTTTTCGCCAAAAAATCTACAGTTGTCGTATACGTTGTTTTTTACAGATGTCTTGTCTTCAGTTCGGTAACTCTCCTTATGCAACAGCTTTCATAATTATGAACTACTACAAAATGTCCATACGCCACACAAAATATCCTACATCGTGGTATCAAAGTTCTACACTCGATTTGAACATGTACAACCGCTCGACAACTACCTTCGGACAATTGTTCACCAGGCACAAAACCCGTCTGGTCGGGAGATCCTCCCCTTTCAACGGAGATTAGCGGGAGTTTCCACCCTGTTCTGCATACGTTCACATACAATACTGAGGACTGCTTACTCACGGTGAATCAACCATAGTTCGTCACGGCAAAAAACATGCACGACCAATCAACCTTAATTCGTCACGGCAAAAATACATGTGTGTAGAACCGACTTAAGAACAAGTGAACTGGTCGAAATAAACATCATTTTATGCAGTCAAGGAAGTTGATCTTTTTCTGACTTACGAAGATAAATAAAGACGATACGACTGTTGAAAATTAATACACTGATAATGACAGGAAAATGTTGAGGCAGAAGTTATCCCAGAATAGGTATGCGAACAAAGCTATTGCATTAACTTTCTTTTTGACGTGACAACGGCTAATAAATCGATGAACACCGGCTGCACGCACGAAAAAGGATGACTCATTGTAACGTTACGCTCATTGTAACGTTACTATCATTTCATCAATGTTTTGTTATGACGTTGTCACGTTAAACTATCATCCTTATACCGACTTTATAAACAACCAATTTTTAATCACAGAGTTGATATTTGCATAAGTCGTCTTTGATCTGATTCACATACGTCACTCCATTAAGTAACCAACAAATGATCCATTATAACAATTCTCTTACTTAATTTTAACATTTCGAATGACACTATATGCTCGCCAAATATTTTTGAATATACGCAGAACAGGGTATAAAGTCCCACTAACCTTCAGTGTCTGGTGGGCAACTGCCCAATAGTTGATATTCGGACCGTTGTATATGTTCAAATCGCACGGTAAACTTTGATACCGCGATGCAGGATTTCGTAAGTAGTTCGCTGCTGGCGGGATAGATGGCGCCGCGTTTCTTTTTGTTGCCGTACAAATTATGCTTCGTTAGTTTTTTCTTGTGGTGGCATTGATTCCGCTACATATTTATGCACATTGTTCGCATCTAATCTCTTGTGATTTTCAGACCATCTTGTGAGTCCCGATGGATATACTAGCTTGAGTGTTGGAAACAGCGTTGGCCGTGGCAATTAACTGATGCAACCACATCGTGAAATAAGTATGTTGTATAGACATGGCTTTCCAAAACTGTCGGCAACCTCAAACCTTACTATAACGAAGGAATCCCGCTACTGCGGGGTTTCTATTTCTGTCTGCAGGGTTTAAAGGAACCTAACATGAATGGGATGACGGGAGCTAAGTTCGGTCGCTTTGCCCGATCACTCTAGCTCCCATCATCCCATTCGAACCTAACCTATCCGTGTCGCGGTGTCCTAAGTTCACGTAAACCTAACCGTACTGCGCGATGTGGTTGTATTAGTTACGAGCTCAGAGTGCGTCATGGATTTTTTTCTTTGGCACGATTCGTTTTGGCTGTTTTCTTACCTAAAAGCCAAGTAAAATAGGACTTTAAGACTTAAAGACTCAGTACAGTCAGTCCGGGCTTCTTAAAAATCACTCTAAGAATGTGCTTTCTTGCAAACCTATGATCGTGAGAAATTCGGCTATAATAAATTCGATCACTTATTTGATTAGCTAGCTTATTTGAAAATCTTAATAAATCTAGTAGAAAAAAAGTCTAAGACTAGTAGTTTATTTTAATTTATTTTTTTAATAAGGGCTTTGTCAGACCAGTGGTTAAATGCACACTTTAAATTAAGAAATGCCCCACTGTTACAGAAAAGTAGGACATTTTATAAAAATACAGAAACTTATTTTGCCATCACGTCACTACACAATGTAATGCCAAAATACAATATGTTACATGCCAAATGTGGTTTCAAGACATTCTTGGCACTTGTATGTTAGTGTGTTTACTCCGTTGTGGCTCGTAAATTGCATCGCGTGCAAAATAATTTGTTTCGATAGATCTTGGATCTGCGCCTGATATTACTAAATCAGTTATATAGAGCACTATTATTATAATAATAATAATAAACGAGAGCCTCCTAAGCCGCATTATTATAATAATAATAATGCTTAGGAGGCTCTCGTTAGGTAGCTGGATCAAAGGCTTGATTCAGAAAGCAGTACTTCTGGACACGCATTGTTAGGGCGTTCGTCTCTCTGGAGCCTTGACCGCCGGTAGCTTGGACCCTGTTCCCGATAACGGTGGGCTACTTTTTTTTTACTTTAAAATTTTTCCTTTTTGATTTTTGTATTCATTAAGAAATATTAAAAGAATAAATAAATAAGTTTTAGAATATGAATAAACGGAATATTAAACCATTTATTTTCAGGTAAAAAAGACCCAAGGATAAATTATCAAATAAATAAAAAAAATATATATTAATAAATTAATTATTATTATTAAATTTATTGTGTACAAGCTTCTGCCAGCGGCTGTGCCCGCGTGAATAAAGGAAATCATCCCAAGGGAACATACTCCCGGGATAAAAAGTAGCTTTTGTGCTGCAAAGGGGTTCGAACATTTTTCTATGAGCGCTGGCATAGACCCCAGCCTCTATTCACTTTTTTTTTTCAAAATCTCTAAAAAATTGTATGGGTAGAGGACACTTAAACAAACAAAAAATGTTAGCAACATGGTGGCCTCAAATGTCACGTTGCTGAGATATTTAGAGCTAAAGTCGCCATGTGAGAACAATGAAAATCATTAAAAATGAACTGATCACGGGCTTGCAGCTTGAATTTGAAGTAAATTTTCAATAGAAACTTAGGATTGGTTTCCGAGCGGACAGTGATATCAGATTCGAAATATATTTTACTACACAGTATAAAAAAAAACTATCAAAATTAAAGGGCATAGTCTCACCCTAGAATGGGCGTCTCGTTTCTAATCAAAATAATATTAGTGCATTCAATCTCCTAATATTGCTAGCAAAGTTTGCATGAGACACCTTCATACCAAATGATTTATGACCAACGTTAGTAAATGGTCAAGAATTGATATCTTAATAATTACTGCCAAAGACAATGAAGTTTGGACCCTTCTCAAAATTTCTCAAAATACAAGATTAATTATATCCACTTAGCTAAAAGCTGTTCGGCGATGAGAAATTGTTTGTACCTTCATCAGTTTACTGTATATTATTGTAAAATTAAAGTTATACACTTGCCCCACAGTAAAAAGGATGACTACAATGACCCCTTCTACATTATTATTTAGGTACTTGTGAATTTTTTTAAGGGTGTGAAAGCACTACAGGTAGAAACAATTGTGATTTTTTTTAAGGGTGCAAAAACAAACGCCAACATGGCCCATCAGTCGACCAATGGCAAGCCTGGCTGATGTGTTGACAGCTTTTTGACGGACGTCGACACAAATTGGTCATAGAACGGCGCGGCAGGACTAGGACGAATAAGAAAAACCGAAATTGGGGTTGGCGTATCCATTGGGATAAAAACCCCAATTAAATCAATAAAGAGAGAAAAAAAAAACAACGGGTTGCGGCAGAAGTGAAAACTTTAATATTAACGTTGTGCATTTTTGATATTTTGGAATGGTTAGGAAATAATTTCGTACGAATTGCTTTTATTATCAGTATAAAAGTACTATCATTTATGTGGTAAAATACAATATTAACTTATTGCGCTATCGTACACAAACATGAGAATTTATATTACATTATAAATTGAGCACTTCAGAACTGTCCCTCTGTCTTACATATTTTCGATCAGATCACGTGTCCTGACGCGAGTTTAACATTTTTTACTCATCCCAAAAAGTGCACAACGCCGCTAAAGAAGATTTCACTTAAAAAAAAAACAAAATTATAAGTTTTAATTGCAATTGTTTACACTTTACGTGTATATGAGTATGTTTCCTTGGGACGATTTTAAACTTTGACATGGGTGGAGCCTCGGGCAGTAGCTAGTTGTATTATAAAACCCAAATTCAGATTCCAATCAATCGATTAAAATCTTTGAACTATAAGGTAGCAAGGTCACGCGACAGTCTGACATCGAACATATGGGCGTGAAACCCGTATTTCAACCGAAATACGACCTCAAGTGTATACCTTTCACAAAACCCTTTTTTAACCCTCCTAACATTGAATTTTAGCGAAGAACGTTGGATATTGTGTGGGGTATAATAGACCCAATCTGCTGCCGAAGCCCGGTGGTCGGCTCACACGTGATGAATACAAATTTGTGGTAGCACTCGCAGGGTTAAAGGCCAATTTTTGATGGAAAATATACCTGTATGAGGGTATTGTGTCGACAATAGTAAATGGGAGGGGCAAAGCGGTCTGGTGAGATTTTTTCGTTGTAAAAGACGGTAAAATGCTTTTGAAGGGACGCTACGGTGCGTTTCGTTGTTGCGTTTTATAGGCAGATATGTATACCTAAAGGTTCTATCGACAAAATACGTCGTTGTGTGGTGTCGTGAGTTGTGAATGGACAAAGTTATGAGGCATGCAGAATCTAGTCAACGCCGTCTGCTATGATCCTGACACACTTAATCTCAAAAAATAAATTTATGTGTAACGCCTTGTCGTAATCCTGCGTAGTATTATAAAGTTACTTTGTTTGTTATAAGTCCCAACGGCTGAACATATATTGATGAAACTTGGCACACGGGTACTACGGGTAGGCCATATTCCGTCCTTTTCATCTCGGAGGTATGTTCCCCTTTATTTTGTTTGGTTTTATTATTTTTAATGCATATTAGTTCTGTGACAATAAATACTTTTCCTTTCTATTATTTCCCTTGTATAATTATCAACTTGCACGCGAGTAAACCCGCGGGATAAAGGTAGTACATCTATAAAATCACGATCACGTCCGCAACTAGACAAACAATACGTCGCTAAACCACTTACAATCGGGGCAGTCGTAATAAAACATTGTTTAGTGTCCCCGCCAGCTATAAAGTGCACAATGATATCGATTCCATTGCGTATTTTTGTACCTGAGATTATTTTATTTATACTAGCTTTTGCCCGCGACTTTGTTCGCGCATATACCTTTTTTTTCCCGTTCCCGTATAGCTATTACGATTATTTATTATTTTAATTATTAATATTATTTATAACGTTATTATTATTATTATTATAGCTATATCCTTCCTCATGCATGTGGCTATTTTCCTACTGGTAGTTTCAGAGATTGGCGCGTGCAAACAAACAGTTGAAAACTGTTTATTATATTATGTTATTATTATATCAGTATAGATTTGTAACGAAAACTTAAATAATAAATTTAAGTCTTATAGTCCTTTTTAATTATTGTTACTATTTTAAGTGATCAGAACCTTAATAATCATCCTTTAAACGAGCTTTGTATATATGTATATATAATCTGAATCTCGGAAAAGGCTCCAACGATTTTCATGAAATTTACTGTGCAGGGGGTTTCGGGGCCAGGGTTGCGGAATTTGTTCGAAAGAGTCACCGCGGCCCTGGAACGCAAAGGGCTTTAGAAGGAACACGGATGGTCAGTAAGACTCTGACACGCCCTTCCGCTCCACCCAGAGTGGAAGAAGTCATTTGATGATTTCCCATCCTTAAAAAAAGGGGGATTCGGGGGCGATAAATCGATAGCTACCTAGGTTTCGTTTTTAGAAAACTTTACCAGAAAAAAAGCCGAGCAAGGCTCGGTCATCCAGGTACTTAGATTAAGTAATGCTTACTTTTATTCTGTTTATTTTATATCGTTCTTTTTAATAACCAGTAAATCTGTTAAGCAATATATGATAACGTTGTGAGAAGTGTATTTGTTACGTCTATTGTTAAGTTCTAACCTATGCTTACTTATTATTACACTGCTGTTTGTTGTAAATAAATAATTGCTTTCCCATACAAACTTACAACCTCCTCTTCACCGCCTTAGAGGATAATTGCTGAAATAAAAACTATCCTTTGACCTTTTCCGGGGCTCAAACTATCTCTATGCCTAGTTCCATCTAAACCGGTTCAGCAGTTACAGACAGATACACTTTCGAATTTATAATATTAGTATGGATTAACAAATATTTTCTGCAGCTTTGTTACCGTCACCTTTCTTACAGGAACCGCGGAATTTGCGGGATAAAAAGTGGCGCACAGCAATGATACAGAAACTATAGATGCGTTACCCGCACTCTAACATGGCAACAAAAAATAAAGGTATAGCTATCTGCAGTGCGATTCTGTAAGCAACTCACCTTGAAATTTAGGTGAAGTGAACATGAATTGAGCTGTCAATCCATACAAACCAAATGAAATGACAGTTCACTTCATGCTCTGCACCATACATAATGACACCGGGTCAAAACTAACTCGGATTTGAAAATCACTCTGGTTTAAAAGCAAGTGAGTTTTAGCAAAACATTGACCAGCTATTGCAAAATCTGCATTGCATAATCCAATGTATTTAATCTAGAAATAAATAGGCAACATAAACAAAGTTACCCAGTGCAGTCGGTCGGGAATGTTTCAAACGTCCCCGTTTCAATCTGCCCCCAATTCTGGCCGGTGTCCAGCTTCCCAAACTACAAAGTCTAACAAGTTTGTGTGTTTTGAATAGTTCTAGTTTTCAAGGCTTGAATTATTATTTTATAAACATTCTACTTACTAGATTTTTGTTTCTAGTTTTCTATGTATTTTTTTTTAAGGCTAGGTTCGGTTCACAGCTTGGCTCATCGCCGCAAGGTCGCCTACTTGTTGGTCTTCTACAGATTGTACTTCGGGGAAAGTGTCCAGGAACTCCACGACCTCATCCTACCGGCTCCCTTCTACCATCGGACATCTAGACGCACTGCAAGTTACTATCCCTACCTTGTTGCTATTCCACGAATTCGCACTACACGTTTCCAAACATTTTTATAATGCGCACAGCAAAGGAGTGGAACTCTCTGCCTGCGTCTGTGTTTCCAAACGCATACAACCCTAATTTCTTCAAATTTAGAGTGAACAGGCTTCTTCTGGGTAAGCTCGCTCCATTGTCGACTTTGTCTCTGTCATCTATGACCTAGACTAGAGTCAAGAGCAAAAAAAACTAATTCTTTCTCCTCCTCTAACAGTCACCATCAACTTGAAAAGAAGAAGATTTACTTTACTAGCTACTATTTTATTAATTCTCAGTAGAAAATACAGACAAAAAGCGCCTTTTTTAAAATTAAAACGTTGGTCCTTCAAAGTAAGATAGGAGCCGCCAAATTAGGGATACATTCTCAACATTTTTGACACACGCGGGTGTTACTGCGGCCATTTTGGGACCCCTTCTGCACCCTTACTGGGCAAAAATTCTAAACAATGATCTCTAACGATGGGACCGTACAATGAAAAGAATTTTCACGTTTTTGTGCTAGGGTGAGGTCAGATATGACTTGGACCCACTATTTGAAGTTAGAAAACTTTCAACTTCACGTATAATATTTTTTGTTGCGGTGGTAAAAATAAAAACTTTTTGTTAATATGAGAGTACCATTTACCTAAATTTCTTTAGAAAATGAATAAGTTTACCTCTGCTGGTAATACTTTGTTCCTATAAGTAACATACTCTGGGTGCATTGTCCTCACATAATATAAAATTAATTTTTGTATACCGAATTTTGTAAAATCCTTATTTGAAAAGAGTAACTATGGAGTTTCTTGTCCGTTCTTCTACATAAGAATCTACCTTTCCGAATGGACACTAGAGTCACTTTATTAATGTAATATTATTATTTTCCTGAACTGTAAATGATGACTTTCAAAAGTGCCGTTTAATGGCCTAATTGTATTAAACGTTTTGACTTTGACTTTGAAACATTGCTTTAACATTCGATCATTTTACTTTTACATACTATAGGTTTCGTACAACTCCAACTATTACATGCAATCTGTTTACTTACGAGACTGCTATTAAAACCGTATACTGTCAGGTGCACGACAACTTCGGCTAATAAACTGAGTTCCTAAGTTCGAGATCCGATGACGTACGAAGATTTTCGACATCGGAAAACAAATAACGGAACTGAAATGGCACTAGGGAGGACACCTCGCAAGGCATGGTGATTGTTGGTTGAGTGGCGTACGCGAACTGGAAGAAGTGTTGGATGTTCGGCGGCGAGATGGGCAAGCGACATTGTTGCTAACGCAGGTAGAACCATAATAAGGCTGGCACAGGAGCGTGGAGATTGGCACAAGGCAAGAGAGGAAGCAGACGCAGAAGTCGGGCGGTGGCTGATAATGAGCACTGGCAGTTTTTTAAGTAAAACCATTGCATTTACTGGCTATGGCATGGTGTACTCAGCTCAAAACCTTCTATCTATTTATTGCGGTTTGATTTCCGCACTTAGTAGTTAGTAGATGTTGGATATTGTGCGTGAGCCATGGTGGCCGTCATTCCAACCAGCCAACCTCCCTCCAGAAGCAGATCAGTCCTCTCAGTGTGCTCAGGATCTCTATAAGCGACTTCGGTGTCCCTATTGTTTACCTCCGTATTTCGGCGACGACGCCTGTGCACTTAAGGAGCACGTGCGACACCGTCTCCTCCTCCTCCATGCATGCTCTGCACGGCGGTGATGATCCCCGCCACCATTCGTAGGTTGCCCCATCCGTTCGCAGAAGGCAACAGGTTCAATGCTTCGGTTCAAAAGTAATCTTCTAATCTTGCTAACATGTGACCCCAGCCTTACCTCACCAGAATTCAGTACCAAACAATGATCTTCAAAAAAACGATGATAAACAAAAAAATAACAAAAAGAATTTAAGTAAAATGTCCATATTACCCGTCTGCCCTTATGAGAATAATTAAAAAAAACATTGCGAAATGAGGTTTGCTTATCTCTTCTCTCCCATTTCTGTATTTAAAATACACAGAATTTAATACATGGGATGTATTAGTAAAGATTCTTTTGAATATTTTTTCTCTTCATTTTCTTTTAAATAAAATCTACCAATTAAATGCGGTGTTATTTTTCAAATATTTAAACCGTGTTTTTATGGCCAAATGCGACGAAGCCTTAAAAAGGGATCTTTTTTCCTGCGTTGAACTTGGAATAAATAATATTTTTTTTAGAAATTTCACACCACGCATTTTGAGATCAAAGGTGAAATGTAGTAGCATTTCACCTTTTGGATAAATGTGGTCACTTTACAACTATTTGATGACTTTGAGGCCCAGCTAGTCGTATTTAAAAAAACTGGCCAAATGTGACCATAAAACAAAAATAACACGTTTCTTCTATGAGAGCCCCTTTAATTTTTAAGTTAGTAAATTTTGTATTATTTTTCATTATAGCGGCGAAAGAAATACATCATCTGTGAAATTTTCAACTCTCTATCTATCACGGTTCATGAGATACAGCCTGGTGACAGACGGACAGACGGACAGTGGAGTCTTAGTAATAGGGTCCCGTTTTTATCCTTCGGGTACGGAACTCTAAAAATAATCAACTACAAAGATTTGACCGTATTCTCACAGTAATCCGCCCCAAAAAGAAATTGTCCAGAAATTTAATCTTCCCGGACGAATATCAAATGATTTATTGCTATGGCAACGTCGCCATTTTTATTCCGTATTCAGACGCCCTAGTTTCTAATGCTATTGTTTTTGCCAAGTGTTGTCGTCAAATTGATGAATGATGAAGAATTATTTCCTTGAAATTATAGGCCCGCCAGGAAAAAATCGGCCAAGTTCGAGTCAGACTCGTACGCAAAGGGCAGCATTAAAAACTCTGTAGGTAGTATAATTATGTATGAGTAAGCTCTATCCCCGCAAAGTAAAAAAGACAATTAAAATTAAGTTCTACTACAGTTCCAAAAAATGTTTTAAGTAATTACTTAACTATCATTATCATAAAAAATTAAAATTATTATGTTGTTTTGTTTTAACAATTTTACGAAAAAAAAAGCCACCGAATTGAGAACCTCTTCCTTTTTTGAAAGTAGATTAAAAAATGAATGGCGTTTGACCACAATCTCACCTGATGGAGCACGTGTCGTATGCCAACCACATACGAATTAATGAAATCGGAAATTGTGCATCGCGATATCAAAATTTTCCTTGCAATTTGAACATTAACAACAGCCCAAAAATCAACCATTGGACAGCTGTTGTCCTCCAGACACAACAATCATCTGATTGGAGGATCATCCCGTTCCGATGGAGGTTTACATGACTTTAAACCCTTTTCTGCATACCTCTACAGCCAGTAACAATACCAGCGCTGAGTTATTTACTTTTTTAAATAACGCAGCATATGCTGAGATAGGGACCTTTTTGGCCTCGCACATGACGTATTAAATTCATGCTGCTTTTTCTTGTTCCTGTTAGTTATTGTTTATGACTGTTAGATTTAATTCATTTTACTATTCTGTTTGTTTTGTGTGAGTCCCAAATAAATATATTTCTTTCTTTCTTTTTTTACACGGTGAATTTTTCAAGTGTGCGTGCATGGCCAGCTCCAAAACTATGATGTGAGACAAAACAAGTCATTTTTTTTTAAATGTAGTCTTTTTTTTTAGTTTACCATGCGTGATTACTTCCCAGAAGTTGATCCTTATTCGTGGCACTTTCATATGGTGTAATAATACAGGATGTGCTTTTTTTTCAAAATCATCTGTTTCTATGCGTAGCTAGACAAAACCCATTAAAAAAAAATCTAATGATGAAGTTTTAGTTTCCATCAAAATCGGCTACTAGACTCCTTTCTGTGTCTTTCGTTATTCCTCATATTTTCGGATTTGGCCATCCCCGCGCACTTGATAAATACACTCCTATTCAATAGTCTTTCAAGTCAAGAGTGAAAAGTATTCACTCTTGACTTCAAGAAACAATGACGGCGGCATGGCATGTTTCTTGTAGGATGGAAAATTAGAACAAAACCGAAGAAAAGTTAGTAGAAAATTAGTATTTACTCTATTAGAATATTACGCAAACTAATTCATATAACTACTGTTTGAAATCCGTATTCCAATTAATTAAATCCAAAACTTCGCCCGCCATTTGATGAACATAGAAACACATATTCACAATATCACGGAAGTTAATGTTTGCTGCTTCCACACACCTGTGTCAACTAATAAATATGGACGTAAGTTTGTTTATGTTTGAATGTTAATCGCGCTGAACTTGATTAAAATTAACGTGTGTGTTTGTGACAGAACATCATTGAGAATGTTTTCCATGATGGTGTTGGTAAGTTATTAGCCAGTGTTGCGGAATTTGTTCGAAAGAGTCACCGCGGCCCTGGAACGCAAAGGGCTTAGAAGGAACACGGATGGGTTTTAGTCAGTAAGAGTCTGACACGCCCTTCCGCTCCACCTAGAGCGGAAGAAGTCATTTGATGATTTCCTATCCTAAAAAAAAAATAGTAAGTTATTACCCATTTACATCTTACGTGAAATAAAGGAATTGAAGGAAAAGCTGTTTATTATGCTCAAACAGACGTGCACACAATACAAAAATTTAAAAAAATTAAAGATCTAAGTGAATAAAACCATCATCATCTGCCGAGCCTTTTTCCAACTATATTGGGGTCCGCTTCCAGTCAAACTGGATTCAGCTGAATACCAGTATTTTACGTGGAGCGGCTGCCTACCAGACCTCCACAACCCATCAACTGCGTAACACGGCAGATCTTGGCAAGACTGGTGTCAGATTTACTGGCTTCTGACAGTCCGTAACGACTGCCAAAGATCTACAAATGACAGCCGCGACCAACGGCTTCGATTCCCAGGTCGGGCAAAAAGTGTTACTGGGTTTTTCCAACATGAATTTCACAGTGACTGCCCGGAGTTTGGAAGTTAGTGGTGTGACACCCACGTGCCTCGGAAAGCACGTTAAACCGTTAGACCTGCGCCAGATCACTCTCCGGTCGTGACAGGTTGCCGTCCCATCGGAATATGAAAGTGATGGAAGAGAGAGTGCACCTATGTTATTATTATAAAAACTATGTACAGAATATACATTAATTGTTACTGGCTAGTATACATATACATTCTGACGTTTGGCTCCCAGACTAGAGCGGGCCGGGGCTGCCTTCAAGGGGCTCCTGCCCAATCTAGGGGGTCCAAACGCCTCCTGCCGGAGGTTCTATGCGGGGATCGTGCGGTCCATGGCCCTTTATGGGGCCCCTGTGTGGGCCCTAACGCTGAAGGGGCGACCAGCCCGCCAGCTCAACGCGGCCCAAAGGGTCATGGCCATCCGTCTGGCTCGGGGATACCGCACGGTCTCCGGCGAGGCGGCGAGCCTCCTTGCCGGATTACCGCCATGGGATCTGGAGGCGAGAGCCCTCGCGCACGTTTACGCGTGGCGCGTGGAGGTGCTTCGCCGGGGCGAAACTCCGCTGCCACGGCAAATTGCATCGCGGCGGACGGAGCTCCGGCAGGATACTATGGCGGTATGGAGACTGCGACTATCGCGGCCCAGCGCTGGGCACGCCACAATTGCGGCGGTAAGGCCCCTCTTTGAGGAGTGGCTGGAGAGGCGCCACGGCGTCCTCACCTTCCGCCTGACGCAGGTACTTACCGGACACGGCTGTTTCGGGAGGTACCTGTTTCGGATTAAGCGGGAGGAAACGCCCGGGTGTCAGCACTGTGAGGATCGCCCGGAGGATACGGTGGAGCATACGGTGGAGGTCTGCCCTGCTTGGGCTGAGCACCGCCGTGTCCTCGTCGAGGCGATCGGCGGCGGCAACCTCTCGCGTCCGGCCCTGGTTGAATCCATGGTCCGGAGCGAGGAGGCTTGGGAAGCGGTCACCTCCTTCTGCGAAGCAGTAATGCTAGCGAAGGAGGAGGCGGACCGCGCGAGGGAAAGGCAAGGCCTTCGTCCCAACCGCCGCAACAGGAGAAGACGCCCCGGGCGTCGGGAGTCGCAGGGCGATCCCCGGCCACCGTAGGCGCGGGCCTGCGGACGGCGAGCGTTGGGTGGCTCGCTGTCCGATCACCACCAGGCCCGGGTCGATGGCGCGTTGTGTTTCACGCGCGCCTCAAAGAGATGTCAGCATAGAGGACGGGGCCCGCTAGGGCCAGAGCCTGCCAGGGTTGCGGAATTTGTTCGAAAGAGTCACCGCGGCCCTGGAAAGCAAAGGGCTTCAGAAGGAACACGGATGGGTTTTAGTCAGTAAGAGTCTGACACGCCCTTCCGCTCCACCCAGAGCGGAAGAAGTCATTTCATGATTTCCCATCCTAAAAAAAAAAAAAAAAAAAAGTATACATATACATACACTCGAGGGGTTTTGGCTCTGATAGTCGAAATACAGGCTTTGCCTAGTTCGACTACTGATGACTATACCAGTTATCTTGCCCTAAATTAGTCTGTTAAAATATTTTGTAACTTATGTCTTAGCTTCTTTAAATAAACATTATTATGTTGGCGCAAACACTTGTGCAGTATAATATGTCCCGCACCGATGGCTAGTCTCGGTTGAGATTGGCCGCCATGGTCGAAATCGGTCAGAAGGACTATATAAATTAGTTGGAAATTAAGCGACATGCTAAGCGCTAGGACGATACCGTGGAAGAGGGAACCACATTTTGTTGACCTAGTGTTCCCCACATTGAAATTGAAAAACCTGCCACAACCTTCTCTATCGGAAATTAACGATCAGAAATATTCTCAATCAGAAAACAAACGCTATTCTAAAAAATATCCCGTTTTGTAGATAAATTGAAAAATCTCCTAAAGCAAAGCCATCGGACGAGTCATTAAAAACCCGAAAAAGAAAGGATTGCTTAGAATTCCGACACTCGATTCTCGTTATGAAAACTCTTTGTTTTAGTAATTTTATATCCGAAATAAGTTTTCTCTGAAGCTTGGCAGTGAAATAATATCAGCCTTTATAACTCTTGGGTACGGATGATGCAGACGGGCGACTTGTTGCTGCGACTTTTTTTGTTGCAAATGGCTATTACAACAACAAATGGTCACGGGCTACAGACTGCAGGCAGTCAAAAATGGCAACGCCGAGTGTACATCCACGACTAACAAAACAACTACTCAGCCTAAGTAGAATTAACCTCAGAACAATAATAGGGACAATTACGGGCCATTGCCCCCTCAACAAACATCTTTTTAACATAGGCGCCACAGACAGCCCACTCTGCAGAGGCTGCTTTGATGCTGAAGAAACAGCCGCCCATGTCATCCTGGAATGCGAGGCCGTGGCTACCCAACGTGAACAAATCCTCGGAACGGTGAGGTCGCTCCGCGAAGCCTGTGAAGCTCCCAGGAAACTTCTGCGCTTCTGGGCGGAGCTAGGCTGGCTAACGTAGCCAGGACACCTACGCACAACGGACCGAATGGGAGTCTAAGTACGGAAAATGGAGTCCCTACTCTACTCTACTCTCTACTCTATGGCTATTGCAGTCATCGTCGGCAACTATCGACAAATCGCGCGTGGGTTTATTTATTATTTCCTAGCACTTCGCCCGCAGATTTAGTACAAACAATTTCCACCCTGTACTTCATCCCTTTACGGAGGGAGTTTCCTAAAATCCTTTCTTAGCTGACGTCCTCTACTCATAATCTATCTACAATCTACATGCCAAATTTAATAATCTATCTACATGCCAAATTTTATCTCCATAGGTCTAGTATTTATTGAGATTTCGTGATTAATCAGTCGTGAGATTTCGTGGTATGTCACAGCCAACTGGATCAGCCGTTTAATAGGCTGCCTAGCCCATACATTGAATGGCGCCGTTTAATCAGCGGCCTAAATGACATCCAGCCAACGTATAATACAACATTTGTCCTGAAATCTGCAGAAAAATGCGCAATAATCGGAGCATAAACGGCCATACCTTTTTTTACGTTGACTTAGAAGATTGATTTTTTCACAGATTCAAGGGAATTTAGACTTGAGTATATGGTTTTAATTTCAATATCTCCACGCGTTCCTGAGACGAGAGGACAACAAAGTACTCCTATAAGGGTACCGTTTTTTTCCTTTTGAGGTACGGAACCCTAAAAATGCGGTCGTCCGGGGCGACGACCCTTGGGTCAAAATAGGCATACCTTTATTAAACTAAATGGGTCAATATATATTATTTTTTACTTTTTAAAATATAAAGTAATCGACGGACAATCAGTGAGACTGACAGCTGCTAAACCGGGCTGCCTTAATAAATTCAAGCCTCCAAGCAGGGCAAGAACCTGTTAAACCAAGCTATTTATACCTTACCGGCTTTTGCCCGCGACTTCGTGCACGCATAGCCCGTTTTTTTCCCGTTCCCGTAGAAATTACGGAAAATACTCTCTTAGTGCTCCTCGAAACTCCCCAAGGAACCTACATGCCAAATTTCAGCTTTCTACGACCAGTAGTTTCGGCTGTGCGTTGTCTGTCAGTCACTCAGCCGCTCACTCAGTCACTCAGTCGCTCACTCAGTCACTCAGTCGCTCACTCAGTCACTCAGCCGCTCACTCAGTCACTCAGTCGCTCACTCAGTCACTCAGTCGCTCACTCAGTCACTCAGCCGCTCACTCAGTCACTCAGTCGCTCACTCAGTCACTCAGTCGCTCACTCAGTCACTCAGCCGCTCACTCAGTCACTCAGTCGCTCACTCAGTCAGTCAGTAACGGAAGAGTTTTATATATATTGATTAATTCACTCACGCATTCTAGTTTGCAATACTAGGAAACATCAAAGAACGCAAACTACCTACATATAACATCAGTGCCTCCTTCAAATCAAACACTTTACCGAAAATACGCTGAAAGCGCTTTCCAAAATTTCCAGCAATTAGTTAGTTATTCAGTTTCGATATTCATATGAAGCACTTCTCGAAGTTATAATTGATTTCCTTGAAGGGCTTACGAATGCTTCCAGCGATCGTTTATTTGGAGTAATGAAGCGCTTCAAAGCACTTTGAGCAGTATTATTTAAAGTGTAGAGTTGTTAAAAGCGCATATGGAATGTTATAGTTTTGGCTGTTTAAAATGTTGCAAAATCATATATCATGGGTAAGTTAGTGATATGCTGACCAATGTTAAGCCGTCAAAACGTTTTTATTTTCTGTGGCATAAGACTGCCTTCACCATAAAAACGTGTAATATTATTGAAGCCGAGATATGTTTGCAAGGCAAAGAAAAACCGATTTGTAATCGTGCATTACCATAACAGCAATATTACAATAAATGTGTTGACCGACCATTTACTTCACTATTAAATTAAGAAAGAAACAATAACACAAATTCAAAACATGCAAAAAATGTCCTTGGTCTACAACATTCTTATAATCGACCTAATAATAAAACACGACATGGAGGTTTTAGACTACCTGTCCATTGCAGCGGAGCGAGGCAGCGGAGCGCAGTGACGGAGTAATGCGGAGCGGAGTTCCGGGCGGCGCAGAGCTCGCGCGACGAGTAATTTCAGAGGGCGGCCAGTTTTTTTGCAATACTCTGCCCCGCTTCCACACTCCGCTACCTCGCTCCGTTTCCCCACTCCACTACCTCGCTCCGTTTCTCGCTCTGCTACCTCACTCCACTTCCCCGCTCCGCTACCTCGCTCCGCTTCCCGGCTTTGTATGAATTTTAAACCAGTTTGCAAAACCCTGTTCACTTGAGCGGAGCGGAGATTTTATTCAATTCCATTGGTTAACATTGGCGCTCCTCTCCTCTCACCGCTCCAAAAGACAGTCTGCCTTATTGAGATGCTTTTTTTACTTTGCATTATGACGCTACACCAAAATAGAGTACGATATGACTATTTGTACACCATGGCCCATTCTAGCTGACTATCATTTTCAGAAAGTAGTCCTCTGACAGAAGAAAGGAAGAAAGAAAATCTAAAGCTAAGCTCAAATACCAATCTGGCATTTTCCCAACTTCAAATGTTGGGGTCGGCGTCCTATTTAACCGGATACAGCTAAGTACTAGTATTTCACATGGAGGGACTGTCTATTTGACTTATACAACCCAGTACCTGGGCATCACGATACTAAACGGCAAGGGTGTGTTTTCACCAAAGATGTGCGAGGATGCTTAGCGTAGGGATGTGTTTGTGAGGACCAATACAATCGCATCATTTACCTAGCCTCGCTACAGGCGTTAGCCTACACATCCCACGCTACGCATCCTCGCACATCTCTGGTGGAAACGCATCCTAAGACTAATGTCAGATTTTCTGACTTCTGACTGCGATTACACAACTGTCAAAGATCAACAAATGACAACCGGGACCCATCGACGAACCAACCACGGCAAGCGTTGTTTAAAGTTACCTTGAAGATCGACCCATGCGGCCGTTTTACTTGAATTATTTGTGAATTCCTCGAATTTTGAGCTAAAGACACCGTCAAATACCATAGGCCTACTCCAATCATTAGTCAAACAAAGACTATTCGCATTCGGTTCAAACCGTTACTCCTGAAAACATCATCTCTCTCATTCATACTTGTGAATCTCTGTCTAATACTCGTTGTGCTTTTCATTTACATCTGAGTAACAAGCCATATTGTGGAAACATAAATCATCCAGATTTTTTCCACATAACTCCGATTCGTTCCAATTTTAAATACATCTGAATAAAAAAAGAACTGGCCACGCATAAAGGCTTGATGCGTAAAAATCCATTTTCCAATCCAGTTCATTTCAAAATCACTATCTAAAATGTACTAGTTATACGGCGAGGTCCAAACTAAAACTGAGCGAGTAGTGAGCGAAGCGTACTTTGAAAATATTTTATTTTCCGTTTACTGTGCACTTTTTCTAATCTATGAGTCCTTCTACTGACACTCTTTTATAGAAAATCCTAAAAACACTTTGTCTGATCTGAGACACCAACCGAACCCAAAACAATATTCGTACTTGAATTCATATTTATTAAAAAATGTGATGAAATGTAGGTATACTATGCTTCTACCTTGTATACTACAGTTGTTCACAGGCGTGATTCCAAATTATGTACATATAGGTTTTATAAAAAAGGGTTAACAGAGCCAAGCGACAAATGACACATTTTACGGTATTACCTACCTCACAAAGCCGCTTGTTTTAACAGGAACGAATATAAATGGGTCGTTCAGGCCGCATCAAATTATCCGGATATTGAGCGACACGTTACCCGGTTCTGTTGACCGGTTTTAAATGGAATTTGATAGGATGTGCGCTCGCCTTTAATTTTAGAATAATTTAGCGGCCAGTAACTTTTCCACGAACATTTGTAGGAAATCTTTTAACTGATTGCGTTCCCCTTGATCGCTGTAGCAACAATCTGGCCAAATTATCTAATGGGGTATTATAGATCCATCCTAAACATAGAGCCAGTATGGCGTCCTTTCGCAGGATGGCAGGGCCAAAACGTGAGCCAGAGCACACAGTAACAGAGCGGTCGAAATGGCCTCGCCGGTCGATTCTGTAAACATGTCGAAGTGAAGGCATGGGTGATGTGATCACGAGGTGAGCTGTCAATCCATATAATCATGATGGAATGACGAATGAAAAGTCGAACACAATTTGAGGAATCACGCAACACGAAAAGAAGAAGTATATTTGTATGTAATGGTGATAATATTAAGTATGGATAAGAGAAAATAAACTAATTGTCACTCGGAACCGCAGTTTCATTCGTCGCTTTCCGTTCCTTTACAGCTGGTGAAGAGGAAACGAATTAAATTCGTGTGGTTTATTCATCGTTTAAGTGTGGCACTAAAACATGCATATCGGGAAAATATTTGTGGGTGAGAGATGGAGCTATACAAGATGGATGGTATTATCCCTTTTCACAACGGATTCACGATGGCAATGGCAGACCGTTGACGAGTAAGTCACAATTTCATTACAGTTTTTATTATTCGTCATTATATTCCAAGAGCCCGCATTAGTAAGTTAACTAATTTGAGGAGTACCTGTTATTAGCCAAGCCACCGTGTTGCGGAATTTGTTCGGAAGAGTGACCGCGGCCCTGGAACGCAAAGAACACTAGGAGGAACTTGGAACTTCCACTCCGCTCAGGGCTGAAGGAGTCATTTGACAATTTTCCATCGAAAAAAAAGCTAATCCACCGTAATCTTAACTCATAATCGGGGATTTATCTTAACTATATTGGGGACATATACATATACATCTTTTATAAAATAACGAAGGTCTAATCGTTGCCAGCTCTCACTCTATTAGGCAGTACTTTTTGGGTTAACGGGGTTTTAACTCTTTTATATAGAAAATGGCAAAGTCACCCCTTGGCCACCTTCTACAAAGTAAACGTGCACAAACTGGTACAGATAACTGACACTGTTATAATGATTGTGGATATACCGTGCATTAGAAAACAACACCATGTCTTAAGATGAAAAGTTGATAGTTCTTAGGCTTCCAAAAGTTCTTATAAATAAACGGAACCCTTATAGGATAACTTGTAAGTCTGCCAGTCTGTCTTTCACAGTAAATTTTCTCCAAACCTACTGAACCGATTCAGTTGAAAGCTATACATATGAACATTTATGACCCAAACATGGACGCATAGCGAAAATTAATAAATGTTGAGGAATAAATACAAAAATAACGGGCCAATTGTGAGTTGGACTCGCGTGCAGAGGGTTCCGAACGAATTTCATTTTTGTAGCATGTTATTTTAACACTATATAGACTTCTAATAGGTTTTCCTGCAATCTGTAGTTAAAGAACTGTTATCTGAATTATTTTCAACATTTTAGGCTCAGTAAATTCGCAGATAAGAGGGAGAATGGTCATTTTTCCTCTAATTTCTTGAATAACTTCAAAACTGTTTATTTTAAAATTATGAATAAAATATAGTTAAAACCCTCACAGTTTCCCTTTCATGTGACAAGTCACACGGTACTAATTAAAATACTCATAAATTAATTATTAACGTAATGCGTCCGTGTTTGGGTCACAGATGTTCACATGTGTACGCAATTTCAACAGAATCAGACCAGTAGATTCTGATAAAATTGGCTGTAACAGACGGACAGACAGACACCCGAGTGATCCTATAAGGGTTCCGATTCTGAAGGATGTTCGGAACCCTAAAAATGAACTTTTGAAGAACATAACTAATTGCTAATTCAAAAAGCCTCCACTATAATACTCGTACGTTCTAAAGCTTCATATTCATATTCATTGCACATACAAATCTCAAACGCGCTCTTTGTACAGTTAGCTCATCCAATTTAGCTGTTTATATCATAATACTACTGCATAATAAAATAACTTCGCAATTATGCAGTCATGCCTTTGTGAGTCATAGAAAAAATAACTTCATATTCGTGAGCATGGTTTGAAGAATTTATTCGCTGTGAATGTTCCAGTCAACAGAACATAAAAAATAGTCGGAGACTGCCTAGCCTTCTTAGGGTTCCGTTGTCAACAAGGAACCCTTATAGTTTCGTCATGTCCGTCTGTCCGTCTATCTGTCAGCGGTTTAGCTAAGAGAAGCTTAGCACTAGAAAGTTGGAATTTGGTATGGGTATACAAATTAATCACGCCGACAAAGTGGTAAAATAAAATCTTGAAAAAAAAATTTACTTGGATAGGTCGTTTTTTATAGGTCGATAATCTATTTTTCTATCCATGGATCCGTTTGCGAAATATTAAGCTTTAAAGTGCAAATTTTTGTTAGAGTCAATGACCCCCTCCACATGACTCTAACAAAGAATCTCAAAAATTATCTGTCAGCTGAACGGTTGTTTTTGGAGACGTGAAAAAGTTCATGGTAGTAGCATATATAACGAATTTAAAAGGAAAATGATACAACTAAGTTGGCTTTACAAGTTAACGAGTAATAGTCCACCAATTAATCTATTGACAGAATCAAACAAAAAGCACCATTTTAAGTCGGCAATTGTGACGTGCAACTACGGAACCCTACACTGTGCAAACTACACGCACTTGCCGGTTTTTCAACTATAAACGTCCACTGCTGGACATAGGCCTCCCCCAAAGGGCCATAATCGCCACGCTTGGCAGGCGGGTTGGCGATCGGAGTGTAGCTGTTGAAGAGACAGAAAATGCTGCTGCCTATACTCTGGTAACACACTTTGGACAAACTTTTACAAATCATTCAAACCATCAAATAAGGACAATGGTAAAAAAATAATAATTGAAAAACGCATAAGATACTTTCATGAAAAAAAAATCAGATAACGAAAATACACTAAAAATGTTGGTTACCCAATGCATAAACACATCCATGTCTGTGTTATCCCATAATTCTGATACTACAAATGTGCAGCGCACGTGACCACGTCAAGTACCTACCCATAATGGATGTGTTTATTCTAGTGTGCCGAAAACATATGAGGGGGAGTCTTTGGGGACTGCGGATAGCAGTGAAAACTAAACGAAAGCTAAAGCATTCGGTGACGATGACGCGAGTTCCATGATTTTTGTTCACCCAAAAAGTACACATATATACACAGTATACATATGTATAGCTCATGGAAAGCGTTCGGTGACGATGACGCGAGTTCCATGATTTTCTTCACCCAAAAAGTGTTCAACGCGCCTAAAGAAGTTTTTATTTCAAAAATATTATTTAAGGTCAAAATAAAATCACATAACACAGTGTGATTTTGCTTGGATATCGTTGGTTAGACGTACTGAACGCTGTGTTAAAATTTGTCCACCTATTTTAAAAGCACCTTATATTTATACTACGCACGTCTCCACTATAACTCATTAAGTCCTTGCTAGGTTTCCGTAACAACTTTGGTTGAGGCCATTGAATGATTTACTACCCTTTTGCCTATTTTCGGCCAAGCGATCACTAAGTTATATATTAGTGACTTTTACCTTATGGTGTTAGAAGTTTTGGGTTTGTTATTTTGTACGTAAATGTTTTGTTTATGCTTTTAGGTGCGATTAATTGTTAGGCTTTATGCAACGTTTAATGTTTAAGCATAACCATCCCATAATGTTTTTAATGACAAAATATCAGCGCTGCATTAATTTAGTTTTTAAATATTGCAGCACAGGCTGTGATATGAGCCTTTTTGCCTCGCACAGGTGTTCTTGTATTTTTAATTTTTATTCGCCAAAAATTGAGTTAGTTGTTTGTCACGTGCGAATCTCTTTGTTTTTTCTTTCTTACTAAGCAGTAAGAAAGAAAAAAAAATGTTTTTTCTGCTTCGTTCGGACATATGTTTTTTATCCGTGAAAGGCAGTGAGAACACTCACCGAACGGGATGTGTTTGGCGAGTGTTCTCACGATGTATTTTGCTTAAAAGTTTTGATAGCAACCTGGTGATGATGAGATTTAAAAAAAAACTGGCCAGGTACAAGTCGGATTTGCACACGAAGGGTTCTGTACCATATTTTTTTTTTTAATTTAATATGGGTTTGTTCTTGACTATAGTCTAGGTCATAGATGACAGAGACAAAGTCGACGATGGAGCGAGCTTACCCAGAAGGAGCCTGTTCACTCTAATTTTGAAGAGATTAGGGTTGTATGCGTTCGGAAACACAGACGCAGGCAGTGAGTTCCACTCCTTTGCTGTGCGCATTATAAAAGACCTTTGGAAACGTTTAGTGCGAATTGGTGGAATAGCAACAAGGTAGGGATGGTAACTTGCAGTGCGTCTAGATGTCCGATGGTAGAAGGGGGCCGGTGGGATGAGGTCGTGGAGTTCCTGGACACTCTCCCCGAAGTACAATCTGTAGAAGACCGACAAGCAGGCAACCATAAGCCGAAAAAAGCATATGTCTTGTATTGGTCTATCGCTGCGTTAGCTCTATCAACCAGTGAATGGTGCACTTATGCTGGCATTGCTTCTAAATACACATATGCCTACACCGTTCAATACAAGCGTAATATTTTGTTAAATTGTTTGTATCTACTTTACATTTTCCCTCCCACCACATTTCCCCTAAACTAAAACGTCTATCAATAAACAATTCTAGCTTATTTTCTCCACCAACAAATCTATCTGTGTTTCATCACTTCATCGTGAAACCGGGAAAATAACTTGATACATTATTTTCAATACATCCGCTGATTTCGAGTTCACTCCATGTTTCAACCCAATGTTACGGAACACCAACTTATTTTACACTCTAACCCTTTAAAATTAAGCTCTATGGCTCTGTGATAAGGGCAGCGTGGGCTGAAAAGTTGTGTTGGTAACAGAACAGACTAGTAAGTGCGTGACCTTGGTGTGTAAGTGCGTGGAAAATCGCCATCTTAGCTTCTTTGTACATTTGGCATAGTTTTCGAGTGAATTTGCGAAAAAAAAACTATCGTCGGAAGACTTAATATCTTGTGTATAGACTGGAGACATTTTATGGATCGCTGACTAGGAAAACGTTAAATAATAATAATAATAATATCTTGGGACAACTTACACACGGTCATCTGATCCCAAACTAGGCAGAGCCTGTGCTATATAGTTGCTTGTGTTTGGTTGTTTCTTCGAATTTGAACACCGACTTCCGAAATTAAAGTTATTTTATACTTTATAGTGTTCTTTTTTAAATTTAGAAGTCAGTTGTATTTTTTTTTTATTATTTTACACTCACACCTAACAAGACCACAGGAAAAGTAAAACACGCAATATCCTTTCACATGAAAGAAGAATTATTTAAATCGGTTCATAAATGACGGAGTTATGACCTAACATAAAACCGAATTGAGAACCTCCTCCTTTTTAAAAATATGGTCCCGATTTCTAAAATTGAACAGCTTTATTTTTTTATTCTGATTATTCCGTTAAGAGAAATGGCTAGTTTACACAGTGCGAGCTAGCGTACGAGTCAGCTCGGGTAACTGCAGTGCAGTAACTCGCATCGTTATTCGGACGTATCTTACGAGTTACTGGCACGTGTATATGCAATTGAATAGTAGCTCGCATCCGAGTTACTTCAACATTATTTTGTTATCACTCGCCTGAAAGCCGACAGTAACTCGCACATGGCAGAAGCTCGGACATCACTCGCATCGTCCGGACGCGTTTCGCAGTAGCTCGCCAGTGTCAGTCGGGCAGTTGTGAACGAGAACTGTGTTGACTGGGCAACTACTATCACTGCGTAGACAGCTAAGTTGAGCCGAGCTACTAATTTACGAGTAGACGATTCGAGGCCTGAAGGTAGATCAACTTTCGAGGTATTCTAACTTCCAATACAGGAAAGTGAGAGATGAAAAGGCGAGGGCGGCAACATGCTGACAGCGGACCCCTCTCAAGGGTAAAATTCATATTAGAACTGTTTGAAAGGGCGAAAGAACTGCGCTAGTATAAGACCAAATCTATTCCTATCTAACGAGTCTTTGACCCAATGCCAAAGGCCTCCTGTGCTGGCTGAAATGGTTTTGTAGATTTTGACACTGTACGAGAAATTGCGCTTTTATCCACTAGCCGTCACTGTGATGCGACAGCTGGAATTTCCTTGCAATTTATGAAACATATTTCCCTTTCATGTTCCTATAGTCAATGGTTTCAGCCTGTACGTCTATCTCTCAGACATGGAATTGCTTTATACAGAAGATGCCGATAAATTGAGCTATCTGAAGACAGACGTTCGTAGCTTTATTGAGTAAGACATTCTCGTCTCATATATTGGAAGGTGTTTCGTCTAGTCACTCGACCATGTTGTCAAAGGTATTGGACGCAGGAAACACTGTGCAGTGTACAAAATACTCTTATTTATTTATTTAACAGTTTATGTACACACATTCAACAATTATATAAGGAGAAGGAAACAGAAAAATAGGTACAAAGATGATGCTTATTTCTAAAGAAATCTCTTCCAGCATACCTGCGAAAGGAGAGTCGAATAAAAGAGATGTGGACATCGTGAGTGATTGTTTTGCCTGTCTTACGTGTATCGGTAGATATATGCCTTATGTGCTGGTCGTGTGGTTATTGGGTCTCTGGATAGCTTGGAATTGAAACTGGATACATTCGGAATCCACCAAGAGCTGCACAAAATAAGATGCAGTGTAGCTACTGTTATCATCATATCTAAAACAACAGAAAGCGGTAACGGGCGTGTTTTTGGAGGACTGTCAAAAAACAGTCCCACAAAATGCACGTTATGCATGTTAAAATTTATAAAAATAGATTTTGTCGTTCAAATTGTGCTGATTCTTGGCCCTTAGTACAGGCTCACACAAATGAATAAAAATGACTTAAAAGGCTTTTAGCACAAAAATTTGATTGTATTTTTGCGTCGTATCAGTTAAGTCCCTGAAAACTGTATCATCAAATATACACATAAGGCCATATATTCAGCATCGGATACTGCGCAGACGTCGTCCGATACACGCATCCGCTTGGAGCCAAACACATGACCTATGGCAGATTGCCAGATGTCACGGATCTCTGTGTATTCAACTACGGGTGTCGTGTGTTAATATGTCTTATACTGGTAGAAATATAGATACTGTGGCCCGTATTCTAGCCTGCGATTTTGTGGGACAAGGATCGTGTCTGCACAAATCTTTGCTAATAATAAAGCTGAAGAGTTTATTTGTTTGAACGCGCTTATCTCTGGAACTACCAGTCGGATTTGAAAAATTATTTTTGTATATGCCACATTCATGAGGAATGACATATGCTATACGGGAACGGGAAATATTTTAAGCATTTTTAGATACAATGTAGGTTCACCTACAATGGAAAATCAGGTAAAATATTTCACCAAAAATTCTATCGATCAAAAAACTAGTCTCCACAGTAAAGTTCTACACAATATCGAACATTGGCGTACTTCCAGAGATAACGGACTGTTTCTGCGAATGCATGCCGGGAACGCTGCCATATCACATATACCTACCTAGTATAAAATGGCGACTTTTCATACATTTTACTCTTTCATTCTATTTAAATTTTTGGATGGATTTATTGTAGTTTCCGGGGTTTTTTGGGGACATATAATAGAGGAAAGTTTGTTTAAAATTATGTACATGGTAATGAACTGTTTCCTGTGTGGATTTCACATAGCTAGTAGGTATTGTATAATATTCAGAGCGCGCCTTCCGGTTTTGCCGATCAAATGACCGCAACAATCGAGTATTCGCGCGAATATCAATTTCTTTTAAGACAACATCTACAGCAGTGCGATTCTGTGAACATCTCACCGTGTTAACTTAGATGAGGTGAACATAACGTGAGCTGTCAATCCATAAAACATGACGAAAAAAAAAAATAAGTGCAATATAGTTTTAAAATCATCTCTGTACCGAGTTATTAGTAGATCTAAATTTGAATATTTTTTTGCATGCTGAAAGTGAGTAAGCAAAATAAGAGGAACGATTTTAAGTTAAGACCAATATTTTATAAAAAAAAAAAAAAACTATTTTATAACGACTGTTCATTTCGTGCTCATTCTGCCTAATTTTACACGGTGGATATTGTCACAATAGATCGGCAGGATCTCTAATCAAGAGTATCACAAAATTTAATGATGTCTCCATTTATAGGTTCATATTTAAAAAAAAAACTTAGAAACTTTTTTTTCGTTAACCTATAATGTCCAACTGCTGGGCAAAGGCCTCCTCCGTAGCCTTCCAATCTTCCCAGGGTGTGTTGCCCTCTCTGAGTAATCCATCATGAACGCCTCCAAGTCGTCACACCAGCGTTTCCTAGGCCTTGCTCAAGGACGACGTCCGTCCTCTGGCTTCCACTGCGTAACGATTCGACGAAAGACTAAAGTCATGACCAGTAGCACAAAAAGTAGGGTTGAGGTCCTGCCAGGGTTGCGGAATTTGTTCAAAAGAGCTACCACGGCCCTGGAACGTAAAGGCCATTTAGAGGAACACGGGTGGGTTTTAGTCAGTAAGAGTCTGACCCTCTCTTCCACTCCGCTCAGAGCGAGAGGAGTAATTTGATAATTTCCCATAAAAAAACAACAAAAGGTTGAAATAGAGAGGCTAGAAATTCACTATGTCGATGAGTATATTTTCTGGGGCCAGCTAGTGTCCTTCGAAAACAGGCAAGACAAAGAAATCGACCGACGCGGACGTAACGCGTGGAAGAGCTATTGCCGGTCGATTCTGTAAACATGTCAAAGTGAAGGCTTAGGTGAAGTGATCACGAGGTGAGCTGTCAATTTATGTAAACAAGATTTCACGTGATTACGAATTGAGTTGTCATTCCATCTTTATTATATAGATTGACGGCTTACCTCGTAATCACTTCACCCAAGCGACAAGTTTACAGAACCGATCGGCTGGTCTTTGAAGTCGCTAATGAAGGGTGACCTACCTTTATCCCTGAAGCGCAAACTCATCGACATGGTGGGATTTGCAGAGACATCTCACCCTGCCAAACAAATGGCCTTGGAGTTTGTATGCCTGGCAGACCAACAGCTTGTGGACAGTCATAACGTGCAGGCAGTGCGAATATTCACGGACGGCAGCAAGATTGAGGGGAAGGTCGGAGCCGCATTATCCCTGTGGGATAATGAAGGTGAAGTCCAGAACTTCAAACTCAGCCTCGCCGCGTACTGCACTGTCTACCAGGCGGAACTACTGGACATTTGCAAGGCAACGGACGTAATTCTCAAGCGCAAAGAGTCGAGCTATGGCGTGTACAGTGACTCAATGTCAGCATTGCAGACACTGACAAGCCATGGCTCGCTCCACCCTCTGGCAGTCCGCGCAAGAGCAAATTTGTCTCAGGCATTGAACCAGAACAAAGCTGTGTCTTTGTTTTGGGTCAAGGCCCACGCCGGCTTGCTGGGGAACGAGCGTGCGGACGAGCTGGCGAAGGTGGCAGCATTGTCGTCACGGAGGAAGCCAGACTACGATCAGTGTCCGGTTTCATACATCAAGCGTCAAATCCGTATGGGTTCGCTTGATGAGTGGAATCGGAGATATGTGTCGGGCGAGACGGCCTCGGTGACGAAAATGTTCCTTCCGGACGCCGTAGCTGCCTACCGTGTTATACAACGGGTGAGGCCAACAGGCGTACTCACGCAAGTGTTAACAGGGCACGGTGGGTTCTCAGAATACTTAAACCGCTTTAAGTGTAAGGAGAGCCCATCGTGCACTTGCGACCCCGACGTGGCAGAAACAGTCCCACATCTGGTTTTGGAATGTCCGATTTTCGCAAGAGAGCGATACAACCTTGAACAGGAACTGGGTAAGAGGCTGCTGAGAGAGAGCGTAGGGGAAATAATGTTGGGGAAAAATAGAAAGGAACTTATAGCCTACTGTGAGAGTATAGCTCAAAAAGTAATAAATAAAAACAAATAGGATGAAACAACTATGTTTCGTATTATATTGTATATATAGCAACTGTAAACATAGGCAATAAGCGCAATAATTGTAAACTAGAATGAGTAGTTGGTTAAGTATGTTCTAAGTATATGTAATTATGTTAGAAACGTAAGAGCTTTGTTAAGTTGTAATTAAGTGTTGTAACATCAGTAAATAAAACCAAACCTGCACAATTTATTTTCCCACACAAATGCAAAGAAAGTATAAAATAATGATATTAGAAAAATAGGAAATATCTCAAAGGTGGGAGTCCCACCCACTGGATAAATGGTGATGGATGAAAGAAAGATAAAGTATGAAGCATGAAAGTACGAGAGGCATGTAACGCGAGAACTAGTATGGAAGAGGAATAGGATAAAGAATAGTCGCCAATGAGGTTGGTGGAACTACCGCCAACCTCATTGGCGCCTATTCTTTTTCTGGCTTCCTATTCCATAAAAAAAAAAAAAAACTCATCGACATGTGCATTCTGCCCACCCTAACCAACAGTGTGCAAACTTGGTCCCTTATCGAGTCTTAAAAGTCCAAACTCAAGGCGATAGAGTATGCTCTATCGCCTTGAGTTTGGTCTTTTGCGTTTTGCGGTAACGCTATGGCGTTGGTATTAGGCTCAGTGATCGAGTACGTAATACCATGATTGGCTCGAAAACAGGTATCGCCGATATGGACAACAAATATGCTACGCTGAAGTGGGATTAATAATAATAATAATATAATATCTTAGAAGAACTCACACACGGTCATCCGATCCCAAACTAAGCAGAGCCTTTGCTATGGCAACACCCACCCGGACACAGAAAAAATGATCATGCTCATCTCACAAACATTTGTCCAGGGTGGGAATCGAACCCACGACCTCCGGTTTAGCAGTTAGGATCACAAACCGCTTGACCAATAGGCCAGTCGAATATTGGGCGAATCACATAACTATTTAGGATGTATCAGGAGTTTTGGGCCAGAGTTGTTTAGTCACTACAAATACTTCCTGTTATGTTTCAGTTAATTTCATTGTTCTTATACATTGCTTTGTTTTAAAAGCACCATTTTCCTTTGAGGAAAATTTTCAAGGTTGGATTTTTGTATTCTTTTTTCTAGTTGATTAGAGAATCGCATGGCTGCAAGCGAAATTGAATGGAACGCCATTTATTTGTGTTTATAGGGGTATGCGCCATTACGGTGAAGTGAAATAGGCTGCGAGTTATTTTATGAGGATAAAGTATGGTGTATGAATTTTTAGTATGTTTTGGTGCTTTTTTTATAGTACAGAAACTCAAAACATAATATTTATAAAATATTGCTTTTTATTTTGAAAAAATTGATTTAATTTTGTCTTGAATATTGTCAAAAAATGTTTTATGCACCCGAGAGATGCTTCTTAGCACCTTTGCTAGCGCAAGAAATATTCATGAATGTTTTCCTTTCAAGTTTGTTATTGGATAAAAAGTCACCGCGTTTACTGGTATTTAATTCAAAAATTTAGTATGTATTTATTTATTAACTTATAACTGTTTTACAATTTTTATTTACACTTAAATAAAAATCTCTAAACTAACATAATACTAAAATAATAAAAATGTGGTGTCTATATCTAATTTTGGATATAGATTGTGATATGATTCTCTTTCCAATAGATTATCTTACAAAATAACCAATCCACATAACACATCCACAAAATTAACCTCAATTTTTATCCAGCACATTTTCTAAAAACGGTTCATTTCTTTGTGACCTGCACCCATTACGGTGACAATTCCCGACGTTAAAATATGAATACTCATTGGTATTCCGGTATCCGCCGTCCTCCACTTTAATATCGTTTATCTCGTTACTATAATATTTCCGGGCGTTAACCTCGCTTGGTGTCGACAAGGATTGGCTCATACTTGCGACTTTTCAATGACATAACCAACCACAAAAATCTTTTTATAAATAATCGATATATCGCCGGAATATATATAGGCGCATAACTACACTCCGTCACACTAGGAAGTGGTGACGGGCGGGCGTTTTGGGGGACTGTCTTTATGTAGAACTTTGACGTTCAAAAAGTGCTGGCACTCAACCTAATTTGAATGAATGATTGATTTTGATTTTGAAAAAAACTGCTGAATGACTGCACTAAATTGCATAATTGTTTTTTTTTTTATTTTTGTTAGAGCGAGGTTTGTATGAAAGAAAAAATACGCTACGACACTTAGGAGCCGAGCAACAAAAAAAAACAAAAACGGCGGGTGAAACTGCGAGGCTTAGCTAGTACATATTAAATAATCTTAGTGTAAAAAACAACTGGAAAGTTCCAAACTCTACCTTCAATACCCGGACGACAGTTATTTTGCATGTTTTGTGTTTCATAATAGCGATCACAAATTGTGCTGTCATTCCATTTTGTTTACATGGATTGACAGCTCACTTCGTGATCAGTCACCCAAGCCTTAACATCGACTTGTTTACAGAATTGACCGGCTGGGTCTTTAAATCAAGAGTGAATAGGTTAATTTAAGTGTGTGTAGTCCATCGTCGACCACATCATTATCCACTTTTTATAAAGTGAGATTGATAGAGGCGAGCCTAACAATTAATAAAAAAAAATATCACATCTTAAACATTGTGAGAGATGCTTTTGTTTCTATTCTCCGTCTAAGGTAGACCTTTAAAAAAGTCCAGGGGCTATGCTAAAGTTATCGCAGCAATTTAAAACCACAGGTATATCAGACTTTTTATAGTTTTTACTCACTAAAGTTTGTTTTTTGCAAGTCCCAAATAAATATTTTTCTTGATTTATTTCTGAATTATCAGGTAAAATTTCAAACGTAAAAATGAAAAAAAAAACAGTGCTTCTCACCACTGGCAACGACTTTCGTGGTTCCAATATCGTTGGAAAGTCGTACGTGTGTTTCGAGCCTAAAAAGTTGTAAAGGAAAAAAATATCTGCATTTTATAAGTCGCTCTTTCAAACCTTACGTAGCTTTGATAAGGTTTTTAAACGCTTTTGAATGGGATTTGTCTTGCAATGGGATTTGTATTCCGTTTTTTTTTTATAGGAATTTTATTGTGTTTATTCGTTAATGTCGTGGGCAGAGGTATGTAATTAAACGTGTTGTAAATAATTGGGAGATTATTATCTTAAACATTTTGTATCAAAGAATTTTGTACTTGTATAATATGTCACAAAAAAATATCGTGTTACTAAATTTTTTTAATCGTAAAACGTTTATATCAGCAGACAATAAGTCACTGGTAATGAAATCCAGTATAAGAACTCAAACAGCAGGCTCCTCTTATTCTATTGCACCCACTGAAACTACGACCCTAGGCCAGCCTCAGTTCAAAGTTCTAGCACTGATCGATCTATGCTGTCAACAGTGTCAACCGTATGTTAAAAATCCTTGTAATATATTAACTTTTATGAAGATTATTTTCTTATTACTCTCAATTGAAATAAAAGCAAAAAGACCAGAAAAAAACACTCAAACACGATCAAAATACACACTCCCAAAAATACATATGTACTTAAAAAGACGCATCCTTTACTTCTACATCATAAACTATCCAAAGCCCCACTGATCTCATAAGCAGCCAAACAAAACAAACAAACACATACACGTACAAACATAATACCAACTTTAGTAGATAAGCACTTATGATGAAAAATTTCAAACCTGTTTACAAGTTCCGCGATTGCTTTCAGCGTACAAAAGGGGCATAAAAGTGGGGGGATTGGAGGGGAGAACTTAGTCTGTTTATATTAACTGCATATTGTACGACAAATCAAGTGGATACGACGTTTTATATGGCGTACTTATGGATGCCAGCTTTCGTAGTCATTTCGTAGCGATTCGTAGCAATTTCGTAGCGATTCCGTAGCTTCGTAGCGATCTCGGAGCAGTTTAGTTGTTGTTGAAAAATGTTAGTTTTTGGCAGTGATTAAGTATCATCATCATCCACAGCCCGCTGCTGAGCATAGGTCTCTCTTCTCTTGTGCCAATCCCCACGTTCCCGTGCCAGCCTCATCCAGGTTCTACCCGGGATGGAAACTACGTCGTCCGCCTGTCTCGCCGCCAGCCGACCAACACTTCTTCTCCGAGCCCTCGGACGCCACTCGGTCACTGCCTTACTCCACCTATTTCACCGCGCCTTGCCAAGTGTCCTGTCAGTTTTAGTTCCGCAATTCGTTTTCCGACGTCGAAAACCTTCGTACGTCTTCGGATCTCGACGTTTGGAATTCGATCTATTAGACGTATGCCAAGCATGGAACGCTCCATGGTTCTCTGTGCAATTTTCAGTCTATACACATAAGTACCAGGCTATACGCATAAGTATACCTCTGCCTAATCTACTAAGGAATTTAAGCGTAATGTTTGTTGCCTTATAAATTGTACAATTTTTTTTTGAAGTAAAATTGAATGAATTCTATTTTCAAATAAAATTTGTAGCAGTTAGTATATCGTAACTGCTCATAACTAAGCTGGCATTCCAAAAACCATGTAACTGACTGAAGCAGAAGTGTAACACTAAAACAGTTAGCAGATAATCCGACTCGGGACAGCCTCGTGACGTCATAGCACTAAATCTGACGTTAGAGGCTCTATCTTGAGCTGAAAGCCTCTTAACGTCGCATCATAACGTCTTTAATGTTTGGGGGTTTTGATCATAGTTAAGTGTCTCAAGAGGAAAGTTATTTTGAACAGTAAATTTGTATTTTATAGAAGCTTTAGTTAAAAACATAAATAATATAATAATATATAATTTATTTCAGGTAACAAAGACCCATAACATAAATACCTTACAAACTATCATATATGTTTATAAAAACCATAAAAATATGATTACACTATTTTACTAAAAATGAGCTACAAAATTTAACTGTCTGCAAATTGAAGCACATGTAATGTGTCTGGCTTGTTGTGTTTTGTTTTGATTTTTATGTGTTTATTGTATCACTTAATATTAATTATTTCTACAATTAAGTTAGGTCCATTATCATTTTGGCACATGTGGTGCATACCTTTAAAAAAATGTGACACTACACCATTGTTTTAAGCTAAGTATTTTGGAATATTTTCGGTGTTACCAATTGTTGGTGAGCCTAATAAATAAATAAATTAACTGTCACCGGAAAACAGCAAACTCTGTAAGATTATAAAATAACTTGAGAGCTAATTCAACATTTTTTCGAATGACGTCGCGAGATTATTGACTATCAAATTTGGATGCGCAAAAAACGTATTTTTAATCTTCAGGTGACAATTTATCGAGAGTTTTCAATCTCTGAAAATATTTAATAATCATACGGAGTTTGCAATTATCTGGTGACATAACCTATCTATTAGATATTATACCTCAATAGCCATAATATTTTTTTAAGCTTTTAAGTATCGTGGTGCTGAGCTTATGTTCTGCAGTAGCGCAATACGTCAACTTCTGAGGACGTCGGGTTAAGTGTTATTGAGTTTTTCGCTCTGAAATTTCTCATTAATAGCGGAATCTAGATTTTTAAATGAAATGGAATGGAGTTTCTTGTCCGTTCTTCTCTATAAGAATCTACCTTTCCGAATGGACAGTAGAGTCACTTTATTAATGTTACATTATTATTATACTGAACTGTAAACGATGACGTTCAAAAGTGCCGTTTAATGGCTTAATTGAAATAAACGTTTTGACTTTGACTTTAACCAGTTGATATCAATTTTTAAATTAAATATAACTGGAAAAGTGTCTCTTTCTTACTCTTCGGGGAGTTGTAAGTATTTCCCTTCGAAAATACTAGAAAAGCATAGATTTTACTTTAAAATAACTATATCAACTTTTATTTTCACTGGTACTTATTTTTCCAAAGAAAATTAAATCGAAATATACTTGAATTAATCCTCTAACATCTTCACCCATCCACTTTTTACATCATGTTCAAATATAAGCCATTTTATCCTCAAATCTGGAGAGTATTTGACGAGTGGCAGATTACGAACGCGAATGAGCCTCGACGACGTAAGCCGAGTAAGTGTTTGAGATTTTTCTTATTTTCAGAGCAAATTTATGTGAAAGTAGGAGAGTAAAACTTTTATGTTTCATTTTTTGAGGTTTCGTATCCAAAACGAACTTATGACTAAAGGTACAATTTCGTGTTTTGCGGCCGATCGCAGCCGTGCGCGATTTATCGTGTGCGACAATAATCAGAATATGAGAATGTCTGGCGCCGTTTCAGAGGTCTGCGGTAGACGAGCACAGCCAACTTCGGAAGCGGTGCCATACGTCATCATCATTTCATCCTCTGACTATTGTCGCATCAGCCGCTGGCTGGCTGGGATCGGCCGCGATGCACGGAATTGTACCTTAAGCCTTTGCTCTGCGTTCGTCTGTCTGTCAGCGGGCTAAATCTTATGAACCGTAACAGGCAGATAGTTGGACTGTTCATAGAGTTTGTATTTCTATTACCATTTCAACAACAACAAATAAAAAAAAAAAGACATTTTTTTCGGACTCATACTATGATAATAACTGAACGCAACTGTCCCACTCTGCAGTGGGACAGTTGCGTCAAGCAAGCGGCAAGCGATTCGCGAATCACTTTGGTATTTATTTGAATTTAAGCCCACGTGGGCCAACACAACTATCAGAGACTCATCATCACCTGCCTAACCTTTTCCCAAATATATTGGGGTCGGCTTCCAGTCAAACCGGATTCAACTGAATACCAGTATTTTCGGTGGAGTGGCTGCCTACCAGACCTCCACAACCCTGGGTAACACGGTACTCCTTGGCAAGATTGGTGTCAGATTATATGGCTTCGTTACGGATAGTCAGACTATCCGTAACGACTGCCAAAGATCTACAAATGACAGATGGACCAACGGCTTAACGTGCTTTCCGAGGTACGGAGGAGTCTCGGTATGTTAAGATGGCCACCCATCTACAGACCAACCTCAGCAAGCGTTGCTGAACCTTGAAGATCAACCCGTGCGGCTGTTATTATTTAGCCACGAGCTATCAGAGACTATAATACAAAATTAAATACAAAATTAACTAAACCTACGTCCCATACAGCAAAGTGGTTACAAAAACTTAAATATCACACAATATCATAAAAACTACAAAAGCTTTACACTCAAAAAAACTTACAATATTGTACAAAACTTACTTCTGCAAGTACATAGCATAAGTTAGTGACGAAATTGCAGGCGTAATACGCAAGTTAACTTGTTCCAACAAGTTGCATTCGGCTTGCTATTGGGGAGTTTACAAGTTTCTTAATAAGGTATTAATTGCTGGGGGCTTTAAAGTTGAGTGCTGCCAGCAATAGTTTTTGTAAGTTCATTACATCTGCAATCGACAGAAATAAAAATTAATACTTACCTAGTAATAAAGTATTTTTAACGACAATATTTTATTTAAATGCCTAATATCGGCATTAATAATCGCTTGCCGCTTGCTTGACGCAACTGTCCCACTGCAGAGTGGGACAGTTGCGTCAAGCAAGCGGCAAGCGATTCGCGAATCGCTTTGGTATTTATTTGAATTTAAGCCCACGTGGGCCAACACAACTATCAGAGACTCATCATCATCTGCCTAGCCTTTTCCCAACTATATTGGGGTCGGCTACCAGTCAAACCAGATTCAGCTGAATACCAGTATTTTACGTGGAGTAGCTGCCTACCAGACCTCCACAATCCTGGGTAACACGGTACTCCTTGGCAAGATTGGTGTCAGATTATATGGCTTCTGAATATCCGTAACGACTGCCAAAGATCTCCAAATGACAGCCGGGACCAACGGCCTAGCGTGCTTTCCGAGGTACGGAGGAGTCTCGGTATGTTAAGATGGCCACCCATCTACAGACCAACCTCAGCAAGCGTTGCTGAACCTTGAAGATCAACCCGTGCGGCTGTTATTATTTAGCCACGAGCTATCAGAGACTATAATACAAAATTAAATACAAAATTAACTAAACCTACGTCCCATACAGCAAAGTGGTTACAAAAACTTAATATCACACAATATCATAAAGACTACAAAAGCTTTACACTCAAAAAAACTTACAATATTGTACAAAACTTACTTCTACCAGTACATAGCACAAGTTGGCGACGAACTTGCAGGCGTAATACGCAAGTTAACTTGTTCCAACAAGTTGCATTCGGCTTGCTATTGGGGAGTTTACAAGTTTCTTAATAAGGTATTAATTGCTGGGGGCTTTAAAGTTGAGTGCTGCCAGCAATAGTTTTTGTAAGTTTATTACAACTGCAATCGACAGAAATAAAAATTAATACTTACCTAGTCATAAAGTATTTTTAACGACAATATTTTATTTAAATGCCTAATATCGGCATTAATAACCGATTATTCACCCTAATCTCTTCAAAATTAGAGTGAACAGGCTTCTTCTGGGTAAGCTCGCTCCATCGTCGACTTTGTCTCTGTCATCTGTGACCTAAATAATAATAAGAATAAATTTTTGTGACTGTACTTTTGACCCCTAGAGACTTAGGTCGTAGTTGTAGCGGAGTTATAGGGTAGCCGATGGATGCGTGATGCCCAGGACCGGTTGTTGTGGCGACATTTTGGGGGAGACTGTGTCCAGCAGTGGACGTCTTTCGGGTGATAATAATGATGATGATCATGAAAAATATTTTTCATAGGAACTGTACCAAAATTTCTACTCTGTTGGATAAGAAGAACTTATCCAACGAGCAAGGACACAAACAAACTAGCAAACATTCCAAGCAAAATAAAACTTCAAACTCAGAAGATTATTATTATTACGATGCCTAGTCCCAGTTCAAAACAAGACGGCGAAACTAAAAATAATCCTGGTGGTTTTTTTTATCCTACACTTGTGTCCCACTACTGGGCAAAGGCCTCCCCTTCCTCCTTCTAAATCTCTCTCTCTTGGGCGATCTCTGGCCAAGTATGCCCTGGTGGATTACACAATCAATACAACTTGTCTTTAACTTTTTTACTAATAAGTATTTTAAACACTAATCTAACTATAAACACTTCAAATAAAATAAAAACTCCTAACTAAAATATGGCGTCAAAAAATTCGACTGGAAGTGAGCCCAAAAGACTGGCGGCATTGCGACGTTGTAAGTTCAACCTGAAATAAAACTTGCATTTGCGTTAAAAAGATCTATGAGAAGGATTTAGAATTGGAATTAAAATAGAATTGGTAATTTTATTCTTATTTATTATTGCACAATGAACAAACAGACACAATAATCACACTACACACACTATTATAAAGGCGAAAGTTTGTGAAAATTTTATGTTTGTTACTTCTTCACGCGTAAACGGCTGGATCGGTTTAGATGAAATTTGGTATAGAGACTGTTTGAGTCCCGGGAAAGGACATAAGATAGTTTTTATCCCGGGATTATGTTCCGTTGGGCTAATTTTCGACATTCACGCGGGCGGAGCCGCGGGCGGCAGCTAGTATAAAATAACAGTATAAGTACATACAAAGAAGAGCCAGAATTGGTGTTTCTTATGACAAACGTCAGTGCGATTCAACTTCATTTCATTTGATTTGTTTGTTTTAGAAACACTTTCTGTCGTAACATACAAACTTGCATATAGTCAAATGTCAAATACTTGAAATAAAATTCCATAGTATCACTTCAAACTCAATTGAGAGAAAACAAAATTATTGTATAGCAGTATTGAGTGACAGAATCGCAGTAACCCTGGCGCCGAGGGAAATCTGCGTGCGAATGAATTGATGAATACTGACTCAATGGAAGCTTTGTCACGTCTGTGTACTATGGAATAGTTGCAGCGGATTGAGAAAGTAACTTTTGAAATAAAGCATTTGATATAGTATGTATGTGAAAAGCTCATACCGTGGGTGAACTCCGAATAAGCTTCAATCTTATACCCCAGTTTTTGCTATAACTGAGACGAATGCGAAACAAATCATTCCATGAAGCCAGCACAGAGGTTCTAGACAAGTAACATTCTATAAGTGGTTGCGTGGCGATTGTAAAAAAATGTCAAATTTGTATGGGATTGACGAATGATATCGAAATGACACGTGATCAATCTATAGGTACTAATATTATAAAGAGGAAAGATTTGTATCTTTGCATGTTACGAATAAACTTAAAAACTACTGGCACCATTTGATAAATTCTTTCAGAAATAGATAGCTACATTATTGGCGAGTAACATAGGCTATATTTTATTTCCGTACTCCCACGGAAACGGGAACTACGCGGGTGAAACCGTTGACGTCCGCTAGTCCTTTATATTTTGGCATTTTGAAAATCAAATTCGTTGATCGTCTAGAGCCTCTGTTCAATTATTTCTTACTAAATTTGGTTTTGGTCTTACCGGTGCAACTGAATAGCAATCAGTGAGTACTTATCATGAAGCGATATCATGCCTGAAGCTTAAAACCTAGTTGCTGCATCAGTAACACAGTACCACCGCCAATACTTTCAACACGGTTGGCGTAGTGGTTGAACGATTGGCTGCTGCGCTGCGTGTCGCGGGTTCGATTCCCGCACGGAACAAATATTTGTATGATCTGCAGATAGTTGTTCCGGGTCTGGCTATTTGTGTATGTGAGATTGAATGTTTGTAAACGCACCCACGATACAGGAGGAAATCCTAGTGCGGGGCGACGTTTTAAAAAAAAAAATACTGGTGACATAATCTGTTTCATACAATTTCTAGACATTAAACAGAATTATTCTCACCATTTGTAAGTTCTTACAAACAGAGAGTCAAAGAAGTTCACAATCTAAAAAAAATCAAATAGCGCGCGCTTCCTCAGCTTCCTGTTACACACTTCCGTCCCATTTCACGAAATCACTCCAACAGGAAAGCAAGAGGAAAGATGTTACACATAAAAAAAACACTAAAAAAATTATAAGCCGGCAAATCATCGTTAATTTCACCTCAAAAACCCATTCACACCTTAATAACATGGTCAAAGTCGCTAAAATACTTAAGCAGTTCCAAAGACTTTCATTGCAAAGATTACGGGCACATAAAAAACCTACTTTTTGTTTATTTAATCAGCCAATGGGCGGAGGTTTTGCGGCACAAAATTAGAAAAGTTTCGTACTTATTTTTACGCGTATAACCATGTTTAGTGAGAAGTGTTTAAATATTAAGTTCTTTTAATAAAGTAAGACCTCGGTCCGCTTCCGAAGTGGGGAAAGATGGCGGATTTAGAATGTCATTACTGAATGTTATTTGAAGATTAATGTGGATGGATTTTCATCATTAACGCTGTTCTTGTTTGGTTTTTCGTTTGGGGTTTACGTTTCGTAGAATCAACTTCATTAAGGTTATGTCTACCGTGCTGTGTTGTTCGGGTAATTCTTGGCAAATGAAAGGAAGGTGATGCATGAAGAGACAGACAAGAGGCAGCGGAGAAACGCTTCTAAAGCCAAAAGATGCTTTGTAACGTTTGCGACGATGCCAAAGCTGGGTATAGGTACACGCACTCGGATTTTAGGACACGGCGTAGCGTAACATGCTCGCTGCGAATGGTACATTACGCCCTGTAACACCGGTCAGTACCCACTTGTTGTTGTTTTGTAAAACAGACAGAATAAAAATTGATTTAGCCCATAAATGAAACATGCACAGTACATAGAAACAACAAAAATAAGGCGTTTCTGACTTTGATCACAATACAAAAAAAAAACGTAAAAATCAGTACCTTGAATCAGTACTTTGTAAGGCCCACATCTAACACTGGACCGGTTACTATATAGCAATACTCCTAGCAAAACACATGAAAATTAAATTTACCTTACCAGAATGCCTATAAGCCGTCCCGTTGATTTCCCGCTCAATCGACGGAAACTAACTACTTCTTTCGTTCACAATAGATACCCGTCACATCTGCTCATAACAACTAGTTCAATACATAACTATTCACAAACGTACAACGCGTTGTAAGCTGATTTCCATACTATGTGAATTCTCTTGTTCGATATAGTATTATAAACCGCACCTGCTTGCTGTGATAAGTGAGTAAGTTTGTGTTTGTTATTTTGATTGTTTATTTGTGTGTGTACTAGAAGGTTTTGTGTGTGTAAAGCTTTGTAAGTTAGCGGTAGCCTGGACCCCCATTACGTACATATAAAATTGTATCTGAATTCGAAGGCATTTAAAGGAAATGCCTAATCCATAGCTTAATATTTTTTTGTTTACAAAACAGGTTGTTCGGCAGTGAAAATAATGTTATTTATTTGTCCAAATGAAACGAATTTTCATTAATTACGTAGGACGCCATTTACCCGCTGTATCTAGGAAAGGGGTGGGCAGAGGGCTTGTGTTACTTAAAACTGGATACACTGACAAATTTTTCGACTGCTACGCATAATTTCATAGAAGGTAGAAAAAATTACTGTTGAAAATCGTTTTACTTGACCGAAAAATTAAACTGTACTTTAAATATTTGATACTACAGTTTACCTGTTGTTATCAGTATCCTATACTTAGACTGGGGACTGTGGGCGCCCCGTATTTGGGAAATGGCCAAGCAGTTGTGAGTGTATCTTCGTAAAACTTTCCTCTATTTCGAGCGATTACCAAGCGACTCCGTGGCGCAACGGTAGCGCGTCTGACTCCAGATCAGAAGGTTGCGTGTTCAAATCACGTCGGGGTCAAAATTGTCTTTTTGTCATTGTAATTTTTATTTTTGATAAAATTGCTCTAATAACAGATAAGCGACTGAAGATCTAGTCGGAAGTAAAGATAGAAAAGAAAATCTATACTAATGTAATAAAGCTGAACAGTTTGTTTATTGTTTTGTTTGAATGCGCTAATCTCTGGAACCATCAGCCGGATATGGAAAATTATTTTTGTAAACGATAGCCACATTCATGAGGAAGGCTATAGGCTACACGGGAACGGTAAAAAACGGTATGTGCATGTACGAAGTCGCAGGCAAAAGCTAGTAAATAATAAGGCCCAGCCTTTCAAGTTTGTTAGCAATCTTCTCAAAAAGTGACATAACAAATAATTCCAATTTTCGACGCAATAGTAATAATATTTGAGTATCACTCTCAAGTGTTACTTAAACTCATAAAAACTCCCATACAAAAACGTTAATATTACCGAATACCCTTAAACAGGAGGGTTTTGGAGTGCCAAGTAAATATCTTGAGGGGTACCTTATTTAGTTACTGTTCCAATATACTACCGTAGAGGGGAAAACACACAACTCTTGGCCATAATAACAAGAATACTCATTGCCATCTTGATAGTTTTATTTATAGGAATATACGTATCAGTTTTTGGTGGATAGAGTGTATTGTCAAGTACGTATTTTATTGCTTCTTCGTATAATAATTTCAGATCCCTATCTACTATTGACTGCTGAAGGAAATTATCACAAAAATTACCTTTTCAACATTTTCCAATCACGTTAAATTCTAAACTGTTTTTGTACTGTTACTTTAATTCATTTTTTTTGTATGTTTTTGTTCTTAATTTGTATGCCCTAATGTGGGTCAAAGTTTATTTTGTTTCTTTAACTATTTACCTGCTTTTTAATGAAGTTTTTTTTATTTTAATATTTTTATTGTTGGATAGTGTCATAAACTTTTAGTTTCAAATCATGAAACTCTCTGAATACTTTGTTTTTATATTTTTCTATGTTTGTTTATATGATTTTTTTAAAGAAAATAATAATATTGTAAAGTTATATGTAAAGAAAAATGAATAAACGAAATAAGTTATCAGTAATGAGTCTTTCTCGCTCATAATTCCAGCTCCAGAAGTATATACTTCTTCACGATTCTGGTCTCCTAGTAGTTTTTGAGTGTGTACCTACTCAGTCTTCCTAAGTCTTACCATATATCAGGATAAAAAGTAGCCTATGTGTTAATTTCTGTGCCTAACCTTTTTTTAAGGATGGGAAATCATCAAATGACTTCTTTCGCTCTGGGTGGAACCCATCCGTGTTCCTTCTAAAGCCCTTTCCTGTTGATTATTAATTAACTATTTGTGTGCCAAATTTCATCCAAATCACAAACATAACTTTCACATAAAAATATCAGTAGAAAACACACAGATTAAAAATATTGTTTGGATTTTCTCGTTCCAAAATCCCTTCTAACATTCAAAATCACACAATATGTAACATAAATAAACAATGTAGTACATCACAGACTACGACTGACACAAACGCCGACATAATATCCTAAGTACGCATAACCAATCTGAGGACGTAGTGAGGAACATGCGGCCCGCAATCCGAATACAAATAGGATGGACAGGGGACAAGGAGATGAGCGTGGTGGATGAGGCAGGGAAGAAACGAAAAAACCTGGCCAAGTGCGAGTCAAATTCGCGTGCCAAGGGTTCCGACATTCGTTATTTAAATTTTTTGTAACATGTTATTTGAATTTTAACACTGTAGATTTCTTATAAGTTTATTTTTTGTAATCTAAGGGTAAAAAACTACTATGTGCATTTTTTCAGAATTTTAGGCTGCGTAGTTTTGGAGGGAAATGGTCATTTTTCGTCGGATTTTAAAATTATGAAAGAACTATTTTTGTGACCCTTCGTATATACCCTTTGATTTGTATGTCACACGGTACAGTTGAAAATTTTTTATTTTTATTTTATTTTTTCAATTGACCCCCAAAAAGTGACCCATTTTTCAAATTTCGTGTTTGGGTTACAGAAGTACATATGTGTACTAAGTTTCAACTGAATCGGTTTAGTAAATTCGAAGAAAATGAGCTGTGACAGACGGCTAGACAGCCAACCGAGTGATCCTATAAGGGTTCCGTTTTTCCATATAGAGTTTCGGAACCCTAAAAAGGAAAGAGGGAGGGAAATGGCAGGTGAAGAAAAAAATATCAGATTTGTAATGACGTGTTAATTTGGAAATTGATGACATAATTATACAAATACAATAGCTGACGTTATTAGTGAATTGTGACTTGTACAAATCATGTGTGTTGTATTTTAAAGATGAATGTAACCTGCTTAATTAGTTCTATCAATATAAAAGTTCGTGACGACAGACGGATGGATGTTATTTACTCTTTTTTTCGCAAAAACTACCTATTATTGATATAACAGTAATGTAGCTTATGCAACAGAAAATCAAGTATGTTATAATTAAGAAAGGAGGGAATTACTAAATGTCTGGGTAAGCTCGCTCCATCGTCGACTGTGTCTCTGTCATCTATGACCTAGACTAGAATCAAGAGCAAACCCACCACTAAAAAAAAACGTAGACGGAGCCGCAGCCAGCAGTTACTTAGGTATGACGATATCAATGGATGCCGAAGATGCTATAACTTTACCAGTAAAAATATCCGTTGAAGAAAATACGTTAAAAGGATAAACATTTTAAGTACACTGGAAAACAAAACCAGAGGTGTTTTTTTCTTAAAACAAAACATCCATATAATATAATAATAATAAGATCTTAGAATAAGATTTCAAATAACAATCTCTCCAACCCATGTAAAACATGACAAGCACAAAACCTCTGCCCTTCAAAGGTATAAACAGCTCATCCTATAAATAAATAATAAACCCATCGTCCATTGAAAAGAAAAAACCTCGGCCGAGCCTTGACGACTCATCCAGAAATAGTTCATCCGTGTCATCGATTCATGACTTATGGCCGCCTCCACGGTCCACTCAAATATTCATGACTTCCATTCTGACGGCGACGGAACATCTTTTGTATATCACTACATATATTTTTTACATATTCCCTCGAGGAAAGTGTAATTCGGTAATAGGATAATCTTCCTGTTTTTTAGAGTCTTTAGATTTTATTTGGGTGAGCTAAGTGATTTGAAATGACTTTTAGAGTTTAGGGCGCTTTATTTCCTATGTTTTATGTGTTTCATCTTTTTGAATAAATAACCAAAGCGGCAGGTGATCTTCTTGATGTTAAAGCCGGGTTTACATTATTGTGTTGTGTCGTGTCGTGGCTAGTTCTGACGTAATTGATTGACCTCAAAACTCTTTGTGGATATGATGAAAAGATTCGTTTGATTGGCGTACCCTGTGGCACGATGCACCTCGGCTAAGTAATGTGAACCTAGCATTAGCCGTAACATCATTCTTATATCATCCGAGAACAAATTTAGAAAATTCATGTCTTCTTAATTTTATTTTTCTAAACCTACCAAGAATGAGGTGATTTAAAGATAAATGAAGCTTATAAAAACTTATGGTTCTAATATGAATAGAATAACACGATACTCAAAATTCTGATGGAAATAAAGCCTCCGCAATCTGCCATGTTAATCGGAGTTAGGACAGTTTGAGCCTAGTAAACGTCCAAATACCTGTACAAAAAAGTATTCTCTTCAAAACTAATCTATTTCTTCTACAACCGATACGGCTATTTCATTGAAGTAAGTATCCCTGATTTGTCCCAAGAGACGTGACGAATTTTACAAAGTGCTCTATGATTGGGCAAAAAATATATGGAAATAGTTCCCATGAGTAATGTCTTAAGTGGTCGCTTTGGACCATGGTTACCTTATATTGTTAGCGGTTAGTAATTAATTAGTCGAGGCATGAGAAGGGGTGGAGCCTAGCCATTAGGGTGAAGGGAACTGAAAATGTGGACTGGATTAAGTTGTTAATCGACTTCAAAAAAAGGAAGGAATTCGTCGGAACCTTTTTTTTTTTTTTTTATGTATGTTCCCCGATTACTCGAAGATGGCTGGAACGATTTGGATTTTTTTTTTTCGTTTGAAAGGTTATGCTTTCCAGGTGGTCCCATGATCATAAAGTCAGGATCTGATGATGGGATCCTGGAGAAAAAGAGAGAACTCTTCAAATTTTATAGGCAAACTTGAAGCGATTTGGGTAGCTTTTGGAAGAGTACTTTCTCGGGTTGCTCCCATTCCTATGTGAACCACTAAAAATACAACCGGCTTCCAAACAAAACTTTAATTTCGGCAGTCGGTGTCAAAAAACGAAAAAACAAACCAAAAATTTTTTTTAATGATTATACTAGCTTCTACCCACGGATCCACCCGTGTTGAAATTATCCCAAGGGAACATACTCCCGGGATGAAAGTATCCTATATGTTATTTCAGATCTATCTCTGTGCCAAATTTCATCAAGATCTGTTCAGCCGTTCTGACGTGATTGAGTAACAAACATACATCCATCCATCAAAACATTCAAACATTTATAATACTAGTATTGATCAAAATCAAAAGTCATTTATACTAATTAGGCTGACTGGCCTGTTGGTCGAGTGGTTAGTGACCCTGACTGCTAAACCGGAGGACGTGGGTTCGATTCCCACCCAGGACAAATCTTTGTGTGATGAGCATGATCATTTGTTCTGTGTCTGGGTGTAATTTGTCTATAATATGTATGTATTTAGAAATATATAAGTATGTTTATCAGTTGTCTGGTTGCCATAGCACAGGCTCTGCCTAGTTTGGGATTGGATGACCGTGTGTGAGTTTGTCCCAAGATATATATATAGATATATAGTGCCAACACTTTTTGAACGTCGAAGTTCTACATAAAGACAGTCACCCAAAACGCCTGCCCGTCACCACTTCCTAGTGTTATAGCTGGAAAGAAGAAGTGGTGCAACAAACTCCCCAGCAACACATCTGTCTGTTCAGTTTTAAAAACTTAATTTATACAGTAGTATGCAAAGTATTTTACAATACATGACACAGAAAATAAAATATTCAAACTGTAAATCAAATTAAATGAAATTAATTGACACTTGTTAACTAGCACATTCCATTTAGCCATCATAGACAAACTCAAGCATTAACAACCCCGCTTACAAGTGCAATAGTATAGTCTAACAATAGGAATGTGACTGGAGCCACAATTGATGAACTAGAGCCAACATAATACTAAAAATAAATAGTAGTTTAACGTTATAACAACAATAATAATAAAAAAATACCATGACCAGCAAGACGACCAGTCACCACAAGCAGCACCCGTTCACGAGCATAACGCAAAGATCAGCCATTACCGCCCTCGCCATGTTTGGGTGAAGGAGGTAACCCGACCCCCGAGGCTACCTCAAGCAGTGTCATTTAGGGGAGCATGACGAACTAGCTGCCGGTTGTTGAGATATTCGTTCTGAGAATGGGGGAAGTATAAAGTTACGGGAAAACAATACTGCCGGCTGTCACTCAAAACCAGGATCTGTCTCGCACAGTTGTTTGTACCTGTATAAGAACAATGGACGCCTTAAAAGAGACTTGTCCAGCCGTGGCATAGTAAAGGTTGAACAACATAAATCTACGACGTATCATTTATTTAAAATCGGTTGAGCCGTTGCATAGTTACGAGCGGACAAAGGAACGGACATACAAACGAACTGGTCAAAAACACCCTCCTTTTGGGCTTCACCGCAGTCGGGTAAAACAAAGTTGTGCCATAAATGACCTTTTAAGGCGACATTCAACAGGATAAACATAAATCTTTTCATTCATTTTATCAGCCGAAAGACGTCCACTGCTGGACATAGGCCTCCCCCAAGTGTCGCCACAAGAACCGGTCCTGAGCGTCTCGCATCCATCGGCAACCCACGACCCTTAACAGGTCAACGATCCACCTTGTGGGAGGATTTCCAACGCTGCGTCTTCCGGTACGCGGTCGCCACTCCAGAACTTTTCGGCCCCATCGGCCATTTGTTCTTCGAGCAATGTGTCCACTGCCACTTCAGTTTGGCGATCTTTCGGGCTATGTCGGTAACCTTGGTTCTCTTGCGGATATATTTCTTGCAAATGAAGGTTTTCATCATTCTTGTCGTAGCTTTCATCAAACTTCTGAGTTAGTACTTAGAAGTTTGATAAAAGCTATGCAAACGTAGTCGTTAGTAATGAAAGCCGCCTACTACAAAGCAATAAAGTCGGTTTAAAGGTCGACAACAATTGACGTGTACTTGAGTATGCGTAGGTACTAAGTCTGCTGTTAAACATAGACTTAATTTAGGGTACATTAGAAAGTATTCCTCACACTTTGCTTAAGATTGCAAACTAGAGAGTTTTACAGCACATATTTATACACCTTACGTATTAAAATAAACGTTTGACTTTGACTTTGAAAAATCTGATAAACTTTGGCAGTATAGTAGAGTGGGTGAGGGTGCTTTGTGAGATGTGCGAGGGAAATGAGTGAGTGGCGCGAGGATGCGTTATGAAGCTGTGAGTATTTCCACCATGCGAGGATGCGAGGATGTGTAGCGGAGTCTTTTCAGTTTCTTGCTCGCGTTCATCACTAGCCCACATCTCTCGCACACATTACTCGCTCATATCTCTCTCACACATTCCCCACACACATCCCTCACACCCATCCTTCGCTTGTTACGTACCTACGTACAAAAATCTCGCGCCACTTAGCTTTTTCCACCGGCGCTGCGAAGAGTGAGCCTAGGTAAATGAAGGGCTTTATTGGTTTTTAACAAACACATCCCTCGCTTCTCGCCCTCGTATATTTCTGGTGGAAACGCACCTTTAGGCAAGTTATTTACTTAAATTCAGGAACCGGTCATTAGTTAATTATCCCAAAAACATCGTAAAGTGAAACCAAACTCACTGACAGGAAATATCAAAACAGAAACAAGACACTAATGTTTATTCCATCACAAAACAACCACAATCTGACATTAGCAAAGGAATTCTTTGAGATAATTAACACATTGCTTTTTCAACTTCACATTCCACATTTTAGTATGCAAAAAATAATTTCATTTGCCTCGTATTTTCACGAGGACCGAAGTCTCGTGGGATGTGTTTTAATAACACTTTCGAGTCGAGAGCTTTTGGTCTAATTGCTGAAAAGTTTCAGCATCTCATAGAGCTGTATGGTATTTTTAATTTTGGATTTTCAGCTCGGAGAGGAGATAATGGGTGCGTCCTTGGTTTTGTGTGCGCGAATTTTGGAGTGTGTTGTTTTAATTTTGAGAATTTAAATGTTTTATAATATTTTCACAATGAAATTAAAGCATAACTAATGATAATTGGCCCACTCTTCCGACGTTGTGAATTTGATATTGTAATGAAGTTCCATCATGTGATTGGATTAAAACTGCAGGGAATTTTGTAAATTCAGTAATTATTATGAACTGGAAGATTATAAATCGTTGATAAAAATGCCGGTCCTGCTCCACAGCCTCAGCTGCTTGGTTCTACTAGTTAAGTTTATATTTGGAAGATATGCTCACCCTTTTTATGTCTAATAATAATAATATTCCACAATTCTGATATTGGGTTTCGAATAATTTTTTCTTTTCTGTCTTTTCAAATTAATATTCACAGTTTTGTATAAAGTAGAAGCATTTTTTATTTTAAATTCCATTTTTTATTAAAGTGAGAACCATGGAGCCTTTTATGTTAATAGATGGTTTCCTTGTTTCACATGATGCAGGGGCAGTTGAGGGTGTGCCATGCTTACTCCAATGTCTCACTGATGGTGGCGCGTGTATCGATCGTTCACATCATTCAGTTTATTTATTTATTTTTTTAATGTAAGGATCACCAACGAGTGTTACAAAATAATTAACAACTTACAGAAATACTGTGGTACACTTAACCTTATCCTATAATGCGCACAGCTTGCGTATAAACCGAGTCTACACTGCTCGAAATAAAAATAAAAAAATCATAAAAACAAAATCATTCCAATTGTTATTGTATACATTTTTCAATGTATACAATAACAAATGAAATGTGATATGAATTGAAACAAAGAGAAAAAAATAAATAACATTATACAATGCAGAAATCAAAGTCAAATAATAATATAAGTAATGACTGACATTACTTTTATTATTATTTGAAAATGGTTGTGCTGAATAGTGGACGCGTTATGTCATTTCAAAAGTGCCTGTCATGTCCTGGTTACGCTATAACTTGAGAACGACTTGACCGATTTGGCTAATTCTTTTTTTATTTTGTTCACCTGATTACAGGGAAGATTTAAAAACAAAAAAAAAATAGTTAGGTAGGTAGATAGGGTAGGTTGAGTAGGGTAGCTAACAGTTGACGGGAGGTGACGCGAGCGAAGCCACGGGCACAGCTTGTTTAAAATAAATGCTTTGACTTCGATCAGCTGTTCTACTAAATTTGACTTAAGTCACGTTGTACATAAAAGTCCTGTTGTTTGCAACAAAATATATTGTAGGATATATAAAAATGAAATATGTGTGGACAAAACACTGCCATAAAGTTGACCTCCTATATCGATGACGATTTATTATAGTCTTGAAAGACCCGGGAAACAAGAACACAACATGATATGTGTACACATTTCCTTTTAGACAAGGCCATCGATACATCGTCAACATTCAAAATTACGTCCAAAAGAAAATATTTCTCGTCCGTTCGACTTAACATAACGAGCCATTAACTTCTAACAACCCGTCAAGTAATCCAAGGACGGTAGTTAAGCCAGAAACGTTGACAGACCATAAATATTATAGGCATTAGTTTTTCGCGTGACCCGTTAACTGGCAACACCCAAACAAACAATAAAATAGACTGATAGGAATAGAAATAGACTGGTAGAGAATGCCTATGGCATTAAGTCCGCCTCTGTACATTTGTGTGCGTAAAGTGTAAATAAATAAATAAATAAATAAAAATAGTTAGAACACAATAAAATTTAATGATGAAAACTTTCAAGAGAATGGGTCTGAAGACAAACTGATATTATTCTGTTAGCTAAAACGATTGTAACGAGTCAGTATTGACACGAGCATGCGCAACCGAAATATCACAAGGTCAATTCCAAACATTTTACATCACTTTGTCTAATGTATAATGATGCCTTGTAAAGCAGCACTATATAAGGTGGAGACGACGATACTACAATAAATCTAAACACTGGCAATACTAGTTCCAGTTCGATCCAGCCCGTCCCTAGCTGTCCTCCCCCCAGCGACGCCCGTACCCCACAGGAGGTGCCCTTAGCGTGTAGTCGCTTAGTTTGTAAGTTTTTTATAAGCTCTGTCTGAAGGTTTAATATTATATTAAGGCCACCACAGGCAAGCCCGGTTAAGCAGTCGACAACCTTATAGGTTGAACTGCGAAAAGCCACTCATAAAAAAACACTGGCAATACTAGTTTAAACGAATATGTTGTCTTTTATCACAGATTTGATGTCACTAACTGCAACAGACTGCTTGGAATATTTCGTCAGAATAGTAGTCACTATCCTCGACTTTTTTGACGTTTTATGCAATTGGAAAGTTTATGTTTAATTTCGGTGACAGGATTTATAATAGTTATAAAATATTCCCATGAGCCAGTACTGCCAGTGTTTTGATTTATTGTCGTATCAATGTCTCCACATTGTATACTATAACTAGGGTTTAAGGAGTATATGTTGACGCCCCGGGCGTCGGGAGTCGCAGGGCGATCGCTCGCTGTCCGATTACCACCAGGCCCGGGTCGATGGCGCGTTGTGTTTCACGCGCGCCTCAAAGAGATGTCAGCATAGAAGATGGGGCCCGCTAGGGCCAGAGCCCGCCAGGGTTGCGGAATTTGTTCGAAAGAGCCACCGCGGCCCTGGAACGCAAAGGGCTTTAGAAGGATTAAGGATGGGTTTTAGTCAGTAAGAGTCTGACACGCCCTTCCGATCTACCCAGAGCAGAAGAAGTCATTTGATGATTTCACATCCTTAAAAAAAAAAAAAGGAGTATATGTATGTTTTTGTAATGATGGTAAAAGTATAAGTGTAATATCGCATCAAAACATAGTAACTTAAAATTCAATAGACGCTTCGGGAACAGCTATGGAGCATTATGCGGTCGACACACAAGATTTAAAACCTGTATGCGACTGGCACATTACTCGCAGAACGGGTGGCTGGTGGGCTGAAAAGTTCTGAAGTTGTGATCGCATACTGGATGTTTCAGTATGGGTTACTCAATATCAAGACTTGTAAGGCTGTAATCATCACATTCTCTAAAACTGTAATTTTGTATCACGTATCTTAAAAGTCATATGCTTTTTATCAAAAAAATTAAATCCATTTTTGTAGTAGTGCTCTTCAATGTATCATAATATATTGCCTTTGTTATTGTTTTAGCGTGAAACTCTTATTTAACTTTTGCATGCCTGTTGGTAAGATATGGCTGAACCTATATGTTTAAAAAATATTACCTTTTACTGTACCCATATTTGCAAAATAAACGACTTACTTACTTACTTACTTAAAACTAACAAAGTGAACTTTGGACGAGGTGGAAGTAGTGGCTCAAAGAGGGTAGATACAGCTACCATTTATTTAAGCGATATATCGCACAGTGAGAATGAAAGTGACCGAACTCAAAATCTCAAAATTTTTGGAAGGTTTTTTTAATGATTGCTTTATAAACTCTTAAGCTCTTATTTTTTCTAAACAATATATTGGCATCATAAATATGTAAATAGCTTTCCATTTGAAAAAGTTATGACATATTTTATTGGAAACTCCCTAAAATACGAAGTCAATTTTGTGATTTCCCACAAAATGCAAATTTCGTGTTAGGTCACTTTTATTCTCATGGTGGGAAGGTGATTGTCTAGCAGTGAATTTATTTTGGTATAATGATGGTCATGGTACAAGCTATGGTAAATGGTATATTAAAAGAAGTAAACTAAATAGTCGCAATATGGAGGCTGAACAATATTAAAATTGATAAGAACATTTAATATTTCGAAATAAAAAGCGAATTTTATCGAGACGGTTAAAATTTTAATAAAATTCAACTGATGCATAAACATTGCAAAACGTCGTAATTTGAAAAGCCGTTGTGCCAGACGTTACGAGAATTTGCATTTTTCTTTTAATAACTTCGCAGTTTGAAGCAGTTAAAATGCAGTGTACTTGTATTACATTAAAAAGCATGCGACAATCTTTAAATAGCTTTACGGAATACATTTAAACTGGTTTCTATGATATTTTCTTGGTACTCCATCCATGTAATAAAGTTGTGAAATTTAGGTAGTATCACATTAAATTAAGTAACCCAACCGACTTCGGCCATGGCGGCCTATCCCAACCGAGACTGGCCATCGGCGCGGGACATATTATGGTGCACAAGTATGTGCTCAAACACAGGTGTACTCCCTCTTCCATCACTCTCATATTTCGATCGGACGGCAACCCGACACGACTGGAGAAATCTGGCGCAGGGCCAACGGCTTAACGTACTTTCCGAGGTATGGGGGTGTCACACTACCAACTTCCAAACTCCGGGCTGTTTCTGAGAAATTCCTATTGGAAAAACCGAATTATACATTTTGCCCGACTTGGGAATCGAACCCAGGACTCCACGTTCGGTTGTCGCGCTTGCGACCTCGAGACACATTTATATTAATAAAGTAATGTACCATTAGAGTCTGTATCAATGCCATCACATGAAAAACTAAGAAGCGAAATTTTTACGGTAACAAAAAGAACCGCAACGATCTACGACGAACTACCAACGAAATCCTGCATCGCGCAAGCAAAGTTCTCCGTGCGATTTGAACATATACAACAGTCCGAATATCAACTATGGGGCAGTTGCCCACCAGATACAACAACCGTCTGGTAGGAGGATCCTCCCATTTCAGCGAAGCTGTACCGCATACCTCTATAAGTCTAATAGTTATATAAAATAACAGGTTATACATGTAAATGTACCTATAACTTTGATTCTTATTTGACATCAAAAACTTCTAGAGTAAAGAACTCAACCAATAATTATTTTGTAATGTTCTTCATAAACAAAGAAATACTTCTCAAAGATTTATAGGGATTTATTTAAAATTCTATTAAGTTAAAATCACCCCTTAAGTTACAAAACCTGCCTTTAAGGTGTATAAAATTTCAGATTACACGTCATGAAACAACGGTACCGCCATGAAATAATATTTTGGTACAGACGGACTACTTGTAAGACACTTTGGTTTAGAAACTTAAATTTTTGTGAAAATATTATTTTTAATAATGTGTATTATTTAAATATGGCCCCCGGCTTCGCCCGGATGTTTATATTTGTTTCAAAATTTTCTTTCATAAGAAGCTTCTCCTGACAGTAAAAATACATCAAAAAAAGAATTAGCGAAATTGGTCCAGCCGTTCACGCGTGATGCCGCGTGACCAAGGGAAATAGGAATTCATTTTTATAAATTAATATAGATTGTATAGTTCTATAGTCTCATTTTGCCAAAAAAAAGTTACGTCGTTTTGTTTGGGAGGTATCGGTTTATGTAAGCCAAGATGAAAGAACTTGACGCCTATCGACAGAATTGGTCCAAAATTGCGCAAAGCCGAGAGGAATGAAAGGAAGAAAGGGAGGCCTTTGCCCTGCAGTGGGACAGAACATTCTCAAAATAGAATAAATCTAAAATGAGATAAAATGTTACGTTGAATCTCGACACTTCAGTCATACGGCAATCATGATAAGCCAAAGCATGTGTTCATTAAATTCGTTATACGTAATAAAAGTATTACGTTATTGATGTGAAAAGTTAAAGTAAATCATAAGCCCTAACCTTTAAACGAGCAATTCTTCTATATATGTATAAATATGTAATCTGAATCTCGGAAACGGCTCCAACGATTTTCATGACATTTTGTATCCAGGGGGTTTCGGGGACGATAAATCGATTTAGCTAGGTTTCATTGTTAGAAAACGTTTAACAAAAAATACTTAGATTAGACAATTTTTCGCAACACTCGTTTTTGATGTGATCGATTGTCACAAGTCCCAATACATTTTTAACTCTTCGCACAAAGATGAGGCCACGAAGAGAACTCAAAACCATTATATACCAATTATAAAAAAGCGGCATACAATTGTTGCCCGTCTGTTCCATATCAAAAGAAAGACACTTAATTTATGCTATCATAAACAATTTATTCATGAGTATCTTTTGTCTTGTCTCTTGCCTTCTTTGGAAATTGTCGTAATAAAAGTATTATTACATTAATACTGACACAGGGTTGCCAAAAAATATTATGTAAAAGCTGCCATTGTTTTTAGCGTAAATAATAAAATTCTTGTTAATCCTTGACAGTGCTTTGAAAAAAATAAGGTTCAGAAGATGTATTGACATGGCACGTGTCTAAATAAATGGATGTGCTCGGTGGACGTATAAACGCCCGTTATGTAAGATTGAAGTATATACAGTAGATAACATAAACTACTATGTACAGAGAATATTATTTCTGTCACAAATTGTCAATCTATCACTGATAAGACTGCGACTGATTTGGATTATCGGAATGCCACGTGTGCCCGACGTTACACTTTGAACCATCGTTACCTCTGATAGGATGTCCCTTTGAGTTCCAATAGTTAATAGACTCGCTGAATATTGTAAGACCATCCAATTTTCATTGTATAGACTCAATTAATTTAGCATTGTATAATTTCACGCATTAACGGCACATGTGTGAGTACTGTGTACCTTAAAGCGGTTGGGAGTGTCATGCTCACTTAAAAGTCTGGCTGATGGTGCTGGATCATTTGGCACTCTTCAAAGTGGTTAAGCAGAACAGACCGACCTTGACTATTCAAAAGTGCCTGCAATGGTTTTATTGAAATAAACGCTCTGAGTATGATACTAGTGCGATAAGTTGGTTTATACAAACGAGGTGGCGAATGTGTTCGAACGAGCTCAACGTTCCCATAGTCACGAGTTTGTAAAAACCAATTTCCGCACGTGTGGCATACAACGTTTTCAACACATTTGCTAGAAAACAGTACATAGGTAATGAAACAACATTTTTAGTTTTTAGATATCAGTTGGAAAGTCGCAACAATCTTTGACTTTCTATATATGAAAATAGCGCGAATTTGCAAATGGCGCTACATGCGCGTGGTGAAAATTGGAACTACATCGTTTGCCTCATTTTCTCTTTAGTATTAAAATGAGACAAAAGTATTGAGCAAAGGCGCTTCTAAGGAGGTTCGGTCATTCAGTTTATTTATACTAGTAATGTGAAGAAACTCCTTGGTGGAATTCTTGTAGTTTTTAATGATAATAAAAAAAAACGTAAAGAATACGCACGGTGCTATACAATTAAGAGTGCGTTAAAATAGGTACTTACATGATTTCGAACAATGTATACAGGCTTAGTAAATGCATTTTTTGAGGTAATGTGTTGATAAATATTTTTCAGGTTTCAATCGGAATCCAGTGCTACCAATAACTTGGTGGCAATTATGTTAGGATAGTCTAGCTGGACCAATTGGCGGCATGCAGACAAAAAACAAAAAATATCACTTGAAATGGCTCAAAAATCTGCCATAATAGGGTGGAGATAGGGCTGCCGTATTTAGGGCAGCCCTATCTCCACCCTATTGGTAATAGCAAAAACAACGTGGTCATGTATCGCTGAAGGATTTTCAAAGTTATATATGACTATTATCATTAATGTAATGACCATCTCGAATGTACATCATATACGTCGCTTCACGGTAATTGCTCTGCCTGTCGGCTATTGCCAAGTAGATTTTCGACCTTAAAATAATTGGGATACGAGCGAGCTCGTTCCCAGATAAGTTTCAAGATTCATTATTATGGAGATGGGCAAAAATTAGTAGTGCAATCAAAAAGTTTTGCACGAGCCATTATTCGTCGTTATTTTAATGAACATTTTAAAATGTTGCTATCTTAATGAGATAATAATGTTCTCGATGGGCGTTTTATTTTCTTGCTGTCTCTAACGAGATAAAAATTAAAACAATGCGTTAGCAATTTAAAAACTTACGAACAATTCTTTACTATATTTTCAAATAGCAAATTTTATATTTAATTCGGTTTTAAATTATTACGTTGTTGGTGTGGCCTCTTTAAAGACAACTCATCGTCAAAATTGGTTCATAAATCCGAGATATTACGTAAACAGGCGAGGATCTATGATATTATTACATAAAATGGGTGTTATAGGTGAAACGAGCCTCAAGCGTTGTTAAAACGGTTTAACCAACACGAGCGGATGCAACAACCTGGATGAACTTAGAAAAGGAGAAGGCATCAAAATCGATTAATTCATAACTTTTATAGGAATAATAAAGAAACTATGGATGGATCCCATGAAACATGTCATTGCTAGAAAGGTGACATATAGCCATATAGTGAAAAAGAAGATATATAGCCTCGACTATAAATGAATTGAGTTGAGGAATGAACAAGTAAATGATGATGTCTACATACAAATGTATGTAGAGGTGTCATAGTAAATAGAGAAAATAATTTACATGTTTTATTATTATTATTATTTTTTAAGGTTGAGAAATCATCAAATGACTTCTTCCGTTCTGGGTGGAGTGGAAGGGCGTGTCAGACTCTTACTGACTAAAACCCATCCGTGTTCCTTCTAAAGCCCTTTGGGATCCAGGGCCGCGGTGACTCTTTCGAACAAATTCCGCAACCCTAGCAGGCTCTGGCCCTAGCGGGCCCCATCCTCTACATGATTTATTATTGCCTTCCGTTTATTCATTTTCTAAAACTTACTTCTTAAATTTTTAATTATTTCTTAAAAAATATCAAAACATTTATTGTCTTTATTATTGAGTTAGTAAGAATCTAGAATTTAAACGATTCAAAAAATAATAATAATAACTTTATTTTCTCGCCACAATACATATTAGATGCTGATTGAAAGCTTCAAAATGCTTGATTGAAAATCGATAATAATAATAATATTCATATAATAATATCTTGGAACAACTCACACACGGTCATCCGATCCCAAATTAGGCAGAGCCTGTGCTATGGCAACCAGACAACTGATAAACATACTTATATATTTTTAAATACATACATATTATACACAAATTACACCCAGACACAGAACAAATTATCATGCTCATCACACAAAGTTTTATCCTGGGTGGGAATCAAACCCACGTCCTCCGGTTTAGCAGTCAGGGTCACTAACCACTCGACCAACAGGCCAGTCAATGTGCACGGCCCAACAATACTGAAGAATTGTTAATATCTGCACCCATGTGCCATCTCCACAAAAAAAAATAACACACATCCTGATAAACAAAGTTTCCAAGCAGAGCTGTATAACGTCACGTCCTGCGATTATTGCACCGTACTACCCACAATTTGCCTCTTATAAATAACGGGCCACCGGCAACGGCCACAGTCTACTGTTTATGGTTCTTACATAATTAAGGCTATTATGAACGAACTGGACTATATGTATTACTGTATTCTAGATTAGATTGGGTCTGGACTAAGTTTAGCTACAATGTGTTTATTACAGAAATAGACATTTAAAATGGAGGAGCGTTTGTTCACGTAGTTGGAACCTGACCTATAATTCATCAGCCGTTGACTTGTATACTGAAGAGGATATTATTAGCTTCAGTTCATTAAACAGTTGCAATCAATTTTTATAAAAATACAAGCTGCCACCTGCGTGTAATTAATAATAATAATAATAAATAGATTAAGGGCTTGATCCAGAAAGCAGTACTCATGGACACGGTACGCATAATTAGGAGGTTCCTCTCTCAGGGGCCCTGACCTCCGGTAGCTTGGACCCAGTTCCCGATACCGGTGGGCTACTATTTTTATATTTTTAAATATTTGTATTTTAATATTTAAAATGTTACTATTATACATATTTATAAAAAAACACAAAAATAATAAAGAACTATTGTACATGAAGTGAAGGCGTCGTGTTGCGCTGCGTGGTGTCGCGTAGCCTTCCGCGCAATCGCCGATACACGATACCATTCGGCCAAAACTCTTCCTTGAGGAAGGTCTCAACAATCGGAACTCACACCACGAACGACTTGAAATTCGTATTGTGGTGCGACTCCAACTTCTCGACCCTCAAGTTCCAGCTGGTCTTTGCTCGAACATAATCCACGATCTCCTCAATCTTCATGGTGTGACGTAGCTGGGACACATATTTCTGCGTCGTAGGTATTGCTAGACGCTGTGCACCCCTTCTATAAATAAAAGCCCATATGTTATTTTGATGTATCAGTCACTCCACGTAAAATACTGGTATTCAGCTGAATCTGGTTTGACTGGAAGCCGACCCCAATAACGATGGGAAAAGGCTAGGCAAATGATAATGTACTTTGATGTAGCTAAATTTCATTGAAATCCTCTTTGTAGTTTTTGCGTCAAAAAGTAACAAATATCCATCCATCTTCACAAACTTTTACATTTGTAATATAAGTTGATAGCAAAACTACAATTCTGAGATCCGAATCTTAACAACTTCCCTGTTCCATGAGTAATATAATATGACTCACGACAGCGTATTAAACTAAGTTCATTTAAGTCACATGTGGCTCATTCCTCAACATGTTTTTTTCGTCCTACGGCCAAAATAAAAGGCTACAATTTAAATGCGTACCAAGTAAAATATGTTTAATTTATATAAAACAAACCGAGGTGCCTAAAGAACAACGTTTTAAGTTCCAAAATAATTATACACTCATCAGAATAATTGTACGTGTTGTATTTATTATTCTTTTTGCCTACTAAAATGGATAAATGCTCACCAAATCTTGTTTTAATGAAATACAATGTTACTTCTGTTACTAGGAGAACTTGGATGCAAGAGCGAGCTAAGCGAGCTCGGGACTTGGGACACCGCGACTCGTTAGGTTAGGTTAGAAGGGGATGGCGATCAGACCCCGCCATCCCCTTCGTGGTTGTTTTTTTTTAAACCATAGACCGGTGAGCATTTATCCATTCTGGCAGGTATTTCAAATTTGTTGGTAGTAAAGTAGGTACTTTTCTGGTAGGCGTTTAAACACAAGCCAAAATAAAATAACCAAAACAGGATTAATCTACATCTAATAATTTATTAGAACTATAGTTTATGGTATATAATGTAATCATATATAATTATATTTTTGGTGACTGGTTTCCTTTTTTCTTGTTTATTTTTATTTTTTATTAGCCGTTATTCCTCTATGTTCTAAAAATAAATACATAAATAATATAACTAACTTGCTATATAACTCATCAGATCAAAAAAAACAGTGGGCGTGGGGCATTCACAGAATGCGTTGTGGTAATGGACAGAGAAGTTGTTAGGACTCTAGTCTCATCTTATTATTAAACATGCTTTACAAAACAAACCTTAAAACATATTTTTCTGTAAAGGAATCAAATGCACAAACATATCTTCGACTAAACTGCCAATCGGGACAGGTCACATCGTCCAACTTCGATTACATTCCTCTATTTTAATAAATATTCATTAAAAACAATACCTAAATTCTATTGGAAACCGACTAATTTAGCTCTAGAGGTATTTGTAATTGTACCTGGATATTGAATGGAACTCTAGTCTAGAATTGAAGTCGTAAAAGTGAAATAGACTCTAGGGAGTTAACACGTTCGATATCAGTGGTTTTGGAGCTAGACGCTTAGTTTTACGTATTTAAGTATTGAATTTAAATGGTTTTATTTCAGTAAAACATAGAGTATAAGAATAAAATAAGAATGGAATAACAATTCCAGTAATAATTTTTTTAACTACTACATCTAGAGTCATAATAATATTTTATTTTTAAACTGTCAATTTGACGCTCAAATTGAAATAAATGAATTGACTTTGACTTTATTATTTTTGTTGTAAATACTGTTGAGAATTCAAGTCAAAGTCAAAGCATTTATTTCAAATAAACCATTAACAGGTACTTTTAAATTGTCAAAAACATGAAGCTATTTACACGCTTCAAAGTAGATCTCTATGGAGAAGAACGTGCAAGAAGCTCTTTTAAAACATTTCATATTTACAAAAATCATGGTAACATTAGCCTTGTTGCTTCTATATTGAGAACGATGTAAAGAAAGAAAAAATAATTAATAGTAGGTATCAAATATTAGAAAGAGCCAGTGGCAACTAAGGCACGACCAGTCTCCACTGACGGCGCCCGTTCACGAACATGACGCGTGCATCAGCACCATTCGCTAAACCATTTTGAAGGGAACTGAATGATCCGATACGCTCATTCAGTTCCCTTCAAAATCGTTGCTCCGATATCAGTTTACTGAACTACTTAAATCGATTGATATAAAAAGCCGAGGTAGGTACTTTTGTTTCTCAAAGGTTAGTTGGTAGGAAATTCAAACTTGTGTTAAGCTCACCTTTATGCATGCCAAGATAGATTTAATATATTTTGTGTTCAACAAATAATCGAAAATAATTTCTCAAAGAGAAATTAGGAGTATAACCATGCACTATGGATTATACATACTCGTATATCTTTCATAATATACCAAGCTTTCAAATTATTACGTACTAGCTGTGCCCGCGACTTCGTCCGAGTGGAATAGTGTCTTTGGGTAGCATTTTTGACGTGACAACTTCTAATAAATCGATGACGCCGGCTGCACACACGAAAAAGGATGACTCATTGTAACGTTACGATCATTTCATCAATGTTTTGTTATGACGTTGTCACGTTAAACTATCGTCCGTAATCGAATTTACAGACAGCCAATTTTTTAATTATTTAGGCTAATTATTTTACAAATAAGACAAAAACGTGTAAATAAACTTTGAATGTCATATTTATTTATATCGAATCAACATCCTTAAAATTAAGTTTCAAGCTTCTAGCTCTAAAAATGACGATACTTCCATACAACTTTTCATCTGCCCCCTTTCAACCCTTTACAACCCTTTTTCGCAATAATAAGTCCTATGTCCTTTTTTAGGCTCTAGACTATCTGTGTACCAAATTTTATTTGAATCGGTTCAGTAGTTTTGCCGTGAAAGCAGACAGACAGAGTTACCTTCGCATTTATAATATTCAGGATTGAGCTTTGATACCAATTACTTCAGAATACCAGATATTTCCTAATTCAATATTTACAGCACTTTCAAAGTGAATGCGCGTAATACGGCTTGTATCGATGCACTTTAATACTAACCCACAGCTGTTAGCACGTTTCGGAAGAATGTTAGTACTTGAATACATGTGTTGGATGCTGTTTTATATCCGGAAATTGCTTCAAAGGATGCAGAGGAAATACTAGTTGTACCGTTTAAAGGAGCTAGAATGGTAACCGTTTTTAAACTACTTCAAAAAAGGAGGTGGTTCTCAATTCGACTCTATGTTTTTTTTGTGTTTGTTATACGATCATTCCGCCAATTATGAATGGATTGTGATGATTCTTTTTTATTCGAAAGTCTATACTCCTGAGGTGGTCCCATGGGCACCAAGTCAAAATCTGGTTATGAGATCCCAGGGAAATCGAGGGCAACCCTCAAATTTTAAAGGCACTTACAATATTTTTCAAATTCTTTCTAACGCAATTTAGATAATCGTGCCTGGTAATCAACATCTCATCTTGCTGAGCTGATGATGGAAGGTGTAAGTCAGGATCTGATGCTGGGATCCCAGGAAAAATGTTTGTTCAGCTATATTTTTGCCAATTCTCAACCGATTTCGATGTTTTTTGTTGTTTGGAAGAGTATTTTTTTTAGTATTTTTTTTTTATTTCTCATCTTTCTCTTCATCTTTCAAGATGTTGATTAAAGCTTTTTGGCTTTAGATTTAATAACTCGGTAAAAAAATAGTTCACAATCACTAAGTACCTATATCTCTGTATAATATTAAATAACGGAAACGTTGACTGGTCACTGTCAATTTTTGGTTCAAGTTTTCTGCCTAAAGATGAATTTGACAAATACTCAACTTCAAATGCTTAGGTCAGCAATCGGTTATATTTAACAACTCACTTAAGAAAGAAAAGAAAGAAAGAAAAAGAGTTTATTTGCGGCAAGCATGACGCATACCAAAAAAATAAAATAAACTAAATTACAAAAGTTATGCAAGTTATACAAGGAAGATATGCGTCACATTCGGGCCAAACGGCCATCGCTCAGCATAATGCTGGGACTCGTGTGTGAGACAGAGCCACAGCGCTGGTTTTCAACAACAACCGGCGTTGACAGAATGACGTTGATCAGGGCAGCATAAAAACCTTGGCACCAGAATTTGAGCTCAAAATGTCCACTGAAAATAATTATTTTAGCGGCAAAATAAATATTCTTTGCGAGGTTTCTTTCTATACTTCTATACAAATATTGTAAATGCGAAAGTTTGGATGGATGGATGAATGGATGTTTGTTACTCAATCACGTCAGAACGGCTAAACGGATCTTGATGAAATTTGGCACAGAGGTAAATTATAGTCTGGAATAACACATATAATATTTTGTATCCCAGGAGTATGTTCCCTTGGGATAATATTCGACATTCACACGGGCGGACCCGCTGGCGACAGCTAGTGAGTACATACAGTGTCTGGGCGTAATTTGTCTATAATATGTATGTTTTTACAAATATATAAGTATGTTTATCAGTTGTTTGGTTGCCATAGCACAGGCTTTGCCTAGTTTGGGATCGGAAGCCGTGTGTGAGTTGTCCCAAGAAAATTATAACTATAAAGTATAGAAATTGATTGCAGCGCCACCTATCGGGTCCAATTGTGAATCTAAACCATTCTTGAATCCCCTTGAACACACACTAAAAATTTCATCAACATCAGTCTAGTCGTTTAGGAGGAGTTCAGTGACATACACACGTACACAAGAAATATATATTTCTTGTGTACGTTTTATATTATACATTATAAAATGTATCTCATAGTGGTAAATTCGTTTACCTACGAACTTAAAACTACTTGTACAAGACACAATAACAGGAGTTCGTCCAAGGGATCAGTGTAACTTTATATTAAACTTTAAAATATCGCTGACGCGATGCATGAGACCTGACGTTACATAATCCGTCTTGGAACAGGTGTTTTTTTAATATCGTCACAGAGAGACCCGCTGACGGAGCGTCTGACTGATATTACAGAAGATGTATAGAAGGGTTTATTTATAGTCAGTACCTGAGGAGAAAGTTTGAGCAGCAAGAATGTGTTTTATATAAGTTTTTTTTTAGAAGAAGCCGTTGCCACTTTTTTATTTGGGTCATGTGACACGGTATAATAATATTAAAATTTTATCAAAGAAGCCAAAGTGACTCAGGCATTTTTTGTTTTAAAATAGATATTTTTTATCTGTGGTGAGTTAGTGATCATGTTGGTGTTGAGGTTCGGGTTTTTTTTAAGGATGGGATATCATCAAATGAGTTCTTCCGCTCTGGGTGGAAGGGAAGGGCGTGTCAGACTCTTATTACAAAGTCAAAGTCAAAGTCAAAACGTTTATTTGAATTAGGCCTTTTGAACGTCATCATTTACAGTTCAGTGAAATAATAATATTACATTAAAAAAGTGACTCTACTTACCTAACTAAAACCCATCCGTGTTCCTTCTAAAGGCCTTCGCTTGATAGCGACTTACATGCGCAAAAAGGTTGTGCATTTATATTGTACCGTCTTCACGTACTGAATTGTGCAAATCAATTTAGTGCAAACGGCATACCGTTTTGCCATCTTCACGCACATGTTTGCAAGAATTGGTGCAAATAAGATTGAGCGTGTAGCGTGTAGTGGCGACGTTGCTTAGCGAAAAAATCCTTAAAATAAAGAAAAAAAATCTGTGTATGGCCGTTTGTTTATCTTCACGCATTTACGGCTCAAGGTATTCATATAAAACTTGTGTCATGTGTGGACCATGACTCTGCCTCCATATAAGAGAAGTGTTTTTGCTCGATTCTAACAGCATTACAGTGGATTATAATAATGGTGATGGACGTCACCCTTCATGCGCGAGCCTGACTCGCACTTGGCCGGTTTCTCAAATTCTCTGGACCTTCAATTATCTGTGTCCCATGTCCAGGTTTTTAATGTATAAATCACTTGGTAGCCTAGGTTTTGCACTTTTCTTGTGGCAATGCTCGGGTGAAGCTTATGTTTAACTATTTTGGAGATTTTTCATATTATTTTCCTTTTAAGAAGAAGTTAAACAAACCGTTTCTAGAATAATTGTTTAAAAACAGCTGTGCGACTATTACAGCGTAATGTTCCTATTTTAGTTTGAAGGTGACCTAGAAAACTTGGGCTCACTAATTAGTTACTCGTCTGGATTTCTAAATACTCTATTCAAAGGATTTCTTGTGGACCTCTTTCAAGTTAGGTTAGTTTAGCAAATAATATAGAACAATGTCCTATTAGAAAGCATTAATAAGAAGTGGAGCATAAAGCTAAACTAATTACGTAAAGGCTCCCACAGACAAGTGCGAACAGAAAATGAGACAACGATGTGATTTGATGGCCAAACATAGAAATTGTTCTACGAAAAAAAACAACGTGTAGATAACTGAATAAATGCAACATTCCTTTTTTTTTTCAAGTACCTATGGGAAATCATCAAATGACTTCTTCCGCTCTGGGTGGAGCGGAAAGGCGTGTCAGATTCTTACTGACTAAAACCCATCCGTGTTCCTTCTAAAACACTTTGCGTTCCAGGGCCGCGGTGACTCTTTCGAACAAATTATTTGGTAACAAATGGCAGGCCCCGTCTTCTATGCTGACATCTCTTTGAAGCGCGCGTGAAACACAACGCGCCATCAACCCGGGCCTGGTGGTGATCGGACAGCGAGCCACCCAACGCTCGCCGTCCGCAGGCCCGCGCCTACGGTGACCGTGGATCGCCCTGCGACTCCCAACGCCCGGGGCATCTTCTCCTGTAGCGGTTGGGGGCGAAGGCCTTGCCTTTCCCTCGCGCGGTCCGCTTCTTCCTTTGAAATGCAACATACCTGAAAAGGGGTAATTGTGCTTATCATTCTGAACAACTTTTAATATAGGACCTGCACTAAAATCACGAAAAAAATTGCCCAATACATTTATGTGCGCATAACTCGACAAAATTTACTGAACAGCTGATTATTATTTTTCGATTTCGGAATTGGTCCCTTAGTAAAAATTTTTCACAATGATGAGCACAATGACCCCTTTTCAGGGGGTGTGTAACGTTTGATATAATAACAAAAGATCTAATAATCGTATGACCTAATTTCATTTAATATACTTTTGTTTAATATAACGATCAAATGAAATAATGAATTTTTGATGTAGTTTAATTTTATCTAATTTTATATGGTATATTTTGTCTTCACTTATAATATTGTTGTATGAATAAATAACTACGAATTAATATGTTTTTTTGTTCTTTCATTATTCACCTCATACATATATATCTGCGTCAGATCCTTTCTATGGTTGGTGAATCATGTGGGTTAGGTTAGGTTAGAACCATGACCATTAGCGTCAATCATTTGGATTAGATGAGGTTATAACAGTATGATGTTTTCGCATATATTCTTAATCACTACAGAATTTGGGCAGAAAATGAGTAAATATGAAGATTAGGTCAAATGAAAATTAGGTCAACTGATCACATGAAATTAGGTTATTTGTTTTTATAGCATATAAAATTATATTATGTGAACTTTATTTCAAGTGATAATATAATTATCTGTTATTATGGCATATATTACACACCCCTTTTCAGGTATTGCATTGATAAATGATATTTATTTTATAAGTCATAAACGTAATACTTTTACACGTCTATCTTGAATGGTCATTTAAAACTAGATGAGGCCGGTGTTTCCTAGCTGACTACCCTGAGAAAAAACACCGAAACAAACTCATAGGTCAAAGTATCTTTTAAGGTTCACCCTTGTTTGACAGAACAACGTTTGATATAATATTACTAAATCGAATTTTAGTTGCAATAAAGTCATTTCGAAGAATTATTCATTTGACCGAATAATTCATTGGTAAATTTTTATTTAGCGTAATTATTTATTTGAACTAATTTTATTTGAACTAATTTCATTTCGCCGAATTTTCAAATGCACTAATTTTATTCTTTATACCCTATACACCTGCCACCCTCAACTATTGTTACCAGGAGAAACTGGATGCAATCTGGACTTTAGGGCACCCCGACTAGGAGAGGTTAGGTTAGAAGGGGATGGCGGGGTCGTGTGAGCGAGCGAAGCGAGCGAATAGACCCCGCCATCCCCTTCGTGGTTATTTTTTTTATAAACCACCCAGAAGTAGGAGCCCCGCAAAGCGGGGCTCCGTCGACCAAGCCCACCCTCGACCATGCATAGAATATTTTAAGGTTTGGTTAAGTGTTAAATACATGGTTATACCATCTGAACATTACATCAAATGAACATTATACCTTTTGATCATTAGCGCAAATGTTGTTATAGCAAATAAATATTCGATGAACTGAAAATTCTGTCAAACGATACTATACAAAGTGATGATTTTCTTAAACGTTGTTCGATTTAGTAATATTATATTAAACGTTGTTCTATCAAACAAGGGTGAACCCTTTTAAAGTGCATACAATCAAATGGGTGGAGAATCATATCATCAATCTAGTCAAATCATATGAGAACCATGTAGGTTCATATCTTACGTGGTCTTTTTGTTTCTGTTTAGTAGGTTATTGCATCTTTGTCCTATTTAACGTTCGCGACTATCTGCTGGAGGCTATCTGCCCCTATCATTATGTGGCGTTTCCAAACGTAATGTCTGACATATTTTTCCCAAAATTTTACAATTCATTGTGAAATTTCCATTGCGTAACAAAACCTAATTAAGGAACCTGACATTTTTTCTTAACCAAAGTATAAATGGGAGCTAAGAGGGTTTTGACCAATCATATCGAGGGCAAAAAGTAGAATGTTAGGCTTGATGACAGAATACTAGGATACAATAATATCTGAAAAGTTCCACATACGAGCCCAGTAACATTCTTTACTGTCTTATGATCACAGAATACAGCATACTTCATCATATCCAGTGCTGGACATAGGCCTGCTCCAAAGGGGGGGGGGGGCGGTCGCCATAATCGCCACGCTTGGCAGGCGGGTTGGCGATCGCTGTGTAACTTTTGTTATGTACAGAGAATGCTGCTGCTCATTCTTTGGTGGGTCCCTTAGTCGCCTCCTATGACACCCACGTGAATGGATGGGATGGTGCTATTCTTTTACGTCCGATACCAAACGGGATACAGCGTACTTACTGCGACTGTATTATCACGGGGCTAGACAAGTTCGGAATGCTTAGTTACTTTTCTTCTAATATCACATTTCAGTTTCAACTTGAAAATGTTATTAAACCAAACTACTACACGCTATACAGCATGTTGCATATAATATTCAAGCCAGAACAGAGTCGTTTCACCCTGTATCACGTTAAGCGTACAAGAAAATGAGTACTTTAAATGTTTAGAACATAAAAATTTAAACAATAACTTGGTAACTTGGTAACCACGTAACTTTACTTTTGAAATGCGAACAAAATACTTTTTAAAGTTAAAAGAAAAATAAAAGAATTACTAATTTATAAATACTGTAAGATTTTAATGGTCTACTTTGTATTTTACTAGGTCTATTGGATTTAAGTTTTTTGGTGTATCGGTATTAAATAAAATAAAATTAACTAAGTAAGTTTCTAACTTACATAGCCCACTTATAGTTTCACCATGTCCGTCTGTCTGTCTGCCCGCGGTTTATCTCAGAGACGCTTAGCTCTAAAAACTTGGAATTTGGTATTAATCACCCCGACAAAGTGGTAAAATAAAAACTTAAAAAAACCCCCCTTCACGATGGAGTGTTTTTTTTTAACAAAAATAACTATAAGTTTGGATGTCGGTGTTTTTGGTTGTTTCTTCGTGTTTTAACACAAACTTCTTCTTTATCATATCAGCCAAAGATCGCCAACCATCCCGGTCCTGATCGGTCCGCATCCATCTTCTTTATACTTAAAATATAATTTAAAAGTAGTAATTTAAAGTATAAAATAACTTTAAGTTTTGTTGTTGTGTTGTAATTTGTTTTTTTATTTGGAAGTCAACTGCATTTTTTTGTAAAAGTGTTTTTATTTTACACTTTTTAGTGGTACCCTACACCTAACAACACCCCTGGAAAGTAACATGAAAGCAAAACACGCAATTTCGTTTACTTGGATGATAAATTCTCTATTTCATCAAGCAATTTTGATTTCAAAACCAAACAAACCAATTTTGATAAAATCTATATAGAACCAATCGAATGTATTTCTATATCCTTATACATGAAAAAAGATTTTTTCAAATCGGTTCATAAATGACGGATTATGACGTACCAAACATTTAAAAAATACAACCGAATTGAGATCCTCCTCCTTTTTTGAAGTCAGTTAATAAGTTAAAATAATAATCCTTAATTGTGGCAATACTCCAAAACGTACTTTATGTCCAGACACTTTTGATGTGAGTATTATTTTTATTATTTGACTTCAAGCGTTTATTTTGAGTTTTGTTTTGTTGTTTTTTGAAAAGATCACTTGTATTTAAATTAAGACAGCTAATTCTGAATCAAAATTACAAAATAATGGCGCTCCACCTTATTCTCATATTCTTTCATACAAATAATAGTAGACTCAAAGTTGTTATCGAGCTCGATAGATGGCGTTGTGCCGTCCGACGCGAATCCTGAATGGCGGTATGGTTTCGTTACACAAGGCAGTACTTAGTCAGACATATTCTAGTATGCTTCTGACTGTTTGAAAATCAGATTCTTATTTACAATAATATTTTTGAAAAATCAGTCTTTGTAGGTCTTGTAAAAAGGCTGATTTTATTACAGCACCAATCTTCTTTTATGACGTTCACGCATTGTAGATATTAGATTTGTTCCGTGTTTGCGTATTTTTTACCCACTTTTGGAAAAAAAAGAAAATTTCCGTTTTCGGCGCATTCTGAACAAAGTTCCGTTTTCGCCCACATTTCGTTTGTTTATCATAGTACTATTCTTTGAAAAACAAAAGCCGACTGCCAAATAAAAAAAACTCGAATACTATTTTAGTCGACTTAAAAAAAGAGGAGGTTCGCAAATAAGTTTTCTAAAAAAATCTGCAAAGAGCAAAGTAACTTTGGGAAGTCGGGTAAAGTAGCAAAAAAAAACTAAAACATTTATACCTTAATAACATGAAGTCGGTTAAAATTGCTATAAAATGGTAATGGTGACAATGGAATTTGAACTTACTCATATTCGAGTATGGCATACAGTATATGTTCCAAACTTTGATAATTATCACGAAATTTGAATTCACAACAGTAAAGATTTTTATATTTGAAATAAAAATCATAATTATCAACAAACATGCAAACAATTTTCATCATCATCCACAGTTGAACCTCACCCAATGCTGGTCATAAACAAGCCAGTATTTTCTTATGCCAAAATTCACATGCTCCTGTGTCACTCTCATGCAGGTTCTAACCGCGATGGCTAGCTATGTCGTCTGCCCATCTCGTTGGCAGACGACCGACATTTCTTCTACCTGTCCTTAAATGCTACTCAGTCATTGCCTTACAGTACTTATCATCATTGTAATTTTTGTCGTCGTCGTGTCAGCCCAAAGACGTCCACTGCTGGACAAAGGCCTCCCCATAGGGGTTTTGCTATAATCGCCACGCTTGGCAGGCGGGTTGGCGATCGCAGTGTAGCTGTTGCAATGTACAGAGAATGCTGCTGCCCATTCTCTGGTAAGTCCCCTAGTAGCCTATTACTTACGTGTTTTTCCGTTCCCGTAGAAATTTCCCGATACCGTATAATATTCCTCATGAATGTGGCTATCATATGCAAAAAGATTTTTAGACTCATATAACGTATTGTGAATGTGAGGAACTTTTAGATTGCAATAAGGGTTCATTTGTTGCGGCCTACCCAAGTGTTCCTACTTTGGTATTGTTCGTCAAATCGTTGAGCTCCTTAAAGTTCTAAGTTTGAGCTACACGATAACTGACAAATGCTTGCACTGTCTGGACAGGTCCACTCAAATCTGTATGGCACTTTCCTCAAAAGGCCACCTCAGACATTAACCTACATGGTTCTCATATGATTGGAGCAGTACAGATTGTATGGACTTTGAAAGAGACTTTGACTTCTGAATTTGTTTCGGTATTTCTTCTCAGAGTAGTCAGCTAGGAAACTCCGGCCTCATCTAGCTTAAAATGACCAAAAAAGATTGCCGTGTAAAAGTGTTACGTTTAACCTACTTGCAAAATAAAAATCATTTATTATTTTTCCAGAGATTAGTGCGTTTATTTAAACAAACAAACAAACTCTTCAGTTTTATTATGTTAGTAGATTGATATTCCTTAGCCTGGTTTCAGAGGTCAGACAGTGGTTGCTCCGAGTAGAATTTTAATATTCAACCCGCATCCAGATAAAAATCTAGGTGAGAGACGACTCGCATAGCTTACCTACGCTTTGCGGATGACAGCAAATAATATTGGGTTTTAGACAAAATAAACCAGAAAATCTGGAAAGTTACGACATTATACTGGAGATGATTGATCCGTTGCGTAGTGTGTGTACCTGAACTCTAGTGTAACTTTTTATTGACATAACTATAGAATATTTTTTTACCCGACTGCGCCAGAAGGAGGTATGTTTTTCGAGAGTATCTTTTATGTACAATTGTTTGGCACGCTCTGCGGCCTTACTTCTTCGTAATTCGTATTTACTGTGAGAGTGACACTGGGTATATCAAAAGAAACAATAATAAAACTATTTCTTTTTACTGATGTGATTTTCGATGAGTAAATTATTTAAACTGACTAACAAACGTTACTGCTGAAATTGATATCCTAGGTTTGTTTCAAAGACACTACACGGCGATTCAAACTAAATGGTGGCTCTGAATTAATTCTGAATTTATTTAACAAAGGCACACCAACGACTCATTTACAAAACAATATTTTTTTTAATAAATTTACGAGAGAATCTTGTGTAAACAAGTCACTTACAGGCATGCACATCATTAAGAGTAGGTCGAATGAATTAAACAATAGAATTTCAAACAAACGATAATTTTGAACAGATACAAAATAAATTTAAAATAAATTGAACATGTTGACTTAAATAGAGATATCATACAAATGAAACATGAATTTTCAAAATATTAGTTATTATTAGATATTAAATTAGAATGAAGTAATCAATACAATAAATTACATTGTTAATATTATCATTTAATTGCACTATGATTACAATAGCCTCACCCCCTTTACATAGAATTGAAACATAAATAGCAAAATTGGAGTGTAATAGTCGGCACACGTCTGCCTAACCCATCGGAGAGTAGAGGCGTGATGTCATATAATTTATATATCACTAGCTTTGCTTGCGGCTCCGCCCGCGTGAATGTCGAACATTATCCCGAGGGAACATACTCCACGGATAAAAACTAACCTATGTTTTTTCCCGGAACTCAAACTACCGCTATACCAAATTTAAAGAAAAAAGAAAGAAAATACGTTTATTCCGTCAGAAATGACGCACAAAAACACAACATTAAAAGAAAATAGCTGAACCACTGACTAAAAACTAAATAAAATTATTTGTTTTGTGGACCGAACATTAGCTACCACGAGTCTCTAATCATACCACAGATAATACAGAACACAATTCAATCCGCAATTTCATATAAATCGGTTCAGCGGTTTAAACGTGAAGAGGTAACAAACAGACAGACACATATCTCATTTAAAATATTAAGTATGGATAAACATTATAGCTATAACATACATATACAACAAAAGGAAACCCAAAACTGAAACACATGCAATGGGTGACCTCATCATGTTCCACGATCTTTTCCAGGCAACTTGGATAAGACGAATAAATAGGGCTGTCATTGGTGTCATTATATTAAACATAATATAATATTAAACATAATATACCTCATATTCCAATCCCTAGAGAGAAACTACACCACCTCGAAACAAATACAAGAATGCCACAATGCACTAGAACGCGTCACGGTGACAAACCGCAACACTGTGGCGCTGCAGTGGATAAAAGGTCACAGCGGATCACTAGGAAATGACGCGGCCGATGAACTGGCCAGGAGGGGGTCTGGTACGATTGCTGTTGGACCCGAACCCATAGTGCCACTCCGTTTCTCCCAGCTGCGCACGTGGCTACAAGAACATACCCACACACAAGCAGAACGCTGGTGGACCTCGGCACCAGGCTGCAGGCAGTCCAAGGAGACCATACCACTCCTAAATAATAAACTTACCAAGCGCCTTCTGCGACTGGATAGGGGCAGCCTGCGAATGGTGGCGGGGACCATCACCGGACACTGCTCACTGAATAAGCATTTCTACACGATAGGTATAACAGACGGTCTTCTGTGCAGAGCATGCATAGAGGAGGAGGACGTGCTCCTTGAGTGCACAGGCGTCGTCGAGATACGCAGGCAAACAATAGAAACACCGAATTCACTCACAGACATCCTGAACTCTTAAAGAGGTCTGATCTGCTTCTGGAGGGAGGTTGGATGGTTGGAATGACGGCCGCCATGGCCCACACACAATGGTCCAACATCAGGACTAAGTGCGGAAACCATATCCCAATAGATAGATATACCTCATATTTTACAGACTTTGTAATATAAATAAAATAACACCAGAATTCGTGCACTATTTCACCACCCAGTATTCACGAAGTTATGGACACACAAAACACACGTTATCGGTCTGTAAACCAGCAGTTTTCCACTACATACGATTTACTACCACGTCTCGCAAGTCGTAAGTCGTGTACGAGATACAAAAGTAATGGAATCTTATCGGGTTCGATCTTGCAACGTCAACAAACATCCGTAATAAGCTTGCCATGTTTCGTTTTACAGGGGCTATCAAATTGGTGGGGTTATTGTGTAAAGAAGGATGTGAGCAGTTGTACAACGGTAAAGGAAGATGGTTCATGAAGACGCTTGTCCAGTAGTGAACGACTTTTGACTTAAATGACGATGATCAGGGTAGAAAGTTACCAAAATTGCGGAATTTATTCGAAAGAGTCACCGCGGCCCTCGGGGCCTGGAGCTCGGCCTCTAGTCCGTATCACCTAACCACTAAGAATTAATGACAACACGATTTGACAGTTACTGTCTAATCGTGTTGTCATTCATTCTTAGTTAATGAAAGTTGAATAAATGAAAGTTGAATGAATGTTAATTAATGACAACACGATTTGACAGTTACTGTCAAATCGTGTTGTCATTCATTCTTAGTTTGGGTTCGGAACTAATCGTAAGTCCGTTGGTGATATAGAGTAGAATACGCCCGCAACTAAGCCCGAAACTACGGACTTCGGGTTAAGAGAGTAGCCCCCCTGGAACACAAAGGACAGTAGGAGGAACACGGGTGGGTTTTAGTCAGTAGGAGTCTGACACTCCCTTTCGCTCCACCCAGAGCGGAAGTAATTTTATGATTTCCCATCCATAAAAAAGGGGTAGATATTTATCTCGATAAATATAAAATCAACGCAGAATGATTTTTGTAACAGTAAGAGGAGTGTCTTTTTCAAAGGCTGCATGTTATCTAATTTTTCAGAAGATAGTAAAAACTAAATGTGAACTGTGGAGATTTCCTTGAGGAAATATCCTGTTTTGTTTTGAGCACGCTTTTTCAACTCCTATTTGCTAGGTGGAATATCCCTTTTTGCATTCGTTCAAAATGTATAATGATGTATTTAAGCTTAGGAAAGAATGCAAAAGAACAATAGGAAGTGGTGACGGGCGGGCGTTTTGCGGGACTGTCTTTATGTAGAACTTTGACGTTTCAAAAGTGGTGGCACACAGCCTAATTTGAATAAATGACTTTTGATTTTGATTTTGAATAAAGAATAATAAGAAAAATTTCAACGTAAGTTCATCAAAAAGGACATTCAAATAGCGCTCAATCTTATTGAGATAAAATTACGTGCACTATCAATTTAGATCTAAGTTACTCGCTCACAGGGCTTTGTGACACGTGGGCATGTTGCCCATTCTAGACTTTCGAGCTCTCCCCACGAGTTCAAAACATTTTTGACTCTTGCCAATCGCTGTGTAACTTCATTTTTACTCAAATCATTCTGAATCGGAAATGATTGAGCTTGACAAATACCGTTGAAATCTCTAGTTGCTATACAATGCAACCTCAACCAAACAATAACACCATCCCATCACTTCCCGTGGGTGTCGTAAGAGGCGACTAAGGGACTCACCAGAGAATGGGCAGCAGCATTCTCTGTGCATTGCAACAGCTACACTGCGAACGCCAACCCGCTTGCTAACGGCCCCCCTTGGGGGAGGCCTATGTCCAGGTCTTTTGGATGATACAATGCAACCATCTTACAACCGTCACTTTATTTACACAATACCTTTGCAAAGGTTCTTTACGGAGCCCAAACAAGTATGGCGTCCGCTCGAAAACAGCGCTGCCGTTTCGTGCTGGCTTTTTTACGGCGTGACGGAAATAAAGCCACGAAACACTTCCGTGGGAAGCGGTGTAAGGTATAAGAGTCGTTCGAAGGAGTGCAAAAAGCAGAAATGAAGATTGTTTGGCTCAGAAAAAAACCTTTTGATAAGGTTTCACTATAAAAAGAGCGATAAACGAGATTTTTTTGACGTGACAACGTCTAATAAATCGATAAACGCCGCGCCGCGCGAAAAAGGATGACTCATTGTAACGTTACGCTCATTGTTACGTTACGATCATTTCATCAATGTTTTGTTATGACGTTGTCACGTTAAACTATCGTCCGTAAACCGACTTTACAGACAACTCACTTTTAGTTCATAATATGCACAAAAAAAATAAACAACATGAACAATTAAAAAATTTGATAGAAATAACTGCACACGGGCATTCATTTCTATCAAATGTTGTTCTTCATCGATATTAGTGATGTTAGAGTAGAATAATATTTTAAAAACAGGTCATTTTCTACCCAGTTTCGTCTGGCCATTCATCGTCATCTTAGTCCAAAAATATTCACTAAGTGCGGGACGGCCGGGTTAGGGTTTAAAATAAAGCAACGCAATGTTTCGAAACTTCGAGCTATTCCATCATCCACCTTCCGTTCTTTTTTTTTTATTTGAAATGGCTCTTGGCTCTAGTCAAGGTCATATATGACAGAGACAAAGGCAGCGATGGAGCGAGCCTACCCAGAAGAAGCCTGTTCACTCTAATTTTGAAGAGATTAGGGTTGTATGCATTCGGAAACACAGACGCAGGCAGAGAGTTCCACTAATAAAACAATCATTCTTTAGTTAATCTACGCCGCCATAGCCTTAAATAATTACTTCTATCGCAGCATCTTTTAAAAACTAAAATTAAACCACCACTTCAGACTTGGACCACACACCAAGCCGCATAACCACTGTCAGTAGAATCACAAGAGATTTCCGCAGCCCGTATTAGGAGATTGCCGGCGCGACCCAGTTATCTAGACCCGAAAATTATTACTAAACCTAGGTCAAAGAACGCGTTTGACACTTGAAGGTCATTTAAGAGCTTTGTAAGAATCTTTTTTGACCTTTAGACATTGGAGTTTTTTTGTGACTTTTGTTTTACAAAGGGAACAATTTGGAGGCGAGGAAGCTATTGTTTCATTGGATCTACTACCTAGACGATTTTTTTTTAACGTGTTACTAAGCAGGCTTAGTAATATTAACCAATTAACCATCAGCTACGCTTTGACAGTCCACAGTTGAACATTGGTATCTTTTAATGTCGGTCCAAGTGTCGGTCGTCGGAATGACAGTTGGTCGAAACAATGGTCTCCCGTCTACCGCATCTAGAGAAAAGATAAACCAGTGACCTCCTCACCTTAAAATCAGTAAACACTAGTAGCAAGCAATGTGGATATTTAACTATGAGCTGGTGTGGACTTGGACTGCGAAGGCACACAAAGAAACTCCTTGATGGCAAATAGTAAAACCTCCTTCTTTTGGAAGTCGGTTGAAAAACGAATCCAGGACGTCATCATGCCACACTACCTCTTGCCGATACACGCTCTCTTTGTCAAATCTCGTCTGCTCTACCAGCAAATATGGCGAGCCCACGGACACTTCAGCTTGCTAAGTTTGCAAGCTATATCTTTCTCTTCTTAATTAATCCATCTGCTTGGGTTTTCTCCAATAATGTAGGGATCGGCTACCAGTCAAACTGTTTTTTTTTTAAAATACCTGTGGGAAATTATCAAATTACTTCTTCCACTCTGGGCGCAGCGGAAGGGAGTGTGAGACTCTTACTGACTAAAACTTATATGTGTTCTTCCTAATGCCCTTTGCATTCCATTGCCGCAGTGACTCTTTCCAATAAAATCCGTAACCCTCACCTTTCGCAGCCTTGGCAAATACCGCAACCCTGAATACAGCTGAATTATTTTATAGGCGCCAGATAATCGTGGAATATCGGTCATTGACCCACCTACATTTATTGACATTGTTAATTTGAAAAACGGAATTAATGGCACAAAACTGTCCCGAATCATCATCTCTCGTGATCCTTAACATTGTCTAATAATGAAAAACGATCCATATTTAATTGTTCAGGTACCTATGAGCAGTTATTAGGGAAAGGTCAATATACTTTATTCCACATTTATCTGGCGCCTACTATAATAATATAGATATCATTTCTTACAGGTAACAAAGACCCATAACATATTTATACCTTACAGACATTACATATTTATCAAAACTACAAATATATACATATATACATATATATATCTCACAGCCTGTAATCTGGATGACACAATACCTATTGGTAAGACTACCCGTAACGACTGTCAAAAATCTACAAATGACAGCCGGGACCAACGGCTTAACATGCTTTTGAAAAGCAGCGAAAGGCACGGAGGAATCTTGGTATGTTATGATAGTCACCCATCCACTGACAGACCTCAGCAAGCGTTGCTTAACCTCACACATCAACCCGTGTCCTTGTTTATTACTTAACCACATCTCCTCTCCCTTTCTCTTCGTTAACATGGCTATTAAATTTAATGAATAGTTCAAAACATAATACGCTAATTTTTCGCTTAGAACGAAGAAATTGTGTTAATTGATATTTAGTGATGTATCGCTCTTTCTCAATTGCATCTATTCAAACTTTGAAAGTATAGATCTTAGCAAAGAATAAACACACTAATATCATCATCTATTTTCTACTAAAGTAACATAAACTAGTTACAACAATGAATAAAAGAATAAAGACAAGACATAAATAAAATAAATGAATAAGATTTTTACAAAAGTAGGCTACTTTTCTTATGTTGTTTTAAATACTTAGACCATCTAGTTTTTAGGATTCCGTACCCAAGGGGTAACCAACGGAACCCTCTTCCTATGAGTATCCACAGTCCGTCCGCCTGCCTGTCAGGTAGACAGGTGAAATTTACACAGAGTATGTATTTCTGTTGCCGCTATAACAAATATGAAATAAAATTAAAAATAAAACCATACAAGAAACTTGTATATTTCGGCTTATGGTACGGAGCCCTTCGTTTGCAAGTCCGACTTTCACTTGGCCGGTTTTTTATAAATATTTTTATAATTAAACTAGCTTTTTCCCGCGACTTCATGCCCGCGTATCCCGTTTTTACCGTTCCCATATAGCCTTATAAGTCTTTTTCATGAATGTGGCTATCATAAACAAAAATAATTTTCCAAATCGGACTGGTAGTTCCAGAGATTAGCGCGTTCAAATAAACAAACTCTTCAGCTGTATTATATTAAGTATAGAAGTACAACTAAAATTTTGTTAAAGACATAAAAAAAGTTAGTAAACAACAGACTGCGAGCTATGGAACGGGCTATGCTTGGAGTCTCTTTGAGGGATCGAATCCGCAACGAAGTGATCCGACAGAGAACCAAAATTGTCGACATAGCTCACAGAATAAGCAAACTAAAATATAGATATATTAGGCCATATTAGGCGTAGAACCGATGACCGTTGGGGTAGACTAGTTCAAAAGTTAGTAACAGCCTGAATGATGCTACTGATGATGAGCATTTCTGAAAATAAGTTTAATTTAATTTTCTGGGAGTCCCATTAACGGATCGCAACAGGAACACATTCCAAAACACAAATCGCCGACGTCACACAAAAAGCAACCAAACTAAAGTGAGACTGGGCCGGCCACGTCTGCCGTATGTCGAACGGTTCATGGGCCCCAGAAAATGCCCGATGACATCGAGGGCGAAGATATCGGGACGAGCTTGACGTCTATCGGCAGGATTAGTCCACACTTGCCCAAATCCGGGAGAAATGGAAAAAAAAAGGGAGCAGCCTGCAGTGGGACACAATTGGCTAAAATAAAATAATAATTTCTGCGTGAAATACGACTATTTTCTGTATTTATCCAGTAGCTGCATTAATTCGGAAACTCTGGCCATCTTCAAAGCATTTTTCCTTCTATCCATCTCGCTGTTACGGAGAACAGATTGGACCACAGAACACGGGAATCTACTCTCCTGTTATGTGTATCTCAATTGGACAGAGTAGCGTCTGTGGTAGGTTCGATTTATAGAGATCTGGTCAATGATTTTACAGACTACGTTTGTAACTATTTTTTGATGATAAATATTTTGTGAATGTGCCCAACAGGGTCCATAATTGTTAACATTATTTTCAATTTACCACCGGTATGTGTACATTATGGATTGCAATAAAATTTTTGAGATTTGAATAGGCTTAAACTAGATGATGCCGGTATTATTTAACTGACTATAATCCGAACAAGGCTAGCTTTTTAAGTCCATATAATTAATACAACGTATTAGTTCGATCATATGAGAGCCATGTAGGTTTATGTCTAAGGTGGTTGGTAGAAGGTGGGGGTTGGGGATTTGAGAGGACCGATCCAGACAGTGCAAGCATTTATTCATGATAATAATAATAATAAAATAAGTTTTTATAAATGTCCATCTGCGGGTCAAAAGCATTTTGCCTTTTAGAATAGGAAATATTTTATTATACCTATCTAAATGCAGTGAAATAATTTGGTCACATTTAACGCACTCAATTATAATTACGTAAATCAAGTCGTATCTATAATAATCGAAATAATATATTATGGTAAAACTCCCACTTCCCCAAAATTAAAAAAAAAAAATAATTTCAAGTGCAATTTACATCTGAATTTTAATAATCTGCTGAGCACAAAAAAAAAAACTGATTCGAAAACTAAACCCAGTTACAGTTCAAATATTTATGCAAAAACTTATGCAGATAATTATAATAATCTGCCGAAATTCATATTTATTATTTTAATTATTCCGCTTGAAAATGTCCCTTCAGTTCAAAGATTTATACGAAGTGAGTTGATTTTCAAATCACACTATCTCTCTTTGCTTGGCTTTATCTCATTTTGAGGTCGGCTCTTCTCGTCATTCTCCGCCAGACGTGTCAGTACTGGGTCGTCAAGACACCCAAATATTCTGCCTTCAGGTCGTTGTTTACGATGGACATCCTTGCTAAAGAAAGAGCGGTCAAGTTTAAACAATGTTTTCGTTGTTCTTTGACGTTGTTGTTTGACAAGGCGTGAATCATGGTCTGCCCCACGCGTGGAGGGCGCTGCGTGATGCGGGACAACGCTGGCGGCACCTCATTCCACTATTGAAAACGAACGACGACGCGCGCGCATACTTGTTGTCTAAAGTTTAATTCCAACATTGTACTGTCCTTTTAGAACCATATTATAAGTGTTTATAGTCCACTATACTTTTATTTACAACATTTAGTTAAGTCCTAGTCTTTTGGTCCTTCGGCCTTCTGTTTCGTGTGACGTATTTTTTACGAACAAAGAAGACGTTTGCGCGGTGGCATTACGGACGACGTTGGTGGACTTTACAGAGTCGAGCATTAAATTGGTGAGGGAACAGAACCGAGCATTATAGAGCGCAACTTGACTTGATACAATGTGTAATATTTTGATACAACTTGTAACATAAATTAATTAATCTAATGTTACAATACAGGCGAATGCTCCTCAGTCAGGGAGGCAGTATTGTAATGTAATGCTCAAAATCGAATCTGAAATGTTACATTACACCATTAATTTAAAAATGGTGTAACAAACTATCAAATTACCAAACTTTGCGCCGCACAGTTGGGTAAAACCTTATAAGGCATCTGTATATTCAATCAGATAATTACGTGCAATCCAACGTTACACTTATATGGAAAGAGTAGGCATAAATTAACCTGAAACAAACGATAATGAGATGTCAGCATAGGAGACAGAGCCCGCTAGGGCCAGAGCCTGCCAGGATTGTGGAATTTGTTCAAAAGAGTCACCGTGGCCCTGGAATGCAAACGGCTTTAGAAGGAACACGGATGGGTTTTAGTCAGTAAGACACGCCCTTCCGCTAAACCCACAGCGGAAGAAGTCATTTGATGATATCCCATCCTTAAAAAAGGCATATATAAACCTAGCCCATGGGATCGTAAATGAACGCAATGTCAGAGTTAACCTTGACAAAGAAACAAAAATGTTTGAAGTTGGTTTTGTCGCACATAGTAGAAAACATACAAGTTTAGGAGTTTGACAACCGCAAAATGTAGTTGGTGATTCAGTATGTGTTGAAGATATTTGGAAAAAGATGGATGTTTATGAGAATATTGTTGATTTGAATACATATTGTAGTTCTCGCGTCTCTTGAAAATTTTGTTCGGAATAAAATTGCGAGTGAGTTCGATACATTATCCTTTCAGTTTTCACGTATTTGTCTTGAAAATTGAATAACCTATTTGGATATTGTGTTTGGTGAACGGCACATGCAAAGCTTGTATGTAAGATAACAGTTTTATTTAATTTTCCAGGTATCTCAAACATGTCTTTATGTTATTATTTAAATGGAAATACTCCACATTCTCAACGATGATCAGAGCAAACCAGATCTCACAATAAAAAACAAATATTAAGAATAAAAACTGACGGATAATGCCAGGAATATTTTCAAACTTATGAAAGGAAATATATTTTCAAATTATTATCTGCTATTTTATATGTTTGTACCTAAATATTGTCCCTGGAAGTTCTGAGTGTCATTGGCTACTTTTATGCCAGAAAATGGCATGATTCCATTGAGTTATGCCAAGGGTTCGAAGCCGAATGAAAAGCTAGTATTTCAAAACACAAATAAAATAACGAATAAAAACACTGAACTTCACAGAAAGTCTCAAGACAAAGGGTTAAAAGCTCCAAAAACATTTTCTAATACCCACCAAATATTTAATTTCAATTCATTACGTATTTGTAACCAACTCACGCGTGCCCCAAAACTGAGAAACATTAAGAACGACAGTTGAATTTAATGTACGAGCAAAAAATAATGAGTGGCGTCGACGCCATTTTTTTTTTCGAAGAATATAGAAGATATTTCATGCCAAGTTCTAAGCCGCCGACAGTGTCTATGTCACTTATCATTATTTAGGTTCTTACCTTAATTTTATACAGTTTTTTTGTGTTAGTGGTACATTATTTGGACACTTTTTCCTTTGGGAAAAGTTCGGGGATGCTATTCGTCTGGAAGGGTTATATTTTACTCCTACTAGCTAAACATTTGAAGGAAGAATTTGAATTATTGGAAGTATTCATGTGATTTATTCTGTTTTGTATGTGGTGTGACCAGAGACTCGTCTGTAATTAATGTCCGGTCCTGATATGGGCTGATAGTGATGCAATTTTTTATTTAGTTTTTGTTATAATAATAGTTGATAAATTATTTATCTTTAAGTATGAATAAACGGATTTTCGTTCTTTCTATCTATTTTTAATTTTCTTGCTTGATCGAATAAAAAAAGTCCGCCAAAGAACCAAGATTAACGACATAGCTCGAAGAATAACTGAATTGAAACAGGAATGGGTAGGATACATTGCTTACAGAACAGGTATTTATATAGGGTCAAAAGATTCTGGTCCGGCCTAGTCTGATCCAGCCCGTCCCTAGCTGTCCTCCCCCCAGCAACGCCCTAAGCCGAGGCCCGTGCCCTTAGCGTGTAGTCGCTTAGCTTTTAAGTTTTTAGAAGTCCTGGCTGGAGGCTTTAATATTATATTAAGGCCACCACAGGCAAGCCCGGTTAAGTCGACAACCTCATAGGTTGAAAAGTGAGACGATACTCAAAAAAAAAAAATCTGGACCGGCGACCGCAGTCATGAAAGGCCTCCCACAAAGTAGGTCATCGATAAATGGTGAAGCATGGGAATACGCTGTATGCAAGACGCACATTACCGGTCGATGTGGCGACTCCTAGGGAGGCCAGTGTCTAGCTATGGATGTTTCGGCTGATGATGTGACGCTCAATTACAACATTGTTTTAAACATATTATTTATTTTGTTTAAAACAATGTTGCCGAGGTTAGTCTGTGGATGGGTGACCATCTTAACATACCGAGACTCCTCCGTGCCTCGGAAAGCACGTTAAGCCGTTGGTCCCGGTTTTCATTTGTAGATCTTTGGCAGTCGTTACGGATAGTCAGAAGCCAGATAATCTGACACCAGTCTTGCCAAGGAGTACCGTGTTACCCAGTTAATGGTTGTGGAGGTCTGGTAGGCAGCCGCTCCACGTAAAATACTGGTATTCAGCTGAATCCGGTTTGACTGGAAGCCGACCCCAATATAATTGGGAAAAGGCTAGGCAGATAATGATTTGTTTAAAACAATGTTTAATATATCGTCACATCATCATCATCATTCTGGCTTATTCCTTTAAAAGTTTATACATTTTATAAACTTATAAAGGAATGCCAGACTTCATTGCGTATTCCATTTATTCCATTGTAAAATCAAAAGATCTTCTAAATGAAATTTAATTTTAAGTATCTATTTCGTTTCTCTGATAAACACATACTTACTTACAATTAACTCTTCAGAAAATAAACATAATTATTTATTATTTCGTGTCTCGACTAAACTAAGTCATGAAGACTTAGTTTAGTCGAGACACGAAATAATACAGCAAAGATATAATTATAACTTTCATTTATTCCAAGATTGCGTAATATAAAGTTGTACTTAATAAATCATATAATTTGAATTGAAATAATAAATTAATTTAAGTGTATCATCTGGTTATGATTTCTTATGATAAATTAGCTAATTTATTTTAGTTAATTACCTCTGCTGTCGTTAGAGGCAACTAAATAATTATTGGGCACGTGTAAGTAGATCTTATTTCATTAAAATTATAAACCTGTCATGCCTGGTAATGCAGCAATTTTAATGAAAAGGATTTTTTTTTTTAAGTTACAGTTACATAAGAACTACGTACTTCACAGTACCTACCTATAGATACATAGATACCTATTTAGGAGTAAGTATAATCTGTGAAGTACTGAGGACACTTATAAATACGAAAATCAAACTTCGATATCATTATCCTTTTGATCGCCATTGTCACATATGTATATGTGACAAGCAAGCGCGTGTTCTGTACGCCAAACGTGGCAAATATGTGACAAAAGTTCGACGAATTTGTGGCTTGGCGTCGGGGTACGCCGATGCGTTTATGCTCTGGAGTTCAAAAAGTTAAAACGGTTAAATAGGAAATAATAAAAATCGCTATTTTTATTTTTGATAAGCCCTTAGTGTCCAACTACCATATCCTTCCAGACCCACAGACCCTCTTCTCCTGCGCTGCCTCGAACCAGCCTACGTGGTGCGCGTCCAGGCCATCGCGCCAGCGCTTTCTGTGCCGGTCTCGGTGACGCCGTCCATCCATGGCACCCATTGCGTCAAGATTTTTCCCAGCCGTCATGATGCATGCGGCCAACGCTGTTGTGTTGTGGTTTGGCGTCGGGGGCACACCGATGTGTTTATGATTTTTCATTACAAAAGGCCTTTTGAACGCCGACAGTGGCGTGTTGGGCACTTTTTTATTTGTCGGCTATATCTAACCGTGGTGGTCAAAAGGTAATCTCTAATTTCTCATTTTAAATAATGAAATGAAATTGTGATCGTTTTATAATAAAATGTGCCATCTAAATTAAAATTGTAAAGAGGATACATTGTATGTTTGTATGATAAATTATCTGTTTGTAAAAGTTCATTAATGGATCTTTTTTTTTTCATTTCTCCTTGAGCTTTTTTGTTATTGAATAAAGAGCCAAGCCCAAGAGTGACCCTCCACAAAATTTTATGACGTTTAAATACAGAGAAAAATCATAACGTACATTTTATGATACTACCAATCTTTTGTCCTTGACCCTCAAAATATAGGTAAGTAAGGGCAAACAACATTTTTAATAACGTTTTCGCTCCCCAGACCCGGAAAATTCCCCGACACGTTTGCTTCAAATTGAGACAAGTCCTTTGGGGTCAGGGCCGGTTTCGACGCTACTAATCAGGTAGATACTATGTAGGTTGCTTGCTGAAGGGAACCTTACAGTATGCAGGCTGGCAGGAAAAAGAAACACTGGTTTAACCAGTATTTCTTTTATTGTTTAGAATTAACAGTTTAAATAAAATAGTAGTCATATGCGTCCGCCTAAGCGTATCGCTTGCTCAGGCGATGGACACGTTACTCTTGTGTCAATAAGTCTCTTCTTTGAGGAGTGGCCAGAGAGGTGCCTGACGCGGGGACTCACAGGATATGGTTGTTTCGGGACGTACCTATTTCAGATTCGGTGGGAGGATACTCCAGGATGTCACCTCTGTGTAGATCACCCGGACGACACGGTGGAGCACCACCGTGTGTCCTCGTAGTGGCGATCGGCGGCGATGAACTCTCGCGTTTGGGCTTAGTTCAATCCATGGTCCGGAGCAAGAGGGTATGGGAAGCAGTCACCGTGGCTAGCCGTCCGATAAGGACCAGGCCCGGGTTGTGTTCTACGCGCGCTTCAAAGAGATGTCAGGGTAATTGACGGGGTCGACTAGGAGCAGTTGCGGAATTATTCGAAAGAGTTGCCGCGGCCCTGGAACGCAAATGGCATTTGTAGGAACACGGTTGACTCATAGTCAGTAAGAGTCTGACACTCCCTTCCGCTCCACCCAGAGTGGAAAGAGTCATTTGATTATTTCACATCCAAAAAAGGTGACCAGGCATATGACATGACATAATAAGGCCAATGTAGGAGTTCATCGTAATACTAACAAATGTTATAAGCACGAAAGTGAGCTTGTTTTTATTCAGCGATTTAGGCGAATTTGGTACAGAGGTAGACGAAAAGGGAGTGAGCCCACGGGCTAAGAAATTTTATTTAATTAAAAAACGTTATTTAAGTATATAAGATGACTAAATAATGAATAAAAACAATTTGTGAAAAATGATAAAAATGAGAACTTTTGGTTAGCTTGATAGCGTATAAAAGCATCGGACAACATTGACCGCGTTGGCAGTGAACGTGTTAAAAAAAAATCTACTTTACTGACTACTTTTACTAGCAAAAATAAATCACTAAATATAAAAGGGTTTCTATCTACACAGACTTTCGTAGTTAAGCTAAAAGCTGTCATAAATTTAGGCAAATTTTTGCAGCTACTTCATAAATTATTGCCACGGTAAAATGAGGTTACGTGGCAGGAAAATAAGGGCTATCATAAATAAAGGTTCTAGCACCGTGACCATTAACCAACTATTAGGTGCTTGAGGTTTGATATATTGGCACCGCCATGTTTAAGTAGGAGGAAGTCATGTACCTCATATTTGTAAAGACTAAAGAACTTTGATTCTTAACCCACCAGCACTCGCGCCTCAAGAAATTACATCAGCACTCGCGTGAAGAGCATTTTGCTCACGTTTATAAATGTCAATAAATGCAAGTTTTACCAAAAAAATATTAATACAAAAATATTTTATTAAATAAAATACACATTATTTATTCTAAAAAATACATTTTCAAAAAGTTATCAATATTAATCTTTTTTATTTTAATTATCATTCATAGGAACTAATTTGCCAGTCTTCTAAGGTAGTCTTACGGAAAAAATTAAACAAAAAAAAAACTTAAAAAAAAACAAACTAAGTAAAAATAACTAATCTTCGTCAGATACGCGAACTTTACACATATCACATAGTGTACGATTATGCTCCGTACATAAAAATTTTTGACAGTAAATGCAGCTCTTTTTGGTCTTGCGATTTTTGCGTCTTGGGCAAACCGCGCAGATACCACTTGGTTTTTCTTCTTCTGGTAACTCAGATTCTGGTACAAAACGTTTCATCACTTGCTGAAGAGGATATGAAATATTTTGGAAGGTGCTTCTTTGGATAATATGTGGCTGTGTTAGTGATGCTGATTGCCCTGTGAAATTGAAGAAACCTCAACTTCTACTTCCGATGATGATTGTTCGGTGTCAGTGGAATGATGACTATGTTCACTACCTCGATAGCTTTCAATATCATCGGCTCTAAAAGACGGGTCCTCAATGTCTTCCAAATCTTCCTCCATCAACCATGCCAAAACTTGTTCATCCCTTCGATCACGATCCATCTATAATAGAAATACATAATAGATTACTATTTCAGTAATGTAAAATCATAATATTACCTTCGCTAAGATGAAAAAAAAATAGTCATGAGTAAAAAACGTACTTACGTCGATACCCGCGCGATGAGCAAAACGCCGCCCGATGGTACACGGCGCAACGAATCACCTCGTCCAAGTGACTGGCGCACACTGGCGAGAAGTGTACTGCATACAGGGGTGGGAGACGGAACAAAACTCAGCTACCAAATGAACGATGTACGTACGAATAATTTTGACAAAATGGCGCGTGTTTTAAATTTACTGTGAGCAAAATGCTCACAGCGCGAGTGCTCGCGGGTTAAAAAAAAAACGTGTGCGTCTCGGAACGCCCAACAGAAGTGATAACTTAAACTAATCTAAGTTGAACTATTTAATATGAGAAGCGTCTATCCGAAATACGACTAGCGCTGTGGGTTACAGTGAGAGAGGAAGAGCCTGCCAACCGCTGCTGTATGTGTGAGAGAAAGGGAAGCCAGACAGACTGGCGCCGTAACGCGTTACGTTACGAAGCGGTTAACCTTCCCATAAGAAGTTACCACTTCAAAATCAACGCAAAAGAATTTCAAAGCGTGCATTTAGGCACAAAATAATCCTATCCCAACTAATATTACCAATGCAAACGTGATTTTGTTTGAAACGAAAAGTAATATTAACGCGAAAATCTATTTGTGTATTTATTCCCTTCTCCTCCAGTATCCTATGTGTTATTCCAGACAATAATCTACCTCTGTACGCTCTGTGTAATTTCATTAAGATCCGTCCAGTCGTTTGCGCGTGAAGAAGTAACAAACATACACACACACACACTCAAAAACGTTCGCCTTGATAATATTAGTGTGATATATACATATAGTGCGATATTAACGGAAGCGAAGAAGCTAATTTGTATTTAATGTTTTCATCAATTCCATATTATGATCAGATACTAGAACGTAATGTGTATATTTTACCATCTCTGATAGGTGGAACCCGAGAAATGAAACAATTTTGATTGGTCGAAAATGTTGACGATCAAGTCAAAGTCAAAAGTCAAAGTCAAAACGTTTGAATTAGGCCATTAAACGGCACTTTTGAACGTCATCATTTACAGTTCAGTAAAATAATAATATTACATTCATAAAGTGACTCTACTGTCCATTCGGAAAGGTAAAAAAGGAAACTCCATAGTTACTCTTTTCAAATAATGGTTTTTCAAAATTTGGTATACAAAAATTAATTTAATATTATGTGAGGACGATGCACCCAGAGTATGCTACTTAAAGGAACAAAGTATTACCAGCAGGGGTAAACTTATTCTTTTTCTAAATAAATTTAGGTAAATGGTACTCAAATATTTACAAATATTGGAACCATTAATTAAACAGTGTGTGAGTTAACAGAAAAATAAAAACACAAAAAAAGGAACAGTATATCTATAAAGTTAATACATAAAACAACCAGTTTGATTTTGTCTACACCCTTTATTGTACTATGGAGCCGGACCAGCATGTTTCCAAGCATTCTTATCCTGAATGTAACCAGGATCATATAACAATTCTGATAAGTGGAACCCGAGAAATGAAACAATTCTGATTGGTCGAAAATGTTGAAGATCACGACATGTCGATTATTAACACACATTGGTTTTATTAAAGAAGTTAATAAACATAGTGGATTAACAAACTGCAATTTGTTGTTGCCAAACATAGGGATGTTGCAATGGTTAAAAGCCGTATTCATAGCCCGTCCAAAATACGGTTGGCAAGCTTTACACCATGTACATCACTAATCATGTCCAATCTTTAACGTAAATACATGAGAATGCAACAAAACGAAGGCCAACACAGATAAGAATAACAGAAATTTCTTGGCAAACCGAATAGTAAGTTGTTTGTTTTATTGAAAGTTCAGTTGGAACGTTGGAACAATGCCTGGCTTTATTAAAATTGTACTTTCTTCTGGCCTTGTTGATAGTGGAATAAATATCGTATATTTGATTTGGTTCTTGACTATAAATGGCGTAAGCAAGTGAGCCGTTTTGAAAACGAAGGTGGTTTTATCTTCTTGTTCTTCGATTTTAAGTCCCTTGCGGTCAACCTTCGTTGAGTTTCGGATAGGCGATGTGGCCGTAAGTTTTGGAGTCACAAAGGTTTACCGAGTACTTATCATTGTAAGGTCTCCCCGAAGGTAAACAGATGACAGTCGCAGGAATCTGCTTTATATGAGACGCATACTGGGCGATGTGGCGATGCTTGGAGGAGACTTGTGTCAAGCAGTAGATGTCTTTCGGCTTAAATGATGATGATGATGATGATGCTTACCCTTATTTATGAATTTCATCTTAATATTTTCGTATTGAAATTGGCAGTCTTACCAACGTTACGGATTGTCAGAATGAATCAGAAAGAAAGAAGCCAGATAATCTGACTCCAGTCTTGCTAAGAACTACCGTGTTACCTAGTTAATGGGTTGTGGAGGTATGGTTGGCAGCCACTCCACGTAAAATACTGGTATTCAGCTGAAACCGACGGCAGATGATAACACTCGTATGGAAATAATCTCGTTTGTTTGACCACCCTTACTAATGAAGGCTCCATAGTTAGGTACACTAAGAAAAAAAGACGACAAAGTCTTTCGGTATTATAGCTGCCGTCTTTATTTTATTTTTATTTTTCTTTATTAGGGACAACAAACAGCAGTATATTAAATATTACACATGATTGGAGTACTAAAATAATAGAATTAACAAATACACTACTCACGACATTATCCACAGATTACCATATAAAATACTTAGCATAGGTACTGTTGTTCGATTTCTTTCATTATTGTTTCGAGAGTTTCTATAATTAATCCAGAAATGTCTGACATCGTTCACAATTTTATTGACGAGAAAATTTTGCGGCAAAAGAATCTCTATTTCTACTAACTGCTCTACTTTTACCACAAGACAACAGCGAATACAAAAAAAAAATTGGCAAACATAGTGTAAGTTGCCGTTTGTTTTATTGAAACTTAACTTGGAAACATGCCTAATTTTATTAGTTTGCAGGCTCTGCCTTTTGATCTACGACAACGTTTTGTTCACAGAGCTCATAGATGCTTCGGCAGCCAATGCTGCAGACGGGAAAGTCCAAACTTTAAATACAAACCAAGCTTGTCATTGAGTGTCAACGTTGATGGCTTGTGACAATTCTGACCATGGCTCAGTGCAATGAGGGTTTTCTGAGATGACGTACACCAACGGGCCAATTCTACTAATTTTAAGCAACGTTCGCATTCACATCTCAGTCGTTGTCTATCTAAAAGCCTAAATTTTCATACTTTTTAACAGATTTCGACTGACATGCAAATGCGAACGTTGCTTCAAAAATAGTAGAGGTGGCAGTCAGGTGGCAACACTGAGGCGTCAAGACTATGCGCCTCAAAACGCTTATGTTTTCTAACATAACTTAAATTTTCAACGTCAACGTCATGTCAGACATTAACATGTTACATAAAGTCACTTTTTCAAAGAAACAGACATTACATTTTACTTTTTTTACCGCTTTTTTTTAAATTAATGTGGGTTTGCTCTTGACTCTAGTCTAGGTCATAGATGACAGAGACAAAACCGACGATGGAGCGAGCTTACCCAGAAGAAGCCGGTTCACTCTAATTTTGAAGAGATTAGGGTTGTTGTATACGTTCGGAACACAGACGTATTTAGTGTTTTGCCAGGGCTGCGGAATTATGCCAGGGTTGCGGATTTTATTCGAAAGAGTCACCGCGGCCCTGGAACGCAAAGGGCATAATACGTATAAGTTTTAGTCAGTAAGAGTCTGACACGGCCTTCCGCTCCACCCAAAGCGGAAGAAGTCATATGATGATTTCCCATCCTTAAAAAAAAAAGACAGAGAGTTCCACGCCTTTGCTGTGCGCATTATAAAAGACGTTTGGAAACGTTTAGTGCGAATTGGTGGAATAGCAACAAGGTAGGGATGGTAACTTGCAGTGCGTCTAGATGTCCGATGGTAGAAGGGGGCCGGTGGGATGAGGTCGAGGAGTTCCTGGACACTCTCCCCGAAGTACAATTTGTAGAAGACCTACAAACAGGCAACCTTGCGACGATGAGCCAAGCTGTGAAGCTTGGCATCTACCAGTTTTACGTCGCCAATAAGCCTTTTAATTCTGCGTTCCACCGAGTCAAGCGCGGCAAGTTGGTATTTAGCTTAGCCATCTCAAAGGAGGCTGCAATACTCCATGCAGGATCGGACGTGTGCTTTGTAAAGGGTTAAAAGCTGTCCAGGCGTGAAGTATCACTTCACTCTATTTAGGATGCCCAGCTTTTTGGCCGCAGTTTGGGCTTTGTGCTCAATGGTGGCACCGAAGTTCGGACTGGGTGTCAGCTAGATGCCTAGGAGCTTGAGCCGATCGGTTACAGGGACAGATGTACCCCGAAAAGTAGGAGTTAGGTCGAAACGACTCCTTGCCTAACTCTCTCTCTTCTTGCCTTATAGCACCAAGTGCTGGCGGAAATTTTCCTGAAAACCCTCATTTTGTGGTTACAGACATTATATTAGTAATGGCATCTCTAGTTACTGCCAGTATGGCATTCCATGCTCTGTGGCTTTGTATAACTCCTTTAGTATTATCTCCTACATGATATATTTACGTAGATATTCCATTTAATGACTAGGTCAATGGGTATTGCTTTCCGGAAACCGTATCAGTTGCCAGATTATACCGTTAGTCGCTTCTGTATCGGATGCGGCAGTGCTATATATTTTGTATGCCATATTATTTTATGGGAGAAAGTGGAATAAATCTTGATGAAGATATTTTGTTTTTGGATTATTTATTCTTTCACATTTGTTTGTTGATATTTTTGTCGTAAGTGCGACAGTGGGGCGTAGATTCTTAGGTTTCATTTCAAAAGTGTTGGCATCAAATCACATCATCTGCCTAGCCTTTTCCCAAACATATTGGCGTCGACTTGCAGTCAAACCAGATTCAGCTGAATACCAATAATTTACGTGGAGCGGATACCCACCAGACCTCCACAACCCATTAACTGGGTCTTGGCAAGAGTGGAGTCAAATTTACTGGCTTCTGACAATCCGTAACGACTGCCAAAGATCTAAAAATGACAGCCGGGACACACGGCGTAACATACTTTCGGAGGCACGGAGGAAACTCTGTATGTTAATATGGTTACCCATCCACAGATCAACCTTGGCAAGCGTTGCTTAACCTTGACCCGTGCGGCTGTTATTCTTTAGCCACGAGCTCCTCACATAAAATAACGTGAATCTAATAGTGGTAGATATTATTTAACATTAACATTTATGTCCATCGGCTTAGAGGCAAACGAGCGTGATGTTTTGTTGTTTTGCTTTTATTTTTCCTATTATTTGGTGATATTCCTAATCATGATATAGTGCGTGACACGAGCAATATAAAACTAAGTGATGAATTGTTCACAGAGGGTTTATATAACATCCACGAGTCTGAAACTCATCACTGTCGTACCTAATTTAGATAGGTTATTTTATTTTTTTAAAGGATTGGAAGTCATCAAATGACTTCTTACGCTCTGGGTGGAGCGGAAGGGTGTGTCTGAGTCTTACTGACCAAAACCCATCCGAGTTCCTTCTAAAGCCCTTTGCGTTTCGGGGCCGCGGTGACTCTTTCAAACAAATTCCGCAACCCTCGCAGATACTATCCAGCTGTAGCGAAATGCTTTCAATGATACCGTTGAACTAACATAGATTTTGAGAGAAGTTTTTCAGATGTTTATTAATGTCAATCAAGCTGAATGGATTTAGGTGAAACATAGCACACAGGTACACCATAACCTGGATAAGGACTTTTGATACTTCTTGCTACCGTATTAGGGCAAAATAGTATATTTCTGGACCTGCACGTGGATGCTGATAAAAGCTAGACTTTCAAATTTTGGACAGACCATGTTGGTATTTATATTTATCAGTACCTAGTACGGTAGTTAATTTACATAAATCTCTCCATAAATTGAACCTCTTTGCTAGGCCAAAATAATAAGTAGGTCACACACACGTCGTATGTCTTGCTTATGCAGTAATAGCCGTAAGATTCTAATGAATCAGGAAATATTGACATGTTAGTTCCACCCTCGCGGCAATTTATTACATAATGCTCCTCCTACTAGTTCGGCTATTAGATTTGTATTAAAATGTTGCTTATATTTTTTCGTTATTTTCTTTAACCTGGATAATTTTATCTCATAAAAGTATTTTTTTCTAATAAACTGAACAATAGCCTTGACCTTTGTTTGAACCCAATTATTTATCATGTTATCATTTCCAATAAATAATTCTATCTGAGATTTATTTCAGAAAATCTGTATAATACTTTTTCATTTCCATTACAGTGAAATAGACATTTCTCTTGAAAAACAAAACCAATTGCCACTTCAAAATAAAAACAAAAATCTGACTACACAAAAATCATTTTCAGATTTCTGTTGATCCAAACTGTTACCAATCAAAAGGCAGGATTCAGTTAAAACACTCCATCCAACATTCCATTGTGATGAACATGTACGGCAAGTAATCCATCAAGAATTCTGTTTGCTTTTATACGGGCTCGATTTTATTTGCTTTTATCATATCCATCGTTTTAATTAGTCGACTTGTTATTTAATTTTCTTTTAAATTTTCTTGTAGCTGTCGTTGGTGTTAGTTTTGCACAGAAAACGTTGCGTTTTATTTCGAAATAATATAAATTTAAGTTTAACGTTTAGTAAGGGACCGAAAATAAATCCCTGTGGCACTCCAGTTTAAACGTGGAGGCAAGTGTCATTTTTTTTCAGTCAAATACAATGCATTCTAGTCTATGCATTATTGTGTAGCATGGTTTGAGTAAACACTAATAAAAATGTTTTCTCACTTGGATAACGAGATGATTTCCTGACTTCTGTTTCATAGTGAACCGAATCGAAAGACTTACCCATACCCATTTCATTTTTTTGTAAAATGTTCAATCATGTCGAGTGTTCCTTTGAGTAAATCGCTGCTGTTTAACAATCGAGGCTTTGAGACAATGGTTATATCATATTCTTATTAAATGAGCACCCAGATAACCTTATTGACTTACTTTATTATGCTTGACGAAAAACTGTTCGCAAACTGCGTACTCTTCTAATACTCTAAGTCCCAAAGCTACCCTGCTTCAAATGTTTACGTAAACATAAGTATATGTGCTGTTTCCAAAAGACTCGTCCTCCACAAACAAATTATTTTTAGGTTATACATTTTTTGTCCTAAATAAATAACGCTGATTTTCATATGGTCGTAATAGAGTGGGTTGCAAAAGTGTACCAGATTTGAGCGGATTAATTCGCCTTTTCATATTTATGTTTCACGGCCGACGGGGGACAATCTGTAAATGTGTAAAAATGAAAATTTATTGCTGGGCAGAATATCAGGTAGACTGGTCTGAAAAAATGAGCACTTTATAAATGAGGACGTCGGTGTGTTTTTAAATTAACGTTTTTGTGGGAAAAAAATCTAGTTGTGTAAAGATAATAGGGGCTCTGATTTACTGGCTATTCTGTGAATTTCGTTTTAAGAACAGATCAATCACCATGACAAAGCAAACATTATATTTCTACTAGAAAAGAGGAAAAAATAATCACGTAAGCGTTCCCCAATTCGACGATCCGTCTATTAGGTAGAGCTGATACAAGTTTGTTTACAAATCCTTGTGTCAGCCATCAATGGCGCGAATTATGAAGAAAAGGGAAAGGAAAAATAAACAAAGTTCAACCCAACTGAAGTAACGTTCTCAGAAATAACTTGAATTCTTCGACGAGTGATTTTGCCGATCGTGTCAATGAAAAACATTTTTTAACATGGTCATTTGAGCAGTGGTCCCCAAACTAGGCAGCATTTTGGGGTCTGAGTTGCGTTAACTTACAGTTAGAAATGCAACCTTTAAAACAAGAAAATTCAAATACAAGTCTACTAAGACTGCTCTCATTACATTTCGATACAGGTTAAGCCCCTAGTTTGTCAACCAACCTTGAACCAACGACCCACCGACCCACTGCCTGAGCATAAACTATTGGATCCATAATTCATGGGACGAAGGGGAGCGCCCAAATAAAAAGTATGATTTTTACGCAGTTGTGATTATGCGTAAATCGTCCAAGTTATGTGTAATAGTTTGGTACTTATCTACTAACCTCTACAATTGGAAGAATAAAAGCGTAGTAACATTTTTATTTTATTTTGCGTTAAAAACAGCACCTTGCGTAACTCAACTCAAGCAGAGGATGTTGGAAAAAAAGCCTGGCTGAAGTGGGGATGAACTGGCCATGTCACACGAATACACCTGGAGTTATAGGCGTAGGCACATCTACTTTATTTAAACTCACATTTTTGTTATTTTTATTATAATTTATAGTGTAACTTGTCTTAAGTAACTAATTTAATAATAGTAATATTTCTTTTTTAATCATCTAGGGTTTAGTTTAAGCAAAATCCAATTATGTATGTGTGTCGTTTTGTGGTAATTAATACTTTTTCTTTCTTTCTCTTATGATATTATCACTCACTGGACTCAAAGCGAGGACGTTGCCGTTGAGATCTACTGCGGCGTAGGTGGTGTCAAACTTAATATTTGTGTAACTAATTGTGTATAATTGAAAGTTGGAATTTTTTATTGTAATTTTACTTTTTTTTTCATTGTTTCCATTGCGGATTATAAGTTAAGTACAAACTTAAGTCTGGAACGCTTTCTTATAAATGTAATGTGTACTCATTGTTGAAGAGTCAAACAAAATAAATAATTAAAACTTGGCCAGTTTTGAAAGGAGAAAAGAAAAGCCTATACTTAGCAAAAGCACACAAACTAGGTTTGGAAAAAAAAATGGTTGTCTGTAAAGTAGGTTTACGGACGATAGTTTAACGTGACAAGGTCATAACAAAACATTGATGAAATGATCGTAACGTTACAATGAGCGTAACGTTACAATGAGTCATCCTTTTCGTTTGAGCAGCCAGCGTTCAACGATTTATTAGACGCTGTCACGTCAAAATACAGTTCAATAATTATATATTTTTTCAATCTTTTGTAAAGACGTTGTCACGTTAAACTATCGTCCGCAAACCTACTTTACAGATAACCAATTTTTTTCTTATCATCTCTAATTAGTTCGAACTATTTGCTTATTAAGCTAGTGCGATGAAAATGGGCATCAAAATGGCAGCGGAAGCTGCGATTAGAAGATAACTGTTTGATCAGATAACGTACTCTATTGCTTTACTACTAAAAATAGTTAACATAAAAGTATGCATGACGTTTAAAACAGCTGAACTGGTTTAAATTAAGCTTCGTATATGGATAAACCATGTCCGGTATTATCACGACGGATGATTTTTAATCCCCTAGTAAGTTCACGCGGAATTTTTTGTTAAAAAAAACTGTGCTCATCGTAATTATTAATTCTGTATGAATATTAACACTGTTACTGCCTTTAGAGACAACAGTGAAGGATGAATAAAGGTCGACTAAAGAAAGTGTTTATGAGGGGACGTTAGTGGAAACACCAGGAGGAGACGCCTTAGATGGACAAGGATATACAAGGTGTTCCAGATGTGCGTGATCATTATTTAAGGGTGGCAATTAGGAAAAAAATATCAAATAAAAAATATTGGCCGACCGCAATTAATGACTCGAAAGTTAAGAAAACATCACTTTTCAAGCTGGCTGAAGCAGTTAGTGGTTTTTATTTTAGTTCAATCACAAATTCAATGCCACCGACTATATCAAGCTACTTTTGTTTAGGAATGGGAAATCATCAAATGTCTTCTTCCGCTCTGGGTAGACCGGAAGGGCGTGTCAGATTCTTACTGACTAAAACCTATCCGTGTTCCTTCTAAAGCCCTTTGCGTTCCAGGGTCGCGGTGACTCTTTCGAACATATTCCGCTCCACATCAAGCTGCTTGAAAAGTGTTTTTTTTTTTTACTTTTTAGTTTTTCGAGGTTGGGTATTTTATCAATATTTTTTGTTAACACATTGTTTTTTTTAATCTACTGCAGTTACCCTTAAATATGATCACGCACTTCTGGAAAATATCTTATTTGTGTTCGTCAGAAAGCCCATATGCGTAATAGTCACAACTGGCGTGCGGGAATGACTGTAGGAGTATCTAAGGATTGTAACACTGGTGTTCTATACTTACTGCCTTCAAGAAAAATATACATTTCAAAGGCACAAAAACTAACTTCTAATGACACTCGTTGGAAATGAAAATTACTTATATTTTTAGACCTTTTAAGGAAAAATCTTTTTTCATATCTAGCTTATACAATATTAATGAATACCATGTTTTATTCTCTACATTTCCAAGACTAACTCACTTTCACGAAATTTGAAGTGTCTATGTTTATGTCATCCTAGTTGTCGCCCGAGGATTTGCCTGCGTGAATGTCGAAAATTATCCCAAGGGAACATTCTCCCGGAATAAAAAGTATCCTATGTGTTATTACAGACTATAACCTACCTCCGTGCTAAATTTCATCAAGCCACGTTAAGCCGTTCTGATGTGATTGAGTAACAAACATCCATCCATCCATTCGGACATACAAACTTTCGCATTTATAATATTAGTAGGTATAGATTTAATCCAGTACACTTTTCCATCAGCCATGATTCACAAAGGCAGTGCTATGCTTTTAGTACACTTATATGTCACTAAAAGTGTAAGTAAAATTTTCAACAAATAACGTAACTTCGCACGGAACGCGTGATATTTTTCAACGCCATACTTTAGGGATCATTTTTTGCTTATATTATTTTGAAAAATGTCCGCGAGCTGTGAAAGTTTCAAATTATCGTTAGTTGAGTTATATCAGTGAGAGGTGTGCCATAGCAAAGGCTTTTGGGAATTCAATTATTCAAACAAATATTTATAACTTGAAGAATACTATACTTCCATTATATTCTATTTTTGATCGTTCAAGATATTATCTGAAGTTATTGTACTTAGAAAGCGTTTAAATTCAGGTCGCCATATCATCGCAATGACAATTCATCATCATCATCGTCATATCAGCCGAAAGACGTCAACTGCTAGACTTAGGCCTCCCCAAGTGTCTCACATCCAGTGGCTACCCTCGACCCTCACCAGGTCATCGGTCCACATCGTGGGAGGCCTTCCAACGCCGTAAAATGTATGAATGACATTTATATTTACTTCTTTTCAGTTTCTGAATAAGTCAACATTATTATTATAATTAAAAAAATCCTCATATATATATAAGTAAAAACATTCTTTCCTCGTTTATATTTTTAGAAATAACTAACTCCTCTTTAATTAACTTCTAAGTAATTTCGGAACACCCACATGGTGACTTAATATGTACGCAAAATACATAAAATAAATACAAAATGTCTGAAAACCTAAAATTTGTATTAAAAGCCACTCAACATTTGTATTTATACATTCTGGCAAACATAATGCCAGAAGCCGTTTAAATGAGTTACATTTAATTTTATTCACCAGAATGTATAATACAAAACACAGTATTATACGCAGGGTTTGAGTATATGGACTAAACGCGTAACATAACAGGGTCCACTTGTTAGCTTAGGACCTCCTCGGCCGTAACAACGGCAAACATCATAAGATGCCCCGTCAAAATTCATCACACCACCTAACCCAAAAATGTATAAAAGGTTTTTGCACCGAAACTCAACACTTCACATATCAATGAATTCAATGTTCCTAATCACTTTTTCTTCCCATTTCGAAATTTACTTTTTGTACACTCAGCCCTAACTTCGGGCTTGCGCCGTCGTAGCACCGCGTAGCCGTAGCTTCAGTCGAGCTACGCCGGCCGCCCCGAACGCTACGCCGTAGCACACCATGCCGCGCGCTACGAATCTCTAACGTGGTCGAACTTTTCCTAGGATACCTTCAACTAGTTCAGTGATTATTGTGTACATTCTAGGAATATGTATAGTGTATTTTAGTGATAAAAGTGTGTATTACAAGTGTGAGTGTACACTTGCGTATAATTATTATGATCGTTGGCCGCCGCTGTCCAATTTGCAGAAACAACAAACGATGACCTTTTCATTTTGCAGGTTAGTTGTGTTTTTAATTAATATGAGATGAGAGGGCATTTTCCATTGCCAGTTTTAATTTTTTTTCTCGGTATATAAAAACTTATTACCTTTCGCGTCATTATGGTTATTTCGTGAAGTTTTATAGGCCTATAAAATTTTTTGGAATACATTAACCGGAATTGGTCGACTGTATGCGTAATAAAGTTGATTTTTTATATTTTTATGAGTTATAAATCTATCAAGATTAGCACAAAAGTCGTGAACATTGGTGAAGGGAGAATTAGGACAAATATTTGAGGTCTCTATTTATTTTACTTTGCGAATAAATTTCTTACATTTTGGGACTAAAAATGTGAGTTTAGTTTTCGTCTCGCAGCTGTTTTACTTTATGTAAATTGTTTTAATTTAATTTAGTACTCCAACTTAACGGTTTTCGTCCATATTTTTTCATTAAAATCTGTAGGCGGCCGGCTAGCCCTAGAGATTACTGAAAATTATGTACATTTTAATATTCTAAAGTATATTAATGTTACTCTGAGTTTAATTAAAATTGAACCTAAGTTTTTTAAGCAGGTTTTTGTATTATTTCCATCCTTGAATTATATATTTTTTTTCTTTATATAATCAACTTTACTGATCAATATTTTAAAAGCGATTAACACTGAACGTACCTACATAATTGTTTCGTAATATACTCTAAATACCCTATTATATATAAATACATTCGAAAAAACGCAAAAATAATTTCATGAAGATCGGAACAGATTTTAAGGGCAAGACGGCACGAAAAATCTTTTAATGCTGGAATGTGATTCATGAGACAATCATGAATATAAGACAATCTTTATGAGAAACAAAAAGTATGCGTAATTTTTAAGGTTGGCATGAATTTTCTTAGGGGATCTTTTATGAAGAAGGTCTTACGAATACTTATATTCGTTTTCATGCAGTCATATACGAAAGTGGCTGTCATTTGTAGATATTTGAGAGTCGTCACAGTTAGTCAGAAGCTGTTTTTTTTTACTTGAAAAAGCGACGGCCTATCTACATATATAGCTTCCAGTAGAAGTCAGATAGGTCAGATAGACCGGAGGTCGTAGTCGCTCCATCATCAGACCACAAGACGTACGGCGATGCGCCACCAGTACATGGTGGACATCCCACCCACACGCAAAAAACGTTTTGGGAACACATTCATTGTGCGTGCAGCTAAGGAGTGGAATTTCTTGCCAGAAATTGTGCTTCCTGATGGCTACAACCTGGAAGTTAATAGTGAATAGGTTACTTCTAGGCAAGCGTGCTCCATCTTCGACCACATCATCGCTTACCATCAGGTGAGATAGTGGTCAAACGCGTGCCTATCAACAGTAAAAAAAGGGAAAATACTGGTACTCAGCTGCATCGGGTTATGAAGCATCTACATAGCAGCAATCAATCTATATTGATTCAATGTTTAGTGGTGGTGATTGAAGAAGATGAACCAAGGATCGCACTCCGTGGAATGAATTGGAGAGAACTAGGCCCAAAAGTGGACTTTAGCTTGATTATGAAGACAGAGCAAAGATTTCATTGGATAAGTAATTCAAGTTTAAAAAAAATATATCTCAACTCTTCAAGTTTCTAACGTAACAGATTCTGCCAAATTAAAATTGGACAATGTTAGTTGTTGTGCTTACTAGCCAAATAGAAAATCCACCGTTCAAGTCACTTGATATCGCATCAATCAGTCAAAAACATCCTGTTACCTTAATGAAAAAAAAAACAAAATTTATGCGAAACAGTTTCTTTCCCAAGCGACGAAATATGTCCTCCCAAGACGCAACTTATCACAAGGTGAAAACATCCTTGTATCAAGCAAAGTACTGTGACCGCAGAACACTGATGACGATCAATTCATCTTGTCCTACTTTTCCCTGAGGAGTTATTGTGATAACTATAGGATACTTTTAGGATATTCTAAGTATCTGTGCTTAGAGTGTCGGTTGGAGCAGTGCACAGTGGTTTTGTAAAAATCTGGCCGTGTAAATTTTAGTAAAGAGAACATGAAGTGAGCTGTCAATCCAAACAAAGAAGATAGAATGGCAGTTCAAGCTCACGCCACTCAAGTTTTCACGGTGATAATATTAATATAACGAAGATTATATTAATTGGAAAAACTTTTCTTAATTATTTTTTTATTCAAAATCTACACGAAACATATTTACATAAATTCTGCCATACTGCATAACAGTTTGTCGGCAGTGCAATACAGTTTGTCGGGAGACTTAGACTTAGAAAGGTGCTACTACCTTATTGAGTATTTCTAAGATTTGATACGGAAGAGGGTTATTTTGGCGCAACTTATTTTTAACAATGAACTGCTAGGTAGCTTTAAATTAGGTTCAATTATTGCAAGTTTTCAGAAGATTTACTTGAGATTTATCTGGTTACTGATCAAGGCAATCGGGTTTAACTTAGACTTTTGTCGATGAAGGACTATTTTTTTCGGAAGTTTGAGAACCTTATGAATGAGGAACAAAAATTTTGAGTTTGATAGATTAGGAGCAGCTTTGCAAATAAAGGAGGATTTTCTAAAGGAAGCGAGGATTTGAATACTTCACGTGATTATGTATATGTATGTGTACGGCCGACATCTGTGGATTGCAATCGAATCGCCAAAGACCTTTGTTTTGCATCCGTTATCATGATTAACTTCATAAAGTTAAGCACATCATAGCATCAGTAGAAACGCCAGTCTATCAAATATTCAAAAAGAGAAAAAACGAACTCAACAAAACAAAGAGTATTCAAACAGCGAAATTCTCATGGAATACGATTCATCACTTTCTTCAGTCCCTGGGGACTGTATTGACGACAATCCCTTACATAAAACAACATACATCCCTATAGTCGATCTTCTAAAAGGATGTCTGTTTTTCTAGCACGATTTTGTACTATTATAGCATAGGCTTTCGTTATGAAATTTTCTGCAGATATTAGTATTCTTTTGTCGTACTATCAAGGTCGGGAATGTAATAGTGTGAGATATCTAGTGTTGCCTGTAAAGGGTCGTGTTTTTATCTCAATTTGTCGTATTTTGAAGAGTGACAGATATGAACACTGACAAGTGACACCTATTTTGTACGTGTAGTGTATTTTTGACAAAGGGGTTGAAACTTGACACTTTGATTTGTTTCTTAGGACTGATTTTTCAATGGTCTGACAATTTTATTTCAAGGAATTAATAAGACACGTTCACTGTTTTTGCAGGTGATATTTTGTATGTCAAATCACTATATTTATTGTGCAATTAAATTATTATTTGACTTTTGGAAAACGGTCCATAGTCGCATATATCAAAATAGTTTCCTTGCTGTTATCCAACACTTGAAATAGATAGTTATTAGCTACTATTATATTTTAACTAAAGGCGAGTTTAATCATTAAAACTGAACGCTATCTAAGCTGCGTTCAAGAGATAAATCATATCAAATTAAGTTCTTTGTTTGCTAGAATGTCGGTATAAATTACAATACGATCGAGTGTTACCTACAATTGAGCCAAACATTCTGCAAGTCCAAGTGGGCATGCAAAATTTAAATGAAACACTAAATAAAATTAAAATGGTAAAATAATTAATAATAGTAATTTATTGATACAATCATTAAAATGTCTAAATACGATCAATATATTCGGATACCGTTAAAATTGACAAAATTCAAAAGTTCAATTATTGTATATTATTTATACAATATGTTGGCCTGTGTTGTGAGCATTTGAACGCAATTCAAAACTGAAATGTACCTATAACTGATGATGACATCAGATAGGTACATGAAAAATAAAAATTTTGTCACTGTTCTTACAGTATTTTATTTTCTTCCGCTTAATATAAAAAAAGAATCAGCGGAGTAGTATATACTCTGATTAAAAGTATCCAAAGACAATAAATTCAGACATAAATAATAATTTTTATCTAAATACCAGGAAAATTAAAATTTGTGTTGTGTTTAATTAGTTACCTGAGAAGGTAATAATTATACAATTCTGAGAACGCCAATTTACATCTGAGGCAGTAATTTTGGTTTTATTTTTCAAAGTTTCAAGATATTTGACTAAAACTTCGTGGAAGCCATTTTATAACAAAACAGAGAATTTTATAAAACCCACGCCTGAGAACTAAATAAAAAGAGCTTCCAATAACTAAGAAGTTTATTCTATGAACAATGAAAAACTCAAGAATGAATAGTTTACCCAAAAGAGCAGTTCTAAGAAAAGTCGTTAGTTGTATCATGATTTTAATATTTCCAACAACTTCATATTGAATAATTTTAAAGAGGAGCGCTATTAAAGAAAACGTTTTTTTCAAAGAAATAAAGTATTGCAAATACGGACTTAAATTTATAATTTTAGACTCACTTTAACATATAAATAATTGTAATGATAATTTTATTTTTATTTTATTTATTTGGCTCACCAACAATTGAAAAATAAAAAATATAAAAAATAAAATAAAATAAAATAAAATAAGTAATGATAATGATATTTATTTTGTAAGTAGAACAAAATATTATTATTTTGTAAAAAATATTAAACTAAATGCCGTAAGTAATCGGCTGACCATTAATATGTATTTATTAAAGTTTGCATTTCGAGACAGAACAATAAAGGATCTCGCATAGCCCCGCATTTCACCGAAGAACCCTAAAGCTATCCATCACTAGCCAAGCCGATTTGAATTTCGAATGCTGATAATCTTCCATTGAGTTCCGACCAAAGCGCGGAATCCCGCATTTAGAAAATTGGTGTAATCCCATTAGATAAAAACTTTCATTTGTTTTTTTTTTGTGAGGAGCGCGATCGATCTTGGTCCGTAGATGGGTCACTAGTCACGATCCATTTCATTCTGAACTTCTCTGTGCCTTGTAAACCTCGTTTATCCATTGGTCACGGCAGTCATTTTTAGATCTTTGACAGTCGTTACGCGTAATCAGGAGCTCAAAAATCTGACACCATTCTCGCCAAGGAGTATTAGGTGTCCCAGCGTTTTTTTTTATATGTATGGAAAATCATCAAACGACTCCTTCCGCTCTTGGCGGAGCGGAAGTGTAAGACTCTTGACTGACTTAAACCCATCCGTGTTCCCCTAATGCCCTTTGCGTTCCAGGGCCGTTGTGACTCTTTCAATGAAATTCCGCAAACCTGGGAAGCCCCTTGTTGGATTATGGACATCAGATAAGCAGTTGCTCCACGTAAAATACTGGTATGGGAATACCAGTATTTTACTTCCAATCGGTTTCGGCTTTCCATTCGGCTTCCATTCGGTTAATCTGGAAGCCGACTTCATCATACTTGGGACTATGTTAGGCTGGACTTGTTCTTTTTTGACATTAATTCACCAATCAGTAAACGATTTTGTTTCATAATTGAAACGTTCCGCAGTAATATGTGGCTGCAATTTTAAATAACTGTATTTTTAAATGGAACTTCAATTTTTTAAACGTTTTGTATCGAATAGTTTGAGCCTGGATTTACACAATCCGGCTCAACGAATGAATAAAATGTAGCCAACTGTGATAGAATGATCCGTATTACGTTGGCTTGATTTTAAGCGTGTCATTGCTTATGACATTTTGAACGCTGAACTGTTTTTGGTATCTGTTCCAATTTTTCATAGAATAATCTGGAGAGATTAATGTACTAACAGTTTAAAATTGGTCCTAAAAAATATTCCTATTTTAATCTTTTTTTTTTTTAATGATGGGAAATCATCAAAAGACTTCTTCCGCTCTGGGTATAGCGGAAAGGCGTGTCAGACTGCCATGTGTTGTTTCTGCATCACCCTAAGTTAGATTACTACAAAATGGAGAAGGTATAAAATCATTTATATAGTAATTTTACTAATCCATAAAGTCAAATAGTGGTCATAGGTGTGATAGTGTGGGGATAGGGGGGGGGCTGGCAGGGTTGCAAAATTTGTTCGAAAGAGTCACCGCGGCCCTGGAACGCAAAGGGCATTAGGAGGAACACGGATGAATCTGAAACTCTCCTCCACTCCCCCCAGAGCGGAAGAGAGTGAGGTGTGCTGGAAGAAATTTGTTTGAAACAAGCAGTACCTTTGAGGTCTTTTCTCTATGCCAAATTCTATCTATACCAAAATTTCTTCATCTTTTAAAAGTGTACTTTTGCCCGCGACTTCCCACGCGCATTTCCCATTTTTTCTCGTTTCCATAAGAATTGCGGGGAATCCTCACTTAGTGCTCCTCTATACTCCCAAAGAAACTACATGTCAAATTTCAGCTTTCTACGACCAGTAGTTTCGGCTATGCGATGTTTGTTAGTCACTGAGTCACTCACTCAGTCAGTAATTCAAAAGCTTTTTTCATAATGTATCGAGAAATTATAATCTCATAGAGATTTATTACAATCTTACGGAGTCTGCAAATTTGTGAAAGATAAGTAATGACTATGATTCTCAACTGTTTGGCCCGTCAACTTGAGTCCAATCTTATTACAAACATTATTTTGGTTAAGAAATAAGGAAAACTACAAAGTAGCTTACTATGCAGAAGATTCAGCAGAATAAAAGAAATAGCGGATAGGTATGTAAAGTGAAACTTGTCATCCGAAAAGGTCAAAGATGACAAGTGAAGAAAAATAGATTTCGAAAATCTCGAACACTGTAGGATCTACAGTTACTGTCCCTTTGTCGCCTTTTACTGCCCTCGGGGGAACCAATCCGGTGATCCCATTCGTAACACGGAACCAAACGGCTTGTGATTGGGGTCCCGTAGTGGCAAAAACGTAAGCAATATTTGTTTATATGCCTGCAGGAACGAAATACGGAAATAAATGGAAGGAAAATCTGAAAATCTAGGCTGCCCTAAATCCTTCTATCATTTTGTGGAAGTTCCAGTGCGACGACAGAGGGAATTTCAAGGAATTGGGTCGATGGACCGAAAGTTTATCTAACCATCTCGTAGTCCAGTTTTTGTTTAAATCTCACAAAATTGCATTTAATAATGCAGACATGACAAAAATATTGGTTTCAATATTTTAAGTATTTTATCGTCAACGCAGCAAACCAAACCATTTAATATTATATGCGAATATAATTGTAAAAATCTGTGCGATATAACGAAAACTCATTCAAATCAAAACTTTATCTCGCTGTATGTTCACTATATTTGACTAGAAAACGTGATAATAATATTATTTGAATATTGAGTGCTGTCGAAACGCAGAGTGATATTATAACTAGCTTTTTCCCGCGACTTTTTACGCGATTATCCCGTTTTTCCCTATCTTAATTTTCCAAATCCGAACTGTTGTTCCAAAAATTAGTGCGTTCAAAAAAACAAACAAACTCTATAGCTTTATTATATTATACTAGTGGCCCGCCTCGACTTAGCCCGGATGTATTTTTTTTTCAAAATTTTCTTTCTTATACACCTCGCCCTGACAATTACAAATAAAACAAAAAAATAATGATTTAAATCATTCAAGTCGTTTTCAGGTTATGCGCGTACATACATTTCGGCGATTCATTTTTATTTATATAGATTATTATAGTATAAATTATATTGCTAATTGGTAGAAAACATGGCGGGTGGCCATTGCTAAGCAGTGCGACAGTTTTGGCTAAATAAAATTATTTAATAATTGCCAATTAATAAAACGCTTTATCTTTTAAGCATGCATGTGTTATGTAGTATAGGTAATATTATTATAAAAATAAGATTCAAGTAGATATAAGGCAAATATTTATTTTGTTTAAACCATTTCAATAAAACTGTTATATATAAGGGTAGGTAATAATGTTATATAGTATAGGTAATATTATTATAAAAATAAGATTCAAGTAGATATAAGGCAAATATTTATTTTGTTTAAACCATTTCAATAAAACTGTTATATATAAGGGTAGGTAATATTATTATAAAATAAGATTCAAGTAAATATAAAGAAAATATTTATTTTGTTTAAACCATTTCAATAAAACTGTTATATATAAGGGTAGGTAATATTATTATAAAATAAGATTCAAGTAAATATAAAGAAAACATTTATTTTGTTTAAACCATTTCAATAAAACTGTTATATATAAGGTAAATTATAATGTTTCAAGTAAATAATACATTAATAATAATATTAAATTTATCGTTAGTATTAATATTCAGATTTATCATTAATTATCTTTATCGTTATTTATCCACTTCAGAACTTTATTATTTCTGTTATATATAAGGTAAATTATAATGTTTCAATTAAATAATACATTAATAATAGTATTAATTTATCTTTAGCATTAATATTTAGATTTATCATTATCATTATGTATTCACTTTGCAGAGCATTTTTAGGGGGAACACAACATAACTATACTATATTCATAGTCATACTATAATTTTATAACTTCAAACTACTATAAAGAACTATAAAGAAAAGATAGCCAATAGGCAGGAAAAGTACTTAACTGGTGATCTGCTCGTCCGACGGCTCGACTAAGAATGCCCCACAAAGGGTTGGGCTCTTGCTTTTATACACAGTGACAAACAACTGACGTCATCGAGCCGTTAGTACAGAGAACACTTATACAAAATTGATCAACTAGACTACATTTTACTTAATAAAAGTGATATAAATATACTGTTAAAAGTATAATTATGTCACGAAATAAATATTGTAATATAAATACTGTAAAAGTGGTTTTAACAATGATTTTATGATTTGAATCACAACCGAATCAACTTCCGAAATCAAGGAATCTTTATTTCACTTATACAATTAAAGAAATAGTGCTAAAAATTATAAAAAATTAAAAAGATATAACACATGCATTAAACAATAACACATTTTATGTGTCATCAGCATATAAGTTTCCTTGTTCCATGTTAATCGCGGTTTGTGCAATACGTTTTCTACATCCATTCCATCCTCTCAACCGTCACGCTATAATTCACTCCCTTTTCCTCTATGTCATTCCTAACACAATCCACCATATTTAACTTGGCCTTCCTCTCCGTCTCCATCCATGAATGTTATTTTAGTCATAACCGTTTCATCAAATGCTATTCACATCACATTTATAAGTGTATTATTTTTGCATTTATTGGTTCCTGGCGATTCTGGTGACACTTTTGTTTGCTTTATGAAATAAAAAAGAGTGTGTGTACTTATGTACACGCGTTAGAAGTTATACTTCTTTGGCGTATGGAAAAAAATAACTAAAAAAAAACATTCACAACTAAAAAAATATAAAAGTTTTAAATTATTTGTATTGTTTTCAGCTTCAATTTGTTGCGTTCGAACGATCGCCAATGAAGTCTATTACGCTAAATAACTGATACGTTTCATAGTTTTAAAACTGTTTGTTCATAAAATAGGGCAGATATCATGCAAATTTTTTTTTTATTCTAATGTTTTGTTAGTAGTATTTGAAATTAATACCAACTTTCTATTCTGAATGGTGTGTACCTGAGATGTTTAAGGGTACCTACTTACAATGATATATAAGTTACGAGACTCCTTTTTTCAAAATAGTCAATACTAATAATTATTATAAACGGTAAAATTCTTTGTTCCGTTCTACTGTAGATACAAATCCGATTAAGAAAACTCATTCATGAAGTGGCTGTTTTTTGTCTTCGAAAATCATCATATTCCAATAAAATCTTCTAGGATACAATAAAAGGAGCTGAGCCGCGGGAAAAATTAGTGTCTAATCAATTACTTTTATCAAAATATTTGTATCTTATATTTTGGCGCTTTATTTCGAAATTAAAACCACATTCTTCTTCGAAATTCAAACATAAAAGAAACAAAAGACAATCAAAAAATACTAGAACATACAACTTGAACATAGTTATCGATTTTCATGCCACCTAGAACTAACTTCACGACATAGAATTCAGATGTCGGTGTGCTCGCGCATCGTAAAAATTCACTCTCATCAGTTTTCTCCATCGCGCCATAAGAAGTATAACTTCAAAAAAAAAAAAAAAAAAAAACAACAATAAAATCCATCAAAAATTTCGACTTCACCAAGAACTGACGTAACAAGCCTCCTTACATCCTTATTATGTCACTTCAAAAAGTTTTTAACGTAGATATGATGTCCCGTAAAATTTCAATGTATCGTCTTCATTTGTTGAGTGTGTGATGTTACATTGAATAACAAAAACCGTACATAGACTACATTATTCATAACATTATCAACAGTCCAATTAATTGTGGTGTTTCATCCGAATGTAAATTCAATGGAATCAGTCTAATATTTGATTTGATAGCCAGCATCACAATGATTGCTTTGCTTACTGGAGCGAAGAGAACTTCAGTGTGTTTCCGCTTCGATAATGTGTGTGGAGCTACTACGCATATTGAGGGGTTAAATATTATTGGATATTAAAAGGTGTTAGAGGCAGTCTTGTGATTGTATCAATATTCTAATACAGAAGCAGTTTGGATTGTTAACACATCAACAACCAATTTCGATGCTACGTCATTTTGTTTTGATAATGTGATACTGAATCTCAGATTATGTTTCACCTACTTTACTGACCTCTGTGCCCCAAAACCACCTATGCGCTGCCACGAACATTGCCGTGTGTTAATTGTATCTACCATCGACATAATAATATAGAAGTGAACCTCACCAATAATTTAATAGAAAAACATTTCGATGGCCATTTTAAAGTCTTGTTTATTACCACCTATGAATAGGGAACTAGCTCAACATCACCTGTTATTGGTTTCATTCCATTGAGTAGGAGTTCAAAAGGCAATTCATATATTGTTTTTGGTGGAGAATTCATCCGTCTGCTGAATGCTCGGAGTCCACACCAGGTCAGTGTGGTGACGGTTGGGGGAAGACTATGTCCAGTAGAGGAAGTTTTTTTGCCTGAAGAAAATATCCAATTCGGTGTTTTGCCCGACCTAGGTGTCAAACTCACTGTAAACGCAATTGCGACAAATACATCTTCTTTACAGCCTGTCTTCTGTCAACATCTCACCGTGTAAGCTTAAAGTGGAGTGACCATGAAGTGAACTGTCATTGCATAGAGTTTTCATGGATTGACAGCTCACTTTATGATCACTTCACCTAAGCTTACACGGTGAAAGGTTTACAGAATCGCACTGCAATTACCTCGACCTATTGCACCAATTAACATTATAAATTACAGACCTCAAATACCGAGGTAGATTCAATACAAAGCGAAACTCTTCTAAAAGGCAAGAATACACAGTAATACGGTAGACCTTTCTAAAAGCAAGGATCATGACATAACATAACGTATGCAAGCTTTAGTATTCAACAAGTTATTTGGTGCACGAATTAAATAAATAATTCATAAGTACAAGACGGTTCAGGACGTACAGTTGGACGGAAAAGTGCTTAATCGGGCTTTACATAGCATGGTCTTTGGCAGGCTCATCACCTGCTAAGCTTTCTCTCAACTATATTGGGGTCGGCTTCCAGTCAAACTAGATTCAGCTAAGTAGTCTAATGAATAAAAACGGGCGAAGTTCGAGTTGGAGTCGCACACGAAGGGCCGTAAACCGAAGAAATCATATTTAATTTTATTGTTATTTATTTATTAAAACTTTATGCACTAAAGGTGAGTATAGGCTACAACATTTACTTGTAACAGAACAACGAGCCGCTCTATGATATGTTCTAGTGTATCATCCTTTTACAAACTAAACGTCGAGCACGCTCGCCTCTTTGTTACAAACCAACGAGCATATTGGTGTAACATTTCGTCGAGCATATTGGTGTAAAATTTCGTCGAGCGTATTGGTGTAACATTTCGTCGAGCCACGAGTGCCATGAGTATGTCCGACATTTCAGAAAAGAATGAAAGGAAGGTACAACTAAATTTTGGTAAATGCACACTCGCTGTGAGCATTTACCCGTAACATAACGCCGAGCATTCGCAGGAACGTTACATTACATGGAAATGCTTTGGAAACTAAGCTTTTGCCTGTATTGTACCATTCGTAAGAACGTTACATTACACAGAAATGCTCCAGAAAATGTTGTAGTCTATACTCACCTTAATAAAAACACTGTACAAAGGCGGTCTCAATTCCTTAGGGATTTTCTACTAGTTGACCTAAGGGTGGTGCAGAGACAACATGGCAGGTGCAACTAAAAGAAAAACAAATAGAGTTAAGAAAAAAAAACATTTATAAATTATTATTATTTATAACATAAACAAAGTTATTAAGAAAAAACGAATCCAACGTATTAACGCTGTGATGTTTCGATTTGATTGGTTATATGATTGACTGTTATTATTTTTTGATATAAAATAAGAAATCTGTGAAAACTCCGACTATATTTTTTAATACGGTCCATGAAATAGGCCACTGACAGACGGACGAACATTCAAAAGTTTTCTGTAGATTTTTATTCATTGAAATAAGATTCCTTTTAAAATAGTGACGGTACTGTTTTGGTATATACACTACACATGTTCTATCGATCTCACATGAATCATAGTATTAACGTCACGCGTTCCCGGGCAACTCCCATATTTTAAAGATCCATTTAGTTTCTCAAAAAATCAATAACACCGTCCTACATTTTGCCAATGTTGTCAACTATAGTAGGCGCCAGATAATCGTGGAATATCGGTCATTGACCCACCTACATTTATTGACATTGTTAATTTGAAAAACGGAATTAATGACACAAAACTGTCCCGAATCATCATCTCTCGTGATCCTTAACATGGTCTAATAATGAAAAACGATTCATATTTAATTGTTCAGGTACCTATGAGCAGTTATTAGGGAAAGGTCAATATACTTTATTCCACATTTATCTGGCGCCTACTATAGTAGAGCACTTTCTATGGCGACGGTACTTGTGATGAGTCGAGGCTGACCGATCAATACTGGAGACATGTGCTAGTATAGCTTGTTGTGGGTACAAGTCATTACTGTCCTACATTATCTACGTCTTAAGGTTTTATGTAGATGTCTCACGATCTGGACGACGTTTTGTTTATGAAAACAATGTGTTATTTGCATTGACTTGCATGAAACACGGAAAGTATTTTGTTTGTTCCTTCATGAATTCAAATAACACCTCTTATTACTAAGCATCCCATTACCGTAATAAATTGGCGACTGTATTTTACACACAGAGTGTTTCTTTTGTCGATTTAACGATACAATATAACATTAAAAATTGATCAGTATAATACTATTTCGTTTCGATACTAATCGAAACGAAATAGTATTATCGAAAAAAATCGTAAAATCGAAATCCGTACTCCGGATTTCGATTTTACGATTTTCGAGAATCGGCAGCGAAAAGGAACTGCCATACAAAAAAAAACATGCGGGGCAGCCTTTGAGGACTGCCGATAAAAGTGAAAACTAAGCGAAAGCTAAAGCGTTCGGTGACGATGATGCGAGTTCCATGATTTTTGTTCACCCAAAGCATTCGGTGACGGTGGCGGCAGTTCCATGATTTTTGTTCACCTAAAAAGTGCTCAACGCGCCTAAAGAATTTTCACTTCAAAAAATCGTTTTGCTGTACGGAATTTGTGACCACTGTGTTTTTTTGTGGACTGATGTGTATTTAGCGAATCATTGGACAGGTAGGTGAGTACAATGATTTGGGCTTGCATTTCTGATGTGAGTATAAAAGATACGTTATAATTTGAACAACAATATAACTGACCATACAACGAGATTTCATAATAATACAAAACATTATTAGCATCAGCTATTTTTTTTAAATACTAGCCAAAACATACTACCGTAACTCTACACCTAATTATTTCTTCAAGAATGTGAACTTACGCTGTAGTAATTCCGTCATAAAGTCCCTATTTAAGACTTTACACCCACACAAATTATTTTGTAAGTACTACAATGAAGGTTCCATCTTCATAGAACATTATTTCAGTTGCCTGTACCTAGTACATATACACAACACGTTGAACTAATTAGGAACGCCGTGAAAAATGACGTCATTCATCGCTGTCTTAGAAATTCTTACCCACCCAGGTTTAATATTTCGTCCCAAGTTTTCTTAACGTACAATTGTAGGTTATTCTGAATAACTACAGTGTTTTATGTTCTTGAGCTTTTCTTTACTTATCTTTCTTTAGTAAGAGAAGAATCTTTGTTGAAATCGGTCATTATGTTAAGGTTCTATTTCCTTGGGTAGTGGTGATGAGAATTTTAAGATGGATGTTTGGAGTGACTGGAATAGGGATGTTGCCTGGTTTAAAAAAATATGCTTCTATTTAGTCCGTAAGTTAAGTTTTTCGTTAAGTAAACATTTCTTTACTTATCTTTCTTTAGTAAGAGAAGAATCTTTGTTGAAATCACTCACTATGTTGGAGTTTTATTTCCTTAGGTAGCGGTGATGAGAATTTTAAGATGTATGTTTGGAGTGACTGGAATAGGGATGTTGCCTGATTAAAAAAAAACGATTATATTTAGTCCGTCAGTTAGATTATCGAAAAATATTGGATACGTATTTTTTATTTTATCAAATTAATAAAAAAATACGAAGATAAAACGCATCAAAGATAAGGAGTGTGGGCTTGTAACGTCACTTTTCAGTAAAAAGTGTAGTGTTTAATGACGTCACACGAGTTTTCTACGCACTGTATCGTCATTTTTTGTTTACGTGAAAAAAAAAATACGTGTCCAATATTTTTTGGAAATCTATCTGACGGACTAATTACTTTTTTTTTGTCAAAATACCCTATTGATAAAGTAAGGAATGAGTAGGAGGGATATTGAATGTGGCAGTGAGAGAAAAGATGAATGGGAATCGCTTTTCTTGGTATAGGCATGTGATAAGGAGAGATCAAAGTCATGTTACTGAAAGAGTGATGAATCATCATCTTCCTGCTCTTATCCCATGTCACTTGGGGTCGGTGCAATACGTTTTTTCTTCCATTCTGTCCTGTCACCCGTCACGTTATCACTAACTCCCTTTTCTTTAATATTACTTCCTCAAACAAATCATGAATATAAATGAGAATTGGATGGAGATAGAAATAACGAAATAGAAAAAGATTGCGGAAGAGAATTAGAAATAGGAGAAAGGATTGCGTGCGAAAACATTTGACGGAACAGGAGATGGGAGGAAGAAAACTTGTTATGCCTATCCTATTAATCAAAATGAAACACGGGCAAAAAGATAGAGACGATAGGAGAAGTAAAAAACCAGCCAAGTGCGAGTCGGTCTCACACACGAAGGGTTCGGTACCATTAATCGAATAAAGCAGGTTTCTTCTATTTTATTATTTGTTGTTATAGCACCAATAGAAATACACACATTGTGAAAAATTCAACTTTGTGTACCTATTACGGTTCTTGAGAAACAGCCTGCTGACAGACAGACGGACGGACGGCAAACGGATGCTTAGTAACAGGGTTCCACTGGTAACCCTACGGGTATGGAAAAGGAAAAAAGGTAGTAAGGTTTTCTAACAATAACATTATTTTGGTCAACTAAGTATTGAAACTGTGTTAAAACACATTTCGGTAACGAGTCCATTAGCCAAATGTGATAGTTACGGTTATAATTATTTTCTAATGACCCGAATGTTGATATCATAAATCTAGCAGGGATTTGTTTTACTGTGGGCATTCCAACAGCTTAGGCATACTGAATTGGCATAATCATTTTATTACATTAGTATTCTACCGACTGAGTTTTAGTTACAGCGACCAATTTCAGTAAACACAAGAGTGTTGATTGTTACGATGCACAAACGTGTGCGCAAACACAGGTCTGGCAATCCGACACGACTGAGAAAAAAATGCCTGATGGAAACACCTGAAGATACACATTCGTGCTGGAAATCTAACCCAAGATCCCTCACTCAGCAGCCTCCACGCTCTATGAAAAATACTGGTATTCAGCTGAATCCGGTTTGACTGGAAGCTGACCCAAATATAGTTTTTTTTTTTAAGGATGGGACTTCATCAAATTACTTCTTTCTCTATGGGTGGAGCAGAAGTGCGTGTCAGACTCTTACTCACTAATAATACCCATCCGTGTTCCTTCTAAAGCACTTTGCGTTCCAGGGCCGCGGTGACTCTTTGAACAAATTCCGCTACGACCCTAATATAGCTAGGAAAAGGCTAGGCAAATGATTGGATAGAAAAAAAACTTTGGTCGCAAAGGATAGTGTTAATCAAATAGCGTTGTTACCGTTAGACTCTTAAACGTAAACATTCAGAACCCCAACATCTAGAGAGTCTTCAATAACCTGTAACATTGGCTTCTCAGTAAAAACTAGTAGTACCTAAGTGGCATAAACCTTGCGATCACAACAAACCATATGTTAGCCTTGGGTACTCCAAACAACTAACACAATAGTAAATAAACACAAGCAGCGAAAAACACCGCTAAAGCAACACCTAAAACGCCCCACATACGACCACGCGGCCAAAGGGCCCGTTCCAACTACGCATTATTGAAAAAAAAAAACAAAAAAGATATCGCTTATCAGTGCTAGTCCTCAGTACCTTCAATAGACGTTAAAAAATGTCGTAAGATTTAATGAGGCAAAAAAAAAAAAAAGACAAAGTGTCTTTTTCAGATTATACTGGAGGCCTTCGGAAAATTCGTTTAAGATTTTCAGCTCACTGATTGGACGAAGGGATGTTCAAAACCTAGGCTAGTCTACATCAAAGATCTTTTTAGTTCTAGTAAGTAGGCCGTGTTTGGTAGTATCTTGTGACGTAGGTACCCATGATAAAAGTGAACTAATAGAAAGGTTTATAAAAGTATATGGGTACATTACCAGTGGCCAGCGATGTGGAGGAATTTTTCGACCCCATTTTTTAGACTATTTTTAGTTACTAATTTTTTTTATTTAAGTGTGTAGAGAAGTCAATTTCTGTTAATATTTTCAGTTTCCAGCTGCACAAACTTACTAGCCAATCTCATCTAATGTCCGTCGTAATTCCTGAAAATAATTTCGGTGGTACATTTTAACAAAAATCACACACACAGCACTATTTCTATTTCATCTCTTTTTATCAAAATGCATCGACATTTTTACAATGCATTGACAGAATTCATGTAAAATTCTGATTTCCGGCTACATCCGATAACAATGGAAATTAAACTTAATATTTAGTTCGCAAAAAACTAGACAGATTATGTTTTGAAACTCTTGGATAATTGTTAAAGATAGTATGGACACTAGTCAAAACAAACAGTTGGCTGCTGCAGACACTTCGCCTTGCTGGAACAAAACAACTTTATTGTCAGTGTATTTTCATTGAGCGATAGTCTGTCTTGTGGCTATTGTGTTTAACTATTGACTCAAGTTTACGCATAGCGTACAGTAAGTTTAATTAAACTTAATATTTAGTTCGCAAAAAGCTAGAGAGATTATGTTTTGAAACGCTTGGAGAATTGTTTCAGATAGTATGGATACCAGTCAAAACAAACAGTGTCTGCTGCAGACACTTCGCCTTGCTGGAACAAAACAACTTTATTGTCAGTGTATTTTCATTGAGCGATAGTCTGTCTTGTGGCTATTGTGTTTTACTATTGACTCAAGTTTACGCATAGCGTACAGTAAGTTTAATTAGACTTAATATTTAGTTCGCAAAAAGCTAGAGAGATTATGTGTTGAAACGCTTGGATAATTGTTGAAGATAGTATGGATACCAGTCAAAACAAACAGTGTCTGCTGTAGACACTTCGCCTTGCTGGAACAAAACATCTTTATTGTAAGTGTGTTTTCATTGAACGATAGTCCGTCGTGTGGCTATTGTGTGTTGCCATTGACTCAAGTTTATGCATAGCGTACAGTAAGTTTGAATGCTATTATGTATTTGATACAAACTAAATAGTTGAATGCATTTTGGTGTGTGTGATAACAATTTTTGACTAGGTTTTAGTGGTGTTAAGTTATTTTTTGCAGTAATTTGATTTAAAAAGTGTCTAAGGAGTTCCATCCACGTTTTGTTTTCTCTAGAGATAGAAAGTGTAAAAAAAAAACAAATTAAAACATACATAAAAAAAAGGTTCTGACTAATTGAGAACCACTTCCTTTTTTTGAAGTCGGTTAGAAAGCTTCAACTTTCTGGCTCAGCGACCGATTCCTTGACACTTGAAATGTGCCAGCAAATCGATTTATTGCTTTGAGTTTGAATGCAAGATTTGTCCATTATGGGGAGTTTAGATAGAAATTGATGATAAGCAAACGTAACCATATAAAATAACTTGAAATATCGAATCATGGCAGCCAAAAGTTTCTATCTATCTATCATGGAACCCCAAAAGTAAAACGTTTTATCGTATCATAGCAGTTTATAGATGGTTGTCACACATGAAACGATATAAGGCACGACTTCGGGACTAAAATAATATATCCAAGTTAGTAGTACCAACAGTCACGTATTGACAACATAGTAGGTTTTGTATCATTTCAATGCAGGTTAAAAATCTGATTTTTAAACACTTGTGTTTCACTAGCCCTCTCATGTAAAAATTACACACACGTTGTCAAACGTAATTAATTAATTACGTTTGACAACAATCTCACCTGATGGTAAGCGATGATTTGGTCACGCTAGCCTAGAACTAAGCTATTTACTCTTGACTCAATGATCCCCAGGTCGCAGCTATTTAGGAATTTTATTATTTCTTTAGGGAACTGTATTGGTATTAAGATAGGCAAGCAGATGAAACGAAGAGTAGATATCTACTCTGCCAGGGTTGTGGAATTTGTTCAAAAGATTCACCACGGCCCTCAGTCTGACACTCCCTTCCGCTCCACCAAGAACGGAAGGGAGTCATTTGATGATTTCCGATTGGTCAAAGAAGAAGATATCTACTATTGCTGAAGGACACCTTGACATTCAGCTCACTTCTTAACTTCCGACGAAAAACTAAAGCGAGAAAAGATCTTGCTTTTCATGTGTATAATAACATAAGAGTGTTTTATTCTAAAATTTGAACTTTGTGAAATGAAAATTCGTTTATTTTTAAATATGTTTTATAATCCCAGCTTTCCATATCACTTGCCAATTATGTACATCGTAGACTCTTCTTGGCAAAACATATAGCTACTTTCTCATTTTATAACACCCATATTGCTCACTCACATTTTAACAAAATACAATGTCCTTAACTATATTTGTTTGTCTCCCACGCATAGGTACGCACAAAACATTCATTGTGCGTATGGCTAAAGCGTGGGTTTTCGTGACGAAGTATGTTTTCTGATAGCTACTTCTAGCAGATCATTACATCAAGAGCTTTACTTCTAGGCAAATGTACTCCGTCGACCACTCGTATCACTCGATCGTATAATATGACAAGGTCCCTATTAACGGTTAAGGTTTCAACTTTATAGACCGACTGTACATTCAAATATGAACCTAGGCGTAAGTTCCATTACTTTATTAATTGGCTATAATCCTGTGCTCGATACAAAGTCGAAGTTATAACAAATTCTACACGCGTTGGTTCTCCTTCCATTAACCTTTATTACCAATGTTCCGAGCAATAAAATTGTATTTGGAATCTAGGTAACCTAAGTTGAGTTTTGAAAAGGAATCTTAGATAAGTAAATGATAGAAGTTCTTCACCAAACCATGTATTAAGAATTATTAGACTACATCACCCGTTGAACTTCGTAACACCTAATGATGATTTTATTGTAACATTGTTTTCCTAAACCACCCCAGTATTTTAAATCATAGAAGTGCAGAAGACACTTTGTATTACAGGTTTCTCTGAATTTTAGTTGTTTTTGTTCGAAACGTTATTATTATTTTTTTATTTAATATGGGTTTGCTCTTGACTATAGTCTAGGTCATTTTTATCAATGCCATTCAGAGGAACAGAGTCAGGTCATTCTTGTCCAGGGCTGGTATGTGTAGAAACAGTATAGTTAAAGAACTTGCTGATAGAATGATTGCTACCAAGACCTACAAGCACTGGCTGGAAATAGCTGCTTAAGTGTTCTGTGTTTTTTTTTAAACTTAGTGACATTTTTTTTATTTGTATTTGTATATTTTTCTTTTTTTTAATGTGAATATGGACCTTGTATGGTCTGCAATAAAGATTTTTACTATTTATTATTATTATGTTCATTCTCCGTTTTTTTCTTTACTCAATCTTCAAAAGTACCACGATCCATACGTTTATATTGCACGCCCTCCGCAATATTAGGTAAATATGTCCCGCCATCTCTTTTCTTCTCTCCCTTGCTTTCTTATACCTCCAAATGGGATCGATTGTGCTACCCTCTTTGTCCTTAAAATATATAATACCATAGTGCAGTAACACTATAGGTGATTAAAATACTTTATAGAGTGTTCCTGGAAGAGGTAATAAGACACATGACACTCGTAGGTAGGTCTCAAAAGGCGAGAGTTCAGGGAATGAGCAAGAGCGTCCTATTGTTTGTTATGAACATCAGATAGCAGCCTGCTGCACTTTTCCTTTTGATAAACACCGTTATACACTCCAGGATCCAACGAAAGTTTTGTTTACGAATAAAATTAAACTCTGGAATATGCTACCCCTTGACATCAAGAAGGCGGAGTCAAAATTTTCCTTTAAGCGTAAAATCCGAAAACACTACTTAAAAGCTTGTCATTCTTAGTTGTTCTTCGTCATGATTACTATGAATTCTCTTAATCGGTATGATTACTATATATCATATTTATTAGTTTATTATTTTAGCATATATATGTATTTTATTAGTATTATATATATTATCTGTATATTCTTTCCGAATTGTTAAAATTCAATTTTGAATCTTATTTTTATTTATTGTACACCTACCACAATATAGTCTTTATAACCCAAAGGTTGACTGGTAGAGAATGCCTTGATGCATTAAGTCCGCCCATGTACCACTATTGTACATAAAGTTTAAATAAATAAATAAATAAAATTGTTTGTAAGTTTATTCATATTACTTTTCTCGAGAAAAGCTTGGTAGTGCCCTGTTTCCTTTGGTTTTTTTTTCGGATGGAAAAACATCAAATGACTCCTACCGCTCTGGGCGGCGCGGAAGGGAGTGTCAGGGTATTACTGACTAAAATCCATCCAAATGCCCTTTGCGTTCTAGTGTCGCGGTGACTCTATTCGGAAGTACTCGGCAGATTTAAATGCATTCATTGCATAGAAAGCACACAATTATGGGTTGCTTTTTATGCCGGATAAAATTTCGGTTCCTGTTGGTAGGTCACGGGAGCAAAGTAATGGTAAAAACTAGTATCCCTAAGGCTTCAAAACTCTCAGCCTCAGAACTTTTAAATGTAAATTATTTAACTTTCTTTCAAGCAAATTTTATAATGTTATTTGACAATATTGCCTATAAATCATTTTTAATCTCCTTGACTTCATTAAATTTTGACTTACATAATTAATCTCTTTTACAACTATTGTTCAATTTATTTAAATTATTTGTAATTTTATTTCTAATGATTACTAATTTATTTTTAATGTAATGATGACCCTTAATTTTTAAAACCATATTTTTGTACGCCGGAAACGGCAGAATATTATGTGCGAAATACACATATCGAACATAACAACTTTGTACAAAATTCTGGCAAATAAATGCATTCTATTCTATTCTTAAAGAGTGCAATGTTAGTCATAAGTTTAAAAAATAAAAACATTTGGCTATGTACGGTAGTTTTCCAACAACAGAGTGTCAGTTCCAAAGGCTTAAAAACACCATTATTTTCCCATTACACAATCCTCCAAAGACATTGATAAGCCAAGGTTCAGGCCGGTGACCTACTCACAAAACGATGATAAAACTAAAACTACTGCGTCCCAGATTTATAACGAAAACGATGTATCCAGAAACGGATCGCTGGTAACCATTATGGCTTTTGTTTCGGCTATGTTCAAGTACAAATATATGCAGAAGATTCAACTCACAGATTGGTAAATCCAAAACTAAGCAACCCCAAGGAGATATTGGTGAGAAAAAATAAATCCTGTCTTTACAATTAACGCAATGAATTTTGTTGCTTTTTTTGTTATTAACGTAGTCAAGCAGGTGAATTTTCAAACATGAGAATAAATATACGGGGAATTTTCGTTTTAAAAAACCTTCGGCTTGTGATGAAATGACCGAAAGAAAAAGCCGGCCAAGAGCGAAGGGTTCCGTACCATAAACCGAAAAAAAACAGGTTTCTGGAATGGGAGACCCTTAAATTGAATTTATGTTGTGAATTGAATAATTGAATTTATATTTTGTTGTTATAGCGACAATATAATTACACACTTGAGATACAGCCTGCTGACAGACAGACAGATCGGGTACAGAACCCTAAAAAATTGGCAAACGTATACTTGAAGTTCTTTTTTTTGTATCTAGCCTATTTTGTATCAATGCTGAGCAAAATCCTCCATTTCTCTTTTCCGAACAACTATGTTCTTTGCTCGTACGGGCCTGTCTTTGCGGTAGGAGTCGAGCAAGTTCCGCCATCTTTGCCTTTGTCTGCTGCGATGTCACATAATGGGTCCCATTCCATGGTTATTTTTGCCTTATTCATCGTTTAACAGGCAGACATGTATTGCCCAGTCTCATTTAAGCTTAGCGGCTTTTGGATAACTTTCATGATTTTAGTTTTGGCAAAGTTTTTCAAGTGGACCTTCTTACCACCTCCCTGTACCGTGTCTGTGAGCTATAAAACTGTAGTTACGGTATCAATCGCATGAAGGTAGCATGGATCGTTAGGTAACTTGAGTAATGGCGAAGTTATTATAGCCACCGTAAACGCTGAGAACGAATATTCGGGGAATTTTTCTAAATAATAAATGTTCGATGTTTCTTGGTAACCGTTAAAGGGAAATGTAAGGGTTTTAGAGGTTTTGTGACGTGTGTGAGCTTGGTGATTTATAATGGTTTATTTATAGAAATAATTGTTAGACTTGAACTGATTTAACGGGTTTTTCACATACATACTTTTAAAATAATTGTGATTGAATAAACCTAACACTCAACTGCAATGATTTTTAAATGTTTAGAGAATCTCCGACTAAAGTAACGTAGGCCTGATAAAAATCGCAGGATGAGACAAGCATGGAACTGGTTGATGTGCCGACGTTTGGCGAAGCCCTTTGTTCAGCAATGGATGTGTTTCTGCTCTAATTATTACGATGATTTATTTATTTGAAATTAATGTACAATAGTGGTACATGGGCGGACTTAATGCATCAAGGCATTCTCTACCAGTCAACCTTTGGGTTAAAAATGATCGAGGATAATCGTGGAGGACGAGGGATGATCGAGGTCACATAAAAGTTTTACAATATTATCGTACCGTAAATAACTGTAGCCCTCCAGGTAAACGGTTTCATCCCATACATAAGATAAACAAGCATTTTTAGGATTCCGTACCCAAAGGGTAACCAACGGAACCCTATTACGGAGCTGTCCGTCCGTTCGTCCGTCCATCCCTCCGTCCATCCTACCGTCCTCCCGTCAGTCTGTTTGTCAGCGAGCTGTATCTCAATAGCCGTAATAGGTATGCAGTTGAAATTTTAAGAGTGTATTTCTATTGCAGCTTTAAAAACAAACAATAAAAATTAAATTAAATTAAAAATGAAAGAGGGACATAGAAGAAACGTGTATTTTTTTCTGTTAATGACGGAACCCTTCGTGTGGGAGTCCGACTCGCACTTGGCCAGTTTTCCAGATATCCACTATCAAAAATTGGGCCAATAATTTATAATTGACACTTATATTTCTCCGGATGGCAGCGTCATGTTTTAATTGATCTGCAATACGATACGTAACAGATTGCAGGCTTGTTACCGATCACATTATGTTTCGTATAACATTCCGTGACTAAAATCATTGAACATCTGAAAATAACAGTGACAATATTGAATCCAAACCGTAAAAAAGTAAATGGAATTGTTTGAATATACGTAATACCCAACTTATAAATTCAGTAGCTTTTATTTATGTTTTTAGCCAGTTGTGTCCCACTGCAGGGCAAAGGCTTCCCTTTCTTCCTTCCATTCCTCCTGGCTTTGGGCAAGTGTGGACCAATCTTGCCGATAGGCGTCAAGCGAACCCGCGCCCGGTAGTCGCTGATTACAGGGCTAAGTACTTCGGTAACCCAGGTACCCTTTGTGAGATAGTTAGTAACACCAAGGCGTTGCTGGCCTTCCTTGGGGAGTTGGGGTGGATCGAATGACACATTTGTCCCACCTGCACGCAAAATACGCGCTTAGTCGAGGAGTTGCGAAAACCAGCCCAAGTTACATACATAATACATACATAGGCGTCAAGCTCGTCCCGCCATCTTCGCCTGGGTCTCCCGCGAAGTCATCGGGCATTTTCTGGGACCCACATTGTGGTTGCTTTAGCCCATGAACTGTTCGACATACGGCAGACATGACGTGGCGTGGTTCAGTAGCTTGTTTTTTTATAATACATGGTTCTTCAGAAGTGCGTGGTTTTATTAAATGGTGGTGTTCTCTATCTGCTGTTGAATAATGAAACAAAAAAAAACGGTCACATAAAACGATTAATATCATCATCATCTGCCTAGCCCTTTCCCAATTATATTGGGGTCAGCTTCCAGTCAAACCGGATTCAGCTGAATACCAGTATTTTACGTGGAGCGGCTGCCTACCGGACCTCCACAACCCATCAACTGGGTAACACGGTATTCCTTGGCAAGACTGGTGTCAGATTATCTGGCTTCTGACTATCCATAACGACTGCCAAAGATCTACAAATGACAGCCGGGAACAACGGCTTAACGTGCTTTCCGAGGCATGGAGGAGTCTCGGTATGTTAAGATGGTCACCCATCCACAGACCAAACTCGGAAAGCGTTGCTTAACCTTAAAGTTCGACCCGTGCGGCATAAAACGACTAAAATAATAATAAAAAAATCACTTTTCAAGCAGTCTGACTCAGTTGGTGGCATTTAATCTGTGATTTTAATAATATTGTTTCTTTATTCAATAGTTTTTTTTGGAACATTTAAGTCGTTTCGTGAGTTTGGATTTTTTTTTAAACAATTTTTTATTCAACTTTAAAATTGTTTTCTTACTGTATAACTGATACAGAACAGCACCCTTAAATATGACCACGCACTTCTGAAACACCCTGTATAATAAAATATTTTTTTTGAAATAGATTTTTAACTTTACGATAATGCAACCAATTTGAAAAATGAATTTGGTTTTATTTTCTTCTTTTTTAGGTGTTGCCAGCACGAATTACGCTTGCTTGCATATAATATACCTCTGCATACGGTCATGAGGTTATTCAAAAGCTTTAAAAGATCTGAAAAGCCCAAGTTAAAACATTCACGTTCAAATCTAAACCTGACATGAATATTTTTTACTTGAACACACATATTTAACTCTATTAATATTCCTGAAATTTTCCTCCAAAGTACCTACAACAATTTTCACGACACAAAAATTCGTTCCTCTCAAATACAACCTTCCATTTTCGATACAGACATTTTCGAGAGTTGTCGCAACAATTAAAGCTGTATTCACACGGACTGTCATACAACCAGCTGCAATTGTGCACAAGCACCTCGTTTAGCGAATATTAGCACATAGTAATGCATTTTTGACGAGTAAGCCGATTTGCGCAAATGTTGGTATAAAAGTACACTCGTACCGTGTGTTGAACAAAAATGGCAGCGAAATACGTGTGCAGAAAATAAAAATATAAAGCTAGATAAGAAAAAGGTAAGCAAGTCACGTGAAAAAAGATAAAAGATCACTTAACGAAATTCAAAAGCGTTTTTCTTTTGAATCTTTTGGATTTGCGAGTTGGGAGTTATTTTCTGGAAATAGAATTATTGTTTGAATTGTTAAAGTAAACGAGCTCAATTATTTGGTTTATTTTAGAAATCGAATGTTTTTCAAAACAGCTTGTAATTAATTGGAAAATTTACAATCGAAACTTCTCGAATATCATTGCTTCTGTATTGAATAGAAATTTAACAACATTCAACTCGGAACAAGCTAGCCATCTACGGGAGACATGCATGCAGAGTTCAATCATACACCTTTGAATATATATGAGTTGCGATGATATGAAGAGTCAGTTTAGGTTCATGGCCCAGATATGACTAATGTGTTTTAGAGCACGATGGGACTGACATACGCGTTGCGATTATAAATGCCCTTAAATAAATAAAGAAAAAAAAAATCTGATATTGAGCTGATATTGTACCCAAGGACAACTTTACCGGTGGATATTGTATGTATTTTAAAAGAGACTGACCGTTGAGTGGATATCGGTGTTTTATCTCAGGCAAGCCAGCTAGGAAACACCAGCATTATCGAGTTTAGACTGACTTGTAAATGTATTGTTTAAAACCAAGTTGTAAAATAAATATCATTTATTATTTGAAACATTCTTATTTTCTATTCTATTCATAAAAATCTGAATGCAAAATGCAAATGGCGGTTAGACATTAATAGCATGATCAAAATGAATAATTAAATTCCCATTCCATTCAGTTTTCTTCGAATAAAATGTGTCCAAAGTCAAATTCAAAACGTTTATTTCAATTAGGCCATTAAACGGCACTTTTGAACGTCATCATTTACAGTTCAGTAAAATAATAATATTACATTAATAAAGTGACTCTACTGTCCATTCCGAAAGGTACATTCTTATGTAGAAGAACGGACAGACGGTTAATAATGATAGCCCTCTTCCTCTATCCTAACTTGCTGTGCCCGACAGGGTCCACAATGATCTAAAATTATGTATATTTCATATGTACCTACCACCTAAGCTAACGCTGTGGAATGCAAATAAATATTGAGTATTGAGGACAAGAAACTCAATAGTTACTCTTTTCAAATAATGATTTTACAAAAATTAATTTAATATTATGTGAGGACCCAGAGAATGCTACTTACAAGAACAAATTATTACCAGCAGAGGTAAACTTATTCATTTTCTTTAGAAACTTAGGTAAATGGTACTCACATATTTACAAATATTGGAAACATTAAATCCATATGTAAAGCTGCCCTTAGGAACAACATTTGACCCTAACTAATGCATGTTAAAGACAAACATGGTCAAGAAATAAGAATCAAATAAGAAAACGAAATAAGCAAAAAATATACCGCTAACACGGCCAATACATCACACACCTGTTATTATTACTATTGCTAGGGAAGCTACTCAGCCGTAAAAGTATTGGAAAAGCGATATATACCAATAAATAGCGCTGGACAGACCCATTCATATGAAGACTTAATAATTTGTTACGTTAATACATGGCTCTGGGTTAACTCTTACATCTTTCTGGATTCATATAACTTACTGGTCGTTATGATTGATACTTCTATAGCTGTCTACACCCTATTTATGATTATTATTTTATTTATGTACTAGCGGACGTCACGTGGTTTAAACCGCGTAGTTCCCGTTTCCGTAAGAGTACGGTAATAAAATATACCCTATGTTACTCGCTGATAATGTAGCTATCCATTGCTGAAATATTTTTTGAAATCGGTCCAGTAGTTTTCAAGTTTATTCTTAACAAACAAAAATATAAATCTTTCCTCGTCATAACATTAGTATATATAATGTATATGGAAAGCGACGATGTGGTCAACGATGGAGCACGCTTGCCTAGCCTAGAACTAACCTCGTTCACTCTTGACTTAAAACCCTCCAAGTTGTAGCTACATTGATATGTGGCTGAAAATTTTACCCCGGCAGAGAATTACACTCCTTAGCTGTACGCACAAAGAAAATATTGCCAAAACTTTGTGTGCATATGAGTGGGTTATACACTTCTGGACACATCTATTGGCCCACCTTAGAGTTTAGGTTTCGATGGCCCCTACCGAAATATGATTGCTAGATTGAACAAAAACTGTTGATACAGTTTTAAACTTGATACATTTTACCATCTTTTTCGATCGTATTGTTTTAAATTTGAATTCAGAATACCATACGACATGGAGCTACGCCTAACAAGTCGGATATGCGCCTTGTTAAAGGCAATTGATTTTTGAATAAAAAACATGTTTTATCAAATAAAGGTTTAATTTAATAACGCGTAATGCCTCCATGGGCATCTACCACAGCTCTCATACGATTAGGCATAGAGTTTATCAACCGCTCTATGCAATTTTGAGGAATCATCTCCCATTCCTCTTCTATGGCAGTTTTCAACTCCTGCATCGTCTGGGCAACTGACTGACGAGCCCTAACACGTCTTTTTAGCTCGTCCCACATGTGCTCAATGGGGTTCATGTCTGGGCTTCAGGCTGGCCAGTCCATAACTGTGATGTTCACATCCCGAAGATATTCCCTGACGATGCCGGCCGCATGGGCTCTTGCATTGTCATGCATAAAAAGGAAATTTGGGCCCACATAGTCCGCGTATGGTATCACGTGAGGTTCTAAGCAGTCACGAATGTACCTTTCAGCATTTAATGTTGGCAGCCGTGGTCATGTAACAACCTCAAGTTGAGTTTTGCCGCTCGCGGATATACCGCCCCAGACAGTCCATGAGCCACCGCCATAAGCAACCCTCTCTTCAAAGCAGCATTGTGCGAAACGCTCTCCCTTACGTCGGTAGACCTTCTTCCTTCCATCATTGCCATGTAACACAATTTTAGACTCATCAGAAAAGAGTACACGGCTCCAATCTTGCTGTGTCCAATTTAAAGGACTGCGTGCGAAATGAAGGCGCGCTGTTCGGTGGGCTCGCGTTAGTTTGGGCCCATTAGCTGGCTTGTGTGGTACCATATCGCGTTCTTTTAACCTTCTCCGAACAGTTCGAGCGCTCACAGATACTCCGTGGAAGTCGCGAAGTTGGTTTTGTATCTCAATGGAGGTAAGGTGACGATTTCTCAAGCTGGTCGTCACGATGAATCGATCCTGCCTTTCAGTTGTGACCCGAGATCGTGGCCTTCCTTGGCGACGAACAAAGCCGCCAGTCTCTAGGTACCTCCGATAAACATTTCGGACCGCAGATCGACTTAAATTAAGTTGAGCACTCACGTTTCTTTGGCTGTGTCCGGCTTGAATAAGTGCCACAGCTTGGGCGGCGACTTCAGGTGAAGTATCCATAGATTATTGATAGAACCTCACCTTAATGTTAAGAATAAGTAATGTTTGTTGCAAAACCAAAGATATCAATCACTTTTTCAAGAATTAAATCCAAGTAAACCAATAAAACCAAGTTTTCTTAGTATTCGATTGTTTGATATCAACAAACAGGCTCCAAATTGTCTTTTGTTTCTTTAAATCCTGTGTTCGAAATTCAAAAAAAGACTATTGAATGAAATTGTGAATGTGCCAGGTTCAAAACTGCATAAAAACTTTTTGCTCGACCTAATATAAAATTTTAGCTAGGACCAAACGAAACTGAAAATACAAGGTGGGCCAATAGATGTGTCCAGAAGTATATTTCCAATACGCTTATTATAACTTCCTGTCTCAATGTAAAACACTCCTCATTACATGACACAAAGAACATAATTAAACTGTTAGGACCTCCTGGAGGACACGGTGGAGCATACGGTGGAGGTCTGCCCTGATTGGGCTGAGCATTGCCGTGTTCTCGTTGAGTCTATCGGCGGCGGTGACCTCTCGCGTCCAGAGCGAGGAGGCTTGAAGAGCGGTCACCTCCTTCTGCGAAGCAGTAATGCTAGCAACGGTGGAGGCGGACCGCGCGAGGGAAAGGCAAGGGTTTCCCAACCGCCGCTACAGGAGAAGACGCCGGGAGTCGCTGGGCGATCCCCGGCCACCGTAGGCGCGGGCCTGCTGACTGCGAGCGTTGAGTGGCTCGCTGTCCGATCACCACCAGGACCGAGTTGATGGCACGTTGTGTTTCACGCACGTCTCAAAGAGATGTCAGCATAGAAGACGGGGCCTGCTAGAGCCAGAGCCTGCCAGGCTTGCGGAATTTGTTCGAAAGAGTCACCGCGGCCCTGGAACGCAAAGGGCTTTAGAAGGAACACGGTTGGGTTCTAGTCAGTAAGAGTCTGACACGCCCTTCCGCTCCACCCAGAGCGTTAGAAGTCATTTGATGATTTACCATCCTTAAAAAAAAGAGAAGGGCGTGTCAGACTCTTACTGACCAAAACCCATCCGTGTTCCTTCTAAAGCCCTTTGCGTTCCAGGGCCGCGGTGACTCTTTCGAACAAATTTCGCAATTTTCCGTTAAACCTGGACTAGTCTATTCATCTCTGGTCTCGGTAAACATTCCGGAAGCGCTACAAAAGCGTGGTAGACCCAACAGCATCCGTTTGAGACTTTGACACTTACTAATTACTAATTACTAATTACCATAAACACATACATGTAACGTATTGGGGTATTGTGTTACCCAGTCACTGGGTTGTAAAGATCAGATTATGCAGTCACTCCAAATACTGGTATTCATCTGCATCTGGTTGGACTAGAAGTCGACACAAACATAGTTGAGAAAAAGCCAGCCAGATTGATTTATTTTGGGGTTTTGTCTTTTTTTCAAAATCTACACGAAAAAAAATTACATAAATTCTGTCAAACTGCGTTACAGTTTGTCGGCAATTTTACAAAAGTTTGTGTGTTGCTAAAACTTATTTAACATAAATTACTAAACCAATTATTACTAATTTAAAAGACTTATGTAATTTTTATTATCTACTGCTACAAAAAAGGACTACGGACACAATGACAGGGAGTGTTTCTTTAGAATTTTCCTAAGTTGGTATTTGGATTTTACACATGTTATCAACTTCGGTGGTAGCTCATTTACTAACGATGATTGTTATTGAGTGCTTGTCATCAAAATTGGCCGTAGGTACTCAATTTGCTTCCTATCTTATGATCGAGATGACTAAGGGCTCCGTTTGAGTCCGAAACTTGTCGAATACTCCCGATTTGATGCTCGTAAAAGTTCCAAATACAGCCGTAAAAGTAATCATTGTGATGTTCCCTTATCTCACATTTCTCATGATCTGTGCGAAACTGACAACTTGTTGTTGCTGAAAGACATACATATCTTTATATTCCATGCTCCATTTTACACGCGGTGCCTTTCTGATGGCCTATCCAATAGAAATCGTGCATTTTTTCCGAGTCAAAAGTAATCTATCTATTGCACTGTGTGATAGGGTGTAAATTTTCATGTCAAAAATGTAGACAATTATAACAGCCACACGAGTCGATCTTCAAGGTCAAAGTCAAAGTCAAAGTCAAAACGTTTATTTCAATTAGGCCATTAAACGGCACTTTTGAACGTCAGCATTTACAGTTCCGTAAAATAATAATATTACATTAATAAAGTGACTCTACTGTCCATTCGGAAAGCAACGCTTAAGAAAGGCTTGCCGAGGTTGATCTGTGAATGGGTGACCATCTTAACATAACAAGACTCCTCCGTGCCTCGGAAAGCACGGTAAGTCGTTGGTCCCGGCTGTCATTTGTAGATCTTTGGCAGTCGTAACGGATTGTAAGAAGCCAGAAAATCTGACATCAGTCTTGCCAAGAAGTACCGTTAACAGTTAATGGGTTGTTGAGGTCTGGTAGGCAGCCGCTCCACATAAAATACTGGTATTCAGCTGAATTTGACTTGAGTGGAAGCCGTCCCTAATGTAGTTGGGAACAGGCTAGGCAGATGATGATGATCCGGGACGTAACCGGAACGTGGCACGTGACACGATGGATCGGACCACAACCCGTCCATGACCACGATCAACTTTTATTTAGCCCCGTAAATACTCTCGAAATATTTTACAAAGAAAAGTGTGGATGCCTATTGAAGGACTTGATATATAAAGCGGACAGGGCGCGCGGCTAGGGCGTTGACAAGATAAAATGTATGGCGTCAAAGGAACGAAATTTACTTAGCGTCGCAGGTGCGTGGAATACATTTTTGGGCAGCGCCCTGATCAAGTCCCTTACAGCACTTTTGCGACTGCATTTACCAAGTCACGAAAAACAGAACTATTCATATTTTTACTCCAGGGGGAGTATAGCCCTTGGGATTATTTCAGACTATCACGCTTGCGGCAGCCGATTAAATAACCAAAATGACACTTTAATTTAAAAACACTAATTTCAACTTTAAACTCACTAATTATAAAACACAACTTCACTACTGATCACTTTAATCACACTTGAAGATCGCTTCCGAAGTATTCGCTTGTATCGCAAATCCAATACTGACTCGGTCGCAGACTACGCGCTCCTTATATACGTCAATTAATTCCAGAACCTTCTACTGTAGAAGCATATGAAAAGGACTCGTAACTACCGGTGCCGACTGACCAGATATTGAGAACTGTAGACTGTTCTGGCATAGAAATGTCTAGATGGTGCTGGTAGTAACTAATTTCGTCATGTACCCGGAATTAATTCTGGCGCATAACAATATTATCAACTAGATAAAAATACATGATATTCGCATACATAAACTCAAGAGCCAACTGTCCGTCATCCTATATGCTATCACCATTGAGCTAACTTCGCAACCCCGACATAGTTGAGAAGTTTAACTGTGGAAGTTGCTATCATGTTTAATGTAAAAGCTTTAGCTTAACACTATCTCCTGTAGTTATGTAGGTAGCTGAATAGTTTAGTGCCAGTTTTAATTTTACCTAACTTTTGGTGTGAGTTTAAACTTTTGGTGGCTCTTACGCACAATAAACTTTAAAAATTCAATTTAATACTGAGAAAAGAGCACAAAGGTACTGTTTATTTCATCAGAAATTTCTTCCAGCAAACCTGCGACAGAAGAGTGGGATAAGATACTTAGACACATTGTGTAAAGAGCCAGAGAAGGAAGCTTGAAATAGACTATACTAACTTAAATAAAACATACTATTGTCTAATATTAAATATATAAAAGTACAATAAACATACAAACAAACATACACAAATACATTTAGCTAAATAAAAAAAAAACGATTTTTCAATGCTTATTCTAGTTTTGAAATAGCTGTGGATGCGGCTTGGCCCGCGTATAATTATTACTTCCACCATTATAAATATACCTATGAAATATTCTGATAGATAAGGTACTATTATATTTATAAAAATACAAGTAGTTTTTGCGTAATAGACAAAACGCATCCATCCATCTTCACATATACATTTATAATATTAATATGTTAGGCGCCAGATAAATTTGCAATAAAGTACAATAACCTTTCCCTAATATCTCTTCGTAGATACCCGAATAATAAATTATGAACTGTTTTGCATTACTAGTGAACGATAGAAGTCGATTCAGAACAGTTTTATGTGTTTATTGCTGTTTTGATATAAATCAAGAAAGTCAATAAATTTATGTGGGTCAATGACCGTTATTGCACATTCATCTGGCGCCTACTATAGGATATTATTGAAAGGGCTGTGTTCGACCTTTATCTCTCACCTGATGCTAAGCGATGATGTGGTCGACGATGGAGCGTGCTTGCCTGGAAGTGACCTTCGTATGAGGATGAATTTTAACAATTTGTATGCATGCCACAAACTTGCTTTTCTGTGTAACAAGTTAAAAACTGAGAATCTACCTCCTTTTTTTTTAATGATGGGAAATCTTCAAATAAATTCTTCCGCTCTGGAAGGGCGTGTCAGACTCTTGCTGACTAAAACTCATCCGTGTTCCTTCTAAAGCCCTTTGCGTTCTAGGGCCGCGGTGACTCTTTCGAACAAATTTCGCAACCCTGGCAGGCAGAACCTACCTCCTAGTCCTAGTTTTATTACTACTAAAACAAAGAATGATTACATAGTGTCACGATTGTTGAGATTGTAAAAGATTAAAAAAATATTAACCTACCTAGGTAAATTTTTAGTACCGGATCATTTTTAAAAGCCGATGTAACAAACATTTTTATTCGCGAGAGATAGTCAACTTATAAAAGTCTTCCCAATGAGCTCTTAGTTTTAAAGAACAGTAAAAATATTTTAGTAGCGCGTCGCCGCAAAAAATACTGTTAAAACTTATAAAAGATAACTTAGCGGCAGAATTTTCTTTTGTCTTTGAATCATCGTAGAAACAAAGTGAGTAAACTGTGTTCGTAACGGTTTGCGACAAGTTTTTATATTAAAATTCCTTTTTGCGATATTGTGAGAGCGAAATTTCGAGAATGGCCTAAAATGTAATAATGCTATAAAGCTGGAAGAACACGTCTTTAGAAGAACTTTGCTAAGATGAATTTAGTGATATAAGCCATACATATATTTACTGAAAAGATTATTAGAGATTGGTTCTTGGTAACCATACATGCCATATTTATTGTCGCAGTGGCGGCCCGCGAGTGGTAGATCTTTGCGAGGCCCTTGTTCTTTTTGAAGTTTATATGAATCAAAAATTTTCTGATTATGTTTGCGGCTTTTCCCAAAAAAAAAAACATCACAAAGAGCTACAAAATATATACAGGGTGTCCCAAAACTCAACGTCAAGCCGAAACGGGGTGACAGGATTGATCATAACCATCACGAGAAAAATCTGAAAAAAAATCTATCCCATGCAGTTTAAAAATTATGGGCATTTTAAGAAAAACCTAGAAATTTGATCAAACTGTACCATTTTTCGGTTATTGTGGTTATTATTTTTGTTCATTTGAACTTTAGAAACGTAATCCTAAATAACATTTCTAGAATCCCAATAAAAAATAATGACACAATTGCCTCAAGTTCCCGAGAATTGAGACTATTTGTTAAACTACGAATTTAAAATTTTCAAGATTCGTCGACTTTGTCAGGCCCTCCTATAAAAAAAATGTACTAGAGTGCCTTGGCAAGTAGCATTAAAAGTTGGCGCATTTAATCAGAATTCTAAAATGGTACAATACTTGTTAGTTCCATACAATAGAAAAGAGTAAAAAAATTAAAACCTCAAGTAACCCGATTTTTGCTATCAGATTTTACTCAGTTAAAATGTTTTTAATTCGCACAAGCTCTAGGTAGGTTCTTAATTTTAAGGCAAAATGATGAGAGAGATGGATAATGGGTATGTTTGCCATGAGTGAGCGAGACAGATAGTGACGCCACGCATTGAGACGGAGATGCGTCGTTTAAACGAGTGCGAATGAAACAGATAGATGCTATGGCATCTATCTGTTTCATTCGCACTAGTTTCAGCCAAGCAAATGGCTACGCTACCAGTCCGACACCAACCAGTTAGTACGTTTCGCTCATTCGTCTACTGCGCACGTTCGTATTCGTATTAATTATTTTACTAATTTTACTAACTTTTTTTCACTTTGGTAAAAGTGGCGTCACTATCTGTCTCGCTCACTCATGGCGAACATACCCATTATCCATCTCTCTCATCATTTTGTCTTAAAATTAAGAACCTACCTAGAGCTTGTGTGAATTAAAAACATTTTAACTGAGTAAAATGAGATAGCAAAAATCGGGTTACTTGAGGTTTTAATTTTTTTACTCTTTTCTATTGTATGGAACTAACAAGTATTGTACCATTTTAGAATTCTGATTAAATGCGCCAACTTTTAATGCCACTTGCCAAGGCACTCTAGTACATTTTTTTTATAGGAGGGCCTGTCAAAGTCGACGAATCTTGAAAATTTTAAATTCGTAGTTTAACAAATAGTCTCAATTCTCGGAAACTTGAGGCAATTGTGTCATTATTTTTTATTGGGATTCTAGAAATGTTATTTAGGATTACGTTTCCAAAGTTCAAATGAACAAAAATAAAAAAGAATAACCACAATAACCGAAAAATGGTACAGTTTGATCAAATTTCTAGGTTTTTCTTAAAATGCCCATAATTTTTAAACTGCATGGGATAGATTTTTTTTCAGATTTTTCTCGTGATGGTTATGATCAATCCTGTCACCCCGTTTCGGCTTGACGTTGAGTTTTGGGACACCCTGTATATGATTTTTTTTTACTCAGTTTGCGCGAGGTCCCTTCAAAAGCGGGGCCCCAGGCCGCTGCCCTGCTCGCCACCCCTTAAGGCCGCCACTGTATGGTCGTTGGTCTTGGCTGTCATTTGTAGATTTGACAGTCGTTATGGGTCGTAAAAAGCCAGAATATCTGACACCAGTACTGTCAAAGGGTATCGTGTAACCTAGCCACGGGATAATGGAGGTCAGCTAGGAAGTCTCTTCATGTGAAATACTGGTTTTTGGCTACATCCATCAAATTTAATGAGTATAGTAGCTGACGGCGTTCCATAAGGTGATCTGGTTACCTGGTGTGTCAACGTCGAAGACAAATCATTTATTAAGAGGCACTTTGTAACAACAGCACATTTTTATTTCTTTTTTTTAAGGATAGGAAATCATCAAATGACTCTTTTTGTCTGGGCGGAGCTGAAGGAACTGTCAGACTCTTACTAACTAAAACCCATCCGTGTTCCTCCTAATGCACTTTGCCTTCCAGGGCCGCGGTGACTCTTTCGAACAAATTCCGCAACCCTGGCAGGCACTGGCCTTAGCTGGCCACGACTACTTTGCTGTCATCTCTTTGAGGCGTGCGTGGAACACAACGGGCCTGGTTCCTATCGAACGGTGAGCTAACTTTGAAGGCCTGCGGAAGTCCTTTGGATGCAAGAAGTAAAGGACCGCTCAATTGAGATATTTAATTTACGCTTGGGTTTGGCAAGCATATATCCATCTGTGTAACTAGAGATGATTTTAGTAAAATTATGTTAATAATGTGAGTGACTGTTTACAGTAAAGAAAAGTTCAAAATAAACTAACAGCTCCAGAGAATTATATGTACCTCAGTAACTTAACAGGGTTCTTAAGCCCAAGTTATCGCAAGAACAAGCAATGAAGAAAAGTAAGATAATGTTCTTCTCATCATTATTATATTCTCCTTCAAAATTCGACATATTTCCTCACGTTCAAGTTAAAACCAGGTTCGTTACAAAACAACTAAGTTATACGTGTTTCCCGAAACGGCTTCCATTAAAAGTTAGATCTGAAACAAGTATTAAATGTTTTATGGAGTTCTTTTTAATGCAATGCTTCGTAACTTTATTTTGTGAAATGTGTTTTGAAGTTGGTGTTTTAAATGAAACGTGTAAAGTGTTTTTTGTTAATTTAAAAGCATTTTTGATAAATCAGGCCTAAATATCTGATCGGATTTGCGTGAAATTTGGCACATGAGTGATCTAGATTAAGGTATGGGTAGATTATGGTATGAGTGATCTGGATTTTTATTTATCCCAGTAGTACATTCTTTTGGGAATCATCTCAAGAGAATACATATTTCCACGGGCCCGCGGGCCGCGGGCACAAGCTTGTACCTTATAATTATATTGTAATACTCTAAGATGGCTCAATGAGAGATTCATCAAATATGAGCTCCCCTTTTTGGTTCTTTAAAAAAAATCAACTCTTAAACAATATTTGCTATCGAAACGTGAAGAGGAAAATGTATGGCCTAATAACATAAAGAAAATGCAACAGCCCAACTAAAGATAGGGTAAAAGCCGGATAGTTGCCACGCTTTTTATAAAAATATATAATTATTATATATTTAGTTAGTTGTCACTTTATTCATAAAACGGGTAGGTACTTTGGTTTATTATCTTCAAATTTGTGAAAGTAAAGAACATTATTTTTGATATTTCCAGAATATTGGCGATTGTTTTCGACCTCTAAATTTTGTGACATCTATCACATATGAGGGTTAGTTGCCTAATCCATGTAAATTACGTTTAGGATAGGTGCCCCGCCGAGAAAGAAGATTTTTATCGCGCAAAAACTTTGATCGCACTTTGCCTTCCCATGCAATCGCACAGACACATGCAACACGGTCTACTTAGTTGTCGTTGTAAAGTCTCTCGATTGATAAATAAAATAACATGTGATTCATCCGCGAAGCTAGAGTAATTAAAATCGAGGCAACTATACGCCTGGGGCAACTATCCTGGTTTTACCCTATACATACCCTTGAGCCCCTCTCATTGCACTAGTTAACGAAAACTCACGAAGACATTATACCATGCTTTCTTCTATCACGAACATCATAAATCTGAGGGCTTGTTGGTGCATTTTTAATTTTGCGAGAGATTTTCGCAGAGGTTATTTCCTATACTTGAAGTTATTAGTGTTATTGCCGTTGTTGGTCGTGATTATTAAACTATGGAAGTGTTGTTTGGACGATGATGGCTATCAGAGATCACACTATAGAGGCAGATGATAGATGGCACGATTTTTGAGCAACCATATTCAGGGCAAGAAGTTGATGGCTGATATGATGCAATTTATGTTATAGTAACACGTCGAGCCGCATCTGACCAGATCAAAATGAATGACTCTGAATATCACGTTAAAGGGTACTGGAAATCTGAAAATGGGCCCCTGACCCTGTGGGGCCCTGTGGTGTGGGCTTCTCACATACATTCATGGGGTCCCCTCAGCAAGACTTATCGACTCAGATATTGCCCTGAATATTGGTGCTCAAAAACCGTGCAAGCTCCCACTCTACTACCGCTCAGAAGTATTTGGCCACCCAAAAAAAGTGTCAGATAGTTGATGTAACAGTGTATCATAATTAAAACTATTTCGCTTCATTAATACCAATTAAGTGACCAAACTTCACTTACACCTAGACTAAAATAACCCACAACATGAATACTAATTGAGGCCTAAATCAAATACTACTCCAAAGTTATTAAGTGACCCATCACGGCCAGAAAAGTTGAAAAGTTACGACGAAAAGTGAAATATTCACGAGTATAAATATTTAAAAACCCATCCGCGGGGCGAGCTTGTTCAAATTAATTATTTAAAATCATTTTTTCGACTCAGTTCCGTGTTGTTTGTTAATTAAGTAGAAAGGCAAGGTGTTGAATGTAAATAAACCTCCGTCAATACATTAAGGGATTAAAAAAGTAAAATATTGAATCATTAAGTACATATTTGAAGTTCACTTCTTGTTCAAAGTTTGGAAAATATCGTTACAAGACTGGTTTGATTTAGAGACCTGCATCGCAACTGCGTAACACACTTTCAATCAAAATCTGATTTATCCAGATTTTTAATTGAATTCCTGCATATATCTTCTTTTTATTTCTGCACCTGCCGCACGGTAGTTGATGAGTTATCAAACGTAATTCATTACTATGTATATTAATTGTGTGTTATGAAATAACGCCACAGATTTATTTTAGGTTGACTGGTATAATAATAAAATAATTATAATAATATCTTGGGACAACTCACACACGGTCATCCGATCCCAAACTAGGCAGAGCCTGTGAAATGGCAACCAGACAACTGATAAACATACTCATATATTTCTAAATACATACATATTATCGACGAATTACACACAGACACATAACAAATGATCATGCTCATCACACAAAGATTTGTCCTGGGTGGGAATCGAACCCACGACCTCCGGTTTAGCAGTCAGGGTCACTAACCACTCGACCATCAGGCCAGCCGGTATAGAATGCTTATGGCATTAAGTCCGCCTCTGTACATTTGTGTGCTTAAAGTGTTAATAAATCAATTTATTTACAGTCACTGTCAATTGGGTTGTTTTAATTAACTGAAGATAGAAATCATTTGTAGTAATTGACATTAGACCTAGCCCATATTGAAGCAACATCTGTTAATTATGTGCATAGGGTCGCCGATTTATATGAAGCCCTATCTTATTTCCAAATCGACCAGAATAAGTTTATGGATAAGTTATTTGGTTTGTTTTTGTTCGTACTTATCTGATATGCATCATGCTTGGCGCTAATAAACTCTTTTGCTTTTCTTTCAAAGTTTGGCCACTTCAGCAACATTGACCTCGAAAGGTCACAAAGACCTGCAATGACATTGTAACATTCGATACCAATGTCACAAAAAAGCTTGGAGGGACATCAAAAAACCTGTTAGATCTTTCTTTCTGACAGATATTTAATACTTGAATACAAGACTGACTTTTGTTTGTGCCCCTGTTCGCTTGGATAGAGTCCCCTTTCGCTATACGTCATAAAACTTATGAAGGTACTGTCCGCATGTCAAGTTCTAAACATAAACCGTTGGGCCGTAAAACATCTTGTATGTCAGACTTTAGGTTCAACTTTGAAGTGCCCAATATTTATTATTGTTCAAGGTTTTATTGATTTGTTTCTTTTGGTATTGTTTGACTATTTCTAAGAACAGGAATTCTTCAGCGAGTTATCGCGCGGGCATCGACTAGGGAAGCTAGAACGAGCTTATATCTGCCTTGATAGGCGCTGTTTGATGTCGAATTGATCAAGTGTAGCGGCATCAATGTCACCACTTGAAAACGCAACGCCATCTTTCCTGTCAGTTACGAACTACCAGCAAAATCCCGCATGGCACAAACAAAGATCTTCGTGCGATTTGAGCATATACAACAGTCCGAATATCAACTATCGGGCAGTTGCCCACCAGATACAATAACCGTTTGGTTGAAGGATCCTCCCTTTTCAGTGGAGGTTTGCGGGACTTTACTCTCTGTACCACATACCTCTATACAAGTATAAAATGTATTTGTGCAGAACTCGGTCCATGATACTCCAAGCAATCTTCTCCAGCACCACACTACCAGAGCGTCTATGTTCTTTCTTTCCATTTCTCGCATCGTCCACGTCGCACTCTCACTTACAGAAATATGAGGAATACAATTGTTCTAACGAGCCGGGTCTAAGTGGCCTTGGTAAGGTTTTGATTCCTTTACGGTTCCTCTATCTGAACGGTATGATGCTTATTAAATATTATAATAAAAATCATATCCAACGTTTAAATAGCAGGCGAACGTACGTAACAGACAAACAAACACACAAAATACACATTTAGTTTAGCATCGTATTCACAGTATTTACTTTAACTTTGTAGTGTTAAAGTTTGCAGACATCCAAGTTGTAAACTGTTGTGATATTATTTTAGCAATTTTACATAAATTCATGCCTTGTGTTTGTTTGCTTAAAATTTAAAAACAACCTATAAAAATTAACTCTTTTTCTTTCGTTCTCTCTGTGGTACCGTAACGTGTGCCTTTTTTGCTAGTAGAATTATTTTGCTTAAAATAATGAATGGGTATTATTATTAATAAGAATATTCATTTAATTTTTGCTCTGATAAAACTAGCCAGGATGATTTTTCGTCAATTTTATTTTCTGTCAATTATAATGGTTTCATTATGGTAATTATCATCATCTTCATCATATCAGCCGAAAGACGTCCATTGCTGGTCATAGGCCTCCCCAAGTATCGCCACAAGAACCGGTCCTGCACGTCTCCCATCCATCAGCTACCCGCGACCCTCACCAGGTCATCCGTCCACCTTGTGGGAGGTCTTCCAACGCTGCGTCTTCTGGTACGCGGTCGCCACTCCAGAAATTCTGCAAGTAATGTGCTCTCCCCACTGCCACTTCAGTTTGGTGATCCTTCGGGCTATGTCGTCTACCTTGATTCTCTTATGGATATCGTCATTCCTGGTTCAAATTCATAATACTCGTATAGAATAGTCTGACTAACAAATTGTAACAAGTATTTTTAGTAGTTACTAGGCATGAGACACTACACAATACTCTCCAGTATACCTCATCTGCCTAGCCTTTTCCCAACTATATTGAGGTCGGCTTTCAGTCAACCCGGATTCAGCTGAATACCAGTATTTTACGTGGAACGGCTGCCTACCAGACCTCCACAACCCATTAACTGGGTAACACGGTACTCCTTGGCAAGACTATAATAGTATCAGATTATCCGGCTTATAACTATCCGTAACGACTGCCAAAGATCTACAAATGACAGCCGGGACTAACGGCTTAACGTGCTTTCCGAGGCACGGAGGAGTCTCGGTATGTTAAGATGGTCACCCATCCACAGACCAACCTCGGCAAGCGTTGCTTAACCTTGAAGGTCAACCCGTACGGCTGATATTATTTAGCCACGAGCTCCTCCAGTATACCTAGGGAAGCTAAATATATCGTATAAAAATATGATTCTTTTAAAAGAGAATCCAATCCACTTTACACAAAAAAAATATATATAAAGCTGCCAAAAAAATATTTACTTCATAAAAAATAATCCACAGTTTTATTGCATTGACAATCTGGATTTTTTCACAACTGCCCGGGAAAAGCCGGTTAGCAACACTGCTCCAGTTAGATTATTTCGTCGGTACACTTCTAATAAAAATAGTCCTGCAAAAAACCTGAACGTTATTATTTTCGTGGTACTGAAAATTAAGTTTTTGTTTTTAGGTTTTGCCTGAAAATATGTTTTCTACAAAAAACTGCAACGTTGTAATGTTATAGGCATTGTTAAATACTCGTGTTTAAGATCCGCGGTTTTGCAATACAGTTACGGGGAAAAAAAACTGAATATATTTTCTACATTTTCCGAGTAGGAAAAATTTTAATACTGAAAATTTTGTGATTGCTCCTTTGTGATAGCGAAAGTTGTCATTACATATTTTTGATTATTTTCAGCCTTTAATTTCTAAGAAATTAGAAGTCACCCTTAAGCAGCATTGCTACCTAAAATTCAAGGTCTATAAACCGCGACTTCTGACCCTGTGGTAGTGGATTCGATTCCCGGATCTGGAAAACTGTTATTAGGTTTTTTTATTAGGAATTTCTTAGTAGCCACCCGGAGTTTGGTAATTGGAGATGGTACCTCCGGGTTTCGGAAAGTACGTAAAGCTCATTGATCCTGTGCCTGATCTGTCCCCGGTTGTAGCACATGGTCTCACTGCACCTTAATATGAGAGTACCTACAGGACCAGACAATTAATCTGTGTTTGTGCACACATTTGTGTACAACAATAACTCCTGCATGCTCATATCTGCCGCACTTATCTCCATTATCACCTTCACCGAAATTCGGTTGGGATAATTATCAAAAATATTTTATTTAAATTGCATTATCGTTCAACGTGAAGTCTTAATTGATGGCTCGGGGGAATTGGAACGGGTTGATGGTTTCCATGCCTGATGCGAACTACCTCCCTACTGAGCAGACTGCGGGGCAGCACCAACAGTATCCTTCAAGTAATTGCGGAGAAATATGACTCGGCAGTCATAAGGGCTTTCGTTCGGATTCTGATCGGATAGCGTAGCAATATAGACTGAACTCGAGCGAAAGGTTTCAGGATTATCACCTATATACAACTTTTCCAAATACTTATGTCTTTACTAAAATAGCTTGTAAGATATTTCTTGAAACTGACAAATTTGACTTGACTGGCCTGTTGGTCGAGTGGTTAGTGACCCTAACTGCTAAACCGGAGGTTGTGGGTTCGATTCCCACCCAGGACAAATCTTTGTGTGATGAGCATGATCATTTGTTCTGAGTCTGGGTGTAATTTGTCTATAATATGTATGTTTTTAGAAATATATAAGTATGTTTATCAGTTGTCTGATTGCCATAGCACAGGCTCTGCCTAGTTTGAGATCGGATGACCGTGTGTGAGTTGTCCCAAGATATTATTATAGATATTATTATAATTGTGGACTCTATCAGAATAAATAAATTTATTATTAATAAAAAGACTTATGTTCAAAAACAACTAGGTACGTATGTGCCACTATTCTTAAACACACACACAAGACTTTATATCTTAGGCACTCAACACACAATCTCAGATTCTCATACAAGTTAGACAAACATTTTCGTTTTAAGAGTAGACACAAACTATAAGCTACGTGTCGGAGTATGTTGATTTTATAAGTTGTGCTAATGAAGTAACCTTGTTGTTAGTAAGTTATGGCAAGTGTGCATTCGTGTTTATGTTTTCTATTTGTAGTAACTAACTGTTATTGCACTGTTTAGAATTAACAATGGGATCTTTTTGCGAGTCTAACTTTAGTAGAAGACTGGCCTGTTGGTCGAGTGGTTAGTGACCCTGACTGCTAAACCGGAGGTCGTGGGTTCGATTCCCACCCAGGACAAATCTTTGTGTGATGAGCATGATCATTTGTTCTGTGTCTGGGTGTAATTTGTCTATAATATGTATGTATTTAGAAATATCTAAGTATGTAATCAGTTGTCTGGTTGCCATAGCACAGGCTCTGCCTACTTTGGGATCGGATGACCGAGTGTGAGTTGTCTGAAGATATATTATATAAATATTATTTATATTATAGTAAAGTAAGTGAGAAGCTTAAGAGATGTCAAGTTTTGTTGAGCAGCACGATAACTGACACTGTCCGGACACTTAGATCTGTGAGCTTTGTGGTACTTTTCTCAAAAGATTTTTAAGAAACTAAACTACCTACTGTTAGGTTTCATAAACATAACTTAAACTATATGGTTTAAAATTCACTGATCATATCGATCTACGGTTTAAAGTTTTTGTTCTGACCATACTGACGTCGAAAATAAAATCGGGAGACTAAATTTATTTGACTGGCCACACTGGTGGTGATAGTTCGGTGACTCGTGAGTAATGGTAAAGAAGGGGCCCGCTAGGGCCAGAGCCTGCCAGGGTTGCGGAATTTGTTCGAAAGAGTTACCGCGGCCCTGGAACGCAAAGGGCTTTAGAAGGAATACGGATGGGTTTTAGTCAGTAAGAGTCTGACACGCCCTTCCGCTCCACCCAGAGTGGAAGAAGTCATTTGATGATTTCCCATTCTTAAAAAAAAAAAATGTGAATAGGTAACAAATAAACTTAATTTCGTATTTATAATACTAATTAGAATTTGAGTAAGGTTTATACTAATATAATAAAGCTGAAGAGTTTGTTTGTTTGTTTGAACGCGCTAATCTCTGAAACTACCAGTCGGATTCAGAAAATTATTTTTGTAAATGATAGCCACATTGGTGAGGAATATACGACTATAGACTAACAGCAACGAGAAATTCCTAGGAGATATGTGCGTACAAAGTTGCGGGCAAAAGCTAGTCATAATGTTAAAAATATTCAAGATAAAGATTATGGCATGAAATGGACCTAATTCGCAAAAAAATAGCCTAAGCTTATATCCCAAGCTCCTCAGACATTTAACTACAAACGCAGAAAGAAAATCTGCCCCAAACCCCGAGACACGAATTAGCCCCGTCCGTGTTAAACATTTAGATTTTAAACATTTGCCGTCTCAGTGTGCCATTATACTAACGAGCTGGGGCTTCAATTTACTGTCTGACTGATAGTTAAGCTGCTGCCATTGGAGCGTAGATGAGCGGAGAAATGCACGGAAACATTAACCGATGAAATCCTGCCAAATTCTGCCAGAGTTACGTTTCCGCTTTTAGGAGCTTGCGTACGGCTGACGTTAACTCGAGGTTGTCGATTGCCTTAAAACATCATTTATGATAGGTCCGACAGATATTTGAAACAACATTTCATGTTGATGCTCTTTTTTAGCAGAAACTTTAACAGACGGATGTATAATCATATGAATGACACAAATGGTAAACGCGGCAAAAAAGGAACGAATAGTGGGGCAAACACGGAAAAATTAATTAGGCGAACTTTGTAGACAAATCCGGCACAAAACTGAGAAACGCTTGCTGAGATTGGTCAGTAGATGGGTGACCAGCTATTATGTAGAGGTATGAGATTCTCTCGTGTCTCTTAAAGTGCAAGCATTTAGAAAATGTATTGTCAGCACCGAACTCTCGATTTTTTTACACAGGCGTTGTGGGTAGTCACAAGTCACCAATCTCACCAAAATAATAACTTATCGTATCGCCTAGTGGAAGTCAGATAGACAGTCGTTAGTACTTACCTGTATCCGAGGAGCTGTCAAGAATGTATGGGATTGACATGTGCTTTCGAAATGTCAGTTTTTTTTTTTTTTTTTTTTATTTAATGTGGGTTTGCTCTTGACTCTAGTCTAGGTCATAGAAGACAGAGACAAAGTCGACGATGGAGCGAGCTTACCCAGAAGAAGCCTGTTCACTCTAATTTTGAAGAGATTAGGGTTGTATGCGTTCGGAAACACACAGATGCTCAATCTCAAACATTTTGATATTTCAACAATTACTATCGTCGTTAATGTCACTTTGTTTAGAGCCCCAGAAGTGATATTCTGTAAACTTCTCACTGTGAAGGTTTAGCGAGCTTGAAGTGAGCTGTCAACCCCTAGCTTTAGAAGGAATAATGAAAATTCTTAAACTTTACAGTTAAATGTTTGCAAAATATACTGGCTGTGCATCGTGCATCGTCAATGGTGACTAACAGCTCGCTTCAAACTCACTTCACCTCAGTTTTCAAGGTGAGATATTAACAGAATAGAAAGGCCGTTCCGCAACATTTCTCCCTCGCTCATCTCCGCTAACTCGCTGCGCTGTAATTGATGGTTGACTTTAGTGAGGTTACATCCTGATGAAGTAAGATTGAGGGCTGCAAATGGTTTGTAGATAACTTTAACGGGTAACGAGGGGCAGACAGGGATTGGATTTGTAATAGGTGGTGAAGAGAATTGAATTAAGTTATTTGTAAATAAGATTGAAGAGTGTTGAGGGTTTTTGTTGTCACGTTTTTAAAAGTGCGATGGTGGTTAAAGTGAAAGGAAAAATAACGTTGTCTACTATTCTAACGAGAAGATTTCGATTTATTTATTTAGACTTCATGTACATTTGTACGAAGGCGGACATAATACTCAAGGCTCAAACAAACGATTCATTTTTATTATTAGAATAGATAGTTTAAGATAAGTATAGATATTACTTTAGTTGCATCTGATTTACGAATTCTTAACCTTTGAATTATGAATTTTTACTTATCGATTTTGATAATTATCAAAATATAATTGCGCAATTAGAGCCAAATATTTTTGATCGAGCGATGTCAAAAATGTTTAATGGAATAGCTCGATATGAAACATTTGAATGCAATTTCACGTGGCGTTGCGGAGAGGTTATGTGCGTCCGGACACAAAGAGTCGTAATAATGCACAAAATATTACAAAAATCCTTTTGCACCGTGTGAATTTTATTGAATGGCATATTTTTATGATCTGTTTCAACTAAAAAAAAGGTACTGTTGGGATGCAAGCCGAAGAAGCTTGCATGCCTTCTTTGCAGAAAAGTGCACTGTACGCCCCCCACACGCAGCCCCGCAGGCCTATTTACAGGCATAGTCATAATTTTTTGTAACATCACACAGTCAAAAAACTAGCTAAGTGCGAGTCAACTTCGCACCGGAAGAGTTTCCTACCGTAAACGGAAAAATCACGTTTCTCGTATATTCATTTATTTAAACTTTATGTACAATAGTGGTACATGGGCGGACTTAATGCATCAAAGCATTCTCTACCAGTCAACCTTTGGGTTATAAAGACTAATGTAATTAAGTTTAATTTGTAAAAGGGAGCCCCTTTTAATATTTTATTTGATTTTTATAATGTGTTATAATAATTCATGCCAATAGAAAATGTGCCAATAGAAATACACACTCTGTGAAAATTTCAACTTTCTATCTATTACGGTTCATGAGATAAAGCTCGCTGGCTGTCGGACGGACGGACGGACAGCGGAGGCTTAGTAATAGGGTTCCGATGGTTACCGTTCGAGTGCGGAACCATTAATACCGATTTTTTCTAACTGCCATTGAAACAACCCATCCCAGTACTTAACATCGCTATACTCCCAGATCAGTATTAAAAAAACATGCTAGTACTACAAGACCCCAGTCTCTGAGTACTTCGACGTAAGGTTAGAACCATTATGATACGTACTTTGAAGGGTCAATGTTAATATCAGTCCGCACTCAGCTCTATGAAAGGGATTGAACCCTCCATGATATACTTACGTTTACAGGGTGAGCCTGTTCAAGTAGTTTCTTTGTATCTTGTGTTGCCTTACGGCCGGTCTTAATAACGTATTTACCTTTAACCAACTGTCAAAATAGCTACAAACAGTAGCTGAAACGTCGTGTATTTGCCTTTCAAACACGTTCCAGCTACTGTTGCTCGTTCCAGCTAATTTGAGATACGTTACTGAGACCGGCCGTTAGTGATATAGAATCAAAATGCCCTGTTTCCTGTCGATGGTAGATCTAATTTAGAAATTTCAACCTTAAATTTTTTTCGGAAAAGCGTCTAGAGGGAGAGTGATTTTCACTTTTAAAAGAAGCCTTAAAATTACGTCTCAAGTTTCTTTAATCTTAAAAAAACTTTCGAGTTTCAATGAAATACCACGAGGAGTAAATTAGGTTGCAAGAGGCTTGCGGAGACAATCTTTGCTCATTTAAGCGCAGGCCACACCGCTAGCTAGCGAGCAAGCGAGCAAGCTGTGCGAGCATCGTTTTACCTCTTTTCAGACTTTGATTTACACCGCAAACTACAGAACTAAGCTACGTCAGCGATAAAAACTATGCTAACGAAATATTCGACGACGCCAGCGATGCTATTTCACCTCGTTAGCGAAGCTTAGCACTGTAGTTCTCTCGGCTTCCAGCTCCTCGCCCGCTCGCTCACCCACCGATTCGCTCACTAGTCCGGTCGTAGTTTTCGGTGTGAACTCACATAGTTTTAGCTCGCCAAAGCTTCGCTTAGTTTATATAGTTTCCCTCGCCTCGCTTCGCCCGCCAGCTCGCTCGCCATCTCGCTCGCTCGCTTGCTAGCTAGCGGTGTGGCCTGCGCTTTTAGGCTTAGCATCAGTCTCGACAGTGCGACGACTACTTTTCATAGAAATTGCTGTCCAAGTCAAAATCTCGTTCAAGTTCAATCCATTAATTCAGAAACAGATCTCTTATTTATTTATTATTTATTTAAACTTTATGTACAATAGTGGTACATGGGCGGACTTAATGCATCAAGGCATTCTCTACCAGTCAACCTTTGGGTTATAAAGACTATATTGTGGTAGGTGTACAATAATGTGTATCTCTTATTTAAAGCGTAGGTATCAAATGAATTCAGAAACACCCTGTACACACAATTATGATCCCGAATAAGGTCAAAGTCAAGGCGAAGATCCTCGAGAGCTTATCTAAAATGTATGCAGTGGATTAACGATTTTGGAGCATCATCCCGATTTAGGCCCGAAAGGCTGTCGGTAGATATTGCCTAAGTCAATATGCTGGCGATTGGATACCCTCTTTTCTAAGGAATTTTAATGCGAGGGCTGTTCGTAACAATGCGGGTTATAGATGTGCCTATGAATATGATATTTTGGGGAAAAAGACTGAGTTTTGTGAACAATCTGTCTTTTAAAATTGGAGCTTTTTGAAACCCAAATAAATTGGTCTTGTACCAGCAATATCTGTGCATTTATCTCAAAAAAATGTGAATGACGGACAAAAAGAGATTATGCATTTTAAATCAAGGTAGAAATCCTAAAAATAAAAATGAACAATTCGATCAGCGGATTCCTGCTCGATATACAATCATGTGAGTACACTATCATCGGTAGTTATGCAAAACTTATCAATAAACGAAAATAAAATAACGAAGAAGAATTTGTAACTTCTTATACCGCGTCATTTGTCTCAACATTCCCTGTTCTCATATTTCTTTTCGTAAACAAGTCGGTCTTTGTTTACAAAACAGGCTTAGATGTGCCTTTGTCTCGAAGAGAGCAAACTGATTCTGGATTTTATTTCATTGACATAGTACTGTAAGGCACATGTGCCTCTCCAGAATTGAAATCAGTAAGAAATAAGCGTATAGCGCTAGAACAGGAATGTATTTCTATATAAAAGTACTTTTTCAAGACATTTACTCGCTTTCAAGCACGCAATTAAGTGTTTTTCATACTAGTGAAAGAGAGAAAGAAAAGTAGTAAATAATGTGGCACATACAGATACACTCAAAATATGTACAAGTAAAAGGAAACTTAATTTTAAAACAGTTATATTGCATGTCCCGCGAAGGCGCCAAATAGGTCCAGTTCAGCAAAAAGCCAGACAACTAGTTAAGTAGTTCCCTGACGCTGGTTTTCAACTGAACCTAATGTTGAAGTGTACGGATATAAATCAGTTTTTTTTAAGGTGTATAGCAAACGATACATATGTAATATTAGCCAAAATATAATATATATATAATATTTTGGCGACCAGTGATAAAAAAAGTTTGTGCGTAAAAATGCGCCGGTCAGCCTGTCACCCCCAGCTCCTTACCTATTCAAAGAAACCGGTTGGCGAGCTCAACAATTTTATATCTATTTCACTCGGCTATTAATTTTAAGTAACTCGAACCAACACGGTGAAATTATAATCTTAACGTATTTCGTGGTGTTCTTGATTTATCTCAAGAAAATGTGAATGAGGGACAAAAATAGATTTTAAAATGGCTTGTGTTTCAACGCCACCAGAAAAGTACTTATTTTACTACCAAAAAATTCGAAATACCTGCCAGAATGGATAAATGCTCACCAAAAGGCGAAGTAAAAAAAAACAAACACGAAGGGGATAGCGGGGTCTGATTCGCTCGCTTCGCTCGCTCACTAGACCCCGCCATCCCCTTCAAACCTAACCTGTCCGAGTCGGGGTGCCCCAAGTCCCGAGCTCGCTTAACTCGCTCTAGCATGCGACTTCTCCTAGTAACAGAAGTATTTCAGGAAAACAAGATTTGGTGAGCATTTATACATTTTGGTAGGCAAAAAGAATATAAATACAACACGTACAATTATTCTGATGAGTGTATAATTATTTTGGAACTTAAAACGTTCTTTAGGCACCTCTGTATAGAGTGGGTTTATTTTATTTGAAGTTAACATATTTTACTTGGTACGCATTTAAATTGTAGCCTTTTAAAATTTTCAATCTAGGTCTAAGTCCTAAAAATTTAAATGAAAAATTTGATCAGCGGATTCCCGCTCAATAAGCAATCATATGGGTACACTATCATCGGTAGTTATGCAAGTTAGTGTGTGTGTGTGTGTGTATGTGTGTGTGTGTGTGTGTGGGTGTGTTGGTGTGTTAGTTGTTGTTGTTAGTTAGCTTCGATTTTGTTTTTAGTGTTCCGTACCCAAAGGGTAAAACGGGACCCTATTACTAAGGCTCCGCTGTCCGTCCGTCTATCTATCTGACCGTCTATCACCAGGCTTTATCTCATGAACTGTGATAGTTAGGCAATTGAAATTTTCATAGATGATGTATTTCTGTTGCCTTTATAACAACAAATACAAAAAAAAACCAGAATAAAACAAATATTCAAGGGGGCTCTCATACAACAAACGTGATTTTTTTGCTCGTTTTTATAGGTACGGAAGTCGTGCCCGAGTCCGATTCGCACTTGGCCGGTTTTGTTTTTTTACTGATTGATAGGTACGCGTTTGACCATTATCTCACCTGATGGTAAGCGATGATGTGGTCAAACATGGAGCATGCTTGCCTAGATGTAACATAGATTTACTTAACACAATAGTTCTTCTAAATAACCTTTCTTAGGAGGCACTTCATCTACTAACTTATAAAGCACCTACTCTTGTTCAAATAAAGTACAACACAGTTACACCGAAGTACATAGACTCAGTAATGTCTCCAAGAACCTTTTCTGGTGTCGTAGGAAACTTAAATTGACTTAGAGAGAATTTAGAAGAAAAGCAACGAGGTTCCCAAGTTCAGTCTAAGCTAAAGTAAGGGACGAAATTAGATAACATACAATGAGTTCAAGACTTCAAGTTGTGGCTTCGGAGTTCTTGTTTGACATGCTCGTGAAAGTTAGGTAAACTAGAAATGTTTAGTTAGCTCTTGATTTTGTTCGCTCAGATTTTAGTTTTTCTCTAGACCGTAAACTTATATATCACACTAATATTATAAAGGCGAAAGTTTGTGAGTGTGTGTGTGTGTTTGTTACTTCTTCACGAGTAAACGGCTGGACCTATTTTGATCAAATTTGGTATGCAGGAAGCTAATTATCGTTGCGGAATTTGTTTGAAAGAGTCACCGCGGTCCCAGAACGCAAAAGGCTTTAGAAGGAACACGAATGGTTTTAGTCAGTAAGAGTCTGACACGCCCTTCCGCTCCACCCAGACCGGAAGAAGTCATTTAATGATTTCCCATCCTTAAAAAAAAAGGAAGCTAATTACCGTTCTCGCTTACTCTTTAGTTAGAGAGGGATATTTAAATGTTAACATAACCTCACAATTTTTTTTGACAGAAATATATGCGCAATGAAATAGACAGGCGTCGCAGTACCAACTCTTCACTGAATTTCAAGGCTGAAATTCAGTGAAGAGTTGGAAATGCGGGTAACACCGCGGAGCGCAGCTAGTTGTGAAATAAAAGCTTATGTTTACTCACAAAACCCTATATCTCAAAAGTTTATTTGTTTTACAATAAAAGAAATTCTATGGAATATTTAAGAATGGTATGTTTAGAATCAAAGCATGGTGGCGCTCTAGTTTATGCCAGTTTTATGGGAAAGATTAGTTAGTTTATGTGTGTATATGTTTAAAAAGGTACTAATTATGGGTAACTTTTAGTTTCTTGGCATAAAAACCGCGTTGATGTGATGACACTTGGCATTCGTCCAGTAGTGGTCCTCTGTTGGCTGAAATGATGATGATAAATTAGAAAAAAATTACAACAGCTTTTTTTAAAATACTGAGTTGTTCATAGTGAAAGTTGTCCGTATATACGAATGATTTCAACCCCAAAAATATTAGACATTAATGAAAACTCACACAAAGGCACTATATGTGAGAATAGTGCTCGTGGTTGAAATTTCAGCCAGTCGACAAGGTAGCGGGTATTGCTACTTAGGGTGCGCCAGACGTGCATAAGTATCTCCACTTGTGGGAGCTAGTTAGGTTATAAGCATACCAGTAGTAGTGCTAAGTATTCTGTGGAGTTCACTTTGAACCTCCGTCTAGTGACTGCCTTGGTAAAATTCAAATTTCAAAAGCAATTCATTTGTTTTTAAACAAAAATCATGATGCTTATTTTGCATTTGTTTTGACGTTGGATTTCCGAAATAGCGTGCGCTAGGTGGAATTTGTTCGAAGGACTCACCGCGGCCCTGAAACGCAAAGGGCTTTAGAAGAAACACAGATGGGTTTTAGTCAGTAAGAGTCTGACACACCCTTCCGCTCTGCTCAGAGCGGAAGAAATCATTTGATGTTTTGAATGCTCAAAAAAAGGCACCAAGGACATCAGGTCTCTGTCAAAACGCTAATGTTTAAGTTGACATTAACGTCATGTTTACGACATAAGTTACATTTTAAAGTATAGGACCCTTCGCTTAAGTGGCGGTAATTGGTGCCGACAATTTTCTTGAAAACCCTCCAGGTATATCGAAATTTTGAAATTCGGTCTCATAATATTATACTCGATGATAAAGTATTCGTGCGTTTTGTGTGTAACATAGTTTTGTAACACACAGATAGTTATCTGTCTATACCAAAAGTATAAATAAGCTAGTAAATTATAGATGCTTAACACAGTTCTCTGTATAAGTATCGATCCAGCCAAGTTGGATTCGGGTTCTGAGAGAAAAATATCTTAAGATGGAAAAATTACGTAACACAAGTCGAACTGCTGCAGACAATAATAATTCTTAACGAGTTCTAAATGTAAAGAAATCGCCATGTAACTAATGATATAAATGTAAAAATCTGTAAGTACATATATGTAGCTGTTTTGTTAATCACGCCTTAACGGCATAGACTCCGACTTGCACGCGGGCGAAGCCGCTAGAAGAAGCTAGCTACTTATGTTACATTTCTTTCAGAATAGTTCTAAAATCACTTGGAAATCCCATATCGTGTTTCATAGTCGAGAAAATATCACCTGTCTCGTTTTAATCGATCACACATTGACACACTGATTGACGTCACTAAGCCACCGACATTCGAATTTCGAATTTCTACGAATGGCCGTTAGGCTTCAAACGTCAGTCGGCCATTTTCCTTTTTATGTGGACAGTGAGTGACGTGGCTGGTTTGTAGCTGAATGAGAGGGTCTAATTCTAAGAAATAAGTGATTATTATTCAGAAACTACATGTTTTTCTTTATATGGGGAAAACATTGATCTTTCAATGTTTAACCAAGTTTAGAATTATTGTCTGAGAAACAGGGAATCTCTCATTTGACTAATAGATTGCCGCCATTTGCTGAAAACTAATTATCGAAACGTCAAAAATTACATGCAAGTCAAGTTTCGTTTGACAGTAGAAATTTATTTAACATAATTATCATAAAAGCTAACAGGAGTTTACAATGAAAATTTCCATTTTCGTGTTTTACGTCTGTGTATTTTGAGAATTATCAGTTATAACGCTTTGAATATAACTTGAATACATTTTTGAAAGAACTATGCTGTTATCTTATGTTATCTTTTATTATTTTGCTGATATTCTATTTTTAAATCTGACCATCAAACTACTTAAAATGAATAAGCAGTAGTTATTTCGGATGTTCCATTTTTAATATAGTTGAATTTAAAGTACTTAAAGTGAATGAGTAGTTTAATGTGGCGGGGATTTTTAATCTGTGGCATTCGTGATTGTTCCCGCCATGAAACGTCAACATGTTTTGGTTAAGGATTTTAAGGATTATCATGAAAAATATAACGAAGTATTGGAAAGTATACTGCGCTTTATTTAACCTCCTAATCCCTGAAACTTTTACTTAAAAGAAATCGCATTTGTTTTTGTACAAACACAAGCAGGTAACCTTTACTTCCACTTTTGACTAGATTCTATCTAGTCCCTATCTAAGCTAGCTCAAAATCTACATACCTATCAACAGCCAAAGCCAGCCAAACGGTCCCACATTGATCTGATTCAGGATAAGTTCCAGACTAAAACGATAGGGAACTAGAACAATTCCCATTACGCCCGGGGTCAAATTGACCCCGAACGTGGGGAATTGCTGTAATTGCCTGATTTGTACCGGGGAAGTAAGAAAATAGTTTGTAATGACATTTTGATAGGCTTATAGTAGGGAAGGGTGTTCATAGAGAAAGTTTGGGATAATAAAAGGCTTGTTATTTGTTTTTGTTATGGGGCATTTCGATTGTTATCGTTTTGTGTTAGATGCAGCTACGTGTTTTTTACGGAAATAAAAATATTTCGATTTAGAAGGCTTCCTAGCGAACAGGCATGAAAAAATCTCAACAAAGAGAGCAATGCAAAGAATAGGAGAAGGCCTTTCGCCAGGAGTGGGACATTAACTGTAACGGCATCGATGCTAATATAAAAACTAACGCAGCAACATCTTTACCGCCAGCAATGAACTACGGCAAAAAATCCTGCATCGCGGTATCAGAGTTTTCCGTGCAATTTTGAACATTAATACAACAGCCTAAATATCAACCATCGGGCAGTTACCCACTAGACACAACACCCTTCTGGTCGGAGGATCCTCCCGTTCCTATGGAGGTTTGCGGAACTCTACACCCTGTTTCGCAATCCCTCTACATAAAACTTTAAATCTACACTTGAAACAAAAACCTCCTTGTTGTCCACTTGGAGTTTTTAGATTGATGTGTAGAATTTCATTATAGGCATAGGTACTCTTAGTTCTGTGGTAAGAGCTGCAAAACTTAGTAGTCAACCACTATAATAATAGAAGTTATCGAACACAGTTCTTATGGCAAAAAAATTACATGATTCATTGGAAGATAGTAATTAAAATACTTTTAACAGGGATGCTGCCCGGGTTAAAAAAAAATTCTATTAATGCGTCAGTTAGATGATCGAAAAATTTTGGATATTTATTTTTTTATTTTATCAAATCAATAAACAATACGAAGATGAAACGCATCAAAGATAATGAAGAATGGGGGCTTGTAACGTCACTTTCCAGTAGAAAGTGTACTGGTAAGTGACGACACACGAGTTTTCAACGCACTGTATCGTCTTCATTTTTTGTTCACCAGGCAAAAGAAAAAATACGTGTTCAATATGTTTCGGAAATCTATCTGACGGACTAATTAGATTCTTTTAGTCAAGTCCGTTAAAAATCTAATGGTTTTGACAAAAAAGGTTTCAAAATGGTAACTCTAAATTAATCGGCTTACACCACATTAACTTGGAAAAACTATCCTCCTTGTAATATTCGAATTATTTATCTCATATCGACTTGTGCATACAGTCTTGTACTCGATAGTCTAGGTACAATCGAAACGACTTTCAAACACAGCATCTCCTATTAATTTTCTGAAGCGGTCTCCAAACTCGATGGCTCTTAAAACCACTAATAGCAATATCTTTTATGGTTTTGGATACGCATCGATATTATGATTATATTAGTGGTAGTTTTGCGGCACATCACCCTCGGGTATACCCATTCGTTATACTCTATTGAGAAATCAACTTTGGTGTCGAAGTGTCTTGAAAGTAGATTGCGTATTTTCTGAGAGGGTTGGGTTGAGTCAAGGGCGTTGAATTTTTCTGAACTTTGATTTATAGATCTTTGTAGTTTTGTTCTGATTTTACCTGATATTTACGGAGCGTTGGCATGTTCTTCAGCATTGGATGTCTTCCAGCTGAAATGATGTTGATGATTTTGAAAATACAAGAAAGAAAAAGCTGAGGCCCTTTGGCATTGTTGGTTTTCAGTATTTATTTTGTTTAATTTTATGGTGTTTATGTTTTTATAATGCCAATAAACATAATTTTCTTTCTTTCTTTCTTTCTTTCTTTCTTTCTAAATACAAGCTTGTAATGACAGTTTAAAAGGTGACTTATGCTTAAATTTCTAAGGTCTAGACATTGTCTAACTCGTTTGAAATTATGGTTGAATAGCCACGGACTATACGGTCAAAATTTAGTCAAAATGAGGACTTACAGTACGCTGTTGACTATGTAAAAACGAAAGAAATGTAGCATAAAGGTTTACCAACTTTTTGCTTTGAAATCAATTTTTTTAAACTGGTCACTGTATTCCTCTTTATAACATCCCCTCGAAACTTAAAACAGGCAGTTAATATTTCGAAAGAAATGAACACCCCCTTTTTAAGCACCCGTGAACTACATGGAGCATTTTAGCACAAAATCACAAGACACCTTCAGTTTTAGGATTGTTTCCAAGACAAACCACATCTATCCAACTAGTTTGGGAGTAGATTACAACTTAGTGCTGAACACTTGCCGTCTGGGACTGAAATGTCTTAAACACTGGGACAACGAGAAAGATACTTAAATGAGTAATAAAATCAAGAGATAAAATTTAATTAAAAAGGCTACGACAAAATTTGGTTGATGTTTGCCTTGAATATTTGAGACCTGTCTCTTTCCAGCGACTTTACCTACGCGCTACGTTGGTTATATCACAGGAATCGTGTATAACCAACTGATAGTTTATGGTACTTGGCGGTAGTTTAGCTAAAGTGAAAAAAATACTTATGTAGTAGTAATTATGGAATCAATATTTCCAGAGATTACCATCTACGCAAAAAAAAAATATAATTTAAGCTCTCAATAGGATCCTATCCCATCTTAAAATAGTCACCAGTCATGTTTTCTGCTAGCCTACTTCGTATTTAATATTATAATGGATGGATATAAATAGATTTACCTGTATTTGTTACTCTTTCATACTAAAACTACTGAACAGATTAAGATGAAATGCAATGCACTAATCAATACAATAATATATAACTCTTCCGTTACTGTTACTGACTGAGTGACTGACAGACAACGCACAGCCAAAACTACTGGTAGTAGAAAGCTGAAATGGCATGTAGGTTCCTTGGGGAGTGTAGTGGAGCACAAAGAGAAATTCCTACGGGACCGGGATAAAACGGGATTTGCGTGTATGAAGTTATGGGCAAAAGCTAGTGATATAATATATATTAAAACCTGAATTATCACATACTTTTAATCCCGATTTGTAAGTTCATGCAGACGCAATCGCGAGCAGAAACAAGTTACGTTATATTTTCACGTGACACTGGAACAAACAGCTACTTTATTTTCTGAACACATTCAAGGTTAGTCCCATAGTAAAACTTGTTTGTTTTCATAAGATCTTTCACCCCATGTATAATGTAGTAGAGGTTACACATTTTCAGAGGTACTGACCTACTAAGGTCAAACTTAAGTGACAGTGGTTGTTGCTCGCTGAAAAAATTGTTAATGAGGTCGAAAGATTTTGCAGTGCGATTCTGTAAACATGTCCATTGAAGGCTTGGGTGAAGTGATCACGAGGTGGGCTGTCAATCCATATGATCAAGTTGTCACGAGATCACGAAGTGAGATGTCATTCCGTCTTGATTATAATATTGACAGCTCACCTCGTGGTCTCTTCATCCAAGCCTTCACTTCGACATGTTTATAGAATCGACCGACTGTAAACATTTCTCCGTGTAAGCTGTTTTGGTGAAGTGAACATGAAGTGAACTGTCAATCGATACAAAAAAGACACTTTATGCTCACTCCTCCTCTAAGTTTAAACGGTGAGATGTTGACAGAATAGGCCGGCTGAAATGGAGATCGCGTACCTACTGAAGGCCGCAGGAATCTACTGGATTAGAGACGCATACGACCGGCGAAGTTGGGGGGACCTATGTCCAGCAGTGGACGTCTTTAGGCTGTTGTAATGCTGTGATGAAGGTCAAAGAAACTTTATTTTCAAATCCGATTAACAGCATCTCCTAATACACAGACTAAATACTGAATGGCGTATTTAGAACATATTCAATCTATCCAAATTTGCATAAAATATTACTCAATAGACCGCAATAACTAGTCAGACAAACAGATTTAAGACGTTTGTTTGCGTAGAAACCGAAATCGCTTACATTGATCACAAATAAAGCTATCCGATTTGATTTGAATTTAAATTGCTGGGAATATCAAAATTCAATTGAGTTAGGATTATCTGGAAGATGAACAATTATATTATTTCATATTAATATAATTATTTAGGTGGTTTCGAGAATATAATTTAATAACCGATTTTGATGAGCCAGGAATAGAACCTTTTGATTTTGGAAAAAGTTATTTATGATACTGTTACGAGCTTGGGGTTCGTGACAATAAAAACAGCCGATTAAATAACCAAAATGACACTTTAATTTAAAAAACACTAATTACAACTTTAAACTCACTAATTATTAAACACAAGTTCACCACTGATCACTTTATTCGTACTTGAAGATCGCTTCCGAAGTATTCGCTTGTATCGCTAATCCAATACTCACTCGGTCGCGGAATACGCGCTCCTTTTATAGGTCAGTTTATTCTAGAAACTTCCATTCTCGAAACATCTGGAAAGTACTCGTAACTACCGCTGCCGACTGACTAGATACCGAGAAGTGTAGAATGTTCTGGCAAAGAAATGTCTAGAAGGTACTTGACTCTACTAGTTCTGCTACTCGATACTAGATGGCGCTAGTAGTAACTTAATGTACCCGACATTAATTCTGGCGCGTAACACTGCCCCCTCCTAAGACATGCTCGTCCCGAGCATTAGCGGTCCCATAATAACGCGCCAGTCGATCCACATGGACGATCTTAGGAGCACTTCTTGTACCTTTCTGTATACGGTAGGTCACGTCGTTAATTTTTGTCACAATCCGGTACGGCCCGTCCCATTTAGCTTGAAGCTTAGGAGATTTCCCTTTACTGCGAACTAGATTGTGCAACCACACTAGTGAACCTTCGTCGAACCCTTTATTGTTCATTTTACGGTCATAACGGGTTTTCATCTTTTCAGACATTTGCTGGCCCGATTGTCTGACGTGCTCATAAATGTCATTCATTTTGTTCCGCAAGTCATTCGCATAATCGGTTATATTGCGTGGGGCATCAGGTGGTATTCCGGTGATCAGATCTGCGGGCAGCCGTAATTCTCTTCCAAAGTTTGCGAAGGCTGGTGTCACCGATGTACTTTCATGAACAGCACTTCGGTATGACAGCAAAAACGGTTGTATATGCTTGTCCCAATCGCGTTGCCGGTTTTCCACGACTTTTGCCAGGTATCTCTCCAATGTCTGATTAAATCTTTCCACCATTCCATCCGATTGTGGGTGGTAAGAAGTTGTTCTCGTTTTATGAGTACCCATAACTCGACAAGTTTCCTGGAATATTTGGGACTCAAAATTCCTTCCTTGATCGCTGTGAATCTCCAAGGGTACTCCAAAACGACAGAAGACTTCATGAACTAGTTTATCTGCAACTGTTGAGGCTTCTTGATTTGGAATGGCGAAGACTTCCGGCCACTTAGTGAAGTAATCCATTACAACCATGAAATACTTGTTACCACTTTCACTTTCCGGAAAAGGTCCCGCAACATCTAGGGCTATCCTTTCCCATGGTGCACCGACGTTGTACAATTTTAATGCACCTCTACTGCGAGTCTGAGGTCCTTTTACAGCCGCACAACTTGTACATTTGCGACACCAGTCCTCGACATCGTCACGACAGTGGACCCAGTAAAACCGTTCTCTTATCTTCAGTAGAGTCCGTTTTACTCCCATATGGCCTCCTGAAGAACCATTATGGTACAGCTGTAGGACATTCGGTACTTTTGCTTTAGGGACAACCATTTGCAAATGACAGCTGTCTCCCCGAGCATTTTCCCATTTACGGCACAGGACTCCATCCTGAATCACTAAGCTGTCCCATTGGGCCCAATAACTTTTTGTGATCGAACTCATCGCTGAGACGTCACTCCACGTGGGCTTAGGAGCACTGGCCTTCATCCACCCCAGAATCGGCTTGATGTCCGAATCTTCCTGCTGTGCACATTGTAGGCTTTCCTTCCACTCGCTGCTGAGGTCTGTCTTGACCATTCTCACAGGTACGACTTCTTTACCCTCTTGCCTAGTACAATGCTTGCAGTCTTCAGGGCAAGGTCTTCTTGACAATGCGTCGGCGTTGCCATGAGATCTTCCGCTGCGATGTTCAATCACAAAGTCGTATTCCTGCAGTAGTTCAATCCATCTCGCAACTTGTCCTTCTGGAGTTTTGAACTGCAATAGCCATTTCAGCGCAGCATGGTCAGTACGTAAATGGAATTTCCGTCCCAGCAGATATTTGCTAAAATGCTGCAAAGACTTTACCACAGCAAGCAATTCCCGTCTCGTGACACAATAGTTCCTTTCTGGTTTCGATAATGACTTGCTGAAGTATGCTATCACAACCTCTTGATCGCCATTGCGTTGAGATAACACACCGCCAAGTCCGATATCACTTGCGTCTGTGTCAACTATAAATTCCTTGTTCGTATCAGGATACCCCAGAATAGGTGTTCTGCACAGACGTTCCTTTAGCTCCTGGAATGCGACGTCGCAACTTTCATCCCAGTAGAAATGTCGCTTTTCCTCGGTTAGTTTGTGGAGGGGTTTGGCTATGTCCGCAAAGTTCTTGACGAATCGCCTATAATAGGAGCACAAACCCAAAAATGCTCTGACCTGTGTCTTGTCTTTTGGAATTGGCCAATCCTTGACAGCGGCGATTTTCTCTGGATCTGTGCGGATGCCTTCTTCCGACACTACGTATCCCAAAAAGCTGACTTGACGTTTGAAAAGTAAACACTTCTTTGGACTCAACTTGAGATTTGCACTCTGGATCTTCATGAGCACGCGTTCCAGGTTTTGAAGATGTTCTTCAAACGTACGGCCTACGATGATGATGTCATCCAAGTAGACCAGGCAGGCATCGCCAATTAACCCGGTTAGTACAAGTTCCATCAACCTTTCAAACGTTGCCGGAGCATTGCACAATCCAAACGGCATAACTTTAAATTGCCACAGGCCCTTTCCTGTCGAGAATGCAGTTTTCTCCTTGTCCTTAGGGTCAATTTCAACTTGCCAGTAACCACTTTTTAGGTCTAGCGTGCTAAACCACTTCACTCCAGTAAGCATGTCCAGCGTGTCATCAATTCTTGGCAAAGGATAGCTGTCCTTCTTCGTGACGTCGTTTAGACGACGATAGTCAACACAAAACCGCATGCTGCCATCCTTCTTTCTTACCAGCACTACTGGTGAACACCATGGACTGGATGAAGGTTCTATAACACCATCCTTCACCATTCCTTCAATCATGGTTTCCACTTCCTTTTCACGTGCTACCGGCAATCTTCTTGGCCGCTGACGGATAGGCAATTCTTCTCCTGTGTTTATTTTGTGTTGAACTAAGCCAGTCTTCCCGATATCACCATCGTTTGAAGAGAAAACACTGGCGTACTTCTGTAACATTTTCTTTGCCTTGACCAGTTCATTTTGAGACAGAGCGCTGCGACAGTCGTCTAAAAGTGTGGTCACTTTCGTTTGTGCGTCCTTGCTGAGGGTCCCGGTCGAAAGATATTGGCATCGACGCAACCAATCCACTTCCTCGCAAGTACCAATCAGAGTGCCTTTTTCTATCATCTGTTCCTTATCACTAAGGTTCAGCACACGTACCCCTGAGATGTCGGTGGCTCTGACCAAAGTTCGTGCCACTTTCCATGGAAGGTCATTGTCTACCTTTTCCACGAGTACACAACGATGATTCTGCCCAGGATTCCGAGGAAGACTAACCGGCACAATCGTTTCCGATCTCGGAGGAAGAACAATCTTCTTTAGGCTGTACACATTTCCTGGTAACGCTCCTTCCATGAAAAGTTCCTCTTGTCCACATTTCATAACTCCTTGATTAACGTCGATCTCACAACAATTCTTCCTCATAAAGTCTAAGCCCAGGATGCAATCGTCCATTATATCAGCCACGACAACATTATGCAGGTAGATTCCGTTGCCTAGCTTCAACTCCATCTCTCTCTCTCCTCGGACGGGTATACGCTGACCAGTGGCTGTTACCAAATTTATGCGGTCTCGGTTGTGTACGGAGTCCCCAAGGAACCGACTTACAAGTTGGGAACTGACAACCGTGCGAGAAGCTCCAGTGTCTATAGTCAGCTTACAAGGCATTCCGTTGACCTCGCCCTTGATGATTAGGCTATTCCCGTCATGGGTTTGTGAGATCGAAATCCTTGGGGCTCTTTGAACATCAGCCAGCACCCGCCCCGCAGTCCTGGCTTTCACTCGTTTCCCTGCTGTTGCTGGGCGGTGCTGTTAGCCGCCCTACCCTCTGGAGATTGGCTACCTTCCCTTTCTGCAGTCCGCTTAGGGCAACTGGATCGAAGGTGGCCCCTTTCCCCACAGCCGTAGCACCTAGGGCTGTATCCTTTTAAACGGTCGCGAACTGAAGCCGCTGCAACTTCCCTGACGCGATGGGAACGATGATCCTGCCGTACAGCTTCCACCTCCAGTGCATGAGCCAAAGCGTCCTTAAGCGTCCCGTGGTGCCCGAGCCTCACAGCAGCTCTAACTTCAAGGTCGCGGATGCCATCGATGAATGCCTGCACCAGGTTCCCTTCAATGAGCGCAGGTACGGACTGGTATGCTTTTCGTACCAGCTTTTCCACTTCGAGGGCCCACTGCTGCAGGTTTTCACTGCTGCGTTGCACGCGATCCTTGAGCTTCGCACGAAACACATGTTCCAGATGAGCGTCGCCATACCTAGCTTCCAACGCCTCAAGGAGTTGCTCGTACGTCACTTCTTTACCGAGAGCTTCCAGGACAGTTAAGGCCTGGTCGCGCAGGCCGAGGGTGAGAGCAGTCATGGCCTGATCTTTAGTCCACCCATTCGCCTTCACAACAGCCTCAAACTGTATTTTGTAGGCCGACCAGGAAGATGTCCCATCGAACGGTGGCACTTTGAATCCACGTAGCGAAGGTGTAGAAGCTACGGAAGTGGCAATTCCATCCCCTACTTTAAGGTTGTCCAGCGTTTTCTTCACGTCAGCAATCACGTTGTCAACTCGATCATTCATTTGGTCGATTCGCGTTTCGGCTTCCGCCAGGCGGTTCTCATGCTGGACCACCTTTTCTTTTACAACACTTATTTCTTTGCCGAAAGTAGCGTATAGATCCTTCATAACGAACATCTGTTCTTCCTGGCGGCGCGCCTGCTCCTCCTTGTCACGCTGGAGCTGTTCTTCCAACCGCCGGGCCTGTTCCTCCTGTCGGCGAGCCTGTTCCTCCTGTCGGCGAGCCTGTTCCTCCTGTCGGCGAGCCTGTTCCTCCTTGTCACGCTGGAGCTGTTCTTCCAACCGCCGGGCCTGTTCCTCCTGTCGGCGAGCCTGTTCCTCCTGTCGGCGAGCCTGTTCCTCCTGTCGGCGAGCCTGTTCGTCCTTGTCTCGCTGTAGCTGTTCTTCCAGCCGACGGGCCTGTTCCTCTTGTCGGCGGGCCTGTTCCTGCAGCATCATCATCAGTGCAGCAAAGTCTGGTGCTGCAGATGCTGGAGCTCCTGTGGACGGACCGGCCTCCATGATCGACAACTGGCCCTCCGACGTCTGCGGCGTTGTACCTCCAAAACGCCTATGGTCCGTCTCCAGCTGACGTTGACTCCGGGTACGGATACCCTCCGTGTCGTCCTTTGGTAGAATCGGCATGATTTAAATATCCCACTTCTGACACCAATTGTTACGAGCTTGGGGTTCGTGACAATAAAAACAGCCGATTAAATAACCAAAATGACACTTTAATTTAAAAAACACTAATTACAACTTTAAACTCACTAATTATTAAACACAAGTTCACCACTGATCACTTTATTCGTACTTGAAGATCGCTTCCGAAGTATTCGCTTGTATCGCTAATCCAATACTCACTCGGTCGCGGAATACGCGCTCCTTTTATAGGTCAGTTTATTCTAGAAACTTCCATTCTCGAAACATCTGGAAAGTACTCGTAACTACCGCTGCCGACTGACTAGATACCGAGAAGTGTAGAATGTTCTGGCAAAGAAATGTCTAGAAGGTACTTGACTCTACTAGTTCTGCTACTCGATACTAGATGGCGCTAGTAGTAACTTAATGTACCCGACATTAATTCTGGCGCGTAACAATACTAATGCGGTGAGTTGGTTTTTACAAACTAGGTTGTGGGCATTATCATAGTCACGAGTTTGTAAAAACGAATTTCCGCACGTGTGTTTCAAAATTCAAAATTTTTCAACACATTTGCGAAAAAACAGTACAATAGGTAATGAAACAAACTTTTAGTTTTTAGATATCAGTCGTCGTTCCTAATATGTTGAAAATAGCGTGAATTTGTGAATGGCGCCACGTGCGCGTGGTGAAAATTAGAACTGCGATTTCCCCCATTTACTTTTTATTTTTAAAATGAGACAAACGTATTGAGCAACGGCGCTTCCATGGAGTTTCGAACATTCAGCTTATTTTTTCTAGTAATGTGAAACTCCTTGGTGAAATTCTTATATTTTGAATGGTATAATTACCATTATTTTTTTATTACACATAAAAAAACCGTAAAGAATACGCACGGCGCTATACCTATTTTACCGAACGTCTCCAATGTATGGTGCGTATTTATAACTTTCGAAGAATGTACACTATACAGGCGTCGTATATGCGTTTTTTGAAAATATGTGTTGAAAAGAATTAAACACCCTGTATTCTGCCGCTCGAGTCGCTCATATGGATCAATTCTGGGAAAGAATGACTTACGGGAAACATGCGGAAAATTTTGAATTTGAATAAACTGATTTATATTTATTTTGAAACAGGTAATGTACCTATTTGATTCATACATTATGAATAATGTTTTTTTACCCATTTTAATCTCTTTTCTATTATAGTATATATATATTAGAAAAAGAGATTATATACATATTATTATAATTTTATAGGTATGAGTATATAGATCAAAATATCTTGTGTAAGTTCTTTCTCATAAAATGTGCAAAAAAACCTAGTAGCCGTAGGGTAGAACTTTTCAGCAACCAAGCGCAATTCAGTGTTCCAATTTGAACTACCAACTTTGGCTCCATGTACCTAATACTTGAGCGTAATTCAATGACACGTAGGGATTCTTTCCTCGAACGTGACTTTTAAAGTATTGCAGGTATAATAGAAATATATTTACATTTCAAAAATGATTCAAATAGCTTCTGTTTTCTTTTAAAAATGGATTTAATGGCAATAAGTCGGGACTATTTTTACCCTGATTTATCTTGTTTTCTTGTCTGTTGTGTCCATCTAGCCGACTGATGTTGTTTAAGTCGGTTCTCTATTGTGTCACCTAACTTTTTTATCCATAATTTAAAGTGCCATAACTTTTTTTGTCCTAATCATCATTTGTCCGAATGATAACTTACCCGAACTTAATATCACATAATATCACATGCCATAACATTGAAATCCCTAAATATTATATGTCCTAAATTCGTTTGTCATAAAATTACAATCAATAATATACAAAAGACATAAAACTGTTTTCAATAAAAGTTATAAGTCCTAACTTCAAATTACATAATGTTTATTTTTAATACTAAATTATTTAATAATTATTGTATACGTTTAAGTCTAATTTTTTATAATTTTAAAATATTTGATTTTGCATTATGATTCTTATTATACATAAATTAATATATTATGCATGTACTCAATAAAGCAGTTGATTGTGAACATGTGGTTTTTCTAAACAAGCAAGCATGAAAGCAAGCATTCAGTATGCAAGCAAGCAAGCATGCAGTATGCAAGCAAGCAAGCATGCAGCATGCAAGCAAGCATTCAGCATGCAAGCAAGCATTCAGCATGCAAGCAAGCATGCAGTATGCAAGCAAGCATTCAGCATGCAAGCAAGCATGCAGTATGCAAGCAAGCATTCAGCATGCAAGCAAGCATTCAGCATGCAAGCAAGCATGCAGCATGCAAGCAAGCATGCAGCACGCAAGCAAGCATTCAGGATGGAAGCAAGCACGCAGAATGCAAGCAAGCATACAGCATGCAAGCAAGCATGCAGCAAGCAAGCAAGCATTCAGCATGCAAGTAAGCATGCAGCATGCAAGCAAGCATGCAACATGCAGCAGGCATGGTTTCTGTCACGGCTCCGGCGCTGCGGGGCTCCGGCGGTCCCACGCGAGTTTACGGCCCGGCTCGCCCCTTCGCGCCTACGCAATTTTAAATTACACTCTAGGGGTAGGGCAGACAAGACTGCGTGGAGTCGGATTTACAGCGATTCGTTTCTGTCACTAAAACCTATTTATTAGCAAATGTTTTAGGACTAAAAAAATTATTATAAATGTACATTCGGAATAATACACGTTATTTAACACAATACTTAGGACATATGACTTTAGCTCATGTAAAATTAGGAGATACAATTATTATAGTACTCGATATTATGACAGAATACTTTTAGAACTAAAGATAATTCTGTCAAACAAAATTTCGGGATTTTGAACATTATGGTTACTGAAGTTTATAGCAAAGGTGTTATGGATACTGATTTTCGGACAAACAATTTTAGGAGAAGTAAGGGAGTACCGTTTAAGTCAGATGTATAAGTACTTACTTGGTACTTTGTTGACTGGACAACACTTTCCTTTCATAGATATATGTTAATACTCTTATATGAAAACATGGTCCAATCAACAAGATTTTAAAATAGTACCCAATTCAGGCGTTCCTTGCCGGTTTTTCTCTATAGGAAACGACCAATTGGAACCGTGCTCTAAAAAAAATATTATTTATATAGGTAGGCAGTTGCTTCTCGTAAAATACTGGTATTCAGCTACATCTGGTTAGACTAAAAGCCAAGATAGTTGGGAGAAAGCTAGGCGAATAATCTCAAATAATACTCTCTACGAATATTATTTATTTAAACAGATAAACTATGGCCTATACGATGACTTAGGGTACATTAGTACCGGTTGTTAGGTCCCGTGGAATAATTTTACGACTTACACGTGGGAAAAGCTCAGGACAGAACCTAAAATAAATTATACATGTTTATTTTACAGAACCGGGAACGGTGGAAAGAATGGAGAAAGACCTTTGCCCAGCAGTGGCATAGTTCAGGCTAGATATAATAATAATAATTTATTTTACTTTTTGTCTGACTTATGCGAGTCCGAAATAAACATTTTTCTTTCTTTCTTTAAAATGCACAAAACTTTATGCGCAGATTCATTAATGATGAAATCTGTTAGATTTTCAAAGTTGCTATGAAACTGATTCTAAGTTGAATAACTTTGCTTCTTCAGAGTAACCTATACCATAGACACAATAGAATTTATAGAAATGTCTCGCTAACGAGAAGACTAATTAATGTCTGAGGTTTGTTTGACAATTCACTACGTTCTAAGAATTTAAAAGTTGATAATCATAACAATAATTTATTAAACTGTGAGTGACTCGCCCCGGTGTCGACGCTTGGGCAGTTGTTTCTCATCATTTAAGGTTTCAACTGAAACGATGATGAGCCAAATTAAATTTAAAAAGAATCAACACAACTCCAATATTGCCATTTCATTAAATTACACAAACCATTGAAACCACAAAAAAAAAACAAGTAATTAGCCCTATCACTCACGCTCGATAGCCCACAGCAATTACATCACACTACACTAAATATCGAAACCACAATTCAAATGGAGCTATCATCCAAATTCACACGACAATAAAAACATTCCCATTAACACCTAAAAATGTCCTCAAATACAAATAAAACCGCGGAAACCCATTTATCATCCCCCCTTCCCTATCCCTTATATATTTATATATCAACGAGGTTACAGCACTATTAATCCAATTGACAGTCACTAAAAGCCCGAAGGCGGTTACAATAGCCCTCCTGATGGCTATAACGATTTCCGTTATCGTTAACACCCGTCAAAAACACGCTAACGTTAACGATCTCCGTTAAATTCCGTTATTGCTAGAGGGTGTTGGAATCTTTTGTCGAAGTATGCGGAACACGCGATTGTTTTATAAAGGGTGTAATTGTCTTTGTAATAGAGGCATTATTTGAATTGATAAGGATTTTTTTGGTGGTGTAAAAGTTTGATTTTTTTAAAGCTATAGCTATTCCACCAATTCGCACTAAATGTTTCCAAACGTCTTTTATAATGTGCACAGCAAAGGAGTGGAACTCTCTGCCTGCGTCTGTGTTTCCGAACGCATACAACGGTAATCTCTTCAAAATTAGAGTGAACAGGCTTCTTCTGTGTAAGCTCGCTCCATCGTCGACTTTGTCTCTGTCATCTATGACCTAGACTAGAGTCAAGAGCAAACCCATATTATATAAAAAAAAATAAAAAAAAACACAGCGAATCAAGTCATGATAGCTGTGAATCGGTACAGAAATAGGTCATACATCCCATGCCAATGTTGTCTACGGTGACTATTTATTCTTTGTTCGACGATGAGATACGGGGGAGTTATGGGGTAACCGAGCCAGACAAAAGGAGTGCTTGTATGACGAGTTTTTTCCTAAAGGATTGGCCGGCAAAATACAAAGAAAGTTGGAATGGAAAACTATCAATGGAGAACCTTTTCAAAGCAGAAAGGCAATATAAATTAAAACATCAAAAAAAATCATAACGAGTATGTGGCCGGTATTTATCTTGTTGTGAGTAAAATTATTGAAAAAAGAAAAATTAAAATTAGTTACCTAAAAAAAGTGCGAGTCGGACTATCACACGAAGGGTTCCGTACCATAAACCGAAAAAAAAACACGTTTCTTGTATGGGATAATATTTTGAAGGCTTGAATTTTTATTTTAGTTTAATTTTTATATATTTATTCACTCAGTGAAAATTTCAATTGTCTACCTATTACGGTTCTTGCGATACAGCCTGCTGACAAATGGATGGACGGACGGACAGCGGAGGCTTATTAATAGGGTTCCGTTGGTTACCCTTTGGGTACGGAACCCTAAAAATGTCTAGCCGACACGATACTTGAAGTTTCTAATCATTCCGGTATTGTGCAGTGAATATTCAGGTAAATCAGAACTCAAAAGAAAATTCACTGTCATATTATTACAACCTGTATATATTTACCCAATAAAAGTAAATATGTATAGCGTCCTACTGTATCACCCTCTGCATACATGAGCCGAGGGTGTCATGCCCACCCCTTGTTGTTGACAGTATTTCATGGTCCCAGTAAAGATTTTTGTTTATGCTCCCCCAGGCGTGAATTGTTGCAAATTATCTTTGAATTTATTGTATCTTGCGTCACTTTTACACCGCTATTGGGAAGTAAATTTTGTATAAGGATGTACGGCGGTGGTGTATCGTTGATTTCAGGATCGAAATAATAAGTTAGTGCTAAATTTAGGTGGAAGTCAAGATTCACGATCGTGTACTGGTATTTTAAACATGAGTGTACAGAACAGAGCATGCAGGTTTCATAGGTATCTTTAAGTTATAAATTAACTTGAATTTCGGAACTCGGTGTTTTTGGTTGATTCTTTGTAATTTAGACCGACTTCCAAAATTAAAGTTGTTTCACTTTTTAGTGCTGTTACCTCCCAACATTCCACTTATTTCGACCAGTCGAAATTAAAGTTATTTTATACTTTGTAGTGTTTTTTTATGAGTATGTCGGTAGTATTTTTTTTTTTTTGTAAAAAAGTTTTTTAATTTTCACATTTTAGTTGTTTTCCTGTAAAGCAAAACACTCAATTTCGCTTACTTGGATGACATATTTTTTCCAGCTATTTTGATTTGAAAACCAAATTACTGAACCGATTTTAAAGAAATTTATATGGGACCAATCATAAAGTATATCCTTTCATATTACAAAATATTTTTTTCAAATCATAAATGAGATTTGAGACCAGGTTCATAAATGACGTTGTTATGAGGTAACAAACACACAAAAAAATCATTTTTGTGTGTTTGTTACCTCATAACACTGAGAACCTCCTTCTTTTTTTGAAATCGGTTAAAAGTAGCAAATTTTGTTCTAGAAATTTACTTATAATTATTTAATTGAAGGTGGAGAACCCCATAAAAAACTAAATCGGATTTTTATAAACCTGGAAAATTATGCTTGCCATTTGCTTATTTAAAGCGGCGAAGGATATTTTATTTGAAACACAAGACAGGTAATTTGTAAAGCGATAGTTTGTTTTTTGAAGTCGGTTTGATTTGACCTATAATATTGTTACGAACTTGTGGTTCGTGACAATGAAAACAGCCGATTTAATAACCAAAATGACACTTTAATTTCACAACACTAATTACAACTTTAAACTCACTAATTATAACACACAACTTCACTACTGATCACTTTAATCGTACGTGAAGATCGCTTCCGAAGCAAATCCAATACTGACTCGGTCGCGAGCTATGCGGTCCTTATATAGGTCAGTCAATTCCAGAATCTTCTATTTTCGAAACATCTGGCAAGTTCACCTAAATACCGGTCCCGACTGACCAGATAACCGAGAATGTTCTAGCGTAGAAAAGGCTAGAAGGTAGAAGGAAGGAAGACTCTACTACTTCTGCTACTCGATACTAGATGACGCTGGTAGTAACTAATGTCGTTATGTACCCGGCATTAATTATGTTGCGTAACAATATGTCTATATTGGAATGGCTTATGCTACTTAAACTCGCATTGCACGCTATACCTTCTGTCAATTATGTATCCGATTTCACCAATTAACATTCCTCTTAATCCTACACACCATTCCTAAACCAAACCACATTCACCAACTTACGTCTAACTATTAGAACGCGGTCAAATTCCAATTACATCGGTTAACTAACCACGGATTAACGTGCAGTTAATTTGCTAACCCGCGTCTCAGGGGCTCTGTTAACGTCAAAATAATGGTGTAAATCACCGCTTTGTTTGTATTGCAGAAGTTAAGGTGACGTTGGGGTTTAAGGTGGGCAACTACTTAAGCGTGTAATTTAAGGACATGATGTGTGGAACAGTAATTTTACAAAGAAAGAAAGAAAAATATTTATTTGGAACTTGCAAAAAACACACAAAAAAGTACAATGAATTAAAACTATCAGTCATCATGTGTGCGAGGCCAAAATGGTCCATATCTCATAAGTCATCATCCGTCTAAGTGCCTAGTCTTTTTACCCCCTGACCCCTTCTTGCATCTAGCGGAACCCTGCAGTCCTTACTAGGTAAGGGCTACAGCCCGGGACAGACAAGGCCTTCGTCCCAACCGCCGCAACAGAAAAAGACACCCCGGGCGTCGGGTGTCGCAGGGCAATCCCCGGCCACCGTAGGCGCGGGCCTGCGGACAGCGAGCGGTGGATGGCTCGCCGTCCGATCACCACCAGGCCCAGGTTGATGGCGCGTTGTGTTCCACGCGCGCCTTAAAGAGATGTCAGCATAGCAGACGGGGCCTGCAGGGCCAGAGCGTAAAACTGTTAAAATGATACCCCTTTTCAGGACACATGGTTGTCTGATTTTTGGACTTCTTACAACCCGTAACCACTAAACGTGCTTTCCGAGGCACATATGGGGCTTGATATATATATATCACAGAATCCACCCAGTACGTTTACTTTTGTGGCAAAATATTAACCTGTCAGCGTTTGGTTTCTTCAGTTTATCAATGAACGAGTAACACTGTTTTTTTGTTGTTATTTATTTATATTTATTAGATTTAAACGGAGAAAGAACCTCCGTGGTGTTTTTTAAAAAGTGTGATGTCATCATAGCTGACGTCACAAATGTCATCATGATCACTCATTTTTGGTTTTTCAAAAGAAAACTTCACAACTTGATTCAAACTTCGTTTATTAAACGAACAGCGTAACAACGTCACAGAAAGGTCCGTACTGTCCAGCGGCTCAAGCGTGAATGCTCAAGCGCCTTTTTTTTTGTGAGTGGCTTCTCGCAGTTCAACCTATAAGGTTGTCGACTGCTTAACTGGGCTTGCCTGTGGTGGCCTTAATATAATATTAAAGCCTCCAGCCAGGGCTTATAATGCTCAAGCGCCTTTTTTTTGTGAGTGGCTTCTCGCAGTTCAGGAATAGTGAAATGCTGTTTAACGTTAATTTTCCATCATAATAAACTAAAAGTCAATCAATTTACTAATTTTTGGACGGTCAAATTGTGAATCTTAATTATTTGAATACTTGTAGTGACAGACTATTGTAATTGCGCCGATATATGTATTATATTAGTTTGCTCTTGACTCTAGTCTAGGTTATGGCCTTCTAACAAGTTCTAAGTAGACCTTTCTCAATCAATGCCTAATATTGGCTACAATTCAATTGATTTGTAAGAAACCCTTAAAGCACAATGTGATTAGTACTCATAAAAGGGCTTTGAAATGGCTGAAATGGCTTATTGTGTATACGAAGAAACCTAACACAAGCTTATAGCAACACAATAGCAGACGTGACTTAACCGAGACTAAAAAAGAAACAAGTAAAATATCGATGCTGAGAATAGCCATTCTTATTGAAAGTTGTGCTACCACGAGAAAAGTACAAAACCGGACAAGTGCGAGTCTGACTCGCACACGAAAGGTTCCGTAACAAAAACAGATAAAAATCGTTTCTTGTACGGAATTTCAAGGAGGCAAAATGTAAAAATATGAGGAATAGCGAAAAATACTCACAGGAGTCTCGGGCTCGATTTTGATGAAAAATAACACAGCATTTTTAGATTTTTGAAAAGTCAAATCAATACTTCCAAAAAATACTACCTTTTAAAAACATCCAAACAAACAATTTTACCTTTTTATAATACTAACTGTCGCCCGCGGCTCCGCTTGCATGAATGTCCAAAATTATCCCAAGGGAACATACTCCCGGGATACAAAGTATCCTATGTGTTATTCTAGACTATAATCTACTTCTGTGCCAAATTTCATTAAGATCTGTCATCCGTTTTGATCAGCCGTTCTGACGTGATTAAGTAACAGACATCCATCTATCCATTCAAACTTTCGCTTTCATAATATTAGTATACAAGTATAGATAAATGAATTAATCTCTTCGGAAACAGGTTCAAGTACAAATTTTTAACCTCACTATTAACTCGGCAAGTTCTTTAATTCTTTAATTCTTTATTGTACACCATAACAGCTTATATTAATTCACAGTGATTTAAATAGTTCATGTACAAAGGCGAGCTTAACTCAAAAATGAGTTTTCTACCAGCAAACCTTTGAGTGATAGAGAGAGATCACAATAGAGGGTAGGATCCAGTGCACACATTTTACAATACTACATTCTGTATCATACATAAATATACTTACATACATAAACATATAAATATATACATACATATCTATAAATATTATGTCATTTGCGAAAGGAAATGCTCTTTAACTTTCCTCTTGAAGATGTCAAGAGAAGGGCTGTCGCGTAAGGAGTGTGGGAGAGAGTTCCAGAGACGCACTGCAGTAACAGAGAAGGATCCACCATAGCGGCTGGAAGTGTGACGCGGAGTACGAAGGAGAAGAGAAGTGGCAGTACGACATGGTTTACCTCTCGGGACGAGGTACTCAAAACGTTCACGAAGGTATTGAGGAGAATTAGGAGTGTGCAGGATAGTAAAGAGAAGGGATAGGATGTGAGTATCTCGCCGACGCCGAATTGGCAGCCACTCCAGTTTGGTCCGGAACTCCGACACGTGGTCATATTTCCGGAGGCCAAAAATAAAGCGAATGCACAAGTTCTGCAGTCGTTCAAGTTTATCTAGGAGCACCTCCGTTGCATCTAGAAAACAGACATCCGCATAATCTATAAGTGGAAGAAGAAGAGATTGAGCAAGACTGACCTTAGTGCGAAATGGTAAGAATTTTCGGAGACGTTTGAGAGACTGGAAAGTGTAGAATACCCTCTTACTAACATGAGCAACATGAACTTCCCAAGAGAGGTTAGTGTCCATATATACGCCGAGATTTTTAGCGCTTTTAGAGTATGCTATAGGCACTGAGTCATAAACTACTGGCGGCAGAGCCCGGTGATCTAATTGGCTGAGCATGTATCTACCACCAATAATGAGCGCTTGAGATTTAGTTGGGTTCAGCAAAAGTCCAAAGGATTTAGCCCACGTGTTGATACTTGCAAGGTCATCATTGATGGCAGCTACCGCTCCAGCCAGTTCATCCACTTTAAAGTGACGATATAGCTGCAGGTCGTCTGCATAGAGATGATAGTTTGAAGTAAGGACCTTTGCGATAACGTTTATAAAAACTGAGAAGAGAAGAGGTGAGAGGACGCCACCTTGTCTTCCATTCTAAACACTATTATCTAACCACCAGATGATTCAACAATTAAATGAATATAAACTTGAAAAGAAGAACTTTTACAAAGCAAGCATAAGGTAACGTCCCTAATTGAGTCACAAACTACGCATGTACGTCATTTTATCCTTTGAAACTGAACCATTAGAGTCTGTTTCTCCATAACCCCTTTTTCAGGTTATGCCTGGGAGAATCAACTGATTAACGTAACGTGCGCGGTCGCGTTCACTTCAGAACGTTGTCGACACACATTAAATTAATGTAATACACTTGTTATGGAAATGTTTTCGTTAAGGACTTGATATTAATATGTATGGAACGGAAGTTAGACGGTTGTAAGACAAGCATTTCATTAAGGACATTAATGAGTTCTTCCCTTTTGAACTGGGTAGGTAAAGTTTTAATGAATTGAGAAGATTTTGTTTGTAATCTGTTGCATGTTGCTAGCACGACAGTATCTTCTATACACATTTGTATATTATTCATACATATCATCCTCTTCCTGCCCTTATCTCATGTTACTTGGGGTCGGTGCAACACGTTTTTTTTACTTCCATTCTGTCCTGTCAGCCGTCACGCTATCACTAACTCCTCTTTCTTTCATAGCACTTAGGAGTGAAAAAAGATGAAAAAAAGAAAAAAAAATCATCCATCAACCATCTTTTCTCTGGCCTCCCTCTCCCTGTCCATCCATCCACATTTATATTCTTAATTATTTTCGTTACATGCATTTCGTCCCTCCTCTTCAAGATAAGCGGTTCCCTTTTAACTTTTCCGTAACTGGCGCCACATTCCTCAATTTCTCCATATACTTCACACTTCACAACATTATCATCTCCGCTACATGCAAATTTTTCTCATCCGTCTTTTCCACAGCCCAAAATTCTGATCCAAACAGTACGACAGGTTTTATCACGGACTTATGAAATACTTTACTTGCATATTATTCATGACTTACATATTGTTCATACACAAATAAATAAAATGTAAATGTCCGTTTATCATTTCAAAATAACAGCTTCTTTACTGAATGTTTATCCGTATAAACATTCAGTAAAGAAACTGTTAAAAATCACAAATGTTTTTTCAATAAAAAAAAATTGGTAAAAATACCGTTATTCATACCAATTATTTTTTTAATTTCGTCTGTTTGTACCGGCTAATATCCGAACCGGTCGGACCGAGATTGACAAATCAGACTAAAGAAATATTCTAAATGAAAATACTCAATAAAAATTTAAATCGCATCCACGTTGCTCGGCAGTAGCACATGCGACCAACACAACAACTTATTTTATTTATTTATATATATTAATTAATTTATTTATTATATACTTTATTGTACACCTCATAATAAGAACAGGTCAATCAAACAAAATAAGTGTACAATGGGCGGTCTTATCGCACAAGGCAATCTCTTCCAGACAACCTTTGGATGGATTGAACGAAGGGAGATAGATTTAGGGCTGTCAGTGCACAAACGTTTTAAACAATACTAATTAGATTGTAGGTGTACATCTGTCTTTAAAAATGTCTGTGTTACTATGCCCTAAATGATTACTTAAATGATAAAAAACTTTAACTATTAAGATAAAACAAGTACCTATACTTAACCCAATGCATTGCAAGCATGTATTTTTCTTTTGTTTTGATATTTCTTGCTTTTCTTCTGTACGGATTCTGTTTCTATTTTTTCTCCCTTAAATAGCATCCACTGGTATAATTGTATGTCATCAGTTACAAAACATAGTGCGACATTTGTATAATTATTATTAACTTTAACCTACGTTCTACAAATAATTTTGATTCTGATTCTGAATGTCAGATAAAATTAAAGTTTAATTCTAAAAGAAATCTAAAGAAAGTACTTTATTTCTAACAGATTTACAACCAAATCATTCAATAGCTGTATATTTCTTTTAAAAAACTTCACACTCAATTCAAGGACGCATCTCCAGTATTGGCGGCTGGCCAACAGTAAATTCGATTTAGTATTTGCTAGAGGTGTAGGTGCCTGCTTGTATCACCTGAGACGTTATATATTCTAGTAAGGAAAAGTATGTAGTTATTTAAACATTACACGTATAATCCCTGAAGAGGTGAACAGATATGTAGGTCCAATAAATAACCAGTTCTTGGCAATGATAGAGGAGTTCATGGCCATGTAACAACAGAGGAACGGATCGATCGATGGTTAAGCTACAGCTCAAAGTCAAAGTCAAAGTCAAAACGTTTATTTCAATTAGGCCATTAAACAGCACTTTTGAACGTCATCATTTACAGTTCAGTAAAATAATAACATTAGATTAATAAAGTGACTCTACTGTCCATTCGGAAAGGTAGGTTCTTATGGAGAAGAACGGACAAGAAACTCCATAGTTACTCTTTTCAAATAATGATTTTACAAAATTTGGTATACAATTAACTTAATATTATGTGAGGACGATGCACCCAGAGTTTGCTACTTATAAGAACAAAGCCAGCAGAAGTAAACTTATTCATTTTCTAAAGAAATTTAGGTAAATGGTACTCACATATTTACAGATAATATTAATAACCATTAATTAAACAGAAAATAAAAACATAAAAAAGAAACAGTACATCTATAAAGTTAATTCATAAGCTGCCGAGGTTGTAAGTGGATTTTTGTAAATATATGGCAATCAGTCTTACCAAAGGTACCTACACTTAGTACTCAGTTGGGCTGTGGAGGTAGAATAAGACTGTTATATAAAGCGTGTTCTACAAGTGCGTGGTCATATTTAAGGGTGATGTTGGGTAGCTAATATACATTTCGGAAAAAATAGCCAACAATTTTTTTTTAATCGACCACGTAATCCGCCTTTTTAAGCAGTCTAATGCAGTTGGTGACATCCAATCTGTAATTGAACTAAATTAAATGCCACCAACTGTAAAAAAAAATTAGTCGTTTTGTTGGTAGATTTAAAAAAAAAAAAAATTTTTACTTGTATTGTTGTTTTTTCTTGAATGTACATCACCTACCCAACATCACCCTTAAATAAACCGCTAACTTTTGTAACACCCTGTGGTAATTTTATATACAAGATTAGTAGCTCCTTTTAAAATACTGGGATCTGGTGTATCTGGTAGCCAGTTGGGCAATGACAGAAGGTATTGATTATCATACTCGTAATCTTATTATATGTTTTGTTTTGTTTTGCTCGCTCCATCGTCGATTTTGTCTCCGTCATCTATGACCTAGACTAGAGTCAAGAGCAAACTCATCTCAAAAAAAAAATATGTGTGTGTGTTTTGTGACTCATTTTTAATTTTTTTTTTCTTTTCAGGTACAGTTTCTACAAGTAGCATTTATTATAAAAACGCTTGGTAAACTCATTGGTGAGTTTTGTATTTTTTTTTCAATCTTTCGTTTTATCCGTAAGTAACAGATATTTGATCATTACCAGCAAATAATCCCTTATAACCAATTACCACGTCTGTGATCCTATGACAGTTGCGTTATTTTATTTTTAACTAGCGGACGTCACGCAGTTTCACCCGCCTAGTTCCCGTTCCCGTGGAAGTACGGGGATAAAATATAACCTATGTTACTCGCTGATAATGTAGCTATCCATTTCTGAAAGAATGTTTCAAATCGGTCCCGTAGTTTTGAAGTTTATTCGTTACATATAAAAATACAAATCTTTCCTCTTTATAATCTTAATATATATATTTCTTGTGTACGTGTGTATGTCACTGAACTCCTCCTAAACGGCTCGACCGATGATGATGAAATTTTTTGTGTGTGTTCAATGGAATTCGAGCATGGTTTAAATTCACAATTAGACCCGATAGATGGCGCTGTAATCGATTTCTATATTTTTTCGTAAAACACAAAGCAAACGTTCGGACAGGACAACGTCTGTCGGGACCGCTAATATAAGTATAGAAGTATAGATGTACGGATCCTCAAAAAAACATAAGTCCGTTTATTACAAAGAAATAACAGTTGGATTTTTTGTATTTGAAAGTCCTGATCAACTTCGTAATCCAATTAACCAAGGTAAACTAGACTTTTTAGTATTAAAACTCGTTATTTCTTCTCGTCTCAATACTGTTACAGCAACAAATTTCAACGGGTTTTTTTTTATATTAGGTACTGGCGATAAGATAAGATAGATTTCTTTATTTGTTTAAACATTGTATAAGAGTACCAAGTCCAATAAGTAAATAAGTAATAAGTTTAAGTCCAATCATGTTAGCCGTAGGTATCGGCGTACAAATATTTCCATAACCTTGTAAATAATAAGAAATGATCGACAAATTTCCTAGAATAGGTACTTGCAATGTTTAATTGGAAACTATAAATTATAAATGATTATTTTTCTTAATGATTTCTTTTTTGGATTACTTACCTACTGCTGAATGTTTTCTGGAATTCTCATTTAAACTCGAGTACGATACCTTTCTTTTGCCGTAAACATGTTTAATCTTGGTATAATTAGTGACCTACCTTAGCTGGCATTTCGTTTAACAATATGTATTTTTGATACAAACAAGGAAGAAAATATATTTTAATAATTTAGCTAAAAAGCTACCCTAGTAACCAGAGCATAATTCAAATTTTGTCTGGGTTACACGTGGCCCGTTTTTATAACCGACTTCAAAAAGGAGGGCGTCATAATTATATATTTTTTGAATGTATGTTCGGGCATAACTTTGTCATATACATATCTAATGACGGATTTACAAAATCCTTAAAGTTTATTCCGATATGGTCCCGTTAAAATTTCGTGAAGATCTGATGAAGAACTTTAGAGATAGACAGTTAAAAACAAAACATAAACATGTAAATAATTCAGCGGCGGCGACCTCTCGCGTCCAAACCTGGTGAATATAAAATCCATGCTCCGGAGCGAGGAGGCTTGGAAAGCGGTCACCTCCTTCTGCGAAGCAGTAATGCTAGCGAAGGAAGAGGTGGGCCGCGCGAGGAAAAGGCAAGGCCTTCGCCCCAACCGTCGCTACAGGAGAAGACGCCCCGGCCGTCGGGAGTCGCAGGGCGATCCCCGGCCACCGTAGGCGCGGGCCTGCGGACGGCGAGCGTTGGGTGGCTCGCTGTCCGGTCACAACCAGGCACGGGTCGATGGAGCGTTGTGTTCCACGTGCGCCTCAAAGAGATGTCAGGATAGGAGACGGAGCCCAGCCAGAGCCTGCCAAGGTTGCGGAATATATTCGAAAGAGTCACCGCGACCCTGGAACGCAAAGGGCTTTAGAAGGAACACGGATGGGTTTTAGTCAGTAAGAGTCTGACACGCCCGTCCGCTCCATCCAGAGCGGATGAAGTCATTTGATGATTTACCATGTTAAAAAAAAAATTGTTTCTGAATGATTCTTCTGTCAGGCCTATGATGAAGGTCAGTTTAGTGTCAAAAAGAACACCAAGCTCTTTCACTGTCAAGACTCTGGCTAAGGAATCATTGTTCAGGCTGTAGTCGTACTGCATAGAACTCCGCATGCGGCCAAAGCTCATTTCGAATTTGACAAAGTCACAAAAGTACTAAGTTATGTATCGAACCCTCATCAACATGCTTTCAAAACAGAACCCTACATCAACAACGTTACGTCAGTAATTACTTTAACAAAAACAAAGTTTAACGAAGCAAGACAAAAAGAGAAAGTAAAACCATGTACTCCATATAAATTCAGTGTTTCAACGTAACAACATAAGCAAGATAACATTACTGATACATGTAACCTTTGACCTTTGCTCTGAAATTCAATTTTAACACGAACATTGAACAAGAATGTAGAAGATCTTTTACATGGCGGAAATTTTGCCGTATTAATGTAGTATTAAATACGGATTATTTTTAGTTTAGTTGTTAGGATTTCGATAAAGGTGATTTAATCGCGGTTTTGCTCAAGTGGCCTATTCCGTAGGAATCATGTATTTCCAGATATTGACCGATACAATTTAAAAAAAAAAGCAAATAGGCCGACATGGGTACTTATAAAACGTCACTAGTGACCAATTCAGTTACAATTGCAATTACAAAACAACCGAAAAAAAACTCCAAGGTTACTATTTAGAAAAAACCGGCCAAGTGCAAGACTTGGTTCAAGTATCATAAGCCGAAAAAAAATCATATTTCTTGTATCCGTTTTATTTTTATTTCACACTCTGAAAATTTCAACTGCCTATTTATTACGGTTCATGAGATACAGTCCGCTGACATAGAGATAGACTGACGGACGGACAGCGGAGGTTTAGTAATAAGGAGGCTTAGTTAGGGTCTCTGGGTACGGAACCCTAAAAATAAAAAAAAATCCATGATGCTTTGAGATCATAGGAGAAAACAGTATAGACCAGGCAGCATCCTACCAAATAAGTCAGTAATAGAAGCATATATAGCACTCAGACAGTGCAGATTTTTATAGTTAAAAGAATATTTTGTGATCGGATAAGAAAAGAGTTAACCTGGCAAACAACTAATTTACCGTGGACCGATGACCTGGTGAGGGTCGCGAGTAGCCGATGGATGCGAGACGCGCAGGACCGGTTCTTGTGGCGACACTTGGGGGAGGCCTTTGTCCAGCAGTGCACGTCTATCGGCTGATATGATGATGATGATAAGCCCTTACCTTTGCCTGATCCTTGTTTTTTACATTTTAGGAATCTTTAGCTGTTATCTATCATTTTTAATAACACCCACAGAGGTTGGTCTTAAATTAACGACAGCCGAAATAATGTGTTACTTAATTGAAAGATAACACATTACATACCTAATTATATTTTCAGCTTCATCACATTGTTCTAAAAAACAAAAAAAACAAAAAACCGTTCTCGGATGTTCGTACTACACTGGCCTCGAACGGGCCTCTTCAAAAATACCCGTTGTCTACCCACGCGACCCGACCAAACCCGACCTTACCTAAGGCCTTAAAATTCAATTTTCCACAGGCATTTTTCCGACGCACCGGGTAAGTGCTACGCGATAACTTCTCTAAATAAAATATTAAATGAATCCGGCCTGCTATATCGATCGTCGCAGTTGCGTGGAAGTACCTACGCTGCATGTAATATGTATGGGGGTTATCTTTGGAGCTGTCTTGCTACTTCGGTTTGAAAATGATGATGTGGATTGGACGGGGGTTTAGATTCTTATGTAAGAGATGTACTCCTTGGAAGTACATCTTTACATAAATACTGCTATTCAGCTGAATCCGATTTGACTGGAAGCTGACCCCAATATTGTTGGGAAAAGGCTGGGCAGATGATGGTACTCCTTGGACCTTAAGAGATTGGTGTGTTTGCAGACGATGCATGCTGTGATTTAAAAAAAGGAAGTTTTTTTTAATAGCCTTATGTGTGTTCCTCTCTGCCTATTCATCCTGTGTAATCTCTGACCGAAGTGGATTTGAAATAAAATTATGCTGAGTTAATGTTTATGAAAATAATGAGAGAAAACCTGCTATGTCCAGGAAAGATTCCAGGACAATCGATGAAGTTCGATTTCAACTTACGCCCTCCTACAGAGAAGAGACCTGTGCCCCAGCAACATGGGATTGTGATAGACTGATTAAAATTATAATTATTGTTTGCGGTTACCAAAAAACCGTAAACACTCCGTGACATTCCGGTGACAAAGAGAATTAAAGAGTTAAACAAATCCGGCCTGTTATATTGATCGTCACAGTTACGTGGAAGTGTACTGCATGCAATATGTATGGGGGTTATCTTTAGAGCTGTGTTGCTAATTCGGTTTGATGTCATGGGTTTAGATTCTAATGTACTCTTTGGGATCGAGATCTAATCTTTGGGAGTAATCTTAGGAACTTGACAATTGGTGTGTTTACATACGATGCTGATGCACAACTTGGTCCGCGTTGTGGATTTTGGCCTAAACTTTCATAGTACCCAGCAACATGGAAACAATATAGACTGATTAAATTATATTGTTAACGCTTGTCAAAAAAAAGTGTAAACACTCCGTGACATCCCGGTGACTAAGGGAATTATAGAGTTAAATGAATCCAGCCTGCTATATCGATCGTTGCAGCCGCGTGGAAATACCCTGTATGTAAGCTGTATAGGGTTTTATTTTAAGCTAGACAGCTTCTAAGAAACCCCCATACATATTGCCATGCTAATTTGGCTTGATGGTTCTCTCTGTCATGGGCACATATAAGAGATTAACAGCTTATTTTAAGAGCCTTAACACACTGGCGATTTGCAAGCGACCTAACCGCGAGTTCGCAGCGACCGATCGGCGAGCTCGCCGCGAAGACGCCGCGGGCGCGCATTGAGCTCGCCGCGAATAGCGCCGTTGACGCCATTTTGTACACTCACGTTCAACACGCACAGTACGCCACGAAATCGCTGCGCGCCCGACGCGTCTTTGTTTCGTGTTCGGCGCGCGTTCGTTGCGAACTCGCTGCGACCTCGTTGCGCACTATCACTAGTGTGATATCAGCCTAAGTACTGGTTAGCAGATTCTATTTAAAATCAGATTTATGTGTTTAACATACTATTTTCACGAACTTGATGCTTTCAGGCGTATCATTGCCTAGAGATAGACCAGTCAATATGGTGGTTTAACAATTTGCAATTTTCTTCTTCGTTTCGTCTTGATGTTCAAATTTTAAAAATGTTGGCCGACCAGTATGCAATTTGCACAGCTTCACGAAGTTTAACAATAGGGCCTTTTTTATAAGACTTGTTTCAAGTTTGAACACACGTCAAGACACGTCCTCCCTTCAGGTAAAATACAATTAAGTTTCCCTACACCACAATCCACTAAGATAAGACAAATTTCTTCACACGCAATTAGTGCGAAAAAAAAAACAAAACACTTTCTTAGACAAACATGCGGTCCTTTCATCCATTAATTCCTCTCACGAAATTAGAAAAAGCTACATAGCCAAATCAATACGATGAATTAGCAAAACGTACGAAGGAAGGTTTCCATAGGTTTTTACCAAAATTAATCTACCGGGACATTTTGGCAACACTGAATTGAACCGTGTTGCCAGTGCGAAGTTATTGGGGTTGCCGAGAAAAAAATAAATGAAAATAAGGCGCATGAAAATGAGGTTGGCTTGCGTTTTTGTGTTTGCTTAGGGAATTACTTGTCTTCGGTCTTTTTCAATTATGGCGGGACAAAATTCGAGGGCCAAGGGTAAGTGGATTTGCGATTATAGCCACAAGTAGAGATCCTTTTGGTTGGTATGTTTAGGTACAAAGAAGTTTGTGGCTAAATAATAACAGCCGCGCGGATTGGAGTTCAAGGTTAAGGAACGTTGGCCAAGGTCGATCTGTGGATGGGTGACTATTTATTACGTAGCTCCAGGTACTGTTGGTCCCAGCTGTCATTTGTAGACCTTTGACGATAGTTGCGGGTTAGAAGCCTGAAATCTGACATCAAATTTGCCAAGGGGTACCTTTCGTATTATCTAGTTTCGGGTTCATAGAGCAATGGCAGTCGCACGATGTAAAATACTGGTATCCAGCTCCTTTCGATTAGTCTGGGAGCCGGCCCCAACATAGTTGGAAAAAGGTTTGGGGGATTTTGATATGTAGGTACATATTACTTGCTGGCTTACGATATCAAACCAATATCAATTTCTTTTTGCTGAATGAATCATTAAGATATTGTGAATCAAGCCATATTGCTTTATTCCGCATGCGATTTGATAGTGAGTTTCTGTTACTGTGCACGTCTTATACATATTACCTTAATAATGGCTTGGAGGGTGCCAAAGCCACCTTCTGTGGTGGATGGTATGTAGTTCAGGGAAGATACCAAGATCTTACAGCTGAAAAAAAAATATTTGAAAATCAATAATCTAAAATGAAAGATTAAACAACTATCGCTCCACATAATGCTGGCACTCGTATGCCACACTAAGCCACAGCTCTTGTTTTCAACGACAGACAAAATATAGAGACCTTCTATGGATTGACCAAGGGTTGTAATTAGCGATAGTTGGTATAAGGCCTTATATCAGAGCAGTCAAAAAAGGAAAAAAAGCAGTGACCCTCAAACCGAAATATTTGTCACAACTGTAACGAAACCAGTTACACGAATATCTGATATTGTTAAACGTCGATTTTTTTAATAAAATTCCTGCTCGCTGAAAAAGTAAAAAAAAGCAGGCATATCGGATGCTTACCTTTGCGTAAAAATTGCTGGAGCAACTCACCCCGTGGCGGAAAAAAGTGTGAAAAATAAAAAATAACGCTCTAGCTCTCGTCACTAGTGTGCTTGAAGTGTTTTATCTTTTTTTTCCTCTTTTTTATTGTGTCGGTCAACACTTCGATATTTGAATTTTAGTTTTTTGACAAACGCTTTTGCGGTTACTTTTTCGAACGAGATAAATGTTTATGGGAACAGTTCTATGTCCAGGGTATGTATTTTTTTGCTAGTAAGAAACATCTTACCAGCAAAAAAATATATACCCTGCACACACAGCTCTCTCTCTCTCTTAAACATAAGATTGAAGCGATACTTAAATTTAAAACGTTGGTCCCAGCAGTTATTTTACAACTTTGGCCGTCGTTACGAATTGTCAGAAGCCAGAAACTCTGTTTTTTTTAATGGGTGACCTGCAAGAACGTGCAAGAAACTCCACGGACACTTTTAAATCAATACATTGTTACAAAGTTGTGGTAACATTGCTCTTGTTGAAATTATTCAAATAAGTATGTGAGAATGATGTAGAAAGACGTGCACGATAAAAGCATTCGGAGTAAAAAATAAACAATTCAAAAAATTAAAACTGCGTTATCTTAATTTGTTGTAATTTAGTTTATTTGTTAATATTAGTTTGGATAATGATTAATAATTAAAATAAATAACATACACTAACCGGATACGAAGTATCCTTTATTGAAATCTAGAATACGGTTGGTAAGATACTATGTAGGTCCTGCCAGGGTCTGGGCACGCCACAATTGCGGCGGTAAGGCCCCTCTTTGAGGAGTGGCTGGAGAGGCGCCACGGCGTCCTCACCTTCCGCCTGACGCAGGTACTTACCGGACACGGCTGTTTCGGGAGGTACCTGTTTCGGATTAAGCGGGAGGACACGCCCGGGTGTCAGCACTATGAGGATCGCCCGGAGGACACGGTGGAGCATACGGTGGAGGTCTGCCCTGCTTGGGCTGAGCACCGCCGTGTCCTCGTCGAGGCGATCGGCGGCGGCAACCTCTCGCGTCCGGCCCTGGTTGAATCCATGGTCCGGAGCGAGGAGGCTTGGGAAGCGGTCACCTCCTTCTGCGAAGCAGTAATACTAGCGAAGGAGGAGGCGGGCCGCGCGAGGGAAAGGCAAGGCCTTCGTCCCAACCGCCGCTACAGGAGAAGACGCCCCGGGCGTCGGGAGTCGCAGGGCGATCCCCGGCCACCGTAGGCGCGGGCCTGCGGACGGCGAGCGTTGGGTGGCTCGCTGTCCGATCACCACCAGGCCCGGGTCGATGGCGCGTTGTGTTTCACGCGCGCCTCAAAGAGATGTCAGCAAAGAGGACGGGGCCCGCTAGGGCCAGAGCCTGCCAGGGTTGCGGAATTTGTTCGAAAGAGTCACCGCGGCCCTGGAACGCAAAGGGCTTTAGAAGGAACACGGATGGGTTTTAGTCAGTAAGAGTCTGACACGCCCTTCCGCTCCACCCAGAGCATGGAGCGGAAGAAGTCATTTGATGATTTCCCATGCTTAAAAAAAAAAAAAGATGTTATGTAGATAAGTTAGTAGGTTTATACTAGCTATAAAATTATTCTTATTTTTTCATATTATTATGTACGTCAAAGTACAGCGTGTTTTTTTAATTCGATTTTTCGCCAAGCGAATTGACTTTCACAATAAATATTCAAAATAGCTATTTAATCCTGAAAATACCTATTAACTTACTAAAGTAGTCTCGCGTCATTACATTTATCCCATTTCCAATTTAAAGTTCGGTTGCAATGTCCCCCATTCACGGCCTCAATGAATGATCCTGGCACGTTTTTCAGTACCTTCGACTACTTTATGAAGTCGTTTCGCGTCTGCCTGTCGAGGGCCTATAGTTGTGGGTATAAAGTTAAGTGTTTAGAATAGAACATTAGGTTAAAAAAAACTTGTGATTATTTCTCTGGTACTCCGGTTGCTCACGGGTCGTGGTGACAACTTATCTAAGTACCCGTATGATCCGTATCACAAAAAACTGATGTTTTCGCTGCAATACAATAATTGGCGAGGACTTTATATGAATATTCAGTTAAAGCTGCTGAGTGATAATGCTATGCCCTGAGCAAAGTTACGTTACAATCTGTTCAGCCGTTGATGCGTTATTGATTGGCATAAATCCAAAATCGTCCATTAAAAGGTTAATTAGAAAACCAGCGTTAGACAGCATTAGTCTGTCTGAAATATCGCTGTAATTGACTTTTTTAGTGCAGTCGTGAGACACACACTTAGTAGCATACCTACATTTATTTTTATTTTATTTTATTCCTATGCACCGTGCGTGTTTCATGTAAGTGCTAAATAAATATTGTTCTTTCATTCTTTCTTTTCTTTCAAACTCTCAGAGATTCAAACATTCAACTATACAAACTTTCACAGGACTTATACTAAGTAAGAAATCCAGTCTTATTTTGCCAGAAAACAGAAACTGTCTAGTGAGGTCCTTGTTACAGTCAAAAAAAAAATAACGATCCCTTGACACAAAACCCCTTGTAATTATAACGCTGACTACGAAACAATAAAAAAAAACAAAATTCTCTAGTTTTCCCTGCACCCACAAAACCCACAGAAACGCTTCCCTTTCAATTAAGTTTTCAACGAACGAACGACAATTTGTTTTAGTGTTTTTATTTCATTTTCGAAAGCCGGGAGCTCTACCTTTAATTATTTTATCTGTTTTACGATGTTTTAAATCAAGGAGTGCTTTTTTTCTAAACATAAATTTGGTAGTATAGCTTGTAATTTACTCGGAACAATCTTAATTAAACTAGGTATATAAAACATAACAACAACAACGAAAAATATCTATTATTGGTTGGTCTACAACAGCGTAATATTTTTACAAACCCAAAAGATGACGGGTAGACAATGCCTTGTTGTATTAAGTCGCATATGTTTTATCAGCAATAGTTTATAGGAAGAGGCGGGCCGTGTGAGGGAAAGGCAAGGCCTTCGCCCCAACCGCCGCTACAGGAGAAGACGCCCCGGACGTCGGGAGTCGTAGGGCAATCCCCGGCCACCGTAAGAGCGGGCCAGCGGATGGCGAGCGTTGGGTGGCTCGCTGTCCGATCACACGTTCCACGCGTGCCTCAAAGAGATATCAGCATAGAAGACGAAGCCCGCTAGGGCCAGAGCCTGCCAGGGTTGCGGAACTTGTTAGAAAGAGTCACCGCGGCCCTGGAACGCAAAGGGTTTTAGAAGGAACACGGATGGGATTTAGACAGTAAGAGTCTGACACGCCCTTCCGCTCCACCCAGGGCGAAAAATTTGATGCGATGATTTCGCATCCTTAAAAAAAAGCAACGGTTTACAACTACTTCGCTTGTGTCCAAGTCGCCAAATTATGCCAAGGGGACAAACTCTAGGGACAAAAGTTTTCCTATATCCTTTTCTAGGACATGGTCTATGGTTTGCAAAGATTCAATCATATCCGTTCAGCCGTTAATATCTGAAGAGGTAACAAATAACGAGACAAAGAAACTGTCACATTAGTATGATGATGATGTTAATAATAATCGTTTATGTGATCAGTCCTTGTTTAATTGATAAGTACCTGGATGACCGCGTTTTGCTCGGTTTTTTTTTTGGTACACGTTTTTCTAAAAATGAAACCTAGTTAGATCGATTTATCGCCCCCGAAACCGCCTGCATACTAAATTTCATGAAAATTGTTGGAGCCGTTTCCGAGATTCAGATTATATATACACATATATACAAGAATTGCTCGTTTAAAGGTATTAGATATTGACTGAATAATTCCTGTCCTTACTAATAAAAGCTTTCATATCAGCTTCATATTTATGCTTACCTCTTTGGGTAGCACCCCAGACATAACCGGATAAAAAGGGGTCGGAATATTTAAAAATACGTAAGCCTATTTAACGGTTGACTTTTCACATTTTGCTCCCATATCAACAGCCCAAATTCAGTAACTTTTTAAACAAGAAAACGAAATTTTCTTCATGGAATCTCATAAGGTAATGGCTATCAATTTTAAACAAAATAAAAGCTTTTACATGTTTTGACGATTTCTCGCGAAATGTCTTAAGAAATGGTAATATTTTCACACTTATTGAATATTCTATTGGACTTAATGTTGAGAACTCGGTATATACGGAAAAAGGTACAAAAGAAAAATACGTCAAAAGGTGATGCAATTGATTAGTGTCATGGAGCGAAACCTGGTAAAAAGGTTTCAATGTAGAGAGGAGTTACTGAGCCAATTTAGTATAATTGGATTTTTCTGTTAGAAAAATTCTCAGTAGGAAACCAGGATCCGAATCGGTCCCGATGGAGCGATAGGCTCGTCTCTTATCTTTAAGGGTTTTAAACTGTAATTATCGAATACTGGAAAAAATGTAACACCTTTCTGTTTTTTTTTTTAAATAAAGTTAGCTATATACAAAAACGATGGATGACGTATGAGGTATTTGTAGATAAATATTGACATTTATTTTCATGAATATTGAATACTGGTTGATAACTGATTTTTTTTTTAAAGTACCTACTCGTACTATTTCTTTTTTTTGCATCATATATTTTTGTAAATATGATAATTTAGAAAAGAATATTGTTTTTTGAAAAATATAGAAAGACAAATAAAAGTTCTTCAGACCAAATTTTGGCTACAGCGTTCAATCTTAGCTTGGAAGATATTATAGTGCAAAAATGTATGCATGAACACAGAATGCAGTCCCTCTTTCTAATAGTCCGATGAGACGACAATTCGACCTGACCGGAGAGGATTCAAGCGTGGAACTTACGTGCTTAGCGAAATACGGGGGAATTACTTCTGGAAAAATCCAATAACACTTGCTCCACCCAGACTCAAAGCTCATTCAGTCAAAAATTGTTAAAATAAAATTTCCTAAAATCAGAATACACCATTCTATTTTTATGCAAGTTCACTGACATGACAAAAATTCTAAAATATTTCGTAGCCTCGTCCGACTTTGCTATCTCCATTCTAAATATACATCTTGTATCTACGTAATATAAAAGTCGACTGAAATACTTGGAAACTGAATACTTAGATAACGCTGGTGCAAATGTTGGTCAATACCATCAATACCACCTAGCAGTACTACTTGGTACTTCAATGCAAAAACATTATCACGTATCGTAGCACATTGTTATGTGATATCGTTGAAATATAGTAATAATACAATATGCAAAAAATATAGCTTTTACAGAAGGTGTAAAAGCTACATTAAACCCCACGATACGCTGCATGACGTTGTTTCATGACAGCAAATAGCTAGTTTACACAGTGCGAGCTAGCGTGCGAGTGAGCCTGCTGATTAACTGTAGTTCAGTAACTCGCATCGCATGGTCGTATCTTACGAGTTACTGCCACGTGCGAGTTGGGTAGTGGCTCGCATCCGAGATTCTTCAACATATTTTGTTTTCACTCGCCTGCTCGCCGCCTGATAGTAACTCGCGCATGGCAGTAGCTCGGACATCACTCGCATCGTTCGGACGCGTTCGGCAGTAGCTCGCCAGTGTCAGCTAGACAGTTGCAAGCGGAACCTGTATTTTTTGTGTACTGCGCCTACGCGCGTTTATCGAATTCAGAACGGCTGCAGATAGATGGTCTTCTCAGAATAATATTTCATTCATGAATCGTTGACTCGCCATCGCGGCAACTCACAAAAGGCTGGGCAGCTTCTATCACTGTGAAGACAGCCAAGGCGAGCCGAGCCACTGGTATACGAGTAGGAAATCAGAGTATCTGTCTACCGTCTAGACAGCAGCTCGGTCTGTGTAAACTAGCCATAACGATGCCATCCTGTGTTTACATTAATTAATATACAAGTCATTATTATTATTTTTTACGATGCACTTCGTAGATGTCGCAACTTGACACGAGGCGATATTGCATCATAAATGCGTTTTGGCTCTAACTGGCCCCAAACTTTGGGCCCAATACTCGGAAGTTTGCTAGGTTGTTTTTAGTACCTACTGATTCAGTCTATGTTAGACCCAATCTTTGATGTCCAACACGATGAACACAGCACTGTGAGGATCGCCCGGAGGACACGGTGGAGCATACGGTGGAGGTCTGCCCTGCTTGGGCGGAGCACCGCCGTGTCCTCATCGAGGCGATCGGCGGCGGCGACCTCTCGCGTCCGGCCCTGGTTGAATCCATGGTCCGGAGCGATGAGGCTTGGGAAGCGGTCACCTCCTTCTGCGAAGCAGTAATGCTAGCGAAGAAGGAGGCGGGCCGCGCGAGGGAAAGGCAAGGCCTTCGCCCCAACCGCCGCAACAGGAGCAGACGCCCCGGGCGTCGGGAGTCGCAGGGCGATCCCCGGCCACCGTAGGCGCGGGCCTGCGGACGGTGAGCATTGGGTGGCTCGCTGTCCGTCACCACCAGGCCCGGGTCGATGGCGCGTTGTGTTTCACGCGCGCCTCAAGGAGATGTCAGCAGAGAAGACGGGGCCCGCTAGGGCCAGAGCCTGCCAGGGTTGCGGAATTTGTTCGAAAGAGTCACCGCGGCCCTGGAACGCAAAGGGCTTAAGAAGGAACACGGATGGGTTTTAGTCAGTAAGAGTCTGACACGCCCTTCAAGTCATTTGATGATTTCCCATCATTAAAAAAAAAAAAAAAAACACGATGAACACGATGTTATCATACAATTTCCATTTAAGTTTTAAAATATTTCCTAGGGGTGTATTGAGGTCGATGTGATACGTTAACACTGGCAGCCATTTGCCGGCCAATAAATCTGTCATTCTTGAGTGACTTGGAACTTGTAGGAGATAAATGGACGATCTTGGAAAGTCTAAACACACGCGGTTTTATTGATATAGTGGATCTTTTAGGTTAAGTTGGATGATGGATGAGGAAAATCTTAGATTACGGAAGATGGTATGAGGTTATAATTTTATTTTGGTATTCAAATTAGGTTTTATCGATGGTAGCAGCGTCAGGGATATGGAAGAAGTCTTAAACCTGAATTTGATTAATTGCCCAATAGGTAAATAATATTTTTAATACGGTTGAGGTACCTACTTTTAAATAATTGTCTTATTTGAAGTTTGATAAAAAATATATTTCTATTAATTAAATTACTTTTATATATAAATATTATTATAACTCCATATCCTGACAACTGTTCTTATTCTGCCAGTAAATCATTTTAAATTCGAAAAGTGTTTATTTTTTTATTCATTATGTACCATTATGTTTTTAAACCTCTAAAGTAACGTCTAGAGTATATAATTAAGAGGTTTGACATTAGATACTATAAAGATAGTATAACACTAGTAAGTGTTACTAATAAGGTACATAATTTTAATATTTTGTTTTATCTGATAAAGTTCCTTTTAATATAATTATTTCATCATAACAAATCTATCTATAATCTCTATGATTATATTATATAAGTCAAAGGTGAGTTATAACATTGTAAACCTAACAATTGAAGGAAAAAGGACCAAGCAAATAAATTAATTGGTCCTTAATGTAATTGAATTCAATGTAAAACCTTTTAAAAATAAAACATGTAAAGTCCAGTGGTTCTTAGATTACAAAATAAGCGTTTCATTACACCCCAAGGTAGTTACATCAGGGATGATAATTAAACAGTTTCTTTTAATTACTTCCTCGAAGAAGACGAGCGTCTCGCAAATTATTATCGTAATTAGTGTTTTGATCTTAGAATATAGGATTACGGTTTTTATAAAAATAAATGTCTTTTGAAATGCTTTGAATGAAGCATAATATTGACTTATTTGTGTTTAGTTTTCAAATAATATAAAGGTTTGGAAAGCCTTAAAAAAATTGGGTACATTAAAAAAAAAACAATTTTCTTTTCAGTCATTTTTTTTACATTTTTATTATACCGACCTGGTAGTTTCTACATTATTTTCTATCAACACAATATATGGAGAAAACCTTAAAATATCTGTACTTTATATTGTTTTTAGCTCATGGTTAAATAATAACAGTCACACGGGTTGATCTTCAAGGTTAAGCAACGCTTGCCGAGGTTGGTCTGTGGATGGGGGACCATCCTAACATACCGAGTTTCCTCCGTGCCTCGGAAAGCTCGTTAAGCCGTTGGTCCCGGATAGTCAGAAGCCTGATAATCTGACACCAGTCTTGCTAAGAAGTACCGTGTTACCCAGTTGATGGGTTGTGGAGGTCTGGTAGGCAGCCGCTCCACGTAAAATGATGGTATTCAGCTGAATCCGGTTTGACTGGAAGCCGACCCCAATATAGTTGGGAGAAGGCTAGGCAGATGATGAAATTTTAGAAAAAAACTTGGTCCACAAGAGGGATTACTCCACGTGTTACATTATAAGCCAGTCGGTCTTGCTGTATAATGCGATTGTCAGGTGAAGTACGCAAAGTACTTGCGAGGCTGTAAGAGATTATGAAAATTATATACTGGTCTGACGTCAAGATTACGGCTTGTTACGCATATAGTATTAAAAAAAAACCAGCCAAGTGCGAGTCTGAGGGTTTCGTACCATTTTCTATAAAACTGCAAAAAATCATGTTTGTTGTATGGGAGCCCCCTTAAGTATTCATTGTACTCTATTTTTTAGTATTTGTTGTTATAGCGGCAACAGAAATACATCATCTGTGAAAATTTCAACTGTCTAACTGTCACGGTTCTTGATATACAGCCTGGTGACAGACGGACAGATAGACAGACAGACGGACGGACAGCAGAGTCTTAGTAATAGGGTCCCATTTTACCCTCTGAGTACGGAACCCCAAAAATGGCCTGCGGATGAGATTTATAACAGTGTGAAGGGTCTTGAACTGACCAACTTATCAGATAACTTAAGAATATCTTTAGACACTGTTACATTCAAGCAAAAGACAGGATTAAACATTCTTCATTATATTGTCAGGAGGATCTCCTTGGCTGCATGTTTCTGGCTGAAAAGGTAGATCTTTGCAAGCGTCTGGCAAAAAGTAAAAGTGAATTTGAATTAGGAATATGAAAATATGATTTGTTTTTACTGGTGGTACTCCTTGGTACTCCTGTACCAGCGCTCGTCTAAGGCAGATGCCGAATATATTACGAAGTTAAATCTCTAACGTGGTTTTATTTAATAATAATAATAGTAAATAGCACTAGCGTGAGTCCGCTAGTTTTATATCTGCCTAGTCTTTGCCCAAGTATATTTGGGGTTGGCTTCCAGTCCAATCGTATACAGCTGAGAACCTACCATAAATGGATAACAATACAAATTAAAACAAATATTTAAGTAACTTAAAACGACTAAAATCAAAACATTAGCCTTTTAATTAAACAAATCCAACACGGTTTCATAATCAAAATTCTCCTTATTTATCGCTTTATTCATTTAAATAAACGACCAACTACGCACGCGTTGGTTTTCCGAATATTTCAGAAACATTTTCAACATTTTTGAATCATTCCGAGGAAATATGTAAAATTCTTAACTGTACAAATAAAATCCGTTTATTGCTTTTGCGTCACGTTTTACAGTATTTCTGTCAAAGGGAATGCATTAACTGGCTTTTGTGACTGTTATTGATTAATAACGTTTGTCGGTACTTAATTTGTAAAATATGTTAAAATGAACCGAGGAATCATTTACGAGAATAATATATTATTGTTATTTATTTATTACATTTGGGGAGGTACGTGTTAATGGAGTGGTAATTAAACATTTTATCTGGGTTATTGTATGTGTCAGCTTAATAAAATTAAAGATATACGAGTACCTCCCGAGTTAAAACTTTATTTTCGATTTTACCCACGACGACGGTATATGCGTTTGGGGTGAGAGGATGTTTGTTTGTTTGTGCAAACCAATGTTGCCATTTATCTCCAAAACTACTAGTCCGATTTTGATGCGGTTTTCAGTTATGGGTTCGGGTTTGATTAGTGCATGTTCTTCGATAGATGTTACGGTGACAAATTTTAACGCATGGTAATTTTTTAGCGTCCTGTATTTTCTTTTTTTAATTGAAAATGTTTTCTCTACCGTCATTTTTATCTCCTCTTTTCTTTTACGACGATTGTAGAGCTGCTGCTCAATGTTTTCTACATCAGATTAACTTATTATTTTCATTCGACGTATTGATATCAAGTTGAGTTACAAGAAAACCCCAGGCCAAGTTTAGTAGTAAATACTTATATATTAATACAATATGCATAATACCTATGCTCTCTAAAAAGTTTGAAATAAAAAGCAAAATATTTTTTTTTTTTGAAAAAACCCACGACGGATAAACGTAATTGAAAAGGGACAAAATAATTTAAAAACCCCCAGCTTAAAGAATATATGTAATGAGAATATCAGTCGGGGGCTGTCATCACTATTTTAAATTTAAACATAAATATAAATAAGTATGGCAATAAAATATCTGCAATTATTCACGTTACTATAAAACTGCAAGAAAAACTAGTTCATGTAATGGCAGCCCCGGACGGATATTTATGTTTGGGATTCGGAGGAAGGACACGCCCGGGTGTCAACTCTGTGAGGATAGGAGGACACGGTGGAGCATACGGTGGCGGTTTGCCCTGCTTGGGCGGGGCACCCCATACCGTGCGATTTGAACATTTACAACAGCCCAGAGTATCAACTATCGGGCAGTTGCCCAACAGACACAACAACCGTTTGGTCGGAGGATCCTCCCTTTTCTATAAAGGCTTGCGGGACTTTACACCCTGTTCCGTATACTTCTATACATTAGGTTTAGGTCACAAAAATCCTTCATGTACCTAAAAGCTTGTTATCATTCTAACTCCAGCAACTTACTCAAGCAAAAACTAAGAACTTAGTATTCTCAAGCCCAAGCCGGCACTACCTTCCAGCTAATCCTTCCAACCGTTACGCGTCAGATTAACTAACGAACCGGTACTGCAACTGTAAGATAGGCTAATGCGTCTGCCTCATTACCTTTCTAGCCTTTTAGTGTAACTGGAGCGAGTAAGAGGTTTGCGTGATTGGCAAATTAGTTTTTGCAAAAGAACCCGTTTGGGTTTTTGCAAGTCATTCCATGAGGTAGTGTTTTGTTTCAGGAGAAGGATAGATTTACATCCGGGTTATTGAGAAGGAAATTATCGATATGGTTTAGATGAATGATGAAAGTCAATTATAACAATAATAATTTTATTGAGGAACAACATTGGAACCATTCTTGTTAGTAAACACCTTATATATTATAACTTATGCGCTAGGGTTGGTAGGCATGTACTTACGAGGCATTTCATGCGGACAATGATTTCGCATGAGATGCCTCAGCACAGGAGCTCTCGGATCCTCAGCCACAACTTTCAGGAAGCTATTGATCCCTCGAATCCTCCTCACAAGCGATGCCACATTGCATGGAAACCATCCGTATGCGATTGGGCAAACATCCCTGAGTGGTTTTCTCAATTGGTGCCACTGAGATTTTAAATATAATTCAACCAATCACAGCAGCTAAGGCGCCATTATAATTTGACATATGTTTACATGTTTTGCGCCGTAAAAGGTAATATAAGGTCAAAAACTAGTCATGCCTATGTAGTTTTTCAAAAGCCATCAAAGTAACTAGTAGCTAGTACAACAAAATAAAATAATAATATCGATAATAGTCAGTTGACCTGTGAAGGGCATATTTCCATACACTATAAGCTCAATGCCACGATAAGCTCATATCTGGATTTAGTCATGAACGGCAAAAATTTTATTAAAATATGCAAATAAATTGAAAGTAAACACTCAGTATTGTATTTTATATAGCACAAAATAATACTAGCTAAAATTGTCTCTCTGTATACATATATATCATAAATAAAATTAAAAAGTTTTACGAAACAAAAGACTTAAAGTATCAAACATTAAATAGCTTTGACGACAACGTACCTAAACTTAATCGGCAATTATTATTACTTGATGAAAGAGAACTTTCTCAAAATAGTTGACAATTCTAACTAAAGAGAAATTCGGCAAGTTGGTATGTCTGCAGCTTCATAGATAAATTCTGAAACAAAAAGCACATTTATTTTCATTTCAATTAAATATTGAGCTCGATAAAATTTTCATTGAGTATAAGAAAATTCTTGCTTTTGCCAAAACGTAAAAAATCTTTGATCTATCAGTCTCGTTATAGTGATCAATTTCTCAAATAAAATTACTTTCCGAAGAAGAAGGTCCATAAAGAACTGGAAACCAATAGTACTTACTACTTAGATCCAAATTCTGGAAATACGAAAGTAATTCGTTATTAGAATCTGCTAAATCCACGCTTTGACAATTTTGTATGAAGCGACTTAGGGCCAACGTCACCAAGAAAACTAAACACGATCGGCACATAAAACTATTTACTTCAAAAGTGTAAAATTCAATTGCTGTGAAAAATTGACAATGAGAGATCATGAAAGCAGTTAAATAAATAAATAAAAATTAATTTATTTCAGGCATAGCCTATAATTATCACATGCATACACTTTAAAATCACACGCTAAATAAATACAATAGAATTGGATATGGCATGTTAAATTAAACAAGCTCAAAAATACATTGATTTAATCACAATTATAACACAGTAGTCAGTAGTACCTATGTCGAAAAAAGTGGTATGAGATGTAAATGAGTTAAGATGTGCTGACCGGAGGCCTAGAAGATTGACATTCTGCCTGCAGTAGTAGCGTGACGATTGTCAAAACGTCAAAAATGAATGGGGTTGACAAACGCTGTCGGAATGTCACGAGATTAATCCCTTATATATTAGCATTCGACAATCACCATCGCTTATAAAACGGCACTTTTTCTAAAGCCTCAGGTCTGTTCCAATGGTGAAAGTCATCTTTAAAATAAAATATACGGATAAAAGGATCTAATATGGAACAGCTGAAAAAAGTTTCGAATTTCAAATTCAAACTGAAGCCATATTTTGTGATCCGAAAACCGCAGAGCCCTCGTAAAAAGTTACTTTCGAACTGCGGCCCTTGTGATCCGAAGCTCATCGAATCGTCGATAAATATACGTTATCTTCCATTGAAACTCATAGCAGAACGGAAAAAATGTTGAACATACAATGGCGGACGCAATTACACGCTTTCTATGGTCGTTTGCATTCACCGCACCGCTTTACTTTGTAATGTTACTTTTGTGGACAAGTTATGAGCCATTAGCGATTATTGCAGCAGATTTCGGTTTAAGTATGACGTTTTAGGAAACACTGGGAACACTCAATTGGCATCACTATTATGATCATTGTTTTAGCTGAAAAACGACTACTGCTGGACATGGCGGGAAGACCAGGACGTGAAGTTTTGACATAGTTACCGTCCGCCTTTTTTTTTTAAGGATGGGAAATCATCAAATGATTTCTTTTGCTCTGGGTGGAACGAAAGGGCGTGTCTGACTCTTACTGACTAAAATCAAGCCGTGTTCCTCCGAAATCCGTTTGCGATCCAGGGCCGCTGTAACACTTTCGAACAAATACCGTAACCCTGGCGTGTGCGGTGTGCGTGGAACACGACGCGCCATCGACCGGACTGCGACGCTCCGGGCGTCGGGAGTCGCAGGGCGATCCCCGGCCACCGTAGGCGCGATCCTGCGGATGGCGAGCGTTGGGTGGCTCGCTGTCCGATCACCACCAAGCCCGGGTCGATGGCGCGTTGTGTTTCATGCGCGCCTCAAAGAGATGTCAGCATAGGAGACGGGGCCCGGAAGGGCCGGAGCTTGCCAGGGTTGCGGAATTTGTTCGAAAGAGTCACCGCGGCCCTGGAACGTAAAGGGCTTTAGAAGGAACACGGATGGGTTTTAGTCAGTAAGAGTCTGACACGCCCTCCCGCTCCACCCAGAGCGGAGGAAGTCATTTGATGATTTCCCCTCCTTAAAAAAAAAGGCAATCGGTAACTATATCCCGATCCTGTTTCTGTTTCCAAATTGTTCTCAAATGTAATCTTAAACGTTCATTGTATTTTTGTGCATGCATCCAGCGGCTTTCCATGGCAAAATTATTCTCAAAGAACTCAGTACTTGTATCATTTTCTGTTTAGGTTATTTAAGGTAAAACGATGCTAAAGATTACACAAAATGGATCCACCACTTTGTGTAATCTTTAGCATCGTGGATTATCCACTCAGGTATCACATGAAGATGTTAATATTACCGCCATTTTCATTCAAATACCTAACCTAAATCTATTCAAATTTCCAACCCATCTCCTTAAAAATCAGGACTTACCATATCAATGCGTTGAAACCCTTCATCGATCAACGCGCTTCAAAGGACCAGCGTATCTGCGACCTGGCTATTTAGAACAAACGTAGAATCGCTCTCGCTTTAGACTAGCTCCACCTCAACGTTCCCATTCGCTTATCTGCTATGAGTCGGCGAATGGGTCTGAATACAGTTTCAGCGTCATACGTCATCGTTGTACTGACATTACCTGTGCGTCACGGTGAATGTAAAATTTTGTGTTACGTCATTATGTGACGCGTCGCACGATTATTTGCTGTTATCGTGAGGCAAGCGGCAATTGGTGTCGTAAATTGTATTTTGTTAATGTGTTCGTTATGCGAGGGTGTGGTATGTTAAATGTTAAGTCATTTAATTTTGTGTGATACCTACGGAATTTTGGAGGTGATATTGGTGAGACCGGGCCAAGGGTGTGTGGAAATATTTTGGGGAGGTAATGTTCGTATCTCATTATGGAATTTGTGCTAAAAGTTTTCAAGCGTTAAGAGACTCGGAAGATTTACAGTAGCAACTAGTGCATAAAATGTCTACTTGACTATGGTCTGCTTTTCGGGAGTAATGCACAATTGCCAATCGATATTTTCGTGTACAAATATAATTGCTTCAACTTTCTGATTTACTGGTCCAATCCATATTACATAAACACATATATGCCGTTTGTGTATGTGAGTTTGTATGTTTGTAAACGCACCCACGATATAGAAGTAATTCCTTGTGTGGGGGCAACGTTTAAAATAATAAAAAAAAATGTTAAACCACGGATTGGTAACTAAAAAAATATATATAAATAGTTCAAAAGTAATATAAGCTTTGAACATCCCTATGGATTAAGTAAACAAAAGACAAAACTTAGATAATGTTAGAATACGACACAATTATACAGATTAAATAGTAGATGAAATAGTTTAAGTAAATATGTAGTTTTAAGATAATTATGTACATACATTCATGGTATTGTGGAAATAAAATACTATACAGAGTATAAAAACTATGAAGTTGTAAAAAAAAATATACGGGTTGCACTCAGAGTGCCGACGGAAGTGAAAAAATATTTCTTAATCGGGAGTTAACAATTGTTGTATTATCGGTTGTTTAAACACTAGGCAAAACAGTTGTTATAAATTTTATAGCAATACATTTTTTTTATTTATCTAGACGCGTTCGCGGTCTGCTATATTATTATGTTCATGCATATATGCACACACTATAGTTGCGTCTTGTAACGTTGTCAAGAGTCCAGAGATTTTATGTCATCTAAAAATATGCGTACCGCGCTAAAAAACAATTTAAAAACATAATCAATTAAAAAAACAAATGAAAAATAAATTGAAAGATGAATAAGCAATTGCTTGGTGTAAAACGTAAACTAACAATCCTCTATTCAAGTAGGCCCATTAACTTTAAAGTTAGTTCCAAACTTGAGCTTAAGGAGTAAAGTTTTACAATGAATAATCTTATTAAAAAGATTAATAGTGTAACAGGTTGGTTAGATGATTAAATAGAAAACTGAATACGTGTAAAGGGCTTTGTTAATTTTAAGTTAAAGATTCTTAAGATATTAGAAGTCGAAGTCATTAAAACTTTAAGCATTTACAGATACTTCTGAATTGTGAAGGAGTTGGTCAAAAAGTTGAAACTAGTTGCCCGTTCTGAATCTTTAATTCTAAGGAGAAGAGAATGGGTAACAAATCAATGGCTTTACGTTTATATCAAGCGTCTTAACGTACTTTTCTTAATCTATATAAATAAAAATGAACCCCTATTTCTCCTGGTCACGCTATAACTTGAGAATGGCTTGACCGCCAGATTACAGGGAAGGTTTAAAAACAAAAAAAATAGGTAGGTAAGTAGGGTAGGTAGGTAGGTAGGGTAGGAAAGTAGGGTAGGTACATTGGTAGGGTAGGGTAGGTATATGGGCTAGGTAAGTAGGGTAGGTAGAGTAGGGTAGGTAGAGTAGGGTAGGTATCGGTTGACGGGAGGTGACGGGCGCCAAGCCACGGGCACAGCATGTAATAACGTGGTCGTCGTTTTCCTAGCCATTTTGATCAGAGGGAAATTAGTAAAATTTTACTCATTTTTAAATAATGTGTACGTTCGGACCTCAGTCGTAATCTGCCATAAAAGCGTCAATTTTCATAAATTTTTGACAGATTGTGACTGACATGCGAATACGAACGTTGCTTAAAAATTTGTAGAATTGGGACTTTAATTTCCGATTCAAAATATTGAAAAAAAATATGTATGCCATCTGAATCGGGCTCAAAACGAAATCCTAGTAATATGTATTATTATATAATTTGATCTCTTACACGTGATCGAGTTATAATAATAGGCTCATAGCATTACGTTATGCCGTCACACCCATTGGGAGTTTCATAACATAATGTAAAGTAGGTATGAACTAATCCATAGTACAGTCAACAAAGCTATTTGGTATACAGATTTATTTATCGCGATTTCAGGGTTGACCCCATAGTAAAAGTGGTTCATAATGATGAGTACAATGACCCCTTCAGAGGTATTGCGTTTATTCTTTTACACGTGGTATCTATATTAATATTATAAAGCTGAAGAGTTTGTTTGTTTGTTTGTTTGTTTGTTTGTTTGAACGTGCTAATCTCTGGAATTACTGGTCCGATTTGAATGATTCTTTTAGTGTTGGGTAGTCCATTTATCGAGGAAGGCTATAGGCTATATTTTATTTTTTTCAAAATTAGGGATCCGTTATAAAATTGCTATTTCGTAACACAAGGTGTAAAATCAAAAACCTTTTTTTGCTTGCGCTGCAAAAACTATTGACAATAGAACAAAATGATGTACAACGGGTTAAAAGATCCCATTAAAACCTACAAAAAAGTCTGCGGGAACATATATCTAGCTATCATGGTTTAATCACAATAACCCATTTTGTGTTCAAAATAATTATTAAATCGTCTAAAGAAAAAAAAACTACGTTAAATACGTATCGTAATATTAATCTTTATCAAAATTAAGCATTATGTTATCAAGAGTATTTATGTAGAAGTAAAAAACTTATTGTTTCATCTCAATCGGATATTTCGTTTAAAAGTTATCACGTGTGTAAGATGTTAAGAGTTGGTACCTATTAATGAGTTATGGGCCATAGAGTTTTTTATCAACATAAAATCCTGTAATAATCTTTTTCGAAATATATTTGTTGATGATTGTAAGTATAAGATCTTTGAAGAGTATAATAAATACATTTCTAAAATAACTCTGCTAAGGAAATCCACGCGCGCATAATGTTTTGAACAGTTCTGAAGACATTGAAAATTGCATTAACTTCGGTAATGGTAGTTGAAACTTCTAATACAATTAAAGGAGTTTTAATCTAATAGAATTGAAAAACGCCCCAATTTTTTGGGTAACGTAATTCCTCCAAACTCACGAGATTCAACGAATCCTAAATTTTGTTTCTAATCTTGAAAATTAAAAGCAGAATATTTTTAGTATTTATTTCCTTTGGGCCAAGTTCTTTTGCAATTGTATTGAGTGCTTTTATCATTTGTATGCTCAGTATTCCACAATCACCAGTAAATTCTATAAAGTTCAATGAACTTATTTAATCTTTATTATGAACTTTATTATAGCAATACAGAATAAAGCGAAATAGTGATACAAAAGCGGCTTTCAAATAATTCTCAAAGAGATATTAAAAAGTGATCAAATTAACACAAAGGGCTCAAAACAGCTATTTTATAGGAACTAGCACTAACAAGTCTAAAGCAACTTGGGAGGTAACCAATTCTATGAAATTTAATATTCCTAAAATGATAGCAAGACATTTTAATGATTATTTTATAGACTCAGTTCAATCGAATGCCGATAATTTGCGAATAATACTCAAACAGACACATCATCAGGATTATATATCTAATCTATCTAAACTAATATTATAAAGAGTAAAGATTAGTTAGTTTGTTTGTTTAGAATTAAGGTTGATAATGTACATGTAAACTACACTTCAAATTACTCAAATCGGACCTTTCGTTTTAAAGTTACGACGGGCATAAAAATGGTCTAAGTAAGAAAAATGTTACGGTTTGAGCGAACTGGGGAGAATCTTAACGCTTAGTCCGATGAAGCTGAAGCACGGCATTAATGTTTTGGATAAAAAATTAAGAATAACAAATATAAGGGGCGAAAAGGGTTCATGAATTTTTCAGGGGAGGACATTATTGCTTACTTCAATTTACGTGGAAATTGGAATGAACAAGCTAAAAGTGGGAAATTTGAAACAGATCTAACAATGTTTACATAGTCAACCTCTGGCGGGGGAACGGGGTGAACTGGGTGGATAGTAGGCTGATCCTGAGACCTTTGAATGGATATCGTAGTGCTTAATTTTCCAAAACTTGCCTTGAAAAAGGGTTTGAGGGGGCGTTGAAGTTTGTGGAGTACCTACTAAATCCGCGCGGACGAAGTCGCGGGCGAAGTGCTATAAGAGATAATTAAAGCTTTCTCCTCCAATTATAGGGGAGTTTGTAGTCTTGTATGTATTTTGGCGAAAAGTTGATAAAACGATCACCTAAAAAGAAATTTGAAATTGATCATAACTAGTTAAGACATTATTTTTGAGAGCATCCAGTTCTTTACCTGGATCTCGCCTGATGGAAAGCGATTGATGAGTTTTATGGGACAAATGGACCGGGGAACCAATATAGAACTGGGCGTGACGATTTCGAAACCGTCGTTTTAATAAACAAAACTGTGGACATACTAACCTAACAGTTTTAAACACAAAACCACTACTTACTTTTTGACATTTTAACTTTTTTACATCTGCTCGACGTCCGTATGTCGCTACTGGGATCCAGCAAATACCAGCGCCAGGTATACTTGCCTGGCACATGCTGAGTTGGACTCCCATTTGGTTCAACTTAGATACACACACATCGCACATTGAATTTCCCATGTCAAATATTTTTTTATGTCATTATGTTGTTTGGCACTTCTATCATAGATTACTGTCTTTTTCTTTTAATGTGTTTTAATTTCATTGATTGTATTTTGTAGTCTTATGATTTATGTATTTGTGTTTTTGTGCTGTGGTGTGTTTTCTATTATTTACCAAATAAATGTTTTATCTATCAGGAGATGCCTAATGACTGGTCCCCTTTTTTTTTAAAGCTGACGGGTTAAACATGGCATAGACTAATATAATATGAGATAGACTGACAACTTACGTTTTTGATTTTGATCACGATCAGCGCCCTATGAACTCCATAAAATAAACATGCGTGGCAGTCTTTTGGGAAATGCCGATAAGCGAAAGCTAAAGCGTGAGTTCCATGACAAAAATATCGACCTTCTTTTCCTTTAGAGTGTAATTTTATAGTCGTAGGTACTTGATTACAAAATTGAAAGCCTTCACTTTGGAATAGACGATCATTAATTACGGCCTCTACCTACCCCGTTTGACAAGGCCAGGGCAGGATGTGCGACGTTAATTTTATCTTCATCAATTTTTTAGGGGGCGGCGCAAAAAATCATTTTCCTTGTGCTTAATGGACGAGATACTCCAGAAGTAGAGATAATTGCTTTTTGGAGTTGCCTGTTCCTAGTCTGTGCTCAAAATGATGAACTACCTCATTAGTTTAATTTAAAGGTACTGTTTTTGAGCTGGAATAGTTCCTGTTATGTTAAGACCATACAATTTTCTGCTTGCAATATATACTTTCTAGCTTGCTCGAGGTTGAAATGGTCTTTAGAGCGGTTGTAGAGATGTGTAGCGGCATCAATGCCGCCACATGAAAAACTAAGAAGCGAAATTTGTTCGGCAACAAAAAGAACCACAACGCCATCTATCCTGTCAGCGACGAACTAACAACGAAATCCTGCATCGCGCAAGCAAAGTTCTCCGTGCAATTTGAACATATACAACAGTCCGAATATCAACCATCGGGCAGTTGCCCACAAGACACAACAACCGTCTGGTAGGAGGATCCTCCCATTTTCAGTGGAGGTGTGGCGGGACTTTACTCTCTGTACCACATACCTCTATAGATGCTTGAGTCATAAGGTAGCTCAATCAATGCTGTGGGAATATGTATCAATGTCACCTGTAGACAGGAGAAATCCAGTGTGTGCAATCTACACTGACATGACCAAGGCATTTGATTATGTGGATCATAAAATTTTGTTACAGAAATTACACAGTTATGGTATAAGAGGGAACATACTTCAGTTACTGGAATCGTACTTAAGTAATAGGCTTCAATGCACAGAAATCTCAAGAATTTGTCCAAAAAGTAAATTAGAAACCGTTTATGTTTCAAAACCAAGGTATGTTAAATATGGCGTCCCACAAGGTAGCGTACTGGGGCCGCCACTTTTCTTAATATACATAAACGATCTTCCAAAAGTAACTGCAAACAAAATGATTCTCTTTGCAGACGACAGTACTGCTGTAATAAAGTGTACAAACCAAAATAGTTATGAGCATGACATTAATACTTGTTTACATGACATTATAAATTGGTTACATAACAATAATTTAGTTATAAACCTGAGTAAGACAAAAGTTATGCACTTTCATCAACGCAAAAAAAACCCAGACGTTAGTCTTGCCTACCAAGGTTGCTCTATTGAAGAAGCAAATACGGCTAAGTTCTTAGGTATATTGATTGACAACAAACTCACATGGAACCCTCATATTGAAGAATTATGTAATAGACTTAGTAAATCCGCATATGCTCTCTTTCAACTATCAAAGAAAGTCAACAGTCAAGCTCTTTTAACAGCGTACTATGGTTTGGTTGACTCTGTTTTACGATATGGTATTATTTTCTGGGGACAGTCTACTGATAGGGAGCTGGTATTCAGAATGCAAAAGCGATGTGTAAGGTCAATGTGTGGTCTTAAGATAACAGATAGCTGTCTTCCTTATTTTAAATCTTTAGAAATTTTAACTTTTCCGTCTTTGTATATATTGGAAACAGTTTTGTTTGTTAAAAATAATCCAGACCTATTTCAGAAATTGTCAGCAACCAGAAAAAATCCAATACGGTCTCAGTATGTCAATGAATTGTGTCAAGTGAAATGTAAAACCGCACTAATGCAAAAAAGCTTTTTTGGTATTGCCCCTCGCATTTTTAATAAAGTACCTAATAATATTAAAAATATGACTGTATTAAAATTTAAAAAGACGCTAAAAAATATTTTGATTGAAAAATGTTACTACACAATTGATGACTACCTGAATGATAAGTCACTGACAAATTGACATACTTTTAATTCCATTTGACATTGTTGCTTCAATTGAAATTATAGTTCTATTTAACATTTGTTCCATTTGACATTATTATTATTATTTTTTATTTTTTTTAATTTTTCATGACAATATTTAATTTATTTTTATTTGAAAGTTTGACATAATTGTTTCATTTGACATTATTGATCTGTTTGACATTTGTTTCCATCTGACATTACTATTTTTGCATTTTTCATGTCAATATTTAATTTATTTTAATTTGAAATTTAATGTAATTTGCATGCCCATGTGACGGTAGAATATGGAGGACTTATTATAAATGAAACAACTGTATATTACCCATGTTTGCAAATGAATAAAATGATTATGATTATGATTATGATCAATTAATCAGATGAGCACTGATAGCAAATGCCTCTACATAATGCTGAGAGGGTAGCCTTATTGTCACATTCACGATATGCATCAGCTGACGTTTTATTTTTTGTATGCATGTTCCCACGGGAGCTTACTCCCGGGATAAAAGTACCATCGTAAAATTATGTAGTCATATTACATATTATGTTAAATTTCATTAAAATATATTAAGATTACCTCTTTCTTTCAATGCCAACCAATTAGAAAGTTATTATCCCGTAAATTCCTGCCTTAATACAATATAAGCCTATTCCCACAGCTATTCTAGAGTTCAGAGCTCGAACAAAGGTCATAAGTGAGTTTCAGAACTCAGTTCCCGTTTAATACTATGACGTTTATACGCCAACTTGTACTGAAAACCATGTTTAAACAAAGTTATTCTGTGTGTTTTGTATTTCGGAAACTTTGTTCATTTTTGATGTTATTATTTTTAGCACTAAAATTACTTTTGATTTTGAGTTTGGAGTTGGACTTTCCAGTTTTGTGTTTTGCTGTTAAATGGACGACATATTTTTGTAACAAATTACAAAAATGTATCGTCCATTTAACAGCACTTTAATCTAAATTAAGAACACATTTTTGGAGTTCAACCAGTTACATTTTTTGATTTTTTGAATTTTTTTTTGCTTTGACCGTCGACCGAGCCAATGGATGTCAAGACCGGTTTCATATTCGGTCTTGACATCCATTGGCTCGGTCTTGACGTTCATGAAACTACTGAACCAAGAAGGTGCCTGTTCATTTTTGCTTTGAAAGCTGATACGTCAAAGATGATAGAGAAAGCAGATGCTAGCAGAGATTTCCACAAATTGGCTATGTATATTCAAGGTGCTTTTTTGTTTTGTCAGTGGACAAAGTTAAATTGGGTTCACTAACGATGAGAAGCTCTTAGAACAGAACACAAGTTCTAGGAAATCAGAGCTAAGGAAAGGTGAGCTTTCAATTTATCTGTTAGTACTACTACAGAATTCAGAGAAAGACAATTGCTAAAGCAAATCCAAGTGAATAATTACAGCTTTTACAGAATTTTCATGAATAATAGTCACCTTTTTACTTTGCCTTCGATTCATGTCAACTGTTCGCTTAGTTTTTATTTTTACCTCTATATTATTACTTCTTCACATTTTAACGTCTGAACTGGTCACAACTTTCACGCGACACCGCTGGCAAAAGCCAGTACGGATAATAAAAAAATACTTTAATATAATTTAAACAAAAGCTCGTCGTTAAATAAAAACAGCTGCACGGGTCAATCTTCAAGGTTAAGCAACGCTTTCCGAGGTCGGTCTATGGATGGGTGACCATTTTAACATATCGAGATTCCTTCGTGCCTCGGAAAGCACGTTAATCCGTTGGTCCCGGCTGTCATTTGTAGATCTTTAGCAGTCGTTACGGATTGTCAGATTCTGGACCAGTCTTGCCAAGAAGAACCGTATAACCCAGTTAATGAGTTGTGGAGTTTAGGTAGGCAGCCGCTCCACGTAAAATACTGGTGTTCAGCTCAATCCAGTTTAATTGGTAGCCGACCCCAATATAGTTGGGAAAAGGCTAAGCAGATGATGAATTAAAAAAAAAACAAATCGCATTATTTTTCTCTCTTTCCACTATTACAACTTCACCAGCCAATTACGTACTTGCAAAAAAATTTTACCTTAAATATCAATCAAATTAACTAAAGTGTAGAGGAATCGGACCGTTAACTTAACGATGAGAGCCTCCTCTATTCATCAGCTTAGCGTTCCATCCGTTAGATCCTCAAGCTAATCACTTAGTTCCGACATTAGTGGATCGAAAACTATTGTTGAGATTTTCTCTTTGAAGTTCAAATATTAAAGGTTGAATGGCCAGTATTGTTTTAGTGTATATACTGGAATTAGAAGCTTTCTTATTGTTTTAGTAATTGATTAAGAAAAAAATGAAAAAAATGAAAGAATAAACATTTATTTAACCACACTCCATCAGGTTAACACGCGAGTAAATAAAAATTAAATGAACATGTTTGCCTCAAGGCTGTGCCAAAAAGGGTGATGAAGTTGAAGGATATCTGTTGTTAACTGATTTGCTGGAAGAAGTTGTTTTTTCTTTAAAGTGAAAATGTCGCAGTTTTCCGTTTCACCGTCTGTAGAAACCATTTATAAATATTGTCGCCCTGTTTAGAATATTTATTGAAAGCTTCTTTTTTGTCTAGTTCATAATTTATGAAGTAAATGAACTTCATTTAAAACTACTCATTGCTGGATAAAAGTCATAATATAAAATCACCGATGCCAATACATTTGACAGTGTTTATAACAATCAAGTGAATCAAATTCATTCTAGACGCTTCCTTCCTTTTAATTATTTATTTCCAGGAACTTAGGCATCAAACAATTTCAATACAATCAAAGTATAAAAGAACTGATCCGTAATACCTTCCCGGAATCTCGACTTTTAATCACATGCAAGAGTGAGCTAAGAAAGATCCCACTTAATCACGCATCCAGAGCTCTCCACTTGATTACACCTTAGACCCGCTTCCCGAGATAAATACTGACTGTAGTACCTTTTTAAATGTATTACTATTTAACTTAACGACGCACATAAGTCTTGTTGATAGGTCCTATTTATTTGCAATTAGGTTCTGGAATAGTTATGGTCCTATTACAGAGCCTTGGGGTACCCCTGATTATTTGTAGCACGCGAGCTTTTTTGATGGGTTGAAGATGATGGTGCAATCAATTTCTGTCATTATGCTGTGTGGAGGACGATTTTTCTACAGAAATGGAGAAGTGAAATTATAAAGAGTGCTTTGGATTATCGTTTGACATTTATATTTGGACATGCCCTTCAAATTTTTTGCTATTCAATCGCTTTAGGCGTAACTCATGAACAGTCTTTTTCTTAAAACATGCAAAAATGGTACTTATGTCATTTTTTGTTTAACAGGATAACCAAATGGAATTATAAATAATATGGTGCTGTTAGAATAAAAGCGAGTGGGGTCAAAATACAAAAATGTGAACTTTATAAAATGCAGTTCACTGAAATTAGCGTGGTTTGAGTGTCACTTTTCTTGAGAGTTTGAGAGCCATTTACAAGTTAAGAGTTGAGCAGTCGAGAACAACAACGTTTTAAGGGTACTGGAGCGGAAGTATAGGCTTGTCAGTGCTACGCTGAATGGATTAAAAGTACTACGCATATATTAAAATACTCATCTGATCCGAGACAGTAGGCTGAGCCGCTCTGAAGACTGGTCCGGATGAAAAAAAAATACATATATGGTGTATATTATATTTCCTCTTTTTTATAATGTGAATTTACTTTGAAAAGGATATAAGGAACGTTTTAGAATTTTATGACTTTGTAACTAAAAAGAATTTCATTAATAATATTTTTTAGTATTTTTTGTGTTGTTTTTATTGCTTTATCTATCCGAATTAAAATTTGACAATATTATTATCCTGTGTGAATGCAATAATAATTAATAATGTGATTGTTGCCGCACTGCACAATTTGGTAATAAGTGCACAACAGAGAGTAATTTAAATTCACACACGGTATTTCCGAAGTGCGGTGCTTCGCTATTGGTTTTAACTATATATATACTAATATTATAAAGAGGTAAAGTTTGTGAAGTTGTAGGGGGTAATCTCTGGATCTACTGAACCGATTTTGAAAATCATTTTTGTAAATGAAATCCACATTCATGAAAAATGCTGTTGGCTACGGGAACGTAAAAACAGGATTTGCGCGTAAGAAGTTGCGGGCACAAGCTAGACTTAGATACAAAATTTCATCCTTAAATAAGACGACGCACTTCTGAAACTCCGTGTACCTATATCTACATTATACATACCCAAAACTTACCACACGGCATGTTTCTCGTTCCTCTCAAACCGCTACTCTATAAAGTTAAAATAATTGCGTCACGTAGATCGCATTCAGCTCATCCAAGCCATTATCAACGTACTCAAGAATAATGATAATGGTGGTAGCTAGTAGGTGCTCAGAATCTTATCTTCATTGTATAGTTTTGAGACTATTGCAAGTGTTACGACATGTACTGTCAGGTATAGCCCTGTTATCTACCAATATTTACCACTACTTGCCACTTCACCCTAAACTGATTACCTCTTTGTAGATTTCATAGAATATTCTACTTTTTTGGAATAACTTGTAATAAGTATCACTAATTTGGTATCATTTTTTTATTCTGCATGTGCAGTCCCACTGTTGGACAAAGGCTTTCCCCAAATGATCTCATTTATCTCAAAATATTTCATGTCTGTAGACGGACAGACGGCCAATGGAGCAGACATGTGTTAGAGTGAAGACCGCGTATAGGCAATCGTAGTGTGGGACGCCCTGCGGCACGATGGATTGATGATTTGAAGAAGGCTGGCAGCGGATGGATGCCGGGATGATTGGCGCTCTTTGGGGGGGGCTTACGTTCAGCAGTGGACGGCAATTGGCTGATTGATGAAGCCATGATGAAATAAAATTGGACTGGTCTAATCTGCCGCATGTCAGATAATTACGGGCCAAAGTCCCAATAGGTCTCATCACATCACAGGCCACATTGCAGCAAGCCTAGATGGCGATGGCGAGATGAGCTGGACTCCTCCTATAGAGCCTAGAATCATTCAGCCCTAGATAGAGAAATTTGAATGCAGTGTAGAGTGAGTATGCATTGCCTTACAGTGGCAATATCATGCTTATGATATCTTATGCATAAGACGAAAGGAATTACAAAAATATATTTTTTTTAATTTGTATTTTGTGCTCCAGCCGCAGCGAGTTGGTAAGACGATTCGGCGACTCAGCGTGAGGGTTATTTATCATTAGGTGATTAATTCATCGGGCCCTCGGAGAACCTCCCACCTGGGAATGCACTGTCGTAGCCGACCTGGGAAACCCTAACCCAGGCCGGTCGCACTAAAAATAACCTCCTCAAGTGGAGGTTCTCGGATGGCTATGATCATCAGTGTTTGTGTGGCATCGCTCTGCAGTCTATGACCCACCTCTTGTCTTGCACCGCATGCACAGTCACCTGTACATGTACATGTGAAGACCTTATGACTGAGTCAGCGAACGGTGTTGCCGTTGCTGATTACTGGGCCAAGCATAAAATTTTATAAGTGTATTTGCCACCGACACGCTATCCTCACGCTTCCTGCGTTTAGGATTTACCCCATAATACGTACAAGCCAGTCTCTCTCTTCTGACAACGTCTCACCATGTAAACTGAAGTGCACTGAGCTTCAAGTGAACTGTCATTCCTATTGTTTGTATGGATTGACAGCTCACTTCATGTTCACTTCACCTTACACGGTGAGTTGTTTACAGAATCGCACTGCAGTCCAAACCGATCGAACAGATTCTTAAGGTGTAAGTTAAAAATATTCAATAACAAACCATTTACGGACATGTCTATCATTTGTATTCATATTTAAGATTATAAAATAACTTTCCTTATTAGAATTTCTTGTTTAATAAAATCTAGGCGATAAGACGAAGCCTCTTATGATCAGTTTATTATTATATTATATTATTATTATTATTATATTGCCTTACACATTTTGCTGAAAAGTTGGATCTGTAAAAGTTATTGGAATACAAAGAAGTTTAGAAAATTCTCACATTTTGCAGGGCGTTAATAATAAATAAATTGAGAAGATTTAGCTGAGATGTATAGATAACCTATTTTTATTGTAGATTTGAATGTAACAAAAGTATGATTGTTTTCGGGAATTAGCTACGTCGTTTTTCAGGGATTCGTAAATAAGCACTTTTGAATTTTCAAATAGTTGGGCAGTTTGTCCTTATTTCATTTACTCTAGGAAACACTTCAATGACCGTCTAAGTAGGCATCTATCATTGAATCATTGGACTTTCAACTCTGAGTAATGAGCCAAACGTTGATAATCCATATTCTGTTGAAGTTGTTTTGAGGCATTCATTTATGTGTCAACTAGTCAGTGGGCATTAGTCTGCAATTTGAAACCAGTTATATTTTCATAATAATAATACATGAAAACTAGGAAAACGTGCGTAATCCGATAAAAGATATCTACTACACCTAAATACTCAAATAAAAGGCAAAAAAAATGTTATCTTATCATTTATGTACTTTACAATATTGATGGAATACATTAACAAAATGGCTGGCAGTAATATATTTACAGTACAAAAAATGATAATATTGAATAAATAATATGAAAAATCACTTGCAATCTGGAATAATAGTTTCAAATATAACATTTCCATAAAAAATCAGAGGCTGATAAACTCGTTATAGTGTCAGAAAAATAAATAAATTACGTTCTAAATCAGCATTTAAGGTAAAATTACTAAATCTAATCTTAATAGGTAATTTACTGAATCGATAATCAATTTCTAGGTCTGAATATATTAAACTGTTGTCTGTCATTTATACTTCTGTCTCTCTCACATTGGACCATGATGGTTCAAAATTGTCATAATTCAGCATATTTTTGTAACACTATCCGCAACAATATTTTGTGAATACCTAAATAAAGTCAACATCCCTCTAGCAAAATACACATGGAAGAATACCAAAACCTCATATATGATAGCGACTATCTTAAAATAACTACAATTTTCTATATTACCCATGATTATTTTACTATACTTAAACTATTTTTTCTCTAAATTTACAATCACACTATTTCTTATTTAAATCTACTGCGAATTGCCAAGAATTTCGTAATTTTAGTGGCGAATTGTCATTACATAAAGTGACATTATCTCGACTGTCGAAAAGTTAGAAATGCATTACCAAAATGTAGGGGGTTGTCCATATTATTATCAAAATTTCATAATTATATGGACAACCCCTACATTTTCGTGCATCGCTACTGCCGATAGAATATCACACTCAATCGTTTAATGTAGCGTTGACGAGAGCCCCAGGACACACGATTGGAGTTAGGTGTGTCGTGTTTCTTAAAATGAAAATATGTGGCCAGATTATTGGCAGATTTACACTTTTCACTTGTTTCGTACAAGTGAAAAGTGTAAATCTGCCAATACAAAATGCGTAGCGTAGGTTTAATACGTAGCAGATGACGTCATATTGTGCCACGACACAGCACACCATATATATGTAAAGTTATCTTCACACAATCAGTACTTAGTATTATAAGATAACAGACAAATGTATATGAATATAGAAAGAAAGAAAGAGAAGCTTAACCAGCAATTACAAAGACGCACGAGAAAAAAAAAATGAATATGAATAAAAAACAATATGGTGGGTGAATATTAATGTTCTATATATTATTTCTCACGTGACCATCGTATGATAACAAAGAAACTTCATTTCACTCTGGTAGTTCCACTAGCACTTTCATTTTAAAACATAAAGATTAACGAGCACCGGATAGCAATTTCATTAGTTGGTTCTGAATATCTTTTGATTCCCCTGCAGCCGCATCTTTTGCAGTTGCATCAGAAGCAGCAACATTTGGAGAAACCGGAGCAGCTGTAGGCGCTGCTGTAGGTGCATCAGTTGGAGCCACAGTCGTCGTTAATCTGGACCTACAATCGTCCAGCTCCCAATATAACCTATTCTTCTGACCAGCCAACGCCAGCGTAGACACGAACAAACAGAAGGACAGAAGAGACAAGAACACTATAACTTTATTGTTCAACATCCACCCCAAGGTCACCTCCATATAATACTTGCAACTTCCCATTTTTTATTTCTGTCTTTCCTTCGTTCCACACAAGTTTCACTATCCGCTCTGTTGTGACGAATACTTCAAAATCGTTCCTATCTTTTGTCGATACTATTCGATATCTTATTTATCAATTTCTGATAAAGCATGTCCTCTAACTTTGTCATAGCTAAATTGAACCTTATTTCACTTGCGATTAAGTTATGTTTTGCTAAAACGTCATACTTTATTGATCTTGGGCAGAATAAGATAATGAATGAGTCATAGATTACCGAAATACTATTGGTTTTTGGGCAGTGTGATTGTTGCAGAAAAAATGTAATCATCGAAAATAGGTGTTTGCTTGTGAAACTTATTGTCGATGATTCAACTATAATGCTTTGATGACTAAAAAAATAATCCTTTAATAGACCGTCTTAATCCTTTTAAAATAAAAACCATATTTGTCATCATGCAAACATGTTAAGGAGTTTTAATTAAAGAAGATGCGCACTACAGTTGGTCTACAAACTAATTGGAAACCCTCGACGAACCGATATACCTACAAGAAAAACTGTCATTTCTTTACACGCGTTCGGTCACATTGAATCTACATACAAACTCTATGTTACAGGTACATACATATAATTGAAGAAAACAATATAGAATCTCAAAAGGCGACCGCGTGACATTTCAGTACTGCTTCTCAATCGCATATTTTTTTTGACAATCGTTATTTGATTGAATGTCATTTTGTCTATAGCCTAAAGACGGGTTACGTTTTTATAGAACTTGCCTAAGAGCGGTAGCAGTTACGCGCTGCATGCGATCCGAATCCGTGAAAATAAGATCCGAAGAAAACTATTTTGTACGGTACTTTACGCACTACATCCGACTTTTGATCATTCGATTTCTCTTCGTCATCCGTGAGACTCCAATTCGGAAGAAATATTTACGGACCGAAGTAGCTGATGATTTACTCTTTATTTGACCGCTTTCGCATTTCCTCGGATTCAAATCGCACATAACCGCGCGGCTCGACAGCGGGGCGGAACGTGGAGTGGGTTTGGATCCGAGATCTAATTGGTGCGTAAGCAATACTCGAATTCGGTCTGAGTTTTTGGTATCCTTATTTTCACTGATGCGGATCGGATGCAGTGCTTAACCGCTTCTACTAATTTTTGCATTCGCATCTCAGTCGCAATCCGTCAAAACTACATGGAATTTGACGGTTACATACGAATTCGAGCGTTGCTTAAAAATGAGTAATTGGCTCTCAGATAGAACTTGAAAACGCGTTGTCGCATGGTTACGCTACACCTGTCTGCGAAATCCTTTACGCAAACACTCGCAGACTGCAGATGAAAGAATGCCATGAAAAATAAAATACGGACGGTATTGTTATCGGTCCTCCGAGATTTATTTATATCGTTTATTGAACAGTGAACTATTTATGTCCTACGTGGGATGTGAAACAGCTGACTTGTCTCTTTCAGTCGTAAAGCCTTGGCAATTTCTCGTGCATTGACGAGATACAGCCAGGATTCACTACTGTTGTGTTGTGGGTTTTATTTTCTTGATTATGTAATAACTGGGGATAAGCCGTTGGTCCCGGCTGTCATTCATAGGTTAGTAAGTGTAGGTCAACTAGGAAATAACGGCCTCATCTAGTTTAAATTGACGAAAAAAATGGCGAGTAAAAGTGTATGCATCTTTGACCTATTCGCAAAATAAATATCATTTAACTCTAAAACCAGAAGGTCAGATATGCAGATCGCTCCACTTGGAATACTGGTACTCCTTCCGTTTAGACTAGAAACTGGTAAGTCGGGACAACGCTAGGTAGATTGAGTTTGGTATTACCTACTGGATATGATAATCGAAATCTTAAAAGTTGAAACTGTTGATTGATGATTTCACAAAAAAAAACCTTAAATCATTCATATATATGTTTTAAAAAAACATGCATATTGAATAGTAACCCATAAAATAACAAGAGATAGCAAACTTCATCGCCATAAGGCGCTCAAGACTCCATAATATCTATATCATTATGTCTGTAAGGTAAGGGTCGTCAATCAAAAGACTACCCACTACCCGGACATCATTGGACCCAAATTATGATAGCCCACTGCTAAACGCCCAGTCATTGACTAACCGCGTGACTTGACCCATTTAAACATTGAGTTTGGGACACACTAGGGTTAGAAGATGCGTTAAAGTTTATAACAGTTGGTATGAATGCACGTTGTACGGGCTGATATACGCAACTCCACCGTCCAAGCGTGTGTTTTGTGCACGGATAGAACTTCTACCTTAGCTCCTCAAGGATGGCCAGCAGAGGCTACCTGGTTTTTTAAAGTAACTTTCCTTGTAATCAGCGACTTCTGGACAGAAGCAGATGTGCTACTGTCTCGTCTTCTTCCATATAAGCTCTGCATTGGGGGATGTCTCCTATGACATAGAGGTGTTAGTAAAAAATAATTGAAGAGATTATAGCTAAATTGTCGTGACTTGACGCGGTATTCCTACACCAGGTCATCTTTCCACCTTCTCGAAGGCCTTCCAATGCTGCATCTTCTAGTACGCAGTCGCCACTGCGGAATTTTTGACACACACTGATAAATTATTTGATAAATAACTTGGTTAAATTCCGTTTAGATAATTCAAATAAGGCTTTGATAATCAAGCTCCCGGCTTTACTACTTTTATCGCTACACAGAAATCAAATTTCAATTGACGTAGTTGTTTCAAGTAATTACATAGACACGAGTGAAACATACCGTAGTCAATTTAATTAATGTTTCTCATGTTTATGTCACATACAATTTTCTTTTGCAGGCGGCATTGCCAAGTGCCTGCTGGCGTATATTAATAGTACAAAGAATTTATTGAATAATCAAATTAAATGGGGAAATACTTTGATATTAATATTGAGAGTTAGTATTCATACTTTTAATTAGGAATAACTTCTCGTTATGATATTTTTTAATATTCATTGCTTGTTAATAAATGTATCGCGTATTCTGTTGCTCAGTTGCTGGAATGTGGTGGTCGGATAGTTACTGTTAGTCACTCCATGTAGAATACTGGTACTTCATGTAGAATACTGGTATCCCATATAGAATACTGGTACTCAGCTGTATCCGGTCAAAAAAGGTTCGTCATAGTTGGGAAAGGGCTAGGCAGATTGCGTTCCAATAAAGTTCTTATATGTAACTACCAATTCGCCCCCGACTTCGTACGCGTATATTCCGTTCCCGTATTTTTTCCCGTTCCTGAATAGCCTATTGCCTTTCTCGTAATTGTGGCTATCGTACACAAAAAGAATTTTCTAAATCCGACTAATACTTCCAGAGATTACCGCGTTCAAACAAACAAACAAACTCGTCAGCTTTATTTTATTGGTATACATTCGACTTTAGTTACAACTTGCGCCATCTAGTATCGAGTAGCAGAACTAGTAGAGTCAAGATCCTTCCAGACTCTTCTATGCTAGAACCTTCTAGGGTTCTCGTCATCTAGTCGGGACCGGTATTTAGGCAGTTTCCAGATGTTTCGACAATAGAATGTTCTGAAATTAACTGACCTATATAAGGACCACATAGTCCGGGACTGGGTCAGTATTGGATTTACGATACAAGCGAATACTTCTGAAGCGATCTTCAAGGGCGATCAAAGTGATCAGTAGTGAATTCGTGTGTTATAATTAGTGAGTTTAAAGTTTTAATTAGTTTTAGTATACAAAAGTCCTTTCGCAAATGACATAATATTTATAGATATGTATGTATATATTTATATGTTTATGTATGTAAGTATATTTATGTATGATACAGAATGTAGTATTGTAAAATTTGTGCACTGGATCCTACCCTCTATTGTGATCTCTCTCTATCACTCAAAGGTTTGCTGGTAGAAAACTCATATTTGAGTTAAGCTCGCCTTTGTACATGAACTATTTGAATCACTGTGAATTAATATAAGCTGTTATGGTGTACAATAAAGAATTTAAAAGGTATCATTTTGGTTATGTAATCGAATGTTTTTATTGTCACGAACCCCAAGCTCGTAATAATAGATTTGTGACACTGACTATTGAGTAAAGCAATATCGTGGAATGTGTGATTGGAAAAATTTTCACAGAATTATTCCATGCTTTTTAATTTGTTTCGTTATAAGTCGATCAATATTTATTGCTAAAAATAGCTGTGTTGTGTTTACTTGATACTATTATCCACTTGTGGATAAACTGTATGCTACTTTGTTGATTGGTGCGTTTAAAAACAAAATAGTTCTTTTATCCACCACTACTTATTACAGTCCGATTTAAAAAAAAATATGACCGAGCTATTTTTACAACCTTTTTAGTTTTTAACTGGCTTTGTTAGAACACATGAGTTTCATTATCATTTCCGGATTGACTCGTGTTTACTTTTGAATTAGCCGAATAGTTCCGAACTCAAATGGACCTACTGTTTTATAAACTCGTCACCCAAACTCCAAACCACAAACAATAACAAACATAAAGGTGCACACGAAAGTTATAAAATAAACCTTCACGCCACAAATAATTTGCTAATGTTAAATTCAGATCAACAAAACAGACTCCGAAATCACGTCAAACCCAAAAACAAAATGGCCACTTCTCAGATCCATCAATTACGTATACATACAAACCGTCATTTAACTCCTAACTCCTAACAACAAGTGTCCCTTTCATCTGAAACAGCATAAATATTTCAAACAATATTTCGACTCTGTACTGGCCTTTACCAAAATTTGGATCTTAGTACACACTCGCGCTCGTATCTCTGTGTGCCTCCTACATTACTTGCCCGCTTCGAAATGGAGCGGGCACTTTACGTAGATAGCGCCCATTAGAACCAACAGCGGTTTAGGATAGTGTAACACTCGCTGTGGTACTAATCAGAAAATTGCCTTCAATTATTCAACAGCGTGTTCTGAATTGAGGGTCGGTTTATATTAATATAGGGACATTATTTCTGGCTAGGCAGACTGGAATAAAAATGAGCTGAAGTATGGAAGAAAAATGTTTCAGGTGCGTCATGGCAGGTAATTTAGAATGGGGGATGAAAGTGACTCTTTGTGATTAATCGAAATATTTTAAATAGTGTCAGATTTGGAATCAGCTTAACTAATTTTCTGTGATTCTTACATATTCCTATTGTTCATGTTTTAGAAATGGATAATATTTATTTTGTGTAGTTACTAAAAACCAGCCAAGTTCGATTCGGGACGGAACGGTTTTTTGTGCCAAAGCTGAAGCAAAAGTTGAAGTTTTTTTCTACCTATTACGGTTTTTAAGAAGCCCGCTGACGGAAAGATGGATAATGGAGAGTTAGAAATAGGATTCCGTTGGTTAACCTTCGAGTACCGAATCCCAAAAAAAATATTAGTTAAGGGCCTATGTCAACGGAAAATTGCAGACTCCGTTATATTGTTATGAGTCTTGAACACGTTATAGTTTATCGAGTTATTATGAAAAAATCTTTTTGTATACAATCAATCCCATCCAAATTCAATAGTTTCCAATATATCCGTGTCTTATTAAGAAAAAATAGTTTACAATTTCACGCTATATTTGACGGGTTTGCGACATTGCTTCCTGAATTAGTTTAACATTCTCGTCTTTAACGTGATTGAGGACGTATTTTTTTTTATTTATATTTTGTTTAGTTTAATTTACAGCCGGTCTTAACTACGTATCTACCTTTGACCTACTGACAAATTAGCTACCAACAGTAGCTGAAACGTAATATTTGCCTTTCAAACATGACGTTTCAGCTAATTTGACAGCTGGTTAAAGGTTATTGAAACCGGCCGTTATTGAACTAAGTTCCTAAGACAGACTATAAAAAGTTTCAAAGAAAAAAGCCTAAAAAAATACAAATAAATGTGCTACAAGAGTAGACAAAGGTAATGTTTTCACATCTGTGATCCCCAAACTCATTACGTCATTATTCGTGACTCCGCCCGCCATTTTTCTTCCCAATCCTGTGGAAAGGAAAATGGACAGAGAAATAAATAAGTCAAAGCACATACGAATGGATAGATTACTTGGCCATCACCTGCGCTACAAAACCGTTGCCTCAGTGGCTCGGCTGAGATAAATAGAGGAGGCTTTGTTTTTGTTTATAGGGTCTTATTTTGCAGGACTGTCTGTTTTGCTGTAGCGGTTTCAAGCGCGACTTTTTTACGGTTCAATATTTATTTATATGGATCTCCAACAAAGAATACAGGATCACAGTGATGAAGGTGATTCATTTAGATGTGCTCCTTCAGTTATAGGAGAACAGCATGCACATATAACTAGGTTTACATAAATATAATTGAAAATAGGCTAAAATCATTCCATTGAATTCGAGTAAATTATTTTAATAAATTATATACATAAAAGGTACTAAGGGCAAGTTACGAGTATAAGAAAATGTATATACTTCGTTATTTTGCGGCGGTTAAGTTCCTTTTGTATTTTGAGATCTAGAGGGTTAATATGTCCGAGTTAATATGTTTAGATAGATCGAGTTGAAAGTCTTTGGTTTGATCCCCACGTCGGAAAAACGTGTTCCTGGGTTTTTCCAGAGGAAATTTCTAAGTAAACTCAAAGTCAAAGCATTTGATTCAAATAAATCATTACAGGCACTTTTGAATGGTCTGTCAGTAAAAATCATGAAGCTTATGACAAGTGCAAAAAACTCCACAGATAATTTTTTAAATAATGTTGTATTACAAAAATCTGGGTTACATTATTACAGTAGCTAAGTTAGAATGTGTGATGATAATAATTAAACAATGATTAATTAATAATTTAACACATTCTGCTTTTAATTTTTCTTCGTTTCAATGATTCCACTATTCAATTTAAATGAGCTTCATCATCAAACATTTACTATCATCTTGCGCCACATGTTCACGTGAGGACCTAAGGCTGACTGTTTACTGGAGCGGAGAGGAGAGAATCGGAGTGGAGCTATGCCATCATTAATGAATGGATTTGCATAAAGTCTCCGCTCCGCTTCGGTAGACAGGGATTTGCGAACAAGTCTAAAAAATTATACAAAACGGAGCGGAGAAGTGGAGCAGGGAAGCAGAGTGGGGATGCGGAGCGGAAAAAAGGAGCGAAGAAGCGGAAAATCTGACCACCCACTCAAATAATTCGAAACGTGACCTCCACACAGTCCGCAACTCCGCTCTGTACTTCTCCGTTGCCCCGCTCAGCTGCCCTGCACCGCGTCAATGGACATGCAGCTTCATGACTGCGTCAGCGGACGGAATTGCCGTGTCCGAATACTGGTCTAGGCAAGGGATAAAATAGGAATACTTAGACTACTTTTATCATCGACTCGCCCAGAAATATATTACATCGGCAAGGTTTGCACTGGCTTTTTATAGTTTCTCAAAATGCCGATGAAGTTGAATAACGAACAAAATAGTGGGTAGAAAATCGTTTTAATGTGACTCCACTTTGCTTGTACATATCATATTACTTATTACATGGAACTTAAAAATAATTGATTAAATTACTACAGGCTACTATATAAATTGAGTGATAGAATGGAAATAGTGGTCATTAACCCCAATTATTTAAATTCTTCATTTCAAAAACCGGTCAAGTGCGAGTCAGACTCTCACACGAAGGTTTCCGTACCAAAAACCGAAGAAAACACGTTTCATGTGTGGCAGCCCCCTTCAATTTTTTTTTGTTATAGCGACAATAGAAATACAGATTCTGTGAAATTTTCAACTGTCTACCTATTACGGTTCTTGAGATACAACCCGCTGTCAGACAGACGGACGGACGTATGGACAGCGGAGGCTTATTAATAGGGTTCCATTGGTTACCCTTCGGGTACGGAACCCTAAAAAAGGAAATAAAGAAAATTTAACCACCACGCCAAAATTAAATGACTACACTAATACGAATTTCTTTATTTTTAATCGCCTTAAAACCAACACATACACACATACAAACGTCTCTTTGCTGAAATGAACCGAAAACTCAATTCCAAGCCGTTAATTACTTGAATATGTTAATGAACAGTTAATACGATCACTGGTATTCACCGTGCGTTTAACTTGCCTCAAATATATGTGTTTGTGCTTAACGTGACGGAATTATTGAATACGTATGTATTTTCTGTAAATAGCCCAGTTTTGCTTTAATACGTCTTTGGAAGTTTAGTAAGGTACATGGAAAGTGTTTTTGCTTAAGGCACTTGTACAAGTAGCGAGTAAAGCTAGCAACTGGTTACGCGTTGGCGATCAGCGAGCAGCAAGTGTGTAGTTTCAATATAGTTTTGTCGCTCGGCTTTAAGCAAGTGCTCTAGTGCGATGGGCGATAACTCGCTCCACTCGCTCCCGTGCGGCGCACTATAGGTAGAAATTACCACCGCGCCGTGCGCCGATTGGTCGCTCGGCGTGAGTTCTGACTTCTGACCGCCTAACGGGCATCGCTGAGCGAGTATTATCTTTGATAGCTCTTGTCGCTAAGACAAACTAGTGGTAAGAGAGTTTTCGCCGGCAGTGTGAACAGCCAGTTATCGACTATAAATGTACGTGTCTCTTTTACTCACACGGGATTTAAATATTTTGTCCGATTCCTCAGCGATTTCTCATAATCCATTCATCTTTAAAATTGTGAATAAGATACTTTCCAAATACTTTTTAATTATTTTTTTAATTTGATTTTACGTACACATTAATTAAAAAGTTAAGAAGAAGGAAACATTTAAATAGGTAGAAAGGTGATGCTTATTCCTATAGAAAACACTTCCAGCATACCTGCAAAAGAAAAAGAGACATCGTTTTTAGGCTTCCGTACCCGAAGGGTAACCAACGGAACCCTATTACTAAGCTTCCGCTGTCCGTCCGCCCGTCCGTCTGTCTGTCAGCGGGCTGTATCTCAAGAACCGTAATAAATAGACAGTTGAATTTTTCAACAAATAATAAATATAAATTAGATTAAAACTTAAAGGGATTCCCAAAGAACTTCCAATCAAAAAAACATGATTTTATCGGTTTATGGTACGGAATCCTACGAGTGAGAGTCCGACTCGCACTTGACCGGTTTTTTGAAGTTCCTGACGACGAGACTGCAAAAAATTAAAAGTTCCTTAAATAATAAATAGTTACTCACTTCCATCTAGCCAGCTGGACTGGTAATTTCTCGGCCCCCCACGGTTTATTTTAATTGTTTCTTTGAATTGCTCTTTTCACTCCGGACGCTTTTATCCTGCACGTCTTTTACATCGTTCTCAAATATACGTATAATTTCAACATGAATGATGTAACCATAACTTTGTAAAAAAAAAAAGTGTTTCTTTTCTTCTCTGTTTCTAAGGAGTGTTTCTTGGGTTTCTTGCACGTTTTTCTCCATAGAGATCTACCCCTTTGGAATGTGCAAAGAGCTTCATGTATTTGACCGACCGACCTTGACTATTCAAAAGTCTTGAGTCTTGAGTCATCATCATAATCATCATGGAGCGGCTTTCAGTCTAATCGAAGGCAGCTGAATACCAGACCGGTTGTCAAAATTATGGGTTTCTGACTACCCATAATTGGCCAATAACGTTCTCACAGTCGAGATCCAGTCCTCATCTCATGACAGGAGGAAACGGGCCGTAATCCACCATACGAGCCCAGTGCGCATTGACGAATGTCTTTAATTTTTATGAAGTGAAGGGTTGGAAACCACAATCTACAAATCATAAGTCAGTACCGTAACCACTGGCCACCACTGCTCATAACTGCTCAATTCTGACTCCCTATACGACTTTAATATTATACATTTTTTTTTAAGGATGGGGAATCATCAAATGACTTCTTCCACTCTGGGTGGAGCGGAAGGGCGTGTCCGACTCTTACTGATTAAAACCCACCCGTGTTCCTTCTAAAGCCCTATGCGTTCCAAGGCCGCGGTGACTCTTTCGAACAAATTCCGCAACTAATATTATACCTTACGTATAGTTTCATTTCTAGATAATTTATTGTTTTAGTAGAAGTTGTAAAACATTGTTTTTACAGTTAATTGCTTGTCTAGACTTGCAAATGGAGACCTCGATAATGTTTCATTGTGCCTTTGTTCATTTAGCTGTTCTCAATTCAGTTAGAGAAGCCAAATCTGGTTCAAGGCGTTCAAGCTCTTCTTTGTACTTAATCTATATATTTTGCAACACTACCTGAACTGTTTTTTTACAGTTAGAAAAATAATAAGGTGAGCTCTACCATCCATATACCTACCAAAGCTGTTTAAATCATTTTTTAAATCAATTCGTCATCCAAATTACAAACATTATCTTGACTTTGTGCCCGCTGAAGTTGGAATCGGCAAATTAGTCTCCTTTGTCCAATATTGGGTAAAGTTAATATGGGTTATAAATTAATGTAAAAATATGAGTTTTTGATTCCAATTTTATATAGCGAACATAGATTAAGAATCAGTTAATCAGTATTTCAACAAACCGTATTATAATTTTTGACGTGACAACGTCTAATAAATCGATGAAGGCCGGCTGCACGAATAAAATAGTATGACTCATTGTCCCGTACTATTTTTTGTTATGACGTTGTCACGTTAAACTATCGTCCGTAAACCGAGTTTTTTTTATAAATAAGGTTGCTTATCTTAAAGCCATCTTTATTTATATCCTAAACTTTCTTTACAATTTTTTTCTCATACCAAAATCAAAATAAAACACGTAAGCCCAAAAAAAAGGTACGACAGGCGGAAATAACAATCTCCTGTTAAAAAACGGTACAAAAATAACATGAAAAGAGTTACACATTACGTCGTAACATTTACGGAAGGATTAAGAGGAATTTGTGAACAATCTTCTATGTTAAATCTTTTGAGAGTACGTAAGACCGTAGATTACCATTTCGTGAAGAAAAATGTATGGTTCCCGAGGGCGGGAGGAAATCTTTTTCATACGAGCGTAACCGCAGGAATTAAGTAGCCATGTAGCTGTTATTTACATTAATAGGTCGGCTGTTATTAGGGTTCCGTACCCAAAGGGTAAAACGGGACCCTATTACTAAGACTCCGCTGCCTGTCCGTCTGTCTGTCTGTCCGTCTGTCACCAGGCTGTATCTCATGAACCGTGATAGTTAGACAGTTGAAATTTTCACAGAATCATCTGTGAAAATTTACAACACTATACTGTACTCCAATACAACAGAAATGATTTTTTTGCAGTTTTTATAGATAATGGTACGGAGCCCTTCGTGCGCCAGTACGACTCGCACTTGGCTGGTTTTTACTTAAAGAGTTCGTTTCTAAGGTCATTTGATTTACGACCGGTTTCAATAACGTATCTACCTTTAACCAACTGTCAAAAGAGCTACCAACAGTAGCTGAAACGTCATGTTATTAAGGCAATCATGACGTTGCAGCTGCTGTTGGTAGCTCTTTTGGTAGATACGTTATTGAAACTGGCCGTTAGTTTGTTTGCAATAATACTACAAAGACGTATTAATGAGTGCCTTATTTATCCCGAAAATAAAACATGTTCCATGTGGGACTGCCACCAGATTGAAATTAACAATTTGTATAAAATATGAAAGTAAAACTGTAATGTATAAGCTAATAACGTAATTTTGATTTGAAGCAATTTGTAAATATAATAATTAAATTACTTTTATCAATTTCAACGAATCTATCTCTCGATTTATCCGGCCAGTATGATGCCATCAATTGCGCCAGGTAGCATATGTAATGAAGTACACCTGGGTACATTATAATATCCGTATTTAATGTGTGGTACAAAATAATTATAATATTAAATTATGCTCTTTCGTTTACACTCATTAATTTCGGCCAACGATGCCTGATTTGTTTACATTTCAAATAAATTGCTTTAAATTAAACCAATGATATCGTGTCATTTAAATTGTAAACAAAATACAAAATGGCTGCTTTGGTTTAAATTAAAAAATATTGGTTTACTGAGGCTTTTAGTGATTCAAATACGTGATGAATGTTATATTTAAGTTTTGTTGAATTGATTTTGATTTTAATCAGCATTGTCAACCACAGCCCGACTTTGCCCACTGCTGAGCATAGGCCTCTCTTTTCATGTGCCAGTCTTATCCAGGTTCTACCCGCGATGGCAACAATGTCGTCCAACCATATCTTTGCTGGACGACACTCCTTCTTCCAGTCCGTGGACTTTGGTTTTTTGTTTTTTTAATTTTTGATTTTGGTTCTATACTATTAACGATTGTATTCTCTGTGGTTTGACAAATAAATAAGAATAAAACACGTTATGACAACCCCAGATAAACTGGAAGAAGAATTTAGACGAAAATTAGCTCACTGATATAGTTTATAACCTTGATTAACAATTTTATCCTCGTAGTATGTTCAGGGTCTGATTACAAGTACCGAATTAGTAAGTAGCAAGTACTTACTAATTTGATACTTTTAATCAAAATACACACAATCTTATCAGAAAGTCTCATATCAGAACACAATATATTTTTTACATTTTTAAGGAACTTATAACCAATCTTGAAACTCGATTAATTGTAAAGTCTAGCCAGCTGGCATTGTCTGGGATGGATGGCTTTAAACTACGAATGAACCATCTTACGAGAGGATTGCAAGAAAATCTCACTTATTTTCATCTTCATTTGTTTTACGAGCAAGTCGGAAAGAGACTTCAAAGTTAACGCGGGAATAACAGCAACGAGAATGTCTGTGATTCTAACAACGTAAAAAAAATTGCATACAATTTCTTGGAGGAAAAAAATGGAATAAGAGGTTTCTAGAATAAAAGTAATGCTGGTTTTATAATGACTTTTTCTTACTACCCGCTGTTTCGAAAGGTTTTGGAATGGCAACCGCGACGAACCGGTGGAAGGCCTTTTACAAGGTGGGCCGATGACCTGGTGACGACTTCGGGAATCCGCTAGATGAGAGACGCATAGAACCAGTCGATGTGGGGCCACTTGGCCTTCCCAAGTGTTCAACGTCCAGCAGTGGATGTCTTTCGTGCTGAAATGTTGACTACCCGTTACAGATGAGGAATTGTTCGAAAGAGTTACTGCGGCACTGGATCGAAAAGAGCATATGGAAGAACACGGGTTTCACTCCGCCCAGAGTAGAAGTTGTGATTTGACGATAAAAACATGCGGGGGGAAGTCTTCGGGGACTGCCGATAGAAGTGAAAACTAAGCGAAAGCTAAAGCGTTCGGTGACGATGACGCGAGTTCCATGATTTTTTTACCCAAAAAGTACACATACACAGTATACATATAGTTCATGAAAAGCGTTCGGTGACGATGACGCGAGTTCCATGATTTTGTTCGCCCAAAAAGTGCTCAACGCGCCTAAAGAAGTTTTCACTTCAAAATACCGTAACAACAGCCAAATAGATTCAAAGCATTTTGAAAACAATACTATAAAGTCCATTAAAGTATAAGTAGCTCTATAATTTCAATAAAAATGCGTCTTAAGGTAAACATGATAACAATATCTAAGATCTCGAAATATTTTAGCGCGTTTAACAAGAGTTTATGAACGATTAGGCAGGTTATCTGGCAAACATAGCTGACGGTGATAAGACTCTTTTTAATTTTAATCTTTTGTTTTATTTGTTTAGTCTGCTATAAAAGTATTATCTACATATATACTTATAAAGTTATAGAGGTCTGCGGAACAGAGAGTAAAGTCCCGCATATCTCCACTGAAAATGGGAGGATCCTCCAACCAGACGATTGTTGTGTCTGGTGGGCAACTGCCCCATAGTTGATATTCGGACTGTTGTATATGTTCAAATCGCACTGAGAACTTTGCTTGCGCGATGCAGGATTAAGTCGGTAGTTCGTCGTAAATACTGTGAGGATCGCCCGGAGGATACGGTGGAGCATACGGTGGAGATCTGCCCTGCTTGGGCTGAGCACCGCCGTGTCCTCGTCGAGGCGATCGGCGGCGGCAACCTCTCGCGTCCGGCCCTGGTTGAATCCATGGTCCGGAGCGAGGAGGCTTGGGAAGCGGTCACCTCCTTCTGCGAAGCAGTAATGCTAGCGAAGGAGGAGGCGGACCGCGCGAGGGAAAGGCAAGGCCTTCGTCCCAACCGCCGCAACAGGAGAAGACGCCCCGGGCGTCGGGAGTCGCAGGGCGATCCCCGGCCACCGTAGGCGCGGGCCTGCGGACGGCGAGCATTGGGTGGCTCGCTGTCCGATCACCACCAGGCCCGGGTCGATGGCGCGTTGTGTTTCACGCGCGCCTCAAAGAGATGTCAGCATAGAGGACGGGACCCGCTAGGGCCAGAGCCTGCCAGGGTTGCGGAATTTGTTCGAAAGAGTCACCGCGGCCCTGGAAAGCAAAGGGCTTTCGAAGGAACACGGATGGGTTTTAGTCAGTAAGAGTCTGACACGCCCTTCCGCTCCACCCAGAGCGGAAGAAGTCATTTGATGATTTCCCATCCTTAAAAAAAAAAAAAAAAAAAAAAAGTTCGTCGTAAATGGCGTTGCGGTTCTTTTTGTTGCCGTACAAATTTCGCTTCTTAATTTTTCATGATGCCGCTATAGTCACTGATAATGGGTGACTTTCAGCAAAAATTACGTCTGCTGCCAATGAACTTTTTAACTGGAAAAACCTGTCACGGTCTGTCCAGTAGTCATCTGCCCAGCTTTTCCCAATTATATTGTGGTCGACTTCCAGTCAACCCGGATTCAGCCAGAATTCCACAACCCATTAACTGGGTAGCACGGTAATACTTCTTGGCCAGACTGGTGTCAGATTTTTTGGCTTCTGACTATCTACTAACGACTGCCAAAGATCTACAAATAACAGCCGAGAGGAGGAGTCTCGGTACGTTAAGATGGTCACCCATCCACAGACCAACTCGGAAAGCGTTGCTTAACCTTTGAAGACCGATCCGTGCGGCTGTTATTATTTAGCCATTAGCTTCTCACTATTTGTCTAGCAGTGCGATTCTGTAAACAAGTTGAGGTGTAGGCTTGGGTGAAGTGATCACGAGGTGAGCTGCCGGTCGATTCTGTAAACATGTCGAAATGAAGGCGTGGGTGAAGTGTATGTTTACAGAATCGGCCGGCTGTAAATCCATATAATCAAGATAGAATAACAGCTCAGATCACTTCATATATTATTTTATTCGTTTGATTATTTTTTCAATTGTAATTAAAAACTAATTCATTTAAAAAGTAGATCTGTGTATAAGATAACAAGGTTATTATTTAGTAACGTAGTCGTTTTTCAGTCATTGACAATTATTCCTTTTAAAGTATACCAATTACCATTAATATTTATTTCCCCCGCATGTTATCGAGAGCAGTTTATTTGAACTCATATTTATGTCAAATACCGATGCCAAGCAATTAAAATCGGATATTTTAATGACAAGGCAAATAACGGCAAACGATATTGTAGAACCCAAAATAAAACAGCTTTTTCAATTATCTTTGAAATCGTTTATCGGTCCTACGCCATTTGGTAGGTTAAATAATTCGTATTTCGCATGGAATGAAGATTTTATTACAAATTCATAAGGCCATGAAAGCGCCTTATAAGCAAATTCAATCGGAAATTGGATTGTACACTTTGTTATTAAGGTTCCGTACCCCAAAAAGGAAAAAACGGAACCTGTATATGATCACTTCGTCGTCCGTCGCACTATCTGACTGACATTTTGATACTTCATAAATAAATCAAAACCAATCTTAATCATGTACCTAGTACTTAAGTATTGGGCACGCCACTATTGCGGCGGTAAGGTCCCTCTTTGAGGAGTGGCTGGAGAGGCGCCACGACGTACTCACCTTCCGCCTGACGCAGGTACTTACCGGACACGGCTGTTTCGGGAGGTACCTGTTTCGGATTAAGCGGGAGGACACGCCCGGGTGTCAGCACTGTGAGGATCGCCCGGAGGACACGGTGGAGCATACAGTGGAGATCTGCCTTGCTTGGGCTGGGCACCGCCGTGTCCTCGTCGAGGCGATCGGTGGCGGCAACCTCTCGCGTCCGGCCCTGGTTGAATCCATGGTCCGAAGCGAGGAGGCTTGGGAAGCGGTCACCTCCTTCTGCGAAGCAGTAATGCTAGCGAAGGAGGAGGCGGGCCGCGCGAGGGAAAGGCATGGCCTTCGCCCCAACCGCCGCTACAGGAGAAGACGCACCGGGCGTCGGGAGTAGCAGGGCGATCCCGGTCACCGTAGGCGCGGGTATATATACGGACGGCGAGAGTTGGGGGGCTCGCTGTCCGATCACCAACAGGCCCGGGTCGATGGCGCGTTGTGTTTCACGCGCGCCTCAAAGAGATGTCAGCATAGAAGACGGGGCCCGCTTGGGCTAGAGCCTGCCAGGGTTGCGGAATTTGTTCGAAAGAGTCACCGCGGCCCTGGAACGCAAAGGGCTTTAGAAGGAACACGGATGGGTTTTAGTCCGTAAGAGTCGCACCCTTTGCCCGAAGAAGTCATTTGATGATTTCCCATCCTTAAAAAAAAAAAGTACTTAAGTATGTATCCGTTTGTATGCATACTTAACATTGAAATTCAAAGCTTTGAATGGTGATAAAAAATCAGGTACTATATAGGAATTATATTTATGTGAACCTAGCTAGGTTCACATATATATAAATGGGCACAAACTTATGGAACGTCAGAAACTTGCTATGTACTATAGGGAATATGCATGCATTTTTTTATTTGCAAAATTAAACATTTGTTAGCTCTAGTTAACAATTATGAAATCAATTTTAAAATACCATCATCAACGATGAATTAATAAAGCTTAAAAGATGACAATTAGAAAGAGAAGTCCGATACGAACTCTGATGTCAAATACTATGTCGCCTATACAGCTGCCATAGAAAACGGCGTCTTCGCGAGAGAGACAGATATATTTGTTTAAAATAGTTTTATCTCGTTTGTTTTTCGATCAATTTTGATTCTCATTTCACTGTTAGTATTTTTAGGTAAACTGTATAGATAATAAATATTCTTTCATTCATATTCCCTATTCTAAGGTCGGCAACAATTTTATTGCCTTTACAAAAACTTTTATATTTGTTTCATATAAAATGACGATTTTATACCAAGTTTCAAGAGTTCATAAAAGCGCCGTGTAAGCAAGTAGTTGGACATTTACAAATGTATGTCGAATTTATTTTATTAATATTTTTATTGGTCAAAGAGAATTTAAAACGAAACACATTTTCCTGGTTAGCTTTGATTGGCTGATAACAATCTGAATGCATAAAAGTATGTTCCATTTGCCATTTGATTTTAGTTGCGTATCGTCAATATTTAGATTTTTTTGTACCTATTACTGGAATGAATTTTGGAGTACCTATTGGTTTAATGGATGTTCAGTAAATAGATTATTCCTAAGTTTTTTTTGTATGTTTTACAACTTCCAACCATAATTTGCGTTATAATGACAATATATTTATGGCTTAATTAAGGTTATTCTTTGTTTTTTTAGAAATAACCAAAACAAATTTTTAATCATGTAACGAAAACATTAATAAGTACAAGAATTTTCTGAAATAATATATTTGCTGAAGAATTTAATAAATTATGTTATTATTATAAGTAATAATAACATAATTTATTAATTTAAGTCTTCCGTCTCTCTATTTAGCCTATTTCGTCCCACTACTGTGAAAAAGCATCCCTTACACTTTGCACAACATCTTTTATAATAATTAAAAATAAACAAAACTAGCAATTCCATCTCAAAGAAATGCGACAGTCGTACCTTCAACAATATTGACAAGAAATTCCATTTATTTTCTTTAAAAGTACATTTTAAAATTTAATTTTAATAACATTTGCGTATCAGTACCGCTGCTTGTAACACACGTGAACCACACAGAAAATTGAAAATGAAAATAAAATAAAAAGTTTAAATAAAAATATTTTCTGTGAATTCTGTTTTCATTATGCTATAATATAATGTTCACGACAAGATGTTGGTAAGTTTAATTTAATTAAACAGATGATAAATATTTAACAGTCATATAGTATTTTACACTTTTTAAAACGCTTTTATTAGCTTCACCTGTATGTATGTATGTTATGTATGTATGTATGTATGTATGTATGTATGTATGTAACCGACCCTTTTGAGGTCGATTTTGCCCTACTTTGAACGATCAGATTTATTTCAAACCTTGCACACCTGTCAAGGATCGATGACAATGCAAGAATTCAATTAAAATATCCGATTATCCTAATTAGATTCGCCAGGATTAATTAATTAAAATTAAAAATAGTCTAACAAAGCAAAACATTATCCATAAATACAAACTTTTTTATTGTTCACAAAAACACACATATTCTATTTAAACAACCTTTGACAAAAAAAATAGTTTAAAATAACTAAAAAAACTAGCTTTTATAGAAAAATCCAACTACAAAAACGAAAAAAAAATTAATAAATTTGATTAAGAATAATGTAAAAAAGAAATGAATGTACATTATTGTAAAAAAGCGTGGGGTGCATAGTGTCAATAGTTATAAACATTTTATTGACAGATAATGAGTAGAAGAATCATCACTTTGATAATATCTTCACTTTAAATGCACCCCGCGCTTTTTAACAATAATGTACATTCATTTATTTTTTACATTATTCTTAATCAAATTTATTACATTTTATTTTCTGTTTTTTAGTTGGATTTTTCTATAAAAGCTTGTTTTTTTAGTTTTATAAACCATTTTTTATTAATTAATTACGAACGCAGTTGGAAGCAGGACTGTAACATCCTAGCTTTGTAAAAAATATATTTTTCATATCTCAGCCATTTTGTAGCTTGTCCGTTTCAATAGTAAGTATATATCTGCTTGAATGACTTTAAACATTAGAAGTTTAGAAGCACATTCAAAGGTAAATTCATTCAAGAAGGAAGGATATTTTTTATGAGATATTGGTAAATCTAAAAATCTAAAATGCCTGACGTTTAAATACCTAATGGTTTCATTAATATTTCCAAATTTTACAATCAATATCATGCATATAAAACTCTTCCGTTATTGGTGATTAAGTGACTGACTGACTGACAGATAACCTACAAAGGTCAAAGCATTGCAAATTTATCTGGTGACTACTCTGCTCGGTATAAGCATCTATAAAGACACATTTTGTTATGTTCACATAAAGAATAACCAGTGACGATAAAATATAAATCAAGTCGGCATAAGTCGTGTCGCGAACAGAGCTAATCCTAAAAATAACTCAGTCAATATGCCTATAATTTTCAATACTCGGCCTAAACCGTTTTACGGCCGCATTCCCAAATCTTCAGATAACATAACCTTAGGTTTTTTGCGTCAATAAACACAGAAATAGTTGGAAACTATATGATTTACGACTGTCGTAAAGGAGACGTGCCAAGCGGGGATGTTACCAGTGTTATAGATACGTGTTGCGATGTGGCGATCGGGGGATTCGATTTCGGTTGTGCACTTTATGATCGAGTGAAAAATAAACTTCGAGTCCCAAAATCAATCAATCAGCATTTTCCTTACTATGGTGGGCCCGGCTTCCAGTCTGAAGTGAAGTGAACTGCCGGTCAATTCTGTAAACATGTCGAAGTGAAACGCTTGGGTGAAGTGATCACGAGGTGAGCTGTCAATCCATACAATCAACATGTCACGTAATCACGGAGTGAGCTGTCATTCCATCTTGAGTATATGGATTGACACTTCACCCAAGGCTTCACTTCGATATGTTTCCAGAATCGACCGGCTGTTAATCCATGTAAACAAGAGGGAATGCCAGTTAAATTCATGCTCACCCTCAGAATAAACGGTGAAATTTTGATTGATTAGACCGGCTGTATGGAGCGACTGATTTGATCTGATCTGACTGACCAGCGGACGTCCACCGCCCAGTAACATAGGTTGCACGATACTCCTTGACAAGAACTAGAAAGAAATGTGAAGACCGAGCTTATACATTTAAAACTATACAAAAAATCAGCACACTGCCATCTTAAATCACTGGAGAACATTTGTTGATTGACTAACGGCCGGTCTCAATAACGTATCTACCTTTAACCAAATGTCAAATTAGCTACCAACTGTAGCTGAAACGACATGTTACAAAGGCAAAAGTGACGTTTCAGCTACTTTTGGTAGCTAATTTGACAGTTGGTTTAAGGTAGATACGTTATTGAAACGGGCCGTTAAATTCAAACTCAAACTCAACTCAAAGCATTTATTTTAATTAAACCATTACAGGCACTTTTGAATAGTCAAGGTCTGTCTGTCCAAAGAGATGAAGCTAATTGCACGTTCCAAAGCGTAGATCGCTATGGAAAAGAACGTGCAAGAAACTCCACGGACACTCTTGTAAATCAATGTTTTTTACAATGATATGGTTATATCATTCGCGTAGAAAGACTTGCACGATCAAGCGTCCGAAATAAAAAAAAGCAACAATTCAAGGAACAAATAATTAAAATAAACCGTGGCAGCTGAGACCAGACGCCACTCGCTCAGCAATATGGCGCCTAAAGACTCCAGAGGTACTGTTACATTGTTACTGATATAAAAATAGGTTGCAAGCCACTGAAACTAAACTTCAAAGTTCTATTTACAAAACGATGCTTTGTCATATAACTACTAAGCAAAATCAGTCTTCAATTGTTTTCTATAACGCATTTAAAGCGCTTTCTATCAAAGACAATAAAATTGTTGAGCAACCGCTGAAACACGAAACTGTAGTCATATAGCTGCAGATTTTAGTAGCAATTTTTCAATACTGGCAAACCGCCCCGGCTTCGCATATATAAACTTCTAGTCAGCATGTATTTTTTTAAAGAAAAAAAAAGTCAAATGTCATTTATTCAAATTAGGCTGAGTGCCAGCACTTTTTGAACGTCAGAGTTTGACGTAAAGACGGTCTCCCAAAACGCCCTCCCGTCATCGTCAACAAAAATCCTCATATTTGAGGCAATTAAAAAAAATAATACACCTAAACCTTCTTAATAAATCACTGCAACCATTGGTGAAAACTGTATGAAAAATCATTCAGCAATTTTTGAGTTTATCGCGTACAGACAAACTTTTCTAAATTATATGTAGTGATAGTAAAACAAGTGATTATTCAAGTTGATTGTGTTGGTAGTACTACTGCTAATAAGTTGTTTGTAAAACAATAAAATGAACGAAATGAAACAAAGCGGTCTTGACTTTGATGAATCTTGAAACGAGGGTTGATTTACTGGCGGAGCTATTGTTTTTGAAGAGATAAACTAGCAAAAGTAAATTTATATTAGTGCTAGCTAAGACCGTGGTTTCGCAGGCGTGGAAAATGTTTTATCATCCCAAATAAACCTAATCTTCTTCATTGTGTGGCTGGCACGATAGTGGTTAAAGTTGATTGGCCCAAAACATTGCCACTTTCAAGACATCGTTGCTGGCTGCTTGTGAATAACTCTCATTGGCTGCATATTTTGGGGCACAGCTGGTAATATAGGAGGTGGAGCTAGTTTGTGACAGGACTCTACATCCACACCCTGCTGATCCGTCGAGGTAGCCCCACATTGCGAGGTGGAGTTACACCTTCCTACTTGGCTTCTGAGGCGTTCAGGGCCTTACTAGCTGACCAGAGGTTAGACTCTACAGGAAGAACTTACTATCTAAATGAAAAGTATTCAACATCATTGGCACAAGGATAGATTTTGACCTGGTACATGTACCAGGTCAAAATCTATCCTTGTGCCAAATTTCACCCGAATCGGTTTAGCCATGTAGGCTCCGCGCAAACGGGCCACCGACCACAGCCACAGCGAGTGGCGTCCACTCGCGACTCAGTGTCCGCGACACGCCACCGGTGGCGGCCACTCGCTACTTATAAACGCCGACACTTGCCACTCATGCTTCCATCTCATAGCAGGAGATTGTTACAAATTGTAGCGGCCACCGGCTACTCGTGGTAGCCACCATCCACCTTCGTTTGCGCGGTACTGTAACACGGGGTGGATAGAAATGCAGGGTTGAATAAAATCGAAACTTTTTTTGGGATTTCCACATAAATACCATATTAATTGTTTCTCACAAAGCGTCCATTTAAATATAAAATAATTGTAAAAACAATTGGAGTTCTTCATTGCTGCAAACAATATTGAAATAATGTGAAAATTCCAATCAAAGTTTCGTTTTTATTCACCCCATCATTTCTATTCACCCCGTTTTACCCGGTACCAAAGGACGTGGCGCGCGACAGTCACCGGTGGCTGTCGGTGGCCCGTTTGCGCGGAGCCTAAGGGACTAACCACACTTATTCAGCGCTGTTCAGCTTTTGTCCATAGAAAACAACGATTTTGTATGAGATGCGTACGCATCCGTAAAGCTGAACGGATCCGTGAAAAGGTCACTAAACAGACTGACAGATAGTGTTATTTTCGCATTTATAATATGAATAGTGTAAGATGGATTTTAGAGCTAGCAATTCTATTTCAGATTTTGTAGTTGAAATAATAAATGAAGGTTTGGGAGACATGATATATCGTTAGCTAGTTTTAGTAGGCGCCAGATAAATGTGGAATAAAGTACATTGACCTTTCCCTAATAACTGCTCATAGGTACCTGAACAATTAAATATGAATCGTTTTTCATTATTAGACAATGTTAAGGATCACGAGAGATGATGATTCGGGACAGTTTTGTGTCATTAATTCCGTTTTTCAAATTAACAATGTCAATAAATGTAGGTGGGTCAATGACCGATATTCCACGATTATCTGGCGCCTACTATAGTGGGTTTTCTTTACTCGAGGTTGGAAAATAAGATTTAATGTTAAGAGAAATAACATAAAGACATTGTTTCTAACTAAAATCATAACTGTCTAAGTAGCCAATTAGCTCTATTTTTAGAACTAAGAACTTCGTCTTAAGGTATGCCTATTTATACTCACTTTTCTTTCAGAAGATTTTGTCTCGAGTAAGAAATAAGGCCGACGATGTATTTGATAGAAAATATTTATAGTAGTAGTGTAGGGATTCCGTTTTCCGCACTTAGACTCCCATTCGGTCCGTTGTGTGTAGGTGTCCTGGCTAAGTTAGCCAGCCTAGCTCCACCCAGAAGCACAGAAGTTTCCTGGAGGCTTCACAGGCTTTGTGGAGCGACCTTACTGTTTCGAGGATTTGATCACGTTGGGTAGCCACGGTCTCGCATTCCAGGATGACGAGGGCGGCTGATACCTCGGCTGCAAGCCAGATTATTCACAGTGGGCTGTCAGTGGCGCCTATGTTAAAGAGATGATTAATTATTTAAATAAATATAGTGTTCCAAAAGTGTTATTGAATTAACATGTTGGCTGTTTTTTTTTTTTAAATCGTTGCCCCACACTAGGAATTTCTCCTGTATCGTGGGTGCGTTTACAAACATACAAAGTCACAAACACAAACAGCTAGACCCGGAACAACTATCTGTAGGCCATACAAATATTTGTTCCGTGCGGGAATTGAACCCGTGACACGCAGCGCAGCAGTCAATCGCTCAACCACTGCGCCAACCGTGTCGTCAGTTGCATTTTTAACCCTAAGAAAAATCATATCAGTGCAGTTTTAGCGTTTAGCAGCCATATAAATAATACGTCTGTTGCCGTTTTACAGATTTCAGAACTAATCTATTTCGTATATTGAAGTATAGTTGCAGAGCAGCACTCCAATGTTGTCCAAGATTAAATCTTAACTTCGAAAGTAACGTTATAAAAAATAGAGGTTAAAATGTTTGTGTGCTTATTTAAGTATTTAATCATTTATGTTCACAATATAATCATCTACCAAATAGTTTTCAAGACCTACCGCTGACAATGTTTATAAAAATACTTTTCAAATTATTATTATTTAAAAGATATAACACCATTAAAGATTATTTAGAAGACAAGTCAGTAGAGTCTGCAATTTATAAGTTAAATTCATTAATCGACGTCGATTTTGAATAATTAATATTATTCATTAACATATATCACTGCATATTATGGCAGGATATGCTAAAACAAATTTACTGTAATACCATATTGCACCAAATTATAGCAAATAAAATATTTTGATTGATTGATTGATTTAATAGTATTTTCTACCATTCAACCTTCAGTTGCAGAGACAGATTGACGTTTGTTTTTTTAAAATCTCAGAAAATACTGATCCGATTACAAATAAATATAAAAATGCATGGCTTCTGTGAGGTAGGTCTAGGTGCAAAGTCACAGAAAAAACCTGGTAGATAATATGACTCCAGCAGTATTACAGTCTCCATTGCCAAATCAGTACCCTATATTCATCCACCGGCCCTATAACTTAACTATAATACTCCCACAAGCCACCTTTAATCACAGCGGCTATAAAACACAGTTTATCTTCCTTACGTTACCTGGTTTACGTCGTAAATTCTGGTTACCTCACATGTGACAACGTTATGAAACTATCGCGGCTATATTTGCAGTTATAACGTTATAACTTATAACGTTGTGAATAGCGGTTATTCTTCATCATTGTGGTGGCTAGTGTCAGTTTAGGGTTAAGGGGAATTGATTGTTTTTTAAAGATTGCCTGGAAACGTGTAACCTCTATTTCCATGTTTGAGAGATATTTAACTGATAAACGTTTCCACATTTATATAAACATACATTTTTTTTTTGTTTTACTGCAACTCTTCAATCTGTGTAGACACAATAAGCCAATCTGTTGGAATAATTTACTTCATGTCGGTGCTAGCAGAAAGAGGTGTTGGAAATTCCTTTTACACTCATAGTCAAAGTCAATTCATTTATTTCAACTAGACCGTTAAATGGCACTTTTGAACGTCAAATTTACGGTTTAGAATTAAAATATAAGTGACTCTAGTTGTCCATTCGCAAAAAGTAGATTCTTATGGAGAAGAACGGACAAGAAACTCCATAGTTATTCTTTTCAAATATAAGTTTTAAATATTTTGTATGCATAGGTACATTGATCAATTGATTATATTATGTGAGCACAATGCACCAAACATTGCACTAATGTACAGCACACACTTATATACTAATAGGTACAACAAAGCAAGTCTGTAGCTTAGAGACCAGTTTATTGACGTGGACTGATTTTTGAGTTTGGAAGTCCTTACTGTGTTTAGCGGTTTGTCTGTATTGATGTTTCGATCCTTATGTATATGTTTGTTGCACATATACATAATGACCTAATTACATTTGCTCGTTAACGCGAATTCGGGAGCACGAATGATTTACTCGGATTCGGGCACCCGATGCATTAATTACACTGATCATCGCACTGGAATATAGGGTTTTTTTTTTAAAGGATGGGGAATCATCAAATGGCTTCTTCCGCTCTGGGTGGAGCGGAAGGGCGTGTCAGACTCTTACTGACTAAAATCCATCCGTGTTCCTTCTAAAGCCCTTTGCGTTCCAGGGCCGCGGTGACTCTTTCGAACAAATTCCGCAACCCTGGCTGGAATATGAGCTAACAACTACACGTTGTTTTAATGAAGTCGAATAGCTAAATCTGAACTAGATTGTCCAAAGACTGTGTAGACGAATTTCATAGTTAATCGAATCCGGTGATAATTGTGAAACCTTTTTTCCCATATGAGTAGGCAGAAATATCCCAGGAATGCGCTTGAAACGAAACTGTTGCAAAGAATAAAAAGAATATAAGAACTTATTTAGCCAAATAAAAACATTTATTCGAAAATCCCTACTAATGTATAAAACATTGTATAATATTCTAAGTATAAAGATAAATGTTGGTACATCCAATCCTATTATAGTGTAACAATAAACTGGAGCTCTAGGCATGACTCTTGAAGATTACGGCGTACCTTATATAGATGGATAGCGACGCGTGTAAAATCTTAGGACATGAATTTACCAGCGAATACTAAGCCTAGCTCAAGGTCATGCACGGATTTAGTTCAAGTTTATTATGCAGTGTAGACTTAGGCTTATAGTATGTGTTGTGCCTGAGCAAAGATGGCTACTTCATTTTGAAGCGAAAATTTGAAATTAAAGCGACGGATAAGGCTTGTATGGAATTAATTTTAGAGGTGATATTAGACATTAAAAACTTATTTTGTATGATATTTTTGTTTCATTATAGTTGTCATTTTTGTTTTTTTCAGAGTCGCTTATATCGAATTTAAAATCCAAGATGGCGTTAACGAAAATTTGTAAATTATCGAGGTAATTTTCATAGTTTTCGAAGTCAGTTTAATTTTATATGGTTAGCGGCGCTTGTAAAATCTAGACATGAATATACTAAGCCTAGTTCAAGGTTACGCACGGATTAAGTTTAAGTTTAATATGCAGTGTCTACTTTGTTAGTTACTCTTATGGTGTTTGCTGTCCCTGAGCACTACTGACTACTGACTACTTTTTCAATATTGAGTTGTGTTCTTGAAACGAATAGGTATTTGAAAATTAAATCGGTTGATTAGGATTATAAGGAATTATTTTTAAAGTCTTGTGAATAAGGTATTAATATTGTGGCAAATTGGTCTATTTTTATTTATTTAAACTTTTCCGGATTTTATATTTTAAATACTAATCTAACTACACACTTAAATTAAAAATAAAAACTCCTAACTAAAATATGGCGTCAAAATTCGTCCGCAACGCTATCGACTGGAAGTGAGCCCAAAAGCCTGGCGCATTGCCACGTTGTGTGGCAATGCTTATCCTCTGTCCGAGGTAAAAGCCAGCCCTTGGGTCACGCGAAGTGTCAACTAAGCGTTTAGCAAGTTCTTTATATAACGCATGAGCACTCGGACCCCATGGTCCAAGAGTTTCAGATTTGTGACATAAGTAGCCGAAGTAAAGTCTTGACTTATTCATCCTTAATTACTTTGAAAATATACGCCACTATAGAACTAGAAGGCACTACATAGATACTTGATCAGTTTTCATTAGAATAATATTTTCAGAATATTTAAGTATGTTTATAGGTATCTGGTTGCGATTATACAGGCTCTGCCTAGTTTGGGATCGGATGATCGTGTGTGAGTTGTCCCAAGATATTGTATATTATTATTATATTATATTAAAAATTGGATACTGTTATCAATCAAATCAATCGACATATATTTGTGAGTTAGGTCTTTCTGAACAATTTAATTAGTATCTGATCTAGGTTTTACTAATGAAATTGTTTGTAATATTAAACTTTAAGCCACAATATATATTATGAAATAATCGGCCAAGTGTGAGTTGGACTCGCGCATGAAGGGTTCATGAGATACAGCCCGCTGACAGGTAGATGGACGGAAGGACGGACAGCGGATGCTTAGTAATAGAACCCGTTGGCCTTCGGGTACAGAACCCTAAAAATAAAAATGCTGTCAAATTAACTTTCATTTCAGAATTAACTTTTTTATCTATTATAATTACACTCCTTCCAACTTAGCATCCTTTATCGTGTAACAAACCAAACAACATCACCCATTTTTAACACCCGACTACATTTCAGAGCGACATCGTCACGTCAGTACAAATGGGACAAACTTACGAACAAGATAAAACTCCGGAAAACTTGGAGACACCGCCGTTCGCGTGTGTACCCCACTTTATAACCTTGAGCGATGTGAACCGTATTCAGATTAGGACACGCACGCACTGAACATACTCGAAGATAAAGTTAAGGGCTGTTTGAGATGGGTAGTTTTCTATATGACCTGACCATTATGGCTATAGCCATATTTTTTTTATTTTTTATTAATATGGTTTTGCTCTCTGACTCTAGTCTAGGTCATAGGTGACAGAGACAAAGTCGACGATGGAGCGAGCTTACCCAGAAGAAGCCTGTTCACTCTAATTTGGAAGAGATTAGGGTTGTATGCGTTCGGAAACACAGACGCAGGCAGAGAGTTCCACTCCTTTGCTGTGCGCATTATTAAAGACGTTTGGAAACGTTTAGTGCGAATTGGTGGAATAGAAACAAGGTAGGGATGGTAACTTGCAGTGCGTCTAGATGGTAGAAGGAGGCCGGTGGGATGAGGTCGTGGAATTCCTGGAAAGTCTTAAAACGATCATGATTCCGCTCTAAGAGGGAGACGGAGCTAAACATAGCAAATAGCACTATCCCGTTTATATCACCGGAATTGGATGGCATTAGCACGTCTTAGTAGGGCTGCAGGATAGAACACTACGATTTATAAGAAGCAAAACAGTGGGTGGGGCATCCCACCCATATCTATGTTTTGATTGAGTTCAAACGCAAGCATATAATAGTAATATAATAATATCTTGGGACAACTCACACACGTTCATCCGATCCCAAACTAGGCAGAACCTGTACTATGGCAACGAGATAACTGATAAACATACTTATATATATTTTTAAATACAATACATATTATAGACAAATTACACCCAGACACAGAACAAATGATCATGCTCATCACACAAAGATTTGTCCTGGGTGGGAATCGAGCCCACGACCTCCGATTTCGCTGTCAGGGTCACTAACCACTCGACCAACAGGCCAGTCAGGGCCAGTTATATCAGTAAATAAAAAATTGGTTGACTGTAAAGTCGGTTTACGGACGATAGTTTAACGTGAGAACGTCATAACAAAATATTAAAGAAATGATCGGAACGTTACAATGAGCGTAACGTTATAATGAGCGTAACGTTACAATGAGCGTAACGTTACAATGAGCATAACGTTACAATGAGTCATCCTTTTTCGTGCGTGCAGCTGGCGTTCATCGATTTATTAGACGTTGTCACATCAAAAACTCATGCTAAGCAGTCATCGATGTAGCCACGAGACCAACAAGGCAGTCCAGGGTGTGTGTATCCACCTTACAACCTTGAACGGTGAGTCTGAAGCGTATTTTGATAAGGACAGGCACGCACTGAACGTGTTGGAAGATAAAGTTTGGGTGCGTTTGAAATGGGTAGCACTCCCAATATTGCGTAAACTGATAATTGTTGTGACTTCACTGAATATTGGGTCTTGTACACTATTGAACATATTATTATGATAAATGATTACCACGTTATCCCAAGCCCCAAATTCACAAAATCTTCAGGCTTCTTTTTTAATAAGCAAACGATAAATCCATACTAATAATAAAGCTGAACAGTTTATGTTGTTTGTTTGTTTGATCGCATAATCTCTAGAACTACGAGTCAGATTTGGAAAATTATTTTTGTATATGATAACCACATTCATGATGAAGGCTATAGGCTATACGGAAACGGGATAAAGCGGGATATACGCGTACGAAGTCGCGGGCTAAAGCTAGTTACTCGTATAAAACAGAGCAGTCACTACAAGGTCGATTCCTAGAAGATTTTTATTTTAATGTTGAACCTTATGCTTATTTATTTTAGGACCAGGGTGCCCGTCAAATGGTGAAAACGAATTCTTGAATGGCTATGATATCCAAATCTAGATGACTTTTAGTCTTGGGAAAAAAAATCGCATGCATACAGCATTCTCGGGGAATAAAAACACATAATATTCTTTTCCTGCGTACAAAGATTGTACGGTAGATATCGCTGTCATTGATAAGACGGCCATTGTACTCGTAGACATAGCAATATTGTAAAAGTCTTTGGAGCAAGTACATTCATTGTACAAATAAAATAGTCCCCCGTTAATTAAAATACTGGTATTCAGCTGAATCCGGTTTGACTGGAAGCCGACCCCTATATAGTTGGGAAAAGGCTAGAGAGATGTTCCTTCTTGGACATACCGAAAACAAAAATCCGCAACTATGTTTTTTAAGCCTATTCCCAGCAGTGTGTGGTCGGCTTCTAGTCTAATAGGATGCTGTTGAATACCAGTATTTTATATGGAACTGACCTCCACAACCCAGCTTTTTATGGATGGGAAGTCATCAAATGACTGCTTCCGCTCTGGGTGGAGCGGAACCGCGTGTCAGACTCTTACTGACTAAAACCCATCCGTGTTCCTTCTAAAGCCCTTTGCGTTCCAGGGCCGCGGTGACTCTTTTGAACAAATTCCGCAACCATGGCTGACAACCTAGTAGCTGGATAGTACGATACCCCTTGGCAAGACTGGGAGTCAGATTTTCGTAACGACGGTCAAAGATGTTCGAGCTGGAACCAACGACTAAAAGTGTTTTCCGAGGCACAGAGAAGTCTATAATTTATGCAATAAAAGGCCACCCATCTACGGAACAACCTAGGCCAGTGTTGCTTAACCTTAAAGTTCGACCCCTGCGCGTCTATTATCATTGAGACACAAGCTCCTTCTTTTGTTTTTTTTTTATTTGATATGGGTTTGCTTTTGACTCTTGTCTAGGTCAGGAATGACAAAGACAAATTTAACGATGGAGCGAGTTTACCCAGTAGAAGCCTGTTCACTCTAATTTTGAAGAGATTAGGGTTAAATTCGTGATTCCGCGATTCTACACGAATAAATTTACTGTTAAATGAAAATGTCTATAACTAAATCTGTACCGGGTGAAGTGATGTGTAACCTGTTTAGATTAAAACTCGCACGTACGGACTGACTTTCTCTAGATAAACTTTAGGGTCTGTCGGTTTGAGATGGGTACAGCACTGTATTTCGTAACTTGATAAAATTTCAGTATCTTAACATTCTAGGATTTAGCTGTACTTTTTAACCGACTCCAAAAAAGGAGGAGGTTGTAGGTATTATTTTTTTTTGTTCGCTACCTCATAACTCCGTCATTTATGTACCGATTTGAAATTATTTTTATGTTTTTAAATAAAAAAAAGTTGAGGAAATAGAAAATTATATCATTCAAGTAAACGAAATTGCGTGTTTTGCTTTCCTGTGACTTTGGTACCTAACAACACCACTGTGTTGTTAGGTACCAAAGTCACTAAAAAAAAAAAACTTTTTTTTTACAAAAACATACAACTGACTTCGTCGGTGTTTTTGGCTGATTCTTCGTATTTTAACACCGGCTTCCGAAATTAAAGTTTTTTGGAAGTCAGTTGTATTTTTTTGTAAAAACGTTTTGATGTAAAACGTCTTTCATTTCGGACAGTATGGGCAGTACGCGTACTTGTAAAAACTATGTGTAACAAAATATGGCATGGAAAGATCGCATATAACTTTAGGAGTAAAGTTTTCTTATGCAGAGACAACTTTGGGTGCACTTTTTACCATCATACCTAAGCCTACTCAGTAGTATATATATTATGACGCTAGCGTAATTGATGCTGTAGCGCATAGAGCAATTCATTCGCAACAAAATTTACCATCGAGCTGTGTTTATTTATTGATTACTCAACTGAACCAAGTGAGTAATCTGAGGTGAGGTGAGGTGACCCAAGACGTTTCACGCACTCCACTGCGGCTGCGTCTCCGATTTGTTATACTTTTTTGTTGTTAGCTTTTGTCACCTCACTAATGAGCAAAGACTTCCTTAGAAATCCCAGTTTATCCGACCCAATGATACCCGTAAAGTCAACCATCAATGTTGAGTTTTTCCGGCTCAACCCACCATTACCTTCCTCTGTTGAGACATGTTCACCGACATGTCTCAACAGAGGAAGGTAATGACCGGTGTCTGGGTGCCTTAGTGCTTCAATCGCGAAAACTTATGATCATCATTATTATTTAAACCCGTCAGACATTCACAGCTGGACGTAGCCCTCCCCAAGTGTCGCTACATCGACCGGGCCTGTGCATCTTGCATCTAGCGGCTTAAACTAATCAGTTCAAATAAAATTACTATAACACATGACAGAAAGAGGAATATAAAATGATTATGGAGTCAACTTGAAGCATGTTAAAAGTTGACGTGTAGTGTGGTAACGTATGTAGATTAGGACTTGTCCGAGATAAAGTTTAGGGTCGGCCTGTTTGAGATGGGTGTAGCACTTTCAAAATTGCGTTTGTAAGATAATTCAGGGTGTAATAATTGTAGTGACATCGTAGGATAAATTGGATTTCGCTGTATCGTCTTTTGTTTAGTAATTCATCATCATATCAGCCGAAAGACGTCGCCTCAAGAACCGGTTTTGCGCGTCTCGCATCCATCGGTTATCCACGACATTCACCAGGTCATAGATCCACCTTGTGGGAGGTCTTCCTACGCTGCATCTTTCGGTACGCGGTCGCCACTCCAGAACTTTTCGACGATCTGTTCTGCGAGCAATGTGCCCTGCGTACTGCCTCTTCAGTTTGGCGATTCTTCGGGCTATGCCGGTAACTTTGGTTCTCTAGCGGATATCGTCAAAGTCAAAGTCAAAACGTTTATTTCAATTAGGCCATTAAACGGCACTTTTGAACGTCATAGTTTACAGTTCAGTAAAATAATAATATAACATTAATAAAGTGACTCTACTGTCGATTCATATGGAGAAGAACTGTCAAGAAACTCCATAGTTACTCTTTTCAACTAATGATTTTACAAAATTTGGTATACAAAAATTAATTTAATATTATGTGAGGACGATGCACCCAGAGTATGCTACTTCTAAGAACAAAGTATTACCAGCAGAGGTAAACTTATTCATTTTCAAAAGAAATTTAGGTAAATGGTACTCACATATTTACATATAATCTTAATAACCATAATTAAACAGAAAATAAAAACACAACGTCATTCCCGGAGTCAAGGGGAGACGGGTTGCCGGGCACACACGGGCACCATTTTCTCGTTGTGCTTATCATGGTGCTATTCTGTTAAGTCCGACACCATATAGAATTTAAGCTAAATAATTATACAATAGGAATGATAAAAAATTGGCTGTCTGTAAAGTCGGTTTACGGACGATAGTTTAACGTGACCACGTCATAACAAAACATTGATGAAATTATCGCAACGTACAATGAGTCATCCTTTTTTGTGCATGCAGCCGGCGTTCATCGATTTATTAGACGTTGTCACGTCAAAAATAATGTTAGCTAATACTGTCCCACTGTGTACTGCTAGGCAAAGGCCTCCCCCAAGTCCTTCCAGGAATAATTTCTCTTCGCCACCTCGTACCAGCCCTCACAGTACGCATCCAAGTCGTCTCGTCACCTCTTTCTGGGCCGCCCTCGGCGGCGCCGCCCAGCTTTGGGCACATGATAACATTATATTTCTGAATTCATATTTTGTTGCTTTACTATTTACGTAAACAAATATGGTAACAGATTCAATGTTCTTTGAGTAATTTGGACTAGAAATACTTAGAATGAGATCAAGTGAGTGTAAGTTAGGCGTTTGAAGCCTGCGTGCATGAATACAATGTAAATACTATTAACGGATGAAATATTGTTCTGTTATCGTTTATATCAAATTATGTATTTGGATAAGTAATCAACTAAAGTATAAGTCATATTTAAGTTTTTCTATTTTTGGTTGAAGATTAAATATAAGCTTCCGTAGGCTCCGTCAATTTTAATACCTCTACTCTTTTCTGATGGTCACTGGTGTTGAAGTTACAGTGGATTCACGGAGATGGGAATTGCACTGAGGAAGTATTCTTCGAGCAGTATTTTGGATGTACCAGTCCTGTCTGCGAGTGGTGATGCGAGATCTTCCCCCATGTCGCTCAGCCACGCTGCTCGTGATACGATAGCGTATCCAGAGGCGATAAATGACGTTGTGTGTAGTGCCAAGATCGATAGAACCCAACTAATAAACGAAGTTGGTAGAATCATCACAGCTTTAATTCGTTGGATTCGTTTTTTCTTAATAATTCTTAATCTATGTTTTTTTTTCTTCTCTTCTTTTGTTTTTTTTTATTTGCACCTACCATGTTGTCTCTGCCCTAAGGTCGACTGATAGAAAATGCCTAAGGCATTAAGTCCGCCTTTGTACAGTGTTTTTACTAGTGCATAAAGTTTTAATAAACAATAAATAAACTGTCGATCATTCTAGTGAATTCTTCCGAAGATAGTAGACTCGTGGATTGTTCAACGCATTTACACATTTATTGATGGTGCTGTGGGTTCGTCCCTAAAAAAAAGCCTCGCAATCGGATTTGTTGCTGAACAAATCGCAATAATTCGTTCTCATTGCTAACTCAAACCGACCACTATTTCGGTGCGATACGTAACCTATTTAGATAAGGGTGCTGACTAACTGAGCAGTGAGCAGTGAGCATCTGTGTGGTGATAAAGTTAAGGGTCGGGATGTTTGAGTTCGGAACACATCCGACTATATTGCGTAGGCAGATGTTTAGGTTCTGTAGTGTAAGTGAATGACCGTGAATAATTTTGGGTCTGGAATGAGTGAATATTGTTACTGAAATCCTTTGGTTGATATGATATTTTTAATAATAAACATTCAAACATTTATTTCAGATAAAATCCATACTTCAACACACACACACACAGTTACACACATTAAACAAAAAATACAAACAAAATAACAGTGTTTCTGTAGATAGACAAAAAAGTCCGTGTACGAGTAACTTGAGCTCGTTTACGATAAAAGATAAAGATAAAAGATAATTTATTTGTCAAACATGCGTTTACATAAACTTACTAATCAGACATGCAAGGTATCAATTACTACGTTGTGAGCGTCCATGTTTTTTAGAGGTATACAAATTACATTTAATTTTAAAACACAAGAAATAGATAATAATTGATGTCAAGCTATTATAGTAAGAATAAGTATATTATAGTCAAAAATAAATTAAATTATGTCCAGTATATTCATTTTTATTCTGTCAAATATTATCACTTAAAAGTCAATTGATTTAAAATTCACATTATTAAATTGTTATTCAACCATATATGTACATATATTAGAAGTCGGAATAGAAAAGTCCTTTTCATTCAAAAAATCTAAAACATTGTAGTACAATTTATTAACTAAAAAATTCTCAGCTTATTTTTGAAAAGTGACAAGGGTAGTTCTCTCCAACATTTAGGCAATTTATTAAATATCATTGGAGCCATGCAGAAAACACTTTTGCGCATGAGGGATGTTCTCGCAGTACTTGAGCATATCCTACTGTTGTCGCGCCTGTTACGTGGGACTAATTCATTTAATCGTTTAAATCGGTCTGGATTTGTTTTGACAAATACAGCTACCTCTAAAATGTACAGGTATGGCAAAGTAAGCATTTTGTATTTTTTAAAGTAAGGCACGCAACTATCAGTAGGTTTTATTTTAAATATTGAACGAACGCATCTCTTTTGAGCCTTGAACACCCTGTCTTTATCTGTTGAGTTGCCCCAAAAAATGACACCATAGCGTAGATGGGATTCTGTTAAACCATAGTAAGCTGTAAGTAACGCCTCCACACCTATTATAGACGACAATGTGTGCAGAGCATAGGCAGACTTACTGATTTTCTTGCATAAGATTTCGATATGGGTTTTCCAATTCAGTTTTTTATCAATGTGGAGCCCTAAAAATTTAGTTGTATCGACCTCTTCTATAGGCTGGTCATCGTAGCGTATATTTAAATTACTCTTACAATTGATCCGTTGATTAAAATGTATTAATTTAGTTTTAGTTAGGTTAATTTTTAAGTTATTATCATCCAGCCAATTTACCATTAAATTTATAGAGTAATTTATGTCACTTTCATTTCTTTTACAAGGTATCGTTATGGTGCTATCATCGGCAAATAGTGTCAGAGGTTGAGGAATGCCTTTCGGTAGAACATTTATGTATAATATAAATAAAGGAGGCCCCAAAACACTCCCCTGTGGCACACGAAACGAAACTATACGTTCTGAGGACTGATATACAACTTCATGTTTACTTTTCATATTGATTTGGTTTACATGTGTTATTTGAGTTCTGTTAAGTAAGTAAGATTTGATTAGATTGTTGACATTTCCTCTGATTCCATATGCTTCAAGTTTATTTAAGAGTGTACCATAGTGCACATAGTCAAAGGCTTGAGTCATGTCACAAAATACGCCACAGACCGGTTTCCTCTTATCATCGTTATAAGTAACATTGTATAAAAAGTCATAAATGGCCATATTAATGGTTTTACCCATTCTAAATCCTTTCTGTTCCTCGCATATAATATTATGTTTTTCTATAAATGAATTTAATTCCTTGTAAATGTATTTTTCAAATATTTTAGAAATTATGGGAATTAGTGATATAGGACGATAGTTCTCCATTAACTCCCTATCGTCTTTCTTAAATAGTGGCTTGACAATGGAAACTTTTAGAGCATCAGGATAAACGCCTGCACTAATGCTGAGATTGAATTACACTAAATGACACTATTACAAAATTAAATTACACTAAACGAATTACACTATTACAGTATTAACTTATACTTGAAATTGTGTATTTCGCAATTTTATATAAATAAGCTGTGGCTACTTCGCACGTGTATATCCCGTTGTTTCCCGTTCCCGTAATAATTTTCCGTTCCCGTATATAGCATTCCTCATGAATGTGGCTATCATATACAAACATAATTTTCGAAATCTGTTCAGTAGATCCAGAGATTACCCCCTACATACAAACTTACGAACTTAACCTCTATGTAATATAAGTATAGATAAACATTGTACGAGCACAATCAATTCTTTTAAACAAAAAATAAAATAAAATCTCATTCCGTCTTGAGCGGCATCAATAAAACATATAACACTACAGCAACGCGATTGGTGATAAATATATTTCCCAGTAGAAGTTGCTGCGGAATTAATGATTCGCGACCTGGGAAATCAACGCGGATAATATTATAGTGACACCGTGCCTACGAGATTTGGCAGAATTGAGGCTGGTACTATAGTACTTTTTGATACCTACGTATGCTTGTTTGGAAGGCATTGTTGAAGCGATATGATGTTAAGTTTATAAATCGCTATTAGATAGTAGTTTAAGTAATCACTGCCTTTAAGTTTCCTTATTCTGATCCATGTAACCGGGTGAACCTTGACCCCTGTCATACAGGTTGTCCTAGTTCAGGGTTCGAGACCACATTGATGTAATGTATATTTGAAGTTTTTGGAAATAAATTAATTACATTGATTTCTATACTAATATTATAAAGAGAAAAGATTTGTATTTTTGTATGTAACGAATAAACTTAAAAACTGCTGGACCGATTTGAAAAATTATTTCAGCTACATTATCAACGAGTAACATAGGCTATATTTTGTTCCCGTACTCCCACGGGAACAGGAACTACGCGGGTGATACCGCGTGACGTCCGCTAGTATTTTATAACATATTCATTACATTTTAATTTTTTCTTTAAAAAAAAAATATGATTAATTGTACATGGGGTCATTTAGCTTCAAGCGTCGTCGTTTTAGAAAGAGATCATCGCTCCAATACGCGAACAACATGATTATTTGTTCGGAAAAACCGGAACGCGCGCTCTACTGACACGACGCGACGGTGCATTCGGGTTTGTCGAACATCTTCTGATTTGACTTTAACCTTTTGACCGCCACGGCCGGCTATAGCCGACAAAAAAATTGGCGAATCGTAATTGCATCGGTGTGCCCCCGACCACAAACCACAAAATTCGCCTTTTTTTGTCGACTCTAGCCGACGATGGCGTGTTGGGCACTGTTTTATTTGTCGGCTATTATAGCCGACCGTGGCGGTCAAAAGGTTAAAATAAAAACTCATGAGTTTTTATTGACTCGACACTGCACAAGTAAACAAGAAAGTCAAATTAACAATACATCTTTGTACTGGAGGTGTGGTCAATTTTAAATTTTGTATGGATTTCAACTTGATTTTGCAACTCTTTTTCTTTTCGTATCGATGACTCAAATTTCTCAACCTGGAAAGGCTCCGTATCTCTAGTCATCTCTTTCTAGAAATCATAACAAACTGAGCGTCAGTATTTACGAATTACTTATGTTCTAATCAGAGAGCAAACAACAAGAAATTAAAAAAAAACAGAAATGTCACATTACAACGTAACTTTTGAAGGTCCAACAGTGATTAAAACCTTTTTTTTCTCCGTTCTTTTGTAAACACTGGCTGTTTTAAACCAACATCGGTTATTTGAATTCGGACAATGGTTAACTACAAAGGCTAACTTTGAAGTACGAGTACACCGTTTGATTTGTAGCGAACACTTTTATTGTTGAAAATATTTGAATTTAAACACAAGGGTCGATATTTTTTTTTTGTTTTTGTTCCAGTTTTTTCTGTTTAACCCAGTTTCACTTTCCTTGATTTATTTCTTTTGTGTCGTTGAAAATTGTCGTAAAAAAGAATTATGGTTTTGATGTTAATTGTGTTTTCCTATTAAATGTCTACCCAATGAAAGTCATCTGTGATTTTGTTTGTTATCAGGTTCTTTTTTTAATATATATCTTTTAAATAAATAAATCATTATATTTTATGTATGAAATTTTTATTTGAATATTATTAGCGAATCAGATCGTCTCCAGTACAACGATAATAATGTAAGACTGGTGACCTGACACACAGGTTTTGTAAAAAACTTAGTTTAGGCACTAGTCTTTCACAAATTATTTATTAAATTGTGTCTATAGACTATTTAACTACATGCTGTATTATTTGTGGTAAGAAATAAATAAATTGTTATTATTAATACAAAACCCAGTTAGTTAATATTGAGTTGCGTATTTTCAGGGTTTCGAATGTCGTATGAAAAACGGAACCGTTCCTGGATCAGTCGTATGTCTATCTGTCCGTCTGCGACAGACTATTTGCTCCGAATCTATAAGATCGATTAAGTTGAGGTATCCTAATGAAATGTTGAAACCCAAACCCAGAAAAGTAATTTAAATAAAATTTTGAATATGGAGTCACTTCTGGATGATAAATATTTGATAGTAAAAAAAAAAGTTTTTCACAAAGTAGGTATATTGGACATAACAAACGAAAGAGCTTGTTAAGAGGTTTTTTTTTTAAATTAGCAGATTGTTATGAAAGTTATTTGAGAGTAAATATTGTTACTTTGTAAACAAAAAACCTGAAACAACCTTTCCCTAATTTCCACCCTCAGTGAAAATAACAAATTATCTAATGCAAATCTATCTAAACCAAATTATTTATCTATTCCCGTCATGTTTGATGACGTCACGCGGATGTTTTTACATCGCCCGCTTGAGCGAGCCTTCGGATGAGTATGACTGAGATGAATTTTAAAATATCAGTTGTATGAGAAGAATTTATAATGTCATTGACAATTTTCCTCGTCAGAAAAATAAACACTATCGAAAAAAATTGCAGGTATATTTGATAGAAAAAGAAAGAAAAAGAGTTTATTTGCGACAAGCATGACGCGTACCACAAAAATTAAAAAAAAATTACAAAAGTTATGCAAATTGCAAGTTATAGTAGTAGAGTGAAATGGCTTGACGTGGGACGCCACACCGGGACCCACGTCAAGCCATTTTACTCTACTTTTTTGTCGCATAATTGTGACGTTGGCGTTCAAGGCTAGCTTTCCTTGGTCACATATATGCAACAATGGCGTCTTCATACGTAACACTTGTATTACCTGAAGGGTAACCCAGAAATGGACATAAGTACATTATTGGGTGTACTATAAGAGATTACTTACAGTTCGCCAGTCATATTTAAGCGCTATGCAATGGGCAGCAAGCCTATTGCCATCCATCGAGTAAAAATCAAGAATTTCAGGTTGCTCCAGCCAAGGTTGCGAAATTTGTCCGAAAGAGTCACCCCGCGCTGGAACGCAAAGGGCATTTGGTTTTAGTCAGTCTGACCCTCCCTTCCGCTCCTTTTTGTGATGTAAATGTGAATTAAGAACCCCTTCCTATTTTTGGAGTCGGGCAAAAACTGTTATAATTACAAATAATATTTTCAGGAAAACATTAAACTTGAAAAAAACAGGTAATAAGTACTTTCAGAAGAACCCCATGATTGATTACTTTCGACGCGCCCAATGATTAATCAATCAGAAATCACCTTGATTTATTATCGAAAATATTGTCAATCAAAACAGTTCCATCAAGCATCTTTATATCTCAAAGTTCTTAATGGATTCTTATAATTAGTGTGAGACGAAAAACAGCTGAGCTCGTACTATTTACCCACAGAGGACGAAAGAAAACAATGTTAATAACTATTCCGTGGGAAAAGCCGCGTGTCATAATAACTCTTTTATGAACGAGATGCTATTGACTTATTTAATTGACCAGCTTCCAAAAAAGGAGAAGGTTCTCAATACGGTGGGTATGGTAAAACATACCCACCGTATTGAGAACCTTCTCCGATTTCGCTAGAAAGAGGGTTATGTTTTTCGGGAGTATGTATGTATAATTGTTTGGCACGCTCTGCGGCCTGAACGGCTCGATGGATTGACGGCTTGAGAGGTGTCGTTAAATTCGTATTTACTGTGTGAATGACACTGAGTATATCAAAATAAACAATAATAAAACTAAAAAAATATAAAACGGTAATTTAAAAACTAAAAAAAAACCCGACTGCGTTTCTGTGTAACTTGGATATGGAAAACTTACTTACTTGGATGATGTAATAACGTCGTTCAAGTAAGCAAAATGACGTCAGGTAATTTGTATCACGACTAAAAAGTGAAAACAAAACTTTTTTACAAAAAAATACAACCGACTTCCAAATAAATACACTACAAAATCTAAAATAACTTTAATTTCGGAAGTCGGTGTCTTAAAGAAGAAACAAAACTAAAACACCGTCAACTAAAACATTGTCAACAAGTTCAATAAGTTTTACTGGATTTTATTTTTATCAGCAATGGCACATTGTTTTAACTATATATATTTAGATATAAATAAAACTAACCTAACCTACCCTAATTCCAATTACACTCCCGCCATAAACAAACCAAAACGTTTTCAGTTTCCAATCAGTCAACAACTCAGCACATTTTGACCATTCCGAAGTACCCTTCTTGCGGGTCGTACCCAAATGAACACAAAACACTACGGCGCGATGACGTCAGAGATTGATGACATGACCATTGAAATCTTAGACGGGGGTATCGTAATGGAGAGGGATGTTGGGAGGGGCGTAAAATTGTTTTGGAGACAAATGGTACATAGAATAGTAGTTATGATTTCTGGTATAAGTGTTGTTGCAATTTTAAGCCTCTACAATTCTTTGGTATGTATCCATGTGTGTGTGCATGTAAAATAAAGAAATAATGTTTATTTTGCATATATCAAATACACACAATGTAGGAACAAACAAAATCGGTGAAGTGCAAGTCGGACTCTCTCACGAAGGGTTCCGTACCTTAAACCGAAAAAAAACACGTTTGTTGTATGGGAGACGCCTTTATTTATATCACATTTTTATTATTTGTTCTTGCAGCAATAGAAATACACACTCTGTGAAAATTTCAACTGTCTTTTTATTATGGTTCTTGAGATACAGCCCGCTGACAGACAGACGGATGGACTATCGAAAGGACGGATGGACGGACAGCGGAGGCTTAGTAACCGTTGGTTATCCTTCAGGTGTGAAGCCCAAAAAGGAGACTTAATTGTAAATCAATAACTTTGTGAGTCTCACGGTTGAACCAAATAAGTCCATTGATAATAGATACTCGCGTCTTGAAATCTGACATAACTAGCAGCTCAATATTACAACTGTGAGTGTCTGACTATTTAGGTGTCCAATAAAGAATATTCCATCAACTCTACTTTAAGTTAGTAGTAGACAGTTTATTAGAGGAGCCTTAAATTGGCAAAAAAAACATATTCTTATTCTTATTTCTTACTATATTTTAAACGCGAAATTTGAATGTATGCATGTATGTTTGTTACTCGTTCACGTCAGAACGGCTGAACGGATCTTGATGAACTTTGGCAGAGAGGTAGATTATAGTCTGGAATAACACATAGGATACTTTTCATCCCGGGAATGTGTTCCTTTAGGATACTTTTCGACATTCACGCTGGCGGTAGCTAGTAACCTATAAAAGCCTTACCGTTAACCATTGAATTTTCAGTTTGTCTATGGCTGTATACAACGTGTAACAGAATAAAACGCAATACCTCTTAAGGGTAATTCTACTCATAATTATGAACGACTTTCACAATGGGACCAACAATGAAATCGGAAAAGAAAATCGACTGCCCCATACATTTCTGTGCGCATAACACGACAAAATGTTCTGAACTCTTTTCGCGATTTCGGGGTTGGTCCCATAGTAAAAGTTGTTCGTAATTATGAGTACAATGATCCCTCAAGAGATATTGCATTTATTCTGTTACACGTGTTATATTTTGGAATCACTGTCACTATAAATAGTTTATAATGCCCCTTACTCAAGAAGACGAAATATTTATAAAGGTCACGACACTCAAGACATACATAATTAAAATAAATTCGGCCAACACGCGCCAAGGGAATATAATATTTAACAGGATAATTTCACTTCAATCACGACAGTCCTAATTACCTTCTTATCGGAAATGTTAAATCAAGTGAAAGTCCGCCTAAATATATGTTACCATTAAAACATTACCTTTAGAAAGAGGAAAAAACTCAATCAGAAAAACCTTCGACCACGCGATTTGGACAAAAAAACACGACCAGTCGGACACACGCCCAAAGGTTCTTTTCTAAATAGGATCAGTAATTTCGTAGACAAGGCCCCTTCTAATTTTTCATCTACTTTCTTAAATAAAAAAACATTTTCTAATTAATAATGTATTTTTTTAACCAACGCGTCCATGTTTTGGTCACAGAAGTTTATGTGTGTACCAATTTTATACCGAATCGATCTTGTAGATTCGGTGCAAACTGGCAGTGACAGACGGACATACAGTTGCGGAATTTGTTAGAAAGACTCACCGCGGCCCTAGAACGCAAAGGGCTTTAGAAGGAATACGGATGGGCTTTAGTCAGTTAGAGTCTGATACGCCCTTCCGCTGCACCAAGAAGTCATTTGATGATTTGCCATCGTGAAAAAAAAAAATCCGTTTTTCATTCGAACGTACGGAACCCTAAAAACCCCTAACTTATGGCTCAACTAGAAAAAAACTGACAAGGTCGGCTTCAACAGATTTCCCGTAACTTTTGCGTCAGGCCCAAGCGATTTTTGTGGAGAAATCCAAGAAAATAAATAAAACTGAATTGCCAGGTCGTTAAAAAGTACTTAGGTTGGCTGATTTTTCTTTTTTTTTTCTTACGTACTGGGCAGGCCTCCAAGGCACGTCTGAAACACGTATGAACATTTTCTGGGCTAAGTGAGACTTGCGTACTGATTTCCTATTTTTTATTTAGGTCACATGTAGTGGGCCTACAAATTTTTTACCTGGTTATATTTAAAGTCCTCGGATGGAATTTTGGTCCTGGGGGACAATCTCATTGAAGATGACAGAACTGTTGACATCGATGCAGGAAACATTATAGTGCACAAGACTTGCGTGCGTGAACACAGATGTACTCTGCTTCTCTTCGTTGTTCTTCACTTCACAGCTTTACTTTCATTTTTCAGGTCCGACGGTATCACACTGCTTAGTTGGAATGAAAAGGCGGTCACTAAAAAGCAACAATTTGAGAAACCAGTATAACGTTTATTTATAGTTTATCAGCTCTTTCCCGTGGTTTCTCTTCTAAAACCTACCCCACAGGATAAAAAGGAGTATTTATATATCAATGATAAATGGGAGGATGGTAGCTTTTTACACTGGTATTCTGCTGAATCCGGTTTGACTGGAAACCGACCCCAATATATTTGGGAAAGGCGAGACAGGTGATGATAAAATATCTCAATGAAAGAATTTTCGAAATCGGATCAGCCGGTCTATTCTGACAACATCATCTACCTAGCCTTTTCCCAATTACATTGGGGTCGGCTTCCAGTCAAACCGGATTCAGCTGAATACCAGTATTTTACGTTGAGCGGCTGCCTACCAGACCTCCACAACCCATTAACTGGGTAACACGGTACTCCTTGACAAGACTGGTGTCAGATTATCTGGCTTCTGACTATCCGTAACGACTGCCAAAGATCTACAAATGACAGCCGGGACCAACGGCTTAACGTGCTTTCCGAGGCACGGAGGAGTCTCGGTATGTTAAGATGGTCACACATTCACAGACCAACCTCGGCAAGCGTTGCTTAACCTTAAAGATCGACCCATGCGGCTGTTATTAAACTTAGGTGGTTAGCATGAAGTGAACTGTCATTCCATCATGAAGTGAGCTATCATTCCATCATGAAGTGAGCTGTCATTCCATCATGAAGTGAGCTGTCATTCCATCATGAAGTGAGCTGTCATTCCAATACGGATTCACAGCTCACTTCATGTTCACTCCACCCAAGTTTACACGGTGAGATATTTACAGAATTGCACCGCTATACGTCCAGAGATTGCATATAAAAGCAGCATTCTTCGCGCTATAGCCGGGAGACATGACAGCCCGTTGTTGAGGTTACTTGTCTCCTGTACATTGTCGGTGTTATTAGTTAAGTACTAACATAGGTTAAGACTATTGTCACTAACCCAATGAATCTTAGTTGTCTTGAAAATAAAATGATTATTATTATAACAAAGCAACTAAACGACATGACAATTTTACAATGTGAAGTGGCAGTATAGCTTATCCTGCAATATAAAACTTACAATCCAAAATTCGTACTACTTGTATTCGCTATACAAGGCCTTACAGCTACAATTTAGACCCACCAACCCACCGCTAACGCAACCCTACCCAGCGGCCTATAAAATTCGTGTCGTATCTCCCATCGCGACAGCATTGTCCCGACCCGTCAACTTTTTAGGGTTCCCCGTGTCAGATAAAAGGAATGACCTTGTGCAATGTCAGTTAGAGTTATACGGAGTGGAATGATGTCAATTCTTTGAGTCGATTGTACTGTCGTATCAAATGGAGGTTGTACAATTTTATGGTTTAGTCAAGCGATTTATCTTGGCAGTTTGAGTTGTGTTTATTATATGGCTACTCGCTGGCTTTATCCCAAAAATCCAGAATAAGCTAACATTCTCTTCAAAATCATAAAATTAAAAAAAAATCAAAAGTCATTTATTCAAATTAGGCTGAGTGCCAGCACTTTTTGAACGTCAAAGTTCAACATAAAGACAGTCCCCCAAAACGCCCGCCCGTCACCACTTCCTAGTGTGTGTGTTAACTTACTGGGAAGAAGATGTGGCGCAACAAACTCCCCAGCAACACATCTGTCTGTTAAGTTTTAAAAACTTTAATTTATACAGTAGTATGCTAAGTATCTTACAATACATGACACAGAAAACTTAAACACCTACTAAGTAACTTACAGTCCCCGACATTGCGCGTAGAATCAGCATGCTGAAGTGGAAGTGGGCCGGCCATATCTGTAGACGGACAGACGGTCGATGGAGCAGACATGTGTTAGAGTGGAGAAAACGTAGTGTGGGACGCTCTGCGGCACGATGGATCGATGATTTGAAGAAGGTGGCTGGCAGCGGGTGGATGCGGACCGCTCAAAACCGGGATGGTTGCCGCTCTTTGGGGGAGGCTTACGTTCAGCAATGGACGGCAATTGGCTGATATGATGAAGTAACTTAAGATGTCAAGGCCTCCAGAACACGTCACTAAAAGCCCCTAGAAAGAAATATTACACCAAAAAAATCATGTAACACGCACTAAACTTCTACCCAACCATTGTGCAAAGTCATCCCAAAGAGGCGTGAAAATAAGTAACTCAATCCATATCAACGTCAGAAAAATTAGGCACGGAACCCATTTACCGAAAGTTTGAGTCGGACGTCGACCTTTTTAAGGTCATTTCAGTAACCGCGCGTGATCGTGCCTGTAACACTAGATACTGGTGTGTTATAAGTATGATGTTGTGATTCTGTTTTTTCATTGGTCGGTAAGCTGCTGAATATTTTGAGTGTCATCGGAGTAGGCGTTGTGTAATGTGTGAGTTTTTCTGTGTGTCTATATATATTTTTATTTTAAGGAATTCGTTTGCTCTTCTTTTTAAGTTAAATGAGCCTGATGTTTTTCTGGTTGGTGCTTTGGCGTTTGAAAGGCACAGAGGTTTGTTGGGGTCCGTAGAATATCTCTAAGATTGTTTTGAGGTATGCGTAGCCTTTTCCCATACATATTGGGGTCCTTAGACAGATACAACTCAATACTAGTATTTGATATGACGACCACATCACAACCCAATAACTAGGTAACACAAGAAGTTTTGTAGCAAGATGGGTTGTAGGGGTATAGAGGGTATGCAGTACAGAGAGTAAAGTCCCGCATACCTCCACTGAAAATGGAAGGATCCTCCGAGCAGACGGTTGTTGTGTCTGGTGGGCAACTGCCCGATAGTTGATATTCGGTCTGTTGTATATGTTCAAATCGTACAGAGAACTTTGCTTGCGCGATGCAGGATTTCGTTGTTAGTTCGTCGTAGATGGCGTTGCGGTTCTTTTTGTTGCCGTACAAATTTCGCTTCCTAGTTTTTCATGTAGCGGCATTAATGCCACTACAGGGGCACGACTGTCGAAGATCTACCAAAGATAGCCAAGACGCTCGACACTCGATATAAAATGGATGATCACCCATATTCAAACCGACCTTGGCTAACGTTACTCACCCGCGACCCGTGCGACTGTCATTATTTAGCCATCAACACAGCAAAACCCAATGCCATAAAAAATAGCTGAAAACACCTTCCTCCAGTGTCGACATTAAAATTATCATTTTTTGTGTCCTCTACCCATTGCGTCGCGTCATCCACTTAGCTAGATTATTTGTATGTAAGTCTCAAAGCGAGCCGGGCGCGACGAAAAAGGAAATTTTGCTCCGCTGCTCCGAAACTCCTTTATTTTCCGTTGCAATTACAGATCTGCGAGATGAATGGAATTTGTTATGACAAGGATGTTGCAGGCTTTTGAGAGCGTTGATGAGAATACAAGTCATATTGTTCTTTTTTTGTGGTAATGAAAAAGTGTGAAATTAAAAGGAAATTAAAGGGATAAATGTTTAGCTGCAAATCATTTCTAGAGGTGTCGCTTTTACGTCCAAGAAGCGAGTGTTTTGATTAATTAGAGAGAGAAAATCTAAGACCGGTTACCGGGATAAGGATTTTTTATAAATTTATAAATTTTTCATATTAAAGTAAAGTGTGATAGTCTCCATTTAAAACCAGGAAATGTATGTTTTATTCCCAACATAAAAATTAAGGAAGTCACGACTCAAGAGGCTTGAGTTTTTGGGGACTGACCTTTTATTAAACGTTAACTCGCAATATGATTATTACCATTTATAATAGTAGTATTTCTATCTACATGTTTTCTTTGAGTTTCACATACTATCACACTGCTGGACAAACGCCTCCCCCGAGTCTTTAACCACACCATATTGTCCAATTCCACACCACCATAATCCCAAATCGCGGTAGAAATATCACTGTCCACAGTACACCGTGCTATTTCCTGTGTCAAACATGGCCTCTTGGTCCGGCCGCAGTCCGGCAAACGATAAGGGGGGCCGGGATTTTTATCGGACCAGCACCCCTCCGGCGCCGGCCGACGTTTCTGGCTGACTCGTTTCACAGAATGTCGATAAATTCATATAAAGAACAATGCCTGCGGCTTGCCAGTTGAAGCCGTGGCCTTGCGGAAAATGTATTGACGGAATTGTATTAATTTCATTTTGTAAATAAGTATTTTGATTAATGTTTATTTTTTTGTTTGTTTCAGGTAAACTGATCTCTGAATTAGGACCTTAATGGAAACATTTTGAAGTTGTTTTTAGGTACGTTCTGTCATTTATTTTTATATTTCAAAAAGGCTAAGATGGTCTGTTAATATAGAATACCTTCGAATATTAAAACAAAAAAAACAGAGATAAGAGAAGAGAGAAGGGTTTCAGATAGCGGTTCCTGTCTACAGAGTTCCAGTCATTCTCAGAAAATAATATTTCTAAACTTCTTTCTACCCCTGAGCAGCTTGTTCTGCGTACCCCATTTGAAGTACCGACAGATAACAGACACTATTCTTTCAACGGAAATATTATATCGGACAATCCTGGGGCCGTCCTATGACGTGCTAATGCCAACTTTATTCCGTTGTGAAAAGGCGATAGCGCGTCTCGTATAGTTTCTTCTCTCTCCCACATCGGAATCATAATGGCTTTTCCAGAACTTTTCGGCCTCATTGACCAGCTGTTCTGCGAGCAATGTGTCCTGCCAAATGCAAGACGTCACAGAAGGTCCCCTATTTAGGAGCGCTATCGGGTCGTGAGCCAAAATCGAAGATATCTACTCTCACATCCTTCCAGTCCCTTTCATAAAGCTGCAATAACACTTAATTTCTCAAGAATTCACAATAAAATTCATTACAACATCGTTCAATGTCAGCAAAAGAGAGTAGGTCGACGGAATTTTAAAAATGCCATGCATTTACAAGATTTGTTAAAGAACCAGTGTATAATAGACTTGGTTGGCACGCCACATCGAGTGGCTTGCCAACCGAGCTGCCTTTGAAATTTCTACGTGTGAATTTGCAATTTTTGAAATTCCGTGCCACTTGGCTTGGCATATCTATGTGGGAAGTAGGGTAGTTTCGTGAATTGAATGATTTGTTTGGCTTTTTAGTAGCTATGTTTAAGGTGTTTATGGTTACATGTTTTGTTTTGTTATGAAGAGGCATGTATTTGATGAAAGTGATTTTTTCTACAAGGTTGGCTGAATGCAAAGTTCGTTTGCCGATATACAGTAGGTTATGTTTCTAAAAACGATACCCCAAACATAGCATTTTCCGATAGATTTTTATTCATAACAATTGTGGTTGAGGATATTAAATATTAAGGAATGTTGTAGCTTAAGATCAACTATCGTGTGGTTTTGTCTGAATTAGTTTTTCCTTGTTTTACGCTGAAACCGTAAAAGATTGCAGGGCAGTGATTCTCAACCTTTTACAGTGCGCGCTCCTCTAGATCGAACACTATAGTAGGCGCCAGATAATCGTGGAATAACGGTCATTGACCCACCTACAATTATTGACATTTTTAATTTGAAAAACGGAATTAATGACACAAAGCTGTCCGGAATCATCATCTCTCGTGATCCTTAACATTGTCTAATAATGAAAAACGATTCATATTTAATTGTTCAGGTACCTATGAACAGTTATTAGGGAAAGGTCAATGTACTTTATTCCATATTTATCTGGCGCCGACTATAGAAGAATTTTCTTCTACCTCTAGATAGAATTAGGAATACATAGAGCCGATATCAATTGCCGAATGAGAGCATAATGGCGTCAAGTAACTTGATTCGGTTATGTTAAGGTCAGTGCTACCTACCTCTGAATTGTTAGCCTCAAGTCATTTTAGATGCCACCGTGCTTCGCTTGGGTCACTCTACCAAATGGGTCGCGCCCCATCAGTTGAAAACCACTGATTTAAAGGTACCTAGCTATAGTTTACACTTGTTGAATATAGATCTATCACATTCCTTTAGCCTTTGAAAATGTTTTCTGTTCCACAAATAATACACTGTGAATTTTAACGTCGTTTGAAACACGACATACAAAGGAATACGATTCGTTTCGTAAATTCTGCACGAAATAAAAAATTACAAATGGTTATTTTAAAAATAATAGTATTTGTGTAGATACGGTTGAAATATTGAACCTGCTAACTGGTTTATAATTGGTAAATTGTGATGTTAAAACATTTCATCTTTACAAAAAAATATCGATGTTTTTGCCTGGTGATACTAACTTCCTTCAGCCGGTTGATTCTGTAAATATGTCGAAGTGAAGGCTTGGGTGAAGTGATTACGAGGTGAGCTATCCATCCATATAATCAAGATGGAATGACAGCTCACATCGTTATCACGTGTGGTGTCGACGTTAAAGAATCGCACCATCCCATCACTTCCCGTAGGTGTCATAAGAGGCGACTAAGAGACTTACCAAAGAATGTGCAGCAGCATTCTTTGTACATTGCAGCAGCTACACTGCGATCGCCAACCCGCCTGCCAAGCGTTTCGATTGTGGTAAACCCCCCGCTTTTGGGGAGGCCCATATCCAGCAGTGGACGTCTTTCGGCTGGCGTGATCACTAACTTCCTTGTATTAAACTACATTCGGTTAAACTGGAAACTGACCCAAACTTAATTGGGAAAACTACGATGTTACTATATTTGTTTTGTGGATGTATTGGATGAAAATGTTAAGTTGTTTCAAACTGAAAGAAAAACAAGTGTACTTTTCATTGCGCATGCAAATAGAAATAAAGTCAAAGTGCGCGAACCAAATACATCGTATCATGTTTCTAAACACAAAAAACTTTTTGTTAAAAAGTCACAGGAAAACACGCAATTTAATTTACTTACTTGAATGACATATTTTCCATTTCTCCAGCTATTTTGAGTTAAAAACCGAACTACTAAACAAATTTTGATGAAATTTCTACGGGACCAATCGGAACGTATCTCCTTCATCATGAAAAAAAAAATTACCATTCGGTTCATAAAGAGTAATGATGTAAAAACCTTTAAAAAAATGCAACCGAATTGATTTTCCTTTTTTGGAAGTCGATTAAAAATATAGAAGAAAACATTCTGCCATCAGCTTCGCCCTACTAGGGCGAAGATACAGAAGCTGTAGCATAATACCCACAGGTACCTTCTACCGGGATAATGGTCATGATCATTTTTGGATGACGTAACGACTGCGTTATTCATAGACAAATATTCAAACTTAGTCAGATTAAGTTAAAAGTCAGTAGGTATCTGACTTTTAGATTGATCAGGACAGAAAATCGGATAAGATATTCCAAACTTTTCCCAAAAACGGTCATTCCTCCTAAGTCAGAACCGAGGTGCCTTCCGCACGATCAGGTCATTTATATCGCGTTCTATAACGACAGCTCGCCTCACGTACCGGGACTCAATTGGACGTCTTTTGGTCCTTAATACGTTTCCTATCTGTTCCAACTGTTGTTGATGGGATTAAGATGCGAGTAATATCTTTGGTGAACCGCACTTTTGCATCATTTTTGAGGAATAAGGCCTATTTATAAACTCCAGAAGTAAGTATCATGTTACGTCAGTATGTTTCGTAGTAGTCTTAACCTAGAAACATAAAAAGTGTTTAAAGAAAAAGAAAGAAAAAGAGTTTATTGCAAAAAGCAGGACGCTTACCAAAAAAAAAAATTACAAGAGTTATGCAAGTTGGGAAGATATGCGTCACATCATTTACGCAAAACGGCCTTCGCTCAGCATAATGCTGGGACTCGAGTGCGAGACAGAGCCACAGCGCTGGTTTTCAGCGACAACCGGCGTTGACAGAATGACTTCGATCGGGGCAGCATAAAAAGTAATTAAAACGAAATAAATAAACAACAAATAAATATAATGTGGGTGAAAATATAATAAATATAAAGTCTAGCATCTAGCGTTTAACGTCGTCGTCGTGTTTCTTCTAAAAACAAAATATTCAGCAGTCCCAGTAAGTTTCTATGGTATTATTTTCTACAAAAATTTATAATAACTTATGTCTACGTAATCAAAGTAAATCAAAATATGTATGATTCGCCTTATATTAATGTCTTAAAAACATTAAAAAACATACTTTTGCGTGAAATGTCTAAAAAAATGCATTATTTTATCGTAACGAGAGTTATGTTAAAAATAACTGATATGGATTAATTTCAAGACCTTTTCCTTTTATCGATCTCTTAAAAATATTAAAAAAAAAACACTTTTACGAGAAATGTCAAAAAAATGCATTAGCTTATTGTAACGAGACCTATGTTTAAAAAAACAGATAATATTTCGATAATATAATTAATACAATCATATCACAAGCATCCGTACCCGTATAACGGTTAACATACTTCAAGGATATCCATTAATAAAACCACAACACGAAAATCCTTAACCCTACTATAAGTTTACCAACTTATAAACTATTCATCTTCTTAAGAAAAAGCCTTAAAAAGCTAACAAAAAACTACATTCTACCGCATATCTTAGACCTTGTCGGACACTTAGATGAAGTTTTTATCGGATATTTTAAATCGGCTTCCAGCCCAGACACGATTTGTTATTCATAGAGGTAGCTCCGGGAAGTAAGGCTCACTTAAACTTATTGACTCAGATAACAAGGAAAGGAATTAAGAATTTAAAGAGTTTTTGAGTTGAAAATATTTGATTAGCTTTTTGGTTTTAATGAAGGGATGAAATTGAGATGAATGAAGGTTGGGTGCTCGACTTTAAAAGTTCATTGAACATTTTCTGATTTACGGTTTAAGCGTGGCTGAGAATCAGTTCTAAGTTTTTTTTTTTAAACCTTGCTCTATACTTGGAATTTCTCCTGTATCGTGGGTGCGTTTACAAACATACAAACTCATAGATACAAACAGCCAGTTCCGGAACAACTATCTGTAAGCCCTACAATTATTTGTTCCGTGCGGGAATCGAACCCGCGACACGCAGCGCAGCAGTCAATCGCTAAACCTCTGTGCCAACCGTTACTTAGTTGTTGTATGAATGAAGGATATATATCTTAGTTAATGACTTACAATCGCATAAAAAAGGAATTCACATAAATACACGATCAGGTTTTCAAAGTGCATACGTAAACTCAGTACTGGGCCTTATCTACACTCGCGAGCATTAAAAAAAGAGTTATTTTAAACCTATTTGAAACTTTTTATTATTATATACAACGAACAAATCCAGAATCACAAAATATTCGAAAACACGAAAAAATATTTTTAATCCCCGAAAGATTTTCATTGTAAATGTAAAAAAAAGAATTTCAAATTTAAAGCAAGCGGCAATACTATTTTTGTTCCACAAAAAAAGTATTCAAAATATCGAGCAAGCTACTTTTTAACGAACAAAATAACGTTTTCACAAAACAAAATACCAATAACATAACTATTCTCACCTTATAAAAGTCCAGAGTAAGTACCTCAATGAAATATAACTACTGCGATGTCTGCCGAGACGAAACTTCACTAACAGCTATCGGATACCAGCTTAGGACCGCAACTTTTGTTAGGGACGACCTAGAATCTCAAAGATAAGGGTTTTTAGGTAACCGTTTTATCTTTTTTGTCTTCAAAAAATTATAATAGGTAAAGGTCGAAGAAATTGTACACGTGTTACTGTAATTTCGGTTGTGATTTGAATTTTGTGACTTGATACGATTCTTTGAGGAACGGAAGGTCTCATTTACATTGACGAATGAAGTTTATTTTTTATGGCTAATGTAATAAACCCTGTCCCTTTTAATAAAGAGGACTAGCTTCTTCAAACGGTTTTGCCCACGTGGGAATAGTTTTATTATAAACAAGAGATACACAATCGCACGTAGCAGTATGCCAATGTAGTAATCTAGATCATGGTTCACACGTATGACAAAGGGGTTTGAACATTTCTCTATGGGAGCTGGCATGCATAGCCAGCAGCAGCCATTTTGTTTTACTTTTTTCAAAATTATTATCATCAACATTTTTTTTTTTAATTTAATCTAATGCATATCAGCACGTAATTAATTCATTTTAATTATAGTCATTGTTGTTAAAAAATCGCGACTTTACCTCGAAATTGCGCGACTTTACCTCGAACGTGACGCTTTAGGGCATCATGTTGTTCATGTTTTTTGTTTATTTATGTTTCCTCTACCCAGATATTCATGTTTCATCGTGGCGTCGTTTAATAAAAAGGCGGGTAGCTATGCCACAAAGGTACTATCCCCTTTTACACGAGTCGATTCAGATGTTATCGCGTAAAAAGATGGCAGATAAGTAACGTCTGCATTCATAAGAAAAGTTTTGAGACTTGTATGGAAGTATGGATAACATGACTTTCAAAAAGTGGCATCGTCAAGTTCCACAACACGAAATTATTTATATTTTTTGGATGTAATTGAGTCTCCCTTTCTCATTTTATATGCCAGGTTAAAAGCATTAACCACTATTCACTCAAACTTTCAGTTATTTTATTTCAAGACAAAAGTACAAAAAATAACAACCAGTTTTTTAAATGCACTTAAAAAACTGCCATCACATATTCCAAATCAGTCCGAGCGAGTTACGCCAAACATTAAGAAATTCAATAAAAAAAACTGAGTTAACAATATTGCAATATTCAAATCTAATTGTCACCCAAATCAAATCTCGAACATAACACATGATAAAAACACATAATTAAGCTGTTGCAAACCCCTCATAGCAGGAGTCGTAACTCGTAAGTCTAAACCCTTCAATTCTACCCTTGATTTGATTGAATAAAACTGCTTTGCATTCGTCATATCAGCCGGAAAACACCCACGACTGGTCGTAATGTGAACTTGATTTTCCCTCTTTCGATTGCGTTGGTAAGCAATAGGGTAGCATTCGCAAATAGGTACGAGTAACACTCAATTGATTACGCCAATGCCTCATATAATGCTTATGATTTGTGACGGGAATCCGTGATTTGGTTGTCATTGATTTGATTGTACTATTTATGTTTGTTCCTGTCCGTTTTACATCAGTTTATAATCTTCAACTGCCTCTATTGTCATTGTATTGTCGATTTAGAGATATTTTGTATTGTATTTAGGAAGTCAACAAAAACTGTTTTAATAAATACTTAACTAACTATATACACTAGAAATAAAAATAAAAACTCCTAACTAAATTAACGCTTAAATTAGGCGTCAAAAAATTCATCTGCATCGCTGTCGACTGGAAGTGTACCCAAAAAACTGGCGGCATTGCCACGTTGTATGGCAATGCTTATTCTTTGACCAAGGTAATAAAACCAGCCCTTGGGTCACAACTAAGCGTCTTGAGAGATCTTTAAACAAGTAAGAGATGTTAACTTTATTATTTATTGGTTTAGGAGCATAGTTATGAAAGTGATTATCTATTTATGTAAGTTTTCAGTCAGTTTATAGTTTTCTACAGCGTGTTTTATCAAGCAAGCTTTTCAAGCGTATTTAAATACGGATGAAAACCTCTTTACTGTAATATAATTAATTGATAAAAATAAAGTTTTTTTCTCGTTTAAAAAAATTAAAACTTTAAAATAGAATATATTTAAGGAAATTTATTTTATTGACTGGTTCACTGTAGAAGTGATTCAAAGTGCTTATTATTAGAATTTATTGATTTAAATTCTCCACCAAAATTAAATGTAGGTATCTATAGGATCATTCTAAGGTAGCATTCGTAAATAGGTAACACTCAATTGATTACGTCAATGCCTCATACGTTTCCTTTAGATGACGATGATATAGAAGCTAGTAGTAGTAGTAACGTTTACACGTCTTGTTGATTAAAAAAATTAAAGGGTCATTCACCTTTGCTCAATTGTTAAAATTATTGCTCTAATTTCTTAATCAAAAACTTAAAACCTAAAATCGAATTAAAAGTATATACTTTCATGCTTAATTCATAGGGTTATAAAATTCACTCCATCTTATTAAATTTTGTACTAACCGTAATTTTATTAGGCTCTTAAATCTTACAAAATTGGAAACCAAAATCCAATAAACGCCCCAAATTAATTACTACGCATCGACAAATCCTTTTAATCATTGCGAAATCCGAACTTTTAATTGAAGGAAAAAAATCCATGCCTAAAACGGTAAAACAGGATTGTTTAAAAATTTAAAAACGTCCACAAAATGAAAGGGTGTACAATAAAGTGTCGTGATTCGTAAATTGTTTGAAAAACAAACTCGTTCCGAGATTCAGGATGCGGTCGGAATCACCCTGTAAAGCCGAGAGGGTGACCATGGTATTTAACTTAACCATATATTCTTTATACTTCATTTGTCGCGACTTGATTCAGTTAAGCGACTCCTAGAAAGGAAAAAAAACTCACTTCCATAATTTTTGTTGAAATATTTTGATAAATTACTTTTTATTTGAAATTTTCTGATTTGTTGAGAAATGATCCCATACTCGAAAAATATTTATTTACGTTACGTGCTCGAGTTTGGGTCACATAAGTTCATATTCAAACAAAATTTTAACTAAATCCTTCCAGTACATTCGAAGCTAATTGGCTGTGACAAACAAACACACGATTGATCTTATAAGCTTTCCGTTATCATACGGTTATTCCAAATCCTTCTGCTGGTTTGCTTTGTTATTCTATATACATACGTACATCTGTGCGCTCTAATTATTATTCTTAGTTTAAGATATTGTTTCTCAGTAAGTGAATTATTTATACAGTTCTTTATGAGTAATAAAGTTGTTCTTAAACCTAAAATCTATTTAATCAAGTGGGGATTTTAATTAAAAAAATAATATGTGACAGCAATTTCCCCAGCCTTGCTTTTACAAGCAACTTTACACAATAACTTCTTTCACGTAAAATACTGCTTTCAAAACTCTAAAACCAATAACAAACTGGTACCTACTATAGTTTTACCAGTATGTGGAGACACAAAGGTGTACGATGCTGCCCAACTAACTGATTAAACTCATTTGTCACCTTTAACGACACCCCCGAGCAAGGCAGCGGCATTGGCCTTCCTAGCTTGAAGAATGGTTTTAAGAAATCAATTACCTACTAGTACTTAAGTACGTATTGAGGAAGTTAAAATAATGCATGGAAAATACGATAGGTAACCCTTGGTTGACTGATAGAGAATGCCCAGGGCATTAAAACCACCTTTTTATCTCATAAATGGCTCTATTAGGTAAGTCTATAGAGGTATGTGGAACAGGGTGTAAAGTTTAGCAAACGTTCATAAAAAAGGGAGGATCCTCAAACCAACGGTTGTTGTGTCCGGTGGGCAACTATCCGATAGTTGATATTCGAACTATTGTATAATAATGTGTTCAAATCGTACGGAAAACTCTGGTACCGCGATGCAAGATTTCGTTGGTAGTATGTCGCTTACAGGATAGATGGCGTTGCAGTTTTTTTGTTGCCTGTCATTTTTCACTTCTTAGTTTTTCATGTGGCGGCTGATGCCGCTACAAGTCAATCTAGCAACTGTGCGATCCTTCTTATTCGTATTTTACATTTCTGAAGGTCGTGCCTTTTCTAGAAAACTTTGAAGGATTCACTGCTGAGCTGCATTCAGGCCACTCCGTCTTCGACTCGTCTCAGGCCAGTTGTTATAGTCAGTCTTGTTATCACCTTGATCTGATCAAACTAGCGAGTAGCTGAATGCCCAAGTGGTCTTTTTGAATCCATTTTTTTTACTGAAATCTCATTCCCAGTTATCAGTGTGATTATTCATACAGTATTATATTATTTTTTGATAGCATTATTCATGCAGCAGTTGGTATACGTGGTTGCAGTAGCCATAAGTTGGACAAATCTTGAAAATTCGTAGTTATTGTTAATTCATTTGACATCTGTACAAATCCTTGCAAATGCAAAGATTCTTTGCCCATCAGTGGGAGTGTCAGCACAGACTAAAATATAATTTTCTTGACGCATTTTTTTTCATATCAATCAACGCAGCTCCATCCATACATCACAATAATTTATCTCTACTAACAACCCTTTGTCTCAGTCCAAAAATAAATCCAACATTTCCTCAAATCATGGCCGCAATACCCAGTGAATGTACCAGGGACTTTATTCAGCGTGTCATCCGTAGAATAATGACGTCACCACTTCGGTGAGGCGGCGACAGTAATAAAGTTTGTATTCTCTGCGATACGCGTTAAATGCGAGAGCGGTTAAGTTTTCACTGTTTTGAGAAAGAGCTGCATAAAATCGGAGTGGTGATATTTTTAGGTAGTTTAGAAGACAATGTTTAGTATGTAGTTGTTTCATAGTGAGTGAATACTCAGTAACCTATAGGTATCTTGGTGATCTACATAAAAGTGATTTGTCAATATATACTTACACTATACAAGAAAGATGAAGATTTTTTTGTTTGTTTGTTTGAACGCGCTAATCTCTGGAACTACCAGTCGGATTTGGATATGCGCGTACGAAGTCACGGGCAAAAGCAAGTTTTTAATAGTTAAGTTGATTCTTAGGCAATAGTTCTACAATCAAGCCATTAACCAAAATTATGGACCTGGATTTTTGTATGGAAATTCGCCTGAATTTTATGTCATTAATCTGAAACAAAAAGGTTTTCCAAAGTCAAACTTTAACTGTTAGTTGAAACTAAAACTTTTCATTTCGTTAGAAAGTTACTAGTTTTTTAAACAAAGCTTTTTAAAGGCCGGAATAAGCAATTTTAACGGCCAATTTTCTACAAAAACTGTCTTTAAAGTATCACTTAAAAGTGCCACTAACATTAGAAAAACGAGACCCAAGATTATCCTCCGTGATGGACATGTGGATAGAATGTTGATGACACTTTTTGCCACAAAGGTTTTTTACTACTAAAGTGGACCGTTCTTGCTAATAATGACCAAAAAGGTCCAATTTGAGTGGGATGACGACGATCTTTTTTCAGTTTAAGAGGTAGTGGAAAAAGTTCATAGGTACATACTTACAGGACATTAGGTAATGAGAATAATGACTAAAAGTATTTTCTTTTTGTTCTATTCAAACATATCTTGTACGACCTGTCTATGGTTGAGATTTCTGTGTTTCTTGTCAACGGGAATGTTATTGGATAAAAATTGGACTTCATTTAGTTCGTCAGTTAGGTTATTAAAACATATGTAAAAAAATACAAATATAAAACACATCAAAGTTCAGTAACGTAAAAGTGGTATAAATATATTTTATGTAAACGTGATGTTACGAAAAAAATTTCAACGCACTGGGTTTTTTTTTTTGTTGTAATTTAACTGCGTGAAGACTGGTCAAATGGTATTTATTTTGTAATCTAGCGTACTGTGACCTGGGAATTTTAAATCTTTAGTTATAATAGGTTACTCCAAGGCAAACGTACCATAGTCAATCGCAATTTTCTCCTCACAAAAATGAAATAGTGTTCAAACGTGCATTACGTAATTTAATACAAAGTTCAATTTCTACTATAAGATCTTTTTACACTGTTCGTTCAAATAAATATTAGTTCTGCTAACTCAAAAGAGCAGGTACAATTTCTATTACCAGGTGGAATTGTGTGTTCCATTTTATCAGTAATAAGTCGGAGTAAAATTACTGGCACATGTATAAGACTTTAAACTTTGCTGAACTTTTCTCTAAGGTTCTCTTTAGGAAATCGCCTAGGTGTTTGATTTTGCTTTTAGCTAAGCAAGCGAATTGGGAACGTATCGAGTTGGTGTGGTCTGAATCATTATCATCGGCCTAGCCTTTTCCCAATTATATTGGGGTCGGCTTCCAGTTATACCGGATTCAGCTGAATACCAGTATTTTACGTAGAGCGGCAGCCAACCAGACCTCCACAACCCATTAACTGGGTAACACGGTACTCCTTGGTAAGACGGATGTCAGATAATCTGGCTTCTGACTATCCGTAACGACTACCAAAGATCTACAAATAACAGCCGGGACCGACGGCTTAGCGTGCTTTCCGAGGCACGGAAGAGTCTCGATATGTTAAGATGGTCACTCATCCACGGACCAACCTCGGCAAGCGTTGCTTAACCTTGCAGATCAACCCATGCGGCTGTTATTATTTAGCCACGAGCCTCCTTGGTGTGGTCTGAATCGATGAGTAAAAATAATACGTCGCATATTTCGTTGAAACCTGAGTTTCCTCAAAGACCGTAAATTTAGTGATACGTTACGTTTTTTTTCTCAACGGAGAAAACCACTACTACGTTTTTAAATTAGTTTATTTATTATAGAATAGTGTTCTAAATTCTGCCAGCCTGGGATAAAAATACTCACACTTTGGTACACTGATAGATTAATTCCTGGAATAGCCCAACACATGGTCTACCTCTGAGCCAAGTTTCATCTTAATCGGTTCAGCAGTTAAGACGTGAAGAGGTAACAAACAGAGTTACATAGACATGTATGACATTCAGCTAAATTCTCTCCGTAATACATTTAGCCTGGTGACTGGGGCCAAAATTCAAAGACATCTATATATCTTATTCAACTTTAACAAAACAGTGTCTTCTCAAAAAAGATCTAAAAATAAACCCAGCACCTAACAAAACATTTTTCATTATTCCCCATATCAAAGTTTTAAAGCGACCGACGATGGTAAGTAGCAGTCACCAAGCGCGGGGCTCTTAAGTTAAAAGCTTTCTAGAGCTGTTCTCAACACCTGTGCCTCTTAACAGCTACTTACAATGTCGCATGCATGTTAGTTACTGTGTCCCTTTGCGAAGATATTAAGTGTTGTCGTATGTTTTTGTGGGTCGTTCTTATTGGTGTCATAATGGGCTGGTTTTGGCTAAATGTTTCCGGGGTTGTGGCGAAAGCTTTTTTGCTTTGGTTGTTGAAATGATGTATGGTGAGAGGAAGAATAGGGAAAAGTAGAAAACAATGTATTTACGTCTAAGAATAAACAATAGTGGTTTTACTGTCTACGATGACATTATTTTGAACTGTTAATGAAAATACGTCTCATTTACTACATCTTGAAGTAAATTGTCGTTGAGATGATATTGCGACTTGAATAAGAACGCTTTTTAAGTTCCGAGTCATTGCAGCTGTTTTCATCTTAACTAAGTACCTAGTTGCTTCTTTGCTTTAATCGGTCAGTTAGTGGTTCGGAAAGAAAACAATTGACAGTTAAATATTCATCGTAAAAATGCCTGCATAGTGACAACATTATCCTTTTAAGACCTGTGTTTATCGACCTGCAATCCCTGTGGTATACTACGTAGAAAGGTGGACACCTTCAAGCATCTTTATAGCTTGAAAATTTATTTGAACTTGCACGGACATCCAAGTTTCATGCAGTTACGTGTATTCTTGAGACTTGAGAGTTCAGTACAGGTAAACTTTCGTGTTTTCATATTTCCCAGATGCACAACACGGCGAAAAGTTTTGGAGGGTCAAACCTGGTTCAGCGTATCCATATTTCATATACGTAATGTATATGAAATATGGATATGCTGAACCAGGTTTGGCCGACCGTGGCTATAGTCTCTGAGGAGTTCGTGGCTAAAACACAGCTACTGCCTCGAACTTTGAGGTTAAGCAACAAATGCTGAGGTCGGTCCGTGGATGTCCTTGACCATCCATTACATACAGTGACTTCTCTGTGACTCGAAGAGCATGTCAAGCTTTGAGAGTCGTAACAGGTAGGTAGAAGCCAGAAAATCTGACACCAGTCTTGTCAAAGTATACTGTGTTACTGGAAGGTCAGGCAGTTGCTCCTTGTTAAAATACTGGTACTCAGCTGCATCCAGTTAGACTGGAAGCTGACCTCAACGTAGGTAAGAAATGAATAGACAAAATGATTGTCCGTATTCTATAAATAAGTAAGACGTGCACCCATCGTAGTTATGGTCGACTTATGGAAATTTCAGCCATACTTAGAAGGCTCTAGATCATAATAATATCTACATATTATCAGATGTCCAAATTTTTTGGGAGAGACCACGTTACATTTCGTTAAAGCTACATACACATACATAATCATATATGTTTCTGTAACATACGGAATTCCACATTTATTTAGACAGCTCTCGTGAATTCTACATTTTCTTCTATTGCGAGTAGCGTGAAATTAATACTGGTAAAAGCAACAGACTTTGTAGCAATTTGTTTTCTGTCCTAGTCTGAATGTGGCTTTATAATTCTAGTTTCTCCAGTTACTATGTGATAGTTAAGGATTGTGATGTTGCCGTCCTGATGTTTATTCTGTCTTTTACTTCTATTTCCTCATTGATGCCATTCATTAATGTTTTCACGTTGAATTCATGTAAATTTAAACACATGTGGCCATTTTGCTTCATTTGAATTTTAGAGTTCTATTGATTTCTTTATATGTGTCACCGGATAATTGCAGACTCCGTAAGATTGTAATAAATCTTTATAAGATTATAATTTCTCGATATATTTTGAAAAAATCGTTTTTTGTACAATAAATCCAAACCAAATTCAATAGTTTCCAACATATCCGTGTTTTATTTAGAAAAAATAGTTTACAATTTCACGTGATATTTTACAATCTTACGGTGTTTGCCATTTTCCGATGACATATATGAGATAAATGAGAGTTTTACTAGATACATAAATCAATTGAGTTTTTTTTAACTTAGATAACACTTGGTATAATTTTATCTTTGTGCTACGCTACTTGGGATCGACTCAACATGTTTTCTCCATTCTTATTATTTGTGTTCTGCCTTCATTGTGTACTTTTAATTTGACACTTATTAATTCTGAATTCTATAAGGCAACTCAGAATTATATTACACCTACAATTTAAACCAGATTGCTCCAACAAAAATCAATCGTGCAAGCACGACACTCAAATTAATCCTAAATTCCTAGCTATTTCCACTTTCTTAATTAGCCTCATTGAATGTGACCTTCAAACGGAAACTGACCTAGTAACAGAAGAAAAGTAGCAAGAAGGAATTGTTTTATACGAACCCAATGGAGTGGGTCAAATACGTGATCCTAATACTAAACGTAAGGTCGTTTTATCGAGCAATAGACCTCTATTTTCTAATAATAAATTGGTTGTATCAGTACTAGATCTCAGTTTAATTTACCATAATATAGAGGGGATGGGTCTAAGTGGATGTGGGCTTCCATTTTTTAACATATTGCTTCTATTTGTCCCGTGGGTAATGTTTGCGGTGATAGATGGTATGCTTGTAATAGGTTGGCAGGTGTTTTCACCTGTTTGTTAATATTAACTATATTGCCTACTTAATTTTAACTGTCTCGTGTTTGGTGGTCGCAAACGCAATTGCTGAGCGTCGGGTTCCTGGTTCAATATCTAAATCGGTCAAAGATTTATTGGGGTTTTGCATAAATATTTTCAGTAGCAGTCAGGACTACACATTTTTATCTAGTTGATTCCAATAGCTTTGCTCTTATACAAAATCAAAAGTCATTTATTCAAATCAGCACTTTTTGAACGTCAAAGTTCTACATAAAGACAGTCCCCCTAAACGCCCGCCCGTCATCACTTCTTAGTGTTTTAGCTGGAAAGTGGCGCAACAAACTCCCCAGCAATGCGTATTGCATAGTATGAAAGAAAAGTAAGAAATGTTAAATTTTTACTTGTACCTCACACAGAAAACACAGACAACAACTACTCAAATATCATATTATGAAATTTTGTAGCTTTGCTAAGTGAACAGGACACCCAAACCCCAACATGAACACATTGAATGGAAATTATACGACATAAATTCTACATCAGTGCCAATTTAATGTACAAATAAACTGAATGTTAAACCTGCATACTATTTCATGAACAATATCGCTTTTGTTTAGAACTTCATTAACGTTGCTTTTATTGAACCGCATTAATTAGCTCTAATTTTGTATATTATGTTTATAGAAACATTCTAAACTTTATTCCGACATCATTTTGTAATGAATTTACTAGTTTGATCATGATTTATAATATCTAGCACATAAATACTAAAGAATCATATAAATCACGTTTAGTATCGTACCACGTTTTCTCAATGTAAATTTCAATTCAGCGTCTATCGTAACCTTAATGACAAAACTACTTATTCGTAACGAGTAAAAACATTAGCACCTAGGTGAAAATTAGTTACCATACGGTGCTATCATTAATCTGTCTGCCAAGCGACATGGACCAAAGATACTGCCCTGGGGGACTCCATGAGAACGGTCATTAATTACTCAACATTGAACAATAACAAGTGAATAATTAGACGTTGTTTTCAAAACTAGATTGACAATGGACAATAGTCCACGCCCTCAAAATCTATCACTGTTTTAAGTAAACTCACTCAACGGTGGGTCTTTCAATTAACGTATGTTATTCTTTCATCAAGCGTGGCAATTCCCCAAAACCACTCTAGATTTCGTTCCTTTTTTTCCACGAAATTGAATCCAAATGTTTTTAGATCTCTACCTTCCAATACTACTACGTTGAAGATAGAGCAATTAATCCAAATTCTTTTTCCCATCTATCATCTGACCTCATAAACCTGGAACCTAAAGAGCCTATAAAAGAATCGCCCTCTCAATAAAATGTTAATAGAGTCCCCTTTGATTAAGGTTCACGCTCTTCAGATATTACGGGTATAAACCGGTATTTACCAGTTCCGACCGGTATTTTCCAGGTGATTGGAAGCGCTGTCTCTTTTAATTCGAGTGCGAAGGAGAGAGACAATGATATGTGGAAAAGGCACTCGACCGATAAGTGTCGTATTAATTGCGGACGATATGAAATTACTGATATTCTGAGAGGGTCGGGCGTGTTATTTATTTACAGGTTTCGTTTTGGGGTTGATGATAAAGTAGAGCCATATATTAATACGGTGGAATATATTATGGTATTTGCACAAAGCTGGTACTTATTGCTCGGCTGTTTCGTATATGAATGTTAATACATAATTTGTTTTCGCTGACGTAACAGGTGATTTCGAATATTAGTTGTAGCAGCAAGGTATACATCTGAACTAATAATATCATAATACCTCATGAATATTCCACCTATTACAGGTTGCTCGTACATCGTAAAATAATAATAATATATTGTGTCCGGAGAACGGGCAACGCAAACGGGTGGTATTATCTTGTGCAGAGCAAGTAAACTGGGGTAATATTCCCCTAGGACTAATTTGTAGCTGTCTGGGAAAATACCTACACGAAGACGGATAAAATTAAAATGGAATTTATAATAAGAGCAGCAAAATCATTTATGGCTGGTCTCAATAACGTATCTGACCAACTGTCACCTGTGCTGTATGATTAGCTACCAACAGTAGCTGAAACGTCACGTTTACCTTACAAACATGGCGTTTCAGCTACTGTTGGTAATTTGACAGTTGATTTAAGGTAAATTCGTTATTTAAAACAGCCGTTAATCACACTTCGGGTATCAACTTGATTTCGATATAATCTAGAGTTAAGAAGTTTATGAACCGAACTTCTCAAATAACTTTTATTGCGTAAAAATCAAAGTCTATTTTGTGTATCACTGAAATACTTTGTTGATAACCATTTCACTGAAACTCAGTACTTCAGTGTGCTGTTATACTGAAGATTGTTTTAGTTCAATAACATTTGAATTCAAAGTTTACCAACTTCGTGATCGTGGCGCTGTTTTCAATGAAACATTAATTTTGTTTCTGTGTTATTCGAAATGGCATAGAATCTTCGCTAAATTGTTTGTAAGTGATATTTGTAATTTCTCAGTGAGATTTTCCATTAATTTTAATTGTTTTGCTCGGTTTTGCTCGTAGCTCTTTTTATTATAATTAGTATTTCTCGTACCATTTTGATAATTTCATTTTAATTGTTGTATCGCTGAAAATATTAGATTTGTGATGGATTTTCTTAATATTTAGACTTTTACTATTGTTTAAGGCACGTATAAATTCTGTGTAATCAGCAAAAATATAACTGCCTATTTTTTTTGCTTAAAAATGACTTGTCTCCTTACATAGCTGGGTTTTAATTAAAAAACACAATACATTAAATAAATATGAATAATACTCAGAACTACACTTTCGAAATTAAAATGATTAATCCTTCTGTTATAATAAACAAACCGTATGCGAGTTAAAAAGTTGACATTATTAAGAGTAATGGATCGAGTTTAAAAAGAAATTACAGTGTATGCCAGGGAAAAGGTATCGATCTCAATTAATATTATGCGGAAGAGCGATAATGTTACTCTTGGGAAATATCGTAGAAAAAAATATGAGAGATTTTTAACCCCTTTTCGTTATGTCAATAACAACCACACACAGAGGATGTGCAAAATAACAATAATCTACTTAGAACATTCTGAAAGATTTTTTTAAGAGCAAGTAGTTTAACTTGCCTAAAAAACTCTGTTTCCTAATCCTACTGCTGAATTTCAGAAATGACTGTCAGGCTGGAATAGGTTACGAAATCTGTTCAAAATAGTTACCGCGGCCCTGGAACGCAAAGGGCATTTGGAGGAACACGGATGGGTTTTAGTCAGTTAGAGTCTGGCACTCCCTTCCGCTCCGCCCAGAGTGGAAGGAGTCATTTGATGATTTCCCATCCTTAAAAAAAAATGCTGAAATGGGCACGCATAAATTTACCATTTTAAATGAAACTGTATGATGAGTTGGTGAACTTGGTTTGCTGTTGTTAGTAGAATTACGATGGTCATGTCGAAGGCTTGCTGTTACTGGATAATCTTGAACTTATTCCTTCCTAGCATTTTCCTGCGGCTTCACTTCCATGGTATACACGGTGCCAATTTAGTCGTTTTTTCTATCTAATAACTACTACACATTCATGAAAAACTAAGATAATTATGAACATTTGAACTAATAAAAATGAAAATATTATTCATTATCGTGACGCATGACGTAGTTTGAAACATCCTGTAGCGAGCGCAGTCCGAACTTCGTGGAGCACTTCCGACGTTTGGCTCCCAGACTGGAGCGGGCCGGGGCTGCCTTCAAGCGGCTCCTGCCTAATCTAGGAGGTCCAAACGCCTCCTGCCGGAGGCTCTATGTGGGGATCGTGCGGTCCATGGCCCTTTATGGGGCCCCAGTGTGGGCACTTACGTTGAAGAGGCGACCTGCCAGCCAGCTCAACGCGTCCCAAAGGGTCATGGCCATCCGGCTGGCCCGGGGATACCGCACGATCTCCGGCGAGGCGGCGAGTCTTCTTGCCGGATTAACGCCATGGGATCTGGGGGCGAGAGCCCTCGCGCACTTTTACGCGTGGCGCGTGGAGGCGCTTCGTCGGGGCGAAACTCCGCTGGCGCTCCGGCAGGTTACCATGGCGGTTTGGAAACGGCGACTGCCGCATCCCAGCGCTGGGCACGCCACAATTGCGGCGATAAGACCCCTCTTTGAGGAGTGGCTGGAGAGGCGATTCGGCGTCCTCACCTTCCGCCTGACGCAGGTACTTACCGGACACGGCTGTTTCGGGAGGTACCTGTTTCGGATTAAGCGGGAGGACACGCCCGGGTGTCAGCACTGTGAGGATCGCCCGGAGGACACGATGGAGCATACGGTGGAGATCTGCCCTGCTTGGGCTGAGCACCGCCGTGTCCTTGTCGAGGCGATCGGCGGCGGCAACCTCTCGCGTCCGGCCATGGTTGAATCCATGGTCCGGAGCAAAGAGGATTGGGAAGCGGTCACCTCCTTCTGCGAAGCAGTAATGCTAGCGAAGGAGGAGGCGGGCCGCGCGAGGGAAAGGCAAGGCCTTCGCACCAACCGCCGCAACAGGAGAAGACGCCCCGGGCGTCGGGAGTCGCATGGCGATCCCCGGCAGCCGTACCCGTACCACCAGGCCCGGGTCGATGGTGCGTTGTGTTTCACGCGCGCCTCAAAGAGATGTCAGCATAAAAGAAGGGGCCCGCTAGGGCCAGAGCCTGCCAGGGTTGCGGAATTTTTTCGGAAGAGTCACCGCGGCCCTGGAACGCAAAGGGCTTTGGAAGAAACACGGATGGGTTTTAGTCAGTAAGAGTCTGACACGCCCTTCCGCTCCACCCAGAGCTGAAGAATTCATTTGATGATTTCCCATCCATAAAAAAAAAAGAAAAGAGAGCGCAGTACGAGCCTTGTGTTCCAAGGACGGCGCGGAATGGAACGGCGACATTGTTTTGATACGTAAACATTTTTAAACAGGGTGTTTCATTATTCTAATGCATTTTTATTTTTATTGTACCTATTATTTTAATGAAATATTTATAAAAAAATAATCGCGCCTGGAGGTAGATTATGTTGGGTACCTACATTAAGTGGGCCGCCTTTGTAAGACGACTAAAATTGCACCGTGTATAAAAGTATGCCCGAGGTACACAAGGGTGCTAAATAAAAGTGGCTTGTGACACTGTTACACTATAATAGCTCATCAGATAAACATTATTTGTAACCGGATCAGCATTTCCAGAAATTCCTTTTTCCAAATAAACAAACAATTGAAACTCTTTAATCTTTGTGTAGCGGCATCAATGGCGCCACATGAAAAACTAAGAAACGAAATTTGTACGGCAACAAAAAGAAACGCAGTGCCATCAACGCCGAACTAACATCGAAATCCTGCATCGCGCAAGCAAAGTTCTCCGTGCGATTTCAACATATACAACAGTCCGAATATCAACTATCGAGCAGTTGCCCACCAGATACAACAGTGGAGGCAAATTTGTTTAGATTTTTGCATTCAACGACTTACATATTTACCTCCGTGGCAAAGCCTATTCTTCCGTGAATTTACCCGCTTACACAGAGTTTTTTCACGCAACCAGAAAAAATGTAAACTAGTGGTGTGCCTCGTAAATATTAGTTTTGTACCAACGTGTAGGAAAATGTTCGACTGTGAAAATATTCAGCTCTCCAAATTCAAGGGCTGTTCGTTCGTTGTTGATTTTCGAATGTTGGTGGATTTTTTTGAAGTAGAATAGTTCAAACCTCACTTGTCGACTTCAAGTGGTACAACGCAGTACTTTTTACGAGTGAGGAGAGAATGTGAATTATATTGGAGCGGATTTTTTGTTGACTTTTCAGGGTATAATTTATAGTCAACCTGGAACTGACATAAAACTAAAACTTATGATTTAGAAAATAATTCATATTATTAAAGTAAAAATATTAGTTAGTATCATTATTCTAGAAATATATAAATATAATGTATTTTACAAGTTAACTAATGTTTAAATTTTTTAAAACGCGTCTCGCTCTATAAGAGTCGAACAGTAATAACACTGAAATTCATTTAAAACTACTAACACAAGAACGCTAAAAACCACATTAAAAAAAGCCCACAAGCACTAATCACAAGCAGTATACACTAACCCAACAAAAAAGAAAATAAAACTTTTAAACATGTCACATGAACACAATTCTTTGTAAACCCCTCTTGTAACGAGTTCCAAGAAAAACTCAAAGTCAGCTGCTAATTCCCACTGTGCACTGTCGTTTTAGTTTCCAGTCAAAGAAACTAGGTTACTGTCTTGCTAGTCGACCTAACATCGTCTAATGCGCTTAAGGAAAGTCATTCAACCAATGACTGCACAAGAGTAACAGACTTAACCTTTATTGCACTTGAGTGGACACATGGTGTTTTATTTGATGTAACCTCAGTTAGATTAAAAATGTCAATCCTAATTTTAGGGTCGTCATCATTAACATCTAGCTTTACGTGAATCAGAACCAGCCTACAACGTCTCATGCGTGTGCCATCATAATTCTGATGAGCGAGAGAAAGAGACGAAGTTCATATTCATATTCGTTTATTTGCGTTCCATACGGTAAAAAGTTATACCAACTCAAGGCATTTATTTCAATTAGACCATTTACAGGCACTTTTGAATTGTCAAGGTTGGTCGGTTAAAAAGATGAAGTTAGTTGCACGGTTCTAAGCGTAGATCTCTGTGGAGAAGAACATGCATGAACACACACAACGGAATCATGATGGCAATGAGATGACATCGTAAAAAGGCCGATATCTGGTACAAACTCAGATCTTTGATAAATTTCAGCTGTCTGTGAAACCAACAATTTTACGTATTAATATATTTGACGAATGATAAATGTCTCGTTGATTAGGCTCACCCACTTGAACTAGTTACTCAGCTAGTTGCTTCTGTAAACTTTGTATAATACCAGTAATAGGGATCAGTAGTCCATTTATCAACCTTATGGAAAATTAATAGGTTTATGATGCACGGGGTTGAGACGCTATCATCATCGCATAAAGGATGTTATTACAAATTCACCTTGCTGAGACCCCACAATTTTAATCCCAACATCTTAATTAATTAATTTTAATCTCTTCCGACATGGCTGCTTACGACACCCAAGGGATTTGGACAATCTTTTCCATGGAAGTACCGTTCCCCAAATAACCAACGAAGCTTAAAATATTTAGAGCGTCTTATTTTCTTAGTATATTTCTCCTGCCACAATATAAAGTTTTTTAAGTACGGCGACTGTAGTAAGACCAAAAGCTTCCCTGCATTTAAATTTAGTAACAAGAATAAATTCAGTTGCTCGTTCTCGAGTGCATATGACATCATAAACATTTCACTTGAAGTGCACTCTCTCGGAATGACGAATGTACTGCATACAACGCTCTAGGCAGAGACTTCGAAGTTAGCGATTCTATAAGTGGAAGTTTAAGCGATTTAAATTTATCATAAATCTTTGCTTAGATCGGTTATTTGGGGCTAATATTAATTTAATTTTTATTTCATGCTTGTAAACTTAATTTACCTAAAATTTACTTAAAGCTAAATAAAAAAATAATTCGTTGGGTCCTAGGTACCAGTCATCACTCCACTTTCCTCATCAATCTAGGGCATTGATCAGACAAATAATATTTACATACATACAAATCTTTTTATTTTCATTTCATTAGTTAATATTCCGCATTCCCTTTCAATAGTGTACAAATTTCTACTAGTCAAGCCCTTTCATTTGATACCCATATTGAGGGAGTTGTGAATAAATATATAATTCGCCATTTTATGGTGGCGGCCATCTTGGACCACTTTACATCAAACATAGCAAAGAACACTCCTGCCTAATTCACCTTTCAAAAAAAAATGGAAAAAAATGGTTCTTCCATTCGAGAGCTACGATGCCACAGGCAGACACACATAGACACATCAAACTTATAACACCCCGTCATTTTTTGCGTCGGGAATTAAAAATATGTCACAACTACTACTAAGTTATGCTACATTTTCATTCATAGCCATTCGTTTGTCGTCCTTACCTACATTTGAATTGTCGAGTCTTCATCACAAGATACATGGCGCAGTACCTATATGACATCATAAACATCTTATTTGAAGAGTACTCGCTTGGAATGACAGAAACATACCCTGGGGTAGCATGTGACGCTTTTGACGATATACGAGATAGCTATTTTCAGCGCTTTGGCAAATTCAGAGAAACGTTTATAAACATTCATGTTTATAATCGTATAATGGAGATGGTGAACTGTAGGATAAAGCCTGAATATAATCACTTACTGAATTCACAGGAAGACCCTAATGGAATCCTCGTAATTTAAACCAATCAACACCCAAAGAAAGACGATTCCTTTCCTTTCAATTCAATTCTCAAAGAAAAAATCACTCACCTTCAATAAAAGTCGAAATAAATTAATCCAAGGTAATGCAAACAACAATAGATGGTAACCGAAACATCTAGATTGGTTCCAGGGTAGTAATTGATGGCATTTGTTTGTGGGACCCTTAAAATGTCTATTCAATTCCGTTACGCACCGATAACTGCCATTGTATAGGTTGGGAAAAGAAAAATGGCGGAACGTGCGAACTCAATGGTACCACCAATCCGTCTGAGCGTAAATAGTTGTAGAAAAATAAACAGGGTGAGTGTTTTTTCTTTTTAGAAGAAGTGATTCAAAGGGATTTTTGGAAGCTACGTTTTTTGGGCCTAGGAGGTCACGAAAGGTCCGATTTGAATTGATTTGTTGGGTCAATAGAAAATAAATCTTAACACTAACTTTTTCTTCTCTTTTTTCTAACTGTCATTAGATCTTTGACAGTCGTTACGGATTGTCAGAAGCCAGTAAATCTGACACCAGTCTTCCCAGGGAGTACCGTGTTACTCAGGTTAATGGGTTGTGGAGGTCTGGTAGGCAGCCGCTCCACGTAAATTACTGGTATTCAGCTGAATCCTGGTTTGACAGGAAGCCGACCCTAATATACATAGTTGAGAAAAAAGGCTAGGCAGATGATGACTAACTTTTTCATGAAGATACAGATGTTTTACAGAACAAAACGTCGAAAAATCAGCTACAGCAAAAAAAAAATTGGTGATCGAAATATACTTACCGACACTTTGGAGAGACAAAACTTTGAAAATTTGATTATATTGGCGAAAGTGGCTTCGATGCAAAGCTTTAAGCTAAGTGAATTGGAATTGAAACTGCCTTCTGAAGCCATTAGATCTTACTAGTCTCTTTCCAATTATTTCAAATGTCTCCAAATAAAATCCTTTCCAAAATCTACCGAGACTGGAACGGGAAAATCTCAAGCATTATACTTAACACAATTTATTGAAATGCCGTTGTTCATCTTCAAATGTAAGGTCTTAACAAATTCAGTTAAGTTAATAAATTACTGGTTTTGTTGCCCGGAGTAATCAGAGAGGATTGTGAAGAATATCTTTATCTTTTATTACTCAATAATGAACTATAAGACAAAGGCTGCTAAGTTGATTGTTAAATGATACAAAACTTTCGGAAATATCATAAAACTATTTAAGTGCTACTCTGAATTTGAAGTATAACGTATTCAGTTAAGGTTTCTAATTCCAAAACACGTTGGTTTTAAATTTAAATTGGCTGATGTTCGAGGTCTAGTTTTGCAGTATTATTTCAGAATGGTTATTTCTGTTCAAATCTCCTTTATCTGTTGATGAGTAAGCAACAGGTTTCTTAATCCTTTGTTATTATTATTTTATTGTAATAAGCATTCATGAGAATTAGAACTGTGGCCAATTTGAATTTAGCCTCATTATTTTTCTCAAACTTCCGCTTTTTTAAATTATAACCTCTAGAAGTCCTTTTATCGTGAGGAACAAAATTACTCGCAATTAGCCCTGTGGCTTTTAATTTGTCCAATTCCATTCTGTAGCTTTTGTTTTGTTTATTTTCTCTCACAGTTTTGCTTTGAAAGAAAGAAAATCTAGTTTATTTGGCACACACAGGTAAAGGAAACTTAATTTTAAACAATAACATCGTGTGCAAATAGGTCCAGTTTAGCAAAATGCCAGACAACTAGTAGTTGCCTGACGCTGGTTTTCTACTGAACCTTACGTTGAAGTGTACGGATGTAAATCAGTTATGTAAGGTGATAAATATACAATAAATAGATATGCTTAATAATATGTTAACGTGTAGCAAACAAATCATAATTTGTTGTCTACTGATAGATAAGTTTGCGTAAAATAACAGAAAAACAGAGAGAAGAAATCAATTTAAAACAAAAAGCACAAATATCATCTAATTCAATAAAAGTAGATGATATCACGCATATTTCATCATCAGCCAACTATGTTGAGATTGGCTTCCAATCTAACCAGTTACAACTGAATACCAGTATTTGCATCGAGCTACTGTCTTCCTGACCTCCTTAATGATGACTAGGTAAATACTACACCCCTTCAGTATGACTGGTCGTTAGACGTTCAGGCTCCTGACTATCCTTGATGTCTGTGATGTTTGATATTCTCTATTTTGAAAGTGTTATTTTTATTTCTTGTTTTTGCCAATTCCTTTCTCTCTTTTTTCTTGTCTATATTGCTTTTCTTCTTTTTTTTTTTTTCTTTTCTTTCTAATGCATGGAGGTCCTTTATTGTGTCCTTAATTTATTACATACCGGTCCGTGTATGAGTAACCGTCTCCGTTAATCGCAGTTTAACATTCGATCGATCATTGTTCGTATTTGTTTATATGAACATACACATAGCTATGTCGTAAGTGGATAATCCCTACAAAATCTTTGCAGCGGCAAGTAGAGGGTACTACAACAAAACGTTAACCTACTTGCATGCGCGAGTAGGCACTGCATTTGCCATGCGGTACCAGATCAACATAGAAAGTGCTTACACCAACATTTGTATACTCCGTATACATTGTGTGCCCAGCGTTTCTCAACATTATATAAATCGCCCCTCTAGTGGTTCGGGTTCAAACCACTACTCACGTGCGGTGAAATGGACTTTCGTGCATGTTGCTATTAAATAGTGTGATGTTGTGGTTTAAAAATCTTTGTTTTTAAAGCAGTGGTGAAAGCTAGCCGAAGTTACTTTTATTTTTTAATAAAACCTGAAATGTAGCAAACATTTTAAATGTTGTTCTGACAATTTATTCATTCAAACATCACGACGGCGACGTGTAGAGTAGTACTCTGATGGATTTAATGCCACATGATGTGAAATCCGTTGTGTAAGTTCAAGTTAATACTACAAACATATTTATTTGTGTTTAGATAAATATCTACTTCATCGTCATCATACCAGCTGAAAGACGTCCACTTTTGGATATAGGCCTCTTCCAAAGGGGGGTTTGGCCATAATTGCCACGCTTGGCAGGCGGGTTGACGATCGCAGTGTAGCTGTTAAAAAGTTACACTTCCTCAAAGGCATTTACAAGTCTCACTCGAAACCACCGGTTACTAAAACACAGACCTGCAATGTCAGTCCGACATCCCATCCTTTTTCTTCCCAAATTGAACTGTCACACCAAAAGACGCTTTTAAAAATGTCGATACAAAATAGTGTTCGAACGTAAGTCCAGTGCATGTCAATGTTATGAATCGCCGCTCTTCTAGCGTTCTCAGTAAAGGACCTCGTTCCTGTACGAGGATAACGAAATGGACTTCCGTCCGTGTCCCACAGTAATGGAGATTGGTTTGCCTTTTAAAACGTCAACCCGACGGAATAGCGCGCGTAAAAGCAGAGAGGTTTGTTATTTTTGTTTTTATATTTTAGGATTAGATTTAGGATATAAATAACAGATTGGATTATAATAAAACTTTATTTTTATAAACCGAATTAAGGTGCAAACCTGGTATTTTAAGGAACTTTCACAATCATAGTTTCACCTCAATCTGCAAAAGCACTTCTAATTTCTCTTTATTTTGACAAGTTTTGAACTTTGATTTAAGTCATTAAGAGATTGCGATCTGAATTTGAACGTTGTTTGAATACGAGAATTAGCATTAGCCTTCTTTTTTTGTCCTTTTTAGGGTTCCGTACTCAAAGGGTAACCAACCCTATTACTAAGCCTCCGTTGCCCGTCCGTCCATCTGTCTGTCAGCGGGCTATATCTCAAGAACCCTAATAGGTCGACAGTTGAAATTTTTCACAGAGTGTACTTCTATTGACGCTACAACAACTAATAAAAATTAAATTAAACTAAAATTAACACATACTAAAACGTGTTTTTCTCGGTTTATGGTAAGGAACCCTTCGTGTGAGACTCCAACTCGCACTTGGCTGGTTTTTTCAAGTTATTTTCGGTCATAGTTTAGTTTTATTAAATCGACTTCATAGGATTACAACATGAGCTGGAAATATATATTTATAAAAGATATATTTTTATTTAACACAAATGTGGAAAAACATAGGCTATAGTAGGCGCCAGATAAATGTGGAATAAAGTACATTGACCTTTCCCTAATAACTGTTCATAGGTACCTGAACAATTAAATATGAATCGTTTTTCATTATTAGACAATGTTAAGGATCACGAGAGATGATGATTCGGGACAGCTTTGTGTCATTAATTCCGTTTTTCAAATTAAAAATGTCAATAATTGTAGGTGGGTCAATGACCGTTATTCCACGATTATCTGGCGCCTACTATAGTAGGTGTAAACATCCTACCTAATAAATAACACTGGAATAAAACAACCCAGTAGATACTGCATATCAATAAAATTAAAATGATACTCGTTTGTGTTTACAACACATTCGTTAGTGGATAAACATAGGCTATGGTAGGCGCCAGATTAATTTGCAATAAAGTACATTGACCTTTCCCTGATATCTCTTCGTAGGTACCCGGAAAACAAATTATAATTCGCTTTTCAATACTATAAAATGAGCTCGATAGATGTCGATTCAGGACAGCTTTACGTCTTTCTTTGCGTATTTGAAATTAAGAATGTCAATATATTTAATGTAGATGGGTCAATGACCGCTATTGCAAATTTATTCGGCACCAACCATACTAAAAAAAAAGTTAAATAAAACAACCCAGATGGTAGTACATTCAATTGAAATTAAAATCAAATCATACTCGTACGAGTTTACAACACACTGGTTTGCTTTGTGCGGTGCATTGCCTCACACAATTTCCCCTGTGTGTGTTTTACAACGTTGTACCTAATATTTTATATTGTACTTTTTGCTATCTAGCAAGACGGTAATCTTAGTTGAGAAATTAAATGTAAACGAAACTTACAGTACTTGGTTTAATAACTGTACGGATAAATCATCATCTGCTTAGCCTTTTCCCAATTGTGTTGGGGTTTGCTTCCAGTCTAACCGGATTCAGCTGAATACCAGTATTTTCAAAAAGCGGCTGCCTACCAGACTTCCACACAACCCATTAACTGGTTACTAGTTCTTGGCAAGACTGGAGTCAGATTTACTGGCTTCTGACAATCCGTAACGACTACCAAAGATCTACAAATGGCAACCGGGACCAACGGCTTAACGTGCTTTTTGAGGCACGGAGGAAACCCGGTATGTTTAGATGGTCACCTATCCACAGACCAACCTTGGCAAGCGTTGCTTAACCTTGATCGATCCGTGTGGCTGATATTCTTTAGCCACGAGCAAAAGAATATCAGCTGTGCGGATAAATCAATCTATCGAAATTTGTTTATGATAACTGCAAATTTTCTGTGGTTCGGTTAACACTGTCTTCCCAATAGTGATTCCACCGTGGCTTAAAAAACACATTCTATCCAACGGTCTCGTGTGCAATCTAAATTCATATTCTAAGAAACGATACTATCAGAATCATTTCCAACGAGGTCAAACCGTAGAAAATCGGTGCTATCCAGTATATAATCGCTCACCACGCCCAGTCAAACTGATAACCCAGTCTAGCAATACAAAAATCTTTAAAGATAAGTGTTATGATGAGCAGCCGGTCGATTCTGTAAACATGTCGAAGTTTAAGCTGGATGGAATGACAGCTCACTTCGAGATCACGTGACATCTTTATTATATGGATTGATAGATTACTTCACCCGAACCTTCACTTCGACATGTTTACAGAATCGACCGGCAGAACAATAAAACAAATGCTATACAACATCCCAATGCAAGACTCTAGACCAAATATTCTACCGTAGAATGCGATGCAGATTATCCCACTCCATCAAACGAAAATCCTTCTTCCGCAGAACCGTTTTAAATGCAAAGACTTCTATTGTGTCCCGCAGTGATAAAACATTGCGATTACCTAAAGCTGTACCCATCGTAAAAAACCCTTTATTTTTACAACTTTTAGGGAAAATTCACACTCACAAGTTACAACAAAGACACCACGTGGGCGGCCACTATTTTTTAATGAAAATGAACAGTTTAATACACACGGACCACATTTTGACACCTACTGTGTGGTCACAACACAACCGCCAGCTAGCCGGCGACGATCCGCCACCATATCGAAATTTTGTAGTTAGCAAAAAGGTAGAATGTCCACGGAACCCTAATATTTAACATCTTATGTATTTACCTACATTCTTTGCAAATAAAGAGATTTTATTCATTCTATTCTATTCTATTCACAACGCAGCTACAAAAAGTGGCAGCGACACTATTCACACGTAACTACGGTTTAACCACATTTTGTCGCAGCGTTATGGTGTGGTTGTCGTACGTGTGAATTCTCCCTTAAAATAGTCTTGCACAAAAAGCGTTGGCATTAATGTACCTTCTTCTTCATCTCGCTACTGGTGTAGTCTTACGGGGATTGACTCTTAAAAGAGCCGTTCGGAATGAGTTTTGAGAAAGATCGTCTCATGTTCGGTCGATTCTGTAAACATATCGAAGTGAAGGCTTGGGTGCAGTAATCACGAGTGAGCTGTCAATCCATATAATCAAGATGGAATGACAGCTCACTTCGTGATCACGTGACATCTTGATTATATGGATTGACAGCTTACCTCGTGATCACTTCACCCAAGCCATCACTTCGACATGTGTACAGAATCCACTGGCTTGTGGGATTAGTCATCTACATTCTGCGGTACTGAGTACTAGGTTTTCAGGATGCGTCGGTCATTGGAGGGATACCGAATTAATACGTCTTAGGCTCTTTTCTTGCGTACACCCTGAAATTTTACAGATACATTACAACAGTGAATGCAGAGAACCGAAAAATATAACACGTCGACTGTGTTACAGTTCTAACGTACAAAGTTCGAGAAAAAGAATGCTCGTTATCATTGCGGCGAGCAGTATTGCAACGTTATGCTCAAAATTAAATCTTGCATTGCTACACTATATGCAAATTCTTCCTGTGAACCGGCCCCCTCCTTCTAACAGAGAGGAGTAGGAATGTTACAGCTGATTATGCTACATACTTATATGCCTTTGCTTCCGGTGAGTGACGATCTTTACATACCTACAGTTGAAATAACATTTGGTTTCACATCGGAAGAATTCGGAAACCGATCGTTTTACTTTTTAACGTGTGTCGTTTAAACGCCCATAAATGAGTTTGGTTTTATTGTCACCCTCTTTAGGTCCAATTTACGAACTCGATCGAATGAAGCCGACGTTTTTAAGTGGACTTTTTAAGATCGAATGTCAATGTTTATCTTTTAGCAACGGGAGCGTACTGCTTTTAAATTGGGTTGACGTAATGTTTTATAGATAAATGGCCAAAATTAGAAATGTGATTGATATTAGTGAATATATTTTGGCATTGGACCCTTCATGGTTCGCAGTAGTTGGCGAGTGGACCTTTTTTTTGGGATGGGAAAACATCAAATCACTTCTTCCGCACTGGGTGGAGTGGCAGGGCGTGTCAGACTCTTACTGACTAAAACCCATCCGTGTTCCTTCTAAAGCCCTTTGCGTTCCAGGGCTGCGGTAACTCTTTCGAACAAATTCCACAACCCTGGCATGGCTAGTGGTGCTGGAGTGGCAACCAGGTACTGGAAAACTGAGCGTTTCTTAGACGTCCTCCATTAGAAATAAAAGATGAGGAAAGAAAGAAAACATGCCTCATTTGATACATACAATTGGAACAAATACAAGGAAACTTAATGGTATTGACGCTTGTGGCAGGCCTATATCCAGCAATGAATTATTTTTCGCTAAAGTAATGATGATGTTGGTTTTGTATCTTGACAAGGTTATGAGCGTTTACGACGTACAGCATTTCATAAAATTTTTTCAAGTCCTTATTTTTCGAAATGAATGAATCGCTTTTAAAGAATCTCCTTATACATAAGCATGATGAAATTTAGCAGAGAACATTTAGACATAAAAATAGTGTTTCAGCAAAATCGTCCGATTTTTAATTTTCGTTGATACAGAGATTACCGATTATCTTTTCTTAAACAAGACATTTCTAAATGGTTCTCTGCTAACTTTTTAGAGCTATGTATCTTGCTTATGCGTAGGACGTTTCTTTAAAAGTAATCCATTTATTTCGAAAAACAAGGACTTGAAAGTTTATATGACGTGTTGTACGTTGTAAACGCTTTTTAAGAACTTTTGTTGTTTGTATTATTCCGGAGAACCCTTTATTTTAGTACCTACTAGGTGACGGGGTAACAACTCTATACTTTCTTCTCTAACGTCATTTTAATGTCCCCGTATAAAGACCATACCTTTTACACCAGACTTTACGTTGAGTACCTTTCACACCATTATGATAAAAGCACATAATGCATAGAAAGGCAAAAAGTCCATCAGAAAACGTAAAATTTTCCAGCATACTTCCCCAGTAAAAACATTACCAAGTTAGTGTATCTATCTATATAAATAAAAATGAATCGCCAAATGTGTTGCTAAGCGCAAAACTAGAGAACGACCAGAGTAGAGTAGAGTAGAGTAGGGACTCCATTTTCCGCACTTAGACTCCCATTCGGTCCGGTGTGCGTAGGTGTCCTGGCTACGTTAGCCAGCCTAGCTCCGCCCAGAAGCGCAGAAGTTTCAGGGAGCTTCACAGGCTTCGCGGAGCGACCTCACCGTTCCGAGGATTTGTTCACGTTGGGTAGCCACGGCCTCGCATTCCAGGGCGGCTGTTTCTTCGCCATCAAAGCAGCCTCTGCAGAGTGAGCTGTCTGTGGCGCCTATATTAAAAAGATGTTTGTTTAGGGGGCAATGGCCCGTAATTGTTCCTATTATTGAGGTTATTTCTACTGAGGCTGAATAGTTGTTTTGTTAGTCGTGGATGTACACTCGGCATTGCCATTTTTGACTGCCTGCAGTCTGTAGCCCGTAACCATTTGTTGTTATGCAGTTTAGTGGATCTCTGGCAAATCCATTTACGAAACTGTGAGAAAGGTAGGGGAAGGAGCGTTTATTTTTCTTTTTTCTTTTGTTGTATTTATTATTGCCAGGAGGAGGTTATTACGAAAAAAAAATTGAAAAAAAAAAATACATCCGGGCGAAGCCGAGCGGGCCACTAGTGTCCAATAAAAATATATCTCACTGTATTAGTGCACTGTCAGACGCGACCTCATAACTTGTACCTCGTAAATAAAGACCTCTAAATAAACAAGACTTATATGCAATATCTTTCATCGTTTTATGTGCGTATGTATGGTCGGCCTATAAGGAAATGTGGAATATTTATGAATGATAAATATGAGAGATTTAGTACGAATCTATTGCGTTCTTTAGGTTTTCCTTAAGGAAAATGAAAATGTACTGTCGAAAAAACCGGCCAAGTGCGAGTCGTACCATTATCTATAAAAACAGCAAAAACATCATGTCTGTTGTATGAGAGCCCCTTAAATATTTGTTTAACTAAAAATTCTGTGAATATTTCAAGCGTCTACCTGTTGCTGTTATAAATATCAAGCAAAAATGAGCAAAAAAAATCACGTTTGTTGTATAGGAGCCCCTTAAACATTTTTTTTTTCTGTTTTATAGTATTTGTTGTTATAGCGGCAACAGATTTCTGTTGCCGCACATTATCTGTGAAAATTTAAACTGTCTAACTATCACGGTTCATGAGATACAGTCTGGTGACAAACGGACTGACAGACAGTCGAACGGACAGCGGAGTTTTAGTAATAGGGTCCTGTTTTACCCTTTGGGTACGGAACCCTTAAAAATGAGATAAGCACCAGCTAAGGGCAATTTTTAGCCCATGCTTTTTATTATTATATTTTTATTATTGATAGACTCGCGTTCGCGTTGTGCGCTCTAGACTAAATAATAACAGCCAGACGGGTCGATCCAAGGTTAAGCAACGCTTGCCGAGGTTGGTCTGTGGATGGGCGACCATCCACAGACCAACCTCGTCATACCGAAGCACATCCGTGCTTATGACAGCACGTTAAGCCGTTAGTCCTGGCTGTGATTTGTAGATCTAAGGCAGTCGTTACGCATAGGCAGAAGCCAGAAAAATCTTACACCGGTCTTGCCTAAGAGTGCCATGTTACCCAGTTAATGGGTTGTGGAGGTCTTCATTCAGCTGAATTCGGTTTGACTGGAAGCTGACCCCAAAATAGTTGGGAAAAGGCTAGGTAGATGATGAGACTCGCGTTTAACCACAATCTCACCTGATCGACACCGACTATGTAGTCGAGGATGGAGCACGCTTGCCCAGAAGTAACCTGCAACCATGTTTTGTCTAATCAAGTCTTTGGCATCGTTAATTAGCAATAATAAATTATTTTTATCCCTGCATACTTAACCTTTACGTCGACTGTACCTACATGTAAGGGTTTAAGCCTATTTGCTTTAGTGCTCAAGTGTACATTAAGTTGTAGGTCGCAGTGAATTGTGTGCTCGGCTGTACAAATAAAACATGTGCCGTTGTAAATACTAGAAGTGCAAACAAGGCGGTGTTTCTTAAAGTTTTTGTTTAGCTTGGCTGTAATATTTTACTGGTTTAAATGTTAATTTAATTATTTTTTCAACACACTCGAAAAATATATGGTAATTGAGGCTTTTTTTACAGATTGCGACTGAGATGTGAATGAGAACGTTACTTAACAATTAGTAGAATTGGCACTCGGAGCACTAGTTCCTGGCCCACCAATTTTAAGCACGCAATGAAAAACATTCCACACTAGTGAGGAAAAGTCGCCAGCCAGCCCCTACCTTAAATTTTTATATTAATAATATGTACGCTGGACAGCCCAGATACATCGGAGTATGAGAAAAACTCCCCGAGCCATTTCTCACAATATTTTTTACTAAAATGCTATATTGATCAAATTAAAATCTGTTGATAACCGTCGTTTGATACACGTGTCATTACAGTAAACAACAACAACAGGCTCCTAAATTATCGACTCGTCACAAATTTAACTTTCGTCAAATGATGTGACTGGCCATTGAAAATTAATTCAACAAATAACACCAGCTAACGCGCGTTTGACACATTAATTTTAACTATCAATCCAAAAATTCCTAAATTTCCCAATAACTGGGCCATACATTACGTTCAATCAACATCAAATCAGTGTACTTGTCTTTTTTTTAATTTTAGAACTATTGAGCACAAAATTAAAATATATTTGAAGTCTGTGGTCTTAAAAAAATAAATTAATAAATATAATCCGTACTCAACTAAACTACTTCAAAATGAAAGCAATATAATTTATCATCAGCCAATTTTCCACTCTCGTAAATAACCGTAACCAGATTAACCAAATCCCTTCACGACTTATTTAACTTTTTTATTTTGCCGTACATTTGCGACGCATTGAGCACTTTCAAGTCCCCACGAGCTGCACTGAGTTCAAACTCAAAGTGAGTTAAATTAACCATGAAACAAGTTTCAATCCGATGCAATAAGTTTAGTATTATTTCGCCCTTTATGTCGGTTTACTTTGTATTCCAGAGAAATTCCACAGGATACGTTGAGACGTGAAAGTGCAGTTTATTCGTTTATTTACTTCTTGAAACTTGTGAGGTTTTTTCTTTTTTATTCCATAGCATAAAATTGTTAATTGACTTCGTGACGAGACCAAAAAAAAACAACGGGTTGCACTCCGGGAGTTCCGGCAGAAGTGAAAACATGAACATTAATGTTGAGCATTTTTGATATTTTGGAATGGTTAGGGAATAATTTCGCACGAATTGCTTTAATTATCAGTATAAAAGTACTATCATTTATGTGGTGAAATACAATATTCATTTAATGCGCTATATCGTACTCAAACATGACAATTTATATTACATTAAAAATTTAACACTTCAGAATTTTCCCTCCGTCTTACAAATTTTTTATCAGGTCACGTGTCCCGACGCGAATTTAACATTTTTTACCCATTCTAAAAGGTAAACTTCTTTCATTATTAGGAGTTGACATCAAATGCCCTTATCTCATTTTTTGGGGTCGGTGCAACATGTTTTCACATTCCTTTTCCAAAAGATAAAAAGGCGACACAGTTGCCCACGCTGCAGTCAGTAGGTCAACTCAGGAAGATATGATGATTACTCAACCATATTAAAAAAAAAACTTTGATTTAAGAGAAAATATAAACAGAGAGAAAAGCACAAATGCATAGCTTATTAAAAAAAAAAAACTTCCAGAAAAGTTGGATGAGAAACGTAGACACAGCATTTAAAGAGACATACAAAAAATACTAATTTAATACTTGAATGATTTTTCGGCTGAATACTTTCACCTTGGCTTTATTATTTGATTCAACATACAGATTCTTGAATCAAGATACATTATAAATGAGATAGGATATAATCCCATGATTTTTACTGATATTTTGTCCATTGTCAAATACAAAATGGAAACGAACCGTAGGTATCGATTTTATAATACAACACGGTCTTTTGAAGGCTTACGCGGGACATGGGTCCTTCAGACCCTTTTATTGCCCAAAGTGGCTTCTTTGTACATACTTTTATATTATTATAAATTGTAACATCAAACAATACCCCTCGACCTCGAATGCCAGCTTTATTTTTAACCGACTTCAAAAAAGGAGCAGGTTCTCATTTAGGTTGTAATTTTGTTTTTTTTATGTTTGTGAGCTCATAACTTCTTCATTTTTAAACCAATTTGAAAAATCTTTTTTAAGTGAAATGATATACTTTCCAATTGGTTCCATAGAAATTTCATCAAAATCGGTTCTGTGGTTTGGTTTTTAAATCGAAATAGCTGGTAAAAATATGTCATCCAAGTAAACAAATTGCGTATTTTGCTTTCATGTGACTTTCCAGTGGTGTTATTAGTAGGCACTAAAAACACACAAAAACTTTTTACAAAACAAAACACAACCAACTTCCTAATAAAAAACACTACAAAGTATAAAATGACTTTAATTTCGGAAGTCGCTGTTAAAAAAAAACGAAGAAACAACCAAAAACACCGACTTCCGAAATCTAAGTTATTTTGTACTTAAAAGTGTTTTTTATTTGGAAGTCGGTTGTATTTTTAATGTTTCAAAACACGATATTATACGAAGCAGTTAGAGTTTAAGATCTCAGGATATGGATGAAACCGTAACCCTTAAGTAATCTATAAACCCTCAGAGGCAAAATCAGTGTCAAAGTATTAATTAGTACGATTTCAGGCCCTGATTTGAAGTTCCTACTACTATTATACACGCGAAAGTTTATGAATATAGATGAGGGCACAGGTAGCTGTTTTTTTTTCTCCTTTACGAAGAAACCAGATATTGGTAGAGTTTGTAACCTGGATTAACACATAAACTCTTAATCCGATCTAAAGTCCTGGAAGACGAAGTCGCGAGTAAAAACCATTTATATATAGGAGACGAGTTCCTTGCCAAGAAGTTACACATGAAAACTCCACATTATCTCCACCAGTAGGTGTACCTAAATAAAAACAAAAGACAATCCCATCTGACCATAATAAAAGCCAGAAAGTTATTTCCGGCGAAGACATTCTATGGGACAGCCCACAATTAATTGGATCCTTTTCCCGCGGCTGGCTCTAAGTGCACCCTTTCCCCTTTGGCACACCATAACGACCATCTGCCACTGAAAGCTATACTTGTCAGATATCTTTAGATAACCAGTTACGAGGTGGTCGTATGGTAACTGCCTCGTTCTTGCTTTATTTAGATTGAGTAATTTAATTGTTACAAACATTAGGGATGTTACTACGATCAGTTGAAAAAATTGAATGGGCAGTTATTTTACTGTCGGGTGGTTGGTAAACTAATAATAATAATAATTTATTTCTTACCACAAATAACAGAGAAAGTAGTTAAATAGTCTGCAGACACAATTTTACAAATAATTTGTGGAAGACTGGTGCCTAAACTAAGTTTTTTACAAAACCTGTACGTCTGGTCACCAAGCCCCTTAAACAAAGTTTAACATAATTATCGTTGTACTGGAGACGATCTGATTCGCATATAATATTCAAATAAAAATCTTATACATTATAATATTGCAATATTGATTAAATCATAACTTGAAACTACTACAGCAGTAAACAATGTACAGTATTAAAAATAAAATTTAGCGGTAATGTCATCCTATAATTCAGGTTCAATAATTATTGAATCAATAATAAATGAATGGCCAGTAAAATAAAAAAAAATATCCAATAAAAGTAGGCATTTCCCAGCATCGGTGTGCCTCACGCAGCTTGGAATAAATGTTTACTAACACTGGTTTATAAGTTTATCAAATATGGAATCTCTTCCAAAATAAATGTTTACTATTATATTATTATTATTAAATTATGGAATGGGTAGTTCAATGATGGAATGGGCAATTTGATGACTTGACTAGGAATCGGAATATAGAGCACAGGGAGCTTAGGGTACCCCGACACGGATAGGTTAGGTTCGAATGGTATGATGGGAGCATGAGTGAGCGTGTGAAGCGAGCAAACTTAGCTCCCGTCATGCAATTCATGTTAGACTTCTTTAAATCCTGCAGACAAAAATAGGAGCCCGTCGCCTAGATTAGAATGTTGGAATTGATTGTTGTTTGAATTTAGAAGTCTTACCGACTAATTACGTTTTGTTAACTGCCCACTAATAACTGCCCATACAGTCATATTTCTGCTCAATATTTATTAAACTGCCCATTTAAATATTTTTTACGCTTCATTTCTATTTAGTTTACTGCTCAGTTTTTACTGCTGAACTTGTTAATCAGCATGCCTTTTGTAATTATTAATTTACCAATTCTACAATATAAATTAGCAGTAGATAAAAGATCAAAAAACCGATCATCTTCACAGATGATGTATTTTTGTTGACGCTATAACAACAAATAATAAAAATAAAAAATAAAAGGTGGCCCCCAAAACAAGGAACATGTTTTATTCGACTTATGGTACGGAACCTTTCGTGTGCAAGTCCAACTTGCACTTGGCCAGTTTTTTTTCATACGGACGTTCGGAACCCTAAAAAAGTAGAACGTTCTAAAGGCATAAAACGAAAACAATTTATTTTGGAATAATAAAACAGGCTACATAATTATACAGAATTTACAAATATTGTTCATTACTCTTCCATTCAAGGGTTCATTAGAAAACCAGCGTCAGACAGCATCAGTCTGTCTGACATATCGCTGAAATGGACCTTTTTAGTGCAGCCGTGAGACACACATTTAGTTCTTAGCATACCCACATTTCTTTTTTTAATTTTATTTCTATGTACCGTGCGTGTTTCATGTAAGTGCTAAATAAATATTATTCTTTCTTTCTTTCTCTTTGTTCTGAGCAAATGTGTCACTTACAGGACGCGTACACAATTTATATCAAAGTAATGTGTTGTAATATTATTATGTGAACCAGCGATCCAAGGCGTCACAAAGTTGAAGCAAAACTAATAATCGACTTAGCTATTATTTGACCCAAAACTATCTCTTGATCCCCAAGTAAACGATGAACATTGATTGACTAACCGATTTAAGTTTATCAAAATGTTTGCCCAACTAATCTTTGTTTGGCACTTAAGACTGACATTTATTATAATAGCTTCTGCCCACAGCTTTGCTCGCGTGAAAAGTGTTATCATGGGTTTTAATTAATTTTCACGGTAATCCTTAAGTTACTCCTTCTAACATCAGCTACCTGCCAGTAAAAGTCCCGTCGAATCGGACCAGCCGTTTCGGAGATTAGCCGGAGCAAACAAACTATAGACAGATATTTTTTTTTTTGTTATAGGTATCGTAATTACTTTTATATGGGTTTAGTAAATAGCTTCTAAATTGATATAACAAACAAACCCTTGATATTTCTTTATTTATTTATATAAATGTATGTATATATAGGTGGCATCGGAAAGTAGCAAACTCCGTAAGATTATGAAATAACTTGAGAGATTGTAAACTCTCAAAAAATTGTCAACTGAACATTTGGAATACTATTTTACGCATCAAAATTTGACAGTCTATAATCTCGCGAAGTCATTCCGAGAAATTGTGGACTGACATAAAATGGCGACCAATCAGAGCACAAGTCCACAATTTAACCGTTTTCATGTGATAGTAAACCTGGAAACAAGGCTCTCATTGGTCTATTCAGAGGAAACAAAGACCAATGAGGGCCCAAATTTCCATTTTAACTATCACACCAAAACAGATAAATTGTAGACTAGAGAGCTGATTGGTCGCCAGTTTCAGTCCACGATTTCTCGGAATGACTCCGCACGATTAGACTATGAAATTTTGATGCGTAAAATAGTATTTTTAGTTGACAATTTTTCGACAGTTTAAAATGTCTCAAGCTATTTTATAATCTTACGGAATTTGCTATTTTCCGGTGATGTAGGCATATATTAACCTTCGCGAGCGGCTTTGGTCGCTTGAAAGTCGGAAATTACCTCACAGGAACTTCTTGGACAAAAAGTACCCTTGCTTATCAGCATATGGTTTACCCGAGTGACAAACATCCAAATTCGTTCAGCTTTTGAGACGTGACTAATGAGCAAATAAACAGACTGCCACATTTATTATTATGTTGGTAGTATAAGATTTCAAGAAAACAATGAAGTAATTAATTACTGGCAAATTGAGCAAGTATTAAATTAAATGGAAATTCGGTATTTTCCTGAAAATATGGCCCTGAAAATTGGTTTCCTTGAAACAATGCTTAGTTACGTAATTATTTGGTAACGATGTTAGTTACTAAATGGAATTAAAATAATTAATCGCTAGTAAGATAACTTAATCCGGGAATGTTTATGCAATTAAGTTGGTAATTTTGAGGCTTTAAGTGTCATCGCGGGCCTGCGGACGGCGAGCGTTGGGTGGCTCGCTGTCCGATCACCACCAGGCCCGGGTCGATGGCGCATTGTGTTTCACGCGCGCCTCAAAGAGATGTCAGCATAGAAGAGCCTGCCAGGGTTGCGGAATTTGTTCGAAAGAGTCACCGCGACCCTGGAACGCAAAGGGCTTTAGAAGGAACACGGATGGGTTTTAGTCAGTAAGAGTCTGACAAGCCCTTCCGCTCCAGCCAAAGCAGAAGAAGTCATTTGATAATTTCCCATCCTTAAAAAATAAAAATTAAGTGTCATTTCCTAAGAACAGAGTACTTAAAAGTCGTCAACACAATATAATGAGAATTGGTAAGCATTTTCAATATATGGTATACATATTTAGGCTCAACCATTTTGAAGAACGATTTAACACATGCGCCACCATCAGTGAAACATTTAACCCAGTCACCCGTCCGCCTTCAAAGCTTAGTTTTAAATACTCTCTCTCCATTGTACATACATTTCATACATCGATTTTCATGAAGAGATATCGAAATCACGGCTAATTTTGAAATAATAAAAGAGTTTAAGTCAAAAGTGAGAGTGAGAGTAAGAGAGTGAGCGGGTTAAAAGAATTTTCAATAAACACATTATAATAGCACTAGCTTTTGCCCTCGACTTTCTACGCGCATATCCCGTTCCCGTAGGAATTTCTTGTATAGCCTATAGCATTCCTCATGAATGTGGCTATCATATACAAAAATAATTTCCCAAATTAGCCCGTTCAAACTAACAAACAAACTCTTCAGCTTTACTATATTATTATACTAGCTTTTGCCCGCGACTTTGTACGCGCATTTTCATTTCAGTTCCGTTTCAGAGATTAGCGCGTTCAAAAAAAGAAAGGAACACTTCAGCTTTATTAAAAGTATAGATATAGAGGTAGATTTCGCAGTTCCCAAATATTAGTTTTAGTTTTGCTGATCTGCTGCAACTTGCGTTTTTTTTTAAGGATGAGAAATCATCAAATGACCACACTGCCCAAATTTTAGAAGTTAAAGTAACGAAATCATATAGAATAAATTCTTGGAGGGTAAAAAAACGAGACCTATCCAATGAAAATATGATTAAGTTTAAAAGTTACCTAAAATGCCTTTCCTTTTTTGAAATTTACCAAACAAATAATGCTAATGAAGCATACGATTATTTTTTAGAACAGTTCCGCTGGTTGTACGATCTTTGCTTTCCATACAAATTGGTAAAAGTTAGGACAAATAAAACCGTTAAATGGGTCTCACGCGGCATCCGAGTGTGCAGTAGAAAACAAAGATATTTATTATGGAAATACAGACGCGAATCATCAATTTGTAATAAAAACACGTTCAGAAACTACTCACGCAGATTTCGGAAAATTATTAAATTAACGCAAAAAGCGCAAAATAATTATTTTATTAACACCTCAAGCAACAAATCTAAAGCATCTTGGCAGGTTATAAATAATAAACACCGAGTTACCGAACCGATTTCCCAAATTAGAATTCAAGATAAGACCATTACTGATCCGACAGAAATTGCCAACGCTTTTAATGATTATTTTATTGACCAAACACAAAAAAATGTGACTACTACGCCCGACTCTAAGAATTTGACAAGTAACCCAAACTCAATGTTTATGCAACCAGTATTACCGCAAGATGTTTTAAGAGCAATAAGTTTATTAAAAAATAAAACCAGCACTGGATATGATGAAATATCAACAAAAGTCGTAAAATTCGTATCGTTTGAGATCGCCTCACATTTAAGTCATATACTAAATATATGTATTAGTTCTGGTACATTTCCGGAAAGCCTAAAAACAGCTATAGTCAAACCTCTTTTCAAAAAAAAAGATAAGAAAGATCTCGCAAATTATAGACCAATCGCTTTAATACCAATTTTTTCAAAGGTTATGGAAAGGATTCTCTATGACTCGATAAATCATTTTCTATCTAAATATGATATTTTATGTGCAGAACAAAAGGGTTTCCGAAAGAACAAAGGCATAAATGTGGCCGTTTATGATCTAATAAATGTAATAATGCAAAATGTTGACAAAAAAGTGCCAGTTTGTGCAATTCTGACGGACATGACGAGGGCATTTGATTGTGTCGATCACGAAATCTTGATAAATAAATTATATGCCATAGGAATTAGAGGAAATGTACTTAGTCTCTTAAAATCCTATCTCAGTAATCGTAAGCAGCATACGGAGATCACTAAAATATGCCTGAAAACTAGGAGAGAGAAAAAATATCTATCTAAAGTAAGAATTATCAAGTATGGTGTGCCACAAGGCAGTGTGTTAGGTCCTTTATTATTTTTACTGTACATTAATGACTTGCCACGACACATTGAACATCCTATGGTTCTTTTCGCTGACGATAGCACTGCTTTAATTAAATGCGTTGACAGAAATTCATATGAAGAGAACATTAGTAATACATTAACAGATATTATACACTGGCTAGACCATAATAATTTAATAATTAATGTTCCAAAAACAAACGTTATGCATTTTTATCAACGAATTCCTCCAGAAATCTTACATCTTTTTCATAAGGGTCAAAAAGTTGATGAAGTAACTGTTGCTAAATTCCTAGGTATAATGATAGATAGCCAACTAACGTGGAAGCCACAAGCAGAAGAAGTATGCAAAAAACTAAGTGTGGCTGCATATGTTCTTTTTAACCTGTCTAAAAAAGTGAGCATGGCCACGAGATTGGTTGCATACCATGGGTTGGTTGCGTCGATTTTGAGATTCGGCATAATATTTTGGGGAAATTGTAGCCTCAGAGAACAGGAGTTCAAGGCTCAAAAACGATGTCTAAGGGCAATGTGTAATTTAACAGTAACAGATAGCTGCGTACCTATGTTTAAGTCCCTAAAATTACTTACATTCCCATCTCTTTATATTTTTGAAATTGCTGTTTTCGTCAAGTCAAATATGCATCTTTTTAATAAAGTATCTGATAATAGAAATAGGCCAATACGAAAACAATATAAAAACATGCTGCATGTGAGAAGTTATGACACCACCTTATTAAAGAAAAGTGTTTTATGTATGGGCCCGATCATATTTAATAAAATACCTGATAAAATAAGAACACAGACAGTTCCAGTTTTCAAGAAGCAATTGACAGATTTGTTGACTAATAAATGTTATTATTCGATGGGCGATTTTTTGAACGATAAATTTTAAATTAATATTGACATTCTCTACCTATTCTATAAATTCAATTCAATTGGCTCTGACATTCTTTGTAATAATTTTTATTTGTGAATTTAATTAATAATTTATTCTGACATTGTATTTGAATTATGCTTGTATCATGGCTGTATTGTAATATTTGTTTAATTGAATTTATAAGTTTTATAAAAAAAATTGCATGCCTTAGTTAAGGTAGAAAGTATATGGATCTCTTAATGTTAAAAAAACATCTGTATATTGTACCTACTTTCTGTGCAAATAAACGATCTATTCTGCTCTGGGTGGAGCGGAAGGGCGTGTCAGACTCTTACTGACTAAAACCCATCCGTGTTCCTTCTAAAGCCCTTTGCGTTCCAGGGCCACGGTGACTCTTTCGAACAAATTCCGCAAGAATGGCAAAATCTATTTGCGCCTACCTCAAAACTTTGGGAAGCATTGCCCACTCTCAACGGCTACATTTGTAACGTACACTGCGTCTAAATTATTCAAAGAAGCTTCGCATTTTGTACGGCGCAGGTTAAAATTAAGGCTCCCAAGGATTTTCATTTATTAAAGAAGTAATTTTAGTATAATTGGGCAACGTGATACCGGGAATGAACCGCGCTGTAGTTACATTTTCATACTTTATACTTTGGTGTTAAGATTTCAGGAAGGTAGTCTTAGTTAGAAACCCCAGTAAATCAGCAAGATTTACTGGGGTTTCTAACTAAGCTTATATTCCAAACAGATTTTTTTTTGACCGTTTTTAGATGTCTAGCCTTTCTATTCTGTATACACCTTACGTCACGGCAAGGTTACAAAACCTTGCTGTGCCTTACAAAACCTTCACTTCACCAAAATGAAATAACACACAAGTGTTTTTCATTTTGGTGAAGTGAACTGTCATGCTGGTTTGACAGCTCACTTCACATTAGTGTTACAGTAAAATTGTTACAGAATAGCACTACTGCTTCCCATGCTATGACATGTCATTGCTATTGTTACGAGCTTGGGTTTCGTGATAGTAAAAACAGCCAATTTTAGAAACAAAATTAATTTGTAACACTAATCACAACTTTAACCTCACTAATTATAAAACACAATTACACTATTGAACACTTTCACACTCGAGATTGCTTCCGAAGTTATCCGTCGTATCGAAATCCAATACTGATTTAGTCGAGGGCTAAGCGGGCCTTATAAAGGGCGTCATTTAATTCCAGAACCTTCTACTGTAGAAAGGTCTAGAATGCTCGCGACTGACCAGATATCGAGAACTCTAGAAAGTTCTAGCATGGAAAAGTCTAGAAGGATCCTGACTTTAATAGTTTTGCTACTCGATACTAGATGGCGCTACTGGTTACCAAAGCCACTAAAGCACTATCATGAATCCGTTATGAAAAAGGGATAGTGTAATTCATTCTTCATCTCACTCTTGGGACAGAATTTTGATGTCATTAACACGTTATAGCACGGCTGAAATTTACTATTTTAACATTACAGTTTGTGTCATACTCTTTATACCGGAATAATGCACAGGGCTGCGGTAAAAGGCTAGTGTACGATAACTTGGATAGTTTTGTTCTGGGGAATAGGGTTGAATGCAAATGCGATGCAGTCGAGCTCTTGATATGCAGGTACCATGTTATGCTAAGAGGTTTAAGTTCTATCCTGCTTCTCATTCAGCCGAATCTTTTTGTTTGTATATTGTGATTTTTTTCAACTACCAGTTGTCGTACTACGAAGTGGATAGTTGATTTTTAGCTCCTCGGTCACACTGGAATCGTTTTGATTTTCAAATGTCATATTAGGGTTCCTTAGCTATCTTTACAAGTATTTGTACGGGCCTCAAGACAGTGCTCAGGGACAGTGATTAAACTGAGTAAACCGTCCCTTCTTTCAAGCTGTTAAGATCTTCTGATGGAACGCCTTTGCCAATTACTAAATGATAAATGACTCGTCAATCGTTTTTGGTCATTTAAAATAGATGAGGCCGGTGTTTCCTAGCTACTTTGAGAGTAGACGAGGCCCGCTAATGCCAAAGCCTGCCAGAGTTGCGGAATTTCTTCGAAGGAGTCACCGGGGCCCTGGAACGCAAAGGGCTTTAGGAGGAACACGGATGGGTTTAGTCAGTAAGAGTCTGACAGTCCTTTCTGCTCCGCCCAGAGCGGAAGAAGTTATTTGATGATCTGCAATAAAAAAGATAAATAAAATATTCCTTAAGAAAAAACAATGAAACCAACTTGGAGGTCATAGTTTTTTTTACGTCCATAATATACGTACTGGTCATCAAGGAAAAGGAGTAAGGTTTGAAGCAGGTGACGATAAGAAAAAAAGAAGATTACGTAGTCACTGCAGTTTATTTCTAAGAGAAAGGATTGGTTGTTTAATCTTTTACAGTTCGCATCTCCCATTAAAGGACATTAGGGACTGAAGTACTAAAAGCATTGGTTAATTAGCAAAATATCCTAATCGACCGCTTATCAAAATTAGGTTGATTTAGTCCTAATTGAATCAAACTGAATAACTAGTTCTTGCCGTAATTACTGCCTCGCCAGATTAACACAATGTTAGTACGTTACTTAAAGCCACCAAAACTATAATCGTTAAGCGAGAGTCGGCTGGACTAACAATAAATTAGGTCAAGTTACTAACTTTGTTTAATCCCTAGGTTTCACTTATTAAATCTACGTTAGGGCGGCTACACACTAAGTTTCTAGGATTCGATGTTTGATTATCATACGACATGCACTCTCAAACATGACGTTTCAGCTACTGTTGTTGGTTAAAGGTAGATACGTTATTGAAACCGTCCGTTAGTCCGTAGTCTACGTATGAAGATTCATACGTAGACTACGGACTAACGGACGGTGATGTGAAGATTCACATCACACTAATATCATAAAGCCGAAAGTTTGTGAGTAGGTGTGTGTATGTTTGTTACTTCTTGATGCCCAAACGGCTGGACTAATTTTAATAAAATTTGGTATAGAGATTGTTTGAGTCGCGGGATAGGACATAGGATAGTTTTTATCCCGGGATGATGTCCCCTTGGAATAGTTTTCGACATTTTCGCGGGCTTGTAATTATTATAATTCAGAACAGAAATATGACTATCTAATTAGGGTTAATTTATTGATGTTGAATTACTCTATGCTTATGTATAAAATAGTTTGTGCTGACGGAATTTCAAAGTACAGCCAAAACTACCACTTCAAATCAACACAGCCATTATTTTATAACGTAAACATTTGTTATGAACATTTTTAGAAACTTCAACTTTAACGGGAGGTATTGAGAGGGGGAACTTTGTTTGAAACTATTTGTTCTTTGAAGCCAACATCTGCGCGGACGAAGTCGCAGGCATCAGGTACTATTAGATATCAGAACTCTAAATAGTACTAACCTACATCGGGCCGTTTGTTATAAAATAATTTTGAAAAATTGTGTGTTGTGGTGCGATGCATTGGTTGAATGTATAATATTTATAATACAGGACTACGCGTGTGTGGGTGTGGGAGCGAGATACGATACGATACTCGTAGATATAGTCCGTATGTCAAGGCGTTTTGCGGGTATTGCAGCACAGCATTATGCTGAATGGAAGCTCTATTGCCACAACCGCGACATGCATCTACTTTATTTATACTTACTCATACTTTTGTATTTTTGACGTGACACCGTCTAATAAATCGATGAACGCTCATTGTAACGTTACGATCATTTCATCAATGTTTTTTTTTTTTATATAAAACTGCCCCACACTAGGATTTCTCCTGTATCGTGGGTGCATTTACAAACATACACAAACAGCCAGACCCGGCACAACTATCTGTAGGCCATACAAAATAATTGTTCCGTGCGGGAATCGAACCTGCGACACGCAGCGCAGTAGTCAATCGCTCAACCACTGCGCCAACCGTGCTGTTTTGTTATGACGTTGTCACGTTAAACTATCGTCCGACTTTACAGACAACCAATTTATTTTTCTCATTTAGTTTTTAACTTGTCTTTACTAACATAATTTAAGAACTACTAATACTATCGTTTAGGGTGTAGTTTAGCCAAATGAACTTATGTGTGTCGGTATGTCGTCTTGTGGCAATTAAATACTTTTTCTTTCTTTCCTACTTTTTTCACCTGTCTTACTCTTCGCGGCTTACACGCGTGATGATATGGCATGTATAACTTTGACCTTGTTCTCCCTCCTTCTATTCAACCTAACAATGCAGTATTTATAAATGCACTCGGTGTATACACCTCCCCACACCTAATTCCTTACTTCTCACTTTATCAAGAAGCCAACGCGTACACACGCTTTGTTCAACCATTTTCAGGCGAAACTTTTTAAAATTCCTCTAAACTAAATTCTATTAGTTCGGACAAATACAGGGCATGTTGGTAGTTTATTGGAAAAGTTTTCGTTACATAAATAAGAACTGTCCAACATTGATGAAGTTTCAAAACATTAGTTTACTTCGTTTACTTCAACATAGGTCTTTTGGTCATGCCAGAAACAATTTTGTGTGTATGTGGGGATCATCATCTGCCGAGCCTTTTTCCAATTATATTGGGGTCGGCTTCCAGTCAAACCGGATTCAGCTGAATACCAGTATTTTACGTGGAGCGGCTGCCTACTAGACCTCCACAACCCATTAACTGGGTAACACGGTACTCTGTCAGATTTTCTGGCTTCTGACAATCCGTAACGACAGCCAAAGATCTACAAATGACAGCCGGGACCAACGGCTTAACGTGTATGTGGGGATGTGTAAAAAATAATTATATGTCCTTTTTGCACCCAATTTTTACGCCTGCTTTACAATCCATACTTCGATACTTCACACTAATATTATAAAGGCGAAAGTTTGTGAGTGTGTTTGTGTATGTTTGAAACTTCTTCACGCGCAAACGGCTGGACCAATTTTGAAGAAATTGGGTATGCAGGAAGCTAACACCCTGGATTAAAACATGGATTTTTTATATATCTACTAGCTGCGCGGGTAACACCGCGGGGCGCAGCTAGTAATAATATTATAAATGCGAGAGTGTGTCTATCTGTCTGTCTGTTACCTCTTCACGCTTAAACCGCTGAACCGATTTAGATGAAATTAGACCTTGGAAAAGAACATAGGCTACCTTTTATCGCCAGAAAACGGCTTGAAGCGGTTGAAATAGGTGATGAAAGTTTGTAAAGGAGTCCGTCATTATTGAAGAAAAAACCATGAACCTTTGTATTTGCATTTGATAAAAAATAAAAAACATATTCAAAGTTCATATTCAAGCGTTGTACAAAATTGTATCTTAAATATAAAAATGGCTACCTATAGTAACTATTTCACGCGGACGAAGTCACAGGCAAAAGCTATTTTCTATATATCTAAATACCAACTTGCCGCGCCTTACTCGGTGGAACACAGAGCTAAAAGGCTCATTGGCGACGTAAGACTGGTGGATGCCAAGCTTCACAGCTTGGCTCATCGCCGCAAGGTTGCCTGCTTGTCGGTCTTCTACAGATTGTACTTCGGGGAGAGTGTGCAGGAACTCCTCGACCTCATCCCACCGGCCCCCTTCTACCTTCGGACATCTAGACGCACTGCAAGTTACCATCCCTACCTTGTTGCTATTCCACCAATTCGCACTAAACGTTTCCAAACGTCTTTTATAATGCGCACAGCAAAGGAGTGGAACTCTCTGCCTGCGTCTGTGTTTCCGAACGCATACAACCCTAATCTCTTCAAAATTAGAGTGAACAGGCTTCTTCTGGGTAAGCTCGCTCCATCGTCGACTTTGTCTCTGTCATCTATGACCTAGACTAGAGTCAAGAGCAAACCCATATTAAATAAAAAAAAAAAAAACTAACATGTTTTGTTCCACTGTCCTTTACTAGTTCGTTCTTTTACTTTACTTGGTCTGCCGCGATGCCATCTTACATTTCATGGGGTCCTTTGGTAGTTTTTTTTGCCGATTTTTCGTTTGGCATGCGGCATATCAGTTCGGTGCAATCCCGCTTATCTCTGTTATATTATCGCTAATATATTGTGTTTTGTTGTTCCGTATGGTGTCGGACGTATAAGAATAGTACCATCCCATCACTTCCCGTGGGTGTAGTAAGAGGCGACTAAGGGACTCACAAGAGAATGGGCAGCAGCATTCTCTGTAAATTGCAACAGCTACACTGCGATCGTCAACCCGCCTACCAGGTGTGGCGATTATGGCAATCACAGGGAGTATTTGCCATAATCGCCACGCTCTCTTGGGGCAGGCCTATGTCCAGTAGTGGACGTCGTTCGGCTGATATGATGATGATGATGATGATGAATCAGTCTTAAGCCTAGAGGTTTTATGGATGACGTCTATGATTTTGACCTGATATCTGTCGGTACGTACCTTTAATTCAGTACTTACTAAAGCAAAAGTATAGGTACTTGACACAGTATTAATATCAAGATCTTTTCTCAATAAGGTTTTTTTTTGTAAGACCATTAACTTAAATTGAGATACAAAGCGGGTTATGATGTAAAAGAAAATTTACGCAGGCTTGACCGCACGCATTTGGCTTCAAAATGTAAATCAGCAACCCTTGTAACCGAGAAAAAGCTACCCTCGAAATTGTCCCACTGATTTGCATAATTATACTTTAACATACCTAAATCACGATTCATTTTCCTTCTTCTTTTGACAGAGACGAGGTAATTAGCTAAACGAAAAGTACGAAACACTTTGTGATACTTTTTATTTTTCTTTCGAAATTCACCGTTCTTTAAGTTTGTATTAATCCTTTCTTTGATATTGTTAGAAAGGAGGAATTCTCCATTCTAACTCTTATTAAACTACTCATCCGATGGGAACATATTCCCGGAATACAAAGTAGCCTATGTGTTAATCCAGGGTATTAGTTTTCAGCATACCAAATTGTATCAAAATTGGTCCAGCCGTTTTCGCGTGAAGAAGTAAAAAACATACACACACACTCACAAACTTTCGCCTTTATAATATTTGTGTGATTTTATTCTAAATCTAATTCATTGAATCTTGTTTGTCAAGTCATTGAGCATTAAGGATTAAAAGTTATTGAGGATTAAAAGAAACCAGAATATTTTTGTTAAAAGCTTTAGTTATTATACTCTTTACTATCAATATCGCACCGGTGTTTTTATCTAGACAGTATAATAAAACTACTATCGCTAATTCTAAAGAATCTTAACAGGACATAAGAAAAAAAATACAAGCAGGAAATAAAATGTCAAAAACCTCCTTTTTCTTTTAAAAGAATGACCGCGCTCCCCTGTACCTACTAACTTTACTGGACCATTATATTATACTTTCCTACCAGCCCGTATTGTACCGTTCCTAGGAAATTCCGACAGTCTTGAACGGCGTTGAAAGTTTTCAAAGATTTACGACTTATCTTTTCTATGGGGGCATGTGCTCCTTTTAAACTTTAGTGCCTTTTAAAAGAAGCGGCGGAGAATATTAATAATGGTGTCTTTTGTTTTATGGTGTTAGGATTTTAGAATGTCGTTATTTACCTATCTACAGTAATCCTTGAAGAAGAGTTTTTAATAGGAATAAGCACCTTTTTGGCACATTACAAATTGAAAAATCTTAATATTTTGTTGTTTGTTTGTCATCTAAGCTAAACGGTTCTGGAAAAAAGTGGCAGACTAATAAATTATGAACGTATTAGGATACTTTTTATGTTGGTAGCACGTTCCCGTGGGTTAATTTTCTCGCGGGCAAAGCCGTTTGCAAAAGCTATATAAATGTATTTTCTGCCTTTCATTACTTTCTACACAAATCAAACAATGCGGTTAGGTACCAATGCCAAAGGCAAAAGGGACTACACTGGAATTTCCCGGAACACCATCAATGGGAGAAAATCTGCTTTCATTTTAATCAAAAACATGAAAAGGAGATCCTTTTGTTTTTTACAATTAAACGTAAATCATCGTTCATTATTTATTAAATCCTGGAAAACCGTGATAAAAAAACATCTCTTACCGAGAATTGTTTCTTTGGTTTTCATAAAACCACTTTTCAAGGAAGTACTTACTACTGAAATCTTTTAATTCGATGATAAAGTAATTCCTTTTATCAATTATTACTTAGGCAGCTATGTGAAATCCTTTCGTTTTGAAAATGTGACGAAAACCATTTTCTTGAAGCGTACCAGAAATTGGCTTTTGATATAATTTTCTACATTAGGGTGCTTTAATAAAAAAGTAAGTTCTCGGTACAGACAGGTCGGTGCGGGTCGGTACTGATCGGTGCAGATAAAACTTGTATGGCAAATCTGTCCGTGTCTGTACACACAGGTATTGACACAGGTTAATTCGGTACAGACATGAACAGATTTGCCATACAAGTTTTACCTGCACCGATCAGTACCGATCCGCATCGACCTATCTGTACCGAAAACCTGCTTCTTTATAAACGCACCCTTACTGAACATTACTTTAGAGATAGCAAACCAAACGACACTGGCACCTGAAATACTTAAAGAACGTTGAGGAAAATACAGCTTTTCTTAAAACAAAGTGCAATATTTATATAACTAACTAAAATAAGAGATTTTATGAAAGTGGCTTCATAAATTTTAATTTGACATTGTGTAATGGATCGATCTTATTTAATTTGTTTTTACATCTTATTTGGCATACATCTTTTTATAACATCACTATTTTTATTGACATTATATTACACTATTGACATGTTTAATGGTGCAATCTTAATTTATATGTTTTGATACACATTTTTTAATTTTAACTTATAACAAGTAATTTTAAATGTTTATTTTTTAATTCATTTATTTAGTTACTATTAAAATAATCTGTTATAATTACCTGTTATAGTGGTTAATATCATACTTTTTTCATTTTTCTATTTTTTAAATTCGTGTAAAATTTTGATACAATGTAAAAATTGTGACTGAAATAAATGAAAAATAAAATCTTATATTTATATTTTTTTTAATATAGGTTAATGTGAGTGAGATTTTGTCACAAATACCTACATCACAAAAATCTTTTCAATAACGAAAAAAACCCGTACGTTAAATTCTATTGCAAAAAAGGCCCTCGCCTGTGTTTGCGCAATTTCTCATTCAGATTTGGTCCGCAGGCGTTTCCTCAAACATTCGCAGAATTAAACTTTTGGTTTCCTGAAGAAATTAAATGCTAACATAATTAGCACTCTGTCACAAGTTTTGAGAGATTTGAGGGTGAAGCTGGTGATTTATTAGATGACATTTGACATTTTAATTTGTACAATTTTATATGATTAATAGGGTACTTAAAAGAAAATCTCTGAAGAAGTCTTCTTCCTGAAATAAAACATAAGCTCTGGCTTTGATTAAGTTTAAGGGAAACGACTTAATTAAAACGGTATAATTATTATTTTCTTTGTAACATGTAATTTTATGGGATCTAATACCTACTACTGTCGGAGGAACAAGATGTTATTTTTTGGTGTCAATAAGGCTTTCAGAGGGTAAGAATAAATCTTTATTTTGTCAAAAAAACTAAGATGAATATAAAAAAGGTTGCCAATCACACTTAATATATATATATCACACTAATATTATAAAGGCGAAAGTGGGTGTGTGTATGTTTGTTACTTCTTCACGCTTAAACGGCTACACTAATTTTGATAAAATTTGGTATGCAAGAAGCTGACACCCTGGATTAACACATAGGCTTTTTATTCCCGGAGTATGTTCCTTTGGGATAATTTTCGACATTCACGTGGGTGGAGCCGCGGGTGGCAGCTAGTTAATAATAATTTGCAACTGTTCTAGGGAATATATCTTAACTTAAACGTATTCAGCTAAACCAGTTTTCAAGCCTCACTGCATTTTAACCTTTTGAACGCCAGAGCATAAACGGATCAACGTGCCCCCGACGCCAAGCCACAAATTCGCCGTACTTTTTGTCACATATTTGTGACGTTTGGCGTACAGGGCACGCGCTTGCTTGTCGTGTATAGATATGTGTAGGACAATGGCGTTCAAAAGGTTAAATCGCTACCTTCCATAACTTACTCCAACCACCTAGCGGGCTGTAAAGAGTTAGAACAAAGGGCGACTAGAGGTTAACGACCGGAACGAGCCACAATTACAAATGAAACTTTGTACGGTTGTATTACTGTTGATAATACGCCCCTCATTCTTGACAAGGACTTCAAAATACACGTACATTTTTTTGCGGGTCAATTTTGTGCTAAGCTTCACCACAATGTAGAGGATTGACCAACTTTAATTAAAGTTGGTCCTACATTGTAGTCCGGTGGCGAAGTTGGTGCAAATATCTTCATTACTAGTAGTTCGTAACATGCATTTACATCCCTGGGTGCCATTTTGCATCTCTTGGATCTCATCTTGAATCTAATCAAGTTTTGAAAGAACCAAGTTCGTGGTTCTTGTTCTAGCTAGTTGCCAGACATAATTTTGATAGGTTAATTAATAAATTAACGTGCTCTTTTTTTTTACAAAAATGTCAATTACATCGTGTTTATTTAATTTTAATAACTTCGTGAATAAAGAGCTAAATAGACGGATAGTGAACTGATTTGTGGCCAAGTCCGAATCCACAAATTTCAAGCTTAACACAGAATCTAACGCTCAGAAATTAAAATGAAATTGCATTTCTGATTATATTCATTTATAAACTAGATTTTTCCAGCAGCTTGACTCACGTGAACTTCAGAAACGATTCCAAAGGAACATACTACCGGGATAAAAAGTATTATACTCCTAACCTAAAACAAAGCCGAACCGTTCAGATGTTTAGACTTGAAACAATAATGAACAGACACAGACAGAATTACTTTCGCATTACAATATTAGTATCCTGCCAGGGTTGCGGAATTTGTTCGAAAGAGTCACCAAGGCCCTGGAACGCAAAGGGCTTTAGAGGAACACGGATGGATTTTAGTCAGTAAGAGTCTGACACGCCCTTCCGCTCCTTTCAGAGTGGAAGAAGTCATTTGATGTTTATCCATCCTTAAAAAAAAACAATATTAGTGTGGATTTTAACTAAAGTACATTGAACCAGTTGGTACTTTGTCCTCTTCAATTTTGCTGAGTAACAGTAAAAAGGGAAAAAAGTCGAAACAAAAACACAGTGACTACTTTTTCAAACTTTTAATTGCTTAAGCTATTTCCAAGGACAGTAACGAAGTTAGTCTCAGGAAAAAATACTCGTTAATTTTTACGGCAGGTCTATACCTCCGGAATGATTGATGGTTATTCTAGTAACTAAGTTATTTCAGCGCTCTACTTATAATTAAGTTTTGGTACAAATTGAAGACAGGCGGTGAAAAACAGCCAGCCTATTTTATGAAAACCACACTGTGATAACTTTGTGGGGTGTGCTTGCAGTGAAATGTCATTCAACCATTGATTGAACGGTTTGACAACTCAAATCACGTTCAACTTGTGAGATTTCCACAGTGGTGATACTCGTATTCTAAACAAATTCATCGTGATAACTTGATGGCATGACAGTTCACTTTATTCTCGATCATCACACTGCAGTGATACTGTTCTGTAATTTCACTGTGATAACTAAGATAAAGTGAACATTAAGTGAGCTGTCAATATAGTCTATCAAAGTGAAGTGATAGCTCACTCCACCTAAGTTTTCACGGTGAGATGTGTATTTAATAGACCGGCTATAAAAACTTCACCTTGAATTTTAGGTAAAGTGAACGTGAAGTGAGCTGTCAAAACGTCCAATCAATGTAGGAACGATAGTTCACCTGAAGCTCACTCCAACTATATTTTCATGGTGATATATTTACAGCGTAGATATAATAAACAAGGTTTACAGTTAAAATTCTGACGAGTACTTGAGTTATGTTTACTCATAAAATTAAAGTCACTGGTGACAAGGACCGTAATTTTTAGGTATAATAATATTTCGCGGGTGTCAACTGAAAGCATCATAAATATTGTTTACACTGAGTGATTTGAAATACCGGGATAATTTTCTTTATTTCAAGAAACGGGAAAATTGAAAAAGGTTTGGTTTCTTGGTGAAAACTCTGGAGGAAATTTTTCAGTGCTGAAAAATTACTGTTTGTTAGTCATGTGTCATGTTTTGACTATAAATCATCATCATCGTCTGCATAGGTCGGCTTCCAGTCTAACCGGGTTAGGGTTTGCAGTACCGGAACTGAACTGGATTTAGGATTTCCCGGTACTGGAGCATACAAATTACGATACTTTCGTTAATCCAGAAAAAAACTTAAGTGCTTATTTATTTGTGTCTTACACGAAATTAAACACAAATACTTTTAAAAATATTTAATTAACTGTAATACACTGAGTTACATTAGTAATTTACGAAACATAACTATAATAATCAGTACAGTACTACCTATTAATGGCCAACAAACTGTAACAATATTTATAAATATTTTTCCCGTAAGCCACGTTGAAGAATCCCCCTGAAGAATCAAGGACGGTGCGGCACTGGCGGAGATGGCGTCCGCCGCTATCAGTGAACCGAAAGCTACTGCATAGTTTCGGTCTCGGTCATCCAGATGCTTATGATTAAAAACGCTCATTCCATCTAATCTCTAATGATAAATGATAATCGATAGATGATTTGAAGGATATTTAAAGAAAATCCAAAAAATATACAAAAGGTCCTCTTTATACATTTTAATACATAAAATAATTTATACATAAAATAATTTACAATTTTTTTTATTCAAAATCAAAAGTCATTTATTCAAATTAGGCTGAGTGCCAGCATTTTTGAACGTGAAAGTTCTTTATAAAACAGTCCCCCAAAACGCCCGCCCGTCACCACTTCCTAGTGTTTTAGCTGGGAAGAAGAAGTGGTGCAACAAACTCCCCAGCAACACATGTGTCTGTTAAGTTTTAAAAACTTGAATTAAAAAAGTAGTATGCAAGGTAAATTTACAAAACATGACTCAGAAAAATAACATGTCTATTAGGTTAATCAAATTTTAAATGAAATCAATTGACACTTGTAAACTAGTCCATTTTGCCATGAAAAATAAACAAACTCGAGTATTAACAAGTAAATCAAACTATGATTTTCAATATCAATATAAAATATATAACAAATAATCCAAGATTCCATCCATCATTTGTTAACCTTATCATTATAATATCTTCAACATCTAAGATTTTTTGTGAGGAAAATAATACAACGTGAATTTTAAGGGGGCGGTTAGAAGAGAGATAAGGCAATTAAGCTAATTGGCGATGTTTTGTGCCAGGGTACCTTCAATGTTAATCTCAAAGAACACAAGAACAAAGGTTTTCTTGCTTATCATAGCTTGTAAGCCGTTAACTCGATTGAGGATAAAGACATAAAGGAGCTTTTTTGTTGTTGTTGTATTTAGAAAACGAGAGATATTTTTTTTGTTTTCGGTTACAAAATATACTTATTATTTAAAGTAAGGAAAAATAAAATTTTGGTAAAATATGCGTCATATTCGTGTCAAATTGACGTGCTCACGAAAATTTGATTTTTCACGTGTTTCTGAAACTAAGATACCGAACTCATCATCTTTATTCTCACTTGCATTCTACAACATTGCAATCACTGACTGTTATATGTCACCGGAAAATTACAGACTCCGTAAGATTGTAAGAAATCTTTATTAGATTATAATTTCTCGATATATTATGAAAAAATCGTTTTCTATACAATAAATACCACCGTGTATTTTGCGAGTAATTTTAAGAAAAAATAGTTTACAATTTCACGCAATATTTTACAATCTTACGGAGTTTGCAATTTTCCGGTGACATATACAACTGGTATCGTCAAACGTATCAGTGGTTATAACAAACACAAGTGAACATTTGTTGAAGGGATGAGGAACAAGGTGGATAGTTTATCCTCCATTGGAAAGGGAGCATCAGACGGGTGTGTCTGGAGGGCAACTGTCTGATGAACTGTCACACTATGAAGTATTGATCGTATATAGGTACTGATCTCTCAGACTATGAAGTATTGATCGTATATAGGTACTGATCTCTCAGACTATGAAGTATTGATCGTATAAAGGTTCCGATCTCCCGGATGATTGTGCTTATGCGATATACTTCATTTAACGTAAAATTTATGAACTTCGTAGGTATGTGGCGCTAAAGATGTCACCACATCCAAGTCGCCTTATCAGCAAAAAAATATTTGGATTCTGTTGAAACTATACTTCAATACTAATATTATAAATGCGAAAGTTTGGATGTTTGGATGGATGTCAAAGTCAAGTCAAGTCAAAGTCAAAGCATTTATTTCAAATAAACCATTATCAGGTACTTTTGAATTGTCAAAGTCATGGATGTTTCTTACTCAATCACGGCAGAACGGCTGAATGGATCTTGATGAAATTTGGCTCAGTTAGATTATAGTCCGGAAAAAACCTGGGATATTTTTTTTCCTGGGAGTATGTTCGCTTGGGATAATTTTCGACAGCTAGGTTTCAACTTGTTTCTTTGTTTCCTACTTGTAGATGGATTTTGATGCATTTTTTTATTTGTTTCAGATTATGAAGCCCTGCGGGGGGCAGAGCCTCGTCCAGGCGCTATGTGGACTGCGTGCGTGTTCCTCCTCACACAGATAGTCGTTTGTCAATTGACTACAGGTCAGTATTAACCCTTCTTTTTTTTAAGCAATTTTCTACTCAACATCGTCATCTTATAGAGGTATGCGGAACATACCCGAGTAAAATCCCGCAAACCTCCATTGAAAAGGGAGGATCCCCGACCAGGCGGCTCTTGTGTCTGATGCAACTGCCCCATAGTTGATATTCGGACTGTTGTATATTTTCAAATCGCACGTAGAACTTTGCTTGCGCGATGCAGGATTTTGTTGAGTTACTTCGAAGCTAGTGAGATAGATGGCGTTGTGGTTATTTTTGTTGCCGTACAAATTTGACATAGTTTTTCATGTGACGGCATTGATGCCGCTACAAGTCAGTCGCGTTATGTGAAATATAGGTGTTCAGCTCTATATGGTTTGCATCTGCGTCTCCACTGGAAGCCGACCCCAACTTAGACAGGAAAAAGCACAGCTGGTGTTTTATCTGGCTCTATTCTATTCACAACTCACTATACCTCATAAGCTGGGGCTACATTATCGGGATTCGGCGAATATTTGCGTTATCGATAGTTACATTATCGCGCGAATATTCGTGTCGCGTTTACGCAATAGTTTATCGACAGTGCCGCGAAGCATTCTTGTTCGCGATTAAGCGAATATTCGCCGAATCTCGATAATGTGGCCCCAGCATAGCGAATAGACCTCGTTTGATAATTATTAGTGACATTTGGTAGTTAATGTGTGTTTGCATTTGATATTATTATGTCTAAGTTTTGTTATGTTTGATATGTTTATACACTGATACCCCAAAATCTATAACATTTCAGTACACCCAAATGTTTTCTGTAACAGATTGCCCTGTTCAGTAAATGGTTAATGTATGTAGTGTGAAATTAAGTTACTTAATACTAAATTTGTAACCCTTTCACAGAAAATCCACAAACAACGACATCAACAGAAGAAACCCAAACGGTGACAACGTTCTACGCGCTCAGCACCGGCATAGTTCCTGCACCAGTAATGCTTAGACTTGGCAACTCTACCATCGACAGCACCAAGTCTTTCAAAGTACCACAGCCTTCTCAAGACCCAGCGACCTCTAAGCCCGTGAAGGTAGACATGGTACCACATGTGGTGTTGAAGAATACGTACTTTGACCACGATAGGAAGTATGGGCCGAGCTTTGAGGATGCTCCTGATGGAAACATCACTAAGATTACTGTGCAGCTGGGGGAAGATGCGCATTTGAATTGCAGGATTAGTTTGCTGCAGGATAAAACGGTGAGTGTGCGTTTAATTTCTTATTTTCTTTGGTGTTGTGTCTTATAGTCGCTATACAAGGAAGTCGTGGCTAGACTAGAAGACGACTCCAGCCTAGGTGGGAGAAGGCAATGCAGATTGATTTGTCTTCCAGTTGCTTGCGCTAGGTATTTATTTTGTTTAGTTTGAACTAAGCGAAAGCTGAAGCGTTCGGTGACGATGACGCGAGTTCTATGATTTTTTTTTCACCCAAAAAGTGCTCAACGCTCTTCAAGAAGTTTTCACTTAAAAAATGTTGAGCTGCCAAGGTGCTTCCTTTAGTAGCTCAATGTGTCCTCCTTATTAAGAGGCCTCTCTTCAGGGCCCTTCAGGGTCTGTTAGTTGTAAAAACAATCACGAAAACACATTAACAAATAATATTGCTTTTACCTACCTATGAATTTTGTTACGTTAAGCTCTTCTAAAAAAACAGTATATTTCTTTGGGAACCTAAACTTCATAATTATATATATCAGGCTTCAAAATTTGAATATTCATTCAAAATTATTTTTTCCAACCGCAGTTCTATACACCAAGTAGTGTAGTCCTGTGGTTATGATTTTATTATTTCATAACCTTCTTCCGGGTTTAAAGTACTGAAAGCAACAACGAGCGAATGGCGTGGGATACCACTGTTTTACCCACTTGGGCTAGCGTGTGTTTCCTCACCCAAGATAACAACCGTCTACTTCTTTTAAACGGACACCATTTAGATTGCGGTACCCTATAATTTTGGAAGGAGTTAATCTAGTTAATACTGTTGGCGTGTTAACAGCCATTTTGTAAACCAAGTACATATTATTCACTTTGGTAAAAACCACTTGATAAAGTCTGCTTTGTAGAAAATTAAGTTTGGGTTGTTTTCATGTTTTTGTGAAGTGTTTTGGCTTAGATTTTGGATTAGCTAGGTTTAAGGTTGCGGGAAACAATTTAACCATACACTTATTAGTGTTTTGTGTTATGATATTCATTCGGCTGACGACTTTGTACAATCTGAGGGGTAATTCTCGGGAGAGTTCGCATTAATACCGCAGCCGCAAATTGTCAAAATCAGCTCTAATTTCCCTTCATTTAGACATCGATTGTCGCTGTGATAATACTGTGACTTGAATTTGAACGCTTTTTATACACTAAAATTGGGCTTTTTAAATGTTAAAAAATTCTAAGGCTCTTATAAGCAAATACATTTAATGCTACTCATCATCATATCAGCCGAAAGAGGTCCACTGCTGGACATAGGCCTCCGCCAAGTGTCGCCACAACAACCGGTCCTGTACATCTTGCATCCATCGGCTACCCGCGACCCTCACCAGGTCATCTGTCTACCTTGTGGGAGGTCTTCCAACGCTACGTCTTCCGGTACGCGGTCTCCACTCCAGAACTATTCGGCCCCATGGACCATCTGTTGTGCGAGCAATGTGCCCTGTCCACTGCCACTTCATAATGGCGATCCTTCGGACTATGTCAGTAACCTTGGTTCTGTTGCGGAAATCATCATTCCTGATTCGATCACGCAAGAAAATTTCAAACATTACCCTCTCCATTGCCCTTCGGGTGACTTTAATCCTTCTGATGAGGCCCAGTATGAGCGACCACGTTTCGGTTACATAAGTCATCACTGGCAACACGCACTGGTCATAGACTACTACGTATCTATTAAATCTAGGCCTTCTACTTCCTTCTTGACAAAACTCAGTCTATCGTTATGTGCACACAGTCTTTCTACAGGAGCCGACCTCGGTCCATAAAAGACGTAAACGTATTTAAAACCTCATTCTATCTGTGTCATGTTCAAATGTTTGATGATTTTTAAATAGTTTATGGCATTTATGAATTTAGAAAAAAGTAAAAGCATCATGAGATAGAAATAGAGAAAAATTACCCGTATTTCCTCAGCATGTTTCAAATAATCGTTATATTATAATCATATTAGGAAGAAAGGATATAACCACGCTCATGAATTTTTATCGCAACATAAACTAAAATATGGTAAAAACGTTATGTCCAAAAATAACTTACAGCTATTTTCTTCTTGAAGAGTTTACAAGTTATGAGATTTTGTTCTATGTATACAGGGTGTATCTGATTTTGGGTTATTATTTTTAGGAATAACATATGACACCAACTATAATTTAAAACTCAACATGAATGAAGAATACGGTACGGTATCAGATAGTTATATTACTATAGTGATAACACTGTTAGGTCACTACGTTTACTTACCTACTTTTAAATTTAATAAAGTGCTGAATGTATTAGTATTAGAAAATATTTGTTAAATTAGAGCGAACAGGCTTATTCTGGGTAAGCTCGCTCCATCGTTGACTTTATCTCTGGTATCTGTGACCTAGACCAGAGTCAAGAGCAAACCCATATTAAATAAAAAAAAAATTGTAAACATTTTTAACTATGTCAAGTAAAATGTAAAAAAAGTTTTTTTGGTACTGCTCCACTCATACACATACAATAGAGTACCTAATATTATAAATTAAAATTTAAAAGGGCGCTTAACGAATCTTCTCATTGTCTTGTTTTATTTTATTTATTTTTTTATGTATCACGCTGACATTTTTTTAATATTTATATTGTAATTCCAATGATCTGCCACTTATTTTTGATTTTTTATTTGAAATTATGAACCTTGGCATATGACGGTAAAATATGGAGAACATTATTATTTTAAAAATACCTATCTACTATACCCATGTTTGCAAAAAAATAAATGATTTGATTTGTTTTGTTTTTTTTTGTTTGTTTTGAGCAATGCTCCCACATTGCTCAAATCAAATCACATCAAATCAAATCACCACAACTACATACATATATATCTCAATTAGTAATAGATTATGATTTTAAATAAATTAAATAAAGAATCACCCTGTATAAATATTCTCATGTTATATTCTGGGAAATTTACCTTTAGAGCTTTTAATGGAGCTTGTAGACGGAAATAAGAGCCTTCTATTATCTTGCAAGGTTTCTGTTTTCGTTACCTAAAATTGTTCGAGGTTTTTGTACTTTGATATCATAATATTCGACCAAATTCTTGTTGTTCTTTTCGTGTTGAAAAATACATAATGTAATTTATCAGGACAAATCTTTGTGTGATGAGCATGATCATTTGTTCTGTGTCTGGGTGTAATTTTGTCTATAATATGTTTGTGTTTAGAAATATATACTAAGTATGTTTTTCAGTTGTCTGGTTGCCATAGCACAGGCTCTGCCTAGTTTGGGATCGGATGACCGTGTGTGAGTTGTCCCAAGATATTATTATTTTAATTGCTATTGGTATTATTATTGGGCTTGCGATTGTATAGGTTCGAGATTAGTAGAATGTTTTTTTATTGTAAACTAAATTAGTTACACACCTGTGCAAGAAATCTTAACTTTGGGGATATAATGGCGGTTTTATTTACCAAACGACCTTTTTTGTTTTTTAAGGATGGGAAATCATCAAATGACTTCTTTCGCTCTGGGTGGAGCGGAAAGGCGTGTCAGTTACTGACTAAAACCCATCCGTGTTCCTTCTAAAGCCCTTTGCGTTCCAGGGCCGCGGTGACTCTTTCGAACAAATTCCGCAACTACCAAACGACCTTGGGATGAACTAAAAGAACTTTAAATAAAAGGGGGTATTTTGTGGTGTCGTATTAATATCTGCGATGTTTAACCTTTTGCGTGTCTTAACAGATTTTTATCGTCCAATCCTGACCAAGCCCTTATGTGTAACTGTCCGACTTAAGACATTTGGAGCATTTTTTCTTATGTCGAACTGTGTAACTTAAGACACGCAAAAGGTTAATGGTTTTTGGTTTAAGTTCTTATAAAACTCTGCAAAGGGGGCGCCACTAGCACTAAAAGTAAACAAACCGCCATAATGCATCATGTTATATTTACTCGTAACAAGTAATCTGTCAAAACTAATTAAATTATTATAGTTTTATTATTATTTATATAATAAAACCAGTACTGTGGTATCATGGCATCCTACGGACATTTAAAAGTGGATGATCTAGAAAAACTGCTGCAAGAACGTGGTGTGATTTTAAAGGGAAAAAAGAAGGATTTGGTAAAAAGGTACCATTAAAACCGGTCATGTGCTCGTAGGATTCGCGTGCAAAGGGTTCCGATCGCATAATATTTTTTTTTGAAATTTTACCATAAAATCGAAAAAACCATCTTACATCTATTGGTAAATAATCTATTCCTTGAATAACTTTTAAACTGAAACCCTCACAATAAGCCTTTTGATTTGAGTAGTCAAACGGTAGTTATCGTTTGACATCTCATTATTATATTATAATTAGAATTTTTTATTTTATAGTTGGTCCCCCAAAAATGATCCCCGTACTCAAAATTCATAAATGTCACAGAAGCTCATGTGTACGAAATTTGAACAGAATCGGTCCAGTAGATTCGGAGAAAATTGGCTGTGACGGACGGACACACACCCGAGTGATCCTATAAAGGTTCCGTTTCTTACGGATATAACCCTAGTTAACCAATAACGCTAGGTAATATATTTAAATCGGACATTATCGGATAAATACGACCCGCACAACTGGATAATCGAGCGCCACGTTCTTTTTCTTTCGCTCCGAAATCAGCTTGAACGAAATGTAATTAATTATGTATGAGAATACTGCCATTATTTATTTAGATATCTACCCGTCTTTATATCAAAGAGCAGAAGGTCGACTTTATGCAGGAAGTGAAAATCTCCGCGCACACACACATAGACGTGTACGTACGGCGAGAGTATGTGAAGAGTGTTTATGTGTGCGTGCGTTTTTACTCGTTGTATCGAGCCGACCTTCTGCGTCTATCTATTCTGTGCTTTACACGGAGTTAGCCGAAGAGATACGGAGTTAGCCGACCGCTTCAGACTATTACTTTTACACACTTCGTTAGTCCCCTCCATTTAACAACATGACGTTTTACGAAATCTCATTTCAAGGCTTTTAGTTTACGACACTTCTAAACTTGCAAACTAAGAAGTTGCTGAAATGTTCACTATAAATTGAAGTGCCTACTTTATGCTGAGATGATGTTGAACAATTTTTGGTAATATTTTACTGGCTCGCCATATAATGAATACGAAACTCGTTTTTTCTATAACGTTTCGTGATTTTACCTTCAACATTTTTAAGTAAATCAATTCCAGTTTATTACTGCCCAAATAATTGATTCATTCCGCCGTAGGATTTAAGACAATCGAATCGCTTCTATAGGACTCGTCGAAGTCGTCGAGCTTCATTGCCTGGTCGTTTTCATGGTTATGGTGGTACCACTGTTCTGTTGAAGCTGAGCTTACCAACACTACACTACTTTAAACGAGTACCAGGCATGAAAATAAGACATAATTGCTAACTAGAAACGCAGTATTGAACACGTGCGTGTGTGTTACAAGTACTGAATTAGGTCTTAGTAATACTGTAATGCCCGCAAACCCAGATGGTAGATGATAATGCAGTGCAGAGACAGTGAAGTAAAGGAAAAAATATGTCAATGGAAAGCTTGTTTTTTTCTTATTCTTAATGTACACTTCAAAAGTTATATAACATAGACTTGTTGTTTAGATATCACAAAATATGTTTTCCGCGTTTATCACCAAACCACCATTTTGCGTTTGCAATAAGGACGGCAGTGTGCAGTCTGGCTTTCAAGGTTGCAGTAGTCGTGAATAGTACCTACCTAATGGCGAGCTAGCCCGGTAAAAAAGGAAACCTTATTCTGGATGAATAAAACGTTTCCGCATTAAATTTTGCTATTAGCGTCACAAATGGCGAATCAAAAATAAAACATCGAAAACAAGAAAAGAAACTGGCCATTACTCAATACTCCCCACAAATACCGTTCACTCAATCAACGCACAGAAGTTTCCATTCATCCACACTTAATGGAGCGATCAGGAGTACGACTTAAAAACCATTAATGGCGCCAACAGCAGCCATTGTTGAGACAGTGGCGCCATCTAGTCTCATTATTGAAATTGTTACGGCCATTGTCCACAAAGTGGTCGTCAAGGGAGCTATTAGAAAGGATTATTAATCGGCTGCTAAAATTTATACGAGAAAATTATCCGCACTTTAAATATTGGCTGGATTAAGTCCCGAAGGGTTGTGTGTATTAATATTTTAGAGTTAATCCTCAGAGGATAAGATAGATATTGGTAGTTTTGGATTAGTTGGGAAAGTCAAGTGCAGAGATAATATTTGGTAAAGCGATTAGATATGTACGTGACACACTAACATTTGACAAGAACAAATGACAAAGTCTCTGACAAGTTTTTCCATTTCGGATATATAAATAGCAGCCCAGTGTCCTGACTTGCAGTCGGTTAATGGCAATCATCTCGCCCCTTCATCATTTCAGCTGAAGTGTCCACTGCTGAATATAGGCCTCCCCCAAGAGTCACCATATTGACTGGTCCCGTCTTACATTCAACGGATTCTCGCGGCCTTTATCAGGTCATCTGTCCAACTTGTGGGAGGCCCCCAAAGCTTGGTCTTCCGGTACGCGGTCGCCACTCCAGAACTTTTCGGCCCCATCGCCCATCTGTTCTGCGAGCAATGTGCCCTGCCCACTGCCACTTCAGTTTGACAATCCTTCGGGCTATGTCGGTTACCTTGGTTCTCTTGCGTATTCGATCACGCAAGCAAACTCCGAGCATTGCCCTCTTCATTGCTCTTTGAGTGACTTAAGCCTTCTGATGAGGCCTATTGTGAGCGACCACGTTACATCTAACATCTGCAAGGTTTACGACAACTAGAGATAGGCCTCCCCCAAAGGGGGGGTTTGCCATAGTCGCTACGCTTGGTAGGCGGGTAAGCGGTCGCAGTGTAGCTGTTGCAGTGCACAGAGAATCCTGCTGCCCATTCTGTGGTGAGTCCCTTAGTCGCCTTTTACGACACCCACAGGAAGTGATGGGGTGGTGCTATTCTCTTACGCCCGACACCATACAGAACGATTAGGCATATACTAATCGTGCAAAACCTAAAAATATAGCTAGCCTCTGAAACAGTCACAAACTAAATTAAACCAAAATACTTGCACAACTACATTAATGTACCTTAAACTTTTGAATGCAAGCACAAGTTACATACAAATTTTACTTCAAACATTCAAGTTTTGTTTGCCCCAGAATCAAGTACACGCAAATACTTAAAGAATGTAACAATGCGCCCATTAACAAGATTCTGTACCAACTATTATATTTTACCGTAGACTTACCGCTGTGTTTTGTTCTACGGAGTTTTACCAAGTATCTCTTACCGCAAGACATTAATTTATATCAAACAATTCGCAAAATACGTGACCAAGATAATATTAGCATTTAAGTTAGTTTCGGAATATTACTAAATTCTGTAAACTTATGTGTTTGTACTTTCTGCTGTCTTAAATGTTTATCCAGACTCTGAAAAGCCGTTATAACAAATTTTACTATCATAACAAATTTTGCTATTATAGAACATTGATATGCCAGTTTTAGTGTGCCAGCATCTTCACTCGCGTAAAAGTTACCATCCCAGGAGAACGTAGTCTCGGAATAAAACAAATTTTATGTGTCAATCCAAGTTAGGAATAAACTAAATTTATGCTGAATTTCATGCAAATCCATTCTGTAGTTTGTTTGTGAAATAGGTACTAACATCCATTCACCCTCACTAATTTATACATTTATATTATTAATAAGAACTAGGATAAAATTAACAAAATACGAGAAAAATCATACATTCTATGTAAAGCCAGAAATAAGCTTCAAACGCAACAGTTAAATATTGCGGCGATAATATTCAGATAGCGTATAGTCCTCCTGACCGATTTCGGCCATGGCGGTCAATCTCATCCGAGACAGCCATTAGTGCACTCCCTCTTCTATCACTCTCATATTCCAATGGGATGGCAACCCAACACGACCGGAGAGAGATCTGACGCCAGACCAACGGCTTAACTTGCTTTCCGAGGCACGGGTGTGTCACACCACCAACTTCCAAACTCCGGGCTACCACTGAGAAATTAGCATAACAAGTAAGCTGAGGGGACAAGGAAAGATGGCGGTTCGGACCAAACATTATTGGATTTTTCTATAAAGAGTTCTTCAGCAGCAGGCTGGAGTCGGATTTGTGCCTGATTGATGGCAATAAGCTCCCTCACCTATTACTACCGACGCAACAATGTCAATGTAACCAGGATTTTTGTGAACATAAAATGGTTTAAAATAGGGTCCGTGGAGTTTCTTGCACGTTCTTCTCCATAGAGATCCACGCTTTGGAACGTGCAAATAGCTTCATGTTTTTGACGGACAGACTTTGACAATTCAAAAGTACCTGTAAATTATTTTATTTGAAATCAATGCAAACTCGCAAAATTTTGGTGTTTTTACACCAGCTTATGTCTGCGACTTCGTACGCGCGTATCCCGTATTTTCCCGTTTCCGTAGGAATTTCGGGAAATCGTCTCTTAGCTTTCTATGACTAAGTAGTTTCGACTGTTCGTTGTTTTCAGTCACTCAGTAACGGAAGAGTTTTATATAATACGAGCGGTCCGACGCTGTCCTGTCCGAACGTTTGCTTTGTGTATGACGAAAAATTATCAAAATCGATTTCAGAGCCACCTACCGGATCCAATAATTGTGAATCTAAACCATTCTCGAATCCTCTTGTACACACAAAAAAATTCATCAACATCAATCCAGCCGTTTAGGAGGAGTTCAGTGACATACACAGGAAATGTTTATATAAAATATTGATAACAAACAATCCAGGTCAGTCGGAATACCTACTGTACCAAAACTTTAACTTTCTATTTAGGTATAAAAATGTAATTGCGGCTTGAACAATATTCCCCAGCGGCGGTTGTAATGTTTATTCCGGAGGAACTCATTTGATTCGTCGGGGTATAACTCATTATTTATAGAAACCGTATTATGTAATGTGCTACGACGTACATGGAGAGATGGTTAACTAAAGGCTTGATCTTCTAATGAAGTGTATGTAGACATACTTTTCTACATGCAAAAAATATCCTTCAAACAATAAACTATTCAAGAAGTATTTTCCATTTCATATGCGTACATACTTGGCACTAGAAAATGGAGGACTTTATTATGTAAAATAGAACATCCATGTACCAATTACCCATGTTTGCAAATAAATAAATGATTGATTGACTACGTTCATTAGTCTACTCTGCCAACAAGGCATGGTGCACAGTATCCTTGGGATTTGAGTTTCGGACCGTGTAAGGAACACAATACTCCAAGCCCAAATTAAAATCACAGATGTGCTTCGGAAAGCTGCCATTCTTAAATGGGTTTGGCCAAACATGTATGCCGCATGTCAAATGAGCCGTGGGTTAAAAGAACTATTCGTCATGGCGGCAAACGGGTCTGGCTGTTTGTGTATGTGAGTTTGTATGTTTATAAACGCACCCACAATACAGGAGAAATTACAAGTGTAGAGAAAAGTTCAAAAAAAAAAAAATCAAAAACAATCCGACGAAAGCGGAGAGATGAATTTGGCTCATGCAATGCCGTGTGTGACATAATGGGCTTATTATATAGATAGACTTGTCCTGACATACCTACTAATACTAAGTCAACCATCTTTTCTTTGTGACAGCCGACCATAACCTCCCACTTGCGCCCGCGCGCTCTATTCATTTGTCTATGATATCGACAAATGAAGCTGGAGCACTGGGCTATTGGGTGTCAGCTTATTTATTGTTTGTATGTACCGATTATAATTTTTATTTATATAATTATATATTAATATTTTTTGCATTTTTACCCATATTTATACTTATTATTTTATTTGTATATTTCTGTTAAATATGCTCCGTGAATGTATCCGTGGCACCACTGACTGGCCCTATCAGAATACCAGCGCTGCGTTATTTATTTTTTAGATATCGCAGCATAAGCTGAGGTAGGGACCATTTTGGCCTCGCACAGATAATTATTTTATTATACTGTTTAGTTTTAATTTTGTTATACTGGTTTGTTAGTCTTGTGCGAGTCCCAAATAAACATTTTTCTTTCTTTTCTTTACTGCATTATGGAAATATTGTTCCAAAAACAAGGGCAAGCGATTTCTTATGAAATACTGTCACCCTATGTAATGTTTTCTTTATCTATATTTTCTGTTACTTATATATATAGTTCTCCTGACCGTTTTCGGCCATGGCGGCCAATTTCAACAGAGACTAGCCAGCGGCGCGGGACATATAATAGTGCACAAGTGTGTGCGCAAACACAGGTGCACTCCCTCTTCCATCACTCTCATATTCCGATGGGACGGCAACCCAACACGACCGGAGAGAGATTCTTTAACTTATATAGTGTACATAATACAGAGTATTCTATTGTTTTTTTTTATACTGTGAGTAGTAAACGCCCGTAATAATCTATTTTAATGCAGCAAATATAAAATCATTTCCCAAAATGAGTTACTACGTACTAAGTTCCATAACCAAAGGCCCAAATGTTTTTAACAGCGCAATTTATTACGCAATTTAGTACCAGATTCAAACTATGCCACAGACCGGCTGATAAAGACGCGAACGGGTACTAATCGCTTAACTTTTCCCGGAGTAAGTATTTCATTTGAGAAATTCTGAAATGTCATGGTGGGCCATTAAGAGGAGATTTAACGAGTGAACAACAATTGATGCTTCGTTTCACTGATGGGTTAATCACCTGGGGATTAACAGCAGAACGTAGTGATTTTCGTATAAAAGGTAATTGGTAAATCGTTTTACTGGTAAAAGCGTTATTGGGACTTGTTTTGTTGGCGATAAAAAGGTTTGATTGTTGTTGATTGTTATGTTTTTGTTTCAGATACCTATTTTTTAAGGATGGAAAATCATCAAATGACTTCTTCCACTCTGGCTGGAGCGGAAGGACGTGTCAGACTCTTACTGACTGAAACCCATCCGTGTTCCTTCTAAAACCCTTAGCGTTCCAGGGCCGCGGTGACTCTATCGAACAAATTCCGCAACCCTGGCAGGCTCTGGCCCTAGCGGGCCCCGTCTTCTATGCTGACATCTCTTTGAGTCACGTGTATGGAACACAACGCGCGGGGCGTCTTCTTCTGTAGCAGCTGTTGGGGCGAAGGCCTTGTCTTTCCCTCGCGCGGCCCGCCTCCTCCTTCGCTAGCATTACTGCTTCAGTATATGGATACCTACTGTTGTAATTTCTATATATATCAAACAAACTGATATAGATACGTGTGCCAATTCTACTATTTTTAAGCAACGTTCGCATTCGCAATCTGTCAAAAGTGTAGGGAAATTGAGGCTTTTTTGACAGTTTGCGACTGACATGCGAATGCAAACGTTGATTAGAACATTAGTTGAGTTGACTCTCAGTTATAATCATGCGAACATATAACAAAATAAACAAAAGCCGATCTTCATAGAGAAAATATTAAATTACTAGAAACTTATAGGTACCTTATTATTACCAATCAAAGACATATGACTTTTTCTGTTTTCTTTTTTCGCATTCTACTTGGAATTTGGCGCAACATAATTTAATATTCCAGTCTCTCTCCTGCGGGATAGCAGCTACCAGAGTGTTCCAATATCATCCTGATTCCGATTTAAATATGATTGCTGCTTTGATTTGATCGAATGCTATTTTCCTTTGTCCCAGTAGCTAACTTGTCTTAGGCCCACAGGTGCTGCTCCGCTTAGCATTGGGCAAACGGTCTAGTCCAGGTATAACATTACAAATTTGCAAAAATGTATTTTTTGAGAGAGCTAGTGAAAACACTAATATAGTTTTAGCCAGGGCTAACCACGTTTTCGTATTTGTGCAAGACCATTCTGCACCGTCAGCCCAGTGCTAAGCGGAGCAGTTCAAGTGGGCCTTATGCTATCAAGAGCCATGCTACTAAGTATGAATGTCATCATGAATCCGCCGTGAATAAAGCAATAATGGCAATCGTGCTCTCACACTGGAATCATTGGCACGTCATAGCAGCGGGGCTGGTAGCGAAATGTTATCACTCACACGATCAATAAATTATACTTTCTACTATCTTATGACTTGCGTAACTTTTTGTGTCTATTTCAATGTTCATCAAATATGTAAAGGTAAATTTATTTTCAAGTGAATCATACATTCATCGTCATTATATTAGCCGGAAGACGTCCACTGCTTTTTTTTTTAAGGATGGGAAATCATCAAATGACTTCTTCCGCTCTGGGTGGAGCGGAAGGGCGTGTCAGACTCTTACTGACTAAAACCCATCCGTGTTCCTTCTAAAGCCCTATGCGTTCCAGGGCCGCGGTGACTCTTTCGAACAAATTCCGCAACCAAGACGTCCACTGCTGGATATAGGTCTCCCCAAGTGTCGTCATAACTACCGGTTCTGCGTGTCTCGCATCCATCGGCTACTCGCGACCCTCAACAGGTCATCGATCTACCCTGTGGGAGGCCTTTCAACGCTACGTCTTTCGGTTCGCGGTCGCCACTCCTGATCTTCAGTTTGGCGATCCTTTGGGCTATGTCGGTAACCTTAGTTCTTATGCGGATATCATTGATCTTAATTGGATCACGTAAGGAAACTCCAAACATTGCCCTCTCTATTGCACTTTGGTAGACTTTAAGCCTTCTGATGAAGCCCATTATGAGCGACCACGTTTCGCTTTAATCATACATTACTAAACGATTTATCTCTCTCCAGGTGTCCTGGGTCCGCCGCAGAGGCAAGGATGAAATGCCAGAGCTCCTCACAGTTGGAGCCGTGACCTACGCAGCCGACAACCGGGTGACGGTAGCCCGGAGATACCCTGGCAACTGGAGGCTGCTCATCAGGGAAGTCAAGCCCGATGACGAGGGAGTATACGAGTGCCAGATATCGACGCACCCGCCTAGAGTTAGCAGGACCTACTTGCATGTTAACAGTAAGTGGTTTTGTTTATTATAATTAAATTAGAGGCAGTATACAAAACTCAGGTATACTATCAGAAATAGGGTTTTGTATACTGGATAGGTACGTGGAGCGGCGGCGCAGGCCGCTGCTGCTGGTGGTGCCACGGACGCGCACTAACCTGCTGGGGCGCGCACCGCTGACTCGTGCGCTGCGCACTCTCAAAACGGTGGCGAATGCATTAGACTTATTCACCTGTACACTGGTCACCCAGTGTACAGGTGTACCCAGTTCACAAGGGCCACGTGCTGTGTAGCGTGTAAGATGTAGTTAAGAAAGTTTTTTGTAAGTTACTTTGTCGCATTAGATGTAATCTGTAATGGCAAAGGAAACGTGTGTGTAATAAATAAATAAATAAATAAATAAATAAATAAATAAATAAATAAATAAATAAATAAATAAATAAATAAATAAATAAATAAATAAATAAATAAATAAATAAATAAATAAATAAATAAATAAATAAATAAATAAATAAATAAATAAATAAATAAATAAATAAATAAATTTAATCACAATCATCATGTTCGCTGGTAGACGTCGACTACTGGGCATATAATTGGTAGATCACGGATTTATCTTTCTGACACTTCTTTTGCCTAAGAGGGAAACAGTTCAGGCTGACGACAAAGAAATGGTTTGAATAATGCGATGAGGATGGAATAGTACATTGTTCACCGAGAGGAGAAAGTGACCGATTACCGTCGAGGGTGTCGTTTGAAGCCCGAGCCGTAGGCGAGGGCTTTAAAACACCCAAGATCGGGAATCGCAGTTTCTCTCGAGTGATACATAGTGCTTTATACTACACCTAGAAGGAAAATAAAAAACGAAATCTTTACTAATTGAAATTTATATTGAAATTGTTGCAGTTAAAACTGAATCCTCAAACAACACACAAATTGGAAATCGCGCCAATGGCGTCTGCAATTTTCACATGTTCTTTTTTCAAATTGTTTATCCTGCCGCCGCAGGGTCGCACTGCCAGCCCGACACCATCCAACACACAGCTAGTGGCCAGTGTCATTTTGCGAACTTGGAGATAAAAACTCACTGTAAAAACTTTTTGGCTTTTGATATTTAGGTTACCGGCGCATAGTCTTACCCAAAATTAAAAAAGAAAAACCACGTAAGAAATGGATTTTCATACACTTTTCTCTCCCGCTCAGATGCGTTTTCTCCCCGCATATTTGTTCGATATGCAATGACGTACTTTCTACCGTAAATTTGATAAAGTATCAAGGTACTTTCCAAGCAGGTGTAGTATAAAATAAATTATTGGAGAGACGCCGGAAATTCACAAAAAAACGACTTATTAGATAACTGAAGCATTATCCATTTTATCATCACACTCAGGCATTACCCAGGCATGGCCAAGGTGCAACCAAGAAGCAGTTTCAGATATGAACCCAAAAACTAAATAATGAAAATGACTCCAGTATCAAAAATGGTAGTAATTACTTAATGACATGTCCGGCTGATTTAGAAACAGTCACAAAACTTTTAACTGAAGAATAAATGGTGTGACATTTTTATATTTTACATGCAAAAACTATAAAACCGTCATTTATAAAGAACATATGAATATTCCAGATTCCTGAGTATTGAAAAAGCGACCTTAAAACAAATAACCGCAAAGCCTAACAAAGACGAAATTCCTTTGTCATTAAGAATCGTCTATTGTCTTAAGCAATTTGCCCAAGCCCCAATTCTAGCTCTCAACAAGAATTCCGTCGCTAATAGTTTCCAACAAAACCCTCCACTTTTGTCTGCCTTTGTAATGCAGATAGTAAAACTGTTTCTTTTTAGGCTAAGTGGGGCCCAGCAATAGCGAACGAAAATGGCTTAAGCTTATGTCTGGTCCTATTTCTGTAGTGCCTTCAAATAAAACCAAATGTATCATTTGTTTACCCTTTTCGGATGAAAGCCGATTAACTAAGTGGGCTAAGTTACTGTTATGTTTATTGCTTAGGGGTGAATGTGATGCATGTTAATAGAGTCGAGTATACCTACAGAATCCTTACTAAAATTATACATGTGCAAGTGAGTTTGTTTGTTCGTTTGTTACGCTTTCAAGCCTTAAATAGCTGAACCGATTTTTATGAATGGTACAGAGGGATAAATGGACTCTGAAGACATTATGGGCTAAATCTATGTTGCCGCGGGCAAAAGCTAGTCAGTAATTTTAGTTGAATATGTGAAGAGAATAAAATTGAAATAGCTGTCGTAAAGGCGTGAAATTGGTATTTTAATTGATTATGTGAGATCGAAATTGCCTGTTTAGTTGCTAGTCAAATCACAAATGTCAATATCAAAGTGCCATTTCCACTATTTTATATGCAACAAAATATTTTTTTCAGTTTGCAACTTAATAAGATTTAAACCTACTTTTTAACCGACTTCAAGAGGTTCTCAATTTGTTTGAACGTTTCTTTTTTTGGTGTGCTTGTTACCTCATAACTTCGTCTTTTATGAACGAAAAATATTTTTTTATTATTTAAAAGAATTTCGATTGGTTCAGCAGTTTGGTTTATAAATCAAAATAGCTGGAAAAAATATATCATGTGTGATGTGTGACTTTCCAGTGATGTTGTTAGGTGTAGGGTACCACTAAAAAGTGGAAAATATATAATATTATATATACTTATATATATTTGTAATAAAGTTTTTTTTCTGCTTTGAGTTACATTGAACTTTCTCGTGAATGGAATGCCTCACCTCTTAATTAAATTACTGTCGTAGCACGTAGTGATGGCCATATTAATCAGAAAAGAACTTATCAATACATTCTCCACCATTATTGTAACTATAGTTGGCGCCAGATAATCGTGGAATAACGGTCATTGACCCACCTACAATTATTGACATTTTTAATTTGAAAAACGGAATTAATGACACAAAGCTGTCCCGAATCATCATCTCTCGTGTCTCATATTTAATTGTTCAGGTACCTATGAACAGTTATTAGGGAAAGGTCAATGTACTTTATTCCACATTTATCTGGCGCCTACTATAGTCAATGTTACCTTTGTTACCGAAAAGTTGAATGTCAATTCAACTCTCCGATAACAAAGGTCAAAGCTAAAACCTATTGTTTTCCTTTCAGAAAATAAAATAACACCTGCCTAGAATCAGTTTTGTTAATCTCCTACAAGCAAAAACATTCCACTCACGATCCAAATATGACGAAATAATATGAGAATAGACTATTTAAAATTCAACTCAGGTTTAAACCCAAGGGCATAAGTATTACATAGAAAAGCAATTATAAAGCTAATCACGTCCCTATTCCCGCCTCCATCATCTGTAGGACATACTCATAAATAATGTACGTTGTACGATCCCCAGACGGTCTTTTTACCGGAATACGGCCGTATCCGACGTAAAGGTCAACTATGAACCTTTTTAGAGGCCGTTTGGGAAATGCAAAATCTCACGAATACTACAAGGTTGAGGGAAGTTTAGACGGACGTTTATTGAGATTGTATAATAGCTTTACGTCTTGGAAGAGTGTTATTGATTGGCGGAAAAATAGAACTTAAGTTAGCCGACTGCCGAGGCAGAGTAGGCAGGTAAAACGTCGTAGGCGCGGGCCTGCGGACGGCGAGCGTAGGGTGGCTCGCTGTCCAATCATCACCAGGCCCGAGGCGATAGCGCGTTGTGTTTCACGCGCGCCTCAAAAAGATGTCAGCATAGAAGACCCGCTAGGGCCAGAACCTGCCAAGATTGCGGAATTTGTTCGAAAGAGTCACCGCGGCCCTGGAACGCAAAGGGCTTTAGAAGAAACACGGATGGGATTTAGTCAGTAAGAGTCTGACACGCCCTCCCGCTCCACCCAGAGCGGAAGAAGTCATTCGCTGATTTCCCATCCTTAAAAAAAAGGCAAGTAAAACGTGTTCAGACATACTTTTTTTTGAGCGAAGAACATGCCTAACGCATGCCACGCCGTCCGGGGAGACGATGTGGTTATGTGGGGCTTGCAAAACAAAACTTTGCCTGTGCACCTACTTTCGCCTTGATGGGTCAGCGACAGATTCTGCTTCCCTGACCCGCTCTGCCGCTTCCTTCTGCGAGATTACGTCCTCGCAAAAAGACGCAACCGCCTCCCATACCCTTTCACTGCCGATACCCCTGACAACGGAAGGCAACGACAGATCTTCCCCAATTTCTGCCACCAGAACACGGCGCTGCGCCTCCCAGGCAGGGCACTGCTCGAGAGTGTGCATTGCCGTGTCTTCGTGGCAACCGCACTGGTGACACATAGGAGTCGCCTCCTGCCTTGCCACTTTATGCCAAAACAGCCATGCGTCGACTATACCTGCACTAAACGGAAGGACAACATCCCGTGTCGCCTCCGTTGTATCCGTGTTCAGACCTACGCTAACAATAGCCAAGTGGGTACGTAGCAATACTACTCTTCTAAATGATCGGTAATTGTAATCGGTAGCAAAACTTGCTTGCGACGCGACTTCGTGGTGGAACCTGTCTCGTGAAGCAAGTAAAAAGATATCGTCTACCTGGGTGCTATAGCGATACTGGTTTCATAGGTTTTGCTCTAGCCGTGGAACTCCGAACAAAATACCCGACGAGATGCCTCGCTATATCGAGTGAAATTTATCGCTACCATTCCGGGTAGCCAAAAACAGGCCACTTTGTGTTATGTCACAAGACAGATAGATGTTGCTCACTTATTATACATATAATAATAATCATTTATTTGCATAAAACATGGTATAAAATGGTATTAAAGTAAATAAAAAAGGCACAAGCATGTTTTGCTAAGTTATAGCATGCAAACATTTTAAGGAAACCACCTACAATAGGAATTAAATGTATCAACATTTATATTCCATAAACTCTTTTAAATTATAGAAAACGTGTTCGTTTAACCAGTTATATAATTTCATCTTAAAGAGCCTTATACTTATTTTCTTGAAATGGTTTGGTATTTTGTTATAAATACGCACACACATTGCTCGGCAGTTTTTGTTGTTGCTAAGCCTTGGCAAATGATTAAATACTAATTTATGAGGATCTCGTCTGTTCCGTGGGCAAATATCGATTGCTGTTTTGAATAGCTGTTTATTCTTGGAACACGCATGTTTCATAAATATATAGGGAAGGCAGCCGTAGCAATGCAAGTTTTTTAAAAATTGGTCGACATGAGTCATCAGGTTGCAGTCCATACATTGCTGTTATGCACGTTTTTTGAGCAAAAAACGCTAAGGTCCTGTCATTTCTGCCAGGGTTGCGGAATTTGTTCGAAAGAACCGCGGCCCTAGAACACAAAGGGCTTTAGAAGGAACACGGATGGGTTTTAGTTAGTAAGAGTCTGACACGCCCTTCGCTCCATCCAGAGCGGAAGAAGTCATTTGAAGATTTACCATCCATAAAAAAAAATGGTCCTGTCATTTGCTCTGCTCAGTTAAAACTAAGTATTTTGCGAATAACTAAAATTGTACCTCCTCTTAACATAAAATATCTTGTTAACAAGGTTCTAAGCCAATTTCAATGAGATCTAATATCCGTGCGTGTAGTTATAGTTACCGTTAAACTGCCTAAAGCGCTACCTTTGATGTTAGTCAGAAACTGGATCACGTATTAACATGAGCACCCCTAAACAAATTAACTTTCATGTTCTTTGGGAGGTTAAACGAGTGACTTTGTGCTGGATAATATTTTTGTTTTTATTTGTATTATACAAGTACTTTACTAAAATATAGGTACTTATAATCAGTGTACGACTAAACGCCAACACACACTACGCCGACAGACTGAACACCGACAAGACTTTACTTCGAAGGTACTCTTCGCCGACAAGACACTTCGCCGACAGGGCTCTTCGCCGACAGGACTTTTCACCGACAAGACTCTTCGCCGACAGGACACTCCGCCGACAGGACTCTTCGCAGACAGGACTTTTCGCCGAGAGGAGAGGAGATAAGTTGCGTCGCTGATGCGAGAGTCCTGTCGAAGTAAAGTCTTGTCGGTGTTCAATCTGTCGGCGTAGTGTCTGTCGGCGTTAAATCGTACACTCACTTGGAATAAGTGCTTATTACCAGTATAGTAGCGTTATTGTAGGTGCATCGTCCTCACATTAATTAAAGCATTTCTTTTCCATAAGATTCTGAATCATATGAATGGATAACTAGACCCTTTTTACTGTAAACGTTGATGTTCAAAAGTGCCTCTTAAAGGTCTTATTAAAATTAATGATTTGACTTTGACTTTATTTAAGTCTTGTAAGGTTTCACAAATCTTTGGAAGCAAGTAACTAGTAAAGAAAATATATGATTTCTTGACGACTCTAACAAAGTAAAGAGAAAACAAAAACTGAGTTGACCGTAAATAAAGCACTTTACATAAGAAAATCATTGTCATTCAACCGAAAAACTTCAGGGCATAGACCATCCGGTTTTTCCCGTCTCTACCGGATTTCCGACCTTCACAGTTCACCGGTAAATGATAAAGTGTAAAGTGGTCAGACTTTCTTTGAAAAAAGCTGGATAGTTTCCGTATATACTATAAAACATGAATGTATATCATTGTACTTACATGTTTGCATGTTTTTTTAAACAAATGCTGCTGTTAAAGAAGTATGTGATACATGTTTTATTGTATCTACTTCAACAACAGCTTTTCAGAAGATCCAAGAATCTACGTAAACAATAAACAAAAAAAGGAACACACTTTGAACTTCAATAACTTCCCAACCCTCCATTACAAACATATTTCTATAAATGCCAAAGTTTCTATCTGATTTTTATAAGGGTTCCGTACCCGCCAGGTAACCAACGACGGAACCCTATTACTAAGCTTCCGCTGTCCGTCCGTCCATCCGTCCGTCCGTCTGTCTGTTTGTCAGCGGCCTGTATCTCAAGAACCGCGATAGGTAGACAGATGAAGTTTTCCGAGTGTGTATTTCTATTGCTGCTATAACAACAAATAATAAAATTTAATTTAATTAAAAGTGAAGGGCACATACAAGAAACGTGTTTTTTTTTCGTTTTATTGTACGGAACCCTTCGTGTGAGAGTCCGACTTGCACTTGGCTGGTTTTTTCCTCTTCACGTCTTAACAGCTGAACGAGTTAAGATGAAACTTGGCACACAAGTATAGCATGTCCTGAAACAGAACAAGGAATACTTTTTATCCCGGGAGCACGTTCTCTTGAGATCATTTTCGACTTAGAAAAGCAGATAAAGCTACCCGCAGAACGCGAAAGTTTGTAAGTATGGATGGATGGATGGATGTTTGTTACTCTTTCACGCAAAAACTACTGGATGGATCTTGATGAAATTTGGCGCCGAGGTAGATTATAGTCTGGAATAACACATAGGATACTTTTCATATCGAGAATATGTTCCCTTAGGATAACTTTCGACATTAACGCGGACGGGGTCGTGGGCATCTAGTATTAAAATAATGTATTCAAATACTGGAATATGATTAGTGAAACCATTTATCATTCTCAGGAGATCGGTCTCGGAAAGGATTTAGATTCGGTCTAGTGCTCTTATTTGCATAAAAATGTTTTAAAATTTTCAGTTAATGCCATATTTTTTTGACAGTTACAAATGGCTTAGTTGATATAGAAGGCCTTGGATCAAAGGTTATCGAAAGTTAATTTTGAAGTGTTTGACTTACGATAAAAAATACGTAGGTTTTAGAACTTTTTGAAGATTACTCTTTAAGAAACGAATTTCATATTTAACCCGCATTATGAAAATTTTATGAGGAGTAAAATCGAGCGTTATCTAAAAGTGAGGCGTTACGTTCCTTTGCGCAACGTACTTTGCGCACCTTTCACTTAGATATTATGTGTGTATATAGTATATACACACATAATAAGCTGAGTATATACTATGTACAAAGTATACTCAGCTTATTTAAGATGCTTAAATTTAGCCTTTTTTTTACGTAATCTACACAATAATATATGTACATATATTATATGGTTCTTAAGGAGTAAACTCCAGTCATGCGTCGGAGCTGACACACACACTTATTTAATTAATAAAGAGAAAGACATCAACCCATATTATTAAGATTAGACAAAACGAGAAAAGCAATATCTCTATGGGAACACAATTTATGATCTTTTTATAAAACATTTATTTCTGAAAAATTTAGTTAAATGAATGATTCAAATTGTCTCACATTTATTTGGCATGTGCCGAATAAATTTGATCTATTTTCTATTCATATTTTTTCAGAAAACTCAGATTTTGGAAAAGGCCGTCACAATATACCACAATACTTTAAAATCATCCCACATTTGCGCACCCACATTCAAGTAGATATCCTTTATCTACCAAAGCCCATTTATCTCCGCCAAAAATAAAGGCCTACCCAAAGTATACACTCGATTGATCGCCCCTATCTATCCTGACTGGGCCAAAATCTAGGCACCCTTTTCATCGAAATTGTCCCTTCCACATTTTGGTCTAGCTCCTAACATTCAAGATATTATCTAGAGATTCAACCTTAGTCACAGAAAATACAGAAGGTTGGTTTCAAACAACGAACGAAAACAGGCGCCCGAACACAGACGCGTACGTTCGGGCGATCTCAAACAAATGCCGGTCGCGAGTACGCTTGCACTCGCTGTACGTGAAGCGTGTCTATGTGTGCGTGCGTTTACGCTCGTTATATGATCTTGATCTTCTGTAGGTACTATTCTTTAGTTTTGAGCTTCGGCCAGACACGAAGATTGCCGAAAGATTGTCGGCTGTAATCGATATTTCGGCATTATTAATGTCTAGGATTTTACGGTATTCCGTAGGTACCGGATATTCAGTTGAAGTTTCGGCTACGTTGGTAGGTCATGAGAATATTCTGTGCAATATTAACAAGGAGTTTGACGTCATTTTCGGACAAGTGGACCAAGGTAGCAAAGATTTTATTTTTCGAATTTACGTTTTTTTTTTTCAGGATTGGGATCTAATTTTTATGTTCAGAAATGTTGCGGAGTGAAGATTACCAGCTAAATTAAAAAAAAACAACCAGACTGAGAGCTGCCTGCCTATTCTGGGATATAGGTTTGTTTTTGAGTCTAGTCTAGGTCATACATGACAGAGACAAATTCGACGATAGAGCGAGCTTACCCAGAATAAGACTGTTCACTTGCTTTGTTTTAAAGCCAGCATTTCTCAAAAAAGAGACAAGAGGGAGGTAACTGTATGCAGTTAAAATGAATAATGCTTAAAAGTACAAAATTCAACAAACTATTATTTTGTTCCGCTTAAGCTAAGTACATTATTTTATATTTTATTTTTTTAATTATTAAAAAACGTTCAACTACAATCTCACCTGATAGAATGTGGTGATATGGTCAACGATGGAGCACGCTCGCCTAGAAGTAATATATTAAATATATAAACTTTTTCTTTTCATAAAATTTTTGATAAATCATTTACGAAATAATGATGTCAGAAGCTGTCTTAATTACTTCCAACAGGAGCCTTGTAAACCTCTCAAATAACACAAACTCGATTATAATCTTCTCGCATCGTTATTAATTGGAGCCCCTTCCTCAAAGACAAGTAATCTATACATAATGTAATACGGAAAGCTTCAGTTCATATTAGGGTTGTAGCGAATCTTCACTTCCGAGTCCATAAGAGCGGAATTTTTGCAAGAAATCGTATCTCCGCATCCGCAAGATTTAAACGGAGGCGTCACGAACGTCATAAAAAAAATTATCCGTGCGTACATTTTATACTTGTGAACTTTTTTCATATTGAACTCGTTCACATATGTCAATGTCCGGGCTGTAACTGGAATGTGTCAGACCACGTTGTAACGGACCATCAGACACGTCTCGATAACGGCCCAAATATGGGATTAACCTTTAATGTGGTATTATAACTTCAGTTCCAAGACCTTGTTAACCATTTCACTGCTACCGCCAGATTCAGTATTAGGTCTCCAACGTTTAAGTGAAGCCAGTTCATTTTATAAGTCACTAAAAGCAGACAAACCAGCAATACTGTTTTTTCCTTTGGTGTAGTAATGTTTGCCCTTTTTAAAATGCTACCGATATGACGGTATCATACTTAGTTTTTTTAAAGACTTTTTAATATATATAACCATAATGTGGTCAACGAGTAGCAAGGTTGCCTATACGCTCTTGATTCAAAGATCCATAGAAGAAAGGAAAGGAGGTCAAGCTCTGCTCTTCCGTCTCCGCTTAAAGGCCTTCGCAACATCCCTAGTTTCTATCAATAGGTAACATGAAAGTTTTAATGAGTTCCTTCAACAAAGAGTTACTGAGTTATGAGTGATCCTCGAATGTGGATTCATTGGAAGGTGTCGCTCTGAAGTTGGTTGTCGTTATTTTGTTTTCCTTTAAAGCTGGGTTGAGCTTCGTTTCTGCTGCGTTGACTAAGTTCGAGTTCGTTGGAGGGTTTTACTTTATCCTTCGGGTTGTGTGGAATATTAAGTGTAAAGTGCTCATCTTAATAATAAGTGCATGGTCAGGGTTGCGGAATTCGTTCGAAAGAGTCATCGCGGCCCTGGAACGCAAAAGGACTTATAAGGAACACGGATGGCTTTTAGTCAGTAAGAGTCTCCCCCACGCCCACGTCGTCGCCCACCCATAGCGAACGACATCATTTGATGATTTCCTATCCTTAAAAAACAAAAAAACTGGACAGTCATTTTAAGCATCCTTCTGATTTTGTAATTCTCCCACCGCTGCACCGGGTGAAAATTGTTCTTTAAGGGTTGTTAACAAATTATTACAAGAACTGAAATCTCCATATTTTTATTATTAGAACTTATTAACAGAAAACATGTTATAGTATCTACATAATACAAAATGATACTTATATTCAAACCGAGTAAATTTTTTTTCTTCCGCAGCGCCACAAGTCTGGGTGGTCGACGAGGCTGGCGCCCCTCTCCTGGAAAAGTACTACGAAGCCGAGTCGACGCTAGCACTGCTCTGCAGAGCGCGGCACGTCGAGACTCCTGCGCAGCTGACGTGGCTGCACGAGGGCAGGGCTCTGAATGCCGACACCACTCGCGGAGGAATCAGGTAAGATGTCTTCAAGAGAAGTTCTCGACGCTGGCGCTGCTCTACAGAGAGCGGCACGTCGAAACTCCTGCGCTGCTAACGTGACTGCACGGGGTCAGGGCGCTGGATGCCGAAACCACTCTAGGAGGGATCAGGTAAGATGTCTTTTTGAGAAGTTCTCGAAGCTGGCGCTGCTCTGCAGAGGGCGGCACGTCGAGACTCCTGTACTGCTGACGTGAATGCACGGGGGCAGGGCGCTGAGTGCCGACACCACTCGCGGTGGGATCGGGCTGAAACATAGATAAGTACTATGAAGCTGAAACAAGAAAAAAGCAAGTCGTTTTCAAAATCTGTTTCTAAGCTTTATAAAATGTTTTTAACAATACCGACCACTACCGACCGACGGGATATTGTGACCGCGATATCAATGATCCCCAAGTCTAATAGATTTACGTCATTTGCATTTACATCAATGCAAAATATCGACTAGGTTCCAACTATATTACGTCATTGTTTACGACTCATTTCCGTGAAAGATTTTAAAAAACGCGTTGTGACGTCGCACTGACATAATACTTTTACTGAACCAGAACTAAAATATGAAACCCACGCTTCATCAAAGCAGAGATCTTCACATAATTTTCTCTAATATACCCCAAAATAGTTTGCACATTTAGTTGCACGTTCAAGCATTTTCTGATCGCGTTCATCAAGGTATACTTTTGTCAGCGAATTTTCAAGTTCTTTAGCCCGCATACACTGTTATAATGAAGCTCGACTATTTCAATTTCATTTCTGGCGATGTATTTTAGAAGAGAATATCTAGCCGAAGTATGTGTGGATGGATTATTAATTTTGCTAAGACTTGCTTTCGAAGTTAAGCTTGTGAGTAAATTAAATTCAACTTACTGGGTGCTATAAGATTTTGGACTTTGAGAGATGATATTAGTAAGTAAGGGTTGGTATGCAGGAAACTGCTAAGGCTCCGCGAAAACGGGCCACCGACCACAGCCACTGGTGGCTGTCGCATACCACGGCCTTTGGAATCGCGCAAGTGAAGGTGATCGGTGGCTGCCATGGTGTCGGTGTTTTTAAGTAGCGAGTGACCGCCACCGGTGACATGTCGCGGGCACTGAGTCACGAGTGGCCGCCACCGGTGGCGTGTCGCGAAAACTGAGTCGCGAGTGGACGCCACTCGCTACACGTGTGCGGCGATTAAACGCAAAACATGTTAAAATCATGTAAACAGCTTGTCGCCAGCCACCGGTGGCTGTGGTCGGTGGCTCGTTTACGCGGAGCCTTGTGGACCACTATTTAAAAATGGCCCTTTTAATTTTACCAATGCAAATGAATTCGTGTCGTTCTCGTGGGACCAATAAAATTAACACCCCCAGACACGTTTAAATACTTAAAACATTGTTATTTATTTACTTCAAAATAAAAACAACTAAACTAAAGCAAGAAAGAAGTTTCTCATTAGACTATTTCCCTTGCGTCCATTTTTCTGTCTACCAAAAATAATTTACCAGCCAGTCTAGTTTATACATTTTGATGACAAAGGGTCAAGCAGGAGAAAACTTTCAAACTAGAAGTCTTAAACTTGGATGGAATAAGTCTTGTATTATTATACAAATTTATGTAATTTGTATAACAAAACAGTTCAGTGCTTAAATAATAAATTCTTTGATGACTTTTGTACCCAATTTCAAGTCACACTAGTACGTCATAGGTACATTACATTACAAATATGTGATGGTGAATGTAGTGGATGTGTAGTGTGTGTGTGTATGTGTGTGTGTGGTGTGTGTGGGTGTGTGTGTGTGTGTGTAATGTACTATATTTCTGTGTACATGAATAATAAAATAAATAAATATAGTACATTTTTGATGATTTTTCCAATAGACTTAAACGTACTTGATATTGAAGCCCAGTGCAGATCTTTGACTGGTTTTTAGCATTTGGTAGTTGATGCCATAACACGAATGGGAATTTGGGACATGAAGTAATTTGATGTATACTTAGCAAACGGCATAAAAAGTGATTACACTCACAGTGTAAGAGTCATTGAAGTATTGAAAACTAGATTAATAACTCCACTATTACCTACATTGTGTTTAACTATGTGTGCCAAATAAACAAGTTTTTTTTTTCTTTCTATAGACGGTCCCATCAAACAAATCAAACCAAAAACAAATAAACCTCTCCAACCTCTTTGAATTTAAATTATTACTTTTCCCATAAAGAATTCAAATCACCATCCGAACAAGACAATAATGGTTTATTTAACATTCTATCGGTACATTATAGTGTACAGAAAAAGGGAAGCAAACCGGATTGCTTATAAATATACAATGTTAGCGGCCCGGCTCACGCAAACGTGAAACTTGAAGCAGGGCCAGACATTTATGAAATTTTAAATAGATCCCGCTCAAAACGCGCCCGTTGACAACAACCTAATAGAACGTTGATGTTGAGAATATTGTTATATTTTACTTTCTTCGGAACTGTGCGGAAATATTGTGTTCTATATAATTTGTTTATTTTGAGTCATCATAAGTAACAGTTTTTTTGGAAATGTCTACAAACTCAAAGTTAAACGTAACATGCCTGGGACGCGGCAATTCTCATAATATTAAAAAGCGTTATATTTCCATGATTTAAGATACATTTTTTTTTTTTTTAATCTTATATATATAAAAATTAATCCCTTTTTCCCTTGGTCACGGCATCACGCGTGAACGGCTGGACCAATTTCGCTAATTCTTCTTTTGTTGTGTTTGCTATTGTCAGGAGATGGTTCTTATGAAAGCAAATTTAAAAAAAAATGATTATATACATTCGGGCGAAGCCGGGGCGGGGCACTAGTATCAAATAAAACAACAAAAAATGTTGGGCTTTAAATACTCTTTTTAACCCTGCCTCGTGCATGTACTACTGCAGTAGGCTGAGCAAATAACGGTTTGCGCGGAAGTAACGCATATTATTTTTCAAACTCTATTTATAAGGTACTTTTCTGATTTATACGCTTCATTTCTTTAAGGGACGACTATAAAATATATCTTTGACGACTATCAATTCTTGAAACAAAAGCTAACTCAACCTTTTCTTCCACAGCGTGAAGACAGAACAAGTGCCAGGAGGCGCTGACAGTCAACTGCGTTTGGCACGTGTCAACAGCAGCGACGCTGGCAATTACACATGCGCGGTCCGCGGCGCTAGGTCGCACACAGTGTCAGTCCACGTGCTTAACGGTACGTATGGCCCCGGCCCGCCGCTTAAGATCATGTTCATACTGAAGTGACCAGAAGACCAATTCGAATCCTTGAAAAAAAAAACAAAAATGTATGAAAAATGAGGTTTAGAATTATCTAAACCTCATTTTTTATACATTTTTGACAGATTGCGACTGGGATGCGAATGTTAACGTTGCTTGAAAGTAGTAGAATTGGCACTATGGGGCTCTAGACAAGTGACATTCTGTCAGCGGTGGCGTGTCGACGGTGATTGTCAAAATGTCAAAAATATACAACGTGTAACAGAATAATAAAATATAATAAAAAATAGGACCAACACTGAAATCGACTGCCCCTTACATTGAAGTGCTCATAACTCGACAAAATGTCAGAAAAAAAAACAGCAGATTTACTTTGCGATTTCGGGTTGGTCCCACGGTAAAAGTTTGACAATCGCTGTCTAAATGTTACGTGATCAATCCTTTACATTTTGGCATTTTCGACAATCGCTACTATAACGGCCCTTTGTCTAGAGCCTCAAGGCGAACGCAAAGCGCAATCTGACGGAGCGGCCTCACTAGCAAGCAATCGTCTATTGTTTAACCCTGTGGAAACACGTCTAGCTCTATTGCTCGCTACAACAATATGAGATCCAGTCTGGCCACGTAGTCGTGCCCGCAACCCGCTATAGTCTCCGCGAGTTCACTCTAGACCAGGTCTATCGGAAAAATCATGATAGTCTTTCGTTGATAACTAAACATTCGCGATCCGCAGCTTTAGGTCTCACACCATGTCCGTGCATCTGCTAAGCGGTACGTATCGGGGATGTTATGACAATTGCGTTTGGCACGTGCCATGAGCAGTGACGCTGGCAATAACACATGCGTAGTCCGCAGTGCCTCTTTGAAAGTGAACATGCATATGGTACGTAGGAATGTCATGACAGCCTGTAGCACGCGTCAATAGCTGCAGTTCAAAAATACAATGATGCAATTGTAATTGATATTAAAATGGGGCCCGAGGCTTGAGTATTTCTTGGCGCCCCTCGTAGTTTCGGATTTTGTCATTTAAAATTTAAATAATAAATGGCATACAATCATTGACTACTCAGCATACTCACAACGTTGTTTAGTAGTTGCTAGTTAGCTGCCTGCATACCAAATAGCTTTGTTGACTGTACATATAAAAAAAAAAATACCCACCGAATTGAGAACCTCCTCCTTTTTTGGAAGTCGGTTTAAAAAGAGGTCCAATAAGTACAAAAACTACCGGTGTCATCGGTTACACGTGCGCTCTTAAAGGTCACACTACTAAAATATACGGAATTTTCCAGTAGTTTCATACATTTATGGATGGTATCGGTATTTATCTTTGTCATGTATTTTACTGAACAGTTATGGGCACGTGTTCAAATAAATGGTATATTTTTATAACTTTAATCTTTTACTCGTGGAAAATCTGTATTGCTTATGTGTGTAAAATAGTAAAGTTAGCTAGCTGGCTTTCTCTGAACCTACTAGTTGGATTAGAAAAAAAAATTGCAGAGCCATCATGCTTCACCCTTTGTGTTAGGTACTAACTAGTATGTCACTTGTCTAGAGCCCCATAGTGCCAATTCTACTAATTTTCAAGCAACGTTCACATTCGCATCTCAGTCGCAATCAGTATTTATATTAGATTGATTCAAATGAACCGCCACTCGTCCATTGAAAGGTTCATTAGAAAACCAGCGTCAGACAGCATCAGTCTGTCTGACATATCGCTGAAATGGACCTTTTTAGTGCAGCCGTGAGACACACTTGGTTCTTAGCATACCTACATTTTTTTGTTATTTCTATGTAGATACCGTGCGTGTTTCATGTTAGTGCTAAATAAATGTTATTCTTTCTTTCTTTACTACACCAATCGATCGATCGTCAATCGATGCCATCGATTGACATTGATCGATTGGTATGGTAGCTTTGGCTGATCGAAGAAAGAAGTAGAAACTATTGATCGACGTCGACTAATTTATTTTAACATAGATCGATGGCATCGATCGACGATCTATCGATTGGTGTGGTAACACCCTTAGAAACAGAGTAAAAACTAAAAAAGACAAACAGGAAGGGGCGGGAGAAAACTCCGGAAATTTACTGCAAAAATCTGGGTCTGTTTCGCGGTTTCAAAGAAAAAATATCAACGAAGTACGCATACGGTTGCGAATGAAAAACGGATTAGTTAGTATCTATAAAATTCTTACCATATAAGTGCATGATTCAATCCAATTTTCAAATAAATAATAAATCAATGACATTTGATCACGAAACGTACTAAAATAATATAAATGTTACCAAAGATCGAACACCAAATATCAAAATTCAATCTTAGATATTGAGGTTCGAGCCAAAAAATGTTTTCAAGTTCGATCTCAACTCACAAATGATATTATTATGCAAATAAAGAACACCGAACTTTTATATGAGTATCACAAAAACTGATTTAAGTAGTAAAAGAAAACTTCAAAGTTGGAGTCGCGCCTAAAATAATAATGGTTCCCTTTCTAGTAGTACGAATACTATTGAAATATTAAACAAGATAGGAAAATAAAAACAAACAACTGCAAATTCTTTCTTTTATCTTTTGAGGGCTGACTTTCATTTATGATTGTGGCCTTTAAGTTGTTATTATTAGTTAAGGAACGCTTGCCGAGGTTGGTCAATGGATGGGTAAACATCTATTATGTACTGAGACGCTTCCGTACCTCGGAAAGCAAACTAAGCCGTTGATTCTGGCTGTCATTTGAACATTTTTTGTCAGTCCGAGTTGTCTGAAAATCCGACACCAGTCGGTTTGACCACCGGATGAGGCTGGAAGCCTATACCCCAGTATTAATGGGATAGAAAACAGATTCTGTAACAGTGGGTCCCATGACCATACTGTGTCAAAATCTTCTGTTCGCGAAAAGAAAAAGAACCAAGTACGACGCATACCATAAACAAACGACACCCAAATCAAATTAATGATACGAATAATGAATGTGATGCGAGTGACAGGAAAGTTTTGAGCAAGGTCCTAATAAAACCCCACGCAATCTCCGCCGTGACCACTGGTTCGGTCCAGCCCGTCCCTAGCTGTCTTCCCCCCAGCGACGCCCTCAGCCGAGGCCCGTACCCCACAGGGGGTGCCCTTAGCGTGTACTCGCTTAGTTTGTAAGTTTTTTATAAGCCCTGGCTGGAGGCTTTAATATTATATTAAGGCCACCACAGGCAAGCTCGGTTAAGCAGACGACAACCTTATAGGTTGAACTGCGAGACGCCACTCAAAAAAAAAAAAAAAAACGTCGTGACCATATCAACTCCATATTCTCCTACTAACCCATACCCTTTGTTCCAGAAGAAAGCCTAGCGGAGCTCCACGCCGGGACCCAATCACTGCATCCACCGTCAGTGACCTCGCTCATTTTACTTCTAACTTTACTGTACTTAGCTGAAGGAACAATCTCACCCAAACCTGTGATCAAGTTCGCAGTACTAGCTCGTACTAAACCGGCCCAAGGCCCACCAAATGAACTTTATATATTGTTACCGACGTGATACGAAGCGTCTAGAAACATGTAAATATACGTTTGATTATGAAGATAAATTATGAATAGTTATTGGGAAATAAAATTTCATTGTATATTTTTGGTGTTTTATTTTTGAGCCTTTCGTTATGTACTGCTTTTTCTTGAAAACAAGGAGGAAGGTAATCAATACAGCAGTAAATATTCTGTTTAACATCTCATTGTGAATACATGAGTGAAGTCAGCTTTAGGATAGAATGACAGTTCACCTCACGCTCACTATAGGCCGTCAGTCGTCACTCTTACCTTATCGTCATCATTAGCCTGTAGCAGTCAACTGGTGGACTTAGAGGCCTCTTCAATTACGTGCTGGTGCATGCGGCCAGTTACCCTGCGAAGATCATCACTCTACCTCGCATGACAGCAACTGGGCCTTATGAATCTTTAGATAATTCCGTCAACCCTGTCAGCATGTCTAGGAAATTCAGCCATCATGTTTTCCCTTTCTGGAACATACCGTAATCCTAGAACAAAAATTCCTTGCTTTACAGTTACGTACCTTATTTCAGTTGGGTACCTTACAGGAAGTTTTTAAAAACCACAGATTCTTTACCGATTCCGAATTTTTACGAGTTAACTTCTAGAGTAACTCTTGACCTGAATTTGGTATCAACAAAACCTTTTAAAACTTCGGTAATAAAGTTGGAGCAGCGGTTGAGTACTCAGAAAATAAATAAGCACAACTCTATTTTTAAGTACAGTACCTGGCTGAAATTCAGGAATAAGAGACTTTTATCATTGTTTTCAGTAGTATTCGTTGTAGACCGAACAATTTGGATTTATAAGGCAATGTTGCTAGGATTATTTTGCCTGTAGTTCAACTACATCTTTAATTACAATAGAGTGGCAATTTTAATAATTTCTATCTGTCAAAAATGTTTAAAGGGTTCTTTGATGCGAACGTTGTTTAAAAAACCGGCCAAGGGCGAGTCGGACTGGCGTGCAAAGGGTTCCGAACGAATAATATTTTTTAACATGTAACTTTAAAATCAGCCTTCTTATGGGTTTCATCTGTATTTTTTTTTCGATTTTTTAGGATTTTTAATATTGGAGACAAGAGGGGAATGGTCAATTTTTAATCTATTTTCTTTAATTACTTCGAAATGGTGTTTTTTACTAATAAAAAACAGTTGGAACCCTTTTTTTTACAAAATAGTGCAAAATAAAATTATTTATTTTCGTTACGCGTCCGTGTTTGGGTTACAGAAAGTATTTTATGTGTACCAAATAAAATCGGTCACTCGGTTAGACGAGATAAGGGTTTTGTTTTGCCATACTGAGTTACGGTACCCTAAAAAATTGTAAAATTTGCCCTCTGATCTTGATCAATCGGTTGTCTAACCGAGTGATCCTATAAGGATTTTGTTTTTTCATACTGAGTTACGGTACCCTAAAAAATTTTAAAATTTGCCCTCTGATCTTGTTCTTTACCAGCTGATGGTAAATGTAATTAAATGAGTTTGGCCCAGTAAATAGCCACGCTGATCACGGTATCTCAGGCGTTATTTAGATCCTCATAAATGCTGGTGGATGAAATCTTCAGACACTCCAACAAATGGGACGACGATTGTACAGGAGCACCGCATTTGCACTATGTGTTGAAAACCGACCACATTGTACTTATAAGGAGCGTTCGCATCAGCAACGCAGCTGCAAACTGTCAGAAATTATCAATTTCCCTACATTTTAACAAGTTTGTGACTATGGTAGGCGCCAGATAAACTTGCAATAAAGTACATTGACCTTTCCCTAATATAACGTTAAGGATCACGATAGACGTCGATTCAGGACAGCTTTATGTCTTTATTTATGTTTATGATATTAAGAAAGTCAATAATGTATGTGGGTCAACGACCGTTATTGCACATTTATCTGGCGCCTACCATAATACTGTGACATAAATTTTAACATAAGTACGAGATAGGTGAGATAGTGGTCAAAGGCAATCAAATAATAAAAAAAAAAAAATTCAATACTTATCTTTGATTGTCTAGTCTTCTAAAAATATCAAAACTACACAACATTTTAACAAAAGAATACCTTTACCTTCAGTAAAATGCGAAAAAAGATAACAGAAAAGCCGAAGAGCCACTTGCCTAGGTAATATGAAAAATATTTATAAATAAAATACCTCGGCTTCTGAACGATAGGCATAATTTCCACTGACTTCAAAGGATCGCCTTCGATATTTTATTTTTATATTGAATAATATTTATCAAGTAATCTTGGTTGATGTTCTGGCTTAGTGATGTGGCTTTTGAACGAAAATAGAACCACGTCAATGTCAATCACATTTCTTTTGAAAAAGTTACTGTAAATATGGCTGTCTATCTGTTAATGGATCAAAAGATAAAATCAAATCAAAGTCAATTCTTTATTTGTAAAACTTGGAAAAGGGTGTTATAAGTTATGGAAAAAATAAATAAAGGGATCTCGATAGCTTGCCAAACAACCTAAACTCAAACCTTGTCAACAGCGTAAGAATATAATTTTATTGTAGTGACTGACCTATAGTAAACTGTGAACTAAACTGTAAACTGTGTGTAGTAAACTGACAGAATTGTGCTTAATTCTGTCAGTTTACTACACACAGTAAAAAAAAGTCAACAAATACGTCATCATCAGTAATCGGATAATCGGGCGCTTATATACCTAAACTTCTTCCCGTGAAAGAATAATATGGACATTCCTTTCCGGAATTGAAAAATTTTGTGAAAAAAACTATAACAAACTTGAAATTGTAGCAGTAGTTCTTTTGCTTTATTAATTATTTTATTCAAAACAAATGGAAAATCATAAAAACTTTCATTGTAAATTAAAAGTTCCATTAAAATTGGCTTTTTAAATTAAAAAAAAAATTAATGAGAGTTCACAACGAGCAATCTCAGGAATTTCGAACGATTCCGAGGTCCGGGATTCTGAAAAGCATATCCGTATTATACTTTCGTGGGAATAAAAGTGAAGTTTAGGTATATTAGCGCCCGATTATCCGATCACTGGTCATCATCATCATTTTAGCCAGAAGACGTCCACTTCTGCACAGGTGCCTCCAACAAGGGTCACCACATCGGCAATTCCTGTGCGTCTCGTATTCAGCGGATAGGGATGTTTCTTGGGTTAAAAAAAAATATGATTATATTCAGTTTGTCAGTTAGATCATCGAAAAATATTGGACACGTATTTTTTATTTTATCAAAACAATAAAAAAATACGAAGATAAAACGCATCAAAGATAAGGAGTGTAACGTCACTTTCCAGTAAAAAGTGTACTGGTAAATGACGTCACACAAGTTTTTATCGCACTGTAAGTATCATCTTAATTTTTTGTTTACGTCACAAAAGAAAAGATACGTACCCAATATTTTTTGGAAATGTATCTCAGGAATTAATTGGATTTTTTTAGTCAAATACCCTATTCCCGCAGCGTTCACCATGTCATTGGTTCACATACCAACGCTGCGCCACTCCAAAACCTTTAGACCGCAGCTATCTGTTCTGCGAGCACTGTGCGTTTTATCTAAATGGATTAAAATTGAAGACTGAAAGGATGATTGCAAAAATCACACTAACCTCACCCATAACAAAACTCTTAAGGAGCCTTGTCTAAGAAAATTCAGACTCCAAAGTTATATCGTTTTGGAAATACATCCAAGTAAACGCCGAACGTAATTGAATTTCGTGTGTTATCTTATAAATATGGTTCGCATTCATATTCAAAGCATAACGCCACATGCTCGCACACGTACCTAGTCTAAGAATTTTATGATTATCAAGGATAAGTGTATTTTTTAGGATCTTGTGTTTTATAGGTTAAGCTAGGTAAAGGTATTTTAGTTGAAAAGGTTCTTGAAGTGAAGCTTCAATCTAAAATACGGTTATGATGATACATGACTTCAATGCTCAAAGGGTTAGAGACAATACAATCTAAGATACAAATAGGGAATATGCATGCATTTTTTTATTTGCAAAATAAAATATTTATTATCTCTAGTAAACATTTATGAAAGAATTTTTAAAATACCTTCATCAGTGATGAAGTTATTTAGCTTCAAAGTCGACAATTAGAAAGAGAATTCCGATACAAACTGTGACGTCAAATACTATGACGTCCATACAGCTGCCATAGAAAACAGCGTTTTCGCGAGAGGGACAGATATATTTGTTTAAAATAGTTATAACTCGTTTGTGTTTCGGTCAATTCCGATTCTGTTTTCGTTGTTATATTTTACATTTTTTAGATAAACTGTTTAGACAGTAAAAAAAAGTTCATGCATATTCCCTATTGTAGCAGTCTTATCCCAAGGATTGACTTGTACAGAATGCTTTATACCAATATCCATACCAATAATACAATAAAAACACAATAATCACACTAATATTATTATAAAGGCAAAAGTTTGTGATTGTGTGTGTGTGTGTGTATGTTTTTTACTTCTTCACGCGCAAACGGCAGGACCAATTTTTATAAAATTTGATTGCAGGAAGCTGACACCTTGGATAAACACATAGGCTACTTTTTATATATAAATACTAGCTGCGCGGATAACACCGCGGGGCGCAGCTAGTTATTTATAAATGCGGAAGTGTGTTTTTCTGTCTGTCTGTTACCTCTTCACGCTGAAACCGCTGAACCGATTAAGACGAACTATGGTATAAAGATAGTTTGAGTCCCAGAAATCATCCTGTAAGGGGTGAAAAGGGGGGTGGAAGATTGTATGGGAGTCCGAAATTATTGAAAATAAAACCATGAACCTTATTTAGGCACTTGATAAAAATAAATAGACGTATGTTTAGGTTTAGGTACGTTTTGATAAGTAAAAATTGCTGCCCAAAGTAACTATTCCACACGGACAAAAGCTTGTTGTACATAAAGTTAAAATAAACAAATTAAGTTGGCATGAATTTTCCTGAAAACGTCATTGACACGTGCTACGAAAATTTCACGTGATCGTTCAATCTTTCAAACCTCTAGACATTCTATGAGCGATCAAAATTGACGAAATATTAAAAAAAGATGGTATTGACATGTGCGGCATTTATGCTATTCCGTATGCCTGCATTCCCGCATTCTGATCATGGGAATGCAGGCATACCGCATAGCATTATCGAAGTGACGTTGTCCATTTTTTTTTTTTTTAAGGGTGGGAAATCATCAAATGACTTCTTCCGCTCTGGGGAGCGGAAGGGCGTGTCAGACTTTTACTGACTAAAACCCATCCGTGTTCCTTCTAAAGCCCTTTGCATTCCAGGGCCGCGGTGACTCTTTCGAACAAAATTCCGCAACCCTGGCAGGCTCTGGCCCTAGCGGGCCCCGTCTTCTATTCTGACATCTCTTTGAGGCGCGCGTGAAACACAACGCGCCATCGACCCGGGCCTGGTGGTGATCGGACAGCGAGCCACCCAATGCTCACCGTCCGCAGGCCCGCGCCTACGGTGGCCGGGGATCGCCCTGCGACTCCCGACGCCCGGGGCGTCTTCTCCTGTTGCGGCGGTTGGGGCGAAGGCCTTGCCTTTCCCTCGCGCGGCCCGCCTCCTCCTTCGCTAGCATTACTGCTTCGCAGAAGGAAGTGACGTTGTCCATACCTACATTTTTGACATTTCGACAAATCGGTAACGCCGATTGAATGTCACTTTGGTTAGAGCCTCCAATCTTAGAAACACAGTACAACGTATTCTCAGGATGATCTCCTTGGCTGCAGGTTTCTGGCTGACAAGGTAGATCTTTAGAAGCGTCTGGTAAAAGTAAAAGAAAATTTGAATTAGGAATATGAAAATATGTTTTGTTTTTATATGGGACTCCTGTACCAGCACTCATTTAAGGTTGATGCCAAATATATTATGAAGTTTAAACCTCAAACGTGGTTTTATTTATAAGCACATATTCAGTATATTGCTACTTAGTTGTGCTTATAAATGAGTACAATATTGAGAATATTGCAGAAGTTGGTAAAATAAGTAATGAATATAGTAAATAATTAGACACAGATATTACATCTCGACGAAAAGATGAAATTAAATATGGAAATATTACGCTAAATTCTTTATTTAACCTTACCCCAGACCTGTAAACGGCTTTGCTAAGCTTACTAAGACTGCAGATGTTTGAAATAGTTTTCCTTTACATTGGACATGAAAAGACCAAGGGGATGTCTTTACCAAGCTCAGCGGTATAAAGGACGAGATTAAATCAGATTCCGTGTTCGTACAAACACGAGGCAGTACCGTGTTAAAAGCGAGATGTAGTTACTATGTCCTTTAAAACAAGAAGGAACCACAAAAAACTTTCTTAGAAAAAAATACAACCGACTTCGAAATTCGAAAACGAAAGTAACTTTAATTTGGGAAGTCGGTGTTTTTGGTTGTTTCCTCATATTTTAACACCGACTTCCGAAATTAAAGTTATTTTATACTTAGTCGATTTTATTTTTTTGTTAAAAAAGTTTTTTAGTGGTACACACCCATACCTAACAACACCACGGGAAAGTATAAGATATATTTTCTATTTCCTCCAGCTACTTTGATTTAAAAACCAAACTACTGACATACATGGGTCCAATCGGAACGAATCCTTTCACATTAAAGAAGATTTTTTTCAAATCGGTTCATAAATGACGATGAGTTAGAGGTAACAAACATTAAAAAAAAATTAAATAAGAAAATGCAACCGAATTGAAAACCTCCTTCTTTTTTTGAAACCGGTTTAAAAAGGATTTTGGGGCAACTAATTGAATGAAGAACTATCAACTGCTGATGATAAGTATCTATTGTAGAAGGAGGTAAGAAAGGCCTATGTACAACAATTGAACATGTCATAATAACCTGAAATTAGTTAGCTATCCTTTTCCCGCAACTTTGCTTCTGTGACCGTGCATTTTCCAGAATAAAAATCAAGTGTATGGCAGTCGCCGATATTTAATTTTAATTTTATTTCTTTAGAAATCTTACAGCTAGGATACAGATAGTTGACAGTTAGTGAAAGAAGGACAATTAAAAGTTTTCACTGACAATATTAGGGAAGCACAAGAAACAGTAGACAGGCAAGAGAAAGAAAGAATTAGTAAGCACTCTGAGAGAACTAAATAAAAAGGTTTTAGTGAACTTCAAAGAAGTTTGTTTTATTTTTATTAATTTAATATGGGTTTGCTCTTGACTCTAGTCTAGGTCATAGATGACAGAGACAGACTTTTATACAGTATTTTTTTTTAGTTTCGGAACACTGGTGGAGAACAACAGTCAAGATCATTAACACTCTGACACAACGAGTTGTATACCCTACTAGCTCTCATTATATAAGAGTTTTGTCGATATATTTCGATGTTTGTTTCCAGATATAACCCTTTACAAACATTTATTCAATTTTCAAACATACTGTTAATTGTATTTCTTTTTTTTTCAGCCCATAATATACTGTCCTGACTGACTGCTGGTCAATGGCCTCCCCCAAATTGTTCTAGGTACTCTCTTCTTTCAAGACAGCTTGAACTAGCCCTATTTTTTTTTTTTTTAAGGATGGGAAGTCATCAAATGACTTCTTCCGCTCTGGGTGGAGCGGAAGGGCGTGTCAGACTCTTACTGACTAAAACCCATCCGTGTTCCTTCTAAAGCCCTTTGCGTTCCAGGGCTGCGGTGACTCTTTCGAACAAATTCCGCAACCCTGGCAGGCTCTGGCCCTAGCGGGCCCCGTCTTCTATGCTGACATCTCTTTGAGGCGCGCGTGGAACACACCGCGCCATCGACCCGGGCCTGTTGGTGATCGGACAGCGAGCCACCCAACGCTCGCCGTCCGCAGGCCCGCGCCTACGGTGGCCTTGAACTAGCCCTTGCGGTAGGTATATTACTAAATCTAAATTAAAGTATGAAATTGAGCTCGTGGTCTCTCTCAGACGAGATCGCACTCAAATCATTGAGCTGCCAGTGATAATATAAGGTTTCTAAAATATTGAAGTTATATATAAAATGAAAACGTTTATCCTGAAAACATAAAACATCCCAGCGGAATAATATATCAAGTTCGTCTTAGCTGTATAAAAAGTCTTTATACCTACACGCCTTATATTTTTTAAACTAACTTTGGAAAGTATTCCCCGTTGTTACCCGGAGATCAGAAATTCGAAAGAGTTTATAGCACCTAGTACGGCTGTTAAGTTGATATTACGAAGCAACTTATCCTCGTCTAGTGGTTTGGAAGCTTATAACTACTTTTCTTGAACGTTTTTGGTGAGATCTTGTTCAGTCATGTTTGCCTAGTACTTTTTAAGCGAGGAGAGTTTTTTTCGCTTACTTTTTCTTAGGTTTTTTATCATGCTATACATTTTTTGGACTGAAATGAACGGAAATTGACATACATCAAATAATCACAGTTAATAGTCGGTTAATATGAAACGAAACATCAATCATAATTCCATAGTCAAAATACGCTTCAAATAGAATTTCATTAAAATAGAAAATAATACAACTCTTGTTTGACGTCAAGTCTTCAAGTTAAATTAAATATCTATTTCTATGTATAGCTTCGAAAGTGTTTGCCAACCGATTCTGAACTTTAACGCACTCTTATAAAAGCTGTGTCTTTTTGATTACTATGAAAAACATAAGTTTGTTGTAGGTTCATCGCTTTGAAATATGGTTGAAAGTATCTGAATGACTTTAATAATTGAATTGAAGAACAGGTGTTAATTTATTATGAACCGGCCAGGGTACCTGTTTGATATGGATGGCTGAATTCATTAATAATTTGAAATTGTAGTATTATTAATATCCAGGGACAAATAAAAAAGGATTCCTTTGATTGATATCTGATGCATGAAACAAATGGCTGGTCATTGAAGATCCAAGATTGACTCAAACAAGGGAGGAACAGCCGGTGAAGTCGGATGTCTACGAGGGTATGACTGTATGTACGTATTGCAGCATTGTGAACACTGCTTTATAACTATGGCGAAAAGAGAATCCTTCTTCCAGAATCATTTTCAAGCTTTGTGGTCCAGAATGTTTTTCTTTTTAAAGTTGTTTGAAATTTGGAAGTTTTCTGTTGTCAATCGAAAAAATCTAAAAAAATGGTTTGATTTTTCAAAGAAACGCGAGGTCGTACAGATTATTTTTGCCAGATAAAGCGAAAATCACTTAGTGTCGCATCTTTTAAGCGGTATTTAAATGGAGACGCTCTTTGGACTGATATGTCGTTACAACTACATTTAGGTTCTGAAGTAAAGCTTGGTTACTCCTAAGTTTCTGTACGGTTTTCATTTATTCCTAAGTTATTTCGCGTTCAACTCCAAGTTTTTTTTAATTCCGCTTTACGTTCCTTAGATGTTTTTCCATGTGGTTTATTAAAGGTTTTTTTTTTGGTATATTTTTATAAATCAAAATTATACAAATTAAATGTGGCGATAGCTTTTTAAATACGCTACAGTATGTATATAAGGTCCCATTCCAATAGATGGACAAACTTTTAGAAATCATTCAGACCACTAAAATACGGAAAAAGGTAAAAAAAAGAAAAACGCATTAGATACTTACAAGACAAAAATCAGCTAACGAAAATACACTAAAAATGTTGGTTCCCCAATGCATAAACACATCCATGTCTGTGTTATCTCATAATTCTGATACTACTAATGTGCAGCGCACGTGACCACGTCAAGTACCTACCCATAATGGATGTGTTTATTCTAGTGTGCCAGCAATTTATTATTTTAGGTCAAATTAAAATCACTCTAATCAGTGTTTTGTTTTGCTTGGATATATTTGGTTACACGAACTGAATGCTGTGTTAAAATTTGTCCGTCTTTTTTTTTTTTATTTAATATGGTTTTGCTATTGACTCTAGTCCAGGTCATAGATGACAAAGTCGACGATGGAGTGAGCTTACCCAGAAGAAGACTGTTACTCTAATTTTGAAGAGATTAGGGTTGTATGCGTTCGGAAACACAGATGCAGGCAGAGAGTTCCACTCCGTTGCTGTGCGCATTATGAAAGACGTTTGGAAACGTATAATCTACATGTTTTAATGGGACCTTATATAATATTTAATCTACACAAATAATCCAAACAAAGAAGGAATGAACGATTATAAATCAAGGTCGCACACTGTTTGTTTTTAATATCAAGTACCTAGTTAAAAGTTTTATTTTTTCTAGACCGTAAACTAAGAAATTTTATTGGCTGCTATAAAACAGTTAATTTAATTTTCCAGGTAAACTGGTTTCATTATTTTCCAGTATATAATATAAGGAACTTTAAGTGGTTAAATAAAACAAAATTAAATTGTTAACCATGTCGTTATTTACAATTTACGTTTACGACCACATAAATTGTTTTAAAACGACGTTTCAATCGGTGAAAATCATTTGGAATTGAACAGAGCTTTACGAAATCGTTTCGATTCCCTACTACGACGTCTTAAAATCATCATGTTTCCCTTGCGAGAAAGAGACGAAGCTATACATGTTGATTAGCTCTATTCCTTTCTCACGATAGAATTATGATGGCATTGGCGGCTAATAGTACGGTCACTTTTAATGGTGACTTGTTCTCATAGTCAACTGTATTTTATAGTTTAGAGACCTTAATTAGCCGAAGCCTATGGCTTCATCCGAGTAAATGTTAGAAATTTTCCCATGGGAATTGTCCTACGTTCTTACCCGAAATTATTTTAGAGCCTGTCGAACATTAATATTTAATAGTATACTAAGGCGTCGTCCAAACCGATCTTTGAGCGAATACGTGATCGTTGCGTGAATTTGTTCGGCAAGACCGGAAGACGCTCTCTGTCGGTGTGACCACGAGATCGTGTTTTGCAGTACAATGATTGCTTTGTATTAGGTCGACACTGACGCTTAAGACTATAGTTTCCAATATGAAATAATTAGACATTCCTTTTGGAGAAAAATTAATTATGTTCATTGAAATGTAGTGGCTGTAGATTGTTCCAGTACCACAACAATTAAGCCCCGTTTAGTCTAGACATATTGAACGAGCAACAGTTGCGACTTCGTGTGGGCTTGACCAGAATAACAAAAGGACAAGCTTGAGCCTGTCTAGGTCAGTCTGAATGCAGCTGAGAATAGATATTATTACATAATGATAATACTTTTGGGTCTTGATCAGATCATAAGTAGTATCTACTTACATTTAAGTCATTACTTTTTGATGATTTACTGATTCTTTAAGAGTTCTAAAATCGTGTCTCCAATGAAGGTTCCAATCAACGCAACGTTGTAAGTGAATCGTTTCGTCAAGTACGAATCACTTACAGTGTTGCGTTGATAGAACTTAATTGTCTCTATGTTAATTAAAGGAGTTTTCATGTACACTGATTGTTCATTACTTTGTAGTTTTGTAGCATTCAAACAGCATACATAGCTAAATATATAAAACTAACTTTTGCCAGCAGCTTCTCCCGCGTGATACTCCAAAATTATCCTAAAACAACATATGTCCGGGACATGGTCCAGTTGTGTTTCAAGTTTCATCCAAATCCGTTAAGCCGATAAGACGTGAAGAGGGAACAAACAAACTCTCTTTCCATTTATAATATTAGTGAGGATATAATATATATTTTTAAAGCGTTGAATTTCTCCTGCATCGTGGGTGCGTTTACAAACATACATATAAACTCACATACACAAACAGCCAGACCCGGAACAAATATCTGTAGGCCATACAAATACATGTTTCGTGCGGGAATCGAACCCACGACACGCAGCAGTCGCTCAACCACTGCGCCAATTGTGTCAATAATAAATCTTTAGTGAAATCTGCTTATTCTAAGGACATAATAGCGGCCTTATTGTTAAAGCCAAATTTACCAGATAACATACTCAACTAACCAGCAGAGTAGACGATCTATTATTGTTTAAGCAAATACGAGATAAAACAATCGCTCTGCATTGAGCTCAGCTTGCTCATTCATCATCATCATCATCATTATACCAGCCGAAAGACGTCCACTGCAAGACATGGTACTCCCCCAAGGGGATCGGTGATCGCAGTGTAGCTGTTGCAATGCACAGAAGCAAAGAGAATGCTGCTGCCCATTCTCTGCTTGTGAAATATCAAGAAAGATTACTAAACTAAAATAATTCATGCTCCACTAATATCTGATAAACCACGGTAAGTTAACGCCTTTACTTTTGCCCCTCTCCAAAGAAAACCCGTTAGCAAGGCAATTAACAAGATGATCTTACACTATCCCTAACGATGGCGGCGGTACCAGAACTGATAAGGTTTGACCGACGTAACAGAATAATTGATGATATGTCTAATTAATGTTTAACCTGTTTGGGAAGTCAGTAACGATGAATCTAGGCACAATTATTTTATTCTACTAGTGTTGTAGGTACAAATCCAAGAATAGAATTGTTAGATTTGCCTAACACCGTACTATAGTAGGCGCCAGATAATCGTGGAATAACGGTCATTGACCCCCACCTACAATTATTGACATTTTTAATTTGAAAAACGGAATTAATGACACAAAGCTGTCCCGAATCATCATCTCTCGTTATCCTTAACATTGTCTAATAATGAAAAACGATTCATATTTAATTGTTCAGGTACCTATGAACAGTTATTAGGGAAAAGTCAATGTACTTTATTCCACATTTATCTGGCGCCTACTATAGGTCGCATGAAAGAAGACTGAGAGAAGAAGACTGAAGACATTAGGAGTGGGAGGGCTGGAGGGCCAGCAAATCAAGCTACTCGAAACTGTCAAATTTTCCCAATCGACCTTTAACCTAAGACTTTAGCGATAATGTTGAAAATCTATTAAAAAAAAATTACAGATTGTTTGTAGCTTGATGTAGCTAGCGTCTGTACCGTCCTTTTTTACTATTTTTAAATTTTGTTTTTGTTTGCTTTAGTATTTATTGTTGTTTTAGTATACGTTTTCAATTTTAATTTTAATTTCATGGGCGTTAACGCCTGAAATAAACGATTATAATTATTATTCTTTACTTTATTTAATTAATTATACTTATAAATTACATTTTTAAATATTTCAATAAAAAAATTATAAAAAAAAACATTTAAAAGTATAAAATAGTAGCCCACCGGTATCAGGAACAGGTGTTATTATTATTATTACAAACGCTATAATTGTTGTGACACACGTGACATTTCGACAGTATTGTTGGTCCCAAACATTTTTGACGTTTTGACAATCGCCTTCACCATACAAATAAAAAACGACAAATTACACATATGTTTTGGTATCTGATTTAATTATAAATAAACACACTATACAAAAAACTGGAAAAAAAACCAGCCATTTTCTAAATAAAAAATACACTCTAAAGTATGAAATAACTTTAATGTCGGAAGTTGGTGTTAAAAAACGGAGAAACCACTGAAAACACTGACTTCTGAAGTCGGTTGTATTATTTAATAAAAAAGTTTTTTTATTTATCACTTTTTAATGGTACCCCACACCTAACAGCACTACTGAAAAGTCAAAGAAAAGCAAGATACGCAATTTCGTTACCTTGAATGATATTTTTTTTATTTCTAGCTATTTTGATTGAATAACCAAACTACTGAACCGACTTTGATGAAATTTCTATGGGACCAATCGCAAAGTATGTTCTTTCACATAAAAACTTTGTCATTTATAAACTGATTTGAAAATTTATTTTTAAATCGGTTCATAAACGACGGAGTTATGTTGTGTGTGTGTTAACAATCATAAAAAAATGCAACCGAATTGAGAACCTCCTCCTATTGAAGTAATAAAAAAAAACAATTGCTGCAACAAATGCTTATTTCAGTAACCTAACTACACAGATTTCAGTGGACCTGTCCAGTCAGTGCAAGCCTTTGTCAGTAGTCGAGTAGCTCAACTTAGAAATATTAAGGAGCTCAACGACCCGACGAAAACTGCCAAAGAAAGGACATTTAGAACTGGTTAGAACCGTTAGTACCTACTTGCTTAAACTGTATTTTTAGTTATTTCACTAGCTTTTCAAAAACAGTTATGTCCCATCGTCATAACTTCTAATGGTTTAAGAGCCCAGAGCACCCAGTTCTTACGTATTTTCTCAGTTATTAAATGTGTGGGATAAAGTTGATAAATTATATTTATTTTGTAAGTAGGTTAAACATAACACTTTTACACGTCAATCTTTTTTGGTCATTTTTAAACTAGATGATGCCGGTGTTTCCTAGCTGACTACCCTGAGAAGAAACACCGAAACAAACTCAAAGGTCAAAGTCTCTTTTAAAGTCCATACAATCGTACTGGTCAAATCACATGAGAACCATGTAGGTTGTGTTAGTATATGTATGTACCTATGGACGTACGCAAACCTGCTAGCTTGGGCAGATGGCTTTATATACAGTATATTGTGTAAATTTTTCCTGTAATTAGGTACATTTCCAACGTACAATTGATTTTATTTGTATATATCACCTATAAATCCAGATTTTGCACTTTGAGATTATATGCAACGGGCAGTTACAATGATAGAAAAATCATAAGCTTATCCGTTTATGGCGTGTCTTTGGGACTAATCAAATAGTTAACCCGGGCTAACGAAATAGCGCTGAGCAAAACCAGCCGTCAATTAATAAGTAAGTTAGTTAGTCTAGGCTAACTAGATAATTTGTTTATTTCTGCTCAAGTCGCTCTTAATATTGAAGGTAAACCTACGCGTCTCCAAAATAAACTCAAAGGGAACAATCTAGAAGTAGATAAGTCATTTTAGTGACAAATTATACAAATTGAACACAGCTCCAAGACTAAACGTAAATGATTAAGAAGCCAAGGTATTGTAGATCGGCTTGAGTATTTCTGACTGATGGCTTAAGGTATAAGAGACGGCAGTATTTTTGTTTACTATCGTTCATTGGCGATAATTGTCTATTCTTAATTAGATCCGTTTAGAACTTACAGATACCTACCGAAGTAGCTTCCTAAGTTAACAAGTTGAAGTGTTATGAATTGATCTAGCTTGAAGAAGGACTGACAGGTTTTGCAGAAAAAGACTCTTTGAATGAAGCAGTGGAATTTTTCAGGATGAAACGAAAAGGTTTTAAGGCTTTTAAAAACTTCTTCTTTAAACTTTTGGCCGCCACGGTCGGCTATAGCCGACAAATGAAAAAGTGTCCAACACGCCCCCCTTGGCGTTCAAAAGGCCTTTTGAACGCCAGAGCATAAACGCATCGGTCTGCCCCCGACGCCAAACCACAAATTCGCCGTTTTTTTGTCGGTTCTAGCCGACCGTGGTGGTCAAAAGGTTAAAGAATTCATAGCCAATTCAAAAATAAACAAACCATCCAAGTACGTGTCGGGCCCCGCACAGCAAAGTGTTTCGTTATTACTCCCATGACCATGAAAATTACACCCATCCCATGTCAAGAATTGTGTATCACTGGTGCCAACTTGGAATATGATTTCGAGCCCATTTTCGTTATTGCGAACCCAAAAAACCATGAAAATCCCCACCGGCCCCCTTTACCATCGAAAATCTAGACGTAATGCAAGTTACCATCCCTACCTTGTTGCTTTTCCACCAATTCGCACTAAACGTTTCCAAACGTCTTTTATAATGCGCACAGCAAAGGAGTGGAACTCTCTGCCTGCGTCTGTGTTTCCGAAAGCATACAACCCTAATCTCTTCAAAATTAGAGTGAACAGGCTTCTTATGGGTAAGCTCGCTCCATCGTCGACTTTGTCTCTGTCATCTTTGACCTATACTAGAGTCATGAGCAAACTCATTTTTATTAAAAAAATATATACATACTCATGACGAAAATAATGCAAAATTTTTGCACAAGAACCCCGTACTTCTCCATATTAAAGTAAAAGCACCAACCACATTTTTTTATAGAATACTCAGCTATAATATCAGTTTCGCAGCAATTTATTCAACAAGATGGAGACTATACGTTCGCTCGTCGTCTCCATTTCGTGCCAACCGAACTGTTTCACTATGTTTAATATCCACTAAATTTGAGGCTTACCACAGATCTGGGAAGACAGTAGAACAGCTTTTGGAGTAAATTGCGAAATTAAGGTTAACGGTACAGATTTTGGTAACTCATTTCTGACTGGCTGGTTTAAAGGTATATTTTGAAGACCTGCCTACGGAGTCAGTTTCTTGTGACCCAGATACTCGAGCATTAGAAGGTCTCCCACAAAATGGACCGATAATCTGGTGAGTGTGATCTCTGCTGGATGCGAAAAACACAGAACCGGTCGATGCCCTGTTCAACGATGTTGAGTCTTGGGGAGGCTATGCCAGGTCAAACGACTTTGAACTCAAATTGTTATAATAAGCTATGATAAGCTTCAAGTATCAAGCGAATATTTTTACTCAAGGGTAGTGCAAACTATAAACCGTTCATCACAAAGTGAGAAACTAGGGAAAATTTCAAATTAAAATGCCCATTAAATCTATTTCCGTACGTCATGTCCTAGGCGACCACTGAAAATCAGCGCCGTGTTGTGGGTCCCCCACGGCACAGCATTATGCTGAGTGGAAGCTCTTTTTGCCACAACCACGACATGCATCTACTTTATACCTACTCATACTTATGTTATTTTTTTTATTTATTTTTTAACGTGTCTTTACTAATATAATTTAAGAACTACTAACACTATCGTTTAGGTTTTAGTTTAAGAAAAGTAATATTATGTATGTGGGTAGGTATGTCGTTTTTTCTTTCTTTCTTTACATAAATACAGTCATATTTTATGTTGAAATCAAACCAATGACTCTCAACTCAGAAACCTATCATTGAACCACTATGCCTATCACACAAACCGAAATATGTCCCTATCGCCTTTTATGTTTATTTCGATATGTGGGATGTGACCTTGAACAAACGTATTCCGTAAACGAATTTCATTGTTTATTTTTTCTGTATGGTAATCGTTTATTCGTATCAGCTTTTTATTTGGCAAGCAACCCGGATAGCAATGAGAATGAACATGTCATTTAAAGTTCATATAAACTTCGCTATTCAATAGCTATGTTCTGAAAGTAACAAATATTTACACTCAGTTTAGATAAAACCTTTTCAGTCGTCAGTACCCAAAAGGGTAAAACGGGACCCTATTACTTAGACTTCGCTGTCCGTCTGTCACCAGGCTGTATCTCATGAACCGTGATAGTTAGACAGTTCAAATTTTCACAGATGATGTATTTCTCTTGCCGCTATAACAACAAATACTAAAAAACAGAATAAATAAATATTTAAGCTCCCATACAACGAACGTGATTTTTTTGCCGTTTTTCTAGGTAATGTTACGGAACCCTTCTTGCGAGAGTCCGACTCGCACTTGGCCGGTTTTTTATACATTATTTGGCTACTCTTTTAGCTTTTTGATGATCTTTCACTATCTACATAAAAAGAGCTGCTGGTCGATTCTGTAAACATGCCTGTCAGCTGTCATTCCATCTATAATACATGTATTGGCAGCTCACTTCGTGATCACTTCACCCAAGCCTTCACTTCGATATGTTAACAGAATTGCACTGCTGGACTCCAAACAAAGTGATAGATATCAGCGATAAAGATTATTAAAATCTTAAATGTTCTCTTCGGCGTATCTCTAACTATCTAAGATGCACATGAATCGATAAACATTTCAAGAACTCATATTTATGTAAAGCGGTACGGCAATAATATAAGTTAATTTTGTAAGAACGCCCGCATTTTTTCACACACAGAAAAACATTAGTGATTCCTGATGTAAAGTAGATACTAAGCAATGCAGGCTAACAATTACAGGGTTGTCGAATTGTGATAGGCAGTCGCTCCATAAAATACTGGTTTTACTGTTGGAGGTTGAAGATTAGGCTTTTTTTTTTTGTTTTTTTTTACCGATGAGAAATCATCAAATGACTCCGTCCGCTCTGGGTGGAGTGGAAGGCAGTGCCAGACTCTTACTGACTAAAACCCATCCATGTTCCTCGAATTGATATTTACGTTCTAGAGCCGCGGTGTCTTGAGCAAATTCCTGGCAGGCTGTAGCCCTAGCGAGCCCCGTCTACTATGTTGACATCTCGTTGCGGTGAGCGTGGAACTCAACGCGCCGTCGACCCGGGCCTGGTTCTGTTTAGGTTAGAAGCCGACTCCAACGTGGTTGGGACAAGGCTAGGCCAATATATAAAGAACCGTTGTAAGAAATAATATTCATTTAGCACTTACATGAAACACGCACGGTACATATAAATAAAAATAAAAAAATAAATGTAGGTATGCTAAGAACCAAGTGTAAAATAAAAGGCTAGTTCATATATATTTTTGATTTATTAATATATCAATTCGTAGTATAACAATAATTATCTTATATTAAGTATATTCAATATTTACCTTACATATTTATATAATTTAATACTGACAAAATAAAATAAGTTTAACAAGGTCCAACTTACCGATAGCGGGTGATGTTGACTTCTCGAACGTTGTACACTAACTGAGCTTGCAATAATGGCGGCATGCTCTTTTATACAGTGAAAGTGGGGATGGCGCCACTATTGCGAGCTTGACAGTTAAATTACTTTAATACTGCTTTGTAACTAAATTATGTTTTTAGGTCAATAATAATCTGTAATTATTTAACAATAAATAATGTAGTATAAACTAACATATTTTAAGAGGCACAAAAGACACGTGCTTACATAAAATAACCTAAAAGGCGTGCAAATATGCTTACACAAGTGTGTCTCACGGCTGCACTAAAAAGGTCCATTTCAGCGATATGTCAGACAGACTGATGCTGTCGTAGATACCCGAACAATAAATTATGAACCGTTTTTCAATACTAGAAAATGTAAAGGATCACGATAGAAGTCAATTCAGGACAGCTTTATGTCTTTACTTTTATTTTTGATATTAAGAAAGTCAATAAATATGTGTGGGTCATAGACCGTTATTGCACATTTATCCGGCGCCTACCATAGGTAACTTTTTGAAGGCTGTATGAAACTAGTGCCAAATATAGTATACCTACAGTGTAATTTGGCGACATTACTCACGCATACACTGGCGTGCTCGCAAAAGCGTACAACTTGAGTTTACTTTGCTGAATTCCTTTCACATGCACACGTGGTGATACATACGGGAAAATATTTGGGGCAGGTCTGCACTGATTTCAAAACTTTGGCCATGTTAGGATGATATTCTAAGGAGGTTTATATCCTCTTGTCCGAATTTTTGTCACAGCCCGGGCATCCAACCTCAGGCAGATTCATTCACACTATATCCAATCCGGTCGTTTAGACGGCTCTTCGCAGTGGCAAAACGTTCATCCAAAAACCCGGATCCGTTATTTTTCTTCAATCCGTCTTAATATGAACAGTGTCATATAAATTGTGTTACCACTGGCATATCCTTCGCTTTAGACAAACCGGGAAAACAGACAGTCCGTCTGAATGGGAACGGGCACTTATCCACTTATTACAGATAAATGATATTTATTTTGTAAGTAGGTAACACTTTTACACGTCAATATTTTATGGTCATTTTTAAACTAGATGAGGCCGATGTTTCCTAGCTAACTACCCTGAGAAGAAACACCGAAACAAACTCCCTCTGAGTTTGTTTCGGTGTTTCTTCTCAAAGTCTCTTTTAAAATCCATACAATCGTCCTTGTCAAATCACATGAGAACCATGTAGATTAATGTCTGAAGTGGTCTTTTGAGGAAAGTACCACACAGATTTGAGTAGACCTGTCTAGACAGTGCATGAATTTGCCAGTTATCGTGTAGCTCAAACTTCCTTGAGACTTTAAATTCGAGGAAGATATCCTCAAAAAAAAAGGACATCATGGATTATGTTCTCCATATCCCCATAGCAAGCCCGCACAAAGCCAAGTCCCATATATCCTCCTCAACATGAAACGTTTAGCGTGCCTCACGCGAATTCCCAGCTCTATTGAAGTGGCATAATGTCGTACTCAGATCGTTTACCACTAATGTAACATATAGGGCGGCGATGATCTAGGTATGTGTTTTTTGTTCAGCACCACACAGCAATCGATCTTCAAGTTTATTGTGAGGCAATAAAATTGAGAATTGATTGATTGTTCTGCGCCAATTTTGAAGTAATGAGTCTTGCTCTATTTTCGGTTGTTGCTTGTGGTTGATGGATGGTGGCAGATAATGAAGATGTTCTATTTTTTAGAGGTTGGTCGACTATTCAAAAAGTAACATCTAGAGAAATTAAATAAAATGTGCGTGTCGAACCAGGCACAGTGTAGAGTTCTGTATTACCCGTCTCTTAAACCATGTCAGAAAATTGTACTTCACTATTATTAGATTACAAAGTTACAATGGTTTTAAGTCATTTTCTATGGAACTATTAGGAATTTTTTACTTACCCAGTTCCATTTTTTAAGTGGGTCGACTAATACTCGTTAACTTGTAAAGCCTACTTCGCTGTGATAGTTTTCCTTCTCAATTCGTTTTATTTGCCACTACTATGAATTTTTCGTCTTCAAAAACAACTGTTTAGCTTGCAGAGAGAGGACACACTTGACTTTAACAAAAATTTTCACTTTAAAGCTTAATATTTCGCAAACGGATCCTTGGATGGAAAAATGGTGTTAACAAAGCCGCAATATTTTTACACGACCTATCCAACGACACCCCACACCATGGGGTAGACGATAACAAATAAATCATCGCCACTTTACATATATTGGGGCCACCCTAAAACAATGTATTTCAATATTTACCAATATTTTATTTTACCACTTTGTCGTGGTGATTTATATGTATACCCATACCAAATTTCAACTTTCTAGCGCCAAGCGTCTCTGAACTAAACCGCAGACATCCGTCTGCGGTTTAGTTCAGAGACGCTTCAGAGACAGACGTTCAGAGACAGACGGACATGGCGATACTATAAGGGTTCCTTGTTGACTGCGGAACCCTAAAAACCGGACAACGCAAGTCTGTACAAACTCGTCAAGTTCATCCATAGCGAGAATCAAGTCTCAATTATTTCGAGTACACATTACCTACATTTGAAGTTGATACCACCACGAGGTATTGAAAAAAAAGGGTATTCACAGACTGACATACAGACAGATACATAGATAGACACTGAAGTGATTATATACATATACGGGTCACATACGGTTCTTTACCATTAGTTTAACAAAGCTTAAAGCAGAAGGTAGTTGAGAAATGTGTAGTATGTTATTTACTGCTTCTCAGGTTGAATATTGTTCCTTATTGAAAATTACTAGAAAGAAAAGAAAGAAAAAGAGTTTATTTGCATGACGCATGACGCATTGCTCGCAGAGCAGATGGTCGATGGGGCCGAAAAGTTGGAAGACCTCCCACAAGGTGGACCGATGACCTGGTGAGGGTCACGGATAGCCGATGGATGCGAGACGCACAGGACCGGTTGTTGGGGCGACAGCTGGGGGATTTCTATGTGCAGCAGTGCACTTTCGGCTGATATAATGATGATGAAGCATGACGTATACCAAAAAACTAAATAAATAAAATTACAAAAGCTATGCAAGTTGGGAAGATATGCATCACATTAGGGCAAAGCGGCCATCGCTCAGCATAATGCTGGGACTTGTTTGCGAGACTACAACTAAATATTCACTTCAAGGTATTATCGTTAGTCGAAATAATTACTCGTACATACCTATCGTAATAAACCCTTTCTTTTTATTTTTACTATCCAGTATCCACAGACAAGTATAAATTCAGTTTTATTATGGCTCATAAAATAATATTTCAAGAAATGATTTATATTTGAATCTTGCCAATATCCTCAATTGATATTCACACTCGAAACACTCAGAAACGTTTAAATTCTGGTTTGCCAGAAATAAAACAGAAGTTTTCAATTAAAATGTCATTAAATGGCTCCACATTTAAATCGTCACGGTTCATGTCGTTTTTACCACAGATAAAAAGGATAGAAAATCTTTTTATTAGAAGTATCAATTACACCATCTGAAGTTTTAAGTACCTACAAATAAATAAATAAAAACATTTCGTATCAATTGGCAACGTTTTTCTTTTTCGAACAAAAACATTAAACGTTTCGTTTTTGTAAAAAAAGGCAGAGAGTTCCGAAATAAGCAACGATACCTACTGAACAATTTTTTTTTTAGTGGCATCTCGCAGTTTAACCTATTAGGTCATCGACTGCTTAACCGGGCTTGCCTGTGGTGGCCTTTATTAAAGCTTCCAGCCAGGGCTTATTAAAACTAACAAACTAAGCGACTACACGCTAAGGGCATGCCCTGTGGGGCGGCCTTGGCTTAGGGCGTCGCTGGGGGGAGGACAGCTAGGGACAGGCTGGATCGAATATCGATAAAACTACAGGCACAGCGGCGCGGGCTGGTTCGAGCAAGGGTCGGGGCGGATATTGACGGGAACGTCGTGGCGGGCCTCGACGGCGAGGGCGGAAGGACGGCGGTCGTGGTTTGCGAAGAGTGCTGGTCCTTTTTCGACTCTCTTGGAGAAGAGTGGTGGAGTCGTCGGGCGTGAACGACTGAACTCAGTCACTCTTTCTCTTTTAAACACAAGCAAGGCTAAAGGAATATCATTGAAAATCACTTTCCAGTATAAGGAAAGGATGCCAAACTGTTTTTTATTTGTATCCTCAAAACTGTTTTTTTCTTTTGGTGTCCACCCTTTTACACTAACTTTAGTATCAGAAACACACGCAGAAAAAAGCTCCAAGTCATGTACGGTACGAGTATAACTCTTCTGTTTCAAATTGTTTAGTGGCTTGACGCAAACCGGCTCGCGAGCTGAATTCAATTGTAAGACAATTTGCCGACGATACCCGAGTTTCACACTCCGATGGTGTCGTTCTCGCATCAAACAGAACTCGCGTTTTATAAATATATAAAAAGATAATCTATATATACCTATTGCTTAAAAGGGGATCGAGTTTCTGTGTTTAAGCGATGTGAGGTCGACGACATACTTGAGGCTTTTATCGAATCACTTTAGGCTGTTTGAGGACATTAAGATGATCAGGTAATATTAAAACTGAGAATAATTTTAAATTTTAACTATAAATCACCAGCAGAAATGTATGTCACCGGAAACTTGCAAACGCCGTAAGATTGTGAAATATCGCGTGAAAGTGTAAACCATTTTTTTTTAATAAGACACAGATATATTGGAAACTATGGAATTGAGATGGGATTTCGTGATAAATCAGTGAATTTGCCACCTTTCGCTTTTGAATATCAAAATTTATATAAAATTCTGCCGTTAAAAAGTGACTGACAGACAACGCACAGCCGAAATTCCTGGTCGTAGAAAGCTGCAACTTGACGGGGAAAAGTTAGTGAAATTATATTCTAACTAGCTTTTGCCCGCGACTTCGTACGCGCATATCCCATTTTTTCTGTTCCGGTAGAAATTTCGGGAAATCCCGACTACGGAGTTTAGGGAGGCTACATGCCAAATTTAAGCTACCAGTAGTTTCGGGTATGCGTTCTCTGTCAGTCACTCAGTCAGTTACCTACGCAAGAGTTTTATATTATATATATGAATTGACTGAGGTCTTACCCTCAAATGCATTTCAATACAACAATGTTCTCGATATCTCAAGAATTTTATTCAAAGCACGATCCTGGATCGATTTATCTCGTAGTAGTTATACAGCCAAGAACACGTTCAAGGAGCGCAAGGATAACTGCATTACACTTTTTTCATTGACAACAATATTGAAGTTGTCGTTCCAGAGTGCAAGAAAGATAAAAAGACGAAGACGAAGTTAATAGAAAACTGCTTGTTATTAGTTCTGATAACACGTAGTTGCAACAGACAATCTACTTCATTTACGTAACAGAAAAGTACAAAAGCAGCGCTGGTTTAAATGATAAATGATATTTATTTTGCAAGTAGCTTAAACATAACACTTTTACACGTTAATCTTTTTGGTCATTTTATGTTGGATGAGGCTGGTGTTTCCTAGCTGACTACCCTGAGAAGAAACACCGAAACAAACTCAGAGGTCAAAGTCTCTTTTAAAGTCCATACAATCTATACTAAAATAACAACTAAAAAAACAATACCAAAGTAAGGACATTTGGGTAGGCCGCATAAATAACTCAAACTACCAAACTCAAACGAAACCCTAATATGGCGGGCGATCAACATAGTCCTCACATTCACAATGCGTTTTATGAGAACCATGTAGTTTATATGTTAAAACCTCACTGCTAAAACCTCACTGTTAAAACCTCACTGTTAAAACTTTAGTGAAACATGCTAAAAGAGAACTATCATCCCACCTAAAGCTAAGGTTATTAGTGAGATTTTTTTGGTAGCGTAGTTTGACAGAAAACGATCAAGTTATATTTTCATAGTGCAAATACTAGAATGAGGAAGTTTTACAGAGCAATTATAATAAAACCACACCACAACCACAGACTACAAAATAATTACAGCACAATAGCGTCATAGTCATCTAAATTTATCCTTAAATATTTTATTTGAGGATAAAGTGCGAGTTAGACTCGCGCACCGAGGGTTCCGATCGAGTCTTGATTTTTATCAAGTAAACATTACCTACGGATACATCAATGTACGTCACGTTCATTTCTTCAACCAAAAATATAAGTTTTTATTCGCATTTTTTTTTGGTATGTTATAAAGCACAAATTCCTTATTTTCGGACATTTTCCTGTACTTACACTGTAAGATCTATCTTCTTGGAAAAATTCAGGACTGTGGGTCAACGGCAAGTACCCTATAGGTTTTGATTCCCTTGCGAGACACAAATAATGCGCCATAAACGGAGCTTAAACGGCCTTATCTTTAGATTGCGTTGACTTTGAAGTTTGAGTGAAGAATTTTCACTGCTCCAAGAGGTAGCTGTTCTGAATACTTGGAGTTAATTCCAGCTTGATTCCTTTACGCGTTCCTGAGAAAAAAGGTCTTGACAAACAGACAGACGGACAACAAAGTGATCCTATAAGGGTTCTGTTTTTGCCGACTGAGGTACGGAACACTAAAAAAGAGGGAAAGATTGAAAAATACAGGTTTATAGAATAGCAACACAGTCAAAGAAAACATCCGTTAAATACGTACAAAAACTTGCCATTATAAAAAACTTCTAAAACAAAATTAATATGGATCACCAAAACCGTACATAATCCTACCAATACTTCATTGAGCTATGTGTATGGAGAATTCCATTCAAGGTCGCGTGCAACTGGCATCTAACAAATTACTTCCGAGGCGATATCTCCGCTCCATTTATCTTTTGTTCAGCCTCCATTATACGTGCTTACCCACCTGAAGACAAAGCGCGAACTTATAATTGACTTGTATTGCTTATTAGTTTAGTTATCTGTTTTGTTTGTGGAATAAAAGACGAGTTTGTTGTGGTGTTTTGCGTAATAGGAGGTTGCATAGCTATACAAGGGATCTTTGCAATTACCAGCCATTATTTTTTGAATCCTTGTATCTATATATGTACATAAAACAAAGTCGGTCTAGTTTTTTTAATCTTTATTTATTCAAAGGATGTTTGTACACTTATGTGACGATGTCAATCCCGTCGTACTGCTACAAAAACAAATTGGTTGCCTGTAAAGTCGGTTTACAGACGATAGTTAAACGTGACAACATCATAACAAAACATTGATGAAATGATTGCATACTTTTATGAATAAAATTAATTCGTGCAGCGCTCTCGCTCCGATCGTAACGTTACAATGAGCGTAACGTTACGATGAGTCATCCTTTTTCGTGCGTGCAGCTGGCGTTCATCGATTTATTAGACGTTGTCACATCTAATTAATAGAAAAATAGAAAAAAATAGACTTATTTCTTAAATAATATAAAGGAGTACGACATTTTTGCTGCATCTAGTGAGGTTTGGCTTAAATGCCATGAAACATTCATTTTAATAATAATAATAATAATAAACATTTAATTCAGATAAAAATCCATATTTCGAAATACACACACACACTAAAACACAATTAATTGACATAAAAAATAAAACAAAACAATAAATAAAAACTTACACACACAAAAAGAAAAACAGTTCAGGACACAGTTACACACCAACACACACAAAAACAGTTAAGGACACAAATACAAACATTAGGACGAGGAGGAACTGACCACCGCTCACAGTGCAGTATGCAAACGTATCCAGTGGCGCAGCAGTGGAGAGTCCCACCTGTCTGCGAACACGCTTATAATACTATTGCTACTGGACCTAACACGACTGAGCAGCGACGCACACTGCTTCCTTATAAGAGCATGAAACCCATCAGTGTGCGCTTCTACGAACATAGTCGAAGCACTGCAAAATCGTGGTAGCCCCAGCAGCACTCTAAACGCGTTGTTGTATTGAACACGTAGAGCGCTGTATGACCCCGGTGTGTAGTTAACCCACAGGCTGCGCGTGTAAAGTGTTTGGCAGTAAGACTTAAAAAGAGTCACTTTCACTTGATTACTGCTATGCGCGAACCTGCGGGCCAACATATTACAACGGACAGCCAACGCCCTACGTGCCCTTTCCACATCCGTGTTGTCCCTTAGGTCTTCGGAAACCCAGTGGCCCAGATACTTGAACTGAGCGACTCTGTTTAAGGGGGTACCATCTAAGGTGACTGCAGGTACAGTCACGTAACTTTTGCCACGCCCCTTAAATACTAGGAGTTCACTTTTCTTCGCGTTGTATCTGAGCCCATGGGCCTCCGCATAGGACTCACACCTCCGTACCAGCTTACGTAAACCTCCGATCGATGGACTCAGCAGTACCATATCATCTGCGTAACTAATATTGTTGACACAAACTCCGTCTATGGAGCACCCGACGCTGGCACTGCTGAGTTCACCGACAAGTCGGTTAATGTACAGATTGAAGAGCTTCGGTGAAGTCAGTCCACCCTGTCTCACCCCGCACTGCAACCTGTACACATCCGAGAAAGAGCCTGCCCATCTGACACTATTTTTCTGATTGTTGTACCAATACCTGAAAATAGATATAACTTCCGGACTGCAATCTGTCTCACTCTCGAGCTTGCGCCATAGTTTGTCATATGACACCAGGTCGAAAGCTTTTGAGAGATCGAGAAAACATGCAAAAACGGGTGTTTTCCGATCACTGTATAATAATTTTAGCCAAACCTAACTGTGATGTGTGTGTTTGTTATACCATTTATAACTTAAGAACGGCTGGACCGATTTTGGTGATCTTTGGTTTGTTGGATTTGTCTTTGCTCCGAATAGCAGAATAACTTTTAAAACATGGGAAAAATTAAAGAAAAAAAAATATGTACATAAATCATTTTCGAATACATTATGCATTTCTGATATGGGACAAAAACAAAACACGGCAAACAATTATTTTGAGGCGGTTAGAAGTTTGCCAGGCTCACCAGTTAGGTATAAATAAAAGACACGATTAAAACAAAAATCAAATCGTTTAAAAAAAAACAGCTGTTCCCTACATTTTGCGGAGTTATGTAAGTAAAAATATACGGAACAACTGTTTTTTCTTTTATGTGACTTGATTTTTTGGACTTTTAACGTAACCCTTTACATCAAAAGGATGTAAAATAACCATGGTGATTTCATGTATTTTATTTTTTAAAGTAAAATAAACAATAGTTACTTGTTAAAATTATTAGTTTTTCAAATAAAGCGACATGTCTATTTACCTAATTAACCATGCGCATGATAATTGTTGTTATGATTTTTGAAATAAAATAGAATGTTTATATCTTTCAGCACAATTCGAATGGCCAGTTGGCTAAATGATAAAACCCAATTTAGGTTCAAACACGATTCAGAATAATAAAACTTCTTTATATTTTTTAAACAAAGGACAATCGATTTGTTTTTTTTTTGTGTTACTTGTGAACACACAGAGTATACAAAGAGGGTCTATAAAACGAACGCGTGCTAGTGATGGCAAACGAAATAAATACAACAAGTTACAACACGATAAAAAACTTTCTAGTCGTCCACAAACATGCAAAATTACTAACGAACGTACACTTTATACGAATATTTTCAGCGGAAAAATAGAAACTGTTAACGGTCGATTGGCGACCACTTTGAATGTGTTCAACTGGACTAAAACGTTACTGTTAAAAAAATACCCGTTCTTGGAACGAATTTATAATACTTTTGGAACTCGTTCTTTTGCAACCTACTGGAATGGTTTCTGCGGATTGGATTTCTTTGAATTCTAAATGAATGCGGATTTGAACTTACGCTCTCGCGTATCAAGCAAATTATGCGCAGCGCCAATGGCTAACAGCCATATCCTACCTCCCCATACCATAATTCTGTAACTCTTTATCCCAATTTATTTGGAGACGGAGCAGCCTGAGCCAGCACTAGACAATTGACATTCTGTCAGCGGTCGCGTAGCGAAGGCGATTGTTAAAACGTCAAAATGTATGGGAATTGAATTAACCAACGCCACCTAAATGTCACCTGTTTGATCAGCCGGTCGATTCAGCCGGTCGTTCTGTAAACATGTCGAAGTGAAGGCTTGGGTGAAGTGATCACGAGATGAGCTGTTAATCCATACAATCAAGATGTCACGTGGTCACGGAGTAAGCTGTCATTCCATCTTGATTATGTGGATTGACAGCTCACCTCTTGATCACTTTACCCAAGCCATCACTTCGACATGTTTATAGAATCGACCGGCTGTTGTATTTTAGCATTTCGACAAACGCATTCGCTGAACGACTCTTTGTCTAAGCTCTAGACAGACTGGCTCCTCTAAGACTCTAGAGCCTCAGGTCATCTCTATTCACCATCATTTCAATGGTCACTTCTATTCTAAGCATATATTTTCATCTATTACACAATCTATCCACTGTTTCTTCAATAGTCTACCCCAACACCTGCACCACAATATCGCTGATAAAAAATCATACCACATTATCAACAGAAGTTACAAATACAAAAGAAACAAAATGTCTGCCACACAACCTTTGCGTGTCGTCATTTGCATTCAGCCATACATTGTCATATATCGTCCTCTTTCAAGCGTTACCATGATTTATGTTGATATAAAATAAATATATATTTGGTACACATTACTAACGGCCCCGTTGAATGTTATGGCTTTAGCCCATGAGACGTATAAAACATGGGTTAAGCGCGAATGTTACTGAAATGTATGGTTCTGGAGAAAATGGAGCAGTTTTAAACTTTAACGCTTTCGTTTTCTAGTGATCTCATACTGCAGAAAGATAGATAGAAGTATTTTCATTTTGTGCAACATTATATTTCAAAAATGTTTTAAAATGTTCTTTTTTTTTATTTCGGGCGTTGGATCGTGCAAATCTTTCTACATCGTTCTCACATATATGTATGTTTGTATAATTTTTCACACAAATGATGTAACCGCATAATTGTAAAAATCATTGATTTAAAAGAGTGTCTGTGGAGTTTCTTGCACGTTCTTCTCCATAGAGATCTACGCTTTGGAACGTGTAATTAGCTTCACCTCTTTGGACAGACCGACCTTGACTATTCAAAACTGGCTGTAATTTGAGCTTCAGTTTGAGTATTAAAGGGAAAAAACAATAAAACTTTGTCAAAAAGAAGATTAACAATATTATATATTGTTATTTCATAACAAACAAACAAAGATCCTATAGGCATTCAAGAGTGCATATTAAGAACGGTTCGTCTAACTTGATTGTGATGAGCTCTTAATTCAGCATTTGTATTAAAGCCCCTTAATAATATTCCAACGAATTTGCACGTGCTTATGTTTTTACAATTGTATATCTTGATCTTATTTGTCGATCGTAAATAGTAATAAATAAATATACCGTTTACATTATCCAATAACTCACAAACTTATTACCCCAGTATTTCACATCTTCTTTAACACCAAACCCACGCACATTGCCCTCAATACCAAATACCATATCATACTCTCAAATAACTCCGCTGAATGTTTCACACTCCAGACCGCGGAACCCTGAATATACTTCACGTTAGGGGCGCTACACACTTAAGCGGGCCCGCATTGAACGGCACTGCCTGGTGGCAAAATCGAATATACAACGTATAGTAGAATTTTGGTAATACCTCATTGTATTCATAATTATGAACAACTTTTACAATGACAATAAATTCGCAAAAAACAAATCGAATGCCCCATACAGTGACATAACACGACAAAATGCACTGAACAGATGATGTTTTTCGCATTTTTATTGCGTTAATTCTGTTACACGGTAGATGGACGTTCGGGTAACGGCCACCCGACTATGCCAGTCAGGTTTTGGCGATCAATATTAGTTCAGTAGTGCTAAGAGTGTGGGAAGACGTCGTGTTGATAATTAACGGACTACCCGATTGGCACTGGGCGAATAAAATACAACATTTGTGTAGTAATTAATTCGGGACCGCCTTTTTGTTCAACAAACACTGCCAAACCGATTGTGCCGGCCCGCTTAAGTGTGCAGCGCCCCTAACTAGAATACCCCAATTTATAGGTCACTAAAAATTTATGTTGGTGATTCCTTTTCAGCTGACTTTGATGTGTCAAGACCCTAATATCCTGTGTAATGACGTCATAATCGTTGTGTGGGTACTTTTATACGAAGAAAAAACCACAATGGTCATTTTAGGGAGACATTTGTATATGCTTTGAGTATTTTGTTGACCCTCACACTATTTATTTTGGTTTTATGTATTTTTTAGTACATAGTTTGGTCTTATAGTCATAGATCTATCAACTAGTACCGCAGTCCATCTAATATCCGCTGTCGAAAATATATGGCAATAATAAAAAACATTTTCAGAAAAAGCGTTTTCGTTTTATAGAGCGCCATTACAAATATACAGCAAATAAACTTTTTTACAAAAAAATACAACCGACTTCCAAATAAATACAATTTTGAAAGTCGGTCTTTTGATTATTTGTTCCTAATTTAACACCGACTTCCGAAATTAAAGGTATTTTATACTTTGTAGTGTTTTTATTTCTTCGGAAGTCAGTTGTAATTTTTTGTAAAAAAAGTGTTTTGTTTTTCACTTTTTAGTGGTACCCCTACCTAACAGCTACTGGAAAGTCACAGGAAAGCAAAATACGTAAATTCGTTTATGTACTCGGATGACATATTTTCTATATTCCCCAACTATTTTGATTTAAGACCAAACTAAATTTGACAAAATTTGTATGGGACTAATCAAAACATGTTTTTTTTTTCAAATCGGTTTATAAATGACGGAGATACGAGGTAAGAAACAAAAAATTACTTGTCTTTTAAAAAAAGAAAACATCTATTTTGAGATTGGAATATCTGTATGATTTATCAAACGTTAACACCAATCTATCGTTCATTTACAGATCGGTGTTAACGTTTGACAAATCACACAGCAGCTTTTTAAATCGCTATAAAAACGTAGATCGTTCATAGCACAGTGCTACGCCGTAGCAAAGTGCGTAGCACAATTTCGTAGCAGTAATCATCCATTAATTTTTATACGTTTAGGCTCAAATGTTACGATGCTGCGGATACTTCCTCATACACCTAAAGGGCTATCGGTTTGAATACCCCAATACATTTAAAAGGGTACAACCATTTTTGTGCTGTACATCTTTAACTGAGTAAGGAAGTTTGGCGAAACCAATGTATCCATATGTATGTTTGTTTATCGGAAACTGTTAACTTCGTCCTAACGATTTGTATCGATTTTTTGTTTAATCCACTTCCTTGGACTATCGGTGGCAATATTTTTGTAGTTCTATGCAATATGAAAAGGTACTGATTAATTCAAATTAGTTCTTGACCTTCCGCAAGCGAGATTAAGTTCTCCGTATGATATTTATTACTTATTTCGAGAGAGTCGAATACTTGTCTCATAATAAAACAGGCCAAATTTTTTTTTTTTTAACTGCAATCCTATGTATAGCTGGCCTTATACCGTTTCACCTGGTCATAGTGTTAGTACTGCTGTGCGATTGACTGTACCAATTAAAAACTAAAACTAAACACACTCCACTTTAACTTAAAATCAGAGAGTAAAGACAATTTCAGAGTTACTTATCGCCGACATATTTATAGCGATTAGAAACGTATGTTAAATATCTATAAATATAATCCCCCCCGCACAAGTCTTTCACCTCAGCATGTGTTGCTATATTTAAAAAAAGAAACTATTAAGCTTAGTTTTTGAATTCAACCGAATCTGAATTCGAATGTTCTTTTTACACAATACCCAAACGTTTTTTTACAACAATCTACCAGCCATAAAGAATAACTCACGTCTAACGCATTCGTAGTAAATTAAAGCGAGTACGATGTTCTGGTAGTACAACACTACCGCAGTAGATACTGCTATTCTATGGTACTGCACTGCGACGAGATATGCATATTTTGAGAGCTAAATCACTTTCAAGTATCTCAAGTATCGTGGCATGGGATGACATGATTTTGCTCGGTAACTAAATTATATAAAGATGAAGAAGAAAAATGTTTATTTGGGACTTGCACGGGAAAAACAAGAAAAATATATGTCATAGTTGATTTCTGTGAAGTTTTATATTGAAGTCTATTATTATAAAAAGTAGTTTGTGCAACTAGAAAAAAACAAAGACATATACCTACTTATAAGCTAGGACTAGCAGCACTTGGAATAAATTCAGCTTACTTTTATTACCTTGGGTTCTGCCTGTAAAAATAATTGTCAGTGTAAATGAATAAATAAAATAAAATACTTAATTTTAGGTATCCGTAAAGTATCACGCTTTAAGTCTTATATCTGTTAATTGTCCTATTTCTTACACTAAAAATAAAACCAACAAAAATAAGTGACTTTGAAAATAAAATGGCATGGCTTTAGTATAAAGTTTCGAAGTTTAAATTAAATTTAATAGAATTGCAATATCATAGGTAAAAATCTTGTGCTTTTGCACCCACTGCCGAAAATAATGGTATCTATTTCTGTCCTGACCAACTCTAAACAAGTTCTGTGATCGCGATTAATTTCAACAAGTAAAAAACCACTGTTTTCATTTAGGCCCAATGTTAATACAAGGAAGGATGGCAATACTCAGCGGTTGACCAGCTCTGCTATGAATGATAATGAACTAATCTAACATGGATTCGATCCGGGATCTCGCAATCAGCATCTGCATTCATAACCAAATAGGGAAACGACTAACGAGACCAATATAAAAACAAAAATTATCACACTATTACATTCGTTTTTAATCTTAGAATGTTGGCTAGCCATACGCTTTCAAGCAAATTGTATTATTATTTGCTATGTATGCTTTGGTTCAAACGGAAGCAATTGGTTTTTTTTACTCTTATTAGTCGTTTATTCCCACAGAACGGCACGGGAACGCATATTTCGAAAACACAAACATCGAAGGCGTCGGTGCGCCATCTTCGGCCGAGACGCCTTGGTTCGTCTCCACCAAGAGGCGCAACTATGTGACACTAGCAAATCTTCGTACAAAATGTGTAGATCGTGATGCAAGGGCAGCAGCATCCACCGCAGCAGCCTCCGCACATTTTGTCCAGTTGAAAGTGAAGAGTAATTTAAAGAGAAATAAAATGGTCGAGAGTAGACTAAAAGTAGAGTAAAATTGTGGAAAGAAACTTTTTTTAAAAAAAATTAAAAGTTTTTTTTGAGATTTTTGGTTCTTTAATTACAATATGTGTATTAAACAAGCGATTTCATTGTACCACTTAAATAATAACAATTACTAAAATTCATCTTTCAATACCTCTCTTTTCCTCCAACATTGAGTGACAGTAAGCGGAAAACACCCAAATCCTTCATACTAAAAAACACAGGAAAACACGTTCAGTCGATATGTACACAGCACAGTTTACCGAGCCCAGGTGTTCGTCGCGATGAAATATAGTAATTCCGGCAGCTACAGACGCGCACAATATTAATCGTATTTACGTATGATCGACTGTTGTGTACGACTGTACGTGTTTTTTGTGACGTCGTGTTTGTCGGTATGAATTATTCTCGAAAGATGGAAGTGAAATTTGGTGTAATGGGTGAATGTAGAGTCACTTGTATCATTAGCCTGGACAAAAGCCTTACCTCACCATCGTCATCGTCAACATTTCAGCCGAAAGAAGGAATTTGAATTTGAGGACTATCACCACTGAGAGACTAAACCCTTCGAGGTGTAGCAGCTCTCAGTCTTACTTAATGGGCCCACAGATTAACTCATAGGATGCTTTGAAATTTTAATAGGTGCGTGTAAAAGTTTATTCGGCGACCACATCATCACTTTCATCAGGTGAGATTGTCGTCAAACGATAGCCTATCATCAACCCAACTCCAACTTCCAGTCAAACCGTACCAAGCTGCATACCAGTATTTTACGTGGAGCGGCTGCGTACCAGACCTCCACAACCCATTAACTGGGTAACACGGTACTCCTTGACAAGACTGGTGTCAGATTATCTGGCTTCTGACTATCCCTAACGACTGCCAAAGATCTACAAACGACAGCCGGGACCAACAGCTTAACGGGCTTTCCGAGGCACGGAGGAGTCTCGGATCTTAAGATGGTCACCCATCCATAGACCAACCTCGGCAAGCGTTGCTTAACCTTGAAGATCGGCCCGTGCGACTATTATTATTTAGCCATGAGCTCCTTATACGAACGATAGCCTATCAATAATAACTACCAAAACCAGGAGAAGTGCTCGCAAAATAAAATAAAACCGGTTTTGTTTTTTATTTGTTCTATTTAAGGTCAAAATTCTTAGAATGATAGAACAATTTAATAAAATAATTTCATAAGATAAGTAACCTCATAATAAGCCAGAATTTTAATATTTCACATTTATCTTTATCTCGACCTTACGCAGAAATTATTCCAAATATTTAGATTTTCATTCTTAGCTTTCTGCGTAAATTCAAAACATCTTTGTATCGCCAAGATCTGCGTTGCTAAATAGACTATGGTATTAAACTCACAAAGAGAATGTTGGTTATTTTCTTTGATTCTATTATTTTGTGAGTTGGAAATGCTTCTAATAAACTTAAATTAACTACACTTAACGAAATTATGATGATGTGTGCGATAAAAATGTTTTAATAAACTGATCTCATTATAATTAATTATTACTATTATTGAAACTTGGTGTCTGAAATGAAGGTGGGCGGGTCACGTGACACGCTACACTAACATCAGGTGGACGAAGACCGTGACTATGTGGAGAGGACCTCATGGGTACAGAAGGGAGGCCAAAGGCAAGGTGGAAGGACGAGATAGAGACCGTCGGAACACGTAATTGGTACAACCTTGCAAGAAATCGCAACGAGTGGCGATCTCTGGAGGAGGCCTTCACCCGAAGAGGGGTCCAGATGGCATGTTTAACGGACTAACATTATCCATACCCATTACTATTCATACGAATGTACATGCCTATGGCAAAATAAAGGCTTTTTAATTTTATTTATTTATATTATTGAAACTTTATGCACTTATTTAGAGCACTATGCAAAAAAGGCGGATTAATTTAATATAAGCATTTGCTACCAGACAAAGACATTTATTTATTTATTTAAACTTAATGTACAATAGTGGTACATGGGCGGACTTAATGCATCAAGGCATTCTCTACCAGTCAGCCTTTGGGTTAAAAAGACTACACTGTGGTTGGTTACAATGCACAGAAGCAAAGAGAATGCTGCCCATTCTCTTGTGAGTCCCTTAGTCGCCTCGTACGACACTCAAAAGAAGTGATGGGATGATTCTATTTTTTTACGTTCGATACCATACAGAATATATTTAATACATAAATCGAATTAAACCTTTTTAAAATGATTTTTGCAGATTTGAGTACCGACATATTTTATCACGCCATGTTATTTTTTATTCAAAAACCAGGCAATCAAAATCTACGTAAAATATTTATTTTGAATAAATGAATTTTCATACGAATTGTCAAATGACGAAACTTTTCATACAAAAACGGCCCCCAGCTACTAAAAATCACTGGACTGTAATATAAACACAAAGTACATTTTATTAAAAAATAACGCGAATGGATTTCTGAAAAAATAACCGGAAAAATGAAATCCCAATTTTTGTACCTATGTTATTAAAATAAACTGTCATGGATGTCATCCATCAGTCGTTATCATGTTCACATACATAAATGTTTGTTTTACATAATACAGAGTGAATTTTTATTCATTCGCCTTCTTTCAGGAGGTGTAGTTAACGTTGGTTGTATTGTTGAGTAATTGACTACCAACTGTTAGAGCGGATACGCACTCCTTCCGATCCGAATCCGTGAAAATACGTTCCGTAGTAGTCACAGAACTATTTGTACGGTAGTTAACGCACTAGATCCGACTACCTTCATCCGAGTTTTTTCGTGAGTCTCCAATTCGGAAGAAATACTGACAGACCAAAGTAGCCGTAATACTGTTTGTATAAACGCTTTCGCATTACCTCGGATTGAAATCGGACAACTTGAATTTGGATCAGAGATCGTATTAGTGCGTAAGCAATATCCGAATTCGGTACGAGTTTTTTATAATCGTATTTTTACGGATTCGGATCGGGTGCAGTACGTAAAGGCTCTTAGTGTCGGATGGATAGAAATAAACAAAAATAATCTGTTAAGAAAATTTAAGTACCCCCAAGAGTTTTCACATCGACCGGAAGTATGCATCACTCGACAAAATTTGTTTTATGCGAACAGCTGAAGAGTTGAATTCCGTGCCCGAGACTGTGTTTCCTGATAGCTACAACCTGAGGTCTTTATGTCAATAGCGAATAGGTTGCTTCTAGGTAAGAGCGCTATTCCTATCGAGCATATCATCGCTTACCATAAGGTGGGATAGTGGTCAAACACGGGCAGATCAATAAACGAAAATAAGACGGGGGAGCCACATCTTAGCAAAAATTGTTTACATTCATGAGTACATTCACATCTGCCTAGCCTTTTCCCAAATATATTGGGGTCGGCTTCCAGTCAAACCGGATTCATCTGAATACCAGTATTTTACGTGGAGCGGCTGCCTACCAGACCTCCACAATCCATTAACTGGGTAACACGGTACACCTTGGCAAGACTGGTGTCAGATTATCTGGCTTCTGACTATCCGTAACGACTGCCCAAGATCTACAAATGACAGCCGTGACCAACAGCTTAACGTGCTTTCCGAGGCACGGAGGAGTCTCGGTATGTTAAGATGGTCACCCATCCACAGACCAACCTCGGCAAGCGTTGCTTAACCTTGAAGATCAAACCGTGCGGCTGTTATTATTTAGCCACGAGCACTAAACCTCTAAAATATTGCCAGTAAATTGAAAGTCACCCTGTGTTGTGAATGTATGTTAATCGATGTTAATACTATGCACTGCAACATTATGCTTCTGAAACTTGTGTATACTATGTTGTTTTTGAATTATTCATCCAGTTTTGTTCGATGCTTTTAAAAGCGGTTTTTTGAACTGTAGAACTGATTGCAGGGTTAACAATAAGTGGGTAGTTTGCATTCAGTGGGTGTATATGGGATAATCTGAACTTTTATTGTACTTTTTAAATGGAATTGATGCTAAACGCTTCAGTGCACGAACAATATTAAATTACAAGGGAGACGGGGGATTCAATTTAATTTGTCCAATAAAATACAAAGAGAAGCTGAATTCAAGTTTAACTCAACGGAGTGAAATGACACACGTAAAAGTATAATTTTCTATCTCCAGAGTCAATGACAATTTCAAACAGCTGCCTAATTTCCCTGAAGAAATTTCCCAGCGATGTGTAAAATGACTGACACTTTGTCGACTGAAAATTATTTTTCGCACACCTCAATAAGAAACAGAATAACAATCACTTTCACCTCAAAGTAAAAATTCAAACAGGTCACGTATTTATTAAAATAAAACGTCACATAAAATATTAGTTTCAAGATCTTTTCTTTTTACGGACAGCTTTATTTTTTTGCATTGAAAAAGTATCTTTTTATATTTTGATCCGAAAATATCACGTTTCGCCCCACCGGGGATCACCTATATCTGTCAAAGATAAAAATTCCCATCGTAATGTTGGCTATCATTTGTCATATTCACTCACCCACGTGAACGGAGGGGCCACGAAATGAGTTGGTTTTATGAGAAGCTACGAAAACTGAAAGATAATGACTTCAAATTCAACAAGAGGTGATACGTTCACGGTTTTCCTTTCATGGATTAAGTTATTTTAGTTTTATAAAGTTATGACTTTTGAGATCCGTCAAAGCTAGAGGTTAGTCGTTTAAATATTACAGTTGAAAGTTATAACGTGAAGCAAGAGATATTCAATCGCAACATAAAATTTAAACTGGAAAGAATAATATGGAATGAACTCCTAACGTGTTATTATTGAAGTCGTGTGTGACGAATAAGAACCCAAGGTATTTCAACAAATTAATAGCTGTCTTTGTAGCATTTCTAGAGGAAAAAAATATGTTTTGGAACATATACAACGTGTAACAGAATAAACGCAATACATTTTAAGGGGTCATTGTACTCATAATTATGAACAACTTTTACTATGGGACCAATACTGAAATCGCGAAAAAAAATCTGCTGTTCAATACATTTTGTCGAGTTATGCGCACATAAATGTATGGGGCAGTCGATTTTTTTTTCGCGATTTCAGTGTTGGTCCGATAGTGAAAATTGTTCATAATGATGACAATGACCCCTTAAGAGGTATTGAGTTTATTCTGTTACAGGTTGTAAACCTAATGAAAAATGCGTCATCGAAAATCGCTAACTTAAACTCCCCACTGAGAAAGATATGGCGATGCTTTGTAGATCATATCAGGCTTTTTGTTTCGCGTAGAGAATTTATTAAGTGCCCCTGTGGGTGACAGATTGCCCTTTCAGATTCTAGGTGGACAACCGCACGTCAGTATCCACTCGGATTGAAAAGAACGACCTTATTGCTACGGAATAAAAGCGGTGTTAATGTCACATTTTTACTTTGGACGTGACATTTAGTTTACGTGGATAGTGAAACAAATGATTTTTTTATCTTCTGGACTTATGTGTGAATTGGGGTCTTTGGGGTTCTCGTCGTCGGTTAGATGATCTCTAACCAGAGCATGGGATTCGGTTCCCATGGTTAAAGCTAAGAAGAGCACCCTATGTGCGAAATTCTTGTCAGGAGAAGTGTTAAGGGTAATATTACCTTGAGTCTGGGTATTACCCGACCGATTGCAAGAGGTTGGCGTAATTTTAACTTCGGATTTACTCCATTTGAGAAATATAAAATCAGAAGGTCTGTAGGTCAGTCTGGTTATACAAAGTAGTGAGAAACTACGGCAGAAATTGGCAGAGATGTGAGGAGTTTATGCCAAACAGTGTTTCAAGGTTTTGGCAACGCTTACGGTGTACAAACACGATGTTGCGTGTACGTGTAGGTTACACTGTGTTTAAGATTAAAGGACTAATGTAGGAAGACGTGAGGCCGTCGCTATGGCAATATGAAACACTAATAAATCGGTTGAAAGGGGCAGTAACCCGTTTTCCAAATCGTTTAACAATAATGACGATTTTCCATTCAAAATGACTTTTACGAGTGAAGTAAATCCTTTTTCGTGTCGGATGATTTTTATTTCCTATACCCAGCCGTTTGGGCTGTGTTGTAAGAAACTGGATGTGAGTGATTGAATGAACGAAGGTGATGTGAAATGTTTAACATTGCTTGTTGCTTTTTTTTGCATGTTTGTTTGTGTGTCTGTGTTTTGTTGTGTGTGTTTGTTGTTGTGTTTGTGTGCTTCAATTTCCATTGCTGTAACCAATAATTTACTCCCTAATTTAGGTCTCACAGACAATGAATCTTAGTAATTACATGCCTAGAAAAACAAAAATAACTATTCTGACTAACATCAAACAAACTATTTTTTCCCAGACTTATCACCAGATGGCCACGACGTAATCAGTTGGTGTTCACCGGCCCTTATTCTGAGATCAGAGGCAAAATTAATTAACCGATAAGACCACTCCGGCCAGCTTCCAAAAACTCGTAGATTTTTTGTGCTCCCCTAATCAATCAGCTTTTGTCTTACTAATCCCCTTCTAGGGCCTAATCACTATAATTAGTAGTTAATCTTGCATTGTGTTGACAAATCTTCGAAGTAATGAAGGTATTTGAAAAATTGGTCTGGACTTAGTTTCTAGCAGGTTAATTTATTTTGAGAGATTTATAGTCTCGGAATTTGGGGGTTACGATTTGCTGATTACGATTTCTATGCAGCTTTTGGGATGGGAGAGTCTTTAGCGGGTGTACTTAGTTTAAAATTTATAAAATTACCCGTTAGATTAGTTAATTTACTAACACTAGATATAAGTCATTTTTATACTGGTACTAACAAATTATGGAACTTGATTCTGAAATAAATGTTTTATTATTATTATTTTTGTTTCTCATTTGTTTTCCTCGGCGAACCGGAAATAATTGAAGGCACGGGCCTTTTTTTTTTTTTTTTTTTTGATCTCGGGGGGAAATCCTCATGGAAATCCTCCACCCTGGGGCGGGTGGAGGGGTTACTGACTAAAACCACCCCGGTGTTCCATCTTCCACCTACGCCGGGGATCGCGGGAACGTATGCGACATCCGCAATCCCCGAAGGCACGGGCCTAAGCCAAGTGTTCATCAATTGGGATAAGAGTAGATGCAGTAGGCTGTATGATAGATGGGGGTGTATTGGTATGGATGTTTTGGTGCGGGTTATCGGATTCACATTGCAGGAACTTTCTTACTAGTCTGCACGTGTTTAGTATCACTGCTTTCTGCAGTAGTTGGTAAGTGCTTGAAGGTAGGTTTAGAGAGTTAAGAGACTGATAAAGTTGTTTGGGTATTACTCCAGTTGTAGATAATACTATAGGGACTATTGTAACCTTTTGTAGATGCCAAAGTCGGGCTATTTCGTCTATTAGTCCAATATATTTGGATAGTTTTTCTGCGATTGTAGTCTGTAAGTTATGGGTGTTTGGTACAGCTATGTCTATTAGATATGCTGTTTTATTTGTTTTATTTACTACTGTGATATCCGGTCTATTGAAATGAATTGTTCGGTCGGTGAGAATGGCACGATCAAAATACAGTTTTGTGTTTGCGTTTTCTAACACCGTTTCGGGGTTGTACTTATAGTATGGCACTACAGAGTCTATTAGTTTGAATTGGTGAGCTAGTTTTTGATGAATGATGTTAGCTACTTGATCGTGTCTATGTTTATAGTCTGTCTGGGCTATTGACTTACATGCGCCTGTAATGTGTTGGATCGTTTCTGGAGAACTATTGCATTTTCTACAAGTGTCAGTGGTTAAATTCTTAATAATAAACTTTCTGTAATTTTTGGTTTCAATTACTTGGTCCTGTATTGCAAGCATGAAGCCTTCAGTCTCAGGGAAAAGCTCACCTCGATTAAGCCACGCGTTCGACGCCTCTTTATCGACATTTATTTGGCATATATCTTGGCGATGTCTCCCGTGTAAAGACTTTTGCGTCCATTCTAAAATTTTGGTTTTATCATCGGTCACCTTTTCATTTTTTGTTCATTTTTATCTTTTAAATTAAGAGGTGTGAAGTGTTGGTCATTTTGTGCTATTAGTTTGTGTAGTATGGAGGACGTAGATTTGGCAAAGAAGTATTGTCTAAGACTTGTGATCTGCCTGTTGTGTAGGTTTGACACGTCAATTAGACCCCTGCCTCCTTCTTTTCTTGGTAGAGTTAACCTTTGCTGGCATGATCTAGGATGGTGCTTGCGAAATTTGGTCATTGTCGTGTTAATTTTACGTTGTAAGGTTTTTAGGTCTGTTTTGGTCCAGTTGATTATGCCGAAAGAATAGGTGAGTACAGGTATAGCAAAGGTGTTGATAGCCTTTATTGTGTTTCGTGAATCGAGTTGTGTTTTTAGAATTGTGTTTAATCTATGTTGAAATTTTTGTTTAAGTTTTTGTTTAGTGTCTTTATAGTGTATCTGACGTGATTGTGTGTACCCTAGGTATTTATAAGTGTCCTGTTCATCTAGTGGTTCTATTTGTTCTCCTGTATCTAAGGTATATTGGTGTTTATAGGTCTGTCCTGCTCTAACTGAGTTTATTTTACATTTATCTATACGGAATTCCATTTTGATGTCGTTTGTGAACTGTTCTGTCAGGTTAGCCAATTCGTTAAGTTGACTCTCGGTTTTCGCATATAACTTAATATCATCCATATAAAGTAGGTGATTCAACATGCTTGTTTGTGTATCAGTCTGTTCATTGTTCGGAATAGTTTCCGTTGATTTTAAAGGAATGCCTAATGACGTTGTATTTAAAATATTGGAGAGGGGATTTAGAGCAAGGCAGAACCATAATGGGCTAAGTGCATCTCCTTGGAAGATTCCTCTCTGTATTTTTATTGGGCTGGTATCTATTGTTTCAGTTGGGGTAGTGAGTCTAAGTACAGTGGTCCAGGTGCTCATCATGATCTTCAAGAAAGTAATTAATGTTGGGTGTATTTTGTAGCTTTCTAAAACTTTTACAAGCCATGAATGGGGAACAGAGTCATATGCTTTTTTGTAATCGATATACATTGTAAATAAATCGGATTTAGTCTTTTGATTTTTTCTTAGAATTACAGAATCTATGATTAATTGTTCCTTGCAGCCTTGGCTAAATTTTCGGCATCCTTTTTGCTGTTCAGCTAAAATGTTATTTGTGTCAATATGTTTATATATTAATTCGGATATTCAGGATGTGATGATCTTATACAACGTCTGCAAGCAGGTAATAGGCCTGTATTTTGCAGGGTTAGAAAGGTCATTGTGGTCCTTTGGTATCATGAAAGTTGTGCCTGATGTTATATAGGATGGTATTGTTTCGGGTTCCTGGATGAAAATAATTTTGTAATTATGTAGATAGCCATGAATTGCTGTGAATTTTTTGTACCAGTAGCTATGGATATGATCTGATCCGGGTGCCTTCCAGTTGTGTAGCCTAGAAAGTATTTGTGGAATATCTGTGGGGGTATGTATTCGAATGTCATTGCTTGAATGTGGTTGTGTGTCAGTTCCGTTTGTATCCAATCAGCCTGGGCATTGTGTTCTATTGGCTGTTCCCATATGCTTGCCCAGAAGTTTTTGAATGTGTTTGTTTCCGGGGTGCCATTAGCACGATCATTTGTGTGGTTTTCTTGGAAATTCGTTGTTGTCTGACTAATATTGCGATAGAATAGTTTTTCATTGTGGGTGAATAGAGTGTTTTGTTGTTTTCTTTGGGTGCATGCTTTATATCTTTGTAGTCGACCTGTTACAACTGAAAGTTTTTGTTTCAGTGTGTCTAATATGTGTGTTGCTTGCGTATTTGGTTCTTCGTGTATTGTATGGGTTTTGTATTGTTCAATAATACTTTTTACATGTTTGATTACTTTTTTACTTCTATTGCCGTTGATATATTGTGTCATTCTACCTATTTTTGATCGTAGATCATTTAATTTTCGCTCTAGCCATCTTTGCCAGTTTGGTATGTATTATTTTTTTTGACCGTGGTTAATTTCTCTTGCTTGGAGTGATATTTTAGCCCCATTAACTTTAGCAGCTGTCCATGCTGCACTGTATATAACCGTTTGAATTGTATGAAAGTCAGTGTCTTTATTGACGGTTTCAGGGAAAATTATTTTGTTAAGGTAATTAATTATTTTTGAAAGGTTTTTAGATGGTTTTTGTTTGGGGATATACGTTCTATTTATAGACCTGGTTGCTACATAAAATTGAAATGCCTGTTGGAAAGTGTCGTCTATTAACGGGACCCTTTCTAGAGATGTTTGTGAGTTAGACAGAAGCTCCTCTGTAAAGTTTGTTTCAGTGTTGTGTGTTCGTACATTAGGCGGGGGTTCCTCTGTAGTGTATAAGTCAACGTTGTCTGTAAGTAGTGAATCAGTGTTATTGTTGTTGTAAGAATTTTCAATTGTTTCACTAGTGTGATTGCTCAAGTTAATGTTATTTTGTCCTAATTCTTCAGCAATTTCTAGTCTTAATGCATTTAATTTACCAGTTTCAATGTATTTATTATTTATGATTGCTCTTCTTTGGTCAGCTATCCGTTGTTCACTTAGGTGAGCAAGTGAAGGGAAAGTGTTGATAAAATCATCGTACAAGGGTTTACGATATGCAGTTTCATTTCTGCCTAGATCTGTGAATCGATAATATGACCGCATTATGGCTTCGTTCTGTTCATTGGTCCATTTCATACGAGTGTTTATTCTTTGTTGTGTTATTGGCGTTTTAGAGGTTGTTGGATAAATTTGTGTAGTTTGTGTCGATGTAAGTAATTGTGGATATTGATGGTTATTTTGTAATTGATTAAGCTCTTCTTTAACTTCTTTGTGTATTTCGGCTATTGTTTTTTGAGGTAGTAGTTTGCTACGTATTATAGCCCTGCGTTGGTCTCCTACTCTTTGCCGACTGACATGCATATTTGGGTATTTTTCTATAAATTTCAAGTGTAACGGTTCAACATAAGTCCTTCTGTCGGTATCTAATGCAGTTAATTGAAGGTAAGTGCGCAGTATGAACTTATTCATTTCTGGTGTCCATCGTCTACGCGTACTTTTAGCGCTTGTAGTGGGTGTAAAGTCAGTGTCCAGGTGAACATCTTGCACAACACTATCAAGCGTGCTGGTGGTGGACGATCTTGTTGTTCGTCTTGTCATGTAAGAGGGGCGAGTTGAAGGTATGGATGAAAATAACGAAATGGTATCATCGCCCGTGGAATCGGCTGTAGCTTCTACGTTATGAACCCGCCTGTCCAGTTCACAGCGACCGGCTGTAACAGAATTTTCGGTGAGAGTTCGCCTGCACAACGCCTCACCGCCGATGGTTTGCATGCTGTGGCATCCAGCATCGGCTCCAGATGCGCCCCGGCGGTCCCCGGGAAGCGACCGTAAATTATATTTTCTCCTATTAATCATCTCCATCAGGGGTTACCTTTGCCTTGTTAGCCGCGCAAGTTTTTTGTACAATTGTACAGTACGCGTGTCCGCCCCCCACGTGGCTTGGTGTTCAGCTCGGACGTAAGGTAGGAATTTAGGGGGCTTATCATTATTATTATTATTTGCTGCTATTGTTGTTTTGAGTTAAATTAACAGCAAAATTCAATAAAATCGTGATTAATTATTTTTAGGTTCTCGGCATCAGGTTCTAATTACAACAACACCTAGCCTTCACACAATTATTTTTTTTATGCCTTAGAGAAAACCAGCAGGCGGTTCACCCGACAGCAATTGGTTATCGCCCCCGCAGCTGGTTGATCTCAACGTATAACCTTACGATGAAGAAGACAGGAAGCGAGCCGTCGTTCCAATTCATGCTAGCGATTGACAGCTCACTTCACCTCAATTATCTCCTTGAAATTCTTAGTGTTGCCCTACAGGATATCTTATATACCAGGGACAATGAAGTTTTGACAATATGTTTTATGATTCCGGAGATAGATAGACGGAGCAAGTTCAAGCATATCACTTTATCATAACGGAATCATGATGACTGCCAGTGCAATGACACCTTAATTATCTCATTGAAATTCTTACAGAATATCTCACATACCAGGGACTATGAAGTTTTGAAACTATCATGATTCCGGAGTGATGGGTAGACGGAGCAAGTTTAAGGATACTAGATGCATAGAGTGCTATCACTTTTTCATAATGGAATCATTATGACTGCCAGTGCAGTGGCACGTCATATTAGGGGCAGTCTCCTTTTCAAAGAGAAAATTCTTAAATTTTTGTTTGAAACCGTCCACGTCCAACTAGATCAGACATTTTTCTTTCTTTTTTTTAATGTTTTTTCTTATTTGTATTTTCTACTACCTATTATGTTTTATGTAAGTGTGCTTTTGTGTGTTGTGTTTTCTGTTTTTGTGCCAAATAAATCTTTTATCTATCTATCTACATTCTTAGGAGTACTTTGGTGGGTTGCGTATCAAAGCAACCCACAAGGAACCAAACTATTCCTAAGAATGCATGTTCAAGTTTGCCCAATTGAAACAATCTAGACCTGATTGATAAAGACTAGGTATGAAGTCAGGGCTTAATAGCCCTATTTAAACCCTTAAAGTACCTATAAACAACCGCCAATAGCTATCGGGAGACATCAATTTAAATGAAGTACCTACTTAATTAAAGATGGCGGTCGATTTTCAAGTTGATAACTTGAAAATCGACTGTTTTTTTCTTCTTTTTTGTGTGATGGCAAGTAAAGCGTGTATTGAATTTTAATTAAGTTCAAAATGCATCGAAATATTTTGTATGCTGCACGGGTCATAAAAGATTAATGGTCATGTTTTAAATAACTGATGCTGTTTTCTAAAGCTACGTTAAATTGAATGTTAAATTATTTCAGATTAGATTTTACTATATGCTATTCTGAATTTACTGTCGTTTTATTCATGAGGATCAGAGACTCGTAGCAGATTAATTAAGATGAAATGGCGAAATTCATACAGCAAATCTTTATATGCTATTGATTTAACAAAGTGTCACGCGTTTTTATTTTAATCCTGAATAAACTCGATTCTACACGCACCTAAGCTGATATCATTTTAACATATCAAATAAAAACAGTCAAAGCAAAAAACAATCCGTTTAACCGGGTCACGTAAGCACTTTTTAACATCAAACCATCAAAATTGTACCCGGATTATCACCGGAAACTCACCTACAGATTGGAAGTTACATCCGGAAAATCTCTCATTTATATCCGGGTTGTCCCTACACGGGTAAACGGTTTTTCAGCACTCTGTTGAGGTTTCGGACATCAATAGGATTATCATAGTCGGGTAAAAGGAAAACCCGGATATGGAAGTAATGAGTGAAAGATGTTAACGAATATTTCATGAACCTGAGTACAGACGCTAGTGTAATTTTTGTCTTTTTATCTTCCTTTTTTATATAATTTAGATTTGAGAACACTGCAGACAACGTAGACTTATGGATTTCCAGGGTTACAAAATTTGTTCGAAAGAGTCACCGCGGCCCTGGAACGGAAAAAGGAACACGGATGGGTTTTAGTCAGTAAGAGTCTGACACGCCCTTCCGCTCCACTCAGAGCGGAAGAAGTCATTTGATGATATCCCATCCTTTAAAAAAAAAACCTTATGGATTTACATCATCATCATCATCATTATATCAGCCAAAACACGTCCACTGCTGGACATAGGCCTCCCCCAAAGGCAGGGTTTGCCATAATCGCCACGCTTGGCAGGCGGGTTGGCGATCGCAGTGTAGCTGTTGCAATGTACAGAGAATGCTGCTGCCCATTCTCTAGTGTGTCCCTTAGTTGCCTCTTACAACACCCACGGGAAGTTATGGGATGATGCTATTCTTTTACGTCTGGGCTGCTGTTTTAAAAAAATAAATAAAGCAGCGCTGGCATTCTGATAGGATCTATTGTGATGTTTGTGTTTGTGATTGAGGAGATATTCCGGTGGCAGTTGTCAATCCTTTACAGCTTTCGGCTGGTATGATGATGATGAAGGCATATAGATAGTAGATTTTTGCGCTACATAACAATTCGATAAACTTAAAGTGCTACAAATCCTTAAGTAAGTGATTTTATAAGTACGTTTAACTTTAGAATTCGCAACTCACCTAAATAAAAAGTTAGCAGGTACGAAAGTCGTTTTCTTGGTAACAGGATGCCTGTCTGCCAAATTTTACCAATATCGGTAGTAGCGTATTTTATCCGCGAAAATGTTTCTAGCCAACGAACAGTCAGTGTCTGTCGCGTTCAACCTAAGTCGCAAAGATATTGTATTTTATCGTACTAAAGTGTGAGTAAAATAAGGTAGTGTAGGAAAATTAAAATTCAGGTAAAGCTAACTGTTCTTTGGGACTGACTAAATTAGTTTATGGAGCTTCTTTTTTAAGTATCATCTTGCAATAGCGTCTAGTGGTATTTGAAGAGTTATATAACTAAACGAAAAGAATGGTGACATTTTTATTAATATTTTTTAAAGTGAAACTTTTATTACATCGTCTCAAATTTTTTTGTCTGTGTATCGCATGTCGCGTGACGGTCGGCCGCGGAGTAGAGATAAAGTGAAAGGCGCTCGTCAGAGCAGCCGAGGCCAATATGGCGGCGTTTATAGTTCCATCAGCTGACCGTGTAGTGTATAGACTATTACTCATTTGTGCCAGTGCTCCACGCTAATTTGTTTGTTTTTGTCAGTGTTTTTTTTTACCCTTAATGGAATATTATTCCAAAAATGTTTCGTTAAATATCTATAATGTGAAAAACAGTTTCACTTTTACCGTGGTTTCATAAAACCACACAATCCTTTTTTTTTAAACTACCAACGAATTATACAATTAAGAAGTAAATAGAGGAGTGTAACGAAAACTTCGGATTTTGGTTACCTTGAAAGTTAATTTAAAAATTCTGAATTAAATGTTTAGGTAATATTATGTTTGAAAAAGTTTATACATTATAAATTGAGCTTTCTAATTTGAGCTTTAGCATAGCAACCTTTTTTTTTTAAGGTTGAGAAATCATCAAATGACTTCTTCCACTCTGAGTCGAGCGGCAGGACGTGTTAGACTATACTGACTAAAACTCATCCATGTTCCTTCTAAAGTCCTTTGCGTTCCAGGGCCGCGGTGACTCTTTCGAACAAATTCCGCAACCCTGGCAGACTCTGGCCCTAGCCGGCCTCGTCTCCTATGCTGACATCTCTTTGAGGCGCACGTGGGACACCTTTACGCCACCTTTACGCCACCTTGGTAGATGTATAGAATAAAAAAAAGGCAGACCAAGGCATTCGTACTCTCCAAATGTTTTTTAGGATTAACGTCTAGTTCCAACGTTTTCAGCTCTTTTTAATTTCTACATAATCTTGTTGAGTTTGTTTTTTTTTCTGTGTCGTTGGGCTATATGAGTTTATCTCAATGGGCTTTGGTCCTTAATTACATTTTGGGGAATCGGATTAAATACATTATATTTCTCGTTTTCCTCACTTCTATTAAATTGTGTTACATTTAAGGTTATGCATTATATTGTTGCTACAGAACTCTCTTTTTATATTTTAAGTTCTTTCAGTTCATACTAAGGTTGTCAGGTAGACTGCGCAGCATGCGAGAAGACCGCCATTGCACCCGGAGAATTAGTTATCATACCACTAATCCAGGTTTGCGGATTTTTTTCGAAAGAGTCACCGCGGCCCTGGAACGCAAAGGGCTTTAGGAGGAACACGTATGAGTTTTAGTCAATTAGAGCCTATTGCTCCGACTAGAGCGGAAAAAGTCATTTGATGATTTCCCATCAATTAAAAAAAATACCACTAATAAAGTTTTATTTTTTATTCAGTTAAAATTTCCATTGTGTTCAAACATCATAAAACAAAAATATTAAAATTAAAAGTAAACACCAAACTTAAATTAAATTAAATACCTACATTACATAATAAATTACAATGCAAGCATAAGTAAAATAATATTACGATGTTCAATATATAAGAAATTAGTAAACCAAAATTATTACTAAATAAAAACCACACAAAATAAAAAAATAAAAAATATGACTATAGTAGGCGCCAGATAATCGTGGAATAACGGTCATTGACCCACCTACAATTATTGACATTTTTAATTTGAAAAACGGAATTAATGACACAAAGCTGTCCCGAATCATGATCTCTCGTGATCCTTAACATTGTCTAATAATGAAAAACGATTCATATTTAATTGTTCAGGTACCTATGAACAGTTATTAGGGAAAGGTCATATGACTATAGTCATATTTTTTATTTTTTTATTTTGTCACCAAATCTATAGTAACAAAATACCATATTCTGGAAAACGCAACTACTTTTCTATCAAACACCTATATTCTAGTCTCTCCTATGTAATCTATGTAAAGTACAATACTGTTACTAAAAAAAACAGGTCTCTTATTACACTAGTCTCTAAACTTGCAGCGTGGGACGAATCCCAGCTGCTTCACTGGCATGTAGTTACGTCCCGAACTGTGGTACAACTGAACCGGTCCCACTGAGCTAGAGGGAATGTACTCGTACTTTGTAAATTGCGTGGCGTACTGAAGTTTGGGCCGAAGGGAAACGTGGTCTAGACTTAAAACCTAACCCAAATTAAAATCTGCACGAAACTAACAAGTTTCTTGTGAAATTAACTTATTTATTTTATTATTCATGTAGACACAGAAATATAGTAATAAATAACATTATAATTATGAGTACAAAGGAACTGCTTATTTCTAATGAAATTTCTTCTAGGAATGGAAAATAAATGTAGACAATAGTGTGTAACAACAAGAGAAGAAAAATATGTGTGCCTTAAACTAAAGAATCAAATAAAATTCGAAAATATACTATATATATATATATATATATATTAAATAAATATAAATATACAAAGATATGTAAAACAATCACACTTTTTGTGAACATTGGAGGTTTACTTTGTGGAATGTTGCTTGAATACTAGTTGACTTTTCATTCATTGGCAATCTTTGAAGGAATGACAATATTCATGAATATGAAAAACTTTTACTAAGGGAGCAATCGTGTAAAAAATCATCTATTCCTTATTAAATTATATACTGAACTTGAACGCTTGAAAAATTGCGAGGTACTGTTACTTTTGAACCGGGCCTAGTGATAATTTTTAAAGTACTCGATCGCGTTAACGTAAACGTCGCTTATATACCAAATCATTTTCAAAAAAAAAGTTGTCCTTTTTTGTTATATGATGGCATTGATTCTGTTTTAGTACTCGTACAAATTGACGTTCACGTTAAGGCACCTGTTCCACCGCCGACGTGGAAGCGATAAGCTATCGACTATTTTCTCGCTGAGGAAACGGACAAAAGATATAGATCCCGTGTGAGTAAAAGAGACATACATTTATAGCCGATAGTTGACTGTTCGCACCGCCAGCAAGACTAGTTTGTCTCAGCGACAATAGCTATCTAAGATGATCGCTCAGCGATTCTCGCTAAGTGATGCTCTCTTGGCGGTCAACCATCGCCGTCGAGAGGGGTGCGGGTAATTGTTCGTCGCACAAGAGCACTCATTTATAGCCTTATAGCCGAGCGACAAAACTATCGGAACTACACACTCGCTGCTCGCCAACTCGTATCCAGTTTCTAGCTTTACTCGCTACTCGCTGATAGTCGGCGGTGAGACCAGTGCATAACACTACTACATACAAATACTCTCATAAAGAACTCGCAGTAAGGCAAAAGATAATTCCCCAAGCAGGTTGCTCTAAAGGTTGCGAAATTAAAAACAAATTACTAACTAAAATTACCAATCAAAAACAAGCTTACCAAATCGACAGCCAAAAAACAAACAATCCAACACCTAACTCAACTTTAACTTAACCCTAAATTTAAACAAGCTCGATTTCTGACCTTTACAACAGCCAAAACGTTCCACAGAACAAATACATCAAAAGCTAATAGAGTGGCTCGCTATACTCGCGGGAGAGCGGGGTTAATTGGACCACTCGTTCGGACCACTAATTGAACCGTCTTCTTTACGCCCCGCCTTAATTCCAGTATCAGTTTCAGTAATTATTATTCTGCGGTTTCAATGACGGTATTGGCTTTTTGAATTGGAAATGGAATTGCTAGGTGTAACTGTAAAGGGTTATAATTTTGTTTGTGTTGATGAAAATTTTAATGAATAAAATGATTGAAGATGAGAATCAATTTAAAAGTGATACGCATGACATGATGACATAATTATGGAATTTTGTCATCATTTTATTGAATGAAATTACGAAGACGTAATTTTGGAAGCTCAGTACGTCACCCTTTGAACTTATGCCACTCCTAAAAATAGCATCACATCCCATCTAACGCTACTTCTATTTTGTCTCATTTAAATTAGCCTCTTTAGTAATTTGTCATGTGTGAGTACAAAGAGTGTGTGTGTGTAAAAACTAATAAGCAAAATTTTTACGGCATCAAAAAGGTATCTAGTTCGATCCAGCCCGTCCCTAGCTGTCCTCCCCCCAGCGACGTCCTAAGCCGAGGTCCGTACCCCACAGGTGCCCTTAGCGTGTAGTCAACAATAAGAACGGCAACGAAATCCTGCATCGCGCAAGCAAAGTTCTCCGTGCGACTTGAACATATAAAACAGTCCGAATATCAGCAGTTTCCCACCAGACCCAACAATCGTCTGGTCGGAGGATCCTCCCTTTTTAGTGGAAGTTTGCGGGACTTTACTCTCTGTACCGCATATCTCTAGAAGTGTTTCAATTGTATTATATTCTATCTAAACAATTACTACATACACCAATAATAATAATCAGAGATAAATAAACGCTCTTTTACTAATGGGCCTACCCATTGGTAAAAGGGCGTGGGCGTAGTCCATAAATTAGGAAAAGAGTACGTCCTAAATTACTTATTCCCAAAAAAAAACAGTTTTTTTTTTGGACTTAGAACTAATTCCCAAAAAAAAAAACAGTTTTTTTGGCACTTAGACTAATTTAGATCTTCAACCCTACAATGCAAGCAAGAATAATTCAGTCTAATTAGGCATAGAAAAAGAAGGTTCGAGTAATCTTTAAAGTCTCGTCTAGAAACGTGTTTATTTTTCTTTCCGAAGCAAAAGCTAACTTTCTCTTGCTAGTTCTTTTGCGATTGAAACTAAACGGAATTAAATGAGTTGGCAAAATGTTAGACGGTAAGCTTTTGTCGGAGTCAGCGTCTAATTTGTGGGTAGCTTGAACTATGCTACCGTCGGAAGCCAAAATGCCGTAACTCAATCAAAGTGAGTTTCGAGAAAACAAGGATTTTGTAAATCAAAAAATTACTGTTAATTTCGTCTTGAATCTTTATTTAGTACTAATGTAATGAACAGTGGAGACCGCGTATGGGCAAACGTAGTGTGGGACGCCCTGCGGCACGATGGATCAATGATTTGAAGAAGGTGGCTGGCAGCGGATGGATGCGGACCGCTCAGGACCGGGATGGTTGGCGATCTTTGGGGGAGGCTTACGTTCAGCAGTGGACGGCAATTGGCTGATATGATGAATGAACAGGCTTCTTCTGGTTAAGCTCGCTCCATCGTCGACTTTGTCTCTGTCATCTATGACCTAGACTAGAGTCAAGAGCAAAACCATATTAAATAAAATAAAAAAAGTTATATTTTAATTTTATGCGAATTTGAGAATCAGAAGCTTATGCGTAAAACGTAACGTAAAACAAACAGTAACATTCGCATTTATAATTCATCATCTGCCTAGCCTTTTCCCACCGCTTCTAGTCAAACCAGATTCAGCTGTATCCCAATATTTTACGTGGAGCGGCTGCTTACCAGACCTCCACAACCCATTAACTGAGTAACACGATAGTTCTTGGCAAGACTGGAGTCAGATTCACAAATGACAGCCTGCCAGAGATCTACAAATGACAGCCTTTTCGTGCTTTTCGTTACTTTCGCGTTTGTAAGTACGAACATTGTGTTTTTTTTCCGATGGTTTAACCATGTTACAAGTTGTTTGCTTTTGCCATCTGATGCAGAATGTTTGAATCTATCAGATAAAAATATCTGTTTGAGTGTATCAGATTTTTTCTTTAATTTTTCAGATACGATATGCAACTCCTACAGTTTTCTCGGCAGTGATTTATTACAGCGAGATGAGACTGACCCTTGGTTCAGTTGGAAGTGAAATTCAGCTAAACATCCACCCATATCCTTTTCGAGGGACTGAATGACACGATACTGTTGTGTCATTCAATCACTCGAAAATGTTGTGGGTGTTTTGCTGAATCTTACTTTGAGAGCTGAATTTGACATGAGACACGAAAATTTGCGAGGATGGGTGGTTGGAAGTTTATTACTCTTCACGCAAAAACTACTCGATTTCGAGTAAACTTAACAGTAATGTAGCTTGTACATGAGAATAGCACATACGCTATCAATACATACAAAATTCTTCCGAAACTGAAGAGAAAAAAAAAAGTTTTTTTTTTTCATGTAGCGTGCTCCTTTACGGAGTATATGGAAGCTACATGAAAAAAAAACTTTATTTGTAAGAGAGGATTTCCCAAAATTTCTAAGGGAACGGGAAAAAACGGGATATGCGCGTACGAAGCCGCGGGCGGCAATAGTAATAAATATACACACACAAAATCCATTGCATTTTTTTTTGTATCTTTGTTCGACTATTTTCTATACTGCATGACCATTGTCAATACGAGCAGCGATTATTATCTTCTTTTTAAAGATAACAAGCCCATTCAATTTTCAGATAATTTGAAAACCTTTAATAAAGTTTACATAACTGTGTGTAACATTTGCATTTCTATTTGTTTTTTCCATTTATTGTAACTGGTATTATATTCGGCGGCCATTTTGAATACAATTGGTTTCATTACCATTCCTGTATTGAGTTGGGTCGAAATCAATTGAATTTTTTCGCTTTACGCAGATTTTCACCGTATATCTAGTAGTTTATTTCGTTCTTTATAGTGATAGTTAATATGTATACCTACCTAATTTAATTTACTTTGAAGGTGAATTCTTTGTAATAAAGGAAATTGATTTTCGCCAATTTATATTTTGAGGATAGATTGAAAGAGATTCTTAATTTAAAAAGCAATTTTCCATCGAACTTGGCAATTGTAATAAAAATGTTCGTGACCTTTGGATTACTTCAAGGTTTATGGGTAGGTAATATAAAAAGTGTTTTAGAAGTGCATGAGCCTATGAAAGGGTGATGTTTTGTATCTAATATATGTAGGTATAGTAAAGAAACAATGGAAAAAATAAAATAAATATTCAGTTTTTTCAAAAAACCATGTCGCTCAGTCTTATTTTGAATAACTGATGAAAGACCGTTTATAAATTCTGTGCCATGTGCTTTTCTATTCTGAGAAAACAAGAGTTAATTAAGGGATTTCCCACTTCAATTTCATCGACAGAATTTCCTGATCATTACCAAATATTTGATATTACTGATCACCAAAGCTTGGCAATAGTCAATAATTAATCTTATCTCATAACACTTATCTGATAACCTTAATTGGTTTGTAAATAGTCAAAACCAATTCAGGCGACCTCGATCCCAGCTGGTCAAACTTTAGTATTACGAAAGCGGAAAATTCTAGGAAACGAGAACTGGGTCGATTTTCCTGCACGCTAGTTGATATCTGTCGAACAAAAATTCCGATTTGAAAGCGGAACAAAGGCAAAACGGGGCCAGCATTAGCACTACAGTGTAAATTGACACCTCCGAAGCTCCATTCGCTAAAGAATCGCTTAGAGCGAAGCCAATGTACTCCATTGTCACCGCATAGGATCCTGATAAAAGGAAAGAGCTTAAGATAAGAATGGTCGGTAGGTACCTTGAAAATTTCTTGAAAATTTGTTTGATCGGATATTTTTGTGGGAGGATTTGGCTATGGAATAAGACCTAAACTGTGATCGCCAATTACACAATGTGTATCATAATGAACGTAAAATCTAAAAAGGCGGCATTAAAGATCGCGAAAAATCAGCTGTGCAGTACTTTAGTCAACTCAATATAATATTGCGAAAATATCAACTGTTTAGTACTTTTGTAAAGTTAGACATTCGAATAAGTATGCGGCATTCGCTTTTTTCATGATAGCGGAATTGGTCGCGTACCAAAAGTGGTTCAGTTTCAGGATTTTGCTTTAATTCTGTTACACAAAGTACATAGACATGCTCCCTGTTAAAATAAAAGGTACCTGATTGGTAATTGGTGACCCTGTCTCCACATACCGGTACCTATAGACCGTCCGGTACACACCCGGCCTCGTCATTATCATATCAGCCGCAAGATGTTCACTGCTGAACATAGGCCTCCCCAAAGAAATAATAATAATAAATGAATAAACGGAATAATAACAATATCTTGGGACAACTCACACACGGTCATCCGATCCCAAACTAGACAGAGCCTGTGCTATGGCAACCAGACAACTGATAAACATACTTATCTATTTCTAAATACATACATATATAGACAAATTACACCCAGACACAGAACAAATGATCATGCTCATCACACAAAGATTTGTCCTGGGTGGGAATCGAACCCACGACCTCTGGTTTAGCAGTCAGGGTCACTAACCACTCGACCAGCCCTGTGCGTCTCGCATCCATCAGCTACCCGCGGCCTTCACCAGGTCATCGATCCACCTTGTGGGAGGCCTTCCAACGCTGCGTCTCGGTACGCGGTCGCTACTCCAAAACTTTTCGGCCCCATCGACCATCTGTTCTGCAAGCAATGCCGGGCCCATACCGGTACAAATCACTAATTAAGTATCCCTCACATTTTCTTCTTCTTTTTGGTTTTCGTGTCGATTGACTCATATAAAAATGTTGTCCGTCCAGTATTAAGCATCGTTCAATTCTTGGATGGTGCAGGTGGTTGTGCACAACGGGTAATTAAGAAGGTGATGAATGTCCTGTGATGGGGGACACTGACACTGCGAAAATACTTTACAAGTAAAATACTTTCAAATGAAAACATCGGCATGTTTTGCATTTGTGCCCAAAAGCATCAATAATCACTTATTTCATCAGATGGACCTTTCAAAGTAAACAAAACAAAGGAGCACTATGTTGAGTTAAAAAGTATCAATATCTCTTCGAAAGTATTTTTAATGCTCGATTTTCAATTTCGTGAGCGATTGTACAATTTTTCTAAGTACAGTAATAAATTATAAATGGGATTGTGAAACTACAAAGAGAAATATTTGATCGAAAAAATCCTAGACAATACTTTAAAGCTCAACAAAATGCGTATTTTTTTTAAAAGTCAATGACTTCTTTTGTGTATTTTGACGATTTTTACTTCGCTATGTTCGTGAAAGCTCTTCATAAATTTAAATAGAGTCATGGTTATTGTTTATACAAATAACATACAGAAAAGTACATGAACTTTCTTTACATATTATATTTTGCAGACGGTCTGTCTCTCTTTTATTAAAATATTATTCGAAAGATTTGCGTAGTGTAGTTCCTTTTAATATAAATAATAAAGACATGGGATAATGTTATAAGCTGAACATAAAACGTAAGTAGGGACTGACTTATTCAAGGTTTTTTTTCCTGTATCTGAATATATCTACCCCTCTACAAAGACATATCATTGCCATTATGAATCCTTTGTGAGAAAAGGATAGTATTATTCGTTCTGTGTAGCTCCGTCTCTCTCACAACGGAACCATTATGATTACGCCATAATATTATGTAGTAGGGGGCGACGATGGGCTGACAAGATTAAGAAAATTCAACAATGACTTCAGTGATAGCTCAAGATTAAATAATACCCAGTACGCTGCAATAAAATTGTCTTCTGCTTGCAATAGAAAATATTGTGTAGTCTAAGCAAAAAATCTAAACAGAAACAAAATATATCACCGAAAATTCCCAGCCGCAACCGCAAAACAAAATCTACACCACCATAATATATTCGAGGCAAAGGCAGCAAAGATGAGAAAACATAAACTAGAGATGGCCTGTCGCATAGGATATTTGCTTAACAATATGTGTTCCCAATATGCAGTATACAGCGAATGGCTTGACGCCGCCGTAAAATGGAATATAGCTGGATATATCCGCTGTACCTTGAATATCCGAAGGGGTTTATCCACGCAGTGGTTAAATCCGCGCCCTGCTTATGCTAGACAATGTGGCGACGATTGTGGTTATGTGCGCAGTGATGGGCGGCAGCGATTTGTGGAAGCGGATTTTTAAGTGAAATCGCTTACCGTATGCACCTTAAACCAAGAGGCAAAGTGACATTTTAAGCGGGATCGATTCTCGAAAAGTCACGTGCCATTACGATGCTCAAAAGAATTTAAGTTTATAAAAAATCGAAAGTCATTTAAGTATTCAATTTAGGCCAAGTGGTAGCACTTTTTGAACATCAACTTACCCAAAAACGCCCGTGCATATAAATCCCATACATTTTGGTCTGTTTGATAATCGCTATTGATACTAATAAAATGTCACTTAAATTCTCTAGTGCCTTTTAGCGATACCAGACTTCCCTGTCTTTTTATGGGAAATCATCTAATGACTCCCTCCGCTCTAGGCGGAGCTGAAGAGAGTGTCAGACTCTCACTGAATAAAACTCACCCGTGTTCGCCAAATGCCCTTTGCCTTCCAGAGCCGCTGCAACTCTTTCGAACAATGCCGCAGCAGACTTCTCTATTGATTTTACCGTTTAAATTGTACTATACAATTGTCGCTGACTTCCATACACTATGCTCTGACCTTTACGTCCCCAGTCTAGCCAACAGATATGATATAAGGTCTAAGCAATGCATATAGTTGATGCGTCTATTCCACCGTGTCTTGAGTTTCTATATCAAAAGTATTCTCTTCAATAAATTATCCGTTACTAACTAAAGGAGTGAGTGACTGATAGAAAACGTACAGCCGAAACTACTGGTCGTAGAAAGCTGATATTTGGCTTGCAACTTCCTTGTGGAGTATAGAAGGGCACTAATTGAGGATTTTCTGAAATTCCTACGGGAACAGGAAAAACGGGATATGCGCTCACGAAGTCGCAATCCAAATTAGCCAGTGATCCAATACATAGGTACCATACTTTGCACTTATACATAACATATTAATGGCGAGTGAAGTCAAGGGCACAAGCTAGTCTTAAAATATAGTATAACGCATCAAATATCCCGATGAATAAACATAACACAGAATTGTTTCTACCATCATGAATTTTTATTGGTCCCAACGTCCCAACATGTCTGTATAGAAATAGATACACAGACCAATCTCAGAGATTACGTAGATTATGTCAGATATTGACAATACACAGACAGATTGGGACGAAAATATTCGATTCTCGCAAGGCTTCCATTATCTGTGAAAGGCTGAATTATTTGAGCTGAAATATTTATCGACTGCTTACGAATAAAATATACAACAGTACTTTGTTATTTATTCATGAAAGAGACGATGAATTTATTAGCTATTCTTGTGGAGTAGTTGGAGTTATTGTGAAGAAAGAGTTTGTAAGGGGCAGTATATCCTGCCAGGGTTGCGGAATTTGTTCGAAAGAGTCACCGCGGCCCTGGAACGCAAAGGGCTTTAGAAGGAACGAGGATGGGTTTTAGTCAGTAAGAGTCTGACACGCCCTTCCGCTCCACCCAGAGCGGAAGAACTCATTTGATGATTGCCCTACCTTAAAAAAAAGTGATAGCTATGCCTCTACTGTACCACTTTTACTCCACCCAGAGCGGAAGAAGTCATTTGATGATTTCCCATACTTAAAAAAGAAAAAAAGGGGCAGTATATATAAACTATCGGTAACTAATGAAACCCGCAGTAAGTATTGCATTAGAGGTTTCTGAAGTAAGAATTGGAAGTAGAGGTGTTATTTAAATATTCTACTTTAGCCTAAAAACTGTCGTTTGTCAATTAAGTAAGGTCAGACACGTTTTCAACTGCAAATTCTCTTTTCCGAAACCGGTCTTTAATGATTTTTAAACTAACAAAATGTCACATACAATGTCAACATTAAAATGCTTGAGTCAAAAGTAACATTACAAACAAAATGTAACAAACAAAAGTAAAACATTCATTCACATCATAATACATTTTTGAACTCAAAACACTGGCAGGATATTCATATATATACAAAGTTTGTAAATCGACCATTCCATTCAAATTTCGAAAGCGGGTCCAAAATTCATGGCCGTCTCCAGAACGGATCAAATCAACTACCGTCATTGGTGGAGCCGTTTGGCCGGACATTTTGAGGAGTTCTGAAAATTTTCCATATTCAAATCCGGGAAAACGTATTTGGTTTGAGCGGTTTTGCTTAGAGCAAAACGGTTATGACGTAAAGGTAAAATTTTCCGTTTTAGGATGCTGGAAAAATAACAGAACGTATTACTACGCTAAAACGATTATTCGTTTCGATATGAAATTGCTTTTTATGAAAATCTGGTGATGTTGTGGTATGTAGTTTACTAACGTAATCAGTATAAAATAGAATATACATGACAGGAAACAAATCATGATAGCAAAAAGTTTTTAATACAATTTTTTTTTCGTCTTAGGAATTAAAACACTGGCCAGTTTAACCAACCTGATTTTTACAAAACTCGACCAATTTAAAATGTTGTGATAAATTCTAAAACAAAACATTAGAAACGGCAAATAGCCCCTTCTGAAATAGGGAATGAAAGAATACTACTACTACTAATTTAAAAGAGTGTCCGTGGAGTTTCTTGCATGTTCTTCTCCATAGAGATCTACGCTTGGGAACGTGCGAAGAGCTTCATCTTTTTGACCGACCGACCTTGAAAATTCAAAAGTGCCCGTAAATGGTCTTATTGAAATAAATGCCTTGCTTTCCAAACTTCTTTTAGAATGCGCACAGCAAAGGAGTGGAACTCTCTGCCTGCGTCTGTGTTTCCGAACGCATACAACCCTAATCTCTTCAAAATTAGAGTGAACAGGCTTCTTCTGGGTAATCTCGCTCCATCGTCGACTTTGTCTCTGTCATCTATGACCTAGACTAGAGTCAAGAGCAAACACATATTAAATAAAAAAAATATAAAAAAGAGTCTTTGACTACCAAAAGCCCACTTTTGCTAGACAAAGACTCTTTTTTATATTTTTTTTATTTATGGCAAAAGTCATCTCATTTTACCAATCGATGAAAATGTCGGTTAAAACCCAACTCAAAAAGTACTAACTTAAAATCAAGCTTCTAGTAAAGCCAACCGATTGAGTACATAAAGCTAGTGAAAATAGTGCCTAAGCTACATGGTTTTGGTCTAAAAATAGCCGACCCTTTCCCTTGTAATGAATACTTTAGCGATTGAAAAGCAATGACGCATACGTGCACGGGGTATGGGCAATAACCTAACATAGTTTTATCGATGGTAAAATAATAATCTTTCATCATTATTTATACCTGTTAGCTTGAGCAGCTTTCTGAATATTCATTTTGATTGATAAAAAATGTAACGCATATTAAGAAGAGACTATAGGGATGGGTATGCCTATACTTAGCTGTGGGCCAATGTTGATTAAAAACCGGCTAAGTGCGAGTCGGACTCTCACATGTAGAGTTCCGTACTAACCTTAAAACGTAAACATCACATTTTTGTGGGAAGCGGCTATTTTACTTGTTGTAGACACACTCTGTAAAAACTTTAACGCACTGCCTATAACGATTCGTGAGATACAACCCGATGAAATACAGACAGACGTAGCGCACGAATAGCGGAGACATATTACATAACAGGGTCCCTAAAAATAGAACGCAATTAATGATTGCAAGGGAGTGATTCGAAAATAACTTTGATTTTTATGAGCACAAACTTAATTTTGAAAGCCTAATCAAGACGCCAATCAGCAAATCAGCTACACTCGTGTTAGCCTATGTTATCCCGTGTTAGCCAGACAGTAGCCATTCAATTCAGTCGACACGAGATTCGCCAACAGAGTTAACAGAATGCGTTTCCAGAATTGAGAGAAACTGTATTGTTTGACACGAAACAACAGACAGCGAATATTAAAACAATTGCAATTATTTATGGTATCCTCAACCATAATTATTTAAAATAGGTGATAGCTACACTTGGCTCGCCGTCCGACGAAAACTGGCCCGGGTGGATGGCGCGCTGTGTTCCAGGCGCGCCTCAAAGTGGTGTCAGCAACTTTGCTGAGAGAAGGGGCCACCAGGGCCAGTGCCTGTCAGGGTTGCGGAATCTGTTCGATTTCCATTGTTGCCATAATCACCATGCTTGGCATGCAGGTTGGTGATCACAGTGTCGCTGTTGCAATGCCCTGCGCATTGCTGCACACCGCAACAGCGCAGCACTGATAACGAATCTCTGGTGAGTCCTTTAGTCGCCTTTGACGACACCCACGGGAAGTGATGGGATGGTGCTATTCTTATACGTCCGACACCATACAGACCGACTGCCTATCTGACCTTTACAACCCAATAACTGGATAACACGATACCTCTTGACCAGACCGGGCTCAGATTTTTGGCTTTTGATATCCGTAACGACTGTCAAAGATGGGCCAATGACAGGTGGGACCAACAGCATAACGAGTTGTTTTTTGACAGGAGAAATCTCGGTAAATAAATAAATGAAAAAGACATATTTCCTGCTTAAATACAAACTGCAGACGTAAGTAAATCTAACAGTAATGTTTAGCAGGAACCCCTTAAACAGGTGAAGGTCTCCTCTAAGTCTTTCCATTTGAAAGAAAGAAGGAAAAAGAGTTTATTTGCGACAAGCATGACGCATACCAAAACGGCCACAATGCTGCATTTGGTTTTATTTTTTATTTTTTTTGGGCTACACGTAGCCATTTTGGTAGATTAATTTCGGTAGATAAAGGATAGTATGTACCATTTCACGCACCAAACTTTGCAAACTTTATCTCAGGATCAACCCGCGGCTGTTACTATTTAGCCACGAGCTCCTAGCACTGTTATAAACGATGATTTCTAAAACTGAGCAATAAAAAGAGTGTGTGTCAGCTCCGACACACGACTGGAGTTTACTCCTCAAGAATTATTATTGAGTAGATTATGTTAAAAGAGGCTAAATAAGCTGAGTATACTTTGTATATACATACACACATACATGATCTCGAAGTGAAATGTGCGCAAAGTACGTTGCACAAAGGAACGTAACGCCTCACTTTTAGTTAACACTCGATTATACTCCTCATCAAATTTTCATACCGCGGGCTTAATAAGAAAATCATTTCTTAAGAAGTACAGTAGTGGTACATAAGCTTCCAGGCGGAGTTATCCCGGGAAGACATTTCTTTCAAGTGAAACTGACCATATCCTAACCCCCAATTCACAAAATACAGAAAACAACACGAACAAAACACAAATCATCTATATTCGTGGCAGGATTGCTCGCCACGTGAGCATTTGTGCGACATAGCCCGCCAAGCCCGATGCGGATCGCTCATGAATATGAATGACCTATACAGGCCATTGAGACAGTCTACACGGGCGAATACTAGACAAATACGGCTTTAAATACCAATTCAGAGCTTGGGGCTATGTAGTTGTAAAAGGTACATGGTTTGAAATGGCGGTGAAAACGGTAGAGACTAACTTTGCTTTCAGATTTGATGACGTCATTGTTTTAACTTGACCAGGCAATAGTCATTATATAGTCTTTGTCACCGGGTTTTTGAAAACTCCTTAAGTTTATAATAAATCACGTGAGATTTTAAACCAATTTTTCTTCTGAGTAAACCATTTTTTCTTGTAAGTAAACCATTTTTCCTTGTAAGTAAACCTGGTTTTCTTGTAGGTAAACCATATTTTCTTATAAGTAAACTTGTTTTTCTTGTAGTTAAAGAAAAAATGGTAAGTACACCATTTTTTCTTGTAAGTAAACCTTTTTCTCTTGTAATTAAACTATTTTTACTATAGGTTTATTATGGATGGGTATTTTTTAATTTTAATTGCTCTTCCCACAAAATTTACAAACTTTATCATCTCGCAAGATTAATTGCAAAGTTACGGTGTTTGCAATAAGGTGGTTACATTTGCAATGGTTAATAATAAAAGCACATTACATTAGACGTAGTTTAAAAGTGGCGCCAGTGACGGAAAAATTGAAAGGGAACCGCTTATCTTGGTATGATCAACATGATCATGTGAAGAGGAGGGATAAAATACACGTATCTAGAAGAGTTCTCCCAGTCCATCCATCCACATTTGTATTCATATACAAATGTGGATGGATGGACTGGGAGAGGGAGGCCAAAGAAAAGATGGATGGATTGTGTTAGGAGTCATATGAAAGAAAAGGGAGTTAGTGATAGCGTGACAGCTGACAGGACATAATGGAAGAAAAAAACGTGTTGCGCCGACCCCAAGTAACATGAGATAAGGGCAGGAAGATGATTAGTAATAATAGCACCATTAGTCATCTGAACATAGGGTATAGAATAGATTATAGAGGAATACAAAACCGAGAGTAAAGTCCCGCAAACCTCCACTGAAATGGGAGGATCCTCTGACCAGACGGTTGTTGTGTCTGGTAGGCAACTGCCCGATAGTTGATATTCGGACTGTTGCATATGTTCAAATCACACGGAGAACTTTGCTTGCGTGATGCAGGATTATTAATTCGTCGTAGATGGCGCTGTGGTTATCTTAAATATATCTATCTTAAATATATCTTGGGACAACTCACACACGGTCATCCGATCCCAAACTAGGCTAGCCTGTGCTATGGCAACCAGACAATTGATAAACATACTTATATATTTCTAAATACATACATATTATACACAAATTACACCCAGACACAGAACAAATGATCATGCTCATCACACAAAGATTTGTCCTGGGTGGGAATCGAACCCACGACCTCCGGTTTAGCAGTCAGTGCCACTAACCACTCGACCAACAGGCCAGTCAGGTTCTTTTTGTTATCGTACAAATTTCGCTTCTTGGTTTTTTCATGTGGTGGCATTGTCACCTGGGTCTTTTTCACTACCCGGATTTCAGGTTTTTAGATGGCTTTCAAAGGAAAAGGAAAAATATTGCAGCATTTTTCAAAGACAGTATTCGATGGTCTTCAACTTTGACTGCGATACTGTTTTGTTTGTATAAAGCGATACTTTTTCTTGTTATATCCTACTTCATGAGTGATTTTTAATCAATCACACCGCAACGGCTGAATTAATTTGGATATAATTTGGAACGCAGATAGAACATGGCTTTAATTAGAACATATCATTTCGAGAATATTTAGTTTGTCCAATTGGTCTTTTATTTATATAAAAATGAATAAAAAACTTACTCACCTAAAAATTCAAAGTAAAATTATTCTTCAAATTGGCTGATAAAAATAATTAATTCAACTAATCAACTCTAAGTTAATTGATATTCAAGTGATCTACATAATTGCATGGCACCTTTTTCCTGTAACAAGGTCTGGAGAAATCTATTTCTTAATTGAAATTCGCTGCTCAATGTAATTTGATAAAATGTTTCGCAACTCACTTTTGTTTAAGAATTTTTAGTTCTTAAAGGTGGCTCCATCTATACTAATAATATTATAAAGAGGTACAGGTTTTAAGTTTGTATGTAGGGGGTAATCTCTGGAAGTAATGATAAAATTCTAAAAACTTTTTCACTGGTAGAAAGCTACATTATTCTTGAGTGCTATAGGCTATATTTTATCCCCGTACTCCCACGGGAACGGGAACTACGCGGGTGAAACCGCGTGACGTCCGCTAGTAATATAATAAAGCTGAACAGTTTGTTTGTTTGAACGCGCTAATCTCTGGAACTATCAGTCGTATTAGGAAAATTATTTTTGTTGAAGATAGCCACACTCATGAGGAAGGCTATAGGCTATACGGAAACTGGAATAGGTTATACGAGAACGGGATATACGCGAACGAAGACGCGGGCAAAAGCTAGATATTATTATATTTAAACACGTTTTTGAAGAGTGGGCCAACCACCAACCCAACAACCAAAACCACCACCAAACCAACCATCACCACCAATTCCACTTCAAAGGCGAGCTCATAAATGAGTTTAGATGTTTGGAAATCATAACTTGGATTTCTCGAGTGAAAGTTGCAAATTATTGAACAGGAACGTAGTACCTTGACAAAAACTCTACCGTGAAAACCACCCTATCATGGAGGATAGGGTGGTTTTCACGGTAGAGTTTTTTTTTTTTTCAACTTTCACTCGAGTGAAGCCCTGGTAAAAGCTATCCTTCTTAGTATTCTTGTCAATCAATTTAACCAATAAAACGTATATCATCATCATATCAGCCGAAAGACGTCCACTGATGGACATAGGCCTCCCCCAAGAGGGGTTAGCTATATTCACCACGCTTGGCAGGCGGGTTGGTGATATCAGTGTAGCTGTTGCAATGCACAGAAGCACAAAGAAAGCTGCTGCCCATTCTCTGGTCCCTTAGTCGCCTCTTACGACACCCACGGGAAGTGACGGGATGGTGCTATTCTTTTACGTCCAACACCATAGGGTTAAACCAGGATAGTTGCCACCTGGGACGCGGTGGTCTCCTTCTGCGAGACAGTTATCGCGCAGAAGGAGGCTGCGGAAAGGGAGAGGGAGATCACAACCGCTCTCCCTGCCCGCAGCAGGCGCATCGGGCGTCGGAGGAGGGCATACGCTGCCTTCTTCCGGCCCCCCTAACTGGGTCCAGGGGCGACGGACTTGGGGATGTCCGTCGCCCCCCACTCATCCGGACCCGAGGTGGCGGCGCGTGGTGTTCCCGTGCGCCCCTCTTTGACGTAGCGAGGGGAGTCAAACACCTCACTCCCCTCGCCGACGCGAGGTGGCCCGCAGAGGCGGGCCGGCACCAGCCGGGGATTGCGGATGTCGCATACGTTCCCGTGATCCCCGGCGTAGGTGGGAGATGGAACACCGGGGTGGTTTTAGTCAGTAAGAGTCTGACAGACCCCTCCAGCCGCCCCAGGGTGGAGGATTTCCATGAGGATTTCCCCTCGAGATCAAAAAATCCTCCATGATAGGGTGGTTTTCACGGTAGAGTTTTTTTTTTTTTCAACTTTCACTCGAGTGAAGCCCTGGTAAAAGCTATCCTTCTTAGTATTCTTGTCAATCAATTTAACCAATAAAACGTATATCATCATCGATTGCGGATGTCGCATACGTTCCCGTGATCCCCGGCGTAGGTGGGAGATGGAACACCGGGGTGGTTTTAGTCAGTAAGAGTCTGACAGACCCCTCCAGCCGCCCCAGGGTGGAGGATTTCCATGAGGATTTCCCCTCGAGATCAAAAAACAAAAAAAAAAAAGGATAGTTGCCACACTTTTTATAAAAATACATAATTATTAAATATTTAGTTAGTTTTCACTTTATTCATAAAACGGGTAGGTACTTTGGTTTATTATCTTCAAATTTGTGAAAGTAAAGAACATTATTTTTGATATTTCCAGAATATTGGCGATTTTTGTCGACCTCTAAATTTTGTGACATCTATCCCATATGGGAACCCCCATATGGGATAGATGTCACAAAATTTTGTGTCACAAAAGTTGCCTAATCCATGTAAATTACGTTTAGGATAGGTGCCCCGCCGAGAAAGATGATTTTTATCGCGCAAAAACTTTGATCGCACCTTGCCTTCCCATGCAATCGCACAGACACATGCAACACGGTCTACTTAGTTGTCGTTGTAAAGTCTCTCGATTGATAAATAAAATAACACGTAATTCATCCACGAAGCTAGAGTAATTAAAATCGAGGCAACTATACCCCTGGGGCAACTATCCTGGTTTTACCCTATAGAACGTACAAAACCTGGGGCTAATTTCGATCAAACTAGATATGATATAAAGCAATTTTATTAGAAACTGGCTTAGATCTGTACAACTGAATTAACTACAATTTATTAGAAACACGTTCTCCAAGACAGGTGATAATCTCATTACTGTTCTCATGTTATTTTCACATTATTGTACTACAACATTGTTGTTTCAGAGAATTATCTTTTGTTCTATTTTCAACCTTATCTTTTCTACATATATATAGTGGTACAGAAAATTTCTTAGTCAAACATTCTACATATTATATTACTACCCTGTATTATAGTAGTAAAATAAATAGAATAGCTAGTGCCAATTAATTTTATTTAATTTGATTTACATGTTGGATATATTATTTTTCTGTGTCGTGTATTATTGTAAACTACTTTGCATACTTTGAATTTATACTGTATAAATTGTATAAGTTTTTAAAACTTAGTTGCTAGGTAGTTTATTGCGCCACTTCTTCTTCCCAGCCAAAACACTAGGAAGTGGTGACGGGAGGGCGTTTTGGGGGACTGTCTTTATGTATAACTTTGAAGTTCAAAAAGTGCTGGCACTTAGCCTAATTTGAAAAACTGACCTTTCATTTTTATTTTGAATAACGCAAAAGTTAAAAGGCATCATTATCACTGAAGTCTTGAAAAAAAAACGACTGCCCATGAGCTCGTATCTCTTGCAAAATTCGACAACATGGACTGAACCGCTGTTTTTTTTTGATTGACTGTGTATCATAAGCCGTGGTCGGAGTAGGCAGAGCTGTTTTGTACATCAGACAAGTTTTAATAGTATGCCCGCCGCATGCCAGAAATACCGGGAATCAGTAACACTGGGATTAAAAAAATATCTACTGCTCTACCTGTTCCGACCACTGATCATAAGCTACTTTTATACCAGCATAAAGTACGCAAAGTCGTAGATGAATATTATCGTGAATATTATCTTTCAGATTATAGCGATATAAAAGTCTGAATCAAACGAGCTACCTTGAGCATTGTAAATCGTTTTTGAATTTGAGATAATAAAGTGTCATACGGTTGGTACAACATTTGAAATTCATTGTGCTCTGAAACTGGCTAAAGCTTTGAAATTTGGGACAGAAATTCGGTTCGTTCTATATGCGTTCGTTGCTCAGGACATAGAAATGGAACGCCTTTGTCCACTTTTACGTCATAAGCCGAATAATAGTTTTAAGTGTCACACTAAATTATGTTGCAAGCTGCAAGAAGGTAGATTTTAAGTGTTATTTTGGTACCATAATCCTGCAAAATAACATCAATATTAAATTGAATGATTTTTATTTTATGAATTCATTTCTAAATAACAACAACAAAAAAAAACAAACACAAGCAGACAAAAAAAACTTTTCTTTTGTGTATAAATAACAATAAATGTAGGTGCATAAGTAATTTAAATATTTAAACTATTCCTAACTACACACAACATGATTTAAATATTTATAAATAGGTAAGTGCAAGTTTTACCCCGTTCAAACTAGGGAGTCCAACGTCCTAGGAGTAATATGTGTGATACTACAATACTCCTCAGTTTCAATTTCAAATATAAACTCAAACTCGCTAGTCTAGAAATTATTTGAGAACCACCGAATGAAAAGGCAAAAGAAGCAAAGCTCACCCACCGGAAACCTGGACAAGGACAATCTTATTTTTTTTTAACGATGGGAAACCGTCAAATGACTCCTTCCGCTTTGGGCAGACCGGAAGGGAGTGTCGAAGTCGTACTGTCTAAAACCCATCCGTATTCCGAATGCCCTTTGCGTTCTAGGGCCGCGGTGACGTTTTCGAATAAATTCCGCAACCCTAGCAGGCACTGGCCCTAGCGGGCCCCGACTACTATGCTGACATATCTTTGAAGCGCGCGTGGAACACAACGCGCCGTCGACCTGGGCCTGGTTTTGATTTTACAGCGAGCCACCAAATGCTCGCCGTCACCCTGCGACTCCCGAAAATTGCCAAGAGTGGCGAAAATGTTTAAATAGTGAAGATAGACATGGGGTTGATTAATTGATCATTCTCTTGATCTCATGCCAATTTATCTGAGGTCTTTTTTCCACTCTAATCTTGTCGCCATCTTTGTAATCAAGGTGAGATGACTAGAAAAGGCTTTCTAGACATCTTACCTTTCACACAGTCTGCCCATCGTTTCTTTGATACCCTTCCCCCTAGTGTAAGTTTCCTTAAACGGCAAATATGTTTCTATATGTTTCTGTAGGTCCCAATTAGTTTTTTCTTGAAGAATCGAGTGATACAGCTTGTCTGAGTTTCCTAATATTTAGCGATAAACACAGACTCCGGTTAAAATGGAACACTTATCCCTTTATGACAACATTGGCTATCCTAGCGTTTATAACTCAACACATTCTAAGACGCCATATTGCATGTTGTTATGAAACAACGGTCACCTCTAACTTAGTTCAAACTTAAGACAAAACCTCTCAGTATCCCTATGGTCCAATTATAACTTATTCTCTAAGTTAGCAGACTTCTAAGCGATGCAATGCATATACAATGTAGTATCTAAGCTCGCTACTATGCTGCATAACTTGTGAGCAAACTTCCCTTTAAAGTATATTCCAGTTTGATGCTAAGATTCCGTCTGCGAGGAGAAAATGTTTCTCTAGTGCTCGGTGTAAGTTTTGCACCGGGTGTTGCGTCGCAACTTGGAACTGGCCTATACAGAATTGCAGTTGGCTAAATTGATGGAACGACTTTAATGTTTTTGGAAAATACTAAGGACAGTTGCAAGAGAACTCAAGACAGAAACTTAAGAAATGAGTCACGTTTGATTGACACACATACACAAAATGTAGGAAGAAAAATAAGGAGACTTTATTCTAAAAACTATAAATTCAGTCAAGTTCAGCACTATGCCAGATAACTAGTAGTTGCATCAAACAATTAGCACTTTTGCTACTCGCACCTACTCATATGTTGGGTGGGGCCGAATCTGGCGGAGAACCAGTTCGGTTTCCGCACGGGGCGCTCAACGGTGGATGCCATCATGCGCGTGAGAGCCCTCACGACGGGGGATGCGGTGTCACGGGGCAGGATCGTCTTGGCGGTGTCTCTTGACATCGCCAATGCCTTTAACTCCCTGCCCTGGAGTTGCATTAGGGAGGCGCTCCGGTACCACCGGATGCCGACCTACCTCCGTCGCGTTGTCGAGGCCTATTTGACGGACAGGGCCGTCATCTACCCCGGTCACCGGGGAGAGTGGAACCGGCGAGAGATGTCGTGCGGTGTTCCACAGGGTTCGGTTCTGGGGCCGCTCCTGTGGGACATCGGCTACGATTGGGTGCTGCGTGCCGACCTCCCTAGCGGCGTCAGCGTAGTCTGCTACGCTGACGACACGCTGGTTCTGGCACAGGGGGGGTCGCACCAGGCGGCGGCCGACTTAATGACACGCGGGGTCGCGATAGTCGTTGGAAGGATCCGGCAATTGGGTCTCGAGCTGGCCCTGCACAAGTCCGAAGCCATGTGCTTTCATGGTTCTCGGAACAGGCCACCAGCGGGATCCCAATTAACTGTAGGAGGGGTTCACATCGGCGTCGGGTCGACGATCAGGTATCTGGGGCTCGTTCTCGACAGCCGGTGGAACTTCGAGGAACACTTCCAACGTTTGGCTCCCAGACTGGAGCGGGACGGGGCTGCCTTCAAGCGGCTCCTGCCCAATCTAGGGGGTCCAAACGCCTCCTGCCGGAGGCTCTATGCGGGGATCGTGCGGTCCATGGCCCTTTATGGGGCCCCTGTGTGGGCCCTAACGCTGAAGGGGCGACCAGCCCGCCAGCTCAACGCGGCCCAAAGGGTCATGGCCATCCGGCTGGCTCGGGGATACCGCACGGTCTCCGGCGAGGTGGCGAGCCTCCTTGCCGGATTACCGCCATGGGATCTGGAGGCGAGAGCCCTCGCGCACGTTTACGCGTGGCGCGTGGAGGTGCTTCGCCGGGGCGAAACTCCGCTGCCACGGCAAATTGCATCGCGGCGGACGGAGCTCCGGCAGGATACTATGGCGGTATGGAGACTGCGACTATCGCGGCCCAGCGCTGGGCACGCCACAATTGCGGCGGTAAGGCCCCTCTTTGAGGAGTGGCTGGAGAGGCGCCACGGCGTCCTCACCTTCCGCCTGACGCAGGTACTTACCGGACACGGCTGTTTCGGGAGGTACCTGTTTCGGATTAAGCGGGAGGAAACGCCCGGGTGTCAGCACTGTGAGGATCGCCCGGAGGACACGGTGGAGCATACGGTGGAGGTCTGCCCTGCTTGGGCTGAGCACCGCCGTGTTCTCGTCGAGGCGATCGGCGGCGGCAACCTCTCGCGTCCGGCCCTGGTTGAATCCATGGTCCGGAGCGAGGAGGCTTGGGAAGCTCCTTCTGCGAAGCAGTAATGCTAGCGAAGGAGGAGGCGGACCGCGCGAGGGAAAGGCAAGGCCTTCGTCCCAACCGCCGCAACAGGAGAAGACGCCCCGGGCGTCGGGAGTCGCAGGGCGATCCCCGGCCACCGTAGGCGCGGGCCTGCGGACGGCGAGCGTTGGGTGGCTCGCTGTCCGATCACCACCAGGCCCGGGTCGATGGCGCGTTGTGTTTCACGCGCGCCTCAAAGAGATGTCAGCATAGAGGACGGGGCCCGCTAGGGCCAGAGCCTGCCAGGGTTGCGGAATTTGTTCGAAAGAGTCACCGCGGCCCTGGAAAGCAAAGGGCTTTAGAAGGAACACGGATGGGTTTTAGTCAGTAAGAGTCTGACACGCCCTTCCGCTCCACCCAGAGCGGAAAAAGTCATTTGATGATTTCCCATCCTAAAAAAAAAAAAAAAAACCTACTCATATGTTAGAACTGAACTATGTGATCCTTGTGTCTAGATAGACAGACGCACAGCAAGACGGATTGACGAATAGATGGATAGCGGACGGTCAGCGGTCTGTCTCATGGACCGAAATAGGTATAGACAGTTGAAATTTCACAGAATTCTAATGGTAGGTAATCTATCAGAAATAAAAAATTAGGTACCCATACAAGAAACGTATTTTTTGGATTATGATACGGAACTCTTCGTGAGCGAGCCCGACTCGCACTTGGCTGGTCTTTTTAGGCCTTTTATTGTTAAAAAAATCTGCCGCTAATCATCTCGCTTCCCATATCAAATTCATACATTAGAAGGTTTTTTTAATTATTGTTAGTCACCAAACCAATGTACAATCACACACATGCAAAAAACATAATTTAAAAAATTAAACCGACTACAAAACTGTAATTTATTTAATTAATAATTCAAAAGGGTGAAATAAAAGTTTTATCATAAAAAAAATCAAAAGTAAATATGCCAACAAATTTTTTGAAGTCGGGCCCAGCCTTAATATTTGGAGTAGAAGTTGTCACTTGACTGTCGTATATTGGTATAAAACAAAATATACATATATAAAAGAATTATGCACTACAATCTTGCCTCAACGGAGAGGAATTGTTTTTTAAGACCTTACCTTACATTAGATTTAACTATCGTTGTAACTATGTTGCATAAGGCCCATTTTGTTGAAAAGGCATTTTACTCCGCCCAGAAATAAAAAAAACATTTGAAACAAAACTGACAAAACACCAACGTAGCAGTTATTAAATAAACAGTACATTTTCAACACCAATATTTCGTTAGCGAGCACGAATAGACGCCCGCCATAATTGTTTTCTTAACGATTTGACAGCTGTCAAAATGCTTTCGGGCACAGGAACTGTCTCAGACTGCCAACATTTTGAGGTTTTGTGCTTCCGAATTATTGTTAAACCGTTTTAAATTATTGAAAATTATTTTGAACGGTGTTCAAAATTATTGTTTTATTGAGCTTCTTCGATTGAAATTGTCTTGTTGATTTCTTATGTCAACGGTTGACGAGAGGGGCTGGTTGTTTATTTGTTTATACATAAATAAACAGTGGTGGGTCTAGTGATCGGTTTATTCAATTTGTTAACTGTGTTGTCGATACCTAAGGATTATTTACTTGGCTTTTGATAATCATAATAATTCATCCATCTAAAATATTTTATTCACTATTATTAAAAATTAAAATTACCAAAGAGTTAACAGACTGGACATACGAAAACACAGAAAATTTTATAAAACACTTATTGTGATCTCATGGTTCTTTAAATAAATATAGACATTAAATGCTATTATCTAGTTTTACTTAATCTAAGTTCTTATATTATATGTCATAACATAATTATGTCATAACTATAATTCCTTGGAGAATTAAACTTAATGAAAAAAAAAGAAAACTATTGCTCATTATTGTACCCATAGTTTCTAGTTATATTGTAATCATTGTTATTCTGTGTACACTTACTAATAATTTGTAACTGCATAGGAATCCTTAAAGCTTCCTGCGGGACAGGCCTAGCCTAGTGCAGGAAGTCTTTGAAAATTCTTGTAGGATTCATTTTTAAAGAAACTAAACTATCTTGTATGACACACAATAATTGTAACCTATATTTTCGTTTTAATAAATTATTCTTATTCTATTATTATTTTTAGGATTACTACTTAAACATTATTTTTAAGAATAACTTAAAAATAATGTTTAAGTAGTAATCCTCAGTAATCTTTTTTTTGTCCCAGAACTGACATGCATAAAAATTATAAAACTAAACTAAAATTCTTACTGCTTAAGTTATGCTATTGAAAACGTATATTAAGAAAAATTGATTGGTAACCAAAGAAAGAAAACAATAAAGAATAGGAACTAGGCAAAAACACGTTGCGCCTGTGACAACAAGGCTCAGCATCAGCATGTTGCCGTCCTATGGGCGGACCCACAGTACGGCGCTGATTTTTAATGCTCGCCTAAAACCAATTCTGGTGAGTACATACTTGAAAAATCTATTTCTTAATACGTATACTTCGTACGTTAAACGGTTTTTATGAATCCATAATACCCAAAATCATAAATATATAAGCAAAGACACAAATACAAACTTTAGATTTAAAACGTATTTTATTTAAATTCAGAGCTCCGACGGGGATCGAAGTTTTGCACGACATCGGGAATGTTCGGCTAATCCTCCCGAGGGATGCCGACGATAGGTGTCGCCGCGTCCTGTTTGAACTTGCTTTGAACCGAGGACACAGTATAGGATTGAATAGCATTGTTTTACTGTTTGTTTAGTCTACAGGGAGTTTCCGCAAACGTGTTTGCGCCTTTGCGTTATAAGGCAAAGATGTTTAAAGAAGACTGTCTTCAGTCAGATCGAATTCGACCAACTTCGTCGAGGCATATGATTATTTGCATCAATATTTGTAGTAACAAGGGGAGACCAGACACAGGTCAATACCGCACATCTGTCTAATTGATCATTTCAGCCTATCACAGTCCCCTGCTGGCAAATGATAATGGCAAAGCCCGAGCAGCATAGTCGTATTTTTGCCAACGGTAGCTCAAGTGAGATCGTTTCCAGTGTCTGCTTGAAAAAGTTCATAATATAGACAGACTAATACAAATGTCATGATTTTGGCTCAGTTTTCTTGAACAATCAAACGTGATGAGAGAAAACAATCCTATTTTAGATTTTACACTGTTAAGAATTCTTCAGTACCTTGTCCTGAATAAAAAATTAGAGATATTCGATCAAGCTATCCTTAGGGGATACTTCTCGTCTAGACGGAGAATTTCAAATTTGTTTTTTTTAAGTACAATGTTGACGGGATTGTTGGTCCACACGACGTATTATTTATTTTAATTCTTAGCAGGGTTTGCTTTTGAGATTTAGTATTTGCGAGAAAAACATTTTAGTTTATTCTGTTTATTGGTTATTTCTTTTATTATTCGTTCAACGACATTTAATAAAATTTCTAATATCTACAGTTGAAAAACGCCTTTTTAACTGCCTCATCGCAAGGGTCACTACCAAACATGAGTTTAGGAACTTTCGGGAGGTTTTATTCCTGGGTCATGCAGAGTGTCATTGCTTTTTCATTTGGTCTATGATACGTTATTACTTCAGTTGCAGCCTGGGGTCTGGATTTCTGGCCACTTCATGTCAATGTGACTAAATCAAATATAGCTAGCGAAACTTTGGTGTATTAAATATACACCTCTGCTTTAACTTTTAAGGAATACAGCTTTGTATTATGTTAGGTACTTGGCGTTTTGAAACATGCCAAAATTTTTACATAACACCACATTATCTTCAAAGCACAGGTCATCAACCGCTAACAAGCACAACGAGAGCAACGTGGCAGCCATCTTGTGACGTCACCGGTTCACCGCGAACCAGGTGTAGACTGTTATTGAGACAAATGGCCTCGCGATCTGTAACTAGACGCTTAGCACGGCTTTTGTCAGTTTAAGCTGTGAACGGTTTGCGCTCTTTTAAATATTTTATACGGTTTAAGGTTAGGTAAGGATCGGATTTTGTATAGAATTTGCTGTGCAATGCCATTATGATGTGCTTAAGGGAGGATAGTAAGTCGAAAATCTAAGGATACTTGCCCAGCATTACCCAATGCTGGGAAAGTATCTTTGGATTTTTATCGTTTGTCTAACCGTTTATGGGTATAAACGTTCTGGATTAGAAAAATTAGATTGAAATTCTGTATTATATTATTTTATGTAACATTTATTTTTTATCCTTATTAACATCCTGAAGAGGGTAAAATACTGGTATTCAGTTGAATCCGGTTTGACTGGTAGTCGACACCAATATAGTTGGGGGAAGGCTAGGCAGATGATGAAGTCTTGGAGGGGATAGGAAGTGATGCACGACGTGCAGTAGAGGAGATGTGACCTTTTCACGTTGTTGTGCTACTGAACAGATTTTAATTAAACTTGGTAACTGGTTAGACTATATCCTGGATAAGAACATAGAGTATATATCTAGTGTATGTTGCTTTAAGCTAATATTCAGGCTGGCAGAGCCACCAAGAAAGCGAGAAAGTGACATCGAAAACCTAAAATCATTTTATGACTGATACTTGAAATGAAGGGTACAAAAACAATTCATCAAGAAAACCGATATCTACCAACTAGGCTAAAAACACAGACCAGCAGAGAATACTAGAGAATCCTTTGTAACAAAAATATTCCGTCATTTTCTACAACCAATGCCTAATATCACTTCAATATTTTTCTACTTCCAAGCCAAAATCTAAGCGCTGTTTTCATAGTATCTAGTACTCAAATAAATAAAAGTACTCGGATATTACTCGGCAAGTCAGCAAATATTGGAAGGAGCCAAATACTTCCGAATTGAAGACAGATCTGGGATACATTTAAGTGGGTGATACTGAAACTAAGAAAGGTGTGTTTGATTTGAAAGGTGTATTTGAGTAGTCGTAGATATAAATATACGGAAATTGTATTGGCTTAATATAAGGTCCCATTAAAATAGATAGATCAATTTTAACACAGCGTTCAGTACGTCTAACCAAAGATATACAAGCAAAGAAAAAAATGTGTGCGTGTACTAGTGTACACACGTAAGAAGTAAAACTTCTTTATGACCTTATTTTTCGAAAAATGATCTACTTTTGTTTACAACAACTACAACAACAACAATTACCACAACAACAACTATCTCTAATACAAAAAATGGTCAAGTCTAGTGGTGGGAGTAAGTCCGCTTAAACGACATGCTATCCCTACTCCGCTGGAGAAAGTACTCTTCAAATCAACCTTGGTAGGGACAAGAAAAAGATAGCCCGTAACGGAAAAATGTGACGCGTAACCGAGAAATGTGACGATTTTTTTTTCCAACGCTGATAAAGAAGTTTCACTTCAAAAACTGAGTAACGTGTTTTTTTACCAAAAATAATAAATTGCCGGAACACTAAAATAAACACATCCATTATTACGGTGTTACCCGCGGTTTATCAGATACTCCGCGTGAATGTCGAAAATTATCAGAAGGGAACACACTCCCGGAATAAAAAAAAATATGTGTTAATCCAGGGTGCCAGCTTCCGGCATACCAAACTTTATCAAAATTGGTCCAGCCGTTTGCGCGTGAAGAAGTAACAAACATACACACATTCACAAACTTTCGCCTGTATAATATTAGTGTGATTAAATATTAAATTATATTAATATCTTACCTGGAATAAAGAAGAAAGTATTGCTGCTAGCAAAACAAAGACTCCCTCAACTGTATCGTAGTACTACAATTTCTAAAACAGCTATGTAACTATTTCTATAGTTTCCAGCTCGCTTAATCATCAAAACTAGTGGCACGAGCGAAATGATACGCGATTAAACCAACTGTGGCGGCACATGGTGTAATGCAACCACATTTGTCTATCTGCCGATATTATATTGATATGCACGTTTTAGAGTAGTAGTGGCGTAGGGATACCGACTGCGGCTTGCGAACTATAGGTCGTACGTAGGCTCAAAATCAAGTAGGCACTTTACGTTGTGTAAATATTTTTAAGGTTCCGAACATCCGGAACCCTTATTGGATCACTCGGGTGTCTGTCTGTCCGTCTGCCACAGCCAATTTTCTCCGAATCTACTGGACACTGGAAATATAAATAAATATAATAACGTTAAATAATAAGTTTACATAAAGTGTACATATGGTTCAATAGCATATATTAATATTAGCCTATTAGTATTATAATAATCTGGATAAAAATTATGTTATGACAAGTATAACATTACAATTGCAAAAATAAAATTCTGAAAGTTTGAGTTCTTCAGAATTCTAGAACATAAACGTAGCATACTTTAGAATTTCAACACTAATTTAGAATAACAAAAATGTTTGTCTTGATTATACTGCAAAACTGTTTAACTGTTTTACGCTTAGTTTTAATTTTTAAATTAATTTGAAACATGTTTTACTAACACTATTTTTTAATTAACGTTTTAATTATGCAAAAGAGTGCGTAACTCTTATTTGTAAATAATACTTGAACGTCATGGATAAGCTATATTTAATTTAAATGTAACCCATACAAAATAACGACAAGGGAAAGTTGTGTTGTTAAATGTTGGCGTACAATAAAGCGTATTCTATATACATGTCGGGAAACGAGGAAACATACCCAAACATTCATGCCAATTAACTAATGTATTACTAAGCCCAACACACCGCATTCCATTACAAGTAACTGCAACTTGCAACTGGGACTCATTTAGCTCGCTCGCTCCGCTCCCTTCGCTCTGTTCACGCACCGTCGCTCAGCTCCGTTCCGCTCAGGCACGGCTCTATTTGCAGCCATGGATTAATTTGTTTCTCGCTCTCTTATTGGCTGTTTCGAAACCTCGAAGGCTTGAAGTAAATTGAGACATGTTTTGGGATACTTTCAGACTTCGCGTTAGGTTTTTTGCTATTGACGAAGTCGTTGAAATAGTCAGTGATATATTAAAACATTATCAACTGTGAATAGAAAATGTCTCTCCATATAATCATAACATGTAACATTGAGCATTGAGCATTATAGCTGCATTGAGTCCGGTGACAGGTTGATGTGGTGATACTTGGGGGAGGCCTATGGGAGCGTTCAAGTATTACGTAACGCAATTTTTGAAGATTCTTGATCCTCCCGTAACGTTTATCTGTACACCCGCTCCCTCCCGAAACGTTACGTACCTATCATCCAAGTGACAATTTTTACCTAAAAGTCACAATTATGTCTACTACTCTCATGTTACCAATTTTTTTAATTAATAAATGTCGTTTCAAGAAAAATATTGATGTTTATTTTTGTTTGGCAAAATTACTACTGTTTGGTGACTGTGTAACTCGAAAATATGTTTAGTGAGCTAGCGTTAAATAAAAAACAATGTTACGTAACGCGTTGTTCGAACACCCCTCCCGCCCCTGTAACGCATCGTAACGTTTTACAAGACACCCCCGAATTGCGTTACGTAATACTTGAACGCCCCCTATGATGGTGATGATGATTGAGTCCATCAGATTTGATAGTTAAATTGGAAACTTCATTGGTCTTTGTTTTCCCTGAAATGACCAATGAGAGCGTTGTTTCCTGGTTTACTATCACACGAAAACAGATAAATTGTAGACTTGTGCTCTGATTGGTCGCCATTTTATTATAATCCACAATTTCTCGGAATGACTTCGCGAGATTGTAGACTATCAAATTTTGGTGCGTAAAAAAGTATTCCAAATGTTCAGTTGACAATTTATCGAGGGTTTACAATCTCTCAAGTTATTTTATAATCTTACGGAGTTTGCTATTTTCCGGTGACATATATATAAAGTATACTCAGTTTATTTAATTATGATGCTTTCGTTTACCCTCTTTTTACATAATCTACACAATAACAGTTCTTATAGAGTAAACTACAGTCGTGCATCGAAAAATACAAATTTTCAGTAATGATGTGTTTTTCATAGTAAAGGGTTTCACAGGGTCGCTTTTATTGTCATCAATTGGACAAAAACCTAGACTCTTGCTACTACTGGTAAGTGCTTCATCATCAGCCGAAAGACGTCCACTGCTGGACATAGACCTCCCCCATAAGGGGGATTTTCCATAATTGCCACGCTTGGCAGGCGGGTTGGCGATCGCAGTGTAGCTGTTGCAATGCACGGAGAACGCTGCTGCCCATTTTCTGGTGATTTCCTTAGTCGCCTCTTACGACACCTACGGGAAGTGATAGGACGGTGCTATTCTTTTAAGTCCGACACTATACAGAACAGTGCAGTGAACTGGTAAGTGCTTTATTTCCTGCAGAAACAAAAACAAAACACTCCAAGGAAGAAGAACCCACCATTAATCTCAAAAACTTCAATCAGAACCAATCAGCTAAAATATCTCGCATAATTTCACTCAGACACGTCGCTGACAGTAATAGCGAGTGAATTTCTAAGATAAATGGCAGCCATCTTGGTTATAACTCGACAGCTCTCTGAATTTAACTGAACACGATCTATTGGAGCAAACTGCAGCGGGGATGATTAAATTTTAGACTGGCCGTTGATTGGTTGATTTTAGTACCAAGAGTTTAAATTGTTACTGATAGTTTAGCAATCAATCAATCTGCGTAGCCTTTTAGTGTTCCGTACCCGATGGATAACCAACGGAACCCTATTAATAAGCCTCCGCTGTCTGTCTGTCAGCGGTCTATAACTCAAGAACCGAAATATGTAGACAGTTGAAATTTTCTCCAAATGTGTATTTCTTTTTCCGCTATAAAAAAATTAAAGGAAGCTCCCATACAAGAAACGTGTTTTTAGAACCCTTCGTGTGAGACTCCTACTTGGACGGTTTTTTTAACTATATTGGAGTAGCCTTCCAGTGTATCTAGATGCAGATGTCTAGTATTGTACATGAAGTGACTGCCTATATAACCTCTACAACTCAGTAACTGCGTTGGGTGGTGAGACGTCAATAAAAGGCGGTGGTTAGCGACAAACTGTTTATTCGTTCGGACCTCAGTACCCGACACTGTTTATATTAACAAAATAATATCTTATATCTACTTCGGTCGTCACATCTCTCCTCACTAAGCTTACAAGACAGTTATTTAAAACTTATTTATTTTATACACAGTATAAGCATTCTTATCTAAAATGTAAACTAAACTAACGTCCGCAGATTAAACTTATTTAAACTTATCGAATATAATCTAATCTACATTATTCAAACGTTTAGCTCGATTGTATGCACGCAGTGCTCGAGCCGATACACTAGGCGGTGTCGGTTCTGGTGTAGACGATCGCTTATCTGACTCAGCTTTTGTTTCTGATGGCGCATTCGCAACCTCACCGTCCCCGCCCGATGCATCCTCAAACCTATCATCGTCGGCTCCCTTATCTACCGAAGGTTCAGGATTTTGACTCTTTCCGTCTACGGCTACCCCGCTCATTCGAGATAGAGAGTATCTGTTTTGATTATTATTTATTGGGATAATTTGGTCGGCATGACGACGCCATGCTACCCCGTCCCCCACATTAACTTTGTATGATACGGGGCCAGTCTTTTTAACAACCGTAGTTTCAGTCCATTTGTCCCCCCTTGCTGTATAGTCGCGAGCTAAGACCGATTCCCCCACGTCGAAATTCCTGTCGGTACCAGAGACGCGCGCGACTTGGCGCTCCTGCTTGGCGCGCACCGTGGCCGCTACGTCCGGCCGCAGCGCGTCCAGTCGACTCCGGAGTCGCCGCCCTTGCAGCGCTACTGCGGGTGATACCCCGGTCGTCGCGTGCTCACAATTGCGATATTGGAACAAGAATTTACAGAGAGCCGCGTTTACGTCCTCATTTTCGTACAACGCTCTTTTGATAGCTTTTTTTACTGTTTTAACAGCGTTTTCCGCTGCTCCATTTCCCTGCGGCCTATAAGGAGCCGACGTTGTATGTTTAATACAGTTATTTTCACAGTAATCTTTAAATTCTTGAGATGCAAATGGTGGTCCGTTATCGGTCACGAGCTGTGACGGCAAGCCAAAACGCGCGAAAACACCTCTCAATACTTTAATTGTTGATACTGCATTTGTGCTTTTCATTGGTAACGCCTCAATCCACTTTGAGTGTGCGTCGACCATAACCAAATATCGAACGCCTCCACAATCTGCAAAATCGGCATGAACGCGCTGCCACGGGTGCAACGGGAACTCCCAAGGGTGTAACTGCGCATGCGGCGGCGCGTCGCGAACTATGCGGCACGCGGCGCATGATTTACATAATTCTTCGATATCCTTATCTAAATTCGCCCAATAAATATAGTTTCGTGATAAGCTTTTCATTTTATTTATACCTAAATGGCCCTCGTGCACTTCTTCCAAGATTTTCTTTTGTAAGGCACAAGGTACTACAATTCTGTATTTGAAAATTACACACCCCTGGACTACCATAAAATCTTGTTTTCTAGAAAAATAAGGCTTTTCCGTATCACAGCTCGGGGCCGATGGCCAGCCAAAAAGTACATAACCTTTTATCTTACTTAATAACGTATCGCGTTCTGTCGCTTTTGCAATATCCTTATAACAAATAGGCAGTGCTGCCTCAACTAGATTTAAATAATCCACGGTTCCTGTAGCCGCAGAGCGACCCTCCTGAGGTAACGGTAACCGTGACAAGGCATCGGCCGGACCGTTGTCCGCCGATCGCACGTATTCTATACGGAAATCATATGCGGCCAGTCGTGCCGCCCACCTTTGCAAACGACTGGCAGCCGTTTGCGGAATTCCTCCCTTTTCCCCAAAAATATAAGTCAGCGGCTGGTGATCAGTGCGCAATATAAATCGCCTACCAAACAAGTACTGATGGTGTTTTGTGACACCGAACAAAATAGCCAGTGCCTCCTTGTCTAATTGACTGTAGTTGCGCTCGGGCGCACTAAGTGTTCGCGAGACGCAGCTGACGGGCCGCTCGCTTCCGTTCTCGTACCGGTGAGCCAGCACTGCGCCCAATCCGTATGCGCTACTGTCCACCGATAACACGAGTTCGCGCCCCTCTTCATAGTGAGCCAGTACACGTTCACTCAGGAGGTTTCGCTTTGCTTCCAAAAAAGCCTTTTCACATTTCGAGTCCCAATTCCAGCGGACCTCCTTTTTTAATAAATTATGCATCGGTTGCAGTAAAGTACTCAGATTCTGAATAAATCGCCCATAATAATTTAACAATCCAAGAAAACTTTTAAGTTGAGTTACGTTTTCAGGTCTCGGTGCACTGGAAATGGCCTCTAGTTTCTCCGGATCAGGCCGCAAACCATCTTTATCGATAATGAAGCCCAAATATTTTACACTGTCTTGTAAAAATCGACATTTACTTAGCTTGACCGTAAGTCCCATATTACGTAATCCATTGAGTACAGCTCGCAGATTCTTTATATGTTCTACCTTATTTGAGCCTGACACACAAATTTCATCTAAAAATACTACGCATCCGGGCACACCGCGCAGGGTTTCCTCCATGATCTTTTGGAATTTCTCAGGGATACAGGATAAACCGTACGGTGTGCGTTTATAAACATATGTACCTATGTGAGTTGTAATCGCTGTATACGGTTGGGATTCATCGGTTAAAAGACATTGTTCATACGCATGTCTTAGATCGATCTTTGTAAATTGTTCCCCTCCGCTAAGATTTGCAAATAATTTTATTCTTCAATTCGCGGTAAAGGATAATAATCCCGTTTTAATTTGGGATTGATAGTGACCTTGTAGTCACCACAAATGCGTATACTCCCATTTGCTTTGACGACAGGTACGATTGGAGTCCCGTAATCAGAATAATCTATGCGGTAGATGGTGCCATCTGTCTCTAACCGTTCCAATTCCCTCTCAACTCGTGCGCGGAGTGCCAGCGGCATAGGTCTCGCTCGCACGTAAACCGGTTCGTTATCTGTCAGCTGTAGTCGAATGCGCTGTTTACAAGTCCCTAACTTCTTACAAAATACTTCGGGGAATTCATTACGTAATTGCGTCACCAAGTCGTCATCGCTAATCTCATTGAGCGTAATTTGCGTTATTTTTAAAACGCGCATCCACTCTCGTCCCAATAGTGGTCGAGCGCCCCCTTGTATGACGTAAAGACGCAATGACTTCCCTTTGATTGGCCCTAAACAGACATCTACTTCAATGTAACCTAATGACTCAATACGGAAGCCCGAGTAACAACGTAACAGTAAATTGTCCGCGACAATTTTTTATGCGAAAACATCTGTTTGTACATTTCTTCATTTATAGCCGAAATGCGGCTACCGGTGTCCACTTCACATTTAACGTTAATGTTATCAATCGTTACTTTAATAAAATATGGTTTGTTACCTCGAGCTGCGACTTCAATGTTAAACATACCGTCATCCGACTCCTCTTCGCTTACGTAATTTTGCCGAGCACCTTTGCCACGTCCTTGTTTACACATCACCTTTAAATGACCTTTTTGACTGCACTCATCACAATTATAGTTTCTGAATCGGCATCTATCAGCCATGTGCGCCTTGCCGCAGCGCCAGCAAAATGGCGCGCGCGAGCTCGCGGGCTCCGCGCCTCCGCTGCCTGGTCCTGCGCTTCCGCTGCTTGCCCCTGCGCCTGCGCCTGAAGCGCGCGTCTGGCGCCCGCACTGGCCGGCTCGTCCGCCGCCGCCGCGTGCGTGGTGCAGGCCCTCGCCCGCCACCACTGTTGAGTCCGCCACTGTCACCGCCGCCATGGTGCTGCCGCTCACCTCAGCATGCTTCTCTGCAGCTTCTAGAGCCAGGGCTAGCTCCAACGCCTCTTTGTATTGGATTTGCTTTTCTGCAAAGATCCTAGTCCGCATTACGTCACTTGATAAACCTGACACGAACTGGTCCCGCAAGTTTTCCTCTAGGGTTGAACATGAATTGCATTTGCCGAAGTTGCACGTCGTAGCGAGATGTTTTAATGCTTGCAAATACTCGGTCAGAGACTCGCCGGCTCGTTGCCTTCGCAACCTGAACACGTTGCGCTCTGCGATCTCTGAACGTTGCGGCTCCAAATGTTCTGTTACCAGCTTTACCAACTCGTCATAAGTTTTATTCTCGGGAAAATTGGGTGCACACAAATCACACATTAATGCATAAGTTTCTTCACCGACCACAGTTATTAACATGGACACTTTTACGTCATCCTTAATTTCGTTTAACTTAATGTACTGGTTAACGCGGCGAACGTAAGCTGGCCACTGGTTGGAAATTAATTTAAATGGTTCAATTTTTCCGATCGGCATTTTCTTGCACTCCACGTTCAACAATGTTAACAGAAAAAAAATCACTGATCCCGTACTCGTCGCCAATGAGACGTCAATAAAAGGCGGTGGTTAGCGACAAACTGTTTATTCGTTCGGACCTCAGTACCCGACACTGTTTATATTAACACAATAATATCTTATATCTACTTCGGTCGTCACAGGTGGCTCGCTGTCCGATCACTACCAGGCCCGGGTCGATGGCGCGTTGTGGTTCACGCGCACCTCAAAGAGATGTCAGCATAGAGGACGGGGCCCGCCAGGGCCAGAGCCTGCCAGGGTTGCGGAATTTGTTCGAAAGAGTCACCGCAGCCCTGGAACGCAAAGGGCTTTAGAAGGAACACGGATGGGTTTTAGTCAGTAAGAGTCTGACACGCCCTTCCCGCTCTATCCAGAGCGGAAGAAGTCATTTGATGATTTCCCATCCTTAACAAAAAAAAAAAATCTCAGTAACTGGGAAACACCGACCTCATCTAGTTCAAAAATGACCAAAACAGATTGACGTGTAAAACTGTTATGTTTAATCTACTTACGAAATAAAACTCATTTAACAACACACCCATTGGAAAAACTTGAATAAGATCTCATAAATTACTCTGGATACAAAATTGACCTTCACCTCTCTAAATCAAGTGTTTCGATTCCATCACGTTTATAATTTGCTGTTATTTTTTTACAATATTTGTACGCCTTCACGGCAAAACATAGCGCCCAAATGTTTAAACCTAAACCCTTTATGTAAATACCTATGTTTCACAAATAAAAGTCCGATTCTGATTCTGATTCTAGACCAAGAAGGTAACTGCTATTCGCAAACAGTTTGTTTATTAAACACATTACACCATTATTTTTAAGATTCTATCCATCATTTTTAGGATCGTCATCCATCACCATCCGTAGCCCTCTTCAATTCACTGCAGCGGCAGCGCATAAGCTCCCTTTTATAGCATTTTTCCTGTCTTCTGCCAATATTTTCCGATTCTTACCGATAAGCTAATATTATGTTGTCATCCCTAGATCTTACAAAGCTCTTTGTGACCACTTTTGACCGCTTTGGAGAGAAGGAAAATGAGTTTCATTAAATAAACACATTCTACTTTTACATGGGATAATATTATCATGTCCAATCAAAACGAAAAAAAAATATATATTAAAATTTTGTAAACGATAGACATAATCTCTCCAAATAAAAGGCCCGTTTTTCTAACACGGAAATCGAACCCGGCAACCATTCAAGTAGCTCGCCACTAAACAAATAGAGCGTTCAAACCAAAGATTAAAGAAGCAAGGTAGATGAGTCATTTAGGTTTTTACTATCACGTTCTGCAATGAGGAGCTCGTGGCTAAATAGTAACAGCCACACAGGTCGATCTTCTATGTTAAGCAACGCTTGCCGAGGTCGGTCTGTGGATGGGTGACCATCTTAACATACCGAGACTCCTACGTGCCTCGGAACGGCGTACCGTGCTGGTAAGCCGTTGGTCCCCGCTGTCATTTGTAGATCTTTGGCAGTCGTTACGGATTGTCAGAAGCCAGAAAATCCGACTCCAGTCTTGCCAAGAAGTACCATGTTACCCAGTTAATGGGTTGCGGAAGTCTGGTAGGCAGTCGCTCCACGTAAAATACTGGTATTCAGCTGAATCCGGTTTGACTGGAAGCCGACCCCAATATAGTTGGGAAAAGGCTAGGCAGATGATATCAAGTTCTGCAATTATTAAACAAGTATTCATCTGTCTTGACCTCAATCTCGCCTCATGGAAGGATGCCACGGATCTATGAGGACAAGTCTATGTATTTTAGAAATATATGATGATTCTTTCAAAATAATTGACTGTAGCATCATCTACCTGATTACGACAACATAACGCCATCTTGAAAGTAGTGTATTTGCATATAAAAAACAATATTCCATATCTATATTATATATTTTCTTCTTTTTATCTATTATTCCTTTTATTTTTCTTTTTACATATTTTTTTTTTTCGTTATTTTATTATAACGTATCTACCTTTGACCAACTGTCAAATTAGCTACCAACAGTAGCTGCAACGTCATGTTCGCGGTCATTGAAACCGGCCGTTAGAATTCCAAGTTCAGCTGTTGTGGTTATCCAGCTGTAAACAAGAATACTAATTGCTACTTGTTCTACAAAAATAATCTTCACAAAACTAGAAACTGACACACACGGGACCGATTGTTTGACAATTCTGGCGGCAAAGCACCCTCAATTTTATATGACACACGAGCTTATTCCTCTTGTTTCCTTTATCCAAGGTTGACGCCAATTTTACGTGCAATTTATCACGGATTAACAATTTACAATCTGCGTGAGGCCAGAAGCCTCCACTCGTCATAAATCCACGTTCACGGACGATTGGCCTCGGCAGGCCATCGCAGGCCTCAGCTCTGAGAGTACTTATCTTAATGATTTACATTTGGGGAGTCGAGTTTATTTTATTTTGGTGAAGTTGGTTCTGTAGGACGTTGTGTTAACGCCTGCATAGTACTCGTAACTGTACAGTGTCACAGATGAAACTCAGATTTGATTTTTTTTTACAAGTTGTTTCTAATAATGAGTACAAACCGCTTTCAAAGTCTCTCGTTTAATCTGTTACACAGTAGGTCTGCATTTTTAATTGTTAATTTGAACCGAAAATATCTGGAAAATTCTATGAAATACGATCGAGGTGTAACTGTTTAAAGATAAATATTACTTGTTTATAGATAATGGCAATCTGCTTTGCAATCTTTGTTAGCTTTCGAATCTATCCCTTTATGTCCCACAGCTGGGCAAAGGCCTCCCTCTCCCTTTTCTGCACACGTCTGTCCTCAGCCATTGAGGGCCAGAGTCGAGTTCATCTCTCCATCTTCGCATTGGTCTACCGCGATGTCGATGTGATGTTAGCTTTCACGAAGAAGTAAAACATTTGCAGTCTAGATCTGGAGGCGTCCCAATAAAGTTGGGATCGACTTCCAGTTTAATCGGTCGCAGCTGAATAGTAGTAGAGTAGTCTGGAGGCATTCTTCGGGCTAAGCCGGTAACCTTAGTTGTCCTGAGGATATCTTCATCTCTGATTCGATCACGCTAAGAAACATCGAGCTTAGTTAAAAACAGGTTTCAACCGTTTTAGTGAGAGACGCTACCATTTGTTATTGTAATGAAAAATAACTGAAGAAAATTTAACATCATAGTTTTGGTGCCGTATCAAACCTTTGATATTTTAATTTTATTTTATTTAAGTTTACGACAGCTTTCTCCTTAATATAAAAATCATGAGCCTTTTTAATCTATCTGTTTTTCATATTTTTTATTTGTCTATTTTTCGGTTTTTTATTTACCATGGAATAATGTGGTGAAGTGTTTTATTAGACAACAAAATGTGTGAGTTTTCTGATGGGGTCCATTCTGTGTTTTTATTGTATGTAACGTAAACATTATAGTTTAGAAGTAAGAAAACAAAAATTCAAATATTGATTTCGGTCTAGATATTATCAATTTAAGAGAAGCACTAACTCAAGCGTCAGTCCTTGTCGTGAATGCACTCAATTTGTCTATGTCGCGCAGTAGCTAATGCCCAACTAGATAGACGACGTTAGCTATTGCCAATCTCGGGTTAGCTATTATGCTGTACTTTGCTACTAGAATTTTGAAAGTGACTTTCAGTCAGTCTTTTATTTTTCGGCAGAATCGTTCTGTGATTGATTTATTTTACGTTCGGACGTAGTCATAGAACTATTTGTATGGTAGTTTAGGTACAAGATCCGACTTCCGTCATACGATTTCTCTCCGTCATCCGTAAGCCTCCAGTTCCGAAGAATACTGACGGACCGAAGTAGCCGTAGTACTGTTTGTATAAACGCTTTCGCATTACCTCGGTTTCAAATCTGACGTAGCACGCGGCTCGGCAGCAGCAATATCCGAATTCGGTCCGAGTTTTTATAATAAATTTTCACGGATTCGAATCGGATGCAGTGCGTAACCGCTCAAACAATAATTATGATTGGTTTTAAGGGAAAATTCCTTCTTCTTGCCAATGCTCTAAAAAATTTAAAAATTAATTCTGAGGGTACCTTAATATACTTATCTACACTACCACTATCCAACATTATGTGCTAGTTTTTCTAATGGTATAATATAAATCTTAAATCTAAACAATATAAAGATAAATTGTTTTCTAAAAGTGATCTTTGTAAGTTACCGACTTTCCTTGCAACAACTTAATGATCAATTTTGAAAATTCTTTCACTGTTAGTGTACACTGGCAATTTAAGTCTAGAAAAAAATGCATGATTCCTGTATTAAAATAATAGTGCTAGTACAATATTAGATTGATTTACTGTCGATACGAAAAATTCACAATTCTTGAGATAGCAATAAAAAAAGTTAATCACAATTTTGAAAAGCACTTAGGTCATTGGCCCGTATTTCAGCCCAAGGCTGTTCAATATTATATAGATACAAATCACAATATGTAATACAAGCCAGAGCCAAATTGCCTTCACAAGACAAATGAGAGCATGTGCTGGTAAACCCGATAACTTAGTGATTAATTACAAATATTACGTGTTTGTAGTAACGATCTTAGTTTAAGACTATGTTATTTAAATAGCCTCGAGAACCTCTCCTCAAACTATAATATTAGTTTATTCGTCAGTGCATGGGCTATTTCTTGTATTTACAGCTTTGTCCACTAACAGCGTTTCAATCTATATTAATGTTATAAAGAGGGAAGATTTTTATTTTTGTATATAACGAATAAACTTAAAAATTACTGGACCGATTTGAAAAAATCTTTCAGCAATGGATAGTTACATTATAGCGAGTAACATAGGCCATATTTTATCCCCGTACTCCCACGGGAACGGGAACTACGCGGATGGAACCGCGTGACGTCCGCTGGTAACGTACCTATAACATTTCAAATTAGCTACCAACAGTAGCTGAAACGTCATGTTTGCTTTTCCAAACATGACGTTTCAGCTACTGTTAGTAGCTAATTTGACAGTTGCTTAAAGGTATATACGTTATTGAGACCGGTCTTTATATACAAGTATATAAAGTAGTATTTATATATTAGGGGAGTTTTTCTTACTGTCAGGGCTAACAGTGAGAAAATATTGATAGTGAAATAAATGATAATGATAAATGATATTTATTTTGCAAGTAGGTTAAACATAACACTTTTGCACGTCAATCTTTTTTGGTCATTTTAAGCTAGATGAGGCTGGTTTTTCCTAGCTGACTACCCTAAGAAGAAACACCGAAACAAACTCAGCGGTCAAAGTCTCTTTTAAAGTCCATACAATCTGTTCTGGTCAAATCATATGAGAACCATGTAGGTTAATGTCTGAGGTGGCCTTTTAAGGAGAGCACCATACAGATTTGAGTGAACCTGTCCAGACAGTACAAGCATTTGTCAGTTATCGTGTCGCTCAAACTTAGAACTTTAAGAAGCTCAACGATTTGACGAACAATACCAAAGTAAGGACATTTGGGTAGGCCGCATAAATAACTCAAACTGGCCAGACTAACTCAAATGAAACCCTAATATGGCCTAATATAACAAGCTATAACAAACAATTTGATTGAGGGAGTCTGAGTCGAGTGGAGGAAATGACTTAGAATATTAGGTTATCGTTTCTACCTATACGAGAGAAAAAGACACATCATATTTTAATTGGTGAGGACTTCTTAGTCAAACATTTTTAAATCTTTATGTGAGTATACCATGTGTAATAGAACAAACGCAATAATTCTTAAGGGGTCATTGTACTCATCATTATAACCAACTTTTATTATAGGGCCAACACTGCAATCGCGAAAAAAATATTGACTCCCCCATATATTTCTGGGCGCATAACTCGACAAAATGTACTGATCGGCAGATTTTTTTTTTTCGAGATTTCGGGATTGAACCAATAAAAAAAAATTGTTCATAATGATGAATACAATGACCCCTTAAGAGGTATTGCGTTTATTTTGTTACTGGTTGTATAATAGTGGTACATACGAGGACGTAATGCAACAAGGCATTTTCTACTTTTCTACCAGTCAACCTATGGGTTAAAAGACAACCTATGCCATATTTCCGATGCACGGAAGAGACGAGGTATGTAACAGATGGAAACCCATCCACGAACCGACCTCAGCAAGTATTGCTTAACCTTGAAGATCAACCCTCTGCAGCTGTTAATATTTATCCACGAGCGTCTCCTCCACATCATACATTAATGAACATAATAATATATGTACATCAGATAACCAAAATGATTAACTGCAAATATTTTGAGCGGGTAGATATTAATGTCCGGATACGCCTCAAACTTAGTTAGTTTAGATTGATGATAGACCCTGACAAACGATCGCTTTAACAATTGATCAGAATCGCACATTAATCATTAAATTAAAGTCCTTGGTCCTTTCGAATTATTAGACTGAATATGGGAATTGACAGTGATGGCCAAGTATGCTGAAAAGTTAATTTAGAATTTACCTGCCGAAATACATTACACACGTTGAACGAGCTTGACAAATGGATTGTAGTTTATTGTTTGTTATTATAAACGGCTAAAATTACACCAAAGTCAGTAGTAGATAAATAAATATCAGGATCAGAATTAGTTCTATTCTATTCTATTCTATTCTATTCATATAGTATTCAGAAACACGGACTGCTGCGTCATAATTGTTTATCTATGCCATCATTGTGTGTCTCAGTTTATGGTACGGAGCCTTTCGTGCACGATTCCAACTCGCATCTGGCCAGCCGGTCAATTCTGTAAACATATCGAAGTGAAGGCTTGGGTGAAATGATCACGAGGTGAGCTGTCAATCCATATAATTAAGATGGAATGACAGCTCACTTCATGATCAAGTTACACTTCACCAAAGCCTTCACTTAGACATGTTTATAGAAACGTAAGGCAGTTTTTTTTCTCAAAATGTCTGAATGTTTTTTTTGTACGATATTTTCGCCAATTGTCAACCGATTTGGATGATTATTTTTTTTTGTTAGGAAAAGTATTTTCCTGGTCTCATTTCTATTTGGTGAAGATCTGGTGAAGGATTTCGAAGATAGGCAATGGAACTCTTCATTAAGCGATAGCATACCTCCCGGGATTACTGAAATCGCATGTCGGTTTATTGTTTACACCAGTTCATAACGTAACATGACGTCGGTACGCTGTGAAGGGGTACTAATGACAACTTAGTTGTGAGGTATCATCACTAAAAATGAACTATAAAATACAACCGACATCTAAATAAAAACATTACAACAAAAAAAAATACCTTTAATTTTGGAAGTCGGTGTCAAAAACTGAAAAAACAACCATAAAACACCGAATTCTAAAATTAAACTTTTTATGGCTGAGTTTTTGCGTTCTTCCTAATGGGTCTATATATTGCGTGGATACTCTACATCTTTTTATAAATACCCAGTGAAAAAAAGATATTCATCTAAAAAATTATCCAAATGTGTGTCTAGCAGTCCCTTAACAAATCAACAGTCCGAATAACATATTCATACAAACACAGTTAAACAAATCGCGAATATAAACAGCAAACATCCCGATACGGTACAAATAACAATATTTTATGTTAACAGACAAATCCGTGGGCAAACACGAGTGCTTCCTCGATTATTTATCGTATGTAGGTCAAGTTGGAGCTTCTTATAAACGTCAGATGGAAGACGTATCGGTATTAGAGAGCCCTGGGAATTATATCAATATTCTAGGATACAAAGGCCAGATAATGCTGTTTCGTATTTGGTCATTTCTTGGGGAAGATTGACAGGCAGTAGTTAATAATATGATATCTTTTTTTGGACACTTACGGCTTAATTCGTGCTATTGATTCAAGCTTAATTTATGCATACCAGCCAAAAGACGTCCACTGCTGGACATAGGCCCCAAGGGGGGGTTGCCATAATCACCACGCTTGGCAGGTGGGTTGGTAATCGCAGTGTAGCTGTTACAATGCACAGAAGCACAGAGAATGCTGCTGCCCATTCTCTTATGAGTCCCTCAGTCGCCTCTTACGACACCCACGGGAAGTGATGGGATGGTGTTATTCTTTTACATCCAACACCATAGAGAACAAGCTTAATTTGGTGTAGAAAAAACACATGACAGGTACAGAGAAATATAATGAAATATTGAAAAATCTGCCCTTCGTCCTTTTATTACAAAAATAATTCTTCCATGGGTGTTGTTGGTCTCGACTGTCGTTTGGAGATCTTTGGCAGTCGGTACGGATTATCAGAAGCCGGAAAATTTGATACCAGTTTTCCTAAGAAGTATCGTGTTACCCAGTTGATGGGTTGAAGAGGCTCTGGTAGGCAGCCGCTCCACGTAAAATACGGTAAATCCGGTTTGACTGGAAGCCAACCCCAATATAGTTGAGAAAATGCTAGGCAGATGAATTGTTAACTTTGTAATTATTTATTGTCCCTTCCCTTGAACATGTACAGACGCCAACACATCAACTACCCGAAACTGTCAAATTATCCCAAGCAACCTTAAACCTAATGCTTCAGTGATAAAGTTGAAAACACATTAAAGAAATTTGACAGATTGTTGTAACTTGATGCGGTGGCGACTGTACAATAGAATAAAGTTAAGGAATTTACCTGCTACCTCAACTTCAGCAGTTTTGAGAAGGTCCTAACTTAGTAGCCTTGAACAGTCATGTTAATATTAAACTATTTAAGTATTCGCAACGGTTTACCAAACTTCTAAGGGATTAGTTTAATTTAATTCCCTACGCTGGGTTCCTCGTAGATTTATAGTATGTTTGAATCATTTGTTCTTGCTCATAAAATTAATCAAAATTTTAGATAGTTTGGATTTAAAAACTGAGAAAATATATCGTGGTTTTTTATTTGCATCTCTTCTGCAATGGTTTTACATTGCTTTTCTTGAACTCAGTGGATAAAACTTACAACTCAATTACGCAACTCATAAAGTCACATATCCTTTAACAATCGAAATTAACTCCAGATTCATTGCTTTATATGTTGAAAATTCGTCAGCTAGATTATTTAAAAAACACAATGAACACGGTTATCATTTGTATTACCTACGCAATTTTTTGCGGAATTGGAGGCCTTCCAAGCGGCTTTTTTCGGTATGAGATACACCTTAGACCCTTTCAGAATCTAGTACCTACGTGTTGTTATATGTTAGTACTAGCTGTCGCCCGCGGCTCCGCCCGCGTGAATGTCGAAAATTATCCCAAGGGAACATACTCCCAGGCTAAGACCTATCCTTTGTCCTTTCTCGGGACTCACTATCTTTATATCAAATTTCAACTAAATCGGTCCAGCCGTTTGCGCGTGAAGAAGTAACAAACATACACACACACTCACAAACTTTCGAATTTATCATATTAGTGTGAAGTGTGAAAATTTAGTGTGAAGTAAGATGTTTGTTGTTTTTTGTGTGTGTGTGTGTGTTATGTACAATTGCTTACTGAGTTTTAGCCCTGTCTGGAAGCTACACATCAAATTAATCTTGACTAAATTAATCTGTAGGTCAGTTCAAAAATTTATTTGGCGAATATAGGCGTGAAAACCTGAACAAATATATTGAAGGAACATATAATAATAATATATATAGTTTCTAGAGCGTGGTAATGACTAACTAATACTGAACTAAAATTAATTAACAATAGATCGGACTACCAGACATATATAAACGAAATATACTTCACTGTACAACAACATTGTTAGAACACTCTATCTAGTTTATTTATTTAATTTATATAATCTTATTTATTTATATATAATTTATTGTACACCAAATAAAACACGTTTAATAGATCGAGTTCCAAACGTCGAGATCCGAAGACGTACGAAGGTTTTCGACATCGGAAAACGAATTGCGGAACTAAAATGGGGCTGGGCAGGACACCTGGCAAGGCGCGGTGATGATCTGTGGAGTGAGGCAGTGACCGAATGGCGCTCGAGGACTGGAAGAAGAAGTGTTGGTCGGCCGGCAGCGAGATGGGCGGACGCACAAGCGAAAAGAGGCCTATCCTCAGCAGTGGGTGAAGTCGGGCTGTGGATGATGATGATGAAGTAAACACACATACAGAAAATCTTAAACTAAAAACATACAATTTACGCCTTATCGCATTCCGCGATCTCTTCCAGGCAAACTGGAATGGATAGAGATAGCCTGGACACGAGATGGGGTTGCACTTGGTGCAAATAAAAAGTTAACAAAGCACACGGAAAAATAGAATTATAGCAATAAACTATACTTAAATAGAAACATAAATACATACATATTAAACGTTTAAGTAAGAAATTGTGAAAAGCAATAATTATTAAAATTACAATGAGAAATGAATCACAGTGACAAGTAATGTTTCTTAACAAGTCTTTTAAAACAGGTATAGTAGGCGCCAGATAATCGTGGAATATCGGTCATTGACCCACCTACATTTATTGACATTGTTAATTTGAAAAACGGAATTAATGACACAAAACTGTCCCGAATCATCATCTCTTGTGATCCTTAACATTGTCTAATAATGAAAAACGATTCATATTTAATTGTTCAGGTACCTATGAGCAGTTATTAGGGAAAGGTCAATATACTATATTCCACATTTATCTGGCGCCTACTATAGCGATTGTGCACGTTTAATCTTCCAATAGCTTACCATGCAAGCAATTATCCATACATTTGTGAAAGTAACTCAGGCTTTTGGTCTATTTGTTGCCTCTTCACGTCTCATTTGCTGAGCAGATTTAGATGAAACTTGTCATACAGGTAGAGCTGGAATAAGATATATATAGAACAGGTACTTTCTATCCCAGGATTAAGTTCCGGCTTTCAATCGAGTGAAGCCGCTGGCGGATGCTAAAATATTTTGTTTATTATAAGTCCGAACTGGCCCGAACTATTCCGCAGCTGGTCAAAGGCCTCCATTTCTCTCATCTTCTTTACAAATCACTAGCGGACGTCACGCGGTTTCACGCGCGTAGTTCCCGTTCCCGTGGGAGTAAGGCGATAAAACATAGCCTTTGTTACTCGCAGATAATGTAGCTATGCATTGTTGAAAGAATTTTTCAAATCGATTCAGTAGTTTTAAGTTTATTCGCTACATACAAAAATAAAAATCTTTCCCCTTTAAATATTAGCATAGATAAGGAAGACATCCAAGTTTTCCACCTTATCATCTCTTTTGTGATCTCCCGCGACCTCGTGTTCCTGTTTTGGAGGCCTACAGCAACAAACACATTCAAACAATCCATTCGAATATTATTATGTGACAAATTGCCTCAACATTATGCTACAACCTACGATAATAATTTTAAACCACAGCCAACACAAGCATACAAACACTCGAATCAATTACTCTAATAGGCTTGTAACATATTTATGACAACTCAATAAAGCTGTCCAAATGATTGGATTTCTCGAAAACGGATCGCGTGTGAAATTACAACACGAAACAAAGAGAGGTTTTTGTTCTGTTAAAACAGGTATTACTTAGGTTAGGTTTGGACCTATATTTATGGTATTTTTGGCCTTTTACGAAAAGAGTTTAGAGAGGACAGCGATGCAAAAACTTAAGTTTTTCATTTATATTGAAAAATCACTCTCTCTTACCTACTCTTTAAATATTTCTTCCCAATAAAAGCTTTACTAACTTTTCAAGGCACGATACGATAATAAATCAAAACACTGGCAATACTAATTGATACGAATATGGTATCTTTTATCACAGATTTGATGTCTCTAACTGCAACAAACTGCTTGGAATATTTTGTCAGAATAGTAGTTTGGGTTTTTTTTTGACATTTCATGCAATTGGAAAGTTTATTTTTAATTTCAGTGACAGAATTTGTAATAGTTTCAAAATATATTCTTTTGAACCAGTATTACCAGTGTTTCCATTTGTTGTCGTATCGATGTCTCCACATTGTATTTATGGGTATGTTGGGTAGCTAATATAAATTAAGTAAAAAATTGAATTTAAAAAAATCGACCACACAAAAACGATTAAAAAGTTTCGAACAAATGTTTTTTTCAAGCAGTTTTTAACAGTTGGTGGCATTTAATTTGGTTCAATCAAAATCAGCATCAGACTGCTGAAATGTCATTTGTTCGGATTTTTTTTGTCGTATTTATGTTCGATTTTTATTGAAGTCACTTTTTTTGTTTTACTATTTTTCCTTAATGTATATCAGCAACCCAACATCACACTTAAAAATGACCACGCACTTTTTAAACACCCTGTATATGTATCAAGTTTATTTTGAATCGGTTCATGCAAATACAAGAATAAGGACTCGCAAGTCTGTATGAAATACCGTTCAGTAAACGCCTAACAGTAAAAACTCAGGTGGAGTGAGCTTATAGTAAAGTGTCACTCCACCTTTATTGAATGGATTGAAAGTTGACTTTATAGAGGCATACGGCACAGAGAGTAAAGTCCCGCACACCTCCATTGGAAAGGGAGGATCCTCCAGCCAGACGGGTGTTGCGTCCGGTGGGCAACTGCCTGATAGTTGATATTCTTACTGTTGTATATGTTCAAATCGCACCGAGAACTTTGCTTGCGCGATGCAGAATTTCGTTGGTAGTTCGTTGCTGACAGGATAGATGGCGTTGTGGTTTTTTTTTGTTACCGTACAAACGCTTCTTAGTTTTTCATGGGACAACATGAACACTACAACTTCATGTTCACTTAACCTAAGTTTCCACTGTGCAATTATTCAAAATAGCACTACAGCTCCTCTAAATGTCCAATCCTGCGACACACTTTTCCCAATTCGCCTACTTTAGTATACCAACACATCGCAAAAGTTCCCGGCAGTCGGAATTAGCATTTGTTGCAACTCCAAGTATAAAAAAGCTAAGTGGAACGTTTGAAGATGTGTTCATCCGTACCCTTGAAACAGGGACACTTGAGTTAAGAGTTCTCCTCGAGTATGAGGACTGAGGAGGGACTTGAATTTGAATATTTTTAAAGATATTTAGAAAAGTTGGAAGTATTTTTGTTGTTTTGGTTTATTTTGGTGTTACTTTTAGTTGAGGTTAAAGTAGGCTCCTATTTTAAAATAACATTATAAGCTACAAATAGTTTTTCTTATAATTGCCCAAAAAACTTGTAAAAATTGGATTATGCTTAATAGTAATTATATCACTACTGAAAATTGCGAAAAGGCAACACAGCCCCAAATCTATCTCATTTAATTCAGATTTTCTGTAAGGGATTGCCCTGAGCATAAGACTCTCCATTGAAGACTAGTTCTATATTCGTATTCATAATCGTACCACTTTTATTCTAAAAAGCTGACATCTCTGCTTTTATTTATTTATTTATTTATTATATACTTTATTGTACACCTCATAATAAGAACAGGACAATCATACATAAAATAAGTGCACAATGGGCGGTCTTATCGCACAAGGCAATCTCTTCCAGACCAGATCTTTTCATCATCATCATCATCTTCCTGCCCTTATCCCACGTTACTTGGGGTCGGCGCAACACGTTTTTTTCTTCCATTCTGTCCTGTCAGCCGTTACGCTATCTCTAACTCCCTTTTCTTTCATATCACTTCGAACACAATCCATCCATCTTTTCTTTGGACTCTCTCTCCCTGTCCATCCATCCACATTTATATTCATAACTCATTTAATTACGTGCATTTCACCCCTCCTCTTCACATGACTATACTAAGCGGTTCCCTTTTATCTTTTCCGTTACTGGTGGTTCCAGTAACGGAAAAGTTAAAAGTTTAAGCCACCTCTAATGAACTCATTCCATCTCCGCTACATGCAATCTTTTCTCATCCGTCTTTATCACAGCCCAACATTCTGATCCATACAATATGACATATTGTCTTATCTCGACTTTTATCACAAAAAAATAACTACGCTAACTACATTACAATACGGCCGACGTATCTTGGCGAGTCTGAACATAGGCTCTGCGAACTTTAGCGCATGTACACTCGCGAAGAAAACTGTTAGGTATTTTCATTTTTTTTATAAACCAATGTACGAATAAAATTTCCCTATTACCTTCGATCAATGATAATACTAGATAAAGGATCAGGAACAAAAATAAGTCGCTCGAACGCGAACGCGCACTGCGGCATTTCCACGTTTTAATGTTGGCTATGACTCTTAAATAAACTTTATCTACATCTTTTACGCCTTCTTCTTTTTCTTTTTTCATGTACTGCGTTAAATCGTAAATAATTTTTCTCGCCTGGCGATTTATCACAGTATTATGTTTTGGTGGCATATTTGGCGTATAATATAAGTGCCAATTGACACTTGCAAATAACACAAACAAAACAAACTTAACACTAAACAAAAAAAAACTTAACAAAAAAAATAACAATGAAAAACAATAACAGCGAAAACTTTTGTAACCGACTGTGCTCAAGACAGAGATAGCGACACGAACACGACACCAATGCTAACGTGTGACTGAGACATATTACCGTGTACCGAGCATTGCCGAATAAGCACGAAGTAACCAAAAAGGGATGTCCAATACGCGTGCCTGAGCGTGTTGTTTGATCGATTTACATTCAAATATAATATTTAATTAAGTCATAAAAATATATTTGTATTCAATTTTATAAGGAGGTTTTAGATTTTCTCAAACAGTCGTTACTCAAGTAGACGTTAATAGATAACTGATATTTAAGTAAATTATGTATGTCTTTCAACTAAGAAAATAAAATTTGATTAGTTTTTTTTTTATTTAAATTGAAATCTCGTTTATTAACTACGAAATTCACTAATATTTGTAAATCTATTTCGTTTAATATGTTATTTAAACAAAAATCAATAACTTCTAAATAAAACTAATCGATTACGATATTTGATTGAATAAAGTGTCGATTGTGTTTACTTATGGTCAATCTCTAGCCTAGACCACCGCCCCCCGTACGTCGCCTCATGCCACCATTTTGTTCCTAAAAAAAGTCATTGCGTGGCCTTCTGCGCGAAGTTCGGACTCGCCAAGATACGTCGGCCGTATTGTACTTAGAATATTTAGAAACGCAGCGAAAACGATGTATTTGTTACATTATTTCTTTGTCTGTCCCATTAAAATCTACTAAACGGATTTTAACGAGACTATTTAGTAATCTTTAAAAACCATACCATAATATGCAAAACATACTTCGCTCTGTATTTTTTTTTTTTTTGTTAAGTGTAAGGGGTCTGGAACTGAGCCCAGAATAAATAAAACAGTCAGAAATTACAACTAAATTCAGAACCATGATCGTATTTGAATTTCTAAGTTATAACCTGGGAGTCTTCAAGGGTGAACACGTTAAGTTAAATCTGGGAAACCATGCTCCATCGAATTACAACTAAATTCAGAACCATGATCTTATTTGAATTTCTAAGTTATAACCTGGGAGTCTTCAAGGGTGAACACGTTAAGTTAAATCTGGGAAACCATGCTCCATCGTTGACGACAAAATCGCTTACTGTCAGGTGAGGCAGTGGTCAAACACCCATCAATAACATATTTAAAAACAGATTATTGAAATGGCTAAAACAATATATTTCTTATGACATTAAAGATTTTTTTAACGTTAAACTATAAATTTCTGGACTTATGCCATTGCGGATAATGTTGAGATAAAATTACATATTGAAATCAGCTGTTCAGTACATTTTGTCGAGCTTTGTGGAGCTCGTGGCTAAATAATAACAGCCGCAAGGGTCGATCTTTAAGGTTAAGCAACGCTTGCCGAGGTTGGTCTGTGGATGGGTGACCATCTTAACATACCGAGACTCCTCCCTGCCTCGGAAAGCACGTTAAGCTGTTGGTCCCGGCTGTCATTTGTAGATCTGTCGTTACGGATAGTCAGAAGCCAGATAATCTGACACCAGTCTTGCCAAGGAGTACCGTGTTACCCAGTTAATGGGTTGTGGAGGTCTGGTAGGCCGCTCCACGTAAAATACTGGTATTCAGCTGAATCCAGTTTGACTGGAAGCCGACCCCAATATAATTGGGAAAAGGCTAGGCAGATGACGATGAGTACATTTTGTCGAGTTATGCGCACAGAAATGTATGGAAGAGCTGATTTTTTTTCGCGATTTCTGTGCTGGTCTTATAATAAAGGACAAGTTGCTGGTAACTTGTCCTTTAAAGGCCTCCTTAAAAGGTTTTGCGTTTATTCTGTTACAAGTTGTATAAGGGTCGACTTTTAGTCAAACCGGATACTCAATGCTTTATTGTACAATATTTTTTCGTGCCTAGTAGACCTCCACAACTCATTTACTGGGTAACACGGTACTTCCAAGAAATGCTGTTATTTCTGAGAGAAATATAAGCCAAGAAATCAAAAGAGGACAACAAAGTTATTTCGTGATAGTATTATGTCAAAACACAAAGAAAAATCAACGACTTACATAATTCAAGACAGACATTTTTCAGCCAACCTTAAACAATAGGGCTTAAAGAATAATACAAGAACCTTCAAAAAGACACCAATTTAATTAAAATAATATTTCTGGGCAGGTAAGTGTATTACATTGTATTAAGATGTTTATTTTAATAAAAAAATCTTAGAAGATTCTGTACCTCAATTTTGAACTGTCGTTCCGTAAATTTTCTTGTACAATTTTTAATATAAACTCGTGACTATTTTTCAAATATTCTCCCTATTTGCCATGGCTTTATTACAATGTTTTAGATGCCATTTGACTGAGAACATTGGTAAGCTGAATTCCTTTGGTATGAATTAAATGGCGAGTCTCACAAATTTTCATTGATATTTTTGTAACGTATTCGAGATTTTTTTCGTCTCCAATTCAATTGTCCGATCACCACCAGGCCCGGGTCGATGGCGCGTTGTGTTTCACGCGCGCCTCAAAGAGATGTCAGCATAGAGGATGGGGTCCGCTAGGGCCAGAGCCTGCCAGGGTTGCGGAATTTGTTCGAAAAAGTCACCGCGGCCCTGGAACGCAAAGGGCTTTAGAAGGAACACGGATGGGTTTTAGTCAGTAAGAGTCTGACACGCCCTTCCGCTCCACCCAGAGCGGAAGAAGTCATTTGATGATTTCACATCCTTAAAAAAAAAAAAAAAAAATCGTCAAAATTAGAAAATTTTTGACAACGCTGAAAAATATCTGATTTTAATCTTTACTATACTGACGGTATGCAGTCACCATTACCAATTGACTTTTGATAGCAGAGGATCCCAAAAACCTAGTCAAAATGTCTCATATTCGTTAGACTACCACCGATACCGTCTATTCAATCCGTCACACATTCATAGCATACTGCCAGTTTTTTTACACGTGCAGTCTGTGGGTCAGGTATAGTAGTAGAGTAGGGACTCCATTTTCCGCACTTAGACTCTTATTCCGGTCCGTTGTACGTAGGTTTCCTGGCTACGTTAGCCAGCCTAGCTCCGCCCAGAAGCGCAGAAGTTTCCTGGGAGCTTCACAGGCTTCGCGGAGTGACCTCACCGTTCCCAAGATTTGTTCACGTTGGGTAGCCACGGCCTCACATTCCAGGATGACATGGGCGGCAGTTTCTTCGGCATCAAAGCAGCCTCTGCAGAGTGGGCTGTCTGTGGCGCCTATGTTAAAAAGATGTTTGTTGAGGGGGCAATGGCCCGTAATTGTGGGTCAGGTATACAATGATGACATACAACGCCTTGCGTGACCAGTATGACAATGTATTCAGGATGCTGTTGGATCTACCACGTTTTTGTAGTACTTCCGGGATGTTCACCGAGGCCAGAGTTGATGGTTTTCATGCCGTTATACGGACGCTTTTATTCTTGATAGAATACGTGCTAGCTCCCACAGCAACCTAAGTGTATTGTTTGATAGGTGGGACAGCCCCATGCTGGCTCACTGGATACGGCTGCACACGTGCTTTGTGCTTTGAATTTTATTCAGTAAATTGTAGCCTTTAACCTTTTGAACGCCATTGTCACGTGTATACATAGTTTGGGACTTTTGGCATCCGAACTAGGCGGTAGCCTGTATCTCGGATTGCATTTCATCCCCTTATAAAATATGTGCACCTTTAGTAGCCATTAATAAAGATATAAACCCATTAAAATTGCCATGTCATAAGGTATGAGGAATTTTATGTATAAAAATTATAAGAAATGTTAAGTATTTGGTGTGACTGTGTGTGTGTGTTGTGTATAACTAGATTTGGACGCTTGTTTAAATAAACATGAGGTGAGGGTGTTGTTGATTGTGACTAGTCGTTATGCATCTATTTAGGTATATCCAAAATCGCTTCTGTATAAGAGAGTCTGTAGGTAGTCCTGAAGTCTCTTTTCTCTCTCGTAGGTGTCAGTCGTTTCAATATTGTATATAAAGTGTGATTTTCACTAACATTAGGCTAAGACTTTTCCTACAAAATATGCATCTTGTGGGTCTGAAATAAATGATTTATTTATTTTATAATTTTCCAAACCAACTCTTTCATACAATGTTTTACTAATTCACAACTAAACTCCGCGAAGTTTTCGCAGAACCAACTTATTCTACTTTCATTCATTTTCTCAACCATATTAACTGAATAAACAATGCAGACCACACCATCTTTGATAGACGCGTACCGCTTTCATCAGGCGCTAACTACATCTTAATTGACTTTTCACTGTAACACCACTCTCCAGTAACTTCATTATCTCTCAAAGGATTTAAATTAAAGGAAGGGCTGTTAGTGTAAGCGAATTTATTTTCATTATCAAAGGGTTGGTAACGAGTTATGATTTTATTGGGGTAGTGTGTTGTGTAGATGATTTGGATGAATATTCTTTTTAGATTTCATGAAAGAAATTCTAACCAAATGATTGTTTCTTTTACATCATTTCTCTTTCTTTCATCTTCTTCAACCCGTATCCATCCATTTTTGATTGAAGGTATTCTTAATTTTTTTGTTAGGTTAATTTGACCCACTGTTGGACAAAGGCTTTCTCATATTTTTCTATCTATTTTATCTACTGTCTCAAGTCAATCATTCAGTAATGAGTCCAAATAAAATAAATTGGAATTCGAATTGGATTGAACTACAACTGCTATAATAAATACTTAACTAACTATAAACACTAGAAATAAAAATAAAAACTCCTAACTAAATTAACCCTAAAATATGGAGCCAAAAAATTCATCCGCATCGCTGTCGACTGGAAGTGTACCCTAAAGACTGGTGGCATGGCCACGTTGTATGGCAATGCTTATTCTTTGACCAAGTTAAAAGCCAGCCCTTGGGTCACGCGAAGTGTCAACTAAGAGTCTTCAGAGATCTTTAAACAAGTTTTTCGCACTCGGACCTCACGACCCCAAAATATAACTACCAAGAAGTTTATTACATTTCCGCCGCTTGAGGTTCGCTGTGCGGCCGCAGCGGCAGCACCAGTACAGCACGAAGAGCTAGGAAGATGGGATGGTGCAAGAGGACTGATTGAACTTGGAGGTCAGTTCTATTCTGATATATGGGGTCGAAAAATTCATGTTTCTACTGAACTATTATATATTTTTCACACCACATAAAAAGTACCTTTATATATTTTTTACACCACCTGCACGAAAACGTCAAATTAAATGCTATGCAAACCTAACCCAAAGTACGTCATAATATATGTCGGCGCCCGTCAAAATAAAGTTCCAAATTCAAATCACATTGTTGCCCGACAGTTTATAATGAAATTCAGTACAATATTATCGCCCAGCGGTGGACGCAGGCACAGCTTCGGGCGCGCGACCTGCTCCTAGCAGTGAAGGGTGACGCGCGCCGCCCGTGGTGATCAGCCACCTTTCTTCATGGTGCGAGCACAATTTTCTCGCAGTCGGCGTGAAAAGTAGAGCATGATCTTCGGGGATAAAGGTGTCTTTGCCTTGGGCTAGCTTAAATAAATAAATACCTTGCTGCATTCAGGATTCTAATATTATTTCACTCGCTTCATTCGTGAGTTAAACTCTCGAACCCTTCATTGCGTTCGGGATTCAATATGACGCCCGTAACTTAAGACACTGCTTTATCCCCTCGGTGCATAATCTACCATTCGAATATTTGGTGAGCTTACCATGGTATTGAAATGTGTGATCAGCACTGAAATACTGCTTCTTTCAGCACCAACTAAAAATGTCTAAGTCTCTTTTATTAATTGTTCAAAGAAAGACAAAATCTATAGTCTATTATAAGCATAAAACATTTTCACAAAATTATTATTATCTTATCATTGTTAGACCAATATGGCGGGCTCGTTTCTCACAAAATTAATTATCTAGAATGATGTGACGGTAATTAATTTCAGAAGTTATGAGTATATTAATGTGTTTGTATTATATCTTTGTCTAAATTAATTTGCTGTCTATTTTGGGATCCATTTTAGCGTTAATTTATTATAATTATATGAATAAAACATTCTGTTTACTTTTCGTCAGTAAATATGTAAGTAAAATGAGCTGTTTTGTGTATAGAACATGGAAAGTCTTCTCCCGTAGCCTCATTCACATGACAAATCTCAGAAACAGCTCATAACATTCAGCTATAGTGCAATTTTCAAACAGTGTTATTTCGGAAACGACAGCGGACACAGTTGTGTCACACGAGCGTCTTTTAAAAAGACCTCTTCAATGTGTTTTGTCAAAGCCGTGATATTGATAATATTTAAAAAAAAAATAACTTTATATGCTCAAACAGCGATGTTGAGAAGATTTTAATAATTAAATATTATATTTAAAAAACTTGTATTTTTGTGTGTATTTTTTTACATGTGTGCTTAAAAAAAAAGGAGCAAGAGCTAACAAACTGCTTTGTAGTTTGACAGAGGCAATTATTATAATGTTAGCAATGTATTACTGTGAATAAACACTTTATAATGTTCTTTATTTTTTCAGAGAATACAAGCAAATCAAACAAACGAAATATGTTAATTCTATGCCTAAGTATAGTTATCGAGGGTAGTCCATACCGAGGAAAAAAGTTAACACTTTCTTAAATGTCGATCCGACTTGGTTTTTTTTTTTTAAGGATCATCAAATGTCTGCTTCCGCTCTGGGAGGAGCGGTGGGGCATGTCAGACTTTTATTAACTAAAACCCATCCGTGCTCCTTCTGAAACCCTTTGCGTTCCAGGGCCACGGTGGCTCTTTCGAACAAATTCCGCAACACTGACAGGAAATACTTGCTGATTATCTAATAGGTATTTTTTTCACGACGGACATATGTATGTCCGAGAAAAGAAGCCGGAAATATCTTACGAGTATCATAACATGCTGGCGCCCGCGACTCCGCCCGCATTTAATTAGTACTAGGGCCAGGGGGAAATATTACTGTAAGGTTTCATCAAAATCAGTTCTGTAGTTTTTCATGAAAGAGTAACAAAAATACTTCCATCCATCTACCCATCACCTCAAATTTTCGCGTTTACAATACTAACGGAAGGAGATTAATTCCAGTAATAATAAAGTTTCCAAAACCCAAAAAAAATGTTGCCTCAGTGGATCAGTGGCTCACATAATTTTGTAACATAATTTTGGAATACTCCACCGTTCTACTATATGTTAAAATAAATAACAAAATATTTTGCAAAACTATTTTCTGTTTTATTAAACACTGCTTTGACGCATCCTGGGAAACACGAATTCCACCTCAATATTCGTCGCTTCGAACAAGTTGAAAACAAAAACAAAACAAGCTGAAATAAACAACTAAAAGGCTTTGTGTACACGTTCTGTGTTTATTAAAATGCAGTCAAAGGTAGCTCATACACGTGTAAAGGTAATTGTGTTAAGTTAAGAGGAGAATGGAATTTTAGAGAAAGAGAATTTAGGTACGAATCACAATTCAGAATTGGAAGAATGTTTGTTGGAATGTTATATCTAACATTCCAAAAATACCTTCCAAAGGTATTTTTTCGAGCTTTAGCTAGATTTTGTGACTACGAATAAAAACGAGATGTTTATGTCCAATTCAATTTGTCACACCGACTGTTTAACAAACAGCTTAACGTGTTTTCCAGGGCACATAGGAGTCTCAGTCTGTAATGTATAAATTCAAGTTTTAAAACTTAATAGACAGATGTGTTGCTGGGGAGTTTGTTGCGCCACTTCTTCTTCCCAGCTAAAGCACTAGGAAGTGGTGACGGGCGGGCGTTTTAGGGGACTGTCTTTATGTAGACCATTGACGTTCAAAAAGTGCTGGCACTCAGCTTAATTTGAATAAATGACTTTTGATTTTGATTTTGAAATATATGGTCATTAATCACCCATCCTCGGACCGACCTCGGCAAGCGTTGCTTAACCTTGAAGATCGACCTGTGCGGCTATTAATATTTAGAAACGAGCCCTTTACATAGGACATACAAAATTTTAAAAAAATTACAACAACTCTTGGAACTGATTTTGTTTCTCTACTCATACCATTTAGATACGAGACCTTTACATGGGGCGTTTAAAATATTAAAAAAAATTACAACATAACACTTGAACTCGTCTCGTTTCTCTACTCATATTTCGTTTCAATATAATAAGGTACCCAACTAGTTTTTACTCAACAGTGGCAGGTAATGGTGATGTTTTATTTTTGGCTTCTTGGTATCGCTAGCATCGCGCGAATTGCCAATAAAGCTCAATTCACGCTACAGAAGAAGTGCAACTTGGTACGTTGCTGAGTAAGTCAAAGGAAATTATTTCAGGTTTCGTTCAGATATTGCTTTTACTGATCGATAATGAAGAAAAAGAGAAGCCATGTTGAAATTATTGAGGGATGCGGTACAGAGAGTAAAGTCCCGCACACCTCCACTGAAAATGGGAGGATCCTCCTGCCAGACGGTTGTTGTGTCTGGTGGGCAACTGCCCGGTAGTTTATATTCGGACTGTTTTATGTTCAAATCGCACGGAGAACTTTGCTTGCGCGATGCAGGATTTCGTTGTTAGTTCGTCGTAGATGGCGCTGCGGTTCTTTTTGTTGCCGTACAAATTTCGTTTTTTAGTTTTTCATGTGGCGGCATTGATACCGCTACAAAACCAAGTTTGAACATAATTAAAACCTTGAAAAGGGATCATTTGAATCATTAAACATTTCTTTAAAAAAACACTAATCCTGAAATTATGAAAGAAATTCAGTCGCTGGTTCAAGATTTTTGACATTTCAGGGTTGGTTCCGTCTTCCCAATTAGGTATACTTACTTGCTGGCGCGTTAGGCTCGAAAAATCACGATTCTTAAATGTTGACCCTGTTAATTTTATGATTGTTGGTTTTTTTAAACTTTCACTTGTAAATATATCACATTATCGCGGTTCATGGCATACAGCCCGCTGATGGACAGATGAATGGTCGAATCTTTGCCATAGAGATCCGTGGGTACTCTTCAGATACGGAACCCTGAAACGGTACACCTTGTAGAAATATTTGTAATTAATGCAATTATAATATGCCTGCCTTAGTTTAAAATGAATATTGACTAAAGTTGAAGGTTTTACCAATGTGCTACATTGAACTTATGTGGATAATAATAATTACATATGATAAAATAGTATCCCAAAATGAGCCCATAATACGTGGATTTTAATTACTAATAAAGTTAACGACACCGCTGTCGTAATTACATCATGTAGGGACGTCCTAATTTGTATCGAAATAATGATAGCCGCGGTATCGCGGTAATTAATACTGAACCATTATTTCGGGAATAAGGGAGGGTTCAGACGGAAATAGTGTTATAGTTTTCTATATATAACTAGCGGTCCCGACAGACGTTGTCCTGTCCCAACGTTTGCTTTGTGTACGATGAAAAATTATATAACTCGATTGCAGCGCCACCTACCGGGTCCAATTGTGAACCTAAACCATTCTAAAATCCCCTTGAACACAAACAAAAAATTTCATCAAAATCGGTCCAGTCCTTTAGGAGGAGTTCAGTGACATACACACGTACACAAGAAATATATGTATATGTATATACTAGTGGTCCCGACAGACGTTGTCCTGTCCGAACGTTTGCTTTGTGTCTGACGAAAAATTATAGAAATCAATTACAGCGCCACCTACCGGGTCCAATTGTAAATCTAAACCATTCTCGAATCCCCTTGAACACACACAAAAAAAAATCATTCAAATCGGTTCAGCCGTTTAGGAGGTCACTGCCAACACACGTACAGAAGAATTATATTTATAAAGATTAAGATATATTAAAGTTATTTAAGTTACATAGCATATTGCCCGGAATGTTTCCTAAAGAGCATGTACTCCACACAGTGTTTCATACAAACTCGAAGTCTTAGAAATAAATGACCCGACTTCAATGAAACTTAGCTTAACTTATACAAGGTGGAGACGACAATAACACAATAAATCAAAACACTGGCAAGACTATAGTAGGCGCCAGATAAATGTGGAATAAAGTATATTGACCTTTCCCTAATAACTGCTCATAGGTACCTGAGCAATTAAATATGAATCGTTTTTCATTATTAGACCATGTTAAGGATCACGAGAGATGATGATTCGGGACAGTTTTGTGTCATTAATTCCGTTTTTCAAATTAACAATGTCAATAAATGTAGGTGGGTCAATGACCGATATTCCACGAATATCTGGCGCCTACTATAGTTCATACGAATATGTTGTCTTTTATCACAGATTTGATGTCACTAACTGCAACAGACTGCTTAGAATATTTCGGTAGAAAATTAGTCACTATCCTTGACTAGTTTGAGTTTTTTTGACGTTTAATGCAATCGGAAAGTTTATTTCAAATTTCGGTGACAGGATTTATAATAATGTCAAAATATTTTAAAGAACCAGTATTGCCAGTGTTTTCATTTATTGTCGTATCGATGTCTCCACATTGTATATGTCCCCGGATAATTGCAAACTACGTAAGATTACAAAATATTAAATAGAGATTGTACGCTCTCGATAAATTGTCAAATGAACATTTGGAAAACTTTTTAAGCATTAATTATTTTACAGTTATTAATCTCAAGTTATTTTATAATCTTACGGTGTTTGCCATAAGCCCTGGCTGGAGGCTTTTATATTATATTAAAGCCACCACAGGCAAGCCCGGTTAAGCAGTCGACAGCCTTATAGGTTGAACTGCGAGACGCCACCGAGAAAAAAATAAAAAATAAATCGGAGTTTGCCATTTTCCGGTGACATATACATACTGAAGATACCTTTCTTTCTTTCTTTTTGGAAGAGAAATTATCATATGACTCCTTCCACTTAAGCGCAGCGGAAAGGAGTGTCAGACTCTCACTTACTTAAACCCACCCGTGTTTCACTAAATACCCTTTGCGTTCCAGGGCCGCGGTAACTTTTCCGAACAATTTCGCAACCCTTGCAGGACATAAAATACCTGCCTAAATAGTAAGTTGAGAACTTTTTCGAAAAAGGCTTAATAGAAACAGTGAGAGTACTTATAAGTTTTCTATAGAAAGGGCCCGTCTCTTGAACCGCGTAAGGAACACTACACTGCGCTCCAAAACCAAAATCATGGACGTTGCCCAGAAGGCCGCCAAGCTTAAGTGGGACTGGGCTGGACATGTGCCGCATGTCAGACGAGAAATGGGCAAAAAGAACCACCGAATCTCTCCTATTAAATGCTAAAAGACATCGCGGCAGAACAAGGCGAAGATGGAGGGACGAGCTCGACTCCTATCGAAAGGACTGGCCCGACATAGCAAATGACAGAGTTGTGTGTGAAAATAGGCAGATATATATATATATGGAAAGTGAGTAAATAAATAGGGTCATTCATTTCCAAGCATTACGTGTTCGAATAAAATATCAGGACGAGTAAAGGCTCACCCTACCAACTAGCACAGCCTGAACTAAGCTTAAATAAATTCGTTGCGGCAAGCCTATTAGCTTGCGATAATTTACAAACTAAAATGCTATCGTCCATGATTTGTGATAGTTCTCATATTAAATTTGTGTAACAAGCACAGCCGCGATATGAACATTGAATGAATCGTGAAATTACTCAGATAAATGCATGATTCTAAACGTGAACCTAACAGGCAAGCAGAAATACTAAAATGTGTACTAAAAGAGTCTCAAAGAGTAAAGATTATGCGCATTTCGACGACTAGCTCTCTGACTTATTTCATGGGAGTCATAAAAAAACATTGTGCGGTTTTAAGAAACCACGAAGCAAGTGAAACTTGATCAAAACACACAAATACCGCGGTGTACTTGCAAGAATAAGTGAGAATTTAAATGGTACACGGTCAGCTGCATGCACGAAAAAGGATGACTCATTGTAACGTTACGATCATTTCATCAATGTTTTGTAATGACGTTGTCACATTAAACTATCGTCCGTAAACCGACTTTACAGACAACCATTTTTTTGAACGTTGTTTAATTAGAACATTTATCCAAAGTAAATTCCTCCATATCCCCTCCACGTTTAATATTCACATGTTTTGTATTTATTTTTGGAATGCTTGTTTCCCATTCGCATACAAATCATTCATTTCGGAATAAAAATAAATTCATTCATTCCTATTGTTCGGTCGAGATGCGCAAACAGATCACTGGAACATATTTACTTGTGTCATTTACAATTTATTGTGAGCCCGCGATTCTGTTTTATTCTGCATTTTGGATTGTATGTAGTTTTTGTAGTATTTGGAATGGAAATTATTTGTTCCAAAATAAATGTTGGCGCTTTCTACGTAACTATTTGTAATTAGTATTGTTTTCACAATGACTGTTGTTTTTGTTATGAATATGAATATTGCTTCAACATTCAGTAATTGCTAGGAGCAATTTTAGTATAAAAAAAAAAAGTTTGTTAAAAAATATTGTAAGTACCTACAGGTATTATTACAAGTAAAGGAATGTAATAACTAAAAACTGGCCAAGTACGAGTTGGACTCACATCATCATCATCATCATATCAGCCGAAAGACGTCCACTGCTGGACATAGGCCTCCCCCAAGTGTCGCCACAACAACCGTCCTGTGCGTCTCGCATCCATCGGCTACCCACGACCTTCACCAGGTCATCGGTCAACCTTGTGGGAGGCCTTCCAACGCTGCGTTTTCCGGTACGCGGTCGCCACTCCAGAACTTTTCGACCCCATCGACAATCTGTTCAATGTGCCCTGCCCACGTTTCAGTTCTATAAGTCATCACTAGCACCACGCACTGGTCGTAGACTTTCGTCTTGAGGAACTATGGTATGTGAGACGAGAAGATACCACGCAACTTCCCGAACGCCGCTCAGCCCAGTCGGATTCGACGGTTGACCTCTTTCTCGTAGTTTGCCTTGCCTAACTAGACCGTAAGTCGGACTCACGCGGTTTCCGAACGAATAATATATTTTTGTGTTAATTGTAAACCGCAGATTTCTAAGGCTTTGCTGTAATCTATAAGTCATCTACCTAGCCTTTTCCCAACTATATTAGGGTTCGCTTCCAGTCAAACCAGATTCAACTGAATAATCTATAAGTGAAGAACTATTATTTGTTTTTTTTTTTATTTTAGTTTCAGTAGTTTTGGAGATAAGACTCTCTATTTATTTACCAACTATGGATAACTTACAGCTAAAACAAACAAAATAAAAAAATAGCATTATCAACTGTTTTCTCAAAAATTAACAAAAAACCTTAAGGTCCTCACAATAAGCCCTTTCATTTTGATGTGCCACAGGGTTCAGTTTTAAAATGTAATCTTTAATGTTATGTTGTACTAACCCAAAATATCTCCTTACAAATTCATCCAACACATACACAACACACGTACATACTTTATCATAAAATCTAACTAAATATCGTTCCACTAAAACAGTTAACCCTTCATAACTGGGGCACGCACCTGCACATCAAGGCACATTAGGGTCATTTGTACCTGCGTGCCTTGATTTATTCCCTCATCGCGTTAGAGGGTTGACGCGTTGACGGCAACGCACGTCTTAATCATCGTATTCAAGGAATATGTTGGGTTGGCGTTGGATTTAGGTGTACAGGGTGTTCCAGGGTGTTCCACATTACCCTTACCTACACCAGGGGGGGGGCCAGGTATAGGTAATGGTAATATAACGAAAGGCGTGGAACGGGAAAAAACTGGAAAAAACTAGTGTAATTAGTTTAATTCCTAACGCCTGAACTTCCCAAAAGTTTAAGCACATATAACTGACTCATATTTCGTAAGTATTTATTATATTTTATGCGATCTGAGCAAGTTCTTGCTGGTAACCGTAAAAAATTAAAGGGGTCAAATACGTAGCCTATTGCACGACCCATATGGACCTAGCTCTAGCCATGTTTGAGACCACTACATAAATAAGACAGTTCGTTCCTTCTTCTCCCATACTTACAGGTCTTTTTTTTAAGTTAAAGATGTTCCTCGATCTGATCTGATCGAAATCGATGGATGAGGTCGACAATAGAACGAGCATGCTGATACTTGTCACTCTTGCCTTGAAGGTTGAAATGTCATAAGTGATAAAGAATAATGACACTGACACACAGTCGTCATCATCATCATGTCAGCCGAAAGACGTCCACTGCTGGACATAGGCCTCCTCAGAAAGCCTCTTATAATCGCCCCGCTTGGCAGGCGGGTTGGCGATCGCAGTGTAGCTGTTGCAATGCTCAGAGACTGCTGCTGCCCATTCTCTGGTGAGTCCCTTAGTCGCATCTTACGACACCCACGGGAAGTGATGGGATGGTGATAATCTTTTACGTCCGACACCATACAGAACTGATACACAGTATCGCCCTTCATTTCCAGTTAAATCTTAGTTCCTATCTATCTCGTAATAACCTTTAAGTATTTCTTCTATTCTAAGACTTTCTAAGAAATAGCTAAAAGAGTTTTAATGTCTTAGTATCGTACTCCACTCCATCTTAACCGTTTTCTAATCTTTTTCTAGCTTACTTCTTGGTACTAAAATGAAACTAATTGTTTCTTTGCGAAGCTCATTTCAACTTCCTTGAAAACGGCAGCTCTAAGAATTTAAAGTTTCGTTCAAAGCAACGCTGCTGCTTAACTTTCGTGATTATTATTAACATAGTTATTCATAGAAATACGGTGTTTAATAACGTCAAAGACAAAATAAAGAATTATTAAAAGTAAAGCGTTATTTTGAATGTCTCAGTAGCCACTTTTTTTTTGTAATTTGGAGTTGAATATTCCTTACTGTATATCAAAAAGTGTGATTGTTTTTACTGCTGTTCTTACTACTGTATTTTGTAACCAACGGAACCCAATTACTAAGCCTCCGCTGTCCATCTGTGTGTCTTTCAGCGGGCTGTATCTCAAAAACCGTAATAGTAGAAATTTTCACAGACTGTATTTCTATTGCCGCTAAAACCACAAAAAATAAAGGCTCGCGTACAAAAATCGTGTTTTTTTTTCATTTATGCTACGGAACCCTTCGTGTGAGAGTCCTACTCGCACTTGGCCGGTTTTTTATTCGTTCTTGATTAAATATCGTCCTTTTTTTAAATCAACCTGTATTGTTGCCACTGCTACTGAGCAATAGCCCCTTATAGAAACTAAAAATATACTTTGACTTTATAAAGAGATAAAACTGTGACGAGATTTTAATTCGTTTGAGAACAGTGAGAATAATTCAGAACGCTTGGTTTGTAAAGTTTTGACAATGCCGATTCTAGCAGTTCCCTCCATCTTGGTGCTCTGACAGAACACACATTACTTGTATCATACACCATACAAATATTTTCCGCGTTTTTATCAAAATCACGCTAATACCTCGACCTCCCTTGTCACACACTCGTAACAACGTCTTGTATTGGTTCATACAAAGCCTTAACAGGAGGTTAAGGTTTTACATTTCACGGGTTTAGTTACAGGCAGCCGTTACTGACCAGGTTATGTGTTTGTCGTAATCCATGAGTTTTTTTTTTTTTGTAGTTTTTGCGGGTATTGCTTTTATGTTTTTTGTCACTTATTATATTTTTAGTATCTCCATACGTCATACGTCATGTCCCAGGCGACCACTGAAAATCAGCGCCGTGCTATGGGTCCCCCACGGCACAGCATAATGCTGTGTGAAAGCCCCTTTGCCACCACCGCCACATGCATCCACTTTATTCATACCTACTCATACTTTTTTTTATTTTTTTTATTTAGTTTTTAACATGTCTTTACTAATATAATTAAAGAACTACTAACACTATCGTTTAGGGTTTACTTAGGTATGTAGGTACGTCGTTTAAATTAATTACTTTGTCTTTCTTTATTTTATTTTTCTTATGAAGCCCAATACTTCATAAGATAAAGAAAATAAAGAAAGACAAAGTATGGCGTATCAACGTGACGAGGTCCCCCCCTCGTCGATTGTGTCGTTGGATTGGTCTCATAATGGATTTGTTTGCAAAAGTTGTTCGTCTTAAATCTATCATAAAATAGAAAGACGGAACTATACAGGATGAATATAGCTTTTTCTTACATTTTTTAATGATATAATTTTTTCAACTGATTTTTTTTACCTATGCTTAAATAATAATCATCATTATACATCTTGGGATATTCTACCTAGCAAATTGGACTTGAAAAAGCGTGTTCAAAACAAAACAGGATATATCATCAAATAGTTCACATTTAGTTTTTTCTATTTTCGAAATAATACGTTAACATGCAGAAATCTCCTTTTGAAAATACACTGCTCAAATATGAAGTGATTCTTATGACTGTTTTATAAAGACCAATTTCAAACAGAGAAGCTACTTCTCAGTGGCAGGGTGCCTTTTAGCCCTTTTACATTGCACATAATTATTATCTATATAATTATTATCTTCCTACATAGCCTATTTAGTCCCACTGTTGGGCAAAGACCTCCATTTCACTTTTCCACACAACTCTGTTCTTGACTACAGTGTTTTCAGTCGCACTCGCATATCTTCTTAATATACATATGTATTTCTTGTGTACATGTGTATGTCACTGAACTCCTCCTAAACGGCTGGACCGATGTTGATGAAATTTTTTGTGTGTGTTCAAGAGGATTCCAGAATGGTTTAGAATCACAATTGGACCCGGTAGGTGGCGCTGCAAACGATTTCTGTAATTTTTCGTCATACAAAAACCAAACGTACGGACAGGACAACGTCTGTCGGGGCCGCTAGTTCAAATATAATTTTCTATTATTCTTAATTGTAACTCATTTTCTTTTGGAAAAACAGCCATATGATTGCTTTCTGCATAACTAGGACTAACTTCAAAAGAAACTGCATACTATCAACATAATTTAACTTTGTAAGAAAATTAAAAAAAAAGTCAATATCTCAGACCTAGCCTACCCATAATTCAAGATTAAAATAATTCATCGTGATCCCTAAACCTCCTTAAAGGACAGGTCATCGACCCCGACATACCGAAATACCCTTCATCGCCAGGGCAGCCATCCCATTTATGAGACCGTTCTTATCATGCCAAGGTGACGGGTTAAGTTACCATAAGCCATTACTGACGAGATTTCGTGTGACCCGCGTAATCCGCGAGTCGGGTTGGCATAGAATAAGAATTCCGAATAGAAAAGACACTCATTCCTTTTGTTTTCAAGGTCGCTCAGCGACTTATGAACAGAGCTTAGCAAGGAGTCTCTGTGAGGGATACAATCCGGCAGAAAGTTATCTATCTGTCGGAGAACCAAGGTTTTCAACAAAGCTCGCAAAATAAACTAGTAGAAGCGGTAATTGGTCGACAATTTGCCGTAGAACTGATGACTATTGTGTTGGTGTTTAAATATTACCGTCGCCTATGATCATCTGCAGTTGATGAGGTGGCAATGCATTCAGTGGCATTGCCACCTCAGTTAGCGAAACTATGTCATTTGAGTAATAGTTGATAACCAATTTAGTTTATGACAAGGAAATAAATCTTTCGCCATGAAACGGCATCCGTTAAGAGCAAATACAAACTACCTTGGCAAGTCAAGACTGGTGTCTATTTTTTTACTTCTGACCCGTAACGACGGTCAGAGATCTACAGATAATAATAATAATATAATATCTTGGGACAACTCACACACGGTCATCCGATCCCAAACTAGGCAGAGCCTGTGCTATGGCAACCAGACAACTGATAAACATACTTATATATTTCTGAATACATACATATTATAGACAAATTACACCCAGACACAGAACAAATGATCATGCTCATCACACAACGATCTGTCTTAGGTGGGAATCGAACCCACGACCTCCGGTTTAGCAGTCAGGGTCAGTAACCGCTCGACCAACAGGCCAAATGACAGGACCAACAGCTCAACGTGCTTTTCCAGGCATGGAGGAGTCTTGGTACGAGATGGATCGTCTCCCATCCACGAGCTGACCCTGCTTACCGACCGAAGCGTCGCAGATCCACCCGTGCTGCTGCTGTTACTAAGCCACGAGCTCTTAAGGGTCGCCTCTATACATTAAATTATTCTATGGTATCGTGTCGGTACTCCATACATAGGTACAGCGAGGGTAGATCATTTAAGATCATATTGCAGTGTGTGATTATGTGATGTTTTGATTATATTCGTATTAGATTGCTGTGTTATTGATAGAATGGTAGTATTTATTGAAGGTGAATTTATTGCCAAGGTGCTAAGCAGAATCATTATTTAATTCTCAGTTTATCAATATGAGTAATAAAACGCAGTAAGATCAATAACATAACAGTATGCGAGTAAAAAATGTACGACCACATAGTCATTGCAGAGACAATCGTCTTAGTGGCGGTATGTTGATAAATTTTACATTTTACCGATGGTGCCAACATCACGGTGTCTATATAATAAATATCTTTTGAGAATTGAACGCTTAACTATTATTATTATAATTATGAAGAAATTTGCAATTATTTTCAATGAAATGCTTAATAAATTAATTATAAAATTATTTAAAAGCCAGTTTCAATTACGAGGAATTTCAAACAGATTGAATAATTTCAAGCTTTAATAACTTCAATCAAAATAACTTTTAAACTATTTGGAATGTTCTGTGACAATTTAACAGCTTGGCAAAAGTTTCATCTTAACTCGCTCAAAATAACTTCAGTCACCTTGAAATAATTATCGTAATCTTAAGTTAAAGTTTACTAAACGGTATCTGATGAAAATTCATGTTTACCGAATTGAAATTGAATTCTTACGGCCGCAGTCATAGTGGTTCATTAATTTGCATTAATCATTTGCTCTTTATCCATGTTCAAGATTTTAAATATTAATTTAAAGCTTTTTTCCAAGGCTCCGCTCTTATGTCCCAACCCATGAATCTCCACTCTATGGTTTCGGGATAACAAGCGGTCTATGGTACTTGGCAATAGTATAACATTCTATCAGGGAAAGAACTTTGATAATCTGATCAAAACCTCTTTATAATATTAGCTTAGCAATCACTTAATTTCCCAATTCCCAAAATAACAACAAATTTAAGTCACTATTAGTTACTAGTTCATTAATATTAAAGAAAACCTATAAGTAAGGCTTTTACACCATCAAACGTTGTTTAATACCGATTGAACTATCGAGGTCGCGAGTTCAAAGCCCGACTCAATGAGCTACCGTCCTACTACTAAATAAATACTCAACGAACAGACAAATTAGTATCGAGTTCCAACAATCACCTACGAAGCTACGACGCTACGAGTTTCGTAGAACCCGGTCGATTGCTACGCCTTTGCTACGAAACGACGTAGCGCTTCGATTACATCAGACAAGACGTACAAGACTTAATTTGATTTTCAAGATGGTTGAAATGAGTCTAAATTAATTACTTCTCAACCATTTTTGGGTCGGCTTCCAGTCTAACCGAATGCAGCTGAATAATCATATATCAGCCGAAAAACTTCCACTGCTGGACATAGGCCTCCCTCAAAGGGTGGGGGTTTTCCATAATCGCCACGCTTGGCAGGTGGGTTGGCGATCGCAGTGTTGAAATGCACAGAGAATGCTGCTGGCCGTTTTCTGGTGAGTCGTCTCTTACGACATCCACGGGAAGTGATGGGATGGTGCTATTCTATTACGTCCGACACCATAGAGAACAGAATGCAGCTAAATATTAACATTTTACTTGGAGCGACTATCGTAACTGGGTACCCCTTGGCGAAACTGGTGTCAGATAGTCAGGCTTCTGTCTATCCGTAACGATTGCCAAAGATGTCCAAATGATAGCCGAGACTAACGTTTTAACGCTCACCGAGGTCCGGGTCTCGGTACGATATGAATGGTCATCCATTCACGGTCCGACCTTGGCAAGCGCTGCTTCACCTCGAAAATTGAGTCGTGCAGCTGCTATGATTAAGCCACTAGCTCGTCTTAAACCTCTAAGTAATAAATACAAATTAAAAAATGGGGAAAAAAAACTTTCCATTTGTTTTTGGTAGGTGTGAGCATTGGTAACTTACTTATGTCGTTATTTTTAATACGTGGTTAACCAATGGTTAAAATTGACATAAAAATTCTTTAAAATGCGTCTTTCAATAAATAGGGTATTTGACTACTATGAAAAATCTATATGATTGAATACTTATTTGATAGATGGTATTAAAACAGAACGATTGGTGAAAAAATAAGTAAAAATGGTGGAAAAACAGAGTGCACACGCAATTAGCGCTGTCTCTGTTAATCACAGATTTTAAAACGCCATATTTTGAGATTTTTATGCATTTTTTTTTTGTTTATTTAATGTGGGTTTGCTCTTGACTATAGTCTAGGTCATAGATGACAGAGACAAAGTCGACGATGGAGCGAGCTTACCCAGAAGAAGCCTGTTCACTCTAATTTTAAACGCGTTTTGTCTTCTCTCTAGGTTTTGGTAATAAAAAAATCCAGTCCCTTTTGTTAGTTATTAACGTATAGTTTTTAACCAATAGCTATTTATTTGACTATTGGTCAGTCTAAATATTGATCGAAAAACGAACATTATCGAAATTAAGGTGCTCATAATATTTAACGATTGGTTAACAACGGATCAAATGACTCGCTTTTACTCGAAATTTCTTGCATGAGATTGCTTGCCAACTCAATCAACAATCCGTCCCGAATGACTTAATACACGTTTCGCACGCAATAAAACTTACGATGACAACGTAAAACGATTACGAGAGAAGCCTTTACGATTTCAGTGAAAGCCTAATTACATTTATTTATAGCCACTTCATCATTGCTGCCAGTCAAAGAAACAGCCTGTTGGTTATTTGGGAGTCAAATAATTAATGTTGGCAGTAAAATCTCAATTTCAGAGGCGCCAAAAGGAATTCGAGGAAGGGTTTGTAATAATAAGTTGTGAAAAGTTGATTTTTATTACTCTTTTATTACTTTGATCTTCAGATTTTTGTTACTTGTTAAGAGTTCAGACAAGATGGAGAATTTACTTTGGTTCCTGCTGTCATGTTAAATTAAAACTGGTTGGCCATAATTGTAGCCACGTGGCTTGCTTGGCGCTTAAACCTTTTGATGTTTAACATCTTTCCTCTCGCTTTCCTGCAATCCGTGGGAGTGATTTCGTGAAATGGGACGGAAGTGTGTAACAGGAAGCCGAGGAAAAGCGCGCTATTTGATTTGACCAGTGCAGTTGTCGAGTAGGCTGTCAGTTGTTACTTTTAATGTTAATGTTTGTTTTTTACCAAGGTGAGACGTCAGATGTTACACATCCTATGGGACTACTGTAAGACTCGCGAAAAGCCGTGGAGTAGGTATGGGATTTTCACCTCACCAAAACCCGCTTTTGATCAGCCCTGTGATCTCTTAAAACACAAGCCCGGATTTGTACATTACTATCACTAATGGGGCGACACGGTGGGTGAACAGAGTCCCCTCTATGACCCCGGATTCCCACCTGCCTTAAATGATACAGGCGGTATGTACCCTCTTGGCGACTGGTTTCTGGACCATCTAAGTCTCACAGAAGAAGGCCGGTTATATATCTACTTACATCTGTACTCGTATATTATGTACTAGCTTTAACCCGCGACTTCATACCGTTTAGCTAGTAGAAATTTTCGTGTGGGTATCCAAAAAGATTTTTCTAAATCCGACTGTTAGTTCTTGAGATTAGCGCGTTCAAACAAATAAACACTTCAGCTTTCTTCAGCGGCTTCTCGTTATGCAGAAAAAAGGTCCCACTATTTCCTACCAAGCAGAATAAAAACCGCGTCAACATTGTACAAAACTATCAAGAAAAACATATGAACACAGCGGAACATGTGACATTTAAAACATAAACATAGGTAACGTACAGTCAACGTATCTCAGAAGCAAAAGTTACAAAAAACAACCTTACTGCGACGACATAAGACCGGTCCCAGTCTTAAAGATACCATGAATGTTTGCTGGCTGTACCACACTGACATACGTATAAAACTTTTTCGCGTCCGTATAAAAAATGTTGGTATACATTTACGACTGTTCGGGAATTTAGATAAAAAGCAACATGTACTCGTTGATCATTAGTATATCGTATGTTTTGGTTGTGCACTGGATTAAAGAAAGAAAGAAGATATTCTATTAAAACATTGATGTTCATAATTACAGTTAAGACCCCCTTGTTGCTAGAGCCTTTTTTTTAATATCGGTTTGCTCTTGACTCCAGTCTAGGTCATAGATGACAGAGACAAAGTCAACGATGGAGCGAGCTTACCCAGAAGAAACCTGTTCACTCTAATTTTGAAGGGATTGCCTGTAGGCATTTGAAGGGCCCCCTCCTCCCATGACCCCCCATGTTCAACACATCTGTTGTTTTGATGCCTGCTAGCTCATGAAGATTTGTAAATATTGACAACTTTGTATGAAGAAACAATTGCTGTGCTTTATTTTCAAATAAATACCAAACAAACTAAAGTACTACACGTGCTTTTGTACCAAAACATATGGAATCTATTACTTTGGGGCAGCAAGTGCCTTAAGAGCGTTTGCTCCTCACTATTGGATAGCGTGCGAGTCAGCATGCCGAGTAGCTGCTCGAGTTACTTATATTTTTTTTTTTACTTGCCTGCTCATTAACAGTAACTCGCACAAGGCAGCAACTCGGACATCACTCGCAACTTCAGACGCGTTCGGCAGTAGCACGCTAGTGTCAGCCAGTTGCAAATGGAAACTGTATTTTTTGTGTCCTGCGACTCTCAAAAGGTCGTTACTATCACTGAAGATGTCGTTAAACAAAGCAAATTGTCAAACTTTTGGATCTTTATGATCTAAACTGTCGGTTTTAGTTTTAATGGCATTCTTAACTTTTAATATTATATTGGAAGTTGTATTTCTATGACAAAAATAGATCGTCGACCGCATCATTACTTCGCATCAGTGGCCTTACCCAGTGCGAGTTTTTATTCATACCCGATCGCGTTAACATTCATTTATGTCACGGAACGGCGCTTATTCAGTTCTAGTACAAATTGTAGTTTACGTTAACGTGATCGTTGTTTAAAGATCTCTCAAGACGCTTAGTTGACACTTCACGTGACCCAAGGGCTGGCTTATACCTTGGTCAAAGAATAAGCATTGCCATACAACGTGGCAATGCCACCAGTCTTTTGGGTACACTTCCAATTGACAGCGATGCGGATGAATTTTTTGACGCCATATTAGTTAGGAGTTTTTTATTTTTATTTCTAGTGTATATAGTTAGTTAAGTATGGAATAAAGTTTAATATTATGTGAATAAATTATTTTAAACAAAATCAAACATGATCGTTTAGACAGTTAAACTCACACAGCCATGTGATATAGGGGCCAAACGCGAGCCTATAAATAAATGAAAACTAAAATTACCGCGTCTTTAAAACTACCAACACAAAGGGATACTAATGTTCAAAGTTGTCGCAATTTACATAAGTCACATCTACCATGTTTCTGCGATCACAGACAGTTTCTATCGTTCGCTCAATCAGTCGTTACTCATTGGTGTCACGTGAAAAAAAATATTTATATTCACAGTTGATTTTTCCCGTTTGATGCGAGTCTTGTTGGGCCATGACACTCGCGATATGATGAGGAAGCGAGTTTTAAGTTTTGGTCTAAATGGATTCAGTTTTGTTAATTTTATCAAAGTGACACTGAGTTTTTTTTTTGTCTTCGACTGTATCCTAAACCCTAAAAGAAAAAAATTGTGACTTTTCGAGTCCAAAAGATTTACGAGCAGTGTGAGTAATTCAAGTCGCAATATCATCTCAGGAATTGCGGATTTGTTCGAAAGAGTCACCGTGGCCCTGGAACGCAAAGGACTTAAGAAGGAACACGGATGGATTTTAGTCAGTAAGAGACCTTTCGCTCCACCCAGACTGGAAGAAGTCATTTGATGATTTCCCATCCTTAAAAAGACAAAAAAATAATTTCAGGAACAATCAATGTCAAACACTTGTAAGGCTGGTTTCACAGCTGTCAAAGAGATCCGTACGTCTGTACGCACAGCTCCCGGAATAGAGACACACGTGAGGCGCTAGAATATTGTTGGTAGACAGCGACGCGACCCGTTCCGGGTAGAGGCCGTATAACCAACCAGTATATTACCGTATCGTACTGAGCCCTCATTTCAGAGCACTGCGGGCGCTACCCGTACTGGTCTCCTGTATACGGACGATCTGTATGGGTTTCCCGGACAGCTGTAAAACCAGCCCAAAAATTTAGCGAAATTAGAGTTATTTTTGACAGATTGCATCTGCGATGTAAATACGAACGCTTCTTAAAAATAGAGGTACAAGAATTGCCCCTCATGTCAATATTTGTATTTATTAGTGAACGTAAATGTCAAGGTCAAAGTTTCGCCAAACAAAAAAACTAAATTAATCAGTAGTACCAATATGTATTTCTCTATAGTAGGCGCCAGATAAATGTGGAATAAAGTATATTGACCTTTCCCTAATAACTGTTCATAGGTACCTGAACAATTAAATATGAATCGTTTTTCATTATTAGACAATGTTAAGGATCACGAGAGATGATGATTCGGGACAGCTTTGTGTCATTAATTCCGTTTTTCAAATTAAAAATGTCAATAATTGTAGGTGGGTCAATGACCGTTATTCCACGATTATCTGGCGCCTACTATAGAATACTATTATTTAAACCTTTGGGCTTTAGGGATTGGACTTTTCCGGAATTGATTTTCTAAGAAACAGATGTTTGATAACGTAGCTCATAAAAGAAAAAGTTAGCAATTTCCTTGGCTTAAAGAAACAGGCAATTCCAGGAAAATTAACCTTTGGTTGATGTTGAAATATGAATAGGTCAGGAACTTCTGACCTATTAATATTACAATATAGAATTATTTGTAAGGGAGCTCTCCTGAGAAAGCACCGTGTTTCTTATCCTTAAAAAGCATGGCTTTATTTATAAGTGTTTGTTAAATTTTTTGCACGCTTTTCTATTAGGGCAACTGTCTAGCTTTGTTCTATGATACCCAATCACTTTAAACTAATGCCTGTTGGTCATTCGCAGATTTTTGAGTCGTTAGAAGCCTGAAATTCAGCAAATCATCATCATCAATACGTCAGCTGCTGATCATTCAGCCAAAAGAAATCTGTTGCTGGCCATAGGAGCCCCCCGAGGACCGTCACACCATCATTAGTTGCTGGGGAGTTTGTAGCGCCACTTATTCTTCCCAGCTAGAATTCTTGGAAACGGTGACGGGCTAGTCTTTATGAAAACGCTGATGTTCTATAAGTGCGAATGCATGACTTTTTTAGGGTTACGGATCCGAAGGGATCCGTTCGTTGGTTAACGGATGGACGGACAGCGGAGGCTTAGTAATAGGTTATTAAGCCTCCGCTGTCCGTCTATAAGATCGTCCGTCCGTCCGGCCGTCTATCCCTCCATCCGTCTGTCTGTGTGTCTGCCAGCGGGCTGTATCTCAAGAACCGTAATAGGTGACAGTTAAAATTGTTGAAATTAACAAAGTGTGTATTTCTACTGTCGCTATGACAACAAATAATAAAAATTAAATTAAATTAAAAATTAAAGAGGGCTCCCATACAAGAAACGTGTTTTTTTTTCGGTTTATGGTACGGAACCCTTCGTATGAGAGTATGACTCTGACTGGGTATTTTTTATATTGATCCGTTCCCATAATCGTTTTATGTAAAACACTCGATTGAACTCCCAATAACTCTCGGAGCCCCACACTATAAGACAAAGCCCCTCTTAATGAAGAAGTGTTTGCATAGTTCACGACGAACGTTTCTTGATCGAACCGAATTAAAATTGGATCCAAGAGGAAAATTCGAACCAAAAGGATCCATTTAATAAATTAAACGGTAAGTGTTTTTTCCAAAGATAGGTTTTTAATGAAAGAAATCATCAATTGTTCAAACCATATTTTTTACGGCAACCCTATTGGTACATGTTCAGAAACATATTTTATTTCATAAAATATAATTTTCATCCGGTAAGCAAGTAAAGATGGGTGAAGGTTGATCTTACTTAGGATCCTCTCTCTACTCATATAACTTTACAAATTTTGTAGCATTCCGTACGTCCGAATAAAAAAAATGCCCTTACAGTTATCAGACATGAGTAATCCTCGCCGTCCGTCTGTCACAGCTAATTTTCTTCAGATTCTGTTGAAAATTGGATCACCTAACTTCCATGTCTGAAATACGGACGCGTGATATTAATAAATACGATGTGAATATTGGGTCACTTTTGAGGACAATTTAGAAAAAAATACAGAAAATAAAATAATAAGATTCAAACTATAGACTTCTTATAAGTTTTATATAAAACCTGTAAGAAATCTATGATCTTAAAACAAAATGTTAAATAAGTATGATTCGTTCGAAACCTTTCACGGGTTAGTTCACTCGCACTTTGCCAGTTATTTTAATCTAAAAATGCGTTATTTTGTCTATAGACCTGAAATGCAGCGTTGGAAAGCCTCTCATGGCCTGCCCTCATAGGGCAATCTGTGGAGGGAGTCTGCTATATGCGAAAATCACAAAACAGTCTAGCAGTGGTTGCCTTTCGGCTGAAATAATGGTGGTTGACTTTTAACTCTAAAACCGACGACATTTTTCCTTAGAACTTTCTCCACCTCTTATTATTTCAGTTTTATCCATTGTCCACTAATCATACCCATCTCAATGTATATGCAAAAAGGTAGGTATATTCAAATGCAATGGGGCATCGCACAACTAAGCCGGATATCGATCCTTATTCTCTTAGGTGCTTTGTCCGATAACGTATTGGTGGTCTTAACGTCCGACCACATGGGGATAATGATGCTATATCGGCTATGATATGGTTTAAACGGGTATAGTTTAATTTAATCACTTTGAAGGCCAGGTTTAAGGTTGTAACAAATTGAGCTTAAAGCTACCAATTCATATCAGCCAACTGCCGTCCACTGCTGAACGTAAGCCTTTCCCAAAGAGCGCCAACCATCCCGGTTTTGAGCGGTCCGCATCCATCCGCTGACAGCCACCTTCTTCAAATCATCGATCCATCGTGCCGCAGGGTGTCCCCCACTACGTTTGCCCATATCTACGCGGTCTCCACTCTAACACATGTCTGCTCCATCGATCGTCTGTCCGTCCACAGACATGGCCGGCCCACTTCCACTTCAGCATGCTGATTCAACGCGCAATGTCGGTGACTTTACTTCTCTGGCGAATGACTTCGTTGCGAACTCTATCCACCAGAGAAATCCCGAGCATTGCTTTAAAGGAATCAAAACCAACCTATAGTGCTCCTGTATCTTTGGCGCCATATACGAACAAAACATAGATCTGACGTCACACAAATCCCACATTGCTTTTCCAAAGTTCTTCGCAAGATTTGGACAGATACAACAGCCCAATATTAACTATCGCGCTGTTGCCACCAGACACAACAACCGCCTTTTCGGAAGACCCTCCCTTTTCAATCGTGGTTGCGGAAATTTACACCCTGTTCCACATACCTCTTTAATTCCACGACTGAGACGCAGGCCGTCTTTCAGTGCGGGACCATAGATCTTGCACCACACGGGTCCCAAGTGTTGGTTGATACTTTTCACAAGTTTTCGATTTTTTGGATCTTAAAGATGTTTAATGTTTGCAGTCTGAATTTGTTGTAAATTAGGCTTGAAAGGAAATAAGGCCAAGTCTTTTCCAGACTCTCGGCAAATACTTTTCTAAACACAAAAAATATAAAGGTCATTTTTCATATTCGATATTTACGGAACTTTCACTTCATAACCAAACCAATACTCAATCACAGGAAACAAAAGAAGAAAAAAAATATCATAAGCCCCGACCACACTATCGAAAACGCGCTCAACCGCTCACATAACAGAAAAATGTCATTTGTAACGTTAGTTGAATACGTCCCACACAAAATCGTGTTCAATGGACGCGTGACATATCACCTGAACGAAAGCAAGATTGATGAGTAGCGCGCGACCGATAAACGCTGACGTGGCCACACCTTTGTAACTGGAGGTATTCGCGGTTCCAACACGTTGTATAGATGTAGGGTGTCTGAGTTTTGGTGAATAATTTAGGCCAGCATTGGTACGGATTTTCTTGTGAGGATTTCATGATTCTTTAAGGTTCTTTTAAGAACGAGGAGGCTTGGGAAGCGGTCATCTCCTTCTGCGAAGTTGTAATGCTAGCGAAGGAGGAGGCGGGCCGCACGAGGGTGAGACAAGGCCTTCGCCCCAACCGCCGCTACAGAAGAAGACGCCCCGGGCGTCGGGAGCCGCAGGGCGATCCCTGGCCACCGTAGGTGCGGGCCTGCGGACGTTGGGTGGCTCGCTGTCCGGTCACCGCGGCCCCGGAACGCAAAAGGCTTTAGAAGGAACACGGATGGGTTTTAGTCAGTAAGAGTCTGACACGCCCTTCTGGTCCACCTAGAGCGGAAGAAGTCATTTGATGAATACCCATCCTTAAAAAAAAGGTTCTTTTATGATTACTGGATGAACGATGGAAGTCTCAATACTATATCCGTTCTCACTGCTGGAATATGGGATTCCTCTTTGTCAGAGGGATTGGGCCATAACCCATCACGCGGACTCAGTTCATGGAAGAATGTTGTTGGCAGTTTAAAATCTTTTGTATCAAAATAAACTGTGAAAAAGATCAGTACGTAAGATCACTGAATTGTAGCGATTAATTTATTGAGTTATCGATCAAGAATTCCTTTTGGCTCCTTTATATTTCGTCAGAGTATCTAAGTTAGATTAATATCTCAAACTTTGATTTTGGCGCAGTGCAGTGGTTGAGCTAGCCAATTTGATTTCCAAAGAGAATAAAAATAAATCCAAAGTTTTACCGGTGGTTAGAGTTTGTGCAATTGATGAGATTGCGTAACGTCAAATCAAAAGATACATTTATTCTTTTGAGGAGAAATATGTATCTTATTAAACATTTTACATATTTGCCGATTCAACGCTATATACTGCCTTCCCGAGGCTTAAAAAAACAGACACGGTTTTTTTTTTCTAACTTTCACGTTTTGTGTATTTAATGATTACGTATTTAATTTTGGTGCCAACATTTCAATTGATTAAATTTCTGCAATGTGCAGAATAAACAATTTGTAGTTTCTTTTTCTTCTGTTCTTTCACAAACAAATTTAGAGGAGCGGGGTTTAATACATAAAAAGTCCCTCAAGACTCGATCTCCTAGTCTCCCTACGCAGAGGCTCCAGACAACTTCATCTAGTGTCATTAGGGCGTTATTCTAGATAGTGTTAGTCAAGAATAGGTCGTTAGCGATCCTCATTTATAATGGAGTTTGTCGACGAGTTCCAGCAAAAAATGCTTGCTTATATTATATACTTACCTAGTTATTGAACATGATGCGATTGTGGGGAGATTTATTAGTTAGGTTTCATAATCATTATGAACATAAACAAAGAAGAAAGTCAGTAGAAATGTGTGTTAGTTTTTCGGGGTTCATTTATTGAGTGTGAGAGTTGAAAGGAATATGGTACAAAACAATTAAGTGTCAGCCCCTTCATATCCCCTGGTGCGCAAACACTGATTTAAATATGTAGAAAACTGATTAAAAGTCAAAAGTCATTTATTCAAATTAGGCTGAGTGCCAGCACTTTTTGAACGTCAAAGTTCTACATAAAGACAGTCCCCCAAAACGCCTGCCCGTCACCACTTCCTAGTGTTTTAGCTGGGAAGAAGAAGTGGCGAAACAAACTCCCCAGCAACACATCTGTCTGTTGAGTTTTAAGAACTATCACTTATACAAAGGTATGTAAGTAGTCAGTATTCTTACAAAGAAAAAAATACAACAAAGGTAACACGTAAAAACATAAAACTTAATAATTCACTACTTGTAAGCTAGCACACTCCATTATGCCAGCATAAACAAATTTTGTTACATCTCACATACTCAGAACTGGACACATACCATGCAATAAATTTAATTTTATAACGAGGAAGACTGTGAGGATCTATATCATTTATAACTGGAATGTGTCCCATTTGAATCTAGGAGAAAATGTCTTGCAAATGCCTTTGAATTAAACAGACTGGATGTTGGTACATTCAATGTGATTCTTAGTCAACCCAATTCTAAGGTAGCAAAGTGTCTGTTTGAATTAATGGCATTGAAGTTTTTTTTTTGTGTGTTTGTGTGATTTGTTGTGGTGTTTTTTTTTTGTGGTTAGGGTATACTGGGATTGGTATGCACAATGTGTAAAAGTCCATTTAATAAATGAAAAAAAAATTTGGGTGTTATTCATTAATTAATAACATTTTTATAATAGCCTTACCCTTCAAGCTCACGGGGCATACAGGTTGTCACCAGCCTGTTCAGTTGCCTTGAGACAGGCAAAAATCCAGGCTTCTACTGTGAAATTCCAAATGGAAAATCGAACAATATTTGAATTAAACCAAGTAGGTACCTACCTCATGTTCAGAAGTAGCACTGGTTACCACAAGACCAACGGAGCAATCTATACATACAATAAATCAGTAGGAACGGTTATGTCTGTACATTTAAAAAAAATACTAAAAATGGATTAAGGGCGATTAAAAAGGAACATACCACACAAAAAAAGATTTTTTTGTCGTTCTGTCTGTCTGTCTGTTAAAGGTAATCTCTGAAGATACTGCACAGATTTACTTGGGGTTTTCGCATTTGCATACGGGTTAGTTCTGAGCAACATTTGGTCTTTGTTTCATTTAAATTGATGTCCGGGAAAAAATGTTATGTTCATTTTAAGATTATAAATTACGGATCAAAATTTTTTGACAGGTTTCGTTCATATTATAAGATCGGCTATTTTCAATTCAATGTCAACAGAACACATGGATCCAACAACACAATGACTGCCTTTCAAAATATACGCCGCTGGTTTGATCCCAACTCTTGCGGTTTTTTTTAAATTACTACTAGCTGACCCGGCGAACTTCGTACCGCCTAATAGTCAATAAATGTCGTGTTACCTTTTAGCTAAACAAATATATTAAAATTTGTATTTTAGAAGAAAAATCCATGTCTGTATTCCTTGAAGGGGTAAACAGAATGTCATCACTAAGTTTTGTTCAATATTTTCTAAACCAACAACCCCTAATAGGGTTAACGACTACAACTACTCTCTACTAAATTAGGAGTGACAACTTTTTTTGGTTACCAAAAGCAAACAGAATAAAATGTACATCAAGTTAAAATGAAAACTATGACACTTACCATTAAATGGATTAATCATTTTGATATTGAAGTGATATCCATTGTTTCCTTGCCAAAACATCAGTGGGTATTGTAATGCGTCATATGAACGGTGTGTTTCATATATTTATTGTAGTTGCCCAGTATTGCGTCGTGTAAGTACAATATCACGTGTTTCTAAGTTTTCACCAACAATCAGGATTGCCACTTCATCAATTGTTGGAGCATTAAATGTGCGTTCGTGTGTTCCAGCTGGTCGTTTATCTGCTCTGATCACAACTTCATAATCATCACTTGGCATGCGCTCTAACACAGTCTTGAACAACCTAACCAATGCATGATGTTCATGAAGCAGTTGCTGCAGATCTTGGAGAATTGCTCTTTTTGTAGCTGTGTTGATCCCTTGACGAAGTTGTTCTTCCATATTGCCCATGAAGTATATTTGCAAGAATTTATGTTGTGCATCTTCATGAGGTTGCAATGATCCAATGCGATGGTAACTCTGGTATTGAATCTGTAAAGTCGAAGGCATAGTTAGATTTACAATTTTTTTATTTTTTTTCAAATGCCATTTTTATTTTAGAGACAAATATAGAAATCTAACAAACTACATTCCAGCAATTACCTTAAATGTCGGATTATATCCGTGTTCTTCGATAATTTCCGCCCCAAATGAAGTCATTTGAAAACATACATTGTTTTTTTGAGTGTTCGCTAGAAAATGTCGTGATTCTGGAGTTTCACCATTAAGCAAGGAACACAATGGCTCTGGTGGCGGAACCAATAATGGCAATTTCACTTTACCACTAAGGCAGCACAAACCAGGCATTTCATCAGCAAACTTCAATGCGCCACAATGCTGGCAAACAACGTCCATTGGACCAATGCAAACTAAACGATGCAAGCTGTAGTCGATGGTGCAATCATATAGAAACGCTGCTCGATTCAAATCAACGCTTGAACCATTTCTTCTTGCACGTCGAAGATTATACCTCTGTTGATCTGTACGATAAGCTCGAGTATTTCTCGTTTCTAACCTAGCCGTTTCACGGGTTGCCTCTCTTTCCTCTTGTGTTTGAGAGGCACGAATTAAAGCCCTTCTTCGCTCCATAGTAACGCGGCATTCTTCTCGTGCAATGTCTCGTTCTTCATCAGATAATTGACTCGCGATGTTCCGTTGCCTAATTGCAGTACGGCTTCGCTGGGAAAGATTAGATCTTCTAGGACGTGGCATTGTTACTAATACTAATACTGAATATGTACTCGCACAAAACCACACAAAACAAACAAATATAACAGTAGCTGAACTTGCGTGACATAGACATTGATTGACAATAGTTTAGATCATAGACTACTACTTTGGATACGCACTTTTTATACACTTTTCAACCTTAAAAAGGTTGATTAAAAAAATATAGACAAAAGTTTATTCACCCTTTTTAAATAGTTTACACATAATACATTTCTGAACGCATGCATAAAATGTCAATCACAGTATTTGACAGGATGACAGGAGGAAAACAAATGTTTGACAGGTCCGAAACAGAGGAACAAAATTAAATGGAAAATGATTCATTTTCATAATTATGTATTCGTCAAGTTTTCATTGTTTTTAAAATGTATTCTGCTATTCAGGGCGGAGACAAATCCAACGAAACAAAAACCATGAAAATTGATCCAGCCGATCTCGAGTTATAAGTGTTGTAACAAACCCGTCTTTGTTTTATATAAGTATATACTTTTTTTTTTTTTTTTTTTTAAGGATGGGAAATCATCAAATGACTTCTTCCGCTCTGGGTGGAGCGGAAGGGCGTGTCAGACTCTTACTGACTAAAACCCATCCGTGTTCCTTCTAAAGCCCTTTGCTTTCCAGGGCCGCGGTGACTCTTTCGAACAAATTCCGCAACCCTGGCAGGCTCTGGCCCTAGCGGGCCCCGTCCTCTATGCTGACATCTCTTTGAGGCGCGCGTGAAACACAACGCGCCATCGACCCGGGCCTGGTGGTGATCGGACAGCGAGCCACCCAATGCTCGCCGTCCGCAGGCCCGCGCCTACGGTGGCCGGGGATCGCCCTGCGACTCCCGACGCCCGGGGCGTCTTCTCCTGTTGCGGCGGTTGGGACGAAGGCCTTGCCTTTCCCTCGCGCGGTCCGCCTCCTCCTTCGCTAGCATTACTGCTTCGCAGAAGGAGGTGACCGCTTCCCAAGCCTCCTCGCTCCGGACCATGGATTCAACCAGGGCCGGACGCGAGAGGTTGCCGCCGCCGATCGCCTCGACGAGGACACGGCGGTGCTCAGCCCAAGCAGGGCAGATCTCCACCGTATGCTCCACCGTGTCCTCCGGGCGATCCTCACAGTGCTGACACCCGGGCGTGTCCTCCCGCTTTATCCGAAACAGGTACCTCCCGAAACAGCCGTGTCCGGTGAGCACCTGCGTCAGGCGGAAGGTGAGGACGCCGTAGCGCCTCTCCAGCCACTCCTCAAAGAGGGGTCTTATCGCCGCAATTGTGGCGTGCCCAATAAGTATATACTTAGATTAAGTTTTTTGTACTTTTTGCATTCACGCAATATATATTTTTCGATAATAATCGTTTTTATTATGCTTTTTACAACATTGTTATTTTTTAACATGCATATTATTTATTTGTCTTTATCTAAACCCACATGTTTAAGTAAGAAATCTTTTCTGAAAATTGACAATTTTGCATTAAAAAAATGATGGTATTTGATCCTGTGAAGCAGGTACACACAGCGCCATCTATTAACCAAAAATGATGTTTAATTATTTGTGAAAATACCTTAAGTATATGAAAAGTGAATAATTATGTAAATGCCTTAGAAAAAATTGTTCTGAATGAAAATATTATTCTACTAGCTGTTACCCGCGACTATGTTCGCAAACAATTGCTTAGATCAGATATACGAACTGTCAATATCCTGCATTGCCAAACACCTTTTAGAATTGAGAATTCAGAAGACTGTTATGCAAAGCACTGACTTTATCACGTCTTCAGTTTTTAATGCCGATCAGTCCTGGTATTTTACTTGATGAGAAACGTAGACGCAGAAATAGTAGAATTAACTGTTAATAAATTGTGACGGCACACACCACAATCAAGCAGATAGTTAGACTATTTTAGTAGAAAGCTTAGTTGTCCCGTTACTTCAAAATTCATTTATCCATTACCAACTATTTTGACCCCTCGCAACGACGAAGCGGCAACCATCACTACCCAAAATATTGACAAATATTTTTGGGGAAGTAGGGAATATATTTCCTTGAACATGGCCATGGAAGAAAATGATAATCGTTATCCAGCAAAGTTTTATGATTTCTACTCAGATATTCAAGCCCCTACAACTTTGCATTGGCAAGAGGCTGAAAGTCACAGATCTCCGACAAAGTGTCATCTAAGCTGGAATACTAACAGGTTGCCCTTATGATGTTTTATTTCATTCCCAAGATCCGTCTCATTCCCAATAATTAACCGACTTCAAATCAAGAGATTCGGCATTTGACCCGTATGTTTCATACAAACATACGGGTCAAATATGCGCAATCTTTTGTCTGTTTAGTTTTAAAGGCGTTCAAATTCCCAGTGAGTCTACGTCATGGCCAGACATCATCCGTTGTGGGGGTACACTTCACTTCTGGTTGCTTTTTCAATGGCCAATTTTATGTTGCTCTATCACTTTTCGAGTAGGCTCCAGGTGATGCTAACGTCGTGTACAGAAGCGTTATCATTAAAAAGATTTTCATTTTTAATTTCGGCATTTTAAACGGAAGAGGTGATACAGTCAGTGTCTTGCATAACACTCTTCAACATTCCTAATTTTTAGAGGGGTCAGGTAATGCAGGATATTGACGGTTAGTTTATCTTATTTCAGTGACAGCTTTTCAGTTTCTAACATACACGCGAACGAAGTCGCGGGCAACAGCTAGTGTCAAATAATTTATTTATAATTAAATATTCAATAATAAACAATTGCAAAAATTCATTCACCATTCAACATCTACGTTATTCACGCTAAATGTCACAGTTATTAATGTAGTTGAACAAATCCAGTTTCCATTTCACCATTTAATCAAATGTTTCAGTTGTTTTTCATAACCGCTGGGAATTCAAGCCGCCTTCAATTCACAAAATCTGGCGCAGAGTAAATGGAACGGCACTCGGCACATAGTTTTTCTGAGAACTCAATTTGGTTGGGATTTTTTCGTTCGTTACCAACAAAAAGTACCCTGTCGGTGGGTATTACATAAATCCATATTGATCGATTATAATAAAGAATAGCACCATACCACTTCTTCCCGTGGGTGTCGTAAGAGGCGACTAAGGGACTCACCAGAGAATGGGCAGCAGCATTCTCTGTACATTGCAACAGCTACACTGCGATCGAAAATCCGCCTGCCAAGTGTGGCGGTTTTTGTTTGGGGGATGCCTATATTCAGCAGTAGACGTCTTTCGGATGGTATAATGATGATGATATTAATTGGCTTTCACCAGATAAATTTTATCACAAATGCATGCACTCACCGTCTTTTTTCCATGGAGTAAGCAAAATATACGTTCCTTGCATAAGTACTCCTTTTCATCACAAATGTAGTTATTTAAAATAAGTCATTTGATTGGTCGTCTGAACCATCTATAGTAGGCGCCAGATAAATGTGGAATAAAGTACATTGACCTTTCCCTAATAACTGTTCATAGGTACCTGAACAATTAAATATGAATCGTTTTTCATTATTAGACAATGTTAAGGATCACGAGAGATGATGATTCGGGACAGCTTTGTGTCATTAATTCCGTTTTTCAAATTAAAAATGTCAATAATTGTAGGTGGGTCAATGACCATTATTCCACGATTATCTGGCGCCTACTATAGCAGTAACAACTTCATGCTAATGATATCAAAATTCTGTTGTGAAGAAGAAATAGTGCTATTCATTCTTTCAGAGAATGGGCAGCAGCAATATCTGTGCATTGCAACAGCTACACTGCGATCGCCAACCCACCTGCCAAGCGTGGCGATTATGGCATTCCCCTCCTCCCTTTGGGGGAGGTCTATGTCCAGAAATGGGCGTTTTTGGGCTGATATGATGATGATGATGGTGATGATGCTGATCCTTTATAGCTCCAATTCTCTCATAACGGAATCATGATGGCATTGTCACGCGTTGGTGGGGTGTAGGACCCAAACTGTAAAAGTAGTCACACCGAGGTAATCTAAAAAGAATCTTGGTAGATACCCTTTTCTAAGGATGGGAAATCATCAAATGACTTCTTCCGCTCTGGGTGGAGCGTAAGGGAGTGACAGACTCTTACTGACTAAAACCCATCCGTGTTGAGTGTCCTAATGCCCTTAGCGTTCCAGGGCCGCGGAGACTCTTTCAAACGAATTCCGCAACCTTGGTGGTAGCTACCCTACCCTTGATCAACTCAACAAAGTTCTACCCCCAATTTGCAATAAGAAAGACACAATCTATAAAAACACGTAAAACGTAACGATAGTTTAAAGCAGTTGCCCCATTTCGAATACCATAAACGTCCCTAAAACGCAATTCTGACAAAATACTGCACTATATTGTCCTACTTTTGAGGTCGACATAATCATGTATGACACACTAGCCTAAAAAGATATCCTATGCACCACACCACAGAAAAGTCAACCCTATGGTGTCTGAATTAGAGTCTTCCTCATCTGCATGAGATAAGTTGGGAACCCAGTAGAGCAGAAAGGCAATTGGCTTCACATAGATCAGTCATTAATTCTTATGCTGATTTTTTCCTCGATCATAAAAATGATAAAAATGTCGAAGTTTTTCGATATCTGATTCATAAATATCTCTTTATGTGAATGATATACGTTTTATAGACAAAGGTAGATGATAATAAACTGAAAGATTATGGATTATGGTGTAACCCTTTGAGAAACAATGAAGATACAAGGTCTAGTGGGTTTTAATGATATCGAAGGACTGATGACCAGTGATCGGAATAGGTAGACTATATTTACCTTATGTTCGTGGAAGTAAGTAACATTCAGTTGATACTGTAAGTGCAGAGAGTAATTAAAGCTAAGTTAATAAATAAATACCTCCTGTAAAATCCAGGAATCATAAATGGAATCATGACAATTAAAACCCGGGATTATAAAAACATGAACTGGACTTAACTACAAACAATTGATTTGAAGAATCAAAAGAAGAAAGAGTTGTGCGAAAACTATTTAATTTAACAGTTTTAGTAGGTACGGAACTCTAAAACCATAATAAGATTCTTCAATAATATAATAATAATTTTGTTCAAATGTATTCAATGCGCAATAAGAAATTTGCAATTTCTTAAATCCTGGGATACAATCGTCATGTTTATGATTCCGGGATTTTAGAGGAGGTATTATCAACTCTATGTTACTTACTTCCACGAACATTAGGTAAATATAGTCTACCTATTCCGATCTCTGCTGATGACAGACTAATATCAACCCAAAATATTATTAATTTTGTTTTTTTACAAGCTTTTATTAAATCTTTTGATCTGAATTAGAATGACTTTCTCTTATTTTATAGCGTTACATGTTTTTTCAAACAATTTTTCGATGACATTAATTATAATTGAAACTATGACCTGATTTTTCATCTAGATTTGGCTCTATACGAAACAACTCAATGGTCTACAGTATAATCACACATAAAAATGTTTTTAGCTTTGTCATCGCTTATATCAACAACATTACTAAACGTAAACAAGAAAAATGTGACTATTTACTTTATCTACCAATGGCGGCTTGGCTTAGTTTCTTTATTTATGTAATATTTATGTACACACAAATACTTAAAAAAAAATATATAAAGAGAAAAGAGCACAAAGATACTGATATACATTTCAATAGAAATTTCTTCCAGAAGACCTACGACTGAACAGTGGGATGAGAAACGTGGACACAGTGTGCTTCTAAGATTTTTGTAACTACATAAAATCATGAACGCAGTCTTACTTTACGTTACACGATATACATTCAACATTTCGACAAATTCCTAGCACACGAACGCAAAAGCGAAGACTAGATTAAATTCCCCGCAGCTAGCTGCGGAGGTTATGACCTAACAAGGTCTAGAATATTCCAGATATCTTCGGTATATTATACCTACGTTAAAAGAGCTAGACCCATAGTTAAGTTTGTAGGTATGTACTTGTTTTTGTCTTATAATCAGAGGTCGGAACACTAATTTCATACAGCGAAAGAATAACGTGGAAATGCCTCAAATCCCGAGATTAATTTTAAAGAGCCGAAAAATCCCGTGATTTATTTAAATACAATATTATTTCTTTTACACAATTTAAACCACTGCACGCGCGATGTTGCCACATTGGTAATTCGCACAATATTTGCTTGTGAGAACAAAAGATTTTTTTTGTAATATTGTTGGCCACACGGGATTGTCTATTACAAATCTCGGGAAGATCCATATTAATATCAACATTGCGATGCAAGTACATAAATAACTCTACCTAATACCGACCTCTGGTAGATACATGGTCGAGTTTTAGTGTGGGAATTTCAACTGAAACAACACACTTTCGCCAATGGACAAGTGTATAAAACGGCTGTATTTCAAAATAAATTAAATAAGCACCCTCGTTTTTGTTACATACTAGTTTCTTAGTGGTAATTGGAAATCATCCCTAAGAAACATACTCCCTCCGTTCAACTATTTCGACCTGACAAGATCACAAACAGACCGATTTGTGTTCGTATTTATTATACGAGTATTATTAAGAAATTTAAACCTTCTTAACGTTTCGATGTCAATAAAAAAGTTGGTAAAAATGTCTTATTTATTATATTAGGCCCAAAATTCAGCCACGCAAACCACGATCACTGTAAAAATGCACATTGTAGTCTGTTATTGCTTTGCAGAATTTGTTCGAAAGAGTCTCCGCGACCCTGGAACGCAAAGGACATTAGGAGGAACACGGATGGGTTTTAGTCAGTAAGGGTCTGACACTCCCTTCTGCTCCGCCCGGAGCGGAAGAAGTCATTTGCTGATTTCCAATATTTAAAAAAAAAAGCTGCTATTGCTGATTTTAAATAAAAAACATAACAAGAATGTAGACCAACAAGTCAATCACAAAAAAAAACATAACTAAAACCAAAGGGCTTTTTCGATCAGCACTTCATTCCGACGAAGTAATATAACACAAACAAATCCTTCAAACGACGTTTTTTGTCAAACAACATTCAAAATGAAAATGCAGGAACCTGAATTTGCTCCAAGCTGCAGTACGACGACTCAGAAACTAAGCGGCCGCCATTTTCAACGAATATTCTAGAAAATTGTTCTCGGATAAAGTTGGAAGGATATTGCTCTGCTGAAACACTTGCTTAACTTGTTAATGCCTACAGAAAACGCATTTAACTTTAAATCCTAAAAATGACGGCGGATATACATAGTACAAACAATTTTTTTTTTTTTTGCCTTGTGAACGGAATTATTTTCGTATTTAAGGGGCAATTCTCGCAGTTTTACATTCGTAAAAACGGAACCCTTATAGGATCACTCGGGTCTGTCTGTCCGTCTGTCTCATCCAATTTTCTCCGAATCTACTGGACCGATTCTGTTGAAATTTCGTACTCCAATGAAACTAGTGACCCAAACACACAATTATACACACAAATAAATTTTGAATACGGGGGTCACTTTTGGGAGACAACTGAAAAATTTAAAAAATATGTTTTTCAAACTGTACCATGAGATATTTCAAACTAAAAAGCTTATTTTGAGGGTTTTAATTATATTTTTTTCATAATTTTAAAATAAATTGCTTTGAAATTATTCAAGAAATGAGACGAAAAGTTACCATTTCTCCCCTTATCCCCAAAACGACTGGATATAAAATTTTGAAAAAAATGCAGATAAAAGTTCTTCACCTATAAATTACAGAAAACTCCATAAGAAGTCTATAGTGTTTAAATAACATGGTACAAAAAATGAAATTCTTTCGGAATCCTTTGCACGCGAGTTTGGCTTGCACTTGGCTAATTTTAAAAACTGTCAATAAAACCTCTAACTTCCCTTTATTTTCACTAATTCTTGACTCTGATTGTCGCTTCTACTAATTTTGAAAGAAAGAAAGAAAAAAAGAGTTTATTTGCGACAAGCATGACGCATACCAAAAAGTAAAACAAACAAAATTACAAAAGTTATTCAAGCTGGGATAGGAGATGCAAAAAACCGCAAAACGGCCATCGCTCAGCATAATGCTGGGACTCGTGTGCAAGACAGAGCCACAGCGCTGTATTTTCAAGCAACATACATACGTCGCAATCTGTCAAAACTGTATGAAAATTCAGTTTTTTTTTACAGATTGCGTCTGAGATGCGAATACGAACTTTTCTTAAAAATAAGTAGAATTGGCTCTCAGATCTACTGCACGTAAACTAAAAACTTATATAGCTTCATAAGTATATAAGGACCGTATGTGGTTTTATGCATACGTTTATTCTGTAGTTTCTGCCTACCCCCATTGAAAAAAAGAGGTATATGGATCCTTTTTTAAATTTAGTTTGAAATTTGTATTTTTTGGCATAACAATAAAAAATATATTTATTATGTATTTATTTATATACGAGTTATAAATATAGTTTGAAATTTGTATTTTTGGCATAATAATAAAAAAAATATTTATCATTTATTTACGAGGTATTTCAGACACTAGGTCGCTACTCTAAAGTGAAACCAACTGAAACTAAACAATTTTTGCATTAAATATCGCCAATAATCAGGAACAACACCGTCCAAATAAAACGCATAAACAATTTGATTAAATTAAATTATTCACCAACCATCTGAGCGTTCACTACAAATAAACATTTAATACATTAATTATGTGATACAATCAAAATTAATTAATGTTAGCATATAGTGTAAATTGCTCGATATTGCTCAACCGTAATCTGTACCCGAAGTAGACAGATTCGGGTTTGAACAAATGGAATCGTTCCTAGAGGGTTACCATGTTCAAATTGTAGTTAGGATATCCGAAAAGTTTAGGTTCTTAGTATTAAAGAATCGTCAGTGCGTTTTAAGTGTGAAAGATATTATAAGCTTCTTAAGGATTTACGTGCAGAATAAGTCATGATGAACTAAAAAGATTCGTGTTAAATATCTTTGAAAGTTTTACTTTCAAAATTGTACAAGCTTTAATAATGTAGGCAGGGATGTAGGAACTGCCAGGTTTGCGGAATTTGTTCGAAAGAGTCACCGCGGCCCTGGAACGCAAAGGGCTTTAGAAGGAACACGGATGGATTTTAGTCAGTAAGAGTCTGACACGCCCTTCCGCTCCACCCAAAGCGGAAGAATCATTTGATGATGAAGGGCTGTAGAAAACGAAGATTGTGAAGTAAACCATTGTATCGCTTAGGCCTAATTTCACTGAAATTCTACAAGCTTACGGCCTTATTCATATACATCTAACCACGCGATTATTCTCAACACTGATTAATGGAATCTAATTTCAAATATTATATACAACATTAGCTATTGCCCGTGACTCGACGCGCATATCCCGTTTTTTTCCCGTTCCCGTAGGAATTTCTGGAAATCCTCTCTTAGTCTCTACACTCCTCTGAGGTGCGTTGTCTGTCAGTCACTCAGTCAGTCAGTAATGGAAGAATTTAAATAAGATTTGAATAAATAATTTAAAGTTATAATGTGGTATTTTTTATGAATTCTAGAACACAAACAGACTGATTCATGAAGCTGCAGATTTATATAAGCCCAAAACACACAATATAACTTTGTAGGTTTAGCTATTAGAACAGGCAGTTTAGTTTAAGTTTGTGCTATTTATTTTCTTTCATTTCTTTCTTTCAGCTTTTCAATCTAATTATAAACACAGCCATTTCAGGTTAGAAAAACCCGCGTTAAACCCGTTATTCGTGTCCAAATTACGAAGGTTTACGTAAAATAAAAGTAAATGGATCCACATACACGTGTACAACACCATGAATTTATGTTATTACATCGTAGACATTCACTTATCTCCAGAGGGGGAAAATCGTAAAAAATCTCCATGTTACCCTATAAACATTATTATGTGTTCTTTTCATTACACCTTTAAGAGTAATCCGCGGATTCTGAGAGACCTACAGGAGTTTTAAAGCTGAGAAATAACGGTAAGGTTCATTTTCTGTAATATGGTACATATTAATGGTATGTGTATGTTCTAAAGCAGAGGCTACCAACCTGTTTCTGACTAAGTTACTCGCACATCAAAAAACTCAACGCTATATAAAATAAATAAAAAAGACATGCGAAACAAATTAAATTAAATTCGTAATAAAATAACGTGCAGTGTTATTGTTTTTAATGCGTTCTGTTTAAATAGTGTTTGGCTGGCTTAAGCCGTACTATTAAAATTATAATTAAAAAAATATATGTTATTAAAATTATTTTTGGGCAATATTATTTTAAGGTTTTAAATATTTCATGAACCAAAGGTTGAGAACCTCTAGAGTAACGCCTCACTTACGTGTATTATAGCTTATTGCAAAGGTAATGTGGTTTTAACAAGAAAATAAGCTGTTATGTTGTTATTTTTTTATTAAAATCCAGATGTAAGACTGCTTAGCTCCACATTAAGAGTTAACGTGTATAATCATATGGTTGAAAATAAGTTTTCTTTATATCTGTGATGGTTCACGAGACCTTAATAAAAACGAGAATAAAGCAATGCACCCGGCATTGCTTCATTCTCGTTTTTATTAAGGTAAATGATTTTTTAATAAGAAAAGCTGCAATTTTCCGATATTATCGATTAAAAAAGAAAGAAAGAAAAATGTTTAAGTATTGTTTATGTTTTTTTTTTTTGTTAATGTTTATAACTGAAATTGAGACTGATGACGGCGTTACGGAATTAAATATAATGTATAATTGTTTTCCGTTGAATTCTTTAAAATTCTGTGGAAATCAAGAATTGATATTATTACTTTAATGCAGGAGATAAACATAAAAGCCGAAAGTCAATACAGATATCCAATTATGTAACAGAAAACCCCTATCAATCCCACCAAAAATAACCAAATTTTAACTCCATTCCATGAACACTGCAGTTACCTTTCAAACCACCGCCATATTTTTCCAAAGACCCTGTAAAACAAAAACGCATCAAAACAAGAAAAGTGAGCTTGAACGTTACTTGAACTCTTCAAGTTGTATTTATTTTGAAAAGTACGCGAACGGTCCGGTAAGGGAGGGATGGCAAGCTTAAACTTTTGGAACAACAATATTTGTGTTTTACAAATGCGCTTTGTTTTTATTTGTTAAGTAGAAGTTAAAGTTTGACTTTTCATTGTTCCATTCTGTTTGTTTTTCTTAAAATATTTGAGTGGGCATTAGTTTTGGCTTGTTTTTTTTGAAGTGAAAACTTTATTAGGCGCGTTGAGCACTTTTTGGTGAACAAAAATCATGGAACTCGCGTCATCGTCACCGAACGCTTTCCTTGAGCTATATGTATACTGTGTATATATGTAGACTTTTTGGGTGAACAAAAATCATGGAACTCGCGTCATCGTCACCGAACGCTTTCCTTGAGCTATATGTATACTGTGTATATATGTGGACTTTTTGGGTGAACAAAAATCATGGAACTCGCGTCATCGTCACCGAACGCTTTCCTTGAGCTATATGTATACTGTGTATATATGTGGACTTTTTGGGTGAACAAAAATCATTGAACTCGCGTCATCGTCACCGAACGCTTTCGATTAGTTTTCACTTCCTTCGGTAGTCCCCAGAGACTGCCCCGCATGTTTTTTTTTATCTTAGTTTCTATTTGAACGTATTTTTATTTAGTTAGCTGATTTAGTAGTACTTATTAAAATGCGGATAAAGCAGTGGCCTGCAATGTTATTAACACTAAACATTATTTTACTGTTGCGGTTTTTTTCCCCAAAATACAGCAAAATAACTAGATGATAACTGATATTTAAGCAGTTGTCGTCAAAGAAGAGATCACATGTAAAAGTATAATTTTGCAGTGACATAATAAGATAGCGATACCAAATATCAAAGTGCCAATTCTACTAATTGTTAAACAACGTCCGCATTCGTATCTCAGTCACAATCCGTCAAAAATGTATGGAAATTGAGGCTTTTTTAACCGATTGCGACTGAGAGGCGAATGCGAACTTTGTTAAAAATTAACAGAATTGGCCCTAAGACTTCGATTTAAAGTTTTAGTAGGAAATTAAGTGAATTGGCCCAAAGACTTCGATTTAAAAATTTAGTAGGAAATTCTATCCTTCTACTCTCGAAAACTTAGCCAACCTAAACTGAATGTATGATTGCGTCAACACTGTTGATTCGAGCGTGAGATCTGAGCAAACGGGATAGAGCTGTCCGCTTAATGTGTCTACAGCACTTTTTTTAATTGCTTTTCTATGATAAATGTGCAGGGTTTGGGTAAGTTACATGTTTTTGGATAGGTTGGTGATGAAAGGCAAGTAAATAGATCTAAATGGTTTATTTATTTTATTTTATTTAACAGTTAGTATACACTCATAGAACAAACATACAAGAAAAAGTTATAGAAAAAAAAAATAGGTACGAAGATGGTCCTTATTTCTAAAGATATCGTACCAGCTTAGTAGCGAAAGCGTAGTTGAAAAAAAAGTGGACATACCGTTATAAGAGTTGAAGGGAAAAGTGAAACAATAACTTTAAATATGCATAATTCGAAAACATAAATATTTATTTATAATATAATAATAATTTTATTGAGGAACAACATTGGAACCATTCTTGTTAGTAAACCTTATATACTATAACTTATGCACTAGGGTTAGTACCAAAATTTATATATGAATAGTATTATTATTAATAAGTCATGCACTTACGAGGTATTTCATGCGGACAATGATTTCGCATGAGATGCCTCAGCACAGGAGCTCTCGGATCCTCAGCCACAACTTTCAGGATGCTATTGCTACCCCCTCGAATCCTTCTCACAAGCGATGCCACCTTTTTCCTGATGATCCATCCGTATGCGATTGGGCAAACGTCCCTGTGGCACTACAGAAACGAGGGAGTTTCAACATCATCCTGAAAACATAGTTGTATTTATCTCTTAGGATATCTTTTTACAGACAGCTCTCAAGTTAGATATTAACTATAATAGTTTGATATAGGTTATATTTATTTTAGAAGAATAACGTTACTCATGCTATTGAGGCGGAGTGAACTGTTAAAATTCAAAAAAATTCTATATTCAAAAGTCATTTATTCAAATTAGGCTGAGTGCCAGCACTTTTTGAACGTCAAAGTTCTACATAAAGACAGTCCCCCAAAAAGCCCGCCCCTCACCACTTCCTAGTGTTGTAGCTGGGAAGAAGAAGTGGTGCAACAAACTCCCAAGCAACACACCTGTCTGTTAAGCTTTTAAAAACTTGAATTTATACAATAATATGCAAAGAAATTTATACAATAGTATGCAAAGTAATAAATTAAATAAATAAATAAAACTTTACTTCAGACTATAAGGTCCAACCAACATTTTAGGTCATAATAACAATTCAAAACCAAACAGCACTTCCTACTCAAATTCCAGCATAAAGTAAGAAGTTCCAAAAATCCCAACTTGTTCAACTCCCAAAAATTGTTCGAAAACAATTTTATATAAAATCTCCTTTGATTTTTCCAACGAACTCTTTAGACGCGCTTCTGTTTCACAAAGGAGGCTCTATTCAGTTGTTTATTTAGGTAATTATCTCGCCACCGCCTAGTTTCCTTCCAATTTGGTTAGGTATTTCAAGCCCCTTTGGCATTCTTTAGCCAAACAGTGTAATTTGAATTGGGCCCTGTATTTGGGCGATTCTACTTTTCAACAGATAAAAATTGTCACTGTGTTAAAGTAACAATTTTTCAACTTAAAAAAATACATATGTATACATTTGAATGAATAACGTTATACGTTAAGGGCCCGTGTTTTGGTGTGATAGTAAACCTAGAAACAAAGCTTTCGTTGGTCTTTTCAGATAAAACAAAAACCAATGAGTTGAAACCAAGTTCACACTTAAACAGATAAATTGTAGACTTGTGCTCTGATTGGTCGCCATTTTATGTCAGTCTACTCGGAATCTAAAAAACTTCTCGGAATGACTTTGAAAGATTATAGACTATCAAATTTTGACGCGTAACAAAGTATTTCAAATGTTCAGTTGACAATTTATCGAGAGTTTACAATCTCTTAAGTTATTTTATAATCTTACAGAGTTTGCTATTTTCCGGTGACATAAATATATGTATATGTATTAATATCTAAAATGGTAATTTGACATAATTTTTCATGGAAAAGCTTTCAAGTGCCATGTTCATTTCTTAAGCATATATTAATAATAAACTACTTTTAACTATTTCTTACTATTAAAAGATAATGGTAAATGTCGGAACAAAAAATTGTCGAGAGATGCACGTCGTGACAGGTGAAGAAGGTTGTCACCTAATTATTCTCCCATAAAAAAAATGCGTAACAGAAGATTCTGTAACTCAATAATTTTCAGTACTTGTAAAATGGCGCTTGAGAAGTGTGTAGAATGACCCATCTAAGGTTTATTTTAAGAGAATTTTGTTTCTGTTATTTTAAAACGGAATATCCTGGGGCGTTTTCTCTGTAGGAGGCGGATTGAAAAATATATTTTTGGAAGAATATTCTTGGGGGAACAGAAAATTTTGTTTTTATGTTATCATTATGGAAAAGAGATGAAAAAGAAGACGTTTCACTTAAAGGTTCTATTGATATAAGTAGATAGAAAAAACAGACAGCTACAAATTTGAACAAAATATATAAAAATACGGACGTACTAACATTTTATGTAAAATAAAATGAAAATTCGCAAAACGCGAAAGGATAGGACTTTATCTTAGACTACAAAACCTTAGTAACATAGCTGGAAGTAAAAAAAAAGTATATTATTGTTTAATTAATTAATAAATGCAAAGATAAACTTCAAAAAAAGACTACACCTGTCAACTTCACATACCACAAAATTTAACCCAACACCCACACTTTTTAACTCCAAAAATAATAAGAGCAAGTTAAAATGTTTATATTATAACCAGAGGATTTTAAACTCTATCTGCCAAAAAATAAAATTTAAGATAGCCTGAGCTGTTGTTATTATTTCACACAAACTTCATCATGAAAATAACGCCTTTACATTAATAAAATATCTTATGAAGAATAAAATATCAACGAGAAATAATTTTAATGTGTAGTGTTGTACATAAATCTTCATACTATGTATACAAATTATATGAAGTCATATAATAGTAACATGAAATATAATAGTAGAATTTACTATGTATAGACTATAAATGTCTTTATATAGCTAACATTTATCACAATGTAATACTTAGTTGAACAAAGAGAATACAGAGTACCTACCTAACTACTATGTCCAAACATGAAATATTTTGAGACCATGATTGTTGTCAACTGACATTGAATTATTTTTCGATACAGAAAACTAAATCAAATGAAGGCTGTCTGGGGTCGCAATCCGTTTTAGAGGCAAAAACAGCCATTCATTTAAACACGAGATGTTTCATTAATAAAATCAAAATACATTATCGATGACACAAAAAATAATCCCGTGCAATACACAAAATGACCATGACGTAGGCCTTGAGTTGTAGATGGGACCGAACTATGCCGTAGCACATATCGAGCTCCGCCGTAGCCCAGACTGAGACACTACGTAGCAAACACCTAGCTATGCCGCCGTGGCACAGACCGGGCTACGCCATAGCACAGACCAAGCCACGCCGTGGCACACACCCGCTACGCCGTAGCACAGACCAAGCTACACCGTAGCACACACCCGCTACGCCGTGGCACAGCCCGGGCTATGCCGTAGCACAGACCAAGCTACGCCGTAGCACAGACCGAGCTATGCCAAAGGGAAGACCGTAGTACACCGTAGCATGGACTAATTTCATTGAGAAGCGTAGCTTAAAGTGTTGTTGAATAAAATCAAACGAAAAGTTGTAGTTACCTATTATCACAATTTACCAAATGGGGATTAAATTTATTACTCATTCATAGTTCTATAATAAATTGAATGTAAACACGTTAATAAACGTAATTAATTGTAGCTATTCATGCGTTTGTGTTCAGTGAGGTACTGTTTCAATGGGTTCGGAACAATATCAAATGGTAGCTACCTTTTACTAAGTGCCCAGGAGTTTGATTCAGAATTTAATTGGTTTGGTTTCTTTGTTATAATTGAAAATGACACGTACCATAATTTGCTTTTACTGTACTAATTTTCAAATATCAAACGGGACAACAATAAAGGCCGACTTTTGCATCAATTACCACAATTTATCAGTGCAGTGTACAGTTACGTTATCTTTCCATTCTCTTGTTGTTACTATTATGTCACCTTCAGCAATCAATTTACCTTCCCTGTTCCCACCTATAACTATGGTAGGCGTCAAATAAATTTTCAATAGCGATCATTGACCGACGTACATTGACTGTCATACTTAATTTCAAAAACGGAAAGAAAGACATAAAGCTCTCCTGAATCGATGTATATCGTGATTATGATGTATTTACATTTTCTAGTAATGAAAAACGAATCATAATTTGTTTGCCAGGTACCTACGATCAGAGATTGGTCAATGTACTTTATTGCAAATTTATCTGGCGCCTACCATAGTTGGTTTCTAGCCTAACCAAACGCAGCCGAATACCATCAGTACAACATACTGGAAGACTCAGCGTTGGAGGATCTCCCGCAAAGTCGACCGTTGACCTGGTGAAGGACCTGGGACGCGAGACACACATGAGCGGTCAATATGGCGACACATCGGAGGTCTATGTCTATAAGTGGACGTATTTCAGCTAAACTGACCATGATGACCAGTATTTCATATGAAATGACTGTTTAGTGTCTACTGTAGGAACCTCCTTGACTGCAGGTTACTGGCAGACAAGATAGAACTTCGGAAGCTTCTAGTAAAAGAGTTTTTGAATTAGGAATTGTAAAAATATGCTTTTATATGAGACTCTTGCATCAACTCTCTATTATGAAGTTGAAATCTTAAACGTTGTTTTATTACAATTTTCTTAAGTTATGCTAGTGTGTGATCCGCTGGTGCTACACAACTGACCTCCATAGATCAGCCGCTCGATTCTGTAAACGTGTCGAAGTGAAGGCTTCGGTATAGTGATCACGAGGTGAGCTGTCAATCCATACAATTAAGATATCACGTAATCACTGAGTGAGCTGTCATTCCATCTTGATTATATGGATTGACAACTCACCTCATGATCACTTCAGCCAAGCTTTCTCTTCGGTATGTTTACAGAATCGACCGGCAGTTACTAGGTTACACGACATCCAATTGTCAAACTGGTGGTCAGACTGGTATCAAATTATCCATAATTGGTTGTTACGACTGTAAATACTCGAAATAAATACTGACGGAGACGTAAATATTTTTGAAAGTGTTAGTTTTCAACTCTTTAAGTCAAGAAAGGCTTTCTTTTCATACCCAGCCACCTAGATTTTCTTTTCAAACCATGATTTCAGGACTCTCTGGTCATAAATTTTAAACATCACTTAGTATAAACTCCCCCTGTATACACGTAAAGGGTGTTAATATTCACGAGGGACATAGAACGTAATTAGGGGTGCGTAATTTAGATTACAACCCTTACAATCTGATTAGCATTGCCTCGCATTATGGGGTAAAAAATGTATTTTTATGTTCAACGTATGTTTTTATATGGTAGGCTGGGTTAAATATTGGGTTTTATATGTTTCGAGTTACGGTTTTTTCAAGGGATTGTATTATGTGATAAGGTTTTTCAATGGTTGTGGGATTCGATTTCTTCGTTCATTTGATAAGGGAAAACAAAAAAATGTTATTGTTCCCCATTTGATTGAATTTTGGTGACAATACAATTGTAACCAAAAAAAATTACCTATGTAATTTTTCAGGGATTGGTTAACAACAGATTGCAGTATAAGGTTTAAAAATAGCAAACGTAGCACAGATGAGGAAACAGCCTAAATTTTACCCCTACTAACTAAAGGGCCAACCCCCATAACTTCTGAAACTTTATCACTTTGACACTTCAAAAATGTACCCACATGAAAATGTCCAGCCACTTTAAACAGTCTCCCGTAATATACAAATTCACCCATAATATGACATGAATAAACCATAAATGACTTAACGACGCGGTTAACAAAACGCGTCCTACTTACACAAACACAAACTTAGAAGAATAGACTGAGCATTCCCTAACCAGCATTGAAGTGAATCAATCAATTTGCCTAGTCTTTTCCTAACAATGTTGAGGTCGGCTTTCAGTATTACCGGGTGCAGCTGAATACCAGTATTTTATATTATGGAGTGACTGCCACCAGCTGTGAAGTGAATACAGACAGAAGTATGTGAGAGAGACAAAGTGATCGTGCAGTCAGTAGTTTCATGACACAGGCTTGTAGTATAACTTTCGTTACTACGAATTTGGAAGAGCAATAAGCATTGGTCGCACATTTTTGCTTTGTCGCTTTCTACTAAGAGTTGTAAATATTGTGCTAATATCGCTCAGATCTAATTTATTTTATTTTTCATGGTTCAAAATAAACTGACACATGCTAAAGAAAATTCAAATAAAAGAACCCTAAAAGTTAAATAAAAAAATATGTAACACACGGTAATGTCCAGATTTAATAAAATAATTACAGAAGAGAAAAATAAAGACACTTACCAGAGTTTTCTATGTTTGCTTAATTTAATTATTTAACTCAATTGAATTTGTTTCAAATTCAGTCCATTCTCTATGTCCATGAACACAAACTACACTCCCTCCTTTGTCTATGGGTAGCGTTACCATAAACAGTGGCACATGTCCTTTCCCATAACTTGAGTGGCTCATTATTAAGCATGGCGGCCGTTGTAAATACAGATTATACACAATGGGAGGCAAACGTATGTTGACATTCAGTCCGGAAACAGAAGCGGTCCTAGACAATTGGGATTATTTTCCTTGTACTGTTTTATTGTCTTTTTTTCGCAAGGATATTAAAAAGATTTGATTACATTAGAAAAAAATGGAGTAGGTAGGATGAGGGTAGGCAGAAACTACAGAACGCTATCTGCTTCGATCCTTACATAGGTACCTACTCCTTATGCTTAACCAGCTTTGATTTTTAGCCAGTCAGCCGTCAAGACGTTCACTGCTGGACATACGCCTCCCCCAAGTGTCACCACAACAACCGTTCCCGTATACGTCTCGCATTCATCGGCTACCCGCGACCCTCACCAGGTCATCGGTCCACCTTGACCGATGGATACTCGTACATAAAAGTACAGTGCGTGTCAGTGCGTTAATTGATTCTGAATGCTAATCACTTGGCTTTTTCTGAAGAACTTCACCCATAAGGTCTGTGTTTTATAAAGACATACGGCGGTTTCACTGGCATCCGCATTATAAATGCCTCTTGTTAGTCGCATTTCACCTTACCTTCGTTATTAACCATCGGAACATTATAGTCTCAAAAACAAATTGATCTTATTAATTAAATCAATTTTGTATTTGATTTAATTTTAAATAACTAATAGTTTCTGCCCGCGACTTTATCTGCGTGAAATTTAGAACTGGCTCCAGTGAGTAATTAAAGCTCCTAAGGGTCAAAGCGTCTGCCAGGGTTGAGGAATTAGTTCGAAAGAGACACCGCAGCCATGGAACGCAAAGGGCTTTAGAAGGAACACGGATGGGTTTTAGTCAGTAAAAGTCTGACACGCCCTTCCGCTCCACCCAGAGCGGAAGAAGTCATTTGTAGTTTTCCCATTCTTAAAAAAAAAACAAGGGTCAAAGCGTATGTTGGTTAAATATCTATTCCCGGAATCTCTTGGTACCTGTGAATCTTTACTGCTCACATTCCCAGCCCCGGAATACTTCGACATTTTTTTGGTCTCCTGGTACTTATGAATCTTTAGCACTGAGTCAGAATCGGCTCTGAATGTCAACTTCCTCCTCAGTCTCATAATTTTTAATTTTTTCCGGTATTTTAATAATTGTTCTGCTATTCAGGGCGGAGACGAATCCAACAAATTAGAGATCATTGAAATCGGTCCAGCCGCTCTTGAGTAAGTAGTAATAAATGGTGTAACTTATACTTTGTTTTATATATGAAATATGTATAGATTAGATTAAAATGTAAAGAAAAGGCAAGAAGCAGTTAAACAAATGATGAAAGAAAAAGACGCGAGCATTTAAAATAGTACCTGGATGACCGAGTTTTGCTCGGTTTTATTTTTTTTGGTAAACGTTTTCTAGAAATGAAACCGAGCTAGGTCGATATATCGCCTTTGAAACCCCCTGCATACAAAATTTCATGAAAATCGTTAGGGCCGTTTCCGAGATTCAGATTAATTATATATATACATAAATACAAGAATTGGAACTACTGGGAAGGCTACACAAATGTGTTCTACTTGTATTCTTTTCTATGCTAAAGTCAGCCATCATTTAGCGTTCCCCTCTAAGTGTTTTCTGGCCAAGCGAATCTAATAGGGAGGCGAAAAGTCGACTTCATTAGTAGGTAATGGAAATGGCGAAGCGTGAATTGCGTAGTTTTATGTTCAACTATTTTATATGCCAAGGTATTCTGGCCAACTGCTATTTACTTTTATAATATACAAACGTATTGCATATTGTAGTTTCATCAGGATAGGAGAAGGGAAGATCGAGCAAGGTTTATTAAGTTTACCGACTAAAAAATACCGGTCAAGTTTGAATCTGACTCGCGCATCGAGGGCTCCGTATCTACAAGTTCGTCTATGACGGGAATTTAGTGTCGATTTTTTCCGAGTTTATATTATGTACTAAAGTGTATGAAAGCACTCTCAATACTTTAACAAAAAGATAAGCAGGTAGAATTGAAGGACAAACTTAACTTTTCGGTTTATAAAATGGTTCTCCCATTCATAGATGTACGTCTCGGCCATTTCTCCAACTGCAAATATAAGTTTTTAACCGTAATTTTTTTTTCTAATGCGCCAAAACTACATTTTCAAAATTTTCTAATTTTTCCATTATTTGTGCTTTCTTCTGGCCAAATATCACGATTCTAGATCAACGGGATGTATCCTACAGGTTTTGATTTACTTGCGATTATAAAATATGTCGCAAAATGATGATGAATGATCCCATAAACAGTCATATTTTTTTATTGCGTTGATACAGAAGTTTGATTTTTTCAGTCTCAATACTGGTTTTAAAATAATACTATATCAACGTATAAAGAAAAAGTAATCGAAACACGATTCGCAAAAATATTCAAGGAAAATCGTTTCTTTTCCGTCTGTCTTGTGTCCTTAAATGTATATAATGTATGTATGTATCCCTCTTTAAGTGTCCTTGTTTGATAGAGAACATCTATCATGTCAGCCCACACTAACTGTTATGAAATTAAGAGGGTCCGTTTGTAACACAGAGCTCGGAACGCCAAGCCGCAATTAGAGGCGATATTGCTTATGTGTACATGTATATTTTTTTTAAATTTATTTACAGTAGTGGTGCATGGTCGACCTAACGCAACAAGGCGTTTTCTACCAGTCAACTTTCGGGTTAAAAACCGGCTAAGTGCGAGTCGGACTCGCGCGTAAAGGGTTCCGAACGAATCTCATTTTTGTGACACTTTGGTACTTTTAAATCATAGACTTGTTATAGGTTTTCCTGTAATCTATCGGTCATTATTACCTGCATTTTTTATTCAAAATTTTTGGCTCGTTGGTTTCGGAGATAAGGGTAATTTTTCATCTAATTTCTTTAATAACTTCAAAACTGTTTATTTTTAAGTTTTGAAAAAAAAACTGATACCCCATAATTATATCACAATAAGTCCTTTCTTCTGATATGTCACACGGTACAATTTAATTGTCTATTTTGTCCCTCAAAAGTGACAACTCACTTACTTGATTTGTATTTAAACTATTCATAATACCACGTCTACGCCGAGGTTTCTCGATACTCTGTGGTTTGGCACGTCTAACAGTAAATTGATAAATTATCTTGAATGCTGTGTTGTAATTACACTTAATCAGACGTAAGTGACGTTTTGACGTTTATTTTCTGTCTTATGATTACGGTAATTGTAAATAGAATGTGACTGTTACTAGTATTTACAGATCGTTTGTGGTTATTAAGTCGGTTTTTTGCTATCAAATCAACTATCATCAAGTCCATAACTTTGAATGGTAGATCTTTCAAAAAACAGTTAAGTAATGGTTAAGTAACGATACACTATTTTTTTAAAGACCAGTATGGAATCTACGGAACGCCATGTTTTAATTTGAATGCTGTAAGATCTCAGCTATTTTTAACCGACTTCAAAAAAAGGAGGAGGATTCGTTTGTATTTATCATTACGTTGTTGTTTTTACTCCGTCAATTATGAACCAATTAAAAAAAAAACTTTTTTTATGTGAAAGTATACTTTCCGATTGGTCCCATATAAATTTCATCAAAATCGGTCCAGAACTTGGTTTTTAAATCGTCACCCAAGTAAACGAAATTGCTTATTTTGCTTTTCTGTGGCTTTCCAATGGTGCTGTGAGGTTACCACTAAAAAAAGGGAAAAAAAAATACAACCGACTTTCAATTAAAAAAAAACACCACGAAGTATTATACATCTTCAACTTGAGAAGTAAGACGATTCAGTTATTCCTCGTGTAAGTAGGGAAAGACTTCCTCGTGTAATACGACCCTGCACTTTTCAGGGTTATTACATGAGAAATATTTGACTTTAAATACATGGTAGCTAATCGAAGTGATACAGCACAAGTACGAAAAACTGACCTAATCTCAAAGGATTGGCCAAACGACCATACTTGCCACAAATGATGGCAACGAGAGATTAAGTATACGTCGGTCAAACAGTTTGTTTGAGCAAACATTATAATATTTCAACAGCAGAAATAGTTGTAATATTTCTTGAAAATGGCACGCAAAGGAATTGAAACTCTGGTAACATAACATCATGGTCGAATTTACCTCGTGCAGGGAAAGTTACAGAAAACTTGCAAACAAAGTATGATGCTAAAATGTTACACAAACGAATATTTAATTTTCAAAGGCAAAAGGCACACAGAACTCTCGGCTTACTTTGGTTTAGTTCAGACGTAATTTATGTGTTTTTACTTCCCACTGGCTCTCCGTTTCAGGGCAGTTCTAGGCACCTAGTTTAAGAGTTGAAGTTGTTTTTTAGGCTAAATTATTTAACCTTTGCTGAATACATTTGTAACTAGTTAAAAACCCCAGGACACAAAACCGCCAGAACTTTAGATACGATTAGCCGCTAGTTGCTTTGCCCACGTATCTTTTTGGAAATTATCCCAAAGATGTGCTATTCGAGACTATAATCTATCTCTGTGGCAAATTATATTCAAATCCGTTCAGCCGTTCCGGCGTGATTGAGTGACAAACATACATCTATCCATCCATCTAAACTTTCGCATTTCGCCACAAAAACCGGTCCTGCGCGTCTCGCATGCGTTTGCTACCCGCGATCCTCACCAGGTCATCGGTCCACCTTGTCGGTCACGGGGTCGTCACTCCAGAACTTTTCGGCCCCATCGACCATCTGTTCTGCAAGCAACATGCCCTGCCCACTGCCACTTCAGCCTGGCGACCCTTGGGGCTATGTCGGTAACCTTGGTTGTCTTCCAGATTCCGTCACGCAAAAAACTCCGAGCATTGCCCTCTCCATTGCCCTTTGGGTGAATTTAAAGCCTTCTGATGAGGCCTACTGTGAGCGACCACGTTTCAGTTCCATAAGTCATCACTGGCAACACACACTGGTCAACGCTGCATAATCATCTAAAATTCTAAACCTAGAAAAAAATATCAACGTATTTGTTCAGGAAACAAACCGGCAAATCAAACTCCTACGAAAAACTAATCGGTCAACCATTGCTAACAGTCTAAAAAGTCGACTAAAACAATTTCAAACCGTCTGAATCCCATTTGATCCCTGTCCCAACACTGTTCGCAGAGTAGTGTTGTCCTCGCTGATCAATCATCAGTGACGTGCCCGATATGATCAATCATAGTGTCAATAGCTTTATTAATTTTTCCTACATTCGGGTGAACGATATTTTTTTCATAAATAATAGAGGTGTCCCATTCTGTGTTATTTTCCGTAGTAAAGTAGTTTGATCAAACATTACAATATTGCTACTTTTAGGATTACTGAATTAAAATGCTTTCGTACGAGTAATTAAAGTAACCTAAACTTACAAAATTGTTCGTCGTGACTGACCATAAACGCACAGCCAAAACTACAAAGCCTAAAAATATATATTTTGGAATATAAGATTATTTTATCACGTAAACATCCATTATGGTGGGGGAATGGGATTGGAACTTTATATGAAAGTCTTTCATCTGGGTATCCTACATCTACGTGAACGAACAATATCAGCTAGTACACTAATGAGAGCGAAAGGCTATGGGGAGACCTTTTACTCGCAATGGGACTACGTAAATTGAAACAAAAATGAAATAGTAAAATAGGTAACACAAGATATTTTCCGCCGTAAAAATTTATAAAATTCGCTCCAATGTGCTACATGAAATTTTCATGACAGACATCACTATAAAATTAATGATAGCTTGCATTCATTACTCTTTATAAGGGCTTGCACATGACCGATGAAAAAATAATCAGGGGATTTTAAGTCAAGAGTGAATAGGTTACTTCTAGGCAAGCGTGCTCCATCGTCGACTACATCATCGCTTTCCATCGGTTGAGATTGTGGTCAAACAGGAGTTTATCAATGTTAAAAGAAAATAAACTGGAAGATTCAACATAAGTGAAAAAAAGCAAGGCAGAACCATATTGTCACCTCAACAAATTATGTACTCATGTACGTATGTAGGAGCACGTGGCTAAATAATAACAGCCGCACGGGTCGATCTTCAAGTTAAGCAACGCTCGCCGAGGTTGGTCTGTGGATGGGTGACCATCTTAACATACCGAGACTCCTCCGTGCCTCGGAAAGTACGTTCAACCGTTGGTCCCGGCTGCCATTTGTAGATCTTTGGCAGTCGTCATGGATAGTCAGAAGCTAGAAAATCTGATACCAGTCTTACCAAGAAGAACCGTGTTACCCAGTTAATGGGTTGTGAAGGTCTGGTAGGCAGCCGCTCCACGTAAAATACTGGTATTCAGCTGAATCTGGTCTGACAAGAAGCCGACCCCAATATTGTTGGGAAAAGGCTCGGCAGATGATGTATGTATGTATATGATAGACGACGAAACAAATATAAAGTATTTATTGTATTGAGTCATATGTCCGAAAAAACTACTCACAAACCTATCTACCAATATTTTTAGGTTGATTTCTTGATCATCTGTCGGAGGCCTAAGTATGGACAACTGTTTCATTTTGCTAATGCAAAGGTGTCAATCAAACGTCGCGATCCATTATCACGAGAATTATTGCGAGAATTTGACCCAATTTTATTATTAATTTAGTAGAAATAATTTTTATATTGGCGGGGTGGTATTTTTTATGAAATACGACGATGACCTAGAAAAAGAGAAATTTCTCGCCGACTAGTAGAGGTAAAGAAATTTGTAGGGTGTCAAACGTGTATTAACAGAAAATGGTATTGCGTAAATTCTTACTATGTAGGTTCATTGTGAAACTTGCCCAAATCATATCTTAGTTAAAAATAAATTCCAAAGCTACTTTAGCTTATGGCTTAGTAACAACAACCAATCGAATCGATCATCTAGGTTAAACAACGCTTGCGGAGGTCGGTCCGCGGATGGGTGGGCATAAGATACCGAGATTACTTAACGAAAATTCCTTGATGTTTTGTAATTCTTACCTGCCTCCATCAGAAAAAATCGTAACTGTTTGTATATGTCACCGGAAAATAGCAAATTCAGTAAGATTTTAAAATAACTTGAGAGATTGTAAACTCTCCGTAAATTGTCAACTAAACATTTTGAATACTTTTTACGCATCAAAATTTGATAGTCTATAATCTCTCGAAGTCATTCTTATTTAGAATGACTTCGTAACATACGCTACGCTATACAGCGTTTTGTAAATATAGCTATGCTATATAGTTATGCTTTTTACAGTATAAACAAAGCCTGGCTTTTTTATACTGTTTTCTTCCCTTCCTTCCATTTCGCGGCCTCCAGCCATCACTTAACTCTAACAGATCAGCGTAAATATACAAGTTTGTATGTTTGTCCTCTAATCTCAAATGTAACGGAATGAGAGATAGCCCCAGACTCGCTTCCTGCTTACTGTTTACATAAAACTTTGTACATAAATACGAGCTGAGAATAAATCTTGCTAATGGGATTAACGCGAACTTTCATGGTGCAGGGATCATGTAAATATGGCTATGTTTGATGTGACGTTGGTAGGCAGTGTGACGAACTGTTTTTTGCCAAATATTCCTTTATCAAGCCACTACCGCACTTGACGAGACGACGTAGATACAGACACTTAATGATGATGTAGATACAGACACGTAATGGTGATGTAGATACAGACACTTAATGGTGATGTAGGTACAGACACTTAATGATGAAGTAGATATAGACACTTAATGGTGATGTAGAAATAGACACTTAATGGTGATGTAGATACAGATACTTAATGGTGATGTAGATACAGACACTTAATGGTGATGTAGATACAGACACTTAATAGTGATAGATACAGGTACTTAATGTGATGTAGATACAGACACTTAATGGTGATATAGATACAGACGCTTAACGATGATGTAGATACAGAGCTTGTGGTTAAATAGCAACCGCCGCACGGGTCAATCTTCGAGGTAAAGCGACGCTTACTGTGAATTCTTAGTAGTTAGGTGATACGCCCGCAATTAAGCCCGAAACTACGGACTTTGGGCTTAGAGAGTAGCTCCCCTGACACCAGTCTTGACAAGGGGTGTCGTATTACCCAGTTACTGGGTACTGGAGGTCAGATAGAAAGTCGCTCCATATATAATACTGGTACTCAGCTACATTCGGTCAGACTAGAAGCCAATCCCAATATACTTAGGAAAAGACTAGGTAGATTGATTTATGAATAGGTAGGTACTTTTGAATTACCATGAGGCCCAAAAATTTAATAAAATTCGATCAGCGATTTTTTTAACCAACTTATAAAAAAGGAGGAGGTTCTCAATTCGGTGAGTTTTTTTTTTAATGTTTGTTCACCGATTACTCTGAAGTTTCTGATCCGATTTAGGTGATTCTGTACGATGCAGTATACTTGACATATAAGCCTGATGATAGACCGACAGACGGACAGTAGAGTCTTAGTAATAGGGGCCTGTTTTTACCCTTTGGGTACGGAACCCTAAAAACAGTTTATACTTTTATTTCTAGTCATCAATAAGGGGAAATTTTTATCTTCTAGCCTTTTAAAACATCCAAATTAACTATAACAACAACATCACATTAAATTACGTTCCTAAAATTAATTAATAAACATAACTAGACATTTAAATTTAGGCAATTAATTTCAAACATTTCGCGAAACGTTCCTGCTAACCAGATTCGTTCCTAAATCTTCTATTGTTTGTAAATTTTAATTAAGATTCGCATTTAAATTAGATTTTACAACAAAAGTTTTGTAATAATCACATTATGTGTGGCGGTGAATATATTTATGAATGAGAATTATGAATGGATGTGCTTAAGCCTTAAATGACTCGTTAGGGAGTAATAGGGAAACGTAATTTGATGAGGATGTGAGTTACTTAGCGACTTCCGTATATGAATACTTAATTAATAATAATTTGTATGTCATTTTCATTAATTATCATGTAGGATAAAACGCAAAGGGGTTTTCTTATACAAATATTAAGTCAGTTGTCTGCTTAGCGTGGGTTTCTTATATCCAATTTTCCAATCCCTTTTATTATACCGCAGATTTTATAACGATACTATGGAAGTCAAATAATTTAGTTAAATTAAGTAGACTATTGAAATATCAATGAGCACCGTAATTACAAAATTTTATAGTTATTTATGATACTAGTGCGGTAAGGTGGTCTTTACAAACGAGTAGACGAATGTAAGCCCAAGACGAAGTCGAGGGCTTACCATAATCACGAGTTTGTAAAACCAATTTCCGCACGTGTGCTATACAACATTTTTCAATACATTTGCGAGAAAACAGTACATTATAAGTAATTAAATAAACTTTTAGTTTTTAGAATTCAGTCGGAAAGTCGCAACAATCTTTGACGTTCCTTATATGAAAATAGCGCGAATTTGCAAATGGCGTCACAAGCGCGCGCGCGTGGTGAAAATTGAAACTACTTTCTTTTGCCTCATGTTCTCTTTAGTATTAAAATGAGACAAACGTATTGAGCACAAGCGCTTTCAAGGAGGTTTGATTATTCAACTTATTTTTTCCAGTAATGTGAAACTCCTTGGTAGAATTCTTATATTTTTTAATTGTAATAAAAAAAAACCGTAAAGGATACGCACGGCGCTATACAAAGAGGAGTGCAGTAAAATAGGTACTTAGATTAGAGTACCTATTTTACCGTACGTTCCATTGTATGGTTCGTAATTTTTAACTTTCGAACAATGTATACAGGCTTCGTAAATGCACTATTTGGGCAAATGTGTTGAAAAAATAATATTTATCTATACCAAAATGGTAGAGGTTGTTTTGGAAAAAACATATTTAAAGCATTATAAAATGTAACAGAAGGAACCCAATGCCTGAAAACGGGTAATTGTACTTTTCATTCTTTGTCTATGGAATCAATCCCGAAATCGAGAGAACACAATGACCTGCATGCATAACTCGACAAAATGTACTGAATAGCAGCTGCTGGCTGATTTTAAACCTCATTGAGGTTAATCTTGATCACGCCGTATAAATCTGTTACCATGCAAAATAAAACCCCGCCCACACTTCACAAAATGATATACCACATTTTTTCACCGAGTGCTTTAAAATTAGTCTCAAGCACCTTTCATTTCATTGCAGGAGCACTAACCGACTCCTCAAAGAGCGGTGCATAGAACTCCTTAAGTTTTACACGAGGCTCTCAAGCCTTGAGCAGTTCCTCACAGAATGGAACGTGTGAAAAGAACCTACTTTCTAGTGATTGCAATCTTTTTCAATTCGAAGAAAGATTTATTAATTTATTTAATTTCAGTGGAATGTCTTTCAAGAAAACTTTGCTTACTTCAGTTTTTCCGGTTTTTTTTTTTTCGTGTGGTGTTTTATTTGTGCTCATTACGAACAAAGTCAAAGCATTTATTTCAAATAAACCATTATCAGGTACTTTTGAATTGTCAAAGTCAGTCCGTCAAAAACATGAAGCTATTTGCACGTTCGAAAGCGTAGATCTCTATGGAGAAGAACGTGCAAGAAACTCCACGGTCGTTTTATCCCTGTCATTTGTAGACAGTCAGATTCAGAAAATCTGATTCCGATATTGGCACGGAATTTTGCCTGTTAACAGCACTACTATGAAATTTTAAAACCATCATGGTTTTATAATGGGTAGTTTTAATTTATTTAACTAAGAAAAAAACGATTTTTTTTCTTGTATTCAAAATGTTGTTTTACCCTAACCCATTATCATAAGTACCACTATTACAAAAAATCTAACCGTCACTCCGATTCTCATTCCACGCCATTCCAATGTAACATTACACCGTCAAAGAATAATCGTTCCCTGAATCGACCCCAACACGTCCATTCTTCTCTTTCGCGTCCCTGTAAAACTACCCGCTACCTGAAAGGTACACAATGTCGCCCCTAACACGCTTTTGTCGCGTGATAAGGGTCTCGATCGTCAAAAATGTCAATTTGTCCATCAAGAGAATCCTCGCTGTCGTAAATGTGGTATAGGTATTTAAAACGTTTCGGGGAATGTATATTACTTTAGGAAATAGAGAAGATAAAAAACTCATAAACACTGAGGACACTGAGAGCGCTGATCTACTTCTAGAGGGATGTTGGCTGGTTTAAATGACACCATGGCTCACGCACAATGGTCCAACATCAGGACTAAGTGTGGAAACCAAACCCCAATAGATTATAACATATAATAATAATTTATGGTACGCAATTACTAAGTGACACTTAATTTAGGGAAACCAAAACGACGAGGTACAAAAACATGATCAATAATTCGCAGTGAACGTTTCCAAACGTCTTTTATAATGCGCACAGCAAAGGAACTCTTTGCCTGCGTATATGTTTTCGAACGCATACAACCCTAATCTCTTCAAAATTAGAGTGAACAGGCTTCTTCTGAGTAAGGTCGCTCCATTGTCGACTTTGTCACTGTCTTCTATGAGCTAGACTAGAGTCAAGAGCAAACTCATCTCAAATAAAAAAAATAAAAATAAACATGATCATTGACCCCTATGCTGATAGATAGATAGAAGCTCATGAACACCATTAAGGCTCGGTAGGAGACCTAAACAGCTCCAAAATGTATTTAGTATTTTTGTGGTTATCTGTGATTGTTGCAGCACTTGTAGAGATATAAATAATTTATAAGTAATGTGTCTATTAAAGCCTCGAATCCATTAGGCAACATTAAGACGTGCAACACATGACGCCCAACATGTTCAACAACGTTGCACAACAACGCGCGACGTTGCCAGCAGGCGCGCAACATTGACAATGTTCAACATGATGAGCAACATGTTGTGCATCATGTCGCGGGTCAAATGTTGCGTAGTGGATACGAGGCATTATGTCACCGGATAATTGCAAACTCCGTTAGATTGTTATAAATCTTTTTAGATTATATTTCTCGATATAATGTGAGCATATCATTTTGAATACAACAAATCCCATCCAAATTCAATAGTTTCCAATAAATCCGTGCCTTATTGACAAAAATTAGTTTACAATTTCACGCGATATTTTACAATATTACGGCATCTGCAACTTTCCGCCGACATTTATAAGTAGATCATGATAATCAATTAGACAAAAAATTAATAGTATGAAAACAAAAAAAAATATATTTTTATTTCTTTATTTGAAATGAGTTTGCTCTTGACTCGAGTCTAGGTCATAGATGACAGAGACAAAGTCGAAGATGGAGCGAGCTTACCCAGAAGAAGCAAGTTCACTCTAATTTTGAAGAGGGTTGTATGCGTTCGGAAACACAGACGCAGGCAGAGAGTTCCACTCCTTTGCTGTGCGCATTATAAAAGACGTTTGGAAACGTTTAGTGCGAATTGGTAGAATAGCAACAAGGTAGGGATGGTAACTTGCAGTGCGTCTATATGTCGGATGGTAGAAGGGGGCGGGTGTGATGAGGTCGTGGAGCAATCATATTTTTAATGGTTATGTTACGTTTTTGAAAAGTGATATGATTTTTTTAAACGATACCTCCGTATTTATCATTATAAATACAAACAGGTCGAATTATCGAGTTACTTAAAAATAATAATAATAAAAATAATAATATCTTGCAATGATAATTCGTTTCATGTTTCATGTATTTCCACTTACACTGTTTTTTTTTTTTTTTTCAAAAGGAAGTTTATTTTTCTTGAATTTATTTGAGGAAACCTACAGACTGAAAAAGATACTTTACGTTTGTAATTAATTTGGTGGTTTAGTTATCAATATTTTTACGGTCTTGGTTTTCGTGACAATAAAAACAGCCGATGAAATAACAAAAATGACACTTCAATTTAACTGTTGTTAAATTGAAGTGTTCTAATTACAACTTTGAACTCACTAATTATAAAACACAACTTCACTACTGATTACTTTAATCGCACTTGAAGATCGCTTCCAAAGTGACTGTGGGGTCAGTTAATTCCAGAACCTTCTATTTTCGAAACAAATGGAAAGTTCGCCTAAATACCGGTCCCGACTGACCAGATGTCGAGAACCCTAGAATTTTCTAGCATAGAAAATACTAGAAGGTACTTGACTCTACTACTTCTACTAATCGATACTAGATGACGGTAGTAATAACAATATGCAGATTTCGGAAGAACTTCGCACTAGCAGAAAACAGAACTGAGTTTAAAAGATAAAGATGATTCATTAATGTAGGTAATATATTTCATTACCACGGTTAGGAACCATTATAAAAATGCGAAATTGTATTTGTTTGTTTGTTGCGCTTTCACGCCTAAATAACTAAATGGTCCCGGTACACGGACAGATGCCCTGAAAACAGTTATAGTACTTGAACGCGAGCCAAACTATGAGCAAAAGCCGGTTCACAATACTGACACGCCCTTTCGCTCCACCCAGAGCGGAAGAAGTCATTTGATGATATCCCATCCTTAAAAAAAAGGTACACAATATTACACAACAGAGAAATTGTAAGTCGAAAAAAAAAAGTTTTGGTAATCTTTTTTTTTCGACACACTTTCATAAATCCTTCTTTCACTCAGTAGTAGTTGAGGGGGGCCTTTGCTTTGCACAGAAACAATGCAGGCTAGTTAGTTAGAATCCGGTTCAAACCACGCTTAGTGTAAACTCAGGTAATCCTAGCTAATGCCTGTGACGTCACACTATCATTTATTTTGTCCAGTTCGTTCCTTCATCTCTTTTACGGTTAACCACAATACTCGGTTTGACGTAACAGAGCTTCAATTTCCGGCAACATAGAGCTTACTGCACACGAAAACAGGTCAATCCCGGGATATATTATCCGCATGCATGTTGTTTCAGTACTTTACCCATGTACTAAGTATGTCCCGGTTCACTATGAATGTTTCATTTTCATTTCAGATTTTTCATTTTTGTTTTACTTGATGGATTCTTTTGTTTCTTCTTTGTATAATAGTTATTTTGCTTGTTACCTTGTTGTTTTCTATTGTATTTATCGTTATAAACTTTTCATTTTACTCTAAAAGTATTTTTCTTTTATTGCACTGTGTAACGAGATAGGTTATCCTGTGACGTTATGAATGTGTACATAAATAAATAAATAAATGACGTGTACAAATAATTGGTTCTCCATAATATAAAGGTCTGTTCCTAAGAAGTTGCCGTTTTATAAAAAGTTCCACTTTGGGGTTTCAGATGTCTTTATTCGCATAAAAATACATTAATTACCTTACATAAATATTTTAACTTGAAATAAATCAAATAATGTTGGGAGTATTATCATTAGACATCAGTATAATTAAGTTTTAAAGTTGGATCGAAAATGTTTTGAACTGTAAAAACTTCGGTTGAACTATATAAGGTCCGATTAAAATAGATGGACACATTTTAACACAGCGTTCAGTCCGTCTAACAGAAGGTATGCAAGCAGAAAAAACACTGATTAAAGTGATTTTATTTTGACCTAAAATAATAAATTGCCGGCACACCAGAATAAACAGTTAAACCCATCCATTATGGGTAGGTTCTGGCACTCGCACCCCGCCGCGCGCATATTTGTAGTATCAGGAATTATGAGATAAAAAAGACATGGATGTGTTTATGCATTGGGTTACCTTATTTTTCTTCTTGTAAGTATCTTATGGGACCTTATATATTTAAGGCATTTTATTTCTATTTAGTCTCATAGGACCAGTAAGGTTTTAGGCCAAAAACGCGATGTGCAGTTGTTCCTTGCTCGCCTTTACGTGAGCATGTGCGGTCGTTGGATTGGACTCAATGGTCATTACCATTGAGTCCAATCAATCAATCCGTTCACAATGGCGAGTCGATACCAGGCAAGGGTGCGTGTAGATTAATCATCTTCTTTATTATAGGTATTTAGGCAGGAACTGTGGGGATACGGTTGATATTAGTCTGATATAACACTCTGTTCTCCCCACTCGCAGGGAATTTATGTATGGAATTTCACACAAAAATAAACCGTTTGCGTCCTAACTTTCCACAAAATTCGTACCTTTTTAGCAAGATTATTCAACAAACTCCTACAAATATGACTGTTAGGCCAGAAAATAAAACAAACGTCTCCCACTCAAAGATTCCCGCTGGCTTAGCCACTACATAAATACATTCAAACCACGTGCACAAACATACAAACACGCGGACTGGGAACAAATGTCTTGAGGCCTGTAAATATTTGTCCTGTACAAATAGGACACCCTGTTAGCGACATGGATCATCCGTATTGTGCGAATGAAGTGAGGTTGGTGTCCTGTTTGCTGTTAGTACGAATTCTTAGCATACACCCCCGTGATGTACGAGTATATGTCGGTTTCTGGACGTATTTAGGATATCAAGATTTTGTAAAATCATAAAGTCAGTGTTTAAATAAAGCTTACCACAATACATTAAAAGACCACAAATCAACAACAACGCCTACTGGGCAGGGCAGACAAACCAGCTCGTCACATTGGCCAACTGCAGTACAGTGTATGGTCGGCACCAGATAAACGTGCATCATCATCATCATATCAGCCGAAAAACGTCCACTGCTGAACAAAGGCCTCCCCCAACTGTCGCCACAAGGAACTGGTCCTACGCATCTCGCATCCATCTGCTACCCGCGACCTTGTGGGAGAGGCCTTCTAACGCGTCTTCCGGTACGCGGTGGCCACTCCAGAACTTTTCGGCCCCATTGACCATCTGTTTGCAAGCAATGTACCCTGCCCACTACCACTTCAGTTTGGCGTTCCTTCAGGCTTTTTCGGTAACCTTTCGTTCGGTAAACGTGCAATAACGGTCATTGACCCACATACACTTATTGACATACTTAATTTCGAAAACAGAAATAATGACATAAAGCTGTCGCGAATCGACATCTATCGTGGTCCTCTACTTTTTTTGTAATGAAAAAATATTGATTCATAATTAATTGTCCGGGCCAAAGAGGCGATGCGATGTTCCATGCTCGCCTATATGGGAGCATGTGCGATCTTTGGATTGGACTCACTAGATAATGGGGCTCGCTGGACCGTCTGTGTTTCCGAACGCATACAACCCTAATCTCTTCAAAATTAGAGTGAACAGGCTTCTTCTGGGTAAGCTCGCTCCATCGTCGACTTTGTCTCTGTCATCTATGACCTAGACTAGAGTCAAGAGCAAAACCATGTTAAATAAAAAAAGGGCAATGAACTTTATTGCAAATATATCTGGCGCTTACCATAGTGGTTGCAATGTCCACGTTTTCGACGTTGAGGTATTTGGCACAAAATAATAATTTTTGTATGTGTGAAATAGATCAGACCTGAAAATTATTCCAAATTTTCTAACACAATACCGCTGACTTAAAATAAATATGACCTGTTTCTCGAACGAAAATGAAAAATTAATGTTACAAACTGTCAAACGCATGTTACTTGCTGTGATTGATTGATTGAATTTTCAATAGCCAATCACACCACTTGACTTGGGTCCATAGAAATATAAAAAAACTGGTTTATCTCTTTTTTGGGTGTAGCGGAAGGGCGTGTCAGACTCTTACTGACTAAAACTCATCCGTGTTCCTTCTAAAGCCTTTTGCGTTCCAGGGCCGCGGTGACTCTTTCGAACAAATTCCGCAACCCTGCCAGGTTCTGGCCCTACCTGGGCCCGTCTTCTTATTTATCTATGCCTGCGTCTCATTTGTTAACATTCCAAAAAAAAAACTGGTGTCCTCGTATTATTCGAGTAATTTATTGCACAAACATCTTCGCCGGTACCGCCTTACCATAAACAGCAAGTCCAGTGGTGCACTGTACCGGACGCCCTCATTTCTCATGTTCTTTTTGGAGACGTGGTGTTGCAAGAACTCAATAAATTATATCCTTAATTTGTCAGCGACAGGTGCAAAGGTGAGTTTCTTTGATAAGAAAATGTAGGGCAGCGTTAGTGGGACAGTTATTGTTTTCATAATCTTGCAAGAATAAAATAGAATAGAATAGAATACTTTTTGTTATGTACACCATATAAGTTACAGAAAATATAGACCGGGAAAACATTACATAGGGGGGACCTTTGGATGGACTTTAGAGAGAAAGGGAAATACAGTACTGTAGGTAGTTTAGGCGAACCACTTATAAATACAATAAACACAGATTACTATAATAATTATGAAACAAAGCAGAGAACTGTAGTAAAAATCAATTTAAGAGAGAGGTAGTGATTTTTCACCAAAGTTTTAAAATTGAACAAAGATTGAGCACGCCTTGCTGACACAGGCAAGGCATTCCATAACCGCACCGCTTAAACCGTAAAAGATTTGTGGTAGAAGCTGATGGAATGCATCTCAAGTTTTCCGATGTCCTCAGGTATCTATTATGTTTCTCATGAAGGAACGTAAGTAACGTGGAGGAAGACAGAAGCCATTTACTTCTTTGTGGAGGTCAGTTAGTAGCCAGTCGCTCCATTAGAAATATTGGTCGTCAGCTGCATTCGGTCAGACTAAATGTCAACCCCAACATATTTGGGAAAAAGTTTGGCAGATGAAAAAAAAGAACAAAGTTAAAAAGTGTTTATGTGTGTGTTGGAAGGCCTCCCACAAGGTGGACCGATGTCTTGGTGAGGGTCGCGGGGAGCCGATGGATGCGAGACACACAGGACCGGTTGTTGTAGCGACGCTTGGGGCCTATATCCAGTAGTGGACGTCTTTCGGCTGATATGATGATGACGACTGATGACAAACTAATTGTAATCTATAGATGTATGTTTTTAGTATTGTTCTCAAGTAAGTGGCATATTTTTTTATTTGGAATAAAGTTTCTTTAAACCGAAAAAACTGTGATACTGAAATATTAGAGATACACAATAAATAAATACAGTATCGTCTTGTCATAATGACTCATTTCTTCTCCTGAGCTATTTATATCTCATCTTCCAAACTCAGAAACAACGCGCCAACATCTGATGTTAATTTAAGCTTAACTTATTTAAAGAACTCTCAAGGCGCTTAGTTGACACTTAACGTGACCCAAGGGCTGGCTTTTACCTTGGTCAAAGAATAAGCATTGCCATACAACGTGGCAATGCCGCCAGTCTTTTGGGTACACTTCCAGTCGACAGCGATGCGGATGAATTTTTTGACGCCATATTTTAGGGTTTATTTAGTTAGGAGATTTTATTTTTATTTCTAGTGTATATAGTTAGTTAAGTATTTATGGAATAAATGAGCTTAGACTACATTAGCATAAGCGCAAGTGATCTGCATTCTTGAGCTATGGCTGACCGCACCTGATTGAAGACTCTCAGTTATTCCCATTGCAACTCCACCGGTATGCACGTTGCTCGAACTAATTTGCATCTCAAAATTCTTGATTAAAACACTTCTGTTTCAAATGTGTCTGCTGGCTTTCAATGGTCAGGGAAATTGGTAACTCGGTTGCTTCATTTGTTACCATTCAAGGGGAATTGAGGAAAATCTTCCAAGAAATATCGTGAAAAGCGAGATTAGGACTATGCTATAAATAACCTTACTAAGCCTTCGGTATCACTACACGTGTAACGTATTATAGCGCTCCTAATAGTAGAAGGTAGGGATTAAGATTTTTATTATTTTAGATTAAAACTACAGCAGAATCTTTCCAATAACTAGGAGTGATAGATATCATTCATCACGAATCATATTTATTCCCTGAATGTTTGCCCATTTTGTATCGATTTGATATCTTAAGCAGGCAGTGTTACTCAACTTACACATTAAGAAATGTTCAGAAATACTTAGTGGCAACTGGTTTGCCATATATTAAACGGACCCATCAATATATAGCTATAACTCCTCTATGGTAGGCGCCAGATAAATTTGCAATAAAGAACATTGACCTTTCCCAATATCCTTTCGTAGATACCCGAACAGTCCGTTTTTCATTACTAGAGAACGTTAAGGATTACGGTAGAAGTCGATTCAGGACAGCTTTATCTGTTTTTTTATATTAAGAAGGTCAAAAAATGTATGTGGGTCAATGACCGTTATTGCACGTTTATCTGGTCATAACATTAATCTTTTTTTTTACTTTCAGTAAACAAAATACATTCCCATCCAGCCAACTAAAATCCACAAATGATACACGAGTCACAACTAAGAATTTGTACTCACACTGTAATCATTTATTCAAACGACAGATCTCAAAGACGCCACGACTACGTGTTATAACTTGGAGAAGAAGAGAACGCAATCAAGTAACTATCGTCAAACGCGACCCAACTGTACCGCGGAAGACTTGACTTCTCTACGAAAGTTTTAATTTTCGACTTGTGGCTAGGGATGTGGAGTTCAAAAAATGGACGGATTATTTTTAAATACTGTCGTTTGGCTTAAGTTGTGGAGGTCAGTTAATAAACTATTGTATTTCTTGCTAAGGGAAGCTTTGGAATAAATTGCATACTTTCTTACTCATTCTTTAAATCACACATCTTGACTGTTAAGGACCCAACTAAAGGTTGTGAATGAAAGTATAGTGGACTGTAACACTTATAATATGGTTCTAAAAGACTGTACAATGTTGGAACTAAAAGTTTGGACTGCAATTATGCGCGTGCGTCGTCGTGTTCAGCCGGTCGTTTCTATAAACATGTTGAAGTGAAGGCTTGGGTGAAGTGATCACGAGGTGAGCTGTCAATTCATATAATCAAGATGTCACGTGATCACGAAGTAAGCTGTCATTCCATCTTGATTATATGGTTTGACAGGTCACCTCGTGATCACTTCACCCAAGCCTTCACCTGGACATGTTTACAGAATCGACCGGCAGTAGTGGAATGAGGTGTGGGCGGCCGCCAGCGCGCTGCTGCGGTGACGTCCCGCGCCGCGCCACATCCTCCACGCGTCCCCTGACGTGGACCATGTTTCACGCCTTGTCTGCGTGAATAGTTACAAGTAACTCGTTTTTATTATTTTCCGTACATTGAGACAAGTTTTTGAGATCACTGAGATGATATTGCAACTTGTGTTAGAACGTTTTTGAAGCACTCAAATTGCATAATACAATCATTAAATCATACCTGCAGATAATTTAAATGACAAATATAGGTACTGATCAAAAGCAACTTGCAGATTGACAGTAAATAATTATGAAAATTCTGCTTCAAAAACTTTGAAAGCATACAATATAATCAAAAGACAACAATTATATTTTGCTACAATAGCATCAATAAAGAAAATAAATGAAGCTATTTATAACAACTCAAAACGAATCCCACATCGCAATCATTTACAAAATATAAATAAAATCTTTCAACTGGAGCTCAAAGAGATCAAACCAATCACACCGGCGACCAGTACAAAGCAATATTCCTATTTCTTTACAGCCATCATTAACCGGATTGGATACAAAAGAAACTGCCCCGACTTCTCTTTTGAGAAACGTGCTGACACAGAATAGATAGTGGACAGAAGTTCAACCTTACAAAACAAATAAAAGCCCGCGACTTCGTTTCAAAGTCAAAGTCAAGGCGTTCATTTCAATTAAATCTATCCGAGGCACGGAAATCTTACTCCACCAACTTCCAAACCCCGGGCTGTCACTGGGAAATTCCTATTCGTAAAATTCAATTACACTTTTTGCTCGACCTAGGAATCGAACCCAGGACTCCATACTCGGCAGTCGCAGCCGCCATATGAAAAACTAACAAAGCGAAATTTGTACCGCAACAAAAAGAAACGCAGCGTCATCTATCCCGCCAAGAGCGAACTACTGAACGAAATCCTGAATCGCGGTATCAGAGATTTCCGTGCAATTTGAACATGTAGAACAGCTCGAATATCAACTACCGGGCAGTAACCTACCAGGCACAATAACCGTCTAGTCAGAGGATCCTCCCTTTTCTATGGAGGCTTGCTGGGCTAGTGAGCTGGAGCACTAGACACGCTACACGTACAGTGAGAACAAGCACACTCGCGACTGGCATTTGTTCGAGATCGCTGTTCGTATGCGTCTATGTGTGTGTATGCCTGTTTTCTCACTGTGTGGAGCTGACCTTCTGTAGCAGCTACTATTTCGAGATAAAAATCTGGGGCGAAAGAAATTTTCAGTGAATTCTGAGGTATCGATCGCACCCGGTGATATTGAAAGCCTATTTTTCTTGCTGACAACCCAAGATTGTGACACAGTAGGTCAAGTGTAAGAACATAAGGCAGTAATGCGGAAAATCTATTTTCTAGGGTTACTATTTGTTTGGGAGTCGCAGGGCGATCCCCGGCCACCGTAGGCGCGGGCCTGCGGACGGCGAGCGTTGGGTGGCTCGCTGTCCAATCATCACCAGGCCCGGGTCGATGGCGCGTTGTGTTTCACGCGCGCCTGAAAGAGATGTCAGCATAGAAGACGGGGCCCGCTAGGGCCAGAGCCTGCCAGGGTTGCGGAATTTGTTCGAAAAGGCCCTGGAACGCAAAGGGCTTTAGAAGGAACACGGATGGGTTTTAGTCAGTAAGAGTCTGACACGCCCTTCCGCTCAGCCCAGAGCGGAAGAAGTCATTTGATGATTTCCCATCCTTAAAAAACAAAAAAAAACGGTTACAATTTGTAAAGAATTTTGGTGCTCGAACTGGTTTCTCAAACGTCACAGACAGAAAGGAAGTATATGAAAAACACCCATATTTCAGTTTGGAAGAAATTTCTTCTACACCACTCGACAGCAGCGGAAAAAACTTTCGATTCGAGGATGTTAATGTCAATAAACAACAAGCTTCGATACGACAGATTCCGGCCGTAACCACTTATCTGTATAAGTATTTAAGTTGGACAGCCGTAAAACAAACACGTTAGTAAAGCTGTAAATAACAATACCCAGGGAATCTCCTTCCTGAATTTATTACTTTCATAGAATTTACAAAAGAATTATGTCCCAATTTTACAACGATCGTGGAGATTTACTGCTTTAGTGAAATACAGTGTAGTTCCTAAAGGAAATATGGTTACGTATTTTCTCTTATACGGAAACTGCAGAACATATTGCTTTTGCGGAAAAATATTTATTTAAATAAACCTGGTGTAACTGATCCGGTGAGGCCAAGAACTTGCGGAATAATTTTATTGTGAGTAAGCTCAAATTGCCAAAGTTTTAGGGTCATCGACGTTTTTAGTCTGTACTTGGCCTAATTTTGTCACAATCGCAACTTGGTTGGTATTAGTCAGCATTGATAATTATGAATGCTGACTGTTCGGTACAATATTTGCAACCAAGCTCAGCAGTTTTGGATGCGTGCATTTCCATAAATGCATGTATCGCTACTATCACCAGTTAGTACGTGTTCGACTTCCAATTGTGTAACTCAAATCTAACCATCTTATTGCCTTTTTAGCTTAGATTTACCATTTTATAATTTTAATTGATTGTGGTGTTCAATATAGTTTTAAACCATATTAGTGCGTATCATTCAACCAGTGATCGGAAACTAAACCAAATCAACCAACTTAACCAAATAACAACCAATCCGAGAGTTAGTGCTAAACCACGCAGGCACTAAACTCTACACTGACTTGTACCAATTATTAATACTAATTAATTAACATGTAGAATCGTTGAGTATGCTGCAACTGGTCACAATAACTGTCCTGTTAGACGGCGTAGATATAAGTAAAATTGCTCACCTCTTTTTACCTTTTGATCTCCATTGTCAGGTATACATGACAAGCAAGCGCGTGCCTTGTACTCAAAACGTCACAAATATGTGACAAAAAGTGCGACAAATTTGTGGCTTGGCGTCGGGGGCACGCCGTTGCGTTTATGCTTAGGCGTTCAAAAGGTTAAAGAAACTCGTCACTCAACACAGAACAGTTTATGAACACATAATTTTTGAACACACACCACTCAAAATTAATAGGCCAAACTTCGGACCCCATAAACCGTACATCATAATTATTATCTGTAAAACTTCTGGTCCCCCTGGCAAGTCGTTATCACCGCGATGGATGACATCACGGGCTGACGGTCATTTGTCTACGTCCCTCGAACAATTAGGGAGAGGCCGCGAATTTAGATATTTTCTCTTCAGCCACGCTTGGTTTGTGCAGGTGATCATTTATGCTTATATTTGGGGGCTGGTGATAAGGGGGGAAGTGTCGGGATCGCATTTTGATGGATCTTTTGCTTGCATTATTTTAGTTGGTAGTTTTTTGTATATAAAGTAGTTTTAATTAAAACGAGTACAGTTACAAGTTCAATACACCCACAGACTACATACTGGCCTTGTATCAGTTCCGGGTGGAACACCTAAAAATTAGCAGTTTTCTGTGACAAGAAACAGGCGTGGTTATGGGATAAAATTAATGGCATATCGTCCACTATATTATGTAGGTTCATAGGCAGATAGTAGAATGAGTATACAAAATAATGATTTGGAATTTATTAAGAAAATTGCTTCTGCCCGCGACTTCACTCTCGTTTTTATAGATTTTCACATAAAAAAGGAAGCCGCTGTTCCAAATCATCAAAATCGGTTCAGCAATTTAGTCGTGAAAACGTAACAAACAAACTTAGTGTCGTCATTACAAATTATTAAAATGTTTTTTTTTTTTTTAACTGGAGCCATATCCTATGCAACTATGTATTAACTTATCATACTAGTCTGGCACTTGAACTACCCACGAAACCGCAAAAAGTACGGACCAAGAATAGAGCAAACGCAATACCTGAAACGAGGTCATTATGTTCAACTTTTCCAGCAGTTTTTTTTCATGTTTCGGGTTTGGTCCCATACTAAAAATTGTTCGTAATGATGATTACAATGACCCCTTTCCAGGTATTGCGTTACGCCTAAAATTTGGGTTCCGTACCTAAAGGAATCCCATTGCTAAGCCTCCGTCCTCCTTCCGGCCGTCCGTCTGCCTTAAATTCTACAACAAATAATAAAAATTAATTTAAAAAGGAAAGGTAGAGACAAAAATTGTTTTTTTAGTCGGTTTGTGGTACGGAACACTTAGTGTGCGTCTGAAATTAGAGTCAAAGTTTATTCATTTACGTTCCGCGTCCATTATGGATTAAAAAGGATCAGACTCGGTTTATTAGTTTCGGAACCATTGGCTGTGGCTGTGTCATACAAGGGTACCGTTTTTCCATTGGGTCGAACACAACCATCAAAAAGCCCTTTTTTTCTGGCAAAACTTGTAGGATAAAAAGCTCACACTCAAATCACCAGCGACAGCGCATGACGTAACGCGGTTTCCAGTGTGAGCTCGTATTAACACAAAATCCTACAGCCCTGGTACGATTCTGTGTGCTTTACAAAATAGCGCATAGTTCGTTCGAAATTGTCCCAAACTTATATGAGTTTGAATTAGTGAACTAAATTGCATCGCGCTAAGAATGTTTTGTAACAATATTATGAAGCTTACTCGTTTAAGGCTGCTTTTCCATCATGGATGTGAGACAGCTAGGTGGGGCACGAGGAAAATTTCCTTCAATTTTAAACCTAGCACAGCACAGCTCTGGTGAAAAAAGGCTAGTGGAAATTTAAATTTGTTCATACAGAGATGTGTGCGAAGGAAACGATCTATGAATGTGTGCGAGGGACGAGAGCCAGGAATTGTGTAAGGATTGCCTTCCGCTGCCCAACCTCTCAGCGAAATACCATTTCACAGCTCCGCTACACATCCTCGCACCTCTGTTGGAGAAGCACCCTTATTGAACAGTAAAACTTTTAGAGCGGATCATAAGTACTTCTTGTTCCGTTAACAGAGTGGCCGATAGATCATATAGGTACACAGCTTTCCAAACTCTGGTTAGTATAACGCCTGTTTCCGATATCCTGACATATTTATAAAAATTATCTCAATGATAATTTTTATAAATATGTCAGGATATCGGAAACAGGCGTTTTAGTCTTTAATTACAACCAGAAGTTTATGAGTCAAAATAACATTGCATATTGCAACAACCCCTGTATTGCAATATGCATCCTAGTGAGGGATCCAGGTAAATTTTAAAAACCTAGCACTTAAGGCTCTTATTTAAGGCATTGCTAGAAAGTAATGAGTTAAACTTAATTCGAATTAAGTTTGTATTTATTTATTTATCATATTATTTATTTAATCACTTTTCTAGAGCCCGAAAGGCCCAAAGGGTTCTAGACAAATACATTTAATCAGTCCAACATTAGACTGCGTTTCCACCAGAGATGTGCGAGGATGCGTAGCGAGGGATGTGTTTGTAAGAACCATCTGGTGGAAACGCAGCCTCAACGATTGTCGAAAACTCAAAATATAAAGGATATTTTAGTGAAGCTCATGACTAAATAATAATAGCCTCACGATTCGATGTTCGAGGTTAAACAGCGCTCGCCAAGGTCGGTCCGTGGATGGCTGACCAATCATTACTCCGAGACTCCTCCGTGCCTTGGAAACTATGTAAATCGTATGTTCTAGCTGTTATTTGAAGATTTTTGGCAGTCGTAACGGATAGTCAGAAGCCAAAAAAATCGGACACCAGTCTGGCAAGGGGTACCATATTATAATAATATAATATAATATAATATCTTGGGATAACTCACACACGGTCATCCGATCCCAAACTAGGCAGAGCCTGTGCTATGGCAACCAGACAACTGATAAACATACTTATATATTTTCTAAATACATACATACTATAGACAAATTACACCCAGACACAGAACAAATGATCATGCTCATCACACAAAGATTTGTCCTGGGTGGGAATCGAACCCACAACCTCCGGTTTAGCAGTCAGGGTCACTAACCACTCGACCAACAGGCCAGTCAAAATATTACTCAGTTACTGGGTTGAAGATGACATAGGGTGTTACCACACGTTGATCGATTGATGTGATAAATTTGGTTCGAGGGATACCGGGCGACAAACAATTGACACCACACCTATTGATCAACGTCGATCGTTGCCATTGGTGTGGTAGAAGTAGAAGCAATCGAAGGACGTCGACTAATCAATTCTACTACCGATCGACGATCGATCGATTGGTGTAGTAGAAACTATCGATCGATGTCGATGTATCAATTCTACCATCGATCGATGGCATCGATTGGTATGGTAGGACCCATAAGCAGTGGCTTCATGTAAAATACTGGTTCTTAGCTGGATCCAATTAAACTTAAGCCAATACCAAAATAGTTTAAAGAAGCAGGCAGAAATTAGTCAATCCCAGACATTTTGGACTTTTTAACAAACGCTTATCTACCTATATATACTAATATAATAGGGCTGAAAAGTTTATTTGTTTGTTTGAACGCGCTAATCTCTGGAACTACCAGTCGGATTTGGAAAATTATTGTTGTATATGATAGCCACATTTATGAGGAATGCTATAGGCTGTGGGGACGGGAAATATCTACAGGAACGAGAAAAAACGGGATATGCGCGTACGAAGTCGCGGGCAAAAGCTATTGCTGATAAAATGTATTTTTGTCTAGGGTTTCTTTTACACAAAGCCGATACAAATATATTCGAGCATCTACAAAATGCTCGGAGAAGGTTACAACCAAAACATTCTCGCTATAACATACCAACAAGAACCTCAGTTTACTCCACCAAAAGCCATTTATAATATTTTACCCAACGTAATTTCTCAACAGGCTTCTAACGAAATAAATCAAGTGCTATACATTACCGCCGTATGTATAATTACATATAAATACAAAGAATATGTATACAGGGTGATTGATATTTGAGTGCGTGCCTACAAATAGATTATTCTAGAGCTAAAATGCAACGGTTTTGACCTCGGTAACTTTGGTGCCGTATAAGGTTGTTTTCGAGTAATCGATCTTTTGTTTATAGAAGAGAAGTTACAAGAAATTTTCAAAGCTTGGCGACGCTTAATTTTAAAAAAATATATAATTTATTCATGAGCTTTCATAAAAATATCAGTTTACTATCCGGAATGGAAGAGATTTCTCACTATTAGATATTGTTGTCGTGAGGTAGAAAACTTCGAAAAAATCTAAAACGTTCGACTACGTACTCAAATAAACAAAACGTAAGTTATCTTCATCAAAATCGTTGCACATTAGCTGGCTAGGACCCATTCAGTCAGCTATGAATGCCTTATTTAGTGTAAATCGACGAAAACTGGTGTGTAAAAGTGTTATTTATTACCAACTAGCTTCTACCATCAGCTCCGCCCGCATGAATGTCGGAAATTATCCCAAGGGATAAATAAATAAAGAAAAATGTTTTTTTGGGACTCGCACAAGACAAACAAAAAAGTTCTACATAACAATAACGAAAATTAATGAACAAAAACAAACAGCACGAATTGAATGACATAGGGATCATACTTCCGGGATAAAAAGTAACCTTAATGTCCTTTTTCTATATGAGATTTTCCAGATTTCAAGAAACGCACTCAATTATCAGTCACCCTGTATATACCAATAATATATCAAACATCTTCGCAAGCCGTTGTAACCACGATCTATCCTACAACAATGTACGTACATTAATCAACTTCCCAAATATTCTGTTATGTTCTTGTACTAATTTTTATTTTGTAAATTCTGATGTTTGTAGGATTTTCAAGGTTACTCTTCGATCTGAGGGAACATGTTGTGCCTGTTCCATCAATCCGCCTTGCCTCTTCCAAGTCATGTTGCGGTTGGCTTCCAGTCAAACCAATTGCTGCTGAATACCAGTATTTCACATGTAGCTTCCTATCTGACCGCCACAACTCAGGAACTGAGTAACATGATACCTAAGCTTGAAAATTCTATTTATAGAATTAAAACTAATAAATATAGATTACGCGGAGCGATATATTTTCGGTATTACAATCTAACAAAGAGAGCCATAAAACCACCATCGCCACGAGTGGCAATAAAAGTAACTAACTATGTTTTTTACAGTCTTGCATACTGGGAATTACACCTATACTATTTTCAACATCCTCCCTTGGTCGTAATCCCAGTTTGTTTGAGCAGTACTCCAACTTTGGTAGTGGATAACAGTAATGAAAATTAATTAACAAGAACTAACAGCATGAATGGAATGACATAGGAATCATACTTCCGGGATATAAAGAATGTCCTTTTCCTATATGCGATTTTCCAGATTTCAAGAAACGCACTCAATTACCAGTCACCCTGTATAATATATGCCAATAATATATCAAACATCTTCACAAGCCGTTGTAACCACGACCTATCCTACAAACAATGTACGTACATTAATCAACTTCCCAAATATTCTGTTATGTAACTTTCTTGTACTCATTTTCGTTTTGTAAATCCTGTTGTATGTAGGATCTTCAAGGTTACTCTTCGATCTGATGTTGCATGTATTCCATCAATCTGCCTTGCCTCTTCCAAGTCATGTTGCGGTTGGCTTCCAGTCAAACCAATTGCTGCTGAATACCAGTATTATACATGTAGCTTATCTGACCGCCACAACCCAGTAACTGGGTATCATTGATACCACTTGGCAAGACTGGGTGTCAAAGAGATGTCAGTATAGGAGACGGGGCCCGCTAGGACCAGAGCTGCGGAATTTGTTCGAAATAGTCACCGCGGCCCTGGAACGCAAAGGGCTTTAGAAAGAACACGGATGGGTTTTAGTCAGTAAGAGTCTGACACGAATTTGAATTTGAATTTAAAATACTATTCATGGTGACTTTATAAACTGATGATTTGATAAACTTTTAGCTTGTGGTGAAAGTACTCATAAACCTAGTAAGCGACCAACTGAAATATCGAAAATATTAGTAATATTTGCTTTGTTTGGAAGGAATCTCAATCCCATTTAAAAAGGGGTAAATTCGGTAACTCAAAATATAAGTTTTAAAAAGACTTTTTCACTCTAAGAAGACTTCCTAGTCAGACGATGACTGTGTTAGACAACTTGCCAGAATGATAATGCGTAGACTTTTAACCTGAAATCCAGCTTTTACTGACGTCATCCCCAGACCTTGAAGATTAATGGTATAAAAGATTGAATGAGTCTCAAAAGTTTTATACTTGTTCCTTGTGAAGAGACCCTTTTCTAACCCCAAACCGCCCAAACTGCTAGGCAAAGGTATTTGTCGTACAGGGGGTGAGGGGATGTTTTTTCATTCAACTTCGAGAACAATTAATCCAGTCTTTCAGACAAGAATAAGTCTGTGAGTAGGTCGCGCCAATGTTTTCTAGGCCTTCGGTGACGTCGCCCGACTTCTTGAGCTTACTGCGTGACGACACCGGTCCATGTCCTGACGCTCTTCAAATGACATTCTGTCAGCTGTACCATAGCGAATGCGATTGTCTAAACGTCTAAAATCAGTAAGGCTTCGTTTACGTTATATGAGAGCGTTTTCGCAGAAGCGATTTTACATGTGTTTGTCCGCAGATGGCATAGCCGCGTCGCATGCGACGTTTATCGCGGCGGCGCACGCAGCGTTGCGACCAGCTATTCCTGCTATTTTTCGTTCACGGTAAAACATAGCGACACCCGCGGCGAGGCCCGTGGCGTGCATTGTCATATGACGTATGGTTTGCGCGTATGATGATGCTGGTCGCTGCACGTGCCGCTTGTCTGTAAATGAAAAAAAAACGTCTGAAATGCCGCAAGACGCCACGTCGCACGTATCGCGCGACGCCCCGCGTCTCCGTAAACGAGGCCTAAGATTTAGAAATATCACGTGATCTATTCATCTAACCCTAATATTATTATGGCATTTCGGCAATCACTTTCGCTAACGATTAGTACCTTGTCTTGAGCCTCTGTATGACCTGTCTAGTGCCTAAACCAATCTCAGCCTCCTGGTCTTGTCGCCAATATCTGCGAAGACTGTTTTCGAGCGTGTTGGTTACAGTGTTTTGTTTTTTTTAAGGATGGGAAATCATCAAATGACTTCTTCAGCTCTGGGTGAAGCGGAAGGGCGTGTCAGACTCTTACTGACGACTAAAACCCATCTCGTGTTCCTTCTAAAGCTTCGAAACTCTTCAAAACTCTTTCGAACAAATTCCGCAACCCTGGCAGGCTCTGACCCTATCGGGCTCCGTCTCCTATGCTGACATCTTTTTGGTTACTGTGTTGCGAATTAAATCCGTGAGCATGACTTTTAAAAAGCTCGAGTTAATGCCTCTTTTGCAAACTTTAAGTTAAGGTTTGACTGAGTCTCAGTCAAAGAAACCTACTATAAAATAATTATTGTTCCCACACACGGCTTTGTGTCAATAATAATGTTACTATAGGAGAACAATCAAACAATGGTCCTAAGTAAACCCCCGAATAAAGGCAACCAGCCATTATTTGTTTAACAAAATTATTTATATTTTATCCCGTGGGACGAACTGTGTTCCAGTACAGAATCTGTATGAATTCGTTTTGCGTCGTTTATCAAATATGTATAACAAGGTTGTGGTATTTGAGCAAAACAATGAGCAGTGAACTAAGAGATTTTAAAAACCTCTGAGTTCTATGACCTAAGGTTAATGCACCCGCTTTATAAGTACCTAAATGTCAATCTATAAACAATTTATAAACGTTAAAAATCTACTTTCAATCTCTTCTCAGCGACGATTAATTTAAAAAATGAAGGCAGATTTGAAGTGGTTTTGACAGATGACAGAACGTTTTAAAATACGGGTATTGACATCTGCCCTCCTACTATGTCTGGTAGAGGGCAGATGCCATGATGATTTCGTTGTGAATTTAGGATAGTGCAATTTTATTCATCCGTATATCTCCGTCTTTTTCTCCCAACTTAATCTTCATGGAATTGGCACGTAGGAGGAAAGGTCTCGAGTTGACAATTCGCCACGTGTTAACAATCTAGTAATAGTCAACTCTGCCTTATATGACAAATAGCCACCACGCGTAGCGCCTAGCAAAGTGATCAATTTTCCATGCATGAAGTGATATCTTTACTTATTAAGAAAGTACATGGACTTTTTTTGACGTGACAACGTCTAATAAATCGATGAACGCCGGCTGCACGCACGAAAAAGGATGACTCATTATAACGTTACGCTAATTGTAACGTTACGATCATTTCATCAATGTTTTGTTATGACCTTGTCACGTTAAACTATCGTCCGTAAACCGACTTTACAGACAACCATTTTTTATTATTATTAATATTTAGCCGTTACTGTATCACTGCTGTTTTGCTGGAGGTATTGGTACTATCTATTCAAAATTTTAGTAAATTGGCATTTGTCACCATAGCGAATTCCATATTTTTACAAATAATTATTAATTTTATCACACTTTAATTTTTAGCATAGGGTAAAATACAAGAGAATTTTAGTTAGTTTCATAACACTGTTATATGCATACACAAAAACACACGACATCAAAAGTTTATTTGGTTTCATTTAGTTTATTAATCTCTCTTCTTTAGACATCAAACACTCCTATCCTAGACTCCTAGTACATACTCTCAGCAACAGTATTCAGCAAATAATTGTGGAACAATGAACTAACTATCCCATAATTAGATAGTACCGATACAGTTGAGCGAAGCTTATCCGGAAGCCGGCAGTGCGGCCGACTGCTCCTCGGTCGGTTCAGTACACAGAGCGAGGAAAACCGCATTACTGGAGACACCATTAATTATAAGATTCGTGGCCACGCAATAGGGTTTAAACCGACTTCAAAAAAAGGAGGAGATGCTCAAGTCGGTTGTAATTTTTTAATGTTTGTTACCTCATAACTCCGACTGTTTCTCTGTTTTAACTTTTTATCTGAAAGGATATACTTTCCGATTGGTCTCATAGAAATTTCATTCAACAAAAAATGCAGACGATATAGTGCGTTGAAAACTCGTGTGTCGTCACTTACCAGTACACTTTTAACTGGAATGTGACGTTACAAGCCCCCACTCCTTATCTTTCATGCGTTTTATCGTCGTATTTTTATTGATTTGATAAAATAAAAAATTCGTATCCTAAATTTATTGATAATCTAACTGACGGGCTAAGAATCATATTTTTTTAACCCAGGCTACATCCTTATTGTGATGAGCACTAGTTTGTGTCGTCAAAGCTTATATAGTCAGAATTGCCACGGGCCGTCAATTATTTTCTTACATTTTATAGTCTCGCGTTTGACCACTATATCACCTGATGGTAAGCGATGACGTGGTGGACGATGCAGCAAGCTCACCTAGAAGTAACCTATTCACTCTTGACTTAAAGACTCCCAGGTTACAGCTATCAGGAAACACAGACTATGGCAGGAAATTCCACTCCTTAGCTGTACGCACAATGAGTGTGTTTTGTGCGTGTGGGTTTCCATGAGTAAACGGTTACACTCACTAACACACTTGGCTTATTGAATCCCAAGAAATAAATCGGTATAATTGTTCCCGGGAAGTATTTGCTTTTATTAACTTAACAAGGTACTTTCCCATATTTTTAACATTATTAACTTGCAATACTTTCTGGCCGAACTACATATTATTGTATCGTTCGTACGTCCGACTCATTTAATTATTAAAACTAAATGCAACACAATGGTATAAAGGGGGACTGAATGCCTTAGGACCGGCGCCCAGTGACGGCACGGCATGCCATGGCGTGGCAAAGGATTTTTTTTATGAACAAATAATTTTCGACCTTATTTCAATGTGCTTAGAACTGTCATTATTTTGTTTTAAAACGAATAGTTAGAAACATATCACGCCACGGCATTTCCCGGGATGCTACGGCACGTCGTGACATTCCACAAGATGCCACGGCACACCACGGCAATCATTTTAACAAAATACACATATATTTTACATTAGCATGCCACTCACTCGTTCAGTTCAGCACTGTACTGAACTGAACGAGTGAGTGGCATGCCACAAGATCGTGTGGCATGCCGCAGGATTCTTCAGTATGCTGCGGTATGCCGAAGCGCGCCTTGCCGTGCTATGCCATGCCGTACCATGCCATGTCATGCCATGCCATGCCATGCTGTCAGTGGGTGCCGACCAATAGGCATTCTCTGCTAGTCAACCAAGGGTGGTGGACAGATAAGATGACAGGTGCAAAAAAAAAGAAAACACATTTAAAATAAAATTGGTAGGTATGGCTGTTATTACCACGGCATTCTTTCATTGTCCGTACCAATACAAGCGAATAAAAAGACTAAATTCCCGTTCCGTACTTTATGCACCACATCTAAAGAAACCCCCTAACATTTTATCTTCATCAAACAAATGACAACTTGGGAAGAGATAATGATTTTCGTAGTCGAGTCCTTTTCCTTTCGTCTCGTTCGTAATCTCACGATCAGATAGTAGGAAGAACATTAAAAAGTGACGCTTCATTACATTGCTTAAAAGCATAAAATCACTTTGTAAGATAATTATGAGTTCTTTAAAAGTGGCGAGAATATTTTGAGTTACTTTTACTTAGATGAAAAAAGTGACGCTTCATTACATTGCTTAAAAGCATAAAATCACTTTGTAAGATAATTATGAGTTCTTTAAAAGTGGCGAGAATATTTTGAGTTACTTTTACTTAGATGAAAATTCCTTAGAGTCGGGGGTGAGGTCTTATCTTACCTTATGAGGAATCAACAAAAGGATGGCCAGTTTCCTAAAACCAAACTAAGGTATATTTGTAGGGTCACGTGAATAACTTCTAAACATTAAAAATCTATTTCTTCATCACACATATGTTTTGTTTTCCCTGAAGGTGTGTACAAACAGCCAATAAAAAAAATCAATATTTAACCCAATTTAATATGTTGTTAATATTACATACCGACATAATTAAATACCCAACAATAATACTGTCTTATAAACAATTGTCTAAATATACCGTACTCAGTAATACATCCACAGTACTTAACCTAAATGTACCCAACCACAGAATAAATAGACACAGAAGGTCAGCTCAAAACAATGAGTGAACACGCACACACACAGAGACACGCTTCACATATAGTGAGCGCAAGCACAGTCTCGACCGGCATTTGTTCAGCACCGCCAACAGTACAGATCTATGTCTATGAGAACCAAGGTTACGGACATATCCCAAAGAGTTTTTAAAACTTAAGTGGTGGTGGGCAGGCCACATTGCTTGTAGAACAGATGGTCGAAAGGTTCTGAAGCGGATCGATGCCTGGTGTAGGCCGGGGGAATTCGCTTGATGCGTGACGCACAGGACCGGTTGATGTGGTGACACTTGGGGCAGTCCTATATCCAGCAATGGAAGTCTTTCGGCTAAAATTAATGAATAATAATGACGCGCCTATTTTCGCTCGTTGTATGTAGTTGGCTTTCTGTACCTATATATTTTGTGTCAACGGTTAACTCAGGAGTTTCTTCAAGTGGAATTTGTACTGTAACTATTGTAGTGGACCACCCATTTAACAATGGATAAGAGGATATAAAGTTAGTACGCACGAATGATCAGGAATTCTCACAATAACTAATGCGTTGGCGGTTGCCGTGTGGAATATGTGTTAAGTGTAGTGTAATAAGAACGGTTTTAGTATTATATAAATATAGGCCGAGTGTAAAATGTAAAGGTCACTTGTTTATAAAACCGTGGCTAATTTTCAAAGCGGTTTGATTTAAAAACTTTTACTTCTCTCGTTATTTCATCGAAACTATTAGGTACTTAATCTGGGGAATGAATTAACTAATTTAACGATACACACGCAAGATGCTTGGTCTAAAAAGTTAGTTAAGAACTTTTTGAAACAAAAGAGTATAGAGAAAAAGATAGTGATTTTTCCCTTCCTATAGAAAAAAATAATTCCGACTCTGAAATGATTTTCCAAAAAAAATTAAGATTCTATCTTCCCTGGTTTAGTCGTAGTAGCCTGGAGGGAGATACACATATCGATCCAATTTAACAAAGAAGAAAACAGTTCTTCACTATGAAAACACGTTGAAGTCAAATGAAGACTACCAGGTCTGAGGAGAGGCACCTCTGCCATTTGCAAAGGTGCTTTGTAGGACACTGCGAGGTCAGATGCCATTGAAATAAAACACAATTAATCATGTTGATAACCACTAAATGCGACAAGTGCTTAAGCAAAGACGTATACTCCTAAATTGTCCATCAAACCGCCTCATAAGTCCTTTGTCCTTGTCTGGACATTTACAGGCTAAAATTATAACGCCTGAAATTGGTACATTCAAGAGCAAAACGGCGGAAAATTGGCATTACTCTGAATTCACGCAAATCGTGGCTCAGCCATCCCCCCATTGAGTCCGGAAGGCGAAACTGCCCAAGTTTATTATTGCCTCGTTCATCTTGGACCGTTCGCCGTTTCACACATTTCCGCGTTGGGGGGAACTAGGGACTGACGTTTGAACTCGTTTGTGGTTTTACCAAGTGGTGGTATTTTGATGTGCAGAGGGTTACACTGAGCGGGTTTTTTTTACTCACTGGCTATTTATAATTATAAATAATGTAATAATTATTATAATATTGGGAAGAACTTTGCCTGGCAGTTGGATATGAGCTGAAATAATTATTAAAAATAATAAGTAATATAAATACTTATTGTCAAGTCTTGAACCCACATTCTTAGTCAGTTTGAAGAACCTCCAGTGGACTCAGTAGCCATGACAATGGAGAAAAACCCTTGAATAATGTGAATAAATGTCAAGCTTACGGTCAAATTTATGTTTCGAAGTAGAATCGAGTTGGAGGACATGACTTAGAGTTTGGTTTCGTATTTGTATTAATTTTGAAAAGATGTTATAGTCCAGAATGACAACTTAAATTGTAAGGCTGGATAGACAGCCAGCTTTACAATTTAAATGACTCGGAGCGAGGCAACGGAGCAACGAAGTAATGCGGAGCGGAGTTGCGGATTGTGTCTGTTGATTCGGAGCTAGGCAGTGCAGAGCGGAGTTGCGGAGCTTCACGTGCCGAGTAATTTAAGTGTTAAACAGGTTTTTATCGATTCCCCGCTCCGCTTCCTCGCTCCGCTACCCGCTTTTGTATGATTTTATAAACTAGTTTACAAATCCCTGTGTGTGTTAATGCAATTCCATTGGTTAATATTGACACAACTCCGCTCCACTCCTCTCCTCTCCGCTTCAGTGGACAGTCAACCTTAAACTAGGGATAGCATTTCAGTCATCAAACGATAAAAATTTAGTGGGATTTACCTTAACCGGGAAATCCAAAAAGATGTTTTTTTTTTAACTCTGTAGAACAAAATAGTTTTTTTTTATGATTCACTGCTAGGCGTGACGACTTACGAATCATCTCGAACTGAGAAGGCATTAAAGAAGAGAAGAGAAAGAAGAAGAAAGAGTGGCAGGCTGTGGTAGAGACCTTTGGCCAGCAGTCAAACAATATAGGATAATAAAAAAAACTTACGGGGCAGTCTTTGGGAACTGCCGATAGAAGTGAAAACTAAGCTAAAGCGTTCGGTGACGATGACGCGAGTGCCATGATTTTTTTCACCCAAAAAATGCTCAACGCGCCTAAAGAAGTTTTCACTTCAAAAATTGAATGTCAAAATGCTCGCTTCTGTGATCGCTAGCAGTCGCACCACGCCTTAAATCTATCGATATTGTTTCACCCTTATCATCTGAGGAAGAAGACTATAAATTGTAATAACTTTTTATCTATAGTCATAAAAAATATTAATTCATGGCTTTCTCGATAAAGGATTAATTGAAAATTGTCCTAGTTTTTCTGTAAACAGACTTATTTTTAACTGTTTACGTTAAGACATTGATCTTGGATGTTATTTAAAGATCTTTGACAATCGTTACGAATAGTCAGGAGCCAGCAAAATCTGACAACAGTGTTGGCCAGGGGTATTGTGTTACCCAGTTACTGGCTAGTTTAATGTATTGTGTGAAAGATGATATGGCTAGAAATATTGTGATTAATGAATTAAATCATGTGCCTAGCCTTTTCCCAACTATATTGGGGTCAGCTCCCAGTCAAACCGGATTCAGCTGAATACCAGTGTTTTACGTGGAGCGACTGCCAAGACCTACACAATCCCTTAATTGGGTAACACGGTACTTCTTGGCAAGACTGGTGTCAGATTTTCTGTCTTCTAACAATCCGTAACGACGAAAGATCTACAAATGGTAACCGCGACCAACAGCTTAACGTGCTATCCGAGGCTCGGAAGAATCTCGATATGTTAAGATGATCACACATCCACAGAACGACCTCGGCAAGCGTTGCTTAACCTTGAAGATCGACCCGTGCGGCTGTTATTTTTTAGCCACAAGCTCTTGCGTTGACGACTAATAGAGAAGTATTGAGGAAAAAAATCTCAAATAAGGGACCTACAACTACAACCTCTATACGATTCGTCAGTGAGTTGAATGAAAAACGCACAAAAACAAACAAATACTTTTATTAAATCCAGAGTCCTAGAAACTCGCAAATTCTGCACTTGAAATACAATTCCGATTCGATGTCGGCTTTAAATAAATATAATCGGACGAATGACGAATGCTCGCTGTACATCACTCAATATAGAGTCATACGATACGGCGCTTATGATCGAATGTTATCGATAAATCGAACAAAGGGATGAGTGTTTTTTTTACGCTAGTTTTTTCTCGCGGTGTCGCTCCTGTGGCCTATCCTATAGGACCTGTGCATTTTTAAAGGATTAAAAGTAGCCAATGATATTTGGCGCTTGGGCAGTAGTAGTTGATATCAATGAGAGTATTTGAAATCGGATCAGTTTTTCCAGAAATAACCTTCTACAAACATGCCATTCCGTGCTTCGGAAAGCATTCGTAGATCTTCGGGTGTCGTTACGGATTGTCCGAAGCCAGGAAATCACACCAGTCAAGAAGTACCGTTTGAAAATAGGATAGGCAAAAGATGAAACATTATGTTACTCGTCAGAATGAATGCCGGGTATATAACGACATTAGCGCCATCTAGTATCGAGTAGCAGAAGTAGTAGAGTCAAGTACCTTCTAGACTTTTCTATGCTAGAACATTCTACAGTTCTCAATATCTGGTCAGTCGGCACCGGTAGTTACGAGTGCTTTCCAGATGTTTCTACAGTAGAAGGTTCTGGAATTAATTGACTTATATAAGAACCGTAGAGCCCACGACCGAGTCAGTTTTGGATTTACGATACAAGCAAATACTTCGAAAGCGATGTTCAAGTGGGATTAAAGTGATCAGTATTGAAATTGTGTTTTATAACTAGCGAGTTTAAAGTTGTAATTAGTGTTGTTAAACTAAAGTGTAATTTTGGTTATTTAATCGGCTGCTTTTATTGTCACGAACCCCAAGCTCGTAACAATATATGTACCTATGCCAATTCACTTGTGACTATCTATGTTGAGATCAAAATAGAAACGTTTGAATTATGCTATTCCAAAACCTAATACCTAAATTAATTTCTGCGAAATAAAACGAGCGTAACATTATGAAACCTCGTAGCTCAAAGCTCTGCGATATTTCAAGAACGTAACATTTAGTGCATGAATGCATATCTAGACTCACTCCAGGTATCCACGCTAAATTCTAGCTAAGTAGGTAAATCTCGCTTTGCCAACGTTTCGGGATTAAACATGAGTCTCTGACACACAGGCAAAGAGTTCAGAAAGCTAAAAATTTACTTTGTTCTTTTTTTAATAGTGTTTTGTTTCAGTGACGGATATATCTGTTTCGACTGAAAAACACACTACGTGTGAGACAAAATATCAAATCTCATTCTATTTTTCACTTTCACTATTGTTCTCTCTACGAAGTAACTACAGTTAGTTGCGACAAAAAACTGCGCGGAACCTTCTTACTAGGACATGAATTTCAAAACAATATCAATTCTTTGAAATAGACAACACTAAAAAGGCGACATTGTCCTTTAGTGAAGAAGAAGAACTTTCCGGATGCCAGGTTAACCTAATCTTCCAACCTCATTCTTCAGCACCCATAACTGCATCCCATCAAAACGTTAAATAAACAAATCCCGAAACCGCTAAACTTCCTGCTCACAGCAAACATGAAAACAAATCACGAAGATAAGCATCTCCAATCACCACGCCAGTTTCCTTAATAAATAACCTATTCTTATCAGTAAATAACATAAAATCAGGCAGTTGTTAATTTAATTTAAAGATATTTTCCTTTGGAATTCTAAATTAGGTCGGGCAAAGTGATATTAGGTGTTTATTGGGTTCCCAAAGTTAGCACGAAAAATAGAACCCTTGAAGGACCACACATGTGTCTGTTTGTCTATCCGTGTGTCACAGCCAATTTTCTCCGAATCTACTAGACCGAATCATTTGATACATGTGGTGTAAATACTCTTTGTTACTGTCGTATATGTTTCATTTCTAATGTTTCAAATTAAGTCACAGCTCTGTCATAATTATCATCTGCATATTTTTAAATTCAATAAATTGATGAAAGAAAATATAAAACCATATTTCGCAAATGGTTGTATCTTTTCTTTCTTGTATCAGTACACATATATAAAGTTCTGTTCCAAACACGGTCGCATTTTGAGACTACAGGCGTTTGAGGCCAGGCCTTTCTTTAAGGGTGGGTAATCTTCAAATGACTTCTTCCGCTCTGGGTGGTGCGGAAGGGCGTGTCAGACTCTTACTGACTAAAACCCATCCGTGTTCCTTCTAAAGCCCTTTGCGTTCCAGGGCCGCGGTGACTCTTTCGAACCAATTCCGCATCCCCGGCCCCGTCTTTTAATGCTGTCATCTCTTTGAGGCGCGCGTGAAACACAACGCGCCATCGACCCGGGCCTGGTGGTGATCGAATGGCGAGCCACCCAATGCTCGCCGTCCGCAGGCCCGCGCCTACGGTGGCCGGGGATCGCCCTTCGCCTCCCGACGCCCGGGGCGTCTTCTTCTGTTGCGGCGGTTGGGGCGAAGGCCTTGCCTTTCCCTCGCGCGGCCTTAGGCCAGAAGCAAGCCTCCTCGCTCCAGACCATGGATTCACGGACCGGATGCCGGACGTGAGAGGTTGCCACCGCCGATCGCCTCGACGAGGATACGGCGGTGCTCAGCCCAAGAAGGGAGATCTCCACCGTATGCTCCACCGTGACCTCCGGGCGATCCTCACAGTGCTGACTCCCGGGCGTGTCCTCCCGCTTAATCCGAAACAGGTACCTCCCGAAACAGCCGTGTCCGGTAAGTACCTGCTTCAGGCGGAAGGTGAGGACGCCGTAGCGCCTCTCCAGCCACTCCTCAAAGAGGGGTCTTATCGCCTCAATTGTGGCGTGCCCAGGCCTAGGATCTTGATTTGTGCTAGTTTAATGGCAATCGGGCTCAGTCACAATCATAGTTATGTACATAATTTAGTGATTCAAAATTCAAAAGTCATTTATTCAAATTAGGCTGAGTGCCAGCACTTTTTGAACGTCAAAGTTCTACATAAAGACAGTTCCCCAAAACGCCCGCCCGTCACCACTTCCTAGTGTTTTAGCTGGGAAGAAGAAGTGGCGCAACAAACTCCCCAGCAACTGATGTAAAGCTTTCATATTAAAACCTCTAAAATAACATCTCTTTTTTCTTTCTCTCTCTAGTCTTTAAAGAACAAAGGCGAGATATCATCACAACAGCGAACTATATCAAATGAAGGCAGTTAATCTTATTTAAATTTTTAAGATTACATTCAGGCAATAAATTATTCGGAATGAAATTTTCATTTTATGTTCGCAGTTTCCGAATGAGATCGTAAACTTTTCATTCACTCGTCACACCTGGGTTTGACTTTTCGAGTTTTCGGTAATTCATTTTCTTTTAATGAGCTGCTAAAAATTTCATGCGGACTGTTTAATTTCGTATATATGGAGTTTAATGTTAGTATATTTCATTGGTGATTTTACTGTGTTTTTGATGTCCTTTTGAATTGGGTAAAAAGCGTTGGACGATTAAAAGTTTTATCTTATTAAACTCCCCGTTTTTATTTTTCCATTGTTGGAACTCTTTTTCTTTGAAATCTGTCCAAACGCCTACCTTTTAATTTAAATGCCTTTATAAATGCGCAAGGTTCATGTCGTGTCAAAAAACCGGCCAAGTGCGAGTCGTACTCTCACACGAAGGATTCCGTGCCAGAAACTAAAAAAACACGTTTTTTAAATTGATTATAATTAAATTATTTGTTACTATAGCGGCAATAGAAATACACACTCTATGGAAATTTCAAGTTTCTAACTCTTACGGTTCTTGAGACAGACAGACAGACGGACAGACGGACGGACGGACGGACAGCGGAACCCTAAAAATGGGTTCCGTTGTTTACCCTTTGGGTACGGAACCCTAAAAACCAAAAACACAGCTTATCATTTTTATACGACTTCAAAAAAAGGAGGAGGTTCTCAATTCGTCAGAACCTTCCCATGATCATCAAGTCAGGATCTGATGATGGGATCCTGGAGAAATAGAGAGAACTCTTCAATTTTTAAAGGCACACTTGAATTGGGTAGTTTTTTTTCAGTTCGTCATCTTCCAAAACCGTGTGTACATTTGTAATAGTTTGTAAAACGTAAGGCATATCATTATTACCTGCTCCCGGGTCACGCGAACTATTCCTGTATGCTGTGCCCGTTGTTGTGGCTAGTTAATATTACTAAACTTTGCCATAATTATTGGTGTACTTACTTAGTTGTTTTTGGTTTATTAGAGAGTTACTTTATGATCATGATCCACGGAAGTTGGAATGGTATTGCAACTTTACTCTGGTAGAAAATTGTTATAAACTTGTCAAATGAACTGTAACGTAATGGAGCTACTATACTTTTGTATTCTACGTTTGATCTGTTACTTATCGTATCACTAGCTGACACCCGCGGCTCCGCCTACGTTCCACCACATTCGAATACGTTCAGTTTTTTTGCGTGAAAGACTAACAATCATCCGTCCATCCATCCATCATTTTATTAATAAGTGGTACAGCCGGTCGATTCTGTAAACTTGTCGAAGTGAAGGCTTGGGTGAAGTGATCACGGGGTGAGTAGTCAATCCATACAATCAAGATGTCACGTGATCACGAAGTGAGATGTCATTCCATCTTGATTATATGGATTGCTCACCTCGTGATCACATCACCCAAGCCTTCACTAATATATTTTTACAGAATCGACCGGCAGTGCGGTCTACTAATCTCAGTCTTTTTTCAATAGGTAACTCTGCCTAACCCTTTGGGAAGTACAAATGTGATTTTTTCTTATGTTTATGTTGTGGTTCAACTTTATTACATCACCGATAAACAAACATTTTAGAACAGCAAAATTAGCTGTTGAGTTAATGCAATGAAAACACAACTCAAATAAATTGTAAACTGTTTCTCTTTAATTTTGATTGAACAAAACCGATCCCTCATTACCGAAACCATTCGAATAAGGTGCCATCAGTTCAACACAAAGAGCCTCCACAATACACATTGCAATTTTCACGCCAAATAATTTACCAAATTAACCACCTTTGTTCGTCATTCTCACAGAGCAGAAAATCGACTAGAGGTGACATCTTCACCCTTATACCAATTTATTTATTTATTTACTCTCACACAACACATGTTACAATTTAATTATTGTCTGTTTGGCACATACACCCTACTCGGGCACCGTAAACAAACGAACGATGGCTCGCTGCTGAGTATGTGAGTCATCAGAATTATAAACAAAACTGAATTAGAGAAAGGTCATCACCATTATGCACACTAGTGATAAACATCACAAGCTATGGGTTGAACATGGTGAGTGTAGGCAGGCCAAAGAGGCACTTCCCTCTATTGATGGCCATTTCACGAAAAAAGCCCTAAGACTTACTAAACAGCAGTTGCGTACAGTCACAGCCGTCACAAGTGGCCATGGGTCTTTTAATAAACACCTCTATGTCATAGGAGTCACTGACAGCCCACTTTGCAGAGTCTGCATGGAGGAGGACGATACAGCAGCACACCTGCTACTAAGCTGCCCGGTGATCGTTGATTACAGGGCAAGTACTTTGGTAACCCAGGTAAGTACCTGGGCTACCAAAGTTATCTTGCTGTGCCCGACAGGGTCCATATGAACCTATTTGTTATTTTACTACCTAAGAATACATGTGGAATGCAATAAAAGTATTGAGTATTGAGATAGTTAGTTACACCAAGGCGTTGCTGGCCTTCGTTGGGGAGCTGGGGTGGATCGAATGACACATTTGTTCCACCTGCACACAAAATAGGCGCTTAGTCGTGGAGTTGCGGAAACCGGCCCGAGTTACTTACTTATTTACAACATCATGCACATTGTATAAAATTTTGTGAAATGTCAAAATGGAATCTCAATAACATAATACACTCATGGTCCGAATAATAATAATAAAAGAGTCAAGACAAAATTACTACAAAAAACAGTATCTCCTTTTTCAATACTTCTCTGTTAGTCGCCATCTCAATAGTTTTTTTGAAACTCAAACTCTATCGATGTGAAAGAGGGTGTACAGTTCGTATGAAAAATTACATTCCTCCGGTCCATCATCATTACCTTGCCCTTATATCAATTTATTTGGTGTGCAGTATGTCTTCTTCTTTCTACCTTCTGTGTTAGTCATCAGCAGTCACCTGCTCTCTAGAGATGTCATTTTTCACACATTGAAGGTTTTCTGAAATGACCTGCACCAGGTGGCAGCACTGAGGTGTCAGGACGAGGTACCTGTCAAAAGGCTTATATTTTCCATTATTAGTTAAATTGACGTCAACGTTATATTTCCATAATCATAGGTAACATTTTCACAATAGAAAACCGGCTTAGTGGCGCCAACTGGTGGCGTGAATTTTCCCAAAAACCCTAATTTATGTTTCGTTTCTTTGACCTTCCCCAACGCTTATGGCCATCCACATTCGTACTCAAAACTTTACACAAGACATTTTTCTCATTTCTCCACATACTATGAAAACCAATTTCCATGCAACTTTTGAGCCAGTCCGGAGCCACTTTCCGTCAGACAGGGATTAGAGACGCCATCACATACATTCATGCCCGGACAATTTGCACTGAACACAGTTAGCTATCATAGAAGTAGTTGAAAATAGCATGACCGTTTATGAACAAACGGTGACAGTCACTGAAACGCTGGGGTTGTATGGGAAGTTTACAACACCGTCTCTAGCAGTGGTTGCGTCTAGATGTTCCGTGCTATGTGGTCATTCTACATAACAACCGTGTTCAGTCTTAAGCGTTAAAATACTGTTGTTTAATTTAATGAGAAATAACGTGTTTGTGAGGTACGGAGGAAATGTTTAAAATGGTTTTTAATTAGTGTTTATATTGTTCTGTTGGTTAATAATTATGTCGATTCATATTTGATAAGTGGGCGAACATTTTGACAGATTTAAAAGGTGAATGTTGCTGGCAATGGGCTCGCCCCGTGTTACAAGAGACTTATACATAACTGGGTAACTTTGTGGGTGTAAAATACATACACATAAACCTATCATCCTTGAAATACAGGCTTGATGTTATATGCCATATTATTCAGGAATCTATTTCATAGGCAACACCTCTAAAAAACAAATTTAGAAATGAAGAAACACGCACATACATCCAAACTGCAACAGAAATTACACTTCTGGACACATCTATTGGCCAACCTTAGAGTTTAGGTTTCGATGGCCCCTACCGAAATATGATTGCTAGATTGAACAAAAACTGTTGATGCAGTTTTAAACCTGATACATTTTACCATCTTTTTCGATCGTATTGTTTTAAATTTGAATTCAGAATACCATACGACATGGAGCTACGCCTAACAAGTCGGATAAGCGCCTTGTTAAAGGCAATTGATTTTTGAATAAAAAACATGTTTTATCAAATAAAGATTTAATTTAATAACGCGTATTGCCCCCATGGGCATATACCACAGCTCTCATACGATTAGGCATAGAGTTTGTCAACCGCTCTATGCAATTTTGAGGGATCATCTCCCATTCCTCTTCTATGGCAGTTTTCAACTCCTGCATCGTCTGGGCAACTGGCTGACGAGCCCTAACACGTCTTTTTAGCTCGTCCCACATGTTTGGCCCACATAGTCCGCGTATGGTATCACGTGAGGTTCTAAGCACTCACGAATGTACCTTTCAGCATTTAATGTTGGCAGCCGTGGTCCTGTAACAACCTCAAGTTGAGTTTTGCCGCTCGCGGATATACCGCCCCAGACAGTCCATGAGCCACCGCCATAAGCAACCCTCTCTTCAAAGCAGCATTGTGCGAAACGCTCTCCCTTACGTCGGTAGACCTTCTTCCTTCCATCATTGCCATGTAACACAATTTTAGACTCATCAGAAAAGAGTACACGGCTCCAATCTTGCTGTGTCCAATTTAAATGACTGCGTGCGAAATGAAGGCGCGCTGTTCGGTGGGCTCGCGTTAGTTTGGGCCCATTTGCTGGCTTGTGTGGTACCATATCGCGTTCTTTTAACCTTCTCCGAACAGTTCGAGCGCTCACAGATACTCCGTGGAAGTCGCGAAGTTTGTTTTGTATCTCAATGGAGGTAAGGTGACGATTTCTCAAGCTGGTCGTCACGATGAATCGATCCTGCCTTTCAGTTGTGACCCGAGATCGTGACCTTCCTTGGCGACGAACAAAGCCGCCAGTCTCTAGGTACCTCCGATAAACATTTCGAACCGCAGATCGACTTAAATTAAGTTGAGCACTCACGTTTCTTTGGCTGTGTCCGGCCTGAATAAGTGCCACAGCTTGGGCGGCGACTTCAGGTGAAGTATCCATAGATTATTGATAGAACCTCACCTTAATGTTAAGAATAAGTAATGTTTGTTGCAAATCCAAAGATATCAATCACTTTTTCAAGAATTAAATCCAAGTAAACCAATAAAACCAAGTTTTCTTAGTATTCGATTGTTTGATATCAACAAACAGGCTCCAAATTGTCTTTTGTTTCTTTAAATTCTGTGTTCGAAATTAAAAAAAAGACTATTGAATGAAATTGTGAATGTGCCAGGTTCAAAACTGCATAAAAACTTTTTGCTCGACCTAATATAAAATTTTAGCTAGGACCAAACGAAACTGAAAATACAAGGTGGGCCAATAGATGTGTCCAGAAGTGTACAATTCAACGGAAACAGTGCACACACAGCGAGATATATTTTCAAAACTAAATATGGAATATATAACCCTGTACCGTACATAGAAACGGAATGGATTTTAAAATGAGTTCGAGCGAAACATTTGCTGGGATTGCTATGCAGCGTTCAGTTCAGTCACCCGTCTGAACATTACCTTAATCTTAGTGCCTCGTTTACTTGCGTTTAGTGAGCTCTTAGCTGAGTTTATGCTGAGGAATATCAGTGCATCGTTCGGTTTTTTAATTTCTTACCAGGAAGTCTAGTAGTTGAGCTTAACTTGCGTTATAATAAAAAAAATCTCTTTATCTCAGACCTTTTTTAGGCCCATAATATTGTTAGTAGTACAACTTAAAAACTATGTTAGTTAAATTTAAAAAAATAATTTAAATATTTACCACCCTCTGGGGCCCCGGACACACGCACTTGTGCTTGAACCCAGTGCCACAGAAGGGGGCTGTCGAGCTTGTAGCTGAGAACGTTCAGGATGGTGTTGGCGCTCCCACGCGTACGGAACATCAGCGAAGCGATGCGGCGTCGCAGCACAGTGTGAAAGCCATCTGTGTGCACGTGCGCAAACATCGCAGACGCCCCTTAATAATAATTCCAGTTCGATCCAGCCCGTCCCTAGCTGTTCTCTCCCCAGCGACGCCCTAAGCCGAGGCCCGTACCCCACAGGAGGTGCCCTTAGCGTGTAGTCGCTTAGTTTGTAAGTTTTTTATAAGCCCTGGCTGGAGGCTTTAATATTATATTAAGGCCACCACAGGTAAGCCCGGTTAAGCAGTAGACAACCTTATAGGTTGAACTGCGAGAAGCCACTCACAAAAAAAAAAAAAAACATCGCAGACGCACTACAGCAGCGCGGGAGCCCCACCAGCACCCTGAACGCGTTATGAGTGGAAGTGTCGAGTAAGGTGTACCACCGGTAGCCGAACTGCGTAGCACAAAAATGAATGCCATTAGCCGAATAAGCATTCGTTTAGACATTGCAACCGTATTCATTGTATGTTTTACGTTGTTGAGTAGACGCATTACAAACATACGAAACTTTAACGAGATTTTGTAAGAGGATCAACCAAATCTACTGATATAACTTGAAATGGTCTATAACATTGCTTAGGTTGACCCATGAGGCCTGGTGTAGGTGTAGTCTTATGTTTGTAGGCCGTAAAAACATTACGATCTTTGATGAAATTAACCACGTCACGGTACATTCCCGGCCAATAATACCTCAGACTTAACCTGCGGTGTATCTTGAAAACTCCCATGTGAACTGAGGGCCTAGACAAGTGTCAATTGCTAGGAAGCATTTCAATTTCGATAGCGCTGGCGTGACGAAGATTCGCTTCGGCTTCAATTCGATGCCGCTTGTCAACATTTTGGCTATTGCACCTGTCCAATAAAATCTATAGTTCTAGTTAATGGTTTTCGACGACGTACGTGTCAAAATCGGTTCAAAACATTGCTTAATATTGAGAAATTGATTAATATTGGCAAAATTGATCTGACTCTCTACAAAATCCAATAACAAATGTAATGATCTAGGAAAGTGAATCGTTTGTTCATCGTTTTAAAGTGATACACCTAGAGTTCCTTCCAACATTGCACGAATATTATTTGATTTATGAGTTGAGGAATTGGCTGACAGACAGAGTAGGTACTGTACAAACTGGGTCTAGAAGCATATTTTTTTTGCACCAGACCAAAGCGGGAACTAAGAAGGGATTGTGGAAAACGAAAGTTCATATGATTATTCGTCACCTTTGCCAATAGGGAATATGCATGAAAAAAATATTTAGTATCCAAACAGTTTATCTAGAAACATACATAAATGTAATACCAACAGTGAAAATAGAATCGAAATTGACCGAAAAACAAACGAGATATTTTAAACAAATATATCTGTCCCTCTCGCGAAAACGCTATTTTCTATGGCAGTTGTATAGGCGTCATAGTATTTGACGTCAGATTTGGTATCGGAATTCTCTTTCTAATTGTCAACTTTGAAGCTAACTTCTGCACTGATGAAGGTATTTAAAAAATTCTTTCATAATTATTTACTAGAGATAATAAGTGGAAATGAAATGGGACGGGGCGGGTCACACCAGCTGCATGCATGGTGACCGCTGGGCAAAAGTCTCCTCGCAATGTGCCACGCGCACGGTGCCAGAGGATAGACGGCATCGCCGAGGCCGGCCCAGAAAGCGGTAGCGAGCTGATTTGGATGCACACCGCGAAGACTGGTTCCAGGTGGTGCAAGAAAAGAATGTCTGGAAGGATAAGGGGGAGGCCTTTGCCCTGCAGTGGGACAAAATAGGCTAAGGGAAAAAAATAAAAAAAATTATTATAAAAAAAAATGCATGCATATTTCCTTTTGAAAATCCTATCATGCACAACGGTTATTATGTTACAATTTCCATGTGATATCCCAAGAACGTTTTTCTTTTTCTCAGCTTGTCAAAGAAACGATGATAAATTCCTCCTACCTTGTTCTTGTAATAAGAATAATGAAGATATTCTTCATCTTATTAATTTCCTTTTGAGTCATATTAAAAATAGACATATTAGAGATACTTAATTAGTTTGCTAGAAGTTGGTATTTAAAAAATTCAGGCACATTAATTAATGTTCAAAAAAATATCGACTGTTTGTTATTTGTTTATGAAATGTAAGTCTTATTTTGTGTTTTACTTTGACTAAGTACGACCGTTCTTTTATCTAAGAATGAAAAAGTAAAAAACAAAGCGACTTTTGTTAAGGCTCGCCGCATACGCGCCTATGGTTATGGTATGGAATGATCGCCTTTTTTTTTTAAGGGTGGGAAATCATCAAATGACTTCTTCCGCTCAGGGTGGAGCGGAAGGGCGTGTCAGACTCTTACTGAATAAAACCCATCCGTGTTCCTTCGAACAAATTCCGCAACCCTGGCAGGCTCTGGCCCTAGCAGGCCCCTTCTTTTATGCTGACATCTCTTTGAGGCGCGCGTGTGACACGACGTGCCATCGACCCGGGCCTGGTGGTGATCGGACAGCGACCCAATGCTCGCCGTCCGCAGGCCCGCGCCTACGGCGGCCGGGGATCGTCCTGCGACGCCCGACGCCCGGGGCGTCTTCTCCTGTTGCGGCGGTTGGGGCGAAGGCCTTGCCTTTCCCTCGCGCGGCACGCCTTCTCCTTCGCTAGCATTACTGCTTCGCAGAAAGAGGTGACCGCTTCCCATGGTATGATCGCCTACAACCCAAATTTTGTCGTTAAGTCCTAAGGCCGCCCGTACACAGTCAATCTCGGACGCGATTCACGATCGAAATCAATGATCAGCAGCCCTACCATGACGTGCTAATACTACTTAATACAATTCCTATGATGTAAACGGAATGGTGCTATTCGCTATGTATAGCTCCGTCTCCCTCTTAGAGCGGAATCATGATCGTTTTGAGACTTGATAGTAGGGCCCCTGAACCGTGAATCGCGTTCGAGATTGACTGTGTACGAGTGGCCTTAGAACTTAGAATTCGGTCGTTAGGCGATCGGTAACTATGTCGAGACTTGGCTCTGATAAGGAAATCAGATACCGAATTCCCTGAGTCCAGCGTAGACGTTTGATTTTCCGTTCTTCTGACCCGAACACACGGCTTGTTTTCGAAAGGAACGTTAAGTTCAAGCGCCCTCTCTCTATTTTCTTTAATAAATGACATTCTATTCTACTGATAATAATAAATAAATGACATTATATTACATAAATGATAATAATAAACAAATGACACTAAATTGTTACAATAATAATAAATAAATAATATTTTTTTCTAATAATACCTGATAAAAAATGCTGATACCAATGCAGATAATAATTAATAATACGTATAAATTATTTAATAATAGATACAAGATGAACAGGAAAAAATTAAACATACATTTTACAAGAAAAGTTAACAAAACGCTCTTCCTCTCTCCTAATTAATTATTTTAAGTTTTGCTGTGCCCGACAGGGTCCATAATTGTTTCTATTTATTAATTCTACCACCTGTTTATGTGTACATTAAGGATTGCAATAAACTATTTGAGATTTGAGTTTATTCCCATTCGGAAAATATAAAAACGTGTGCACCTAGGTGAAGATTTTGTATGTAAGGCAAACATTCAGGTCCGTTTTAGTTGAACCTAGATTCCTGATCAGGAAACAGTACGTATGGAGCCAACCTAAGAGTATTGTGTTGATTTCACCAGTCCCGGAAGAATATGTAACCTTTGTGATAAAGACACTGCTGGAGCCGTACTACGAAGAGTCAGTACCATCATAATTTCATTGTGAGAAAGGGATAGGGTTGTTTGTTTTGTGTACCTCCGTCCCTTACTCACACCGCAATCATGATGGCTTTAAGAAGTCATAATATGAGAATCTGTCACTAATTTCAACAAATGCGGTCTGGAAACTGCAAATCGAACTGGAAAATATATCATGCGAATTATTTGTAAAATGCATTAGGAATCATCATCATCATCTTCCTGCCCTTATCCCATATTACTTGGAGTCGGCGCAACACGTTTTTTTTCTGCCATTCTGTCCTGTCAACCATCACGCTATCACTATTCCCTTTTCTTTCATCTAACTCCTGAAAAAAAATGCATTAGGAATCACTGAACAAAAACAAATAATATTTTGTTTATTTACTTCTTCACAGAATCATTAATATCAAAGAACATCACTTAGCAAAAATTTCAATTCTCCAAAATGTACATTCTCCTTTACCGTGGAAAATGCATCGTTTGTTAAAATAAATCGAATCGCAGCGTTGAGTTGAAATCGCTAAAGCTTGAAATAAGACTTCTCCTTCATCGAGATAATGCTCTCTGATATTTACACGAGCATTTGTCATTCTAATAGATTTGTAACTTCTTTGTTTGTGGGGAGCGAAGTGGTTAATGTCCAGAGATTGGAAGTTAAGTTATCGATATGAAGTTGAGGGAATGTGTCTAAACTTAAAATAGTCAACTTTGTCGCGTCATTGATGGAGTGACTTGTTTTCACCAAGCATCTTTTATGGTTCCGCAACCGAAAGGTGACCAACGACTCCCAATTCTTATTCTTATTTTGCTTTCTTATTTTATTTTTTTCTGTCAGCGGGCGGCTCATGTACTGTATTGGAAGACATTTTGAATTTCCACAAATTGCGTAACTTTTTTTTGGCGTGAAACGTGATTTTTTTGGTTTGTTGTACGGAACCTTCGTGTGCTAGTCACTTTCACAAAAGACTCTTAAGAGTTTTTCAAATAAAATAGCGTTAAAAGTTTAGTGTAGGATAGAACGGTAAAAATATTTCCAGATAAACTTTCACCCCTATCTAACTTCTTTAAAGGTTGGGATTTTTTTTAATTCTTTCTTAGGTTAAAGCTGAATAAAATTACCTTTGTAATTCACAAAGAAAACCAGCATGCTCCTAGAATCACTCAGGTGTTAAGACTGTGTTGTCTGTTGGTGAATGAATGAATTTTAAGTTTTTATTTTAAAATATTTGCTTTTTCGTCCATTGAACATTTTTAAACAATCCATTATGAAAATTAAATCCCACATTTAAGTCGTATTTTGCAGTGTGCGATTGCACGTGTCATGTTAACAATATTATAAATAATTTAACCGTAAATTTTCACCGAAATTCATTAACACGCCTTGATATTTTGTGTGTCGATGAATTATAAATTACCTACAAAAATATTACAATCGGATTTGGTTTAAAAAAACCGGCCAAGTGTGAGTCGGATTCTCACACAAAAGGTTCTGTACGATAAACCAAAAAAAAAAAACACACACAACAACACAAACTAAAACAACAACACAACACAACACCACTCCACACCACACTACAACACTCAACACTTCTATGAGAGCCCCCTTTAATTATAACTTAATTAAATTTGTATTATTTGTTGTTATAGCGGCAACAGAAATACATCGTCTGTGAAAATTTTAACTGTCTAGCTATCACGGTTCATGAGATACAGCCTGGTGACAGACAGATAGACGGACAGTTGAATCTTAGTAATAGGATCCCGATTTTACCCTTTGGGTAAACTATAGAAACAAGGGAAAATATTTTTATAGATTTCAGTTGGGATAATAAAAAGTTTCAGTAAAGGTAAAGTCAAGGAAGATTCAGAGTTTTTATTTGTAAACAGAATTACAGATACACAGATGTATGAAATGTTTAATTTTTGTAAGTTCTCTATGCTTTGCCATAAGGCGTATGAATGTTTTTATCAATTTAAATTTTTTCATGAAACAATATTTTTTTTTATATTTTATTATTTCTTTTTATTTTAATCATTGTTGTCATTAAGTAGCCAAGGCTTATTTTGATATTTGTGATCTTTTCTGTATGTTTACGCGCTCAACTTTTTAAAATTAAATTTTTCTTTTGTGTATATACATTTTGGTTGTGTTGTAATGCAACCAAAAATGTTTAATCTTCCTATCCAAAAAATAAGCCGCCCATTATATGTGTTTTTAGTTTCTTTTTCGTATAACTTTTGGTGTACAATGCAGTATAAATAAATAAAATAAAAATTACCGCCTCAAAAATAGACAAAAAAAAAACACAATAATTTGATATGTATGCATTTTGCATATAAAAACAAATTAACAATAATAACTAAGATTAAGAAATATGCCCAGCTGGTAATATGCCCAAGAGACTGGTGGCATTGCCACGTTGAATGGCAATGCTTAGGCCTAAGTAAAAGCCAGCTCTTGGGTCATGAGAAGTGTCAACTAGCCGTTTTAAAATTTCTTTGAAATATTTTTGGCCCCACGGCCCGAGTGTTTGAACCCCAAACGGCTCGAAAATATAACTACCAACAAGCAACCACCAACAACATATTTACGCGGCTTGAGGTTTTCCGCAGCCGCAGCAGCAGCACCAGCACAATTAACCAAACCACCAACACGATTAACTAGGAAGATGAGATGGCACAAGAATATCGGGTACACACTAAAGGCCTACCCATCTTCTATAGAAACATAGACATGCCGTCACGTGCCAAGCCATTGGTTCTAATACGGCTGGAACGCCGAACGGTTACAAGAGCTCGTCGGATAATGTCGTTTAAAAAAATATATTATAATATTATAAAGATCCTTTACGGCCACAATGCTTAAAAGGCTCGTTTACTCCAAAAAAGGAACACTCAATATCAGGCTGCAAAACCGGTAGCCAGTGTCCATATATTAAAATTCCTGTCGCATAGAATGTTCTTTTTTCAAAGTGATCATAAAAAGTGTAAAATAGTGCGGCGTACTTCCTCGTTGAGGAAAGGACGTTATTTTTTCAAAATGGCCGCTTGCGTTGCTTGGCTCAGTTTAGCCTGAATATTATGATATTTAAGGATAATGTTACGGTGCTTTAGTATTTTACATGAGACAAAATGGGGATTTAAAACAGCTGTAAGTGAAAATGTTGTTTAGTTTTGGATGTAATTCTTTTAAATATGCATATTATATTTGTTATATTACTGAAGTTTATTTTAGATGGATAAATAGATTTTTGGAATGCGTAAGTAGGTATTAGTACCTATTTTATAAATCCAGATTTCTAAATAACATACAAGATTTAGATGGTCAAGATGTAAATGAAGCGATTCCATTGGTTCTCACAAACAGACCCCTCGCTACGAATCCTCGCACATATTTGATGGAAACGCACCCTAAAATGATCCTTATCCTAACATTATAAATACGACAGTCAGTTTATTCGTGTGTTACGCTTTCACGGCTAAATCACCGATCAGAGATAGTTGGGATCCTGGAGACGGTTATATGTTACTTCGCAAGTGAAATCGCGGGCAAAAGCTTGTTTTAAAAACATCAACAATAGAATCTTTTATTTCAGTTTCTCCCTCTATAAACTTGTTCAAAACGTACCATCAGTTCAGCTGTGCCTGCAAGGAACTAATTACACGCTCTTAAACTCACTATCGACTTAATAAACTTCATTCATTCTCGCTATCCATAATAACTCGAGTTCCTCCTGACTAGTATAATTTTAAGTTGTATTTACATGGAAGCCAGCTTAGCCACTTTTTTAATCCTTGTTCGAAGATTATCTATAGCTTTTCCCAAGTTTGCAGTTTTTGTTTCCAGCTTAATTAATTATTATTTTATTATTTCTATGTACCGTGCGTGTTTCATGTAAGTGCTAAATACATTTTATTTTTTCTTTCTTTTTTTCTTTTTCTTAATAAAATGTACCTGCAGGTATGACTTTCTCCTGCCAGGGTTGCGGAATTTGTTCGAAAGAGTCACCACGGCCCTGGAACGCAAAGGGCATTAGGGGGAACACGGATGGGTTTTAGTCGGTAAGAGTCTAACACTCCCTTCCGCTCCACCCAGAGCGGAAGGAGTCATTTGATGATTACTCATCCATAAAACAGGTATGACTCTCTGGGTTCGTAAAGTTTGACCGTGGAAATAGAAGAAAGAAAGAAAAGAAAGAAAAAGAGTTTATTTGCGACAAGCATGATGCCTACCAAAAGATAAAATACGTCACATTCGTGCAAAATGGCCAACGATCAGCATTATGCTAGGAATCGAGTGCGAGACAGAGCCACAGCGCTAGTTTTCAGCGACAACCGGCGTTGATAGAATGTCGTCGATCGGGGCAGCATAAAAAGTAATTAAAACGAATTAAATAAACAAAAAATTGATATAATGTGGGTGAAAATATAACGTTAAGGTAACGGCAACAGATTGTTGCGTAGACGATGAACGTAGCCGACAAAAAGTGGCGCGCACAACACTAACTAGAAAAAGAAATGATTCAGTATTAACGAATGATCCCTTTGACGAACACAATATTCAATAGCCTAGCTTTTTCTTTTTTTTATGCTATGGTTGACTTCTAGCCTAACAAAGTTCAGCCGAATACCAGTATTTTACATGAAGCGACTGCCTCTGTGACTTCCACGCCCCAGTAACTGTCCAGTAAATCCTCAAGGCTGGAAGTCAGGTGGACAAAGCGTGGAAGGGTTTGGTATTAATAACCTTTGGCAAGACTAGTGTCGCATTGTAGGGCGTCCGACTACCGGTAACGACAACCAAAAGCTACAAATGATAAAAATATTAAAGTATCTATATACGCGGACACAAGGTGCATCAACAGTAAAGTAGATGTTTATATTCGACGTTTGTGATTGAAAAAGAAAGAGAGAAATTTGAAAAAATATTTGGGACTCGCAACGAACAAACAACAAAAAGTTCCGAGCGATTTTTTTCTGATTTTAAATGATGTTTTGAAATTATAAACTTATAGATTTTCCTGTAAATTTTGAAAAACAAATAAGTACAGAAAATAATTTGTTTTTTTGTACATTTTCTTTAATAACTTTGGAATGGAATATTTTTAAATAATGAAAAAAATATTTTTGAGACCCTTGTAAAAAGCCTTTAGATTTGTAATGTCTCACAGTACAGTAAAAACAACTTTATTTTTTAATTTTCTTATTTGACTCCCAAAAAGTGACCCAATTTTCATTTTTTTTTGTTTTTGTGACACGTTTGTATATGTGTTACAGAAATACATATGTATACCAAATTTCAACTGAATCGGTTCAGAGGATTCGAAGAAAATCGGCTGTGACAGACGGACAGACAGCCAACCGAGCGATCCCCTATAAGAGTTCCGTTTTTCTATACAGAGGTTCAAACCCTAATAAAATTAAGTGATGAAAAAACTTACAATACCACTATCACTACACATTATAAAACAAAGTCCTCCGCCGCGTCTTGTTTGTCTGTCTGTCTGTTCGCGATAAACTCAAAAACGACTGCGCCGTTTTTCATGCAGTTTTCACCAATGGATGGGGTTATTCTGAGGAAGGTTTAGGTGTATAATTCGTCCCGAAATTCCTACGGGAACGGGAGAAATGGGATATACGCGTACGAAGTCGCTGGCGAAAGCTAGTAATATAATAAAAGAGCCGTGCGTGGCCAAAAGGCTCCTATTTCAACATTATAATAACATAACGCTATCTGTACTACTCTTATCAAAATCAAAGCTATTAGGACCATCACACAATCGATTTGAGCCTAAAGCTTGCGAGCAAATGAGCAAAACGTACCCTATTTAGTTGTAATAAAACTTTATACTAACTAGAAGTCTATTGTTACAAATGTGAGCAAGTTTTTACGGCGTTGTACCTAATAAATCTCTTTCTAGACTAACTTTAACATAATGTGAGTACTTGAATCTAGTTTGAGTGTTTTAGATAGGTACTTTTTATGGACATGGAGAATGGAAGGAGCAATACAGTCACAAATTGTCCGCTCTATAGAAAGTGATATACCACAATACGCGGCAACAAATCAGACGGTGTCTTTGCTCAATACACTGACTGCTCAGCATCCGGATGTGGGCATATTCCATTCCGACGTGCGTCTAATCCTAAAGAATACATTGATAGATATTGACAGATTGTTTTTAGTGTTGAATGTATTCTGTAATTGATATATTATTACTATTTTTATCATTTGATTAATTATTTTTTTTCGTTTATTTAATTTTCATTACATGTAAATTTACATTTCTAAATATTTTTTTTATAAAAAACATTTAAAATAGTAGTCCGCCGGTGTCGGAAGCAAGGTCCAAGCTACCGGTGGTTAGGGTTCCAGCGAAAGGAACCTCCTCACAATTGATTATATTATTATTATTAAGTAAGTATTTGATTTTATTATTGGTATCAAAATTATTTTTTCATCTGTATTCTTTTTGTTAATTTTAATATACATATGTGTTAGTTTTAAATTTTACAATATCTAATTTTTAATAAGATTATGACTCTCTGTACGTGTTGATACTTACTGTAAGTGAAGCCACCACCAGGCCCGGTTCGATGGCGCGTTGTGTTTCACGCGCGCCTCAAAGAGATGTCAGCATAGAAGACGGGGCCCGCTAGGGCCAGAGCCTGCCAGGGCTGCGGAATTTGTTCGAAAGAGTCACCACGAACCTGGAACGCAAAGGGCTTTAGAAGGAACACAGATGGGTTTTAGTCGGTAAGAGTCTGACACGCCCTTCTGCTCCACCCAGAGCGGAAGAAGTCATTTGATGATTTCCCATGCTTAAAAAAAAAAGGGGGGCCCTACCATGAAGTCTTAAAACGATCATGATTCCGCTCTAAGAAGGAGACGGTGCTGAATTGGATGGCATAAGCACGTCATTATAGGGCAGCAGGCATAATTGTCGTTGGCATTTATTTTAGTTTAATCACAGATTTAATGCCACCAATTGTATCAAAACGCTTGGAAAGTGCCTTTTTTTGAACATGCTAGTCGTTTTTTACCAGAGTTGGATTTCTTGATACAAGTCAATAATAATGAGATACGATTTCACTTACCTCACGTTAGCCGCCATCTTGATCTTTCGAATGCAAATGGCTTATGTCACGTCGGTACTTATGGTAAATCTGATGATACCTCATTAGTTAAAATGTATTAAAAAACTTTACCCTTCTTCTGGAACAGTCGGGTAAAATGACAACTAATGGTTGTACAATCGCTTTCTCCCTGTCACATTTTTCGGCCCTTATTAACTTCGTCTGTTGTCGGACTTCATATGAGTCCCTTAGACGTAAGAGGCGTCTAAGGGACTCACCAGAGAATGGGCAGCAGCATTCTCTGTGCATTGCAACAGCTACACTGTGATCGCCAACCCGCCTGCCAAGCGTGGCGATTATGGAACTCTCCCTCTCCCCCTTGGGGGAGGCCTATGTCCAGCAGTGGACGTCTCTCGGCTGATATGATGATAATTAACTTCATTCTTGGATAGAGAAAGCTCTTTCCATTCTCCATGTCGATTGTACTCAGCTCCTTATTTATGAATTGTTTTATTACTCCTCTCACACGTGGGAGCTTGAAATATAATGCTAATGGCCTATACAAAAAGCTCCAGATGGGTTACAGTTAACTTATGCGCTAGATAACTTTGTATGAATAATGGAATTTTAAATCTCATAGACAGTGCCCAGGCCAGTGTTTGCGACTGAAATTACAGGCATGTGAAACTTTATAAGAGTTATTTATATTGCTAACTTCAGTCGTTGAGGTGATAATTTTGCATACCCCATGGAAAAAGGGCAGAACTACCCTACAGTTTTTTTTGCAATTCATATCCGTACTTATCAAATCACATCACATCACACTAATATTATAAAGGCGAAAGTTTGTGAGTGTGTGTGTATGTTTGTCACGCGCAAACGGCTGGACAGATCTTGATGACATTTGACATATAGGTACATTATGGTCTGGAATAAGACGTAGTACTCTTCTTTTTTCTACTTTTCATCCCGGGAATATGTTCCCTTGGGATAATTTTCGAAAATCACGCGGGCGGTAACTAGTAATATATAACAATTATTAATAATCACACTAAACTTATCATCACACTAATATTATAAAGGCGAAAGTTTGTGTGTGGGTGTGTGTGTGTGTATGTTTGTTATTTCTTCACGTGCAAACGGCTGGACCAAATTTGATAAAATTTGGTATGCAAGAATCTGACACCCTGGATTAACACATAGGCTACTTTTTATATATTTACTAAAACCGCAGGTAATGCCGCGGGGCACAGCTAGTCACACTAATATTATAAAGGAGAAAATTTGTCTATCTCACATTTGTTTACCTCTTGACGCTAAAACCGCTGAACCGATTTAGATGAAATTTGGTACAGAGATAGATTAGACCTTGGAGACCTTGTTGCGTGAAAAGGGCTTGAAGGGGTTGAAAATTTGTATGGGAGTCCGTCATTATTGAAGATAAAACCTTACCTTTGTATTAAAAGCACCTTGATAAAAAATAAATACACATACCTATGTTCAAGCGTTTTAGAAAAAAATGTATCTTGATAATAAATTTAGCTGCCTAAAGTACATATTCCACGCGGACGAAGTCAGGGCAAAAGCTAATAATGAAAAAATATCAAAATGTTTTATTTCATACAAAATATACTCAGCATTGGGAGTTACAAAGCTACTTTGAATAAATGACTTTTGAATTTGAATTTACTAATAGTGATGATTAGGCATTGATGCAACGTCTGTTTTGCGACGTCAAGGTTGTTCCCGTAGTCCATATTCATCAGTATACTTCCACTTCCTAAAACATTGCCAATTAATTGAAAGTTATCCAGTGTAAGCATATCTTTCATACAGTTACGTACGTAGGAAGTCGTGTTCCGCGAAGTTATAGCTTGTACATTCTTGTACACGAATGTACGCATCGTCTAGCGTATTTTACGACTTTAGGGTGCGTTTCCACTACAGATTTGTGACGTAGCTAGGCGGCGCGCGGCGGCAGAAAAACTTTACCGATGGGATGATTTTATTTTTTCTAGCCTGGCTTAGCGTAGCTCTTGCTAGGTTTTTAATACATACAAAAAGCGAGTGTGACTCTCATACCTTATGATAAACATTTAAAACTTATGTTAAAAGTACACTTTGTAAACAAGCATATTACAAATTAGAAGATTACATTCAGGATAAGAATGCTTGGAAACATGCTGGTCCTGCTCCATAGGACAATCAAGGGTGTAGACAAAATCCAACTGGTTGATTTATGTATTAACTTTATAGATATACTGTTTCTTTTTTTTTGTGTTTCTATTTTTCTCTTGACTCACACACTGTTTAATTAATGGTTCCAATGTTTGTAAATATGTGAGTACCATTTACCTAAATTTCTTTAGAAAATGAATAAGTTTACCTCTGCTGGTGATACTTTGTTCTTATAAGTAGCATACTGTGGGTGCATCGTCCTCACATAATATTAAATTAATTTTTGTATACCAAATTTAGTAAAATCATTATTTGAAAAGAGTAACTATGGAGTTTCTTGTCCGTAAGAATCTACCTTTCCGAATGGACCGTAGAGTCACTTTATTAATGTAATATTATTACTTTTACTGAACTGTAAACGATAACGTTCAAAAGTGCCGTTTAATGGCCTAATTGAAATAGGCAACTATGCTGAGCAAATGACCGATTCTTGCTCGGATGCGACGCACAACTTGAATTTATGTATATTTTCTACAATTACTTTCTGTCTAAAATGTTTATTGTTGTTTTGTTTTATTGTTGTCGCTGTCAGTCAGTCGGGCGTCATGCCATGGACAACTGCTGAACTTTGTTCTGTTTGTCTGTGGTGTGCTGGTGTGACCAGAGACACGTTTAGGTTAATGTCCGGTCCAGACATGGGCTGGCAGTGATGTGTTATTTTTCAGTTTTTATTTATTTTAGTTATAATTATTGTAGTTGATAAGTTTTTTAGTTTTTATTGTTCTGTGCGTTTATTCCGGCAGAATAAATTGATTTTCTTTCTTTCTTTCTTTAAATAAACGTTTTGACTTTGACTTTGACTTTGATACCGAGAGTTCTGATTTTTAGCGTTTTGTTTTTTTTTCGCATAAGTAAATAGCCGTATTGTTTTAAGCTTGATTTTTCAAGCGCTGCAAGGAACTGTCCTACGCATTCGGAATTTATATTAACTTCAATACTCCACGCGTTCCCGAGAAAAAGGTTCTTGACAGGCAAACAGACAGATGGACGACGGACAACAAAGTGATCCTATAAGGGTTCCGTCTTTTCTTTTTGAAATACGGCACACTTAGAAACGAGAGATGTATGCTCAGGACACTTGCGAGGAATGTGTGCTTGTAACAGCTGAAACGGACCCGCTACCAGTACGCGTCCTCGCACCAATCAGCTATGCACACTTTCACAGCTCCGCAATACGCAAGCTCCTCGCACAGCTTTGGTGGAAACAATCACACATTTCCACAGCACCGCTACGTATCGTCGCACCTCGCACATTACAAAAGCACCCTAAACCCGACATGTATGTGAAGTCGTGTACGGATGGGTCTTGTGTACCGTCACTGTTTGCCTGCGGCGGAATCAGATCCTTTGAAACATTGCTATAGGATATGCATGCTTGAAAACGAATATCCTTTGATGCTGTGCACATTTTGTTTTCGTATAAATAAAATTTTGGAATACTCGTTTCTTGCGATTGATTTAATTTGGTTGTCTTTAAGAATCTAAAGCATTCGTTTATATAGGTAATAAAAAAACAAATGTTAAAAAAATAGGATTCTTTTACTTTATTTACTAACTCACACACATTTCTTTTGCGTTTATATTTGTGTTACAGAAAGTGGACCTCGATTTTCTGTATCACAAATATAATCACAAAATGAATGTGTCAAATTATCAAGATGCTGTGGTTTGTTAATGAATTTTAAACAGGCTTCAAACAGTTTTAAACGGTTTTTCCGAATTGGCAACTCACGGATGACGGAGAGAAATCGGATGATGGAGGTCGGATCTTGTGCGTAAACTACCATACAAATAGTTTTATGACTACTGCGGAACGTATTTTCATGGATTCGGATCGGATGCAGTGCGGAATCGCTCTTATCCCGTATTCAACAAGAAAATCACATAAACATACAATGCCAAAACTAGAAATCTAAGACAAAATCTACGGATCGTGTCTCCATCAACACATCCATTAAAACCACCCTTTTTAGCAGCATTGAGCTCTCGCGACATTTATCCCATGCACGACATCCATTTCCGCTCACCTTCACGAAACGATTTGCACCAAAATCCCGTATTTACGGTTACCCGGTAATGGACGCTGCGATATATGCCTTGACGGAAAATGAAGAGAGTTTGGAAGCCGATTTTTGGGGCTTTCAGTTTTTGCAGTTTCGGAGGGAAAGGTAAATTGACGGTGTGGGCCAAATGATAGTTTTTGGGTAATGACTCGGTGTGTGGTATGTCGACTGACGTCGTTTGGTAAATGGTCTTTCGGGAGATGTTTGTTTGCTCTTTTCTAATGGGTGTGTGAAATAATAATTATTTTTATTATTTAGTTATTTCGGACAACAGTGATCCATATTATGTTGCTATTTTTATTAGTAAAAACTTAGACACTATGTTAGAACACTAAATTAGGTGCAAATACACAATTAATTAAATCATTCAAAACAAAATATTCAATTACAATTTCATAAAATTATTATTGAAAATTAACTAACTTTCTGACACTAGTCTTGCCAAGGAGTAACGTGTTACCCAGTTAATGGGTGTGGAGGTCTGGTAGGCAGCCGCTCTACGTAAAATACTGATATTCAGCTGAATTGACAGGTCTGACTGGAAGCCGACCCCAATATAGTTGGGAAAAGGCTAGGCAGATGATGAACTAACTTTCTTGATATTATGTGTAATTATTATTTTTATTATTTATTCATAATCAAGTTACAAGACTCGTATTTTAGATACACAGTTATAATGCTCTTCTGTATGGCTTTGAAGAATAAATACTGTCGTGAGGTTTCCTATTCACAGGTCAAGCCAAAATGTTCTTTCGTGACGTAGACATACACAATAATTTCACTTCTAGCCTCTTCTGAACTATTAAAATGCTAATAAAATTAAAACTGCTGGGAAAACTAAAAAAAAATGATGGGACCAAATGGCAAGTACTTATACCGCATCGAACGAAAAAAGAATCATATAATACGTATCAGAAACCTCGGAGTAATCGGTGTACATTCATAAAAAAAAATATCCGCTGAAGTGCGAACCTCCCTCTCCCTGGATGTCGGTTAAAAAGAGGTGACAAACTTATCATCTTCAAATCAAAATCCTAAATATTTATTACAAATTTACCATTTACAGGCACTTTTGAATTGTCATTGCAAGGTCGGTCAGTTAAAAAGATAAAACTAGGTCCAGTCAAAATATTGCAACAAACGAGGTATACATAGCAAGGGCACGGCAAGTGAATTCTCACATATTTACCTTAAAATACCAAACTGCTTTCTAAAAATATTGCCAAACCATACGTACAGTCGCAGCCAAACCGGTCACTTTACATAAAAATACGTGGTACAGTCAGATACAAAGTGAACTCAATGAATCACGCGTAACATGCACATATATTATTCTTTTGTGGGACAGAAATCTCTATTCTTGTATCCGAGATATGTTTTGTTGAGGACTGTACACACTTGTATAAAAACAGTTTTTTGATAGCAGGTTTTAGTTGCTGTATTTCTATGGAAACACTCTATGGCTAGGTACTGTAAGGCTATATATGACTCTCTTTCTCTTAGATTTTTTAAAAGAGAATACAACTGCCTTAAAACATTAACATTACACGAATCACTGCGAGCTTACTATTTTCTCATGTAAAACTATTTTTTATTATTTCAAGCTATTTTCTTATAACAATTTTTTAATAATCTTGCAACCTTTTACCGCGTAGCGGATAATATACGCCTCTATTTTGAAATTATGGTGAAAAAGTTTTTACAGCTGATGGTCTGAAATAATAAATTAATAGTCCATAATAATACACAAACATTAGGTATCATTTCCCAAATCGCACCACGGGACACGCGATTTTTGTTTGTGTGTTTCTTTTAATTTAGTTTGCCATAAGTTTTAAGGACTTGTTTAAAACAACATTTATTACAGTAATAGGGAGTATGCACGCATTTTTTTTATTTGCAAAATAAAAGACTTATTACCTCTAGTAAATAATTATGAAAGAATTTTTAAACTACCTTCATCAGTGTTGAAGTTATTAAGCAGCAGTGTTAAGCTTCAAAGTTGACAATTAGAAAGAGAAGTCCGATAACAAATCTGACGTCAAATACTAGGACGCCTATACAGCTGCCATAGAAAACAGCGTTTTTGCGAGAGGGACAGAAATATTTGTTTAAAATTAGTTATATGTCGTTTGTTTTTCGGTCAATTTCGATTATATTTTCACTGCTAGTATTATATTTTTTATATTTCTAGATAAACTGTTTGGATACTAAATATCTTCTTTATGCATATTCCCTATTGTTCATCAGCAATTGTCAATAAGCTTTAGCATTGTGTGTATGCAGCGGCATCAATACCGCCACATGAAAAACTAAGAAGCGAAATTTGTTCGGCAACAAAAAAAACCACAACGCCATCTACGACGAACTAACATCGAAATCCTGCATCGCGCAAGCAAAGTTCTCCGTGCGATTTGAACATATACAACAGTCCGAAAATCAACTATCGGGCAGTTGCCCACCTGACACAACAACCGTCTGGTCGGGAGGATCCTCCCATTTTCAGTGGAGGTATGCGGGACTTTACTCTCTGTTCCGTATACCTCTATATGTACAGCAAAATAATCGACTTCCCTGCCGGAGTCTGATTTTCCTTCTCGGAAAGCGTGCTCCATCGTCGACCACATCATCACTTTCCATCAGGTGAGATTGTGATCAAACGAGAGTATAAAAATAAAAAACAAACATAAAGTCAGAAAAATCTAAACGCTCCTTAACATCACATAAAAAGAGAGATTTCAAGCGCTTTTAGCAAGGATGATGGTAAATGTTGGCAAGAAAAAATATACGTTGATATAAATCCACAGAACATTAGGTGTTCGTAATAAATACTGGATGTAGACCGAGGTTACCTGAACATTGTCTAGTGTTTGTGTCTCTAAGATGATGTATTTTGGACTCAGAGGGGCTGCAAATTGTTTGGTTATATTTTTATTGGACATTTTTATGTCTTATTATTGTTGGGGGTGTGTTTGATTATTAGGTAAAGTAGACTTGGACTTGATTGCATTCGTATTTGTTTAGATAAACAGTAGCATCTTCTAACAAATTCGTTTGTGAAACGTGAAGACAAGTTTAAAATTGTTTTGAATATTACAAATTAGAAGATTACATTCAGGATAAGAATGCTTGGAAACGTGCTGGTCCTGCTCCATAGGACAATCAAGGATGTAGCTAAATAAAACTGGTCGATTTATGTATTAACTTTATAGATATCTTATATGTATATATATAATCTGAATCTCGGAAACGGCTGCAACGATTTCCATGAAATTTAGTATGCAGGGGGTTTCGGGGGCGATAAATTGATCTAGATTGGTTTCATTTTGACTGGCCTGTTGGTCGAGTGGTTAGTGACCCTGACTGCTAAACCGGAGGTCGTGGATTCGATTCCCACCCAGGACAAATCTTTGTGTGATCAGCATGATCATTTGTTCTGTGTCTGGGTGTAATTTGTCTATAATATGTATGTATTTAGAAATATATAAGTATGTTTATCAGTTGTCTGGTTGCCATAGCACAGGCTCTGCCTAGTTTGGGATCAGATGACCGTGTGTGAGTTGTCCCAAGATATTATTATTATTATTTTTGGAACGTTTACAAAAAAAAACAAGCAAAGCTCGGTCATCCAGGTACTGCACATTAAAATGTCGTTGCGCAAAAGTGACATGTGTAGATCGACATATTCACATTAGTGATCAAAAATGATAAATTGTACCTACAATTTCTGTCCTTTTCCATCACTACCTACTTCAGATTTAGTACATATTTCACCAAATTACTTAGTTTTTTTTGCGTGTGATTTATATTTATTTGCAGAATATTTTGTCTCGCGGGGCCATTACGTACAGATTCACGTGTTACGACGACGTACGGCGTACGACCTACGACACGAGTACAAATGTTTATTTATGACGACATAACTACTACGCAGTGCCGCGTCTGTTACTGGGATTTTAGATGTAAGTAGAGATCTCGGTTTATGGCTTTAGGCTTGCACTGTATTACACGGTCCTTAGGACCTGTTTCACGATGTTCGATTAGCCACGACTTTAAGTACAGAATTTGTATGAAATTAGCTCTCAAGTAAGTTAATAAGATAGATAAATTAAAGATATAAAATACGATAAATCGGGAAGAAATATAACTAACCATAGCTTTTGCCTGCAACTTCGTACGCACATATCCCGTTTTTTTCCGTTCCTGTAAACAAACACCTCAAATAAATCAAAATATGTTAACATTTATTTAATCTTTTTTTAAACAAACGAGGAAAATGGCCGTCATATCCTATTCTTAATAAATTCTTAGGGCCTTATTTTTTAAACGTTTCACAGCTATAATTATGATAATTTTAAACACGTATTGGCAACCTGCCAATACGTGTTTAAATATAACTTAATTATAACTTTAACAGTGATTTTAAATTTATAATGTTACGCGCCAGAATTAATGTCGGGTACATTAAGTTACTACTAGCGCCATCTAGTATCGAGTAGCAGAACTAGTAAAGTCAAGTAGCTTCTAGACATTTCTTTGCCAGAACATTCTACACTCGATCGCTCTGTCGATCTCGCTCGATCTGGAAGCGTGACGGACGGGGGGTCAGCATCCTCAGCAGGCGCGCCTTAAAGTCGTCGCCTACGTCGCTGGTCGTCTCTCGCCGGGCCTTCTCCGGGCAACCGGAGGTCTCACCTGGCGGGGACTGACCACCGTAGGCACGTGAAGATGCGGCACTGTGGGACGGTGCCGCGGCGCTCCTGCTGAAACACATAAGACAGTTACACTTATAGGCACGCAGCGATAGAGACGCGCGTGTCACAGGTTGCACCTATATGGCAACCTAATGATGTGCCCGTAGTTACGGGCACAAATAACGATCCCGCGGGATTAAAGGCACAGCCTATGCCCGCCTGCCACGCCCCCTTGCGGGGACGTCGCGAATTACTCCGAGTCCGAGTCAGTATTGGATTTGTGATACAAGCGAATACTTCGGAAGCGATTTTCAAGTGCGATTAAAGTGATCAGTGGTGAAGTTGTGTTTTATAATTAGTGAGTTTAAAGTTGTAATTAGTATTGTTAAATTAATGTGTCATTTTGGTTATTTAATCGGCTGTTTTTATTGTCACGAACCCCAAGCTCGGAACAATAATCTACATATCACTGTTTATCTAAAGCTTGGCGATTCTTTATAATTCCAGCTGCTATTGAGTAAGTTCTCTTATCGAGGCAATATTTCACCATAATAAGTTTTTACAAACTAACACAAAACTACCCCCGTTTAAACCTGACATCTGTTATAATATAAGCCTTAAACTCCGTTAAGATCCTCCTAATCTTTAGCGCGACAGAAACAGCGGTAATAAACAAACAATTTAGTCTGGACACTGGTCGTTACAACAGCCATTTGTACCAGGGTACCAGAAAGGAAGGAAGGTTTTAGGACGTGTCCTGATAAAGTGGGACGTTTAGTCAAGTTGGAAGTACGCATGTTAGGTTTACGTGCTACGAGCCTAACTTTGAGGTTAGGTTAGGTTAGAAAATCTTTTGGAAAGAATTTATTAAAAACAACTAGCTGTTGCCCCGCGACTTCGTTCGCTTGTATGTCGGGAAGTAAAATGATGTCGCTAAGATAAGATATACAAACAGTCCGTAACGCTTAGAATTAGGAATTTGGAAGAGTGTTACGCAAGGTATTTGCTTCTGTTCGAGATGCCGACCAGCCCTAGTAATTTTCGTAATGTTTTAACGATATTTATTAAAAAAAAACAAGCGACAAACGTTGTCCTGCCCGAAGGTTGACTTTTCGTATCAAACAAAAAGTAGAAACTCACTGAAGCGCCACCTACTGGATCAAATTATTAAACTAAACGGTCCAGGAACCCAGTCAAACGCACACAAAACATTTCATCAATATTGGTTTAGCCATTTACGAGTAGTGATTGAAAATAAGGATCGTCACAAGTGGCACTTGAAAATTTCTGCCCATAGGAAAAAACTGATTTTAGGAATGTAAAAGTACGATTTTCAATTATATCGGCTATGATAAATATAAAGTCAAAGTCAAAGCATTTATTTCAAATAAACCATTATCAGGTACTTTTGAATTGACAAAGTTAGTCCGTCAAAAACATGAAGTTATTTGCACGTTCCAAAGCGTAGATCTCTATGGAGAAGAACGTGCAAAAAACTCCACGGACACTCTTTTAAATCATTTTATGTTTACTAAATCCTGGTTACATTAACCTTGTTGCTTCTATATATGACCAGTCTCTACTGACGGCGCCCGTTCACGAACATGACGCGTGCATCAGCACCATTCAGCTCAACCATTTTGAAGGGAACTGAATGATCCGATACACGCGCCACCATCAGCGAGACATTGGAGTGAGCATGACACACCCTAAAGTCCTAATACATAAAACCAAGCCAAAAAAAAGTCAAAAGTCAAAACGTTTATTTCAATTAGGCCATTAAACGGCACTTTTGAACGTCATCGTTTACAGTTCAGTAAAAATAATAGAAATACATTAATAAAGTGACTCTACTGTCCATTCGGAAAGGTAGATTCTTATGGAGAAGAACGGACAAGAAACTCCATAGTTATTCTTTTCAAATAATGATTTTACAAAATTTGGTTTACAAAAATTAATTTAATATTATGTGAGGACGAACGAACAAGCGACTGAATGCTATCTAAAAAATCCATATAGCTTGCCATATATTTCAGCAAAGACTTCCATAGTAGGTATTCGCTAACTACCACCCTTTTTATCTTGTCTCCTCTACAATCTGAGAAAAACTTTACGTCGTTCGAAGCATTGTAGATACAATAGAATTGCGATCTTAAGTTCGTGTGTATTGCTGACACATCATAACTGGTCCCATTTTTGTTCACAATTGTAGATTTAAACTTCGATTTGACTATCTGATCGATTAAAACAAAGCCATTGTTTCATAAAATCTCCACTAATGCGTAATGTCATGTTATCCAGTAATTAGGTTACCAGACCTCTCCATTCACTAGGTAACACGGTAGTTCTTGGCAAGACTGGAGTCATATTAACTGGCTTCTGACAATCCGTAACGACTGCCAAAGATATACAAATGACAGCCGGGACCAACGGCTTAACGTGCTTTCCGAGGCACGGAGGAAACTCGATAATCCACAGACCAACCTTGGCAAGCGTTGTTTTAACCTTGATCGACCCGTGCGGCTGATATTTTTTAGCCGCGAGCTCCTCCATTTAGTTTACTCCTCAATTAGTTCCTCGAAAATTAAAACCCCCAAAACAAATACTTGAATACTGCAAACCAATACATATTATTGTACTCGCTTTCTTTACTGTATCGGACTATTTAAAGTAATAATGAGCCTTTGAAAAGTAGTCCTTCATGAAGGCTGATTTTTCAAAGTACCCTACCGTTGCAACAAGATATTCTACAACACTGACAACCCTTATTACCAACCCGCATTTCACAGTACAGTGTGCCCAGTCTTTTATCAACCGGACGCCGAAGCACCGTCGCTTAGTTTGCGTGATCTCACCTATTTCGAGCTCATCCTCCACCAAATGCACTACTTTAACGATAGCCGCTCTTTTTGACCTCGTTTAGAGACCAAAGAGTATCTCGCAGACTGTTTTAGGTTTTGGTCTGTTGAATTTTAGATTTTCGTACAATTTTAGGGCGGAATTTTTGTTTAAACAGGTTGTGTTGGTGTAGTTTAATCCTAGGTCGAGTACTTAGAGATTTGTATTTTTTGCGGTAGAGCGGTTTTAAGTTCTCAAAATGTTTGAGAGCTTTTGTAAATATCTACATATGTGTGACAGTTATATGAGTATCCTATAGTACTTTCAGTGTCATTGTGTCTGATAGCATAGCACCTAACCACTAAAAATTAATGACAGTTACTGTCAAATCGTGTTGTCATTCATTTTTAGTTCGGGTTCGGAGCTAACCGTAATTCCGTAGGTGATACGGAGTAGCCGAAACTACGGACTTCGGGCTTAGAGAGTAGCCCCCCTGCTCCGTTGGTCTCGCGGTTGCAAGCGTGACTGCCGAGCGTGGAGTCCTAGGTTCGATTCCCTGGTCGGCCAAAAAGTGTCATTGAGCTTTTCTAGTAGGAATTTCTCAGTGACAGCCCGGTATTTGGAAGTTGGTGGTGTGACACCCCCGTGTCTCGGAAAGCACGTTAAGTCTTTGGTCCTGCGCCAGATCTCTCTCCAGTCGTGTCGGGTTGCCGTCCCATCGAAACATGAGAGTGATAGAAGAAGGAGTGCACCTGTGTTTGCGCACACACTTGTGCACTATAATATGTCCCGCGCCTATGGCTAGTCTCGGTTGAGAGTGGCTGCCATCGAAGAGTGAGAGTGGCCGAAATCGGTCAGGAGGACTATATATCCAATAGATTGTGTCCCATTTCACTTCTTTATAGTTCCACAATTTCCTAATAATGAAGGTTTAACGCAAAAATAACTCTTTTGAATAACATAATGTCCTGAATAAATGAAATAAACCTATTTTCTTTTGTTCAAATTCCATACTTATCTCACATTTTCCAAATTGGCTTCAGAATATAGATAAACATCCTAGCTGTGAATTTGTATCACAATATTTGAGTATCGCTTTTGTTATTCTGTACATTTTTATGGATATCTAATGTTTCGTCTTTTGAGTTCCAATTCGCTTCTTTCTGATAAAAATACTCAGTCAAAAAGGTTTTTTCTGCTGATTTCGCTTTGTATTATTATTGGGATACATAAAATATAACTAAGTACTACAAAAGTTTCTGTCTAAAGTCAACTTTTATGTTAAAATATGCTAATATTTGTTTCTGCTCTTCTATAACTTTGAGTGGTTATTGATTCCTTAATAAACTTTGAGAGGATTTCTTTTTCTCTGGTAAGATTGATAACTATCTACTTGGTGGGTTCCGTTCCTCGAATTGTACGATTATATTACAAATGGCAGCCATTGCTTAATCTGTTCAAGGAATTTGAAGAAAGAATTTGAACCACTAACTTTTGCAAATGAGCAGCGGCTTAATATATTCTATTATATAAATTCTCGTGTCACAGTGTTTGTAACAAAACTCCTCCGAAACGGCTTGACCGATTCTTATGAAATCTTATGTGTATATTCAATAAGTCTGATAATAGGACGTAAACTATATTTCATACCCCTAAAGGATAAGGGTGGTCAAACTACTTTTTTTTTCTTTGGGCAATTTTTTTAAATTATTTTTTTTATATTTTTCATTAAATATACGCACAACCCTAAATTTTCAACCTTCTACCACCAACCCCTATTTTTGAAAAGCGATATTAGTTAAACTTTAATTATTTTCTATACTCGGCATCAATCTCGGCAATTATTTACCACTCGATCAGTTTTATTCTTGACCATTTGTTTGGTAGCAAGCGCTAATCCCAGGACCTACTGGTTCGAACTGAATAAATCTTTTAGTGTGGGGAAGCCTATTTATTGAGTAAGGCTTTTTTGTTGTTGTGTTGATGTTTAATTATAAAAATTAAACGGCAAAATCTTAATGGAGAATATTGCTGGTAACAGAGATGGTTAATCTAAAATACCAAAGAATTCGATGAACCAGAGTCTAGACCCCTCAAATATACCGTATATTAGGTAATAGGACTCATAACCTTTAGTAGACCATAATACCTGTAAATTGAACACATACCACTCTATCAAGAGCTATATTCAAATAATGCCGCCAAATATATATCTGCTCTATGGCCCTTTGTAATTTGAAAACGAAGTACCAACCTCAGAAATCCCTTTCAAACGCGACTCGTATCATTCTACCAACATAACAACGTAGTTGACTCTGTTAGTCTGTGTCAAATGACTGCTTGCGGTTGGCATAATAGTTTGTAGCGGTCTTAGCAAATTACTATCTAATGACGCTTCTGTCTTCTCTGAGATGGAAACCGACGGTGTCAAAGGATATTAGGGCGTGTGCATATGAGTTGTGTTGGCTCATGTTGATTGACTGGGACGCATTGACTGTAATTTATTGTGAACGATTGTATCTCACACTCATCATGCTGTAAATTTTGGCGGGAAAAAAACGTTCGCTAAAATCGAATAAAGAATACGACCGATAGAGGTCACGGCTAGGGTTGCCAACCGTACTCTAAAATAGAGTATTGTGCTCTATTTTGAGTAGACGTATTCTATAATCTATAAAAGCAATACAGTACACTAAAAGTAAGTAATACAGTCCTTTATTTATTTTGACTCTGTATTTAAATTAAACCGAATGAAATCCTGCTATTTCAGTAATCCACTGATGGATTTTTTGTCTTTTTGGTCGAAATTGCAAATTGATGATAAAAAAAATCCATGGCGTAGTTGAAATTCGCTATACGTACTATAAAACAACATCATTGTGGTTTCGCAATAACTGATGTAATATAAGAACTCTGTTTTTCTACGACTGTACTCTTCATTTACCCTTCCTAAAATCAGAAATACTCTATTTTTTTTTTTGGAAAAAAAATGTTGGGAACCCTAGGTCACGGCCTATACTAAGTAAACCAGGGTACGCCCTTTTTTGAAGAGATAACTTTTTCGTAACACTTCCGAGGCGTTAGCTCAAGTTTTTAAGCGTTCTCAATTACGTTAACATAAACCTTCAATTATGGCAATGTATGTAGAAAAAAGAGGTTTACCGTTATTGCCACTAAACGGTACTTCTCCAGTTTCAATACGTTAACGTGATCGGTTAAGTTTGCAATCTCGAACCGAGGCCCTGCTGGCGAAAAAAACCTAAGAAAGTTTTCATTCATACCGAGCCTGACTTGACTATACTCTTTTATTAACCGACTTAAAAATAGGAGGAGGTTCTCAATTCGACTGAATGCTGTTTTTTTTTCTTTCCGTCTTATCTGTTGAATGATACTCTTGTTAAAAAAATGCTTATCTATTTCGAGCCATTTAAATTTTGACCTCCACAGCTTCGTTCAATTACTATAGGTCCTTAAAATAGCCTGCTAGCTCAGTTTTATTAGTTTTCAGGACGTCCTTTTTGCTTTCCAATAATTAAAAAATCTCAATTTAACAGAGAATTAAATTATTTTGGTATTGCGCGACGACTTCATGAAGATTTTCATGAAGTCGTCGCGCAATACCAAAATAATTTTCCTGTTTGCTTTCCAATAATTAAACAGAGACAAAAAACCTTCTAATACCCGGAGGCCCCTCACAATTTCTTTGGCGGGTGCAATAAAGCCATTATTAGGTAATGGATCCACCAATGTTTGATGCCCGGAAGTAAAAGTCGTGAACCTGTTTCGATTGAGGCACGTTTTTATGGTATCTTTGAAATTCATAAATCATTCGGTGCCTGGCACTGATTGAAATTATTTTTGACATTGTCTTGCTTATTTCTTCCATAGTTATTTTGATTTCTTAATAAAATAATGATTTCTTTGATTTTGTAAATAACTAGATTTTTCTATGGCTTCCTTTCCATGGCCAAGAGCCATACACTTTACCAGGAAGAAAGTAGCCTTATGAACACCCTAAAGAAAGAAAAGAAAGAAAAGAAAAGAAAGAAAAGAAAGAAAAGGAAGAAAAGAAAGAAAAGAAAGAAAAGAAAGAAAAGGAAGAAAAGAAAGAAAAGAAAGAAAAGAAAGAAAAGAAAGAAAAGAAAGAAAAGAAAGAAAAGAAAGAAAAGAAAGAAAAGAAAGAAAAGAAAAATAACAATATTTATTTAGCACTAAAAGTTATTGGATCAGTACGTCTATAGATTACCTCTTTCTTATTAATTTTTAGAAATGATAAATGATATTTATTTGGTAAGTAGGTATAACATAACACTTATACACGTCAATCTTTTTTTGTCATTGTTAAACTAGATGAGGCCGGTATTTCCTAACAAACTCAGAGGTCAAAGTTTCTTTTAAAGTCAATGTCTGTGGTGGATCTGGTGTGTCTTTTGAGGAAAGTACAACACAGATTTGAGTGGACCTGTCCAGACAGTGCAAGCATTTGTCAGTTATCGTGTGGCTCAAACTTAGAACTTTACAGGCTATCGTTTCACCACTTTCTCACCAGCCGGTCGATTCTGTAAACATGTCGAAGTAAAGGCTTGGGTAAAGTGATCACGAGGTGAGCTGTCAATTCATACAATCAAGATGTCACGTTCACAGAGTAAGCTGTCATTCCATCTTGATTATATGGATTGACAGCTCACCTCGTGATCACTTCACCCAAGCCTTCACTTTGACATGTTTACAGAATCGACCGGCTGATTGCGAGTCTGATGCGGTCAATGATAGAGCATGCTAGCCTATCGGGCAACACAGACTCTGGCTGGAAATTCCACGCTTTATACTTTATGTTAACACGCACAATGAAACGATTATAATAATAAATAAGCCATTTATTATTTTTCATTTTTTTAATGCTGTTTTACAATTATTTGATTACCATGCACTAAGTTGTTTCAATTTATTCAATTTCAATTCTTCTTTCTTTAAAATCCTATTTTAATTTTTGATGAATTGATTTATTATATTTTTTATTTAGTTTATTTATAATGACAACCCCTCTGTTGGGTAAAGCCCAATGAAACAATAATTTTACTAAAAAAAAATTGTCTACCAAACATAGTTCCTACACACAAACAAAGTTACCTCTCAATTAATGTAAATTTACATGATCACATAGCTGTAATTGCACTGGAATCCATTGAAAACGTGAAACATCGCAACTTTTTCCGCACGGTAGGCAATTTAAGCACCTATTGTGCGACAAATAAATCACAGTCCTCAGCTGTAACACAAACCGTCCCCAATCAGGAACAGCGATACCCTTTCCTCAGTTCCCTTTTGTAAACCTTACAGTATTTGTCTCAAACATACATTATCTATACAAATTAAAGCCATTCTTCACTTTAAAAACCTTCCCAGGCCATCATCCTCAAAAGACAAGACAAAATGCTACTTTACGTCGATGACTAAGCGAGAAATGACATGGGTCAACGATACACCGCAATTTGTATTGTGACGCTCGTGTGCCCACGGCTCTATCTCTTTAGAAATTCACCTTAGTGCCGCGTCATATTTGAGATATGACGTCATTTTGGGGGACGCCTTTGTTGTGTACCCACCTTATATAGATTAGAGGGGGTATTGTCTTTGGAAAATGGCCGTAGCCGTGTTCTATTTTTTTAAATGTTACTGGCTGTTTTTTTTTTACCTTTCGTTTGGTCATGCTGGTATTGAATAATTTAATGTCGTACTTATCAGTTCCATACATTCCAGTGGATAACTTATATAATTCAATAAAATTCTAATCAAGTCAGTCCCACACTGTCCAGACGCCACGCAGAGACCCACTCAATTTGTTTTATGTTCTGTATGGTGTCGGACGTAAAAGAATAGCACCATCCCATCACTTCCCGTGGGTTTCGTAAGAGGCGACTAAGGGACTTACCAGAGAATGAGCAGCAGGATTCTCTGTGCATTGCACAGCTACACTGCGTTTTTTTTTTTTTTTTTTTTTTTTTTATTTAATATGGGTTTGCTCTTGACTCTAGTCTAGGTCATAGATGACAGAGACAAAGTCGACGATGGAGCGAGCCTACCCAGAAGAAGCCTGTTCACTCTAATTTTGAAGAGATTAGGGTTGTATGCGTTCGGAAACACAGACGCAGGCAGAGAGTTCCACTCCTTTGCTGTGCGCATTATAAAAGACGTTTGGAAACGTTTAGTGCGAATTGGTGGAATAGCAACAAGGTAGGGATGGTAACTTGCGTTTGCCAACCTGGCGATTATGGCAACCTGGCCCTTTGGGGGGGAGCAATGTCTTTCGGCTGATGTGATGATGATGATGGTAATCTCTTGAATTTTATTCACTACAAACTTTTCAATTACCATACATATAAAATGGTAAATGTAAAATGGAAGGTAAGAAAACGGAAACCAAACACGCGTCCACGTCTTTTCCAATTAATTATGTACTACGTTATGACGTCTGTCCTTCCAAATTGCCTCGGAAACAAACCAGCTGTTACATGTCACAGTTTTTTTACCGGAGTACAGCGATGATAAGCCACTTATATTTATATTTTATATCTAACAAAGGTATTTTGGTTTAATACGGTCCTTGAACTAAACAATCTTGTAGGATATTAAGAGGTATATTTAGGTTTGAACTTAAAGATATACTTAAGGAAAGAATATAATAGATAATCCTGTTCCTAAGCCCACATATGTATATTTATATACATTACTTACAATGTGTGTTATTCTGGAGATATAAAAGTTACCATTTAAAATTGGTTGGGAGAAAGTATTAAATAAACAAAAGAAAATCGATTCTTCGAATATACTAATGGGTCTAGACAACCTGAAATTCTATCAATGATATAAATAAAGTATTTTACTATAATAAAAAATCGAAATGAATGAATACTTATTTGAAAGATTATATTAAAACTTTACATATTGTGTCTTTAAAACCGAGACGTAATACTCTTTTGAAGTTATTCTTCTATCCTTGTCACACAAAATGTGTTTTGTACTGGATGGCTTCAATTCAATATGGCGGGGCTTGTAAGTGATATCACGCGCAATTAGTGCTGTCTCTGTTTTTTACAGATTTGAAAACGCTGTCTACTCCGCCATTTTCTGAGATATTTGGGCAATCTTTTTAACTGCGTCTTGTCTGCTCTCTAGGTTTTGAGAAATTTAATTTAAAAAATCCAGTCATTTAGGTACCCTATTGCCACCGGATACGGCTTCTGACTACCCGTAACGTCTGTCAAAGATCTACAAATGACAGCCGGGACCAACGGCGTAACATTTATTTATTTATTCGCTCCAAACATACAAATATCCTTACAGGCTAGACCCAATGCGATATTGTAGCACACTTAAAATTAATTGGTTCCACTGTTTTAACCATAGCAATTCTATAAGTAGCTGTTCTTGTAAATTCACCCAATAATAATAATAAGAGAAAGCCGAGAAAGATAAGCAAATCAAATATATTGACTTGGCTCGCGAGGTTGTCGACATGTGGGATATGGACTCAGCAATCATTGTACCGATAGTCGTGTCAGCCAATGGCTTAATAGCCACGAGCCTCGACCAGCACCTCAGGAGGCTCTCGTTAGGCAGCTGGATCAAGGGCCTGATTCAGAAAGTGGTACTTCTGGACACGGCTCGTATTGTTAGGAGGTTCCTCTCTCTTGAGCCCTGACCGCCAGTAGCTTGATCGCTGTTCCCGATACCGGTGGGCTACTATTTTTATATTTTAAATGTTTTGTTTTTGTTTTTGTATCTTTTAAGAAATACTTATTTAAAAGTGTAAGAAATAAGTTTAAAAAATTAATAAACGGATAAAAATAATAAAGCTTTATTTCTCTACACATTTACAGAGTTAATAAAAAATAAAAACATAGAACTATTGAAAAGTATTTGCTTATGTAGTCCCTCTTGGGTAAAAAGCCTCCTCCAACTTGAACCATTCTTCGCGGTTTTTGGCAGTTTGCATCCATTCTTCTCCTGCTGTGTTAAAAATGTCTTCCACCCATCTTTTCCTTTGCCGACCTACACTCCTCTTGCCAAATAATAGTAAATACTTCGGACAACTCACACACGGTCATCCGATCCCAAAGTAGGCAGAGCCTGTACTATGGCAACCAGACAACTGATAAACATACTCATATATTTCCAAATACATACATATTCTAGACAAATAACACCCAGACACAGAACAAATGATCATGCTCATCACACAAAGATTTGTCCTGGGTGGGAATCGAACCCACGACCTCCGGTTTAGCAGTCAGGGTCACTAACCACTCGACCGACAGGCCAGTCAAAATTCACCCAAAGTGCAACAAAATAAATGTCTATGTCATCAGCAATGAGGTTGAACATACTTTTCCGAAGCACGGAGGAAGCCAACTAAACCTCAGTGTCAAACCAAAATAAACTCAAAAAATAATCCCTGCCTTTGTATACTTGTACTTACCCTTAAATCAACACCAAATAACACATTATTTATTTAACAGTATTGCGACACAAAATAAAGATTTACAAAGAAATCCTCTTGAGTAAATACGCTGACGAAATCAAAGGCTTCTCGGGGGATGTTTAGGGAAACAATACGGATAAATAATACATCTTCGGTTGTCCATGTAATATGTATTTATTTTGGTTAAGCTTACAACATGATGTGGGGAATACAGATTAAGTCCTTAGAGATCAGACAAGAAGTAGCAGTCATCTCAGTAACTTCTTTATTTAATTTGATTGTGTATATAATGTAAATTATATATGTATTTCTATTTGAAGTATCGTCTTGCTTGTCAATACTGATATTGTCTTGCTTGTCAATATGATCATGTTTTTTTACATGCCTCCTTTACACCAATGCTCCTGACATGTTATCTCTCCACCACACCTGGTGGCAGGTAGAAAATGCCTAAGGCATTAAGTTCGCCACGATTGAAACTCAGAACTTCACTGTCACAAAAAAAAACGGGTTGCACTCTTAACGCGCAACTCAACTTAACGTTGTGCATTTTTTATATTTTGGAATGATTAGGGAATAATTTCGCACGAATTGCTTTAATTATCAGTATAAAAGTACTATAATTTATGTGGTAAAATACAATATTCATTTATTGCGCTATCGTACACAAACATGACAATTTATATTACATAAATAATTTAACACTTCAGAACTATTACAATTATTTTACATTAAAAAGTTTATATCAACGAAACAGCAGGAGCAGGCATACATCACACGGCGGCGGTCTACTCTGCCTCCGTCTTACGAATTTTCGATCAGGTCACGTGTCCTGACGCGAGTTTAACATTTTTCACCCATCCCAAAAAAGTGCACAACGCCGCTAAAGAAGTTTTCACTTCAAAAATATTTTACCTCTATTCATCATCATCATCATCATCATTCACAGCCCGACTTCACCCGCTGCTGAGCAACTTTTCTTGTGCCAATTTTTTTCCTAATGGCTTACCCTCATTTCACATATTCAAACCACATCTACATGAAAATCGTCCCCATCCTCAGATTTGAACCTCATGTACTCATTAACGTATGTAGACATTGATAAATGGGGTATGCAGGACCCGACTTATGCGTCGTCTTATATTTTCTGCCTACCCTAAGATAAGGGATGGATCGGGTCAGGAAACGTGACTTATGGTCAGCAATAATTTTAGTACGCTCAAGGTGCACCCTGTTGACCGTTGTCATAACCCTTGTGGATCCAACTTATCCTACTTTTATTATGAACTAGCTGTCGCCCGCTCGGCCCGCTCGGCCCGTAAAGGACGGAAATTATCCTTAAAAAACAAACTATTAAAAGAAAAACATCAAAATCCGTTCAGCTGTTCTGTCGTAAAAGAGTAAGAAACATCCGTCCATTCATCCATCCTCACAAACTTTCGAATTTATAATATTAGCAGGATATGAAAGTTTGTATCTTTGCTTGTTGATTAAAGGATATCATTTGGGTTTCATATATGTTTGGTCCAAATGTGTAAACCCAAATAAAAGAAAAAAAGAAAGATAGAAAAATATTCTCTCTTTTACTCGCACAAAACACACAGAAAAGTACAATAAATTAAAACTAACAGTCATAAAAAAATATTGATAGAAACTAGAACAGCATGAATTTAATATGTGCGAGGCTAAAAAGGTCCCTATCTCAGCATATGCTGCGTTATTTAAAAAATAAATAACATAAAACCAAGTACAGTGACGCTAACAGCCTTGGTGTTCGAATTAGAAAGGCTAAGATAAGATTTATCAGATTAAAGCAGTTTTTATTTTGGCACTTTAGAATTTGCATCATAATTCGATTATAACTATCGACCCACCCCAGTTTCACTCGGGTGCTAACTATGCTATACACAAACCAAAGTGATTTAACCGTCCCAAAATCTGATTTAGAAAAAGTAAGAGAAAAAACAGACAGACAGTGGCACACAGCGACTTTGTTTTAAGCTTTTCGAAATCACAAGAAAACCTACTTTTTTCACTTCAATTATCAAATGACTCTTTACGCTCTAGATGGAGCAGAATGGAGTGTCAGACTCTTACAGACTAAAACCCAGCCGTGTTCCTCCAAAGGCCCTTTGCGTTCCAGGGCCGCTTTGACTCTTTTGAACAAATTCCGCAACCCTGGCAGGAAGAAATGCTACAAATATTTTAATGTGTTAGTATGAGGAAAAACTAAGTATTATATATTTATTTTTATTATTTTTAGCCTGGTGTGTCCCACTGCAAGGCAAAGGCCTCCCTTTCTTCCTTCCATTCCTCCCGGCTTAGGGCAAGGTACAGACACCAGCATATCAAGCGACCCGATACTGTAAAATTTTCCCAATCAACCTTGAACCTAATACTTTGGCGATAAAGTTGAAAATCTTTTTAATAAAATTGACAGATTGTTTTACCTTGATATGCTGGCGTCTGTGCTTAACGGATTTAGATGAAACTTTACAGTAATAGGTAAAGCTCCAGAATAACGTATAGGCTATAATAATTTATAATTTAGTTACTGATTAAACGCAAGCGGTGCAGCAGGCGGCAGCTAGTCCTTACATATTATAAAACAGAGAGAGAGAGTAGAAAAAGGATTGTTTAGTTTTGAGAGATTGTCGTGGAAAATACACTTATTAAAACAACGCACTTCTGAAACACCTCGTTTAGTTCATTCACCTCACTGATGATGATGACTGATGTCCATCACTATCACTACATATTATAGAACAAAGTCCCCCGCCGCGTCTGTCTGTCTATTCGCGATAAACTCAAAAACTACTGAACGGCATTTCATGCGGTGTTCGCCAATGGATGGAGCTATTCATGAAAAAGGTTCAAGTGTATAAGTCGTCCCGAAATTCCTACGGGAACTGAAAAAAATCGAAAATGTGCGTACGTAGTCGCGGGCAAAAGCTCCAAAAGGTATCTATAAAATATTCATAGTTTGGTTAAAAATAAATTTCTCAATTTCCTACTCTATTTACCCAGCCTCAATATTCCAATAGCCTCAATCTTACTCTGAGGATTACAATTTTTTCCTCCTCAAGGGAGATAATTATTGGTAGACCAATTTCTTAAATTAATTCGTTTTTATAGGCAAGACTTTACGAATATAACATTTAGAAATTTTACAAGTGTGTACTGTTTACATTTTAAACAAAAATTCCCTTGTTACGAGTTTGCTTAATAAATGGTTTTTCTTTCTTCCTTCCAAAACTGCTTTCGATACATGAAAAATTATGGTATTTTGCACTACTGGTATTCTGTAAACTTCTCTATACCTTAACCTTATCGTAAGACAGGATACCATTTGAGGAGTGGCTGGAGAGGCGCCACGGCGTCCTTACCTTCCGCCTGACGCAGGTACTCACCGGACACGGCTGTTTCGGGAAGTACCTGTTTCGGATTAAGCGGGAGGACACGCCCGGGTGTCAGCACTGTGATGATCGCCCGGAGGACACGGTGGAGCATACGGTGGAGGTCTGCCCTGCTTGGGCGGAGCACACGGCGTCCTCGTCGAGGCGATCGGCGGCGGCAACCTCTCGCGTCCGGCCCTGGTTGAATCCAGGGTCCGGAGCGAGGAGGCTTGGGAAGCGGTCACCTCCTTCTGCGAATCAGTAATGCTAGCGAAGGAGGAGGCGGGCCGCGCGAGGGAAAGGCAAGGCCTTCGTCCCAACCGCCACTACAGGAGAAGACGCCCCGGGCGTCGGGAGACGCAGGGCGATCCCCGGCCCCCGTAGGCGCGGGCCTGCGGACGGCGAGCGTTGGGTGGCTCGCTGTCCGATCACCACCAGGACCGGGTCGATGGCGCGTTGTGTTTCACGCGCGCCTCAAAGAGATGTCAGCATAGAGGACGGGGCCCGCTAGGGCCAGAGCCTGCCAGGGTTGCGGAATTTGTTCGAAAGAGTCACCGCGGCCCTAGAACGCAAAGGGCTTTAGAAGGAACACGGATGGGTTTTAGTCAGTAAGAGTCTGACACGCCCTTCCGCTCCACCCAGAGCGGAGGAAGTCATTTGATGTATTCCCATCCTTAAAAAAAATATGTGTATGTGTGTAGGAACAGGGTGTTAAGTCCCGCACACCTCCACTGAAATGGATCCTCCGACCAGACGGTTGTTGTGTCTGGTGGGCAACTGCCCGATAGTTGATATTCGGACTGTTGTATATGTTCATATTGCACGGAGAACTTTGCTTGCGCGATGCAGGATTTCGTTGTTAGTTCGTAGCTGACAAGATACATGGCGTTGCGGTTCTTTTTGTTGACGTACAAAGTTTGCTTCTTCGTTTTTCATGTGGCGGCATTGATGCCGCTACATATGACATCAGAGCACTTACTTTCTGTAGTGCTATTCTGAGAAATTCTTACTATGAAAACTAAGGTGAAGAGAGCATGAAGTGAACTGTCACGCCACACTGAATGGATTGACAGCTCACTTCACCGATGTTTTCACGAAGACATTCTATACTCTCTCAGATAGCTAGACTCCGTGAAGATTAACAGCCATAACTGGAATTCATTATCATCATCATAACAGCTGAAAGACGTCCACTGCTGGACATAGGCCTCCCCCAAGGGGGGTTGCCATAATCGCCACGCTTGGCAGACGAGTTGGCAATCGCAGTGTAGCTGATCCAATGTACAGAGAATGCTGCTGCCCATTCTCTGGAACTGAAATCGGGTGAGTAGAACTATAGATACCACCAAAAACCTAATCAGAACCTCAACATTCTTAGAGAAAACAAGTCTCTATTAACATATAGTTTAGAGTTCCTGTTAGAATAGCTAGACATAATATCATATTCATAGCATCTAGCAACTCTTATCTAATAATTTCCCTTCATTTCCCAATAAACATGGAAATGAAATCCAGAAGTTATGACATCTTATTACTGTTCCAACTCGAGCAAACTAACTTAGGAATAATATGGTTATAATTATATCTAGATATACACCCACATTCTCGTTCTGATGCTAGGTAAGCAGAAGTTCTTGCGTCTGTCTGTTTTCCATAATTAGGCATATGATATTCATTACATTGTTCCTGGCTCTATGGTTTAAATGATGGGTAAGTAATAGATGATATAACAACAAAATCTCTAATATTTACAACATATAACAACAGAAGCTATAATTTTATTTAAAATAACGATTAGTTAATAAAATAAACAATTGATATCATTTTAAAATAACTAATTTTTATAAGCATAACATAAATTAAATATAAAATCGTTTGACATACCACTCAAAAGACATAAAAACATAACTAGTAACTGATTACCACCTGCGCTAAGATAGTTTGACGGAGCGCCGCTTCGCGAGGCTATTTCTGGGTGGTTTTAAAAAAAATAACTAGCCAACTAACTTCTAAACCTAACCCTGAGTCGGGGTGTTAACCATGATGACGTTTTTTATATATATTAAACGAAAAAACATTTGGTCTAACCAAATGATTTTCGATTACATAAACGTTATATCAAACAACGTTATACTAAATAAGTTTTAGAAGAAATAAATGTTATACATATTTTAAAAAATATATCAACAGTTGGTATTACTCACATTCTTCTACAATAACAAAATGAACAATAATAAAATGAAATTAGACCAAATGACTTTATACGTTATGAAACATAACCTTAACTGATGGTATACTAGACCTAACTCTGTAGAAATAAATGTCTTTTTCATTTCAGCCAAAAGACGCCGCAATTTGTGTCTCTCGCAGCAGATTGCCGTGATCCTCACCAGGTACATTTTGTGCTTAGGCCTCGCAAGCACATACTGACAGAAATGTGTAGTGTCAAGAATTTCAAATAATATTTCCCGAGGCCTCCTTAGCAGTAAATCAACCGGTTCATGTAAAAGATATAAGATTATTTTTTTAATTCAGCTTATGCGGTCCCACTGCTGGCAAAGGCGTCCCCCAAATCCTTTCGGGTATTTTTTTCCCAGACCAACCCTTGCTATAGACTTCTTGATCGTCTTGCTAACTCTTCTTTTTTTTTAACGGGGGAAATCCTCATGGATGTCCTCCGCCTTGGGGCGGGCGGACGGGTCTGTCTCCCACCTACGCCGGGGATCGCGGGAACGTATGCGACTTCGTGGCTGTGCCAATTCTTCCTAGGCCAGCCTCGGTGGCGCCGTCCATCCTCAGGCACCCACTTTGTGGAAACCAATGAAAGAATAACTACTCAGCAAAAACTTCATCTCATCAATATTCACTTCACGAAAATGCAACTACCAATAATATGACCAAGAATTATTTTTTTCCCCAAGAACACTCTATAACAAACGCCTAACACAACATATTTCAATATAACAACCATATTTCAGCAGATCAGTTCAGGCGTGTCCAGAATCCCGAGTGAAGCCGCGGGTCAAACTAATAGAGAATAAATCTTAGTATTGTATTATACCGATGAGATTGCATACGCTGATATGTTGGGTGAGGTGAAAACATACGGATCTGGAGAAGGAACGGGCGCGCTGCTTACTTTAGATATTTAAGAGTGCATTTTTCGTCGCATAATGCTTGTGAGTATGACGTGCAAAATAAAAGTTGTAATAGCATTTTCCCGAATTCTGAACTATTTCAATGAGGTTTTGTTAATAATTTGTTTCGAAGAAGATTTTGGTGGCTAGAACAAGAGATTAGACATAGTCAGTACCCACGGAGAACAAATTAAATACTCCTGAATTAGAAAAGTGCCTTTGCCTTTTCATCGCATTCTGCAGTAAATATGGGTTACTGTCACCCTGTATCACTAACTAGCTTTTGCCCGTGACTTCGTACGTGCATAACCAGTTTTTTCCCGTTCTCGTATAGCCTATTGCCATCCTCATGAACGTCATCATATACAAAAAAATCCAAATCTGAGTGGTAGTTCCAGAGATTGGTGCGTTCAAACAAAAAAAAACAAACAAACTCTTCAGCATTATTATTTTATAGTATAAATTGTTATCTATACTAATATTATAAAGCTGAAGAGTTTGTTTGTTTGTTTGTTTGTTTGTTTGTTTGTTTGAACGCGCTAATTTGAATGATTCTTTCAGTGTTGGGTAGTCCATTTATCGAGGAAGGCTATAAGCTATATTTTATTTTTCTAAATTAGGGATCCGTAATAAAATTGCTATTTCGTAACACAAGGTGTAAAATCAAAAACCTTTTTTTGCGTGCGCTGCAAAAACTATTGACAATAGAACAAAATGATGTACGACGGGTTAGAAGATCCCATTAAGACCTACAAAAAAGTCCGCGAGAACATATATCTAGCTATCATGGTTTAATCACAATAACCCATTCTGTGTTCAAAATAAATATTAAATCGTCTAAAGAAAAAAAAACTACGTTAAATACGTATCGTAATATTAATCTTTATCGAAATTAATTATGTTATCAAGAGTATTTATGTAGAAGTAAAATACTTTTTGTTTCATCTCAATCGGATATTTCGTTTAAAAGTTATCACGTGTGTAAGATGTTAAAGAGTTGGTACCTATTAATGAGTTATGGGCCATAGAGTTTTTTATCAACATAAAATCCTGTAATAATCTTTTTCGAAATATATTTGTTGATGATACGTAAGTATAAGATCTTTGAAGAGTATAATAAATACATTTCTAAAATAACTCTGCTAAGGAAATCCACGCGCGCATAATGTTTTTAACAGTTCTGAAGACATTGATAATTGCATTAACTTCGGTAATGGTAGTTGAAACTTCTAATACAATTAAAGGAGTTTTAATCTAATAGAATTGAAAAACGCCCCAATTTTTTGGGTAACGTAATTCCTCCAAACTCACGAGATTCAACGAATCCTAAATTTTGTTTCTAATCTTAAAAATTAAAAGCAGAATATTTTTAGTAGGTATTTATTTCTTTTGGGCCAAGTTCTTTTGCAATTGTATTGAGTGCTTTTATCATTTGTATGCTCAGTATTCCACAATCACCAGTAAATTCTATAAAGTTCAATGAACTTATTTGATCTTTATTATGAACTTTATTATAGCAATACAGAATAAAGCGAAATAGTGATACAAAAGCGGCTTTCAAATAATTCTCAAAGAGATATTAAAAAGTGATCAAATTAACACAAAGGGCTCAAAACAGCTATTTTATAGGAACTAGCACTAACAAGTCTAAAGCAACTTGGGAGGTAACCAATTCTATGAAATTTAATATTCCTAAAATGATAGCAAGACATTTTAATGATTATTTTATAGACTCAGTTCAATCGAATGCCGATAATTTGCGAATAATACTCAAACAGACACATCATCAGGATTATATATCTAATCTATCTAAACTAATATTATAAAGAGTAAAGATTAGTTAGTTTGTTTGTTTAGAATTAAGGTTGATAATGTACATGTAAACTACACTTCAAATTACTCAAATCGGACCTTTCGTTTTAAAGTTACGACGGGCATAAAAATGGTCTAAGTAAGAAAAATGTTACGGTTTGAGCGAACTGGGGAGAATCTTAACGCTTAGTCCGATGAAGCTGAAACACGGCATTAATGTTTTGGATAAAAAAAGAAAAATAACAAATATTTGGATTTTTCGATGCTCTAAGTAAGAAAAATGTTGCGGTTGGAGCGAACTGGGGAGAAACTTAATGCACGGCATTAATGTTTTGGATAAAAAATTAAGAATAACAAATATAAGGGGCGAAAAGGGTTGATGAATTTTTCAGGAAGAGAAGGAATTGAAGTAAGCAATAATGTCCTCCACATTATTGCTTACTTCAATTTACGTGGAAATTGGAATGAACAAGCTAAAAGTGGGAAATTTGAAACAGATCTAACAATGTTTACATAGTCAACCTCTGGCGGGGTGAACGGGGTGAACTGGGTGGATAGTAGGCTGATCCTGAGACCGTTGAATGGATATCGTAGTGCTTAATTTTCCAAAACTTACCTTTAAAAAGGGTTTGAGGGGGCGTTGAAGTTTGTGGAGTACCTACTAAATCCGCGAGGACGAAGTCGCGGGCGAAGTGCTAGTATTAGTATATAGATTTCTGTGCAAAGGAGTCTCCCATGACTTCCAGCTCAGACGGTCTAAGCAAAAACACACATCTACACATAGTAATAATATGTATATTAGATATAGTCGTTTGTGGCCGTTCATATTAAAATTTTGAAAAAAAATTACGTAGTAGTTTGTGTAAATGTGTAGGGATTATGAACGGAAGGACAGGAAATAAACACACACTCGTCCACGCCCCGATTCCCACCCCGTGCGTTTCCATCACTCACAGAGACAAACATTGGCATACGTACAAATTATAATTGTCTTGAAGCTTTGCCAATGTTTGTCAGCTAGCTTGTATTGTCGTACTGATGAGTATTTATGTACATTATGTACAAATAGGATTGCGCTAAAACTGTGATGTTTACTGTACAATGTGTGTGAAGTGTGTGCAAACGTTTGGGGGAATGGAAATGACTTCTTCTTTGAACTTGGGTTTTGCAGTGGGTAGCTTTGTGTTCCTGGTTTTGGTATTATGAAGCTACGTATCTGCAAATTTAGCTTAAGAGAAGGTTGGTTTATGTTGTAGTATGTAAAATGCGATGGAAATTTTGATCAAAGTGAAAATAATTATCTCTAAGCTCGTTATGTTAATTATAAAATTTTCCAAGTTACTGCATTACGTGGTAATAGAAATTAAGTGATTTATTTATGTTCCTCGTGCACTTCATTGTGTATTTTATTATTTGCTTATATTCTTTATTAATAAATGTTAAACAGTTGCACAAAATGTTTTAAGATTATAAATAAAATAATGAAATTGTCAGGCCTCGCCTAGTTCAGAAGATAGAGTCAATATCTTAAGTAAACCTCTTTTTACCACCAGTAATGCTGCTGGATTATTACTAAAGAGGTGTAATGTATATGATATTAGTATACCTATCTAGATATTAAGTAATCTTACTTGTAATTCTTGTTGCTAAAAATATTTATGTTCGTTCTATCCATCTTAAGATTGTCTGGAAAATATCGCTATAATCCCACTAATATCGAATAATTTCTGTATTACATTTGGCGTACAATAAAGTAGACATATATATTATTACTTTTATCTATTGTCCAGATAATTTAAATGTTAAAGTTATAATTAAATTCCATAAAAGAAGCTTGGAGCTTATGATATAGCTAGATATTTTTAGATGTAAATCAGAAGTACATAACCCGAATCCAATCCTTAAGGGTTAAAAAGACAGCCTGTCCACAATATATCACCAACTAGTATACGCCTCTTACCATCCCCCATAATCATGCGTAACTACACTCGAGCTACAACGTAAACCATATAAATCAATCGACCTTGATAATTTATACATACATGTGTACAAGGCTCGGCAGATGAGCTGACTTACGAATACATAGTTCAGTCGTAAGTCATCTCATCTGCCTAGACTTTTCCCAACTATATTGAGGTTGGCTTCCAGTCAAACTCGATTTAGCTGAATACCAGTATTTTACGTGGAGCGGCTGCCTACCAGACCTTCACAACTGGGTTACACGGTACTTCTTTCCAAGCCTGGTTTCAGATTTTTTGCTTTCTGACTAACCGTAACGACTGCCAAATATCTACAAATGACAGCCCGCTACTGAGGCACGGAGAAGTCTCACTATGTAAAAACGGTCACCCATCCACAGACCGACCCCGGCAAGGGTTTCTTAACCTTTAAGACCGGCCCTAACGGCTATTTTTATTTAGCCACGAGCTCCTACAAGCTACAACGTAAAACATATAAATCAATTGATCTTGATAAATTATACATGTATGTGAACCGAACTAGTCGTAAGTCATCTGGAATCCACAAAGGATAGGGTCCCCTTTTATGACCCTATCGAATGGGGAGGCCTATTTTATTGATTTTCGTTTTATAGGGGCTTCTCTTGGTTGTAACTGTAGCATCGGATTGGAGATGATGACTTGGATACGTTATTTATGGGTAGTTCTCGACTTAAAGGTTCGATCGGTTTATACTAAACCCAACTAGTAATCTTCTGCGTACGTTTCTGATGATAGACTTCGTACGCGAATACCCCGTGTTTCCCGTATAGCCTATAAGCCTTCCTCATGAATATAGCCATCATATTTTCCAAATCCAACTAGAACTTCCAGAGATTTGCGCGTTCAAATAAACAAACAAACTCTTCAGGTTTATTATATTAGTATAGATTTAGAAAGGGGAAAATATACACCAAATAAAAAAAAAAACTAAAAGTGCTTATTAAAACCTTGCTACAGAAATGTTATGTACAATTAATTCTAAATATTTGAAATCAGTTAAATCTAAGGTTATGGCTACCACCTGAAAAAAAATCCAATTACTAAACTAGGTATCCGTAGTGCGGGTTTTACACTTTCGGAAAGTTAACCTTTTAAACGCCATTGTCACGAATACATACCCAACAAGCGCGCCCTGTACGCCAAACGTCAGAAATATGTGACAAATAGTACGGCGAATTTGTGGCTTGGCGTCGGGGGCACGCCGATGCGTTTATGCTCTGGCGGTCAAAAGGTTAAGAATACACAGGCGTAGTATCAAATACTGGTTGTATAGACCAAAAGTAAAGAAGCTTCGTTTTCTCTCTAACTAGTGACTAAACATAAGTCCCATGTTATTGGGAAGCAATATATCAACCAGTGGGCTCCAGACAGGAACATTTTTCCCGCCTTAGATAAGTCCGAACAAATGTTACTAACAGCTACCCACGTCCCTTTTCTTAGATTTTTATTGTTTTATTTATTTCTAAACCTATGTTCTGAGAACCGGAACAAAGATCGGATTTATTTGGATTTACACTTAGATAAAAATCGGCCAAGTGCGATTCGAACTCGTATGCAAATGGTTCCGAACGAATCATATATTAATTTAACATGAAATTTTACAAACCATGGACTTCTCATATCTTTTCCTGTAATCTATAAGTAAGGAAAAATCTATTTCATATTATCAACTTTATAAAACAATATTTTAAAACTTCTACTTTAAACGAGCAAAAAAGTAGATGAAATTTGTGTCCGTACTGTTGACTACTGAGCAGTTGCATTGTCTGTAGTCCACTCAAGATGAAGAACAGGTCATAATTGTCATAGATATAATATAAATAACAAAAATCCTCGGAACTGCACCGACATTAAATTTTAAACGCTGTAGGATAAGAGATTTAACCTAAACTAGGTAACAAACTTTGCAAGTTAAATAAAGGTCGTAAATATGTTAGGTATGTTGAAATTCTGTGAATCAGAAGTCAGCCATAGGCACCCCACCTCACATGCAACCAAATGCACCTGGTATACAACATCACTTACTCCTAATCGCCAAGACTACAGAAACACAATTAAAACTAGCCAACACAGCTCAGCCAATACTAGAAGATATAATTCCATGCATAAAGAAGCTCGTTAAAATGATAGATATATTGAAATTCTCTGAAGCAGAAATCAGCCACACATGCAACCAAATGCACCTGGTATACAACCTCACTTAGTCCTAATCGCCACGATTTTAGAAACACAATTAAAACAAGCCAACACTGCTTAATAAAAGACGGAACAGCCAACACTAGAAGATATAATTCCATACATAAAAGCTCGTTAAAATGTTAGATATTTTGAGATTCTCTAAAGCAGAAATCAGCCACAGGCACCTAACCCCACATACAACCAAATGCATCTGGTATACAACCTCACTTACTCCTAATCACCAAAACTACAGAAACTCAATTAAAACTAGCCAACACATCTTAATAAAAGACGGAACAGCCAACACTAGAAGATATAATTCCATACATAAAAATGTCGTTAAAATGTTAGATATTTTGAAATTCTCTAAAGCAGAAATCAGCCACAGGCACCCAACCCCACATGCAACCAAATGCACCTGGTATACAACCTCACTTAGTCCTAATCGCCACGATTTTAGAAACACAATTAAAACAAGCCAACACTGCTTAATAAAAGACGGAACAGCCAACACTAGAAGATATAATTCCATACATAAAAATGTCGTTAAAATGTTAGGTATATTGAAATTCCCTGAAGCAGAAATCAGCCACAGGCACCCCACCCGACATACAACTAAATGCATCTGGCATACAACCTCACTTACTCCTAATCGCCAAAACTACAGAAACACAATTAAAACAAGCCAACACAGCTTAATAAAAGACGGAACAGCCATAACACTAGAAGATATAATTCCATTCATAAAAAGCTCGTAAAAATGTTAGGTACATTGAAATTCTCTGAAGTAGAAATTCAATGTACCTATCAGCCACACGTGCAACCAAATGCATCTGGTATATAGCCTCACTTACTCCTAATCGCCACGATTTCAGAAACACAATTAAAACAAGCCAACACAGCTTAATAAAAGACGGAACAGTTATAACACTAGATATAGTTCTATGCATAAAATCGAAGGCAGAAGCAGTCATATCTAGTATTCGGTACAACTTCGTGTTATGTGAACTGGGGGGACGATATTGTGGGACGTTTAGAACTGGCGATACGGATACGACACGGGTACGATGCGACCACGGCTGACAAATCATCAATACAATAAAACCTAACTTATAATATTATGAATGTGAAAGTGAGTTTGATTGTTTGTTTGTTGGTTTGTTACGCTCTCACGCCTAAATGGCTGAACGTATTTTGATGAATTTTAGAAGACCCTGGAGACGGTTATTGGCTACTTTTTTATGCGTTAATAATACATGAACGGCGAGTAAAGCTATACACAATGCAATACAGCTTCATAATAGGCGGAACAGTCATAACATAAGAGGATATAATTCGAAGCAGTCATATCCAGTACTAGCTTTTGCCCGCGATTTCGTACGCACATATCCCGTAAATTTTCGTTCCCGTAGGAATTTCGGGAAATCCTCTCTTAGTGCTCCCTACACTCCCCAAGGAACCTACATGCCACATTTCAGCTTTCTACGACCAGTAGTTTCAGCTGTGCGTTCTCAGTCAGTCACTCAGTAACGGAAGAGTTTTTAGGTTCTAGAGACTGGGACAACAGCCCTCTTCATCAAAGATGGCAGTCCTACCATTTTTTTTTTTTTTTTTTTTTTTTTAGGATGGGAAATCATCAAATGACTTCTTCCGCTCTGGGTGGAGCGGAAGGGCGTGTCAGACTCTTACTGACTAAAACCCATCCGTGTTCCTTCTAAAGCCCTTTGCTTTCCAGGGCCGCGGTGACTCTTTCGAACAAATTCCGCAACCCTGGCAGGCTCTGGCCCTAGCGGGCCCCGTCCTCTATGCTGACATCTCTTTGAGGCGCGCGTGAAACACAACGCGCCATCGACCCGGGCCTGGTGGTGATCAGACAGCGAGCCACCCAACGCTCGCCGTCCGCAGGCCCGCGCCTACGGTGGCCGGGGATCGCCCTGCGACTCCCGACGCCCGGGGCGTCTTCTCCTGTTGCGGCGGTTGGGACGAAGGCCTTGCCTTTCCCTCGCGCGGTCCGCCTCCTCCTTCGCTAGCATTACTGCTTCGCAGAAGGAGGTGACCGCTTCCCAAGCCTCCTCGCTCCGGACCATGGATTCAATCAGGGCCGGACGCGAGAGGTTGCCGCCGCCGATCGCCTCGACGAGGACACGGCGGTGCTCAGCCCAAGCAGGGCAGACCTCCACCGTATGCTCCACCGTGTCCTCCGGGCGATCCTCACAGTGCTGACACCCGGGCGTTTCCTCCCGCTTAATCCGAAACAGGTACCTCCCGAAACAGCCGTGTCCGGTAAGTACCTGCGTCAGGCGGAAGGTGAGGACGCCGTGGCGCCTCTCCAGCCACTCCTCAAAGAGGGGCCTTACCGCCGCAATTGTGGCGTGCCCAGCGCTGGGCCGCGATAGTCGCAGTCTCCATACCGCCATAGTATCCTGCCGGAGCTCCGTCCGCCGCGATGCAATTTGCCGTGGCAGCGGAGTTAGCGGAGCGTGGCAGTCCTACCATACGCCGATAACATGATTCGCGGCGTTTAAGTTTGCATTTGTCATGTTTTTGCAACTCATTTTTTTATTATTTACTCTTATTTATGTGTGTTATTTGGATATTAATCTGGCAATATACAATTTCATTTCATTTAATTTCATATATTTGTATTCGGTACGACTCCGTGTTAGTGAATTGGGGGGACGATATAGTTAGGGGTTTAGAACTGGCGATACGACTACGATACGGGTACGGTGCGACCACGGCTGGTGTATCATCAATGCTTGGTGGTTATTCGCATAGTTCGGATTTGTGCTCGTTTAATATCTAGAACCGCCTCACCACTCTCAAGGACTGAAAGCCAACCGAAGGTAGTTTCTCAAACTGATCATCATTTTCCAACTAAAAGATGATGATGACCAATCAGCTCTTATAAAATCTGTTTTGTAGACTCTACTACTGCTCCAATTCACCACAATATATCTTGGTAACTAGGCGCACAGTAGGTATAATAATATCTAACCGGTATTAGAAATCACCGCAGAAATAAAAAAACTTACACGTGCGTGAAGCCGATTTATTGAACAACTGATGAAAACATATTCGACACAGAAATCTACCTTTGAATTTTTCCAGTAAGATGTGCGGTTGGTCTATATTACCGTAATCCTTATCCCCACTATATTAGGGTCGGCATCATCGGTATTAGATGCAGCTCCAGTGTTCCACTCGTGTCTTTGTGATTTTCCTCTCAAAAGACCATCGTCCATAGATCATAGCCCTAGTATGATTCGTCTATCCAGATGGAGCTGAATACCAATATTTTATATGAGGTGACTTCCTATCTGGTCTTCAAAATCCAGTACCTTACTTGGTACCCTTTCAGGAGAGGTGTGTGGTGGTGGTATAGGGGTATGCAGAACAGTCCCACATACCCCCACTGAAAATGGGAGGATTCTCCTACCAGACGGTTTTGTGTCTGGTGGGCAACTGCCCGATATTTGATATTCGGACTGTGGTATATGTTCAAATCGCACGGAGAACTTTGCTTGCGCGATGCAGGATTTCGTTGTTAGTTCGTCGTAGATGGCGTTGCGGTTCTTTTTGTTGCCGTACAAATTTAGTTTCTTAGTTTTTTATGTGGCGGCATTAATGCCGCTACAGTGGAATGACAGCTGTTACCAACAGCTTTACCTGCTTACCGGGGGATGGAGAAGACCGAGACTCCTCGTAATTAATTTATTGCATAACATGTTTAAAAGCCTTACCCTTTCCCCCTTTTTTTTATGTCGGGGGGAAATCGTCATGGAAATCCTCCACCCTGGGGTGGGTGGAGGGGTCTGTCAGACTCTTACTGACTAAAACCACCCCGGTGTTCCATCTCCCACCTACGCCGGGGATCGCGGGAACGTATGCGACTTCCGCAATCCCCGGCTGGTGCCGGCCCGTCACTGCGGGCCTACCCTTTCCCCCTAACCCTTGTTTGTATCCTTTGTTGGACATCCAAATAATTTTAAAATAAATAATCGGTGCTTTTAAAATAAAACTGAATTCCACGCAGACGAAGTCGCGGGCAACAGCTAGTTTTAAATAAATAAGTAAAACCTTTCAGGACATTATGGCTAAATAATTAGAACCGCACGGACCAACCTTCAAGGTTAAGCAACGCTTACGAAGTCGGTCTGTGATGGGTGACCATACCGAGACTCCCCCGCGCCTCGGAAAGCACGTTAAGCCATTGGTCCTGGCTGTCACTTGTAGATCTTTGGTTTTCGCTACGGATTGACAGAAGCCAGGAAATCTGGCACGCTTTTGCCAAGAAGTTACCGTGTTATCTAGATACTGGGGTGTGAAGATCATATAGGCAGTCGCTCCACGTAAAATACTGGTAATTAGCTGAATCAGGTTGACTGGAAGCAGACCCCAATATGGTTGGGAAAAGGCTAGGTAAAAAAAAACCTCTCTTTTATAGTAAACTAGCTTTTTCCCGCGACTTCGTACGCGAATCTCCCATTTTTCCCGTACCCGTAAGAATTTCGGGACGAATACATATAAACCTTCCTCTTGAATCACTCTACCTATTGCTGAAAATTGCATTAAAAAAGAATAATTTAAAAAAACAATTAATGAAAAAAAAAATGAATGAATGAATGATTGAATGATTGAATTGAATGATTGAAAAAATTGTAATTTAAATTGAATTTTTATTACAACCAACATAGTTTTTACTAATAAACATATGGATCACTGGTTGTCCGAAATAAATAAATAATAATAATAATTAAAGTCCGTTGAATAGTTTAAAAGATCTAAGCGAAAAGGCAGCGGAAGCGACTTCATTTTATACAATGTATACAAGATCAACATAGTGAAAACAAAATATTTCCGTCTAGTCTTGATAATACAATGGCAAGTATAAGCCACCGCAGTTTGTTCCATTCCGGATGCCATTGCTATCATGACCGCATCTATATGATTAGATTCGCAGGGTGAATGACCCCTATATGAGATCGGATCGCGGGTTATCTGCGAATGTAGTAAGCTCAGTACATTTCAGTAATGTGTGTGAAGAAAATTTGTGCAATTTTTTGGAACGGACCTTGTTACAGAGTTGTACTTATGTGTTCCGTAGAAACGTGGTTATGGGATTCATTGGATATCAAAAGTAAGTGCAAATTATTTCTCTTTCAACAAAGGATGGGAAATCATCAAATGTGATATATAAAATGTCTGAATGAGCGGAAGGGCTTGTCAGACTCTTCCTGACTAAAACCATCCGTGTTCCTTCTAAAGCCATTTGCGTTTCAGGGTCGTGGTGACTCTTTCGAACAAATTCCGCAACAACTGCCTACTTAGCATATTATTTTTTTTATAATATTAATTATTGTAGCGACCGTCATACCTTTTTTTTATGTCGGGGGGAAATCCTCATGGAAATTCTCCACCCTGGGTGGGGTGGAGGGGTCTGTCAGACTCTTACTGACTGAAACCACCCCGGTGTTACATCTCCCACCTACGCCGGGGATCGCGGGAACCACAATCCCCGGCTGGTGCCGGCCCGCCTCTGGGGAGTGAGGTGTTTGACTCCCCTCGCTACGTCAAAGAGGGGCGCACGGGAACACCACGCGCCGCCACCTCGGGTCCGGATGAATGGGGGGCGATGGACATCCCCAAGTCCACCAACCCTGGACCCAGTTAGGGGGGCCGGAATTCAAATGAATGTCATTCATGTAGCCTTTTGAATGTAGTTAAATGACGTTAGTGTTCATTAAATCAGCATACATGATAACATTACGGACATTTATTTCCATTTTAGGTCAGAAGGGACCAGTCTAACTTTTAAAATAAATGGCAGCTCTAACATCGTGGCATATAAAAGGAATATCATGTACTTGTTCTTTTAACCGCCGCCATTAAGGCCAAGTACTTATCTCGCTGCCTGTTCCAACGAATAGGAAACTGAAAGTACTCACACTACGTATATACGAGTACCTACTTACTTTTGTTCCTTTTGATTATATTTTTTATTCAAAGTGTTGTAGGAAAAGGGAAGAGACATGGGCATTGTACAGTTAACTCCACAACAAAATCACACCTTAAAAAGACAATGATAATGGCAACCACAAAACACAGTTTGTAGAGGAGATTGCTTTTTATGAAATTAAAGAACAATCCTGCGTAATCAACACTTTAAAAGTCATATTTAGAAACACGATAGGATACAACATCCATATCAATAATATAAGTGCGAAAATAACTCTGTCTGTTTGTTACCTATTCACGATTTTACGACTAAGGGCGAGGCCAAACGAGCGTAATTTTGTGACACGTGAGTCGCGTATTTTGAGTTGCGCAATTTACGCTAAACTGAAACCCGGCTAGGCTGCTAGACCGACAGACGTTACTTCTGTTAGGTACCATCCAACCTTTGTACAGGCCGTTTGTGTCGGGCAATAGATCCATTAAGAATATTGTGCATTTACAAAGCATCAAAAGATGTCAGAAAGAGAAAGAGATGCTGGGTAAATCCTCTAAATAGGGACAGACTGATGTGTGAATAGTTCCCTACCTTATAAGACCGACTCATCCCGCACCCAATTCGTTTGATATAATGCGCGTGAGTCAGCAGAGAACATTTTGCGTCGCCGTGTGGCACAAACAGGATTTCTGTATGAAACTGAATGTAACGTAAATTCCGCGACTCATTTTACGCGACTCACAACTCAAAAAATTACCGTCGTTTGGCCTCACCTTAAACTGGTTCGGTTCAAACTCAGCAGTTTCGACTTTCATGCGTGGTTGGAGCTAGTATCTGATAAAAAACACTTAAATAAACTGACTGCATGTGCATACTCCAAACAGACACAAAACTCATATCGTAAACGTTTTGTGAGCTCAAAACGTTCATTGACTCCCACCAGGTGATCCTGGTCTGCACGAGGGTGTCAAAGGGGTAGATAAAAGTAGCATTGCATCGGAAATCTCAGAGCGCCTTCGTATACCAGTGGTTGGTTGCAAAAAAGCGTAGGCTTATATTCCAGGAAGTTACTTAAGCCGTGGAAGCAAAAACCCTTCCGGGCACATAACCTAAAATACGTCATGTTCAAAAGTAAAACGTTTTTCACAAAGCCCACAGAGTACTCGAATGATCACATCACATACGGCCAATGTAAACACAATAAGAAAAAACCCATCCAGCCTCTGGGCCGAAGCGAATTATGCGACGAAGTAGACCCAAAATATAATTACACATTTGTCGTGTTACTCGCATAACATCCTCATAATTTTATTGTGTAAAAAAAGCTTCAAAAAGATACCGAAAAAATATTCCCACATTTCCGCATTAAAATAGTCTTCAAAGATCTTTCTTACTTCGAAAGAATTTAACATTTAAAAAGCTTAATAGCTCCACCATTGAAAAACACAGATGTTCCTTAGAATAATCTCGAACTTTCTCCTTTTAAGCGAAAAAGGCTTTTAGAATGTAGAATTAAAAATTTAATAAAGATGGCGTCGGGGACTCGTAAATTATTACCAGTTGCTTTTATCACCTTTTTCGTGTGACAATGTTTTTTTTTTATGAAAATGGATATTTTTATCTTGAACACGACAGGATGAAACGTTTTCGCCTTTTTAACTGTATTGGTCTTGACATCAATGCCGTTTTTCGCGCCATTAACTTTAGAATTGAAAACTGAAATTATTTTGTAAATGTATCCTTAGTAACGGAATCATTTTCTTTTGATGTCGGCGACGTAAAGGAGATAAGGTCTTCCTATTAACGCGTTGTAAGGGGTAATAGGCGGGAATTGAGGACACGTTAGGCTAACGGTAAATGTGTTGCTTGGCGATCAAGGAGGTCGGGAATTCACCAAGTACGAACATTATCATTTATAGATAGCACAGACAATTTGGTTGTATGGAGTCCTTTAAGATCTTGTAAATTGTCATTAAGAACAGGTCCTTTCTAATTTTACATTAAGCTGTTGTCTTTTAATGCTATGTTGACTACAACTAAATAAATATTAAGAACTTCCTTCATGTACACGCTCGTTTCATCTAACTTCCTTCCCATTTGCCCTTGTCTGTTCTAGTTATTTATTTAATACTTTATTGTACACCCTTTAACAGGGATAAACATTTATAAACACAAGTTCTTAATCGCTCAGACCAATCTGAAACAATTAATTTTCTTTTTTCACGTAAACATAAAAAAATAATTCAAAGCCCTGCAGCGTTGAATTTTTGAGTGACATCACATCTACATACGGACAAAGCGCAACCGGACTCCATCTTTTGATGCGTCGATCCTTGAAAACTTTGTTTGATATGTTTAAGCAAAAAATACTTGTCCAATATTTTTTATAATCGTACAGAAAGACTATTTAGAATTATAATTTACTATAGTAGGCGCCAGATAATCGTGGAATAACGGTCATTGACCGACCTACAATTATTGTCATTTTTAATTTGAAAAACGGAATGAATGACACAAAGCTCTCCCGAATCATCATCTCTCGTGATCCTTAACATTGTCTAATAATGAAAAACGATTCATATTTAATTGTTCAGGTACCTATGAACAGTTATTAGGGAAAGGTCAATATACTTTATTCCACATTTATCTGGCGCCTACTATAGTTGCCGCACACGGCTCCGCTCGCGTGATTGTCGAAAATCATCCCAAGGGAACATATTCCCGGGATAAAAAGTATCCTATGTGTTATTCCAGACAAGACTCTACCTCTGTGCCAAATTTCATCAAAATCCATTCAGTAGTTTTTGCGTGAAAGAGTAACAAACATCCATACATCCATCCATCCTCACAAACTTTCGCATTTATAATATTAGTATGATTTTTCATAAAACATTCCTATTCCTTTAATCATATTGAAATTATCTCTAATTCAATAGATATAAATAGTTTAGAAAAAAGCTTTAAGTTAGTTATTGTTATTTGCAAAATAAAATCTCATCTGTTAAAATATATGTACTCTTGAAATCCGGGAACAAGCCCAGTTAATCAAGCAAGTACACAATGTAGTACATTACCACACCGGTTCTATATTCGTCCGCGATATCGATTGTTGTCAAAGCCTAGGTTTATTAACACGCGCGCACCCTGTGTTCGCTGTGGTTAAGGAACTGTATTGGTCTGCAGAACAGATGGTTAACTGTAACTACAGTGTATTTGTAGGCATGTCAAAGTCAAAGCATTTATTTCAAATAAACCATTATCAGGTACTTTTGAATTATCAAAGTCAGTCCGTCAAAAACATGAAGCTATTTGCACGTTTCATAGCGTAGATCTCTAAGGAGAAGAACGTGCAAGAAACTCCACGGACACTCTTTTAAGTCATTCTATGTCCACAAAAATCCTGGTTACATTAACCTTATTGCTTCTATATATGAGAACAATGTAAAGAAAGAAAACACAATTTATAGTATCAAATGAGGCAGCGGCAACTAAGGGATGACCAGTCTCTACTGACGGCGGCCGTTCACGAACATGACGCGTGCATCAGCACCATTCAGCTCAACCATTTTGAAGGGAACTGAATGATCCGATACACGCGCCACCATCAGCGAGACATTGGAGTGAGCATGACACACCCTCAACTGCCCCTGCTATTTCATGTCAAACAAGGAAACTATCTATTAACATAATGGTCATTAATTAATTAATAAATAATAATAAGATAATAAATTATTTTAACGTCAAATATTGTGTGATGTTAATTAACGTCTGCCAATATATAATTAGTAAATCTTTTCATTCTCAACAGATAAATAAAATAGACAACAAACCATACAAAGATGACAACCATTTAACCTGAAGTATGTGTTACGAAAATAAAAATAACGAGCATGGCTGCGTTTTAAAAGGTAGAAAATTGAATTCTTACTATTTTTGAACACAACACTCCCCGGGCGACTGTTGTGAAGAAAATTGTGTTTGAAAATTATCTATTCAGGGAGTTAACGAGTCTACTTGGCTCCATCGCTGAGAAAAAATGCTGAAAGAACTATTCAGCTGTATTCTATTACGTTAGAGAGGCGTTATTATTTATAAGGACTTCTACTTGACAAGTTTATAATTATTTATTTTAGTGTCAATCTTGTTTTCACTACTTTTTTTGAAGTGGGTAAGATGGTCGTAAATTATGTGTGAATTTATGTAGGTGACCCATTTCATAGTTCAAGTTGTTCTTAATTTGTATTATCAATAACTTTTAGTAAGTTTTAAGTGTTGTGTGCTACTTAGGATATTGCTTTGATGTTATTTTTGACTGGCCTGTTGGTCGAGTGGTTAGTGACCCTGACTGCTAAACCGGAGGTCGTGGGTTCGATTCCCACCCAGGACAAATCTTTGTGTGTTGAGCATGATCATTTGTTCTGTGTCTGGGTGTAATTTGTCTATAATATATATTGTTTATCAGTTGTCTGGTTGCCATAGCACAGGCTCTGCCTAGTTTGGGATCGGATGACCGTGTGTGAGTTGTCCCAAGATATTATTATTATTATTTAAAATGTATACAACACCCCGCAATATTTTAAAAACTTACCCGGTGCACAGTCCAATGGTAGTCTTCGCTGATGCTTTAACTATTCTGTGTGCTGTGCGGACAGCTTCTTACCTAAAAAAATTACGAGATGCGGAAAAATTGAAACAAACACACCAAGTCATAACGACTTATATTTATTTATTATTGATTGATTCGCGTTTGGTCACTATCACCAATAAAGACTATGAACTGTTATTATGGAAGGATGGCATATTAAAGTGGCTGCCAATTCGGCGTCGACGAGATACTCCTTCCTATCCCTTCTCTATACTATCCTGAATAATCTTGATTCTCCTCAATATCTTCGTGAACGCTTTGAGTACTAAAAAACTTATCGCACTGCTACTTCTCTTCTCCTTCGTGCTCCGCGTCACACTTCCAGCCGCTATGATGGCTCCTTCTCAGGTACTGCTGTGCGTCTCTGGAACTCTCTTCCTCACTCTCTACGCGACAGCCCTTCTCTTGATGTCTTCAAGAGGAAAATTAAAGAGCATTTTCTTTCACACTGACATAATATTAGTTGTATTTATGTTTATGGATATTTGTATTCATGGATGTAGGTATATTTATGTATATTATTTGTACACGGGGGCCTCCATGCTGATCTCTCTCTATCACTCAGAGGTTTGCTGGGAGAAAACTCAACTTTGAGTTAAGCTCGCCTTATACTATAGAGGTATGCGGTACAGAGAGTAAAATCCCGCATACCTAAATTTAAAGGGAAGGATCCTCCGACCAGACGGTTGTTGTGTCTGGTGGGCAACTGCCCCGATAGTTGATATTCGGACTGTTGTATGTGTTCAAATCGCACGGAGAACTTTGCTTGCGAGATGCAGGATTTCGTTGTTAGTTCGTCGTAGATGGCGCTGCGGTTCTTTTTGTTGCCGTACAAACTTTGCTTCTTAGTTTGGCAGCATTGATGGCTGCTACAGTGCATGAACTTTATTATGACTGTATGATGAAGTTGTTTTGGTGTACAATTAAAATTAAAAAAGGTTAATCCTGCCAGCCGCACAATAAATAGCACAAATTAAACAATACATTTAATTGCGTCTCAGTTGCCTATCACAAGATATCAATATGCAACACAGCTTACCACCGCTACGCCTGGTTCGTCGTTAGGGTGCACTACCACTAAGATCTGCGACGTAGCTAAGCGATACGAGGTAAAATAATGCAAAGAACTGTGGGGGAGCGGTGGAACTGTGGATCGGAGTATATATTTCTGTCAGAACTGTACCAGAATAACTTCAACCTGTTCACTCTTGTTCTGTTCATACTTAAAGACCCCAGTCTTTAAGTCAAGAGTGAACAGGTTAGTTCTAGGCCAACGTGCTCCATCGTTGACCTCATCATCGCTTTCCATCAGGTGAGATTGTGGTCAAACCTCTAAATCATCATATGCTTGGCCCAACTATATTGGGGTCGGCTTCCAGTCAAACCGGCTTCAGCTGAATACCAGAATTTTACGTGGAACGGCTGCCTACCAGACCTCCACAACCCATTAACTGGGTAACACGGTACTTCTTGGCAAGACTGGTGTCAGATTTTCTGGCTTCTGACAATCCGTAACGACTGTCAAAGATCTACGAGTACAAATTACAGCCGGGACCTGCTTTTACTTTCCGAGGCTCGGAGGAGTCTTGGTGTGTTAAGATGGTCACCCATTTACACACCGACCTCGGTAAACGTTGCTTAACCTTGAAGATCGACCCGTGCGGCCGATCGTCCAGCACGGTCCTATCAATTAATAAAAATAAAAAATCTGAGTGTGCGTAGATTTGTAACGAACTCTGTTGTGCACTGGATGTATAAGGGTGGTAGGGGGGCTACACCTAGATGTCAGCATAGGAGACGGGGCCCGCTAAGGCCAAAGCCTGCCAGGGTTGTGGAATTTGTTCGAAAAAGTCACCGAGCCCTGGAACGCAAAGGGCTTCAGAAGGAACACGGATGGGTTTTAGTCAGTAAGAGTCTGGCACGATCTTCCGCTCCACCCAGACAGGAAGTCATTTGTTGATTTCCCATCCTTAAAAAAAAAAGGCGGCTCCACCTACCAGGGTTTCTGCTTCCCATCCTTAAAAAAAAAGGGGGCCTCCAACCCTAGAGACTCACATCTTATATTTTTTAATAAAATCCCTCAAGATGCCTATCTGTAGTTGCACTTCAAAATTCTCTTTGTCCTATTACAACTGCTCTGCATTTAAGACAAGTAACTCCTACATATACATATGTAAATGCTCCGTTGAAAGTTGAAGTAATTTAATCGAGATGACAGACAAAACTTATAATCTGTTATGTCATATAATAATATATAGATATATTATCTATATCTATCTGTGGAAACACACCCTTACAGCAATCTCTTTCAATAGCAGTGTTGACAGTATTTTAGTTCACACGTACCTACAGACCACGTCCCATTTATTTTGAACGAGAGTTGTCGATATTTTCCTTCAACGGTTAAATCTTGTGATAAATCGCGGATACGTGTTTCAAAATGGGTGTCTGAATGTAACTGGTTCAACTTTTTGGGTAGAGGTGACATTATTTTAAGTAAATACTAGCTTTTGCTTGCGGCTTCGCTCGCGTTAATATACAGTACCAGGACGACCTGTTTTTTTTTATAAACCTATTCTAAAAATGAAACCTAGCTAGATCGATTTATCGCCCCGAAATCCCCTGCATACAAAATTTCATGAAAATCGTTGGAGACGTTTCCGAGATCCAGATTATATATATATACATATATACAAGAATGACTCGTTTAAATGTGTCAGATAGATAGATAGATAGATTTTCGCAAAAAAAATCGTCTCGGAGCCTATAAAATTCTTCAGAGTCTTATCTAGCGCTGCACCAAAATTGATATAAACTAGCGTCACAAACAAACTCATTTTTGCAATTATTATATTAGTTAGGATGTCACTATTAGTTTAGCGGTAACAATCTTTAGTTTTCGTGAAACCGTATATCACCAGAATATTACCACGAAACCATCATCACGTCCATTTCAGCCAAACGACATTAACTGCTGCTTTACAAACGCATCCAGCGGACGCACTAGATCGTCAGTTCGTTACGCCTTGTAGTAAGCGGTCGGTTCTCCAGAATTAGTCGGCCGTATAAACTATCCGTTCTGCGAGCTATGAACCTTGCCCGCTTCAATAATGTGGTCGGTCCATACAATTTGAAGAATTCTTGTTCTAAACTTACGTACCGACACAACACAGCCATGTTTATAAAGTGCTACACCATCGCTGTATACTATTATCAATCGCACATTATTAGTTGCACTATTATCAATTGCACATTTCTCAGCTGCCACGGTTTATTTCAATAAATTGTTTCTTTGAATTGTTCTTTTCACACGCACACTTTTATCGTGCACGTATTTTACATCGTTCTCACATTTATGTATAATTTCAACATGAATGTTGTAACTTTGTAAAAAGAAAGTCAGTCATTATTAAGATAAAAATGAAAAATATTCCGCTATTTTCAGTTGTTAGAACATGTTTCCAGAAATTGCCCCGTTTCGATTCTGTACAAAAATTATACAGACGCAGCGTTTACAGAATCTAACATCGTGTATATTGTAAATTCTGACAAACTAAAGTTTAAAGATTGTCCACTTAACGGTACACATTAATTTTCTGCTATAATAATATTCCGGACAGACTGTTATTTTTAAATTCTCGGAGCTTTGGTAGTACAGTCGATAAGGAAAGTGGTTTTAAAATTCATCCCGGTTTTATTTCATTTCTGCGTAGGAAACAAGGTTCTTCTACCAAACTTCTCTATATGTTCATTATTACTGCACATTCATACACAAAATTGACCTCACAACATTTCTTCATTCCTCCGCATTTCAGGCCCAAACCATGACGACCAACTTTCACACAAATTCCAATTTATTATAGGCGCCACATTTAAACGTGCTTCTTATACTAAATACAAAATTGTCAAAATACAAAAAAAAATCTAAGTATCGTGTTACTCAAATAATCCATAATCCATGTTTGTTATATTATATTACTGTTTAGTTTTTAATTTATTTTACTGTTTTGTTTGTCTTGTGCGAGTCCCTAATAAACATTTTTTTCGTTCTTTATTTTGTTTTCTTTTATGTTAAATATATTTTTTAACGTAAAATTGTACAAAATGATTATTTATTTTCGATTCGAAACTTACATACGAAAATTACCAACATTGCAATTTTCGTAATATCAAAGCAACTTTTGACGCTAAGCGTACCGAGTCTCTTCTAAAATATTCTCGAACATATTACTTTATATTCTAAAGTGCATATTAAAGTACACATATTGTGTGAGGAGCTTATCCTTTCGTTGTAACATCGACTAACGGAAATTGGTTTTAGTGCGCTGGTGCCAGCACTCCTTGACCGATACCGGGACGAGGTTCTGTTATAGTTGGGTTGGGTTTAAAGTACCTACTGTGTTTTCTGTACATTGTAGATTGTGTATGTATTTTTATGTACTCTATTCATATCTTTCTTATTCCCTGTGGTCTACCACACATATAACTTGCGTATTTTCGAGACAAATGCAGGCTATGGGATTCAGGTATAAAGTAACTTTCTACCAATGATAAATTTTCATAACCTTCAGATTAATTATTTTAAATAAATAAGCAAATAAACAGGTAATTTTAACTTTGTGGCGGAATAAGTTCGAAAGAGTCACTGCGGCCCTGAAACGCAAAGGGCTTTAGAGGAACAAGGGTGGGTTTTAGTCAGTAAGAGTCTGACACTCCCTTCCGCTCCACCCAGAGCGGACGAAGTCATTTGATGATTTCCCATCCTTAAAAAAAAGGAGTAAGCTCCAAAAACAATGGAGAACTTTTGATGTAACTATGAATAAGAGCATGCTTAAAAGTTATTAATTCTGAAATGTATACCTATAACGTATAGTACAGTGATAATAAAGTTCATGGACAAAGGCGAGCTTAACACAGTTGAGTTTTCTCCCGGAAAAACCTTTGCAACAAGTGCCAAAATCATCATGATTCCGTTGTGAGAAAGATGACTTCTTCCGCTCTGGGTGGAGCGGAAGGGCGTGTCAGACTCTTACTGACTAAAACCCATCCGTATTCCTTCTAAAGCCCTTTGCGTTCCAGGGCCGCGGTGACTCTTTCGAACAAATTCCGCAGGGGCTTACTCCTTAAGAAACGATTTTCATATTTAGCCCGCGGTATGAACATTTTTATGAGGAGCAAAATCGAGCGTTAACTACAAGTGAGGCGTTAGGTTCCTTTCCGCAACGTATTTTGCACACCTTTCACTTCGAGATTATGTATGTGTGTATATACAAAGTATACTCAGCTTATTTAAGATGCTTTAATTTACCCTCTTTTTACATAATCTACACAATAATAGTTCTTAAGGAATAAACTCCAGTCGTGCGTAGGAGCTGACGCGCACACTCTTTGTTTTTTTATCTAAAATGACAAGTAAACTTCATCAAATCATCTCGTACCTATAAACTAAACGATCAAACGTACGACATTACACAATGTTAATTATAACACCGCTTTGTGATGCAAAGCGGTTGCGTTGTCAATAGCATCGGGTAGTATCGTACGACGCGGTAATAGGCCACGATGCGGTAATAGAGAACGATGCGATAATTCCGTGTGATGCGTGCGATGTGTTCAATGCGTGCGATACGTTTTATCTAGGGTTGCTAACTGTACTCTTATAATTAATTATACGGGACTGCTTCAAAAGTGATTTTGTTGGAACTTTTAAATCGTTTTATGCGGTCATGTTTTTTGTAAAGAAGTCAATATTTTTTTATTTTATTTTGATATTGTTTCTTCACTGTATAGCAGATACGAACACAACCCTAAAATACGACTTCGCACTTCTGAAACATCCTGTAGGGTATTGCACTCTATTTCACTTAGGGGTACTTGATCTACATAGAGTAGGCTAAAATACTCTACTTCTTTTGACTCTGACTTTGAATTTGTTTAATTTTTACTTTGAATTTGTTTAATTTTTACTTTTTACTTTGAAGTCATGAAATTTCAGTATAAATTTAAACATTTCACTATACTTAGTAGTTTTTGTCTTTTCGGTCATAACTTCAAAAAAATATTTTGTATTGCCATTTAATTGGGCACTTAGATATAAAAATAATAATTCTATTTAGTTCGTCCGTTACATTTCAAAAAATATTTGACACGTATATTTTGCCATTTCAAATCGATACACATCAGAACGTCTTCATTTTTTGTTTACGAAAAAAAAGTAAAAATACATGTCTTATTATATTTTTTCAGGAAAGTTAATTAAGATAATTTAAACTACAATTTATTTCCGCGAAAAGAAAATCAATAAAGGGTAGATGTTATTTTTCGTAGGGCTGTACTTGTCTCTTCATTTACCGTTTCAAAAAAAAGTTGGCAACCCTAGTTTCATCTGCTTTGTACCCTTATTGCCTCGCGGTATGAATGAGCCTATGATTACGGGCTTAGATTATGACACTGTTGATTATATACTTAGTTGGACTCGGGCTGTTATATTGCTGATGGCTATGCTTGCCATCTGTTTTGTTCGGTTTATTACCACCTATTTTGTGACGTGATTCGGCTTGCAAAGTTGATACTTCAGTAGCTATGACTGCAGCCACGTAGCACTGCTTTTTTTGTGTGTGGCGTCTCGCAGTTCAACCTATGAGGTTGTCGACTGCTTAACTGGGCTTGCCTGTGGTGGTCTTAATATAAATATTAAAGCTTCCAGCCAGGGCTTATAAAAAACTTACAAACTAAGCGACTACACGCTAAGGGCACCCCCCCCTGGGGTACGGGTCTCGGCTTAGGGCGTCGCTGGGGGGAGGACAAATAGGGACGGGCTGGATCGAACTAGACGTAGCATTGCTGTGCTTTGATTTTAAATGGCATTGATCGTTGGTTAAACGTTATTGATTCTTCGGTCAAGTGTCTAGTATCTTCTAGTAACTGGCTGGCCATGCATGTATGTCAGAGTGCCAAGTCTACGAATTCGCAACTTTCACATTCGCATCTCCATCGCAATGTGTCGAAACAATGTGAGAAATAAAAAACTCGTGTGAGTAAAAACATTTTTTTTCGTTTTCTTAATGTATCGTTAATAGTGTCCGACCGAAAGTTCGGTTTCGGTTTCGGTTTCGGCCGAGTTTCGGCCAAAAATCAAGTTTCGGTGGCAGTTTCGGTTTCGGCCTAAATTGGCCGAAACTTTTGCCGAAACCGAAACTGATTTCGGAAGTAGTCGTGTAATTCTAAATGTAAGTATGACTGTCCTTCTAATTGTGATGTAGGTATATTTGTTAATTCTAAATGTGTGATTTGATTATCTCTGTTGAAACTGAAACTAATACTGTAATAATAATTACTAATTTTAGTAAATATAATTTTTATATAAGAGGTACCGAAAAAAGATGATTCTTTTCAGTACAAATGCAAACCAAAGTATTAATTAGTAAGGTTTCAAATTGCTAATACTTAGTATTTAATGAAACAGTAACAATTTGTGATTTGATTATTGATAATTGATAAACACCTGAGAACTTAATTTGAAAAATATTATTAATATTTTTTATAAATAAATAAATGATTACATCAAACTTAATATACTGTGTTTTAATTTCATGTCGTAATTAATGCAGCATAATGTGTAAAATGCATCAAATTTCAGTATTTTAAGGAATTTTATACTTGACCACATGACTTTCGGTTTCGGTTTCGGCCGAAACTGAAGCCAGGGCCGAATATTCGGTTTCGGTTTCGGTTTCGGCCGGAAAACCAGTTTCGGTCGGACTCTAATCGTTAACGATTACGATTTGAGATATTTATATTGTATGTATAGTTTATATATTCGTTTTATTTATTTAAATGTTTGGATGTATTAATTAAACATCAATCGCTTTTTATTCACCATGTAACCTACCACCATTCTCTGCATCACCCAAAGGTTAACTGGTAGACAATGCCTATGGCATTAAGTCCGCCTCTGTACATTTGTGTGCGTAAAGTGTTAATAAATAAATATATTTCTTGGGTACCTACGTGTGTATGTCACTGAACAACTCCTAAACAGCTGGACCGATGTTGATGAAATTTTTTGTGTGTGTGGTATAGATTCACAATTGGATCCAGTAGGTGGCGACGCAATCGATTTCTATAATTTTTCGTCATACACAACGCAAACGTTCGGACAGGACAACGTCAACCGCTAGTTGTAATATATATTTTGACCTCAAAAGCGTAAAGTTACATTTACTACAAGGTAAAACTTTTGTTTTCACGTAGTTTTAGTTCACACTTAGGTTCTGTTTGCTTTGACACGGGGGCGTTCACAGTTCTTATAGAATACTGATGAGGAGCAGATCAACTGAAGAAGTTCCACTCACTTTGAAGAGATAATTTAGAGCAGCCTTGTTGCTAGCTTGTGGATGTCACCGTATAATTGCAAACTTCGTAACATTACAAAATTCATATATTGAGAGATAGTAAACTCTCGATAAATTGTCAACTGAACTACTACTGAATACTTTAATAGTCTATTTTATAATCTCTCGAAGTCATTCCGAGAAATTTACTGACACAAAGTACCTACAGACATGAAATGCCGATTTTCCAAGTGGGAAAAACGTGGTACTTGGTGCAATGGTGAATGTTTCGCTTTATTGTTACACGTGTTTGCAAAACGGTTATCAATATTACGCACATGTTATCTTTTCTCTAGGACTGTCTGAACTTCCGAATGGAAAAACACAGCCCTTAAAGGATTACTCATGTGCCTAACTGTGTCACAGCCAATTTCCTCAGAATCGAGAGGACCGATCAGTTAAAGAAAATTGTTCTTTGCTTAGAGGTTACCGGGAAACCTACAAAAAGTAGGAATTTGGTTTTCAAAAAAAATCCGACTCCGACTCGCGCCGGTTTGTGTTCTATAGATAATATGCAAATTGCACCTTCGAAATAAAATAAAACTTTAAAATAACAAAAATAAACAATTCATCTGACATCATGCCTAGCCTTTTTCCAACTACATTGGGGTCGGCTTCCAGTCAACCGGATTAAGCTGAATACCAGTGTTATACGTGGAGTGGCTGCCTAACAGACCTCCACAACCCATTGTTTGGATAACACGGTACTCTTGGCAAGACTGGTGTTAGATTTTCTGGCTTCTGACAACCCGCAACGACTGCCAAAGATCTAAAAATGGCAGCCGGGACCAACGGCTTAACGTGCTCTCCGAGGCACGGAGGAATCCCGATATGTTAAGATGGTCACCCATCCGCAGACCGACCTCGGCAAGCGTTGCTTAACATTGAAGATCAACCCGTGCAACTGTTATTATTTAACAAACAATTCCCCAGTATCAATTAAAATAGCTGGCAACATCACAATAAAACGTTATGACTGTGCGATTAACAAACATTGGTTGCTCTGCTCACGTCCTGTATACGTGAAGCGACCGCCATGTATCAACAGATTCCAACTAACTTTTTTTAATACCGTTTCCCATACAGATTGCTCTCAAGGGGGCTATAAAACTGGCTGTTTTGATACATCGCTGCGTTACCTTTGTTGAAATATTCGTATCACCATCATCATCATATCAGCCGAAAGACGTCCACTGCTGGACTTAAACCTCCCTAAAGGGCCAATGGAGAGGAGGGGCAGGCTGGTTGGCGGTCGCAGTGTAGCTGTTGCAATGTAGAGAGAATGCTGCTGCCTATTCTCTGTTGTGTCCCTTAGTCGCCTCTTACGACACCCACGGGAAGTGATGGGATGGTGCTATTCTTTTACCTCCGACACCATACAGAACACTCGAACAGAATATTCGTATAAGTACCTACTAAAATATGTTTTTCATATTCTAGGGTTAGAACTATCAGCGGCGGTGACCTCTAGCATCCGGCCCTGGTTAAATCCATGGTCCGGAGCGAGGAGGCTTGGGAAGCGGTCACCTCCTTCTGCGAAGCAGTAATGCTAGCGTAGAAGGAGGCGGGCCGCGCGAGGGAAAGACAAGGCCTTCGCCCCAACCGCCGCTACACGAAAAGACGCGGGCGTTGGGAGTCGCAGGACGATCCCCGGCCACCGTCGGCGCGGGCCAGCGGACGGCGAGCGTTGCTCGCTGTGCAATCACCACCAGCCCCGGGTCGATGGCGCCTGCTAGGGCCAAAGCCTGCCTGGGTTGCGGAATTTGTTCGAAAGAGTCACCGCGGCCCTGGAACGCAAAGGGCTTTAGAAGGAATACGTATGGGTTTTAGTCAGTAAGAGTCTGACACGCCCTTCCGCTCCAGCCAGAGCGTAGGAAGTAATTTGATGATTTACCATCCTTAAAAAAAAAAGGGTTTGGAACCATAGATCTTACTTGTATTAAAACTAGATGTGCGAAAGTCTGTTGGTTGGTTCATCAATCACGCTTCAAAGGCTGAATGGATTTAGAATACAGATACCAAAAGAATGCCCCGAATCAGAACAAAGGATGCTTATTTCGTCAGTATGTTCCCATGGGATAGTTTTCGATTCTTACACAGGCGTAGTCGCGGGACCAAACTTTTTGTAACAATAATATATGTTTATATTTATCAGCGTTACTGAAGTATATTGTTAGCTTACAAAGCAAATCTAATCTAATCTTTAACTGTGAAGCGTTAAAGGGGGGGGGGGGGCTACTCTCTAAACCCGAAGTCCGTAGTTTCGGGCTTAGTTGCGGGCATATTCTACTCCGTATCACTTACGGACTCTCGATTAGTTCCGAACCCGAACTAAGAATGAATGACAACACGATTTGACAGTAACTGTTGCATTAATTCTTAGTGGTTAGGTGATACGTACTAGAATACGCCCGCAACTAAGCCCGAAACTACGGACTTCGAGTTTAGAGAGTAGCCCCCCAAACTAACTAACAATCCTAAAATAATATATTTCGAGCTCAACTAATGTATCTGCAACGCACGCACGGCAGGGCGTGGCCAAAAGGGTGTTTTTTGTTGAGTCATGAGTCGCAGAATTTACGTTGCATTCGGTTTCATACTAAAGTCCTGTTTGTGCCACACACCGTTTCACTCAATGTACGCGACTCAAAACTCAAAACAAATACAATCGACTTCCTAATAAAAAAAAAACAGTACAAAGTATAAAATAACTTTAATTTCGGAAGTCGGTGTTAAAATACGAATAAACAACCAAAACACCGACTTCGGAAGTCGGTTGTACTTATATGGAAAAAAGTTTTTTATTTTACACTTTAAGTCGTACACAACCACACCCACACTTAAAAACACCACTGGAAAGTCACAGGAAAGCAAAACACGCAATTTCGTTTACTTGGATGATATATTTTCTATTTCCTCCAGCTATTTTGATTTAAAAACCAAACTACTAAACCGATGTTGATAAAATTTCTATGGGACCAATCGGAACGTATCCTTTTATATGAAAAAATAATATTTTAAATCAGTTCATAAATGTCGGAGTTATGAAGTAACAATAATAACAAAAAAAAATGCAACCGATTTGAGCACCTCCTCCTTTTTTAAAAGTCGGTTAAAAATTACGCTTGTTTGGCCTCGCCCTTAATTGTTGCAAGGGGTCAAAAGCCAGGAAACCAGACACCAATCTTGCCAAGAGGCATTGTGTAACCCAGTTACTGGGTTGAAGAGGCCAGATCGCCGGTCACTTCATGTAAAACACTGGTAGTCAGCTGCATCCGGATAGGCTAGGTAGATTCATTGATAGCTACACTATTCACACTTAATAGGATAACTAGCTTTTGCCCGCGACGAATGGTTCAAAAAAAAATTATATTTTTTTATAACTATAAAATACAATTGATTCGTATTCTAAAAAATTTAAACCGTTTATGTAAAGGTGGGTCAACTAATTGGGGAACTGAATGTTCGCGCATATCCCATTTTTTCCCGTTGTCGTAGGAATTTCGGGAAGTCCTCTCGTAGTGCTCCCCTACGGAGTGTAGGGAAGCTACATGCCAAATTTTAGCTTTCTACGACCAGTAGTTTCGGCTATTCGTTGTGTGTCAGACAATCAGTCAGTCACTCACTCAGTCACCAATAACGGAAGAGTTTTAAATATATTAATTGATTAACATATAATTATATATATTGATTTCTTCTCTGCATAACACTCCGGTCTGAAATATATATTATATTATTATTATAACACTGTGAGTTGGTCAGCAAGCCTTCAAAAAACACTTAAAACAGCGTAACAGGAAAGGGGTTGTGAAAATCGCACCATTTAGGTGCAGAATAGTTTTCGACATTCTTTTTCTGAAGGATCCAAGTAAAAATATTCGAATTCATCGGCGAACGCTTTCGGCTCAGTTTAAAAGCAAAAGGACAACTTTTGTAGCTTTTTATGTTCCAGATACGTTATAAACATTGAAAAAAAGTAAGAAAGAAAAATAAAGATACGGAACGAGTTTATTTGAGACTCTCACAATACGTACCCGAGGCTTTTCATTTGTATGTCACATGCCAAAATCTTTTTTTTTTATATTTGACCGCTAAAAGTGATTCCATATTCAATTTTTTTTTATTTATATTACGCGTCTGTATTGAACACAGAAGTTCATCTATGGATCAAATTTCAACTTTATCAATCCTTTAGACTCGGAGAAAGTTAGCTGTGACAGACGGATACACAAATACACGAGTGATCCTATAAGCGGACGTTCGGAACCCTGAAAAGAAACAAAATAAAAAGTGACTAATTCATTGCGAGGGTTACTATGCCTTTTGGCAAAGTAATTTCGGAATACTACTTAACTACCATTTTGTAGCACTCAGCACTTAACGCTTTACTGACTATACAGCTAATGTCTTTCAACTTTTCCAAAAATATCATATGATGCATTTTCCGTTGATTTTTGAAGTGAATTTCTTTAGGCGCGTTGAGCACTTTTTGGGTGAACAAAAATAATGGAACCCGCGTCATCGTCACCGAACGCTTTAGCCTTCGCTTAGTTTTCACTTCTATCGGCAGTCCCCAAAGACTGCCCCGCATGTTCTTTTTCTTTTAATAATTCAAATGAAGACAATATGCTATGACGTTACGGTATAAGTCACGGAACCATTTCCCGCTTTACCCGACAGCTATCATAACATGTCATTACATCATGAATCCTTTGTGAAAAAGGCTGCTGTTCGTCCTGTATAGCCTCGTCCCTCTCTCGCATCGGAATCATAATACATCGGCACGTCATAGTAGCAGAATTGAAGCTCCGAACACAAAACTTTAATACCGGGTAAAACGGGGTGGATAGAAATGATGGGGTAAATAAAGACGAAATGTTGATTGGAATTTTCACGTTATTTAAATATTGTTTGCAGCAATGAAGAACAACAATTTATTGTCAATTATTTTATTTTTAAATGGCCGCTCTGTGAGAAACTATTAATATGGTATTTATGAGAAAATCCCAATAAAGAAAGAAAGAATAATATTTAATTAGCACTTACATGAAACACGCAAGGTACATAGAAATAAAAAAATAAAAAAATTAAATGTAGGTATGCTAAGAACCAAGTGTGTGTCTCACGGCTGCACGAAAGGTTCATTAGAAAACCAGCGTCAGACAGCATCAGTCTATTGTCTATTTGAATAAAAGATACGTTTTGATTCACCCCTGCAGTTCTATCCGCCCCGTTTTACGGTACCGACTGTTACCTCAATCTTGTTAAAACGCTGCTTATTCCCATTCCATTACACAAAATTACATTACCAAAACCTTCATTACTTCTACAAAAAACCAAAATCTTCCACTCAATATTCCGGGAACTCGAACCCAAATCAGACCGATACAATAAACGGGAACTTTTTAAAACACCCACTAGGCGCATATATTTGTGAATGACGTAGGTAGCATAGAGAACTGAGGCAAATAATGAAAATCTCTTTAGTACGTATTTACTGGGTACCCTTGTCAGCCTTCGACGGATTCACCAGCCGACTGTTAAATTGGCCCTTTATTTGCACTCTTTTTCTGGGTATGTCGAGGTTTTTCCAGTGGCGGGTTTCCATCGGCTAAATATAGGATTTCTGCAATGTAATTTGACTTACGAATCCAGTATAATGTTAAATGAATTAAAGGAAAACACGACTTTCAATTAAAAAAATGGCCGAGTTCTAGTCGTACTCTCACACGAAGGGTTCATTATCATCAACAGCCGAAAGACGTCTACTGCTGGACACAGGCCTCCCTCAAGAGGTCTGTGTCCAGCAGTAGTTTGCCATAATCGCCACGCTGGGCAGTCAAGGTGAGGACCGCAGTGTAGCTGTTGCAATGCACAGAGAATACTGCTGCTCATTCTCTGGTGAGTCTCTTAAGTCGCCTCTTACGACACCCACGGGAAGTGATGGGATGGTGCTATTCTTTTACGTCCGACACCATATAGAACACGAAGGTTTTCGTACAATAAACCAAAAAAAAAAACACGTTTCTTGTATGTAACCTATAAAGCTAAGAACCTTTATAGGTTACAGCCCGCTGACAGATAGACAGACGGACGGACTGACGAAAGGGCAGCGAGGCTTAACACATCGAAGAACAAAATAATTTTAAAGTAGGTGTCATATACCGAAGAAACAAAACCAGAAACACCTTATTTGGAAGTCATTTTTATTATTTAAACTAGCTTGTGCCCCTGACTTCATTCGGGTAGATGTCGGATTAAAAATTTATCGCGTTAAGTCGGTGGTCCCGGCTTTCATTTGTAAATCTTTGGCAATCGTTACGGACTGTTAGAAGTCAGAAAATCTAACACCAATAACTGGGTTGTGGAGGCCAGTTAGGCTCCTCGTAAAATACTAGTATTACGGGGCCGACCCCATTACGGGGGTCTCACTAAGTTTTTAGAATAGGCAGTAAGAAAAGCAGATGATGAAAAAAAAAATTTCGAATAACGAACCCTTTGGGAATCTGTAGATGTGTATAATGAATTCACATGTCATGGAGTTGACTCGAATACTATAGATATATGACATCGTCACAGATGATGAAGCTGGTTATATTGTTATGAACCCGAAACCAAAAGACAATTTGCGCAATGGATGTCCATTCGAAGATTTGCCTACACAAGTAAAGAAGGGCAGAAATCAAGGGAAAAATATGATTGCTTCAATCTTCGGACGGACTGGTCATTTCGCAACAATTGACCTTGAAGATAAAAGAACTGTCACTGTAGATTGGTATGTCAGTCATTGGTTACCAACTGTCTTGAAAAATGTTAGACAGCAGCGCCCAAGAAGTTGGATCCTTCTCCACCACTATAGTAGGCGCCAGATAAATGTGGAATAAAGTATATTGACCTTTCCCTAATAACTGTTCATAGGTACCTGAACAATTAAATATGAATCGTTTTTCATTATTAGACAATGTTAAGGATCACGAGAGATGATGATTCGGGACAGTTTTGTGTCATTAATTCCGTTTTTCAAATTAAAAATGTCAATAATTGTAGGTGGGTCAATGACCGTTATTCCACGATTATCTGGCGCCTACTATACAACGCACGAGCTCACTCCGCCAGACAGACTATCGAATATTTGTCTATGGAAGGTGTTGATTTAGTGAGTCATCCTCCTTGCAGTCCCGACCTAGCACCTTGTGACTTTCATTTATTAAAAAATAGTAAAAGAAAATCTTAGAGGAATTCCTTTTATGAACCCTGAAGATAAAGGCTGCGTTTGAAAAAGGCGTGGAAGAGATCCCTAAAGAAGAGTGGGCCCACTGCTTCAGTCATTGGTTCCATCGCAATAGGAAATATGCATAAAAAATGTTTATTATCAAAACAGTTTATCTAAATATATACAAAAATATAATACTAAGAGTGAATGAGAATCAAAATTGATCGAAAAACAAACGAGATAAAACTATTTTAAACAAATATATCTGTCTCTCTCGCGAAGACGCCGTTTTCTATGGCAGCTGTATAGGCGACATAGTATTTGACGTCAGAGTTCGTATCGGACTTCTCTTTCTAATTGTCATCTTTGAAGCTTCATAACTTCATCGTTGATGATGGTATTTTAAAATTGATTTCATAATTGTTTACTAGAGCTAATAAGTGTTTCATTTTGCAAATAAAAAAATGCATGCATATTCCCTATTGACGGCGCTTAGAAAGGAACGGGGACTACTTCGAAAAGTAATAAAAAATTAGACATGCTTCTGCGTCATTCCCATTTTTTATTTTCTAAAAAGTTTTAGTGTCAATAAATAATAATAAATAATATCTTGGGACAACTCACACACGGTCATCCAATCCCAAACTAGGCAGAGCCTGTGATATGGCAACCAGACAACTGATAAACATACTTATATATTTCTAATACATATTATAGACAAATTACACCCAGACACAGAACAAATGATCGTGCTCATCACACAAAGATTTGTCCTGGGTGGGAATCGACCTCCGGTTTAGCAGTCAGGGTCACTTACCACTCGACCAACAGGCCAGTCTATTCTAGTGTGACTCACGTACAGTTGAAAAAAGTTTAAATTCATAAATATTTCCATAGAGAGAACCGATTGCGATAAAACTAAATTAAAGTTGTACTCTGAGTTACGCACAATTTTAATATATAAAAGTTATCTACATCAGTTTTGTACTTTCTACGTGATGCTTGTAAAATTAAACAGACAGACAGATAAACAAACAAAAATAAAAAATAAATCTGTTATTATCCTTCAACACCCCAGCATTTTTTTAAATATTTTCGATATACCTACCTAAAAACGACTCTTCTACGGATTTATTATATGTATAGGTAATGGTCACATTTCGACTAATGGCTTGGGACAAACAAACATACATGTATACATACACACACGTATAAAATGTTGTATATTTGTTAGGAATCTTTATCATTGGATTATAAATATTACAGTTCTAATAATATTACATCCACACGTGTCGAACTAAGAACCGCCTTTTTATTTATGAGTCGATTAAAAAAGGAAACAGAATCTTGTCGATTTGCAGTTGTTGATTCAATGTGACTATCAAAACCACATAAACGTTATTTAGGACATGGAAAGGGTGTGACCGCTAAGCACGAACGGAAACAATTATTTCGTTTCAGTCACTGCCGTCACAATGTTTTTACAAGGCTTGTATCGATCAATCACAGCTTGAGGAGCTCGTGGCTAAATAATAACAGCTGCACGGATCGATCTTCAAGGTTAAGGAACGCTTGCCAAGGTTGGTCTGTGGGTGGGTGACCATCTTAACATACCGAGACTCCTCCGTGCCTCGGAGAGCACGTTAAGCCGTTGGCCTTGGTTGTCATTTGTAGATCTTTCTCAATTCTCAATTCTCAATTCTTTATTGCGTACCATAATGTATAAAGTTGTTAGGAAATAATTATATTAGTCACAATTATGGACCCTGTCGGGCACAGCATAGAACAAGTAGGAGAGAGGAGGAAGAACACTGAGTGATTAATGTGAAAACTTTTATTAGATATTTGTTAGTTTTACTGGTTTATTAATGCAGAATTTAATTTAGGAATTATTATGATTGTTTTATAAATTATATAGGTATTTTAATTAATTTAGTAACATTGTAAAAACAATTTTTATTATTATTTTACTAACTTATTATTATTTATTATGTAATTATTATTTATTATCGGTAAGGTAAGTAATTTATTGGACGCTTCGTATTTATTTAGAAATTAATTTTTACGTTTAATGAGTAGGTAGTGAGCTTTAATACACAACATTTATAGATATAAATAGATAGTTGTGAATTTTATAATTTATCACTTAAGTATTCGCTTATACTATAGTAGCATTTGTTCATAAGGAAATGCTTCAATTTATTGACAAAGACATTATATTTATCTATATTCTTGATTGGCTCGGGTAACTTATTATACATTTTTATGGACATGACAAAGGTACTATTGGAGTGCATTTTTAGTCGCGATGTTGGTAAGTTTAGTCTATTTTTATGTCGTAACATAATTTTTGTTTGTATGTCCTCTCTTTTTGTAAAGAATTCTGGGTACTTATGCACGAACTTACAAACTTCAAATATATAGAGACAGGGTAGCGGTAGAATCTTTAATTCCTGAAAGTGAGGTTTACAGCTATCAGTGGCTTCAATATTTACTATGATTCTAATTAGTTTTTTTTGTAGGGTAAATAGCGTAGGCGCGTCGGTGCTGTTACCCCACAAGATTACACCGTATTTTAACCATGCGTAGGCGTACGCGTAGTACGTTACGAGTGCAGTTTTGAGGTCGGTAGTTTTTTTGATCTCGCGGAGAGCGTATGAAAATTTGGATATTTTTGCTCTTACTTTCTGGATGTGTGACTTCCAATTTACATGTGTATCAATGTTTAAGCCTAGTAGGGTGAATTTATCAACTACTTCTAATTTATTATTTTTAAAGCTAAAGTTTATATGTATTGGTATTTTTTGGCGAGGATGGAATGATATTATTTTAGTTTTATTAAAGTTTATTTCTAGATTATGTTCAGTCATCCAGTTTGTTGTCGAATCTAGTATGGAATTCAATTTATCATTTAGATTGGAGTTATTATCGCATGAGGTAAGTATAGAAATGTCATCTGCAAACAGGACACATGGCTCACTTATATTATTAGGAAGGTCATTTACGTAGACAAGAAATAAGAAACACCCTATTACGCTTCCTTGCGGGATTGAGGCGGTTATTTGTTTGCTGTCGGATCTGATTAATTCTATTTCATTTTTGCTGCTGTTATAATGTTCAATTTCTACTATTTGTTCCCTGTGTTTCAAATAAGAAACAAACCAGTCATAACATTTGCCGCGGAGTCCTATACTGTATAGTTTATGTAATAGTATGTCAAATTGCACTTTGTCATATGCTTTAGTCATATCAAGCAGAAGACCTATCGCGTACTTTTTATCATTGATGATGTCAAGGGCTTTTTGAATATATTTATAAACGGCCAAGATAGTGGAGCGGTTTTTGCGGAAACCGTTTTGGCAGTCATTAAATATATGATATTTTTCACAAAACGCATATACTCTATTACACATGGCTTTTTCAAATATTTTGGAAGCTGTCGGTAAGAGGGCAATTGGGCGGTAGTTATTCGGATCTGTTTTATCATTCTTTTTGTGAATAGGTTTTATAAGAGCTTTTTTCAAGAGATTGGGAAAAGCTCCTTCTTCAAATGATTGGTTTAATAATTTATAAAATGGTAAGGTTAATTCGTCAGCACATTATCTGAATAAGGAAGGTGGAAGTTCATCAACGCCGTGGCTATTTTTATTTTTCAAATTTTTTATTAATGTGTTCACCTCGTAAGGCTCAATTGGGCTGAGGAAGATTGTATTCTCTGTAGGGCATACAACTGAAGATCCTTTCGGTTTAGCGTTTGAGTTGTTCGTAGCCTCCCCGATAGAAGCAAAGAAATCGTTAAATATGTTTGCTACCTCTTTGGGTTCAGAAGTTACGCTATTATTCGTTTGTAGGGTTATTCTACATTTCTCACTTGCTATTTTTTTGTTTGTACGTTCATTTATTATGCTCCACATTGTCTTAACTTTATTATTAGATTTAGTCATTTTACTTTTGTAGTGTAGTTTTTTTGCTGTTGTTACCGTCTTCTTTAGAATTTTTTCATATTTTTTGTAATATTGAGTTAATATCGTATTTTTGGTTTTAGTTGTTAGTATTTTTAATAACCTTTTATTTTTGCAAGAGTTTTTTATGCCTACGGTGAGCCAGTATTTTTTAAATATTGGTTTTAACTTTATTTTTTTTAATGGTATACACTGATTTAGTATGTTAATGAGTATGTCATTAAAAGCTTCATAATTACTGTTCACATCTTTTCCAGTTGTTATTATATCATTCCAATTTATTTCTTGTAATTTAGACTTAAATTTTAAAATATTTATGTGGTTGTAAAATCTTTTCTTCACATACCAAACGATTTTCTTTGTTTGTTTAGGCAAGTTTAAATGTAAAATGGTGCTATTATGGTCTGAAAATCCAAGTTCCTCTACAGATGTGTACATATCTTTGAATTTGAAATTTGTAAATATTAAATCTAAGCATGTAGTTGTGTTTGGCGTTACACGTGTCGGGCTGTTTATGTGTTGGGTAAATTTATATCCCTGCATTAGATTTATGAATTGGTTTGATTTCAGGTTATCAGATAGTATGTCAATGTTGAAGTCGCCTCCTATAATTATATTTAGTTTGAAATATTTATTGTTTATATATTTTAGAATTAGTTTTAGTTGTTGGTAAAAAACTTCTTCCTCTCTTCTATTCCAATACATTGTTAAAATTAATAAGTTTTCTTTAGGCAATTCAGTAGCACATAACTCTAGTACATATTCTATAGATTTATCTGTTATATCACTTCTATGAATGTAGTCTATATGTTCTTGGAGTAGAATACAAACACCGCCGCCTGTTCGGGTACTGCGACAGTATGATGATGTTAGTTTATAGCCGCTAATCTTAATAAGCTCCAGTTTTTCTTCTGATAGCCAGGTTTCAGAGATACATATTGCTTTATAAATAGAATTTTGGGTGATGAAAGTTTCAAGTAAATGCTGTTTGTTGTTCAGACTTTGGAAGTTTTGGAACAGTATTTTAAAAGGTAGGTCTTTGTCTGCGAAATGTATGGTTAATAGATTCATTCGACACGTCCGTGTGGTGAGATTGGTTAGTGATGCTCATCGTTCTCATATCGTTTTCCTGATAAGTTGTATCTACACCTTGTGGTTGGATGTTGTGATATTTTTTGTTGACAGATTTTCCATCAATGTATAATTGATTATTTCTTATTATTGCGTGGTGTCCGTTTTGTCTGGCCTTAAGTAATTCTTCTCTCAATTGAGCTCTTTCTTTTCGTGATTTCGCGTCTAAAAATTCTGAAACACCCAGTCCAGTTCCCTGAAAGTACTGACTGCTACTGACGATATATCTGGTCATTCTTTTGCTGAGCAATTCTATTACAAGCGGTCTATTTTTTGTGCCTTTTCTTCCTACTCGATACATACATTCTATATAGCCTGATAAGTCCACGTTGACTATGTCGCGGAATAGTTCTGTCAGTCTGTTGTATAGTTCACATTCTGGTTCTTGATAATACTCTGTGAGGCCGTAGAGTACTAGTTTGTGGTGGTGGTCTTCAGGTATGCTTGGTGCTTGGAAAGTCCGAGTTGATAGATCGCTTAATTCTTTTGTTAAAGTTTTATTTTGTAATTGTAATGTTGCTATTTTTGTGTTGAGGTTATCTATGTCTTGCGCAGTCTTCCATCTTTGGCAGTCTTACGGATAGTCAGAAGCCACCATCTGACACCAGTCTTACCAAGGAGTACCGTGTTACCCAGTTAATGGGTTGTGGAGGTTTGGTAGGCAGCTGTTGTTGTTGGACTGGAAACCGACCCCAATATAATTGGAAAAAAGGCTAGGCAGATGATGATATCGGAGCAATCACAAAAGCTTCTAAAATAGTATTTGAAGCGATCGAATCATCGCTGTCCTTTTCTTATTCCTATTTATAAATCTCTCTGTCTGTATTATACAAATAATAGCCGGTCGATTCTGTAAACATGTCGAAATAAAGGCTTGGGTGAAGTGATCACAAGGTGAGCTGTCAATCCATATAATTTAGATGGAATGACAGCTCACTCCGTGATCACGTGACATCTTGATAAATATGGATTGACAGCTCACCTCGTGATCACATCACCCAAGCCTTCACTTCGACATGTTTACAGAAGCGATCGGTAGGACAGCTTATGTGTTGCAGAATTTGTTCGAAAGAGTCACCGCGGCCCTGGAATGCAAAGGGCTTTAGAAGGAACACGGATGGGTTTTAGTCAGTAAGAGTCTGACACGCCCTTCTGCTCCACCCAGACCGGAAGAAGTCGTTTGATGATTTCCCATCTTTAAAAAAAAAGGACAGCCTATGTACTTACAAAGGCGAGCTTCACCCACAGGTCCTTGCCTTTATCCTAATTATTAAATTTATTTGACGACGATGCAATATGCCTTTTTCCACACCCTCTACAAGTCATCACATCACTCAGAAATCACTCTTTCTAAAAACAGGTATTTCACAGTCTTTGGTCTTCACCATCCTCTTATAGCCATCTACAGTCATACTAAAAACTTTCCACATATTCCCACTCCATAAAACAGTTTAACAGAACCATTTTACTACCTAAAAACACACACATCGTTAAAACGATAACAAACCCCACCCATCTATTAAAATCACATTTTACTTAACCATATCTCAAAATCTTGACACACACGTACGAGTCCAGTGTGAACGCCACTTAAATTTAAAAGACGTATTTTGCACGTACGAGAGTGGCCGTACGAAATACGAACGTGGCCGTTCGAAACGAACGAACGTGCTTCGTGGAACTGCCATACGTGAAATGTTATTGGTAGATAATCGGCTAAGTTCGATGAGGTATTTTATTCAAATACTAGCTTTTGCCCGCGACTTCGTACGCGCATCTCTCATTTTTCCCGTACCCGTAGGAATTTCGGGACGAATTATACATATAAACCTTCTTCTTGAATCACTCTAACATCCGTACAGCAGTTTAAAAGATCTAAGCGAACAGACAGTGGAAGCGACTTCATTTTATACTAGGTAAAGAAATAACTTTGGCTTGCATTTGGTTGGTCGTTAGGAGGATTCAGAGATTTGGGAAATTATAGGGAAGACATAGTGCTTAGAGAATATTTAATGTTTGTGAGAGCAACCTGGGGAATACAGGCATGATGTTATGTTATCTATACTATCAATACTAGTCTATAAAAATGTTATAAATGTGAAAGTTTTAATGTTTGGATGGATGGATGGATGGATGGATTGATGTTTGTTACTCAATCACGTAAGAACGGTATCTGGTCGGAGGATCCTCCCATTTCAGTGGAGGTGTGCGGGACTTCATTCTCTATTCCACATACTTCTATATACACGCGAGCAGAGCGCGGGCGACAGCTAGTGCGTTATAAAGGCATGAGGTCGATTTTCTTTATTTTTTAAAACTTGATGCAGCACACAAGTGCCAACCAGTCAACCAAGGGTTGTGATAAGATGACATGGCAGGCACATTAAAAGACACACTATGTCCTAGGAGTGCAAACTGGCCATTAGTCAACGAAAGTGAATAGACGTGGAACAACTCCAACGAAATGAATTCGATCACTAAATCCTACACCGTTAAAACCTGCCTAACCTGGCTGGGTTTCCCCCAGAGACCTGCGAGGATGCGTAGCGAGGGATGTGTTTGTAGCGGCATCAATGCCGCCACAAGAAAAAAGCAACGAAGCAAACATACATCGCAACAAAAAGAACCGCAGCGCCATCTACAACTCAACAAAATCCTGCATCGCGCAAGTGAAGTTTACATTGCGATTTGAATGTATACAACAGTCCGAATATCAACTATCGGGCAGTTGCCCACCAGACACAACAACCGTCTGGTTCGGAGGATCCTCCCCTTTTCAATGGAGGTATGCGGGACTTTACTCTCTGTACCGCATACCTCCAAACTGGTGACCCTCGACATTGAACGTCAGCGCAGCCTTCGTGCAACTACCTCAGAGTGACGTCATCATCACTTCCCATCGTGACCTCAAGCTTTCGAGCAGCGAGTCATACAGCCAGCCAGTACCCACGGCTTCTACGGGTATCCTGACCACCAGAATGCAGCTGACGCGCATTCCTGGTCAGCATCCTCAACCTCATCAGCGACCTTGGCAAGCACACTGCACCTTCGGCCAGTCACATGAAGAGCCACGAAGAACCTCTCCTGGTCGACCCCAAGCAGTCACGTCAATACGTCGCACAGCTCCGACCCACTGGAGCCAGCAGCACCACTCCGACTCACTGGAGCCTGCAGCATCATCCCGACTCACTGGGATGACATCACCCCGACTCACTGGGGCACCGCATACAGTTCCGACTCACCGCGAACTCTGCGACTTCCGGTTCCGACCCACTGGAACCAACCTTCCACTGGCCTGGCAAGCATCTCAAGATGTATGAACGACTCATCCACTATCGACCTCCGGTCTCAGGAGGGGAGTGATGTAGCGGCATCAATGCCGCCACAAGAAAAAAGCAACGAAGCAAATATACATCGCAACAAAAAGAACCGCAGCGCCATCTACAACTCAACAAAATCCTGCATCGCGCAAGTGAAGTTTACATTGCGATTTGAATGTATACAACAGTCCGAATATCAACTATCGGGCAGTTGCCCACCAGACACAACAACCGTCTGGTTCGGAGGATCCTCCCCTTTTCAATGGAGGTATGCGGGACTTTACTCTCTGTACCGCATACCTCCAAACTGGTGACCCTCGACATTGAACGTCAGCGCAGCCTTCGTGCAACTACCTCAGAGTGACGTCATCATCACTTCCCATCGTGACCTCAAGCTTTCGAGCAGCGAGTCATACAGCCAGCCAGTACCCACGGCTTCTACGGGTATCCTGACCACCAGAATGCAGCTGACGCGCATTCCTGGTCAGCATCCTCAGCCTCTCATCATCCTCCCCTTTTCAATGGAGGTATGCGGGACTTTACTCTCTGTACCGCATACCTCCAAATGTTTGTTAAGAACCAATAGAACTGCTTGCGCTAAGCGAGGCTAGGTAAATGAAACGATTCTATTGGTTCTTAAAAAATACATCCCTCGCTACGCATCCTCGCACATCTCTGGTGGAAACGCAGCCTTATTCGGCTGACAGCTTGGGCGAGGCCTATGACCTGCAGAGATACATTTTTTATTCACATTCCTACCACGTGGGCCACCGTCTTGTTTGCAAGATTTGCAAATAAAATAAAAAAACAAAATTGTATCATTAGAAAAAAACATGACCTTCCTGCCAGTACCGACCCACATTTTTGCAATAAATACTTCACAAAACATTTTCTATATCCCCCTACCTTTCAGGCCTGTCATGAACATTTAGTCAGATCAAGCGTTTCAGCCAAATTCCGGCGTCGATTACCCCGAATCAATTTATTACACGCACAACGCTTTGCGACATTAGCGACTTTGGCCCAAATAACTAAATTCGCTGAAAAGCCTTTTAAATGGCTCAGAGTGATTAACTTAATTATTTTATTTGAAACTTAACACCAGCTTTTTATGGGTTCCATTAGGTATTCGCGTTTTATTAAAGTTATTAGCCCTGTTTATGGATAGATTTTTTAAATGTCGAAGTTCTTCGGAGATAGGTTAGGCTGAAAAGGCACTGGCAGGCGACTTGCTTACCACCAGAGCGTTGCGAAAATTAACCTAGCTTTTTAGGATTTTACATAGACCGATGGCCTGTCTGACCTCCAGAAACCCAGTAACTGGTCAACACGATACCCTTTAAAAAGACCGGTGTCAGATTTTTTGGCTTCTGACTACCGACGACTGTCAAAGATCTATAAATGACTGTCGTGACGAACTGCTTGACGTACTTCTCGAGCCACGGAAAACTCTCGGTATGATAAGTCGGTCACCCATCTACGGACCGACCTCGCAAATGTTGCTTTACCTTGTAGGTCAACCTGTGCGGCTGTTATTATTCAGCCAGCGTTCTTGGGTCACGTAGCGGGTACTAGAGTAGCCTTTCACTACTCGCCAGTGACTTACTAGGCTCTAGGTGCTAAGCAAGCAGCCAACCAGTGCGTTTTCATCCACAAAGATCTCCCAAATGTGATCCCGAAATTCCTATCAGTATTTCGATGATTCATTTTAGACAGTTCAATTTATAATTATAATCATTGATCGGATAATCGGATGCTAATATACCTAAACTTCACTTTTATTTCCTGGAAAGTATAATACGGACATGCTTTTCAGAATCCCGGATCCTGGAATCGTTCAAAATTCCCGAGATTGCTAAAAATGCCCGCATACAAAATGCAGTTAGAACTCGTGAACTCTCATTTTGTTTTAAAGGTATTCCATTTATTTACTAAATCTAAATAACCACTGCTATAATTTCATTAAGTTTGTTATAGTTGTTTTTACAAAATTGTTCAATCCCGGGAACCCGGGATTACTTATTTATTCAGAAAGGAATGTCCATATTATTCTTTCACGGGAAGAAGTTTAGAAATATAAGCGCCCGATTATCCGATCACTGATTATAATATTTATGAACATTATAACGTAGCAAAACTTGTGTTATCATTTACGAAATATGATACAACCGAAATAAAATAAATCAGTCTGGATTTCAGCAATAAATCAAAGTAATATTTTTACGTTTAACTTTTTCCCTTTCATGGTTCAAAAAATCAGTAACATATTTTAATTTCGCTGCTATCCGTACAAACATTTCCATTGACCTACAGGTACGGTCAGCACATTAACGGACCATTGTTGGGAGTGCACAAGCGACCCGTAAAATTTGGGCCCATAACCTTTTGATCCGCGCTTTTGTGCTTGAGAGTATCCCTCGAGGAGTCGAACGAATATGTGGGTACATTTGAAATTATGGTTTCTTTCAAATAATAGACAAGATACCTCATACGTCAGTTGAAAGGCGACTGAGGGGAGGGATGGGAATTTAGGAATAACAGTATCCAGTTGTGGTCAGACCATTTTCGGGGGTTATTTTCTGAAATATTTTATTGTAAATGTTTAACTTACGACCGATGAATGACCAGTTCTTTTTTTTAAACCCGTGATCAGCAGTTGTATTTTAGTTTTGAGTTATCATAGTTGAGTAACAATAGGTAATTTAGTAAGAAAGAAAGAAAAAATGAAAGGTGACGAGTTTATTTGCGCCAAGCATGACTCATACCAAAAAAAAAAACAAAATTATAAACGTTATGCAAGTAAGTAGATAGCTATATCAAAATAAGATAAGCCAGATATACACGGTGCCATTTTAGTTAACAACGGCAGCCAATTTCATCTATCCAAAGACTACATTATAAAAGAAAAAGATATTACTGAATATTTTAATTATAAAAGAAATGAAAATATTATTCGTTATCATGCATGACGCATGACATAGTTTGAAACATCTATCATAGTTTACAAGTAGCGAATTATTAAGTTTTATGTTTTTACGTGTTACCTTTGTTGTATTGTTTTCTTTGTAAGAATACTGACTACTTACATACCTTTGTATAAGTGATAGTTCTTATAACTCAACAGACAGATGTGTTGCTGGGGAGTTTGTTGCGCCACTTCTTCTTCGCAGCTAAAACACTAGGAAGTGGTGACGGGCGGGCGTTTTGGGGGACTGTCTTTATGTAGAACTTTGACGTTCAAAAAGTGCTGGCACTCAGCCTAATTTGAATAAATGACTTTTGAATTTTGAATTTTTTGAATCCCGTAGCGAGCACAGTCCGAGCCTTGTGTTCCAAGCTATCTACTTACTTAGATACCTATTAGTAGATCAAGTACCTATCCAATTTTCCCTATTCGCAATGTACTGAAGTAGAGTCAGAGTGTATCTATTCTGCGTACTGCATTGTATTGTATCTGTCACCGAAAAATAGCAAACTCCGTAAGATTATAAAATAACTTGAGAGATTGTAAACTCTCGATAAATTGTTGACTGAACATGAAATACTTTTATATGCATCAAAATTTGATAGTCTATAATCTCTCGAAGTCCTTCCGAGAAATTGTAGGTTATAATACAATGGCGACCAATCAGAGCAGTTATTTTATAATCTTACGGAGTTTGCTATTTTCCGGTGACATATCCAATAACAACAACAACTTACATATTTTCGAATTTTCGAGTTATGCCTACCTCATTCACAAAATCTACAATCAATGCATTTTTGTTTACTCTTCTGCAATCATATATATATTTCGATTACAACGTGCAAATATTTATAAAGTACTTACTGTATTTATAGGAGCTCGTGGCTAGATAATAACAGCCACATGGGTCGATCTTTAAGGTTAAGCAACGCTTGCCGAGGTTGGTCTGTAGATGGGTGACCATCTTAACATACCGAGACTCCTCCGTGCCTCGGAAAGCACGTTAAGCCGTTGGTCCTGGCTGTCATTTGTAGATCTTTGGCAGTCGTTACGGATAGTCAGAAGCCAGATAATCTGACACCAGTCTTGCCAAGGAGTACCGTGTTACCCAGTTAATGGGTTGTGGAGGTCTGGTAGGCAGCCGCTCAACGTAAAATACTGGTATTCAGCTGAATCCGGTTTGACTGGAAGCCGACCCCAATATAATTGGGAAAAAGGCTAGGCATATGATGACTTCCTGTATTTATTTAGCTGTAAGTTTTCCTCAAATAAATTAAATAATAAAGGACTAGGATTAAATAGTATGTATGTATTGCATTGCAACACTAGCGGACTCACGCTAGTGCTACTTAATATTATTATTGTAAAATAAAACCACGTTAGAGATTTAACTTCGTAATATATTCGGCATTTGCCTTCGACGAGCGCTGGTACAGGAGCCGTATACCTAAAAACAAAACATATTTTCATATTCCTAATTCAAAGTCTCTTTTATTTTTTTGCCAGACGCTTCCAAAGATCTACCTTGTCTGCCAGAAACCTGCAGCCTAGGAGATCCTCCCGACAGTATAATTATACATACATATTAGCTTATTCCTACCCCTCTCGGAGTGACGCGTCGCATATTTTATGTAAAGTCTGCTGGACCGTGCTTTGTTTCCAAATGGAAAACTAATTTAATTCAACACGGCAACGGTCTGGATTTATCTCATTCTGAAATTATACATTCATTTCACGCCAACTTTGCGATAATATTCTATACAATAACATTATAATGCACGTGTGCACTAAACAGATAAATAAGTACAACAAACTGTACAAAACACGGTAGATTTTAAAATCTGTGTGTGTGGAAAACATTTCAAGTATGGAACCATACATTTTGCCAAGATAAAACCGGTCCTGTGCGTCTCGCATCCATCGGCTACCCTCACCAGGTTATCGGTCCACCTTGTGGAAAGCCTTCTAACGCTGCGTCTTCCGGTACGCGGTCGCCACTCCAGAACTTTTCGGCCCCATCGACCATCTGTACTGCAAGCAATGTGCCCTGCCCACTGTCACTCAGCTATAGAATGGCTTTCTATCATGTAAATAATTCCCATAAGCAGATCAATACTTTTTTTTTAAGGATGGGAAATCATCAAATGACTTCTTCCGCTCTGGGTGGAGCGGAAGGGCGTGTCAGACTCTTACTGACTAAAACCCATCCGAGTTCCTTCTAAAGTCTTTTGCGTTCCAGGGCCGCGGTGACTCTTTCGAATAAATTCCGCAACCCTGCCAGGCTCCAGAGCCTGGCAGGGTTGCGGAATTTTATTCGGGAATTTTATTTAGAAGATTTATTCGGGGCCCGCTAGGGCCAGCCCTAGCGGGCCCCGTCTTCTATGCTGAAATCTCTTTGAAGCGCGCGTGAAACAGAACGCGCCATCGACCCGGGCCTGCTGGCCGACTCCTATGCTGACATCTCTTTCAGGCGCCCGTGGAACACAACGCGCCAACGACCCGGGCCTGGTTGTGATCGGACAGCGAGCCACCCAACGGTCGCCGTCCGCAGGCCCGCGCCCACGGTGGCCGGGGATCGCCCTGCGACTTCCGACGCCCGGGGCGTTGGGGCGAAGGCCTTGCCTTTCTCTCGCGCGGCCCGCCTCCTCCTTCGCTAGCATTACTGCTTCGCAGAAGAAGGTGACCGCTTCCCAAGCCTCCTCGCCCCGAACCATGGATTCAACCAGGGCCGGACGCGAGAGGTCGCCGCCAACGATCGCCTCGACGAGGACACCGCGGTGCTCCGCCCAAGCAGGGCAGACCTCCACCGTGTCCTCCGGGCGATCCTCACAGTGCTGACACCCGGGCGTGTTCTCCCGCTTAATCCAAAACAGGTACCTCCCGAAACAACCGTGTCCGGTAAGTACCTGCGTCAGGCGGAAGGTGAGGACGCCATGGCGCCTCTTCAGCCACTCCTCAAAGGGGGGCCCGCCGTAATTGTGGCGTGCCCAAAGCAGATCAATACTTGCAGAGATTATCTTTTACAAAAAGAAACAAACAAATTTATATCTACATAATATTAAATTTATATTTTGCACATGTGTACAAAAACACAAAGCTGTGTGAATATTTTTAAAGGTATAAGTATAATGAAAAGAAACTATAACTTTGTTACAACTTAAATGAAAATTGCAACTTCGACAAGTTTTACGATCGCACAAAAGGTCACGAAAATTGGTGAAAACAGTTTGACTAAAATACTCGTTTTAGAATTTCTACTAATAGAAGTTTGAGGTTGGCACGTTGTGCAGCCAATTTTGGATAGACTAACCTTGCTGAGTTTAACGTCGCAATTTTGTTCCTGTAACTTCCGTGGTTAAAATAGTCAGCGAGGCAAAATCACAGATTATATTGGATCTAAAGAGTAAATTCGTTGGTATTATTAATTTTTAAAAGTACATTTTTATGCTAACTAAGTACGCAAACAATAAAAACTCCTAACTAAGTCAACCTTAAAATATGGCGTATTTTTTTACAGCTTCGCTGACGACTGGAACTGTTCCCAAATGACTGGCGGAATTGCCACATTGTATGGCTATGCTTATCCTCTGTCCAAGATAAATTACAATCCTTTGGGTCACGTGAAGCGTACCTATTCGTTAATTTATATACTCGGCAGTTTATAATCCACAACATATTATCCGACAAGCGTCCCCATCTTATCAAAATATCCTCTCATCGGCGATCCACAGCTTCATAAATCGCCCACGATATTCTAATAATTCAAATCCCTAGAATTAAGTACGTATTCAAACCGATTTGTTCCGGATGCGCCCACAAAGCCACCGTTTAAGGTAAAATTGTAAATGAGTTCTGCATTATTCCTCAGAAAAAAAGGTTTAAGACCAGATCGTTGCGTTATAGCCTCATTAATCAACCGGACTTGCCTTTTTCTTACCAAGTTGGGATCGGCTTCTCGTATGATCGGATGTAGCGGAATACCAGTGTTTGTATGGGGCGACTGTCTGCCCAGTAGCTGGGTACCAATGGTACCACGTTGTAACCTTATTGCCTGATCATCAAAAAATAATAATCTCCTGAGTTATTCCACATAAGACTTTCTATATATCATCAATCTAGCCTCAACCGGATTCAGCTGAATATGAATAGTATTTTACGTGGAGTGGCTGCCTACCAGACCTCCACAACCCATTAACACGGTAGTTCTTGACAGACTGGAGTCACATTTATAGGCTTCTGACAATCCACAAATGACAGCCGGGACCAACGGCTTAATGTGCTTTCCGATGCACGGAGAAAACTCGGTATGTTAAGATGGTCACCCATCCACAGACCAACCTTGGTAAGCGTTGCTTAACCTTGATCGACCCGTTTTTTTTTTTTTTTTTAAGGCCTTTCGCTCCACCCAGAGCGGAAGAAGTCATTTTATGATTTCCCCCGCTCTGGGTGGAGCGGAAGGGCGTGTCAGACTCTTACTGACTAAAACCCATCCGTGTTTCTTCCAAAGCCCTTTGCGTTCCAGGGCCGCGGTGACTCTTTCGAACAAATTTCGCAACCCTGGCAGCAGACCAACACTTTCGCGTACTCAGCGTAGCACCCCTTCCATTAGCAGCATAAATCTATATATGTATAATTAAATAAACATAAAACACAAAAAATATTTCTACCTATGTCTGGAGTTTGAAACCATCCAACCGATATGCTCTAACCGGTTTAATTATAAAGGCAATAATGCGAAGATAGTTTTATACCATTTAGGATGATCAATATATTTATATAGCCTCGCTTACCGCTAGGTAAATGAAACGATTCTATATTCTATTGGACAAAGACATTCCTCGCTACGCATCCTCGCACATCTCTGGTGCAAACGCACCCTAAAACGATGCGCACTAAATAGGATGTGCGCGAACGAAGTCGCGGGCAAAAGTAGCTTACGAGATAAAATGTGTTTCCTACGCTTTATATGTTTAAACTAATATACAACTTGAATCCTCTATTAACTTAAATTTCAGCTCTGCCAACTTAAGAAGGCAAGCAAAAAATTTATTTAGTGTCTGCCATGTTAAATTAAATTGAAAAGACGTCGTTTTGACGATGCCATTAGGGAAGAATCCTTCATCAAACTCCAATATTCGTGGCGGCAGGCGACGGTTCTATGATGTGGATAAAGTTACCATTAGTTAGTCGAAAATTAAGGGGGATCGGATACTTGGAAATGTTATTTAATTGTAGTAGGTGTCTGAGATGAAGCTGGTCCAGGGAAGTTGCAGTTAATTTTGAGAACCGGGACGTAGAATCTTCATTTCTCAAACTTACACGTTGGGCCGGTTTCTAAATTGATGTTACAAATATGTCAAAACTCTTGTTTATCAGTGTAGAGGAAAAAACCATTTTCTGCCTTCTTCCTTATGGCTCCCTTCAATCTTTCCAGTACACCAATAATACTTACCCTAAGCAGCGTTGCTGTATTTGCTTAGAATGGTCTCGGCGGCAATATCTAGCATCTCCTAAATCTTCAAACATCTATCTATCTATCTAGACGCACTACAAGTTACCATCGCTACCTTGTTGCAATTCTACCAATTCGCACTAAGCGTTTCCAAACGTCTTTTATAATACGCACAGCAAAGGAGTGGAACTCTCTGCCTGCGTCTGTGTTTCCGAACGCATTTAACCCTAATCTCTTCAAAATTAGAGTGAACAGGCTTCTTCTGGTTAAGCTCGCTCTATCGTCGACTTTGTTTCTGTCGTCTCTGACCTAGACTAGTCAAGAGCAACCCATCTCAAATAAAAAAAAGACTATCAACGCACAGTCAAAAATACTAAGTCTATAAAGATGAAATTCGAAGAGATTATTTTTGGAAATTACAACTTAATGGCTAGCTTTGATATCTATAGCCACGGGTAAACCCGATTGTTGGCATATACGATGGTATATATCATCATCTGCCTAGCCTTTTCCTAATTATATTGTGGTCGGCTTCCAGTCAAACCGGATGACAGACAATACAGTGTATTTGTATTTTTTTCATCATGCCTTATTTAGTTCCTGTTGTAAATCTGTTCTTTTATGCATATTACTTGTACAAAATAATTTCGATGTTTCACATCTGCCAGGCGTCCCGTAACTCATAATTTTTTCCATCAAGATTTATTCCAAAAACTCAAACAGCTCTCTCAACTAATAAACTAAAACAGATATCTTATCGTCTCATCCAAAGCCCACAAAACATACATATATACATCCAAACATCCACCAGGCCGCAAAATGTTACTCAACATCCTATTACAATGTAATAACATCGCCGTAAAGCAGCGTAAGATTATGATCAGGAGTAATGTCAGGTGGAACGATTTCTTTCATACCTGTCCCATTATAAAGGATACATGGCGAATAAACTGCAGAAGATAAGCTGAGACTCGTTTAGAATGTGGGTATGATTTAGTCTTGGTTTTATGTATTACTAGCTGCGCCCCGCGGTGTTACCCTTATTTTTGGCGTGTCGCAGTTCAACCTATAAGGTTGTCCACTGCTTAACCGGGCTTGCCTGTGGTGGCTTTAATATAATATTAAAGCCTCCAGCCAGGGCTTATAAAAAACTTACAAACTAAGCGACTACACGCTAAGGGCACCCCCTGTGGGGTACGGGCCTCGGCTTAGGGTGTCGCTGTGGGGAGGACAGCTAGGGACGGGCTGGATCGAACTAGTAACGGTGTTACCCGCAGTTTATAAGATACTCCGCCTTCATAATATTAGTGTGATGATTTAAGTTGTGAAGAGTGTGAGGTGTTTGTTTTATTATAATTATTACATTTACAATGAATAAACATGAACACGGCAATTTTTACTCATTAATGTGTAGCTGGCCTGTTGGTCGAGTGGTTAGTGACCCTGACTGCTAAACCGGAGGTCGTGGGTTCGATTCCCACCCAGGACAAATCTTTGTGTGATGAGCATGATCATTTGTTCTGTGTCTGGGTGTAATTTGTCTATAATATGTATGTATTTAGAAATATATAAGTATGTTTATCAGTTGTCTGGTTGCCATAGCACAGGCTCTGCCTAGTTTGGGATCGGATGACCGTGTGTGAGTTGTCCCAAGATATATAAAAAAAAAAAAAATGTTTTTATTCACTTTTTTTTTAATTTTTTATTAATAACACTTTAGTTATGTTGCTGCGTTACGTCGAAAATTTGATACGCCGCGATAAATTTTGAAGCCGGAGATTGGTAGCCGTTTTGTAACTTGATTTGCGCACATAGAATATCATACACCGTAGCGTACAATACAAGTCAAGCGTAGCGCTACGGACTCGACATTATACGCTGTCAAGTAAATAAGCGGCATTCGGCACACTACTGCACTGGGGGGCCACTCTCTAGGCCCGAAGGCCGTAGTTTCGGACTAATTTGCAGGTGTATTCTACTCCGTATCATCTATGGATTTACGATTAGTTCCGAACCCGAACTAAGAATTAATGACAACACGATTTGACAGTAACTTGTAAATCGTGTTGTCATTCATTCTTAGTGGTTAGGTGATACGGAGTAGAAAGCGTAATGCTACACGCTTTGAATGCTACGCTGCAAGATAAACCAACTACTATTTATTTTGGGAGGAGCGTAGCATGCTACTCCCAAAAGGAGTAGTACTCGGTACGCCCAACAATACGACAAAGCGAAACATAAAAACGGATTTGAGTATAGCGCATGCTTGTTAAGCTACGCTGCAAGTAGTCTATGCTACGCAACTGCTCATTAGTTGCTACGGCGTAGCATTATAATCAAACATAAGCATACTGCTACACACTTTGAAATGTTTTCTTTTTAAGGATGGGAATTCATCAAATGACTTTTCCACTCTGGGTGGAGCGGAAGGGCGTGCCAGACTCTTACTGACTAAAACCCATCCGTGTTCCTTCTAAAGCCCTTTGCGTTCCAGGGCCGCGGTGACTCTTTCGAACAAATTCCGCAACCCTGGCAGTTGACATGCTACACTGCAAGCTACAAAGGTTGCAATTTTACAACCCACAACGCACTCTAAAGCAATGGCTCCAATAAGCTCAACTTTTATATCCTCATACGGAACCTAAGTGTACTAAGAACTAAGGCATTCTTTATTAAACCGCATCGTAAACATCGGCTTCATAAAATACTAATATAACTTCATAGAAATCCACTTTCGTCGGACGATCTTTATGGCTTGGCTTGGCTTGAGGGGGAAGATAAATACAGTATCTACTCTCGCTTCTTAAATTAACACGGTCAACATTTTTATTTTGATATCAAATTTTATAAGTACGAATTTTATTTTGAACGTTTGTACAGACCGTACAACTTAGAACAGTTATATACTTCTATAATAATTTTATAAGGATTTGTATTTTTGTATGTAATGAATAAACTTAAAAACTACTAGACGTATTTATTTATTTTGTGAAATTCTTTCAGCAATGGATAGCCACATTATCAGCGAGTAACATATATATTTTATCCCCGTACTCTCACGGAACGAGAACTTCTGTAATAAACTGTTTTTTTTTTTTAAATATGGGTTTGCTCTTGACTCTAGTCTAGGTCATAGATGACAGAGACAAAGTCGACGATGGAGCGAGCTATTATTCTGAGATTAACACAGTTTTTCAGTAGATAGGTAGTACCTAAATATCAAACAAGATTGACAATAGTACTTACTGTTTTATTGCCAGAATGCGAGTAAGCCAAGTTAACAAGGGGTGAAAATTAAAAAAATATAATATTATCAGAGATCGCCCAAGAGAGAGAGAGAGAGATTTGAAAGGAGAAAGGGGAGGCCTTTGCTCAGCAGTGGGACACAAGTGCAGGTTAAAAAAAAATATCCAGCTTTCAAAAATATAATTTCATTGGAAAGATTAAAGAAAAAATGGATAGATTGAACAGGACAAATATGAAAAAAGAGGGAGTGAAAGATATCGTGACGGTCGATGGGGTCGTCGGTCGATAGAAAGGTAGACGAAAACGTATTTAATCCAAATCCCAGCGAGGGCAGAATGGAAGATGAAAATGACCTACCGCAGCCATCCCAGTGATCATCTTGTAACCATATTAAACTCACACAACTGTTTTAGAAGAAATCTTAAATTTGTAGGTACAATGACGGTCTTATTAATTTAATTTACTTTGTGCTACGTTAATTTACGTTGTGCCAAATTAAACAAAAACATTAAGTATATCAATTTAATGGTCGTTCACAATAAGCCTCATCAGTAGGCTTAAAGTTACCCAAAGGGTAATGGAGAGGGCAATGCTCGAAGTTTCCTTGCGTGATCGAATCAGGAATGACGATATCCGCAAGAGAACCAAGGTTACCGACATAGCCCAAAGGATCGCCAAACTGAAGTGGCAGTGGGCAGGGCACATTGCTCGCAGAACAGATGGTCGATAGGGCCAAAAAGTTCTGTAGTGGCGACCGCGTACCGGAAGAAGCAGCGTTAGAAGGCCTCCCACAAGGTGGGCCGATGACCTGGTGAGGGTCGCGGGTAGCCGATGGATTCGAGACGCAAAGGACCGATTGTTGTGGCGACACTTGGGGGAGGTCAGCAATGAACGTCTTTTGGCTGATATGATGATGATGATGATGGTGGTGATGATGATGATGATGAGGATGATGAATTTAATGGGTCAGTGGTTTATACTTGCCGCCTAAGCCACTGAAATAATTTTGATGAATTTTTACTTTTAAACCAGGAGAACGCTCCTTTGCGAAAATTTCTGACTTTCACGCGGGCAATGCTAGTAGCGGAAGCTAGTATCAACATAATTATAATACATCTTTCTGCACACAAAGCCTCCCACCCTCTTAACAATAAAATTTTCTTTATGCACAGGAAGATTCTTTATTCCACAATCATTATTGTCAATTAAACGCTCGTTTTCCAGCAGGCGATGAAAGCCGAAGAGAGCCGAGCGGTTCCGAGTTAAGACGAAGACGGTTATCTTAATTATTGTGAGCGAAAGTAACTAGATTTTATACTTGCTACCATTTTAAGGCAAGTCTAGTGGAATAAAGATTAAGTGAGTGAGGTTTTTAATGGTTTAAATAAGTTGAAGAAAATGTTTCAGGTGCAGTTTTATCACGTCAACAGTCCGCTCAGAATAACAAACTAACTAACTTCACAAGTCCTTAGTACTCTGAGTTCATGTGCCACATAGGGCACACGGTCTTGGCAGGACTGTGTCACGTGTACCTCATAGGGAACACTGGACTGTTAACGTGTGTATAAGTAAATCCAGATTTTTTTATTCGTCCATTTGTCGATGGGACGACGCTTATGGGAGGCCCTTGTCCTACAGTGAACATCTTTCGGCTAAATTGATGAAGATGACTGTTAAATCTGAGATTTCATTTTTTCAAAAGTTTGAAGAGCCAATTATCTACAAAGGCAGTGCAACTGACAAGATTCAGTTATCTCCCAGTAAAATATTTTCCTCATTCAACTTTTACAGCTTCCTCAATAAAATAAACGGCTGATGCGTTCATAAAATGACAGTTTTTTGCCAACAAAACCGCGATAATATAATACACTTAAATCCCCATTCAAAATTACCGTCACCTAAAACCACAGATCCCGGAAATGTTACGGAGGCATGGACTTATGTATATTAAAAGGACATGGCGGACCGCTCGTTTTTTTGACGGCACAAATTAGCCCTTCATTGGCTTGTCTAAACCGAAGACAACTCGCCACGCGATCGGCAATCTTCGGCTGAAGTCGTGTGCGCGAGACATTGAAACTGCCGTGTTTCTTGTGTGGTGAATGCGTATAAGCAAACGTTTCGTCCGCCCCATCTTTATAATTTAAATCCGACCACTGCTAGAGACAACACTGGCAAAACTTTTCATAAAAACCTAGCGTGTCGGTGGAGCATGCGTAGCGTGGCGTGGCGTGTAGTCATAGAAAATGACGACGACGAAAATGACGTCATCGTATAGTCATATAAAATTACGACTCGTGACAACTCTGACTGCGGCTGTAAGAGCGTGAAAATAAGTGCAGTTTGTTGCAATTGTACGGACACAATTTTGAGCAAACTTTTATTTTTATGTGGATTTTAAAACGACTATCTTCTATTTATTTAGTATTTGACTAAAAAAATGTAATTAGTCCGTCAGATAGATCTCCAAAAAATATTGGACACGTATTTTTTCTTTTTTCACGTAAACAAAAAAAGTATGCGTGTTAGCTACGACGCACGACTGGAGTTTACTCCTTAGGAACTATTATTGTGTAGATTATGTAAAAAGTGTATAAAGCATCTTAAATAAGCTGAGTATACTTTGTATATATATACACATACATCATCTCGAATTGAAAGGTGCGCAAAGTACGTTGCGCAAAGGAACGTAACGCCTCACTTTTAGTTAACGCTTGATTTTACTCCTCATAAAATGTTCATACTGTGGGCTAAATATCAAAATCGTTTCTTAAGTCGTAATCTCCAAAAATGAAGACGATACAATAAGTTGAAAACTCGTGTGACGTCACTTACCAGTGCACTTTTTACTGGAAAGTGACGTAACAAGCCCCCACTCCTTATCTTTGATGCGTTTTATCTTCGTATTTTTTATTGATTTGATAAAATAAAAAAATACGTATCCAATATTTTCGCTAATTTAACTGACGGACTAAATGGAATCATATTTTTTTAACCCAGGCAACATTGAGTTAGAAAGGCGAACGGCAGAATTCGTACAACATACTTTTTTTGTAGTTCTGTGATAGAATTTGTACCACTTATTAGGGCAACTAAACCATTCATTTTCATGTAACATTAGTATTTTTAGAAGTTTAATTAATTATAGCAATTAAAAGATTTAAGTAATATTTAAAAACAGAAATAACAGTAAATATAATTAACCAATAATACATTATACCTTACAATGAATAATTATTGCATACAATCTTAATAATTAACCATTTAATTATAGGAATTATTTTCGCCATCAATGTTTTTTTTTTGTATTGGCAATTATTTTATTGACAGGTTAGGAAAATCTTCCCGAGTCTCTGTTCAGTTCTTTGCTGTTGTTTTGGATTGTGGTTTGTAAATGCATCTGAGCAATTAAGCAAATTATCTGGTAATTTTTACGTTGAGTTGAGCTACCTGCCCCTTTCTTAGATGAAATAAAATTAAGAACAATTAAATAAAATATGTAAGTTCCTACAAAAACAAAGTTGTTTTATTTACCCACACTCAAAACTCCATCAGCACTTCATCATCATCATCAAACTATTGCAGACCGCTGCTGGACGTAGGTCTCTCCTTAAGCACCCTACTGAATAGTTACAATTCTCATGTCAATTTGCCAACTTAATGATAAGCAAAACACTACAAAGATAGCACCAGCTATCTAGAACATATCCTTTTTCACCAAAACAATGTTATGTGCCTACACGTAATAATATTTATTGGGACATAACCTCAAAAATAAAACTGGTTATAACTTTTGGGTCCCAACTTCTAAAAATCTAAGAATTTTAAAAGGGCTTGCCTATCGTATTGACTACCAATTAAAACAAAAAATATCCCAAAACACGATATTTTATTAGGTGTACGAAACTCCCATACAACCCTGCCGTTCGCCTTTGCAAATATGTTTGGTTGGGATGACGACACACGGATAATTAATGTCATTATTCTAAATTAAATATGGTGAACTCCCAAAGATGACGGACCAATAATTTTTGATGCGGGAAGTGCATCAAAAATTATTGACTGTTTTGATATCGAATAGAATATTCTTTATTATGTACACCATATAAGTAACAGAAAAGATACGGTTTCCATACGAAAAATTATTTAATTTTAAAACTCTAGCGGTCCCGACAGACGTTGTCCTGTCCGAACGTTTGCTTTGTGTAGGACGAAAAATTATATAAATCGATTTCAGCGTCACCTATCGGATCCAATAGTGAATCTAAACCATTCTCGAAACCACTTGAACACACTCAAAAAATTTCATCAACATCGGTCCAGCCGTTTAGGAGGAGTTCAGTGACATACACACGTACACAAGAAATATATTTATATTTAGAATTTGCTTATAGCGTTCCTAGTAGCTGCGGAAGTGGCAATTCCATACTCTACCTATGCCTTACACAGATGAAACTCGAATGAAAATTACAAAGACGATGGTAAAGACGTCGTTTAAAAGTATGGCCCCTTTGTGTTCTCACCCTCAGATACCTTACAAGCAAAATTTAAATCTTACCTCCTGGCGACAAAGTTTGAAATTGGTTGACAAGTGACATAAGTTTCTTCATCTTACAGGTCCTAATTCGTTTTGTGAATTGATGCGAATTCAAGTGTTCTATCACTTTATCAATTTATTGGTTAATTGGTTGTTCCTGACGTGAAGAATAGGCGTGATTAAATTGAATATTGAATTGATTATATGACAATAACCTTTTGAAATAAGTTCAGTAAAAACAATACTGATTTGCAGGTGAAATAGTTGAAAATTATATTTTTTCGCGAGAGATTTATCTCACTGGAAAGTAGGGGAGGGGTGCCTATAGTAACATGGAGGCAATTGTTTCATTGTTACATCCTACATGCCAGTTATTGACGAGAAGCGGACGCTTTTGGTGCCAACCGAAGCGTCATAGAATACTGCTTTACCGAGTGAGTTGACAGTTCCAACTGTTTCGCGCGCAAGCTGTCAGTAGACGTAATATTACCTCGTAGTATGGAACATTCGTCTATAAAAACAAAATGTCCGTATCATTATTGTGTGCCATAAGTGCCATTTTCTGAAATTTTAACTAGTAGATATGTTTTATATTTAATTATTTAAGTAAATGACTAAGTCACTTATATTTTGGCCAAAAATGACTACTACTGTGATCGTTCAATAAAGAATTATAAAAGATTTAACACAATGTTAGTATTGATATCCCCCCCTACTATCCCCCTCCCCTACCTACTACCGGGATAAAAAACAACCAACACGGGCCATGTTGCTGTGTTCCAAATTATATCCAAATTCGCTACGCCAAAATAAGTAGATTAACTTTCGGCAGTCGCCATTGATTATTTTCCACTTATTATGCTATTTATTTATTTATATTTTTATGGCAAAAATAACAGAACCGGACTTAATGCCTTAGGCATTTATACCAGTCAACACTGAGAGAAAAAAACTTTTTGACAAAAAAATACAACCGACTTCCACATAAAAAAAACACTACAAAGTAAAAATAAGTTTAATTACGGAAGACGGTGTTTTTTTATGTGGAAGACAGCTGTATGTTTTTGTAAAGAAGTTTTTTATTTTTCACTTTTTAGTGGTACATACCCGGCAAACAACGCCACTGAAAAGTATTTTGCTTTCCTGTAAAGCAAAACACGCAATTTCGTTTACTTGGATGACTCATTTTTTCCAGCTATATTGATTTAAAAACCAAACTACAGAACCGATTTTGATGAAATTTCTATGGGACCAATCGGAAAGTATCTCCTTTCACATAAAAATATTTTTCAAATCGGTTTATACATGACGGAGTTATGAGGTAACAAACATAAGGTGCAGTCTTTGGGGACTGCTGATAGAAGTGAAAGCTAAAGCGTTCGGTGACGATGACGCGAGTTCCATGATTTTTGTTCACCCAAAAAGTACACATAAATAATTTAGCGCATGAAAAGTGTTCGGTGATGTTTTTCACTTCAAAAAATCAACCGAGTTGAGAACATCCTCCTTTTTTAAGTTGGTTAAAAAGAAGACTATTTGTCGAGGCAATCAGTATATAATTATTTTACATTCAACTTTTCCCCCTTGAAGTTTATTATCATCCACTGAGCAACCCGACTACTCTATTTCCTCCCCACTTCATTCGTCACTTCTGTCTGAACTACAGACAAAGCTAACAACAACTTAGCTCAATTAATCCAAGTAAATTGCATTCTTAGAAAAAAGGTAAAAGTTTGTAAGCAAAAGACTTTAAACGACTTTGTTAAGACACTACCGGGAATTGAAAGAAAAACTGCATTCTCGAACATTGTTCTAGGTATACTTTTTGCATACATTTTTCAGTAACTTTGAACAAGAAAAACTATTACTTTAATCAATTTAGTTAGAGTACCTGTTAGTTTTATTAACAAAGGAGTTTCTAAGACATTAAAGAAATTTTTGTTCTTTAAATCAATTATTTTTTTATATGTTTTACCTGGGTGAGCTCCAGAGACAGGTAGGTACCTCCTAACAACACGAACCGTGTCCGGAAGAACCGCTCTCTGAATTAAGCCCTTGATCCAGCTGCTTAACGAGAGCCTCCTGGGGTGTTGGTCGAGGGTCGTGATTATCAAGCCATTGACTGACATGATTTTCGGTTCAATGATTGCTGAGTCCACGCATTCTTTATTCTTCACGAATCTTAGATCGATCAAGTCACCACCAGTTGTTTTTTTTTCAACTTAAGCTATCAAACTCCTCATTGTAGTTTATATTATATAAGACGAGGTTTTTTTTTGCCTCACGACCAGAGGTTGGAATTAGGTAGAGTTATTTATGTACTTACACTGATTTCATACAGCGAAAGAATAAAGTGGATATGACTCAAATCCCGAGATTAATTTTAAAGAACAGAAAAATCCCGTGATTGATTAAATAAAAAATGTATTTACTTTTACACAATTTAAACCACTGCACGCGCGACGTTTCCAAATTTACATTAACGACATCGGATGTCCGAAGTTGCAAATTCCAATACGCGCGATGTTGCCACATTATTTTGTAGTTCGCACAACATAGCTTGCGAGAACAAAAGAAAAATTATTGTTATTTATTTGTAATATTATTGGCCACACGGGATTGTCAATTGGAAATCCCGGGAAGATCCATATTCATATCAACATTTCGATGCAAGTACATAAATAATTCTACCTAATTCCGAACTCTGGTCATGAGGCAAAAAAAATCCTCTTTTTAGTCGGAGACGCTTGTCAGAGTGGTCGTGGTTGCGCAGATGAGGAACATGGAGAGATGTTTGGTGGGTCGTCGACTTTCCCAAGGACTGCTCTCTCCGCGAAGCGCTTCTATTTCTGCAGGTTGGTTACGTTACGAGTACACTGGACCATAGCGGACTCGAAAGTTTTTTGTATCAAGTCAGAACAGCGAGTTGGTGACCGACCGCGAGCTCTCTTGCCGTCCACCTGGCCCTGAATTACCAGTCTCTCCATCAAATTTTCATTCCTGCATATATGACCAGAATTTCAGTATTCTTGTTTTCACAGTGGACGAAAGTCGATTTTTAATACGAAGCTCTTTGATGATGGAGACTTTAGTCCGAAACGACGTCCACGGGATCTTTAGGAGGCGTCTCTAGCACCACATCTCTAGTGCGTCGATTTTACGGAGTTCCTGCAGTCTCCGGGATCAAGCAAGATCTGTCACCACCAGTTGTTTTTTTTTTCAACTTAAGCTATCAAAGTCATCATTGCAGTTTTTTGTCTTGAGGCAAAAAAAATCTACAAAATTTTATATATAACCCAAATCAAGGAATGCATTCAATTACCAGTCACCCTTATATAAAAGACAATAATACTAAAATTATGAAGAGAAGAATAAAAAAAAATCTAATCGTATAGCTAGTACAATACTGAGAAGTTGAACGAATTAACAACTTAACTTTAAAAACAATAGAAAACCTACCCAAGTTATAATAGCTAACTTAAAGAAGGAAAGTATTATAACTTTGTTACTTACCATACATACTTAGTTCAAAAATCCACTTACATGCTACTTAAAAACTTTACCCTAACTTAACTTAAGACATTAACTTTTAAAACTATTTTAAGTTTAAGTAGTTCTTAGATTAATAATAAGGTTTAAGTGTCGACATTATGCCAGTACTTTTTAGGGTTCCGCACCCAAAGAGTAACCAACGGAACCCTATTACTAAGCCTCCGCTGTCTGTCCATCCGTCCGTCCGTTCATCTGTCTGTCATCGGGCTGTATCTCAAGAATCATCATAGGTAGACAGTTGAAATTTTCACTATTGCCGCTTTAACAACAAATAATAAGAAATAAATTAAAATTAAAAATTAAAGGGGGCTGCCATACAAAAAACGTATTTCTGTTTTGGTTTATGGTACGGAACCCTTCGTGTGAGAGGCCGACTCGCACTTGGCCCGTTTTTAAATGTTAGAAACTGCTCTGGAGCTTGTTTTAACTATTAAGACATGTATAGTGGGTACCTATATATCTTTAGTTTCCTGTGAGCTTAAATTAGAATCTCCTAAGCACCTTCGATGACCTGAAAGTGAAAATGGAAAACCTACCCAGCTCCACCAGCTAGTCCATTCTTAAACATCTCACTGTGAAAAATTGGTGGTCTGAGCTTGAAGTTGATTGGATGAATTCACAGCTCACTTCATTTCACTTCAGCTTGGTTTTCATGATGACATTTTTTTTTAAGTGTTTTGGTTGCTATCGCTACTCAAGCTGAAGATCGATCGACACATAATTTTCGAAGACAATTTTTTCCACTTTTTGCCTGTTCTCTTTATCTCCTCCCATGCATCTCGATGAAAGTAGCAATTTCTTTCCCAACAACTTTTTAGCCGCCGTTTTGGAAATATTAATTGTTTTTAGAAAATCATTAAAAACATTGAACGCCCATATCTCGGGAACGGTGCGTCCTAGAATCATGTTTCTCAGCACCTTAATTGTTGCCAAGACTTAAGTTAGTCCGTAAGTGAAAAAAAATATCAACTTTAAAAATTAAAAAGAACGAAAATTTATACAATTTTTTTTTTGGTGTTTTCTTTGCGTTTCATAGTGCCCTCAAGGGTATACTCCAACTCATACACTCCACCCATTAGGATACTCACTGACCCGCATTCTAAATTCAAACTCATTAACGATCAACATGGTGCACAGTGCACATACGTACGGAAGACATGGCACTATAAAGTACCACAAGGTAGTACAAGGTACCATTGTGCACGTAAGACTTACAATTTCATTAGTTGAAACGCAATTATCTCGTGTGGACGGTTTCCTTGTTTGGATTAAAGTAAATGTGGAAAAGAAAGTTTGGATTATATGCAGTTTAAATAGACAATTTTTTTCATCTATCGTGGACTACTGCTGAACATAGGCTATGATCCAGCTTTTAAAAACATCTTGTGATGATCTGTGCTCCACCTTACCCTGAGGTCGTCGTCGATCAGAAATCAAGTGATCCTGATTCTGTTCAAATTGGCTTGAAAATGGATTCATCTCAAAATTGTGTAGAACCTAAGCAAGACAAATAAATTGTGGATGGGAAATCATTTTTTTTTTTTTCTTTCTAATTTTTATTATATTAGGTTTGTAATTTAATTTTTTCTTTGTTTACTAGTCCTTTTTTTAAATTAATTTAAAGCAAAATGTCAACTTGCAGCAATTTAGTTTTATCTTTTATGGGGTATACGGTGCTAACCTATAAGAAATTGTAATACTAACTTTAGTAAATAGAAAATCATTATTTAAACATTTTTACAGTATATACAATTGTTGGTTAGCCAATTATAAATAAATAAATATAATAAATAAAGAAATAAATTGACTCCTACCGCATTATTTACAATACGTCCCGATCTAGTCCCTATCCAGTTTACTGTCGTCCAGGCTAGCAATAGCCGGTGCTTAAATAGCCGTCGGCGTCGGCCACAAGCCCTAGCCGTCCTGGCTATAACAGAGGATTGTGCTTTGCGTCTTTCTTTGTCAAGCTATTATATGGTATTAAAAGGTTTATATATTGAAATTGGATTTTTAATCCAGCTATATTCTAATTGTCAGGGTGTTCTTTGGCCGTCTACTTTGATGTTTTTAAAATGGTGTCTCAACACTTGGCGTATTTGCGCAAATATTTGCCTTACTTCATCATCATATCAGCCAATTGCCGTCCACTGCTGAACGTAAGCCTCCCCCAAAGATCGCCAACCATCCCGGTCCTGAGCGGTCCGCATCCATCCGCTGCCAGCCACCTTCTTCAAATCATCGATCCATCGTGCCGCAGGGCGTCCCACACTACGTTTGCCCATACGCGGTCTCCACTCTACCAAATGTCTGCTCCATCGACCGTCTGTCCGTCTACAGACATGGCCGGCCCACTTCCACTTCAGCCTTGCCTTACTTATTGGTTAAAATATAACCTTTATTTATTTATTTTTATACTTTATTGTACAGCAAATAAAACACACATACAGAAAATCTTAAACTAAAAATCATCCAATTGACAGCCTTATCGCATTCCGCGATCTCTTCCAGGCAACCTGGAATGGATTGACATGACTCTCGATGACTTTTGGGTATATTTTCTTACATCCAGGTAACTCGAATATTTTGACAAATACGCCATTTGCGCATTGCGTATGGTCGATCTGATCAACTAGACGAGGAATAGCAGTAGTTTTAATTTAACTATGACACCCATTCCAACTATAGGACATAGGTACCTATAGTATTATAATCCTCATGATATGTTGATCTTGGAGGCCAATATCAGCCAAAACCAGCCATTTTCATAGGAGTGCCCAAACACTGATTCAGAACATATAATGATGACAATTTGTCAAACGAAAAAAATCATAACTTTTGGGGTAGAATCAGGGTTGAACAAAAATCACAAAAATAATTAACCATATGCTTAATTAAAATAGTATATATTTTTTGTATATTCTTCATTCTTATAGAGAAGAATTTACTTTAGAATATATAATTTAAATTATTTTAAAACATATTTTTATAATATGCTAGTCAGTATTGAAACTAATAATCTGCTCAACTTTATTTTATGAATACCTATGCCATACCTATTCTGTAAAACAACGTTAACACTCGTCCATCATAAATGGCCTTGAACCAAACGAACTGCCCAAATTACATCCATTCGAATTACAGCTGTCAGAATTCAATATGGCCGACATTCTCACATCTTGCAATACCATCAAATATCAATAAATCCACCAAGAATAAACACTCGCTTCTTTGACTCCCAAAGGAATAAACGAAACAACTTATTTATAACACTCTTCCTATCTATATATATTTCTATCTGTACTTTGATTTAACTCAAATGCCCAATACAGAAGAAATATTTTTATCTCCCCTAACACCAAGGGAATAACAGGAACACAACACCATAAAGTAACCGAAAGTGACGTCACGAAGTAGAGGCCTTGGTTAGTGAACGACTAGATCCAATTGATTGCAACCACTTCCGATGACGTACAAATATCAGTGTTACCATACCGAATATGAATCTAAACGACTGATACGAACCGACACAGCTTTAACTACTTTCTCAATAAGAAAGACAATTTAATCGTAATTCTCTTTTGTTCTTGATGGAACGAATGACTAACTAGAACTAATCGATGGACTCGCAAAGTTGTTATTTACCCTCGAGCCGATAAACCATTAGCGCTCAAATGAATGTGGCACAGCTATACTAGATGTCCCTTCTCCGGAAGTGAGGTGTGTTGGTCATAAACTGAATTGTCTCGAAGTAAATTATTTTCATTCTATGAGCGTTTAATTCTAGTACTTTTTATGAGTTTATGTAAGGAGTATTTTCTTCTTAAGGGCAGATTTTTCAATCATTTGGATACCTTAATTTTAACTGAGGAATAAAATGGCGATTTGACAGCTTTTGTATAGAAAATAGTGCATATTCATAAAAAAAAACAGATATAATTATAAATAGGGCTGTATGTCGAACTTTAGGTAAAAGTTTATATTTTATTAAAAAAACAGCCCTAAAAGAAAACCATGAATTCCTAATACACAAATTTTCGCCACTTTTCTAATAGAGGTTGAGCCTATTGGCATCAACTGGGCACAAATACAGACACCATTTTGCTACTAAGGAAACTAGATGACCCAATAACACATTTGTCGACCCGGGACGCGAACCCAGCACAGCTCAGCAGCAGCGCTTGCGGCTGCTGAACCAACAAGCCAGATGACGCCAACCTTGGTAAAAATATCCGCCAGCCAAAGGTCTTTGGCTCTTTAACAATCTTACTAACGTTCTCATTCAAAACTATCAATTTGAATGCAAACCACATCTTTCAACTCTTGAGTATTGAAAAATGTATAGTCCTGAATAAAAAAAAGTCACGTAAAAGATTAAATTTCCATAAAATATCGAGTCGCCTGAGTGTACCGAACCATTAAGAAAGTGGGTACAGCAGTAACAAAGCCATCGTGCTCATTCAATTGGAGAACTGAAAAAAATCGAGGACTAAGAAATATTACAGTGAATTTTTCATTCGTGTTTTTGGCTTTAAACTTTTATGTATTCACTAGCTGCCGCCCGCGGGTCCGCCCCCGTAAATGTTGGAAATTATCCTAAAAAAAAAGTAACCTGTGCGTTATTCCAGACTAAAATCTACCTCCGTGCCAAATTTCATCAAGATCTATTCAGCATCCATCCATCCTCACAAACTTTCGCATTTCTAATACTAGTAGGATTAAAACTTCATGAAAGTCCGGATCACGGTAGTACGGAATTCATGACTTATGGACCGTCCACACGATACAAACTTCCATAAACTTCTATAGAGATTTGTCTGCGCAACAAAACAATGCAGACAAATTTCGGTGTGATTGAATTTTTGAAGTGAAAACTTCTTTAGGCGCGTTGAGCACTTATTGGGTGAACAAAAATCATGGAACTCGCTTCATCGTCACCAAACGCTTTGAAGAACAAAAATCATGGAACTCGCGTCATTGTCACCGAACGCTTTGGGTGAACAAAAATCATGGAACTCGCGTACTCGTCACCGAACGTTTTGGGTGAACAAAAATCATGGAACTCGCGTCATCATCACCGAACGCTTTAGCTTTCGCTTAGTTTTCACTTCTATCGACAGTCCCCAAAGACTGCCTCGCTTGTTTTTTTATTCAGATTAAATATGTGCAGACAAAAGTCACTATCGTGTGGACCCACTATTAGGCATTCTTGACCAGTCTACAAAGGGTGATGGCGAGATAACATGGTAGATGCGTAAAAACAATCAACACAACACCAACAACATTGTTTTAAAGTGTTTTTATGTCGTTGAGGTGTTCTTTGAAGTTGCTGTGCTAAAGACATCCTTTTTCTAAGGATGGGAAATCATCAAATGACTCCTTCAGCTCTGGGCGGTGCGGAAGGGAGTGTCAGACTCTCACAGAGTAAAACCCATCCGTGTTCCTCCTAATGCCCATTGCGTTCCAGGGCCTCGGTGACTCTTTTGAACAAATTCCGTAAAAATAAAGATATTCTACCATGGAACTAGGATTTATCTTGAGAAATTTAGGCATGTATATGATAGCTACAAGCACTAGTACACAGTTTCATCCAAAATAAATCTTAAAACATCAGTAATTTATTTTTGATGCTCCTTTCCATATTTACACAAAAACAAAATAATATCATACCAATACATAATGTACATGACACAGTTATGTACAATTCAGTCTTATAAGATACCAACCTACTTCACTTATACACAGTTATAAAACTGTAGGGGGCAGTTTGATGGCCAAATGCATTTGTTTGCAAACATGTAACTGAAGGACTTCGCGACACTAAAACATTTTAATGCAAAACTTTGTTTCAGTATATTTTATTGCATCTTTTTTATCTGTAGATTATTGTTGTTATTACTTACTGACTGGCAATGTTTGCTTAGCAAGAATACAAAAATAATAATACTGAGCTTTTTCCCTGGACTACACTTGCGTTTAAGTCCAAGTTTCGTAAAAAACATGATGTACAGTTTGTAAAAAACATTGATTTAAAAGAGTGTCCGTGGAGTCTCTTGCGCGTTCTTCTCCGTAGAGATCTACGCTTTGGAACGTGCAAATAGCTTCATCTCTTTGGACAGACCGACCTTGACAGTTCAAAAGTGCCTGTAATGGTTTAATTGAAATAAGTGCTTTGAGTTTTTTTTTTGTAAAAAAGTAGCTTAAAACCGACTCCACCAAAATTCATCAAAATCAGTTCAGTAATTTAGGCGTGAAGGCGTTACCAAAAACTAACTTTCACATATTATATTAGTTACGATTTCTTGGTTTCTGACAATATGTTCTCAGCAAGAAGACGAAGAGCATATGAGGTACATTATTTAAGTCATTCAGGATTTCTTGAATAATAACTATGCAAAAATAAGACTTCATCAATATTTTCAAGATCTAGCAAATTCCTGCGCTCGTTATAATTAATACTATTCGGAACAGTTTTCTTGTAAAGTAACTCACCAGAAATCGATTCAACAGGTATGGCAGTCGCTGGTATACATAAATATTTTTTGGACATTTTATACAATTCACTATGATATTTAGTAACACCTTTGAAATCATCCCAGAATTGGAAAGGGTCTCTACTGTGATGAACATGGGGCAAGTTGACATACTGTTCAACGTTGAACCGTGCAAGTATAGAAGTTTTATCACTTCCAGTATATTTTACTCTTTCATCAAGATAAATCAACAGATTTCCAGCATCTGTTTCAGTTGCTTCTTCTTCTGACAGGTTGTTAGAAGTTGAGCTTTCTGTATAATGTTGATCACGTAAATTAACACGTTTATTTAATTCCTTTATCACATCTTCCTGCACAGAATTCGCGTTTTCTTCCGTCATAAAACCAGCTCTTTTAAATCTTGGATCCATGAATGTTGCCTTTTTTGCAATCTCAATAAGTTTGTGATCTTTGATTTCAAAATTTATTTCAATTGCTTTCTCAAGTTTTTCTTTTAAGTTCGTTCCCATTTTAGTAACTGGAGAGAATTTACTTATTTTTAATTTCATGCCAACTGTTAGAGGAATAATATGAGATAAGGTTAGATATTGTTCACTAGATAACTTGTTGGTAAAATCTTCAAATGGTTTTAAAATTTGAACGCATTCAGCGATTTCTTTTAATTCAATTGCATTATAATTACAAATGTTTTCTTCGTTAATATCTTTCAAAACAGTATACGGGATATGCCAAGAAAAGTGCTCTGCTTTCTTATTCTTCGACATTTCCGAATTGTATTTTAGGTACCTCTTCTTAATTTCTTCATATTTCAAATAAGTTAAAACATCTTGCATATCTAAGTTTAACGCAGAAGCTGCACAGAAAATGTGTGGTATTTTCAAATAATCAATCACTGCATGACATAAAGGCTGTTCATTACTCCCGTGATTTGTAACAAAGCATACGACTTTATGTAAAATCCTCCATTCGCATAATATCTTTCTTAGCATATTAGCTATATTTTTAGCAGTTTTCACTTTTGACTCTATTGTGAAGAGAGTCTGAGAAGCAAATTTACCTTCATGGATGAAGTGTACTGTTGCAGTCCACATATTCCGACCACGTATTCTACTCGACACCCCCAACTTCCAGGTTTCTATAGTAATCGCTACATGATTCACCAAATCCAAGGTTATCCTCAATTCTGATTTCGCTATATTGTAGTATTTGGGAACTACTTCTTCTAAGAATGTCTTCATAGATGGCAAGTTGTAATTTTCATCTTCAATATAGTTTCGGAAGCCGTTGTATTTAAGCATATCGAAAGGTCCCAAGTCCAAGCAAAACCATTTCAATAGTAATCTATCTTTGTTTAGAGTTACTTGCGTTGAACGTTGACCATCTTCATTATCTTGTGCCATTATGGACTTGAGGTGCTAAGTTGCACAAAACTGAGGTGCACTAAACAGTTCCTCCACCTCCTCGGTTGGTCACTCTTGTCAGAGTAGTCGTGATTTTATGATGATGCATATACTCTGGATAATGCAGCGTTTGCGATGCGCTTTCACAAAACAAAACAGTTCACTATTTATTAAAACTTCATTTTTTTCACCCACTAAACGACTGGTAAATATGATGAGTCAGTGAATACTGATGTCGTCAAATAAAAGTCAGATAAGCTCGATAACTTTATCTTATCGTAAGAAGTATTCGCTGATTACATTGAATTGATCAACTAATCATTTACACGTAATTTTAAGCGTTTGTCTGCTGCATCAGATAACCAGATTGTTGGCCCAACAACACATATACGTGTAATGGAATAAACTCAATACCTCTTAACATTCCGTCATTGTACATCAGTATGAATAACTTTTACTATGGGACCAAACCCGACATCGCGAAAAAATCAGCTGTTCAGTACATTTTGTCGAGTTACGCGCACATTTATATTTTGGACGTTTGACAATAGCTATCACTGATAAATATTTCACTTGCCTAGAGTTAGTGGACAACTCTGTCAACTCCTTCTTTTTTCAATTCATCAATCGGAAATCATCAAATGACTTCTTCCGCTCTGGGTGGAGCGGAAGGGCGTGTCAGACTCTTACTGACTAAAACCCATCCGTATTCCTTCTAAAGCCCTTTGCGTTCCAGGGCCGCAGTAACTCTTTCGAACAAATTCCGCAACCCTGGCAGGCTCTGGCCCTAGCGGGCCCCGTCTCCTATGCTGAGATCTCTTTGAAGTGCGTGTGGAACACAACGCACAATCGACCCGGGCCTGGTTGTAACCGGACAGCGAGCCACCCAACGCTCGCCGTCCGCAGGCCCGCGTGCACCTCTGCCTTACCGGGCATAAGTCATGCATTAAATATTTCTGTCGTATTTTCACTCCATAGCTAAACCAGAGAACTATAGGCCGCTGATTTATCTTAGGAGCCATTAACAAAAATAAGTAAATCACACACACTGAATCACTGATCCACTGTCTACAGTCGACAACAGAATGTCGGAACAAAGACGGCCCTAAACCGTGTTCATTGGACTGGGGACGGAACGGTATGTATTGTATAGTTGCGCTCAGTTCAAATGTGGTTCATCTGAAGAAATAGTACCTTTATGTCTTTATGGAGCCGAGAGGCTGCAATACCCACCATATGCCCACGTGTATCAAACATCTTTTCTTGCTTCGGCTGGCCGGTATAATAGTAGATTTAGATGCAAATGGGGAAAGATTGTCATTGCAGCCGAGCTGAAATACACGCCCAAGCCGAAGGCGAGGCCGTTTTGGTGCCGATAAACTGGGAAGACATATGCCCACGTGCATCAAACGCCGTTTTTCAACACTCTAGCCGGCTTTCGAATAAGTGTGTTGAAAATTACTTTTCCTTCTCGCTCCTTTACTCCAACTTTCACCAAGCCCATACATTTCTTAGCGACAAATCAGTTGGCATAACGAACATTCTATCTCACACACTGTGAATGGAACTAATCCTAAGAAAGCGGATTGCAAAGGATTGAACGCAAAGTTGGACCAACGGAACCCTGATTACTTATTCTTCGGGGCCTTTACTCATTTATTACAACTTCTAACACAGTTTAAGTAGGTGACTACACAAAGAATGTTACATATTTATGTACATACATATGCATGGGTCTTATTTAGCCACTTGCGTGAAGGTACATACATATATGCGGGAGGCCTGGTAGAATATCTGATGAAAATAGAGTTTTATACAAGATATTTTGTATTGACATGACTCTGTCTTAATTATTTTCCTCTTGTGTTTTGGTTTCGGTTTCTGAAGCATGTAAACAGCACCAGCCGGCAAAACTTAAGTGAAGTGAATAGGGTATTATACTCAAAAAATCTAATTGGTCCGTCATATAGATCTCCAAAAAATATTAGACATGTATATTTTCTTTTGTCACGTAAACAAAAAATTAAGACGATGCAGTACGTTAAAAACTCGTGTGACGTCACTTTTTATTGGAAAGTGAAGTTATAAGCACCCACTTATCTTTGATGCGTTTTATCTTCGTTCTTAAACCAAAATATAAAAAAATTCTTTTAAAATGTTTGCAGGCCCAGAACTAAAATACGGACCCGCTTCTGTTTCACACATAAGTCGTTAAAAGTAAGTTTCATAACCCTAGCATATTTAACAAGGCAAGTTTCATGAGCCCAGAGACTGGATTCAAGGCTAACGCATACACTTAGGTCTAAAGTTTCAGGAATTATCACTTTTAGTACGCCTATCTTGTTAGGGACTCAAGGACAGTCATGTCCTTCAGTCAGGTCAGGATGGCTGTTACGGCAGGATACTAAAACAACGATATTTTAATGGTCTGGCTTACAGAATACCTAATCCACCTTAATATATTCCAGTTAAAGATTGTAGGTCCCATGTAGGTAACAATGTTATTACAGGTACAGCACACACACAACATGGTATAGAAGCTTGGGAAAAGGTTATTGAAGTGCAACTGAAAAAATCAAGTGAAATCTCACAGAACCAGTTCGGTTTCATGCCTGCTCCAGGTACAACTGATGCTACTTTCGCTATCCGCCAGCTGTGCGAGAAATACAGAGCTGTGCACAAAAACTTGCACATGGTATTCGTAGATCTCGAAAAGGCATATGACCGGGTGTCTCGTGAGGTTTTGTCTTGTGCCCTTAAGGAGAAAGGTGTGCCCGGGAAGTATGTGCGTGATCCGAGCTGTGTACAATCGTTGCAGTATCCAAGTCCGGTCTGTAGTGGGCACCACTGACAGCTTCAGTGGGGCAGTCGGTTTGCACCAAGGGTCGACTCTCAGGCCTTACCTCTTTCGGACATCCAGGAAGAGACTCCCTGGTGTATGGTGTTTGCTGACGACATTGTGCTGGTTGCCGAAAGCGGCCTAGAGGTCCAGAGCAGATTGGAGACGTGGTGGCAAAGGCTGAAGAGTATTGGCCTGAAATTGAGCAGAACCAAAACAGAATACCTGTTCTGATAACGGCGGACTCTCCAGTCTTATGCCCATAGCTCTCACCGGAACGCATATACCGATCTGCTCCGACTTTCGGTACCTCGGGCCGCTTGTCAAGGGAAATGGCGATATAGACAGAGACGTAACGCACCGGATCAACTTAGGATGTTTGCAAGTTGCGACCCACGGATGCCTCTCAAGTTAATGGGGAAAATCTATAAGTCCACGATAATACCTGTCCTTCTGTATGTATCAGAGTGTTGGGCTGTGAAAAAGGCGGATGAAAAACGATGTTTTTTATAGGTCAGCACCACAGCGCCTAGTAGGTTTCTGAGCTGGAAGACATTTCTTCCTTGCACACAAGCTATCCAAGACCAACCACCTTAACTTTAGGAGTTCTCACTTTAGGACCTAAACCAAACTGTGGGAATAACTTCACCACCTGACTTCTTAAAACCCCAAGAACATCTGCTACCTGGATGTGAACTGCCGGTCGATTTTGTCAACATGTCGAAGTGAAGGCTTAGGTGAAGTGGTCACGAGGTGAGCTGTCAATCTATATAATCAAGATGGAATGAAGACAGCTCACTTTGTGATCACGTGACATCTTGATTATATGGATCGACAGCTATACAATAATTTTCTAACATGGCAATTTATTCCTAAAATAATAGCATTTTCTTTGCCTAAAATTCCATTAGGATAAAAACGCTGAAAAAATTCACGCTAAAAGCTAATATTGGAATAAAATATCGCATTCCATTACCTTTGTTTAACCGGAATACGAATCCGGTATGCACATGGCGTAGTTTTAAAACACGCTGGAAATACGATTCGGCGTATTTTTCGTTTTTCGTATTTTCTGACAGGAAGTGAGGTCCGGTTAATTGTATTTAGATGAATGGGTTTCAGTCTCCATATTGTTATGTTCGCAAGCGAGGGAAATTGGAAAAATGCATTGCGTTATAATGGAGTAGACATGAAAGCAGTGGTAACCGGTGGGAAACCGAGATCTTTAATAGTGTGGGGGAAATAACACTGAACAAACTATTGGTTTTGTTTTGTGTACCTCTGCGTATATTTGAAGTTAGTTCGGTTTTCATACGGATGTATGAAAACCGAACTAACTTCAAATCTTATCAAAGAAAACAATTGGTTGTCAGTAAAGTTGACAGCACGGTTGGCGCAGTGGTTGAGCGATTGACTGCTGCGCTGCGTGTCGCGGGTTCGATTCCCGCACGGACCAATTATTTGTATAGCCTACAGATAGTTGTTCCGGGTCTGGCTGTTTGTGTATGTGACTTTGTATGTTTGTAAACGCACCCACGATACAGGAGAAATTCCTAGTGTGGGGCAACGTTTCTTTATAAAAAAAATGTCGGTTTACGGACGATAGTTTAACGTGACAACGTCATAACAAAAACATTGACAATTTTATTCATAAAAGTATGCAATAATTTAATTATTGCATACTTTTATGAATAAAATTGTAATAACCTTACAATGAGCGTAACGTTGCAACGAGTCATCTTTTTTCGTGCGTGCAGCCGGTGTTCATCGATTTATTAGACGTTGTCACGTCAAAAAACTGGCCAAGATTAGGTCGGGCTCGCAAAACCAAAAATTTAAATATAAAAACCCTCAAATAAAGACTACATTATTTACTATGTTGTCATTGAAGCTTGAATTTTTAAAACTCTAAGGGACCATTAACCTTAGTATTTGTTATTATTTTCAACTTGATACCTCCACGTATTACCAGCGCTGGACCGACAGACGGACAATGGAGTGAAGAGAAACACTGATGAAACACTCTTTACCCCATAACAACAATATATTTCATGAAATCACTTTCTTTATTTTGAGAAATCATCCCACATAGTTCCGTGAATCATTTACGTTAGGGATTTGATCAAATCATCGTTTTCATCATTTCCCTGCAACACATGCATGGCTAAACTAATTGGTCTGCTTGGCAACAAAAAAAAAGTAACATCTATAAATATATATAGATATTTATTTTTTTTATTTAATATGGGTTTGCCCTTGACTCTAGTCTAGGTCATAGATGACAGAGACAAAGTCGACGATGGAGCGAGCTTATCCAGAAGAAGCCTGTTCACTCTAATTTTGAAGAGATTAGGGTTGTATGCGTTCGGAAACACAGACGCAGGCAGAGAGTTCCACTCCTTTGCTGTGCGCATTATAAAAGACGTTTGGAAACGTTTAGTGCGAATTGGTGGAATAGCAACAAGGTAGGGATGGTAACTTGCAGTGCGTCTAGATGTCCGATGGTAGAAGGGGGCCGGTGGGATGAGATCGTGGAGTTCCTGGACACTCTCCCCGAAGTACAATCTGTAGAAGACCGACAAGCAGGCAACCTTGCGGCGATGAGCCAAGCTTTGAAGCTTGGCATCCACCAGTCTTACGTCGCCAATGAGCCTTTTAGCTCTGTGTTCCACCGAGTCAAGCGCGGCAAGTTGGTATTTAGCTGAGCCATCCCAAAGGTGGCTGCAATACTCCATGCAGGATCGGACTTGTGCTTTGTAGAGGGTGAAAAGAAAAGCTGTCCAAGCGTGAAGTATCGCTTCACTCTATTTAGGATGCCCAGCTTTTTGGCCGCAGTTTGGGCTTTGTGCTCAATGGTGGCACCAAAGTTGAGACTAGTTGTCAACTCCATGCCTAGGAGCTCGAGCCGATCGGTTACAGGAACAGATGTACCCCGAAAAGTCGGAGTTAGGTCGAAACGACTCCTTTTCGCGGTAAAAAGACATGCTTGTGTTTTGGTGACGTTAAAAGAGACCAGATTGTCATCACCCCACTGGGAGACAAGACTTAAGGTCAAATTTGTCCGCTCTACCATGGCCTCTCTCAAGGAACGAACTTGAGAAATTTACATTTATGTTTCCATTCAACCATTTTTTCTTTTTGACAGCCGACCATAATCTACCGATTGCGCGCGCGCGCTCCATTCGTTTGTCTATGACATCGACAAATGAAACTGGAGCGCTGGGCTATTGGGTGTCAGCTTATTTATTGTATGTATGTATCAGTTTATTTTATATACATATATATATATTTATAATTGTTGCATATCTTCCGACATTATAAATAATAAGTATACTTATTATTTTATTTGTATATTTCTTTTATATATGCTCCGTGAGTGTATCCGTGGCACCACTGACTGGCCCTATCAGAATACCAGCGCTGCGTTATTTATTTTTTAGATATCGCAGCATAAGCTGAGATCACACAGATAATTATTTTATTATATAATTATCCATGTTTATTACATTATATTACTGTTTAGTTATTAATTTTATTTTACTGTTTTGTTTGTCTTGTGCGAGTCCCAAATAATCATTTTTCTTTCTTTCTTCTTTCTTTATATACTTACTATCCTAGAACAGCTTTAACACACAAAGATTTACTACTGCAACTACTACTATCTTTGTCTTCAAGCTAAAGCTTTAAGCGAAGTCAGCGCTTTGTCTCCCGCTGAAAGCGATTCATTGTACACATTTCTAATTGAAAAATCTCCAGACTGTCTATTGACTAGATCCACTTCTAACCGTTTGATCTAAATTATATGTTACTGTTGACGTTATTGATAGTTTGTAAACTAATCTCGTTTTAAATTAACGGTACCTACTAGAGTAAGATGTTTTTAACCATTAAGTGGGCGTCCGGTAATTTGAAACGGCAGCGGTCGTGCGTAACCGACCTACGGGAGATTTCAGGGATTTAGAATACCGATAATTAATTATTAATTTGTTATTTTTGTCAGCTACGTTCCATCGTCTGCGCAACAATCTGTTGCCGTTTTCTAGAAGTTATATTTATTATATTTTCAACCATATTATACTTATTATTTGTTCATTTATTTCGTTTTAATTACTTTTTATGCTGCCCCGATCGAAGTCATTCTGTCAACGCCGGTTGTCGCTAAAACCAGCGCTGTGGCTCTGTCTCGCACTCGAGTCCCAGCATTATGCTGAGCGATGGCCGTTTTGCGCGAATGTGACGCATATCTTCCCAACTTGCATAACTTTTGGAATAATGTTTTTTATTGATACTTACTAACAACTAAATTGACATTATTCCCATGATGAGTGGTTGCGCTATTTCCCGATAAGGATTTACTTTGTGTGCCTTCATAGTCCAAGTCCAGACTAGCTCATAGTTACCTAAACATCTACTTTTATGGGATTGACATAAACCTAACAATATCTCACTTTACGTCCAATGCAAATTCAATATTACAACTAAACTCAAAGCAAAAAGAATCATCAAGACCGGTTCATAAACAATAAAGTTATGCCCGAATAGATAACCCCAAAAACATGGTTGACTTGTATACATCTGCGCACCCCTGCACAGCGTACCGGCTTGATGTTATTATGTTATAAACTGGTGTAAACAATAAACAGACATGTGATTTCAGCAGTCCCGGAAGATTTTATTGAAGAGTTCCGTTGCCTATCTCCGAAGTTCTTCATCAGATCTTCACCATATTGATATTGGACCAGTAGGTATGGAAAAATAGTCTACCAAACAAAAAAAAATCGTACAAATCGGTTGACCATTGCCGAAAATATCGCTGACAATCATAAAAAAAAAACTAATTGAGAACCTCTACCTTTTGTGTTGCTTTTACACAAAACTCAACACAAGACTACTGTTTAAATAAATACGATATGAGTACGAGTAGAAATGTATGTATTTCCAATTATTTTTTACAATAAAATTCAGTTTGATACCCGTTTTGCCTTCCTCCCGTTTCCACGTTACCAAACGTTTTATATTTTTCAATTTCCCGAATTGTTTTTCTGTTCTTGCTGGAAATGAGTGAACGGGTCGTTTTAATTTCGTTTCAAAAATAAATAAAATGTTGGTTAAATGTGATGAAAATAAAATGATTTGTTTAAATCCTTAATGGAGCAAGGCTCAAAGCTTTTTGGACCAGTTTTGACGTCAGTTCCAAATAAGTAAAGTATACCTTCAAAAACAGTCGGTCTATTCTCTAATAAAACATCTCACCGTGAAAACTTAGGTGGAGTGAGCTCGAAGTGAACTGCCATTCCATCTTGTTTGTATGGCTTGACAGCTCATTTCATGTTCACTTCACCTAAATATGGACGTTGAGATGTTTACAGCCGGTCTATTCTGTCGACATCTCACCGTATACAACTAGGTGGAGTGAACGACAAGTGAGCTGTCATTTCATCTTGTTTGTATGGTTTGACAGCTCACTTATCGTTCTCTTCGCCTAAGTTTTCACTTCGACATGTTTACAGAATTGCACTGAAGATTTTAGGGTTCCGTTCTTCAACAAGAAGCCATTAACATTCTAAAATCCACTCAACCGCCAAATCTAACTTTTATTCGAAGCGTCTTTGATTTTGACTCGACTGCTCCAGAAAGAAGGTTGTGTTCCTTTTATGAAAAACGTGGAGCGGTCTTTTAAACGTTGCAAGTTCACTAGTGATGTGATCAATTAATCTCGCTCGATTTAGCGATTATCTTTACTTGATTAAGCTGACAACTCGACCATGTTCTGCTTGTTTTTTTAGTCCAAAACATTTTCATTGAAACTTTGAATCATGGAGAATAAAAAAAACATATCTAACGGTCTAAATTAAAATCCCGTTAAACGTACCTAAATATTTATGTGAAACTTGGTTTAACGATAGACCTAGATCAATAATGTTTAAGTTAGAAATAAAGTTTGATTGCAATTTGTGGTTAGTTTGTATTCTTCGACTGGAAAGAAAGAAACATGTTTATTTGGCATACACAGGTGTACACAATGTAGGAACATAAATAGGGAGATTTATTTTAAAACAATAACATTTGTGCCTTACGACTAAATTTTTATTTGAAATTCTGAATATGGAGTTTCTTGACCGTTCTTTTGGTGGGCGTTATGCCGTGTCCTAAAATCCGTGTAACATGCTCGTTTCGAACTCTTTGCCCGCCAGTGCTCCAGAAGTGTTATATGTGGAAATGAGCATGAACACGCGAGCAACGAGCGGCTCGTTGCTCGCGTGTTCATGCTCATTTCCACGTACTGACGTTTACTTTTTGTACATGTTACATTACGACCGGTAACACCGGTCAATACCCAGCTTAAGAAACCTTCATGAATAGACACTAGAATCACTTCATCATTGAAGTGATAACTTCTTATGGGAGGGTAAACCGCTTCGTAACGTAACGCGTTATGGCGCCAGTCTGTCTGGCTTCCCTTTCTCTCACGCATACGGTAGCGGTAGGCAGGCTCTTCCTCTCTCACTCTAACCCACAGCGCTAGTCGTATTTCGAACAGGCGCTTCCCATATTAAATAGTTCAACTTAGATTCGTTTAAGGTATCACTTCTGTCGGGCGTCCCGAGACGCACACGTTTTTTTTTACTGTTTATTTTATGTTCAAAATTGCCTCTTAATTGTTTACGTTTTGGTTTTGACTGCGCCAAATAGGTCCAATTCAGCAAAATGCCAGACATCTGTATACCTAGTTGCCTGACGCTGGATTTCAGCTGTCTTTTAGAATAAAGAAATTTGACTGAACTGAAGTTCAGGTCTGTCTGTAACTTTAATTTTGTTTGCTGCCACAGCAAGTTACTTTTCATTCCCTTTTTATATGCAAAAGATTACTGAATTCTGTTTGACTCACAGTCATTTTGTTTTTAGTGCCCGATAGAGGAAATCCAGTTTCGTCTCTACATTAGATTGAGCAAACATGATCGATTGTCATTATTGTGGATTATTTTAATACCCCATTTAACTTTGATTGAAAAAAAATTAGGGTGATTTATGAACGAAAATTCTTATCCTGTGTCTAAGGATCGCAACAAATGGCTTCCTGTAATTTTTACCTACCCCTATGGGCAAAAGCCGTGAGCCTTTGTACTCGTATGTGCAAATTGTATTTCAATTTAACTTATAATTTGAATTTCAGTAGGTAAACCATAAGAAAACAATAATATAGAAGATTGTTAGTAAAAAAAAGTCTTTGAAAAACTTTTTGCATCTTAATAGAATTAAAATTAAATTATCTAATCTACAGAAAACTGGAAAAATCGTTATGTAAATTCTTTCATACAATATAATATAACTAAGACGCAAGTGTAAGCCGACGCTTATCTCCAATTTTTAATCCAAAAGAAAACTGAGATATTGGAAGTGGAATTTGTTAAAATGTAATTTAATATAAAACTAAATTTTGCCCGCGGCTTTACTTGTCTGGAAAAAGTTTTCGTTTTTTTTCTCTCGTAAGTGAGTAGGTAGGTTACAGCCGGTCGATTCTGTAAACATGTCGAAGTGTCGAAGACGTCCATATAATCAAGATGTCACGTGATCACGAAGTGAGCTGTCATTCCATCTTGATTATATGGATGACAGCTCACCTCTTGATCACTTCACCCAAACCTTCACTTCGACATGTTGACGAAGATTCTGTGATAAAAACTCAATGAACTACAGTCTCGGTGACTTGCCATAGTTGCCGTCGTTTGTATCCCGAGCCCGATGGTAGCGGAAGTAACTGTAGGGTTTTAGTCGGTAGGAATGCAGAACCTTCCGTTCTCAAGAAGATAAGTCATAAGGATTTAGTTTTTGACAGAAACCATCAGGTCAGGTCATACATAACTATAACATCAGGTAAACCCCTATGATCAGCCGGTCGATTCTGTTTACATGTCGAAGTGAAGGCTTGGGTGCTGTGATCGTGAGGTGAGCTGTCCATCCATGTAATCAAGATGTTATGACAGCTCACTTCGTTGTCACTACTTCCCAAGCCTTCGACATGTCAAAGTGAAGTCTTGGGTCAAGTACAGCTCACTTCGTGATCACTTCACTCAAGCCTTCACTTCGACATGTTTATAGAATCGACCGGCAGGATCGCATATTCGCGCAATGATCGCTTTTCATTAAGGCAACGCCATATTAGTTGATTAAATTATTATTAATTTTAAAAAAGCTGAACCAAGAAGTCAGGAAAAATTTCAAAATAAAACACTGGAAGCCAAGATATTCCGAACAAACAAATTTACGTTGCTTTTATATTATTAGTTAGTACAAATGAAGTCTGACTTCAAAATGCCGTCCGCTCAGTTTGACCTAAATGAGATATCTTTATTCGGTTGGAAGTCTCCACAGTAAAATAATTTTAGATCAAGCTTAAGATTAAGTTTTTATATTGACGTTGAAATAATAATGCTTCGAGAATTGCAATAGAATTATTTTGTTCAGAGATGATTGATTGATTGGGAAACGATTAGGTAGCGTACCGAAAAGAGGTTTTTGTAGAAATAGTAACTCCTTAGTAGTAGCTCCTTATAGCGGCATCAATCCCGCCACATGAAAAACTTAGAAACGAAATTTGAACGGCAGCAAAAAGAACCGCAGCGCCATCTACGACGAACTAACATCGAAATCCTGCATCGCGCAAGCAAAGTTCTCCGTGCGATTTGAACATATACAACAGTCCGAAGATCAACTATCGGGCAGTTGCCCACCAGACCCATAACCGTCTGGTTCGGAGGATCTCCTTTTCGGTGGAGGTATGCGGACTTTACTCTCTGTACCGCATACCACTAACTAAACTCCGACTCTTTTTTAATAAAAAAAACCTTTATACGAAAAGATAATCGAAAAGTTAGAAAATGCGTCGACTGTCAGGAGGACACGGTGCGGCATACGCTGGCAGAGTGTGCCGCTTGGGAGGAGCCGCGCCGTGCCCTCATCTCTGTGGTAGGTGGTGACCTCTCGCTGCCGGCCGTTGTTCATGCTATGGTCGGCGGTGAGGAGTCCTGGGACGCGGTGGTCTCCTTCTGCGAGACAGTTATCGCGCAGAAGGAGGCTGCGGAAAGGGAGAGGGAAATCTCAACCGCTCTCCCAGCCCGCAGCAGGCGCATCGGGCGTCGGAGGAGGGCATACGCTGCCCTCTTCCGGCCCCCCTAAATGGGTCCAGGGGCGGCGGACTTAGGGCTGTCCGTCGCATCCTATTCATCCGGACCCGAGGTGGCGGCGCGTGGTGTTCCCGTGCGCCCCTCTTTGACGTAGCGAGGGGAGTCAAACACCTCACTCCCCTCGCCGACGCGAGGTGGCCCGCAGAGGCGGGCCGGCACCAGCCGGGGATTGCAGAAGTCGCATACGTTCCCGCGATCCCCGGCGTAGGTGGGAGATGGAACACCGGGGTGGTTTTAGTCAGTAAGAGTCTGACAGACCCCTCCACCCGCCCCAGGGTGGAGGATTTCCATGAGGATTTCCCCCGACATAAAAAAAAAGTGTCAACTAGGCGTTGAGACAGATCTTTATCAAAAACCCAATAAAACTTGTTACGACTTGGTAATCGAACTCTGGACCTTGACCCTAATGAGGAAAACTGGGAGCAGCTGGACATAGGACTTCATTAAAGTAAGTCATTACGGCACATCTGCCCAATTTGTAATGGTCAAGCCGAGTAATAGGCCACCCTAAATTAATACCGCCAGAAATCTGTCAAGCTTAAAACAATAAATTGCCATCATTATTTATTAATTTAGGTAAAATGCTAATACAGCCAATTAATAACAAAATTATAACGTCTATTATTTAATGTGCATTAGCCTATAAACGCAATTAATTGATAAAATAATTTTGTATCAAAACTAATTGCTTTGTTCTGATAATAATCTCAAACAGAAATAATAAAGGACTACAGAAATTGGCCACCACAATCAATTTTACGTTAAATTATCATGAACAACTTTGTAATATCGTTCGTGTATCCTTTCATTTCTTCTCACCATCTTCTCACCCACAAATGAAACAAAATAACGCGCTTGAAAATAAAGATTATTTCCCACAATCTGGCCATCTGAAATGAGAACGAGGAACGTCAGTAACTCCGACGTCTGACATTAGGGATAGCCTACACCGCGACGCGACGCGACGCTGCGTGCACTTTAAGAAATAGCGATACAATAAAGAAATAAAAAAAGTTTATTTGTGCCAAGTAACTGTAGATACCATCAAAACGAATAAACACGTTTGGAAAATATGCATCACATCGGCGCAAAACAGCCAACGGTCAGTATAATGCTGGGACTCAAGTACACGACAAAGTCACACTGGTTTTCAGCGACAGCCGGCGTTGACAGCATAGCGTCGCCCAGAATAACATGAAAAGCAGTAGCACTATAGTGAGAGAATTAAAACAAAAGAAAACGCACATTGTGGCATCGCATTGTTCACACTCACCAAGCTGTCAAAATTTAAATGCTCTACCGGTTGATTCTGTAAACATGTCGAAGTGAAGGCTTAGTGAAGTGATACACGGTCTACAACGGTTCTTTACTCCAAGTTTTGTAAACATCTTATTTGCCTTGTGGAACGCAATAAATGAATATGAATATGAATATCACGAAGTGAGCTGTCAATCCATGTAATCAACATAGAATGATAGCTCACTTCGTGATCGACATGTTTACAGCAGCATCTGTAAACATCTCACCGTGAAAGCTTATGTGAAGAGAACATGAAGTGAGCTGTTAATCCATACAGACCAGATGGAATGACAGTTCACTTCATGCTCACAAACCTAAGTTTACACGGTGAAATGTTGACAGAATAGATCTGCTGGGCACGCTCCGTGGTGCAGATAACTGCACGCATAAACTTTGGCCGGCCTGCGCCTTACGAATTCGAATAAGCACCAACACGCACCGCAAACGAACCGTTTTCAAACATCGTCGCGTCTCGATGTGAGCTGCCCCTGACGCTAAGCTCTGATAAGATCGCAGCTGCTAAGACCTCGTTTAACTTATTCCTGACTGATCATTGTTGATCAGGAATAACTTTAATGCGGCCTACTTATATCTTTGTCTTTTTATCAACTACACTTGCTAATGTTGTGAAATAATTCTTAAGAAGAAGAAAGAAGGAAGGGGAAGAAAGTTTTGACTGTGTATATAATTCTTAAGACACAGTCAGAACTTTCTTCTCCATAGAGATCTAAATTTTGGAACGTACAACTAATTTCATCTTTGTGAATTACTGATTTTTGAAAATATAAAAGTTTCGGCATCGAAATGGTTTAAATATTATTTTCCAAACAGGAAACCTAACGTAACCTAACCTTGCGTCCTGCTGAAGCCAATAGGGAAACACTGCATGACTTGGAGACGCCTTGTATGCGGTTGCGACCCTCTGCAGTGAAGGAATGACGAAGAAGATGCCAATAGGAACTAAATCAAATGGATCGTATAAAAACACTAACGTAAGATACCAAACGGTTTTCCAATAGCAGGGAACCGCCACAGACCCCACCCTTACACGAAAACTTGTCGGGTTCCTCCCATGTGTACACGGGCAAACACCGAAAGTTTTAATGTAATTTTTTCAATTCTCGTGCTCGTGTGTTCCTCAGTTCGTGACCGCTGTTTGAGGAGCACAGTTTCCCTTCCATTATTCATGTTCGACAGTTTTCATGGTATGTAAATTCTTTGTTGGATGTTGACTTGAAATTATGCACTTGACGTAATGTTAAATCTCAGGGATAATCTTAGTCAAAAGACTGATTTTATTACCCAAACCGTGTTCTCCCTAGGTTGTGACTATTAAATCATCTTAATAAGAATAAATGTACCTATGTAAAATTCTTCCGTTACTGATGAATGAATGACAGACAACGCATAGCCAAAACTACTGGTCGCAGAAAGCAGACATTTGGCATGAAGGTTCCTTGGGAAGTGTAGGGGAGCACTAAGAGAGGACTTCCCGATTTTTTACGGAAACGGGAAAAATGGGGATATGCATGAACGAAGTCGCGGACAAAAGCTAGTATACTATAACGACTTGCAAGGAAATCATTATTTCGATGCAAAGAACATTTTTATTGAATTCATTTATAATTTCCCCCACTTTATAATGGTTTTGTTGGAAGAAGAAGTGGCACAACAGAGTCCCCAGAAGACGCCAACCCGCCTGCCTATGCAAATACCACAACAAAAGCATGCCAAAACAAAACCATCATAACAAGTTCTCAAAACACGTTGTTAACTAGATGTTAGCGCGAAATTCCAAATTGTTTCCACCACAGTTTACAACACCGCCTAAGATTTACTATTTACAGAGCCTATTCTGTCAGGACTCAGGAGTTAGCGAAGTTTCAAACGGCCGTCGTCGTGAAGTGAATGATCACAAACTTGCGGACAATTTGCGACACTTCATTTTGTTACAACTTATCAGGGCTGTCCTAGTTGAGATGTGTTCCAACTCTTTACAATTTTGGTTTTTAGGATTTCTGAAGGCGTTTTCTCAAGTTTCATGTCAAGGAATGGTGGTTCTAATGAGGGTTTTCGGGGAAATTCAGGCCACCGTTCATTGAGGTTCAATTCACTTACGAACTGCTTCTAGGCCAATTTGTTATGTTATCGCCTTGATCTGCCCAGACCAATTGGCTTCTTCCTCTCTGGGTGGAGCGGAAGGGCGTGTCAGACTCTTACTGACTAAAACCCATCCGTGTTCCTTCTTAAGCCCTTTGCCTTCCAGGGCCGCGGTGACTCTTTTGAACAAATTCCGCAACCCAGGCAGGCCCTGGCCCCAGCGGACCCCGTCTCCTATGCTGACATCTCTTTGAGGCGCGCGTGGAACACAACGCACCATCGACCCGGGCCTGGTGGTCATCGGACAGCGAGCCACCCAACGCTCGCCGTCCGCAGGCCCTCACTTTTTCTCCTACAACCAGTTTTTCCAAGTTATCAGGTTGTCTCCAGGCGGTATGACCAAATTAACTTTGGACTCGTTGGTAGCAAATCGTGTAGACTCTTTAGCCAACTACTAAAATTACCAACTTGTATGGTTCCTATGGTAGTTATGGGTGTTTCTCCTCCTTTGTTTCCTAAAACTGAATCCTATTTTATTCCCACGCTAATCGAAAACTAGAACAATAACGTCTCCGGTTACTAACCCAACTCTACGATTAACTTAATACAATTGGTTCTAACTTGTTTTATTGACTCCGTTACCGAACACATTGATAGGGACTTGGCAAAAATTCAATTTCCCGAAAGTTTCTACAAGATATCGAGTAGATACATTTATCTAGAAGTAAAGGTTAAAGGAGCGTTATTATTCTTTTAAAAGCGTAGAATTTATGTTAGAAGATAGCTTTTTCTGTTCAAACGTGTAATCAGTAATCAGGGTCTGTGATTAATGGGGATTCAGCTTCATCGGTCAGAACCTACGTATTTATCTGTGAATATATATTTAGACTAGTGGACGTCACGCGGTTTCACCCGCGTAGTTCTCGTTCGCGAGGGAGTACGGGCATAAAATATAGCCTATGTTACTCGCTGATAATGTAGCTATCCATTGCTGAAAGATTTTTTTAAATCGGTCCAGTAGTTTTTAAGTGTATTCGTTACATACAAAAATACAAATCTTTCCTCTTTATAATATTACTAGCTGTTGCCCGCTACTTCGTATGCGCATATCCCGTTTTTTCCCGTTCCCGTAGGAATTTCCCGTTCCCGTATAGCCCTCATGAATGTGGCTATCATATACAAAAATCATTTTCAAAATCGGTTCAGAAGATCCAGAGATTACCCCTACATACAAACTTACAAACTTTACCTCTTTATAATAATAGTATAGATAAGTATATAAGTATAGACATAGATAACCTCATTCAAGGAACCTTTTCGGCTTCAGTATTCTACTTAGGCACGATAAGGTACACTTTACTACTTTAAGTTGTATTAAACATCAGCAAAACCATCTTATTGCAGGGCACAATATCACAAAGCCGCAAAAATTAACAGAGTAGTCCCAGATGTTCAGCAGACTCGTAAAATATTGCCATACGGTAAACCCTTACTTATCCCAACTTTACCGTAGGACTAGGAGTACCTACAACACAAATTGATTTTGCAAGCGAACTCCGAGGAAGCGGTCCCTTCATTAATTTGATTGAGTTACCGCCCTGTTTCATCCGCTAGCCATCCTTTTACTTAAGGTGCGCTTACACGAGCAATGAAAATTGATCAACTATAACCAATACTGGTCGATTGTGACGTCACAAAATACCAAGCAATTTACGGCAACGGCAGCAAGCGTCAATTAAGTCAAATGTTTTGAAATGACAATGTTGAGTGATGTGGAGAAACGCCAAGAAAGTAGGTATTTGACTTTGAAACACGAGTAATTGAGTTGGAAAAAACGCAGAGGGCAATCTATACCTACTAATTTATTAAAGGTGAAGAGTTTGTTTGAACGCGCCAATCTCAGAAACTAACAGTCGGATTTCGAAAATTATTTTTGTATATAATAGCCACATTCATGGGATAGGCTATACTGGAACGGGAAAAGATAGGATATGCGCGTACGAAGTCGCGGGCAAAAGCAAATTTGGAATATATGGAGTAAATAAAAACAATATTGTCAAAAAAATTGACGCATTTTATTGAAGTTGCCGCAGATTGCTCCACTAATTGCTCCAGATTGATCCATATGTGTTGCCGAGCTACTCTTGCTCAAAAATAAGCCGTGTAAACGCACCTTAAGACGATGATATTTTTAAATAATAGGTTGGATGTCTGAATGGATGTTAAGTAAATACAACGGCATTGTTTGTAGAAAAGGGTTGGTATGGAGATTTCGTCTTTTGTTCTGTAATTTTAATACATATTTATATTTTACTTTTCGTTGGATTTATTAAAGTTTGTAATGGTCTTGTTATTTTGGTAAGCATGCATAATACAGTGTACAAACGAAGTGAAAGGGATTTTTTCACATCCTTTGTACACTGTATTACCAAGTACGAGAAAAAAACAGTGTCCGCAGTGACATAGAGAAAAATACAACGCATACAACCCTAATCTCTTCAAAATTAGAGTGAACAGGCTTCTTCTAGGTAAGCTCGCTCCATCGTCGACTTTGTCTCTGTCATCTATGACCTAGACTAGAGTCAAGAACAAACCCATATTAAATAAAAAAATAAATATATATTCGTGGAAAACTTTCATATTTAGTATTATAAATGCAAAATTTACTCTCTATGTCTGTTTGGTACGTTGTTACGTCTTAACGGCTGGACGGATTTGTATAAAACTTGGCAGAGGGGTAGACCGTGCCAGCCGGGGATTGCGGAAGTCGCATACGTTCCCGCGATCCCCGGCGTAGGTGGAAGATGGAACACCGGGGTGGTTTTAGTCAGTAAGAGTCTGACAGACCCCTCCACCCGCCCCAGGGTGGAGGATTTCCATGAGGATTTCCTCCGAAATAAAAAAAAAAGAAAAAAAAAAGGGGTAGACCGTGTCCCCCGCCGACGCGAGGTGGCCCGCAGAGGCGGGCCGGCACCAGCCGGGGATTGCGGATGTCGCATACGTTCCCGCGATCCCCGGCGTAGGTGGGAGTTGGAACACCGGGGTGGTTTTAGTCAGTAAGAGTCTGACAGACCCCTCCACCCGCCCCAGGGTGGAGGATTTCCATGAGGATTTCCCCCCGACATCAAAAAAAAAAAAAAGGGTAGACCGTGTCGTGGAATAGGACATAGGATCCCGAGAGTTTGTTCCGTGGTATCACAGGTCCTATCAGAATACCAGCGATGAGTTATTTACTTTTTTAAATAACGCAGCATATGCTGAGATAGGGACCTTTTTGTCCTCGCACATGACGTTTAATACGTCATGTTGATTCATGCTGTTCTTTCTTGTTTCTGTTAGTTATTGTTTATGACTGTTAGATTTAATTTATTTTACTTTTCTGTTTGGTTTGTGCGAATCCCAAATAAATATTTTTATTTCTTTCTTTCCCTAACTATATACACTAGAAATAAGAATAAAATCTCCTAACTAAATAAACCCTAAAATATGGCGTCAAAAAATTCATCCGCTTTTCCCTTGGAAAGATTTTCGACTTTCACGCGGGCAAAGCTGGAGGCTGGCAGAAGCTAGCTCGATATAAAAGGAAAACCAGTAAGTTCCTAAAAATATCAATAAAGTACCTACAGAACAACTAAAACCGTCACTTCATCAAAATAAAGGCAGAAAACTCCGAAACACTCCGAATAGGAACATTGAAATTAAGAAAGTTTTCTTGTTAATAAAACTCGCAATGGACAATAGAGTTAGTCGATTCTCGCAATAATTCGATTATAACAATCGACTTGGTCCGTTTATAAGTTTGGGAGCTCTATGATCGAGTATTTATTAAGGGACTAGTATATCTTTACAGACATTGGAATTAACTTTTTCTATGTTATTGGTTTAGACACAAGGCCAATTCTCGTACCTACTTAAAATGCGTTCATATTCAAGTTAAAAAATTAGCAATATCATCTCAACTACAACTGTACTTCATGTCCTAGGTGACCACTGAAAATCAGCGCCATGCTGTGGGTCCCCCACGGCACAGCATTATGCTGAGTGGAAGCCCTTTTGCCACAACCACGACATGCATCTACTTTATTGATACCTACTCATACTTTTGTTACTTTTTTCCTTACTGTTTTTACGTGTCTTTACTAATATAATTTAAGATCTACAAACAGTATCGTTTAGGCTTTAGTTTAATAAAAATAAAATTATGTAGGTATGTGCGTATGTCGTTTTGTGGCAATTAAATACTTTTTTCTTTCTTTACAATACTTGTCAAGATGTATGTAAATTAGAGGTATTTTTGCCAATTTGCCACTTCGATGCAAATGCGAACGCTCGTCCTTAAGACTCTGGCTTCAGCGCTACGTGTCACGGATCGATTTCGAACAAATATTTATTTGTATGACCTACAGATAGCTGTTTGTGTTTGTGAGTCAGTACCTATGTTTGTAAACACGGTAAAGAAGAAATAGTGTCCTAGTGTGGGGCTACATTAAAAAACTGGACAAATGCGAGTCAAACTCGCGCACCGAGGGTTCCGATCGAGTCTTGATTTTTTCCGAGTATACATTATCAACGGAGGTTTATAAACTCATCATCTGCCTAGCCTTTTCCCAATTATATTGGGGTCGGCTTCCAGTCAAACCGGATTCAGCTGAATACCAGTATTTTACGTTGAGCGGCTGGCTACCAGACCTCCATAACCCATTAACTGGGTAACACGGTACTTCTTGGCAAGACTGGTGTCAGATTATCTGGCTTCTGACTATCCGTAACGACTGCCAAAGATCTACAAATGACAGCCGGGACCAACGGCTTAACGTGCTTTCCGAGGCACGGAGGAGTCTCGGTATGTTAAGATGGTCACCCATCCACAGACCAACCTCGGCAAGCGTTGCTTAACCTTAAAGATCGACCCATGCGGCTGTTATTATTTAGCCACGAGCTCCTCGAGGTTATAAACTATGAAAGTAAAATATAGCAGAAAATCGAAGGACAAACTTACCTTTGTTGGTGAAAAAATGTTCTCCCATACATTAATGTACGTCACGGTCAATTCTTCAACCGGAAATATAAGTTTGTAATCGTTTTTTTTTTTTTATGATAAAACTATAAATTTCCAACTTAGACTTTTTTCCTGTACCTACTCTAAGATCTATCTTCTTGCCAAATTTCATGCATCTAGGTCAACGGGAAGTACTCTATCAATTTTGATTTCTTTGAGAGTGTTGAAATATACCTATTTTTTTTGCGGCATAAACGGCCGTATCTTTTTTTACATTAACATAGATGTTTAATTTTTTCACAGCTTCAAGGGACTATAAACTTAACTATATAGTTTTAATTTCAACTTGATACCTGCACGCGTTTTCGAGATAAAGGGTCTTGACAGACAGACTGACGCACTGACAGACTACAAAGTGATACTATAAAGGTCCCATTTTTTTTCCTTTTGAGATACGCAACCCTAAAAAGAAAGAAAGTAACGGTATTGAGTCGGATGGTAAATAAAGTTTAAATTCTATTTAAACTCTATTTAACAACCATCCAACTCAACATATAGTCCGATCACTGCAATAGCCAAGTTTATTCTGAGTTTTACATTGAAACTATCTTTAAGAAATCCAAAAGCAACCTTAGACATATGTATTTTATCAAAGCTGATTGGATTGAAGCAATGTCTGAGTGATTGGCTTGTACAATAGATCGCTGGCTCAATTCCCACTTGGCACAAATGCTGTTGCTGTCTCAATGTTAGTAGACTACAACCAAGCTTAATGTCCGGCCCAGACATGGGCTGGCAGTGATTTGTTTTTTTTTTTTTAGTTTTTATTTATTTTTGTTATAATTATTGTAGTTGATAAGTTTTTTAGTGTTTTGTGCGTTTTTTCCGGCAGAATAAATTGTTTTTCTTTCTTCTTCTTCTTTCTTTCTTTTCTTTTTATATTTGAAACCAGCCAGTCTATATAAAACATCACACGGTGAAAACTGAAGTGGAGTGAGCTTGAAATGAACTGTCATTTCACCTTGATTCTTTAATGTCACTTCATGACCACTTCACTTTAGGTTTTATGCTGGAATTCTATAGAAATAGCACTAAAACTTTCCGACGGGAACGGATTGCCGGGATATACTGCCGGTCAATTCTGTAAACATGTCGAAGTGAAGGTTTGGGTGAAGTGATCACAAGGTGAGCTGTCAATCCATACAATCAAGATGTCACGTGATCACGGAGTGAGCTGTCATTCCATCTTAATTATATGGATTGACAGATCACCTCGTGATCACTTCACCGAAGTCTTCACTTCGACATGTTAACGGAATCGACCGGCTGTATCCTATGCCCTGACCCAGGTTAGATATGGTCTACCGTATAGAGGTATGCGGAGCTGGGTGGAAAGTCCAGCCACCTCCATTGAGAAATAAGGATCCTCCGAACAGACGAGTGCTATGTCTGGTGAGAAACTGGTCAATTGTAGTTTTTGGGCTGTTGTATATTATTAATTTATTTGTTATATACTTAATTGTACACCGATAATACATAAAAAGAAAATTACAAAGTAAAACACATGTACATTGGGCGGCCTTATCGCACTCCGCGATCTCTTCCAGGCAACCTGGAATGGACAGTAATTGCCTGGACAAAAAAAGGAGCTGTCATCGGCGCAACTTCTTTATTCCTTTAATTATAATATATACACAGATAAATACATATAATTAACAAAAGATACATATATAGATACTAAATAAATAGGCATTTAATAAATGACGAATATCGATATCAAAGCGACAGGTAATGTTCCTTCACAAGCCTTTTGAACACAGGTAACGATTATATAATAATATATCCTGGGACAACTCACACACGGTCATCCGATCCCAAACTAGGCAGAGCCTGAACTATGGCAACCAGACAAATGATAAACATACTTATATATATTTCTAAATACATACATATTATAGACAAATTACACCCAGACACAGACACAGAACAAATGATCATGCTCATCACACAAAGATTTGTCCTGGGTGGGATCCAACCCACGACCTCCGGTTAAGCAGTCAGGGTCACTAACCACTCGACCAACAGGCCAGTCAAAGATTGAGCGCGTCTTACTAGGACTGGCATTATGTTCAGTATGTAGGATTTGTGTGAAGCCAGGTCTCTAAATAGGGTATTTTACTGAAAAAATCTAATTAGTCCGCCTGATAGATTTCCAAAAAATATTGGACACAAATTTTTTTTTTCACGTCAACAAAAAAATGAAGACGATACAGTGCGTTGAAAACACGCGTGACGTCACTTCGCTGGTAAAAATTGTCTTAATTTGTACTATCATAGTGACGTCACGCGTGTTTTCAACGCACTGTATCGTCTTCATTTTTTGTTTACGTGAAAAAAGAAAAAATACGTGTTCAATATTTTTTAGAAATCTATTTGACGGACTAATTAGATTTTTCCAGTAAAATACCCTATGTGGCGGTGTACAAGTGTACATGCCGTTACAGGAGCGTAACATTGCCACTTAAATCCTTTCATCTGTTTAGATGAAAGTGCATCCAAACCTCCAGACTATCACATTTATAATCTTCTATAATAGGATAATACTAAGATTTTGTTTCTTTTTACCCCACAAAGACTCTTCGCTCACTGGGAGGGCACTCAATAAAGATTGCTTTGTATATGAATAGTTCAGTGCTCGTTTGATATGTGACTCACGCGATCCTTTGTGGTTGTAAGCTTCGGTGGTTACCGTTCAATGACTTGGATCGCCGCTTTGGCTACGTTCATTGCTCCTGTGATCTATCCTAGTACCTACGTATATAGAATAGAATAGAATAGAATAGAAAACATTTATTCGATACAGACACAATACAACAGCAACAAAACACAAAGTAAAAAAGAGAACAATCATAAGACAACAATAAATTAATTATCTAGCCAGTCGCTAGCTGAGCGTGCCTATACCGAAAGGGTTACCATCTCAGCATTTGCTGGGCGTCAGACACCCAGCGCTGGTTTTCAGTTGGCACCCTGCAGTGACACACGGACGTGGGTAAGAAAAATAAATACATTCATACTTGAATATTCACACATTAACAGTTTATTTAAAGAGTATAATGATAATGGAGTCATCATCTACCTAGCCTTTTCCCAACTATATTGGGGTCAGCTTCCAGTCAAACCGGATTCAGCTGAATACTAGTATTTTACGTGGAGCGGCTGCCTTCCAGACCTCTACAATCCATTAACTGGGTAACACGGAACTTCTTGGCCAGACTGGTATCAGATTTTCTGGCTTCTGACTATCCGTAACGACTGCCAAAGATCTACAAATGACAGCCAGGACCAACAGTTTAACGTGCTTTCCGAGGCACGGAGGAGTCTCGGTATGTTAAGATGGTCACCCATCCACAGACCAACCTCGGCAAACGTTGCTTAATTTTGGAGATCGATCCGTGCAGCTGTTATTATTTAGCCACGAGCTCCTTTAATAATGTTAATGAAGAGTCTATGGCAATTTATGAATTGGACTAAATCTATGAATTTGGAACCAAAAGTTCTTGTAGCATGCAGGCACCAGGGCAAGCAGGGCACAATAGCAGGCGACTAGCCGTTTGCAACAGCACCATATAACATTCCAGGGTGTAATCGTCTATGAATCTCTTCTCCTAGCCTGAGCGGATTTTTCAACCTAAGTACAGAATTTGTTTAGATACTTCCAAGTTGGCTAAAGCAACTCGTGTTGACATGACAAGTTCATTTACCTGTTGTTCGAAAATGTTAAATCAAAAGCATATGTTTTGATCGTTCATCTATCAGCCCCTTTTTTTAAGGATGGAAACAGGAGGGCGTGTCAGACTCACTGATTAAAACGTTCCTTCTAAAGCCCTTTGCGTTCTAGGAGGTGACTCTTTCTAATAAATTCCGCAACGCTGGCCGGATCTATCAGCCCCGAATACCAAAATAACCGTGATAAGAAAAACTGTTTATGTACTCCTAGTGCTATTATCGTCTTCACAAACGCTCTAGAAATTCAAGCGCTCAATTAGTCTCCCACATACTGAGATACCAAACTTCGAAGATATTGATAAAGTAATTACACCCACAACCCTCAAGGTTTTTGCGTCGTCTCTCGATAAAATGGCGGCCACATCCATTAACAGCTGATTGAATGAGACGATATGTGACTTTTTAACACTTGGAAATTTTTGAGACATGAAAAGAATAGAAATGGGTTGTAATAGCAGTAAAAAATGTCTTTAAGGATTCTTTTCGTATTAAACTCGTATGTGTTATCAAAAGACGTTTGAAAGAAACGGATTTGGATTATTTTTACACGGTTTTTTCTTAGTTTTCTTTTACATTTGGTGTCACTTGTCGTCAGACCATTTTCAACTTGCGCGGGATGCTCCTAGCGGCATCCATTATAAACTTACAAAACCTTTAAAAATTTAAATCCTAAATCTTTATGTTCGATAAAACGAGTAAATTTTCTTTTTAATACTTTCAAGGTCTTAATAAGTTTAGGCATCTATCTATCTTTTCTCGCCTACACAATGTTTACAAGAGAAGGTATAATATTATGTTCATTTCATGTAATCACATACGTGTGGCTTTCGATATCTCATAACTCTAGGGTTTTTTTTTTTTTTTTTAAGGATGGGAAATCATCAAATGACTTCTTCCGCTCTGGGTGGAGCGGAAGGGCGTGTCAGACTCTTACTGACTAAAACCCATCCGTGTTCCTTCTGAAGCCCTTTGCGTTCCAGGGCCACGGTGACTCTTTCGAACAAATTCCGCAACCCTGGCAGGCTCTGGCCCTAGCGGACCCCGTCTTTTATGCTGACATCTCTTTGAGGCGCGCGTGAAACACAACGCGCCATCGACCCGGGCCTGGTGGTGATCGGACAGCGAGCCACCCAACGCTCGCCGTCCGCAGGCCCGCGCCTACGGTAGCCGGGGATCGCCCTGCGACTCCCGACGCCCGGGGCGTCTTCTCCTGTTGCGGCGGTTGGGGCGAAGGCCTTGCCTTTCCCTCGCGCGGCCCGCCTCCTCCTTCGCTAGCATTACTGCTTCGCAGAAGGAGGTGACCGCTTCCCAAGCCTCCTCGCTCCGGACCATGGATTCAACCAGGGCCGGACGCGAGAGGTTGCCGCCGCCGATCGCCTCGACGAGGACACGGCGGTGCTCCGCCCAAGCAGGGCAGACCTCCACCGTATGCTCCACCGTGTCCTCGGGGCGATCCTCACAGTGCTGACACCCGGGCGTGTCTTCCCGCTTAATCCGAAACAGGTACCTCCCGAAACAGCCGTGTCCGGTAAGTACCTGCGTCAGGCGGAAGGTGAGGACGCCGTGGCGCCTCTCCAGCCACTCCTCAAAGAGGGGCCTTACCGCCGCAATTGTGGCGTGCCCAGCGCTGGGCCGCGATAGTCGCAGTCTCCATACCGCCATAGTATCCTGCCGGAGCTCCGTCCGACGCGATGCAATTTGCCGTGGCAGCGGAGTTTCGCCCCGGCGAAGCACCTCCACGCGCCACGCGTAAACGTGCGCGAGGGCTCTCGCCTCCAGATCCCATGGCGGTAATCCGGCAAGGAGGCTCGCCACCTCGCCGGAGACCGTGCGGTATCCCCGAGCCAAACTCTAGGGTATTAATCAGACCACCTAAAAGATTCGAATAGCGTATTTTATATTTTTCAACTCAACATATTTTTTCTTTTTAATTTTTTACTCAAATTAAGGCACATATTTAAAGACTTGTTATACTGGTGACCATTTATTGAACTAGGTACATATTTTTAAACATTTAGTTAAGTTTCCTGTTATCTGCGTAAAGTAACTATGCATTACTGAACCTTTGTTTCTTAAACATTTTAAAATATTTTTCATCGTAGAATGTTACCATAAAGTTATGGGATATCAAAAGAAACACGTTGTATTACTGGAATATTGCAAACACCGTTAGATTGTAAAAAGATCCCATGATTTATAAACTCTCAAATATAGTGATAATTTCCAAAACAATAAATGCTATCCAAATTCTAAACTTAATAATATATTCTTATCTTATCAGGAAGAAAGGGAAAGAGTTAACAATTTTACGCGTTTTATTACAAACTAACGAGAGTTTACAATAACCCGGTAACATAAAAACACCACATGCTGGAGTGCCCAACCCATATACACGTGCTACTGAGGACCTAATAAATGCTACTTAGGTACACTATTAACGTGGCCCCTGGGGCGTAAAAAGAACGCGAGTAGATACATTATGTGGTCTAAATCAGTAATTCATTATGATAGCTCAAAAAAACATCTAAAACCTTTATCCAAACCTAAATATAATTCCAGCAGGTAAAGAGATCATTCATTCGTTTATTCATTCATTCATTCATCTACTAGGTACCGATGAAAGCACTTTAAAATAAAATAAACTCTAAAAAAATTCTAAATCAGACTACTTTTTACCGATTTCTCTAGATTTTCTCTCGCACGATCGGCAGTCAGCAGACAGGTTGTGGATAGCGTATCGTTACCGTATCGTACGTTAGTAAATAACTAATGTTCTCCTGATGTAATCCGATAGTTATAGTGCAAGATCCCAGACCCGCCAGACCTTACTTATTTTTTTTGTAACAAAATGTGTGGGGTAGGGTAGTGTTAGCATGTGGCTTAAACGTACGCAGACGTGCCAGCTTGGGAAAAGAAGAGACAACTCAAGGAGATAGTTTTGCACACATTCTGTTAATGACTTCCTAAATGATAAATATTTAAAACTGTACCTTATTTTTTCTTGTAATTAGCATTTTTAATGATAATAATTTGTTATAATTCCTCGATAAGCTTATTGATTTGGTAATCGACTATATATGTGACAATTGAGTTATTTATGTGAATTTTGATGACATGTTAGTACTAAGTCAATGACAATTGGGAATATGTATGAAAAAAAAATTATTATCTAAACAGTTTATCTAAAGATATACAAAAATATAATACTAACAGTGAAATTAGAATAAAAAAACAAACGATATATAACTATTTTAAACAAACATATAAATACGTCTCCCTCGCGGAGACACCGTTTTCTATGGCAGCTGTAAAGGCGACATAGTATTTGACGTCAGAGTTCGTATCCGACTTCTCTTTCTAATTGTCATCTTTCAAGCTTTATAACTTCATCGCTGATAAAGGTATTAAAAAAGTATTTCATAATTGTTTACTAGAGCTAATAAGTATTTCATTTTGCAAATAAGAAAAATGCATGGATTTTCCCTATTGTTGTATTGTAACTTCAAAAAATAATGATTTTGCATGCCGGAAGGCTGAATGTAGTGGAAACACCTAATTCTGTACCATTTCAAACTAGTACCTACATTGCTGGCAAATAAATAATTCTGATTCACCCTCCCAAATCCTTTCAGACTTTAGATTTCGTTATTTACATCTAGTTAATTAACTATACTCAAATAACAGCCTAGTAAATAGGATCTCACTCGAGATGACGACCAACTCTTGAGACTTTTAGAATGACTAAATTAGTCGTTAAAATATTAGATTTTTGTTTGTTTGAACGCGCTAATCTCTGGAACTGCCAGTCGGATTTGGAAAATTATTTTTGTATATGATAGCCACATTCATGAGAAAGGATAGACTTCCTCATGAATGTGTCTTCAATATACAACACTAATTTTCCGTTCCCGTATAGCCTGTAGAAGCTATACGAGAACTGAAAAAAACGAGGACAAAATCTAGTTTAACAATATTCTGTAAAACCTCCATCAAAACCAGCACCTGGACTTCAAAAAAAGTTAATAATGTTTTTTTTTGTAATTTTAGCACCTGATACCTTTAAATTGTCGTCGGCCCAAGCTAGCAGGTATGCTTACGTACAAAGTAAATACTAACACTACTTCAACCCTCACATTTCGTTATTGAGAAATAAGTAAGGTTCGGCGACTCTGGGCTCCTAGATTATTAGGAACGGCGAGGTATAGTAACAGAGCAGGTAAATAATCTATGAAGTGTCGTGGAAATTAAGTGGAAAGTCTGCGGCGAGAATATAGAGTTGGTCCTGGAACTTTAGCTTGATATGTCCGGTACTTTTTGGGGACCTAAATAATGAATGTATTGGTTTTCCTGCAACTAATTATCCTACATTTGCGTTTGGCTAAAGTTAGGTTTTTGCATATGATAGTACTTTTAATTTTATCTTGAACACCAGTAACAGTACTGACACGCGAATCCATACTTCCACATCCCAGGGGCACTTATCCAGCGTAGTCCTCAATGCTACTTATTTCGAAATGTCCCGGGGAAGGTACCGAGACTCAAAGAAAAACAAACATCTGACTATAGTAGGCGCCAGATAAATGTGGAATAAAGTACATTGACCTTTCCCTAATAACTGTTCATAGGTACCTGAACAATTAAATATGAATCGTTTTTCATTATTAGACAATGTTAAGGATCACGAGAGATGATGATTCGGGACAGCTTTGTGTCATTAATTCCGTTTTTCAAATTAAAAATGTCAATAATTGTAGGTGGGTCAATGACCGTTATTCCACGATTATCTGGCGCCTACTATAGTCCTACCTAGGAGTATCGTGTTACCCATTTGCTCGGTAATGGAGGTCAGTCTAGAAGTCTACCTCTAGTCGCTACATCCGGTTAGACTAGAAGCCTACTCCACATAGTTTGCAAGAGGCTAGGCAGAGGAAAGTCAGGAGGAGAAAGGAGTGGAGCTCTCTGCCTGCGTCTGTTTCCGAACGTATACAATCCTAATCTCTTTCAAATCCGAGTGAACTGGCTTCTTCTGGGTAAGCTCCCTCCATCGTCGACTTTGTCTTTGTCATCTCTGACCTAGACTAGAGTCAAGAGCAAACCCATAAAAAAAGCCTTTCTTCAGAACAATTGTTAATTAATAATAATACAAATAAATTCTCTTTATTAAGGCACCAAGTCCCAATCTTAAAATTACACAAGCTTATATGCTGACTCCGTAAGACTGTAATAAATCTTGATTAGATTACAATTTCTCGACATATTATGAAAAAACCGCGTATACAATAAATCTCATCAAAATTCAATAGTTTCCAATATATCCGTGTCTTATTTAGAATAAATAATTTAAAATTTCACACGATATTTTACAATCTTACGGCCATTTTCCGGTGACATATACATTTGACAATAACCCCAACACTAAAGTGCGTGAGGTGAATTTACCAGAAAACCTAAAAATCACTAGAAAACATCTCAATTAGGCCTCCAAGTTGCCGATGTCAAAATCGTTGCATATTAGCTCTAAAACATTCCACTTAGTGGAGCGCACTAAATACCTACCAATCACCCTAAAAAAAATCTGAAACGCAACCTCAAATTACTTTTTCCAAAAAAACACTGCTTTTCCGATAACCCTTACAATAAAAAACTGTTTTTTACGTTTCGTTCCCCGCCGTGCATTGTTAGGGCCGTTTCCAGTCGTTAGGCTCGCGGGCCTGCCGTCAAAGTTGGCTCTCGTTAGCAGCCAACTTGACGCGACCCAGCAATTTGCTGGCTCTTTGACTTTCAGCCTGAAATTAATGTTCGCACTTTCTGTTTACTACATTTTGGAGACACTGCAGGGGTTGCATTTTTGAAGTGAAAACTTCTTTAGCGGCGTTGTTCACTGTTTTGGATGGGTAAAAAATGTTAAACTCGCGTCAGGTCACGTGACCTGATCGAATATACGTAAGGCGGAGGGAAAGTTCTGAAGTTTTACATTTTTAATGTAATATATAAATTGTCATGTTTGTGTACGATAGCGCATTAAATGAATATTGTATTTTACCACATAAATGATAGTACCTACTTTAATACTGATAATTAAAGCAATTCGTGCGAAATTATTCCCTGACCATTCCAAAATATCAAAAATGCACAACCTTAATGTTCAAGTTTTCACTTTTTTCACGTTGCGAGTGCAACCCGTTTTTTTTTTTCATGGGTGAAGGTAGCTACTAATATACACTGCCGTTCAAAACTATTTGTTCACCTATTTGTGAAGACAAAGCTTTATGAGGCCATCACTAAAAACTAAGGTAGACGTAGATGAGTTTAAAATAAAATCAAAATTGTATTGCTAATAAATAATTAAAAATACTATGAAGTCGTTCAATTTATTCAAACATTAGTTGCCACCCACGGCTCCGCCCGCGTGTTTGTCGAAAATTATCCCAAGGGAACTTATTCCCGGGATAAAAAGTATCCTATGTGTTATTCCAGACTATAATCTACCACTGTGCCAAATTTCATCAAAATCCATTCAGTAGTTTTTGCGTGAAATTTCTGGGTAGCCAAATACGTTTGAGCGGTTTTTTTTTTTAAGGATGGGAAATCATCAAATGACTTCTTCCGCTCTGGATGGAGCGGAAGGGCGTGTCAGACTCTTACTGACTAAAACCCATCCGTGTTCCTTCTAAAGCCCTTTGCATTCCAGGGCTGCGGTAACTCTTTCGAACAAATTCCGCAACCCCGGCAGGCTCTGGCCCTGGCGGGCCCCGTCCTCTATGCTGACATCTCTTTGAGGCGCGCGTGAAACACAACGCGCCATCGACCCGGGCCTGGTGGTGATCGGACAGCGAGCCACCCAACGCTCGCCGTCCGCAGGCCCGCGCCTACGGTGGCCGGGGATCGCCCTGCGACAACCGACGCCCGGGGCGTCTTCTCCTGTAGCGGCGGTTGGGACTACTTTCTACTAACAGTGAAATTAGAATAAAAAAACAAACGATATATAACTATTTTAAACAAACATATAAATACGTCTCCCTCGCGGAGACACCGTTTTCTATGGCAGCTGTAAAGGCGACATAGTATTTGACGTCGCCCGGGGCGTCTTCTCCTGTAGCGGCGGTTGGGACGAAGGCCTTGCCTTTCCCTCGCGCGGCCCGCCTCCTTCTTCGCTAGCATTACTGCTTCGCAGAAGGAGGTGACCGCTTCCCAAGCCTCCTCGCTCCGGACCATGGATTCAACCAGGGCCGGACGCAAGAGGTTGCCGCCGCCAATCGCCTCGACGAGGACACGGCGGTACTCCGCCCAAGCAGGGCAGACCTCCACCGTATGCTCCACCGTGTCCTCCGTACAGTATCTATCTGTTAGGATTTTTAAGAGGTAATTACGTAGGGTTCCTTAGGCACGCTGTCCATCTCCAGTTTAGAAACACTTTTCCTGGATACCGACTGTTTTCTAAGTTATGTTTCACATAATATCACGACCGCAGGGTTAGAGTGGTCATCTTTTATCCAGTTTGCATCCACTCGAAAACCCGCAAGAAGTAACCAGTAGTTGTAACTGATCAACTGGTCACCACATCGATCGGTTCCGTGCGTCTCGCATCCAGCGGATTCCCGCGGCCTTCATCATGTCATCGGTCCAGCTTATTATTATTTTTTTTTTTAATATTGCTCTTGCCTCTAGTCTAGATCATAGATGACAGAAACAACGTCGACGATGGAGCGAGCTTACCCAAAAGAAGCCTGTTCACTCTAATTTTGAAGAGATTAGGGTTGTATGCGTTCGGAAACACAGACGCAGGCAGAGAATTCCCCAGGGTTGCGGAATCTGTTCGAAAGAGTCACCGCGGCCCTGGAACGCAAAGGGCTTTAGAAGGAACACGGATGGGTTTTAGTCAGTAAGAGTCTGACACGCCCTTCCACTCCACCCAGAGCGAAGAAGTCATTTGATGATTTCCCATCCTTAAAAAAAAAAAAAAAAGGCAGAGAGTTCCACTCCTTTGCTGTGCGCATTATAAAAGACGTTTGGAAACGTGGGCGGCCTTCCAACACTTCGTCTTCTAGTAGGTACTCGGTCGGTCGCCATTTCAGAACCTATAGCCAGAACCATAACCAGATATAGCTTCCTACACAATTTATGAAGTGCATATTTCTTTATAACATTTTACCAAAAAAATCATTCAATAATAAAAGCTTTAACAAGTGCAAATAACCCAATCGGATCGCATTCGCGTCGCGGTTTACATAGCGTCCCGATTTAATGGAGTCCGCACAATAATCCCGTATCCATGGCTATCGTGTGCGGATAGCGACTCATTCAGTAATGAAACGGCGGAAAATATCGAGATTCAAGTGTCATAATAAGTAATGATTGGTAGGGAAATATGGGTAATCAAAATGGCGGTTTTTTGCGGTATCGCTAGAATACTGGCTCATGAAGTAAGGTAAAAAAAAGAAAGAAAGAATAATATTTATTTAGCACTTACATGAAACACGCACGGTACATAGAAATAAAAAATTAAAAGAAAATTTAGGCATGCTCAAAACCAAGTGTGTGTCTCACTGCTGCACTAAAAATGTCCTTTTCAGCGAGGTACTGATTTTTTTGTAAAAAATTATGGTAGAGTAAGGGCGGGTATCTGAATTGAGCACTTTGAGTTGAAATCATGTCAAACCCTACTTTAATGCCAAATGACAGGTTTCTAGGCTAAAGTAGATTTTGAGAAGTAATGATAATAATTAAACTTTTGAACGCCATTGTCACATATATGTTGTATGTAGGTGACAAACGAAAGCTTAATGCAGAAATCGAGGTGCAACTCGTAAACATTTACGATATTAAACTAATGTCATCTTTACAACGAACCTTTTCCTAAACTTGGTAGGTACGTGAGGGATGACTTTCAATCTAACCATACCGATGCAGAATACCTGTATTCTATAAGATCGATAGCATATCTAGGTTTTTTTTAAAGATGGGAAATCATCCAATGACTTCTTCTGCTCTGGGTGGAGCGGAAGGCCGTGTCAGACTCTTACTGACTAAAACCCATCCGTGTTCCTTCTAAAGCTCTTTGCGTTCCAGGTCCGCGGTGACTCTTTCGACAAAATTCCTGGCAGGCTCTGGCCCTAGCGGGCTTCGTCTTCTATGCTGACATCTCTATAAGGCGCGCGTGAAACACAACGCGCCATCGACTCGGGCCTGGTGGTGATCGGACAGCGAGCCACCCAACGCTCGCCGTTTCCCTCGCGCGGCCCGCCTCCTCCTTCGCTAGCATTACTGCTTAGCAGAAGGAGGTGACCGCTTCCCAAGCGTCCTCGCTCCGGACCTTTGCATATCTAGGTTACCTAGGTTGTAAGTTTCAGGCTAACTACCCGTACCAATTGTCAATAACCCACAATATATGACAGTCTCTTTAAACCAGTTGTATATGTCCCTTGATGCCTATTGGCCTAGCCCTGTTCTATCTCCTGCTTGATTTGCCTGTTGGCTTGTTTTTTTGTTCTCTTTTTTAGGAACTGAGCCGGTTCCGACTATTCTGCCAGTGTCACGTCGTGATTTGTTTGTTGTCGTCACACGTTTTTTCCATAGAGTTAAAGAATTTTCGACATCAGCACCATTGTCATAGACAAAAATAGAATAGAAATCTGTACGTGAATTGGACGTTGGACACTTCACTAAAAGTAGATAATTTGATTGATATGAAAACTGACCATGTCATAAAATAGTTTGACCAATCGCTTTAATTAAAAGGTCTGACCACTGAAAACTCGAACTCGCCGATAACTATGCGGCGATGAACCAAATTCATTTGAGTATTCTCCTCCGAAATTAAAATTTGCCTCAATAAAAATATTTGCTCTACAAACTCCGGGCTTTTTCAATTAATTGACAACAATATTGCGTGATGGCGTCAACTACTTTTTGTTGTAGGTAATTTGATTAATTTTTGATGGCGGCGAAAAACGGTTCAGTCCTTGTAAAATATTTTGTCAGGGTCGGATCTGCAGTATAATAATCATATTCATTCATTTTTCCATAAAATTTGCTGAATTTAAACAGGTCAATTAATAATAAACATGTACATTTCATATTTAAAACACTAATCTAACCATATACAGTTAAAATTAAAATAAAAACTCCTAGCTAAAATATGGCGTCAATAAATTCGTTCAAAAAGCTTTTTTATTTATTTAACCTCTGTCCCACAGCTGGGCCAAATTCCTCCAGGTATTTTCCCTGATGGCTCAGAGTTGAGACATCGAACCAAGACGCGTGACATACTTTTACTTTATGTACATAAAAACAGTTGTTAAAATCCTGGAGGAAAAAATCTTGTTTAATACAAAGGTATTTCCAAACACATATTATTCTAGATAAATAATACCCGTCCCTTTTTAGAATACCGCTTACCATCGAGGATATTTCTGACTCCCGATTCATCACTTTTCATCCCCTAAGTTCAAAACAATCTAACTTCACCCGGCTATTCTGCACATCACCCAGTTTCATCTAAAAACGTATTTCACTTAATATTGTAGAGGTTGCCGCGTAACTTGGTTTTAATAGTTTCCGGAGGTTTAAACTGGGCAGGGTAAGGGTCTTCGCACACTTGGCATATTTGCTTTTGTGGATGCACCCCCCCCCCCCCCTGAATCCACAAAAGCAAATAAGGGGCTCAAGCCCCCCCAAAGATCCAGATGTCTTTGGTAGTCTAGAACCTAAGAAGTCTTTGAGGAATTTACGAAAAGTAAATCCAAGGCAGCAACATGCGTTAAACAAAATGAAATGCCCCCCCAAACGACAATCCTGGATCCACCACTGCATATTAGGTCTGCCTCGCGGTCCCAAGCGTGACTGCTGAGCGTGAAGTATCCCATTAGGAATTACTTTGTGAACACCCGAAGTTTGGAAGTCTGTTGTGTTCCACCACACGACTTTGAGGCACGGAAGTGCCCGAACGTCGAAGTCGGTCATGTCGGACTATGAGAGTGATGGAAGAAGGACTGCATCTGTGTTGTGACTATAATATCTCCCACGCCGATGGCTAGTCACCTTTGAGGTTGGCCGCCATGGTCGAAATCGGTCAGAAGGACTATTAATATTATTAAATTTATGTACACCCGTCGCTAATTGCATTTTAGAGACCTAAAACTGAGATACCTTTTTATTAAGAATGGCAAATCATCAAATGACTTTTCCACTCCGGGTGGAGCGAAAGGGAGTGTCTTGTCTGTCTTACTGACTAAAACCCATCCGTGTTCTTCCTAATTCCTTTTTCGTTCCAGGGCCGCGGTGACTCTTTCGAACAAATTCCGCAAAACCGAGATACGTAGGCGCCAATAGCGTCTTTGCAAGAATCGTAACGCATGGTTCACGTATCACCTACATAACGGAAACTACACCGTACGCAAAACAAATTAAAAGCTCAATTTCAATATATTTGATGACTTGAGTCGTTCTGGTGTGCGACAGCCTTTATTCAGTCTATTCAAAGGTCTGAATCAAGTTATTTCCATAATCCGCTATTAGCAAGACATTGTACTGTTTTTAAACGACTTTCCTTTAGCTTTATTCTTTACTGTGTAAATCCGATTATTTTTTAAGGATGAATTGAAAATGAAAGAGTTATTATAATAGATTCTATAGCTTTTATTTTTAAGATTGTTTAATGTAAATATTGTGCATAAACAGGTCATATTTAAAGAGTTGACGACCTGGGCTTATTATTTAGTAAAAAAGTTAGACAAGTCATAAAAATACATTTAAATTTATATTTTAAATCATAAACCTAAAAATCGCGTTCTTCCATACAAGAGCGTGTTTTTTAGGTTCATGATTTATTTTTATGACTTGTCTACCTTTCAGGGCCATGAAACGCGGTTTTATCATTCTATGATAAGGAACATTTCATGTGCGAATCTGACTGGGATTTCTAATATCTTAATCTAAATTCAACAGCCAGCTTTTCGTCTGGCCCTAGGAACAGGTCATTCTTCTCTATGTGACAGTCGTTAGGTTTGGGGTTGTTTTGTGTTAAGCAAAATGAAATGTTATGTGCTTTCCTTTGCTAAAACCCACCCTCAGCGGGGTCGAGCCCCCCCAAATGACAATCCTGGATCCGCTCCTGCATATTTGGGTTGTCACAAAAAGTAAAAAAAACATAAACCTAAAAAAACACGTCCTTGCTGTGTTTTAATTTTTGTACTCACATAGTTTATTTTAGTTATTTTTTGGGAAAAATAACCCGCACCTATGGGCCGTCGACGCCTGTAAGTAAACGATTTTTATTTTTTTATTTCATTTTTATAAAAACTAGGTTTTATCATTATATACATATAAGGAACCTTTCATGTGCGAATCCGACTGGCACTTTGCATTAATAATATCTTAATCTAAATTCAACAGCCAGCTTCTCGTCTGGTCCTAGGAAGAGGCCATTCTTCTCAATGTGACAGTCGTTAGGTTTGGGCGTATTCGGCAGTGCACGCACTTCGTAGTTAAGGATTATAGATGCCAGGCCACATCGCACTGTGTGATAGCCGAAGCGCTTACCTGGAAGAAAATTGTAGTGGTCAGTTCTGATTTAATCTTAATATTTAAAGTTCTTAACCGTGTTACCCAATCAATGGGTTGTGGAGGTCTGGTAGGCAGCCGCTCTACGTAAAACACTGGTATTCAGCTGAATCCGGTTTGACTGGGAGCCGACCCCAATATAGATGGGAAAAGGCTAGGCAGATGATTATTTAAAGTCCTTTCGTTACTGAGTGAGTGACTGACAGACAATGCACAGCAGAAACTACTGTTCATAGAAAGCCCAAATTTGGCAGCTTCCCTACACTCCACAGGGGAGCACTAAGGGCGCGTAGAATTGATAAGTCGACGTCAATCGATAGTTTTTACTAAACCAATGGATCGATTGTCGATCGATGGTAGAAAGAATTAGTCGACGTCGATCGATGTCTATCGATGGCATCGAATAAATATTTTCTATTCATTCTATTCTATCGATCGACGACCGATTGATTGGAGTGGTAACACCCTAAAAGAGGATTTTCCGAAATTCGTACGGGAAATAACGGGATATGCGCGTACGGAGTCGCGGGCAAAAGCTAGTTACAATATATTTTATCTATGCATATGATTTCGTCAAAAAAAATGCGATTATTGTTTATGACGACTACACAGTAAGTATAAAACGCAACCCTAACATAGCTGGGAAAAGGCTAATCGGATCAATTGTTTATGAGAGACTCGCCAAGTCGCTATTTCTACATTATCTGTTGTGGCGCAAAATGGCGCCGGTTCATCGTAACAGCTGATCGGTTGCTATGGCGCATAAAGCCTCTCGCAGACAGACTCAACGCTACAATGTGACAGTATTTTGGGTCAAGTATACATAAAAAAATCCTAAAAAAATACGTGAAGGGTGGTTATTCGACGCGTAAAGAATAAAAAGGACCAAAAAGATTCATATTCCAGAAGTCATATTCCAAATTACTCACCAATACACCCTCTAGGACCCTCCCCGAAAGGCAGAAACGTATACGGAGTGATATTCCTCTCGTTCTCTGGTAGGAACCTGTCAGGGTCATACACCTGCGGTTCAGGGAAGTGTTTGGGATCTTGCTGCATCCCCACTGCGTTCACGTAGACCACTGTACCCTTGGGGATGGTTAGGTGCTCGTCGATCTGATAGTCTTGAGAAGCTATGCGGTCTAGCCAGCCCATTGATGGGAATTTTCTGAGGGCTTCTGTTTGAAAAGAGAAAAACGAGTGACAAGAAAGAAAGAAAGAAAAAGTATTTAATTGCCACAAAACGACATACCCACCCACATACATAATTTTATTTTTCAAAAACTAAACCCTAAACGATAGTGTTAGTAGTTCTTTTGATTTTATTACCTGTTCCGTAGATTGGGAAGACCAAATAGTACCTAAATTCCGTTCACGGTTATTTTACCTCAGACAGCAATCCAAGCAGAAACCTAACTTCGACCTTTTAAAAACGAGAATAAGGATCATTATGATTTTGGCCAGTGACGTAAAATCAGGGGTAAAATATCTGTGAACGGACTGCAGTCCTGCTGACCAAATTCCGGTCATGGCGACCAATCTCAGCAGAGACTACATCATCGACGCGGGAGATATTATAGCTTACTGTGTTTACGGATATGCATCCGTAAACACAGGTGTACTGTCTCTCTCTAGCAACTAAGCATCATCATTTTTAGGGTTCCGTAGTCAATAAAGAACCCTTATAGTTTCGCCATGTCCATCTGTCTGTCCGCGGTTTTGCTCAGGGACACGTAGCACTAGAAAGCTGGAATTTGGTATAGGTATACATATTAATCACGCCGACAACGTGGTAAAACAAAATCTTGAAAAAAAAATTTTTTTACTGTGGGCTCCCTGCACGTAAGGTGGCGATGATTTTTTTATATCATCTATTCCATGGTGTGGGATGTCGTTGGGAAGGTCGATTAAAAGTATTGAGGGTGTGCGAAAACCATTTTTCCATCCAATGACTTAAAACCAATAACCGTGGTCGGACACGCACTTGGCCGGTTTCTAAATTTTAGCGCGCAAATACAGCGTGCATATTTCGTTTCCATGCTACTGACCAAGAGGCTACCAATATTATACAACTGGACAAAATCATGAAATAAGGGACCAATATGACAACACCAATAAGTAAGTATTACATGGTACATACCTTTTATAACGCAGTTGATGTACGTCAACTCAGCTATAGTAGGCGCCAGATAAATGTGGAATAAAGTACATTGACCTTTCCCTAATAACTGTTCATAGGTACCTGAACAATTAAATATGAATCGTTTTTCATTATTAGACAATGTTAAGGATCACGAGAGATGATGATTCGGGACAGCTTTGTGTCATTAATTCCGTTTTTCAAATTAAAAATGTTAATAATTGTAGGTGGGTCAATGACCGTTATTCCACGATTATCTGGCGCCTACTATAGCGTGCTAGCATCCAATTCCTTGTCATCATTCTTTTGTTTTGCCTCCAACAGTTCTCGGTAGAGTCGCTCCTAAAATCGTTGTATTTTTTATATTATGCTGACAATTCTAACAAATAACTACAGTATGGATATTACATATATGCAATACTTACTCTTAAGGGGTCATTGTACTCATCATTATAATCAATGAAAACTGATAAACACAAAAAATAAGACTGCTCCATACATTTATGTGCGCATCATAAAAAAAATGTACTGAACCGGTGCTTTTTTATTCGAGATTTTTAGGTTGGTCCCATAGTAAAAGTTGTTCATAAATTAGTACAATGACCCTTTACTCAAGGAGGTATTTGTATGCAAAATCTTACTCCTTGGGCCAATATACTGAAAACCAGGCAAGAATTGTCACTTATAAGAAGGTACACTATGTCCAGGGAAAAAGCCAATTATCAATCAAGATAGTTTCAGAAGTTTTAGCACATAAAGTGTACCTTACAATCAAATTAAGTTTGTATAAGCACAAACAAAACCAATAAGGTTGCATCACGACCTTCAAGCAAAAAAAACATCGCCTCACCCCAAAATAAATAAATGGCCGAACATTTATTAATATTCATATATTCCCGTGTATTTTCGCATCTGCATTAATATGTAAATTATGGAATTAATACGTTGTTTTTTAAGCCTTTACGTCACTCGTTTCACGTCAAAAGTGTTTCTGAATACGTGTTGACGTTGTTTAAATAAGAATGTAAAACAGTTTGCATCTGGCCCAGTTCTGAAACGCGCTTCCCATATTTTGGCGATTTAAATAGGCTACCAATCTGAACAGATTTGATTTACTATGAAATCCCCTCGTCATATCATCATCATCATCATATCAGCCGAACAAAACGTCTACTGCTGGACATAGGCCTCCGCCAAGAGACGGGCCAGGGGGCAGATTTGTCATAATCACCACGCTTGGCAGGCGGGTTGACGATCGCAGTGTAGCTGTTGCAATGTACAGAGAATGTTGCTGCCTATTCCCTCAGTCGCCTCTTATGACACCCACTGGAAATGATGGAATGGTGTTGTTCTTTTACGTCCGACACCATATAGAACAATACGATGAAATGCCCTACTCATAAGTAAGTCAATCAATATATATTTCGAACCTTGTCCAACTTCCTATCTAACCGGACGCAGTTGAATACCACATGAAGCGACTTCCTATATTACCTTTACAACCCAATAATTGGGGAACACACCCCTAACTCACCCGCTCTTGTACCTACCAACCTAAAAGATTTGGCAATTCTACTACTTATATAAATGCGAAAGTTTATGTGGATGGAAACAGGGCCCACGTCAGCATCACGCCAGACGTATCGAAGACTCCGAGAAGAAAGATGGCGGCTTAGGCGAGCAATAAGTCTTTACTTAACGTCACACTCACATGACAAACCGGGTTCCATGCCAGCTCATACAGGGCCCACGTCAACGTCACGCCAGACGTATCGAAACCTCCAAGAAGAAAGATGGCTGCTTGAGCGAGTAGTAAGTCTTTACTTAAAGTCACACTCACTTGACAAAGCGGGTTCCATGCCAGCTCATACAGGGCCCACGTCAACGTCACGCCAGACGTATCGAAACCTCCAAGAAGAAAGATGGCTGCTTGGGCGAGCAATAAATCCTCACTTATTTCTAGAACCAACACAATTATGGTATATATAGTCATTTATTCATTCACGAAGTTTAAAACAAAGATAGAGCTTCTGCTTTTTTTATGGGCAATCATCAAATGACTCATGTGTGAGTGTCAGACTCTGACTACCCGTGTTCCTCCAAATGCCCTTTGCGTTCCGGGGCCGCGGTAACTCTTTCGAATAAATTCCGCAACTTCAAGCACAGCTAGTTTATCAATTTAAATATCCACAGAAAAAGCAGCATCTAAATATTCTAAATTAACTGAAGTTCAAGACATGAAGTTTTCACTTGTTCTTCAACGTCATTTAACATTCAAACTAAGGCTAGATTCACACAATACACGTTATGTCCAAATTATTTTAATTTTATGCTATCCTCAAATTGCAGTAGCATATTTGAATAATATGTTTCCGAAAAGCCAAGTGTCCTAATACAGGCAATTTTTTTAAATGGCTCTTCAAACGATTTAGTACACACTTGTGAAAGAAAATGGTCAATGTATTTGTATTTTTTAATCAACCGGGATGCATACCGTCGATTTTTATTCGTATATATATTAAACGAATAGCCGCAGTTTTCATACGTCAATCACTCTCAGTAGACATGTGCTTATTTTTTGAATTCACGCTGTTTTATTTCCTTTGCCTCGCGATTTTTATAAAAATCTATAGTTTTATCCCACAAAACGGGCTTTTGACCCTATAAAGAAATGAATAATTCGTTATCTATAGACGCCTCATCTGCAATTGAAACAACAAACTTGAAACTGGCCCTGAACGCTTTTACGATTAATATTCGATAAAAAACGTGTGACTTCAAAAAATACGCGTTACAACAGAATAAGAATCATCATCTGCCTAGCCTTTTTCCCAACTATATTGGGGTCGGCTATTTTACGTGGAGCGGCTGCCTACCAGACCTCCACAACCCATTAACTGGGTAACACGGTAGTTGCTGGCAAGACTGGAGTTGACTGGCTTCTGACTATCCGTAACGACTGCCAAAGATCTTCAAATGACAGCCGGGACCAACAGCTTAACGTGCTTTCCGAAGCACGGAGGAAACTCGATATGTTAAGATGGTCACCCATCCACAGACCAACCTTGGCAAGCGTAGCTTAACCTTGATCGACTCATGCGGCTATTATTCTTTAGCCACGAGCTCCTCAACAACAGAATAAGAATAATACTGCAAAAACAATGCCGTATGAACCGCTGATGATTCTTAAAAAAACCATGCGTTATAATGCCGTGCGACGTAAGATCCAACCATTGTACTGCAAATAACGTGCAATACTATGCCGTGTGAACCTAGACTGTGCCTTTCCACCAGAGATGTGTTATACAGCTATGCTGCGAGAATGTAAAAGCTAAGCTATGCTAATGCTGAGCTATGTAGCGGAGCGAGTAAGATGTGCTATGAAACTGCGCCACCGCAAGGTAACTGTACGAGGAAGATGCGCATCTCGAGCTATGCGACGTTCTTTTTCGCACATTGCGAGATATAAAATAACTTTTTGCTTCCACAATGGCATGTCTTTCACTTTCCGTGACAAACGCGCGCCTACTATACACTGCTCTGCACATAGCTACACCACTAGCGACCATACGTAGCACGCATTCATAGCTCGCATCCATAGCACGCATATAAAAAAAAACAGTGTGCTTTAGACCACACGACTGAAGTAAAACTTCTTAAGCTCCATCTATATGTACCTATGTATATATATTGTGAGTGTTAATCGATCGAGGACAGAGAGAGAGTTGCGCACCCGGCTGCGCACTAACTTGCTCGTATGCACATTTGCTTGAGGAAGGCTCGATACACACACGCATGCACACACAGCATACGGCATTTCGTTCCGTTCGCCTCGCCCGATCACACTTTTCGTAACGCTCTCGTCACGCATTCACCAGCTTACTCCCCAAGTCAAGCGTGCGTAAAGAAGTTTTACTTCAAAAACGTAGCTTAGTTGAGTCATTTTCCACCGGTGCTATGCTATGTGGACCAATGAATATAATTGGTGGATAACAAACGCATCCATAGCAACGTTGCATAGCACATCTCAGGTGGAAGCAGCCTAATACTGACACGTGAACGTTAACGCTTGATAGATTTTAGCTGTCAGACTAAGTTCATGTCTGTTCTGTTATTAGTAGTTATTAGTGTGCCTTCAGTGTTCTTAGTCATGTCTGACGAGTGGAAAGGTAACTTAACAGGCACTATACGTAAATAATTAAGGCATATCGAACTTTAGAAGTAAGTGAGTACTGTAACATCACTTTTTTTATGTGTAACATCTTTCCTCTCGCTTTCCTGCAATCTGTGGGAGTGATTTCGTGAAAGGGGGCGTCCATAAATTACGTGAGGAGTTTTTTTTAATTTTCTGCCCCTCCCTCCCCCCCTGGTGAGATGTCGTGAGATTTTATTCAACCCCCTCCCCCATCCCAAAATCTCACGTGAGATTTTTCAAAATGTGTGGTTTGACAGTCAGTAGATGTATAACGTCGAAGTTTGAATGAAATTATTTTCTTTCGAACGAATTAGTGAATGATCTTAATCGTATTACGCTTAAGATTAAATCTTAAGCATGTGCAATCTGGATTAAATGGACCAAAATAGTATATTTTTTTTGTTTAAATCAGAAAAAAAATTGCGTGATATTTGCTGAGACCCCCCTCTCTCCAACGTAAGATTAGATGAGATTTGACTCGACGCCCTCCCCCCCTTAAACATCTCACTATTTTATGAACGCCCCCAAATGGGACGGAAGTGTGTAACAGGAAGCCGAGGAAGCGCGCGTTATTTAATTTGACCAATGAGCGCGCCCTATTCGATTCTACCAATGAGCGCGCGCAGTGGTCGAGTTGGCTGTCAGTTGGTACTTTTAATGTTAATGTTGCTTTTTACCAAGGTGAGACGTCAGATGTTATACATCTTCGGCTTCATCTTAATGATAAGTGTTTAATCCGAGATAAAAGGTATTCTATGTACTAATCCAGGTAACTGTATGCTACATTTTGTCAGAATCCGTTCAGCCTTTGAAGCGTGATGTGTTAACAAACATGCAGACTTAAAATTAGTAGGATAGCTCGACAAAATAGGTATATTTGCTGGGTAAAAATAGATTATTATGATGCTAGTGGACCAACACCGTCATTGCAACCGAGGGAATAGACGACCGCGGCAAAAGCTAGGCCGTTATGGCCCATGTGAATCAAAAAACGCTATTCAACCGACACAAAAAAAAACATAAAATACCCACCCAAAATGCCAACATAAAAGGTTTTCAGTTACACATTTTATAAGTAAGGAAGCAATATACTAAACAAATATTACCTTCATTCTCTGCGGCAGCCTCTTGCTTGATCTTCAGCAGAGCATCAAGGAGATCCCTACTTTCCTTGACCTCTTTATCGTAACCTCCTCTCTGCTCTATGATCGTTCGGAATATGTGGCGTAAGACTTCCAACGTGTCCTTTGGGAATAATGAGAACCTATGGGAGAGACTAAGAAGTTTTAATAAATGGAGGTGGGTTCGAGGTGGCGCAAGAATATATATCAGGAATTTTCCCCGGCAGTGGGACGTACTAGGATGATAAAAAATAAAATATTCATGCACTATATAAAAAAATAGCAAACAGGTAATTCATTAAAAAAAAACTTTCAATAATGATCAGTTAAAATACTGAATAGCGGATTAATTAAAAGATTTCATTAAAAAATCCGCTATTCAAACTAAGGTTACGGTATTTTTTTTTAATACATTTGTCTGAAAGTCCGAGCGAAAATTAATAAATAACTCGTATTTTTTTCGTTCTTTTTGCATTATATGTATCTGTCCTGTAGTATATATTATGAATGTGTGTGTCTAAATGGAATAACCTAATTTTATATCCAAAAGTAATCTCTTGCTATGGTCTAATTATTATCACAGCCAAGAAAAATATTTAAAATTCCACTTACAGCAATTCTTTAATAAGATTTACAAAGCGAATTAAATTACACCTTTTCTTGTTAAAATTAAGTCTAAATTAGTGCGACTAGTTTAAAGTTCTTAATTTAGAAAACTCATTTTCTTTTTAATCTAAGAAATTATTGCGAAGAAAGCCAATCTCATTTGAGTAATGCTGAAAACATTGACCTTTGACCTTTCTTGGTCCAAGAAAGGTCAATGCCCCATTCACATGGATCTGCAATAATCTTTTTAGGGTTCCGTAAAAAATGGAACCCTTACAGGATCACTCGGTTGTTTGTCCGTCTGCCACAGGCAATTTTCTCCGAATCTACTGGACAGATTCTGTTGAATTTGGTACACATATGAACTTCTGTGACCCAAACACCGACACGTTACGCAAATAATAGTTATGATACTAGTGCGGTAAGTTGGTTTTAAAACCAATTTACGCACGTGTGACATACAACACATTTGCGAGAAAACAGTACATTATAGGTAATGAAACAAACTTTTAGTTTTTAGATTTCACTCGGAAAGTCGCAATAATCTTTGACGTTCCATATTTGAAAATAGCGCGAATTTGCAAATGCCGCTACGTGCGCGTTGGTGAAAATTAGCACTACATCTTTCGCCTCATTTTCTCTTTAGTATTGAAATGAGACAAACGTATTGAGCAAAAGCGCTTCCAAGGAGTTTCGATCATTCAGTTTATTTATTCTAGTAATGCCACCTCCGGCCTGACACGTGCCTAGAGGTATTCTATGACGGATATACATTGAGTGGACCACCTTGGTAAGACGAATAAAATGTCACGGTATATAGTATTAATTTAGACTTGCCTGAAAACATCGACCATCTCAGGAAAGAAGAATATACTGGACCAGCACAGTCCTCTATGGAAGTTGAACTTGACAAAGTCCCTGGTGACCCTTCTCATCACACTGTCGCCAGTCCTGACGGCTTCACTCTTCAGTCCAAAGGCAGCTTCGCCTATAACGTCTGTCGTGAAGTCGGAGCATAGGACCTAGGGAGAAAGATTTTGTTCAATAACCGGTTCACAGTCTTATGACCTTCGCTGTTTTTTTTAATATAAAACTTTATCCCACACTAGGAATTTCTCCTGTATCGTGGGTGCATTTATACTTCACATACACAAACAGCCAGACCCGGAACAATTATCTGTAGGCCATACAAAGATTTATTCCGTGCGGGAATCGCACCCGCGACACGCAGCGCAGCAGTCAATCGCTCAACCACTGCTCCAACCGTCAAAATTGCTGATTGGACTATTGTCTGCTGTGCGGACAGTGAACCTGTTGAAAGAGTTGATACACTGCTTTAATATGATTTCTAGAGCATTTAGGCTAGTAAATTAGTTCCAGAAAAGTACTTTACCGACTAAGCCTATGGTGATATTTCTGTCGTAGTCGTAGCCAAACCGGTATTGGCCATTTCATGATGATGCTGGATAAGATTAGGTCAGGTTAATTTATTTTTGAGGTGGCCATTTCAAGAAGTGGCCTACTAGTATGTGAAATGCCAACCATATCATGAAATGGCACATATTGATGCTACCCGACAATCTAGACACACGGCAGCGTGTCCAGCCAAGTTCAAAGAAAAAGGTACTGGCGACGGAGCAGTCGTGTGTACATGAAATTTGGCACATTTATTAAAGTCCGAAAAATTTTATAAACGTAGCTCAAAATGTTTTTATTAAGAAAGCTTAGTTATCGGAGCAGTCAGGCCACCTAAGGGAAAAATCTAAGCTAGAAAAGCAAGTAATGGTGACCTCTGTCTGTTAAGTACCAGGCATCTTCAGTCAGCATTTACGACCAGATGTCTACTTACTCTTAAAGACACTTCTTTCCAGAACCAAGGAAACTGTTTTAGAGTTCCCAACATCTTTAAGACGTCCATTATACGATCACTCGTGTGTCTTTCCGTCCGTCTCGCATAGCCAGTTTGCTCCGAATCTAAAGTTGAATTTTGTTCTTAAGAGGGCCCTTCCCGGTCTGTCTGTGGTCAACGTGATCATGGTCGAAAAGCTTGTTGTTTCATTCAGTGCAATGTTGTTGACTAACAAACAAGTGAGTGAAAACGTGTTTTTTAATAAGCCTCACAAGTTTGTGAAATAAATATTTGTCACTTAGAATCTCCATTACACGTGCAAGGTTTATATCATGATGTTTTCTTTACTTTAACAATTCATGAGTGAATATGAACGCCCAAATTTCAGGAAAAAATTGTGCAATAAAGCAGATTTTTGGAGGCTTGCACTGATTTATTTCTCCAATTTTTTTGCTTTCATAGAAACCTAGATACAGAAGATAGATATTTTATATGAATATGTTTGTATATTTTTTTTTTTTTTTGAAAAAACGTTGCCTCACACTAGGAATTTCTCCTGTATCGTGGGTGCGTTTACAAACATACAAAGTCACATACACGAACAGCCAGACCCGGAACAACTATCTGTAGGCCATACAAATAATTGTTCCGTGCGGGAATCGAACCCGCGACACGCAGCGCAGCAGTCAATCGCTCAACCTCTGCGCCAACCGTGCTGTCGAATTATGACGGATTGGCCGCTCTTAAGGTGATACTTTTCTTATCTCTCACCCTCAAGTTAGCAGGCTCTTCGTTCTTCATTTCAGCTTTGATACGGAACACCAGATCTGCAGCATTGGCTGACAGCAGGTGGTTGAGGCTTCTTAGTCTCGCTGCAGTGAAGAGTACCGTAAGACGCCGCCTTAGGAACGACCAGGTCGGACTGTGGTGGCAAGGGAAATGCATGGGTTAGGCATTTGAGGTAGAAGTTGATGCAGCATGTGGTAATTGGAAACTTCGTGGTATAGTGCACATAATATGATTAGCAGGTTCTGTTATCTAGGATCTAGGAGCTCGTGGCTACATAATAACAGCAGCACAGGCCGATCTTCAAGTTTAAGCAATGCTTGCCGAGGTTGGTCTATGTATGGGTGACCATCTTAACATTCCGAGACTCCTCCATGCCTCGGAAAGCACGTTAAGCCATTGGTCCCGGCTGTCATTTGTAGATCTTTGGCAATCGGAAGCTAGAAAATCTGACACCAGTCTTGCCAAGGAGTACTGTGTTTCCCTGTTAATGGGTTGTGGAGGTCTAGCAGGCAGCCGCTCCACTTAAAATACTGGTATTCAGCTGAATCCGGTTTGACTGGGAGCCGACCCCAACATAGTTGGAAAAAGGCTAGGCAGATGATTTGTTATCTAGAACCCTTTCTGGATGTCGGGTTTATCCTACAAATAGGTATTATAAATGTGTTTGTTACGATGGATGGGTAACAAACCCATTCAACGTACTTAACAAACTTTTACTCAAACCCGTTACACTGTCACACAAAAACTACAGAACGGATAATGATTAAACTTTACATTTGTAGGTATAGCTTTAATTTACAGTAATAAGTAGGTATACACTTGCGAATGTGGCAGAACAATGACCCATTCACTTACAGGCGTATGCTTTGAAATGTATCAAAAAGAAAAAAAAGATAGATCTTGCATGATTGATGATTATATCCATGTTTGTTAGTCTATATATAAAAGTCTAATATAAATTATTACTGTTTAGTTGTTAATTTATTTTACTGTTCTGTTTGTCTTGTGCGAGTCCCAAATAAACATTTTTCTTTATTTCATAATAATACGCTAAACACATACCTACATCTCAAATTCACCAATTGCTTTCCCAGTTAAGCTTATAAGACAATATAAACTCTCAGTAACCACTAATAAAGCTGACTTAACATGTCGATACCGCTACAGCAACCGGACATTTGTAACTGCCTTGTAACCGCCGTGCATAATACCCGTATCGACTTCATGTCGGCAGGCATATCCGAGTAATACGACATGAATGCGGCAAGACACCGGCTTACAAATGATGTACGGGGAAGCCGGGTTTTCATGCTTGTAGGTCTTCGCTTGATAGAATTAGGATACGTTGTACATTGTTGCACGTAGGTGCGGTTGAACACACGTCAGTTTTAACACTTGAATTGAGAACACAATGCAGCTAGGTCATTGCTACAAAATCTAAGTCAAATTGATAATCAATGTGTGGTTGACTGTATAAACTCGACTATCCAATCCATTCTACGTTTCTAAGCTGTGATCTTGATTCAATATCATATTTGCCACTCATTCCAACGTAAACTTTAAAATAATTAGGTAAATAATACTCACATTAACAGTAAACAAATTAAGCCCTCCAATCGGATCAGTCTTGCCAGAGCTCAGAAACCGGTTCTTGAAGACCTCATGGTCTTTGACCAGCACCTTCCTCGCCAACTCTGGGCAATTGATGACCAGGCCTGGTCGCCAGAAGGCCCACATACCGACACATGGGGACTTAAACTCGTTGTATACCTGTTTCATCCATACTGCCTGAAAGGAATCCGAACTCAAGTAGTGTGTTTTAAGAAAGCCACATGTTGGTGGTAAGAATACCAGTAACGCCTGGCCTATGCTGAGCTAGGCTAGGGCAGCGCTCAGGGAGGCAGACTCTCTCGCTGACCCGATTCGTCGCAGGAAAGCAGGACGGCACAGGCGGCGAAATGCCGACTTGATTCCGCCATAAGAGGGGTCAACGGGCGATAGATCGGGGTCCCTATCGTCCATGCTGCACGATCCCTGGAGTTGTGGTGATGTCCCAGTGCACCCGGATATCGCTGAAGAAGGAGGGAGCCCGGAGGCGGGCAACTTGCAAAGAAGAGGCAGATCTGAAGTAGACCACGCTGGATGGATCGCGAATGTCATGCGTAGCAGTTCTCGCGGCACATCCACCAAGGCGAAAGTAGGTGCACAGGCGAAGTTTTTAGTGGGTGCAAGCCCCACATAATAACGCCTTCTCCCCAGACGGCGTGACATGCGCTATAGGAATGTTCTTCGCTAAGAAAAAAAAAGAGCTGCGTCTAGAAATTACTACTTGTCTGGCATTTCCTGATCTGCACCTATTTGGCGCAGCCATGAGGCACACGATGTTATTGTTTTAATAATAAGTTTCCTTAATTTTTTCCTACGTGATTGCCAAATAAACAAGTTAACTATATTTATTTCTTAAAGTCTAAAGTATGACCATGTATCATTCACTTTATTTGGAAAAACAAAATTAAGTAGGACATATATAATATATCAGGCTCGAACGGATGAGTTATATGAAGGAAAATGAAGGATGGAGTACCCAGGAATATGAGCAAATTTAAATTCAAATGATTTGTCAAACATAGGTACAATATAATAAGATTTTATTCTAATGTCAGGATGGCTATGTTTAACCTAATAGACATACCACCACCACTTTCGGATAACCTACTTTTATGAGAAAAAATCCAACATTTAAATCAAAATTTGTTAGCTGTTAGTTTTTTTAAAGTCGTTTCTCGATGACAACAGGCTCTAAGGTCTATCCAGAAAGCTACGTGTATGGAACCAAATTTAGGGCCGATTATTCTAGAAGAAAAACCCTGATCCGTAACCGTAGAGCTTTATAAAATCAAATTGAAATTTATATCCGACCGAAACAGAATTTTCAGTCGAAACCGAACCTTCGTTTCTGATCTCAGTTTCGGCCGGAACCGAAACTTACATTTAAATGTTTTTTTTTTTTATATATATAGCATGTTTAATTTTATTTAACATACTATAGATTGTAGTTTGTTATTTTTATACATATAATCACAGTTAACTTATCTTAAATCAAATTTGTAACAACAATTATTATTTATTTATGTTATTTTAACAATTTAACACGAATAAAAATAATAAACATGTTAAAAACAATTAAAAACACTAAGTATCGGCGGAGTCGAAGGTTTGGTAAATTTTTGGCCGAAACTAAATTTTTGGGCAAAACTAAACTAACTAAAGTTTAATTGAGATGAATTTCTTGAACCAAGATCAATCAATCAGAAAAAGAGAGACACTTACAGGATTCTGTCGCTGCAAAAATGTCAGACTACCCACAATAGGATGTGGAGTATAATGAGGCACTCCCCTTTCAGCCCAAAAGTTTTTCACCCGTCTCCATTTGATTAAAAACCACAGTAACACAAATGTTACTGCACAGCATAGTACTGCTAACATCATATTTTTTATCGAATGAAGATGTTCACATGACAATGACTCGCGTTTAATTGCTTTACAATCGATAAAACATGATTTATTGTTCATAATTACGTATGTTACAGTTAGAATAATTGATATGGTCAAAATCATTTATGTCTGAATCAATGGAACACAGCGTTATCATGATGACTTTAATTAAATAGCGACGAAAAAAAATATTTGGAAAAATAGCCAGTACAACCGCACGTGCAATAAAGTTGATTAAAGACCATTTATGTGTATTTTTGAACCTGTCACTTTCGACCCCAGGTACTGTCACAACTGTCCTTGGTGTGGGGACGATTGTGACTTTTTTTTTCAAATGGCTTCTATAAGTTAAACTTTGCACTTATAGACAAAAGTGTAGTATTTATCAGTAGACGAATGTCCATTTCACTATAAAACACACCTTGCTTCCAACTAACTGGAATACTTACAAAATTATGGCCGATCAAATGAAAATTGGCACAACCGTACCCAGTCTTTTTTGATGTCGGGGGGAAATCCTCATGGAAATCCTCCACCCTGGGGTGGGTGGAGGGGTCTGTCAGACTCTTACTGACTAAAACCACCCTGGTGTTCCATCTCCCACCTACGCCGGGGATCGCAGGAACAGATGCGACTTGCGTAATCCCCGGCTGGAACCCAGTCTACCCAAAGTCAGAACGCAATGTCCCTCAGTCCATACATATAACGATCGAGGGACCCGTTTAAACCCCTGTAAGCTTGGAAGCTGATAGACTTGAGCATTCACTTGTAACCGAAAATCGAGCATTCGCCGTTTTTAAATTTGTCACAGAACAGAGCCAAGCATAAAGCCAGACATCGCTACGAACATTTTCACGATCATTCTAGTGAACGCTCTAGTAAATGCTCGTCAAAAGATGTATTCTACAACTTCTACTAAGTCCTGAAAGCAATAGAGATTGAGCTGCTCAGTCTTTACCTCTCAACGTGTAAGCTTAGGTGAAGTGAACATGGAGTGAGCTGTCAAACAATACAAACAAGATGGAATGACAGTTCACTTCATGCTCACTCCACCTAAGTTTACACGGTGATATGTTGACAGAATAGACCGGCAACCTATAATGCTCCCATTGCTGGGACATTTGAATACGGGTTGGTTGATGACACAAGTCTGCAAATGTTTGGAAATGCCGGTTTACTCACGAGGCCGCGATGGTTTTCTTTGCCGTTTTAAGAGCAATGGTGATAAAACACAAATAAAATGTATATCTTGCTCGAACCTGTAGAATCTAGTTTTCATTAAATAACGTTTAATAAGTATGCTTGTTTATATCGTGCTCGCACCTGAATGGGCTTCTCCAGTTTGCTGCAGAGTTGGAATCCAACATCCAGCCCAAACGTTCACAGAAAGACTAACAAAACAAAGCAAAACACTCTTCAATCACTATACATGTTAAACGAGTCATTTGCAAAATGGCGCCGTATCCATGGCAGCGTGAAGTAAGCTGTAGGTGATTCCACCTTCCTGCCAGGGTTGCGGAATTTGTTCAAAAGAGTCACCGCGGCCCCGAAACCCAAAGGGCTAAAGAAGGAACACGGATGGGTTTTAGTCAGTAAGAGTCTGACACGCCCTTCCGCTCCACCCAGAGCAGAAAAAGTCATTTGATGAATTCGCATCACGAAAAAAAAAAAAAAGATTTTCACACCTTGTTTTCGTAGACCTAGAGTTTTCGTCTGTCGTTTGCATAGATATAAGAATGGGTCCTTTGTAATCTTACTCCTCCTAAAAGGTAATATTAGGTATAAAAAGGAACTGATTTGTTTTATTGTTTGTTGCGCTTTTACGCCTAAATCGCTGAACCGAGTTTGATGAATTTTGGTACAAAGATAGTTGGGGCCCTGCCTTGGAGACGGTTACATGCCTTTTTTTGCGAGCGAATCCGCGGATAAAAGCTATTAAGGTAGTAAGTTATGAATAAGTCAAGAGCTCGTACGTATGGCCGTTTTGTTAGCGCAACGCTTTTATGCCACGGATTGGATTATCTATTTTTGCTTTTACAGAGCACAATGAAAAAATCACTAATGCACTAGCTGTGTATTTTGACTGAACCGAGCGTCAAAAATCCAGTGTGCGGTGAAAAAATAAGTTAAGTAAAAGCGTCAGTGCGAACGTGGGCACAGACAAGTACACAGAAACATTTCCGGTTACAATACTTCCCATCCTTCCTTCATCGGGCACAGGGTTGCCAGGCAGTGGAACCAAAAAGCCGACCGCACAAATCAGCCAGTCTAGCAACACTTTTGGGTAAAATTTGATAAATAAACCGGATACCAACTTACTACCTACGCATTTTGTCTTACTTTTAAAATTATACCTAACTAAATATTACTGTTTATAAGCACATGTTTTATACAAAACTTTCATCATCATCATATCAGCCAATTGCCGTCCACTGCTGAACGTAAGCCTCCCCCAAAGATCGCCAACCATCCCGGTCCTGAGCGGTCCGCATCCATCCGCTGCCAGCCACCTTCTTCAAATCATCGATCCATCGTGCCGCAGGGCGTCCCACACTACGTTTGCCCATACGCGGTCTCCACTCTACCACATGTCTGCTCCATCGACCGTCTACAGACATGGCCGGCCCACTACTAAACTTTACCTATCATAAATTATATTCTTTAGACATACCTATCAACTTTAATTGTTTTCACAATTTAAGACGATATTAAAGTGACTGGAAAATGTAAAAAGCCGACAAGCCGGACACCGTGTTATTTGGCCGGAAAAGCGTTAAAAAAGCCTTATACCTCTAATACAGTCCGGCTTCATTCGTACGCCTTGCTACCCTAATCGGGCATAGTCCACAATCGTAGTACAGACGAATACAACAATATGTCAAACTTCTTTAATAGATTTTTAACTTTAGCGCTAAAGCATTATTTTCATGGTCGATTGGGAGATTTGACAGTTTCGGGTAGCTTGATGTGCTGGCGTACACCTCCGTAAAAAATTGCTTGTCTGTAAAGTCGGTTTACGGACGAGTTTAACGTGACAACGTCATAACAAAACATTGATGAAATGATCGTAACGTTACAATTAGCGTAACGTTATAATGAGTCATCCTTTTTCGTGCGTGCAGCCGGCGTTCTTCGATTTAGTAGACGTTATCACGTCAAAAAATGTTCCTGCCATATTACATAGTTGGAAACTGAACTGTTACGCTCATTACACTAATAAAGATCAAATCAAATGTAGGTCAATAGGTTAGCTAGATACTAATTTTGTTCCGTATCAAAAGGGACGGTCAAGTTCAAATAAACAACTATTTTGTGATATGTTCTTAAACATTGTCATTTATATTAGGTCGGTTCTTATCTACAATTTTATAGCCGGTTGTTTTTTAGAGAATTTGTCATTTTTTTGGCAGAATCACCCTTTACGAGTCCTTACTAGATCCAAAAAATACCTTTATATTTATCGGCGCAATTACGTTATTTGAAGCATCTCATCAATATGTTACAATTTGTAAGATGCAGTTACATCAATAAATAATTAAATTAAGAGTTGATTAACATTATGATTATGAAATAATTGTTTAAAAACACGAATGCATGCAGATAAATCATTTGTTATTATTGCATAGTTAAGTTATTGTTATTTATAACTAGATTGTTAATTTATTATTGTTGCATGGTTTAATTAATGCTAAAAATGAAATTACCTTTAAAACTATTCTAAAAGATTGTAAAAATCATTATTTATTTACATAGTTTTATTCCTAACCTAAAACTTGGTCGGTCTGTATAAATACGGGCGACAGTCCCAGAGCCAGGTGTCCGGTTAAGCAGTAACCAGCCTTAGTGTGCTGAACTGCGAGTGGTCATCGTCAAAAAAAAAAAAAAAACAGAGCCAGGCAGTTGCGCACGAGCCGTCGAACGGAGCACACCTCTGTGAGTCATTGTACTTATACTGATTGTTACGTCACTGAATAAAAGTTATTGAAAGTGTTTAGAGTTTTTCATTTGATTTAAAAATGGAAAATAACCAAGAACGTGACGTCAGCAATGCTGACTTCACCCTTTTTAAAAACAACCATGACGCCGACCTCCCGTCATATATTATGACACCTATCACGTTATCTAAATTGATACACAAAACCCATCCAATACATCTTTGGTCATCAACTCATCACGCATCCTTTACATTTATTAGGTACCATGCCATCCACATTAATTTCATTGGTAGGTAGGTACCTACTAATTGTTTTTCCAACACTCCGTTATGTAGCACTAACTTCTGCCAGCGGCTCCACCTCATCATCATCATCATCATATCAGCCTAAAGACGTCCACTGCTGGACATAGGCCTCCCAGCCTGGAGAAGGGGGGGAGGTGCCAAATCGCCACGCTTGACAGGCGGGTTGGCGATCGCAGTGTAGCTGTTGCAATGCACAGAGAATGCTACTGCCCATTCACTCCCTTAGTCGCCTCTTACGACACCCACGGAAGTGATGGGATGGTGCTATTCTTTTACGTCCGACACCATACAGAACTCGGCTCCACCTGCGTGAAAGTAAAAAAATATCCCCTTAGAGACGGGGTAAAAAGTACCTTGTCCTCTACTTATCTATAAGTTTCATCCAAATCCTTTTACAGTGAAGGAGTAACAAACAAACAAACGGACAGAGTTATTTCGCAATTAATTATAATATTAGTATGGATATCCCAACTATATAAGGTCCCTTAAAATAGGTGGACAAATTTAAACACAGCGTTAAGGTTACTATGAAGTCTTAAAACGATCATGATTCCGCTCTAAGAGGGAGACGGAGCTATACATAGCGAATAGCACTACCCCTTTTGCATCATCGGAATTGGATGGCATTAGCACGTCACAGTAGGGCTGCAGTCCGTCTAACCAAAGATATCCAAGCAAAAAAAAAACAATGATTAAAATGATTTAATTTTGACCAAAAATAATATGTTTTTCGGCACACTAGAATAAACACATACATTATGGGTAGTTAATTGACGCGGTCACGTGCGCCTGAGAACATGGATGTGTTTATGCATTGTGTAACCAACATTTTAGTGTATTTTCGTTAGCAGATTTTTTTCTTGTATGTTAACGTTTTTCTTATTATTATTTTTACCATTGTCCTTATTTTGGTGGTCTGAATGATTTCTAAGTTTGTCCATCTATTTTAATGGGACTCTATATTCTCGTCGTCTTCAATTACTAGTATTTTACATGGAGCAAACGCCTACTTGACCTCTACAACCCAGTTACTGGGTAACTCAATAAAAGAACACTACACGTATATTATGTTGGTACGTAAGGTAGCTTCCCGTTCCCTAATAGCCGTGTCATCTAGCGAGCAATGAGATAGGAACGCGCTGGGTGTAATCGGACCAGGCATACCGGACATCATTAGTGCAACTATCCAGACAGTCTGCTGAACTAATTTAAGTACCGGTACCTACCTATAATGTATAGGTTCAGCTATATTTTAATTAGGGCTTCACCCACGAAGCCGAACAAAATCTCCTTTTTTTTAAATTTCCAAAGAAATATGGAATAGGGATGTTGCCTGAGTTAAAAAATATGATTCTATTAAGTCCATCTGTTAGATTATCGAAAAATTTTAGATACTTACATATTTATTATTTTATCAAATCAATAAAAAAATATACCTACTTAAAGATAAAACGCATCAAAGATAAGGAGACTGGTAAGTGACGTCACACGAGTTTTCAACGCACTGTATCGTCTTCATTTTTTGTTTACGTGACAAAAGAAAAAAATCGTGTCCAATACTTTTTTTAAATCTATCTAACTTTCAACTTTTTTTAGTCAAGTACCCTGTTTCTATAACAGTCGTCCTGACCGATTTCAGTAATGGCGGCCAATCTCAACGGAGGCTATAGTAGGCGCAAGATAATCGTGGAATAACGGTCATTGACCCACCTACAATTATTGACATTTTTAATTTGAAAAACGGAATTAATGACACAAAGCTGTCCCGAATCATCATCTCTCGTGATCCTTAACATTGTCTAATAATGAAAAACGATTCATATTTAATTGTTCAGGTACCTATGAACAGTTATTAGGGAAAGGTCAATATACTTTATTCCATATTTATCTGGCGCCTACTATAGCCATCTGCATCGGCGTGGGACAAATTATCGTTTACAAGTGTATGTGCAAACAAATGCACGCCCTCTTACATTACGGGCAACCTATGGGCGGCAATCCGATACGACGGAGAGCATCTGGCGCAGTATTAACGGCTTATAGTGCTTTCCAGGGCACGGGGTCGTCAGCGTCACACCACCAACTTCACAACTCCGTTCTGTCACAGATAAATTACTTATGGGTTAACCCAATAACACTTTTTGCCCGACCTGGGAATCGAATCCAAGATCCCAGGGGCGGATCCAGCATTGACGTTTTACAGGGCTTGACCCAGCTGTGCTGTGGGTTGGTTTTAGCAAATTAGCAACGCTATGACAGCACAAAAAAAATACTTCGCTTAACGCATAACAAGCCTCCTTGGATTACTTTTCGTAAAATCCTCAAAGATAACGTCAGGATGTAGACTACCAAAGATATCTCGTCTTTTGGTGGAGCGAGCCCCTTAGTCGTCGTCGTCGTCCCCCCGGGATCCGCCAATGCGGATTTTCCAACCACGCTTAGGAATCCAACGGAGCAGTTGTTTTCCATAGAAAGTTAAAAAGAGACTCTTTCTAGACTCTAGCCACTCTATCTAGACCCTAGCCAGTCTATCTAGACCCTAACAAGGCACGCTACAATAAACCCATCCATAACATAATATCGTTATTAACTGTAATTCAGCCAGGAAACCTAATTACCTAAGCTATTTGCCGTCAATTATAGCAGCCGCCATTGCTGCAATGTGCACAAATCAATTTAACGCTCATTGACTACGGTATTCGCTTTGAATAACTTAAGGGGTGTTGTTGGGTACTGCTACATAAAAAATATCGTTTAATAAATGAATAAAACCTTGCACTTACGTAGGTATTATTAAATTCAATACTGTGTGTTTACCGATTTAATTCTAACTAATCTATCTAAACTAATATAAATATTATAAAGAGGAAAGATTTATTTGTGTTTGTTTGTTACGATTTGGCTGAAAAAGTACTAAACCAATTTTAAAAAAAAAATCGCCGTTAGAAAGCTACTTTATTAACTTAAACTGACTTAAACACTGACTTTGACTTTAAAACATAGGCTATATTTTATTTTCAAAAATAATAGAGATTCCTACGAAGATTGCAATAATTTAATCCAAAATAGCAAAATTTTGTGCAGTGAGAAAGCTATTAAGGACACAAACATAACCTATAAAAATGTCCGCGAGCGTATATGTCTCAACTATTATGGTTAAGTGACAATGACCGCTTTTGAATTATTCAATCAAAAATGTAGAATCCTGAGACCACAGGATCAGCAGCAAAAATGGCTGATTAATTAATTTATAAGTTTTTTCGTTTACGTTTTACTGGTACATGAGTTTCAATAAATATAAGAATAGGTGACACCTTTATAAATGCAGACACATTGCAATGCAAGCCAATCTAAATTAATTTACCTGTCCTTGATCTCTCACCGACTAAGTTTGAGATTTAACTTCGGGAACATAAAGTAGGTAAATTAAATTGTTATCTATTAAATGTTGTGTAGATATGTAATGTGACTGGGTAAATGTATTATTTCTATTATGAGTCAGTGATACTCGAATTAAAATGACTTTATTATTTTTTACTAGCGGAAGTCACGCGGTTTCACCCGCGTAGTTCCCGTTCCCGTGGAAATTCGAGGATAAAATATAGCCTATGTTACTCGCTGATAATGTAGCTTTCCGAAGGTTGAAAGAATTTTTGAAATCGGCACAGTAGTTTTTGAGTTTATTCATTACAAACACACACAAAAATACAAATTTTTCCTCTTTATAATATTATTAATGTAGAAGTGTCGATTAGGAATTTTGTATGAAGAAATATCCAAACCACAACGTTATCAGATTAAAATTAAATGGTTATTAGGTACAAATTGTCTGTTCTTATTTAACAATATTGGATCAACTATGTAAAAGATATTATTATCAGCGAGAAGACGTAAACTTTGGGAACTGCAAACTGAACCTACTGTTCAACTGAACTGAAACTGTCCATGTTTGGGATCGCTATGCTATAACTATGCCACCGGAAAATTCTCCGTTAGATTGTCATCATCTTCCTGGCCTTATCCCATGTTACTTGGGGTCGGCGCAACACGTTTGTTTCTTCAATTCTGTCCTGTCAGCCGTCACGCTATCACTGACTCCCTTTTCTTTCATATCACTTCTAACACAATCCATCCATCTTTTCTTTGGCCTCCCTCTCCCTGTCCATCCATCCACATTTATATTCATAACTCTTTTAGTTACGTGCATTTCATCCCTCCTCTTCACATGACCATACCAAGATAAGCGGTAAAAATCTTTATTAAAATATAATTTCTCGATATTAGTATTTATGAAAAAATCGGTTTGTATACAATAAATCCCATCCAAATTCAATAGTTTCCAATATATCCGTGTATTATTAAGAAAACATAGTTTATAATTTCACGCGATATTTTCCAATCTTACGGGCGGCGTTTGCAATTTTCCGGTGACATCAACAAGGCGAAAATAAATTGGTTGGCGTAACTGCCGTGCACAAACGTGTTGAATACTTATTTAAGGTGAACGCGCCAGAATAGCCCGCGAAATTCTAATTTTCTTATGTTTTTTGCAATTTGCAAGTCAGTGTCAGGCTGTATGTTGAACAAAATATGATTCGCGACCGTAACGCGTATTTATTTACAGAATTGTAATCAATACAACCTAAGTTCATTTAACTCGAATGAATAATTACTTCATAAAAAAGTCATTCAATCGAGTTACATGAATGATACAACCTGTATTGATGATTTTATTAGAACATAACTCAGTAAAGTGATATTTGTTACGGTCGCCAATCGTATTTATATCAACATAGAACCTGACACTGACCTGCAAAATGCAAAAAAAAATGAATTTCGCGGGCTACCCTGGCGCTTTCACTTTAATAATAAAATAAAATTAATATCATAATCTCCGATAACTGCAGCTGATTACGAAATCAGTCAACTGGAAATTATCATATCAGCAAAAAAAAAAAACGTAAATAAAATAATACGTTTTATTGTCATTAGAGATCGATAAGGCGTCATCATCATCATCATCATCATCATCAGCTGAAACACGTCCACTGCTGGACATAGGCCTCCCCAAAAGGAGGTTTTGCCATAATCGCCACGCTTGGCAGGCGGGTTGGCGATCGCAGTGTAGCTGTTGCAATGCACAGAGAATGCTGCTGCCCATTCTCTAGTTAGTCCCTTAGTCGCCTCTTACGACACCCACGGGAAGTGATGGGATGGTGCTATTCTTTTGCGTCCGACACCATAGAAGAGAGATCAATTAGTGAGTACTACTTATTCCTGAGAAGTTATAGTTACCAAATTCAATCGACCGTATATAATCCATTAGTCGCATTTTTAGGGTTCCCGAAGACACACTGTTACTAAGCTTTTGCTGTCAGTCTGTATGTCTATCACCGGGTTGGTAAAATAAATGAAACTTTAGCCATCATTTTCAATGTATTTATTAATCCTGTTTGAATATATGTATTAAGTAGACGCACTTAAACCTACTAACTTAATACTAAAAATAATAAACTTAAAAAGCAAATTAAAATCTAGGCATAATTATAAAAGCAGGTTTAATATTATAATACCTATGATGTTTGTGAATGGCTACACCAAACTTTAAAAAAAAGAAAATATTTACTTAGGCATAAAAAATAAAAGTTCAATGATACTATCTTCTACTAGGACTTCGGTTGAAACATAGCCATAATCTTAAATAATATTACTTAACTTTATTAAAAACAAAATTAGTTCATCTTAATCTCTAAGACATGGGTTATGTATCAATATTAAGTTGCCAGTTAAAATATAATTTATGAATTATAATTAAACCTTATAATCAATTTATAGAACTAATTAAAATATTACTCGAGATTATTAATCAAGAAAATTCATGGTTACCTTATAGCTAGGAACATAACTTTCATTGTATTAAAATAAATTAGCATTTTTTGGTGTAGGTATTTGTCGACATACTAAGAAATAATTAAAATAAAGGATATAAAAAAATTAAAGGTACATTAATCAATAAGTCTTCCTTATTTAAAATATGAGATTGGATTGGAAAATTGCAAACACCAACTTAAATAATGTGGAACTTAATCTACGATATTTGGTTATGAATAAATATCTTAATATTATGAAGAATATGTATCAGTATCTAAGTTAAGACTTTTGACGAGCTTTTTGGCAAAGTTATCTAATCTAAAGTGATATTATATAAAGTGTTATTGTTTTTATTATAGTAAGAGATAAATTATGAATACAACGGATCAATACGATTTCTTTCACTGTTAGAAAACTAAATAATCGTCGACGGCTCGAGCATACGTTTATGGAAATAGACTTTCGAATGGACGCAGCCACATCACAAGCTTGTTTTATAAATTAAAGTAAGTTCACATAAAAAAAAAACAACTCTTTAGTGAAAGTTATCTATTGTATAGTTTTTAAATACTTGTTTGTATACTTCGTTAATTTTAACTTAGTTATATTATTATTCAGTAAATTACTTTTTAAATGATAATGACTTAATTATGTATTGAATAATTTATTGTATCGAATAATTTAATGTTATGAATAATTTAATGTAATACCTAATGATCTCATTCTCTCAATTTAAAAGATTTTATTTTCATTGTATATTATGAATGTACTATGCCGACTATTGTTTTTAACTGTTAACCATTATTTTATTTTATTTTTAATGTAGTTTCACAATTTCACAAATTTTTGCATGCCTAATGTAAGATAGATTATACAAGGCTCACCCATCTTACTGTAACACCTTATTTTAGGTACCTGCAATCTTAACAAATAAACTCTACTTTAATTTAATCATTTCAACCTAACCTACATATATCGCCCCAATGAAGGACATCGCTTAATTTAGCACTTAAAAATATATTATTAAGTTTATGTTTTATTTGCCACTCGTGAATCTTAGATAAATACAGTTAATTCACACGTCTCCATTTACATATCAGTAGTGTTTATAAGTAGAGTCGAGCTGTCCACACGTGGCAAGTAAAAAAAATTAAAACCTATATTGTTTGGAGACGTATGAATAGAGTCTTCAGTTAATTAGGAAGTTAGAAGACAAATTAGTAATTAAAATTAAATTAAAATTAAGACTATTTCTAACAGACTTCATTAAATATAGTAAATATAGACTAAGTAAATTCATTAGTAATATACGACTTATTATAAATCCGGATTCGCATAATACTCGTGACAAAAAACGGGAAGTATATTAAAAATGAGAGTTTTTTTTTTCATCTGAAACCATACAAAAAAGTTATTAATGAAACTACATTCGTGAAAATATAAATTTACAAGTGCAATACACTTATATGATGGTAAAATATGTAATAACTAAATGATAACTAAAATTACTAATACTTTAGGAAATAACATAAAATTATTAATAAATTTGGAATGGAAATGTACAATGAATAATTTTTATCACAAAGCACATAGCAATCAGATCATACCATTTATACTCAACATAATATGCACTGGTTAATGCCGAAATGAATGGTTTTGAAAGAAAAACTAATCTAATTAACGTTTTGAACGCCATTGTCACGTATACATGACAAGCAAGCGCGTGCGCACGCCAAACGTCACAAATATGTGACAAAAAGTACCTACGGGAAATTTTTGGCTTTGCGTCGGGGGCACGCCGATGATTCAATGTTGATTCAAAAGGTTAAATACTTAATATTTGTTGGTTTCAAAAACGTCAAAATCCCTGTAATATTTCCGCGAGCTGTAAAAAAGTTTGCCTCTTCTTGGACAAACAAAAGTATACTTACCAAGCTTCAGGTATAAACAACTTCAATAATGAATCCTTCCACGTTCATACCGTTGAAACTTTCTGATTATTTTCTAAGGAAATTATTTATTACATTTTACGCTGTGCGTAGACAATGTTGAAGCAATCGAACATTTTGTTTTCACAAGAAAAATTTATTGCAACAAGTAACTGGTCCAGTTGATAGATTCATGATTTTGTTTCAGGAACTGAAAAAGTTGAAATAATTGCGAAGAGTAAGGCCTCGTTTGCAAAGTTTGGTTTGTGGACGATATGCTTCAAATACTTATCGTGGCCAAACGATGCTTACGTGTACAGTGTGCACCCGCATGTTGCCTTTTGGCGTCACGCGAATGCACAACATTTAAGAAATTTTAACTCTATTTTTAACTCGTCTGTGACTCGCTAGGCTCGAGGAGCTATTGCGGAATTTGTTCGAAAGGGTCACCGACGCTCTGGAACGCAAAGGGCTTTAGAAGGAACACGGATGGGTTTTAGTTAGTAAGAGTCTGACACGCCTTTCCGCTCCACCCAGAGCGGAAGAAGTCATTTGATGATATCCCATACTAAAAAAAAAAAAAAGGCTCGAGGTACTAAGCAGTATGTTTTCGGTCTCAGCGAAGATAACAAAAGAAGACGCTCAGAAAAAAAATTACATGGAAAAGGAAAAAAAAGCCTTCATTTAGGTATGTACTTCCTTCAATAAATTAATGTGTTAACAAAGGATACGGTAACATCTTTCGGCGTGGGACGGATGGCCGAACGTGGCCACAGCACATCCTGGTGTGGTCAGCTGTACCGACATCACTTGGCCGCACTGGGCCAGCAGGTCGCAGAGCAACGGAAATGTCGTGGTTGGCGGCAGCTGCAAGTCATTAATGTTACTGTCAAATCAAGATCTATATTTCAAATTTCAACCGCGTGGCAAGGGCGTGAGTAGGCTTCAGTAAGGGTAGGCCAGCACAAACATAATGCCCGAAAAAAAAAACTCACCACATTATTCAGGGTTGAAATCACGATACTGACGATGAGAATTTTTTTTTTTGACGTGACAACGTCTTATAATTCGATGGAGCCGGCTGCACGCACGAAAAAACATGACGCATGCGGCGTTACCTCGCTCTGAGGCGTTCCATTAAAAAAAAAAAACTTTTGAACAATGAAACCATTCCATCAGTATTTTCTTATGACGTTGTCACGTTCAACTATCGTCAGTAAACCGACTTTACAGACGACCGATTTTTTTGGGCATTATGTATGGGCTGGCCTACCCTTACTGTAGCCTACTGCACGCGCATGCCGCGTGGTTCCCGTTCCCGTGGGAATACGGGGATAAAATATAGCCTATGTTACTCGCTGATAATGTAACTTTCCAATGGTGAAAGAATTTTTGAAATCGGCACAATAGTTTTTGAGTTTATTCATTACAAACATACACACACACAAAAATACAATTTTTTCCTCTTTAGAATATTAGAGTAGACGTAATTAGAAAATCAGAAATAGTAACATTTTGGAACAATAAACTCTACACAATAACTATTTCCAGCCATACATTTTCATGGTGTTTAAATAGAAATAGTCACTTAAAATTCAAGTTAAAGTACACGACGAAGTCGATACTTGAGTTGGTGGCGATGGATTCTAAAGCTAAGAAAAATCCACTAATAGATAAAAAAAACCGGCATGCCGGACTACACGCAGTGTAGGGTTCCGGAGTTACCCGTCTCCTTAACCATGTCAGCAAAATAGTGAAATGTACAAGACTTATTTTTAGATAACAAAGTTACAAATGCACTTAAAATAAGTCATTTTCTATGAAATTATTAGAATTTTTTTACTTACCCTGTTCCATTTTAAAGTTAGTCGACTATTACTCGTTAACTTGTAAAGCCTACTTAGCTGTGATAGTTTTCATTTTAAATTCATTATATATGCTACTACCATGATTCTAGGGCTAAGCGTCTCTGAGCTAAACCGCGGACGGACAGACAGACGAACATGGCGAAACAATAAAGGTTCCTGGTTGACTACGGAACCCTAAAAAGAAATAAAAAGCTATGATGAATACTTACATTTGAAAACTTTACGGACACACTTTTCCCTAGATTGGCTTGAAGCCTCATACCAGCCGGAGGACCGAAAGGAAGCCTCGGCTGCGCAAATGGAGGACGCTGCATCGGCGACGGAATGTAGGGGACCCGCTGACGAACGGGACGGGCCTCTTGTGGGGTACCAGCTCTAAAGAAAGGCTCTCGAGGAACAGGCACAGGTCCGGGATTGCGTATTGGAGGATTCATCGCTATATTGGGATGCATAAAGCCCGATGCACTTGGCCTGACAAGGGGGTTGGGAGCATTAACCCCAAATACAGGAGCAGCCAACCGAGGCGAATTACTCTGTTGCTTTTCAGACCCCTTTTTAACTTGATTTTGAGGAGATCCTACGCCTTTATTATTACGGCCACGTCTATTTTTGGCAGAAACCGCTTGAGACATTGTATCACTCGCGTCCGTCGAATCGGGGGCCTGCAACTCGTCAATATTTTCTAACTTTAGCGGCACGGTTGGATTCAGTACATTGCAACCTGGACGTGATTTCACAAATTCACTGATTTTTTCTTCGATTTCTTCAGAATTTTCTTCAGTTTTAATCCTATTTGCAGATTCATCGGTAAAGTCTATTTCAGAAAATATTATGGGGTTTATAGATGATGGTTGTTTATTGGCATATCTATGGTATTGATGGACTATGTTGCGGATTGGTCTCGCTCTTATTCCTAACCCCTGGCCGATCCCGGCCAGACCTTTGGGTAATACAACGCTATCTGCTGGGTTCTTATCCATGGCAATTTTAAGGGGAGCTCCGTAGTACAATTGTCCGTTGAGCAATGAAATAGCCTGAAAAGGAAATATTAGCTACAGCACATGAAGTAAAATGGGTCCGACGAAAACCTATTGAAATAAAAATTAATTAATTTAACTTTTCGAAGCTTCTGCTCATTTACTTGTTCATTAGAACTTTTAATTAGACTTCGTTAAAGCCCGCACATTGTTAAACGTTCTCTAAATTAAATGCTATACATTGTTTGAAATAAGTCTTCGGCTTATCTTCAGGCTATAACCGGATATAAGCCTCACCTAAAACGAGGACGATGATGATCCGAATAAAACAATTTTTTTGTGCTTTTAATTTTCTGAAGTGCTGTTGTATTGTTAAAAATTACCATTACTGATGATTCGATTCACCAGACTAATTACAAATCAAAAATCAAACTAGCTTTTGCCCGTGACTTCGTATGCGCATATCCCGTTTTTTCCTCATTCATAAGGCTATACAGGGAATTCCTACGGGAACGGTAAAAAAACGGCATATGCGCGTACGAAGTCGCGGGCAACAGCTAGTCCTACTACTATTATAAAGGCGAAAGTTTGTAAGTATGGATGTATGTATGGATGTTTGTTACTCTTTCACGTAAAAACTACTGAACGGATTTTGATGAAATTTGGCACAGAGGTAGATTATAGTCTGGAATAACATATAGGGTACTTTTTATCCCGGGAATATGTTCCCTTGGGATAATTTTCGACAATCACGCGGGCGGAGCCGCGGGCGGCAACTAGTAATTAATAATTCTATTAAGTCCGTCCGTTTGATTAACAAAATATATTGGACATGTAAGTATTTTTGCCATTTCAAATCGATAAAAATTTATAAATATAAAGCGCATCAAAGTTCAAGAGTCACGTTTTGGTAGTGTGCTAAAACGTGACGTCACGTGAGTTTTCAACGCAATGTATCGTCTTCATTTTCCGTTTACGTGAAAAAAGAAAAAATACATGTCTAATATTTTATGGAAATCTGTCTGACGTACTAATTAATTTTTTGGCCATATCTACCTATTTTATTGTTGGCAATACTCAGCACTTGATAATTACTTAATGTTTCATACCTGAACTGCTTCTAAGGGATGACTATACATGACTTTGGCGTATTTGGTGATGGTTGCTACCACACAACACATGAGAACATTGCCAGCCATTTCCATCACTTCTTTCAATTCATTTTTGTCGCATCTGAACTGTTGAGAAAATATAACAAGTTTTTAACGATACAGATATGCAATAATGGGCAAATGTATTTTTTTTTGTAAAAAATCGATGTTGTTTTTCATTTTTATTTATTATCTGTATTTTCTTTATGAAAATCAGCAATTTAGCATTCCGTGAAAAAATTGTGTAGTGATCTTGCGGTTAGCTAGCTAACTTTTTTATTATTAGTTAACTGTCGTTCACTTTACGCTCACTTCACGGGACTTCACCAAAGTTATTAAACAAGTTTTTAATTGTTTTCCACTCTTCAAGCCCTTTCATTTAATACCCATATTAAAAAAAAATATGTAATCCGCCATCTTGGAGCGGCGACCATATTTAAATTATTACAATATTAAGTATTGCACATTGTATCGTCACCAGAAATAAAGCTGAAAAATCTCAGCTCAATCGGATGGTCCAAAAAATGGTCGAAAAATGGTTTGCAAATTTTGACGGACAACTAACATACACACAAACAGTGAAACTCAAATAAAAGCTTGTAAAAAAACAAGGGAAACACACTTACATTTGTCACATGAACTATATTGTTTAATGGTGGCTTTATTCCCAAAGCTTTCAGAAACTCAGGCCTCAAGCCATACAGACCTTCAGGGTCTGCATCAAAAGAATCCAAATCTGGTCTCCAGCGCCTGGCAACACAATATAAAAAAAAAACTTGCGTGAGCAAATCTATGGACTCATTCTTATGCTTGCCTAGCCTCGCAGTCTAACCGGATGCAGTTGAGTAATAGTTATTTATGATACTAGTGCAGTAAATTGGTTTTTAAAAACGAGTAGACGAAATACCATAGTCTCGAGTTTGTAAAAATCAATTTCAACACATTTGCGCGGAAAACAGTACATGCAATGAAACAAACTTTTAGTTTTTAGATATCAGTCAGAAAGTCGCAACAATCTTTGCCGTTCCTTTATGAAAATAGCGCGTATTTGCAAATGGCGCCACGGGTGCGTGGTGAAAATTAGAACTACATCTTTTGCCTCATGTTCTTTTTAGTATTAAAATTAGACAAACGTATAAACAAAAGCGCTTTCAAGGAGGTTTGATCCTTCAGCTTATTTTTTCCTGTAATGTGAAACTCCTTGTTAGAATTCTTATATTTTTTAATTGTAATTATAAAAATAAAGGCTACCCACGGCGCTATACAACGAGGAGTGCGGTAAAATAGGTACTTAGATGAGCCTATTTTACCGCACGTTCCATTGTATGGTTCGTAATTTTTAACTTTCAACAATGTATACAGGCTTTGTAAATGCATTTTTTGGGCAAATGTGTTGAAAAAGTATTTCATATGGAGCAACTACTTGTATCTGCCCTAAGTCCTTCATAACTGGATGACACTGGTTCGTGGTAATATTGGTATCAGATTTTCTGACTTCTGACTATCTTTCACGACTGTCAAAGATCTTCAAATGTCAACCGGGACCAAGGACTTAACGTGCTTTCCGAGGCACGGGAGATGAGTGGTGAGATGAATGGTCCACGAATCGACCTCGGCCGGCGTCACTTGTCCCCGAAAATCGTACCGTGCGGCTGTTATGACTCGACTTACAATATGAGGAGAGTCAAGGTAGGGAAAACATTTATTTACGGCTATGATAAGATAAAAAAACAAAGGTCACAGACCCCGACGCTATTTTGTTTTTTTTTTTCGAAATCACGGCACGCGGTAAATCATGAGGGCACTTAAACAAAGAAAAAATGTTTACAACATGGTGCCCTAAAGTGTCACGTTGCCTTGACATTTGGAGGTAAAGTCGCCAAGTGAAAACAATGGCAATAATTAAAAACGACCTATTCACGTGATTGTATGTTACATTGTATTCAATTAATAGTTACCGTCTTGACAATTTTTTGCGATTTTTATGCGACTTAGTAGGCAAGTTTTTAATAATGTGGTTTTCACGCTTGAATTAGGCTGGGAACTATTATTTGAATATAATGTAATGCATATAAGCACGAAAGTAATATTTTTTTAATAATAGTCACAATATCTCGGCAACGTAACACTTTAGGGCACCATGTTTCTAAATTTTTTTGTTTGTGTAACTGTATCATCGTGAACCGCGATTTTGAAAAAATAGCGATGGGGGCTATGCCAGCTTTCATAGAAAAATATAACCCCTTTATTGATAACTTACGTAGCAGCTATAATTTCGTTTGTAATTGTAAATTGTTTAATACTATCCTGAATAGAACTTGGAATGCTAACACCAGACGGAAATGTTGTGTATGTATCTGTAACAATACAAAATTAACATGTTATTTAGTCCAATAAGTACTAAGGCAGTGCTATTCTGTAAAATTCTTCTTCAGTTTGTTACACTCCACTCCTTCTATATGCATAATAATGGTACTACTGCCCAGTTAGAATATATATAGCACGGCTAAGACGTTGGCCCAAGAATGCGATCATTGCACGAATACGCGCTCATCACATTCGTTTCTATAGCAAAACCGGAACACGCCCTCTGTCGGCGCGTTCGGGTTTGCCGACACAAAGATCGCGTATTCGTGCGAATATCGTTTTCTATCAAGACGAAACCTAAGGCTGGCATTCCACTAAGGTAGGGCATAATATGTTTTTTTAGTATCCCTAAAAATTATAATGTGTAGAGGAGAACCATTTCAAATTCCACTCTGACTCACTGTACAATACTTCGATTCAAGGTTAATGGCAGCTCGGGACACGAGAGGAGTTCGAGAGAGAAGTGCACTTCACTGCCGCACTTAATTTTGAATATACACTTCTGGACACATCTATTGGCCCACCTTAGAGTTTAGGTTTCGATGGCCCCTACCGAAATATGATTGCTAGATTGAACAAAAACTGTTGATGCAGTTTTAAACCTGATACATTTTACCATCTTTTTCGATCGTATTGTTTTAAATTTGAATTCAGAATACCATACGACATGGAGCTACACCTAACAAGTCGGATATGCGCCTTGTTAAAGGCAATTGATTTTTGAATAAAAAACATGTTTTATCAAATAAAGGTTTAATTTAATAACGCGTGTTGCCTCCATGGGCATCTACCACAGTTCTCATACGATTAGGCATAGAGTTTATCAACCGCTCTATGCAATTTTGAGGGATCATCTCCCATTCCTCTTCTATGGCAGTTTTCAACTCCTGCATCGTCTGGGCAACTGGCTGACGAGCCCTAACACGTCTTTTCAGCTCGTCCCACATGTGCTCAATGGGGTTCATGTCTGGGTTTCTGGCTGGCCAGTCCATAACTGTGATGTTCACATCCCGAAGATATTCCCTGACGATGCCGGCCGCATGGGCTCTTGCATTATCATGCATAAAAAGGAAATTTGGGCCCACATAGTCCGCGTATGGTATCACGTGAGGTTCTAAGCACCCAGGAATGTACCTTTCAGCATTTAATGTTGGCAGCCGTGGTCCTATAACAACCTCAAGTTGAGTTTTGCCGCTCGCGGATATACCGCCCCAGACAGTCCATGAGCCACCGCCATAAGCAACCCTCTCTTCAAAGCAGCATTGTGCGAAACGCTCTCCCTTACGTCGGTAGACCTTCTTCCTTCCATCATTGCCATGTAACACAATTTTAGACTCATCAGAAAAGAGTACACGGCTCCAATCTTGCTGTGTCCAATTTAAATGACTGCGTGCGAAATGAAGGCGCGCTGTTCGGTGGGCTCGCGTTAGTTTGGGCCCATTTGCTGGCTTGTGTGGTACCATATCTCGTTCTTTTAACCTTCTCCGAACAGTTCGAGCGCTCACAGATACTCCGTGGAAGTCGCGAAGTTGGTTTTGTATCTCAATGGAGGTAAGGTGACGATTTCTCAAGCTGGTCGTCACGATGAATCGATCCTGCCTTTCAGTTGTGACCCGAGATCGTGGCCTTCCTTGCCGACGAATAAAGCCGCCAGTCTCTAGGTACCTCCGATAAACATTTCGGACCGCAGATCGACTTAAATTAAGTTGAGCACTCACGTTTCTTTGGCTGTGTCCGGCCTGAATAAGTGCCACAGCTTGGGCGGCGACTTCAGGTGAAGTATCCATAGATTATTGATAGAACCTCACCTTAATGTTAAGAATAAGTAATGTTTGTTGCAAAACCAAAGATATCAATCACTTTTTCAAGAATTAAATCCAAATAAACCAATAAAACAAAGTTTTCTTAGAATTCGATTGTTTGATATCAACAAACAGGCTCCAAATTGTCTTTTGTTTCTTTAAATTCTGTGTTCGAAATTCAAAAAAAGACTATTGAATGAAATTGTGAATGTGCCAGGTTCAAAACTACATAAAAACTTTTTGCTCGACCTAATATAAAATTTTAGCTAGCACCAAACGAAACTGAAAATACAAGGTGGGCCAATAGATGTGTCCAGAAGTGTATATAATAATATTCCATGTTATGTTCTGTGGTTATACATGGAATATTTTCAAAATAAAGTTACATACCACTTATCTTCAGTTTCAATTTTTTATTATGTACATATTGGTTTTCAAGCTTCTTATAAACATCAATACATTTCACAATGCTTTGGAATGTCAACCTTATGCAGCAGTTCTTTGATTTTTTATGTTTCAACATCTCCATTTCATCCACATGACCACACTTAAACAAAAAGAAGTTAATAATTAAAATCTAGGACTACTAAAAATACTATGTTCTTAATTATTGTCAAATATTGGTGTGACACAATTAACATTAAAATTGAATGCTGTGCATTTTTTTTTTTTGTAAAAAAAATATTTTTTAGAGTTCCGTACCCAAAGGTTAAAACCGGACCCTATTACTAAGATTTTGCTGTCTGTCTATCCCTCTGTTTCCAGGCTGTATCTCATGAACCGTGATAGTTACAAAATTTAAATTTTCACAGATGATATTTTCTGTTGCCACTATAACAACAAATACTAAAAAACAGAATAAAATAAATATTTAAGGGGGCTCCCATAAAACAAATGTGATTTTTTTACCGTTTTTATAGATAATGGTACAGAACCCTTCGTGCGCGAGTCCGACTTGCACTTGGCCAGTTTTTATATCTACTGATGGAATCTGCAGGGTTTAATTGGAGAAACTACTCAGTAACCAGTAGATTTTGATCAAATCAAATTGGCACCTCCTTTTTCATTTCGTTGGAAATCATCAAATGATTGAGAACCGCCCTGTCCAGAGCGGAAGGGAGTGTCAGACTCTTAGGTTTAAGACTCTTAGGTAGGTTTAAGTGAGTATTTAATATAGTTTGTGGGTTTAAGTGAGTATTAATAAGTTCCTCCAAATGCCCTTTACGGAGGTGGCGGGATGACTATATGGCTTCCTTAAGAATTGGAAGGAAGTGGCACAAAATTGAGAATGCTGGAAAGAATGGAGGGAGGCCTTTGCCCAGCAGGGGGACAGTGTAGAATAGTATAATAATAATGAGTTACGGTTAATACAGGCAAGATCAGGCAACACATAGACAAAAATAAATAAATAAATCACACTCAACAAGTATTTACAATCAGAGATAGGCAAAATGTAATTGAATAATGATTAAGAGTCGATTTATTATACTTAGTCATGGAAATACCTAAAAACTTATTTGTGATTAAATTAATCATTAACCTAATTTTAAGGGACTTAATTTTTACTCAAATGATCAATTAGATTAATTTTCTGGAATAATAAAGTACAAATAAGACAGATATTTCATTTGTAAATTTAAGCATGGCATTATGTTTACAGACTGACAAACAAATTAAGGCAAAGAATCATTGTTCTAGTATGGATTCACTTTTCATACATGTTCAAAGTCGTCGGGGCTCAATACTTTTTGACCCAATAGCAGATACGGATTACCTCTTCCTGACAGTTTTCTTCAAAAGCCTCTGTATTTTCATTTGCTGAGTCCAAGTGGAATCTCTCAATGAATTCGATTTTTGAACCAAATTCTTTAAATGCTTTGACAAAGATCAAAGCTCCTAGGGTTTAGGATTGTAGCCCAGGTTGAAAATTTGAAAGATCACAATGTATGTGTATGAGAATGCAATAAAACCACTTATTCCCCTTATCACTAGGCATCATTTGTTCATAAAACAAATATTATTGGTGGTAGAAATTAAAAATATATTCTTCAAGTGGACAAGACAAGACAGCTTGAATGCTTGTTATGGGCAAAAATTAGTATATCCCAACTTTTAGTCGAGATTTAATCATTAAATTTGGAAATGCAAGCGATTAAATGAATCGCAATTAAGTAAGTTGCAATTAATTTTGTGACAATTTATTTTTTATTTGAATAATCCACACTAATATTATAAATGCGAAAGTAACTCTGTCTTTCTGTCTGTCTGTTACCTTTTCACGCCTAAACCACCCAACCGATTTTGCTGAAATTTGGTATGTAGATAGTTTGCATTCATGAGAAGGACATAGGCATATAATTTTTTGGAAATTCAACCCCTAAAAGGGTTAAAAGGGGTGGCAAAGTTTGTATGAGAACAATATTTTTATGCACATTTTTGCATGAAACTTTGTATTAATGCTTTTTAGTACAAATGATGAAACACGTATTTCAGGGTTTTTCGAAATTCACCCCTATTGGGGGTTAAAGGGGGTGGCTAAGTTTGTATGGGAAATTTAATTCTATTGAAATATTTTGCGTGACACTGAAATAATGCTCTGCAATACAAATTATGTATTACATTTCTAAGCGTTTATCAGATTTTGGGATGAGTAGACCACGTAGGACAGGGCAAGTTTGTAGTGATGTGTTACGCGAACTAAATTATGACCATGCTTTTTTACAACAGCAAATAACGGAGTCCGTTCCACGTTTGAACCCAGAACAAAGAAATGTCTTTAATAGTGTGGTGCAAAAAATTGAAAACGGCATAGGTGGATTGTTTTTTCTTGATGCTCCTGGAGGCACTGGCAAAACATTTCTTTTAAATCTCCTTCTTGCTCAAATCCGAAAAGATAGGGGAGTTACTGTTGCAGTAGCGTCCTCTGGCATTGCCGCCATACTGCTCAGTGGTGGCCGGACAGCACATTCAGTACTCAAGCGGAAGAATGTTGCAGCAATGTAAGTTGTTGGTTTGGGATGAATGTACTATGTCTCACAAGAGAGCAGTCGAAGCATTAAACCGGACAATGCAAGACATCAAAAGCAACAGAAGTATTATGGGAGGGATGGTTGTTCTTTTGGCTGGTGATTTCAGACAGATTCTACCCGTGATAACTAGAGGTACACCGGCAGATGAAATAAACGCATGTTTGAAGGCCTCTACGCTATGGGCGCATGTGCAAAAATTTAGTCTGACTACAAATATGAGAGTACAACTGCACAACGATTCACAATCGGGGCTGTATGCGGCTACTCTCCTGAAAATTGGTGAAGATCGTATGGCCACAGACATTAACGGTATGATCACACTAAATCACGAATTCTGTAATATTGTTGGCAGCACTGACGATCTAAAAAACAACGTATATCCTGATCTGCGGACTAATATGGGAGACCAAGAATGGTTGTGTGAAAGGGCAATTTTAGCACCAACGAACGAAATTGCTGGACAGATTAATGAAAATATTATGTCAGAAGTGGAAGGTGACGTCGTGGAATATCTCTCTGTAGATAATGTAATGGATACAGAACACGTAACATCATACCCTGTCGAGTTTCTTAACTCTCTAGAATTATCAGGCGTGCCTTCCCATAACCTGAGGTTGAAAGTTGGTGTCCCTGTTCTATTAATGCGTAATCTTGATGCACCTCGGCTATGCAACGGCACTCGATTGCAAATTACGCACTTGGGGAAAAACATTGTTAAAGGAACAATTATGACTGGAACGGCAAAAGGAGAAAATGTTCTGATTCCACATATTCCCATTATTACAACAGACTTGCCGTTCCAGTTTAAAAGAGTGCAGTTCCCTTTAAAACCCGCCTTTGCAATGACTATAAATAAAAGTCAAGGGCAGACACTGAAGGTAGCAGGTGTGCACTTAGAGAAAAACTGCTTTTCCCATGGGCAATTGTATGTGGCGTGTTCCCGTGTATCTAGCCCCCAAAACCTGTACATATTGTCAAAAGACGGTAAAACAAAAAACGTAGTCTATAGAAACGTATTGTAATAAAATATCGCGTCTATAAACATATATTCCTACAATATACACGTCCTTAGTAAAAAATGACACGGACGAAGTCGCGGGTAACAGCTAGTATTAGATAATTAAGAAAATATTACAATGCCCATCTCTGTTTACAATTATATTATCATGCCTTCACATTTTCCATCTGATACATACTCATTTCGTATGTTATATTTATTAGTAAATATGTCTATTCATTGTATGAAATGCTGAAACACGCCTTGAACAAACATCAGCTGCATATTAATTTTTCATACCTTTCCGTATGTGAAAAGGCTTTTTCCCTGCAGGCTGTTGCCATAACATTTATTTGATTTACTTACCATGAAAAATTATCACTATTGCTGATAAAACTCACCTGTTCATCCAAATAATTTTTAATTTGCACATAGTTCCAATCGGTCGGCAAGTTGTGTACTGTCAAGTAATACTCTTCAGTATCACTTGAATGGTCCATTTGTTCCAATTCTCCTGTTTCATTTTGGTTTGTTGTATCTCCAGCTGCCTGTTTGTTAAGTTCTGTTGCATTTCCATGGGATTCTTTGTCAGAGTTGGTTTCTTCTCCGACTGCATCTTCCACACCTACATTTTCAATTTTAACATTGCAGTCTTCTGGAGTGTTGATGCGAGGTTTCTTATTAGTTCCATCAGTTGCATCTATTGGTGCCGTTTGTATTCTCTTGTGTCCATTTTTTTCTAGACCATTCCCATTTATTTTATTTGCCACTGTATAATTGTTTTCTCGGATTTTCGGCGTTGGAATTGTATGGAGAGGTATAAAATCAGATGAGTTAACAGTAAGTGTACTTGTGCCAGGTGAGCTTGCACCAGCTGAGCTAGCAGGTGAGTTTGTACAAGCTTCTAGTAGCTCTTTTTTCACCTCCAGATCATGTGGAAAGATGTTAGGATCAGTCAATTCATTTTCAGCCATTTTTCGAATAAAGTGGTATAAAGCTTTCCTTATATACGTCTACTAAAATTATATGGTTTATACACGCAAGTTTTACTCAAACTACACCAATAACAACATAAAAATGCTGATCTATGCAAAGCAGAATATAGTAATTATTTACATTCTGCTATTCATTTCGTATAATATATGACTATTATTAACAAGTAGATGCCTATTTATCGGTTTTATTTGTGTAATAATTGTGTACTTGCAGAAATTCTTGCAAAGTTTCGATCAATTCGGTTTTTTGGCACAATGACAGTTTTATGTTTGACACCAATGTCAAACAAATCCAATCAATAGTTTGTGCCACAGACAACCGCCGAAAGCCACGAACTAACTAAACGCATTTTTAGTGATATGAAATCACACACATTTTGTGGTTCGATATTCATGGGAATATCGTACCACAAAATGTGGCACCTATGCACTTCGTAAGTTATAAAAAAAACTAAAGCTGAAGTTATTACCAACTCTCCCTCTTCTTATGCAGTATGTATTAGGTTGATAGGTTTATGGTTAATTTAAAAATCATATTTAGTCTGTACATAAACGTCTGATATTAAAAAACGACAATATCTGACTCTCATGAATGATCCATTCCCAACCCTGGACAGATTGAATACAATATGTTATCCTTTTTTCGTATATCCTTATACCCTGGGTTTGTCAGGTCCGCCCCGCGACTGACAATCCCGCTTCGCAGTCGCTTTGGTCGCGCAGGTTTGGCCGTAGCTTTAGCCCTCTACACTAAAGCCCGGTTTCCACCGCGAGCGGAGCGGACCCATTAATGACTTATTTACCTCGCAAAAGAAAACTGCTTACATGTGTTTCCACTATCGAACAGTCTAGTGGAAATGAGTCAGAGGGCAAAAAGAGTAAAAATGAGATCGCGGTGGGAATCTGACGACTAAACTGACTAAACTCTTTCTTGGTGGAAACGCAAAACCTATTTCATGAATACGAAGTCCGCTCCGCTTAGCCATTTCCAGCTCATTAATCTTTCGCGGTGGAAACCGGGCAAACCGGGAAAAGAGTCAGCAATGGTAGGTACCTAAAAATAATCTTATTTTATACACCAACACTGCAGTTAGCTCAAGCGAGAAAATTGTAGCACCATATCTGTTTCCTCACTATCACAACAAGGCGTCTTACTAAAAATATTAAATTTATCAAATAATAATTATTTTAGATTTCGTATATTTCTGCCAAAAAATACGTAATATATAAAATATAGCATAATGATAGTTGTTTTGTTTCAGTAGGGCCAGTATATTTTGACAATCCAAATATTACAAAAGAAGATCTCGATAAGAAGAATACCTGCTACACGGTCAGAACCAACCATCGAGTCAAATAAATAAATAATTTACATAACCAAAAAAAAAAATACTAAGACAAACTATTCAAAACAAAAAGGTCAATAATAATCGACTAAAGCTATGCATGAGTAACACCTCTAATGCCAAAGACAATGAAAAAAAAACTTCATATGTCAAAAATACAAAGACAAGATAGAATGTTGTGTCTAAAAACAAAATTGAGAAAATTCTCAAAATTCGCTTTGTTAATTGTTTGAGTCGTCGTAAATTGTTTGAATAAAAAATTTTAGTGTTTCAAAACAAACAAAACCACAAAAAAAAATCTAGGAAACAGGGTAACACAAGCTAAAAATGTCCAAAAGTGAAGTCCTATACGTAAAGGGGATGAATATTGTAAGTTGAAGACGGATTAACTTGTTTCTGCTTTTGTGAGAGGTGGTTGTAATTTTATTTATTTTTCTGTTTCAGTCGGATACTGATGATGATGATCAGTGGGATGATAAAAAACTGAACGATGCGTACGACAAGGCTGTGAGGGTCGCCAACATTGAGGTGGCTAAGCGTGTGGCCATGTCGACGAACACTCCGAATCCATCGATGGACCGTAACACAGAACGTAAGTATGAACCGTTTACTTTTGTGGCACTGAATGAAACTTCTAAGAGTAGTGACCGCGCCTCCTAGGCAGGCGTAGCGTGGGTAGGCCCTAATGAAGCTCTCGGGGGCTAGGAACACTCCCAAGTCGTCCAACCTGAGCTTGTTTGGGTATTTTGGAGTTGGAGAGAGTGCAATATTAGGAGCTTCAGATTGCACTCTCAATGCGCCATTCAGAGTTATCTGCCGATACTTGTAGTAGCCTATGTCCCGCAGTAGAGGATTTGGATGTATAATGATGATGATGACCACTTGTATCAGTCAACACAAAGCTCATAATTTATTTGCTTGAGGAAACAACTTGTAGTCTAGTAGTTTCCGAGGTACCATAGGGATTCATGCTCAGATTCTTAACTAACTGATACTTGTAAACATATTGTAAAGCTGGCATGTTAATATTTTTATGATAATTTTCCACTAACTAGTTTATACATATTAACATTTATAACTGTTTATACCGAAGATCAAACCTTGACATAAACCCTAAATTTTCTTCTGACCTTTTTAACCCCCAACCAAGAAAAATGGATGCTATAAGTTTGACGTTTATATTGTGTATCTGTCTGTGGCATCATAGCTCCTAAATGGATAAACTGATTTTGATTGACCTTTATTTTAATTCCACAGCTATATATTTGTTAAAGAAGGAAAAAAAGTCTGGGAAATCAGCAATGAAGAAAAATCAATTGCCAATGGCTTCCAATGTCATGATGTTTGATGAGACACCAAAGGAAGGAATGTGGCGAGCAGGCATGCCTTGCCGGCTGGTATTCTGTGAAGATGGATTGGAGTATGAAGCAGTTATTGCCAAATTAGTTGACAATGATGATTGCATTGTCAGATATTTAGGTAGGAATCTATAATAGCTTGCTACTATAAAAACCTGATTAATGGTGATAGTCATAACTACAGGTTTACCATTTCAATAAGATATTTTTTTTTTGTCCTTATCCTAGTTTTCATCAAATGGATAGACCCTAATCTTATTACAATCTAGCCTTGTCTATAGACTAATAAGTAATTTAATTAAATCCTAAACTGTTATTATTGTCTTTACTAAGAATGTGTCCAATGGCACTTTTCTTATTGTCTCAATTAAGGTATATATACTACATATACTATAATACTATATTATATACTATACTATAGTACACTTCGTTCTTGTGTTTATTTGGTAACACTTGTGCTACATTACACTATTCACACTAACTCAAACGGTTTTGTTTCTTTTTAGAACAAAACTGATTAGATAGTGCCTTAGGTACAGGTGGATTCAAATTGAATTTTGGGTCAGAATGTGTGGGGTGGGGTACTGCACAGATAAAAGCAAACTTCAGAGCCACCTTTAAGTCAACCTGTAGCTGTATGGTTCCATTTAGCACACAAATAACTGAGTCTGACTGTCTGTTAACTTTATCCAGCCCCGGATCAACGATTTTTCCGAACCGGGGCCGAAACTTGACCGTGGCGCCCCCCTCTCTTACACGTTTGTGATTAAATTATAATGTATTGGGAGTAAAAAGACCTTAACGATAACGAAGACCCATTGTACCCATCACTGGCATAATTTTTTCAGACCACCGGTTCGGGAGATACAATGGTATCGAAGGTCAATGTAAGAATAGTAAAAAATTTTAGTACCTCACACATTGAATAAGTATTTTTCAAACATTTGAACTCTGCGCCCCTTAAACTGGCCGCACGGGCCCCGGTTTGACCACATAGATCCGGGCCTGGCTTTATCAAGTACTAATAATTGAAGAGAAAGGTCTTCCTCTCTTCTTTTCTCATTCTTACTTTCTCATGCTCTCCAGAACTACCAACAACTTGACAACATTTTTGCATTAATCTATTCAACATGCAACTCATCATTGTTTTCAATATTTCAGGCTATGAGAATCAAGAAGTGGTGCCTTTAGAAGTTCTAATGCCTTCCCATGGCAAAGAAGCCAGGGCTCGGCAGATCATAGAGGCCAGGGCAGAACAGGTCCAAGATGGCAGCTTGTCTCCCAACACGGATAACCGGGGCTGCAGTGATCGGATGCCCAGTCCTGATAGTAATGGTATGGATTTTCCAAGACCAACTGAATTATCAGGCAAGCATAAAATTATATAAAATAGAAAACATGTATTTGACACAGAGCAACAATAGTTAACTGCACTCAGTGTGACCATACTTAAAGCCACCAACTCAACATAAATGGAATAGTAAACACATAAACTGAAAGAATATTACATCAACTCAATTAAAACTTAACAGTTAATAGCGTGACAGACCCCAGAGGTCTACTTGTGTGGTTTTAGTGAATGAAGAAAAAAACAAAACTTGTAATTTATAATTATAATTAATTATAAATTATTATAATTAATTATTATTATTATTAATTATTATAATTAATTATTATAATTATAATTAATTATAAATTATTAATGTAAAAATAAATAAAACAAAAAAAACATACCCTCAAAAAAACTTCTTAGGTCTAAAGATTCTATTTATGTAGTAAAGTGCTTTTTTAAACCTTGTCAAGAAAGTACTAGACCCTAATATATTTACTGCCTCCAATTCTGCCAAGCTGGTTTTAAGGGTATGGGTATCTGTACCCTTATGGAATTACTCGAATGCTCCTGTATTTCTTCTGTCATTACCATCAGCCTGCTTTTTTGCCTCTCATTTACACTGAAAACTAATAAAGCCTTGTAATAAATCCATTGTATATATTACGAATTTGAAACTGTCTGACTGGTATCTTATTTTTAACGGCTGCATAGATTTCGATGAAACTTGGCACACGAGTAGACCATACCCTGTATTGGGACAAAGGATATTTTTATCCCGAGACTAGTTCTCTTCGTGGGTTTAAATTAACCTTTTAAACGCCAGAGCATAAACGCATAGACATGTCCCCGACGCCAAGCCACAAATTCACCGTTCTTTCTGTAACATATTATTATTTGTGACGTTTGGCATACACAATTCAACCCATTCCTTTTCTCAAATAGAATAGGCGACATAGTTTACTATAAATCCGAGAGAGTCAATCTGCTCCACAACAGAACGGACCTCCCCCATCAGCATAGGCTTTGAGTCGCAAAGTCACTCCTAGTTTATAAAGGGGAATTATAAAACGAGCGATTAAAAAAAAGCTTTGCGACTGATGATGACATGCTGTATTAATAACTTGAGCGGTATGAATTTGAGTAAGCGAAAAATTAACTAAACTAACGACGAATATTGATTAATAATAAAATCTAGAACGAGCTTACAAAAAGTGGATTGTGATAAATCCATTTCATATATTAAAATTTTATCCGAGCGACTACATTACTAAGTGAGCGACTGGAAATACAGAGAGGGCAACTTCAATATTAAGATAGAATCGATTTTTCTAAGTGAGGTTATACATAACGTACTACTAAAAAGTTCACTTTGAGCAAAGTTTTGTAAGCTGCTTTATTAATGATTATTAGTTCCTGATATTCTATTTGAGGGCTTATGTTTTTTATTTTGATACGTTTTTTAATGAAAACTAGATTGTTAAATGCGCGCGAATTCAAATGGGGGCGGGAAGACGAATCGTTGCTGTCAGGTGAGTTGGGCTGCGGACCAATAGCGTTGCGTGTTTACCATTGCCATGCGCTCGCACCACTGGTTAGGTTAGGTTAGGTTTATTTTATTTTTGTTCATTTGATTTAAGTAACTGCATACTACTTTAGTTTTTACGGAGTATGTTTTATTTAATTACCCTTAAATTTCAATAATAAAATTACTTAGCTAATAGAATAGTGTTTCTTCAAATAGTTATTTCATATTATTATTTTTTTAATGTGAGCTCCTTATACTCTGCTCATTAGTGTATTTTTCAAAATGGTTTTTGTATTCGAAACACTTCATTTAAGATAAAATGCCGCTCAGTATAAAAAATACATTTGCCAAATATTGAAAAAAATGCAGGACGTAACGTTGACACTCAAACAAATATTAAGTCGCTCAAATATTATGAAGCTGCTCATTTTGTATTTTAAGTAACTCAAATTAATGTTTGTAAGATACTGTTCTGTTGATTTTTCGTCACTTACAGTCAGTCGCTCACTTAGTAATTATATAACCCAAATTAATTAATTTTGACACTTAAAATTGTAATTTACAGTCACTCGTTTTATTGCTACCCGTTTATAAATAACTTCAGATCTAGGTCCTGATGGGATCTTAAATCCAAAACTTTCCACACTTGCTTTATATAATTCAAATGTGTGTGAAAAGAAACACATTAGGTTGCAAAAGATCCCCTCCCGTACAAACTGCGCTTAATTACATACACCAAATACACTTGTAAAATTTTTTATTTTTAAGTGACCCTTTTTTTTCCTAACCAATGAAAAAAATCAATATTCTATTCTATGCTATTGGCGTACAGGGCACGCGCTTGCTTGTCATTTATACGTGAAAATGGCGTTAAAAAGGTTAATACAATGTTCACACTTAAAATTTCAGACCGGACATCACAAAAAAAGAAAAAGTCATCTAAAAAGAAGAAGAACCAAGCCAGAAACATGAATATCAATGGCTTTGAATTTCCTGAGATTCCACCCATGCCCAATTTATCTATGTTGACTACTGTAAGTATTAATTCTAGAAATTTTATGTCGAGAACTTAAAAAAAAAATCATGTTGTGAAAATGTTGAAGCCAGGGCGGGCTGCTGTATAAATAAGTTCTTTGCTCCATAATAGTGTAGTTTGTAGATTTTAAATAATTTCGACGCCAGTCAAGATGAACCAAAGTCCTTTTCGCCCTCAAACAAGCTGGTTAGAAAACTGCCATGTATAACCTATTGCCATCAGACTATCACAAAACAAGACTCTGGGCTACTACTGACAAATTCTAGGTGGCATGTGGCATGGATTGTGTAACACTGAAATCGAACCCAAGGCCTCATGCTCTGCAGTAGCAATAGGGTTTTTTACAAAAAATATTGGACACGTATTTTTTATTTTTTTCACGTAAACAAAAAATTAAGACAATAACTTGCGTTGAAAACACGCGTGACGTCACTTCGCTGGTGACGCTGAAATTTTAATGGTTGTTTTCCCGCGGCAGAACGATTAGCCTCCATCAGTAGTACTATCAAAACATAAGTTAAACTAAAAAATATACATGTTTTTGTTTTCAAATAATTTTAAAAAATATTCATAAACTCGAAAGCGTGAGAAACAATAGTAACTCACTAGACGTGGTACAACTGGCAGAGCGGCGCGGCGGCGCGCCGACAAAGTGAAAAGCGATTCATAAATGTTCAGAGCAAAATAAGCTCTCACGCGTAGTAATACGGCATTAACTTGCCTGCAAGCACGCCGCGAGTGAGGCCCCGCGCATTGCGCGCGGCATCCTTTTATATTAGGTATACCTCAGCTGGTTGATACGCGAAGGGTAACGACCACGGCTGCTTTGCGCGAAACTATCGCGATGTCGAAGTCGCTTTCGAGTTTTGTTTATCACAATAAAATTGTTATTCTGCCATTTCTTGATTTTAAATTTATTATTTTTCATAAATCGATTGTATTACCAAGACAAACTCATTTCGCTGCGGGAAAACAACCATTAAAAGAAAAAATACGAGTCCAATTTTTTTTGAAAATCTATCTGACGGACTAATTAGATTTTATCAGTAAATTACCCTATTGCGACTTCTATATCAAAAGTCCTGTTTAATAAGATTATGACATGTTTTTTTCTTAATATTTTCAGCAACTAGGTTCTGCAGAAATACCAATGCCGCCGCCGCCGATGGCGTTCGCCTCGTCTCTGGAGCGGTCGGACTCGGAGGACCAAGCCATATCGTCCATGCTCATCAGCTGGTACATGAGCGGGTACTACACGGGGCTATATCAAGGAATGAAACGGTACCTAAATATAGTCGTTTTTGTAAAACTATGGTAGGCGGCAAATAAATTTCCTATGTCAGGTCATTGACCCACCTACTTTTATTGATATTCACAATTTCAAAAGCCGGCCAAGTGCCAGTCGGTCTCAAACGAAGGGTTCAGTACCATAAGCCGAAATAAGCATGTTTCTTGTATGGCGCCCTTTAATTTTTTTATTTTTTTTTAATATATTTGCTCTTGACTCTAGTCTAGGTCATAGATGACAGAAACATAGTCGACGATGTAGCGAGCTTACCCAGAAGAAGCCTGTTCATTTTGAAGAGATTAGGGTTGTATGCATTCGGAAACACAGACGCAGGCAGAGAGTTCTACTCCTTTGCTGTGCGCATTATAAAAGACGTTTGGAAACGTTTAGTGCGAATCGGTGGATTGGTGGATTTGTTGTTATAGCGGCAATAGAAATACACACTGAAAATTTTAACTGTCTACCTATTCCGGTTCTTGAGACATAGCCTGCTGACAGACAAACGGCCGGACAGCGGAGGCTTAGTAATAGGGTTCCGTTCGTTACTCCTTGGGAACGAAACCCTAAAAACGGAAATCTTAACTTAATTATAATGCGAAAGTGAATTAGTTTATTTGTTTGTTACTCCTTCACGTCTTAACGGCCGAAATGATTTGCATTATGAACTTGGCGCACGGTTTAATATGTCCTGGAATAGGATACTTTTCTATTGTATATGACTAAAATAATCTAATTAGTCCGTCAGATAGATTTCCAAAAAATATTGGACACGTATTTTTACTTTTGTCATGTAGAAAAAAAATGAAGATACAGTGCGTTGAAAACTCGTGTGATGTCACTTACCAGTACGCTTTTTACTGGAAAATGATGTTACAAGCCTCCATTCCTCATCTTTGTTGTGTGTTTTATTTTCGTATTTTTTTATTGATAAAAAAATGGTTATCCAATATTTTCGATAATCTAAGTGACTGACTAAATATAATCGTATTTTTTCAACATCCCTATTGACGCTCTATTAACCCCGTCAAAAAAGTCCCTTAATCCGGCATCCAATCTTTTTGTTTCAAGCAGCAGTTTATCCTGAAAAAGTTGGGTCTAACACAATACAAATCATTCGGAAGGATGTTTCTTCAAGAATTTCTTGTTCCTTAGTATCGCCCAGAGTTCGTTATAATAATATCTTGGGACAACTCACACCCGGTCATCTGATCCCAAACTAGGCAGAGCCTGTGCTATGGCAACCAGACAACTGATAAAAATACTTACTTTATATATTTTATTGTCTTGTATTTTTTTTTCAGGGCGAAGGAAGGACGCAGAAACTAGTCTTTCAATTATAGTTCTTTTTTATATAATATGGTAAGAAAATAAAAAGTTTTCTTTTTCAAATTATTTTATTTTTTAGTCTCACATAAAATGAATAGAAAATGTTATCAGTTTAAAGAAAATAATAATAAATAAATTTAGGCCTCCTGATTTCTGTGTAAAACACTATGTACAAATATACATTTTGACACTATTATTATTCTGGATGTTTTATTTTTCTTTTTGACTTTTCCTATAATCAGATTGGTGGGTTTCAATTGTAACACTAAAATTGCTATAAAATCATTCATATTTTTAATCTATTAAAAATATATCCTTTAGTGCTAAATAGGGACTGAATTCTTATTTTAAATTATAATCTGTCAAAAATATGTAAAAAGCAAAATAAATTATATAAACAACAATACATTTTACAAGTTAAATGATTTCAAAACAGTATAAACAAGTACACATCCGAAATTATAAAAAAATGGCGAAGGTCAGTATCATTCATCTCTCTTACCAGAATACACATTTGAAATTCGATCTTTGTGGTTACATTTCAGCCAATCGGTCGAAACTAAGGTTTTTCTCAAACTGATTTTAGACGATTATAAAAATAATCGGCTTGTGTCGCAAAAGTGTTTTTTTTTTTAATTGGTGCAAGTGATTAAAAGTTAATATGGAAATTAGAGTAACCTGAACTCAAAATATTACACCAATCACTCACTCAAACCAAAACAGACCTTAAATCAATCGATCAAGAATCAAACTTGCGGCAAGACCGTTTTGAAGAATCTTATAAAACTAATTAAAATAAAAACATGGCAATTTTAAAACGTAAACTAAAGAAACAATATTTACAGTTACCATAATATACAAAAAGAACAATATTATAGGCTTATTATGGCCTTTGAGTTAAAGATATCAGCCACTGCTGAAGTTTGTGATTCTTTTGCTCTGAGATTTTGAGATGTCTAAATGATTTAAACTTGCTTAAATATTAACGACAATTTATAGGCTTCTTTAAAGCTTGGCTTTTGTCGTGGACGGTGTTATATTTTTATACCTGCAAACTTTCGCTTTATTATTACATACTTTATTGTACACCTCATAATAAGAACAGGACAATCAAACATAAAATAGGTGTACAATGGGCGGTCTTATCGCACAAGGCAATCTCTTCCAGACAACCTTTGGATGGATTGAACGAAGGGAGATAGATTTAGTGCTGTCAGTGTACAAACGTTTTAAACAATACTAATTAGATATAAAATACATAAATACATACACGCTACGCATTTAATCGTCCTAAAGGTCGAGTCAACAGATTTGAAGAAATAAAAACTGATGGGGCTTTATTCAAAAACTGATTTACAATTCAAAGTCTCTCTCTAAACTTAAAACCGTGAAAATACTTATTAGACATCTTAATATCTCAAAACGAAAGATCAAAAATTATAAATTAATTCATAAAACTCAACACACATTTTCTCAGTCCTCAGCCATACACACAAACTCCCACTAATGGGACACTCAAACATCAAGACAATATTGTCACACACTGACAAATTCGAATAAAGTCAACTCGAATAAAGTGACACGAACAGAATTGGCAAGTGGAATAAAGTCGACATTTCGCATGTAGTGATTGTACTAGGTACCTACATAATCGTAAAATAATTTTATTCGCTGCGTTAACATGTTGCTAAACACACGTTTTGTAGGCGGAAAATTACCTATTTTTCCAGGTTAAATGAACATGATTGTGTGTTGTTTGTATAAATATTACTAGCAGAAATAACAATTTTGATTGCACCTTGTTATCAAGCTTTTCAAAGTTGAATAACACGTAGATTGCCCATCGAACACATAGGTCACAATTTGTGAATTTCGAATAATGTAAAAGTTTCGCGTAGTAATACTCATACGGGCATACAAACGAGTGTCAAAAACAATGTTCGTCAAAAGCCAGCTCTTGGAATAAAGTGAAGCGTTTCGCATAAAATGTCGCGTCGCATAAAATACGAGCGTACATAATGACGTTGCATCTCGCATAAAGTCAACCCGAACGAAGAACAGTTTCACATGGCGTGAACTGTCGGTATAAAGTGAAGCGTTTCCCATTCCGCGACACGGCGCGGCTCATACGAGCGTGCTGAGCTCGTGCGTGTCGTGGCTGAGGTCGACGGTGGCGGCGGGCACGCCCGGCGTCACGGCGCGGCTCATACGAGCGTGCTGAGCTCGTGCGTGTCGTGGCTGAGGTCGACGGTGGCGGCGGGCACGCCCGGCGTCACGGCGCGGCTCATACGAGCGTGCTGAGCTCGTGCGTGTCGTGGCTGAGGTCGACGGTGGCGGCGGGCACGCCCGGCGTCACGGCGCGGCTCATACGAGCGTGCTGAGCTCGTGCGTGTCGTGGCTGAGGTCGACGGTGGCGGCGGGCACGCCCGGCGTCACGGCGCGGCTCATACGAGCGTGCTGAGCTCGTGCGTGTCGTGGCTGAGGTCGACGGTGGCGGCGGGCACGCCCGGCGTCACGGCGCGGCTCATACGAGCGTGCTGAGCTCGTGCGTGTCGTGGCTGAGGTCGACGGTGGCGGCGGGCACGCCCGGCGTCACGGCGCGGCTCATACGAGCGTGCTGAGCTCGTGCGTGTCGTGGCTGAGGTCGACGGTGGCGGCGGGCACGCCCGGCGTCACGGCGCGGCTCATACGAGCGTGCTGAGCTCGTGCGTGTCGTGGCTGAGGTCGACGGTGGCGGCGGGCACGCCCGGCGTCACGGCGCGGCTCATACGAGCGTGCTGAGCTCGTGCGTGTCGTGGCTGAGGTCGACGGTGGCGGCGGGCACGCCCGGCGTCACGGCGCGGCTCATACGAGCGTGCTGAGCTCGTGCGTGTCGTGGCTGAGGTCGACGGTGGCGGCGGGCACGCCCGGCGTCACGGCGCGGCTCATACGAGCGTGCTGAGCTCGTGCGTGTCGTGGCTGAGGTCGACGGTGGCGGCGGGCACGCCCGGCGTCACGGCGCGGCTCATACGAGCGTGCTGAGCTCGTGCGTGTCGTGGCTGAGGTCGACGGTGGCGGCGGGCACGCCCGGCGTCACGGCGCGGCTCATACGAGCGTGCTGAGCTCGTGCGTGTCGTGGCTGAGGTCGACGGTGGCGGCGGGCACGCCCGGCGTCACGGCGCGGCTCATACGAGCGTGCTGAGCTCGTGCGTGTCGTGGCTGAGGTCGACGGTGGCGGCGGGCACGCCCGGCGTCACGGCGCGGCTCATACGAGCGTGCTGAGCTCGTGCGTGTCGTGGCTGAGGTCGACGGTGGCGGCGGGCACGCCCGGCGTCACGGCGCGGCTCATACGAGCGTGCTGAGCTCGTGCGTGTCGTGGCTGAGGTCGACGGTGGCGGCGGGCACGCCCGGCGTCACGGCGCGGCTCATACGAGCGTGCTGAGCTCGTGCGTGTCGTGGCTGAGGTCGACGGTGGCGGCGGGCACGCCCGGCGTCACGGCGCGGCTCATACGAGCGTGCTGAGCTCGTGCGTGTCGTGGCTGAGGTCGACGGTGGCGGCGGGCACGCCCGGCGTCACGGCGCGGCTCATACGAGCGTGCTGAGCTCGTGCGTGTCGTGGCTGAGGTCGACGGTGGCGGCGGGCACGCCCGGCGTCACGGCGCGGCTCATACGAGCGTGCTGAGCTCGTGCGTGTCGTGGCTGAGGTCGACGGTGGCGGCGGGCACGCCCGGCGTCACGGCGCGGCTCATACGAGCGTGCTGAGCTCGTGCGTGTCGTGGCTGAGGTCGACGGTGGCGGCGGGCACGCCCGGCGTCACGGCGCGGCTCATACGAGCGTGCTGAGCTCGTGCGTGTCGTGGCTGAGGTCGACGGTGGCGGCGGGCACGCCCGGCGTCACGGCGCGGCTCATACGAGCGTGCTGAGCTCGTGCGTGTCGTGGCTGAGGTCGACGGTGGCGGCGGGCACGCCCGGCGTCACGGCGCGGCTCATACGAGCGTGCTGAGCTCGTGCGTGTCGTGGCTGAGGTCGACGGTGGCGGCGGGCACGCCCGGCGTCACGGCGCGGCTCATACGAGCGTGCTGAGCTCGTGCGTGTCGTGGCTGAGGTCGACGGTGGCGGCGGGCACGCCCGGCGTCACGGCGCGGCTCATACGAGCGTGCTGAGCTCGTGCGTGTCGTGGCTGAGGTCGACGGTGGCGGCGGGCACGCCCGGCGTCACGGCGCGGCTCATACGAGCGTGCTGAGCTCGTGCGTGTCGTGGCTGAGGTCGACGGTGGCGGCGGGCACGCCCGGCGTCACGGCGCGGCTCATACGAGCGTGCTGAGCTCGTGCGTGTCGTGGCTGAGGTCGACGGTGGCGGCGGGCACGCCCGGCGTCACGGCGCGGCTCATACGAGCGTGCTGAGCTCGTGCGTGTCGTGGCTGAGGTCGACGGTGGCGGCGGGCACGCCCGGCGTCACGGCGCGGCTCATACGAGCGTGCTGAGCTCGTGCGTGTCGTGGCTGAGGTCGACGGTGGCGGCGGGCACGCCCGGCGTCACGGCGCGGCTCATACGAGCGTGCTGAGCTCGTGCGTGTCGTGGCTGAGGTCGACGGTGGCGGCGGGCACGCCCGGCGTCACGGCGCGGCTCATACGAGCGTGCTGAGCTCGTGCGTGTCGTGGCTGAGGTCGACGGTGGCGGCGGGCACGCCCGGCGTCACGGCGCGGCTCATACGAGCGTGCTGAGCTCGTGCGTGTCGTGGCTGAGGTCGACGGTGGCGGCGGGCACGCCCGGCGTCACGGCGCGGCTCATACGAGCGTGCTGAGCTCGTGCGTGTCGTGGCTGAGGTCGACGGTGGCGGCGGGCACGCCCGGCGTCACGGCGCCCTCGCCCGGCGGCGTGCTGGTCGGGGGCCTGTGGACGTCAATATTGCTTTAATACCTTTTAAAAATATATGTATATTATGTCATGTCACCGTATAATGGTAAACTTCGTAAGATTTTAATAACTTGAAAGATTGTAAACTCTCGATTAATTATCAGCTTTTTGAAACAACATTGGAAATTCTTTTTTACGCATGAAAATTTGATGTCTATATAATCTCTCGGAGTCATTCCGAGAATTTGTAGAATAGCAATTAACGAAACGTTAATACAATTTTCGTTACACATAATTTCAACATTCTAACCTCGAGGATGGAGCCTTACTATATTTGAAAATACCAATACTTGGTAGTCTCAGACTGAGACTTCAGGCTCAGGGCCTGCAGTCCCGACATTGATAGCGTTTTGGTCATTTCTACTGAATAATACCGTTGTCATACCTACCGAATAATATCGATACACTTAGCGCGATGTCAAAAAATTACGACAAAATGCAGTAATTTCACACATGCCTGTGATGACATTCATACATGACTTTGAATGTACCTAGAGACTACCAAATATCGGTATCTTCAAATCGTTAGGACTTATCGACCAAATTTGGTCGGTAGGCGATCGGTATGTCGAGACTGCTGGCCGGGGTCATCTGAAAATCGTTAATGTTGTAGCGTGAAACCGCTGACACGAATACTATTGATTCGCCATCCCTGATCTACGCTATCTCAAAAGTTTCGACATACAAAAGGCAGCAGTAACTCACCTTATAATATACGGACCTCCTTGCTGCAACAGTGTAATAGGATGCGTATACGCACCCCCAGCAGTCATGCTATGAAAACTTAAGTTCCCCATCCCAGTATTATTCAAGTGACCGTTTCCAATAATCACTCCGTTCGACGCGTTCAAGTTTGGCGAAACTGTCGAAGTATTCACTTCTTGAGTTCGAAATGCCTTTACGAGATTGGTTTTTTCTTTCTGCCATACGAAGACGTTGTGAACCATTGCGCAGCCGCAGAAGATGATCCCAACGCCGATGAAGACTGACGTCACTATCGCTGGCGTTGAATGGAATTGTATGAAGGTGTAGAGTATTATGCCTGAAATTTAAAGGGGTGGAATTAGTGATGGGTGTAGTATCTGAGCTTATTGTTCTGAGGGCTATTCTCTAAACCCGAAGTCCGTAGTTTCGGGCTTAGTTGCGGGCGTATTTTACTCCGTATCACCTACGGACTTACGATTAGTTCCAAACCAGAACTATGAATGAATGACAACACGATTTGGCTGTATAGCTATCAAATCGTGTTGTCATTAATTCTTAGTGGTTAGGTGATACGGACTAGAATACGCCCGCAACTAAGCCCGAAGGTACGGACTTCGGGCTTAGAGAGTAGCCCCCCGGGACCAATCGGGGCCTGTGAACTCTTGTACACTCATTCTTCGAGTTTATCAGCTGATTTGAGTTCTCTACTTGAGATGGCTTAGCTCGATCAATATTGAAACCCATTCCTCATGAACTTAGTTTTCATGAGCGAGGCTTTTAGACGAGTAGGGAATTGTTGCTTAAAGGTGGAAGTCGGATAGTTATATGTTTGGACCAGAAACTGTCTAGCATCAATGGAAAAAACTAAGGTAATGATTCTTTTAATCGTTTTAATCCAGTGTAATTACTTGCAATATTTTTTTCTTGCAGTCTATAAATGTGTCTACTTTGACGCCACAACAAGACTTGCATCCTACGCACGTCTCAAGAATCAAGTCAATCGAAGAGTCAAAGCTCCACATGATTAGTTCCCATCAGCACTTATTGCAAGCCCTAATCGTCTTTTTATAAAGCCGTGGGAAGCTAGAGCGGTTCCATACGAAAGGGAACCACATAGTAATTATTAAGAACGTAATCGTACGAACCTGTTAAAAATACCGGTATGGATATAAAGAATCCTCCGACGGCGCATACCCTCGTGATCGCTGACTTTTGCAGGTATTTGTTTGATCTGGAAGTAAAGAAAAAATATGATTTAGTGAAGAATCACAGAACGATGTTTTTATGTTATAGTTAGGAAATCCTAACAAATATAAATGCGAAGGTGACTATTTTTGTGTTTCGCTGAACCGATTTTGTTGAATTTTGGTAGAGAGATAGATGAGCCCCGGGAAATGGTTATACGTAGGCAGGCATAGTGTGTTTCTTATTAAATAGAAATCTATATTAACGTGAGCGAAGCCGCGGGCAAAGCTATCCAAGACAAAATAAGTAATTAATGCAAAGTCCCACGACTCCGTATCTGATCAATACATGGGTATAAAGATACATTCAAGATACCAAGAACATTCGAGATTTCAAGACAGTTTTATACAACAACTTTTACATCGAAAAGCAGTAAACACAGTGTGCCCCAAATTCCCGCCCTAATCTGCTCAAAATCGATCTCGTTTGTTTTACACAAGAATCTCGTTTTACATATCTTTTCCGAAATCCAGGAGCTGCAATTATTTAATGGAAACACAAACATTTAATCGATTGTATATTATAAGAACTCGATTTTAATGAAAACTGGTTTGAACAGTCATGTAACGGAACGGCACCTGTTGATCGAGTATAACCTTGGAAAATTACGAAGTCAGTTGATCAAACGGTCATGTTGCCCGTGGAATAGATCTTGAAATCGGTCGGATTATATCATTTGCTGCATGTCGGTGACACTGGCATAATATTCTGATGGATATTATAATCATTGATTACAACATCGTTACTGTTATCGAAAGACTATAAACTTGTTTGAATTACACGACATTTTATCGGACTGCATTTAGTTGAAATAATGCAAGCATTCAAGTGGACTGTAATTTTACGAGTTATGGACTAGTTAGAAACAAATGGATATTTTCGACATATGTAGGTATAATCTGTTTCGTTACAATGTTACCAGTCCATTTCAGGTATATTTCAGGCCAACAGTTAAAAAACTGATACTGGATCACCATTTTTGTGGTGGCTCTAGGGCCCAATTTCGGGAACGAAAATTACCGGAAAAATTGGATTCAACAAATTGTCAAACACTCGATAGTGCTGTGACTGACTGAGTAAAAAACACGCTGTGATTGGACGCTAATATATTTTCAGCTACCCAAAATTAGTATCTTGACTTGAAAAGTCTTGAAACTAAAGATGTTGTAAAAATACGTAACTTAGATAAAAAAATATGCCAAAAGTCATAGACAATCATGTTGAATTTTCTTTTTGTTCATAGTGAAGGTAGAATTGAGTAGTTTAGGTATAACTGAGAGCACCTAAAACTGTTGGGCAACCGAGTTGGTCGTCTAGCTTTCTACCTACTGCAAGCAAAACCCAGAAATAACTTGTTCCTAATGGGTACCTACAATCCTACATATAAGTAAGCACTCATTAAATATTCATTGAATATGCATTAAAGCCATAAACAATTAATATTCTTCTTGCCAAGTTCGTACATAAATGTTATAAGATTTATTTATTGCTTGAGTCTTTCGTAATGAACCAGCATCGGGCAGTTGACGCAACATACTCTTATTTGGACATATTCCGTGGTTTATTGAGTAAAAGTCAAGTGAAAGGTGGACTAAATTTAATCTCTGTTCGTTCTCTGAATGGCAGATTCTTACAGACTTCCTAAAGGTCGAAAATAGAGTGAGCTTACCCAGAAGAACCTTGGGTATACTTTCATAGTGCATACAGGGATAATCGTCGCCCATTCCATTTGGAATGTTTAACGGGACCTCTTCGAGTTGGCTTCGGACCCTCATACGTCAACCAATTCGGACTACAGCAGGTACTGCTGGACGTAGGCCTCTCCCAAGCTGCGCCATTCCATTATACCCGGTCCTCCGCCCTCTGTATAAAGTGTCCCAGCTACCACATGTCTGACAGGGGAGTGATATGAAAATTCGAATGACGTTATTGCGAGTTCGATCCCAAGACAAATTCAGATTGGAATATGCTATTCGCAACAGTGGATTTCGATACCAAGACTTTCGTACTAGCGTTAAACAATTTTTCGAATCGGCGTGTTCGCAACAACGTCATTCGGTATAGCGGTTTTCGAACTGGCGTACCACTCGTAAAGTTTTTCGCAATAACGTCATTCGTATCTTCATATCACTCCCGTCTGACAGCGGTAGCGTGGCGGAGGAGATTGTCAAAACGTCAAAATGTATAGGATTTACCAACGCTGTCGAAATGTCAGTTGTCACTTTGTATAGAGCCTCAGGCCTGCCGAACTGCCAGTCTGGCGGGACGAAGAAGACGAGGAGCGAACCCACGGGAAAAAGTCATAATATAACTAAGTACTACTTTCTAAGTTCATTAACAAGAGAATTTGAAAATGAAACGGATTTTCAGCAGTAGGTATTTAGATAGGTACCTACCTAAGTACCTAGTTGTACCAAGGAAGTAACCGCGATAGACTCGTTCCCCTCATAAGACCTAACAATGTCAGATGAACAATACCCGTTCACACGTTTGTCTGCGACCCACGTTGTTGCATGAATGGATGTCACCTGTGTTCTCATGTTTATTCCCGAGGTAAGATCTTGACATACAGCTAAATTACAAGACTAACGGTGTTAAATTTCCCTGCATTTTTTTAGAGCCTTCACGCCGCGCGCCGTACGGCCTTTCATACAAATTTTCAAGTCCTTATTTTTCTTTTTTTATTTTAAATGAATTAACAAATTTTAATTAAACTTCCTACGCATAAGCAGGATATTATGCGGATACTATTATGATTAAGGATGATTTATTGGTTCGGTTTTGAATTGTGTCTTGTAGTAAATTTTTGGAATCATACTAAGTACCTATAGGTCTAAAAAGTTATCAGAAAACATTTTTGAAATGTCTTATTTGAAAAGGATAACTGGAAATCTCTGTTTCTACTTATAGAAATATTAAAATCGGTCGAATTTAGATAAAACATTATTTTCAGACCTAGGTCCTCCTGTTTATGCGTAGGAAGTTTCATTAAAATCGGTTCATTAAGTTCGAAAAAGAAGGACTGTAAAGTTTTTATGAAATTCCGTACGGCGCGGCGTTAACGCTCTTAAGCAGAAAGCCAATTCTCGTACCCACATACTTCACTTTTCAAGCGTTAAAATTCAAGTCACAATACTCACGAAATAATCTCAGCGACACTCAAAGCCAAAAATGTGTCAAAATGTAGGGAAATTAGGGTGTTTTGCAGTTACAAAATGCGAGAATTGAAGCCAAAACTTCGTGTTTATCATAAGTGCTTACGACTATGGTCGACGCCAGATAAATTTACAATACCGGTCATTGTCCCACCTACATTTATTGAAATACTTAAGTACTTAATTCCGAAAACAGAAATAATGACATAAAGCTATCCTGATTCGACACGGTGATCCTTTAAATTTTCTAGTAATGAAAAACGATTCATCATTTATTGTACAGGTACCTACGAAGAGGTATTAAGGAAAGGGCAATGACCTTTATTGCAAACTTATCTGGCGCCGACCATATTATTAAAGACCATTAGGTACGCAAAATACAGAAGGGCATGCGCTAAATCGAAAAAAAAAGAGCTTCAATACCGATCTTCCAATCCTTTGGAGGGGCCAAGTTAAAAACGCTAAGTGGAGCGGCACTGCGGCACATTTACTCAAATGTGCCGCTCCGCTTAGCGTTTTTCACTCGAAGGAAAAAGTAGCCAATTAATTTAATTTGTATTAGGTACCTTGTATGTCAACCTGCCTCTCCCTAGCTTCCACAATACAGAACGAGCCTATTTGTGCTTGTTGGTAACAACCAAACAGGCACGAATGCACTATGACGGAAAATACAGATGTAAAAATCCAATAATGCCTTGCCTAGCCCAGGAAACGAACACATGCTTAGCAGTATCGCCTGCTACCACGAGACCAACGAGTCAGTTTATTATGTATTCTATTATCATATTAACTGCAATAATTACCTATCATTAAATATATAGATACCTTACGTCTACCCAGGGTTGGGCAGTATTTGAATTATTTGTAATTAAAATAGGTAATTGAAATACAAATACGTATTTGGTATTTGTATTTCAATTAAGTACTTCTTAAAAATGTAATTTGGTATTAGAAAAACATGAAGCTGAGGTATTTTGTAGTTAGTATTTGAAATACTTATGACTTCAAAATACATTTAGCAATCTTTTTAATGGGTGCTTTCTGCTGAAAACAGCACTCGATAGCTTTCGTAAGCAAAAAGGCTAGCCTAACCTAATGACAGTATTTTGTAATTAGTATTTTGCATTCACAAAAAAAATGTTAAAATAGGTACTGTATTTTGTATTTTATATTTGAAATACACTTGAAAGTATTTTGTATTTCGTATTTTAAATACATGCGAGATAGTATTTTGTAATTGAATTTAAGCAAAGCATATATTTTGCCTAGCTCTGCGTCTACCCTATGACAGGTACACACCTACCTACCTATATAATTACAACTTGACGGTTACCTAATACAAGTACTTCCGATGACAGATGGGGTACCTGCAACGGTTTTCCGTTGCAACGGTGCGTCTTGCTTCACTGATTCTAGGGTAAGCCGGGGCGATAGGGAACACGTGCGAACGTTGTCTCACCTTGCGTGACAACCGCAGTTTTGTTGGTTTTGTCGATACGTTTGAAGGGGAGGTTAGGGGAAAATGAATATGGGTTAAACAAGTTTATTAAAATAAAATAAAACTGTAGGAAACGACTTATTGGAGCTTCTAAAGTTTCATCAATGCCCATGTTTATGATTTTTACCCGACTGCCCCAGAAGGACGGTAATGTTATTTTTAAATTTTCTACTTGAAAAACACATTTAATGAATACTACTTAATTTTTTAATTGTATAAATTTTACATATTCCATATCTATTGTTACCTAATAATATGTTTTGATCGGTAGGTACTACTAGTTCCTAATAATGTTATCGGCTTTAGATAGGTACTGACGTACTTGTATTTATTTCGGGCCCGAGAAGTTTCGACCTCGACCGAAGAACCTTATCATGGGCTTATCAATATTATTATGTTTTTTTAATCTCCGTAAGCACTTGTAGGTATTCAAATGTTATTTTTATCACATGTAAAGTTTATCCCGAATCATACGATTTTAAAAATTGCAACACATTTTCGTCTTGATTTTGACGGAATTTCAAAAAGTTGTGTAACATTTTATTTGATCATTACCAAGAACTTAAACATACAGATCTCAATGTAGGTAAAATGATTTAATGAACAGAAATATTTACGTTACCTAGTTAAAACGCCGTAGCAGTCATAAGTTTGTTTAAATTACCTAATGCATCCGGAGCTCTTACGAAATTGTGGCTAAAAATAAAAATAAAGTTTGCTAGAAAGGAGTTGTTTATACAGAAGTGTGAAAGTCCAGTAAACGGTGAAGACGCCACATCGACAAAAATTTAAAATATGGGCCAGTAGGCATTTATTTAACATAATTATGTATTTACCAGAAACAATTTTTTTTTTTGAGAAATAATAAAAACGTTTTTTTATTATTTTTTTATTATGTTTTTAGGTTTCTGACATCCACTACCTATCCCCTCATATTGTAAAGTATTTGTTAAGTCCTAAAACAGTGCAACTATTGCACTACTTAAGGACGCGTCGAGATAAAAAATACCGGACAAGTGTGAGTCTAACTCTCACGACGAGGGGTTCCGATCGAGTTATAATTTTTTCCGAGTAGGTTTTACCTTTAGATTACCTAAGGGTAGTATGTTTTAAACTATGAAAGCAAATTAAATCACCGATTCGACCTACGTAAGTACGTATCTATTGGATATTAATTTCAAGATGATACCTCCACGCGTTCCTGAAAAAAAGTTCGTGACAGACCGACAGACGGACAACGGAGTGATCCTATAAGTAAGTGTTCCGTTTTTAGGGTTCCGTACCTCAAAAGGGGAAAAGGAACCCTTATAACCACCATTTTCTCAGGAACGGACCTAGCAAGTTGAAATTTATACCACATACTGAGGTCTATAGTCCTTATTAGGTGTGTAAATCAAGGTCCTGAGTCAACAGGATAAAAAGATATAGGCAAATTTAGATTTTCGCGAAAACTTGTTAGGAAGTACCAAAATTTACCTTAATTTTCAACTTTTTTATTTTTCGGAATTTTTCCTTTACTTGTGCTGTAAGACCTTGCTTTTTCCTTTTGAGATCAACGTCAACGGTGACCCATTTCATTTTGTTCTCTACAAATTATCATTATTAAGATCAGTCGGCAGTCCGAAGTACCCATTTAGACCAACACCCACGCACCAAAGACAATTAAAATATGCAGCCTATGCTCAAAATACCAATTTCAAACGATTTAATAAAACATAATAGGTATCCCAATATATCACAATGGACCAAACTGCTATGGTAATCCCCACACTGGGTCTGAAGGCCATCTCCATATTAGTAAATATAGGTAGGCAGAACCCACTGAGTTAGTAATCCGTACAAGAAACTTATAAAATATTTTTTTACATTTGTCTTATGATCAGAGATCGGAATAGGTAGGCTATATTTGCATAATGTTCGTGGAAGTAAGTAAAATAGAGTTTATAATACCTCCTCTAAAATCCCGGAATCATAAACTTGACGATTGTATCCCGGGATTTAAGAAATTGCAAATTACTTATTGCGCTTTGAATATGAAAAAAAATATTATATTGAAGAATCTTATTATGTTTTTAGAGTTCCGTACCTACTACAACTGTTAAATTAAATAGCTTTGTTTTCGCACTAATCTTTATTCTTTTAATTCTTCAAATCAATCATTTGTACCTATACTCAAAGTCCAGTTCATGTTTCTATAATTCCGCGTTTTAATTGTCATGATTCCATTTATGATTCCGGGATTTTACAGGAGGTATTTTCAACTCTATCTTACTTACTTCCACGAACATTAGGTAAATATAGTCTACTAATTCCGATCTCTGCTTATGATAAATCTAGGGTTTTCTTTAGCTGGGAAATGATGTTATATTCAAGTGTAAAAAAACTTTACAGTATAATGGTATCTTTGGGCACGCGTCATCGCCAAACTTAAGTGGCAGTGGACTGTGGCATTGCTCACAAAACATATATTCGGTAGTGTCGAAAAGCTCAGCATGTCTTAAAAAGATCATGATTCCGCTCTAAGAGGGAGACGGAGCTATACATAGCGAATAGCACTTTCCTTTTTACATCATCGAATTGGATGGCATTAGCACGTCATAGTACCTGTGCACCTGTTTTGTGAAGTGACAGCTCACTTCGTGATCACTTCACCCAAGCCTTCACTGCGACATGTTTACAGAATCGACCGGCTGGAGACAAGGTGGACCGATGACCTAGAGATGGTTGAGGGAATCTGCTGGATGTGAGACGCACAGGACCGATCGATGTGGCGACACTTAGGGAAGGCATATGTCCAGCAGTGGATGTCTTTCAACTGAAATGACGATGATCTATATTTTTTTTTAATCACTTCTTCCGCTCTGGGTGGAGCGGAAGGGCGTGTCAGACTCTTACTGACTAAAACACATCCGTGTTCCTTCTATAGCCCTTTGCGTTCCAGGGCCGCGGTGACTCATTCGAACAGATTTCGCAACCCTGGCAAATCTTTGGTACTGCTCATTTGTAAATTGTAACCTCCTATAGCTTAAAAGGTGATAGCTTCGAATTTCTAAGTTAAATGAACTCAAATTCTTTTGCTAGCAAGATTCCCAAGTCATTAAGAACATTCAAAATGACATCTATGCTCCATAGTCGTTAAAGAAACAATAGTGAATTAGTCGGTCGCCATTTCGCCGAAGTCGTTTCAAACAGATTAGATAGGTACTTGAAGTGCAGCAAAATAACTTCAAAACTGTCATTACAAAATGAAGAAAAAAATACTTACCTAAAAACTTAGGTAGTGAAGATAATGGCGTATCTGTTCCAATGTTTAAGCAAACAAAAGGATTATCATACACACGCATTAGTATTTATTAGGAGTGTACTCTCAAAATGTCTCTAATCTTTAAGAATACTTAGTTCAAGTTTTTTTGTCGCAAATAGTTATCGAAGTCTCTACCTCTTAAATCTCTGCATGGAGCACAAGCGGTTAGAATTACAATGGTATTTTTAACCGACTTCCAAAATGGAGGAGGTTCTCAATTCGACTATGTTTTTTAAACAAAGGACGAAGAACAAAGTGTACCTAGTCTTAGTTACCTTACACCTGAAGTATAGACGCGTCAAAACTAAACACAGTCATGCTATGCGACTGCCGATAAATATGCATTTAATCATTGCACGCACTTGACTATTGGTCACATTCATTTTAGTTCCAAAACTTAGGCATTATCTATATCAAAAAGGGGAATTATAAAACGAGCGATTAAAAAAAAGCTTTGCGACTGATGATGACATGCTGTATTAATAACTTGAGCGGTATGAATTTGAGTAAGCGAAAAATTAACTAAACTAACGACGAATATTGATTAATAATAAAATCCAGAACGAGCTTACAAAAAGTGGATTGTGATAAATCCATTTCATATATTAAAATTTTATCCGAGCGACTACATTACTAAGTGAGCGACTGGAAATACAGAGAGGGCAACTTCAATATTAAGATAGAATCGATTTTTCTAAGTGAGCTAGTAGTTAGGTTAGGTTAGGTTTATTTTATTTTTGTTCATTTGATTTAAGTAACTGCATACTACTTTAGTTTTTACGGAGTATGTTTTATTTAATTACCCTTAAATTTCAATAATAAAATTACTTAGCTAATAGAATAGTGTTTCTTCAAATAGTTATTTCATATTATTTTTTTTTTAATGTGAGCTCCTTATACTCTGCTCATTAGTGTATTTTTCAAAATGGTTTTTGTATTCGAAACACTTCATTTAAGATAAAATGCCGCTCAGTATAAAAATACATTTGCCAAATATTGAAAAAAATATTAAGTCGCTCAAATATTATGAAGCTGCTCATTTTGTATTTTAAGTAACTCAAATTAATGTTTGTAAGATACTGTTCTGTTGATTTTTCGTCACTTACAGTCAGTCGCTCACTTAGTAATTATAAAACCCAAATTAATTAATTTTGACACTTAAAATTGTAATTTACAGTCACTCGTTTTATTGCTACCCTATCAAAAACCGGCCAAGTGCGAGTGAAGCTCTCACACGAAGGGTTCCGTATCATAAACCGAACAAAATACGTTTCTTGTATGGTAGCCCCCTTAAATTTTTATTTTTTTGTTATAGCGAGAATAGAAATACATGCTCTGTGAAAAAATTTCAACTGTTTACCTATTACGGTTCTTGAGATACAGACCGCTGACAGACGGATGGACAGCGCAGGCTTAGTAATAGGGTTCCGTTGGTTACCCTTCGGGTAAGGAGCCCTAAAAAAGCAATACTTTACAAACCACACCTAGAATGAATAAGCTCACCAACTTGATTCTACTCCTACAAGACTATAAAATCTTACAATTCGTAATCAGAACCTGAAGCTTGAATCGTAAAAACGAGAAAACGACTAGTATCAGTATTCTCCGAGCTTTTTACGTCCATTTTTAATGTTACTACCAATTAGTTGAAGCAATCCAACGGCTTCTACAACCAAAGATACGTTGTTAAAATCAGTGGATATCGGTTTAAAACATTGTTTTAATAGACTATTAATTGCTGAGTTGGAATTTTTTAAAGCAGGACTGTAAGAGTACAGTTAAATGGTCCAAAACCATTTAATAGCCTAAGGGCTCACACAGATGACTAATTAAGCCATTTACAATCATGCGTAGCCAACCACTGACAACTCTATTTTGTTTTTAGGGTTCCGTACCCAAAGGGTAAAACGGGATCCTATTACTAAGACTCCACTGTCCGTCCGTCTGTCCGTCTGTCACCAGACTTTATCTCATGAACCGTGATAGTTAGACAGTTGAAATTTTCACAGATGATGTATTTCTTTTGCCGCTATAACAACAAATACTAAAAAAACAGAATAAAATAAAAAAAAAAAATTTTTATTTATTTATTTAAGATTAACAGGCAGCTAAAATTCCCGATAAAATAGAACGTGTTGAAAAGTCTCAAGTGCCAGGATTGTAGGTGGAAAGAAAAAAAACAAAACACAATCGACGAATCCCAAACTCAGTCTGCATAAATGTTCGTCGATCAAACAATAATTCGTGCTATTCATCCAAATCAATGGGGTATTTTGCTGACTCATACCTATAATGACATAACCCAAAAGGGTAACTAGGGTTGCCATGGCAAAAAAGGGTGCAACAAATCATCTTGTTGTCTATAACAATTAAATGAATTGTTTATACTACGCCGCCGCAGCGAATTTTAACATCAGGAGTATCATTCTGCCTAGCCTTTTCGCACTTTTCGGGTCTGCTTCCAGTCTCACTAGATGTGTCTGAATACCAGTATAAAATACTGACGCGATTGCTTATCTAGCTTCCACAATCAAGCAATAACTGGTGTCAGATTTTCATGTTTCTGACTACACGCTATGATTGTCTGCGATCTACAAACGACAGTCTGTACCAACAGTTTAAACCTGCTTTCCGAGACACCAAGGTGTATGCTACGGGATGCTGTTAATGTTCACCTATCCTGGGACCGACCTTGGCAAGACCATCGATCCATTTTTAGGGTTCCGTACCCAAAGGGTAAAACGGGACCCAATTACTAAGACTCCGCTGTCCGTCTGTCACCAGGCTATATCTCATGAACCGTAATAGCTAGACAGTTGAAATTTTCACAGATGATGTATTTCTGTTGCTGCTATAACAACAAATAGTAAAAAAGAAAAATAAAAGGGGCCCCCCCATCCAAGAAACATTTTTTTTTCGGCTCTTTGACGGAACCCTTCGTGTGTAAGTCCAACTTGCACTTGGCCAGTTTTTTTTTAGTTGGGAATTATCAAATGACTCCTCCCGCTCCGCGTAGCGGAAGGGAGTGTCAGACTCTTACTGACTAAAACCCAACCGTGTTCCTCCATATGCCCTGGCCGCGATAACTCTTTCGAACAAATTCCGCAACCCTGAACCATCGACCCATTCGGCTAATATTATTAAGCCAAGAGCTCCTCGTTTCATCATCTGGTGCTTACCAGCAGCGGCTTAAACCAGGTCGAGTTTTATCAGTAGGTACACATACGTGAATTCTGCTGCATCCTCATATAATCTCTAACCCGACTTTCGTAACCACGACCACATCTTGTGGTGTAGACTCGAAAAATATTGACTTACTCTTACCGCGTGACCCTGTTTCGTGTTCGCGTGACGACCCTAATTACATTGTCTGGGAAAGATTGGACGTAGAAGGAATTCACCATATCAGTCTGATCGTTCTTCAGGGCAAAAAGGGCGTAGTGACCGCCATTCAACTTCTGCCTTATTTCGCATGCATTGTGTTTTTTTGCTTTATTTTTCACGGCAGTTTAGGTTTTGTACAAGTTCATTAATTTGTCTGGATTCCAATAAGTATAAGTAGGAACCTATTCTATCTCAATTTGTTTGTATCTGTGATAGAAATGCTACTACGTATCGATATTTATCGACTTCAAATAATAGGTACTCGTATATCTCTATCTCTTTTTATTTTTAGTACAAGTATGAATATAACTCTTAGGTGTTTCCTTAACTTTAATTATTAATTTATTTAAAAACAAGATAACTAAAATGCTAGAAAAAAATAAAAACAAAACAAGAACCAAAATACAGTAAAAAAAAATTTGTTCCAAAGTGCCAAATGTGTCTCTCCCGAACGTGTCTCTCTACAATGGCCAAAAAAGTAAGATTTTACTAAATGTTAAATAAGAACCTACTTTGTATGATGGCAAAATTTATAAAATAAAAAACTGTGGCGTAACATTTACTACAAACAGTAGCCACATAAGTTACTATCTGCTAATCTTTATGCAAATGCGAGATTTCATCTCAAGTTTGCTTAACCTAAAAAAGTATGAAAAGGACCATAAACAAGGCAATTGCGTAAAAAAAAAACTTGAGAAAGTTTATAGGTCTTGGCATCTTTACAAGTAAGCACTTTATAGAAGTAAGTACCTACATAGGTATACTCGTAGATAAAACAAAGAAGCAATATGGAGAAAGTAGTTCAGGTTCGGTAACATGAAAAATTGATCCCTAATTAACTAAATTAGCTAATTGTTTTTATTTTATGGACCTGCTAAGGAGTAAAAATCATGGGTTCAAATTTCAAAGATAGCATATTTTTTATTTTAGTACAGTGCCGTTGAAAGTTTAAAAGTGGCGCCAGTAACGGAAAAGTTAAAAGGAAAGGGAGCCGCTTACCTTGGTATGGTCATGTGAAGAGGAGGGTTGAAATGCATATTACTAAAAGAGTTATGAATATAAATGTGGATGGAAGGACAGGGAGAGGGAGGCCCAAGAAAAGATGGATGGATTGTGTTAGGAGTGATATGAAAGAAGAGCGAGTTATTGATAGCGTGACTGCTGACAGGACAGAATGGAAGAAAAAAACGTGTTGCGCCGACCCCAAGTAACATGGGATAGGGGCAGGAAGATGATGATGATGATGATGACAGTGCCGTAGAATAATTATAGACTTTTAGGTACTCTGGCGCTTTTAATTACTTGGATAACCCTGTGATAACTTCTAGATTTCTAAAGCCGCGAAACTTTCTCAAGTTTTCTCATAATAACATTTTCATTTATAGACACAAACATGGAATGTCATGTCAGGTGAATTGAAGTGAAAATCTTTATAAATCTCTACTAAATGATGTGATTTCATGAGATAAGTAGGAACGAGGATTTCTTTACACAAAATATCTTTGCACTGCTAGACAAAAGGACAAAGTTGATACTTAATATCTCTTGGAGATCTTTTGTGGTTTCACGGACCTACTTTCTTTTTAATATTGAAATTTTTTTTAGACCGTGATACTTTTTTTATTATTGAACGTTTTTTTTTAGTCCTTGTTACTTACTTTTTTAATATTGAACGTTTTTTTTTAACCTTGTTACTTTTTTAATGTCGAACGTTTTTTTTAGTCCTTGTTACTTTTTAATATTGAACATTTTTTTAGTCCTTGTTACTTTTTTAATATTGAATTGAACGTTTTTTTTAGTCCTTGTTACTTTTTTTAATTTTGAACGTTTTTTTAGACTTTGTTACTTTTTTAATATTTAACGTTTTTTTTAGACCTTGTTACTTTTTTTTAAAATATTGAACGTTATTTTTAATTATTTCAAGGCTCGCGTTCTACCACCATCTAACCTGATGGTAAGTAATTATATTGGCGACGATGGAGCACGACTTTCTAGAAGTAACCTCTTAAATAGTACCCACCGAGATACTAAAGACCATCCTTATCAATTTATCACACAGTATAATTTCGTAATATGGTGCAACTAACAAAAGATAAGATTTGATTAAGAACATCCATTAATAAAATGTACCAACTAGATTAGGTATTAGATAATGTAGCGTCGCTATATTTGGCACTATTTTCTGCCTGTCACTATTGTACTTACTATAATCTTGTTATCAATGTTTTTATCAGTGATACTGACTATCTTTTATCTTTACATGACAAGGGAGTCTGCATTAATTTTGCTATCAGTATTTGGTTTACTATTTAATGTTAGGGTCGTATTTTTGTGCCCATTGTACTTTCCGATAATTCGCGAAAAAGGTGCTGTAGTGTCCTCTACGGTGCTTCTAGTGCTTAATTTGGTTCGAGTTATTTTTTAAGGTAAGTTTAGGTAAGCTTTAATAACAGAATCATTCAAACAGCAGGCAGCTTCAACGTAGGAGCGTAAATACTTTTCGTTTTAATATCCTAGGTACTCATTATCTCCTCCAAAGTAGCGTACCTACTTTCTTTTCTTCCTATTTAATATTTAATTAAGTACCTACCTAGTTCGAATGTTAAATCGATAGGTAGGTAAATCTTTATTTTGCAATATTAGGTAGGTATAGTTTTCAATATTATGTATCATCTGCCTAGCCTTTTCCCAACTATATTGGGGTCGGCTTCCAGTCAAACCGAATTCAGCTGAATAACAATATTTTACGTGGAGCGGCTGCTTACCAGACCTCCACAACCCATTAACTGGGTAACACGGTAGTTCTTGGTAAGACTGGAGTCACATTTACGGGCTTCTGACAATCCGTAACGACTGCCAAAGATCTACAAATGACAGTTTTCAATAATTAAGTGAAAAATAATTAGTCTTCGTTGGCAACATCAAAATGTATTAAACGTAGAAATTCTTTTAAAAATTCTCTGTCTCCCTGTGTCTAGAGATTCACCACTATTCAACTGTACAAGAAACCATTCACTAGTCAGACCACGATTACATAACATAAACAATAATATTAATCAATTAAATTATCAAATTCCCACCACACATGTAAAACGATTACAAAAACTACAAGATTAGGTTATCAATCTTCGTTCGCGCGCTTGCCGCCATTTTCTTAAGCGTCAGCTGACGAAACCGGTATACTCTCAATGTCTACACAACGAAATTCCTGGCAACAGGTATATACAACCGGCTTTAGAGTTGGGCCAATGTTGGGAAGAGTTGGGGCCAATTTACCTAATAGATTTAGTGACTATCTGTCTAGTACTTTGATAGTGCATCACGGTTTGAAGATTGTTTTGCAAGACTATCAATCAAAATTGGCAAATTTGTAATTTAATCAAATTCAGGATAGATTTTGATTTATTACTCGATAGACATTAATCGTTTTCAATAATTTCAAATGACCATGACGGCTGTATTCTGAGCTGACTAGGCTACCGTTGCGGGATTAAAAATTTAAATATTCTTCTATTTCCAAACTGTTGTCTAAGATTCCACTCATATACGAGTAAAAAAATCAGAATCTATAAAAAAAATAAAAATGCACAAATTAATGTGTTGTTTTAAGTCAGGAATTCATTGGAAATCTAAGTGGACACCAGGTCCATAAACATGTTATTTTGCGGAAAGAAAAAACATGTTGTCACTAACATAAAGTGACAGGCCTAAAATCAAGAGCTTTAGAGCTTAACATGAATGAGATGATGATTCAGTAAAGATAACAAAAACCAGAATTCATGATAACAATCATAATATTAGATACATTTAAGTCAACAAATCTGCTTAAATGAAATTCAAGATGGCTACCAAAGATTCAAACGCGTTCCAAAATGATTCAGCTTAAAAGCCGGGGTATACCATTTGCATTACGGCCAAGTTTTGGCTCCAATAAATTGGTTCCAACTCATGGAGTAACACCAATACCTACTAACATTCGTGAACATTCCTGGGTGTTTCGTGAAAGTTACGTTCATTTTGTTTTTACACTGCCATTTATGGCAGTTATGGGGTACTTTTGGTGCCATAGTTTGGGATTGCGATTTTGTTAACATGTTTGAAGTATTTTTGGAGTTCTAGTTTTCTTTTTCACTTGTTATGTACCTATGTCGTAGGTAATTGCCATTAATCTAAGTAAATAATAATAGTAATAAATAATAATTTACTACCCAAACTTACAATTTACTATCATTATGTTGTTAACAATACATTATTTTTTATACCAGATTGTAAAGTTACACATAAATTATACACCTCTGACACCCAAGCTAAGATTGAACTTGTGGTATGGGTGTCAGGGCTCTCTAGGTTTACAAAGACAAACACATTTATGACCGGAGTTTCAGTATACTATACAAATGCAAACAAGTTTAGGGCAAAAATTAAAAAAAGAAGATATTTTGAGTAGAAGTAATTCTTTAGACTGCGTTTTGGCCTGATTGATTGACGATAAATCTCCAAAGTAGTTACCTAAATAACCCATGTAGGTTTATTTAAAAAAATACTATTAGGGGTCAATTTTTATCCTTTGCAACATTTTTAGTTCTTTTTCGTTATGTTCCGATAAGGCGTTAGGAAAATATAGACATTTTATAGAATTGAGACATAATAGTGGCGAAAAGACCGAAACTTTGCCCTTAATGTTTATCTCTGCATCACCCAAAGCTGACTGGCCGAAAATGCCTTTAAGTATAGAGCCGCCTATGTACAGTCAACAAAGGTATTTGGTATACAGGCAATCATATTATTTTTTTCCACTGCACTGCCAATATTAATTTCTAATGTGTGCATTATAACTTTTAAGCTAATGACATATACTACTCCGCACACTCATAAAATTGTTTAGTAGTTGCAAGTTAGCTGCCTGCATACCAAATACATGCTTTGTTGACTGTACGCTTGCATGAGTAAAATGTTAAAATACAATAAATAAATACTAACTTAGAACTTCACTTAATTCGGACATCATCAAAATGATAAGATAGACCAATTAATTGGTAGTGGTACAATTCTTCATAATCAAAAATACATCCAGATAAAACAGGCCTGAAGTTATTCAAACACTTGAACTTATAAGTGGTTTATAATGTAGTATCTATGTAATGCTATTATGTTATCAAACAATGCATTATACAACGTTATCGGTGGCCTTGTTCTAGATCTGTGTCAATACAGTTAGATTTTGTGATTAGTGTGTGCAAAGTGGCCCAGATTGGTCACTACGGAGTAGGCACTTGGTACCAAATGATGAAGTGTGATTTCCTGCCTGCCATTACTTTTCAAGTTATCATTTTATTACGAGACTGTTGTGTTCCAATGCATGGTAAAGGCCTAGTCCCTTTCGTCTCTCCATTTTTCTCTGCCTTTTGCAAATTTGGGCAATTTTTTAGGTAGGTAGGAGTCCGACTTCGTACGCGCATATCCCGGTTTTCCCGTTCCCGTATAGCCTATAGCCTTCCTCATGAATGTTGTTGGAATGGCTATCATATACAAAAATAATTTTCCAAATCCGACAAGCAGTTCCAGAGATTAGCGAGTTGACCCCGCTGAGGGTAAGTTTTGCAAAGTAAACACTAAAAAACACAACATTTTATTTTTCTTAACGCATAACAAGCCTCCTTGGATTACTTTTCGTAAATTCCTCAATTACTTCGTTAGATTGAAGACTACCCAGATACTTTTGGGACTGATCTTTACTGGATCCAACAGTGATGATTACCTTTAATATTATGTTGACTGTACAAAGACATCAATCCTACCTATGAAAAAGTACAGTCAACAAAGCTATTTGGTATGCAGACAGCTAACTTGCAACTACTTTTGAACAATGTTGTGGGTGTGCTGAGTAGACAATTATTATTGTACACCACACTCTTAAGTATGTCATAAGCTTAAAAAGTTAATGCACACATTAGAAATAAAAATTGGCAGTGCAGTGGAAAATTTAATATTTTTGTCTCAATACCAAATAGCTTTGTTAACTGTACATTATCATCAAGTCATAGGTGCTTGAAATAAAAGGGCAAATTTTTCACATCGTTATCAACGGCACGTGCTGGGAAAAATAATCGATTAAACCTATGAAATTATTGTTACAATCGATTCCTCGCGGTTCTAATTACTGCAATTAGTGTAGGTAGCTACTTGGCAATTCAACAGGATATAAAACTGTTCAGGACCCGCTATTCCAAGTTATTTAACCCTATTGCAAAGCTCTAAGGTTGAGACGAGAAATGTTACTTCGGTAGGTACCTTATATAAAAAATATTAGGAGTGAAACACAGCTTTATTTACTTTTATTATTACCTTATGTATGACACTCTAAACAAAAGAGTTTTTATACAGAAATTACAATAGACAAAAAGCATATAGGTAGCAGATACTTTTTAAATAAACACTCCTTATGAAATTACCTACCATAGACAAAAAAAAACAGCAAACATTTTAAAAAGTCCGTTACAAATCATTCAGCCAGCCATAACACTAGTGCCTACCTGCCCCTTTCATTCAAGGTCGCCCCAGGTAAACGACGTAGTTATACCTCGTTATAGTAATATTGATTTAACTTGAAAATAATCGCCGTTGCATTTTTATGGGGGAGCCTTGAACATGCGAAGGGAAGTTGTATATTTTTATGTTTTCGTTGTGATTTTGAGTAACTTTTGCTTTGTTATCGAGGCAGAGCATGTACCTATATTTTTTTACTTAGATAATTAAACTGTGTTTTTTTTTATTTACAGCAAATGTGATAAGGTACTTGAGATTTGGTAATTTTCTTTGGCAAATGAGCACTGCAAAATGTGTGATAGATAAGCAACTTACTGGCTGGTATTTTAATCAAATAACATCTAGCTTTAGCCAGCGACTCGTACGCGCATATCCCGTTTTTCCCGTTCCTGTAGGCATTTTCCGTTCCCATATAGCCTACCAATACTAGCATTTCTCATGAATGTGGATATCATACACAAAAAGAATTTTCCAAATCCGACCGGTAGTTCCAGAGATTAGAGCGTTCAAACAAACAAACAAACTCTTCAGCTTTATTATATTTGCCTGTAGATATAATACCTATTTAACAGTCGATAACAGTCCCTATCGGGTTTAAGTTATTAACAAGGGATTCTCCCTGTTTTGCTAGTACTCCTAATTTCATCAGGATTTTGACTTAGATTGTGGTGACAAGTAAAGAAAAAGACCAGTGTACCAAGGCAACAAGATACATTGACACCAAGTACCTACAGGTAAACTGTAGAGCCATGAAGTGCAATAAAATGACACTTATTCATACATTAAACCTTAAAATAGCCAGTTGCTCACCGCTTACCGCGTTTACGAGTAATAAAGTTCGCAAGATACCTACTATGTTAAAATATTGCTGTAGGTATCGACGACTACCCGCCACTGTCAAATTGGCTACCAACAGTAGCTGAAACGTCATGTTTGAAAGGGAAACATGACGTTTCAGCAACTGTTGGTTACTAATTTGACAGTTGGGTAAAGGTATGTAGATACGTCATTGAGACCGGCCATAAATAAAAGAGATGGGAAGTCAGTGATAGCATGAGGGATGATAGGACTCCGAGTAACACCTGATAAGAGCAGGAAGATGATGATGATGATCGAAGACTAAAAAAATATCTTTCATTTCGCTACATTTTGATTAACATGGGTTTTAAGATACAAGAGCTGAAAATTATGGCTCCAAAGACAGTTGTAGACTAAAAAAATATATATCTCTTCTCTAACTCTAATCTACAAATAGTATAAAACAAAGTCGTTCACTGTCTGTCTGTTTCTACGCTTATTTCTTCTAAAACACCCAACGGTTTTTGGTACGGTTTGCACTACAAGCTTCGTGTATTTAATTTGCAACCGTGCGAAGCCGGGGCAGGTCGCTAGTGTAAGTTCTCTACTTCTAACAATGCTGACTCTGCCCTTTTTACCTCATGCTACTTGTATTTTATTTATTTCAAAACTTCTCCAATTCGTTTAAAAAAAAAGTAAAGGGTTGTACAAACTTGTCGAAAGCAGTTTAAATGATAGCCAAGTACTTAACAAGATAATTGACATAAGTACTGGCTGTTGTTACTACTTGAAAGCTTGCTTGAAAGTAAAAATACATGAACACATACATAGGTACATGAGCACACGATACTTGTCAGTCGTTAAGGCGTCATTATTATGATATTTTGCTGCAATTATCATAAATTGCATTGACTAATTTGTACCAAGATAATTGTAGTTATTAAATTAAAAATAATGTATATTTATGTAAAGCAAAACTCATGATTGATTTAAAAGTATTATTAAATGACCTTTCAATGACCAAAAATACGCTCTCATTGTAGTTTGTAATGGTATTAAAATAATTATGATGTATTAAAGAGTATCTATCTATTGTTGAGTATCCAAGGCTACCTGGTCCCGAAAAAAATGTATGGATCCTGTGATAGGCAACAGGATCAAGACCGCAAGAAAAAGTTGATCCTTCAATAAGACAGTAAAGTAAAAATAAAATCGCCTTGAAGGTCAAATTCACTTAGCTGCTGTATAAAGATTAATATGATCGAGTATTTATTAAGAAACGTCAAGTGTTATCTGATTTTAATGACACTGAAAACTTTTAATGTTGTCTTTAATTAACTGAACTTTTAATGCGGTCTGTGTTCGACAGTTTAATGTGGTTTTGAATAGGTAGTTTGTTTTGAAATTTCAGTTTACTGCTTACAAGTGTAAACTGACATTAATTTTAACGAGCAGAGCAGAGCAGGAAAGACAGGAATATAGGTTTATATTCCTGTGTTCTGTTCCTGTTTGTGTAGAAGTGTTTATTCCATAGATTTATTCCTTCTACGATTCTGCCCGAGGAAGGTCAGAACCTACCGTTTTGAGAGTCAGATACCCGAGCATAAAAAAATCATATGACAGATTTTTTTATGCACCCACAAAATTAAACGAGCACAAAAATAATAAACGTGATCTCACTTTTATACAGCATCCATATTTAGAACTAGTGTATCTCTATGAAAATAATGTAAATAAATGCAAAGTTATGCATAAGGAAGTCGAAACCACCAGCAGGGACGTAAAAATTACGAAATAACTCCACATGAGTTTATGGGAACATTTTGCTGCGGTTACAAAGTAGGGTAATGTTGGTAGTCGTGAAGACAGGTACTACCTAGTGTTGCAAGATTTTGTGAATTAGGACAGTGATAAAGTGATAAGACATGCTCTATTTAATTGCTTTCCCGTACACTAAATACCCCACTTTATGATAAAGCAAAACTTAATGGTTTGTGTGCCTTTTGATGGTGTATTAAACAATCTCAAAATTACTATCGTATTGCATATCGGAGTTACAGAATCTTACTTTTTCTTTCCCAATTAAAATATCCACACAGTACTCCCCAACCGTTTATTGTCCAAATAGTAAATAAACCAACAGCTATCCATCCCTTTCCATCCGTTCCGGAGAAAAAGGGAGAAAAAGCTTCCACTTTTAAATAGTGCTCATTTATTTGGAATGCTACACTGGTTTGGTATAAGTGCAAAAAAGCTCATGCTGGAATGCTATTGTAAGTAGGTGACGCCAAAGAATTTTCGCTATGCATTTTATCTTGTTGTAAGCTAAATGGATCCGTATTGAAAATATGCGTGCAGAATTTAAAATAGTTTTAAATTACGGTTTACTCTACGGAATTTTGTTTAAAAAGATGTCAAGTGTGAATGTATCTTGAATTCTTTTTAAAACGGTGCAGTGATCTCTTTCTCAGACGATGCAGAGACTATAAAATCTTTAATGATTTATGGTATTTAGACTTCATTCAATCTAGATTTCTTGTTTGTTCCTAAAGCGAAATCACCTTGACCACTTTATCTCAAATAAGTACCACTGCCATACCGACAAAAAATACGTGTAAAAGCCAATTACGAAATATCCTATTCAAGAAAAAAATCTGCATATTCCATCTTTGACCGGCGGAAAACGTCCATTTCTAAACATGGTCTCCCCGAGCTACAACGGGCATTCTTAAGGGTAATGTGGCCATCGGAATCCACACTTGGCAGGTTACAGAAATATGTTTGGTGTTGCCATAGCAACGGTACTGGCAACTAGGAAACCTGGCATCCCGCAGTTTGTAATCATAAGAAGCGGTAAACTACTTATATAGTTGTTAAAGACATAACAGGGTAACGGGTCGAACACCAACACCAGATATAGGCAGACACAGCCTTAACTAAGGCAAAGATGTCTCGATTAGCAGAACTCTACGGCTAAGACCAGATTGGTCTTGCATTGACTATAAGGTCATCTCGTAATATTAATCTAAGTAATCTTTTCAACCATCTACTAATGAAAATAGACTTTCTGTCGTGCTCTACAAATTCTTTTTCACTTATGCATCAAATGCGACCCGAAAAACTAAATCGGAATTCAATCTAAGAACACTTCGTCTTGTCTCAAAAGACCAAAAGTCAAACACGCAAAAAATCGAATAAAAAATACAATTTCAAGAATGTCTTACCAAAAACTTTGGCGCCTTATAAAGTTCGCGCCTAATTTCAAAAGCATTTAAACAAACATTTACTTACATATTGCGTGTTGGTTATCTCAGTGAAACCAAGGTTATCGTCTCATTTTATTCCGCCGCTCTACTATAAATAGGCGTTGTCCTTTTAAAACTGATTTATCCATCGCCATTTTAGTGTTTAATTAAGTGTAATCGATTAATCGGAATCGATATGAAGCTACTGTTTTATTAGTGCGTTTTATCTACTTTGTCGGTTCTCTGTTGCTAAACGATGTTTTTGTATTTGTGTGTGCGGTTATCGAATTAATGTGCTCTTTTACAGGGTCTTTAATTTTACTCCTGCAAGCTCGAAGTCTTTACCATCGTATATCGGAATGACGAATTTGTAGTTGAGAATTATTTTGTGAAACTACTTAAGTCTAAACCTGTCAAACTTTGGATTTAAAGGAGGTTTTGACCGTTCTTAACTGCGAATACTCAATTAAAAAAGTGGCCCTTTGTGAATCTCTAATTATGGCCCAGGTTCTCGAACAAAAATATCACAAAATTATAGTGACAAATTATCAAAAGAGCGTTATGTGTGATTGGCTGAATGAGTTTTCAACAGCCAATCACATCTCTTATCTTGCGTTTTATATGTGATGGATGAGTCGATATTTTTTTACCAGAAAATGGGGATAGTTCTCATGTTAATTACTTAATTATTAAACTAAGTTTGAGTAAACCGAGGAATAATTAAAATCCAATTTTTCTTTCTTAAATGCACTTCTTCAATTAATTCCTGCATATGGGTGACTGCTTTGCTCTTGAAACACAACGAGCGTGACGATACCTAATAAGAAACACAACGAGCATTAGACAAGCTAATATGCCTCGCTACTGCAGAAAATCCTCGAAAAGTCACGCTTCGAAATCCGTGTCATCAATTTAACGCCCATATTGCAAATCTTTTGTGAAAAATTACTTGTAAAAGTCATCTTTTGTGATCACGTTTATTTTTGCACAAAGTTCTTTTTAAACTTGTGAAATATTTCAAATGTCTGCGTCTTTTATGCAAGTTGACTGCATTCCAACTGTAAAATACAGTTTTCCAGTATCTTGACAAGAAATGAATCTTTTATCGTGATTGCCTGAAGTCGATTGACATTCGTCGTTGGCGTCAAAGTTTGGCCATCACCTTCGAATAATCCTACTTTTCTTTTGTGATTTGGATCAGCACAGCAGTACCAATATGGGCTATAATTCTGCCTTAATTGAAATATTATTTGCCATTAATTTTCGAATTCCCTCGTTGAAAACTATTAATTTATTTACCATCTACATATAACCACCGGAAAATGGCAAACGTCGTTAGATTGTAAAATATCGCGTGAAATTGTAAACTATTCTAAATAAGACACGGATTTATTGTTTTTAAAACGATTTTTTATAATAAATCGAGAAATTATAATCTAATCAGGATGTTTTACAATCTTACGAAGTGTGCAATTTTCCGGTGACATAGGTACATCTAAAACAAACCGCAAACGCCGATGTTCTCACCAACGGGCAGTACAATTTATGCAACTAATTGATATGCTAGGACCGCTATTTCTTTGTCTATGCACCGAGGTCGGAATCCGTAGCAACGCAAACCTGTTACCTCATACCATGGTGAACGAGATTACTGAAGGGAATTGAACTGACATCGGGTTTAAAGTTGATATAATGGACATGAGAGAGGGATACTTATAATGAATGGCACCCTGTGTTGCTGTGTTGCATGAATATCTGATTGCATTTTTGTCCGTTTCCGTAACAAGTCTATGGCAGGGCTCAGAAACCCGTTGCGGAAATTTTCCGAAAGAGTCACCGCGGCCCCGGAACGCAAAGGGCTTTAGAAGGAACACGGAAGGGTTTTAGTCAGTAAGAGTCTGACACGCCCTTCCGCTCCACCCAGAGCGGAAGAAGTCAATTGATGATTTCCCATCCTTAAAAGAAAAAGGGCTCAGAAACCCATTACATGTAGTTGTTTCACCTTCTTGTACTTCTGTGCGCTAATAAACGTATTTGAGTAGATTGAAGTTTCCTAAGTTGGGCGTCTCTTAAACTGCGGAGTTCCTTAATCCTTCATTATACACCAAACATATACATAACTAGTGACTTTTTTAGATGTGTAGGTATCTATGAAGTGGTAATTGCTTGTTGACTTACCAGCTACTTTCAGTTATCTACATTTTTGCCCTTACATGCATGGGAAAAACTATAGGTATAACTCGTAACCATTCTGATATTACTGCAGATAAACTTTATCCTGAATCATGATCATCATTCTGTTACTCCTATCCTTATTTATATAGGGTCGGCGTAACATGTCTTCTTCTTCCATACTTCTCTATTAAGAAAGACGACGACGGCCGGTTTCAATAACGTATCTCGTCGTTCCAACAGTAGCTGAAACGTCATGTTACAAAGGCAAACATGACGTTTCGGCTACTGTTGGTAGCTAATTGGACAGTTGGTTAAAGATAGATACGTTATTGAGACCGGCCGTAAAAGGACCCTTCTCTAGATATTATACATATATCAATATTTTCATCCAGTATCTACATTTCTTTTTTTTTTTCTTAAAGACGTTTTTTTCAATTTATCCAATTCCTTCCAGTTCCTTAAACAATTTTGATGAGCAAACAAGTGCTGTGTATCATTAACGCTTTTTTTAATTACATTCTATGCGGTGTTACACTTCCGTGGTGTTACCTTACTTCCTCAAGGAGCTATTGAAGAAATGTTACTTGAATGGCTTCATGTATACATTTGGTATCAAATAGCATTAGGGTGGTTGAGGTGTTCGAATTATGTTTGTAATTTTAAAGCTTTAATATTATCCATACTTTGTACAATATTCTGACAAATAAATGCATTCTTTCTTTCTTTCTTTCTTTCATTACAATTGCAAAAGAACTTGGCCCAAAGGAAATAAATACTAAAAATATTCTGCTTTTAATTTTCAAGATTAGAAACAAAATTTAGGATTCGTTGAATCTCGTGAGTTTGGAGGAATTACGTTACCCAAAAAATTGGGGCGTTTTTCAATTCTATTAGATTAAAACTCCTTTAAAGAGTATTTATTTTCTATTAAGTTGCCTATCTTCACATAGTATACAAAAGAGTCGCTTCACGCGATTGTACGCTTAGATCTTTTAAACTACGCAACAGATTTTAATGCGTTTTTCACTATCATTTAGAAAATTTCTTCCGGAAGGTTTATATGTTAATGCATTGTAATTAAAATTATTGATAGTGTAGAAAAGTCGATGTTTTGCCAAGTGTCCAATAAGCGAATACCTGAATACCTGAATATTACCTGTACGAAGCCGGGGCGGCAAGAAGGTACCTTTTTCGCGCTTGTTTTCTGACTTGGCGATCACTGGTATTACATGTTTTGACATTCAATAGATACGGAGTAGATTCAATTACTTGTTCTTAGCCGTAACTTTGAAATAATATGCATGATGGAATTAATATCAAAACTTTTTTTACAAAAAAAAAAAAAAAAAAATTTGTACAAATTGGTTCTGTAAACATTGTTATTTAACATTGAGCCTCTCCATTTTATGTAATTTCATAGCGGTCAAGTGACCATGGATATATTCAATCCTTTCCTTTCTGATTCCATCTTCAGCTTAAATATTTAAATGCGACGATACACCTAAGTGTTCAAATTATCAAGCTAATTGGAACTCAATTAAACATGCAACAACTATTTTGCAATGATTCTGAATATTATATTCCCGCTTTTATTTTAAACTGCATGGTCTTTCATGTACTTAGGTAATTGGTAATATGATAAAATTGCACCAACAAAAATAACCTTCTAAAATATTACGTAACTACCTGCATTTTGTGATATTAGAAATAGTAAGAATAATAATGAATTCAAAAATAAGCTCTTTAAGCTACTAAATGACAAGGTATATTATTCAGTCAAAGAGTATTTGGATGACAAATTCTGATGAATATTTATAATTTATATTTTTTGATACTTTCATGACATTATCACTACCTTATCGACAAAATTTTGATAATTTGACATGCATATACTCGTACTTTTGACATTATTATTAACATTTTTATATTTTTTATACTTTCATGACATTTTCCCTATGTTATTGACACAATTTTGATAATTTGACATGCATATACTCGTACATTTTATGTTATTAATATTCTAAAACTGATTTTGTATGCCTATCGGCGGGACATGGTCTGTACATTAATCTATTGAAAAACACCTGTAATCAGTTAATCACCTATGTTCACAAAATGAATAAATGAATTTGAATTTGAATTTGAATTTGTTTTGTTTTGACTATGACTTCTGCCTTGCTTTTCAGTTTGTTGCTACCATGTCAGTTGACTTGCTCTTTCGTAGCGTTATAACAATATGATTGGTTCAAAACTCATTCACGTGAACTCCGCAGACGTTGGGTAATTTTTGGGTAACACAACTTAACAGTGAATATTTTTTTTTTAGTTTTTAACTTTATCAAATTCTCTTGTGATTAATCGTTTTTTTGGTCATTCTAACTAGTACAAAATACAAATATAGTACATCAAATCTTTGATTTATTACTCACATAAAAACTGGTTAAAGTACTTAATAGTACAGAATACCGAATACGGGTCCAAATACAGCAATATGAGGATTCCTCGATGTAATGAGTGTGCGCGTGGGCAAGCCCGGTTTACCCACGCCCGGTGACCTAGCGAACTTGAAATAACTAAAGAAACCACTGACTGTTTTATTTAGCGTCCATATGTAGAACATTCCTCGGGCTTTACTTACAAAATATCACGATAAGTGATTTGTATTGCAATAAGAATTATTTACAAAGGATCTTTAATTTCTTTCGTAGCTTTGAACATCAAAAGTTTAATTTTGGTAATTTGAAAATATTCAAGATAGATAAAATCAATTATCATCAATTTATCATTCTCGACGCAGCGTTGGAAGGCCTCCCACAAGGTGGACCGATGACCTGGGTGCGGGAATCCGTTAGATGGGAGACGCACAAGACCCGTCAGTTTGGCGACACTTGGGGGAGGCCTATGACCCTATGTCCAGTACCTATCTGATGTCTTTTGGCTGAAATGATGATAATGATGATCATGGTTCTCTTGATCTTTTCCCAATTTATTTGCAGTCGGCAAAACATTTCTCTATTAGTCGTCATCTATGAAGTTAACTCCTTTTATGGCTAACGTGAAAACGTTAAAGTTACTTATCTTATATGCAACTTGAGTACAACTTAGTTCGGTTGAGCATTTATCTGTCCCAAGCCTTAATCACGGACCACCCACAGAAGAATTACGCAATTTCCTCACCTAACACACCTTTTTATTTTTTTTATGCATTTGTTATAATTTGATCAGTCCATATGGGAACCTGTTATGGAGAGAACAGTTTAACCTTTCAAGAATGTGTCTCTTGGCAAAGATTAGGTCATTCCATTTCGTTTTTTCATGCATGCTGTGAATTGAGATGAGCGGTCGAATCCGCCGTATTGTTGATGAAATAATTTTCAATGAACGTTATGTCTTTATCAGGGTTATCGATGACAGATATTTTATTATCTCAGGCTTGGTGTAAACCCACTGAGTTACTACCAACTCGTCTGATTTTAATATCGATCATAAGTTAAACGATGCAAGCTAATCCTCTAGGATAGCTTTTCAAGTAAATTTCGTCTACATACACGGAAAAAGTTACATCGTCAGCAGTAGACACTCAGTTCGTGAAAAGGCACAACTCATTTCAGTTGAAGCACAAAAAGCAAATTCAATTCAGAACAATGACTTTGAGCCATCAGCATAAATTGGATAATTAAAATACAAAATTGAAGTGAAAGGTTTCATTACGTTTATAATCAAAAGTATTGTCTTCAGTTTTCTAGTTGAATTTGTCGGTCGATCCAATTACGCGTAGTGATATCATTTTAGTACAATACTCTAAACTGTAATACATTAAACTGCAATCATAGTGGTAGCTAAATGAACCAAATCTAGGATCGATTTCCACCAACGCCACAGGTCTATATCCATCCGTCCATATCCATTTACAGGACTTAAAGCTACTGCCAAAAGCGTTTCAGTATCCTAAGGGAACTTACTAGCAGAATGATAAGAAACTCCTTATCCAGGTATCTATGTGCCAAGTTTCAGCAAAATCACTTCAGCGTCAGCAGCTTTAGACGTGAAAACGTAACAGGTGGACAAACCGAAAGACTCACTTTCGCATTTATAATATTAAAGCATAGTTGTTAGAATGAAAAAATCACTTTAGCAGGATAGATGAATCCCCTAGCATATTTTCACAGCCCACCGTAAGTTTAGTTACCCATTCAATTTGTTGCACGCATGGCTTCCCAGACGGTTCGTGCAAGCAAAGTAAAATCATAAGTTCATAACTCACGAATCCAGTATCCAACAATAGAAACACCGTAGATTTAACAATTGCCGATGATTACATTGTAATTATTTTAATAATATTTAATGACTATATTACTGACTGATCATGCGAGTTAGCTGTAAGTTAACACAGCACCTATATAAATGTATGTTTATCAATGATTATTGAATACCTTCGGTAATAAATTGGTCTTGAATATCTTTCGATCGTTAATTAAGTACATAATAGAGAAACATCATTATACAGCAAAACAGCTAATCTAGATGAACTCTAGGAAAATAGCAACCATAATTATATCAACTCTAATGTATCAAAGAATGTCGTAGGCACAAGTAATCTTCTACTTATTATGGAAACACAAGCTGATGACTATAGCAAAAAGTGTAGGCTTTATAGGCCTACTTTAAAACCTAATAAATCCGCATTGATATAACATTTCATCAAGCCAGCAATTAACATATTCATGTAACGTCACGTCATCATAACCGCTAATGTTCCGCTCGTTTGAAACCTGTCATCATCAAGGTCATGGCGTAGGTATATCATGTTCTATAACACTAGTAATTTATTGGCGCCTCTCGCGTTTTTATGGAGGAAATTGTGAATGACGAATACGTCACCCTGAGCCATAATCATAATTTAATAAAGAGTGACTGCTTCAAAAAATTAAAATGTGGCACCACTGTTACCAACTAAACAAAGCAGACAAAGATTTAAGAACGCAGAAAGCCAATAAGAACGATGACACAACTCATAAATCCTTACCTAACAGTCAAGACATTCCTAATGACCATTGAATTACTATAGGAGATGAGTACGCAAGAAGAGACATTGACCCTTGCAATCCGGTCAACGGTGAAGGTAACATTCTTTATAGCGGAAATACCTTGTAGTCTCTGCAACTATAGTGTCGCCAAGAATGATTTCTTTAAGCTTCCATTCCTCCACAGGAAGGAGATAACACGTTTATCAAAGCCAGGTGCAAGTCAACTGAAGTAACAAAGTTTAGTAGGAACGTGTTGGGACAGGTAGTAACGTGTTTAAGAGCATTGATATGGAATTTAATGTCGATAAGTATGTTAAGCGTGACATTCAAATGATGAGACGAATTTGGAATGCCGAGCTTTATTTTTGCATGTTAGGGAATACATTTGGAGTAGGTAGTTATTAATTTTGTGATATTTCAGACTGGAGACATAAAAGAGATTCAAAATACATAAAAAATCATCCATACTTACTTTGTAAAGCCCACAAGATTAACCATTTGTGCAATTCTTCTCAATAGATGAAATCAGTACTATGATCGTAATGTGATCGGTAGTAGGTTATTTATTAGAGTAATTTCATTCATAACATCTCATAAAGAACAGAAACCGAACTTGAAATCTCCAGACAATGACCAGTCACGATCTAAAGCCCAGCAATTTCAAGTTAGTCACAGCAGACCCAGCAAGCCATAACTAACTCATAAGCTACGGCAGATTCACTCAGCTCGGTTACACATTGAATACAACTAGAGCAGAACACCACAATAGAGTCGTCGACTTATATCCGACACGGTGTTAAATGTCAAGTTTTTATGAAAAAAGTTTTGGGTTAAGCATTCGAGTACTTGTGTTTAGGTCAAAATTATGTTTGAAGATGCGCTTTGCAATTAGGTATTTGAAAGTTAGAAATAGACGTGAAAATAAAGATAAGTCTTGTGAACTAATATGAAGAATAAGTACCATAAAATTACTAATGATAAATAATTGGTGTGTCCCAGGGGATTATCTTGGGTCCTATGATGATTTTAATCAATAGAGATGTGAAATCGGTTTCTGTTTTCGTGTTTTATTCATTAAGTCAAGACAATTAATGATCAAAACCATGCATGATGTAGATTGAAAATGAAATATTACCTAAACGTCGTACTGGTCAACCTACAAATCTGACCTAGAAAATCAGGATGAGTAACAACAACCTGTCTGCGACCTGGATTCCTTAATCATTGTTAAGGCCAGATGGCAGAGAGATGCTTGGCCCATCAAGCATGGTGAATCTGTTAGTCAACGCACGACTAATAGTAAATCTACAGCAAAGCTTTGGCAGCAGTCACTGGGTCAATGAAGACTCCTTAAAGAATCTTAAGCAATTCAAAGTAATAAATGACACTATTAACCGCTCCATTGATTATTTAAATCCTATTTTGTAGTTCAAATACTCAATCAATTGGAATCTTCCAAATTGGAAATTAAATTTGAGACTTTCAACGGTCATGTTTGAATTTAGAGTGGCACCGATACTTAAATGTCAGTTCTATTAATAGGTATAATTTAAATAGTTGCTATTAAAATGTTTGCTATGTTAATTGCAGTGCAATCTTGTGGATTGTGATTCATATACTAGAGCATGTTTAGTTGCCTCCGGAGTATAGTCATACATAACTTTTTATCTTCTATATTTTGTGGGTAAGTATTTTTTATTATTCTTGTAAATGATTTCCGTACATATTCGATAGTTCTAATGACGACCTATTCATAAAATTTACTTTTTTTTAAATGCGTCTTTGATTTCTTAAACAGCTTTGAAGGTGTACCTTGTCAACTTTTCTCAAACAAATCACCCGTCAATATGTTATATATCCCATGTGTAACATACAATCCGTTTTATTCCAACTCATTAACTCCTTTATCTTAAGCCTCATTGACACTTGCTCGTACGTAACAGTAATTACACAAAACTGTCTACGTTAACAATAGACAAAGTCGGTGAACTTGGCACGTGTAGTGTTGTATTTATAAACTGAAGTGGTAATGAATCAGTATTGATGACTCAGTTCAGTCAGGGTGGTGTAGAAAAACTTACGATTATAATAATTATATTGACTGGCGTAAAACGATATTGGTGAAGCGGGAATTCGTTTCAAAGCTCATATTTACTTTTTATGAATTGTGTACCTAGTCCTCAACAATTTAAGAAACCGTGGCTCAACTGTCTCTATGCCTACACGAACGATACGAACAAAATTATTTTAGATTGGGAATTTAATATATACTCGAATCGAATGACCAAAAAGGAGATTATTTTGTATTAGAAAGTAAACTTCTTTAATCAAATCCCCCATTATAAATTAACAAGAAAGGCAAAGTAAAAGAAGCAGAAACTACCTTTCTCAAAGTTCTATATCGCAGGGATGTATAATAACGTTAAACCAAAATGATATATATTTCACGGAATTCAAAAGTTACCTTACCACAGAACTGTTTCTAAAAAACTTGATTCGTAGATGACCGGAAATAATTGGGATAGCCCGAGCGGCCTTGCCCAAGGACTGGCCCTTGGATTTCGTTTTTTTTTTTTTTGCTTTTTTGTATTCGGAATTCAATTCGATGAGTTACAACGTGTGGTTTGGCTGTAAATATGGTGTTTAATTTTGATCCTGTGTATTTTGAGAAGCGTGTGTACGTGGTCGATCGATATTTAGATTTAGAAAATGATCCTAAAAACAAACATGCTACGAATGGAATACTAAGTTTATAATGAGTTTTCAACAGCCAATCACATCTCTTATCTTGCGTTTTATATGTGATGGATGAGTCGATATTTTTTTACCAGAAAATGGGGATAGTTCTCATGTTAATTACTTAATTATTAAACTAAGTTTGAGTAAACCGAGGAATAATTAAAATCCAATTTTTCTTTCTTAAATGCACTTCTTCAATTAATTCCTGCATATGGGTGACTGCTTTGCTCTTGAAACACAACGAGCGTGACGATACCTAATAAGAAACACAACGAGCATTAGACAAGCTAATATGCCTCGCTACTGCAGAAAATCCTCGAAAAGTCACGCTTCGAAATCCGTGTCATCAATTTAACGCCCATATTGCAAATCTTTTGTGAAAAATTACTTGTAAAAGTCATCTTTTGTGATCACGTTTATTTTTGCACAAAGTTCTTTTTAAACTTGTGAAATATTTCAAATGTCTGCGTCTTTTATGCAAGTTGACTGCATTCCAACTGTAAAATACAGTTTTCCAGTATCTTGACAAGAAATGAATCTTTTATCGTGATTGCCTGAAGTCGATTGACATTCGTCGTTGGCGTCAAAGTTTGGCCATCACCTTCGAATAATCCTACTTTTCTTTTGTGATTTGGATCAGCACAGCAGTACCAATATGGGCTATAATTCTGCCTTAATTGAAATATTATTTGCCATTAATTTTCGAATTCCCTCGTTGAAAACTATTAATTTATTTACCATCTACATATAACCACCGGAAAATGGCAAACGTCGTTAGATTGTAAAATATCGCGTGAAATTGTAAACTATTCTAAATAAGACACGGATTTATTGTTTTTAAAACGATTTTTTATAATAAATCGAGAAATTATAATCTAATCAGGATGTTTTACAATCTTACGAAGTGTGCAATTTTCCGGTGACATAGGTACATCTAAAACAAACCGCAAACGCCGATGTTCTCACCAACGGGCAGTACAATTTATGCAACTAATTGATATGCTAGGACCGCTATTTCTTTGTCTATGCACCGAGGTCGGAATCCGTAGCAACGCAAACCTGTTACCTCATACCATGGTGAACGAGATTACTGAAGGGAATTGAACTGACATCGGGTTTAAAGTTGATATAATGGACATGAGAGAGGGATACTTATAATGAATGGCACCCTGTGTTGCTGTGTTGCATGAATATCTGATTGCATTTTTGTCCGTTTCCGTAACAAGTCTATGGCAGGGCTCAGAAACCCGTTGCGGAAATTTTCCGAAAGAGTCACCGCGGCCCCGGAACGCAAAGGGCTTTAGAAGGAACACGGAAGGGTTTTAGTCAGTAAGAGTCTGACACGCCCTTCCGCTCCACCCAGAGCGGAAGAAGTCAATTGATGATTTCCCATCCTTAAAAGAAAAAGGGCTCAGAAACCCATTACATGTAGTTGTTTCACCTTCTTGTACTTCTGTGCGCTAATAAACGTATTTGAGTAGATTGAAGTTTCCTAAGTTGGGCGTCTCTTAAACTGCGGAGTTCCTTAATCCTTCATTATACACCAAACATATACATAACTAGTGACTTTTTTAGATGTGTAGGTATCTATGAAGTGGTAATTGCTTGTTGACTTACCAGCTACTTTCAGTTATCTACATTTTTGCCCTTACATGCATGGGAAAAACTATAGGTATAACTCGTAACCATTCTGATATTACTGCAGATAAACTTTATCCTGAATCATGATCATCATTCTGTTACTCCTATCCTTATTTATATAGGGTCGGCGTAACATGTCTTCTTCTTCCATACTTCTCTATTAAGAAAGACGACGACGGCCGGTTTCAATAACGTATCTCGTCGTTCCAACAGTAGCTGAAACGTCATGTTACAAAGGCAAACATGACGTTTCGGCTACTGTTGGTAGCTAATTGGACAGTTGGTTAAAGATAGATACGTTATTGAGACCGGCCGTAAAAGGACCCTTCTCTAGATATTATACATATATCAATATTTTCATCCAGTATCTACATTTCTTTTTTTTTTTCTTAAAGACGTTTTTTTCAATTTATCCAATTCCTTCCAGTTCCTTAAACAATTTTGATGAGCAAACAAGTGCTGTGTATCATTAACGCTTTTTTTAATTACATTCTATGCGGTGTTACACTTCCGTGGTGTTACCTTACTTCCTCAAGGAGCTATTGAAGAAATGTTACTTGAATGGCTTCATGTATACATTTGGTATCAAATAGCATTAGGGTGGTTGAGGTGTTCGAATTATGTTTGTAATTTTAAAGCTTTAATATTATCCATACTTTGTACAATATTCTGACAAATAAATGCATTCTTTCTTTCTTTCTTTCTTTCATTACAATTGCAAAAGAACTTGGCCCAAAGGAAATAAATACTAAAAATATTCTGCTTTTAATTTTCAAGATTAGAAACAAAATTTAGGATTCGTTGAATCTCGTGAGTTTGGAGGAATTACGTTACCCAAAAAATTGGGGCGTTTTTCAATTCTATTAGATTAAAACTCCTTTAAAGAGTATTTATTTTCTATTAAGTTGCCTATCTTCACATAGTATACAAAAGAGTCGCTTCACGCGATTGTACGCTTAGATCTTTTAAACTACGCAACAGATTTTAATGCGTTTTTCACTATCATTTAGAAAATTTCTTCCGGAAGGTTTATATGTTAATGCATTGTAATTAAAATTATTGATAGTGTAGAAAAGTCGATGTTTTGCCAAGTGTCCAATAAGCGAATACCTGAATACCTGAATATTACCTGTACGAAGCCGGGGCGGCAAGAAGGTACCTTTTTCGCGCTTGTTTTCTGACTTGGCGATCACTGGTATTACATGTTTTGACATTCAATAGATACGGAGTAGATTCAATTACTTGTTCTTAGCCGTAACTTTGAAATAATATGCATGATGGAATTAATATCAAAACTTTTTTTAAAAAAAAAAAAAAAAAAAAATTTGTACAAATTGGTTCTGTAAACATTGTTATTTAACATTGAGCCTCTCCATTTTATGTAATTTCATAGCGGTCAAGTGACCATGGATATATTCAATCCTTTCCTTTCTGATTCCATCTTCAGCTTAAATATTTAAATGCGACGATACACCTAAGTGTTCAAATTATCAAGCTAATTGGAACTCAATTAAACATGCAACAACTATTTTGCAATGATTCTGAATATTATATTCCCGCTTTTATTTTAAACTGCATGGTCTTTCATGTACTTAGGTAATTGGTAATATGATAAAATTGCACCAACAAAAATAACCTTCTAAAATATTACGTAACTACCTGCATTTTGTGATATTAGAAATAGTAAGAATAATAATGAATTCAAAAATAAGCTCTTTAAGCTACTAAATGACAAGGTATATTATTCAGTCAAAGAGTATTTGGATGACAAATTCTGATGAATATTTATAATTTATATTTTTTGATACTTTCATGACATTATCACTACCTTATCGACAAAATTTTGATAATTTGACATGCATATACTCGTACTTTTGACATTATTATTAACATTTTTATATTTTTTATACTTTCATGACATTTTCCCTATGTTATTGACACAATTTTGATAATTTGACATGCATATACTCGTACATTTTATGTTATTAATATTCTAAAACTGATTTTGTATGCCTATCGGCGGGACATGGTCTGTACATTAATCTATTGAAAAACACCTGTAATCAGTTAATCACCTATGTTCACAAAATGAATAAATGAATTTGAATTTGAATTTGAATTTGTTTTGTTTTGACTATGACTTCTGCCTTGCTTTTCAGTTTGTTGCTACCATGTCAGTTGACTTGCTCTTTCGTAGCGTTATAACAATATGATTGGTTCAAAACTCATTCACGTGAACTCCGCAGACGTTGGGTAATTTTTGGGTAACACAACTTAACAGTGAATATTTTTTTTTTAGTTTTTAACTTTATCAAATTCTCTTGTGATTAATCGTTTTTTTGGTCATTCTAACTAGTACAAAATACAAATATAGTACATCAAATCTTTGATTTATTACTCACATAAAAACTGGTTAAAGTACTTAATAGTACAGAATACCGAATACGGGTCCAAATACAGCAATATGAGGATTCCTCGATGTAATGAGTGTGCGCGTGGGCAAGCCCGGTTTACCCACGCCCGGTGACCTAGCGAACTTGAAATAACTAAAGAAACCACTGACTGTTTTATTTAGCGTCCATATGTAGAACATTCCTCGGGCTTTACTTACAAAATATCACGATAAGTGATTTGTATTGCAATAAGAATTATTTACAAAGGATCTTTAATTTCTTTCGTAGCTTTGAACATCAAAAGTTTAATTTTGGTAATTTGAAAATATTCAAGATAGATAAAATCAATTATCATCAATTTATCATTCTCGACGCAGCGTTGGAAGGCCTCCCACAAGGTGGACCGATGACCTGGGTGCGGGAATCCGTTAGATGGGAGACGCACAAGACCCGTCAGTTTGGCGACACTTGGGGGAGGCCTATGACCCTATGTCCAGTACCTATCTGATGTCTTTTGGCTGAAATGATGATAATGATGATCATGGTTCTCTTGATCTTTTCCCAATTTATTTGCAGTCGGCAAAACATTTCTCTATTAGTCGTCATCTATGAAGTTAACTCCTTTTATGGCTAACGTGAAAACGTTAAAGTTACTTATCTTATATGCAACTTGAGTACAACTTAGTTCGGTTGAGCATTTATCTGTCCCAAGCCTTAATCACGGACCACCCACAGAAGAATTACGCAATTTCCTCACCTAACACACCTTTTTATTTTTTTTATGCATTTGTTATAATTTGATCAGTCCATATGGGAACCTGTTATGGAGAGAACAGTTTAACCTTTCAAGAATGTGTCTCTTGGCAAAGATTAGGTCATTCCATTTCGTTTTTTCATGCATGCTGTGAATTGAGATGAGCGGTCGAATCCGCCGTATTGTTGATGAAATAATTTTCAATGAACGTTATGTCTTTATCAGGGTTATCGATGACAGATATTTTATTATCTCAGGCTTGGTGTAAACCCACTGAGTTACTACCAACTCGTCTGATTTTAATATCGATCATAAGTTAAACGATGCAAGCTAATCCTCTAGGATAGCTTTTCAAGTAAATTTCGTCTACATACACGGAAAAAGTTACATCGTCAGCAGTAGACACTCAGTTCGTGAAAAGGCACAACTCATTTCAGTTGAAGCACAAAAAGCAAATTCAATTCAGAACAATGACTTTGAGCCATCAGCATAAATTGGATAATTAAAATACAAAATTGAAGTGAAAGGTTTCATTACGTTTATAATCAAAAGTATTGTCTTCAGTTTTCTAGTTGAATTTGTCGGTCGATCCAATTACGCGTAGTGATATCATTTTAGTACAATACTCTAAACTGTAATACATTAAACTGCAATCATAGTGGTAGCTAAATGAACCAAATCTAGGATCGATTTCCACCAACGCCACAGGTCTATATCCATCCGTCCATATCCATTTACAGGACTTAAAGCTACTGCCAAAAGCGTTTCAGTATCCTAAGGGAACTTACTAGCAGAATGATAAGAAACTCCTTATCCAGGTATCTATGTGCCAAGTTTCAGCAAAATCACTTCAGCGTCAGCAGCTTTAGACGTGAAAACGTAACAGGTGGACAAACCGAAAGACTCACTTTCGCATTTATAATATTAAAGCATAGTTGTTAGAATGAAAAAATCACTTTAGCAGGATAGATGAATCCCCTAGCATATTTTCACAGCCCACCGTAAGTTTAGTTACCCATTCAATTTGTTGCACGCATGGCTTCCCAGACGGTTCGTGCAAGCAAAGTAAAATCATAAGTTCATAACTCACGAATCCAGTATCCAACAATAGAAACACCGTAGATTTAACAATTGCCGATGATTACATTGTAATTATTTTAATAATATTTAATGACTATATTACTGACTGATCATGCGAGTTAGCTGTAAGTTAACACAGCACCTATATAAATGTATGTTTATCAATGATTATTGAATACCTTCGGTAATAAATTGGTCTTGAATATCTTTCGATCGTTAATTAAGTACATAATAGAGAAACATCATTATACAGCAAAACAGCTAATCTAGATGAACTCTAGGAAAATAGCAACCATAATTATATCAACTCTAATGTATCAAAGAATGTCGTAGGCACAAGTAATCTTCTACTTATTATGGAAACACAAGCTGATGACTATAGCAAAAAGTGTAGGCTTTATAGGCCTACTTTAAAACCTAATAAATCCGCATTGATATAACATTTCATCAAGCCAGCAATTAACATATTCATGTAACGTCACGTCATCATAACCGCTAATGTTCCGCTCGTTTGAAACCTGTCATCATCAAGGTCATGGCGTAGGTATATCATGTTCTATAACACTAGTAATTTATTGGCGCCTCTCGCGTTTTTATGGAGGAAATTGTGAATGACGAATACGTCACCCTGAGCCATAATCATAATTTAATAAAGAGTGACTGCTTCAAAAAATTAAAATGTGGCACCACTGTTACCAACTAAACAAAGCAGACAAAGATTTAAGAACGCAGAAAGCCAATAAGAACGATGACACAACTCATAAATCCTTACCTAACAGTCAAGACATTCCTAATGACCATTGAATTACTATAGGAGATGAGTACGCAAGAAGAGACATTGACCCTTGCAATCCGGTCAACGGTGAAGGTAACATTCTTTATAGCGGAAATACCTTGTAGTCTCTGCAACTATAGTGTCGCCAAGAATGATTTCTTTAAGCTTCCATTCCTCCACAGGAAGGAGATAACACGTTTATCAAAGCCAGGTGCAAGTCAACTGAAGTAACAAAGTTTAGTAGGAACGTGTTGGGACAGGTAGTAACGTGTTTAAGAGCATTGATATGGAATTTAATGTCGATAAGTATGTTAAGCGTGACATTCAAATGATGAGACGAATTTGGAATGCCGAGCTTTATTTTTGCATGTTAGGGAATACATTTGGAGTAGGTAGTTATTAATTTTGTGATATTTCAGACTGGAGACATAAAAGAGATTCAAAATACATAAAAAATCATCCATACTTACTTTGTAAAGCCCACAAGATTAACCATTTGTGCAATTCTTCTCAATAGATGAAATCAGTACTATGATCGTAATGTGATCGGTAGTAGGTTATTTATTAGAGTAATTTCATTCATAACATCTCATAAAGAACAGAAACCGAACTTGAAATCTCCAGACAATGACCAGTCACGATCTAAAGCCCAGCAATTTCAAGTTAGTCACAGCAGACCCAGCAAGCCATAACTAACTCATAAGCTACGGCAGATTCACTCAGCTCGGTTACACATTGAATACAACTAGAGCAGAACACCACAATAGAGTCGTCGACTTATATCCGACACGGTGTTAAATGTCAAGTTTTTATGAAAAAAGTTTTGGGTTAAGCATTCGAGTACTTGTGTTTAGGTCAAAATTATGTTTGAAGATGCGCTTTGCAATTAGGTATTTGAAAGTTAGAAATAGACGTGAAAATAAAGATAAGTCTTGTGAACTAATATGAAGAATAAGTACCATAAAATTACTAATGATAAATAATTGGTGTGTCCCAGGGGATTATCTTGGGTCCTATGATGATTTTAATCAATAGAGATGTGAAATCGGTTTCTGTTTTCGTGTTTTATTCATTAAGTCAAGACAATTAATGATCAAAACCATGCATGATGTAGATTGAAAATGAAATATTACCTAAACGTCGTACTGGTCAACCTACAAATCTGACCTAGAAAATCAGGATGAGTAACAACAACCTGTCTGCGACCTGGATTCCTTAATCATTGTTAAGGCCAGATGGCAGAGAGATGCTTGGCCCATCAAGCATGGTGAATCTGTTAGTCAACGCACGACTAATAGTAAATCTACAGCAAAGCTTTGGCAGCAGTCACTGGGTCAATGAAGACTCCTTAAAGAATCTTAAGCAATTCAAAGTAATAAATGACACTATTAACCGCTCCATTGATTATTTAAATCCTATTTTGTAGTTCAAATACTCAATCAATTGGAATCTTCCAAATTGGAAATTAAATTTGAGACTTTCAACGGTCATGTTTGAATTTAGAGTGGCACCGATACTTAAATGTCAGTTCTATTAATAGGTATAATTTAAATAGTTGCTATTAAAATGTTTGCTATGTTAATTGCAGTGCAATCTTGTGGATTGTGATTCATATACTAGAGCATGTTTAGTTGCCTCCGGAGTATAGTCATACATAACTTTTTATCTTCTATATTTTGTGGGTAAGTATTTTTTATTATTCTTGTAAATGATTTCCGTACATATTCGATAGTTCTAATGACGACCTATTCATAAAATTTACTTTTTTTTAAATGCGTCTTTGATTTCTTAAACAGCTTTGAAGGTGTACCTTGTCAACTTTTCTCAAACAAATCACCCGTCAATATGTTATATATCCCATGTGTAACATACAATCCGTTTTATTCCAACTCATTAACTCCTTTATCTTAAGCCTCATTGACACTTGCTCGTACGTAACAGTAATTACACAAAACTGTCTACGTTAACAATAGACAAAGTCGGTGAACTTGGCACGTGTAGTGTTGTATTTATAAACTGAAGTGGTAATGAATCAGTATTGATGACTCAGTTCAGTCAGGGTGGTGTAGAAAAACTTACGATTATAATAATTATATTGACTGGCGTAAAACGATATTGGTGAAGCGGGAATTCGTTTCAAAGCTCATATTTACTTTTTATGAATTGTGTACCTAGTCCTCAACAATTTAAGAAACCGTGGCTCAACTGTCTCTATGCCTACACGAACGATACGAACAAAATTATTTTAGATTGGGAATTTAATATATACTCGAATCGAATGACCAAAAAGGAGATTATTTTGTATTAGAAAGTAAACTTCTTTAATCAAATCCCCCATTATAAATTAACAAGAAAGGCAAAGTAAAAGAAGCAGAAACTACCTTTCTCAAAGTTCTATATCGCAGGGATGTATAATAACGTTAAACCAAAATGATATATATTTCACGGAATTCAAAAGTTACCTTACCACAGAACTGTTTCTAAAAAACTTGATTCGTAGATGACCGGAAATAATTGGGATAGCCCGAGCGGCCTTGCCCAAGGACTGGCCCTTGGATTTCGTTTTTTTTTTTTTTGCTTTTTTGTATTCGGAATTCAATTCGATGAGTTACAACGTGTGGTTTGGCTGTAAATATGGTGTTTAATTTTGATCCTGTGTATTTTGAGAAGCGTGTGTACGTGGTCGATCGATATTTAGATTTAGAAAATGATCCTAAAAACAAACATGCTACGAATGGAATACTAAGTTTATAAAATCAACAGTTATGGAAAAAGTTGTGCTCAGGAATTGTTACAAAGATGCTGGAAGAATATTGTGAATCAGATATTGTAGGTCGAAGATCTTGAGATCTAAATTGACGAGGAGATGGATCTTATGAAAGCGAAAATGTGTCACAAAACAAATGAAGATCGCAGAGTTGAGAAGCGCTCTTTTCTTGATTTCAATCCAATTTGCTTCAGCAAACAAGAGCAACTATGGTGCCTGTTTCTGATATACACCAACCATAACCATAGAAAGTAATTTATAGGTATTTGTAATAAATAAATCGTGATCTTTCCTTATCAACACGAACAGAACAGATTATGAACGGTACCAAATATTGCTTTAGGAAAAAAATCCATGGTAAAAGGTCCCCCATCATCGCTCACTAATATTATTACAGTAAATTACATTCTGTAGTTTCTATTTATATCTAACCGGAATGGTGCGTACAACTGATGAAATGTCTATAGTCTTTACTATTTTAGAAGAAACTCTATTTATTATTAGAAAGTTTATTATCTAAGATTGAATCTCTTCCAATTCCATAAGTAATGTGAATAATAATTCATCATGAATTCATACTTCATATGTCATGAACTTCTTCCTCAATACGCGTTTGTTTTTCTATGTCCCCATCATCTGTCATATTGACTGTAGACAGATCGTCTTCTTTATTTAGTATATAGTTGATTTTGAAAAGTAAGGAATCTCGGATTCATATTTAAGAAACGAGAATGAAGAATTCAGCAACAAATTCATCAAGACATTTGAATACTAACCTGAATTAATTGTAGCACTTAATTTGACATCGAATATATCAATCAGAATTCATTGATCAGAGCAAATTTTGCTATAACAAACCATTCCTTTTCACAATTACATAAGGTTTAATTTTCTTTATGTTATGTGGTATTGAAAGAACCGGTCTTGAATGACCTCGGGTATGAAACATACGGATAGAATAACGATTCAAAATTCCATACGAGGTTCGTTCACGAGGCTTGATGTGTAACATCACGGATTTCCGTTATTGGTAGGCAGATATACAGGTGCGCCATTCTTGCAGCCAGGTTGGATAATTAAGTAACCATTCCAAGCTTAGAGAGAGATCCCTATTGTAAGAAAGTCGGTTTTATGCACGTTCTCCAAGGAGATCTACGCTTTCGAACGTTTAATTAGGTTCTGACTGAACGATTCCTTGACAATCCAAAAGCGCCTGTAAGTTGTTTAATTGAAATAAATGGTGTGAGTTTGCTACTATCATTCACGAAAGGTTTAGCTCAGGTTCTATGCTTTCAGATACCGATTCTTAGGTACGAAGCTATGCCATAGGACTTGAACATAGCTTTACAGATGAGAGGCATGGTCAGGTTAGCAAGTTCAGGTTTATATGAGCTAAAGCTAGCTAATTTGTACGCATAAGCAATTTTCGAGCAATTAATCTGCTGAGCCTTTTCCTACCTCAGTTAGGGTCGGCGTCTGACCGAATGCTGTTGAATACCACTCTTTTACATGGAGCGACTCATCTGTGTCTGGGTGTAATTTGTCTATAATATGTATGGTATGTATTTAGAAATATATAAGTATGTTTATCAGTTGTCTGGTTGCCATAGCACAGGCTCTGCCTAGTTTGGGATCGGATGACCGTGTGTGAGTTGTCCCAAGATATTATTATTATTTAGATATTATTTTCTCCACAACCCAGGAAATAGGTAACACGAATCACGATTTCCTTTGACAAGACTGCTGTCAAATTCATGACTTCTAGTGGCCCGTAACGACTGCCTAAACGATAAAATTAAATCTTCCAAACAAAATTATCGAAATAAACAGGTAATTTTGAAAACATGAAGGGTCTTTCAATGATTAAATGCATGTAGTTGAATAAGACGAAAATAAAGAAACTCAATTTCACACGATCGAGATTCTTTAACAAAAGGCAGGAGCTTTTTATACGTACCTATGTTCTCATGAGAAAGCTCATTCAAAAGATTTTGGTCTTTTTGGTTCCTTTTATGTGATTTTTTCTTTGGACTGGAAGATTGGTAGTTTTGTGTTTTGGTTGTTAGTAGTAAAACGAGGTGCATGTATGCATGTTCACGAGTGAATACATTTTAAAACTTTGTGTTAATGTGTTAATATTGTAAACGCTTGTTTGAACCGTCACTTATAATAAACATGAATATTGTAGCTGTTTATTGTTCCATTAAATAAAATAAAATATTGTAGCTCCTAATTTTTTCATGATTTTTATTTTAAACTTAATATACAATAGTAGTGTTGGGGTGTGCGGTAGTGGTTATTTATTTAACCATAGCTTTGATGTTAATATCGCCACAATTGTCATTGCCTAATTAATAAAGTAAGACTTGCCGTGTATTCTAGCAGCTACTACTGCTATTCATTCAAATATCAAGCAGTTTACCGTAGAATGTTGATGGTATTATTAAAACAGGACAATATACTGAGTGGGCTAAGGCTGTTCACACAAAATCCATTCACTTCATCACAAAAACTAGATGCATCCACACATTTTGTGAATGCACCGTGTTTATAGAAGGCCAGTACAATCGTTTTACCTTTTTCGCCTAGGTTCTTGAGAAACTTAAAATTTTGATAAACCAATTATGAAAAGACCAAGCAAGCAGAGTGGCCTAATGGACAGTGGCCATTTTAGGTTTAAGATTACCTTTGAGATACTTATCGATGTCTGGATAGTATTTTTTCCATAGAGCAAGATTAAATACTTGTGGCGTAGACGATGAAATCTATTGAAATTTTGGAAGATGTAACTATTTATTTTGTGTAGATCTCTTCTTATTATGTACTACAGATCATTCTATGGTAAAAATATTACGTTGCCAGTCTATTAGAGTCTCCCCAATCTTGGATGTAAACTCCTCGTATGAAACCATCCTTAGCAATACTTCGCATTAGGCATTGTACTATGTAGGTAAATACAATGTTTACAAACTATAAATCCACTACAACACACAGTTACTTACGACAGTTTAAATCAATGGTATGTACGCTATTGTCATACTAATTTAGTTTTCAGTAGCGTATGCATTGGTTAACGTTCTACTAATATTACAAGCACGTTTCATAGAACAAAATATGTTCAGAATGTGTTTATAATGTCATTATTTTAAGTATGTGGTCGAGCTGGCTTCTGGACTCCATACGAAAGTGCATTAAACTTTTGAATGCCCTTTTTGGATATAATTTCATTTAAAAGCATGTATTGATAATGAATAAGGCCTTTGGCGTTCACTGTTTGGTGTTAATTTTTTTCTGGTGTTATCCAAAAACATGCCTATTTGTTGTCTAATCTTCCTTCAGGTCTCTAATCTCTCTAATCTAGTGGAGGCTATACCTTTCTTCTTCTTATTATCTTCTATGTCAGTGAGAAAATGAAGTCTTTAGAATGAAAGACTAGCTGTTGACTAATTAAAAATTAAAGACCACACGCCTAAACATATTCAAATATACTCGCAGGACCCAATTGGACCTATATCACATTAGCAAATCTTTCCTTTGCCTTTCAATATCCTGTTAAGTAACCCGAGCACTACATGCTCCAGTTTCAACACCAAATTTTTAAACCATTACAAAATTAATTAAAGGAACTCGAAACCGTAACACCAACTATGCATTTGTCTGCAATTTGAACAAAACACACGTCCTCCGTAATACTCAACCTCATAGCGTAAGCCGAATTCGTTTAGTTTGCGATATTTTGAAGATTTTCATCTATTTTCTTGCTATTCAACTGTTTTATCCCAGCAATGGATCATGCAAATCTCGATGTTGTTTTCCCATGTTGTTTGTTACGCGTTTCTCAGTGGAAGCTTGCACCTGCCTTCCGATTTTGCCATAAATTATGAACACAGGTCGATTCTTGCTTAGAAAACAAGTTTGTACGCAATTATAGTCCGATAGCTCTTGAGAAATATGTTATTTGAATTCTTTTGGTCGTGTTTCTATGAGAACGACGAGAATAGATTTCTGCTAATGGTCATGAGTCTTGAAGTCTAGAATGTGGTTTCGACTTGCATTTTCTAGATGATAGCTCTAACGCACTTGCAATAAAATAAATTTTACTAAAATTAGGCAGTAGGACCTTTAATTCAATATATTCTACTTGTTGCCAAGCACTTAGTTCCGAACAATCAATTAAAACAGATTAAGAATAGGAAAAATACCATTCAACGCAGTTCCATCTTCTAGAGTTTGAATCAAGAATTCAAGAGTTTGAAGCTTGTCTCAATCCTATTAAAAGCTTCACGCATATTTTCTCTAACGAGGTGTACAGACCGACTAACGACAATCTATTGTTACAATACTTATTGTCTGGCTTCATTCCAAGCGATACAAGAAGTATTAAGTTGCTTCCGACGTTTTAATATGGATCAAAATGTGGGAGGTCTGACTTCAGTTATTCTGCATGACCAAACTTTCCCGTGTAGATGTTGACATTATCTAATCTGATGATCGAGGGCCATTATGTACATTTGAACTGATTTATCTTTATATTTTGTCAATCATCTGACATTGATCGGTACCTGATTGGCACTTAATGCGCCCAGCCTTTTGAGATTAAATTAACTTAAGATCGGAGGAAGAGCTGATGCAGGCACAAGTTGACATGGAGATCGGGGTTGCATGTTTTCTGCTTCGATAGATCTCTATTTGCTTTCATCAACTCAATAGCATTGAACGTGGCAATGCTGCCAGTCTTCTGGGCACGTTTTCTCGGATTAGATTTCATTTCAAATTATGTAGATTCAAGCTAATAATGTACATTTATTGTTGAAACGTAATAAAAGAAACGAAATTACTCAATAGCCATATCATTTTTCATACAATCTACCCATCGTTTGGTCATGCTCTACTCTTACAACCAGCCTCATTCATATACAAAACCTTGACATTGATACTACACATTATTATCATCTCCAAAGCTGGTCTTTATTGGTCCTTTGGTACTAACAGCCTCTATGCTTACAACTTCGATATTAAAAGCTGAGTGTCTGAATACCGCTGATGGCATTGCTTACAACAATTTGCAGTCGCCAAAGGTCAGAACCGAGAGACCTCTGCAACCGGTTCCTTGTACAAAGTAGAAAATGATTTGCCTACTTTATGCTTTATTTTGTGGTCGTGCTTAGTTTATTGTTATTGTGTCTTTTAAATCACCTCTGTCCTCTGACCGTGAGCGGTCATTGGTATGTTGTTGGTGAATGTATGGGCACTGCGGAGTAATTGCTCGTAGTCTTAGGACTAATATCTTGTATAGTAAACATTTAATTTGTCATTGGAATAGGCGAAGTAACTGTTTCATTGTTGAGGCAAAGCTAGGGGAAGATTGAAATTCCAACAATTTGTTTCAGCTTTTTGTCTCTAATCCAGGTAGGATTTTTCAATTCAAGCTCGATATTTATCTGAATTTTCACATAGTCCAATAGAAATTCTTTGTGACACTAATTTAGTTGCATGTTACGTTACTTTCAAATCAGCTTTTCTTTGATCTTCATCTTTGAGCACTCAAATAACACAAAACATATTTTGGTCCTTCTTCCCAACCCTCGCTCGCTCGGTATTCCTTTCTCTCGCAAGCTAATTCATAACATTTTCGTTATCTAAAACATCAAAATAGCACTTTCTGACCTGTCTCTGTGCCAGTGCTCCCTGAGCTATGCGGTCACGGTATAAATACAAGCAACCCGGAAAGTAATACCGGTTGAGGCACGTAACATGGGGTCACATGCTCTGCCCTACATGCTTGGCTTTTCCAAATTACTGTTTAACTTTGAAAGTGATCTATAAATTTTGTAGTAACACAAATTTTGATTGAAGACTCTTCAAAAGCTTTCTGTGTTTCTTTAAGCTTTCCTAAATTGTTTCACGAAACTCAAGCTTAGAAGATGTCGTGATCATCATTTCAGGCTAGAACCATCCACTACCCGATAAATGGACTTAGGCCACTTAGGCCTTCTTTACTTTCTGCAAAGATCTGTGCTCTAAAAATCTTGTATTTTCAGCTTTTTTAGTTTCTCCGGTTCAACTGCAAGGTAAATGCCTCCCTTTCTTCTTTCCATTCATCCCGGCTTTATAAAATGGAGACCAATCTTATCGATAGCCTTCAGGCTCCTCATCTTTCACTCTCTAAATTTCTCTCATTTCAAAAATTGGTTTAGCTTACTTTATACGCTGAACGCTCGTATTTGAAACTGTCGATTTCATTAAGTTGGTTGAAAGGTTGATGAATATGAACTTCTTTTACCATGAAGAATAAAGGAACAGCTTGTAAGGAATCCTGGGTACACCTTAAATTGCCTCTTATTTACCAGGAAAATAAACCGGTACAGTTCTGATGTAGTAGATGATAAAGTAGTTGTGTTTGACGGTAATCAAAGACTTAACAGCTACTACTAGTTGTACAACTGCTTAGTGAACAGCTGATTGCAAAGTAGCAACTCTTTTCGGAGACCGTATTAGTATATGTTTATGTTCTCTTGTTTTAATTTGATGATTTTCAACGTGCAAGGTATCTCAATTTGATATAATTATACCGATTACATTATTTGTAGTGGTTCATCATTGTCAGTTTGTTTTGCTAAGTAACTTCATCGACTTGGAATGGTTCCGGAATATGAGCTCGAATGAATTTGTTGATTACCTACATTCCTTTGAAGCAAACCGCTAAAATGCCATAATAGTCAAATGGGTGCAGCAATCAACATCTTGAGGAAAAAACCATAACAGTAGCTAACGAGCTCAGCGAATTAACACAACTGTGCAAGGCATTGGTACGATATCATAACGGATCGTATTCTCACGCAACTGAAAACAATATTAATATGAATGTGGATAGTTGGTTTGAAAAACTTGATAAAGAACGGCCTAGGCGCGTGCGAGCCAATATCAACCGTTGAACACTGAGCATTTTTTATCGAACCATTCACGAATAACCGCCACTTCGGACCGTTAACACCTGCTCTGCCTACCTTACACAAACAGACGCTGATAAAAGCAAAGCAATCTCAACAAACTGCCGAATTCCATAATAAACCTTAGAAGTCTCTGCCATCAACAGTTATAGCATTAATTATACGAAAAATACTTAAGAACCCGATAGTCGAGTTGAAAACTTGAAGTTTTCTTACAGTTATGCCGTTGTGTAAGAGATAACCTGAATTGAGATAAGTCTGTTCGGAACTGAGCCAGCGTCGCATGCCGCAAGTAATAACCTAACAGATTATAATATTTGTGTTGGTAATCTTCGGATTCCTATCTTTTAGAGAGATCGTTCTGATTCCGAGGGTCTAAAAGTAAACAAGGAAGGTTGTTTGAAAGACTTACCGTCCATTTGGTGCTGAAGGGGAATGCACCAATTTCACAGCAAAGAGGAACTGTATTGCACACACGAGCAAACAGCAAAGATTCAATGAGAGTGTCAACGCACACAACGCTAATGTCACTTCGTACACCACTGCGAACTCCTCGGGCGCGCTGGTGGCGGGCGCCGAGATCTTCAGCAGGAACAGCAGCGCGAGCAGCGCCAGCAGAAGGCTGACGAGGCACAGCAGCGCCAGGGACGTCAGCGCCTCCTCCGTGGCCGCGCGCGAGCTCCTGTTCCTGACGGGCACGGGCCGCGGTGCCGGCAGCCCTGTCGCGTTGCCATTCGCCAGCTTCGGTGGAGACGCAACTGGTATGGGGGCGACGACTGACACCGGGGCGGGAGTCGTCGCCGGCTGCGCGCCCGGGCTGACGCTCGCCGACGTCCCGCCAACGGAGTGCTTGGAGGAGTCCAGGGTCGACACGTTGAGGGGCAGGTGGTGGTGCGGCCGCCGCGGCATGTTCTGGTAGCGGTGATCGGCATCGTTAGCCGCCGGCGGCCGCTGCGCGTGTTTCAACATGGCGCTACTAGCGCGCCGAGACTCGCCATCCCGCCGACTGGTTCTCCGGCATTCGGGCCGGTTTAGTTGCTCGACACAGCGACGCGGGCGCTCGGGCGACGTGCGCGGGGCGACTGACGGCGCTTCGTACCTGCGCGCGCGCGTATGTATGTCAATCAAACCGGAGGGCTGCAGGACTGAGCTAGGCCGTGTCGGTCAACTCGTCTACCCTGACAATAGAAGAATGACTGTTTAGTGACACTATTCTATTCCTTAGTTAAACAAGTGGTCTATTGATGGCAACAATGGCTTTGTTTACAAAATATAATTTTAACAGGTCGCTAGTTTATGTCAGTATTGTTTGTGCAGATTTTTTTTGCTCGTTTGTAAACATGATGTCTTCAACAACTTTATTTAGTGTTTAGAAAGATTCTCTAAATTCCGAATTGATCGATTGATTGTTTGTATGCTCATTCGTATCTGAGGACCAACTTTTCCTACCGTTGCTTTCTTGCAATTTGCTTAGTATGTTACCGAAGGGTGAAAGTTTTCAAAAGGGAAGCCTAGTATGGAATCCTATTAAGTGTAGCTTAACTTAACTTAGCGAATGCTACATTGAGCAAGAATTCATCAACTGCAATTAATTTTACTTTTCTTACATTCCTTAGAACTTTCTTGACTATTAGTTAAATTATAACAATATTATCGTCGTCCTGTGACCTTGTCCTTGTTCCAATTTATGGAAGCAGTAGGGATATCTCTTCTGCACATCAGGGCAACCAAAGATATTTTATTCGAACTCTAAAACTCTTCCTTGACAGCCCTTGAAGCTTGCCTATGATTACGTGGACGCATTAACGGGGGCACAAAAACCTGCACCCATGTACCTGTGTCTTCCAGGCATCAGGTTTACAGTTAACAAGAGGCGTCCATCTTCTGTCGCAACTACAATACGACATAAACTTTATGTTACAAAGGTAGCTCCAACTTTATGAGGAGTACTTAGAGTATCTACCTGCTGTTGGTTAGTTGAGTATAAGTGACTGTTAACTGCAGCTTTGATAGCTATACGTATAAGTTCATGCGATCGATCGCATATTCATTTCCATGGGAAATCATCAAATGACTCCTTCTGGGCGTCCTTGCAGGGCGGAGCGGAAGGGAGTGTCAGACTCTTACTGACCAAAACCCACCCGTGTTCCAAATGCCCTTTGGGTTCCAGAGACACGGTAACTAATTCCAACAAATTCTGATCGCATATTCCTACGCAGACGAATTTTAAACATTGTGAAAAATTGAAACTGCAGGTATTCCTTTGGATTTTATGTGTTGGGCAGCTGGTCGTTCGCTCGTCTTCTAACTGTCTATTGTTTCATTTACTTTATAAGGAGCGACTTGTTTAATGGACTTATTTAATCATTACATTTTGGTTTACGTTCTTTAACTTTCAAGTGGCTCTTAGGACCAGTGTTTTAGTGGAAATGTTTATTAAATTTAATTTTATAATACATATTTAATACCTAATTGATTAAACTCGAACGATTTCCAGCTATTGCTTGCAATTAATTTCCAATAGGCGACATAGACGTCATCCTGTTAGGTGTATTCAGTGCTGCTTGTATTCATTAGAATAAACACCGGTTTATCTATCTATAACCTATAGCACTTTATATGTACCCACCTACCAATTATGTAGATGTCAAAAGACGATATAATTATCTTATTCTTAACTACATAGCTTTTGCCCGAGGCTTCGGCTCACGTAAATATAGGATTTAACGCAAAAAAGCTTAAAGTAGACTAACCGTCTCCAGGGCTCATCTTTCAAAATTCAACGAAATCAATTCAGCTTTAGTCGTGAAAGTGTAACAAACAATCCCACTTTCGCATTTATTTCTAAAATAATATTAGTGAAGATTAAGTAATCATCATCATCATATCATCATACCAGCCGAAAGATTTCAACTGCTGGACATAGGCCTCCCTCCCCCAAGGACCGGAACCCCCCGGGTTGTTATAATCACCACGCTTGGCAGGCGGGCTGGTGATCGCGGTGTAGCTGTTGCACGGCTGTGACGGGCGGGCGTTTTGGGGGACTGTCTTTATGTAGAAATTTGACGTTCAAAAAGTGCTGGCACTCAGCCTAATTTGAATAAATGACTTTTGAATTTTGAATTTTGAATTTTGCACACTGCACATGCACAGAAGCACTCTGGTGAGTCCCTTAGAGGCGACTCTTACGACACCCACGGAAAGTGATGGGATGGTGCTATTCTTTTACGTCCGACACTATACAGAATTAAGAATTAAAAAAAAAATTAAAGGTACAGTGCATAGTTGATTATATGCCACAAATAATTATAATTCTACAAAGAAATAGATCTTTTAAAACAAAAAATATCCGCCGATGTTGCAGATGCGACATCTTCCTTGTGTCCAACGAAACAGGAAATCATTGCATAATGGATTTTATGATAACAACGCGACCGAGTGCCAATGAACTTTTAGCAAAATGAGTTTTACCGAAAAGTCTATCTACTTAATGGCGGGCGTTGAAGAATGTCCCAAATTTTAGATGCATGCATAAAATGACAAAACGGAATTTTGACACTTCGTTGATCTGTGGCTGTGAGACCTGTGAGTAGGTGAGGGGGCAGACCCATTCCATTACCAAATCATTAATCACACTAATATTATAAAGGCGAAAGTTTGTGAGTGTGTGTTTTTACTTCTTCACGTGCGAACGGCTGGACCGATTTAGATGAAATTTGGTATAGAGATTGTTTGAGTCCCGGGAAAGGATATAGGGTAGCTTTTATCCCGGGAGTAAGTTTCCTTGGGATAATTTTCGACAATCACGCGGTCGGAGCCGCGGGCGGCAACTAGTTTAAGATATTTTTAATATCATAATAAAAAATGATGTCCAAATTCGTATTGCGCTTTTACGCCCCAATGAAAAATAGGTAAAAGCTAGAAATAAAAACCAAACACAGGTGAAAAACACGCTACTGTATAATTTAGTCTAACCATTTGGATTGGTGGTTTGGTTGGTTTAAGAAAACCACCAAGATAGGAACATAATAACATAAAACAAAAGCATATTGGTACCAAAGCAGAAACACCAGATAAAAAACCTTCACACCTGTCAAAATAAACTTCTATATATACTTATTCATATCTTCAAAGACAATTACAATTACTCTAACAAAACAACGGCCGGAACGTTGCAATACTTGCAATTAGACAAGGTATATTCAAACCCAACTGACATTTACTTGCGCGTCCTTTGTGTTCAAACTAGACTACCTACCTATTGGATGACATTTGACGCGACTCAGATGTAGCAATTAATCAAATTAACGGCCGGTGGAACTTCGGAAATTAATTTATAGAGACTGTCTCTTGGAAGTAAATAATTGTAAATGTGGATTGTCGGCTCATGGGTTGCTGAATCCCAAATTATAAATTACCACAATCATACGCGCAAAACCTTTTGGGAATACTTACTTTCAGTGTGCATACTGATAAGAACTGGAATTCCCCGACGGAGTCTGTGTTTCCTGACAGCGAAAACATGGTGGCAGTGTTGCCAACCTTCTGTCAGGGTTGCGGAATTTTTTCGAAAGAGTCACCGCGGCCCTGGAACGCAAAGGGCTTTAGAAGGAACACGGATGAGTTTTTGTCAGTAAGAGTCTGACACGCCCTACCGCTCCACCCAGAGCGGAAGAAGTCATTTGACGATTTCCCATACTTAAAAAAAAAAGTGTTGCCAACCTTACCGAAGTAAAAAGCAGCAGATCACACTTAAAAAAACAGTAGAAAACGGTAAAATGGTAACTTTTCCCCCGAGGAGGAGTTTTATCAGAATCGGAATCACTACTGCTTATTATTTATGTTTTTCTTTTCAGTAAAATAAAAAAAATACACTGTTCGCCCGCGACAATGAGGAATGACCAAGCTATCCTGTTTTATCAAGTGTCAAAGACTTCCCCTAGAAAGGCGCGCGACGCAAGTTTTTAACTTGCGTCAACTAATGCTTTAGCGATAAAGTTGAAAATCTATTAAAGAAATTTGACAGATGTTGTACATAGCTTGATGCGCTGGCGGCGTCTGTACTTACCAACCTAAAACTGTCATTTGATACTAGTTTATGCGAGCATTGATGGTCAAGAAAACGAATTATATGGTGAGAGATGGCAAAGGAGTAGGGAGGTCTTTGAGGGTAGCACAACCTCAAAAAAAAACTGGTAGACGTAAAGGAAATAATGCATAGGTGCCCAATGTCTGAGCACCATTCCAATGAACCTTTCCAATTGACTGTACCTAAATGACTACGATGCCCAGCTTTATTCCAACTGAAAAGTCTGATAAGCTCACGAACCCATCTACCATTATAATGAGACATTGAGGAAGAAGTCTTACTTCCTCAATGTCTCACTAAACTGACAAAGGAGAGGGTTTCTTTAGAGCCCACCCGTAGCACGTGCACACCTGCCGCGCAGGTGCACGTGTATCAAGTTATCACAAAAAATATATAGCGCCTGCAACGTGTGCCTTCATGCTTTGCTCACTTGGAGCATGCGCTTGAGCAGGAAAAAGACGTTGAGCAAATGGCGCTTGGGTTTCTATGGAAATTAAGCGTGCTATAGCGTGCAAGCATTTGCTAAAAAACAGACGTTTAATGGTCTAAGACCGTAGTCTAGTAAGTTAATGGTCAGACAGCTCAGTTTTATTGGTCTGGCAAACGTCTATTTGAACCAATAATAGGCCCTACTAATATTTTAGTCAGTTGACCCAAAGTAGTTACGAATTTATAGTTGTTATATGATTCCAGGCAAGTAGAGTCTCAAATATGTACAGCTAAAATGTTAAAACGATATCGGGATCTTAGTTTTTGTCATTGTATAGCTACCCATCATAGATAACCCAATCAGTCTAAGCGGTTACCGGCTAATTAATAAGTGCATTCGATGTAGGAAGACAATATGGCCAAGTCTGCTTCAAAAGGAACACGAAATTTGAGTTGTTTCAAATGCTAGAACCAATGAACCACACATCTACCCCAGACTCATAAACAAATGCACTACATAATTTTATTGCCTGGCAACTATCCACTTCAGCTCCCTTTAAACTATAAAATGCCACAATATTGCGCTGTGGGAAAGACGCGCTGCCCAAACCGCAACAATGGCGTAACGGGATATTTAAATATTATGTTTACCTGCCCTCGCATCTTGACCACAGCCGTATACTGTTACTAACATGCCAAGTTTATCCTTGACAACGGACTTTGCTCCAGAAATACTGTCTTTCAAGGGGAGACTAAGGTGACATACGTCACTAGTCAGGATCGCTATTGGTAGTATTGGATATATGTGTAAAGAGGACCTCTCTTCTTCTTCTCTTCACATTTAAATAGAAGGTGACCGTAGCCGACTTGTGCAATAGTCGGTAAGTATATAGCCCACTTCCCTTCAAAGAGTGGAGGCCTATGCCCCAGCAGTGGAACCTTTATTAATTGTTTGGCTTTGGCAAAATTTAAAAGTTTAAAGTTACAGGACATTCTCCTGTATAACTCAGTAAATCTTCTCTCAGCTTTGACATGGCTATTCGCCTTTAATTCTACTAAACTAAAATTCCGCCCGATGATGAAACAAAAATTGGTCCTTTGAAATATTTGAATCGAAATTAATATTTAAAGCTTCACTTGTTATTCTCGCACTCTCTATAACAAACGACTAGACTGCATTTTTAATTAACTTCAAAAGGAGGAGGTTCTCAATTCGGTTGTTGATCATGGTGTCGCACGCGTTACTGCAGAGCTTGGGTCTTGGTCCTGGGTTCCATTCCTGGGCGGGCAAAGTGTTATTGAGTTTTTTTCCGGAAATCAGAAATTTCTCAGTATCCTAGCCGTCCGAAGTCTGGATTTATGCCCAGAGGATGGTAATTGGCTCGGCCCCTATTAGGTACATGGGGCTTTTGTTTTTTTTTTTTAAGGATGGGAAAATCATCAAATGACTTCTTCCACTCTGGGTGGAGCGGAAGGGCGTGTCAGACTCTTACTGACTAAAACCCATCCGTGTTCCCTTTGCGTTACAGGGCCGCGGTGACTCTTTCGAACTAATTCTGCAACCCCGGCTTTGGCCCTAGCGGGCCCCGTCTTCTATGCCGACACCTCTTTGAGGCGCGCGTGAGACACAACGCGCCTTCGACCCGGGCCTGGTGGTGATCGGACAGCGAGCCACCCAACACTCGCCGTTCGCAGGCCCGCGCCTACGGTGGCCAGGGATCGCTCTGCGACTCCCGACGCCCGGGGCGTGTTGAACTGTTGCGGCGGTTGGGGCGAAGGCCTTGCCTTTCCCTCGCGCGGCCCGCCTCCTCCTTTGCTAGCATTACTGCTTCGCAGAAGGAAGTGACCGCTTCCCAAGCCTCCTCGCTCCGGACCATGGATTCAAACTGGGCCGGACGCGAGAGGTCGCCGCCGACATGGGGCTTTTTCTTTGTGTTGTCACTGGCAAGCGGTTGAAGACCTACGTTGCTCCCCCCCCAGAATACGAGGGGCTTGACGCTCCCAAAGGGAGCGTGGTGGATTCTCCATCTGCAGCTGGTACCGCCCTGGGGTAATTCTATTGCGTGTGTCTTACTCATAATTTTTGTTCCTTTTAAAGGGTGTGGTCTCTCACCCCTACGCCCTTTCACAGGGCCTCTCTCACGCTGCTTGCTCACTGTCCTCACAGTCACGTCTGATGAGCAGACGCGTACCAGAGAACAGTAAGCAAGCTTCCGCTCGAAACGCACACCGTCCGACGACCCAAACACTGCTCAGGTCTCCGAACGGTGTGCCCCTCTCGTGTCCCGCTTTGTCTGGTCTCTCACTTGGACCTTTCCGGCATGAGTAACTCTACCGGCAGAGCTCCAAGATCATTGAGACACACAAGCCCCACCACGACGGCAACGTGGGGACACCCTCGGTGGGCCGACATGGGGCTTACACCTCCACCTTTGTCTATTATTAGTCTTTACTGTCCCATTGCTGGGCATTGTTGATCTTCCTCCACACTTTCAAACTATCAACATTTTTCGCTTCGTCCTTCCAATTCTTAAGGAAGACAATATCCAGCTCGTTCTGCCATCTGCTTCGCGGTCTGTCGCGGCACGTGTCACTCTTTCAGGATATATGATAGAATGGCTTCTTTATGGACCAATAGCTCTTCCAGGCATTTCCGTTCGTCTTGCAATTTGCTTCTTTTTTCACCTCCTTCAACTCCATCGAATACAGGCGTGATTTTAATTAATTAGTGTCATATAGCAGTGGTAGGTAAACACGTAGGCTTCATTCAAATAAAAATATCGCAAGAACTTAGGTAATGCAAAGGTCGCTTTGCATAATTAATTTGCATATAAACACTTAGTCTGCATATTTGTGCACGTCTTCATTGTTATTCCTAGAACTATGTGTAGAATTTCATTCATAAAACCGCAGTCGACACAAAACATCATGTTTCAATCGTTTGTCCTTTGTTAACATTAGAAACTGGTTCAGGTATCAATCAATTGTTTTATTATTAGGTAGGTAAGTCGTTCTGCAAAAGTTTTGTGAATGAAAATCGACACAATTTGCTGAACAATACGAAAGTACGAAATAGGTATGGGGCGGTGTGTATCCATAAGTAACTATAAGCTGAATAGAACCATAAGCTGTATTTACCAAGCAAGCATTCACTTGCGTCTTATGTAATGCTACGAATATGTCACCGGAAAATTGCAGACTCCTTAAGATTGTAATAATTTTGTATTAGATTATAATTTCTTGATCTATTATGATAAAATCGTTTTGTATACAATTAATCTCATCCAAATTCAATAGTTTACAAATATATCCGTGTCCTATAAAAAAAATAGTACTTATACAATTTCACGCGATATTTTTTTCACAATCTTACAGCGTTTTCAATTTTCCGGTGACAAATACATTCTACCTATCTTAGTAGCCCGTTATGTCCCACTGCCGGGCAATGGCCCCCTCTCCCTTTTCCACTCTCTTTTTCTATACATTAGGAAGTATAATCCTCTCAACTATTGGGTATCGGCGAATCCAATCAAATTCACGAATGGCACTGCCCTTGACTGAGATCGTACGAACTTCACACCTAGTCTAAGGATATTTACCTAATCTTTTTATCAAACACTCAACTGAAGTTAGTTTGACAGCTTCAGCCACAATAAAAGGCGATACAAGGTCAGGATCTATTTTTGTCTTGATCGGCTAAACTCGTAGTACAACGGGCAGACAGTTGGGCACTGTTTGTTATCAACAATACTCAAGACGAGGATTTTGACATAAGTTACAGTGAGTAGGACTTTATTGTCTATTGGTTTTCTAAAAAATACTGGTACTTGCTGCATCCAGATAGACTGGAATCCGAACAAAAAATAGTTGAGTGGTTTTCTAACAAGTTTTAAGAATTTTGGTTGTGCCAGAGCTACGCAAGCAACCAAGGAAACTCCTCGAATCAGGGGGGCTACTCTCTTAACCCGATGTCAGTAGTTTCGGGCTTAGTTGTGGGCGTATTCTACTCCGTATCATCTACGGACTAACGATTAGTTCCGAACCCGAACTAAGAATGAATGACTACACGATTTGACAGTAACTGTCCAATTGTGTTGTCATTAATTCTTAGTGGTTAGGTGATACGGACTAGAATAAGCCCGAAACTACGGACTTCGGGCTTAGAGAGTAGCCCCCCAGATGAAAACTAAACTCCTGCTAAACATTTATGCATTTTCACTAAACTCCTGTTATTACCTACATTTATGCATTTTCTGTCTGTGTGTTTGCATAGTTTTTCTGACTGGTACGAATTAAATGCAATTTCCACCATTAGGTGTTTAGGCAATTACTGGGGACAGACAGACAGACAATTTCCTATTCTATCACAGGATTTGTGAGAGGAAAGCAGTGTAGTGCAGGTAGCTACCATTCATACGATATATACCTAAAAACGATGTAGGTATGTTACCACTACTGTAAGTAGGAGTATATACCAGAAGTTTAGACAAATAAACACTTCTAAACTCACCTACCATTTATTCGAATCTCAGTTAATTAGGGCCACTTGCGCAAACTACAGTTTCTTTAACTCAGAGTTAGAGTCAGTTGTTAACACGAGGTTAAAAACATACTTTAATATTATATATACGTAAGCAACTCTGTCTGTTACGCTTTCACGCCTTATCCGCTGAACCGATTTGGATGAAATTTGGTACGCAGATAGATTAGACCTTGGAGAAGGACATATGCATACCTTTTGTCGCGAGAAAAGGGCTTGAAGGAGTTGAAGTAGGGGATGAAAGTTTGTATAGGAGTTCGTCATTAATTATTGAAGATAAAACCATGCACATGAAAATGAAAAAATAAATAAACATATGTTCAAACGTTTTTGAAAAAATTGTATCTTAAAAAGAAAGATGGCTGCCCAAAGTAACTATTCTATGCGAACGAAGTCACGGGCAAAAGCTAGTAACAAATATTTTATAGATAATGACCCCGGTTTAGCACTAGCTCGGAGTTAAAAAATAACTTTGGTTTGTGCAACTGGGCCTTAGTAAAAAACTGTTTTAACTAGATCTACGCCTAACCTAACGTCTAGACTTTTAGAGGGACTAGCCCTACCAGTACTCTTTGGCAGTTAGCCAATATTCCAGGAAAGCTTCTGGTGTTATGTGTTTATAGTCTCGTAACATGTTACATAAGCCAGGGGACGTTGTCCGCGCGTCAAGCAAAAACTTGCATCTTGTGTAGGGACGCCATGAGGTTGCGTGAATTATGAGATATTCTCTCTCTGTCTTTCTCCTCTTTGCGTCGTATTCGTCATTACTGAGACTCGTCACTCCCCCGCCGAATCATCTCTTTGACCATGTCCCTGCACTTGTTTTGGTCTTTGACTTCGTGGAGGGCAGCGCGAAGCGTGAAGCGAAACTTACTTACCTACTGTTTAGGGAAGATCGAACCTGGTCTGACCATCTAATGGAGCTGCGCCCTCTTAGTAGCTTGTCTCTGTCTTAGTAACTCCCTAAGAACCCACCCTAGGTACCCATGTGGTATGGTACATGCAGTAAATTCTGGTTACCAAACAACCAGCAGATATTGTTGGTTCTTTTTCTACAAAAGCACTGAATATTGCACGAGTTCTGGAATCTGGACTAGCATGCACAAAATATTTACCTACCTAAATGCTTATTATTTTCAATTATGCCACATTTGTTTTGCTTATATTTTGTTAAAACAACCATTGAAAGAAAAAGTGAATTTTGACTTCATCAATTTTGTGTTTGGATCAGTGCACTGGCCCATTTCTATCCTACTGATGGTAAAGGTTTCCCCAAAGTTCTTTCAGGAACTTTATTCCGTGACAAACTAAGTGAGCATGTATCAAAGGACCAACAATCGGCCCTTATAAGAATACTAGCTTCTGCCAGCGGTTTCACCCGCCCTCGCCCAAGGGAAAATACTCCCGGGATGAAAAGCATCCTGCGTCCTATTCCAAGATAAAATTAATAATAATAATATCTTGGGACAACTCACACACGGTCATCCGATCCCAAACTAGGCAGAGCCTGTGCTATGGCAACCAGACAACTGATAAACATACTTATATATTTCTAAATACATACGTATTATAAACAAATTACACCCAGACACAGAACAAATGATCATCCTCATCACACAAAGATTTGTCCTGGGTGGGAATCGAACCCACGACCTCCGGTTTAGCAGTCGGGGTTACTAACCACTCGACCATCAGGCCAGGCCAATTATGGTATCTACGTGTCTAGTATGATTAAAGAAACTGTATTTGTGCTAACTCTACCAAATCTAGGCAAATCACCCTGTCCGTCCCTACCCACAACTAATGGTATCCCTACCAGTCGGTCGCGTGTCACAAGGATGGGTCTAAGAATGCCGCTGATCCTGTTAACGGTGGCTCTATCAGGCTCTATGTTATAAGTGCCTTAACTAAACGAGTAGCCTTTATGTACAATACCATTAGGGGTAGGTAGAGCCGCTTTAAAATGGTGGGAACTAAAAAGTGCTGTTAAGATGATTTTAATTGATTTGAAAAATAATTAAGTATAGATACGATATTATCTACTAAAAAAATTGATTGTGAGTCTGTGACAGACGGACAGACAGACAGAAACACGAGTTATCGACTCCGCTACTGAATGTCGAAGTTTGAAATGTCGACGTATGTTAGTTCTAAAGTACAGGATTTCGATGTACGCCAGTTCGAAAGTTCACTGGAGCGAAGTATGCAAGGCCGACGTATCGTTAGTTAGAAAGCATACGAGTGCGATGTACGCCAGTTCGAAATTACCCTGTTACGAAGTATGAAATGCCTCCGTACTCCTACAACATTATAATTAGCAAATTTGTGTAAAAATAAATTTACTTCATTTTTTATATAGAGACAGACACGGATATTAGTAATTGTTTGTACCTATTATTATGATAAATATATTTTTCGCGACCAATTTCGAGGTAGCGTAGTTGGTCACAGTTCTAACCTAACCTAACCAGGGTAATTTCGAACTGGCGTACATCGCACTCGTATGCTTTGCCTATGAGGGTTGCATTTTTTCATACTGACTTACGGAATCCTAAAAAAACGACAACTGAACAACTCGATAAGGAATCTGTATTAAACAAACATTAGAACGGTTGCAACCTTGGTTTATAAAATTATAACCGAAAAAACCTTTTGAATAGGCAGCACCACCTAGGTACCTATTGTAATTTTTTTGTCAAGCAATTTCTTGTAGTGTTATTTTTGCCCGGAAAATAGCTCAAACTGACCTTATATTATAATGGGGACTGACTTGGTGAATGTTAATCCTATTACGCCAGTTATTTTAAGTACCATATTGTAATTAAGAGATCCAGACTACATATATCTATATGCAGGTTACTGAGAGATTCTAACACTTTTACCATCACAGTCATCGAATTTAGCTCAGCAGCAACGATCGATAAAGTAATCACGGAACTTAAAATTCAAGGAAAAATAAATCATCTTCATCTTATTTGCACATTCACATTTAATTTAATACCTACCCACGTAGATAATCATTTGTACCCAAGCTAAATAAATTTACATAAAACAGTAGTAAAAATTGATAACATCGTGGTCCAACGATTAGGTACAAATATTACGCAATAAGCAATAACGCGAGATATTGAATGAATAAACAGATGAATCTTTAGTTTATATTCAGCTGTGTAGTGGTTGGTATACTTATTTGTGACAAAAGACTCCTTTTAATTCGTCAAAGTGGCGTGAGTTTACATTTTATTTTTCATCTTAGATTAAAAATTTTGCTGTCCCAACCGTCTAAATTAATGAACGCCTGGGGATATTTACTCTAGTTAAGTATTTTAAGTTAAGATTAAACTGTTATTTCTAGTCAATCTTGAACCAGCAATTAAAACATTAATAAATGGAAATAGTTATTATTAGGTACAAATACTTACGTAGGTACCTCAGTAGGAGGTTTTTGGAAGTAAAAGATTACAACGCTAAAATATAACCTTCTGGAGCAGACGGGTGAGTCGGGTAAAAAGTTCTAGATGTTTTCCTAAAATCTATTTCTGTAGCTAATTTCTTCATAATCTTCATAAGCTTCCCTTCATGCGCCATCTAATATGCCATGCCAACCTGTAGGTACAATATAAATCTACATGGTAATTTGCGTCCTATACCCATAATAAGACAAAGATTAATGAAAGTAGGTACTGCAATGGCCTGTAAACATTGACATTTACTTCCATTAAGTAGCAAACAACTCACCTAATTATAATTGCTAATGGCATTCATAATTTTGATTCACTCAATGTCCGTGCGGTAGACGAAGAGGCCGAAGAGCACGCTGTTCCTGTTTTTTCAGTGCAACTGAAGGAATCGGAGACCTATCAAGTGAGGCTAGATATACCTACGGTAGTTACAGTTTCTTTAGACATAAATAATTAAGCATTTAATTTTCACAATACCTGCCCAATCTTGAAGGCCTTGACATTTAAACTTTTCTGTTTATCAGTCGGCAACTGAAACATTTCGTTAAACATTATAATATGATGCATTGCTGCTCAACAGAGAATGGGCAGCAGCATTCTCTGTGCATTGCAACAGCTACACTGCGATCGCCAACCGGCCTGCCAAGCTCTTTGAGGGAGGCCAATGTCCAGCAGTGGACGTCTTTCGGCTAATTTATGATGCATTGTTGCCAATTAGGCCACTCTAACGTTCTTCTGGATTGTGATTGCGACTATAAATAATTACAAATGTAACATCTACTAACTGCCTAAGCAATAAGCTATTGCACGCCTTAGACCTTATTAGCTACCTGCAGCAGCTATATATATATAATACTTACATAAAAAACTACATGAGAGACTCGACTCATCAAGCAGTCACAGGGCCAAAGGTGCTATTAAACATCGTTTCGCTAAACACAGTCCAGATCCTAATCTTGTCTGAAGACATGGTTCTATAATCCTTTTCTCAAGCTTGAGAAAATCAGGCAGCAGATCATCATCATCAGCCGAAAGACTGTTGGACAAAGGCCTCCCCAAGTGTCGCCACATCGACCGGTCCTGTGCATCTCCCATCCAGCGGATACCCGCGGCTTTCACCAGGTCATCGGTCCACCTTGTGGGAGGCCTTCCAACGCTCCGTCTTTTGGTACGCGGTCGCCACTCCAGAACCTTTCGACCCTGCCAACTGCCACTTTTAATTTGACTATGTCGGTAACCTTTCTGGCAGCAGACATTTATGTATTGTTTCCTCTTTTTCTAGGCGAATAATGGACGTTATTGTGATCGGGTGCGGCGCGGCCGGCATTTCGGCGATGAGGAAGCTTCACGAGGCTGGCCTTCAGGTCCTGGGCCTCGAGGCTGGCAACAGGATCGGTGGCAGAGTCAATACCACGGAGTTTGCGGGGAAAGCTATTGACATCGGCGCTGCGTGGTAAGACAACTGAATATTTAAACTGATTGTTGTAATATCTTCAAATCGAAGACTTATAACCATTACTCCCCTCCGTCCATTTTCAACTCTTTTGGCAGTATTTCTAATTTACCATTGGTAATAGAAATAGAGCTGTTATTTCTTCCAAGGCTAGACAATGGAATGGTACAGCTTCAGTACCTACCTACCGTTTATTTTACTGTCGTCACATATTTCCCATTCACAAATTCCAGGTGCCACGGAGAGAAAGACAATGTAATCTTCGAAATGGTCAACCCATTGGGTCTTCTGGGCAGATCAGACCCCGACACCAACTTTTATGTACGTTCTAACGGCGAACTGGTGCCTGAAGACAAAGCCAATGGCATCCTGAAGGTTTTGGGAGACGAGGTGGAAGGAGCCGACAAGAACATCAAGACATCAATCTCGAATATTGTGAGGGGCGCGTAAGTAGACTATAAAATTGCGTTAATTAACTGCCTTGCTCCAAGGTTATAACATCTCTATCTAAAGGAAAGAAATATCGGATAATAATCGGAAGTTTTCTGTCTCACTGAAAGAATGAAGTAGGTACGGCTTCCCTAAGGGTGTACTATACCAACTGATCGATCGACATCTATCGACGTTGATCGATTGGTGTGGTAGCTTTGGCTGATCGTCGGATACTGGACGATAAACAATTGATCGACCACCGATCGATGGCATCGATCGACATTAATCGAATAGTGTTTGGTGCGGAAGCTTTGGCCGATCGAAGACAGAAGTAGAAACTGTCCCTCGACGTCGACTAATGCAATCTTTCATCGATCGACGATCGATCGATTAGTGTAGTAGAAACTATCGATCGACGTCGACTAATCCATTCCACCTTGGTGTGGTAACACCATAAGACTCCTAAAATAAAAGATACATTTTGGCCACATCTTGTTTGTGATTTCGAATCTTTAAGACAAGGTTTCCTCATGATAGTTGGGAATGGTAAACCTAAGTTTTTTGCTGTCGGAGATATATTTTAAAAGTGCGTTTAGTTTAACGACATTGATAAACTGTTCGTAGGTAAAACTACCCGGAATATGGTCCTGAAATCATTCCTAAGTTTAATTCCTTGTTTCATTTACAGAGCCAACTCTAACGCCACCTTGAAGCAAGACCCAGAGCTATCCAGCTCGTTCATCGAATGGTTCGAAAGGAACAACCACCTTGGTGGTCAGGATGACCCGAAGCAAGGCAAGTCTTTGAAGGTGCTGTCGGAGTTCTGGGAAAGTGAAGGCGATCCCTTCTTGAACTGGAAAGGAAAAGGATACAAGATTATTCTTGATGTTTTGACAGTAAGTTGGCCATACTTTTTTGTGCGAGGTCCATTCTATCATGGAACTTTGCTATGGTATACATATGTGGTGCCTTATGATGATTTACTGCTCAGTAAAATCAGATGACCCCCAGAATTGAAAGCGATTTCAGCGTCTCGATCAATTATGCGACCGCCTATTTGAATGTACGTCTAGTATGTAGTTAAATGGACATCTGCAAAAATTATGGGTCTCGGCTAGATGTCACCAGATCGGAACATCAGAGTCTTTTATCAGATAGATACTAGCCCTATTATTTGAATCACGGCAAGCACCAAAGGGATAAATCGATCTACAAGCTCCGAGGATGGAGATTATTATTTAGGAACTGATGGATCCTGGTTGTCATTTATATATACCTGACTGTTTTTATATGACGAGCCTGATGATAGCCAGGTCTTTCATCACAATTACTCAACCGATGTTTACTTTATTTTCCAGAACAAATACCCCGACCCATCCAAGGAGATACCCCTGCAGATTCTGCTCAACAAAGAAGTGGAGAACATTCGCTGGGGCATCACCCAGCTCGGCATCGATCCTAGCAACCCACTGGTACAAGTGAAGTGCAAGGACGGAAGCCTGTATGCAGCCAAGAGTGTTATTGTTACCGTGTCTGTCGGAGTTTTGAAGGAGAGGTGAGAGATGAACATAGATTTTTATTGGTCGACGAGCTGGTCCTTAACAAGTTTTCAGGAAAAAATTAATACGATACTTGCTCAATACTTAATACCACGCATAAACGGTAGTCAGGCGAGCCCAGTTAGCCAAATTTCCCAAAATAGTCCCCAGGTGGACCCCGGTCGGCTATGAGAAATTCCTAAGAGATAAACCAAATTCAGATTGTGTGACAAGATACCACAATCTAAAACTTAAACATGTGTCGTGGATAAAATCTACTTCGAATTCAAGACATTTTTGCACGCCACAACTACCGCTAAATTCACTAGGTAGGTATAATATGCCATGCTATGGCGAGATCGAGATAAGGCCCAATTCGGAGCAAAAACCAAAGAATCACGGGGATTTTTGATCTTTTGACCGTGGATGGTCCGATTACTCACGAACCTACTAATCCGAATCGAAAATCCTCATTTTTATGAGAATAACGATAGATACTATGTATTTATGGTTCGAATTCCTACGGAGAGATTAATAGAGCACTAGGTACCTTTTACTGCCATGCTAAAACGAAACAACTTTAACTTCACAAATTGAAACAGCAGGCAGTCCTTTTTCTGGTAGCTTTCCATTTTTAACTAAATTATTTGTACCTAAGTGTAAAATAGAGAATAAATAAATACCTGAACATACAAACCCACTCTTATGATTCATAAACGCATAAAGTGCTAAGCACTAATTCTGTTAACACTTCAAGTAAACACTATTAACGGTAATGTGTGGCGTGGCGTCGTAACAATTTAACGCATTCATGCTAGATATATTTCCGTTAAATCTAAAAATAAACACTTAAACTATCTGTTAAAACTAAGTGATGGTGCTTTACTTTAATGTATAGGTACTTGCAGCTTATTCACTTCAATAATTAGGACTTGGAAAATATGCATTATGTATGACTAGCCTAACCGCCTCGCGGTTTATCAGATACTCCGCGTGAATGTCGAAAATTATCCGAAGGGAACACACTCCCGGAATAAAAAAGCCTGTGTTAATCCAGGGTGTCAGCTTCCTGCAAACCAAATTTTACCAAAATTGGTCCTGCCGTTAGCGCGTGAAGAAGTAACAAATATACACACACACACACTCACAAACTTTCGCCTTTATAATATAAAATAATGCTTTAGTGATAAAGTTGAAAATTTATCAAAGAAATTTGACAGATTGTAGCAACCCTGGCAGGGTTTGGTGCAATACCTACCTACCTAATAACCTCTTCAACGTCGAGTAAACTTTCTTATAGATTCATTATAAAAATAGTTAACTGACCTTAGTTTTAAGAGTAAATTCATTTTCTAACACATGACGATTTAAAGCTCATGATGAGCGGTTAACCCAGATGTTCCATGTTTGTAATAAAAAAGGCTAAGTTAATTATTTTGTCTCTTTACAGACACGAACACCTCTTTGTCCCCCAACTACCCGCAGAAAAAGTAACCACAATCCAAAACCTGAACATGTGTGTCCTGGACAAAATTTACGTCGAATTCGAAACACCCTGGTGGCCCAAAACTCCCGCCAAATTCACTATGCTTTGGCGAGAAGAAGACAAGGCCCAATTCGGGGCGGACCAATGGATCACAGAGATATTCGGTTTTTGGACCGTGGACCACCAGCCCAATGTTCTGCTATTTTGGATCCAAGGCAAAGGAGCCGAATTCATGGAGAAACTTAGCGTTGAAGAAGTGAAAGCGGGAGTTCAGAAGCTAATTGATATTGCTATCAAGAAGAATTTTGATGTTTCACCGATGAAGAATATTTTGAGGTGAGCTTTTTATAAATTATGTTTTTTGAAGAAACCTTGAACGGTTTTATCTGCCAAAAGAATATCAACATTGCACTTGTTTAAGTAAACTGTAAAACAAATGACCTAAACCTCGTACCTCTGTCCGCTTTAATCTCTTGTGGGACGTAAGTTTGCTTATTTTCAACGTTATTCCAACTAATACAGGGTTGACATTTGTTTACCAGTCAAAACCGTGATGTCCTGTGCTTTATCAGTATCGATTATGGGATTCTAACGAAGGTACAGCGCTTTGAGAGACAGTCTGTAAACCCTGAGTCGAAACGATACAATTCTTGTAGTTGTAGGCACCGCTAGGGTCCTATGAAGACGACGACTATCTCCCTGTGCCTAGCCTCTCCAACTACGTTAGGGTCAGATGGATGCTAGCAATTTGAAGCTAGAGATCGAAAACATTATACAAGAGTCCGTGGCTAAATAATAAACACTTGCCGAGGTCGGTCTATGGATAGGTGACCATCTTAACATACCGAGAATCCTCCCTGCCCCGTGTAGCACACTAAGCCGTTGATCGCGGGTGTCATTTGTAGTTCTTGGGCAGTCATTACGGTTTGTCAAAAGCTAGAAAATCTGACACCAGTCTTGTCAAGAAGTACCATGTCACCCAGTGAGTTGTGCTACGTCCGGTTTGACTGGGATCTGACCCCAATGAACCTTGTTGGAAACAGGTTAGGCAGAAGATGATTTTTTCCAATATTTAAACCACAATTTAATTCTTTCAGATCACAATGGGCCTCAAACCCCCTCGCTCGAGGCTCCTACGCATACCGAACAGTCTATACGGAAGAAAAGAACGGTGGAGGTGCCATCGAACTATCAGAGCCCCTGTACCATTCTAACAAGTTCCCTGTCGTCTGCTTCGCTGGAGAAGCCACGTCGCACCACAGGCACAGTGACTGCCATGGAGCCGTGGAGTCAGGGTTCAGAGAGGCTGACCGACTCATTGCAAGTTTTAAGGAGTTTGGTTTTAAGTAAATACTGGCTGGTTGATGATGGTTTTGCAGAGGGTACCATAGTATAGGGAACGTGCACGGCAAGGACTCTGCCATCTAGTGTTGTAATTGCGAAACTTTTACGTTCTTAATATTTGGCATTGACACTTGTGTTGCCACGTATAGTTCGTGCACGTTCTCTACAGACCATGGATTTTTGGCGCGTGACCAAAGTCGGAACTACTATCGCCATATTGTTTTTTTTTGCCATTTTTTACCAACGGTCCCCTACTATGTCATTCAGGCGCCAGAATATCCTGGTAGCTATCTAAATTATTATTGATTAAGGCTGATTTAAAAAAAAAAACCTGCCAAGTGCGATTCGAACTCACGCACTAAGGGTTCCGTACAAAAACCGAAAAAAAAACACGTAATAGAAAACACACTGAATTTTTCAAGTGGATATTGCGGTTCTTGGTTACGCTTCGGATACTGAACCCAAAAAAATGATAGTTTGCAAGCTTTTGTGTAGAAAATATATGTAAAACTGTCAGAAGATTAAAATATCGCCCCTAAACCCGTAGAAAAATCGGCCTTAATGAAAATTATACCTTCGTATACCTTTTTTTTTTCTTTGCAAAATCATCTAAAAACCATTTTTGTAAAGTCAAACGTTTTTGTATGCTTTTGTTATTAAAATAAAATACAAGTTTATCCTTAAAAGTTATTATTATTGAAAGTATCACATTTACCTACTATAAAATCCTTGAGTTTTAACTTGCTACCCAACAATAAATATGTTTCATTAAATAATTCCTAGAATAATAAAAAAAGACGGATGAGAAAAGATTGCATGTAGCGGAGATGAGAATGTTGAGTTGGATGTGTGGAGTATCGAGAATGGATAAAGTGAGGAATGAGTTCATTAGAGGTAGCTTAAAAGTGTCGCCAGTAACGAAAAAGTTAAAAGGGAACCGCTTATCTTGGTATGGTCATGTGAAGAGAAGGGATGAAATGCACGTAACATAAAGAGTTACGAATATAAATGGATGGATGGAGAGGGAGGCCAAAGAAAAGATGGGTGGATTGTGTTAGAAGTGATATGGAAGAAGAGGCAGTTAGTGATAGCGTGACGGCTGACAAGACAGAATGGAAGAAACAACGTTGCGCCGACCCCAAGTAACATGAGATAAGAGCAGGAATATGATGAATTCCTTTAATAATTATTCCTCGCTTATAATCAATTAGACAGCACAAAAACACACACAAACAACACATAAATAAGGTTACACTTTAAAAATACAAATGAAACAAACTTATAAAACCAAAGTCAATATTCGGTTTTAATAAAATTCTCTTGTATTTTTGTAATTCAATGTAAGTTGAAAAAAAATAATTCGTAAATAAGGGGCCATCCATAACCTACGTCACACGATTTTATGTGTTTATGACCCTCTCCCCGTCCTTGTCACATTTGTGAGACTCCCCCCTCCCTAGTGTGACGTCACATATTTTGCAAAATATCTAGAAATCATTAAATTAAAACAGCGCTTCCGACATTATTTTTATACCAGATTTATTTATTTTTTAATAAAATCAACATCAAATCTAACATTAAAAATAACAAAGCAAAAAACAACATTATGAACATACAGACAGGGCTGAAAATATTTTGAAGTTTTTCGTTAATAGTTCAAATTACGTGTTTAAATACGATTTTGAAATGTGACGTCACGAAATTTAGGACCTTCCCACCTCTTGTCACACAATGTCACACTTCGTCGGCCCCCTTAACATGTGATGTCATTTATGGATGGCCCCTAAGTAATAATTTTGTTTTAGGTAATAATTTGGCACCTTTTACATTAAGTGCATTATTGTTCTGTTATAAAAATGTATAAATGTTTTCATTTGTTTCGCATATGCTCCGCTTTCGCCCCCAATTAATAAGTATTTCTTTTAGGGTGAAGCAAAAAGTTAGTCATTTAAAAAAAGAACATACAATGATCATTAGATCAAAGAAATCTAATATCAATATCAATAATCAATATGAACATTATAACTTTTATTAATCATAAGTTTAAATGTGTGTTATATCCACTGAAACTTAGAAATAAAATTTTATCTTATGGAGGTATATCTGATGTTATGATTTTAACAAATGAAAATTATATCTTTGTTACAAAAATCAAAAAACACTTATACCAAACATTACATACCCATTTTTCAAGAACTCGTAATTGTAATGTTTTTAAAAATATGCACAGCACAAAGTTATAAAATATTGTCCTTATAATTAAATGAAAAGAAAACTCGTATGTAATTGTATAAAATGCAAAAATCGTTATAAAGATTAAAATATAACACTAGAAAATCTAGTCAAATCAAAAAGCTATTAATAAGAAAAATACACATAATGAAATATGGAAATTGGCAATCCAACGTAAGTAGCCTTCTATATGTCGTAGCCATATCGTAGAATTGGCCATTTCATGATATGGCTGAGGTAAGTTAGGTTAGATTTGAGGGAACTTAGGGCACCCCGACACGGATAGGTTCGGTTCGAATGGGATGACGGGAGCTAGAGCGAGCGAACCAAGCGAGCCAACTTACCTCCCGTCATACCATTCATTTAGGTTCCTTAAAACCCTGCTGACAGAAATATAATAGAATTCGTCGAAGTTAGGATTGAAGGGGCCATTTCATGTGGTCTTGAAATGCCCAAATTCTACGATATGGCGATGAAATATACATGTCCTGCCCTAGGGCTACTCATAACACATTCAAAACATTTAATAAGTACTTGATTTTGCCAGAGAATGTGCCAAGTTCCATTTAAATCCATCAAACCATTGAGGTGTTAAAAACACTATTTTTTGAATATTAGTGAGATCACGTTTAATTCTCAGAGATTGGGTAAATGTGCAAAATAAACCCACGCTTCGCCAATCATATTTCAATTATATGAATTAATATAGAATTACAAAAAAAAAAACAAAAATAAAAGGTACATAATGCGTTTGATATTGTATCATAGAGGTGAGCCTATTGCCTATAGTATTCCCACGGCATGGGGCACGCACCATAGACTCGAGAATACTTCTACAATGAGGGCGCCATGTAGGTGAGAGATCCTCTTCCTTGAAAAAGTGACTTTGACATTGATGTCAATTCAACTAATGTCAGAATACATTAGCGCTTTGACAGGTGCCAGGACCTGACGCCTCAGTGCTGCTACCTGGTTTTCGTCATTTCAGGAAACCCCCATTAAGAACAAACAATCCTACCTCTCTAACTTCGGTATCAAATCAGACTTATTATCGATAAGTTCAGAACTTATAATATTCCCTTCTTCATCAACATCACACATCATAAATTCGACTTTATTTTCTTTAACTGAAGGTTCCTTTTTAACCTTTAATTCTTTATCATCTTCTGCCATTTCAATATCTTCATCCTTTAAAGTAATTTCGAAACACCTTGGCGTGGACTCGGTGGGTTCTGCAACTTGTTTAAGTTTAAAACTTAGGCTTGTTAAAGGCACTTTTGGACTGGTATATCCATCCATTATTTTTTCGGAGACCTCCAAGGATTCGTAGCGGGTCGTTGTCAGTCTGTACATACCGTCTTCGCTCATTTGGTATCTGAAATGTTAAGCAGGATGTTTAAAAATCATCAAAAAAAAACCGGCCAAGTGCGAGTCGGACTCTTGCATGAAGAGTTCTGTACCATCGTACCAGATTTTATACTATGAACCTTTTTATTTGTTTGTGTTGAGCGGCAACAGGTATATTTACACACTTTGTGAAAATTTCAACTGTGTACCTATTATGGTTCATGAGATACAGCCCGCTGACAGACAGACAAACAGACGGACAGCGGCGGCTTAGTAATAGGGTCCTGTTGGCCTTTGGGTACAGAACCCTAAAAACATGATGACTATCAAACAAATTTGTTTGAAAGTCTTTGTATCTTGATAAAGTTTTCAACAACAGAAATAGCGATGTACACAACCAGAGCAGGCTGACCCTCTAAGGGTGTTACCACACCAATCGATCGATGGCATTGATCGACGTTGATCGATTGGTTTTGTAGCTTTGAAGAAGTAGAAACTATCGATCGACGATCGATTAATCAATCGATCGCTTGAGCGGATTGGAAAAAAAAAATGGAGTAAGAGGTGGTATATGGACTTACCTAAACCTGCTATGTCCAAACGACCACTGAGCACCATGCTCCTTCACCAAATGCGTCGTCAGCCAATTCCCTCTAGAAAATATCTTCATACTCTTCTCAGGGCACAGATGACAAGCATACTTCCTAGCTGAACTCCCTTTTTTGTCCTTCTTAACTTCATAACAGTCTGAATCTGAATTGTCTTCATCAGAAAATGACTCTTTTTTAACTGTTTTTTTCTTCTTTTTCTTTTTATGTGTCAATATGTGTTGGCGGAGGTCCGATTTTGTTATGGCTCTGTGAAAAATGGAAGGAGTGATTAAATAGATATTTGGGAAGTGTATTTTCGTGGAAAAAGGCTAGGTACCAGAGCTCAGCACATGTTCAGAAAAATATAAACCCTGGCATAGTTAAAGTAAAGTTGAAAATCAAACCTTTATTTCATAAGTCCGCGAGAGCTAAAACTAGCTAGCTAGTTAAAGCTAAAGGTATGCGGCGTCCTAATAAAAGCGATAATTGCGCGAATACGCGATAATCGCGTTATTTTTTTCGGTAAAACCGTAAAGCGCCCTATCGATGCAACAACGCGATCGGATTTGTCAAACACAATGTTTGGTCTGATCGTGTATTCGCATGATAATCATTCTGAATTAGGACGAAGCCTACGGCATCGCGCGTGCGATTTCAGTTCTGCAATAATCTCGAGGAGCTCGTGGAAAAACATAACAGCCGCACGGGTCGAACTTCAAGTTATGCAACGCTTGTCAAGGTTGGTCTATGGATGGATGACCATTTTAATATACCGAGTTTTCTCTGTGCCTCGAAAAGCACGTTAAGCCGTTGGTCCCGGCTGTCATTTGTAGATCTTTGGCAGTCGTTACGGATTGTCAGAAACCAGAAAAACTGGCACCGGTCTTGCCAAGAACTACTGTGTTACCCAGTTGATGGATTATGGAGGCAGTCTGGTAGGCAGCCGCTCCAAGTAAAATACTGGTATTCAGCTGAATCCGGTCACACGGGAAGCCGACCCCAATATAGTTGGGAAAAGGCTAGGCAGATGATGATGATGAATAATAGTAAATAATGTAAGAAGAACCTTGGTACACTCGGCTGGTACAGACTGTCCTATTCTCAGTTACTGCCAAAAACATCACGTTCCTTGGCTAATTGATTATGGACTCTAATTCAAGTGTCGCAAGCTCGCGTAGTAGCTACTCAGAGGCCCTACTATGAAGTCTTAAAACGATCACGATTCCGCTCTAAGAGGGAGACGGCGTTATACATAGCGAATAGCACTAACCCGTTTTTTTTTTTTTTTTTTGTGAGTGGCTTCTCGCAGTTCAACCTATAAGGTTGTCGACTGCTTAACCGGGCTTGCCTGTGGTGGCCTTAATATAATATTAAAGCCTCCAGCCAGGGCTTATAAAAAACTTACAAACTAAGCGACTACACGCTAAGGGCACCCCCTGTGGGGTACGGGCCTCGGCTTAGGGCGTCGCTGGGGAGAGGACAGCTAGGGACGGGCTGGATCGAACTGGACTAACCCGTTTACATCATCGGAATTGGATGGCATTAGCACGTCATAGCAGGGGCGCTTGTTGATTGTCAACTCTATTGCAAGTGTCAAGCAAGCTCGATATTAGTTTGCCTGGCGGGTGGTAACTTACTTATATTGACAGTGCGGGCACGCGTGCGTCCTGGTATCCTTGCGCGCCAGGTGCCGGTAGCGCACGTGGCTGGCCAGCGTGGCGGGCGACGTGGCCGACATGTCGCACAGCGTGCACGCGTACGTGGAGATGTGCTGCCGGGTGTGCTCGCCCAGCAGGTACTCGGTGGCGCAGCGCGTGCCGCACAGCTCGCACACGTACGGAGAGTTTGGGTATACATTCTGGGAAAAGAAACAATATTTTCGTCGTAGTCTCATAGAAGAATGTATGAACTATAGGTGGCAGCACAGAAGTGTCAATGTCAAGTATTTATAACGTGAAAGATTCAAATTTGCACCACTAGATGGCACTGTCCATGACCGGAACGTTTCCATAATGGTAGCTTCTGGATATGTGTGTGTGTTCTGTGCTTGTGTGCTGTTCTCAGCACAGAAGCGTGATGCCAAGTATTTATAACGTACAGACGCCAGCATATCAAGCTACCCGAAACTGTCAAATTTTCTCAATCAACCTTGAACCATATGCTTTAGTGATAAAGTTGAAAATTTACTAAAGTAATTTGACAGATTGTTGTAGCTTGATATGCGAATAATATGACAATGCAAACCATCTTATATTAATAGCACTAAGATCCACATCATATCATGCAACCATAACTAAATTTGTAACAAAAATACAATTCAAAGCTACTTTTCTATGAACACGCCACAATTGCGACGGTAACGGCCCCTCTTTGGGGATTGGATGGACAGGCGCCACGGTGTCCTCACCTTCCGCCTTACGCAGGTACTTACCGGACACGGCTGTTTCGGGAGGTACCTATTTCGGATTAAGCGGGAGGACACGCCCGGGTGTCAGCACTGTGAGGATCGCCCGGAGGACACGGTGGAGCACCGCCGTGTCCTCGTCGAGGCGATTGGCGGCGGCGACCTCTCGTTTCCGGCCCTGGTTGAATCCATGGTCCGGAGCGAGGAGGCTTGGGAAGCGGTCACCTCCTTCTGCGAAGCAGTAATGCTAGCGAAGGAGGAGGCGGGCCGCGCGAGGGAAAGGCAAGGCCTTCGCCCCAACCACCGCTACAGGAGAAGACGCCCCGGGCGTCGGGAGTCGCAGGGCGATCCCCGGCCACCGTAGGCGCGGGGCAAGGACGGCGAGCGTTGGGTGGCTCGCTATCCGATTACCACCAGGCCCGAGTCGATGGCGCGCTGTGTTCCACGCGCGCCTCAAAAAGATGTCAGCATAAAAGACGGGGCCCGCTAGGACCAGTGCCTGCCAGGGTTGCGGAATTTGTTCGAAAGAGTCACCGCGGGCGGCCCTGGAACGCAAAAGGCTTTAGAAGGAACACAGATGGGTTTTAGTCAGTAAGAGTCTGACACGCCCTTCCGCTCCACCCAGAGCGGAAGAAGTCATTCGATGATTGATTACCTTTCTAAAAGAAAATACGATTAAGACATACCTGCCTTCTCAAATGATCGCTCAACTTCCTGTTATTTGCAAAATGCTGTCCACAATGGTAGCAAGCGATCAGTCGTTCCCCCGTATGAGTTCTGACGTGGACCGTTAGCATCTCTTTACGAGGAAACACGGCTCCGCAGCCAGCCCAGGAGCAGAGGATGTTTTCAGAATAGTTTGTGTGGACTTTTACATGGTCCAGGAATAGCTGAAAATAGGAGAAAAGTTGGTTAATATTTCCCTGTGACAGTGATTAATTAATCAGGAGTTCGGGGCTTATTAGTAACAGTCTCATTCGATCATCGATTCGACGTTAACCTCGAAAATCGTTGCGTGTGGGGTACAACAAAAAAAATAAGTTGAATTTCGGAAGTCGGTGTTAAAAACGAAGAAACAACCAAAAACACCGACTTCCGAAATTAAAGTCAGGTGTATTTTTTTGTCAAAAAGTTTTTGTTTATTTTTTCACAAATCGTAATGTCTGAATGAATTATAATAAAAAATAAATAAGTATTCATTCATTTAGATTTTTCATACTAGCCAAATACCCAATAGTACATGAAGTTTAACCTTTTGAACGCCACGTATAGGTGACAAGCAAGCGCGTGCCCTGTACGCCAAACGTCACAAATACGTGACAAAAAGTACGGTAAATTTGTGGCTTGGCGTCGGGGGCACGCCGATGCGTTTATGTTCTGGCGTTCAAAAGGTTAAAATAAACAAACACTCACCTGTATAGAATTATATTTAGCGGTGTCCTCACAGCCAACCCACATGCAACTATACTCATTAACTTGTATCGGTATCTGGTTCCGCTTACTCGAGTCCTTCTTGCAAGGAGCTAGCTTCAGAGTAGCCCGACCGTTGAAGCCGATAGCCAACAACTTGCCATGGTAAGCGTGGTAGTTCAGGTGACGCACCATTTCATTGAAGTCTGATGTTTTGTGGCCGCATACGTCCCAGAGGCAGACGTACTCAACTGGTAACAACAAAGGAACAAAAGTTAGCAAGGATTTTTTGATATGAAATATCTATCCGCGAGTAAAACCGATTATTGGCGCAGCAACGCATGCCCGTCGCCACGCTATACGATAGTATATAACATATACAGTCTATGTATTTTTTTCATTATGCCATATTTAGTTCCTGTCGTTCTTTTATGCATATTACTTGTACAAAATAATTTTGATGTTTCACATCTGCCAGGCGTGCCGTGACGGCTCACAATTTTTTTAAATTCCCATCCCGGCTCCGCACGGATAACAGAGCATAATATAAGCTCCTAGTCCGGCATATTTTTAACGGACATTTTCAATAACAACCGTCATGAATTGTTCATTGGTGAAAATCTCATCAATATATGTTCGGTAATAAGCTCGCCTTTGACCACTACCTCACTAGCAGTGCGATTCTGTAAACATGTCGAAGTGAAAGCTTGGGTGAAGTGATCACGAAGCGAAGTCAGCTGTCATCTTGATTAGGACATGGATTCCTAAGTCTTCACTTCGACATGTTTACGGAATCGACCAGCTGATCATAAGCGATGATGTGATCGGCGATGGAGCATGTTTGGCCAGAAGTTTTTTTTTTTGGTGAGTGACGGTCGCAGTTCAACCTATGAGGTTATCAACTGCTTAACCGGGCTTTCCTATGGTGGCCTTAATATAATATTAAAGCCTCCAGCCAGGGCTTATAATAAACTTACAAACTAAGCGACTACACGCTAAGGGCACCCCTGTGGGGTATGGGCTTTGGCTTAGGGCATCGCTGGGAAGAGGACAGCTAGGGACAGGCTGGATGGAACTAGAATTATTATTAAGGGGCGAATTTAAGACTACAGGCTCAGCGGTGCGGGCTGGCTCGAGCAAGGGTCGGGGCGGATGCCTAGAAGTAAACTATTCACTCTTGACATGAAAACCCCGAAGTTTCGGGAACACAGACTCCAATAGGGAAATCCACTCCTTAGCTGATGTACAATGACAGTGTTCCCAAAACGTTTTATGCGCATTCATGGGATGTCCACCATGTACCGGTTGCGCATCGCCGTACATCTTGTAATCCGATGATCGAACGGGCAACGAGCAACTGAGCAATGCCAGTCTTCAAGTCGGACTTTCGATAAATATGAGCAAAATGAAGTTGATGACGAACAGTACCATCCGCCTCATAGAAATTGGGGGTGTGGAGATTGAATATGGTCATGAATACATTTATCTCGGCCAAATAGTCTCCTTCCAGTCAAGACAAGATAAAGAAATTGTTTGACGTACAGAGAATGCCTGGAAGAGCTATTGGTCGATGAAGCACTTAATGAAGGGACCTCTCCCTCTTTCAGTAAAACGAAGGCTCATGGACATGTGCATTCTTCCCACCCTCACCTATGGAGCACAAACATGGTCTCTCACTAATCGTCAAGTCAGCACTTGGAGTCTGCTAATGAGCTATGGAACAAAGTATACTGGGCGTCAAACTCACAGATCGCATTAGAAACTTTATACTTCGTTCCAAAACACAAATAGCGGATGTTGGCCACACAAGCTGGAATGGGAATGGAGGTGCAATGGGCAAAGATTACAGATTACAGTGGATCTCAAACGCAAAGAAACGACAATGAAAAGAGATGGCAGGATGAGCTGGACTTCTTCTCAAAGGAGCTTTGACTCAACCAGCTTAGAACCAAGTAGCTTACATTTGTAATAGAGATATCTGACTAAATACAATATTTCCTTAGAAGAAGGGGTAAATTTCATATGTAATATTTACATGATAATCTGACATTACACTAATACACTTCTAATGATTCACTATAAAAACAAGTTGCAGTATTTCAATAACTAATTATTATTATTTTATCAATAGATTATAAGCATATTAACCTATTAATAAATAATATTTGTATGCCTTATGGCAAAACATAGAGTCACTACCTAATATTGTAACATCGCACACACTGTGTAGCTCTACATATGTGAGCAAATAAAGATTCTAATTCTGGAACTTTTACCTTAATTTGTTTATGTCACCGGAAAATAGCAAACTGCTTTAGATTATAAAATAACTCTCGATAAATTGTCAACTGAACATTTGAAATACTTTTTTATGCATCAAAATTTGATAGTCTTCTATAATCTCACGAAGTCATTCCGAGAATTTGTGGATTAGAATAAAATGGCGACCAATCAGAGCACAAGTCTACAATTTATCTGTTTCGGTGTAGTTAAATTGGTAACTGGGGCCAAGTTAGTTGTTGGTCTTTGTTTTCTCTGAAAAGACCAAAGAGAGCTTTGTTACACAATTTATCAGGAGTTTACAATCTCTCAAGTTATTTATTTATTTAAACTTTATGTACAATAGTGGTACATGGGCGGATAATCTTACGGAGTTTGCTTTTTTCAGGTGACATTTATAATACTGCTTAAGTTGATTCAAACTTAATGACGATTGTGCAGTTCCCTATTCGCTGCAAATTACCCCACCCCCCCTTTCAAAAATTACACTAGTCAATCAAATCAAAAAACAAAATCACACTAATTACATTATCTATTGCTGTTGGCATACCAAAAAACAATCCCTGAAAAATATGCATTTTTACATAAATAATGAAACTTCGGTCCAAATTGCACCAATAGTATTTCAGAAAATCATGGATACACAATAATACATATAGGTTGAATTTAAAAACTTTCTTTTTTTAAGTTTGTATGTAAAGGAAAATTAAAAGCTTTCCAATACTAACCTCCAGATTCTTTGTCAATGACATGCAAGTCTGAAGAGTGGTTGAGGACATGTTTCTGGTACAGATCATAATCTTGGAAGGTGTGTCTACATGACTGCCATTCACATTCCATTTGCAGGTTCGCAACACGCAGTTTACGTCGGGACTGTAAGCAAAAAAGAACCCAAACCATACTGAAAAACCTGTACTAAAAAGAGTATTTATCACTTTGTGTAATACTGGTGAATAGCTAGCTGCTGAAAGTCAGAAAAAGTGAAATTGAATCAGCAATAACATCTATTATTATCAGAGATCGGAATAGGTACATTATATTTACGTAATGTTTGTGGAAGTAAGTAACATAGAGTTGATAATACGTTTTCTAAAATCCCTGAATCATTTTGTGACTTGGCGTCGGGGGCACACCGATGCGTTTAAGCTCTGGCATTCAAAAGGCCTTTTGAACGCCGACGGTACCGTGATGGGCACTTTTTCATTTTACCGTGGCAGTCAAAAGGTTATAAAGCCCATAATGTTAACAAGCAACAAGAGAGTCAAATCACTTAAAAATAGTCATGTTGACTCCTCAGAATTTTAAGAGAAACCTGCACTATTAAATACAGCATACAATCACTATGAAATTAAAGGAATACAATTTTAACTTGAATAGCCTTCGCATAAAGGAACTTTCTACAGTTCACAAAGTTACGCGCCAAAATACTTGCGCCAGAGATGGCCCGTTTCTACTGCTACTGAGATTAATATAGCGATGATTGGACATGATTAAAAACTTACTGGGGTTACTGGCTGTAAAAGTATAAGACATTTTTTATCACTTACCACTGTTTGAGGTTCCCGAGAAAGTTCGTTGACGCCTGTGGGCACAGTCGCGTCGTCTTCAGCCACAGCCAGTAAAAAGTTCTTCCTGGCAGCATGAGTTTGTATAATAAACTGTATATCATTTTTGTTTTCCAATGATAACTTCTCCGTGTCTTCATTATTTTGTTTTTGCAACCATTCCATACACCGAACGATTTTATTTATGTCATCTTTGTTATTCATTGATTCCTCACCCATTATAGCTGCTAGTATTATAGTTTTTTTTTCTTGTAAATCATAACAATTCGCCTCACATTTTTAGTAAATCCTAAAATGCCTTTCGCGTTTGTATTTTTTGGACTCAGACACTAACTCCTACGGGTACGATTTGGCTTGACAGAAAGAAAATGACATTTTGTTTTGACAACACACTGAACACACTCATGTTTGGTTTTTTGTGGTGGCACAACGTAGGGGGGTATTTTTTTGTAATAGTCGAGTTTTGCAATACGACTACTTTACCTTCAATTTCGTACTTTATAAAAGTACCTAGTGCATTTCAACCAATGATATATATTTTTGCAAAATATAAACAGTTTCCAGCACACGTGTTCTTTTACGATTTTTTGTTAACACACCGGAAGAACTTTTTGCAACAGTTGATTTCGAATCCACAAAAACTTGTTCAACAAGGTTTTTTCCACTCAACTCGATACGGGTACCAGGGTACGTTCGTTTTAAGAACCACTTTGTTAATTTTCACAGAAAGCATTTGTCAGGATAATTTTAGTCTAAAAAAAAGTTGAAATCGATTGTATTGGTGCAAATATTAAGTCATTGATCGATTCAAAAACTCCAATAGATCCAAATAATATTTACACTGATTCAGTAGGCTAAAATTTAAGTTCAACGGCTTTAAATGTTTTGGCACACGATCCCTAACGTAAACAGTTCATTGTTCTTGACATTCTTGACAGGTCAAATCAATTTCAGTAAAATAAAAAACGTGCGAGTAGAGACAAGGCGAACGCGTGAAGTAAAGTGCGGTGCGTATTTACAGCACGGCGCGGCGGTCCCCACGTTGCCGCTGGTGTCTCTTATCGGTAACTAGACACACATAAATAGTTCATCTTGTTATTCCCGTCGCATATACCGCGAGTGACGGTCGAAGGGTCGTATCGGTGCTGTGCTGATGAAATCAACCGTAACTATACAAGAAGTAGTAAATAAATTAGATCACCTATCCTTACCTCTAACTACCAGAATGCCTAACATCAAAGTATTCAGCGGGAGCTCCCACCCAGACCTGGCGCAGAAGATCGTCGATCGTTTGGGCATTGATCTGGGAAAAGTTGTAACCAAGAAGTTTAGCAACATGGAAACATGCGTGGAAATAGGTGAATCTGTACGTGGCGAGGATGTTTACATTGTGCAGAGTGGCAGCGGCGAGATAAACGACAATCTGATGGAGTTACTGATCATGATTAACGCGTGTAAGATTGCATCTGCGTCTCGGGTGACAGCCGTGATCCCGTGCTTCCCGTACGCGCGGCAAGACAAGAAAGACAAGAGCAGAGCGCCCATCACCGCCAAACTCGTCGCCAACATCTTGTCGGTTTCCGGCGCCGACCACATCATCACAATGGACCTCCATGCATCTCAAATTCAAGGATTCTTCGACATTCCTGTAGATAACCTCTTTGCTGAACCTGCGGTCTTGAAATGGATCAAAGAAAATATTCCTGACTGGAAGACCAGTATTGTGGTGTCTCCTGATGCTGGAGGAGCTAAGAGGGTGACATCCATTGCTGACAGGTTGAATGTTGAGTTTGCTCTGATTCACAAAGAGAGGAAAAAGGCCAATGAGGTAGCTTCAATGGTGCTTGTTGGTGATGTAAAGGACCGGACAGCTATCCTCGTTGATGACATGGCAGACACTTGTGGAACTATCTGTCATGCCGCAGAGAAACTGATTGAAGCAGGAGCAATTAAAGTGTATGCCATACTTACGCATGGTATTTTCTCTGGACCTGCTATCTCAAGAATCAACAATGCATGTTTAGAAGCAGTTGTCGTCACCAACACAATTCCTCAAGAGAGGCACATGCAGGAGTGCCCCAAAATCCAGTGTATTGATGTGTCCATGATGCTTGCAGAGGCCGTGAGACGCACACACAATGGCGAATCTGTTTCCTACCTATTTTCTAATGTTCCATACTAGTATAATTTTCTTTACATGATATTTTATTTTAATATAGGTGAGTGTTATGATTCGTATCATAAAATAAAATGGCATGTAACTCGTAACATTACTGTTATAATGGCTTGAGTATCTTAGAGTTACATATATTTGTTATGAAAAAAAAATGTTAGTTTATATTGAGCTATGAAAGTGAAGGAAAGTTCGTTCTTGGACCTCAGTTGTTTGGGTATGATCCTGTTAGAAATGAGACATGGCGATAAGCAAGTAAGTGATTAATTTGTTAAGAAGATAAAATGTATTATTTAGAGAAAATCCTGGAACTATTCTGAGAAGAAATAGCCAATTTTTATACAAAAATGAGTTGCGTTTTGCAAAACGGCTGTACACTGTTTTAAAAGCAAAGATTACAATTGTTGACAAAATATTTAGACTACCCTCGGTATTAATTCAGCAAATGCCATTTTGATAATGTTTTAGTTTATAGTAGGCGCCAGATAAATGTGGAATAAAGTATATTGACCTTTCCCTACTAACTGTTCATAGGTACCTGAACAATTAAATATGAATTGTTTTTCATTATTAGACAATGTTAAGGATCACGAATTCACGAGAGATGATGATTCGGGACAGCTTTGTGTCATTAATTCCGTTTTTCAAATTAAAAATGTCAATAATTGTAGGTGGGTCAATGACCGTTATTCCACGATTATCTGGCGCCTACTATAGTATGTTATCATTTTATAATGGAATTTTAACTTAAAATACTTTTTCTGCCAGATAACACTTCATTCCATTTACTCCATTATCATTTTTGGAAATTAGGTCTGCATTTGTATTTTTAGCTGCTAACTTCCATTTTTCTGCTGAGAACTTCACTAAACCTGTTTTTATAGACAAAATCAATTGTAAGTTTAAAATAAAAGACACTTTAGTTGTTAAACTATGTATCTCTAAGAGCAGCTAGGATGTTAAAAGTTTATCTATTCTAATTTCATACTAATTAACAATGTAGCATTTATATACACTTGCATAACCATGTATTTGTAAATACACTGATGTCAAATAGAGGAAAACTATGTTTAGAAACTCAAATTCATAACCTCTAGTGTTATGCAAATATTGTAATAAGTTTATTTGGTCCAGTTTTTTTTTTAAATTCAGATATGGCATGACACATAATTGAACCTTTTCAGCAATGATTGAAAAAAATTGACAATAAAAACTGTCTTTAGTCTTTGTTTCCATTTTGTGGAAAACACCTTGTTTTGGATATTGTTTACCACACATGGGATACAACTTCAATGAACTTGTAAAGAAAATGAGATTAATCCTTTGTGCAATAATCAGTTTTTCTATTTGCAAAGTATAAAGTGTGCCTAAAAATATAGTTATTATATAATTATAACCATAAGCATGAAATCAACTTTATTATATAAAAAAGAGAATAGTGAAGCTACAAACATCCTGCTGTGTATTTTAATGATTTTTGTTTTTTTTTTTTTCAGTCTTTTTTAAGTTGTTTGTGTTACAACTGCCTAGCAATAAAATGTATTAAGTTTTACCTTTTCTTTTCATTAAAAAGCAACACAAAAAATCATCTAAGTATGAATAAAAAATTGCTGTAAAATTCTAAATTACTGTAATTATCGTTTTTAAATTGGCAAATCGCATTTAGAAAATGCGACATTATTCAAGGCTATTGTTATAATTGGCGAATAATTGTAAATTAGAAGCAGATTGATGTACTGTAAAAAAACAAATTGCCTCATTGTATATTTTTTTCTAAATTTATATAAAAAAAAATTATGTATATTTGGTTCTGATAACTACGATTAAGATAATAAAAAGGATTTAACTAAATGATTATTTTATTCGCCAGATAATTTTTTTGGTAATAATTTATTACAGGGACAAAAGGTTGTCAAATTTTGTTTTGTCATTTTATTAGTAATAAAATGACAAAACAACCTGCCAAAGAGTAATATACCTAATCTAAAGAACAACCCACTTCTAAAATGATGACGTCAGAAACCGCTAAATACTAGTGTTTACAACTGGGGGCTGTTATGAATTGAAACATTAGGTATGATGACGTCACAGGTCTGCGCCTCTGTCCCAAATTCGGTTTTCATTCACACGCAAACATGTCGACTACGTTGTAGCCTTGAAGTGACGTAGCGGAAACCTAAAGGTCATCGTCCATCCATCAATATCTTTATTCTATTATAACTATAAGCTGAGACGGTAGGAAGGTACCTACTCAAAACGATAAAATAATCGCTTAGTCCTTAACACCATTAGATGTTCTTCTTAAAGGGGGCTTGTAACGGCTCGTTCCTGCACATGTTTTTTTCTGTCGCAAACCCAGGTCCAGAGCTGTATTCATAATTTCCTTGACCTACTATCATACCTACCTACTTAATTTGTTTTCAATACAAGGAGCACTCGCAAGAAACGAGGGTTGAATAAATATCTTCAAGAACTCGTGAAGGGTGACAAAGCGAGGGATGTCAGTCTATTTTTAGTGAAGGCACACCTTAACTGTCTGTATTGTTTGGACCGGGCAGTAAAAACACCTTTTCTTTATAAAAGATGGGACGACCCGTTTTTTATGCTTCCCGGAATCTGAGGGGGACTCAAATGGCCGCCTTTGTCGTTACCTGGGCCAAAAGGATCTGTTCTGTTGAAACAGAATTTTTTCTAAGTCCTCAACCATACCTACTACCTACCTGAAATACCATAAACGTGACGTTTTGAATGGAAATACCTAAACAACCTGCAAGTTACATAACGTCATTGTAGACTGTCCTACCCTTGAGAAATGTATCAAACTAAGTTAGTGAAACTGTCACGAAACTCGGTCATACCTACCAAAGGTTTCATTGATATCGATTTCTCTATATTCGTAGCTACTATAGAGAAATCGTAAGACAAATGACTGTACTGTTTACCTATTTCAACCGTTGAACCAGTGTCTATAGAGTGAGAAGCGAGTCCAATAGTGTACCTATACTATTGGACTCGCTTCTCACATTTTTCGTACCCACTTGGTGCCTCCAAGGGGTAAGATCTTGATTGAAATAAATCCGTGGTAACAAGCAATGGGTAAAAAAAGCATGAAGCAGGTAGCTCTCATTATTCGAGGCCATCAGTTAGTTCAGGCAGCGGGAATTTAAAAAAAAACGAACTTCTTGGTTTTTTTTTTCCAATGGTAGTTCTGCGACAAAAATGTAGAAGCTAAACTAAGTAGGTACCTACCTACTTTATTATTTTCTCCAGCCATCTATCTCAGCACGTTAGATCTTTTTCTCGACTTGCTCTCGTTCCAATAGAGACTCATTACATCTCAAATGACCTTCTTACATCACAGTACAAGTCTTAACAGTATCAATATGAAAACTGACCCTAAGGTCACGGGCCAATGATGTAAATTGTTTGTCAGTGGGTGCGTCTATCCGTCACAATAATACACGTATTATACACACTAACGCAGCGATCTAGATTAGGACTTATCGGTTATTGCACAATCGTGGCAGATAGTAGAGAAATAAAAATTAAAATGGTTTTTAAATTATTATTAAAAAGTTGTTAGGTCCGAAAAATCAATAAAGAACGAGAAAAGCAACATGGCGGTTGGGTATCAGCTGATTTGGTGCTTTAGCAGCCGAGAATAAGAATTTATTTTAAGCATTATTATAGGTACCTAGGTAGATAAGGGTAACCGTAACTTCAGTTTTTCTTATCGATTGATTGAACTTTTCAGATTTTTTTAAGGATGGGAAATCATCACATGACTTCTTCCGCTCTGGGTGGAGCGGAAGGGCGTGTCAGACTTACTGACTAAAACCCATTCGTGTTCCTTCTAAAGCCCTTTGCATTCCAGGGCCGAAGTGACTCTTTCGAAAAATTCCGCATTCCGCCCGTCTTCTTTGCTGACATCTCTTTGAGGCGCGCGTGAAAAACAACGCGCCGTCGACCCGGGCCTGGTGGTGATCGGACAGCAAGCCACCCAACGCTCGCCGTCCGCAGGCCCGCGCCTACGGTGGCCGGGGATCGCCCTGCGACTCCCGAGGGCCGGGGCGTCTTCTCCTGTAGCGGCGATTAGGGCGCAGGCCTTGCCTTTCCCTCGCGCGGCCCGCCACTTCAGGTCTATGATACCTACCTACTCCATTTGGTCAGATTGTTACTACAGCAGCCAACTTGAGCGAGATTTCTAGATTGGCCACTGTGGTTTCTGCCGGAGTGACGAAGTGTGGGGGGCTTCAGCCCTGGGCTGTGTGAATAGGCAAAAGAAAACCTATCCTATTCGAGGCAAGGTTTTGGAGATGCACCCCCTGAAAATAGTCCTGCCGGCGCCCATGGCTTCAGCCGCACTGACTTCCGAGGAGGTCGTACGTGTCTCAGGAAGCTTTTTCGACATTTTTTGGTAAGGGTATAAGTTATACCCCTATAACCTGACTGGACAAACATAAGACAAACCTTCCATTTGTTACTTATGTCAAATGAGCTAATCATTTGACATAAGTAACAAATGGAAGGTTTGTCTGAATTCCGTTTAAGAAGTCGGCCACTAACGCAGTTTATACCAATAAATAACAAAAGGCAAAAACGTTCTATTGAATTTTAATATACTTAGGTAATAATTAGTCAATGACACGGTATAAAATTCGACCAGTACCTTACCTACTTAATTTGATTTTACCCGTAGTACCAGTCTTCTGTTGGTACCTGTCATTCGAAAACATCTACGGAAATATTTTCCTGAATATATTCAAGGTCTCGCTAGTTAAACTGTGGCAAGATGACATGCACTTTCCATGCTTTTCGATTTATTTAAGTTCAAAGAAAAATAAAACGCACGATTTTTAACGAAGCTTAAAGATACGGTCAGCAACTAAAGTCGGCTTACACTTTTCATCATAAGAAGTTACGCAGTTTTTAAATTGCCCAAACATTCTTAATGACCCTTGTCTCCAAAACCCAGACGTTGCAAATAAAATAGAATCCTACCAAGATAAAACCATTATTATCTAGGTACAGGAAGCTGTCCGTTATTGGTGCCTAAAACAGTTGGAATAAGTTAACCTCTTTCTTTTAATTAAAAGTACTTCACTTGGCCAGCTCAATGTCAAAGTGTAAGTGTGACCTTTGTAGTACCTACCTAGTATGAGGTGCTCGATATCTGTGCATGAATGCATGATGCATCATGTTACATTTTAAGCATCAAGTGTATTGATTGAAGCAGGCTAATAATGACACGATGTTCTCAAATTCGTTGTTACACAACCTTGACCTTGGCTAAACGTTGATGTTTATTGGTAGAACTTCAACTTCCTTTACGCACTGAATTAAGCAGGCATAGCGATGAGTGTTACTAACTCGTTATATCATAGACTAGGTTTGGCACGCGACACTTCGTACGCGCATAACCCGTTTTCCCGTTCCCGTAGAAATTAATACTCTTTTTGTGCTCCTCTACAATCCGCAAGCAACCTACGTGCGGAATAAATTTAATTTTTATACCTACCTACGACCAGGGGCCCTACTATGAAGACTTAAAACGATTATGATTCCGCTCTAAGAAGGAGACGGAGCGAACATACGGACATAGCGAATGGCACTATCCCGTTTACATCATCGGAATTGGATGGCATTAGCACGTCATAGAGGGTTGCAGTAGTTTCGGCTGTGCGTTGTCTGCCACTGCCAGTCACTCAGTAGGTAACGGAAGAGTTTTATATTATATATATTGAGGAACATAGATATCGATGAACAGTCGACCGTATACCATTAACAATAACAATTTAACATTGATAGCGCCGTTGTGTTATGTGCGGAGAACTGTATAAGACTTACATGGTGTTTGTTATACAAAATAACAATGCTTTTACCTGTATGTTTTCAGTGACAACTGATACTAAATGCACTGTCTTAAAATATCGTAATATGTTAGCATATCCGAAACTTAATCATCAATCAAGATTATGTGATAAATTATTACCTCAGTAAACTAGACAGGTAGGTATCTATAGACCCTCGTTGCCTGCCTTATTCATTAGGTAAGTGTTCGCAAGCGCTATTGCTGACCATGAGTCCTGTGTTCGATGCCCGGCTGAGGCCAAGTATTATTGAGTTTTTCATGTGTAATTTCTCAGAAACAGTCTAGAATCTACCTGGTTTTGTGTCCTTTTGATGGCAATAGGCTCACCAAAATACATCCAATGGAATTTGAAACTTAATTGACGTACACCTATGCCTTACTTAACCCATCGGAAATACAGGCGAGATATTGTGTTCTGTATCTATGTTCCTTAGGTAAAAACGGAACCTGGTTGGGTTCAGGATATGCTCGAAAGAGTTTCCACGGCCCACGTAAAGGGCATTTGAAGAAACACGGGTGGGTTTAAGCGAGTAAGAGTCTGATACTCCCTCTCGCTCTGCCTGGTGGAGTCATTCGAACATTTATCACAAAATAAAGGTAGAGACCCAAATTATATAAAAGTCCTTAATTCAGCGAGATTTTATTACTATTGTCATGTATTGTGTCAGACGTAAAATAATGGTATCATCCCATAACTTCTCGTGGGTGTCGTAAGAGGCAAGCGACTAAGGGACTCACTAGAGAATGGGCAGCAGCATTCTCTGTGCATTGCAACAGCTACACTGCGATTGCCAAACCGCCTGCCAAGCGTGGCGATTACGGCCTCCCCCAAAAAAGGGAGCCTTTTTGGGGGAGGCCTATGTCCAGTAGTGGACGTCTTTCGGCTGGTATTATGACGATGATGATATACTAGGTACTATAACCCCGCTCGTATCAGCTGTTTATCTCGCTAACTAAAGAAGTCAAGTAGGGTCAGAGGAATACTACAATTCAAGCGATATCTTGTTAAAATTAACACTGTTATAATAAGTTTAACTTATTTGTGACCCGGAGTCAACTAATTTATAATTAGTGAATAGGTAGTAGCGTCTGCTCATACATTAACTGCCGGTTTCAATAACGTATCTACCTTTAACCAACTAGTCCAACTACCAACAGTAGCTGAAACGTCACCACATTGAAACCGGCCGTTCATAGTCACGAATTCAGTAGGTTACCAGTTAGTAGGTAAACTTAATACAGTTAAATCAACCTTTATTATCCCACTGACGGGCAACGGTGTCTCTTGGCCAATTTCATGAATTACTGAGGTACTTAAAATAAGCTATAGCTTATAATAATATCTGCTTTTGCTCGCAACTTCGTTCGTTAAAGTACCCTGTACTCGTAGTTATCCGTCTCCAGGGTCCAATCTATTTCTGCAACAAAATTCATCAAAATCGGTTCTGCAATTTAGGCGTGATAGCATAACAAACAAACTAACTCACTGTCTCATTTAGAATATTAGTAAGGATATTCCTTTTTGTTCGCCGCGTGAGGATGGTGACCGTGGTTTTCTATATTTTCTAGACCGATAATGCACACATGGAAAAAAGGTGTTAGTAAATTTATAGACTTAGAAATGTCTCTAGTGCGAACGAAGTAGGTACCTACGCTTCGTTATACCGTAGTAATATTGTCAACCGAGTTTCATTTTTGATCGTAATTCTGCTTTCATCGAAAAGATGCAGTTTTTCTTGACGAAAACAAAATCATTACTTACAGCCAACTATAGGTACCTACTAAGTATCTAGATCTATAGATATGGGAACGAAACTATCGTGTCATTGATAATTCTTATCAGAGTCGTCGTGAATAAACATAAAATCGCTTCCATATTATTCAAGAGGCCTAGTTTTTAAAAACACGAACACAACCGTTCTGAGTTCTGAGGGGATTATTTTTAGACCTGAAAAACCCCTGAACCCTGGCCTTCCTCTCCTTTTCCACACTCGTGTGTTCTTTGCCACTGCGGGCCAGTCCTTCCGGTAAGAGTCAAGTTGATCTGTCCACCTTCGTCTTGCTCAATCAATCAAGTCAGCGAAATATTTAGGTACCTACCCACTTACCTAGTAAACATTATTTTAGTGTCGCGTTACGCGATTTCCAGCTGCGGACAGATACCTTGTTACATTGTGTCGCTTTTGTTTTTACTTTATAACTAGCCAACATAGCAACTGCAACACCACGAGAAGTACCTAGATATGGAAGGATGTACCTACCTTTGGCAGTGGTTTTTTTGCGGCTTCTAGATTACGTTACGATGCAAATTCCTTCAAGAGTTATTCTTTGTGGATGAACCTCAATCTGGATGCCCTTGGTCGCTGCTTATGAACATGCAAGGGTGAAGCCCATGGAAATTTGGTAGTATTTTTAAAGATGGATCTCTCTCTTAACGAAGTGCTTTCCTAGTTAGGTAGGTATAGGAACCAACTAGACTGATGGTTGAGATATGCCTCTAAACTTCACCGGCGTCATGCATGGTTTCAAATTTTGCACGCCAATTGCCTACCATAGTGACTAACTACGAGCGATATCATACGGGATAGGCGAGTTTTTATTGGCAAAGTCAATACAAGATTCTCTTGATTTTCCCCAGTTTAAGAAAATTAATCAAAAACAGAATTGTCTTTCAGAGGATGGACTTTTTAAATTTCGCCACTGTTGGCTGATGTAATGACTGTTGATAATCTAAATATAGTGCAGAATGTTTAGTTACCAACTTTCGTTGTTTATTCACGCTTAGATAACAGTCCACGTAATATTAACTGCTAAGCAAAAGTAATGAGAGAAGAGCCACGTAGCGTCATATCTCCTCGAGTTTCTTGACGCAACCCGATAGCCCCCGACCTTTCAGAGACCCCCTCTAGGTATAACAAGCGTCATAAACTCACAATCGCAGTTCAAAGATAAAATGTCAATAGTAAATATGTTTTTGCAAAAATGTTTGTAAGCAGCAGAATAATCAACATGTTATTTTCGCAATTTTCATTTTGGTAGGTTGGTATACGATCTGCAATTAAATTGACCTTTGAGTAAGAATAATCTGCTCTTTTCCAGTCAGTCGATTGAACGATTTTTGGGTCCAATATAACGTCTGCGACAATAGTGTACTAAGACTTCAGTTTTATTTTTGAATTGTATAAGTAACACTATCGTGGACATCATTGAACATCCAACAATAGGTCATACAAATTCGTAGCTGTAAAAAAAAGCTACGTGTTTAATTTATTTTTAAGATTCCGTATCTCAAAAGGTAAAAAAGGAACCCTTATAAGATCACTCTCTTGTCCGTCTATCTGTCCGTGTGTCACCACAGATTTTCTCAGGAACGGGTAGACCTAGCAAGTTGACATTTATTCCAGATACTGAGGTCTATAGTCCCTATTAGATGTATAAAAGTCCTGAGTCAACACGATAAAAAGATATGGACTTTATATTTTCGCGAAAACTTGCACTTAAGTAGGTACCAAAATTTACCTTAATTTACAACTTTTTTTAATTTTCGGAATTTTACCTTTACTTGTGCTGGAAAACCTTGCTTGCTTGCTTTAAAATTTAACAATTCTAGGTCAATCGGAAGTACCCTATAGGTTTTGGGTCGAAAACCTATATGGTAGTTCCCGTTGACCTAGAATCACGAAATTTGGCAAAAGCAAGGTCTTACATCACAAATAAAGGAAAAAATCCAAAAAATAATAAAAGTTGAAAATTAAAGGGTGCATACATAGTTGACACCTGTCACCAATAAAAATGATACCAATTTTATTTGGCGGTATAATGGGTACACAGGGAGGTTATTTTAAAGAAAATGTACTGCATAGGCATATGAAATAAATATTACTTACTTTTGATGAAATATTTTCAAACAAGTAATGTTAACCGACTTTCGTTGCTGACCGTATCTCACGAGTGCTGTGCAGAGGTGTTGCTATGCTACGTAGTATCTAGTGGAAAGTTTAAATAATCATGCCTCGGCCCAATTCTAATCCAATTCTATTCTTTATCGGTCATTGGTCTAGTTTTCGTAAACGCGACTGTCAAGGTTCGATTCTTAGACCGGGAAAGTGTAATTTTATTGGTTTTTAGTGTTAATAGCTAGGAAGGGTTATTCACCCTATTTACTATGGGTATTTTTGTATAAATTTATAGGTATTTTAACTGCTCCGTTGGTCTCGCGGTTGCAAGCGCGACTGCGGAGCGTGGGGTCCTGGGTTCGATTCTCAGGTCGGGCAAAAAGTATAATTGGGTTTTTCCAATAGGAATTTCCCAGTAACAGCCCGGAGTTTGGAAGTTGGTGGTGTGACACCCCTGTGTTTCGGAAAGCACGTTAAGCCGTTGGTCCTGCGCCAGATCTCTTTCCGGTCGTGTCGGGTTGCCGTCCCATCGGAATATGAGAGTGATGGAAGAGGGTGTTCACATGTGTTTGCGCACACACTTGTGCACTATAATATGTCCCGCGCCGGTGGCCAGTCTCGGTTGAGATTGGCCGCCATGGCCGAAATCGGTCAAGAGGACTTTAGAATAAAAAATCTCCTCAAACAAACACTGATTTAACCGATCCATTTTAAACTATGACCAAAACAGCTGATTTATTGCCATTATTACTTCGCCCAGAGACGCGAAAGTGCAAATAAAACTAAGAAGTTTTTTTATCGCAAATTGATAAAAAGTTATCAGAAGTATCGTTAGGCAGAACGTGCCTACTCAAAAAACTGGGTGTCATTGACTTAATTAAGGATCCGCATCCGCCATCTTTTATTTCACCAAGGCAGGCGAATCATAGAGTCGGTTTATGATATCGACATTGTAGTCTACTCTATGACGCTAATGGTAAGTAAGGGTTTCGTGGGATTTTTAAATCTTCGAATAATATAGACCCACCAACCTAGTTAGATCTCATCCATTACCTAAATTTTAAGCGGGAAATTCATGAGCGCCTTAAATATTACGCATATTAATGTACTTTGGAAAACCTCGCATTTTGTGCGACTAGCAAAACAAATAGAAGAATCAATTTTATAGAGGTAAGTAGGTATTTTTTTTCAATTTTTTACTATACCTATACACATATTTATAATAAAGCTCTGTTTGTTTGTTCGCGCCAATCTCTGGAACTACCAGTCGGATTTGAAAAAATCCTTTTGTATATGATAGCCACTTTTATGAGGAAGGTTATAATACCTACTATGATTATGGGATATGCGCGTACGAAGTCGCGGGCAAAAGCTAGTTTACTTATAAAGTAGGTACGTATGAAGGTAGGTAGGAACCTACCCATATATATTCGCAGTTATTTATATAAGTAGTAGGTAGGTAAAACATTATTTTTAATAACGTAAAAACAAATGCCTATCAAATAACGTAATAAATTATTTACTTAGGTACATAAAAAGTGGTCAGGCTTTGTCGCGGAAGCGAACGAGCCGAACCGACTGATCAAATAAAACTTGAATTACTTAACATTTTTTGGTGCTTGCATGTCACTATAAAATTCCTAGTCCTAATTGTGTGTTGCAGTTTATTTATTTTTCGTAGAATTATGGATTCACTTTACTCCTAGGAACATGGAAGGCTGACCCTAGGTACCTAATTGAAATGTAGGATCAAACCAGGGGATTCGAACAAACTCCGGAAGTTTATAATAAAATAAGTAGGTTATTTTAAACTTGATCCCTACTACTACAATGGGCGTTCCTCAGGGTTCAATATTGGGTCCATTCTATTTTTAGTTTACCTACATAAATGATTTGCCCCAATTACTTAAAAATCAACCCTAGATGGTATTATTTGCGAATGACACATCATTAATATTTAAAATAGACCGACGTTCACAAAATCTTGACGACGTCAATAGCTCTATTCATCAGGTCCAAAATTGGTTTACGGCAAACAACTTGGTTTTAAATAAAAAAAAAAACTAAATGTATTAGATTTTCTTTACCAAATGTTAAAAGTTTACAATGGGGACTCATATAACATCTCCTGCGGGTCGTCTAAGCTCAGCCGCGTATGCTGTTAGAAAGATAAGACAGTTAACAGACGTAGAAACCGCACGTTTGGTCTACTTTAGTTACTTTCACAGCATTATGTCGTACGGTATTTTGCTGTGGGGTCGGGCTGCTGACATTGAATACAAAAGAGAGCTGTCAGAGCCCTTTGCGCGTCGCCGTGATTCTCTTAGGCAACTTTTTAAAAACATTAATATTATGACAGTCCCTTGCCAATTCATTTATGAAAATATTATGTATGTGCGGAAAAACCGACATCTTTTTAGTAAAATTAGTGATAGACATAATTTTAATACTAGAAATAAAGACAAATTAGATCAACCATTTTTTAGATTAGCTAAAGTCCACACTTCTTTCATGGGGTATTGTGTTAAATGTTACAACAAAATACCTTCTGACATATTAGAACTAAATGAAAGAAAATTTAAAACTTATGTTAAAAGTACACTTTGTGAACAAGCATATTACAAATTAGAAGATTACATTCAGGATAAGGATGCTTGGAAGCATGCTGGTCCTGCACCATAGGACAATCAAGGGTGTAGACAAAAGGTCAAACTGGTTGATTTATGTATTAACTTTATAGATAAGTATACCTACTGTTTTTTTTTTTGTGTTTTTATTTTTCTGTTGACTCACACTGTTGTTTAATTAATGGTTCCAATGTTTGTAAATATGTGAGTAAAGTTTACCTCTGCTGGTGATACTTTGTTCTTATAAGTAGCATACTCTGGGTGCATCGTCCTAACATACATAATATTAAATTAATTTTTGTAAGTATAAGTACCAAATTTTGTAAAATCATTATTTGAAAAGAGTAACTATGGAGTTTCTTGTCCGTTCTTCTCCATAAGAATCTACCTTTCCGAATGGACAGTAGAGTCATGTAACATTTTTTTACTGAAATGTATAAACGATGACGTTCAAAAGTGCCGTTTAATGGCCTAATTGAAATAAACGTTTTGACTTTGACTATAGGCAGTAAATTACTTAGGTATATGATTCTAGAATCGAATCGGTCTTCACGATTTATAACCAAACTTGTTATCAAAATACAAAGTTAGGTACTGAACTTGCTATTCAATGTTCTAATTGACGCAGTACCTACTGCAACCGCTTTCAGTCTTAAAGGTCACGAAATCGATTCGCGCATCGGAACAAATATTTGTGTGACCTATACCTACATGTTTGTCCCGCTTGTTTAATTACGTAATGCTACCCCATGACGTACAAAATTCTATGGAATCTATGAGGATAGATAAGTTATGGTGGCGACGACATTGTGATTGTTGTTAACTAGATTTTATGACGCCCGATGTAGTGATAGATTGATGAATAGCTTCGTCATAGTGGTTCAAACGATGAAGCCGTTAGTTTATCCAAGGCATGTATAGACCGATGCGGAACAGGGTATAAAGTCCCGCAAACCTTCATTGAGGATCCTCCGACCGGACGGTTTTTGTTTCCGGTGGGTAATTGCCCGATGATTGATATTTGGGCTGTTGTATGAGCAACCGGCAGCAAGTTCGTCATGCTCCCTTAGATTTTACTGCTTGCGGTAGCGTCGGGGGTCGGGTTACCTCTTTCCCTCAAATATGGCGAGGGGGGTAATGGCTGATCTTTGCGTTATGCTCGTGAACGGGTGCTGCTTGTGGTAAAAGGTCATCTTGTTAGCCATGGATTTTACTATTGTTATAACGATTATATGCTTAATGTTTAATTTTGATGGCCCTGGTTTATCACTTGTGGCGTCGAGTCACAGATCTTTTTATTAAATTCTACCCTCTGCACGTGTAAGCGGGCACACCCTTCATGTCTGGAGGCTTATTTAGTTTGATTTGATATTGTTTTTATGCTTGAGTTTGTCTGTTTATGCTGGCATAATGGAGTGTGCTAGCTTACAAGTAGCGAATTATTAAGTTTTATGTTTTTACGTGTTACCTTTGTTGTATTGTTTTCTTTGTAAGAATACTGACTACTTACATACCTTTGTATAAGTGATAGTTCTTATAACTCAACAGACAGATGTGTTGCTGGGGAGTTTGTTGCGCCACTTCTTCTTCCCAGCTAAAACACTAGGAAGTGGTGACGGGCGGGCGTTTTGGGGGACTGTCTTTATGTAGAACTTTGACGTTCAAAAAGTGCTGGCACTCAGCCTAATTTGAATAAATGACTTTTGAATTTTGTTCAAATCGCACGGAAAACTCTGATATCGCGATGCAGGATTTCTTTGACGTAGTTCGTTGCTGACGGTATAGATGTCGCTGCGTTACTTTTTGTGGCGGTATCGATGCTGCTACATTATATTGCTTCTTTGCTTGAATAACGTGATAAGTCCGACGATGCATTTTTTTGACGTTTTCTGGAAAAAATGGCCACGGCGGTTACAATTATAAAATAATAGAAAAAATACCGTCGGACTTATCACGTTATTGAAGCAGAGGCGATATGTAGTCGGTAACCAATGGTAGGTAGATATCTAGTTTGGCAGGTGAGAGGACATAATAGGTACCTACTATGCTATAATGGTAAACGACACTGTTACCGACATAGCCCGAAGAATTGCCTAACTTAAGCACCATTGGCGTCCATTGGGCAGGCACATTGCTCGCAAATAGTCGATGGAGTCGAGAGGTTCTGGAGTAGCGACCGCGTACCGGAAGACGCAGCGTGGCAAGCAAGGCTTCCCACAAGGTGGACCCATAACCTGGTGAAGGTTACGGGAATCCGCTGGATGCGAGACGCACAGGATCGATTGATGATGATGATGATTGATTCTTTCTTTCGACTAAAGTGATGATGACCGATGATAAAGTGCCAATAATAGGATGATAAAATGACATGATGGTTCTTCTTAAGCGGGTACTACTACTGTAGGAAGTTCAATAAAGGGAGGATTCCAAACAGGAGCATGAATTAGGTACCAATTCGACTGGCTCGTAAGTACAGACGTCAGCACATCAAGCTACAACAATCTGTCAAATTTCTTTAATTGATTTTCAACTTTAGGTAAGTACCTATCCCTAAAGCATTAGGTCCAAGGTTGATTGGAAACATTTGACTTCGGGTAGCTTGATGTGCTGGCGTCTGTACCACCGATAATAATGATCGTCGTGGAAAAATAGTGGGTACATTTTTATTCAAGTGGGCAAAAGTCATTGCAGCCGAGGCGGAAAGACGCCGGAGTCCAAGGCGCAATCGTTATAAAGCCCACTGATCGCCGACCAGTCTCCACGAGCCATTTCCCACTATAATTTTGTTTATATGAAAAACAATTTTTCTCGAGTGTTGAAAGACGTCGTTAGACCGATTCTCGGCTCCATGACGGCATCGCCTTCAGCTCGGGCGTCTATCCCGCCTCAGCAGCACTACAATGACAGTTTGCCCATGTGAATCAAGATCTACTATTTCCTGCCTGAATCATCGTTGTTACTTGGCAGCTGTTATAAATTAGTCTTGGTATTTCATTCTCGTCATGATTGGCAGTGTTATCTGTCACACCACGGAACGGCAGGCATATTTGTTTGTAGTAGAATCAGCGGCATGCCATTCATTAGTATTTGAAGCCGCCAATTTTAGCTACCTACCTTTATTCTCATCTCAGGTAAGTACTTAGGACCTACTCTGCAATCTAAAGGGGCGCATCTGCCTTTTAGCCAAAAGAAGTTAACATTTGGAATCAGGAAAAAAAAAACTACTTGTATCAAAAAACGCGACCACATAAACAACTAAAACGTTCCATACAAGTCACTTTTCTTTTCAGCAGCAGTAGAATATAAAAATATTTTAGTAGGTAACAATCCTGTAGCCTTTAGGCTGGATAGAGCCTAGGCTACATTGCGTGCCAAAGAAATAAGACATAGGTACACCCTCCGGCAAAACATTACCCTCCTTTTCGGGTAGTTGGGTATCAAGGCGAATCTAGTTCCTTATTATTTTAGTAATCCTCAACTAAGGTTCAACAATTACGAATTTTATCACTCGCACCTTAATTTCGAAACCGTTACTAAACTAAAAACTAAATTTTACAGGAGTGCTAATTTACGATTTTAGCATGACCTCTTAATAAAAAAGTCATCATCATCCACAGCCCGATTCGCCCACTGCTGAGCATAGGCTTCTCTTCTCTTGTGCCAATCCCCACGTTCCTGTGCCAGCCTCATCCAGGTTCTACCCGCAATGGCAACAAGTAATGAACACATAATGAGATATTTCTGGAATTAATTGTTAAATAATTAGTATCTTTTTAAGGTGTATAGTCATATAATTTAATATTTTCTATATCTCAATTTCGTTTAGTAATGGTTCCGAAATGAAGGTGCGAATTTTATATTTTCTTTCTCGAATTACTATTTTGGTCAGATGTACCCTTTCTTTCCGTTAGCAGTACATTATGGATGGGTGCGTGATTTCGACAATAGGTGCATAATACAATGTTCAAAGGGACTGCTGAAAGCAAGTGCAATTTGAGTAACTGTTATTATGCTGCGCTATCGAGAGAGTGATATGGTGCGTTAGTTGTGCTTTTGTTTTGTTTGTTATGCTTCATAATGTATTGGCTCAGTAGCCAGGTGCACTCAAATTATACTAACACTAGGGAACTATTAACCTAAGGTAAAGGCTCTGTTTTTGTATTGCATAACAATATAAAAAGACATTACATTTAGATGTCACTTAGTCTATGGCTACATTCCACCTGCATTCAAGTTGCATTATATTGCTACTAAAGTATTATCAATCACCCGACAGCGCCCCACAAACTTCTTGCACGCGAGCTGCTTCCAGATGTAAAAGAGAGAATACAGGCAATTAGTTATCTTTTTATGACGTCATCCTGGAATGCGAGGCCGTATCTACCCAAAGTGTAGGTACAAATCCTCGGAAGGGCGAGGTCGCTCCACAAACCCTGTGAAGCTCCCTGGAAACTGTGCTTCTGGGCAGAGTTAGGCCAGCTAACCTATCCAGGATACCTACCTACGCACAACGGACGGAATGATAGTCTTAAGTTGAAGTAAGAAATGTTATCTAAAAGGATTAACAATTTTGAAAATCATTGTTGTGGCTGTAAATAAAACAGCACATAAGTATTACTTAATTTATTGTTCACTTAGGGGGGTGTGGCGCATGGTGGGCCTGTGCCGCCGCCTTCCTCATCTGCGTCAGCACGTTGCTGAGCTCTTCACGCTTCCTCTTGGCACGGATGTGTGTGCCCAGGCGACGCTTCAGGAACTTCAGGGCGCGCTTGTCTTTTGAGACCTACAACACAAGGATATGTTATGAGGAGGTATAATTATTGTATGTTGTAATTATGAGGAAAATTATTAAGTAGTACTGTAAAGGGTGTTGAGGAAAAATAAAACATGGTGGACGACTAGTTCGCTAATCTTGTAAATTAAATGGGATTGCAGCTGTTTTCATCATAGGTGGGTTTTAAATCAAAGTAGGAAAATCCAAACATCTAATTTTATAACCACAGCTGACGCTGCCTGTAACTCAAAATAGCATTCACTTTGTTGCAAAAAAACTATTGTTGAAAATACTGCTAGGCAAAGGCCTCCCTCTACTCCTTCCATTGTTAGGGGTTTGGTGCCACTTTCCAAGGAAATCATTTAAGTTGTCCCATCATCTCCTTCACATTTGACACAGCCACATCTCAAAATTTCAGGGCACCAATTTTGTGTTTGAAGGACCTTCCGCAAGAAAGCAGGCTTTAGACATTTTGTTATTGTTATGGATTAAAAAAACCATTACCAACCTTGAGCAACTCCATAGCCCTCTTCTCATACTGAGCGTGTCCAACAACTTCACGGACCAGGTCACGAACGAACTTGGAGTGCTTGGTCTGAAGCTGTAAACAAATGCACACATTTGTTAGTAAATATCACAATATTCTAGTAAGGAATGAATTAATAGTCAAACATTTAATTCATTCCTGAATTACTCAAAATTTATACATGGAATTGAGCCTCTGGGAAAAACTAACTAGAAATTCAAAGGAAATTACTACACTGTAGTTCTAAGCACATTCAAAGATTTATTCTTATTAATCAAACAGAAAAGGATTCTAAGAATGACTGATTGATGTTTGTTGGTTGAGTTGTATCTGGTGTATGTAATGTTTTGAAACCTTGTGGCCACTGAAGTTACCAAAAGCGTCGATAGATGAATTAATTTACTTGCTGGATACACCGTTCAGTCAAAACGGGACAAACAAAGAGGTTTGTTTCATGAACACAAACTAAAACTTGTTGAGGCTCTTACTCCGATTATGTTCCGTTTTAAGTTATCACATGAAATTAATCTTTGGAAAATAAAGCAATAAAACACTTGAACATTTAAAAATCCATATCCACAACGTTTGCACGGTTCAAAACATAACCTCAACGTACTGCTAATTTGTACAAGACATTGTTGTAATACTTACACCCTTTAGCCTGGCGGGTCTGATTTTGATGGCTTTGTCAGTAATACCCTTCCTGCCGGCGGATATTTTTGTGGTTTTGTGTCCCTTTCGGAGACCGACTGCTAACTCAAACCGAGGAGCCATGCTGAAAACAACAAACACAGAAACTGTAAAGACGAAATAAGGACACCAGCACTTTTCTCTAATTATGAAGAATAATAATTCACTGTAACAATATACGAAATTACTTGGATTATATTGATTTTCATGGAAATTATTTTATACAAAATTTTACGTACGTTTCGGATTGACAGATCCGACCAGAAAGAATTTGCACTGTTTTTAATTTGTAGAAACTGATTTGACAGTTAGGTGAATGGTCATAGACATTTAGTCGATTTTCCATTTGGTCTTTTCTGTTGTCTTTTTTTATACTCTTCTCCTATTCTATTTTACATAGGATATTTTATAAACAATTTCGAAACTTCGCCACTACTCACCAGTCTATCAAATAATAGACATACGATACGTGTACATTTCCCACCAGTCCAATCATGTCAGTTTTTGTTTTTGACAATAAAGAAAGCTTGTGTAAAGAAAACAGTTACGCATGTTTCACATATTATAATGTCAGACTTTTATGCGTTTGTAGATTTTTTTTAGTTTTTAGCAAGCCTTCAAAAGAAAAATAAAACTGTACATAGTTTACTTGAGTTTACTGTACAAGAGTTTATTAGTGGCAGTGGCTGTCACTGTCACTAGTGTCAAGTGAACGTCTATTGTCTTCTGTCAATTGTCATTTTGTAACTTGGTGTGTTCGTGTGTTGACAAATTTTGCAACACGAGTATTTTGTGTGAAACATTAATATTTGGTAAAGAAACAATAAAATATGGCAAAAAAAAGTAGTATATAATTTTGTTACTGGTTCTTTTCCGTATTTTATCACCTTGACGGGTGTAAAATCCACATTTTGCAACATAACCTATTCTTTGTAAATAAGTCGTAATATTTTAATAAAATGGAGGTTGGAGCAGTGAAACAAGATTTCAATACTGAGGTACGAACTTTTCCTAATTATCTTAATAATGTGTAAGTGATTGTTATCTCAATTTCCCTTATTTTTACAAATCTAATTCAACAAGCAGACAATACTTTCTAGTGTTCTTAAAACAGCTCCAAATAAAAATCTAAGTTAAACTGTTTAATATGGGAAACGTCTGTCCGAAATACGACTAGCGCTGTGGGTTACTGTGAGAGAGGAAGAGTCTGCCCACCGCTGCTGTATGTGTGCGAGAAAGGGAAGCCAGGCAGACTGGCACCGTAACGCGTCACGTTACGAAGCGGTTTACCCTCCCATAAGAAGTTATCACTTCAAAAACCACATTCACTGTCTAGCTAGTACTAGTACATTCTATGCTTTGCAAATTATTGTTAACCATGTGGTCGCTTTGCGGGCTTTTTTTGAATTCTCCTGTTGAATAGAAGAAATCTTTTAAAGTCTAGGTTACCATTCATAATATCTATAAAATAAGCTGTTCAACTATGTAGGGATTTAAACAAATATTTTTATGAAAAACTATCTCTCTAACTTTTAATCAATCTATATTTCTCAAACTAATTCCAGGTAATATTACTCAAAAAGAAACTAAACCAGGCAAAAATACAGATCATACATAAATTGACCAGGAAGGCCAAACAACTGACGGAGAAAAAAGCTCCGGATCAACTACAAGAAAAACTAAAAAGGAAAGCGGAGTCTGCTGTAAAGGAAGTTTTGATTATAAAGGTAAATACTTACTTGTGTCTCCATACTAATATTATAAAAGCAAAAGTAACTCTCTCTGTTCATTATCCCTTTAAAATACTTTACATCATCATCATCATCATCATCATGGACTTAGATAGAACTTGGCACACATTTAGTCCATGTCCTGATACTGAAATTGAATACTTTTTATACCGGGAATATAAAGTTAGATATATTCCCCTTTCATGAAGTGGTTAGTCAGAAGTTGGGTTCATATTTTAATATAAAAATTTCTAGTTGCTATCTTTTCTACTATTATGAATGAATATTAAAATATAAAAGTTTTGAGCATTTTGAGCCTATGATATTATCAAAACTTGAAAAACATCTAAAATTCTTTAAAGTCATAGTTCTTGTAAACTGTTAATAACTTCAGTTATTTTCAGGATTGTGTGTAAAACTTAATTGTAATAATTGTTAACCATACTTTAAACTTTTTCGTTATCATTACAGAAAATTAAACCAAAGGACCTAGCAAAATTCATAGTAACACACAAGGGAGAACTAAATACCTTCTTGAATAAACCACAGGTAGATGAAGACAAGGCATGTGCTAGATTACTTCTCCACAAAGCATTACAGGATAAGTACAAATTCATTAGAGGCAGATTTTCCAATGTCCCTATCCAAGATCTATTTATGTCCAGAATAGAAAGGAGAAAAATTAAGAAGGAAGCTAAAGAAAAGCAGAAAAATAAGAAAAAGGCTAAGAATGATAAGGTAGTCAATTCTGAGGGAGATTGGAATGTTGAAGATGTTGTTATGGCTAAAACGAGTCAAGGAGATGATAATGATGAGATTTCTGGTGATGAAGATAGCAGAAATGAAATGTCTGGTGATGAAAATGATGATAATGAAGTATCTGGCGATGAAAGTGAACAATCAGAGAGATATAACGAACCTGAAGGCAATTATGGACCTGAAGATGTTGAAGAACAGAATGATTCAGAAGTTGGGGAAGATCAGAGTGTTGCAGATGAAGAAAGTAGTGAAAATGAACTCAAGGAAAAAGTTAGTAACATTTTAAAAGTCAAACCATCTTTAGGTGTTACTAAATCAAAAGCAGTGAAAAAAGAGGTAGTTGAAACTAAGATAGTTCAAGCTAACGAAATTAAAAACAAGATTCCACCAAAAGAAATCATAAAGAAAAACCCAGTAAAGAAACAAAAAGAATTGGACAAAACTAAACACTTCAATGACAAAATACTACAAAAGAAGTTAAAGAAAGACTCAGATGCACCTGTAGTTGAAAACAAAATTGTAGATCCATTTTTTATAACGTCAACTGGAGAGAATTATATGTCTGTAGTAGAGCCTAGAGCACCTGATGAAATTAAAGAGGAACATTACAGAGGGAATAGAAAGTTAAGGAGAGCTGTACAGTTTGGACTTGTTCCTAAAAGTAAACTCAGACAAAACAATTACAATAATGATGATAGATTTAATAAACAAAATAGTTATGATAGAGGAAATGGTTTTAAAGGCAAATTCAATGAAAGACAAAATGATAGAAGAAACTTTAATGATAGGAAATCTTTCAATAATGATTTCAATGATAAAAGAGGTTTTAACAATAGAAACGATAAGAATAAAGATGATGAACCAGAGAAATTGCATCCATCTTGGGAAGCTAAAAAGAAGAAATCTGGTATTTTACCATTTGAAGGTAAAAAGATTGTTTTTGATGAAAGTTGATAAAATATTACATTATAGCAATAAATTATATTTTTGAGCACAATGTTCTGGTTTAATTTTATCTCCTGTTGTTAAATAATTGAGATTCACATTACCGTGTTGTGTCGTGTCGTGACGAATTCTGGCTGTGTTGGCTAATCAAAACTAGTACAACACAGGCTTGAATAGTATTGTTTGATTGGTGTAACCTGCTCCACCATACGTTAATGTGCCTCTATCTTTAATCATGGTTGTATATATTTTGTACTAAGTTTTTAATGGCGTTAGCCAAATTAGCAAATTAATTTCAATTTAAAAACGGAAAAGCCTTTATAGCCAAAGAGTTGTTTTTCACAAAGCTAGAAGTTTTTTAAATCCTACATATCGCGTCCACATTGATAGAATAGAACGGATACAAAAAGCCTTCACCCGGTATCTGCGCTTCAGAAGTGCTAGTTGCGAACAAGACACCAGTTATTCTGAAAGACTCAATCATTTCAATATGATATCTCTGGAACAACGCAGAAGTCACTCTGATCAGATATTTCTATATAAAATTATTCACAATCGATCCGATGTTCCAGAGCTATTATCCGAACTCAATATCTCTGTACCTAGGCGTACTATAACTAGATCTATACGCAAATCAGATATACTTGCTATGTCCCCATCAAGAACAAACCTTGGTCGCAGTGCCCCTATGAACCGACTTATGGCTAATTATAATAAAATCAACTACAACAGCACCATTGACATCTTTGCCGATACTTTTTACCAATTCCGTAAAAAACTTATGCTTCCTACCCACTCATAACATTTTGTTATCGTTTATTGCAGTCGTTTCAAATCTAATCACCCATTGTTATTGGTTGAGAAAGTCGAATATTTTTCTAAATTTATTTAAAAATATTGTCCTGCTATAATGTGAAGTTGATCATACCTATCTTTTTAATTCTAATTTGAAACAGATCTCATAGTTGTGTATGTATAATTTTATGTTTAAGCTGTGTACTTCTATACCTAAGTGACAAATTCACCATGATAATTCATGTGTATCTAAGTTGTTTATGTAATATGTTATAGTGAATAAGTCGTTGGAGTACCTTATATAATAAAATAAAATAAAAAATAAATAAATGGTATATTATCGGTCAATTAAGAAAGTACTTTCCTGGCAAGCATCTCGCGGTTACGTCACCATCCCTAAAATTTTTGAAAAGGTAATTTTTTACATCTTGTCCTGATGAGAACTTTGCCAATGTCTGGCACATACTTGCAACCCTCAAAATAGGGTGTAATTTACTTTACTCTTTAAAAATAATACATTTACGTAAATTACAACATATTAAAATTGTAGCCTTGTGGGACTAGATAAAAAAAATACATTTTCAAAATTTTAAGGGATGGTGATGCAATCGCGAGATGCTCGCCAGATCGTTAGGTACTTTCTTAATTGACCGCCAATAAAACATAATTTAAAAAAATCTAGCTTTGTGGGAAACGGGTTAGTCGTATGGTTCAGTACCTAGCTCTCCTAGTATTATTTCTATATCCGACTTATCAAACTTCAAGTCGTTTTACTAGACCAAAGAGGCAACTTAACAACTTATTAAAAAGAATATCTACCAAATCAATATTTCCCAGCTTCAATTAATAAATTCAGCTACATCACATGCCGCTAATACGCTCGTCCAAATTACGGCAACCGCGAGAGCATGGAGTATATATGCCTTGACCCATTTGTGGCTTGAGCGAGGTCCAACTAAGCCAACATACGGCCAAGAATTTACCTAGACCGTGCCTACACGGACATTACCTACTTGTTTCATGTTAGGAATTTGCTATGAACATCTGTACAGGGTGTAACGGAAAGGTGAGTCATTTAAAAAACTGCTACTGCCCATGTAGAAGAACAAGCTTCTTTTTCTTGCTTCTTCTGGGAAGTCATTGTGAAATCCCAACAAAAAAAAAATTACATACCAAATTATCATTAAAATAAGACTGTGTCACATCCAGCTGGCTGCAGCCGTTTAATTGGCTGCCTAGCCTTTTCATTGAACGGCGCCGTAATCAACGGTCTAAATGACATCCAGCTAATGTGTCTAATATAACATTTAAAGAGCGGTCTGGCAGATGCTTAGGCCGAATAGGGTAACCGTCGAAAATATATGAAATATTTAATTTTGGGTATTCTAAATTAATATACTTAAATACAATAACAATTAATTTCAACATTCTAACCTCGACGACGGAGCCCCGCTGCGCGGTGTTCCTATTTCTGTCTGCAGGCTTTAAAGGAACCTAACATGAATGGCACTAAGCGGGAGCTAAGTTGGAGGGACTGTTTTTTTATATTTCTATGGTTAGAACCCCTAAAATATCCTTGTCGCGGTGCCCAATGTTCTACTTGGTTAGAGCAGCTGTTCAATTAAATGCCGGGATGTCATTTAGGTGAAACTGTTGATTAGACGGCGCCGTTCAATGATAGGGCTAGGCCGCACATTAAAAGGCTGATTAAGCGAGTTCGCTGGGACAACTACACCATACCGTTCTACTCTGTAGGTAACCATAATTAAATAGGAATAGAAAAGCTGAGTTCCTTGTTTCCCATGTACCTAGTCGAATTATAAAGCTGCTCAACGAGTCTTATTTCGAGACAAAGAGCTGCTCACCACGAAAACAAATTGACCCGGTTGGAAGTAAAGGTGAAATCGTCTGGTTGTAGCCACCACTCCAACCAAATGGTGAAATGAGTGTGATTTTGATCTCTGTCTACTCTTTAATGAAATCTTGATGTAATTTATCTACCGATCACACCATGCAAATTCCGTTAGCCTGAACCACATATTCATTCGCTCGATGAGCTTAAACATTGACGATACTAAAGTGCATCTAATAAAAACCGAAATAGCCACATAACAGCAAATCAGAACGACACCTAAGAATTAAATCGCCAGAAAATCCTGAAATACCTGAAATTCCGTCCCCGATATAAGAATGTTACAATACAATCTGATAGCCCGTTGGATATTACTTCGACAATCATAAATAGCCCGGGACAGCAAGCATTGCTTTCCGTTCTTATCAGGTTCGCAGCCGTATTGCAGTCGAGTGGTGTGGCGACTTGTAATGAAGCATTTCTCAGGTCCGACGCGATTTATCGTAGAGCCCAGACGCAGTATAGACAGTATGCAGAAGGCTACGTCTGTACAGTGGCGGAAAATGCACGCACTCATAGACAGTCTTCACAGATAATGAGTGGATGGGGTGCATTCGTATCCAGTCGGAGATGCGAATGAATTTTCTTGTGTTCCGAACCCTTGACTGAATGGTAGCGGTCGCGGTACTAACTGGGGTATTAGTCGAAAGGAGAGGATTTCCCCAAAAAGACAAAAAGTGCATTCATAGCAAGCTGATGCCCGTTTGCGAGCACTTTCAAGTGTCGACAAGCACAGATTAATCGGTAGGATAATCTATGCTTTTCGTATTTTTTGTACCTACGAACCAGTGAAAACTGGTGTCAACAAGCGGTTACAAGCTCTGGCAATCTCAGATTTGATTTGTTTGTACTAGTTCGCGCTGGAAAACCAGAAGCACTAGCTACCTGTGCAGTATGTATTGAGTTCAGACGTACGAGTCCATCTACGAGTATGTGTGTGCCTGTTTTTGCTAGATATTATATGGAGTGTACCTTCTGTTCCATTCTCTGTACCAGGCACATATTGCGGATAGAGCTTGAATGCACGACATAGCACGGTGGCGGACATTTTGCAAATACCAGTGTAACACCTGGATTGCTGCTTAGATTTGGTCGATTTATTGTAAGCTATTGTGTGGCTACAGATTGGGTGTAAGGAATCTGGGTTAGTGGGGAAATGTATGGTTTTGGGGACATGGGAACATGAATTTCAGAAGACTACTTTGTGATGAGGGTTGAAAATGTCAGCATTTCTGAACGTGAAAGCAATCAGGGCCCCTGGAGCTTCTTACCTTTATACCCACTCCAGGTGGGTAGTTCTAACAGCGTAGGAGTCGAAATAATATTTAACGCGTTCCGAACCATATGCACCTCTTTAAGTTCTCATATCCACTATAAAACAAACATTAAAACTAAGACACACTCCGTCTTACAAAACCTAGCCAACATTAAAGAAGAAGTCTTAACAAATCAAACGAGGAAAATCCTCATAAAATCATCTGGCCCGTGACAGTTATTTGCATTTACGTCTCGACACCCTTTGTGGGCCCAACTTGCGGAAAAACGTCAGCTGCTATAATGAACACTATTATTTAACTGCGGAAAAAAAGCAAGCTGGTGTCACTGGCAGCCAGGTTTTTCTCGTCCGCTTTCTTTGAAATAAGAATCTTGTTTGGCAACGTTGTGAGATTGTGAACCATTTCTGTTTCTTCTGTCGCGTTAAATATTTCTGGTTTTTGGCTTTGAATGAGTCGTCTTTATGAATTTCTTAGAGATGGTAAAGAAAGTATCTTGACGCTTTGCCGTGCTGGTAAAGTAATAGGTAAGTTTAGAAGTGTTGGTCTTTTTAACCCGTTTTCGGATGAAAGGACCGAAATTCTAGGACTAGTCTTGCACCGATGCTTTTGTGAAATCTCGTGTTAGGGACATCATGAATACCACTACCACTGGTATGGTACGAATGCATGTTATGTACGAAATAATAGTCGAAATATAATTTGCGATTCCGCGTTGAATAGGTGGTCCTGGTTCTCAATCACAGAATTTGCAATCCCAAGCATGAATTCCATAACAATGCACCGAGCTAATACAACTCGTCTGTAAGCGCGTTTAATACAGACATTCACACACAGGTGCCGCTGCATGCGGAATTCGCAATACCGAATGTCCCAGCGCGGTGACCCACCATTAATTTGTGTACAGCGTTGATTCAACGCGGGAATGCTTAATTACATACCAACACAGCACTTAACAGATGACTTGAAGCGATTTACGGCCGCCATATTGGATTGGTTGAGTGATGGCGCGAACGCAGAAAGGAGGTCGTATATCAGTTGCGATCTCCTGAGATATTGCTGGAATTAATTGTTGACGGCCTGTTAGTGGGGATTAGAGTGAATATATCATGAGGTTTATGTGTGTTACTGTTAATTTATTGTAGTAAAATGTATATCCACCTGTGATTGCAGTTGTTGTCCCCTTTTCCTAGACTTTCCATCACCCAAGGGCAACTGACGCGGCCTTACATATTCAAATAGTAAAAAGATTATATTTTATTCAATAAATACAGCAGAGATTATCTGCCTAGTGTTTGCCCAAATATGTAGGGTCAGCATCCAGGATTTAAACTGGATACGATATCCCTCGGCATTACTCGGCAAGACTGGTGTCACATTTTCTGGCTTCTGTCTTCTGACTACCTGTACGTAGGTAACCACTGTTAATGATCTACAAATAAGAGTCATGATTGGTAATAGGGGCGTATGAATCACCAACGATTATAGGAATTTTATTAACCGTGCTGTAGATATATAACCAAGGGATACAATACGCCCTTAAAGCTAAAGCCGCGGTTCGCAGCTTCAAATATAACCTACCTAGCTAGAATATACTGTATAGGTTTCTAATAAATAGAGGACCCACCTAATGCCTATTAGAACCACAATGATAAAGCGTCTCGCTGACCGCTCAGACAAGATGATACTCGACTGTCCATCACTTTGAGATGTTCCGGTTAGTAAGATGAATCGTGGAGCGTTGGAAACTGCCTCGGTTAGATGAGTTAATTAAACAGGAAGCTAACTTAGCATTACGCCTATATTCCCCGAAGGAATAGGCAGAGGAATACAGTTGGACTGACATTTTGCGGGTAAGATATGATAACGGGAAGCGTGAGTGTAGTTTAGGTACTACTTGCTTGCTTGCTTCATGTTTGGTTCTGGTACCTACCCATATTCTAAAGCTAGATTTACATTACAGTGTCGTGTTATGTCGTGGCGCAGGAATCCAGTAGGAAACACCAACCAATCGAACCCATTCAGCCCTACGTCATATAACAACTAATTCTGTAGCCAATCGACTGCGTTAGAATTTGCCATGATACAACTCAAAACAATAATGTAAACCTGTTCTTTTGAAGGAACCTAGTCCACTCCACTTGACTAACGGCCGGTTTCAAAAACGTGTCTATCTACTTTTAACCAACTGTCAAATTAGCAACCAACAGTAACCTCGAGTTAAGGATGTTATGTCAATAAGTAATAAGTGATCATTTGACAGAGGGAGGCTGAGTCGAGTGGAGACAATAACTTAGCACTAGTGTTGGAGTAGGCCCGCAAATCCTTGGAGGACACGGCACGGCATACGCTGGCAGAGTGTGCAGCTTGGGAGGAGCCGCGCCGTGCCCTCATCTCTGTTGTAGGCAGAGACCTCTCGCTGCCGGCCGTAGTTCATGCTATGGTCGGCGGTGAGGAGTCCTGGGACGCGGTGGTCTCCTTCTGCGAGACAGTTATCGCGCAGAAGGAGGCTGCGGAAAGGGAGAGGGAGATCTCGACCGCTCTCCCTGCCCGCAGCAGGCGCATCGGGCGTCGGAGGAGGGCATACGCTGCTCTCTTCCGGCCCCCCTAACTGGGTCCAGGGGCGGCGGACTTGGGGATGGCCGTCGCCTCCCATTCATCTGGACCCGAGGTGGCGGCGCGTGGTGTTCCCGTACGCCCTTCTTTGACGTAGCGGGGAGAATCAAAGACCTCACTCCCCCCGCCGACGCGAGGTGACCCGCAGAGATGGGCCGGCACCAGCCGGGGATTACGGAAGTCGCTTACGTTCCCGCGATCCCCGGCGTAGGTGGGAGATGGAACACCAGGGTGGTTTTAGTCAGTAAGAGTCTGACAGACCCCTCCACCCGCCCCAGGGTGGAGGATTTCCCCCCGACATAAAAAAAAAAGGCCCGTAAATCCTGAACTAATAAACCCATCAACAATTTTACATTCACTTTAAAAAAAAGTACCCGTTCCATATTCGAACCGTTTTCACCAACGTCACGTACAAATAAAACGTCACACTACATAGGTACCAACGTGACAATAAAATGTTGCGTTCACATGACGGGGACATTTGTACATTTTTTTTTGTACGGCCATCGATGCAGTGGCTATAATTTAGCCGCGTCATTGCGTGGCGGGCTGCAATCAATCGTAAGCTAGGTAGAAAGGACAGTTTAGTGCTTTATTATTAATTCTAAGTTTTATAGCGTAACGTGTAGGTACCTATTTTCCTGTACAAGTAACGCGTAGATACAGGAAAACGTGGAAATAATTTTCTGCATCTTCTTTTCAAGTCGATGGTTAACTCCTTAGATGGTTTGAACCCAGTAGGTAGCCACGTGAATTGCAGCATCAACATGAGAACATGAGCAACACGGTGGAGTGCCCCAGGAGATCCATGTTCTTGGGGGAACTTAATGAATGCAACCGATGCTGCATTTTCGTAGCAGTAAAATACATAATATGTACTTAGATAGTAAAATACATATGCCAGTAATCCATGGGAGATCGGAACTGACACTCCTTCATACAGGTTATACAGTAACCTAGTTAGGAGATCAGAACTGCACCCAATACAATTGTAGCAAATCTGTAATTTTACCATGTATAAATTATATACCCATGTACTGCAATACTTGAAAATGATCAAAAAGATTTATTATTATAATTAATTAAGTTTTTGTAACATAACAATCACTGCTGAGAATGAACCACTTATGACCGCTAAGTTAGGTTACAAAGTTATTTCTACTAGCTTTTCCCGCGGTTTTACTCTCGTGTCCTATCCCAAAGCGACTGCGCATTTTTTTGGATAAAACGACTTTTCCTAATCGGTTCAAGGCTTCCAAAGATTATCATTTGCAAATATGTATATAAACAACGATTGCACCATTTTGTAAGTAAAATTAGGAGATAGGAGACAATACCTACTGCAAAAATCACCACACGAATTACTATTTATTCGCAACAGTTATCCCTATTTTGATTTTTGAAGATCCTTAACAACCCCTTCAGACATTTTAAAATAGACACAGATAGAAGAGGGAGCAGTCCGTATTAACATAACCTGTTTGCCCAGTAGTCAAGTCCAAATTCCCATTTCTTTACTCTCAAGATTCTTAATACAATCGCTCATACATTATAGAGTTTAACCCAACAACGCTTTGTGAAAAACCATAGCTATCATAAAGGGCATTTTCGGCCTAACGTATTCATGTATTCAGCCAAAAGGGCCCAAGGGTTCTCTAACAAAAACTTACAAATTGTTTTTGCCCGAATAACGTTTGCCCTCTGACCGAATGTTGCCAGTTTTTTACCCTACAGTGTAAATCTAAATAGAGGGATATTAGATTTGTTTAAGGATAAACTTTTTGTTAAATATTGTCTGAGTTTTCATGTTTAATTATTTGGGTCGTTTTATGATTTCAGTTTATTTTCATGGTAGGTTTTAAGAACATTTTAGTCGTATTTTAGTACCACCTGAACTGCAACAGTAGTTTTTCTATTAATTTCTAACTGCTTTTCTAAATACCATACTTAATAACGAACGCGTCATGTAAATTAACTTTAATCTCCATCCATTTCTTAAGCTTTCAAAAACTTTTTTTGGTCCTTACAATCGATACCAATGCCAGCCATGTGGACATTCCATAATGGTGTCAAGAGATGAATCTTGACCCTAAAGTTTACATCTATCTAAATGCAAACTATATGAAGAAGTCAACACAAAAAAATCACATCCGTTATCAGCTTATCTTCAAAGGCTATCAGCAAAATGAATAGGCTCTTTTTATATTTATAATATCGCTAAGTCCACGCAGTCACGTCCAACGAAATGGGATCACGTAGTAAACGCATAATTACTATGAACGCTCCCCGTTAGATGCAAAGGACCGTGGAATGGAACGTTTAAAAAAAATATTAGTTGGCTTATTGGCGCGAACTTTGGTGCCAAATGTTTTTGACGTAGAGAATTTGAATTTTGATTGTTATGATTCCTTTCAGCATTCGTTGGTAGAATTTGTAAAGAAAACTGGCCAAGTGCGAGCCGGATTCGCGTGCAAAGGGTTCCGAACGTATCTCATTTTTGTAACATGTTACTTTAATATATAGACTTCTTATAGGTCTTCCTGTAATCTATTGGTAAACAACTATTATCTGATTTTTTTTCAAAATTTTAGGCCCAGTACCTAGTTTTGGAGATAACGGGAAATGGTAATTTTTCAACTTATTTCTAGAATAAATTCTAAACTATGTATTTTAAAATTATGAAAAAAAAAGTAGAATTTAAACCCACACAATAAGTCCTTTCATTTGATTTGTCATACAGTACCTACCTATAGATAAACTTTGTTTAAATTTTTTCTGGTTAGTCCCCCATAATTAATCAATTTTTAACATGGGGGTCATCCCCATGTTAAAAATTGATTTATTTATGTAAGTAATGAGTCCGTGTTTGAGTCACAAAAGTTCATATGTGTGCCAAATTTCAGCAGAATCGGTTGGTAGATTCGGTGAAAATTGGCTGTGACAAGCGGACAGACGGACAGCCGACTGATCCTATGAGGGTTCCGTTTATTACGGATGTTTGGAGCCCAAAAAAAGAAAAAGCCAAAAATCTGCTCTTCTGAAAATTATTCCCTTTCTAAATTATTATTAAAGCAACGGTCAAATAAATCAGCAAAGAATTTCGAAGTAAAAATTACAAAATGTAGAGAAATTAGGTGATTTTGACAGATTGCGATTGCGAGTGAGATGCGAATGCAATCGTTCCGTTATACGTACGGGAATTTCCCCTCTTACTGATTGATTCTTGATAACAAAATGTTATAATTTAACCGCTAAAATAAACTTATATTAGAGATAACTCTGTTTTTTATTAGTTTGGCACTTTTGGTACTTTGAGGGATCAAGGAATTGATCGAGGGCATACCTAAGATATCCCATTATTGTCTGGCATTGATAAACAAATGCAAGGACGGTTTAAAAGAGTAGGTAATCATTCTTATTAAAAATAATTATGCTGCTTGGTTATAGCTTACTTAATTGGTAGTTAAAGCGTGTTCCATTGGGCCGAAAACATAATTAAATGTTCACTATGTGGCTTGCAGTTTGTAATCAATGGTTGAGCAATTCATCTTCCGGCGAAGAACCTTGTTCTACAATATTTTACAGAAATTGACTATAATTATCATTTTATTGGTTGATTTTATTAGAAGATGTGTTACCGGTAGGTACCTAAGTTTAATGTAGGAAAGAATTTCAATGAACCTGAAAGTTTCAGGTGTTTAAATTTTTGAATCATCATGGATATTTACCAACTTTCCCTAAAGAACCAAAGCCAACATTGGTTCCAACATGCGAAACAGGGGTAAATACGTCAGTTTTTAATCCGTTTTCAAATTAAAACTCGGACGTGAACCGTTTGGGTTTTATCGTTTGCCAGTTTTATTTATTTTTATGCCACCAAAAAGGTCTAGGTACTGAATGACTTTTTCGTTGATTATTTTTTTCCATGGCTTCCAAAGAGATTTAGAACAATTTGAATTTCGAGTAGGTAGATGCGGGCTTAAGGTTTGGTTTTACTGCGTTCATTAAAAAAATAAATAAAAGAAGTAGATATATACTTGCATTTTTGTTTTGCGCTGATGTGATGCATATTTTCCCAAACTGTGACTAATTATGTTCAGATTTTTGTGGGATGCGACATTCTTGGATCAAAAAACGCTTGTTCTTTATTTCTTATTGTTACCTTATATAATTGTGTAACTGTTTTAAATATTCCTATCCATGTAGCTAATTCTTGCCGAATCATGTAAAATGAATGGATAATCGAAAAAATAAACAAAGTTTTGCACGTACCTATATGTAAATATACATATACCTATCCTGCATTTTATGAAGGTTATTTAAAGGAAGTAAATCAAAACAACTGCTACAAAAAACTTAATTTATTCTATTATCACGGTACTATCTACAATTATATTGGACATAGTTAAAATTGGTAGTATTAGGTATTACAAAGTTAAGCATTCGTCATAATAGAAGAAAAGATGAAGCGATGTAGGATCAGTGGGTCGATTATTATTTAAAGAATTAGATTTAAAATAACTTTTTTTAATAAATAATACGAAAATTTAAAAAAAAAAATCCTTCATTAAAAAAAGAAGTAAATAGCATTCGTTTTGCACGTCTTTTTACCCAACTGCGCGACGCAGAGAAGGGTGATTTGTTTATTTTATTGATCCCAAGTCGGGCGCGAGTTTTCTTCAATTGGACGTTTGCTTAATAGTCACAATAATATAATATCAGTAAATTGCTTATTTAACTAGTATTATTATGTACCTAATTGTCTATAATTGCTTTGTATTATTTGTACATTCAAAACTATATTCGAGATAAATTTTATATTTATGAAAAATACATTTTTGTACCATTTTTTAGGTTTGTTTTAACACTTGTAAGAGTGACACAATTTATTTACAAAGCTCAATAAAAACACTAAATTAAAAGAAACCAAACAATGGTCGTGGTACAGGTCATCTTATTAATTTTTACACAATTCTCTAAAATAGTCTTATCTTACTAATATTTTTATTCGACATGTAATTTTATATTAATAATCACAAGCCTTGCTAAATTATTAAAAGTAAATTATTTTTTCATAATGTCTTTTTCATGATTAATTTAAAGCATTTAAATAAGAGTTGCCATAGGGATTTTCTTACAATGTCATCATATTTTTACAGAAACACGAGGAAACTGTAATTTAGGTATTTGTGAGTGAATAAAAACTACTAAACAATATTCTCTACTGACAGCAATGATTTAGGGAATTAATGTTAAACTCCATGTGTTGCACATTCCTTTTATTTACGCTGTTTTATAAAACGTAAAAGTAAAAATTTTGCTGGTACGGCTGATAATTTAGTTTTAAATCAAACAATGCAACAACTATACTAGCCTTTTCGAGTCAAAACGCGTTAGATCCGACAAAAGTTATTTCGACACATTACAATCCAAGTTGTAAGGCCCTTTTGTCCATGAAGTAAAAGGAGTGGCGTACATTATTGAAACGGAGATATGATTAACTATACTTTACCTCCTCGATTTTTAAAGATTTTTTCGTTCTGCCTAAACAATAGCATGCATCAGTCTTGTGCAGGGTTGCTTCAACCACGCCTTGACGCATGCATAACCGTAACCGTTTCGAAATAACGTACGTCAAAAAAATGTCAAAAGGAACGATTACGGTAATGCACAGATTTGAAAGATTAAACATGCACACTGATATCAACAACCCTTACATGTCCCGATTCTGATTTAAATGCAGTTAAACAACCGGTTTTGTTTACTGAATGTTAAATATCTCTCTTTAAGAAACAACTTTTTGTGGATCTTTGTATAAATTCACAACCAATTTAAGCGTGATAGGTAATGATATTATGTATATTCTCATTTCATGTAGACGCCACAATGCCACATGCACTTTCCTAAAATAAGTATTAGTAGCATAATTATATACATTTTATTATTCTCGATAAAGTATCTGAATAAGGTAGTGAAACAAACCCTTAATTTACAAATGTCACTTAATTTTTTTTTCTGGCTTTACTATCTGGCCAAGCACGCCGCTGCCATTCAAGCTCTTCAGAGATACCTCAGTGTTATGTTTAATTTAGTTCACTATTTTGTTCCAGCCATGCTTCTTTAACTTAATATTAGCTATTATAACCTAGTTTTGTTCTCTGCAGTTTTGTCTACTGTTTCCTCAACATCCTTTCGCCTATCTTGATCCTCTGCTTCCCTTAAAGAGTCTGGCAACTTGAGGTTATTTGTCTCTGGTAACGTGAGTACTAGGAATCCTGACAATGCAGCCATTCCACCAAAGATCATAGTTGGGAGGTACTCGTAGAACCTTGTCTGTGGAAGGGAAATATAAAAATAAATTGAAGTGATTCGTAATATTATTATGTAACCAATTAATTTATCAACGGAATCTAATTAATAGGTATATAATATATAATTAATCTTTTTTTTCTTTGGTTATTATAATTGCCTTGTTTGTTATTGATGTTAAAATAGGCACATGAAGGTCGTGAAATCATACAGCCTTGTCAATCTTTGTTTAAAAATTAAAAACCTTTTTTTTCGGCTTTAAAAAAAGAAGGTTCTATTATTGAACCATATGTATTAGTGTGTACAGTAATTATTAAGTATGCTAAGGTTTTTCAAAATACTTTGTCAATTTATTTCATGAGAGATCAATAAACAATAAAATCAATCTGCCAAAAAGAAGAATACGAATACTTACAAGTAAAGGCGTTTGAGGTGCTACAGTAGAACCTATCCTTCCAATAGTAGAACACATGGCTAATAGAGAAGTCCTGTAATTTGTAGGAAATACTTCAGCAGCAAACACATATAGCGAGTTATATGCTAATGTTATGAAGAATTTTCCACCGAGGTAGAGGAGTATCGACCAGTTGCCGGCTGTAACAGAGGGCAAACAAACAAATAAGTATTTTGTCGATAATTCTTATGTTATTAAATACACTTCCAAACAAAAAAAAAATATGGTTGAATTGAGAACCTCCTCCTTTTTAATTAAGCTGGCTGACTGGTTCCCTAATAGAGGTTCCCCAAATAATGAGATAACGGGAATCCTTTGGATGCAAACAGTAGTGTACTGTGTACTATAATAGCAAACAGTGTGATAAAGTATGCCTCTCCCTCAGGAAGATTTTCAAGGTCTATATCTACTAGAGCTCAGAATTTCCACAAAAACCAGTCCTAAAGATAACCAAGATGAAGATAATGATTCTCCAATAATAAAAATCCCTTGCACCATCGACAGATTTAGATTTGACATAGCCATGCTTATTGTCAATCATAAAGTTAAAGATCTTGAACATAACACCAATAAAATCAAACAAAACAAATGCAATGTTTTCACACAACAGTCGGTATGAGGATGTTATTAACTTGTTTATCTAATAAAATAACGATTTGTGCAAACACATTAAACTCTTAAACAGTTTACGGTATAAAATTATCATTTAAATACATTCGGAATGCGTACAATAACAGACGTAGTTGTATCGATTGTGTAAGGTTAGTTCAGAATAAATAAGTTGTTTTGTATAAATTAAGTAAGGAGTAAAATTTCTTATTAAATTATTAGGTACTTCAATGCCATTGATATCAACCATGCGCAACTGCTTGATGGTAAGAGGCAAACCCATCCACTGCTGAGTAGGAATAGGCCTCCACCTATTACCACTCAGAAAAAGCCGGACAAAGGCTACAATAATGATATTCCGGAGATTAAGCTGAAATATCGTATCTTCATCATCATCACACATTATACAGGCCTATTCTCAGGCTTGTGTAAAATGTATCATGTGCTTGCAGTTAGGTACATCAGCATCCATAAATAAGTCCTTTTCTGAGTTATTATATTGTGTAAGGAAAAAAATCCTATCATCATCATTATCATCATCATCATACCAGCCGAAAGACATCCACTGCTGGACATAGGCTTCCCCCAAAGGGAAGGGGAGTTTGCTGTTTTCGCCACGCTTGACAGGCGGGTTGGCGATCGCAGTGTAGCTGTTGCAATTAAATTTTTCACTATACCTAGTTACTATTCTATAAAATAAAACGGCATTACTATACCTGGAACAAATCCATAGTTGATCAAAATCAATCCAGTCATGAAATACGCCGTCGCAATCACCCTCTTCCTGCCAAATCTGTCCAAGAATATCAACTTGCAGATATTCGCCGGGGCTTCAATCACCAATATCACGATATAATTCACGTAGCTGTTCCCGGACAACTCTATGGCATTTATTGAAAGGCCATAGTAGACTAGAGTCGAAGATATCCATAGGAAAGAGCATGTGAATAATCTCTTCCAAATCATTGGTGAAGTCAAGAGCTGGTTGAAAGTTGATTGATTTCTTTCTACGTTTTCAAATTTTCTCTGATCTCTCTGCTTTGTAGCATGCTTCTCAACTTGCTCGTAATGTTCTTTGGGAACGTTAGCTTTGTTCATCTTCTCTGATTTGCTGAGAACGTTCAGACCTTCTTCGTATTTTCCCTTGCTGAAGAGCCATCGGAAGCTTTCAGTGAGAGTCCAGATGTAGACGAAGACAAAGACTGCAGGGGTGTAGATGATGAAGAGGAGGTAGCGCCAATTGAGAAGCCACCAAGAGAGTAAGGTGACTGTGACTCCTCCGAGGATGAACATGGTGTTGAAGAGGAGGCTGACGAAGACTCTGCCTTTAGGTCCGACAAGTTCCAATGCTGAAACAAGAGTAAATAGAATTAAGATAGACATAACGGCAAATCTATACAATTTGGTAAAGAAAAAGTAGAATTAAGATGTTAAAGCTTCAACTTTATATTACTGAATTTAAAGAACGTTTAAATGTCAATGACTCTCTTGCAAATCTTTTGAAAAATAAACAACCAATGACTCGTAAATGAATCTTGGAACGCTTGATTGAGTTTTTGCAAAAAAGAAAAAGGCGTGAATGGTTTTGTTTTGTCCCCAGATTTTTTGGTCCCCATGAAGCAACAAAGCCTAACTACCGGTTTCCCATGAACACTGCAAGAAAGGATCTAAAACAAAGACCGGAAGATGAGCTATAAAAACCGTAGATTAGTTTCAACTGAATTATAAAGCAATCAATCGCGAAGGTTATTTGGGTGCTGATGGCTAAACTTAGATTGCTAATATTGGTGACAATCGCAATTAATACAAGACTTCAGTTTCCAATGCGGTCGATGAGGAAAAAGCGCCTGATAAATTCTTCAATGGTTCTGAGAATTTTAAGTCATTTAAGTTGCACATCGATTGAAAAAATCGTATTTTGACTGCAGAGTAAAATAAAAATTCCAAGAGTGTATGCGACAAAAAACATCGCATTGTGTATTGATGAATCATTTTCAGTTGTATGACTTGCAGTTGCATGACATGTTTCGTTTACTTCGGATCCTGTATATCCAATTTAAACTGTCCTGAGATCGAAATATATACCTAAATAAAATTGGCTTTTAACAATTCATGTTGGTAGTAAAAGAAAAATTACAACGAAGTGAATGTTAGACTTTTTATGAGCTATAAAAACTGCTTTAAATTATTCAAATAAAAAGAAAAGTGGCAACAAAAACATGAGGCAGTTGATAAAAATAATTCTGAATGAACAGAGACAGTTCAAGATTGCTAAAACGGGACTATTAAAGTCAATGAAGCGGCAAATTGTTTAATTTGTCTAAATCGGTTCATTGGTCTTTTGGTCAGCAGCGTTAATGTTTTAGATCCTTCAGAGATTCAGACAAAGGCTGAAAGATCTTGGTGATTAGAGTTTGTGTTTGTCACCAATAATGGTAAATTATATTAACCAAGATTTTTAATGAAAACATTTCCTTGTTTTCGAATTCATAAATATTGTCAAAATTAGTGATAAATTACAGGATGAGTTTTAACTCATTCGAAATCAATATAAAGATGAACGTAGGTACTCATGAATATTGACAACTTTAACAGCGGGATGATCACTGAAATATGAAGAAAACATCAGCTGTTCAGTTTTATACACGCATAAATAGGTGAGAACATGAGATATTAGTATATAAACGATAAAATGTAGAGAACAGCTGTTTTTCATGCGTTAGCAAGTAAACTTATATATTGACTAGCTGCCACCCTCGGGAATGTCGAAAATTATCCCGGGATAAAAATCGATGTGTTCTTCCAGACAAAAATCGACCTCTGTGCCAAATTTCTGTAATATCCGTTCAGCCGTTCTGACGTGATTGAGTAACAAACATACATCCATCCATACAAACATCTAAACTTTCGCATTTATAATATTAGTAAACATAGTATAGATTAATCTGTCAGCTCTCCGCATCAAAATTATCACATTGCCAATTTTCACGAAAAATTGCCAAAGGACCACAAACTCAAGTTGGAGGTCACGATAATTTCGAGTCCTCAAATATTTTGCCAGGGTTGGTACTTAGGCTTGAAGCCAGTATTTGTTGAGGAAGGTCCCAAACTGAGTCCTAGCCGGTTTGTTTAGGACAAACTCGAACTAATTTTGGTATTTGCCGTAACATTAATTTGGTGCCAGAATTGGGGTAAATACTCCTGCTTTACTTTTTAAATTGAGTTGTGTGTTAATTTGGTTAAGTAACGAGAGATAGGTATTCTGAAATATACGAAAATAGATTTAACTGAAGTAGGTCTTGTTCAGTTCAATTTTTTTTTTTATGTTAAGTCTCCATCGATCAACATTCGATGATGTCAAGGTACGAGATGGCAATAGTCGGTTCTCAGTTACAATACGTTTTGGAAGACTATTGGTCAGTTTTTATAGCGATGTCATTTATTATTCTCCGAGCTAAAAAGGACAAAACATTTTTTGTCAACTGAAATTGATCTTGTTAAGGACTTTATTCGTTGACTGGAGAAAGACTTCGCTAGAGATGCGTCAAATCAAGATTGATTTGACGCATCTCAAGCAGTCTTCCAGTCACCTTTGAAGTGACGATTTTATCATCTTTTTTTTTATTTAATATGGGTTTGCTTTTGACTCTAGTCTAGGTCATAGATACCAGAGACAAAGTCGACGATGGAGCGAGCTTACCCAGAAGAAGCCTGTTCACTCTAATTTTGAAGAGATTAGGGTTGTATGCGTTGTATCTTTTTCAAAAGTCACTTTCAAGGCTGTCTGTGAAGACTAATTAGGGGGTGAGACTTATATTTTTAAACGGTGGTTGGGCATAATGCATAATTACTTAATGTTACGTTCCGTCATTATAATAAGAAGCTTTAAAAACCTAAATTACTGTGGCAGGTCCATAATATGATTAGTCCTTCTCAACGAGACGGCAATGTTTGGTTTATAAGGAAACGAATAAAAAAGTGCAATAAATCTTTGTGCCAGTCAATCACATCGAATTCTTTGTATCTATTACCAATTACAATTGGGTATAATGTAGTACTTATACGACTGTTTTATAAGGAAACATGAAGTCGGTATATTATTACGCTTGTTATCTCCGCTATCGCAATAACAAAGTCGCCACACAGTTGAAAGCCTGATTTGTAACGGATATAATTAAAACGAGAAATAAAAAAAACTTTTTTCGATTTATTTTGGATTTGATTTCGAAAACATTACCCTGGCCTTTTTATTATGTTCCTTATAAATGCAGTTATTTTATCATGACCATGTTCTGTCAGCACCTTCGCTAGCGTGAAGTCGAAAATTATATCGTGATATTGGTGATTGAAGCCCCGGCGAATATCTGCAAGTTGATATTCTTGGACAGATTTGGCAGGAAGAGGGTGATTGCGACGGCGTATTTCATGACTGGATTGATTTTGATCAACTATGGATTTGTTCCAGGTATAGTAATGCCGTTTTATTTTATAGAATAGTAACTAGGTATAGTGAAAAATTTAATTGCAACAGCTACACTGCGATCGCCAACCCGCCTGTCAAGCGTGGCGAAAACAGCAAACTCCCCTTCCCTTTGGGGGAAGCCTATGTCCAGCAGTGGATGTCTTTCGGCTGGTATGATGATGATGATGATGATAATGATAGGATTTTTTTCCTTACACAATATAATAACTCAGAAAAGGACTTATTTATGGATGCTGATGTACCTAACTGCAAGCACATGGTACATTTTACACAAGCCTGAGAATAGGCCTGTATAATGTGTGATGATGATGAAGATACGATATTTCAGCTTAATCTCCGGAATATCATTATTGTAGCCTTTGTCCGGCTTTTTCTGAGTGGGAATAGGTGGTATTTCGGATTTGATTTCGAAAACATTACCCTGGCCTTTTTATTATGTTCCTTATAAATGCAGTTATTTTATCATGACCATGTTCTGTCAGTACCTTCGCTAGCGTGAAGTCGAAAATTATTCTGAGGCAGCATGTTCCAACTTGGAACATGCTGCCTCAGAATAATTTGGAACTTCCAAGAACAAAAAATATCATATTTCGTAAGTTCTAATGGCTAGTTTACACAGTGCGAGCTAGCGTGCGAGTCAGCCTGCCGAGTAACTGCAGTGTAGTGACTCGCATCGTTTGGCACGTACGAGTTGAATAGTAGCTCGCTTCCGAGTTACTTCAACATTTTTTGTTTTCACTCGCCTGCCCGCCTACACGCACATGGCAGCAGCTCGGCCATCACTCGCATTGTTCGGACGCGTTCGGCAGTAGCTCGCCAGGCTGTTGCGAGCGGAACCTATATTTTTGGGTGCTGCATCTCGCAAGAGACTGGGCAGCTACTATCGCCGTGTAGACAACTTAGGCGAGCCGAGCTACTGGCATACGAGTAGACGATACGAGTAACTGTCTACTGTCAGCTCGCACTGTGTAAACTAGCCATAATTGTGTGGCAAGTTTTATCAAAATCTGTTCAGCCAGTGAAACGTGAAAGATAACATATAGACAGACGGATAGACAGAGTTATTTCTGCATTATAATATTTGTATAGATGGATGTATTGTTATTGCCAGTAACAATAGGTACATTGATTATCTTCCGAAACGAAAGGATTAACTATAATCACTATGAAAACTCCATAATCGAATTTCTTAGTAAACTAGAACATTCTTTCGGTCGATTCTGTAAACACGTCGAAGGCTGAAGGATGAAGGCTTGGGTGAAGTCATCACGAGGTGAGCTGTCAATCCATATAATCAAGATGGCATGACAGCTCACTCCGTGATCACGTGACATTGGTGGGCTTAGGTTTTAGTCACGTAGTCAATAGCCTAGAGGGAAATCTCCCACATTTTTGAACTAGGTACTTTCAAATATGGCACGCAGCGTTCAGCGCTGTTGATGAAGAAAATAGGTATGCAAGCACTTTTGGCGTCACGCGGCAAGCGCCGTATTAATAAAGGCAAATATGAGCCAATTCTATTTTTAAATTTTCTTTTTGTAAAAGAATATTTAAAATCATATTTATGAATTACTACGTGAAGACTAGAGGGTGAGCGGGGGTTTAGGTATATACTACGGGTGGTCACCAAAGTACCATCTGAGTACCAGTATTTTATATGGAGCAACTGTCTATCTGTTCCACAACTCATCATCATCATACCAGCTGAAGACGTCCACTGCTGGACATAGGCCTCCCCCAAAGGAGGGGGGCAGGGGGTTTCCCATAATCGCCACGCTTGGCAGATGGGTTGGCGATCGCTATGCTACTGGTCATTATCGGGTGAGTCCCTTAATTGCCTCTTACGACTTACGTCCGACACCATACAGAACACACATCACAACTTAGTAACTAGGTAACACTTTACCCTTTGGCAAGACTGGTGTCAGATTTTCTGGCTTCTGACTTTCAATAACGACTGCCAAAGATCTTCACATTACAGCTGAGACCAACGGCTTAACGTGCTTTCCGAGGCACGGAGGAGTCTCGGTATGTAATGGATGGTCACCCATCCACGGACTGACCTCGGCAAGCGTTGCTTAACCTCAAAGCTCGACCCGTGCGTTAGCACGAGGTCATCCGGTGTTACGATAGCTAGGATAATATTAGTTTGGAATTTTCCTTAACTACGAAATATTCTCTATTAAAACGTCATATTAAGTTTACAACATAGGTAATCAATGTTCTCAGGTTAGTTATTTCCGTCAGAACTGTCACTTTGCCTTCGCCGTTCCAATCTCAAGGAAAATGGTGGTACTTCTGTAGTCAGTGTTCCGCGTACAACGACCTTAGATATTGAGCCGCGGTTCTGCTAGCGGTGTAGGTGTACCTATGTATTTTGATACCTCCATGTACCTACTGAAGGTAAAGTTCTTGACTTGGATATGTGTTTTTTTTTTTTAAGGATGGGATATCATCAAATGATTTCTTCCGCTCTGGGTGGAGCGGAAGGGCGTGTCAGACTCTTCCGAAAACCCATCCGTGTTCCTTCTAAAGCCCTTTGCGTCTAAAGCCCTTTGCGATATGTGAAATACTGCTGGGAATTAAGGCCCGCCACATTATTACCAACAACTGCAACACTCAGAATCAACGACAGGTGCCGTTCATTTAGTATAAGAACATGTGCTCTATTTCAAAAACACTTACGTGCAAATGACAACGTTTACTTCATCTAACAACACTTTCCATATTTTTTATTTAATATAACGTTCAGTATAACTATATAACAACATACATTTATAACAACACTTTTCCTAACGTTCGTTTAGTATAAGTATTCTTATTTAGTATAACGTTCTTTTGATCTAATTATCATTTCGTATAATTGACATTTGATCTAACCTCTGAACAAAGAGCGACCGTGCACGCTCGGGAACTTAGGGCACCACGACATAGGTTAGGGTCGAATGGGATGGCAGGAGCAAGAGTGAGCGAGCGTAGCGAGCGAACTTACCTCCCGTGATCCCATTCATGCTAAGTTGCTTAAAAACGCGCGAGGCTCCGTCAACTTCCCTTGGTCACGAACTCACCACGACCACGACCATAATTTAAGCCGAATGTATGTACCTACATTCGATAAAATAAGTGATCATTAGATCTGTGGCGTTTCCAAATGCCACATCTTATTCCGGGCTACTACTGAGCAGTGAGCATATTAGTTGGAATACCCAATAATAATTTGCCCGACATCGAACACCGAGCATCGAACCATCAAGGTCTCATGCTAAGCAATAGCGATTGCGACAAGTATACCTATGAGGCAGTCAATAGGTTAAATATCAGTACGTAGGTATAGTTCTCAAAAATATAGTACTACAATAGCGACCATTGCTTTGATTCCACCTTTTCCTTGGACCGCCCCAAAGAAAATGGTGGAATCAAAGAATATAAAAAATAAGAAGTATAAGCTGTCAAAAGCCTTACTTACCCAAAACAAAACACGCCGTATAAACTCCTCCACCGAGCGCCGGTTCCAAAAATTCAAACACAACGAACATGTCGTAGTTAACCGACAATGCCCGAATGACTCCGAAGACGCCATTGGCCACCGAAGCGAAAATGAGCGCGGGCCGGCGGCCATATTTGTCTGATATAAGCCCGGTGAGAGGAATGGCGATGAAGAATCCTGCGTTGTGGACTGTTCCCACTAGGGAACGCTTCCAGTCTTGGCAGGCGAGGTCGAACTGGAAATAAAGAAAAAATAATTTATGGTTAATCAATGAAAGAAAGTTGGCCTTCTCAATATTTACGAAAGAAAATAAGAGAGAATTGTAGATTTAATCACAATCGCACTAGCTGAGAATTTGATTGCTGTAGCTGGTTTTAGGGAGAGAGAGCCTAAAGTTTGAATGGTCCTTCGATACAGAACAATCTGAAGTTTATATTTTCCGGTAGCAATTTCCAACCCTCCAACTTGCAATGAACTGAATGACGAAGATCTTTTCCTATTTCTCATTACGAAAGCAATAAAATTTTATCATGCTAATTTCATAACTGTGTTTGGCTTTGGATGTTTGCTACTCAATCACGTCTCCACGGCTTCGGATGAAACTGGGCAAGCGGCCTGGATTAGGACATATAATATCTACCTGCTTTGCCAGTACTTTTCCTAATCTTAACTTACACGCGGACGAAGCCGTTGGCACAAGCTATTACTGTATAAATTGTCAATAATAAGAACATAACACAACACACATAGTGAGTTTTCCAACAATCAAGACCTTCAACTGAAACATGAGGAGGTGTCATGGCACATTACGACACAGGTCGCATATACTGTGAAATGCGATTATCAATGCGTTTCGATACTAGTGCGGAAATCAAAACGGGCATTTATTCACGGTCAACGAATCAGCGGAATGCCATTGATTTGGTCTTTTGTGTCAACTATTTTTTGTGCTGTTTCAGATTTATTTTATAGCCTTCAGCATTTTCTATTGCTTTACAATAACAGAAAGCGTAGAATTTGTGATGTACAAATAATCTAATCTAGCAAACAGCTTGGCCACTTGATCTAAAATCATTTGAAAGACAGCGCTGTTTTGAATTTTATCTTTCGATCAGGTTCAAAATATCCAATCTCCAGATTATTTAATTTTCAAAATATTGTATTTTGAAAATGAACTAATCCTTAAAATGTCCATTTCCCAGTTGAAAATGTGCCGACATATTCCTTTTATTTTTAGAAACATTAGGTACACAATTATAAATGACTGATCATTTCTTGAATTTGACATTCTAAACCTAAACAGAAGACATTTTGGTACAATGGTTATTGGTTAGTCCTTGTTTTGCAAGCAAAAGTATTATATTCGTGATGACCGCGCATGTCATGCATTAATGCAACACTTTGGCATAGACTCCGTTGCGGAATTTGTTCGAAGGAGTCACCGCGGCCCTGGAATGCAAAGAGTAATTGGAGGAACACGGGTGGGTTTAAGCCAGTAAGAGTCTGACCCTCCCTTCCACACTGCCCAGAGCGGAAGTAGTCGTTTGCCACTCCAACATAACAGAGACGTGCAAAGGTGAGAGAAGCGTTGCGACGACGCGTTCGGAGAGCCTTGAATTTTGAGATGGACAACCTCACGCAGAGTCTGGCGATTTTGATATTTCGAAATTAAAAAAAAAACGTTAGGCGCTTACTCACGCAACTCTTTTGTTTTGTTGTCCTTTTCATACAAATATGAGACATTTGACAAGCTGCTCGCCGCTAAAATCTCTCATCTTCGTTTAACCATATCCAATGAATCTGAACGGACACAAAATGTGTAAATAACAAAATTTCACTGGTTGTTTAAGTCTCCTGTCCGCCACATCCGTTTTAACTTTGATGGTCAATTGCTCTATGATCTACAACGTGAAACAGAAATTGTTCAAAATGATGGGTACAATGACCCCTTTTTAAGGTTTTGCGTTATTTGTGTTACACTCTGTATAACCAAGAAATAATAGTCGATGCACACAACAGGCAAGGCGTCAGTGACACAGTCAGTGATGACAAGAAATGTATGTTAAAAAACTGGCCATGTGCGAGTTGGACTTGCACACGAAGGGTTCCGTACAATAAGCCGAAAAAAACATGTTTCTTGTATGGCCCCCTTTTATTTTTAATTTCATTTTTATTATTTGTTGTTATAGTGGCAGCAGAAATACATCATTTGTGAAAATTTCAAGTGACTAGCTATCACGGTTCATGAGATACAGCCTGGTGACAGACAGACCGACAGTGGAGTCTTAGTAATAGCTCTAGGGTCCCGTTTTTACCCTTTGGGTACGGAACCCTAAAAATACTATTGGTAACAGACCAGAGGCTCTATAATAGACAAAGTGACGTTCTTTGAGCGATACTTATTCTCGATTGACTAGTTCGGTAGCCAGCGTCAATCTCATATTTTGGGCTTCGCTGAGGAATGCAATTTGTAGTCTAAGCAAAGACATTACAATAGTAAATACTAGTACTTGTTATGTACTTGTTACTTGTACTTGTTATGTATTTGAGGCTAAGGATGACTGGATGAGGCGTGGTTGGCGCTTATACAAGTAAAGGCGACTGTTGGAAACTGCCCAGCATTGATGTATCGACCTTCACCCTTGATTGTGTTTGATTGCACGTTTTAACTAACTTCATTATACGAATGCATTATTTATGCTGTTGTACTAGTAACGCTTGCAAGTTTGTCCGCGTAGGCAAGAGAATTGATCTTACAAATGTTCTTGTTTTCGTAGATAACTCATATGCACAGTAATTTGAACTTCCATGTTACAAATGTGTCAGCTGATCATGAGATCAGCGACCCCAAATAAATAAGGAGCCAGGAAGATGATGGTGACATCATCTTCCTGGCTCCTTATTTATTTGGGGTTGGCGCAACCAGTCTCTAATATTTGTTTTCAACTTTCCAGCATAATTGACCTCATCTCAGTAGCTTTATAACATAATTTCAATCCTTCGCCATAAACTCAAGACTTTCGAATTTAGAATTGCATATTATAAGATTAATTTTAAGCGAAAATTTGTGTTAAAAAGTCCCTGAAATATGATGCAAAAGAAATTAAAATTTGTTTTGAATAGCTTAGAGTTTGTTGTTCCATTTTAAATAAATAATTCCATCCATTGTTGGTCTTTCTGTACTCTAAATACTTTTCCACATTCTTACTAAAATAATTCACATCAAGTGATACCATAAAAACCTCACCACAGCTTTTGCTCATTTTATAAATAAACTTGGAAGATGGTGTTTCAAAATTAAAGTTATTTTGTACTTTGTGGTAGTTTTATTTGAAAGTCGGTTTTATTTTTTGCAAAAAAAAGTTTTTATTTTTCAGTTTCCCGGCAACATTCCAACCAGTGATTTTGTATATTATAGATCTTTACGAAATTTAAATGGGATCATAATCATCATCATCATCATCCGAATGTTAACATCCTCCTTTTTTGAAGTCGGTTTACCTCTTTCCCTCAAATATGGCGAGGGGGGTAATGGCTGATCTTTGCGTTATGCTCGTGAACGGGTGCTGCTTGTGGTGAAAGGTCGTCTTGTTAGCCATGGATTTTACTATTGTTATAACGATTATATGCTTAATGTTTAATTTTGATGACCCTGGTTTATCACTTGTGGCGTCGAGTCACAGATCTTTTATTAAATTCTACCCTCTGCACGTGTAAGCGGGCACACCCTTCATGTCTGGAGGCTTATTTAGTTTGATTTGATATTGTTTTTATGCTTGAGTTTGTCTGTTTTATGCTAGCATAATGGAGTGTGCTAGCTTACAAGTAGCGAATTATTAAGTTTTATGTTTGTACGTGTTACTTTTGTTGTATTGTTGTCTTTGTAAGAATACTGACCAATTACATACCTTTGTATAAATGATAGTTCTTATAACTCAATAGACAGATGTGTTGCTGGGGAGATTGTGGCGCCACTTCTTCTTCCCAGCTAAAACACTAGGAAGTGGTGACGGGCGGGCGTTTTGGGTAGAACGTCTTTATGTAGAACTTTGACGTTCAAAAAGTGCTGGCACTCAACCTAATTTGAATAAATGACTTTTGATTTTGATTTTGGTAAAAATCATCAAAGACCACTATTTTGGCTTTTGAATCATTCCCGAACTTTACTACAATTCGCAAAAAAAATTGACATACAGCTACTCCATTCCTTTGTTGTTCTACGACGTCGATATTGAAATTCCTTATCGTTGAACCGTATCGGATCATACACGCTTGCATCGGTGACATGGTGTATACTGTACTATTTTGGATTTCGCATCATTCTCGAACATTTATTTATTTAATACTTTACGCACACAAATGCATAGAGGCGAAATGAATGCCTAATTTCGACAAACATTAGCAAAAAATGTAACAAACGGCCACTCCATTCGTTTGTTGTTCTACGACGTCGATATTGAAATTCCTTATCGTTGAACCGTATCGGATCCATCCACTCTTGCATCGGTGACATAACATTGTATACTGTACTATTATGGTTTCCGCATCATTCTCGAACATTTATTTATTTAATATTTTACGCACACAAATGCACAGAGGCGAAATTAATGCCTATTTTCGACAAACATTAGCAAAAAATGTAAATAAACGCACACTCCATTCCTTTGTTGTTCTACGATATCGATATTGAAATTCCTTATCGTTGAACCGTATCGGATCCATACACGCTTGCATCGGTGACATGATATTGTATACTGTACTATTATAGATTTCGCATCATTCTCGAACATTTATTAATTTAATAATTTACGCACAAAAATGCACAGAGGCGGAAATTATGTCTAATTTCGACAAACATTAGCAAAAAATGTAATAAACGCACACTCCATTCCTTTGTTGTTCTACGATATCGATATTGAAATTCCTTATCGTTGAACCGTATCGGATCCATACACGCTTGCATCGGTGACATGATATTGTATACTGTACTATTATGGATTTCGCATCATTCTCGAACATTTATTAATTTAATACTTTACGCACAAAAATGCACAGAGGCGGAATTAATGTCTAATTTCGACAAACATGAGCAAAAAATGTAACAAACGGCCACTCCATTCCTTTGTTGTTCTACGATATCGATATTGAAATTCCTTATCGTTGAACCGTATCGGATCCATCCACGCAGCTTCGGTTTAATTATGTGCGTATTTACTGCTCTAAGGCAAATCGCTACACGTGCGTCAGAACATTGATTCGATACATTTTAGGCTTTTAGTTTTTAATGATGTATTGATTGTGATTTTGATGATGGAAATTTTATTTTATGAAGTAATCGGGCTTATTTACAACGAAGGGCGCCGGGGGAGGGGTTCAAGGCACCTCCCTGGCTTTCAATAAAACATACGAGAACATGAAGCAATTAAAAAAATATAAATTATACAAGTGGAATTTGACAAGAACCTAGCGAATCTGACGGGAGGTAGGTATTTCGAGCTCTCTTCGCTCGGCCTTGCACCCGTCTTCTTTAGATTTATCTCTGTGTGAATGGGCAACAGAAAACCTGTCTTATTCGAGGTGAGGTCTTGAAGATGCACCCCCCTGAAAATAGTAGTAGGTAGTATTTTAAACTTTATTTTTATTTGTTGTGAACCTACCACAAAAGTTCACTGGTAGAGAATGCCTTGATGCATTAAGTCCGCCCATGTACCATACTGTACATAAAGTTTAAATAAATAAATAAACAAAAATGTTAACATTTTAAAATACTGTTTTATTATGTTCCACAGCTGGGCAAAGGCTAGGCCTTTCTTCTTCCAAACATTTCGGACTTAGGCAATATCAGAGGGGCAATTTTCATATTTTTCAGGAGAATTCGCATTCGCATCGTAGTTGCGACTACGATACTGTAAAAAACTGACTAGTATTTTTTTTTAATTATGAAAAAAATATAATAAAACCCCCACAATAAGCCCTTTCATTTGATATTTTACACTGCCTACGGTTTGCAAAGAAATATTATTGAAGTTTTCTAATTTGTCCAAAATTTATTTATTTACGAATCGCGGCCTTGTTTGGCTCAGAGAAGTTCATATTTGTAATTTCAACAGAGTCGGTCCAGTAGATTCGGAGAAAATTGGCTGTGTCGGACAGATAGCCAGACAACAGAGTGATCCTATAACGGTTCCGTTTTTTATGGAAATTCGGGACCCTAAAAAGCCTCTAATTACCCTACATTTTGACAGGTTTTTGACATGCGAATGCGAACGTTGCTAGTTGAATTGGCACTCTGATTCTAAATTCAAATATTTATTCCATTGTGTTAAGAATTTAATCAATACTTGAAAAACATTTTTTTTTTTAAGAAATGAGGCCAAATAGGCCCAATATCATTACACATTTTAATAAACAATACCGTTAGTTTATCTTGATGAATAAAATCTAGAACTGCATTCTTGACTTTGTCATGGTAGGTTACAGTGACTTTGAATATTAATCTGCGTTATTCTATTGAATTCCAATACATAAACACATATAATGTGGTAAATGGATTATTTTATCAATTTATCATAGCAATGTATGGTTACCAAGGCTGCAACCAATGACGAAGTGTGACTAATATGAAAATATAATAGGTACATGTGTGTAAATAATATTATTTTATTTAAAAAATATTATTTTATTTTGTGTGGATAGGTTTTATTGTAGCTTACTCTATTTACTGTAAGATTCACACATACGTTCATAAATAATAGTCCCCTTGAACGCTTCATATAATGCATAATACTGCTCTTCAATAACTCTCATAGTCCGATGGGACACCAATCTGATATGACCGAAGAGAGATCTGGCGCACTATCAACGTTTCACACACACAAACACAACGGTATCACACCCCTCGGCTTTCCGAAACACAAGCAGTGTGATACCACCCACTTCCAAACTGTGTTCTGTCAAGTAGAAATTCCTAATAGAGATCAGATACCCAAAAACACTAACCGACCTGGTAATCGAACCAGGACCCCACGCTCAGCAGTCCGTCTTGCGACCGCGAGAGACGGTGAACATATGTGAGTGGCGAAATGTGGAGACCTTTTTGGTTGGTGATCTAAAGTATAATTGTATAAATATATTTGGAGACCGCAACCCTAATATTTTATTTTTTCTTCCAAAATAATAGGATTAACTAAGGCCGTGGTTTGCTTAAGTTGATGTCATTTTAAAATATGAATATTTTTTTTTTAAGACAAGGTAAGAAAATCCTGCTTCACCCAAATAAGCTGTTGGAAATAGTAGCTATTCAGTTTCATTGCTTGGTGAAGTCTTCCCAGCACATATTCTAGCAAATTTTTCTTATAGAAGGTTCTCCATCACCTTGCAATTCAAGCAATTCTTTTTGTAATCCCGCGACCCATCCCGATGCCACCCGCGATTTAAAGGCGTTATGTTTGTTGTGTGAAAAGTTGAAATTACGAAGAAGTCATTCAATGTTTTCTTCGTAATTTCAACTTTTCAACACTTTTTTTTTTTAACAAGCGCTTATTTTTTGCCCCACACTAGGAATTTCTCATGTATCGTGGGTGCTTTTAGTAACATACAAACTGACATATACAAACGGTCAGACCCGGAACAACTATCTGTAGGCCATACAAATATTTGTTCCGTGCGGGAATCGAACCCGCGACAGGCAAGCAGGCAGCCCAACAGCCAGTCGCCAACTGCGCCAACCGTGCCGCCATCTTTATTTTTTATTTACGTGACAAAATAAATAATACGTGTCCATCTCCATATTATTGTATGATAATAGATCAAAATCTTCCCTGTGATCAACGCTTAGACCTCAATAATACAATTAAACTCTGCCTCAATTATAACAAGATTTTCCTAGTACTAACAATCAATCAAAATCATCATTACATGTTCATATTATTATAAGACAATTAGGTATTGCAATATGGCGGATAGAGGGAACATTAAGTCTTGATTTTACGTAAACACACATACAATAATTTGTCAAAGGAAATAATAAATTAAAGCGTGAGAAATAACTATTAGTTTCATAAAATGGATGCTTCTTTGTAGATAATAGGAAAAAATATACTAATATGAGTACGAGTATAGGTACCTAATTAAAGTTGTTGACGGGGTTTTCGTACAGGCGAAGACCCCGTTGACAACTGTAATTGCGGCAGTTGTGGTGGTTTTATCGCAATAAAACCGCATCTTCTATTCATGTTTTTGTAAATGTCTGTCCTTTGATTATTATGAGGTGTACAATAAAGTACATAATAAATAAATACAGTTGACATGGGCAATTGGCCTCCTTTTTGGGAGAGTTTATGTTTATGCCATAAATGTGTTATTCATGGCATAAACTCTAATTAATTTTAAACCTAATTTATTGTTATTTTATGAGAATGTTTTAATTAATAACATTTCTAGACATATGCACGTCACATCATGTGGCCTATTAATATTGTTCTTGTTACCATCTTGCATGCATGTATTTTCTTGTATGTATGACACATGTTTAGCAAATAAATATTATCTTATCTTATCTTCGTATTAAGAATAAGACAATATAGACAGAGCAGCGTTGGCTGACTACTGGTTTTTATAGAACGTAAAAGTGGGTAATCATATTTTTTTCTAGGCTAAACTATGTCCTACACCTGGACCAAGGACTTTCTTTTTTCTTTTCAGACCTTTCTGTCTTGTGCGATCTCTAACCAATATTATCCCGCGTAAAAACAATGCCAAATTTCATGTATGTAAGTTAAATAGGTTTCGAGTTGTGATGGGGTCAAAAGTAGCTCGAAATGGTTCGTGTACACACGGCTGCTTCGTCGCCAGTACCTTTTTCTTTGAAATCCATATAGGAATAAATTCCTAATCCATCATGAATACGCCTATTCCATAAAGAGTTCGATCCCGGAGATGCACAACAGTAAAGACAGTACCTTAGTTAAAGGAAAATAAATTTACTGCATTCACACTTAGGCTTTTGGCATACCATTTTTTGTTATTTAATTTTTTAATTTTTTTATTTGTGTGGCGTAAATCAATGTTTTATGATTTAAGAATGAATGATCATAATAAAGTGCCAATTTGTGGTTTTTAACACCTATAATACGGGTTTTACCCTTCCTTTACACTTCGTGGTCCCTCGTAGTTGTGCATGAATGATATTATATGCAGTTATATACCATTTTTTTATAATCGACAGGCTGGCGTTTGACCATAGTCTGACCTGATGGTATAAGTAACCTATTTAATCTTGACTTAAAGACCCCCAGGTTGTATCTATCAGGAAACACAGATCCCGGCAGAGAATTTATTCCGCTCCTTAGCTGTATTCACAATTATATATATAAAAGTAATCGCTTCAAGTGTATAAGAAGTTTTTCTATGAAACGCAGCGGTTTCGCTTCGTTACCATACGAGTCTTGACCTAATTATCAACGGCCGATAACTTATAGAAACTGCGTAATTCTTCATCATTTTCCACAGCCCGACTTTGCCCTAATTTCTTGTTTCAATCCAAACGTTCATATTTTATTTTATTTTTTTGAGCGAAGAAAATGCCCAACTAACACATGCTCGCCATGGTTTCCGGGAAGACGACGTGATTATGTGGGGCTTGCACCCACTAAAATCTTCGCCTGAGCACCTACTTTCGCCTTGATGTACTTTCGCCTTGGCCGCAAGAACGGCTACGCATGACATTCGCGACCCATCCAGCGTGGTCCCCACGTTCAGCCTCATCCAGGTTCTACCCGCAATGGCAAAAAAGTCGTCTGCCCATCTCGCCGCCGGACGACCGACACTTCTTCTCCCAGTCCGCGGACGACCCTCCACGCCTTACTCCACCTATCATCACCGTACCTTACCTAGTTCGATCCAGCCCGTCTTTAGCTGTCCTCCCCCCAGCGACGCCCTAAGCCGAGGCCCGTACCCCACAGGGCCCTTAGCGTGTAGTCGCTTAGTTTGTAAGTTTTTTATAAGCCCTGGCTGGAGACTTTAATATTATATTAAGGCCACCACAGGCAAGCCCGGTTAAGTAGTCGACAAACTCATGGGACAACCACACAACAAAAAAAACCGTACCTTGTCCGGACGGGTCCTGCCCAAAATCACTCACCGGTAAGTAACAACTAGTGGAAGACCAATTGGGGGCAATTTGAGCATTTAGACGAACAATGTAAAACCGGCACAGCAATTTATGCCGAACCTATTTATCACGTAGAATTATAATAATGATTATAATTCTAATAGTTAGGTTGCTCACAGAAGCGTTACCAGACGTTTTAATAAAGGAAAAAATACATAATAAAGGTGTTGTTGTGTGCATTTGACATGTTTGATGAACTTGGGATTTATGGGGGACATTCTGTTTTTTGTCTGTAATTATGGTGATTGGCCACTCTACTCGCCTGAACTGGCTTGTAGTTAATAGAAAACCCAGTAGTTTCTTATAGTTCCTTTCTCGAATTAAATCATTCTTCAATTTGCTCTGTTACTACTGTAAAGTCAGTTTACAAAAGTAACATATTTAAGAATTGGCCCTCGCCAATTCTACTAATTTTCAAGCAACTCAGAAGGTCAATTCTCGTACTCAAAAATCGTTTAAATTCAAGTCTCAATATTATGTTAGCGACAATTTTATGTCAGAAACTTCTCAAAATGTAGGGAATTGTCAAAGTGCTGTTATTGACAGTGTGCGACTGCGATTTGAATTTTCCTCAAAAAAACGGCAATAGCTCCTTTGATATCAAAGCATAATGTCTAGAAACACCATTGAGGTTTAAGTAAATATACTTTCCGAAGATAGCATTTCTGTAGGTAAATCCACTAAAAAAGAAATACGCTTAAATAAAAATATCACTTTCTCCGAATGATCTATTACTTTCCCTGACACAACAAAAAGTTCTAAATTGTTCACCAACAATTCAGAATTTTTTGCTGTTACAGTGTCACCACACAAAAACGCTAAAAGTACTTTTATGTTTCACATTACTTTTTTCTATTTTAAACGGTTTTTTTTTCATTCTTAAACCGCTAACTATTAGTTAGTCAAATCTGAACTCTCTCGAACTCAAGTACACGTTTAAATGACATCTAATCGTAGATTGAAAGACAAGATAATTGCCATATTCAAAAATCATGGTAATTCATCAATGGTAACGGCATTTTTTTCAATTGAATAAACATGTTATTGTTTTTCTAGTTTTTGTAAACATAAACAGCTCTATTATACAAACTTATAAGCCGATTCTTTGTATATTATTTCAGTGATTTGTTACCTAATTACAATTTTTAAATAAAACTAGTGATTTTTGTAATGGGCGCCTGTGAATTTCCAACCAATCAACACTGAGCCGGTCAGCCATTTTCCCCACGTGTTTTTCATGTACAGACGCCAATACACCAAGCTGCAACAAATCTGTCAAAAATCTTTAATAGATTTTCAATTTTATCGAGGAAGTTTTAGGTTCAAGTTTGATTGGGAAAATTTGACAGTTTTAGGTAGCTTGATGTGCTGGTCTGTACCCACGTCTAAATTACAGAACCAAATTTAAAGTCATGGTCTTTTAGCATAGATAGCTTACCAGTTGTGCTATTCTGTAGCAATCTCACCGTGATAGCGAAGCTATCGTGAGCTTGAAGTGAGCTGTCAATCGGAATGACAGCTCACTTCACCTAAGTTTTCACGGTGATTTTTTTTCTAGAATTGACCGTCTAAAGTCTTCTTCTTCTTAGCGTGTCGGTGGCAAATACACTTATCAAATTTTTATGTATGGCCCAGAAATCAGCAACGGCAACACCGTTCGCTGACGGAGCCATAAGGTCCTCACATGTACAGGTAACGGGGCATGCGGCGCTAGACAAGAGGTGGGCCATAGACTGCGGAGCGACTCCACACAAACACTGAAGATCGGAGCCATCAGAGAACCTCCACTTAAAAAATATGAATCAATAGAGGCAAAACCGAGTGGCACTGTTTAGTCTTCACCCATATAAATGAATGGTTCGATCATGTAAATATTTAGATGGACGAGTGGATTTAGTCTAATGAGCAATGACACTCAACAAGAAGTGAGTGTGTTTGTTTATTTGTATTGACTACAATTACATTGTGTGGTATCAAAACAATTATAGGTATGACCTCTCGTCATTATTATGACAGTGTTATGTAAAGATGTATATGGGATGCGCGCAAAACACTGAATGAACTTGGTTCCTAACTTGGTCAAGGATTCAAGGCATGATGACTGCTAAGTAAAGAAAAGATAGAATACTTAAGAAGATTAATTCTTACCAAAATCATGATATAATATAATGAATTCCCATTCAAAAGTACGATGTATTAGGGTTCCGAACCTCTGTATGGAAAAACGGTACCCTTATAGAATCACTCGGTTGTTTGTCTGTCTGTCTGACTTGCTGTCCGTCTGTCACAGCTGTCTTTAACAGAGAGTTAGTTTGCTTCCTAACAGTGGGATTATCGGCTTAAATTATGATATACTAGCTACCGCCAGCGGCTCCGCCTGCGTTAATGTCGAAAATCACCCTAAGGGAACATACTCCCGGGATGAAAAGTATCCTATGTGTTATTCCAGACTATAATCTAACTCTGTGCCAAATTTCATCAAGATCCGTTTAGCCGTTTTGACGTAACAAATATACATCCATACATACATTCTTACAAACTTTCCTATTACCTACCTACCTATTAGTAGGAAGTAGGATGCTAAACTCAACCCAACTTTTACATAAATACATGGACAAGAAATAATGAATTCTGTCTTACCTCTTTAACAATAGAATGCTCCTCCAAATACACGTAAGATTCACAGCCAATCTCTGTGGAGGTGTCATAATAGTGTGGAGAACATTGGCTCAGGTTGGCGAAGTGGGACGCATTGGCGAAGGGAGCGTACCGCAGGCACTTTGATGGTAACCCATCATTGTCGTGGGGGATGGTGAAGTTTATATGGTTGGGGTTGTCTTCGCATTCTGGTACTGAACATCTGGGGAAGAAAGAGAACACCGTTTCAGAAATATTTCTGGTTATTGATAGGCCCACGTTTGACCACAATCTCTTGATGCAAAGCTATGAAATGGTCGATGATGGAATTTGAAATGAAAGGATGGCTGTAAGTAGGAGATGATCAAAGAATTGATGGTGCAAGTTGACGAAACTTATAATTAGAAAGGGGTTAATTAGTACTTAATGGAGATTTATTGAAGGAGAATACATGCTGCTTCAACCTGAGTAAGTTAAAATAAAGACATTCGCCTGGGATGATGAGATTGAGAGACATTTGAGATGCCACTTTATTATATGTTTTAAAGGTTTTTTCATTGCGATTAAGTGTTTTTTAAGGAAAGGTAGCGATCAGGTACAGGGTAATTCCCTGCTCGCCACAATAAGATTTTTTTATGATTTTGGCAAAGAATGGGGATCCTAATGTCCCGTGACGGTTAGTATATAAAATATAAACCTTTGTACGCGCGTCATAGTATTTCAAATTTCAGCCTAATCAGAATGACTTAGCAAATTTGTTGTAATTCAGCATTTAAGTTAGGAGGCAAAATTTTGTTTGTGGTCAGAAAATGTTTCGTTACGGATTTTCTACCGTCTATTGAAAATGTGGAGTCTGTTGTGTGCCTTTTTGTTTGTGAAAAATAAGCGTATTTTCTTCCTTTTTAGGGTTCCGTACCCAAAGGGTAACCAACGGAACCCTATTACTAAGCCTCCGCTGTCCGTCCGTCCGTCTGTCTGTGAGCGGGCTGTACCTATCTCATGAACCGTAATAGGTAGACAGTTGAAATTTTCAGTGTGTATTTTTGTTACCGCTATAACATCAAATAAAACAATGAAATACAATTAAAAATAAAAGAAACCCCATACAAGAAACATGTTTTTTCGGCTTATGGTACGGAACCTTCGTGTGCAAGTTCGACTTTTTTATAGTCTTACAATTTCGACAACCTGCGAGATAAACAGATAAAGAATCTGAATGTCACTGATAACTAGAAAGTTTTGGATTCTATACACCCTTCGGTCCTGAATGTGTCATATCTCTATGATGTTAACTCAGAAAAGATTATATTGCGATAGCGTAGGTAAGTGATACAATACGTGTGTTCCTCGAAATTCTAATCAACAGTGAGGTTTCAACAGTATGTTATAATAATAGGACAATATCATCTCTATTTCAAAAGGCTAGGTAGTAGGCAGAGATTACGTAACAGAGATAACAAAGCATAGACACCCTAGACAGACTTATGATCTTAAGAAAAGCCAGGTCCGTGTAGACGAAGCAAAAACAAGGTTTTAACCGAATGGGAGGGCTTTGTCACTTAAACCTTTGAAGGAAAAATGTATATTTATTTATTTAACAGTTTATGTACACACATTTAACAAATAAATAAGAAGAAGGGAACAGAAAAATAGGTACAAAGGTGATGCTTATTTCTAAAGAAATCTCTTCCAGCATACCTGCGAAAGGAGAGTCGAATAAAAGATATGTAGACATCGTGTGTAAAAGTTATGTTAACATAAAAAGACAAAAAAACTGTTGTTTGTTCATGTTGTTTGTTCATGTTGTGTAAATAGACGAATTGAAAAAGAAAATACATTAAATGCTTTCAAAAGAAGAAGACAGAAAGAATAAAAATGTACTAATTCTCACAGAAATGACTTGCATACAAAATTTTAGAATTAAGCTAAACTTCCTTGACGATAGTATTAGTAGTACGCGCGAGTCACGGGAAATATTTGGACGGAACGTGGGCTGGAAGATGGCACAGGAAAGGTAGCTAATACTCAGCCGGGGGTGATTCCATTCCAGTGGGTGATTCCATTCCAGTGGGTGATTCAATTCCAGTGGGTGATTCCATTCCAGTGAATGATTTCATTCCAGTGGGTGATTTCGTTCCAGTGGGTGATTCCAATCTAGTGGGTGATTCCATTCCAGTGGGTGATTCCATTCCAGTGGGTGATTAGATGCTTTGAGTTTGAGTACAGTGCAAGTCTCAAGATCAACTTAACTTGGCCAAGACTTAACGCCACACAATAGCCACAGTGTGAAAATATTATAATAGTCAAAGAAATTATACTGCACAGGTGTGTGCGCAAACATAGGTGCACTCTCTGTTTCTTACTCTCATAGTCCAATTGGACCAACGGCTTCGAGGCACGGGGGTGTCACACGGCGACTTCCAAACAACGGGTAGCTTGCAAAAGTCATCTCAACATATCAGCCGAAAGACGTCCTCTGCTGAACATGGGCCTCCCTAAGTGTCACCACATCTCGCGGCCCTGTGCGTATCGCATCCAGCAGATTCCTCCGGTCTTCACCAGGTCATCGGTCCACCTCGTGAGAGGCCTTCCAACACCCTTCGCTTGTAAAAGTGTTAACGGTTTTTTCCATTGAGAATTTCTCAATACAGATATAATCAATAGTATCAAAGAATTTTCTGTTGCATGTGTGACCTATTTGTTTGTGGGTTATCAAAGAATGCACAAAGAAAGGTCGCCGTACGTACTTTTAATTAAATGATTCGGTATTTGTACAAATATTGACATATTCCACGCTTGTGTTAAATGTAGACAGGAAATGTACTGTACAATGTGTGTTATTATTTTACTCGAATTAATGAAATAAATTGGTAGAAACCAATGATTGGTAAGACACTGGTCGGTTCAGATTTAAAGTAAGACCAGATGCCCTAATATGTAGTCTTAAAACGATCATGATTCCTCTCTAAGAGGGAGACGGAGCGATACATGGCGAATAGCACTATCCCGTTTACATCTTCGGAATTGGATGGCATTAGGACGTCATAGTAATGGAATGGGTACTCATACTTTAAATATAGGTGTCACTTAATAAATTTACGTAGCCATTTATCTATTACGTACTATTTAAGTAAGTACATACAATATAAATATATAATCCAGTATCTTATATAGATCCTTTGAAAGAGAGAAAACTTTCAATACAATTTAAGATCCTACTATTTTTAACCCCCGTACAAAAAGAGAAAGAAGAGTGTTATACGTTTGACGTGTATATTTACGTATCTGTCTGTTGCATCGTAGCTCCTAAACGGATGAACCAATTTTGATTTGGTCTTTTTCCATTGATTTAAAATTCTGAAATGGCTGAAAGGATTTGAATGACAAGACAAAGAATATTAAAAATGATACCTATTTAACCCTGTAATATTTTTACGTATAACTTTCGACTGTTTTACGGGTAACTTTCTATTGTTACGAGATTGAACACGCTGGCAAAACCTATTCATTTATTCCTTTTGCTAAATTCCTTCCCTGAAAATCAGATACCTACATTGATATTCTTTTATCTAATTGAACTGTCTGATATCATCACACCACCGAAATAGCAACACTAACTAAGTAGAGCCTCCTATATGTATATGTTACGGTAAATGTTATTAATTGAAAATTATTAATAATTACTAAAACATGTAATGAAAATCGTTATGATAAATTTTCCGAAACTGCCCTTTAAAGTGGCAAAGGGGGTAAGGTTGAAGTTCGCGGAGTAAATTCTAAATCCACGCGGACGAAGTCGCGGGCGAAGTGCTAGTATGTCTATAATTAATTTTTCTTAGAGTTTAAGATCAATATGTGGTATATTGATATTAAACTCTAAGATAAATCGGTAAGGTTCAATCGCCGTTCAGACTTCAGATAAATTTCATTACTATCTATGTGCTAATGTATGTCAAGGCGTGAAGGATATTATTACCATCTAAGTAGTTTGTGTACCAAAGTTTAGGCAAAAACGCAGTATGAAGTATGTAGGTAATTCTGACCCCGAGCATGTGTCAATGAGTTTTCCAAACATTTTTCTGGTATGATTTAATTTTACACGATGATGAACTGTCAAGGACTTATGGCAAAAATAGAACCTCGTTTGATTTGTGACTTATATCGTAAAAAGTATTTTGCTGCACTAAAATAATTAGTAACAGGCTTATTCATAAAAATCCAAACATATGCTAAAGCTAGTTACATACTGTTAAAGAGATTCTAAATTCAAATTCTCCATAGAAAATTTCGAATAAAGAATCTGCTAATAAAATTAAAATGTGTTTATGATTAGGGCTGTAAATAAACATACATGCTCGTGGTTTTCGGAAAACTTTCGTTGTGCGTACAGCTAAGAGCGGAATTTCTAGCCGATAACTGAGTTACCTGGATAGCTGTACTCTCTAGGGTCTTTAAGCCAAGAGTGAACTGCGTCGATGGAGTACACTTGCCTAGAAGTACACTTCTGTAGGTACTCCATCGTCGCTTACCATCAGATGACATACTGGTCAAACGAGAACATACAAATAGATAAAAAAGTCCCTCACTCCAACGGGAAACATGTACATGCATGTTGAACTGAAGGCCAATTCGCGTTCTTAAAAGACTTTCAAATTAAGTCGCAATATTATCATCTTAGCTTGGGGTTGCCAACCCCAAATTTCAAAAGGTAGGGTTTTAAAGTTGGAAAAGGGTCTATTTAATAAAACTGACTGGTGACAAGTGACATGCGACAATCTGACAACTCTACAATTTTGTACGTTTGTTTTTTTTGTACATTCTCTGCTTTATCAAACAACACCTGTCCCGAAATTGTGACAATTATGTCAGTTTTTGACAAATTTGTCGCATTGTCAGTTATATTAAACAGGGCTAGAATAATTTAAATTAAAAATAGGACGCAGTGATAGAGTACGAGTAGCAATAGTCAAATTAATGTGTAGTGAAAATAGCGACCGTGAGGCCACCCATAGATATCGCAAGTTTTAAAATACATGACCATATCAGGGCCCTTTAAAGTCCCTGGTATGTCTTGGATAGATTTAAGTAGCATCACTTGAATCTATCCAGGACATACCAGGGCACCACAAAGACCAGGACATGTTTTGGGTAAAAAGGACGGTTGGCAACTCTATCTTAGCTGCGATCAACGTCACAGATGTAGGGAAATCAGAGGAGTTTTCCATAGATTGCGACTGCGATTTGAATGTGAACGTTTCTTAAAACATAGACATTTTTGGAATGTTTGTGAACCCATCGAATTAGTCTTAAAGATGATACTTTGGTATCGCAATTAATGTAAGTAAGTGTGTTTATCCGAAAAAATTGCCACTATGTAAAACATTTTACTCATACGCGCGCATTCAAAAGAAACATTCATCCAAAGAGTTAAGTTACAGTTTGTGCAAGGTGACGCATATTGACAGAAACATTGTGAATCAGATTCCAATGTACAGCGTGTTCTAGAAGTGCGTGGTCATATTTAAGAGTGATGTTGGGTGGCTGATACCTATACAAAGAAAATACAAAAAAAAACAACCGACTTCCAAAGAAAACAAAAACACTACAAAGTATAAAATAACTTTACTTTCGGAAGTCGGTGTTAAAACACGAAGAAACAACGAAAAACAACGACTTCCTAAATTAAAGTTGTTTTGTTATTTTTTTGTAAAAAAGTTTTTTTATTTTACACTTTTAAGTGATACCCCACACCTAAAACACCACTGGAAAGTTACAGGAAAGCAAAACACGCAATTTCGCTTACTTGGGTGATATATTTTCTATTTCTTCCAGCTGTTTTGATTTCTAAAACCAAACTACAGAAACGATTTTGATAAAATTTCTATGGGACCAATCGGAACGTATATCCTTTCACATGAAAACATATTTTTTCAAATCGGTTCATAAATGACGGAGTTATGCTGTAACAAACATAAAAAATACAACCGAATTGAGAACCTCCTCCTTTTTTGTAGTCGATACAAATATATAAAAAAATTACAAATATGACTTCTTCACAAAAAACGACTAAAATGTTCCGAAGAAATGACTTTTCAAGCAGTCTGATGCAGTTGTGACATCAAATCTGTGATTGAACTAAAGTAAATGCCACCAACAGTAATAATAATAACTTGCTTGAAGAACTTTTTAGTCTTTTTTTTCCTTAATGCGTATCAGCTACCAACATCACTTAAACATGATCACACATTTCTGGAACATTCTATAAAGTGACCTCATTTACAAGTTTCCACAGTTTGTTTAAAAAATCGGCCAAGTTTGAGTCAGACTCTCACACGAAGGGCTCCGTACCATAAACAAAAAAAGAACACGTTTCTTCTATGAGAGGCCCCTCTAATTTATAAGTTAATTAATATGGGAGAAAGCTATCAGTCATCATCTGCCTAGCCATCAATATAATAGGGATGATGCCTGGGTTAAAAAAAAATTGTGAGCCGTCACGGGACGCCTGGCAGATGTGAAACATCGAAATTATTTTGTGCAAGTAATATGCATAAAATAACAGATTATGACAGGAACTAAATATGGCATATTGAAAAAAATACATATAGACTATATAAACCATCATAATATAGCGTAGCGACGCGTCGCCACGGCACGTCGCTACGCCAGCAATGGTTTTACCCGCGGCTATAGATGTTTCACATCAAAATATATGATTCTATTTAGTCCGTCAGTTAAATTTTCAAACAATATTGTATATGTATTTTTTTATTTTATCAAATCAATAAAAATACGGCTTGTAACTTCACTTTCCAGTAAAAAGTGTACTGGTAAGTGACGTCACACGAGTTTTCAACGCATTGTATCGTCTTCAGTTTTTGTTTACGTGACAAAAGGAAAAATACTTGTCCAATATTTTTTGGAAATCTATCTGACGGACCATTAGATTTTTTAAAGTCAAATGTCCTATTATAATTTTCCAAACATATAAGCACTGTTTCATGGCGTAATGCATGATAGATATTTGCTTATATTTAACAAACTATAATATGTACCTACAAGTCACAAAACATTGAAACAACTAGACTAATAATCGCGAAATAATGTACAAATAAATCATTGGGCATCAAAAAATTCATCCACATCGCTGTGAATGCCATATACGTAAACAAATATGTAAGTATATACCTAGTCGTATAGTTTATATAAACTCGATCAATACTTTTGACCTTGGCTAAACTTGGTAAAGAATTAAATTGGAAATTGTATTGTTTGTCACAGGCCGACAGACAGCTCAAGAAAAAGTTCTTTTTCCAAAGAAAATGTCTTAGAATAACAAAAGTACATTAAAGTTTTTTTGATCGATCGACTAATCTTATTTTGATCTGGTTATTTTTCTAGTTTCAATCTTTATGAGTGCTAAAATAACAGCCGGTCGATTCTGTAAACATGTCGAAGTGAAGGCTTGGGTGAAGTGATCACGAAATGAGCTGTCAATCCATGTTATCAAGATGATTATCTATTCTATAAAAATCTTACTGCAAAAACTTAGGTTAAGCGAAAATGAAGTGAGCGTTCCGACTGAGTTGGATGGGCTTGGATGGGCTGACAGTCCATCCAACCAAGTTGGACCAAGAAGTGACAACCAACCGTTTCGGCTCACAGGTTATACATAAGTAGACATTATAGTTGTTCTTATCGTTTCCAATTCAAAAGTAGATACATACACGTTAACTGTGTTCAAGGGAACAAATATGACTAAGTAGGTACCTACATATTTTTGGAAACTGGAAAATTCCGAAAGATTTCTATTTTTAAACTTGGAATCTTGGAACAACATGTTCCATTCTTTTTCTTCTTCTAGAAATGGTGTAAGTTCGAAATACTAGATTGAAAAAAAAAACATATTTTTCTAGTCACTAGATCTCTCTGATACTTACTAGCCTTGCCAGCGGTTTCGCTCGCGTGAATATCGAAATATATCCCAAGGGAACTTCTGGGATAAAAACAAGCGTATGTGCTATTCTAGACTATAATCTGTTTCTGTGAAAAATTTCACTCAGATCCGTTCAGCCGTTCTGGCGTTATGGCGACTTTGGATGAATGTTTGTCGATATCCATCCAAAGTTTCGCATTTATATTATAGTACTAGCTTTTGTCCGCGATTCCGTGCGCGCACATTTCAACCTTCCTCTTGAATCACTGATGAAAACCGCATTCAAATCCGTTCAGTTGTTTTTGAGTTAACGCGAACATATACATAGACAGACGCGACGGCGTGAGTCATGCTACAGGTTCTCAATAAATTAAACTGTTGAATAAACTACCTGTACACTTAAAGTCAATTTACAACTTAAATCAGTTTAAGCAGCAGTTAAAATCATTTATTATAGAAAAGTGCTATTACACCCTTGATGAGTTTCTCTGTGACACGTACAACTGGACTTTAATTATTATTAAACTATTTTTATTGACATTATATTCATATTTTTGACATTTGTATGGGAATTACTAATATTTTTATTTTTGACATTGGATGGGTAATATTATTAATTTAACATTATTATTTTTGACATTGAGTACCTAATGGGTTCATCTGATTTATTTTTATTTTACATTCTTTATATATCTATCTTTACTACATATATATCTTTTTACAACATTTTATTGACATGATATTATATTTTTGACATGTGTAATGGTAGAATCTTTATTTGTTTCGATTTTTTTTGCTTTGACATATAACTTATAACAAGGAATTGCAAATTTTGTACTTTTTAATGAATTTATTTTGGTTACCGTTATGTTATAGTAATCGGTAATAATTATTTGTTTCAATAATCTTTTACAGTGTTTTATACTGTGATTCTTTTAATTTTAAATTTATAATTCAGTGTACAATTTAGTTACAATGTAAAAATTGTTAGTCAAATAAATAAAATGAAATAAAATGACGCGGCGGGGACTTTGTTTTATAATATGTGAGAAAAGATTAATGGTTAAGAGGTCAACTTCCTCTAGCATTAAAGTAACTAGCACTTTAAACATGGGTAGGTAGGTATATCCAGTTACGTCGACAAGGTAGTGCTAATTTTCGCGCGGAAACAATGACGCCCATCAAATGTCTTTCCACGCAATACTGTGTGTTTACTAACACGACCGTTATTTTTATACCTGACCTATCCCAGTATTTAGTAATAAAAGTACGATCCCGTTTTCACAAATGATTCATGATGAACCTATCTCAATTATAGGAAGAGATAACAGTTTCTCTTTTGGGCTTTCCGATTCGGCGGCAAAATTAAATAAAAATGACTCTATTTTTAAATTGTATGATAAAAGAAGAATGAAAAAAAAAGTTCTTAATATACACAAGTTATAAAGAGAGAATGCTAATTTTGAGTTTGTTTTTTGATAAAATCCAACGATGCAGTTTAAGTTTTCATCAAAGTTTGGCCCAAGACTCCTTTGACTATTTTTCGCCATTCCTCAGTTTCGTATCTGGCCATCTGCATGTATGTTATGTTTACTCTTTAAACTTATGCTTTAAAGCATTTATTTTTTATAATAAAAAAATAAATGCTTAAAATAAGCCTGGGTTTATACCCAGGCAAAGCCGGGGAAGGCCGCTGGTTATTTGATTAAATTAGCTATTTCCTAGAGCCCAGAACCTTCTTTAGCCTTCTTTAGCAGCATAAGCTGAGATAGGGACCATTTTGGCCTCGCACAGATAATGATTTGATAATACTGTTTAGTTATTAATTTTATTTTACTGGTTTGTTTGTCTTGTGCGAGTCCCAAATAAACATTTTTTCTTTCTTTCTTTCTTTAAATATTTTTTTTTCTCAGGAGAATCATAAACCTTCATAACGATCATAAAACTCACTAGCAAAAAAATAAGTATAAGTAGTTATATTTAGAAGAAAACGATATAATCTATTGTTATGTAAAAAATAATAATAAAGTATTAAAAGTAAATGCATAGTAAGAGCATTGTTAAGTAGGTAATTGTGATAATGATGTGTTTCTAATATTTTAAACAGTTATTTTCAAAACCTGTTTTTAAACGAGATGATAAGGAAGTTAAGTGAATTAAGAACAAATTAATTATTAATTTAATAAATTTCAAAAGAGTCTCACCTATATTTGAGATCCATAACTTCAAAGTTGTAAACCGAAGAGTACATTCCCGCCAAAAACACAGGGAACAATATCAAAATGTAACTGTAAACATTGAACTTCCCAAAAGGTCCCAGAACTGTCAAAATATCGTCCACTGTCACTTCCGAATTCGGTTTTTTTTCCGGATCCATGATTGTGGCACAGCACTTTACCGATGATTAAAAAAAAATACAGTAAACACTTTGGTACGTAATTAATTTAAATTTTCGTTTGAATATGGAACGCGCGCGCGGCGTCGGTGGCCGGTTCGATAGTGCGCGCGACGGACTCAGTCTATGCTTTTTATTGTTCATGTTAAAACCTATCGAAGCGTATTTACTTACGATAACATTGACTATGAAACTTTACACTAGTTACAACTACTTTTACTATACCAAGTACACTTATTGACAGGAGATATTAAGCTGTTTACTGGTCGTTAATTTGTGACATGAGCGACACACGATGCGCGGTAAAACCCGCGAATCGGATGAACGCTTAGGTGGATAACATTACAACACTACCTTTTAAAGATTCAGACTGATTTTTGCCATAAATAGATATTTGTTTTGCCTAATTTTTGGTGTGTAGCAAGAGGAATAAACTAGCTGTGACAGACGGCCCGACAGACTTGCCTTGGCATCGAACGACGGTGATCCTAAAAGGGTTCCGTTTTCATTTGGACGTACGGAACCATAAAAAAATTATTGCATTACTGAACCTCTTCAAATCTCAATCGAATCTCATAAAATATTGCAAAATTCATAGCAAGAAGTACTTCCTAAATCAGTGCGTATAATCCATCTACATCAATGAATTAGTTAAGGCCTTCGTTTATTAAAGGTTAAAAAATAATTTAATCGACTGTACAGCCGGAATATTCTGTCAACATCATTCTGTAAACTTAGATCGAGGAAGCATGAAGTGAACTGTCATTCGATCACGTTTGAATGACAGCTCGCTTCCATGTTTACTTCAATAAAGTTTAATCGGTGAGATGTTTACAGAATCGCATTCAGTAAATAGCGGGTACAAGTCATATTTACAACTGTGACAATCACAAGACTGACAATTTTCTCTTTGAAAACTTAATAAGCTTGAGAGGCAGTGTTTAGCATTTGCTAATAATGAAGCCCGACATAATAGACAAAGCCTATAAACCTAATTGACTTGTGTAAGTCTTATGTTAATATTAACTATTGAAAGACAACGTCGTTGGAAACCATAAATTACGCATAGACTTTCGTTTCCGAAATGGAAAGTTATGGAGAACCGTCATGGAGTTATGTCTTTTGAGGTAACCGCAGAAGTTTACGTTCACTGGTTACCAGAATTAGGGAAATGGAAGAAAAACGGCCATAGAAACCAACACCATAATGGAGTATTTAAATAATTTCATTGTGCGTACAGCTAAGGAGTGGAATTCCGTGCCGGAGACTGTGTTTCCTGATAGCTAACTTGGAGGTCTTTAATTCAAGAGTGAATTAGTAACTACTAGGCAAGCATGCTTCATCTTTGACCACATCAGGGCTTTCCATCTGGTGAGATTGCAGTTTAACGCGAGCCTATCAATAATAATAATAAAAAAAAAATCTAGTGCGAGTCGGACTCGTAACGTCACTCGCAATTTGTGCTGTTTCTCATCATAGATTTGAGAACCTGTAATTTTTGGAGATTTTTTTTACTTCGTCTTGAATTTTATATAGGTTTAAAGAAAATCCAGTCAAATACCAAATGCGTAACACTAAGAAAGAAGGATTAATTCGAAGGATTTTGAGGAAAATTCCTAATCCAGAGTTCTGGCAAGTCATTTCCCTTTAGCTGTTAATCTAAGAGATGCAGCTGAGTACCATTATTTTACATGGCCTATCTGACCTTCCCGACCCAGATTTCTTTGGTAGTCTACAATCTAAAGAAGCCATTGAGGATATTTTTTGGGACAAGCCCGCCACACATTCCCAACCACTGCAACTCCTGAAAGCCAGAATCAACAGTGGCAACCACCAGAAAAAACGCCGAGTCAATGAAGCTCGACGCGTCCCGAAGAAATGATTTAACTGTCTTGGATCTCGCAACGAAATTAATCAGAAAAACAAAGCGAAGGAGTAGGAAAAATAAAATTTATCCAAGGAGGCTTGCTATGCGTTAATCGAAATACAATTAAATATATTTTTTTAGAGTTTAGGTACTTTGCTAAAATCTACCCTCAGAGGCGTCAAGCCCCCGAAACGATAATTCTGGATCCGCCCCTGCTGGGTAGTACGATACCCCTTGGCAAGACTAATGTCAGATTTTCTACTTTCTGACTATCCGCAAAGATGGTAAAAGATGTACAAATGACACCCGAGACGGTTTCGGGTGTAACGTACTTTCCGAGGCACAGACGATTCTCGGTATGTAATAGATTGTCACCCATCCGCGGACCCTTACTTAATCTCAAAGATTAAACGAGCTCCATCGCTTTCATCATATCAGCCGAAAGACGTCCACTCTGGACATAGGCCCAAGGTGTTTGCCATAATCGCCACGCTTGGCAGGCGGGTTGGCGATCGCAGTGTAGCTGTTGCAATGCACAGAGAATGCTGCTGCCCATTCTCTGGGGAGTCCCTTAGTCGCCTCTTACGATACCCACGGGAAATGATGGGATGGTGTTATTCTTTTACATCCGACACCATACAGCCCATCGCTTTATCCATTGCTTAATTATGTTTGAAAAATCAACCATTAATCCCTTGCTTCATTGTTTGAATATGCGTCTTATTTCGTACTTAGGTACCATTATTACAGTTCTTACGATAAGGTTCAAGCTCATAGTTAGCCACTATTTACACCTATTACTGTTGGTGTTATGTAAAGCCAGACATGTTTTATAAACAAACACGTACTCGTAGCAACGGAAACCTGTGCTCGACCACGAGTTATCGCTTGATCGGTTGCTAAGAACTTACTGTTCGTTCTTTTTTTGAATATTACTATTGCAATTGTTTTTGGCCGCCTTTCTATAACGTGCCAATGCCATCTAAATAGGGAATTTTCCAGGATAGAAAAAAAGAATTCTAAATAGTCCGTCCGTTCGATTTTTGAAAAATATTGGACACGTATTTTTTAACTTTTTTATAAAATGTAATGCTGGTGACGTCACTTGTTGGTAAAAGTGTACACCGACGCGTGACGTCACGCTAGTTTTGAACGCATTGTATCGTCTTCATATTTTGTTTTCGAGACAAAGGAAACATACGGATCTAACTGACGGACTTAATAATTGTTATCAGGTAACCTTTCCGTTGTGAAAAAGGGATAGTGCTATGCGTCTTGTATAGCTCCGTCTCCCTGCTACACCGGAATCATGATGGTTTTAAGACGTCATAGAAGGACCTCCAAGCAATATAATAGTGCTGGGACTATCTAGATTTTCGCTAAGTGTCAGATTACATTTTTTCAAAATCCACAGATCCTGGAGAAAGGGCCTCGGGAGCACAGCCAAGAGAAACACTAACTTGTTGATTACAAATGTATTGAATGAAATATTTTAACAAAATGAAATCTATTGCTAAAAATGTTCATTCATTTGAATCATTACATAATTATAAGGTTCTAACGCGTCGGAAATAACCTTAAAAAGTAACGAAGCAAAAATCCATTTTAAAATTACATTTAATCTGAGTTTGCGTTTTGTGATATGTAGGTACCACGCAATTTTTCAGCGCTTCCAGACTAATTTATTCGGCATTTGGTTCATTTCCTACCATCCTACTACTATTATAAGTGAGAGAGTTTCGGGCAAATAACTCTTTTTATTCCAGTATAACGAGACCCCGAAGTAAGACAATTTTTGACTTCCATGCGGGCGACGTCGTTGGCAAAAACTTGTATATTTTCATTTTTAATATCTTTCTGAAAATTTCGTCTAATCTAAGGATAAGTAACTCATGCAAAAGTATCGCAATTTATAGAAAAAAAAACCAATTCTATTTTTTATTAGCTGTTGAAGTTGTAGTTAATTAAATATTCTATTCTAAATGCAAGTACACAGTTAACTACACTATTGTGAAAGAAACTCCATCTGTCATCCAAACCTTATGCCCAGGTGTCACGGTCCAGCTCTGCAGGTGCCAATTCTACAAATTTTCAACCAACGTTCGCATTCGCATCTCAGTCGCAATCTGGCGCAATCTGAATTGGCATCTGCAGAGCTAGACCGTGACACCTGGGCATAAGGTTTTGATGATAAATAGAGTTGGTTGGCCCGTGGGTCTTTTTTTTTAAGGATGGGAAATCATTATATGACTTCTTCCGCTCTGGGTGGAGCGGAAGGGCGTGTCAGACTCTTACTGACTAAAACCCATCCGTGTTCCTTCTAAAGCCCTTTGCGGTCCGGGACCGCGGTGACTCTTTCGAACAAATTCCGCAACTGTGCCAGGCTCTGGCCCTAGCGGGCCCCGTTTTCTATGCTGACATCTCTTTGAAGCGCGCGTGAAACACAACGCGCTATCGACCCGGGCCTGGTGGTGATCGAACAGCGAGCCACCCAACGCTCGCCGTCCGTAGGCCCGCGCGGCCCGTGGGTCTTCAGATTCATTTTTGTTATCCTTTAAATAATGTAGAGTGAATCCTTAATGGAAAATCACTACAGGAAAGTCATTAATCAATGAATGAGTCTTTTGTTTAGCCTTGGTTTATTAAAGGTTAAAAAAAATGAGTTGATTTTACAATAACAAGTGGGGTACTTGTGGCCTTACATTCTGATCCGTACAAGTCAGGAGGTCTCACCGTGGTTTTATAAATCCTCTCCCTAAGTTAAGGATGATATGTTCCCGGGATCTGTCCTTTCATTCAATGTAGGGTGCAAGTCCAGGGTTTTTTAAAGAAAAAAAAAACATGCGGTGCAGTCTTTGGGGACTGCCGATAGAAGTGACGATGACGCGAGTTCCATGATTTTTGTTCACCCAAAAAGTGCTTAACGCGCTTAAACAAGTTTCAATTAAAAAAAAAAAACAAAATATGCCCTGGAAAGCAAAGGAAATTTGGAAGGATGGGTTTTAGTCAGTAAGAGTCTGACACTCTCTTCCGCACCGCCCAGAGTGGGAGGAAACAGGTGATGATTTACATAAAAAAGGGTGCAACTGGCCATGACAATTGCTGTTTTCTTGACTCTGGAAATCCTCATAGCTTATTTAGTAACAGCCTTGCCAATCACAAAATACACATCTTCATAACATGCCTAAGTAATAAAACCAATAAACAAGGAAGGTACGGTTGCATTAAATATTTACCTACGTTGGAATGTCCTTAATTTTCGGCACACTTTCTAGTGTTTCCTAAGTCTAATTGAGTGGAAAATTGCAAGGCATTGAGTCTGCAAGGCTACAATAGCGTATAAATAACGGTTTGCTTTGCTATTAGAACGTTATCGGGCATCTTCTGGATTGTGATTAAAATTATTAAAGAGTATTGCGACATATACGAAAGTCTACCAGTGCGTGTTGCCAGTGATGACTTATGGAACCGAAACGTGGTAGCTCCCAATGGGCCTTATCAGAAGGCTTGAAGTCACCCAAAGGGGAATGGAAAGGGCAATACTTGGAGTTTCCTTGCGTGATCGAACCAGGAATGATGATATCCGCAAGAGAACCAAGGTTACCGACATAGCCCAAAAGATCGCCAAACTTAAGTGGCAGTGGGCAGAACGGATCTAGGTGGACCGATGGGTCGCGGATAGCCTATGAATGCGAGACGCACAGGACCGGTTGTGGTGGCGACACTAGGGTGAGGCCTATGTCCAGCAGTGGACGTCTTTTGGCTGATATGATGATGATGAAGTGTATTGCTGCCCTATACTTTAAAAGGCGTACGGTTAAGGAGTGGAATTCCCTGCCGGGGTATGTGCTTCCTTATAGCTCGTATAACCTGAAGGTCTTCAGGTCAAGCGTGATTAGGTTATCCTTCTAGACAAGCGTACTCCACCATCGACTACATCATCGCCCTCAATTAGGTGATACTGTAGTTAAACGCGAGCTTACCAATTAACAAAATAATAAAAAAAGCAAGGTCATACAGCACAAGTAAAGGGAAAATACCAAAAAATAAAAAAGTTGAAAATTAAGGTAAGTTTCGATATTTACAAGTTTACGCGAAAATGTAAATTTGCCTATATCTTTTTATCGGGTTGACTCAGGACCTTGATTTTATACACCTAACGGGACTATAAACCTCAGTATCCCACAAAGGAGTGATCTTACGAGGGTTCCGTACCTTTTGAGGTACGGAACCCTAAAAAAGGCATGTTTATATGTTTCAATGGGATTTTAGACATGGAGATGAATTACAAAGCTAAAACAACTGAGAGCACAAGCAAACTAACGAAGAAAACGGGCTGAAGCAGATAAGTAAAACAAGGTAGATATATAAAAAGGCTGTCACATTTCCTGTCATTAATTTTCTCAAGAAAACTGAAATAGAAAAACTTTGCCTTTTTACAGGAAAAGGCACAGTTTTCACCCTTCAGTTCTCAGACTTACAAGTTTATTTGAAGACTCGTGTATAATAATAAATAATAATAATAAAGCTTTATTTAAATTCCATACAAGTAAAGTTACTATCCTTAAATTAGGTTAAATAATAATTTCAGAAGTTTGTACGGAACCCCTACGGGTAAAAGCCTCCTCCAGGGAATACCATTTCTCTTTGTTATTGGTACCTGTTAACCAATCTCGACCCGCTGTCTCCACTATTTCGTCTGCCCATCTTGAACTTGGCCTGCCTCTGCCTCTAGTGCCTTCTGGCCCAGGCCATTTTACTACTCTCTTAGTCCATCTATCATTAATGAATACTCACGAATGAAGACTCATGTATCCCCACACTAATTTTGGACCTAACCACAACAATACAATTTGCAATTTTATTAGCTAACTCATAACCACAGCGCTTTATTGAAGATCTTTGTCGTGAATAAACTCAGTACTTGGAATTACCTGAATGGAGTACAATTATATAATTGAGGAGCTCGTGGCTAAATAATAATAACTGCAGAGGTTGATCTTTTGCGGAATTTGTTCGAAAGAGTCACCGCGGCCCTGGAACGCAAAGGGCTTTAGAAGGAACACGGATGGGTTGTAGTCAGTAAGAGTCTGACACGCCCTTTCGCTCCACCCAGAGCGGAAGAAGTCATTTGATGATATGCCATCCTCAAAAAAAAATGCGGGGCAGTCTTTGGGGACTGCCGATAGAAGTGAAAAACTGAAAACAAAGTAACTTGTGAATTGTATCGTCGAGCTATTAGATTTTCATTTTTGAATTTGGAAAGCGTTCGGTGACAGTGGCGCGAGTTCCATGATTTTTGTTCACTCAAAAAGTACACATAGATACACAGTATACATATAGCTCATGGAAAGCGTTCGGTGACGATGACGTTCCATGATTTTTGTTCACCCAAATAGTGCTCAACGCGCCTAAAGAATTTTTCACTTCAAAAAAACAAAAAGCCGGCCCCGACATACTCGTGAAAAGGCAAGCCAGATTGGTTGTGGTTTTTTTTTTTTTTTATCGTGGGTGCGTTTACAAACATACAAATTCACATACACAAACAGCCAGACCCGGAACAACTATCTGTAGGCCATACAAATATTTGTTCCGTGCGGGAATCGAACCCGCGACACGCACCGCAGCAGTCAATCGCTCAACCACTGCGCCAATTGTGTCGTCATTGGTTGGTGGTTGCAACCATTGTCAGCCACTAAATCATCTTAGTGCTATTACGTTCCGTAATAAAATCACAGTCCAATCTACAGTAAAGGGAACTCATTAAGCAGTCATGTGACAGAATCATTAATGGATTGATCCATTAATTATACTATTCTGAAAGCAGACACAATCAGTTTCATTGATTTTTTTTTTCAATTAATTCACACCATTAGTCCTCTGGGAACTGAATCCGAGACAATCGAAGGGAGATAAGGCGCGGGTAGTGGGGAGCCACATCGTCAACTCCCAAACTTCAGGCCGGTACTGGAAGGTTCCTGCTGGAAAAAGTCAATAAAACTTTTGCCCGATCAGGGAATCGAACCCAGGAACCCACGCTTAGCAGTCCTGCTTGTGACCACCAGACCAATGAGTAGCCTTTGTTTTTATAAGCAAACTGAAAATGTTATGCATTTGAACCTGTCGGTAAGGGTTTGCGTTGGCTGTCAGGGAATTAGGAATTTGTGATTTTTATTTAGTAAATGTCAATCGTAAATTTCAAATAATCACACTACGCAATGGGTACCACAGAATGGACGACGTCTCCGAGGCCGGCCTAGAAAGCGGTGGCGAGATGACTTAGACACATCACGGAAGCTGGTTCGAGGTGGCGCATGAAAAGAGTGTCTGGAAAGACATGGGGAGGCATTTGTCCAGCAGCTAGGATTTACGTTTCTTTTTTCAGTAAGTATTTACCGTAACGTTAATTGTCTTCATTAGCATAACATATCCAAACCCAACACACTATCTAACAAACAAACACACATACAAATATAAAAAACAACAACAACAAACAAACATACAAACAACAAATATACATAGAAACAAAATATATGCATACTTTATATCTTAATCTAGGTAAATACAATTATGTTTAAATAAATACATATTGTACAAATAATAATAATTTAAATATTTTAACGTACGTATTTGACACTACCTAGTAACTGCCATATATATGTATGTATAATATATTAATACATAAATAAACTCAAGTAATAATACTAAATAAATCGTATGTATAACTTAGTTTTAACATAACAATAATAAATTAAAAATATAAATTTACGAACATAATACAACCATCTTAGTACCTACTTCAAACGCAGTGAAACAATCACTGTGTCATGGGCAGAGGTCGGAATTAGGTAGAGTTATTTATGTACTTGCATCGAAATGTTGATATTAATATGGATCTTCCAGGGATTTCTAATAGACAATCCCGTGTGGCCAACGTCGCGCGTGCAGTGGCTTAAATTATGTAAATGCAAATAACTTTTTATTTAATAAATCACGGGATTGTTCTGCTCTTTAAAATGAATCTCGGGATTTGAGGCATATCCACTTTTTTCTTTCGCTGTATGAAATCAGTGTAAGTACATAAATATAATCTATCTAATTCCGACCACTGGTCATGGGTCTTAATAAACATGTATTGTATCCCTCAGTTCTTGCACACCTACCCGCAGTGGCGATGCGCATACGTCTTGCACTTAGTTTTGTGTGAACATATTTTCTACAACTACCCTTTTACTAAAACTGTTACGACATTCTGATGTAATTTTGTACCTACTACCCCGCTTCCAATTGGCTTAATTTATTTTTAAATTATAATATTGTATTTTCTCTGTAAGTGATTGTGTAAATCTTTTGAGAAAATAAATGTCTAAGACCGTATTAATTCTGCTGGGCCAACACCACCCACATCATCTGCTGGAATCGCGCCACAACGTCAATTTCAAGGCGTTCGTGGTGCACCTATCAACATATTTTCTGCACTTTGTCATGGAAGAGGACTATTGGCCGTAGCACATAGTGTTCCATCGCTTCCGCGGACAAGTGAACGCACAATGACGTAATGCTAAGTGAAGTGAAGTTTTTACTGTCAAAGGCTTAAGTTTCTATATAAATACTAACACAACCTGTGTTAAAATATTTATGTTATTTTGTAAGGTAGGGCCAAAACAGCCTGGAAATAATAGATTTATTTATTTTATTTATCATCTAATATTCTTAGGTTCTGTGGCAATCATTATCATCTTCCTGTTTCCTACTTCCCGGCAAATGTTTCTTTAAAAAGGACCATTCCTCAATCAATCTTCTCTCTGATTGGTGGCTTGCCAACTGTCAGTTTGTAATTCCCGACCATAAAGTTTATCTAAGTTATCTATGGTGTCTAAAATTAACATAGAATACAAATTAAATACATTGAAATAGTCAAATGGGTTGCCAAGTTTTGAACTCATAAGTAACAAGAGTATTCAATAGAAAAATCATGGGAAAAACTCGTGCTAGTTTTGACTAATGAATTGTTATTATCAAGCTTGAACTGTTCCAGTGCTGGGCGAAGACCTGAATTTATTCCTTCTATTTTTCCTAGTTTAGTACCACTTCTTGCCAGTTCCCAATCAATATATGTATATATGTCACCGTACCTTATCTTGAGAGATAGTCAATTCTCGATAAATTGCAATTTTTCGGTGACATATTATATAAAACTCTTCCGTTACTGAGTGACTGACAGACAGCGCACAGCCGTAACTACTGGTCGTAGAAAGCTGAAATTTGGCATGTAGGTTCCTTGGGGAGTGTGCGAGAGCAGAGAATTTCCCGAAATTCCTACGGGAACGGAAAAATATACGCGTACGAAGTCGCACGCAAAAGTTAGTATAATATAAGACTTTATTCAGACATAATGTTTTACATTAGTTTGAATTCCCAGTCTATTTGCACGACTTTAGTAACGGCTTCCTCCATTTCTTTCCACTCTGTTCTATTTTGCACTCTCTTAATCCATTTTTTCTCTGATTAAATCTTGATTTGGTCTTTCCATCTTCGGAACTGTCTACCTCGATTTCTTTTCCTATTTCTTGGGAACCAAAATGTTCCATTTTTGTATGGCCAGTCCATCTCCACTTTAGTATTCTCATTTTTACGTCTTCAATTTTCGTACGACTTCAGACAGTTTCAAATAATGATTGATGCTTTACTATTACTGAAATTGTTAGGAGACCTCCGGAGATAAAATAGGATTTGTGGACAGGGCATTCATTTTAACTTAGAAGCGAATTTTTACAGAGCCATCTCCACATTTCTTCCGGAGTTGAAATTCTTCAGCCCCAAATTCGGCTAAAATATAAAACCGGCTTCCCTGCCAGCATCTGATAAGCATATAATGCAATAGCACCAACAATTTACATTGGTGGGCACACGACTCGTATTGCAAGAGATTTCCGTGTTTTATATCGTTGACGTGAACTAGTATTCGATATTGCGCGTCCTGTGGTTTAGTGATGTGCCAACACTTTATCGATACTTTTAAATAAGGTCATATTTTTGGTGAAAGTATTTTTTTTCTGCATAATTTATTATTTAAGGTTTCATTGATGTTATGGATATGGACCTTCTATCTATCTATCTATTGGGGTATGGTTTCCGCACTTAGTCCTGATGTTGGACCATTGTGCGTGGGCCATGGCGGCCGTCATTCCAACCAGCCGACCTCCCTCCAGAAGCAGATCAGTCCTCCTAAAGAGTTCAGGGTGTCTGTGAGTGAATTTGGTGTTCCTATCGTTTGTCTACGTATATCGGCGACGCCTGTGCACTCAAGGAGCACGTGCGACACCGTTTCCTCCTCCTCCATGCATGCTCTGCACAGAGGACTGTCTGTTATACCTAGTGTGTGGAAATGCTTATTCAGTGAGCAGTGTCCGGTGATGGTCCCTGCCACCATTCGCAGGCTGCCCCTATCCAGTCGCAGAAGGCGCTTGGTGAGTTTATTGTTTAGTAGTGGCATAGCCTCCTTGGACTGCCTGCAGCCTGGTGCCGAGGTCCACCAGCGTTCTGCTTGTGTGTGGGTATGTTCTTGTAGCCACGTGCGTAGCTGGGTGAAAGGGAGTGGCACTATGGGTTCGGGTCCAACAGCCATCGTACCAGACCCCCTCCTGGCCAGTTCATCGGCCGCGTCATTTCCTAGTGATCCGCTGTGACCTTTTATCCACTGCAGAGTCACGGTGTTGCGGTTTGTCACCGTGACGCGGATATGGACCTTGCAACTAGTTTATTTTTCACTCGGAACCCCCAGTTAAATATAAACCAAGTTTGAGACGGAAGCGAACGGGGCGACCTTTCTTTCTTTACTGATTTGCAAGGTAATCAGACAGACGGTTTAGGACAAGAGGCGGCATCGGTAAACGCTTAACTATTGCTTAGTTGTAGTTATTAACTTTCAAAAGAAATAAGGTTGAGTAAGTGATTAGTAAGTATTTAGGGCCAATTATCACTGTTGACTAATAGTATTGATCGCACATACTTTTCCTCTTGTAGTTACTGTTTAATTACTATTTACGCTGACCGAGAGGATGGCCACAGTAGTGGGTGGTCGCAAACTACAACGCAACATAAACAATACATATTATAATAATTTCTTGACTGATTAACACTGCCTTAATTCAATGCACACCTCAGCGTAAAGGTACAAGTTCGTAGCCGACGGCAGACAGTAGCAGCAGACGATGTGTCGTCGCGCACAACTGGTTTCTACATATTTTTATGAAAAAGTGGCATGCGATGTGTACGAAAGGGATTTCATAGAAATACATAGAAACCAGTAGCGTGCTGCTGCTGCTGTCTGCACGAAGCTGTCAGCTACGAACCCGTACCTTAACTCTACTAAATAGGGATTTCAAAAATCACCAAAATAAACAATAAATCATTCAATTTACTATTCAAATAATACAACAAAAACTGATCGAAACGATCACGGCACGATCAATTTAACACCAACGACTTGTTTCCTCCCAACGAGTAAACCGGCTCGTCCCTAATAAGGTGGCTACTGTATTACTTAGAATTATAATCGAGATTGTAATGGTCGCGACAAGCTTATCTTATGTGCAGTAAGACAAAAGTTAAAGATTACTTAGTTTACTACTTTTACTAGTTTGTTTCAGAGGCTAATCCCAAAGGAACCACTTTTTTTTTTAATGATGGGAAATCAACAAATGACTTCTTCCGCTCTGGGTGGAGCGGAAGGGCGTATCAGATTCTTACTGATTAAAACCCATCCGTGTTCCTTCTAAAGCCCTTTGCGTTCCAGGGCCGCTGTGACTCTTTCGAACAAATTCCGCAACCCAGGCAGGCTCCGGCCCTAGCGGGCCCCGTCTTCTATGCTGAGATCTCTAAGAGGTGCGCGTGGAACACAACGGGCCATTGCCACCCAACGCCGGCCGTCCGCAGGCCCGCGCCTACGGTGGCCAGGGATCGCCCTGCGACTCCCCGACGCCCGGGGCGTCTTCTTCTGTAGCGGCCGTTAGGGCAAAGGCCTTGTCTTTTTTTCGCGCGGCCCGCCTTCTCCTTCGCTAGCATTACTGCGAAAGGAACCGCTGGAGCAGCGTTTTTTTTTGACAACGGAATGGCTCGGGTTTCACCACTGTCTCACCACATGGTAAGCGATGGTGTGGTCGACGATGGAGCATGCCAGCTAAGAAGTAACTTATTTATTCTTGAATTAAAGACAAGGTTGTAGCTATCGGGAACATAGACTGCGGCAGGGAATTGCTGAATAAAAGTATGTATTCCTAAAGTGGACATTCCACCCATACGCAGAAATGGTGGCGCTTCGCTGTACATGTTGTGGTCCGATGATGCAAGGGGCTTGGCGAAATTGAATTGTTCAATTATATTAGGAATAAAAAGTTCGCGATTTCAGCATACCACATTCCACAGCATCGCGCCTCGCACTTCCGAAAAGGTGATATTTTTCTAGAAATCACAATTTCTTATTTTTTCAGAAGACTGATAAACAAATCGTTGCACTAGTTGAAAGTTGTTCGCACTTGAGAAATATTTTCCTTATATAAATGTAGGGGGAAAAACACAAATCCATAATGGAGTGACTAGCAGTAGGTCTGTAACGATGCGCGATTCCGAAATGACTCAACAGTCAGTATCTGAGTGATTTGCGTTGTCAACATACTGGATGGTGTAAGGATAATGTAGCTGCGATTGAACATCTGGACATATTCCATGCAACAAATTCGCTTTCTGATGAAAAAAATACCTCTCCCAATTGTGAGGTGTGTGGAGTGCTAGAGGACATGCATCACTTGTTAATGGAATGTGTTCGCTATGAGGATGATAGGAGTAAGTTGTTCAGAAGAACGAACGTTCTCAAGAACGATATAGGTACATTCCACCAAATATTAAATAAGCCGAGCTCTGAAGATGCGAGAAAGTTGTTCGACTTTATGGCCCTGATACATTGATCAGTTGGATATATGTTGGATGTTTGTGTATCTTGTATTAAGTTACGATGGGACTGGCATACGCTGTGCGTTATAAAAGTCCCTAAAATTTAAAGAATAAAAAATAAAAAAGAAACTATCGAATGTGGTTGTTATCGCAACTGTGATTCTGCCTTCTAAGTATTTTGATTGCTAGTTTAGTAACGTCATTCTGGAGCTGACATTCAACACCAAATGGGGATTTTAAACATTTACTATTGTGGCTTTTAAAAGGATTAATGAGAATTGTGTGACCTGTGAAAAGTAGTGGATTCTCAAAAGACACAATTGTTAGAGTCATGGACTTGGCCCATTATTGATCTCATTACTTTTATAGGCCGAATGTCTGGGGATAGGAACTTGGCCCTTTTTCACATTTTTGTTGTTTGGGGGATCCTACATTCTACTAATAATATTATAAAAGTGAAAGTTGGTGAGGATGGATGTTTGTTACTGTCTCACAAACTACTAAACGGAATTTGGTGAAACTTTACAGTAATGCTTTAAAGTATTGCTTATACATAAAAATAACACTTAAGCTACAATCTATGAAGAGGGAAGTACTAATTACAAGCGGCAGCATGTCTATCACATCAATCCTTAAAAAAAACTATCGATAGTTTCCACCGTCATGTCCCAACTCTATCCAACTCTATTCTGGAGCCGAGCTCTTTGTGGGATTGAAACTTTTTGACTCAGAGGGATTGTTATCCGACAAGTAGCTTCAAATGTATGCTTTGCTTCCCACTTTCCACCTTATTCGTTTGTACAGATATTCCAACGATTTCATCAGTTATTTTCATTCAAATATTTATGCTTTTTCAGCTGATTTAATACCGTAGTTTTTCTTGTAAGAAAACGACATTTTTGCACTAAGATTCCGAATGAAATTATGTATTCTGAATGGAAACTATAAATTATCGTCATTTAAAGTGCTATTAATAACTTAATTGATGGTATTGTTAATGAACGGTTGGCGTTAAGTAATTAATATACCTATTTATTAATCTTGCCGTGAAATGTTAATCATTGTAATAGACGTGACAATATTGTATCTATTATCTTATTGATTTATGTCCGAATGCTGTCAAGCACGAAAATCATTTGAATGGATGAAGTTACACGATTAATTATTTTATTAATCTATAGTCTCCAGTTACCAACAAAGATTTGCAAAGAGCTGATTCACCCCAGTGTTCTACATTTACTACTATTATAAATTAAAAAGTTTGGATGGATGTATGTTTGTTACTCAATCACGCCAGAACGGCTGAACGGATCTGGATGAAATTTGGCACAGAGATAGATTGTAGTCTGCATAAGCGTATTGGCTTTGGCACTTTTCATTCCGGGAGTATGTCCCTTGGGATAATTTCCGATACACACGGGGGCCACGCTGCTGTCAGAAGCGAGTAGATGATAAAACGTTCTTTGACTAACTACAAGATTTACCTTCAATCATCACAGTGCTTTTAATACCTAGACTTCCTATTTAAGAACTGATTTGGTGAGAGCCATAATTTCCTGCATCCTTCACCAGGTCATCAGTCCATCTAGCCGACGAGCACATCAGGCAATCCCATGCTAAAAATAACCACACAAGTCATTGTACGACGGAGTCACTTATAATTACAAAACCTTGGCCTTTTGGCTACTTATTTTAATTATTTTATACCCTCAATAAACCGACAATAAGATTTAAATACACTGATTCAGCGTCAGTAAAAATATTGACGATAATTTCTGTTCCTAAAATCTTTGATACTTTTCTAATCGTGGTTAAGTGCTATTGTAAAAACAAAATGGCATTTGGGCATGAAAAAGGCAACTTTGTAATTATGGAATGAGAACTTGTTACTTGAAGGTGGCTGGTTTGTAGGGCTGACAACCAACCATTGTGTTTGTGACACGTGCAAGGTTTTAGTATTTATCACAAGGAGACCTCAAAAGTAGATCGAAAAGGCAACAAGCTGTGGTAACTGGGTCAAGTTAAATCAATTGAAAATCATGGAAAGATAATCTAAACTCTTTTAGATTAACCTTTCATTATAGTTTGGCATCAAAGTAAGATTCACGGCAAATGCTCCATTCAGTAGAAACTAAACTCAGTATTGCAAGAATCGACATGGATAGCGGCAGATGGAGCGGAGGTTTTAGGCCTGCCAAATTAAAAATCGCTTTACGAAAAAGCTTCAGTTATGAAAGCAACTTCTTCTAACTTAGATAATTCTTCTCTAAGCCCAAAGGCTGTAGTCATTCCGACCTTTAGATATACAGCAGATACCAGCCCAAAATATTCACATTTTAATACTCTGGCAACCCTAACACCAAACCCAGAGGTCTAAGGACGAATGGTAATTTACTTGAATAACTTCTGAATTATGAATACTGAAAATCTGACCCGAGAGTGTTGTGAAAGTTTCCTCAAATTATAAGTACTTTCTCAGGGTAAACAGATTACCCGCCTTATTTGAGGTGCCTTTTGAAGAAAGGGTAATGATTTATAGCCATTTGTATGATTAAATTATTTAATACTAGCTGCCACCCGCGGCTCCGCCTGCGTGAATGTCTAAAATTATCCCAAGGGAACATACTCGCGCGATAAAAACTATATTATGTCCTTTCCCGGGACTCAAACAATCTCTATACCAAATTTCATCTAAATCGGTCCAGCCGTTTGCGCTTGAAGAAGTAACAAACATACACACACACTCACAAACTTTCGCCTTTGTAATATTAGTGTGATGGTTTAGGTAATAGCTTGTAAATTAGCGACAGAAATAGATAGTGGAAGGTACTGGAAGATAGTATGCAAGGTGACATTTTTTTTTGTAATATCTATAAATTTATTTAAAGTTAACGTTTTATGTATTTTATGGGCCCTAGATGCCTGAAATAAAGGATTAAATTAATTAATTTATTTTTATAATCTCGGATTTTCGATTTTTCGGATGGCTCAGATCTTCAGTGTTTGTGTGGCGTCTCATTGCAGTTCATGGCCCACCTTGCGTCACGCGCCGCATGCCCTGTCACCTGAACATGTGAGGTCCTTATGATTGCGTTGCAACAGCAAATGATGTTACCGTAGCCAATTACTGGGCCAAACATAATCCTACTATACTACTATATTTATCCTACTAATATTATAAACGCGAAAGTTTGTAAGAATGTATGTATGGATAGATGTATGTTTGTTACTTTTTCACGCAAAAACTACGCAACGGATCTTTATGAAATTTAGCACAGCGGTAGATTATAGTCTGGAATAACACATAGGATACTTCTTATCCCGGGAGTATGTTCCCTGGGGATAATTTTCGACATTCATGCGGACGGAGGCGCGGGCGGAGGCGCGGGCGGCAGCTAGTATTTAATCATTGTATTTTCATCGACACGCTAAGAAGAAGAAGCGTCGCCACATCGACTTGACACATCTCGATTCGTTCAGCAACAGACAACATCAATATGTTTAAAATTCTTCCGTTACCTACTGACAGACTGACTGAGTGACTGAGTGAGTGACTGACAGACAACGCACAGCCGAAACCACGGGTCGTAGAAAACTGAAATTTGGCATGTAGGTTCCTTGGGGAATGTTATACTTACGGGAACGGGGGAAAGAGGTATTTGCTCGTATGAAGTCGCGGGTAAAAGCTAGTAAAATAATTATAAATATTGGCTTTTAAAGATGGAATTCTGACATTTCTGTTTATCAAAATTCAACATATCGCTTCTTTGCTTCAATGACGTGATAAGTCCGACATTTTTTTTTTTTCGTTTTTTGGAAAAATTAATTCGGTCACGGCGGTTTCAATTATCAAATTAAAAAAAAGAAATAACCGTTGGACTTATCACGTTATTGAAGCAAAGAGGCGATATGCATAACGTTGTCTTTTAAACATCTCTTCAAACGAGTAATAAAACAGTGTAGATACTAGGGTAACAGTTATTATCTCAAGACAGATCCTCCAAGTGAGTTATTACGTAGGCAGTCCGCATCCAAATCCCTGTAGGAGCATAATTCTCTGGAAGTAAGTGCGTCCCCGTGTAGAGAATATAACGCGAACCTGTGTTATTTCTGAACATGGTTTAATTACTCGAGGAGCTCGAGTCTCTGTAATAAAAGCTGCTTGGGTCGATTTTCAAGGTTAAGCAACGCTTGCCGAGGTCGGTTTTTGGATGGGTGACCATAGTTAATATACTGAGCCTTCTCCGTTCCTCGACAAACACGTTTAGGTTGTCTTTATGATGAAGTTCTATTGCAGTTGTGAATTATTTATTGACGTCAAAGCCTCGAATAAATTTGACAGCTAAGATGTCAACTAGCGCTTATCACGATAGATTGTACTAAGAAAAGTGTTCAATTAACTAATTACTGTCAAGTAACGGCAAGTAACTGTTGAAAATGATAAATGATTTAATTTAAGAGGTCAAGAGGTTTGAGGGGCTGAACACACCGCCAAGGCGGTCTGCGTTCTTCGGTCGAGTTCTGTGTTCCGCGTCACACATGCGCACACAGCAGACGATCTAGATATCTGGAGTTCAGAAATCTTCAGTGATAACACGTCACACGTTTGTAGCGGCATCAATGCCGCCACATGGAAAACAAAGAAGTGAAATTTGTACAGCAACGAAAAGAACCGCAACGCCATCTATCCTAAAAATTACCAACGAAATCCTACATCGCGCAAGCAAAGTTCTCCGTGAACTATCGGGCAGTTGCCCACCAGACACAACAACAGTCTGGTCGGAGGATCTTCCCTCTCCAGTGGAGGTATAAGGGACTTTACTCTCTGTTTCACATACCTCTATACGCTCTTTTTTCTGACAAACAAATTGTCGTACTTCATCCCATTCAGTTTGACCGTCGCGGTCTGACTGCTTATGTGTGTGTACGTTTCTAAGCCACCGACATAGATTACAGTGAACACGGAACGCTGAACTCGGAACTCTGACCGCCAGACCGCGCGCAGTGGCCTGCGCCTAAATAACAAAGTCGCGGCCATGATACGTAGGTAGTTACAAAAAATTGTTTTAGAATTGTATAACCTTGCCTATTGCTGTTTGTAGATGGTATAAATGACATAATATAGTAAAAAATGCACTCACAAGGGCCCACACTTGCCCAAAGCCAGGAGGAATGGGAAAAGAAAGGAGACCTTTGCTCTGCGGTGCCTAGTTTGGGATCAGATGACCGTGTGTGAGTTGTCCAAAATACAATAGTGGAACATGGGTGGACTTACAAGGAATTCTCTACCAGTCAACGTTTGGGTAATAAAGACTATACTGTGGTAGGTGTACAATAAATAAAAATAAAATAGGATTTTAACGTGTCGGAAAGAATATAAAAATAATATATATATGTATCTAATTCTAATAAAATATATCCACATTTTTCGCTAAATTATTTTCAGTATGCAAAAATAAAGATAACAACTACTAATAACGAGGTACAGAGCTCATTTTAACTACATTACATACGCTTAAATTTTTCTGAGATCATGCATGACGAAAACAAAAGAAAAACTTTCAAGTAAGATATCTACATATATTATTACTTTACTAGCGATTTAATTATTTTAGTACCTATGATCATCTAGAGACTTCGATATTGCTTATCGTTTAAGAATTCGCTTAAAGTATAGAATACGCTGTTGTAGAGCTATTTTTTGGGTTTGTTTTTGAAATAATTGAATGGTAGCTCTTATTTGTTTTGGTATTTGATTGTAGATTTTGACACACATATTGTATGAATTACTTTGGAATATATTGCTTCTACATCTTGTGACCGCTAGCCCAGAGGATGAATGAAAAGTGATTAACAAAAATACTTACTTACATTTTTTTTTAAGTATGGGAAAACATCAAATGGATTCTTCCGCTCTAGGTGGAGTAGAAGGGCATGTCAGACACGTAGTGACTAAAACCCATCCGTGTTCCTTCTAAAGCCCTTTGCGTTCCAGGGCCGCAATGACTCTTCGAACAAATTCCGCAACCTGGCAGGCTCTGGCCCTAGGGGCCGCAGTGACTCTTTCGAACAAATTCCGCAACCTGGCAGGCTCTGGCCCTAGGGGCCGCAGTGACTCTTTCGAACAAATTCCACAACCTGGCAGGCTCTGGCCCTAGTGGGCCCCGTCGTCGAAAAAAAAATACTTACAAATCCATTACGTCACCAGTAACTAGAAACAGGATGAGACGTCCGAGAAGGATATACACAAACCTTACTGGTGACGTTCTTCAGAAATGTCAGGAGTGCAGTACTCTCAACCAGAATGCATGGCCAGACGTATGAATGTAAACGAAGCAAAGAGGGCATGTACAGACGCCAGTACATCAAGCTACCCGAAACTGTCAATTTTTCACAATCAAGCTTGAACCTGATGCTGTAGCGATAAAGTTGAAAATCTATTAAAGAAATTTGACAGATTGTTGTCATCTGCACGAATTATAGCAGTTAGTGTAGCGTTCTACAGTTTCTGCTCCCAATGGAAAAGAGGCGTTAGTGTATTTAGGTACACATGACATGGCTCCACACTAAAAAATACGCATAATCGTGAGATTTACCGTGTGGACGGCAAATATCGATCCTCCAATTACATAATTTACAAAATAAAGCAGCGTATTACGCAAGTTAATAAGTAAATACATTCACAGACCTACTGCAATAGCATCGTTCTAAGCACCTGCTCAGTAAAAACAAATATTTGTTGAGCTGTTTACGAAGAATTTGCTTACGTTAACGGTTATTGTTTGTTTAACGTCTACGTTATTAACTTGATTTTGACATAATACTTATTTTCGAATTATGTTGTTCCCTTACTAAAATCATAAAGTCGTAATTATTATTTCTTAGATTAGAACTCCACTCCGCTTGCCAAGGTTGGTCTGTGGATGACCATCTCTACATACCGAGTTTCCTCCGTGCCCGGAAAGCACGTTAAGCCGTTGGTCCCGGCTGTCATTTGTAGATCTTTGGCAATCGTTACGGCTGTCTTTTTTTTGTTTAATCTGAAAATGGCACTATCATCATAGCATCACTATCATCTAGAGCTTCTTGTCACCCTATGTCAGCAACTACGTCTAGTTATATTTTGTCTGTGTGTGTGTATGAATATTTGTTCGAGGTTGATATTGCGTGGTGGTGGACAGTAATTGAACATTCCTCTCTCACACAGTGGTGGAGTTGCGGACATTGTGTGGGCGGGTGGCGGATTCATGGAGAAAGTGCTTTTAAAATGTTTCTTATTCAGAATATAGTTTTTGCCTGCGACTTTGCTCAAATGTAAGTAACCTATAAAGGTCTCCAGGGTTCCATCTATCTCTGTGTTAAAATTCATCAAAATTGGTTCACCGATTTAGGCGTGGAAGCGTAACATGCTGAGTGCAAATTGCTTCTATTAAACACTTCAATCAAAATATACCTGTGTGTGGATTCAATTTCAATACTGCACTACATGGGAGTTGCACTAGAAATGACGTTTCAATGGTTATTCTACACCGGTACGGTTCGGTTTTCTAGCATTTTCATTCAGGAACGTGACTAGACGCGAATATTTCTAGCAATTTAATTCCATGTAAAGTAAATTTTTAGTTTTGGTACTTCATTTATTCAAAAATTAGGCACAATGTTGATTGGAAAACTTTACATTTATCTCCTGAAAAATCTACTTTTTTAAGTTAATAATAATAATAATAGATCCTTTATTATAGGCCACTAAGGCCTGTAAAACACAATACATATACCTATAAGTACAAAAACAATAACTATAAACTAAAACATATATTTTGATAAACAAAACTTAAATACCCTGTTCATCTAGGCAAGCAATGTCTAGTACCTAATTTTTTTTCTTGAATATAATTTGGATTTAGAGAATGACCAAGTTTGTCTCATACATGGAGTCTCTGTTGAATTCTGTTCACTCTCAATTGACCGCCGCCTGAAATCATGAATTGTCAATAAAACACGTCAGAAGAAACACGATCATACGTAAATTGAACATGTCGAAGTGAAGGCTTAGGTAACGTGATCACGAGGTGAGCTGTCAATCCATATAATCAAGATGTCACGTGATCATCAAGTGAGCTGCCATTCCATCTTGATTATATAGATTGACAGCTCACCTCGTGGTCACTTCACCTAAGCCTTTACTTCGACATGTTTACAGAATCGACCGGCAAAGAGCACGTGCCACGGGCGTTGGCGAACGTGTTTTAAAAATAATTCGGCACACGCAGTAATGTTAAAGAGTGTAATAATGGATTTGTCATCATTGATTTCTGTAATGTAACACCTGTTTAAATTGAAGAGTGATTTCATTGTTTGCACAAATTGTACTTAGTAATTATATTTTTAGAGGGTGTAGTGTACCTAGATAGGTGATTTACTTTGTGTGTTTGTGGATTCATCACTATTGCTTTCAAAACGGACAAGTAATACATTCGCGAGGAATCCGGCATCTACCATTCCGATGTATACATTTTTTTTTTCAGGATGGGAATCACCAAATAACTTCTTCCTCTCTGGGTGGAGCGGAAGGGCGTGTCAGACTCTTACCGGCTAAAATCCATCCATGTTCCTTTTAAAGCCGTTTGAGTTCCGGGGCCGCAGTGGCTCTTTCGAACAAATTCCGCGCCCTGGCAGGCTCTGGCCCTAGCGGGCCCCGTCTTCTATGCTGACATCTCTTTGAGGCGCGCGTGATACACAACGCGCCATCGACCCGGGCCTGGTGGTGATCGGACAGTGAGCCACCCAACGCTCGCCGTCCGGCGTCTGCATTGGACCCACGTCCCAGCAGTGGGACTATGCAGTAGGTCTATTCTGTCAACATCTCTCTTAAATTTAATTTAATTTTTATTATTTGTTGTTAAAGCGGCAATAAAAATACACACTGTGAAAATTTCAACTGTCTACCTATTACGGTTCTTGTTCCAGCTGACAGACAGACGGACATCGGAGCCTTAGTAATAGAGTTCCGTTGCTTACCCTTCGGGAACGGAACCCTAAAAACCAGTTTAGTAGACATGTGCGTCGCGCATGTAGCAGACTTTTGCAGACCTCAAAATACGTATCACAATTTTCAACTTCATGAACTTGTTTTCTAAACAGTATAATTGTAAACAGTTATGTAAGTTCAACTAAGCGTACCGGTTCTAAATTACAATCCTGCGTAGGTGAGTAATTATAAGTTGAGCCCTTATTTGCATGAGGAAATTATGCAAATAATGACAACAACATACTTAAAGGATAGTAAACAAAAACACCCACGTCTAAGGTAAATCGAAACTTTAATTTCCTTGTTTTGTAATGTCTTGTAACCAATCGGGTAAAAATAATTAAAGATGTTTTTCAAAGAAACGAGTTAACAAATAAACACTGTAAAAGTAATAATAATAATAATATCTTGGGACAACTCTCATACGGTCATCCGATCCCAAACTAGGCAGAGCCTGTGCTATGGCAACCAGACAACTGATAAACATACTTACTTATATATTTCTAAATTCATACATATTATAGACAAATTACACCCAGACACACAACAAATGATCATGCTCATCACACAAAGGTTTGTCCAAAGTAAACATGCATTTCATTTTCCGTTTTTTTTTCACCTTAAAACCTTTCAGATCATGTCATTCAATTACGTGCAGTCAAACTTGATGAACTGATAAATCAACAGTCATATTTTTAAACCGATATCCATATCATTTCCTGCCAGCACGAGCGCAGGCTGCATTACAGTCAGACCCTAATTCCATTCTTTGACAGTCGTTACGGATAGTCAGAAGCCAGGAGTCTGCCAAGAAGTCTTTTATAATGCGCACAGCAAAGGAGTGGAACTCTCTGCCTGCGTCTGTGTTTCCGAACGCATACAACCCTAATATCTTCAAAATTAGAGTGAACAGGCTTCTTCTGGGTAAGCTCGCTCCATCGTCGACTTTGTCTCTGTCATCTATGACCTAGACTAGAGTCAAGAGCAAACCCATATTAAATAAAAAAAAAAAAAAAAGTACCGTGTTACACAGTTACTAGGTTGTGGAGGTCAAAAAGTGGGCAGTGGCTCCACGTAAAATACTGGTATTCAGCTGAATTCGGTTCGATTGATAGCCGACCTCAATAAACATAATATGTATTATATATGTGTATAAGTATATTACGTACGTAGTTTTTAGGGTTCCGTAATCAAACGGTAAAACGAGACCCCATTCAAGACTCTGCTGTCCGTCCGTCCGTCTGTCTGTCCGTCTATCACCAGGCTGTATCTCATGAACCGTGATAATTAGACGGCTGAAATTTTCACAGATGAGATATTTTTATTGCCGCTATAACAAGAAATACTAAAAAACAGAATAAAATAAATATTTAAGGGAGCTCCCATACAACAGGCGTGATTTTTTGCCGTTTTTATAGATAATGGTACGGAACCCTTCGTGCGCGAGTCCAACTCGCACTTGGCCAGTTTTTTTAATGATGGGAAATCATTAAATGACTTCTTCCGCTGTGGACGGAGCAGAAGGGAGAGTCAGACTCTTACTGACCCGTGTTCCTCCTAATGCCCTTAGCGTTCCAGTGCGCAGTGATTCTTTTGAGTATATTTCTTAACCCTGGATATGTATGTAGTTGGGGCTAGGCAGGGGTTCCCAAAGTGTGCACCGCGGCGCCCTGGAGCGCCCGTAGAAAGTAAAGAAAGGCGCCGCAAGACGCTCCTCTTCGGGAACTGGACTAAGATATTCGCGGGTGCAAAATTTAATTAACGGACAATACCCGCTAGCTGCTTAGTATTTTATTTTCTTTTTGTGTATCAATATTTGAAAATAAAATGCTCAACATCATATGCCTAGTATAATTTTAACCTATTTTGGCAAGCTGGGGACATGATACTAGACGGTGTAAGTGCGCCAAGGATTGAAATAGTTTGGGAACCCCTGGGCTAGACAGATTATGATAGAGGTGAAAAAAATTCATGAGCAGGCGTATCCGCGGGCGAAAGTTAGTGGAAAGTATAGTTCCTTATTGATGATTTTAGCAAACCAAACGTAACTCCCGTTTCGCCTGAGGCAGACCTACAATTGATTGAGAATACATTTCATATTTGCCATACAATTAATGTTCACGACATCTTTGACATTTCCATTAGCTTTATATTTTTGTTACTTATAATCCTACTAATATTATAAACGCGAAAGTTTGTATGGATGGATGTTTGTTACTCTTTCACTTCAGAACGGCTGAACGGATCTCGATGAGATTTAGCGTAGAGGAAGATTATAGTCTGGAATAACACATAGTTTTCATTCCGGGAATATGTTCCCTTGGGATTATTTTCGACATAAAGGCGGGCGGAGCCGCGGGCGGTAGCTTGTATTTTATAAATGTTATTTACATTTTTCTTCTTATGGGAGGGTAAACCGCTTCGTAACGTAACGCGTCACGGCGTCAGTCTGTCTGGCTTCCCTTTCTCTCACGCATACGGCAGACGGTTGGCAGGCTCTTCCTCTCTCATTCTAACCCACAGCGCTAGTCGTATTTCGGAAAGACGCTTCCCATATGAAATAGTACAACTTAGATTAGTTTAAGTTATCACTTCTGTCGGGCGTCCCGAGATGCACACGTTTTTTTGCTCAGAATAAAAAGATTGTCAACGTATTTTTTTCATTTATTGTTAGCGTTAGACCACTATCTCAACTGCAGGCCAATCCTCGTTCAGACGCCAGCACATCAAGCTACCCGAAACTGTCAAATATTTCCAATCAACTTTGAACCTAATGCTTTAGCGTTAAAGTTGAAAATTTATTGAAGATTGTTGACAGATTATTGTAGTTTGATGTACTAGCGTCTGTACTTTGAAAGTTCAAATGCAAGTCGCAATATTATCTCGTTAAACAATGGTTGTTTGAATGAACTCATGTATTAAGCTATTTAAGATTTGGTTAAGTTAAGGCACGCTCTTCGATGACCAGCATTCTTCAACATAAGCACTGAAGAGCCGGCTTCCAGTCCAACCGCAGCTGAATTCCAGTATTCTACCTACGAAATTTTCTCAAATTTAATTTTTAGGGTTCCGTATCCAAAGGGTCAATAACGGAACCCTAGTACTAAGCCTCCGCTGTCCGTCCGTCGGTCCGTCAGACCGTCTGGCTGTCAGCGGGCTGTATTGCAAGAAGCTTAATAGGTAGACTGTTGAAATTTTCACAGAGTGTGTATTTCTATTGCCGCTAGAACAACAAATCATAAAAATTAAAAATTAAAGGGGGCTTCCATACAAGAAACGTGTTTGTTCGGTTTATGGTACGGAATCCTGCGTGTGGGAGTCCAACTCGCACTTGACCGGTTTTTTTGTTGATTGAAAGTATTTAGAGTTTTCTAGATACTTCCATCATCATCTGCCTAGCGTATAGTTTTTTCCCAACTATATTGGGGTCGGCTTCTAGTCAAACCGGATTCAGCTGAATACATACTTTGTAGATACTTCCAATAAACAAAAAATTCAACTCCAACTGGAAGAACATATTAAAACCTCATTTTAATTACAACAGCTTACACTCGACGCTCTAATATGATAACAAAAATGTCTGTCCCCATAAAACTCGTATCAGGCAAATCTGTTTCTAATATCATTGGATAGTAGTTTGGAGCGCCTTGTAAGAAACTTATGCGCTCGACTCCGCTCACTTACGTATATTGCAGTTACAAAGTACAAACTACAACTACTGCTTATTAACTGACTTTAGAGCTTATAATCAAATGACAGAATTTAGTTCTGGGAGCTTTGAGGGGGATTTAGGGGATCTGTGTCTGTTTCTTTGTTTTGAATCATAGTTTTTTTTTTTTTTGAGGTGGGTATATTCTTTTCTCTACTCTAGGTCAGAGATGACACAGACAAAGTCGACGATGGAGCGAGCTTACCTTAACTTTGAAGAGATAAGGATTGTATACGTTCGGAAACACAGACGCAGGCAGAGAGTTCCACTCCTTTGCTGTGCGCATTATAAAAGATGTTTGGACACGCTTAGTGTGAATTGGTGGAATTGCAATAAGGTAGGGAAGGTAACTTGCAGTGCGTCTAGATGTCCTATGGTAGAACAGGGCCGGTGGGATGAGGTCGTGGAGTTCCTGGGCACTCTTCGCGAAGTACAATCTGTAGAAGACCGACAAGCAGGCAACCTTGCGGGGATGAGCCAACCTGTGAAGCTGGGCATTCACCAACGAGCCTCTTTCCTCTGCGTTCCACCGAGTCAAGCGCGGAAAGTTGGTATTTAGCTGAGCCATCCCAAAGGTGGCTGCAATACTCCATGCAGGATCGGACTTGTGTTTTGTAAAGGCAAAAATTATAATCAGCCTTTTATGTTCCCATGATGGGACATAATTATACCTCTTTGCTTTGAGACGGCACTCCCTCCGCGTATAGCGTAGTCCAGGTTAGTGGATGATACAAGATGTCAATGTAGATTTCCATTTTAACATACCGAGACTCTCCTGCGTGCCTTGAAAAGCACGTTAAGCCGTTGTTGCTCCCGGCTGTCATTTGTAGATCTTTGGCAGTCGTTACGGATTGTCAGAAGCCAGTAAATCTGAGGTCAGTTTCATACCTCCTCTTTTCGCTTTGATCCTCAGTTCCTCTAAGGGAATTTCAGATACCCAATTATCTGATCAAATTTTTGATGAAATATATGAATTCAAAATGTTAATATGGCTGGCTTAGCAGTGGCCGGGGATAGACAGGCAGATGTGTGTGAAAAAAGGGAGGCCCCGCAGTATGACATTATAGACTACACTATATGTCATTAGTTTAGATTCATAATTTATCACTTGATTAGATTTCATCTTGAGTTCAACATAAACCGACATGCCAGCACCTGTTAGTATAACCTACTCCACCTACTTTTTTTTTTTAAGGATGGGAAATCATCAAATGACTTCTTCCGCTCTGGGTGGAGCGGAAAGGCGTGTCAGACTCTTACTGACTAAAACCCATCCGTGTTCCTTCTAAACCCCTTTGCGTTCCAGGGCCGCGGTGACTCTTTCGAACAAATTCCGCAACCCTGGCAGTACTCTACCTACCTAACTCCTAAAAAATTGTGCTATATGTAAGCTTTCAAACATCTCTTGAGGAAGTAATGTGAGTGTAGCACCTGTAATCTTGATCAGCATAGTGTGGTGATAGCGATAGGCTGCGGCCTCCGCTTCAATCAGACAAAGAGCCTTTATACTGGTGTCAACTTGTAGGGATGGAGTCGTTGAAAGAAGAAGAAGTTATCGATATCGATTAAAAAACTTTTTATTGGACCGACTCGCAAACAAATGATTAACTTTCACAATGGAAGTGAAACGACGAACACAAAGGGATGGAATAACTTCACACTTTATTTTTAGTGAACTACCTACATCCTCGATGACTAATATGATAGAGCTGTCCAAGTGGTTACGTACGGGGCGGACCATTATGAGCGCTTATCGAGACGAGAATAAAAAGACTTTGATTGTAACATCAAGCTGTTAAATATATCGTCCATCCATCTTTAATTCCTTAATACAGATGTCAAAATCGTTATTTGCCGTTGCAAATTATATATTTTCAACATTTCCTTTGAAGAAACTAGTATAATTTTCGTGCAACTCTTGCGATCCGGCACGCTAATTGCAAAGCATAATGTTTAAAACAATCACTTAACTAATGATGAGACTGGAAAAACCTGCTTAAATAAAAGACGATAAAGCAATTTTATGATCTTTTTACAGATGAACTGTAGAATTCTTGGCTATTTCCAATTTAACAAGGCATATCGATGCAAAATCCTTTTGTAACTACGTAAAACATCGTTTAAAATCATTAATTAGTTTTGTTTAAGAATATTATTACCCTTAGCTAATCAGCGCAACGAAAACCGATACATATATTATTATATTTTCTATTGTAACGCAAATCTGTATAGAAATACGTGATTTTATGTACACGTTTATATTTTATGATGTTATCGTATTTTACACTCATTTAAACCACAAAGGATAATTCAGCGGCGCTTCAATCAACGTATTGCAGTAATTTAAATTAAATCACACGATAAATATAAATGTAGCGGTTACTCGCAGGTAAATACATTTTCGCCTGTTTATTATTGTTACGTTGAATATTATCGAGCAATTCAGGCCGACCCTTTTGTTTTAAAGAAGTTTTGAGAAATCAATTTAAAACCCCAGTAATATCAAAATCGATCTCAGCTGTTTGCGTGATAAAGGAGCATAGACACAGGATTGTTGCAATTGACATCGATAAAGGCTAACAAAACAAAACGAGGTGATCGGGTGAAAAGTTCGAAATGCATTAATGTGAGATTGAATAATGAGAGACATTAATCGAGATGAAATAAAATTCTATCAGCAATCACTTTATCTAAAGTTGCCGTAGTCATTATATCGATAATTTATTCTATCGATACGCATCACATTACTATCTGGCGATTTAGAGAAGTGCAATATTTTGGGAGGCGCCGCGACCCGAGTGTTCACACAAAAGGGCCGGGACCGCGCCTTTGTTGCACCCAGATACCATCCCTCGACTCAAACTTGGAACGCGCACTTAGACATAGATAATTTAAACAAGATGTGGCATTTTTTTTGTTAGATCGTACAGTCAGTTACCCCAATTAGCTGACCATTACCCACCGTTGCATAAATGGTTAAGGTTTTTCAGAATACGAATCGATGGAATTTTATAATTCTTTTTTTTTATCATTTCAGCAAAGTAAATTAAATATAAAAGATTTATAAAATTCTATCGATTCGTATTCGAAAATGTCAACCATTTATGCAAAGGTGGGTCAGCTAATTGGGGCAACTGACTGTACGTTGTGGCGTCGCTTGGAGGAGAGGTGTGTCCAGTAGTGGAAGTCTTTCGGATGACATGACGATGCGTGCTAAAATAATGATGCTGTAGGGAACTGTATGCCACGCCAGGTTACCTATTGTTTGGTACTTGAAGACTCTGGCTTGAGAACTATCGCAAAAAGCAAACTTAAAAAAAATTAAAACTTGATTAAGTTCATATGAAAAAACTTGAGGTTTCTGATAAACATAATTATACTTTCAACACAGAGCAAATCAAAGAAAAAAAAAGAAATTGGATTCAAGAGCAAAATGCATAAGAGAATGTAAAAAGAAAAAAGAGAAAAAATGTAAAAAGAGGAGGAAGGCCAAATGATAAATCATACATGATAAATGATATTTATTTTGCAAATCTATAAATATGTCACCGGATAATTACAGACTCCGTAAGATTGCAATTTCTCGATATATTATGAAAAAAAAACGTTTTGTATACAATAAATCCCATCAAAATTCAATAGTTTCCAATATATCCGTGTCTTATTTAGAAAAAATAGTTAATAATTTCACGCGATATTTTACAATCTTACGGCGGTGTTTGCTATTTTCCGGTGTCATTAAAACAAAGTCGGGTTAGTTACACCATTTGTAACTCAAGAACGGCTGGACCGATTTGGAGATCTTTGGTTTATTGGATTTGAAAAATTTAAGAAAAAAAAACAATAAAAAAACACATTTTAATAGGTACAACGCCATTTCTGTGACAAGACAAAAACAAAACACGGCAAAAATTTATTCTGAGGCGGTACGAAGTTCGCCGGGACCACTAGTAGATATAATAAATAACAATTTATACACGTCAAATTTCGTTGATTTAAATTGGTTTGGGCCAGTGTTTCCTAGCTGACTACCCTGAGAAAAAACTCTGAAGCAAACTCAGAGGTCTTTTAAAATGCATCCAAAGGAACGACGGATAGAATTTCTGTTAGGTGATAGACATCACCTTGCAGAAATTCTAACCGTAAAGATCCGTAAAGTGAAGGTGACTATTATAACAGATAATAAAATGATTATTATTATAACGAAGACTAACTAGAGGTCCACTTGCACAATCCAGAGATATCTTTTGACACGGTGTTAGTTGATAAGTCGGGGTTAAATTACAAATATTTCACACATAATGTCCCTATTTTTTTTCTTTTTTATGGATAGGAAATCATCAAATGACTTCTTCCGCTCTGGGTGGAGCGGAAGTGCGTGTCAGACTCTTACTGTCTAAAACCCATCCGTGTTCCTTCTAAAGCCCTTTGAGTTCCAGGGCCGACTCTTTCGATCAAATTCCGCAACCCTGGCAGGCTCTGGCCCTAGCGGGCCCCGTCTCCTATGCTGACATCTCTAAGAGGCGCGCGTGGAGCACAACGCGCCATCGACCCGGGCCTGGTGGTGACCGGACAGCGAGCCACACAACGCTCGCCGTCCGCAGCCCCGCGCCTACGGTGGCTGGGGATCGCCCTGCGACTCCCGATGCCCGGGGCGTCTTCTCCTGTAGCGGGCGAAGGCCTTGTCTTTCCTTCGCGCGGCCCAGTTGCTTCGCTAGCATTACTGCATCGCAGAAGGAGGTTACCGCTTCCCAAACTTCCTCGCTCCGGACCATGGATTTAACCAGGGCCACGGCGGTGCTCAGCCCAAGTAGGGCAGACCTCCACCGTACGCTCCACCGTGTACTCCGGGCGATCCTCACAGTGCTGACATCCGGGTGTGTCCTCCCGCTGAATCCGAAACAGCCGTGTCCGGTGAGCACCAGCGCCAGGCGCGAGGACTTCGCGGCGCCTCTCCAACCACTACCCAAAGAGGGATCTTACCGCCGCAATTGTGGCGTGCCCAATACATAGGTAATGGCCCTGGGATGGCAACTGATAATTAACTCTGGTTTCTGCAAACGGTCCTAAAAGATATAATATGTTACTCGTATATGGAAGAAGAATATATATCACGCCGCAAATCAAAAAAGGAATTTATTTATCACGAGACACTAAATTGTCTATACTTCTATGCTAAATGATGGATGGATGGATGGATGGAGTGATGGATGTTTGTTATTCAATCACGTTAGAACGGCTGAACGGATCTTGATGAAACACAGAGGTAAATTATAGTCTGGGATAACGCATAGATTACTTTTTTTAACCCGGGACTCCCGGGAGTATTTTCCCTTGGGATAATTTTCGAAATTCACGCGGGCGGAGCCGCTGGCGACAGCTAGTTAATATATATATATATATAATAATATAGACATAAAATACACATTAACATTATATCTATTTACCCACACTTTAAAAAACTGATTAATATCCGTACACTTCAACGTAAGGTTCAGTTAAAACCAGCGTCAGGCAACTACTAGTTGTCTGCCATTTTGCTGAACTGGACCTATTTGGCGCAGCAGTGGGGCACACAATATAATTGTTCTAATTAAGTTTCCTTTAATTTGTACCTATCATGCGTGTATCTGTGTGTGCCAAATAAACTAGTTTTCTTTCAGTATATTCTCAAGTCACAATTCGCTTATAAAATCTATTTTGTTGTAAAGATAAGAAGACATTTATCTCCTAAAATCAAAATAACTTACACGTGTCCTATTAGATGCCTCGTGACATAACAGCTGAAGATTTCGTAATTTACGCTTTACATATATTATTTACAACCTGACAAAGAACTGACAAACTCGGCAAGCGCCTTTGTATCAACGGTCTCATTAATTGCCATACATCTTTTGATGTAAGTGTCTTCACTAGAGAATTATTCCGATCTTAAAGAAATACCAAATGCTCCATTTATTCAATACAAGTGGTTTCATATTTATCACTTTTTAGTTGTGGTACAGCTTTACCTAACTCAGAGTACAAGTTCTATAGCATGGAATCTATTGTACATTATATTACCATTAAAATAATTAATAGCCTAAGTGAATGACCAATGTTTACAAATAAAGCATTCTGATTCTGATTCTGAATGATAATTTCAATCGGTCCAAACACGTCATCAGATTCATTTATTTTTGCATTTATTACATTTGGTTCATCATAACTATCTTAATCGAGATATATTATCGCCACTCATGAAATACTTGTCAATAAGGAATTCCGTTGGTCATCTGCGGTCTTCTTCATCAGTTCCACTTCAACAAATTACTCTTTCGGAATGCAAATGAGGTGGAGCTTGCTTGAAGTACTTGGGGTTTGAGGAGTTCCCTTCATTCCTCAATTAAGGGAACTCATCATCATCAGCAGAACGGGATTTTGAACCAATCTCGGAAAAAATCTGGGAAAAAAAATCTGGGAAAATAATGTTTGTTATTTACCGAGGGGTGATTAACACAGGAGGCCTCGTGTGTTACATTTCGCAGAACAACAAAAATATAGTTTTCTTCCTTCCTTTCAAAGCACATAAATACTACTTTTTCCTTCATTTCTTAGAAATCAATATGTACTCCAAATTGCCGTATCCATATTTCCAACGTCCACGATTCATTCCTTCTAGTTGCAGTGTTACGTAGAGCGCTAAAGTTTGCTGTAGGCCGTTTTCACACCCCAAAAAACACGGTTTGTGGCCATGTGTCTAGCTCTAAATGAAAAACAAAGGAAAAATAGCACTGCCTCTGTCTCTAGAAGGCAATTTTTGTGAAATTAAAACGCTTTGTGGCGTGTAGCGAGCCTTCTTTTTAATGTGTGCTTTCCTCTGAGCGTTCTAGGGTTTTGAAAATATTTTTGCACGAGTTTCATGTTGGAATTGAGGATAAAAGATATTCTAAGGCGCTTCTTTACATTTCTGAGAGAAACGAAAAATAGAGCATTGTTTGGCGCAGAGTTCCGTTACTTTTTCGTCAATACGACCACGATGACCAACACGGTTGGCGCAGTGGTTGAGAGATTCCGCAGAGGGTGATGGCCGTCAGAGTCATCAGGGGATATCGCACGATCTCCTACGAGGCGGCTTGCGCACTGGCCGGATCTCCACCGTGGGACCTGGAGGCGAAAGTGCTCGCGTCACTGCATAGGTGGCGCGAGGACGCGCGGGCGCGCGGCGAAAGACTGACGCAGCAACACTTGGAGCTGCGTCGGTCGCAGCTGCGCGAGGTCCTGGTGGCGGAATGGCGGGACAGGCTTTCGAGCCCTACCGCCGGCCTCATCACCATCGAGGCCATCCGGCCAGTGCTCGACCTGTGGCTCGGGAGAAGGCACGGCTCCCTGTCGTTTCGTGCGACGCAGGTCGTCTCGGGGCATGGCTGCTTCGGGAGGTTCTTGTGTCGCATAGGCAGGGAGCCGGACGCTCGATGCCACCACTGCGTCGACTGTCGGGAGGACACGGCACGGCATACGCTGGCAGAGTGTGCAGCTTGGGAGGAGCCGCGCCGTGCCCTCATCTCTGTTGTAGGCGGTGACCTCTCGCTGCCGGCCGTAGTCCATGCTATGGTCGGCGGTGAGGAGTCCTGGGACGCGGTGGTCTCCTTTTGCGAGACAGTTATCGCGCAGAAGGAGGCTGCGGAAAGGGAGCGGGAGATCACAACCGCTCTCCCTGCCCGCAGCAGGCGCATCGGGCGTCGGAGGAGGGCATACGCTGCCCTCTTCCGGCCCCCCTAACTGGGTCCAGGGGCGGCGGACTTGGGGATGTCCGTCGCCCCCCGTTCATCCGGACCCGAGGTGGCGGCGCGTGGTGTTCCCGTGCGCCCCTCTTTGACGTAGCGAGGGGAGTCAAACACCTCACTCCCCTCGCTGACGCGAGGTGGCCCGCAGCGGCGGGCCGGCACCAGCCGGGGATTGCGGAAGTCGCATACGTTCCCGCGGTCCCCGGCGTAGGTGGAAGATGGAACACCGGGGTGGTTTTAGTCAGTAAGAGTCTGACAGACCCCTCCACCCGCCCCAGGGTGGAGGATTTCCATGAGGATTTCCCCCCGACATCAAAAAAAAAAAAAAAAAGTGGTTGAGGGATTGACTGCTCGGAACAAATATTTGTATGGCCTACAGATAGTTGTTCCGGGTCTGGCTGTTTGTGTATGTGACTTTGTATGTTTGTAAACGCACCCACGATACAGGAGAAATTCCAAATGTGGAGCAACGTTTAAAAAAAAAAACTTTTATTTTGAATACATGCTAAGGATCTTTTCCTATGCCTGTGCTTTTTCTATCATGAATAACAGAATCAATTTTTGCTATAAACATCAATCGTCTCTCAGCCTTTTTCAATATTGTCCTTACCGCTATTTGTCACTGCATCACCCAAAACTGGTAAAAAATACCTTAATATTTGTGTGCGTAACATTAATAATAATAATATAATATATCCTGGGACAACTCACACACGGTCATCCGATCCCAAACTAGGCAGAGCCTGTGCTATGGCAACCAGACAACTGATAAACATACTTATATATTTCTAAATACATACATATTATACATAAATTACACCCAGACACAGAACAAATGATCACGCTCATCACACAAAGATTTGTCCTGGGTGGGAATTGAACCCGCGACCTCCGGTTAAGCAGTCAGGGACACTAACCACTCAACCAACAGGCCAGTCAAACATTAAATAAAAGTTCCAAAAGAACATACTCTCGAAAAACATTCCTTCTAGGGCAGACGGGTAAAAAGGTACACAATTAAATAACTAATAATAATTTATCGAACTGGCAAACTTCAAAACATTGCAACAAAATTACCTGAACACGTTAATTAAACAAAAGTCTGTCTTTTCCAATATCAGACTTTTTTTGAATTCATCTGCCAAGCCTTTTCCCAACTATATAGGGGTTGTCTCTAGTCAAACCAGATTCAGCTGAATACCAAAATTTTACGTGGAGCGGCTGCCTACCAGACCTCCACAACCCATTAACCGGGTAACACGTTCTTGGTAAGACTGGTGTCAGATTTTCTGGCTTCTGACAATCCGTAACGACTGCCAAAGATCTACTAATGATTGTCGGGACCAACGGCTTAACGTGCTGTCCGAGGCACGGAGAAGTCTCTGTATGTCACGATGATCACCCATGCACAGACCGACCTCGACAAGCGTTGCTTTACCTTGAAAATCGAAACGTGTGGCTGTTATTCTTTAGCCACAAACATCAGTATATATTGATATTTGTAAGCAATAATAATTTCTTAATTAGATTTTCAAATGATAACGCCATGACAGCTGAAATGAAATTTTGAAAACGCTTAGAGCGTTGTCTGTATTAAGACATCTTATCCTTACATATATAGCTCGCGTGAGATATTCAATTTGCACGCAAACGAAACCACGGGCAAAACCTAGTGCTAATACCAATCCCGATTTCAACGAAATGATTTATGCAAAAGCACTGCAATGCTTTTACCTAAATTGCACAACAAAATCATATTACCCTCCAGTAATAATCGGGATTGCGAGCCGACATCGAACTTAACCCGTCAAATGTTAGTGACACATCATCGCCCATTAACCCGTTACCGCGAGTACAGTCAGTGACAAAAGTCGATGAACGAGCACATGGTTCCAAAAGTGATCAACACCTAATGCATCAAGTCACTGAATAGCTTTCGCCACAAAATACGGTGATCGAAAGGCCAATTCCACAAATATTTAAGCAACGTCCGCATTCGTATCTTAGTCGAAATCTCTCAAAAATAACTCTAATTTCCCTGCATTTTGATAAAAAAAATAATACATGTATAAAAATAAACTATAAATACAATACATACTGAAATTAATAAACTAATACACAAAAATACTTAAACGATTGATACCAACAAATATAGAGTAAAAAAATACGGTATAACATGACGATACTCCTATAAAACTAGCTTTTAGATACTCAATGTTCACCAAATTTTGTTACTAACTGTACTGTGACCATACTTTACAACAATTAATCATGAGTAACATCAACGTCATCGCGCCCCTTGCATACTTAAGTAATGACTTAAGCCTGGTTAAATATTTAAAGTAAGTGGGAGCGTTGCGGGGAAGTTTAATGAGCCAGGTATGCTGAAACTATTACTATGGTAATGATACTTAAATAGACGTTGCTCTGTTGTTGTGGTAGAGTGTTTAGTAAGCGAGGGAATTAATTAAACTGATGTCGTCTCTGGCACCTTGAACAGATTTTGAAAAACCTTTTTTACTCTTCAAGTCCTTGTAAAGCTACAGATGAATTATAGTATAGAGGTATGCGGAACAGAGAGTAAAGTCCAAGGGAGGATCCACCGTTGCGGAATTTGTTCGAAAGAGTCACCGCGGCCCTGGAACGCATAAGGGCTTTAGAAGGAACACGGATTGGTTTTAGTCAGTAAGAGTCTGACACGCCCTTCCGCTCCACCCAGAGCGGAAGAAGTAATTTGATGATTTCCCATCCTTAAAAAAAAAAAAAGGGAGGATCCACCAACCAGACGGTTTGTTGTGTCTGGTGGGCAACTGCCCGATAGTTGATATTCGGACTGTTGTATATGTTCAAATCGCACGGAAACCTTTGCTTGTGCGGTGCAGGATTTCGTTGGTACTTCATCGCTGATAGAACTGATGGCGTTGCGGATCTTTTTGTTGCCGTACAAATTTCGCTTTTTAGTTTTTCATGTGGCGGCAATGATGCCGCTACAATAGACCTGAACAGTGAGCACTGATTGGCCGGCAGTTTATGTCAGTTCACAATTTCTCGGAACGACGCGGTGTTCTATTGTTTGTAAAATATACTATATATTAATTCCTTTCATTTTCGAACAAATGTTGAGTTGTCAATTAATTGACAGTTTATTATCTCTTAAGATATTTTATTATAATCTTACGAAGCCTGTTATTATTCGATCACATGTGCATTTTAAATAAATATATATATTAGTTTTAAGCTTTCATGTATTCGTAATGTTTTCAAATGTTTTTTTAAGGCAGTAACTTTACTCTTATCTTTATGGTTTTCAATGTTTGTTATTTGTTGAAATAGACATGCAAAAAGGTTAACTGTTGGAGAATTTGTTCCATACAATTTAACTTAGGGCCGATTTTTCAATAGTCAGAAAACTTATTTGAAGAATGAAATAGCAGGTTGACATGTTTTGAATAGAAATATGTCAAAGTAAATGGAACAAATTATTTTGGAAATGTCACAAACTCAAAACAATAAACAGAGATTTTATTAACTTCGCAATCAAACACAAAAGTATTTTACAAAAAGTTTATTATACAAATTGTGTATTCAACAAAAGTGTATTTGTACCAAATACATATCAAGTAATAAATTATATTATAATAGGTATCATAAAAGCACAAAAATGACAATCACTGATGCACTACATAATAATAGTAATATTATTAAAATAATTACTTAAATTAATAAAATACCAAAAATGTATTTTAACATTAAACTAAAAATGCTGGGTGCAGTAGTAATTCGGTTGGTATCACTACAAAAGGTACGACCATAAACTACGCCATAAAAATATCCTTTTCCATAAGGTTTTAATAATTTGATTGAAAATTTACTTAATTTGTCTGTTTAAGGATTGAATATTAGGGCACATATTGGCTTAACAAAGTTGAAAAAAATAATATTAATAATCCTTGTTCACAATTTGTTTCTGTTGTTGTATGTTTTCATGCTTTTGGAAACATGTAAATTGCTCTTATTTAATTTGGAGATAGATTTTCAATAGGTATTACATTGAGACATTATTCAATCAACTGTCTGATAGCTCTTAGCTGAACCCCAATTTCTGAAAGCAATTCAATCCACTCCGGTGCAGCGTTGTCAAACCCCAGACAGCGATGTTATTTTGTTCAACAATAATGACACGTCTAACATGACATTTGACATTGTATTAACAAACCTGGGGTGTGAAACCATAGGTATATAATCATGTGAATCCCCGCTAAGTAGCATTAACAATGCATTTGAAAATTATCTATAATTTAAATCTGCCACAACACTGTGATAATCTATCACACCGGAGTAATTACTATTATAAAGATCCAATCCAATCCAAAAAGTGATTAAATATACATTTAGTTTTTACAAGTAAATAATAATAGATGATAAATGGCAAACTGTCATTGTTATGTTCAGCATTGAAATCACAATAAAAGTAATGATAAAAATAATGAAGCAATCAAGGTGGCAGCATAATTACGTGATGTTTTAATCATTAGAAATGAATTCATCATTGCAGTCGTGGTTCATTCGATCGAGCCATTTGTTATGCATGTCACGGATGTTAAGACGTGAGCAATGCGAGCTGGAAAACTTCGGTTTAATTAAAGTCTTATCGGAGATTTGTAGTGTTTACGTAATCTTGTGATAATAAATGTTTTGTATGACTATTTAAATGCGTCAAAAGAACGAAGAATATGTTATGTTACATATTTCTGAGTAAAAAACATTCAAGTTTAGAAAAAAATTGTGATGATTCTTGTATTAAATGCTGCTCAATCGTAAAGAAAGTTCGACTTTATGTCTAAAAAGTATTTATCCGTTTCTGTTTATTTCTCAGCTTATTTTTCCTAGATAAACAAGAGGATTTTGATACTGTTTTCGCTAAAAGAAAGAGCGATAAACGGGGAAGGTTAATATTTTGTACCAAATGGCTGAACTGATGATGACGGTGTTACATTTGCATAATTGCGAAGCCGGAGCAGGCTACTAGTAATTTTTTTTTTATATATGTAAATTGTTCATATCTAAATTCGAACGTAGTTTACGGACGTTAGTTTATATTGGTCCCACACTAAACTTAAAAACTACTAATTATAAAATGTGGACACTTAATACAAAAATACTGTTAAATATTAACGTAAATATAATTAAATAAATTAATTGATGTTGGTACAGTTGATGTTTTCAGCACAATTTGTTCGCATTTCAGAGTAAAGACTACAATATGTCGCAGAATGCTTGGAAAAATCGTTTTCTTTTTTGCAAAAAGTCTGGTACCACATCGTGTTATTTTGAATCTCGTTTTCTGATGCTAGGAAACTGGCCCAAAGCCAACGATTTTATTTTTTGGAAAATAAAACGATTTTTTCAATAATCACGCGATATATAAGACATTACAAAAAGAGCTAGAATTTTAGCATATCTTACTATGAAGTCCACTAAACGATAAAACTTACAAGTAAAAAAAAACACATGTTTTACATATTTTTTTTGATAGTGTTTCACTTTGTGCTGATAAAATCAACATTACCTAGCCCAACTTTGGACAACACCGTTGTTTTTTTTACATTTTCATTTTTATACAATGAGTACCACCTTTGCAAAACAGAGGATGGTGAATTAACTAATTAAAAAAAGTAATATAAGTAGCATTAAGTTGAAATTAAGTGATTTATGTTTTATATTCGAGTTAAGTAACCACATAAATTGTAATAAAAAAATAAAATAATTCTAAATCATTAGTCCCCGAACACACAGTTTTATTCGGCAATCGTATTTACCAGGCTTAAAAATCGATTAATCCATGCACCAACAATTTAAAAATACGGCAATAATAATGAATATAACAACAATGTATCAAAAGAAAATGGAGAGAGGCTGAAGTTCGCCTCTTTGTAAGAAAACATATAAAAAAGCTCATAAAATTGCTTTTCGATTTTGTAATTTATAGCATGTTGGTGAAGTCTATAAGAGTTCCAGATTCCCATTGAGTTTTCAGTGGGTTTAAGTTGAATAGAAAATAAAATATTAAACATACTTTTCTTTCCGCCTAACATGAAAAGGCAACAAGACGGCCTTTATTTCTATTACAATTTTTGTTTACTGATTTACGATTGCTGAAAAGGACTGTGTATTCGGGCACTTACGAATTTCAACTTACTGGTTTAATGAAAAAAATAACACAAGTGCTTCATTGCATTGTAACTATTTTAAAGCACAATAAATTGTAATGGGTTGGTGAATTGTAATGATTTCAGAAAAGGAAATCTCAAAATATAATTTATCATTTTAGCCATAAGTTTTTTATTTCCAATATTCTATGAAAGAGGAACTTAAAGCCAGGAATTCAAGTGATTTCGTAAGGAGACTTAAGTTTTTCACAAGCAAATTGTTCGTGAGTAATGATAATGGCTTGGCAAAGTGTCTATAATAGTCTACGAAATTGTTAACGAGAATCAAAGATCATTGAGTTGTGTAACTTCACAGACTTTTTAGAACAAAATATTGCGGTAATGGAATTATAATTTCCGATTTTAATTTCAAGATTATAGTATCTATACAAATTATATTTACTGGAAAACTGTGTCCGCCATTTTTATTGTCGGTTTCTTAGAGTACAAAATTGAATGTGTTCGTGTTAAGTATCTTTAAGTTTTTTGTGTAAGTACTTAGTCTTGTAAGATTAGTAAATAAGTAATTAAATATAAGAGTGCATTGTAAAAAAGGACTACACATAATATAACATGACGACACATTGGATCATTTCTATACAACTCGATTTCTCCGGATCAACCGGGCATCTAAATCGGCGTATTCTTAACTCGTCCCAAAAAATTAACCCCACAGTAAATTTTCATTTTTTCTCCGAAGCTTTTTTTGTAAACGTGGGCAGAATAAAAAAGAGTCGAGTTAAGAACACACCTTTACAAATTAGCTTTAAAAAGAAACAACTTTTTACAAACCAGGGATTAAAAACCCTTTCAAAATGTTACCAGCTGCATTTCAATACAAAAAGTCGAAACGGTCCCTGATGTCTTTATATTTTTGGACATTTATACCTACATAAATATTATTTAGGATATATACAGCCTTAGTTCTTGGTTCTGTTTCTGGAGAGGGCCTCTGCCTCCTCGATCGTGTCGGGCAGCCTCATGTTGCGCGTTTCTGGCAGCATCAGGACGAGGGTACTGGATATCAGGCACATGGCAGCAAAGATCACCGTTGGCATGGATTTGTGGTATAAAGACTGTAAAAGAAAAAGCAGTGGTTAGATTATAAAATGTGGCTGTTGGTTGCCCGATTTTGGTTGGTTAGATTTTCTTAGTATTTTCATTTACTACAATTTCAACAGTTTTCCAATCAGTTAATTGAAGAAGGTTTTGCAATAAATCGGAAAACTGTTTCTTCAAATTGGGTGGATCAGAAAGTTACACTACTAGGTTATGGCTCATGCCAATATGCAGAGCTTTTTTTTCTGTTTAAGGATGGGAAATCATCAAATGACTTCTTCCGCTCTGGGTGTCAGACTCTTACTGACTAAAACCCATACGTGTTCTTTCTAAAGCCTTTTGCGTTCCAGGGCCGCGGTGACTCTTTCGAACAAATTCCGCAACCCTGGTAGGCTCTGGCCCTAGTGAGCCCCGTCTCCTATGCTGACATCTCTGAGGCGCGCGTGGAACACAACGCGCTATAGACCCGGGCCTGGTGGTGACCGGACAGCGAGCCACCCAACGCTCAATTTGCGGAGCTTGGAAGACCAAGAAAGTTGTGTCCCGACTAAACTTTTCCTAGATCATTAAAGCCGCATAATATTGTCTATTCCTCCCAGAACGTTCTAATTCTGAAAGTACAGGATCAACTTATTTCCTCGCAAAAAACGGTATATAATTTCTTGCCAACTTTATCCGACCCAAAACTGGACGTACGATCGTCGTAGGTGGACCGATGACCAAGTCAAAGTGGAAGGCAGAGTTTTTGGGATACATGAGGCCAATTATCATGTAAAGCATGGGGTAGATACGGATTGAAGAAGAGCGAAAGAATAACTTACCAACAAGGGAGTCATCGGCGCTATAAGTGAGCCGATCCTGCCAGCCATGGAACACATGCTGATGAGCGTCTGCCTCATGTTGGTGGGGAACACTTCGGACACGTAGATGTACACGGAGCTGTAAGCCAGGGTCACGCTCCACTTGCCGATCAGGTACAGCGGGATGGACCAGTAGTCGTCTGCAATATAGATGGTAAGTGGTCTGTTGAAGTAGTGGCTGTTCGTGCGGCGGTGTTTTACTGTTCGATATTGAAACGACATATCATTAATCCAGTGTTCATAAAGATAAAACATAACTGCCATGTGATTCCAAGTTCCAACATATTACAAAAATATATCGTATAACGCCGCGTGAGCGTTGGTTTTGGCTGTTCTGGCCAAGTCATAAATACTAGCCTACTGGACCTAAGCAATATATAAAAAAGCGAAACTGAATTATAAATAAATAGTGATATTACTATAATTGGGTGTCGTAATCTATCGCTAGAGTATATCAGAGGAAATTCAAAAGAGGCGCCAATGAAAGAAAGGTTGAAATGGAACCGGTATGGTAAGGCAATGAAGAGGGATAAAACGCGAGAACGATAGTGGATAGAAGAGAAGATGAAAGCCAAACGAAAGATGGGTAATTTAACAATACAAAGGCTCTTGGTCATACTATTGCAGCTACAGGCATCACATTTACAACAGTTATTAATAATAAAACAACACTTTTATCGTCCCCGATATCGTTCGGACATAAGATCGTGATGGAACGTCTACGAAGCTAAGCGCAGTACACACACGTGTAGAATGTTTCACCACATTCGCAAGGTCGACGCACTAACGCGTCAGCGAAGACCGCTTTCACATCAGCGATTTATTGAGCGACTATTGAAAGTAACTAGACATTTAATTTATTTATTTATGGTAGTTTATTATTGCTTACTTTGACTTTATCGGAGGCCCAATTTTGCGTAGTAGTTTTACTTTTGCTAAATATCACATTCATGTGTATTTTAAAAATTAACTAGTTTATGCTACCAATGTCGTTCTAATATTCTAGTCCTGATCGTTTGAATTTGCGATCGTCGTCTAAATTTGTTTGGATAAAACTAGAAGCGCTCTCTGTCATCGCGATGATGCGATCTGATGAGCCAAACAAACAAACGCGAATTAGGACGATGCTTAACAACAAGTTTCAGCTTAAAACCTGTTAAGTATACTTTTAAAATTTCGCCATTTCAACATGCATCGTCTAAAAATGACCGGGACCTGTATCACATAACGTCAGGTCTTTGGATTCTGGTCTTGTGAAGGTCAAATAGGCAGTCGTTCCGTGTAAAATACTGGTATTCTGGTTAGGCTAGAGGCCGAACCTAACACATTTGGTACTGGCAGATAGATAAATGCCATGAGTAGGTATGTTTGATAGCCAAGATTGGCATCAGATGCCGTTGGTGACTTTCACGTCATGTAAGTTAGTCGCACTTCTAAAACCGTGAATGTGTAACCAGCCTTAATTTAATCTACTTCTAAACTAAATTCAATATATCCGCATTTTGTTTCCGTAGTAAACAAAACTTGTTTACACACGCATAATTATATGTTTACTATTGAGCCGTTATTTATACTCCAATGTTTCTATAGGCTTGTTTATGTACCGCGATAGCCTTGTCGATATATGAGGCAATGTTTTATAATTCAATATGAATTAATCATAGTTAATCTAACAATAGATATAAATAAATATTTCCATGCTTTTTATATCTAAATAGAACTCATGTTACGGTAGGCCCAACACGTGCGCTCATTTGTTTCTCTATTTATTTTAGATCATGCCACGTGTTTCACTGCCTATAAAGGCTATCGCCAATGATTTTAGAACAAATCGTCCATGTTGTAAAATTAATTAAGTATTCTGAGATACCAACTACAAAAGATTGTATGTATGTGTATGAGTAGCAGTAACCTCGTTATAGTAGGCGCCAGATAATCGTGGAATAACGGTCATTGACCCACCTACAATTATTGACATTTTTAATTTGAAAAACGGAATTAATGACACAAAGCTGTCCCGAATCATCATCTCTCGTTATCCTTAACATTGTCTAATAATGAAAAACGATTCATATTTAATTGTTCAGGTACCTATGAACAGTTATTAGGGAAAGGTCAATATACTTTATTCCACATTTATCTGGCGCCTACAGCTCTTGTAAAAAATATACTGTGGTCAAGCGTGGTGATTATTTTACTACAATAACCTCATAGGCTGTAGGCAGAAGTTCTGACCTTTACGATCTATAATAATTATGTAAAAGAATACGTCCTTTGGCCATCACAATGACAATAAAGGTTAAGAAAGAAATATAGTACAAACAGAATGAAATATGGTTAGCAATGAAATGACTGTTGTTGAAGAGTGATGAATATAAATGGTGATGTATATAGAGGAAGGCCAAAGAAAAAACTATGAATTGTGTGAGCATAGTCCGTGAAAGAAAAGAAAGTGAATGATAGTGTTTAATAGAGAAACATAGAAGAAGAAATAGTGTTGCTCTGACCTCAAGTAACATCAGACAAGGTCAGAAAGATGATGAATCATATGCGCAAGTTAGTTATTTATATATCACGATAGAGCGTGACCAACTGGGTATAGATTGAAATATATGTTACAATAAAATCGATTAATGATCCGATTGAACACGAGTTACTTACAACACATTATACATATTAATATTATGTTACGGCATTGACCTAGTCTCCTTTATTGGTTTTAAATTGGTTAAAATATCTCGTCCAGTAGAGTAAAACCTGGTTAGGAAGTTTTCATGCGTTCCCACTAGTTGCTGATATTAATAAGAAATTAAGTGGTAGGATTTATCACTGCAGGTACGACTGAATTGAATAGACAATATTACGAGTATAATGGGAACTTACTTCTTGGCAAGAACGCGAACAGCAAGCTCATCAGCGAACAGGTCAGATACGTGGCCACCAGCGTCTGCTTCCGCCCATACTTGTCCAGCACTATTACAACCACGATATACGCCGGGATCTCCACCAGGGTCACCAGCATGAAGCTCACGTACCTATTGCTGCTCAACGACACAGAGTTAATCGACAAGCCATAGTACACTAAAGAACATGTCATCCACAAGAATGAACAGATCATTAGTCTTTTCCAAATTATACTAGAACGAATTGCCTTCGACAGCTGCGACTTTTTATCAGTGGTTTGGCTCTCAACCTTCAACAGAGGATCTCCTAAAGAGTCCAGCTCAAGTTTTCTAGGATCCAAATTGTTGATTTTAGCTGCCTTTTTGAGTACCGTCACAGCTTTGTCTCTTTTGCCCTTACTGAGGAGCCAACGGGCGCTTTCATTCATAAACCAGATGTAAATGACGACGATTAATGCTGGGCAGTAAAGAATGAGTATGTAGGTCCGCCAGCTGTCGATGACCCAAGCGAGCAACGCGATGAGAACCACGCCAATGACGAAGGTCATATTGCACATGGCGGATACTATGACTCGCTGTTTGAGGCCGACCAGCTCGATAACTGTAAAGAATAAATTAGTCTCAATATGGGCAAGTCGTGACAAATGCCGTACATGGTAAACGGTATTGAAGATAGTACGTATTGTAATGTCTTTTCTAATAGGTTTAGTGGAAATCGAAGCGGAATTAATAAAATATGTTTTTTATTGTTTCAGGGTCTTCATCGTTCTTAAGTGAGCTGTTATCGACAAATCGTTATATCTAGATGGTCTCCATATCGAGATTAAATCTTAATATGGCTTACTTTAATATTATTATCACAATATCGATAAGTATTTTACTTATGATGATCTTTGCGATTAGATCGTTATCATTTAAAATGGGCGATATTATCAGGAAGTACATCTTTACACAGATTGTTACACTTAAAGTAGATATATAATAAACGATTGGGTATGATAATGGACTATGTACGATTGTAAATAAAACAACGTTTAGGCCTAATCTTCTATTAATCTTATCTCGAATCTAGGTGTCACAACACAAATAGTGCTAGTACTTTTATGGCTGCTACTACCAAAATATATTGGTCTAAGTTGGCAACTAGCTAACTTGCCGAGTTGCGAGTTGTTAACCAATTTCGAATGCTTCCCTAGAGAAGGAACTCAGCTCCTCCGAATAATCATGTTTTCAAATTTCATTATGATATTCTTGGAGCTGTCATATCTTGAACATATGGAAATTGGATTCAATAGGTTTTAGACGTAATGTGAAAATTATAATGATTCAGAGAAAACAAAAGTACTTACTAAATACGTAAGCTGACGGATACAATCCACCACCAAACGCCGCCTCCAAGAAATGCAATGCTACATAAGTCAAATAATTTGGCGCAAACGATCTCGAGAAACCAAATATAAAGCTGGTGGTAGCTGCGAAGCCAACAGCCACTTTCCTTCCAAACCGGTCAGATATGGCACCAGTGAATAACATGGCGACGAACATTCCGCAGTTGTGGATGGTTCCAACCAAAGCCCTCTTCCATTCCTGACAGCCGAGGTTGAACTGAAAGATGAAGGAGACTTAGAAATTGTTCAAGTGTCTTAAAATTAAGTAGCATGTTTAGAGCGTGGAGTTTACATATTTCGCGCAGTGGCGTCCACCTCCTGTACTTCGATTACTGCGGACAAATATAGTATTATTATGTAAAGCCAATAACTTGGTTACGAGTCTACGTGTAATTTTGGTTCAAATTACATATAGACTCGGACTAGAATCGCCCACATAAATAGAAATTCTGAGCGAGGTATTAAATGCAAAACCAAATGTATCAGACATAGTTGAAAATATACATTTCAATGATACAAGGTAATTTTTTGGCAAAATAAACAATATTCACAGAGCAGTTGACATGAGAAAGTGGAATACGCAAACAGACACAGTTTCATATTACACAAATAAGGATAAGAGTTTCTTTCGCAAACATTTTAGTATTACTTCACATATGTACTTTACGAACGAGAAAATATTCTCGGTTGGTAGGCTTGATATATCAACTGCTATGCTTAAAAGCTTCTTGAGTTTGTATTCTAGAATGAAAGTCAAGCATTAATCTCTTATCAAATCAAATGGATTTGAATTAGGATTTCTGCTACAGTAACTGCTACGAAGAGGTGGGGGCGTTTTGAGGGACGCCTTTTGCGACTTTGTCCTCTTAAAGTGTGCTAATTCAATAATCAAAATTGTAATCCTGTTGAGTATCGTTCTAGAATACGAGCTTTAGACCAAGCATTTAGAACGTAACATTCAAGCCATTTTTAATAAAACTTAATCTAACTATATTAAAATCTGTACTCTACTGACCTCCTTAACAAGAGAATACTCGTCTTCATAGACAAATTTCTCACATTCCATGGTTTTGTTCAAGTCAAAGTTGTGTGGAAGACACTGGAACTCAGAGTTGTTCAGCGGTGTATACATCAAGCAAGACTCTGGTTTGTTGTGGATTTGGTTCGTCGGGATGGCATAGTTGATCCAGGAGGTATCGTTGAAGCGTTCCTCGCAGCCGTCTATTTCGCATCTGTTGGCAAAAGAACAAGTTTTCCATCAGTAAATTAGTCTCGTACATCATCTTATTCTAAAGCTTGGAAACTGCCATTATTGTCTTCAACATGTTCTATATAGGTGTAGGTACTTCATATACGGGTTTTTTTATATTTTATTTTTTGTATCTTGTATTGCGTGCAGTCTGCATCCGTGAATTAATCCGTGCAAAACATGGTATACAAAATAATAATGGGAAAAATCCTGATGTACCTAGTAATCAAAACACTTAACTTCTTTTTACTCTTCTTTTCGTCATACCTTAAAATAGCAGAGTTGGAACAAAAACTTATAAGGAAAATGAACTCAGTAATTATTTTGGTACAAGTGCAACAACCGGAGCAAATTGAGACAGTACGTCAGGTTGCGATCCTTAAATAAATTTAAAAAAGTATAGTTCAATCACCTATTTATAAAATGAGAGAATGATTGAAAGAAGATTGGAAGAAGAAGGAATCTTGAAAATAGAGATTTCTGTGTAAAAACAAAAAAAAGAAAATACATAGAATCTGAATTTGTATAACTTAGTACGAGCATAATCTCGTACCGTCTATTGCTGAAATTGGACTCTTAAAAACTTTCCTTCATAGACTACCACCATGCACGAATGGATCAAAACAAATATTCCTACATGTTGGAATAATTTATCAGCTGTTTCATGTAACATGTAAATGAGTTATTCAAGTGTATAATTATAGAGTATCATAATACCAACAGGTGTAATTTATACCTTTTAAATGCTGATATAACTGTTAAGTGGTCAATGTCATAAATGGCTTAGCATTAAATACGATATTAAAATAGAAATGTTAAACATAAGTTTTCAAGATTTTTATGAAGTAAAAAATATTATAGCAATTGCAGACAAAGTCTATGATACTGAGTCTGGAAAGAAACAAGAAGATTAAAATTATCACAAGGGAATATACTCCTTGTATAAAAAGTATCCTACATACATAATATTATTATCTCAAATACGTTCAGTAGTAGAGACGTGGTAACAAACGGACAGACAGCAAAGTTTCTTTTGCAATTTATTTTATTTATTTATTTATTTTAATTTATTTATTTATTTATAGTTAATTAAAACGGCACAGGTCCAATTACATTAATTAACATAGAATTATAAAAAATAAAATAAAATAAGCATTCAAATAACATACAATACAAAAATACAAAAATTAAATTCAAAGATATACAATTCGTAGATAAAATTGTTAATAATTATTTGAGTAAATGGTTTAATAAATTAAATACATCATAAACTAACATGTAACAGTGGACACCCTCGCATATTGTCTCTCACAGAACACCAGACAAGCACGCATTATTTCCTTCCATTCATCAGCAAACATATCACATTCAGGATAGGCAGTCAGGAGGGCGTTTAGCATCCTTAGGGTTCGACATACTGGAGATTCGGCTCTAGCAACAGATCTAGATAGCGGTAGTGTGAACAGGTTATGTCGGCGGCAATTATAATATTATACAGAAGTAAGGATAGGATCTACTTTAATACTATACCATAACTTTTGTATAATCCTTGTTGAAATACTACGTTAGACAATGAGACTTCAGATGAGGTCATTTGACAAAGTCCTGAGAAACAAAATTGTCCATAAATGACGATGTCTTAGTACAAGTCTCACAGACTATGAAGGTTATAGAAGGATGAGTTCTATATGTATAAATAATTGTATTGTTTCTTTGAATTCTCACACAAATTTTGTGCATCATGAAGATTGTTAATTGCAGTTTTCGACTGAAGAAAATACAAACATGACGTCTAATGAAGAATCTAACAGGGAGGCAGCACATTAGATTAGGATTGTATTAGAAGGATGTGTTCTATAAATATTCATTAATTATTGTTTTTCTGAATTTTCACAGTAATTTTATGCATTATGTAGGTTAAATTAATTGCATTTTAACTAAAGAAAACACAAACATGACGTCTAATGAAGAATCCAAAATGGACGCACCACATTAGATTTAAATCATCTAAACAAAAAACAGCTGCGTAGTCATTCGTATGGTAATAATTATACTCATGTTTTGGGGCAAAATAAGGACAAATCGGACGTTACCACAAAAACAGACTTCTCATTGTTTGTGTGTTTAGAGAATAATATAGAAATAGAAAACTAAAAACATCTTGAACCGTTTAATTTTATAGATGTGTTTAGGACGGCTTAAAAACTGAGGTTTGTTATATTCATTTCATGAAGCATTTAATGTGTCATATATACACATCACGTGTTCCTTATACTGAATTTATATTTTTTCAACTATTTACTGCGACCATTGTCAATTTATTTACCTTAAATAAATTAACTTATTTATCATTATGACGTTTAGGTAATAAAGACTTGTTTTACTGGTAACAATTTTTGCTGTTGGCTGCGTAACTAAACATTTCCGAACCTTCATTCCGAAGATTCATAGAAATTTAGCATTATTATTATTAATTCATAGAATATAATGTATAACTGTAAGGTTTACAAATGGTTTTTTTAGTAAACGCCCTCAAATCAAAAGTAAAACTCACCTATAAGTCAGTTCTTGAGCTTCAAAGATGAATCCACACTCGAAAAAGCTGCTGAGCAGGACAGGGAAGAGAAGTAAGACGAAGTTCAGCAGGTTATATCTGCCATAAGGTCCCAAGCTCTCGAGGACCGAGTCCAGATTGATCTCTTTCTTGATTTCCTCCATGGTTTAGACTTGGAGTGCTTCGCTTGCCTTAAAGATTACCTGGAAAGAAAAATGGAAGGTCAGTTATAATGATATAGTGCAAGTTTTTGGAACGTGTTGCGGAATTTGTTTGAAAGAGTCACCGCGGCCTTGCAACGCAAAGGGCATTAGAAGGAACCACGGACCACGGATGGGTTTTAGTCAGTAAGAGTCTGGTACTCCCTTCCACTCTACCCAGAGCCGAAGAAGTCATTTGATGATGTTCCTACCTTAATAAAACAAAAGTTGTTTTCTGAGAATTGGCTAGCGCGAATTCTGTGATTGGTTGAATGAGTTTCCTAAGCCAATCACTGGACTTGTGTTTAATTTGTGATGGGTCGAAAGGTTTTTTCAGAAACCTGAGGTAAGGCTGATGGGAATACTTGGACACAATTAGAAGATAATATAATAATCGTACTTATGACTTGGATAATTGAAGATGATAACTTGAGTTTATATTTGTGGGTATGCTGCTACACTAAACCACAATCATTGACTGTATTATCATTATTTAAGAGAGTTTTCCAAGGTACCTATTGTAGTGGTTGTAAGATGAATAGACTATTTGCTACAGACGATCGCGATATAAGATTGAAGTAATAATTGACTACAAGAGTAAGAACAGATCGAGTGCTATCTTTGCGTCATAAACATTATTATGATTTATGTTTATCTTTGCATTTCATTACGATAATCCTGATGACAGCATGGCTTATCTAATTCTCCTATTGTTTTGTATATTACCATAGTACTATGATTTGATATGGAACTTGCGCATGCAAGACATGAGCCTGCAATTCGTTATTCCTGTCTTTCCTATACAATGGTTCTTAAACTATTGGTTCCACTTTATTTCTAACTAAAGTTTTGTCAGAATTCTATTCACGTTAATAGAATTCTGAATGCAATGTTTTTATTAGATCGTTAGGTCCTTAGAGCTTAACCAATTGATTTGATTCACCTTAGTCTTATCTGTATTGTTGATTGTTAATGCGTTAGTTATGCACATTGCAGTATAAATTGCTAAGGAAAAACCAAAAAAAAAACTTCAAACCCAGTCAGGCAGATTGTATGAACGCTGGACAACTGCGAATAGAAATAACCAGAAACAATTTGGTAGAATAGATACACACAACAGAAAACAGAAATCGGTCACAATGTAAGGCTAAACTGAAGATGTAATAAAGAGACCAACTTTCAGGTACTCATAATAAAGATGGATACTTTTAACTCTTAATTCTTAGTTTAGTAATATGAGTTGCATGAAAAGATTCACTTTATCTAAACCTATTACTTAACATCTATCGAAAACCGGTTTGATATTTGAACACATTGCATTTTAGGATAAAATAAATTTTATTAATTTCTCAAAGTATTTAGGTCATATTAAATTATTCAAATTCATTATTCAAGTTTTTAGTCACCCACTCTCTGCGATGATGTAAATGAGCCATTGTGTGCATGCTGTGTTATTTTGTTCTGATTATTGTTGTGACCAATCGTTTCTTCTTTATTATCTACCTTTATTACATGCGGTTTTGGTTCTATTTCTGTTTTTATTACTGCCTTTGTTTTGAGATGAACTTGAGTTTGTGTCTCTTAATCGCCCTTTGTTTTTGCTTAGCAAAACATATTTTAGAGTTTTATTGTTTTTATTTTCTGTTAGGTCTTGTTCCTGATAATAAATAGTACCTTATGTTTTTAAAGATAATTGTTAAAATGAGTTAAAATTGTAAGCATTTTGTTTTATATAAACATTTATTTTAAGTAATATCTAAGATATGTTGTATAAGAGATTAATTTCTATTGTTTGGGAATGTTAACCCTTGATCTATACTGATTACTAGAAAAGTGGCTGGGTAACAAATCGCTCAACGATTGGACCACGATCCTGGCATCACCTGATATCGTGGACCAATTGTAGAGCGAGGTTGACGGCAGAACCGTCGGGGGTTTTTTGGGAGTAGCGGGGACGCGTACGGGCATTCTCTCCCGGACCGCCGTTTTGAGACATCGGATTAGATTGATTGTTCTGAGCAGTGAAAAGATTAAGAATTGCATAGTTGTTTGTACTTAATGTAATTAATAAAACTAAGTGAACAGTTTGAGTTTAACTTTATACAGTCCTCCCAGTTGAAATAGTTTCCTCTTAATAATAAAACTGTGACCGCTAAGGCAACGAGTCTTATACTTCAGAAGTGACAAGTGTACCCAAAACGTAAGTATGCGCCCAAATTGTATCTCCACTTTTTATAATTATGGATTAGCTTCTGAATTAACCTGAGACATATTAGTCTTAAGATAGGTTGTATATTGTGTTAATTAGGCACCAATTCGATTTTGCTTTTTAATATTGTCATCATTAATAACATTGTTGAAAGTTTTCTTGCTAAAATGCACATTATGTTTACTCTTTTTACTATTATTTTTCGTGGGACGACAATATTTTAGCGAGCGAATACTCGTTAACACTATTTCGAATCTTGCTATGGAAAGCATAATAGCTAGCAAACAATCGATTTTACTAGTGGTCCAGGTTCGAATTTCCGTTAGTGCCAAATCGCGAGCTTAAAATCGAAAGATTTAGCTGTGTTGTAGTTTTACGTTATAGGACTTTTTAAATTTCACAAGAAAGTTACTATTGGGATGTAACGGCGCTTACCTATCAAGAGCGTCACCCAACACTTCCCACAAAAAGTTCTACCGAGGCGAGCGAAGCACTTGACGCCGCATACCGCATCTATCGCTTATCGGACTTAAGTGTTTACATTTGGAACAAAGGTGCCTATGTTTTATTTTTAGAATAGGACGAATTAGATTTCATTTCCTATTTAAGAAATACCGATTTAGATTCCAAAAATAAGGTGACTTGCACATGCTCAACTAAAGCGATATATCTGTACCTTAGTCCATTTTTCAATGAAATAATAAACAACGGCATAGAGTTTTTATCTGACGGCAATCACTAACTCCTTAGTTAGAATTTCAATATACGGCTCTCAAGTTTCTTTGCCGTGAGATTTCAGGCAATGTCGAAGTCAACGGGTCAACGAAGGCTCGTGACTCCGAGTCGCGGTGAGCCCCACTCTGCCACGAGGAGCCGAAGTCGGCTGCGAAGTCGTAGCCCCGAGCCAGACATCGAGCTGCGCCGTGAGCGGCTTCGAATGCTGGAGGCTGAAGTACGCCGGGAGCGCGACCGGGTGCGCGCCGCCGAAGATCTCCACCTCGCAGCGCGTCGCAGCGACGAGCCGCGAGTGGACAACCGTCTCCGTAGCGCCTCCACGGAATCGACACGGCGCCGGGACGCCGAGCCACGTGCAGCGCAACGTGAGGAGCGTGACCGTGTACGCGCCGCCGAAAATCTGCACCTCGCAGCACGTCGCAGCGACGAGCCACGAGTGAACAACCGTCTCCGCAGCACCTCCACGGCTTCGACACGGCGCCGGGACGCCGAACCACGTCCAGAACGTCGTGCAGAGCGCGGACCACGGCAGCACGACGGCGCGGAACGGATTAAAAGGTCACGTAGCCATTCATTTTCAAAAAGAGATTTATTTAATATTATTAGGGACTTGAGGGATAGTCACGCATCTCCACCTGTAAACCAAGGGGCATCTCAACAACTACAAAAAGTTAACCACGAAAATATATTGCCAAACTTTGATCCCTCATCCAAAAACCAGCGAATGGATGTGTGGTTAAGAAAGGTAAATGAGTGCGCTTCGGTATACGGTTGGGATGAAAGAACCACCACTCATTTTGCAATGCAAAAGTTGCAAGGTCTGGCCAAGACGTGGTACGAAAGTCTGCATACCATCCTATTTACATGGCAAGAATGGCAAGAGAAGTTGCTAAGCGCGTTTCCGTGTGAACAGAATTACGGTCAGACCTTGGAGGATATGATTAAGAGAAAGAGCAGATATAACGAATCTATTGAGGTTTATTACTACGAAAAACTAAGTCTAGTAAATCAATGCGATATAGTAGGTACCCGCGCGGCAGAATGCATAATACACGGTATTACAGATAAAACACTCAAATCAGGAGCTTTAGCATTGCGTTGTACCCACCCTGATCAGCTGTTACAGTATTTACTCAGTAATAGGGACTATAATCAATCTGGTCCGGACCGTTTTCACGTTAAAAACAGAAATTTTGATAATCAAGTTTCCAAAACAGCGAGCAGTAGTTCTGGTGCCCGACCGAATCAACCTATTGGATGTTATAATTGCAAGGAAAAGGGACATCATTTCTTGCACTGCACTAAGCCGTTGACGAAATGCACGCGTTGTAATAGGATTGGTCACATCGCGGAAAAATGTTATATTAAATCAGATGATAAACTACTGACAAACGCTAGTGGTTCAGTGCAGAAAACTATGCGGATTGATTTTATAAACAACGAACACGCAAATATAGGCAATTGTCCTGGCTCTAAGTTTATAAAAGAGGTAACAGTCAATAGTTGTGTACTTAGAGCATTTATAGATTTTGGGAGCGACGTTACCCTGATTAGGGAATCTACTGCCAGCCAACTAGGTGTATCTCACGATAATGTACCTACACTATTGAAAGGATTTGGCAACACCGTAGTTCAGTCGCTAGGAAATTTATCTCTTGATATGATTGTCGATGAGGTAGAGGCTAGAGTTGCTTGCAAAGTAGTGCCCGACTATCTATTGGAGGTCCCGGTGCTTATGGGACAATCATTCACAGAGCAATCTCACATAGCTGTCTATAAAGATAGAAACAAATTGAAATTCCACAATATCGGGAACGAATTGCCTTGTTCTGAACTTGTTGTTGACAGTGATAACTTGTTGAGGTTTTCTGCCGTTAATACAATAGATATTTACGGTGCGACGACAATTAGAGTAGAAACTCAACTCGCGGTCGATGGAGATGTTCTTTTGAAAAATATTATAGCGGGAAAGCCTAACAATCAGTATTTCATTGTTGGAGGACTTCATCGCTTAATCAATGGATATATTTATGTATTGGTTGTGCCATGTTTAGGTTTTTGCCGAATTTCATCTAAACCAATCTTTTGTCGCGCTGAGAGAGTCGATGTTGTGAATCGAGTTATTAATGAACCGTCAATTGAATCAAAAATTGGGCAGCAGTTCGATGAGAGTCAGGTGCGTGTAGGTGGAGGAGTATCTGAACATGCAAAACGAACTCTTATGAAGATACTCGAGAAATATCAACATTGTTTCGCCTCCTCCTTGAAGGACTTGGGATGTACCAGCGTAACTGAGATGAGCATAGAACTTAACAGTCAGCGTCCAGTCGTTTATCGCCCCTACAGGTTGTCACACCACGAGCGGGAGAAGGTGCGTTCTATGGTTGGAGAGATGTTAGACGCTGGCGTGATACGAGAATCCGTTTCCGAGTATGCTAGCCCTATTCTACTTGTACGTAAAAAAGATGGCTCTTCAAGATTGTGCGTAGACTATCGTATGCTGAATTCAGTGACGGTCAAAGAAAGGTATCCAATGCCTATCATCGAGGACGAAATAGCACGTCTTTCTGGGCAATCATGCTTCATAACCCTCGATCTTGCGTCTGGCTATTATCAGGTACCGATCTCGGAGCAGAGCAGGCATTTAACATCTTTTGTAACACCGGACGGCCAGTACGAATACAATCGTATGCCGTTTGGCCTAGCCAATGCACCGGCCGTCTTTCAACGCATGATTAACACAGTACTAGGTTCAGCTCGATTTAGTAAGGCAACAGTATATATCGATGACATTCTTATTTATGGGAAGGATGCTACACAGTGCTTAGAACGCCTTGAGGAAGTACTAAAGATGTTAGAAAAGGTAAATCTAACCCTAAACTTGTCAAAATGTGAGTTCTTACGGGATAAGGTTGACTATTTGGGCTACGAAATTAGCGCCAGCGGTATCAGACCCGGTGAGAAGAAGATATGTAGTGTGATCAACTTCCCTCGGCCCGAAAGCGTGCACAACATCCGGCAATTTCTAGGCCTGGCTAGTTACTTTCGCAAGTTTATACAAAACTTTGCACAAATCTCATACCCTCTTAGTAAGCTACTCAAAAAGGACGCAGCTTGGGAGTGGAATGACGATCAAGAGCAGGCATTTGAAAAGCTGAAAGCGAGTTTGGCTAATAGGCCGGTCTTAGATATATATGACCCTGCTGCTGAATTAGAATTACACACAGATGCAAGTAGGTTAGGAATCGGTGGAATTCTCCTTCAACGAAAGCGAGACTTGGAGAATTTTCATCCTGTAGCGTATTATAGTCGGCAGACTTCTCCGGAAGAAAAGAACTTCCACTCTTATGAGTTAGAAACCCTAGCAGTGGTTTGCTCCCTTCGTAAGTTTAGAGTGTATTTATTAGGGAAAGAGTTCAAGGTTATCACCGATTGCAGCGCACTGCGTTCTACATTCTCAAAGCGGGACTTGATTCCTAGGATAGCACGGTGGTGGCTGACATTACAAGAATTCGACTGTACTATCGAATATAGGGCTGGGACTAAGATGAGTCATGTCGATGCATTGTCTAGAAATCCTGTCGAACCATCAGAATCTCTCGAGGATCAGTTTCCGGCAATAATGACGATTAGTAGTAAAGATTGGCTTCATACGCTACAATTGGGTGACTCTGAGTTACGTAGGATAAGAGACGTTCTAAATAGTAATCTAGATGAAAAAGGCCTACAATACATTAAACAGAATTATGTCATTAGGGATAATAGGTTATTTCGCTATTTAGATGGCGATGAGGAGAAGGTCAGATGGGTAGTACCAAAAGGGGCAAGGTGGCAAATATGTAAGCTTAATCACGACGACATCGGACATTTTGGCATTGAGAAGACTTTGGAGAGGGTTAAAAATAATTATTGGTTCCCTAAAATGTCCAGGTTCGTCAAAAAGTACGTAGGCGCTTGCATTGAATGTGCATATGCAAAAAACAATTCAAGCACTCGCGAAGGTTTACTGCATCCCATCACAAAAGTAGAGATCCCATTCCACACGCTTCATGTGGACCACCTTGGACCCTTTGTGAAGTCGAATAAGGGTTTTACTCACTTGTTTGTAGTTGTGGACGGTTTTACCAAATTTTGCTTCCTAAGACCCGTTAGAAACACCAACACCCAAAATGTAATTAGGGTTCTAGAAGACATCTTCAGTACATTTAGAAACCCTGATCGTCTCATAAGCGATCGTGGCAGTTGTTTTACCTCGCATACATTCAAGCGATTTTGCTCAAATAAAGGTATAAAACATGTTTTAAATGCGGTAGCCAGCCCCAGGTCAAACGGTCAGGTCGAGCGGTACAACCGCACCATTCTCGATTCCTTGAAAGCGTTAAGCATTAGATATGGTGAGAAGAACTGGGACAGCCATTTGGGTAACATACAATGGGGGCTTAACAACACCATTCAAAAAACCATAGGAAAGACACCCTCGGAGGTAATGTTCGGAACCTGTATGAACGGTGAAATTAATCCTATGCTTAATGCTGTCACAGTACCCGCTCGTAATGAGGATGATTTACCGGACATACGTGACAAAGTTAAAGCTAGAATAGATAGAGAGCAGGCTAAACAAAAGGAGAGGTACGACAGGAACAGAAAACACGCACGAACATACAGTGAAGGTGAGCTTGTAAAAATTACAAAGACTAATTTTAGTAACGACGGACAGAGCAAAAAACTTATGCCTTCTTTTGTAGGGCCGTACCGTGTTAGCAAAGTTCTAGGTATGGACCGTTATGTCGTGGCTCCGATACCAGGACTAGTCGATACAGAAAGCAGACGTCCGACAACTGTTGCTGCGGACCGCATGAAGCCGTGGATCCATGTGACCGCTCTAGAGATCGACGGAAATGATGTTGATGATAGTTGCAATAGAGACGACAATAATACTGGGAGCAATTCGAGTTAGATCAATTAATCGATCGGTTGGGTTCACCTTGTGTTGGGGTTCTAATGCCCAACAGTGACCTTGTGTTGGGGTTCTAATGCCCAACAGTTACCTTGTGTTGGGGTTCTAATGCCCAACAGTGACCTTATGTTGGGGTTCTAATGCCCAACAGTGACCTTATGTTGGGGTTCTAATGCCCAACAGTGACCAAGTGTTGGGGTTCTAATGCCCAACAGTGACCAAGTGTTGGGGTTCTAATGCCCAACAGCGACCTTGTGTTGGGGTTCTAATGCCCAGCAGTGACCTTGTGTTGGGGTTCTAATGCCCAACAGTGTCCAAGTGTTGGGGTTCTAATGCCCAACAGTGACCAAGTGTTGGGGTTCTAATGCCCAACAGTGACCAAGTGTTGGGGTTCTAATGCCCAACAGCGACCTTGTGTTGGGGTTCTAATGCCCAACAGTGAATGTACAGCATAGCTCGTACACCTTGTTTCGATCCAGCAAATCGATTGCTGGTGGATATCGTAAGAGTAAAAATGTGTACTAGAATGTTTATTTGTTATTATAGTACTTACAAAATTTGTGTAATAAAACCAAAACATAATTGTAAAAAAAAAAAAAAAACACGTGCTTGAAGTTCATTATGTAATGCTATTTTATCTTCACTATTTGTTTGATCGTTGTTAGTTCATAAAAACTAGTTGATATGTAATTATTAATCATTTTTATTATACAATAATAGTAGTTATTAATCATTATTGTAATAAGTTCAAACAACTATTAATAGTTATTAATTATTATTGTAAAAAAAAAAAAAAATGGTCCAATTGTTAGGTTTCCACTTGGAGTCGTGTGCAGGGCCGCACACGATGTCAGGACGGACGATTGTTAGGTCTTGTTCCTGATAATAAATAGTACCTTATGTTTTTAAAGATAATTGTTAAAATGAGTTAAAATTGTAAGCATTTTGTTTTATATAAACATTTATTTTAAGTAATATCTAAGATATGTTGTATAAGAGATTAATTTCTATTGTTTGGGAATGTTAACCCTTGATCTATACTGATTACTAGAAAAGTGGCTGGGTAACAAATCGCTCAACGATTGGACCACGATCCTGGCATCACCTGATATCGTGGACCAATTGTAGAGCGAGGTTGACGGCAGAACCGTCGGGGGTTTTTTGGGAGTAGCGGGGACGCGTACGGGCATTCTCTCCCGGACCGCCGTTTTGAGACATCGGATTAGATTGATTGTTCTGAGCAGTGAAAAGATTAAGAATTGCATAGTTGTTTGTACTTAATGTAATTAATAAAACTAAGTGAACAGTTTGAGTTTAACTTTATACAGTCCTCCCAGTTGAAATAGTTTCCTCTTAATAATAAAACTGTGACCGCTAAGGCAACGAGTCTTATATTTCATTGAAGCTGACGTTAACACAGCATGCTCAGATTTTACCCAACTGTTCCAAAAAGAAAAATGTTACCTTCCGTAATTATTTTCTTTTTGCACTTGGTACTTAGTATGAAAAGTGGATTAATAACTTTAATAGAAAAGGCAATTGAATAGTAATGGAATCCTGGTTCCTGATTTAAATCTTGTTTCAATGGTTTGTGTGAATTTCGGATTAATTCACTTTTATAAAGGCTTACTCCTTCAAATGTTTCTTCTAATTCAACTCTATCTTTATATTTGCTCCATCCCTTATCTAGAAGAAATGCTTTGAAGAAATGACAGACTGGTTTGTACTTAGCAATTTGCTACACTCGTGGGCAGTCCTTTCCTGATTCAAATCTCACATCGTCACACGCTGTCGCGTCATAAGAATATTAATGTATCTGTGGGTAGGTATTAGAGAATGATTCACACGATCATCAACAGCATGGCGTGTGGCGCTTATTGTATTAATTGTGGTTTATTATTATGGTACGATGTTATTAATAACAGTTCTTTTATTATTAAACTTTCTGTTGCCAACCGCTTCGTTTGCATGCCTACTTGTACACACTTTGATCTCGTTGATCATAATAATGATAAGTGTATCTTTAGTGGTTCATTATTAAGATCCTGTATGTTATTATAATATTATATTTCTTAAATTAGTACACGTGTCAGTCAGTTTACTTGACTTTTCCTCAATAGGGCGGGCAAACGAAGTTATAACAATGTAACCGCTTGAAAACACGTATGAAACATGCGTTATTTCTGATTATTATACCTATTCCTGTAATATAAAATAAATAGTCACTCGTCCATTGAAAGGTTCATTAGAAAAACAGCGTCAGACAGCATCAGTCGGTCTGACATATCGCTGAAATGGACCTTTTTAGTGCAGCCGTGAGACACACACTTGGTTCTTAGCATACCTACATTTATTTTTTTATTTTTTATTTCTATGTACCGTGCGTGTTTCATGTAAGTGCTAAATGAATATTATTATCTAGGGTCCACCAATATGTATCAAAACTAGTTACGAATCAGGCGTGGATGACGCGGTGACGGATATCTTAGGCCAGCAGTGGACAATATAAATTAATAAAAGAGAAAAAAGAGAATTGATACATATTTATGTCTCAAGGACGTAAAGCGTTTATAAAATGCGATAATTAAGTTTTCATAAATACATAACTTAATGTACAGTATATGGATGACCGTTTTATTTTTGGTAAACGTTTTCTAAAAATGAAACCAAGCTAGATCGATTTATGGCCCCGAAACCCCCTGCATACTAAATTTGATGTAAATCGTTGGAGCCGTTTCCGAGATTCAGATTATAAATATACACATATACAAGAATTTCTCGTTTAATATTATAAAATCTACACTAATATTATAAAAAGGAACAAAAAAATATATTTGTGTGTGTGTATGTTTGTAATTAATAAACTCAAAAACTGCGCCGATTTCAAAAATTCTTTCAACATTGGAAAGCTACACTTTCAGCGAGTAACATAGACTTTATTTTATCTCCGTATTCCCACCGGAACGGAAACTACGCGGGTGAAACCGCGTGACGTCCGCTAGTATTATATGTATATACGTAGATAAATAATGACAACAATTATTTTCGACCTCACTAAAAAAGAACATTATGGAACATTTTCCTCCACCCTGTACTTCAAACCTCACGTGGGCGCACCCTCTACACTCAGAGATAATCCGCAGTTATCTCAATTATATAAATTAATCGTTCAATTGGTAATTGTGGCGATTAGCCACTAATTGACCTTTTAATTTGTGAATGGGAGTAACTTTATTAACTAGGATTGTAAGGCTGACTCACACAAATATCCGGTCTGGGCCGTGACTGGGACGTGTCCGGACCGTGACCGGGACGTGTCCGGGCCGTGGTCTGACACGTCCCAGGCACGGCCCAGACCGGATATTTGTGTGAACGAGTTCATATAAAATATACGCACTGATATTATATATCACATTTATTATTTTATTATTTTAGCATACATATTAGTATTATATAATTATATTATCTGTATATTTTTTCCGAAATGTTAAAATTCAGTTTCAAATCTTATTTTTATTTATTCTACACCTACCACAGTGAAGTCTTTTTAACCCAAAGGTTGACTGGTAGAGTATGTCTTGATGCATTAAGTCCGTCTATGTATTACTATTGTACATAAAGTTTAAATAAATAAATATTGTTTAGAGCTCCGGACGGAGCACGGCCAGGCCACGTCCTGGATATGTGTGAATCAACCTTTAAGCTGACTCAGACGGTGGGTGTCTTATATATCTATGGTGGGAGTAAAGGAATTGACTCTCGGTTTCTATAAGCAACTGGGTGTTGCTACCGTTGTTGCTTGGTCATTAAATTTGTTTTACTAATGCTTTGATTTAACTCGAAGAATGTATAACCTATACAAACTACACGAAGGGATTTTTAGTTTTTACTTTATCAGTTTTATTATGGTAAATGTTAACGTTTTTTCTTTAATGGACTCCAAGATGTATTTTATTTTTATCTAGATACAATCAAATTACATTTTCCCAAACTAAAAAGATTAATTTGATTTTACTCTTTTTTAATTTACGTATTATAATTGAGTACCACGAATAAGGAAGATTAAAAAAAATCATTTTAAGTTGTAGTTTCGTTCTGTGAAAAGTTTTACGTATTTGAAAGTAAAAACGATCTACGTAGCAATTTTTGCACAATTAACACTATATCAAAATGGTCAAAAAACATCTTACACTAAATCGTCATTTTATTTACTTAGAAATGACACGATAACGCCTAAAGTGATTCATGGTCCACATAAGGTCCTGCCCACCACATACCTACGGTACGATAGCGTGAAACATTTCGCAATGCAGCGACAGATACCGGCTGTGACCGGTTATCAAGTTTCGGAAACCGGATTAATCCAGTTCAGTTAAATTTTTGATACTGTATATTTTGGGTAATGCTATATTTGGGAATCAGGCTGCTTTGGTACCTTTTTTTAAGCTCAGGAGCATTTTGAAGTTTAAAATAATTCTAAAGTCATATTTTTTTTAATAATATAATTATGTTAAGTTTGCTAACGACCTGTCTGAGCCAGCTTCTGTTGTTATTGGTGATCGTTTTAATCTTTTTCTGTTAAGTTGTTTAACTTTTTTATAATTTAATAATTGCGCTTTTGTGTTGTGTATTTTCTGTGTGGCATACAATCAATATTTTATCTATATTTATCTAAAACCAATGAACTTACTGCAGGAACATTACCATTAGATATTGATTTTATTCACTTTTCCACGTTAACTTTCAAAACCAATGAATCCATACAAAAAACTCAAACTTCCGTTGAAGCCAATGAATCCATGCGGAACCCTCAAAAATTAAGTCCGACGAAACACGCACAACAGGACGTCCACATAATCACTTTAGTGCGCAGTTCTGCAGTACTTGGCGAACGTCATTATAAGGCAGGGATTGCGAACCTTTTGGGTGACCATAGATATATGTTACCGGAACGTTGCAGACTCCGTAATATTGTTATAAATCTTGATTAGATTATAATTTCTCGATATAAAATAAAAAGAGTCGTTTAATAAATCCCATCCAAATTCAATAGTTTCCAATATATCCGTGTCTTATTTAGAAAAAATAGTAAACAATTTCAAGCGATATTTTACAATCTTACGGCGTTTGCCATTTTCCGGTGACAGAAATATTCATATTTTTAGAAAAAATGTGTCCATTGTGCGCCGTGAATAAGACTATTGACTTGGTGATTTGATGGACAAAAAAAGCTAGATGCTTATTAACATTAACTTAACTCTTTAGGCCGTCTAGTACAAGTCGGAGTTGATAATCCGGGGCCAGTACATGTATGAAATATTTGTTACTAGCTGACCTCACGCGGTTTCACTCGCGTAGTTCCCGTTCCCGTGGGAAAAGAATTTTACAAATCGGTCCAGGAGTTTTTAAGTTTATTCGTTACATACAAAAATAGAAATATTTCCTCTTTATAATCTATCTAAATAAATAACAATGAATCGCTAAATATGTTGCTAAGCGCAAAACTCGAGAACGGCTGGACCAATTTCGCAAATTCATGTGTTGTTGTGTTTGTTATTGTCAGGAAAAGGTTCTTATGAAAGAAAATTTTGAAAAAAATAATAATATAAGGCATTATTTACTGTTTATGTTTATTTGACTGGCCTGTTGCTCGAGTGGTTAGTGACCCTGACTGCTTAACCGGAGGTCGTGGATTCGATTCCCACCTAGGACAAATCTTTGTGTGATGAGCATGATCATTTGTTCTGTGTCTGGGTGTAATTTGTCTATAATATGTATGTATTTAGAAATATATAAGTATGTTAGGCGCTGCCTAGTTTGGGATCGAATGACCGTGTGTGAGTTGTCCCAGGATATATTATTATTATTATTTGAATAAAAGTAAGAGTTAGTGCCAGTTCCACAGTTGCAAATTACGTAGATGCTACAACTTGCTCGCGTGCCATTGCCATCCCTGTATAAAAGGCATTATTGACAACGATGTGCCGTCGCCATGAGTATTATAAAGCATTATTCACGATGATGTGCACTGGAGCGCAATTCCTCGTAGTCTCACCACGAAGGTCGGTATCGGGTGTCACTCACGTCAAAATACTTTGTACTGCGATGATTATGTTGATATGAGTGTGTCAAGATTTGTTACGGAATGTATGGACGTGATTCTTGGGTTGTGGAAGAGTTAGGGCAGTCTGAGATTTGTCAATTAACAAGAAAGACAATTTCATACTAATAATTATAAATGCCGAAGTAACTATAACCATCTGTGTCTTACTTCTTTACTTCCTAATCCAAACAGCTGAAACTTGGCACACGGGTAGACCATATCCGGGAATAGGATTGGATAGTTTTTTGATTTTTAGATTCTGTAAACATGTCGAAGTGAAGGCTTGTTCACTTCGACATTTACAGAATCGACCGGCTGGGCTGCTTGCGGCTGGCTTGGGTGAAGTGATCACGAGGTGAGCTGTCAATTCATATAATCAAGATGGAATGACAACTGAATAGTACAAATCAATAGCGACAACAGAAATACATGAACTGTCTAACTATCACAGTTCAAGAGATACAGCCTGGTGACAGACGGACAGACAGACAGATGTATGGACAGCGGAGTCTTAGTAATAGGGTCCCATTTTACCCTTACAGTACATTTTTAGGAGAGATATACCTAACTAATAATTTCATAAAGGCTTAAGTGAGTTTGTTTGCTTATTTCGCTTTCACACCTGAATAGCTTAACCGATTTAAATGAATTTTGGTACTGAAATAGATAGAACTCTGGAGACGGTTATAGGCTGCAAAAATCCATATTAACGGCTGCGACCCGCGGGTTAAAAAGGTTGTTTGTTACCGATTTAGATTGGACCATATTAAATCCATTGGTTATGGAAATCAAGGTCATTAATTCACTTACTATGCAGTACTGATTACCTAGTGTTAGACTGTTAATTAAACTTTCAGCTTTCTTGGTTAGATATGAAAGGATGTAGCCTTGCAGCCCATCCATTTAACATAATAAGCACTGTTGCATCCCATATCTTAGTACCTTAAAAAAAATCTGAGGAAGTCATGCTCATGGACCGGTCCATTGGTAATTGTATGTAGTACTAGCTTTTGCCCGCGACTTCGTACGCGCATATCCCGTTCCCGTATAGCCTATAGCCTTCCTCATGAATGTGGCTATTATATACAAAATTTTTCAAATCCGACTGGTAGTTCCAGAGATTGGCGCCTTGAAAGTCCACTGCTGGACATAGGCCTCCTACAAGACGGGGGGACGGGGGGTTGCCATAATCGCCACGTTTGGCAGGCGGGTTGGCGATCGCAGTGTAGCTGTTGCAATGCACAAAAGCACAGAGAATGCTGCTGCCCATTCCCTGGTGAGATTATATTTGCTATCAGAAAATATCTGAACCAGCGGTACACCGCTGACTGCCCCTCTTTTATATTTTTGTTGGTCCACTTCAACTAAAGGTTGTGTGGTACATATTTTCTCAGCGATATAACCGTCATCGAAACAATAGAATTAAATTTAATCCATCAACGAATCTGCCATGCTGATTTCCAGTCTAACTGAAAGCCGCTGAATACAAGCATTTTACTTGGAGCTGTGTATCTGATCTCCACTACCCAGGAACTTGGTAACACAACAAACTCCTTGGTGTTCCAAGGAGTGTGTTGTGCACTGCTGTCAGAATTTTTGACGCAAGAGTCAAAAATTCTGACACTAGTTTTACGAAGCAAGGAGGAAGGGAAATAGGTCTTGGTATGTTATAAAAAAAAAGTTTATTTCAAGTAACAGGACTCATGTACAAACAGATACATAAAAGGGTATAGACAGGTAACAAGCACAAACATTTTAAGTCTTCTAAACCGTTGAAAAGTCTAGAATGGGGGAGGGGCCTACGTGTGGGTCAAAGCCCTGTGAGCGAGTAACTTAGGTCTAATCGATAGCGCACATAATCTTAACTCAAAAAGATTGAGCGCTATTTCAAAGTCCTTCTTTTGATGAACGTTTGTTGAAATAAATAGATTGAATTTTTTTTTTACTCGCAAGGTAACAATATGTCTGCTGCAGCATTGCCGGATGTAAGGGCAATCCAGTCTGTTGGCGATCATCGCCAGGAGGGTGTTGGCGCTACCCCGCACTCTGCGTGCTAGAGACGCGTATCGCTTGCGCATCGGCGTCGCGTGAAAGCAGTCGGTGCGCGCCTTTGCGAACATGCCCGAGGAGAACCAATCCACAGACCGACCTACATATAATATTTAACTATGTAGCAAATCTCACACTCCTCTGTGTGCGTAATTAAATTAAAACGAGGTAAAAACGTTTTTCTTTACGTATTAAATATATGGATACTCTCTTCAAAAATTTCGAAATGCAAAGCATAGAGGTCCCTTGTTCATGAGATCGCATTGCATCTAGCAGTGCAGAATTATCTGTTGAAGAGATCGCAGTAGTGCAGAATTATCTCGGTAGGACACGCACGGTTTTCTGAACAGGCCTGGCAGGATGCATTCGGTCGTTAGTTATGAATGGGACAAGGCGAGATGTGTCAGCATCCACAGAATTAGTATAATGGCTGGCAGCATTGCCGTAGTTACTAATGAGGACGAAATTAGTTCGCAGCATACAGCCCGTGGATGGTTTCTTTGTGCTGGTAAAGCTACCGGGTATTTCGTTTTGCGTATAAACTTTGTTGATTTCCACCCGGGTATCGGCTTTAAGCCTGGTCGGTTATTGCTCGTCGTCATATAGGGGCGTTATCGATCTGAGACTGCAATGATAAATGCCCAAGTGTTTCAAAAGACGTATTTAAAAAAACTTCGAATCATATCAACCCAATGTTATGCAGCAAATGTTTCAGAGAAATGGCAATTTCTGTGGTAGCTAATCGACGACAAGCTTAATATTATAAAATAATACTGTAAATTGAATTGACGGGGACAAGCTGCTGCACTTTTCCGCACGAGTGCAGAAATAGAGAAGGTACGCATTGCACTTGAAGTACCCTGAATTTTGCGGAATTTGTTCGAAAGAGTCACCGCGGCCCTGGAACGCAAAGGGCTTTAGAAGGAACACGGATGGGTTTTAGTCAGTAAGAGTCTGACACGCCCTTCCGCTCCACCCAGAGCGAAAGAAGTCATTTGATAATTTCCCATCCTTAAAAAAAAAAACCCTGAATTGAAGCCTAACAGCGGTGCGATAGGAGCTAGTGCTTTGCGTTTAAGTCAGTATGTTCAAAACATCTTTTTCTCTTTCAGCACATACGATTCAAATGCCAATTATTGTCATACGGTTGTCGTATTACCCTGACAGTAATTGCAAGTTGCCCAACTTGTAGCAATCATAACGTTGCATAATCAGTTGCGCAATTATCTTAAAACCGGTTGCTGGTTGTTGGTTGATGAATAGTCGAGTTGGTCATGGGGACTCGAACACAAAATGCATCCGTAAAATTAAACTGTTGGTTTAATTTTGCGAATGCATTTTGTGTTCAAGTTTTACTATGACATCTTTACTAATAAAAAAGCTGTAGAGTTGGTTTGTTTGTTTGAACGCGCTTATCTCTGGAACAAGTCGGATTTGGATTTTTTTTGTATATGATAGCCACATTCATGACGAACACTATAGGATATACGGGAACGGGATAAACGGGATATGCGCGTATGAAGTCGCGGGCACAAGCAAGTGCAACTTAAAATTACTAATAGACCGGTCCATGAGCAAGCATGACTTCCTCAGATTATTTTAATTATAGTAGGCGCCAGATAAATGTGGAATAAAGTATATTGACCTTTCCCTAATAACTGTTCATAGGTACCTGAACAATTAAATATGAATCGTTTTTCATTATTAGACAATGTTAAGGATCACGAGAGATGATGATTCGGGACAGCTTTGTGTCATTAATTCCGTTTTTCAAATTAAAAATGTCAATAATTGTAGGTGGGTCAATGACCGTTATTCCACGATTATCTGGCGCCTACTATAGGTACTAAGATATGATATGGGATGCAACAGTGCTTATTATGTTACAAGTGATGGGCTGCAAGGCTACATCTTTTCACATCTAACCATGAAAGCTGAAAGTTTAATTAACAGTCTAACACTAATTAATCAGTACTGCTTAGTAAGTGAATTAAGACTTTGATTTCCATAACCAAAGGATTTGATATGGATTTGAATAGATTTCAAATCTTTAAAAGAGTGGTACGTTTTTTTCCGTAAGAGTGATCAGGAGTCATCTGGACTCGCTTTTACCATTGTAGACCTCATCATCGCTTTATATCAGGCGAGATTATGGTCTCTGGTATCACATCACAATAATATTATTAAGGCGAAAGTTTGTGAGTGTGTGTGTATGTTTGTTACTTCTTCACGCGCAAACGGCTGGACCGATTTAGATGAAATATGGTATAGAGACTGTTTGAGTCCCGGGAAAGGATATAGGATTTATTATCCCGGGATTATGTTCCCTTAGGGTAATTTTCGACATTCACGCGGGCGGAGCCGGAGAGTACCAAAGTAATTCTCTCTCTAGCTGTATGTTTGTTACCTCTTACGTCATAACTGCTGAACGGATTTGGATGAAACTTGGCGTACGGGTAAACCTTATCCTGAAATAGGATATAGGGTATCTACTTTTTATACCGAAAATATTTTTTCAAGCGGGCGAAGCCGCAAGCAGAAACTGGTAAAAAAAAATATTTAAGTTTTTTTGAACCAGGAAAATGAACATATCTCAAAGAAACCTCAACTTACTGAAACATCCTAAATCGTGGAATGCGTTCCTAAAGTGCATTTTTAATTAATTAAAATAAGGCTCAGGCCAGAAAGCCTGGCTCGAAGCCAAGTCAACGGTATAAGTCGAGTGGACAATCCGAACGGATCCATTGGCGGAATTTAAACGAATCTCGATAGAGAGATTAAAAGTAGAACTACTAATTTATCGATGCATCACACGGCAAAATGTATCGCTGGGATAAAAGGAATACTTGTTTAGCATTTGCTTGGTGTTTATTTAGTGGTGAGATTAAATCATCAGCTAAAGGGAAGTTTTCGTTTTAAGATGTGGCTCAGTGTCAGTATGATAATGGTGGGTGTTCTGGGAAAGAATAAAGAGGCAGGGTGTATATAATAAACTAGCGGACGTCACGCGGTTTCACCCGCGTAGTACCCGTTCCCGTGAGAGTACGGGGATAAAATATAGCCTATGTTACTCGCTGATAATGTAGCTATCCATTGCTGAAAGAATTTTTCAAATCGGTCCAGTAGTTTTTGAGTTTATTCATTACAAACATACACACACACACACACACACAAAAATACAAATTTTTCCTCTTTTAAATATTAGTGCAGATGTAGATAGTAATCTATTCTATAGAGGCCAGGTCGATTCTGTAAACATGTCGAAGGCTTGGGTGAGGTAATCACGAAGTGAGCTGTCAATCCATATAATCAAGATATCACGTGATCACGAAGGGAGCTGTCATTCCATCTTGATTATATGGATTGACAGCTGATTGACAGCTGTATACAGAATCGACCGGCTGTTTCTGTTCCAAAGAATCAAAGACCTCCTTTCCTCAAATGCTAACCGCAGTTTTCAACACTAAGCAGAAATGTACTCAAGACATTTATTTTCAATCGTCATTCAGACATTAATTTTAGATATCGCAGCATAAGCTGAGATGGGGACCATTTTGGCCTCGCACAGATAATTTTATTATTTTATTATACTGTTTAGTTATTAATTTAATTTTACTGGTTTGTTTGTCTTGTGTTTCTTTCTTTCTTTCTTTCTTTCTATTCTTTGAGTGTCAGCAATGCGTGTACTAGAAATGCTACATGCTTAGTAAGCAGTTCTCAAAACTATTCGCTCAGTTTGCCTTGAACGTCTTTGTCTTAAACGTTGGCTATTACTTTTATGAGGAGCAGTCAGAAGCTAGAAAATCTGACAGCAGTCTTGTCAAAGAGTATCGTGTTACGCAGTTACTGGCTAGTAGTGGTCGGATGGGCAGTCACTCCGTGTAAAATACTGGTACTCAGCTGCATCCAAGTAGATTGATTGATTAATTCACTTCAATTCAAATTATTTATTTGTAAAATATGATTTTATTCTATGTCAGGATCGCTATGTTTCACCTAAAAGGCATACAAATTTTGGATACATTTAATACTTATGTGTAATACTATTATGATTTTTATATGTAACTTTTTATTCCATTTAAATTATTTTTTATTTTATTATTATCATTAAATATAATTGAGCTTAAATAAATCGGACATTTGACTCACATAAGGACATAATAACCTCCTAATTATCATTTATTTAAATTATCTGTTAGGAATTCACCAATGGAATAGTTCGCTTTTTGGACCTGTCTATAAAATCTGTTAGCATTCTTTTGAATTTGTTAACATCATTCTCAGCTCTTGTAGTCGTGGGTTTACATTTTTGGAGTCATTCCCAAAAAGCTTTTTGTGTAAAATGCTGTTTTATGAGGCAAAACGTGAATTTTATCCTGCTGACGTTTACTAGTCAGGGTTTTAATAAATAAAAGTGTTTTTTTAACAGACATTGCTACTTCAAATGCGTATAGAGATGGAAAAGTCACTATTTTAACTTAATAAAGTGTACTTAATAGTCTCAGACCGATTCTATGTGTCTTTTTGTAGATTTTCATTCACATCTTCTAAGTGCAAGGCCTCCACGACAGACAATACCTACAAAAATCACGTCCGGTGAACTCAAAACATTCAGCAAAGTTACAAATCTTGCTGACATGATTATTTTTTTCTGATGCAAGAGCTAGGAAGCTTGTGTCATTTACCGGTAATTATTTTTTCTTCTATAATCATTAATAAACACGAGATCAACACGTGTTCCTTGCAGAGTAGGCCAATCGTCAGTGGTAACTAAACCAGTATAAGCGTACCTTTCATTGTACGGAAAGTCTAAACAATGCGAGATCAGATTATATTGGTAGGATGTGACTTACGAGTCGTTGTGGCAAGAAAACCAGTAAAAGCTGACCTCTCATTGTACAGAAAGTCTAAACAATGAGAGGTCAGATTATACTGGCAATGTTTACACGCTGGAACAGTATATACAGTATATACTGGAACAGTATACACACACGGCGTTGTATGCATGTCAGATTTATGTGAGTAAGTAGCTAATCCAATCCATTCCTCCAGTATCAGTAAGTCTAGACTGTTTAAGATAACAGTTGACATAAATATACTACGACCTTGACAAAGACTGATACTGAACAAAATAAATCTTTTTGATTGAAGAGTTTATTGTCACGCGACTTGTGAAGCTCCTCTGACCAGATAAGTAATTCAACAACTAAGAACCGCAGGGTTCGAATAGCGTTGTTTTTCACGCGCGCCTCAAAGAGATGTCAGCAAAGAAGACAGGGGCCCGCTAGGGCCAGAGCCTGCCAGGGTTGAGGAATTAGTTTGAAAGAGTCACCGCGGCCCTGGAACGCAAAGGGCTTTAGAAGGAACACGGAAGGGTTTTAATCAGTAAGAGTCTGACACGCCCTTCCGCTCCACCCAGAGCGGAAGAAGTCATTTGATGATTTCCAATCCTTAAAAAAAAAGGGTTCGAATACTTCCAACTTACGGCCCTTTTCAATAACGTATCTACCTTTAACTAACTGTCAAATTAGTTATCAACAGTAGCTGAAACGTAATGTTACAAAGGCAAAAATGACGTTTCAGCTACTGTTGGTAGCTAATTTGACAGTTGGTTAAAGGTAAGATACGTTATTGAAACGGGCCGTAAGTGGACCGGTGAGGACCGCAGGAGTCCGCTGGATGCAAGAAGAACAGGCCCAGTCGAAGAGTCGACGGTGGGGGGAGGTCTATATCCAGCTGAGGACATTTTTCGGCCTAAATGATGATATACATCGATTTAATTTGCTTGTAACGAGTATGATTGCAGAAGCCCTGGATTCTATATGAGCCTTTTGAAAATTAGGCCAAATCTAATTTGTTAAAGTTTTTAGGAGACTGCTGCTAATCTATGTAACGTTCTATGTTACTCGACACTTAATCTCAATCGAACATTAAAAATAGAAGTGAAAACTAAGCGAAAGCTAAAGCGTTCGGTTACGATGACGCGAGTTCCATGAATTTTGTTCACCCAAAAAGGGCGCCTAAAGAAGTTTTCACTTAAAAAAACTATGAAATGCATTGTCATTTATCTATCAGGAAGCCATCCAATTAAGGACAGCTTAATATCTTTCATACTTAAGCTAAATAAAATGACACAGATTCGTATCATTTTTTTTTTAAACATTAAATACAACGACGAACAACCTTGGCCCGAAGCAAAACTGCCGTACTGCGTAACGATGACACTCGAATGAATCGTGATCGATTAATTTGGAACATTTAGATGCTTTTGTTTCACTCGATTTTTGTCACGAGTTTTTATCTTAAAAAGTACTCTGCCCAGTTGCAAAAACTGAAAGTTTGCTAGTCGAATGTGTTAAGTTTTATTTCGTAAGTGAAAATCTAAAATTCTAAACTACGGCTGCGTTTCCACCAGAGATGTGCGAGGATGCGTAGCGAGGGATGTGTTTGTTAAGAACCAATAGAATCGCTTGCGCTGATCGAGGAAGGTAAATGAAGTGATTCAACGAGCAACGACCGATTCTTGCTCGGATGCGACGCTTGAATTTATGTTATTTTTTTTCGAATAATTGTAAATTAACTTCTTCTAGGGCTATTGTTTATTTTGTTTTTATGTTGTCACTGTCAGTCAGTGCCGGACGTCATGCCATAGACAACTGTTGAACTGTGTTCAAAATCAAAATCAAAAGTCATTTAACTAATTTGAATAAATGACTTTCATAGACTTTTGACTTTTTGACTTTCAAAGTTCTTCATAAAGACAGTCCCCCAGAACGCCCGCCCGTCACCACTTCCTAGTGTTATAGCTGGGAAGAAGAAGTGGCGCAACAAACTCCCCAGTTCGGTTTTTTCTGTCGTATGACTCGTGGGAGTTCATGTCCGATCCAGACAGAGCTTGTCAGTGAAGCAAGTTTTATTTAGTTAGTTGTCAAGTTGTTTTCTTTTATTTTTGTGTTTTTGTGCGTCATTTCTGGCGGAATAAACATGTTTTCTTTCGATTGTTATGGTTCTTAACAAAACATCCCTCGCTACGCATCCTCGCACATGTCCGGTGGAAACGCAGCCTAAAACTGATATTATCAAGTGGTAATTTTTTTGTGGAGTAATCAATAGAAACTCTAAGGCGCTAGATAAAGTGCCGTTTATTAGCGATAGCGATAGCCCAAATGACAAAATATATTGATCACGTGACATTTCTACACCATTTATCAATGCTATATGTTTTTGACGTTTTGATAATCGCCTTCGCTACGCTAAAGCTGACAGAATGATACTTGTCTAGAGCCTCTGACACCGTCCTATTACAAAAGTTAAAAAGTTATACCATAGCTCAGTATTATAGGCAACTTTATATCCTGAAATAATCAGGGTTTATTAATTTAGTATGTGCCATGGGATTGAAGACGTTGGCTCAATATAGATGTATTAAATGCCACCGGGAAATTGCAGACTTGTAATAAATCTTTATTAGATTATAACTTCTCGCTATTTTATGAAAAAAAAAACGTTTTGTATACAATAAATCCCATCCAATCATTCAATAATTTCCAATAGATCTGTGACTTATTAAGAAAAAGTTGGTTACAATTTCACGCGATATTTTACAATCTTATGGCGTTCGCAATTTTCAGAATATCAATAAACTGACTGTTGTGTCTAAGTTAGCTCAAGTCTCAACTTACAGTTTGTTACTTCGAAATGGTAGAAATTCTGAAGTGCACCAAGAATCACACACAGTTTATACAGTTCCAAAATGATGACTTTGCAAGTTCTATGAAATTCTTAAAGTCATTTTCACATTTTTTTATTGAAACATTTTCTAAAACACACGCCTTGCACAATGTGCGTTAAAAGAATGACTGATACAACAGACAGAGTGAGACAGCAAATGTACGAAAGAGACACATTATATAAAATATTGAATAGTAAGGGAATTCCCACACCGAAAAAGGGGTGGCAGTGGCACTTCCCGACATGTATTTGATAACTATATATGTGGACATTTTTCGGGTTTAGCCACCATGACTAACCAATTTCTGTAGACACTAAGTAGATTTTTGTTTTACTAGGAAACAATCTAGAGTCAATAACTCATTCTGCCTAGCCTTTTCCGAACTATGCTGGGGTCGGCTTCCAGTTTGTCTGCCAATCTGACCTCCAGAACCCAGAAATAGGGTAACACGATACCTCTTCGCAATACTGATGTCAAAGATCTTGCTTTTGACTATCCGTCAAACGTGCTAACGTCAAACGTAACGTAACTGTCAAAGATCTGCAAATGACAGTCGGGAATGGTAATTGTTCGTCTAATTTCTTGACTAACTTCAAAATTATTTATTTTTCATTTATGAAAAAATATAATTAAACCCCTCACAATAAGCCCTTTAATTTGATATGTCACACGGTACAGTTCGGAAAACTTTTTTTTAATTTTCTTGTTACTAACCCAAAAGTGACCCCCGTACTCAAAATTTATTTGTTTACGTAACGCGAAATTTCAACAGAAATTATCTAGTAGATTCGGAGAAAATGGGCTATGACAGACGGGCAGACAGACAGATAGACAGACATCTGAGTGATCCTATAAGGGTTTCGTTTTTTACCGATTTTCGGAACCCTAAAAAGACCTGAAGGATCGTAGCGCGGCTATTATTATTTAGCCACGACCTCCTTCTTATAACTACATATTATTTTGTACTATTTCAGTGTTTTTTTTTTTTTGAGATGTTTTGCTCTTGACTCTAGTCTAGGTCATACATGACAGAGACAAAGTCGAAAATGGAGCGAGCTTACCCAGAATTTAAAATAATATAACATAGTACCAATATAAAGCCATTTAATACCAAAACTACTTACCGAAAGTACTCAGGCGCGTCGTGAACGAATCGTTCCGACCATTTAGATCCTATTGTTCAATTCTCATTGACTATTTAATAGTTCCAATCTTCGCTGTGGATTTATCAGATGTGGTATGTTCTCACGGAATACGGACGCGTTGTAAGTAGATAGGTGTACAGAATTTCTTATGAGAAGACGTACAGGGTGAACTGTTGCGATTGGTCAGTGTAAGAAAATCAAAAGAAAAAAAAGAAGAAAAATGTTCTATTCAAAATTTGAATTAAGAACCTATAAGTTAGAATGTCATTCATCATTTGGGCTTCTGTCACACAAATTCATATTAAGAATCTATCATAGCTAAGTTCACTAACTGCTAATCTATACTAATATAATAAAGCTGAAGAGTTTTTTTATTTGAACGCGCTAATCTCTGGAACTATCATTCGGATTTGGAAAATTCATTTTGTCTATGATAGCCACATTCATGAGGAAGGCTATAGGGTATATGGGAACGGGAAAAAACTGGATATGCGCGTACGAAGTCGCGGGAAAAAGCTCGTCAGTATTATTATAATGTATATGTAATATTGCACTGATGCCACAAATTACCAACATTATGTTATGCAACAATTTTTGACATGCTCATCAGAAAATGCAGACAATCTTCCTACGAACCTTATAAGCACGTGGTGATTATGACAATAGTGTAACGAGACCTTTTACACCCCTATAAAAAGGGTTGCTATAAGTTTGACGTATGTATCTGTTTGTCTGTAGCATCTTTGCTCCTAAACGGAAAAACCGATTTTGATTTCAGGTTTGGATTTAGTATTATGGGTAATATTCTGGAACATTCGAGAATCCGACTGCGCACAGAATGTGTAAGTACACAGTTGAATGAATAAACTCTTCTCTGAATAATGCAGGTGACCTCAAAGATATTTATGTTGTTTTAAAAATAGATGTATTTTACGCAAGGACCAGTGCTTAAGTAAGTGTGACATGAAAGTATTTTTGTAGTTTTTTGTTTTATACGAATTTTTTTTTTTTTTTTTTGATTAAAATATTTTATTCCATAAGGGATAGAAACGACTTACTTTGGATTCATTTTCCGTCCTCTATTCATCACAATAGCACTGTTTCTAATGATTTTTATCAGTAAACTGTACTGAAATTCCTAATTTAGCCCATAATATACCTTTTACAGAGGACATCGGGGTCAGTACTGATTGTGAGGTAAAACAACAATAGATAAAACAAATCCCCAAAGAGTTTAATATTTGATTTTTCACTTTGGCAAGCTTTGAAAGGCAGATAAGATAACAATGACATAAGTTAAACTAATATTATCGTAAATATTTACACATTTTAATGCCTTCAACTAAGGGACTCGTGGTTATATAATAAACAGTCGCAAGGGTCGATGTTCAAGGTTAAGGCAATGCCGGAGCTGGTCTGTGGATGAGTGACCTTTCATTCCGTATTAGGTCCCTCCGTGCCTCGAAAAACAAATCATTTTCATCATCATCAGTCGAAGGACGTCCACTGCTGGACATAGACCTCCCCCAAAGGGGGGTTTGCCATAATCGCCACGTTTGGTAGGCGGGTTGGCGATCGCAGTGTAGCTGTTACAATGCACAGATAATACTGCTGCCCATTCTCTGGTGAGATCCTTAGTCGCCTCTTTTTTTTCTTGAGTATGGGATATCATCAGATGATTTCTTCCGCTCTGGGTGGAGCGGAAGGGCGTGTCAGACTCTTACTGACTAAAACCCATCCGTGTTCCTCCTTAAGCCCTTTGCGTTCCAGGGCCGCGGTGACTCTTTCGAACAAATTCCGCAACCTTAGTCGCCTCTTACGACACCCACGGGAAGTGATGGGATGGTGCTATTATTTTACGTCCGACACCATACAGAAAACTCGAAAAACACGCTGAGGTTGATTTCAGCTGTCATTTGTAAATCTGTGTCATTCGGTACTGGTTGTCAGAAGTCCGAAGGTATGACTACTAATCGTACCAATGGGTTTCGTGCTACCCAGTAACCGAGTTGCTGGGTTGTGGAGGTCAGAAAGAAAGATGCTCCATGCAAAATAAAATTTAGCTGCATTCGGTAAGACTTAAGAGGAGCTCGTGACTAAAGAATAACAGCCGCATGGGTCGATCAAGGTTAAGCAACGCTTGCCAAGATTGGTCTGTGGATGGGTGACCATCTTAACATACCAAGTTTCCTCCGTGCCTTGGAAAGCACGTTAAGCCATTGGTCCCGGCTGTCATTTGTAGATCTTTGGCAGTCGTTACTTAATTAATCTGACTCCAGTCTTGCCGAGAACTACCGTGTTGTGGAGGTCTGGTAGGCAGCCGCTCCACGTAATATACTGGTATTCAGCTGAATCCGGTTTAACTGGAAGCCGACCCCAATATACCTAGTTGGGAAAAAGCTAGGCAGATGATGATTCGGTGAGACCTACCACACTTTCATATTGGCTATCATATTTTTAATAGATTTTGATTTAGTAGTAGATTCGAATAAAGATGTGTCAAGTAAAATGGATGCTCTAATATCAGGTCATAAAATAAAGACCATTAAATTATAACGATAAAGTGAATCTGTGACTCCTTTGTACATTAATAAGCTGATTTTATAGCTTTGTATGCAAGTTCAATAACTTGAATAAAGATAAGTGAAGATAAATATAGGTTTTATCGATATCGATAAGTGTAGATAGAAAGTACTCGATAGTGTTGTAGATAAAAAGTTTTAGTTGAAGCACGAAGTTGCTGACATGTGATGAATGTACAGATTTGGTTTTAGAAATGTGTAATTTCTGCCCACTGTCACCTAAGTTTGGCGATGACCATTGTCATCCTCAAATTTAAGTGACAGTGGGCAGGGTACATTGCTCGCAGAACAGATAGTCCATAGGGTCAAAAAGTTCTGGAGTGGCGACCGCGCACCAGAAGACGTAGCGTTGGAAGGCCTTCCACAAGGTGGACCGATAACCTGGTGAAGGCCACGGGAATCCATGTGCTGACACTTGGGGGAGGCCTATGTCCAGCAGTGGACGTCTTTCGGCTTAGATGATGACATTGGTTTTTAGCCTAAATATGAATTATTGTGTGAAAATACTACGCACACAAATTCTTATCTAAGTAATCCGATAACAATGCCATTAAACCGTAACTGCTACTGTTTATAATACGTTTAACTAAATAAATGTTTTAGAAATTACTAAACTAAATCTATTTCCAGAATTCTTGATTAATTGTTTCCTTAGTACAAAATACCAGTTGTCGCCCAGTGGTCGAAATTCCCACTTATTTTTACAAACCATTTATTTTTATAAATTAAATATAATTTTTAAGCATGAATATGCTTTCTGCACTCCTTCTCCTATAAACTTTAACTGTGCCAAATTTCATACTCCTCCGTCCGCGTATTTTTTTCAAAAAGGGGTACAAACTTTTTGCTTCAAATATTAATTACATGTCGCGGCCAGATGAATGATAACTCAGCATTTAATTATATCAACAGCTAGACACGTGATCATATCGTAAAATAGTTACATTATCGGTGGCCAGTACTATGGGTGCAAGAGCGAGCGAAGCGAGCTCGGTACTTGGGGCACTCCGACTCGGACTGGTTAGGTTAGAAGGGGATGTGTGCATGGCGGGGTCTTAAACCATCCAGAATTCGGACCGCCTAAGGTACGTTTGAAGTTGTCGTTTCATGATGTGACAGAAAAATAATGAATCATGAAATAGCCAATTCTATGATATGGCCATGTAGACGACATGTAGATACCTGCTTTTAAACTAATCTTTGAACATTGGAATATACCTACTACAGAATAGTGGTTGTATAAACGAAATACTCCCAACACTACTTATCCGCCAATGTAAATAATATAATAATGATATATCTAGAACAGCATACTTACTTATAAATGCTACAATATAACCAGTACTTAAGACACCAGAAACCACGTGTAGATATTGTACCACAAATCGTCGTAAAATCTTGTCGAACAATGATGTACAAATGAATACAAGACTACACTGTCGCAACTGAGTATTTGAACAATGAAGGCACACAAAAGTTCAAGTCCAATACTGTGACGTATATGACACAAGTAGCTATGTATGTACGTGGGTAGTGTCACACATTTGTCACGTGTTAGGGTGATGGCGGAAACGATTTGTTTTGTTTCCGCCAGGATGTGCCAAGTGGCAATAGAATACAATATTTGCTGGTGAAGCCCGTGTGCTATCATGTCAGTCTGGAGCAAGAGCAGATCCAGGGGGGGGGGGCTAAGGGGCTCCAGCCCAAAAACCCTACATCGATTTGGTAGTTTACAATCTAACGAATTCATTGAGGAATTTACGAAGCATAATCCAAGAAGGCTTGTTATGCGTTATTCAAAATACAATTTTATGTAGTTTTTTAGAGTTTACTTCCCTAAAATCTATACTTAGCGGGGTCAATCCGTCCCTGGCCTGGAACGACCAACAGCTGGGTATGGTATGGGCCTTATTTTCTTTCTGCCGAACATACCGGTTCGGTGCTTTGGCTTTGCACGAGGAGGAACCTTGCCACTTAGTGGAAAAGGGATTCATAAGATAATCATAAAAACCGTACGCAAAATACGTGCTTGGATGTAGAGATATACGACGTGTTACAGAATAAACTATGAACAACTAAGTTAAGCCGTTTATTGTACATGCGGAGTTGGCCTTTAAGTGATTGTTACACTTGTAAATGTATTTTTGCCAATTGTAATGTATTCTTTTATGTGTAAACAATTGTTGGCTAACCTAATAAACAAATAATAAATAAATAAACTTTTACTATGGCTCAACCACGAAATCGCGAAAAAAGTCAGCTGTTCAGTAAATTTTGTCGAGTTATGTGCACATAAATGTATGGGGCAGGCAGATTTCAGTGTTTGTCCTATAGTAAAAATTGTTCATAGTGATGACGACAATTGCCCCTTTTCAGTTTATTGTGTTGCACGTTGTACAATTGGTATACAATCCTGGAGTATAGAAGTCATATTTTTCTTCGTTTCAAAATATTATTCTGGGGATTGTACTGTTCTTTGCCAACTTTTAATTGGAAAATGCTGCAGCGGTATGAAGACGTGACATAGTATGACTCATATCCAAGTACCTACATCTAATGCAACCGGGGTTAGTTAGGGTAGTCAGGCCCGCTACCAATTTTGCTGTATTTGTATTCGAATAAAAAATAAGTTTAGAATATAGTCGAAGGCCCTTATTGAATGGAATCATGGCATACAATAGAAAGAGATCTGATCTCAACAATGTAAGGAACAAGGCTCCAATGATGACGATAAAGAACCACTTCTTTATGATAAAACATTTAAAACGACACAATTTGAGTCCGTTGAAGCAACGCAGGTATAGACTTAAGCTTTTTAAGTTGATTTTTAAGTGGCTATTTGTAAGAAAAAATCCCTAAAAGGTACCTATAGGTTGCAATGGAATTCGAACTTTGTCGTGTACGACCTAGAGTCGTTCTATTTGACCACTATCTCGAATTCTAAATTAAAACACAAATGCTTAAATGAGTAATTCGAGATAAAACTATTCTGGCTAACCTTACAAAGAAACGAGTCTTAAATATGTATTTAGGTACTCATATGTTTACATACATAAATAACATCTTGCTGAGGTAATAAAATAAATTAAACTTTATCTTTTTAATTACCGACACAGGCTGAAGATTATCGTCTCAATGAATAGGCGGACTGTGTGGTTAAAACCCGAGTTTGAATGCGGTGACTGTGCTGAAGTAAGTGGAAAAAAATAATCAGTTAAACGATTTGTGACCTTTAGTATGAACGGATTTTTAGAAGAATCTACTGATTGTTCTAAATTCAAAAACAGGAAAAAAATATAACACTTGGACATTATCAGGCCAGACTGGTATTGTTTTTCAGAAATCTTAGAGACTAAATCTAAAAATCTTTGGCCAAGCTTCCACATGTAGGTATTACATCTAGTTATAAATAATTTGCGAAGACTAGTTATTACCTACATACCTACTGTTATATTACTATTTTTGGAAGAAAGGTTGTTAATCAGCTTACTGCCTGAAAAGAAACCTGGGAAACTGAACAATTTATTATTGTTCTTACTCGGAAACTTGGTATCTATTGTTTAGTTTCGGTTTCCTATTTGTTTTTTTTTTCTTGGACTACGTTAATGGCTTCAAAATTCAAAGACCCAACTATTATGAGTGCCAATTCTACTAATTTTTAAGCAACGTTCGCCTTCGCATATCATACGCAATCTTAAAGTCGCAAATGTATTGGGATTGAAGCTTTTTTGACAGATTGCGACTGAGATGCGAATGGGATCGTTATAAGCCCTCAGGTAATAGGACAAACTACTGCACTGCGATTCTGTAAACATGCAGAAGTGGGCTTGGATGAAGTGATCACGAAGTGAGCTGTCAATTCAAATGATCAAGATGGAATGACAGCCGGTCGATTCTGCAAACATGTCGAAGTAAAGGCTTGGGCGAGGTGAGCTGTCAATCCATATAATCAAGATGAAATAACAGCTTACTTTATGATCACGTGACATCTTGATTATATGGATTGACAGCTCACCTCACCCAAGCCTTCACTTCGACATGTTTACAAAACCGACCGGCAGCTCACTTCGTGATCACTTTACCCAAGCCTTCAATTCGACGTGTTTACAGAATCGACCGTCAGAACGCCACGTGCTACGGTAAAACGAATAATAATTGTCAGTTTTCCTCTTCAACCACTGAAGGCTAAAATGGTTACAGTTACCTACCTCAGTTAGAGAGTAATGATACCACTTTCGTCATAGTACAAATATTATCATAATGTTTATAATGCAACGTTTAAATTTTCATAACCTCACTGACATTTTACTTAAGAAATCTTATTTATTACGTCTTTATTAATAGCTTAGCGGTTTATATAGTGTTGATGTTATTGTAAGTAACTATTTATAACTTTATTAATAGTTGGAGAAAGTGACAGGCGTCAGAATACTCGTACTATCTATCTTTTTATCAATTGTAAGTTATCAATGAATATGTACGGGACATGTGATGAGGATGAATGAAATGATTGTGGCTAAAGGAATGATGAATATAAAAGAAGAGAGGGAGAGGGAAGTCAAAGAAGTGATGAACGAGTTATGCAAAGAACGAAATGCAAGAAAAGGGTGTGTATGGTCACAGAATGGGAGAATTGAAGAAGACGAACGTCTTGCACCGATCCCGAGTAACCAGGACTAGACCTAACCTAACCAGGAAGATGGATAATGCTATCAATATCGATCCCGAGCTTTTAACAAAGGAATGGTTCCTTTCTTAAAGTCAACTGGTACAAAATACTCCGCCTTTGTAGTGTTTTTACTAATGCATTAAGTTTTAATAAATTAGACAAATGAAACAAATAAATTAATAGGTACGTAGCTTTTATAAATAAATTATATCAGCAAATTCCCTTACAGAATTCTTGTCAACTCGCTATTTACTCAGTTATCAACTTGAAGACTTATTAATGTTTTATTTGCCTGCCCCGAGTTACGTCTGGATAAAGTTCCGATTTCTGTTAGCATAAATCTCGTCTTATTTATTTGTTGATCTACGTTGAACGGAATTAAATTATTTACGTCTATATGTATTTGTTAGTAGCCATCGGCATTAATATGGATTTGTTCTGGAAAAAATTAATTGGATGTCTGAGTCGCCTTATGTATTAAATGCGCAGTGCCTGCGATACCAACGTTGTTGATTGGTTCGTTTCCTCGGTATGAATTCTCTCATGCTGCATGTGAAATACTGGTACCTACTTTTTTATTTTTTAAACGTTGCCCCACACTAGAAATTTCCCCTGTATCGTGGGTGCGTTTACAAACATATAAACTCACATACACAAACAACCAGACCCGGAGCAACTATCCTTAGGACAAACAAATATTTGTTCCGTGCGGAGATCGAACCCGCGAATTGCAGCGCAGCATTCAATCGCTCAACCACTGCACAAACCGTGTAGTCATCTGTTTAGACTGAATGCCGACCCAAGATGGTTGCGAGATTAATTGGTTGGAATTCTCTCATGCCCCACGTGAGAAGGAGAAGGATACCCCAGAAAACCAACTCTTTGGAGTGGCATTAAAAAGAAAGTCCCAGCTTAAACAGATTTAATTCCAACTTGTAAACCAATTGGGCAGAATTTGGTACTACTACCTTAAGTATTGTACTTGGTTGATAGCCCGAACAGTCGTTCTAATTGCTTGACTTGAACATTTAGATAGGGTATTATGTACTAGGTGGAAAAAATATAATTCTATTTAGTCCGTCCGCTAGATTTTCAAAAAATGTTGGACACGTATTTTTTGTCATTTCAAATCGCTAAAAAATGATAAAATTTTTAGTAAAGAACCCTATATATATGTGCACATCTGACCTCTGCCAGTGTCTATGTGGCCTGTCAGCTTTTAAAGGAACAGTTGGAAAGCGCAATAGGCGCTTTCCGTAGTTTAAAATTGAGGTAAAGATCTGACTGAAAAAAAAAACAACTATTTGTCAAAGAGAGCCATCATCAATCAGCCATCACAACTTGCGCTGAAAAGTTCTAAACGTAACGACCACAAAGGACGCGACGAGCACGGAAGTGGAAACACAAAGCGATAGCGAAATCGAAACGATAACACACCTAGCGGTAGTACAAATTCTTAGCAAAGAATGTGTAAGATCATAAATAAAGCGATCTACCAGAGTGCTGCGCTTTTCCTCTAATGTATTTAGTGTATTAACTTTGATGATTTGACGTACAAAACACTATTCGGAGATAAACTAACCTCTGACGCGTACCTACCGACCTTCCCTTTGACTTTGTGGGTTCAGCTGTTGCCAGGGCTAATTTAATGTATGGTTGCTTTTTCTCACACCCGTTATGTATATATAATCTTAAATGAAGCGAGTGATAAGACAACAAGTCGTTGTTGAGGAAATCAATCAAGCCAACAGGATAGATAGCCCAAGAGTCCAAACAAACGGACTGCATTTGAGCTGCATGCTGGCTACACAGTTTAGCTGGATGAGAGATACACGGACCGATCGATGTAGTGACACTTGAGGGAGGTCCGTCTTTCGGTACAGACGTTTTTAGGCTGAAATTATGATGATGACTAAGATGATGTGGTACCTGTGTGTGACATCTTTCTACCTGAACTCTGCGAAACATCCGGTTGATTCCTTACACAGAGAGAAAACCAGGGTCCTAGCCGTGAGAAATTAAAGTCAAAGACCAATTCTGAATGACAAATTGTGCTATGTTTTATCTTTACTTTGGTATTGTCCTACTGACACTATTCAGTATTTATCAATTACTATAATCAAAGTTTACTCGTGTAATGCCTGTGTTAAGACATTAACTCTGCTTAGAAAATAGATCACAAGGCTTAGAATTTGCGATTAGATAGAGTTATCTCGTCATTAGATTGTACCTGTATACAAGGTAAATGTAATAAATCTTTGATTGATACAATAAGTTCATCTTGTTGATAATGGATCGTTTATTTGAAATTGAAATACAGGTATGTCATCTTTCTGCCCTTGTCCTTTGTGTTGTGCGTTTTGCGTCACGCAGATGGCGTCGACTTTACTTCATTATTAGTCATTCCTGCTTGGACACACTCTATTGTTCTTCAATCTGGATTGGCCATCGACATAAATAAACCTACCTCTTTATTGCTACTCGTACATGCTTCTGATTCCTTCGTATCTTATATTCACACCACGACAGCCGATACTTCTTTGGTGTTAAACATAGCTAGATTTTTAGTTCCCACGCCAAACCTAGGGAAACTACACACATTACGTTCGTAAATAAAAATTATGCTACCGTTTAAAATTCGTCAGCCAAATGTTGTAATTGTGAATGCCTTCGATGTATTTCTTCGTAATTTAACAAGTCTAATCATGACATGTGGCGTAATAACCAAAAAAAAACAAAAAAATGTGGATCATCGTAACATCAAAAACACTTTTAACTTCGTCTAAAATTAATTTCGTTATTACAAAATAAATAGAAATACTAAGGCCTTGTAGCATGATTCTACAAAAAATATCTAACGGTCGTTCACACTACATATATTTATCATTGATTTTTGATAATTATCAAGATAAACATAGGTTGATAATTATCTATGATATTTATCAAGTTAAAAATATGTTGATAATAATTATATCTTTGATAGGATTCGAAAATATTTGCCGAATAATCTATTTCGTTTTGTGAATAGCTAATGACAGCAATTACGAGTACCTACAGCTGCACTGGAAACTGGAACGATGTTTTTCTTCATTGCAATCAAAACTTAGGAATGACAAAGCAGCTAAATTGATATATATTGATTTATTTAGCAAACTGAGAATAATATAGTCTTTATAACCCAAAGGTTGACTGGTAGAGAATGCCTTGATGCATTAAGTCCGCCCATGTACCACTATTGTACATAAAGTTTAAATAAATAAATAATATTTAAGTTGGATTCTGAATTTCGATTCTACGGATACAGACAATCCCCATACAGTTAACGGAGTCTAGGTTGATGTAGAGGATATTCCACTCATAAATTTAATTAACCAAGTAGTATGTAGTTGGTTCACTTCTTGTATTTTGGTTTGCAAGTTTTTGGTCACGAAATTATGACCAAAAAATGTAATAGATTAGGTACGTTGATTGTACAATGTGTTTAATTTATTTACTAAACTACATACTTGCTTCTAATGTAAGTTTATGTGTGTAATCTATGTATATCTGTTTGATAATTATCGCAATAATTATCAAGGGGTATATTTATCTTAATAAATTCAAACCCTGTGATTTACAATAAAAAACGACAAAAAACGTTTTGCAGTAATCCTTTGTAATAACTTTTATATTATTTCGACATGAGAATTTTGCTTCTCGCGTGCCTCAATAATAAGATTTTAAATATTTACAGCTATAATGGAGGACTGAAGGATTATGCTGTACTGTTATATTCAACAACATCATAAAAACGAGATATTACAACTTTTATTTCCAATGTGGCCGTGTTCGAAGGTGTCTCCAAAACCCGAATGTTTGTTATCCAGATAATTTAAAAGACAGTCCTAATTAGTGGGGCTGATAGATTCTTGTTCATATATTACTTTCCGAGCTATCATTATACCTACTTTAACTTGTGCATCAGCCCAACTGAAAATACACTTTATCATTTCCTTTAGAAATCTTCCATTGTTTGTTGACATGAAAAAAACCATTAAATGAAGTTATCCACCGACGTCAAAGCAATATAACGTAATAGATATAAGTTTAAAATGAAGGCAATCGAGTAAGTGGAAGTCTATTAATTAATTAAATTCTTCAGTTTTTATTGCACGCACTAAACATTCCGCGGTTTCTTCACTCTCCAATGAACATAGTTATAAAGAAGCCAGCATTTTATGTTTAGAGAATAACTTTCTTAGCCATAATAATGCTCTTTTAAATATCAGTAACAAAATGAACCCTTTTTACAAGATGGAAACTATCTATAGTAAATAATCTTGAGGGGACCCAAGATAATCCCTTGTGGAATGAACGGAGCAGGTAAGGTTCGATTAGATTTCATCAGGGGCTTAAAACCGTGAATAAAGAAGGGATTGTCTTCATCGGGTGTGGGAACAGAACTGACATTTTGGGGATCAATAATAACGAGACACATGTCGTAAAAGAAGTAAAATACGACCGTATGTTTAAGAAATCAGTTTACAAATTGGAAGAAGAAAGAATAATATGAATTGAAGGGATTTTGTGTGATGAACCGTACTTTCTTCTAAGAATATCTAGTCAGCTAAATCTTACGATTACAATGTCTATGGCGTTTTACTAATAGACCAAAATAGAGACATTTAACTAAAGCTTTCAATGAGTCTCAACTATACTGCTCAATCTACTCTAGCAAATATCTATTAATTCGATCGGGTTGATAGATGCGGTTCGGAAGGCCATATGGTTAATATCACGCTAAGATTCGGTTTAAACATTGTGAAACAGAATAATATCTTTAAATTCCATAGCAACTTTCATCATAATTAATGCTGTGAAATAAGTTAGTTATGTGTATAATATCTACATACGTTAGATTTGCTATTTCTCATCACAGTATGTATCCACATGTTTGACAAATTATTATTATCACGTCCGGGATAGAATTCGCAGTCTGTTAGCTTGGCTAGAGTAACTCAACATTGCGAAACTAATAATTTATTGTAGTTATCAACGAATTATGTTCCGTAGTGATTGCCAGACGATTAATTTTGAGTATCAACTCATTTTGAGGAAGAATTCATTCAATATACATCGATACAAATAAAGACATTAAGTTTCCAGATGACATGTTTGTCAAAATGGCAATAATCAAATGAGTTGCAATGATATCACATCCGTTGCGAAGCCGAAAACCACAAAGTATACCTATAGCAACAAAAGAACCACAGCTGACAATGGACAATAACAAGCCAACATTGATGCAAAGCGAAACAAAAATATTGCTGCAACGTTACAAGTACACACCCCGACTGTTCTGGATTGTTCTGTCTTTATTTACACTTTTAAGATACCTTACGAGTACCTATATCAGTCAGTAAACTGACGTCAGTGGTCATTTCAAAGGAAGTTTGGTTTAGTATGGACATTATTATTAGCAGGATTATGGAAAAGATGATGGGTAAGAGCCAGGGATGAAATGCACATTATGACTAAGGGATGATGTGGTAATAGTGACCTTTAGGAAAAAAATATTCTATCTTTGAATAGGGAAGCCAACGCAAGCTAAAAGAGAAACATGAATGTAATGAAAAATATTATAGAAATGGCAGTTAATGAAACGCTATGACCAAGGTAAAAACCTTAGACCAAGGTGAAGGCCGAATAAGAAATGTTTTCTAAATTATAAAAAATAACTCTCAAAACTTTGATCTTTATAAAAATTTATCGTCCTCTTTGACTGCATTGACATTCGATCCTTATCGAAAACCAAATATTGTGATTCATTCAACGGCGTGATTAACATTGCGAAAATTATCTTTATGTTTGATGTGTTTGTTGAAATTATCTGTTAAGTGGCTCTTAACTTTTATTGGTTATGGATATTTAAATTATTAAAATATTTATTTTTTACTGTACTTTTAATGTGTACTGTACTCTTACAACATCTAATACTTCAACTGGTTTTTTAAAATAATCGTTTGCAATATCATCTATGTCCTATGTCAGTAACAGTTTAATATATATTATTTATTTATATATTTAAATAAATAAAAATAGTATCTATTCTCTAAATCAGATTTAAAAAAAATGCTGTCTGTCTGTTTCTCTGCTTACTTTTTCGAAATCACGCAACGGATTTTGATAAGGTTTTCACTCAAAGAAAGAACAATGAAGAAAGGTTTTTTTATGTTTAACTTGAACTTGTGCGAAGCCAGGTCGGTCGTCTAGTATAATTCGAAATCAATTATGATCTCTAAACTGAAGCATGTATATTTTCCTCAAGATCTAGCTTGAGTGATAGAATCAGGTCGAATAAAACAAAGCTTAGTATGGATACTTCTTATAACTGTGTTAATCAATTCTGTTTCGTTTACATGTTGAATACTTCTCGAAATCTAAAGATTAACATAAGACCTTCATCAAACGGTTCAGTTAAAACGAATATCGTGGGCATAACAAATAATAATTTAATTAACTGAATAGGTACGTTGAATATTTATTTTATACAGTCATTTGGTTTGCTTGATTCAAATAATGACCGTAAAGATTTTAGCATTGAATAACGATTTTTCGATTCCTTATAATGTTTAAAGTGAAGCGAATAAACTTTACCTCGATTTGCTATTGCTAGTTAAGTAAGAATGACAAAAATAGATAGATAGCAAACAAAACATGATAGCGTTTTTGATAAGATGCGAATGTGAATGTTGCTTCAAAATAAGTAGAATTGGCCTTATATTTTTGTAATTCTAAAGATGAAAATTTCAATCCATAATTTCGAACATTGCATCAAGGATGATGAAACTGATAAATTATTGTTTTGACTAGTCTCGTATCTTATCATCCATCTAGATGACACCGGTCTGGACGAAATCAATCAATACAATACAATTCCGACCGGATGCAGTGGAATGTAGACCAAAAAGAATTAAACGTTTGTCTTCTAAACGAAGAATACTCTCCTAAGCTTAAAATAAGGAAACTAAGTCCCATGTATTGCCACTGTGGGATAGTCTTCCCTGACAACAGTGAGTCACAAAGTTATTTTTATAACAGCTGCTAACGGAATAAAAGCTTTATTTCAATGACTGAAACGCTCTTTTAAAACAGTTACCCTTAAATATCTTAGTAACAACGTACATAGTGCTATATTAATCTGTTTTAAGCTCTTGTACATTTAACAGTTCCACGAAATGCAAGAAAGTAACCTTACTATGAGAACTTTTGGAGTGGTATTCCTTCCTAACCTAACTTTTGTTAAGTTATTGTTGCAAGAGCAATATTGTAGTGATGCTCCTTAATTCGACCATTTTCGGATGGTGTTGAAATTTTGTGTTAACTTTATAAGTTTATTAACGTTTTCAAAGTCAGTGTCATTTCTTTATTGATTTTTTATTACCTACTGCCAGGGTTGCAAAATTTGTTCTAAAGAGGCCCTGGAACGCAAAGGGCATCAGAAGGAATATTATTTTTATTCATCATTGTGATCATGTGAGTCATTTGATGATTTCGCATCCTTAAAAAAGGGTACCTACATCTTTATTTACTATCGAATAGGTTTCGTACTATTTTTTTTTTAATCAATTGTTCAGTTTTGTCTCCCTACGGTAATTCTGTCAGCACGTTAAGCCCGTTAGTTATGGCTATTCATAACGCAACTGAACTCCCGGCGTGTTTGTATTGTAAGACGTGTCAGGTAATTTTTAACAATACGACGAAACACGCTAGCCAAGACAATGAAGTTTGCTCACGCAAAAGTACGATTTTTCAACGGTAAATTATTTAAGTAAAATACAGAGTTTATCTGTGTAGTAGGTACTCGAATTGACATTAATCAAATAATTTGGCCGCTCAGTTATAGTTCGTAGTTATAGGAGTGAGTGACAGTTAGGTACTGGTTCTGACGAAGCATCAAAGATTCACCGAGACAATAGATATTTCTTTTTAAAATTAGTGGTATCTAAAAAACATTGGCAGTTTTAAATAGGTTAAATATTTGAAATTATTATAACTAGTTACGAGGCTACAATGTCGGTTAAAAAGAACCGTATGTTACGATACTCGTTACATTTCTGATGTTACGAGGAATGTGTAATCCAATTTAGTTGAAACATAATAAAATAAAAAATATGCTTATGTTTAAAAGGAATGAATATTAAAAATAGACACAAAATTTTCAACTCGGTATCGACTAAAAATAATCGATTTAATCGAGCCGTACTAAATTAAGGTACACCGCCACCACTACTCTGATTTCACATTCGATTTTTGAAAATTTTAAAAGTAATACTTACAGAGAAACGTTAAAATTGTACACCATGACCCAATTCACAGAACACCACGTTGGATTGTGCAGTTTATAACCTTAAACCAATCACGAAGACACTTGGAAATGCACCTGTTTTGTTCACGATATTGAAGAATGAAGTTTAAAGAGCAGCTGGAGTTAAATTGACACGGATTTTTGTACGATATTTGGGTAAGAATGGCCGGCCGGCGAAGCGTGCGCGTCGGACTGAGGCGAAACGTCTAGCGGGCTCGACACTGCATTGGTTCCGAGCGAGTTGGCTCGTCACACAAACGTCATTTTATCGCACGACGCGCTTACGCCGCTTTCCTTTCCAATCGTTGGTATCGCTCGCACGTCCTCCACGTCTGTTTATCTTAACGGCTTATTTACGTATGCCACTGTGCGAGCAGCATCGGATAACGAATTTCAAGAAATCCTATTGTTTCGTTTCAGATTGGTGATGTGTTGTAGTCGATATGCAATGCGCGCTTAATGTTTAATGCATTTTAACATAATCTCATCGTGTTGTGCTGCGATGAGAAAAATACCACAAGTGCTTACAACTACATTAGTATCGATTTGCTATCTATTCTAAATGAATGAATGAGTGACGATGACCCCATTAGATATTTTTTTAGGCGAGTCGATAGCGTGATACTCGCGTGATCGTGTGTACGAAAAAACCATGCGATGAGAGTGTTCAAGCAATTATGTTTTTTAGCACCTTCTGATAGGGTGTATTACGCAATAAATTAACGAATCAGCTGTTAATGAGCCAGGAGGAAGTTCGTTGTATTCACACGTGGCGTGATGTACACATAATTTTGTGTGAAAACATGCAAAAATGTTACTAATGATATAAACGGTAAAGGAGTGTGACATTTTAATAATATTTTTTTTTACTATATTATGTTATTTATATAATTAAGTATATTTATTTAATTATTATATTATTAAATGAAATATTATATTATATTTGAAAATAAAATATTTATTTAGTTGCTAATGAAATTAACATTCCTGGTTGCATGTGGCACATTGCTGAGTCCATAATTCCTCGTGCCGTTACAAAAAAAACTCCTACGTAGTCGTCAGCCAGATGTTTCTGATATACCTTTTTTATTCCTAGTGGCTCATTCACGTTTATCCTGTAAAGTTAAATTCAATTCACACTCATAATACAATGAACTGGATATTCCACATTTAGAACAAATAAAAGTAATAATTCGATGGTGGACGTTGCAGAGAAATATCTCGGCAACGTCCACCATCTTCATAAAATATTTAGTTTGTTGAAGTGTCCTCTACCCATATATGCATGTTAGATCCTGCACCGCACCTTTGAAAAAAAAATTAAATGGCGGGGGCTATGCCACAATGGTTACTCTAAGAAGATTTAAAAAAAAGTTGTAAAGTTTGTATGTTGTTGTTGTTGTAATATTCCATTCCAAAGTTAATAGAAAATACATAGATGAAAATGGACACCTGATATCCGAAACACTAAGCCTAAAATTTTGAAAAAATAAAACAGATTATAGGACATTTTTTTATCTATAGATTACAGGAAAACCTATTAGAAGTCTATGATTTAAAGAAACATGTTAAAAAAATATTATTCGTTCGGAACCCTTTACACGCGAGTCCGACTTGCACTTGGCCGATTTTTTTTATCGTATCGAATGAAACACCTAAATGATAGGCAATCTCCGTTTATTTTATTTTAGGTCGTTCTATTTTTTTATTTAGTAAATACTGTGCAAAATTTAATTCCCAAAGGCATCCTCCAAATTCTTGCAAAAACCAATACTTGCAGTGCAGGCGCAAACATTCTTGAAATTAAATAATGACATTAATTATAAATACTATAATTAACAAATAAAATAAACTAAACTATGTAACAACAAACTAAAATATAGTATCAAAAAATTCGTCCTCAACGCTGTCAGCTGGTAATGTCAAGAGACTGGCGGCATTGCCAATTGCCAGCCTCCGGCCAAAGTAAAAGTCAGCCTTTCTGTTACTTCTTTCGTTATCTTCTCGTTTTCTCCTTCGTAATCTTCAAGTTTACCATCGATATACCTTTTGTGTAATTGTTTCTCAAGAACCATGACTTACACACTCGCATTTTATTTTATTATTATATTTTTATTCTCAATTTGCTCTCAATACCCAAGAACTAACATTATTAATTTCCGTCGATTTCACCAAACTTCCACTTCACTTCCAAATCAACATCGTAAAACCTATATGGAACAAATTCATTCATTTCCAGTTTCCAGTACTACCTACGTACCCATTGCGCCTATGAGAACTTTCTCGAATGTCTGTCCGTCCTTATAAGGTTAAGCACTATGAGCAATCGCATTGAGCTTATGGCTGGCCATGTCTAGACAAGGTTCCGAAGTCAGGCTATGAGACGTACTGACACGTTTAAGATGAGTCATCTGTTTAACATTGATAGTACGTTCTTTATCAGTTCGTTGTGCTAAGTCATTGGCCTATCAAATTAGAGGGATTTTGTATGTGGTACGGTCAGAAGGTTTAGTCTTAACAAGATGTATTCTCGAAACAACAACTACAACCTGCAGCCTTACTATGACGTGTTAATGCCATCCAATTCCGATGATGTAAACGGGATAGTGCTATTCGCTATGTATAGCTCCGTCTCCCTCTTAGAGCGGAATCATGATCGTTTTAAGACTTCATAGTAGGGCCCCTGTTTTTAATAAATGTGTTTGGATGTGGGAAGTTTGTATTTGTGTATCGTAACTGTCTGTTTCAATCTTATTTTACTGTTATGTGACTTCATTCCCTTTGGAACTTGCAACTAGCTTCATCTATTTGACTGACCGACCTTGACGATTCAAAAGTGTCTGTAAATAGTCTAATTTATTTAAATGGGAGCTACTGCTGCATCTATTTAGATACTTTGTGTTTGAGTTTAATATACCCGAACATTACTTAATTCTTTTGAGGTTAAGTTTTGTTTCTCATTGCTACATCCTCTTAGTAACATAAGTATGTTTGTTAAGTAGCAAAGCGTTATCTTTCATTCACCTTTTAGCCTTTATTATATTTTAATTAAGTCATTCAATATGCCTGGCCTTATTCCAACTATACTGGGGTCGGTTTCCAGCATAACCGGACGCAGTTTTTTTTTCTAGGCTTTATTTATTTAGGGGCATTTGTCTCCATGGACATGAAACCCCGACGTAACCTAAACTAAATTATATCTTTAATTTATAAAAGAAAAAGGAAAGGGCAAGAGTCACTGGTGCGAAATTATATTTTCAACAATTGATTTTGCTGCGTCAGATATCACTTGGTTTGGCTAATATGCTTAGGAATGCGCCTTGATCGTATTTGTCTAATTAAATTTTTGCATCAATGCTTTCTCTCCCATTCCGGTACGGACGCAGTTGAGTACCAGTATTTTACATGGAGCGACTGACTATTTGATCTTTACAACCCAGTAACAGGGTACCACGGATACCCTTTTGCAAGACTGCTGTCAGATTGTCTAGGTTCTGACTATCCTTAACGAATGTCACAGATCTTCAAGTTAAAGACGGATCCATCGTCTTAAATTTTCGGTAAATGAGTTCATGACCGGACCGATCTCGGCAAGGTGCGGCGTTATAATTCAACTACGTTACGTTTACGTATTTTTTAAAAGACCGCCTCAGACATATTATAACCTACCTACATGGTTCATTTGATTTGACCAGTACGTATTGTGTGGACTTTAAAAGAGAATTTGACATCTGAGTTTGTTTCGGTGTTTCTTCTCAGGGTAGTCAGCTAAGAAACACCGGCTTCATCTAATTTAAAATTACCAAAACATATTTACGAGCAAAAGCGTTATTTCTTAATATCATTTATCATGTTTATCGTTTAGAGCAGCATAAATACATAATTCCGACACATTACCGTGTCGTTCGTCTATTACGAAGTAACGTAACACCCCATAACACAATGTACTTACTATGTATTTGTATAAAACGAGCGACAACTAATTACCATTTACCCATAACCACTACATAGGCAAAGCCTTGTCTGTATACAATTTGAATGTGTGGTGCATGCCCTTGTTTTGGTAAATAGATTGTTTGTTCAAATGGTGTGTGATTATGAGGAATGTTTTTTTTTTAAGTCTATTAGCAATGTGGGTACTTAAAGATTTTTTATTATTATTGGTAGACTTGCGTTTGATCACTATCTCATCTGATGGCAAGTAATGATGTGGTCTACTTCTGTTAATCCCTCTTCTGATTCAGCCTAGATTTCTGCTAGGCTCTTCTGTTAAGGATATTTATGCTGTGATAGTTCACAAAATTTTTAGGATTCCGTAGTCAACAAAGAACCCCTTAATGTTGTTTTGCCATGTCTGTCTGTCCCCGGTTTAGAATTTGGTATCGGTATACACATTAATTGCGCCGGCAAAGTAGGTATTCAAATAAAATATTGAAAAATAAAATCCCAACACGTAAAGTGGCGATATTTTGTTTTTACCATTTATCCCATGGTGTGGGTTGTCGTTGGATAGGTCGTTTTATTATTTTTTTTCCATCCACGGATCCGTTTGCGGAATATTAAGTTTAAAGTGCTTTAAAGTGCTAATTTTTGTAACAGTCAAGTGTGGTCCCCTCTGCCAGCGAAACGGTTGTTTTTGGAGATGTGAAAAAATTCGTGGTAGTAGCATATATAACGAATTTAAAAGGAAAATCACAGCTAAGTGGGTTTTACAAGTAAACGAGTAATATTCGACCAATCTATAAAATGTACTTGGAGAAGGAAATTTCGTACAAATCCCATTGAAAATAGAATCAAACAAAAAGCTGAAGATTGATGCTGTCTGTCAATCAATTTCTTCAGTGTTCTATGGGGTTCCAAAATTTTATCATCGGAAATTGCATGAAATATTGTTATACATCCAAAATCTGTGGACGGAGCTCGTGGCTAAATAATAACAGCCGCACGGGTCGATCTTCAAGATTAAGCAACGCTTGCCGAGGTTGATCTGTGGATGGGTGACAATCTTAACATACCGAGACTCTCTCACAAGTGTCTCTCATGTCTTCTGACTGTTTCGCTCAAGGCAAATGAGGACCATTGGTTTTTGTTCTTTGTTTATTTCAGCTAAAAATGGTTTTATTTCGTTTGCTAAGTGTTTAAATAACTGTAATCGCGTGACTTAATCAAGGTTTGCTTTAACTGTAGCTGACAGCTGTCAAGCGCTCATTGCCATGCTGTTACTAACTGAGTCACTGACAACGTTTTGAGACTAGCAAGAAATTAATAAGTTTGGTTCACGATTGGTAAATAATACTGTTTTTTGATGAAAACTGTTGAAACATACAAGATACGCGCGAATAACATTACCTACCCTTCCATGGCAGTCGGGTAATAACATGCTAATTTTCCTCGTTCATAAATATTTACAGTTGAGTGCCTAATCAATCACAAATGCTACAAACAAAACATTCTGCTGACACGAAATAACCAGGCGATTTCTATGAAAATTAAAGTAAAGTTAAAATAAATAAAACACAGTCTAATAATGATATTTTTCAACACGTACGCAATAAACGCTACTCGTACAACAGTTTTCATCAAAAAACAGTATCGTTTATGCTTCCCGAGTAGGTACATGTTCTGGGTGGCTCTGCCAGAGAGTATGCTCTCCAGGAGAGCCACAATCAAAGTCTATTTTATCATTACCTAACGCAGGGATAACGGTATACGTACATTATGTACGTTTGAAGTACATCATTTTAATACAAAATTGGTCGGTTTCTAAAATGGTGGGTCTGCGGCAGAGCATGACACCAAAAATCCTTTTTTGGGTGGTTGTGGACAATGAGATGACCTATTCACTAATTTGGATAAGTTGAGCTGGTGTAATGCTTTATCGCACCTGTAAGTCTACTCATAGCATTACATTTAATTAATGCTCAGCGCGCCTGTTCATATTCTCATAGCAATATGTTGTGGACTAAACATAAACTCTGAGATTGACGAAACTGCCTTTAGGTAAGGTTAATTATTTTGCGCTCTAACAACGTGCAGTTAAGAGTTATTATTCATTGACTTAGTACATTGGTAGCTTAGTATAGACATTAGGACGGGATGCAAGCTTCGCGTGCCATTGAATATGGAATACACAATCTGAAATGAGCTTTGACGGAAAGGCCTCTGATTTGAAACAGATTTCAAATTTCTGATTGATTTTGACGAACGTGGTACTAGATTAGCCTTCTAACAATATGTTGATTTATTTGCAGTCGAGAAACTTCTTGTAGTTAATGTTGCATTGGAAAATGTTGCTATAAATATCATTATAGGAGCTTATGAGTGGCTTGTGGCTAAAAATAACAGCTGCACGAGTCGATCAAGGTTAAGCAACGCTTGCCAAGGTTGGTCTGAGGATGGGCGACCATTTTAACATACCGAATTTCCTCCGTGTCTCGGAAAGCACGTTCTGCTAAGCGGTACTAGCTGTCATTTGTAGATCTTTTGCAGGCGTTACGGGTTATCAGAAGCCAGTAAATCTGACTCCAGTCTAGTCAAGAATTACCGTATTACCCAGTTCATGGGTTGTGGAGGTCTGATAAGCAGCCGCTCCACGTAAAATACTGGTATTCAGCTGAATCCGGTTTGACTGGAAACCGACCCCAAATAGTTGGGATAAGGCTAGGCAGATGATGATATCGTCAACTGTCTATTGAAAAAACAAGAAATGTTATAGCTTTTAGTCAAAAGATGGACTTGTTTTTATTCTTAATATGACATTCTCTCTGCCATTTTAACCCTTTACCAGGTATGTATCGGGTATCCGTTCGAAAGACTCACCGCGGCCTTGGAACGCAAAGGGCTTTAGAAGGAACACGGATGGGTTTTAGTCAGTAAGAGTCTGACACGCCCTTCCGCTCCACCCAGAAGAAGTCATTTGATGATTTCCCATCCTTAAATATAAAAAAAATCGGGTATGCTTTGCGGTTTTTGTGTGTCATGTAGTGTTTAAGGGTTTTAAGGTATAAAATAAAAGAAACTCGTGTTTTGAAACTGTTTGAGGTAATTATTTATTTATGTGAGGTTTATTTTGTACCGTTGAAGTTTTTAGGAACTGAAGTTTACAAAATAACGAAAATTGTATGCTTATTTTATTCTTAGCTGTATAAATTGTGATAGTATATTTAGCATTGATAATATTTTTCAGTAAAATACAAGTTTATATTATTATGCACCTGGTTATACTCATTAAACTTATTAATAACATCGTTTTTAATCATTCAATGATTATTTATTAATGATTATGGCACACTTTGTATAGACATACGTACTCATCTTTTTTGGTGAGTCTAAAAAATGTAAAATGAACGACTAAAACAAAGTGATTATTTCTATATTGCTTAGCTTGAATATATAAGATGCGAATATTTTCCTGACATCTCGCATTTTGTTTCAGATAAATAATTATCATTTTATTCTCAAATTAATTTTAACCGACAGGATTTCCTTGTTAGATAGCTGAACTATCTTTTAAATATTTTCTCCATATACATATATTGTAATACATTCTAGGCTCAAAACAAAGCACATCCATTTAAAAATAAATGCTTATAAAATAAAGACCTCTAGAATTATAGGTTCACAAATTCACAACATATTTCACTCATGGTAGCAAAAACTGAGTTTCCCTGTGAATGTTTAAACTCGCAAAAACCACTTTATTATTATTATTATACAAATACACTTTTCTGGTATTCTTTATATCTAGTTATTTTACACTGAGCAATAGTTTTTGTGCGCGAAGGTACTAAATAAATAATATTATTATGATAAATAACATCATACCAAAAAGGTTTTAATGTCAATGAAAAAATGAAATCTGAAAAAAGTCAAGTCAGGGTTTAAAGTCAAAACCAACATGAGTCTATTGACATTAATAGCTCGACAGACTGACATAGATTATATTAAATAAATAAAAAGCTAGTTATTATAAAAATATAAATGGATAAACTTTTGACAGTGTGTTTAAAAATGTAAAATTTTGTATCATTGGGTCATAAAATGCAGTTAGATAACTCCAAGCAGTTATCCCAACAAAATAAACACCTAACAGAAATACTTCGTTTTCTTTCACACAGTTATTAACTCCTGTGTCAAAAAGCAAGACTGCAGTCTTTCTTACCCTAGAAAACAATCTTCATTTGTTAAGCATCGTTTTTCCGCCGTTTGGCTTTTGATAACATTTCAGCTTCTTCAATGGAGTCTGGTAGAGGCACGTTGATGGTTTCAGGTAGCGTAAATACTAGGAGACCAGCTGTGACGGCCAGCGTGCCGAAGAATATCGATGGTAGGTTGTCGTAGTATAAAGCCTGGGAAAAGTACATTAATGTTAGCACCCAGATACAAGAGAGCCGTAGGGAAACCAGCACTCTTAGGAAATACATAAACAGACCGCGTTCTGTTTTCCGGCCTCGCCGCCGAGGCCCGTCGCGACGTCCCAGTAATAATCCTCCCGGACCTTTGATTACCGAGCCAGCCCGCGTCGCTGAGCCAGTAGTTTTAAATCCCTCAATTAATAATGATATGACCTAGCCTATCCCTTGCTGTCCTCCCGAAATGACGCCGCTAAGCCGAGGTCCGTATCCCGCAGGTGATGCCCTAGCGAGCGGTCATTTAATATAATTAGCTAGTTTGTAAGCTCTGGCTGGGGGCCTTAAATTCATTTGAGGCCACCACAGGATAGTCCGGTTAAGCAGTAACCAGCCTTAGTGTGTGTGTCATCCTCAAAAATGTATTTCCTTTACATTTCACTATCGTTGAAATCTTCTTGCTTTTATCCCAATTCATTTATATTTGGCATATTCTTCTTCTAATTCTATACCTCTATCTGTTCGTCCTGTTTCTTTTTAGATGGTTACAAAGCAGCTGTTGCTGTTCGTTTTTCTATGTGAAATAATATTAATTACAATATTATGGGCAGAGAGATTCAGAGATCTACTAGAAAAATAATTTTCAAAGCAAAGGCAATCTACAATTTGAAAATGACAGAGGAAAGAAAAGAAAAAAAAAATAAATCATTACAATAAATTCAGTTGATAAAGAGAAAACCGAACATGTAGCACTTACCAGTAATGGAGTTAAAGGTGCCAAAGTAGATCCAACTCTGCCAGTAGAAGAACAAACTGCTAACAGTGACTGTCTGACGTTGGTCGGGAAGACTTCAGACACATAGATGTAGACGGAACTGTAGGCCACTGTGATGGAGAACTTGCCGGAGAGGTAGAAGATGAGGGACCACCAGCTTTGATCTGTTGGATTGATGAAACAGAAGTAATCAATGAATTAGTGTGTACTTTTAAATTAGAACTGTGCTATTTAATTGATGAAGATGGTTTTGAACTTATTTTTTTTTGGAGAATTGCGTTTGATTAACCTTTTGAACGCCAGAGCATAAGCGCATCGGCGTGCCCCTGACGCCAAGCCACAAATTTACCGTACTTTTTGTCACGTATTTGTGACGTTTGGCGTACAGGGCACGCGCTTGCTTGTCACCTATACGTGACAGTGGCGTTCAAAAGGTTAAAGATACTTAGGGCTAGAAGTAAAACAAGGTTAATTAGTTTCATCAGTAAAGTTTTCGTTATATCTTTTCGTGTTCGAGAAGCAGACATTTTTATAGCCTTTGCCCGTGACTTCGTACGCGCATATGCGAATTTTTCCCGTTGCCGCAGGAATTCCGGGACGAAATGTATATGTAAATCTTCCTCTTGAATCATTCTTTCTATTGCAGAAAACTGCATTAAACTCTGTTGAGCAGTTTTAAAGATCTAAGCGAACAGACAGCGGAAGCGACTTCATTTTATACTATGTAATTCTTTACATAGTATAAAATTTATTGAATGGTCTTCTGACCGTTCAATAAATTTACAAATAGAGTTTTATCAAATGGTCTGTGTTTACAAAACCTACTTTAAACATAAGAACTGTCAATACTGTTATAGATTGCGTAAACTCTCAACTTCATTCCAAACCCAACAATCAAACTTTATCAACGCAAATCAAAGATCATGATAATTACTTTTCGATTTCTAAAATCGAAATCCCAAATTCATTTATTCGTTCGAATGTTTGCAAAACAAACGATTTCGAAAACGCCAAGTTTGTTAAAACCGCGAAAATTATTTATGTTTTACTATTGCCGTTTGCGCCGTCGGCTTTGAAATCGGTTTAACTTGAATATTCCATTAATTCAGGCTGTTATACAAGCAATGATTACTAAATAAACAGTGGAGCAAAATTCTCTCAAAACTCGTGTCAGAGTTTGTTTCCATTATAGCACGAGAAATCTTGTTTGTTGGCTACTGCATTCGGCTTCGAGAATGTGCGAAGCCGGAGTCAAATCTAATTCCAGAGGATGTAACGTTGTTTGAATCTGTGCACCGGTATCTTGTAGGTAAATATCCTCGAGCGAAAGGGATTCTGAGCCATCAATGGCTGTAATAATCTTTCCTTGGAGGATACTCTCATAACAACCGACCCTTGCTTTACTAACGTTGCTTCCTACTTCAGGAACAAAGGGCCCATCCAACTCGCCATCTTGTCGCAACACAATGGGAACACTCCTACGCCTCGTAAACTGTTCCCGGATTATCTAACTCGCCTTTTGTTCCCGTCAAATTATGTTTGTTCGTTTGATTGTAAGCGAAGTAATTGTGAACACAAACTACAACTCGTTTGGTTATAAAATTCACGTTAAAACTGTGTTGATTCAGATAAAAATTGAATTGTTTGTAAATTTTCGGGATAAATGAAAATGTGTTTTGGAAATTGATGCCATAATGCTTGAACAAACATTTGTAGCTTGTTGGATGGTTCATGTGTTTAAAAATATGAAATTAATTTAACGTTTTGTTAATCCATATCGTAGTAAAGGAAATAAAATGTATAATGATTTTAATTATTTGAACACACACCTTTAGGCAGGAACGATAAACTGATGCACAGGACTGCGCTCAAAATATAAGTGGTGATCAACACCTTCTTCCTTCCAAATCTGTCCAGCACGAACAAACAAGTGAAGTTAGCGGGAATTTCTATGAAAGCAACTAACATAAAGTTAACGTATTTGTTTCCAGCCAAAGATACCGAATTAATTGACAATCCATAGTACACGAACGTGCAAGTGATCCATAAGAAGGAACAACACATCAATCTCTTCCTGATAATGCTTGATCGAATCACCTGCAGGAACACTGACGGCTTCTTTTCGGTTATAAATTCTTCTTTCTCTTCTTTTTCTTCCTTTGGCTTTTTATCTATCTCTTGCAGTGGAGCTAGAGCTTGGTCTGATAGTTCTACATTATTCATTTTAGCTGCTTTCTTAATAATTTCTACAGCTTCGTCATGTCTGCCTTTGCTTATCAGCCATCTGATACTTTCGTTCAGTATCCATAAGTAGGAGAATATCAAGCAAGATGGTGCGTACATAATTCTAAGGAGTGTCCTCCAGTCCTGCAGCAGCCACGATAGTCCAGCCAAAGACATCAAGCCACAAACATAGACTACGTTTATAAGGGTGTTACCAAACACTCTTCCTTTGGGTCCCACAAGTTCCATAGCTGTAAAAAAGTTACTGTATAAAGTTAAAACTCATTGGGTAAAACACTGCAGATAGCTTGATAACTGCAGTAGCTGATTTATTTGATTTGTGTGTTTTCGCTGTCAAGTGTTACTCGTACTTTTCACATCATGATATTTATTATAGTGTGGATTAGTGAGCATTGCCAAACAAAGACTTTATGTTCAGGTAGAAGACGTATACAGATAAATTAGTCTTTAGCACAACAAAAATGAAACTTTGTTATTTATTTAATATTGCCAGATAAATAAAAAAAAAATGTACAAGCTGGCAGGCTGTCTTCCATATTTTTTACAATTTGTGTCTCCAGACCTATCTATACCCTGCCAGGGTTGCGGAATTTGTTCGAAAGAGTCACCGCGGCCCTGGAACGCAAAGGGCCTTAGAAGGAACACGGATGGGTTTTAGTCAGTAAAAGTCTGACACGCCCTTCCGCTCCACCCAGAGCGGAAGAAGTCATTTGATGATTTCCCATTCTTAAAAAAAAACCTATCTATACAGATAGGTCTTTTTTTTTTTTTTTTTTTTTTTTTTTTTTTTTTTTTTTAAGGATGGGAAATCATCAAATGACTTCTTCCGCTCTGGGTGGAGCGGAAGGGCGTGTCAGACTCTTACTGACTAAAACCCATCCGTGTTCCTTCTAAAACCCTTTGCGTTCCAGGGCCGCGGTGACTCTTTCGAACAGATTCCGCAACCCTGGCAGGCTTTGGCCCTAGCGGGCCCCGTCTTTTATGCTGACATCTCTTTGAGGCGCGCGTGAAACACAACGCGCCATCGACCCGGGCCTGGTGGTGATCGGACGGCGAGCCACCCAATGCTCGCCGTCCGCAGGCCCGCGCCTACGGTGGCCGGGGATCGCCCTGCGACTCCCGACGCCCGGGGCGTCTTCTCCTGTTGCGGCGGTTGGGGCGAAGGCCTTGCCTTTCCCTCGCGCGGCCCGCCTCCTCCTTCGCTAGCATTACTGCTTCGCAGAAGGAGGTGACCGCTTCCCAAGCCTCCTCGCTCCGGACCATGGATTCACCCAGGGCCGGACGCGAGAGGTCGCCGCCACCGATCGCCGCGATGAGGACACGGCGGTGCTCAGCCAAAGCAGGGCAGACTTCCACCGTATGCTCCACCGTGTCCTCCGGGCGATCCTCACAGTGCTGACACCCGGGCGTGTCCTCCCGCTTAATCCGAAACAGGTACCTCCCGAAACAGCCGTGTCCGGTTAGTACCTGCGTCAGGCGGAAGGTGAGGACGCCGTAGCGCCTCTCCAGCCACTCCTCAAAGAGGGGTCTTATCGCCGCAATTGTGGCGTGCCCAGCGCTGGGTTGCGACAGTCGCCGTTTCCATATCGCCATGGTATCCTGCCGGAGCTCCGTCCGCCGCGTAGCAATTTGCCGTGGCAGCGGAGTTTCGCCCCGGCGAAGCGCCTCCAAGCGCCACGCGTAAACGTGCGCGAGGGCTCTCGCCTCCAGATCCCATGGCGTTAATCCGGCAAGGAGGCTCGCCGCCTCGCCGGAGACCGTGCGGTATCCCCGGGCCAGCCGGAATACAGATAGGTCTGGAGACACAAATTGTCGAATTACAGGAAATAATACTATTTCCTGAAATTCGTAGTGAGAAAAAACAATATTTTACTTTTATTATATTCTTACCTAAAACAAAAGCTGTCGTATAAGCACCAGCTCCCATTGCAGCTTCCAAAAACTCCAAAGCTACCATCATAATATAATTAACAGAAAACGATCTCGTGAAACCAAATATACAGTTCATGAGAGCAGCTATAGATAACGCAACTTTTCTTCCATATCTATCTGAGATGATACCAGTTAGCGGTAAAGAGACGAACAGGCCGGAGTTATGGATGGTGCCTATAAGTGTCCGCTTCCAGTTTTGACAGCCGAGATCAAACTGAAACAAATAGTTTGGTTAAAAGAGGAATAAATGACCGAACGGTACATGCAGCCTTCATTAGACAAAATTTGAATAGTTAAGTCTGTAAATGTGTCTATGCATCGTGTTCTTGTCCAAATACGTGTCGTCCTATTTTTGCCATTATGCTCTTTAAATTTAATTTGTTTCATATCTTTACTTATACAAAAGTATTTTGTTACATGATCATAATCGCTATGATAAGAATCTTTATTATCATCCATGCGGTAGAATCGTGAGTGCAATATTGTCAAGATATTTTTATTATCAGTTTTGACCATTCTCTCACCTCATGGTAAGCAATGATTTTGGTCGACAGTGGAGCACGCTTGCCTGGAAGTAATCTATTCACTCTTGACTTAAAGACAAATAACATGAAACTATTTCTTTATTCCTTGGATGGCTGGGCTACGGAACAAATACAGCCGGTCGAAGGCTTGGGTGAAGTGATCACGAGGTGAGCAGTCAATCCATTTAATTAAAAGGGAATGACAGCTCACTTCGTGATCACGTGACATCTCAATCGACCTGCAGATACAGGAGCAGCTTATTTAAAATATTTTTTTTCCAGCTGGCCTGCGACGGGAGAGTTGGATGATAGATTTAGATATAGTGTGTATAAAAATCATAGTTTTGTTTATTCCATGAAATAGACGGTGAGCTAAATTGTCATTAAGTGGACACACTGACTAACCCTGGCTGTCTCAGGAGTAAAACAAATGCCAAACTGAGAAACTTTGTCTATTTTTAAAATCCGCGTAGTCATTCCCTGGCTGGGGGCCTTAAATTCATTTGACGCCACCACAGGATAGTCCGGTTAAGCAGTAACCAGCCTTAGTGTGCTGAACTGCGAGAGATATGCCCGTCAAAAAAAAAAAAAAGTGTAGTCATTGAAAACTGCATTGCGTATTAATTAATTGAATTCACTGTATCTTATACCAAAAGTGGGTACTGACTGACCGGTGTTAAGGGGCGTAATGTAACATGTTATAAAGCGAGCATTCGTGCATTCAGTAACTGGAAATGAGCACGAACATGATGCGTACCTATTAGAGTCCGACCGAAACTGGTTTTCCGGCCGAAACCGAAACCGAATATTCGGCCCTGGCTTCAGTTTCGGCCGAAACCGAAACCGAAACCGAACTTTCGGTCGGACACTAGTACCTATGTGTTTTGTTTTACATGGATTTTAGGACACGGAGTTACATAACACGCTCGCTGCAAATGTTACATTACGGCCCGTATCACCGGTTAGTACCAAGTTTAAGACTAGTCGTTTCGCTTACTGCTTTCGTAACTCTTTGTTTATCAACTAGGTGCTCCCTAGCTGCTCCCTAGATGGTGGTGCAAAAAATGCTGCTTAGCAGTTAATTAGCATACTCTGCTTCAGTAAATTTGTGTACGTAAAGTGTTAAATAAATAAGTATGTATTATAAATTCAAATTCTCTATAGAAAATCTGAATTAATCAGGTGCTAATCAGTGTCCAAATTTTTATAAATGAGGGTACTAATTTACTAATAAATAAATAATCAATGGAGTAATTATTATTACTAGCCCGTACTGTCCCACTGTTGGGCATAGGCTTCCCTGCATAGAGTAGTATTTAATAATGATAAAATGAATGAACATGATTATCAAATCCCATAATAGTCAATGTATTAAATCCATTCACCCAGCACGTGCTGGTAAATGTAAATAAAATGATGATAAACGACCGGTGTGGGCCGACATCGTCGACATTATCGGTCAATTGACACGATAACTGGCTCCTGGCGCAAGTAGTGCTGGGTCGCGTGACAATGTGTACGGAGGATTCGAATGATTGGTTGAATTATTACGTTTGGGATATTGATGTTTTTGGTTGGTGACTGTTTTTGTTTGGGCAGCGTCTGTTATTTGTAAGTTCATTTTTTGAACTTCTGAGTGGATTTTAAATTGCTATTGAATATGTTACTAAGGAGTTAGGACAAAGATACAGTGCTAAGCTTTTGATTTGTTTGTCCAATTTAAAGACTATCAAATCGGTCATCTAATGGTTCAATAGAAACCTTTTCTCTCGTCAATAACCATTAATTCAAGTACGTCTAGATTTGGACTTCTTTCACCTGAAGTGATGATGATGATGATGATGATGATGATCATGATCAGGAAGATGATGATGAAAATATGTAATCAATACTTACATCTTTAACGGCCGAGTCTTCGTTACTATAAATATAAGAAGAGCACGTTTCCTTCTCCGTAGTATTAAATATATCTGCCGTACAAGAACTATTACTGTCAGTAAAATTGTGCGCTATAGTAGGGTATCTTAAACATTTGGAATATGCATTCTTTTCCTTTGGTATAGCGTGCGGTAGCCATAAGCTTGTGTTTGATGTACTTTCGCATTCTTGGACTGCGCATCTGTAACAAAGAAAGGTTGGATTAGAAATCAATTAATCAAATTTATTAGTAAATGTAGGTTTCAATACAACAGAATGTTACAGTAATATGGTCAGTTCGCAACATTTTACTCGAGAGCATACAAATAATAATAATGTTGGTGGTGTCGAAACAATAGACACACCACATTTAACATAAAATAACTAAATAACTTACATACTAACAATACACAATTACCAATGTCAGAATAATGATAATAATCTAAATGTTATATATAAGATAAATGTCAGTTGTGTCCTCCATAAACTCTAAAGAAATGTTGAAGTAAGCAATTATGGGGTTTTTCTTCTGGTATTCATGTAGTTGTTTATTTTTATGGAAGATGAGTTTTATGGTATTTTAATTCGATTCAAAGATGTTATTTCAGATTTACATCTACATATATATTGTTAGTAGTAGTACAACTTAGCCTAACATTATTATTAAATTTAATTTACAATAATAAACAACTAGTGTGCCATTGAACTGTTCGTTCAAAGTTACCTTTTTTTTTGTTTTTAGGGATGGGATATTATGAAATGACTTCTTCCGCTCTGGGTGGAGCGGAAGGGCGTGTCAGATTCTTACTGACTAAAACCCATCCGTGTTCCTTCTAAAGCCCTTTGCGTTCCAGGGACGCGGTGACTCTTTCGAACAAATTCCGCAACCCGGGGATCCTACCTACACCAGTTTATTTGGATAAGTGAGATACACTTATCCAAATAAACTGGTGTAGGTAGGATCCCCGGGTTGCACTCAAACAACACTTACCCACCTTCGTAAGAGGGGAGAGTCCCATCGGTCCGCAAACACATTCAGGATGCCATTGGAGGAGGTGCGCAAGCGCGCCATCATGGAAGCGCATCGCTTTCGCATGATCGCTGCGAACCCGTCGACACACGCTTCCACGAACATCCCTGACGCGCTACATCGCCACGGCAACCCCAAAAGCACCCTGTATGCTTTGATCTGTGGTAACTACAGCTTGACTTGAACTTATAAGTTAATTAAAGGCGAACGGCAGAATTCGTACAACATACTTTTTTTGTAGTTCTGTGATAGAATTTGTACCACTTATTAAGGCAACTAAACCATTCATTTTCATGTAACATTAGTATTTTTAGAAGTCCGGATTAATTAATTATAGCAATTAAAAAATTTAAATATATTTAAAAATAGAAATAACAGTAAATATAATTAACCAATTGCACACTATACCTTACAATGAATAATTATTGCATACAATCTTAATAATTAACTATTTAATTCTAGGAATTATTTTCGCCATCAATGTTTTTTTTTGTATTGGCAATTATTTTATTGACAGGTTAGGAAAATCTTTCCTAGTCTCTGTTCAGTTCTTTGCTGTTGTTTTGGATTGTGGTTTGAAACTGCATCTGAGCAATTAAGCAAATTATCTGGCTATTCTTACGTTGAGTTGAGCTACCTGCCCCTTTCTTAGATGAAATAAAATTAAGAATCGATTAAGTAATTATAAGAATAATTAAATAAAATATGTAACTTCCTACAAAAACAAAGTTGTTTTATTTACCCACACTCAAAACTCCATCAGCACTTCATCATCATCATCAAACTATTGCAGACCGCTGCTGGACGTAGGTCTCTCCTTAAGCACCCTACTGAATAGTTACAATTCTCATGTCAATTTGCCAACTTAATGATAAGCAAAACACTACAAAGATAGCACCAGCTATCTAGAACATATTCTTTTTCACCAAAACAATGTTATGTGCCTACACGTTATGATATTTATTGGGACATAACCTCAAAAATAAAACTAGTTATAACTTTTAGGTCCCAACTTCTAAAAATCTAAGAATTTTAAAAGGGCTTGCCTATCGTATTGACTACCAATTAAAACAAAAAATATCCCAAAACACGATATTTTATTAGGTGTACGAAACTCCCATACAACCTTGCCGTTCGCCTTTACTATCCGTCTGTCACAGCTAATATTTTCCGAATCTATTGAAACGATTGAATCGTTTCAATAGTGAGGTTCACATAATGAACTTTTGTGACTCAAAAATCACAGTCGTGTAAAGTACTCGTAAATTGTACATTTTTAATTATACACTTGGGGGACAAGAAGAAACTGCTATGGATTACTCGGAGTCATAAGTCTCAACGTAGAATGACAATCAGGTATATTGTGTTGAAGACTTGGACATTTTAGATGAGTACCTAAACCTACCTATGTCGTGTTTGTGAATACAGACAGAGACATTGCTACGGAAGTAGCAATTCAAAGGTGAAGTCGACGAATGTTTGCACATACGTCTGGTGCATGAGGCAGTCTACTGCCTTAGGATACACTACAAATATTTAATTACTCAGTCGCTTCTTCGTAGTGCGTAACAGAAATAAACGAAGTGATCTTTCACACAGGACCGACTCACAATAGGAAATACGAGATCATTTTCAAATCTATGTCATGAAACTGCTCAAATTCCAATGCTTAAGTTAAATCTAAGTAAAAGAATAAGTAATGCTTCTATTAAATCGTCTCTTAAAACTTAAAATGCACTACGCTAAAAAGGTCAAGTAATATATAGTACCTTCTTATTTGGTATCAGACAAATTAATAATAAAGAAATAATTTATTTTCACACTTATGTGCAGACTTCTTTCTGTGTTAGTTAATGTGAATAATTCTAAGTTGAAATCGTTCATAATTTTTCATTGTAATTTTTAATTATTATTTGGTTTTCTTATTGTTTCCATAGCAGTTTATGCGTACAATATAGTGCATGTAGTGCTGTTCTTTAAGTGATAAGGCACTGGATTGATTTTTCGTAAATGTTATAGTGTACTCATTGTTGAAAAGCCAAATAAAAAAATAAAAAAGAAGTATTAACTAGCTTTTGCCCGCGACTTCGTACGCGTTTATCACTTTTTTTCCCGTTCCCGTAGGAATTTCGGGAAATCCTCTCTTAGTCCTTCCCTACACTCCCCAAGGAAGCTAAATGCCAAATTTCAGCTTTTCCATTACCAGTCGTTTCGGCTGTGCGATATCTGTCAGTTACTCAGTCACTTAATCACTCAGTAACGCAAAAGTTTTATACATATATATTGATTGATAAAGATATTTAATTAAAATATTTACAACAATTTCATAAATTGAAACATCACTTACATGCAAATAATTTTGTATAGTTTATATATTTGTTTTATTTATTTAAATGTTTGTATGTCATAAAATATCAATCGCTTTTTTATACCCTATTGCACCTACTACCATTCTAGAGATTTTAGAGAATGTCTTTGGCATTAAGTCCGCCTCTGTACATTTGTGTGCGTAAAGTGTTAATAAATAAAGAACTTTCAACCTTAAGGTGATCAATAATTAATTTACCTGAATACCTAGTTTTATAATTACCGTTTAAAATGTAAATTCTCAAATAAATACGGACATTTACATCACATTCATGTTGTTTACATTTCATAAAGCTTTGAACATGTTGTTTGCTTCGAAATATTGGGTAAATAGGAATCTAGAATATTCGACATTTTGCCTTTGAAATTACAGCATCGCTATTAATGGTGCATCGGCCATGATTCTATTACGGTTTTAGTAGTTAAAACAAATTGGCTGAATATCGCCTTTGGCTATTGCCTAGCTGTGGGATGATATGGGATTTGTGAGCGGACTGAATTTCTTCCAAATTTTGATATTTGTTTTCAACCGTAATCATCATCAATAAACAAATTAAAATAATCTTTATGACAAAAGTGGTGGTACATAAACGTCCGATTTTTATAATAGATTTTGGTAATAGGTTTACAAGAAGAAAAAGGTTTTATAGTATTTTAAGCAGCAAATGCGTCAATATGACACTGGCGAGATGACAGTTTTCATGGAATAAATAAATAATGTATTTCTAAGTACGAAGTTAAGTCATTAGTTTACTTAAAAAACTATCTGTTGGGTCTAGCCGAAACCTGGCGGCCAGTGTTGCGGATATGTTCGAAAGAGTCACCGCGGCCCTGAAACGCAAGGGCATTAGGGGGAACACGGATGGGTTTATTCATTAAGAATCTGACACTCTCTTCACGCGCCCAGAATGAAAGGAGTCATTTTATGATTACCCATCCTTAAAAAAGTGGTTCATGGTGTGAACTGCGCCCCAATTCGCGTAACTCGTGAAATCGCATATGCTTTCACAAACGAAAGAAACTCCAGAAACATTGCTGGGGAATTTGTTGTGCCACTTCTTCTACCCAGCTAAAACACTAGGAAGTAGTTACGGGCGTGCGTTTTGGGGGACTGTCTTTATGTAGAACTTTGACGTTCATTCACCAAGTGCTGGCATTCAGCCTATTTGACTTAATGACTTTTGATTTTGATTGCTTCACATTAACTTAAAAAATTCGTCTGCCTAACAAGTAAAAACGCAATGAGTGAGGTTGCAATGTTAAAATCAAAATAAAAAAATCAAAATGAAAGGTTATACGGTTAACTGCATTTATGTTTGTATTACGCAGTTAAGCTGCTGTTCTGTGGACAATATAACCGATTATCTTTTAAGATAATTTACGTAAAATATTGGTGTTGCACTGTCGCGTCACGCCTGCCTGCGGACCTCATTTAAGTTTCAGATGTCTCAAAAAAAATAAAAATCGATTTAGAGGCATGATAATTTTAAAAACAATATACAGCTACATGCACTTGGTAAAAGATTTAAATACGAAGATATAATATAGGTAATCTAAAACGATATCTCCCATGTTAATAATCTTGCATAAATGATGGACATGGTGTATAAGTTGTATTTACCTACCGGGTGTCTTTTAAGTTTCAGATATCCCTACAAAAATCATTTCGATTCATCAAACCATGACAATTTAAAAAAAGTATTTACAGCTTATTGCACAGGGTAAAAGATTTAAATACGAAGATATAATATAATCTAAAACAATATCTCCTATGTTAATAATCTTGCATAAATGATGCACATCTTGTCTTTACCTGCCGGTTGTCTTTTATGTTACAGATATCTAAAAAAATCATTTAGCTTTAGAGACATGATAATTTTAAAAATAATTTACAGCTAGTTCCATTTGGTAAATGATTTAAACACAAAAATATCTAAATCAATATCTCCGATGTTAGTAATCTCACGTACATGATCTGCATTTTTTGTATACTTACTGGTGTCTTTTAAGTTTCAGATATCTAAACAAAAATCATTACGATTTCAAATCATGATAATTTTCAAAAATAATATGCAGCTACTAACACTTTGTTGAAGATTTGAACACAAAGACAATTTGACACAATATCTTCTTCTAAAGAAAGAGAGAAAAAAAGAAATAAAGAAAGAAAAGAAAGAAAGAAAAGAAGGAAAGAAAAGAAAGAAAAGAAAGAAAAGAAAGAAAAGAAAGAAAAGAAAGAAAAGAAAGAAAAGAAAGAAAAGAAAGAAAAGAAAGAAAAGAAAGAAAAGAAAGAAAAGAAAGAAAAGAAAGAAAAGAAAGAAAAGAAAGAAAAGAAAGAAAAGAAAGAAAAGAAAGAAAAGAAAGAAAAGAAAGAAAAGAAAGAAAAGAAAGAAAAGAAAGAAAAGAAAGAAAAGAAAGAAAAGAAAGAAAAGAAAGAAAAGAAAGAAAGAAAAGAAAGAAAAGAAAGAAAAGAAAGAAAGAAAAGAAAGAAAAGAAAGAAAAGAAAGAAAAGAAAGAAAAGAAAGAAAGAAAGAACAAGTATTTGATTGCCACAAAACGACATATCTACCCTCATACATAATTTTACTTTTCTTAAACTAAACCCTACACGATAGAAAGAGGGTGACTATTATAATATAATTTAAGAACTACTAACAAGTAGTTCTTAAATTATATTATAATAGTAAAGACACCGTAAAAACTAAATACGAAAAAAAATATATTAAAAATAAACAAAATAATAATTAGCTTACGGATCTGATTAAAGTTTCAGATATCCCTAAAAAAAAATTTCGATTTGTAATCATGGGATTTCAATCCAGAAAAATGTCTCCGATGTTCATAATCTTCTAAAATGATCCCATTTTGTATTTACATCAAACTAAACCACTTTAAGCTTCATATTATTCGACAAAAATGATTTCGATTACAAATCATGATAATGTTTAAAATAATTTTTAGATTATCTTTGTGTAGCTGCTTACACAATGATAATCTAAAACAATACCTCCGCATACGTATGGTTAAATACGAAACTAGAATATTCGATATTTTGCCTTTGAAATTACAGGAACGCTATTACAGGTGCATCGGCCATGATTCTATTACAGTTTCAGTAGTTAAAACAAATTGGCTGAATATCGCCTTTGGCTATTGCCTAGCTGTGGGATGATATGGGATTTGGAAGCGGACTGAATTTTCTTCCACATTTTGAAATTTGTTTTCAATTAATATCAGACCAATATGGTCTCCACGATATAGCTCGTGGCTAAATAATAACAGCCGCACGGGTCGATCTTCAAGGTTAAGCTACGCTTGCCAAGGTTGGTCTGTGGATGACTGACCATCTAAACATATCGAGTTTCCTCCGTGCCTCGAAAAGCACGTTAAGCCGTTGGTCCCGGCTGTCATTTGTAGATATTTGGCAGTCGTCACGGATTGTCAGAAGCCAGTAAATATAACTCCAGTCTTGTCAAAAACTACCGCGTTATCCAGTTCATGGGTTGTGAAGGTCTGGTAGGCAGCCGCTTCACGTAAAATACTGGTATTCAGCTGAATCCGGTTTGACTGGAAGCCGACCCCAATATAGTTGGGAAAAAAGGGCTAGACAGATCAGACACCCAAAGCAAAAATAATAATCATCGAAAAGGTTCAATGAAACGCTTGGTTGGCAACAGGCAAATATTCGATTTATCCCTAATTGACGCTGAATTATGATCGTTATTTGTCACACTCAATTCCTATCAATATCACAATATATTACAACTAATTAGGACGATCAAAGCAGTTACTTGATAAGTGGTTGATTTTATCAATTTGTTTTTTAGATGAATAGCTTTTCGTTTATAAAGGAGCCTTATTGATACAGGCAAGATGTTTTTTGAAGTGAAAACTTCTTTAGTCGTGTTGGGCACTTTTTGGGTGAACAAAAATCATGAAACTCGCGTCATCGTCACCGAATGCTTTGGGTGAACAAAACTGCGTATGCCCCTATATGTTAGGGCACACGCTGGGAGCTAATTTCGTCAGTTCTGTCAGACAGATTTTAGTTTAAAATATCCGGTCACACCTAAGGCAATACAGTTGGCCGGCGGAATTAAAATTATAAGATGGCATAGGTGCCAGGGTTCCGGAATTTGTTCGAAAGAGTCACCGCAGCCCTGGAACACAACACGGTGGAGCATACGGTGGAGATCTGCCCTGCTTGGGCTGAGCACCGCCGTGTCCTTGTCGAGGCGACGAGCGGTGCGACCTTTCGCGTCCGGCCCTGGTTGAATCCATGGTCCGGAGCGAGAAGGCTTGGGAAGCGGTCACTTCCTTCTGCGAAGCAGTAATGCTGCGACGAAGGCGGCGGCCCGCGCGAGGGAAAGGCAAGGCCCCAACCGCCGCTACAGGAGAAGACGCCCCGGGCGTCGGGAGTCGCAGGGCGATCCCCGGCTACCGTAGGCGCGGGCCTGCGGACGGTGAGCGTTGGGTGGCTCGCTATCCGATCACCACCAGGCCCGGGTCGATGGCGCGTTGTGTTTCACGCGCGCCTCAAAGAGATGTCAGCATAGAAGACGGGGCCCGCTAGGGCCAGAGCCTGCCAGGGTTACGGAATTTGTTCGAAAGAGTCACCGCGGCCCTGGAACGCAAAGGGCTTTAGAAGGAACACGGATGGGTTTTAGTCATTAAGTGTCTGACACGCCCTTCCACTCCACCCAGAGCGGAAGAAGTCATTTGATGATTTCCCATAAAAAAAAAGATGGCATGTCTCTCTTTAGGTTCGTTAATTAATACCAAATGGAAAATTCCAGCTACAATAGCTTCATTTGAAAAACAATTTGTATAACATTTTAAAACTCAAATTACCTACATAATATACGATTTCTTTCATATCATCACTTTTCATGAAAACTCCTCAATTTATTCACCTCAAAAATTACTCTCAGTAATTTTTGTAGGTACACCAAATGATACTCAATCACCTAGTGAAAAATATCTGTCTGTCGATCGCGTATCGTAATGATAATTAATATCAGTCGGCCTCATGATTGATTGCAGGTCGCCCAGCTGTTTGTGATGGCGTCTCAGGGTGCTATAAGATTTGGGGGCTGGTCGAAGATGGAGGCGGGGAGAGGGAAACTTTATAAAGTTGCTTGTAGAATTTCGGGGTTTTTACTTGTGGGTCTCAACGGATAATTGCAGATTGAAATTGAAAAATATCCTGTGAAATTGTAAACTATTGTTACCACCAAGACATGGATATTTTGGAAACTATTGGATTTGAATGGGATTTATTGTATTTAAAATGATTTGTGCACAATATCGGGAAATTATAATCTTTATAAAGATTTATAACAATCTTACTGAGTTTGCAGTTATCCGGTGACTTGGACATTTTAAGTATCTCTTCTTCTTTATTTAACCCTCTAAGACTGATCTGTTACTATTTGTTTTCGGTTTAGAATTCCCGAACTCGAAAGTGTGAAATCCTGTAATGTTTATGATTGGTCCTGATCGTCAGTTTGATATTATTGTTATTTTTGCAGAACTCACCATTTAAAGAAAACTACCAGGATTCATTTCAATGAAAACCCACCAAACGTAAATATATAACTAAGAATGTCAAGTCAATTACAAAAAATGTCCACCAGTCTATTATAGTCGTTGCTATAGCTATTTTTACTCCATATCTTAAACCCCAGCTGATATAGGTATCCGTGTCAACCAAGGTCTACATCGTACGACCTGGTCGTGATCCCCACGTGCCTGATAATGATAATCGAGCGACGCCTCGTCGGCCCACATCCCGGTTCTTTGATATCATATCGGTTTTTAGTTGTTTGTGTTCATTCACTAAAATATACAAAAAAATTAGGTGCCTACTACAGTTCTGTCAAAGAACTGAAACAGTGAGCACCATCAGATTAAATTATCATCAAAATTATCCTTTTGATAATTATGATGGACCGGCTCTAGTTTAAATGTAAGGCAAGTCACCCAAAAGGCACTGGAAAGGACTATTGTCCTCGCGTGATCAAATGACAAATGAAGATATTCGTAGAAGAAATGTTTCCGATATAGCCCGAAGAATCGCCAAACTTATGTGGGCAGGGCACACTCTTACAACAGATAGCCTTTGAGGTCATAAGGTTCTGGAGTGGCGACCGTGTACCAGAATACCTGGGTATTCTTGGAAGGTCTTCCACAAGGTAGACCGATAACCTGGTGAAGACTGTGGGAATCTGCTCAATGCGAAACGCACGGAACTGGTCGGTGTGGTGAAACTTGGGAAACCCTCAGAAGATAAAGATAGTTGGATTGCTGTAAAACCTTCTCTCCTGTGAAGAGACTATTTGACTTCAAAGGGAATTTATCTTGTCTCTATTTGCAACCGTTCAGTATCATTACTACCTGCATCATTATTCAACCTTACGCTCTCCAGGTCATCAATCGTTGGATTCGTTTTTCTTAATAACTTTGTTTATGTGTATGTATCTATGTATTTATAATTTTACCATCTTTTTTCTTCTCTCTATTTTTAGTTTTTCTTTAAGTTGCACCTGCACCACCCTAAGGTCGACTGGTAGAAAATGCCAGAGGCATTAAGTCCGCCTTTGTACAGTGGTTTCACTTGTGGATAAAGTTTTAATAAATAAATAAATAATACTATTGCGGCACGTGTGATTGGTCGCTCCAGTATCAATTGTGGTAAATTTTCTTACGACCGTATTAAGTCAGTACAGAGGACAGTTCATCAGAGTAACATTCTTGAACTACAGAAATTTGGGGGAACCCTATGTCAAGCAGTAGACGTCTTACGGCTGAAATGATAAATGTGCGCCAGCGCCAACAGTAATTTTATTTTTCAAACATTTTGAATATCGAAAAGGCGATATGTGTTTGCAACGTAGGAAAGAATTGTTTTATAATCGCTTAAAAATTCCGCTTGTTGACATTAATTTGATATACACGTGTATTTCTAGTAATGCTCTTAAAATTATAGAAGGACAACTAATTTGCCCTATTGTATTTAATGCATTATCCATGGCAATTATTGCATTTCATTTTATAGCATTACTAGCGATTCGCCCCGGCTCCGTACGTTTCCGTACATTTAATATCATCTTACGAAACTGATAATACTGTCAAAAAGTCTGTGATACATTAGACTACAAATATTTAGGTCAACGAACTGTTATCATACACGCGGATATCATACTAAGTCGAGATGATGTTATCTGACATCAATACTTGAACATTGTTTCAGGAAATATTAAGACTTCTAAGAATTGATAAGTCTGTGGGTTTAAGGAAGAATTCACACGTAACACAACCACACCACATTGCAACGACAAAAAGTTATCCAGCGGTGATTTCGTGGAGACATTGTCGCTGCAACTTCTTGCAAAGGTTGCCAAGGTTACCGACATAGCCCGAAGGATCGCCAAACTGAAGTGGCAGTGGTCATCATCGACCATCTGTTCTGCGAGCAATGTGCCCACATTGCTCGCAGAACAGATGGTCGATGATGCCGAATATTTCTGGAGTGGCGACCGCGTACCGGAAGAAGAGCGTTGGATGGCCTCAAATAAGGTAGGCCGATGACCTGGTGAGGGTCGCGGGTAGCCGATGGATGCGAGACGCACAGGACCGGTTGTTGTGGCGACACTAGGGTGAGGCCTATGTCCAGCAGTGGATGTCTTTCGGCTGATATGATGATGATGATGATGCATTGTGATAACTACAAAACGTCGATGTAGTTACGTTGTGGCAAGAATTTGCTCATCGCTGGTGGTTGCGATGTGTATCCCAACCACACGGTTGAATTTAGCGGCAAAATGTCGTCCGTGTGAATTCAACTATTCATTTTCATACAAATTAATGCCCGGCCACGTCTTGTTGTTGTGGTGTGGTTGTAGTACGTGTAAATTCTTCCTAAGACACAAAGTGGCCGTGTGGTTGACGCCTGACTTTGTCGTGTTACAGTTGCCTGATTTCATGAAAATCGTGCAGTTGTGTCATGTAAAGATAACGCAGTCACATCTGACGAGAGCGAGCGATATCGCAACGCTAAAACAATATGCTACTATGTGTTCAAGGCTTATTATTACCTATGATGAACGCGCCAATCTCTGGGAGTCGGATTTGGAAAATTGTTTTGTATATGATAGTTACATTCATAGGGAAGGCTATAGGCTATACGGAAACGGGAAAAACGGGATGTGCGTGTACGAAGTCGCGGGCAAAATTTAGTATTATCATAAACCGCTCGGCCGCCGAACGCTCCGCCATACATCGCTCCGCTAACTCCTTGGTGGCCGCAGTGCGAGACTGGGACAACAGCCCTCTTCATCAAAGATGGCAGTCCTACCATACGCCGATAACATGATTCGCGGCGTTTAAGTTTGCATTTGTCATGTTATTGCAACTTATTTTTTATAGTTTACTCTTATTTATGTGTTCTATTTGGATGTGAATCTGGCAATAAACAATTTCATTTCATTTCATAAAGAGGTATAATTGTTTATTTAAATGTTTGTATAAGTTAATCTCTAGAATTAACGACTCGATGACGAAAATTCTCCCGCTGATTGAAAGCTCGCTGTATTTCTTTTGCTGAGAGATAGAACGAAGCACAGAAAATCCTCATTTTAACGAAATATTTATCATTTAACATTATTCATATTTCGTGGACCGAATCAAAAGTTAGCATTAAGACATGCAAATTTATTTTGACATTTATACTGTGACCTCTTTTTTATGCACTGACGTTTAATTCGATGGATGATCGAAACATTTTTATCTTGTTTTATTTATGTTTTATTGGCATCACAAAGTTATACGAGGGTATGGAATTTGAATGGTACTAAAAACTTCGTCATTATCAAAACATACAAATCCCAGATATAATCTTTGAAGTCCAAAAACCCTTACAACACAAGTCTTTCGACAGAAGGGTAATATGACTTCAGAACTAAAACGGGTAACTTCAGGAGCAGGCTTCAAAACTAGGGCAAATTCATATAAGCCAGGACTGTAGCTGCCTAATCTCAGCTAATGTTCTGATGAACATTTACATACGGCGGCATATGGGACACTGTTCTACAATGTCGCTGCAAATTCATGATATTTTCCTGTATGAGGTAGGTGGAGAGTTTGACACTTATTTATAACGTAAGTAGGTTTATTTTTGGATGTAGTATCGGGTTGACGGTATGGGGGTTGAAATTTAAAGAGGGTCCAAAAAATCTGGTAATTGCCAATATCCTCGATTATCAAAAAAAATAGAGTTAACTTTTTTCTTTTTTTTTTTAAGGATCATCAAATGACTTCTTCCGCTCTGGGTGGAGTGGAAGGGCGTGTCAGACTCTTACTGACTAAAATCCATCCGTGTTCCTTCTAAAGCCCTTTGCGTTCCAGGGCCGCGATGACTCTTTCGAACAAATTCCGCAACCATCTAGATTTAACTTGATTTCTTATTTTATTTATTTATTCATTGCACACAATGTACACACAGTTACAGACACTGCTAAACTTAAAGAGTACATTACCCTGTTAGGGCGCAGCAATCAACTTATGGCCAATAACAAAACAACGAAATTATTATTGATTATCTTTAAAAAATATTAACAAAATAATTTTCTTTGTATAATATAATTAAAGTAAAAAAAGTAATCCTCTGGAAGCGAGATTAATAGAACCGGTCGATGTGGTGCAACTGGGGGGTTGCCTATTTCCAGCAGTGAACGACCCTCGGTTTAAACGATGACGATGATGATGATTGATTTTGTTTAAAATAATAATAATGTATTGGTCCTATGTGGTATGCATGCAATCTGAAGCCCTCTTTCACCAAAAGCTCAATTCTATTCTTTGTCTGCGACTTATGCCCGGTTTCTGAGGTATTTTATCGGTCGCACTGACAAAATCTTCCACTATAGGTATGACTCTAATAAAATAAATAGTTTAAAAAAAAATGTAAATACTGAAAGCCATATTTTCAGCTCCAGAACTTCCACAAAATGGCACACCCCCCGGTAATACGGCACAGCTGGAATGATTTGAGTGATGCAAATGTATGCTAATGCGGTGCATGGCGCGTCTGGGACTGACTGCGCCTTTCGATCCGATGCTTTGACGATTTGCGTTTAAGATGTTAAGGAATGAGGGTTATTTAATTGTATTTCTTTAGGAAAAAGCAGATAATTATTTGAAAGCTGTGAGGGGCATGTTTTAATTTTCTTGAATGATTTCGGACGGTGATAAAGACCGAAACGTAATGCACCGGATCAACTCAGGATGGATGAAATGGCGACAAGTGGAACGACTTTTGACCCACGGATGCCCCTCAAGTTAAAGGGCAAAATCTATTAGTCCGTGATAAGACCTGTCGTACTGTGTGATCAGAATGTTATGCTGTGAAAAAGACGGATGAGAAAAGATTGCATGTAGCGGAGATGAGAATGTTGAGATGAATGTGTGGAGTATCGAGACTGGATAAAGTGAGGAATAAATACATTAGAGGTAGTTTAAAAGTGGCGCCAGTGACGGAAAAGTTGAAAGGGAACCGCTTATCTTGGTATGGTCATGTGAAGAGGAGAGATGAAATGCATGTAACTAAAAGAGTTATGAATATAAATGAGGATGGATGGACAGGGAGAGGAAGACCAAAGTAAAAGGATGGATTGTGTTAGAAGTGATGTGAAAGAAAAGGGAGTGACCTAGTGATAGCGTGACGTCTGATAGGACAGAATGGAAGAAAAAAAACGCGTTTCGCCGACCCTCATTAACATGGGATAAGGGCAGGAAGATGATGATTCTGATTCTATGTCCTTATTCAAAACCGGATGTGTATAATTAACTGGTTTTGTGGAATACCAGTCCAAAGTGTAGTCCTAAATTATTTGGGGTCGGCACAGCATGTCTTATTCTAACAGACATCTCTTTATCTGCTGTTTATAATATGTCCTTTTGAATTTACCGATTGACCTGCTAAAAATATAATTTATTTATTTCTGCGCTTGTATATTTTCTACTAGCTTGTTTATAGTATCAATAAGTTTTTATGGAAAGACAATTGAATAAAAAATAACTTTATGTACAATAGTGGTACATATGTGCGAACATAATATAACGAGAAATTTTCCACCTTTGGAAACACCACATTCGGGTTAACGAAATAGGACAAAAAAGCCATACAAAACATCACGTCAGTGATGATGAAATAATAGAATATGTATGTACATATATGATCATATATATACATACATATGTATACAATCATATATACACATTTTGCAATGCTACTGATTAATACTTGTGTCAATATTTTAATCGTTTTACAAACAAAACATTTAATATAACATTATTGCGTACTGAAACTGACTAAATATTGTCTCTTCCATCTAATATTATGTATTTGAATAATATTGAAATAACTGTATTTACTTATTTGTTTTCTAATATGCCTGCGATATTACGTGGAAAAGTAAATAATATACATAGTATGATAATGTGTGTTTAAAGGCAAGTTCACATTCATGTTTATTTATTGAAATATTGACAATTTCTGACTTGTCTACCTTTTGCACAAACATCAAGCGGAAATAATGCTCGTACCAGGGGGGCTTCAAACTACGAGCTTCGGGCTTAGTTGCGGGCGTATTCTACTCCGTATCACCTACGGACTTACGATTAGTTCCGAATCCGAACTAAGAATGAATGACAACACGATTTGACAGTAACTGTCAAATCGTGTTGTCATTAGGTTAGGTGATACGGACTAGAACACGCCCGTAATTAAGCCCGAAACTACGGGCTTCGGGGTTAAAGAGTAGCCCCCCTGACACGACAAGATGTATTATAATCTCATGTGAATGTATAGGGAATTAAACTAGTACCTTGAAAATAATGGGCAGTGGCTACTTTTTATTTTTTTATAAATATATAAGAACACATGAGATGTTACGAAAGGAGCAAATTCTGAGTTATGTAAGTATTCAGTCCCAGAATTCAGCATCTATTTCATCATAAGGATTTCGATGAAACTTGGCATTTTTTACAAGCCCGCCACACATTCCCAACCACTGTAACTCCTGAAAGCCAGAATCAACAATGGCGACCACCAGAAAAAACGCTGAGTCAGTGAAGCTCGACGCGTCCCGGTGAAACGATTTAATTGTCTTGGATCCTGCAACGAAATTAATCAGAAAAGCAAAGCGAAGGAGTAGGAAAAAAATATAATTTCCACTTCCCTCAAGACAACTTGGCATATGGGGTAGACCATGTCATATTATAAGTTTTATTTCGGAAGTATATGTTCCCTTGGGATCATTTTATACATTCACGGGGCCGAAACCGCTGGTTGAAAGTAGTATATCTGTCACCGGAAAATTGCAAACGCCGTAAGATTGTAAAATATCGCGTGAAATCGTAAACTATTTTTTCTTATTAAGACAGCGATATATTAGAAACTATTGAATTTGAATGGGATTTGATGGGATTTTTCGATTTATTATGAAAAAAACGATTGTTTCATAATAAATCGAAAAATTATAATCTAATAAACATTTAATACAATCTTACGGAGTCAGCTATTTTCCGGTGACATATCCATATTTTGACGAGACAACGTCTAATAAATAGATGAACGCCGGCTGCACACACGAAAAAGGATGACTCATTGTAACGTTACGCTCATTGTAACGTTACGATCATTACATCAATGTTTTGTTATGACGTTGTCACGTTAAACTATCATCCGTAAACCGACTTTACAGACAACCAATTTTTTTGTAAACGAAATTCACGATTCTCCATAGAAACAACCGTAACGTCTTGAAGCATACTTATTTTACGACAAACAAATAAAAATATCCAATTCAAATTCAATACACAAAACGTTATGCAAATTGTCATCTCCGTCCGCCATGTTTTACGTCAAGAGCCTTCCCTCAAAGCCGATATTGTCACGCGTTTGAAATCGCGCGATTGCATCGCTGCAGGTGTTCGTGAGTAAGGAATCTAATATTTGTCTAGTTTTATTTTCCTGTGAAAACAACATGGGATAAGGGTAGGAAGATGATGATGATTATCATTTTATCCTAACCTTTTATCAAACATGTTGAGGTCTGAATAGATACTATTTTGTTGTATAGAGCGACAGTCTATCTGGCTTCCATAACAGTATAATACCCTTGGCAAGGCTGGCTGTCAGATTTTCTGGGAACTGAGTACCCGTAACGACTGTCATAAATGTACAAATGACAGCCAGGACCAACGGCTTAACTTGCTTTCCGAAGCACGGAAGAGTCCCTGTTTATAATGAACGGACGGTCACCCATCTGCGGACTGAGTGGTCCCGTAAAGTTGCCCGGGGGTCCTACTATGATGTGCCATTGCCATTCAAAGTCAAAGTCAAAGTCAATTCATTTATTTCAACTAGACCATTAAAAGGCACTTTTGAACGTCAAATTTACAGTTTAAAATTAAAATATAAGTGACTCTAGTTGTCCATTCGCAAAAAGTAGATTCTTATGGAGAAGAACGGACAAGAAACTCCATAGTGACTCCATTATGATTCCGTTGTGAAAAAGAGATACTGCTATGCGTCTTGTGTAGCTCCATCTTCCCCCTACACCAGAATCATGATGATTTTAAGACCCTAACCTCGTGGGAGTTAATGTCCGGTCCTGGGGGGTTACTCTCTAAGCCCAAAGTCCGGAGTTTCGGGCTTAGTTGCGGGCGTATTCTACTCTGTATCACCTAACCACAAAGAATTAATGACAACATGATTTGACAGTTACTGTCAAATCGTGTTGTCATTCATTCTTAGTTCGGGTTCGGAACTAATCGTAAGTCCGTAGGTGATACGGAGTGGAATACGCCCGCAACTAAGCCCGAAACTACGGACTTCGGGCTTAGAGAGTAGCTCCCCTGACACAGCTTGTCAGTAAAACAAGTTTTATTTAGTTTTTAGTTAGTTGATAAGTTTTTTTCCTTTAGTTTTGTGTTTTTGTGCGTCATTTCTAGCAGAATAAACGTGTTTTATTTGTTCTTGTTTCTTTTTAGGGTTCCGTAACTCAAAAGTTAAAAAAAGGAACCCTTATAAGATCACCGCATATGTCCGCCTGTCTGTCTGTCCGTGTGTCACCATCCATTTTCTCAGGAACGGGTGGACCTGACAAGTTTTTCTTAGTTTAGGGTTCCAATACAACTGTTACCTATTACTTAACTACGAGCTCCTGAAATATATATCAATCCCAAGATAAAGTCGTAATGAACCAAAATAATAACTTAAAAAAAATTACAGTATGGACATTCCGGGCTGTCGGTTTATTTTTGTGTTTCACTCAGTAGGTACGTAATCTAAATAGGGCTATGTAATCAATTGTATACATTCCAATGATGCAACTACATTGTTGCTAATTGGCACAATAAAAGCGGTTCGGTAACAATGGTGTACAGTCATGAGCAAAAAGCACATAATGATTGGCGAATTTGAGAATCTTTGAAAACTATTGAATTTGGATAAAATTTACTGTATTCAAAATGATCTGTGTTCACTATACGTGTTTATATTTTATTTTTTTGTGAGTGGCGTCTCGCAGTGCAACCCATTAGGTTTAAGGTCTGCTTAACCGGGCTTGCCTGTGGTGGCCTTAATATAATATTAAAGCCACCAGCCAGGGCTTATAAAAACTTACAAACTAAGCCACTACACGCTAAGGGCACCCCCTGTGGGGTACGGGCCTCGGGCTTAGGGCGTCGCTGGGGGGAGGACAGCTAGGGATGGGCTGGATCGAACTAGACTATAAAACGTGTAAAAGGTTATCCTAAAGTAAATTTTTGGCTAGCAAATTATGATGGCAGCTTCTAAGAATATTTTTTTTTAAAAACAAAATCACGGGTTTCCGGGATTGCACAATTAATAAAACAATTTATAAATTTAACACCGACCTCTAGTTCTGTCCGTAAATAGTAAAAATAATTTAATGCTTTATACTTTTGCTCGCACGTGTACCTAATGTGGAATGTTGGTATTTATGTGCTCGCTGTGTTATTCATCAGTTGTGGAAGGAAGTCCGAATATTATTCCAATGAGAATTTTTCCTTTCCTATCCCACTTCCATCTAAAAATAAAATTTTAAATTCAGTATTTTTGGATGTGTGTTACTAAGCTTTCGCCTAAACGGCTGGCCGGATTTAGATAAAAGGTGGAACACGGGTAGACTATGATCATCATATTTTCTAGTTCCTTTGCGAGATTCCTTATTATGTTTGGGAGAACGACTATCACGCCTTTCATTTTTCTAAAAACTTCCCAACTGAGTTTTGTGGTTAGTTTAACCCTAATTTTAAACAAATAGGTACTTTATATATTTATTTTTATTAATGTTCAAAATATACAACGTGTAACAGAATAAACGCAATACCTCTTAAGGGGCCATTGTACTCATCATCATGAACAACTTTTACTATGGGACCAACACTGAAATCGCGAAAAAAAAGTCGACTTCCCCAAACACTTATGAGCGCATAACTCAACAAAATGTACTGAACAACAGATTTTTTTCGCCATTTCGGTGTTTGTCCCAGAGTGTCAAATATATATGCTAAAAAACACAGTAGCCTTTGATGGCTTATACATAATAATATGTATATACATAGCCATTATATGGCTAGTGAGTTCGGAATAAGGCTATTAATTAATACTAAGAAATAGATGATAAATTTGTGAGTTTTACATTGTAATAATGTTTTTAAGTATTTAATTTAGCACAATTAAAGATGGCAGTAAGTGTTTACAACTAAAGTGTATACTCATAATATGTAATTTGCAATGAGATGAGTTGAAATGGATGAGTGAGAGAGATTTAAATATTTGGGACAGTGTCTTTAAAACGACAAAAGTTTCGACTCAACACAATAGCGTCTTTTTGTATGACCATAAGTTGTGAACTGCGCATGCGACTATTCACCTCTATTAATGCTATGCCATAAGAACCATACACTGGCGGATGTAGTTGTACGTTTTTTGTATTTTTAGGTCTTCATTATCGGCAGGAATAATATTTTGAACGTATCCCCGGATTAAAACATAGTACCTATACTTTTTAGGGTTCGGATAAATTGTAGACTTATGCTCTGATTGGTCGCCAGTTTATGTCAGTCCACAATTTCTCGAACCGACACGGAGAAATTATAGACTATCAAATTTTGATGCGATTCAGTTGAGAATTTATCGAGTGTTTGCAATCTCTCAAGTTATTTTATAATCTTACGGAGTTTGCCATTTTCCGGTAACATATATATATTTTATAACCGACTATCAGTCCCGACAGATTTTGTTCTGTCCGAACATAAGTTTTTCAAATAATAAAAACTAAAACTCGATTGCAGGGCCATCTGCTGGGTCCAATTGTAAATAAAAACTTACTCAAACACACACAAAAAATCGATCCAGCAGATCAGGATCAGTTTAGTAACATACCCACGAACAGAAGAATTATTTACATAAAGAAATTGGGTAGACTTTCAATAAAATAAAAGAATCCTACATAAGAAGAATACGTATGCATCACAACGTCCCTAGTTCATACTGCTGGGTTACAGGCCTTCACTTTGTGTTAGGGAGTGCGCCGTAATCACACGGGCCCAATGCAGATTGGTGGGCTCAGTGAGGGTTGATGGGCCCAGTGCGGGTTGATGGGCCCAGTGCGGGTTGATGGGCCCAGTGCGGGTTGATGGGCCCAGTGCGGGTTGATGGACCCAGTGCGGGTTGATGGGCTCGGCGCGGGTTCGTAGGCCCAGCGCAGGTTTGTTTGTCCAGCAGCCCTACTATGACGTGCTAATGCCATCCAATTCCGAAGATGTAAACGGGATAGTGCTATTCGCTATGTATAGCTCCGTCTCCCTCTGAGAGCGGATCATGATCATTTTAACACTTCAAAGTAGCCTCAGGCCTCAGTGCAGGTTGGTGAATGTCACAATGTCTTCGATTATATGGGTCTAGGGCATGCATGCATGACTTCCTCATGATGTCTTCTTTAGCAGTTTTCCTTGTAGGTAAAATCATGTTTAGTTTTTGTAATAATTTAGGTAAGTGTTCATAAGATGATACACAAAAACGAGTCGCTATTTATAATAACATGTTCTGTGATTTTTGTCGGTTTCAGACAAAAAATAAAAACATTAAGGTAAAATTCGTTCGAAGGATCGCCAAACTGAAGTGGCAGTGGGCAGGGCACATTGCTCGCAGAACAGATGGTCGATGGGGTCGAAAAGTTCTGGAGTGACGACCGCGTACCAGTAGACGCAGCGTTGGAAGGCCTTCCACAAGGTGGACCGATGACCTGGTGATGGTCGCGGGTAGCCGATGGATGCGAGACGCAAAGGACCGGGTGTTGTGGCGACACTTAGGGGACGCCTATGTCCAGCAGTGGACGTCCTTCGGCTGATATGATGATGATGATGATGAAAATTTATTTTGCAGGAAATAAATTTAAAAAAGAATATCACATGGTTAGTTACAATATTGATTAACAGATTATTAATGCAATTTTTCAATGGTGAATTAGAATTTAAAATCTGTTTATCATTATTTATACTAATCACATGGTTTGATTTTGTATGAATAAGCCGTAGTATGTAGTTAATTAATGTCATGTTGGAGTGGCAATTATTTTTTTTCCAAATTTTTCCAGATATTATATTCAATTTATTGTTGCATTAAGTTCGCCTAAGTATGTACCACTACAGCTCTCTGCTTAAATAAACAAATAATAGTACATTGTTCACCGAGAGGAGAAAGTGACCGATTACCGTCGAGGGTGTCGTTTGAAGCCCGAGCCGTAGGCGAGGGCTTTAAAACACCCAAGATCGGGAATCGCAGTTTCTCTCGAGTGATACATAGTGCTTTATACTACACCTAGAAGGAAAATAAAAAACGAAATCTTTACTAATTGAAATTTATATTGAAATTGTTGCAGTTAAAACTGAATCCTCAAACAACACACAAATTGGAAATGGCGCCAATGGCGTCTGCAATTTTCACATGTTCTTTTTTCAAATTGTTTATCCTGCCGCCGCAGGGTCGCACTGCCAGCCCGACACCATCCAACACACAGCTAGTGGCCAGTGTCATTTTGCGAACTTGGAGATAAAAACTCACTGTAAAAACTTTTTGGCTTTTGATATTTAGGTTACCGGCGCATAGTCTTACCCAAAATTAAAAAAGAAAAACCATGTAAGAAATGGATTTTCATACACTTTTCTCTCCCGCTCAGATGCGTTTTCTCCCCGCATATTTGTTCGATATGCAATGACGTACTTTCTACCGTAAATTTGATAAAGTATCAAGGTACTTTCCAAGCAGGTGTAGTATAAAAATAATTTCTAATAGCAATCGTACGTTTGTATGATATAATAAACTCCAATGTACATAAGGATAGTTATAAAATAAACTTCAATGTTATTCGATAAACGTCATGGGATAACACTATCATTATATTGAATTAATTTACTATAGGCAATCTTTTCAAACATTTATTTTTAGAAACATACGATAATTTTACAATATGGGTCACATACCTAAGTGAACCGAGGAACCCCAAATTTAACATCGACGTCAATACGCATGCGCGAACTTGACTAAGGGTGGCGTGACCGGTGCATGACGCACGTCAAAATCTACAGCAATATAACCCCAAAACGAAAATACACCGATTTACACTGATTTACACAAAGTATAGAAGATTTTGTACTCTCAGAAGTGCAAACGCCTCGTCAGAAACCACTTTCGATTTTAGTTCTGTCCTCTTTAAGTCATAGAAGTAGAAATAAAATGCTCGACTCACCTGTAATCGATGTCTGCGGCCTCAAACACAAATACAGAGCCGTACATTCCCGCCAAGAAGCACGGAAATAAAAATAACGCATAATTTATAACGTTATACTTCCCAAAAGGACCTAATTCCTTTAAAATCACATCTAACCCAACTGGCGTCGTTTCCTTCGACATTTTTGCTAAAATTATACTATCAGCCTTGATTAGAACACTTTAATTATCACTCGGAATGCTTTTATTTATATTTTAATTTATAAAAATACGTTTCAACAACACGCGTTGTCGAAATCTCGCGATTTTGATGTCAAATTTGACAGACCCGCACGCATGCGTATTTGGATGCTACGTGGTCATTTTTGCAAACGAGTCAGTTTTTTTTTTCGCCAAACGAGCGGTCCCGGCAGATGTCTAAACTTGTATGCGTTTGAATCAAAAATAAACAAGAAAAACCGGCTAAAGTCTGTTGTAAACGAAGAGATATTGTTCTGATTGCGCGAAAGAAACCGAGTATATTCACAGTTTGTGTTTTACATCGGAGGAAATGAGATGGATGTAGTTTTATTGTTTCGTCTCAAATGTCATGAGGGCTTTTTAAATTGTCACCAGAATAATCGTAGTATTTTTGATAGCATGATTAGTTATTTTAATGATAGTGTGAATTTGTAGTAAAGGATGAGTGTAGGTCAATGAATTTCATCGTCCCAAATATAAGATAAGAGCGAATTATTTTTAGGCCAATAGGTGATGTAATGTAACATTTATTTTGAAACAGTTGTTTGATTATAGCGTGATTTTGTTATTTTTAGCACGTAGTTTATATTATGCGTAACGATTTAGGCATGTGGGGTTTTCAAAATTAGATGAATACATGGTAGTAAACTAGTGATTAATAAAATAGTTTTAAGAGTTATTTTGAATAAGTCTGAACTAAATACATGTGCAGCGGTCTTGTGAATAATTTAATACTATATGCTTATTAGCTGATTTATGAATATTAAAATGATTCAAGGTATTAGCTAGCACGTGTTAGATTTTTCTTTATACTAAGTAGACATATTAGTATGTACAAAGATGCTCAAGGCGACAATGTGACATAGCTCTCACGATAATTTAAAACGATTAAAATGCAATTATTTTGTATATCATACATACGCTTCAGTTGCCATAATCGTGAAATTACATAAAATCATTTTCACTGATTTCATTGGTCATAATCGATCAAGTGTCATAATAATTTTAATGAATAATTTGAATGCATAAATTTATTAGCTATATTTTTTATTTTCGATACTGTCGTTTTCCAAAACATTTCATTTTTCAACACTCACCAATTCCGTTTTAGTTACATATGGTGTGAATTGATCACGGTTCACCCTTGTTTGATAGAACAACGTTTGATATAATATTACTAAATCGAATTTTAGTTGCAATAAAGTAATTTCGAAGAATTATTCATTTGACCGAATAATTCATTGGTAAATTTTTATTTAGCGTAATTATTTATTTGAACTAATGTCATTTGAACTAATTTCATTTCGCCGAATTTTCAAATGCACTAATTTTATTCTTTATACCCTATACACCTGCCACCCTCAACTATTGTTACCAGGAGAAACTGGATGCAATCCACCCAGAAGTAGGAGCCCCGCGAGCGGGGCTCCGTCGACCAAGCCCACCCTCGACCATGCATAGAATATTTTAAGTTTTGGTTAAGTGTTAAATACATGGTTATACCATCTGAACATTACATCAAATGAACATTATACCTTTTGATCATTAGCGCAAATGTTGTTATAGCAAATAAATATTCGATGAACTGAAAATTCTGTCAAACGATATTATACAAAGTGATGATTTTCTTAATTTTTCGTTGTTCGATTTAGTAATATTATATCAAACGTTGTTCTATCAAACAAGGGTGAACCATTGATCACACCATATGTAACAAAAAATAAACCTAATGCATGCTTACTTTGCAAAACAGGAAATTTGGTCGTTATGTGGTCACAGTTCTAACCTAACCTAACCTAGTCGTTTCTTATTTGACAAATTATTTATTGTCTTAATATTGTTTGCTGTAATAAATCATTTGATTACTTACAGACTTTTTTTTGTACAAACAATAAACGTTTCCAAATAATATTAAATGTTGCGTATGTCAAGTATCGGTTATGAATGTGTTACTTATAGAAAGTAATGATTATAACCCTTGTTATTATGGAAACTTATTTTATGGCAAATAAAAGTTATGAGTAATAAGGTGATATGACAAGCGTTATTAATATAAATGATAATAGTGCAAGTAAATATTATGAGGGGGACGATTTTGGGAAACAATAATAGTACAAATTATTTTATGAAAAACAAGACAATACCAGTTGAAAAAAAATGTCTTCATATCGGTGTCACATTGTGCGGTCACGCCTGTCTGCGTTAAGTTTTACGCATAACTCTCTGCTTAAAAAGAAGTCGGAATTTGCCCCTGAAGACGACAAAAACCAAACAATACCTACCAAGCGTATTGCTTATTTTAAATATTAATTAGAAGATTCTTAATTTTTTTTTTCTAAAGACAATTTGTATTTAGAGTCTGCTAACCAGTTTTTTTTTTTAAATAAGCCTGTATCTCCACCGTTTAGCGAGAAGAGTTCAAGTAACAGCAGTTCAAAAGGGGAATAGTACTTAGTAGTCTTTTGTGTTCCTAATTGCTACAGCATTAAAGCACTTTATTGTACAAACAATAAGGAAGGAGTAATCATTCAATTTGCTCACTTTGTGGGAAATTGCTTGCTCTGTGTGATTCTAGGATTACTAATGTAATTTAGGGAAAAACCGACAAATTATGGAAGGAAGAGTACTCCTAGAGTAGATTAGAGTAGGTACTCCGTTATCTGCACTAGACTTTAAATCAACGAAAAACAAATAGTTTTTTTTTCTTTTTTAAATGTTGCCCCACACTAGGAATTTCTCCTGTATCGTGGGTGCGTTTACAAACATATAAACTCACATACACAAACAGCCAGACCCGGAACAACTATCTGTAAGCCATACAAATATTTGTTCCGTGCGGGAATCGAACCCGCGACACGCAGCTCAGCAGTCAGTCGCTCCAGCTACAGTACTTCGGGCGTCTGTACTTTCCTCAAAGGATTAATTAATCTACATGGACCGCATATGATCTCACCAGTACGGATTGTATGGACGTTGAAGAAAACTTTGACGGTGTTTCTTCTCAAGATAGTTCGCTAGGAAACAATGGCCTCATCTTTTCGAACTGATCAAAAAAGATGGACGTTTAAATGTGTGTAACACCAATTCGCACTAAACGTTACCAAACGTCTTTTATAATGCGCACAGCAAAGGAGTGGAACTCTCTGCCTGCGTCTGTGTTTCCGAACGCATACAACCCTAATCTCTTCAAAATTAGAGTGAACAGGCTTCTTATAGGTAAGCTCACTCCATCGTCGACTTTGTCTCTGTCATCTGTGACGTAGACTAGAGTCAAGAACAAACCCATATTAAATAAAAAATAAAAAAGTGTTATTTTTTATTTATTTACAGAAGTTTATCTCCGTCAGGATCACAGAAGTATCCTGGGGGCTTCACAGGCCTCGCTATGCGATCTCACTGACCCGAGAATTTGTGTAGGAACGTTGAGAAACGAGGGTCTCGCAGTCCAGCAGGATGACGTGGGCGTAGCGTACTCCTTCAATTATTTTTTATTGTCTAGAGTTGTTATTTCCCTTATTCCCTTCAATCTAGGAGCCAGGTCAGTTTTAAATTCCGGTTTCAAAATCTGATCATTATCCGCTATATGCGAGGATCACAGGACCAGTCGATGTGGTGACGCTTGGGGGGGGGGGGGGGCGAAGTTCTTTAGGCCTGTTGACATCTTTCGATTGATTTTTTAATGGAATTCTGTTGGTTTTTAACCGACTTCGAAAAAAGGAGAAGGTTCTTGATTCGGATGATTTTTTCTGTGCGTTTGTTCAGCGATATTTTCGTCGATTGTTTTTTGTTTGGAAGAGTATTTTATTATTTAAAGTTTGTAAGCATAGTTAGGTGTAAAAACATTACTTATAAAGTTATAACAAAGTAACACACTGGCACGAGAATCAATAGAGTGACTTTGTGACGGTATTAACAATCTTAAGTATCATTAATTATATAGAGGTGAAATTGTTTGTTTGTTTTGTTTGTTTTTCTCGGGACATTCTGATCTGATGACGTAAATAAAATTCACTGATAGACTGGTAGAGAATACCTTGTTATATTCAGTCCGCTTGTGTTCCAATACCATATTTGAAGATAAAAAAAAACCTGGAAAAATATACCATACCTTTGGGATGGGCCACAGAAGCGAATTCATAGGAAAATGTTTCACTCAATTATCAATATTATATGCACATGTGAATTTTAGATTTTATTTTCATTAGTATTTAAATTAATAGTAATTTACTAATCAACATAAAAACTAAAATAACACTCCTATCTGAAATATGGCGTCAAAAAATTCATCCGCATCGCTGTCGACTGGAAGTGAGCCCAAAAGACTGGCGGCATTGCCACATTGTATAGCAATGCTTATCCTTTGTCCGAGGTAAAGCCAGCCCTTGGATCACGCGAAGTTTCAACTAAGCGTTTAGAAAGTTCTTTAAATAACGCATGATATTTGGACCCTACGGTCCAAGAGTTTCAACCCCAAACGGCTCGAAAATATAATTGCCAAAAAGTTTTTATATTTCCGTCGCTTGAGGTTCTCAGCAGCCGCAGCGGCAGGACCTGCACAGCACTACGAGCTAGGAAGATGGGATGGCGCAAGAGTATCGACACAAGTAGTGTCCTATTCTAAAGGCCTACCCAACTTCCATGGGAATAAAACCATACCGTCAGCTCGCTAGCCATCGTCGCATGCCAGGCCATTGGGTATAAATACATAAAAGTATTGGACCGATAAAATGTAAATTTTAGACGAGAAAGAATTGACAAAAAACAAACAACCCGTGGAGTGTCGACCGCGGTTCAGGTACCGCCACTAAAAGCCGGTTTGCCCCAAACACTATAATCTGACAAGAACCGAACCCATACTCAAATTCCATTCAAACATCAATACAAAATCTTCAAAATCGAGGCAACAAAGTGTCTCCGGTAAACTAAAACACTGCTTATCTGCCGAGCGATCTCGGCAACAATGTAGGGACAGCGAAGATTATCGCATAGCAAGGAACAATGGAGCACGGCGGGATGCTCGCCACGTGGAATAGATAACGTCACGGTGTATGTATATGTGTAGTATAGTTTCTTGTTCCTTATGGGGGTGAAGATATCTGTTACTTATGTGTTTGTTATTGAGTAATTTTGGCGTACTACCAACAAAGCACATACATTTTTGCTGGTTTCGTTTTCAGGTTTTGTGTAAGAGGATTTCGATGAGGGCATTGTTAAATAAAAGCAGTCGCTCTGTCTTTGAGGTAGGTAAAGCATTGCTTGCCGATCTTTGACGACCGTTATGTCGGAGATCAGAAAACCTGACACCAGTCTTGCCAAGGCCAAAAAATGTCGAGGCTTAGACTTTGGTGTGTTAGGTCTGTGTAGACAGAGGTAGACATGTTTAATGCGTTTAATTAGACTCTTTACAATTTTGCTTGTGGTCTACGAATTTACGAGAGAATTCTAGTTAATGAGTTCATGTGATTACAGGAAATAGGAAAACTTCAACGGTCTGGATTCTGCATCTCTTTCTTATTACTTTTTTAGTGCAGGAACCGCGAAGCTTATCTTATAGACGTGTGACAATGGAGTATGGAGCGATGCTCGTCACGTGGAATAGATAAGGTCATAGTGTGGGTTTGCTATAGTTTCTTGATCCTTATGGGGGTGAAGATATTTATATTTTCACTTTACATGTTTTTAGTGTTTGTTATCCAGTCATTTTGGGGTGTTATCTAAGTGTTTTGCTAGTAGGTTTCTTTTCTAGATTTCATGCAAAAGTTTGAATAGATTTTGGCTGATGAGTAGCCGCACGGCTTGATCTTAGCAACACGTACTGGGTTAGTCTGTGAATGGGTAAACTTTAATCATTCGATATCTCGGAAATCACGATAAGCCGTGTCTCTCTTGGTTGTCTTTTGAAAATCTGACGGTCTTTATGAGTAGTAAAAATTCTAAAAATCTGGCATTATGGTAGGCGCCAGATAAACTTGCAATAAAGTACCTTTCCCTAATATCCCTTCGTAGATACCCGAAAAATAAATTATGAACCGTTTTTCATTAGAAGAGAACGTAAAGGATCAGCTTTGTATCTTTATTTCTGTTTTTGATATTAAGAAAGTCAATTAATGTATATGGGTCAATGACCGTTATTGCACATTTATCTGGCGCCTACCATAGTCTTGCCACAGGGTACCGTATTACACATTACCAGTTCATGTGTAATACGGTCAGAAAGGCAGTCTCTCTCTCCATTTAAATAATTGAGAATGATGTAACCGCAACATTTAAAAAAAAAGTAATAATATTTAAAATAGTGTCCGTGTAATTTCTTGCACGTTCTTGGAACGTGCAAATAGCTCCATCTTTGACTGACCGACTTTGACAATTCAAAAGTGTCTGTAAATGGTTTGATTGAAATAAATAATCAAATTATTTATTTTTGAGTTTTAGAACACTGGTAAGTACTCAATTGCATCTGATTAGACTAGATGCCGACCCCAACCAAGTTGGATTGGACTCGATTCGCTGTAAACGAGACGCATGAGACCAGACGATGTGGCGACACTTGCGATAGGCCTGTGTCCAGCAGTGGACGTCTTTCAACTGAAATAGGGATGATTATGATGGATGCTGCATCTCTTTCTTTCTTTGTGGAGGGCCCGCAAAGATTATCTTATAGACGTGGGACAACGGAGCATGGTACGATGCTCGCCACGTGGAAGAGATAACGTCGCACTATGTACTCTATAGTTTCTTGTTCTTATGGTGGCTTACTGTTTGTTGTAGTGTATCGCGTTATTTTAGAGTGTCAAACATTTGCCCGTCGTTTGCGATTTGCAAAAACTCGATCGGTTCATGTGAGATGCCATTATCATTTTGAACATTTAAAGAACACAGCTTTATAGTTTTAAATATTTTGAATAGAAAAAAATAGAAAAGTTTTTTAATGTTTTTTATTTTTGAGTTGGTGAAATAAAAAAACATCAATAAATATAAAAATCTTCCGTTACCGACTGACTGAGTGACTGACAGACAACGCACAGCTGAAACTACTGGTCGTAGAAAGCTGAAATTTCGCATTAAGGTTTCTTGGAGAGTTTAGAGGAGCACACAGGGAGGATTTCACGAAATTCCTACGGGAACGTCGCGGGCAAAAGCTAGTAAATATAAAAAGAAACATTGCAGTGACCCTCAAAACTTCTTTCGAAATGTTTGATTAACGTTCGACTTATAGTGATTTCTGTTTGTTTAAAACTTCACAATGCAAAAAATCAAAATGGGATATCTTGAGAAGTTGCATTGTCCTTTTACTCAATTTCTTCCATGAATCTGTTAACTAAAATAGAAAGAGATACTGATAGCATAATGAGGCACGTTTTGATTTTGAACAAAGTTATGTAGACGTCAGATCAATAATATACCTAACGCTTTATGTGACGATCCTGTACGAAAGTCAAAGGTCTTTCAATATCTAAGGCGTTGAACTTCTCTGTAGAGTAGTACATACTAAGTAGACATCACTACATCCCTGGGTATCAATTCTTTGATATCACAATTTGTCACCTTTAAAGTAAAACCGTTACTAAACGAAATTATGAAATTTTATAGGGGAGACAATATTAAAAAATAGTCACTGTTTTAGATAGATGGCATTGATACCTCAATTCATAAAAAAATTCGTTTAGTAACGGTTTTACTTTAAAGGTGCGACTATAAAATTTCATAATTTCGTTTAGTAACAATTTTACTTTAAAGGTGCGACATTATAGCGCAGAACCGAACGCAGAAGTTGATTCCAAATCACTGAATAAGATAACCTATTGACTATTGATTTTAGTTATCGGTTGCAAATGGTACAAGTAGGTTGATAAATGGAGTACTAAGGAGTCTTACTAAGGAGCAGTTCTGTCATTTGAAAATTGCTGTGCTGTATTTTAAAACCTCAAATAAAGAATACCAGCTTTTGTCCTGTGGGTGACTTAAGATTTTAGGATATGCAGAAGTGTTCATAATTGTAGATGAATGTGACAACATGAATGATGTAATCATTATTTGTAACCGACTTCAAAAAAAGGAGGAGGTTCTCAATTCGTCGGAACCTTTTTTTTATGTATGTTCCCTGATTACTCGAGGATGACTGGACTGATTTGGATTTTTTTTGTTTGAAGGGGTATACTTTCCAGGTGATCCCACGATCAAGTCAGGATCTGATGATGGGATCCTGGAGAAATAGAGAGAACTCTTCAAATTTTATAGGCACACTTGAAGCGATTTGGGTAGTTTTTGGAAGAATACTTTCTCGGAGTGGTCCCATTTCAATTTGGTGAAGATCTGATGAAGAACTCCGGAGATAGGCAACGGAACTCCTCAATAAATGATAGCAAATGGACTGGGATTGCTGAAATCGCATGTCTGCCTATTGTTTATACCGGTTCATAACATAACATCATGCCGGTACGCTGCAAAGGGGTTAGCACATGCGAACCACGAAAAAGTGAAAAAAAAGTCGGTTGCTTTTTTTTGTAAAAAGTTTTTTTGTAACTATTAACTGATTTAAATAAAAAAGTGCTCGTGGAGTTCCTTGCACGTTCTTCTTCATATTTATGGACTTGCAATTTCCGAAGCGTAGATCTTTATCTACGATTGAGAAAGTGCAACTTGCTTCATCATTTTGACTGACACACCGTGCCAGTTCAAAAGTGCCTGTAAATGTTATTTTTGAAATATGTGGTTTGAGTTTTTTTTTGGATTAATATGTAATGTGCATTGGAGGTGGTCTTCCATCATTATTAGCCAAAAGACTTCCACTGCTGGACATAGGACTTCCCCAAGTGTCGCCATATCGACCGGTCTTGTGCAACATACTTTCAGCCGATTCCCGCGGCATTCACCACGTTAATTTGATCCTCCAGTAGCCTCAGGGGTCCCATATATCTCTGTAACAAAATTCATCACAATCTGTTCAGCGATTTAGGCGTAAGAAACAATCAAATTCACTTTCGCATTCTTAATATTAGTAAGAATCTAATTGAAACAAAAGAACAAACTTGACTTCGGTTTGCTATCTCAGACCCTAAGTAACAATTGCATCCTACAGTAACAAAGTTATAAGAGAAATAAAAAATAATGAAGGAACGTCACATAAGAAAGCAGGATATGGTAGAAGTTCTCTTCGAAAACAAATAAACGGCAGAATTTTATGAACGATTCCTACGCGTATCGTATGTATGTAGCTTGTTAACTTTTGTAGTGAGGGACAAGTATCGATGTAATGATACTAATGATCAAACATTTTTTTTTGGGAAAACTGAGATTTATATTGATGAGAAAAAAAATGTATTATTCAGGCATTTACTTGCTTCATCCCTATGGATTTCCATTTAAATTTTGGTGGCTATACATACTAGATAAGATAATGCTGGGCTCGATTGAAACACATGGTTTATTTAACTGTATGTCTCGCCAGTGAGGTTATCTGTGGTGTGTGGTGGTGTGGTGTGTGGTCTGTGTGTGTGCCAAATAAACTAGTTTTCTTTCTTTCTTTCTTTATATATTCAGGACTTCCACAACTATTGTATACCTGAGACGGATGAAAGAAGAAAATCCGTAGTGCCGATCCCAAGTAGCATAGAAAAAAGGCAGGGTGATGGCAAAAATAAAAAATAATATGCATAGAGATAGTTTAAGCGCTCGACTTGGTCAAAAAGAATTTATATTGTAACACAAGTCGATATTTTCGAGAATCTTTTTCCCAACACTATCTTGTTACCCACAAACATGATAATGAGCGATCTATATTTTATAGAAGCACAAAGCGCACGTTTTACGAGAACACCATCAAAACCATACAATTCTGATGAAAGCACTACTCCTACTTTATGGGAGATTTTTAGTGAAATCCATCGATTTTCCCCATGCCCTGCTTGTTATAGTGAAATCTTGGAATGTCCAGCTTTTGTTATCGAATTTATTATCATGGAACTATCGTAATCTTCCCACTCTGTCTTTTATGGATAATTGAATCGTAAAGTGTCTTTGATATCTGCTATTACTCGTTATGAAGTGCAAATAGAGATCAAATCGTGATTTAATACCATTTGTCGTTTTGAAATAGAAGTGAAACAGCATAAATAATTATTCAGATAATATTTTTACCGGATTTGTCAGAAAATCTCTATGTAAATTAGTTTTTGTTTGAGGCTTTGCTCGCGTTGAAGTAGTGTACGTAAACGTCATTAGATTCCCATCTATCTCTGTACCAAAATTCATCGAAATCGGTTCGGCGATTTTGGCGTGAAAAGAACAAACAAACAACGAAACTAATTTTTGCATTTATAATATTAGGATTGTGGTGGGGAGCCTCCCCACCACAAGGTTTGAGGTGGCGCAAGAAAATAATGTCTGGAAGGATATGGGGGAGGCCTCTGCCCAGCAGTGGGACACAATAGGTTAAGAAAAAATAGGATTGTGGATCCTATTCGTCTCAAAGAAACGACGGATGGAATGTGCGAAGGATGAAAAGGCTAGAAATTGGTGATCACTACTGAGATAACAATTAATAGATAAATTGGGAAAAATGCAAGTGAAAACTGGTACCTACCTAATGATGACAGAAAAATCTTCCGATGAAAAAATATTTGAAAGAAACTTCATGGACCTACAAACTATATTTATACAAACGTTAATTGGCTACCTTCAAACCTCATCGCAGCAAATTATGACACATCACTATAGTATAATTATACAGGGTGCTACAGCAGTAAATTATACAGGCTGTTATCTGGCGAGGACACACGCACGCGTCGATAACGTTACGTTATTAGTAGTACATGCCCCTGACTTTGATTAATCGGTACTATCACGCTTGCTAAGTTGAAGGGGTGAGCAGTTGCGATATTAATTCGAAAGAGTCACCGCGGCCCTGGAACGCAAAGGGCTTTAGAAGGAACACGGATGGGTTTTAGTCAGTAAGAGTCTGACACGCCCTTCCGCTCCACCCAGAGCGGAAGAAGTCATTTGATGATTTCCCATCCTTAAAAAAAAAAGCAGTGAAGATCACGGGAAGTTGTCACTGAATTAGTGGGGACAGCTTTGAGTAAATAAGAGGATTGCTATAAGACGCTGCTCGTCCTGAAATGTGTGTTGAGTACTGAAATGACGCCTAGTGAAGAAGGAGATGATGACAGTTTTCTTAACTAATATTATAAAGAGGAAATATTTGTTTGTTTGTTACGATTTGGCTCAAAAACTACTTGACCGATTTAAAAAATTCTTTCACCGTTAGAAAGCTACGTCTTCACCGAGTAACATAGACTATTTTTATTTCCAGAAATAATTAGGGATCCATTCTAAAACTTGAATAATGTAACACAAGGTGTAAAAAAAAAATCATAAAACTCTTGATGATACATACAAATAATGTACTACATAATTAAAGTACTCATTATTACCTAGAAAAAAGTCCACGAGGGTATATGTCTAACTATAATGGTTAAGGCCCATTATAAATAAAATAGTACAGATAGACAGACTGAGAAAAATAGTAATTAAATGAGATAAAATAATTTTTTTTGCAAGTATCCAAGTATTAATATTATAACTGCGAAAGTTTAGATGGATGGATATTTGTTACTCAATCACGTCAGAACGGCTGAACGGATCTTAATGAAATTTGGCATACAGGTAGATTATAGTCTGGAATAACACATAGGATACTTTTTGTCCCGGGAGTATGTTCCCTTGGTCGAAGCTGCGGGCGGCAGCTAGTGGTGGCATAATAGTCTTCCATTACAGAAAAAATCTGAAAAAACATAAATCTACCAAACTCTTTTAACCTCATAATTAGAGATAGATCGGATATTCTGATGAATTATTAGTATTACATGTCCCTGACATTGATTAATCGGTACTGTGAAGCTTCCTAAGTTGAAGGGGTACAGTGATGGTGACGGGAAGTTTTAGATTGAGTGTTGTTGAGTGTGTCTAAGGAGTTTTAAACGGGGGTGCGGTAGTGTGTTATTATTTATTTATTTCGTAACAATTGCTTATTATACTAACAGTTTGCACCAAAGCGTACAGTAAGCCAGCAACATAGTATTCATCGTATACACATTTATAAATAAATGTGTGAGTGTGTGTGTGTGTGGGTGTGTGTGTTTTTCTTCACTTCCCGTGGGTGTCGTTAGAGGCGACTAAGGGACTCCCCAGAGAATGGGCAGCAGCATTCTCTGTGCATTACAACACAGCTACACTGTGTTTGTCAACCCGCCTGCCAAGTGTGGCGATTATGGCAAACTTCATGGGGGAGGCCTATCTCCAGCAGTTGACGTCTTTCGGCTGATATGTTGATGAAAACATCATGCGACACAAAGGTACAAAGGTGACTCTTGTACCTTTTAATTATTTATTTTTTTGGTATTTTAATTAATTCTCTATGTTACTCGTATTCATAAATTTCATTAATGCTTTTAAATTGACTTCAGTAAGGACGAGATTCTTAATTAGACTGAATGTTTTTGTTTAAAAGAATTTCCACATCAAAATATATTTAGGTCGAAATTTTATAAGGTCAAGTGATTAATTATGTTTCTTAATTCTTTCTGGAACTCATTAACCTTTAATCAGATTCTATGAATTGGTGGGTAGTAGTTGCGGCTAAAAAAGGAAGCATTATTTTCGGTACAAAGACAAAATCAGCATTACTATAATAATTTCACCTTCAAAGTTTTACAGAAAAATGTGTTCCTGTGTACTAGATACATCACACTAATATTATAAAGGCGAAAGTTTGTGAGTGTGTGTGTGTGTATGTTTGTTACTTCTTCACGCGCAAACTGCTGGATGGATTTTGATGAAATTTGGCACAGAGGTATATTATGGTCTGGAATAACACACACCGATTTTGATAAAATTTGACATGAAAAAACATTTTTTAAAATCGGTTCCTAAATGACGGAGTTATGATGTATCAACCATAAAAAAAATACAACCTCCTCCTTTTTTGAAGTCGATTAAAAATTATGACGACTCGGAGCTTTTAGATGCTCTGCAGCCCGTGCAAATCCGGGCCGAGTTACTAGTTAGTTATATTTAGACACATACTGTATATTAACCACAGATTAACTGATCGTAGTAGGTATATCTGATCTATCTCACACACGCAGGCATGTACGTCTGCAAAGGCAGGAGCCGGCTCCAAGCTTATTGTTTTGAGATATTAATTATCGCACCACAGCTATTCTCGGTAATTAACTCGGTTACTCACAGGTTAACCGGTTCAGTTAACCTTAACAAAGGATTACCGATTAATTAAATATCTTGTATTTCCGTGTATACTTGTAAGGCAATGTTGGATGGAGATTGTTTTAGCAACTAATTTTGAAATTTTAATGAGGGAGAATCCAGGTTTATTTTAAGATTTATGAAGACAAAAATCTTACTTCAAACAATTTCATAAAGACAAGCATGAAGCATACCGAAAAAAAAAAAAATGTGCGGTCAGGGGACCCCCGTCAGGAACGAAGTTCCATAACAAATACGTTTCCACGAAATTTACACGTGTTTGTGCAACCGTGTGTTGAGGTTATATGATAACACACCAATCGATCAACGTCGATCGATCGAGGACAGAGAGAGAGAAAGAGAGAGAGAGAGAGATACGCACCGACGATTGATAATCGCCCAGCCGAACCATCGATCGATCTATCAAGGACAGAGAGAGAGAGAGAGAGTGCACCCGGCTGCGCACTCACTTGCTCGTGTACTTATTTGCTTATGGTTGGTAGGCTCGATACACACACGCATGCACACACAGCATACGGCATTTCGTTATGTGACGATTTCTACTAAATGGCACTACCCGTAAGCCGCGTTAAGGACCTTCGTACCAAAAAAAATATCAAATTAATCTGCCGAGCCTTTTCACATAAATGTTGGGTACCAGTATTTTACATGGAGCGACTGCCTATCTGGTCTCCACAACCTAGTAACTGGGTAACACGGTACCCCGTGGCAAGACTGAAGTCAGTTTCTTGCCTTCTATTTTCCCGTAACGACTGTCAATGATCTACAAATGCCAGCCGGGACCAACAGACTACGTGATTTCCGAGGCACGGAGGAATCTCTGTTATGACTAGTTAACACAGTGCGAGCTACTGCCTACACAGTAGACAGTTATTTGGATTGTCTACTCGCATGCCAGTAGTTTGACTCGCCTTGGCTGTTTTCACTATGATAGAAGCTGTCCAGTCTCTTGCGAGTCGCTGCACAAAATAATTACAGGTTCCACTCGCAACTGACTGGCGAGCTACTGCGAGTGAAGACAAAAAAATTTGAAGTAACCTTGATGCGAGCTACTATCCAACTCGCACGTGGCAGTAACTCGGTAAGATACGTCCAAACGATGCGAGTTACTGCAGCAACTCGGCAGGCTGACTCGCACGCTAGCTCGCATTATGTAAAATAGCCATAAGAATGGTCACTTATCTACGAAATGACCTTGGCAAGCTTTGCTTAACCTCGAGATCAACTCGTGCGACTGTTATTATTTAGCCATGAGCTCCTATAAACTAAAGAAAAATGGAATCAAAGAGCTTCAGAATTTATTAAAACAAATTAAAATAATTGATAAGACCTTTGATTCCAAACCTCATGAAGGAACTTTAGAAATAAGTAAGTAAATATTGTAGTTTTCATAGAGCACGCTACGCTCGAGGGGCTATTACAGCAATCATGTCTGCCTGTCAGTTGGACTGTTTGCGATCACGCCATTGCTGCCAAGTCCGGGGCGATCGATAGTGTTTATTGAAATGGAGGCCTTTGTCCAGATGTTGGGAAGGGTAAAACTTAAAGGAGTTATAGGTTTGGTTGTGAAATTTACAGCTAAGGTGTGGAATGCCTGTGTTTCCTGTTAGCTGAACCTGGGGGTCTTTAAGGCAAGGGTGACCATGGGTCTTTCAATAAACACCTCTATGTCATAGGAGTCACTGACAGCCCACTCTGCAGAGCCTGCATGGAAGAGGACGAGACGACAGCACACCTGCTACTAAGCTGCCCGGTAGTCGCTGATAACAGGGCTAAGTACTTCGGTAACCCAGGTACCCTCTGTGAGATAGTTAGTAACACCAAGGCGTTGCTGTCCTTCCTTGGAGAGCTGCGGTAGATCGAATGATACATTTGTCCCACCTGCACGCAAAATACGCGCTTAGTCGTGGAGTTTCGGAAACCAGCCCGAGTTACATACAAGGCAAGAGTGAATAGATTACTACCATCGTCGACGACATCATCGTTATCCATCAGGTGAGATTGTGGTTATACGTGAGCTTATCAAATTGCCTTTAGAAGTAGTTTAATGTAGGCAGTGTTGTCATATGTGCCAACACTGACACTACTATTATACTATATCTTGCACCAATGACATCAGACTGCTTTTAAAGAGATCTTATTCTGAACTCTTTAGTTTAACACTAGCTAAACCATATAGATCAGTTTTCTTAAATAAAACATGCGGGGTAGTCTTTGGGGACTGCCGATAGAAGTGAAAACTAAGTAACTTGTCAATTGTATCGTCGAGCTATTAGCATATTATTTTTGGAAAGCGTTCGGTGACGATGACGCGAGTTCCATGTTTTTGTTCACCCAAAAATTGCTCAAAGCGCCTAAAGAAGTTTTCACTTCAACAACCAAAAAATTGGAGGGTATCAACAGACCCCAGAAGTTCAGCACTAAGAATAACATTGTCTTACAATTGTACAACATGTTGCCATATGTACAGTCACTGCAAGAGAGCAAACGGTTATTCGTACATCGTGATCAAGGCTTAATGATAAAGCTAAATGAGACCTAGGATTGTACATATATTATGTCAAACTCATGATCGTGCAGTAGGCTACAGTAAAGGTAGGCCAGCCCATAGATAATTCACAAAAAAAAATTTTATTTCGTCCACTTTCAAATCATCTGCCTAGCCTTTTCCCAATTATATTGGGGTCGGCTTCCAGACAAACCGGATTCAGCTGAATACTAGTATTTTACGTGGAGCGGCTACCAGACCTCCACAACCCATTAACTGGGTAACACGGTACTCCTAGGCAAGACTGGTGTCAGATTATCTTGCTTCTGACTATCCGTAACGACTGCCAAAGATCTACAAATGACAGCCGGGACCAACGGCTTAACGTGCTTTCCGACGCACGGAGGAGTCTCGGTATGTTAAGATGGTCACCCATCCACAGACCAACCTCGGCAAGCGTTGCTTAACCGTAAAGATCGACCCGACTTTCAAAGTGGACGAAAATTCGCATCGTCAGTATCGTGATTTCAACCTTGAATAACGTGGTATGTTTTTTTTTTGGTGGGCATTATGTATGGGCTGGCCTACCCTTACTGTAGCCTACTGCACGCCCATGTCAAACTAGGAAGTACTCCACAACTGCACAAGCAAATAACTACACTTCCACCTATGTTCATAAACTTGAAAGTACTCAACAACATCTGCCGTATTTTCATACTCAAATCCATCAATATCGTCCATACAACCCACATAATAAGCTTAAACCCATCCCAAACGGCTCAAAACAGCACTTGTGTAAATAAAACTATAGACAAACTCGTTGTTATTACAATACATTTTGCAATCAGGCATTGTTATCGTTCGACAATACTTCATGTTCGGATCTACATAATTCACTGCCCCCGGATTAAATATATGTATGATGAGAACTGTAAAGGCTTATTTTCATTGGTCGTTAGGGCTCGCATGCGGAGTGGAGGAGATTTCTTTTATGTAGGTACGCCGTAGGACACACATGCAGAGAATTGTTTTTATTAGATGACGCCCGCATGCGGGGTATGGGAGATTTCTTGACGCAAGCCATAGGGCCTTCATGCAGGGAGCCGTTTTCATTTGTCGATACAGCTCGCATGCGGGGTGCTGGAGATTTCTGTGACGCAAGCATGTTGATGACTTGTGAGAGTCTCCGCAGGCTTAATATTGACTGATGATTGTCGGTGTACCGATAGCTGTATTGACTTAAGTCTTTCATTAGTCATCTTGTAGAGTCCCCGCATGCTATATACCGACCGAGTTATCAACTAATGAATATGAGCCTTTATATGAGGGACGATGAGGGACGATCCTATCGGAATAATGGGATAGCGATACCCGTTAGTTCTGGGTTTACGCCCGTTGAATTTGCCTGTATTGTGTTTTGTTAGACTACTGGTGCTATGGACTGCTGAGTAGGAGTTCGTTTGTTGGAATTCGTGTAGCCACTACAAATAGACTTATGAAAGCTGTAAGTAATGGTTTCAGGGAAGTCCTTGAGCTCCTGGAATTTGTTTTGGTGAGGGCTTAAGAAACTTGGTAAGGGAAGATAAGTTGTAGTCTGAAGTTTTCCTTGCTACTGAAGGACTGTTGAATTGAGTAGTTTCAAAGTAAATGTGATTTTATCTTAAGTATGTTTACGGGTATGACTTGTAAACTGTCTTAAGGTGAGTTCAGATAAAGTAACATGCTGTATAACTCATGATATATAACACGTACACATTGTTTAACATTGCCATATAACATTACAACATAAAACAAGACTGTACCGTGTGTTTCGTCTACACTAATAAAATATGTTAAATAATTTTGTTTTATAACATGTTTTGTTATATAGCATATATTAATAAGAAAGAATACTATATTCAATTGCATATTGTATTCCCTCACCGGAATCATGATGGTTTTAAGACAGTCACAGCAAGGTCCGCGAAAGTATGTTTCGGTTTATGTCTAAAGCTGACTGTCCACTGGAGCGGAGAGGAGACGAGTGGAGCGTAGTGTTGCCAATATTTACCAATGGAATTATGGGTAGGCCATTAGTGTGGGACGGTACTTGTGTCGATACTCTTGCGCCATCCCATCTTCCTAGCTCTTCGTGCTGTGCTGGCGCTGCCGCTGCGGCTGCAGAGAACCTCAAGCGGCGGAAATATAATAAACATGTTGGTAGTTATATTTTCGAGCCGTTTGGGGTTGCAACTCTCGGGTCTTGGGGTCCGAGTGCACATAACTTATTTAAAGATCTCTCAAGGCGCTTAGTTGACACTTCACGTGACCCAAGGGCTGGCTTTTACCTTGGTCAAAGAATAAGCATTGCCATACAACGTGGCAATGCCGCCAGTCTTTTGGGTACACTTAAAGTCGATAGCGATGCGGATGAATTTTTTGACGCCATATTTAGGGTTTATTTAGTTAGGAAATTTTATTTTTATTTCTAGTGTATATAGTTAGTTAAGTATTTATGGAATAACTTTTTTTATGGAATTGCATAAAATCTCCACTCCGCTTCAGTGGACAAGGATTTGCGAACTGATTTAAAAATTCATACAAAACCGGAGGAGGAGGAGAATCGGAGCGGGGAAGCGGAGCAGGGTAGCGCAGCAGGATAGCGCAAAAAAGCCTCGCCCACTCAAGTTACTCGTCGCATGAGCTCCGCACAGTCCGCAACTCCGCTCCGCATTACTTCGTCACTCCGCTCAGCTGCCTCGCTCCGCCTCAATGAGATTAGATTCTGGAATGTATAAACGATATCAAAAGTCCTCACTTTACAAGCAAATGTAAGTAGAGAGGATATTTTTTTTACCCCTTAAATATTTTTTTTTTCCGTTAGTGGACAAAAAATATTGCAAATGAATTTTTACTATTGTTACGTAACCCAAAAATAAAGACGAGTTATTGGCTGCCTTTTAACTTTGTATAGTTTTTATTGATTTGATAAAATAAATAATACATTTCCAATATTTTTTGATGAACTAAATAGAAACATTTTTTTTTTAAACAGGAAACATCCTTATTGGTATTTTGTTGAAAATTCCTATACCTTTACGAATATTGTCCCATTTCCATGGTAACTTAAGTCGGAACACGCTCCATTTTCGTCTCAAGTACAATCGAAGACCACGACCGTTGAACCGGACACCTATTGTCTAAGATATGCACCTATCTGTACGCCGTTGTGCAAGTAAAGATTGCATATGAACGTGTGTATTGGGTTTCAAGTTGGTTGTTCATTGTGATTGAACTCAAGCGGCGAATTCGTCTTTTTGCACAAATAGTACAACATTTTTATTTTATTTTAAATATAAATATTCAAATAAAATAATAATAAACGTTTTGTTGACACTTCGCGTGACCCAAGGACTGGCTTTTACCTTGGACAAAGGATAAGCATTGCCATACAACGTGGCAATGCTGCCAGTCTTTTAGGTACCTACTTTACAAGTTGCCAGCGATGCGGAGGAATTTTTCGACGCCATATTTTAGACTATTTTTAGTTAACATTATTTTTATTTATTTATAGTAATAATTTTCTTATAGTAATAAATAGTTGTACATAAATAAATTAAGGTTATTTAAATCAATAAAAATGGACAATAAATATTATAAAAGTTTAACTAACTAAAACACTTCAATTTAAAATTCCTAACTTAGTAAATCATAAAACATGGCGTCAAAAAATTCCTTCGCATCGCTGTCAGCCAGAAGTGTGCCCTAAAGACTGGTATTGCCACGTCCTACTCATACGTCGTACTTATCCTCTGTCCCAAGGCCCAGAGTTTTAACCCCAAACTGCTGGGCAATGTAACTCAACTAGGTTGTTTATTACATAAACATAATCACAACGGTATAGGCCAGGGGTCACCAATTAGTTTAATGTGGGGTCCGTTTTTCTTAAATAACATGACTGTCGCGGTCCATATCTACTTTTTATACACTAGATGAGTTTCAAAGTCCCCCATTTTTTTAAGAAGTTTATCTTGGAAAACGCTGCTTTACACATAATAAATAAATGTTGACCTAAAATAGTACAAATTTTGAGGCGATTTTATTAGTTAATTTTAGTGTATTTATTTCTGTTTACTAAAGGTAAAAAATAAGTTGGCGATCCGGACCTGGACCGCGGTCTGCCATTTGGTGACACCTGGTATAGGCTGTACGTTACTCGTATATGTTAGTGAGTGTTGTCTATTATAATAGTGAATTATTAATATGTAATATAAACTGTAGATATGTAACGAACGTATAACACAATATGTCACAGATTAAACGCAATACCTCTTATTTTACTATGGGACCAATACTGAAATCGTGAAAAAATTCGACACATACATTTATGTGCGTATAACTTGACAAAATGTACTAAACAACAAAAAAATTTTCGCGATTTCGGGTTTGGTCTTCATAATGATGAGTAAAATGACCTCTTAAGAGGTCTTGTCTTGTCTTACGTTTATTCTGTTACACGTTGTATAATCACTACAGCATTTTTGAGCAACTCCAATAACAACAATATTCGTCCTTATTTAATCATGTATTACCTATCCACTTCGTCCCAACAATACATCGAACAAAAAATAAAACAATTTATAGATTGATCAGTATATTAAGGACAGAATTCGGACGAAGGATGTAATAAAATAAATTGCGCGTAAAATTAACCTAGCATCCGGTAAAATATGGCTTCGCTAAGAAAAACGAGAGGAAAACCCAGTTTCAATGTTATTACGATTAATTCAGTTTGTATTAAGATTTGTTGTGCTTTTCAGTATTTTGTTGGGGGGGTATAAAAGTAATTTAGTAATATTTTGGAAATATATGTTTGCTGGAATAAGGTGATTCCTTGTTTTTTGAAGTGGAAACTTCTTTAGCGGCGTTGTGCACTTTTTGGGATGGGTAAAAAATGTTAAACTTGCCTCAGGACACGTGACCTGATCAAAAATTCGTCAGACGGAGGGAAAGTTCTGAAGTGTTAAATTTTTAATGTAATGTAAATTGTTATGTTTGTGTACGATAGCGCAATAAATGATTTTACCATAAATGATATTACTTTTATACTGATAATTAAAGCAATTCGTGTGAAATTATTCCCTAACCGTTCCAAAACATCAAAAATGCACAACGTTAATGTTCAAGTTATCACTTCTGCCGGCACTCCTGGAGTGCAACCCGTTTCATTGAAATAGTCTCTGGTGTTAGTGGTTTAAGTCAGTAAGAGTCTAACAAGCCCTTCCACTCCACCCAGAGCGGAAGAAGTCATTTGCTGATATCCCATCCTTAATAAAAAAAGTATACTGAAGTATGAATGGAAGATTTTGAATCGAACACATGACATAATTTAAACTACCGTAGTTTAAACTATAAATAAATTCTGAGGCTTAAACTACCGTATAAACTACGGTAGTTTAAGCCTCAGAATTCAATTAATCAAATTAACCAATATGAGTTTGTTTCGATTGACAATTTACTGAAACTGAATTAGTATTTTGACTAAGTAAACCATCCAGTGTGGGCAGGGCCAGGGCACATTGCTCGCAGAACAGATAGTCGATGAGGTAAAAAGGCCCTACTATGACGTGGTAATGCCATCCAATACCGATGAATATGATGATGAAAGGGATAGTGCTATTCGCTATGTATAGCTCCGTCTCTTTCATAGAGCGGAATCATGATCGTTGTAAGACTTTATAGTGGACCCTGGAGTGACGATCACGTACTGGAATTTGCAGATTTGGAAAACCTGTTTGTATACCAATGACCAGGTCATTGGTCTACAAACATTGCAGAAAGCACAGAACCGATCAATGTGGTGACACTGTAGGGACACATATGCCCAGCAATGGACGTCTTTCAACTGAAATTATAATAATTAAACGACGCATTTTAAAAAAGCGCTTGAGAAATCAAAGATTTCTGAAGTGAGCACCTTTTTAAGCAAGCAAAACAATAATAACTCGTAGAAAATACTTGAGTTAATCAACCTCCTGTTCACAATCAGTAATCAATGTTCTCCAATTTCTGAAATAAGAATTTTTAGTTGAATGTATCAATCCTTCCTTCAGCTTGAAAAGCTGTCCACCTGTGGCATGAAAGTAGGGCTTAACATATGCTTAACACCAGACACTTAATAGATATGCCGACAAACTGTACAGCAGTTTGGCAGACGATATGTGTATTTTTTTTCATGTAACTTTTTGAATAAATAAATAAATAAAAAATAAATATTTAGTCCGTCCGTACCCAATGTTGTTAAGCTAACCATGCATTTATTCCATAAATACTTAACTAACTATATACACTAGAAATAAAAATAAAAACTCCTAACTAAATTAACCCTAAAATATGGCGTCAAAAAATTCATCCGCATCGCGACTGGAAGTGTACCCAAAAGACTGGCGGCATTGCCACGTTGTATGGCAATGCTTATTCTTTGACCAAGGTAAAAGCCAGCCCTTAGGTCACGTGAAGTGTCAACTAAGCGCCTTAGATTTAGCGTCCGTCCGTTAGATTTTCAAAAAATATTGGAACCGGATTTTTTGCCGCGTCATATCGCTAAGAAATGATAAAGGTAAAGCGCATCAAAGTTCAAGAGAGGGGCTGGTGACGTCACGTAAAATTGTACTATCATAGTGACGTCACACGAGTTTTCAACGCACGGTATCTTCGTCATTGTTCGTTTACGTGAAAAAAGAAAAAATACGTGTCCAATATTTTCTGGAAATCTATCTGACGGACTAATTAGATTATTAAAGTAGAATATCCTATTTAGAAACCTGTCCATATCAACGTTACAAAGTTCTACATTCATACCTTGTGAAACATAACCCCATTTCCACCAAAAACCGTAACTGCCTTAACTAAAGTCCCAGTAAACGAAAATTAAACGGAAAAATCTGAGTTAAACTCTTCATAACAGCAAACAGAATAATGTGTATTCGAATACTTGAACATAATCACATTCAGCTGGGCTGTTGTAAAATTTCGTTTTATCTCGCAAGCCGGGTTCGCGAATTTCGATTAAACCTTCAAAGGTTTCTGGTACATTTATTCGGTAAAGTTAGTTTCGGAACGAGTTCGGAAGTTTATCAGCGGCCCCTACTATTTGTTTTGCTGTTAAATTATAGTAACTGGGTGACATGGTTTTTTCTTTGGTAAACGTTTTCTTAAAATGAAACCTAGCTAAATTGATTTATCGCCCCCGAAACCCCCTGCATACTAAATTTCATGAAAAACGTTGGAGCCGTTTTCGAGATTCAGTTTATATATGTACAACATACATATATACAAGAATTGCTCGTTTAAAGGTATATGATGTTTAACAGAAACCAGGTAAGTACTTGAGCACCGGGGGATACCATGCACGGTGCTACTCTTCGGGATCAAAAAAAAAAACACTTGTCAAATACAAGTGTGGAAAAATACATGTGGCTTCAATGGAAGCATTTACATGATGGACGTATAAACCATCTTATTTTCTATAAGTCATTATTTGAAATACAAATCTGTACGTATTTTTCTGCCGGACCTTTCTAAAGTTCCATCGACTAGCTTATGTGCCAGGAACATGTAATCAAAGCGGTAACATACGACACTATCTAGGTAGGTACAAATATACTTACGCCTTAGAAGACGCTACTTTTGTCGATACTCTTGCGCCATCCCATCTTCCTAGCTCATCGTGCTGTGCTGGCGCTGCCGCTGCGGCTGTGGAGAACTTTAAGCGGCGGAAATGTAATAACCTCGTCGGTAGTTATATTTTCGAGCCGTTTGGGGTTGAAACTCTCGGATCGTGGGGTCCGAGTGCTCATAACTTGTTTAAAGATCTGTCAAGACGTTTAGTTGACACTACGCGTGTCCCAAGGGCTTGCTTTTACCTTGGACAATAGATAAGCATTGCTATACAACATGGCAATATGCTGCTAGCCTTTTGGATACATTACTAAAATTTCTCGACGCCATATTTTAGACTATTTTTAGTTAGTTAAGAGTGTTTTATTTAAGTGTATATATATCTATAGTTTAGTTAATAGTTAGTTGTACATAAGTAGATAATAATTTATCTTAGAAGATGTTGTACATTTATTTTGTTGCGTTAGGGTGTCTCAAAAAACGCGTAGGGCTAGCATAATAATTCTGAAAACTGTCTGTAGATAAAGTGACGTTTTGCGAGTTATAAGAGTCAAAATTGATCACGTGACCATTCGGTGGCTCTGATGAAACGCTATTTTGAACCTTTTGATAATCTAAACTCGCATCAAATAAGGTTACTGTTGTACGGTAGTAGAGGTGTTCGTCAATCTTCCGAGAAACCGGGACTCGTCGCGATCCACGGAGGATACGTGCCGCGTTTAAGTGTTTAAGATCTCGATTACGTGTTGCTGACTTTGCTTAATGGCTACCAGGTGTTGTAGGCATCTTGTTTCAGGTATTCCAGCCTCGGAAATACTTCTTTATGATTCTGGTCTCCTGGTACTTTGTGTTTTGTAGTCAGTTAAGTAATAGGGTATTTGTAAAAAAAAATCTAATTAGTCCGTCAGATAGATTTCAGGACTTTAGGACAACTCACAAACGGTCATCTGATCCCAAACTAGGCAGAGCCTGTGCTATGGCAACCAGACAACTTATAAACATACTTATATATTTCTAAATACATAAATGCTATAGACAAATTACACCCAGACACAGAACAAATGATCATGCTCATCACACAAAGATTTGTCCTGAGTGGGAATCGAACCCACGACCTCCGGTTTAGCAGTCAGGGTCACTAACCACTCGATCATTTTGTCACGTAAACAAAAAATAAAGACAATACAGTGCGTTGAAAACTCAAGTGACGTCATTTACCAGTACACTTTTTACTGGAAAGTGAAGTTACAAGCTCCCAACTTCTTATCTTTGACGCGCTTCATCGTCGTAATTTTTTTAATGATTTGATTAAATAAAAAACACGTTTCCAATATTTTTCGATAATCTAACTGACGGACTAAATAAAATCATATTTTTTTTTTACCCAGGCAACATCCCTTCTGTTGATTTTGGTAACTGATAAGGGTTCCACGTGTTACAGATTTTAGTTGGCTGGGACCAGTGTTTTCTGTTGGATAACAAGGTTATCTGGTTCTGCTTATATTTTGCTGATTACCAGGTTATCAGCTTTCGCTTACTTTTAATGATGGTCAGAGCTTGTACCTAGTTGCTGATTTTCTATTTGTTTTATGGGTTCCAGACTTGGTGGTGTTTGGTTGTTGATGATTATGAAAGCTTAGTCAGTGGTTACCAGGTATTTCAGATTAATAATTCAGACTAAGTAAAATTGTTTCAAATACATCACAATACCCATCAAAATAAGCACAATAAATCCCCATAACTCGATCAGTGATGTGGCAAAAAATCTCGCAGTCGACAAAACACGTAGGTACTGGTTCGCGCGTTTTCACACCAGATTCAAAATGGCGGCGGTGCCGAACTAACGAAGCTCTGTGTTGCACCTGTTGGGTTCCGAATGTAGAAAGGGGACGACGTTTTTTAAGTGAGTGAGGCTCATTTATTATGCTAACTAGCAATCAGATTACCATGTGTTGAAGGATTCTGATGGCGGTGACTGATAGATGCTAATTTTGGTTGTTAATATAGCAACAACGTAATGTGAACTTGAGGAGGCCTCCCAGGACTTCCAGATCTTTAGGTCTAGGGCTAGTATAGGCTATGTTTATTAATTTTGCCTAGCTCATCCCGACATATTCTGCGTGCTTTATGATGCAGGCACGTAAAAAACTACCCACACAAAAAAGCTACAATAAATCCTCATTACTCGATCAGTGATTTGGCAAAAAATCCCGCAGTCGACAAAACGCGTAGGTACCGATTCGCGCGCTTTTCACACTGGCATCAAAATGGCGTCGGTGCCGAACTAACGAAGCTCTTTGTTGCACCTGTTGGGTCCCGAATAGAGAAAGGGGCGACGTTCTTTAAGTGAGCGATAGTTTGGCTTTTATGGATGATTTAATCAAGACAGGGATGTGGGTTGGGGACGCTTTTGGATGTATAAGGTTTGCTAAAATATTGGAAGTTGATTTGTCTATAAGAGCATCAGTCCAGGAGAGCAGGGGAACATACTATCTACATCTACGTTTTTGTATAAAAGCTTAATTTTTTTTTCTATAACTTATAAGTGTTTACATCATTCTGTAATGGCTGTTGCTGGTAGCCATTGAAAACTACGACTAAAAAAAAATATCAAAGTTTTCTTTATTTATTGAGCCGGTAAGAATATTTACTAGCCCGAAGTAACTTTCAGAAAATTATAGCATTTATGCCCGACATTGGTAACAAAAGTCGTATTTAGAACTCAAAGCCCCAAAAAAGTCTGGACTCAACAACTTACAAAGTCCAACATGAAAGTCGGCCCAAAAAAAAAATATTGCCGAAGTTAGCGTGCGACTCCAAAGTTTTCTATATTCTACGTCAGGGGTGGAAAACCTGGGAATCAAAACGAGACCATTATTTTAGGCTTTGCTGACCATTCGCGATACCTGCACAGATATATAAAAAAGGTTGTGAAACCACCACGGAATACTTTACAAGCGTATTATGCGATTGGCTTTTGCAGTACCGTTGGACTTTATTTTGTCCGTAACTGTTTCATGCAGTTGTTTAGCGAGAATAATAACAGCAGTTAAGCGACGCTTGCCGAGGTCGGTCCATGGATGGGTGACCTTTGTACCAAGACTCCTGCGTGCCTTGAAAAGGACGTTAAGCCGTTGGTTTCGACTGTCATTTGAAGACCATTGACAGTCGTTATGGATTCGAAAAAAGAAAGAATAAAATGTATTTGACACACTTGAGATACGACACACAAAAAAAAATTAAAGCGTGATGATTTTGATCTCATATATATACTTAAAAGTAGTATCTTATTACTATTATAAAGTAGAAAGTTTGTGAGGATGGGTGAATGTATGTCACGTAAAAAGTAAAAGTAATAAACTCAAACTTAAACTCAAATTATTTATTACAAATAAACCATTTACAGGCACTTTTGAATTGTCAAGGTTGGTCAGTCAAAATAGAGTATAATAATACATCAGAATAATACGTGGGTTATGTTTAAAGATATCGGGGGAAGTACTAATTTCATCCGGTGGAGCCACGGCAGGCGGTAGTAAAAGACATATGATAAGAAATAGTATTATCTTAAGGAATAAAATACACACTTTAGAAATACAACATAGCAGTTTCAAGCGCCTATTATGCTTAGAATATCAGGCTTATTATTGCAGACATAATTAAACTCCTTAATTAAATTAATTATGTAATAACTGGTCAGTTACATACGTTGCTATTATATAATTACAACATACATAGTAAGTAAGTAAGTAAGTAAGTCTTTATTTCTGAGTATATGGTACATTTAGATCTTACATTTAACATCGTTTCACACATACTACCATTGCTGGTGTAGCAATATATAATAATGCCAGGAATACACATGCAAATTAAAAACGATTTCACTAATTTTAATTACAAATAGATTATTGTTATTATTATTATTGATGTATTCATTTATATATTATAGTTATATCCAATAAAATAAAATCATAATAATATCGAAATAATAAAAATAAAAAAAAACAAAACAAAAAGCATGACTACAATAAAAAAAAAAAAAAAAATACGTCAAAATTGAAATGTCAAATAAAAATTACAATGTCAAATAAAAAAAATACAAATGTCATTAATAAAAATTACATTGTTAAAGATTTTATATTTTGTCAAAGTACTAAAGTGATCAATAAAATTATTTCAAAATGTATGATTTAAAAATTAATTGACGGAATAAAAACACATGTCCAAGAGCCAAGCAAACATTGTATGCATATACATACATAGAATCTTACGGATAGGCTAGTCAGGCCTATCCGTAATTATTTGAGATTCTATGTATGTAGTGTCTACTGAGAATTAATATCAAATGTTTATCCTCATCTACTAATACTGAAAATTCACAAAATATTTAGATCTTGCTACGGTATACTCGTGTGTACCTGTGCGTGTATGACCTGAATGCTAATTTTACAAATTTATAAGCAAAGTTCGCATTCGCATCTCAGTCGCAATGTGTCGAAAAAGCCTCAATTACCATACATGTTTGACAGATTGCGACTGACATGCGAATGCGTTGCTTAAAATTTGGGTATTTGACTAAAAAATCGAATTAATCGGTCAGATATATATCCAAAAAATATTGCCTACATTTTTTTTCTTTTGTCACGTAAACAAAAAATGAAGATGATAGTAGTGTGTTGAAAACTCGTGTGACGTCACTTACTAGTACAGCTTTTACAGGAAAGTGACGTTACAAGGACTTATCTTTGACGCGTTTTATCTTTGTATTTTTTTATTTATTTGATAAAATAAAAAAAAATTGGCATCCAATATTTTTTCGAAAATCAAAGTGACGGACTAAATAGTGTTTTTATTGACCCAGGCAACATTCTATTAGTAGAATTGGCCCCCCGAATTTAAACTGAGCAAAAGAAGTATATAATAATCGTAACTGAGGCTTTCTGCAGTTTCTGCCTCTATCTACCCTTGAAAAAAAAAAGCGTGAGTGTATGTATGTATGTGTGTAATCTGATTTATTTGGTTCCGTACTAGTTTTGACCCCGATTCTCCCTGCGTTGCAGTAACTTATTATATAAATATTCATACTTTTTAAATATAATATCATAAATGCGAGAGTGTGTCTGTCTGTCTGTCTGTTACCACTTCACGCTTAAACCGGTGAACCGATTTAGATGAAATTTGGTATAGAGATAGTTTGAGTCCCGGGAAAGGACATAGGAGAAGTTTTTATCCCGGGAGCAAAAGCTAGTTTACAATAACTTAGCTGAATGAAATGTTAGGGTTGTGGCAATCCACTGAATGAAAAGAGAAGTTTAGTACTGTTTGAAATACCAACGACATAGACAGAGATCATTAAACTCACTGTTTGGGTTTCGACGCACCAGGGTAAAAAATATTAACATTTAGTACTAAATTATTTTAGTTATAATTCATGGTTTTCAAATAATTTAAGTACGTGCAGTAATGGAAACAGTACAAGCAGGTTAAGAAGCAGCGTTTTCTAAAATCACAAGTGGAAGAATATTATGCCAAAAATAGCCTGGAAATTAAAGCCCAAAAACAAATTATAAATACTTCTAATTAACTGTCATTATACGTTCAAAGTTCTTTTATGTCGTGGATGTATGACATATTATCATCAAAGGAAATACTTCAATAAGGCACCTGCCGATCCCTGTTGCAAAGTCGATGTTAACGATTCCGTCATCGTTTTGATTCGCATCCAACATCGTTATTTTACTTGTGTGGTGTGGTCCAAGTGATAAGCTCATGGATCATCAGCATTTTCCTTGCCTTTTTCCCAAATGGCTACAATTTAAATGCGTACCAAGTAAAATATGTTAACTTGAAATAAAATAAACCCACTCTATACCGAGGTGCCTAAAGAACAATGTTTTAAGTTCCAAAATCATTATACACTAATCAGAATAATTGTACGTCATCATCTGCCTAGCCTTTTCCCAATTATATTGGGGTCGGCTTCCAGTCAAACCGGATTCAGCTGAATACCAGTATTTTACGTAGAACGGCTGCCTACCAGACCTCCACAACCCATTAACTGGATAACACGGTAGTTCTTGGCTAGACTGGAGTCAGATTTACTGGCTTCTGACAATCCGTAACGACTGCCAAAGATCTACAAATGACGGCCGGGACCAACGGCTTAACGTGCTTTCCGAAGCTCGGAGGAAACCCGATATGTTAAGATGGTCACCCGTCCACAGACCAACCTTGGCATGCGTTGCTTAACCTTGATCGACCCGTGTGGCTGATATTCTTTAGCCACGAGCTCCTTTTATTTTATTCAATCAGAATAATTGTACGTATTGTATTTATATTCTTTTGGCCTACCAAAAAGGATAAATGCTCACCAAATCTTGTTATCCTGAAATACAATGTTATTTCTGTTACTAGGAGAACTTGAATGCAAGAGCGAGCTAAGCGAGCTCGGGACTTGGGGCACTCCGACTCGGAGAGGTTAGGTTAGAAGGTAATGGCGGGGTCTAGTGAGCGAGCGAAGGGAGCGAATCAGACCCCGCTATCCCCTTCGTGGTTGTTTTTTTTTTAAACCATAGAGTCCTCGATGCGGTGCTCCGATTTTGCCTTTTGGTGAGCATTTATCCATACTGGCAGGTATTTTGAAGTTTTTGGTAGTAAAATAGGTACTTTTCTGGTAGGCGTTTAAACACAAGCCTTTCCAAATTTGTTAGGGTCCACTTCCAGTCTAATCTCAAAAAGAAAAGTGGAATACCAGTATATTATCAGAATCAGAATAACATTTATTTGCCTACTTTGTGTATTAAAAAATGGTCTCTGTGGCCGGTGGGCCGTACAGAGGTGAGTCAGCTAACTTATGTCCTAATGGATCTTTGTTTGCTGTGTTCTGTTTATTCGCAAGATGTGAGACTATACAAACATATTACGTACTTTATTTATGGTGTTTGCTTACAGTCTATCTCATTGAGGCATTATTATTATTCACAGTACACTGCGCGTACATTCACAGTACATTGCGCGACTGCTTATGCTGCGTACTGACTTACGCAAGATAACATGAAATGAAAAAAATTGCCGTCCATTTTGGTGCAATGCATCACGCACGTACCAAATTCTCGTAGTCCGACTTCACACGCATGCTACGAGCATTACTAGTCGCGCGCGGAGCGATCCATGATTTGTCAGTTTTTTTCGAACGCACACCTTTGGGCGCGCGGTTTGCTTGGAGCGCCCGTGTGGACGGGTTGTGTTGAGATGCGCATGAACACGAACAGCCGGTCGATTCTATAAACATATCGAAGTGAAGGCTTAGGTGAAGTGATCACGAGTTGAGCCGTCAATCCATATAATCAACATGGAATGACAGCTCAGTCCGTGATCACGTGACATCTTTACAGAATCGACCGCAGGCTGATGCTCCGTTCGCGCGCACGCCGGGAACAGATGCGAGTAGGTACATGTTCGGATCGTGCGCGCGCTGCGTCCACAGTGATGAATGCTCCTTTCATGTTACATTACATGTTCCTTTCAACAGTCTGTACGCAGCATTATCACAACCGCAGTAGGTAACTTGGTGACAAGATAGTTAGAGCGACATCAAAGGCTTGAAGTCACCCAAATCCAATGGAGAGAGTTATGCTTGGACTTTCTATTCCTGATCGAATCAGGAATTAAGGTATCCGTAGGAGAACCAAGGTTACATATCCCGAAGAATACAGCAGAGATAGTCGATGAGGCCGAAAGGAAACGCAGCGTTGAAAGGCCCTGCACTACGTACAACGTCGATCTAGTGAAGGCCCAGGGAATCTGTTGGATGCAAGACATACAGCACCGCGGGTTGGGGCGAGTATGCTCTTCAGACATCTTTTGGCTGTAACGATGACGGGTATTCTAAATTCCTCGTAAAGAAAATCAGCTATTCTAATTTTGAAACAATAATGGCTACTAAATAACAAAAATGAAAACATCAATGTATGTAGCTCCTAAAAGTTTTGCGAATGCGCAAACTTTGCGTTTCTATTCGCTGCCGCCTGTAGCTTAATCCAAAATTTTCAATTGCAAATATTTTACAAGACTTCGTTTTATAATACATAAAGTATTTCGTCGACGTCTAACATGTTTATTCATCGTCAGTCAATAGAAGGATTACTTTGTAAGAAACGTACACTTATATAACATACTTAATTCTATGGAAAGTGTATAGGTACATACCTGGCACCCATAACACAAGTTTAATCTTAGCTTGGGTGCCAGTTTTTAATTAATATGTTTTGCCTTGTTATACATCATCATCATCTTCCTGCCCTTATCCCATGTTACTTGGGGTCGGCGCAACACTGTTTTTTCTTCCATTCTGTCCTGTCAACCGTCACGCTATCACTAACTCCCTTAACTTTCATATCACTCCTAACACAATCCATCCATCTTTTCTTTGGCCTCCCTCTCCCTGTCCATCCCCTGTCATTCACATTTATAGTCATATTCTTTTAGGTACTTGCATTTCATCCCTCCTCTTCACATGACCATACCAAGATAAGCGGTTCCCTTTTAACATTTCCGTTACTTGCGCCACTTTTAAGCCACCTCTAATTAACTCATTCTTCACTTTATCCAGTCTCACATCCATCTCAACATTCTCATCTCCGCTACATGCAATCTTCTTCATCCGTCTTTTTCACAGCCTAACATTCTGATCCATACAGTACGACAAGTCTTATCACGGACTTATAGATTTTCCCCTTTAACTTGAGGAGCATCCGTGAGTCGCCATTTCATCCATCTTGTGTTGATCCGGTGCGTTACGTCTCGGTCTATATCACCGTCTCCCTGGACAAGCGACCCGAGATACCGAAAGTCGGAGCAGATCGGTATAGACGTTCCCGTGAGAGCTATAGATATAGGACTGGAGAGACCACCGAAATCGCAGAACAGGTATTCTGTTTTTGTTCTGCTCAATTTCAGGCCAACACTCTCCAGTCTTTGCCACAACATCTCCAATCTGCTCTGGACCTCTAGGCCGCTTTCGGCAACCAGCACAATGTCATCGGCAAACAGCATGCACCAGGGAGCCTCTTCCTGAATGTCCGACGTCAGAGCGTCCATTATCATCAGGAAGAGGTAAGGGCTAAGGGCCGACCCTTGGTGCAAACCGACTGCCACACTGAAGCTGTCAGTGGTGTCCACTACAGACCGAACTTGGGTACTGCATTGACTGTACATCGCTCGGATCAACTGCACATACTTCCCAGGCATACCTTTCTTCTTAAGGGCCCACCACAAAGCCTCACGAGGCACCCGGTCATATGCCTTTTCGAGGTCAACGAATACCATGTGCAAGTTTTTATGCACAGCTCTATTTTTCGCATAGCATTTATATGGGCATCCATTGTATCCCAACCAGGTATAAAACCGAACTGGTTCTGTGAGATTTCACTCTCTTTTCTCAGCAGCCTTGCAATAAATTTTTCCCATGCTTTCATATTATGTGACATTTTTTATTTTGCCTTGTTATGCATGTTCTTGTAAAAATTGTTAATGTCGAAATAAAGTTTATTTTTTATTATTATTATTATATAGGACTGCAATGTAAATACTTTTCAAAGGAGGTTCCTAGTTTATGAAACAAGATTTTGTTAAGCAGGTACTTTTTCACTCAAAAACATTAACACAAATACCACTACATTTGGGTAATTATTGCATTCTGTAGAAACTTTGACGTGGCGGCGTGATTGTCAGATGACCGTTTGAAATCTAAATTAAAAAATGAGTATGTACTAATGGCCGCTTCGAGGTGGCGCAAGAAAAGAGTGTCTGGAAAGATAATAAAGGAGGCCTTTGTCTAGCAGTGGGGCAGGCTAAAAAATGCTTCGAAATTATAGTGGATCTCCAAAAAATATTTGGTGATATTAAAGAGAGAAGAGAAAGTTTTAGAGTCACAAATTGACAAATAGTTGCCTAGTCTCGATAAAATCCTATTATCAACAAATACAAATTGTATTGAAAACATTTTCAAGAAAAAAACATTAATATCTTTAATGCACATCATAACACACATTTTATTGATATATAAATCCATTTCGTGTGTGTCAGATTCTAAATCTATTTCTAGGGTTGCAAGGCTTTTAACGAAATCACAATCTATTATTATCTAGAAAAGAAAGAATGAAGAAACGGTTCTATTCTCGAATTGTAATTCATAAAAGAAAATAGAAATACATAACATCACGCCTGCATTGCCCAAAAGGTTAGACAGAAGTGTACCTATCCTATCAGTATGCGAATGGACAACTAGAGTCACTAATATTTTAATTTTAAACTGTAAACTGATGTTCAAAGTGCCTTTTAATGATCTAGTTGAAATGAATTGACTTTGACTTTGAGTACACCTACATTCAGCCAATCATGTTTAAGCATGTTGCGGAATTTATTCGAAAGAGTCACCGCGGCCCTGCGTCGCAAAGGGCTTTAGGAGGAACACGGATGGGTTTTAGTCAGCAAGAGTCTGACACGCCCTTTTGCTCCAGAGCGGAAGAAGTCATTTGATGATTTCCCATCCAAGAAAAAGGGTTGTAAGCATATATGTCTATCATTTGTTCTCAATTGTAACGTTCGAAATTCCAAATGAACTAACTCCAGACATTTCGCGTGACCCAAGGGCTGGCTTTTAACTTGGTCAAAGAATAAGCATTGTCATACGACGTGGCAATGACGGCAGTCTTTTAGGTACAATTCCAGTCGACAGCGATGATGATGAATTTTTTGACGCCTTATTTAGGGTTAATTTAGTTAGGAGTTTTTATTTTTATTTCTAGTGTATATAGTTAGTTAAGTATTTATTCAAACAGTTGTAAATATATATTCTAGACCCAATAACACTTTGCTTGACCTGATAAAGGACATCAAGACCTGAGTAGCAATTGCAACAACTTAAACTTACGTGGCAATCAGAAAATATAAGTAGTTCAATATTTTATAAAATTGCAATTAATTGTATCTGTTGAAATAAAAGGAAAAGATTAAAAAATGCCCAGAAATTATTGCTTTAAACATTACAACTATAAAAACTTCTGCTGCTGAAAAACATGCTTTAGCTATTTTCCTTTACGTCTTATCATGAACGATGTTATATAGATGGAAAATTGTGTTTGTTTATACTTTGTAAAAGATATAAGAAATTATTTCAGTAATAGAAAGCTATCTTTAAGCGTGGCTATTTATTATTTCTAAAACAGAATGGTCCCTGTAGGATAGGGCAAGGGAAAAAACTAAGTTATGGTCACACTGTGAGCCAGTGCCCATTGACACGACATAACTTATCCAAAACGAATTCAGTCACGAGTCAAGATACTCCCAAATCTGCGAACTGATACGAAATCCCCCTTTCCCCTTTGTAAGTTTAAAAGTTAGCAGATGGCACAACTAGATAGATATAATTCCCCAAGTTTGGATAAGGTGAGTCCCGAGGGTTCCGCGATATGTAGACTCTCAATCGAAGTATTTATAGGGGGTTTAACTTTATTTATGAATGTAAGGCTTTTGAATTCTGAGTTAGATGCTGGGTGTTTGATCTTTGGCGTTGAGTAGCTACTCAACGTTCATGCTTATAATTTTTTTTTGACTGCTCTTGTTCACGTAATATTCCAGTAATAAAAAACGTTCAAAATCTACATGGATGCAATTCCAACTCAGCGACAATCGATGTAAAAAAACTGGTAAAGTGCAAGTTGGACTTGCACACGAAGGGTTCCGTACCATAAGCCGAAAAAAACATATTTCTTGTACAGCGGCAACAGAAGTACATCACCTGGGAAAATTTCAAATGTCTAACTATCACGGTTCCTGAGATACAGCCTGGTGAAAGACGGACAGACAGACAGACGGACGGACAGCAGAGTCTTAGTAATGGATGAACTACATACATATGACTTTTTGGGGAACCCTAGGTGCGCGAGTCAGACTCGCTCTTGTCCGTCGTTTCTTGTTATAGCGACAATAGAAATACAGGCTCTGTGAAATTTTCAACTGCCTACCTCTTATAGTTTATGAGATAGAGCCTGGCTGACAGACGGATGGACTGCGGAGGCTTCAAATAGGGTTTCGTTGCTTATTATCTTGATACGGAACCCTACAAACTACAACTTGACAATTACAGGACATTGGTCTTGCCCTATAAACTGGGTTGCGTGTCGCATGACAGTCTCTTCGCGTAATATATTAATATTCTGCCAATACTTTTACACTAGCTACGGATTCTATCTATATCGCCTTAATGTCTCAAATCCAACAACGTTAATTAATTCGTGCCTGAAAAAATATTTTTCTTTTCTTTTCTTCATAAACTTAAATATTTTAAACTTTAATTATTTTTTATAAATTGGTTCTGAGTCGCCAGGCCATCGTTTTTCTCTGTTTTTATTCTTAGCAAAGTCAAGAGAGGTAATATTGACGTTACGTTTTTATTTTAATTAGTTTAACACATTCTCAGAAAGCGCCGTTATTCAACAGTTAAAAACAGTTCAATAAATCTACCAGTTTCCTTTTGACCGCAAACATTCGTACAGTAACATTTAAACAAAACTTTTGGCTATTCGCAGAAATCATGGACCAACCTTTTTCGTCACAACCTACTTTTCAACTAAACATGTAATTACTGCACCTGGTAATAGATGGCGTTACTTGTTCCAAATCACTTAATCTATCACGGAAAACATACAAACGATTTTGTTTAGCCACAACTAAATACACAAAAAGTTTAACTTTTATATAGACATTGTATACTATGTACTGTATTATATGTATGCTACGAAAGCGTCAGTACTTCAGTCCGCTACGAGCCGTCGTAGCGCCGCTACGGGTCTACGGCGCTGCTACGCTGGTATTACATAAACTTGGAACAATGTGACAATGCCGATAAATAGAAAATATGTGTGAAACCCCTATCTATTTAACATAAAAATACATTCTTAATTTGTATGGGTTATATGTGAGTGTATGGTAGTGTTAAATTCAGTGAGAAAGTCGTGATTACGGACCTATTTTCTGTTCCTTCCTTTCGATTTTCGAATCGGAAATAAGGTAAGGCGAATTATATTTTATCGTTTATGTGAGGATTTCCATTGAGGTCGTGCCATTAAAGTGGAATGTGTTAAACATTTATTTTAATGGGTTCACAAAGTTCAATAGAATGGAATGTGTTTTCCGCTTTCCGTTATATTTTATTTACGTTTGACATTTTTCATTTTATTTGACGTTTTATATTTTCGTATATAACTTTGTTGTGATTATAACAATGTTTTCAAACTATTGCGTAATTTTGTGATGAAAAGGATTTGAATGTGGTGTTTTTTTAGTGTTACGAAAATAAGCTTGTGGTTTTATGGTATCCAGCCTTTGTTATGTATTTAGGTATTTATTCTGCACAGGTTTTAATAAAAAGTTTTTAGGCAAACACAGTCACCACAATATGTATAAACATTTTTTTTTGTGGGTGTTCTCAGACTTCTTTCTTATTCAATTGTCTTAACATTATGATTTACAAGTTGCCGCCCGCGGCTCCGCCCGCGTGATTGTCGAAAATTATCCCAAGGGAACATATTCCCGGGATAAAAAGTACCCTATATGTTATTCCAGACTATAATCTACCTCTGTGCCAAATTTCATCAAAATCCGTTCAGTAGTTTTTACGTGAAAGAGTAACAAACATCCATACATACATCCATACTTACAAACTTTCGCCTTTATAATAGTAGTAGGATATTTTTTCTTTAACTTTTAATATTTTGACATCGTAACAATGCATTTATGATGCATTAAATGAACTAGTCTATTAATTACTCATTAAAATTATAAATTTCATAACTTTATTTAATATTCTTATAATGTACCTAGTTTTGATTTGCATGTACCTACCTTATTATTTAATATTTCTAAACCAGCAATGGTAGTATGTGTGAAACATTGTTTAATGTAAGATCTCAATGTACCATATACTGCGAAATAAACACTTATTTTTTTTATTTTTTTGCCAAACTTCGAATGGAAACCTCAAAGTTATAAGCATAGGAAACAATTCCGTGAACCCGACAACCTGTCTCAACGGAGACACTAGTTATATTGATACTGTTTAGTGATCGGGTTGGGCAGGTCATGGCGGTCGTTCACTGATATCAGTCGTTTTAGGTATCAGCGAAAAATCCGGGTAATTATTCTTTATACCTAGCCTAATCTGCTTCGCCTATTCCTATGTATTTTGGGGCCCGGATGCAGCTGTGTACCATTATTTTACACTAGTTTTTGCCTGCGGCTTTATGCGCGCATATCCCGTTTTTCCCGTTCCCGTATAGCTTATAGCCTTTCTCATGAATGTGGCTAACATATATTATACAAAAATATTTTTCCAAATTCGACTGGTAGTTCCAGAGATTAGCGCGTTCAAACAAAAGACAATCAAACTCCTTAGCTTTATTATATTAGTAAAGATAGATATCATATAATACTAGCTTTTGCCTGCGAATTCTTACGCGCATATCTCGTTCGTAACAATTTCGGGAAATCCTCTCTTAGTGCTAGCCTAGCCTATGGAGTGTAGGGAACCTTTTTTTTTTAAGGGTGGGAAATCATCAAATGACTTCTTCCGCTCTGGGTGGAGCGGAACGGCGTGTCAGACTCTTACTGACTAAAACCCATCCGTGTTCCTTCTAAAGCCCTTTGCGTTCCAGGGCCGCGGTGACTCTTTCGAAGAAATTCTGTAACACTGGGAGTGTAGGAAAGCTACATGCCAAATTTCAGCTGTCTGCGACCAGTACTTTCGGCTCAGCGTTGTTTGTCAGTCACTCAATCACTCAGTAACGCAAGAGTTTTATGTATATTGATTAAAATGACATATTAATATAGTATAGATAGAACAACTGCTTATCTGACCTGAAGATTTCAGTGACTGGGTAACACAATAACCCGTGGCAAGACAGGTTGTCAGATTTCGAGCTTCCGACAAAACCATCAGTGATCTTCAAATAACAGCCGGAACCAATGGCTTAACGTAGTTTGTGATGCTGGCACTTTACTGGGTATTTGGCCAAATATTTGTGTCACTTGTGCAAAACTAATTTAACCTTATTTCGAGTGAATTAAGGTATATTTTCAATTGAACAAATGACGCGAATATTTACGAATGTTTAACTATTGGATGATCTTCGACCTACTGCAACGCATCACTACCGGATCGGCAGTATTATTCTAGGTGGGTACTGACCGGTGTTACGGGGTGTAATGTTACATGTTACAAAGCGAGCATTCGTGCAGTGAGTACGTGGAAACGAGCACGACGTCGAGACTAATGTCTCAACCAAAAATACTTTGACTTTTCAATATTTTTTAAATTGATTGACTCTGAGTTGGGATTGTGTCGATGTTTCACGGATTTAAAGACACGGCATAACATAGCATGCTTGCTGCGAATGTTACATTACGGCCTGTAACACCGGTAAGTACCTACCCAGCTTTAACATAATTCTGAAATTTTGACAGTCGACCTGTCAATTGACAATTATTTACTTTTAAAACAAAACTGACGGGTCATGGACAAAGAACGAATACTAATTTGCTGCGATTGTTTCCAAGAAATTAGGAATACTAGGACATTTATAACGAGTCCATGAACCTAAGGACCCTCGGGATATCGATATTGCACAGTAATAGAGCTAGGTAGGTCATGGCAGTCGTTCCGTGTTTCAACCGTGTCTGCAGTATTGAGTATCATAGAGGAACTCCAGTATTATTCTCCAAAGATCAATTAGAGATTCCAACGCTGTTAAGGCTTTGAATCACCATGTTCACTTCAGTCATCAAATAAACTTACAAATTGCGTTGTTACACGAGTATGTACATACTATCTCATTGTTTGAATCTACTATGTATTAAGTAAGTAATTTTCTGATATCTGTTAAATTTATAGGAAAAAAAAAACACAAATGGCTGGATTATTTTTAATGAAGAATGGATGTTTGACATTATTTTTTATACAACAGCTGTCAAACCCTTATATATATATGTATATATTCCGCAGGTTAAAGTTATCAAACTATTGAAACATTGCCCCCCGAGGTTATCAACATCAACATCATCATCTGCCTAGCCTTTTCCTAATTATATTGGGGTCGGCTTCCAGTCAAACCGGATTCAGCTGAATACCAGTATTTTACGTGGAGCGGCTGCCTACCCGACCTCCACAACCCATTAACTGAGTAACACGGTACTCCTTGGCAAGACTGGTGTCAGATTATCTGGCTAATGACAATCCGTAACGACTGCCAAAGATCTACAAATGACAACGGCTTAACGTGCTTTCCGAGGCACGGAGGAAACCCGATATGTTAAGATGGTCACCCATCCACAGACCAACCTCGGCAAGCGTTGCTTAACCTTGATCGACCCGTGCGGCTGATATTCTTTAGCCACGAGCTCCTCATCAACATCAAAATGTGGGATGTAAATACAGCAGTCATTGTGCCGATGGACGTGACGCCAAAGGTTCTCGTTTGACTGCTGGAACAAGCGCTTGATCTTGAAAGCAGTACTTCTGGAGTTAAACTTCCTTTTTTAGGGTTGAACCCTATTACTTAGCCTCCGCTGTCCGTCCGTCCATCCGTTCGTCCGTCTGTCTGTTAGTGAGAGTGTGAGTTTTTCTATTACGGGAATAATTCTTCAACTGCAACTATAAGTTTGTAATCGCAAAACTGTTTTTTTTTTAAGTGAAAAATCTTTAGGCGCGTTGAGCACTTTTTGGGTGAACAAAAATCATGGAACTCGCGTCATCATCACCGAACGCTTTCATTAGCTATATGTGTACCTAAATATGTGTACTTTTTGGGTGACCAAAAATCATGGAACTCGCGTCATCGTCATCGAACGCTAGCTTTTGCTTAGTTTTCAGTCCCCAAATACTGCCCTGCATGTTTTTTTTTTAATTTGATAAAACTACAAATTGTATAAATTTTCAGACTTCTATGTAATATTTATCATTATTTTCTCTATACCGTAACCAGTGAGTTTCTGCTTCAATCAACAAATATGGAAAGCAAAATTAAATTACTGTTTGTATCAAGTAAACGTTCCATGTAATTATTTTCCCGGAAATTTGTATTCCGGGAACATTGCCTAATTTACAGTGATTTCTATTACCAAAACGATGTTTTAATGGAAATGATGATGTTTCTTCCTCATATTTCACCTAATGTGTTTCAATATGATATATACTTAACTAACTGTGTACACTTAAAATCAAAATAAAAACTCCTTACTAAAATATGGCGTCAAAAAATTCGTCCGCATCGCTATCGACTGGAAGTGAGCCCAAAAGACTGGCGGCATTGCCACGTTGAATGGCTTATCCTCTGTCCGAGGTAAATTATTTATTAAAACAGTTGTAAATATCTATATGATACAATATTATTGTGGTATATATGTTAATAAATCTCCGTCAAAACTGTGTGTGAGTGAACAAGAAGTGAGCTGTCAATCCATAAACTAAGGTTTTTACGGTAAAAGCCTTTGCACACTGCGTATTTTATACGCGTCGACGACGCGCGTTTTACGACCGCGCGCTCTCGGTGCTGCAAATGACCAAAAAGCAGATTGTCGCTTTTGTATCGATACAAACGCGCGCGAGAATCGCGTTCAAAGCTCGTCTGTATCGCGTTTGTTTGTCGGAGAAACATAGCAGAAAACATACATACGCGCGACTGCAGCGCGTCTATATCGCCGTGTCAGCGCGTTTGTATCGATACAAATGGATATATTTGGAGATCACCTTTTAAGCGAGAAGATGCTTGTGTTAGGCTCTTCTACTTAACATTACACAGAGTATTATTATACTAAGAGTAATGTTAAGTGGAAGAGCGGAGTCACCAAACACAAGCATCTTAAGATGATCTCCAAATATCGTACGTAGAAGACTTATGTACCTAATTGAAATAAACATTTTTATTTTTTATTTTTTCAAAATTTTGTTTTAAATGCGCCACTAAATGTTTGTACGTGTGCAAAGGTTTACTGTCTGCGTCTGAGTTGCGTTTGAAGCGCGTTAGCGCACGTCATCTGCGCGTGGTTAGAAAAACGCCGTGTGCAAGGGCCCTTTAATTTTAAGCTCACCACACCTAAGTTTTGATGGTGAGGTGTTTACCAAATAGACTGTTTGATGCTACGGCTACTTAAGATAAATAAATAATAAATAAATAATAATATTTTGGGACAAATCACACACGGACATCCGATCCCAAACTAGGCAGAACCTGTGCTATGGCAACCAGACAACTGATAAACATACTTATATATTTCTAAATACAAACATATTATAGACAAATTACACCCAGACACAGAACAAATGATCATGCTCATCACACAAAGATTTGTCCTGGGTGGGAATCGAACCCACGACCCCCGGTTTAGCAGTCAGGGTCACTAACCACTCGACCAACAGGCCAGTCCAACCAGAACTAATATTTACTTTTAAGAGAAAGTCACAGTGGCTAAAAAGTTAACCGATGTTTATTCATAAAACAACACACCGTCATGTATTACGTGGACTCGTCATAATGTAAAAAAGAAGAACATAAACATATTTCCTACACTAAAAAGTGGAATGCAGTGGTCGGTAAAACCATAACTTAATCTAGCACAGTTCGGCTGTTTCAGTGAAATATCACAACAAATGAGTAAATAAACTCGCGTCAAAAGCTAACCAACAGGGAAATTTGACATTTCAAAGACCTCACACAACACTAGCGCCTCTGGCGGCGAATTTAAACGCGATAGCCCTCATTGACAAATGCCACGTGATCATTCTCTTAAAGTTTTTTATTTCGACAGTCGCATTCGGTGATAGAATGGCACTTGCCTATTGCCTCAGAATACACTATCGGAACAGTATAAAGAAATATTCGAACATACTTAAATAAAAATTATAGACGTGTGCAATGCTCAGCTTTTCATTACGGCGAACTCTGAATATTTGGCCGCTTTTGTGCCCACCCCTTCAAGCGTGAATGCAATACAAAGCGTTTAATTGTAAAAAATTAATTAAATTCCCTGTATTCCATATATGCATGGTAGCTATATGTAGCATAGGCAACTTTTTTAAAGTATTTTAAATGAAAAAGGAGAAGGAATTTTGGAAAAAAATGCTACAGAGTAATTGCTCAGTGATTCATCTCTTGGCTATTTTAAGTATGGAGTTTATTATGAAATCTGTCAGCTTGGAACTGTTCTTGGATATGGGCAATTTAAAACATTAAACACTGCCTACAATTTTAAGACTTTAAATAATTTGAACAGATGTTGTGATCACGTGAAAGCCGCGGGAGTTCGATGGATGTGTCACGCACAGAACCGGTCGATGTGGTACGATGATGAGCTTCGTTCAAATACAGTTTGTGCCCGTGGTCTTTTTTTTTTTTTAAGGATTGGAAATCATCAAATGACTTCTTCCGCTCGGGTGGAGCGGGAGGGTGTGTCAGACTCTATCTGACTAAAACCCATCCGTGTTCCTTCTAAAGCCTTTTGCGTTCCAGGGCCGCGGTGACTCTTTCGAACAAATTCCGCAACCCTGGCAGGTGCCTATGGTCTAGCTTCTCGATTTCAATATCTTACTGAACGATCAACCTTTTTCTAGTCTCGATCAACCTATTCCTATTAAGAAGTGGAAATTATATTTTTTCAGACTCCTTCGCTTTGCTTTTCTGATTAATTTCGTCGCGGGATCCAAGACAGTTAAATCGTTTCTCCGGGACGCGTCGAGCTTCATTGACTCGGCGTTTTTTCAGGTGGTCGCCACTGTTGATTCTGGCTTTCAGGAGTTGTGAATGTGTGGCGGGCTAGCCTATTCCTAACTATGTCTAACCGCATACAGCTGAGTACCAGTATTTTAGATGAAGCGGAAGCAGAACCCAGTAATTGGGTAATACAGTAACCCCTTGGCAAAACTGGTGCCGGATTTACTGGCTTCTGACAATCCGTAACGTCAACACAGCTGACAGCTGACAGCTGTGACGATCATCAATTTTTTCGACAACACAGTTGGTGCAGTGGTTGAGCGATTGGCTGCAACGCTGCGTATCGCGGGTTCGATTCCCGCACGGAAAAAATGTTTGTATGGTCTGCAGATAGTTGTTCCAGGTCTGGCTGTTTGTGTATGTGAGTTTGTTTGTAAACGCACCCACAGCAGGCTCAGTACGTAATGGATGGTCATCCATCTACGGACAGACTTCAATAAACGCTGCTTAACCTCAAAGATTTAATCGTGCAGTTATTATAATTAACGTTACTGGTTTAATCGTCCTCTCACGTACCACGAAACTTCGGCAATATATCCAAAGGCACATAAAGATACGACAGTCATGTACCTACCCAACCTTTCTTAATCATTATAAGCTTCATAAGTAGGTTGTACATAATAGCTGATGAGTACATAAAGGTGTAGGTTTACGCTGTAATTTCATAACGTCTCAGGTTTAAGAGCGCAATTAGTGGAAGAATTTAAAATTAATTGGTCTTTAAATTAACCATTATATTCCGAGTTTGAGGAAGTTGGGTTTAATTGCATTTAATTTATTATAAGCTGAGTTTTGAGGTTAAATTTTGACTTGACTGTATTTACTTTAGACTACATACATATTTTCGTGGGTGTTATGGAAAGTGCAGGCATATCGGACAGGAGCACAAAAAATAAAAATAAAAATAAATATAATTTCCACCCCGCTTTGAACAAGCGTGGTGATTTGATGTGGTGATTTGAATGGCATTCTTCTCGAGAAGAATGCCATTGTTGTGGTATCGTTAAAAACCGGGCCCTATTTGAATAAATTTATATGTTTTATTTCAAATCCCACTACTTTTTCTGAATCGGTTTATTAAATGTTTTTATTTGACCCTTTCAAGACAAGTCATGATTCAGACCTTCGTATTTAGAAAACTGACAAATATTCAACGACTGTGATAATAAAAAATTCGAAATACAGGTATGCGCATGCGGAATTTGTTCGAAAGAGTCACCGCGGCCCTGGAAAGCAAAGGGCTTTAGAAGGAACATGGATGGGTTTTAGTCAGTAAGAGTCTGACACGCCCTTCCGCTCCACCCAGAGCGGAAGAAGTCATTTGATGATTTCCCATCCTTAAAAAAAAAAAAAGGTATGCGCATGTCAGTTCCATACATTTTGAATATATTTGTCGCAGAAAGAATAACATAATTATGTTAAAAGCTTAGGCTTTTTTCACATGTGCCATAACCACAACTCGTGGGCGGGCGCTATTTTGCCGTCATTATCGACCGCGTGTGTGATACCGACCACATCGCAATTGCAACCACAATCGAAGCTCCAGCGACACCGCGAACTAGTGGCCGGCCACATCGGAAACACATACACATTTTGTAGGTACCACAACGCAACCACAAGATGAGGTGTGGTTGTGGTATGTGTGAAACAAGCCTTAGAGCATCTTCTATGACTGCTATAATCTGCTCCTCGACACTTATATTATAAATCTTGACGAAACTTACCAGATCAGTTATCGGAACTATAATAAGAACTGACACTAAATGAGCGTCGCTTTCATAAAGACCGAGAAAATGGGAAATCTTAAAACCTTAACTTGTTCTAATTCAATTTATCCATTAGATCTAAACTGAGTTATAACAAAAGTTAACCTTCTTTCAGAACTGTAAAATCTTTTCAAGATAAGGCTCCATTCCTCGGGACAAAGTTCCTGGAAAAAACTAAAGAGTCGTCTTTAAAAGAGAAACATTTTTATTTTCTTTCTTGTATTTGGGCACGTCGCATTTCGAGTACACTTTTCCGTGCAAATATTTAAGGTAGAAAAAAAATACAGCGATTTGATTAAAATTGTTTACTTAGGAGCAACAAATGGACGGTCTTTTGCTCAGTATTTTTCATCGGCCGAAATTAGGGTTTTTTAGGGGGTACCCTGTAGATGTAATTACTATATTGGGCTGCGAGGAAGGGTCTTCCCTTTTAAGCCCTTAGGTTGCGTTTTGGAAAAGGGCAACATATTGTGACGTGTGTTGAATATGTTTGAATTGCATTGAATATTGGGTTCGCAAGACGGCGTAGGGCGAATAATGGGGATATTAGATAAGGATGAGTATATTTTTGTATCTACCCACTCCCTTTTACAGAGAGTCGCCTTGTGTCACAGCAATGGGAGTATTTTGTTATGATTACGTAATGAGTGTATGAAGAAAGCAATAACATCTGAAGGTGAATAATTATGCAATCTGTGGCTTTAGTGGTTACAACATTATTTTTATTTAGAGTTGTCTACGGTCTTTTTCTTAGGCCTGACTAATAATGATCATCATCATAATTCATTTATATTTTTAATCTCTGATAACTAACAGAATTACATATAGCCTTATGCGTTCAAAAAGGCTACGAGAGAGAGGGAGTTAGAGTAATTTAAAGGTTTCTTTAGACAATGTTAAGTCTCTTTTTAATCGTCTTCAAAAAAGGAGGAGGTTCTCAATTTGTCGGAACCTTTTTTATGTATGTTCCCCGTTTACTCGAAGATGGCTGGACAGTTTTGGATTTTTTTTTGTTTTTAAATGGTTTACTTCCCAGGTGGTCCCATGATCATCAAGTCAGGATTTGATGATGGGATCCTAGAGAAAACTCTTATAATTTTATAGGCGCACTTGAAGCGATTTGGTTAGTTTCTCGGAGTGATCCCCTTTCATTTTGGTGAAGATCTGATGAAGAACTTCGGAGATAGGCAACGGAACTCCTCAATAAATGATAGCAAATGGACGAGGATTACTGAAATCTCATGTTTGTCTTTTGTTTACGCCAGTTCAAGTTTAACTTTTTAAGTAAAAAAACTTAAAAAGTTTTTTTTCTCTCTAACCTACTTTTTGGAAACAGATTAGTGAACTTTTTAGACCTAGGTACCTGGCATACGCGTAACAAGGTATCACAAAATCGGTTTAATAACTTCCAAGAATAAAGTCTTGCGAGTTAGTGCTACGTAACTGCTCGTAACGCCATTGTTGGAAACCAAACCGAATAATATTCACAAAAAGCTTCCCTACTTTAAACATTTAAAATTCCAGGAAATTCTCACATCATTTAAAACTGCATGCGAGAGTTTTACTAAAGTTAGTTGGTTAACAGAAAGTTTAACTTCAATCAACGACTTAATCTCTATTAGCTCGCTAACTCCTTTTTTGTTATATCTGGTCATGGATAGTGTGTTTTATGCTTTAAGTTATTGAGGGATAGGCGATGAATGATTATGGTTAATAGTAGTTAATACAATGGTGATATAAAGGGAGATTTTCTAAGAAAACTGGCCTAGTGCGAGTTGGACTCGCGTGCAAAGGGTTCCGAACGAATTAAATTTCTGTGACATGTTATTTTAATACTAAAGACTTTTATAAGTTTTCTTGTAATTTATAGGTAAAGAACTATTACATGCGTTTTTTTTTTGTTTTTCAAAATTGTAGGCCGTGGTTTCGGAGATGGGGGGGGGGGGGGAATGGTAATTTTTCATCAAATTTCATGAATAACTTCTTACAACACGCCCTTTTACAATTTGATATGTCACACGGTACAATTTGTTTTTTTCTAATTTTGCCCCATAATTGAGCCGACAAACGAATTTATCATTCGAGATAATTTTAAACCATTGCCGTATACACAAGTATCGACTATGTCTTTTGTTCTATCGTTGTGTATTTTAACAGAGATCTACATAGAATCTGAACTCAAATAAAATTAAACGACAAAAACGCCATAATTATTATTCCATATTTCACGTTGTTAGATATGAAAATGACAGGTGAGAATACGCATACATTCACGAAGGAATTTGAAATAATTTTGGGTATACTGTCAATCATATCAAGTAGGTCGATCTACTTTTTCGTATACCCCGTTTAATCCCTACTTTCAAAGTCTGTGGTTAGAACTAAGTGCCTAAACTGGCTCGTGGCTATCAGGTAAGGTATCCTAGAATATATAAAAGCGAGGTCGGTCGATACAGAATATTTTAGGCAAGGTTTGGACACGTAATTGTAACTGATTCTTATACGAAAGATAAAAATAAATGGAGGTTTTTGTAGATGTATCTTGTGTTTATCAGCGGTTAAAACAAATATGTATTTATTCTTATAATTCATCAACTAAATCACGTAGCAATGCCGCCAGTCTTTTGGGTACACTTCCAGTCGACAGCGATGCAGATGAATTTTTTGACGCCATATTTTAGGGTTAATTTAGTTAGGAGTTTTTATTTTTATTTCTAGTGTATATAGTTAGTTAAGTATTTATGGAATAATTATTAGATAGAGAAGTACCAAATCACTAAATATCACATTCAAAGTGATATATTACATCAAATAATTAATCAATATAAAAATATCTAAAATATATAATTAAAATGCATGTAATAATAATTTGTAGATTGGAAATATAATAATAATTATTATTATATAATCTTGTGTTTTTGTTGTTGTTCACTAAGAATTATTTATAAATAAAATCACGCGTCTTTTCTAATGACTCAGTCTGCTAATATTACTAAAGTTAAACACCATTTTACAATGCTGTTATGGGGTTCAGTACCCGAAGAAACCGTATTACTGCGCTGTACGTCAGTTTGTGTGTGAGCTAGTTGTATCTCATGAACCGTTAAGAGTTAAATTTTTCACAGAGTGTGTATTTTATAAAATCAAAATCAAATAAAATCAAAAGTCATTTATTCAAATTAGGCTGAGTGCCAGCACTTTTTGAACGTCAAAGTTCTACATAAAGATTGTCCCCAAAACGCCCGCCCGTCACCACTTCCTAGTGTTTTAGCTGGGAAGAAGAAGTGGCGCAACAAACTCCCCAGCAACACATCAGTCTGTTAAGTTATAAAAACTTGAATTTATACAGCAGTATGCAAAGTTTACAAAACATGACACAGAAAAATAATATAATATGTAAATCACATTTTATCAAATTAATTGACACTAAACTAGCACACACCATTATGCCATCCAAAAAACAAACAAACTCAAGCATTAACAAGTAAATCAAACTAATTAAAAAAGTAAATAAAAAAAATAGAGAAGCCCCTGTACAAGTAACGTGTTCGATGATTCTTGTATTTGAAGTGTTCCTTTTCTTTTCATTGGTAAAATGGAAATATATAAAAGCAGCAAGCTCACAATTCCCGCTTGTTTACTATAAATGAGACAGTGACTTTATCAAAAATTTCGAAAAGATTTGTTTGAATCAGATATTTCGTTTATCATATTCCTCCAAAAAAAGAGGTTCTTAAGTGGTACAGTACGTAAGTCAACCAGTCCATTTCTTGTTGAACAATCCCATCTGCCCAAACGTGACCTTTACCGAGACATGTGGGCAGACATTAATCAGCTTACCGTGAATATCACTCCTTTGTAACATACAAAGGCTAGTACGAAGTATTTCAAAATCAAAAGTCATTTATTCAAATTAGGCTGAGTGCCACCACTTTTTAAACGTCAAAGTTCTACATACAGACAGTCCCCCAAAACGCCCGCCCGTCACCACTTCCTAGTGATTTAGCTGGGAAGAAGAAGTGGCGCAACAAACTCCCCAGCAACATTTGAACATTTGATTAAAACGAATTAAGTAAAAAGTCGCGTAAATTATTGCATGTATTAGTAACTACATAGTTAGCTTTTTCTGTGTAATGTCACTGATTTGTTTAGTAAAAGTCAATATAATATTTTCTTCAAGTAAAGTCTCATTAATTATTGCATGGTATTAGTAACTTTATAGCTTTTTCTGTCTACTGTCACTGATTTGTTTAGTAAAGTCAATAATTTGGTTTCTTTTAACAATGTCGTGTACCGTGTAGGTACTAAGTGTCTATAGATAACTTAATATTATGGTAGGAAATACCGCAAATTTGTATAATTCAAGATGGTAGTTACTTTTAAGGCTGAATTTTGAAACGAAGAATAAATATGGCTGTTTGATAAATTTTCTTTACAAAAGCTGTCAAACCGCCATCTTGAAAAGTTCGTGAACATAATACAATATATTTAAATAAAAACTTTTATAAATAAAACTAAAAATGATCTTAAATATGGCAATTCTCCGCATGGCTGTCCACTGGTAATATGTTAATAATATATGTAGATATTTTCTTATTCTACCGACAATTTTGAATATTTAATATATCGACAAAAAGAGAAACACGTGACCAATACCTCAAAAATATCTCAACAAAATAATTTCAATTTATTACGTTACAATTTTTCGTATGTCACCAACGAGTTCCGCAGAATCACGTGCGGACAATTTATCTCTTCCCGAATATTCACTCATGGAAATTGTGGAAAAACTGCCTCGGCTGTTCTCCGTTTAGGAACGCAGTTATATTAAAAAAAGTTCCAACTCAATATCGGAGATGGTTACCGATTGGGACCGGCAGGTGTTGTTTTGATGAATGGTACGGGTTAGAAGTGAAGGTATCGAAATTTTGGGGCAGAGATAATTTGGTTACAAAAATAAAATTGAGTAATAGTATTTTTTTTTCTAGTTTGTAGACGATTAAGTCTTTAAATTTTGGGCTACTTTATCTACTACGAGTAATTTTGGTCATCTGCGAGACGTAATATTTCAAGAAAAAAAAAGTTACTTTAAACATTTTTATTGAAATATAATGTGCTTTCCGAGGCACGGAAGAAACTCGGTATGTTAAGATGGTCATCCATCCACTGACCAACCTTGGCAAGCGTTGCTTAACCATGAAGATCGACCGTGCAGCTGTTATTCTTTAGCCACGAGAACTTACTTTACACTTAGATCGAAGAAGCTTAAATGAATTTACGACCTCATACCAAAATAAATACAAAACACAAGTTTAAAAGACTCCACCAAAACCGATCGACATAACGACCATTTGATAGAACGATTCAGATCCGAATAAAAAACTCCGAAACTCGAATATAAAAAATACTACAACCATAAAAATGTAGGTATTAAAACGTTCTCGTAATAAATTATTTATGGTTTTACCCGGTTCCCTTCCCTTGATAAAAGTTTCATGAAAACTCCGAACGTATGGCTTTTTCTAACCATAACAGGTGAGCACGTATTACTTATCAATATTATAGATATATTTAAGGGCCATATTTTTTACAAAGTTGATGATTTTGGGGATTCATTGCTGTGTAAAAGAAAATGGAGTCAGACGCGTGTTTATTTTGTGGGCGTTTTTGCTGGGTTAGTGGAAATGCGTAGCTGTGTGGTAAGGTTTAATAATAAATAATACAATTGTAACTGGCCGATGTTTGTACATAGTAGATATTTAAGAAACCATGCCATGGGGTTTTTGAAACAGCAATAGAATCCAAAACAATTATTTTTATAATTTTAGTATTACTATCTATAAATATAAGGTATTTCTCAACTATTTTCTAGTCTTAGCACTAGCATTGCACTGCAAAAAGTTAAGTTGGCTCTAACCCTTACCTAATTATTTATTAACTGGTTTATTAGGTTTTGCCCACAGCTTGTTTGCATTAAAATAGTATTTCGTTAGATTAACTCTGTATCGAAATGCACCAGAATCGTTTCAGCGAGTTAAGCCCAAAAGCATAATAAACAAACACACTTTCGCATTTATAATAATTATTTAGCTACAATGAATTAGTCAGCAATAACAGCATGTTATATGCTACAACTTTTGAAAGAACAAGCCATTATTAAACAGTAATTAATCACACAAACAAACATTTTGTGTCCACACCCTTCGACATAATCTGGTCAAAAATTTGTTTTGTCCCTAATTATGCGGAATGGGGCTTGACGCTATCGAACACGATCCAATATAAAATTCCAATTACTGGCCATCGTTAGAATATAAATTCCCGATATTCTTTGGAATAATCTGATGCAAAAGAACTAGGATCGCTGGATGAGGCGTATTACTTCTCTTGGGTTCTTTTTTTATTGAAAACGAAAATTGGTTTGTGTTCGGAGAGCCAATTCTACTCATTTTCAAGCAACGTTCGTATTGGTATTTTAGTCGCAATCTGTCAAAATTGTATGAAAATTCAGGTTTTTTTTGACGGATTGCGATTGAGATGCAAATGTGGCGTAATAAAAATTAGTTGAATTTTCCATCAGGTCTTAGTAGCTGGCGTCCAAACAGCACCCTACAAACTATAGCGGACAGGTGGGACACCGCCATACTGGGAGTCTGGAACATAGGATATATTACATAGCTCTCTGCCTACGTCTGTGTTTCCGAATGCATACAACCCTAATCTCTTCAAAATTGGAGTGAACAGGCTTCTTCTGGGTAAGCTCGCTCTATCGTCGATTTTGTCTCTGTCATCTATGACCTAGACTAGAGTGAAGAGCAAAGTTATCTCAAATAAAAAAATAAATTAAAAAAACATGCCAGTGTGTCATATAATAAATAGTAATTGTTGCTTGGTAGATATATTCCAACATAAGTTTTTAAGAGTTGTGTATACCAATTAATGGACTTTGTCTATAAAACAATAATTAATATTTGCTTAGTGAAACAATGAAAGATTATTTGTCAAAATATTTAGGAAAATTCTAGTCAAAATTCTAGTTAACTATGATCATGTCGTCCTAGCTTCTTCCTTCCTTCCATTCTCTTAGATTTTCACGCAGATTTCGGAGGCTGCATGCATAGATTTTTTTATCACGTCTCGCAATCTATACACAACAAATCACCATAAGCTTTAGAAGATTATCGAAGTTGTATTCCAGAACTCTATACAATATTCCATCTTTACAATTTGCCTTTCCACAACCATGCTGGGATTGGCTTACAGGTTCACCAGAAACAGCTTAAAACCTTAAAACCTTTTACGTGAACCAACTGTTTATCTGACTTCTTGGAGGAGCTTGTAACTAAATAATAACAGCCTCACGGGTCGATCTTCAAGGTTAAGCAACGCTTGCCGAGGTTGGTCTGTGAGTGACCATCTTAACATTCCAAGTCTCCTCCGTGCCTCTGAAAGCAAGTTAAGCCGTTGGTCCCGCTGTTATTTGTAGATATTTGGCAGTCGTTACGGATAGTCAGAAGCCAGAAAATCTGACACCAGTCTTACCAAGGAGTACCGTGTTACCCAGTTAATGGGTTGTGGAGGTCTGGTAGGCAGCCGCTCCACGTAAAATATTCTGCAGTATTCAGCTGAATCCGGTTTGACTGGAAGCCGACCCCAATATAATTGGGAAAGGCTAGGCAGATGATGAACTGTTAATCTGACTTCACCAACAACAACTGGGTAACACAATAACCCAAGATTCCATCTTTACAATGATCCGAAAAGCCAGATCACAAATTCAAATAGCACTATGCTATGATTTATTTAATCTCCACCGCTCAATCACTCACACGGCACCAATATCTCATCTTGCACATTGATATCTTTGGTCCATTGAAAGTGGGACTCTAACGAGCTTGAATGTATGCGCATACATTTCCCATCCCGATTGAATGGAACAACGTTCCGGATTTGTATGTTTGTTGGTTGTTCGAGATAAAGATAAAATGTTCGATGGTTCATCAATCATGGATCTGCATCGGTGGTGGGTTTAAATGTTTTGGCGTGATTAGTGAGGTTTGGTGGTAAATAGGTGGGGTGTTCTGTTACAGCTTAGATTATTCAGAACGACACAATTTTTGAGTATTGATGTGAAAATTGATGCATTACTTATTCTTCTGACAATACAGCCGGTCGATTCTGTAAACATATTTTATAGAAGTGAAGGCTTGGGTGAAGTGATCACGAGGTGAGCTGTCAATCCTTATAATCAAGATGGAGTGACAGCTCACTCCGTGATCACGTGACATTTTGATTGTATGAATTGACAGCTCACCTCGTGATCACTTCACCCAAGCCTTCACTTCGACATGTTTACAGAATTGACCGGCAGGAACAGTATAGTGTTACATAGTTCTTGTTTCTGCCAGCGGCTTCGGCCTCATGTAAGTAGATTATCATCCAAAGGGAATATCCCATGTCGTATTCCGGGACATACTCAACCAGTATGACAAGTTTCAATTTCTTGCGCGTTCGTAATATTACTATGGATTGAAAATCAAAGGCTTAGAATTCTTTGGAGGTTCCTTTATATATACTACAGAGTATAATTATTGCAAAGTGTGACTGTGTTTGAGGGTCAGCATCTTTGAGGGCAGTCCAAACACGTACCAATTTGGCTGCAGTAGGTAACTATTGTTATTTATTGCAGTAGTTGGAATTTGTCGAGAGTACTACCGTGGCCACCATACAGTGGTTTGGTACCTGAAATACCTAAGGGTGTGAGCAAAGTAACAAAGATAGGTCTAAATATTGTAGTCTGTCTTTTCTTATATTTCATTTTATATACCACTCGACAGCAAAAAAAATTGTGCCCAATTTTTGATATGTGTGACACTGACATCCGCCATATTTCATTTTCTTACAAAATCTAGCCATAGTATAATGTAATATTTCCAAATTGATACTTTATTCATCAAAATGGTTCTCTCGCTCAGTACTTTCAATCTTACACAGACTTCTAAAATTATAACCCTTGGCTGTGACAATGTCGGGTAAAATGCATTGTCGCGTTGCCAAGCTACGCTTATCTGCGGGAGCCTTAAACGAACACTGCATATCAGCTTGAATGACGTGATACCCAGAATTACATTGACAAGATAACCACATACCCATATAATGCATTTACCTACATCAGATAATAGCACCAGTATCCCCAGATCAGTACCTATTTTGGAGATAGATACATACACAGCTACAGGGTACCGGGTATTGAATGTTCTCAATAGGCCAGTAATGACTGCTGGCAGGGTCATCGGTACAAGTATCATTGAGCTACCCCTCGCGATCTTTAGAAATCAATTCAATGCCATTCATAAGCAACCGATGCCTTTCCCTATTTTTATAACAAGCTGAGTTGGCTAAAATACAAAAAATATTTGTGAAAAGAAAAAAAAATGAAGTGGTGTTTTTGACGGACATTGGAATTCTTAAACTTGAAAGAAAGAAACAAAACGTATTAATTTTCACAACACTGACATGAATATTTTTTTTTAACCTGAATTAAAATTCACAAATTTGAATGATAGTTTATTTTTTAAATGATCAATTTATGCAAATAAACCTACTCTAATACTACAGTCGATTTTAACTCACTATTTTGATAAAGTAAAGTTTCCTGGCTTGGTCGACAAACCACTTTATCGTAATTATTTTATTGATTCAACTATTTATTTTCAAAAATTCAATGACTACAAATTTTCAAACACAAAACTCTAAATCCATCACTCTAAACACATCTACACAAAACATCAACTGATAACGGACACCAAACAAATGATAGCTCGCAACATATTCCGAATCACGTCATAGAATAGCCCACGCAATGCATAAAATTCAACAAATTACTGTCGTTGCCCAGCAACCGTTCCAACTAGGGATGTTACGGCGGTGGTCGGAAGTGGGAGCTGGAGTTTTGAAATTTGCTTTGTCAAAGTCGGAGGCGGAGTCGGAGATGATGGCAAAAGAGTGATGTGCCAAGGGCGGTGAAGACTAATCGATGTCTGTGTTTCTAAGTTGAGAGTTAAAAGTCAGACGATTCTGAGAACATGTCAAAGTGAAGGCTTGGGTGAAGTGATCAATCCAATTTCTGTCAATCCGTGTAATGTATGTCCATGTATCCATCAAGATGGAATTGCACTGCAGGTTACTCCTAGGCCCTGCCAGGGTTGCATAATTTGTCCGAAAGAGTCACGCGGCCCTGGCACGCAAAGGGTTTAAAAAGGAACACGGATAGGTATTAGTCAGAGCGAAATAAGTCATTTGATGATTTCCTATCCTCAAAAATAAAAGGTAAGCGTGCTCTAGGCAAGCGTGCTCTATCGCCGACCTCATCGTCGCTTTCCATCAGGTGAGATTGTGGAGAGGAGGTTTCCCCACGAGACATGTATAAAATCTGTTCCTATGTAATTATTATCCACTATGCCTCAACCTCCGCATAAAACCTCATCAATAAAAAAAAACAAATATCAATCAGAAGTTCCAACTTATCGAAGTCGGACTCGAAGTATCGTAACATCCCTAGTTCCAGCCGTCATGTGTACGCACATAACAGTAATATATAGTGGCGATTTGTGATTTATATGATCGGTCGGTATTGGAGCAACAAATTGATTCAAATGCTGTATGTATTCAAGTGTTACTGGACGCTGTGGAAATGTTTCTGGCTTTGTTCTTTGTGGTTTTAGATAACGTTTGGTTTTGAGGGTGTACTTTTGTTTTAACTTTATGGTTTGCAGAGGTTGTAGTCTAACATTTATTTTAACAACTAGTGGCCCGTCCCGGCTTCGCCCAGATGTATATATATATTTTTTAAATGTTTGTTTCATAAGGACCTTCTCCTGATAATAACAAACACAACAAAAAAAGAATTAGCGAAATTGGCGGAGCCGTTCTCGAGTTTTGCGCTTAGCAACACATTTGGCGATTCATTTTTATTCATATAGATGGACTAGGATTTCCTGTATTGGTCTATCCTACAGGAAGTGACCGTGAAAAGTAGCCTTCGGTAATCAGTCAGTGATAGAGTATATAGCTTTTTGTCTGTGCAACAACATTAGTATTCGGATCAGTCATCATCATCACCATATCAGCCGAAAAACGTCCACTGCTGCACATAGGCCTCCCCAAGAGTCGCTTAAACAACCGGTCCTGTGCGACTCGCACCCACTGGCTACCCGCGGCCCTCACCAGGTCTTCGGTCCACCTTGTGGTATGCCTTCGAACGCTGCGTCTTCCGATACGCGGTCGCCACTCCAGAACTTTTCAGCACCATCGACCATCTGTTTTGCGAGCAATTTGCCCTGCCCACTGCCACTTCAGTTTGTCGATCTTTCGGGCTATCGGACCAATACTTCCAGAGATTACTATTTACCAAACATTTTACCACTTCATTATATTAGTTTAGATCCTGTTTTGTAGCCTAAAGCGCTATTTACAGATGAACTGTTAAGTCATTTCAAGCATATTTAATTAGACTTCGTGTACCTTACAAAGACGGGCTTAATGCCTGAGGCATTCTCACATAATATCAGAACTTAACCAGTTTTTTTTTTGTTTTAACGAAGGTCTTTACAATTACGTCGTTGTGAAGTCATTTCCCTAGGTGGTACTTCTGTTTATGAACTACATTCCCAGTTTTTTGTTCACGTTCTCATTAGGACCTGAAAAATATTTTACGTACCTACAGTTTCTACTTCTATGCTACGCAGTCTGTTTAGACAGAACGACAGAAAGAAAGCAAAAATATTTAAAGACAACATTCAGACAGGATAACTGATCTATAGTAGGCGCCAGATAATCGTGGAATATCGGTCATTGACCCACCTACATTTATTGACATTGTTAATTTGAAAAACGGAATTAATGACACAAAACTGTCCCGAATCATCATCTCTCGTGATCCTTAACATTGTCTAATAATGAAAAACGATTCATATTAAAATTTAATTGTTCAGGTACCTATGAGCAGTTATTAGGGAAAGGTCAATATACTTTATTCCACATTTATCTGGCGCCTACTATACGGTATACATACATATAAAATAAAATAAAAAGTTAGGATGGAAACAAAAAATAAAGCATACCTGAACGTTTAATGAACATTTTATACACTTACCACCTTGGTTCTCACATGATTGACCTGACCAAGAAATATCTGGATTCTACAAGAGGCTGTCCTCTGAGTAAGTTTCGCTGTTTTTACATAGTTGGATGGGCAATACGGATCTTATCTTTTTTTTTACTGCTTCATGTGTTGTTTTTTTTTTCGTTTTGTTTAACCTTTTGAACGCCAGGGCGACAGGGCACGCGCTTGCTTGTCATGTCATGACAATGGCGTTCAAAAGGTTAATACAAATTTATAGGCATAAATATAAAAATAATAATTGATCGTTCACAATAAGGTTTGGTCTAAACTGATCTAGGATACCTATCTCAGAAATACGATTAGAATTCTAGAAACCAAATAGTCTTCCCGTAAACATTCAATGAAGGTCAATGCCCCCAAAACACCTAAGATAATAATAGTGTTATTTACGAACAAAATCCAAACTTAAAGGATCTACATCATAAAGAAACTTTTGAAGCTAAGAGCAGATTCGTTCCTGAAATAATCTGCGCAATTGAACGTGAACGAGCCAAAACGGACTTTATTCTAGTAAATTGATGGATTATTAAAATTCCTTTAATATTCTTAGTCGACGTTGAATATCTAAAGTTTGAACTCGGCTATTGGCTTCGGGGAAATGAATTTCACTTTAGACTAATGAAAATACTTTGATATCCCTCGGATAAGCGTCAAAATTTTCAGCTACTGAATATTTAAAAAGTCTAAGCCACTATTTATTAGGATTTCGCTGTTAAGACTTGGACTTTGAGGTAATTCTGTGATAATGGTTGTGGGCTAAGTTTCGAGTGAAGACGTCTAGTGGGAGGTTTGTAATGATAACGGACTGAAACTTTGCTGGTGATTGACGAAACTGAAGTAGGTACTAATCCTAAAAGTGTTGTCTCCAAGTAAGGATTGAATGTTTAGTTTGTGATTAAGTATCGAATATTAGAGGTACTTTTGTTTGAAACATGTTAATTTATTTTAACGATCTTCGTCATTATCATCATACCAACCGAAAGACATCCACTGCTGGACATAATCCTCCCTCAAAGGGGGGGTTTTACCATAATCGCCACGCTTGGCAGGCGTGTTGGCGATCGCAGTGTAGCTGTTGCAATGTACAGAGAATGCTGCTGCCCATTCTCTGGTGAACAATCTTGTTATACGTTAAATTTGTCTCCGAAGTAATCTAGTACATGCCTCTGCTTAATCCTTCGTGGAAAATAATGTGAAGTTTTGTTATTTTTATTTGGTTACGCAGTTTGCAGGAAATTCAACTTTTGGTTAGTTCTGTTTGATCATGGATACACAAAAGCATACCTCCGAACCCCTTCAGAGATTACAAGAGGAAACAACGGTCATGTTCCAACTCATTGATAATACAATCTGTGTACATTTGATCCTAAGGCGGCGCGCGTGGTGACGGACGCGTTAGCGGGCGCGATTAGGTGGTCATAGGTACAATAAAATTGTTGTAGCGAAAAAGGTACCACAGGTTAAAACAATGGACGATCGCTCGATGGCTAGGCCCCATCGACAGACCTATTTCGCTAGGCGGCGTATCCTAATATCAAGATGAATGGAATGAAATTCTCTGTCGGATTCTGTGATCCTGACAACGACAGCCTGGTGGTCTTTAAGTCAAGGATAGAATACTCTTTATTATGTACACCATATTAGTTATAAAAAAGATAGATAAAGAAAAACATTACATAGGGTGACACAATGGGCGGTCTTATCGCTAAAAGTGATCTTTTAAAGACAACCTTTGGATGGATTTTAAAGAGAGAAGGAAAGACAGGGCTGTAGGTAGTCTTAGTTGTACTAGTTATGTTTAAAATAAATACATGTATACAATAATGGCTATGAAACAATAGCAGAAGAATCAAGAGTGAATAGTTTCATACTTCGCAATACTTCTTGGTAAGCGTACTCCATTGTCAATCATACTACGATCGCTTAGTTGAGAGAGATTGTGGTCAAACGTGGGCCTATCAAAAATAACAAAGTAAAAGTATATTGTGTTTAGATGTTTAGATTTAGGATGCTACCCGTGGAGGCGTGATCAACTATCATTGATTTAACAGCTGGTCGATTAAACATGTCGAAGTGAAGATTTGGGTGAAGTGATCACGAGGGGAGGTGTCAATCCATATAATTAAAATGGAATGACAGCTCACTTCGTGATCACGTGACATTTTGATTATATGGATTGACAGCTCCCCTCGTGATCACTTCAAGACATGTTTACAGAATCGACCGGAATTGGATGATTGCAATGCAATGCAAAATGCAAAATGCAAATGCAATTAGGAGAAATAATACTTTTTGTCCCGGTAGTACGTTACCGAGGGATATTTTTATTCGACCTCAAAAAAAGGAGGAGGTTCTCAATTCGGTTGTACTTTTTTTAAATGTTTGTTACCTCAAAACTCAGTCATTTATGAATCGATTTGAAAAACTCTTCTGTCTTATCAAAGGATAATACGTTCCGATTGGTCCCATAGAAATTTTATCAATATTCTTCAGTAGATTGGTTTTCATATCAAAATAGCTGGAGGAAATAGAAAATATATCATCCAAGTAAACGAAATTGCGTGTTTTGCTTTCCTGTGGTTGTGTTAGCTGTGTATGTGTATCACTAAAAGGTGTAAATAAAAAAACTTTTTTCCAAAAAAATACAACCGACCTTTGTAGTGGTTTTTTTTTATTTGGAAGCTGGTTGTATTTTATTGGATAAAGTTTTTTGACCTTAATGTGGGCAAATAAGTTGATGAATACTATTGATTGACATAACGTGCTCGCCCGCGTAAGCTTCTCACCTTGCACTAGGCCTGACTGTAATTCCAGTCCCACTGAAACGCAAACCGCGGTCTGAACCGCGCTAAGTTCAACGCCATAATTAATTCATGAAATCTTAAAAGCGGATAGTCTTAGCGACCCCATCATAATTCGCTGGTACTGGTCAAAGGTTGCTTTCATTTAAATATTGAAACGTCCTAATTCTGAATGTTAAATAATGCTCCAAGTTTTGCTTTTGTTAGTTTTGGTATCGATTTTCTGAAGCTATTTTTGAATTGAAAGTGAGTTGTTTCCTTTGGTTAGAATTGTGTTTGATCCTTTTGTATTAATTAATCTGTTTAGCAAAGGTTACTGATTGATGTAAATCTATTTTTGGATCTGCTTTCAGATTTCAGCTCCAGATTTAGAGAAAGCGGCTGAAATCCGAAAGGAATGAAAATAAAGATTTTCATTGTCTCCATTGTGAAGACTACCGTCGTTCGTTGTGGTTATACAGGTTGTTTCAAAAGTGTGTGGTCATATTTAAGGGCCACTGTGTATCTCATTAGTGACAACAGTTGCTAGCATCAAATCTATGATTGAGCTGAAATAAATGCCACCAACTAATCGGCAGACGGTTTTTTTGAAAAATCTTTTTTATTTCAGCAATTCATTTTTTTGAAGTGAAACCTTTTTTAACGGCATTGTGCACTTTTGTTAAAATGTTAAACTCGTGTTAGGACACGTGACCTGATCGAAAATTCGTAAGACGGAGGGAGAGTAGCGCGGCGGAAGCAGTAATATCCCCCTCTCTTTCTACCGCGCGGCGAAAATGTATGACTGCTCCTGCTGTTTCGTTGAGATAAACATTTTAATGGAAAATAATTGTAATAGTTCTGTAGTGTTAAATTTTTAATGTAATATAAATTGTCATGTTTGTGTACGATAGGGTCATAAATGAATATTGTATTTTATCACATAAATAGTAGGTACTTTCATACTGATAATTAAAGCAATTCGTGCGAAATTATTCCCTAACCATTCCAAAATATCAAAAATACACAACGTTAATGTTCAAGTTTTCACTTCTGCCGGCACTCCTGGAGTGCAACCCGTTGTTTTTTTTACTTAATATCAGATACAGAACATCACTCTTAAATATGACTGCACAGTTCTGAAACAACCCAAAGATATTCAAATAAATGAGCCATTATTTCGCCTGTGTTTTTAAATTAAGTTTCATTATCTGCATCAAAACTTTTTCAGACTGAGATAGTGTTATGCATAAACTCTTACCCCTTTGTCACATAAACAGTATATTGTATGAAAAGCGATGTTTTGTGGAGAAATACCGAGACAGCCAAGCTTAAGTGGGCGAGTCGCGTGAACGTTTACAAAAGACTTATTAAAATATTCATATTTGTCGAGCGGGAACCCTAAACGCTAGGGTTGCCACTTGCCGGATCTTTATGCATTGTTAGCCTTTGAGCACGTGTGAGTTTTAATTGAACAAGCTGTTTTGGAATAAGGCGACGAGGTAAGGGGTCTTTAATATGGAGATTGATGTGGAGTGATAAATTGTTATCGGGACAATTTAATAGCGAAACATAACAGTGAGAATGGGTAAAAAAGCGCAATTAAAGCTAAAAATATGTGTGCGTCTGTGTGTTTCCCAAAAGAGACCCCATATTCCAAAATTATTTATTTACATAACGCGTCCGTGCTTGGGTCACAGAAGTTCATATGAGTATCAAATCTCAACACCATCGGTCCAGTCCAGACAGGCAACCGAGTGATCCTATTAGGCTTCCGTTTTATACGGACGTCAGGAACCCTAAAAAACTATCACAGCGACATTTGTCTGCATTGACAAAAGAAAAAAAATATTGAAGTTTATGCAAGCCTTTATCATGTAGACGCACCGTAGGTATGAAACCATAAATGTTCCCTATCGCCTATCGCCTTGCTGAGTATTATTCAAATCTCGTATGATTCTTGAGATGACGACTAAGAGTGTCAATTATAATAACGGTCTGATTATATATAGGGTCTTCATTTTTGTGCACAATTTTTATGACAAAGTGCACCAGAGCTTAGTGATATTTTTTTTTTATTAACACGAAAAGTTCCGCCTTGGGGTCTGTCAAAGGGCAATGGAGCGCAGTATTTTAGGTTTAAAAAGAATTGATAGAGTACGGATCACCACGCTGCGCACCAAAACCGGTATCATTGACGTAGGCAAAAAAGCTGCCAGGCTAAAATGGGACTGGGCGGGTCACACCAGCCGCATGCATAATGACCGCTGGGCAAAAGTCTCCACGCAATGGGTGCCAGAGGATGGACGGCGTCGCCGAGGCCGGCTCAGAAAGCGGTGGCGAGATGACTTGGATGCACACCGCGAAGGCTGGTTCGAGGTGGCACAAGAAAAGAATGTCTGGAAGGATATGGGGGAGGAATTTGCCCAGCAGTGGGACACAATAGGTTAACGAAAAAAAAATTAACATGATTAATTTAACATTTAAAGGTTAACTATATCAGCATTTTGCTACATTTCTACATACAGAAACGTTACCCTTTCTGAATAAAGTTTAACCTCGAGCAATATTCGCACTTACGTTTTGATTCGTATCCCCAGTCATTCCCTACACGATGAATGATTTATCAGTTCAATGACCGAGCGAATGAACGAATGAACCAAATGGGGCATGGCGCGGAAAAAAATAAAGATATTTTCTATGAAACCGCCGTGAAGGATTTCTGCGTTGAATTTATTCATAAGAAACTTTTTTTTTGTAAAGCCTTGCGTGATGGCATAAAAATGCTTTTCTTATTGATGTTTTTAAATGTAGGAAAATATGAACTGAGAGAAAATATAGTCGGTATTGATAAAAATTTACTGTGTTTCTGGTAATAGTGGCTTAGGTTTGTTATTAACTTGTAACTTTTACCGTGTTATTTTGTGGCATTCAAACGTGAATCAAATAGGTTAATTTTCCCTTTTATGTTCTTCAAATAAACTGAATACTGGTATTCAGCTGGATCCGGTTTGACTGGAAGCCGACCCCAATATAATTGGGAAAAGGCTAGGCAGATGATGATGTTCTTCAAATAAACAAAATACAAAACAAAATTAACTTAGTACTAATATTACGAGAAAGCTAGTTAGTTTTTATAATGCAACTGATATTATTTAGTATATTATGTACAAGTACCGCTAGCCTCCATTCATTTCCATGCTGTTCTATCTCTAGAGGTTCTATTTAACCTTTTGAACGCCATTGTCACGTATATGTGACAAGCAAGTGCGTGTCCTGTACGCCGTAATACGTGACAAAAAGTACGGCGAATTTGTGGCTTGGCGTCGGGGGCACGCTGCCGATGCGTTTATGCTCTGCCGTTCAAAAGGTTAATAATGCTTAGAGGGACGACAAACCAATAATATTATTAAATCATCGCTCCATCATTTATGCGGTCTACCATGTCTGCGCTTTATGTCTACTGGGTACAAGCGGTCGATTCTGTAAGCATGTCAAAGTGAAGGCTTGGGTGAAGATCACGAGGTAAGCTGTCAATCTATATAATCAAGATATCACGTGATCACGAAGTGAGCTGTCATTCCATCGGTATTTCGGTTATGTTCATTCATCTTTCGTCTGGCGCCCGTTGTACGAGTCCAGCTCATTTCCTTTTCAAGACAAGTAGGTACCGTAAAATAAATTTAAAAAATATATATATATTATTCCTATTAAACATAACAGATCAAATAAACGAACAATTACCTTCTGACCATTTGCGATTGCAGTATCACAAACTTCGTCAGAGGAATATCTCGTTAGCCTATTGTTCTAACTAGTACTTACTAGAGATTCTGAGAAAACCATTCATTCATGATGCGTAGGTTCAGCCATTACGAGATCTCAGTAATCAATTTTGCGATTACACGGACGGGTGACAGCTCACTATAAATAGCAATATTATTACCGCTCCATTTAAACCACTACTGGCAGAAATGTAATCATGTAGTGTTTTGTTTATCACCATTTTGTTCAAGTAAAATTTAATTGTGCTACGAATAACGTAGAGAAATCACTTTGATGGTCATCACGCCTGTCTGCGGAAGCCTTTAGTCAGTTTAGTTTATTCTATATTATTCCGTGTAGGGTTGTAGCAGCATCAATGCCGCCACATGAAAAACTAAGAAACGAAATTTGTATGGCAAAAAAAAACCGCAACGCCATCTATCTTGTCAGCGACGAACTACCAATGTAATCCTGCATCGCGCAAGCAAAGTTCTCTGTGCGATTTGAACATATACAACAGTCCGAATATCAGCTATCGGGCAGTTGCCCACCAGACACAATAACCGTCTGGTCGGAGGATCCTCCCTTTTCAGTGAAGGTTTGCGGGACTTTACTCTCTGTACCGCATACGTCTATAGGGTCGTATTGGTACACCCATCATTATTTTTCCAGTTTTTCAGTAGGTTCCTAACTAGGTTCCCAATGAAGATTCGATGTGCTTAACCCCAGGAACGAATCCAGAACATCAGCAGTCGTAGTCATTGGATTAATTTGCATAAGAATTTTTCTAACATTTCACGAAAAAAAGCCAGCGTCACAGCTTCATTCCAACCTAACACTGTCAAAAAAAGAATTGAGAAACGTCCAGAAAACTAAAAAAAAACCGGCATCGCTAGTTTTTTGACGTGGATTTAAAACAATCTAACAATAGTACGGTAGTTTGACATTCCAATTATCATGGCGCCGTCTCGATCTAACCTGTTTTCGATGTCTGATGTTTTTTATCAGGGAAATAAGAGACTGGGGAAATAATTGCTGCCGCTGAATAGGTATTGAAATACATAGCTCTTTCTTTAAGTTTTTTGTAAGGAGCTTTTACTTGCTGTCTGGTTTTGTTAAACTTCAGCTGTATCGATTTTGTTTTTATTGTAAACTTTAAGAAAGGTAGCAGAAGGAAGGTAAGATGGATTCAATGTTTTTACAGTTTGTTTTGTTGATAAATGTTTTTGTTGTTGATTAGTTAGCGTGTTTCTTGATATGGGCTGATTCTATGAAATACGATTGTAGCGTTTTTCTAAACTTAGAAAAGGCTTGAGTTACCTGGTGAAATTTTTTTTCGCCTTCGTGTGTTTAGGAAAAACACTGGCCTAGTGGGATCCATAAATGCCCCATATCCATGAAAATTATATACATATTTTCGTTATTGCGAACCCGATAATCATGAAAGTGACACCCAATGACAATTTTTGGTGGTACGAGGTATAACGGGACATCAAAGTCAAAGTCAAAGCGTTTATTTCTATAAGGCCATTAAACATTTACGTTTAAAATAAAAGTATAAAATTAATAAAGTGATTTTTATGGAGACGAACGGACAAAAAAGTCCATAGTAACTCTTTTTAAAATAATGGTTTTGCAATATTTGGTATACAAAAAATATTTTAATATTATGTGAGGACGATGCACCCAGAGTATGCTACTTATAGGAACAAAGTATTACCAGCAGAGGTAAACATATTCATTTTCTGAATAAATTTAGGTACATGGTACTCGCATATTTACAAATCATCCAGTATTCAGTAAGGTCAAAAACTGATACGATTATATTTATTTCTTGAAAAAAATAAACAATCAACCCTAAAAACTATTCACACATCAAACTGACATATCTATTTCACATTCACCCTGTATCGCTAACCATTACGAATAGTTTTACCAACTTATACTAACCGCCACACGAACAAAACCCGACCTTAAAACTCCAAAATAGAGTTTAAATTGAATGTACGACAAGTGTGACAGATCTATTTTCAGAGATGGGACAGCCAATTTCGTCGCATGCCGCCCGTTTGAACATATCCTCTGGATAGGCGATGTTCAACGGACGGCTGTACCTGGCTCTGACGTTTATAGATGAATACTTGAGGGCTGACGGGGAGAGGGGTTACGGACTACTTGGCTGAATTTAGAACCAAGCATAAATACAAATATTTTTCAGAAGTAAAGACCGGTTGTTCTTATTATTCACTGTCAGTCATTTGTTTCTCAAAGAATCCTTAGTTCAGCCCGCTTGTACCAGCCGGTCAATTCTGTAAATAAATCGAAGTGAAGGCTTGAAGGGTGAAGTGATCACGAGGTGAGCTGTCAATCCCTTTAATCAAGATGGAATGACAGCTCACTTCGTGATCACCACATATTTACAGAATCGCCCAGCAGCCTACTGCGGTCCTATCACGTATCACGTAAATCTTATCTGAGTTGGCAACAGTTGATAACAATGAAGAAAAAGTTTAATCGCTTGTGCTTTCAAATCTATTTTTTTTTCTTGAATCCACGAGGATTCAAAACCTCGCAAAACGCTTTATTTCTTTGTAAAAAACGATTTTACTTTTGAACAGTGCTGAGTATGTTGTCCTTGGTTCAATCACCAGATAGGACAATTGTTATTGAACTTTTCTTTATGAATTCCAACCCGATTTGTGCAGATATCCTTAGAGTTATCCTACTTTTCGATTCCATGCCATTATCTATAAAAACGCAAAAAATGTCTATTGTATGGGAGCCCCTTTCTTAATTAAATATTTATTTTATTCTGTTTTTAGTATTTTTTGTTAAAGCAGCAATAGAAATACATCATTTGTGAAAATTGCAACTATCACGGTTCATGAGATACATGAGATACTGGTGACAACGGACAGACAGACTGACGAACGGACAGCGGAGTCTTAGTAATAGGGTCCTGTTTTACCCTTTGAGTACGGAACCCTAAAAATGACAGTGCGATAATAACCAATGTTAAACATAGGCTTCTGACATGACTCGTAAAAGAAACAAAAGATAAACGAATATTACCATAATCATAACGGTGGGTTAGCGAGTAATTACCTTAAAAATGGGACAGGGCAGGAAGGGCCGTTATCCCTTGACATAATCTCTTCGTTGTTTTTTATGGCAACCACAGATACTTAGGTGAGGCTCATTCTTTGATCAGAATACTTAATGAGCCTGACAGCGGTGACAATTCTTATGTCTGTTTAGAGTAAACAGTTAATGTTAAAAAAACTTTTTACAAAAAAATACAACCGACTTCCAAATAAAAACACTACAAAGTGTTAATAACTTTAATTTCGGAGATTTTTTATTTGGAAGTCGATTGTATTTTTTTGTAAAAAACTTTTTTTTTCTCTTTTTAGTTATGATATTAACTATGGGACGTCATTTTGCTTACTTGGACGACGTAATTACATCATCCAAGTAAAAGCTACAAGTTAGCAAAATGCTCATAAAATGAAAACTGCTGGGCCAAACTGAATAACATGTAACGGGACCAAATCGCAAGAAACTTCGGGGTAATCGGTGTACATTCATAAAAAGAATAGAATTGAGAACCTTCTCCTTTTTTGGAAGTCGGTAATAAAAAGCTTTGAATGAAGATCTCTGACATGCTAGATGCATTGACTAGTAAACGGGAAAAAATTGTGACGAGGTTTATCAATCAATATGCCTTTGGCGAGGCAATATAAAGTTTAACACAATAGTAGCATTAGCTCGAAAATTATCCAGGGAACATACTCCCGGGATAAAAAGTATCCTATATGTTATTCCAGACTATAATCTACCTCTGTGTCAAATTTCATCAAGATCCGTTCAGCTGTTCTGACGTAATTCATCCATACATCCAAAGTTTTGCATTTATAATATTAGTATAGATTACCACTAAATGCATCGAGCCAAAAAATACAGCGTCTGCAAAACTGTCCTCCTTAACATGAAGGTGAAGATCAACTGGACCTTGAGGGTCGAGAAGTTGGAGCAGCGTCACAACACCAACTTCAATTCGTTTGTGGTGCGGCTTCCGACACAAAATTTCGACACGTTCCTAAAGGAAGAGTTCTGGCCGAAGGGCGTAGTCTACCGACGTTTTCACGGCAGGCTACGCGACACCGCGCAGCGTAACTCGTTGCCGTTACTTCGTGTATCTTAGTTTAAGTTATATTTTAAGCAAGATTAATATGTATTAGTTTATTTATTTTTTGGATGTTAAATTTGTGTATTTTATCTATGGGCCTTAGTTGCCTGATAATAAATAATAATACTTGTTATTATTATAAAAACGTCTCACGCAAGATACCCCTTGGCAAAATTGATTCTAGGTTTATGAGTTTCTGACAGCTAGGACCTACAGAGGAGAAGTCTCGCTATGTAATCGATGGTCACCAGAGATCGGCATAGGTAGACTATATTTACCTTATGTTCGTGGAAGTAAGTAACATAGAATTGATAATACCTCCTCTAAAATCCCAGAATCATAAACATGACGATTGTATCCCGGGATTTCAGAAATTGCAAATTACTTATTGCGCTTTGAATAAATTTGAACAAAATTATTTATTGAAGAATCTTATTATGTTTTAGAGTTCCGTACCTACCTACTAAAACTGTTAAATTAAATAGCTTTGTTTTCGCACAACTGTTCATGTTTTTATAATCCCGGGTTTTAATTGTCTTGATTCCATTTATGATTCCGGTATTTTACAGGAGGTATTTTCAACTCCATATTACTTACTTCTACGAACATTAGGTAAATATAGTCTACCTGTTTTTATCTCTGATGATCACCCATCTACGGACCAACCTCAGCAGGCATAGCTTAACCATGGATATCGAGCCGACGTGGCTGAGTAATTACAGTCGTACGAGCTCCTCACTATACTTTAACTTAGTGGTAAAAGTTTTCCGAAGGTGCTTACCAACAAGAATACTGTGAAGTACTACGTAACTGTTAATAACATCAGAGTAACAGTTTAATCGAGCGTTCTTGCAGTTGCACGTCAGCAGTTTCAAACTTCATACTATTTCTAGCATGTTCTGAGATATTTACTTTTCAATTACGGCTTGGGTTGTTCTTAATGTTCATTGAGTTGTTATTGTGATAAGATTGTTGACTGCTTTTCCACCTGCAAGAAAGAAAAAAAAATATATTGCCACAAAACGACATCCATAATTTAATTTTTCTTAAACTAAACCCTAAACGATAGTCACTTGCTTCCTAGTTTAATCACATTGCGGGGCAAGTTCGAGCGATTGATCATATCATTAGGTAGCCCGCAATGTATTGCAAAATGTTTGCGAACAGAGTGCCAATTCTGCTAATTTTTAAGCAACGTTCGCATTTGTATCTCAGACGTAATCTGTCAAAAATGTATGGAAATTGAGGCCTTTTTTGACAGGCTGCGACTGAAATGCGAATGTGAACGTTATAAGCAGAATTGGCCCTCTTAGACTCAATTGTCATTCTATTAGCTTATGCATTGTCGAAAATGCCAAAATATAATGGATTGATCTCGTGACTTTTCGACAGCGTTGGTCAATGCCATACATTTTTGACGTTTTGAAAATAGCCTTTGCAACGCTAACGCTGGCAGAATGTCACTTGTCTAGAGTGGTTTCTACGTGGCCTAGTTTTTGGCTTGTTTTTTTTTTCTGTTACATGTTTTTATTCTATCTGATGGATGGAGGATGTTAATTTTCAGATTTAGTACTCATACCAAACAAGAAATGGTGCTTGATACCAAAATGAAACCTGGTGCTTTTTTTTTGGATGGAAAAAAAGAAAGAATAATATTTATGTAGCACTTACATAAAACACGCACGGTACATAAAAGTAACAAAAAAAAATGTAGGTATGCTAAGAACCAAGTGTGTCTCACGGCTGCACTAAAAAGGTCCATTTCTTTCAGCGAAATGTCAGACAGACGGATGCTGTCTGACGCTGGTTTTCTAATGAACCTTTCAATGGATGAGATGTAATCATAAGACACCTACCGCTCAGTGTCAGTGTCAGACTCTTACTGACTAAAACCCATCCATGTTCCTTTTAATGCCCATTGCGTTCCAGGGCTGCGGTGACTCTTTCGAACAAATTCGACACAACCTTGTGCTACAGTGGAATAATCTTACTTCTAACTAGTATTTGTGTACATATTTTTCACTTAACTTGGATAAAACTTAGCATACGGGTAGATCATGGCCTGGATCAGGACAAACGATATTTCTAAAGCCCATAGTACGATCCCAGAGGATCATTTACGACCTTCACGCGGGCGAAGCCGCATGTACAAAGTAATATCAAATAAAACCAATTTCGAACGCAAACGATCGCAACATGTATACACCTACACACAAGTATTTTAAAAGCACCCATTAAAACGCAAATTGCATCAAATCCGGGGTTCTACATTTTTGTATGTACAGTCAACAAAGCTATTTGGTATGCAGGCAGATAACTTGCAACTACTTTTTAACAATTTTGTGAGTGTGCTGGGCAGACATTTATTGTACACTTCACTCGTAATTATGTCATAAGCTTAAAAAGTTATAATGCACACATTAGAAATAAATGTTGGCAGTGCCATGGAAAAATTATTAATATCTTTGCCTGCATACCAAATAACTTTGTTGACGGTACACGGGTCGCTAAAAATGTCATCGATTAAGCAGCAAATCCCATTTAAGCCCACGTGACGACGATGACACGACATAATTTTTACTACGACCAAAATAACATGATATTTTGCCACAGGTCAGAAATATACTGTAAATAAATTCTTATACTGCTTGTTAATTATGGAGATGTCATACTTAAAGCTCGTGCCGAAACCGCAACGCATGTCTGTTGTCGAATTTATAGCATCTTTTGGTAAAAAATCCTTAATTATGAATTTCTACACCGAAACATAATATCAGCTTCACTTTATAATTTATTCTATACTAGTTGCCGCCCGCGGGTCCGCCCGCGTGATTGTCGAAAATTATCCCATATTTAATTTCAAAGTTTTAGTAGGTACGGAACTCTTAAAAACATAATAAGATTCTTCAATATAATAATTTTGTTATAATTTGCAATTTCTTAAATCCCGGGATACAATCGTCTTGTTTATGATTCCGGGATTTAGAGGAGGTCAACTATATGTTACTTACTCCACCGAACATTAGGTAAATATAATCTACCTATTCCGATCTCTGATTATAATACGGAAAATTTATTAGCTACATTCGACATACTGAACTTATTTCCTTATTGCTTATAAAACCTACCTAAGGAGTTTCATGTTTGTTTCTGCCATCTATTGTAGCCTGGGTATACCCAGGCTACAATAGATAGGGAGGGTCGATGTTATAACATCGACCCTCCAAAGTGACTGTAATAGCATCACTATCCACAGCTGGACTTCTAGGCTTCTCTTCTACTGTGTCAATCCCACGCTTCTGTGCCAGCCTGATCCGCTTACATGCAATGGCAACAATGTCGTCAACATCAACCATGCCCATCTCGCTGCTAGATGACCAATATTCTTTCTACTAATCCTTGGATGCCACTAAGTTACTGCCTAATTCCACCTGTAATTACCTCGCCTAGATTTGTGTCCTGCCAAACGTTTTGATACACTTCTTTAACTCTCAAGTCATCACGGACAGCCAACCTTTGACTACTGCAAATCCTCACCCCAAAAAATGCTTCAATCAATTAATGTTATCGATCAATTTATTGGACATCTGCATCAGCCATACTGTGTCGAACCTACAGCCAATTACAGTCACGCGAGTACCCATTCGCGTTAATTCGCGTGATTAACCTTTTTGCCAAAGTCTAATGGAGAATTTTTTTTTGCGACCGCTGTCAGTCTAAAATCCCGTAATGTTATTGGTATTTTTCGTATTTTTTTAGAAGCTTGTTGCGTTTTAATTGCCGACGTGTTTAATTTGAAGGTTGATTTTTGCGTAATGTGCTCTAATTTGTGAATGTTCTGTTGTGATGTTTGGGTGTGACCGGTGTTTTGTTGGTTAATGGAAGGTTTGTTTGAGCTTTTATTATTAATACTGCCTTTATTTATTCACAATTTGAAATTATCTTGTGGCCAGTCATGTTTCGCACTGACGTCGTTCTACCAGCATCCTACGCTGTGGAAGATGAGTTGAGACTTTAAAAAGGTACCACTTGCAAGCTACTCGCATGCTAGTTAAATTTCATTACATGGCTCTATCAAGCGATTGATAACATAATACCTAGTAGTCCGCAATGAAATGCAACTTGCATCCGACCTGGTTGGAAGTGGAAACATGGCCGAACCGTTTGTTATTGATGATTCGTGAGCGTCTTTTTATGTGCATGATATCTAGGTTAAAAATGCAACTATTCCTTGAAGAGCATCTTTTAAAGATGGACTATAAAACATTTACAAACTCCACTTACGTAACCACCGCTATCTTTCAACATACATACATAAACTATACGGCTCTGCAATACACTTTTAATCCTTAAGGAAAGCGAGCACAAACAAGTGTTGTTGCAAAAATATATACTTTAGAAGTTGCAACGCTCCGCGGTGTACGGCACCAAAGGACTGTCGTGTTCCGCTAGAGATTTCAAGTAAATATTTTTCTTTAGGTATTTTTAGTAAGAGATCTTTTGAAATTGATGATATTGTGATGTGCAAATTCTCTTGCTTAGCAAGTTGTAGATCATGAAATTGAGTTCTGTAATTTGGAAATTCAAAAGCATATGTAGTTCTGCTTAAATGGGTTTAGGTCTTTAACGAAAAATGTCCTAAGACTGTCTAAACAACAGTTGCGTACAGTCACAGCTGTTACAACTGGCCATGGGTATTTTAATAAACACCTCTATGTCATAGGAGTCACTGACAGCCCACTCTGCAGAACCTGCATGGAAGGGGACGAGACGGCAGCACATCTGATTCTAAGCTGCCCGGTAGTCGCGGATTACAGGGCCAAGTACTTCGGCAACTCAGGTACCCTCTGTGAGATAGTAACACCAAGGCGTTGCTGGCCTTCCATGGGGAGCTGGGGTGGATCGAATGATACATTTGTCCTACCTGCACGCAAAATTCGCGCTTAGTCGTGAAGTTGCGGAAACCAGTCCGATTTACATATACACATATACACATTCATATATGGGTATAAGTCGACTTTAAATGAGTAGTTTCTCAAGCCAAGATAGTTAGCTTTTGTTAGTAAGCTAGCAAGCTATTTTTGCCTAGTATCAGGCGAGCTAGGAAATAATAGTTGGTACAGTATTAAGTTTGTTGTCTGTAGTACGTAACTAGACTCGTGTATTTCGGGCGTTAGAAATAAGACCCGGATTGACTCGTGTATAAATCTCATCATCATCATCTACCTAGCCTTTTCCCAATTATATCGGGGCCGGCTTCCAGTCAAACCGGATCTCATCACTCAATATATTTTTTCTACATGAAAAAGAATATTTAATATATGCTACGCTACATACTACATAACAGATAGTAACATTAAAAATTATTTTCGCTCTGCAATTCATCCTTCGGTCACAAGTATTTCAACAGTTTTATACAATGTTACAGAACTATTAGAGCCAATTGATTCTGAGTGAGCGAGTTTACTGAGCAGAGTGGGCATAGTTCCAATATTAAATTGTTACTGTGAATTTCACAACTCGTATAACACTTTTCACTACCTGAGGCTGGTTCCCGATTTTTCGGTCAATAAGTTTTTTCATAAAACCACTTTCAAGATTATGTTTTGCTAGCTGTCGCCCGCTGCTCCCAAGGGAACATACTCCCGGGATAAAAAGTATCTAATGTGTTATTCCAGACTATAATCTACCTCTGTGCCAAGTTTCATCAAGATACGTTCAGCCGTTCTGACGTGATTGGATACAAACATCCACCCATCCATCTATCCAAATATCCAAACTGTCGCATTTATGATCTTAGTATAGAATTATAGATGATTTTTACCTATTTACTCTACTCTATATTACAATATCTGGAATAGGGAATATGCATGCATTTTTTTTATTTTCAAAATAATAAATATATTATGGGATGTATATGAGATACATATATGAGAATTTTTAAAATACCTTTCAGGTCGCCCGTGTACCACTGTTGTACATTAAGTTTAAATAAATAAATAAATCAGCGATGCAGTTATAAAAGCTTCAAAGTTGACAATTAGAAAGAGAAGTCTGATACCAACTCTGACGTCAAATACTATGACGCCTATACAGCTGCCATAGAAAACAGCGTTTTCGCGAGCAGGACAGATATTTGTTTAATAGGATAGAATAATATTTTTTGCCTTGTACGAGTGCTAGATAAGCTAGGACTAGGACATTATAGTAAGTACAGTAACTATCTAGATTGCTAACAAAGATTGGAAAACTAGACTCGTGTATTCCGTTGCGGAATTTGTTCGAAAGAGTCACCGCGGCTCTGGAACGCAAAGGGCGTTAGAAGGAACACGGATGGGTTTTAGTCAGTAAGAGTCTGATACGCTCTTCCGCTCCACCCAGAGTGGAAGAAGTCATTTTATGATTCCCAATCGTTTAAAAAACAGACTCGTGTATTCCGGGCATTAGAAATAAGACCGCCCATGTGCCAGCACATCAAGCTACCAGAAACTGTCAAATTTTCCCAATCAACATTGAACCTGATACTTTAGCGATAAAGTTGAAAATCTATTAAAGAAACTTGACAGATTGTTGTAGGTGCTGGCGTCCGAGATTGTTTTTTTTTTTTATTCTGTTCAAACAATCAAGACAACAGACATGCAATTTTGACAACGAATAATTAGGAAAGGTTACAAAACAAACTATAAATATTTAAACTCTCCAAAACAACAATTACAGAACATAACAATGAAAAACGTCCCTTATTTGTATTGTTGCAACAAAAAGGTGAACAAACAATTATTTCTCAAAGAGAATTATTTGCTCTGTAATTAGAAAAGACCCTAATGAAATAGTGCCATTAATTAGTTGTTTTTTTTTTGGTAACGTAACAAGGCGTTTTCTCATTGTGCCAGACTTTTTTTTGGTGTTAAATTAACAAGATTATTTTCTTTGTTTATTTTGAAGATAGGCTTTCTAATTGATGTAGTCGTTTCTTTGAGTTACGATAGAAGTGTCTATTTTGAGTTGGAGATCAAAAGAGTTTTCTTTTAAGTTACTTATTCCATATTCGCCTAGCCCGCGGCTTTGTTCTCGTTTATATAGATTCACAAGCAGTATTAGTAGCCGATTACCGTTCTTATAGTAAATTATACCGTTCGTATCTTTGTACTAAAAACTGGCCAAGTGCGAGTCGGACTCACGTGCAAAGTATAATTCCTTAGGCCTGTTTTAAATGTTGGTAGGCTTGGACACTCTCTTACTTTTTTTGGCAATTTATTGTGTTGCCGACATTGAATGTCATTGGCCTTTATTATTATTGCAATAAGCTCCAGTTTCACCTTTCATTTCTGTTTCAAAGAGCACGTTCCGTTAGAATGTCATAAGTAAGTCTCGTTATTTGACTGGCCTGTTAGTCGAGTGGTTAGTGACCCTGACTGCTAAACCGGAGGTCGTGGGTTCGTTTCCCACCCAGATCTTGATCTTGAGAAATCTTTGTGTGATGAGCATGATCATTTGTTCTGTGTCTGGGTGTAATTTGTCTATAATATGTATGTATTTAGAAATATATACCTAAGTATGTTTATCAGTTGTTTGGTTGCCATAGCACAGGCTCTGCCTAGTTTGGGATCCGATGACCGTGTGTGAGTTGTCCCAAGTTATATATACACTTCTCATCAAAAAAATCGAAACACTTTCGTTTTTATTGTTTTTGTCCTAATTTTTTACAAAAGAGAATTAATTCCATGAAAAAAAAAACATTATTGTGTAGCTGGCAGTTTGGTCATTACAGTAAGAAGAAAAAAATCAAAATTCGAAATTAGAATTTCATTTGTTTATCCTATAAATGAAATTAATCACTGTTTTGAGACAAATGTGTATTTAGGGTTGGAGTACGTTTCTCGTTTAAAAACTAAAATTAGCGCTTGTCTTTAAACTTTTTGTTTCTTATTTCATTTACTGTGACTTTGGGACGTCTGAAAAAACTTTTTTTTCTAAAACATGTGGATACTTCGCCCGCAGAAGCCGCCCAAGTGGTGGCATTGCTGGATTCTGGACTTAGTCAGCGTGTTGTGGCTGCAAGATTGCATCTAAGCTTATCATCTGTTCATAGAGTCTACAAACGCTATCGGGAGACTGGTTCGTTCACGCGCCCCTCAGGATCTGGCAGGAATCGGGTCACTTCTGAGCGAGATGATCGATTTATTGTAACAACCTCTTTACGAAATCGACGCCTTAACGCTTTTCAACTGCAGCAGCAGCTTCGCGTTGTACGAAGAGTAGCTGTAAGTGACTCTACAATAAGAAGAAGGTTGAAGGAACGCGGATTGGCACCGCATAAGCCAGCGAATGGGCCGAAATTAACTGCAGACCATCGAAGAGCGCGCCTTAACTTTGCACGCGAGCACCTAACTTGGTCATACCTTCAGTGGAGCAAAGTACTGTTTTCTGATGAGTGTAAAATTATGCTGTATGGTAACGACGGAAGGAACAAGGTCTACAGAAGAGATGGAGAACGCTTTGCACAATGCTGCATTGAAGAAAAGGTCAGCTATGGTGGCGGTTCGTGGACGGTTTGGGGAGGAATCAGCGCCGACGGTAAGACAGAACTTGCCTTTGTATCTGGGCCACGGCTGCCTGCACTAAACTCTCATCGGTACATCGAACAGTGTCTTGAACCTCATGTGATGCCCTATGCACATTTTATTGGCAACGACTTCATATTCATGCACGACAATGCTAGAGCTCACACCGCGGGCGTCGTACGAGATTATCTTACCGAAGTCGGTATCTCCATTATGGTATGGCCAGCAAGAAGCCCGGACATGAATCCCATTGAACATCTATGGGATGAATTAAAGAGACGAATTCGAGCAAGAGATCCAGCCCCAGAAACACTTAGCCAGCTGCAAAATGCAATCCAAGAGGAATGGGATAATATACCACAACATGTGATCGTGACTCTCATCCGATCGATGAAGAACCGTATGGAAGCAGTAATAAGAGCTCGCGGAGGGAATACAAGTTATTAAATAAACGTTTCTTACATTTTTTTTCATTTACGCGTGTTGTTTTACCCATTTCCTTCATATTCCATACAGGGTAAAAATTACTCATTATACAAAATACGAAACCTATGAAGACTTAATTTGAATTTAGAACATTAACATTAGGATTTAAAAACCTCATACTACTCACTATTAAATGACATTTTACATTTATTCCCAAATATACACATTTTTCTGATAATCCTTTTCAAATCATAAACTGCGAGGTGTTTCGATTTTTTTGATGAGAAGTGTATATAGATATATATTCCACGTTTTGTTACAATGTTTTAATGGGTTGACGTCATTATTTATAACATTTGAATATCACACGATTTTGAATTCTTTAAATGCCAGCCTATGAGTCATAAATTTCGTTTTCATTAGTACTGAATTCTACATAGTGCTGTTTTCCGCAACTCGTTCAAACGCGTATTTTGCGTTTGGCCTGCCGAAAAATAAATCAATCATCGTACACAGTTCGTAAATAACATATTATATACAAGTACAACTTTAAGCGTTTCTTACTTTACTCACAATGCGTTTTATTTTTTTTTCTAACAAATCATAGAAATAAATCATAGTATATATTTAATAATGTAAGACCGACTCGCCAGCACACAGATAAGTCCTGAGAGGTTTGCGTGTATGGCAAAACCATTTTAAGTAGAATAAGTGTTTTGGAAATAAATAAATGTAATATATGGAAGATGAAGACAATCATGTGTATCGACTCTCAAATAAATAGATGTTTCGAAAAAATCCTAACTTATATTATAATTAATGCAAAGTTGAGATTGTTGCCTGCTCTTTTACTATTTTATGATATTATTATTATCTTTGATGAATTTTGGTTTATTGGATTATACAGGACGTTCCAGAAGTGTGTGGCTGTATTCAAGGGTGATGTTTGGTAACTGATATGCGTTAAGGAAAAAATACCAAAACAAAGAAAAAGTGACTTTTAAAAATAACACGACCACAAATCGCACCCTTAGAATTAAAGTGACTTAACTCAAAATTCCTGTTCCTTATAAATTTGATATAACTGATCTTAAAAAAAACCTTGTGGTAAAAAAGAGTCCAAATTATGAGTGAGAAAGGGCAGTTTATACATAGGTCACGGGAGACATTTCTTTTTTACCTAACACTACTTTTTTAAGATTTTCTTGCTTGTTGCAATTTTTGCGTTAGGTCACTTTAATTCTAGCGGTGCGAAATGTCGACTAAAAAGTTTCAAACTAATGCATTTTCAAGCAGTTTGTTACAGTTTAGTATTTACTTGAGTTCAATCACAGATTAGATGTTACCAACCGCATCCAACTGTTTGAAAAGTGATTTGTTTGGAACTTTTTGGACGTGTTTTAATGGTCGATTTTTTTGAAAATAGTAAAAAGTCTTGTTTTGTTTTTTGTTTCCTTAATGTATACCAGCTATCCAACATTACTTCCGGAACACCCTGAAATTGGTATTAGTTATGGGCTACTTTTTTGTGAAAATCTATACTAACGCGAGCGAAGCCGCGGGCAAAAGCAAGTTTTGAAATAAATTTAAGCTTTTATAAGGATTTTTGTGCTAGTTGGGCCGGTCTCAATAACATATCTACCTTTAACCAACTGTCAAATTAGCTACCAACAGTAGCTGAAACGTCATGTTACAAAGGCAAAAATGACGTTTCAGCTACTGTTGGTAGCTAATATACAGTTGGTAAAAGGTAGATACGTTATTGAGACCGGTCGTTAGTAGACGTCATCAAACAAATGACGCATGTCATTAAGGTTCTACGCATCGGCTCGTTCGTTACGTTACCCTAGGGAGAATACCCTAAATTAGGATCTATCTCCTAACCTTGCACAAGCGGCGTATTTCACCAAGTTTCCTGTGTTCCTCCCAAGGTTAATCAAGTATATCTCAACTGTATAAATTATATTGTCAGTACCCAGCCGTGCTTACATGAAATCGTTAGTAAACATCCTGATTTAGAAACACAACTTACCTTGATACGGACTGTACCCGAGCGGAAACAGTCTGAAACGAATATCAAACTTAGGATACAAAAGATAGAGTTGAAAATCGCTTGTTAATTCATTAATAAGATTGTTAACCTCACGCAAGTGTTTTCCGGGGCGTGATTTGTTGCGTCAAGCGATTCTGGTTGAAGAATAAATTTGTCTGTTCGCAAAAGTACTGGCACGGAGTAACCCAAAACACTGAATAATTGGCGAATAAGCTTCGTTTTGTTTCGGTTTTTGATAATACTGCAGTGTTTATAACTAGTTTGTTTGTAGCACTTGATTTGCATTTCACGCTTTTGTCTTAGGAAAAGATCCGTAAAAGCAAGTTTTACTTTTGGCCTATTTTAGAGCTTTGGTTGTTTTGAAGTGGTGACCCATGGCGTAAATTCTGTAGAGCACATACTTCCTGCCAGGGTTGCGGAATTTGTTTGAAAGAGTCACTGCGGCTCTGGAACGCAAAGGGCTTTAGAAGGAACACGGATGGGTTTCAGTCAGTACGAGTCTGACACGCCCTTCCGCTCCACCCAGAGCGAAAGAAGTCAATTGATGATTTCCCATCCTTAAAAAAAGAGCACATACTTAATGGTACTGAAAATATTGCTATTGTACAAAGAGGTTCGAAAGAGAGATGATGAGGGATTGTGATATTACTAACTAGATTGAAGAACCCTTGGCTCCACCCGCGCGATAGTACAAAATCATACCACGGGAACATATGTACTCCTGGAATAATAGTAGTCTACGTGTTGATCCAAATTATAAACTTTAATGTATGTTCAGCAGTTTTTGTGTGAAAGAGTAACAATCATCCACCCATCATCTTTGTATGTCTTTGCTATAGAAGAGCGGGGCTTAACAATACAGGCATTACTTGCTTAAAGGGAAGGTCCAAACACTAAAAACATTTTTATGTAAACTTATGAAGCAATTAAATATTTTGTATCATCGTCATCTGCCTAGCCTTTTTCCAACTAAATTGGGGTCAGCTTCCAGTCAAACTGGTTTCAACTGGGTACTAGTTACAGTGTTTAAATTATCCATTCAAACTCTTTCGCATTTAAAATAATAGTAGGATGTTTAAGTGCTGTCAAATCTGCTTAACCTTTTGAACGCCAGAGCATAAACGCATCGGTGTGCCCCCGACGCAAAACCATAAATTCGCCGTTGTTTTCGGTGGCATAGTGGGCACTTTTTTATTTGTCGGCTATAGCCGACCGTGACGGTCAAAAGGTTAAGGAATTCGCTGAAGCTAATTCATGTCCAGAAAGAAATTAATTACTTAGTTATCCAATGTCCTGTAAAAACACAGCAGCAAATAACCAACCATTTCAATTCCACTAATTGCATTATTTAGATAGTATTATAATTAAGTCTGTATCCTACATCACTCCTCTAGCACCTCCTAAGCCTGAAATATATGTCTGAGTTAATTCCCAGCACTAATTCAATGAGTTGGGTTTGCACTCTCAACCTCTTGATTGCCATTTCGGGGCTTAGACGATGGCTATTCTCGGCTTGTTGTGTCTGCAAACAGATCAGATAATCACCTCGGTAGAATTCCAGGTAGGTATACAATATAGTGTATGGTAGGCGCCAAATAAAGATAATAGAACCTTTGTGGCATAGCAGCTGGACCGCCATTTTTATTATTTTTTCAAAATACCGAAGCACGCTGAAACATCGTATAGGAGTAGAGAACACTTTAACAAACAAAAGATATTAGGAACATGGTTCCCTTAAGTGACGTCACGTGGCCGATATATTAACGAGTTCCCAGCTTGATTTAACCATATTAGGAAGTAAGTGAAAATAAGGACACGTGAACACCACTTTATGAACTTCGCATATTTATTGGGTGATTCATTATATACAAATTCACATGCATGATTTTCATTGTTTTCACATGGCGAATTTACCGCCAAATATCTCGGCAATGTGAAACTTTATGACACCATGTTGCCAACATTTTTTGTTTGTTTAAGTGTTCTCTAACCATATATATTTAAGACATCGTGCGCCACGTTTTGAAAAAAAAATGACGGCCATCCCATACAAAAACGTTCGAACCCCTTTGCAATAAAAATACATTGACCTTTCTCTAATTTCTCTTCGTAGGTATAAGACAAACGTCAATGCGCCCCTGGTAAATGGTGGATGTCCCACCCCATACACCAAGCATACGCCTAAGTTTTGCTAATACTTTGTGCGTTCAGCGAATTCCCTGCCGGAGTCTAATTTTCCTGATAGCCCAAACTTTTTCTCCTTTTTCTTAGCGTGTCGGTGGCAAATACTCTTATCAAATTGTATGCTTGGCCAAGTACTCAGCAACGGCAACACCGTTTGCTGACGCAGTCATAAGGTCTTCACATATACAGGGCATGCGGCACAGCCACAGCCCAAACTGAGAAGGGTCTTTAAGTCAAGAGTAAATAATAAATTTTGAGCCATTTGTAAATATCAAAAAATATCAACAACAAGAGATTCAGGACAGCTTTTGGTCTTTCTTTCTTTTTAAAAAATAAGAATGACAATTTAGGCAAGTGAGTCAGTGACCGCCTCTGCTAATTTATCTGGTGTATACCATAGTTATATCTTTGTGTTGTTAAGGAGTTATCTCAACTTTTTAGTTTATTCCTGGTATATAAATAGGGAAAGGTGTGGTGGCTCAACAGAATGGGGAGCTTAGTAGTAACCACTAGTGCTTACTTAGAATTTTCTAACAATGTAACTCAATTGAAAACTTTGCCAGCTCCTGTATTCCCCGAAGGATAGACTCTTCAAGTAAGCCACAGTGAAGACAACCTCTTCAAGTGGGGGTTTTTGGATGGCTCCGTTCAGCGCTTGTGTGGTATCTCTCCGCAGTCCATGGCTCACCTTTCGTCTTGCACCGTCCATCTGTTCATTTGAGGACCTTATGGCTGCGTCAGCGAATGGTGTTACCGCAGTTAAATATTGGGCCCAACATAATATTAACTAACTGTAGGTATTGGCCATCGACGCGTTAAGAAGATTTCGCCAGTTGTGTGTGAATTCCAAATTATTGGGGGAGAAATCATTTGCCATCGACTGGGCAAAAAATCTGGCTCCAGGTTGCTACTTGACTCGCGCTTCTGCTAAGTTCGTATCACGTCCTTTTAGATGATTTAGAATTGGAGAGGACAAAAAAATACATCTTTTAAAAAATGAATACTGCGATGCTTTTGCGCAGATATGACGCATATTTTCCCAACTTGTATGGGTTATTCATTTTGTTCTCATTTGTTTGTATGATATTCGGCATATCTAAGTACCTGGCGCAATTAAACTCTTTCTCTTTCTTAATCCCGTTTTCCCTTATCTCATGATGGACAACCTTTTATATCAATGACAAGGTATCTTATGTAATTTTTTGAACCGTATTTCTGAAAAGAAAATTCCCGTAGCGACTGTTTCTTAACAAATTGAAATGCAATGCCGTGCTTTCGGGCAATTCTGAAACGATTCCGAAGAAAACGTTCAGAGAAAACACGAAAATTTTCTATAGACTGTTCTCTAAGACCCGCTTGGAATGGGTAAGAAGTGCCGGTGCAACTTAGATCGAGTGCCAAGCATTCAACGGAGTATGAATAGTGCATGTGCGACTTGATTTAAGTCAAAGTTTCGCGGAAAATAAACAACAAATTCTCGTATAGTATGTTAGGTGTGGGAATTGTGAGGTGGTGTTAAAAATTGTTTTTTGGTTTTCGTAGGGAAATGGGTGGAAGTTTACGCTTGAAGTTGGTCGTTTTTGGTCACCTTTTATTTGAAGGTATGTATTTCTATAACATCAGACAGTTATATCTAAACTAGCTTTTGCCCGCAACTTCGTTCGCGCATATCCCGTTTTATCCCGTTCCCGAAAGAATTTCACGTTCCCATATAGCCTATAGCATTCCTCATGAATGTGGCTATCATATACGAAAAAAATATTTCAAATCTGAAGGGTAGTTCCAGAGATTAACACGTTCAAACAAACAAACAAACAAACTCTTCAGCTTTATTATATTAGTATAGATTTATAATAATAATAATTTATTTAATAAAATACAGATTGAGACATGTTTTATGTAAAGACAACTTAAATGCACTTTGGTAGAAACACAATGCAATCCAAATCTAAGAACTGTGATCTGTTCACAATATGGGAAACCCTGTCTCTCAAACTAGGTAACCTGTATCTTGAGAGACAGTGATCCAGCTTAATGAGATGCTATAAGTATAATAGTGGACTGTGTCGATCTACCTGAGCTATTGAGAATAATAGGCTAATTTAATTTACAAAAGTATATATCTTATATGTGATGTGATGTGTGTGTGTGTGTGTGTGTTTTAATTCATGTTTATTTAGATCGATAATGTTTATTTTTTTTTGTGAATTTGTTTGTAGATATGTGTACTTAATGTGTAGTATTGGTGTTGAGCGAGGGTGGTTTTGTGAGGAGTACTTAAGGGTAATTTCTTCCTTTTTGTCGGGTCAGTTGGGGGAACTAGTTAAGGATTAATATTGTTTGTTTTTTGCAAGAACTAATTATTAAATTAAGCAGAGGACAAATAGTTTTAACCTCAAAATGTAGCCCGTAATAAATTATTCAAAGTGTGTGGTATCCCTAACAATTGTTTTTAGTACTGGTAATTCCTACGATTTCAGTGACAGTTTGCAATTGATAGAAAATCTTAATTTCAGCTAAAATCTGATTAATTTAAAGTAGCGGGAATTAGATAAGAAAATATTGGTCCATCAACAATGTGATAAGTTCCTTTTTTTAAGGATGGGAAATCATCAAAAAATCAAAATCAAAAGTCTTTTATTCAAATTAAGCTGAGTGCCAGCACTTTTTGAACGTCAAAGTTCTACATAAAGACAGTCCCCCAAAACGCCCGCCCGTCACCACTTCCTAGTGTTATAGCTGGAAAGAAGAAGTGGCTACCGCTGAGCATGAGATTCAGGTTTTCATTCTTGGGTTGAGCAAAAAGTTGGCATATGTAGAATAACCCCTCGGAGTGATGCTATGTAAAAATAGGGAATATGCATGTATTTTTTTTATTTGTGATTATAATACTAAATAACTAAATATCTTCATGAGCGTCGAAGTTATGTAGGTTCAAAGTTGATAATTAGAAAGAAAAGCGATGTGCTCTCTGATGCCAAAGGCCGTGACGCTCAATAGAGCTGCCATAGCAGATTGCGTCTTCTCGAGAGGGCCATAATTATACAGAGGATTCAGATTTTATATTAATTTACTACAAGATTCTCTTACAATTTCCTTTACCAACGTTCTAGATAAACTGTTTGTTTTAAAATGTGGTCTTAGTGTGGCCTTTAAAATATGTTTTCAGTGGTCCAGCCAGGAACATCAAAAAATTCTACGACCAAACCCTACCGATACCACCAATTCGCACTTAGCGTTTCCAAACGTCTTTTATAATGCGCACAGCAAAGGAATGGATCTCTGCCTGCGTCTGTGTTTTCAAACGCAAACAACCATCTCTTCAAAATTATAGTGAACAGGCTTCTTCTGGGTAAGCTCGCTCCATCGTCGACTTTGTCTCTGTCATCTCTGACCTAGATTAGATTCAAGAACAAACCCATCTCAAATAAGTCTAGATATATTTAAAAAAACGTGACAAACCCCGGTTTCTAGAAAGACGTGTCACAAATTCAATCAATAATTCAAGTAATTCGATTTGCTGTTGAAAATTCATTCAACCTATTGACCGTTGACCATTTGTCGTGATATTTTTGTTCCAGCACCAGGGTCTATATTATTTAAACGAGCGATGTTCAAATCAAGAAAAACTGGCCAAGTGCGAGTCACTCGCGTACAAAGAACGAATTTCATTTTATATTACATGTTCTTTTAACACTACAGACTTCTTATGTACTCTATAAGTAAAGAAATATTATTTGCAAATATTTCAAAGTTTTAGGCTCAGTTGTTTCGGAGATAACTTCAAAACTATTAATTAAAAAAATATGAAAAACATGTAATTATAACCATCACAATAAAGTCGTCACATTTCTTATATTCAAAAAAATATTTATTTATGTGACGCGTTCGTGTTTGGGTCACTGAAGTTCATATGCGTATCAAATTTCAACAGAATCGGTCAAAAAGATTCGGAGAAAATTGACTGTGACAGACGGACAGACAGACAAACACCCGAGTGCTCTACCCTAATCCCAGTTTTTATAATCCTTAAAATATGTAAATCATTTTAGATCACAATGCAGCATTGAGTCATCATCATGCACAGCCCAATCTTCGCCCATTGCTGAACATACGCCTCTCTTTTTTCGTACCAAACCCCACGTTCCTGTGCTGCACGATGGCAACAATGTCGTCTGCCCATCATTGAGTACCTAGTACGAATTATGTCAGTCATAAAACTTCCTTCACTTCAGTATAGTTCGAGCTCTTCCCGAAAAATCTCATTTGCCGGTCCTAGGCAAGGAAAATTATAAGAATATGCTCGTAAATGTTTGCCTACGTCGTAAAAGGTTTTATTTTATGACGTAGGATGTAGGTGAACGTGATTGTGGAGGCTTTCTTAGTAGGTACCTAGTGACGTCATCCAAGTAAGTACTCGAGGGTGTTAGGGAGTGGATTGTGATTTTCTGGTTATGCAACATTATATTTGTTGTTGGATCATAAAAACATGCAAACACATAACACATACAAAATATGCGGGATTGATATGCGCTACTGAAACGCGCGTTCAATCAAAATATGTTTGACTTTTGTCAGTTGATAGAATGTTGCTTGTCTAGCTTTTTTAATCTTTTTTTTTTTAATTATGGGAAATCATCAAATGACATCTTCCGCTCTGGAGCGGAGCCCTTCCGCTCCAGAGCGGTGTCAGACTCTTACTGACTAAAACCCATCCGTGTTCCTTCTAAAACCCTTTGCGTTCCAGGGCCGCGGTGACTCTTTTGAACAAATTCCGCAACCCTGGCTAACTCTGGCCCTAGCGGGCCCCGTCTTCTTTGCTGACATCTCTTTGAGGCGCGCGTGGAACACAACGCGCTATCGACCCGGGCCTGAGGCTCTAGACAAGTGTCATTCTGACAGCGGAAGCGTGGCGAAGGCGGTTGCCAAAACGTCAAAAATGTATGGGATTGACAAACGCTGTCGAAATGTCACGTGAGCAATCCTTTATATTTTGGCATTTCGACAACCGCCATCGCTAATATAGTGACAGTTTGTCTAGAGCCTCTGGTGGTGATCGCACAGCGAGCCACCCAATGCTCGCCGTCCGCAGACCCGCGCCTACGGTGGCCGGGGATCGCCCTGCGACTCCCGACGCCCGGGGCGTCTTCTCCTGTAGCGGCGCGGCCCGCCACCTCCTTCACTAGCATTACTGCTTCGCAGAAGGAGGTGACCGCTCCCCAAGCCTCCTCGCTCCGGACCAAGCTTTTCTACTCTACTATGTTTAAACTAATTTTACCTTTTTTTTTAAGGATGAGAAATCATCAAATGACTCCTTCCGCTCTGGGCGGAGCGAAAGGGAGTGTCAGACTCTTACTGACTAAAACCCATCCATGTTCCTGCTAATGCATTTTGCATTCCAGGGCCGCGGTGACTCTTTCGAACATATCCTGCAAACGTTTAAACTACTTGGTGACATCTTTATCTTCAAATAGTATAAAACACTCACTGTCGGCATCTGTCCTTAAATATATAAATAATAAAATACTGGTATTCAGCTGAATCCGGTTTGACTGAAAGCCGACCCAAATATAGTTAGGAAAAAGCTAGGCAGATGATGATGTCTGCCTCTGTCCGTTTCTCCCCTTACTCCAGCCAAACCACGCAATAGATTTTGATACGATTTTCACTATTAGAAAAAGCGATACAAAGAAAAGAAAGAAAGAAAGAAAATCAATTTATTCTGCCGGAAAAAACGCACAGAACACTAAGAACTAAAAAACTTATCAACTACAATAATTATAACTAAAATAAATAAAAACTGAAAAATAACACATCACTGCTAGCCCATGTCTGGACCGGACATTAACCTAAACGTGTCTCTGATATCTGTGATCTGATAATCGAGGACGGCTTGTGTTTATAATTTGTATGCGTGCAAGTGCAAAGCCGGGTTGGGCGCTTACCCACACTATTCAAAAACAATACCAAAAATGGCAAACGGCAGATTTTAATCAAGGACGCGTATTCCATGTTCATGTTGTTGTTCATTTTTCTTCGTCTGGTCTTTTCTGTTATTAATATGGTGAACAATCAATAAAGCTATTTGGTATGCATTTAGCTAACTTGCGACTACATTTAAACAATGTTGTGAATGAGCACGTAGGCAATTATTGTACACCACACTTGTAAGTATGTCATGAGCTTAAAAAGTTATAATGCACAAATTAGAAATAAATATTGGCAGCGCAGTGAAAAAAAAAATCGCCTGTATACCGAATAGCTTTGTTGATAGTACATAATAAAGAGTATCCTATTCTATCATGAGAAAAAGAACAGTAAAAAACACAATCAAAAGAACATATTTCCACCCTCTTACAAAATTTTCCCACCACTTTCTTTCCAACTATACATTCCACACAAAACTACAGCTTCAAACAATGCCGCACACATACAACAAAACGCACCGACTATAACATAAAGGGTGTTGCCGCAAAGCTTCGGGATAAAGAGATTAATCATAGGCCGTGAGCGCGGTTAACCGGCGTTTGTGTGGATCGCGTGTGGCGTTGCTGTGGCCTGTGGTAGGCAACACGTAGTCAATGTACGGAATTTTGAAATGTCAGTTAAATATTTCAGTGTTAATAAAACTATAGTTTTAATGAGTGAAGTATAAAGTTTTGTTGTTCGTGAAAACTTGATAGTAAAGTTGTTTTGTTCTGTGTTTTAAGTTTTTCACGATATGTAAATTATTTTTTATTAGAATTAGTGCTTTTGACAGAGAAGCACTTTGCCATGATGTTTCAAAGAAAATGTCGCAATGCAGGCATGATTAAGATCCACGGAAATTACCTAACAAAATCCCAGTTGATTTTCCCTTCCCAGAATTACAGTGGTTGCGAATAGTGTGGACAGAGATCTTAAAAAGAAATAGGTTGGTTTCACCATTTCAAGGTGGAAACGACAATACGACAATAAATCAAAACACTGGCAATACTGCCAGTCGATTCTGTAAACATGTCGAGGTGAAGTGATCACGAAGTGAGCTGTCATTCCATCTTGATTATATGCATTGACAGCTCACCTCGTGATCACTTCACCCAAGCCTTCACTTCGACATGTTTACAGAATCGACCGGCTGGTACATACGAATATGTTGTCTTTTATCACAGATTTGATGTCACTAACTGCAACATAGTGCTTGGAATATTTCGACAGAATATTAGTCACTATCCTTGACTAGCTTGAGTTTTCTGACGTTTTAAATAATTGCAAAGTTTATTTTTAATTTCGGTGACAGATTTAATAACATTTTCAAAATATTCATATGAACACATTTTTATTTATTGTTGTATCGATGTCTCCACATTGTATATTGTTCTGAAGTTATGCGTCTCCAAACATAACGTTAAAATTGCCAAACAGTGTGAGACTTACAATACACATTCTGCTAAAAAATGCTAGCAAAAACTAAAAAACAAAAAAACTCGCTTGTGATCTATGTCTCCCTCACCACGTGTGAGAATTCCGTGGTCTGTGGCAGTGGCGTGGCGTGGCGGCAAAAACCAGCAAGCCTGACTTTTATTTATCGCAGAAGATTTTTCCTCAACAGGAAGCGTTTTGTAGGTGTTACGAGGTATATTAGTTACGTGTCCGGGTGTACTCTTATAGGTCGCAACGTGCAGGCTTGACATGTTCTTTTTTTGAATAAGATGTCATATTCTTTTGAAATTGGAAATCCCGTCGTTTCTTTTTTTTAATTCCAAGTGTTTAAACTTAGTTCAAACCATTTGAAAGTAAGAAAAAATAATTATTTGGGATTAGTTTTGTTGTTTGTCTTGTGCGAGAGACAAACAACAAAACTAAAATGTTGATGAAGTGATACGGCTAAAGTTACATAACCGAATTTGTATGACTGGAAATATTTTATTAATTCAAAAAGTCAAAAGTCAAAAGTCAAAACGTTTATTTCAATTAGGCCATTAAACGGCACTTTTGAACGTCATCGTTTACAGTTCAGTAAAAATAATAGAATTACACTAATAAAGTGACTCTACTGTCCATTCGGAAAGGTAGATTCAATTAATGAAAGTAAAGTAGAAATTGAATGAATGAAAGTTTGGTGATTTGAAATTAAATCTGTGCATTTGGATTACTTAAGAAAGTAGTGACGTCAGTAAAGCTGCTCCAGAAGGCTGTCGTTCCTATTAAGGTCGTTTTTGACGCCAAGACCCTTGATTTCCCTTATGGTCGTATTGTAAGTGAAGCATTAGAATTGCAACCTTCACTTTCAGGCCAATAACAGGAGCTGCGAAATAATTAAAAAAAGCTTGGGTTAATTTAATCTACAATAGCAATTATTATGTGCAAATTCCAAAAAAAAATATTATACCATACATTTTTGAGTATTCGACATCCAATCTCGCTGATAGATGGCCACTTTTTCCGGGATCGCTTGTCTTATTATAGTTTTTTGTATCGCAGACGGAACCCGTATTAGTGCATTCCAGTACAACCTAACAACTTTACCCACCTCGTTAAACAAACCGTCATGTTACATATATGTGCTGTGAAAATGGTAAACCTAGCAGTTAAGTCGAGAGCATCCAGCGAATGATGTAACTTTATTTGACTTTTACTGCAACGCTGCCATGCAGTTGTCGCTACAAAAACTATTTACTTTATTCCGTGCAGAACGTCAGTCGAGTAAAGGGTTGTGTCAGATGACATTTTGACATAAGGCTCGTTTAGATCGGAGAGGATTTGTCATCACTAGTCGCAGTACTGTTTGTCAAACGGGTTAGTTATTTGCTGTGTCCCCTTTGCTTGTTTATTAGAAGGCTGTGTGTTGTATGGTTGATCGTAGTATCCAAGCGTTTGAATGTCGCATAGATATACAAACTCATACCATACGTTAAGCTTTTCTTACTTCTTCTGCATCACAATGTCTCATGACAACCGATTTCAAGATTTTTCTCTCTTCTTAGTCACCGATGCCACCTCAAACTATAACGTACTGTTCCCACTGTTGGGACACAGCCCTCCTCTCTATGAGAGGAAGTGGGACGTGATCCAACGCGGCGGCGGTGCCAACGGGCCGAGTGTAGGAGCAAATGATAGGTCAATATCAAAGTTATGTACTTCTTTCTCGATCATACAGTCTTACTCTACTTAGTCATATCTGTTGTAGGTAAACGTGGGCCCGACGTGCAATTGATGCATAAGTAAAGACCGTGAATACGTCAACATGTTTACGTAAAAGCTTGGTGAACGTAATCGCGTTGCGTGTTCTGACTTGTTTAACTTTACTGGTACGAGGAGTGAGCGTGAACGAGGCATAGCGGTGTTGCGAGCCGCGATATACGTGATCGTTCAATCAATTATTATGTATTAGTTATAAGCGCGACTTTTGGTCAGTCAATGTCACGTTTTCGTCTGTTTAAAATTTTATAATTCTGTCGAATAACTTGATGCCCATGAACTGGTGAAAGCCGCGGGAATCTTCTGCATGCGAGACACACAGGACCAGTCGATATCGCGATACTTGGCGGAGGCCCACGTCCAGCAGTGGGCGTCTTTCGGCTGAAATAATGATGAAGATGATAAATTACATGAATGCCTTTTTGAAATCGAAATCCCTTCTTAAGTGATACTAAGTGTGTTTGAGTTGACATCAAGAACAGGCAAGCGAAGCTTCAAATGACAAAGTAAAAACTAAATAAAAAGATTTCTGACTGTAGAAGTCAGAAAGATCAAGTTGATTTAAACACATCCTTTCATCGTTTTTTGTGTTGAGCCCAAATTGCCCTTAATAGACACCGAACTGGCGTATGAGATCATACAAATAATATTCTTTGCGGGAACGTTACACAAGACCTGGGGCCCTACTATGACTATACAAGATGAATAGCATTACTCTTTTTATACAAGCTTTTATTTAACTTGCACCGTTCGTATGTATATATAAGTTGTCCGTCAAAATTTGTAAACCATTTTTCGACTATTTGTTGTTATCCGATTAAGCTGAAATTTTGTATACACCTTTAGTTCTGGTGACAATATTATATGCAATACTCAACTGTAATAGTTTTGATATAGCCGCCGCTCCAAGATGGCGGATTATATATTTTTTCTCAACCTCCTTAATATGGATATCAAATGATAGGGCTTGAAGAGTAGAAAACAATAAAGTTACTAACATCACACTATATTAAATATGGCAGCCGCTCCAAGATGGCAGATTAAATTTTTATTTTAACCCCCTTAATATGAGTATCAAACTAAATGGCTTGTAGCGTAAAAAACGACAAAGTTACTAACATCACACTAAATTCAATATGGCCGCCGCTCCAAGATGGCGGATTACATTTTTTTCCAACCCCCTTAATATGGGTATCAAACGAAAGGGATTGAAGCTATAAGCTTGTTTAAAAAAATAGGAGAATTTATTAACAACGGTATCATGATATCATTGTCAAGTTATTGTTGAAGTACGGACGCCAATTTTTTAGTCACTGTGTATAAAGCTCGTACACTCGCAAATGGGTCAGCTCGTATCTCAGTCGATCTATGCTTTGTTTACGATTTCAAAATCCGTATGGTGTTTTCCATGTACTCGGACGACTATTAATTCTCAATTACTATTCCTATCTGCTGCCACATTGTAATAAATTATGACATAGCGTGAACATACTAAAAGTATGTTTGACTGAAGTATAGCTAGCTACGTAATGTCGTAGCTTGATTATACCACGGTGCGTAGCACGATAGGTTACGCAGGCGTTTCGGAAATTATTGTTTAACGTGTTTATGAATTTGATTTAGTACGTGTGACTTGGTTTTTTGTAAACCTAACTTACTGATGCTATTTAGGGTTGCAAAAGTGTAATGGTCATAAGTTAGTTTCTTTATTACTAGGGTAAAAGCCGGATAGTTGCAACACTTTTAAAAAAATATACATATAATTATTATATATTTAGTTTGTTGTCACTTTATTCATAAAACGAGTAGGTACTTTGGTTTATTATCTTCAAATTTGTGAAAGTAAAGAACATTATTTTTGATATTTCCAGAATATTGGCGATTTTTGTCGACCTCTAAATTTTGTGACATCTATCCCATATGGGGGTTAGTTGCCTAGTCCATGTAAATTACGTTCAGGATAGGTGCCCCGCCGAGAAAGAAGATTTTTATCGCGCAAAAACTTTGATCGCACCTTGCCTTCCCATGCAATCGCACAGACACATGCAACACGGTCTACTTAGTTGTCGTTGTAAAGTCTCTCGATTGATAAATAAAATAACATGTGATTCATCCGCGAAGCTAGAGTAATTAAAATCGAGGCAACTATACCCCTGGGGCAACTATCCTGGTTTTACCCTATAGCAAAATAAACAGAACCCAATATCCTGATTAGGACCTTACCTTCATCATCATCATCCACAGCCCGACTTCGCCCACTGTTGAGCATAGGTCTCTCTTCTCTTGTGCCAATCCCCACGTTCCTGTGCCAGCCTCATCTAGGTTCTACCCGCGACGGCAACAATGTCGTCCGTCCATCTCGCTGCCGACCGATCAACACTTCTTCGTCCAGTCCTCGGGCACCACTCGGTCACTGCATTACTCCAACTATCATCACCGCGCCTTGCCAGGTGTCCAGCCCAGCTCCATTTTAGTTCTGCAATTCGTTTTCCGATGTTGAAAACCTTACCTTACTTATGAGCAATATTGATTAAGTCATCATCTGCCTAGCCTTTTCCCAACTATATTGGGGTCGGCTTCCAGTCACACCAGATTCAGCTTAATACCAGAATTTTACGTAGAGTGGCTCCCTACCAGACCTCCACAACCCATTAACTGGGTAACACGGTAGTTCTTGACAAGATTGAAGTTAGATTTACTGGCTTCTGATAATCCGTAACGACCGCCAAAGATCTACAAATGACAGCTGGGACCAACGGCTTCACATGCTTTGCGAGGCAAGGAGGAATCTCGGTATGATAAGATGATCACCCATCCACAGACCGACCTCGGCAAGCGTTGTTTAACCTTGAAGATCGACCCGTGCGGCTGTTATTCTTTAGCCACGAGTTCCTTAGTAAACCAGAAATATTTAATTTAATAAATGATATTAATTTCGTAAGTAGGTTAAACATAACACTTTTACACGTCAATCGTTTTGGACAACGCTTTATTTTTTTATAAAGTGACATTAAAAATACATACAACCCTAAATTTTTACCTTTCCTTCACTAACCCCTATTTTTTAATAGCGATATTAGTACTTTAATTATTTTCTACTCTCAGCGGTCGATAATATAATAATTGATTATTTACCACTCGATCAGTTATTCTTGACTATTTGTTTGGTAGATCGCGCTAATACAGAGACCTACTGGTTCGAATTGAAAAAATATTTTAGTGTTGGGAAGCCTATTTATCGAGGAAGGCTATATAAAATCACGCTTCGACCAATAGGAGCCGAGCATTCATGAAAAATGTGACGTAGACGAAGTTGCGTGGGTCAGCTAGTTATAAATGAGATTCTGATAATTTTCAAAGTTATATTACACCCAACTTCATCGCAACGCTACTTATTCTCTTTACACCAAAAGAGTTTCCACCAAAATAGCTCAACCATTTTGGATTGAACTTCAGAATGAAAACTAACGATGATTTATGTAATTGTTTCAGATGCTAAGAAAACTGAACAATAGCAGTGAAGTGCAAACAAATACTAGTGTTAAGTGAACCATGGGAAAAGTGTCAATTATTCTAACATGAAGATGGATAGGAAATTATTCTGGACGCTACTACATGGCTTTGCTATGTTGCCTACAATAGCTGTGCGGGGTAAGTTGTAACATAAATTATAGTAGGCGCCAGATAATCGTGGAATATCGGTCATTGACCCACCTACATTTATTGACATTGTTAATTTGAAAAACGGAATTAATGACACAAAACTGTCCCGAATCATCATCTCTCGTGATCCTTAACATGGTCTAATAATGAAAAAACGATTCATATTTAATTGTTCAGGTACCTATGAGCAGTTATTAGGGAAAGGTCAATATACTTTATTCCACATTTATCTGGCGCCTACTATAGTAACGTATATAGTAATAGTATGTGGGTAGCTGACGTCCTTTTAACCGAATTGGCAAAAAGGAGAGGAACCTGATAAAAAAAACTTTTTACAAAAAAATACAATCGACTTCCAAATGAAAAAAAAAACCTCCACAAAGTATAAAATAACCTTAATCTCGGAAGTCGGTGTTTTTGGTTGTTTCTTTGTTTTTTAATACCGACTTCCGACATTATTTATTATTTGGAAGTCGGTCGTATTTTTTTGTAAAAGTTTTTTTATCGGGTTCGTTTATCAAGGTGTAATATTATATTGAACGTAAAACCAGAAAAGGGTCATTATATGAACTACTTTTACTGGAACCTTCTCTTAATCGCGAAAAATCTGCTGTTTAGTACATTTTGTGGAGTATACTACTACTATAATTGTAAATGCAAAAGTTTGGACGGATGGATGTTTGTTATTCAATCACGCAAAAACTGGAATAACACAAAAGCTACTTTTTACCTCAGTGGTATGTTCCCTTGGGATTATTTCTGACATTCACGAGGGCGAAGCCGTTGGCAGAAACATTTTTTTTAAGGAAGGGAAATCATCAAATTACTTCTTCCATTCTGAGTGAAGCGGAAGGGCGTGTCGGACTCTTACTAACTAAAATCCATCCGTGTTCCTTCTAAAGCCCTTTGCAATCCAGGGCCGCGAAGACTCTTTCGAACAAATTCCGCAACGTGAGCAGAAAAAACCATCGCCCCATACCTTCATATGAGGTATGGGGCGATGGTTTTTTTCTTCGTGATTTATGGTTGGTCCCATAGTAAAAATTGTTTATAGTAATAATTATTGTAATTACACCTTTTTTCCTTTTTGCGTTAAATATGTCACACCTTGTGTAATGGTCAATCTATGACTTTTTGTTTTTCCTGATGACATAGGTACAGACGTGCGCATGTTATGTGTATAACCAGTATAAGCTGACGACTTCTGCTATTGAAAATCTTCGTTAGGCCAGCTCAAGGTCAAACAGTTATCTCAGACATGGGTGTGGTTGACTGTACGAGTTCAGTGTAGTATTTATAAAACTCAAATCTTTGTTCGATGTTACTTACGAGGTGGTAAATAAGCATAAGTAATCGTTTTCATAACCATCCGGATTCAAACTGAAACTTCAGCATGTTAAACTAAGTACCTATATGACTAGAGTTATACTTGCTACATGATTAATATTTAAGTAACTGTGATATCTCACACTTGATCAATATTAACGCGCGACTCAAAGGACCAAAATATTTGTGTTTAGTAATTTGAATGCTTAATCAAAGGAGCCCAAATAGTTCAAGTGTGTCTTAATGAAGTGCCGTTTAGATTTCAATCCAAGATTGTTCGACGAAAACTCTCAGCGAATTTTTGTATCTTCACACAAATAAACTGTAATCACCACAATTGGTTATAGGAGATAAGAGTGGTGCTATTAAGTAATGCCATTATTATTGATTTGGGATGCCAAATCAATATAATATCGGCTTCATTCTGAAGTCTTTATTAGCATGGCACTGCTGGGCGTAGGCCTCTCCTTTCTGCCAGGGTTGCAGAATTTGTTCGAAAGAGTCACCGCGGCCCTGGAACGCAAAGGGCTTTAGAAGGAACACGGATGGGTTTTAGTCAGTAAGAGTCTGACACGCCCACCGCTCCACCCAGAGCGGAAGAAGTAATTTGATGATTTCCCATCCTTAAAAAAAAAGGCCTCTCCTTTCTCGTACCGTTCCCTATGTTCCATGTGCCTCCCTCATTCCGGTTCTTACCGTGTTGGCAACAATCTCGTTCATCTATCTTGCCGCCGAAGTACTAACTCTTCTCCAGCATGCTCATGATAAGGTGAAGTATTTGTTACATGATCCAGAGCCTGACTTCACGCACTGCTGGGCCCATAATAGGCCTCTCTTTTCTTGTGCCAACCGTGAGTACCAACGGTTCAATTCGTGAGGGTCAATACAATTCAACTCTTTATTGCAATCACATGTCGCACCCTTAGAATGAAAGTGACCTAACGCAAAAATTGCAACAAGCAAGAAAATCGTAAAAAAGTAGTGTTACGAGTAGGTTCAAGAAAAATCTCTCCTGTGACCTATGTATAAGCTGCCCTTTCCCATTCATAATTTGGACTCTTTGTCACCACAGGGTTTTAGAGTATGCTTTTTAAGATCAGTTTATATCAAAATTATAAGTAACAGGAATTTTGAGTTAGGTCACTTTCATTCTAAAGGTGCGATGTGTTTAACAAGATCATAGATAGGTACATTTTTACAGTTCACATGGACCCTGTCGGGCACAGCAATTAAATATTTAGGTACAATACAACCGTGAGGAACAAAGTTAGATAAATACAAATAAAATAAAGTGGAATATTAGTCACATTAATTGGAGGTAAAAAAGTCAAATAAAATTGGTACCTAGTCAATAAATAAAAATCTAGTAGAATTAAAATAAAAATGTCAAAAAAATAGGTATAAAATATCACGATAATGTCAAGTCAATTAATTACATCTACATACATCCATACATATCTCTACGTATGGATGTAGATGATGTAGGTGATCATGTAGGTGATGATGTCATTATGTCTATCTCGCCATCAAACAATCAACTCTTTTTCTGCCAATACAACATACTCATAATGAGGTCAGTACAATTAGTCAATTGCATTAGTAACTTAATAACCCTCAAACTTAACACACTGTTCCTGAAATGTTTTGAACCCCATAATTATAACTGTAACAGTTAATGGCCGCACCAGGCCATTACCTAAACCCCCACTTAACTAAGTGATTCTGATTGACACTAAGTGGTTACTAACGCACCACCAGACGTACGACCCTGGCGGACAGCCAAAACTAGGCTTGGAACTATTTACATAAACGGTTACGTGTGGAGGGTATCTAGGATTGAATCTATACCTTCTGATAGAATCTTTGGAGGTTGGTGTTACGGGTCCTTATATTTTACGGAGCGTTACTGGTTAGACCTTCGAGCTAAGGAAACTTGGCGCCTTTTATAGCGATATGGTTTTTTGTTAAAATGCTCTGGCATTGTCTCTTTTAGCGTCTCATCCAAGTTTCAAAATTGATATCTATCCATCCGTGAAATTATTGTACCTACTTTTTGAAAATCAAGAAAAACCAAGAAGGACCTAAGTAATCCTTACTTTTTTTTACCAAAAAAAAACCATGAGTTTAATAAGGTGTACCAGGACACCTTATTACACCTCATCGTTTTTTTTTTCCAACACCATTAGATTAGTGGTAGATTACAGTGATGGGTAACTGCTGAAAGCCAAATTCAACAGTAGCGACCACAAAGATCGTCAAGGGTATGAAATAAGAAACGATTCAGCTGCATCCTAGGATATAAGGAATTTGTTCGAAAGAGTCACCGCGGCCCTGGAACGCAAAGGGCTTTAGAAGGAACACGGATGGGTTTTAGTCAGTAAGAGTCTGACACGCCCTTCGGCTCCGTCTAGCATGGGCGTGCTTACCCTGTAGACAAACAGGCAAAGCCTACCCTACTACAACAACGGATAAATAAAACAAATGCATTTATTATAACTATGTAATAAAATAAAACAAAAATATTAAATAACTCTTAACTCCTAGTAAAATGCTTATAGCAACTTGTCGCGCCTGTAAGCGGCCCGTGTGACGTAACTCACACTATAAATGTACTACGAGACGCTGGCTAAGGCAAGACTTCGCATTGCCTACATGTCATTCATAAATGTATGCATGTGTGTTCATATTTTCATGTGTATGAACAGCACACATGTATAAATATGGGCGTTTCTTAGGCCCGAAGGAGCCGGCCAACGCGTGTCGTGATTGGCTACGCCACAAGGTTTACGCACAAAACGTCAATTTCCTAACCAATACAGACAGTTAAAAAAGGGTAGTATTGTCAAATTTATACATTTCAGAAGAAATTTGAATTTGTAAAGAATAGCAACAGCCCTCTAAAAATAATTAAAAACTACAGGAATTAATTTTTATCCTTAATTACAAAAATGTGTATTTAGTATCGGCAACCCCGTGTTTTACTGTCAGTATAGATATTAGTATAATCCGGCAAATTTTCTTAAATGTCATTCTTAAAGATGACGATAGGACAATGATGGCAATTTAATTTGGAAGTGTTTTATCGAGACATTTTAAATGGTTTTTTTTTAGAGAAGCCATATTGTTTTATGTGACAAGCAATAATCGCGCGAATCTTTTAATAGTGATTGCTTTGAACTTTTTATTTACTTTTGATTTTATTATATCATAGTGAGTTATAAGTAATTCGTTTTGAAACACAAAGTATTATAAATATTAAAGTTTATTTGTTTGTTTAAAAATGGTCCTAGATTGTGAAGTTTGTGCTGACTGTGTGTTTAATTGAGATAAAAAGCAGTAAGTTTTCACAGCTATCGTATAATCATAAGATTCCACTTGTGTCTAAAGGTAGATGTGTGACCGAGTTACGAGAATTTATCCAAAAAATACGATAATTCATCTCGTACTCGTCATTTCAATCCTCAGAAGTCAGAGTTATGAAACATATAACTGACTGTGTGGTTGTGTACACACAAATAAATTATTTTGTTTTTCGTGCATTTTGTTCAATACTTAGGATTTATATATTTGCATAACTTTCATTCCTCAGTATAAAAAGCATAACCGATCAGAAAAACATCTAGAGACTTGCTTAAAGTTAAATACATTTATTTGGTAAATCACGTATTGAAACTAGTATTAAATGAGTATAACTTATAGTTTAACAAAGATTGCAAACCTTTGGTTTTCTTATAAAATATATGTACATACATGCAATGCGAGTCACATGAAATAGGGAAATATTGCAAGTGACGTGTTTTATAACTAAAACTCACTTGGAAAGATATTTGAGGTGACCAAATCTTTCTTCTGTTTGCATCATCAGAATTTCATGATTTGAATCTTTCTAGAAATTTTAAGTAATCTGGTGAGTTTTTGAAGTCATAAGTTTTGAAGTGGACGAAAATTCGCATCGTCAGTATCGTGATTTCAACCCTGAATAATGAGGCGAGTTTTTTTTGGCATTATGTATGGGCTAGCCTACCCTTAATGTGCAACTACTGCACGCTACTGCCGTCTAGAGCGGAAGAAGTCATTTGATGATTTCCCATCCTTAAAAAAAAGGACAAAAGGCTCGATACTCCCAGCCTTGTTGCTTTTACCAGCACGAGCTTTTAAAATCCGTGCCAAGAAAAGAAGCACTGAAAATCATGCGAAAAATCAACAGCACGCCTGTAAAGTACACAACCAAAACATCAATTACTGCCACGTCAGCTAAAACGTGTTAATAAACCCTGCATATTACTCACAGGGTAACGTAATCGAACTTTTTACCGGTACACTAGGGGCTAATGCCTGTGTTTCCACGTCAATCCTCCCTTTACATACCGTGGGGGAAAATTGCCACTGACACTTCAGAAAATTGTAGCTGGCTACCAATAAATATTTGCAGCTCTTTAACTACCTTTCTGAACAAAATTGTGCTTTATGTTCAAGACAATAGGAGTGTAAAGATTAAAGATAGCAGTTTCACGACTAACTAAATAGTTTGCAAGTAGTTTGTCAGGCTAAAAGTATTTCGTTAGTATAATTTGTACGGTATGAATAATGTGTCCAGGTGTAATTAATGTATTACGTAAAGCGATTAGCTGATACGTTTTGCGGATTATACCAGGTCGTGTTTTATTGGTCTTTTCATTCGTTTAGTGGTCTGTACGTTGGGTATTAGGATTGTAAACTTATGTTTTTGTGAGAAAATGTTACTATAGCCTTTAAATTAAATGGACATCTTTTTTATTATTTGAGATGAGTTTGCTCTTGACTCTAGTCTTGGCCAGACACGGTCAATAGTTTACTGTGATTAGTTGAATGAATTTTCAACAGCAAATCGAATTACTTGAATGATTGATTGAATTTGTGACACGTCGGACATGTCTTTCTAGAAACCGGCGTTTGTCACGTTTTTTTCAAATATATCTAGTCTTATTTGAGATGGGTTTGTTCTTGAATCTAATCTAGGTCAGAGATGACAGAGACAAAGTCGACGATGGAGCGAGCTTACCCAGAAGAAGCCTGTTCACTATAATTTTGAAGAGATGGTTGTTTGCGTTTGGAATCACAGTCGCTGGCAGATATCCATTCCTTTGCTGTGCGCATTATAAAAGACGTTTGGAAACGCTAAGTGCGAATTGGTGGTATCGGTAGGGTTTGGTCGTAGAATTATTTGATGTTCCTGGCTGGACAACTGAAAATATATTTTAAAAGCCACAATAAGACTACATTTTAAAACAAACAGTTTATCTAGAACGTTGGTAAAGGAAATTGTAAGAGAATCTTGTAGTAAATTAATATAAAGATAAAGATAAAGATAATTTTACTTGTCAATCTGAATCCTCTGTATAATTATGGCCCTCTCGAGAAGACGCAATCTGCTATGGCAGCTCCATTGAGCGTCACGGCCTTTGGCATCAGAGAGCACGTCGCTTTTCTTTCTAATTATCAACTTTGAACCTTTATAACTTCGACGCTCATGAAGATATTTAGTTATTAAATATTTTATTAATATGAGCCTGTAGTGTCCCACTGCAGGGCAAAGGCCTTTCTTCCTTTTTTGCACTATTCTCTGTCTTTTGCCACATCTCACGAATCCTTTCGGTAGGAGTCTAACTCGTCCCGCCATCTCCTCCTAAGCCTACCGCGTTGCCGGTTCCTGTTGTTTGGAACCCAATCAGTGGTCACTTTTGCCGAGTTTTGTTGCGACATGCAGCAGATGTTGCCAGCCCAGTTCCATTTTAGATTGGCAGCTGAGTTGTCTACGTCTGCGATATGAGTTTCCGAATTAAGTATACTGTTTCTTATGCGGTCTTTGATTTTGACTCCAAGAATTTTAATGACAAATTGAAAAAAATACATGCATATTCCATATTTTTACATAGCATCACCCAGAAGGGATAGTCAGAGCTCTACATATTCTAACATTTTGCTTTACTCAAGAATCAAAACCTGAATTTCATGCTCAGCGGTAGATTGGATTCGATTTTTCGAAAAATCTAAATCGCAATCCCAAAGCAACAGACTCATTAAAACCAAGCAACAAGAACATTAAAAACAAAACACCAATGTAACTTTAACGATACCGGTTACGTTTGCCGCAATTACACCGATGTCTCATTTCCTACAGAATAAGTGAATAAATGTTCCCGTCGATTCCGCAACGGAAAAATGGCGGAAAACGAAGGAATATTGACAAGAGCCGCTTATTATTCCGCCTAAGTTAGACGAGTCAACCAGGGGGAATAAGTTATTTTGATGCTTGTGGTTGGGAGGCTAAGTAAACACAGTAGATATTTTTTTGTGAAGAAAAGGAGCTAGGGTTTCGTAGTTCGGCTTCTGGGTTCGCGTAAAAGAAGGAATAACCTACATGAAAGTATTTTTTGTAAACATTTTCTAAAAATGAAACCTAGCTGGATCGGTTTATCGCCCCCGAAACCCCCTTCATTCAAACATGAAAATCGTTGGAGCCATATACAAGAATTGCTTGTTTAAAGGTATTAGATATATAGATAAGCCCCTTGGGTTATAAAATGGGTAATAATTAGCATTTTGATAGTCAGATATTCTGATAATTATAAATTAGGTACCTATTCCTCTATTCGTTAAGAACGGAACCATAGAAAATATTCGTCCTTGACTCCTTATGTTCGCAAACCCCGCTTTAATCTTGTTACCAGAATTATACATTACGTACCTTTTTATACTTTTCCGCAACTGCAATTTTACTTTTAAACAGTAAATGTAGGTATTTATTTATTTATTATACACTTTATTGTACACCAAAGATAAATTACAAAAGAAACTTTAAACACAACACATATGATGGCCGGCCTTATCGCATTCCGCGATCTCTTCCAGGCAACCTGGGATGGACAGTATTTGCCTGGACATGAAATTGGGGATGTCATTGGTGTGTTTTTTTTAATTTAATTATAATATAACATAATAGATACATACGCTACGCTATGTAATAGATACATAAATACTAAATTTACAAGCAGCAAAAAAAAATATGGCTATCGATATAATCACAGCGACGCGACGGGTAATGTTCTTTGAAAAGGTTTTTTTTATTTATTTAATTTTATTTATTTGGCTCACTAACAATTGAATACACGTATATAAGGATATGAGATACATCAAATAAACTGATAGATTAGTGTACCAATTCCTTTCATATTCCAGCACATCATGCGTTACATTATTGTTTTTGAGGCTGAACAATTTGCACAACACGTAAAATTAGATTAGTTCTGAGTAACTCACCGACCATAATTATGTCCTATAACGAGATTATTTAAAAATTATATTAACATGCAAGCCTTAACACTAAAATGACTTTACAAGTTTTTATAAATTAATGTTATGTATAATGATACTAACCACGATATCTCACAGGACTTAAAGTTTTTTAGTACACAAACCCAGGTATGTGAATCGCTTTGCTTAACGGATCGATTCACTATTCGTGACTAAACGTTTATAAATAGCAGAAGAACGAAGTTATTCAGTGGACTGACCTAATGATTCGATAATCGATACATCAAGTCTCATTGTGGCTAGCTTTTAGGCTAGAAAAGTGGATACATTAGGGCTTAGCCTAAATCTTATCGGAGAATTAGAGTGTCTTATTTCTGGCTTCTTAACAGTTAGTTGCTAAGTGAGTAAGTGAAATATCTTGGCTGTGTTTTTGGAATAATTACGTACGTTTTTTTTTGTAATTTGTAACGGTATATGGAGCGCAGCATAACGGGTTTTAAGATCGCGTTAGAAATATCATATTGCGTTCTACAACTTATGTATAGTCGGTAAAAAATAGGTAGGTTGAAGTGGTAGTGGGCTGGCCACATCGCCCGGAGAGATGGGCGAAGATCGTAACAAACTAGACGCTTTAAGGCCTACGCACACCGGGATGGAATGGCAGAGGATTTTGCCACCGGTCAGCGCACACTAACCGCATAGTTACTGAAGCATTCCGGCGGCCTACCAGCGTATTCTTGATCGAGACATCCCGCGACGTGCCGCGGTATGCCGCCGCAGGATCCCTTAACGCGCTCTCCAACGCCGTATGAAGAAATTACTTTTGATGCTACGGAATCAATTTAAAACATTGGCATTTATGTCGTATTCCTACTAGATATAAGTTTGAATGTCATTTGGTAAAAATGTAAATCCTCAGCCATTCCGTCCCGGTATGCCTAGGAAGGACGTGGTCGTCGATGTTTACCGCGGCACGGTGGTGTGACGACCAACAGTGCAATTCTGTAAACACGTCGAAGAGAAGGCTTGGGTAAAGTGATCACGAAGTGAGCTGCCAATGCATGTGATCAAGATAGGATGTTTACCTCGTGATAACTTCACCCATGTCTTCACTTCGGCATGTTTCCAGAATCGACCGGCTGATCCCGCACAAGATAAAGAGCTATGGATGGAGAAAGCTCAGCAGTTGGGCACGAATTAGGCTATCAAAAAACGTAACAAAGTAATAACAAAGTAATAACTTATAACATAATAATAACCGCAGAAACACATTATTTCTTACAGATGTTGGCGTAATTAACTACAATAATAGTATGAGTCCTTCAGAGAATGAGCGGTCAGCAATCTTTATATAAAATAAAGTAATATAGTCCTACTGACCGATTTGGGCCATGGCGGCCACTCTCAACCGAGACTAACCATCGGCGCGGGACATACTATAGAGCCTTGTGCTCTATAATATGTCCCGAACGTATAATGTTGCGCAAACACAGATGCACGAGAGTGCACCTGTGTTTGCGCACACACTTGTACACACATGGAAGAGAGATCTTCCATCACTCTCATATTCCGATGGGATGGCCACCCGACACGACCGGAGAGATCTGGCGCAGGACCAATGGCTTCACGTGCTTTCGGAGGCACGGGAGTGTCACACCACCAACTTGCAAACTCCGGGCTGTCACTGAGAAATTTCTAATGGAAAAGCTCAATGACACTTTTTGTCCGACCTGGGAATCGAACCCAGGACTCCACGCTCGGCAGTCGCGCTTGCGATCGCGAGACCAAAATAAAGAAAAAAGTAATAGTATATATGTATGTGTGTAGCTGTTTTAAGAAACAAGTTTCTTCGAAGTAAATAACAGAATAGCAAATCGTTCGAAATCAAGATTTATCGCAGCCTAGCTTTTAGGTTGAATCGGTCTAATGCTAACCAATTTAAGCTCAAGATATTTTTGTATTTCAGTCTTATATTTTCCTTTTAGCACTTTAGTAAATAACTTCTCGTCATGCAGTGATAAATTCTCGTATTTTAGGCTGCTCTATAACTAACAAGTGTTTTATATTAATAGGTTCTCGTAGCTACATAATAACTGCAGCACGGATCGATCTTCAAGGTTAAGCAAGGCTTGCTGAGGTCGGATCGTGGATGGGCTAACTTAAAATACGGAGATTCCTTGGTGCCTTAGACTGGTGGTCCCGGCAGGCATTTATAGATCTTTAACAGTCGTAACGTGTAGTCAAAATCGATCGGATAATCGGGCACTAATATACCTAAACTTCACTTTTATTCCCACGAAAGTATAATACGGACATGCTTTTACGTCGGTTCTGGCATTTATAAGTTACATACAAACATAAAGATACCTATTTAATTGACTTCCAAAAATGGAGGAGGTTCTCAATTCGGTAGGTTTTTTTTTTTTTTAGACCTATGTCCCTTGCGTATGTGTCTTAAACTTCATTAAAATTGGCTAATTAATTTGTAAGATTTGTGAAATGACTCATGAAATACCGGCAGGAGTAAATGCTATTTTTGCAAGTTTTTGTGGAACAACTGGTCCTTAACCTTAATCCCAAATTAAGAAACTCCATTCTCATAGTTGAAAGCAAGAAAGAAGCAAAAGAGAGTATTCCTGATTAGAAGTAATCTTGAAAAGCGTATATTTTTAAGTTTTTATACCAACTTGTTTGCCGCTATTTCGCAGCAAGTATTGGAAGCTCATTTTCTCTGTAAACATTTTCAGTTACGGTAAACAGGATATTTCGTTATTCATAATATTTTTTATAGAAAAAGTACTGCATCGAGTAAAACCCGTAGCGGAGTGTTTTCAAACTCCGTTCATATAATATTTATATGAATTTCCCTTTTCTTATATTTTATGGAACATTGAGATAGATAACCGAGAGTTTGATATTTTGCTGTGTTTGTGCCTAAAAGTAGTTTTTCATACTCTGTGAGCTGACAGATAATGTAATATTTTCTTTAAGAATACTACCGAGATATTATAAATTAGGAATAATTATTCCAAATAAGGACAGACAAAAAAAGTTGGTCCCGCTGTCATTTGTAGATCTTTGGCAGTCGTTACGGATAGTCAGAAGCCAGATAATCTGACACCAGTCTTGCCAAGGAGTACCGTGTTACCCAGTTAATGGGTTGTGGAGGTCTGGTAGGCAGCTGAATTCGGTTTGACTGGAAGCCGACCCCAATATAGTTGGGAAAAGGCTAGGTAGATGATGATGAAGGACAGACAAAAAAACAGCATCCTAAATACTACAAATACCTTATTTAAAGACACTTACTTGTAGCATTTAGCTTGTATTTTAAGTTGTTTATTAATCAATAAACAACAACTAGAAAGATAGATTCGCTGTGATATGTAATCATATATCACTGCTAATGTATCTTTCCAGTTTATGGATTCATGTAATCTAACTCCTCTAAATTTTTTTTATTCAAATGAGGATTTCATATTTCAATTACTAATAAAACTATATAAACTTAAAATAAAAATAAAAACTCCTAAAAAAAATTCGTCCGTATCGCTATCGACTGGAAGTGAGCCCAAAGGACTGGTGGCATTGCCACTCTTTTGCACTATTTCACATTTGTTATGACTGTTTTTAACCCTGGATGGCTTATCTTATTGTTATTCATGCTATTATTATATCATTGGAAATACATTTCAAAATATCACATTGACAAGAGATATTTTGACATAGTTAATTTTTATTTTGACATATCCTTGTAGTAAAAATTAAAAATGTCGTCTAGACTAAACGCTCATAGATTTTCAGCAACGAGGTTAGGTTTTATTGATTGGCAAGATTTATGGTACAAAAATACACTCCACCTATTATTTTATGAATAATTTATCTAATTCGAGTATGTTCTCGAACAGAGTTTGAATTTAGTATATTAGCTGTGATTAACGTCGATTACAAGAGAATTAGTTATTTAGTAGTCCAACGTAGTCGAGTAATTGACTCTTTAACCTAAAAACCTGTGTTTCATTGGAAAATCATGGAATTCCCCAGGTGCTTTAATAATAATAATAATCATTTAAGTATCAGGCTACTGAGGCCCATACACAAAATAGGTACACAAAATAATCTTAAACAATAATAAACTAATACATACATATTAATAAACCTTATTAAACTATTGGCGGCGTCGTGTTTCACTGACTGGTGCCACTCAGCTGGCCGCGGAAACGTCAATACACGACACCCTTCGGCCAAAACTCTTCTTTGAGGAACATCTCGAGCTGGTGAGTTGGAACCCGCACCACAAACGACTTGAAGTTTGCCGGACAGACGAGGCCTTCAGTCTGCGGTTTAGGTCTTAAGGGCTACATAACTCTAAGCTCTGTTCGTCATACTTAGAGACTCAATAGTGCCCGGAAGCCGCGCTCATAAGTAGTTACGCTCTGGGGCCATTCTCCGCTCAAGGTCCGTTCAGCTCGAAGGGTGACCTTATCCTGAAAGACAGCGACTGGATGCTATCTTCTCTGATGAGCTGATTTCTGACTCTTGATTTGGAGATCCTTTGCTGTCACCCGGCGCAAGGTTCTCTCGCTCATAAACTCCTACTTCAAGCCAACATCTGCTGCCTGCTTCATGGTGAAGAAGTTTGTTAAGATACTGGATATTAAGATACCTACTAGGGTATCAGGATTTGAGGAACTTCTCCATAATTTGTGCGTTGCTGTTCATACTATTATTATCAGTTCGGGGAAGCCGTAAAGTTACAACGGGAACGAAGAATGATAGTGAGGAACTAAAGTCCATTTTCCCTGAAATCTAGGAACAAAAATAAATCAACAATAAAATCGGAAGATTCCTTCCAATTAGAATGCTGTCGCGTCAGAGAAGCTCTTACAGCTAAACGAGGAAAGAAAGAAAGAAAAATAAAAACACTCATTAGACACTTGATTGTGTTTTAAAAAACGACCCTTCTTAATTAATTAAAGACGTAAGTCTTTCTTTGAAGAAAATTAAAAATAAAGTTTTCGAGAACAATCGGTGCCCACATTTAATTTATTTTCGTGAAGATCCTTCTTTTATCAGACGTGTAATAGAATCGAGCTTTTGGTGTCAGATTTGGCGATTGGATCAGATTTTTTCTTGTACTGTTTTGATGTATAAATTGTGATGATGTGATGATTTCTCATCGTGCCCGATTTATTTTGCTGGGCAGTATTTTGTTGGACACATAGGAACCTCTAACAGTGTTAAAACTTCATGCAACACAAAAGTAAAATGAAGGACTTAGGATCCGTTTCCACTACAGATGTGCGAGGATGCATAGAAAGGGATGTGTTTAAGAACCAATGGAATCGCTTCATTTACCAAGCCTGTAGCGAGGCCAGGCAAATTACCCCTCGCTACGCATCCTCGCACATCTCTGGTGGAAACGCAGCCTTAATGCCTTCGAGGTATTCTCTACCAATCAACCAAGGGTGGTGAAGAGATGAAATGGCAGGTGCATAAAAAACAAGAAAGTATTATCATCATCCTCATGTAGTTCCTTACGGCATAACTCATAACTTAGTATCTGCCTATAACATAACGACCACACAACGTTTATCTTAAGGTGGGTACTAGAACGGTGTTACGGGCCGTAATGTTACATGTTACAAAGCGAGCATTCGTGCAGTCAGTACATGGAAACGAACACGAATACATGTGTATGTGTTTTGTTTTACATGGATTTTAGGACATGGCGTAGCACGCTCGCTGCGGCCCGGCTACGGCCCGTAACAACTGTCAGTACCCAGCTTTACTGTTTTTTTAAATTTTTTATTTAATATGGGTTTGCTCTTGACTCTAGTCTAGGTCATAGATGACAGAGACAAAGTCGACGATGGAGCGAGCTTACCCAGAAGAAGCCTGTTCACTCTAATTTTGAAGAGATTAGGGTTGTATGCGTTCGAAAACACAGACGCAGGCAGAGAACTCCACTCCTTTGCTGTGGTTTGTTTGCCATAATCACTGTGATCATAGTAAAAAATCTGCTTAACTGTTTTCCAACAAGTTTGAGGTCGGCTTTCAGTCATACCGAAAGCAACTGAGTACTTACTAGTATTTTTCATCGTTTGGTAAGTATGTTCTGTATGGTATCGGACGTAAAAGAATAGCACCATACCATCACTTCCCGTGGGTATCGTAAGAGGCGACTAAGGGACTCACCAGAGACTCAGCAGCATTTTCTGTGAATTGCAACAGCTACACTGCGATCGCCAACCCGCCTGCCAAGCGTGGCGATAATAGCAAAGCCCATTGGGGGAGGCCTATGTCCAGCAGTGTACGTCTTTCGGCTGATATGATGATGATGAATACTATGTCGTTGGTCGTATTTCGGCTGTCATGTTGCTGGGGAGTTTATTGCGCCACTTCTTCTTCCCAGCTAAAACACTAGGAAGTGGTGACGGGCGCGCGTTTTTTTTTTTGGAGCAATATTTTTATGTAGAACTTTGACGTTCAAAACGTGCTGGCACTCAGCCTAATTTGAATAAATGAGTTTTGATTTAGTTTTTTTTTGTTTGAATGATGATGATTGGTTATCTAACCTCCAAATAACCACTTCAATTACTGTAAGTTATGTACTTTTACAAAATGGGAACCAAACCCTGAACGCAAAAGATAAAACCTCGCTTTTAGCTATAAAAAGAGATGGTAAAGCGATGAATGAATTTAATTAATTAACGTAATCAATGAAATTAAACTTTTATCGTTCAATTTATACTAATGAAAGCAGGGAATTGACGAGTAATGAAATAATTACATTGGCGTCGGCAATATGATACACATGGAGAAAAATGTCCCTTTTTATGATGAATTTTTCACAGATTTATCTTTGTAAAATTGCTTTTTTTATTTTAAGTGTTTTGTTGAATGGGATTTTTACTATCTAAAATAAATAAATACTTTAATATTATTATTTAGGTGTGATTTCAAACAAATCAATCGTTTTATGTAGATTTTATTATCATCTGTAAGTAAAGTGACTTTTTGCTTGATTTTTTCATTTGTAGGGCACGGCTTAGGTTTAGGGTTTGATTACGACCATTTTTTTAGATTGGAATAGGTAAACTGGTGAAAAACGTTTCATTAACAAGGGATACTTTTCAACCGGTGGCTTCAAATATCACCTACTTTTTTTTTAAGGATAATCATCATGAAATGACTCCTCTCGTTCTGGGTGGAGCGGAAGGGAGTGTCAGACTCTTACTGACTAAAACCCATCCCAGTATTACTCCTAATGTCCTTTGCAATCCAGGGCCGCAGTGACTCTCTCGAACAAATTCCGCAAAAATATCACTTACGTAGCATTTACGTAGACAGCTAGTGTCTGGAACCACTTTGACAGCACAAAACAGCATGAACCGACGCTATATTAGCTCCAGCTTGACGCTACTTCTTACTGGTTTGTCAGCTCACCAGCGTTAGCAAACTGATACCAGCGGCCCTACTATGACATGCCGATGCCGTCATGATTCCGTGAAGAAGGGATAGTGCTATGCATCTCGTATCGCTCCATCTCCCTCCCACGCCGGGATCATGATAATTTGAAGACGTCATAGTATTGCCCCATGACATGAATGCGTTCAGAAAACTTATTTCAAAGTCTTCAAAAACGAAACCAAAGTAATCAAGACATTTCGAAAGCTCATTCACTCCCCACCAAACATGAAAGTAACACTAAAACTGCAGATGCACATTATTTCCAACCAATACCCGTCTCAAAATATATTGTACATTATTAATAATAGATATAATAAATATAAAGTGTACTGCGAACCAGCTGTGAGGAACCTTTGGCCCATTGCCACAAGCTTGTAGCGTGGTGTGGCTCATGTTTTCGATATTATGTAGCAGCGTCGCTTCTCAGAAATTGAATCGAATAAATATTGAGGAGATTTGTTATGATTCCTTTTAATATTTATCGGTTTTTGAATTCATGTGCAGTTGTTTTTAGGGAGGTGGTTTTAGTCTTAGTTCGCAAAGGCGTGAATTGTTTGGCTTTATCAACGTTACCTTATTTATAAAAAAATAACCATTATTTGTGTAAATACTGATTTAGCAGATTCGAAACTATACGAATGCATATGGAATGTAGAATCTACTAAAAAGCCGGTCGATTCTAGAAAAAACCTCACCATATAAATTTAGATGAAGGTAGTATGAATTGAACTGCCACTACTTGACAAAAAAAAATCGAATTCGTCCGTCAGATAGGTTTCCAAAAATTCAAAATCAAATTCAAATCACGTAAACAAAAAATGAAGACGATACAATGCGTTGAAAACTCGTGTGACGTCCTGACTTCTTCCGCTCTAGGTGGAACGGAAGGGCGTGTCGGACTCTTACTGACTAAAACCCATCCGTGTTCCTTCTAAAGCCCTTTGCGTTCCAGGGCCGCGGTGACTCTTTCGAACAAATTCCGCAATCCTGGCAGGAGTCATCATCTGCCTAGCCTTGTCCCGACTATATTGGGGTCGGCTTCCAGTCAAACCGGATTCAGCTGAATACCAGTATTTTACGTGGAGCGGCTGCTTGCCAGACCTCCACAACCCATTAACTGAGTAACACGTTACTTCTTGGCAAGACTGGAGTCAGATTTACTGGCTGACAATCCGTAACGACTGCCAAAGATCTACAAATGACAGCCGGGACCAACGGCTTAACGTGCTTTCCGAGGTACAGAGGAAACTCCGTATGTTAAGGCGGTCACCCATCCACATACCAACCTTGGCAAGCGTAGCTTAACCTTGATGATTGACCTCAATCACCAGTCACCCTAAATAATTCAAGACTTGCTTTTTCTGTTTCAGGAATCAAGTTTCTTATAGCCACACGTTTCAAAATTTTCGTCATAACTTAACATAAGTTCATTTGTAAGGGCTCGAGGTAATAATCTTGTCTGAGTTAAATGTGGCTTATCTCGCTCACTAGCGGCGTGTGTATAACCTCTGTAACGATTATAATAATTTATAATGCCTTTAATCCTGTAACATGGCTGGTTATATCGTAGGTTCCTCGGCTTTCAGTGCTATTCAGACTTTAAAACATGAAAATAAACTTTATTACCTTAGTAGAATAGAGAGTAGAGTAGGTACTCCATTTTCCGCACTTAGACTCCCATTCGGTCCGTTGTGCGAAGGTATCCTGCCTACGTTAGCCAGCCTAGTTCCGCCCAGAAGCGCAGAAGCTTCCTGGGAGCTGCACAGGCTTCGCGGAGCGACCTCACCGTTCCGAGGATTTGTTCACGTTGGGAAGCCACGGCCTCGCATTCCAGGATGACATGGGCGGCTGTTTCTTCGGCATCAAAGCAGCCTCTGCAGAGTGGGCTGTCTGCTGACTTTACTACCTTATGATACTAAATTGTAAGCTCCATGATCTTTATTTTAACATAATTATTTATTAACTTAACTAATGGCATTCTATTAATAAGCCTCCGCTGTCCGTCCGGCTGTATGCCAGTGGGTCTCATGAACATGAATTTCAGTGTGTATTGATTTAGCCACAACGAAAAATGTTTACTACATAAAAAAATAAGCGATGAAAAAAAACATGGGGGCTCTCATACAAGAATAGGGTTTTTTTTTTGGTTTATAGTTACGTACGTTTTTGTACGAAGCCGTTTGTATGCGAATACGAATTTGGCCTGTTTTATAGGTAGGTATTGATAAAAAAGTGCTCAAACCGCCGCGAGGTGCCCAAGCTAATAGCGATAAGGGGATCCAGAGTGAGTAGCCTCTTCACAAAGGTTGCCATTTTACTCTCATATTATTATCCTCTAATTAATAGTCTACTTGACTCACTGACTGGGCAGCCCGGTATCTATTTTCAGGCTAACATTTTACTACGGCAGGAGCTATTTTCAAATAGTCGTAGTTTTAATACACGCAGAGTAGAACCTCGAATTATCACCAGAGATCGAAATAGGTAGACTATATTTACCTAATGTTCGTGGAAGTAAGTAACATAGAGTTGATAATACCTCCTCTAAAATCTCGGAATCATAAACATGACTATTGTATCCTGCGATTTAAGAAATTGCAAATTACTCATTGCGCTTTGAATACATTTGAACAAAATTATTTTATTGAAGAATCTTATTATGTTTTTAGAGTTGCGTACCCACTAAAACTGTTAAATTAAATAGCCTTGTTTTGGCACAACTCTTTCTTCTTTTGATTCTTCAAATCAATAATTTGTTACTATACTCGAAATCCAGTTCATGTTTTTATAATCCCGGGTTTTAATAAATAGTTATGATTCCATTTATGATTCCGGGATTTTACAGGAGGTATTACCAACTCTATGTTACTTACTTCCACGAACATTAGGTACATATAGTCTACATATTTCAATCACTGATTATCACTCATAATAATTAAAACAAAAGCATAAACAGCCATCACACCCGATACTCAATAGCAAAACAAAATAAACCAGATATAAAATACCAGGCATTCATGAACGAAAAGAGTTAATCGCGCGATCATTTGAGTGCATCCAGCGTAGTGCTGTGTGATAATAAAATCCATAATATGGAAAGACTGGACACGAAATATGCCAATTAACTTATGTAAATGTGAGTGGATACTGTTAAAGAAAAAAAAACCTTTAAAATTAAATGACGTGAAAACGATGCAGTGGTGCATTTTCAGCGTTTTACGAGTAAATGTTGACTTGAGTTGTCTGTATTTAATGACGCTATGGGTTGTTTTCTTTGCTGAGTCAACTTTGTGGTTTAATGTCTTCCGTTATGGAGACAGTTAAAGATGCATGCAAATTTGGTCAGTAGCTTTTTTGTGCTGGACATCATTTTACCACTGTTCAACACGTTAAGCCGTTTTTTTTAAGGATGGGAAATCATCAAATGACTTCTTCCACTCTGGGTGGAGCGGAAGGGCGTGTCAGACTCTTACTGACTAAAACCCATCCGTGTTCCTTCTAAAGCCCTTTGCGTTCCAGGGCCTTGGTGACTCTTTCGAAAAAATTCCGCAACCCTGGCAGGAGTAATGATGTGAATGAGTGAATGAATGAAGATGACTGCTGAGAATCTAGAATGTACGGCACTGACGTGTTTACTTTACGGAATTCTCTGAATGGGCTGTAGAGGCTGCCTTACACAGACCCGATGCAGCAACACAGTTTCACACACACAAAACTTAACAATTGCAAAAACCGTGAACAATTGACAATCGAGAGGTTTTCCACTGTCAATCTTTGACAGCCGTGACGAGTAGTCAGACGCCAGAAAAACTGACAACCAGTTTCGCCAGGGAGTTCCGGCTTCACGAGTGTCTGGGTTGTGGAGAGTAGAAAGGCAGTCGCTTCAAATAAAATAATGGTTCAAGCTAGCTTCTGAGTTCTAATCTCGCTGGATGCTAGAATGGACTGGCTGACTGCTGTGCAGCTGTTCCCGAAAGGTGTGAAGTCAGATGTGTGTAGAACCTTCATACTCATTTCAACCTCTTTGTTCAACCTGATTGCTAATGAAACGGACCTATTTTGTTGTACTCTGGGTGAATTCACAAGGAATGCATTATTTATAATTAGTTATAGATGTATAGGTTTGGGAAAAACCTGTAATGATAGTTGTAAGATGAAGAAATAAATAAATAACTAAATAAAATTTTAAAAGTCGTAACCCCGGTTTCTGACTTCGGTATTCGAAGTTGTGTAGGAGACCATAGGCATTAAAACAGATTTTAAGAAATTATTAACATTTTAATTCAGACACTAATGTTTAATTTCCACGTGAAAAAATATCTTTAAACACAGCATGTAGAACACACACGACTGATTTCGTAAAAGTCGTCTATGTAACATTGTCTTCTACTACACAGTAAGTTCATTAAAACGTAATAAAGTAGAATGCCTATGTTCGGCAGTGAACATTTTCCAACCCGTTAGGTTGACAAGAATGAACCGGCTTCGTTTCAATATCCCGAGAATACACGGCAATGTTCTGGATTTCTGCCAAAAAGCCTGCCCTGTGACCTTTCGAAGGCCTAGTTGGCTTTCCTTGGGGAAAAGAACTTACCTATGTAGACAAAAGAGGTACTAAGCAAAGTATAAACATAATTAGCCTATAATGTTCCCACTACTGGGACACACGTCTCCTTTCTGTAGAGGAAATCAGCAGATCCACCACGCGGTGCGACCTAGAGGTAGATAATTAATTGCAAATATAGAAATAAATACTTAAGCAGAGAAACACGGTTTTTTAATAAAACTTTTAGCATTGCCAAAAATTGCTAGCATTACCCCAAACATTCACATCGCAAACCTCGAAAACACTCGACATAATGACTCCTATCTTCATTGTTTTAAGGTTGAAATTGGTCCAATTGTTTGTGTAATGTAGTAGCAGCTCATTTGGCTAAATGAACTGACAGTTCGCCACCCACTTCGGAAACAATCCGAGGAACTTGGCCCGGGTACCTTTGTAACCGATTTAATTCAAAAGTTTTTGGTCCGGGGACGTTTTTTGTATTGTTAGGGTTACGACACTAGAAGAAATGGAGAATTTAAAATTCTTTATGGTCATAACTACCAGTTTGAAGTTGTTTACAAGCCTATACACACATTTCGTTGGTGTTGCAACCTGCACGAGAGATCAGCAGACTCCAAGAATTAATGCGCAGCATTTAAAAAAAAAAAACTTATTTGCTTAAGTATTGAACGGCACTACTGGAAAGGTTTAATCCATAAGTTTCTAAACCGATTTTGAGCTCCTTGCAATTTCGGGTTAGGTACTACAAAGGCCTTCTTTCATATTAGTTCTTATCGTAGTAAAACGTTATAAAAAACCAGAAAAGATGGTGACATTTCTATATCTCTGCCTCCATCTGGGTATGCTGAAAAATAAAAATAGCTACTTCAACGTTATCCAGTCTCAAATTCACTTATTTTTTCTTTTCTACTTTTCTATTAGTCATCATATCAGTAGTATCCTCTTTTTTTTTAAGCCCTTTTAGCCAATCCAATTTGTTCCACTTTTATAGCTATTTATTTACAACTTATTAATCGCCTCCATTTCTATCCGACTGATGGACTCCCGTTTGGTGCAACAGAGACACGCGCCGAACAATGATTTTTCTATGTTAAAATACATTTTAAGTAGGTAGGTAGTTTGACACTTCCACCATAGATTGCCATAATCTAATCTCCTTTTTAGTTACTATACTCTATGATCTCCTTATTCATAAAAACTTTTTAAACATTAATTAGACCGAAAGAAAACTGACAGGCTAGCAACTCGGCATCGATGTTCAAGACTTAGGAGCTTCGACTCGACAAGCCTATCATGGACTCAAGGGCAATCTCTCATCTGGCAATACTGTTTAAGAAATTCTAAATTCAAATTCTCCATTTAAAATTTTGAATAAAGAATCTGTTTATCAGTACTTTAGCTAAGTAACGGTTTAAATAACGTTTTTATGAATAAGCCTGATAGTTTAATATTCGTATGTTCTAGTTTTCTTTGTCTTATAATTTATGTAACTATGCTTTTGTGTGTTGTGTTTTTTATTCTTGTGTCGATCATAGAGGCAAAGTTACTAAGTGAAGTAGTGACTTTATCGTTCTTCGCCGATGCGGCTTCGACTTTTAATTACGCTGAAAGCAATTTGCATACTTAATTTAAATCTATAGGTATTACTGCAGTAATAACTTTCCACTTATAATTTAAACACGGTGAAATATAATTACATTTTACTTTTAACAGATTCTGAAAAGTTGTGTTTTACTTTTGCGTAAAATCTATCGTTTTTAAAGTCAAACAGCTTTAGAAGTTTACGAACTAGAATTAATATTCTGTTTACCCAAGTTTAAGTTTTGGGAATTTAATATTTACTACTCGTGCTTAATTCACCGTGGGTTGAAAGTTTAAGCACCTGAGGGTAGTTCGCGTATTTTTAAAGAGCGTTCACATTTGTATCGCATTCGCAATCTGTCATACACCTGTCTTCCGTTCATTTTGACAAGTTTTTGTAATTTTTGTCGCTGAGATGATATTGCGACCTGAGGCTATAGACAAGTGACATTTCGTCAGCGGCGAAGGCGATTGTCAATACGTCGAAAATTAAAATAAAAAAAAAAATACTAGACGCCGGAGCGCCAGTCATATCGCGGAAAAACATCAGGTCGAGTAGGTATTCACCACATAATGTGTGAAACAGCTGATTTCCATACAATATGTCTCTACTGTTGGATGGGACATTGTGCGGATGGGATTTTATGCGAATGGGACATTGTGCGGATGTGACATTTTGCGAATGGGACATTGTGCGAATGGGACATTGTGCGAATGGGAAATTGTGCGAATGGGACATTGTGCGAATAGGACATTCTGCGAATGGGATATTCTGCGCCAACGGGACTTTTTGCGAATGGGACATTCTGCATCAGATTCATTGACAAAGCTGTCGAAAAGTCACGTGCTCAACCGTTACATTTGGTATTTTGACAATCGCCTTTGTCTAGAGCCTCTGAGTGCCAATTCCACTTTTTTTTAAACAACGTTTGATTCGCATCTCAGTTGCGAACTGTCAAATAAGCCTCAATTTCCAAACATTTTTGACAGACTACTGAAGACAAGCGATTGCGAACGTTGCTTAAAAAATAATAGAATTGGCACACATAATTAAAAAGTATTTAGCTACCGTACTCTTACGAGAATTGGCCTTCAGAGGGGCAATTCTCGTTGTTATAAGGAGCGAGCATTCGCATTAGAATGCAGTCATAATGTGTCAAAAATACCTTTGATTTCCGTGAATTTTGTAATTGGCATTGTTATTCGCGGAGGTCGTAATACGACTTCAATTTATACTTTTTAAGTATAAAAAGTGTAATTTAAAAGGTCAATTGTCTTACAAAAAAATTCGTCGGCGACAATAAACACTTTTCAAAGTGCAGGGATATGAGAGGTCTGCCAGGTTTGCGAAATTTGTTCGAAAGAGTCACCGCGGCCCTGGAACGCAAAAGGCTTTAGAAGGAACACGGATGGGTCCATCCTTAAAAAAAAAAGGGATATGAGAGGTGTCTTTTACCCACCTTAAGGTGGGTACCGATCGGTGTTTCGGGCTGTAAGTACCATTCGCAGCGAGCATGTTACTACACGCCGTGCCCCAAAATCCGAGTAACATGCGCGTGTTCGTGCTCGTTTCCACGTACTGGCTACACGAATGCTCGCTTTGTAACATGTTATATTACGCTCCGTAACACCAGTCAGTACACAGCTTAACAGATTGCGATTGTGATACGAACGTGAATGCTTCTTGAAAAATACGATCATTGCCGCTCAGATGAGTTGTTTTGATCTGTGTTTCTCTAACATTATAAGAAGACATCAAACCGAATTCGCATCAAAACAGGCCTCGACGTAAACACGCAGTTACAAACAGACTGTATAATTAAATAGCGCGAAATTTGCGAAATTCGCGAAATGGTAGGCATTCATCGTTCAGCGTAATAGTGTTCCAAAATTAGCATACTTGAATTTTGATTAGCAGTAAAACACAGTTGAACTTTGTAACTGTTCTCTGCCGAGCTCCCATTATCGCTGAGTTAATGGACAAAACCTCTGTCATTATGTGTGGTGTCGCCATAAATTTCGGGCGACAGATTTTATGACCAAATTTGGTTATTGTTAAATGAGCTGGATTTTTTTTCTGGAGTAAGGTTTGGTTGTTTTTGAAGTTTTGTTTGTTTTTAATGGTAGTGCAATGGAACTGTGCATTAATGTGGGTTTTTTTTTTAGTTCCAAGTTACAAGCGTGGCGATCCTCAGATGTCTTCTAACCCCCATTAAAGACACGCTACTTTCCTTCCTCTAGGAACATACATATACATTTTGTTAGGCATCGTCAGTTAAATACAGTATCAAAGTTAGTTTTCACGTTTTAATTATCTCTGTAGACAGCCCAGAAGTACTTAACACACACACGACTACACAGCACATATGTATGTACGAATACACAGCACACACGACTACACAGCACACACAGACATAACTAGTTTCATTCAAAGTTCACACTCTTACTAGGAAGTATTTTTGTAGTTTACTTGTAATTTTCGTATATGGGTGTATATGTACGGTTTTCCGACTTTTCTTACGCTACCCCACCAGACATTAATAATTTATAATACATTCGTATAATCGTTTATAAGAAACCCCCTATTCAAAACAGCCCAACTCCTCATTCCATTTCAAAACCCAATAAAACATTACCATAAAAAGCAATTTGTGTAAAACATTCAAATAATACAATTATGACGGCAAAATAACAATAACAGAAACACAAATCCGTCCTTCTTCGGACCGCGACCGAAACACAATGTCCGAAGCGAAACGAAAGGACGGCCCGAAGGTCCCTTTACAATACACGATCCCTCGGGATTCAGTCAAATTTAATAAATCTTCCCGATGCTTCCTTTAAGCATTGAATAGCTTCGGAAACCCGGAAAGACCTGTTTTCATAAGCGGATGGTGAAAGGATAAAATGCTATATTTCCGAATGTCGTTACGTTCCCGAGTCGTTGCTAAATGGTGTTAAATTCAACACACGATGTTTCTATTGTTCGTTATGACGGGATTATGATGAATTTTTGAATTTTATCGCACGTATGTGATGAGATTGTGTTTTTTTTTGTTCTGTGTTTTGTTTAAGGTAAAATTGTTTCTTTGTTTATTTTGAAATCAGGCTGAACTTGTTAAAATCGAGGGTTTTTCGAAGATACGGCTTTTTGTCTACCTGTCATGTGACGATGGTAGTCTGAAACTTATCATGCCGAAGTCATTTACTGCTGGACATAGGGCGTTCCCAAACATTTTTCCCTGCTCTGCGCTTCTCCAGCGGATTTCCCCAAATCTTCATCAAATGAATCTCAAATAAGCGTCTGCCCATCTGACCTCCACAGTCACATAATTGGGTAAAACCTAGAGTCAGATTTTCTGGTTACATTAAAAAAACAAAAAATACAATCTCATACAAACTCCATCTAACATAACTGTGTCGTCACCCTTTAAAATCTTTTAAAAAACACTAAATCCCAGCGAACCGGAATCCTAAAGGGGAGTTCGACTAAAGAGAATAAATAAAAAGAGTAAAAAATCACCCTTCCCGAGTTTCAACTGTGATTATCTAGAATAGGTGTAATTAATTTGACAGGCCCCGGGACCGTCCCTTAATTACGAGTTGGAATTAAGACGCTTGAGGAAATTATTTGAGACGTTCTCTGTGACAACGGAGTGCTTCATGCTAATGTGAGTTTTTTAGAAGGTTCATAGACGTTAGATGAGTTTAATTCGATTGTTCCATTGTAAGAAGCTAAATAATTACAGCGGCATTGAGTTGATCTTGTTGCGGAATATGTTCCAAGTCACCGAGCCTTTTTTTTTTAAGCATGGGAAATCATCAAATGACTTCTTCCGCTCTGGGTGGAGCGGAAGGGCATGTCAGACTCTTACTGACTAAAACCCATCCGTGTTCCTTCTGAAGCCCTTTGCGTTCCAGGGCCGCGGTGACTCTTTCGAACAGATTTCGCAACCCTGGCAGGCTTTGGCCCTGGCGGGCCCCGTCTTTTATGCTGACATCTGAAACACAACGCGCCATCGACCCGGGCCTGGTGGTGATCGGACAGCGAGCCACCCAATGCTCGCCGTCCGCAGGCCCGCGCCGCAGGATCGCCCTGCGACTCCCGACGCCCGGGGCGTCTTCTCCTGTTGCGGTGGTTGGGGCGAAGGCCTTGCCTTTCCCTCGCGCGGCCCGCCTCCTCCTTTGCTAGCATTACTGCTTCGCAGAAGGAGGTGACCGCTTCCCAAGTCTCCTCGCTCCGGACCATGGATTCAACCAGGAAGTCACCGCGCCTGGAACGCAAAGAGACAGGGATGGGGTTTAATCAGTATGAGTCTGACAGTCAATTGATGATTTCCAATCCATAAAAAGGGGTTGATCTTCAAATTCGCTCCGTGGACTGGTGAACATATACCGACATTCCTTCCTCATGCCTCGGAAACACGTTAAGCTGTTGGTTGCTGCTGTCATTTGCAGATCTTTGACAGTCGTTAAGGATTGTCAAGAGCCAGAAAATCTGGCACCAGTCGTGCCATGGAGTTTGTTACCCAGTTCCTGGCTTGTAGAGGGGAGACTGGCAGTCGCTCTGGTACTCTGCTGCCTCTGGCTAGAATGGAAGCACAATAATAATGCACCTATTGCTGGGGAGTTTGTTGCTCCACTTCTTCTTCCCAGCTATAACACTGGGAAGTGGTGACGGGCGGGCGTTTTGGGGGACTGTCTTTATGTAGAACTTTAACGTACAAAAAGTGCTGGCACTCAGCCTAATTTGAATAAATGACTTTTGATTTTCATTTTGATTTATCCTATTGAATAGTTCCAAGGCTCATTGAATGACATTGATTAGTTAGTAGAACGTAGCTTTTATAAGGACATTCTGTTCCTGTTAATCAGTCACACAGCCATTAATCCAAACTGCTCAGAAAAAAACGTCATCTCAATTCCCCTCCAAAAATTCAAGAAAAATCTTTTCGTCCATAACACTCGTAGAAGCAAAATCTTGTATTTCCACATTGCCGTCATTCATTCGAGGCATACATATGTATGTAAAATATTTCTCGCATGCTTTAATACAAGTCGTATGAATACTTTCAGGCGTCAAGATGAATGGGTGGTATTTTCATTGTGAATTCAGTTTTACGGGTGTTAAGTGTATGTAGTGTATTGTTCGGGGTAGTTGAGTTTGGGATGTACTCCATGTTTTTGGGTTTTAGTGTCTTGTGTTTTCTTTTGCCTTGGTCTAATGCGATGGCACCAGCATTGAATGGGATCTAATAAGTCTCTCTATCTAGTTACTTTGTTGTTCTGTATAATATAAAAGTATGAATTATAATATTATTAGATCTAAAAAAATAACATTTCGAGTATGACAATAGGTAGATAGATAAATTTACTATTTTGAATCATCTTGTTCACCTTTCCCGTACATAACACTATGCCTATGTTCCTAAAGGAAATGACAGGTTGGTAAGACAATACTTTTTTTTTCAAGTATTGTTCAGTATCATATGTACAATATAGTAGGCGCCAGATAATCGTGGAATAACGGATTCCACGATTATCTGGCGCCTACTATAGCTGATGCTTCGGGTGTTGCAGCTCTATAAAAGGTGGCTCTGGCAATCACTTATCATATTTAAAAACAGACTATTGAAATGGCTGAAACAACGTATGTTTTATGATATTAAAGATCTTTTTAACGTTAAACTATAAATTTCTGGACTTTTCTCATTGCGGATAATGCTGAAATACAAGTATATATTTGATTATTGTGTTGACCTAAAATATCTGTGTCATTGAATAACAATTAACTCATTTTTACTATTTTGCATGCAATTGATACATTCTGTATAGCTAAACATGTGGACTTTAGATTAATACCTGACTATAACAACTTTATACCATGTTTAAGGCAAATAAAGACTTATTTATTTATATTTATTTATTTATTCGGTGTTGTCCGGAGAGAGAGAGACTTTTTTTCAAGGGTAAAAGTAGCCATGAAAAATACCATGGGCGTGCTTACCCTGTAGACAAACAGGCAAAGCCTACCCTACCACAACAACGGATAAATAAAACAAATGCATTTATTATAACTATGTAATAAAATAAAACAAAAATATTAAATAACTCTTAACTCCTAGTAAAATGCTTATAGAAACCTGTAAGCGGCCCGTGTGACGTAACTCACACTATAAATGTACTACGAGACGCTGGCTAAGGCAAGACTTCGCATTGCCTACATGTCATTCATAAATGTATGCATGTGTGTTCATATTTTCATGTGTATGAACGAACAGCACACATGTATAAATATGGGCGTTTCTTAGGCCCGAAGGAGTCGGCCAATGCGTGTCGTGATTGGCTACGCCACAAGGTTTCAAGGCCACGCACAAAACGTCAATTTCCTAACCAATACAGATAGTTATAAAAGGGTAGTATTGTCAAATTTATACATTTCAGAAGAAATTTTAATTTTTAAAGAATAGCAACAGCCCTCTAAAAATAATTAAAAACTACAGGAATTAATTTTTATCCTCAATTACAAAAACGAGTATTTAGTATCGGCAACCCCGTGTTTTACTGTCAGTATAGATATTAGTATAACCCGGCAAATTTGCTTAAATGTCATTCTTAAGGATGACGATAGGACAATGATGGCAATTTCATTTGGAAGTGTTTTATCCAGACATTTTAAATGATATTTTTTTTAGAGAAGCCATATTGTTTTATGTGACAAGCAATAATCGCGCGAATCTTTAGTGATTGTTTTGAACTTTTTAATTACTTTTGATTTTATTATATCATAGTGAGTTATAAGTAATTCGTTTTGAAACACAAAGTATTATAAATATTAGAGTTTATTTGTTTGTTTACTTAAAAATGGTCCTAGATTGTGAAGTTTGTGCTGACTGTGTGTTTAATTGAGATAAAAAGCAGTAAGTTTTCACAGCTATCGTATAATGATAAGATTCCACTTGTGTCTAAAGGTAGATGTGTGACCGAGTTACGAGAATTTATCAAAAAATAAGATAATTCATCTCGTACTCGTCATTTCAATCCTCAGAGTTATGAAACATATAACTGGCTGTGTGGTTGTGTACACACAAATAAATTATTTTGTTTTTCGTGCATTTTGTTCAATACTTAGGATTTATATATTTGCATAATTTTCATTCCTCAGTATAAAAAGCATAACCGATCAGAAAAACATCTAGAGACTTGCTTAAAGTTAAATACATTTATTTGGTAAATCACGTATTGAAACTAGTATTAAATGAGTAAGTATAACTTAAAGTTTAACACAGATTGCAAACCTTTGGTTTTCTTATAAAATATATGTAGGTACATACATGCAATGTGAGTCACATGAAATAGGGAAATATTGCAAGTGACGTGTTTTATAACTAAAACTCACTTGGAAAGATATTTGAGGTGACCAAATCTTTCTTCTATTTGCATCGTCAGAATTTCATGATTTGAATCTTTCTTGAAATTTTAAGTAATCTGGTGAGTTTTTGAAGTCACAAGTTTTGAAGTGGACGAAAATTCGCATCGTCAGTATCGTGATTTCAACCCTGAATAAGGAGTTTTTTTTTTGGCATTATGTATGGGCTGGCAAAGTTTAACACAGATTGCAAACCTTTGGTTTTCTTATAAAATATATGTAGGTACATACATGCAATGTGAGTCACATGAAATAGAGAAATATTGCAAGTGACGTGTTTTATAACTAAAACTCACTTGGAAAGATATTTGAGGTGACCAAATCTTTCTTCTATTTGCATCGTCAGAATTTCATGATTTGAATCTTTCTTGAAATTTTAAGTAATCTGGTGAGTTTTTGAAGTCATAAGTTTTGAAGTGGACGAAAATTCGCATCGTCAGTATCGTGATTTCAACCCTGAATAAGGAGTTTTTTTTTGGCATTATGTATGGGCTGGCCTACCCTTAATGTGCTCTACTGCACGCTACTGAAAAATACAGTAGAATTTTCGTGGTCAGACCAGTCCGTTGATTCTGTAAACATGTCGAAGTGAAGGCTTGGGTGAAGTGATCACGAGGTGAGCTGTTAATCCATATAATCAAGATGGAATGACAGCTCACACAGAATCGACCGGCAGTACCTACTTCCAGGGGTTCGTTTTACAAACATTAAAACAATTAAACCACTTATAATGTTAGTTTAGCAATGTCTTTTAAGCTTGGGTGATCAAAGACGACACGGTTGGCGCAGTGGTTGAGCGATTGGCTGCTGCGCTGCGTGTTGCAGGTTCGGATCCCGCACGGAACAAGTATTTGTATGGCCTACAGATAGTTGTTCCGGGTCTGGCTGTGTATGTGAGTTTCTATGTTTGTGAACGCACCCACGATACATGAGAAAATCCTAATATTCTCCAATCTTTCGGATGAACGAGGGTAGGTTGGCATGCATATTTGCACTAGGTCTGCTATAGCTTTTATATGATTCAATGGGTTTCAGCTTCTATTTGACTAGCCTCAACCATATCATGAGCGAAATACACCCAACATAATTATACACACAGGTGGTGACGACAATGCGACAATACATACACATATTTTGTCTTTTATCACAGATTTGATGTCAAATGCGAACCATGCTGTCGGCGAAACATCCATAGGTGAAACGTTCTATCGACGAATCTCTCAAAAACGAAACGTCCTGTCGGTGATCAGTCCAAAGGAGAAACGACTGTCGGAGAAAGCTTGCAGAATCCACTGATAAATGATATTTGTTTTGTAAGTAGGTTAATGACCAAAAAAGATTAACGTGTAAAAGTGTTATGCACTTTTACATCAGTCATTTTTAAACTAGATCATTTTTAAATAGAACACCGAAACAAACTCAGAGGTCAGAGTCTCTTTTCAAGTCCATACAATCGATTCTGAGATCTGGTCAAATCGTATGAGAACCATGTAGGTTAATGTCTGAAGTGGTCTTTTGAACAAAGTACCACACAGATTTGAGTGGACCTGTCCAGAGAGTGCAAGCATTTGTCAGTTATCGTGTAGCTCAAACTTAGAATTTTAAGGAGCTCAACGATTTGACTAACGATACCAAAGTAAGGACATTTAGATAGGCCGCATAAAGAACTCAAACTGCCAGACTAACATGAAATGAACCCCTTAAATTGCGATCTACATGGTCCTCTCATTCACAATACGTTATATGACCCTAACGCTTACCAATATTGCCAGTGTTTTACTTTGTTATTGTATCGATGGCTCCACGTTGTATACTTTAGCAACACCATACTAACTCCATATTTTCTTCCCTGAGTAAACTTTCTGAATTAAGTTTCCCTGTGTTAACCGTGAAATGCTAAGAGCATGCGAGGCGCACCTGCCACGCATTCGAACGCGAGGCATAAATTTTATGTGTGTACCATAACCTTAGTGGTTGCGATTAGTCTTAAATATTATGTTTATCGTCTGTGGTAGGAATAAGTTTTGGCATGGTGTGTAATAATGTGGAGTAATTACGTGTGGTATTTTAGTTAATGAAGTGTAGTATTCGTGTAGTTTATGCTTTTAGGTAATAAATTGTGTTTCCTGTAATAACATTTTGCAAGTAATTGCCTTAGGTAAAAAAAAACATGCGTTTGACAGACTTTTGTGATAACTTGAAAGCAAGCAGCTTCAATAGTCACTGGCTCCGAATACAACAGGTGAATGGTGGTCCTTCGAAACTTGTATCATGGTTAATAGCTAATGTTGCTGAAATAGAGACCTCCCGTTTTTGCTCTGCTAATTTGTTTCCCACTGCTGGGCAAGACCTTCTCTATTTATGTTTAAAACTTCATGCACAAAGGTAGAATTGCGGACTTTATGCTTTAAGCATCCTTTACCAGTGAACCAAGCCTGGTGAAGAGATAACAAGGAAAGGGCAAAAAAAAAACTTATTATTATTTTCTTTTTCTTTATCAAAAAATCTATGCTTTATTTGTTTAACTCCCAATTTAATTCGAATCTGCTTACATTATTGTGCCAACAAGCTTCTTTGCTACAAAAAGGAGATAAATAATGACGTCACACACTGCATAATTATGTCGACCGCGATGCTTCGTTCGAATCCAGTACTCGCTGTGCCACTAACCCGCAACACTCGCCCGCTAAGTACAATGTGTGGATTTAAAATTCCATTTCCGTGGACGTGATCGCATAAGTTCCGATCCGGATTCCGGAACGGCGCCGTGTTTGTGCAGTTCTACCGGTTTTAAGTGTTCTCCTTTTTGTTTTTCAGTTCCGCGGTTATGTTTTGTTACAGTTGCGTATTGATTGTGCTTACTGCGCAGTCAGAGGGTTAGATCGCTTTTTGTTTTCGCGATCGGATTTTTGAGTTGATTGCCTCGTTTGTTTGGCAAGTTGGAGAGGAGAGTAGTGGTAGATGAGAATATGTTGGATTGTGTATACCAATGTAGTTGATGATCTTTTCTTTGTATGACTGATGAAGTGGAGGATTTTGTTAAAAGTGTTTATCAAGTTTTAAGTTTTTAAGTTTTGTTTAGATATGTATAGTGCCATGACAATGATGATGAAGGATATTCTAAGGAGAACAATAATTAAGTGTCTTGTTAGTTGTAACTTTGTGATGGTTTATGAAATAGGAAAATTAAGTAGGTATTTTAATTCAGTATTCGAGAAAAACAATTAATATTCAACAGAACTTAATTAAGTAAAAATTTGCAACCCATACTTTATATAAAGGCCTTCTGAATACAAACGGTCTCTAAAAAAACATCTTAAAAAACACAACACTAAAGTCAATACTAGAGTTTGTGGTGGTCAATTTAATTTATCTTAAATTATGAGTTCAAGTTCTTTTCTTAATAAAACAATCAGATGGCTTACATGAAATACAAATTTAGCGATTCCTTCATTTCGATTATGAATATTTACATTTCAATTCAAGAATCCTTTTATAACCAACTTATAATTCAACTCACGAAATAAAACCTCAAATGTACCTTCACCCAACAAAGTACTTAAAGCCTGACCCTAACAAAAAACCTAAACTTAGTACCGGGAAAGCGTTTGCCTAACATTTAAATGCCTTCGCCTTAAGTCGGGTGACCTTTGGGCAACCCTTTCTTACTATTTCCAAGACTATTTGTCATCCGGTATTATCCCTACCCTGAGAAAACCGGGTAAGACCATCACTTATTTGAATTAATTGCTAGGACCGAGATCAAAACATGAGTACACTAAGATTTAGACATTTTTGTCTGTAACGCAATTCGTCTTACTTAACGTTACACGCATGTTTCATAAAGGCCCACATATCAAGTCGGAAAGGAATCTTCAATTAAATACAATTCAACTCTTTATTGCAATCACATGTGTTTAACAAGATCATAGATAGGTACATTTTTACAGTTCACATGGACCCTGTCGGGCACAGCAATTAAATATAATAGTGGCTTTATTTCGGTACAATACAAACGTGAGGAACAAAGTTAGATAAAAACAAATTAAATAAAGTGGAATATTAGTCACATTAATTCATTAAAAGGAGGTAAAAAAGTCAAATAAAATTGATAGTCAATAAATAAGAATCTAGTAGAATTAAAATACAAATGTCAAATAAGTAGGTATAAAATATCACGATAATGTCAAGTCCATTAATTACATCTACATACATACATACATATCTTAAAAAACTGTATCAACTCGAGCCGTGCAGTATTCTTTGTATGAAACTCCTTAGTTCAATGCAGACAAATCGGAATCCTGACGACATCGCCGCGCCTCGGGACAATACGGCGGTAAAGGCGATACGGTGACGATCCCTTTCCGAGTTGACATGTGTGCTATAACCTTAATTTGTCTGGATCTGGGCTTTATTTTTTTTCGTGTTGTCGTTTGTTTATTGGACGGGTTGGTCGTTTACGAAAAAACATTAGATCTTAACGTCTAGACAACGTGACATTCTAGAAAGGCGATTGTCCAAAAGTTCAAAGCCCTGTTTAATATAACTATGACGATGTGACAAATTTGTCAAAAACTACAATAATAAAGCAGATATACGTACAAAATTGCCGAATTGTCAGATTGTCACCTGTCACCTGTCACCTGTCAGTTTTGTTAAATATCCAATCAATCCCATACATTGAGGCCATGTATGGGATTGTCATGCGTTACCGAAAAGTCACGTTTGACATTTTAATCAATCAATCACTATGCTGATAGGCTGTTACTTTGTCTAGAGCCCCGGTTAACCTCAAATAACTTCTTCACCAAACAAAAGAACACTGCAGGTCTGAAATATTCTATTATACTATAAAATCGAAATTTAATTTGGAGGTTTATTCTAAAACGAAAACATTGGCTAAGTTTTTTTTTTTGGAAATTTCAACTTTGTGAGGGGGGGTAAATGGGAGTTCGAACTTTGTTCTTTGAAATCGACATCTACGCGGCTGAAGTTGAAGGCATCAGCTAGATGTCCCATACACCCAAATGCATTTTCAAATTATGTTCGCAAAATAAAACATATAACTTCCAAATCGTAATTTTATTCTACTCTAATTACCTTACCTTTTCGTAGACCAACCAATCTCACACAAAGGTAACTGCTTTCTGCGGCTATTTAAAAATGTAACCTCACACAATAGAGGGTCCAAGAGGGTCGGGACTCAATTAGTGCACTGCCTTCACTGGTAGCAACAACCACTTGATTAAGAGAATGTAAATAATTTGCCGTTTGGGGTCCAAGTTACGAGATGCAGAGGTTTATTAGAAAATGCTTAAGCGTGGATGATATTTGAAGTGGTAGTTTATCTAGGTATCTTTCTTTTTGAGCTAATCGAATGTACGTATGGGATATTTACTCTACATCTGCTCACTCATACGATGTGGAGACATCGATACGACAATAAATGAAAACTCTGACAATACTGGTTCATATGAATATTTTGAAACTATTATAAATCCTGTCACCGAAATTAAAAATAAACTTTCCAATTACATAAAACGTCAAAAAAACTTAAACTAGTCCAGGATAGTGACTACTATTCTGACGAAATATTCCAAGTCGGTTGCAGTTAGTGCCATCAAATCTGAGATAAAAGGCAACATATTCGCTTGAACTAGTGTAGCTAGTATTTGATTTATTTTCGTATCGTCGATCCACCTTGTATGTTCAACTAAATTTTTCTAGCCTCTCTCTCCATCTCCTATTCGGAAGTCCATTTTATTTCAAGATAAAAATAACTTTGATGAGTATCTATGAACATATTTAAGGGTGGTGTTCTATAACTGCTATACAGTAAAGAAACAATATGAAAATAAAAAATAAATTATTATTTTTTAACCGACCTGAGAAAGCGACTCATATTAAAATAAAAAAAAAACGCTTTTCAAGCAGTGTTATGCAGTTGTTGGCGTTTATTTTAGTTCAATCACCGATTAGATGCCACTTTATGTAACAGGCAGCTTGAAAAGTGATGTTTTTGGAACTCTTTGGTCGTTTTTGAGGTGGGTTTAAAAAAAGTCAATATATTTTTTATTTTTATATTATTTCTTTACTGTATAGCAGTTTCAGAACACCATTCTTAATAAATCAACCTGTATAAATGAAAAACTTTCGCAGTCGGATCAGTACTTTCAAAGTTTGTCTCTGTGTTTATTATAATTTTTTAATAATTAAAGAAAAATATTTATTTATTTATAACAAAGCATTTTTTGTAACAATTTAATTTATTTATGATTAAACAAAAATACTTTGTACTACTTATTAGGTTTGCGTTGTAAATATGGATATAGTACATGTCTAGTCTAACCCTGCGTTTCCACTTCCAAGTTGCATTACATTGCAATTTACCGAGTCGTGTTGAGAACAATTGCTCAATCGACGCACACAGTGTAATTAAACTTTCATGCAAGTTCGTTGCAGGTGGAAACGCGGCCTAAGATTGGATTAGAAAACTCTTTCTGCTTTCGTTACTTTACTATTCTTATATTAATAAAAGTAAAAAAAAAAAAAAAAAAATTGGAATATTTAAAATATAATTGTATGTAAGTTTAAATAAATACATGGAATAATAATAATCAAACATGTCTATAATATGTAAGTATTTAGAAATATATAAGTATGTTTATCAGTTGTCTGGTTGCCATAGCACAGGCTCTGCCTAGTTTGGGATCGGATGACCGTGTGTGAGTTGTTCCAAGATATTATTATTATTAATATCTTGACTTGGCTCGCGAGGTTGTCGACATGTGGGATGTGAACTCGGCAATCATTGTACCGATAGTCGTGTCAGCCAGCGGCTCAATAGCCACGAGCCTCGACCAACACCTTAGGAGGCTCTCGTTAGGCAGCTGGATCAAAGCCTTGATTTAGAAAGCAGTACCTCTGGTCATGGCTCACATTGTTAGGAGGTTCCTCTCTCTGGAGCCCTGAGGCCGGTAGCTTGGATCCTGTTCCCGATACCGGTGGGCTACTATTTTTTAATATTTTTAAATGTTTTTTTTGTTGTATTTATTACGAATGGTAAAAAATTTAATAAATAAGTGTGTAAAATGAATAAACGAAATAATAATAAATAGATACCTAAAAAGTTGATACGATGTAGTGACCCAACTCTAGCGCTCTTTTGACAGTCAATCACCTTTTTGACACTACTCGATTTATACGGAAGTTCAATTCGGATGTTACTTTTCCAAACCAGTGGCCAGCTAGCCTTTACTTTTGATAAGCAAGGTCAGGCGTGAGTGACGTGCCAAATCATGCGAAGTGAGATTATTGCTTCCCAGAATATTATTTCCTATACCACTCATTTTCGGGTATCACAAGTCATTGGTTTGGTCGTTAGCTGATTGAAGTATTCATAGAATATTTTTGCATAAAAAAAAAACAGAGTAACATTAGAAAAATACATAGAACACAAAATGCAATTTTTGACATCTTTTTCTGTTAATCTGTTTGTCTATATGTTTGTGGCTGCATCATGCAAAAACCACTGAATGTACTAGAAATCAAGGTACTTAAAATATTAAGTGTTATTCTTAGTAACACTAAGCGTTTATTTCATCAAAATCGACCCACAAAATCAAAAGATACTGAATTTTTAAGTTTAGTAAGAAACTTCATAGAGCGCTAAACAACGCGCTGACTGACTTCTGGTGCCATCTATTGAGAAAAAATTAAAACTTGCATTATATTTTTAAAGCTTAAAATACGACCAAAATAAATTGTCGAGTTATTTGTGAAACTTTTAATACGAAGCAAAAACAATTTGCCCGTTTTAAGTACCTTATCGTTATTTATCGTTTCTTATTCTTAAATTAACGTCTTCCCCTGCCAAATATATTGTTATTTTACTACATAGTCGATAGATGGCGTTGTTAAGGCGGTGTTAAGATTCTCCGTCGGACTCTAACACGATTTTTAACAGGTTAGGGTTCGATCTTGAAAGTTTCTGAAAGGGTATTGAGTTTAAAATCGCAAAAAGTCCCCAAATTGTTCCGGTTTGTTTCGTTTATTTACTGATCGACAGACAACGCCCAGCCGAAACTACCTGGTCGTAGAAAATTTAAATTTGTCATGTAGCTTCCCTACACTCCGAGAGGATTTCACGAAATTCCTACGGGAAAATACGGGATATGCGCGAATGAAGGCGCGGACAAAAGCTAGTTATTTATATTCCTGTAAGAAAACTGCTGGAAATCTCCTCTTTCTCCCCTCGCTACTGCCACTAAATTGGGCCAAATCCCAAAGAATTCTCAGTACCTACGAATATTGCGCCAGAATTGGATTAAGCGGTGTTTAGTTAAAACCGATGAAAGGGTAAGATCCAGTGATTATTCCACGGTATTGTCTAATTTAGAGGTTGGAGGAGCTACTTGTAATTTCTTCGACACTGAAATGGTGTAAACTTCGATCTTCAAACGTAATTAGAAATGGCTTTTAATTGTCGTGGGTTGATTGTGAATGTGTGTGTTGGTTTTATACAGTGCTGGATTTTAAATGATTTCCATTTCCAGAATAGAATGGTTTTCGGACTTTATTTTCTGAGTGAAGTTACAAATAATGCATGTGCCAACTTCCTAGGTTCCTGTCTGGTCTGGTCTAGTCTAGTCTAGTCTAGTCTAGTCTAGTCTAGTCTAGTCTAGTCCAGTCCAGTCCAGTCCAGTCCAGTCCAGTCCAGTCCAGTAAATACGGGCGAATAGAATAGACTGGTATTCTATTCGCCCGTATTTTACATGGAGGAACTGCCTATCTCACTTCCACGTCATAGTAACTGGGCAACACAATACCTTTTAGCAAGACTGATGTCACATTTCATGGCTTACAACTACCCGTGACGACTGTCTAAGGGTGTTACTACACCAATCGATCCCTTATAGAATCACTCGGTTGTCTGTCCGTCCGTCATTGCCGATTTTCTCCGAATCTTTACTGTCACCAAAATAAATAAATTTTGAAAATTGGGGCATTTTATGGGGGACAAATGAGAAAATTAAAAAGACCGAAACTAACATTTTGAAAAAAAATACAGAATGGGTCTTTACCTATAGATTACAGGAAAACCTATAAGAAGTCTATGATTTTAAAACGTAATTTTATTTTTATTTTCGTTCGGAACCCTTTGCACGCCACTTCCGACTCGCACTTGGCCTCTTTGTTTCTTTACCAAACTTATTTTCAATCATCTTCAAACTTACTCCACCAAGCCACAACAGACTTCCAACTCTTCAAGACACATAATTACAGCCACCACCAGTAACTTAGAGTAACCAAATAACTTGAAAGCAACATGTAAGATTCAATGGCGATGCAATCCCATTACTAAGATTGGAACGGGACACGCTAATGGTAGTTCGGTAAACCATGAAATTGTGAGTTCTCTTGCTGAATGAGAATCGGGATTTTATGGGGGTATGTAGGTATGTATATTTTATGTTCTTGGTTTTGTGAGTTAAGGCTGGGGTAATAGTTGTTTTTGGTGCGAGTTGTGCTGTAGGTGAGTTCATACGGAGTTATAATTAAAGAATCAAAAGTATGGGATGGATCAGATCATGCTTGAATTTATCAAAGAGATAAGGCACATAGGTATTGTACTCAAGTAGGTTCATCATCACCACAGCTGCACTTAGCCCACTGCTGGGCATCTCATAACCTGTGCCAATTCTCACGCTCCTGTGCCACCTTCATTCAAGTACGACCCGTTGTATGCCGGTAGCAGCGATGTCGTCTGTCCATCTTGCTGCCGGACGTCCACCAATCCTTCTATCAGTCCTTAGACTTTCGATTTCGGCTAGGTCAGGTTTTTAAATTATTTCTCACTTGACAAAAAAACTCAAGAAATTGAAACTTAATACCTTTTCGTTTTACAAATGTAACATTATTTTACCCAAAGGAGATAAACGATTATTTTTTCTGAGAACATATAAGTAAGTACTTAAGTACGATTTTATTTGAAAAAAAATGCGGTGAAAAAGATTTACATAAATTTTGGTGCAAGACACATTCCGCCATACTATAATAGCATGCAAATATTTATAGGTACATAAATTGTAGCTTTATACATCACTAAACAAAGTTCGTTATCATGTTTACACACATCATCAATTATATATCAAAAGATCAAATCAATAATACTACAACACCAACAATAAAACAACATCACCATGGAATAAAATAGGTAGGTATTTACGAAGTAAAATTTAAAAAAGAAAAAACAAAAAAAAGTAAAAATAACAGGGATTTAAATTTTGTAAATACGAACACAAAAGACCAACAGAGTGAAAGCTCACAATGCATTTCTAAAATGGTAGGAATCCGAAGAGTATTGTTTTAGAATATCGTTGACGCTGTAAAATTTCTTGTATTAGCCATTTTTGTGAGAAAATGCAAAATTTACGATAGGGTAAGTCAACTATTCTCTTAGGAAGCGAGCAGGTACGCAGTATAAAACTACACACCGCCTCTTTACAAGAACAACGTGATATTTTTTAAACCACAACTTTACAGGAGAGCAATTTTAAACATTTAAGTGTTGATAAATTCAAAAATATTGATAATTTTAGTGTAGGAAAACAATTTAATTGTTGCGGTAATTAATGTGCTTTCTGAAAATAAGCAAAAAAGAAACTCAGTTCAATAACAAATAAGAAAAAAACTGATTTAAAAAAACACGGACAAACATGTCACGTTTTTAATGAAAATATGTTACAAAATGCTTGTAACATATTGATATATCACATTGAAGATGTTAAATTTAGGTGTAAGGCTGTGTGATAAGTTAAATAAAACACACTATCAAGACAAAGATCTTGTATTTACAAAATACAAATTTACGAAAACAATGGCTTACTTACACCATGAAATTAGTTTAAGGCAAAATAATCAACAAGAGATCAATCAATCACATAGTACTAAGTACGCGCTTTAATTAAAATTATAAAGTAACTAAAAAGTCCTTTCATACAAATAAAAATATCAAAAAATAAACTGTACTTAAAGTTATCTAATAGTAATTAACGACTTCTAACACAATTATGGCACCCAGTATTATAGTACTAAGAAATTCAAAATAGGAACATTGCATCACCCTTCATAAACATATAATAATACTAATAAAAACGCCATCATTTTAAATGTAGCAATTAAATGTTTCCAAAAAATACAATTCAAAAAATCTTTGTACTTAATCAGTCTTATTAAAGCGATTCGTAAAATGGCTTGTAGTATCTGGAAATGAGGTTTTTATTGACTAAATCCATAAGATCAGCTTTTTTCTCTCTGCTAGTCCAGGTTTTTGAAGATAGGCCTTTTTCAAATCTAAATTAATGCTTTGGCTATTATGATTTCTCTTTTTTTTCACCACTATAGCTTTCTTGAATAATTCGTCAGCGTATGATTCTTTGAAAAATATGGCATCGGGATCAGAGCTTTGAACTTTTATCATCTTCAGTCCAGCCAGTTTCACAGTATTATTGTCTTCATCTTTCATTATTGCAAAGTTCAGCTTTCCAGTTTACTTCATTTAGTCTTCTTTTTTTACCAGTTTTACATGGACTAGAATTATACACTATTGGACTTACAGCATTTCCGTTACTTACGTTTTCAATCGCAGAAGATTCACTGTTCTCTATGACACCGAGATCGCTGAATACCATAGCATGTTCGTTTATAGACGAAAGTGGGTCCTCGTAGTTTTCAATGTTTATTGAAACCATATTAGATGTTACCAAATTTTGATCATCCGAAATGTTATTATAGATGGTAGTGATATTTTGTTCCAAGTCAGTATCAGAAGAATACTCAGCACGTTTTGTTGATTGGGCTTCATAATCAGGATCCTTTAGTGAGTCGTCGCTGTCTGAAACGTTATAAATGCAATCAATTTCTTGAAGTGTAGTGGTGTGGTTTGGTCAATTACCCTCGAATTTAGTGAGAATAGTGGGATACGATTTATATCTCTCTGCATTTAAATTAACTTACCTTGATACATAAATGGGCCACTGCTTGAAGAACAACTAGAACTCGAAGAACTGCTAGAACTAGAGGAACCGCCGCTACTAGTCGAATTACTACGAGGTCGGATGGAATCTACTGCGATGTCTGTGTCTACAAAGAGGATTGAAATAATGAAATAAAAAAATTATAGAAACATAACTAAAAAAAAAATCTGTATAAGTACAAAAAATATCTTCTGTTGATGTCTGCAATGTATTGGTCGAGGTTGTGGCATTTTCATATTCGTCTTGTGATAAAATATCTATCTGAGAGTTGGAATCACTTAGTTGTACTCTTAAATTATTTTTAACACCTGTAGCTAATTGAACTAACATCCTAGATCGTGAGGCCATCTGAAAAACAAATTCGTAAAAGTTAATTTATTTTAGCATGTATAATGTAACATTTTAGCATAATATAAACCCAAACTTAAAGGTTTTCAAAAATAATGAAGTAAAATAAAATAACCCATAGTATTTGAAAAGGGTTCATCAACAACATGGTTACAATCAAAGATATCACAAAGAAAACTTGTAACTTTTTCATCAATAATGTGACAAAATTCATTATCTCATTCTCAATACTCACGAGTTTTACAACAAAAACGAGTTAAATAACTAATATCACATTATTCAAGTTAAAGTAAATAACAACAAGAAACATACCTTTGCACTAAAAACGTGGTATACTCGTAATGTCACGTTTTTTGTGAAAAGCAAGAGCACTTCACTCGTTGCGCGTGCGGGTTACACTAACGCGTCGCGTTGTCGAAGTCGTGCGACACACCGAAAGAGACAACGTGATAACGCCATTTGCCACAGTCGTGTCGTCTCTTTCACTCATAGCTCCTCGAACATTCACTTTTAAAATGCCGCGTTTTTGTAGAAAATAAAATTCGACATCGCGGTTTTGAATATCAAATAATAAAAAAAAACGTTTTTATGAGATGTCACGTTGTTCTTGTAAAGAGGCGACACATTAACCATATTATGAGTAGGAACTCCTTGGCTCCAGGTCTCTGGCAGACAAGGTAGCCCTTTGGAAGCGTATGGCGAAAAGTAAAATAGAATTTGAAATAGGAATATAAAAATATGTTTTGTTTTTATATGGGACTCCGGTGCCAGCGTTCGTTGAAGGCAGATGCCAAATATATTATGAAGTTTAAATCTTAAACATAGTTTTATTTTATAATAATATCATAAGTAGCACTAGTGTGACTCCGCTAGTGTTACAATATAATTATACAAATTATGCATGGGCCGCGCTTGACACAAATCTAGACAATAGACTGCTACAGAATCTTCTAAAAAATAATAAAACCGACATAGCTGTCAAAACCGTTACACAAACGAGTCAAAAAGAGATGAGTTTTCAGAAAAGTCAATATAAAAGTATAAATCCTTCTAACAGAGAAAAAGCCTCGAATATGAATGGTACAAGGATCAACCCTGGTTCCAGGAAAATTGGCTGAAAATGTATCGAACTATGTTTGTACGACGCATATATAGTTTTTTTTATTACAGTACATGTGCCTGAGTGTTTGTGCATGTTAGATTTGTCCCTCTATATACAATTTCGAAGCAACTTTTTTTGGATTTTCTTTTTTGGTGTCGAATATTACCTATTTACCTGCTGTTTTTAAAAAATAGCTCAATGTGAATTTTAAAAAAACCGGCCAAGTGCGAGTCGGACGCACGCACGAAGGGTTCCGTACCATTATGTATAAACTCGGCAAAAGAAAACATATCTAGTGTATGGGAGTCCCCTTAAATATTTATTTTATTCTGTACTTTCGTATTTGTTGTTATAGCGGCTACAGAAATACATCATCTGTGAAAATTTTAACTGTTTAACTATCACGGTTCATGAGATACAGCCTGGTGACAGACGGACAGACAGACAGCGAAGTCTTAGTAATAGGGTCTCGTTTTACCATTGGGGTAAAAAATTATGGTTACTTCTGGGCGCACTCGCCCCGTCGCACTCGCATGTCAGTCGCAATATTTCATAATGCAACAAACAATTTAAGGCTTTTTTGACAGATTGCGACAGAGATGCGACTGTGAACGTTGCTTAAAAATTAGTTGAATTGTCCCTCTTATCATAGATTTATATTATACAAAGTGCTTGTGTGACATAAAATACGATCAATGCCTTTCATTTCTTCAATTCAACAACATCCATAGCGTTATTATCGTGTATTTCGAACATAAAAGCAAATGGATTTAAAAGAAAAATTGTGAGAATTAATAAAGAAATTAGTAATTACCGTTTGATAATGTTTCCTTCAAAATCGTTCGGATTGCGACATTATAATAGAAAGTAATAGTATGTTACGAAATTGGGGTGAATTATCACCTAAAAAATCCTCGTTAATTAAGTAGGTGTCATAATTAATTCTGTATAAAATTGAATGTGACAACTAACAAAAACCAACAAAAGTTGTCATATTTATAATTGTCGTATAATTAATATTTAGTATCATTATGTCGTTCGTTTCCGGCTTAATGTTTTGGTTATTATGTCGGTAAATTTACATACTTAGGAGTGTGTAAATTTACCGGCATAATAACCAATTTAAATAATTATCTGGATAATACAGGATTAATGTACCTAACCTTTTGACTTGTTGTCGGTTTGTTTGGGAATATTTAGGGCTAAATGATAGGGGGATAATTTATTCTGTCTGGTCCTTGATTGTAAATATTTCAGTGTTTATTTTTCTCTGTTTGCGATGTTTTGAATTTTTTGTACGGCTGGCGATAAGCCTTGTGCAGAAAAAAAGAGAATTTCACATGGTAGCGACATTCACAACATACAATAAAACTCCCACGGACAGTCGTCTAGCGGACAGGACGACACCCTGTTTTCAAAATGAATTGGTCTACATAATATGCCATTTAAGTACAAGTGTCTGCAAGATTTCAGAATACAGCGTATAACCAATGTTGTCGATTTGAATTTTACTTCAATTGTTGGTGAATTTAAACGCAAGATAACGCGAAAAGACTGAAGCACACCCGCTTCGCGGTCAGCTATCTTCGATCACACACTCACTTCGAACAGGGCGCGATATCAAGAATGATGTGTTTTACTCCTCTAATAAAGTACCACTGCAATCATGAATCTCATGCGAAAAAGAGATACCGCTATTCGTCCTGTGTCGTCTCCCTCACAATGGATGATGGTATTGGCACGTTAAAGTAGGGGCAGTTTTCATTAGGTAGGCTATCAGCTTTTTTGCAAATCTATGGCTTGAAAAAAAACTAGTCAAGTCCGAGTCGGACTCGCGTGCAAAGTGTTCCGTACGAATTTCATTTTTTGTAACAAGTTATTTTGCCAGTACTAACTAATATAGTCGTTAGTTTTACTAACAGTTTTTGGACTGAACTAATTTCTTGAATAACTTAGAAACTATTTATTTTAAAATTATAAAAAAATATAATTATAACTTTCACAATAAGCCCTTTAATTTGATTTTGATGTCACCCTGTACACACTTTTTTTTCTAATTTTTCCCCCAAAAGTGATCCCCATACTCAAAATTTATTTATTTACGTAATGCATCGCATACTCTGGGTGCATCGTCCTCACATAATATTAAATAAATTTTTGTATACCAAATATTGTAAAACCATTATTTGAAAAGAGTAACTGTGGACTTTCTTGTCCGTTCTTCTCCATAAGAGTCTACCTTTCTGAATGAACAGTAGAGTCACTTTATTCATTTTATACTATTATTTTAACTGTAAATGATGACGTTCAAAAGTGCCGTTTAATGGCTTATTGAAATGAACGCTTTGGTTTTGACTTTGACATCCGAGTTTGGGTCCCAGAATTTTTATATGATTGCGAAATTTCAACAGAATCAGTCCAGTAGATTCGGAGAAAATTGACTGTGACAAACGGACAGACAGACAGACACCCGAGCGATCCTATAAGGGGTTTCTTACGAATCTTCGAAACCCTAATTATAATAATTATTGTAAAAAAGACAGTCTCAAAATTACAAACAAATCTTAAACAAACCAAATCAAAATCAAAACAGGCGTACCTATACCTAACTCAGATTGAACTCCAAAACTAAAATTGCCGTTAGAAACACAAGCAACCGTCACATGGCCCCGGTGATTCATTAAACTGATGTCGCTGTGGTCTGCAATGAATTGTGGACCAAATTAATTGTAATGCGTTTGTTTGGATCGTGTTATTTACTAGTCACCTTGTTTTGTTCCAACAAGTCGAGTTGGGTTTTGTTCTTGGGTTGGTATATTTTGTAAAGGCGTTAATAAACTCTTACACAAAACTCTTAACAAATACTCCTTTTTTTGAAGTCGATTAAAAGTATCGCCTCTTTATAGTGAAGTCTTTTCCATAAATATTTTACCATATTTTATGATAAGATAAGATACGATCAATTTTATTTGGCAAAAACACGTGTAGGTTTGAAATCTGTTCGAATGATTACAGAAAAGAATAAAGTTTCAACATGTTTTAGCCTAGAAATGCGTAAAAATACAAAAATACAATAATAATAAAAAATCACAATACAAAAATCACATTAAATTGATAAAAATAATAATAAAAATTAATAAAAATAATAATATAAATTAATAAACATAATAATATAAATTAATAAAAATAATAATAAAAATGTCTAAATTACGTCATTTAAATATTCGTCAAAATTATAGTAGCATTTACTTATTACAAGTTTCTTCATGCTTTTAATAAAACTATTAATATTCAAATCTTTGTATGCCTTTGGTACCTTTTTGTATAATTTTGGGGCAGAATACACTCTTATGCATTAGAGCTGGTAGTCCTCAGTTAGTCTTACTACTACGCGTCTCATTTGATGCTCCTTAGAACAAACGCCTTCAGATTTCTTGGAAAGCTCGAGTGTTATTGCGGTATACTAACTAAGTAATTACACCAAATGAATTTTAATGTAGGCACAATAATTAATATTGTATTTCAAAATGATGTTACAAGACAAGGTGACATTTGCTTGAAATATTTTAAGTTTAAAACAGGGTCACCTTAAGAAGTCTGGAAAATAGAGATATGACGGTAATCTGTTAAGTTTAATGTTCTGTCTTAAGTGTGGATCAAATGTATTGTGTTTAGAAGTCTATAATTATAGGGCTTATAAAAGTAATACGTGTAAGTAAAACATAAAATAACAATTATTTTATTATCTTAATTAGCAAGACTTCTTAGTTATTTGTTACGGCCATTAAGTAGCTCAAGTACTTTAACGAGTACTAGGCGATTATTTTTTTGCCCTGGTGGAATATTTGTTATCATCATCTGCCTAGCCTTCTCCCAACTATATTGGGGTCGGCTACCAGTCAAACCGGATTCAGCTGAATACCAGTATTTTACCTGGAGCGGCTGCCTAGCAAACCTCCACAACCCATTTACTGGGTGACACTGTACTCCTTGGCAATACTGGTGTCAGATTTACTGGCTTCTAACAATCGGTAACTACTGCCAAAGATCTACAAATGACAGCCGGTATCAACGGCGTAACGTGCTTTCCGAGGCACGGAGGAAACTCGGTATGTTAAGATGGTCAACCATCCACAGACCAACCTTGGCAAGCGTTGCTTAACCTTGATCGACCCGCGCGGCTGATATTAAAGTTAAAGGATTCATCACAATCAAAATCAATTAAAAGTCGTTTATTCAAATTAGGCTGAGTGCCAACACGTTTTGAACGTCAAAGTTCTACATAAAGACAGTCTCCCAAAACGCCCGCCCGGCACCACTTCCTAGTGTTTTAGCAGTTACATAACCGATTTTGTTGGTCAACGGTTGGTTTGTACGAATGTTTTTTTTTATCCTGCTCACCAGGAATTATCGACGCATATGAAAATCGTTTTTGAAAGAGGATTTGCATATCATTTTCTACATTTTATAGTTTTTTAAATTAACTGTCTCTGATATCGTCTTAGCGGCAGTTAACTCGTATATATGACTTGGGATCCAACTATGACGTGGCAATGCCGTCATGATTCTGTTCTGAAAAAGAGATAGTACTATGCGACTTGTATAGCTCCGTCTTTCTCCCACATCGGAATCATGGAGATTTTAACGTTTTTGAGTTTGAGACTTTGACTATTGGCCTTCTGGGGATCGCAAATGTGTTTTCACCCCCGACCTGGGCCCAACAGCAATATATAATAAATATAATAAATAATATAATATTTATTTCAGACCTTAGTCCATAGTTTAAAATATTACAAAGCAATATACACACACATATAAACACACACTCAGAAATTAAAGAATCACTTAAACGTACATACAAAAGCAGTGTCACTGAACATAACCAAATGACGGACGATGTGCCGTCATCCAATGCCACATCATTGGGTTATCCACTCTGTCGGCCACAATCGCAACCAAGCTGTTGGAGCTACCGCGCACTCGCCGCATCAGGGATGCTATTCGTGTCCGCATTATAGAGTAAAAATCGAACACGCTATACTCCACGAACATCCCCGATGCACTGCAAAAGCGCGGTAGCCCCAACATTACTCTGAAGGCGTTATTATATTGGACACGCAGAGCATTGTACGAGCTTTTTGTATAGCTGACCCATAGGGCGAACGTGTACATAGATTGGCAGTATGCCTTAAAGAGTGCAACTTTAACCTCTTTTGTTCAACGTGCAAACCTACGGGCCAGCATGTTACATCGAACTGCTAATGCTCTGCGTTCCCTCTCCACGTCCACATCGTCGGATAGACTATCGGTGACCCAATGCCCCAGGTACTTTAATATAGATTATTCGGAATTCGGATACCTACCATTTTTGTTGTTTTGGTGCAAAGTTTTTCAATACTTGACATCTCTAGTATTAAAAAATTAATACTCTAAATCGGTTTTGAACCGAGTTGATTGCCCGTCTACAGATAAGGGCTAAAGATGGGTTAAAACCAGCAATTGGGCTTAATTCCGGTGGATTGTCTAGGCTAGAGACGGGTTATCCAATTATCTGGTATAAACTCAGTCAATTACCCATTCACTACAAAACAACCATAAAACATTCATAAATAAGCTTTGATACGCCTCATTAATACAAATCAAAGAGAAAAAAAAACCCATTAAACGCTCACCGAGTACGTTTGAGCACGACGACTGAATTCATATCGTTTAAGACTCTCATGTTTGTTCGACGATATCGCTCGGTAAATGGATATCCTGACGACATCTGCGGGCGACAAATTACCTATTCTATCTGTCATCTCGCTTCGGAACGCGGTACTGGTGGATTTGTTGGGGTTCCGTAGGTGTTCGTTGTTGTTTTTATTTTTTTATTTTAAGATGTTTATCAACCTACAGACCAACCTCGACATGGTGTTGCTTAATCTTGAAAATCAACCCGTTGAGCCGTTATTACGAGTATTTTAACTACGAACTCCTCCACAAAGATGACACAAAATAAATAATGAAATGTAAATAGGTTTATTAGGTCCTGTAGCGGCATCAATGCCGCCACATGAAAAACTAAGAATTGAAATTTGTACGGCAACAAAAAGAACCGCAACGCCATCTATCCTATCAACGACGAACTACCAACAAAATCCTGCATCGCGCAAGGAAAGTTCTTCATGTGATTTGAACATATACAACAGTCCGAATATCAACTATCGGCTAGTTGCCCACCAGATACATGAACCGTCTGGTCGGAGGATCCCCTCTTTTTAATAGAGGTTTGTGGGACTTCACTCTCTGCATACCTCTATAATCCCATCAAAATAGATGAACAAACTTTTAGAAATCATTCGGACGACCAAACTAAGGACACCGGTAAAAAAAAAAATTAGATACTTACAAGAAAAAATATCAGCTAACGAAAATACACCAAAAATGTTAGCAATTTATTATTTTATGTCAAAATAAAATCACTCAAATCAGCGTTTTTTTGCTTGGATATCTTTGGATACTGAACGCTGTGTTAAAATTTGTTCATCTATTTAATGGGACCTAATATTATAGATTATCGTATCATAGTATAGTGTCAGTAGCACAAAATGAAAAGAGGATGTTTTCAATTAACAAAGAATAGGTATACTATTTGACTGCAGTCAAAAAACATGAATAAATTACTATTTCACATATATTAGATGGCGCAAATTCACTATGGCGTGTAAGTGCTGTCTCTGTTTTATTGTTTTTTTTTTTTGTTTTAAATGTAAAAAAATACCATCCAAACGGCTATTATGTTTATTTTTTATTTCTACAATGAAAATAAAGCATAATAGCCGTTCGGAAGGTGTTCTTTAAAAAAAGAAATACAGTTCAAATGGATATTATTTGTAAAGAATTTTAAAATATCCCATATACGGAACCTATCCCCACAATCCTTACCACCAAGTATTCTTTTCTCACCTTATGTTTTCGCGAAATATTTTCGAGATTCAGTGATTGATGTTCGGTTGACGTGTCGCCAGCTAATGCCTGCTAGAAGATTGATACGTCCCAGTGGTATTAGCTACGTGTTTCATTCCTCTATATTATTTAAATACGATGGTAGGGGGTATTCGGGGGTATTCGGTGATGAATAGGTTTTTGATTGCTTTTAAATATATTTTTCTTTTCTTGATTTAAATGTGAATGTCTTGTTCAGAGGAATGTTGTGTTGAAAGTATTTTGGTACGGTTGATGTATCTTTTAGTATTTTTGGGAATGTATTTTCGTTGTATTGTGCCAACTTATTATTAGGGACCGGGCTCAGTTTGTAGATATGCTGAAGTTTACATTGAAGTGGAAACTTTATTAGGCGCATTTGGTCACTTTTTCAACAGTGATTCAAACTGAACTACTGAACCATCACAGTGAGGTTCATCATCATTATCATATCAGCCGAAAGACGTCAATTGCTGGACATAGGTCTCCCCCAAGTGTCGCCACAACAACCGGTCCTGTGCGTCTCGCATCCATCGGCTACCCGCGACCCTCACCAGGTCATCGGTCCACCTTGTGGGAGGCCTTCCAACGCTGCGTCTTCCGGTACGCGGTCGCCACTCCAGAACTTTTCGGCCCCATTGACCATCTGTTCTGCGAGCAATGTGCCCTGCCCACTGCTATTTGAGTTTGACGATCCTTCGGGCTATTTCGGTAAACTTGGTTCTCTCGCGGATATTGTCATTCCTGATTCGATCACGCAAGGAAACTCCGAGCATTGCCCTCTCCATTGCTCTTTGGGTGACTTTAAGCTGAGGTTGTTGACAATGAATTGGGTCAAGTTGGACACGGCTCAAGTCGTCAACAGCTGTCATTACTGCCTAACAAGGAGTGCATCTTTTCAAGAATTACGTTTATTATATCATGTATGTTTTAGGAGAGTCTTATCAACATAGTTATTATCTTTAAAAAAATACTAACGGTATGTCCCAAAAAACAAATATCCCGAATTACATACTCACAGGCATCTAGGTATACATTAGATCTACCTGCACTGTAATAATGCCCTTTTCTCACCTTAGTGACCTTCGCCCAACTTAGACCAATACAAATACCAGTAGAAGTACCTACTTGTCTAATTGGCATGCCACTGATCTCCAATACGACAATATTGCCAGAAATTTGCAAAAGCTTTTCATCACAAAGATCTTAACAGCTTGAAAGAAGGGCCATCCGTTTCTTGTAAACCTACCACAATGTAGCCTTTTTAACCCAAAGGTTGACTGGTAGAGAATGCCTTGATGCATTAAGTCCGCCCATGTACCACTATTAATTGTACATTAAGTTTAAACAAATAATATCACTATCCCTTCCTCCTCCCTCACAACGGAATCATAGTGACATTGGCATTTCAAGAACTGTGATAGGTATGACTGACCCAAAGAACTCTCCCAAAGAACTCGCAATCGGGCCTCTGACTTACCAGAGGGCCATTATGGCATTGGAATTTTGGACAACGAAACCTAAACTGACTTGAAGTGGAGACAGAGTAAAATAATTTAAACGATGAGTTTAACGTGTCTATGTTTTATATTACCACGTCTCTTCTTTTAATTATGTACAGTTCCAAATAAACTTATTTAAATGAAGTAACACTGTTTTACTGAATACAATATTAGACTAAGTATGAAATGAGCAACAATTAATAGATTTAGGCTTTCGAGGAAGTCTTGATTGGCGAGCGAGGTCGGGCGTGCGGTCACAGAAGTGTGTACTACTTTTTTCTATGCAGAAGTGTCTGGAGGCACTTAAGAAAGCGGCCTTTGAACCAGCTAGGTCATTGCGCGAAATATGTGCTTTACGTTGTTGTCAAAGGCCATAGGTACTTCGAACGCACTGTTTACATATTATTTTATTACATGTTTTACTGTAGATATTTGTTAATATTATTAAATTTTACAATAAAATAAATATGGGTGACGTAAACAAGTTAAAATTAATATAATATGTGATGTTTTAATTAATGTGTCCTCAAAGGCCTCCCCTTTCTCCTTCCAAATCTCTCTCTCTTGGGCGATCTCTGGCCAAGTCTGCCCAAGTCATTTATTAATATGATTAGTCATAGATAATGCGTTCCATGTTTGTGGTAATTAGAAATGGAACGTGATTGCAAGTGTCATGACGTGTCAGACGGAAAAATAATATAGTTTAATGTGGTGGTTTGTGATTCGGAATGTTTAGTCTTTTACATTCAATTTGTCGAGAAATGGGGTGTACAACGCCACAGACTAACTCCGGTCGCTGACTCATAGAACAGACTCGCATCTGAGGGCCTAGCACGAATATTTTTGACGTATAGTAACTTAACATAAAATTTTACTGTTGTTATAGTACTCGTTTCGCACTTTATATTTATTTGAATTGGATACTACATTCATAGTTTTGTATAATATTGTGTTTGTCGCATAAAATTAAACCAAAATATTATGGTTATAGTTTTTTATATTCAAAATTTACTTACGAACAGTAACTTTACTATTTGTCAAAACATTCGTGCTAGGCCCTCTGAGGGCCAATTCTACTAACGTATTCGCAACTCATTCGCAATCTCTCAAAAAAGTCTTCCGTACGTTTTTGACATTATTGCGAATTAGATGCGAATACGGACGTTGTTTAAAAAATGAATACCTAGAATTGGCACTCAGTCCTCGTGCCTACATCCGATAAACTCAACCCGCAATTTTATTCACACGACGACAACCTCGTTATGTTTTCTCAGTAAACAGACTCCGACATTAAATTGCTAACAAGCTGGTTGAGCGATTAAATAGCTTGTTGACATTAAAATATAAATACCGTTTGAAAATGTCGCTTGTACCTAAGTGAATAAATGTCCGCTAACTCCGGGGGATGGAAAGAGTGACATTTTATATTAAATTACGTAGTCTGTTTGATTTTTTGTGAGTTTTTAATGAGTACAAACTTTACAAACTGCTTGTTTAAAATTACTTAATTATTAGAGAATGAATGGATATAGAATACTATTGATGTATATTTTTGAAGTTTACAAAGCACGGTCTAGACGATGATAGTATACGTATTTAATAAAGGGGAATTATAAAACGAGCGATTAAAAAAAAGCTTTGCGACTGATGATGACATGCTGTATTAATAACTTGAGCGGTATGAATTTGAGTAAGCGAAAAATTAACTAAACTAACGACGAATATTGATTAATAATAAAATCCAGAACGAGCTTACAAAAAGTGGATTGTGATAAATCCATTTCATATATTAAAATTTTATCCGAGCGACTACATTACTAAGTGAGCGACTGGAAATACAGAGAGGGCAACTTCAATATTAAGATAGAATCGATTTTTCTAAGTGAGGTTATACATAACGTACTACTAAAAAGTTCACTTTGAGCAAAGTTTTGTAAGCTGCTTTATTAATGATTATTAGTTCCTGATATTCTATTTGAGGGCTTATGTTTTTTATTTTGATACGTTTTTTAATGAAAACTAGATTGTTAAATGCGCGCGAATTCAAATGGGGGCGGGAAGACGAATCGTTGCTGTCAGGTGAGTTGGGCTGCGGACCAATAGCGTTGCGTGTTTACCATTGCCATGCGCTCGCACCACTGGTTAGGTTAGGTTAGGTTTATTTTATTTTTGTTCATTTGATTTAAGTAACTGCATACTACTTTAGTTTTTACGGAGTATGTTTTATTTAATTACCCTTAAATTTCAATAATAAAATTACTTAGCTAATAGAATAGTGTTTCTTCAAATAGTTATTTCATATTATTATTTTTTTAATGTGAGCTCCTTATACTCTGCTCATTAGTGTATTTTTCAAAATGGTTTTTGTATTCGAAACACTTCATTTAAGATAAAATGCCGCTCAGTATAAAAAATAAATTTGCCAAATATTGAAAAAAATGCAGGACGTAACGTTGACACTCAAACAAATATTAAGTCGCTCAAATATTATGAAGCTGCTCATTTTGTATTTTAAGTAACTCAAATTAATGTTTGTAAGATACTGTTCTGTTGATTTTTCGTCACTTACAGTCAGTCGCTCACTTAGTAATTATATAACCCAAATTAATTAATTTTGACACTTAAAATTGTAATTTACAGTCACTCGTTTTATTGCTACCCTTTAATAAATATTCAAGAAAAATGAATGATGTCCGTTTTTATTCATGAACCATGGCGACCCAATTATTATTTTATTAATTTTCACTAGCCTATGTTACTCGAAAAAATGCAAAAATTCTAACGACATCACATACATCGAAATCGGTGAAGCCGTTTAGAAGTTATGGTGGAATGAAGAAACTCACAAACATACTTACATACAAGAACCCTGAAACATAACACTCCTTTTTTTGGGCAGTTACGTAAAAAAGCTTGTTTTAAACGCAGGAAGCTTAGAAAAAGATGACGGGATAGGCTGAATCCTTCTCAGAGGACTGAGAAGAATCTCAGTCAAAATCGCAGCAGACCGAGAAGTGAAAGAAGGAAAGGAAAGTCTTTCATGGACTTTCTTGTCCGTTCTTCGCAATAAGAATCTACTTTCTGCGAATGGACTACTAGAGTCCCTATAATATTTTAATTTCAAACTGTAAAGTTGACGTTCAAAAGTGCCTTTTAATGTTCTAGTTGATATAAATGTACCTACTGACTTTGACTTGTACTTGATCCTGCAGTGGGACAGTGCAAGCTAAAAAAAAAAACGGCCAAGTGCGAGTCGAACTTGTACACGAATTGTTCCGAAACCAAACGAGTCACTTTTCTTGTAATGAGGCCCAGTCCCAAAAAAAAATCTGCTGTGACATTTTGTCTAGTTGTGAAGACAAATGTATGGGGCGGTAGACATCTTTTGCAATTTCAGAGTGTAATGTTGTAGTAAAAGTTGTTCTTAATAATGAGTACAATTACCCCATTTCAGGTTTCGCGTTTAATCTGGTACACCTTTATAAGCAAGATCAGCTAAACAATGCTTTTCTAATTAAAAGCTCAACTAAACTAGCCGAACACACCTAATTTCGTAAAATAACACCTATTAAAACAAACATTTATCCACATTTCTTCTACGACACAAGAACGAACGAACTCCGCACTGCTCTTCAATTATTCACTATAAAATTAGAAGTAATTGGAGTCCGGCAAGCAATCCAGATAAAAGCCTCGAATGAATATAGCCCATGAACGCTTCAAGACGACTCCTACCGCGTTTACTGCCTACTCTGAAATATGATAGGTACCGATGTAATCTTTTTGAGTATGTCCAGGATTTACTTTATGACGATATTCCGTTTATGTCCGGTTTATGTAAGTTTATATGTTTTTAAATGGTTTACTTTTTATTTCTGTTTTGCTGGAGGACGGTTTATTGGTTTGGAACTTTTTAGGGGTCTGTAGTAAAAGGTGGAAGTTACTCGGATGGTGCTTTTTATGAATCGACGTGCGTATTGTGCGTAAGCAGTCAATGTTTTTGGAGGAGAATTTTAGTTGGAGTTGTAACTTGGCTAAACTTTCTTCGGGAAATACAGGTGTGATAATATATAGAATATTAGCTCTTCTATGTGCACGGTCTCATAATTGTTCACCTATATTTCACTTGTTAGGGAGCGAAACTTTTATCATCATTACAGCTGATGTACACTGTTCGACATAGGACTTCTCCAGCAAACTCCAGCTGCTCTTATCAGCCTGTTGATTCTGCAGTGCAATTCTGTCAGCATCTCACAGTGAAAACTTCGTGGCATCAGTTTGAATGACAGCTCATTGACGCTAGGGAGTGATAGCTCACCTAAGTTACCAAGTTAAGATTGTTACAAATTGGCACTGAAGATCATTGATGCCTCTTTGTGGAGGGAGGGAGTGCGCACATAAATAAAGAAGAGAGCGAGAGAGGAGAGAGACCGAACATAAAATAGGCTGCATGTTAGAAGACGGGGCCCGCTAGAGCCAGAGCATGCCAGGGTTGCGGAATTAGTTCGAAAGAGTCACCGCGGCCCTGGAACGCAAAGGGCTTTAGAAGGAACACGGATGGGTTTTAGTCAGTAAGAGACTGACACGCCCTTCCGCTCCACCCAGAACGGAAGAAGTTATTTGATGATTTCCCATCCTTAAAAAAAGGGTGCATGTGCATAGATTTACTTATATTGGTAAGATGTCATTTAAGGTTCACTCTTGTTTGATAGAACAACGTTTGATATAATATTACTAAATCGAATTTTAGTTGCAATAAAGTCATTTCGAAGAATTATTCATTTGACCGAATAATTCATTGGTAAATTTTTATTTAGCGTAATTATTTATTTGAACTAATTTCATTTGAACTAATTTCATTTCGCCGAATTTTCAAATGCACTATTTTTATACCCTATACACCTGCCACCACTATTGTTAACAGGAGAAACTGGATGCAATCTGGACTTTAGGGCACCCCGACTCGGATAGGTTAGGTTAGAAGGGGATGGCGGGGTCGTGTGAGCGAGCGAAGCGAGCGAATAGACCCCGCCATCCCCTTCGTGGTTATTTTTTTTATAAACCACCCAGAAGTAGGAGCCCCGCGAAGCGGGGCTCCGTCGACCAAGCCCACCCTCGACCATGCATAGAATATTTTAAAGTTTGGTTAAGTGTTAAATACATGGTTATTTCATCTGAACATTAGCTGAACATCAAATGAACATTATACCTTTTGATCATAAGCGCAAATGTTGTTATAGCAAATAAATATTCGATGAACTGAAGATTCTGTCAAACGATATTATACAAAGTGATGATTTTCTTAAACGTTGTTCGATTTAGTAATATTATATCAAACGTTGTTCTATCAAACAAGGGTGAACCGTCATTTAACTGGATTGCAATAATAATCTTGAATTTCCTTGACGTTGACTTAAAATGCTAAAATTAAAAAAAGCTATTCATAAGCAAATGTTATTACAGTGTCAACGAATATTTAAATGATTTTCTTAAAACACATAAGTATAAAAAAAGGTTTTTAGAATAATATAGATTGTAAGATACTTCATTGATTAGTACTCATTTATTTTGCTGTGCCCGGCAGGGTTCACGAATATTTCTTTTCTCAAATGTTTACCACCTTTTTTTTTTTTTTTTGTTTTCGGGGGGAAACCTTCAAAAGGCGCCTGGACTTTTGGGGTAAAGACCAGGGAGTGAGGGATTTTTACCTCACTAAAACCACCCCGGTGATCACCATCCGCACATAAAAGGGGCTACGTTACCTCTTAAAAGACCACTCCGGAACCCCCTCTGTGCAACGCCTGTTAGGGCACATCCCTGGGAAAAGGGGTCTCCCCTAAGCCTCGCTGTGCACGGCAGCACGTGATCACTGTGCCACCGCCTTTCCTAGGATCACGAGGTTGGCGGACAGAGTCCCCACTCTGAGCGCCCGCGACCCTGGAGACCCACCTGCCGTTAATGATGCAGGCGGGGTTTCGGCGTTTAGGCGTCGAGGCGGTTGCCTCGCCGACGCCTCCTTCTCCGAGCAGGATCAGCCCTCTCACGATCTCGCTCGGCGGCCTCCTTCTGGACCATCACGGCTTCACAGAAAGCGGCCATTTCCCTCCAATTTTCCTTATCTGCCAGTATAGCCCTCACTACCGCTGGCAGAGTCAGGTCTTGCCCAATCTTAGCGACCAGGATTCGCCGCTCAGAGGCCGACAAAAAAATTAAAAAATGTTTACCACCTAACCCTACATTGTGGAATGCAATAAAGATGACACACAACGCTAATCTCTTCAAAATTAGTGTGAAAAGGCTTCTTCTGGGAAAGCTCGCTCCATCGTCGACTTTGTCTCAGTCATCTATGACCTAGACTAGAGTCAAGAGCAAACCCATATTAAATTAAAAAAAAAAGAATTCAGTATAGAGTACCTATTGAAAAAAACACATTTATATAACAATTTAAATGACAATTTTAAATGATGTTATCCACACGTCGGAATACTTATTTAATTAATTTCGACTCACGAAAGGTATGGGCGAGTGCTTTCAGACTCATTATGTAGATGACATTTATATTAATTTATTCAAATAATATATTATTTTAAAACTTAAACGAAATGTTTCTTTTTACGGTCGGATAAATCGGCTATCGCAGTAATGTCATGTGCTCTACGAAGCGTGGAGTTGCATCATGTGTAAAGAATGGTTACCATTTTAAAATAACCGCGTGGCTGGGATAAAAAAAAACCGGCAAAGTGCGAGTCGGAATCGCGCACAAAGGGTTCCGTACCATTATCTATAAAAACGGCAAAAAAACACGTCATGGCCCCCCTTAAATATTTAGTTTACTCTGTTTTTTAGTATTTGTTGGTATAGCGGCAATAGAAATTCATCATCTGTCTAACTATCACAGTTCATGAGATACAGACGGGTGACAGACGGACAGACAGACAGACGGATGGACAGCGGAGTCTTAGTAATAGGGTACCATTTTACCCTTTGGGTACGAAACCCTAAAAAATAACTTTGCAGGTCGTTAGAGCGATTCGAATTTGTAGTTGTAACATCACGCCAGAATAACATGAATAGGAAGAAGTGTGAACTGCAAATATCGCCATTTTTGTTTTAGTTTAATGTGGTATCCGCTCTTCATGCTGTAACAAAAGCCTTGTTCAGAGCTACGCGGTATTCGATACCCAGAGTGGCAGCGAAAGCCGGGTTGTGGTTATGCAGTATTCCAACTGTTCAAACCAAAGCAAATAACATATTTGAGACTCTTACAATAAGCCCTTACCTCTCACGATATTTAATATGTTCGGGAACCCTAAAACAGTATTTAAAAAAAAATCGTTTCGTTGCATGGACTAATGAAGATCATTTATCATTTATTCCGACCAAACAGGCAGTTACTTTTAGCACACTTCACACTTATTACACTAATTTTATAAAGGCGAAAGTTTTTGAGTGTGTGTATGTTTGTTACTTCTTCACGCGTAAACGTCTAACCAATTTTAATAAAATTTGGTATGCAGGAAGCTGACACTCTGGATTAACACATAGGCTTTTTATTCCGGGAGTGTGTTCCCTTCGGATAATTTTCGACATTCACGCGGAGTATCTGATAAATCACGGGTAACACCGCGAGGCGCAGCTAGTATTATTATAATTATCAGTGCTCTGCTGGATATTGGGCATGCAGCTGCTACCACCTCCTTCCGAAAACAGACATCCAACTAGCCACTTATCATCTGCCTAGCCTTTTCCCAACTATATACGGGTCGGCTTCCAGTCAAACCGGATTCAGCTGAACACCAGTATTTTATGTGGAGCAGCGGCCAGATCTCCACAACCCATTAACTTGGAAACACGGTAGTTCTTGGTAGGCTGGAGTCAGATTTACTGTTTATTGACAATCCGTAACGACTGCCAAAGATCTACAAATGACAGCTGGAACCAACGACTTTACGTGCTTTCCTAGGCTCGGAGGAAACTCGATATGTTAAGATGGTCACCCATCCGCAGACCAATCTTGGCGAGTATTGCTTAACCTTGAAAACTGACGCGAGCGGCGATTATTATTTGGCCACGAGCTCCTCCTACCTCCTCCACCTAGCCACTTATAATAACGCATAATCAACAGAGGTCGGAATTAGGTGGAGTTATTTATGTACTTACACTGATTTCTTCTAGTGAAAGAATAAATTGCATTTGCCTCAAATCCCGAGATTAATTTTAAAGAGCAGAAAAATCCCGTGATTTATTAAATAAAAAAGTTAGGTACTTTTATACAATTTAAACCACTGCACGCGCGACGTTGCCAAATTTACTTCAACGACATCGGAATTCCGAAGTTGCAAAATTCCAAAGTGCACACGCGCGATGTTGCCACATTTGTAGTTCGCACAACATAGCTTGTGAGAATAAAAGAAAAAAAATAATAATTTATTTGTAATATTGTTGGCCACAAGGGATTGTCTATTAGAAATCCCGGGAAGATCCATATTAATATCAACATTTCGACGCAAGTACATAAAATTCCGACCGCTGATTATCAAACTCTTTTCCACATAGCTTCTACTCAATAGTATCTAGGAATACAATGGCAAGCGCCGATGTATAAGCCTGCAACATGAGTCTCTCTTGGGACTGAATGACACTCAGGCTAATGGTACACCATTCACGCCGTATCGCGCCCGGAGGTGGTAAATTAACAACGATTGCTTGATCCTTTATGGTTTTTCAGTTATTAAAGTGTTTGTTGCTTGTAAGTGGTGGTGTTGTTTTACACAGTAATGCTTTTTTCGTTCGATCAGGTCTTCAATGAGTTATGTGAGTTATAGGTATTATACACGCTGAACTTTTAATGGTTGTTTTCTCGCGGCAGAACGATTAGCCATCAGTAGTACTATCGAAACATAAATTGAAACTTAAAAAATATAAAAATGTTTTTTTTTTAATAATTTAAAAAAGTATTCATAAACTCGAAACGTGAGAAGCAATAGTAACTCATATTCATAAATGTTCAGATCAAAATAAGCTCTCGCGCGTAGAATTTTTTTTTGTTTATCACAATTGTTATTCTGCCATTTCTTGATTTTAAATTTATTGTTTTTCATACCTAATTGATTGTATTACCAAGACAAACTTATTTCACTGCGGGAAAACAACCATTAAAATTTCAGCTTGTATAAAGTCCCATTAAAAAAGATGGACCAATTTGAATACAGCCGATTTTATTTTGACCTAAAATAATAGAATAAACACATCCAGTATGGGTAAGTACTTGATGTGGTCACGTGCGCCTGCACATTTGTATATCACAAATATGAGACAACAAAGAAATGGATGTGTTTATGCGTTGGGTAACCAACATTTTTAGACTATTTTCGTTAGTTGCTATTTTTTTCTTGTAAGTATCTAATGCGTTTTTCTTATTTTTTTTATTTACCATTGTCCTTATTTTGGTGGTCTAAATGATTTCTTAGAGTTTGTCCATCTATTTTAATGGGGCTTTAAATAGAGAAAAAACTGACATGCTACTTTTACTTGAAATTTGATAATGAATAAAAAAAAAATCCCGAAATAAATGAGCAAAATATACAACAAATCGAACATGTTATCGTAGCCCGCTAAACTCTTTTTGTTTTTAAAATGCACTGTCACCCATTTGTCCAGCCATTTAATTTGTTTATTCTACCGACAATTTTCGCATGTTGCATCAATTGTAGCCTCATGTTCTGCTTTCGATTGGTTAACGAATAAATCCTGCTTTTTTGTGTTCAACAAAATACGAAATTGAGTGAAGAATGGCAATTGATGTGTATTGTGTTAGATTTTTTGTGTTTTTTTTTGGCGAACAATGGATTTAGACTGGGTCGATTATGTTTTTCAACGGGCAGTGAAAGGGTTTTTTTTTTGTTTTTTTGTTGATAGCTTTTAGGCTAAGGTAACTGGGTGCTCTTCCGTGGTGATTAAGTGGATTTATAAAACGTTTTTTTCCACAAATGAACATTCTTGCAAGGGGAAAATATGACAGAAGCGCAGGGAAAGTTTAGAGCAAATTAATTTTTAGGATTCCATACCCGAAGGGTAATTAACCAACGAAACTCTATTAATAAGCCTCCACTGTCCGTCTGTTCGTCCGTCCGTCTGTCTGTCAGTGGGCTGTATCTCAAGAACCGTAATGCCGCTATAACATCAAATAATAAATAAATTATTATTATAATAAAAAATAAAGGGGCTCTCATACAAGTAACGTGTTTTTTCGTGTTAGAGTCTGACTCGCACTTGGCCGGTTTTGAGCTAGACAGTAAAGTATCACCGAATAGGACATAGGTCCCATTAAATGCCAGATGATTTCGCAGCAGACCAAGACGAAGATGGCAAGTCGAGCTTGACTCCTACTGAGAAGACTGACCCGTACTTGCAAAGAACAGAATTGTGTGGAAAAGGCAGACCGAAGCCTTTGCCCAACAGTGGGACTAGACTAAACAAAATCGACGAGGTAGATAGAAATAGATGGATATATTTCGTGATATTCATCATCATCATCATACCAGCCGAAAGACGTCTACTGCTGGACATAGGCCTCCCCCAAGGGGTCGCCATAATCACCACGCTTGACAGGCGGGTTGGTGATCGCAGTGTAGCTGTTGCAATGCACAGAAGCTCAGAGAATGGTGCTGCCCATTCTCTGGCGAGGCCCTTAGTCGCCTCTTATGACACCCACGGGAAGTCTGCTAATTCAAAATCGAAAAACATACTTTAACGTTTTATCGTATTTCGCTAAACAAGCAAATCTTTGAAATCTTTTCTCTGTTTTCCCAAAACTTCTTTCCAAAGTTCAACTTCAGTAAAGAAAGATAAAACAAACGTGACAATTTTCTTTCTTTATCCTCATCTGACCTCCTTAGTTCGTGATTTAGACCAGCTTTAGGGAAAAACGCTTTAAATTTTAATTTAATTACTTTGTTTGGACTCAGCACACGATTCCTTGTTTCCTTAATAATAAACGGTTCATATTTACATCGCTAATTGGTTAACGGACGGACATTTTCGATATTCTAGATATTTTATTTTTAATTTCATTTCATCAGGAACAGAAATACATCATGTGTCTATCTATCACGGTTCATGAGATACAGCCTGGTGACAGACGGACAGTGGAGTTTTAGTAATAGGGTCCCGTTTTTGACAGGCTCATGCCTTCCTGCCAGGGTTGCGGAATTTGTTCGATAGAGTCACCGCGGCCCTGGAACGCTTAAAAGGAACACGGATGGGTTTTAGTCAGAAAGAGTCTGACACGCCCTTCCGCTCCACCCATAGCAAAAGAAGTCATTTTATGATTTCCCAACCTTAAAAAAAAGGCTCATGCCTACAAAGCGTTGTTTTTTTTTATTATTTCGACTGAGATATCTAGACATCTCAGTCAAATTTTTATGCAAAAAGATATAACATAAAATCTACTTTCAAAAGCCTAGGCCAGGAAGTTACATTATCGACAGAAGCAGGCACTCTATCAAAAACCCTGCTCAATTTAGACAACAAAAATTGGCAGCAGACCCAATTTCCCCCTTTTCCCCTCACTTACACGGTTACACCGAAAACAACCGCAATTTTATTCGAGTTCACACTTCGATTTCTCATTTTTTAACCATATTCACTTAGTTATTGGCTACCTCGATTCGACATTGGCTTGGCTCCGAGTCAAATCGTTATCAGGCCTCTGAGACGTGATATTGAACTGTTGAACTGGTTATAAGTGATAATAACCGGATTTTGGCGGAGTATTATGCATACATTTTAGGCTGATGATAGGTGAAAGTTGATACCAATGTTTTGATTCTTAAAAGGTCATTAAGCCGTTGGTCCCGGCGTTCATTTGTTCAGAAACCAGAAAAACTGTCACCAGTCTTGCCAAGGTATACTGTCCAGATATGGGTTGTGAAGGTCAGACAATAGGGTACTGTCGGTAGTGAAAAATAAATTATAAAATTTGATAAAAATAAAATAAATGTAGAAATATACTTAAATATTCTGATTTTGAGTCATAGAAGCACATTATTATTTTATTAAAATTAAAAGTTGATATTTTTAATCTATTTATCACGTGATCTAAAACACGAGCCGCCATGGTGTGACGTCCTAAAGGCAAAAACTATTAGTTGTCATCTGTCAGTTCAGTCAAAACAAATATCATTCTATGGATTAATGTTAAATAAATGCCGGTCGTCCACGACTGTTCCGTTTACATATCATTATGACGTCACTAAAATGGCAGACAACGCTTTTGGCGGGAATAAAAGAGGAGGTTTTAATTGTAATGCAATTTTATGGCAAGAAATCGTGTTTATTTGCCGATTTTTTTGGTTGTTTTTTTAGGAAATCAACGATTGATTGATTGAGTTAGGAGTGATATGAAAGAATAGGGAGTTAGTGATAGCGTAACGGCTGACAGGACAGAATGGAAGAAAAAAACGTGTTGCGCCGACCCCAAGTAACATGGGATAAGGGCAGGAAGATGATGATGATTAACAAATCAACATTTTGAAGTACTCATTGTAGAGTACCCTATTGTTCCATGTCATCTGGTTTGACTGGAAACCGACCATAACGATGTTGGGAAACGGCTAGGCAGATGGTAGTATTTGAAAATTATTTTTTATTTTTTTAATGAAAATAAAAAAAAATATTATTATTGTATATAATTATGTTTTTTTTTAATGAAAATATTTAAATCCAGAATCCTAAAATTCAACAGAATTGAAAGAAATCCCATACATAGTTCCTTTTAAACCAAAACGCTGAAAATATGAGTGAAGCAGGAACATTGAAAACAAAAACAATTTCATTTACATTTTGATTGTAATGAGGAAAATCTAATGAGGGAAATTCAATTGTTTCTGTGGACTGTTTGTATCCTTCGGAATATTCAGCAGATAATGGAACAAAGCTGTATTGAAATTACGTCACAATGAGTAGCGACTGAAAATTGTATTTCAGTCGGAAAATTGTAAATTGTGTAATTGGTGAATTTTCATAAGTGGACATAACTATGCACAAATTATTAATTTAAAGCAACCGATTGTTATAACTAAACTGTCTAACTATCACGGTTCATGAGATACAGTCTGGTGACAGACGGGCAAACAGACAGACGGACGGACAGTCTCCACTGTCCGTCCGTCTATCTGTCTGTCCGTCTTAGTAATAAGGTTCCGTTTTACCCCATGGGTATGTATTAATAAAATATTGTAGTGACTCTAGTTGTCCATTCGCAAAAAGTAGATTCTTTTGGAGAAGAACGGATAACAAACTCCATAGTTACTCTTTTCAAAAAAAAGTTTTACAATATTTTATACACATTAATCAATTTATTATAATTATTATGTGAGGACGATGCACCTCATATAACACTACAGTACTAATAGGTACAAAGTAATATCAGGCAGAGGTATAATTAATAAGTTTTGCTAGTACTCACATATTTACAAAATTTGCATCCCCAATACACTTAATAACCTTAAGTTGCACCAAATGCGAGTCCAGGCAAATATACCTGATGGTGGTATGATGCTGATTCTTATTAGTGGCATACGGACGACGATCAGATGCAGAACTATAAAACATGACAACGAATTAAGCCATCAGCATATGGTAAAACTTTCGCCTTTGAATATACCTTTGTTACACGTGTGACATTTCAATAGCACATGTCAACTTTAATTTTGAACGCTTTGACAACCGTACTCAGTCTAAAGTCTCGTCGTTTTACGATTAATTTTCCTCACTGAATCTAAAATTTAATCATTTATATTTAAACCCATAAAATCCCACAACTCCCAATCGAGTATTCAAGGTGTAAAGCCCTGTCATTTGGCGGCCGGTCACTATCCCCTCTAGGGAGTTAAACGTTGAGTAATGATCCCGCCCCTGTAGTGAGCACTTACCTTAATAGTGTCTGAGATGCTAAACTACTTTCTTATCTGCTTCTGACTTATGATGAGGGAATTTGACGAGAATTAGAAGTGTCAGGGCAGAATTGCCTTAATGGTTTCGCTAGACTTGAAAGTGTTATTGAATTTCTATACTCTGAAGATAGGTACAATCTTCATAAACCTATATTTTTTATCACAGTTGAACTACGTGTCCATAAGTACATACAATTTTTTGCCAAAAAAAGCCTTTGCTGTCCCTTTGCTGGACAAAGGCCTCTACCAAATCCTTCCAGACATTCAAATTTGAATCAAAGGTGCATCTAAAATTGTAAAGCAGAAATATGCATACCAGCTTGTTGTTATCCCAGTGCAGGGTTAAGGCCTCTTTTCATACCTTATTTCACCATATTTTAGGGCTTACATTAACTGGCTTGCATTAATTTCAAGTTTCGTCAAGATGTTGTATTTGTATCTTTTATTCCGTAGCTACATCAATTGCAATAGACGCGCTCACGCATGGGCCAAAAAACTAGCAAAACTTGAACACAAAGTCTGTATCAAATCCTCGTCATCGACCAACTTCAAATTATCTTTGTCATTATCTATACTGCTACAAATTCCCCATACATTTCACGTCGTAGGTACATCTAAGTAGGAGCGAGTGATTCTCTCTAGAGAACGCGCCTTCTTGCGGTTTGGCGAGCGGTCAACTCGTTACCGGCCCCCCGAGGCCGGAATGTTAAGATGGCCTCCTAAACATAGTGTGCGCTCACCTTAATACGTAATCTGGTAGGCTTGGATTGCTAACCAATGGGTTTGTGAGAAAGATTGGTAGTGTTGTAAGGAATTGATTGCCGGTTTAAAAATGGTTTAGTTATTTTTAACCCAGAGGATTATGAGTGGCAGAGAATGCAATGTAGCATTAAGTCCGCCACTTTAATAAAGTTTAAATTAATACGTAAATATTGTGGTGCCCTATTGGCGATGTATAAAGAAGGAGTCGTATGAGTCGGAGCTTTAAAGGAGGTACAATTCTTTGATTTTTTGGATGTATTGATCCGATTGAAATTGACAGGTTCTATGCAACAAAAAAAAAAAAAAAGCGGAACACGTATAGGATACATTGTACATTTGTACGTCCATCCGTCTGTCTAACTGTCTGCCAAAGCCATTCTATTCAGAAACGCGTGGTGGAGGTAAGTTGAAATTAATATCAAATACGTAGAATTAAAAACTTGATGTACAAAGCGGACAGGGTGCGCGGACAGGGGCTGACAAGATAAGATGTATGGCGTCAAAGGAACGAAATATACTTAGCGTCGCGGGCGCGCGGTCAGACGTCATTTTCGTCACAGCGCCCATGTCCGCACACGGAACGCTTTGTATATATATCAAGTCCTTAAGGTCCTTTATTTGGTCTTAGGTGGCCTGGAAATTGCAGCAAATGTCATCAATACTCCCACCGTAGTCAATAAAAATATAAATCATCTAGATCGTTGGGTGGTATTATCGCATTGTCAACTGGTTAGTCTCTACTTTTTAACTGCATTGTTATCTAAGTTAAATGTTTCGTTGTTGTAATTGAGGTAGGTAATTTAATTAACCCGTGGAACCATTCGTACTATTGTGAGGTTCAAAGTAGGTATTGCAGTTGGGTCAGAATAATTACCCTAGAAAGACAGTTTTACCAACTTTTTGGGTCTAAGCCAATTGCTTTAGTCGTGAAATATGCGATTACAGGTTTTTATGTATAGCTGGAAGATTTGTATGTAGCATATAACAAGCCACTAAGGTGCTTGACTTGTCTTAGAATTAATCAATCTTACTTTATATAATCAACTAAAAACAAAAATGTTTGGTCTTTGACTGTCATTTTGTGTGCCAGTTATTAAGGACTCGAGAAATCGGATTATAAGTGATCTTTGTAAGGTAATAGCCTTAAAAAGAGCCAAAATATTCATTACCCTACCTTCCTCTTCATAAGGCTAAAAGTCAGACAGCGCCGAAGGTTCATTTTCTCACAATTTCGTGCTAAGATTTTGTTAATTTTATCTTTTAAGAATGCAAATCAGTTTATAAAACTTCCAAAACACGTTTTGACACGTAATTTCTTTTGTGGTTCCAAGAAATCGTTCAAGCGGCCAGAGGGGCTCGACCTTTGAGAAGATTTAAAAAAAAAACAAAAATTAGGTGAAAATATTTAGAGGTCCCCAGTGAGGGGATTTTAGTGAAACAATCCGAGGACGAAATTAGTCCCCGTGCTAGTTGGGTCCTTTTATTGTTTAACTTGGATAATTATTTTCTAGGGACATTTATGTGTCCGGTTTTAGGGTCCGGCTTTTATTAAACTTATTTTGGGTATTGCTTGATAAACACACGTGGAATTTAATGAGTTTAAGTGGTTTGCGCTATAAATTTACAGTGGGGTTGTGAACATAAAATGTGATTTTAACCCGAGTTTCAGAATTTATCTTTCGAAATATTTAAAGTAATGAGAGACCTAACGTTATTTATCTAACTGTCGCAGTGGTGTCTAAATAATTTAAGTGCTTACAAAATAAAAAATGCTATTTCAGTTCTCATGAAAACTATTGGCTGATATTTTTGAGAAAATAAAAAAAGGTTTTTTTTTTACATTACGCTCTATGTTGCTGTATTATTTATGAAATAATTCTTAGCACTCTTAATACAGGTCGAGACGTTCATCCAAACATTATTTTCCGTACACAGTTATTTTCATCTGCAGAAATTATTGTAAGACATACAATTATTTTCTTGGAATTGCCTATGTCAACGTAGAAAGTTGTTTATATACATGAGTACAAGCAGTTTTAAAAATATGACTGCGACCTACCGTTTCACCGTGTACACTGCATTTTTTATGGAGCTCAAAGAGTTTCCAAATAGCTTTGAGGTTTTAGCCTTTTCATAGTGTGAGTTCAAATAGCTTTTGAGATTTTTCAGACTAAAATCCAAATACACCATAAACTTCCCGCAGTGGCCGCCAAAAGGGGTAATTACCAAAGTTAAAACAAGTAACCCTCAGTAATTCGCCAGTGACCGGTAATTACTTACCAGTCCGTAAGAGTACGGCTGCGGAAGGGGACTCCACTTGTAAATCTGAAACTTTAAACGTTGGGCCTCTGTCAGGGTATGGGGCTTATGCGGGGTCTGAGGCGGGCGCGAAGTATCATACGTATGAAACTGACATTTGCGTCTACACTGGACTCTTTAAATTTCTGTGTTGAGCTTCACGATAATTGATAAATGCTTTTACTACAATAGGCTCTGGACCAGTGAAATTCTGTTAGCGGTAGCATGGTGGAGGCGGAAGGCGGAGCGTTGGGTGGCTCGCTGTTCGGTCACAACCAGTCCCGGATCGATTGCGCGTTGAGTTCCACGCACGGCTCAAAGATATGTTAGCATAGGAGACGGGGCCCACTAGGGCCAGAGCCTGCCAGGGTTGCGAAATTTGTTCGAAAGAGTCACCGCAGCCCTGGAACGCAAACGGCTTTAGAAGGTACACGGATGGGTTTGTCAGTAAGAGGCTGACACGCTCTTCCGCTCCACCCAGAGCGGAAGAAGTCATTTGATGATTTCCAATGCTTAAAAAAAAAACCTGGTGAAGGCGACCGTTGACATGCAAGGGATATAAGGAATTGATCACGTGATATTTCGACAGCGTTTAGCAATCCTATACATTTTTGACGGATTGACAATATTGCCTTTGCCAAGCTACCGCTGACAGAAAGTCACTAGTCTCGGACCTGCTGGTCGATTCTGTAAACATGTCGAAGTGAAGACGTGGGTAAAATTATTTATTTTATTTATTTATTTATCATTATAACCAACTTGACCTAACAGTTTAAAAAACACACAAACAAGTAAAGTGATCACGAGTTGAGCTGTCAATTTATATAATCAAGATATCACGTAATCACGAAGAGAGCTGTCATTCCATCTTGATTATATGGATTAACAGCTCACCTCGTGATCACTTCACCGAAGCCTTCACTTCGACATGTTTACAGAATCGACCGGCTGTCATGACGATCGCTACCGCACCCGCTCTCTCCCTAGTAGCCGCGCGTGTACTCTGAACCAGGCTTTAGACGCAACGGACCGGCCGAGAATCTTATGGTAATTAGATATTGTGTGATGTATTAGGGTGTGAAGGGGCCACAGATTCCTTCAGAGAACAATAAGTTCACTTGACTCTAAAAGACTTGGCTACAGTGTGGCAAGAAAATTAGAGGATACAACCTTGTAACGCAGCCTCAAATTCTTTATTATTGTCTTAATCAACTGGAGTTATATTAAATAAGAATTTTGCATTGGCCTTTCTCAAATATAAAAGTGACATTAGTGTTGTGTTGGGATTGATCAATTTTTTTAAATTTTTTTTTATTTATTGATAAAATTATTACAATATTTACTAACGATTTATGTACCCTACTACTATACTACCCATTACTATAGATACAATTAAAAAAAAAAAATAACTAACTAAAAATAGTCTAAAATCGAAAAAATTCTGTCCACTGGTAAGGTACCCAAATGTTGGCAGCATTTATATATTTAGTTATTTTTTAAATTAATTAATTTATTTAATAACAGGTAGCTTCTAAATGACATAAGTATGATTCTGTGACAATGCATTGCCAATTAAATGTCACGACTCAGACCAATATTAAATGTAAATATTTGTGCAAAGTTAAAAGCGTTCAAATTGAAGTCATAATATTATCTTCACAGCGACAATCAATGTCTGAAATGCCAAAATGTAGGGAAATTAGAGTTGCTTTTGACAGTTTGCAACGTCAGTTCGAAAACGAACATACCTTTAAAAAAAGAGAAACGATTGTAAAGCCGGGTACTGACCGGGTGTCCCGGGTACCGGTCCCGTGTGGTGTAGGGGCCGTAATGTTACATTCGCAGCGAGCATGTTTTGTTACGCGGTGTCTTAAAATCCGTGTAAAACAAAACACATACGACTCGATTCCACGTACTGACTGTACGAATGCTCGCTTTGTAACATGTTCCATTACATGTCCTAATGTTTGTATTTGTGTCCTTAACTGTTTTTGTTTTTGTGTGTGTTGGTGTGTAACTGTGTCCTGAACTGTTTTTCTTTTTGTGTGTGTTATTTATTGTTTTTTTTTATTTTTATGTCAATTCATTGTTTTTTAGTGTGTGTGTGTGTGTTGAAATATGGATTTTATCTGAAATAAATGTTTATTATTATTATTATTACGCCCCGTAACACCGGTCAGTATCTACTTTTAGATTTTCCAGTAAAATTATATCATAAATACGTAAAGGATGTTGTTTAATCCTGAACACGTTTCTCCATCCTCAATTTCTCCAAGAAAATCAGCGAATACTCACCAAGTTCCCCTGAAAATGATCTCTGAAATATTTATACGAATTTTATTCATGATGGGGCACAATAAATAATTCACGGACTGTAAAAATGTTATTTAAATTCGGTTTAAAACGTACAGTGTCCATTAATCAGTTGGCGTCGCACTGAATTCTGGTGTCCGGAATTTGGAAAATGGTGCTTTCCAATTTTTGGACGGTCCAAAAGGTTTATCGCACGGGATAAGGGTTTCAGGAGTGGATGTTTGATGTAAATTAAAGGAATATTGAGTGGATAGTTGCCGGTAAGTTGTGTGCTATGTCATTCTTGATAGTTTTTTTCTGCCGGAATCTGAGTAACTACAAACTGGGTGTTTTTAATTCAATAAGAATCATTCAGGATAAGAATGCTTGGAAGCATGCTGGTCCTGCTCCATAGAACAATCAAGAGTGTAGAGTAAATCAAACTGTTTGGCATTATGTATTTAACTATATAGATGTACTTTTTGTGTGTTTTTTTTTTCTATTAAATAACACACACACTGTAAAATCAATTGTTTGCACTATTTATAAATATGTGAGGACCATTTATTGTAAAACTTTTATTTGAAAAGAGTAAATATAGAGTTTCTTGTCCGTTCTTCTTCATAAGAATTTACCTTTGTGAATGGACAGTAGAGTCACATTAATGGCTTAATTGGACTAAACGTTTTGACTTTGACTTTGACTTCAAGATTGAATAGCTGCGTCTAAACAAGCACTTGCACCATCTTCGACCATATCATCGCTTTTCAACAAGTGAGATGGTGGTGTAAAACTGGTCAAGTTCAAGTTGGACTTGCACACGAAGGGTTCCGTACCATAAGCCTATAAAAACATGTTACTTGTATGGGGGGCCCCTTTTATTTTTAATTTTATTTCATTTTTATTCGTTGTTGTTATAGCGGCAACATCATCTGTCTGGCTATCACGGTTCATGAGATACAGCCTGGTGACAGACAGACAGACGGACAGTGAAGACTTAGTAATAGGGTCCCGTTTTTACCCTTTGGGTACGGAACCCTAAAAACGAGCATATTCACAAAGCAAGCACAAAAAACAAACAAGCAAAAATGCAATGCAAAAAGCAATGTTTTTACTTTAGGTAAAATCTTATGTTATCACATATTTGGGCATTTAAAGAAATCTAACCTACTTTAAAAAAAAGCACAAAACAGTAAAGTACTTACTTAGGGTCCTAGGTTCATTTGATGATTTCCCATCCTTAAAAAAAAAAAAAAAAAAAAGTGTCCTAGGTTCTAGACTATTTATTTAAGACCAAATACAAAAGGTTCTTACAATCCCACACGAGTCGAGAAAATAAAGTAAGTATTTGAGTTTCTAATGTCTTGCAGACATTTTCACGGTTTTACAAATTTTGCGAAGGACAGACTGATAATAAAGGGTTTAAATGTTTTATTTTAAATAAGATTTTTAGTAGCATTTTAAAAATCAAACTCACCTATCAAATCCGCAACACAATAATACGATCTAGGACAGCATCGCCGTCGTCGGTGACAAGTCTGCGAGGCTAAAATGGGACTGGGCGGGGCGGGTCACACCTTTTTTTTTTCTAAGGATGCGAAATCATCAAATGACTTCTTCCGCTCTGGGTGGAGCGCAAGGGCGTGTCAGACTCTTACTGACTGAAACCCATCCGTGTTCCTTCTAAAGCCCTTTGCGTTCCAGGGCCGCGGTGACTCTTTCGAACAAATGCCGCAAACCTGGCAGGCTCTGGCCCTAACGGGCCCCGTCTTCTGTGCTGACATCTCTTTGAGGGCGTCGGACAGCGAGCCTCCCAACGCTCGCCGTCCGCAAGCCCCTTAAGTTCTCTTCAGTTGTTTTTACTCTTGACTTAAAAAAATACTCCCAGGTTGTAGCTATCGGGGAACCACAGACACAACAGGGGATCCACTCAGTTTACCTAATGTAATACACATTGAATCTATCTATACATCTTTTTAAAAATTAATCCCTATTTCCTTTGATCACGGCATCACGCGTGAGCGGCTGAACCAATTTCGCTAATTCTTTTTTGTTGTGTTTGTTATTGTCAGGAGAAGGTTCTTCTCTGTGTGGTATAAACATATGAATATTGTGAACCATGGCGGGAATAGCAAATCAAGAGAGATGAAAAAGCTTTAATTAACATATCCATTAGTGTAATTAACTAATAATACTGTTGAGACAAAAAACGGACTCTTACCTCTCTGTAGTAAATCCAAACGATTTTTGTTAACAAATTAATCCACCTATTCCGAAACTACGTGTCGTTACATGGCAGAGTGCTCCCAGTAATCAAGTAAGGTACCTAGATAACTTAAATGGACCAGACCTTAAGACCAGAAAGTAAATGGACCAAAGTCACCATTACCCTTTGAAAGTGGCTAGTTGACGTCCAAACCCATCCTTTTGGCTTCGTTATCTTAGACCTAATTTAGAGTAGACATTGTAATTACCTGGACTTGAAGATTTAAAAGTTTTGAAACCTGTACTGAGGGCAACGAGTAAGTTAGCTACTTGTAATTAGAATTGGTCAAAAGTAAAGTTGGTATAACATTGACTTGTACTTATTGAGTACAAGTTGTTTTAGAGAACATAGTGTATTCCAAGTAATATGTGTTTTGCACAGGCAGAGAGCAATGTTTTGGTCCTATTTACGCTTCTTTTTTTCCTAACTTCGCAAAAATTCGATCAAATTGATCATCGCAATCAGAACTTTGATGACTTTACTGATACTACAAATTAAATACTTCAATAAAAGGGTGACCGTGTTTAGCATGACACCATGTCATTGGTTTTAATAAAGTTTTATTTTCATAACTAAACAAATATCGAATACTAGCTTTTGCCCGCGACTTCTTATGCGATATCCCGTTTTTTTTCGTTCCCGTAGGAATTTCGGGATATCCTCTCTTAGTGCTCCCCTACACTCTCCAAGGAACCTACGCCAAATTTCAGATTTCTACAACCAGTCAGAAACGGAAGAATTTTTAATATTACAATAATCGATGGATACTTGTTTTGTTTGTCTGTTCGTAGATAATAAATGTCTGATAATGCTAATCCGATATCTCACAAGTCTATCACAGATAAGCTACCTACATTATTGCTGTGTGTGGAACAGACAGCGTGAGTGAAGCTACGGGAAAAACTTAGTCTTCGTATAATACAAAACTTTTTAACCAAAAAGATTTTGTTACGAGCTTGGGGTTCGTGACAATAAAAACAGCCTATTAAATAATCAAAATGACACTTTAATTTAAACAACACTTATTACAACTTTAAACTCACTAATTATAAGACACAACTTCACCACTGCTCACTTTAATCGCACTTGAAGATCGCTTCCGAAGTATTCGCTTGTATCGCAAATCCAATACTGACTCGGTCGCGGACTACGCGCTCTTTATATAGGACAGTTAATTCTAGAAACATCTATTCTCGAAACATCTGGAAAGTACTCGTAACTACCGCTGCTGACTGACCAGATATCAAGAAATGTAGAATGTTCTGGCAAAGAAATGTCTAGAAGGTACTTGACTCTATTAGTTCTGCTACTCGATACTAGATGGCGCTTGTAGTAGCTTAATGTACCCGACATTTATTCTGGCGCGTAACAATATGTATTTAAAAAAATATAGATGTTCCTATCGCAATATCTCCTAAGGGTCACAAACAAAACAATCCCAGCATTTGATCTGAAAATCAGTCATCGAAACCGTTTGATTATTCTGATCACGCGGGGACTATAGTTCAGGAGCAGTCGCGTGAAGCTACTTATCACCGGTCTTACGGATTTACACACGTTCGGAATTTATTATAGAACTGCGGGATTTTTTTGGGCGGAAGAAAAGCAGCCGGAGATATTGGAAGAGAAACAAACAATATATTATGGAATGTTGAATGTCGTCAAACATATTACAGATCACAGAAATTCTATTGATGAACTTTAGGTAGGACCTTTTACTTTTGCCTGTAATGATTTGATTAGTGTGCGTTACAAAGTTGACATATTTTCATCTGAACGGTTTCGTCTTCCCCAAATAAGTTGGGTTGGTCGTCTGGGTACTGGTGAGTACCAGTATTTTATATGGAGTACCTGCTTATCTAAAGTCCACAACCCAGTGACTGGGCAATACGATAGGTACCTCTTAAGTCAGATTTCTTGGCTTCTGACTACATACCCGTAAAGACTGATAAATGTCTACAAATGTCGACCGGAACCAACAGCTTAGTGTTTACCGAGGCACGAATGAATCTCGGTATGTTGAGATGGTCACCCATACGCGGACTGATCTCGACAAGCGTTGCTTAACCTTGAAGATAGACCCGAGTGGCTGTTAGCTACGAAATCACCTCGAAAATAAAACTAAAATGAACGAAAATTGCCCATCATTAAATTAAAAAAAAAAACGTTTTGAAATATTTAAAGAGAAGCTTAAAATAATTGCGTTCTCCACTGCCTCCTAATGATTAGTTAAAATTATTTATTTGTTTATTGCACGCAATGTACACACAGTTACAGACTCAACTAAACTTTGTGAGTACATTACCCTGTTAGGGCGCAGCAATCAAGTTATAGCTAATGATAAAATAATTATTTTTAACAAAATAATAATCTCTATATCTTCATATACCTAATAACAATAAAAAGAGGAGAGGAGCTCGTGGCTATATAAAAACTGCCGCACGGGTCGACCTTTAATGCTAAGCAACGCTTGCCGAGGTTGGTCTGTGGATGGGTGACCATCTTTACTTACCGACCGTGCCTCGGAAAGCACGTTAAGCCGTTGGTCCCGGCTATCATTTGTAGATCTTTGGCAGTCGTTACGGATAGTCAGAAGCCAAATAATGTGACACTAGTCTTGCCAAGGAGTACCTACCGTGTAGTTAATGGGTTGTGGAGGTCTGGTAGGCAGCCGCTCCACGTAAAATACTGGTATTCAGCTGAATCTGGTTTGACTGGAAGCCGACCCCAATATAATTGGGAAAAGGCTAGGCAGATGATGATATAATAACAATAAAAGGAATACACAACACTATAGTAGGCGCCAGATAATCGTGGAATAACGGTCATTGACCCACCTACAATTATTGACATTTTTAATTTGAAAAACGGAATTAATGACACAAAGCTGTCCCGAATCATCATCTCTCGTGATCCTTAACATTGTCTAATAATGAAAAACGATTCATATTTAATTGTTCAGGTACCTATGAACAGTTATTAGGGAAAGGTCAATATACTTTATTCCACATTTATCTGGCGCCTACTATAACATTATTATTAAGAACTATAGCTGTCAATTTTTGGGAACACGTTTGGTAAGTTTTTACTTAAAAAATACAAAACTGTTGCTCCGTAGGTGCAACCTGTTATAAATATCACAGCCTATAAAATAATAACTTACTCAGCCGACTACCTACTTACACGTCGAAGCATCTAGAGTCGTTGAGCGCAATCAAACGCGAACGGAGCATGGAGACAAAGCCAATACAGCGTGCCAAACACGCGACATAAATCTAACAAAGACAGGACACAATAATATCTATTGAATGAACTGAATACTAACCAATGTTTAATTTATGGAACAGAAATTTTGAAGTTACGCTAATTAATTAACATATTTTATTTAACTTGCCTTGTGTTGTGGATCACAATTGCAACGAAATTTGTATACACGTTAGGTTTGACTGATAATGTACGATCTCATCACGTCCCGTGGGTGTCGTAATAGGCGACTAACGGCCGGTCTCAATAACGAATCTACCTTTGACCCATTGTCAAATAAGCTACCAACTGTAGCTGACATGACGTTTCAGCTACTGTTGGTAGCTAATTTGACAGGATACGTTATTGAAACCGGCCGTTAGGTACGCACCAGAGAATTGGCAGCAGTATTCTCTGTGAATTTCAACAGCTACACTGCGATAGCTAACTCGCCTGCCAAGCGTGGCGATTGTGCAAACCCCTCCCTTTGGGGGAGGCCTATGTCCAGCACTGGATGTCCCGTAGCTGATATGATCATGATGTTCGGTTAACTAACTAACATTAATGTCACACCACCAACTTACAATCTCGGGGATAATACTGAGAAAGTCGTCACAGAAACCACTGTTGGGAATCGAACTCGGGACTCCATGTTTTTTACTTACATTAATTTTTTTTTTACTTATCTTTTTTATTTACGCGAGCACGGGACCAATGAAATAGGGCCGTATATACTGACTCTGCTATGTCTACTTACGGCAATAAAATTACTGGTCATAATTATGATGACGATGAAATATGTAGGTTTAATAAAAACGTATTTTGATGATAAATCTATAACTAGTACAATAAAAAACACATACATACGTAACTGCTGATAAAAATAATGTAAGTTCAGTTGGACGGGTGAACAATTAAACGTGGTCGACACGACACATAAATCGTAGAGCGAGTCAGGAGACAATAATATAAACGACACATGAACATGGGAAAAGTGGAATAAACCAGAGTTTATGTTTAAACGTCGTCGTCGTCGGACGTCTCAAAATGTCTGGTTGAGCAGAAGTTTATCATTTATCTACTCAAGTTTAAGCATTGTTTCCAAATAAAGTCCATAACTTTGACTAATACTATTCACAAAAAAAAAACATTAATTGAGTAAAAGAAAAAAATAAAAATGACACTAATATTTAGGCGGGTGCCTCTCGGCTGAAAAAGTACCAGAGTAGAGTTTCATGAGCTAAATATTTTTTATTCTATTAAGTTTTTTATTGTTTATTAAGAATTCAATTCAATCTTCTCATAAGTCAGATGTGTTGAATGCAAAGAGTGATTGTTCCAGTATTCAATAATTATAATAGGAAAGTAAAAAAAAACATGCGGGGCAGTCTTTGGGGACTGCCGATAGAAGTGAAACCTAAGCGAAAGCTAAAGCATTCAGTGACGCTGACGCGAGTTCCTTGACTTTTGGTCACCCAAAGCGTTCGGTGACGATGACGCGAGTTCCATGACTTTTGGTCACCCAAAGCGTTCGGTGACGATGACGCGAGTTCCATGATTTTTGTTCACCTAAAGCGTTCGGTGACGATGACGCGAGTTCCATGACTTTTGGTCACCCAAAGCGTTCGGTGACGATGACGCGAGTTCCATGACTTTTGGTCACCCAAAGCGTTCGGTGACGATGACGCGAGTTCCATGATATTTGTTCACCCAAAGCGTTCGGTGACGATGACGCGAGTTTCATGATTTTTGTTCACCCAAAGCGTTCGGTGACGATGACGCGAGTTCCATGATTTTTGTTCACCCAAAAAGTGCTTAACGCGCCTAAATAAATTTTCACTTCAAAAAGAAGAAAATATGGAAACAGACCGAAGGGGTATTGGATCTGCTCAACGTCGTCGTCATTAATACTCCTCAAAACAACCCTCTATTTGTCGAAAAAGGAAATGAAACACTAGACGCAGCAGACGGGGAAATAAATGACCAATTATAAGGAAATTGACGCATCAAACAATTTACTGTTATAAACAGATGATCAAATAAATGACTGTAGTATTTCGAGGTAAATAATAACAAAAGCACGGACCAAACTTTGAGGTTAAACTATACTTGCCAAGGTAGTTCCGTGGATGGATGAACGTCCTGTAGATACCGAGTTTTCTCTGAGCCACGGAAAGCATGTTAAACCGTTGGTTCCAGCTATCATTTCTAGATTTTTGACAGTCGTTACGGATAGTTAGAAGCCAGAAAATCTGACACCAGACTTGTCAAGTGGTATCGTATTACTCAGTAACTGCATTCTGCGTCTGATAGGCTGTTGCTCAACGTAAAATATTAGTATTCTACTGCATTTAGTCAGACTGGCTGACCCCAATATAGTTGGAAAAAGGCTAGGCAGAGTCAGCAAGTCCATCATGACGTATTGTGATTGTGAGAATTATGTAGGTCGCTATATGTCGGGTTCATTTCATGATATCTGGCTGTTGGAGTTCTTTATGCGACCTACCCAAATGTTCTTACTTTTGTATTGTTCGTTGAATTGTTGAGCTCGTTTAAGTTTTAAGTTTGAGCTACACGATAACTGACAAATCCTTGCACTGTCTGGACAGGTCCACTCAAACCTGCGTGGTGCTTTCCTCAGACGTTAACCTACATGGTTTTCAAATGTTTTTGACTATTGTATGAACTTCAAAAGAGACTATGACCTCTGAGTTTGTTTTGGTGGTTCTACACCGGCCTCATCTGGATTAATAAGACCAAAACAACAAAAAAAAACCCTTGTAAAGGAGTGACTTGTAACCTATTTGCAAAATAAATATCGTTTATCATTAATTTATCAGCCTAGGCTTACAAACACAAGGTCAAATTAAATTAGCTAGGGAACAGTAGAAGAAGAAGTTAATGTAGCTACAAAGGACCTGTCAGGGTTGCGGAATTTATTCGAAAGAGTCACCGCGGCCCTGGAACGCAAAGGGCATAGAAGGAACACGGATGGGTTTTACTCAGTAAGAGTCTGATACTCCCTTCCACTCCGCCCAGAGCGGAAGGATTCATTTGATGATTTGTCATCCATAAAAAGCTACACAGGACGAATAATACTATCCTTTTGGCACTGGCACTTTGGAGTACGGCCCTCGTAAACTGCAGTCGTGAGAAAGGATATGGTGGAAAGACGGAAGGGAGGACATTTGATTGATATAATGGCTTTCCCTATGTTTTTGCCACTTGGAGAAATCAATAACTTTAGCAATCAAATCGACAACGTTTTTCCAATCACTCTTAAATATGATTGAGCCCGAAAAACTTTTTAAACAAAAATATACCCGACTTTCAAATAAAACACTACAAAGTCTAAAAATAACTTTAGAATAACTTCTTTTTTGACACAGACTTCCGAAATCAAAGTTAAGTGTTTTTGTTTGGAAATCGGTTTTTTTTTGTGTAATAGTATTTTTTTTACTTTTCTGTTGTGGAACTAATTAAAAAAACTAACCCGGCGTTATTTAGCTTACTTGAATGACGTAATTACATCATCCAAGTAAGCAATAAGTAAGCAAAATGCTCATAAAATAAAAACTGCTGGGCCAAACCGAACAAAAATTTTACGGGACCAAATGGAAAGTATACCGCATCGAACGAAACCTTGGAGTAATCGCTGTACTTACATAAAAAAATACCCAACTAATCGAGAACCTCCTCCTTTTTTGGAAGTCAGTTAAAATAAATACCAAGTTTCAGTTCAAGATCAAAAGAACAATATTATCTATAGCTGTATAATAATCATCATCTCCGAGATAACCTGTGTATAATTAATACAATTCCACTTAATTATACATTCCTGTGCTTGTTGATTCATAGTGTTTAACTGTTGATGGAGCATTTAAGCAAATAATAATTATCATAAGTTACGCTGTATTAGTTGCCGTAATGAATGCCTTATCGTCCTTGATTGGGAATCTGTCTGTTGAGCGTTTAGTGATTATGGTGATTTTTCCTTTGATTATTAGTTCAAGCTTCGATCTTTGAGGTTAAGCAACGCTTGCTGAGGTCGGTCGGTGGATAGGTGACCATTGCCATACCATGCCTTCCCCAATTTTTTTTTGTAGGATGGGAAATCATTAAATGACTTCTTCCGCTCTGGGTGGAGCGGAAGGGCGTGTCAGACTCTTACTGACTAAAACCCATCCGTGTTCCTTCTAAAGCCCTTTGCGTTCCAGGGCCGCGGTGACTATTTCGAACACATTCCGCAACCCTGGCAGGCTCTGGCCCTAGCGGGCCCCGTCTTCTATGCTGACATCTCTTTGAGGCGCGCGTGAAACACACCGCGCCATCGAACCAGGCCTGGTGGTGATCGGACAGCGAGCCACCCAACGCTCGCCGTCCGCAGGCCCGCGCCTTAGGTGGCCGGGGATCGCCCTGCGACGTGTCTTCCCCATACCTCGGAAACTACGTTAAGTCGTTGATCATGGCTGCCATTTGAATATCTTAACAGGTCTTCAGAAGCCGGAAAACAAGACACCAGTCTTGCCAATGATTAACCTTGGCTGTGGAGTAAACACCTGTATGTCGTAGCAGTAAGGACGGTTTTCGTGTGATTGCATTAGGTACCTTCTACGATGATTTTCTTAATTAGTTCGGATTGTGGTTATTTGTATCTAAGGAGAGGTATTCCCACATGTATAATCATTTGGAAATAGATAATATGTTAGTCGATCAGTGTAATTCGGTTCTCATCTAATACTGAATCCAAGAGCCGATTTCAGAATTGAGTACGTTGAATTAATGACGTGCCGTACTTCAATGCCGGAAACTTTAGCACATCTATTTTCCATATATTTTTACAGATTGCGGCATAAAAACTGGGAGAATTGGCCCTAGCTTCACAGGCTAAAGTTTGTCGAATTCTCATCTTCAAGATATTGTCCTCTTATCAAGCGAATCAAAAACCAATTCTATACTTAACACCAAAAAAATCGGGGTTAGTAATAGATGACATAACAACAAAATTTCATCTAACAAAGGAAGCTATAATTTTACTTAATATTGAAACGATTGATATAATTTTAAAATAAATTTTTATAAGCATAACATACATTAAACATAAAATCGTTTGGCATACCACTCAAAAGATATAAAAACATAACTAGTAACTGATTACCACCTGCGCTAAGATAGTTCGACCGGAGCTCCGCTTGGCGGGGCTCCTATTACTGAGTGGTTTTAAAAAAAATAACCACGAAGGCTAAGGCGGGAGCTCCGCTCCGCTTCGCTCACGCCTTAGCCTTCTAACCTTACCTATCTGAGTCGGGGTACTCTGAGTCGGGGTGTTAATCATAATGACGTTTTTTACATATATTAAACGCTAGACCTAATAATTTTGGATTACATAAACGTTTTATCAAACAACATTATACCAAATAAGTTTTAGAAGAAATAAATGTTATAGGTATGTAAAGAAATTATATCAACAATTGGTATATCTCACGTTGATTACATCTTATGAACGATAATAAAATGAAATTAGACCAAATGAGTTTATACGTTATGAAACGCACCCAAAAAATCGTGCACCTACTCAAAACAACATTATCATATACAACCCAGCACAACAAACCATATTTTTACCTATAGAAACACATTTACCTCGATACTATCGAACCAGCCGAGACCTACCGTTCTCCCTACCTAAGTAAGAATCGAGCGATTTTATTCTCAAACATCGAAAACGATTTTTCAATTACGTCCCGTTCGATTTTCTGAGTGGATACTTTGCTTGCCGCTCACGTAAGCTGAAGAGTTCTATGGTGCTCATTTCCTGCTCTCAAGCCGAATGAAAGGGTGGCACGTTAAACAATTAGGGTAGTTCTTTAGGTAATTTGTGTGTATTTACTTTTTGTTTGGCGGTACTGTTAGTTGTTTATTGTGTCATTTATAAATTATACTTGAGATTTGTGTTGTTTCTATTTTCTTAGTGATATCTATTTTATGATATTTCTCAATTCGTTCATTTACTAATCGCGCGTGCCTTATTAAAACCTTGATGTTTTTTTTTTATTTCTGCATAAATAACAAAAGTGAACAGTAGGGTAGGGTTTTCGTCTATTATTGCCCTAAGAGTTTTTGACTATTGAAAACCATTGAAAACAAGGTTTGTAGACTAGATACAATCGGGCTCTGGTTATCAAAAAAGAGTACAGTCTAAGAGACGGTGAAGATCGACCTTCACCTACCTGATAACCAAATGGGACATATTTTATCGATTTATAAACACTTCTATGATAGCTTGGCTATCGAAAATTGTTTATGGCTACTTTTCTTTTTTTTGCGATTCTATTCGTCATTAAATTATCTTTCTTTCGATACTAATCTTTATTGGTTAACAGATCGGTTTAGTTACATTTATTGATTTACCTATTCATACCTGCTCGCCAGGTCGCCATGAACAGAAATAAATAGGCGACCCTACAAAGGCATATTTTCCATATTAAAAACTATCAGTTTCAACTAAATTTGTTCGGTTTAGAAGAGGTTATGAAAAAAAAGCAATTTAATTAAAAATAGCCATGAACAATTTTCGATAGGCAAGCTATCATAGGTGTATTTATAAATCGATAAAATGAGTGAAGGTCGATCTTCCACGTCTCCTCTACTAGCGAAGTAATCTAGCCGAAACACAGCAAATGGAATTGTAGTGGTCCTTAAAGTATGATCAATTTTCTTTCCATTCTTAGAAAGGTGCTAGTATATCATGCGGTCAAATATAAATACAACAAAGCCAGGTCAGGCCAAAATGCGCAGCCGTAGAGTGAATAACGTCAAAATCCTTTTTTTATTTTGTTTGTATCATATTTTTCGACCATCCTATTTTGGCTACATTTTTCCACACGGCCGGTTTTTATACGCCCGTGAAATATTTTAACTAGCGGCAACTTTACTGTGATATTTTTTTTCAATGAAATATTATTTGGTTTTACTTCACCATAGGCATTTTTGAAAACATTGGTTTATATTCAGTGTAGCGCTATTCATTTTTGTACGAAGGCACTGCCTGGCCTGATATAAAAAAATACTCGTACAGTGCCATACACGTGATAGAAGTAAATGATATTTAGGTTAAACATAACACTTTTACACGTCAATTGTTTTGGTAATTTTAAGCTAGATGAGGCCGGTGTTTCCTAGCTGACTATCCTGAGAAGAAACACCGAAACAAACTCAGAGGTGAAAGTCTCTTTTCAAGTCCATACAATCTGTACTGCATTCTGTACTAAAACTTCACAGTTATATAATAAGAGAGATTTAGCGTGAGAGCAGGAAGGAATTTATACTTTTCTCCTCCCTCATGTAACAAAATGTGCCGCGTCCTTGAAATCTCACTATCAATTATCACCAGATTGGAAACAATCGCCGCCTTAGAAGTTGCTCTTGAATATAAGAAAAATCCTTTCGGGGCTTCGTCGGGGACGGCTAACCGGATGTAGCTATGTACTTACCAGTTTGTTTTTATGGACTGACTATCTATTTAACTTCTACAACCATATCCTAATCGTAAAAAGCTGAATTTGGTATGTAGATTTGGTATGTAGGTTCCTTGAGGACCAGGGTTGCGGAATTTGTTCGAAAGAATCACCGCGGCCCTGGAACGCAAAGGGCTTCAGAAGGAACAAGGATGGGTTTTAGTCAGTAAGAGTCTGACACGCCCTTCCGCTCCACCCAGAGCGTAAAAGACATTTGATGATTTCCCATCCTTAAAAAAAAAAAAAGTTCCTTGGGGAGTGTTGAGGAGCACTAATAGATGATTTCCCGAAATTCCTACGGGAACGGGAAAAAACGGGATATGAGCGTACGAAATCGCTGGCAATAGCTGGTTACCTACTCGATAAAAATGATACCCCTCGGCAAAATTTGTGTCTCTGGTTCTAACTACCCGGAACGACTGTCAACGATCTACAAAAGACAGCCGGGACTAACAGCGTTACTTGGATGATTTGCTTATCCTTGAAGATCGACCAGTGCGGCTGATAAAAACAACGTGCTCCTCCTAGGTAACACGATTACTACGTATATGTACAGTCAGCAAAGCTATTTGGTATGCAGACAGCTAACTTGCAACTACTTTTAAACAATATTATGAGTGTGCTGAGTATACAATTATTGTACACTACAATCATAAGTATGTCATAAGCTTAAAAACTTATAATGCACACATTAAAAATAAATATAGGTAGTTCAATGGAAAAATAATTTTCCACTGAACTGCCTATACATATATAGCTATTTGCCTGTATACCAAATAGCTTTGTCGACTGTACTTTGTACAGCGTGATGTTTTATCCTTTTGTTTTTAATTCCATGTATCTTTTACTTAGTAAACTTTATTGCCTGATGCATCTGCCTGTCAGACAGGTAATGTTCACTAAAAGGTTACATTAATGTACGGGTCTTTAAATTAAATTATTATTCTCAGCGCGTACATTATGTTGGTACTCAGAAAGGTTTTTGAACTTTTGGTTTTCCAAACATAAATTGCTGTAACAAAAAAAACAATGTTATAAATCAGCAGAATGAGGAAAACGTAGTGACAGCAGTTTGAAGCGTATTTGACGGCTGTCAAATCAAATCAAATGTGGTGTACGTCGAATTCTAATAAAATCTTTTGCCAAATGGGGTCCAGATTCAAATTGATTTTTTAAATTTATTCACCTGTAAAATGAACCTGAGGGATTTCTTACCGTCTATAAAAAGAATCTGACTACAAAAATACGTATATCAAACTTTTACGATCCGAATTTATGTAACAAAACATTCCTCTTATATTTCATGTAGGTATTCCTTTTTTGATAAAGACATGAAAAATAAAAAAGATAAATGAACAGTGTTAAAAGAAAGGCTTCCATCCTATTCACAAGTTTTATTCAGAAAATTCTGTCAGACGTCACATATAAAGGATAAACCCGTAAATAGTACTACTTTAGCGATATAATATAAGTAGAACAGCCTTTTCAAGTCAGTTTCAATCGATACTACAAATATCATTAAACAAAAAAGTGTATTTTTTACTGTGGAACTACCTGTCAGATTTGAAAAAAAAATATATAATTGGGAACGAAATATTACAATTCAATTCTTGAGAAGTTATAGGCCATTAAATATCACGCAACCATTTTGAAGAGCCAAACAAAAAGTCAGTAAAACGATAAGCGAAAACGGACGAAACCGCGGGGAACAGCTAGTAGGAATATTTTACGGAAGACGGAGAGATAAGGAGTTTTCAAAATAAATTTAAATTTCATAAGCGATGTCTTAAATTGAACAAAGTAATTTCAAGTCCCTGAAGTGGGCTCAATACTTATTTATTTTCACGTAAATAGGTATTACGGAAGGTAAAAGCTTTTCCTTAAATATGTAGATTTATATGTAGGTATCAACTTCCTTTTCACTCGTGATCTAGAGGTTTTATGTCCCAATTTTATTTGAATCAACCTGCCGATGTGGCTTTGAGTAAATGGAAGACAGATTTAGATTGTAATTGAGGTGCTGATGATGGAGTTTTAAATCGCATTATAATTGTTGTCAGATAAAAATATGTGGGAATATTATTTTTGAAGTGAAAACTTCTTTAGGCGCGATGAGCACTTTTTGGTAGAACAAAAATCGTGGAACTCGCGTCATCGTCACCGCACGCTTTTCATGAGCTATATTATGTATACTGTGTATATATGTGTACTTTTTGGGTGAACAAAAATCATGGAACTCGCGTCTTCGTCACCGAACGCTTTAGCTTTCGCTTAGTTTTTACTTCTATCGGCAGTCCCGTAAGACTGCCCGGCATGTTTTTTTTTTGACAAGTTTCAGCGTTATCGTATGTATAGTTAGTTAGTTACCTATTCTAATCTAACTAGAATAATTATGTTATTCCGGTACTAAACAAAAGCCGCTTTCTGTTCTATACAACTTTATTTTCTTGCAGTGCGAGTCATTCCTTTCGGTAGAAGTCGAGCTCATCTCACGACATAGCGATATACTAATATAATAATGCTGAAGAGTTTGTTTGTTTGGTTGTTTAAACTCGCTAATCTCTGAAACTACCGGTAGGATTTAGAAAAAATATTTTTGTATGAGTTAATAATCTTTTCATAATTAGAGTGAACAGGCTTCTTCTGGGTAAGCTCGCTCCATCGTCGACTTTGTCTCTGCCATCTATGACCTAGACTAGAGTCAAGAGCAAACACATATTAAATAAAAAAAATATTAAAAAAAAGTTATCCACATTCATGAGAAATTCTAAATGCTATACGAGAACTGGAAATTCCTACGGAACGGGAACAAATTGAATATGTGTGTACGAAGTCGCGGGCAAAAGCTAGTTGGTACATAAGTTAACTAAACCAAATTGCCCTACAGCATATAATTATGCCTAGAGCGTTAGTTCAACCTTTGTACTCACAGTGTTTTTTAATTCTACATTTATTTTTTCCAAAAACAATATTACTTAAAAAATAACATCATTGACATGTATGTAGCTATATAAAATATTTTTATTCGTCTCCGAACTCATAATACCCCATCCTCACCTCAGGGCGATGTGCGACAGTCCCTAATTGAAGTAAATTTTAAACAAAAACACTTTGCGCATTAAAAATACAAGATCCCCGTTTCTCAGGGGGTGGGGCAAGGAGCCTTGGGGTGGGGCAAAAGGGGGGTAGTCTTCATAAGAGGATTAAACACGGTAATAAGGTTTGCATCCTACACACTTGGCCGGGTCAAGTAGGGTTTACCGCCGTTCTTGTGCTATGTTTTTGAAAGGGAGCTCTTTCATATTATTATCATAATTTTCCTGTCAAGTATTTATTTTTTGTATGATTCGATGTTTTTGAGAGATGAGTAATGAACACTTATTGGGTTTCATAATGACGATATGTATGATAGAAATTATTTCCGATTTTAATTTATATTTTCCGATAAAAGAGTTTCCGGACTTTTCTTAATGTTGTAATATCTGCCAAGACCGAGTGTAGTGAAAATTAAATATAAATAAGAACAGTAATAGGGTTCTATTGGTTACAATTCTGGTACGGAACCCTAAAAACCATCACCATTTTCATTCAAAAATGGTCTATTTTTGTAACAAAATGTGGGAAGGGGCATTATGCTCTTCACTCTGTAAAGGTCAGTAATATCATTTTAATTAATTATTTCCTCATGATTATTATTTATAAGATACCAAATGCGTGGTCTTTTGGTCACAAGTTATTACTTACTTTAGGGTTCTGTGGATTAAAGTAGCTTTATTTACGTTTCACTAGGAAATAGGGTGTTTTTCTAAATAGAAATGTACGATTTAACTTTGGTCAATCAGTTAGATTTTCAAAACCTATTGGACACGTATTTTTTGTCTTTTCAAATCAACAAAAATTGACAAAGATGAAGCGCATGGGCTGGTGACGTCACTCGTTGGTAGAAAGTGTATCAACGATTGACGTCGCGCATAACTTTAACGCACAGTACCGTCTTCATTTTTAGGGTTTCGTACCCAAAGGGTAACCAACGGAACCCTATTACTAAGCCTCCGCTGTCCGTCCGTCCGTCCATCCTGTGATGAATTCATGTCTGACAACGGGCGGTATCTCAAGAATATAATATATAGCTCTATTATGGATAAGTAGACAATTGAAATTTTCCCAGAGTGTATATTTCTATTGCCGAAATAACAACATATAATAAAAATTAAATTAAAAATTAAAGGGGGCTGCGCATTCAAGAAACTTGTTTTTTTCGCTTTCTGGTACGGAATCCTTCGTATGAGAGTCCGATTTGCACTTGGCCGGGTTTTTTTTTATTTTTTTTTCAAATTATTATTTTTGAGGAGACTACCCTATTCCCAGTAGCAGCCCTGAGTCTTAATTCGTGCCCGGTTAATGGCAAAAGGCTTACCCTCTGTAACATGGGACTTACATTATAACTGCTGAAATGTGTTTGTACCTGCCCACCCTTCTGCGGAATAGAGGCGTGATTCATGGTACGTTATTTTAAATTAAGTAACTGGCTAAAGGTAGAATACATAGAGAAAAAACCGGCCAAGTGCGAATCGGACTTGCGTGCAAAATGTTTTGAAAACAAGTCCATAATTTTTTAAATGTTATTTTAAAACCATACATAGACTTTTTTTTTCTCTGTAATCCATAACTAAATCTGTAGTAGCTTCACCTGTAGTTTTTTTTTTTGGGCCATACTTTTTGGAGTCAAATTTTATTTATTTTCGTAAATAACTTCTTGGCTGAGACAAGCACACAAGTGATTCTATAAGGCTTTGTTTTTATACACGGAAGTTCAAAAACCCTAAAAAACTCCAAAAAGGTTAATACCTACATTAAAATTAAGCTTATGGAGCTTACGAAGGGACACCCCACCATTATTTCTTTCAGGAATAATGTTCCCGTTATTGGATTAGTAGGTGATTATTTTGATGTTAATCCCTGCTAAGAGTAGGTTGTCCCTTTCGTACAAGGTGAGGTAAATAGAGATAAAATGATCTGCGAACATGAAACATCTAACTATAATTTTGATGATGTTGATCATCATCATCACCATCTTCATATCTGCCAAAAGACGTCCACTGCTGGGTATAGGCTTACCCCAAATGGGGGTTTGCCATTATCGCCACGCTTGGCAGGCGGGTTGGCGATCGCAGTGTAGCTGTTGCAATGCACAGATAATACTGCTGCCCATTCTCTGGTGATGTTTTTAGTGATAAAATACTCTATACGAGTATCAGTGATGTGGTGAGATTGGCGGTGACTATTGGGATGACGGCAGAAGTTTGGAAGAAGAAGATATATTGCGTTTGCTGAGACCTGGAAAAATTGCCCCGCTAATGGGGCATTTTTGTTCAGCCCACTGAAACATTGCTCTTTGGTAATTATTTTTCATGTTGAAGACCAGAGAAGGCACTCGTGCAGCTCGTGGCTTAATAATACCACTCGCACAGATCGATCTTCAGAAAGCATGTTACCAAGAGGTATAGTACTATCCAGTTAAGGTTGTGGAGGTCAGAAACAGGCACTCCACGTAAAATACTGGTATTCAGCTGAATCCGGTGTGACTGGAAGCCGACCCCAATATAGTTGGGAAAAGGCTTGGCCGATGATGATGACTAAAACAGAAAGGCGAGAAGAAGGAGCTCGAGGCTAAAGAATAACAGCCGCACGGGTCGATCAAGGTTAAGCATCGCTTGCTAAGGTTGGTCTGTGGATGGGTGACCATCTTAATGTTAAGATGGTCACCCATTACGTTAAGGTGCTTTCCGAGGAACGGAGGAAACTCGGTATTTACCGTGTTTCCTCCGTTCCTCGGAAAGCACGTTAAGCCGTAGGTCCCGGCTGTCAATTGTAGATCTTTGGCAGTCGTTACGGATTATCAGAAGCCAGTAAATCTGACTCCAGTCTTTCCAAGAAGTACCGTGTTACTCAGTTAATGGGTTGTGGAGGTCTGGTAGGCAGCCGCTCCACGTAAAATACTGGTATTCAGCTGAATCCGGTTTGACTGGAAGCTAACCCCCATATAGTTGGGAAAAGGCTAGGCATATGATGATGCCCAAAAAAGAAAAACGGTTTGAAGCAGTGTTTCATTACTCTTTCTAGTCATAAATTGAAGATTTCCGGGCTGGTATAAATGTATAATCAGAGAGCCTAAAAATAGCCATTTTCATAGTTCGTTGCGTGACCGAGCTTATTAAGGAAGACAAATTAATGAGGTCGTAGCTCATTCACCTGGATTTAAATGTCAAACTGTGTTTAATTTTCGCTAACACCAGACGAACGAAGTCATTACAGACCGAAGTGTAGATGGGGGGACGAACTTGACTTCTACTCAAAGGACTGGCGTGCAATAGTAGCTGAGATATCCAGAGGATTTAGACAATGTTTCAGTCTATTAGCGGATGTGTTTGTCGAAATTCCAAAATATAAGATATGGATCATGTGACGCATGTGCGTGTGCGTTTGTCAATCCCATATATTTTTGACGTTTTGACAATCGCCTTTGCCACGAAACCATAATTTATCAATTGACGTAATCATTTATAAAATTTTATTTTATATATCTTAAAACTTTGACATCTCATACCACGTTTTTCGACATTATACTGTTATTATAATGATTTAATGAATGTATTTGTGAGCTGGTTTTATTTGACATGCCATATCTAATTCTATTGTATTTATTTAATGTGTGATTTTAAATTGTATTATGTGATAATTATGGGCTTGGTATGCGTGAAATAAATACATTTTTTTTTTTAATTCATTTTATACCGCTAACAGGGCCCTATTTAATATAACCGACAATACGACAAATTTGTCAAAAACTGACGTTATTGTTAACATTTCGCGACAGATGTTGATTAATAAAGCAGAGAATGTATGAAATAAATTTACAAAATTGTCGAATTGTCAGAATGTCGTTTGTCCACCTATCACCGGTCGGTTTTATTAAATAGGTCTCTGAATATCCCTTGTCGAGCCTCAGGTCACAGATCCAGCCTAAGGCTACTAGAAAATAGATGAACGAAAAGACAATCGCCTTGGGTTCGAACCGACTCTAGGATTAGCAGCTGTGCTTGCAAACACATACGTTCACAATTATTATTATGAGCCTATAATGTCCCACTGTAGGGCAAAGGCGTCCCTTCCTTTCTTCCACTGTTCTCTGGCCTTTGCCACATCTGGCCAAACCTTTCTGTAGGAGTCTAACTCGTCCCGCCATCTCCTCTTGGGCCTGCTGTCGTCGCCGGTTCCAAGGTTAACAAGGCAGTCCCATTAATCAATGCACACAAAAGTAATCATAAATTACTACAGAACAACAGCCCGTAGGTACCGAATCATACTAAATTTTAATTTACAAAATAACGTAAAAGTTGAATGTTTGTGCCGTTTATACCGTTTTCAGCAATTATTTCTACGGAGGTTTTAATACAGGTTTCGGTGACAGGAGGTGGTAGTCACGGGTTTGTGGTGTTTGTTTCCGTTTCCTTATTAAAATGGCGGTTTTGGAGGGTGTCGGAGAACGTTATCAGTAATCTTGTTAGCATAATATTAAAACAGAGAGCAGGGGGCGTCTCGGTGACTTTCAACAGTTTTCAAACAAACCAAGGATGTAACCATTTACTTGCACTACTGTATAGTAGTGCAAGTAAATGGTTACATCCTTGGTTTTGTTAAAAGTCGTATACTTACTGATGATTTCAGTCGCCTTCTGCCTTCTAAAATAAAGAACATTAAGCTAAACCTTTCATGTCAAAGCAAAAGCATTTTATGACCAGATTTTTTAATCTTGAGATTCAGATGAAAAGCAGTCCCACAATTGCACATGCATCTTTAATATCTATCTTATAATTTACTAGCTTGTTCTCAAAGCTGAAAAATAACATCCGCACGATTCGATCTTCGAGGTTAAGCAATTCATGCCGAGTTCGGTCTGTGTGTGATCGTTCATTTCATACCGAGAATTTTACGTGCCTCGAAAAGCACGTTAACCAACGTCCAGGCTATCTTTTTTTTGGTCTTTTTCCTTCGTAACGGATAGAAAGAAAGAAGTCGAAAAGTTACCCAGTTACTGGGTTTTGGAGGTCAGATAGGCTCCATGTGAAATACTAGTATTCAGCTGCATCCAGTTGGACTGGATCTTAACCCTACATATTTGGGAAAGCCTAGGCAGAAATGAGAGCGTGAAGACTTCGATTGCACGTGATATCAAAAGCCTAAAGAAGAAGGTATAGGTACTTCATCATCATCATCATCAGCCGAAAGACGTCCACTGCTGGACATAGGCCATCCCCCAAAGGGGTGTTTGCCATAATCGCCACGCTTGGCAGGCGGGTTGGCGATCGCAGTGTAGCTGTTGCACAGAGAATGCTGCTGCCCATTCTCAGGTGAGTCCCTTAGTCACCCTTACGACACCCATAGGAAGTGATGGGATGGTGCTATTCTTTTACGTCCGACACCATACAGAACTAAAGGTACCTAACCTACTAATATGTACCTAATATATAAGTAACCTAATAATTTACCTTTCAATGAATTAGTGTACCTACTGACGTTTAAAGTCCACTAATCTGTCGTTCAACACACCATGTAGTACCTACAATGGAAACGCACAGGAGCTACTCGTGGCGTGACTGTGCGAAGAGCGATACAAAGCGAAGGAAGCTAGGACTCAATTATGTTTAGTTTTAATTTCTGCGTCGTTTCGGAACATTTCCTTATATTTAACATAATTAACTCGTGGGTTTGACTTGCGGCTTTAAAACAAAAAATAGTAAAGTAATTGGATAATTGGGAGTCAGTCAAATGATGTTTGAATTTTATAGAAGTTTTGGGTTGTTTGAAAACGAGAATTATTTAACAGGCCACCCTGTTGAACTTTTCAGAAATTAAATTTCATGTACAGTTACCATATTATTTTGTGGTCCCACGTTGGGCGCCATTGGCATTGTTGGCGCCCAAGGGTGGGACCATACATTATACCTAATCGATATTAGTGATAAACTGGATGAACGAGCAGAAACTTGGAACTTTGACCAATTTATTCGTTCAAATCATATTGCAAAACAAATGAATCTCCATTAAATAATGAAAAAGATTAAAAGGCAGACGAACTTGCATGCATAATCCATACTAATATAATAAATGCGAAAGTGTGTGTCTGTCTGTTACTTTTTCACGCTTAAACCACAGAGCCAATTTCGATGAAATTTGATACAGATATAGTTTGACTCCCGGGAAAGGATATAGGCTACCTTTTGTCGCGAGGAAAGAGCTTGAAGGGGTTGAAATAGGGGATGAAAGTTTGTATGGGAGTCCGTCATTATTGAAAATAAAACCATGAACATTTGTATTTAGGCACATAAATAAATAAACATATGTTCAAGCGTTTTTTAAAAATAAGGATCTTAAAAATAATGAAACGTTAAACGTTTTTACTATATTCGTTATGAGGTGTACAATAAAGTATATAATAATAAATAAATGACTGTCCGAAGTAACTATTCCACGTGGACAAAGTCGCGGGCGAAAACTAGTCATCCATAATTTTAAAGAGCGCAACTCATACTCTTAATAGTCAGCAAGCCGGTTGTGTGTGAAAAAAAGAAAAAAAGAGCTAAGTAAGTTCATAAGTATCAAACAGAATTGAATTCCAATTAATTTGAATCAGTTAATGCTTTTTCAGTAATAAATTTCACAAGGTTGTACACTGAAAGCGTCTAGGTCAAAACAATGTACCTACATTCAACTACTACAGAAAATTATGTCAATTGCAACTGAAAATGCAATACCATCCACAGTATCAGCGAACACCACAGTAATTTAGAAATCCTGAACAACCAATATCCAATAGCAATGAATCATGCTAAACCGTTAATAACTGAACGATACTTTTGCACGCGCATGCAGTTTCATAATTATTGATGTCGCATTCCGATTGCATAAATTGAATACTTGATAAGTTATGTAATGGGTTCGTAAATTTTGGAATTTATTGAGTTGTCTGCGTCATTGCGTTTATGAGGTCAGCATTGTAGTGAATGCTTTGTGTGACGATCATCAATACGTTTCTTAAATATAGTGCTTTAGTTTTGGATGAAGGTTTTATTTTAAATTAACTTACCTTAACGAACATTAACAGATTGGTGTTACTGTGTTTATATCAAAGGCGAACGGCAGGGTTGTATGGGAGTTTCGTACACCTAATAAAATATCGTGTTTTGGGATATTTTTTGTTTTAATTGGTAGTCAATACGATAGGCAAGCCCTTTTAAAATTCTTAGATTTTTAGAAGTTGGGACCTAAAAGTTATAACCAGTTTTATTTTTGAGGTTATGTCCCAATAAATATTATTACGTGTAGGCACATAACATTGTTTTGGTGAAAAAGGATATGTTCTAGATAGCTGGTGCTATCTTTGTAGTGTTTTGCTTATCATTAAGTTGGCAAATTGACATGAGAATTGTAACTATTCAGTAGGGTGCTTAAGGAGAGACCTAGGTACGTCCAGCAGCGGTCTGCAATAGTTTGATGATGATGATGAAGTGCTGATGGAGTGTTGAGTGTTGGTAAATAAAACAACTTTGTTTTTGTAGGAACTTACATATTTTATTTTATTGTTCTTATAATTACTTAATCGATTCTTAATTTTATTTCATCTAAGAAAGGGGCCGGTAGCTCCACTCAACGTAAGAATAGCCAGATAATTTGCTTAATTGCTCAGATGCAGTTACAAACCACAATCCAAAACAACAGCAAAGAACTGAACAGAGACTCGGAAAGATTTTCCTAACCTGTCAATAAAATAATTGACAATACAAAAAAAAACATTGATGGCGAAAATAATTCCTAGAATTAAATAGTTAATTATTAAGATTGTATGCAATAATTATTCATTGTAAGGTGTAATGTGTAATTGGTTAATTATATTTAGGTACTGTTATTTCTATTTTTAAATATATTTAAATCTTTTAATTGCTATAAATTATTAATCCGGACTTCTAAAAATACTAATGTTACATGAAAATGAATGGTTTAGTTGCCTTAATAAGTGGTACAAATTCTATCACAGAACTACAAAAAAGGTATGTTGTACGAATTCTGCCGTTCGCCTTTGATTGTATAATTTTGAGCACGGCAAAACATCTGTTTTTTAACACGAAATGTGACCTTGCTATTGCACACCGAGACATTACCTAATAAAAGGTTAACAATGTGAATCCAGTACAAAATTAAATAATTCACCTCTGTTGATTGATCAATCTAACGCTAAAAAATCTAACAAAATAAAAACGTTTAAATTCTCGGCGACAATCAAAATCAAGGGTGATTAGACGTATTTTGACAGCTTGCGTCTCAGTTGCAAATGCTCCTTCCAAATACCTACAGCTGGTCGATTCTGTATGGAATGACAGCTCTCTCCGTGATCACGTGACATCTTGATTGTATGGATTGACAGCTCACCTTGTGATAACTTCACCCAAGCTTCGATGTGTTTACAGGATCAACCGGCTGGAATTGTCCTTCTGATGTTCGATGAAACGAGCCTGGTTTTTTTCTTTTGTTTCAGCAATATATTCCGCGCTGTGACGCTGTCCATGCCACTGTCGATACTATGTTAAATTGTTGATGATGTTAATTATATCAGATTCCTGGAACTGGTCCTTTGACGTTTGAATTTTCGTTTGTTAAGATTTTTCCCAGTAATGTGATTTTTGACTCAAATACATTTAGATTAAGATTTAAATACATTACCTACTGTTATCCAGAAAGTTCCATTAGACGATGCAAGACTTCTATAAAATGCTCGTTTTATGACTAAACAGTGTTTTTAGAAATCTATCCTGCACCTTCCTTCTTGGTATTGAGTGAAGGAGGAAAAGAAAGCCAAAAATAATATGAATGGATTGCGTTAGAATGATATGATAAAAGAGAGTGAAAAATAAGTGACGATTGACAGGGGCGAATGAAAGAAGAAAACGTGCTGCATTGACCAGAAGTAACACGACAAGCATGCAGCCAGAAACATTACCCGCCAGCATGTTGTAAAGTTTTTTTTTTCTGAAAGTCAAAATCATCAGTGGCGACTACCAGAAATGCACCGAGTCAATGAAGTTCGACGAGTCCCCGAGAAACAATTAAGCAGTAATAATAACACTGTTTCAAAGAGGTTCTAAACAACGCGACCTAAATATAATCAAATCGATATAAGTAAACGAAGCGAACCATTGCATTCTAGCTTTCATTAACTATTCATGTATGGACACAGCTGGTGAAGTCACTGCCATTAACGTCTTCTTAAATATTTATACAGAAATGTGAATTATTGGGAATAGAAGGGCTCCTATGATGGGGTTTTGAATTGTTTAATATTTGAATGAGTATTGAACGAAGGATTAGTACAGGCGGATATCTTGAGTAATAAATTGTGTTTATTGAGTTGCGTTTTGGGATCGAAACATCCTACGATCATTAAGAAGATTCAGTTCAGAAAGTATACTTTATCTCCTTTTCATCATTTTGGGTAACACTCACACCAAACACTCACAAGGTGAACCAATGACTTGGTGAGTGCTGCATGCGAAAATACCAGGACAGGCCAATTTCCAACATGTTGACGTCATTCAGTTGAATTGATGATGACAATGATTCTGAGCCCGAGCCTTTGAACAAAATGACACATAACCTTTTGATGTGTAATTTTAACAGTTTGAATAATGCGATTTTTGAGTTTTTATTTTTTATTCATGTCCTTCAACAAGGACAAAGACTACAACAGCACCATGAAGAAAAAAAACAACATTTAAAATAAAACCCCTCCAAGATAACTAAGGCTATGACCACAATTTTATTAAAACCCCATTAGGAACTAATGCAAGTGCTGGAGGAAATTAAAGCGATGTAGCGAATGTAGCCCATTTCTTTAATTGCGAGGAGTATTGATCTCGGACTTACGGTTTTATGTAATCCAAGCAATCGTGGCTATGGATGTTGCCTTATTTGCTAATAATTACGATAATTAATTGGTTTTAGTGTATTAGTTTTTCTTGTTCTTTCTTTGTGTTGGCTTTGCTGAGAAACAACGAGGTTGACAACGATGTTTTGAATTGATCGATGTGTACACTACCGCTAAGCGTTTCTATTACGTGTGTTATTTAAAAAACTTTTTTCTTTGTTCTTGTTCATGCGATGCGGAAGAATGAGAAGATGTCGTGAATATAGTTTTAAGTATAAATTTGAATGGCTAAAGAAGTAGGAGAAGATGATATAAACGAGTGAATATCTTTAGGCTGTTTGAAAGTTGACATGCTGCACTCATCATCATCATCACATCAGCCAAAAGACGTCCACTGCTGGACATAACCCCCTTTGGGGGAGCCCAAAGGGGGTTTGCCATAGTTGCCACACTTAGCAGGCGGGTTGGCGATCTCAGTGTATCTGTTGCAATGCAAAGAGAATGCTGCTGCCCATACCCTGGTGAGATCCTTAGTCGCCTCGCACGTCACTCACGGGACGTGATGGGATGATGCTATTCTTTTACGTCCGACACCATACCATGATGATGACAAGTTTTTCAGGACAAATATACTAACGTTGTCAATTATGTTTTACTTGACTCTAAAGTTTTTCCACATACCTAAGGTTACTGAGACGCTTTCTACAATAACTTGTTTTATCGCGGTTTCTTTTTATTATTTTGCATAAAAAGCTAAGCCAAAAAATGTTTTTAAAGTTATTATTTTTTCCCACAGAGATTTGGTGCAAAGTTAACAAAAATCCACCGTGATTTACGGTTCAACAGCCAATAAACAAATTAAATATTAATCATATTAAAAGTTTCCCATGTTACATCGGTTTTCACGAGATTGCATTGTTGGATTGTCCAGTGTACGCTGACCTGCACCTCCTGTCCCATCTTTTACAAATTCGGAACATGGAGAGGGAAGTGTTTTTAGACGCAGAGGTCAGGGAAGTCTGGTGATTGAAGTCGACCCGAGGGTACACAATTAGTAAAAGTTAAACATAAATTGGGCCCAAACTCGATGTATGGGGCAGTTCCTCATTTGCACTACGGGAGAGTATAGATTATAGATAGCTAATTTGTTCAGGAGTACTCAAACACAAAACTTTATCAAGTTCGAAAAGCTATTGTGGATATTTTTGACGTGACAACGTCTAATAAATCGATGAACGCCGGCTGCACGCACGAAAAAGGATGACTCATTGTGACGTTACGTTCATTGTAACGTTACGCTCATTGTAACGTTACGATCATTTCATCAATGTTTTGTTATGACATTGTTTTGTTATGACATTGTCTCGTTAAACTATCGTCCGTAAACCGACTTTACTGGCAACCAATTTTTTATTTAAAAATCTCATGGGGCTCCGATAATATTTTGGTGATGGACGAAATAGTAATTGTAATTAAACACCCTTGATTAAAAGTAGGCGCTCCATGTATTGATTTAGTCACACAAAAAAATTACCAAAATGTTTTTGAGAATGAGCTAGACACATGGTGATTTATATAAATAATTGATAGACGAGGATGGAGCATGTTTGCTTAGAAGTAACATGTTCACTCTTAACTTAAAAACCCCCAGGTTGTAGCTATCCGGAAATATCTAATCTCTTGTTAAAAAAAGAAAACGTTTATTTGGCACTTGGGCACACACACTCTTAACGCCTACAGCAATCACCCAGAGCGTATAAAAAAATGACCACTACATACATCGCCTACGCTGAACACTCAAAAACTGACTTTTCCCTCAAAGAGCAACCCACCCACTTCAATCAAAACAAAACAGCGCTATACCGTCAATAATCCCATTAACATTCGACTGCAAAGGCTCAACATAACCCCAAAATAGTTGGCATATTTGGTACCGAAATGACACATTGCGGGGCCAAAGCGCCAAAGTTCGTCGGTGATTCGGCCATGTGATTGTTAAAACTTTGTCGAATGTGGCCGGGTTAGAATGTAAGGGTTACTGTGGGGTCTGTGGGCTGAGCTGCACTGAGGGTTTTCTACCGTGTATTTTGTGAACGTAATTTGTAGTTTTTATTTATTCATAATTTATTTATAGTTTGTTTTTTTAATAATAACAGACGCACTGATCAGTATATAAGGTTAAGCAACGCTTGCCAAGGTTGGTCTGTGGATGGGTGACCATCTTAACATACCAAGTTTCCTCCGTGCCTCGGAAAGCACGTTAAGACGCTGTTCATTTTTAGATCTTTGACAGTCGTTACGGATTGTCAAAAGCCAGTCGACTGATGCCATTCTGCAAAAAACTCCGTGTTACCCAGTTAATAGGTTGTGGAGGTCTGGTAGGCAGCCGCTCCACTTAAAATACTGGTATTCAGCTCAATCCGGTTTGACTGGAAGCCGACCCCAATATAGTTGGGAAAAGGCTACGATGAATGTATTATTATTGATAGGCTTGCGATTGGTCACAATCTCACCTGATAGACAGCGATGATGTGGTCGACGATGGAGTACGCTTGCCTAAAAGTAACCTTTTCTTTTTACTCATGACTTAAAGACTCCCAGGGTTGCAGCTGTCAGGAAACACAGTGTAGGGAATCCTACTCCTTACCTGTACGAACAATGAATGTATAATTATAATTATTATTTTACTTGTAGTTTTATATGTATAAGAATACCTAAATATAAATAGAATAATATAACAGCTACTTCATCTACATCGACTTCGAACTCGTAACATGAAACTTGTTTAAGAAGGACCACCATAAAGAATGGCATGAAAACGGAAAGACGAAGCCATTTTTCTATCACTGATGGATTCTTCCCGCGACTTTGTCCTCGTGGAAGTTAACTATACCATAAAACGTATCCAATAGAACTTGGATAGTGTTGAATATTTGAAATCGGTTAACGATGTGTCAATGTCATCAGCCAGGCAATTCTGTAAACATGTTGAAGTGATGGCTTGGGTGAAGTTATCACAAAGTGAGCTGTCAATCCAAAAAATCAAGGTGTCACGTAGTCACGAAGTAAGCTGGGGGTGTGTGCGAGTGTGCATGAAGTGAACTGTTATTTAATCTTATTAGTTCAGACAGCTCAGTTCATGTTCACTTCACCTAAGCTTACACGGTGAGAGCTTTACAGAACCCTACTGATGTTTAGCTACTCAAAACAATTTCTTTAGGCGCGTTATGCACTTTTTGGGTGAACAAAAATCATGGAACTCGCGTCATCGTCACCGAACGCTTTCCATGAGCTATACGTATACTGTGTATAATGTGTACTTTTTGGCTGAACAAAAATCATGGAACTCGCGTCATCATCACCGAACGCTTTAGCTTTCGTTTAGTTTTCACTTTTATCGCCAGTCCCCAAAGACTGCCCCGCATGTTTTTTTTATTATACTTTATTATTATTCAAATTTATTCCTCTACAGCTACATACCTTATCAGCGTAGTTAGAATCCTAAAGAAATTATCTGCGTATACATAGTAGGAACATACAGTTCTGTAAATGTGGAGGGACTATTACCGAAGTCTGTTTGCGCGAGTTCACACGAGTTTAGATAACTTAGTTAACAATAAGACCATTTAGTTCTTGTGAGTTTATTCGTTTAGTTCATAATAGTTGTGTTAGCGAAAATGGTTTTCTGATAATGGTGTACATCTGGATTTTATGGATCTGTTAGAGTAAAATGATTTGTTAAGTTGTATTATAGAGGCCAAATAACTTATCTTGTATTGCTTTAAATTATATGATTCTGCTTTTACATAGCTTTAAAATTACAGTGAATTAGAATTCTTTGACTACGTGTTATTTAAGTATTTTTTAAACAATTTAAAAAAAAGGAGGAGATTCTCAATTCGGTTGTATTTTTTTATATTTGACTCAGTCATTTATGAACCAATTTAAGGAAATCTTTTTATGTGAAAGGATGTACTTTCCGGTTTGTCCCATAGAAATTTTATCAAAATCGGTTCAGTACTTTGGCTTTTAAATCAAAATAGCTGTAAAAATATACCATCCAAGTAAACGAAATTGCGTATTTTTCTTTTCTGTGACTTTGCAGTGGTGTTGTTAGGTGTGGGGTACCACTAAAAAGTGAAAAATAAAATACTTTTTACAAAAAAAAATCAACCGACTTTTTTGTCAAAAAGTTTTTTTTTTCAATATTACGTTTATTGAGTTGTTCGATGAACTCGCTATCGATTTTTCTTAATTATTAAAAAAAATATATATAAACTTTACTTACCTAAGTCAGCTTTAGGTTGATTGACCTATTCTGATAGGTATAAATTATACAGTATGCTTCAAATTCAAAATCATTTATTTCGTGAACACAGGGTACATACAATAGATATTACAATAATAAATAAGCTCCGAGCTGTGTTCCGCCAAAAAGCATACAAAATATCAAAGGATTTTTTACAAACATACATTCTATAAATTCAAAATAATTATAAATCATGTCAAATTTAGATACAATTATTGATATCAAGTAAAATAAAGTAAAAGGAACCAAAGAATACAAAATAAAGATAATAATGTCATTAATTCAATAATACAACAATAATCAAGAGCAAATAATATGTCAAATAACATAAAGACAGATGCAATTAAATTAAAAAGGAATTGAGATTAAAGTTTGTCATTTAAATATTCGTCAATAGAATCAAACCTTGTTAATTAACAATTTGAACAGATTTTTTTTAAATTCGTTAATGTTCATACATGAGATAACTTGTCCTGGTAACTTATTATATAGTTTTTGAGCCATTGCATAAAAGCTTTTGCTATGAAATTTTGTTTTAGTTGCTAACACCTGCAACTTTGTTGAGCACCGTTTACTTTCTACAAATCTATATAAATTCATTTTGTGTTTTATAAAAATACAGGCTTCATAAATATAGAGTGACGGTAAAGTTAATATATTTAGTTTCTGAAAATGTGGCTTGCATGATTCTGTTTTTTTTTTATCTTACATATAGCTCGGATACATTTTTTCTGTGCTATAAGTACTTCTTGAATCTTAGGGGCATTCCCCTAGTATATGAAGCCGTACCGCAGCGTCGAGGCGACATAACCATGATATGCTGCTAGTAGGGCGGCCTTATTGGCGATTTTACCCAGTAAATAGAGAGCATATGAGAATCTGCTACGCTTTGCACAAACATTTTCAATTTAAGTCCTCCATGTCATGTCGTGCTCAATATGTAGTCCAAGAAATTTTGTTACACTAGCTTCAAGTATTTCATTTCCTTTATAGTGTATATGAAATTGTGATTTTTCTTTGTGTCTAATTTTGAAATTCATAACTTTAGTTTTGGTTAGATTTATTTTGAGGTTATTAGCATTTAACCAGTCGATAATAGTAATAAAGCTATCGTTTACGTGCTTTTCTATTTCTTTTGTAGTGCCAAAATCATAAATAACAGTGCTGTCGTCGGCAAATAGTGACATCTGCTGTTCGAGTACTCGGGGAAAGTCATTAATATAGCAGATAAAAAGCAATGGTCCCAACACCGAACCCTGCGGCACGCCACATGACAGTATTCTAGAGCTAGAGCAGTAAACTACCTCAGTTTTGGTCTTTACATTTACTCTATTAATTTGTGTAATTTGACTTCTATTCTCCAAATAAGATTTTATCAGATTAAGCACGTTACCTCTGATATCATATCTTTTCATCTTAGTTAATAGCGTTTTATGGTCTACATAGTCAAATGCCCTGGTCAGGTCCATAAATATCGCCATCACTGTTTTTCTTTTATCCATGTTATGATGACTTTTTATCCAAAAAGTTATAAATAGCCGTATTAATGGTTCTATTTTTCCTAAAGCCCATTTGTTCTTTGCAAAAAATGATATTTTTTTCTAAATAGTTGTTAATGCTATTGTATAGAACCTTCTCAAAAAAATTAGAAAAAATAGGTATCAGTGCAACCGGCCTATAATTGGTAACTTTTGTTTTGTCGTCCTTTTTGTGTAATGGCTTTATTATTGAAATCTTTAACTTATAGGGAAAAATGCCTTTCTGAATACTATTGTTTATTATATCACTTAACATGGGCGCTACAATATGAGCATTTTGATTACTTTGGTGTTAATATCATCATAGCCTGTACTGTTCGTGTTTTAAGACTATTTATTATTATTGTAACTATGTCTTTTGGTACGATTGGTGACATAAACATAGATTTATGCGATGCTGGTGTGCTAAAAATATTTGTTTTTGAATAGTTAGTATTCGGTTGAACAGAGGATACGAAATAGTCATTAAATTGTTGTGCTATCTCTTTGGGGTTAGTTATGTAATTGCCATTTACATTAATCGCATCAACAATACATACATACATACATGTTGCATGTATTAAGTATGTAACTACACATTACATTAAGATAATACACCTATTTTACGTCCGTAACATCTCACAACCTCAGGTTCAGTTGAAAACCAGCGTCAGACACGAGTTGTCTGGCAGTTATGCTCAATTGGATCTCTTTAGTGCAGCCGTGAGGCATACTTTAATATGAACCGAAAAGTTTTTTTTTATATCTTAGTTATTTTTTCGTCTGTTTGTCCTGAAAACTTGTTGTGCGTCTTTGTGTTTGTGCCAAATATACGTATTGTTACGAGCTTGGGGTTTGTAACACTAAAAACAGCCGATTAAATAACCAAATTGACACTTTAATTTAAAAACACTAATTTAAACTTTAAACTCACTAATTGTAAAACACAACTTCACTACTGATCACTTTAATTGCACTTGAAGATCGCTTTTGAAGTAGTCGCTTGTATTGCAAATCCAATACTGACTCGGTCGCGGAATAAGCGCTCCTTATATAGATCAGATAATTCTAGAAACTTCTATTCTCGAAACATCTGGAAAGTACTCGTAACTACCGCTGCCGACTGACCAGATATCGAGAAGTGTAGAATGTTCTGGCAAAGAAATGTCTAGAAGGTACTTGACTCGACTAGTTCTGCTACTCGATACTAGATGGCGCTAGTAGTAACTTAATGTACCCGACATTAATTCTGGCGCGTAACAGTATTTTCTATCTTTCTTTTCACATTCTCAAATAGTAGGCACAAAATATGTTATAAGGTGTTGCAGCACAAATAGAAATCCTGAAACATTCTACCTTGTTGTCTTTCATTCAATATAATCTAGAAATCAACCCCCTAAGCCTCGGTTATTTTAGGTTGCAAGTCCCTGAATGAAAGAGGTTGCTATTTGTTATAAAACCTCTCTACACTTTTTTTACTACATTTGCATGCTTTTTAATTAAGAACGAGAATTAGCCTTCTGATTTCCAAATTATTTTACTGATTGAAAGTCACACTGTCGAAAGTCTCAAAGCATGTATCCCACAAAAGAGCACAGTTCCTGTGGAAGCTCATTGAAGCGGAGCCGCGAGACAAGCCATAAAATAAACAAAACCCGTTTTTAGTTCCCGACCACCAGTTTTGAAGGGAAACTTCCCGGTTTTAGTATATTTTCAGGGACAATTGGAACAGCCTTGATTTTGTCGCAGTTTTTATAATTGGTATTTTCTTTAACAAAATCCTTTAATTCAGACCTTGATCCATATTATGTTAGTATTACACACACTTATAAGCTATGTTAGTACAAAAATATTAAAAGTTTATTTTTTATTTTTTCTACTACTTACTCACCTGACGCACCGGGCACATGTACATGCACTCAATGCCCTATGATGGTGCATTTATTACACAATTTATGGTCTTGTTCATAGTTTATTGTTCTTTCAGATACGAACTTCTTTTGTTTTTCGTACATACGTACACGGTAATTAGACGTTTTCTGGTGTATTCGGAAACAAGGGTGCTAGGTTTTTGTTCTACATACCTAAATTAATTCGAGACTATTGTTCAAAGTTCCTCCATGTATATACTGAGCAATTCGGTGGAATTATCAAATTAATAACAACAAACCATCTCGTTTTTTTAAGACTAGAACATTCACATTCGAACAGTTTCGTAGCCTTCTAAAAGGTGGACCGATGACCTGGTGAGGGTCGCGGGTAGCCGATGGATGCGAGACGCACAGGACCGGTTGGTGTGGCGACACTTAGGGAAGCCTATGTCCAGCAGTGGACGTCTTTCGGCTGATATGATGATCATGACAAACGCAGCAGCAAACTATAAAAAACACGTCTAATTTCCCTACATTTTGTCAACTTTTTGATATTGATTGTCTGGCGCTGAGATGATAGTGTGACTTGAATTTTGGCGCTTTTTAAGTACGAGAATTATTGGCCTTCAGATCGTAGGAACAAAACTGCCTGTCAAAATAACTTTCTACAAAAAAAAAAAAATACAACCGATTTCCAAATAAAAAATACTACAAAGTATAAAATAACCTTAATTTCTGAAGTCGGTGTTTTCGGTTGTTTCTTCATTTTTTTAACAGCGAACTCGGTTGTTGGTTTTTGTAAAACGTTTTTTTTATTTTTTACTTTTTAGTGGTAGGTACCCCACAACTAACAACACCAGTGGAAAGTCACAGGAAAGCAAATTTTGCAATTTCGTTTACTTGGATGACATATTTTTTACAGCTATATCGATTGAAACCAAAGAACTGAACTGATTATAATGATTTTTTTATGAGACCAGTCGGAAAGTACCTATATCTTTTGGTTTTTTTTTATTCTTTGAATTTTAGGGACTTTTATAACGCACAGCGTATGCCAGTCCAGTTTGAAAGTATATCCTTTTACATAAAAATAATTTTTCAAATCGGTTCTAAAATGGCGGAGTTGAGGTAATAAACACATAATAACACACAATCGAATTGAGAATCAACTCTTTTTTTTGAAATCGTTAAAAAATGAATGCCTTGCCATGCCTTTTTCACCTGTAACAAATATAAATATTTTATATTCTTTGCCCACAGATTCACATGTGGTGAACCGCAAGCTGATAGACGTACCGCAGTTTGAGAGACCCATAGGCAACCATACGTTCCACATCGGCAAGGAGGCGCTTCTTGGGTGCTCTGTCATCAACCTGGGGAAGCATAAGGTAAGGAGTTTGTGATCTAAACATTTTCCATAAGTATCTTTACAATATAGAGACATTGATACGACAATAAAAATAAATGAAACTGGCAATACTGGTTCATATGAATATTATGAAATTATTATAAATCCTGTAACCGAAATTAAAAATAAACTTTTCAATCAAATAAAACGTCAAAAAACTCAAACCAGTCAAGGATAGTGACTACTATTCTGAATAAATATTCCAAGCAGTCTGTTGCAGTTAGTGACATCAAATCTGTGATAAAAGACAATATATTCCTATAAATTAGAATTGCCAGTGTTTTGATTTATTGTCGTATCGACGTCTCCACCTCATCTCCACCATATTCAATGAAAACTGACAGACTAACATATCAACGCACAGCTTAAACTACTGGGACTAAGAACACGACATTTTGCGCAAAGGTCCCTTTTATGATGTAGGTATATGAACACTAAGAAGGATTTTTTTTTAATTCGACCTTAAGGCAGCCTGTCCATTGGCGCAGAGTGAGGCGGCGGAGCGGAGCAACGGAGTAATGCGGAGCGGAGTTGCGGACTATGTCTGTCCATTTATGTGGATTAAGGTAGTGTGGAGCGTAGTTGCGGAGGCCACGTGACGAGTTATTTAAGCGGGCAAAAGTTTTTTCCGCTTCCTCTAGTCCGATCCAGCCTGTCCCTAGCTGTCCTCTCCTCAGCGACGCCCTAAGCCGAGGCCCGTACCCTACAGGGGGTGCCCTTTTTTATAAGCCCTGGCTGGGAGTCTTTAATATTATATTAAGGCCACCACAGGCAAGCCCGGTTTAGTAGTCGAAAACCTAATAGGTTGAACTGCGAGACGCCATTCACAAAAAAAAAAAATATATCCGCTTTCCCGCTCCGCTTTCTCGCTCCGCTTCCGGGTTTTATATGCTTCTTTAAACAAGTTCACAAATTCCTGTCCACCAAAGCGGAGCGTAGATTTTATACGAATCCATTGGTTAATATTGGCACAACTCCATTCCTCTCGTCTCCTCTCCTGTGTGGACAGTCAGCCTTAAAAAGGGGAAAATCGTTTGCAATAAATCTGCGCAGACGAAGTCGCTGTCGAAGTGCTGACATTTACTGGGTATAACGGAACGGTGTAACTATTTTGCAAAACTGATTCTGCCCTTAAATATGAGCAACTTTCCTTAAGGTAGTCAAAGTCAAATCCCAAAATAAAAATTGGATTTTCCGCATACAAAGTTATCATCAGCTGATCAAATTTTTTTTTTGGTTTTCTGTCCGTCTGTCGCCAAGCTGTATGTATCTCATGAACCGTGATAGTTTTCATTCAGTTATGTTCTCAGATAGAGGAAGAGGTTTAGGTAAATTACTAAATAACAACCTGAGTTAGTTAGTATACTACACAGTACACAGAATTATTGTATGCCAGGGTCAAACTACAAGCATATAACGGAATTAGTTACAAGAAATGTATATAAACCAGATACCAATTTAACTGTATTTATAGCAAATAGTTTAAAGGTAAAAAAAGAAGATATAACTGACTGTGTAGCGGAGATGCTAAAGTTAGTGTAAAAAAGTAATATTATGTGCTTTTCCATATTTTGATAACAAAACAATTATATTCACATGCTTAATAAGCATGTACACTTCTTAGTACTTAAGGGAGCTTTCAAGTATTCCGTAACGCAATTTTCGCAGATTCTTGACACTCCCTCCCGCGCCGTAACGTTTATCTGTACCCCCCCTCCCCCTCCCTAAACGTTACGTATCATCCAAGTGACAATTTTTACCTAAAAGTTACAATTATGTCTACTACTCTCATGTTACCAATTTTTTTAATTAATAAATGTAATTTCAAGAAAAATATTGATGTTTATTTTTGTTTGGCAAAATGACTACTGTTTAGTGACTGTGTAACTCGAAAATATGTTTAGTGAGCTAGCGTTAAATAAAAAAAACAATGTTACATAAAGCGTTGTTCGAACACCCCTCCCGCCCCTGTAATGCATCACAACGTTTTACAAGACCCCCCTCCCCCCGAATTGCGTTACGTAGTACTTGAACGCCCCCTAAGTCATGATAGTGAAAAATTTGTTTTTGTGGACATCAACAATTTTGATCAGAAATTAAAGTCGACAAGGGATACAGTCTACCTGCCTATTAAGTTTAGACACCATATAACTATAAACGCAGACATAAGTATCTAAGTAGCTATAAAGGCAATATGTTGGCCCGCAGGTTTGTACGGTGTACAATAGAAGTGAAAATAACTCTTTTTAAGGCTTTTTGCCAGTCCCTGTACACGTGCACCCTGTGGGTTCGATATACGCAAAAGTCATACAACGCCCTAAGAGTTCAATACAACAATGCCTTCAGGGTGTTGTTGGGGCTCCCACGTTACTGCAGTGCATCAGGAATGTTTTCTGAAGCGCACACTGATGGCTTCACCACCATCCTTCGGAAAAGGTCGGCATCCATGATGGGCAGGGTGCGTGGGAGCCTCAACAGCATACTGAGAGTCATTAGTGATAAGCCGTGTTGCGCCATCATGGCGCACTGGGTACATACACATGTGCATGTGCCCGGTGCGTCAGGTGAGCGCAATAAATATATGAATTAAAAGTAGTGTTTTATTGTGTCTGTTACTAACAAAGTTTTTTAAGTAGCGTGTATTACTAACATCATATGGATCAAGGTCTGAAATAAAAATATTTTATTTTATTTTTTATTTTTATTTATTTATAAGTAGTATGTCGAAGTCTTGTTCCGTAATTTACACCACAATTATTAGTAATAATACTAATGTACAGGTACATTAAATAACTGTAGCGCTGATGCTATACATATTTATAATAATTGTAGGAAGGAGTTACCGTGTGTCTCATTGCCTGGTGATGGCATGGGAGTCTTGGGGCTCACTCCGGATGCAACTTTAAACTAATTTGTAGGACAACAGAGGATACCAATAACAGTATAACCTCATCTACAATCAACCAGGTATCTTCTAGCTCTCACACAGCTAATTATAATAAGGGGGCTAAGCAGAAATCTTTGAAATTATTTTATCAGAATATTCAAGGCTTTGCTTCGAAACAACTTGAAATGGAATTATTTTAAGAAAAAATAATGTCTGACATTATTTGTTTTGCTGAGCATTGGCTAAAGGATTTTATATTAAATGCTAATTAATTATGATAATTGTAATGTGGGAAGTTGTTTTAACAGGAAATCAATGCTACGTGGGGGTTCATTAACGGCACATGTGTGAGTACTGTGTAGGTACCTAAAACGACTTTTTTTTTGACTTGAATGTGCCCTGGTGGTTACATTTAAGTCAAATGGGGAAAGTCAAGTGGGAAGTGTTATGCTCACTCAAAAGTCTAGCTGATGGTGGCGCATGTGTTGTATCATTTGGCTCCCTTCAATATAGTTGAGCCGAATGGTGCTGACGCGTGCGTCATGTTCGTGAACGGACGCCGTCAGTTGAGACTGGTCATCTCTCAGCTGCCATGGTTTATGTTAATGATTCGTTGACTCCGGACGCTTTTATCGTGCATTGTTTTTCATATCTTTCTCACATATGTATGTTTAATTTCAACAAGAATGATGTAAGTAACCAAAACATTGTAAAACAAAAATGATTTAAGAGTGTCCGCGGAGTTTCTTGCACGTTCTTCTCCATAGAGATCTACGCTTTGGAACGTGCAAATAGCTTCATCTCTTTTGACTGACCAACCTTGACAATTCAAAAGTGCCTGTAAATGGTTTAATTGAAATAAATAATTTGAGTTTGATTTTTTTTGAGTTCTTATTTTTTTTCTATGTGGATTCATGATGTGGTACATTTTGATATTTGTTATTTTAAATAAAATTGTGAAAAAATACAGAGTGAGTTATACGGAGAAATTGTACGTCAGTCAAGTTGACAGCCGGGCCACAGATTATAATTATTATAATAAACACGGAAAGACTTTCTATAAAATTCAACATATTATATTCCACGAGAAAAAAACGAAACACGCAGGAAGTTCATTTTCTCGTTGCCATAAAATATTTTATTCAACCTGTACTCCATAAAAATCTTAACAATCCTCTTCATAACCCTATCCTACATTAAAACTTTAATGAGCAAAGCGTCTGAGACATTAATTTGCTGGTTGCTGGTCATTACGGGATGTTTATGGGCAGGTGGCCGGAATTATGGCCACCATTAGGTTCTGACTTTACCTGGGGTAGGTACTTACTCGTACTTGGATGGGAAATGTACTTCAGCAGACAAGTCGGGTAGCAATATGGAGAGCCGGAATTTAATTTAGTAAAAATTCTTTAGTCTATATTTTCATTTATATATCTTCAATTTCTCACAGATCTTTCAAACAGTTTTTTTTTATATAAATTGAAATTGTTAAATAATAAGAGTAAATTATTTCCTTAAAACTTATTGAATCGCTTCTCCGTCTGTATCTAACGGCTTGGTTTAAGCTAGGTAGGCAGTTCTGGCCATTGTTGATTTAGAAAGTTAGATAGACAGAAGAGAAACGACCTTAAGCATCAAAAACGTGTATTTATACCGACACTGGCCATTACAGAGCCAATTCAAAAGTAAATTTCAAAGTAGTTTGACTGTTACTTCGTATAGATGAACTCAGCTCACCTCAATACTCCGTCTTACAGACCATTGCGCTAGAAAACAAGTGTAATTACCCTCCTCTATAAAAATTACTCCAATTTCGCAAACGTCTTTTCTAACACGGCTTTATTTTCAGTATTTACCACAGAACGCCGAAACGCCTTAGCGGCCTTTCCATACAAACCAAGCGTATTTGCTTTTTTTTCAAATTGACACCTCGTGACACGTCTAACTATGGCAATGATAGCGATTAGTGAGGGCGCTTTTCCAGAGATAGACTAATGGGATTCATTCATTTTCCCAGTCTGGTTTAACGTAACTCTGATGGAAAAGGGCTTGGTATTTGTGCATACAGGAAATCCTGAGACTGAACTCTAATCACTTGTAAAGAGTATTAACCTTTTGAACGCCAGAGCATAAATGCATCAGCATGCCCCCGACGCCAAGCCACAAATTCGCTGTACTTTTTGTCACATATTTGTGACGTTTGGCGTACGGGGCACGCGCTTTCTTGTCTTGTATACGTGATAATGGCGTTCAAAAGGTTAAAGAAGCTGAAAGGAGTCCGCTGCAAAACTTTGGCACAGCTTCACTACGCAACCTCGCACCACGCAAGCTCCTTGCACAACTTCGAATTTTCACAGAGCTGCTTCACATCCTCACACCGCCTAGCTACCTCTCACATCTCATGGAAATATTGAATTTTTTCACGCCTATCCCAGGAAACGACTATAATGTTTAAACAAATAACTTTTCAAGCAGTCTGATGTAGGTACATAGCTGGCGGCATTTATTGTAGTTCAATCACAGATTCGATAACACCTACTTTTTAACGTTTTAGTGAGTGACATTTTCGGAGGAGCTCGTGGCTAAATAATAACGGCTGCACGGGTCGATCTCTAAGGTTACGCAACGCTTGCCCAGGTTGGTCTGTGGATGGGTGACCATCTTAACATACCGAAACTCTTCCGTGCCTCGGAAAGCACGTTAAGCTGTTGGTCCCGGCTGTCATTTGTAGATCTTTGGCAGTCGTTACGGATAGTCAGAAGCCAGATAATCTGACACCAGTCTTGCCAAGGAGTACCATGTTACCCAGTTAATGGGTTGTGGAGGTCTGGTAGGCAGCCGCTCAACGTAAAATACTGATATTCAGCTGAATCCGGTTTGACTGGAAGCCGACCCCAATATAGTTGGGAAAAGGCTAGGTAGATAATGAGTGAGTGACATTTTTGGATTCACCTCCTCGAGCCCTTTATTTTGATACCCCACATGACTATTTGACGAAAAAATATTACTTGACTTATCTAACTGCGGACGGCCGCCATCTTGTTTTGTTTTTATTCATGTAATCTATGTCACTTCGGCACTTTAGACGAATCTTATGCTGCCTCATTTGCTAAAATCTATCCAGCCATTCAGACTAGAAAGCGTGCCAAAGAAGTACCACTTAGGTATATGCTGTCGGGTACAACGCCACGTTATGGTGTCTCTAGTTAGCGCGCCGCGCCGCCCGAAGCGATTCCATGTTCTATAGTACCTACCTACTGTAACTGAAAACTTTTCTCTGTCTCCCTACTGTCTTAATTATAATAAAAGTAATTAACACGAAGTGCTATTTTCCTTAATTATGTACTGCGGTATTATAATTTAATTAATTGTATTTTGCTTTGATAAACGAAAGTTATTAGAGAGTATTGTGTGTGATTATACTTATGATTGGTTTTATTCTAATTAATTAGGATGAGTATCAGAAGAGTATAAGAGGTGTTCGTGGCTAAACAACATCTGCCGCATGGATTGATCTTCGAGGTTAAGCATCACTTGCAGAGAACGATTCGAAGATGAGTAACCATGTGTTGCATAACGAGACTCTTCCGTTTCTAGGAAATAACGTTAGCCCCGACTGTCATTTGAATATCATTAGAATAGAAAGAATATAATAAAAGAATATATAGAAAACTTTTATTCGACACAGACACAATACAACAACAACAAACACAGTCATCATCATTTACCTAGCCTTTTCCCAACTATATTGGGGTCGGCTTCCAGTCAAACCCGATTCAGCTGAATACTAGTATTTTACGTGGAGCGGCTGCCTACCAGACCTCCACAACCCATTAACTGGGTAACACGGTACTCCTTGGCAAGACTGGTGTCAGATTATCTGGCTTCTGACTATCTGTAACGACTGCCAAAGATCTACAAATGACAGCCGGGACCAATGACACAACAAACACAGTAAAATAATAATATAACATAACAGTGATACACCGAAAGGGTTACCATCTCAGCATATGCTGGGCGTCAGACATCCAGCGCTGGTTTTAAGTTGGCACCCCGCAGTAACACACGGACGTGGGTAAATAAAATAGGTACATTACGAATAATCAGAAGTCAGAATTTGACACCAGTCTAGCCAAAGAGTATCTTGTTTCCCCGTTACTGGGTAGTGAAAGTACTCGTAGATAGGCAGTCGTTCCATGTAAAATACTGGTACTCAGCTGCATCGAGGTCGACTAGAAGCCGACCCCAACATCGTTCAAGAAAGGCAGATTGATTTACCAGTACCAGTAGAGCTTTAAAATACCAGTATCAGTAGAATTTTTAAATACCAGTATTGGTAGAGTTTTTGAGTACCAGTATCAGTAGAGTTTTTGAGTACCAGTATCAGTAGAATTTTTAAATATCAGTATCAGTAGAGTTTTTGAGTACCAGTATCAGTAGAGATTTTGAGTACCAGAATCAGTAGAGTTTTTGAATACCAGTATCAGTACCTAGTGGCAGGTAAAATAAGGCTTTCCTACAAAGCACCTTACCCGTATTTTATTTCTTAAAAGATATAGATAGCAGCGCAATTGCTAAGCTCAGTTAATTAATGGACCGTATTAAAAAGTGCAGGCTGCTAATCAGATTTTACGTTCTAGAAAATTTCTTTATAATTAACGAAGGAAACTAGTTCTTCATGAAATAAGCTTATTTGAATTTAAATGCAAAAACTTTCTCTTATAGTCTTAAAGTACCTTAGACATTGCAAGAACTAGAAACAAAATAGTTCGATATTTTTATTATATTTAGATAATAAATCATTCTATTTATTTATTTATTTAACAGTTTATATATACACATTTAACAAATATATAAGAAGAAGGGAACAGAAAAATAGGTACAAAGGTGATGCTTATTTCTAAAGAAATCGCTTCCAGCATAACCGCGAAAGGAGAGTCGAATAAAAAAGATTAGACATCGTGTGTAAAAGTTATGCTAACATAAAAAAAAGACAAAAAACTTTAAATATAACATACTATACCTACGTAAATATGACTGTCATATGTGTTTTACGTTTCTCATTGGCGTCATATAGATACTGTACCTAACTAGCTACCAACCACATTAGGTATGTAATATTAAAACGCATTGATGAGTACTATGGTATTCCCGGGATTGCTCGTCTCGGGAATGTTTCGAATTGGCGAAAGACGTAAAATTTATATCATACTAATACATACTACTTAAATAATAATATAAGATAAATAATAATGTGTACTTACCTACTTTAAGTATGCAACTATGATGGTACCGAAAGGTAGTGTTCTTTCACTCTTCTTTTAAAAACTGGAAGAGTTTTGCAGTCCCTAATGTCAAGCGGCAGTGCATTCCACAACCGTACCGCGTGCACACGCGTGCGCGTGCTCTTGTATACCAATGAATTTCCGTTTAACTCGTCAATGTTACTGAGAAAAACGAATCCAAAAAGTCAACATTTTGGTGATCCTTTCAACTTCTGGCAAATCACATTTCACAACACCGAACCCATCCCGGTTTTGACCTCATCACAAAAGTGCTCTTCATGAATAAATACATACATCCATTTATTTATTAAAAAAAAACACAGTACAAGCTTACAGTTTACAAAACCAAAACGCTTAAATGCTAACAATTCAACGCTTTTTTGAAATTAAATGATATGAGAAATTAAATAAAAATAACTAAGATTATATGTGAAATCCATATACATACTAATTTTATAAATGCGAAAGCATGTCTATCTGTTTGCCTGTCTGTTACCTCTTTGTGCTTAAACCGCTGAACCGATTTAGATGAAATTTGGCATAAAGATAGTTTGGGTCCCGGGAAAGAACATAGGATATTATATAATTTTATGTCGGGAGTACGCGGGCGAAGCCGCGGGCGGCAGCTAGTACTTAATATTTAAATGTGAAAGTAACTTTCTGTCTCTGTCTGTATGTTACCTTTTCACGTCTGAACGGCTGAATGGATTAAAATGAAACTTGGCACAAGGGAAGAACATGTCCTAGTATAGAACAAAGGATATTTTTCATCCCGGGAATATGTTTCCTTTGGATAATTTCCAAGATTTACGTGGGCAAAGCCGCTGACAGAAGCCAGTTAGTTATATTTTAACCTCGAATACTTAACAAAGCAAAGCTAGCGTGAACTTGGTAGGTTATATAAATCGTAATGAAGATACAAGTAACGTGTGTTTACTCTTCTCAGTTGACTCGAGCGACATATTTGTACATGATTCCTCGAATAAATTGGATATGTTAATGAGAAACATTCGCATAAACATTTGTTTATAAACGTAATTTATTATTGTCTATACTAGGCGCCAGATAAATGTGGAATAAAGTATATTGACCTTTCCCTAATAACTGTTCATAGGTACCTGAACAATTAAATATGAATCGTTTTTCATTATTAGACAATGTTAAGGATCACGAGAGATGATGATTCGGGACAGCTTTGTGTCATTAATTCCGTTTTTCAAATTAAAAATGTCAATAATTGTAGGTGGGTTAATGACCGTTATTCCACGATTATCTGGCGCCTACTATAGTTTTGTTTGTGGCTTTGTTTGCGTTGCGGGGATGAAAACTTGTTTTTTTTTTGTGTTTGTTTCACTTACTGGAAAATAAGCAATTAAGCATCGACGCCTCACAAATTTAACCTTTTGAACGCCAGAGCCGACGGTGGCGTGTTGGGTACTTTTTCATTGATCGGCTATCGCTCGTGGCGGTCAAAAGGTTAACGCTGATGTATCATTGATCTAATAGCAGCAGCAGTTTAAGAATTTGTCGCATTATGTTTTCAACATAAAAAAGGGTATCACATATGAAAATGTATGAAAAAGTACTTCAAAATGTTGTTTTCCTAAAAAAGCCACAAAATTTTGCTATTAGATCAATGATACATCAGCGTTAACCTTTTGACCGCCACGCGCTCGTGGCGGTCAAAAGGTTAACGCTGATGTATCATTGATCTAATAGCAGCAGCAGTTTAAGAATTTGTCGCATTATGTTTTCAACATAAAAAAGGGTATCACATATGAAAATGTATGAAAAAGTACTTCAAAATGTTGTTTTCCTAAAAAAGCCACAAAATTTTGCTATTAGATCAATGATACATCAGCGTTAACCTTTTGACCGCCACGAGCGCGTGGCGGTCAAAAGGTTAACGCTGATGTATCATTGATCTAATAGCAGCAGCAGTTTAAGAATTTGTCGCATTATGTTTTCAACATAAAAAAAGGGAATCACATATGAAAATGTATGAAAAAGTACTTCAAAATGTTGTTTTCCTAAAAAAGCCACAAAAAAAATATTTCGTCAAAATAAACACGTTTTCTTGCCACAAAAATTGCATTAAAATTGAAGGTGACGTCATACTGGTATGTAAACAAAACAGTCGTGGACGACCGGCGTTAATTCAAGATAAATCCCATAGACTAATGATAGCTGTTTAGACTGAACTGACAGATGACGACTAATAGTTTTTGCCTTTAAGATGTCGCACCATGGCGGCTCGTATTATAGGTCACGTGATACATGGATTAAAAATATTTACTACTTTTACTGTTTTTATTTACTACTTTTTACAGACTTTTAATGTTAATATATAATAAAACAAAAATGAGCTTTTATGACTCAAAATCAGAATCTTTAAGTTTATTTCTACAAACATTTTATTTTTATCAAATCTTATAATTTATTCTGCACTACCGAAAGTACCTTACTGTTTTAAATTATTTCGTTTTGTGTGTGTATCCGAACTGTTGTGAAATAAATGATTTTTCTTTGCTTTTTCTCTTTTCTTTCTAAAAAAGAAAACCGATAGCAGTTTTCTCATCGTGGGTTTCTCTTTAATAGTAACAAATTCTATATCCCCTAAATAATGTTCTGCCAGCAAGGCACTTCACTAAAACACATCAGGCCACAATAATTTACCACTACTTTTTTCCTAAAAAAATCCCTAGCACTAAATAGAAAAAACCTTTTCCATTTATATTTATTCGCGCCGCCAGAAACTTGCGTAATTAAAGGGTGTGCGTTAATCTCAATTGCTTGGGCAAATGCACAAGGCTTATAAACTGGGGTAGGCAGGAATGTAAGTGGATAATTAATTATGAATTTCGTACTAGCCTTATTTTGGCCTGATGTGTATGTGTATACTTAATTTAAACCCGGAATCTAGGTAATGGAATTTTGGAATAGGTGTGGTTATAAGAATTGGGCGCTGAAATATTCAATGCTAGACTTGCGCCTCTGGCTATATAACTACCTAATTATATTTTATGAGATGATATAGAAATGTGTTATGATACATTAATATTAATTTTATTTAATGGCGCTAGACAACTGGGCTTATCTGAGTTTGTAAGTGTTTTATGGCTCGGATCGGCTCAGTTCTGTGTTCCACTTTTTTTTATACTTTATTAGTAGGTATTAAATACTTAATAATTAATTACGATCTAGCCTAAAAGCAATTTAACTCTAACTTAATATGTTACGTGATAGATTATGTTAAAACTTAGAATAGTGTCCATTAGCACTTTTACACAAGTCCGTAAATAACACTTTCTTAGAGTTTGATATAATACATAGAAACACTATGTTCATGTGTTATATGTTATAGTACAACATTGTTTCTATAATTCATCATGTGTTCCACTTGATATAGAGAAAAGTAGGAGTAATAACAACTTCATTGCGGGATCCAAAATTAACTTCACTACAAAGTATTAAGGATTGTATTTTTAAGGAACATTACAATATTCAATTATGAGAGAAACATCAAACATTCCAAAACTAAGTAAAAGTACAGCATCGGGAATTTTGAATACTAAAGAGTCAAAACATAATGTGCTTAAAATATTTATAAGAAATTGGTTATTGACTTACTATATGAATGAAATGTTTCTTTTATGTAAATGAGCGACGTAGGTTATGTCGATATAAATAGAACTTATAAAAGGCTTCCTTTGTATTGGTACCTAATAATAGTGTGTAGGAAGAAAGTAGGATAGGATTTACGAAGAGTAGGTCTGGTTGATAAAATATTAATGTGAAGAATGTATGGATAGTAAGATTAACTTCAGTGTGTATATGGCTAGGTCCCGGTGGGTATCGTTGAAGGTGACTGAGGGCGAGCTTTTTTGATCCGCAGTTAGCATGTATTTAATTATATAGATGTAATTTTTTGTGTAGGTACCTACTTTTTTTGTTTTTTTTTTTATTTATTTTTCTATTAAATAACTCACGCACTGTAAAATCAATTGTTTGCAATATTTGTAAATATGTGAGTACCATTTATTGTAATTTTTTTTTTTTAAAGAGTAACTATAGAGTTTTTTGTCCGTTCTTCTCCATAAGAAACCTTTGTGAATGGATAGTAGAGTCACTTTATTTCATACCTACATATTCTTTTAACTTTAATGTTGACGTTCAAAATTGTCTTTTAATGGCCTAATTGGAATAAAAGTTTTGACTTTGACTTTGACAGTTAAAAATTTAACTATTAATGGTCAAATATTTAATTATTAATTAATATGTAATAGTTGATAGAAAACGCATTTCAACGAAATTCACTTACAATTTTTATCCATTACTTTATGACCAGTGGTTTTTAAGAGGAGGCAATAAAAAATCACTTCAAACAAAATGGAAACAAAATCTTCTGTCGAATTTCATGTTGTCTGCATGATTGATTGACTAAAATAATACTGCCAATCCAATCACTCGATGTGAGATTATGACAACGAATTTAAACACGATAGGCTTTCGGAAACGGATTAATCTGTCAGATGTTTTGTTTTCCTGAGTTGTACAAAGAGTATCAACCATATCAATCCGAAGTTAAAAATAATTTTATCAATATAAGTATATTGTTAACTTAATTTTAGAAATAAATAATGAAATACTTATCTTGTCTACGTAAATACTTAAATTGTGTACTTGTGTGTAGGCTAAACATTTTCAAGGCATTTTTGCTTTTCATTTTCGACTATTTTATAAAGCAACGCAGGCAACAAACACAGCATTCTATTTTAAATTCAAAACTCTGTCTCTACAAACGGTTTCACAAAAAGAGACCTACAGCAAAACTCCATGACAATAAAAAAGAATACACGAGTGTAACTATAAAATACATTTGTAGCTCCCCGGAGCAATATAAGCTCTGTACAAACACCATAAATTTCAAGGCACACATTTTGCTAAATGAAGAATTTGAATCACGCACAGGCTCCAAATTGATTTGGTACTCGTCAACCACCACATTTAAATCCTCGGTCACGTCCTGGTTTATTGTGAGCCAAAAGTTACAATGGGTCGGCACGAATAGTAATCTTTGGGCGGGAGCCGTTATGTAATTCTTGAAAATTGCTGTTGCTCTTGTTCGGGCCGAGAGTGTACGAATAAGAGTTTGCAACGCTGTGTTTAGGAATTTGGTTGGGCTACCTTAGGTTTTAGAAAAAAAAAGTGTCTTTTATTTTGACTTTATTTCTAGACTAGTTTCTGTGCGTAGCTTTGCCCGCGTGAGGGTTGGATATCATCCAATGGGAACATATTCCCGGGATAAAAATTATCCTATATATATTTAGAAAAATTAATACCATAGTGAAGGTTGCCAAAACCTCATTTATTAGATATTCAAATGAGAAAGCGTTTGCCTAAAACAAAGTTATTATGACTTAAATGTTCTGCAGCTTTTAAGCTCCTGGCTGAGCATAAGCAACACGAAACCGGCCAAGTGTGATTCCGTAACATTTACATGTTACACAACGTGTAACAGAATAAACGCAATACCTCTTAAGGGGTCATTGTATTCATCATTATGAACAACTTTTACTATGGGACGAACTGACATCACGAAAAATAAATCGAAGAAATAACAGAAATACATTTCTGTGCGCATAACTCGACAAAATGTACTGAACAGCTGAGTTTATTTTCGCCATTTCGGGGTTGGTTACATTGTAAAAGTTGTTCATAATGATGAATACAATGACCCCTTAATAGGTATTGCGTTTATTCTGTTACAGGCTGTATTAAAAATGTGTTTTTTTTCGGTTATACCTTTTATGTATTTTAATTTTTATTATTTGTTATTATAACGGCAATAGAAATTCACACTCTGTGAAAATGTCAACAGTCTAACAATTATGGTTCATGAGATACAGCCTGCTGACAAACATACGGACGATTAGTGGAGACTTAGTAAGAAGGTTCCGTTGGATACCGTTCGGTTAGGAAACCCTCAAAATGAATCCATGTTGACCAAATTACGTCACTAAAATTCGAATTCGCCAGTCCACTCCAAGCATAATTTCGATGAAATTCCGAATTCAACGCTAAGCCGTATTATTACTACAGATATCATTCGACATTAATTACTACCCTTTTATCCCATCATAAACACAGCATGAAACCTTTTAATGAAACGTAAATATAACCTAATAAAGTACACCATTTCCGACCACCTAATATATCTTTACGACTTCGTATAATTTTTAATATGCAGCCGGAAATATGATTATCATCACATACAAACACGGTGTTATTATACGCGACCCGATATGGGATAGTGATGGGACACGAGATTGCTTTTCTATGCGAATTATTCGACGTTAGTCGATTTTGCGGACAGGGGACAGTGTGGCCCAATTTCGTGGTGTATTAAATTTGGACAGTTAATCGGGTTTATTCGATGATCTTTACAAGTTTGATAATATTGTGTTACGAGGGTAATTTTCTACGTAGTGGAGTGTTTATTGGACATTATTTTAAAGTACCTCTTTATCAAAATTCATCAAGATTAGTTCCGCAATTACTCGTGAAAGTGTAACAAACAAACTTTCAGATATTATATTATATATTAGCTCGAATAAACAATGATTGCCAAATAAAACTATCCATTTTGTTTGATAAAAATCATTTCATACACACGCAACAAATAACATAAAATTAGCAAAATAAATGTCCGTTGAATTGAACATTTCTAAATAAATCTGCCTGTTTATTTTATACCAACAAAACTCGATTAAATTATTCGACTAAACCTACGATTCCCATCTCTTAATACTCGTTAATTTTATACGTTTGTACAAGAGCCTTTCTTTATTAAATGCAGATATAATTAGGAACATTAATGTCAACAGTAAAATAAGAGACAAAATTAATTTCAAGAAAGCGGCCCCGCCTAGGAATACCTGCGTTAAGATAATTTTGTTTTGTTAATGCTGAGAAGGTACAATGAAAATGGCTGTGGTTAGGAGTGTTAAATAGTAGGTTTTGGTTACTTCGTTTTGGTGTTGCCAGTTTTTAAAGATTTTTTTGTTTATTTTAGTAATTCTTTAAAAAAATGTAGGGAAAGAAAGAACAATTGCGTTGATTAAAAATTTGTAGAATAAACGCATCGGTGTGCTTCCGACGCCAAGCCACAAATTTGCCGTACTTTTTGACACATATTTGTGACGTTTGGCATACAGGGCACACGCTTGCTTGTCATGTATACGTGACAATGGCATTCAAAAGGTTAACTGGAAGCTAAACCCAATATATTATATAGTTGGAAAAAAGATTGAGTTGATTACAATTTCTGCCTCAAAAAGCTACATAAAACTGGAACGTTTTCGTTAAAAAATATTTTGTTGTGTAAAAATAAAAGAGGGTTATAGTAGACGCTACAAATTTTATCGACTAAAACTTTATTGTTTGAAATAAAGTTTAAAATTACACCAAAGGGACTATTAGATCATCTTCGATAAAGGAAAATTAAATTATTCGTCTATTTTTAGCTTTCACGAGGAGTTAATAATTATATTAATAATAAATAATCGATTGATGTTTGAAGTAACTTTAGGAAGCGGAAAGGTAGGTTTTTTTATCTTTAGTGGCGTTTATATAAGAGACAGAAAACTTATCGTAACGAATATTATTTATTAGTTTTTATTTTTCTTTGTAATGTTTTTAAATATATTGGGATCAGTACAGACCTGTAGTTATCTGATTAGGAATATTTTCTTACGTTTTTTTGGAAAAAAAAATCTATAGCGCTTAGCAATAGGGCGATTTTTATTATTGTTCTTGTGGGATGGAGTAAGGTAGTGAAGTCGCGTGAAAACGCATGTTAATAAAACTTTTGTAGTCATGTAACTTTAAAGAAATGAATCGTCTATTTATAAAAAATTTCTGCCTTTGTACAGTATTTTTTACTCCTGCATCAAATAATAATAAATAAATAAAATATATTACATAATTTATCACCACAAAAGTATTACTCTTCAAAACTCAAATACTAAACTAAAATTAATTACTCCCAAACGAAAAGCAATAACCCAAAATAATTGTATCAATTAATTAATTAGGATTGAGATCTGATTACAAATCGCGATAATAAATTAATAGGATGATATAAAGACTGAAATATCTGAGATAATCCGGCGGCGGTGATGGAACAAATCCTCTTGCAACAAATAGGGGAGTCATCGTAGACGGTGGTCCAATTTAGAGGAAGTCCAAATATTTGTTTTTTAGACTAAAAAAAAAACAAATCGAAAAATTTCCTGATAGTCGGTTGCACTGCTGTTGAGCATAAGGTCTTTTCCTTGATTTATGCGTCTGGAAATGAGTTATTGGGTTTTTCATTGGGAAGCTCGCTCCATCTTCGACTTTGTCTCTGTCATCTATGACCTAGACTAGAGTCAAGAGCAAACTCACCTCAAATAAAAAATTCAAAAAAATCTCCGAAGCAGTTCGGAGTAGAAGAGGTCAAAACGTTTGTTTTTGAAGAATTTAATAGGGAAATGGTGCACTGGGTGGTAGAAATGCTGCTGAGCATGAGGTCTTAGGTCCGATTCCCAGGGTGGGCGATATGTTATTGTCCATCTGGGATTTCTCTCTAGCAGCCCAGAGTCTGGAATCAAACCTCAAAAAATCACTCGGTTGGTAGTATTAGGCTTGTGCCTACTATAGGGGCCGGCCAAAATGTAGTGATACTATTTTTTGGGTTCTTAAATATTAATAAATCGTTGTAACATTTTACTCTTCTTTTTTCTTACACTGGTAACATTATTTTTGAACGACTGTCATTAGCACACAAACACATCACTCACTATGCATCCTGCTAAGCTGTTAACGGTACCAAACAAACTACTCACTTTCACACCATTTTATAATTTAAACCAGATGCGGCTTAGCGACTCTTAGCCTCCACAACCCAGTTTCTTGATAATACTGGCAAGACCGAAACATTTTCGCTCGCTTTCCAATCACCACCAGGCTCGGGTCGATGGCGCGTTGTGTTCCACGCGCGCCTTAAAGAGATATCAGCATAGAAGACGGCTGCTAGGGCCAGAGCTTGCCAGGTTTGCGGAATTTGTTCGAAAGAGTTAGCGCGGCCCTGGAATGCAAAGAAGGAACACGGATGGGAAGTCAGTAAGAGTCTGACATGCCCTTCCGCTTCACCCAGAGCGGAAGAAGTTATGGAGGGATGCGGTACAGAGAGTAAAGTCCCGCAAATTCTCCTCCATTGAAAAGGGAGAATCCTTCGACCAGATGGTGGTTGTGTCTGGTGGGCAACTGCCCGTGAGTTGATATTCGGACTGTTGTAGATATTCAAATCGCACGGAGAACTTTGCTTGCGCGATGTAGGATTTCGTTGGTAGTTCGTCGCTGACAGGATAGATGTCGTTGCGGTTCTTTTTGTTGCTGTACAAATTTCGCTTCTTAGTTTTTCATGTGGTGGCATTGATGCCGCTGCAAAGTCATGTGATGATTTCTCAGCCAAAATAAAAAAGACCGAAATATCTTATAGTCAGCATTGTCAATTAATTTGTTGGAATTCAAATACATTTTTCTTTAAATTTTCTTGCATTTCATTCCAACAAATTAATTGACAATGCTGAAATACCTAGGTCATCAAAATTAAGACTAAACTATGGTAGGCGCCAGATAAATGTGCGGTAACGGTCATTGGCCCACATGCATTTATTGACTTTCTAAATATCAAAAATAAAGACATAAAGCTGTCCTGAATCGACTTATAGCGTGATACTTAACGTTCCTTAGTTATGAAAAACGGTTACATATTCTATAATTTATTGTTCGGGTATCTACGAAGGGATATTAGGGAAAGGTCAATGTACTTTATTGCAAGTTTATCTGGCGCCTACTTTAAACTAAAGCTTAGCAATGACAGCTTAATATTGCTCACTCAACAATATTACGCATTCGTCCCAATCTTAGTACCTATCTTAAATCTACCCGACCTGACACGAATATCACTCAGCCTAAAGATTTTCTGCCAGCATTTAAAGTAATTGGACCATCACCATTGCGCATTAAATTAATGGTACCTGTCAGAATTCGTTGAAAATGCTCCTCGAGACGAACAAAGGCGGGGTACCGGAGTACCCCATCGCTCTTGGAGCAACAATGAGGTAATAAAATGTACAAGAATAGGGGAAGTGTAGTCAGCAAATGTGCGATGTTTGATAACTGTTTTGATGTACGCCTGTTTGGATGGATTGTTTATTTTCTGAGATATTGTTGAGTGTTTTGTCTGGATTATTTTGTGTTTATTTGCTTCGTACAATAAAAAAAAATGTACGGTTTCAAGCTGTTTTTTAAAGAAATTGAAAAGTTGAGGTGTTTTTTATAAAACATACTTAAAAGTGGTTTTTTTTTTAGATAATTCACATCGTTTAGTTTCTCCTCCGGTTATACAATTTTTTGCAAAAACAAGTGTCCTGTAAACGTTTCCAGGGTACCATCTAACTTTTCATCATAATCGGTTCAGCGATTTAGGCCTGAAATCGTGACAAACAAACTCACTTTGCCATTGTTAGGGTTTCGTAGTCAACAAGTCCCTTACCGTTTCGCCATTTCCATCTGTCTGTCTGTCCGCAGTTTAGCTCAGAGATGCTTAGCACTAGAAAGTTGGAATTTGGTATGCGTATATTAATCATACCGCTGACAAAGAGGTAAAATATAATTTAAAAAAAATACACGTTAAGTGCACAACATTTTTTTATCGTTTATCCAGTGGTGTGAGGTATCGTTGGATAAGTTTTTCACTGCGCATCGCCCGACACGCACTTGGCCGGTTTTTATAATATTAGTTAGGATAAGATTAAATACAAACATATTTTCAGCACAATTGGCCAATCCCTTATCTTACGTCTTCTATCTTCTTTTATCATTACAATCTTCATAACATTCATTTATCACGTTAATCAAACATTGAACCTCGTAATTCACTCATCTATACATTACTCAGACCATTTACTCCAACATGTAATTCAGAGAACATAAGATATTATCAAAAATGTTTTCTCATTCTTCCTCATTTCTCAAAAAATCTCATTACTAATGTACTGAAATGGGGACTGGGGGACGGGGTACTCTACTCCCCCATATAGAAAGCATCAGACAAAGCGAGTCCATTCACTAGCAATACGCTACCGTGGCAGGAAATTTTAAACGTATTTTCGTACGTCGGACGTCGATACCCTGCGTGGAGAAAGCACAAAAAAGTGATGTAAAATAAAATTTTGTAATGTAATTTTGTTTAATTTAATCGTTTTTGGGTGTTCCCGATAATTTTTTGCTACAATTTTCGTTGTCAATGTACCAGATTTTGCCAGCAGGTTTGCTCGCGCAATATTTTTGCAAAAATATTGCTTGCTTTAACCTTCTCTAGGGTACCATTTACCACATGTACGTCAAACAATTTTGAAGAGTTTTGGTACAGAAACTCTTCAAAATTGTTTGAAAGAAAGAAAGAAAGAATAATATTTATTTAGCACTTACATGAAACACGCACGGCACATAGAAATAAAAAATAAAAAGAAATGTAGGTATGCTAAGAACCAAGTGTGTCTCTCACGGCTGCACTAAAAAGGTCCATTTCAGCGATATGTCAGACCGACTGATGCTGTCTGACGCTGGTTTTCTAATGAACCTTTGAATGGACGACTGGCGGTTCATTCAGTTTCAGCTAATCAGGTGCGTAACAAACTCATTTTCGGATTTATTTATTTATATATTAAAACTTTATGCACAAGTAAAATCACTGTACAAAGGCGGACTTAATGCCTTAGGCATTTTCTACCAGTCGACCAGAGGTGGTGGTGGTGCAGAGACAACATGGCAGGTGCAACTTAAAAAAATAACTAAAAATAGAGAGAAAAAAATAAAATAAAATTATAAATACATACATACACTTAAACAAAGTTAGTAAGAAAAAACGAATCCAACGAATTAACGCTGTGATGATTCTACCAACTTCTTCGATTAATTATATTAGTTAGGATTTCTGCAATTAAAACAACTTATTTTCGTGTGTATTTATTCACCTTAATAATATAACCTTTTTCTGACCGATGGAAAATCATCAAACGAGTCATTCCGCTCTGGGTGAAGCGGAAAGGACTGTCAGACTCTTACTGACTAAAACCCATCCGTGTCTCTCCTAATGCCTTTTGCGTTGACGTGACTCTTTCGAATAAATTCCGCAACAATGAAATAGCACCTACCTTTTAATCTATTGTTGTATTCCTTTAAAATATCTTAAATGTCATCGCTGTATTGCGAAGTAAATAAATCTTAATTAAAGATCAGTAATCAATCATTGTCCGATTAATTAAATGAAGTTGAAACAAGTTTCAAGAAATATTTATCAAATTATCAGTTAGCAAGATGAATGAACGGATCCATCTTGATACTTCAGTTCTAATTTTAGATGGCAGATGCTTTCTTTACCCAGTGGAATAAAATAATATGAAATACTAGCCTATTCGCGCGGGTTCACTCCCGTGGTTACCCACAGGGGCCATGTATTTTGCAAGTAGCTTATGGTGCTCAGCGGTAGCATCCGTTTCTATCTATAAAAAAAATGCATTCGATTCTGTGCTTGCCTTAAACAAACAAGGAGGAGCTCGTGGCTAAATAATAACAGGCACACGGATCGATCTTCAAGGTTAAGCAACGCTTGCCGAAGTCGGTATGTGGATGGGTGACCTTCTTAACATGCTGAGACTCCACCGTGCCTCGGAAAACAAGTTAAGTCGTCGGTCCTGGCTGTCATTTATAGATTATTGGCATTCGTTACGGATTGTCAGAAGCCAGAAAATCTGGCACCAGTTTTGCCAAGAAGTAGGTAGGTACCGCGTTACTCAGTTAATGGCTTGTGTCTGGTAGGCAGCAGCTCCACGTAAAATACTGGTATTCAGCTGAATCCGGTAAAACTGGCAGCCGACCCTAATATCAAAAATTGGGAAAAGGTGATGATGAGTAAACAAACATACAAAAAATGCCTCAATAGTGTTATTTTGATACATTCTAAGCATACTTTTGCTAAGCTTTTTGGTTCAGTAGATTGGCTATGACTCATCATGCTAGTATTTAGGAAGAGGACGAAGAAGCCTTCTAGTCGGAACCAGTGCGGGACCGCGCTGGCAGGACCCAATATGCTGCGTCCGGCAATACCTACGACGCAGCTCTATGTGTCCCGGCTACATCACACCAGGATGGTTGAAGAGATCGTGGAGTATGTTCGAGCAAAGACCAACTGGACCTTAAGGGTCGAAAGGTTGGAGTCACGCCATAACACGAATTTCAAATCGTTCGTGGTACGAGTTCCGACTCATCATATTGAGACCTTCCTCAAGGAAGAGTTTTGGCCGAAGGGTGTCGTATTTCGGCGATTCCGCGGAAGCCTACGTGACACCATGCAGCGCAACGTGACGCCGTCAATTCGTGTAAAATAGTGTTTCAATTTTTTTTTTGTGGTTTTTATAAATATGTATGATAGTCTGTAAGGTATTTATTTAATGGGTCTTTGTTACCTGAATTAAATGAAATATTATTATTATTATTATAGTAGCAGGAGTAAAACCATGACACTTATGTTGAAAACGCGCCGGGCGGTGCATTCAAGCTGCGAGCGCGCACCTACCGGCACACACAACACTGCGTCATCGTTCGCCTTACGAAGTGCACATTCTTACCTCTCATACCTAAAATTCAACTTTTGTTTGACCGTTTGTTCACTTGTTTTATATTAAATACAGTCGACTATTTATGTATACCGGAGTTTCCCTGCCATCTGTCCTAGTACCCGATAGGATATAACCGACTCATTTCTACTCAAGTTTACTAGTTTACGAATTTTACCCCCGTTCTCTTTAACTGACCAGACAACCAAAATAAATATTCGCGCTAAGTGGCCATTAGCTACATCTAGAACGTAAATTCCTGTACATATACAGCCAGTTTCAATAACGTATCTGCCTTTAACCAACTGTCAAATTAGCTACCAACAGTAGCTGAAACGTCATGTTTGAAAGGGAAACATGATATTTCAGCTACTGTCGGTAGCTAATTTGACAGTTGGTCAAAGATAGATACGTTATTGAGACTGGCCGTTAAAGAACGTTTGACATGCATCACAGACGCAAACTGACAACTCCTCTAATTTCATGACATTGTCGCCGAGGTGATATTACTTGAATTTAAACGATTTTTTAGTACGAGAATTAGCCTTCAGATGAAAATATAATACAATCTATCATGTAGTGTCTACTTGAAGTTTCATACGTAGCTATCTAAACATTTAAGAAAGACAGTCATCAAACAAAAATTTATCGACAGCATCATCGCATGAAACTCGCTCGTTACTACGAAACTCATCGTTCCACGTAAAGTGAGTAATTCCATCGCTTTTACAATCCTTTATCATCGCGTATCCTTTTCAAGTGTCATTTGAGAGACTCCATTAATTCCCCATAACGCGATGCGAAGTTGCAGCACATGATACAGTGAGCAACTCGAATGAAGAGCCCTTGTGTTCGCATGTAATGGAGTCTTCAGCACGCTAAAATGTTTGAGCCACACAGCAAGTTATTGTTAACTCGTGCTTAAAGTAATTAATTGAGAAAAAAAAACTAGATAACTAATAGAGCTTTTAATTAAAAGAGGGTAATTAGTCTTCAGAAGTAATTTTCTGCAAAAATATCATCGCGTTCTAGATAGTTAATTGGTACCGTTGATTTTAAATTGGTGCGAAATTAAAAGGGCTGTGAAAACATTTTAATGGGATAATTACGTATGACAAATTGTCAGTTTTGTTCCAGTTTTTTACTCGTTAAATTTTCGCTGTAGATGCATAAATCTTTTCCGTTTGAGTTTCTTATTATTTATGACGAAGCACCCCTTCTACTTATTATGACAGCTAAGAAAACATCTTGAGATTACAGTGAAACATCATTTATCTTCATTATACTTAGCTTACTATTAAACAAAAAAAAAACTGGCCACGTGCGAGTCAGACTCGCGCACGAAGGGTTCCGTACCATTATCAATAAAAACAGCAAAAAAATCACGTTTGTTGTATGGTAAATATTAATTATCCCTTACATATTTATTTTATTTTGTTTTTAAGTATATTTTGTTGTTATAGCGGCAACTGAAATACATCATCTGTGAAAATTTCAAGTGTCTAACTATCACGGTTCATGTGATACAGCCTGGTGATAGACGGACAGCGAAGTCTTAGTAATAGGGTCTCGTTTTACCCTTTGGGTACGGAACCCTAAACAACAAGTTAAATTCAGTAGACATAAGCAAGTACAGTCAACAAAAGAAACTTAGTCGCTCATTACGAACGAAAAACAAAACTTGGTTAAAAACGTTAAGCGAAAAAAAAAACGTTTAAACAAAATCACATCAAATAAGCAGAAGATTAATTATAAGTTAAAATATTATTTGTTACAGATAAAGGCTCTGGAGTGAAATTAATTTGGAGTATCCATTAATTTTCTAACAAACAAAGTACCCATTTCACCCGAAAATTTGTTTCTAGACATTGTTATATCAATTTCGATAAATAAAAGGGACCGGGTTATTAATTTTATAGCCTTATTGAAAGGAAATATATAGTGGTTTAGTCTAGAGATTTATTGGCTTAAACAGCCTTAAAAGCACCTTCACAAACTGTAATTAAATCTTTTATTAGACTTCATAATATTAATAAATTGTTTCTCAATAAAACTATTCCAGGAATATATTTCATGGAAAATTAATATTTGTTTTTTATTAGTACACTAAATAATCTAGTATTAATAATTCAACTACAAATAATGAACTAAAAGAAAACACAATATCTGAAGAAACACAAGAAAACATACCGAAATCAAAGCACTCAACTAGACAAACCACACACTATGAAATAAGCATAAATATTTACAATATCATATTTGCAAACCTATAACACCCTTAACTTCGCCGTACAGTGTTTGGTGCTAGTTCGCCTATACCCCGCATGTGCAAACTCATAAACGAACGCAGCGACCTGGTTGACGTCCACGCAGACAGATTATTTAATATAATTATCTAGAATTATAGTATATTATTATATTTAGAAAGAACATTTTGTAAGTGGTGTTTACATGTAATTGGTTGTACAGTTAGATTTAAGACACAATTACCTATATGTTCGTATCTGTATAATATATGTAACAACTGTCGGTGAACCTTAATTAAATAAATAAATAATATGCCAGAAGAAAATAAAAGGTTTATATATAGTGATGAATTAATTTTCTGATGAAAGATTGCGTTGTGAAGCAGACATTATAAAAAGACTTATTTTTAATTGGACCCTGTTAAGCAGAAAAGATCCAACCAACACTTATTCTAAAATCGAGTTATCTACATATCCATAAAGTACTCATCAAGTTTCATATATGCACAAAAGATCCAGGCATTTTGACCACATTAACCTAACAAAAGTTATACTGTGTGAAAGATACCATCTCCTAATCACCAATTTTGAAAAATGTAGAAAAGTATCACGTTGCGTGGATACAGACATTAATAAGATTTATAGTTTTCAAAAGATTCATGTTGCAAGGATCTTTTTAAAACTTTTAAAAGTCTCAATAATTGTTGTATAATTTTCATACCATGCGGTTTGGATCTTTTTGCATAATAGATACCTCACTTTATTTCAAAAACTTAAGAAGCCAAGTGCTTTGGATCTATTTTGCATAATATCAAATGTAACCTTTGCCTTTGTTTCACACATTCATGATGTTTGGATGTATTCTGCTTAAAATATTTTTTATTGTTATTTAAAATAATAGATTCAAAGTGAACTTTGAGGATACTTAAATATTTTGAATCTCAGTATGCTATTGTTTTTTGTTCAGTATAAAACAAATATATCTTTATTTTGGTAATATCCGTTTATTTGATTATGATATTTTTTTTACTTGGTAACACTCAAGGAATTTCTTGCTCTATGTTCATTAACTACGTGACGTCTGTGTAGTGTAACGTTCGTTTAGCGCTCATAATAGCCCAACCTTTTTAATATTCGAATATGGAACGTGCGAACAATGTTTTAAGAGGTGCCTACTTGGGATATAGTTCCGATGACGACAATCAAGATGAAAACAAAGACAGTAAGTAACTTCCTACATTTTATAACCTCAATAAGACTTTCAATCTTTTTCAAATGCTGAATGCTCAAAGTATCATGGCGATGATAATAAAAAGTACATCTATTATGTTACTCCCAAAATGTCTCTAAAGTTGAGGCATGCCCCAAACTAAAGGTGTATTTTTCACTAGATTGAGCCGAGCTAAGTTTTATATGTACCTAATTTTTGGTCGTAGGTGAATTACACATTTCCAATCTGTTTATAAAGAATCTATTGTATCGAAACCGGGCTAGTGTCCGCAATTCCACGAATCGGCGCTTTTTTTGGCGTGCAGTATAAAGGATGTATAAACTGTATTTAATTTTATATTAAAAAAAAAAAAAAATAACTTTTGTATTACACAGATAACTTGTCAGCAGATGTTATAGACAACTCACCTCAAAGCAGCCCAATTGGATCCCAAAAGTCAGGTTTGTCTATTAAACTCTATTAAGTTTGGTAGTAATAATTGAATACTGTTATTATTCTACTCATATTATAAATGCGAAAATTTGTCGGTTTGTATGTTTGTCCTCCTACACGAAGAAAGGTAACAACGAGTGCAGGGCATGAGTTTTACGCATGGCTAAATAATTCAATCTATTTTACTAAGTCTTGTCACACTTTGTTACATTTGTATTTTTAAACAAGTTATGATATTTTTTACTACTGACGAGCCGCGTTTTGGTTAATAATTTGCTTACAAGTTTGTTTGTTTGCCTAGGTACTCACTTGGCTAAACAAAAAAATGCAACACCAAAAATACCATCAAATCTGCTTTTTCGAAGTCAGCAAAACAAAGAATGCTATTCATTGATGCCTGTTGCTTTCAAACCGCTTTCGGCTACAGAGATGTCTAGTGTGGGCAGCTATGGAGTTGGTGACCACAGCATAGAAGCCCCGCCGTATTCCCCCATAACACCGCGCATGAATATGGTTAACTGTGGTGATGGTAATAATGATGTGGTGGAGGTTCCTTCAATAACTACTACAACACCACTTATGGCCGGGGAGATGAGCATTGAAGCCCCCGCTTTTTCTCCGTTAACTCCAATTGCTATTCCAGCATTACCTCTTCCGTCACCAATGCCTCAAATGTCTCCAGAAACTAGAGAACTATTAAATGTCTTAGAAGGATGTGAAGATTTCGACAGTGATGATTCCGTGCAAGACCCTAACTATGTAATTGATGGTTTTGCTGAAGCATGTTCTAGTGACGATAGCTCGAACAAATCAGCGTCTATAATTACGACACAAGTAATTATCCACGGTGAATCTTCTAATGTCAAAACAGGAAATTTAATATCAACCGGTTTTCATGACAATGGACGGTCGGAGTCGAGTAGTAGAGTAGATTTGGACCAGGCAACTGCTATTGGTGAAGAACCCATGCAACTGGAAAAAGAAATGCCTATGGATGAAGGAATACATGGGAGGCCTTCAAAAGGAAGAAAAAGAAAATTTGGCCAAATGACTAGAGAAGAAAGGAAACAAAGAAAGTATAAAAACTTATCTTACGTTAATTATAAGAAAAAAGAAGTGAGCCCTAAGATTTTTATTGATTTTAACTGTAACTGTGTAAAAAAATGTAGTGAAAGGATTTCATTTCAAGACCGGCAAGCTGAATTTGAGAAATTCTATGAATTAGGCTCGTATCAAGCTCAAAATATGTTCATAGTAGCTAATGTTAAAGAAAATCCAGTCAAACGACGATACGTATCACAATCACAAAACAGCTCCAAGAATAGGTCATTTTCACGACAGTATTTCCTGAAAGGTATTTCATTATGTAGGGAAATGTTTGTAAAAACCATTCACACAACTCCAAAAAGGATTGATACAGCACTTAAAAAGATGAGATCGGATTCTATTTCGGATAAACGTGGAATAAATGGAGGTCGCAATAAAATTAGTGAGGAAAGCGAAGCATTTTTCATAAGTATTGTTAAAAAGCTCCCTACGTACATTTCGCATTACTGTCGTGAGAAAGTAGGAGCTGCAAAATTCTTAAGATCAGATATGACATTTTCGAAAATTTACCAGATCTACACTGAAGAAGCACATTCAGCAGGCATTAATGTCTTGTCATATCCAAAAGCAAAACATATTTTCTTAACCAAATTTAATCTTCGCACCAAACCCCTAAATAAAGATACTTGTAACAAATGTGACTTTTACAAAAATAAAAAGAATTTGATTACAGATGAAGAAGCTAAGAAAAAGATTATAGAGGAACATAATACCCATCTTAAAACTACAGAAGATCTTAAAAAACGACTGAAAAATGACATGGCTCTCGCAAAAACTGATCCTTACACAGAAACAATTACATACGATTTAGAAAAAACGTTGCCACTTCCACGCATTCCTACGAATATTGTGTTTTATAAGAGGCAGTTGTGGATGTACAATATGGGCATACATACGGGATCAGATGATCAAGGGCACTGTAACATTTGGGTAGAAGGTGAAGCTGGGAGAGGCTCCCAAGAAGTAGGTTCTTGTCTGATTAAGCACCTGTCGAAAAGATTGAAAGAAGGAGTGACTAATCTTATTTTGTGGAGCGATTCCTGTGGTGGCCAAAATAGGAATATTAAGCTCACCCTTATGCTTAAAGCTTTTTTAAACGATCACCCGACATTACAACAAATTTTTATTAGATTTTTAGAGTCTGGACACAGTTTCTTGCCTAATGACACAGATTTCGGGAAAATAGAATGTGCTCTGAAATACCAACAAAGAGTTTACCTACCTGAAGATTATATGAACACAATGAGAACCTGCAAAAAAATTAAACCTCTTCAAGTGCACAGAATGGAAGTCAAAGATTTTCTTGGATCAGCTAATCTTGAAAAAGCAATCACCAATAGAAAAACATCTATTACTGGTGAAAAAATTTCCTGGCTTAAAACCAAAGAAATTTTATTAAAAAAGGAAGCAATGTTTTCCTTGTTTATGCGAAAAAGTTTAGAGGATGATTATGAAGAGGTGGATCTGAAAAAACGTCAACGTGGAAGACAACCCTTCATTTCCAGAGATATGATGAATATGCTTTGGCCAAATGGTAAACCTATAGCAGCTGCGAAATTGAGCGATATCAAAAGCCTTATGCATTTGATTCCACGTGATGCTCACACATTCTACAAAAATCTGAGAGGTGACAATAATGTAGAAGACGATATTGATGGATTTGGTGCTGAACCTGATTTTGAGATAGAGTATGAAGCTGAGGAAAGCGATACTACTTAAATAAGTTGGAAAACCAACCAGTGATTGCCAATTCATTGTTTTATTATATTTTTTTACCTCAAAGGTCAATTTGTATTATTTTTTGTCATTAAACTGTTCTTATATTAGTACATATATTAATTTCCTTCTCCTTCTAAAATGAACCACACATTAAACCGATACTTATATTGTAATATTGTATTTTGCATAAAAGATCCACGCATAGTTTTTCAGGAATAATAAATACTCTTCATATAAAAATACACTATATATTACTTTCAAAATAATGTATATATTATGGCCTATTACACTACTAAATTTCAAATAGGTACTGTATCATACGATTTTTTTATTATCTGTCTAACTTCAAACTGCATTTACTCAAAAGTAATAAGATGTTGGCTGGATCTTTTCTGCTTAACAGGGTCCAATTGCAAATAAAAAAACTTATCATCCATCTATTTATTAACATCAATTACATATTTTTTTACATCTTAGTAATTATTGTAATGCAAACAAACCAAATCTTTAACAAAACTAGTCCTAAAATTATCCGGGAATATGCAATAAAACTATGTATATTATATTTTTTTTTCCTCTACTGCGCGACAAAAAAGTGGTCCTATGTACGAAAATATTATTTTCATATTAAATATAGTGATTGCAAATTAACCAGAGCGTACAAACGTAATCACACATATAACAAAATTATGTCGTGGCTATTTCAATAAATTAATCACTTCACTTCATGATGTGGCCGACCACTTCATGAAAGGGTTGTATTTCATGAAATGAAAAATACCCGCTTCGCACATCATGACATCATGATATGGTCTGGCCAGATCAATGAATAATAACTCAGCGTTTGTCGATATCAATCGCTACTTTATTCTATGGTCAAACATTAGTGATCATACCGGAAAACAGTTATACTATCTGTAGTTAGAAGCGCTGATATCGTTCTGTTTATTCCTGTAAAAAAGCTAATAATAATGGGACAGCTGAAGAAAAAAAGCCATTTCACGATGTGGCCGCGGTAAGTTCAGGTTAAGTTTGAGGGAATTTAGTTCACGCCGACACGGATAGGTTAGGTTCTTTTAAACCTTGCAGACAGAAATAGAGCCCCGCGGGCTCCGTGGTCCAAATTAAGTTTGAAGTGGTCATTTTAGGACGTGGCCAGGCATTTCATGATAAGACCAAACGTGGAATCGAACGTTGTCGTTTAAACGATATTGTCAGTTTTCGCTGGCCATTTAATGAAATACAACCATTTCATGAAATTTTCGGCCACATCATGAAATGGCCAACTCTATATTACAAACTCTACATTACATTATAAATTGGTGATTCATAATAAATTGCCATATTATGCGTTGAAAAAATAGAAGCAAAAATTAATGACTAAGTTTAGTGTGCGCTAGTTATTATAAGATATACGTCCATAAAAAGCTCCTCTTACAATTAAAAGCGATGCGTCACAAACTCAAATGCTTGCAAAAAAGAAATATTTTGAGGGAAATAATTTTGCTGTGCTATCAGTATTATTGATGAAAATTGAGATTTTTTTAAAGGAAAGATTTTTTGACTTATAGCTAAATATTAGCTGATAATGTTACTATAGTAGGCGCCAGATAAATGTGGAATAAAGTACATTGACCTTTCCCTAATAACTGTTCATAGGTAACTGAACAATTAAATATGAATCGTTTTTCATTATTAGACAATGTTAAGGATCACGAGAGATGATGATTCGGGACAGCTTTGTGTCATTAATTCCGTTTTTCAAATTAAAAATGTCAATAATTGTAGGTGGGTCAATGACCGTTATTCCACGATTATCTGGCGCCTACTATAATCCAGTACTAAAAAATGCACTTCAAATAAACAAATTCAGAGAAAATACAACAGCTGACACACACGTAAGAAACACAGAAATCAAATCACTCAACTAGAGAACCTACACAAGGCGAAACAAGGATAAACACACACACACACACAAGACGATCGCACTAAAACCAAGAACATAGAAGGTACATTAGAAATGAATGTATTTGATAATGAAAGCGTGCATTACGAAGCAGACATTATAATAATAGATAATGATGTTATTTCGGGATTAATATCTGAGAAACTACGAAGGGAGGTAATGGAACAGATTATTGTGTTTGCTTACCCCACTAATCTTTTCCTTGTGTGATTCTGTTGATATAATTTGTTTTGTGAAGGGAGGTAGAGTTATGGCTTGTTGTAGCTATATACGTACGTACAGACGAGTCTTGGGCTTTGCTACATTTGTATTATTCAGTCTTTTTATCACAATACATAAATTTTGTCACAAAAACTGGAAGCTTAGTTTGAATCCAATTTTGTTCATGTCAAATCTAAATTTGATTATTTTTTTGCATACTATGCATATATTATATGTCACAGATATTACAGATAGATTTATTTGATCTCTGTTCATTATTTCTCGTATGCCATTTATGTTACAACTAGCTACCGTCCGCAGGTCCACCCGCGTGAATGTCGAAAATTATCCCATTTGAACATACTCCCGGGATAAATACTATCCTATGTCCTGTTCCGGGACTCAAACAATCTCAATATCAAATTTCATCTAAATCGCTCCAGCCGTTTGCGCGTGAAGAAGTAATAAACATACACTCATAAAGTTTAGTGTGCATTAGTGTGATAAAATAAAAGCTGGTCAAGGGCGAATCGAGCTCGCGTGTAAAGGGTTCCGAACGAATAATATTTTTAACATGTTACTTTCAAATTATAGACTTCTTATAGTTTTGCTGTAATCTATAGAAAAAGATCAACTTAGGCTCAGTTGTTTCGGAGATAATGAGGGAGGGTAATGTTCAATTTTCATCTTTTTTGTTAAAAACATAACTTCAGAATGGAATATTTAAAAAAAACCACTACAATGAGCCCTCTGATTTGATATATGACACGGTACAGTTGGACAAACGCTTTTTTTCTAATTTTCTCCCCAAAATATTACCCCATTTTCAAAATTTACTAATTTTCGTTACGGGTCCGTGACCTGATTTCAACTGAATCGGTCTAGTAGATTCGATAAAAATTGTCTATGACAGACGTACAGACAGACAGTCAACCCACTGATCCTATACGTTCCGTTTTTCCATATAGAGGTTCGGAACCCCTAAAAATAGCAGAACTAAAACATTAAAACGCACATATAAATAAGACAAAACCCTGTCTGAAAAACTTACTTGAAATCGTGGTGAAAAACTGTTTCTAAATCCGCGTAGTGCTTTCCGAGATTAGCGAGAATATATTACACGGACCCGTCGGCTTCGTTTATACTATCTTGTATACCTACGAAATATGCATGTATATTATGCGAATGCATTTCAACGCCAACTCTCTTGAGTAATACAATTGCATTTCTGTGTTTCTCTATTGCTGTATCCTGCACTTCTATAATAACATCTAGGATAACAAAAATAAAGAAATTCCAGAAACAAATGTTTCAAAAACTTTGTATTCTCAGTGTTACATTTCGTCAATGTACGTTCATGTTAATCCCTGTTTAAAATTCAAAGAGCCTGCGGCCTCGCTGCAGTCTCGAGTAAATTAAATAGAAGACTCGGTGACTTGGCGGGATGAGATGTAAATTCTGTACTGTTGCAACTATGGAGGGAGAGCAAAAACTAATTTGCGCATTTTAAAAAACCTTCGCTTGGAATCGTGGATCGGTGAGGAATGGTTTACTTTAATGAAATTGTTGTTTACTGTTATTTCGAATGTTTTTTGACAGCTTTAAATTAAATGTAATGAAATTACTTGTGTATTGCAGACATGCTGCGATTATTGTTTTGTCTCTGGTATCGATCGAGTGTTGTCAAACGCTAGAAATTCACGAATGTTGTAAATTATAGATTTAACAGCATAAACAAATATGGCATTTATAATTGTCGCGACAGTACATACAAAACACTGCACCTGAATCCTTGCATGTATTTGCTGTACATAAGGGGTAAACGAGTAAGGCCACCAATTTTAGCATAATCAAACTCAATTCTTTTGTCTGAACCATCCCTAACATTTCTTTTCTCTTCCTTCTCAGGTGGGCTGGCTCCGAGCAGAAGACCAGACAGTCCTGTCCCTCAACGACCGGGTGGTTCTCAGTCCTCGGTACTCCGTGAACCTGGACACTCCCAGCACTTGGCAGCTGAGGATCAGACCTCTTCGGGCGGAGGATCGCGGCTGCTACATGTGCCAGATCAACACGCAGCCCAGCATGAAATGGCAGATTGGCTGCATTGATGTTTATGGTTAGTGGTTCTATCTAATGCGGTGTTTTTGTACTATAGTAGACTGGTTCAATTTTGACTTAATAGTTATGGAAATAGAGTAGTTTATCAAGAACCTTATTTTTAATAGTAGTAAAATAATTATAATGATTAAGAGTGGAGCAATGAATAACGTATTGCTTTCTCTCGATATCTTGTGACGCAGATTTCGGCTTCGAAGTAATTCTTTGTTGAGAAAATAGGGAATATGCATGAAAAAAATATTTAGTATCCAAACAGTTTATCTAGAAATATAATAATAACAGTGAAAACAGAATTGAAATTGACAGAAAAACAAACAAGATATAACTGTCCCTGTCCCTCTCGCGAAAACGCTGTTTTCCATGGCATGGCTTCTCTTTCTAATTGTCAACTTTGAAGCTTAATAACTTCATCACTGACGAAGGTATTTTAAAAATTCTTATTTACTAGAGATAATAAGTATTTTATTTTGCAAATAAAGAAAATGCATGCATATTCCCTATTAGGGCTATTTCATAGTTAATCGGATCGAGAAGAGGACAAAATTAATTGATCCTCCAAATAATCACTCAAGTTTCATCAATACTTAACCCACGTATTTCAAAGCTATTTAAATTTTATTTTGGGTTCTCTTGTCCTAACTTATCTATAAGTATGTACCCTCTTATAGGTGTCGCTTACAAATAATCCTTTGTTATAAACGATCCTTTTAGTTTCCATCAAAATGTAAAACGCTTTCAAGACTTTTAATTAAAATCGCTTAAGTATTTATTATGGTCGAAATCGTAAATGAAAAGAGAAATGGCCGAAATTCGTACAACGATATTGAAAAGGTGTAGCTGTAAAGAACTTAAGTAAATTACACAACAACAAACGAAATCGCAAACTTTTCAAACAAGGGGGATATATTTTTTAATATAAACCCAGAAACGAACGATTCTCTAAACGAGTAATAGGTTAAAATAAAAGAGAGGCATTCTTAAGCTTATTAAAGATAGGGGACGGATCCGAAGCTTCAAAACATTTCAAAGTACTTACGTAGAACTTAGTACAAAACTCAATATCAATGAAACGTCTCGAATGAACGCTGGAAAAGTATTTTCTTCAGAAAAATAAATCACCTTAAGAGAAGTTAACGTTATTTCTCCGCGCCATTGAAGGTGGGCGCCAAGTTTTATCGTTCGCAGCTCAAATTAGTTCTGGGGGTTTATTCTTTTTTTTTCAATTCTCAAGTTTTGAAGTATGGATTTCAATATTGAATTTTTACTATGTCTCTGAGGTGCCGGCGTAACTTTCTGGGGGGTGAGGAATTTAATATGTAATATCGCGCCGGTAGTCACGGGGGATTTCTTTTTCAAATTGTATGAAAGTCCAAATGAAATATTAGGAAGCATGGACGAGGGGCATTTGATAGGTTTCATTTAGATGAAATTAAAATTAAGGTTGAGATTGAAGATGATGACATATTCAATAAAGACGGGATTATAGATAGTCATCGCGAAGAAATAGTTGATGATTCAATTATTGTTAAAGGCAAATGTAATCTACTAGCTTTTGCCCGTGACTTCGTGCGCGCAATACCGTTTTTTCCCGTTCCCGTAAGAATTTCGGGAAAGCCTCTCTTAGCTCCTTAGACTCTTCAAGAAACCTACATGCTAAATTTCAGCTTTCTACGACCTACGAGTAGTTTTGGCTGTGCGTTGTCTGTCAGCCACTCAGTCACTCAGTAACGGAAGAGTTTTATACATATTGCAAGCTATTTTTATTACTAAACGAAGAGATTTCGCCACAAACGGTCGACATCATTTAGCTAAAGGTAAAAGCCGTGCTCAGCGAAGCAAAACTGTTAATTGTTCTGATTCAATCTATTAAGAGCCCAAAACAACTTTTGGCCAGACGTCTCAAGTTTCATCGCTTCAAGTGTTCGACCAACTTGATAGCTATCGATTTTGGCTTACTTCTGTAACTTTTGTGGGTAAATAAGCAACAGTTGCTAAAAACATCTTAGGAATTTATCAAGTGTTGAAAATGCTCCAATAAACTTCGCAAAAGATAAGACTTTGAACAGAATATGAATTACTTTTTAAATTCCGATTTTGGATTTCATTGAGTTACGTAACCTAACTTGAACTCAAAAAGATTTACCTAAAAGGTATGATCAAAACACCGTTAAATGAACATATCCTCAGTAACACATTATCTTCCCTTCCCTATCAAATTCCCTTGCCAATAAACTGAGCATGACACAAAGGCAAAGTTAAAGACCAATAAAAAACAGTCGCAACCTCTCCGATCTAACACGACACACTTATATTATGTAAATAAGAAAGCGATTCGAGCAAACTGGAGCGATACACTCGACTTGACTCGAGTACTCATAAGCGTATTTTTACGAGAACTCGAGGTACAGCACTGACTCAGGCAAATCTTTAAATGTACAAAAATATACTCTCGCAAAAATTGCTTGCAATCTGCCTGCATATTCGTGTGATATTTTCACGGATTTTTCACGTATGTGGACGTTCGAGTTTTTCTGCAGGTATTGTTTTTTTTTTGTGTGTGCATTTGACCTACCTAGCGGAAATTTAAGTAACGTGAAAACCGGGATATTTGTTTATTTCTAGTTCGAATGTATCAGTTTTAGTTGAGATAAAAGCATGTTTGATTTGGCTTGCATTCCAATACTTTTGGTGGTAAAAATGTTAGGTACCTATGTGCTTGAAATATGTAGGTAGGTATTCTTATTTTTCTATTCTGTGTATTTTTATATAAATAAGTAGGTACAGTTATTACAGTTATGATGCCTTTGGTAAATGTTCTGTAACATTACTTTCTAAACTTTCTTTTTCATTTTTTTCTACCCAGTACCTCCTGATATAATCAATGAAGAGACATCAGCAGACGTGTCAGCCCAGGAGTTGGACAACGTGACCCTCATCTGCAGAGCTTCGGGACATCCACCACCCAAGATAACTTGGAGAAGGGAGGACCACGAACCAATGCTGCTGAAGAAAGTTGGAAGCAGGGATTTTTATAAAGGTATTACATGGATTACTTTTTGATGATGTAATTTTATAATTAATCGAAGATGTTTCATTGGACATATGAATCCGAATGATGAAATTTGCTTCCTATTCACATAGATATAACATCCCTGGACTGTAGTATCGCTGAAATCCGATGATGGAACGGGATCGCCGGAATTAATTTGTGCAATAACGATGCACACCCTACGATATGTAACCAATCAAAACCGATAGGCTAGCAACTCGTCGTCAACAAAAATCCAGTGGTTTAGGGGTTCTAAGTATTTAAAAAAAAAAAAACTTTTCCCCACACTAGGAATTTCTCCTGTATCGTGGGTGCGTTTACAAACATACAAACTCACATACACAAACAGCCAGACCCGGAACAACTATCTGTAGGCGATACAAATATTTGTCCCGTGTTTCAATCGCTCAACCACTGCGCCAACCGTGTAGTCTTATTCTGGCATTTCAATAATTATGGGAGAACTCCAGTCAAGAGCCCTATTCTAACTCAAAAGCAGTATAGTATAGTACAAGAAAGTAGCTGTTATACATACTGCCTACAAGAGATTCTTTCCTCATGTATTCAAATTCGATGGACTCACAAAATGCTATTTAGAAAAAAATACGTTATAGGAATTCTGAGAGGGAAATTTCAAGAGCCAATGGTCCGGAACATTGCATACTTGAGGCTCCAAGTCACCAGAAATGGGAAACAAAAGAAATCATTTGTCGCAATACTATTGAAAAAGTTTTTGGAGCGCGACTCGCTTTGATCAAAACGTTTTCATTTCAAAGTTATTTTTGGATTGCGGTTCAAAATGACAGTAATATTTCTTGGCAACTGTAGTTTTGAAATTATTAATTTTGATACTTTCTAGTGGAAATACCAAGAGAACTATGAACTCTTAAATTAAGCTAGAAAAGGGTGACTATGGAGCTGTCGACTTCAGAAAGATTGACGTGTAAAATTGCAACCAACAAAATAAATGTCGTTTATAGACAAGTGGAAGAAAACGGCACATGGCTCATGCTTTTTCTTTATTTCTGATGACTTTACATAAATGCAGTGCTTAAATGCACATTTTTTTACCAGTACTGTATCGGTTCGTAGCAATGTGCTACGAACATACATGTTGATCCGACGCGCGGCGGCGTAGGCCGTAGTTGTCACCTACGCCGTAGCCACCACGTAGCTATTAGGTTAGGAGCTACACACATCGGACGTGGATGGGTGAAGTGCAATCAGTTTGTTATTTTTGTTTGGTTTTTAAGGGAGTATGGTATCCGTACCTCAATTTTTCGTCAACCTAACTTTACATACTTCAGATGTCAACACAACTAGTAAACAGAAATATAACTGGTTCCATATTTCCATTACGAATGACAGTATTTGTTAATAAAACTGAACAATTTTTTGATTGTAAACATGAAATACTTTTACAAGGTAAATTCTTGTACATAAAAAGTTTTCTTATTAGCGACAATCAAAGTCAAGAACTTGAAAAAAAAATGTAGGGAAATGTGATGCAAATGCAAACGCTCTATCTATAATACGACATCGACGTCTTTGTAAATCAATAAAATAATCCCATTACAAAATACCATCTCCTTAATACAACTTGTCGACATCTATTTACGTATCAGTTCATTATTCCGTCCCTTAGGGCTCACCCTTAATACTGGAGCTCTCCTTAACGAGACTACCCTTTGCCCTTTTATTAATAACGTCTTCCTAGTACTAATCCCGCTGTCAAGGATATTGATTACTAGGCGAATTAAATTTCTTAGGCCTTCTATAAAGTCGTTTGACGTTCTTAGACCAATTGAAAGTTTCAAGTTGTTTAATTAGAATCTGCGTGATAGTAATTTCTATCGTTATAAAATCGAGTTACATTTTGTCAGGGTAGTGAGTGGTTTGTGGCTAATTTTAAAACGCAAAGTTTAAGCAACGCCTGTCAAGGTCAGTCAATAGATGAATGACCACTTGAGACCTCTCCGTGCTTTGGAAAGTATGTCAAATTGTTGGTCCTGTGGTAGCGTCTGTATGGCCACATACGTACTAAAGACATGACGTCAGACAAATTTTACATCGCCATAGCAAAGTCCACCGCGTGATTTTAACATGTACAACCACCCAACGGCAACGATCGAATGATTTTAACATAATACAACCACAGGCAGTTGTTCACCGGACACAACCGTCTGGACGGAAGATCCTCCCTTTTCAATAGAGTTTTGCGGGACTTTACACCCTGTTCCGCATACCTCAGCCGTTATGCGTAGAGTCTTTAACAGTTTTTAAAGGGTGGTTAGAATCCGAAAAATTTAGCAACCACTTTTCCCAAAACATCTTCTAGTTGTCTAGTTTGCACTGTATGCAAAATTATCAATAACAATATTGTTGTTCATTTTTGTCTTGTCTAGTTGAGAGCTACACGGGCAGTTCGCTCCCCCTGTGGCGCGTGGATCGCCGGCAGATGGGCGCGTTCCTGTGCATCGCGGCAAACGACGTGCCACCCGCCGTCAGCAAGAGAATCATACTTAATGTTAACTGTGAGTATTTCCTTATCATCAATCAGCTTTGTGAGCACCTACCTTGGGACATATATATATATATATATATAGAATTTTATCGTAAGACATTGACTTCCTCCAAGAATCGATCGTCTTCGATCGTCGTGCTTTAGTATTACCTATGTGTGATTGTGCGGCAAAATCGGAAGGCGCCCTCTGCCGGCGTGACGAAACCCTCAGGTTTCACCATACAAACGAACGCGATAACCATGTATTCGCATTTTGATCACATTCAAGTTCAAATATGCGAGCATATTTTGGAGTGCAGAATTTTTCCATTTTTTTGTTAATAATTGGTGAAAGGCACACACCACAGTAAAAAAAATCATTAGGTTATTTAAGTAGAGAGCCTGTGTTATCCCGTTACTTCACAGTATGAATTCATTTCTTCTATGTACGGGGGTCTCACCTAACTAAGCGGACACTGAAGCATCTTGGCTATGCCAACTAACTATGTACTGTATCGTCATCAAAAAGTCAATATCTAGTAATAATATCGATCGCCCCGTATTGTGATTGTGCCGTTATCGGGTAACGAGGTATATACATAATTATGTCGCCAGTTAATGTCAGTCCACAATTTCTCGAACCGACATGGAGATTTTATAGACTATCAAAGGGGAATGCCGATTTTAGACCTTGCGATGCCCAAGAAATTAAATTTAGTAAAAAAAAATATGTAAATTTTACGTAATTAACTCTTCTATTCACGACGTGATACAAACCAGTAACATTTTTTAATAAATAATAAATATTGAAACGATACAACGAAATAAACAGACATTTGCTAGGTTGCCAATTTAAAATCCGGGAAAAAATAAAGATTTGTTGCAAAACATTGATTTGACATTTACACATATTGTACTTTATTTATTTGTCCTTTGGTTTATAGAAGTCCCAATGCATTCGATGTTACTTGTGGGCACTCAGGGCCTAAATCACTATGGCGGCTTGGCATCCCCCTTTAAATGCGTAAAAAAGTATTCCAAATGTTCAGTTGACAATTTATCGAGTCTCTCACGTTATTTAATAATTTTACGGAGTTAGCCATTTTCCGGTGACATATTATACATTTATACAACACAGAATCACGACTTAGTAGAAGCATTCGCTAATACACCTACTATACCTATTGCGCTCTTATAATTACAGAAAAATGGCTTCGGTGAAAAGTAAATAACAAAAAAGGGTTCTGATAATATTATGTCCCAGTTTACTTTTAATTTATAAGAGCTTCAATAGAAATACTAATGACTTTCTTTTTAAGTACATTAAAAACTTAATGTGTGTTCTTTGTGAGTTTCTTTCTTCTCAGAAATCACGACTTTGATAGGACTTTTCAAGCTTGGGTAGATAAAAAACAATGCAGGCTTTCTTTTTCGAATCCTATTAACTTACTAAAAACAAAAAAAGTTACTTAAATTACTTTCTCAGAATCAGCATCGTCAGTCCGTTTAACGTCATTTTTTCAATCTTCGAATCGAATACGAATGACAATTCGTAATTGGAAAAATTATATTCAAAATCACAAAGAAAGGTCTGAAAACGTTCTTTGAAAGACTCATTTAATATTGAATAACAAAGTTGATTATAAGGAGATAACAGGAATCTCCCGTTTTGTCTGTAAATAAGGTTGGAATGAAACAAATTGAGCGGCTCTCACCTCTGCTTCCAATACAATTAGACGATTATTCCTCTTGCCTACCTTCGTATAACTAAGCTGTTGGTGCAAATTATAAGTGATAGCTGTTTTAATGGTCTCTAGAGTTCTCACATAATCTAATAGCTAATTACAAAAACACATATGGTAGACACCAGATAAATGTGCATTAACGGTCATTGACCCACATGTAAATGTATGACTTTCTTAATATCAAAAACAGGAATGAAGACATACAGCTGTTCTGAATCGACTTTTATCGTGATCCTTTACGTTCTCTAGTAATGAAAAACGGTTCATAATTAATTTTTTGGGGTATGTACAAAGGGCCATTAGGAAAGGGAAAATCTACTTTATTTCACATCTCTTCCACAATACCTATTTCAAATGCAATGGGTGTTATGGCACGCAAAGTTAGACATACAATTATGCAGCAGGAAGATCTTGTTGTTTAAGAATATAACGATAAAATTCCTAAGAAAAACTAAATTTAGTTCAATGAAATATACAGTCAAAATTAAAATAAAAAACAAAAGTAATTTATTTGAACTAGGTTGAAAATCAGCACTTTTTGAACGTCAACAATTTACATGAGGACAGTCCCCCAAAACGCCCAAAGTATAATTGTTATTAATTTTATGACATTTGATTCTGTAAGCTGTCACACTTAATAATTCATGTTATGAGAGTGATAATACTAAAATGTACCCTCCCAAGCTCCCTCCAAAGTAGTTCAAACACTAGTACAGTAAAATTCCACTTTAAAATATTCCCAATAAAAATGAAGCTCGTGCCCATTCAAGATCACCGCTACTTCTTACACCTGAACCCACAGTAACAGTCGTGATAAAGCCGAATTGATCTCTCTCTTGTAAGCCGTCCTTGCGTATAATTGACTCTTCCCTGTCATTGGCTCCCCAAGCCGCTCTAAGCTGATATAGAGATCATATACTCGGAATATTTAGTGGTTTCCGAATCTAAAGGAGGATCGATGGAGGCTTTTTGATTTATTAGTAATTGAAATATGGCATTATACATGAACGCAATAAGACGATAAAAAGAAGAAAATGTATTGAAAAAAAATCTTTCATAATTATCTTTATCCATGGCATAAAACATGATTTTGAAAGATACGTCCTCCACTACAGTAGACTCAGACATCAGACAAAACCAGTGTATATTTTCGTAAAGTTGTCACGTGCGATGTTAAAATAAATGCTCGATGAGAATTTCCCAAAAATGTAACTCACTAAAATGTAGTAAATTAATAAAAATACTTTTCACTACCAAAATAAAACTCAGCCTAGTGCAAGTCGGACTCTCACATGATGGGTTCTGTACCATAAACCGAATAAAACATGTTAATTTTTAATTAACTTTTTGGTTTATTAGTTATTGAAATGTGATATTACACATGAGCGCAAAATAAGACGAGAAAAAGAACATGTGTTAAAAATTAACTTTTATAATTATTATCTTTATCCATCACATACAACATGATTTTGAAAGATACGTCCTCCGCTACAGTGGACTCAGTCCCCATGATAACAGAAAAAACATGACCGTAAAAACAAACTAACAAGTTCCAAACGAATCACTACAAATCACTGTACAAGCAGTCTGATGCGGTTTTTAGTATTTACTTTAGTTCAATCACAGATTTTTTGCTACCAATAGCATCAGACAAAATCAGTGTATGTTTTCGTAAAGTAGTGATGTATGATGTTAAAATAAAGGCTCAAGGAAAGTTTCCTAAAAATGTAACTCACTGAAATGTAGTAAATTAAAAAAAACTACTGTTAGCTACCAGAAAAAAACCAGTCAAGTGCGAGTCGGACTCTCACACGAAAGGTTCTGTACCATAAGCTGAATAATATAGTAAATTTCTTGTATGAGAGCCCCCTGAGCTGAGCTTAATAAGCGAACGGACGGACAGCGGAGGCTTAGTAATAGGGTACCGTTGGTTACCCTTCAGTTACGGAACCCTAAAAAACGGCCGGTTTCTATAAGATAGGTCACGGGAGCAAAGTAGCTAGAAAAAGTTGTTTAGATTATTATCAAACATAGGTTGACTGACCCATGTCTTTTGATCACATCTTTAAACCTTATTTATGATCTCATTTCCCAGTTAACTGGTAGATAAACCTTTACAGACTTATAACACATGAAGTTAGCACTTACCTAGATACAGGTAATATACAGCATAACTCCTTGTTTACGACAATAGCTGTTGTTTCTAAACAACTTGTACTTTAACACAGTTTTTATGGTCTTTGTCCTATTAAGGCGGGGATAAATTTTTAACGGGACTGTTTCCTTTGTGATACATCGTAATACTGGTTTAAGGGGATGTAATTTTGTCCTGTAATCGGCTAGGTTGTTTTGTTAGTGGAATGGCAGTTGGTTTAGTTTGACTAAAAGTAGTTTCCCAAAATTCTAAAGATGTTTTGGTTCCTGAGATAGTATGCTTGTTTTCACTGTTACCGAATAACGTTATATCGTCTTGCAAATTTAAAATCTCCTATGTAAAATTTATGTCGAAAATGATTTTTGCGACTCATACTTAGCAAAAATTTCCATGTGACTGTGAGTGCTTATTATATCGATCAATCGAAAGCACGTACCATTATTAAAAAAACTCGTGTCAGTCTATATTTTAAATGATTCGTTTTCTATAACAGTTCCTTTATGCACAAAGAAGATTTTAAATTTGCAACGACGATATATCCTTTACTTAGGCTCTAGGTAAACTGCCATTCGATCAGCGAATGCGGTAATAGAAATGTCAATATGTAAGGGATTTATGCCATGACATTTTGAGAGCGTTTGTCAAGCCCATACGTAGATTCGCGGGCCTGACGTTGATGAACTAAAACATGCATCAAACATGGTTGAAAAAATTATCAGATGTTTTTGAAAATTCAAAAATTATTTTGTTAAAAATGAGCACTCTTCTGCAGTTTGCCATGTGATATTACTTCCCAGGATTGTATTCTTATTAGCGACATTCAGATGGTGTAATAATACAGGGTGTGTTTTTTTTTTTCAAAATCAACCGGCTCGGAATACCCATTTTTTAAAATCTAATGATGCAGTTTTAGTTCGCGAGTACGTCACAATCGGGATCGAGACTCATTTCAGTGTTTTTCGATATTTCTCATAGTTTCGGATTTGGCCATCCACGCACACTTTAAAAATTCAACCTGTATTGTTAAAATATAGTCAAATATCAGTAGAAGAGTCTCCTAAAGAATATTAATTCATAGTATTTGTTGAATGATGTCTAAATATCCATTTACCTAGCTTTTTCCGAAGAATTCTGGGGTTAACATCCAGGTAAGATGTTTTGTCTGTTGCAGCTTAAATATCTGTATGTTATGAGGAAAGACTATCTAACTGTTCTTCACCACCCAGTTACTGGGTAATACGATAGCTGGCCAGGATTGGACGCCTGATTTCAATGTTATTTCTATCGGTCTAAGTCAGTTGTTATAACATCTGAATAAATTCAAACTAGAACCAATAGAGCTAGCTATTTATTCACTCCAGACAACTTTGAATATCAAAACTCTTCATATCATATTCTTGACTAAATCTCGTTTTTATTAAAAACCTCGGGTTTTACGAAACGAAAGGATTCAAGCGGTTTGTACGCAAGGCAATGTTAGATAAGGCGAGAACTGATCCCGGATTGCGGGATTGGGATTGCGAACGGGATCGGGCCGATGGCTCGCGAAATTCACTCCACACTCTTGAACGAACGATGTTAAGCTTTTGAATTGTTCTTCAGATTGTCAAGCTTAGGATTGTATTTAGTTTCTTAGATGGGTTTAAGTGTTTAAGCGATCTGGGAGGGCAAAAAAGAGCTGTTTATTTTTAGTTTTATCTTACTTCAATCAGCATTTCTTAGATCGAAGTGATTAAATTCAAACACTAAACAGGAGTCACGATTTTATCTTCAACATAGATCAACCAAGTTTTTCGATACATTCCTTTACTTATGCGTTGAAGCTCATAATGACTCTACAATCTATATAGTTGAAAAATTCCGAACAAAACAAACATATTTTAACGTCTCAAAATATTCACGAAACGTGGTCACTCTCAATGGGCCTCATCAGAAGGTTTAAAGTTACCCAAAGGGCAATGGAGAGGGCAATGCCAATGGGCAATGTCTGAGTTTCCTTGCGTGATTGAATCAGGAATGATAATAGCCGCAAGAGAACCAAGGTTACCTACATAGCCCGAAGGATTGCCAAACTGAAATGGCATTGGGCAGGGCACATTGCTCGCACAACATATGGTCGATGGGGCCAAAAAGTTCTGGAGTGGCGACCACGTACCAGAAGACGTAGCTTTGGAAGGCCTCCCACAAGGTGGACCGATGACCTGGTTTGGGTCGCGGGTAGCGGATGGATGCGAGACGCACAGGACCGGTTGTTGTGGCGACACTTGGGGAAGCCTATGTCCAGCAGTGGACGTCTTTCGGCTGATATGATGATGATGATGAAAATATTCAGCGTAACTAAACAGTATTTTAGGTGTTGGCATAAGTTTATCAAGCTATACCCAATATTCAACATTAAAATAGAGTAAAATCGCAAAACTTTTTTTTTTTTAAGGATGGGAAATCATCAAATGACTTCTTCTTTAAGGGCGTGTCAGACTCTTACTGACTAAAACCCATCCGTGTTCCTTCTAAAGTCCTTTGCGTTACAGGGCCGCGGTGACTCTTTCGAACAAATTCCGCAATCCTGGCAGACTCTGGTCCTAGCGGGTCCCGTCTTCTATGCTGACTTCTCTTTGAGGCGCGCATGAAACACAACGCGCCATCGACCCGGGCCTGGTGGTAATCGGACAGCGAGCCACCCAACGCTCGCCGTCCGCAGGCCCGCGCCTACGGTGGCCGGGGATCGTCCTGCGACTCCCGACGCCCGGGGCGTCTTCTCCTGTAGCGGCGGTTGGGGCGAAGGCCTTGCCTTTTGCTCGCGCAGCCCGCCTCCTCCTTCGCTAGCATTACTGCTTCGCAGAAGGAGGTGACCGCTTCCCAAGCCTCCTCGCTCCGGACCATGGATTCAACCAGGGCCCGACGCGAGAGGTCTTGCAAATCCATTCCAGTCGGAAAGTAGGTGAAATACCCATACAGGAAATTGTCAGTGAAATTCAAAAGATACAATCATAAACGTTCCACCACAATAGTTGTTCCAACTATTTATTTGTTCAGCGGCACTTTGCATGAATATCGCCGCTAATATCCCGTTAACACGTGAACATTTCCCGTGAGGAGCCATTTTGAAAGCAATTGTATGAATGTATCTGTTCAATAGCTTATTTTAAAGTCAATGGTCGCGTTTCAGTTTACTCATCGCCCTGTTAGCTTATCTTTAGCTTGAGTTGTAGGCTGTGGCTCGTTGGAATTTTGGTTAGCGTGAGATTTTTTATGCTTATTTCAGTTTTATGTTTTATGGTTAGCGTTAAGAGTTAATTTCGGAATAATTAAGAGGCTACTAATGCTTTACCAAAACGGCATGTGAGCGAATCTAATCAATTTAAACTCTCTGCCTGCGTCTGTGTTTCCAAACGCATACAACCCTAATCTCTTCAAAATTAGAGTGAACAGGCTTCTTCGGGGTAAGCTCGCTCCATCGTCGACTTTGTCTGTGTCATCTATGACCTAGACTAGAGTCAAGAGTAAACTCATATTAAATTAAAAAAAAAACACAATTTTCATGGTTTAATTGACATGTTTTATTTTTATTTGTCCTGTGTTAAAAACACTAATATTTGTTAGCCGAAACATAAGTATTGTCTTGTTACGGATTATCAAAAAACAATTGGAAAAACAAAAAGTTCACACTCGTATTGTTTAGAAAAACGGAACATTTATCCAAATATGCCATAAATTTTGAGCGGATATTAATGTTGTAGGTAGAGACAGGTTTTTCACTAACCTCGAATTGTTATTGCCAGTTTTCTTCCCTTCTTCACTTCTCTTGTATCATGATATAAGAGAAATGAAGAAGTGAAGAGCTCAAGAGCGAATTAATATACGAAAAAGAAAAATCAAAACACAATCACTAACAAAATATTGGACGTTTCAGGTTAGAAAATTGTGTCTTCTAACACCGTTTGAGTAATTTTACGCTAATGTTTTAAATGCGTACCTTCAATCTATTTTCGAAAGGAGGGGATTCTTTTTATCAAAGTTTTTTTGGAAGAAACAATTTATACACATCACAAAGACTTCATTCTCACAAAAGAGAAAAACACAAAAAATTACTTATCCTACTAAACTGTTCAAAGTTAATTCGTAAAGAAATCTAAAATACTGCTATCCTAAAGATTCCAGGCTAGGCACGTCGGTCCCTAAGGCCGGCCCCCAGGGACTGAAATCACGGAACCCCTTCATTTAGGAGCTGCTCAATTCCGAAGTAATTGTTTTTGATGTGGTAAGAATTTTTATTAGTATCTGTTAGTAAATGGATAAGATTTATAAGAGAGAGGAACTAAGATCAAACAAACGTGCCATAGTTCTTTTATTCTTTTTTTTCATAAGTATGCAAAATCATCAAATGTCTTCTTCCGCTCTGGGTGGAGCGGAAGGGCGTGTCAGACTCTTACTGACTAAAACCCATCCGTGTTCCTTCTAAAGCCGTTTGCGTTCCAGGGCCGCGGTGATTCTTTCGAACTAATTCCACAACCCTGGCAGGCTCCAGCTTCTTATATTCTTAAAAAATGAAATATGCGACTAAAGTATATTAAAATATGTGATATCTATCTAATACCTTTAAGCGAGCGATTCTTGTATATATGTATATTTATAATCTGAATCTCGGAAACGGGTCCAACGATTTTCATGAAATTTAGTATGCAGGGGTTTCGGGAACGATAAATCGATCTAGCTAGGTTTCATTTATAGAAAACATTTACCAAAAACAAAACCGAGCAAAACTCGGTCATCCAGGTACTGTTTAGTGTAAAAGTAACTCTCTTTGTTTTTAGGGTTCCGTAGCTCAGTCGGCAAAAAGGGTTCCGCTTTTTCCGACTGAGGTAAGGTTATAGGATTACATTGTTGTCCGTCTGTCTGTCATTCTGTCCGTCTGTCACCCTTTTTCTCAACACAAGTGCAAGTTACAGTATAAGTTCAGGAAAAAGTCTAAAACTTGTGAAGTTTTAGTTTTATCACAATTTTTTTTTTTTTTATTGTTTGCGATTACAAACTTATATTTTCGGTTGGAAATTGATTGTCACGTACATTGGTGTATCGGAAAGATGTATTTTTTCAATAACAAAGTTAAGTTTGTCCTCCAATCTTACCTATATTTTAATCGAAACCCTCGTTGGCGAGTCTGACTCGCACTTCGTACGGTACTGGTCGATGTGGTTGTAAGCGAAAAAGCTGTTTAATCAAATAAAACAACTTTTCGTCTTTACAAAATAAACAGAAGAAAAAGCCCTACGTTTTAGGCATTCTTCTATTTAATTCAAAAGAAAGTATCTCATCTGAAAAAAAATACAAAAGTTCGATGACCTGTGAGATACTTAAATAAAATAGTTTTTCCGAGAGTGCGAAATTCATTGTCTATGTACTGTGGGTAGTAAAAGCTTATCGTCTAGTCAATTAAGTAACAATTAAGGACAGCCTCTGAGTGAAATAATAAGCTACAAACTTGTATAAACCTTTATTTTGGCATAGTAAAAGTTGGTACAAACATTCTAATAAAATCTCGTGTCAATCCCATACTTAAATTAACCTTTTGAACGCCATTTTCACATATAAATGTACGTGACAATCAAGCGCGTGCCCTGTACGCCAAACATCACAAATATGTGACAAAAATACGGCGAATTTTGTGGCTTTGCATCGGGGGCACGCCGATGCGTTTATGAACTGGCGTTCAAAAGCCTAAAAACTTATTCACAATAGATAATTTATTTATTTATTAAAACTTTATGCACAAGTAAAATCACTGTACAAAGGCGGACTTAATGCCTTAGGCATTTTCTACCAGTCAAATAATATGTCACTTTGTATAAGCCCACCATTATTTCTTGTTTGGATCGACATCACCGAATTAAAAAAATAACTAATGTAGACTCGTCTTTGGCTAATCAGCTTAATCAATTAAGAAAAAGTAATGGCAGACATAAAAACCCCGAACCTACTTTTGAGCAGAAATAAGCACTCACTACGAGTTCATAAGCAAATAGAGCTGTGCTTTTGGCAATTCAATCAATACACCAAAATACAGGAACTATTCCTGAACCAACAAAAATATTCCAGCTACGAAATATCTTGTAGCTTTGTATATGATTATCCTAGATCAAACACCGCACTGGTATGAATATTCTAACATCACAGGTTCCAGGATTATTCTGGTATTGATTCCGTACCTCCCTCAACTGAGCTGTTGGTTAATCCCATTATGCGTTGTTGGTTCAGTTTAAGTGAACTAATACTGTTAACAGATTAAGATTTGAGTGTATTCTTAGATTGACGATTGCGGTACCGGAATTAGGAGACCAGTTTTTGGGAAATACATCGTTTTGATAATAAACCGAAGTATTTGGTTAATAGGGAATATGCAAGCAATTTATGTTTTTTGCAAAATAAAATACTTATAATCTGTAGTCAACAATTGTGAAAGAATTTTTAAAATACCTTCGTTAGTGATGAAGTTATTAAGCTTCAAAGTTGACAATTAGAAAGAGAAGTCCGATACAAACTGTGACGTCAAATACTATGACACCTATAATAGGTGTCATAGTATTTCGCTGTATAATACAGCTGCCTTAGAAAACAGAATTTTCGCGAGAGGGACAGATACATTTGTTTAAAATAGTTATATCTCGTTTGTGTTTCGGTCAATTCCTATTCTTTTTTCACTGTTAGTTTTAATTTTTGAATACTTCTAGATAAACTGTTTAGATAGTAAAAAAAAATCATGCATATTCTCTATTGTCGACTTTGTCTCTGTCATTTATGACCTAGACCAGAGTCAAGAGCAAGAATATCACCCGGTGGGATTCCCCGTAAGGGTAGGCACAAGAGTAGTTATAATACGCCTTTGTTTCGCTTTTACGGCCTAGAAAAAATAATAATTGAGAACTGTGGAAAATTTGGTGTTCACATCATAATATAAACTCGCTTATCTTGGTATGGTCATGTGATGAGGAGGGATGAAATGCATGTAACTAAAACAGTTGTGAGTATAAATGTGGATGAATGGACAGAGAAAGGGAGGCCAAAGAAAAGATGATGATAAGGGCAGGAAGATGATGATATCATAATATAAACAACCGCTGACTAAAAAAAAATCGTCTTCCCATTATATGATTCCATTTTTTTTTTATTCCACAGTTTCCCCAACAGTAATAGTGCCAAACCAACTGCTCGGCGCGCCGCTCGGTACCGATGTGATACTGGAATGCACTGTGGAAGCCTACCCTAACACCATCAACTACTGGCTCAAGAATAGAGGGGAGATGCTGCTCGATGGGTAAGTAACCAAATCGGTTGCTGGGTGTCGCTCGGCACCATTGAATGATATATATTCTAAAAATCTATCTTGACACCATTTACGAGTACTACTTGCTCAACAAAAGAAGTAACATGATGGGAGAGTAGTTGTAACCGAACTAGTTACTGGGTGTCGCTCGGCACCGTTGTGGTACTAGAATGCACCGTGGAAGCATACTCCAAGATTATCAACTACAAGCTCAAGAATAGAGGGGAGATGTTGATTGATGGGTGAGTAAAAATCAGTTGCCGTGTGTCGTTTGGCTCATTGATTTCCATATTCATTATCTAATACCTTTAAACGAGCAATTCTTGTATATAATATATAATCTGAATCTCGGAAACGACATCAACGAAGCAGGGGGTTTCGGGGGCGATAAATCGATCTAGATAGGAATCATATCATTTTTACAAAACTTTTACCAAAAAAAAAAACCGAGCAAAGCTCGGTCATCCAGGTTCTCAGTATTAATCAGCGACAGAATTTTCTGCTTTTGAATTTTCTCTATCTTTGTAGTTTTGCGACCAACGTGTTCTTTATGGTAAGCTATCCCTACTAACATTGTCATAACTCCGTCAATTTATTGTGTTAACAATTTCATTTTTTGTTGGTCTATTTGAATTTTGAAGCGTTTGCTTTGTGGCGCAACACAGTTTTTTCAATTTCTTGTTTCACCAAATCTGAGACAGGCTTTTAATAAAAAAAACATTCAAGGTCATTTTCACTTTTTCAGGCTACCGGTTAATTAATACCGGACGATCCGAATTAATTTGAGAGCATCACAATCCGCTCAGTTGCCCGGAACCGGCTAACCGCCAGTTCGAACGTGTGAAAATGGCCTTACACGCGCCAGGCTCATCATAATAGAACCTAATACTATCAAAGCAGGCCTTTGTCTTTAAGCTTCAAGGATTAATTATTATTATGGACATGCATTACAGACTGTTTCCGATCGATGTTATCTCTTTATGTCGTATCGGCTAATAGAATAATGGTTAAGAGGCTTAATTCACGTTAAGTAAAGCAGTTTTATTATAATGGTCATATCTGCGTAAAACATGTGTTGTTGTATTTTGTTAAGGGTAGCGTATATGTATACCTTTACTTAAGCCAAGAGAGCCATATACCTGGGCGATGGATAGGAGGATGGATATTTGTTTGAATGGTGAAAATTAAAGCAAAAAATTTGTTGTCTGTAAAGTCGGTTTACGGACGATAGTTTAACGTGACAACGTCAAAACATTGAAATGATGAAACGATCGTAACGTTTTTTTTTTTTCTCTTTATTTTTAGGGACTTTTATCCTTATAAGTCATGTCAGCCCCATCATAACCTAATCTAGGTTTAATCAACATTACAAACTAATTACATGTAAGATTTAGCATACTACAAAAAGTGGAGTCATCGACAAATTGCCATATCATAAATAATTTTAGCGGCGTCACTTTCTGGACTTGCGAGAATTTCAAGGAAAGTACCCATATCGTATTTATTGATTTTGCATGATTCTGTCAATGACTCCCTTAATGCTTGGTTCTTGACACATTCCACCAAAAGATGCTGAACATCATCGATAACTCCACACACTTCACAATTTGGGGAATCAATTTTTTTCATCAGATGGCTAAATCTCTTGGTGGGATAGTCGATTCCCACGATACTAGGAATAATTTTTAAAATATCGATAGGAAAAATATACGCCCTTGAAAATAAAGCCAGCGACTTGTGTTTCTTACAGACAAAGTAGGTAGTAAAACATTACTTTATTTTAGTATAGAATTCCCATCTCTTTGGTTGGATAGTTTGCTTTTTATTTTCTGAAAACAATAATGTAAGAATAATTTCATTTGACATACAATTTTATATCTAAAACATTTCCAATGGGTTCTTTATTTTTCCATTTATTCGAAGCAAGTTACTAACTTACCTCGTGGTTTGCAAACGGCTTTACATGAATGTGACTTACGAAACAGACAGATATGGTTTGTTATTATTATTTAGAGACCTGCCAGGGTTGCGGAATTTGTTCGAAAGAGTCACCGCGGCCCTGGAACGCAAAGGGCTTTAGAAGGAACACGAATGGATTTTAGACAGTAAGAGTCTGACACGCCCTTCCGCTCCACCCAGTGCGGAAGAAGTCATGTGATGATTTCCCATCCTTTAAAAAAAAAATATTTTCAGAAATTAACGTCGGCCGGTCCCAATAACGTATCTACCTTTGACCAACTGACAAATTAGCAACCAACAGTAGCTGAAACATCATATTTGAAAGGTAAAAATGAGATTTGATTGATGTTAGAGACTTAGACGAGTGGATTGGAGGAAGTTTTAGTCAAAAAGACTTCGAACATACCTTCAAAGCTATGTTTTATCTACATTTTTTTACGTTTTAATTAAAGACGGTGAAATTTTACGGTGTCGTCTAATAACGGCAGCCCACTCATCTAACCAAATACAACACATTCATTAAAAGTAAAACGATATTTATAAACATTTAGGTTATTAAAAAAAATAAAATATTATTCATTATCATGACGCATGACGTAGTTTGAAACATCCTGTAGCGAGCGCAGTCTGAGCCTTGTGTTCCAAGGACGGCGTCGAATGGAACGGCGACATTGCTTCATTGGCCTCTTCTGGCTCGCTCCATCGTAGACTTTGGCTCTGTCATCTATGACCTAGACTAGAGTCAAGAGCAAACTCATCTCAAATAAAAAAAAATAAAATAATAAGATAACATATTCACAGGGTGTTTCATTACTTTTTTTGACTGTATCCTAATTAATTATTAAAACAAAAAAAATGCGCCAAGAGGTTGTTTATGTTGGGTATATTAAGTGGGCCGCCTTAGTAAGACGACTAAAATGGTACCGTGTATTAAATAAACAGTAAATATTTTGCTTGACCTATCTTTTAGTACCTATTTTCCTGTCACTATCTTATGCAAGCTTGCTTCGTCTTCTACCTGCTTGAATTTATTAAAAAAAAAGGAATTTATCTACCTACAAAAAGAAATAAAAACAAAAGCGCACCGTCCGGTATTTTTACCGTATTGCCGCCAATTTTAATACCAAGCTGCCGTTAGAACGATTAAAACGACATAAATAGTTGGATTTTTGCCATAAATATTGAGCACCGGTGTATGAATGAATTTAGGCGGATAACTAACGGGTTTTTGAGAGCTATGCATTTTTCAGTGGCCGGCTGAAAGTGGGTTTAGTTTGTGAATGTATGTTTTAAAATTATGTCGTTCTATCTTTGTACATGTCAACATAAATATGACATAGTCTAGTTTGAATCTACATTCAAATAAAAATTGCTTTTTTTAAATAAAAAATATTTTCGTTGATGTTTTGGTCTTTTTTATTTTTTACCTGCTATGTCTATGACACTCAAACTTAAACTACTGGAGGCCAGGAGACTGAGTTGAGAGACATTCTCAAGCCAAACGAATCAAACAATACAGTCATAAAGATTAATCTCACCCAGTTTAACGGGCTAAATAAATAAATCATGTCTATGACGAAAACGCCAAAATAATACGTATTTAAGAGAGGATTGACTAGACGAATCAGTTTAAAAAACGGTATACCGACACTTGAAATTTTGTGTGTACATTATTATTACATACACAAAAACTTTTGTGCTACATTTGTTTTCCAATGTTTTAGAAAAACATCTATTTTTAGATATTTTTTACGAAAACCTTTTATCAGTTGAACTGCTTATCAAAAAGATTTTATTCGCGCAGTTTCTGGGATCCACAAACTTATGATAACAAGGAGCCCCACTCGACTGCACAACGTGAACTTTGAGTACCAATAAGTTGCGATGTGGCCATTAAAACGGCGATATTTTTTGTACTGATACGTTCAAGATTTGTTAGTTAAATTTGACTTACTAGCTCTTCATTTTTCTCTCTGTCTCTGTATTTTTTAGCGTGGACCATTTTTTTCGGTTTGAGTCAAGCTCGTTTCATCATCTTCACCTTTTCACATCTCTTCTATACTAATATAATTAAGCTGAAGAGTTTGTTTGTTTCTTTGAACGCGCTAATCTCTGGAACTACCAGTCGGATTTGGAAAATTCTTTTTGTATATGATAGCTACATTCATGAGGAAGGCTTTACGAGAATGGGAAAAAACGGGAAGTTGCGGGCAGAAACTAGAGGTGCATAAAAAGGTCTCCTTTTTCTCTCTTCAATGAGAGTGAAGTAGAGAGTGCTAAAAGCTAGTATGTACTCGCAGATACACGTACTAGATTAAAGCACTTTCTACATATCGTACACATCTGGCCAACTACATTTTCATTATTGTTAAATGAAAACTTGGTTTCTACTCTCATCATCTGCCTAGCCTTTTCCCGATTATATTGGGGTCGGCTTCCAGTCAAACCGAATTCAGCTGAATACCAGTATTAGTAGCAACAAATATGAAGTTCATCTTGGTCATTTGCTAGGCTGAGGTCTGCATTTTAACCTATCACAAAAGCAATTATTGTCATGGTTTGAAATTCGTAGGTGCCAAGGTATTTTCTAATGAGTGCTCGAATTTGCATAGTTAATTGTTTTATTCTTCTTTTAAGGATTTGGAACAGGACCCTATTACCTTTATTACCAAAATTAGCCTTTAATGTCTTAAAGGCTAATTTTAAATAAAATGCTGTTAGTATGACATATAAATTTGAGTTGAGCCCAAGGTTCTGTCACCAGTTTCATGGCCCAATTTCAAGGGTTAGATTTCCATGTCTATTGTATTGAACGCAGTAATAAAGAGTTCATATAGGGGATGATTGATACCCTTGCTATTGAAGCTCACAATACACCCACGATCACCGTGAATGGTGGATCCATTGTTGATCAAAATCACTCGTAGCGGTCAAGTGGAACGATTGGATGGGCTTTTTATTAGCATTCCTTTTTTATAACGAGGGGGATCTTTAATGATCAGTGGGTTCATAAATCATCATCACACATTTGCCTTTTGTGGTTCCGGATAATGATGCTTTTGTAAAGTGAAGATAGATGATTGTTGTTTGGTCGTGATGTTGTCTAGACTGGCACCCGTTTTAAACGGTAGACTGACGTCAGGTGGCGATGCTTGTAGATTTCATCATTTTGTTTGTTTTAGTCATTCAAATATGTTTAATATTATTTATATCGTTAACGATAGATTGGTCTGAAAAATTAATTATGATTTGTAAACACAACTTTAACTCGTACGTTATTCGGCAGAGTTAATTGGACTTTTTAGGGGCAGAATTTAAATGCCAGACTTGGTACATACTGTTTGTTAGAAATATAGGCGGAGCATTGATGGGGGATAAAAATAAAAGTGTATAAATGTATGAAAGTTAGGTTTTTTTGACAGAGGCCAGAGACAAATAGGCCTTTTATGGATGGGAATCATAAAAAGATAACTCCCGCTCTGGGCAGAATGAGAGGGAGTGTCAGACTTTTTTTTTTAAGGATGGGAAATCATCAAATGACTTCTTCCGCTCTAGTTGGAGCGTCAGACTCTTACTGACTAAAACCTATCCGTATTCCTTCTAAGGCCCTTTGCGTTCCAGGGCCGTGGTGACTCTTTCGTACAAATTCCGCAACCCTGGCAAGCTCAGTGTCAGACTCTTACTGACTAAAACCGATCCGCGTTCCTTCAAATGCTCTTTAGAACATTTCCGTCATCCCGCAATCCTGGCAGGCACTGGCCCTAGCAGGCCTCGTCAACTTATTTTAATTTTGAACTGTTTTCATTCCCACAGGCCAAAGTACGTGATAGGTGAAGATCGGTCATCGTACAGGGTGATGATGAAGCTGACCATAAGGTATTTCTCCAGGAGTGACATCGGTACTTACAACTGTGTGAGTACCAACTCGCTCGGCAAGAGTGAGGGGACGCTTCGACTTTATGGTGAGTTATAATTTTTTTTGGAAATTTGTGACTCAATAAACCACAGATGTTTTTGTCTTTAGAGAAGTATTTTTCTTAACCTAACCTAACCCTTTTTTTACGGGGGGAAATCCTCATGGATGTCCTCCACCCTGGTGCCGGCGGAGGGGTCTGTCAGACTCTTACTGACTAAAACCACGCCGATGTTCCATCTCTCACCTACGCCGGGGATCGCGGGAACGTATTCGACTTCCGTAATCCCCGGCTAGTGCTGACCCCCCTCTGCGGGCCAGCGGTGACACCGAGCATCCGGCTCCCTGCCTATAAACGTAATCTAACCTGGTGTGGTGTGGTGTGTTTTAAGGCTATGGGAGCTGGTAAAATCTGATTTTTACCGGCTTAAACTGAAAACACGAGGTTGACCTTATGCTAACTTCTTTGTCTTTTGATATTACGCATCCACTGTTGTTTTCTGATTAATTTCGTTGCGGGATTGAAGACAGTTGAAGAGTTGAACCATTTCACCGGAAGTCGTCGAGCTTCATTGACTCGGCATTTCTCTAATTGTCCGCCACTGTTGATTCTGGCTCTTAGGACAACTCCTACCTACTCCTACACTGCAACCAGTGGAGGAATTAGTGTGGCGGAGTTGTTCCAAATATAAACCAAGAGAATAATAAAAACGAACAGCAATGTATCTTTTTGATAAACTCATATAAAAGTAGCTCTACCTCAGTAGCGGATACCTCATATAATATTTTTGCAAAAATAATAATTCAATCTAAAAACATATTATATCAAATGCAGAGCCTTATAACTCTCAAGAGGAACTGATATCGAATATTTTTTTTACAGAAATAAAACTATACCCCAGTTCCCAATCGGCGGCCGAAGTTAACATAGGCGGTAAGTAAATAAGATTTTAACTCCTCTGGGTATGTACCGATATGAATAAATATATGAGTAATGTAAGTGAAGGATATTGAAACACGTAGATGTTAGGATTCTGTCTGGGGAATTGTTTTAAGGGATCTGGGATACGTCTGGAACATTTTTAATTTATTGAAGAAAATTCTTTTTTTTTCTGGGAGATGTGATTTTTTGTTTCTTTTCTTTTGTTTTTGATGTGTAACATCTTTCCTCTCGCTTTCCTGCAATCTGTGGGAGTGATTTTGTGATAAGGGACGGAAGTGTGTCACAGGAAGCCGGGGAAGGGCGCGTTATTTGATTTGACCAATGAGCGCGCGTGGTGCTGTAGTTGGCTGTCAAATGGTACCAACCCATTTTCCGAGAGGTTGTACATTGAAAAAAAATAGTTCAGATTTTTTATTTTTGCTTTTTTTTGCCTACTAGATATTTTTGTAGATTCGATTTTAGATCTGGCCATCAAAAATTAATTCGTTGCTATGCCTTGTAAATTTAAATTACAGTGCACCTATTGACATACCGGGGACAATTTTTTTTTAGCCTGTTGTGTCCCACTGCAGGGCAAAGGTCTCCCTTTCTTTCTTCCATTCCTCCGACAAAACTATATATATATATAGGTACATATATATGTTTTGAGGTTAGCCTGCAATCATACTAACACCCCTAACTTTTGAGCTAAAAAATATGTAGTTTAGTATCAGTCGTTCAGCAGTGAGCAGCAGTTTTTTTTTAGTATTACTATAATTAAGTTTTATTGACTTTGTTGTTTATTATATTACTAAGCGAATTTACTTTGTTAAAATGTATGATGGGGTTGCCATATCCTTCTTGTAAAATAACCCCTAAATAAAAAAAAATAAAAATAAAACTTTTGAATCGGAATACAGCAACGCTTCTTGGTAACTAAAATAAATACGATTGGTGTGGTCTGCTTTTTACTTACATTTTAATGTTGGTTCCTTTTTGCAGAAACTTCTTAGTAGTTTAGCAATTGCTGACACGGCTTTTAGTTCCAACTACATACTGTATCACGCTACCTGTAATAATACTTAATTTTTTATTCAAATAACCATTGATCCATAACAATTACATTCTTTATATGGTTAGTAGGAACTTAAAACTATGTTAATACCTAATAACTAAGAGAGACTTAGTCCTCTGGGTGAACCTTTTTTTTTGTGAGTGGCGTCTCGCAGTTCAACCTATAAGGTTAAACTTACAAACTAAGCGACTGCACGCTAAGGGCACCCCCTGTGGGGTACGGGCCTCGGCTTAGGGCGTTGCTGGGGGAGGACAGCTAGGGACGGGCTGGATCGAACTAGTGGGTGAACCTCCTCACCAGTGGGCTGTCCAACTTTTTGCCTTCAAGTGACCTCTACCTGTGCCACAGTGCTATTGTGAAACCGAAGTCTTGTTGAGTATTTTTCGTTAAAAACTTAAAAAAAAAACCTTTTCATCCCCAGGTCTAACCGAAGGAGGAGTGAAGCAAAAAACTTTCAATAAATCAACGAACACGTCACCGAGAACGCTCAACATAATTCTGTTGTTAATATTATTATTATTGTATTGTTAGCCGCCATTGTTATTTGTAATAATTTAGTGTAAATATGTACATACATTCTACACGGCCATTAAACTTGTAAGCGTTATCATTTTAGTATAATAATAGCGTTTTGTTAGGAATGGAATTATAATCGAAATTCTGGTTTTGTGTTGTTATTATAATGGGGAGTTTGAAACAAAAGGTTGTTTGAAAATCGTGTTCGAAATGATGAAATGATTTGGAAACTATGAATGAAATATATAATCTGATAGGGAACTTTGTCTGAGTAATTATCAAATACTTTCCACATACCACAACCCCAACACAAGGCTATATCTATCCATTCTAAGTTGACTAGAAAAGTTTTTAGTTAATGGTTTTTTTTCATGTTTTTAAGGTTTTTTTTTATGCAATAAAGTACCTATGTATCCTACTAATACTATAAACCCGAAAGTTTGTAAGTATGGATGGATGGATGGATGGACGTTTGTTACTCTTTCACGTCAGAACGGCTGAACGGATCTCGATGAAATTTGGCACAGAGGTAGATTATAATTTCGTCCCCGGAATATGTTCCCTTGGAATAATTTTCGACATAAACGCGGGTGGAGCCGCGGGCGGTAGCTTGTTAATAAATAAATATATGTCAGTATGAAATAAAAAATATTACAGAAAATAGACCATTTGTTTCAAATTCTCATTCAAGCCCTTGTATAAAATTCTGACCGTCAACAAAAACCAAAATTATTGTTTTAAAATGTTATACCTATCCTCTTAAATTATTCAACAGATTGCCTTTACAAATAAAAAGTGTTGTCTACAATAGTGCTTTCAAAATAAAACTAAAGGAATTCCTATTGAATAAGTGTCTATATGCTGTAGAAGAACTGTAATTTTATTGAATTATTTTATTGTTTTTGTTTTAAATTTTAAGGAGTTGACCATATTGTTTTATGTAATTGTCGAAATGCTATTAAAAAAAAAAAAAGGTAAAATTATTTTGTAATTGTTGATTTAATTTATAAAATTCAATTGTTATTATTATATTGTAAATACTGTATTGTGTATTTTTATGTGTAAATTCAGATACAAAATTACTTGTTTATGAATAAAATGACTATGACTATGACTATGACTATGACTCTTATAATAATTAGGGTCCTACAATTTTAAGAAGCCATCCTTAAGAGGAAATATCAATTTTATTTTTGGTTACCTACCATTTTGTACCAAAACGTGTATCCAACGATATTTTAGATGTTTAAAATAGTAACCTTGTAACCTACACTAAGAATTGTTATCAAAACCCTGAATATTGTAAACAGTTCTCTTATTAAACATTTAAGAAGAAAATAGTGTTTTTTTTTCTATCCAATCATCAATCTAGGTACCTACCTTGTTAATATCTTTATTTTCTCTAAAAAACTTCAAAGACTTTATTAAACAATCTTCAAAAGAGAGCAGTGGTTTCTCATTACTAGACTTAAGAATAATTGAGTTAAGTAATATTCATTATGCATTTACTGAAGTACTTTTAAATACACTGAATAATTTTGAAAGACAACTTATATAACAAGTTGAAATTCTCAAATATTCTGCGTCAATTTAGTACTAATTGCTTGTAAGCTCTCTAATGAAAGAAATCGAAACACGCCAGAGACAAGTTATTACATTTATTAAAACGTTGCACAAACTTGCATTTAGGTTCTAATTGATACAAGAAATAAAATATGAAGTGAAAAACATGCTTTTTATAAATCTGATTGCTTACCTTCATAATTACATAAAACTTTTTGAAATATTAACGTTCATAGGAAGGAACTCAATTTCGAGATAATACCAGTAACCGTTCAAGAGTACCTTTGATCGTTCCGATCGCCTTTGTATAAATGTTAGTTCTTCTAACTCAACAGACAGATGTGTTGCTGGGGAGTTTGTTGCGCCACTTTTTCCCAGCTATAACACTAGGAAGTGGTGACGGGCGGGCGTTTTGGGGGACTGTCGTTATGCCTAATTTGAATAAATGAGTTTTGACTATTGACTTTATTAAATAAATACATTGTTATAGGCGATTCTTCGGGTAATGTCGTTAACCTCGGCCTATGTCCAGCTGTGGACGTATTTTGGCTGAAATGATGATCATTGCTTTTGAAGCGAAAAGAGTAATATCATTATGATGATTAATAAGCAATAAACCGGCCAAGTGCAAGTTGGACTTTCACACGAAAGGTTCTGTACCATAAATCGAAAAAAAAAACACGTTTCCTGTATAGAGCCCTTTTAATTTTGAACTTAATTCGTTTTTATTATTTGTTGTTATAGCGCGAATAGAAATACACACTCGGTGAACATTTTAACTGACTACATATACGGTTTTTGAGATACAGCCCGCTGGCAGACAGACAGACGGACGAACGGACAGCGGAGGTTCAGGAACAGGGTTCCGTTGTTTACCCTTCGGGTTCGGAACCCTAAATAAATATAGAGTTGTAACAAGTCCATACCATCAAATAGTCAATAAAGAAAATGGGTGTCTGCAGTGCAAAATTAGCTTGTCCTCGTAAGAATATAATATATATAATACTAGCTTTTATCCGCGACTTCGTACGCGGGAAAAAACGGAATATGCATCCCGTTTTTTCCCATTTCCGTAGGAATTGCGGCAAATCCTCCCCAAGGAACCTACATGCAAAATTTCAGCTTTCTACGACCAGTAGTTTCGGCTGTGCATTGTCTATCAGTCACTCAGTAACGGAAGAATTTTATATACTCGTATTACTATAAATGAAAAATATCAATGAGGATCAAGAAAATTGTAGCAATGTAAGGTTTGCAAGTGATTTGTATTATTTTTCTATAAAGAATTTTGCTAACTGGGTAGGTACTGGCTAAGAGAAAAAAAAAATCTATTAAATACCAAATAAACTTTACCGGCATAAACACGGTACCAGACATTGATCCTCTTTTTACAATTCTCTCTCTCAACAAATGGAAATCTCGGGGTCCTCACGATTTTATGTCACTTCTTAATTCCATGGCTTAAGGTGCAGTAAAGTCGAGCTACAAAGAGCAGATGACGTTTTTTCTTGCTCATTACATTGGATGTCTGACAAATTGCCTTGGATTGACTGAAATTGAAAAAAATATCTTTGACGTTGATTAGGTTAGAACGCATTTAAGTAAAAGTAGGATTCATAATAGCTATTACCGAGAAAAGGTTTTGTAAAGTAAGGGTTGCCTCGATACCAAATAAACGTGAATTTACTAATATTAACCGCTTTTTCCCAGTCTTTCATCAATCGGCAACGTGTAACAGAATAAACGCAATACATCTTAAGGGGTAATTGTACTCATCATTATTAACAATTTTTACTATGGAAGCAACTCTGAAATCGCGAAAAAAATTTCGACACAAAAATGTATGGGGACATTTTTGTGCGCATACTCGACAAAGTGTACTGAACAGGAGATTTTTTTCCGCGATTTCGGTATTGGTACGCAATGCCCCTTAAGAGGTATTGCGTTTATTCTGTTACACGTTGTATAAACGATAGGGTTGTTTCTATCAGCCCAATAAAATTTCGATATGGGATGCATCCTTCCAGAGATAACCGTCTACACATATTTTAGTGACAGCAGTAAGAAATATATTGTATAAGTTTTTGCTTTTCAAGAAACTCGTCAAACATTACAAGCATATATCTGGTTACGAAACTGAAAAATATGACGACATTTGTGCCGATAAAAAGAAAACGGTGAGTGCTTAGTAAACGGTAACGTACCAATGTATATTGAAGCGTCCACTAACTGACTTCAAAGAACGAATCAGTATTATTTTCAAATAAGTATGAGTACCAAGTCTGAAGTCAACGGGGAAGGTTTTGTCTTTGCCTTTCTATGACATGATGCAGCCGTGGCTGCATACGAGATTGACTCTCAAGTTTTGTTTTATATTTAGTTAAATTAATGCACATCTTTACAAATATATAAATGCATAAGTGAGTTTGTTTGTTCCGCTCTTAAGCCTTAATCACTGAACCAATTTAGATGAGAATACAGAGATAGATGAGATCCTGGAGACGGTTATAAGGTACTTTTTACGTGAGCGAGCAAATGCAACAATTAGGTACATAAACTCACGCCTTGTTTGTAGGGATAAGCAGATACTATAAAATGCCACTAGTTTCGACCGTAGTCAGACAGTCATTTATCCAGTTTAAAAGATATTATTATACCTGTAGCACAATAAAGCTTTACATTTCCAGGAACTTCAAGGCAAGTGAGCTCTATCGTCGACCACATCTTCTCTTTCCATCAGGTGAGATTGTGGTCAAACACAAGCTTATCAGTACCTAGTAAAAACAAAGATTACGCACATAATTTATATTCCTACCACTATATACCTATATCTATTAACATTACACACACACCGAAATACTAAAAAAAAAAACAAATGAGGACATACTCACCAAACATACACAGTTTTTTTTTAACTCATACTTTAATCTATTTTGTTCTTTTAATTGTAATTAATGTATTATGTCCTAATTTATTTGTTATTTTTGTAGTTTTAATTTATAATTGTTTCTCTATTGCAATTTAATCGATGTTTTTTTTTAAATATTTTTAATTATTCTGTATTTTAGTTCAATTTAGCTACTTGACATTTTAAATTCAATTTTGACTTAGTACATTTTAATTTTGTTATTTTCATGCATTTCCATTTTAATTTTTTTATTATGATTATACAAGTGCTGTGCACACCTATAAGTGACGAATTCACTGCAACGCTGTTTAAATATATATATTTAATGTAATGAGTTAGTGAATAAGTCGTTGGTGTGTCAATAAATAAATAAATAAAATACTATTTACTTGTTGACATTTTAACTGTTCTGCATCTGCTTGACGTCTGTATGTCGCTACTGGGATCCAGCAGAATACCAGCGTCAGTTATATTTGCCTGGCACATGCTGAGTTGGACTCCCATTTGGTGCTACATGAGACACACACACCGCACATTGGATTTTATTTATCATGTCAAAAATTTTTTATGTCGGTAGGTAGTTTGTCACTCACAGATTGCCATAAATTCTGTCTTTTCTTTTTTTTAAATGTTTTTTTCATATTTGTATTATGATTTATGTAAGTGTGCTTTTGTTTGTTGTGTTTTCTGTTCTTATACCAAATAAATGTTTTATCTATCTAGTAAATAAATGCATTCACAAAACATCCTTTTTCAAAACCAGCTAAAACTCTTCAAACGTTTTTCAAACAAACTCCGGATCAATACAGACCTGTGCACCCAATAAACTGTGAGAGTTACAACCACGGGCCATCTGTAAATTGATAGTGTTTAATGAAATCCAATAAGAGAGGTTTAACTTACTTTAGTTATTGAGTCGTTATGGGGGAAATGAAATTCTATGTTTAGTTATTGGTATAGGGAATTATTTGTTCTGCGGTTATTGGTTTCGTATTGGAGCGAAGCTTGGATTCCGTTTTTTGATTAAAAAGTTTATAAGACATTTTAAAGATTGACTGTGTACTTTCATTGACAAATGTTACAGATACAATAAGAGCTGTCTGTTATTTAAATAGGCGAAACACAAAGGTTTGGTGACGGGCGGGCGTTTTGAGGGACTGTCTTTATGTAGAACTTTGACGTTCAAAAAGTGCTGGCACCCAGCCTAATTTGAATAAATGACTTTTGATTTGATTTGTTTGTTTATTTAATCTTTTGACCGCCACGGTCGGCTATAGCCGACAAATGAAAAAGTGCCCAACCTACAACCGTCGGCTGGACCCGACAAAAAAAACGGCGAATTTGTGATTTGGCGTCAGGGGCACACCGATGCGTTTATGCTCTGTACTTTTTGACAAATGAAAAAAGGTGGTCGGAAAAAGGCGGTCAACAGGTTAAATTGCTACTATCTACTATTTAAAGATTGGAAGCTGCCTAAAAGAATAACTTTGGGCAGAATCACAAATTTTTGACTGATCAAATCTTGGAAAAGTTTCTTCCTATCCTCGACTAAATCATCGCCTTCCATCAGCTGAGTAGTCAAACGCGAGCGAATCAGTAATTCGCACACCTAGATAAAGAGTAGCACAACTCGAAAAACATCTCATTTCAGGAATAGAAACAAATGTATTGTTATTTGAAATGTATGTCACCGGAAAATGGCAAAAATGCCGTAATATGTGAAATTGAAAACTATTTTTCCTAAATAATACACGGATATATTGGAAACTGTTGAATTTGGATGGGATTTATTGTATACAAAACGATTTTTTCCTAAATATCGAGATTTTAAAATTTAATCAAGTTCTATTACAATCTTATGGAGTCTGCAATTTTATTATCCTGTGACATACATTCTTTATATATATATATATATATATATATATATATAATATTATATATATATATAACATATATATATATATATAATATATATTTATAATATACTTATATAATTCATTATATTATAATATCACAATGTAGATGACCTTGTGATATTAGAGGTTTTAAATAGGTGTAATTAGAATTTATGTAGATTTCAACACAGCTTCCTAAAATAGTAATAACTTGAGTTTAGATTATTTGGAGTTGTGGTACTCTTTATCTAGGTGTGTGAATTAAAAAATATTAATGAGCCGGTTTCTGAATAGAGAAGGTATTTTGAGTCAAGAACGTGCTAAACCTTAGATTCTAGAACTTGATGGGTTTTCAGTTTAAAGTATAGTTTGACAAATCTTTAATATCCTAGTATTTAAAAATACCCGACAAGTGCTAGTCGAACCGCCATATGAAAATTGGTATCATTTTTTTGGTGGCAGGCGTCAACTTTGTATGTATGGGGACACCCTTTAATTTTCAACTTTTTTGGAATTTTTCCTTTATTTGTGCTGACTTTGCTTTTTGCCAAATTTCGTGATTCTAGATCAACGGGAACTATCATATAGGTTTTCGACCTAAAACCTATAGAGAAGATCGTGATCTTATAAGGGTTCCTTTTTTACCTTTTGAGGTACGGAACCCTAAAAAAAGGAGGGAAATCTATTGAACCAGTGGAAAAAAATGCAATCACGAGAAGGAAAACGACTCCATATAAAAAAAATGCAGCCGGGGAAGCAAACGCTCCTCAACTAATACACACGTAACAATAATTTATCGGAACACAGCGTTCAAGGGAACCCATTGTAAAAATAATGGTTTAGGGGAGCGACCCCTAAGTCGGCAGTCCCAGCGATTACCAAATCAAACAACTCCATTTGGACCCTATGGTTGACAAAGTTGATCGCTTTGAGGTGCTTGGCAAGGTTCTAGTTTAAGTATAGTGGGTGGAATTGATTTGGGTCCTGAATTTTATCAGTTCAGGAAAATTTTGAATCAGTAAAAATTACCTTTTGATTGCGCACCACGCTCCCACGATACAGGAGAAATTCCTAGTGTAGGGCAACATTGTACAAAAAAAAAAACTATCTACTATCACATAGACAACTAATCCTTGCTATTTTATGACATTCAAGTGACGTTTAACGATAACGTGAAAGTTAATTAATTTCTTATATCATTTCATCGAGTATCAAAAGATTTATCAAAATTCAATTTATTGCTACATTGAAGTTATATTTTTCTTTCCTTAATATTGTCAATCACACAAACTTCTCTTCCTCATAGTTGATATAAGTGTCAACTTCTCGGTTAATTATTAAAAATCACGTTCACTACCTAAATAACAACCGCTGATTAAATCTACCTTTACAATACAACTAAAACATATAACACCCAACATCCTGAATTTCAGTACTGCTGGTAAGATAGCAGTAAAGTGGACACAATGTTATACCACCTTCTTTATCTCCTTAGATAATTCTCAAGTACCCATCTAAGTACTTTACGACCTTGTAAAGCCTAACCCGTTTCGGTTGTAAAAAGTTTAATAACTAAATAGGTTACGATTCTCTTACAACGACGATGTTATCCGAGTCTTAAATTGGGTAACTTAAATTCAGAGATTAAATTCTTTAGTTATAAATGGAAATAGAAAATGATTTTGGGTTGTAAAGGTTAACGGTTTAACGTTAATCTTGTAAAAAGGAAGTGGCTATTGTCTTGTTCAGGGAAATAGATCAGTGATCGTAGTATGGCTTTGGTATATTACGGAAGTAAACTGGATACAAAAGAAAAATGTGTGCGTGTACTAGTGTACACACGTAAGAAGTGAAACTTCTTTATGACCTTATTTTTCGAAAAATTATCTACTTTTGTTTTCATTTTTACTTTGTAATAACAAAACACAGAACAACAACAACAAAAACAACCACAACAGAACAACAACAACTACCACAACAATAACTATCTCTAATACAAAAAACGGTCAAGTCTTAGTTAAACGACATGCTATCCCTACTCCTCTGGAGAAAGTACTTTTCGAATCAACCGTGGTAGGGACATGAAAAAGATGGCGCGTAACGGAAAAATGTGATATTGAGATTGCGTTTGCCTATTTCCTTACCTGAAGCACAATTCTCGTAATTAAAACTTTCAAATTCAAGTCGCAATATAATCTTGGCAACAATCTAAGTTAAAACTCGAAGAAGAAAACAGCAATACGGCACACGAGAATAGAATCCTATGAATCAGTCACTTTGCCAATAGGGAATATGCATGCATTTTTTTTATGTATTTGCAAAGTAAAATACTTATTAGATCTATAGTAGGCGCCAGATAAATGTGGAATAAAGTATATTGACCTTTCCCTAATAACTGCTCATAGGTACCTGAACAATTAAATATGAATCGTTTTTCACTATTAGACAATGTTAAGGATCACGAGAGATGATGATTCGGGACAGTTTTGTGTCATTAATTCCGTTTTTCAAATTAACAATGTCAATAAATGTAGGTGGGTCAATGACCGATATTCCACGATTATCTGGCGCCTACTATAATAAACAATTATTATTATTTATTTATTTGGGACAACTCAGTGATCCATATGTTTATTACTAAAAACTTACAATATTATGTTAGTACAGTAAATTAGGTGCAAATACACAATTAATCAAATCATTCAAAATAAAATACAATTTCAATCTAAATTTCACAACATTTTTTTTAATACATAAATCTGCGATGTAATCAAACCTGTATCAGCGGTGAAGTTATAAAGCTTCAAAGTTGGCAATTAGAAAGAGAAATCCGATACAAACTCTCACGTCAAATATCATGACGCCTATACAGCTGCCATAGAAAACGGCGTATTCGCGAGGGGGACAGATATAATATTTTTTTTAAATAGTTCCATCTCGTGTATTTTTCGGTCATTTTCGGTTCCATTTAGGTTCCGTATCCAAAGGGTAAAACGGGACCCTATTACGAAGACTCCGCTGTCCATCCGTCTGTTACCAGGCTGTATCTCATGAACCGTGATAGTTAGACAGTTGACATTTTCGATGATGTATTTCTGTTGCCGCTATAACAACACATACTAAAAAACAGAATAAAATAAACAAAATAAAGTAATAAATATTTTTTATAGATAATGGTACGGAGCCCTTCGTGCGAGAGTCTGACTCGCACTTGGGCGGTTTTTCATTATTTTGTTACTGTTACTACTGTATTAGTACTTATTAGGTATATTTCTGTATAAACCACTAAGAAAAAAAAACAGCGCATATGGAAATGAAACAGCTTACTGCTACATACAAAGACATACAGTAACACCGTTTGAAATTCGGCCTTTTTATTGCATTTTCTGTCACAAGAGAGCCTTAATTTAATATGGCCTGCTCGATTTGTTTACAAAGGAAAAATTTATTCATGAAATTTGTTTTGGAGGGTCCAGACCGGCTCGGGTAAAAATAAACTTTCCAAGCGTGGGTAACTTTGACCCAGGGATCTTTAGAGCTACAATATTCTTCATATTTTTACGGATACGTCTTGTTTTTGGAGTGCTCTTAGGTTTGCTATAAATATCGTCTTAATTGAGTCAGATTTGCTTTGTGGGAGTTGTAAGTTGCAGAAGATTTGGAAGTTGGTAGGTGTCCGAATCCCAGTTGTTAAATGATAAGGATTCTGTTTAAATCTAGTTTAGATATAATTCAGTTTGCCTTACGTTTTGTATCCTTATAAAAACAATATTTCATCATTTGCACCATCGAAATTAGCTACCAGAAATGTTGCCAATTGCTTATATAAAAAACTGTGTATTTAACGATAAGCTAAGACACTCATACTAGAAACATGTACAATACATGAACACCAAGGATCCATGCTAACACATTACCTATTCATATAACTTGACCTTGCATCATTATCACAAATCGGAACAGGTTGACTATACTTACCTTATGCTCGTGGAAGTAAGTAACATAGAGTTGATAATACCTCCTGTAAAATCCCGGAATCATAAATGGAATCACGACATTTAAAACCCAGGATAACAAAAACATGAACTGGGCTTTGAGTATAGTTTCAAATTATTGATTTAAAGAATCAAAAGAAGAAAGAGTTGTGCGAAAACAAAGCTATTTAATTTAACAGTTTTAGTAGGTATGGAACTCTAAATATATAATAAGATTCTTCAATCATTTCTTTATTCTTCTTTTTTTTATTATACCTACTGTTTAGTTTTTAATTTTATTTTACTGGTTTTTTTTTTTTGTTTGTTTGTCTTGTGCGAGTCCCAAATAAACATTTTTCTTTCTTTCTTTCTTTCTATCTTTCAACTGTTCAGATTTATTCAAAGCGCAATAAGTAATTTGCAATTTCTTAAATCCTGGGATACAATCGTCATGTTTATGATGGAGGTATTATCAACTCTATGTTACTTACTTCCACGAACATTTGGTAAATAAAGTCTACCTATTCCGATCTCTGATCGTTAGGCACCACTCTATAAAATTGACTGTAAATCAAATAAAGAGACCTTTTGTAGGGGAAGCGAATAAAAACATTATACAGTTTAAAAAGTCAACAAGAGGCTAAGCTAACGGCGATGTTAGTACAAACCAGTATTACAAAAGATCCTCATTTTTAACGCATAAAGAGTCCAAAAAGTAACAAAAACCTTAATAAATAACAAGGTTTGAAATGCAGAATATCTCGGCTTGTGGATGGCTTTAACTTTTCAATGTAGATTTGGAAGACCCTTATTTGATAAAACATGTTTTTGTTAACTATTATTTTGTTTGCCCTTTGACACATAGTTTATTAATTCGTTTGCCCTCATAAGATCCCTTGATATTATTACCTAGCTTGTGGCCCAATATATGTAGCTTACTAAACCGAATTTCATTTTAAATACCCGGTAACTAATAATGCAAAAAAACTCACTATAGTAGGCGCCAGATAAATGTGGAATAAAGTATATTGACCTTTCCCTAATAACTGTTCATAGGTACCTGAACAATTAAATATGAATCGTTTTTCATTATTAGACAATGTTAAGGATCACGAGAGATGATGATTCGGGACAGTTTTGTGTCATTAATTCCGTTTTTCAAATTAAAAATGTCAATAATTGTAGGTGGGTCAATGACCGTTATTCCACGATTATCTGGCGCCTACTATAGTGAAGGGGGCGAGGACCACGAGGGCTATAATTCAAACCCTATTCATAGTGTCTATCTAACGAGTCATTTAGCTTTCAAACATGCGAATGAAAAGTTATACTATTTCTGAAAAATAGCCATATACCTATATCTAAATTTTTAAATTCGAAATCTTGTTTGAACCGATCTACGAAAAGTTTCGGATAGTATATATATTCCATAATACTCTAGACTCATCAGACTTTCAACCGTAATATATTAATTCTAAAAAGAAACAAATGACTCACAATTTCAACCCTCGCCTGACTCAGACCACAAAATAAAATTCCATTTTTAAAATCATTTGGCATCGTTACACTCAGACAAATATATCTGTCTGCATTTTAAAACAAAAGACTACGTTATCCAATTTGCAGTAATAAAACGGGAAAGTCCTTATTATTTGCGAATCTAGATGTTAGAGGGTTAGTCTGCCAAACGGTGCTGTTGTCGGGTGCAATATCCTGTCTGTCCCGCCTAGATTAACTTCATATATAACCAGTACATATTGTAGTAGGAAATTGTTTCCAGCTTAGGAGTTCACTTAATTGTTTGTGTGAACTTGGCTTGGAATTCGTAGTGCATTTTGTCGGTGAAATCTTAATTAGTTTTCGGGCATGGAAGTGCAATTTGTTTTAGTTGCAGTGTTCGGAAAATGGTGGTATTATTTTCAGGCTGGTTACTGGTTTACGGTATTTTAGTTGGTTATAAGTATATCGGCGAATGAAATTTTATATTTTGTGGAAAAAACTTGATTGCTTTTTTTACGAAATTCTTTCAAAGACAGACGCACAGAATGTCAATGTCTTTATTCGAACGCTATGATGTCAATTCTTATAGTGCATCCACACGACACTGACTTTTGTTTTGCGCAGACTTTAAAACTCTGAATAAACTAGGCTCGAGACAAATAGTCGTTCTATAAGCGAATGCGATTGTTAAAATTCCGAAATATAAGGTATTGATTACGGGATATTTTGACAGCGTTTGTCAATCCCATACATTTTTGACGTTTTGTCAATCGCCATTGCCAAACTACGGCTGACAATATGTCACTTCTCTAGCTACTCTTAATACAAGAACACCACATGGATGAATAAACAACCGGAACATGAACATATCTTGAAAACTACAAGATCATCAGGCCTTGGGTTTAACCTACTTTGGTTAAACCCAAGGCCTGAAGATCTTGTATCATCAGGCCTTGGGTCATCAGTAAAACAAAGCACACAAAAAAAACCTTATAAACATATAAAATAAATATCAATCTTTCCCAGTTAGGAACTTAAGTCTTCCTAATCTTTCAAGTTATTTTTTCTGAGAAATCGTGATCTGATAACATTACGGTAATACCTAAAAGTTTGGCGAACTATAGTGAGACTATAAATATTCGTAGGGAGCTCACGCACGGCGGCGTAGTCGGGGAGATAGTGTCTTGGATATATATTTTATCTTGTACTAGCTTTTTTCCCGCGACTTCGTGCACGCATATCCCGTTTTTTCCGTTTCCGTATAGCCTTTCTTATGAATGTGGCTATAATAGACAAAAATATTATATACTAGTACTTCCAGAGATTCAAACAAACAAACAAACTCTTCAGATTTATTATATTATTATACATTATAGATTGTATTTAAAACGCGGCAACAATAATATTAGAACGCTAAGTACTTCTATAATATTGTAACCAATTAAGTGATTTAACATCATTTATCAATAATGCTGTGGTCGCCCTGTGGTCGTAATTCAACAATATTTTTTTTATTAATTTACTAAATACATATTTTTTTAAATTATTATACAATAAAAACATTCGCTTTCTGTACTCCTTTTTCATATAAACTTTAACCGTGCCAAATTCCAGACTACGTCAGCATAATTTTCGTAAAATGGGATACAAAGTTTTTGCTTCACGTACATGATTGTAATACCTTTAGTACTACAATCATGTACGTGAAGCAAAAACTTTGGAGCAATCAACAATTGCTCCAATTTAAAGGTACTACAAAATAAACCATAACATCCATTCGAAGGGAGAAAAATGTCTGAAAAGACTTGACTTTTGTTCAGCATCGAGATAATAACTAGATTAAAACCATAGTATTATTGTGTGCCCTAACCTAAGTCCCAAACTAAGTAAATCCAAGCGTCACGTTGTTTTTCAGGCAAACTTTTACGATGGCGGCGGTTGTTGATAAGCAGCTTACAACTACATTTATACATACAATTGACATTTTCATTTTTTTATCCAATTTAAGTACAATATTTCTGGGTTTTTCCAACAGATCTCATAACATTTGCTACCTATAATAATAATATAATATCTTGGAACAACTCACACACACTTCATCCGATCCCAACTACGCAGAGCATGTGCTATGCCAACCAGACAACTGATAAACATACTTATATATTTCTAAATACATACATATTATTGACAAATTACACCCAGACACAGAACAAATGATTATGCTCATCACACAAAGATTTGTCCTGGGTGGGATTCGAACCCACGACCTCCGGTTTAGCAGTCAGGGTCACTAACCACTCGACCAACAGGCCAGTCATTAACTACCTAACTAACTAACCTTTTTTTTTATGTCGGGGGCAATCCTCATGGAAATCCTCCACCCTGGGGCGGCTGGAGGGGTCTGTCAGACTCTTACTGACTAAAACCACCCTGGTGTTCCATCTTCCACCTACGCCGGGGATCGCGGGAACGTATAACCTAACCTAACAATTCTGCTCAAGCTAAACCGACACAATTTCATTCCCAAACAAACTATTTCCTTTCCCAATATAAGCCTCCCTGGCTCTTATCCTAAGAGTAAAGTTGCAAGAACTTAATAACATCCCAGACTTGAGCGCAGACCACGCGAGCCTTACTAAATGAAATATCCCATGACTATGTTGTATGTTGTACTTGTACGTTGTCAAATTGAGCTCATATGCTAGAACTTGCATTTTGTATTATATTGCAATGTTGGTACGGGATTTTCTGGAGAAATTGGTTATGGCGTGGGACTGTCCAATTTTGTTGAAAGTTTTTAGTTTTATAATTTTCTTTTTATTTTGATAATTAGCTGCTTGGCCACTGTTCGTCGTAAATCAGCATTGATAAATTACAATTTGTCGTTGCGTTCAAAACGGATGCTCGATGAGGTTGATATAAAATCAAAGCATTCATTTGAATTAACCCATTTACAGACACTTTTGAATTGTCAAGTAGTCGGTCAGTCAAAAATATACAGCTAGTTGCTCATTCCAAAGCGTAGATTCCTATGGAGAAGAACGTGCAAGAAACTCCATGGACACTCATTTCAATCATGTTATGGATTAAAAAATCCTGGTTACATTATGTTCCTTGCTTTCATGTGAGAGTGTGAATAAAAAAAAAGTAATTTAACTGGACGCCTGAGGAAGGACGTCATCGTCGAGGTCGATCAAGGCAAAGGTGGTATGACGATCTCATCATGTTTGCAGAGCAAATTCGACCAGAGATCGCCCAAAACTGTGATATTTGGAAGGAGAAAAGGGAGGCCTTTGCCCTGCAGTGAGTCACAAGTGCAGGCTAATAAAAACACAATAAAAAAATCAAAGACAGTTAAAAAATAATCAGTTCTGGAGTGTCGACCGCGTACCGAAAGACGCAGCGTTGGAAGGCATTTCAAAAGGTGGATAGATGAACTGAAGACGTGAGTTCGCTGGACACGAGAACCACAGGACCGGTCAGAGAGGTCACATTTGGGGAGACTGGTGTCCAGCAGTGGATGTCCTTCAGCTGAAATGTGATGTTGATTAATAGGTATACAAGCTGTAACAGAATAAACACAATACCTCTTAAGGGGTCATTGTACAGATCATTATGAACAACTTTCACTATGGGACCGACACTGAAATCGCGAAAAAAATATCGACGTCAGATGCACTGAACAGCTGATTCTATTTTTCGCGATTTCGGGGTTGCTCCCATAGTTGTTCATAATGATGAGTACAATGACCCCCTTAAGAGGTATTGCGTTTATTCTCTTACACGTTGTATATACATTATTATGATAACTAAAAGCCAACCCAAGACACAATACTTTAGGTAAAAGAAAAGCGAACTGCGAATTTAAATTACCATAAATTATGTTGCCAATTAAATTTTATGCCAAATTTTTAATAAGAAAGAAACATATTTTGCTTAAAAGAAACTGTTTTGTGACTTATCATTTCTAGTGCTCTCTGGTGAAGCATTCGTTATGTTTATAGACTTTCTTAAGTTTTGTTTCGTTAATGTTTCGATAAATTTGGTACTAACACAACTTAATAAGTATAAATTATGTTTATCATCTTTAACAAACTTCTGAGAATGCAGTAAACTTTAACTAGAAGCTAGTATTCAAACAGAACTCATGCATGCGAATGTATGCTTTTAATTTGAATTTGCTTTTGACAGTGGCTCCGCTTTCTTGAAAATTATCCCACGAGATATCACTACCGAGATAAAATATCTTATCTCCTATCATATATCCTAACCCAGGTCTACCAGTCTGCTAAGTTTCATCCAAATTCATGCAGCCGTTGATGCATACCTTCTTTTTTTAAGGATGGGAAATCATCAAATGAGTCCTTCCGCTCTGGGCGGAGCGGAAGGGTGTGTCAGACTCTTAGTGACTAAAACCCATCCGTGTTCCTCCGAATGCTCTTTGCGTTCCAGGGCCGCGGCGACTCTTTCGAAAAAAAACCGCAATATACATATGTACCTACGTACTACATACCTACTACTACTTACTTATTTTTGAAGTGAAAACTTCTTTAGCGTCGTTGTGCACTTTTCACACGTGACCTGATCGAAAATTTGTAAAACGGAGGGAAAGTTCTGAAGTGTTAAATTTTTAATGTAATATAAATTGTCATGTTTGTGTACGATAGCGCAATGAATGAATATTGTATTTTACCACATACATGATAGTACTTTTATACTGATAATTAAAGAAATTCGTGCGAAATTATTCCCTAAACATTCCAAAATATCAAAAATGCACAACGTCAATGTTCAAGTTTTCACATCTCCCGGAGTGCAACCCGTTGTTTTTTTTTTAACAGAAAACGGCTATCTGTTAAAAATAACACTTTTTTTTATTTGCTTTTTGATTTACGTTACTTTTAGCATTTTAAAAGGTAGTTGTGGAGCCAGCATTGACATCGCAATCGCTCCCTTGAGGGTCATGTACGAAGAGTAGTGTTCATAGAAACAAGCAGATCTCTTCATGAAAACTAGTGGTCTACTATATAAATAGAGATACGTACGAAAATTAATTTTTGTTAGTACTTACTTATTTTTCATGCAAAGTAATTTACATTGAGAAAACTTAAAACCTAAAAACATAGATCACACACAACATAACGTTGAAGATTATTGCTTTGGTTTTATATAACGAGTCGGTTCTCATTTCATAAGAAAACCAAATAAATAAAGACATCATCAATATTTTAACCCAAAACTTAAAATAAAAACAATTACTGTTTATAGCTTTATCTTTTAAAGTCTAGGAAAAAGTCCTTCAAGTAGCGAAATTAATTTTTTGCACTTGTCACTCCTTCACCTTTGGTTGACGTCAGTTACAGTCTTGATGCCTGACCATTGACACATTTTATTTATTTATTTAGGACAACCAACAAAGAATACACCAAAATACATGTTGTGTTCACGCGCGCCTCAAAGAGATGTCAGCAAAGAGGACGGGGCCCGCTAGGGCCAGAGCCTGCCAGGGTTGCTTTGGATTGCTTTGGTTGGTTGGAATTTGTTCGAAAGAGTCACCGCGGCCCTGGAAAGCAAAGGGCTTTAGAAGGAACACGGATGGGTTTTAGGCAGTAAGAGTCTGACACGCCCTTCCGCTCCACCCAGAGCGGAAGAAGTCATTTGATGATTTCCCAACCTTAAAAAAAAAGAATCTCTGCCACGACATGCCTAAAACATAGGACTAGGAAATGCAGTTATAAAATAGATTTTGCTCATTTAGTTCGATAGATTGTCATGTTTACTGTTGCAAAAATCCGACATACAAATGCAAATGATAACTTACTAATAAAAGCGGGTTTTGCTCGATTCATGAAAAAGTACAAACATTTTTTTTTTAACCTATAATATGTAAGTGAATAAGACAAAAGAAGAAAGCACAATTTATTTTCGCACCAAGTCCGTCCATTCGTCCGCCCATTTGTATTTCATAAAGTGTTTTGTTTCACGGGCCAAGCTGAAATCGGCTGCTACAGAAATGACTGGCTTGCACTAGCAGAAAACAAAGTTGTGTAAGAAATGGAGAGGGAAGCCTTTGGCCTAACTGTCAATAATATATAGGCTAGTTCGATTTGATTATCATCATCTGCCTAGCCTTTTTCCAACTATATCTGGGTCAGCTCCCAGTCAAACCGGATTCAGCTGAATACCAGTTCGATTAGATTATCATCTAAAAGAACATATCTAATTTCAGAGAAAATAACCAACAAAATATCTGAACTTAAAACCTTGATAAAACTTACAAAATATATAAAAATGACCCAGATATTTCCAAGAGAACATTCTAGACCCAGAAGGTGTTTCAGTTTAAAACATAAGCTGTCATATTACTGCACAGGTAACCCCTCGGATATTGCACTTGAGTAAATCGTCTCGCGAAGAAATATTACGTGAAATTGCCTTGCATGGCGCAAACTTGTGTACTGTCGAGTTATGTGCTAGATTTTTATTGTTTTTCGTTTATAATATGTTTTTAAGTAAATACTATTCGTACTCGATCTATTCGATCTTGCTCTGAGGAATTAGTAGTCTGTTTGTCACACGTACGACATTCTGGTAATGGAAAGCAAAACCCACTCATCATCATCTGCCTAGCCTTTTCCCATCTATATTGGGGACGGCTTCTAGTCGAACCGGATTCAGCTGAATACCAGCATTTTACGTGGAGCGGCTGCCTACCAGACCTCCACAACCCATTAACTGGGTAACACGGTACGCCTTGGCAAGACTGGCGTCAGATTATCTGGCTTCTAACTATCCGTAACCACTGCCAAAGAACTACAAATGACAGCCGGGACCAACGGCTTAATGTGCTTTCCGAGGCACGGAGAATCTCGGTATGTTAAATGGTCACCCATCCACAGACCAACCTCGGCAAGCGTTGCTTAACCTTGAAGATCGACCCGTCCGGCTTTTATAATTTAGCCACGAGTCACGAGCTCCTCTCCCTTTCTACTAAAGGATTGCCAATTATTAGCAATCAGTTCAAATCGACCATGGACCCAAGAGTCGATACCATTACAAAAATAAGTATGTATTCAATTACAGTTCATTACAGTTCTGTCCAACTCTTTTGGGACTTCTGAAAAGCTTAACGTGATACCCGTACATTGTGTTGTGTATTTTTTTCTGTGTTTATGTGTATTTAACTGTGTTTGTTGTGTTTCCCGAGCTGGTCACTAATAGAGCAATTAGGACTAATTGTTTGTAGTATTTCTCTGTTCATTATTTTTAACTAGTTACCCTCCGGGGCTTTGTTCTCGTGGATGTTAGGGATCGCACACAGTGTGTGCGATTGTGGGCTTAAATAATGTATTAATGTTTTGGAACATTATTTTCATATTATTATTTACAACAGTAAGCTTACTTGTATTCCTAATACAAGTAAGCATGCATGATAGAGATATTTTATAGCAAACTTGTTCCAAATTAAAATTCACGAAAAATCTTTTTTACTAAAAATTCAACCGGCTTCCAAAAAAAAAACACTACAAAGTAAAAATTACTTTAATTTTGGAAGTCGGTGTCAAAATACGAAGAAATAACCAAAAACACCGACTTCCAAAATTAAACAACTGTCGCAGTCCCACTTCAAAATCCAGTACCAAAATCCCATGTTTTCATTCTCCCTCAACCATAAGATGATAAATAATTATTCAACTGTACCTTACTAAAACACTTTTAACCTGCAATATATCACCAAAAGTAAAGGTAAAAGATTTAAGGGCACAGAACAATGCCGGCCGAACCTTCGGCTCGTTATCGTCCCCATGTTATGTTGGCTGAAAGTCCTTTATCTCACTTTAACATGTTATTACTGGGATTAAAATCTTGTTGTTTAATACTGTGGTAAATTATTTTTTTAATTCCTTTTTTTGCATACAAGTTTGATATTTATTAAGTTTATCGATAAAAGGGCTATGACCTACTTACTACCTTCTTTCTGATAATTTTGGCCTATTTTAGACGGTTTTAGTGCGAAATCTTTGGTCGACTCTTTTTTATGCTCAACTGGTTGGTATCTAAGTGTTTTTGTTCTGATCATCCTCACGTCAAATTTGCATTTTTTTATTTTTATTTTGGACTACTTTCGACTATCTTACTGCGAAATCTTTGGTCGACTCTATTTTTTATTTTCGACCGGGTAGTATCAAAGTATTTTTGGTAACATCGGCTAAAATTTTTTAAATTATTTTGTCTTATAACTTATTTTGTCTATTATTATCTAAAATCATTTTTGTAATGCTTATTTTGTAGACAAAAGCGGTATTAATAAAGTTTTTCGATTAGGGGCAGTGACTTGCCAGAAGTATTGTGTTACTCAGTTACTGGGTTTTGGTTGGATTGGCAGTCGCTCCGAGTAAAATACTGGTATTCAGCTGCATCCCGGTTTGACTGGAAGCCGACTTCAACATAATTGGTAAAACGCTAAAAACTAGCTTCGGATCCGTCCGTGTGGGAGTCGAAAATTATCCCAAGGGAATATTATACCCTCGGGATGAAAATTATCATCCATTCCATTTAGCCGTGAAGAGAAACAAATAAACTCACTGTCGCATTTATAACATTGGTTACGATTTTTTCACTATTTTAGACAGTCTTCCTTCTGTTCGTCTTCGGGAACCCATTTTGCGGAGCTTTATGCCTAACTGTCACAGTGTATACGGCTAACGTAACGCACCGCAAAATTATATAAATTACAAGATAAGCAAATGGATTTTTGAAGTCATCTCCATCCCCAAAACAAACTTTTTAACTCGTTGATTCAGTTTTACATTAAAAATCTAACTTCCAACAAAATCAATTTCAGTTTGGAACTATTTTATTGCACAACTTTTTTTCAATTTAAAATAAACAATTTGTTTTACGAAAACAGAAAAAGATTTCGTTAAAATGTAGGCATTTAATTACAAAAACTTTGTTTTGATATATTAGGATCGAGGGATTTAATTATATCCCTAGACAAAAATAATTTGAAGGTAAAAAAAACATACTATTTAAGGCTGTATTATCTATGGAAATAAAATTGAAATTTTAGCTTATCACTTCTAAGAAAAACTTCCCACTATTTTTCCGAAAAAAGACAGGAAACATAATAAAGTCTTAATAATGGTTTGAAAATAAAATTACATTTTCTTTTACGCACGATAAAATTTCAAGAAAAAGCAAAATTCGTATTCATTTGTAAGTTTTTGAGTATGTTTATCCGATGCAGTAACACAGTTTCACACACACAAAACTTCCCATGAAAAAAGGGCTGTCGCTACTATCAAATTGTCGCGTTAGGCCTGTCTACGGTACTCTTCAAGTACAAAACTAAAAATTCATTATTAATTTACATTCTAGTTTTCAATATTTATTCCACCACACATACATACATTCTCACTTACCCAACCAATAAATACCAACCGACAGCCCACTCTAAAATAAAGGCAACATTCCTTTTACGCGCACATTTTACATGACATAGCGAACATGCAAATGCTTGTCCATAACGAGGCAAACCGAATTATGCGTCAGCTTAAAAGCGTTTATCGGTCGACGTCATTTAATACCGCTGAAAGCCTCTCGAGGTGTTAATAATATTAGAGGGACAGTTTGAAAATATTGCTGTAGACACGTTGCGAAGATGTGGGTAGGTTTTGGTAGAATGTTTGGAGTATTCTTGTCTTCTTTGTTTGTGATTCAGTCGCGCCTTAAAATGTTGAATTGGGACACCAATTTAGTTTCCCGATATATTATAAAGAATAATTTTATTATATAATATAAATAATTTCATAACTAAAGTTTCCCAGCCATTTCATCTGCCTGAATGTCTTCTATGTGAAATGTGAAATAAATGTATCCCCTGTCAAAGGTATGCTTCGCCAGTGACGCATATTTTTTCAACCTGTATAAATCAATAAAAAAAAAATATACTTTTTTTTTTGCTTTTACCCGCGACTTCGTACGCGCATATCCCGTCTTTTCCCGTTCCCGTAGGAATTTTCCGTTCCAGTATAGCCTATAGCATTCCTCATGAATGTGGCCATAATATACAAACTAAAACTTCAAAATCAGTTCAGGAGATCCAGAGATTTCCCCCTACATACAAAGTTACAAACTTTACCTCTTTATAATATTAGTATAGATATGCGTCAAATTTGTAAGACAAGCCAAGCCAAACGTTCTATCTGTAATGAAGACCTTTCATAATATATGACTTCAGCATTTTACAACACTACGACAATTATTTTCTTCATTGATCAGGATTAAACCCAGCCCATACCGAACCATAGATACAGCATTTACTTTATACTAAACTAAACAGACATCACCAAATGCAGGATGGACATCTCGTCATAACAGCTGAAGTTGTCGTGTGCGACACGAGACAACAGGTGACGCTGTCGTGTGCGACACAAGACAACGTCACCTATTGTGACTGAGGACTTATCTCGCTTGTGTCTCCTTGCTACATGATTGTATGACGACATCGTATCTGTGTGTAACATTCACCGCATGATCTTCCTTGACGATGAGGTGTCACCAGTCACATGAGAGAAGTGAGTACAACTGGAAGAGACAACAAAAAAAGAATAAGGATAAGAATGTGAAAACAAGCAGATGGTCTAAGTTTTTTATTATTCGAGCACAAAGAGCACAAATGGTGCTGTAATTGTGAGCAAGGTCTTTTTGACAAACATTGATAATATTGAGTCATATTTTTCGCTTGTTTAGACTCACATGTTCTACACTTCGAATCTGTCTCTCTCACACATACATACACACACACATACACATACAAACACACACAGACACTTATTTCTTTTCTTTTTGTTATGTATCTATAAGTTTATAATGTAAGAGAAGAGCGCGCGAGCGGAGCCTTCAACTACAGGCATTTTCTATGCCTAAATGGAGACTCCTCGACATGCAATGTTAGCCAAATGATCTGAAATAAACTTATTATAATTTATTTATTATTATTTATTTTATAATTGATCGGGCATAAAAGAAACCACATAAACATAGCTATAGTAAGCGCCAGATAAATGTGGAATAAAGTATATTGACCTTTCCCTAATAACTGTTCGTAGGTACCTGAACAATTAAATATGAATCGTTTTTCATTATTAGACAATGTTAAGGATCACGAGAGATGATGATTCGGGACAGCTTTGTGTCATTAATTCCGTTTTTCAAATTAAAAATGTCAATAATTGTAGGTGGGTCAATGACCGTTATTCCACGATTATCTGGCGCCTACTATAGGAAAGGCGGAACCAAACGAAAATATTCATTTGATTTTTTTATTTTTATTTTTGTATTAATATGATATTTTTTTAAGTGTTTTTCAAAAATAGTCAAAATAATTTATTGTTTGTTACAGGTTTAAAGCAGTTCTTATCAACGTAATATGTAGATCGCTGTAACATACCCATAGGGCGTACAATATGCATATTTATATCTATGTTTTAATTAAATAATATCTAATCCAAACCAAATCTATTTTATCATGCAAAAATACATTATAAATTAATGATCTCTCATGTCAAAATACATTAAAATTCGTCAATATGATACGCATGTCAAAATATTATTATTAAATAATTAAATTATACATAGTCAAAATTCATTCAAATATATAATAACAGTCAATCCTAAAATAATTAAAACAATAAAATGAATAAAACTATCACATATTAAATGATCAAAATTTGTCATTTAAAAACTCCGTAATATTATAGTACCCCTTACTAATTAGCAATTTTTTTAGTTCTCTCTTGAATGAATTAATGTTCATTACCTTTAGATAATTAGGTAGTTTGTTGAATATTAATGGGGCCATGCATATTACACTTTTTCTCAAAAATGCTGTTTTTGCAGAGAGAGATTGCACCCAAAGTCTGTACTTCTCACGTCTATTTCTATTATCAATCAAAGGGGGAAACAAATGAGGATTGGTTTTTACAAAAAGCGATATCTCCAATATGTATAGTGACGGAAGTGTTAGAATTTTGTGCTGTATAAACATTGGTTTGCAACTGTCAGTAGTTAGTAACCCAAACATAGCACGTATACAACGCTTTTGTGCTTTGAAAGCAGTGTCCTTCTCAGTTGAATTGCCCCAAAAAATTATTCCGTATCTTAAAACTGATTCAGCAAGCCCGTAATATGCTGTAAGTAAAGTATCTATGTTGATAGTCGGTGCCAACTTATAAAGAGCATATGATGAAGTACTAATTTTTTTGCAAAGTTCAACTATGTGAGTTTTCCAATTTAATTGCTTGTCAATGATTAATCCCAAAAATCGGGTTGTTTCAACTTCTTGTATTACATTAATTTATGGTTACTAACACTATATGTTTGTTAATTTATGGTTACTAACACTATATGAGTCATCGTTGCTCTCAATAAATAATGTATTATTATTTCGTTTATTTCATTTTATTAACATATAAATTTACATTTTTAAATATTTATTTTATAAAAACAGTTGTAACAAAAAAAAAACATGTGTTATTATTATTGTTATAGTCAAAAACATCACACTCTGAAATACAACAAGATGGTTATGAAAATGGTAGTTCTACAAGAACCTGGTAGGAACCGTTTTTTTTTTGAAGAACTACAGACCTACATATTTTATACTCACACTGCATAAAATGTTGACATTGTTCATGTCACCGGAAAATTTCAGACTCCGTAAGATTGTAATAAATCTTTACTAGATTATAATTTCTCGATATATTATGAAAAAATCGTTTTGTCCCATACAAGTTCAATAGTTTCCAATTTATCAGTGTCTTATTAAGAAAAAATAGTATTTTACGTGATATTTTACAATCTTACGACACCCGGAATTTTCCTCAAAGCATAAACAAAGATTCCCACCATATTTTTCTTCACACAATTTTATTTACTTCTCTCGAAAACTGATTACATCTCTTTAGAATCGTGTCCAAACACGAATACCCCGCAATTGTTGGCAAGAAAATGTTTAAAAACGTCCTTTCCTTGACAAAAGTCGCTCGCATCGTTATCACGCGAAACTTGCTTCTCGGTAATTGTTTTCAATTCGTTTCTTTGCTCCCTTTTTTCTCCATCGCCCTTTGTGAGGGGAGAAATCGTCGAATCATTACTATGAGCGTTTCTGTAGGTGTTAAATTCATTAATGAAATCGTATTACGAAGCGCTATCGGAAGTTATCGGAAAGGCAATAACTGCTCGGTCTTGATTGTGCGCCAATATTACAAGGAACGTACTTGTTGTATTTTTGCTTTTATTGTTTTGGGGAAAATGTTTGAGTCATGAAACAAATGAATTTTGGTTGAGTATGTGGATATATAACATGATTGATATGAATTACGGTAGTACAAATTTTCAACTTATTAGGTTAACTTATTTTTATTCCAAACTAGTGGTCCCGGCGAACTTCGTACCGCCTCAGAATAAATTTTGCCGTGTTCTTGGTCGCGGCATTGTTAATGATAATATCGGCACGATAAGCTAATAAAAACTCGAAAAAACACATCAACCGTTTAACTTCAAACTTCTAATTGTCAAATTTTCAATCATACTTAATCATAGATAACATAACGTTTAGCTGTCAGTTGCGTTTTGTTATTCCGTGTTAGTTGCGTTTTGTTATACCATTTTTAACAAATGAACGGCTAGACTGATATTATATGTTTTGACTGATAATTTTTTCGTTTTTCTGTTTGTCATAAAAAGTCCTAATAAAAAAAAATCCTATGTCCGTCTCCAGGTTCTAAGCTACCCCCCACCAATTTTCAGCTAAATCGGTTCAGCCGTTCTTGAGGAATAAATAGTATAGCAAACACGACTTTCTTATATAGATACCTTATATCACTTATTTGTTTTACACCTACAACAGTGTAGTACTTTTAAGACAGGTTGAATGGTACGGAATGCCTTATTGTTAGTTCGCCTCGGTAAAAAAAAGTGGTTTCCTTTAAAGCCCGAGAAGCTCGTGGCTAAAGAATAACAGCCGCACTAGCCGATCTTCAAGGTTAAGCAACGTTTGCCAAGGTTGGTCTGGGGATGGGTGACCATCTCAACATACCATGTTATGTTACCGGGGCGAACAGCTTAACATTACATGTTAAGCCGTTCGTCCCGGCTGTCATTTATAGATCTTTGGCAGTCGTTACGGATTGTTCGAAGCCAGTAAATCTGAGTCCAGTCTTGCCAAGAAGTACAGTGTCACCCAGTTAATAGGTTGTGGAGGTCTGGTAGGCAGCCGCTCCACGTAAAATACTGGTATTCAGCTGAATCCAGTTTGCCTGGAAGCCGACCCCAATATAGTTGGGAAAGGCGAGGCAGATGATGATAGCTTCCTTTAAAAAAACTGTTCAGAAGTAGTGTCGTCTGAATATTGTTGGACTTAACCATTTTGAAGAGAAGAGACAAATGATCACGACAGGCCATCGTCATCTAACAGAATCCCGTTCCTCTTGCAATTACCTTCATTGAACAACGTTCATTAGATTGAAAGGAGTTTCTTCACCTGTTTTCCTTGTCAATTACACGGCCATTGGATTTTCGAAGCCGCTGTTTTTTTCCCTTTGTTGTAACTGCGTTGTGGAGGCCGGATAGGCAGTCGCTCCGTATAAAATACTGGTAATCAACTGCACCTGGTTGAACGGAAATCCGACTTCAACATAGATTGGAAAAAGGCCCAGCAGACTCAGAATAGGATCATTAATGATAAAGAGCCTGTGCACACGACGTATTTTATAAACATCGACGACGCGCGTATCACAAACGCGCGCTCACGGCTCTGTAAATGACGAAAAAGTACATTGTCGCATTTGTATCGATGGAAACGCGCGTACAACGCGATACATACGCGCGATTGCAGCACGTCTGTATCGCCATGTCGGCGCGTTTGTTTCGATACAAATGCGCCACAAAAAATTTATTCGTGTGCAAAGGTTTACAGCATGCGTCTGAATTGCGTTTGAAGCGTGTTAGCGCGCGACATCTGTGCGTGGTCGGCGCGTTAGAAAAATGCCGTGTGCAAAAGACGTGGATTGCTGTTTTTAAATTTTTCACCGGTTCCAACTGTGATCCAATGATATTTGTCGTTTTTTTAGTATAGTGTCAGTGCTTACTTACATAGTCATTAAATTGATTAAGCATTTTTGAGTCTTGTATACTCGTATAAAGAAAAATGTTATTATATTGTGTATAAGGATCCATTTAAATAGGTGGACAAATTTTAACTCAACGTTCAGTACGTCTAACCAAAGATATCCAAGCAAAAACAGACTGATTTACTATCCATTGTGTATTATATATTTGCAGTAACGGAATTATGAGATAACAAAGACATGGATGTGTTTATGCATTGGGTAACCAACATTTTTAGTGGATTTCCGTTATATGTTTTTTTTCTTTTAAGTATCTAATGTGGTTTTTTTATATTTTTTTTTTACCTTTGTCCTTATTTTGGTTGTATGAATGATTTCTAAAAGTTTGTCCATCTATTTTAATGGGACGTTATAGGAATCTCGTAAGACTATAAATAATACAGAATCGCCAAATGTGTCAACCCAAATTCTGCATCTAAACATACGTACAAGTATGAGCTAGGCCTGCAGTTGATTCTCTAAGCAGTTTGTGGTCAATATAATTCCAGACGCAAGCATGTCGGGGCTAACGTGTTGATTGGCTAAGCTTTGGTTGACTAACGCGTTGACTAGGTACCTACTTGAGATTTGAATGTCAGTATTACCACAGGCTCGTGTGGTTACAAACTGAGGTTGTGTGATGATATAGTGTCATGGTGTTTGTTCTACATCACACACACGAAATACATTGTACAAGAATTTTAATTTTATTTTTATTCGAAGTAGGTATGGAACCTTCTGTAACTGTACCTACAGTATATGTACATCATTTAATTAAATTAGCTACAAAAATGTTCAAACTTGAAATAAGTAACTGCTGACTATACTTTTAATCAGGTTTTATCGTAGTAAGATATCGATATAAATGACGTCTTCTACCGGTAGGTGTATTTGGTTCAAGGAACTATAGATTAAAGACTGACGAAAAGGCCGGTGGCCCACCTAACTCCTGTTAATAATGAGAACTTCCAAAAACCAATGGCTTAATAGCCACGAGCCTCGACCAACTCCTCAGGAGGCTCTCGTTAGGAAGCTGGATCAAGGGCTTGATTCAGAAAGCGGTTCTACTGGACACCGCGACGATAGCTGGGACCCTGTTGCCGACTGTTTCCCGGAGGTCATACCAGTGGGCTATTACTTCTATATTTTTTTTAAATAATTAATATTGAAATATTTAAAAATATAATTCTATGTAAGTATATAGTTTTATGTATGTAACTCAGGCCCTAAAATTGATGATAAATATATACTTTCGTGAAAAATTATTAGGCTTATATCCGACGATAGCAACTCCCCTCGATTCAGTTGCTATGAAAACTTACAAATTGCAGACTTAGAATTTAGGGATAGGTCTAACATTTTCGTATATTTAAATTTTACGTACCTACCGAATTATGCAAATAATGCAATAATCTAATTTTACTACCACCACAACTTCCCCGATCTTTCTCCCAGACACCGCCATAACAATAATCCAAAACAAACAGAATTATAACATAAACATATATTACCGACCACGCAACAGAAAACTCGAAAGCAAATCGGAAATGAAAAGGCGTAAATAACAAGAACTGGCAGTTATGGCGGCGAATAAATTTAATTATAACAACGCTCGCTGATTCACGGGAATCGTACTTGAATAAACAAGAGGAAGTTCTATACTTGTCAGGGAAATATGTGGTCTGATGCCCGGCTGCTATTGGAGGATCAGGGTTTAGTAAGTACAAAAAAAATGGTTGTCTGTAAAGTCGGTTTACGGACGATAGTTTAACGTGACAACGTCATGACAAACCACTGATGAAAATGATTGCATACTTTTATGAATAAAATTGAATTGTGCAGCACTCTCGCTCCGATCGTAACGTTACAATGAGCGTAAAGTTACAATGATTCATCCTTTTTCCTGCGTGCAACCGGCGTTCATCGATTTATTAGACGTTACCACGTCCTGCCAGGGTTGCGGAATTTGTTCGAAAGAGTCACCGCGGCCCTGGAACGCAAAGGGCTTTAGAAGGAATACGGATGGGTCTTAGTCAGTAAGAGTCTGACACGCCCTTCCACTCCACCCAGAGCGGAAGAAGTCTTTTGATGATTATCCTTAAAAAAAAAACGTTGTCACGAAAAAAAATTACCGTAACTGACAACCGCGCCGGTAAGAGACGCTCACTAATTTTATTGTTGCTATCTTGAGATGAACCGAAATAAGGTTGGAGGAGAAGCTAAGGGATTGGTACATGAAAAGTAAGAACTATGCCTAGTTTTAGTTCGGGCTTTGAGTTATGATAAAACTAAATGACACGTGGAAAAATCAATCATTTGGTGTCACGATAGCGTCCAGGATGGATAACCGCAAGATACACGCAGATTGAAAGACACAGGCATCGAATTAAAACTAATTTAATTTGGTAATTGATAGACAAATTTTCGCTAAATATACACTAGGTTTGCTAAGCGGATTCTTTTTAAGCACGGTTTTTAGTACACAGTATACCTTAGAACGTTTTTAGCGCATATTAAATCATACACCAATTTTTTGTCTCATTCTTTCATCACTTTCTATAAGAGATTAAGCTATACAGGGTGAATTTTTAGTGTGCGTGGATGGCCAAATCCGAAACTATGAGGAATATCGAAAAACACTGAAAGTAGTCTCGAGACTGATTTTGATAAAAACTAAAACCACATTATTGGATTTTTGAAAAATCGGTTTTCCTAGCCAGGAATCGAACCGGTCGATTTTACAAAATGACACACATCGTGTATTATTACACCATTCGAAAGTATTGCGACTAAATATCAAATTCTGGGAAATATTAACACATGGCAAACTAAAGGAAAGTGCTCAATTTTAACAAAACACTTGAAAATGGGACCCGCTGGGATGAGTAACAGGAATACAAAAAAATATTCTCCTTGACATTCTAGAATTGACTGTACATTTCCATTACTACCGTGCAATAACCCAAAAGTCAGTGCCAAAGGAGTACTTCCTCACTAATTAAAGGCGTTATGGATCATCATAACCGACGGCATAATGAATGAATATTGCAAAGGGGAAATAGGGGAAAACAAACTTTCTTAATGTTGTGTGTCATTGTGATTAAATTAGGGGAGACGCGACCCGCCCTGCCTCCTGATAAGGCTGTCTCTACCGCCTTACAGTTGGATGGGTGCCTGGACAAAAATGTTTCTTCCCCTGAGTCATCCCCGATTGTGTCTTTTTAAGAATTTTACATTTCACGAAGATCGAATGACAATTTAGACTAGATTATGACGAATTTTATAAACCGATGACTCGATGAAAACCACGATAAAATCTAGGTATTTGATTAAAACTCCGGATTCAGCATTATACAAATTGAATTTGGGGCCTGTCTTTTGAAATTTGGATTTTAAGTCGAACTTTTTATTTCATTTGATTTTGATTCGTCACTAGTTCTAATGCTAAAGTAAGCTGCTATGAATAAAAGTGAGTCGTCGCGGGACGCCTGGCAGATGTGAAGCATCGATATTATTTTGTACAGATAAAATACAAAAAAAGGTAGTGTGTGAAAGGAAATAAATGTGACATTATCAAAAATAAAATATTCAGCGCATGGCAACATCAATATATTAAACTCTTCCGTTACTGAGTGACTGAGTGACTAACAGACTGCGTACAGCCGAAACTACTGGTTGTAGAAAGCTGAAATTTGGCATGTAGGTTCCTTGGGGAGTTTAAGGGAGCACTAATAGAAGATTTTTCGAAATTCCTATGGGAACGGGAAAAAACGGGATACGCGTGTATGAAGTCGTGTGATAAAGCTAGTACTGTCATAAAACATGGTGACGAGTTGCCGCGCCAACAGTACGTCTGAACCCGCCGCATTAGATGTTTCACATCAAAATAACGGTAGCAAGAAACACGAATGTTATACAAATAGTGTGTGAATTTATATCGATATAAAGCTCTTACTTATTCAAAGAATATTAAATGTAAATAAATAACATTAAAGTCCATTGGAATAATTCACCCATAATAATCCAGCATAAACGCATCGACAACATTTAACCCCTTAAAAGTATTACAGGGGGACAACACCAATAAAAAAACAAAATGCACGTCGACCGTAAAAGGCGCTTTTTCACGTAAGCTTTTATAAACGTTGCAGTGAATGCAATCTTCGTACAGAACAACAGACAAGCGCGCAATGGCATTGTAAAAAACCTTTTCGCGACCGGCGTTGCACTCGCGTGAAAATAAAAAAATATGTCGAATATTTGGTGTTGGGATTAAAGGTTCCGTATGTAATGCTTTAAAACCACTTTATTTATTTTAAGATTCCCTTTTTTTTATTTATTTTATTTTTAGTTTATTTTAATTTGTAAGTTGTATTGAGCGAACCCTAAATAAACATATCTTCAACATTTCTTTTTTTTTTTTCAAAAAATACAGCGTTAACCAGCTTATGGCCCGTATGTAAAGAAATAATAATTAACTAACCACTTTAAAAGTTAATCAAATCTCGGCCAAGATAATTAAATTTCAATTAATGATTGCTGTGGCCTGTTATTTAAAGACTTGATTAAATTCAAATACTTACTTGTTTGAATTAGAGTTCAAATATTTGAGTGTCTGAGGTTTAGTTTCATACTTTTCAAAATGGTTTTTAACCTTAATTCTCATGACCTGAAATACGGAATAACTTTTGTTTTACTGAGTGAGCCTTTACTGTAATAGTTTAAATTCATTTTCAAATACATTTCTCCATCTTTATTACTATATCTTTGTATTTAAATAAACGTTAGCCGTGTTTTATCAACAGTAAAAAACACGATACCGGCTCTGTAGGTAAAGTATTTTATCAATAAAAAAATATAAAAATCATCATCATCATTTTTTACATCTTTATTTGTATGGTTATGTAATAAACCATAACGCTCCATGTATTCCGGTTATGTGAACAAAGATATTGATTTTTTTATCATCTTGAAAACTAATTGACGTGGGGTGACAGGCTTCACTCTTTGTCAGCTTCCCCATTTCCCAGATCAACATGACATATTTTTTCTTCAATAATTCCGTCGTGGAACCCTAAAAAAGACACGATGGAAATTAGATTAAGCGCGCGGTGCATACTCCGTGTTATTATAACTTTTTTTTAAAGTAAAAATGGATGCATAAATGTGTGAGTAAATTGTAAATAATATTATTTCGTGGTTTTTTGAGCAAAACTATTTTTGTTTGTAGATTTTTCTGGCGGAAAGGATATTGTTTATGATTTTAGCCGGTCCTAATTTCACGATTATGTTCATTGAGCGCGAAAATTCGCTTTGTTATAATACAGATATGTTTTTATTCAGCTTTGCGTTCCTTTTTAGCATTTGTAGTACCCGTTTGCTATTTTAGCCAACAGTAACTTAGCTTCGAGTCGATTATGTTTTAGTGACAATAGGAATTAAATTAAAAAATTAACTCGCCACTGACCTCTTTATGGTGGTTTTGAAAAATTACTGGGCATACTGATTGATTTAAGTAATATGCAAATTGTATCTTTGCCTCATTGAATGTAAAAGTTCAATATATGGAAGTAACAAAATAAAAAATGCCTAAGACAACATTGTATAATTTTATTCTGGAAAGATATACACGTATGTGCGTGTACGAATGTAAACGAAGCATGTAAATATGTGAGTATATGTCTGTTTATAATTTTTGAGACTGAGATAACGACTGATAGAAGAAAGAAATAATTAAATAAGATTAAAAAAAAGAATTAAAAACTGTTTAAGCTAACAGAAAAGACATAAAAATAATAACTAGAGAAGGATGGAAGATAAAGACAATACCTTGTCGGGCTGTCCCCAATTTAAATTTGGATAATGGCTAGTTTACACAGTGCGAGATGCTGACTTGACTGTAGACAGTTACTCGGATCGTCTACTCTTATGCCAGTAGCTTGGCTCGCCTTAGCTGTCTACACGGTGATAGAAGCTGCCCAGTCTCTTTCAAGTCGCAGCACACAAAAATACAGGTCCCGCTCACAACTGCCTGGCTAACACTGGCAAGCTACTGCCGAACGCGTCCTAACGATGCGAGTGATGTCCGAGTTGCTGTCATGTGCGTGTTACTGTCGGTAGTCAAGCGAGTGAAAACAAAAAATGTTGAAGTAACTCGGATGCGATCTACTATTCAACTCGCACGTACCAGTAACTCGTAAGATACGTCCAAACGATGCGAGTTACTTACTCGCACGTTAGCTCGCACTGAGTAACCTAGCCATTAGACTACACGCAAAGTGACGTTTGATCAGTGATAACGGTTGTCAAGATCAAACGAATGTTGACACGGTTCAGAGTCATACACGTACCTAGGTTAGGCATCTAAGTATCACTAATTGCCTCTTGATTTCTCCAGTACAGGTCGCCGAAATACCGCAGTGTACATTCGGGTCTATTCGGAAACAATCTCCCAACGGAATCGTTGTTTATTACGACTGTTTGATTGTGTATGTTTAATACGTAACTGGAATTAGCACAGTTTTAGGGGCCCGATTGATTCTATGCTACTGATACTAATGTTTAGGGGTTGAAAGTTCATGTACATGTGAGAATTTTATAAGGTTCATATACCTAAGATTACGACTTTTTTATCACTGCTGAAAAGTAACCCTATTAGTCTACTTTGTAATTGGGCCTTTCCTAATTAAAAAGTGTATTTTAGCGATATTTTAATAAAAAATATTGTTAAAATGAAATCATTCATCATATAGCTAGTAGCTTTGAAAATCCCTTCAAAATCAGGACTCTAAAGCCAGCAAAACAGACATTGAACTTAATAAGTACGGTCCAAAAATAATCCACCCTCTACATTGAACAATTCACCTAACAACCAACCTAAATTTAAATATAAACCGACATCAGAACTTTACCTCAGCTCTCGTCAACACTTCACCCGTCTTAACAAAACAGAAACAGCTCATTTCTCAACACAACACATCTTGCAAATGGCAATATTTAATTCATTTATTTGCTTCGGACAACAATATAATCCAGTTTTGTTAGTAAAATGCCCTGTTACTAGTATAAGTAGTACAAACAAGGATACAACAAGCAATGAAATAGGTGCCTGAGGCAGAATGTGCAGAGAATGATAAAGCAAGGAATAAACTACCTCATCATTCTCACTACATACTGCCTCAGAATATTTGATAATTGAAACGTAAAAAAGAAATGAATTGTCAGACTTATCACGTTAATGAAGCAAAAAAGCGATATATAGTCCTCCTGACCGATTTCGGCCATGGCGGCCAATCTCAACCGAGACTAGCCATCGGCGCGGGACATATTATAGTGCACAAGTGTGTCCGCAAACACAGGTGCACTCCCTCCTCCATTACTCTAATATTCCGATAGGACGGCAACCCGACATGACCGGAGAGAGATCTGGCGCAGGACCAACGGCTTAACGTCTTTCCGAGGCACGGGGGTGTCACACCACCAACTTCCAAACTCCGGGCTGTCACAGAGAAATTCCTATTGGAAAAACCCAATGACACATTTTGCCTGACCTGGGAATCGAACCCAGGACTCCACGCTCGGCAGTCGCGCTTGCGACCGCGAGACCAACGGAGCAGTTACTGCCTCAGAATAGGGGAGTAAGGACTCTTCATCACACTTTCCAGGACGCTACTTTCCCTGACCCGTGTTCTACGCATCAGTGATGCGACTTTTTTGCGAATCACTGCATGGAAGCCATCAGTTCGGTTCTGATCAAACATCTCCAATACACTAAATATACGGACCAGTTTCAACAGCATCCTAAAAACATTATTATCTGTCAATGACGGGTAATCTATTATTATAAAAGTACTCATTCAAGTACTGAGTCTGCGTTTGAAATTTTCCAAAACCAATTTATATTTCAATTTCAGAATATACTTGTCAACTTCGTAGACGGTTTGGGTTCAGGTAAAATGAGATGAGCTAGGAATGAGCGAGTTTTCCAAACTCGCTCATTCCTAGCTAGTGCTAGTGCTGAGAATAAGGGGGAATTAGACAAGTACTGGTAAAACGAGATTAATAGGAACGCATTGATCATTACATCACAGAAACAAAAGTTGGATTATTGTTTCCACTTTAATACTATATTGATGGTTAAAGAAAGTCACTTTTTTTAAATATGATTTTGTTTTTCAAATTGGAGTCCTTAAATGCTACAAATCAATGTATATGAAACTCTTCCGTTACTGAGTGAGTTACTGCCCGACAACGCAAAGCTGAAACTACTGGTCGAGTACGGGTACTACGGGATGGGGAGTTTAGGGGAGTACTAAGAGAGGATTTCCCGAAATTCCTCCAGGAACTGGCAAAATCGGGATATGCGCGTACGAAGTCGCGGGCAAAAGCTTTAATATATAAATAACGTGAAAATCCACTTCAAAGTTTTGCTTCTATTCACCCCGATTTACTGATACAAAAGTGCGTTCGCGAGTACGTTTAAGAATGTATCTGTTAATTCTTACAAAATTTTCTATGGTGACAATTGAGTTGACGACTAATGAAAGAAAAATAAATGTTGCGCCGACTCCAAATAAAGCGTACAAAATTCTAACTATTTCGGTACTTATTATTAATGCGAAAGTTTGGTCGGGAGTTTGTAACTCAATCACGCCAGAACGATGAAATTTGGCGCAGAGAGATCACAGTCTAGAATACGCTTTCATTCATTCATTTATTTAATTTCAGACTAATAATGTCCATACCTGTTAGTAACAAAGGTCTTAAACACTATGTTAGTCAATACTAAAATCAAATCTAAACAACTAAAATCAAAACAATTCAAAACAATAAAAATCAACAACGTCCAAAAAATAAAATCATGTCAAAATTAATAACAATTAAATTTCATTCAATTTAACTTAATAATATTTAAATAATTCAATCTGATTCAATTTAATTTCACTTGAATTTACCCAAAAACTTAACTAAAAATCTGTCCTCAGTACCAGGCCCGCAGCTATGTCTACGGGACCAGTGCATCAGAAAAGGGTAGTCTGGCCTCTCCACAATAAACTAGGCAGTCAGCTCCAATATCGATAATGCTAGTAGGTTAATCTCTTTCACTTTTGTACAAGTTTTTTTCGGTAGAAGAAACAATCGATATTACTTGCTTTACGTATATTTTCATATTTTAATTTCGTACTGACTAATATTTTCGGAATTGGATTTTTTGTAATCGGGTAACCAATTCTATGGCCATATCTATGCTTACATTCGCTACGTCTTAACACCAGTAGGTGTTCAATATCGATAGTGTTTACTATCGATATTGAACACCTACTGGCTACCTGACACAGTAATTTTGTACGGATAGATTGGTCATGGCAAATTGAATGCATTGCGGTTCGGTGCAATTATCCGAAAGCCATACAATTCGCCTTGGTCACGCTTAATTACTGCACTTGATCGTAGCTCAGTCAGTATTGGTGGTTCTGATGTAAAGGTATCGTTGAGGATTTGGAATACATACCTACTTACTACCTATATTATAATAATGTTGCTTTCAGCATTTGTACAGGGGACTACTTATCTGACCACAATAACCGAATAACTATATTCGTGACAATCTTAGAAGTCGGATTTGACAGCTGAGTAGCGAGGGATAGAAGATCGCTGTACGACTAAGTGCGAAAGAGATGTATTTCATGTCTCTTTCAGACTTAATAGTAAAGTAATTTTATATCCTGCTGTCAAATCCGACTTTTTAGATTGTCATAGGTATGCTAGATAACACGATATGATGTGACTGGCTTCAGACTATTTTTACAAGTTTATAAGTGATGTAGGGCACACATATAGATAGAGAAGAATTGGTATGTAAAGTATAGTCACTCATTCATTTGGAGATCTTTGGCAGTCGTTACGGATTGTCAGAAGCCAGAAAATCTGACACTAGTCTTGCCAAGAAGTACCGTGTTACGCAGTTAATGGGTTGTGGAGGTCTGGTAAGCAGCCGCTCTGCGTAAAATACTGGTATTCAGCTGAATCTGGTTTGACTGGGAGCCGACCCCAATATAGTTGGGAAAAGGCTAGGCAGATGAGATGAGTCACTCATTCGCGGATCCATCTCAGCAAGCGTTTCGTAACCCCTATCCACTAAATGTATGATATTTGACACTGTCCGTCCGTCGTTTTTTTGATCTTACTCTACTCTAAAACACATTAACTTATCATCATACTCAATTTGAGTTGCCAACAAACGAGTTCCTACACAAATAACTTAAGTGTATTCTTCGTCGTTTTAAAAATGTAAACGCCACTCGTCTAAAAATCATGAACAGCTTTAAAAACTCCTCTATATTTTATTCTAGAATCTTTGAAAAGCACAAAAGAAACTCGAAATGAAAATAGTCTATTTCGCCGAGAGACCAGTCTTCAAAGTTACAAAATAAATATTTTAAGGCGTTTATTTCTTTCAGTGTTCGTAAACTTTGTTTTAAATTGCTCATTTTAGTGACGATAAATTGTATCTTTTTGAAGAACGGGAAAGTTGTAAATGCTTTCTTGTAACGCGAAAAACGCGAGACTCCATTGTTGTTGAAAGTGTTAAAATTAATTTAGCGTTTTATTAAGTATTAGTACACAATTTTACGTCGTGTTCTTATAAGCGTGTCCATGGCAATTTGAAGAGTTTTGCACCTTCTCTAGTATCCATTTTTCTGTTAGTACACGCCAGAGCATACTCTGGTGACGATATTAAAGTGTTATATCGTCCGTCTAACAGCACATTTGCACTTCAGATGACTCTATGAATATCTTTTAAGCAAAATTTCCTAACATCAGCCAACCTGGGCTTAGATACTTCCACTACCCATCCCAAATGCAGTGCCAGTGTGGAGTTCCTTCACAGGATATCGCGTCGGTGTCAGCTACTTTGTTGCGTAAGTGCCAATGATAGAGCTGTCTCAAAATTCAAGATCAGTTGGTCAGAATCTGTGTTACTTTTTTTTTTTTTAAGGATGGGAAATCATCAAATGACTTCTTCCGCTCTGGGTGGAGCGGAAGGGCGTGTCAGACTCTTACTGACTAAAACCCATCCGTGTTTCTTCCAAAGCCCTTTGCGTTCCAGGGCCGCGGTGACTCTTTCGAACAAATTCCGCCACCCTGGCAGGCTCTGGCCCTAGCGGGCCCCGTCTTCAATGCTGACATCTCTTTGAGGCGCGCGTGAAACACAACGTGCCATCGACCCGAGCCTGGTGGTGATCGAACTGCGAGCCACCCAACTCTCCGCGCCTACGGTGGCCGGGGATCGCCCTGCGACTCCCGACGCCCGGGGCGTCTTCTCTTGTTGCGGCGGTTGGGGCGAAGGCCTTGCCTTTCCCTTGCGCGGCCCGCCTCCTCCTTCGCTAGCATTACTGCTTCGCAGAAGGAGGTGACCGCTTCCCAAGCCTCCTCGCTCCGGACCATGGATTCAACCAGGGCCGGACGCGAGAGGTTGCCGCTGCCGATCGCCTCGACAAGGACACGGCGGTGCTCAGCCCAAGCAGGGCAGATCTCCAAAATCTGTGTTACCTGATAGTACAACCTGGGGTCTTAAATCAAGAGTGAATAGATAAGCTCCATAGTCGACCACATCATCGATTTCCATTTGGTAAGATTGTTGTTAAACGCGAGCCCTTAAAAAAACTTAAATTATGAAATTGATTTGTGACGAAACTAGGCAAACACGTTCGGCTAGAAAACAAGGGTTCCAACCATGTTGTGCTCGAAGTTGTGTATGTTGTTAGTAGCTTAGTTGGCAAAGTTAACAAGGACGCTAGTAATGCGTAACCCACAATATTGTAAGGGATTACTGAGGAATTAACTAAGTTGGAAGATGTCGTTGAGGGGTTAGGTATTCGTAGGTGTGACAATATACTGACTTCTCTTGAATTTCTCATTTTTGTCTGTTCACTTGTTCAGTAATGATGATTGTTCATCTACTATTTTCTTAACACTACAACAATGGCTAGCAAGAATCTAAACAGAAAGTTGCGGAATTTGTTCGAAACAGTCCCCGCGGCCCTAGAACGTAAAGAGCATTTAGAGAAACACGAATGGGTTTTAGTCAGTAAGAGTTTGACACTCCCTTCCACTACTTAAACAGCGTTCCAATTCAAGTCGCAATATCATCACGACGACAATCAATGTCCAATAACTTGTGAAAAAGAATGGAAATTGGGCAGTTTACAATACACCCTTAATTGGCGCATTGGCGACTACTACTTAAAAATACGAGAATTGTGCTTCTCATATTAATATGATTGTTTATTTCACAACTAAACAAGAAATAAACAACAGTCGATCATTCGTTCGTTTTTCATTGCTCTTGAGGCAATAGACATGTACACACTCTGTGAAAATTTCAACTGTCAACCGGTTACGGTTCATGAGATATAGCTCGTATGCAGACAGATGGACAGCGGAGGCTTAGTAATAGGATTCTGTTAGTGCACGGAACCCTAAATCGAGGAAACATTTTAGAAACCAACAACAATATTATTTATGTACAAAAAAAGAGAAAAACAAACTTTCCATTATACATAGATTCGGAATAATATTCACAATCTTACCCAAACGCGACACAATCGAACCTTCGGACAATTGAATACAAAGTTCTGCAAGATACAGAATCTATTCAAGTGGGATAAAGAATATGTTTTTATGTAGAATTTATCGAATAGTTGGACAAACTGTATTAAAGTTTGCTGGGAGAGCGATGGCGTTGCGTGCGAAGGGACGACACGATATGCTAAGGGCTGCCACGTGAAAGAATTTTGTTGGTTGTTCTTTGGAATTATTTTGATCAGTTTCAGAAATGGTTTCAGAAGCAATCTCTGTAAAATTAACTTATTTATATTTTGTTTTGGGTTTGACGGTCGGTCAAAAAATGATTGGGTTTTGTCTTGGAAGTTGATGGTGTGACACCCAAGTGTCTCGGAAAGCACGTACCTAAAGCCAATGGCCCTGGGCGTGATCTCTTCCCGGTCATGTCGAATTGCCGTTCCAGCTGACGGCTGCTACAGCTGGCGACTATGAGAATGCCCCTGTGTTTACGTACACACTTGTGCACAATAATATCTCCTGCATACTCGGCTAACCTCCTATGAGAACAACCACCATGACTGAATTCGGTCGGGAGGAATTTTTATTTTTACGTACTAAGAAAACCAAATGCCAATGAAAGGTGTAAATGACTTGTCAAAGTTATTTATTTATTTGTTAATTGCACACAATGTATACACAGTTACAGACTCAACTAAACTTTGTGAGTACATTACCCTGTTAGGGCGCAGCAAGTTAAATTTACAGAAGTAAATAACAAACCTTTTGAATTATATTTTTGTCAAAGGACACGTTTCAGAAAATACACTTGTCTAATACCTAGGTAATACCTATAATATGACTCTAAGATATCTATTTTACTAGATTGGCAACCTTAGCTAGGTTATCTTAGAAATGGGCGTCTGTTACACCATTCCGTAACATTCGAATCTTTCCGACTCAGAAAAAACCGGCCAAGTGGGATTCGGACTCTCACACGAAGGGTTCCGTACAATAAACCGAATAAAAACACGTTTTTTGTATGGAACCCCTTTAATTTAAAATTCAATTTAACTTGTCTTATTTGTTGCCATAGCAGCAATAGAAATACACACTCTGTGAAAATTTCAACTGTCTATCTATCACGGTTTTTGAGATACAGCCCGCTGGCAGACAGACGAGACAGTTTAGTAATAGGGTTCCGTTGGTTACCCTTTGGGTGCGGAGTCTTAAAAAGTGACAATTTTGTTTAACAATTAAAGCATCTATTTCTACCTTACTTTCCAACTTTATTTTATTTTGCTCTAGTTTTTGCCAGCGGCTTTACCCGCATTATTATCATCATCATCATCATCAGCATTGTTGGGCATAGGCCTCTCTTAGTGCACGCCATTCAACTCCATTTCCAGCAACTCTAATCCAGCTGCTACCAGCCTCCTTGCGAAGATCGTCGCTCCACCTAGCCTGAAGGGGACCTCTACCTTACGTTTCGTGGTCTCCACTCAAAAACTCGTCTACCCCAACGGTTATCGGTTCTACGGCTAATATATAATATTTTATAATATTATATTTTATAATATGCCCGGCCCATTGCCATTTCAGCTTGCTATCAATCTATGTCTTAATATCTAATATTTAATTTAGATTTTCTTTCAATACAACACCTGCAAAATTTACACTATTTCATTACGCAACGTTCTAACTGTCTTCCTTACAAGACATCTCGAACCCATCCCGTAGCACTCAGAGAAAACGCTTCCAAACTTGTAAGAAGTTGTAAGTAGTCTGAAATAAAACGTGGTCAGGACTACCGTGCTTCTAACAACTGAAAAGGTCCGTGAAATCCTAATAGGAATGTTACCTAACCATTTTGACATGTTCGTGTATTTGGTGGATAGTTCTAACTTAGACTAGGATACTGTTTTTAGCAAGGTTATAAAGGAATGTCATAGTAATGGCTAGGTTGTCTGATTTCTTTGTTCGGCAATGAAATAAATGGTCTTATTTCAAGGAGAAACACCTTTTTTGTTCATTATGAAATACATAGTGGGTTCTTTTTTCATGCAGGTTTGGCCACAGTTAGGACTTTGAAAAGGAATTGACAGGGATGGAAACTAATGGAATACAATAATTATTATGTGGCAAGCAGGATCGTGTATCGACAATCATACCAAAAATAAATGAAGTAAAATGAATTCTCAGTAATTGTCAAACAGTTACGTTACTAATTTTTGACGTGACAACGTCTAATATATCGATGAACGCCGGCTGCACGCACGAAAAAGGATGACTCATTGTAACGTTACGATCATTTCATCAATATTTTGTAATGACGTTGTCACGTTAAACTATCGTCCGTAAACCGACTTTACAGACAACCAATTTTTAAACAAGCCATTCATTAATTGGAATGAACTGACTGTATCTATAAAACCAAGGTACAGAAACCATAGATTATGACGCCAAAGCCTCGAATAAACTTAGTTCACCTTAAAATTACATTATCAAGTCGTTTAGCAATTGCAGTGGTAGATGGTACTTCCAGCAAAAGCGCAAAGTACTATCGATTTAGGAATACGCTGATCTGAATAAGAACTAGAAATACTTTTACAGTAGTAATTTATTTGTTTCAAAAGTAGTAGATATGACATCTTGATCAATTTTGTTATAAAAGTAATTTGATTCTTTATAAGATTTAGAGATATAACAGTTTTAGGCCACTAAGTACTAAGTTTTTCCAGCGACATCGCCTTCGTCGAAGTAAAAAAAACGGCGAAGTGCAAGTCAGACTTGCACACGAAGGGTTCCGTACCATAAGCCCAAAAAACATGTTTGTTGTATGGGGGGGCCCCTTTCATTTTTTATTTTATTTTTTATTTTATTTCATTATTTATTATTTGTTGTTATAGGGGGGCAATAGAAATACACACTCTGTGAAAATTTCAACTGTCTAACTATCACGTTCATGAGATACATTCGGTGACTGACGGACAGACAGACGGACGGACGGACAGAAGTCTTAGTAATAGGGTCCCGTTTTACCCTGTGGGTACGGAACCCTAAAAATAATTCTCCGTTAACGTACTAGCTGAAAAAAAACATGACACAGGTCATGATCTACCTGTTATTATGCAAAGGCATTCAGTAATTGAAGTTTTTTTGATTAAAAAAACATCCAACAAATATAACATTAACATTTTATAGTTTCAATTACAGGATTTATTTTAACTTTTGATAAGGTATTCTTTTTACAATTTTGGTGAAAGTAAAACAAAGTATATTCTGTTAAGCTACCTATCCGTGCAAACCATCCAACGGACATTTTCATAGAAACGTCATAGAAATTTCCTCACCAAATAAAACAAAAAGAAAGATATGAGGGAAAAATATGCAGCCGGCATTGAAGCGACAATCAGTGGGACCATCTGAATTGCACATTCTCTCTTCCCTCCCTTACTTATCAAACCACGTTTGGTGCTCATTGCTTTTTATCGTTATTTTTCCTTCCACTTCAATTTTAGATGGTCTTTGTAATAGAATATTTTAGTACGTAGCCGTTGGTTTAGTTTTGTTCCTTAATAAGAACATTTATTTTTGTTTTGCGTTGAGTTCGTTTTTCTATAATAATTTATGTTTTTTTTATTTCAATGCAACTGCTTCCAAGTCTTTGAAGCTTAATTAAGTTTACCCATTTTATTGTGATTGTTATATGTGGTGGCTGAAATTATTACATTATGTATTTGCTTTTTAAGACTAGTCTGATTTTAAGTTAACTTAATTATTGTATAAGTGGCAACGAAACCAAATCGAAAAATACTATAAATTTCTTATTCAGTACAAGCTGCCGCCCGTAGCTCCGCCCGCGTGAATGTCGAAAATTGGAGGAGATTGGGAGGAACAAACTTCCGGGATAAAAAGTAGCCTATATGTTATTCCCAACTACAATTTATCTCTGTGCCAAATTTTATACAGATCCGTTAAGCCGTTCCAGCGTGATAGATTGACAAACATACAACCATCCAAACTTTCGCATTTATGTACCTAGTATAGTAGGCGCCAGATAAATGTGGAATAAAGTATATTGACCTTTCCCTAATAACTGTTCATAGGTACCTGAACAATTAAATATGAATCGTTTTTCATTATTAGACAATGTTAAGGATCACGAGAGATGATGATTCGGGACAGCTTTGTGTCATTAATTCCGTTTTTCAAATTAAAAATGTCAATAATTGTAGGTTGGTCAATGACCGCTATTCCACGATTATCTGGCGCCTACTATAGTATAAGATTTATTTTTTGACCGACGTGTCTAAAATTTACAGTAGACACATTTCAATACATCATATTCGATATTTTAGGTAGCTAACATGGGATAGATAATAAAGACACACGAACAAATTCCACGACTACACAATAAGAAACTCAAACATTGCAGAACAAACTCAATATATGATGAAACTGTCCGTCATTGCAGCACGTAATCCGGTTATCCGGATGATCCGATTTAAAATTTAAAATTCCTTACCAAAGCCGTTTATATCCGTGATGTGCTGTTAGCCGAGTTTAATTATATTTTACATCAATTTGATTGATACCTCGGCTAATCGAGTTTGCTTGTATTACTTTACAAGGTAAAAAAGAGTGATATTGATAAAATATTTGGCTGTTCAGGCTTGATTATGAGATTACAATGAATATTATGAATTTACTTTCTACTTTCTGTAATAAAAAAATTGGTTGCCTGTAAAGTCGGTATACGGGCGAAAGTTTTACGTGACAACGACTTTGAGTGGTAAAATAATTTTAATGTGAATATTCATTCGTATAGTAGGAAGAAGGAAAGGGACGCGTGCCTTTCACTTTTTATGTCTGTCTCTCTCGCTCTTAGGCGGGCTAACCATGCCCGAGTGGAAGGGACGCGTGCCTCTCACTCGCTCTCATTGTGAGCGCATAACGTGAGCGGAGCGTAACGCAGTTTCTTGAAGTGTCACCCGGCAAACCAATTTATAAGACGTTGTCACGTCAATACCTGACCAAATTAAAAACTTACCGTTGCAAAAATTTAAAAAACGTTTCACAGAATTACTAGTAAACAAATGTTATTATTCTGTGCAGGATTTCTTAAATCATATTTTGTAATGTAGTAGTAGTCGTCTTTATTATTAATATCATTAATATAAGTATTCATTTGCGTGCTATATTAAGGCAGAATGTACATGGATCCTGTAATATTATTGAACAACTTATTTTTATGTACCCACTTTCAAAGCAAATAAAGAACTATTCTATTCTATTACTGTATCATCATCATATCAGCCGAAAGACGTTCACTGCTGGACATATGCCTCCCTTAATGTTGCGGGTTGCCACAATCGCCACGCTTGGCTGGCGGGTTGGCGATCGCAGTGTAGCTATTGCAACGCACAGAGAATGCTGCTGCCCATTCTCTAGTGAGTCTCTTAGTCGCCTTTTAAGACAACCACGGGAAGTGATGGGATGGTGCTATTAATTGTTATTTAGTGTATTGTTCAACTTAAATAGTATTTTCACTAAAAACCTACGACTTCTGCATCTATGTTCCTTGTAGCTAAGATTTGATTAAAATATAAGAAGGCGAAATATCAACTGCAATTAAGTTGATAAAGAAAGAAAGAAAAATAATAATTGGATAAAGCAGATAAATGTAAAAAAACAAGAGTTAGCAAAAAGGTATTTCACAAAGTAACGGCTTACAACAAGCCGTATTTATTTCCTTCAGTTCAATCTGGTATAAATAAAGTAATAACAAACATCGTAACCAAAAACCATTGTGAACACAAAATACCTACAATCTCAAAGCTCATGAAATCCCTCGTATTGACTCAACACACAAGTTATCCTCAAACTTAACAAGATACTCGAAGACAAATTACTGCGTGACAGCTCTAGAATTCGATTCAAATGAATCGATTTACAGTTATATAGGCACTCTTAATTGAACCACAGGGACCGCATTCACTCAAACCACAATCCGACCACGGTGCTGTGAAGAGCTACCGTCTGCCTCGTTTAATTGGTGGTTAATCGATTCGTAATTCACCAAGTTTGTGTGCTGAGCTCATACTGTATAGTCTGGTGCATTTTTTTTTATAAATTGGGCATCGATTCTTTTTTTAAAATGGACATGGAGACGGGGTGTTGCCAGATTCCTATTGTGGGTTTATCTCGATGATTTTCCATTTTATTTACTGACAGAGTTTGAAACCATTTAGAATAAAAATAAAATACATTATGGTAATTATGTTGACTCTACGTAGAAGAATCTAAAAGTGATTCAAGAGTGAATTAACTTTTTATAAAACAAGCATGCATTGCAGGTAGGTATACTCCAACGTTCGCAATTTCAATAAGTAGTGCAATTTTCTATAAAGTCCAATATTCTGTACAAGTGCACATGCCCATTCACCGTCCAAATCCCAGGTTCCCAATACCTAAACGTTATTTCGAAGTGCAATGTCAGAGGAAAGAAGAAAATAATACATTTTTATAGCGTGTACAGAACATAATCTAGATTCTTTTCAGAGAGAATAAACATCTCTTGAGCTCACAAACATTAAGTTTCAAGTGCACGCGGTTGAAAGCAGCTACCATTGTAGACCGACTGTAATTCTGTGAGAATTATCTGAATTTGTTGTTTGGAGTAAGATTGCTCAATTTGCTTTTTTTTTTTTAAATTGGAAATCTTCAAATGACTTCTTCCGCTCTGGGTGGAGCGGAAGGTCGTGTAAGACTCCTACTGACTAAAACCCATCCGTGTTCCTTCTAAAGCCCTTTGCGTTCCAGGATCGCGGTGACTCTTCCGAGAACAAATTCCTCCACCCTGGCAGGCTTTCTACTTTTGGATTTCTACTTTTCTTCTAAGCTTTTCTTACCTGAAACAAGCGGGCCTCGAAAATGACATACTAATCAGTGATAATAGCTGTCAAAAACTTCATTATGATTGAATATTGTAAATTATATTGATGCGTTACAAAAAGGTTACTGGAAACTTAAAACTGGCATTCATTTTATTAGAATAAGTAAAGCATGCCTTGTTATAGCTGTAAGTAAGTGAAATATAATATATTAGCTCTCTGTGTGCCTGACTGGTTTGAAGTGGCAAGATTGCTCAGCTCCTGCCAGGGTTGCGGAATTTGTTCGAAAGAGTCACCGGGGCCCTGGAACGCAAAGGGCTTTAGAAGGAACACGGATAGGTTTTAGTCAGTAAGAGTTTGACACGCACTTTCGCTCCACCCAGAGCGAGAGAAGTCATTTGATGATTTCCCATCATAAAGAAAAAAGATAAAAATTGCTCAGCTGTGGGACACTATAAGCATCTAAACATTATAACATAAAATGTCTGGTGTTCAATCCTCAACAATTTGGACTTTTGACATTCAATATCGATTATAGAATTTCTTGTGTCTAGAGTTCAAGGTGCAACTTGCCATGCTTTGTCTCTGAAGATACCTTATCCAAAACAGAACATTGTGTTACTAAACGTTACTGTTAAAGCCTAACTGGTCCTTTGATTAGACTCTGAAAGCAATTTCACCTGTAGGTGCTTCTAAAGGATAAAAGCGTCTCCAATGCGAGGCTGTGAAGACATTGATGAGGATAAAGCGTTAGTGATGGATTAAACTAATCAACATTTTTTTGCACTTTGGATCAAATGAAGAATAGGATTTGAAGTGTCTGAAAAATATGTCATGAACATTACAGTTATACTTTTTCACAGACAGCGTACTTTTAGGGTGACAAGTTTGATGGAAATTCTTTATAAAATCTCCCCCCGTAGTCTCCTTCGCAACGATGCCAAATTTTCCCTAAAGAAAAATAGACGAAAAAAAAATACAATTCAGGCACAAATAGTAAGGGCCGAGTTTCTTTTTGTGTCGCGAAAGAAATTTCTCCCATGAATCCCGTCCACCGCACACCTGCGAATGGAGGACGTTGACCCCCGTTTTAGGAAACGCTTTAAACTTTGCGTCGTTTCGACGTAGTTTTATAGAGTTTTGAGTCCTGGACTGTAGTGGGATGTAATGGGTGACTGTTCAAGAGTTTGGTATAAGGATTCGTGATGTAAGATGTTGAAAGAAGACGGTTTATTGATAGGTATGGGATATTCTCTGTTCATTATTATTATTGGATGATTTCGCGAGATGATGATTAGAGAGATTTATGTCTTGTTCGCAGTATTTTCCGTGATAAATAGCATTAGTAAGGCTCTCTTTATAATTAATGATCGAGTTGTACTTGCAGAGAATGTGTCCTTCAAACCAATACAAAAATAACCTTTCTAGTTTAGCCTTTAGTGGCCGGCTTTGCCCGCGTGATAGGTGGAAATGATCCAAATTGTCACAAGGAAATATATAATTTTATTATCCCAAGGAGATATGCCGGAGATAAAAAGTATCCTAAATTTCCAAATCCAGGACATGGTTTACCCGTGTAAAATCATCCATTTACCCGTTAACGGCCGGTTTCAATAACGTATCTACCTTTAACCAAATGTCAAATTAGCTATCAAGAATAGCTAAAACGTCATGTTTGAAAGGCAAATGGATGATTTTACACGGGTACGGCCGACCGAGACCGGCCGTTACACGTGAAAAGTTAAAAAAACAACTGACAGACAGAAATTACAGCATAGGCATGGATTCTATTAGTTTAAGTTCTGGTTTTTCAATAGTAATATAACTTTTAAATAAAGAATAAATATGGCCGTTTGACATATTTCCCGTGCAAAAACCTTCAAACCTCCATTTTTATTCTTCGGATAAAAGTTATCCGACTATGGAAGCATAATTATTTATCTATACGATTGCATAGTTTTTTTTCTCCAGTCTAGCCAAGAACCACCGTGTTACCCTGTTAATGTGTTGTGGAGGTCTGGTAGGCAGCCGCTCCACGTAAAATACTGGTATTCAGCTGAACCCGGTTTGACTGGAAGCCGACCCTAATATAGTTGGGAAAAGGCTAGGCAGATGATGACGATTGCATAGTTTTTAGAAATGCTCAGCTATCTTACCAGCTTATTTTCTTGCATAATATTTACTGGATGTACTTACATGGTTGTCTAATGTCTCCTTTGCGTTTACTAATGTAGAAGTAGGTGGATCTAAACTGTCTACATCTTACAATTTACGATAGAATAGCTTAGTGGATGGCTGTAGTCTCTGGCGTTATGCGTTACACTTTCTCAGTTCCATAAAGTATAGTATTCTGCAAATTCTACAATGTTTGCGTATCATCAAAAACCGTGGTTCTTTTTCCTTTCATCTTTACATCTCTTGTTACAAATTCAAAGACACCTTGAATTGTAATCTTTAATACTGTTTTTGCTTCTCATAACTCAAGTTAATATTCTTCATCTCAATTATAATGATTGAGTTTAAGGATCACTTATAAGTGCCATTAAATTTTATCTTCACAAACGTTTTGGTAACTGAAAAATAAATAAGCTGCTTCAAGCCTAAATAGTAGATCTCAGAATCAGTTTAATTGGAAGATCTTGAGCAAACTGAGTGGCCAAACTAAAGACAGGTCCGAAAGTTGAAGATATTTAAATTTGTGAATTCAAAGTTGTTACTCAAAGCTCATTTACAAAGTATCTTTTGAGAATTGGCAAAGGAAATTTAAATCTAAGACTTGTAGTATTGTTGGTAGCTGAATAGAAGCGCTGTGCCTGAAAAAGCAATTTAAACTGCTCCTGAGTCTATGCTTGTGCAAGTGATGAGCGGGGAGAGGGAGAATAAAATAAAAACAACAAAATTTGTTTCATCGTTTCTATTGGAGATTGATATGAAAGAATTTAAACTTGCGACAATGATCATTACAGATATTATTTAAAAATATAATGCCGAAAAAAAATTCCTAACAAGAAAGTCTCACTGACAGCAGGAAAAGAGACATCACGAATACTTTAGACAAAGTATTCGACAAAGATTCACCTGTTATGAAGCCGCTTTGAAAAAGAAGAAAAAACTGCTACAATATCGAGAGCTAAGACAAAGGTTTTGTATGTGGTTGCGTTATTTAAAAGCTGTCATTACCAACGTAACCAGTCAGTCTAAACTGTTAAAATTCCACCGTGAAAACTTAAGTATAGTAAGTGTGTACAGAACAACCAGTCTATTTTGTCAACATCGCACCGTGTACACTTAAGAGGAGTCAGCATGAAGTGATCTGTCATTCAATCTTGTTTATATGGATTAACTAACAGCTCACTTCACTTGAGTTCACAGTGAGATGTTTACAAAATCGCACTGCTGTCATTCCACCTGTACATTGACAGTTCACTTCCAGCTTTATCACATCGTGTACACTTAAGAGGAGTCAGCATGAAGTGATCTGTCATTCAATCTTGTTTATATGGATTAACTAACAGCTCACTTCACTTGAATTCACAGTGAGATGTTTACAAAATCGCACTGCTGTCATTCCTCCTGTACATTGACAGTTCACTTCCAGCTTTATCACATCGTGTACGCTTAAGAGGAGTCAGCATGAAGTGATCTGTCATTCAATCTTGTTTATATGAATTAACTAACAGCTCACTTCACTTGAATTCACAGTGAGATGTTTACAAAATCGCACTGCTGTCATTCCTCCTGTACATTGACAGTTCACTTCCAGCTTTATTGCATCGAGTACACTTAAGAGGAGTCAGCATGAAGTAATCTGTCATTCAATCTTGTTAATATGGATTAACTAACAGCTCACTTCACTTGAGTTCACAGTGAGATGTTAACAAAATCGCACTGTTGTCATTCCACCTGTACATTGACAGTTCATTTCCAGCTTTCTCCACCTATGATTCATGGTGAAATAATTACAGAATAGCCTGGTAGGTTCAGACTGATGCTACGATACGTACATATTTCACGTCCCCGCTACCGCTTATAACTTACATAATACACAAAATTTAAGGAATACAGTGTGACAAAGAAGGTGAACTCACAAGTTTGCCTTATAAATCTAGTGAACTCGTGGGAATAAATAACTTCGCCGCGCTTTGATTCTGTTTGTTGGTGATTAAATTTAAATTTAAACTTTGTGTAAAAACAAAAGATGGTTGAGTTTGTTGCAACATTGTGCTGTGTTGAAGCGTGTACTTATTTTTTTGGTACTGTTAAAGGCAAGTTGATGTTATTTCTGGGACTCAACTTTATTTTTATAAAGCTGTGCTTTTATTTTAATGCTGGGATTCCTTAGTGTATTATTTCAGGTACACAAAAGTCAAAAGTCAAAAACGTTTATTTCAATTAGGCCATTAAACGGCACTTTTGAACGTCAGCATTTACAGTTCAGTAAAATAATAATATTACATTAATAAAGTGACTCTACTGTCCATTCGGAAAGGTAGATTCTTATGGAGAAGAACGGACAAGAAACTCCATAGTTACTCTTTTCAAATAATGATTTTACAAAATTTGGTATACAAAAATTAATTTAATATTATGTGAGGACGATACACCCAGAGTATGCTACTTATAAGAACAAAGTATAACCAGCAGAGGTACTTATTCCTTTTGTAAAAAAAAAACAACAAAACACTAAGATACATATACGGGTGATTTATTTTTTTTCATTAATGTCATCGGTAAATCCAAGCCAAGTAAGGATATACCAAGGTTACAAAAGAAGACAGTTCCAAGAGACAACTATACTGCAGTTTCTTAAGAAATGTAAGTGTTACCTATTAGCCTTTACGGCGCATTGGGTGCATGTACCCGGTGCGTCAGGTGAGTGCAACAGATTTATAAAATATCTTTTAATATTTTTGTACTAACATAGCTTATAAGTTTAAATAATACTAACAATATACTATCTTAAAACTATTTACATCTACTAAACCTAAGTATGTACATATACAAAAACAAAGTACACTCAGACGTCAAAGTATTCCTCCGCATCGCTATCATCCGGAAACGTGCCCAGAAGACTGGCAGCATTGCCACGTTGAATGGCAATGCTAATTCTTTGAGCATAGAACGAGCCAGCCCTCTCGGTCACGTGTGTAAAGTGTGGATCAGTCGGCGAGATATGTCCTTGAAAAGGAGACGCGCACTCGGACCCCATGATCCAAGCGTATACTAACATAATATGGATCAAGATCTAAATTAAAGTATTTTTTATTAATGAACCTACTATTTATAATTAAACAATGAAAAAAAGGACATACGTTCATATCACTGCCAAGCCAAGAGGAGAGACTCCCTAGAGCAGTGTCTAATGTAGAAACTTCGCGTATTATAAGTTTCATTGTAAATTCTAAGTAAAAGAATATGACTTCATAAATGAAATTATTGTCGTCTCGACGCTCTTTGTTACCTTGTACGACTTTGAGACTCAAAATACAAAACAAAAGCTGTTTATGTATACTATTTGAACAACAAAGTTGAAAGATATTTCAATATCTTTCCAGAGAGACATGAAGAAACAATGTAGTTCTAATAAATACTCTTCGTTTTAATTAGTTTACATTGTCTTTTGATTAAAACGCTCTTGACAACTTTGTTTGTTTTATTTGGAGGCATTAATATTACTTTAATGAAACTTTTTTGTCTAGGTGACAATTTATTAAATGTTTTTGAAGCACTTATTTCTTGAAATCTCTGGAGTGGTCGCATTATTAATGAAAATACGCATGACTTACTGACAATATCTGGCTATAGGCCATTAGATAAAAGACAGAAGATGTTTATTAAAAAAAAAATAGCTTGAATGTCTTTTTGGAAAAATGGTTAAGATATTTAGACTGCTGAAAAATTGTGACAGCCAAATACGAAAATAAATACAACCACCATGCACCAAAATATTGGTTCTCTATCCACATCCCCCTGTATATTTGGTTTAATGTGTATCATACACATTAAACCAAGATATGATATTTTTCGAGAGGTGATATCGTTAAAGTTATCACCACGAAATGTATGCGAAAAAGTTTAATTAACAATACCTTAAAAAGTTACGGACAGTATTTTTAGTACGTTATTCTCTAGCCACAAAAAATAAAAAAAAATTGTGTGTCAGCTCCGACGCAGGAATGGAGTTTACTTCTTAAGAACTATTATTGTGTAGATTATGTAAAAAAGCTGAGTGTATTTTTTATATACACACATACATAATCTCGAAGTAGAAGGTGCGCAAAGTACGTTGCGCAAAGGAACGTAACGCCTCACTTTTAGTTAACGCTCGATGTTACTCCACATAAAACACAATTTATACCGCGGGGTAAACATGAAAATCTTTTGTTAACGAGTAAACTCCAAAAACACTCCGAATTGAATATATATACTAGTACATACAAACACACAAATAGTTCCGTTACCTACCTCACGGTTTCTTTATTACACCTGTCAGAAACAAATACATTTGAAAAAGGAACAAGAAAAACCACAATACACATGAGTGTCTAAAAAAATATACAATTTACACGTGATAAGGGAATGGTCCGTTAAAAGAACAAAAGAGAATATTTGTTTGAGAGATAAGTCCGGTTTTATTCAATACTTTTGTCATTTGTGTAATCAAAAATGTATGTAATAACTTCTATTTCTGTTTGAGTTGGAATATTGCTGAATGGAAATAAAATTGTTGTTGTGATGAGCATGATCATTAAGTTCTGTGTCTGGGTGTGATTTGCCTATAATATGTATGTATTTAGAAATAGTAAAGTATGTTTATCAGTTGTCTGGTTGCCATAGCACAGGTTCTGCCTAGTTTGGGATCGGATGACCGTGTGTGAGTTGTCCCAAGATATTATATTATTATATATTATTAAAAAGGCGTGTTTGTCAAGTACAATAATTATAAGTTACCTATTTAAATTTAAATCACAATACAGTTTATTTTAAGCTACGCCTACCAATAAATATTTCATCACTAAGGGAAAAAACTCAAAGAGTGATTTTGTGACTCAATGCAAGGTTTTCACTAATATTAATTACTGAAAATTCGGCTTCCAAATATTAAAGTTAAGTTTAATACATAATTTTGGCGGAAAAGCCAACAAGCCTGTAACCCAACATACATAAAACTACACCACACAGAAAATATACCAGAAAATTCAACTGTTAACCAATTCTAGTTGTTGCTAAGTGGATACATAAATTATAAAGTTCAGCAATAATAAAATAACAGCATAACAATCAGGGCTATTCAATACGAAAACCTTTTGTAAGCAGGCCAAAGCTCCCGGAAAAAATAACTTCAGAAAAAAGATCACGATAAGAACCTTAACTAAGGGCCTTAAATAGCATTCCTTTATCCCAAAAAAGCGTGTCTTTTAAAAAAGTGTTCGAGCCCTGAAGAAAGGGCTCGAACACTTTTTTAAAAGACACGCTTTTTGCAAACAAAAAGGCTAAGAATCAGCAAACATTTGTAATCCTGTAAGCAATTTATCAGTCGTTATTGTTACACCAGTCTTCTATATTTCATCTCGGTACCTCGACGTAATGATATCCATTTGGACACGACGGCTGATGGCGTGTGTTCCCGACTAGAAAACCTTTATATAAATGGTTGTTATTATAGTTGAAAACTGGGCTAGTTTCCTTCAAGGAATTTGTGCTGAAAGTGCTTCTGTTTTTGATAGATTTGAAGATATTTGTCGTGGTCTTAAACACAGGATTACGAGGTCATGATCGTGTTATGACTCTGGATAGCACAATCATGTAGTATTTTCTATAAAGAAGGCTAGCATGTGGTGAGGTCAGAAAGAATTGTACATTGTGATTAATTATGATGGTCTATTTGTGCTTAAAGGCTGTGAAGTGTGCTTGTTTACAAGTAGACAATTATTTAGTTTTAGGTTTTTACGTGTTATTTTATTGTATTGTTTTCTTTGTAGGAATACTTTGCATACCTTTATATAAATGCTAGTTTTTCTGACTCAACAGACAGATGTGTTGCTGGGGAGTTTGTTGCGCCACTTCTTCTTTGCAGCTAAAACACTAGGAAGTGGTGACGGGCGGGCGTTTTGGGGGACTGTCTTTATGTAGAACTTTGACGTTCAAAAAGTCCTGGCTTGATCCACAAAGCCAAAAGACAAAGTCAAAGTCAAAAGTCACTTATTTAAATTAGGCTGACTAATTTGAATAAATTACTTTTGACTTTGACTTTGACTTTTGGCTTTGTGGATCAAGAAGATTGCATCTATCATTATAAATTTGCCTTTGCATCACCCTAAGGCTGAATAGTAGAAGATGCTTAAGTAATTATTAACCTTGAGCATCCGTCTCTGTATATTATGTATTCAATAGACATAAAATATTTTTATCTCAACTGGATCAATGATTGAAAAGGTTTTCTTCAGGTATGTCCAATAGTGAACTTTGATTGCTTGAAACGATAACATGTGTTTTACTATTGATGATATAGGTATATATTTTTTCTGCCTAGCCTTTTCCAACTATATTGGGGTCGGCTTCCAGTCAAACCGTATTCAGCTGTGTACCAGTATTTTACGTGGAGCGGCTGCCTACCAGACCTCCACAATTCGTTAACTGGGAATCACGGTAATCCTTGGCAAGACTGGTGTCAGATTTTCTGGCTTCTAACTATCCGTAACGACTGCCAAAGATCTACAAATGACAGCCGGGACCAATGGCTTAGCGTGCTTTCCGAGGCACGGAAGAGCCTCGTTATATTAAGATGGTCACTCATCCACAGACCAACCTCGGCAAGCGTTGCTTAACCTTGAAGATCGACCCATGCGGCTGTTATTATTTAGCCACGAGCTCCTCAATTGATGATATATATTAAACAATAAACTCCTGCTATACTTTGAAGCCATATTTTCGATTGGAGTCTATATGGAATAAATAAAATACAATAATCATCATTATTATCAATAAAATTCGAAGTGAAGAATGAATGTTTGAAATTCTCCAATATTTTATTAGCAATTTTAAAATTTCACTGTGGAATTACTTTCACAATGTCCAATTGTCCAGTATTATTTTGATACAATTTTAACCGTTTTGAGTTTATTGTTTAATTGATTAATAATAATAGAGATTACAGACTTCCTGATAGCCATCAAACAATGCTAAATGTTCATGAAATCAGTGGATTCTTGTTAATATTGCAGCCAATGATTTTGGAATTTCTCGTTCAACTGCCCGACCCAAAACCCTATTTTTTTTTATTATTTTTTTTAACGGTGGGAGATCATCAAATGACTTTTTCCACTCTGGGTGGAGCGGAAGGGCGTGTCAGATTCTTACTGACTAAAACCCATCCGTGTTTCTTCTAAAGCCCTATGCGTTCCAGGGCCGCGGTGACTCTTTCGAACAAATTCCGCAACCCGACCCAAATCCCTAAGCACTGTACAATTGTACATAGTGTTAGTTAATTTAAACCAATTTAAACAATATTTCAAATTAATATTCCACTAATGACTGTTATTCCTAGAATGTGATACAATAGAATTCAAAATAATTACTTTTCCACGAAATACGGACTAGTTTGATGAATGACGGTTTTGAATTTGATTATGTAGTTAAAACAAAGTGCATTCTGTTAATTTCTAGTTATTGAAAAAAAAAAGCGTTTTTATACGCGTTTGTACATAATTTCACGAATATTAGTATAGTTGTTTATTTATTTATTTATTGCACACAATGTACACACAGTTACAGACTTAACTAAACTTTGTGAGTACATTACCCTGTTAGGGCGCAGCAATAAAGTTATAGCTAATGATAAAATAATTATCTTTAACAAAATAATAATCTTTATATAATAACAATAAAAGGAATACACAACACTAACATTATTATTAAGAAATATAGCTGTCAATTTTTGGGTATACGTTTGGTTAGTTTTTACTTAAAAAATACTTAAGTAGTTATTATATAAATGTTTGACAAAACTGTTGCTCTGTAGGTACAAACTGTCATAAATAAAAGTTTATGTAATTAGTTGTTACTTGTTGGCTTTTTAGTGTGGTTAATAAAGTTCAATATTGAATGGCTATCTAAAAACGAATATATATTTTGCTATTCGTATATTTACGTCTAGCCAATTCTATTTTCAAGCAAGGTCGACTTCGCATCTCAGTCGCAATATTCTTAAAAAAAAACTAATTTTTCAAACATTCTTAACAGATTGCGACTGACACGCAAATGCAATTGCGATTGACAATAATGATTAGCAAACATAATCCATCAAAAACTTGCTATAAAATATAAATTCATTACTACATCCCCAGTACCTTACTACAAATACGTTTCTGAAACGGTGCTGGAAAATGCAACACACAAGTTGTACTATGACCGAGCCATTCTCACACACAAAACAACACATTACAATAGACCAGACATTACTCTTTTAGATAAAATTTATAAAACAGCGCAAGTTATTGACATAGCAGTACCAAACACGCACAACCTAAAAAGTACTGTAGCAGAAAAGCTGTCTGAATATATAGACCTGAAAATAGAAATAAGTAGAATGTGGCGACTATAGTAGGTGCCAGATAAATGTGGAATAAAGTACATTGACCTTTCCCTAATAACTGTTCATAGGTACCTGAACAATTAAATATGAATCGTTTTTCATTATTAGACAATGTTAAGGATCACGAGAGATGATGATTCGGGACAGCTTTGTGTCATTAATTCCGTTTTTCAAATTAAAAATGTCAATAATTGTAGGTGGGTCAATGACCGTTATTCCACGATTATCTGGCGCCTACTATAGGCAACGTTTCCATCATCCCTGTAGTGATCTCGACTACGGGTGTCGTTCCTAAACAACTGCACTAATCTTTAAAAATGCTAGATATAGCTTCCTCCACCTACCAAACCCTACAGAAAGCAGCTATCTTAAACACCAGCAAAATTGTCCGGAAATTCCTAAAAAACGATAAATATGCAGACACATTTTCTATAACTTAGGTTTACTCTCAGGGGTAGCACTTGGCTTCGGCCCGTGTTATTCTGAAAAACCCGGTAGACTACTGCTGAGATACAAAAATGTTAACCAACAAATAATAATAATAATTCTTGATTATCAGGCAACGCCCATAGATAAAATATACAAATTAAACATACAAAAAAATAACTAATAAATATATATCTTGCTTAACTTATAAACTAAGACACTCGAAGAATACCTGTACTCACTTTTACACTAAAAACGACCCATGGCTTCTTTAACTGAAGTTGCGACACTGTATTGATACCGCATGCAGAGTCTAAATTAAAAATAAACTGTGCAAGACAAGATACCATAGAAGTTATCCTCACCTAAAACACGCTGTTTCAGACTGGAACTCTAAAAATAAGCTAAAAGATAAACTAAAACATTACGGAAAACCTCACAACTCAACAACCAGCAAAACACCGAGCAACCCACAAAGATACTACAGGTAAAACAGAAACACCGATCCGTCTCCTATTTTCCATTAATTCGCTTCTAACTCCGCTTTAAATTGTCGAATAGATCCCCCTTGAATTGTCGGACTCACAAGTCTGCAGAACCAACAGATCGATTAAGGAAAGTGCAGCACAGGGGTGGTATAAACTGCTCAGTGCAAACAAACTCTCCGTTTCCGTAAACACAGAGAAACACAGTGTAACAGTGTGTCCCATTCCGATTCTGTTTCTAGTTCAAGCGGGGTCATTAAATAGCTGTAGGAAAACTTTTCTAATTAGGCACTGGGCATTAATCTTCGTGACGGGCCGCGATTCGCGCGCGCACAAGTTGCCAAATTATAGAAATAATTACTACAGTGGAATTTGTATTGATTGTAGAGTGGATGGAGATTTGATAGCGTTTGTTGGTTTTATTTGAGTTTTGAACGGTTTTGGCGGTATGTTTACTATAGTAGTTAAATTAGAATACAATTATAGTTGACTGAACTTGACTGGATTGAATGAAACAGCTCTACACAAAGCTTTAGTGATTCAAAGTCATTCATTATGTGGATTTTTTTTCCAGCGATCACTAACAAATATAGCACAAACACCAAAGGTCATCCTGATATGGTCCAGGTACAGCTGGATATAGTTGCCGCAGCCAGAAAATTCTCGAGTCCTTCACCAGGTCATCGGTCTACCTTGTGTTTCTGACGCAGTGTTTTCCGGTACGAGACGTGAGTGACCCTTTTCAACGAACTAGCTATCGAAAGATTTAAAAAAAGATTAAGTAGCACTATGAGATCTCAATAAGCGTTCATATCATTTGAGCGTCCTTGATGCCCATTAACCTCAACATGTAGTGACCCAGTTATTTAACAATTATTACGGTTACGATGCATTTTTTAGTTGAATCTGTGGAAGTAAACACGATCAGCTCTTCACTTCTTTTGTGAACTTACGAGTGGCAACCAAAATATTTGTTCGGTCGTGAAGTTTTATTTGAAGTCTCATTTGGAAGCAGTCACAGAATCAAGGTTAGCGAAATACCCAGAAGAATACCCAAACATAAGTGGCAGTGGGCAGGTCACATTTCTAGCCAAGTTATTTTTCCCTACTATGGAGTTAGATAAAAAAACCATTTTAAAATTAGACCCACCCGAGAGCAACCTAAGATCGAAATTCATTTACAACAAATCCTTATGTATACACTATTTTGAACTCAAACAGCAAACAAATAAAGAAACAAGTGTCTCAGTTAGCGACCTAAATCTAATTCGAACCCTCTATTCTTAAGGCAGCCCCATCGATCTTCAACGAACTAACATTTCGCTGCTAAATGAATACAGTAGGTGGGGCATGTATTCTCTATTCCCTGAACTGATGTATTACGTGTTTGTAGGGTAAGATTCTATCTGATAGGAATTATTATATTTGTGACTAGGCTATTCCAAGGGAATCGTGTATTTTTCGAAGTAAACAGTAACTACTATGGGTCATCACCATCATCATCATTTCAACCGAGAGGCGTCCTCAGCAGGACGTTAGCCTCCCCCATTAAACCATGCATTTTATTTATTTGCATAATAAAATTAAATATTGATTAGCTGTAATAAACAATTATGAAATCATTTTTAAAATACCTCCGCGATCAGCGATGAAGTTATAAAGCTTCAAAGTTGACAATTAGAAAGAGAAGTCTGATACCAATTTATTTGCTTAATAAAAACAGATTAGCTGTAGTAAAATTATTATGAAATAATTTTCAAAATACCTTCATCAGCGATGAAGTTATAAAGCTTCAAAGTTGACAATTAGAAAGAGAAGTCCGATACCAACTCTGACGTCAAATACCGTGACGCCTATACAGCTGCCATAGATAAAGGCGTTTTCGCGAGAGGGACAAATATTTTTGTTTCAAATAGTTATATATCTCGTTTGTTTAAAGGTCAATTTTGATTCTATTTTCACTGTTAGTATTATATTTTTGTATGTTTTAGATAACTAACTAAATATTTTTTTCATGCATAATCGCTATCATCGCCACATCGACCGGTTCAGCCGGTCAATTCTGTGAACATGTCGAAGTGAAGGTGAAGTGATCACGAGAAGAGCTGTCAATCCATATAATCAAGAAGAATGACAGCTCACTCCGTGATCTCGTGACATCTTGATTGTATGGATTGACAGCTCACCTCGTGATCACTTCACCCAAGCCTTCACTTCGACATGTTTACAGAATCGAACTGCTGTGCGTTTTGCAACCAACGCACCTGGATATTCCCGAATGTGGGTGCCAGTACAGAATCTTTTGACGCCATCGACTGTCTGTTTTGCGAGTAATGTTTCCACTGCCACTTACTTACATTGGCTATTCTTGGGTCTATGCTGGTGCCTTTGGTTTTCCTTCGGATATCTTCATTTCTAATTCGATCAATTAAGGCAACTCCGAGCATAGCCCTCTGCTCCTTGGCTGACTTTTAGCCTTCTGGTGAAGCCCATTGTGGCCCACGTTTCAGTTCCATTTTATAATTTTTAGTTTTAAGACAAAGTTTAGTGACAATTAATTTTTAGTCACAGTTCAAAGGCCAACTTAAATGTCAAGATATTCTTGTACTTGTACTTAACCAGTAAACTCCCAAGTATTCCAATAGTTTGAACTTTCAATTACCATCATTCATCAACCCTTTACTTATCAATCCCAAAACCCACAGAATCAACAACACGTAATAAGGTCCAAAGCAAGTTACGTTGAAAAACAACATACGTCGCATCAGGAACAGGTACAAATAACATGCCCTGTTTGTTTACTTTGTAAATGTAAACGTGTCGGTAATGGGATATTATATTTTAAACGACTGCCATGTTGGACATATTTGTTCTAAACATGGCCTTGTTTTAATAAGTAGGTGTATGTGTGTGGAGCGTTATTGTAGCCGACGGCGAAAGATATTGATTGATTTCTGTGTTTGTGAATCTTTAGTTTTATTAGCTTTTGCTGGGGTTTGGCTCCTATGGCGTATTCCACAGGAATCATGCATCATCTATCTAGCCTTTTCCCAACTCTATTGGGGTCGGCTTCCAGTCAAACCAGATTCAGCTGAATACCAGTATTTTACATGGAGAAACTGCCTATCTGACCCCCACAATCCAGTAACTGGGTCAAACGGTACTTCGTGTCCCGACTGGTGTCAGATTTTCTGGCTTCTGATTATACGAACGACTGCCAAAGATCAACAAAAGGCAGCGAGGACCAACGGCTTAACATGCTTTCCAAGGCTTGGAGACTTCTTGGTAAGCAATCATTCTTTCCCAAAAAAGGCCAGCCTTCTAGTCACGTGAAGAGTCAACTAACCGCCTGCTGTTGTCTCGAAAAACTCGATAAGTACTCGGACCCCATTATCTGCCTAGCCTTTTCCCAACTATATTGGGGTCGGCTTCCAGACAAACCGGATTCAGCTGAATACCAATATTTTACATGGAGCGGCTGCCTACCATACCTCCACTACCCATTAACTGGGTATCACGGTCACAAGTACTCGGACCCCATGTACATAATATGTCCTCTACTCCATAGCGTTGTATTTAGGTCTATTTCTTCTTGGCTGTAATGGCAAAGTTTGCCCGCTTGCATCAAAGTAAACAATTGGGTATTAATCATGAATAAGTTCTGAGAACCGTTTCTAAAAGTCAATGTTTTGATGAGGAGGTGTGTAATAGGCTTAAGATTGTTTCTGTGAAGGAAACGCCAATTAGTCTAGTAGAAACTAATTAGCTCTCTCCAACAATGTTTGAAGACTTTACTTCGATTAATTGTTTCCTTGAAAACTCCGATTATGTTTGTTTCACGAGTTTGAAAATAAGGATGTATAATTTAACAATAGGTAGGGAGTTACTATGTGTGTATTCTTTAAAATACCAGTTTTTGTTCTTGATTATATAAAGCCAAGTATTTATTTAGGTTATAGCTTCTGCCAGCAAATTTGCTCACATGAAAGTCAGAAATCAACGGAAAATAAAGTGTCCTAAGTCCAGGACATGTTCCATCTGTGTGCCAAATTGTATGCAAAATGAGATCAGCCAACCTGAAAAGGTAACAAACAGACAGACCGATAGATAAGCAGAGTTACTTTCGCTTTCATGATTATTAGTAGATAAGCTATTCGATTGTTCCAAATTATCTGCCGTATTCCAAATATGCTGCTTTTGCCACTATGGATACATAATATGATTGTGGAGAAATTTCCACAAAATTGACAATTTTTCCTCTAATTATTGCTGTTGTAAAGTTATTTACTTTCATGATATCGACGAAACGCCTACCTTAATCAATATTTTTTGAGGTCGATGATCTTTCACATTGTGCTTTTGTATAAGGGTGTAAACACATTTGAATGGAACGGTAGATACCCGGTAAAAAAAATGTAACTCATAGAAATACTAAGGGGTATTAAAACTACATAAATACATTTACAAACTCCCGCAAAGGCATTTGCGGGAGTTTGCTGCGAGAGTTTTTTGCGGAGCGAGAAAACTTAAGTGGAGTAAGCATGAAGTGTACTTCATTCATCATTACATCTTGTTTGTATGGATTGACAGCTCACTTCATATTCACTTCACCTAAGCTTACACGGTGAGAGGTTTACAGAACCTCACTACTTGTGGTGGCATAAACACCGCCACAAACAACTAACGTAGCGAAATCTATACCGCAACACAAAGTTATGCAGTGACATCTATATCGTCAGCAACAAATATTTCAACGAAATCCCGCATCGCGGTATCAGAGTTTTCCGTGCGATTTGAACAAATACAACAGCCCAAATATCAACCATCGTGCAAGTGCCCACCAGACACGATAACCGTCTGGTCGGAGGATCCTCCCTTTTTAATTGAGGTTTGCGTGGCTTTACACCCTGTGAACCCCACTCGGCAGGACCGGTCGATGTGGCGACGGATGGTGTAGGCCTATGTCCAGCAGTGGACATTTTTCAGTTAAAACGATGGTGGTGATGAATTTGCCAACCCATAAATCAAACTAAGCAAAACACAAAAATAAAATACCTACCCAGGACAAGTTGTCAGTTTCAATTGAAAACTCAGTTTAAAGCTATAAAAATAGTAACTCCAGTCTCTTTGTGTTTTTATTTTCCGTAGACATAATATAACATCTCACCTGTGTTCCTCGGAGGGTGAGGCAGAGATGTCAATGACACCGGAAAATGGCACACGCCATAAAATTGTGAAATATCACGTGAAATTGTAAACTATTTTTTCTAAATAAGACACAATTACATTGGACACTATCGAATTTGGATGGGAGTTACTGTAAACGTTTTTTTCACAATAAATGTAGAAATTATGATCCAATCAAGATTCATTACAATCTTACGATGTCTGCAATTTTTCGGTGACATGTATAAGAAATTAATTAATAGTTTATTTCTGTTAAAAAAAAGAAAGTGTATATTAATATTCTAATTCATACTTTACCTAATTTCCATCCTTTAAAACAAAAATTAATAAACTTACCGGAGAGACACAAGTATATTTATTTACCCCTTAGTTAAAATTACTTATCGAACAAAGCTTTCATATTGCAAGCTAATTCCACCGTGTATCGATTATTATGCTATTTTCCTTTGTAAGTGACTTATACCCGTACTAATATAAAATTAATGCGTTTGACAGGCTTTTACTTATACGGTAGAAACTAGTAGTCTTGTTTTAATGGCGCTATCAGCTGCAATGCATGGAAAATAAATGGTATAGGATCTTTTTTATTTTGCAAAGTTTAATACCTACAAGATTTATAATCTATTACCGAGTAGGTACGATAAAACTAGCCGAAGAAGTTCAATAGGTATCTTCATTTTCCAAACAGTATTTTGGGCCCACGATTCATCTTTTGCACTGGTATCGTCTATTTATCTACATGTTCTGTAGATACAGCAAAAACTACTAAGCCTAGAAAGCTGGGAATATAGTTTATTTTATAATGTAAGCACAACCGCTAAAAAGGATTTTCGGAAAGAGCAACTTTCTACGAATGTCTTTTGATTTTGATACGACTTTCACTAATGAAAACAGCGATAAATGAGAAGGTTTGTGTTTATGTAATATTGTACAATATCGCGTGAAATTTTAAAATATTTTTTTTTGATAAAACTCGGATAAATTAGAAACTATTGAATTTGGATGACATTTATTGTAAACAAAACGATTTTTTCATAATATATCGAGAAATTATTATTTAATAAAGATTTATAACAATTTTACGGAGTTTGCAATTTTCCGGTGACATATATAATTTGTACCCGAACAAAGTCGGGGCGGGTCACTTTAACCTGCTTTCTTTATTGGCATTTTACTAAATAACACTTGCAAATAATTTTCTTAAAATATTCTTATAGACCACAATAATTCCTTCAGGTAATTCCACATCTTAAAACTAAAAGAGTGAGAATTTTTACCGAACTTGAACAAAAGTTTTGTTCTGTTTTTTGTTACAAAACCTATGTTAAAGTTCAATAGTTGAGCTTTAATTCAATAAGGCGAGCATTAAACGAGAAACAATTTTCATAAATAAGCATTTTCTGGCAAAGTTCCCATGTCTTTGAGCGCGGTATTATTCAAATATAAGCAGATTTGAGCACTTTGGTGCAGGGCGGCACTGACTTTGTACTTCGAAAGTTCTTGTTGGAATATTTGTCAAAGAGCACTTTTAGTTTTTCGATAGTTTTTGAAAATATTATTTCCTTGAACAAGAAATTCCGCCAATTGTGTCACATTTTGTAATGTTTTCTTCAATTATCTTTTCCATAACAATAGTTTTCTACTATATTCTATTCTGTATTAAAAAAAAACTTTAGCATATAATATATATATTCAGGTGGCAAGGTGCTCTACAAGGGTTGCGGAATTGTTCGAAAGAGTTATCACGGCCCTGGAACGCAAACGGCATGTGAAGGAATACGGGTGGGTTTTAGTCGGTAGGAGTCTGACACTCCCTTAGTCTACTCCGCCCAAAGGGATAAGTCATTTGATGATTTTCCATAATAAAAAAGGTTTCAAGGCGACTCACACACTTTCAATGAAAACTGCTTTAAGATTGGTGAACTTAGTGTAGCGGTCTACACCCCATTGGAGATCTTATTAATGTAAAAAACACCAAAACAATTCTCACAATAACACCACACTAAACTTTGTTATTTTCCCGTTTGACACATGACTTTTTGCAATAACGTTCCTTATCTAATTACCATAAATACAAACATGGAATGCATTATCTATGATTAATCATATTAATAAAAACATCACGCTGGGTTCACCAGTATGGAGGTTGCCGTACACTTGTACGGCAAATAGTAAGTTTAAGAATAAGTAAGTTTTTTCATGTGGTATTGATGCCGCTACAGAAGTACTTGAGGGAGTCTTCAACGCAGCAGTAGAATAGCAACGTCTGAAAACACACAATAAAACAAGATTATGTAAGAACGTTATTACGATGTTTATGTCAAAAAGTACAGCAATTGTTTGGCAGTATTCGTCGAACAATAGCATCATTCGACTACGAAAACTAATTCTAACAAAGAAGTGGTCAGACTCTAAGTAACACATTATCATGTGCCTAGCCATGTCTCAACTAAATTGGGGTCGCTTCCAGTTACATCAGATTCAGCAGACGCTTAGTGTTCAGGCATTCATCTCCGCTATCTCACCTGATGGCAAGCGATGATGTCGTCGACGATGGAGCACGCTTGACAAGAACTGAATCTTTTAAAATCCCAGGTCATTGCTATCACCTAACACAGACTCTGGCTGGTAATTTCAAACTCGATCGAGCAGAAACGATGTTCCTTTCAAATCTTGTACAATCCTAACTAATATTATTAATGCGAAAGTGAATTTAATTATTGTCCCTTCACGTCATTATAGCTGGGTGGACTTGGCGATGGCCATGGGATACATTTCATTCTTAAAGTTTCCACGCGGGCGAAGCCGCTCGAAAAAGATTGTTCTTAATAAAAAAATACACACCTACATTGTTCATACAAAATACGTACAAACAATTTGTTTCTCACGAGCCATTTTATCGTGGAAGTACTCCGTAGTTTTTCAGCGTATATTTTTAGAATCTCCACAGTGACTGGCCTCCCTGCAACGAAGTGCTTACATTTAAATAAACGCGATAATTGCAATTAAATTCAGGCTTATATTAGTAACTTTGTGTTCCTGTTTAAAATTGCTTTCATTAAATGTATTTCGAGGATTTTTGTTTTTAATTTACATGGTATTTTACAGCCACAGGGAAATTAAACTTATGAGAATAAAAGTAGCAGTTCCAGCTTAGTATAACTAATGGCAAAGCGATGAAATTACTCAAAGATTACTCCGTCAAATTTTTTATAAATACAAGACTGGCTGTTTAAAACGCATTCAACCAATCAAAGCTAGATAACGCGCGTTTCACAATTTGTCATTATAATTTTGTGATTATGTTTGTTCGAGAAATTGGGCATAAGGCCGTCACCATCGTCCTCCATGTAGCCTTTTCATAGCTGGGAATAAGTTAAGCACGCTGACGGATCTCAGTCTAAGGGTGCGCTTCCTCCCGAATGTGCGAGGATGCGTAGCGAGGGAAGTGTTTGTTAAAAACTGCCCAAGTGCCAGTTGGACTTGCACACGCAGGGTTCCGTAACATAAGCCGCAAATAATATGTTTCTTATATTGGGGCCTTTTATTATTAATTTTATTTCATTTTTATTATTTGTTGTTATAGCGGCAACAGAAATATGTACATCATCTGTGACAGTTTCAACAGTCAAGCTATCACGGTTCATGAGATACAGGCTGGTGACAGACAGACGGACATTGGAGTCTAAGTAATAGGGTCCCGTTCTTCCCTTTGAGTACGGAACCCCAAAAAGACCCGCTTGCGCTGAGGTAGGCTAGGTAAATGAAGCGATTCTATTGGTTCTTGACAAACACATCCCTCGCTACGCATCCTCGGAAACGCAGCCTGAATACCAGTTTATTACAAAGATCGGCTGCATTCCTGTTGCCTATTAACTGGGTTGTGAAAACCCAGTTAATAGGCAACACAAACCCTTTCGTGTGACTAGTAAATCAAAAGTCAATACAATAACAATCACAATTGTAAATACACCTTTTTTTTGTTAGGATGGGAAATCATCAAATGACTTCATTCACTCTAGGTGGAGCGGAAGAGCATGTCAGACTTTTACTGACTAAAACCCATCCGTGTTCCTTCTAAAGCCCTTTACGTTCCAGGGCCGCGTTGACTCTTTCGAACAAATTCCGAAACATCTCAATACGCCTTTTTTTTTTTTAAGGATGGGAAATCATCAAATGACTTCTTCCGCTCTGGGTGGAGCGGAAGGGCGTGTCTGACTCTTACTGACTAAAACCCATCCGTGTTCCTTCTAAAGCCCTTTGCGTTCCAGGGCCGCGGTGACTCTTTCGAACAAATTCAATACGCCTACAATTACAGTTTAATGCAAATAAAACTTCATACAGAAAAGTAAACATACATTTTTTCTGACACTAACTTTAATTAAACTATGAACAAACTAATGAAATAAAAACAAACAGAATTTTTTGCTTACTTTTGCTCAAGATTAACATGAAACTTATTTCGTTTATTATAAATGAAATACTAACTAAACAACTTTGTAGACGGTCGTTATAACCACTTTGCTGTTTTCAGCAAAAAACTGAAAGCACACTTGCCGAATATAAACGCTCAGTACGAAGTTTAAGAGTGAGGATATACGGGAGATGCGCTTTGGTGCGGGCACGTTGTACATATAATTCAAGAGATAGAATTGGCAATTTCATGATGAGGCCGACGGTAGGTTAGGTTAGATTTGAGGGAACTTAGAGCACTCCAACACTGATAAGTTAAAAGGTTAACTTCGAATGGGATGACGGGAGCTAAAGTGAGCGAGCGAAGCAAGTGAATTTAGCTCCTGTTATCCTACCTCCTTATTCCTAAGACCCTGAATACAGAATAGGGAGCAGTTAATGAAATGTTCAATTCAACGATTTGGCTCATGAACCTACGTTTTTCGTCACATTTTTGTATGCAATTGAAGAATTATCTGGGGCTCAACTATGAAGTGAAAATGCAGCGTGACTGACGAGACAATGTCGTCACAAAATGTTCTTGACAATCACAAAACTTAAAGCGCGGTTACTGTCCGACTGCATACAAAAGATTGATATGCAAATTATTTTTATTTTTAAATATCTACACAAATTTAATAAAAGATTTAATGTCATGAACGATCTTTGTTTTGCCTTGCTGTGTCACCCATTGTCACACTAGCTTCAGCCAGCTTTGCCTCGTGAAAGTCGAAAAAAAATATCCAAAAAGAACATACTGTCGCTATAAAAGTATCCTACGTTCTTTCCAGAACATGGTCTACCCGTATGCTAAGTTTCATCAACGTCTGTTTGGCCGTTTAGGCGTGTAAAGGTAACAAAAACCGACAGAGTAACTTTCGCATTACTGCTCCGTTGGTCTCGCGGTCGCAAGTGCGACTGCCGAGCGTGGTGTCCTGGGTGTGAAAAGTGTCATTGGTTGTTTCAATAGGTTTTTCTCTGTGACAGCCCAGAGTACGAAAGTTTGTGGTGGGACACTCCTGTGCCTCGGAAAGCAAGTTGCCGTTGGTCCTGCGCCAGATCTATCTCTCTCCGGTCGTGTCGGGTTGCCGTCCCATCGGAATATGAGAGTAATGGTAGAGCACCTATGTTTGCGCACATACTTGTGCACTATAAGATGTCCTGCGCCGGGGGCTAGTCTCGGTTGAGATTGGCCGCCATAGCCGAAATCAGTCAAAAAGACATGCAAAGTATGTATTGACATTGTGATGCCGAAAAAATCATACCAATATTTGCCAGTAATGCCCCTTTGTATTGATTGACGCATTAGCCACGTCTCTGTCCCTCTTCTACCCCCGTATATCCATCTCTAAGAGGTCTGCACTGAACTGCTCCTCTACATTTGTATAATGCGGACATTCGTTTATACAGCACGTGGATCATTTACAATCGTCTCGTTTCCAGGGTACTGTGATATTGTTTACTTCAATAGCACTTATTTTTTCTTGAAGTTGAAGAGATTCCTTAATGATACGAGATAGTGCTGGATTTGGGCACTTTTTTCTACCGTGTGTAAGTGCTAAAAAATTTTTAATGAGTTTTTAAATAAAAAGGCTGAGTTTCTGTTCAACCATTCATTTACACTACATTGCAATTAACTAACCAATTCAATAGCTGCTGTCTACATAAAGACCACAAACAAATAAAACTTTTATAATCAGAAAAATAATAAATTTATAACATCAACACTACAGTGGGTAGAAACTTAGCATATTTCTAAATGCCATGCCTCATTTTTTCTGAAAAATATTAAAATAGAATAAATTGGCAAAATTTTAAAACAGAAACATGATCTCAACAATATTGCGCGCTGTTTTGATTACGAGTAATATTAGTAATGGTATTTCCCTATATGAAAACTCATAAGGACCTCTAAAGTTTTACAGTACGCCTATGGTGTTTAACACTTTACCTATAGTTACTGTTTTGTCCACCAAATGTATTTTTTCTGTTCTTTTGTAACTTAGCCGAGAATAGTCGTCTTCTATCAGCGTAATGTGGATTCCCAAATGTTGATTACTCGCTTCATTTTCACAGCACTACAAAAATTAACACCGAACCACAGAAAATGGTAACTAAATACAAAATTCATATTTCCTATCACATCAACCGCAAAACGTATTTTAGTTTCAAACTACCCACAATTTGTAATATCAAGTTGCATTAATTATACCGATACAAAAACAAGAGTCGGATTTTCGAAATAACATAAAAAGTAGCAGTAACAGGATTCACATTTGATTTGTAATCTAATAATATTAAGTTATTTACGGGCCGCAGGGCAATAAGTTCTTGTTTTCGATGAAATGTTGCCCGGGGACCGAGATTGCGTGTGGTGCAAAGATTGAATTACTTTGTTGGAGATGTTTTTCTGGTATTTTTTTGTCTTTACCGAAAATGTTGCAAGAGATCTACAACATTTTCGGCAAACACGATTTTTTTTTGACAAACACTGAGAAGTTTTTTTTTGATAATTATTGGTCAAAACATTTGTATGAACAACATTATTTCTTACATTTATCGTGAGATAATTTCTTTAGATGTTAACTGTTAGGTAACTTAAGTAGGTACTGAATTCTTGGTTCAGTTTTTTGGATTAAAATTGAAATGCTTGTTGCATGCGTATATCACAATTTTCCTGTAACAATTAATTAAAAATTTTATTATTATTTTTTTTTATGTAAAAACAGTTGTAACAAAAAAAACATTTAAAAATATAAAAAATAGTAGTCCGCCGGTGTCGGGAGCAGGGTCTAAGCTACCGGTGGTTAGGGCTCCAGAGATAGGAACCTCTTCACTATACAAGCTCATAATTATAAATAATAATTATTATTATGAGCCTGTTGGGCCAAAGAGAAAAGGCATTTCTTTTGCCTTCTTACTTTTATCGGTATAGTATAAGATCTGTCAACCCCTTATGTAGAAGTCCATCTCGTCATGCCATCGCCTTATTTTTAACATAATGTACTGTGTAATTATGTACTTTACTGAAATAATAATCCCGGATCCTACCGGGTCTTGATTCAAAGCAGTCCCAATTTTACCCAAAACCAAACAAAGCCGAAAGCTCATAACTTACACCTCAATGTTGCACAGGGGGAAATTTATTCATGGAATTCAATTTACTTCAGGTGTGGCTTGACCCTTAACGGGGAATAAACGGGCCTTATTATGAGTGACTTTCGCTTTTGTTTTTCTTTTTTTCGGTTCTCCAGGATTCCGGGGTAAGGATTTTTTTGGTACGAGTGCTCGTGGTAAATTGCGCGGATAGATTTCAATTTGCTGAATTTGGATTCGTATAATTTGTTCGGTTGTTTTAGGTTCTATGCGGTTTTTGTAGACGAAGTTTTCATTGGAATGATTTTGTTTAAATGGTGGGCGAGAAGAAAGTTTTTGGTAAGGATCTTTGGAAAAGTGGATATCAATAAAAGGTGATGATGGTTTTATACTTTATGCTATTTTATCCATAGAGAGTGTCTAGTCATACTGCAACATAAATATAATAATAATAATTATTAATTATTAAATTATTCCAGTCGAAAGACGTCCACTGCTGGACAAAGGGGGGGGGGGTTCCTATAATCGCCACGCTTGGCAGGCGGGTCGGTGATTGCAGTGTAGCTGTGAGTGTCTGTGAGTGTCTCGTATTAAATATAAAAATAATAAATATTTACAGCAGCAGCCCATCGCTCAACCACTGCGCTAACCGTGTTGTCATAATTAAACAGTTACTTATACAACACTAAAATCGCGAAAAAAAATCGACGGCCTCATACATTTCTATGCGCATAACTCGACAAAATGTACTGACAAGCTGAATTTTTTTCGCCATTTCGGCGTTGGTCCCACAGTACAAGTTGTTCATAATGATGAGTACCATGACCCCTTAAGAGGTATTGCGTTTATTCTGTTACACGGTTGTATACATGGGCGTGCAGTAGGCTACAGTAAGGGCACAGCCCATATATAATGGCTAAAAAAAAAAACTCACAACATTATTCAGGGTTGAAATCACGATACTGACGATGCGATTATTTTTTGGGCATAATGTATGGGCTGGCCTACCCTTACTGTAGCCTACTGCACGCGCATGGTTGTATAGATGACTCATTTTAAATAGTAGGTAATACACATAAAATGTAACAACCAAATCATTTAAAGTCATCACAATTGCCATCCAGAAGCAGAATACTAAAACCGGACTAAATCATCCGTTTTTCCTGCACACCGTTCAGCTTGCCAACTAAACGATTTCCTCAGTAACCAAAACTCGAAGAGTTTCCACATATATTTGTGTTTTTGCCTACACTCTGTCTGCATTATGCTAATCTAACTGGAATTACTAATTGCCACGAAAACTTTGAGTTGCTCGCGATGACAGCAAAAACCGGAAGCGGTTTTGTGTCATTATTACTTACTTGCATGTTTAAAACAGAAATGTATTGCCTCGTAAACGTCTAACGTTTAGCTGAACTTTCGCCACGGTTTAAGGAATATATTTGAAGTATATTACTGTGATTTGAATAGTTAGGGAGTTTGGATTTAATGTTCATATCCGGTTAATGCGTGTTGTTTGTGTGATGGGTCTCGGCAAGATAGGATTTCTTGTACATAGCTACAACAATCCGTCAAATTTCTTTAATAGATTTTCAACTTTGCCACAAAAGTATTAGGTTCAAGGTTGATTGGGAAAATTTGACAGTTTCAGGTAGCTTGATGTGGTCCATGGTTCAGTTTTAATTTTGAGCTTTATTTTGACAGTCTGATATTTGTGTACTTCTTTTTAATTAATTATAACTTTATTTGATCAGTCTTTGAGACCAGGGCTTTTAAGTTAAAGCACCAAACCGCAAAACCGCTTCATTGAATAATCTTTTCTAAAACACTCACTGCAAATATAAACCTTTTAGCCAATCTAAAATCCAGTCAACAGCCTTATCACTGTTTTAAATCTGACGAAAAAAACCTCGCATTTCTATCCAAAAAAATACGTCAGTTCTATCTGAATACTATCGGGCGACGCTTCGCCAAACAACATGTAATAAATGTGTGTAGCTAGCGACAGATGCGCGTTCGAATTCAAATAACAGAGTCCCACGTCAAAATAGTATGTATTTTTTCCAATAATAATCTGATTTTCCTATAAAAACTAAAAAAAAGTAGTCTATAATCGTCTTCAGAGTACCATCTATCTCTTCACCAAAATTAATCAAAATTGTTTAAGTGAGTTAGACGTAAAAGTATAACAAACACACTTTAACTTTTATAATATTAGTTAGATTTGCATATTGTATTTTTTTCATGAGAAGAAAAGAGCCATCATGATTGAAGGTATTTGAGAACTTCCAAATCACTCTGGTTTATTTTACACCAAATTTGCTGTGTTACAGAAAAAGCAGTTAAAACAGCCGGTCCCAACTAGAGAAGGGTTGCTTGAGATAGAAAACAAAAGAGGTTTATAAAAGAGGCCCATGTTAAGTGACGCACTGAACGACGAGACAGTCTATAAACATAACAATAATTTTGAAAACGTGTTATTGATTCATTGAACTTTGCTGATTGGCAAATAATTTTCTTGCATTTTTTAAATTTTTTAATAATTATTTTCAAACATGAAGTGTTTGACGTAATTATCCAAGAACTAAAACTAGTGGTATAATGAAATATCAGTGACTAAGGGTGTTACTACACCAATCGATCGATCGACGTTGATCGATTGGTGTGGTAGCTTTTGCTGATTGACGGATACTGGGTGATAAACAATTATTTGACCGCCGATCGATACCATCGATTGATGTTAGTCGATTGGTGTAGTAAAAACGGACAAATCCATTCAACCATCGATCGATGGCATCTATCGACGATCGATTGATTGGTGTGGTAACATCCTAAGTGAAGTGTTGTGATAGTGATACCTGAAGGGCCTGAAAACTATACCATATATGGTGTATTATGATCCACTACCGAAAATGACATTTGGTAAGTATCACAGACAGTAAAACAAGCTATTTGGAATACAGGCAAACTATTTGTCCTTTAACTGCCGTGCTTAAATAAATTGTTTTTGGACGCGTAATTATTTTATGAGCTTATGGTAAACTTTCGATATTGATGTTAAATATTACTATTTGATTAATACACTCACAAATCAACTGCTTTTGCGGTACGTGGTAAAGCAATTAGTTCGTTCAGTTTTATTGCAGATTTTGTGTTGCGCTTTGTGTGCTTGGGCCATCACAAATAACTTTAACCAGCGTCAGACAGCTTCAATCTGTCTGACATATCGCTGAAATAGACATTTTAAGTGCAGCCGTGAGACACACTCTTTTTTTTTAAGGATATAAAATCAACAAATGACTTTTTCCGCTCTGGGTGGAGCGGAAGGCCGTGTCAAACTCTTACTGACTAAAACCCATACGTGTTCCTTCTAAAGCCCTTTGCGTTCCAGGGCCGCGGTGACTCTTTCGAACAAATTCCGCAGCCCTGGCAGCGTGAGACACAGACTTAGTTTTTAGAATCCCTACATTTTTTGTAATTTCTATGTACCGTGCGTGTTTCAAGTGCTAAATTAATATTATTCTTTCTTTCTTTAACTTCAAATGTTCATCATTTCGACAAAAGATCATGACAATGTAAGCATATTAGTAATGCAAATACAACCTAAAACAGTAGAAAATGATGAAGAGCCCATTTCACTAGCATTGTTCTAAAATTCTCCCCAACAAGACGTAAAACGCAGGTGCAGTTGTTCCAGTGAAATATTATGGGAAAATTTCCAGGTTTATGCAGAAAATAAAATATCACGGATAAATTGTGAGATACACGAATGTATGCGAGGAATGTTCAGGACTTGTTGTATTCTTATTTGTTTGGTTTTGTCATTTGTATTGAGATTTATGGGCAATTCATATATTTTTAGTTGGCGTTGTTGAATATGGCTTTTTATAGCTGGAGCCGATTTAAATTAAGGATTTGATGGAGTCATTCTTAAAAAACAAAAAACTTTGGCGTGAAAACTTACTGATAAAAAAAGTTACAAAAAAAAAACAAAGTTTAAAATAACTGTAATTTCGGAAGTCGGTGTTTTGGTTTTTTCTTCCAACTTCCGAATACTTTTTTTATTTTTCAATTTTTAGTGGTACACCACACCTAACCTGTAAAGCAATATACTCAATTTCGTTTACTTGGATGATATATTTTTTCCAGCTACATTGATTTAAAACCAAAGTACTGAACCGATTTTGATGAAATTTCTTTGGGACCAATCGGATAGTATATCCTTTCAAATTAAAGTTTTTTTTTAAATCGGTTCATACATGACGAAGTTATGACGTAACAAACATGCAAAAAAACTAACAACTGAATTGAAAACGTCCTCGTTTTTTTAAAGTTGGTTAAAAAATAAATACACATAGGAAATCTATACTTATATAGTTTGTTTATTTTTTGAACGCGATCTCTGAAACTACCAGTCGGATTTGGAAATTATTTTTGCATATGATAGCCACATACGGGAATGGGAAAAAACGGGACATGCGCGTACTAAGTCGTGGAGAAAAGCTTGCTACAAATAAGACAAAAGAAACTAACCGATTCCACGATTGCATAGAAATAAGAATAACCATTTTTAAACGAAACAATTCAGGCTCGTAATAAAAATTAACTGCAGTTTCCGAACTATAAAATGGTATGAATAAAACAGCTAGTTGCAAAACACTTGGAACGAATCGAACAGCTTTTTAAATACGAAACAGTACAAAGTTATTCGAGCTGTATTTCTTAAATCGAAAGTTTTTCTTTTAATTTGTAAGTGTCTCTTTTCTCCGTTGTAGCAAAAAAGAAAGAAAATCAGTTTGTATCAATGTTAGGCAGACCACATACTTAATATACTAAGATCCCAGAGTCCCCAATCTCACTTATTTTCTCACAAAAAAAAAAAAAAATCATTAATTATTATATGTTATATGTGGGATAGCGTAGAGTTAAGGAGGGTCCTGACCGGTGTTGCGGGGCGTAATATAACATTTTATAAAGCTAGCATTCGTGCAGTCAGTACGTGAGAACGAGCACGAATATGATGCGTATGTGTTTTATTTTACATTGATTTTATGACACGGTGTAACATAATATGCTTGCTGTGAATGTTACATTACGGCCCGTAACACTGGTCAGTGCCCAGCTTTAGTATTTACTGTTGACATACCCATACCTAGCTTGGGCCGACGGCCAATATATTTTTTTGTGAATGGTATACGCTGGAAGATCCCCAGTTGACCGATTTCGGGGGAAGCCATATTGTCGGTCACTAAAGATATCGTTAGCTTCTAGGTATGCCAGAAGTTTACCATTCAGCACGCGTTTCATACTCTTACAGAGAATGAAAGTTACCGAGATGGTTCTATAGTTTGTTGGGTCAGCCCGACTACCCTTCTTGGGCACGGGCTGCACGTTAGCTTGCTTCCAAGCCATCGGCACTTTTTCTGTCACAAATGAAAGGCAAAATAAGCGTGTGTAGATCAAAATCATATTATTATATGCCTTTACCCATGTTGTAGGCTGAAACTATGTACATACGTACATAATTTCGAATCTACAAATGAAATCATTGAACAGAAAGTATTCATTGGCATTTACTGCAATTTATCTATAAATACAAACTAAATAAAAACTGTATATTTTCTATCTTATCTTATCGTATCTTATCAAATATAACACTAAAACCCCGAGTACTTTACGGTCGTATTTAATGAACAAGCAATGTCGCTAAAAAAAATTATGACTCGTATCAATCTATTGGTTTACTACAAAAGCATAAAAATAATTTGCTACTACATTGAAATAAAATTAATGAATATTCTGTGAATCATTTTATTTTACAAAAAAAGCTTTTTATTTTATTTATTTAACATGGGTTTGCTCTTGACTCTAGTCTAGGTCATAGATGACAGAGACAAAGTCGACGATGGAGCGAGCTTACCAAGAAGAAGCCTGTTCACTCTAATTTTGAAGAGATTAGGGTTTTAAACGTTCGGAAACACGGACGCTAGCACTGCTTTTTGATTTTTCTTACATCCTGTAAACTATTCAGAAATCTGGCTGATGGTACTATTTATAATTGCATTGCTCTTTACCGTAGATCTAATAAATAAGGAGATATGCCCGGTAGACGAAAATATATCGGAAATCTGTGTCTCCTGTTTGCCCTTACCACACGGCAGCTACTACACATGCAGGTCAGTAAAAGCAATAGTTACGCAGTCGTGCACACCGCATTTCTTAAAACAAAACGTACTACACAATCAATTATAAACCTTATCTCATCAAACACAGCGTGTATTTACCATGCATCGTACAACTTACTCACACAAAAGCACATGTTTTTTTTATATTTCTATGATTTTTACATATTGCAACTGTGGTCAAAGTCATAAGTAGTCGACGAGCACGGATGCGGAATTGTTCGAAAGAGTTACCACAGCCCCGGGACAAGGACATTTCAAGGAACTCGAGTGAGTTTTGGTCAGTAAGAGTGTGACACTCCATCCCACTCCACCCAGAGCAAGAGAAGTCATTTGATGATTTCCCATCCCCAAAAAAGTCTACGAACTCATGACTTCTAATAATTCCGACACTTAGCTATCATAAATAACATAAAATGACGTACGAACACCCCGAAGGGTAAGGCATACCTATAGTGCCTAAACTTACATTTCATCAGTCATGTTTCCGAGCAATCTTAGATAAAAATAATCAATAAATACTTCCGAGCCGAAATTCGAACTCACTACCTCAAGCTCAGTAGTGATACTTACTGCTTGTAACCACAACAATAAAGTCACAGTCAGAAATAGAAAAAAGCCGTTTCAAAAGCCCTCCACTCAACAAAAACAAAACCGAATCAAGCATGCCCAACTCCGAACACAATTCGCATCCCGGACAATATTTCCCGAAAGTTCCCGAACGTAATCGCCGCTTGCTTTACTCCTACCCGCGACCTACCAAATTGAAAAATAACTGAGCGTCCTTACAATAAATTTCAGTCTCAAAACTTTCCCGTTTTAATCGTTAAAACGGAATTTTGGTCATTTAAAGTACTGTTATTAAAGTACGGGACGTAAATAAGTCGGGTGACTTAAAGGAGTCGCTCCCATAGTATATCTTAGGATGAGATTAAAATGGGTGGAATTTTCTTTTGTTTTTGGCTAAGAATTTCCAGTTAAAGTGCTTAGGATTTTGGATTCGAGAAGTTTGTGAGAGATTTTTGAAGTTGTTGCGGACAATTTCGTGAGTTGTGGAAAAGAATTGGAGTGTAAAATGCTTTCTTACCTACTTACTAAACCGGTAACCAATTGTTGTTTCCAATATTTTGAAGACAGGATTAATAATAATAATGAATTTGAATATAAGGATCATGTCTTCATAAGGGTGTTTTTCCTGAGGCACTTAAAAGAGCAATTATACATCCAATCCACAAAGCGGGGAACAGAAGCTGTGTAAACAACTACAGACCCATCTCGATTTTGACAACCCTCTCCAAGGTACTTGAAAGGATACTTGCCAGCCGTCTGAAAAGTTTCTTGGACAAGTTTAAAATAATCTCCGATAACCAGTATGGTTTTCGCACTGGTGTTTCGACCGAAGATGCAGTTCTCGCCTTGACGCAAGTGGTTACTAAAAATCTTGACAGTAAGACTAAATGTCTAGGAATATTCCTTGACCTTTCAAAGGCTTTCGACACAGTTTCTGTTCCCCTGCTCATTGATAAATTAGAATTGCTCGGCGTAAGAGGAATAGCCCTAAAAATCTTTAAAGACTACCTATCGAATCGTACGCAAATGACTAAAATAGATCATTTTCTTAGTGATGAGGAATTGGTCTCTCATGGTGTCCCTCAGGGAAGCATCCTGGGTCCCATTTTTATTCCAAATCTATGTAAATGAATTGTGCAGGATGCCCCTCCCTAACGCCAAGATCTTTACGTATGCCGACGATACCGCGATTATAGTAGATGGTTTAACGTGGGACAGTGTTAGGAATAGCGCAGAGGTTGCACTTACGAAGGTCACAAAATGGCTTCATCTTAATTTGTTAACCCTCAACTTTGACAAAACTTCTTTTATACCATTCTCCATTCGCCATAACACTGCACCTGACCAAGCCTTCTCGTTGATAGCTCATACCTGTTCCCACCTGGCATCTCCGTGTCAGTGTCCAACGATTTCGAGAACCGAGAGCGTCAAATATCTTGGTGTACAAATAGATGCAGGGTTACGATGGAATCTGCAGGCTGATGCCGTGACCTCCAGGACTATGAGAATTATACACGTCTTTAAGTCGCTCAGAGACTCGGCCGACGTCGATACTCTTAAAATGGTCTTCTACGCTCTGTGTCAATCAGTGATAGGGTATTGTATCCCTGTATGGGGTGGCGCAGCAAAGGCCAGTCTTATCAGGGTGGAGCGAGCACAGAGAGCTATATTAAAGGTAATGCTGCATAAACCTTACCGCTACCCTACTGCCCAACTGTACGCGGAATTTAAGGTTCTCTCAGTCCGTCAGCTCTATGTGCTTCGTTCAGTGCTTAGAAGACACGCTTTTGTCCCCCCGTCCGATCCAGGGAGGCGTACCAATGTCCCTCCAGGCACACAGCAGAAAACCTCGTTCGCCAGACATCAATTCAACACACTCAGTGCTCACATCTACAAAAAAACTCACCAAGTCATTAACATTCGCGACCTCAATAAACACACAGCTAAAACTAAAGTGACAGAATGGCTACTACAACAGGATTATTCACAAACCGAATCATTGCTTACATTCATTGCTTAATAACTTATTAACTTTTTATTCGCTGCACACTCAAAATCTCACCCACACTTCAAACACACACACATACACACACACGCACACTCACACAAACACACACACACACACACATTTGGGTTGCTCCACCTTTTCTTCTTTCTGGTCCTAAACCCTGCTATACAAATAGTTAGTTATATAGATATACATTTATTTATTTCTTTTTTACAATTTATCATCGATGGTAGACCGACACACATCATAACTGTTATTTTGTAATCATAGCTGCTCACTGTCTCTTAAGATACAGGGTTTCCCTAGTTTAAGAGGCAGGGCTCATCTTTCTGCGTACAGATCTTTTTTTTTTGTTTCACCTGACTAGTTCTCTTCTACCAAACCGTCCATTTTTTTTTTTGTGTAATTTGAAAAAAAAAAAAAAAAATTTATACTTACTACTATTAATTTTGTAGTTATCTGCAAGTTTCTTGTCACAAATAAATTTATTATTATTATTATTATTAGATCTAAACAAGTTGAACTAAAAAAAAAACAAAAAAATAAGCCAACAGGCGAATAAGTGATATCCGTTTACAGCAGAAGTATTTTTCTATATATATGTATTTATGCAGCTAGAAGAAAGATATTGAAGGAATCTTTTATTTCACTCATGTTTTGGGGCTGACAATCGGATTTTTGGACTTTTTTTCCTAATTATTTTATTATTTTGAAATGGGTTCCTCACAGTTGTTGGTACTGGAATACTGCATGACGGACACGATAATCGGGAAATAATAAAATACAATTCACGCGGAGAAAGATCACAACGTTTTATATTGAAATGAAATATATTTACAACTGTATGACCATTAAAAAGATGAATAATATATATAATCAAAGGATTACCAATGCGAACAAGAATGAGCCTAAAAAAGGTAATGATTTTTCAGTATTGATTAATTTATTCTTCTCGCCTAAACAATATAATTGTTTTAAGTTGTAATTCTCAGGACTTTTATAAACCAGAAAATAACTGTAGGTAAATTTTGTTTAAATTTTGTCCCAAAATTCATAATTTTTAACTTAACATCATTTAAAATCTCAACACTAGAAACTCGAGCTCATATATTGAATATTACATAATTATCAACAGGACGCATCAATTTGGATTAATACTGTCAAATTAATATGTGGACCAACACGAATAGAGGAATTAGCCGTGCGGAATTACTACGGCAAATTAGCACCGTGATAGCCGATTTAATAGCATTCAGTGCTTATATATAAATTGTCTGGCTTCTAGTACATTTCATAAGCTTTATTAGATTTTGATTTGACTTACGTTAAGACGCAGCGTTGGAAGGCCTCCCGAAGGTGGACCGATGACCTGGTGAGGGTCGCGGGTAGCCGATGGATGCAAGACGGTTGTTGTGGTGACACTTGGGGAAGGCCTATGTCCAGCAGTGGGCGTTTTCGGCTGATATGATGGCGATGATGATGATGATGATGAAACCCTTAAGAAGGGGAGATATCAATGAAGAACCGGCCAAAGAAAGTAGTAGTAAATGTTAATCTTAATATGGGTCATTATTAATGTAGTCTAAGTACTACTGGTAGAAATTAATCTTTACTAGAATTAGTTAAGATAATTCTGTCAGTTTTGTGACAAGAAACATTTTATCTTTCTTTCTTTGAATACACACAAATGTCTACTATGGTTCATGAGTTACACTCCACTAACAGACAGACGGACGGATAGGGAAGGTAGGTATAGTAAAAGGGTTCAATTGGTTTCGGTAACGGAACCCTAAAATTGATGTCTGATCTTTCGTAGGTTTTGATGAGGCCGCGCTCTATTGGGTCAACATGCGTTTTCCTAATTTATTTTTATTGTTTATCTAATAATATCACACCATATTCCATAAGCAAGTGGCGATTTTTTTCGTTTTATAACTACATAACTAGCTACCGCCCGCGGCTCCACCCGCGTTAATGTCGAAAATTATCCCAAGGGAACATAATCCCAAGATAAAAAATATCCTTTCCGGGACTCAAACAATCACTATACCGAATTTCACCTAAATTGGTCCAGTCTTTTGCGCGTGAAGAAGTAACAAACATACACACACACACTCACAAACTTTCGCGTTTATAATATTAGTGTGCACTTCGCCCGCGAATTCGTATGGGCATATCCCGCTTTTCCCGTTCCCGTATTTTTTTTTGTTTTGCCTTTAGCCTTCCTCATGAATCGTACACAAAAATAAATTTCCAAATCCGACTGGTAGTTCCAGAAATTAACGCGTTCCAAACAAACACTCTTCAGTTTTATTGTATTATACCAATTAGCGCCCGCGGCTCCGCCCGCGAGATTGTCGAAAATTATCCCAAGGGAACATATTCCCGGGATTAAAAGTATTTTATGTGTTATTCCAGACTGTAATCTACCACTGTGCGAAATTTCATCAAAATCCATTCAGTAGTTTTTGCGTGAAAGAGTAACAAACATCCATCCATCAATCCATACTTACAACTTTCGCGCTTTTAACATTAGTAGGATTAAAAGTATAGATAAATTGAAGATTTAGCATGTTTCGATATTTTGTAATTGCGTAGTGGAAACCAATAATACTCGAAAGCTCAATTTAAGGTACTGGCAGTCTATGATAGTAACCACAAATGATTAATTTTATGATACTTTTTACTAAGAACTTTACTTAGCCAAGTATACTGACTCTTGCAACAAGTCGCCACAGAATATTACAATCTACCTTCAAAATGAAATGAGATAAAATTTCACCGATACTTCTACAAAATAATTTCATATTATTGATACATCTCGGAGTATCGTTGAAACGTGATGCTCCCTTGACAATTGAAAATAACATTTTCATTACGTTGAGTGGTACAAAACCCGGTTCAGTAAGAGGATATCAGTTCTGCGCCGAATTATTCCTGTTGGGAATTGTCATGAAATATTGACAGTATGTTCTGACAAGCCGGTTTTAATAAAGGTCTTTATGAAAGTGATGACGTATTTTTTGGTTGAGTGTGCTTTTATTCATATTCTAAAGAATATTGAAATGCAAAAGTGGGTTTGTTTGTTACACCTTCACACCTAAATAGCCGAAATCAATTTTGAAATACTTTAGTTCAGAGATAGATGGAATCTTGGAGACGGTTAGAGGATTTATTTTTGCGAAAATTTATATTACAGCGATCGAAACCGCTGGCAAAACCAAGTTGTGAATATTCTTTTGTAATAACATCAGTCTGCCGGATTTTGGAGAGCACCACTAAATGTTTCCCAAAACTCAGGAAACGACATCATGGTTTGCCCAAATGGAGATAGCGAGATGAGCTAGATTCCTTTTTAAAGGATTGGCTTGCGATCGCAATAGCCCAGGAGAAGTTAAAGAAAGAAAGTTTTTTGCATTGACTTACAAAAAAAATTTAGGTATCTATCATAGAGGTCAAAAAATATTTGTCCACAATAAAATAAAAACGTGTGCCTTTAAAAGCTGAACTCTTTGTCAATTTTGAACTAATCACCATTTGTTTGGTCTTTACATACGCACACACTATTTAATTTTTCGTGTTATTTAATATTTAAAAACAATTATCATTATATTTTTTTTTGTATATAAAATTCTTGTTACTGACTGAGTGACTGACAGACAACGCACAGCCGAAACTACTGGTCGTAGAAAGCAGTCATTTGGTATGTAGTTCCCGACACTCCGTAGGGGAGCACTAAGAGAGGATTTCCCGAAATTCCTACGGGAACGGGATATGCGCATATGAAGTCGCGGGCAGTAGCTAGTAAAAATAAAAATAATACGTGTGCCTTTAAAAGCTGTCTTTAAAAGTCATTTTGAACTAATCACTATTTGTTTGGTCTTTACATACGCACACACAAAAAATATTAAATTAATCAAGCCCATTCATTAAAAATAAACAGTCTCACTTTACAAAAACACTTTTCTTACAAAGTAACAAGGAGTACCATCGCAATAAAGTAAGTTGAGCAACTTTGATAGCGACAGGATATTAAGGCATTAAAAATCTCGAGTTTTAAGCGTAGTACTCAAACTTATTTCATTATGTGCGACTTATGCTCCACTTGAGAACATGAATGCCAACGTGAAGGAATTATGGCCGGAGATTAAGATGCACTAGTTGAGACGCACGGGTTCCTTTGTTTTTTTTAAATTAATGATTGGCAATGTCCGTTGTAAAGTTGAACAAGTTCTAAGGTTATAGTAGTCATTTGGAGTTTAAAACTGCCCTTTTTTTAAGTGTTCTGTACACACAATATAGTAAACACATTGTTAAACTAATAAAAATATCAGGAACATAATCAAAAAACCGATTCCCTGTCCAGAATAATGGACTCAAATGAGGACCAACGTCAGCCATTTTGGCAAATATGATAAAATTTGTGGACCTACCACAAATTTAACCATATTTTCCAAAACGTTTTCCTACATACCTAACTAGGAAAACGTTGTCATTCCGAAGTGATCTAAGGCGGAATAGACGTCCAAGCCATAAGCGTGGATCTTCTGGAGCCGAGAGACTGCAATGACAAAGGACTACGTCCATCAAACGACGTTTTTGAACACAATAACACGAAATCTGCCCTCCTAACTAATATATGGCGTCAAATAATTCATCCGCATCGCTATCGACTGGAAGTGAGCCCAAAAGACAGGCGGCATTGCCGCGTTGTATGGCAATGCTTTACCTCTGTCCGGGGTAAAACCAGCCCTTGGGTCATGCGAAGTGTCAACTAAGCGTTTAGCAACTCATTATTAACTATACTTTTATCACAAAACCATAGATACAGTTGACGTCCCAACCAAAAAGTTAATAACCCGTTTAAAACACCAACCATTATTTTCATTCATATTAAAAATACTAAAAAATTGTGTCCTACAAGCGGACAATATCTTTACGACTCTTTCACTATCTAGATTCCGCTTTCTTGAGACGGAAGAATTTAAATATTATGTACTAGTTTGTATTTGTGAAGAATATTCAAAGATGCGGTGAAATTGAGATAAATGTATTAAAGTGTAGGTCTGACGAGAGTTTGCTGTATGTTTTCTTTATTTTTTGATGTTGCTTGGTTGTCTATTTTGAGCAATGTTTTCGCTCGTGAAATGCAATAACCAAATCTCTTTCAGTTTAACACTGATATAAATTAGGCTAACCTTTTTGTTAAATAAACGATGACTTACTTACTTCATGAAATATTTTGCTTTAACGGGTACTAGAAATACTACTAATACGCAAAAGCTAGTTCTGAATATTGTTGCGTACTTGCGTTATTTTCCTCTTCACAAAATATTAAATTGTTAATTTCTGGCCTAAACTCTTAAGCTATAACTGGACAAACTTATAGAGGTATGCGGTACAGAGAGTAAAGTCCCGCACGCCTCCACTGGAAATGGGAGGATCCTCCTGCCAGAGGGTTATTGTGTCTGGTGGGCAACTGCCCGATAGTTTATATTTGGACTGTTGTATATGTTCAAATCGCACGGAAAACTTTGCTTGCGCGATGCAGGATTTCGATGTTAGTTCGTCGTAGATGGCGCTGCGGTTCTTTTTGTTGCCGTAAATTACGCTTCTTAGTTTTTCATGATGTGGCGGCATTGATCTCTCTCTATCTTAGACCCAATTTTTAAATCAAATCTATATATATATTTTGACACTCTTAACATCAATAACTCCACACGAAATACCATAAAATATAAACCCTCACAATTTCATAAATCAAAATAACACGCAAAAATCACACTAACGCTATAAAAATATTTATTTAAACATGTCCAAGAGTACAGTTTAAATTTTACTGACCGTAAAAGTTTTACACCTTTTGAAAACGATGGGCGGTACGGGGTTGTAAAATTTGTAATTTATTGCTGTGCATGGGACAGATATACGGCTATCGTGCGATAGACCAGAAGGATTTGCATACTATAATTTTACGTGTAATAAACAATACTGCTACTACTGCTTTATACTCTCAAAGTATAAAGCAGTAGTGGGCCGTGATGATACGTTGGTGTTTTATTTTTTTGTGAAAATAGTTGTTTCAATGTTAATTGTTGTATTTAGAAAAAATAACGAACTTGTAATCAATGCATATTTTGAAACTTAAAAATTATAAGAAAAACCCAGAGCAAGTGGAAAATAATATTTTTAGACTTAGGGCGGTTGTTTCAATCGGTCACATTTTTATCGTTATGTATGCATCAAGTGTGGTTGAAGCAACTCTGTCATAATAGTTTAAGTACCTACTACGAGATTTTCTTAATCCCTCTTCGATACAGCCATAGTAAATCCAAAAACTTAACAAAAAACCGAAGAACTCGGTATTATTTCAAGATAAGTCGGAATTCGTTTAAAAAAACAAACCATTAATGTTATTTTCTTTATTAATTTGAGATATTTAGAATACTCGACTGTTTGAATCTTATACCAGTGAGTATTTCCTAGAACCACTTGACTAATTACTGGCCAAGTTGGCTCATCTAAAGGTTCAGTATCTGTTTCTAGTTGTATTTAATTATTTCGAATTGTAAAATAAATCTCGCAAAAATCTAATTGTTCCTTAAAAAAAAGCAATTATGACCTATATTGTGTACCCCGAAAAATCCTGCAAAGATAACTCTTCATTATTTGAATTATTCGTTCATGCAAATATGATTCTACATAGTTATTGTCACTCTGATGCATTGATATTACCTGAAAACCACAACAAAACCCCAAAATAGATTCCAAACAAAAAAATTAGAGGCCACACAAAATCTAACCACAAAAATCAAAACACGTCGCAACAGCGTGTAAACGAATAAATATAAATTCATGAATATTTACAAAATGGCTGCCATTTTGGCGACACATGACGGAATTTCTCGTTTAGATATGCACATTAATAATATTCTGTTGAAGCTTTTTAATTTTCACGCCTCACTTATTGCTGAATATCCATACCAATATAATAAATATAATGAACGCGAAAGAAACTCTGTGTACCTATCTGTTTGTGTGTTACGCTGTCACGCCTAAACCGCTGAACCAATTACAATGAACTAGCTTGCCCACTTTTTCGCTCACGATAATACAGTTTTCGTGTGAAAAGTACTTAGCCTATATCCGATCCCAGAATCCCATCTATCTCTATACCAATATTCATCAAAATCAGTTCAGCTATTTAGGCGGGAAAGCGTAAAAAACAAAAAAAATCGTATTAATGTTTACGTAGTATTAGTAAGGATTTTAGAAAAGAGATACCCTGGACCGTGGAGATAGACATTATGACACTTTTATACCGCAAGTGCGTTCTCTTGGGAAAATTACCGGCGCCGACGTTCACGACAGCGAACTCGCTGGCATAAGCTAGTTAAAAATATATTAATAACTTGTGTTGCCATCATTTCCATATTGGTCTGGGAATAACGGAATGGTAATTGGCTACAGCGTCCTGTCATCGATGAAGCTGAAATTGGCTCGGAGAGGTAGATATGACAGTCAGTGTTATTGGAGTCAAATTAAATGAAAAGTCTATTTCAGTTTTCTGGGAGACCACTATTTATTTATTTTAAATTATAGACTGAAGATTAATTCTATTTGTAAATCTGTAATGTGATCTACTATTTACTTATTTACGTATCTACTATCACACTTAAATTCTAAGTTTTCTGAACAAAAATAACATACCTAATATGTTATTTTTATGTATTAAATAAAATAAACTCATCATCTTCCTGCCCTTATCCCATGTTACTTGGGGTCGGACACGTTTTTTTCTTCCATTTTGTCCTGTCAACCGTCACGCTATCACTTATTTAAAAATAAAATAAAATAAACTAAAGGACCTAAATAACTTACCTATCTCCTTTCTTTCAGTCCATCCAAAGGTTGTCTTTAGAAAAGCGGCGTTCTGTACGATAAGATCGCCCGTTGTACAGTTGGGTTTGTAAATATTTGTCTTGTACTCATTACAATAAAGTATCTAATACATTAGTATGATGAACTTAGCACGAAACTGTTGAATTGTAAACATCTTAACTTTTATGACTTCGTACCGAAAGACGAAAACATTCACAACAGGCACATTTATAAAAAATCCCACCTCAAAATATAACGCACACACCTTGGCAATATCAAGACCTACATATAAAAGCTACCTACCTAAAGATATATATGAGAGTCACGAATTCGGAAATGGGATGTCGCGACAAAATCCCGGAATGATTGAAGACAGCACTAGATTGGCGGCCATCCGTACTTTCATAACTTAGCTATGTTTAGGTAGAAAATACGGTGTAAGCAGAAGAAATTTTGTAGGATATTGGGTCGTTGGTTCAGGCTTGAATATAATATATTTGAGGATGAATTTGTGTGGTGCAACTGCAATATTAAGATGTAAGAATAATAAACTGTTTAAATAATTGAGCCTTTAGTTGTATGTAGTCTAAAAATACATTCAATGAATCATCATCTGCCTAGCCTGCTCCCAAATATATTGGAGTTGGCTACCAGTCAAACCGGATTCAGCTGAATATCAATATTTTTACACTCAGTGAATATAACTTACAAAGTGGTGGGTAAGAAAATTACCTTATAATTTTATATTATGTGTTGATGCATTTGAAAACTATTTCACTTGATGAAAATGTGAGACGCTTGCCGTGCCAGTCGAGAATGAATACTTCTAAAGTATTCACTCTATAAGTATTCACGATGTTTGCCCAATTTCGAACGATGGTTTGCATGCATCAGGAAAAAAGTGGCATCGCTTATGAGGAGGATTCGGGGGAGTAGCAATAGCTTCCTGAAAGTCGTGGCTGAAGACCCGAGAGCTCCTGTACTGAGGCATCTCATGCGGAATCATTGTCCGCATGAAGTGCCTCGTAAGTACAAGACTTAATAACGTACTACACTACAAAAAAAATCTTAAATTTGTTACTTCTCCTAGTGTATAAGTTGTAGTATCTAAGGTGTGGACTAAGAAAAATGGTTCCTTTGTTGTCCCAAATAAAACAATTCATTATTATTAAACACCCCCATTTAGGTAGGTAGCTATCAGGAAACACAGAATCCTTCAGAGTATGACATTTAAATCTGCCTGATGTTTCCTCAACTATGTTGGGTTTGGCTTACAGTTGAACCAGATACAGCTGAGTACCAGAATTGTTCATGAAGCGACTGCCTTTCTGACCTCCACATGATGTGGAAGTCCAACTGTACCTATAACAAGGTACCCCTTGGCAGCACTGGTCTCAAATTCATAACTTCATTTAATTTAAAATTTTCTATATCCACACACATCTGCTTCTCAAAAAATACAAACAATGTCATTCACAAATCAGCACACGAATAAAATATCTTATAACATTATTAAAAAGACCAGAGACCAAAAGGCCGACGACTTAATATTGGTCCTCTGCCCTCAGTCGTGAGGGATCCGTACCTTTTTTCCAGAAAGTTCAATAACGTTACCTAATGGCTCATGAATCATCCAAATTACGTGAATATTACAATATTTTTTGCGCCATGCCGTGTAGATAGATTTAAAATACGTGTACCTAGTTATTTTTCAATGTTGGTCGTTATTTATAACTGTATTAATTTGATTTATAGGTACGTGGAAAAAAGTTTGAGGAAAAAAGGACCAATAAATGTGGTGTAAATCGGGTTTACCTTATATGATGTAATAAGTATGTTTAAGATATGTCTTTTATTTTAACTTAGACATGGAATTGTATCGTTAGTTATCTACTTATTACAAATGCGTCATTCGAATTTATTAATCAATCAGCTTAATCTTTTCTCAGTCATCAGGGGTCGGCTTCCTTAGGTCGAAAGCGCGTTGTGTTCCACGCGCGCCTCAAAGAGATGTCAACATAGAAGACGGGGCCCGCTAGGTCCAGAACCTGCCAGGGTTGCGGAATTTGTTCGAAAGAGCCACCGCGGCCCTGGAATGCAAAGGACTTTAGAAGGAACACGGATGGGTTTTAGTCAGTAAGAGTCTGACACGCCCTTCCACTCCACCCAGAGCGGAAAAACTCATTTGATAATTTCCCAATCTTAAAAAAAAGGGTTCGGCTTCCAGTCTACCCAAATGCAGCTGAATACCAGTATTTTATATGGCGTGACGTCCTGTCATGCCTCCAAAACCCAGTTGCGCATGCTTTGGCATGACTGGTGTCCAATTTTCTGGCTTCTGACTATCCGTAACAACTGTCAAAGATGTACAAATGACAGCCGATACCGTTAGCCAAAAAAACGATAAGTGTTTGTTTCCAACGGCTTATCGTTTTATCGAAGCACGGAGGAGTCAAGGCACGTAATGTATACATCAACAGAACGTCCTTCGTTGCTGTTGCTTAAACTTCCGTAATTAAGATCGAAGGACCAAAAAATTTTTTATGAAACTAATATTAAAAAAAAATGTCTATTTCCAAAATATGAATAAAACAACTCAAACCACTGCAAGCTTGTTAGTCCGACACAACAAATTAGTCCGTTTCCCTCATTAGCCTTTCATACTGAAAGCGCATGTAAATTCTATATTCATCTTTGCATGAAAACTCTCCACAATACAGCGCTCCTAATCAAACCGCCCATGTTGAATAAATAGAAACCAAAGCTTGTTATTTACGTATTGTTTGCATTAAGGATAATATAATAACTAAAATTAACCCCCGAAACTCAAATAATACGAGGAAAGTTGAACAGAATTAAATTAAATTGCAAATGTTCCAAGGTAAGGAATACAAAGGTATTAAAATCCCTTGGCTAATTGTGAAGTAGATTGGCATTCATAATTATGGACCCTTTATTTAATGTTGCCAGACCCACGACAAGTTATTAGTCGTTGTATGTTACTTTTTAGGGATTTTTGTGCTGCCAAAGGGTGTATTTGTTTGAAATTTTATTAGTGAAATATTTGAGTGCGCGGGTGTAGACTTATTAGTACTTAGATTTAATGAAGCCTTTCGGGAAATGTTGCTTCTTTTTGGGACGTTGGCGTAGTCAGTTTTACATTGAATTTTTACTACAATCTATATAAATATAAAAACGAATCCCTATTTCCCTTGGTCACGGCATCACGCATGCACGGCTGGACCAATTTCTACATTCGTTTTTTGTTGTTTGTTATTGTCAGGAGAAGGTTCTTATGAAAGAAATTTATAAAAAAACATTAATATCCGGGCGAAGCCGGGGCGGGCAACAAGTTTAAAATAAATATAACACAATAGAGCACAAAAGAGCAGTCTTATGACTGCAATAAGTGAATTTCTGAATACTCTCTTAGTATTCAGAAATTTATAACTGAAGCTATTTCTTACCGATTTATTCGAAGAAACCTCTTCTAACTAATTATCAAGCTCTAGACCATTAATTTCCACAAACTGGACTCGAAACTTAAACCCTCATCATTGCAAACTGCAGGATTAATATCCCGAAACATAAACACAAACAAGCGGTTTATATTAGTCGGTGACCAAGTAGAGCAGGGGTAGCCAACTCGATTTTATATAGGGCATCTACAAATTAAAATCTCGCTCGCATACCTAAAATAATGGTACTCGTATGATGGAAAGTAAAATCTGTGTCTAGGAACTAATCTAGTGGATTTGATCATAATATGACTAGATTTAAAGGTTGTGATGCAGCAATCTTTTCATTCAGGATGAAGATTGAAATTGAGTTTATAACTATTACTAACTGGCTTTGCTCCTGTGGCCACAGAAACCGTTTTTTTTTCAGGTTAAACATTTAACCTAGCCCAAATGAGTGAAAAATAAGTGCCAAAGATACATATTCCTGGCACACAATTATATAAAAGCTCACAGAATAAAAAAGCGAAACGAAAATTCCAGTGATTAACTCCGTACCATACAAACTAAACATTTTATCTCTTTACAGTTATTAGTTAATATTTCGGGCGTAGCTAAATAAAAATCTTAAAATCAATTCTCGGGCCATTGGCCACCTAATAGCAATGTCGCCACAAATGGCTCGCGGGCCACAAGTTTGACATACCTGAAATATAGGATGCCTTTTAGTCAGTTCACCAAAGTTGAATCGTGGCGGCCATGTTTACTCCATTTTATAGACCAAGCTGTTGCACTTACTTAACGATGTAGCGTTAATGTATCTATCAGTTAAAGAAGCTATCCGTAATCAGGCAGGTATTTCCAGAGTTTACCCTCACAAACAAACACCTCTTGATAATATAAGTTCAGATTTCAAGTGTAAGTAAATAAATATCTCTTATAGTAGGCGCCAGATAATCGTGGAATAACGGTCATTGACCCACCTACAATTATTGACATTTTTAATTTGAAAAACGGAATTAATGACACAAAGCTGTCCCGAATCATCATCTCTCGTGATCCTTAACATTGTCTAATAATGAAAAACGATTCATATTTAATTGTTCAGGTACCTATGAACAGTTATTAGGGAAAGATCAATGTACTTTATTCCACATTTATCTGTCGCCTACTATAGTCAAGTCCTGGGCCATGGACCACATATGACTCGCCTGCTACAAGTTTGACATAGCTGAAATATAGTACGCCTTGTAGTCAGTTGACCAAAGTTCGATCGGTACGCCATGTTTACTTCACTTTATAGTGCAAGCAATTGCGCTTACGATATTTTTATTTCATACAATTATGTGGGAGCATGTAGGTAGAAGATGTTGAAAGAGATAAAACGATACGACATTAGTAATTTTTCATAAAATATGATTGGGCCACGTCACAGGGATGTAGCGTCAATGTAGCTGTCAGTTATACGGATTGGTTCCTAATCTGTAATCGGGGCAATACTTCCTGAGATTACCGTCACAAACAAATGGGCCACTTAATAATATTGTCACCACATTATGGCTCGCGGGCCAAAAGTTTGACATAGCTGAAATATAGTACGCCTTGTAGTCAGTTGACCAAAGTTGGATCGTGGCGACCATGTTTACTCCACTTTATAGACCGAGCTGTTGCGCTTACGATATTTTTATTGGACGACTGCGGTATTAAGTTTGGGATTGGATGATGTGGAAACATGTAGTGGCATGTCGCTCGCTTTTATAAGATATTTTTCGTAGTTCTATTTTTAAGTTCCACTTTTATTAAGAGACGATTCTGGAGTTTATGAGTTGCATGAGACGTAAAATTGTTTATTAATGTTTAAACTCCTTCAACTGTCTATTTTTCCGTGTGATGATTTGGTTTTGACTCCGCTTAAGTTATACACTTTTGTAGTGATGCAACCAAAAACCTGAGTATAACATAAAAACCGGCCAAGTGCGAGTCGGACTCACACACGAAGGGTTCCGTACCATTATCTATAAAAACGGGAAAACACCACGTTTGTTGTGTAGGAGCCCCCCTTAAATATTTATTTTATTCTGTTTTTTAGTACCTATTTGTTGTTATAGCGGCAACAAAAATACATCATCTGTGAAAATTTTGACTGTCTAACTATCACGGTTCATGAGATACAGCATGGTGACAGACGGACAGACGGACGGACAGTGGAGTTTTAGCAATAGGGTCCCGAATTACCCTTTGGGTACGGAACCCTAAAATGACATAAGAAAAAAAAAAATTTTTTACTAATTTGTGACGCATCCATATAATTTCTTTTCAGAAACAGGTTGTATGACAGGGAACTGATCACCAAAATATTAGAAGTTTGTTAACTTGACATTATTCCACATCTACTTGTACCTTCAATTCAAATAGCTGACAATAAAGCATATAACATTCTATGAGAAAGCGAAACAATATAGGCTTCACAGTGAGCTTAGCTCAAGACTGAAATAACAGACTGCTGATTAGGCAGCGTATACAATAAAACGACTTCTCTCTAAGGCGTAGCTCACACTGTATGTTAGGTGCGATAACGTGAATATACTGGGCGCTCCTTGCATCTTTGTCTACAGTAGAAGACAAAGACATTAACACCCCGGTTTGAGCAGTCTACTGCACATTTATGATGCCTTTATACATTTTTTTTTATGTTTCTTTTAAGCCACAGCCTAAAAATAGTATATGTTTACTGCAAGAAGTGTCATAGTTACAAGAAACAAATGACCTTCATGTGTGAGTGACTTTACTTTGCGTTACCGCTAGGCTGCCGAAAATTAAAAGTAATTTTTTTACAGATGGCCTCGCAAAATGAATTGATGATAAATGATAATTATTTATTTTACAAATTGATTAAAAATCTCATAAGCATTTAAGTATGCATTTTTCTGAAATGATAAGACTCGGCAATATGTAGCTTCGGACAGTGAAAGAATTTTAGAAAACGTTTCTCTATGGAAATATTTTAATCACTCGCCACGATCCTGCCTCTCTCTTCTGCTCCATATGAACTGTCCTTTACGCTAGCTATACTATTTACTTGCTGCTTTCACTTCACTTACCATCTAATACAACCTAGCCTTATTTTTTTCCACCACTTCTTACTGCCAGAACAATTCCCAATTTACCCTGAAGACTATAAAAACAAGTTCTAGGCACGGAATAGTTTCTCATCTCCCTTTCTTAGGCCTGCCTTCGCACAATACATAAATTTATTCATCCATAAACATCCTTCATCCCATATTCCAAGGTATTGGATGTCATAAAGTGTTGCCACCACAATTGTGTTTCCCTTGTTATAGTAAAATGTAGAAATTCTGTCGAAATTCAATACGGTGTTGCTCAACCAAATTTGTCTGCGTCGAAAATTTTTTGGTTGTAAAAAGGAATTGTTTGGTATTAGATTGTGAGGGCTTTTGTATTTTTATTTTTATTCGATAGTTTAAGAAAGAATCTAGAATTCAATAGCACCGTTTGAATACTAGATTTTTTCTAAAAGTGGTGCACAGGGCTTTTTTTAAACTCTTTCTTCTCACCAAGTCTTGATTCGAATTTTATGATTACTGGTCTTAATGGTTTGAAGCGCTCGTGGAAGCATGTGTATACTTTAAAATTGAGCAACGCATACCGAGGTCTATTCTTTGATGGGTGACCATCGCAACATACCGATATTCTTCCATGTCTCGGACAGCGCTAAACTGTGGTTCCCGGCTGACATTTGTAGTATTATTTTTAGCCAGAAGCCAGATCAATATTCCTCCATATAAAACTCTTCCGTTACTGAGTGACAGACAACGCACAGCTGAAACTACTGGACGTAGAAAGCTGAAATTTGGCATGTAGGTTCCTTGGGGAGTGTTGAGTAGCACTAAGAGGATTTCCCGAAATTCCAACGGGAACGGGAAGAAACAGGATATGCGAGTAAAGTGGCGGGCAAAAGCTAGTCTGATAGTATTCTTACCAAAGGGGTAAGCGTTTCCCAGTTACTGGGTATTGGAAGCTAACCCTAAAATCGTTGGGAAAAGACTCCGCTGATTGATTACTCTCTAGTTTGAGTATGAGGAACAGAACAGTACACTATCTACCACAACACTCAAGTTCTACTGCAAATCAACTACTTCAAAATAATGGCTGCTTGCTTGAGATACACTATTACCTAAACATGACACACAAATTGAAGACCCGCCAGCAACCACACATACTGTCTATTACTAATCGCGATCACAATAGCCTACCAATCCCACCATTGATCACGGACATAACCAAAGTTTATCAGCCGAACGTGAGATCTCGTCCTATCTCGCGACCCTTGATAAATTGTTGTTTTGTTAAATTAACGGTATAACATTAATTATTTCTCTTGTTATCTCTAAGTTGAGTTATAATTTTGTTTGTGTTTCTAAATGTTTAGTTTGGGGCAGATTTGTGTAAACTATTATTGGGGTTGGATTAGTTTTGATTGATGGGGAAAAAGACTTTGTGAGGTCAAGGTCAAAGGACAAAGCCACGGGGTCTTTGCAGTTGAATATTTTCCAGTTTTCATGAGAAGACTATCTACTATTACAATTTTTTGAAACACATAGTAGTAGTCGACTTAATTTTAGGCTTTTAACGTCGGAATGTTAAAACGAGTTTGTCTGTCTTTCACAGCCTATTTGCTCTGAATGTACTGGGCCACTTCATATGAAATTTGGTACAGTCAACAAATCTATTTGGTACGCAGGTAGCTAACTTGCAACTACTATTAAACAACGTAGAGTGTTAAAAAAAAGGGTGCTGAGTAGACAATTATTGTACACAACATTTGTAAGAATGTCATAAGCTAAAAAAGTTGTACCAAACACACTAGAAATAAATATTGGCATTGCAGTGGAAAAAATAATATTTTCGTCTGTATACCAAATAGCTTTTTGACTGTACACATAATACGAACTTCTGTGACCTAAAGACAAAATTATGAACATAAAAAACTAACGAGACACCGAATAAAAACCATTTAAATTCGTCGAAATCCAAAATCGAAAACGAAAAGTTGGTACGCGCATGTTAGCAATATAATAATGAAAACATCGAGAGTCTAAAAGTTTTATATTTAAACTTATAGACAACAACTACAGGTTGGGTACAAATTCTTTTTCTTTTACTATACCTAAGCCATTCTCAATACCTCTACCTCTCATCATCATTCTAGCTCACCTAGTACCTCTCCAAAAAAGGCGTAAAGATAAATAAGCTCCAACAATCCACAGAGGACCAAGGACGTATACTTAGGTAGAGGTGGCTCAAGTGTCAAGAATATATAGCGTCGTATACGCCACATAGGTGAGGACTAGCAATATGCGTCGCCAAATAAAACCTAGTGTTCGTCGTATTTCCGACATTTTCGGTCCGTTTTAGGTGGTGTAAGTTGGAAGATGTGGAGATTGCTTCATTGCAGATATTGAATACTTGCTTTGAGTAACCAAGCAACGCAGTGGATGAAGGTACTGATGTTTAGATGCCAATCCATGTTTGGATAAATGGTTATTTTATTTTGGGCAACGTGCGTTACGATACTACTGAGCATCATTGTATGGGTCTCCAGTCTTGCCGTGGGGTATCGTATCGCCCAGTTACTGGGTTGTGGAGGTTAAACAAGCAATCGCTCCATGTAAAATATTGGTAATCTCAGCTTCTTCATCGAGTGAGGCTAGGCAGATTATCTTTTATCGGTTTCGATCATAAGAATCTCCTATAAGAAATACTCGTATTTAAAAGCAAACCCCATGTTCATGAAGAATGTGTTTCTAACTAGTACAAGGTCTAATATAATAGTTGAAAGAAATGACTTAAAACGAAACAGTTTTAATCTTTTCTAAGATCCCAAACCCAACGACCTAAAAAAGGAACCAACTTTACAGCCCCTACTTTACCCCAAACCCCAAAAACTTGGGGTGAATTGTTAGTTCAGAAATCGTAGCTAACTCGAAGCAATAAGTCTGCGACCCGGCGTGACGGCCGCTCCTTTAAACACACGCCACTTGACTCTTTAATGTATGGATTGTTTTGGCGCAGTTCGGTGTTCTGCTAAATCGGACCCTTGTACCTTTGCGGCTTGGGGATAGTTTCACTACCTACAGCTGCTGTGGTTGTGTTTAGGAGTGTACTTGTTAGAAAAACAAGGATATTTTATGTTATAACACTTTTTGTTAAAAGTTATAACATTTTGTTAGAGGTTTGACAGAGTTTGCGTGAATTACCAATGTTAAGAAAAAGAGTCTACGAAATTGCACCGGCGTAGCTGATGTGCTACGCATTCGTAGCGGGTATTAAATACTCGCTAATTGACTGCTTAATGCATTTGCATATATTGTTTTGTCGCAGTACTGTGTTCTGCTAAATCAGACCCTTTGTACCTTGGCAACTTGGGGATAGTTTTACTGCACAGCAGCTGCTGTGGTTGTGTTCAGGAATTTACTTGTTAGAAAAACAAGGATGTTATATGTTATAACATTTTTTTTTAAAGTTATAACATTCTGTTAGAGGTTTGACAGAGTTTGCGTGACTTGACAATGTTAAGAAAAAGGGTCTACGAAATTGCTACGGTGTAGCTGATGCTACGCCTGCTACGGTTTCGTAGCGTGTATTAAATACTCGCCACTTGACTTGGCTTACTGCATGGATTGTTTTGTCGCAGTTCGGTGTTCTATTAAATGGGGCCCTTGTACCTTTGCGGCTTGGGGGTAGTTTCGTAACAATTGTGGTAACACTGTGATTCTAAGTGTTTCGATCTACAGTACTTTTTGAAAATACTAAAGTTTTAATTGTGTTAACATTTTTTATAGTTAATTACAACAGTTTATTGGAGATTTGGCAGTTTGCGTGAGTTAACAATGTTAGGAAAAAGAAGCCACGTACATAGTTCCCGTAGCGTGACGTGTACGACGTAGAAACTTTAAAAGCTCATGTGCCACTTTTTCGAAGTAAGTGTTCGATCCCATTACTCTTTGAGTCATTTGTTATGAATTTAGTAATTATTTGGAGCAGACATGACATGTATGCTCATAAAACATTGTGTTAGAGTGGAGACCACGTATGGGCAAACGTAGTGGAGAGTTATCTTAAGGATGGGAAATCATCAAATGACTTCTTGCGCTCTGGGTGATGCGGAAACGCGTGTCAGACCGTTACTGACTAAAACCCGTCCATCTTCCTTCTAAAACCTTTTGCGTTCCAGGGCCGCGGTGACTCTTTCGAACAAATTACACAACCCTGGCAGGAGTGTGGGACGCCCTGCGGCACGATGATTTGAAGAAGGTGGCTGGCAGCGGATGATTGCGGACTGCTCAAGACCGGGATGGTTGGCGCTCTTTGGGGGAAGCTTGCGTTCAGCAATGGACTGCAATTGAATTGGATATGAAGATGATGATTTATTGCTCTCTGATTTTTTTATTAACCACAACTAAAAAGTTAACTCGCACCCCATTTTAGTTCAACTTTAGAATACATTTTTCATTTATTTTACTGCGTTACTTACAGAAAAATAATTCAGAAACATGTTTATTTTATACTCGACATAAACAGATTATTCCCAATGACCCAAATTATTAATTCAATATACAACCTGTGACTAAATCATCATCAATTTTGTGCTGGAACTATGATGTCGTTAGCTATCTCATTGACTAGCCTTTGCCTATTAATAGCCTATTAGCACCGATATTAGGCTTCATTTAAACCGGAGTTAGGACATTATGAAACGTTATTATCTTACGGGAAATAGTGTTTTGCAGAATTGCATTAGGCGTTACTGGGTATGAATATATTTGCATGGCAATGCTGTTGTATTGGTTTAGATCTTTTTTAATTGGTTTCCTGTTCATTTGGTTATTGGTCTTTTGGGTACTTGTGTAGTTCTGAAGATTTTAAATGAGTAAAACTAAATATTCATCATCATTTACAGCTTGTAGCATTATACACAGCAGCAGTGCTCTCTTTTGAAATCCCAAAATTTGATCACGTAACATTTCGTCAGCGTTTGTCAATCCCATACATTTTTGACATTTTGACAATCGCTTTCGCCACAAGTTCTGTCACTGATGGCAACAGTGAACTATAATAATTATGCTAACTAAATATTTGTAAAACCTAATTTATTGCAGGGTTGTAGGATTCCCAAGGCACGTTGTATTTTTAACAGACAAAAAATGAATATCCCTGAAAGAATTGATTAAAATTCAAAATCACAATAATTCTTACTAAAAATGCTTGATAAAGCAAACAGCTACCTTGTAAAATAACAATTTTAATAACCTGAAAAGTAGTAAGTAACTGATAAGACTAGTTCAAAAAATTTAACTATTCTCTGTTGCCGTGGACTTTGTAGTTGATAATGTTTACTTTTGTCATGTTTTTTTTCAAATCTACCCTTAAAAAAATTGTGCAGCTGGATTTGCTTTGTTTTTAATTTTATAAATAACTAGCTTTTGTCCGCGACTTCGTACGCGCATATACCGTTTTCTCCCGTTTCCGTAGGAATTTCGGGAAATCCTCTCTTAGTGCTCCCCTACACTCCCTAAGGAACCTCCATGCAAAATTTCAGCTTTCTACGACTTTTGGTTGTGCGTTGTCTGACAGTCACACACAGTTTTATACATATTGTTCGTTGATAACGTACATTTTTACTGTGTTAACAATAATATCTAAGTTTTGCGACATGAATAGCTCAAGCAGATGTTGTTTAACCATTCCCAATCATTTTGCTATATTTATGGAGAATAAGTGTAAAAGCTATATCAGAGTTCATTAGTAATACGTATTTTCTGTATTTTGGGATGCATTTAGATAAAAATGACATGGTTTGGGCACCTGATTATGTTTGTAAATCGTGTATTGAATATTTAAAAAAAAATTAATAATAATAATTTTTAATTTTTGATAATTTTTTTATTTTTTGAAAAGTGGCAAAAGAAGTGATTTCAAATTTCACTCACCAACTTTTTGGCGAGAACCAAAAAATCTGAAACTCAAAAACCAGAGCAGATAAAAAACTACTTTTATATTTAAACTAAGCACACCCTGTGTAGTCAGCAACAGGCATAATTTTTCCGGCAACAGATTTACTGTAAATGATTTCCAATGTAAAACTGAAATCACACGAAAATTGATTTAACGAACTTTTCAACTTCACGTCACTTCGCTTCACTTCAATTATAAAAATTTTCAAATCAACGTATAAATAATTTCCCCATAATTGTCAGATTAAATACAAAGATAGAACCATCAGAAATAATAACAGACTGTAAATTCTTACTTGAAACATATAAAAGAAAAGTATAGAAGGTTGGTTCCATAGAACGAATGAAAACGCACGCACACATAGACACGCTTCTCGTACAGCGAGTGCAAGCGTACTCGCGGCCGGCATTTGTTTGAGATCACCGCAAGTACGAACACGCACGCACTATAGACATGCTTCACGTACAGCTAGTGCAGGTCCGCTCTCCACCCGCATTTGTTTGAGATGGCCACACGTATGCGTCTATGTGTGCGTGCGCATGTTTTCGCCCGTTGTTTGGAGTCAACCTTCTGTATCCTCCATTTTGGGCCTGAAGGAGGTATACCGTAATTATTAACAGTCCCTTAGGACCAATGGTCTCTTTAAGACTTGGTTAAGCTATTATAACTTGAGTTACTTGTTCAAAGCGATAAGAAGTTTTGATAAAGATTGTGGGTGTCACTCAACTTAGTTTCGAGTTGTTTCCTTTTGGTTTTTCCAGTATCAAATTACTTTTCGAAGATTGACAGGTTTTTTTATGGTATTTTATCACTTTGATACATCTATGTAATATAATGAGTGACTGTCTGCTGTCCCAAACAGATTTTTCTTCAAGACAGTTTTATTTTAGTGGCGGGGGTGTGCCCGTTGGAAGGATATCACAGACCATTTTGGTGATGATCTTCAAAAGAAGGCTAGGTGCGTAGTCGTCACAATTGTCGTTCGAATACGACCATATAAGAAGCAAAAAAAGTATGTAAGGATAATAGCAGGCGGCGTTCTGTAGTTTTCATCTACCATTAATACGTGGAAGTAGCGTGAGTTTATGTATGTAGGTATTATTTTTCAAAGGTATTTTATTACATAACATTAATTTCTTTCTCCTGCTTTATTTTCCTCAATGGTGAGAGGTACACAAAGGATTTTATGTGGTTTCTACTAAAATGGCTCTGACATCATAAACTTTAATTGCCATTTCACGCGGTGACAAGCATCGATCATAAAAATTTTAACACTGCTGCTGCATCCTATGCACTTTAAAACGGTTTTTATTTGTGTTAAAATATTGCACAGTTGCACACATTTAAAATAAAATCTTGATATTTTGACGACATGAACTGACACTCAAAATTAACAAGTATGAATAACCCTTTAACAGGCATAACAATTTGGAAATCGAATAAATATGCCAGAATGGTCATAGATCGGTAGGGATTGTGGATAGAACATATAAATTTTTTTATGAAAATTAATATTTCAATGAATATTTAATGAAACATTGATATGTAAAAATATTCCTTTTGCCTTTGAAAAGGATAAACGCCATAGATGGCCTATTCTCGTAATAGTTATAATTCAAGTGGCAATATCATCTCAGCGACAATAAATGTTTAGATCTTGTCGAAAAAAGGTGAAATTAGAGGTATTTTTTACAGTTTGCGACTGTGATAAGAGTGCAAATTAATGAAAGAAAGAAAGAAAACATGTTTTTCAAATAAAAGAAAATAACTTGACAACTCCTCAAAAAAACTCTTTAAAATACGAGAATCGCCCACAGAAGACCAATGGTCTTAGTTAAAATAAGTGTTTAAGTTCAAGTCGCATTATCGAGAGTATATTGTTACTTGAATGGTGGCTAAGAATATAAAAATATTCCCCAATTATGATACATTTAGAGCAAGAGAGATTGTAATGTATTGTACTAAAGAGATTGTAGGTGTTTTTGGCTAATTGCGATTTGTATGCGAATGCAAACGTTTTTTATTAATTGCTTTCCAGATCTTTGATCATTATCGGCGTTAACGAGAAAATTCCGCTTTTTATAGTAGCATGGACTTTTTGTTGTTACTACAGAATAGAACGTCTGTCTTTTTGTTCAATGTACACATTGTACACGCGTACGCCCTTCAACAAAGAATAGAGAACATTTACACATTCAGGTGTTCATATTTCATTGTTCTTTTTTCATGTCTTACTAACATTATATCGTACAATGCCTCGGTAGGCCACAAAATATGACGCTCACGGCAAATTACACGGAACACGTGAGTCGTCACAGTCAGTATCACATGTGGCAGAGTTGTGTGACGAATGCCGTCATATCTCACACACTTACCCGTGAAGTGGATTAAGTGGTGCTTTCAACCGCTTGATATATGGACGCGGATCTTGCTTGATTCATAAGGACCATTTTCGCGTAACGCGGTTGGTACTAAGGAAGCGGTGTGTCATTTTGTTTTCGCTCCCGACTGTGCCTATTGTTCCAGTGGTTCTTTAAAGGATGATGCTTAATTCATAAGGACCAAATCCGCGTAGCGAGGTAGGAGAGGTTGAGGTTGCCTGAAAATGATTCTCTTAGTACTTTATTAGGACCATTTTGTGTGGTTTCACTTTTGTTACGTTTATTCGCGTATTTTTTTGCTAGAAGTGTGTTGTTAATCTGGTAATGTTATGAACTGTTTGATTTATGAACGTGGTTTTTATAAAGACCATATATTCACATACGCGATGTAGACTACGAGTGTTTTTTAGTCTGACTTAATTTTCACTCCTGATGGTAAATTGTTATAAAACTTATAGTCATTTATTTTCCTTTCATAAGGTCACAAGTCTGAGCCACCCAATTTTTGACAAAATTGAATTTTGACAAAAATTGGGTTAATGTGGGTGTGAAATCATTAACACTAATATAACCGAACGTTCCTGGTGAAAAAGTTAATAAGTATGCTAATATTGTATTGATATAATCGATAGCACACATAATCTTATATAAAAAAGATTTAGCGCTATTTGAATGTCCTTTTGAAGAACGTATGTTGAATTAAATAGGTTCTTTTTTAAGTTATCTACTATATTGGGAACTGGCTTCAGCCCGCGGCTCTGCCAATGTAAGGAATATTTATTTATCCCATTGGAATTTACTAACAAAATTAAATATATTTTATGTCCTAGTCCAGGTTATAGTTTATCCGTGTGCCAATGTTTTATTAAAAATTCTTTCAGCAGTTTAGACTTGAAAACGTGTTAGATATGTAAATGCAGAAGGATGCACTTTCGGAATTATATTATTAGTATGGGTGTGATATTCAATCAATCCTTACTTTGATTTAATTATTTGGTTTGTTAATATTAAACTCGCGCTGGTATACATGATTTCATTTTTTTTTAAGTAAGAGTTTATTTGTTTTTGTTTATTTCTTTTCAAATAATTACAACACTAGCTTTCGCCCGCGACTTGTACGCGCATATCCCGTTTTTTCCTGTTACAGTATAGTCTGTAACCTTCCTCATGAATGTGGCTATCATTTACAAAAAGAATTTTCCAAAACCGACAAGTAGTTTCAGAGATTAGCGCGGTCAAACAAACAAACAAGCATACAAACTCTTCAGCTTTGTTATATTAGTATATACATATAATATAGTATAGATAGTATGAATTCTTCATGTGCGACTCCAGAATAAAACTTTTTCTATCTTTCTTTATACTTGCCACGACAGTATTTTCAAATGGAGTTTCTTGCCGGTTCTTGTCCATATTAAAACGACCAATTCAAGCCGTGTACTAGCTTCTGACGTATTATAAGTGCCCATGTAGGCTTTAGTAAAACAAAATACTTTGGATTTTGAATTTTACTACTCACATCTCATCTTCGAGAACAAAGCGAGTACACAAACCAGTGGTACCTCCCAGTGCAATTTTATGTGCCAACTTATCATCTTTGGCGGAGCTATTTTTCGAATGTTTTACCTCGTTTAGCTGATGTTTGGTTCCTTTGATGACATCCTGTCTATTAGGGGTAGCTATCAACCTTTGTATTCCACGTTTTTCCTTTGTTCATACGAGTACGTGAAACTGGAAATATTTTTCAGGTATATTTGCATGAATCACTTTACGTGTTTTTTCCTTAAGGTACCAAAATATGTATGTGATGTTGAGTTGGAGCGTGTGTGGTTATATTATTTTCTTGCTTGACAGGTGAAGACAGAAATCTTGGAGTAAATTTTCATGGTTCAGGTACTTGTCTGTTGGAGCGGTTTATTGGTTGTTATGCTTCTCTTACTATTGACAGTAAGGTAATCATAAATGTGAACGTCAAAACGGTGCCTTATATTTAAACAAATAAAAAAAAAAACGAGATTTTCTGTTCGTTAGATTTTTTTCTGTGTTTGTTCAGCAATATTTTCGCAATCGTCAACCGATTTTATTGTATATATCACCGAAAAATTGCTAACGCCGTAGGATTGTAAAATATCGCGGGAAATTGTAAACCATTTTTTCTTAATAAGACACGAATATATTGGAAACTATTGAATTTGGATGGGATTTATTGTATACAAAACGATTTTTTCATAATATATCCAAAAATTGTAATCTAATAAAGATGTATTACAATCATACAGAAGTTGCAATTTTCCGGTGACATATACCTACATCTAGCTTAGATTTTGACTATTTTTGATTGAAAGTTGCTCTTGTCACTAATTATTTTGTATTAGCTTGTAAAATATTCTACTTCGTAATGCAGGCCATAGTCTATCTACGTTCCAAGTTTCATCAAAAAGGTTTAAACTTGATAAAGTAACATACAGTCACATTTACATTTCAGTATGGACACGTTCGCGTTTGACTATAAGTTAAGTTAAGATACAATGTAATCGACCACATCCCACGCTTACCTATATGTAACATACTTTTCTTGGTACAAAAAGTTCCATCTTAGCAACTCATAACTTAGTTAAAGTCTAGAGCGACGCTTTATCCCTGTTATGAACATTATTACTGGCACATTATGCTGAGATACGACTACTTTTCTTTCACATCACGAACTTCTCTTTCGCGAGAGTATTGTATAATCACAGCTTACCATCATACTGACCTACACAACTAGTTTGAGAGACTAGAAGTTGATTCGTCTGTTTCGATAGTTGGAGCTAAAACAATGTGTGTAGCTTCTGTGATGAAATCTGCAAGCTGTTGATACAGGATACGTAGAGTAGTAGAAGAGAGTAGCTCTACTAGAATTATAATAAAATGAAGACTTTTAAGAGGGATTGACGTAAAAAAACGTGCCCAGCGCTGGGTTGCAACAGTCGCTGTCTCCATAACGCCATGGTATCCGCCGTGCTGCAGTTTGCCGCGGCAGCGGAGTTTCGCCCCGGCGAAGCGCCTTCACGCGTAAACGTGCGCGAGAGCTCTCGCCTCCAGATCCCATGGCGGTAAACCTGCAAGGAGGCTCGCCGCCTCGCCTGAGACCTTACGGTATCCCCGGGCCAGCCGGATGGCCATGGCCCTTTGATGCAAAAATCACCCCGTGAGTTGGTTTCGGCCCCTCATATTCCCAAAGAAGTAACATACTTTTCTTCCAAGTTCCATCTTAGCAACTCATAACTTAGTTAAAGTCTAGAAAGACGCTTTATCCCTGTTATGAACATTATTACTGGCACATTACGCTGAGATACGACTACTCTTCTTTCACATCACGAACAATTTCGCAAAGAGTATTGTATAATCATAGCTGGGTATCATACTGACCTAGATAACTTAAGAGTAGTTTGAAAGACTTGAAGTTGATTCGTCTGTTTCACTATTTGGAGCTAAAACAATGTGTGTAGCTTCAAGGTGTTGATACAGGATACGTAGAAATGTGAGCTCTACTAGAATTAGAATAAAAGTGCTGTTTGTTTGTGCCTTTAGAATTTGAAGACTACAGGGATTTATGTAGAAGAAATGTGCATTTTGTTGATTAGAATATTCTTTATTGTACACCATAACAATTATTTACATTTAGAAGCGTCTAAGGGCCTCTACGAGTTGGCTTCGGCCCTTCGCCTACTAAAGGCATAGGCCCCAGGATCTCGAGAAAAAATATTTTTTAAACAGTAGCGGCTTACCATCTAAGGTCGTGACCAGTCACAATATCTCACAACTGCACGTGACCAATTAGCGGTGCTTTTATATGCTGGTCTATTCACACCCTTTTTTTTAAATAATATAGCTACTTTGTCACCCTAATAAAACTATCAGCCTAAAAACGAATGTTTATCACTCTCAAAGAAACTCCAACCCCCGAACAAAGACAAACCGAAAATCTTCAAAAACCAACATTTCCAACCACTATTTTATTCCAACTTTTAACGAGCAGCAGTTCGTTCCGTTTCACGGGTAGTCCGTCACGGCCACCGACTTTGTTTCAGTGCGCTACATAAATCTTTGCCTGGACGACTAGCGGGCTTTTAGTCTAGCATTACTTTTGAGGTTAGAATCTTTCGTTGGAATAGCGTATTGGAGTTCAAAGAGTTGGACTGTGGTCTTTCGAAGATAGGGTGGATATTTTGTTTAAGATTCATGATCGTTCTCAAGTGAAGTGTAAGGATAGTCTGGATTGTATTCGAATTTAAGAGTTTAAAAGGTCTTGTGGTATCATAGGTAAATTTAGAATATATTCTCTGGGTACTTCTAATTGTCTTTATCATACGGTTAAAAGATTTGGTTTTCTAGATACATAATCGTAACTAATATTATAAATGCCAAAATAAGTTTGTTTGTTCAGCTTGCACACCTAAATCGCCGAATCGAATTTGATTAATTTTGGTACAGGGAATAGACCCCTAGAGACGGCTACTTTACTGGACTAAAACTATTAGATTATAATCAACATTGTGGAAGAAGAGGACACGTTACGTCAACAAGAATTAAATTGGGCTTATGACTGATGGATGGTGTTGATCACAGCAGATCATCACGCGTCTCTAAATTCTGATTAAACCAGAATTGGTAATGCCCCCTTATTCTGAAGAGATCGTGTACCCCTATTCCATCTCGCTAATCGGCTTATATGTGTGTTCCACAGCACACGAATGAAATACTAGAGCATACCAAAGAAGAACTCTTTTCCAAAAAACATTCTTTTGAACAACGAACCATTTCAAAAGCGTCATTCACTTCGCTTACAATGAATGAACCAAGAACTTGTCGGTTTAACGGAGGGTAGAAGAAACAGATTGTGTTAAAACTAAGTTCCATGGAACAGTTTCAACGGAAAATATGTTAATGGTACTTTAAACTTGTTCGAATTAGTTTTCTTTTTGAATCACATCGTATTTGCTTTTTAAATGGCATCGATTTAGAGTTTAGTTTTGCGGAACGATTAATCTGTTAGTGACATTGTAGTTTTGTTGGAATACGAGTTTATTTTGATGCTGTGCTTTTTGTTTGACCTTTTCGTGGCTCGGTTCTGTTATCGGTTTGACAGTTTTGTCGTTTTGAGTTTGTTTCACTGGGGAGTTAGTTCAGCCGGTCGATTCTGTGTAAACCTACAGGTTGTAACTAACACAGCTAACCATGTGATTGCTTTCTTCAAAACGTTGATTCAGACTTTTGTTAATCTCACTTGATGGAAAGCGTCTTACCTGGAAGTAACCTAGGAGTAACACTCTTGAAGCATTAGCTATCAAGAAATGCCAATATCGTGCAGAGAATTTCACTTCTTAGCTGTATGCAGATTTGACTTAAATATCCCTTTTAAATGACATAAAAAACCGACAGAGTGCGAGTCGAACTGGCGTGCTGCAGGGTTCCGAACGATTTTTTTTTTCAAATGATGTTTTGAAATCATAGACTTCTCATGGGCTTTTCTGTTATGTAAAGGTAAAGACATATAATCTGTACTTTTTTTAATTTTAGGCTGAGTAGTTTCGGAGTTAAGGGGGGGGGGGGAAAGGTCAATTCTTAATTTTCTCATTTGACTCGAAAAGGTGACCCAATTTTCAATATTTTTGTGACACGATCGTTTTTGGGTCACAGTACATATTTGTACCAACTCAATCGATCCAGAGACATAGATTCTGAGACAATCGGCTGTGGCAGACGAACAGACAGACAGATAGTGATAGTGATCGGGGTTCAGTTTGTCCATACACAGGTTCGGATTCCTAAAAACACAACAAATAAATCCGAATCTCTGCTACAAATAACCAAAAAATAAGAACCCACGCTATTAGAAAAGCGACTCAATCAACTCCAAAATATCTTCGGTCGTCGCATCGTAGTGAAGTGTCCGTGCAAGTCTGACCGACAAGCTGCAATATCCGGCCTGAACACACCGACACTCGTCTGTAGAACTGGGTAACTGGACATCACTAGTGAAAATTACGATATCACATCACATCACACTAATATTATAAAGGCGAATGTTTGTGATTGTGTGTGTATGTGTGTGTATGTGTGTTACTTCTTCACGCGCAAACGGCTGAAGCGATTTAGATGAAATTTGGTGTAGAGATTGTTTGAGTCCCGGGAAAGGATATAGATAGTTTTTACCCCGGGAGTATGTTTCCTTGGGATAATTTTCAACAATCACGCGGGCATAGCCGCGGTAGGCGGGGAACTAGTTTTACATAAATTTGATTTTATGGAAACGATTTTTTTACGTCGCATTGTATGAGATCTTAGCAAGTGGTGTTCAGTTTCAGCTGCTCCCCATTAAAAATAGGTGTGAGTTTATGAATCTCAAAACTACTTAATCAAAACCAAAATATCTTCGGTGGTCGCATCGTAGTAAAGTGTCCGCTTTTACAAGTCGGACCGACAAGCTGCAATATCCGCCTTGAACACACAGACACTGTCTTCAGTAGAACTGGGTAAGTGGACATCACTATAGTGACGATATTTTATTTAAATGCCATTTTTTTGTCAACGATTTTTTTTGTCGTATCGTATGGGTTCGTGGCAGGTGGCGTTCAATGTGTGCTCATCGGACTGTAAGACGTACGGCGAATAACCAACCATTACTTTTATAGTGCGTACAGTTTAGGAGTGGAATTCCCTGCATGGTGTCTGATAGCTAAAACCTGGGCTTTAAGTTAAGAGTGAGATTACTTCTAGGCGAGCGTGCTTCATATCGACCACCTCATCGCTTACCATCAGGTGAGATAGTGGTCAAACGCGAGCTTAACGATAGTTTCAAATTCAGCGTAGAAACCCGATGTCTGCTATGCCATTTGTTTAAATGGTTGCACCAAATTCGTTTTCGGCGAAATAATAACAAAAACAAAATTCCGATTATAAGTTCCATGTCACAGATACGGCTTTGTACTAGGAATTCGCCAACCATGAACAAAATATCGCTCGTTTAGTACTAGTTAATTTACCATGTTTAAATACATAACTTAATTCAGTATCTATTTAATTCATCTCTCGGAACCATTTCAGTTAAACTAAACTACGGGAAGCTCGTTCATTATTTGTTTCATATTTTCATCATCATAATGTTCTTCTATAAAACGTAATAAGTAACATACTTTTATGGTCTAAGTTATGTTCGGAATATTAAAAGAGTCGTACTGGTGCGATATTTCCTAGCTTATATGACCATGGCGTAGATTGCTGAGAGGAACTAAACTGACAGTTATTTGAAAATGATTGGCTGTTAAAAAATCGTTTTGTGTTGGTCACACTCACTTGTTTTATTTTATATGGGGTATTATTAATTTAAATAACCATGGTCAAACATGCATACGATACGATAAGTTTAAACACCAATTAGCAGATTCTTAATTCAAGATTCGATAATTAGTAATTAAGGCTGATTAATATTTTATTTCTTTATTGTCAGTTGCCAGTTACCACGTTCTGATGTTGACCAGTAGACTAAAGTAATAATGTGTGGCGCTAGAGGTACTCCCCAGTTCTTTGTCCGAGTCCTTAAATACACTACTTTCATATAAAGCACTAAGATTTAGAAAATTTTTACTAGTTTGTCAATGTATTGATGTTTCAGTAGGAAGTTATTAAAACATATTGTGTTGCCCTTTGTTACATTGCAAAAAGTAATCATTAAGTTAGATTTTATGACTCCCATAATATTTTCGGTATTATCTTATTATCCTTTACTAGCTTTTAATAGTAATAATAATCATTTTATTATCAGGCTACTGAGGCCCATAGACACAATACACAAAATAATGTTAAACAATAATAAACTAATACATATTTATAAACCTTATTAAACTATTGCACAAGAAATGAAGTTTTTTCCATTCCCCTATAGCCTTCCTTATGAATGTGGCTATCATTAATAAAAATATTTTCCAAATCAGAGTGGTAGTTCCAAAGATTAGCGCGTTCAAACGAACAAACAAACTCTTCAGCTTTATACGTATAGGTAAGACTTTTTCATTCAAAACTATATAAGTGCTATCCTAATTAAATTCAAACACAATAGATGGTTTTTTTTTTTAAGGATGGGAGATCATCAAATGACTTCTTCCGCTCTGGGTGGAGCGGAAGGGCGTGTCAGACTCTTACTGACTAAAACCCATCCGTGTTCCTTCTAAAGCCCTTTGCGTTCCAGGGCCGCGGTGACTCTTTCGAACAAATTCCGCAACCCTGGCAGGCTTTGGCCCTAGCGGGTTTCGTCTTTTGCTTATGGCTTATGCTGACATAGATGGCTTAACATAGTGTATTCCGAGAGTGCGATGTAAGGCTGCACTGTATCGCCTACGGTATGAGATAAGACACACACGTGCTACACGTATTTCTACTGTAAGACCAAACGTCTTTTACAATGCGCACAGCAAAGGAGTGGAACTCTCTGCCTGCGTCTGTGTTTCCGAACGCATACAACCTTAATCTCTTCAAATTTGAGTGAACAGGCTTCCTCTGGGTAAGCTCGCTCTATTGTCGACTTTGTCTCTGTCATCTATGACCTAGACTAGAGTCAAGAACTCATCTCAAATAAATAGAAAATAATAAAAAAGTGCGACCACACGACAATGACTTATGTCTGCGTAGACTTTGAACTCTGAGTAAAAAAATTACATCACATCGACATTTGAAGTTAGTATCGTATGGGTGCTCTATAAGACAGAAGTACTATTTGAAAATAAATTCATAAGATCAGTGGAAAAATAGAGAAACATTCAAATAATTACCCATTCATTCATGTACATATTTGATAGTAGCCAAATATCCATCTTCCTAGCTCTTCGTGCTGTGTTGGCGCTGCCGCTGCGGCTGCAGAGAACCTCAAGCGGCGGAAATATAATAAACTTGTTGGTAGTTATATGTTCGAGCCGAGCCGGGTGAAACTCTAGGGTCTTGGGGTCCGAGTGCACATAACTTGTTTAAAAATCTCTCAAGACGCTTACTTGACACTTCACTTGACCCAAGGGCTGGCTTTTACCTTGGTCAAAGAATAAGCATTGCCATACAACGTGGCAATGCCGCCAGTCTTTTGGGTACACTTCCAGTCGACAGCGATGCGGATGAATTTTTTGACGCCATATTTTAGGGTTAATTTAGTTAGGAGTTTTTATTTTTATTTCTAGTGTATATAGTTAGTTAAGTATTTATGGAATAAAGAAAAGTATACATTAACCCTTTGTAACCCAAGACCGTAAATTCTAAAATAAATAACTACGAGTATTAAGCCAAATATTAATTTGCAAGTGTATGCTGTCTCTAACCAGCAATTGTTCGCATATCCCCACTTACCATGCAGCTTTCTCCACGTGACGCTTCAGACAGACTCGCACGAATACTACAGGATTAAGCTGTGTCATGGAGCCATGAATCGTGTTTCTCGAGAATTTGCAAGATATTAATACACTGCCTCGAGGGATGTTGAAAGGTAGCTGGCAATATTGCTTCACCTGGGCTGTACGACGTCTGCTTATAATTAAGTTTGTAACGGTTATAATGCATTTATGTTTTGAATTGGTAATTTCTTAGGTTTTATTGGAGTTTACTTCAAAGTCAAAGCGATTATTTACGGCACTTTTGAACGTCATCATTTACAGTTCAGTAAAACAGTAGTTTAGCGTTCTTCTTGAGGAATGCGTGTGTGCGGAGGTGAATAAAAGTTTGTACACTGACACAATAAAGTTAATAGTTTATTGGAAGAACTTAGACAGCAGGTACACAGTTTAAAGTCCACAGCACAGTAAGATTGAAGAGTAGCAAATGATAGAAAGAAGGAGTAGACAGATAGAAAGCACAGTGAAATATTAAAAGCTCTTAAGCGGAAGCGCGACAGCGGATCGAGCGACACAGTGGTCAATTGGTAAGCGATAAGCTGACTGGCGGGCCGCCGGTATGTACTGATGCGCGAGCGCGGTTCTCGAATGCGAGCCCCCACCTCACGCATTAAACAATGGAGCGGTCAGGCGGCCCACCGGTTTGATCACTAATAACAAACATGGTTTGCTTGTCTGTCCGCATATAAACAAAATTATTTATTTTATATTTTAGGAGACTAGGTAGTTACGCAAGCAGTAATTACTATCTACCTAGTTATTAATCTATGCCACAGTAGTATTTAATTAATAAAATTACACTACTGTCTTATTCTTCAGAAACGATTTTCATATTTAGCCCGCGATATGAAAATTTTATGAGGAGTAAAATCGAGCGTTAACTAAAAGTGAAGCGTTACGTTTCTTTGCGCAACGTACTTTGCGCATCTTTCACGTCGAGATTAAGTATGTGTGTATAAACAAAGTATACTCAGCTTATTTAAGATGCTTTCATTGACCCTCTTTTTACATAATCTACACAATAATAGTTCTTAAGGAGTAAACTCCAGTCGTGCGTCGGAGCTAACACACACACTTTTTATTTTTTTTATTATGTACAAGTTTCTCCTTCAGTTTCGCCGATGATAAAAGTGTTATATTATTCTAAGGACATATACTATCGAGGGTCAGGTCTACCCGAGTACAATACATGACAGAGAGGCAGACAGTCAGAGCTACTTTTGCGTTATAATTGGTAGACATATAACACCGCATTTGACTGTACTATGTCTCGTGTTTCATGCGACTTTGCTTGTATTAATGCGCTGCCAGTGGTACGCTGAAAGGCAGGTGACGTGACATTTTAGCTTGTAAACTGTTCAACTCGCTTAACCTGTGTTGGCAAGACGTTTAGTGTCTGAAGCAGGTTTTGAATAGATATCAGCACGTTCTGATTTCTGATCCGTATTTTGGGCTAGTTTTCTCCCGCGTCTTCGCTTCCGTGGCCTATCAAACCGGACCGTGCATTAATAGGAAAAAAAGTTGCCTACGTTACTGAGTGATTGTGCAGCAATTTTAATGTTATCCATACTTTTTGCAAACAAACTGACAATTGAAAAATGTCTGTCTAGATTTGGGGACCTACACCTTTCTTTCGCAGTCGTGTTTGGTCGTAGTTGAAACCTGTTTAAAATATTGGAGTAACGAAGACTGGGCCGTTCCAATAGTACTTAGTCATCATCATCATATCAGCCGAAAGACGCCCACTACTGGACATAGGCCTCCCCCAAGTGTCGCTATAAGACCTGGCCTTATGCGTCTCGCATCCACCAGCTACCCGCAACCTTCACCAGGTCATCGGTCCAGCCTGTGGAAGGCTTTTCAATGCTGCGTCGTCCGGTACGCGGTGGCCACTACAGAACTTTTCAGCCCCGACCATCTGTTCTGCGAGCAATGTGTGTGCTCACTGCCACTTCAGTTTGGCGATCCTTCGGGTTATGTCGGTAACCTTGCTTCTCTTGCGGATATCGTCATTCCTGATTTAATCACGCAAGAAAACTCCGAGCATTGCCCTCTAGGTGGCCATTGCCCTTTGGGTGACTTTAAGCCTTCTCATGAGGCTCATTGTGAGCAACCACATTTCGGTTCCTTAAGACATCACTGGCAACACGCACTGGTCATAGACTTTCATCTTGGGTAGTATTAAGTACTTCGAAGCTTTCACGTCATCAGCTTTGGGCAGCTTTCGATTCCAAAATAGTTTGGCTTAAAGCCAAACTATCAACTAAAAAAGATTCGAAAACTGATTTGTGCCCGGTTAGTGGCAACAGACTCACTCTCTATAAACCTTACTTTAACGTTATAAAAATAAATAAATATATAAGGACCTTTGAACACGACGTTTTTCAAACGCGCCGACGACGCACAGGTGACGCGCGCTGATCCGCTTGAAAAAAACGCGTACAAAAAAAAAATTGTGGTGCATTTCTATCGATACTAACGCGCTGATCGGCGATACAGACGCGCTGATCGGCGATACAGACGCGTTGCAGTCGCGCGTATGTGTTTTTTCTCCGACAAACAAACGCGATACAGGCTAGCTTCTCGCGCGCGTTTGTTTCGCGTTGTACGCGCGTTGACAATCTGCTTTTTGGTCATTTACAGCGCCATGAGAGCGCGTTCGTAAAACGCGCGTCGTCGGCGCGTATAAAATACGCCGTGTGCAGAAGCTCTTAGTTGTATTGTACCACCTCAAACAAACCCTTTTGGAATACGGGCTTTATGAAAAAAATCAGGAAAGTAATACCTTATTTCAAAAAGCCGCACTCACAAACGAGATACAGCAGAAGTTTCCATAATTGTTTTAATTCGTGTACAGTTTTTGTGCAACTCACTGTACAGCAGTGTAACGTCGACGTTTTTACATTTGCAAACACGTAGTTCATTTGCAGTGTATTCAAAATGACCCAGTTCTATTTAGTTTTTAAAGGTAGCCTAACTTTTAGACGGGCAGTATTTTTATTTTTAATGTTCCTTTCGTTGGCCATTTACATGTGTTTGCAAATGAGCTTTTAATTTAAAACTTGGTAGTATTTTTTTTTTACTAAGAGTATGATTTACTCATTAAGTTTGAAACATTTTTATTTAAATAATTCTAGTTTTAACTATATTTTACTGAGTCAAAAAGTATAGATCATGACAGGTGTGACAACCGTCTTTGTTTGTGTTTTTTCTCACTAAAAAGCCTCCTTGGGTTCAAACCTACCACGTGCACATTGTTACGGAATAATTTGTGCTATCTTCAAATTAATTAGGTATATGTATAATTTATATTATATTTTTACCTAGTTATATGTGCATGATGTGGTCTCCTATAACTAAAGGAGCACACTTAAATGAACCACTTGTGTCACTGTGATGTATATTATGACTGAGTATTCTTTGTCGATTACCTAAATTTTAAAAAATAAGTACTTACATATCTTTGAGTACCTTGCGCAGACTAATAATACAGTAACTGTATACCACAATACGTTTTCGAAATAGTAAAGGTTCCTAATAGAAATCTTAGTGTTACTCTCGGCACTCCTACGCCACACCCACGCTTGATTCACGCCACTTGCACGTCACTCCTACGTACCAACGCCTTATGCTTTGAAGAACGTGAAGATTGGTTGTTAACAAATTAGAACCAAGTACAGTGATGAATACGATACACGTGTGGCATTTAATCAAACACTAACCACGAGGAACTTGGGTAAGCCTTGCTACCAACCATTCTAACTAATATTCGTATTATAAATGCTAAAGTGTGTTTTTTTGTTTTTGTTACGCTTTCACGCCTAAACCGCTGAAACGATGAATTTTGAAACAGAGAAATGGGACCCTGAAGGTTTCATAGGCTACTTTTTTGCGAAAATCTATAAACCACGAGCAATGCCGCGGACGAACGCTAGTTATAACATAAAGAGCTATTACTACATTAATTTCATCAAAACAAGTTAAATTCACACGTCAAATATACGCCGCTTATTTGCTTATTCCTCTAAAATTAAATTAAAAACCATTATCAATTGTTACTACAATATATTAGCCTACGCTAGCACTGCTGGTCAAAGGCCTCCCTCCGTTTCTTTCTACGGTCACGATTTTGCGCCTCTTCCAATATTTAAAGTAGACATGCAGGTTGTCTCACGATGTTCTTATTCGCGGTCTGGCGCTTCTCAATGACTGTATAAAAAGAAAACAATGAAGAGTGCCTTTCAATCTATTCTATTTCGATCCAGATTAAAATGGAAGTCCATTTCTAGCTATCCAGTTTAAATCTTAATTCAAATCCATGTAGGTCCTTTTGATTTTTCCTCTAAAATTAGCAGTTCACAATATTTTGTTCAGAAGTTACCTATTCACCGTTGACTTAAAAACCCCTAGGTTACAAGGAAACACAGAAGCCGGCAAGGAATTCCAGTATTCCCAAACCATTTTGTGCATATGGGTGGGATGTCCAACATGTATGATTTTTTTTTTCTTCTTTCGCGTCGATTGACTCATAATTATTATATTTTGTCCGACCAGTATTGAGCTATCAGTACAGCTCTATCATTCTCTCTTCTCTTCTCTGTCGTTTCGCTCTTGGCAGAGCGGCCGTGGTCACATAGAGTAGAGGCGAACACAGCTCTCCGCACGATCTTCTTCCATCTCTCCTTGTTGACAGACTGTCTGGCGCAATCAAAACGCGGCTTCCTAGCTCTATTATTGGCCTCGTCCAAATCATGGATGGTGCAGGTGGTTGTGCACAACGGGCAATGAAGAAGGTGATGCATGCTCTATGAAGGAGCTCCACACTGGCACTGCATTTGGGAATGCCCCATTTGGCCAGATTATTTTTACAGCGGCCAACCTGGGTACACAGTCGGTTAAAAAATTTCTAGGTAGGCCACTGAAGTTAGCATCTAGGTGGTAAATGTTCTGCCGGAAGAATGAAGTGTAAAGGGGAAGATGTTCGTGCCTCCACAGTGTATATCTCTCGAAAATGCAGCCACTTTCCTCCGACGTCGTACATTGAGATGTACGACGTCGGAGGAAAGTGGCTGCATTTTTTGCAGTAAAATTATACGGTGGTGACGCAGGGGGTGACGGCCGTCTCGTTCCTGTTTTTCCTTCTCTTTCTGTTTTAAGCCGAATATCTGGTGGAGCTACGCCTGCCAATGGGTATAGCATCGTGAGAGGGGTAGATTTTAGGAACCCAGTTATGATGCGACAGGTATCTTTTAGCGCTATGTCAACTTCTTTAGCATGGGCAGAACGATGCCATACTGGGACATAGTCTTGTTGTTCGGAGAACTTGTGGAGATGCTCCCCAGCTAGTGGATGTCAGGCGGCACAGGATTTTGTTACTAGTCCCGACTTTTTATTTAGTTTTTAAGCAGTGAAACTTATGTGTGAGGGACCAATCCAAAGTTATGTCCAAGTAGCGAGATTGAGAGGAGCACTGCTCTCGTATTTCAACTCCTTGTCAAGAGATGTTTAAAGCCCTATTGCATGGGAGGAGGCTCCCAGAGCAGCGTTAAATGTATCGTTTTGCGATTCTAAACGCCCGATGCACCCTAGACAGCTAGCACTCGGTAACGTAGAGTTTAGCTGACGAATCCCTTCATCACGATGACACAAAGGCATGTATGATAATGAAATAAAAAGATCTTTAACTGATTAAAGTCCCATAAAAGCTATTCTAGTTTGCTTCAGTTGGAAGTCAATGAGTGTATTCCATTAGAAGGCAATATAATGAGATAGTAAGCTACTTTATATCGTCCTGTTCCGCTAAGTGAGGCGATCGATGCACACTGTGAGTGTGGGTCGGTTCTAGAGCACTGAGATTTATGAATAGCTGTTAAAACCTGTCATGTCACGCTACTGGGCATTGAAATAGGTGGATAATACTGTGTAAACGAAATTCTGTGTAAACTACATACTGTGTAAACTACATACTGTGTAAACTACATACTGTGTAAACTAAATACTGTGTAAATAAATACTGTGTAAACTAGTTGCCTCTTCACGTAAAATGCTTTTTATTCCGTTGAATCCGGTTAAACTAGAAACCTTAACCTTTATAAGAGATAATTGGGAAAAAGCTAGGTATATGATGATTGACGTTTCATTAAAATCTTTACTGAAAATAACTTTCTTAAATCAAATTAAGGTTTTGTTGCTACTTTATCTATAATTATGGAGTTTACAATTAAATCGAAAACTTTAGTTAGAAAATTAAATAAAGCGATCCTTTAAAACTATTCCAGTTTGCTTTACTTTGTAGTCATTAAGGATTTTCCATTAAAAGGCAATGTAATGAGATAGTAGGTAAGCCACTTTATATCGTCCTGTTCCGCTAAGTGAGGCGATGTAGACCGGGAGCGGGAGCCGGTTTTAGCGTTCTGAGATTTATGAATAGCTGTTGAAACCTGTCATTTTTAGGGTTCGCAAAAGCCAACGGGACCCTATTGCTTAGCCTCCTCTGTCCATCCGTCCGTCTGTCCCGCCATCTGGCCGTCCGTCAGTCTGCCAGTGAGCCATACTCATACGCCTTGTTTTTTTCCCTACACGTTGGGCAATATAATAGATAGACATGTCAAAAACGTAGAGCGCGAACGGTTATAATTATAACCGAATAGATAGAGATAATTCGTACTCATGAGCTGACATTCTGACAGCGGAGTGGCAAAAAATAATAAAAATAAATTATAAAGTACGATAGAACGGAACACTAAATGCGACACACATGACCGGTTTTTCTTGCTCGACGTTGGTAAAAATAACACTATCAAACAGCATCAAATCATTCGCCCTATTGGGAATAGGAAAAATGATTTACTTTTATTTTACTTATACATATAAAAATGCTGAATGATTGTAGCTTACAGGACACTGAAGTTTACTTCAAATTCAGTAACAGTTTCACAATTAGAAATTTTCTTCTAACTAAAAATATATCACACTTCTGAAAAAAAATATAAAAAAGTGCTTGAAATTATTCGCAGGAAATGTGACACAAAATTAATACAGTAAATTAATAATAATATAATTAATTAATGGAAGCCCTAATTACCAGTCTCCAGAACACGACTTTAAGAAAAGGCGGTACAGCAATAATCACCATGAAAGAAAAAAAGTAAAAAGATTTAATTCAAGTAGTTACTTCAAAGATAAGCTCAACAAAGGCTTTTCTACTAAATTGTAATGTAATGAGATAATGTGATTTTATTTGGTTTCCCTTTGAAATAAAAGCCAGCGACATGCGAAAATTATGTTAGACAGAGAGTCTGGAACCAATTTTTATAAAGTGTTACTAGACATTGAAAAAAAATATACTCGTTACAATTTAGTACAATATGTGTTCAACTGGACTGTGGAATTATTTTGCTAATCAAGTTTACATAGACAGCTTTGGCATCCAACTGTTATTTAAATATTTAAGAAAACTTCGTCAACATTATTTAATTAGTAAATTTTTAACGTAAACGATCACTTTTTGTTACAAAATAAAATTCTTTGAAGCTTTTTTAGTTTTTTTATTAAAAATTGAGTTAACTAATTGCTAAATCAATTAAATATGGCCTAAAGTCTGAATTTTTCATTATCATTAATTATGTTTTAAGATCACTAATTAAACCTTGACTTCGCTAGCTCAGTTCAAAACTTGTTTGCGTTTATGTAGAAGATTTTTAAAGGTCTAATTCCAAACTTATTAAAGCTTTTAAGTTTTTGCAATCAAAATACTAATTTAATTAATGCAAAGCAAGTGTCTTGGGATGTTGTTTAATTTTCTCTTTATAAGACGTAAATAGTTGAGATATTTTGTAAATTATTTTTCAATTTAAAATAATATTGCTAAAATTCAAACCATTTTCGACGCAGATAAGACCTACAACAGTTAAAAACATACATTTTAAGTTTATGTGCCTTTGCCATGTTAACATATATAACAGTTACATTGTTAAGCATTCTAAGTAAACAATTCACTGCAAAATTAAAAAAAAACTGCCCTCTCAGCTCCCGACCTGTCACTAATGGAGTTAAGTTGCATGTTTCCTTTGTCTTACCTGCAACGTTAACGTGCTCGGAACCCATAACCAACCCCATCGATCATGTTCTGTTGTGCCTACGTACTCTCTTGTCTATACCAGTTTAGAAATACACCATAATCTATTCACCGTACATACATTCTGTGATGTACCTACTTGGGATGCAGGAGAGTGTTTAAGTCATTTTAATAGCGCTTTGTTCAGGAAATTGGTCAATAATAAATGCATTTCCTCTCACCTGACGAACTTTTGACCGATAAAAGTTAATTTAAAAAGAAAAAGTAATTATTTAGAATAGAATTCTTCTAAATAATTAACTTTTAAATTTGACCACTATTGGTGACTTTAAATGTAATAATATATTTGCGTCATCGACCTCTTTACAAGTGTTTTTTCTTTTTCATCATTCATCAAACTCATTACGAATCAAAAAACTAATTCGGATGACGTATTTGCAAATTCTGATTATACCACTTCATAGTCCCCGAAAGGAAAATATCCTTTTCAAAACCCTAAGAAGCCTTAAATGCATTCTCTCTCTTTACATAGCCAAAACGCAACCCGCACTTCGATGGTGTCTTGACTCTTTAATATGTGACTGACTCCCCTAATTCGATTCAAAGTGTCGGGTCATTAAACCACCGGGCGTAGCTACGTCGACCCCAAACAAGCTTACGCCGCAATTGCTGCCGCAAACAAACCAGCTGTGTCACAACCTAAGCAGCAGAAAGGGGGAAAGCAGAACCGTCGCTGTGAAACCCTTCCGAGGAATCCGATACAGCGCTGTCCAGCGAAGCAAGAGTGTGATGAGGATGGCTTCACCGAAGTTCAGAAGAAGAAGAAGAATCCTACTTGTCGCAATCTATGTTGTGCTGAACTGACAGGACCAAATATGCTGCTACGTCCAGCAATATCTGCGACGTTGCATCACTCAACGAAGGTTGAGGAGATTGTGTAGTACATGAAGGTGAAGACCAACTGGACCTTGAGGGTCGAGAAGTTGGAGCCGCGTCACGACACCAACTACAAGTCGTTTGTGGTGCGTGTTCCGACACAACATCTCAACACATTCCGAAAGGACGAGATTTGGCCGAAGGGTGTAGTCTACCGACGTTTTCATGGCAGTCTCTGCGACCCCGTGTGTCACTTCGTGTGTCTTAGTTTATAATTTATATGTATTAGTACATTTTTTGAAGTTATACTTCTTTTGGCGCAATGGAGAAAACTGATGAGAGTGAATTTTTACGATGCGCGCGCACACCGACACCTGAATTCTACGTCGTGAAGTTAGTTCTAAAAAATAATAATAAAATAAAAAATAAAATAAATAAAATATAAAATTGCATGATATCTGCCCTATTTTATGAAAAAACAGTTTTAAAACTATGAAACGTTTCAGTTATTTAGCGTAATAGATTTAATTGGCGATCGTTCGAACGCAACAAATTGAAGCTGAAAACAATACAAATATTTTAAAACTTTTATATTTTTTTAGTTGTGAATGTTTTTTTTTCCATACGCCAAAGAAGTATAACTTCTAACGCGTGTACATAAGTACACACACTCTTTTTTTTATTGTTAGGGTTCTGAACATCCGTAAGAAACGGAGTCCTTATAGGATCACTCGGGTGTCTGTCTGTCTGTAACAGTCGATTTTCTCTGAATCTACGGGAGATTTGGAGAAAAACCGAAACTAGAACCGATTCAGTTGATATTTCGTACACTTATGAACGTCTGTGACTCAAGCACGGACGTTACGTAACAAATCAATTTTGAGTGCGGGGGTCACTTTTGGGGGACAACTAGAAAATTAAAAAAAAGAAGTTTTTCAAACTACCGTGTATCAAATTAAAAGGCTTATTGTGAGGGTTTTAATTATATTTTTTTCATAATTTTAAAATAAATGATTTGAAAATATTTAAGAAGATGAAAAAGAACCAGCCCCCCCCCCCCTTATATCCGAAACTACTGGGCCCAAATTAAAAAAAATGCGGATAATAGTATTTTACCTAAGTATAGATTATAGGAAAAACTGTAAGAAGTCTATAGTATAAAAATAATATGTAACAAAAATGAAATTCGTTCGGAACCCTTTGCACGCGAGCCTGATTTGCACTTGGCCAGTTTTTTTTTGAGTGTATTGTCACAGTTGCCTGAAATAAAGGTATAATAAAGGTGTAATTAAAAATGACATCAACTAAACATGACGAACAATTATTTCCTGAGCCACACAAACAATCCCGCGGAGGTCAGATCCCCGATTTAGGTAATCCCATACAAGTATGGGCCACTATTTCCTCTAAGAGCGGGCTAGAAGGAAGTTATTATTTAAGCCGGCGCTTGGCGCTGACGGGTTTAGCTAGGCTCCAAGTTATAGGCGAATAGTACGGATAAATAAATAGTTTAACTCACCGCCGACGAGGAAGCGAATAGCTATCGACTATTTTCTCGCTAATGAAACGGACAAAAGATATAGATCCCGTGTGAGTAAACGAGACACATACATTTATAGCCGCTAGCTGGCTGTTAACACTGCCGGCGAGAACTCTCTTACGACTAGTTTATCACAGCAACAAGAGCTATCAAAGGTAATATTCGCTCATCGATACGCTAAGCAATGCTCGTTTGATGGTCAGAACTCACGTCAAGAGACCAATCAGCGGTAATTTTTTCTCTCACTCGCTCTAGCGCGCATTATAGGAATTCGCGCGGGAGCGAGTAATGTGAGTAATCGCCCGTTGCACATGAGCACTCGCTTATAGCCGAGCGAGAAAACTTTCGGAACTGCCCACTCGCTTCTCGTTGCCCACCAACTAGCATCTAGTTTATAACTTTACTCGCATCTTGGTGATTATTGGCGGTGAGACAAGTGCCTTAAGGTCTTACTTTGTTATTTGCCATGTAATCAAGTTCCTAACCCAAGTTGCGCTATTTGGTGTGCCGGTTTCTATAAGCATTTTTAGTATGGATTGTCTGGGACCTTACTATGAAGTCTTAATGACATCATGATTCCGTTGGAAAAAAGGGATAGCGCTATGCGTATTTTTTAACTTCGTCTCTCTTACACACTAGGTACAACCATGACGGTTTTAAAACGTCCTATAAGGTACCCAGACAGCACTTGAGTATTTGTTTTTAGTTAGACTTTAGGTAAATAATCAAAAATTCTGTTATGTTTCTAGGTTCAATGATTTTATTTGAAAAAAAAAACTTTTTAAACAAGTATTTATACAACAAGTCAAACTTTGTGAATAAACCTAGACGTATAGAAGTCTGAAATCGGCCTACCTTATAACTTATCTCAAGCAGGCATGGTGATGGATCCGATAGAATCGCGCGAAAGACACTTGATAGCATTGGCGCAGTGGGTACATGTTCATGCGTATGTACCCGGTACGTCAGGTGAGTGCAACAGATACATGAATTAAAAAAACCGGCCAAGTGCCAGTCGGACTCGCACACATAGGTTTCCGTACCACTTTCTAAAAAACGGCAAAATAATCACTTTTGTTGTATGGCAGCCCCCTTACATATTTATTTTATTCTGTTTTTTAGTATTTTTTGTTATAGCGGCAACAGAAATACATCATCTGTGAAAATTTCAACTGTCTAACTATCACGGTTCATGAGATACAGCCGGGTGACAGACGGACAGCGAAGTCTTAATAATAGGGTCCCGTTTTACTCTTTGGGTACGGAACCCTAAAAAAATATTGTATTGCCCACAGTTGTTACTTACTAACATAGTTTATAAGTGTGTATTACTAACATCATATGGATCAAGGTCAGAAGTAAAGTTTTTATAGGTCCCTCGAGAAGCCCCTATCCTACAGTAGGATAGTAATCACAGGTCGAAATAACTTCTCAACAAGATTCATAACTTGGACCACGCAACAAAACTAGACGACAAATCCGTTCAAAAAGCTACAGTATGATAAAATGCACTTTCCGTGCAATATGGCGTTCGAAATTACGGAATGTAAAGCTAATGTTTGACATTTTTTATTCAATCTGTCATAGATAATGATGTTATATTCTAGGATCCGACAGATTTTAAGTAAACATCATCTGCCTATTCTTTTCCCACGTATATTAAGGTCGGCTTACAGTCAAACCGGATTTAGCTGAATACCAGTATTTTACGTGGAGCGGCTGCCTACCAGACCTCCACAACCCACTAACTAGGTAACACGGTACTTCTTGGCAAAGAGTGTAGAAAGATTTTAGGTAAACACTAGACTAAATTTATTAAAAAAAAAAAAAAAACTTTTACTACAGACAGAGTCCATTAATTGGTTAGATATGGATATATATATATATATCTATTCCAAAAAAAAAAAACAAAAAAACGAGCCAAAGCCGTGAAAATAAGTTCCGAAGTAGTCATAGAACTATTTGTATGGTAGTTTACGCACTAGATTCGTCATCCGATTTCTCTCCGTCATCCGTGAGTCTCCAATTCGGAAGAAATATTGAGGAACCGAAGTAGCCGAAGTACTGTTTGTAATTCGGAATATTCGGATCAAAATCGGACATATCTTAAGATGGCCCCTGAATAGCTTGGTTTTGGATCAGAGTTCGGATTAGTGCATAAGCAATATCCGAATTCGGTCCGAGTTTTTTAGACTCTAGATCCGTGTCTTCACGTATTCGAATCGAATGCAATGCGAAAAGCAATATCCGAATTCGGTACGAGTTTTTTTTATCCGTATTTTTACAGATTTGGATTGGGTGTAGTGTGTAACCGCTAGCAAAGTTTCCTTACTACGATGTGTCATTGATATCATCAATCCTTTGTGAAACGGGATAGCGTTTTTCGTCCTGTATAGCTCCGGCTCTCTCTCACAACGGAATCACGAGGGCATGGGTGCGTCATAGTGGGGTTCCAGAAACCCTAGAGAGTTCTAGAAAGTTCTGAATGACAAAGGTTCTCCTTGAAAAGCTCATGGCTAGGTACATAGGGTGCTAAAAAATTCTTAAATTGGGTGGTCAAAATTAGTTAGTTACATGTAGTAGTTGTGTAGGTTATTAACTACGAAAGTCGCGGAAGTAACTAAAATATAATATCATATAAAAAATCTTTTCATCGGTGTCAAGTTAGGTTTCAAGTTATTTATAATGTTCTACAAGTGTTTTACAAGTAACCCAGTATATAATATCTAATCTAATTAGCCCGTTTTGTCTCACTGCTCTGAAAAGGCCAATTAATGCAATTGCAGGGATTGACAAAAATGGCGTGAGTAAAAAAATATTTTGCAGTTGCGGGGTGGGGATAGGCAGGCAGATTAAGTCATTGCCCATGTTTATACATATGTACCTACCAATGTATTTGATTTTACTATACATCACCATTTATTATGATTTGCTATCACCAGCTGTCAACAACCACATCAAATACGAGAATATTCCAATCCACATTCAGCGGTTCATGGAATAGGACAGTCCAAACTGTAAACATCACAGCACGAATAATTTCATTTCATTCATACCGACAGAAATTTCAATCTCTTTTGAAATATCCTGTCCTATTCCAATAATATTTCTTGGAAAACACAATGTTTATCGTTTATTTCATGTATTCAAGTCGTCGTGACACGTTTACGCCAACGTAAGGCTGCGGACACATTTCCTTGGTAGCACATTGCGGCTGACTGTCGGTTTTGTATTGTTCAATAGAGAATGTGCAAATACCGATCAATGTGCCAGATATAAAGTTTTCAATTTTTAACAGCAGTTTATTTTTCAGTTTGACAGATTTACATGGATCTTAGGCGTTTTGCCTGTTCAACGCTCAAACTTTGAGTAAACATGAAATGTTTGTGATTCAGTTAGTATTTAGTTTTTTTGACTGCTTGAAAAAGAGCTTTATCTCAGTATCTGTAATACCATCAATCCTTGCTTTCCACAGCTATTCCAACTTGGGCTGTAGAGAGCGATAACTTAGAAATAAATATGCTATTAATCAATTTGGCTCGTTGGTACAAGAAAATATCTGGATTTAATTACGGTAACCTCCTAGCTGATAAACAAAATTAACAGATGATAACATTTTCATTGCAAAAATAAATATGAGACTCAAAATCAAACCACAATAAGTTTTTTTTTTCAAATGTGTCAACACCCTTACATCATGAATTCAAATAGTTCACAGCGTCACATTCATACAAAAGTTTACTTTTATATTGGAGTGTCAATGAAAAGGGGTAAAAAAAAGCTACAGAAATTGAATCCCGTTGATTTTTGTGAAGACCATTATTTCCATGTAAATAAAATGAATTCGTTTATTGAATAGGAAGGTTGTTTATATTATTAATAATAATATTTTCTTGTGTATAATGCAGATGTATAACTTTGAATGTACAATTGAATTTGATAAAAAAGGGTGAAGGATGATAAGAAAATTGTTTACGGAAAAGCGGTACGTTTTGATTACTATCTGAGGGTTGCTTAGATAACAATAAAATAGTAATAAAAGAATACCGCTATCTAACCTTCTAAAGTGATATCAAATTGGGTATTTCTTTTTGTTTATTTTCAGTACGTCATTTCTGGAATTACCTACTGCAGCGTTATACTTACACTGCAAGTCTTTTTTTCATTTGCCGAATTTGTTCGAAAGAGTCACCGCGGCCCTGGAACGCAAATGGCTTTAGAAGGAGCACGAATGGGTTTTAGTCAGTAAGAGTCTGACACGCCCTTCCGCTCCACCCAGAGCGGAAGAAGTCATTTGATGATTTTCCATACTTTTGAGTTTCCAAATCTTTTTGAGTTTTCAGTCCGGTTACGTTCGGATAGGTATTTTCTTAAACTTTTAAAGATCGTTTCACGAAATTTAGCACATAAATTGTTTGAAAAATTGTGTACCATTATGGAGAAAGTCTTGTCACAAGACGTGATTGATTCAATTTGGCTAAAGGTAAACCTCAAAACGTTGGAGTATGGGAGAGAGGGGCCAAACGTGCCGCGGTGAAGTTGTTCCGATTGAAATAGGCTTTATGAAAACAAGAGATAAACATATCAAGTAAATTCGTCATAAAACGGAACGCTGCATCGCACCGACGGCAACTATCTTAGTTTGGCCAGTAAAGTACGGTACATTTTTAAATTCAATCGTAACAACTTCCCCGCAGCACGTTTATCCACGCTTTCCCTACTAGTACAGTGAATACGGGTGGTATTTAGGCAGTTAATGGAGTGCCAGTCGATAGTAAAGCGTGTCTTTGTGATATTTTGATTACGCTACACTTATTATATGATTGTAACAAAAAAAATATGTTCCTAATTCATGTTAGGAACATATTTTTTCATTTGCTCATTTCTGAGGTATAAAAAATCCTTTTTTTATACGTAAGAAATGAACAGTTCTTACGCTTCTGAAAAATAAATAACACTGCTTCCAATAATATTTATATAAACTCACGTTTGACCACAATCTTACCAAATGACAAGCGATAATGTAGTCGGCGATGGAACTCGCTTGCCTAGATAACCTGTTCACGCTTGACTGAATGACCCTAAGGTTGTACTATCAGGAAACACAGACAACAATAAAACAATCAGTTAACTTAATAATCAGATTAATTCCTTCCTCTGCTCGTATTACATTTAAGGCATTAAGTCCGCCTTTGTACAGTGATTTTACTTGTGCATAAAATTTTAATAAATAAATAAATAAAGTCATTTTCGCTATTTGATTGGGTTCTAAACAAGTGAGGTTTCCTATCTTTGAAGTGCCATGCTGTTATATCAGGGCAGAGGTGATGTACGTGGTTCTTTGTATTTTGAAACGGTTTTAACAACGTAGTGGTTTCCTTTGCTGGAGTAGGCAGAGAGGTATAAACACGTACAACATTTTGCCTCAAAGTTAGCTTATCGAACATGTAATATTAGCTTTTTACAATATTACCATTTCTATATGGTGGCCTTATCGCCGTTTGTGACATATAAGGAGATTGCGGAAAATGTGTGAAATTTATAAGGTTCTCAAAAATATTTGTCTGTAAGAGATACCCCGTGAGATAAGACAGTCCATTATGTTGTTTTATTAATAATTGTCCTGTATTTATTTATATTTTTATAATTTAATTAGTATGTAACATTACATAATGGGTTAAATTTATTTACATAGAAATGTACAACTGTTTTAATAAATACTTAACTAAAAATATACACTTAAAATAAAAACTCCTAACTATAATATGGCGTCACCATCGACTGGAAGTGAGCCCAAAAGACTGGCGACATTGCCATTCTTTTATTAAATTAGGTGTACAAGAAAGTATACAATATATCGTTTTCCTGCAAAGAATAGTCCAGGAAACTGCCAACAAATCAGTCATTGAAATCTGTTTTTGCATGAAAATCAATGACAATGACGAATTGACTCACCATTGTGTAGCCAGCATGGACCATCGTGTAAACAAGCCTCTGTCCATCTCACCGACCCCTTCATCACCACCCAAACAAAAGACGAATAAAACATTTTTTCACAAAAACTCGACCATTCTTCGCGAATTTTTTCCTGGCTTTGTTAGTGGAGACGAGAATTTCTAACTGTCATGATATTATTATAAATCTCGTAGATAAGTGGCTGTCGCAGCGGCTCCTTGGTTTACACTAGTCATTTTTGTAAAAAAATAAGGCAAGATAAAGGATAGTGAAAGTTTTGGAGGACGAGTTTTTAAAAGTTTTTCTTGAGTTCTGTAAGTGTTTATTTTACGTTGAGTTTGCGTTTTTTTTTTGGATAATCGGGAGAAGTTTAAGAAAAGGTTGTTTTTATTTTGGGTTCTTTCAATGTGTATTGAAAGGTTTATCCTTAAATAAATACAATTTTCCAAAAAAAACTGGAAAACCTAGAGACATTAAACATTAAAAAAAACGAACGAGTCTAACAGTAGTCGCATAATAATATGATGTGTGTAAAAAGCAATATTAACATGAAAGGTACCAACTGTCAGCCAACTCGACAACTGCGCGCGCTCATTGGTCAAATCGAATATGGCGCGCTCATTGGTCAAATCAAATAGCGCGCGCTTCCTCAGCTTCCTGTTACACACTTCCGTCCCATTTTACGAAGTCACTCCCACATTTTGCAGGAAAAAGAAAGGAAACATGTTACACATCAAAAAACGCGTTTTAAAGAGCACGCTTGCATTTAAACAAAGTAATTACTCTTGACTTAAACCCCCAGGTTGCACCTATTAAGAAGCACAGACTTCGGCAGGGTCAACCACCCCTTAGCTGTACGCACAATGAAAGTACTTCCAAAACGTTTAGTGTATACCTATATGTAGAACTAGAAGACATCACGCGGTTTCACCCGCGTAGTTCCCGTTTCCGTGGGAGTACGGGGATAAAATATAGCCTATATTACTCGCTAATAATGTTGCTATCCATTGCTCAAAGAACTTTTCAAATCGGTCCAGTAGTTATGAAGTTTATTCGTTACATACAAAAATACAAATCTTTTCTCTTTATAATATTAGTACAGAAGTATAGATATAGGTAGATTAAGAGCTCCTGGTAGGCTTTGTCTTATACTCGTTGAGTAATTAACACGCTCAATGACGATGGCTTTTATTTTAACAATTCAACGACATTAATTGCAATGTACAAGTTACCGAGTAGGCAAATTTTCACACACGTAAGCAATGGATCATAAATTTCCTTCAGAATCTTACGCATTGCGACAGAAAGTGTGTTACGCATTTACAATACAGGTGTTTCTCATACTCACGATATTCAAGACAAATGCAGGTCCTATAACAGCTCAGTTCATCAATCCAATGGTTACATTGAACGTACTTTGCATGCGTTTTGTATGATCTCTGGTCCTGTCTGCTCTACAAAAATATCTTTGCATTTCTATCGGAGAGAAATTCAGTTGATATTCGTTTCGAAACACACTTTTATTATAGTTAACGGAAGGACCTCAATTCGGGATTACCTGAACAGTTTCGAAACGTGGATCCGTCCATAGGTTGTCCGTAAAAAAACACTTACAAGCGATAAGGCTCCGTTGTGTCATCGAACGTAATGTTTTATATAGATTAAAAGGCTTCCAAAGTACTATCTATCTATCTTCTTTTCTTTCTGTCATATGTGACATCTTATATTTTTTATTAAATCATTATGTAATCTAAAACTAACCTATACTGATAAAGTTAAAGAGTTTGTTTGTTTGTTTAAACGCGCTAATCGCTGGAAAAAAATATTTTTGTATACGATAGCCACATTCATGAGGAATGACATAGGCTATACACGAACGGGAAACACCAATGGGAACGGGAAAAATGGGTTACATGATAATAATCAAATCTGCCGACAAACTGTACAGCATTTTGGCAGATGAAATGTGTATTTCTTTTCCATGTAACTTTCTTGAATAAAAAAAAAAAAAATAATCATAAAATAAGCAAAAAATACGACAGTTGAATTATATTAAATTGTTACTAGCTTTTGCCCGCGACTTTGTACGCGCATATCCCGTTTTATTCCCGTTTCCGTATAGCATTCCTTAGAATGTGGCTATAATATTCAAACAAGAATTTTCCAAATCCGACTGGTAGTTCCAGATATTTGCGCGTTCAAACAAACAAACAAGCAAACAAACTCTTCGGCTTTAGTATATTATAGTATAGATTCATCAATAGCCACCACGAAATATGTAACCGTCGCGCCCCATAAAGATATCTCCCGTCTTGAATGTCATCATGCTAATGCAATACTTACTCACACAGCAATAATCCTCCTTCACACTCAAATAACCGACACAAGAAATTCACGAACCATAATAACCAAAAGTAATCGACATCGCGCCCCGTAATGATATCTCGCGCCTTGAATGCCATCTGTCCCGGCCGACAGAAGATTGATGAAGACGCCCCGAGCGAGCGTGTTCCGCGGCTTGTCTCAACAATTAGCGTTACACCGATTAGTGATAACGTAATAAATGTGTATGAAGAAATTGAGCGATAGTGTTTTGGTTTGTGATTAATTAATATATAGTTGCTTAGGAAATTTGTAGCAGAGGAGCTACAAAATAACAGCCGTACGGGTCGATCAAGGTTAAGCAACGCTTGTCAAGGTTGGCCATCTTAACATACCGAGTTTCCTCCGTGTTTCGGAAAGCGCGTTATAATAAATCTTCCGTGTTACCCAGTTAATGGGTTATTTAGGTCTGGTAGGCAGCCGCTCCACGTAAAACACTGGTATTCAGTTGATTCCAGTTTGACTGGAAGCCGACCCCAATATATGTAGTTGGGAAAAGGCTAGGCAGATGATGAGTTGCTTAACATTCAGTTTGGATGCGTTTCACTAGTGGTACATACCTAGTGGTTTCAGAAAAAAATAGGAATGCTTTCATTGTGCGTACAGGTAAGCAGCGGACATCCCTGCCGGATTGCAATCACTTTAGAGTGAACAGGCTTCTTCTGGGTAAGCTTGCTCTATCGTCGACTTTGTCTCTGTCATCTATGACCTAGACTAGACTCAAGAGCAAACTCATCTCAAATAAAAAAAAAAACAAAAAAAACCATAGTGATTGTGGTCAGCGATGGAACACGCTTGCCTAGAAGTAACCTTTTATCTATTGACTTAAAGACTTCCCTATACAATATATACAATGAAAGAATGTGCGTATGGGTGGGATGCTCCTTCCTCAATGAAACTGAATTACAATATAACTAATTTATTTTAAAATCACCCCTTTACCGCGCAACAAACAGATTAATCACAGGGACATCAGTATCGGTAATGCGGTAGTAATACTGCGGTAATATTTCATTCGACGCCCATTGGGAATGTTTGAATCGACGTATGTCACACTGATTTACGTTAACGGGGGCGCATTTGATACTGTTGATATCATTTTTGTTGATTGTGGTTATTGATTTAGTGTCGATTAATTGGCATTTCGTGTAATTTGGATTGATAACTTTGTATTGGGTCTGACCATAGATTGAGATCAATTATGAGTTAAGTTCATCAAATAACTTAAGTGTATAGTATGCGTATACTATTCGTAAGATATTTGATGAACTTTGTTTTGAGAAAACTGACAAAAATTAAAATAAATAGCTATCGAAAAATTAAACTAAAACTTTGAAAAAAAGAAAAATATTTACTTAGCACTTACATAAAACACGCACGGTACATATAAATAACAAAAAATGTTGGCATGGCTTTGGGTTATATACCTACCACACTAATTTATTTTAATTAAAAATTGTTGATGGAATAATATTACGATGAAAATATAAATCAAACAAAGTTACTAGGACTAGACATCATACTACACTTTTTCCGACAGCTGATAAAGTCTTTTCATGGTCACGAGAAAATATTTTTTTAATAATATTTAGAAAGAGCAAGACGTCTTGGGCGTCTTCTGCAAGGACTGGTTCGAAGTGGCTCGGGATAGGAATATTTGATATATTTGGATGGGGTGCTATTTGCACAGCAGTGGGTCAGTTTAAGCTGAATAAAAATAACTACATAGAAAACTGCAAGTTCGTGCGCTGAAATCGAATTTAGAACTATAAAGGTGCTAACTCACAGCGGTGCATGCTGTGCACGCACGCGGCGCATTTTAGCTGCGTGTATTCATTTGTTTGACAACTTGCGTCTATGCTTCCACTGCAGTACACACTACCCACCTATAACTATATTATACAAGTGTAGCCTGGCCCACCGTGGCGCGCAGGTGCTGCGATCTAGTTGTACATAGTCGTTGGTTAATATATAGTGAGTACCGCAAGCACAGCGTGCATGGCGTTGACAGAATTGAGCTATGTGAGCGCCATTTTCAAGCAAAACACGCATGTACCAATGACGTCAATTGATGCGTAGCGTGTCCGTGAGTTGCAGTGGACACAATCGCATAATTTTTTGTGTGAAGTGAAAACTTCTTTAGGCGCGTCATCGTCACCTAACGCTTTCCATGAGCTATTGTATACTGTATATATATGTATATATACTTTTTGGGTGAACAAAAACCATGGAACTCGCGTCATCGTCACCGAACGCTTTGGGTGAACAAAAATCATGGAACTCGCGTCATCGTCACCGAACGCTTTGGGTGAACAAAAATCATGGAACTCGCGTCATCGTCACCGAACGCTTTGGGTGAACAAAAATCATGGAACTCGCGTCATCGTCACCGAACGCTTTGGGTGAACAAAAACCATGGAACTCGCGTCATCGTCACCGAACGCTTTGGGTGAACAAAAATCATGGAACTCGCGTCATCGTCATGTCATCGCTTTAGCTTTCGCTTAGTTTTCACTTCTATCGGCAGTCCCCTAAAGACTGTCCCGCATGTTTTTTTTGCAAAGCAAAGCTTACATACGTGCGTGGCCTCTCCGTGCGCCGCGGTGGGTCTGCGCCTTTAACCAAGTATATCTACGCCGTTCACCCGCCTAGTACCAATACCTAATGAATGTTTAATCCATTGACAAAACACTGTCAATAGCTAGGCGAAAGGTCAAAACATTTAACGTACGCACTTGACTATTTTATGAGCAGAATGTTTGTCCGGCTGTTTGTGTCACGCCAACATATTATACACACCCTTTCCTTTTGATGTGGCTTTTAAAGGCGTGTGACGGGTTGTGTGTTGGTGGCATAGAGCAGGGAATCCGGAAGCGGCCAGAGTCGCTTTTACAATATAATAATAACCTGATTTTTATTAGTAGTCTATTTTTCCAGGCATGAAATATTAATCTAAGATACGGTTTATGCAAAAACAACTCCTAAAGAAAAAAAACCGGCCAAGTGCGAGTCGGACTTGTGCACGAAGGGTTGCTTACCATTATCTACAATACGGCAAAAAATCATGTCTGTTGTATGGTAGCCCCCTTACATATTTATTTTATTCTGTTTTATAGTATTTGTTGTTATAGCGGAAACAATAATAGATCATCTGTGAAAATGTTAACTGTATAATTATCACGGTTCATGAGAAACAGCCTGATGATAGACGGACAGCGGAGTCTTATAGGGTCCCGTTTTATCTTTGTGTACGGAACCCTAAAAACAGCTGGTCCTTACATTTTGTAAAGTTATGCCTACAAAATTGTACGGAACAGATGTTTTCTTGTTTTTATTTTTGACTGTCTCTTATACGTAGGTAATAAATGGAAAAAAATGGGGCGGTGATAAATCTATTACACTATTAATTTCAATTTTAAATATAATTTATTTACATACAGTGTAACCTTTTTATTAAACCAAAGACTGACCAGCTAGTCGATTCTGTAAACATATTAAAGTGAAGGATTGGGTGAAGTGATCACGAGGTGAGCTGTCAATCCATATAATCAAGGTGGAATGACATCTCACTCTGTGATCAGGTGAATGCCCTGTTGCATTAAGCTCTCCTTTATATCACTACGGTATAATGCACACAAAGTTGAAATACCTAAATTAAGACAAGAAATCAGATGCCAAAAGTTTAGGTTAGGTTAGGTAGGATTTAGAATTTTCAAAGACCGTCAGTCTTTACCATCGGCCAAGAACGCGTATCCGTACTCTGTGTTCAGTAGTAATCGAAAACATTGTCAAATACATAGCCTAGTTTCGCTTATGTTCAGTAAGACACAAGTTGAATAATGGCCGGTTTCAATAACGTATCTAACTACCTTTTTTTTTTTTTTTTGATCTCGGGGCGAAATCCTCATGGAAATCCTCCACCCTGGGGCGGGTGGAGGGGTCTGTCAGACTCTTACTGACTAAAACCACCCCGGTGTTCCATCTGCCACCTACGCCGGGGATCGCGGGAACGTATGCGACTTCCGCAATCCCCGGCTGGTACCAACCGTCAAATAACTGTATAAACTTAAAATTAAAATAAAAGCTCCTAATATGACGTCAATAAATTCGTCCACATCGCCATCGACTGGAAGTGAGCCCAAAAGACTGGCGGCATTGCCACGTTGTATGGCAATGCTTATCCTCTATCCCAGGTAAAAGCCAGCCCTTGGGTCACGCGAAGTGTCAACTAAGCGTTCAGCAAGTTTTTTATATAACGCATGAGCACTCGGACCCCACGGTCCAAGAGTTTCAACCCTAAACGGCTCGAAAATATAATTGCCAACTATGTAGGTATTAGGTATATGTAGGTAGGTAGTATTTCCGCCGCTTAAGGTTCGCCGCAGCCGCAGCGGCAGCACCAGCACGACGAACTAGGAAGATGGGATGGCGCAAGAGTATCGACACAAGCAGCGTCCCACACTAAAGGCCTATTCAAATGTCAAATTAGTTACCAACAGTAGCTGAAACGACCTTTTTGCCTTTCAATCATGACGTTTCAGCTACTGTTGGTAGCTAATTTGACAGTTGGTTAAAGGTAGATACGTTATTGAAACCGGCCGTAAGTAAGTTCGGAGGCAGTGGGTAGGACGCGCAGAATAGAACAGGTATCGACGAGACGTCGAAAGGTTCTGGAGTGTTGACTGCTGACCGGAAGATGCAGCTTTGGAATGCCTCCCACAGGGTGGACCTGTGACTTGGTGAAAGGCCGCGGGAATCTGCTGGATTCGAGATGCAAAGGACCAGTCAATGTGGTGACATTTAGGGGAGGTCATGCCCAGCAGTTAACGTATTTCGGCTGAAATGTTGATGATGATAATGAATAAGTCATACACGTGTCTTCACTTAGTACTCAATTTAGGTATTTCTTGAACTTGGATCAAAATTGGTTCGGTTTTAATTGGGAGTGAAAATGGTATCTACGAAATTGATTCATAAAACATAATTTACTTAATGGAGTAGGAACATTTGAACCTTTGAAGAAGCTCTTATTTCTGTATCCAATACAAGTGTTAATATTTTTATAGATATCGCCTCGAGCCTTCGTGTAGGACATAGAAAGTCATGTTAAATTACTTGGTGAAACTCCACAGAAGTAAGTTAGAGATAGTAATTGATGCTACTACAATAAAAATCTTCCATTTTGATTCTAAATAAGTGATTACTTATGTAATCAATAACGGGAATAATCCTGTATAAGTAACATTGCTTGTACTCAGGATTGTGTTTCTAGTTGTTACATCCTTTTAACTTACCTTCATGAATTTCTACATCTTCACTAAACAAGAAAACAGGAAAGTGAACGTTACACAAAATAATATGAGGTACATTTCAGCTTAATCCTTACGTTGCGTAAATCTGGTAACACAGAAGAAATTCCTTCTAGGCGTCTAAAGCACACACAGCATCGGAACTGCTCTGCCTCAGCTGCATAGTTTTACAACGTAGGAGCTTGAAACAAAACGGTGCAACTGAATATTTTATCAAATAAATTGCGTTTTCTTCGTTTTGTATCGCCACCGTAGCTGGGTGCGACTATACTGTGAAAATGTTATTTCTTATATTTTCTGTTTTGTTAAAATATGGAATAGTTTTGTGTGTAGTTTTAAGAATGTTTTCTTTTTTAAACTACGAAAAAAGAACGATGGAGTAAAAGGATGCAGCGTTGTTAGGCCTCCTACTAGGTGGACCGATGATCTGGTGGAAGTGCGGGAATCCGCTGGATGCACACGCACAGGACCGGTCGATATCGCGACACTTGTAGGACGCCTATCTCCAGCAGACGTCTTTCGACAGAAATGATATTTATTTATTTATTTATTTATAATAAGCACACCAACAGCACTGTCACTTATAATTCAAATAAAATTACATTCAAAATCGGAATTTCAGTAACTATGCAAATGACAGGTATGCATGACATTGAACATAATGAATATTAGAGACAAAAGGAAAAACTAAAATCTGCATCCAGTATATCTAAATCCTGAACACTACAAAAAACAAAACAATTTATATATAGGTTATCATTGTATATTCATATGATGTAGATTTTAACAATTATTTGAAAATTGTTGATTTATTATAATAACAACAGCCTCTTTAATTCAGGCTACTTTGGCCCATAGACATATAGACTACCAAGTATATATATTATTATAACAGGGTGAGTGTTATTATATAGAAAATTAAGCCTGTGTTACTAAAAAACTTCATTTAGCACTATTTTATAGTGCGTTACAAAAGCGGTCCTCGGAAGCGACAGAACACCACGTCCTGCGGCCAAAAGTCCTCCTCCATGACGAGGTGCAAAAAACATGCTGGCACACGCACCACGAACGCCTTGAAGTTGAATTTTATAAATTCATTCGGCCCATTTATTCACCAACCAAGCAGTCCGATGACCAACTTATAATAAGCAAGGTCTCCCAAAACTTATTCTCATTCAAATCAAAAACAGAACGCCAACATAATAAAGAAAGAACTTCAAAATACAAAATCTTTTATACTCCTGTCTGCAAAAAATATTGTTAAAACAAAAGAAAAATCTTGGCATTTCCTTAACGCGGTCACGTTTAGAAATTGTAAAGAATTCGAATGTTTCGTGCGGAAATATAATATAACGTGTGTTCGTCGAGTTTGACATTTTATGTGTTTTAATGATCACGCTTTGCCGTTCGGTGTGAATGTTGCCTTATTTTTTTTTTTCAATGATTTTTCTTGGTGAGTTTGAATTGTGAGACAAATTGAGTTTTCAGTGTCGGATCCAGTGATCAAATTCCTTCTTTGGACTGTTTATGTACACATATTTAACCAATAGATAAGCAGGAAACAGAAAAATAGGTACAAAGGTGATGCTTATTTCTAAAGAAATCTCTTAGTTTAGTGTGAAGCTAAACGAGCTTAATTTTGTGAATAGTAAATAGCGTAGGTACCTTATTCACGTAATTCATGCTGTTTTTTTGTATATTAGTGAGTTTCGATCCACATGCGGTGACGCAAAATGAGTTAGTTAAATGTTTAAGGGGTGATATTTCAACAATCAGTAAACTTTATTTCAAATATGAAATATGGCAGTTTAGCAGCCTTTGCACAGAAAATCTGTGGAACTGCCATATTTATTCTATAAATAAAAGTAACGTGACGATTGTAAAATCGGCTCACAACTCACAAAATTCTGATCACTTGACCACACACTACATGAAACGGCGACTTCATTGGCAAATACCTAAGGGTATTACCACACAAATCGATCGATAGCCGATTGATGCCATCGGTCGACATAGATCGACGTTGATCGATTCGGTCGAGATCGAAGAATACCAGGGGATAAACAATTGAAACCTCACTTATTGATCAACATCGGTCGACGATCGATCGATAGTTGTAGTAGAGACTATTGATCGACGTCGACTAATCAATTCTTTTTTTTTTTTTTTTTTTTTTTTAATTTAATATGGGTTTGCTCTTGACTCTAGTCTAGGTCATAGATGACAGAGACAAAGTCGACGATGGAGCGAGCTTACCCAGAAGAAGCCTGTTCACTCTAATTTTGAAGAGATTAGGGTTGTATGCGTTCGGAAACACAGACGCAGGCAGAGTGTTCCACTCCTTTGCTGTGCGCATTATAAAAGACGTTTGGAAACGTTTAGTGCGAATTGGTGGAATAGCAACAAGGTAGGGATGGTAACTTGCAGTGCGTCTAGATGTCCGATGGTAGAAGGGGGCCGGTGGGATGAGATCGTGGAGTTCCTGGACACTCTCCCCGAAGTACAATCTGTAGAAGACCGACAAGCAGGCAACCTTGGCTCAAGTATCGCTTCACTCTATTTAGGATGCCCAGTTTTTTGGCCGCAGTTTGGGCTTTGTGCTCAATGGTGGCACCAAAGTTGAGACTGGTTGTCAACTCCATGCCTAGGAGCTCGAGCCGATCGGTTACAGGAACAGATGTACCCCGAAAAGTCGGAGTTAGGTCGAAACGACTCCTTTTCGCGGTAAAAAGACATGCTTGTGTTTTGGTGGCGTTAAAAGAGACCAGATTGTCATCACCCCACTGGGAGACAAGACTTAAGGTCAAATTTGTCCGCTCTACCATGGCCTCTCTCAAGGAACGAACTTCTTCCCCGCTGGTTTTTGCGCTAGACAAGTATCTCTCTGAAACCGAACTGTCATCTGCATACCCAACAATACCAGGCTGAAGCAGGTCATTCATGTGCAGCAGGAAAAGAGTTGCAGAGAGAACAGACCCCTGAGGAACTCCGGCATTAATAGCCATGAGGTCAGAGAAGCAGCCGTCAACGACTACTCGGATCGACCGTTCACTAAGGAAGTCTGATATCCAGCTACAAAAATCAGCTGGGATGCCATAAGCAGGAAGCTTGCTGAGTAGACTTGCGTGCCACACCCTATCAAAGGCCTTCGAGATATCGAGCGATACAGCAAGTGCTTCGCCGTGTTTCTCGATGGCTTCGCCCCAGCAGTGCGTGACATACACAAGAAGATCGCCAGTTGACCGTCCCCGGCGAAAGCCATATTGACGGTCACTGAGGAGATCATTGCCTTCAAGGTAGGTCAGCAACTTACTGTTCAGTACCCTTTCCATAACCTTGCACAGAATGGAGGTAATGGCGATCGGTCGATAATGAGCAGGGTCTGCACGGTCGCCCTTTTCTGGCACAGGCTGTACATTCGCAAGCTTCCAGGATTTTGGCACCGTTCTTTTTTCAAGAGAGAGGCGGAACAAGCGTGTCAACACAGGAGACAGTTCAGGCGCACATTGCCTCAACACTCTCGCTGAAATGCCGTCAGGCCCGCTGGCCTTGTTCACATCTAGACTGCACAATACTCTTCGTACCTCTTTCATGTGAACTGCGATCTCCGACATCGAAGAGTCACAGTAACGAGGTACAGTTAGTGGTTGCTTGGAGCCAGCGTCCAGACGTGAATTGCTAGCAAAGGAAGATGCAAATAAATTTGCTTTCTCACTTGCAGAGTGGGCCAGCGACCCATCAGGTTTCAGCATTGGTGGTAAAGTGGGCCGACAAAAGTTCATTTCAACCGCTTTCGAAAGGGACCAGAACAGTTTACTACCCGGAGAGTGAGATGCTAGTTTGGCCCCGATACGCAGAATTAAAAGTTCTCTTCCTCGCGCGAACCCTGCGTGCTCTAACTTTTTGGTCGCGGGCCTTGACCCAAGCTTGGTAGGCAGACTCTTTTCGGGCCTCAGCGTGGGCGCACTCTGCATTATACCAAGGCCGGGTTTTGTGACCGAGCGGGATGTCGGAGAATGGAATGAAATATTCCATCCCCTGCCGAATCACGTTCACAATCATGTCGGCACAACAAGACGGGTCACCCGAGGAAAAACACACATGCCGCCATGGATAAGACGCAAAAAAGTGCCGCATCTCATCCCAATCTGCTGACTCGTATCGCCATACTCGTCTCGTGCCTCTAGGGCTCTCATCTGGAGGAGAGCAGGTCGACACGGATTTCACCAGGCAGTGGTCAGATGTTCCCAGCGGGGCTGAGACCGATACTGAGTGACTGTTCGGATCAGTTGTCAGCAGAAGGTCCAAGCAATTGGGTGTATGGCCGTCAACATCCGGTACCCGAGTTGCCACATTCACCAGCTGGGTTAGATCTAGCGTTAAAGCAAACTTGCGCGCTTCTAACCCAGCATGGTCAGTTCTCTGGTACGGGAACAACCATTCTTTGTGGTGGGCGTTGAAGTTCCCCAGAAAAATGAGCTTCGCTGTTGGGTACCGTTGTTGGGCTACGTCAGTCGACTCCACGAGGAAATTGAATAGTGCTGTTGTCTCCTGGTCACCACTGTGCGATCGGTAAACGCCGATGTAGAGAAATTTCTCCACGCCAGTGTCCACAAGTAGCCATATGGCAGAAAAACCCGATTTCTCAAAGCAACGGAGACGACGACAACAAATGTCATCGCGGACGTACACACAGACCCCAGCCTGCTTCTTGAACTTGTGTTCAAGAGAGTAACCCGGGTAGTTGAGGTACGCCCAACGGGGTTGCTATCTTCGTCTCCGTCAGAAAAAACAGGTGCGGCTTCTCGGCCTCAAGGTGATGATGGACCGGATCGAGATTGGAGTGCAACCCCCTGATATTAGTGAGGTGCACTTTAAGTGGGAGGAAGTGCAGCCGTTGTTTACCCTTTTTCTTCTGTTTAACTTTTGACATGTTATCGAGTAGTTGGGGGAAAAAGTCGAATTGTCGAGGCGCTGCTCAGTGAACCAAGTGGAACACTAGAGCTAATCCAACCTATGGGGAACTCATATGGAGACTGCGGGGACGCCCGAACCCCCCCGGATATGGCCACCGGGTCCTCCCATCCAGTCGCCGGCTGGCACGGTGGAACATACCGGGATTTTTCGCGAGTTGGCGGGGCAGCCTTTGGCACGTGGCTGGCGTGCTACTTGGGCCCCCTACTGACTGCGGTCGGCCAACGGCTGGCACCGTGCTTCGGATCCCGCTACCCTCCAAAATGAGTTACCCGGCAAGTGTTGCCAAGAGACCAAGACCGGTTCTGAACAGCGCAACTGACAACTTCCTTCTCCCCCCAAAGGCACTGGCACTCCCACACACCGACGGAACACAGCAAGCTGCTTGGCGCCGGAATCCGGTGGGATGGTGGTCGCGAGCCAGGCGGCTCCTTGCGGAGCCTACCACCGCTTAAGTGAGATCGTTCAGCCGTACTACAGGCAAGCCTGTGGTGCCGTTGCCCGGGGTGGACCGCTAGGAGGTAGATCCCAAACCACCCCAAAAATTCTACTATCGATCGATGGCATGGATTGACGTCGACTTATAAATGCCACCATCGATCGATGGCATCTATCGACGATTGATCGATTGGTGTGATGATGACAGCCAGGTGGAGGAGTATTTCGACGCTTAATTAATGTTCGTATTCATCCGCATCGCTGTCGACTGGAAGTGTACCCAAAAGACTGGCGGCCTTGCCACGTTGTATGGCAATGCTTATTCTTTGACCAAGGTAAAAGCCAGCCCTAAAAAAGAAAGAAGCAGTTTATTTGTAAAAAACATTTTAAAATGTTTTAAATCTCAGATCCACGTGCAGTAAATGTATTTCCGTCACCACCCCTCGGTCAACATATCGATGGCACGTTAGACGCAATCTAGTTAGTGTCCGAGCGAATAACGAACTAAACTGTTTGGTTTTTCAACCAAAATCAATTTGTGTGCTAAAACTGGTTTTATATGTAGCTTGTGTGTTGTGCTGAAAACGTGTGACGTTTCATGTTCTTCTCGGCACAAAGTATAAGAATGCAGTGAGGTGTTTTACTCGCCGTACGCTTAGCTGAACTCCACAGGAAGCGTGTAGCTGTTTACATGAATGTATTCTAAGTAATTTTCTGCCCTTTATTTGACTCAACCTTAAGTCAGGCATCTCCATAAAAATTACAGTTACCTACTTACGTAACTAGTTATGTATAAAAAATTTATTCTTATTTATAGACACTCTATGTAGGTGTTCAGTTTTTCTGTTGCCTTTTTAGGATTCCGTATCCAAAGGGTAACCAACGGAACGCTATTACTAAGCCTCCGCTGTCCGTCCATCCATCCGTCTATCTGACAGCGGGCTGTATCTCAAGAACCTTAATAGGTAGACAGTTGAAATTTTTCAATTGCCGCTAAAACAACAAATAATAAAAATTAAATTGAGTTCAAAATGAAAGGGGGCTCCCATACAAGAAACGTGTTTTTTTTCGGTTTATGGTACGGAACCCTTCGAGTGAGAGTCCAACTCGCCCTTGGCCGATTTTTATTATTGGTAGACTCACCTTTGACCACAATCTCACCTGATGGAAAACGATGATGAAGGTGCTTGCCTAGAAGTAACCTATTCACTCTTGACTTAAGAACCCCCAGGTTATATCTTTCAAAAAACACAGCAGTGCACGGCGATTAAGATGAGTAGGAAAAATGTTATATAATATTTTAATAATATTATACGATGAGGTGATATTAATAGGTACAAAATACCATCTCCAGAGGAAAATTAATAAATTTGATATACAGAGTGAATTTGATTTAGGTCAGACTACTGGAAGCTAAACAACAGCAATGCGCAATCATTCACTCGCGGTGTGGAAATGCAGTTGCACGCCAGGATACGATCTGTCATAACCAAGGTGAAAATCGTTAAACCGAGTCCGTACTCAGGTTTGTTCCAGGCTCACTGTAAAAGGGCAAAGGATTAACTTTCCTGCAAAAGATACCATGAAGAGTCGACATAGTCGATTCCTCTTTAAATGGGCATTGTTATATTTGTTTATTAATATACTAACTACCGCCCACGGCTTCGCCCGCGAGAATGTCGAAAATTATCCCAAGGTCTCTCGGGATAAAGTATTTAATGTGTTATTCCAGACTATATTCTACCTCTGTGCTAAATTTCATCAAGATCCGTTCAGCCGTTCTGACGTGATTGAGTAACAGACATCCATCCAAACTTTTGCATTTATAATATTTGCCCACGACTTCGGCCGTCAACTGTCACGGTTCATGAGGTACAGCTTCGTGACAGACGGACAGACGGACGGACAGCGGAGTCTTAGTAATAGGGTCCCAATTCACCTTTTGGGTACGGAACCCTAAAAAGAAAAGATGTTTTTAATGTTAAGTAATAAAAAACTTATTTCCGTTCAATCCTTTTTATTTGTTGTAAACAGTCTTATAATCGAGCGATGAGTTTACATTTTATTTTTATACGTAAACAATATTTCAATTTGGCTGGTTTATCTAAGCAAATACACGATCTAATCTCACAATTATTTCATCGTTGTCATTACATTACATTTAAAGATACACCTTAAGACAATATTTACAAGAATTGAAACAATGTAATTGAATTACGTTCCCTCGTTTTAGTTTTGAAGCGCGAAGCGTTTTGAGTGTGATGTAGGACAAGAACTTATCAGCCGGTCTATTCTGTCAACATTTTACAGTTTAAAGTTAGTTGAGTGAGCATGAAGTGAACTGTCATTTCATCTTCTTTGTATGGTTTGACAGCTCACTTCATGTCAAAGTCAAAGTCAAAGCATTTATTTCAAATAAACCATTATCAGGTACTTTTGAATTGTCAAAGTCAGTCCGTCAAAAACATGAAGCTATTTGCACGTTTCAAAGCGTAGATCTCTATGGAGAAGAACGTGCAAGAAACTCCACGGACACTCTTTTAAATCATTTTTGTGTTTACAAAAATCCTGGTCACATTAATCTTGTTGCTTCTATATATGAGAACAATGTATAGAAAGAAAAAACAATTTAAAGTATTAAATATTAAAATGAGGCAGTGGCAACTAAGGGATGACCAGTCTCCACCGATGGCGCCCGCGTATGTTCAATTCACCTAAGCTAACACAGTGAGAGGATTACAGAATCGCACTGCTGATACAGTGTATATTTTGTGAGTGACTTAGCAACAGCCAATTGGGCTGTGGGGACGTCACACAGCAAAATCACACGTACCTACGTTATGGGATACACAAATAAATGCATTGACTAAATGCATTTTGTCATTTAAACAGTATTCATTGCGTGTTTAACTTTGTAGAGCAGACGTGTTTTAAAACTAATGCGGCAACGGTTCTAGGTTGGTTGATTGTGAATATTTGATTTTATTTATTGTTTGATTGGGTTATTGTTTTCTTTTTTAAATTCGAATATTTATAAAATCATTTGGGAAATAGAAAGTGGTTCAGAAAAGTTTCTAAAACCGGTAGTAACTTGCAGGAAAAGATTTTTAGTTGGCTTGCTCTCCTCCTCCAATGACTCCAAACATAAAATTCGAGTACAAAAATATCAAAGAGACAATCAAACTACTATAGTAGGCGCCAGATAAATGTGGAATAAAGTATATTGACCTTTCCCTAATAACTGTTCATAGGTACCTGAACAATTAAATATGAATCGTTTTTCATTATTAGACAATGTTAAGGATCACGAGAGATGATGATAAGCTTTGTGTCATTAATTCCGTTTTTCAAATTAAAAATGTCAATAATTGTAGGTGGGTCAATGACCGTTATTCCACGATTATCTGGCGCCTACTATATAACAGTTTTATCTGCATTGATTGGATTATAATAAAATCAAAATATTTATATTTGAAATACCTCGCATAGTAATATTAAAAGTGAATTCTGATGCCTTCCGGAAAAATATTTCGGTCAGAATTTTTACGGTTATTACTATAAATTAAAGGTTCGGATTTTTATATAAAAACCGTGGATTTACGCTCCCACAAATAAGAGCGATGCGAAAATACACCAAAGATGTGACGACGCTTTTTCGTAGAAATTATTTTATCTGTAAAGCATTTTTTTACAATTTATTTGAAACGCGTCGTTGCATTGTTCCTATATATTGGCAGAATATTAAAATAGACTGATACGAGATGATTTGGCTTACTTTTTTTCCAATAGAGCATTTCACAGGATTTTTCATTGCATTTTAAGGCTTCGTGAAAAGCAGCATGAAGATAATGCTTAAAAATATCAATCAATAACGGAGTGTGAGTTTTTAAAAACCTTTAATAACAGAGAATTAACTACAAACACACGCACGTCTAATTAATTGCGTGTGACGCCACTCGCATGTCACGCCATCATGAATTTGCGCCGTCCACATTTTGCGTGACAAGGATAGAAGATAAACTTCAAAATCTTGTATTTCTGTTCTTTTAACCGATTTTATATTTGGTTTTTTGATAGTATTAAAATTGTCCATACATCACACCCAGAACCCATCTTAACAGTATGTACAGAGTGACAATAACTACGTGAACAGGTATAGCAAGGTGACGTAACACAGCAGCAGGGTTATCATAGTCCTCTCCCGGTGGAATGGTCGGCAGCCGCCTTTAGCCGCCTCCGTCAGACCTGCGGTACGAAAGGATCAGGTTATAGTTGCGTTTTGGATGTGCGGCTTGGTAAAGTACTGTGGGTCTGGAGATAGCTTTGTTCTTTGATGATTTGCATTAAAATTAGAAAGAAAAAAAAAACACGTTTATTCCGCCAGAAATAACGCACAAAAACACGCAATAAAAATAATAACAATTGACTTCACTAGCATAGAAAAAAAATATATAAATAGGTTTCGCAATGGGGTTCAATTATTTCATTTGTTTAGTGGCAAACACTGTTTCTATTTTTTAATTAGTTCTGTCCTTTGATCATTTGCATTAAAATTATTTAAGAAAAGGGTTTAAGAAAAGGGCTCAAATATGCCGTTCGTTTTTGGGCAAACCGTTATTTTCGACATAATAGTTGTGTCCTGTAATCATTTGCATAAAATTTACTAACAAAAAATATTAAAAATACGCAGTGCTGGTTTGGGAATAGGGCCCAAATACGTCGTTCGTTTGTAGGCCAACCCTTCAACTAATTTTATCATATTGTCAAAGCCAAATGAAATTTTTACACGACACTGCACAGGTTCGTATTAAATTACTGCCCGAGTGGGGTCACCTTATTTTTTTTTTGTTTGTACAATGCATTATAAATTCTTTTAATATAACCACTAGGCCCAATTTCTCGAACGAAAAACATTACTGTGACAAATTGTAAAACGCGCGTTATCTAGCCGTGATTGGTAAAATGAGTTTTTCACAACCATAGTATCACTTGATTTGTGTTTAATTTATGACAGGTCAAATAATTATATTCCAAAAACCGGGTTTTGACTCGTCATTAAGTATCGATGTTAAATGTAAATAAAAATCAACAAGAAACACGATGAAACAAGTCGCAAAGAAAAAAACGCTAGAGGTTTTAAAAAACGCTAGAGGGCGTCGTGTGCCCCCAGCTGTGAATAAGATGAAAATTAGGCTCAGACTTCACTGACGCAATTTGCCTTGCGAATAGTCTTTATAAACGATGCTACGAGAATGAATAAACTCTATTCATTGCCGTCAATAGTCCGTTCTCCAATATCGGAACAGTTCCAATGAAATATTTTGTAAGAGGTATCAATAGGAATATTTGCGATATTGCTACTGTTGCCTATTGGGTTGTGATTGTTATTGCAAGGTAGAAGCGATGAATAGAACAAAGTCACTTACTCCTACAGAGTGCATGTAGAGGAAAAGTTTACAATGCGTAGCAGAATGAACTTTTATTATTGTACCAACAACCAAATCGCCAAAAAACAGGTTTTCAGTACATTTTGTCGGGTTATCTTAATATATAAATTCTTCCGTTACTGACTGACTGACAAGGTTCATAATGATGAGTACTCCTAAGAGGTATGGCGTTTATTCTGTTACGCGTTGTGTACTTCTATTACTACATAAAAAAACTGTTTAATAAAATTAGAGGATAAGCTGATATTTTTCGATTCCCAGTGAAAACGTTTATATTTTTAAGGTTTTTCACTTCCTGAAACTTTTTCAAAGAATTTAAATAGGGTGGATTTTAATTCCTTGTAAAACTATCAGCACCTATACATATATATGTATATTAACCTATACATATATATAACACATATATAATACTGTGTATATGTGTTATATGCTGTTGTTTTGGGATAGGTTATCCACTTACCACCAGCAACGCTGATCTGATTGCCGAAGTCTTCGGAGTATGAGTTAAGTTTTATTTCTGTGAACAAAGAATTTTCTCTTAACATATTTTTATTACAAGAAATTCAACAAATGAAACTTGAAACTCATTATGATGACTGTTGAGGCAATCAGCAAGTTTGGTAGCCAGAGTCACAGTATAAATATGAACAATACAGAAACTAAGCCTAGGTGATAAAATAATTACTTAAACTCCATTTAAGCAACGGGGTTGTAACTTTTAATGTTTTTGATATTGTTTTTTTTTGTATTAAAACATTTTTGTTTTATGTAGTGATCAATCAATCGAATTGAAATAACTAGCTTACAAATACAATTTAAATAGGTAATCTCAGCAAAAGACGATGGTATAAAACACGGGAAACAGTTTAATATTAACACACAACAGCTTGTAGAAATATATTATGTATACTACGCAATACGCTAGTGGCATTTTTAAAAAGATTCCGGAGATAAAATTGTAAGTGACTGCTCGTCTTGACGCGGCACTCAATACTGACAGTACCGCGGCAACCGCTTAGGGGTCTCGTCGATGCGCATGTTAGTGTGAGTGTGTCGTTTCGAGCGTTTGTAGGTAGTTTCCATACTGTTCATATTTATACTGTGCCAATGTCTGCTTTCTGCTCCTGCTTGATGTTAATTGAGATTTCCACAAAAAAAAATTGTCCTTTCTCTTTGTCATATCACAGTTGGACTGTCTAAAGAGCGTCAAATAAAGTCTCTCATTTAAATTTTGTAAAGTTACCCTGTGTATTTTAATCATAACGCATTCTCTCATGGTCCACTCACCATAAAGTCGGAGCGTCCCCTCACTCTTGCCCAGCGAGTTGGTACTCACGCAATTGTAAGTACCGATGTCACTCCGGGAGAACTGTCTGATAGTCAGCCACATCGTCACCTGGTACGACTGCTTCTCTTCTGTTATTGTGTACTTGGGCCTGTAACAAATAGAATTGTATAGTCACATATTTTTTTGGATTTTTTCCCAAACAGTTGAGGACGGCTTCAAAAAGTAATAAACTAGTTGGCTGAAGACAGCCAAATCCTGCGCAATTTAACATGCACTCACTAACAAAGGTTCTGTATGGTGTCGGACGTTGAAGAATAGCACCATCCTATCACTTCCCGTGTGTCGTAAGATGCAACTAAGGGACTCACCAGAGAATGAGCAGCAGTATTCTCTGTGCTTCTGTGCATTGCAACAGCTACACTGCGATCACCAACCCGCCTACCAAACGCAACGCGACTATGGCAACACCCCCCCTTGGGGGCGGCCTATGTCCAGCAATGGACGTCATTCGGCTGGTATGATGATGATGTTGACTAACAAAGACACATTCACTTGTTTCGGGTATGGTGACTAGTTTCCATTAATGTTTTGATATTCTATTGGCTGTCATAACTGTCTTTTACCAACAAGAGACTAGCTGTAAAATTCTTCTACGCATTTTCAATCTAAACTTATAATTTAACACAACATGCCAGACCGCTAATTGACCAACTTTTATTAAAACTTCACCCTAGGACTGCAGACTAGGTTTTGTAATAATTTTCCAGAAGAATTTTCTAACTATACAGCTCTGATAACTGACATGATAATTTGCTTTGTAACTACCTCTAGTTAGCTGCAGAGTAATAAACACGAAAGGAAAACATAATGCTTTTCCTTTTTGAATGGGAATTTTAAACCAAGAATTCTCTACAACATAACTTTACCTGAAAAAAAAAACAACGGGTTGCACTCCGGGAGTGTCGGCAGAAGTGAAAACTTGAACATTAACATTGTGCATTTTTGATATTTTGGAATGGTTAGGGAATAATTTCGCACGAATTGGTTTAATTATCGGTATAAAAGTACCTACTATCATTTATGTGGTAAAATACAATATTCATTTATTGCGCTATCGTACACAATCATGACAATTTATATTACATTAAAAATTTATCACTTCAGAAATATTACAATTATTTTACATTAAAAAGTTCATCTTAACGAAACAGCAGGAGCAGGCATACATTTTCGCCACGCGGTAGAAAGAGAGCCCACATTACTTCCTCTCCTCCCGGTCTACTCTCCCTCCGTCTTACGAATTTTCGATTAGATCACGTGTCACAATGAAAAAGTGCACAACGCCGCTAAAGAAGTTTTCACTTCAAAAATGGTTTAAAATTTCTGGCGCAGAGATTAATCGCAGTTTGGGGCCGCAGAGTACTACTATAATACCTACTGGTATTTGGGGCTAAATAAACTACGGCAGCCATATTACAAGACAATAGTGGTAAATTGCACGGATTGGTGCAGGGTAAATGTTTTGAGGTCTTTCTTTAGCGATGTTCTAAGTTTAAAAAGTGCTGATTCAGCCCAGCTTTTGCAACTGACTTTTTAAATGGCTTGTATTCGATTTTGAAATGACGTACCTATAGGTTACCTACCCTTTTTTTTAAGGATGGGAAATCGTCAAATGACTTCTTCCGCTCTGGGTGGAGCGGAAGGGCGTGTTAGAGTCTTGCTGACTAAAACCCATCCGTGTTCCTTCTAAAGCCCTTTGCGTTCCTGGGCCGCGGTGACTCTTTCGAACAAATTCCGCAACCCTGGCAGGAGGTTACCTACCTTAGAAAAATAAACTTTCCAATTACAAGATCATGAATGAAACAGAATTGGATAATATAAAATATAGATGAAAAAAATCACAACACCACCAGCCAATAGGAACCACCAAATAATTACAGTATTTTCCTTAAATATCCAGAATATCTCGCTACCAAAGAAACGTTTCACTTTATAAATATTTATGTACGGTAATTTGAAACACCAGTATGACTGAACGTCGATACATAAAACGTAAAATGTACGAGTGGGTTGTGTAAACAGGCCCCTGGGTGTATTTATAAAACAAAACAAGAACTTGAATGAACGTATTTCTCAGTAAAAAGGGAAGATTTGGTTACATGCTTTATTTGTTTGGTACTGTGAAACTTCACAGTTTTACTTAATTATGTGACATATTCGGAGTAGCCCGTGGCTAAATAATAACAGCCGCACGGGTCGATCTTCAAGGTTAAGCAACGCTTGCCGAGGTTGGTCTGTGGATGGGTGACCATCTTAACACATCGAGACTCCTCCATGTCTCGGAAAGCACGTTAAGCCGTTGATCCCGGCTGTCATTTGTACATCTTTGGCAGTCGTTACGGATAGTCAGAAATCAGAAAATTTGATACCAGTCTTGCCAAGGATTACCGTGTTACCCAGTTAATGGGTTGTGGAGGTCTAGTAGGCAGCCGCTCCTTGTTAAATACTGGTATTCAGCTAGATCCGGTTCGACTGGAAGCCAACCACAACACAGTTGGGAAAAGACTAGGCAGATGATGATAATGATGTGACATATTTGCGACTAAAGCGTCATCACTCCGTATTAAGAGGACGCCAGACGGACCACCTTGGAATAGACCATTTCCTATTATTATCGAAGACAGACCTAAGCTTTCAGCGTTTAGAAAACCAGCAGCCTCTTATAATACTGTAAAAAGGGTCTACAGGAAAGAATTTCTTCTAATAATATTTATTACAGTATACCAAAAAACATAAACAGTTTTGTTAGAAAAAGAAAATAACCATAGATTAGTAAAAAAAATCCAACAAAACCAAATTCCTAATTAAAAAATTGTTCTGAGAATTTGATTTTAGAATCGAACAATCAATGTTTAGATCAAGTTTAGATTTTCGTTTATAAATAAGTCTACTCATTTCTGCAATTATATTTCTTTATGTATCAAATACTATTAAGTGCTGAATCAACCCGTAACGTAACTTCCCTCAATAATATTTTCATCCAGATATTTTTTTAAAACATTTATGAAATGAAACTGTATCCAAACATACGAAAAAAAACATACTTCTCTTGTACTATGAATCGTTTACACTGAGGCTGTATTGGAGAATTGCTCTTTACCCAAACACAGCTACGCATGGTTAACGTTCGACGCAACCAATTGCCATGCTTTACGTTATCAACTGAACCAAATAATTGAATCAGTGTTTGTGATTCCTGCGTATTGACTAAAGGCAAACACGAATGTAGGAATAAACGAATAATTTCAAATGTGTGCCTGAAATAATGTGATTTGATACGTCAACGCATGTTTTGTTTGTCGAGCCTAGAATGAGCAAATTTCTTTTATTATTAGTGCACCTTTTCTGACCTCATATTCATTATTTCAGCCGAAAGACGTATTGCTAGACATAGGATTCCCCGAACTGTCACCACGTCTCGTGGTCCTGTGCGTCTCGCTTGTAGTGAATTCTTGCGGCCTTTCCCTTGTCATTGGACCACTATGCAACTACTATACCTGAACTATATTGTCTATGCATGGCATGCCTACAACTAGTTGAAGGCACGTGGTGGCCGAGGGGGCGCCCGATGCTGATGTCGCAGCTCGCGCGCCCCCTCAGCCACCGCGTGCCTCCAACCAGTTGTAGGAATGCCATGCATAGTCAATATAATTATGTCACTTTGATCATCAGTAGGTAGGTATACTAAACTATAGTCAAAATACCACGTAATGGAAGATATAGTATCATTTTGTGAACCTCAGCCACCCGGGCCTCTATGATGGGCCAATAATAATCATGATTCCGTTGCAAAAGAGAAATATAGTTGTACAGAATGAATAGAACTATCCCTTTTTCCAACGTCAAAGAAGGAGGGAAGATTTATGTTCTACGTCATAGCAGTGGTGACAAAATCTCCAAATACATACAACCCTAATCTCTTCAAAATTTGAGTGAACAGGCTTCTTCGGGGTAAGCTCGCTCCACCGTCTACTTTGTCTCTGTCATCTATGACCTAGACTAGAGTCAAGAGCAAACCCATATTAAATAAAAAAAAAAGTTACGAACTTACCCATCAAGTAACATCTCCCCTCTGTTCTTAATCCAGTAGTTGATGGTGTTCGGATGTGCCTCCACGTAGCACTTTAATTTGACGTCGGTGCCCAGAGGAGCACCCAGCAACTGATTTGGCACTTTCACTGTGGGTGCAACTGTGGACAAAGAGATATTTATTAGGGATGGATGGTCTTCGAAAAGCAAGAAAAAATATCATCAGGAGTCTTGCTGATGCCATCATGATTCCGTTATAAAATATGCGTCAGGTTTATCTGCGTGCCCTGCTCACATATTAATTATAGTGGTTCTAAAAATACAAGGTCTGATAATGACGTAGGTAGTCCTCCAACCAGCACTACTAAAGGAATAAAAAAATTTTTTTATAACTTCAGGTTCCAAGACCTGCTTAAAAAGACTATTTTTACTGCATTGGTCATCACGGCACACCGACACAATAACCATCATTGCAAAATTTAAATAATCATTGCAGATTTTTACTGAACTATTTTAGACTAGCGGACGTCACGCGGTTACACCCGCGTAGTTCCCATTCCCGTGGGAGTACGGGGATAAAAAATAGCTCGCTGATATTGTAGCTATCCATTGCTGAAAGAATTTTTCAAATCGTTCCAGTAGTTTCTAAGTTTATTCGGTAGTTACAAAAATACAAATATTTCCTCTTTATAATATTAGTATAGAAGTATAGATATGGATATAGAAGTATAGATTGCTGCGAGAGCCTTTTAGGAAATAGCATTTTCCAGGAATACTCTTCTCACACTAACTTAATAACAGAAATGTAAAAAACATACATTCCATTTCTTGTAGTGAATGAGGGCGACCAAGTAGACACGTTCTGTCAGTCAAATCTTTCTTATGAACGTACAACAAGGACTTTATTGAGGCAACAGCTGTTCGCATCAAGACATTCGTTCCAAAGGACTCCTAAGTTCATGATACTTTGAGACGATTTTCTAGACACTTACGGTTCCTTGGAAGGTATTATGTTTTTAAGGAATTCCAAAATATTAATTCAACTCCTCATACCGTGGATCGAAACGAGAAATGGGCGATAAAGAACACTGAATGGGTCCCATTGAATGATAGACAACATCGTGGCAGACTAAAGCGACAATAGCGGGATGAGCTCGACTTCTACCAAAAAGAACCAGCTCGTACTAGCAAAGGACAAAATTGTGAGAAAAGGAGATTAAGAGGCTTTTACCCAATAGTGGAACGAAATAGGCTAAACACGTATACATAGTAGATGCTGTTTATGAAGTTAAATTATTATCTTTAGAATTTGATAAGTCGTTTCTTGTGAAGGGAAGCTTACACAAGTCTTCATCACCAAATAGTAATCTATACTTATAAAATAATTAAGCTGAAGAGTTTGTTTGTTTGTTTGAACGCGCTTATCTCTGAAACTACCATTTGGATTTGGGAAATTCTTTTTGTGTATGATATCCACATTCATAAGAAAGACTATACTGGAAATTCCTACGGGAACGAAAAAAAACCGACATATGCGCGTACAAAGTCGAGGGCAAAAGCTAGTATTGAAATAACGTTGTCAATTTATCCTAAATTTAGTTTCTTTAAGTCCAAATTATAAAGTTGTTAACTACATAAATAAACAGCTATTTCAGTATAATTACCAATCAGGGCTTTCTAAGAAATATCCACTTTTGCGAAGTTGACGCCAAACCAAAGTCGATACCTTTCACCGAACGATTTCCAGGGATTTAAACAGATGACAGAGTACCGGTTACTTTGTGATTTTAGCCTTTAAGAGTCTACAATTTCCCCAGTACAATTTTACTTGAAAAGAAACTGCACTCCAGGCTCTCCTTATCTTTTTTTCGTGCCATTTTTTATAAAGGTTTCACCGAACAAACTTACAACTTTTTTTAACGTCTGCAACGAAATATAATTCCCAGGCCGTCTTTTCATTATTACTCATTAAAATTCATTGAAAATGATTAAATCTCTAGTTTTATACTTGTTTGAACATTTTAATACAACTTTACTAAGCCGTTGTGGACTGCAGTTAATCTTTTGCCGTCAAAACTTCCTTCACTTTGCAGTTTTAAGAATATGAATATTTTCTTGTGGTGTTGATGTTTGGAACAACATCTGACATTGGCAGAAACTGGTTATTAACCCGGTTTTCTATTGGCTTTACCTAGAACTGATGTTATCTAAAATTCATTCCGAAATATAAATCAATATAAAAAAAATTGGTTCTCTGTAAAGTCGATTTACGGACGATAGTTTAACGTGAGAACGTCATAACAAAACATTGATGAAATGATCGTAACGTTACAATGAGTCATCCTTTTTCGTGCATGCAGCCGGCGTTCATCGATTTATTAGACGTTGTCACGTCAAAAATATACATGAAACCTTAGAACCACAAAAAGAAAACTGCAAACGAGATATTTGTTAGGAAAAGGAGGTATTTATTTTTACTTTTCTTTCTTTGGTTAACTTTAAGTCGGTAAAACTTATACTGTTCAAATTTTTGGGAACTTTAATTATTTGCTTGAGTGCTTATTTCCCTTTTATTTATAATTGTAACTCACTGCACATATGTATTTAAACTGTTCGTAGAGAGAGTAATATTGTAATAAACACATTAAAAAAAATCGTCCAAGTGCGAGTTGGACTCGCACATGAAGCGTTCCATACCATCGTATAAGATTTATTTAATAAATATATATATTTATATTAAGCAGATATAGCAAAACAAACTCTGACTCTCTCATGACTCTTGAAATGCACACAGCATTTCAAGAGTCATTATTAAGATCGTCAAAAAAACACGTATTTAGTAGTGGAGCTCTTTCATTTTGAATTTAATTTTGTAATAGCGGCAACAGAAATAAACACTCAACATATTTTCAACTGTCTACCTATAACGGTTCATGAGAAACAGCCCGCTGACAGACAGACTTAAGGACAGACGGACAGCGAAGGCTTAGTAGTAGGGTCCCGTTGGTTACCCTATGGTTACGGAACCTTAAAAAGGGATTCAGCTGTCAAAAAGTCTGATGTATTTTAAACCAACTTCATTGGCACCGGAACTCTCGAACCGAAACACATTGGTCCAGCTTGATAGCCAGAAAATATCTAAACGTAACTCTTCTATTAAAACCATTGCTAATAAAAACAAAAGATCTCAAAATAGAAAGATAAATCTTGCATCTATTCAGCAGGACCCGCTCGCTGCAAAGTCACGTTTCCTGGTTACTACTACATAGAGGACTTGTATCATTTTGGATGCCATCCAAATTCGTGACGGGAGCAACCCTGAACGGATTATATTATTCAAAGTGACAAACAAACGAACGGGGGCATTTTATATTGGTTTTTGGGGAAGGGGGGGTTGTGGATAGTTTTCGTTGTTTTGTTAAAGGATAGGCCTATTATGGGTACATGAAAATTCTGTGAGGGTTTTTACTGATGGTCTCTTGGATAGCCCTTTCCGTCTGATGGTCCGGTCTTATCCGAACTAATATTATAAATGCGAAAGTTATATGACACAGTGAATTTTTTTATGGATGGGACATCATCAAATGACTTCTTCCGCTCTGGATGGAGCGGAAGGGCGTGTCAGACTCTTACTGACTAAAACCCATCCGTGTTCCTTCTAAAGCCCTTTGCGTTCCAGGGCCGCGGTGACTCTTTCGAACAAATCCCGCAACCCTGGCAGTACTGATGGTCTCTTGGATAGCCCTTTCCGTCTGATGGTCCGGTCTTATCCGAACTAATATTATAAATGCGAAAGTTATATGACACAGTGATATAATGGTATGAATGTTTGTTGCTCTTTTGATTTTGATGAATTTTCGTCCAGAGATAGATCGATGAAGGCGATCTATAAGAACGCGCGGAAAAACTAGAAGGTATTTAAATAAATTAAAGGGTTTAAAAATAAAAGTCACATACTGCTTAACAAACAAACACTAAATATTACCACTAATTCGATTTACAAACGTGTTTCTTTTTTTAGTCTGAATTAATATGCACCTATACCTGTGTGTGTGTAATTGGTTTTTGAATAGTATCTCTGAGTGTGCAACTTGTGACTATATTTATACAATAGTATATCTGAATCTATAAAGTACAAGTTCATAAAAACATATATTACCGATCCAGAATGAGTTGAACCGCATGTTTTTTTTTTTTTTTAAGGATGGGAAATCATCAAATGACTTCTTCCGCTCTGGGTGGAGTGGAAGGGCGTGTCAGACTCCTACTGACTAAAACCCATCCGTGTTCCTTCTAAAGCCCTTTGCGTTCCAGGGCCGCGGTGACTCCTTCGAACAAATTCCGCAACCCTGGAACCGTATGTAGCCCCGGGATTATCAATTCGATTTCTACACACGTTTGAAAGGTCGATGACTACTGAAAGTCCAACCCGCTTATCAGCGTCAATGTCGCATCTGATTGTCAAAAGCTCTTTTTGATAACAAATTTGGGGAAGACACAGTGAATTCCGAATCTCCCAAACTTTGCTGGCAGAATTGTTATGCCTGGAATCTGACAGGTGGCGTTGGTGAGTTAACTTTCCCGGTATTTACTGTGGTAAATAATATTATTATTGTAATAATATTTAATAATCCGCAATGATATTATTGTTAGGTATTACGACTCGATTAACTTTTTGAACGCCAGAGCATAAGCACATCGGCCTACCCCGACGTCCCCGACGCTAAGCCACAAATTTGCCGTACTTTTTGTCACATATTTGTGACGTTCGGCGTGTAGGGCACGCGCTTGCTTATCAAGTGACAATGTCGTTCAAAAGGTTAAGAATGGAGCCTATATCTGGCTTGTCTCTTGGTTACTTAATCAGCATGTGAAGTTCTTACAGCTTAGACTTATGCCTCCTTCTTGCAAGATCTATTCGCAACCTACATTTGAGGATCGTGAGATGATCATTCGACAGGTGAATATTGGTTGGGGGACGTCACATTTTTTTCGAATTTATGGTTCTAGAATATATAAAGAATGGCACTAACAAAAAGGCACAAAACAAGTTTTCAGGACAAACAATCGTCACAACAACGATTCTGTTTTATTTTGTTTTCTCATAACGTTTTCCTTCTCCGTTCCAAATGCAATCCTGATGAAATGTATTGCACTAATACAATAAAATAGAATATAATAGAATAGAATAGAATAGAATAGAATAGAATAGAATAGAATAGAATAGAATAGAATAGAATAGAATAGAATAGAATAGAATAGAATAGAATAGAATAGAATAGAATATAATAGAATAGAATAGAATAGAATAGAATAGAATAGAATAGAATAGAATAGAATAGAATAGAATAGAATAGAATAGAATAGAATAGAATAGAATAGAATAGAATAGAATAGAATAGAATAGAATAGAATAGAATAGAATAGAATAGAATAGAATAGAATAGAATAGAATAGAATAGAATAGAATAGAATAGAATAGAATAGAATAGAATAGAATAGAATAGATAAGAATTGAACACTCCTTATTATATTCACCATATAATTTACAGAAAAGATAGACGAAGAAAAACATAACATAGGGTGACACAATGGGCGGCCTTATCGCTAAATGCGTTTTTTTAAAGACAACCTTTTGATGGATTTTAAAGAGAGGAGTTATGTTGTATTTAGTTATGTTATATTATGAAGTCAAAGTGGATTCATTCCCTCTTTACTACTTATACTAAGAACCAACAAAATTTAATAAATATTCATTTAGGTGAGCGAACTGCTCGTGTAGCTCTCTCTGTGTAGATAGTCACAGAGCCGATCGATGACAGTAAATACTCACAGTTAACATTAAGTATGATTCTCTTGCTGACAGCGGGTGGCACGTCGTTTGCCGCGATGCACAGGAACGCGCCCATCTGCCGGCGATCCACGCGCCACAGGGGGAGTGAACTGCCCGTGTAGCTCTCAACTAGACAACAAGAGAAAAACCAAATATTATAAAAGAATAAATCTGCTAGTAATAGTACCGGTACCTAGTAATCTGTCAGTAGGGAAAACCGACGCAACCTTAGATAATGGTGGGCTCGCCTTCCAGTCTGCACTTTCATCAAAATTTGCCTAGCCGTTTAGAAGTTCAGTGGCATAAACACGTCCAGAAGAATTTTGTATACAACGCTTAACAGAATAAACGCAATATCTCTGAAGGGGTTATTGTACTCATCATTATGAACAACTTTTACTATGGCACTAACACCAAAATCGCGAAAAAAAATCAGCAGTACAGTACATTTTGTCGAGTTATGGCGCACATAAATGTATGGGACTGTCGACTTTTTTTGCGATTTCAGTGCTGGTCCTATAGTTAAAGTTGTTGTTGTCGTTGCTTTTTTGTTGTTGTTGTGCTGTTACACGTTGTATAAACATTTTGACATAAAAATGCTGTCAAATGAGAATGCTTTTTAAAAATTTCTTAAAAAGCATTCATTCTCAGAGTAAACATAAATATCGTAAGGAATATCTTGAACCACTAATGAGATCATAAACCGTATTGCATTCATGACCTCAGATTATAACCGAACCTCGACAGAGTCGTGAATCATAATAGGCCACAGGGAAGACCTGTATACAGTAATGGAGGCTTACCGTTTATAACCGAGCGGAAGTCGTAACATTAACTAGGGGAAATAACTGTGGTTATAAGACCGTTAGTAATTCTCTGACTGCCTAGCGCTAACAAGAATTGTTATGGGGTTAAATGTTTGTTGCTTTGATTTCAAGGGATTAAGTGTTTACTTAAAATCGTAGACTAGAAGGAGTTTATTTGTTCTTTGTTACAACAGAGTGCCAATTCTAATAATTCTGTAAAAAAAATATGGGAAAAAAAAACGGCAAAAAAATCATGCCTGTTGTATGAGAACCCCTTAAATATTTATTTTTTAGTATTTGTTGTTATAGCGGCAACAGAAATATGTACAACATCTGTGAAAATTTCAACTGTCTAACTATCACGGTTTATGAGATACAGCCTGGTGACAGACAGACAGTGGAGTCTCAGTAATAAGGTCCCGTTTTTACCCTTTGGGTGCGGAACCCTCAAAAGCTTACAATAAACATACAACCAAATTTAGAAACTCCATCTATTTCAAGTCTGTTAAAAAGTATCACTGTAAAGTGTCAAATATAAAGAATAGAACTGTGATTAGATTTTAATTATGATTTGAATAAGGTTGAATACGAAGACCAGGAAGGAGAACATTCTCCCGGGATAAAAATAATTATATGTTAGCACATATAATTATTTTCCTCACAGGAGAATGACCATCGGGTAGACCATCTCCTAGAATAGCTTCTGGAGATGGTCTGTCCGATGGCCGAATTTTATCGAAATTCGTTCAACCGCTAAGTAAGCTTTGAAGTGGTAACAAACACTCAGACAGAGTTACTTTCGCATTTGCGCGCGATTTTTCATTTATACTGTAACATGTTGAAGTATAGATGTTTTTCAAAATCGTCCGGCCCTGCCCTCACTTTTAATAGTTCTAACTTCCTAAGGTAAGTTCCCACTATTTACATCCTCACGCCTGCGCCACATAACTCACACATTACCACTAATAGCCTCCCATGATCAATATTACAGTAATTATCACCGAGGTAGCGTTAGTTATACTAATAACTGAAGTAGGTTACACGCAAGCTTAGAAAGTCGGCCTTACAAGCTTACAAATGCAATGAAAAACAGAAATCCGAACTAATATTATAAATGCGAAACTTTGTTTGTTTGTTTGGTACCTCTTCACGTCTTATCGGCTTAACGGATTTAGATGAAACTAGGCACGCGGGTAGACCATGTTCTAGAACCTGTTTTCGTATTTAATAATATCAGTTAGGATTTCTGTTTTTAACTGCATTTGAAAATATCCTAAGGGAACATCGTCGTCTTATCAGCCGAATGACGTCCACTGCTGGACATAAGCCTCTCCCAAATATGGGGGGGTTGCCATAATCGCCACGCTTGACAGGCGGGTTGGGCATCGCAGTGTAGCTGTTGCAATGCTCAGAGAATGCTGCAGCCCATACTCTGGTGAGCCCCTTAGTCGCCTCTTACGCCACCCACGGGAAGCAATGGGATCTTACTCCCTGGATATATACTATCCCATGTTAAGACATGGATACTTTTATCCTTGGCATATTTTTCGTTATTCACGCGGTTGAAGCCGCGGGTGGCAGCTAGTATTTGAATAAATAGAAGAGAATTTATTTTTCCTTTTGAGTTTTACTTAGAAAATGTTAGAAGTGAAGTTACTGATGACAAGTATGTCGTGAATGTTGTTTTTGCTTTGTTGTAAGGTAAAATTATTTATAGGTACGTTATACCAAGAAATTTAGGTTTAGTTTACTAAGAATTTGGTTTTATTTTAATATGGTTTCTTCAACATCAGAAAATATATACATTAGGTGCATGAAGAGTTAGCTTCGTTATCGCATTCCGCGATCTCTTCTTTGTAAAAAATGTTCCAAATCCTGGAAATTACCTACCCCGGTAATTTTTAAGGTGAAAGAGATTAAAAGCAAAATCATGTGGAACCAAAACAAAAGGGTTGATCGATACTAATATTATACTCGTAAATGCGAAAGTGTGTCTATCTGTCTGCTACCTCTTCACGCTTAAACCGCTGAACTGATTTAGATGAAATTTGGTACAGAGATAGATTAGACCTTGGAGACGGACAAAGGCTACTTTTTGTCGCGAGAAAAGGGCGTCAAGGGGTTGAAATAGGGGAAGTGTGTTTGGGAAACCGTTACTATTGAAGATAAAACTATGAACCTTCGTATTTAGGCATTTGATATAAAATAAATTAATATAAATATGAACGAGCGTTTTTGAAAAAAATGTATTTTAAAAAGAAAAATGGCTGCCCAACGTAACTATTCCACGGATGGACGGACAAAAGCTAGTTTTTTTCTAATAACGAGTTCAATGACCTCTTTTCATGCTTTAAGATATTTCTTTTACACGTAATATACGTGTTATAGTCAAAGAACAAAATGCAGTCTCTTCGCAGCATGACTGAAATATCTTAGGTTTGACCAACACCTTCCGGCAAACGCCGAAATGGGAACCTATTTCGGCCTTTGACCGATGTATTTTTAATCAAACCTACATACAAGTGCCTAACTTTTTAGTCGTCGATAGTAAAATAATCTATTTCGTGGTTTTCCTAAGTCTCGTTCAAACGTCGATTTGGACTGCACTTGTTACATGTTTAAACAGGTTTTTGCATGAGAGCCTAACTCTTTGCTATATTTTATAATTTAATGACTTGCCTAGCCAAATAGCAGAACATAGGGCATAGCTTAGGGCACCCCGACACGGATAGATTAGCCATTCATATTTTGTTCCTTAAACCCTTTTTTTTAGGGATGGGACAAATGACTTCTTCCGCTCTGGGTGGAGCAGAAGAGTGTGTCAGACTCTTACTGACTAAAACCCATCCATATTCCATCTAAAGCCCTTTGCGTTCCAGCGCCGCGGTGACTCTTTCGAACAAATTCCGCAACCTCCTTTAAACCCTGCAGAAAGAAATAGGAGACCCACGCAGCGGAGCTCCTGTATCCCTTATAATACGACACAGTTGGTGCAGTGGTTTAGCGATTTTCTGTGGCGCTGCGTGTCGCGGGTTCGATTCCCGCACGGAACAAATATTTTTATGGCCTACAGATAGTTGATCCGGGTCTGGCTATTTGTGTATGTAAGTTTATATGTTTGTAAACGCACCCACGATACAGGAAAAATTCCCAGTGTGACGCAAAGTTTTTTCTTCAAAAAAAAAACTAATTTTGGTGTGAATATGGATTGGTCAAACCCCGATTTTTTTAATTGAGTTTTAGAGTTTGAATGTCCAAATTAGTCTCTGTCAGGATTAACCATTTTAGTCGAAGGTAGAGAAGCGTTATTCGTTTTGACTTTGACTAAGGCGTTATGTCAGACCTTTGACTAGGCAAACCTAGAAGCGCCAGCGCTTCGGTGTTTGACTATAATATAGTAAAGTGTACTGTTAAATGATATTTATTTGGAAGTAGGTTAAACATAAAACTTTTACACGTCAATCTTTTTTGGTAATTATAAGGGGTTCCGTACCCAAAGGGTAAAACAAGAACCTATTTCTAAGACTCCGCTGTCCGACCGTCTGTCCGTCTGTCACCAGGTTGTATCTCATGAACCGTGATAGTTAGTTTAAATTTTCTTAGATTATGTATTTCTGTTGCCGCTAAACAACAAATACTAAAAAACAGAATAAAATAAGTATTTAAGGGGGCTCCCATACAACAAACGTGATTTTTTTGCCGTTTTTATAGATATATGAAACCCTTCGTGCGCGAGTCCGACTCGCACTTGGCCGGTCTTTTAAACTATATGAGGCCGGTGTTTCCTAGCTGACTACCCTGAGAAGAAACACCGAAACAAACTCTAGAGGTCAGTCTCTTTTGAAGTCCATACAATCTGTACTGGTAAAATCATATGAGAACCATATGTAATGTCTGAAGTGGTTTTTTGAGGTAAGTACCACACAGATTTGAGTGGACCTATCCAGACAGTGCAAGCATTTTTCAGTTATCGTGTAGCTCAACTTCACAATTATTATATCGCTAAGGCTAATCAAGGACAGAGCTTGACTACTTGGAACCTAAAATAAGACTAAAAAGAACTAAAATACTTTTTCTTTCTTTCTTTCTTATATTCATAATGATGGAATTATTACTTTGTTCGTCTTCAATACAAGTTAAAACCTCATTAATTTCTTCCAGGAAACACGTATATAAGGATTCCACTAGCGAGTTTATCACAATAGTTCATAATATCTACCTACCTAGGTATAAACCAACTTGAGCGATATTCAATGCTGTGGGATTCCATGGAATTCAATGGAATGATAGATAACTGGCGAAATGACAATACGTTGTGCGCAGCTTCGGTCGATCATTAAAGTAGGTATACAATTAATTTATCTAGAAAATTTCATCGAACCGTTCTTGATGTCTAATAGTAACTTTAAATAAAACGCGTGTTTGTTTTTTTATAGGAAGCCATTTCTGGAACAACTTTTGGGTAATTTTTAGGGTTCCAAACATCCGTAAGAAACGGAACGGGCGCGGTGACACCTGAGTGATCTCTGAGGGTTGTAACCCTGGCAGTCACTGGCCTGCCAGGGTTACTGAATTTGTTTAGAAGAGCCACTGCGCCCTTGGAAAGCAAAGGACATTAGGAGGAACACGGACTCTGACACTCCCTTCCGCTCCACCCAGAGCGGAAGGAGTCATTTGATGAGTTCCAATATCGACTGGCCTGTTGGTCTAGTGGTTAGTGACCCTGACTGCTAAACCGGAGGTCGTGGGTTCGATTCCCACCCAGGACAAATCTTTGTGTGATGAGCATGATCATTTGTTCTGTGTCTGGATGTAATTTGTCTATGATACGTATGTATATAGAAATATATAAGTATGTTTATCAGTTGTCTGGTTGCCATAGCACAGGCTCTGCCTAGTTTGGGATCGGATGACCGTGTGTGAGTTGTCCCAAGATATTATATTAGGTATATAATATAATATTAAAAAGAAAAAGCCATGACCTTCTCAAAATATTAATCAAAAATTCAAAATTTTCATCCACTACTTATTGGTCCTACTACCCAAATGTTTTATTTACACAGCCTACTCATGACACTCCTTTCCATAAATGTTGAACAAACATTTTAGTATTCCAAATAGGTTCCTCATAATACACAGCGTTTATTTTAGACTTAGTCAAAGTAAACGGAGGGAAATGACTTAATATGCTGTTTGGCTTGCGTGACCGTAACACATAATTTCCAAAATATACCAGAGGCATATCGAAGTGCCTCCATTAGTTCATGCTTTAATGTTAAATGAATATTTATATGAAGGCTAAGAAGTGAAAAGTGGGCTGTCAAAGTGACTTATTAACCTCGTAGCATAATATCATCTAGTTTGTTAGGAAAATATTTCAGTTATGACATTAAATACCACATTTTAAACCCGGCAAAAGGAATATTTCCTTGTTATAATTTATGATTTCACATAATCCGTTATTTAGATTTATCAAACAATATTGAAGTCGTATTTTTTTTTGCTTTAACTATGAAAAAAATATTGTAAGCCTAAAACGCATCAAAGTTTTTTTTGTAAAAAGAGGTGCACATAAGCACAAACACGAAAATTTGAACGTACTGTTTCTTTTTTTTACGTGAGAAAAGAAAAAACGCGTGTCCCATATATTTTGGTATTTTAACTCAGTATATAACTTTCTAATTGAATAAAAATACCAAAATACATGGTAAAGATCAGAGTCTATCCAATAACTCCTAAAATTACAGTTCTTTAGGGAACTGTAAGGTTAAAGTACTACTTCAAACTCTTTACTTCGACATTATCTCCTAAGCAGCGCCTTAATGCCCCTTTATTGCTACCAACGATCGCCCCTAAGGACTATAAATTTTAAGGTTTACTGTAGGTATTCTCATTGCTCCAAGTTTCTACCCTAGTGATCAGTAATTTGATTCTGGGTAAAAGTAAACAAATATATTAAACATGATAAAATTATTACCATGAGGTTAGCATCCATCTGCATCATCATCCTATAAGCCGAAATACGTCCACTGCTGGACATAGGCCTCCACCAAAGGGGGGGTTGCCATTATCGCCACGCAGGCGGGTTGGCGATTGCGGTGTAGCTGTTTCAATGTTTCATCTGCATATTACTTTAAAATTAATCAAATGTATCAAAACTCTAATCTAATTTAACTTGTAGTCCACCCAAAAGTTGCATCTTATTGGTTATATATAAATGCGAATGTTTGGATGGATGGAAGTTTATTCCTAGCTGAACGAATCTGGTTAAAAATTAACACAGAGATAGATTATAATCTCGAATAACACATAAGCTATAGCTTAATGCCAAAAGCCAGAAAAAATATAAAATCGACAATCTTTTAACAAAGGCAGCTTTTGCCCGCGGCTCCACCCGCGTGAGTGTCGAAAATAATCCCAAAGGAACATACTCCCAGGATAAAAAACTATCCTGTCCTTTCTTGGAATTCAAACTATCTTTATACCAAATTTCATTTAAATCGGTTCAGCGGTTTAAGCGTGAAGAGGTAACCGACAGACACACTTTTGGCATTTTTAATATTAGTATGGATTTGACCCCTTCAAGTACATACAATACACACTTTATTGTCTTTCTCCAAAAATAGTTCGTCTATTTCTAAACACATAGATTCTTGTCAATAAATCACAATTTGTCACTCCCACACATTATTATGAGTGATCTATCATTATGGTGGTGATTTGATAATAATGACGCAAATACATACATATTTGTGGTAACTTACGTGTGTGTATGGTATGTAGGTAAATGAGGTTACAAATTATTGGACAAGTGTAATTGATCCTGTTTTAATTGGATACACGTTTTTTGTATGTATGTCTTTGAATATATTTTTTAGAATCTCAGTAGAATTACTATTAATTAACTTTTGACGTTAATTTTCTTTAATATAATCATCAAGCAATCTATAAAACTCTTCCATTACGTGGCTGAGTGATTGACAGACAACGCACAGCCGAAACTACGGCCGTAGAAAGCTGAAATTTGGCATGTAGGTTCCTTGGGGAGTGTTGGGGAGCACTAAGAGTGGTTTGCCCGAAATTCCTACGCGAACGGAAAACGGCATACGCGCGTAGGTACGAAGTCGCGTTCAAAATTTATCCTTTATCATTTACTTTTGCCCGAAAGTTTGCTGTTGGACGCGACTGGGGCACTGTCAACGCTGCTTCCTAATCTGAAGGACCTGAGCACCGCCTGCAGGGTGTTGTACGTGGGGATCGTGCGATCGATGGCCCTGTATGGGGCCCCGATCTGGGCGGCTGACCTGATGGCCAGCACCATCACTGTTCTGCGCAAGCTGCAGAGGGTGATGGCCGACTTTGACTTTATCGCACAATCTCCTACAAGGCGGCTTGCGCACTGGCTGGATCTCCGCCCTGGGACCTGAAAAGTCCTCGTGTCACTGCACCGGTGGCGCGAGGAAGCGCGGCCGTTCGGCTAGCGACTGATGCAGCGACACATGGAGCTGAGCCAGTCGCAGCTGCGCGAGGTTCTGGTGGTGGAATGGCCAGACAGGCTCGCTCGCCCTTCCGCCGCGGCCTCGTCTCTATTGAGCCCATCCGGCCGGTGCACCTTTGGCTCGGAAGAAGGCTCCCTGTCATTTCGTGTAACGCAGGTCCTCTCGAGGCATGGCTGCTTCAGGAGATTCCTGTGTCGCATAGGCAGGGAGCCGGACGCTCGGTGTCACTACTGCGTCGACTGTCGGGAGGACACAGCGTGGCAAACACTGACGAGTGTGCCGCTTGGAAGGAGCCGCGCCGTGCCCTCATCTCTGTGGTAGGCAGTGACCTCTCGCTGCCGGCCGTAGTCCGTTCTATGGTCGGTGGCGAGGAATCCTGGGACGCGGTGGTCTCCTTCTGCGAAACGGTAATCGTGCAGAAGGGGGATGTGGAAAGGGAGGGGGAAATCTCGACCTCTCTCCCGGCCCGAAGCAGGTGCATTGGGCGTCTGCCCTCTTTCGTCCCCCGTAACTGGGTCCAGGGGCAACGAACTTGGGGAGATGTCCGTCGCCCCCATTCATTCATCTGGACCCGATTTGGCGGCGCGTGGTATTTCCGTGCGCCCCTCTTTAACGTCGCGGGGGAGACAAACATCTCACTCCCCCCGCTGACCCGAGGTGGCTCACAGAGGCGGGCGGGGATTACGGAAATCGCATACGCTTTTGCGATCCCCGGCGTAGGTGGGAGATGGAAAACCGGGGTGGTTTTAGTCAGTAAGAGTCTCACAAGACATCCATGAGCATTCCCCCCCGTAAAAAAAGGTTAGGTTAGGATTATTTTTATCTTAGGTACTAACTAAAACATCATGAACTTATTTGTTTGGTCATAATGCACTTGTGTCACCGCCAACAATATGCGAGAAGCGAGTAAAGCTAGAAACTAGATACGCGTTGGCGAGCAGCCACAAGCGAAGTTGATAGTTTTAGATAGTTTTGTCACTCGGCTAGAAAGAAGCGAGTGCTTTAGTGATAGGCGTGACTCGCACCACTCGCTCCGGTTGAGAGATACTTTCTTGCTCAAACCTTGCACGCGCCACAAATCATTCATGATGTGTTAGCTAGCATTCAGATCCACATTATAGGTAGAAATGACCTCTGGTTGGTCCCGGGCGTGAGTTCTGACTGGCAAGCGAGCGAGTATTATCTTTGAAACCTCTTGTCGCTGCGACAAACTAGTAGTAAGAGAGTTCTCGCCGATAGTGTGAACAGTCAGCTGTCGACTATAAGTGTATGTTTCTCTTTTACTCTCACGGGATTTATATCTGTTATCAGTCTCCGCAGCGAGAAAATAGTCGATAGCTAATCGCTTCGTCGTCAGCGAAAAGACAAGTGCCTTAAATCACTTCTTATTTGTTCCAAAAGGTGTAGGGCCAAGCAGAAGAGAAGAATAAATTCATTATGAGTGTCGCAATAAAAAGAACAAAAGTAAAGTATTCCGCCAGTGCGCCACACACGTTGTATAATTGATTCCATCTATTGATTATTTCCTATAAATAGTCATCGTCTATCATTCGTGCATGGCGAAGTAACGCGGTCTGATTTATTTTGCATCGCATTGTTGATTTCAGAATTAGTTTATTTTGTACCTCACCCAACAAGATTTAAACTTTTCATCTCGTGGCTAAATAATGACAACCGCATTGGTTGTTCTTCCAGTTTAAGTGATCCTTTCCGAGGTTGGTCAGTGGATGAGTCACCATCCATTACACACGGAAAGTCCTCCGTGCCTCAGAAAGCATGTTAAGCCGTTGGTTCCGGCTGTCATTTGTAGATCTTAGGCAGTCGTTACGGATAGTTAGAAGCCAGAAAATATGACAAGAGTCTTGCCACTGTACCCAGTAACTGGGTAACACAATAGTATTACCCAATTACTGGGTTGTAGAGGTCAGATAGGTAGTAACTTTATATAAAATAATGGTACTTAGCTGCATCCGGTTAGACTGGAAGCTGACTCCAGTACAGTTAGGAAAAGGCCAGTAATTTATTTTTAACCTACTTCAAAAAAGGAGGAGGTTCTCAATTCGGTTGTATTTCTTTTTGTTACGTTTGTTACCTCATAACTCCGTCATTTATAAAACGATTTGAAAAATTATTTTCATGTGAAAGGATATACGTTCCGATTGGTCCCATAGAAATTTCATCAAAATCGGTTCAAAGTTTGGTTTTTAAATCAAAATAGCTGGGGAAAATAGAAAATATATCATCCAAGTATACGAAATTGCGTGTTTTGCTTTCATGTGACTTTCCAGTGGTGTTGTTAGGTGGTGGGGTACCACTAAATAGTGAAAAATATTTTTTTTTTTACAAAAAATACAACCGGCTTCCAAATAAAACAAAACACTTTAGTTTCGGAAGTCGGTGTTAAAATACGATGAAACAAACAAAAAAATCGACTTCCTAAATTAAAGTTATTTTATACAAGTGTTTCGTGAATAAATGATTAATTTATTATAAATATAATTTTATTTTTATTACTTCATATTTTTTTTTATTTTATTTAAGTGTATATCTAGTAATAGGTAGTTGTAATTTTTAATTGAATATTGCTTAAAAAAATGATATCCATTTAAAAAGTTTGATGCAAAAAAAAACCGAAATACTTCTTATAATTCCATAAACGCTCATTGGTACAGTCTATGATGTTTGTCTATGATGCACACGCGATTGGTTTACAATCGTGGTTCAATAATGTTTGCATTGTACATTGAATATTTTGAGCTAAAATGCTTTCAATAGAGTGTAATACTGTGTATTACCTGTTTTGGTTGGAGCATCAGTAACAACCTGTTAACTAGAGCTAACATTGAAAGTTAGGGGCTGTTTATTGATGCACTAATTTAGTTTAAAGTGTGGTGTTTTTTGGCCTGGCGTGGGCGAATTTAACATTATGATGTTTTTTGTGTAGTATGTTTTTAGCGGTTATACCTATGTATAGCTTCATCTGTATAAGTTCTATGTTACAAATTTTTTGAAAACTCAATAAAAGTTTAGGAGCTCGTGGCTAACAACAACCACGCAGGTTAAGCAACGCTCTCCAAGGTCAATCTGTGGATGGATGAATATTTTAACATACCGACATTCTTGTGAGTCTTGAAAAGCACGTTTATCTGGTGGTCCTGGCTATCATTTGTATATCTTTAAAACTCGTTTCGGGTTAAAAGCTAAGCAATCTGACACCAGTCTTGACAAGGGTTATCGTGTAACCCAGTTGCTGGGTTGTGGAGGACAGATAGGCAGTCGCTTCATGTAATATAATAATAATAATATAATATCTTGGGACAACTCACACACGGTCATCCGATCCCTAACTAGGCAGAGCCTGTGCTATGGCAACCAGACAACTGATAAACATACTTATATATTTCTAAATACATACATATTATAGACAAATTACACCCAGACACAGAACAAATGATCATGCTCATCACACAAAGATTTGTTCTGGGTGGGAATCGAACCCACGACCTCCGGTTTAGCAGTCAGGGTCACTAACCACACGACCAACAGGCCAGTCAACATACCGGTATCCACTCAGCTGCTTCCAGATAGACTGAGCTGAAGCCGAAAGCAGGGCAGATTGATACTAATCAACCAATGTATATAAAATTCTTCCGTTACTGACTGATTAAGTGACTGACAAACAAATCACAGTCGAAACTACTGGTCGAAGAAAGCTGAAATTTGGCATGTAGCTTCGTGGGGGAGCAACTAGAGAGGATTTCCCGAAATTCTTACGAAAAAAGGGAAAAAACAGGATGTGTGCGTACAAAGTCGCGGGCAAAAGCTATTAGCTACATATTTATACTAGTTCCATGTTACACTCTCTTTTTGCACTCTCTTCAATAACGGAAGCTATTCTAAAATTGCAACAGATGAAATTTTATCTATCGTAAGCGTTGAAGTAATAATTTTCGGATTAAATATAAAGAAACCTCACTAAACCCTCTTCATGTGACAAAAATATATACATTTATCAGGTTCTAAAATATGCGCAAAACCCACACCGTTTTATCTTACTAAATTACTAAAACCAACGAGGCGAAACCACGGCAAGAAGCCAGCTTATTAAGCAAACGTACCTACATACGTAACGAGACATTATAAATATGTCTGGTTGAGACGCTACCTCCGCTCATTTCCCACTTTGAATTAAGAACAAGGGCATGACCATAGAGCTAGGAATGGTACAACGTTGCCTATCTTGAGACTGGTTCTTAGTTCGTATAAGATGAAGTATCAATGAGAAAGTTGAGTTAACGCAACTTAAGTTAGTGCTAAATATATTTGAAATTGTTCAACACAACTTTTTGCCATTGATATTGTCGGAAAAATAAATCTGTTGATACACTTAAACTGCACTAAAAACCGTTTCGTGGATGGCATTTGTTTGTTTATTTAATTTCAGGATTACCAACGAGTAATGCAAAACAAAATTTTCAATAAAATACTTCGTATACCACACATTATACGTTTGCTATCAATATAAAATATGTATATTAAGAAGGGTATAATTTTAACGTTATCCTATAATAACACTGTAACAAAAAAAAACTAGAACTTACAGATACGTTAAAACACAAAAAATGTTTCATCAATATTTTACAAAATTTCGATAAACATTAGAATTAAATTCCATTCTAAAAACACAGCAGCTAAAAAAAAAGAAAACAGCCAAAAAAAATCCGTTCCACTCCAAAACACACGAACAACTTATTAAAAAAACACCTAACCCGGCATCAAATAGGCTAACACCGCAAAAAAATAAATAAAGCTGCAAAATGACTGGAAGGACCAGATTTTGCTCCGTGTACCATCTAGTATTTTAGACAGTCAACGGACCGGGTAATGGAAGCAACACGTTTCCCTTACCTACCAATTTGTTCCGGCACCTGTGCCCGGTTATCCCATACATGTCGAGCTTAATCTCAAGATTAAACTTTAAGATGTAAACAAAGTTATGTTTACATTTACACAGATGTTCTGCTCTGAACTGTTGTGTTTTGTGGCGAGATTTAGAATCTGGTTTTGAGTGGCAAAGGAAGTTGTTACGAAACGGTTTAGGGAAGTTTTAATTGCCTTCTCAAGTTTATACGTTACATTCATACGGTCATTATCGGCCTAGTCTTTTCCCAGTAAAACCGGATTTAGCTGAATACTAGTATTTAACTTGAAGCCTCCACTACCCCAGCCACAAACTGGATAACACTGGTACTTCTTGGCAAGACTGGTGTTCGATTTTCTGACTTCTGACAATCCGTAACGACTACCAAAGATCTACAAATGACAGCTGGGACCAACGGTTTAGCGTGCTTTCCGAGGCATGGAGGAGTCTCGGTATGTTAAGATGGTCTCCCATCCCCAGACCGACCTCGGCAAGCGTTGCTTAACCTTGAAGATCGACCCGTGCGGCTGCTATTATTTACAGGTAGGCACCACTTAATTTTGATTTTTAGGAGCTAGGTATTAAAATAACCTCTAAAATTAAATATGCTTGAGTTATTAATGATTTTAAATCCACCAACTAAGCCCAGCTTCCCAACGAGCAATGAATGAATAATGAATTGGAATATTTTATATTTAGTTTAACAGGTTTTTTCACTCCTGCTATGCTTTCGTTTGACCTCTCGCGGTGATGTGGTCGACGACGGAGCACGCTTGCCTAGAAGTTATCTATTCACTCTGAATTAAAGACTCACAGGTTAAAGCTATATAGAAACAGGCTCTGTTACGGATTTCTATTCCTTTGCTGATTTTTACTTAATTTGCTATTATTTGACCAGTTTAATACTGGATAGCTTATTTGGGATATTCTACTAGTTCAGGTTCAACCCTTCTCATTTCAAACCTTCTTTTTCAACAATTCTAGTCCAACTTTACCCTTCTGATGGGCACAGGTCTTTTATTGTACCAAATCCCGCGCTATTATACCTCCCTCATTCAGGTCCTTTTTTAAGAATGGGAAATAATCAAATTTTAATGACTTATTTCGCTCTAGGTGGAGTGGAAGGGCGTGTCCGATTCTTACTGACTAAAACCCATCCGTGTTCCTTCTAAAGTCCTTTGCATTCCAGGGCCGCGGTGACTCTTTCGAACAAATTTCGCAACCCTGGCAGGCTTTGGCCCTAGCGGGCCTCGTCTTTTATGCTGGCATCTCTTTGAGGCGCGCGTGAAATACAACACGCCATCAATCCGGGCCTGGTGGTGATCGGACAGCGAACTACCCAACGCTCGCTATCCGCAGGCCCGCGCCTCCGGTGGCCGGGGATCGCCCCGCGACTCCCGACGCCCGGGGCGTCTTCTCCTGTAGCGGCGGTTGGGGCGAAAGCCTTGCCTATTCCTCGCGCGGCCCGCCTCCTCCTTCGCTAGCATTATTGCTTCGCAGAAGGAGGTGACCGCTTCCCAAGCCTCATCGCTAGCCTACCAGCGAAAAGAAGAATAAATTTTCTTTTTACCTTTATCAAACTCCCTAGACTGTGGCTTCTTCAGCAGCACGGGTTCGTGGTCCTCTCTCCTCCACGTGATCTTCGGAGGCGGATGGCCCGTCGCCTTGCAGGTCAGGGTCGCGTTCTCTAGCTCTTGGACTGACACGTCTCCTGAAGTCTCGTCACTCATGATGTCAGGTGGCACTGTGGACAAATAGATGAGGTTATATACCTGGTTTATGTGACAGATGAAATCCCAGTTGACTCTTTTAGGAGATTTTTAAACACCCTTTATGTTCTCTTTCATTATACATATGTATCCTCGTACGAAACTCCGACTTGTGCAAAATGCAGAATTACATTCTTCTAAACCTCGTGGTTTGGGCTATGCATTGTCATGAATGAATTAATCTCAAGTCCAAGAATGAATTTAATATTTTTACTCGGTTCATTTTTTGTGTGAAATATAGCTATCTTACACAAGTACTTAAGGCTACAAAATTAAAACTTACTTAAAGAGACCGAAAACGAATTACCATTTTAAAGGCACTAAAGGATCTGTTTAGCCTTAGTCCAAATTCCCTCGTCTACCATGAAAACTAAGTTGCGTATTTATATGAACAGTATCGCAACACCTTCTAGACTACATAAAAAATGTACGAAATAACCTTAAACAAAAACTGGACCATAAAAACGTATACACGACTCACCGCAAGAGGCTGGCAATTTTTAACGCGAAAACTTTTTGTACCATTGCCTGGGGTGAAGCACGGTGACGTAGGGCGAAAAAAGGTGAAGAGGGGCGAAAAGGGGCGAAAAAAAGGTGAATTTTAACAATATTGTTGTGATTTATCGTACCGCCACGTTGTAGAAAGTTTTGGTACTTTAACCATTTTCGTTCGACGCCAACGATTTGCATTCAACTGAGACCTGAATTTAGTTAAGTTTTGCTTTATTTATGATTCTGAAATCTTTGTTAATGTCGTAAATTCGTTTGTTAAGGTTTGTTCTGGAATTTAATAAGTTATTGAGGGTGTTTTCATTGTTTTGAATTGGAGTGTGGGTGAAGTGTTATTGTTTGTTGTATTGATTCGCAGGATAATGAAAAATCACAAAATTAACGTAACTATAACCAGGTACCCAACTGCTAATATTGAACAGAATATGTTGAGAACAAACAACAAGCCCAAAATACTTTATTAATTAATTAAGCGAAATACTACATTGAATATATTATTTATATATTGCTTTCCGAGGCACGGAGGAGTCTCAGTATGTTAAGATAGTCACCATCCACAGACCAATCTCGGCAAGCGTTGCTTAACCTTGAAGATCGACCCGTGCCGTTGTTAATATTTCTCATCACAGGTGAAATTTATAAAGAAAAGATCTCTCAAGAACAACACCAAAATACTTTATAAATTGATTAAACAAAATACTACATTGAATAGTTTGATTATACACAAACAGGTCAAAACCATGCTTCTCATTATAACCCCCTTAGGTCCGACGTCACACAAGCGCCTTGAGACACTTAAAAATACTTCACTCGAAAATTAAAACGTAAAACACAAATCAGACTTTCTTCTTGCTGCATTTATCAAACAGAAACCTGTCTGCCGTTTTTTCTGATATATATAACGTTAGTTAGTAACTGGCATATAAATTACTAAAACGTTCAAAACGTCAGGATTTGGTCACGCCACCCTAAATTAGGTCAGATTGATAAATGAGAAATATATCGGTTGAAGTTCCTTTTTCACTTTTTTGTAATTAAAAATAAGAAACGGTTTTTTACGAACTAATTAACGAGCGCTATGAATTATACGTGCTATCTGAGGTTTGAATTAGTAATATTAATCGTTTGTTGTTTAATTTGGGCCGAGTTACGAGTGGCCACTTCAGAGCTTTTCAGTTCTTTTTGACTTCTTTTTAAGGTTTTATTTAATATCGTTTGTAGTGCCAGCTTTTGGTATGTACTGGGCTGGGTCTCAGACCAGACTGCCGATTTGTGTTCAAACATAACATGGAAATGGATACTAAACAAAAATATAATATTCAGTGTTCAAATTCAGTAAATCCAGTTAATCGGGTTTTCAAACAAACGGTACTTTTACTGGGTTTTGGTAATTTAAGAGGTCGATAATTTTTAACTGAAGAATTAATATGGACCTTTGACATACATTATACACAAATCATAGAAAAAAAGGACGAGGTTATAAAATTTTAGTATGTGTTCCGTGAGTGTGTCCGTGGCACCACAGGCCCTACCAGAATACCAGCGCTGAGTTTTTTTTTTAAATATCGCAGCATATGCTGAGATAGGGACCTTGTTGGCCTCGCGCAGAGTAAATTCATGTTTTTAGGTTTTTTTAATTAATTTTGATTACTCTTAGTTTAAATTACCGTTAGTTTTAATTTCATTACTTTTCTGTTTGTCTTGTGCGAGTCTCAAATAAATATTATTCTTTCTCTTTCTTACTTTCTTTAATTTGGATTTTTTTTATGTATTATCGGGCATAACTCCGTCATACATATATAAAGACGGATTTGCAATTTATTTTTTTGTTCCTATGAGGACTATTTCGAAATGGTCTCATTTAAATTTCTTAAAGATCTGATGAAGAACTTCGGAAATAAACAGTTTAAATAATAAGGACTGGTTGGAATTTTTTGGAGGGTACCAGCACTCATCATCATCTGTCTAGCCTTTTCCTGACTTATGAATGATATTTTTTATCATTATTATTATTTTATCAAATTTATTCTTTTTAAATGTGAATATGGACCTTGTATGCACGGCAATAAAGATTTATTATTATACAAGTTGCCACCCGCGGCTGCGCCCGCGTGATTGTCGAAAATTATACCAAGGGAACATAATCCCGGGATAAAAAGTATCCTATGTATTATTCCAGACTATAATCTACCACTGTGCCAAATTTCATCAAAATCCGTTAAGTAGTTTTTGCGTGAAAAAGTAACAAACATCCATCCATCCATACAAACTTTCGCGTTTATAATATTAGTAGGATTGTTCCATTGTGTTCCGGATGTGAAGAAAAACAATCTATTTTTGGAATAAAACCATCGATTGCTGCAGGCACTCGCGACTGTCGCCGTTAGTGACAATTGTCGGTTCGATATTCAACGTCCACGTATGCTGCACTATTTTTAAACCTTTCGCATTCATATTGGAAGGGCTTGAAGTGGCATGAACGTGGCGCGTATGAAATTATAATGTCGTATGGATTTTATTTCCTTTTCTGTATTTGTACCTAATGATTAAACCAACAGTGGACCGTAATAGGCTAATTAATAGACTCAATTTAAAGGAGCTAGCGATGAATCCACAGATATGAATATTTGTTTTAGTGTGCGAGTAGGACTTTTCACTAAAAAATCTACTTCAAACAATGATTTATATAATTTTTAGTTGTATTTGTTTGTGTCTTAAATTGTCTATGGAGAAATCGAGTTCAAGATGAAGCAGATGAAACAGATTCTAAATTCAAAGGGGAATTTTAATTTAGACAATGCCAATGAGTCGTTAAACAGTTCAGAGATTTTTACAAATGAGGCCCTTCATCTTCGTAGACCATCCATCTTATTCTACTCTGACAAAGTTTTATAAACACCACGTTTAGCATAACAATACAAAATAGACTCTAATCTATACATGAAACGTCTCTAATAAATAATTGGCTATTTACGTTTTCAGACTCCTCGCAATATTTACTGAGCTATTATATAAGTAGGTCACGCTTCAAGGTTCTCCTAAATTTTCAAACGTCTATTATTTATTACATAAACTTGTGTTAGTTTGACTTTTGATATTAATTATAACTATTTTATTTGATAGGTAAGCCTGAGAATTAATTAGTTGGATTAATTAAATAGATTTTTTTGTAATTTATGCTTTTACAAGAATGTGTACTTTATTCTATAATATCTGCAGTCCGTGGTTTTGCCCGCGTTAAAGTTGAATATTATACCAAGGGAATATAGGGAGTATATTCCCTTGGGATAATATTCAACTTTGGTTGTATAATATTCTAAGTCCTATTCCAAACCATGGTCTACCCGTGTGTAAAGTTTCATCCAAAATCGTATAGCCAAAGATATAATAATAGATGAGAAGGTAAAAAACAAAGTCATATAAATAACTGAGAAGGTAACAAACAAAGTCACTTTCGCATTTATATACAACGTGAACGGAGTTATGCATAAAAAATAAAGTACTATCTAACATTTCCTGTAAAACTTAAAAGCTTCCCACTTAAGCGTCGTTTAAAGCCCTGTTCAAAATGTATCAACGTTGTAAGGGTTAGAAGCTCACGTGCATTGGGACCGCCAATCAAAATCTGACAGGGACGATCAACGTTTGATCAATGATCCGTGGTTTAAAATTTTATTTGGTGTCACTGTATGGTGACCAGAATTTATATGACTTATGGGATTTTCTGAATCTTAATCATTATCATCATCTGCCTTTCCCAACTTTATTGGGGTCGGCTTCCAGTCAAACCGGATTCAGCTGAATATCAGTATCCTACGTGGAGCAGCTGCCTACCAGACCTCCACAACCCTTAAACTGGGTAACAGTCTTATACAGTCTTGTCAAGAAGTACTATTGTACTTCTTGACAAGACTGTACTGTACAGTGACTCCTTTTAAACATAGCCAAAGCCATTACTGCTGGAATTAACATGACCACCTACTATGCTCAAGTGAACCATCAACTCGAAAAGAAAAAGACGGGTTAACATTATTTATTTATAATGTGGGATGTGATCTCCCGAATTACTGACTTACTAACGAAAATTATTTCACCGTTGCAAAAAAGTATATGTAATCACTGATTATTTCGATTGCCATAGGGTACCTCTATCTCAATAAAAAATATTGCCATCTGCAAGATTGGCCTCAGAGTTTGTTGCAGGGTTTCTTTGTTTTCCATAATATTATAAATGCGAAAGTGTGTTCGTCTGCCTGTCTGTGTGTCTGTTTCCACTGCACGCTAAAACCGCTGAATCGATTTAGATGAAAATTTTGTACAGAGATAGATTAGACCTTGGAGAAGGATGTCCTTTATTCCACGCGGACGAAGTCGGGGGCAAAAGCTAGTGGATCTATATTCCTATATATCTATCTGATACCTAATTCGGACACCAATGCAAAATTTCGTCATATATCTACAGTGTGTTGCATTACTCAGCTCAAAAACTCCTTGCTTACCAGATTACATGTCCCGATGCCTCTATCAAACCATGGTAACCCTACACTCGCTTCCCAAAATGTTGTACCCCTGAGTGCAAAAACTGGTCGATCAATCATTATGGATTTAACTATATAGACTCCGGAATTAAACCTTTATTGACACTGGAAGGGACGGGATAATCTTTTAACTATGCATAAATAATTATTTAAAAGTTTTCGTTTATTTTAGGCCCGTGTGCACTTTTACCAATCACGACGCAACGGCTCAATGGATTTTGATGAAATTTTTAACATAGATCAGTAAAAGTAACTATGTCGCAGCAGTATACCACAGATAACCCTCTATTTATTTTAAGATCTATCAGCTGACAGAGGTTGTCTGGTAGATATCGTGGCCAGCGATAAGACCACTGTACCCAGAGGTATGAGTTGATGCTGGGGATTTGTTGCGCCACTTCTTCTTCCCAGCTAAAACACTAGGAAGTAGTGACGGGCGGGCGTTTTGGGGGACTGTCTTTATGTAGAACTTTGACGTTCAAAAAGTGCTGGCACTCAGCCTAATTTGAATAAATGACTTTTGATTTTGATTTGTGAAAAATAATTGAGTAACTATTTTTGGTGTATATTAAAGTATGTCCTATCTATATATATTTTTCCTCTTTATATTGTGTCTGTGTATTCTGTGTTTATGTTTGGCTTAAGCGCTATTAGCCGGACCAAGGCGTTAATGAATAGAGTTGATACTTTTTATTCTGATTGCATTTTCTTGGAAAAAAAAACAATTTTCACTCGGGAATAGTTACTGAGAAAAGCTAGTTCTTGAATATTTTAGGACACAATATGTTTGTAAATATGAACAGGTTTAATACAAAAACAAGAAAAAAAGTACTATCTCTATTTGCAGATGTCATATACATCGAGTATATGACAATTGCAAATGGAGATTGTATTTTTTTTTTGTTGTCCGATTAAATAGACGGAATGTTTACTCGTACTATTGAGTTACGGATTTATTTGGATCAGGTTGAATGGAAATGTCAAAAATGCCAATTGACTTTTATTTGATTGAAAAAATGTTTGCTAATAGTTCTTTTTTATTGCGGCAAGATGATGGTGACCTTTTTTAAAAAAAAAACAAAATTTTGTTTAAAAATAGATGGCATTAAAAATATATACAGGGTGGAGGCGACGATGTGACAGTAAATCAATATACTGGCAATACTAGTTAGTATTTTAATTAACAGTGATATCGTCGCCTCCACCCTGTATATATTTTTAATGCCGTCTATTTTTAGACACGATTTTGCAATTTTTCATAAGTATTTTATCACTGATTTGATGTCGCTAACTGCAACAGACTGCTTGGAATATTTCGTCTGAATAGTAGTTGAATAGTATGAGTTTTTTTGGAAATTGGAAAGTTTATTTTTAATTTAGGCAACAGGATTTATTATAGTTTCAAAATATTCCTATGAACCAGCCATCCAGTGTTTTTATTTATTGTCATATCGATGTCTCCACATTGTATATATTTTTCCGATCAAAAGACCACGTCAACCATTTCATTACAACTAAAATCTAAAACACATTTGTAAATAATTATCTCATTTTTGCTACAACTTTGGCGTTATAAGAAATTTTAGCACAGATAAAAGTTAACACCAAAAAGTTAACAACTATTACTTTGACAGATACAAAATTATAGACATTACAAATAAAAACGTGCAAAAACGAATCGAACGTCCCGAAGTGGCTCCAATGTGGAACAAGTTCGAAATTGGAAATACTGGCGACTTCCAGTCTGAGGCATGCAAAACGGAGGTGCGAATAAAAGTAAATTGGTAAACTTTAAGTGTACTGCGACTGGTACAAGTAGTGTTGGGAATTGAGGGACCACAAGTGACTCGGACAGAATTTGAACTTCGAATACTATTATGTTTATTTGGCTAGAATATTGTACCTGGAGATGGAAGGCGCTGTCATTTAATGACTCGAACAAGAGAGTTTAAAATTCGAATACAATATTTGTTTTTTTTTCTGTGGTTACAATATTGTGCCTAGAGAAGGCGCTGTCACTTAAAGAGTTTCTGGTACTTTTGCATTTCAAGGACTAGCAATCGTAAATTCAAATAGTTCGAATATTGTACCTAGAGAAAGCCAGCAGAATTTGAATTTCAAAAGTTTTTTTTTTAATTTTCGATGGTCGCTCAAGATAGCGTTTCTGGAAGAAAAACCGACAAGTGCGAGTCTAACCCGCGCATTAAGGGTTCCTCACAAACTTGTTACTATGTAGACAGAAATCTTCCATTATGAAAAACGAGTCGCAATTTTTTTCGAGTTCCTTTACATTACCAACTGAAGTTTATGAAAATTTAGATGAAAAGTAGTAATAAATACACAAACTACGAAATCTCCACGAAACATACATTACTTCACCGAAAACATAAGCCGGATTGAAGGACAAACTTAACGTGCAGTAACTTTTCTGAATTGTTTCCTAAAATTCAACTAAAACTTGAGAAACGGAGAGCTCATTAAATCTTTAATTAAACAGCGTATCTCAAGTTTTCGTTTAATGTCATGTAAAATGGGAGCGAGAATAAAAGTAAATTGCTAAACTTTAAGTACACTGCAGCCATACAGTAAATAGTGCTGGGAAACAACAGGTGACGCAGCTTTATTTTATCGATCGATTTTATTTTTATGAGCTGGTTTTACTCGTCGCTGTTAAGGAAGAACTTTAAATTTAGTATAGTGGTCGCGCATGACGATTGAGTATGAGGTCTTCAGTTTGATTCTTAGTTCGGCTGAAGTGTTGTTAAATTTATCATCTGGATTTTGTAGTAGCATTCCAATTTGTGCCCGGTTGATGAAAAGGTCTGCCCCTATTACTTTTTTCTTTAAGGATGTGTAATCATCAAATGACTTCTTCCGCTTTGAGTGGAGCGGAAGGGCGTGTCAGACTCTTACTGACTAAAACCCATCCGTGTTCTTTCTAAAGCCTTTTGCGTTCCAGGGTCACGGTGACTCTTTCGAACAAATTCCGCAACCCTGGCAGGCTCTGGCCCTTGCGGGCCCAGTCTCCTATGCTGACATCTCTTTTACTATCACTTGCAGTACCAAAGGTAACTAGCCTAAAAAGATTGAAATACTACCACGTAGCCATGTTTCAGTGTTAGGGAAGATATAATTACATAGGGATTAGGCACGATAGGCAGTAATTACTGTTTTGTTCCATGAAATCAAATTTTGTACGTTGAGATATGCATGTATGTAACAGTTAAACGATGTTCCTAATATGTTAATATTATGTAGCTGCATTACGAGGAAAATTAATTTATAAACGACCTGTAATTTAGGGTTCTAATTCTTAGTAATTAATCGAACTAAATTTTCAGTAATAAATGTTCGCCTGCTTTATTTATGATGAAATGTTATGGTTATTCCAAAGCGATAATTAATTCCCACGTGTATCAAATGATATTTTGCAAGAAACTTACTGGAAAAAAAAATATAATATTAAGCAACATATCGATACCAGAATTATCAATTAACGTAAGGAACATTTTGGCATTTTGCGTAAATGAACCTTACGTTAACTGTCGTAGGGGCAATTTGGCTTTTTAAGTAAATGACCCTTGCGTCAATTGATACTTTTGGTATCGATATTTAGTATAAGAAATCGATCGCGGATTACTTTTGTGCTTCTTGTGTGGTATAAACTTCATTGCGTGCCTAAAAGCAGTAGATAGTAGCCAGTTTTCGAGTAAATGCGCTAAAAACCATTTACAATTGCTTAGCTACAAAGAATATCTCATAATTTTTCATCCCTATTTTCTTTAAAGGAAATACATAAATAAAGCAACGTATTCCTACTAGTCAAATACCTAATTTTATTTGCACCACAAGTTAGCAACTACTTGGCCGGCGAGCTGAGTCACTCGACTGTAACAAATTGATGTCCCATCACTACATCAAAGAAACTTCTCTTGTGTAAACGTGTTAACGTAGCTGCTACAGTAATATTTGTAATGTCAGACTTATTATAGTAAGAAAATACAACAGTTTTTCTTTAGTTTTAGATGAGAATGATTTAAGGAATACTTAATCTACTCAAATCTTTCTATAAGTAAGTCGTAGTTATACCCATGAAACCATTTTTGGATTAATATGGAAATATCGACTAACTTTAAATTAACTTAAATATTATAATAAAGGTTTTTTTAAACAACCTTGATTTCAAGGACATGGCTATAAGCTGCTGCCCGCGAATCCACCCAATACTTAATACTCAATTTTTATTTGCATTCCACAATGTTAGCTTAGGTGGTAGGTACATATAAAATATACATAATGCCCATACCCACCCAACCACCACCCACCTATACATTATTAGTACTTCCTTAGCTATATTACTGTAAAGTTTGATCAAAATCCGTTTAGTAGTTTTTGCGTGAAATAGGAACAAACATCCATCCTCACAAAATTTCACCTTTTTAATATTAGTAGAATAGTGGCATAGGAATCACGACAGGAGAATGTTTTCTTGAGTTTTACATCACATTATTCTGACGTTTTATTTTCAAAAGTTCGATCTGTAGGTATGCAGACAAGTTGCAGTATCCTATTTACCTGAAATCATCCTGAGCGCTTCAAAGGCAAAACCTTCGAACATCACTAGTAAAAGAACCTACTTTCAACAAAAAGACCTCGAAAAAGGTACGACTCCTTAAGAAAAAGGTTACCATCGATTCTTTACCCGATGAAGGGCCCAACAAATTGGGTGCAAAATTTGGTCCTAACAAGACTAAACAAACATAAACCGGGCTTCACAAAATTCCTCTTTATCTAACACCAACGAAGTTTATCCTCAAGAAAACATTCGATTTTCATCGAATACAAGTTCAGATAGAAAGCAATCTTAAAGTTTTCACACTATTATGTTTCTATATATCAGTGTTACGTCTGTGTCGCCACTTGAGACCCACAGATGGAGTTCAGCGCAAACTTTATTTATACCAAAGTTCCTCGGGAAATGTTTAATGTTGAATTTTTATTCCTTCCCCTTTGAGGGGCGTGTTTTACTTAAGAATTTTTCATTTTAAAATGCAATATGTGCTGGTTGTTTGATGTGCCATTTAGGATATTGCTATGTATTTGTGGAGCTGTTTGATGTTTTCTTTCGGATCGTGATTGGACTTGTTAGTAGATTATTTGATAATCTCTTGAGTGCGTCTTACTTTAAACATTTGGTCCTCGTTTATGTGTACATGCACATCAGCATAGTTGTTTTGTATAGAAATACACACTCTGTGAATATTTCAACTGTCTACCTGTTACGGTACATAATATACAGCCCACTAACAGACAGACAAACGAACAGCAGAAATTCAAACGTTTTAAAATGTTCCGTTGATTAGACTCCGGGTAGGGATATATCATTATCCCAATATATAATTTTGGCCACTGATTGTTTTTTGGACCTCTCTATCCATTCATCATCATCTTGGGAAAACATTGAATGACTCCTTCCGTACTGGGCGGACCGGATGGGAGTTTCAGACTCTTACTGACTAAAACCCATCTGTGATCCTCCAAATGCCCTTTGCGTTCCAGGGCCGCGGTGATTTTTTCGAACAAATTCCGCAGCCCTAACAGGATCTTCCTGCCCTACCTTCATATTATAAGGAGTAGGTACAACACGTTTTCTACTCTAGTCACCATCATCATATCAGCCGACAGACGTCCACTGCTGGACATAGGCCTCCCCCAATGGGAAGAGGGGGTTGCCATATTCACTGCGCTTTGCAGGCGAATTGGCGATCGCAGTGTAGCTGTTGCAATGTACAGCTGCTGCCCATTCTCCAGTGAGTCCCTTAGTCGCCTCTTACGACACCCACGGAAGAGATGGGATAGTGCTATAGTCTTACGTCTCTAGTGAAAACTCATCATCAACATATCAGCCGAAAGACTTCCACTGCTTTACATAGGCCTCCCTCAAGTGTCGTCACAACAACAGGTCCGGTGCGTTTCGCATCCAGCGGCTTCCCGCGACCCACACCAGGTCATCGGTTCACCTTGTGGGAGGCCTTCCAACGCTGCGTCTTCCGGTACGCGGTCGCCACTCCAGAACTTTTCGGCCCCATCGACTCTTCTCTAGCGGATATCTTCATTCCTGATTCGATCACGCAAAGACACACGAGCATTGCCCAAGTCATCATCTGCCTAGCCTTTTCCCAACTATATTGGGGTCGGCTTCCAGTCAAACCGGATTCAGCTGAATACCAGTATTTTACGTGGAGCGGCTGCCTACCAGACCTCCACAACCCATTAACTGGATAACACGGTAGTTTTTGGCAAGACTGGAGTCAGATTACTGGCTTCTGACAATCCCTAACGACTGCCAAAGATCTACAGATGACAGCCGGGACCAACGGCTTAGCGTGCTTTCCGAGGCACGCAGGAAACTCGGTATGTTAATATGGTCACCTATCCACAGACCAACCTTTGCCATTGCTTAACCTTGATCGACCCGTACGGCTGTTATTCTTTTAGCAACGAGCTTCTCAGCATTGCGTTAGTGAAAAGTGTCTTATGCACATGGTTGCCAATTTTGCTAACCATACACACCTTAACAACAATCCAAGACAACGCCAGGCTTATGAACGTTACGGGCTACGGTGAAGCAGACAAAGCCACCAGGCGTGTTTATACCTAAATATAGGTAACTTGGTAGTCCAAGACAGTTGCACTTGTATAGGCAAGAAGATGTCAATAGCAGTTAACGTTAGTTCACTGTATTGTCATAATAAAGAAAAACAAAATAAGATAAATGTGATATACTTAGGTGAGTTTTAGTCAGTAATTATGTCCGCCGAAAAATCATTTGACGATCTCCCACCAAATTTAAAAAAAAATCCTTCGCGATCTGTCCATCCACACGATTTTCACTAAAAACGTGATTTTTTCCGTAGTACGGAACATTTCGTGAGCGAGTTCGATCGGCACTTGGCCGTTTTTATGATTCCGTACCCAAAGGGTAACCAACGGAACCCTCTAGCTATTACTAAGCCTCCGCTGTCCGTCCGTCTGTCCGTCCGTCCATCCGTTTGTCCGTCTGTCGTCCGTCCGTGTGTCAGCGGGCTGTATGTCTAAAACCGTAATAGGTAGACAGCTGAAATTTTCACAGACTGTGTATTTCTATTGCCGATATTACAACAAATAATAAAATTATATAATTAAATTAAAACTTTAAGGGGGCTCCCATATAAGAAACGTGTTTTTCCCTGTTTATAGTATGAAACCCTACGTGTGGAAGTCCAACTCGCACTTGGCCTGTTTTATTTTATTTATTTTATTCACCAACAAACTCTTGATCTACATTGACACCCACAGACATATTTTGCATTGCGTGGTAAAATTGATAAAAATATCAGAAAACGTAGAAAAACATCTATATTTTGATCCAGTCTGTGCCAATATCCACTCTATCCTCCCAGTAAAATAATATCCGTTCCCTATATTAACTTCTTATGTTTTCTTTGACTCCAAGATCAGCAATGCGACATTTTAAGTTTCTAGATTGTGTTCGTGCGATAAGTTTTAACAAGTTTCCAACTTATCCATTGCCATCAATAAATTCGTTGAACTTTATGGAAAAATACGTTTCTGTAATCTTTTGTTGTGGTAGAAAAATAGGATTGTATGGACTTTTCAGGTAGACTGTTACCAATGAACCTTTCAATGGACGAGTACGAATAACTTATAATTCGTACTCGTCCACTGAAAGGTTCATTAGAAAACCAGCGTCAGACAGCATCAGTCTGTCTGACATATCGCCGAAATGGACCTTTTTAGTGCAGCCGTGAGACACACACTTGGTTCTTAGCATACCTACATTTATTTTTTTAATTTCTATGTACCATGCGTGTTTCATGTAAGTGCTAAATAAATATTATTCTTTCTTTCTTTCTAATTTCTGAGATCTGAACATTCTATTTATTTTGTAAACCAGTTTTTATAAACACTTACTATATACACTAGAAATAAAAATAAAAACTCCTAACTAAATGAACCCTAAAATATGGCGTCAAAAAATTCATCCGCATCGCTGTCGACTGGAAGTGTACCCAAAAGACTGGCGGCATTGCCACGTTGTATGGCAATGCTTATTATTTAACCAAGGTAAAAGCATCAGTTAATGGATTTCTGTATATTTTTTTTCAAACATTAATTGTATACTTTTTGCTGTGCCCTACAGGGTCCATAATTGTACCTTAGCTTTAAGCCCATTGTAAGATCTTCACACAGTATGGAATGCATATAAATATATGAATATGAATTTGTTTTGTTGTTTAATATAAGGGTAGTTTAAACTAACAAAAAATGACCATAGCGAGAAGACATAACTTTATAGTAATGTGTAATAGAATAAAACGTAACGTCACAATAAATGCGAAAGTGAATTTGTTTGTTCTTTTTTTACAGTTTCACGCCTAAATTGCTGAAACGATTTTGATGAATTTTGGTTCAGTAATAGAAAGAAAGACCCTGGCTACATTTTTTGCGAAAGTATAGCTTGAACGCGAAAGAAGTTGCGAGTTACTAAATAAATTTCATAAATCATTAATGAAAAATATGCAGAGGGCATATCAGATGATTATGAACGTAGGAATTTTATCATTTTAGCCTAGAGTAAACGTTAGTAAAATCAAAATTAATTATGCCCAAACTATTTGACTACAAACCAACTATTTAATTTTCAATAAGAGTAGACATTCAATAAAAAAAAGCAAGTCTAAAGAGCGCCAGACCTTTTGTCATTACTAGGACAAATTTGTTTAGTCTGTAAATAGTTTGATTCATAGATCCTGTCTATATTGATAGAACAAAGCAAAAACTATGTCTCATTAACTTCCAAGACAATAATTAAATACTGTACACAGAAATGTACAGTCACCAGCATAACTTTATTGTTCAATTTGTATCAGTTCTTTGAGATATAATGCGCAATTGTCACTTTAACAAGCGCGCGATTGTACGTCCCTACTTGTACTTGCTTATAAATTAAATATATTTTTTTACGACACGGTTAGTGCAGTGGTTGTGCGATAGTCAATCGCTCAATCACTGCACTAACCGTGCTGCGCTGTGTGTCGCGGGTTCGATCCCCGCACGGAACAAATATTTGTATGACCTACAGATATTTGTTCCGGGTGTGGCTCTTTGTGTATGTGAGTTTATATGTTTGTAAACGCACCCACGATACAGGAGAAATTCCTAGTGTGGGGCAACGTTTTTATAAAAAAGAAAAGAATCATTACCAAAACTCCATAAACACTTCATAGCAGCAGTTTAATATTCAATATTCACTTACGTTATCAATTGTCAGTTTCAGCCAAAATACGACACCGTATGACTGCTGGACATAGGCTTCCCCTACCTCCACCGGTCATATGCGTCTCGCATCCAGCAGATTCCCGTGGCCTTTTCTAAGTCATCGGGCCACCGTGGGAGAGGCCTTCTAACGCTGCGTAGTCCGGTACGCGGTGGCCATTCTAGACTGCCTTTCGACCCCATCGACTATCTGCTGTGTAGCTGAAACGTCATGTTTTAAAGGCAAACATGACGTTTTATCTACTGTTGGTAGCTTATTAGGTACGTTATTAAAACCGACCGTTATTAAACTCACTAATAACCATTTTGTGAACCTAGTAATCAGTACTTCACTCGCAAAAGAAACACATGCTAGTAAAAACAACGTTTAGAGCTCTAAGAAGGTTCTCCAGTGTCTCAAAACAGTAAAAAACGATTTGCAAAGCGTCTCTGTCAGGGTTGTACCACTGAAGGCCCTCATTTTACTGGTTGATTTTTTTTTGAAGACGCAGTAAAATGTTTAAAAAACTCAAAAAATTACATATTTGTGACGTCACGGCAGTTAGGGAATTTGAGCCATCATGTACAAACGACGCTTTGCGTGACAAATATAGAATCAAATCTTCAATCGCATGTACTTTCTTTATTTTTCCACCGATTGGGTTTATTTATTAGATTATTATTTATTAATTAAATAGATTCTCCATTTTTTTCTATTACTACCTATGTGTTTGGGGCTGTTTTGGTCTGTGTAGGTATGTAAAATGTATATTATCTATTCCTATCTCCACCTATAATATCCCTATAATGGATTGAGATATTAAATTGAAATGTATTTTTTATTTATTAAATACATAATGTACAACTATCTACTATATATATACTTAAATAAAAAAAAACTAACTAAAAATAGTCTAAAATATGGCGTCGAAAAATTAAATTCATAACAAACACATTTCTGACACACACACAAACACATTCACACACACACACACTTTTTTTCTAAGTTTGCATTTGTCATGTTTTTGAAACTTATTTTTTATTATTTAGTCTTATTTATGTGTGCTATTTGGATGTTAATCTGGCAATAAACGATTTCATTTCATTTCATATATCAATGAAGGCAAAGGTGGTAGTAATAACATTGATTTCAGACTAATGATAAACATTTACTTAGCACTAACTAAAATCTTTTAATATAAAAACGCTTCAAATGTGTCAACCCTACTGTATGATATTAAATTCTAACTAGGAGCAGTGCGCTTCTAACAAGGTACCGTTATACGGTGAACTAGAGAAAGTGTCACAGTGCACCGAGAAATTCTAGTGATTAAAACGTTCTTAAGAAAACTGTGTCGTTTAATTAGTTTAGTTTGCACGAAAATTGCAGTTATTTAAGGAATTGTTCATCCGTATAACACACGTCTCTTCTCTCTTCTTCAATCGGTCCCTTATTACTGAGGATCGTGGTCACTGGACCCCTTTAAGCGCACAATCTGTCTCCATCGATTCCGGTCTAAAGTTGCCATCACCACCTGCTGGAATTTGCTTGAGGACATAGCTTCTTTAACTTGGTCCGACCATCGTGTTGGCGACCGGCCTCGTACTCTCTTTCCTCCCGTATTGCCAACAATTACCAGCTTTTCAAGGCTGCTATCTCCCCTTCGCATTATGTGGCCAAAAAAGATCAAAATACGCTGTAAGCAAACTGTAAACAATCGGGTCTTGATATTGAGTTGAGAAAGGACAGACACATTTGTGCGTTTGGCTGTCCATGGGATTCGGAGCATCCGCCACCAGCACCACATTTCGAACGCGTCTATCCTCTGTCTTTCTCTTGCTCGGATTGCCCAAGTCTCAACTCCACACTTCTCTATGCCTTCATTTAGTTATACGCTTGTATTATTTAGGGTTAAGGAAATGTATTTAGTGGAAACTATTAAAATTAAGCAAGAGTCTAGGATACAGTTGCAACTGAGTTTTCTATCAGAAAAACACAATAAGTATCTTTAGCGTCTACGGTTCGGTCTCGGGGGATTGAGCCTAAGATGCTGGGCAGTGATTTAGCGAAAACATTTGATGAATAGATTAACAAACCTTTCAAAATGATATCAGTAAAAATCACAGTGGGAACAAGTCCTATCCATACTGCGAAATTTGTTCGAAGGAGTCACCGCGGCACCGGAACGCAAAAGACATTTGGAGGAACACGGATGGGTTTTAGTCAGTAATAGTCTGACACTCCCTTCCGCTCCGACCAGAGCGGAAAGGGTCATTTGATGATTTCCCATCCTAAAAAAAAGAAAAAAAAAGAAACGAGTTGCAACTAAATTTTACCTATATCAGGAAAACTGATTTATTGTCTTGACAGGAACCCAATACACTCAGCTGTGTGATTTGGCGAATAGATTTTCAAACCTCAAAATCATCAATAACAAGTTAACCAAAAAGTACCCCTGAAAAACAGCACATACTCGGCTACTTTGATAAACTAATCAAACGCGAAAGAAATAATAAAGAATACGAACACAATGGCTTACAGTTTAAAATTCCTGCCATAGAAAAAAACCCTGACATTCTCCCACACAAAACATCCAAACATAATCACCTTGCCAGCACCTAAATTTAATCTCCCCAGTAACAGGAATCAAAACGTTTGCCATTCGTTACCGCCTTGTCGACCCAAGTGACACAAGGCCCCAATAAAGCCACGAACAACTTCGAAATTGAAAAAGAAATCCCCGGCGAGGCATGCAAATATCGCCGAACACAAAATTGCTAAACTCCGGACCGTCTACTTGGAAATTTTGCCATAAATTAGACAGAACTTGTGTAATGAAATATGATTTCATTACACAAGGTGTTTTGTGAATTTTTCGGGCTTTTCAGTGATTAAAATTTTGGCCCTTTTTTGTGGACTGCAACTTGTGACCCGTGAAATTAAGTAATTTTATAATGAGTTTCCTTTATGTTATGGCATTTCAACTTGGGAGTGCTGCTAGTTTGCATTTATTTTAGTTCAATCACAAATAAGATGCCACAATCAACTCCCCTCTCTTTTAACATTTTCCTCTCCTGACCTGCTTGTGGCACTGATGACTTTCATCCGCCACAATAACATAAAACTACAAGCCCTCTCCGAATCATTGTCTGTATCGATGTGGCATGCAATAATATAAATTTATTTAAGTAATTAATGTTTTAACATTTACATGTTTGTTTCAGTCCCGTACTAACACATCAAGTACCTGATCAATTGTACCCATAGAAGAATCGAATTATTTTCTGCAGCAATTGTCGTTTTCTCCTAATCATAAAATATTGCATACTTGCTTCTCCAATTTACTTGGGACATTGGCAGGATAGTCGTCATCGGCTTTGCCATATATTAAAAATAGAATAGAATAGAAGATGCCACTAACTGCGAAAGACCTCTAAATTTTTTTGGAACGTCTTAGTCGTTTTTTGCGGTCGAGTTGTTTGATACAAGTAATTTTCTTTTTTGTTTTTGCAATTGTTTCTTTCACGTATATCAGATACAGAACGTCACCCTTAATACGAACAAGCACTTCTGAAACATTCAACAAACAACACAACATCTGTATAATAGATATTTTTGTGTATAACTGTAGGTACTTAGGCGTGGTGGCAATCATTTGTGGAAATGTTATCGTTTCTTTTTCAACAGTTTTAACCTAGGCTGGTTAAAACTTTTGGCAAGAGAAGTAATATTAAAATAATTAATTCGTGAAATTAGAAAATATCTAAATAGTCCGTCAGACAGATTTTCAAAAAATATTGGAAACGTATTTTTTCTTTAATCACGTAAACAAAAAATGAAGATGAAACAGTGCGTTGAAAACTCGTGGGACGTCACTTTGTTTTTTTTATTTATTTTTTTTAAGGATGGGAAATCATCAAATGACTTCTTCCGCTCTAGGTGGAGTGGAAGGGCGTGTCAGACTCTTACTGACTAAAACCCATCCGTGTTCCTTCTAAAGCCCTTTGCGTTCCAGGGCCGCGGTGACTCTTTCGAACAAATTCCGCAACCCTGGCAGGCTCGTGTGACGTCACTTACCAGTACACTTTTTACTGGAAATTGATATTACAAGCCACTCTTTATCTTTGATGCGTTTTATCTTCATCATTTTTTTTATTGATTTTATTATTAAATAAAAAATATGTAAGTATCCATTATTTTTCGATAATCTAACTGACGGACTAAATAGAATCATATTTTTTTAACCCAGGTAACATCCCTATTCTAAAAGTGTCGAGAAGCGACACACACAAGACAAGCCTAATGTGTAGTTGGTAACTAAACCCACCTTCCCTATGTCACCGCACCCATTTTATTCTATTCCAGTTTCTGGCACATGTAAGACCAGGTGATCGATCGCTGGCAGAGGCTCGCTCCACACGGGTGGATTCCGATTTCCGGACTCTATTATAATTTTAATGTGACCTCACTATAATGTGTTGACCTACTGTCATGTCTTGAAAAAGGTCGCATGGTCGGATAGCCGGATGTAATATTTTTCGGCTTTGTATAGACCTAGAAAATTGGACTGAATAAATAAGAAATGTGGGTTTTGTATGGTTTTTGTTCGTAGGACGTACAAATAATTTCAATTTTGTGTGAAAAATTGGAATTCCCTCGTCACGTAGTTTTCAAGGAAAACGTCTGTAATGGACAAACGGATACACAATAGAAGTCTCTTTCTTGATAGAAATTATTGTCAGTGCTTTGCAAATCAAACGCAATGTCAAATCGTTGCAATTGGCTGTTGAAAATTCATTCACAACAACTAACGCGCGTTTGACAACTTGTCACATTAATCAAGCGATAATATCGTAAATTCGAAACGTGGGCGTTAATTTAGGGGCGCATACATACAATTTACATAATAAATAATATTTATATAGCAAATAAGTTAAAAAAACACAGTTTCATTTCAGTCTCATCACGTCAGTGTGGTAAGCTTAGGAATAAAACTTTCCTATCGATTAAAGCAAAAATCGTCAACATTATAATACGCTACGCTATAGTTACATATTTCAGTCACGCCTATTACCCATAGTGTAATTACTCCACGACCATTAAAACTCAGGTTTCCGGTACTCAACGTTGATATGAATTAATTACTATTTCATTCAATCTGTCAAAGGCCATGCGCCATTTTACTTACGTACGCTTATGTGGACGAACTTACGCCCATAGCGTTTTAGCCAACTATTTTCGGGTTGGGCTCTGTCTACCCACGCTGGCACCTGACTTTTCCTGATGAATATGGAGTGGATGTCATTTGACCTTTGGCGATATCGATATTCGCAGGTTGGGCCATACGTCAGAGGCTACCTTTCTGTTTATAACACGGAATAAATCCAATGTATTGAATAGTTGACCATCATCTGCTGAAGCTGCTACCTAGTCACGCACCCACTACAAATTATGTCATCAGCATACCAGCCGAAAGACGTCTACTACTGGACATAGGCCTTCCTCAAGGGGGAAATCCTCCCCCCCGTGTTTGCCATAATCACCACGCTTGGCAGGCGGGTTGGTGATCGAAGCACAGAGAATGCTGCTGCCCATTCTCTGGTGAGTCCTTTAATCGCCTCTTACGACACCTACGGGAAGTGATGAGATGGTGCTATTCTTTTACGTCCGACACCATACAGAAGAAATTATGTAACGTCTCAAAACCAATCCTAGTCTTCAAAAAAATCACTATCGGGAATCATACAGTCCTAAAAGAAAGATCACCCCATAAGGAGACACACTTTAAGAACAGTTCATACCACGTTGAAGTCTCAATTCGTTAAATAAGTTAGCCAATCAACAGACTGAAAGCAGAAACCTTAGCTTCCACATGGCTGCCTTACTCACGAGCCCCTCACAAGTAATTTAACCCCTCGAAACCACTCTTAATCCTCCAAAAACCACCCCGTACAATACTGCAGCACACGCGATCCAAGAAGCCGCACCTTTCACTTAAACTGAGTGACCCATATCTTGAAGACGTTTCTAATCTATTCCTAGTCGGATTAAATGAGCTTAGGCACGGCCTCTGCCTATACGGGTTGTGTCAGTGGCGGATCCAGGATTGTCGTTTGGGAGAATTGACCCCGCTGAGGGTAGGTTTTAAAATCACAAAATTGTATTTAGCTTAACTTAAAACAGGTCTCCATATATTACTTTTCGTAAATGGCTTCGTTAGGTAGTAGACTAAGGAAGATATCTTGGACTTTTGGGGGGGTTTAAGCCCCTTAACCCCCCCCCCCCTCCCCCATGGATCCGCCAGTGAGTTGTGTACTGGATAAGCCACCGATCCGTCACTTAGAACAGATAAAAAGACGTTTAAGTTGTTAACCTTGCCGTAATTGGTTGATCTATGGAGGAATTAGTGGGGGGTGGTGGATAAATGTGTTACAAGCGTTCTTTGGAACTTGGGTGGTTTATTGTGGTGGTTTATCAATGTTTGTAATCGTTTTTTGTGGGTGTTTGTAGTTCAAGTGGCGTGCGGGGTAATCAATCTTGAGTGGTTAAACTGCAGCCATTCTTTATTCAGCTAACCATGGTGGAATAAATAGGATTGTAACAGTCGGTCGATTCTGTAAACATGTCGAAGTGAAGGTTTGCGTGAAGTGATCACGAGGTGAGCTGTCAATCCATTATAATCAAGATGGAATGACAAGCTAACTTCGTTATCACGTGACATCTTGATTAAATGGATTGAAAGCTCACCTCGTGATCACTTCTCCCAAGCCCAGTAATGTACCTAAATAGTAAGGATGTCAAGTTCGGATTGCAATAAGTAGAAAAAGTTCAATTTTTTATTTCTAAAGCATTGATTGCCCTATTTCCGGCATCTCCTGACATTTTAGGTATTTAACTAAAAACCGAACAAAAACACAGCTCGAAAAGGATTTGCTGTCCAAAATTTATAGCCCTATATATTCTTAGTTTCAGTTTTAAAAACTCATGTTTCACGACAACGCTATAAATACAGAACTCCGTTTACAATGAAAAGAAACCATAAAATAAAATAAAGTCAGTTGTGTTTTCAAGTTACAGTAGCGAACAGCTAACGGTTGACGGCTGATGGATGGGTTGTCAGGCCCCGTTCAACTGAGTGGTCGACCGACTATAGAACTGGGATTTATCTTGGTGGTCAGTCTACGAGTGATGTCAGTTTTTATGCCTGAGTTTTGATTTGTTTGGAATATAGTTTTGTATTGATTTCAAGGAAATATAATGGTTTAAAAAAACGTTATTTTATCATTGGAATTTCAGAGTGCGTAATCTTAGGATGGGTAGCTTTTTTTTTTTTTTTTGATCTCGGGGGGAAATCCTCATGGAAATCCTCCACCCTGGGGCGGGTGGAGGGGTCTGTCAGACTCTTACTGACTAAAACCACCCCGGTGTTCCATCTCCCACCTACGCCGGGGATCGCGGGAACGTATGCGACTTCCGCAATCCCCGGCTGAGGATGGGTAGCTAAGGTAAGGTAGCTAAGAAAGCAACGAATTTTACTTCTTTTGAATAAATCAAAAGAAGTAAAATTCGTTGCTTTCTTGAAATAATTTTACCTTGATTTTTGGGTCAAATCTTGTTACACGAATAAACAATACACTCACTTTTTGTATTGACTTGAAAATCTGCTAGTGTGTTGGAAATCGGTGACCACTTGAATACACTTTTTGCTACTGACTTAGTTATTTTTAGGGTTTCGTACCCAAGGGTAAAACGGGACCCTATTACTAAGACTCCACTGTCCGTCCGTCTGTCACCAGGCTCATGAACCGTCATAGTTAGACAGTTCAAAATTTTGACAGATGATGTATTTCTGTTGCCGCTAAAACAACAAATACTGAAAAATTGAATAAAATAAATATTGAAGGGGGCTCCCATACAACAAACATGATTTTTTTGCCTTTTTATAGATAATGGTACGGAACTCTTCGTGGGAGAGTCCAACTCGCACTTGGCTGGTATTTTTTTATTTTTTATTGAGGAATGGGCTTACTCTTGACCTCGATCACGCCAGATGGAAAGCAATGGATGAGGTCTATGATGGAGCGAGCGTGCCCAGAAGATGCCTGTTCACTCTGGCTTTGAAGGCAGACGGGTTATATGTAGAAGGGAACACAGGAACTGGCAGAGAGTACCACACTTTGGCAGTTCGCATAATAAATATGGAGGAGAAGCGCTCAGTACGACTAGTCGAGATATCGACCAAATGCGGATGGTTCGTTGTACTTTGAAAGTTCGTTGTCTTGTACCACTATTAATCGATAGAAGGTGGAAGAAGAGGTGGCACCTAAGGTCTGTCAATAGAAGATGCACAAATCGCAAGCAAGGACCAACTTTATCTGGTCTTCCGAAAGTTTCGACTTACCATACACATCAATGCAGCCAATCTGCCATTTCATGCTGGGCTGCGTGTTGATCTGGCACATGTAGCAGCCGCGGTCTTCCGCCCGGAGGGGCCTGATCCTCAGCTGCCAGGTCCGGGGCGCGTCCATGTGGACCGAGTACCTCGCGCTGAGGACTGCTCGGTCGTGCATCGTGAGTACTGTCTGGTCTTCTGCTCTAAGCCAGCCTACCTGGAAAAGAAAGAAGAGGTTAGAATGTGTTATATTAAACTGGTTATACACGCGCCTTTGTCAATGAGGCTGGCAAAACTATCTTGCATGATAGAATTTTATGGAATTGAGTTCCAAACTTTCAGTTTGGTTGTGGTGTTGTTTAGCATACGAATTTAAATTGAAATTAAGAACAAAGAGTGGGCTGGCTATGACGAACTAAGGTGCCTGAGGGATGATATCGCCACCGTCGTCGACCGCGACGAAGGTGTTGTGACGTGTTCACGTTTGCAGGTCAAACTTGGCCAGCTCGTAAAGGGTAGGCTATACATATCTACATGTGTCACAAAATTTGCTGCGGTTATTCGAAGGTTGAAAGCTTTCAAGATTGCTGTTTCTCACACCATTTTCAATAATAGGCTTTTGAAATTGTGACTCTCAGCGACAGCGATTGTTATAAAGTTCAAGTTTAAATTCTATATGTTTTGATTGAATCTATATATGTAAATTCCAATGTGCAAAATTCTCCCAAAAACGCCAACCATTGCAACCTATTCAAAGGCTCGTTTAATATTAACTAAGAAATTTAAGGTAGGTACAGACACAATACTCGTATGAAACAGCCTCGTCCCAAAATCACTCCGTTTCCACGTCGTTTACCTACTCCGCTGTAAATAAGTACCTACTCAAGAATAACTTCCAGTTATCAGAATGTTTGTTAGTTCAACTCGTGTTAACGTTAGAACATTGGTGTGGTTTTGTTCCCAAAGTAACTTAAAATAGAATAATATTACTACCAAGGTTGGTTGTGAACTTTTTAGACCCAAACAGAGGTTAACGTGTGCTTAAAATGGGTAAGACTCAGGTATGTTCGGGGTATCATTGTTTGATAACATAATACATTTAATTCTTCTCAGCTTTACTTTATATTGAAATATTGTTAATGTTAATCTACACTAGTATTGGTAGATCAATTCGCGTTCATTCTTATAAAGACAACTTAATGAACTGTTTGGCGAATCACTGTCTCTTAAGATACAGGTCTCCTAGTTTAAGAGATAGGGTTTAAAATTTTGGTTATATAGATTTTGTCGAATAGTTTCTATGTATGACCTACCACCTTATGTCTAATCTGTATATATCTATTGGATAATTAAAAAAAAAATTAACGAGCGAAACAAAGCTAAGGTATAATACCTTACTTTAATTCTTTTTGGAGTGAAAGTATGATTATTTTGTTCGAAGATCATTTGGTAGTTTACACAACGTGTAACAGAATAAACGCAATACCTCTTAAAGGGTCATTGTACTCACCACTATGAACAACTTTTACTATGGGACTAACCCCGATATCGCAAAAAAAAATCAGCTGTTCAGTACTTTTTGTCAAGTTATGCGCACAGAAATGTACGGGGCAGTCGATGTTTTTTCGCGATTTCAGTGTTGGTACCATACCCAAAGTTGTTCATAATGGTGAGTACAATGACCTCTTAAGAAGTTTTGCGTTTATTCTGCTACACGTTGTATAGAATACGCTATCGTATCTACCTACTAAAAATGGGAGATTTCTACCAATGAAATCTTCTGGATAATGAGATCAAACAAAAACGTTTTCATAAAACTGAACACTAGGTTTTTCGCTCAGCTTCGCCCACAGGAACTGTGCATTTTTCTAACACAGGAAAAAAACAGCTAGGCAGAAGCAAGAGTGGGGCTGGCCATGTCGAACTAAGACGCCTGAGGGATGATGTCGCCACCGTCGTCGACCGCGACAAAGGTGGTGTGACGTGTTCACGTTTTTTTGTTTTTTTTTTAAAAACGTTGCCCCACACTAGGAATTTCTCCTGTATCGTAGTTGTGTTTACAAACATACAAAGTCACATACACAAACAGCCAGACCCGGAACAACTATCTGTTTGCAGGTTAAACTTGGCCAGCTTGGTAGGTTTGACATCAGAAAGGGAATGTTTTTGCCCAGCCGTGGTACACAAACTTGGGTAAGAAAACAAAAGTAGTAGTCAATGTAACACTACGTGATAGTTCAACTTCTTGATCGAATTTGTACCTCCAGGGATCACCATTTAACAAACACAAGTTTCATCATCATCATAATCATCAGCCGAAAGACGTCCACTGCTGGACATAGGCACACACATTTACCTCTTTATAATGGTTGCGGAATTTGTTCAAAAGAGTCACCGCGGCACGCGGCCCTGCAGCCCTACTATGACGTGCTAATGCCATCCAATTCCGATGATGTAAACGGGATACTCCTATTCGCTATGTATAGATCCGTCTCCCTCTTAGAGCGGAATCATGATCGTTTTAAAACTTCATAGTAGGGCACCTGGAATGCAAAGGGCATTTCGAGGAACGTGGATAGGTTTTAGTCAGTAAGTGTCTGACACTCCCTTCCGCTCCACCCAAAGCAGGAGTCATTTGATGATTTCCCATCGGTAAAAAACATCTTAATTAATCATTCATATTGGTGCCGATGTTTGCAAATGCAGATAGATGTTCTATAGTAGGCGCCAGATAATCGTGGAATAACGGTCATTGACCCCCCTACAATTATTGACATTTTTAATTTGAAAAACGGAATTAATGACACAAAGCTGTCCCGAATCATCATCTCTCGTGATCCTTAACATTGTCTAATAATGAAAAACGATTCATATTTAATTGTTCAGGTACCTATGAACAGTTATTAGGGAAAGGTCAATGTACTTTATTCCACATTTATCTGGCGCCTACTATACATAAATACGTTTTATTTTTACCTTTGAACAGATTTTAATGTAAGGTACATTTAATCCTAAATCACACACTCTTTTAGCGAAGATTTTCGGCGAATCCTCTTATACGGTTCGGTAAGCCATTGTCTGCAGTCTTTTAATGCTCTGAGCTTATCACAAAACTGCAGGTGGTTAGTAATGGAACCAGTTTTATCGAACAAATTTTTTTGTTCACAGAGTAATATGGTGAATCCACTTTAATTCTTTTTTGGTTTTAAGAATTAAATCTAACTGTGGAACTTTATAAACAAAATTGTATACTTTTTATATACTTTAAATATACTTGATATACTTTTTAAATTAAATTACTAAATTTTTGAAAAAAAAAATTGGTACTTATGATTTACCGGGGCTCACCAGAAACTTCTAGGTACTGAAATTAGATATTAACCGTTTTATAAACGGTTTAAGATATTATTTTATGTAAGTATACAATATATCTCTAATGAATACATTATTTATTTGAAAGGAAAACACAGGCTGGTTAAAAGTAAGATACGGATATAAAAACTATCAATATTTTCATGGACACTTGATTCTTCTCAGCGTGGCAATCTAAATGGAATTAGCCCAGAATACAGCAACGAACTTGGCGCTATCAGTAGGTATCGATGGCACTTGTCTGCGACTTGGGTGTTTAGAACACAACAATAAACAAAAACCTGGCCAAGTGCAAGTTGGACTTGCACACGAAGGGTTCCGTACCATAAGCAGAAAAAAACATGTTTCTTGTATGGCCCCCTTTATTATTAATTTTATTTTTCCCTTTTATTTTGAATTTTATTTCATTTTTTTTTAATTTGTTGTTCTAGCGGCAACAGAAGTACATCATCTGTGAAAATTGCACCTATCTTATAGTAGTTCAGCTTGATACCAGGCTGTATCTCATGAACTGTGATAGCACAGTTCATGAGATACAGCCTGGTTACAGACGGACAGACAGATAGACGGACGGAGAGTGGAGTCTTAGTAACCCTAAAATGAAGAAGTCTAAACAAACGATACTGTTTTTATTATGTATGACAGACAAATAAAATAAGAAAAGCTTTAAAAACAAAACGTGAATCTCATGGCAGATTCAAATTCACAGCATACATAGCAAACAGCCCGCTAAGAACACAAACATTCAATTTTCCAGACATGTGTTTCTAATAAACCAATGTGTACTACCTAATGATTTATGACCCACCATTTTATTTGATAATATTTCTTTAAATATAAAATGAAATAAAAATAAATAGGCTCCTACTAAATGTCAAACAAAGATGTGTGAAAAATGTAGGATATTTAGTGTGAGTCACAAATGTGAAATCATTTTTGTTTTTAATACTAAAAACAGGTTTTTATCATACACTAATGGAAATAAATAGAAATAGTCTGAAACCATAGTAATTGAAGTACAATATAATAATATCTCTCCTATAAAATGACAATGTTTTCAACATCGATTCTAATAACTTGTGAAAGAACATTTGCGCCCTAGATTCTACTGTTAAGGTCTATTTAAAGCACAAAGTCTTTGTTATCGGGTATTACGCCTCACGTAAGGAATCAGACATGTAATTATTTACTTACCTACCGTGTAAATAAGGTAGCAAATGAAATTAATGGAATAATGTTACAAAATTGGGCAGGGGCATGAAAATTAGGGGAAAAGTATTTGCTTTTAATTTTTTGGAAAGCATATTAATACATTATTACGAGTATTTTCCATCGAAATGTTAAAAAAAATATTAGGAATGTTACCAGCCAGTATTGATTTGATTTACCTGAGTAATAGAAGTTATATTAAATATTTAAATTCGACATTTAATAGGCTCAGAATAAATTACGATCAGGTGGTGTTTAAATCAATAAAATCTATTAAAAAAATCGTGATATTTTACGCAAATAATATTTTTTTTTGTACCTATAGAAATAAACAGTCAAGAGCTGGTCCCAAGTAAAATATTTGGCTATGTACATTTAATTCGAGTATTTTTTTACTAATGATTAATGCTTGTACTTCTTGAACTTTACAGCAGACAAGGCTCCTAAGGCTTTAACTCATAACCTTATAGAGGTATGCGGTACAGAGAGTATAATCCCGCATACCTCTACTAGAATGGGAGGATCCTCCGACCAGACAGTTGTTGTGTCTGGTGGGCAACTGCCCGGTAGTTGATATTCGGACTGTTGTACCTATATGTTCAAATCGCACGGAGAACTTTGCTTGAGCGATGCAGGATCGTTAGTAGTTCGTCGCTGAAAGGATAAATGGCGTTGCGGTTCTTTTTGTTGCCGTACAAATTTCGCTTCTTAGTTTTTTTATGTAGCGGTATTAATAACGCTACAACTTGTACCAAAAATAGTTCAAAACACATCACAAACTAAAACAGCAGTTTGAAATCAGTTCCAACATTCGAAATCACTGATGAAGATTTCTTTCTGGGTCAGGGACCCAGTTAAGTCTTCGGCCCCGTATCCTTTTGCGTTAGCCCTTATCTTTCATTCCGATACTTTTCTGGCCTGTCAAATTTCTTCCGGGGGATCACTGTGGGCCGTAGTGTCGTAAATATTGTTGTGTTGCTTTGTGACTTAGCGTTAGTACCTATGGGAAAATTGTTTGTAGGTTGGATATTGTTTTTTAGCCGTGCTACTATTTATTTTGTCTAGGTTCAATTAGAGAATCTAAAGTAAAATTGCCTAGATACTCTCTTAATGCCTAGATAATATCAGTGCTTCACCAACTTCTAATTTGTGACAAAAATTCATGAAATCAATTAATTATGTTAGGGCCATACCGCAACGCAAAGATTGCGGTGTCGCATAGCAAAAATCTACGCCAATTTGTATTGCTGTGCGACGTCGTTTTAAGGGTTCCGTACCCGAAGGGTACCCAACGGAACCCTATTACTAAGCCTCCGCTGTCCGTACGGCCTTCCATCCGTACGTCCATCCGTCCGTTCGTTCGTCCGCCTGTCTGTCAGCGGGCTGTATCTCAAGAACCGTAATAGGTAGACAGTTTAAATTTCCACAGAGTGTGTATTTCTATTGCCGCTATCCCAAAAAAAAATCAAAATAAAATAAAATTATAAATTAAAGGGGGCTCCCATACAAGAAACGTGTGTTTTTCGGTTTATGGTACGGAACCCTTCGTGTGAGAGTCCGACTCGCAGTTGGCCGGTTTTGCGATACGACGCCGCAACGCAGTGTTGTGGCCTCACCCCTACACGTTCAGCCTAATAAAATAACAACAACAACTTAAAATGCTGTAGGTACAACTATAATTATGTCTTGCACAAATAAAGTAACTTATTTCTCCAAAACATTTTACAACTAACACCCAATTTCACACTTCCGCGCCCAAAAAAGAAGCAAATGTTACAGCAAACAATAAGATGAAATCACGACAAAAGCTAAAAGAAAGCAAGCAGGCAAAGGCAACAGAGAATGGCACAGCATTCAGCCACCGTGTGTACCGTTATTAAAATTCACAACGTGAAAAGGTGCAGCACTATTTCGTGCATTGTTATTCTAGGCATCGAGCCAACCAGTGTAACAACTCTTAATGAAGGATAATCGGTAAATTTTTGCGGTTCTAATTGTTTCAGACAAAGGCAGAAAGACTTTGTTTCCCGTGCCCGTTTTCCGTAAGACGCCGCCATTTTATTGTTGATCTTTTTCGCGGTATTTTTTCCGCGTTTAAGGATTGTAAGGATTTTAGGTGGATATTATTAGAATTTTGTTCGGATTTATTATGATATTATTATATTGTTATTTTAGGCATCTAACCACCGCGTTAAAAGATTGTAAGGATTTAAAGTGGATATTATTAGATTTTTTCTTCGGATGTATTATAATATTATTATATTGTTATCATAGCCAACCAGTGTAACAACTCTTATTGAAGGATAATCGGTATTTTTTTTCTCTTCTAATTGCTTTAGACAATGGCAGATAGACTTTGTTTCCAGTGCCCGTTTTCCGTAAGACACCACCATTTTGGCGTTGATTTTTTTCGCGGTATTTTTCCGTGTTTAAAAGGGATTAAGGTGGAGAGGATTTTGTTTGGATTTATATTATTATATTATTAAAACGTTTATGTAATCCTTACTTTGCAATGGTGTAGCTGTAAATGATCGGACTTTTAAAATTGTTTCCAGGATTAAATAGTACCTTAGGGTCTTTTTTATTATTGCATCTTCATTAAGGCCTATTTTCACTCTTTGTTTTATAAATATTTGTCCTGTGCTTATTGTAAGGTTTACTTTAATAATAATAATAAAAACAAATATTCAACAGTTTTATTGCACTCAATCTTTCTAAATATACATACCTAACTTTGCAAAAAGCTGCCATATTAAATACTTGCCGAATGGTTAGAAAAATTTTACAACTTGATTTGGAAAACAATTTTACCGCAGTTCAGAGTAATTTGCCATCGAATAATAATAATAACTAGGATCTTCACCTTGGTTCACACCCGTGAGATTCTAGCAAATACCAGGTACTTGCCTGAGAAAAATAAATAAAAGAAAACCAAAATAATAATGATATAGAAGCCTGTATATATATTTGTTGTGATACAAGTTTGCATAAATATATGGCACTCCGACTTCTTCAAGTCAAAGCTGGAATATTATTTTGCATTGCTGCTAAACATATTGACACGTTGAGTCGAGAGTCGAGACGCAATGCAGCAATGCCCACACTTCGGTTCAATAAACTTACATTCCCCTGTTTTTCCACTCTAGATCCATACTTTCTTCACTTATTATTCCAACACTATTTCTTAACCGTATATCATGCTGCTATTTGAACTATGCAAGAATTTTCTAAGCAATTTCTCACTTCATCACGATACAACACTCTAATTGTTCCAGAAACTTCCCGGCAAAATTTACGACCTGCTAAAGCTAACGTTACACCAACTTTGATATAAAAATACGGCCATTAAAGTATGAAAAAAAAACCGGCCAAGTGTGAGTCGGACTCGTGCGTTAAGGGTTCCGAGCTAATATATGTTTTAACTTGTTACTTTAAAATTAAAGACTTCTAATAAGTTTCCCTGTTAAGTACATTCAAGTCTTTACTTAACTGGAAAACTACTTTTATTAATGTATTTTTTTGTTTCATTTCTTTCGGAGATTAGGAGAAATGTTTATTTTCATCTTAGTATTTTCCTTAGTAACCGTCTTTATATTGTAAAATATAAAATATAGAAGCACATTCATCCGGCATTATTTCACAATACAGCTTAGTTATTATTTTTTTCTAATTTGTCTCTTAGAAGTGACCAGAAATACAAAATTAATTTATCACAGTTACAAAAAGATCATATGTGTACCAACTTTCAACTGGATTAGTCCAGTAGATTCCGAGTAAATTAACTGTGACAGACTGACAGGCAATCCAATAAGGTTTCCGTTTTTCATGGCGACTTACGATCCCCTAAAAACATTTGAATATTAACACCCAAATACAGATTGATGTTAATTTTATAGGTGGTACAAGTTGGCCCATGTACGTTGGTTATTGGCGATATATCAAGTAAAGTGTGAAAGTTCGGAGCATGTTACCAACTGGCTTACAAGTGGCTTTAAGTGTTGGTTCGAAGGTGTTATAGTAAGTTGGTCCTGGTACCAATGTTGGGCTTGTTACAGGGTATGTTGGCCGAAGTTGTGTGTAACTAAAGTGCGACTAAATAGGGTGAATTATCTAGGGAAAGTGCTTAAAGTTGTTGCAGTTGTGTGCAGTGCCAGCTGCGGCCTTTTAGACGCTGAAGTCTGATGAAATTTACTGCCCATGATTAAGTTTTGGCTTGAGTTTGTAAATAGTAGATTGGAATACTGACATTTACTTACCTGATAGAATAATTTTATGGGGTAATAAGATAAACCTGTAGAACAACGGTTTTAATCAACAAAATAGGCAATAGGCAATTTGATAAAATATGGCTAGGACATAAGCAGAGATCGGAATAGGTAGACTATATATTACTAATTTTCGTGGAAGTAAGTTACATAGAGTTGACAATACCTCCTCTAAAATCCCTGAATCATAAACATGACGATTGTATCCCGATCCGATTGCTTGTTGCAAATAAACGTCGTTTTCTTTCTTTCTTCTTTATATGGGGCTGAAAAGGCCTCACACAAGGTGGACCGTTGACCTGGTGAGGGTCGCGGGTAGCCGATGGATGCGAGACGTATAGGGCCGGTTGTTGTAGCGACACTTGGGGGAGACCTATGTGCAATTGTGCAGTCGACGTATTTCGGCTGATATGATGACGATGATTATATATGCTAAAAACACCTCTTATTTCCCTACATTTTGACTGATTGCGACTATGATGCGAATAAAACCGTTGCTTACAAAATCTGGCCAAGTACGAGTCGGAGTGCGGAGGGTTCCGAACGAATCTCATATTTGTTACATGTTATTTTAACACTATAGACTTCTTATAGAAAGAAGTGTTTCATGTAAGTGCTTTATAAATATTATTCTTTCTTTCTTTCTTTCTTTATAAAGAAAAGAAAGAAACCTGCTTCCTGTAATTTTTAGGTTATTATCCCCCAAAAGCGACTCCCATACTCAAAATTTATTTATTTACGTAACGCGTCCGTGTTTTCGTCACGGAAGTTCTCATGTGTACCAAATTTTATTAGAATCGGTCCGGTAGATTCGGAGAAAATTGGTTGTGACAGACGGACAGACAGAGAGACACCCGAGTGTTCCTATAAGGGTTTTATTTCTTAACGATGTTCGGAACCCTAAAATAAATAGTAGGATTGGCCCTGAAGAGTATTATTCAATTTTTTATAATTCCAGACCTTACCTAAATACAGTTTTGGAACCATATAAGTCACATGATTGATTATGTAATAGAAACATATAGCTAAACCTTCATCAAGGTAGCAACCCCGACCGACATATTGGACAAAGAACAATATCAAGGTTACGAGTCTTGATGGAAAACCTTTTGTTTTGTACTCGATAATCAACACACGTATCAATGGCAAAATGGGCAGAGGAAATCTGTCTTCAAAAGAGTATATGGACAAATTACTCTATATATTAAGTTCCATGCCACAGGGGAAAAGCCTCCAGCTACGACTTCTTTTATATAATGGCGACTGCCATCTTAATTTTTCACTAGCACTTGCCAGCGACTTCGTACGCGGATAACCCGTTTTCTTCCCGTTCCAGTGAGAATTTCCCGTTTCCGATAACCTTTAGCATTTTTCATGAGTGTGGCTATCATATACAAAAATAATTTTCCAAATCCGACTGGTAGTTCCAGAGATTAGCGCGTTCAAACAAACAAACTCTTCAGCTTTATTATGATAGTATATACGAGTAGATATAGCTTGTGTCATTCCGGCACTATAGACAAATCTAACGATACCTCATTAGTTCAAATATATCCAGGCATGTAGGCTTAGCCGTGTCAAATAAAAATACATAAGAAGAAACACGTACACACACGCACACACACACGAGAAGAGTATTCCATTCTATTCTATTCTACATCATAAACATGACTGCCATTCTGGGGCAGTCGGGAAAATAAAATAAAACCATGACAACAAGGAACTGAAACACTGCATGAACCCTGAAAATGTTATCAGTGTAAAATAAATTCGTGGATTGCACAATGAGGCTGTTGATAAAAAGGATGCAACTGAGTTACTGCCACTTTTTTACATTCATTTTTTTTTTTTGACGGGGACCACTCGCAGTTCAGCACGCTAAGGCTAGTTACTGCTTAACCGGACTATCCTGTGGTGGCCTCAAATAATTTAAGGCTCCCAGGCAGGGCTTACAAACTAGCTAAATTATACTAAATGACCGCTCGCTAGGGCATCCCCTCGGGGCCCGCTAGGGCCAGAGCCTGCCAGGGTTGCGGAATTTGTTCGAAAGAGTCACCGCGGCCCTGGAACGCAAAGGGCTTTAGAAGGAACACGGATAGGTTTTAGTCAGTAAGAGTCTGACACGCCCTTCCGCTCCACCCAGAGTGATGATTTCCCATCCTTAAAAAAAAAAGGGCATCCCTGCATTATTCACCCTTTACTTATATCTTCATCTTCGTTCCGCTTATAGTATATAGGTACCTACCCTACCCATCAAACACACACGCACATACACCATAACAATCATTTTAAAATGAAAATCCATTAACTATGATACTGATTACAGTTGCCCTGTTTAATGACCGGTATCGTGATGTACCCACATTAACCTAACGTGCTCGCATTGAATACCATCTAACTTTAATCATTAAGGTATATGGTTATGGAACTTCGGGGTTTTCAATTTTGAAGGATAACTACAGTTTGGCATATGTGTTTAACCTCTTTGTTTTGCACACACTCAAACAACATGGTTCCTGTGAATACAGACAATGTTGATAGAAGTGTGTGGCAATCCAGGTTATTACCATCATCTTAATGATGACAAAGTGATCTTTCTTATTACATAAATAACGCAGAACCTGAAAAGAAGTCTTTATACTTATCATTATAACTATTTCTGTTACACCCTGTATTTCCCCCATAAACATAAAGGAATGTACTAAATTAAACATATTTAAAAATAAATTAAAATCGCATATTGTCAGTACCTACTGTACTACGTACCTACGACAGTTGATATAATTATGTACATTGCCACGTAATTTTGTATACCTACTTAACATTTTTATATATATTTTGTATACCTATACTAGAGCAAAAAAGTGTTTCTTAGTTTAAGTTAATTTAAAAAATTTCATTTTAAGTGAACTATGTTCTTATGAGAAATAAAGTTCTGTAAACCTAACATTAATGATAATTTTGCGTAAATACTGCGAGGAGTGGGGAGACAGGGCAGGGACACTGGTCATGAGACGAAAATGGCCGCTGGAGAGAGGTGTTGACGGAATGGTGCAAAGATTGCACCATAGAAAGCAAGGGTGATCATTGGAACGTTGGTTCTACGATATTGCTAAAGTCGCGGGACACGCCTTGATGAAGGACGCACAGAACCAAGAAGTATGGTATAAATTCCTCGCTGAAATGATGTTAATTGAGTCGAGGTGTAAAAGATTAAGCCAGTAAAGTAGAGGTCCTTTTCACGTGTCAAACGATCATGATGCCGTTGTAAAAAAGTGATATCGCAATCTTTCAATCCTGATGATTCAACTTTTTCAATATTTTAAGTACAATCAAATCGTTTGTCGATGCTGTTCATCAAAAATATATCCTTAACAGTAAAACTTACTTTATGTTTGCCCAGATTCGTGACAGCACAGCCAAGCACCGCTTCTCTTCCTAAGAAGAACGTGTGGTTGCCAATAGGACGCTCAAACTCAGGCTCCTCTGAAAACTTCTTTGTCGTCATCTGGGAATCTGAAACAATAAACGGGAAATATTTAAAAACTACGTTAAAATTATATAATTCATCGATATTTAATATCACCGTCATATTCAGTTCAAATCACAAGACTAATTATTATGCAGTTAGTTGATAACTTATTCAAGTCTAAAGATCTACAAGTGACAGCCGGGACCGACATTTTAATATGCTCGTGCTCACGAAGGAATCTCAGTATAAGATTCCTCGATCGTAAAGCTACCTATTAATTAAAAATTGTCTAAAATATGGCGTTGAAAAATTAGTTTATTTTAGTTGTACATAAATATATAATAATTTTCCCTGTGTTCATGAATATTCATTACAATATTGTTGAGACCGTAATATAAAATCTGAGTTTGCAATAAAACGAAGCAAAGTTATGAATATAAAGCTCTGTTGGTATTGTAAAGCGATAAAAAATAAATAAATAAACCTTGAAAATCGACTCGTGTGGCTGATTATATTTTTTCATGAGCAGCTCTTAATTCTATTCTCTTAATAATAATCATGCACTGGTTTGAAAAAAAAAACTCGAAACTGCTATTGTAACTTTCGTACAATGCAACCTGCAATATTTTGACGTATAGTAACGTTACCGGTTAATTCTGTAAACATGTCGAAGTAAAGGCTTGGGTGAAGTGATCACGAGGTGAGCTGTCAACCCATATAATTAAGATGGAATGACAGCTCACTGCGTGATCACGTGACATCTTGATTATATGAATTGACATCTCACCTCGTGATCACTTCACCCAAGCCTTCTCTTCGACAAGTTCGACATGAATCGACCGGCAGTATCGTATCGTTAACGTAAGTGAATTTTGAATTCAAAAAACTACTACCCCATACTATTTTGGTTTAATATTATGCGACACGCACAATTTGAATCATACAAAAAATATATGAATATTGTTTCCAATTCAAATAAATATTATGTGCGAAACGAGTATTATCATCATATCAGCTGAAAGACGTCCACTGCTGGACATAAGCCTCGCCACGCTTGGCAGGCGGGTTCGCGATCGCAGTGTAGCTGTTGCAATGCACAGAGAATGCTGCTGCCCATTCTCTGGTGAGTCCCTTAGTCGCCTTTTACGACACCCACGAGAAGTGATGGGATGATGCTATTCTTTTACGTCCGACACCATACAGAATGAGTATTGTAATTAAAGTAAAATTTTACGTTACGTTACGTCAAAAACATTCGTGCTGGGCCGCTTTCACTCGACTAGAGATCGAACTAACGACACCACAGCACTCTGATGACCGACACAATGTCCTATCGCCTTAGTTTTAGAACCGATCGTTACAATGATCATGACCAGTCTCCATGTTAGAAACCAACTAGTACGTTTTTAGGAGTTCGTACCCAAAGGGTAAAAACGGGACCCTATTACTAAGACTACACTGTCCGACTGTCTGTCTGTCACCAGGCTGTATCTCATGAACCGTGATAGGTAGACAGTTGAAATTTTCCCAGATGATGTATTTCTGTTGCCGCTATAATAACAAATAGTAAAATTTAAAAAAAATCATACGCTATAACAACATTCAAGAAACATGTTTTTTGCGGTGTATGGTACGGAACCCATTTTGTGCAAATACAACTTGCACTTTGCCAGTTTTTTTTCGATAACACACGCGTTAGTTTATAGTAAAAACATTACATAACAGTAAATAATAACAGGTATCATTGTAGGTCAAATGCACCCATAGATTTATTCAGTCCGCTCACGCAAACGATTATAATATAATTAGTCCAACCATATGGTTATTTTCCACGTGGTAAAAGGTAGAATTTATGAATATATGTGCTTAATGAAGCTATTATTTTAATCTATATAGGATTTCATGTACGAGTAGTGAATATCCATACTAATACAATAAATACGTGAATAACTCTGTCTATGGACCATGCCCTGAAATAGGATATAGAATACTTTTTGTCCAAGGAGTTTGTTTCCAAGGGTTAGTGGGCAAAGAAGTTAGTATACTATACAACGTGAAACAGAATAAACGCAATAACTTTTAAGGGGTTATTGTACTCATCATTATGAACAACTTTTACTGTGGGACCAACCCCGAAATCGCGAAAAAAAAATCAGCTGTTCAGTACTTTTTGTCGAGTTGTGCGCACATAATTGTTCGCGGGGGGGGGGGGGCGATTTCACTTTTGATCCCATGATAAAAGTTGTTCATAATGATGAGTACAATGACCTCCTATGAGGTATTGCGTTTATTCTGTTACACGTTGTATATCCGAATATGTCCGAAGTACAGGACCGGTTAATGTTTTGACGCTTTGGGGAAACCTTAGACCAGCAGTGGACGTCTTTTAGATGAAATAATTATGATGCTAGACTTGCATAAACAAAATGTTCTTGCAAAACAAAAAACTGACTTTTTAAACTGGCCCTATTACTATAGTAGGCGCCAGATAATCGTGGAATATCGGTCATTGACCCACCTACAATTATTGACATTTTTAATTTGAAAAACGGAATTAATGACACAAAGCTGTCCCGAATCATCATCTCTCGTGATCCTTAACATTGTCTAATAATGAAAAACGATTCATATTTAATTGTTCAGGTACCTATGAACAGTTATTAGGGAAAGGTCAATATACTTTATTCCACATTTATCTGGCGCCTACTATAAGACTTTGCTGTCCGTCTGTCACCAGGCTGTATCTCATGAACCGTGATAGTAAGATAGTTTAAAGTTTCACAGATGATGTATTTCTGTTGCCGCTATGGCAACAAATACTAAAAAACAAAATAAAATAAATATTTAAGGGGGCTCCCATACAACAAACGTGATTTTTTGAGGTTTTTATAGATAATGGTACGGAACCCTTTGTGCGCGAGTCCGACTCGCACTTGGCCGGTTTTATTAATCCATTTACCAAAACCGATCAGTTTAATATAAAAATTCACTCTTTATTAATATTAAACCCTTCTGCAATTATAAATGATAACAACCACGTTAAAAAGCCATATTTAAAACTTCTAGCGGTAAATCAAAAGTTGACGGTTAATTTGCAAGCTAAATTCATAATATTTTGAATATTTTTACTTCTTTGGAGTTTGTAACTTTCTGGGCGTGATTTATTATTCAGCTTTTATTCCGCAAGGAAGTAAGAAAGGGGTCACTTAAAAGGTTAATGAACTATGGTATACTCAGACAATGTTTAAGCTTTACAAATAGCTGCATTCATGGGCAATGAAATAGTTACCAAAAGTAAAACAAAACAGACACAAAAAATTTGATTACCCTGTATTGCTATCTCTCTCTCTGTCAATCAAATGTAAGCAAGGGGAAAATACAACTTCGAATCAAACTCGCCTTTGTACATGGACTTCATTATCACAGGGATCAAACGTGTCCAACTATTCCCAGGAAATCCTAACTAGCTAGTAAAAAAAAACAATTAAATTCCATTTTAAAAGCTGAGCACGAAGAAATTACCCATCACCATCATCATCACACCAGCCGAAAGACGTCCACTGCTGGACAAATGTATAAGAGAGTTATGATAGCCAATAGAATATCAAAACATTTATGGAAACTAGTCACCATACCTGAAACAAGTGAATTCGCCTTTGTTAGTCAACATCATCATCATACCACCCAAATGACGTCTATTGCTGGACAAAGGCCTCCCCAAGGAGGAAGGTTTGCCAAAATCACCACGCTTTGCGGGCGAGTTGGTGATCGCAGCGTAGCTGTTGCAATGCACAGTAGCACAGAGAATACTGCTGCCAGTTCTCTGGTGAGTCAAGAAATTACCCACAACGTTAATAACAATAAAGCGAATATTTTGAGTACCCACATAATCCATCTTTTCCTTTTTCCTATCATCGGAAGCAACAGGCCATTAAACACTGAACTAATAAAGTTGCCAACAACAAAAAAACTAGTTAACACTTCAAAACTCGCTATCGGGTCTCCGAGACCCAATCAACGTGCATTTTTTATTTCTTTTTTCAAGTTGCAACACAGCTCTGACGTCATTCGATCGAGGATGGTGTAAATTGTACCAAAGGCTGTTTGCTGTGTATTTTTATTGACAAAAGTGATTTTTGCTAGGTTTTGAGTGCATGTCGACACTTGAAAATTTCAGGACTTGTAGAGTTGCCATTTTTGGAAGGATTATTTTTATTTCGGGAATTTCAGTGCTAGGACATTTTCCAGCTCTGAAATCTTCCAAAAAATGCAGTTATGCAAGTCCTGCAACTTTCAAGTGGGTTGGTTTATTTGGTGATACTTTAAATCGTTTTTGCAATGACGATATTTTTAGGAAAAAACGGCTTTGATGAATTCTGCTGCATATTCATGAACCTTGAGTGAAGCGATTTGTTTAATAGCGTTGATACGAGTAGATTGGAATTTCTTAAGAAATATTATGTCATATTATTTGCCAATCAAGTCAAAGTTTCTTTATTTCTTCATAATACGGTTCTCACAATCTAGTTATAATAATTGAAAGAGGGTGGTGAACTCATTGTACTTGAAAAAATCCGTCGACACTGACAATGGGATAGTTGAACCCAAAACACTGCCCCTCAACTTGACAAAAAGTGAGGGATCTCTTTTACTAAAAAATAAAGCAAATGCCATTGGTTAGAGCTTACATCAATTAAGTTAGGAGAACCCCTTTTAAATGACTGAAAATTAGGCAAAACACGTTTAGAAGTAGGTAGCATAGCCCGTCTCCAACTTCAGGTTATGAATGAATCATCAAGAATATTACAACTCCACCACTTGCAGGCTCATTACGATTCTCCAAATACCAGCAGTTAACTATTCTGTGTTTTGACAGCCTCTCGCAGCGGTCTCATTTACATAGATCACTTCAAACTTTGATACTATATCTACAGACCGTCGGTCTATGTAGTTTGTGCTAAGAGTGCTTGGTATAATATCTAGTGATGTTTTGTGTATTTGGTGGGTTGTGGATGGGAACTTGGTGATTAGCCTCGTGAAGGCTTGTTATAATTCTTTTAGACTTTGCCCACTGCTGAGCATAGGTCTCCTAGCCTCCGTAACCTCATCCAGGTTCTACTCGCAACGGGTGCAATATTGTTTGCCCATCTCGCCGCTGAACGACCGACACTTATTCTTTCAGTCCGCGGACGCCACTCTTCAAGATCATCATCATAATTATATCAGCCGAAAGACGTCCACTGCTGGACAAAGGCCTCCCCCAAAGGACGCCACTCGGTCACCGCCTAACTCCACTCATCTAAGGCCTTGTTTTATAATAATAAGCTAGTAAGAAACTTGAAAGATGACCAATGACTTGGTGAAGGCCGCATGAATCTGCTGTATGCGAAACACACAGGACCGGTCGATGTGATGACACTTGACTATGTCGAGTAGTCTAGTAGTCGATATAGGGCTAATTAGTCCGTCAGATAGATTTCCAAAAAATATTGGACACGTAATTTTTCTTTTGTCACGTAAACAAAACATATTGTTTAAAAATGATTCGAGATTTATTAACAGACAAGTGTTATTATAATGTAAATGACTTTTTGAATGACACTATTTGATGTTTTTATTTTATGAATTCTTAGTTTTTGTGACATTTTACAATGAATTTATTTTACTGACATATCAATGTTGACACTGACATTGACATTGGATTGAAGTACCTTTAGTTTTTAAGATTTAATTTGTAATTTAGTTTTTATATTTTTTGTAAATATTATCAAATTTGTACGCCTTATGGTTGAAACATGTACGTACAAAAGATTAATATTGTGACATCCTGCATGCAAAATTTGCATGTATACGCGTGTTTTGACAAATAAAATTATCTTTATCTTTATCTTTATCTTTATTGTCTTCATTTTTTGTTTACAGTTCGTGTGACGTCACTTAACAGTACACTTTTTACTGGAAAGTGACGTTACAAGTTACCACTCCTTATCTTTGATGCGTTTTATCATCGTATTTTTTATTGATTTTATAAATAATAATACGTATCCAATATTTTTCGATAATCTAAGTGATGGACTAATTAGATTTTTTAAGTCAAAAACCGTATTTCTTCGCGAAAATAACGATATTAATAATCGTTAGTTATAATACTGTTATTGATAATAGTGGTAAATTTCCGTGTTGAATTCTTTGTGTCCGGGTTTTTCTATCTGTGATTTGTGTTTTGGATTAAACACGATTCGCCAGGTCTACTAAACGTTTTAAAAGCTGTTATGTTTAATTATGTCCATCTACATAAAATAATGATTCGATTTTGCAAACTGATTCTGTTTTGTGGTTTAGCTGTTATAATGGATTTTACATTACTGAACAAACACTGTCAGCACATTAAATCGAATAAACGATTAAAATAAACAAGTATTATTGTCGTGTTTACATCATTCAATTAAATTAATAACCATTAAATGGTATTAGCAACGAACCTGATTGAAATGGACTACTTCAAAAATATAACATCACGGCTGTGTTGCTTAGAGGGTAGGGCAGAGATGTACAGTCAACAAAGCTATTTGGTATGCAGGCAGCTAACTTGTAACTACTTTTAAACAATGTTGGGAGTGTGCTGAGTAGACAATTATTGTACACCACACTCATAAGTATGTCATAAGCTTACAAAGTTATAACGCAAACATTAGATACAAATATTAGCAGTGCAGTGGAAAAAATAATATATTTTTACCTGTATACCAAATAGCTTTGTTGACTATACCTACACAAATGATTGTGTATAGGGAGCATATTGAGTGATACGAATGCATATTTTGAGTGTATTCCTATCGCACACCCACACTTATCATGCTATGTTCAAGTATCTTGTAATCGACATCGGTATTAGATATCGATATTTTTAGTAGATGTCCATGTTATGTCATTGATAGATTGTACATCAATTCCAAAGTTCAAGTATCCAAGTTCAACAAAAAATTACCACTTCACTGTCTTTTTACCTAGGTGTTATTTTCCAGCACTGTTATTTGGTGCCACAATTTGTGACCAATTTATTCCGGCAGAAACACGTGCGGTCAGGCAAGTCCTTACTATATAAGGTCCCATTAAATAGGTGGACAAATTTTGAACACAGCGTTCAGTACTAATAACCAAAGATATCCGAGCATAAAAAAACACTGATTTAATTTATGAAATAATAATCAATTGCCAACATTTTTATTGTATTTTCGTTGCTGATTTTTTCTTGTAAATATCTAAAGCGCTTTTCTTATTATTATGTTTACCATTGTCCTTATTCTGGTGGTCTGAATGATTTCTAAAAGTTGGTCCATCTATTTTAATGGGACCTTGTATAAGTCAAAGGGACCAGTCCAGCCTGCTGGTGTCGAGTCCCATCATCTTCGCTTGTGTCTGACGCGATGTCGCCAAAAATTATCTGACACCCAAATTATGGTCGATTTTAGATTCTTTCGATGTGCAGCTAACGTAATCGGCTACGTCTCAATAACTATAAATTAAACTTTATCTTTGACTAGCTGATGCAGTGCAATGACCTATGAAGTAGTACTATTGTTATTATCATAAGTAAGTATATAGGTAGGAGTTAAAACTAGTCCAGATAAGGTGAAGTATGTAATTAAAAACACTTGTACGTAGTGCCAGTATCAACTTGATACATTTCATTTGGTCAACATTTTAAAAAATAACAATTTATCAAAAGATTAAATTTGTTTACAGATCATCATCATTTCAGCAGACAGATGACCCCAAGTATCGTTAAATCAACCAGTTCTGCATCGAGCGGATTCCCGGAGCTTTCACCTGGTCAAAGTAGACGCCAGACCAAAAACTCCAGAATAATTTATCAAATTATCAAAAGACCAACTTGTTTATAGATCATCATAAATAATATATTGCCCTAATCCCAATACATCGTGATGATTCAGCCAAAAGATGTCCACTACTGCACACAGACTTCCCCCAAGTTTCGCCAAATCAAACAGTTCTGCATCGAGCGGATTCCCGGAGCTTTCACCTGATCATCAGTCTATTTTGTGGGAGCCTTTTCAACACTACGTCTTCTAGAACGCTGACGCCACACCAAAACCTCCCGAATAATTTATCATATTATCAAAATACCAACTTTGTTTAAAGATCATCATAAATATATTGCCCTAATCCCAATACATCTTGATGATTTCAGCCGAAAGATGTCCACTACTGTACATAGACTTTTGTTTTTTTTTTTTTTAAACGTTGCCCCACACTATGAATTTCTCCTGTATCGTGGGTGCGTTTAAAAACATACAAATTCACATACACAAACAGCCAGACCCGGAACAACTATCTGTAGGTCATACAAATATTTGTTCCGTGCGGGAATCGAACCCGCGACACGCGCCGCAGCAGTCAATCTCTCAACCACTGCGCCAATCGTGTCGTCACTCGATTTCCCCCAAGTATCGCTAAATCAATCAGTTCTGCTGCATCGAGCGGATTTCCGGAGCTTTCACCTGGTTATCGGGCTATTTTGTGGGAGTTTTTACAGCACTGCGTACTCCAGAACGCAGAGTCCACTACAAAACCTCCGGAGCCCATCGACCATCTATTAATTCTGCGAGCAATGTGTCGTTCCCACTATCAATAAAGTTTTGGTGATTCTTCGGGCTATGTCGGTAACCTTAATCCCAATTAACATATTTACACTTACGCACACAAATGTACAGAGGTGGACTTAATGCCATAGGCATTCTCTACCAGTCAACCTTTGGGTGATGCAGAAATGGTGTCTTCTTCAATAAACATGTCTTCTTCCATGTAACTCCATTAGTTATATTGAGCGAGTGCCATCATCTAGGACTGGTCATCTCTCAGCTGCCACGGTTCATTTTAATTATTGAATTGTTGCTTTTTCTTACTTCAGACGCTTGATCGTGCAAGTCTTTCTACATCGTTCTCACATATAGGTATGTTTGTATAATTTTCACACGAATGACGTACGTATCATTGTAAAAAACGTTGATTTAAAAGAGTGTCCGTGGAGTTTCTTGCGCGTTCTTTTCCATAGAGATCTACGCTTTGAAACATGCAGATAGCTTCATCTCTTTGGATAGACCGACCTTGACAATTCAAAAGTATCTGTAATAAGGAGTTTGAGTTTAGTCAGAAGTCTTTCCTTTCTAGCAAATAATTTCTTTGGTCTTCTCCACTTCTTATCCACATTCGTACTCATAACTTCTCTACCAACATTTTCCATTCCTCTCTATTACAATACTAATAGTCCAGTTAAATTAAGGTTTCACCTCGTAATGAGAGATAATAAGCTGGAAACTCGTATACATTTATTGAAGGTCAAAAGTCACAAAAATCGGGTTTTTGCGATTATCTCAATTTCTATAGCTTCAATGATGCAAAATATGCAACATTTTTTGTTCCGAACATTTTTTCATGCGCTCAACCGTTTTTGAGATAGAGGGCGGAGAACGCACAGCACTCAGTCATATTGTAGTATTTAATCACATCACACCAATATTATACAGGTGAAAGTTTGTGAGTGTGTGTTTATGTATGTTTGTTACTTCTTCACGTGCAAACGGCTGAACCGATTTAGATAAAATTTGGTATAGAAATTGTTTGAGTCCCGGGAAAGGACATAGGATTTTAATCCCAGGAGTATGCTCCCTTGGAATAATTTTCGCCATTCACGCGAGCGGAGCCGCGGGTGGCAACTAGTTAACCATAAAATGGTTAATTATAATACGAATTTTCTGCTTATTATCTCTAAATCCGAGGTTGATCCACAATTTTTGCTTATTTGACTGGACTATAAGAAAACATATTTTCGTCAACAAAATCCTTCCACAATACCCTCATAGTCCATTCACGACCTATTATAAGAGCATCAAAGTAATCAATTCCATTCAATAATTAACTCACCAATCACGTACATGCAATATTATACCTTGGCAACTTGAATATAAAGTTTGGAATATCATTGATGAGCCGACTTAGTACCCGGACTCCTTTGTTATTACTAACCTAGTTTCAGAAGTTTGATATTTTGCAGGTAGTTAGCAAATGAACCCTTGCTTTTGGTAGATTTTTTGTATGAATTGACTACGAAGTTGGAATGAAGTTTGGAACATTTATCTTGGTCGGTGACAGCCTGTATCATTGATCGTAGCTTAGGTACCACAATTTCGTGCGGGTTTTCTTGCGAAAATATTGTTTTAGACGCAGAAACTGAGTTGACAATTTCTAAAAAAATATTATTCGTGGTCAAAAATTTACGTGACAAGTCCACCTTTAGGAATAATTTATATAGCCTACGTCAGCTGGGCCATTATTTCAAATCTATTAATACCTCATTCATCGAAATCGGATCAGTAATTTAGGCGCTACGGTGGAACATACTTACATACACACACATACATACATCACCAGCAGAGATCCTTCTGCGGAATTTGTTCGAAAGAGTCACTGCAGCCCTGGCACGCAAAGGGCTTTAGGAGTATCACGGATGGGTTTTAGTCAGTAAGAGTCTGACAAGCCTTCCGCTGCACCTAGAGCGAAGAAGTCATATTTTGATGATTTCGCATCCTTCCAAAAAAATGGACATATCCTCCCAATGAACTGTTTGGCTGTAAGAGACGCCTGCTTAAGTAATAGATAGAACCTAAAATTTTATAATAAAGGTACCAGCCTGTAACCGTCTCACAGTCAAGCAAAAGGCTCAATATTTATTTTCATACTAAAAAAAGTAGGTATATTGATCAATATTTTTTCCCGGAATAGCAGCAATGTTTTTTTTTACTCCTGACGCTTCGTATTTATACTCTCACATTCATGTATTATTCCAACATGAATGATGTTACCATAACTTATTAATTCATTTAATTTAGAAAGAAAGAAAGGAAAATGTTTATTTGGGACTCACACAAGACAAACAAACCAGTAAAATTAAATTAATAACTAAACAGTATAATAAAATAATTATCTGTGCGATGCCAAAATGGTCCCCATCTCAGCTTATGCTGCGATATCTAAAAACTAATAAATTTATAACTATTAACTAAATAATAATTTATAACTTTGTTACTATTAAGAGAGGATCCAAATAACTTCATCCCTTTGACCGACTGACCTTAACAAATCGAAAGTGCCTGTAAATGGTTTAATTGAAATATGGTAAGAAGATTTTAGGAAAAGTCCCTACAAAAAATATTGTCATACAAAACACCACTGAATTTCGTAAGGTTAAATAAATAATAACGGGTCTACCTCTACTTTATTATTCCCTTGGGTTTCACGTCCGTTTTGTTGAACGGGGTCCTTTGGTCAACCCTTTATGCGAGATTAGGAGGCTTAACTTTAAAACGGTGATAATGCTGCAATTCCTGGGACAAAACAAAAAGGCCTACCGTTAAAGATTGTGAGTTTTAGCTGCGAATATGTCGTATAGATTGTCATCTCTATTTACCGTATTATGTATTAAAGGCTGTATTCTAGGCATGTATCTTGAAGTCCTTACTTGCATTCGCGTTAAGAAATATTTAGGAATGTTAATGTACTAATCAATCGGGGCTCTTAATATTTGGGACATGATGGGTTAATAGCAACTTGACTTAAAAACTTATAAATCCCATTTTCTCATTATCAAAGTTAAAACTATCGATATGTTTGGTCATTCATTGCTAGAAATGCCTTTCAATTGAAGGTGACTAGGTACTGTCTACCGAAGTAGGTAAGTCGTGAGCAATGGAAGTGTTGCTGACATTATTGGCGTTAAAGAAATCAATGGTACCTTCCTTCTTAAAAAAGCTTTCATTTACCAGGTACGACATTCAGAATAAATATACATTTGTATTCTATTCATTTTCATACCCGTAACCTAAATGATCTTGTTGATCGCGTCAACGACAACTCGCCTGAAGTTACACAGATTGCTAACTGCGACATGGTTCAGAGCTACGTATACCTTGGGGCTCCAATTACAAACAACGTTGGCTGCGTAGATGATGTGCTCTACCATTGACGTGGACGCCTCGACGTGACCATGACCGCTCTGTCAAGAATGAAACGACAAAGAAGAAACTAAATGGTAACTGAAGAAATATAACTCAGAAAAGATCAAAATATCAATATCCAAAAATAACACAACTTAATCATCAAAATATTTATGATACTCGAAACTCCCGTTTATAAAAGGCGAACGATAAAAAAAAAGCTCTAAAACAACAATAAAATAAGTTACATAATAAAGTGGGCAAGGCCGACGGTGTGACGGCGCCGAGGCAGTTCGCACCTGTCACCAAATGCTAATGCATGGGCTTCACACACAAACGCCTTGGTTGAGGTTAGGGAGCATGTATATTGAAGTAGGTCGAAGGAAATATATCAGATCGTCTTCATGTTCACTTCATCTATGAGTTGAGAGTGAGGTGAGATTTTGATAGAATCGCACTGCTGAATCACCTTGTTTGGGGTGAAGGCCAAGCGAGAAGCACTGGACCGGTGGATGTGGCGACGCTTGAGGAGTCCTATGTTGAGTAATGGATTTCTTTCAACTGAAATGGTGATGTAAAGAGGGTACTCCCGTACTATTAAAATCCTTTTTTTCTTGGTATGGGAAGTCGTCAAATGACTTCTTCCGCTCTGGGTGGAGCGGAAGGGCGTGTCAGACTCTTACTGACTAAAACCCATCCGTGTTCCTTATAAAGCCCTTTGCGTTCCAGGGCCGCGGTGACTTTTTCAAACCAATTCCGCAACAGACTCCGAAGTGCTACAGACTATTAATCTACAAAAGTGAAAACCAAACCAAATAACAATTTTTAACACCACGGGATCGAACCTAGACCATCCAGAACAATGAACGAGACAGCACTGGAACTCCAAATACAAATGCATGGGCCATACACGAAAAGCCGTTCTTCTTGATAGAGAGAATGAATATTGAAGCAAGAGTAGGTTGTGATTTGAGGGGTCAAAGTCAACATTACAGTACGTCACGGCTATTCCCGGAAGATGTAGGCTGCGGTGTATGAACGCCCACTTTTCGCTATGTATTGTTTAATTTCCATAGGTATAACATACGACTCGTTACTAACATCCATCATCATCTGCCTAGCCTTTTTCAAACTATATTGGGGTCGGCTTCCAGTCAAATCGGATTCAGCTGAATACCAGTATTTTATGTAGAGCGGCTGCATACTCTCTTCGGACTATCCGTAACGATTGCCAAAGATCTAAATATGACAGCCGGGACCAACGGCTTAACGTGGTTTCCGAGACACGGAGGAGTCTCGGTATGTTATGATGATCACCCATCCACAGACCAACCTGGGCGACCCGTGCGGCTGTTGTTATTTAGCCACTGACTTCCATTAGGGATGTTTTTTTATCTCATATGAGGGATCAAACTTATACCACCTGGACCAACGATCGAAATAGTAAATAATGAAGTTTTCTAGTACATGCTTTTCAGTAGCTCAACAAAGAGTATCGTAAATATTCAAGGATGTAATTGAATAATCGAAAAAGTTTTTACGGTTTGAGTAGTACAACGGTCAATGATAGTATGAGTAATTGACTAGTGGGATGGCCAGTAATAGCAAATCGACTTGGGAAAAAACACACATCCACACACACAGTAATTATTATTTAGTGTGTGGCAATCATAAAAACTTTTTAAATTTAATACCAATTTTATTATAACGCCCGGTTTCTATAACGTATCAAATTAGCTACGAACAGTAGGTGAAAAGTCATGTTTGAAAGGCAAACATGACGTTTTAGCTACTGTTGGTAGCTAATTTGACAGTTGGTCAAAGGTAGATACGTTATTGAGACCAGCCGTAAATCTACAGTCAACTTTGTATATAAGCTAGCTAATGCATTAATCGCTCAGTTTCGTCAGGGTCTGGTCTCGATCTACCAAACTCTTTCTAAACTGTGTTGGGATAGCCATCCAATTGAATCAGATCCCGCTGATTGTGCTTTTTTTATGACCTCCGTCTTGCGGCAGACGGAGGGGTTTGTCAGACTTCTACTGTCGATAACCACACGGTGTCTCATCACTTTTGGCTTAGGTGCACTTTTGCATTCTCCTCAGCTTTTTTTACTATCTCACCTGATGGTAAGCGATGATGTGGTCGAAGATGGAGCACGCTTGCCTAGAAGTAACCTGTTCACTCTTGACTCCCAGGTGGCAGCTATCAGGAAACACACAATCAGGCAGGGAATTCTACTCCTTAGCTGTACACACAATGAATGTGTTCGCGAAACGTTTTGTGCGTGTGGATGGGATGTCCACCATGTACCGGTGGCGCATCGCCGTACGTCTTGTGGTCCGATGATGGAAAGGGCTTTGCATTCCTTCGCACATTCCTCAAAATGCAACCGATAGAAAACCGACAGGCTAGCAACTCGGCGTCAAGACTTTGGAGCTTCTACTAGCTCCATGAAAACATGATATTCCTTGATAAGACTGGTTATCGGATTTTCGGATTTTTAACTTCTGTGTTATCCGTAACGACTATCAAAGATCTACAAATGACAGCTGAGATCAACAGCATAACTTGCTTTCCAAATCACAGTGGGGTCCTGGTATGTAATGACTCAGGAATGATGTAACCATAACTTTGTAAAAAATATTATTTAAAAAAAAAGTGTCCGTGGAGTTTCTTGCACGTTCTTCTCCATAGAGATCTACGCTTTGGAACGTGCGAAGAGCTTCATCTTTTTGCCCGACCGACCTTGACAATTTAAAAGTGCCTGTAAATGTCTAATTGAAATAAATGGTTTGAGTGTCGCCAACTTCCTAGCCAGGTTTTGTTTCCTAGCTTGGAGTTGTTCAGGTTTTGTGGACCACCCCGGCCATACATCCCTAAAATATTAAACAACCCACTTCATACAGAAAACCGTACATTACCCATTTAACCAAAGCGTTCACATTAATTCCTAAGCACCAGCACACAATGTAACAATGCTTTGTAACACAATATAACGATTAAGGAAAACACGTAGAACCACACATTTATAACCGGGTTGAACGTGCGTATTGCTGGCATTGAGGAGAGTGGGGCAATAAGTATCACCGGCTGTCACTTCCAATATGATATATCGAGAGAACGTGGATACACGGTGGATGACAGTGTCTCTAAAGGAAAGCGGGAAAAATGTTCAGGCGAGGTCTGTGTTAGGCTGAGGAGATTATTTTGTAGGTGACATCTTGCTATTTAACAATCAATTCCTGAACGGAGATACCTTTGTCTGACGACTGAAAGTCTGCAGATGGCAGGTTTATAAATAAATATCTTGTTCTATAGACCTAAGCTATACCTACCTAGTGACTAATAGTCACAAGCACGGTCGCAAGAAGAGTGCCGCCTCTAGAGCTAATGCACCACGGTGACGATGTCCTCGTCAACTACCGCCCCGACCCTTGCTTGATCCAGCCCGTCCCTAGCTGTCCTCCCAGCGATGCCCTTAGCCGAGGACCGTACCCCACAGGGAGTGCCCTTAGCATTTAGTTGCTAAGTTTTTAATAATCCCTATCTGGAGGCTTTAATATTTATATTAAGGCCGCCACAGGCAAGTCCGGTTAAGCAGTCAACAACCTCGTAGATTGAACTGAAAGAGGACACTCATAAAAAAATGAACTGGCTAGGAAAGCCCGAAACATTTATCGACAGATGAAATGTTATGGAGACACATTATTGATATGATGACAGAAAGACAGCTCCACCAATCGGTCCTCATAATATTCTGGGCATCATGGGCGTGCAGTAGGCTACAGTAAGGGTAGGCCAGCCCATACATAATTCCCAAAAAAAAGAAAACTCACCATATTATTCAGGGTTGAAAGCGCGATACTGACGATGCGAATTTTCGAAATTTTTTGGCAATTATGTATTTGCTGACCTACCCTTACTGTAGCCTACTGCACGCGCATGTTGGGCATGAATACTTGAAGTTGCGCAACATCACGCTGGCTGTTTTTCGCAATCCGATACAGGCAAATAATGTACAGACAGATGGTGATGATCATAATTAAAATAGATTTTAAAATTTACTGAAATAAATCTTGTAAGCACAGTCCCCCACCAGTCTAAACGATCCTCAATACTCACCGTAACATGTCGCATTGGTTGGTGCGATTTACCGACCGTCTGTGGCGCGTTTTACCGCCTAACTGCGAACCATCCCATTCATTGTTGTTTGGCACCCGTGCTTCTACATTTATTGGGTAAACACAAAGTGAAGTGCTACAATATTTTTTTACAGTAAATGGGTAAATATTTGAAAAATCTTTTTTACAATTTATTGCGGTTTCAGGTCGCAGGTGTTGCCAACCAAATGATTCCATTTTTGTCGAAACAATATGAAACGGAATTTGAATTGAGATTTACTAATAAATCCGCAGTTATTTTGGTTCAACCAAACGCTCGTATTATGTTGCTATTTTTGGCAGTAAAAGAACCCGAGGGTGAATATTTGATAACATGAATAGAGCGCCTATTGACATAAATTTAGTACATTCCCACGCTACCTCAAGAAAACTTTTATGTATCGTAAAGCTTTAGATATTTTTGAAGATGGTAAAGTTATTTTTTAACATACAATTTATGTGACATCAGGCGTAAAACGTCTCTTGAAAAGCACTGGTATTTTCCTGCGACTTTTTGTATTGAATATAGTCGTAAATTTTTAAATAACCAGCTAAGTCCGAGTAGGACAACAGCCACACAATCTTTTCCGTACGAGAAAATGAAAAATGACGTTTCTTTAATTCATGTTTTCATTTCATTTTTAATTAATTTTATTTTTATGTTATTATAGCGGCAATAGAAATAAAAACTGAACATTTCAACGGCTGAAGAAATTTGGATACTGTGATGTGTAAATCAAATACAAGTTTTATGTAATATAGTATAGTATCTGTAGGGTAAGTAATAGATGATATAACAAAAAATCTCTAATATTTACAACATTTAACAACGGAAGCTATAATTTTATTTAATATACGATTAGTTAATCTAGTAAACGATTGATATAATTTAAAAATAACTAGTTTTTATAAGCATAACACAACATTAAATATAAAATCGTTTGACATACCACTCAAAAAATATAAAAACATAAATAGTAACTGATTACCACCTGCGCTAAGATAGTTTGTATAGATATATATCTCACGTTGATTATATCTTATGAACGGTAATAAAATATAATTAGACCAAATGAGTTTAAACGTTATGAAACGCACCCGTATCTGTAGTGGAGGCTTAGTAATAGGAAAAGCGTTACAATCAAATCAATATTAGGTAGTACGAAGTTCATCAGTAGTAACTAGATACCACCCACAGCCTGCCTCCCATTTATAATTGACGTATGAAACATTTCAAAAATCCAACCCAAACCTAAAATAAATAATCCCCAAAAATAATCAAAACAAATTCACCAAATCCCATTAAATAAAATCTAAAAATTATGAAGCACTTATACCCATCGCGGTTTATCTTCCAATTTAGCCTCTTAGTGAGGCTAAATTGGAAGATAAACCGCGATGGGTTATAAGTAAGTTGGTAAGTGTTGCTAAGCTAAGTTAATAAGATATGAATTTTAACTGCCCGCCCCAAAAGCCTGACGTTAATGAATAAGTTTAGTTTAGGTTTAAACTGGCCTTTTGCTGTGGTTTTACTCGTGAAATACAGGCTGTATTACTTTAGTAGGCATGTTGGTTTAGGTAGGGAAATGTGATATTATATTTTATGGAATACTAGTTTTTGCTCGCGACTTCGTACACGCATATCCCGTTTTTTCCCGTTTCCGTAGAAATTTCAGGAAATCCTCTCTTAGTGCTCCCCTACACTCCCCAAGGAACCTACATGCCAAATTTTACGGAAGAGTTTTATGCTTAGTTTTGACAATGTTTTTATTAATGATCAAAAGTAAACTGTGTCCTGACGCCTAGTTGACAGTTCAGGTGGCTGGCTGGCTTTTACCTTGGACAGGGTTAAGCCATTGCCATACAATGTGGCAATGCTGCCAGGCTTTTTGGCATATTACCATTGGAAATGAGGAAGAATTTTTGAAGCCATGTTTTGTTTTAGTTTAAGAATAGATTAGAGTTTATTATTTCATTTAAGTGTATTATGTAAGCGAGTTAGTTTAGTATTTAAAAATATCTTTGCTGTAAATAAATTAAATACATTTCACATCACACAGCAAACCAGTATAGAAATAGTGATTGAGTTCGCTTTACTTTTCCTAGAAGCCTTCTCCACTCTACTTGTACTTGAAAAGTCTTTGTTCATTTAATTTTTTTCGTTATAAGTATCTTTAGAATAACAAAAGTAGTATGCGAAAAAATGTTGTATATAAATACACTTTTCGTCAGACAATACCAAAAATATTACTTTAGCTTCAGTACCTATTTCTAAAGGAATCCCTACAAATATAAAACATAATCTATTTTATTTGTACTATATACACAAACGCAGCTGGCTTTCTCGTTAGTTTGGTAGACAAGAAGCAATCCATTATTTAGTAATTAAGATGTCTACGAACACAATACATTTGTTACTTAGTATCTTCTACGTACTAACTTGTAAGTAAATCAATGTTATCTTACCTTTGATATTCTTCTAATTACTTTTATACAATACTAGCTTCTACCAGCGGTTTCGTCCGCGTAAAAGACGTTAATTATCCTAAAAGAACATACTGTTACGAGTTTGGGGTTCGTGACAATAAAAACAGCCGATTAAATAACCAAAATTTAATAACTTTTTTCTTTAATTTAACAACACTAATTTACAACTTTTAACTCACTAATTATAAACGCAAATCCAATACAGACTCGGTCGCAGACTACACGCTCCTTATATAGGTCAGTTAATTCTAGAAACTTCTATTGTCGTAACATCTGGAAAGTTCCCCTAAATACCGGTCCCGACTGACCAGATGTCGAGAACTCAGAATGTTCTAGCATAGAAAATACTAGAAGGTCTACTACTTCTGCTAGTCGATAGTAGATGGCGCTAGTAGTAACTAATATCGTTATGTACCCCGCATTAATCCTAGCACGTAACAATACTTTCGAGATGAAAAGTATTTTATGTCCTATTCCAAGACATGGTCTATATGTGTGCCAAGTTTCATACACATCCGAACAGCCATTTAGATGTGAAGAGGTAACAAACAGGTAGACGGATAGTTACTTTTGCATTTTATACTATTAGTTAAGACATTCGTATGGATATTATGGGCTAGTAAACTACTTAAGCTTCGATAGTGTCCGCACTAACGTGGCGTCATATCAAAACATTGAGCATTCTCTGATATATGTAAACAACCATTCAGAAGAACGAATTCTCTAAATTATTCTTAAAACCGGATCAAAATGTAAACAGTAACGCTTCTCCAAAATTATTTGCTTAAATTAAGAAGAATTATGACATTTCATTTTATTGGCATCTAATATGCCGATTTTTTTTTAAGGATGGGAAATCATCAAATGACTTCTGTGAAGGGCGTGTCAGACTCTTACTGACTAAAACCCATCCGTGTTCCTTCTAAAGCCCTTTGCGTTCCAGGACTGCGATTACCCTTTCGAACAAATTCAGAAACCCTAGCAAAACCCAGAAGCATAGACTATCGTTTTAAAACATACGCGCGTAGTGTGTAAATGCATAGTGTAGGTACATAAACCTACACTATCTTCAAAAGCACTCCCTTGAGCATCGTAAAAGACATGTGAGAAATTATACCAGGTTAATAAGAAGCAGAAAATACAGCAATATCAGGATGAACAAAACAGGGTACATCCGTACACTGATAACATATTTCAGTGATAACTAATCCACCTGCCTAGAGCAGCTTCTAAGGCTTGCTTAAAAGTTAGTTTTTAAGAAGAAGAATTTAGAGTATTTTTTACTATTCGTCATCATCATCACCAGAAAGACGTCCACTGCTGAACATAGGCCTCCTCCAAAGGGTTTACCATAATCGCCACGCTTAGCACGCGGGTTTGTGATCACAGTGTAGCTGTTGCAATGCACAGAGAATGCTGCTGCCCATTCTCTGGTCAGTCCCTTAGTCGCCTCTTACGACACCCACGGGAAGTGATGGGATGGTACTATTCTTTTAGGTCCGACACCATACGGAACCAGTTTAGTACTCATATTAGCTCGCATTTGACCTGAATCTCACCTGATGGAAAGCGATGATGTATTCGACGATGGAGCACCATTGCCTAAAAGTAATCTTTTTGCTCTTGAATTAAATATTCCCAGGTTTAAGCCAGCTTGTGTATTTTGTTTTAAACTACTTTTGCCGCGGTATGACTGCTATGGGCTTTTACAGTTTAACAGTCATGTATTTTTCAGGATTAAAATATACGGTTTCAGCGTATCGCATTCAGTAGCCGCCGAGCTTTCTACCAGGGAAAGACTTTCCATAATCGGACCAGCATTTCCAGAGATTTACGAACATATAAACAAACAAAATGTCTGTCTTTTTAAACAATTACCAAAACTGCCATCGAGATCCCTGTATTAGTTGACTGACTCATCCTTAAAATTCAGTAGTTTTCTTCCGACACAGTTGTAAATTACTGCATCACAAACCCCTGTTATAAGCGTTAAATTTTCTTCATATCTTAAGTAATAACTAATTCAATAGCTTACCTTTTAACGCCATAGTAGGTAACAAAGCTAAGGCCTGCAGCATCGACCAAAAGTAAGTTTTCCCGTTCTTCATTCCGTTATAAACTATTCACACGATTTCACCCAAAACAGTACATTTTACACTCAGAGTCACTCTGTGTTCTTTCATTTAAATGTTCATTTATTTCGGTCACGATTCATTTAATCTCTTCGCTCGTTCATTTGTTTTTTTACTCGAACACCGCGTGTTTGCGTACGTGTCGACTTTTATATTTTTAAAATGAAAGGATGTGAAATCTGGTGTTTTTTTAAGTTAATTTATTTTGACTCTGTAATTGTGTGTGCAGGTGTTACAGCGTTTGAGGTGGTTTGACTACTAATAAAACATTCACTATAAAGTATTTCTAATGTTTTATTTATGTTCTGTTATTTAACAAGCAATGTAAGACAATTTGAGAGTGAAATAAGGAAATCAAAATATTTTAATACCTAAACCTTTGTGAAAATAAAGTATCATTTAAAAATTTTCCCTATTTAAATTACAAAAATACCATCAATTGTAAATTCCAACCAAAAGTATTCCTATATCAGTTCAATGTTCTTCACAAATGGATCTAAGTTTCTTTGTAGAAACTAAATACTATACTCAAAATACTCACAAAAGATAATTATTCACCTGTAGACAAGGGGAATAATTGGTATCCTCCAATTAGCAGTGCTTTATTATTAAAGCCTTTGTTTTATTGTCATTGTTATTTCGAAGAACGGCTACAATAGACTGACAACTATTCAAATATTTATTATATCAAATTAGGTGGTTATCGAGAATTCAGACCAACTCTAGACCAAGTCCTGAACTCTGAACAATGGAACTCCTCGAGTACCCCAAAAAGTTAAATTGCGTCTACCCGCAAGTTACTTAATCGAAAAGTAAGACCTAGAACATTTCCAACTATCGCTAGGACAAAGCGGTTTCTCTGTTTCGCAAAAACTGAAGACCATATATTTCTATACATGTGTAACAAGAAAATATCACCTAAGATTTTCACATCTTTGTTTCAGAAAAAGAACGCCAAACTCACACAAAAATCGTGAACAAAAAGCTCTAAACAAATATCCAAACGCACTTCACTACACACTTTTAAAAAGACTGCGTTCATTTAAAAACCGCAAACGTCAATTTAAGAAACCCGACACAACTTATAAACCGCGAACATCGCATCGTAGCGCTACGAAATAGCTACGAAACGTCCTCCCTGCTCCGGGCCTCGTAGCAAACTGGAGCGTAGCGTGTAGCACACAGCTACGCCGTAGACTCACTACGTCATGAAAAGGTTATCGTTCAAACCTTTATACATTGCGCCTTTTGCTTGAATAGGAATGTGTCATTTTTGCCTATTCCGTTTTGTGACACAAAGTATGTTTGGATTTCTTGCGTGAAGCTGAATGGTCTGCTGTAAAAGTGTCTATGTACAAAGGAATGACGACTTTGGAATAAGGCTGTGCAAGTATTCCGGCTTGTTTTATGAGTGTCGTGGAAATTACAAGGGGACTTAGTAAACGGCGATTGTAATTGTATGTGTAAAATATGTTGTTTGAAAAGCCTTATGGTGTAAGGAGTGGTGAATAAGTGCTTATGACGAATGGGTAGATTTGGTAGACATGCATTAATGTTATAAATCATAGACTTCGACGCGACGTTACGACTTTTTTATTATTTGGGATGGGTTTGCTCTTGATTCTAGTCTAGGTCATAGATGACAGAGACAAAGTCGACGATGGAACGAGCTTACCCGGAAGAAGCCTGTTCACTTTAATTTTGAAGAGATTTGGGTTGTTTTTTTTGTTGATTATTTGCTTATTTTAAAAGTTTACACAAAAAATATAGAGGCAGTCTTACGAAAAGGTGATATTAATAAAGTGGTACCTACTTGCGATTTTGAAAAAATGGGGTTAGATTCTATTTCAAAACAGGTCAGCGTATAATGTGTTTCTTACCATTCCTTCCTGAAAAATTATATATATATATATCTAGTTAGAGATTTGTAAACTCACTAACCTAGTGACAACAATATTTGACATGGTGTAAAAAAGCTATTTTCATATTTTATTTTATTATAGATTTCTATAATTTCTTATTCGTTTAAACAAATCAATTTATTCATTTTTAAGTGCTCCACAGTACCTTTTTCTTCCTAGCCCAGTGCCTTGGCTCGGTATTCGGTTTCTTTTATTATTCTTAGTTATGTCACTACAGGAAAAGGTCTCTTCACGTCCATTACACCTCTAACTGAGTTACTCTATGAAGCCGGTTCTTGTGACGTCATCTCTGTCTACTACTAACCCTTAATAAGTTTTAGGTAGTCTTAAGATTCCAAGAGAATAGCAAAAATTAAGAAAGAAAAATATGTTAATGTATATAATATATATAGGGAACAATTTTGCCAAAGCCATCGTAACATTCAGGTTTGATTTAATGTTCTAAAAGTGACCTAGACCTACCCGTGTTCCCTTAAAATTCTCGTCGCGTTCCAGTGTTGCGGTAAATCTTTCGAACAATTTCGCAATCTTGGTTCAGGCAGAAGCTGGGGCTCTGTATGTGTCCCTTCCCATAGAATAAGTAATCAACTTCCAAACTTACATTCATATTACTCAGCCCTTGTTTAACTTTAGACCTTTACTTGAAAATTTTAGACCCTTCAGAAATACAGGGTGTGTTTGTATTCTTATCAAACATTCATAGCCAAGTACTTCTCACGGGCGATAAAATATAGGTACTAACTCAACTAATCGAAACTACACAACTTTCAATTCCGAATCTTGTTTCAAAGCCACAAAGTTGAAATTTCTTTGTTAGGGAAAAGATTTAAGGCCTATTTTTAATGTCATTGTATTCTGAAATATTCAGAGGTCTATTATAAAAATGTCAGCAGGTAACTAGCATATGTTTTTGTTAAAATGTCAAATACTGATTTAATGTTATCATTGGTTATGTAAGTAGGTCATGTAAAGGATATTTTGTTATTATTAGTTAATTAATGTGTTTCCTGTGCTTGTTATGAGGTGAACAATAAAGTGTATAATAAAAAAAATGGTAGTTATGATCGCATACGGCATCTATTCCCTAAAATGGGAATAGTACCTATGTACAGTCGGCACGACAGTAAAACATATAGTACGACAATCGCTCTTAGTGCAACGACACAAAAGCGTTGTCGATTTTTTATTGCCGCGGTAATCCACTGGATGTCGACTTCGTTGAGGCCCACGTCCAGCAGTGGACGTTTTTCAGCTGAAATGATGATGATGAACATTCAGGTTTGATTTAATGTTGAGTTGAGTTAGTACCTATATTTTATCGCCCGTGAGAAGTACTTGGTGTGCATTAGGCTATGAATGTTTGATAAGAATACAAACACACCCTGTATTTCTGAAGGGTCTAAAATTTTCAAGTAAAGGTCTAAAGTTAAACAAGGGCTGAGTAATAGGAATGTAAGTTTGGAAGTTGATTACTTATTCTATGGGAAAGGACACATAAATAGAACCCCAGCTTCTGCCTGAACCAAGATTGCGAAATTGTTCGAAAGATTTACCGCAACACTGGAACGCATTGAGAATTTTGAAGGAACACGGGTAGGTTTAAGTCAGTGACGCAAAGGGCATTTTGAAGGAACACGGGTAGGTTTAAGTCAGTAACGCAAAGGGCATGTTGAAGGAACACGGGTAGGTTTAAGTCAGTAACGCAAAGGGCATTTTGAAGGAACACGGGTAGGTTTTAGTCAGTGACGCAAAGGACATTTTGAAGGAACACGGGTAGGTTTAAGTCAGTAACGCTAAGGGCATGTTGAAGGAACACGGGTAGGTTTAAGTCAGTAACGCAAAGGGCATTTTGAAGGAACACGGGTAGGTTTTAGTCAGTGACGCAAAGGGCATTTTGGGGGAACACGGGGAGGTTTTAGTCAGTAACGCAAAGAGCATTTTGAAGGAACACGGGTAGGTTTAAGTCAGTAACGCAAAGGGCATGTTGAAGGAACACGGGTAGGTTTTAGTCAGTGACGCAAAGAGCATTTTGAAGGAACACGGGTAGGTTTTAGTCAGTGACGCAAAGGGCATTTTGAAGGAACACGGGTAGGTTTTAGTCAGTGACGCAAAGAGCATTTTGAAGGAACACGGGTAGGTTTAAGTCAGTAACGCAAAGGGCATGTTGAAGGAACACGGGTAGGTTTAAGTCAGTAACGCAAAGGGCATTTTGAAGGAACACGGGTAGGTTTTAGTCAGTGACGCAAAGGGCATTTTGGGGGAACACGGGGAGGTTTTAGTCAGTAACGCAAAGAGCATTTTGAAGGAACACGGGTAGGTTTAAGTCAGTAACGCAAAGGGCATGTTGAAGGAACACGGGTAGGTTTAAGTCAGTAACGCAAAGGGCATTTTGAAGGAACACGGGTAGGTTTTAGTCAGTGACGCAAAGGGCATTTTGGGGGAACACGGGGAGGTTTTAGTCAGTAACGCAAAGAGCATTTTGAAGGAACACGGGTAGGTTTTAGTCAGTGACGCAAAGGGCATTTTGGGGGAACACGGGGAGGTTTTAGTCAGTAACGCAAAGAGCATTTTGAAGGAACATGGGTAGGTTTTAGTCAGTGACGCAAAGGGCATTTTGAAGGAACACGGGTAGATTTTAGTCAGTGACGCAAAGGGCATTTTGGGGGAACACGGGGAGGTTTTAGTCAGTAACGCAAAGAGCATTTTGAAGGAACACGGGTAGGTTTTAGTCAGTGACGCAAAGGGCATTTTGGGGGAACACGGGGAGGTTTTAGTCAGTAACGCAAAGAGCATTTTGAAGGAACATGGGTAGGTTTTAGTCAGTGACGCAAAGGGCATTTTGGGGGAACACGGGGAGGTTTTAGTCAGTAACGCAAAGAGCATTTTGAAGGAACACGGGTAGGTTTTAGTCAGTGACGCAAAGGGCATTTTGGGGGAACACGGGGAGGTTTTAGTCAGTAACGCAAAGAGCATTTTGAAGGAACACGGGTAGGTTTTAGTCAGTGACGCAAAGGGCATTTTGGGGGAACACGGGGAGGTTTTAGTCAGTAACGCAAAGAGCATTTTGAAGGAACACGGGTAGGTTTTAGTCAGTGACGCAAAGGGCATTTTGGGGGAACACGGGGAGGTTTTAGTCAGTAACGCAAAGAGCATTTTGAAGGAACATGGGTAGGTTTTAGTCAGTGACGCAAAGGGCATTTTGAAGGAACACGGGTAGATTTTAGTCAGTGACGCAAAGGGCATTTTGGGGGAACACGGGGAGGTTTTAGTCAGTAACGCAAAGAGCATTTTGAAGGAACACGGGTAGGTTTTAGTCAGTGACGCAAAGGGCATTTTGGGGGAACACGGGGAGGTTTTAGTCAGTAACGCAAAGAGCATTTTGAAGGAACATGGGTAGGTTTTAGTCAGTGACGCAAAGGGCATTTTGGGGGAACACGGGGAGGTTTTAGTCAGTAACGCAAAGAGCATTTTGAAGGAACACGGGTAGGTTTTAGTCAGTGACGCAAAGGGCATTTTGGGGGAACACGGGGAGGTTTTAGTCAGTAACGCAAAGGGCATTTTGAAGGAACACGGGTAGGTTTTAGTCAGTGACGCAAAGGGCATTTTGGGGGAACACGGGGAGGTTTTAGTCAGTGACGCAAAGAGCATTTTGAAGGAACACGGGTAGGTTTTAGTCAGTGACGCAAAGGGCATTTTGGGGGAACACGGGGAGGTTTTAGTCAGTAACGCAAAGAGCATTTTGAAGGAACACGGGTAGGTTTTAGTCAGTGACGCAAAGGGCATTTTGGGGGAACACGGGGAGGTTTTAGTCAGTAACGCAAAGAGCATTTTGAAGGAACATGGGTAGGTTTTAGTCAGTGACGCAAAGGGCATTTTGAAGGAACACGGGTAGGTTTTAGTCAGTGACGCAAAGAGCATTTTGAAGGAACACGGGTAGGTTTTAGTCAGTGACGCAAAGGGCATTTTGAAGGAACATGGGTAGGTTTTAGTCAGTGACGCAAAGAGCATTTTGAAGGAACACGGGTAGGTTTTAGTCAGTGACGCAAAGGGCATTTTGAAGGAACACGGGTAGGTTTTAGTCAGTGACGCAAAGAGCATTTTGAAGGAACACGGGTAGGTTTTAGTCAGTGACGCAAAGAGCATTTTGAAGGAACACGGGGAGGTTTTAGTCAGTGACGCAAAGGGCATTTTGAAGGAACACGGGTAGGTTTTAGTCAGTGACGCAAAGAGCATTTTGAAGGAACACGGGTAGGTTTTAGTCAGTGACGCAAAGAGCATTTTGAAGGAACATGGGTAGGTTTTAGTCAGTGACGCAAAGAGCATTTTGAAGGAACACGGGTAGGTTTTAGTCAGTGACGCAAAGGGCATTTTGAAGGAACACGGGTAGGTTTTAGTCAGTGACGCAAAGAGCATTTTGAAGGAACACGGGTAGGTTTTAGTCAGTGACGCAAAGAGCATTTTGAAGGAACACGGGTAGGTTTTAGTCAGTGACGCAAAGGGCATTTTGAAGGAACACGGGTAGGTTTTAGTCAGTGACGCAAAGAGCATTTTGAAGGAACACGGGTAGGTTTTAGTCAGTGACGCAAAGAGCATTTTGAAGGAGCACGGGGAGGTTTTAATTAGTAAGACACTGCCTCCCGCTCCGCTCAAAGCGGGAGAAGTCAGAGTCACAGTTTCGCTTCTGATCCTCGCACCACCTCGTTACCTCGCGTAGCTTTAGTGCAAAAGCACTCTTAAACTGATAGCTACTTACGGGTATCAGCGTTTCAAAGAATCATTAAGGTAAGTGGACATCTGTGCGCTCTTTTACTAAGAACCCGGTGTATGATGAAGAGATTATTGATAAAAATACACACCAAAAAAATTGCGAAGTAATGGTGTCCTGTGTTTGGGTTTTCTCGGGTGGCGCAGTGCAGCAGCCAATCGCTTAACCACTGTAAAGCGATTGGCGCGCTGCGCTGCGTGTCGCGGGTTCGATTCCCGCACGTAACGAGTATTTGTATGGCCTATTACTATAGATAGTTGTTCTGGGTCTGGCTGTTTGTGTATGTGAGTTAATGTGATTGTAAACGCACCAACAATACAGGAGAAATTCCTAGCGTGGGGCAACTTTTTTTTTTAATGAACTGAATGTAATGAAGTAGTAATAGCCGAGGTCATTCAATGGATGGGACCATTCTTTACATACCGTGACACCTCCGTCCTTCTGAAAGCTCGCTAAGTATTTAGTTCCAGCTGTAATTTGTAGATTGTTGACGATTTGAAAGCTGATCCAAGCATAGTTAGAAAAAAAAACAACAGAGTTGAGAACCTCCTCCTTTTTCGAAGTCGTTTTACTAGCTTTTGTTAAACAAGCTCGCATGTTTACCCGTTTCGGCTTGAACGTTTCGTGCATTGGGACTCTTTCGTATTTTTTATCCAAATCTGTTCGTACAAACGTTCAAGCCTGATTGATTTACAAACACTTTTTTTTATAATAATTTCAAATTTTCACAACATCACAGTATTGACGAAGCTAAACAAAAAAAAAAGAATCAGTCAAGCCATTTTCGAATTTGTGCCGTAACTAATGCAAGACAATTAATTTTTATATAAATAAAACAAGAAGATTAACGGGACACCTAAATAGTTCTAGACCATAGAACGTAGAACGGAAGACACTAGGCTCATTATACATGTGTTTCAATGTCATGTTGTGTGTTTGTTCCGCCCGCGAAGACGGCTCCAATCATACTTGACGAACAAGATTGCGTATAGGGTACGACAAAGGCTCGGGGAATACGCACTAATGAGCCAAGATATACCACTGTTGCACTGCAAGACTATGAGTTCAGTAACATAAAGTGTCGTAGTGCTTTTTCTTGTGACTTCGCTCATGTAACCTATTCATCAGGAAACGTGTTTTTTTCGGGAATTAAAGTAGCTTTTAGCACTTAACTTTAGTCAGCTTTAGCGTTGTGTATTTTAAGTTGATTTAAAAGTGATCTTAATTTAGACCTTTTCAAACCTTAAACTTGTTAAAAGTTTATCTTCGAAGTTCTAATTTCAACTTCAATGTCAAGTTTCAAGCTATGATTGTCGGTATTTATTAGGAACAAACACAATATTTTAAACGAATATTATACAAATGTGAAATTTTTGTTCATGCATTCGTTTGTATTTATCTGAGAGTACTGATACGATTTCGAAAATTATTTGACAGATAGGAGTTATATTATAATAGGCTTCTTTCTATCACGCGGTGCCTGTAAGATAGACCGCGGAAAAAGTTGTTTCAACATAAACTTATAAATTGTAACTGCGCCTTAATTTGGTAGTTAAATAGAAGTAGTAAATAAATAGTAAATTGTACACCCAAGACTTCCTACAGTACTGTTTTTCCTTTTCTCCTTAAAATCCATTCAAAGGTTGTCTTGAAAAAATTGCTTTTAGCGATAGACCGCCCATTGCGTCACCCTATGTAATGTTTTCTTCAACTATATTTTCTGTAATTTATATGGAGTACAAAAACAGACAGTAGTAAATATATATATATATATATATTAATAATTTGATTTTCCTAAAAATATTTATTTATTTATTTATTTAACAGTTTATGTACACACATTTAACAAATAAATAAGAAGAAGGGAACAGAAAAATAGGAATAAAAATATAAATCCTAAAATTAATAACAATTTACATTTAATATGATATATTTGATTATTCTTATTTGTTATATTGGAAATTAGACACATATAACCGAATTGATTATGTTTGTAATATTTCAAAGAAAAAAACATAATAATCAAGCATGTGATTTGTATTCAATATTGTAAAATTATTTTGTGAATGCATGGAATAAAAGGCTTTTTTATTTTATTTTATTATATGGTGTACATAATAAAGAGTATTCTATTATATTATATATTTTATAAGTATGTGTTATACTTATGTGGTTAAAATACAATTTGATTCGACGCTTATAGACTCAAAGCAAACGAATCACGCTTAATGCAAAATATTAAATCAAATCATTCCAAAAACTATCGCAATTTCGACACTTTTTCTGCATATCCTTCCCAAAAAACGAGGAAAATCATAGAAAAAACTTCCATATAACAAAATACGAACCAGGTCATCATTTACAGACATGTTAAGGAAAATTCACCTGAAGATTTGGGAGCAATACAATGATGGATAGCAATGCTTGCCAGCCTGAAAAATATTTATTTTGTGCGCGATATTACCCGTGTGTTGACGTAATAGTTTACCGCTTATGGATTACTTAGTAAATATTTTTGGGATGGTTTTGTATATTTCTTTGGGTTTCATGTTTTCCTGGTGTATAGAGTGAAGGATTTGAATGTGGTTATGTAATATTTACCAAAAATAAGCATAAAAAACCGGTCAAGTGCGAGTCGGGCTCACGCACGAAGGGTTCCGTACCATAAACCGAAAATCACGTTTGTTGTATGGGAGCCCCCTTAAATATTTATTTTATTCTGTTTTTAGTATTTGTTGTTATAGCGGCAACAGTGACGTCTAACTATGGCGGTTCATGAGATACAGCCTGGTGAAAGACAGACAGACAGACGGACGGACAGCGGAGTCTTAATATAGGGTCCCGTTTGACCCTTTGGGTACGGAACCCTAAAAAGCAATACATAATTATTTTGTTACATCTGTATTTTTCGAACGCAACAAATGATGTACATAATGATAGTTTTTTTTTTTATGGAATGGAAGATCATCAAATGACATTTCCCACTCTGGGTGGAGCGAAAAGAGTGTTAGACTCGACTAACTGACTAAAACCTATCCGTGTTCCTCCAAATGCCGTTTGCGTTTTGGGGCCGCGGTGACTCCTTCAACAAATATTTATAAAAAAACGACTTTTACGTATAATGATGGGATTCTAAGTAACGCTACTTCTGCTTAGCAAAAGGTCATTAATCGTATGTTGAGATCAAAAAACTTTCTATAAAAACATCATCTTATTTTTACTAAGTACAAACATCAAAATACCCAATTATTATTAATGTAGCACAAAAATACTCCAACAATATCACATGAGCTCCACGTACATGACAAAAGCGACACACACAGAGCAAGTAAGCCGTCACTTAATAGGAGGAGAACACATTAGTGGGACGAGACGACTAATGAGTAGGATTTACTAGAGTTGCGGTGCGTTTGAGTTATAGCTGAAGACGCTTGTATGGATCAGCCTTAAGAAAGTTAATAACGTCATTTTGATCAAATGTAGACCTGGCTTTAGATGCGTTCGTGTTCTTGCATCTTGTTCTTAGCTTTGTTTGATGTATGCGAGTTGATGCTGTATGTTCTTGGTTAGCAACAGTGAAGGTTGATGTTTTTATTGTTGCTTTAGTAGAGGATCTCAGTAGGATTTTAATAGATTCTTCATGCAAACTCGTCGTCACTTAAACACATTAGTGGGTCGAGACGACTAATGAGTAGGATTTACTAGAGTTGCGGTGCGTTTGAGTTATAGCTGAAGACGCTTGTATGGATCAGTCTTAAGAACGTTAATAACGTCATTTTGATAAAATGTAGACCTGGCTTTAGATGCGTTCGTGTTCTTGCATCTTGTTCTTAGCTTTGTTTGATGTATGCGAGTTGATGCTGTATGCTCTTGGTTGGCAACAGTGACGGTTGATGTTTTTATTGTTGCTTGAGTACAGGAACTCAGTAGGTTTGTAATGGATGCTTCATACAAAATTCGTCGTCACTTAATAGGAGGAGGACACATTAGTGGGTCGAGACGACTAATGAGAAGGATTTACTTGAAGTGTGGTGCGTTTGAGTTACCTATAGTTGAAGACGCTTGTATGGATCGGCCTTTTTTGGTGTATTTGAGATGCTGTTCTGTGATTTTGGTTGGTAACAGTGACTGGTTGATGTTTTCAATGTTATTTTAGAATAGGAGCTCGGTTGGATTGTATGATCGGATGATCATTTACGTGTTCAATTAAGACAACAACTCGTTTCCCCTGGATTTGTTAAGCTTCATTGACTCGACGCTCTTTTGGTGGTCTCCACTCTTGATTCAGGCTTTTGAGGATTGCATTCCAAATAAAAAATATACACTTAAGTATCCTATTAAATTAAGCTTTCTGCCTCTGTCTCTAGCCCTGAAGTCGGGAAGTGGAAATACATTTTTTTTATTTAATATGAGTTTGTTCTTGACTGTTGTCTAGGTCATAGATGATAGAATTAAAGTCGACGATGGAGCGAGCTTACCCAGACGAAGCCTGTTCACTCTAATTTTGCAGAGATTAGGGTTGTATGCGTTCAGAAACACAGTAGCAGGCAGAGAGTTCCACCCCTTTGCTATGCGCATTATAAAAGACGTTTGGAAACGTTTAGTGCGAATTGGTGGAATAGCAACAAGGTTGGGATGGTAACTTGCAGTGCGTCTAGATGTCCGATGGCAGAAGGGGGCCGGTGGGATGAGATCGTCCACGATCTCATCCCACCAGCTGTGAAGCTTGGCATCAACCAGTTTTACGTCGCCAATGAGCCTTTTAGCTCTGCGTTCCACCGAGTCAAGCGCGGCAAGTTGGTATTTAGCTGAGCCATCCCAAAGGTGGCTGCAATACTCCGTGCAGGGTCGGCCTTGTGCTTTGACATTATTTGTAATGTATACCTTGACATTATATTTCCACAACGAACGATATTTAAAATACTCTCCATACAAGAGGTCGTATACCATGTTCAGAAGCTTTTTCATTCAAACGTCATATTAACGTTATCATAATATTCACGGTCACGGCCCTTGGGCACATTAATAGTTTCCTACAGTAATAAAGTTCGCGGAAATATAGAAGAAAACCGTTCGTGTTTGACGGCCATTTTGTGCCCTGCTAAGTATTGTTTATTAATGCTCTCAATTAATATAAACTGCCCGTGGCAATGGGCGTAATGTGTTGTTTGTTTATAAAGATTATCGTGCTCTAGAAGTTTCGTGGACCGCTGGTTCTAGTTTGTGTTGCTGGGGAGTTTGTTGCGCCACTTCTTCTTCCCAGCTAAAGCACTAGGAAGTGGTGACGGGCGGGCGTTTTGGGGTACTGACTTTATGTAGAACTTCGACGTTCAAAAAGTGCTAGCACTCAGCCTAATTTGAATAAATGACTTTTGACAATAACAAAAATACATGACGTATACAACTTATAAACTAACTAAAAAACACAGAAATTAGTTTCACCGTCAGGCCATGTCAAGTCCTTCCAGGAATTCTTATCCCATGCCACCTCGTACCAGCACTCAAGGTCCAGGTCATCACGCTACCTCTTTCCCCACCAGCCTCGGCGCAGTCTGTCACAGTGCAACGACTAATGCGACCCACCTAATTCCTTTCGATCCTGGTAGCCTTCGTCCGATGTCATCAATTAATTCTGTAGCCTAGCCACGATACCGTAAACGTGAAAATGTATTAAAACTGAATAAGCACTTTCAGAATAACAGAAAACTTTTTTTTGACATGAGCGAATGTTTACGTTAACGCGATCGAGTTCGTTAAGAAACTCGCACTAAACACAGCGCTGTTTAGAAAATTAGCGTGGTGTTTGAACTCTCATCTGTCCTTTCTGTTTACGCCCGGGTAATGCCAACTAAACTTTATAGGTCTAGCTTAGTTTTACTGGGCCTCTTTTTTACGGCACGAAGGTACTTTAAAATAAGGCTCTTGTCTCACGGAAGCGGTAAGCTATCGACTATTTTCTCGCTGAGGAAAAAGACAAAAAGATATAGATCCAGTGTGAGTAAAAGAGACACATTAATAGTCGATAGCTAGCTGTTCACACTGCCGACGAAAACTATTTTAGGAAATTTCCATAAGATAATACTTACTTGTCGGTCAGAAGTCAGGACTCCCGCCGAGAGACCAACCAGCGGTCATTTCTACCTATAGTGCGGCCCCGAACAATTGATGCGAGTAATCGCCCGTCGCACAAGAGCACTCGCTTATAGCCAAGCGACAAAACTATCGGAACTACAGACTCGCTTCTCGCTGCTCGCCAACTCTCATTGTTGGTTTCTAGCTTTACTCGCTTCTGGCTGATCGTAGGCGGTGAGACAAACGCCTTATTCTGTTCAGTTTTTCGCTACCCAGTGCTAAACAAAGACACTACTCAAAAAGCAAGTAAAACCTACTGGCTACTGGTTCCACATGTACATATGTAGGTGAGTTTTGCGGCAGAAGTTGTTAAAGTCAAACGGGTGAGTTTAACTCGTAAACAATGAAGCAACTACTTTATGAGCTTTAAACCCGACGCGTTATTGTTCTGTGTATGCTTTCACGCCAGTTTTATCATACGGGTCAGCAGGAATAAGTCCTTTATGATAGAATTCAGTTTCTTTAGTGGACGTTTTGTAAAAGTCGTTTCTATTCGTTAGTTTTACTGTACTGTTTATTCAGTTGTATCTTAGTTTATTTTCAGTAAGAAGAAAAAGTCTTTCTTGTCCGTTTACACATTTATTATTAGTCATCATTTTCCAACACAAGTACTAACTACTTAATAGTTACTTGTAATGTAACACAAGTTACATTACAAGTAACTTAAAAAATTGAGAGAGTCTGTCTGTATTTAAGTTACAGTACCTGGATGACCGAGCTTTGCTGGTTTTTTTTTTTTTGATAAAAGTTTTCTAAAAACATAAACCCAGCTAGATCGATTTATCGCCCCCGAAATCCCCTGAATACTAAATTTCATGAAAATCGTTGGAGCCGTTTCCGATATTCAGATCATATATATACAAGAATTATTCGTTTAATTTAATTTACATGCGCTTAATCTTTCGACATCACTTGTCCAGACCAAGATAAACGATGAGATATTAAGACGGATCAATACGAAATTATCTTCATTGTGATCGAAGAGAAAAACATCATTCGCCAACGTAGTTTGGAAAAGCAGATGAACCACCTCCAAAAATATGAGGACAGAGTAAGTTACGTCAAAAATGCATGTAGCATATTTTTATAATATAGTACACTTATGTAGGGAGGCAACTGTTTCTCCTTAATACAGGTTTCTCTGCAATCTAGCCAATAATTTGTAACATCTATGCACATTTTCTGAAATACCGTGTTTACTACAAATACCATTTTTAGCAATAAAGATATTATTATTATTATAAAATGTCAACGTTATTCTTTTTGCGGACATCGTGAGTCTCATCTTATGGAAATTTTCTTTTGAATGCCTATTTGAAAGAAAAAATATAGCGTAGATGTTCAATGCGCTAATCTAAATAACAGAATGGTGGCAATACAAAAGCGTGGAGTTAGGTAGGTAGATGTGACGTATTTATACGCCTGTTATATCACAAAAATCCAAAAATAACATATTAACACCTACAAAACATCAGTACAGAGATAGAACAAACTCGATAACGCCACAAATCGGTTACGAACAACGTTATAAGCCCCAAAAAGCCAATTTGATACTAATGTCCTTTTATCCGAGCACCATTAAGCTACAATGTTATAGGTATGGTAATTTTGTATATATTAAGTTGGCTGCGCTGAAAACTTTGGTCATTAGAACAAGGGCAGTATGTAAGTGCTCTGAGACTGTTATATCTACACACCGTGGGCAGGTGGGACCGCAGGGTTTGGTGCAAGTTATAGGCGATTTTCTAGTTGTTTTACACTAGATTTTTGGTACGTGATTTTGAGGAGATTCCCAGATGGTTTGAAAGTGCTTTCAGCAAAAGGAACCCTTCTTGTTACCTTCACTTTTACCATCTACAACTTTAGAAGTGGTGACGGCTGACCGTTTTGGGGGACTGTTAATTGACGTTCAAAAAGTGCTGTCTCAGCATAATTTGATTTTGATGTGCTTCAATAATATTTTTAAACCATTTTTCTCACACTTTCGGTCCGATTTATCCCTCAGAAACCGACAAAGGTCTATATCAGTTAGCAAATAGTGTAGCTTTAGATTAGCGAATTTTTATAATCAGATCATGTTTCCTCTTATACAAAAAAATGTTTTGACGGACCTGCTCTCGAATTCTATTCCGCCGGGTGTCATGCTTGTTATCTACAACCTTTTGATTTATCACTGGATTTAAGGATAAACTGATAAATCCAATTTTTCACTTTCATTACTTATTGCTGTCATTTTTTATTTAATTTCGGTCGTATGGTATAGACCAGCAATGACCTTCACAATTATTTGTTGAATTAGATTACATTCATTTGTACATGTCAATATAATGAACTAGCTTTTGACAGGAACTTCCTTCCCGAGAAAGTTGGATAATAATCCTAAGGGAACATACTACTGGGATAAAAAGAACTGATGTCTTAATCAAGGGCATGATTTACCCAAGTGCCAAGGTTCATCCAAATTCGTTAAACCGTTGGTATGTATTTGATTAACAAACATCCTAAAATGCAGACAACGTGGCGGAAGACGCAGCGTTGGAAGGCCTCTCATAAGGTGGACCGATGACTTGGCCAAGTGTGGGGCCTATTTCCAGTAGTGGACACAGTCTTTCGGCGGAAATGATAATGACACATGCAGAAACTATTGGTCGTAGAAACAAAAATTTGTCATGTTTGCATCCTTGGCGAGTGTAGGGGAGCACTAAGAGAGTTTCCCGAAATTCTTACGGGAACGGAAAAAAAGGGATATTTGCTTACGAATTCGCGGGCAAAAGCTAGTAGTATCTTAAAATATAGTGCATAGTAATTTATCGTTAAGATCGCTTTATTGTTCAAATCGCCCTTAGCTTATGACGTCTTGTAAATCATAAATGTCTAGGCGCGCTAACTACCAAACTTTCAGCTATTATATGTCAAAACAAGTTTCATTGGAGCCTTTTGTATCATGTGTGCTGTCTTTGTCAACTATGTAGCAATGTGTTACATATTGTAATATTTGGGTGTCAGTTTGTTGCTAACTAGGTGGACGTCTCATTAGTTGAGTTATAGTTTAGATACGGTTACCTAGTATACACTTTCGGATGTAACTTGTTCTTATTTGAAACTGACTGACTTTTGAAGTTTCCCACAACTGTGGATGTAGTGCTTGGCAGGCAGCTTGGGCCGTTTTCAGAATATAGAATGTAACTAGAGTATCTTAATTTTATGCAAGTAAATCAAATAATATTATAGAAGTATGCAGAATAGAAAGTAAAGTCCTGCATACCTCCACTGAAAATGGGAGGATCCTCCTGCCAGACGGTTGTTGTGTCTGATGGACAACTGCCCGATACTTGATATTTGGACTGTATGTATTCAAATAGCAGGACAACTTTGCTTGCGCGATGCAGGTATTCGTTGTTAGTTCGTCGTAGATGGCGTTGCGGTTCTTTTTGTTGCCGTACAAATTTCGCTTCCTAGTTTTTCATGTGGCGATATTGATGCCGCTACAATATCACATATTTTTTAAGATCATCGAGTTATAAAAGCACTCAGGGGCAGATTTTCCGGTCATACCTTTGGATGTTGAATGGATGATTTTTAATTTTGCGGTTAGTATGCCAGCCATAAATAAAAATTATTTTTCCAAAAAAACCCGACACATTTCGCCGAACAAATTATTTCAGGGCAGCCATTTTGAATTATTGAAAATGCAGCGATCAATTTCACCATATCCAAATTCGGATCCTCTGTCAATCAGAATCAAACAAAACCTTCCAACCGGCTTCAAAATTCACTCGCTGATTGACAATAACCTTATTTCACACCAAAATTGTGATACAGAAGAGGAGAATTTTCAAAGGGCACACCAAAAAATATCCACCAAATTTTTTATTTGATCAATTTTTGTAGCAAGCAATTGATGGCTCGGGGGAAGAGGAATTTGGAGGGAAACGATCTCATTTGTACACGCTCTTTGATGAGATGACTGACTCGGTATCGACGTATAAGAGGCTCGCGGTCTTATTCTGGAAATAAATTGTGGTTTTCTGTGGCTCTGACATAAACCTTTTTTGTTTATCGTCGTTGTGTCGATCAAAATTTTTTTTTCAGTCAAATATAAAGTTCTCTAAAGATCTCAGGATAATATAAAGAATAACTTTAAATTCGACTGTTACTAATATGTACTCCTGAAAAATCCTACTATTATTATATCCTACTAATATTATAAACGCGAAAGTTTGTAAGTATGGTGAGATGGATGGATGTTTGTTACTCTTTCACGTCAGAACGGGTTCATCCGATCTTGATGAAATTTGGCACAGAGGTAGATTATAGTCTGGAATAACACATAGGGTTAGATATGCCCATTTTTTATATATTAGATATTATTTGATATTTTTCTTTTTTTCTTTTTTTTTGAATTATTTCCAATATTTACGCGGGCGGAGCCGTGGGCGGGTGCTAGTAATAATATAATTTCTAAACAAGTGATAATAGTAAAATATAGTACAATTACCAAACAAACTGACAGAATCTAAAGCATGGCTAAACAAATGTAGACGTTCAGGCTCCCGCCATCATTATTTTTACCCCCCAAAATTACTTTTTAAATTCAACATTAATCAGTAAAAATAATGCTTAATACAAAAATATAAGCACAAAAACTAACTTGGAAATAAGTATAAGACTGCTGAAAGTCCTACCTCTCCGGGAAGGATTATGTAAGATATTGGAATAATTTCTACGTTACTTTCTGAATATTATAACAAAGCAGCGGACCTCAGAGTATAATCCTACTAATATTATAAACGCGAAAGTTTGTATGGATGGATGGATGGGTGGATGTTTATTACTCTTTCACGCAAAAACTACTGAATATTTTTTTTTTGAAATTTGGCATAGTGGTAGATTATAGTCTGGAATAACACAAAGGATACTTTTTGTTTCGGGAATATGTTTCCTTGGGATAATTTTGTGAGGTACAAAAATGTATAAAGTAGGTATAGTAGGTACACATTTAGTTTAGACTAGTGGCCCGCCCCGGCTTCGTCCGGGTGAATATTTTTTTCAACATTTTCTTTCATAAAAACCTTCTCCTGACAATTAATGAATGCATTTGAAATGTCAATTTTTAAGTACACCACTTCAATTCTTTGTGTTGTGATACTGTTCTCATAATATTATATTTTGAAATAAAAGGCAAAATAGGCACTTTAGCTTTGAACTATTGCAAATTGCACTTATAGCCGTCAATTTGAGCTTTTGATTATTGCAATTGTATTTATGGCCCTTAATTTATCAGCTGGCACTTAACACCGTTTAAACTGAACTGAAGGACATTTCGAGTTTTCCCCCAATTTCTTCAGAATACAGCCATCATCGTCTATCATAACCTCGATGGAATCTTTCATTAGGCCGCTATAAAACTTACTTATACATATAACAGGAAGCTTATCTATATACGTTTCATTTACGAAAGTATCCGGCTTTGGTAGGAGCTTTTCAATACGTGGTCATCGGTGTTTAAATGGTGAAGCATGGGTTTTATGTAAAAAATCTCAATCAAACGTAGATTAGGAACGAGTAATAGACAAGTCAATTAATATTAATAATAAGAGTAGGACACACTTATTAGAGCCACTAGTAAGAGTAGACGAAACAGAAATATATTTTTCAACACACTTTATTTATTTATTTTATTTAATTAATTAAAGTTCACCAACAGTTGTTACAGATATTACATAGATAGGAACATATAAGTAATTGTGTCTTAAATCTAACTGCACAACCAATTACAGGTAAACACCACATGCAAAATGCTCTTTCTAAATATAAATTTTAGTTTAAAGATTTAATGTACTTAAATTCTAGAGAATTATACTAAATATTAATACTAATTACGTCTGACAAACGTCGATATTGAGTCTGCGTGGACGTCAACCAGGTCGCTGCGTTCGTTTATGAGTTTGCACATGCGGGGTATAGGCGAATTAGCACCAAACACTGTACGGCGAAGAGGGGGAGCTAAGGGTGTTATAGGTTTGCGAGGTGGTCTACGGGGTACTCTGAAATTGAATTTACACACCAATTGTGGGCAGTCAATGGTGTTATTGAGCAGTTTATATGCGAATCTCAAATCCAAGAGCTCCCTTCGAGCTTCCAGGGTGTTCATTTTGTAGCAGCCTAGTTTATCAGAGTAGGAGAGATATTTAAATTGCCTTCCCTTTGAGTAGCCTAGGTATCGGATAAACCTTTTTTGGACTCGTTCTATCCGCAGCGAGTGGGTTGCGTAGTGAGGCCTCCATATCACACTGCAGTATTCCAGGATACTTCTTATAAAGCTATTGTAGAGAACTAATTTAGTTTGTGGGCGATGAAATACCTTTCCATTACGGATGACAAATCCAAGCATACGTTGGGACCGCCTGATTATGTTCTCAATATGTGGTATAAGTGTGAGTTTGGAGTCCAAGATAACTCCCAGATCTCGTACTACATCCATCTCGCATAGGTTCACTCCGTTTATTTGGTATTTACTTTCCTGGTGAACTTTATTTTATTATATTTTATTATGATTACACCATGCACATAATCGGTCGATATCTTCTTGCATTAGGTTTACGTCCTGTTGAGACCTAATGGCTCTTGAAATTTTCAAGTCGTCTGCAAAAAGGAATGTGCTAGTATTGTGAAAGCACGATGTCACGTCATTTATATATATGATGAATAAGACTGGGCCCAGATGAGAACCTTGAGGGACACCCGAGGCAATTGCATACCTGCCCGACCGGAACCCGTTGACAACCACATAAAACTCCCGACCAGCCAGATAAGAACCACACCATTTTAGAAGACTACCGGTGACGCCGTACGTAGCTAGTTTTTCAACAAGCAGTTTATGTGAAACCTTATCAAACGCCTTGCTAAAATCCGTGTAAACAGCGTCAACCTGTATGCTTTTATCCATGGTTTCGCATGAAGCTTCAACAAAGGACACCAGATTTGTACTTGTGGATCTATTTTTTACAAAGCCGTGCTGATGGTCGCTTAAGAACTTGGAAAAATAGCGTTGAATATGTGGACAAATCAACGACTCCAATATTTTACCGAAAATCGAAAGGATGGATATTAGTCTATAGTTCTTTACGTCACAAGGGTCTCCACTCTTGTAGACCGGTACTACTTTCGCCTGTCTCCACTCTTTAGGGAATTGACCAGATCGGATCTAGGTGCACATCTGGCAATAAACAGTGGCTGTATATCATCTGGGCCAGCCCCCTTGGTAATATCAAGGCTTTCTAGTTTTTTCTCAACATTTTCATATTTGATGTCCACGGAAGCTATACTGTCTGACTGTGTGGCTATTGCTTCCAGGTATTCGGAGGCTACATAGTTTTGACCTGAAGGTGATGTTGTTTCTTTTTTATAAATGCTGCTATAATTTGAAGCAAATAGCTCACACATTCCTTCTCCACTCGAAGATGTTATCGGACCATTAGTCATTGATGCTGGGTATGAACTTTCTCCACCACGTTTATTCTTGACATATGACCAAAAAATCTTAGGACATCTCGCAATGGATTCTTCTGTCCTCTCGATGTAACTATTGTAACACTTTTTAGCGTAATTATCACATCGTTTAGAAATTATTCTGAGTGATATCATGTCAAGTGGATTCTTGTACTTTTTATACCTAATACGAAGTTTGTTTTTTTTCTTTTAATAAATTACGAAGTTTCTTATCAAACCATATTGGAACACTATTACTTTGCTTTTGGATGATAGGAACAAAAGCATTGATAGCTGATACAATATCGGTGTAAAAAACTTCCACCATTTCGTCAACACTACTGCAACATCCCAGGCACTCTTCCCAGTCCTTATCCTTCAGATGCTTGTTTATTAATTTATAGTCGGCCTTATGAAAGTTTCTTTTTGCAATGCTATTAGATTTTAGTTTAAGCGACTCCGTCAATGTTAGTTGTATATCTAATGGAGGATGGTGAGGGTCTATAACACTTAAAGGATCTGCTTCACTAACGCAACAACCTGGAACGTCCATACAATATCTAGTAGTCTACTATTTTTGTTGGTAACATTATTGCATTGTCGGAGATTATTAACTGATGTAAAATCAATAAGAAGTTGATCAAGACCACTAATGTGCTGATTTATGAGAGGATTATTTAGGTCATTCCAGTTTATAGTACCCAAGTTAAAATCTCCCACGATGCATGTGTACGCACATCAAAATTTTATTTGCACTAGTACGGAAAAAGCGGAGTCCAGCCCTCCTGTTCCATTTATTGAATTTATAATATCTGGCTGATCGTCGGACAGCCACCAATGGTCGCTGAAGCGTGTTGATAAACATCGTTCGATACGTGTGCAACTGTCATTGTAGCCTGTCGACTCCAAAACTGCCTCGCTTTCGGCTCAGGCGTCCATTCCGCCATGACTGCAATGATAAAGATTGCCCAATTTAATCAAAATGTATAGACGCCACGCCACGCACATCGCTACCCAAAACTGTCGAATTTTCCCAATCAACCTTGTACCTAATGTTTTAGCTGTAAAAATGAAAATCTATTAAAGAAATTTGCGGATTGTTGCATAAATGATGTACCATTCAATCAGTAGAAAGTAAAGTTTTTGACTTGTCGTTAGCTGGTGAATTCCAACTAACAACTGTTGAGACTATACTGTAGGACGATTTCTTTGGAAGATATTCCATAACCACGAGTATCTACATACCCGTAAGGGTGACTATACTCTAATTCTGTAGCTACATCAATGCCACCACATAGAAACTAAGAACGGAAATTTGTACAAATATCTACTATCGGGCAGTAATTGCTCACCAGACACAACAACCGTCTGGTCGGAGGATCCTCCCATTTTTGTAAAGGTGTGCGGGACTTTACTCTCTGTACCGCATACCTCTATAATTCTGTTAATAATAATATCTTTATTTTTATAACCACTCGTTTATAAAAAGGCCATTCTACTTAGTTTTTCTGTAAGTCTGATTTATCATCTCACATCTCGGGAACTATTTGATCCGATTAACTAGTTATTTTTTAATTAATAAGAACTTGTGTTCGTGTTGGGTTTTCACATGATTCCACTAACACATCTTACAATTTTAAAAATATCACTGAATCCAGCTTACTATCAGTATCAACCTCTTATCGTCTCTAATCTTAATTGGTTATCGTTTTAACGCAAGTTGTATTTGTTAAGTAAAAAATACTGTTTAACAAAAGTGTGGCTTATACATATAATTAATTAATCCAGACTTTAACTACGTAGGTAAAAATCCAGTTACTTGATAGGATCCGTCACGCACATAATAATATTATTAAGTGTAAATCTCGATTTTATGTGAAAATAGTTTATTGCTTAATTTCTTCACCTACATATTGGAAAGTAAGGATGTCCGTATGTTTGTTTTAGTCATGGGAATATATCAAACAAACATATTTGATATATTCTCATGACTAAAACAATGAACCAATCCTAACTAATATTATAAAAGCCAAAGAAGGAAGAGGCGGGCCGTGCGAGGGAGAGACAAGGCCTTCACTCCAACAGCCGCTACAGAAGAAGACAACCCGGGCGTCGGGAGTCGCAGGACGATGGCCGGCCACCGTAGGCACGGGCCTGCGGATGGTGAACGTTGGGTTGGTTGACTCGCTGTCCGGCCGCAGCCAAGCCCGGGTCGATGGCGCGTTGTGTTCCACGCGTGCCGCAAAGAGGTTTCAGCATAGGAGACAGTGCCCACTAGGGCCAGAGCCTCTCACGGTTGCGGAATTCGTTCGAAAGAGTCACCGCGGCCCTGGAACGCAAAGGGCTTTCTTTAGAAGGAACACGGATGGGTTTAAGTCAGTAAGAGCCTGAAACACCCTTCCGGAGCGGAAGAAGTTTTTTGATGATTTCCCATCCTGAAAAAAAAAGTGACAAGGAGAGCAAAAGTTATAATGAAATCAATTTTTGTTTTCTTAGGTACTTTATTTATTTTTCTTTTTTTTCGTCTGCTTTTCCTGTGTCAGGAGCATAAAGCGTTGTAAAATAAGATGAAAGCAATCCGAAGGATAACAGTATACTCAAAACATTTATGGGTCATGCCTGGCAAGTAATGGAAGGAAGGAAGGAATGAGAATATGAGTATTTTTATTTCCTATTATATTATACGGGATTAAGTTGATGTGCGTCCATGCCGGGTGAAGCTTATAACTTTATTACTTCGAACGATCTAGGTTATATTAGAGAATAAAGTAATTATTTTCTTTGATATAAAAGATAGTGTGGACGACAGGTAATAACTTTAGCAAATCAGGACCATATTTGAAATGAACTTAATGAATAAAAAATATTGTAATCGGTTTCTATTTTCGTACATTAACATACGTAGATATCAGAATACCGAGTATATTATCTCGAATGATAACACGATATGTGACATGCACCCAGGAAGTAAAAATCTGTGTTTCTTTATTTCCAAGAAGTCAATCAAACTCAAAATGTCAAGTTCAACAACGCGGAAACAAAAAAGTATGTTTACCAGAACATTCCACATGGATTTAAAGCCATATTCCCGAAGGAAATATAAATACTGAATTGAAATATCGTATAATGTGTATCGGAATCCCTTCCCATGGTGAAGAGTAGACGGCCAAAGTATCGAGAGCTTCCTACCCCTTCTTTGCGGAAGAAATTTAGGATTAAAGGGAAGTGTTGCATCCGTGGTCGCGGGTCAACTAACACTGGCTTAGTAGTAAACGTTCGATAAGTCGGGAGCTACTTATGACTATGAATATTTATAACGTATTAGCCGAACGTCGTTTGTGTTGCTACCGGTGATATTAAGGGTGAGTTGCCAGAGTAAAAAATATATATATTAAGGTTTATTTTATTTGTGATTAATAATAAATCTTTATTCAAAATTCAAATTGGTACAATAGAATAATAATAAATCTTAGATAATAATATAGGTAGAACAATGTTAGATGCCTGTACTAGGAGGATCCTGTATCACAGGCGGCAAGAGCTCAACAATGTACTAAGAATCGTATAAAAAATGTTAATAATATTTACTTAATATCAAAATAGTAACTGAGTAATATTAATTTATTTGATTAATCTAATTTGATTATTAATGACAACCTCAAAAAAATATACAAATTCAAAAAACACGGTTGACATTCGGTAAATACGTTGCCGACTGTCAAATAGTTTGACAGCTTTGATTGGCTTACCAGAAAAACAAACAAAAATCCCTCAGCATAAAATTTCACAATAGATTGTATAGGCTAGTTGTTTTTTAAGTTGGTCTTAGATTGATCATCATTGTTCTATTCAACCGAAAAAAATAAATAATAAAATATAATTTTGAGACTAAAAACTAGAAAAACTTACAACTTACTTGTTCGCGACTACGTACGCGCAAACAAACAAACCAACTCTTCATATTATTAGTAAAAATAGAAATATAGGTTATAGTACCTACAGATAATCGGCATTATGACGTCAAAGTTATAGTAAATAAATAAGTGTAATATATGTTGTTTTAAACGAGGCTGTTCTACGTCTTTCACGTCAGCCCAAGTCTCTTCATATTTAGATACTAACTACGATAACCGCCTTAAAGCGTCCCCTTAAATGCAAATTATAAATGTTTATATAAAGAGTTCAATTTATATTCTAATTCGATGGCTTGCCGCTAGAGGGCAGGGTGTCGGCGATGACAGCAGTTTTCAAACTAAATTAAGCTGTAATGACTAAACTGTGGTTAAAATGCACGATAAAAGATTGTATCCACCCCACAGTTAAGATCTTTTGCAAGATACAAAAGCTCTTGTAAATATGGTTGACATGTTTAAATTCTGGGTTGAAAGAAAACTAGTTACGAGTCTCAATTTTGTTATGTTCGCCTTATTTCAAGGTTTTATCTGAAGGCCAATTCCCGCATGTTCGAAATTTAGATGGAATCTGGAGGAGCTTGTGGATAAATAATAACAACCAAACAGGTCTGATCTATATGGTATCGGACGTAAAAGAATAGCACCATCCCATTACTTCCCGTGGGTATCCTAAGAGGCGACTGAGGGACTCACCAGAGAATGGGCAGCAGCATTCTCTGTGCATTGCAACAGCTACACTACTACTACGCTCGCCAACCCGCTTGCCAAGCGTAGCGATTATGGCAACCCTGGGGGGGTTGCCTACCGTGGGGGAGGCCTATGTTCAGCAGTGGACGGCTTTCGGCTGATATGATGATGATGATGACACGGGTCTATCTTCAAGGTTGTCTCGCTGAGGTCGGTCGGTGGGTGAATGTAAAATTGAAGCTGTTGGTCTCAGCTATCATTTTGTGATATTTGACAGTCGTCACGGGTGGACAGAAGCCAGTTAATCTGACACCAATCTTCCCAAGTGGTATCGTGTTATAGGTAACACGATACCACTTGGGAAGATTGGTAAAACTAGGGTTCTTACGTAGTACAATACGCTTCTTTCTTCGTAGTAATATACGCTTCAAGTACAATACAGAAATTCGGCTGCATGTTGGATAGACGAGAAGCCAACCTTTCCCAGCATCCGAACCAACTTTTCCCAACATGGTTGTGACAAGTCGTGGATATGGATTGATTTATTTAAACGACACAATAGGAACACTCTAGAAGCTATCGATACTAATATCGCAATCGTAAATATAGATTTTATTATCATTTCGTGACAATTATTTCACTAGATTTAGTTATCCTTATCTGGAAATGTCTTAACCGATTGAGGCCCCAGAGGCCCTAGACCCTGCCAGGGTTGTGCGATTGTTCGAAAGAGTTACTGCGGCCCTGGAACGCAAGGGGCATTTGGAGGCGATCCCCGGCCGCCGTAGGCGCGGGCCTGCGGACGGTGAGCGTTGGCTGTCCGATCACCACCAGGCTCGTATCGATGGAGCGTTGGGTTCCACGCGCGCCTCAAAGAGAAGTCAGCAAAGAAGACGGGGCCCGCTAGGGCCAGAGCCTGCCAGGGTTGCGGAATTTGTTAGAAAGAGTCACCGCGACCCTGGAGCACAAAGGGCTTTAGAAGAAACACGGATGGGTTTTAGTAAGTGAGAGTCTGACACGCCCTTCCGCTCCACCCAGAGCGGAAAGTCATTTGATGATTTCCCACACTTAAAAAAAAAACAAAAAAAAAGAGTATTTGGAGGAACACGGCTGGGGGGTTTAAGTCCTAGCCGCCCCGAGCGGCAGGAGACATTTGAGAATTTCCCATAAAAAAAGATAAAAAAGTGCCAAACATTCAGCAAATATGACTGTCGAAATGAAAGAGATTGCCAAAATATATGGGATTGATCACGTGGCATTTGGACAGCGTTTGTCGATCACATTTTTGACAATCGCTACCCCCGCTGACAGAATGTCACTTGTCTAGAGAGGTTGGCCGCTGTAAAAATAACTGCGCCAAATGGAGTATCTATAATAGACCATCCCAAACACAACATTGGAAGAAGTGACATTTTACAAGCGATAGCGATTATTAAAATGCCAAAGAAATTGCCCTGAGGAGTAATTCCATTACTCACAAGTATAATAGAACGTTTGCCACCGCAACTCAGTCCCAATTTGTCAAAAACACCTGTTATTGCCCTTCATTTTGACAGATTGCCACTGAGATGCGGATGCGAACGTTGCTTTTAGATTAGTATAATTGGCCCTTTGATGTGTGAAAAAACTCAGCTACCTTTTTTTAAGATTTTTTAAGAATTGATTTTTGCATAAATTGTATCTCTGAAGATACCCATTGCTAAAACGGATGCAAATTGATAACAGGTAGTATAGAGGAAACTAAAAAAATATGCGTTAAATTATGATTACAGGATATCTATAAAACCAGAATTCCGTTGACATTCATAACTTTTTATAAAAACAAAACTCATTTGATATCTTATCATTTTTAATGTCGATTGATCACAGTAATAAAATTGTTCACTTATCAAATATTTACAAAAGACAGAAATTTATTGATTATTTTGTAAAATGAACGATACTTGGCGATACCTGAATGTAAGCCCTTAATTAAAGTGTACTGGTTTTACTTTGCGCAAAAATATTTAGGCAATGCATTTAGGTATCGTCTATTATAAAACAAACATGAGCTTTTCCCACACTGTTCAAGTCAAAGAACTTGCATTATTTACAGTAGCGGATAAAACATTAAAATTACATTTAAAACCAAAAAGTAATAAAACATTGTTAAGGTCAATAAGTGGTTGTGAATTTGTGATACAATAAATGCTTAATTCCAAATTCATCAAAAAAAACTAACCTCAAAAATCATCAAAATTCAAAGGCAATTAAATAAAAAAAAAAGACAATACAATATCATAAAATGATCATCTCCTAATCTCTTGACGTTCCATTGTAATAAAAAATACACAAACAATTTTAACAAAACAAGAGAGCCAAAGGATTAATATGACACGTTGAAGTATGGAAAGAGAATATTACACTAGTATCGTGACAGAGAGGACAGTCTACAAAGCCACATACTGGATCAACGTTGCGACAACACAAACGAATTTTCACAATAGTGACCAACGTACATAATATACAGTCTAGGCAAAAACATTGGTGCTGTCCCACACCCTGAGCACCAGGGGACCTTTTACGCAATGATTAACTACTGATTTAATTTATAAAATAATATTTAAAGTAAAGATGTTAAACTAGTCGTGGACCGTTGACCTTATTCTGAAAACACATTTTAGACACTTGAGCTTATAGAGTGTGACTGCACTATGATTGAATACAACATTTAATTCCATTCATTCTCCACGTTATAGACTTACTTATTAAAAATACACTTATATCCAATCCGAAAATCACAAAAGCACTTTTACTTTACTCATCAGGTACAACGATCGGATTTGAAGGTGCAGTGGTCTGATCAGCAGGTGCAGCAGTCGTATCAGCAGGTGCAGCGGTCGGATCAGCAGGTGCAGCGGTCGGATCAGCAGGTGCAGCGGTCGGATCAGCAGGTGCAGCGGTCGGATCTGCAGGTGCAGCGGTCGGATCTGCAGGTGCAGCGGTCGGATCTGCAGGTGCAGCGGTCGGATCTGCAGGTGCAGCGGTCGGATCTGCAGGTGCAGCGGTCGGATCTGCAGGTGCAGTGGTCGGAGCATCAGGAGCTACTGTGGAAGTTATTGAATTTTCCCAACATTCATGCAGCTCATCGCTTAACCTATTCTTCTGACCAGCTATAACTAAAGTAGACACGAACAGGGAGAATGATAGAAGCGACAAGAGCACTATGAGCTTGTTGTTCAACATCCATCCCAAAGTCCTGTCAGTGTAATATTTACAAGAGTTAGTCATCTTGTTTTTCTGTAAATTTTTCTTTTGACACGAGTTTCACTATCCGATCTATAGCAATGAATACTTCAATTTCGTTACTGTGTTTTATCAATATTATTTTATTATCTTATTTATCAACTGATAAAGCATGTCCTCTTAACTTGATCACTTCGGAATTGAGTCTTATCGATATAGAAATAAAGTTACGTTTGTGTTGACAGGTTGCATGTTTTTGATATCGGTCAGGAATAGATAATGCTCTTTGCTATTATTTCGTTGTTAAAAATAAGTCACTAAAACATGTATAGTATTGTTGCGTCATAATTACGTTTAGTTGTAAAAATATTAATTCTTTGCAAACTGGATTGTTATCGTCATCATACTTAATGTGAAGAGATAAGTTATTGCAATTGATGATTCAAAAGTTGTGAGACCATACCGATGAGCAATGCTTAGAAAACAATGGGCAGATTAGCAGACTACTTTCTGTCAGCATCGACCGCGTTTATTATGGGATAGAAGTATTCTTTGTTCTTCTCCAAGGTCCTGTCAATCACTATGTCACCGGAAAAAATCAGACACCGTAAGATTGTAATAAGTTTTTATTAGACTATATTTCTCGATGTATTACGAAAAAATCGGTTTGCATATAGTAAATTGCATCCAAATTCATTAATATCCAATATATCCGTGTTTAATTAAGAAAAATTGATTTATAGTTTCACGCAATTTTCCAGTGACATACCTATTAACAAAATTTATTAAAACTGACGTGAAAACGTAAGAAATCTACAGACAGAGTTACTGTGTAGATTTATAGTATGAAACTATGAATAACACTAGACAATGGTGGTTAGGTGTTTAAAGTTTACTTATTTGTGATACTTACGGTATTATATATTTTGACTGGCCTTTTGGTCGAGTGGTTAGTGACGCTGACTGCTAAACTGGAGGTCGACGGTTCGATTCCCACGCAGGACAAATCTTTGTGTGATGGGCATGATCATTTGTTCTGTGTCTGGGTGTAATTTGTCTATAATATGTATGTGTTTAGAAATATATAAGTATGTTTATCAGTTGTCTGGTTGCCATGTACAGGTTCTGCCTAGTTTGGGATCGGATGACCGTGTGTGTGTTGTCCCAAGATATTATTATTGAAGTGAAACTTCTTTATCGGCGTTAGAAAAAAAAAACCGTCACATTTCTCGGTTACGCGTCACATTTTTCCGTTACGCGCCATCTTTTTCTTGTCCCTTCTACGGTTGATTTGAAGAGTACTTTCTCCAGCGGAGTAGGGATAGCATGTCGTTGAAGCGGACTTACTCCCACCACTAGACTTGACCGTTTGTTGTATTAGAGATAGTTATTGTTGTGGTAGTTGTTGCTGTTGTGTGTTGTTGTTGTGTGTTGTTGTTATAGTTGTTGTTTTTGTTGTTTTGTGTTTTGTTTTTACAAAGTAAAAATGAAAACAAAAGTACAGCATTTTTCGAAAAATAAGATCATAAAGAAGTTTCACTTCTAACGTAACTATATACGGTATATACGGTCTTTAAAGGAAATATAAACTGTCAAACATTCACAGCAGTCAAGGGTTTCGATATTTAATATTGATAAAAACAAGTTTTGCTTCAATGCAGATAAACGAATAGTTTCCTCCACTGATACTGAATGTAGCTTTAAGTACAGAAAATTTGCTCCCCTCACGTTTAAGGTTAATAACGTCATTCGTATAACAAATTGTTCGAATTTATATGAAACCCTACGAACCCCGCCCTATGTCTTCAAATGAAGTAATTTCTAAGAATAATCTGACGGTTAGAGACGGAATAGAGGGGAACTTCGATATTTCTGGTTCTCTCTGACGTACATGTATATTAATGTATTGTTTGTTATATTTAAAATGTATTGTTTTACTTTTAATTTTTTTTACTCATGATATCTACATCTCTTTTTATTCAGTCCTCCTTTCGCAGGTTGCTGGAAAAGATTTCTGCAGTTATTTCTACAGAAATCTTTTCCAGCATACCTGCGAAATCGCGCATCACCTTTGTACCATTTTTTTTTCTTCTTATTTGTTTATTAAATGTGTGTGCATAAATTGTTAAATAAATAAATATAGAATTATACACTTCTTGAAAAAAAAATACATGAACTGCTTCTCAGGCTTCATTAAATTGTTTTTGACTTTGACACCCTTGAGTGGGCCACGGTATGGAAAAACCAGGAGGCAATTACAATTTTTTTTCTCACTTATCTAGGTGATAGAAATATGTATTCAATTTCAGGGAGATAAAGAAAACGGGGAATTGACTAGACTTGGCCGTGTGTGGCTGATACACGACCAAGTTCTTCTGGCCATGTTATTTCTAAAAGACAAGTTTTTAAAACTTAACAGACAGATGTGTTGCTGGGGAGTTTGTTGCGCCACTTCTTCTTCCCAGCTATAACACGAGGAAGTGGTGACGGGTGGGCGTTTTGGGGAACTGTCTTTATGTAGAACTTTGACGTTCAAAAAGTGCTGGCACTCAGCCTAATTTGAATAAATGAATTTTGATTTTGATTTTGAGACCGTGGCAATAAACGAAAAATACGTGTATCGGTGTTTGAATACTCTCCAATGAACTGATTTTCGTGGTTATCGAAAGTCGAATGAAAAACAATTTTGTTTGACATTTTATGTGGTTAACAATGGTGCAATTCTAACTTTGGAGTGAGCTGTCAATTCCTCGTATTAATTGGAATGACAGCTCACTTCATGTTTACTTCACCGATGTAAATTATCACGGTGTTTTTTTTTACATAATCGACAAACTGTTGTATTACGTGTATTGATAATTAATCAAACATACATAATATTATTATGTAGTTACACGTCATACAATCGTGTCGAAACTATAAAATTGAGAGAAATCAAACACTATTTATTTTTCTATCATTTCCTTGGTCTTTTCTAAACCTTACTTGTGTCTGCTTTGGAAGTACGTGGCGCCCCATTCTCTTATCTAACGGAGCTCATTCCTTACATCGAACGAACGACAGCCGATCATTTGTCTACGGAACCCTTTGTATTAGCACCGATGTGTAGGGTTCCTTCAACTTTTATTAGCCGGCTTGTTTTCGGGTGCCAGAGTAGTATCTGTAAATGCAATGCGGTGCTTTGGCGCAGGTTTCGTTTTTGATCGATGAGAAATTTAATAGTACATTCATTTTTTTAATATTTACTACTGTATGGTGTGCGAAAGTAGTGCGCTTAGCTCCTGGTTATATAACACTGCAATCATACCATTCCTGACAAAATAATTATACATAACGCCCTTATTACGCCTAGCTTTTTCCCAATTACGTGGGGGTCTGCTTCCGACTTAAACGAATGCAGTTGAATACCAGAGTTTTGCATAGAGTGACTCCCTATTTGTCCCCGACAATTCAGAAACTGGGTACACCACATTGGGCAAGAATGGTGTCAAAAATCTGCAAAAGACAGCCGGAAACAACAACTTTAAGTGCTTCCGAATGTAATACACATTTGAGGCCTATAGGACTCTCGCCTTTTTTTTTTTTTTTTAAGTATGGGAAATCATCAAATGACTTCTTCGCTCTGGGTGGAGCGGAAGGGCGTGTCAGACTCTTACTGACTAAAACCCATTTGTGTTCCTTCTAAATCCCTTTGTGTTCCAGGGTCTCGGTGACTCTTTCGAACAAATTCCGCAACCATTGCAGGCTCTGGCCCTAGCGGGCCCTGTCCCCTATGCTGACATCTCTTTGAGACGATAGCTTGCAAAACAACCTAAACCCAAACCTTGTCAACTTTGAACTAACAGTGTAATGTTAATATTTTGACCTATTGTTTAACCATAAATACAGTTTTGATGCACTTTATTATAGTTAAAAACAACGCTAGAAAACAAAAATCTCAAAAACAATACAATCACCCTTCTACGTCCTAAATCAAAACAGAACATTTACATAAAATTGAAATCAAATTTTCTATCGGTGGCCACGTTCTCCCGGGAAATCACTGACGTCACACACCAGACGGTTGATTTCGTGTTTCGCTTGCAAAATAAATATTTTATTGATGATCGCTCCCACTTTGATCCGCGTAAAGTTTTAAATGCTGATTACTTCGGTAAAAAATTACCCGGAATATACGGGTGGGTAGATTGACTGGGTTGGGGTTAAAATACGAATGAAACGAAATGTAAATATTGTATGTTATGAAGTTGGGCTCGGTCCCAAAATAGTTTTCAAAAGGGTATGGGAACAATATTTTCCTGGAAAAAGAATTTTGTCCATGGTGGAAAAAATATTATATTAATATAAAATATCGGACACGTACTTTTTTGTCATGGTAACAAAAAAATCAGATTATATAGTGCGTTAAAATTTCGTATGACGGTACACTTTTACCATCAGGTGACGTCACCATCCTCATGTCCTGAACTTTGAGGCACTTCATCTTTGGGATCCAAGACAGTTGAATCGTTTTTGGTACTAGCAGAGGTTCATTGACACGGCACTTTTCTGGGGGTCGCCACTATTTTTTCTGACTTTAAACTATCCGACGCAGTAGTTGAGAAAAAAAGGCACAAAAAAGTTTAGTGCACACAATTGTACAGGCGCCAACACATCAATCTACCCGAAACTGTCAAATTTTCCCAATCAACCTTGAACCTAATACTTCAGCGATAAAGTTGAAATCTATTAAAGAAGTTTGACCGATTATTGTAGCTTGATGTGCACTACACTATCATAGCTCTCGCAACGATGGCTAGTCTCCGCGGAAATCAGGACGTCTAATTTTGTGTTGTGCTAAATCATATTCTTATTTATAAAATTCTTTCGTAACTGACTAACTGAGTGACAACGCACAGCCGAAACTACTGGTCGTAGAAAGCTGAAATTTGGCTTATAGGTTCCTTGGGAAGTGTAGGGGAAGCACTAAGTGTGGATTTTCCGAAATTCCTACGGGAGCGGGAAAACGGGATAGGCGCGTACGGATCAAGGGCAAAAGATAGTTTATCATAAAATTTCCAAACATTTTGTAACACATTTTTCAATTAAATGTTCGTGTGTCGCAGTTGCACTCAACACGAATTAATTTCTGCATCAGTGTTGATACGCCATCGCTACGAATAAGATACCATATTCATATGACAGACCGATAAGAAATTTATGACGCCGAATTAAAAACGAGGAAAGAAATAGGAAATTCTCAGTACCCCTTCACCCTTTAATTAAAAACAAAAGACACATACTTATTCCACTGAACTCCAAATCAACTTCTGTCTTACCTCAGAATACGAAAGCTTGAAGATCAGAATCATATCTGAATAGTACTCGGTACAATCCTTTGATCTGTAGCTTCAGACACTTGGGGACTCCATAATTCAGATTATATGGTATCAAAATGGTATCTTAATTTCACAGCGGGGATTTTAGATTTTCACGGCTTTGGATCAACTTTGAATTATTATTGTGAAACGTTTTCGAATAAATGTTGTTAACTATAATATTTATTCATTCGTGAAATTAGTCTGGGTTTAGGTTCTTAACCGAAACTAATTATAAATTGAGAGTTCTACAGTATGACTTTTAAATTTTCTGCCATATTTTAGGGGATGACAGTTCTCATGAACTTTCGCAATGGAAATAGTTATTCCTATTGGAAACAAAAAGAATGAAAAAATAAATTGTACAAATTATTTACCATTTTTACAAGTTTTATGACGCCAGTGTGAAGTGTATTTCCTTTTTTCACCAATTTCAAAAAAGGAGGAGGTTCTATGTTCGACTGTATGTATTTGATTTTTTTTTAATGTTCACCGATTTTGTATAAATATGTATGTTATGTCCGGCAGTGGACCCCTTTGGGCTGATATGATGATGATGTAATATGTAGGTTTAGTAGGAATAAATAGCATTTTATATGCATACGTACGAGTGATTAGTAGTTGAGTGTTTTTCTCAAATGGGATGTTCTAGAGCTAATATGCAACGATTGTAACCCCGGTGACTTTACTACGCTTAATTTTCAAAGTCCTAGGTATTTAAAATACATTATTAATTGATTGCTTTCAGAAAAGTAACAGTTAATGATCCGGATTGGAGAATATTTGTCACAATTAGCAAGTTTTGGTTGTGAGGTACAAAACTTAAAAAAATGACGACGAATATGATCGTTCTCTTTAGCGAGGCGATTCAAAATAATACCGCCTGTTTACTCTAAACCTTAATAAGGTCACATCACTGACGGTAACCTTCACATATAAATTAATCGTATAAAATATCCGCTAAAACAATCACCTAAATCAAAACCGACGATACCATTTATATAATCCGATTTTAACAAGTTACTGTTACAATGTCCGCCTTAAACACATAGTTCCGGTCTGGGGTAGGGCTGGCACGCGCCGAAATATGTTTTATTAAGACAAAATAATCAATGTTATTTATTAGAACCAAAAAAAAAAAACGTTTGACGTGTAAAAGAGTTACTTGTAACCTATTGGCAAAAATAAATATCATTTATCGTTGAACATTACGGTTGTCTTAAGGAGAAGTTAATGCAAATATTATTATTGTCAAGTCAAACGTCTGGATGTGAGAAGCAGTGCCCCCCCTTCCCCGTACCATTGACGTGCCAAATCCATAATAAATCCAATGCGAAAGATGTACAGAGCTATTCAGGACGCATTGCACTATCCCTTATTCATAGCAGATTCCGATCTAGTTCATTATGTGACTTTTGGGGAAGTCCTGTGTCCAACAGTGGCCGTTTTTCGGCTGAAAAAACGATGAAGATTTTTTAAATTATTTATTTTAAACTAGACTGTCATTTGTCGCTTTATATATCTTGCGCTATGCTTTATATATATATGCTTAATATATATATATATATAAATATATATATATATATATGCTTGCTTTATATATCTAACGCTTGTCGACGAGGCAGTTTTATATTTGCATTTTATATTTTTTACCGGTTGTAAAAATGTTAGGAAAGCCCGTGTCTGAGCATAGTATCCAGTTTAAACGTTACTTCAGCCGAAAGCATTATTTCTGGAATCTAAAAATTGGAGCACAAAAAATAGTAAACAAAAAAACACTTTCCCAATTTAGTCCGAGTGCCAACCCTAGCTCACACAGTGTAAAGCTCCAACCGCTTGCCTTTTCACTTGAGGAGTTAAGCCAGTGCGCTATCAGGGTTGGCAGACCGCGCGATTGTTGGCTCAAACGCTTAATTACATTCGGCTCGATTGAGCACTACAGCTCAATTGAGCGTGCTGGATTTTTAGTTTCATCGTTTTATTGTCATAAGTGGGTAAATTGGATTTTATAGGAAATGAGGAATCTTTTTTCGGATAAAGTATTTTAAAGGCTTGATTAGCGGTATGGTGTCAACACTTTTTGGGGTTCCGTACCCAAAGGGTAACCAACGGAACCCTATTACTAAGCCTCCGCTGTCCGCCCGCTATCCGTTCACCCGTTCGTCTGTTTGTCAGCGGGCTGTATCTCAAGAACCGCAATAGGTAGACAGTTGCAATTTTCATAGTGTGTAGTTTTATAGCTACTATTACAACACATAATATAAATTAAATTTAATACAATATTAAAGCGGGCCCCCATACAAAAACGTGTTATTTTCGGTTTATGGTACGGAACCCTTCGTGTGAGAGTCCGACTCGCACATGGCTGGTTTTGTTTTGACTGTTATTAGTATTCGAATACTGGATCTAATGGTGTGATGAAGGCAGCGGGAGTCCGCTGGATGTTAGTAACACAGGACCGGTCGACGTGGCGACGTTTGTAGGGGCCTATCTGCAGTAGTGTCTACGCTGAAATGTGATGATTTGTAGGTATACTGCAGAGAGGAGAAAGTTTTCATATTCGTACAAGTAAAATGTGAACCGCACTGAACAAAGAATCAAAGGACAAAAGTAGGCGACCGTATTACACTCAGTTATTAGAACAAGGCTATCGATGATGATTAAGAAGGGAAATGTCATCAATAAATTGTATTTGATGCGTTATTCTATTGACAGCCCCATACGTTAAGCACAGCCATGAATTTATCATAACTACAGTTTACTATAAATATTCTGTATGGTGTCGGACGTAAAAGAATAGCACCATCCCATCACTTCCTGTGGATGTCATAAGAGGCAACTAAGGGACACAACAGAATATGGGTAGCAGCATTCTTTGTGCATTGCAACCCGCCTGCCAAACGTGGCGATTATGGCAACCCCCTCCCACTTTGGGGGAGGCCTATGTCCAGCAGTGGACGTCTTTCGGCTGATATGATGATGATGATGATGACGATTATAATTAGGCCAGAACTTGGTAAGTAACTTATCAAACTCAGATCAACTTAAATCTTAAGAATACTATTTCCCAACAACAAAAACGCTACACCCAAAAAAACATTCGAAGCAAAATCCAATTACATCAATTTACGAACAAAAATAAAAACGCTAGCAATATAAATCTTTGTTTTCTAGGTAGCAAAAGGTACCCATAAAAAGCCTTGAAGGAGTTGTGACAAATGTCGCCTCGTGGTTGCAGTGACGTGAAAAATGATCCTTTTAGATAAGGGGACCAACCAATTGTTATGTATAACGTGACCAGAAACTCTTGAACTACCACCCCTCTTGACTTATATCACCTTAAGGCTGTCATAGAGGGGGTTGGTCCCAGTTCAAGAGGTCATCGCGAATGGTCGTCGAGAACCCAAGGGATGTCCCTTTAGATCGAAGCGTTCCTTAACTTTGGACTGTTTGAAATAATTTCCGAGCTATGATGCTTGTGTTTAAGGTTTTTTAGTAGTTTTATTATAGTAGTTGGGTTTGGAAAGTTAATTTGAAATGTTTTGGTGTTTAATTGAGGTTTTTGGTTAAACAAAAAATTATTTAACTTAAATAACTGTGATATGACACGATGTATCGATCGTGCAGGCAAGTCAGCGGTTCTTGTTTGTTGTTTTTGAATAAAATATCACAAATCCGATACTTATAAAAACTGTGACATACCTACAACAAGAAGTGAGAATGGAGTGATTTGTTTGGTGAGCCATTGTGTACTGCCTGCCAGTATTTTAAGAGAATAATGAGAAAGATTTCAGATCACAAAAATCGCTCCAAAATTATATTACACGTAATTTGTATTTGTCACCGGAAAATGGCAAACTCCGTAAGATTATAAACTAACTTGAGAGATTGTAAACTCTCGATAAATTGTCAACTAAACATTTGGGATACTTTTTACATATCACAATTAGATAGTCTATAATATTTCCATGCCGGTCCGAGGAATTGTGGACTGACATAAACTGGCGGCCAATCTGGCCTCTGGTCGACAATTTATCTGTTTTGGTGTAATGGCTAAATTGAAAACTCCTCATTGGTCTTTGTTGGTGTGAGCTCATATCTGAACAGACCAATGAAAACCTTGTTTCCAGGTTACTATCACACGAAAACGCAAAAATTGTAGACTTTTGCTCTGATTGGTCGACATTTTATGTCAGTCTACATTTTCTCGGAATGACTTCGAGATATTATAAACGATCAAATTTCGATGCGTAAAAAGAATTCCAAATGTCCAGTTGACAATTCATCGAGAGTTTACAATCTATCGAGTTATTTTATAATCTTACGGAGTGTGCCATTTTCCGGTGACATATTCATAACAAGAGTATATGTATAGATACCGCAAAAACCTTTTAATAAATTACCATAACACATAGCACCGTACTATATACCAACAAAAACATATTACTCAGAACTCAGTGCAACGTGGAAAAACGCGTGATTCCCTTGATGCCAAATGATGTCACATTACCGGCGTGTCTGAGAGGGGTTAGAAACATTTTTTTTTTAGTTTAATGTTGATGTGGTTTTACGGTGATATTTTTTTTTAAGCTCATTTTCCGATGAAAACCTTCCGGGTAAACAACCCCTTAAAAATCAGTAAATGTAAAGTATAGTAGAGTTTATTTGCTAAGATTGCAGGTACTTAAAATAAGGTATTACAGTAAGATGGGTGAGCCTTGTACAATCTACCTTACATTAGGCATGCAAAAATTTGTGAAATTGTGAAACGACATTAAAAACTCAATTTAACAATGGTTAACAGTTAAAAACAATAGTCGGCATAGTACATTCATAATATAAAATCGTTTAAATTGAGAGTATGAGATCATCAGGTATGACAATATTTTATTAAATTATTCGATACAATCAAATGGGAGATACCTTTGCACAGTAACGACATCATACATTGTGATAGCAACCAGTTGCTTTTAAAACTCATATACGACAAGATGCCCACAGAATTTCGTAGTAAATAAACCCCACTAACCAAGTAACTACCACAAAATTATTCAAGTCACATTTTTAATATTGTATTTGACACACCCCCCATGGGTCCGAGTTCTAAGTTCTTGGTACATATTATGATGTTTATTTTCACCATTGATATCAAAACCTTTCCTAACGGTCGGGTAGACTCGACCAATGTTATTAACAACTAGCTCCAGCCCCCGAATTCGCTCACGAAAAAAATCAGTTCCACTGGAATCAGTTTTACTTTCGAGATAAAATCGTATCCTTTATCTTAACCTCTTTTTTTAGTATTGATAGGCACGTGTGTGATCACTATCTCACCTGATGGGAAGCGATGATGTGGTCGACGATGGAGCTCGCTTGTCTAGAAGTAACCTATTCACTCTTGACTTAAAAACTCCCAGGTTATAGCTATCAGGGAACACTCGGGCAGGGAATTCCATTCCTTAGCTGTACGCACAATGAATGTGTGTGTTTTTGTAACCATTTACAATTCAATATTTTACCAGTGCTCTGATTCAATCATCATCTGCCTAGCCTTTTCCCAATTATATTGGGGTCGGTTTCCAGTCAAACCGGATTCAGCTGAATACCAGTATTTTACGTGGCGCCTACCAGACCTCCACAACCCATTGACTGGGTACTACGGTACTCCTTGTTAAGACTGGTGTCAGATTTTCTGGCTTCTGACTATCCGTAACGACTGCCAAAGATCTACAAATAACAGCCGGGACCAAAGGCTTAACGTGCTTTCCGAAGCACGGAAGACTCGATATGTTAAGATGGTCACCCCTCCACAGACTGACCTCGCAAGCGGTGCTTAACCTTGAAGATCGACCCGTGTGGCTCTTATTATTACTAGTACTCTTATTCAATGAAAACAAAAAACTTCTACAGAAAACATCCCGTAAAATACACTAAAAAACAAAACTTAACTCACTCTTCAATTCATCTTGGACCCTTTACCATGGGTCCCATATTGATGCCAAACACATCAAATATACCGATAAGAGGTCGGGGCCCATCTGGGCCTTATTAAACTTAGCACCGCAAACAACCCATGTTTGTCTAATATGACGTAAATATGGAATCAAAAATATTTTCGGGTAGATGTAAATTGAGGGATCGAATGGAAAAGCAGGCGTTTAATTAAAGTAGATGCGTTTATTTGTAACAGCCCTTAGATGTTTGCTTTACACATGATGCTCCAAAATTAAAAAGAGGTGCTGTGTTATGCCATGAGTGAAAATTTATAAAAAATAAATTCCGAAAATTATGAACAGACTTCAAAAAAAGAAGGAGGTTCTCAATTCGGTTGTATGTTTTGTTTTTTTTCGATTTGAAAAAAACGTCGTTTTTATGTGAAAGGATATACTTTTCGATTGGTCCCATAGAAATTTCATCGGAAATTGAAATCGGTTCAGTAGTTTGGTTTTTAAATCAAAATAGGTGTTGTTAGTTGTGGGGTACCACTAAAAAGTGAAAAATAAAAATCTTTTTACAAAAATGTACAACCGACTCCCAAAAACAGTTAGGATATTGTGCACTCAAGGTAACTATGGGGTGAAAATTCGTAGAAGAACGACACAAGAAACATAAAAATGTAGTAGTCCTCGAAACCGCAGACGTCCCCATAATTTACAAGTTTGTTCAAGTCTCTCTCGAGGAAGAGGAGCTCGTGGCTAAAGAATATCAGCCGCGCGGGTCGATCAAGGTTAATCAACGCTTGTCAAGGTTGGTCTCTGGATGGGTGATCATCTTAACATACCGAGTTTCCTCCGTGCCTCGGAAAACACGTTAAGTCGTTGGTCCCGGTTGTCATTTGTAGATTTTTGGCAGTCGTTACGGATTGTTAGAAGCCAGTAAATCTGACACCAGTCTTGCCCAGGAGTATCCGTTGTGGAGGTCTGGTAGGCAGCCACTTCACGTAAAATACTGGTATTGAGCTGAATCCGGTTTGACTGGTAGCCGACCCCAATATAGTTGGGAGAAGGATAGGCAGATGATGTTCAAGTCTCTCTCAGTAGGTAACGAGCCTATTAAGACAGACAAGCCTAAAGAAGCGTTTTGTGCATAAAGGTAAGGAGTAGAATTCCTTTCCAGAGTCTGTGTTTTGTGATATTTACAACCTGGGGTCCTTCAGTCTGAATTTATTATGGTACTTTTAAGCAAGCGTGCTTCATCGTCGTCCATATCTTCGCTTACCATCAGGTGGGATACCGGTCAAACGCAAGCCCATCAAAAACAATAAAACATACTTTAAACTGATTACAAAACATCTTATCATGAATCTTTATATTTCATTGTCCCAGAAAACACAACCGGTTAATCCCCACAAATTAACCAGAAATGATCCAAGAAGCACCTCATTAAGCTTATTAAATCCCGCAAAGGTTCCATTGAGTTAGCATTGAGGATGCTCCAGTGTTCTGGGAACACGACTTACCGAGCGTTGTGCATTTAATGCGAGCTTCCAGCGAATTTAGGAAGGGTTGGATGTGGTATAGTTTTATTATATTCGGCCGTTATAGGTAAGTGATCGATCCACTCCTTATTTTAGAACTTTATTCATATTAGACATAGGTGTCAGAAAGTCGTAGATGCAAAATTTGCAACAAATTTTTTTAGATGGCCCAATTTGTGGCGTCAGGAAAACGTTTGGTCAGCCCTGTCCTTACTATACAAGTCAATGACAAATATAAAGATTAATTCACACATATTAAGGCCATGCCCCAAAAAAAATCAGTGATAATCAATTATATGAAGCCTTTCACACATGATCGAATACGACCAGTGACACGGACGTGTCGGTGCACGATTTGTCCGCGTCCCAGGGGGACTACTCTCTAAGCCCGAAGTCCGTAGTTTCAGGCTTAATTGCAGGCGTGTTCTAGTCCGTTTCACCAAACCATTAAGAATTAATGACAACACGATTCATTCTTAGTTCGGGTTCGGAACTAATCGTAACTCTGTAGCTGATATCGAGTAGAATACACCCGTAACTATACCCGAAACTACGGACTTCGGGCTTAGAGAGTAGCCCCCCAGGTACGGTCCTGATAAATACGGATCAACTTAAAGCATCCAATCATGCCGGTCGTATCAAATGCTTCTGTTCAGTTTTATGAAGTAGCAATGGCATTCAGCAGACAGGTTGGACCATTAGTCTTGCACTTGAATATAGAAAAACAAAAAATATAGGTACACACAATCAGGAAAGTATTCTGACTACCTCAGACGCATATGTGATAAGATAAGTATTATCAGGCTATCGGTCTGCGTTCTAACGCTGAAGATAACAGAAACCAAAAACATCCTATTTAGGTCTCGCAGAATTAAAAACGAATCCTAATTTTGTACCTAAAATAATCTAGCTAATAAAAATAATAAACCTAATATTCTTAGATCGACTTCTAGTCTAACTGGATTTGTCTGAATACCAGTATTTAAACATGGGGCAACTGCCTATCTGACCTCCACAACCCAGTAACTGGTTAACTGGAAAGATTATGTTATCTAACTTATTACTTGTTAACCATATGGTTATTGAGGTATGCGGTACAGAGAAAAAAGTCCCGCACAACTCCACTGAAAAGAGAGGATCCTCCGATCAGACGGTTGTTGTGTCTGGTGGGCAACTGCCCGATAGTTAATATTCGGACTGTTGTATATGTTTCGCACGGAGAACTTTGCTTGCGCGATGCTGGATTTCGTTGGTAGTTCGTCGCTGACAGGATAGATGGCGATGTGGTTCTTTTTGTTGCCGTACAAATTTCGTTTCTTAGTTTTTCATGTGGCGGCATTGATGCCACTACATGGTTACCTTAAAAATAGCAAGACTAGTAATTGTCAGTCTTTTGATCCCCTGAACTACTGGTAACGACTGTCATAGATCTACATCCATAAAATGACAACCAGAACTAAAGGCTTAACAAAAGGTTGATCCAGACATATCCGTGCCGTGCCCGGGACGTGGACGGACAGTGGTCCGTCACGACGTGGTCCACCATGTACTTGTCACAGCCCGGAAACGAGTTCATATAAAATGAACACACTGACATTTTTTTTGAGCTCCTGACGGATCAAGGTCCGTCCAAGGCCCGGGCATGGCCCTGATTTGTGGGGATCAACCTTTAAAGCGCTTGCCGTGACACGGAGGTATTTCGCCAAGTAATAGATGGTCACCCATCCACATACCGACCCGAAGATGTTGCGGCAGTGTTCCTTTAGAGCTCTGCCATCTCTCATATTATTAGCATTGAAAGAAAAATAGAAATGCTTACCAAATAAGGTTGCTTTAAATGTACAACGAAACCTTCGACTTAGTTCGTACATCTCCGTAACCAGGCTATGTTATGAAAGCATAAATCGCTGTGGCTTATTAACTTGGCAATGTTATTTGCCCACTTTATTGAAATTATGTTCTATTCACACCGCGCGTTGAAAACTCACTCGTGAAGTGTTTTGTTTGGTTGGTAAGAGTTAATGTTCTTTTCTTTATTTACTTTTGTTGGTTTGTTTTTTGGGTCGTAATATGTATGTAGTTGAGTGCAAAGAACAACTAGAGAAAGGACTTTGCCCGGGTGGGATAAAACAGGCTAGATAGATCGAGAATGGGCCTCATCAGAAGGCTTAAAGTCACCCAAAGAGCAATGGAGAGGGCAATGCTCGGAGTTTCCTTGCGTGATCGAATCAGGAATGATGATATCCGCAAGAGAACCAAGGTTACCGACATAGCCCGAAGGATCGCCAAACTAAAGTGGCAGTGGGCAGGGCACATTGCTCGCAGAACAGATGGTCGATGGGCCGAATAGTTCTGGAGTGACGACCGCGTATCGGAAGACGTAGCGTTGGAAGGCCTCCCATAAGGTGGACTGATGACCTGGTGAGTGTCGCGGTTAGCCGATGGATGCGAGACTCACAGGACCAGTTGTTGTGGCGACACTTGTAGGAGGCCTATGTCTAGCACTGGACGTCTTTCGGCTGATATGATGAAATCGAGGCAGCGGAAAGGGAGAGGGAGATTTCGAGTGCTCTCTCGGCCCGCAGCAGGCGAACTGGGCGTCGGCGGAGGGGAGATAATGCCATTTTCCGGCCCCCCTAAATGGGTCCAGGGACGGCGGGCTCGGGGACCTCCGCCTCCATCTTATAGGACCCGAGGTGAAAGCGCGTTTTGTTCTACGTTAGACGTCGCAGGGGGAGCTAAAGACCTCACTCCCCCAGCTTGACCTGACGGGGCCCGCAGAGGTGGGCTGGCACCAGTCGGGGGCTGCGTGTATCCCCCGGTGCAAGTGTGCTAGGGAACACAAGGAGGTTTTAGTCAGTAGGAGTCTAACGGACCCCTCCGTCCACCCCAGGGCGGAGGTCATCCATGAGAAATTCCATTCATTAACCAAATAAAATTGACTATGTAGTGTTCTTTCTCCCGCCTAATATGGGGAGGGAAGTGAACATTATGTTTTCTTATTCCTCTGCTGTTGTTTTCTGACTAATTGCATTGCGAGATCAGAGCCAGTTGAATCTTCGACGCATTATTGGGTGCTACTACTGTTGATTCTGGTTTTCAGGAGTTGTCATAGTTGAAGAAAAAGGTAGCTGTCTTGTAGGCATAGCTTGGAAGTACTTTATGAAAAAAATAAGTTTTTTTGTTATAGCGGCAATAGAAAAACACATTCTGTGAAAATTTTAACTGTCTGCCTATTACGGTTCCTGAGATACAGCCCACTGACAAACAGACAGCAGAGGTTTAGTAATAGGGTTCCGTTGGTTATTCTTTGAGGACGGAACCGTAAAAAGAGGATTTAATTTTACTAGAGGTATATTTCTGAAAATGCAGTAACTGACCGATAAACATTTTTTCTTTGTTGTCAAACATTTATCTAGATTTTTGCGATTTCTAGATTCAATGATAACGTTGTTTACGTTGTTTACGTTGTTTAAAAAAAAAGTCCCAGAGATTATTGTGACTTTTTTATAAAATATGATAAGGAAAGCATGACTCAAAGTATTTAAACAAACTAGCTACCGCTCGCGGCTCCACCCTCGTGAAATTAGAGCGCACTATATTTTGAAAGTTAATTTATAGCCTATGTGTTTTGTTCTACCTATATTTCTGTTAAGTTTCATCAAAATACGTTCACGAGTTTTTGCGTGAAAGAGCGAACAAACATCAATTCTTCCTCACAAAAGACTAAAACGATTGTGACACTGTAGTTTATGAATTTTTATTCTAATCGGATGATTCATAGCAGTCTTAACATTTAAATATGACAAAATAGGCGATAAATCCGTGAAGATAAAATATGACCTTTGGTCCCTATACACAATAGACTATAAAGTGACTCATCTCATGCGGAAATTGTAATAATAATCCTTTCAACCGAATATCGGCCGAGGTAACCAACCTCTAAAAACCGGCCAAGAGCGAGTCGGACTCGCGCACGAAGGGTTCCGTACCATTGTCTAGAAAAAAGGCAAATAATCACGTTTTTTATATGGGAGCCCCCCTTAAATATAGCGTCTATCTGTTGCCGTTATCAATATCAAAATCACGTTTATTGTATAGGGGCTCCCATACAACAAACGTGATTTTTTTGCTCGTTTTTATTATTTATTTTATTCGCCCTTAAATATTTATTTTATTCTGTTTTTTAGTATTTGTTGTTATAGCGGCAACAGAAATACATCATCTGGGTAAAGTTCAACTGTCTCACTATCACGGTTCATGAGATACAGCCTGGTGACAGACGGACAGCGGAGTCTTAGTAAATGGGTCCCGTTTTACCCTTTGGGTACGAAACCTTAACAAGATTAGCCAAGTATTTTTCGTTTTTCACATAAACAAAAACTGAAGACGAAATAGTGCGTTGAAAACACGTGTGATGTCACTTCGCTGGTTAAAATTGTACCATCATATCAGACGGACTAATAAGAGTTTTTCAGTAAAATACCTTATTATCTACAACCGTTGAGAGATCAGGTACAGAACCAACGGGTTTTCGTGCTTTCCGAGTAAAGGGGTATCACACCACCGACGTCCAAACTCCGGGCTGCTACTGAAAAAACCCAAAAACATTTTTGCCCGACCCGGAAATGTAATTGATTTCCCTAATACTCTACGTCCAGATATGACGACGATATACGAAATATGATTCACAGGCAAACAGAGCAATTGTATCAATAACTTTCTGATTATTAATTTGTACTTTGAGTGTAAGTAATATATTTTTCCTACCAGGGTTGCGGAATTTGTTCGAAAGAGTAACCGCGGCCCTGGAACGCAAAGGGCTTCAGAAGGAACACGGATGGGATTTAGTCAGTATGAGTCTGACACGCCTTTCCGCTTCACCCAGAGCGGAAGAAGTCATTTGATGATGTCACAGCCTTAAAAAAAAGGAGTATACTTTTGTGTAATTTATTAAGAGAACACATAAATTAGTCTGCACTGGTCTCCTCGAAGGGGTCATAGAGTATTATGGAAATCGATTAAGTTACCCGGGATTTAAAAAAAAATATGGTTGTCTGTAAAGTCGGTTTACGGACAATAGTTTAACGTGACAACGTCATAACAAAACATTTATGAAATGATCGTAACGTTACAATGATCGTAACGTTATAATGAGCGTAACGTTACAATGAGTCATCCTTTTTCGTGCGTGCAGCCGGCGTTCATCGATTTATTAGACGTTGTCACGTTAAAAAGTTTTAATAACAGTCACCAAACTGATACCTTCATGAAGAACGTATCAAACACTAGTAAAAATATATAAATGCAAAAGTAACTCCATCTGTCTGTTTGTTACTTCTTCACGTCTTAACGGTTGTTCTGATTTAAATGAAACCTAGCACAGCGGTAGACCATGCACTGGAATAGGACACTAGATTCCATTGGATTATTTGCAACTTTCAAGCAAAAAAGCCGCTGGTAGAAACAAGTTATTTGTATATTATTAAAGAACGCTATTTTATCTCTTTATCATACTCTTAGTAACTACGAGTCTCATAAGATCAGTGTATAGAGTTCCTTCGAAGAATTCATGACTTATAAAAGGGGTGAATATTTCCGACATAATATATTCTTGGAAACATGCTGTTCAAGAGAAGTATTAGGAGTAGTTTTATCATGTGATTTATAGTATTTCTAGTAAATACATATTTAAGAAAATCGTGCAGTTACGGGATTAAGTACTAAAAAAATCATGCAAAAAATGCAATCGTTGCAAAATGTACAGTCAACAAAGCTATTTGGTACGCAGGCAGCTAACTTGCAACTACTTTTAAACAATGTTGTGAGTGTGCTGAGTAGACAATTACTGTACACCACTCTCGTAAGTATGTCATAAGCTTAAAAAGTTATAATGCATCTCACGCTCGTATTTCCAAAGGGATCGACAGAGGTGTACAGTTATTGCATCTGATTTTTTTCATTGAGTCAACTCAACCAGTCCTTGTATTTGCACTGTCAATAAAGTGATAAGATACACCCAGTCAATGAATGACAATCCACTATTCGCATATACCTATTCAAAGACCACTCAAAAATTTGTCATTGAGAGCATTGCCTTATTAAGTAGGTACACTTATTATATGGATATGTCATCCTCTTCACATAAAATGCGACCAGCTAATAGGTAGAACGGGGATATTCGTATTTTGCCAAGACCTAAAAGCCGTACAGACCTTATACCTTATCTTACCTTATATAGAAATTTACACTGTTTGAACAAGTCCACTCAAATCTGTGTGACTCTTTCTTCAAAAGACCACCTGAGACATTAACCTAAATGGTTCTCTTGCGGCTAAACAATTGCAACTATCGGCGAGTTGCCCACCAGACGACAGACCTGTCTGGTTGGAGGTTCCTCCCTTTTTATGGAGGTTTGCGGGACTTTACTCTCTATACCGCATACCCTCAATAACCTGACCTTGGCTACCGTTCGGTTATACATCAACCATCTTTGCATTTAGCCAGATATTCAAGAGCAGCAACCACCACCACCAGCACTCACCGATTTCAGGCCACAAAATCTAGCCTTAACCCACAAAAAAACCCTGAAACCTAAATCATACAAAGTGATACACCACAGAATATCTAATTTCGAAGTCTTCTCGTTACGCGTATCCGCAAAAGTCGATAATACCGGTTGATACCGGTTTAATCTAGTAACGGGTAAATTACGCGCCCTAATCCCTATTCGAGGGAAAGCAATCAGTATTAAGTAGGAACCAGGTACGCGGTGTGCGTAACAGGTACCTACCTACTCGTACCTATGTACGTGAAAAGAGTACTTGTACCTTGTAAGACGCGGAATTAAAATGTGGAGTGGAATTTTGAGGGTGAGTGAAACTTTTTTTATAATGGGTTTCGTTTGACATTGATCCAAGGATTTGACACAAGAAAATAATGTATTATGTTCTCTGTGTTTCTTTGATTTCGATAGCGGGTGTTTGGAAATACAAGTAGCATTTTTTTTTCAAACATTGATAAAGTTTGTCGAACATGTTTTTGAAATAAAAACACAAAAAAAATAATTACATACAGTCGAATTGAGAACCTCCTCCTGTTTTGAAGTCGGTTAAAAACAAAGCTTCTCTAGTGTTTTCAAAATCTTTTTCTTTGCTCTTATTCACCTATAAAGCAGAAAGAATCATGAAAATTACATGAAAATTCATCTTAAGTCCTTACTTATACCTTTTTGTTTTTGTGTTCCTCTAATTTTGGAGGTGTGGGCATTAGTTCAATATTCAATTCTTTATTGCATTCCATATCTAAATCTAAATATATAAAACTCATAGGTGACTGACTGACTGACTGACATAGTGATCTATCAACGCACAGCCCAAACCACTGGAGGGATCGGGCTGAAATTTGGCATGCAGGTACCTAGATGTTATGACGTAGGCATCCGCTAAGAAAAGATTTTGATAAATTCTACCCCCAAGAGGATAAAATAGGGGATGAAAGTTTGTATGAAACTTTGTCAATTTTAAACCGATCGGGCTGAGACTTTGCATGCATATAGCTACTATGACGTAGGCATCTCCTAAGAAAGGATTTTGATACATTCCACCCCTATGGGGATAAAATAAGGGATGATGGAGGATGTAAATGTATTAGTTTGAACTATCAGTACCTAATGGAACAAATAAATTAAGACAAACAAAATAATTTTTAGTTCTAAATGTTGACTTTCTGAATCGCGGTGTTAAGATTTTCCGCGGATTAATGACCCTCTCCAGTTATTATTTAACTTTCGTCGTCAGGTAGGTTAGTTGTACACAGTTGGTTGGATGTTTTTGGTCGTTAAAATTGTTTTGGTTGCTGTATAACACAGCGCAATGCACGGTCGAGTACGGACGTGTTTGCGCTGCTCGATACGAATATTATATTCACGTGTCGCGCGGCTTTAGCCGCTGCTCGGTTTTTACGTCGTTATGTGTTCACAACCACTCATAGCCAACGAGGTCTTGGCATTTATCAACCATGCCATCGACTACATGGACGAAGTCAGCATCTTGCAGATCTGCAAGTCCAGCTTCACGGAGGAGGAGATCAGCAGTGCTAAACTGCTGCTATTCCAATCGCTCGGCAAAGTCGAGCAGATGCAATCCCGCCGGAGGGATGGTGGACAGAAGTGTGTGCAGGACATCATCACATTGATGAAGAGCACCGACCCGGACGACGTGCCAGCTTTTGTGGCGAAGGAGCTACATAAGTTGCCCCCAGTCACGTTTGACCACGTCGACGTCACCAGGTTGCTGAAGGACATTACAACTCTCAAGGCGAACCTGGCCGAGGTACAGTCTAAGTTGGAGGCGTCGAATAACACCATTGGTGAACTACGTGCCGAAGTAGAGTTGTTGCGCAACGCTATTAAGGTAAATAGGTCGCCTGATGCCTCCAACATGAGCACACGTCGCGGAGCGAGAAACGCTAGCTTCGGCAGTTTTGAGTCGGCGAGCTCTACTGCGTCACCCGCTGCTGATATTGCACGCGTTGCAACATGCGCCGCCGCCGTCGCTGACTCGATGCCGGTCGAGGTAGTGACTCGTGTAGGTACGTCGACCCCTAAACGTGCCTACGCTGCTATCGCCGCCACGCACAAACCTGTGTCGCAGACCAAACAGGGGGATATGAAGAGCTGCTGTGAACCTGCCAACAGGGGTTCGAAACAGCTAGGCCCAGCTACAGGCACGTGTGATAAGGATGGCTTCGTGAAGGTGGAGAGGAAGAGGACGAAGAAGCCTCCTAGTCGGAACCAGTGCGCGACCGCGCTGGCAGGACCCAATATGCTGCGTCCGGCAATACCTACGACGCAGCTCTATGTGTCCCGGCTACATCACACCACGAAGGTTGAGGAGATCGTGGAGTATGTCCGAGCGAAGACCAGCTGGACCTTAAGGGTCGAGAAGTTGGAGTCACAACACAATTTCAAGTCATTAGTGGTGAGAGTTCCGACTCATCATATTGAGACCTTCCTCAAGGAAGAGTTTTGGCCGAAGGGTGTCGTGTATCGGCGATTCCGCGGAAGGCTACGTGACACCACGCAGCGCAACACGACGCCGTCACTTCGTGTACAATAGTTTATTAATATTTTTGTGGTTTTTATTAATATTTATGATAGTCTGTAAGGTATATTTGTTATGGGTCTTTGTTACCTGAATTAAATGACATTATTATTATTATTATTATACCTAAATATTTCTAGCGGATTATATTTGACGATTTTGGCTGTTCTTTTCTTATCGATCCACATAACCGATCCGGGCAGCGACCGGGCAATTTCCGACCCCGGGTTGTATATCGATTGTAGCCGTACCGTATGCGGTATGGCTATTGATGAAATTTGGTATAGAAATAGATTAGACCTTGGAAAAGGACGTAAGCTACTTGTCGTCACGAGGAAATGGCTTAAAGAGGTTGCAAAAGGGGATTAAATTGTGTATGAGAGTCCGACATTTAAAGATAAAACCATGTACAATGTGTTTAGGCACGTGATAAAAAATAAATAAACATTACATTCAAGCGTTTTTAAAAAATTAGTAGTTTAAAAATAAAAATGGCTGCCCCAAGAAACTATTTCACGCGGACGAAGTCGCGGGCAAAAGCTAGTGTATCATATAGATGGTACACCAAAGTAAAAGATCACTATGGACTCTGTCGGGCACGGCAAAATAAGGAGAGAGGAAGAGGGCTAAGTAGCAATTCAAGGAATTCAATATTATTAGAAATGTTTAATTGGGTGTAATATGTACCTATGTATATAAATATATTTATTGTTAGGTCTGTGCATATAACTATAGGTACAGTATATTAGTTATACTCACACAAATACATAACACTCGTCCACTATTTAGGTCTCATCAATTTACAAACCACTCTACCATAGACTCGTCTTCATTACCACGAACACATCTAGTCACAAAATTGATAAATCCGTGTGTCTGTATGTACCCCTTGATTTCCCCCGAGTTCTACCACCTACAGGCAGACAAATATCATTACTTTGCACCCCAGCGCCGCTCTTCATTTCCGAAGTCACTTGCCTGAATCACGCGTTTTGAAAGGCTGATCAATCAAATTCAAGATGATTATCTTTTACTGTAAATTGGAGGGTTTTGAAGAGTTGAAGACCGGAGTATGATGGGAGTAACTATCTTGTAGTTGATCAGTGCTATTATGTAACTATCTCTCCGTGATAAGTTAGGTGAAGTGTGCTTGAAGTGAGCCGTCAATCCCTAGCGTCAATTAGAATGACAGCTCACTTCATGCTCACCTCAACTAAGTGTTTACGGTGAGTTTCTTCAAAGTCAACCAGCTGGTAAAGCAACGAAATTTAACTTATTCAGTCACTGTAATAAAAAAACCAAAGAAAATGTTATCATTATGGGATATGTTTTTGAAGGAATGACGTCCACTGCTGGACATAGGCCTCCCCCAAAGGAGGGGTCTGCTATAATCACCACGCTTAGCAGGCGGATTGGCGATCGCAGTGTAGCTTTTGCAATGCACAGAGAATGCTGCTGCCCATTCTCTGGTGAGTCCCTTGGTCGCCTCTTACGACACCCACGGGAAGTGATGGATGGTGCTATTCTTTTACGTCCGACACCATAAAGAACTTATTTAGGTAACTGACTGAAATTATCTAGTGCAAATATGTATTTCCAAACTCAAATTTGATTGAACTTAACAAAACATAAACAATAAAACAACTCATAGTTTTTCCAGACGTACGCTTTTCAGACAAATAGTATTTTTTTTTAGAAGAATGGGAATAATTTATCTAAAGTTTTATCTACAAAACCGGACACTCTTACACTTTTAATCCAGACAGCCTCAACCTTATACAATTACACATAAATCACATACAAACTGCAAGTACACAAGGATTTTCCAACGAGCAATAATTTTCACTTAAACTCGTCAACCCCTCAAACGAGGGCAAACAATTAGTAACATCAGAAAGCTTTGAATTTGCAGAAATGGTGCTATTATCATGTTTCGTTCGGTGAAGTTCATCAAGTCACCAATCGTCAAAAAACCCTGACGATCTAAAAGAAGCTTGAGGTATTTTAGAAGATAACTGAGTAAAATTATCTGTGCAAATATGTATTTCCAGACTAAACAGTAACGTGGAGTTAAAACAACTGAAAGTTTTCTGATGTGTAACATCTTTCCTCTCGCTTTCCTGCAATCTGTGGGAGTAATATCGTAAAATGGGACGGAAGTGTGTAACAGGAAGCCGAAGAAGCGCGCGCTATTTGATTTGACCAATGAGCGCGCCCTATTCGATTTGACCAATGAGCGCGCCCTATTCGATTTGACCCATGAGCGCGCGCAGTGGTCGAGTTGGCTGTCAGTTGGTACTTTTAACGTTAATGTTGTTTTTCACCAAGTTGAGACGTCAGATGTTACATATTCTATGCGACTACTGCAAGACTCGCTCGTTTTTAATTCATAACTAGTGAAATTTGGTGTGTTTTTGTCGTTAACGCTGTGCCCATAGCTCAAGAAGACTGTGAAAAGGATTTTAAGGTATTGTGCATCCTTCCAACAGGCATACTGCTCTTTTTCTGGTGTTTATTGCAGTGCGTTACGCCACCACACCTTTTAGCATCGACCAAATTTCAGAACTGTTCGCATTATCTCGCTTATTCCGCGTAACTAAATAATTTCCTTTTAGAAAAACGGAAATTACATTTATAAATCTAAAGTTTTCTCTACTAAACCCGAGACTCTCTCACCTGTAATCCAAAAAGTCTCAACCTCATACAATTACACATTAATCACATACAAACTGAAAGTACACAAGGATTTTCAAAACGAAGAAAAAAATTCAGTTAAACTCGCTAACACCTCAAACGAGGGCAAACAATTAGTAACATCACAAAGCTTTGAATATGCAGAAATAATGCTTTTCATTATAAAAATCTAACTTTCTAATTAGCCCTTTACGGAGCGAGAGCGTAAAAACTGTGACCACAACGCTGTGCTTGGACAAAGTGCTCTTTTACAGACGGTGAGAGTGTGGACTGCGGACCATTTCTTTTATTTAACAATAATATATGCAGTGGCAATACTGGTTCAAAGGAATATTTTGAAACTATCTATAGGTGTATTCCACATTCATGAGGAAGGCAATACAGGGGAACGGGAAATTCCTACGGGGACGAGAAAAAACGGGATATGCGCGTACGAAGTCGCGCGCAAAAGCTAACGGTGATAAAAGACAACATATTCGTATGAACTTATTGAGGTATGTGGAACAGAGAAAAAAGTCCCGTTTTTTTAAGGATGGGAAATCATGAAATGACTTTTTCCGCTCTGGGTGGAGCGGAAGAGCGTGTCAGACTCTTACTGACTAAAACCCATCCGTGTTCCTTCTAAAGCCTGCGGTGACTCTTTCGAACAAATTCCGCAACCCTGGCAGGCTCTGGCCCTAGCGGGCCCCGTCTTCTATGCTGACATCTCTTTGAAGCGCGAGTGAAACACAACGCGCCATCGACCCGGACCTGGTGGTGATCAGACAGCGAGCCACCCAACACTCGCTGTCCGCAGGCCCGCGCCTACGGGGGCCGGGGATCGCCCAGCGACTCCCGACGCCCGGGGCGTCTTCTCCTGTAGAGAGGATCCTCCTGCCAGACGGTTATTGTGTCTGGTGGGCAACCTGCCTGATAGTTGATATGTCTACATCCGTATGCTGAGCAATTAGTGATTCTTCGGTAAGCTTGAGATCACACATATTATGCCTAATAGAATTTAGTATCGTCAAGAATTTTTGCATGGACCATCAGTATTTTCTTTTTAAGAAGCTCCGTTTATTCCACCAGACAATTTCCCTCTTGTCCCAAAACATTTTATACCAACACACATTCGTCTCAAAAAAAGCCAGGCTTCTCAGCCGAAACACATAAAGGCATCACACACAATACTCAGCGAATAAAGACCCCTTCTCACACACCGTTAAGTCCACATTCTAAGTGGTCGCACTATATACTAAGCATACATTCCCGTCGGCTCTCATTAAACGAAGCCGGGAGGAACTTTTTGCCAGTTTGCGACCATAAAAATGGCGGGAAAATATAGGGCTTAGTGAATTTCTTTTTATTTAAAACCTGCCCTTTTCTAACCGTGTACGACAATGAGTATTTATTTGGTTTAATTAATGTTTTAGCGAAACCTGTGGATGACTGGACGTATTAACTGGATTTAGTTTTCTTTTTTGGGCTGTCACCGCTTTATGTGTTTATGGACAATGTTTAAATTTTTCTGACTTTTTATTATTTCCCCATGTCCAGAGTGGCTTTTGACTTATATCCAGTGATCGGATAATCGGGCGCTTATATACCTAAACTGCTTCCTGTGAAAGAATAATATGGACATTCCTTTCTGAATAAATCAGTAATTCCGGGTTCTCGGGATTGAACAATAAATGGAGTTACACATAAAATTACAATTGTAAACTTTCATTGTAAATTAAAAGTTCCATTAGAATCGGCTTTTTAAATTAAAAAAAAATACAATGAGTGTTCACAACGACTTCTAACTATATTTCGTATGCGGACATTTTTAGCAATCTCAGGAATTTCGAACAATTCCGGGATCCGGGGTTCTGAAAAGCATGTCCGTATTATACTTTCGTGAGAATAAAAGTGAAGTTTAGGTATATTAACGCGTCTTAATGGAATTCTGAGCCGCCATAATCTGATCACGCGTCAAGATTTAGCTGAAACTAAGCTTATGATCTCAAATTCTGAATTGACTGAATTTTGCCTTCTGGCAGAAGTATGCGGCACGATGGATCGATATTTTGAAGAAGGTGGCTGGCAGCGGATGGATGCGGACCGCTCAAAACCAGGATGATTGGCTTACGTTCCGCAGTGGACGGCAATTGGCTGATATAAGCACGGAGGAGTTTCGGTATGTTAAGATGGTCACCCATCCACAAACCGACCTCGGCAAGCGTTGCTTAACCTTGAAAGTCGAATCATGCGGCTGTTATTATTTTGCCACAAGTTCCTCACTCTCACGAGCTGATAAGCATTTAAGAGTATAATAGTTAAATTGAACTTTAATTTTTTCCACGAAATAAACGAAACAACCTATAAACACGGCTGTATTTAATTTTAAAATCACAATTATATTTTAGCAATACAACAAATAATACATACATTTCGTATTTCATCCCGCCGTTTTATAACTGAACACAGAAGTGGGCGCGACAGCCTGTAAAATTAGAGGTTTTTAAAATCCAATTTTAATATGTTAATGTGGGATATGGTGCTGTGTTTTTGTTATTTTATTAATAACTAGCTGCGCCCCGCGGTATTACCCGCGGTTTATAAGATACTCCGCATGAATTTCGAAAATCATCCGAAGGGAACACATTCCCGGAATAAAAAGCCTATGTGTTAATCCATGGTGTTAGCTTTCTGCATACCAAATTTTATCAAAATTGGTCCAACCGTTTGCGCGTGAAGAAGTAACAAACATACACACACACACACAAACTTTCGCCTTTATAATATTAGTGTGAAGTGTGATTACAAACGTTGTTTTGATATGAAAGATTTTCTTGAACAGTTTACTTGTTTTGAGGTGTTTTATTTCGATAGTTTTTTATTGATTTGTTGTCTTAGGTGCCTCAGAATCAGAGTACGTTAAGCTGGCTGTCATTTGAACCATTTCGCTGAAATTTGTTAGATCTTTTTCTTCTTAGTCGGACACTCTTGTCAGAGTCGTCGTGGTTGCGCAGATGAGGTACATGGAGAGATGTTCGGGGGGTGTCGACTTTCCCGAGGACTGCTCTCTCAGCGATACACTTACATTTCTGCCGGTTGGTCACGTTACGAGTACACTGGACCATAGTGGACTCGGTAGTCAGTCCACTGAGTTGGTGATCGACCGCGTGCTCTCTTGTCTTCCGCCTGGCCCTGAATCACCAGTCTCTCCATAGAGTTCTCTTGCCTGACCAAAGAACTTCAGTATTCTTGTTTTCACAGTGGACGAAAGTCGGTCTTCAATATGTCGTTAGATACGACTAGTTAGAATCCAAAAAAAAACTGTCACCAGTGTTGCCAAACAGAATCGTGTTATTATGTTATTGGGTTGTGGAGGTCGGATAGGCTGGCCAGTATTTCACTTGGAGCGACAGCTGCCTTTGCCCAACAAAGGGACGTTTTAGGAATAAAAAATGTTAATGCCGGGTACATAACGACATTAGTTACTACTAGCGCCATCTAGTATTAAGTAGTAGAGTCAAGTTCCTTCTAGATTTTTCTATGTTGAAACATTGTACAGTTCTCGATATCTGGTCAGTTGGCACCGGTATTTACTAGTACTTTCTAGATGCTTCTACAGTAGAAGGTTCTGGAATTAACTGACCTGTATAAGGACAGCATAGCCCGCGACCGAGTCAGTATTGGATTTGCGATACAAGCGAATTCTTTAGAAGCGATCTTCAAGTGCGATTAAAGTGATCAGTGGTGAAGTTGTGTTTTATAATTAGTGAAATTAAAGTTGTAATTAGTGTTTATTTAGTGTGTTTGTGTTTGTGTGTGTGTTGTTTGTTGTTAAATTAAAGTGTCATTTTGATTATTTAAATGGCTGTTTGTACTGTCACGAAACCGAAGCTCGGAACAATAAGAATAATATGCATTCCTAGATTCCACATACATCTGACTGAGTCTAGCCGTGGATGCATTCTATAATAACAAAATTGACGTTGGCAACAGAGGTTGACAGCCCACGAGATTTTGCTTATCTACTGTAAGGCAACTCAAGATGTCGCTCGAGAACCATCATGAAGTTGACCACTGGGAAGAAAGCAACACGCGGGCGGTGCGCCTAGCTTGGAAATTGCGTCGAGACTCGCGCTCTCTTGGCTCGCGGGCACCGACGACTAAACATCTCCTTCATTTCATTTACTACTACATGTTTATTTTTAATTAAAAATTTTATTACTCTACTACTTTATTTTTCTGAGCTCTTACACTACTAACAATACTTTAAGGCAGATAAAGCAAAATACTTAAAAATAAGAACACAATAAAAATAAAAAAAAAATCGTGAAATACTAACAGAAAAACATATTTATCTCCTTTGAAAAACATTCACAGAAAAAGAACGTCAAATTAAGAAAGAAAGAAATATACAGTATTTTTCTTTCCATCCGAAAAACCGGAAAGAATCTAAACAATTCGTTTAAAGTACGTACGAAATGTAAGAGACAAATAATTTTATTACTTTTAAATCTTACGGGCGGTACAGCCAGCAAAACTAATTAAAATGGAGTCGAAACAAAAACTCTGTCAAGCTTAAACAGCCAAGATAAATTACTAAGTTTGTCTCTAAAAAGATTTTTTTGCTACCAGTGCAAGTGTTTGCTTGCTGTTAAAAGTACTCTTCCGTTTTGTTCTATAAGCTAAGAATCTGTTTGATATAAGAATTATAACATTGTACATTGTGCAGTAATTAAGTTTTGTTTCTTATTTTAAAAGAAAGAAAGAAAGAAAAGAAAGAAAAATGTTTATTTGGGACTCGCACAAGACTAACAAACCAGTATACTTAATAAAATTAAAAACTAAACAGTATAATAAAATAATTATCTGTGCGAGGCCAAAATGGTCCCTATCTCAGCTTATGCTGCGATATCTAAAAAATAAATAACGCAGCGCTGGTATTCTGATAGGGCCAGTCAGTGGTCCATTATAAAGCATTTTCGAATACTTTATAATGTCTTTACACAAGAATTATGAGATTTGTAGTTTGCTTTTTGACGTGAACGTCTAATAAATCGATGAACGCCGGCTGCACGCACGAAAAAGGATGACTCGTTGTAACGTTACGCTCATTGTAACGATACGCTCATTGTAACGTTACGCTCATTGTAACATTACGATCATTTCATCAAAGTCAAAATCAAAGCATTTATTTCAAATTAACCATTATCAGGTACTTTTGAATTGTCAAAGTCAATCAATGTTTTGTTATGACGTTGTCACGTTAAACTATCGTCCGTAAACCGACTTCGCATATAACCAATTTTTTTACAGTCTAGCGGTGATAAAGTGCCTATTTCTATTTAAAAATATGAAACTACAGTTTTCGTGAAGTCTTGTACCCAAAGATGGTGATAAGAGTTCACTAAAGAATATTTCTATTCCATTCAGAAATTCAGGAAAAGATTAAATATTACAGAAAAAATATCAAACGAATTATGTTATTTCACTGTTAGTTAGTGTTAATCCTGACACTATAAAACCTATCTCTAACAAGATTTCTGCCCTCGTCCATCCATCAGAGCTGACATGACTACCCAACATCTTTTACAAACCAAAAGGAAAATGTATGCATTTTCCTCGTCCCAAAAAAAAAAAAAAAAACAAAACAAAACCGCAAGATGCGAACCGGAACCGGACCCCAAGCGACCAGCTTTAAGAACATACAACATTTCCTTTATTACCATACATTTTGGACATCACTCGGTCTGTTTGTCCGACGGTGGGCACAAAAGAGCCCGAAATTATCGCTTCCGGCCGGAACTTTGGGTACGGAACCACCCCTTTAGCTGAAAGACGGTTAAAAGCCGTTGCTGCTTCGTTTCGGTGTAATTGAGATGAGTATGTTGTCTTATGGGTATCCACTTGTGACGTCACAAGATATGTTTTGGTAAGGATATGGGTAATTTAGGAAGTGATGTGGTGTATGTATTTTGGAACGACGGATTTTAATACAAATTAAACTCAAACACGCGTTTTTCAGCTGGTTATATGTGAGATGCCCAATATTGTGCTCGGCCGGATGAACTGGTGTGTAATGTAGGAGAGCTATATTAGAATAGAATGTAGAGAGATTCTCAACACGATATGTGCTAGGCTTAAAGCTAGATAACAGAGTTTCATATTTTTATTTTAGATGAGTTTGCTCTTGACTCTAGTCTAGGTCATAGATGACAAGGAAAAAATATTTACCTTCTCCACATAGTAGGAGTCGAGTTCGTCCCACCATCTTCACCTTGGTCTGCTGCAATATCGTCTGGCATTTTATGGTTTCGTATGATTTAGTATTTTCTGCCTGGGCAGTTGAAGCTGTTCGAGTATATACGATTCTATCTACTGGTCATCATATTAGGCGAAAGACCTCCACTGCTGAACATAGGCCTCCCCCAAAAGGGGGTTGCCATAATCGCCATGCTTGGCAGGTTGGCGGTCGCAGTGTAGCTGTTGCAATGCACAGAGAATGCTGCTGCCCATACTCTGGACGACACCCGTGGGATGGTGCTATTCTTTTACGTCCGACACCATACAGAACTATCTATATACTATATCTACTCGTACAAATTAAGAATTAGTCTTCTTGTTTAAAGAGATTTTTTTTTGTATTTTAGTCTCAAAATCTGTACTGCCCAATTTATATGTGACTAAAAAACTCTGCAACATCGACGAATTCGCCAGACAAGACAAACAAAACTGTTATTGGACACTGGAATGTGGACAGCCTTTATTGGAGAACTTTTATAAAAGGCTCTCATCGTATAAGGGACTAACCACACTTATTCAGCGCTGTTCAGCTTTTGTCCATAGAAAACAACGATTTTGTATGAGATGCGTACGCATCCGTAAAGCTGAACGGATGCGTACGCATCTCATACAAAATAATTGTTTTCTATGGACAAAAGCTGAACAGCGCTGAATAAGTGTGGTTAGTCCCTAAGCTTAATGTTTACTTAAAGTCAACATCAGCAAGCTAATGTCGACTCTTCAGATGACCAGTAGGCTGGCGTTTTATGGTTCAATGTTGATCAGCATTAACATTTAACATGGCAATACGGCCAGTGTTTTGGACACTTTTTCCGTTGACAGCGATATGGTTTAATGGCACACTCAGTCAGTATATGTAAGCTGGCCTCGCATTGTATTGAAATTCCGTACTACGCTAGGCCATCTCTAGTTGAAAGTGTCGACTGCTCCTCCATTATTCCTCCTCTTTTTCAAGAAACACTACATTGTGGTCAACCGGTGAATTCTAACAATCACAACTATACACCCCAATCGTCCATTGACATCGGTAAATACGTGGCGTGTCCAACTGTGTCCAAGTATTGAGGACGAGACTGTCCAGGGCAGGGTTTACGTAAAGTGCTGACTGTGTCACCGGGCTGTATGATCCGCTTGGACATTTGCAGACATGAGCGGATTGTCCTGATTCACGTGAGATTGAGGGTCGCACGCATCGGTGGGTGGTCACTGGTCATGTGGAGTTGGGTAAATATATTTTTTGTACAATTTTCGTGTTTATTTTAAATCGATTTTAACTGTATCAGCAACCGTTGTAAGCGCTAACTATGGTCAGGTTATATAATTACCGCTGTTTAAAACATACTTTGTGGAAATAACTTCGAATGACGTATTCCCATAGAAAACGAGGTAATAGGATATTTCGCTGAAAAAAATCTAATTAGTTCGTCAGATAGATTTCCAAAATATTGGATCGTATTTTTCTTTTTAAACGTAAACAAAAAATGAAGACGAAACAGTGCGTTGAAAACACGCTTGACATCACTATAATGGTACAATTTTTGACGCACGCATTTTGTGAAAATCGGTTGTCAAAATGTCATGAGGATCATTGCGAATGAATTTGAATGATTTTATCAAATAATCGATAAAAGGACTGTGTGAAAGAAGATATGGCAAAAAAGGGGTTGCTTAGATGGTGACAGACAGAGAAGTTCGGGAATGAAGACATGTTGCGCTGGCTAAATTAGGATAAAGTCAAAATCAAAATAAAAAGTCATTTATTCAAATTAGGCTGAGTGCCAGCACTTTTTGAACGTCAAAGTTCTACATACAGGCAGTCCCTCAAAACGCCCGCCCGTCACCACTTCCTAGTATTTTATCTGGGAAGAAGAAGTGGCGCAACAAACTCCCCAGCAAGAAGGCAAGAGAATGATATCCTACAAGTCAACAAATTTATTTTTGGTTGTTTGTTTCATCCCCTATGGTAATATTTATTTTTTAAACGCTTTATAAAATAAATAAAATTAATTTGTTTCAGGCAAAGCCCATTATTATTACAGTAAAATTTAAAATCACACATTAAATAAATACAATAGAATTAGATATGGCATGTCAAATTAACATACAACATAAAGATACAAACGTGGACTTAATAACTGTATATAACACTAACCACCACTAAGAGAGGATAACAAAAAAATACATAAAAAAGAAGAACAAAAAGTCGGAGTCTACATTTTCCTTTAAGCGTAAAATCCAAAAACACTACTTAAATGCCTGTCATCCTTAGTTGTTCTTCGTCATGTTTGTTATGAATTCTTTTAATCAGTAAGATACATATCATACTAGTTGCTGCCCGCGGCTACTCCCGCGTTACTGTCGAAAATTATCCCCAATATAAAAAGTATCCTATGTGTTATTCCAGACTATAATCTACCACTGTGCCAAATTTCATCAAAATCCATTCAGTAGTTTTTACGTGAAAGAGTAACAAACATCCATCCATCCATCCATCCTTACAAACTTTCGCGTTTATAATATTAGTAGGATTTATTAGTTTATTATTTTAGCATATATATAAATATATTATCAGTATTATATATATTATTCGTGTATTCTTTCCGACACAAAATTCAATTTTAAATATTATTTTTAATTTAGAGTCCACCTATCACAGAGTAGTATTTTTAAACCAAAGGTTGACTGGTAGAGAATGCCTTGATGCATTAAGTCCGCCCATGTACCGCTTTTGTACATAAAGTTTAAATAGAAAAACTTTAAAAACCTCTTTTTAAAGAAAGTTGTTCCCAAGTTCACAGTTTCCACCGTCGAACCGAACGAGTACCTATCGGTTTAAGGCAAATTGTATTGAAATCTGTGCGAGTCCAGTTTCGAGACTACTCTCTACGTCACGTTGACAGTGCCTCCACCTATCAGTTTTAGGGTATGTGTGTGAAGGTATTCATATGATTTAGGTAGATTTTTGCTGTAAAATGTGTGATACATCCACGAACTGTGAACGGGTTATAAATGCGAAAGTGTGTCTGTCTGTTACGTTTTCCATCTAAACCGCTGAACGGATAATGATGTAACTTGGCACATGAATAGGCTGTGACCAGGATTAGGACGTACAATTATTTTCATCCTTGTTTGAGATTTCTTAGGATTATAAGATAGATATAATTTCACGTTGGTAAAAACGCGGGCGGGTATATTTTAAAATAAATCTTTTAATAAGAATTTGTTTCAATTTTTATAGTATGTTTCATACTTGGCGCAAAAAACTCGTTTTTTTTCTTTCTTTCTGTCGAAGGTTATAAATAAACAAATCTACTGGGATCAGAACAGAGCGGACTGCCCATTGTGCGTTGACTGCAGAAGCCATTCATCACACGGGAGATATGCAACAACTTTATTAGTTTAAGAAAATTCGTGAACCGTATAACTCTTGTCATAATGAAAATCTCGACGGGCATTCCTTTTACTAAACCACAAAAAAAGATCAACCAATCCTAGAAAGTCAATAAACAGCTTCACTTTTCCTATTTTGGTCTTCTTAGCAAAAATCTCGCCTTCTCCCTTCCTCCCCAAGAGTATCAAAAACTTCGACCAACCCCGTCAACAGTTCATACATATCTAACAACATCCCAATGATTACAGGTAACAAGGTCCCAAACTGCCAATCGACTGATTGAAATATAAAGGCGCATACACAATATCACTAAACACAGTGGTCTCGGGGGAAATCACGGGACGACGACAAATCTCTCGCGCGATCGCATAAAAATACCGGAGGACTGCTAATAAATTCAGTTTATTGCGACCACGGGCTCGCTACTGTATGTACCTACGCATTTTTTAAACATTTAATGTGCACCCAGCTTTAGGTTACAGATGGGTGGGGATTAATTGTCTTGTCTCTGTTGCTTTTTTTTTACTTCGGTACCGTTATTTATTGTCGTTTTTGTTGAATTTTAATCAGTGTTAACATTTTATTGGATAGGAATTGTTTTTTTGGGAGTCTTGTTTGTTGGTGTAATCTGGGCGTTGATTCTGCTTTGGAGAAGTCGTCCTCTCTGTGATTAACGAAGTTTATTTTCTTATTGTTTTTTTTCTTGTGTGAACCTGGGGGGCTACTCTCTAAGCCCAAAGTCCGTAGTTTCGAGCTTAGTTCTACTGACAACACGATTTGACAGTTGCCATTCATGCTTAGTTCGGGTTCGGAACTAATCGTAAGTCCGTAGGTGATACGGAGTAGAATACGCCCGCAACTAAGCCCGAAACTACGGACTTCGGGCTTAGAGAGTAGGCCCCCTGAACTTGATCTGCTCCTATGGACTCGCGGTCGCAAGTGACTGTCGTGAGTCGCGACTGCCGAGCGTGGAATCCTGGGTCGTTTCCCAGGTCGGGAAAAAGTGTCATTGGGCTTTTCCGAAAGGAATTTCTCACTGACAGCCCGGAGTTTGAAAGTTGGTGGTGTGACACCTCCGTGCCTCGAAAAGCACGTTAAGCGTGTGGTCGTGTCCAGTTGCCGTCCCAACGGAATATGAGAGTGATGATGAGGAAGTGCACCTGTGTTTGCGCACACATTTGTGAACTGTAATATGTCCCGCGGCGATGGCTAGTCTCGGTTAAGAGTGGCCGCCATGGCCGAAATCGGTCCAGAAGACTATACTACAAACGGCAAGTAAACTCAATCAAACTATCTTTGTGGTATCCTACACTCGTCTCAACCTCAACTTCGCCACTGTTAATAAAATTGACAGCTAAAGCTTGGTATTTACAGAAATTAGTTAAGAGTCTGCCATCATCATGACGACTAAGTCGAATAAAGTGGAGGAAGTTTGCTTTAAACGGACAAATTACAACCAGTCGATTCTGCAAACATGTCGAAGTGAAGGCTTGGGTGAAGTGATTACAAGGTGAGCTGTCAATCCATATAATCAAGATGGAATGACAGCTCACTTCGTGATGACGAGACATCTTAATTATATGGATTGCAAGCTCATCTCGTGATCACTTCACCTAAGCCTTCACTTCGACATGTTTATAGAATCGACCGGCTGGTGTTAGTCATAGAACAGGCAGCACAGGTTTCAATGACCGCACACTTAGGTTAATATTCCCTATCAATTATTTTGAAGGCTTCAGGGTTGATTAGTTTCCGTCCCAAATAAAATTATTCCGTTACCGAACAAAAAAGAAGATTTTATAAAAACAACTTTCCGATACCGAATTTTGAAGGGTAACATAAAATAACAAGTTCCTTAATGAAGATGATCATAATTAAAAATAAAAGCGTCTTCATTTTGTTTATCCCCTTATTAAACATTATTATTAATAATATAAAAGCTACAAATTGCTCCTTATTAGGAGTTATCCTTATTACGGACATAAGGAGCGCTTAGCAAACAATAAGGATTAATCATGTTTATTTTATAAGTTACGATTATTGGCCCGGTACTTAGCTGGTTTCTTGTTGCTCCCTTGGGAGTGGGAAATAAAGTCTTTGTAATAAGTTTTCTTTAGAAATAAGACAATGTCTTACATAGACTGACTCATTTCTTTGGTAATCCTGGGAATGATAGACATTTTTTTTATGGTAACAGCTTTTCAAAGGCGACAACGCATCTTAAGGAAGACAGAAGACAGAAAACTGGCGAAGTGCGAGTCGGACTCGCGTGCAAAGGTTTCCGAACGAATTTCCTTTTTGTAACATGTTATTTTAACACTATAACTTCAAAAATAGGTCAAGATCTACTAGCCCTAGGCCCAGTAGTTTTTGAGATAATGGGGTGATCGTTTTCCGTCTAATTTATAGAATAACTTCAAAATTATTTATTTTTAAACTAGCTTTTGCCCGCGACTTTGTATGCGCATATCCCGTTTTTCCCTTTGTAAAAATCTTTATTAAATTATAATTTCTCAATATATTATGAAAAAAAAAATGTTATAAAACAAATGTGTTCATAATATACAATAAATCCCATCCAAACTTTATAGTTTCGAAGAAATAGTTTACAATTTCATGCGATATTTTACAATATTACGGCGTTTGCAATTTTCCGGTGACATTGACGAAAACTCTGAGGCAGTAATTTTTGTCTATTCGTCTTAACTTTTAGCTTCCCTTGCTAAATCACCGCTCCTTGTAAAAAAAAACACTAAATCCAAAATACTAAATCTCAGTGTCTATTTTAAGGTCTTTCAAATCTTAATTGTAGTAATGAATATTTATAGGAACGCGCTCAAGGAGAGATTCCCTGAAATATATTTTGTATTTTGGTACAATTAGCTAATTTCATTAGAATTTAGCGCTTTTAGGCACAAAAAATTAGGAAGGAACGGCCATGAATCAATCTTTAGGGAGCGAATATTTTGTTTTAGAATGTTTAAGACCTTGAATAAATTAACGAAGTTGAGATTATAGCGTTTATTCATTGTGTTTTTTTCTCTCTCTTATTTTAGGGACTTTAACATGACTGTGTATGCCAGTTCCATCGTACCTTATACAATAGCTTACTTGCTAAATCGTAACTTAGCGAACTTTAAAACTTTGAAGGCAGCCTTTGAACTAGGTGCAGACAATATCTGATGGAATATACCTGTCACCGGGAAATAGCAAATACCGTAAAATTATAAAATGTCTTGAGAGATCGTAAACTCTCGATAAATTGTCAACTGAACATTTGGAATACGTTTTTACGCATCAAAATTTGATAGTCTATAATATCTCCGTGTCTGTTCGAGAAATTGTAATTTTTTGAGAATTTAATTAGGAGTTTTTATTTTTATTTCCAGTGTATATAGTTAATTAAGTATTTATTAAAACAGTTGTAAATATCTATCATTCATATCAACCAATTGCCATCCACTGCTGAACGTAAGCCTCCCCCAAAGATCGCCAACCAACCCGGTTTTGAGCTGTCCGCATACATCCGCTGCCAGCCACCTTCTTCAAATCATCGATCCATCGTGACGCAGGGCGTCCCACACTACGTTTGCCCATACGCGGTCTCCACTCTACTACATGTCTGCTTCATCGACCATCTGTCCGTCTACAGACATGGCCGGCCCACTTCCACTTCAGCATGCTCATTCTACGCGCAATGTCGGTGACTTTAGTTCTCTGGCGAATGACTTCGTTGCGAATTCTATCCACCAGAGAAATCCCAAGCATTGCTCTCGCCATTGCACGCTGAGCAACCTTGAATATCTATGAAAATAAAGTTCTATGGTATACAACATAAATATGGTTTATCACTTGAATTACTCATAGAAAATTTTTTATTCCACAGTGTCGGGCCGAACCTAGTATTATTATAATCACGTAAAAGGGGACTTTATATTTTAAATTCATCCCCAAACAGAAGGTAATAAATTATTCACATCGTATGATATTGTCCATTATCCCGACCGCTATGCGCCCATTTTTTGGTAAATCAAAAATGTTGTGTGCACACTGTGACAAGGGAACATTACTGTAATTTTAATCCTCTTAAACGGCGCAATGAACACTGTTTAAAACTATACAAAATTGGTGAAATGTGCCGGCTTTGTGGTAGAATGCATTGTTGTGATATTACTAGGTTTTGTGTTACAGCAGATGTGTTAATGTACTGTTAAATGTCGTGATAAACAGTTCATTTTAATGTTTGCTACTTAATAATTCATCATGGCATAATCAGTTTATAATGTTTCAACTGCTGAGATACCCACATGGGCTGTAATACAAGCGGGCTAAGTGCGGGTTGGTAGATATCTCATACTTTCGAGTTTTTGTTCTAAGACATGCCAGTTTCTTCACGTTATGTTTCTTTACTGTTTTGAGAGCAGTGGTGATGAAATTTATTTATGCAGATACTTGAAAGTCGGACCCCACTCACTATTACGTGCAACTTTCATAAAAACACGAAAAGTGTATGAACTTTTCCGCCAAATCCTTAGATACAGAAAATTGTGATGTAATTTGCGTACGGGTGAAATGCCCACCATGTATCCCATTAATATGACCCTAAAAATCTTCAAAACGCCTCAAAATACAAACCACAACACATTATACCCCACAATTCAGTCACAATGGCGCAAAACTGTACGTATACAGTAATCACCTGTGAAGTATCTATCTATATATTATTTAATGACCTCCAGGTTGTAGCTATCAGGAAACACCAGCTGGGAAACTCCCAAGCTGTATATAAATGATTCTCAAAACATTTTGTGAATATGGGTGGAATGTCCACCATGTGTCCCAGTTACACGGCCCTGAAAATCTTCATATGCCTCAAAATACACTAGCTATTGCAGAATGTTATACCCTACAAACGTAGTCATAATATATACAGTAAGCACCTGTGAAGTAACCTATTAAATCTTTACTTAATGACCCCCAGGTTGTAGCTATACCGGAAACAAAGACTCCAGCTGGGAAACTCCCAAGCTGTATACACCAAGAAATGATTCCCAAAACATTTTGTGCATATCGGTAGGATGTTCACCATGTATCCCATTTACACGGCCCCAAAAATTTCCAAAATGCCTCAAAATATAAACCACAGCAGAAACATTATACCCCACACAAACACAGTCATAATGGCGCAAAATTGTACGTACATACAGTATGAGATACGCGTTACGTTGCACGCTATCTGTATAAATCAACGCTGTGTAAATTGACGGTCCACCAAGCGAAATACGCAGCTGCCTCCGTCGGTTTACGCAGATGATAGACAAATAGATGTGGTTTGTTGTTTGTTGTTTATGAGTGGCGGAAAATAGAGGTTAGGGACATTGAAAAAGGGTAAATTGTCAAAATATTAATGGGAAACAATCCAATGGTTTACTATCACTATCAAGGGAAAACGTCAATGCAATTTAGCAAATAAACGACCTCATTTTCGGTACGACAGAAACCAAATCCAAGATTTTTATAATGAAATGTGTACTTACATATGTTTCAGTACTCAATGTTTCCATACTACAAACAATTGAGGATACAGAAACCAACATAAAGTTTTAAAGTTCACTGATAGCATAGAGACTTGAAAAAAAAACATATCCCTCCTTCTGGCGCAGTCGGGTAAAAACTACCAGCAAACCAGTAACTTCCATACAACGTGTAACAGAATAAACGCAATATCTGAAGAAGCTAAGCGAAGGTATTGCGTTCTAAAAACTTTTACTATAGGACTGACTTTGAATTCGCGAAAAAAAAAATCGAGTGCCCCATACATTTATGTGCGCATAACTCGACAAAATGTAATGAAGAGCTGTTTATTTTCGCGATTTCGGGGTTGGCCCCATAGTAAAAGTAGTAGTACATAATAATGAGTACAATGACCCCTTTTGCAAACTCCTTTTCTAGACAAATGCACAAGTATTTTTACAAAAACTTTTCAAAAGTTCCAAGGGAGTCGAGAGGATAATTTAGTATCTCTCTTGTTAGTTATATATTATATTGGCTACAATTTAAATGCGTACCAAGTAAAATATGTTTACTTCAAATAATAAACCCTCTCTATACCGAGGTGCCTAAAGAACAACGTTTTAAGTTCCAACATAATTGTACACTCATCAGAATAATTGTACGTGTTGTATTTATATTCTTTTTGCCTACCAAAATGGACAAATGCTCACCAAATCTTGTTTCCCTGAAATACAATGTTACTTCTGTTACTTGGAGAACTTGAATGCAAGAGCGAGCTAAGCGAGCTCGGGTTTTGGGGCACCCCGATTCGGACAGGTTAGGTCAGAAGGGGATGGCGGGGGCGCTAAGCAGGGCTCCGAATTCGCCTTTTGGTGAACATTTATCCATTATGGCAGTTATTTCGCATCGTTTGGTAGTAAAATAGGTACTTTTCTGGTTGGCGTTTAAACACAAGCATATTATTATCAGTGTATTTTGTCCACATAATACAATATGCCCAACTCGACCATATCCCAGTCACAAAACAACTTCTCCCTGTACCCAAGCCCATTCATAACTCCTAACATTATATACTTGTATGTGTTGGGAACAAAATAGCATACGATGTTCGTTGGCACTACATTATTCAAGCAGTAAATTTGATTGTCCGACTCTAAATAGAAACTCACGTCATTTAGTTACGTTTCTACAAATATTGCGTCTGACTGTGTTAAAGATTTATTTTCAGTTATATTCTGTTGGCGTTCTACATTCTAGCAGTTAAGTTATTTGGGACCATTGAAGATAATATTAACACCTTTGAGAGCATCATTTTAATTTCTGAAGACCAGAATTAATCGAAAAAAAAAATATGACAAAGATATTAAAATATTTAACATTTTGGTCATCAAAAATGTTTTTGTTTTCTTTTATTTATTGAGAGCAACGATGACTCATATAGTGTTAGTGACAATAAATAAACTTATACCTAACTATGTTAGTGATACAATCACAACAACAGTTACAAAAACATACACAACAAATAAAATCATTACTTCAGCATTCCAGCTGATATACTGGAGCAACGATTTACAATTCGGGCAGTACAGCCTGCCAGCAATCATGCTCAGAATGCTGTTGGAACTGGCTCGCACCCTGCGCACCAAGGACGCACATCTTTTACGCATTAATGAAAACACATTCAGACGCATAAATACATATATGATAGATTTATTTTCAGTAACATTCTGTTCGAGTTCTAAATTCTTAATGCTGCAGTTAAGTTATTTGGTAGTATTGTAGAAAATATCCAGACACTTGATATCATCATTGTCTGTTTTTTTTTAATTTCAAATGTTAGATAACCAGAAAAAAAAACATCTAAAAAGCAAATATTAAAACCAATATGCGAGACTTCAAACATTGTTTTAACTAAATAACATTTAACAGTCGATAAATAAACTCCGGGTCAAGTTTCTATAAAACGTTTGAATGCAATCATTGTGTCCAATTTCGAGAACCATTAATTTCAACGACGTTATTTTAATTTGTAGAGCAGTTTTGAAAAACAAATGAAAGTTCAATTTATGTAAAATGTTCAATCAAGATAAAGGCTTAGACAAATTTATCTGTTAGCCCCAGATCTATGTACATATATGTATAGCTAAAAAGGCTATTACGGACACTTGAAAAAAAAAACACAAAATTTTAAAGGGGTATGAAGGTCGTACCTTTGCTCTAAACATTCTACCTATAAACAACGGATCTATAAACAACGGATCTATAAACCTCAGGGCCAATTCTACTAATTTTTAAGTAACGTTCGCATTTGCATCTCAGTTGCACTCTGTCAAAAATGTTTGGAAATTAAGGCTACTGAATTGGTCACCATTATTGAACTACGAATCAAGACAGCTCTATGGAAATGAGAATGAAAAATACTATAATTTCAAGAAATACACAAAATTAATCTGCATCATAACTATTTTTTAGGTATGATGTATCGCTGTTCAATCACAAGGATGTTGTTGTATTTCGTCCAATTGTATGTAAAACTCTAGACTAAAACACGTAAGAATTGTTTCAAATATTTCAAGATTTCAATTTCATTTTACAGCAACGCAAGTTTCAGTGATTTCCGCCCTCTCTCAGATTTGTAAGGAGGTGGACGGAAATGATGACTCGCAACTTTAGAGTGAGCTCGCAAATTCAGCTATCGTGCATGCATTATTTGACCTCGAAAGCGTTTATATCCGTGCGTTCTATTCGTGTAAGTCTTAAATTGACGATTAGAAAAGTACCTTTCTTCATTTCTAGACTTCTTAACTGAATACCAAAATCATCATCATCTGCCTAGCCTTTTCCCAACTATATTGGGGTTGGCGTCAAACCGGAATCAGCTGAATACCTGTATTTTACGTGGAGCGGCTGCCTACCAGACTTCCACAACCCATAAACTGGGTAACACTGTACTCTTTGACAAGACTGGTGTCACATTATCTGGCTTCTGACTATCGTAACGACTGCACAACTGCGTAACTGAATACCAAAATGGAGTTGATAATAATATCTAGAGCTTAAAATACACTTTAGAGAACTAGATGTGAAATGGTATTCTTAAATGGTATTGGACTCCTATCAAAAATCTACATGAATTTAAACTTATTTGAAAGACGTTAGTAAACAAGTACGATTTGTGAAAAAATAAATCAAAATATTATTTAGTACTAGCTGTCGCCCGTGGCTCCGCCCGCTTTAATGTCGAAAATTATACCAAGGGAACATATTTTTGGGATGAAAATCCTATGTATTATTCCAGACTATTATCTAACTCTGCGCCAAATTTCATCAAGATCCATTCAGTAGTTTTTGCGTGAAAGAGTAACAAACATCCATCCATCCATCCATACTTACAAACTACTACTACATTAGTAGGATAGTAGGATAGGATAGTAGGATAGGATAGGATTAATTTTTTATCTCTGATTTGTTTTATCTTTGTTCTGGGTCCTGTCAGTTCTTTATATATGTCTATGGCCACCGCTGATTACGCTAGTAAAAAACCTGCTTTAATTACCAAATTCAAGTCCCTTCATTTCAAAGCACAATGATAAACTCTTCCCCCAATTTGCATCAGTAAACGAAAAAAAAAACAAAAACCTAACAGGGCTTACACGAACCCAAAACAGAAAGCGTCAGCGCTAAGAAATGCCAATTTCTAAAACCAAAGTTTGCCTCAATAATCCAGAATGTTCCGTTCACAACTTCACGTAAGCGCCTTACGTCGTTTTTGTGTACGACTTTTTCTACCAACACTCTAGAAAATAGTAAACTAGGAGCTGGAAGTTAATCTTTGGTCCTTAAAATTGTTGCGGTGGAGTTTTTAACTGCGATGGTGTTTTTGTGTAGGTGTCGATGTATTTTATTCTGGTTATGGAAAATAGAAAAGCTATTTAAGTAAAGGTTTTTGTTAAATATTAATATAATCTGTGGTAATATCGCACCTTTTCTGTATATTGTGTATTACTTTCTCTTATATGAAGATTTCTGTTGGTAATCGTGCTCTGTATTTTAACTATAAAATTAATAAAAGTAATCTCGCAGTTAACAATACTTTAATTGCGTTAGTTTAGCACTTTTAGTATTAGGTACTTAGAAATTCACAAGGATGATTTCTAAACCACTAATACTTTTGATCGAAACTAAAACTCTGAGCCACTTGGTGATGGACGATTTGAAAGACAACGCGGATATGGAGAGGGAGCGCAGAGCAGTGTCGGTCCAGGTTAATATTATGCTGGCCCGCCGGTTCTTCCGATGTACGGCGGCGGTCAAAGTAAAGCTGTTTAAAGCATATTGCATGTCGCTGTACTCGGGGAGCCTGTGGTTCAGCTACATCCAAAAGGCCTCTGCGGATCCAGTACTCATTGAGAGTGCTGTTGCCTCTGCCTCGGTACTGTAGCGCGTCATCTATGTTCGCTGAGGCACGTACCGACTGTTTCAATGCTGCACGGCGTAAGAAAGCGGCCTCGCTGTTAAACAGACTCCGTGGCAGCCCCAACAGCATTCTACGTGCTATAGCCGGGAGACATGACAGCCCGTTGGTGAGGTCACTTGTCACCTGTACATTGTCGGTGTTATTAGTTAAGTACTAACATTGGATTTGGAACCCAATGGATCTTTGCTGTCTTAACATAAATACATTTACAATAAATTAAATCTTTGAAAACAATCATTAGCATGAGTTCGAATTATAAAAACTAAAATTGATAAACCTAAAGCCCCTTTACAAACTGAAAATATTATTAATATATATATATATATTAATCAAGAAATCTTAAACAAATTACTATTAAAAAAAACTTAATACAATCAATTCTAATCTAAGCAAAACAATTAATAAATGTTTTTATGTTTAAAATTAACAAGATTCAACCACTGCCTTATCCGTTTAAAACTCTGTTCCAAGTCTGGCAATAACACTAAAGAGGTCGACTATTTTGGTAGTTCACAACCAGCATAAAGAACTAAAATTAATTACAGTTCGACTGCCAATGACGACCGATGAATACTCGAACCAGCATATCGATTGCACACAACGATATTCATCGCTCACCATCATTGCATCGCCAATAAAGCAATTGAACTGAACAGACCATTAAAGATTCCGGCTCAATACCTACCCAAGACGAACGCCAATGACGATATCAGGCTATTCCGATGATAATTGGCGTAGATAAACAGAAGCCAGCCGGATCGCACGGTAGATGGACAACGGCCTAATTGGCCCTATAATCACACACGGTTGGAGCACCCAAAATGTGGAATTCGACATTCGAAGCCGGGATGACGTGTGAATGGAAATCGTGAGGATTCCGGGAAGGAGGAATGAAAATGTTTCTGGTTTAGAGATGGATTCTCTTTTTGAAATGGGTGTTCGGGATTTGTGTTGACAGTTTTGAAAGCTTATTTTTTTTGTGTAACGTTTTCTTGGGTCCTTATTTTCATGTTTTTTTTTTCTAATTTTTGGATTTAACAAGCTCTAGAAATTGTTAACTTGCTTTTTATGGAAAAGCTAGCATACGTTTATTATTTCTTTGCCATCGATCGCATATAAACTTTAAGCATTTTTAGTCATTATTTTTTCTGAGAAATACTTTTCATTATGTTCAGTGTATCGCATAGAGGGGTTTTAATCTTCAGTATCTACGACAATATTACTAAGAATCTGCGTTTTAACTTCAATTTTAATCCCGTACGTTGCTGCAATAAATCAAGCCTGATATTTATATCTTTTCCATTCCTCTTAAAAGAAAGAATCGTTCAGATAAATGTACACTTTGGGAAAAAACCGAGACATCAAAAGGGCGAAATCCCCTCACAATAATTGTTGCCATAAACCGAGACCCATAACTCGAAGACTATCAATGGGCTATAAAATTAACTATAGCTCATATAGGCCTTTAGTCTCCGGAATCCTTTGCCACTGTTTTGTTTGTGTTTGCGACAAACGACAGCCCTTATTTATTCTGGAGTTCGTCGACATTGCTCGCAAATTCGCTGCGGAGAGCTTTGCTGAGAATTAGGGTTACCATGGCTGCAGAATAATTGGTTGCAGTTTCAGAAATTGATATTTGCAGGTATTTTAGTTTGTATGTATAACAATTTGCTGTCCTTTTGTGTTTGTAAAGTTTTATGTGTGCAATTAAGAATTTGACATTTTGCACCTGACTGATTATACCGTAAGAATCATCGAGAACTTAACAGCTAGGTGCTTGTGTTTTGCTATGAATGGAATTATCAAATTCTTTTTTTTAGGACGTTCTTCTAATAGGTTGTTTTGCAAGTAGGCTGTTTTGCTCATCACACTTTTTGAGAATAAGGCATCTTAATACGTAGACGTTTTGTTATTTCGCTTAAAATTCTCTCTTAGTTGGTCTGTTAAACGAATTTTAACTCTAAAATACTCCATGTACTAAAGCTAAAATTTTCAAATCACAACTATTCATGAAATAGTTGAACATTCTAAGATATAACTTATCTGATCAGCAATCAAGTTGAAAAGCAGTAAATAATAAGAAATAGTTTCATAACACTATCCACAACTTACATATATCACACATTAACATTCACTATCGATAGACCATAAACATTCACTATCGATAGACTCAAATAAAATCTTATGACGTCATTATTCAATCCTATCTTAGAATCCAAGATGGCGACCCTAAGTACGATAAATACAGACTGTTTGCTAAGGAGTGAGTACAGTAAGTTGGCAAAATACAATAGTTTGTGTTGCACTGTTTTACAGTTAATGGGGTGGAGACCCCGTGCAAGGGGTCGAGTGCCCCTTCAATGGAAAATATTTGTGATTTTTTAGCGTCATGATCATTCTATACGAAATACCAAGAAATAACCTGAAAGATTTTTGAGACAACTATCATGGACGTGTCTAAATTTTTGAAGTGAAAACTTCTTTAGGCGCGTTGGGCATTTTTGAGATGGGAAATAACCGTCTAACTCGCGACACTGTTACCGTAACCGACACCTCTGTGTATAACGTAGTATTCTACTGGTAGTGGGGTATGGGATTCGTGGGTTAAATTAAGTTTTTTAATGTCTTATGGATCTTTCCACGGGGTTTTATAGAGGGAGCCCAAATTTTGATTATTTATGCGATTGGACTTACCGTTTTTGAGATATTTAAGATTTTATATCTCGAATACGACGATACGACGCAGCGCGTGTTCGGCGACGGTAGCGGATCGTGAGGTGCGTTGGGCATTTTGTTTAAGTGTTCACTTCTGTCGGCACTTCCAGAGTGCCACTGTTTTTTTTTTCTTCTGTAAGTATAATTCGTCACTATCATCGTTGCAACTGAAAGATGTCAACTGCTGGACGTAAGCCCCAAGTGTTACCACATCGACTCGTCCTATACTGCTCGTATCTAGCGGATCCTTACTGTCTTTATCAGAAGTTTGGTCCACCTTGTGTAAGGTAAAAATTGATTTGTATATAATTGATTGGTGACTTCCTAGCTAAAATAAAGAATAGAAAAAGTGTTATCACATAACTGATATCACAAACATACAAATGACCTATAACTTAAACAATAATTCCTCAACGATAGTGTTACTAGTAACACTATCGTTAAGGAAATATCGTTTATGTGTTAATGTACTTTATCAGTTATAGCACTTAAACTATGTTAGTGTAGACAGATATTTATTTGCATTACTATAAATAATAATTAATATTTTTTACAGTAATTCTAAAAAGCTGAAGCTCGAGCCATGCATCTGGAATATAATATCAACATATAATACCTATGCAGGACTAGCACATTTGCTTCTACGAGTATGGGCAATGCCCTGAGGACTTCTATACGTAGCGAGTAGCGCCATCTGTCATAGAGAACATGAACTATCGGCGCAACGTGTGCGATTTGTACCCAGAATGCATTCCCTGCTTTTAACGTAAGTGGGTTCATGCTACCTGAGAAATGAACGGCACATTTCTCATTGGAATTGTGTTATTAGAAAGAGAAATTGAAGTTTTAATTTGATTGGTTTATTGATTGACTCTGTGTGGTGTCGGACGTAACAGAATAGCACCATCCCATCACTTCCCGTGGGTGTCTTAAGACGCGACTAAGGGACTCACCAGAGAATGGGCAGCAGTATTCTCTGTGCATTGCAACAGCTACACTGCGATCGCCAACCCGCCTGCCAAGCGTGGCGATTATGGCAAATTCCCCCTCTTTCCTTTTTCCAGCAGAGGACGTCTTTCGACTAATATAATGATAGATTAACTCACTGTTATTGTGATTTCTATTGTATTGGCTGGCATTTGTGTAACTTTAACTTTCAGCATAACTTATTTCTGCAGCAAATTGGCGCTTTAATTCCTATAAATAGGTACGGTCAGAAAATGAAAAACTTAAGAAGTTTGCAACTACTTTCTCTTCTTGTATGCAAGAAGAGAAAGTAGTTGCAAACTTCTTAAGTTTGCAACTACTTTCGCAGTTCGAAAAGGTATGTGCCTACTATGGTAGGCACATACCTTTTCGAACTGCCTTTTTCATTCGGATTGTGAAAACCATCAACCTTTTTTTTTTAGTGATGGGAAATCATCAAATGACTTCTTTCGGCTCTGGATTGGAGCGATATCAGACCCTTACTGACTAAAGCCCATCCGTGTTCCTTCTAAAGCCATTTGCATTCCAGGGCCGCGGTGACTCTTTCGAATAAATTCCGCAACCCTGGCAAAAACCATCAAATTTTGGTGATACAATATATTATCATTATAAATAAACGTATTATTATTATTGTTATTTATTATTATTACTTGTTTGTGCATCTATACTAACAATAAAGCTGAAGTCTTTACTAGACTTGTTTCAATGCACTAATCTCAGCAACAACCAGTCGGATTTGAAAAATTCATTTTGTATTTGATAACCACATTCATGAGGAAGGCTATAGGTACGGGAACAAGAAATTCCTACGGGAACGGGAAAAAAAACGGGGTACGCGCGTACGAAGTCGCGGGCAAAAGATAATAGTTTTATACGTTGGTAAGCCAAATCATTGATTTAAATATGTGTGCCACTTTTCTCAGTTTCGTCTGTTTCGTATCATTTATCTCATTCAATTAATGCATAAAACTGTTCAAAACATTCCAGTTATTAATATAAAAGCAAAATGTTTATTCGAATTTACCAAAGAGTAAAACCAATTAATAATTACTTATAATTAGCTACAAACTTCTAACATTAATTCCATAAACATTCAAGCATTTCCTTAATTTCAATAAATTTTTAAATCTAACGCAATTAGCAACCATATCATCATCAATGTATAGTTTAATTTTCATTGCAACTGTAATAGCTGTTCGACTTATTCAATAGACATTCTTTATCATAAAATGAACTTAATTTTAATGAGTTAAAGTTTAATTTCCTGTGATGTTATACTAACATGTATTTCTATTTTCATATTAGCTTTTAGCATAAAAGTGGTGTTTCCTTGCGAATGTAATTTTCTCTTTGGACAGAATATGTGGTTTAATTAGATGCTGTCGGACGCTCAAAGCTCACTGCTTACGAAAAATTAAAAGCAAGCGCTGGTTCAGTCTTGCTTAAATGTTTATGCGGGTGTTGTAGTTACAAAGTCAATATACACTGTGAACATTTATTCATTAATTTTTGTACGGTCAAAGTATTGGGCTGTGGCAAATTAAAAGTTGCAGCGTTAAGCAATTATTCAGTTTTTAAAGTTGAACATTGCGCTGTGTATCTTTGGAAAATGTTTTTGTTGTACAAGTACAGTCTCTAAGGACAAACGAGGCTAATATTAATAAGGTAAAGTACAGTTTTATTTATTTATTATGTATTTTAATGTACACCTCATGATAAGAACAGGACAATCAATTTTAAAAAATTGTACAATGGGCATAAATATGTGTTTATCTTAATCTTTTCACTAAAATAAACAGTGAACAAAGTTTTTAAGACAGAAGACGTTTTTTATGAAACGACTTTCCACGGCTTCATTCCCGTTTACGTCTCTAGAACGGTGCATTTTTCGGAATAGAAATAACAAAAAATAGATAGAAAATAATCAACAAACAAACAGTAGAACCAAATAAACTAAAATTATAAAACTTATCGGTATTGGAGTACCTACTTCAAAAAATAACCTTCTACGAAGAAACCCACAATTGTGAATAAATTATGTTACTTTAAATTGTAATCTTCATTGACCAAGAAAAAACTGCAAAATTACTGAAGAAACTAAAAAATTAAATCAACTAAAAAACTGTCAAGTAGAAGATTGCAAAGAGCTCAACCAACACGCATCTCACTCCACCATTTCGTAAAGTCAAACCACGTATCCCTGAAACGACCTCTTATTGACTTTTACACCTATTTCCAAACATCATGGCTGAAAAAACGATTGATATTTAATTACATACAAACATTTAAATAAACAATACAATTATATAAACTATACATACAATATAAATAAATAAAAAGAAAAATAGGTACACGAAATATCTACTTAAACAATTAAAACAAACAGGTAATTGGAAAACATAAGCGATGTGATGATACTACTGCCAACTTCTTACGAATGTGTTCGCGAACTTTAACTTTTAAGGCCAATCTGTAAAAAATAAACTTCCTAAAGATAAACTATTCAGAAACTCCATAATTATTGAAAAAACTGAAAACCAGAACCATACAGAAAAATCAATTCGAAAAATATCAAGCAAAACATCGCGGCAAGCATACTTGGACGCCACATTCCCCATTACCCTAAAACGGCCTACCATTGATTTCAATACCCCTATTTTCAAACAAAATGGCCGACATTCCCAGTCAATTCCGTTGGTATGTATGGTATCTGTCTAGACAGGAGGGGCGTACATTATTTGGGCTTAATATTTAAGAGCTAGGTCCACGAATGGGGCTCGATTTTAGTCAATATGTACTTTAGGCTTTGGAGTAGATTTCCTTGTAAGATTCGGAATAGTGATTGTTATTTTGCTGAGGATTTTGGTACACTCGCATATTACTAGTTATTTTTGAAGATTTCTTTACCAAAAGGGTATTGTAGTAGGTACTCAGTAACTGGGTTGTGGAAGTGGAGGTCAAGAGGCAGTTGCTCCATTTAAAATACTAATATTAGCGGTAGGTATCCGGTTACACTTAAAGCCGTAATGCACATTTTTGAGAAAATGCGGGGCAGATGATGATAACTTTACCCAACTAAGGATGTCGGACCACGAACAGTGTAGGGTTCCGTAGTTACCCGTCTCCTAAACCATGCCAGAAAAATAGTAAAAAGTACTTAACTATTTTTAAGTTCCAAATGCACTTGGTTTGAAGTCATTTTCTATGGACTTATTAGGAATTTTTAACTTACCCAGTTCCATTTTATAAGTTGGTCGACTATTACTCATAAACTAGTTAAGCCTGCCTTTGTAGCGGTGATAGTTTTCTTTTTAAATTTGTTATATATGGCCACTACTATGAATTTTTTCACGTCTCCGGAAACAACCGTTTAACTGACTAAGGGGAGGACTTGACTCTAACAAAAATAAGCACTTTATAGCTTAACATTTCGCAAACAAATCCTTGCATGGAAAAATGGTTTAGCAAATCCTCAATTAAACGACCTATCCAACGACACCCCACATCATGGGGTAGACGATAAAAAAAATTATCGTCATTTTAATGTAGGGGGGCCACACTAAAAAAAATGTATTTTAAGATTTTATTTTACACTTTGTCGACGTGATGAATATGTATAATTGTATACCCGTACCAAATTCTGTATCTGAGCTAAACCGGACGGACAGACAGACATGGCGAAACTATAAGTATTCCTTGTTGACTACGGAACCCTAAAAATACATATTTTTAGAGAAACGGAAGAACACATAAATTTAAGTTATCACAGGGTAAGTGACACATTATAAGTGCATTATGAAATTGGTCAACATCGGATTTTTGAACATTTCCGTTTATGTCTGTCTCTTATAGAAAGCTTCGTCTGTGCATTTCTACTATTTATCTACATATATTATAATAAGAGCGAAACGTCACTCATTCATTCATACACTCATTCACTCACTAATTAATCACGAAATCTTGAAAACCATTAGACTTATGAAGATGAAATTTGGCGTGTAGATGGATTATGGGTGGGAGACATCAGCTATCAAAGAATTTTAGGAAACTCCCCCCGTAAAGGAGTGAAGTTGGGGTAAATTGTTTGTGCGCAGACGAAGTCGCGGGTAAAGTGCTAGTCATCATCATCATCATATCAGCCGATGCCTCCCTCAGCAAAGGAGGGTTTGCCATAATCGCCAAGCTTGGCAACGCTGGTTGGCGATCGCTGTGTAGCTGTTGCAATGCACAGAGAATGCAGCTGCCAATTCTCTGGTGAGTCCTTTAGTCACCTCTTACGACACCCACGGAAGTGATGGGATGGTGCTATTCTGTTACATCTAACACCATACAGAACTGAAGAAGTGCTAGTGTAATATATTTTTTTAATCTATTTCCAATTGACTAACTAAACATTACACCGTCGGAGTTACAAGCAGATCTAACAACATACAATCCTGGCATTCCCAATGGCAGAAAAGCTTCTTCTTGGCGCAGTGGTTGAGCAGTGGCTGCTGCGCTGCGTGTCGCGGGTTCGATTCCCGCACGGAAATAATATTTGTATGTCCTTTAGATAGTTGTTCCCGGTCTGGCTGTTTGTAAAAGCACCCACGATACAGGAGAAATTCCTAATGTCGGGCAATGTTTTTTTTTTAAACAAATAAGTGTTCTCACAACATACAATCCTGGCGTTCGCGATGGCAGAAAAGCATCTTCACCATTCAACGTCTTATCTTAGAAAATCTTTCTCTCCTATCTCCAATGAACTGAACATAATGAACACGTTATTTTTGCTTTTAAAACATTCTAATGACCTCAACAAAGGTCAAAGGATAAAAGCTACAGCCTTACCAAACAGGAAAGCTGATTGTCCATTAACGCGGGAGCGAGGCAGCGGAGCGGAGCGAGGAAGTAATGCGGAGCAGAGTTTCGAATTATGTTTGTCCATTGATGCGCAGTTGCGGTCTGTGCGGAGCTAGACCGAGTTCATGCGACAAGTAATTGAAGCGAGCGGCGGCCGGATACCCTCGCTTCGCTTCCCGGTTTTGTATGAATTTTTAAACTAGCTTATAAACTCCTGTACACTGAAGCGGAGCGGAAATTTTATGCAATTCCATTAATTAATATTGGCACAGCTCCGTTCCGCTCCTCTGCTCTCCAGTGGACAGTCAGCCTAAGTCTAGAAATTTAACACAGTAATTCGGAAATTGAATTTTCGTGTCCCTTTCTACCTAGGCAAATTTTGTCGTAATTTTTGAATTTGCAAGACTTGCTTTTGGGCCGGAGTTCGGTTGACTGGATATTTCTACCACTTAAAAGGTTTGGTATAAGATTGGAGTTTATTTGCGTGTCTGTGTGTTTGTTTGTGTTTTCCTTTGGTATACTGTTATACAACGTGTAAAAGAATAAACGCAATACCTCTTAAGGGGTCATTGTACTCATCGTTATGAACAACTTTTACCATGGGAACAAACCCGAAATCGAAAAAAAAACAGTTGTTCAGTAAGTAAATTTTGTGGAGTTATGCGCACATAAATGTATGGGGCAGTTGATTGTTTTTTCACGATTTCTGTGTTGGTCCCATAGTAAAAGTTGTTCAATAATTTAGCCTTGACTATAGATTAAAATGTGGCTAAGTGCAAGTTGGACTTGCACACGAAGGGTTCCGTACCATAAGCCGAAAAAAACATATTTTTTGTTATAGCGGCAACAGAAATACATCATTTGTGAAAATTTCAACTGTCTGGCTATCACGGTTTATTAGATACAGCCTGGTGACAGACAGACAGACGGACAATGGAGTCTCAGTAATAGGGTCCCGTTTTTACCCTTTGGGTACGAAACCCTAAAAATGTAATTTAAATGAAATCTAAACTGTTATGATTGTCTTTACTAAAAACGTGTCCAATGGCACTTTTCTCAATGTCTCTATTAAGTCGAATACACTTCGTTCTTGTGTTTAATTGGTAACACTTGTGCTACATTACACTCTTCACTTTCACGAACACTAAACACTTACTCGAACTAGAAATAACTTGAACTAAAATAGTTTACCGTGGCATTGTTCTTTTTTCTCTTCGCTATGTTTTACACATAATAAAGTTCCATGCACCTGATTGATGGTGATATTTATTTTGAAAGTTGCTTAAAAACAAAACATTTACACGCTAATTTTTTCATCAATTTTAACTATGTGAGACCTATGTTTCATAGCTGTCTACCCCGAGAAAAACCCCAAATCAAAACTCATATGGATGTCTTAACTTCTCTTAACAACTCTGAAAAATGTTTGTGATTGACAATGTGACATTTCGGTAGCGCATGTCAAAATATGTGTATGTATCGATCTTATCAAATAATTCAACTGTTACTCCAAATTGCTACAGTTGACATACCTAAATATTAACACAAAAGGGTTACTATAAAGCCAAGTTCACAATATCGGGCCCATTAATCTTCAAGTTAAGGCGAGAGCATCTGGTCTCGTCTCACGCATGTTCTTAAAGTCAGCTAAGTGAGATGGGCTGCTTAAATATTCATTGTTGCTGCGATCTTAGTACTGAAATCACTTAGGGGAACGCATGCGGGGTAGTGTTGTTACTTGTGAGTTGATACTGTGAAGTTTAATAAGGCATACATTTATTTCGAGTGTACTGCTTCAATGTCTAACTAAAGAGATTTTTTAAAGAAACGTTTTGAAGATATACATTTTTTTTTAATAAAATATTATTCGACGGAATTATTCGTTAACGAAACATTAAAAAAATATCAGTTTACTATACAAAATGGGGGAAATTTCTCACAATTTGCAGTTTGGTAGTGAGGCAGAAAAAAACCAAAAAATCTTGGGTAACTCGGTTTGGTTGTGAGGTAGAAAAATTCCAAAAAAAAATCGGGTAAAGCGACCCAATTATGACTATTATTATTACTATTACTTATATTATTATTACTCCAGTTTTCGGGATCAAAATAGTTAGAAATCAGCTCTAGTGCAGCCGGTTTAAAGGAACGCACACAATTACCAGTCACACTTTAAAAAATAACTAGCTTTTGCCCGCCACTTCGTACACGCATGTCCCGTTTTTCCCGTTCTCGTAAGAATTTCCTGTTTCCATATAGCCTTCCTCATGAATGTGGCTATCATTTACAAAAATAATTTTCCAAATTTGACTGGTAGTTCCAAAGTTTAGCGCGTTCAAACAAACTCTTCAGCTTTATTTATATTAATAATTCGTTTATTCATTTTTTTAAACTTACTTCTTACATTTTTAAATATTTCTTAAAAAATACAAAAACAAAAAAAAATATTATTAATATTATGACTATAGATTGTGTAAACTTGACTAACGTCATAAAAGTTTAGTCTGCAGTTTTACCAACTTTTATTATGAGAAAGTCAATGGAGAATATCAACACTATGTTACCCACCTTTATGTTCCTAATAATTGAATATAATTTGATATCTGTGTCACTATGTTAAATAATTATTTATGTTTTATTTGATCACACTTGATATTGTATTTAGTAATCCTGAAATTGTAACATTGTATTTGATAATCCTGATATTGTATTTGATAGTATTTAACGTTTTCCTTATCCTTGTCATTTGTTCTAATAACAAACTTAATTATAATTCATTAAAATATTTTTACGCTGGAGACGGCAGACTATAATGGACGTATATTATGTAGCTATAACACCTTTTTTTTAAGGATGGGATATCATCAAATGACTTCTTCCGCTCTGGGTGGAGCGGAAGGACGTGTCAGACTCTTACTGACTAAAACCCATCCGCGTTCCTTCTAAAGTCCTTAGCGTTCCGGGACCGCGGTGACTCCTTCGAACAAATTCTGGAACCCTGGCAGCTATAACACCTTGTAACAACAATATTGTAACAATTTTTTTTATTATTATTATTTTTATATGCACTAAGACCAAAGCCAAAGTCTGACCAAAAGAGTTTCAGATAAGAGCAGCCTTTAAAAAAAAGTTTAACCATACCAACCAAGATTAGTATACTATACTGATTAGAAAAATTTTAATTTAATTTTGAGTAGCAGAAACCATAACGTTGATTAACAAAGAATTCATCGGGTCATGATAATGAAGGTTCTTAATTCAAATATTCTTATCCATAAAGTATTTTAATTAAGTTTCAAATCAGTATTTAAACTAATCAGTTTGTTTTTTAAATAAAAAAGGCTGACTATTTCTGCACTTTTTTCAACAACGAGTTTTTGATATTCGTGTATGGAGGTTATAAGAAGTGATCGGATAATCGGGCGCATACCTAAACTTCACAGGAAAGTATAATACGGACATGTTTTTCAGAATCCCGGATCCCGGAATCGTTCGAAATTCTTGAGATTGCCAAAAATGTCCGCATACAAAACATAGTTAGAACTCGTTACTCTCATTGTATTTTTTTTTTAATTTAAAAAGCCTATTCTAATGGAACTTTTAATTTACAATGAAAGTTTTTTCATTAAGTTTGTTATAGTTGTTTTTACAAAATTGTTCAATCCCAGGAACCCGGGATTACTTATTTATTCAGAAAGGAAGGTCCACATTATTCTTTCACGGAAAAAAGTTCAGGTATGTAAGCGCCCGATTAGTCGATCACTGGTCATAAGATATTTTTGCTTTAATGAAATTTGAAATAAAATACTTACTTTACTAATTCTAAATTCCATGACGAATTTAACATTTTAGTTGGTGCTTCTACACTTTTCAAGGAAATTGAGGAAAATCAAATTATGTCTCGTTTACGCTGAAATGTCTTAGTAACTCAATATAGTCTTCTAGGTTCCTACAGGGTAACCCCATTAAGGAAAGCTAGTCCATCATGATGAACACAAATACCTATTCATTGTTTTCTAATTGCCTTTATTTGTCTATTAATGAGTTAATCATGTAAAGCAAAGCTCTCTTTTGCTCGACTGTGATGTTATTTTAATATTAGTTTTAAAAAAATATTTTACTCTTATAAATATGTCTATTTTTTACCTCTTCACGACTTAAAGACTAAACATATTTAGATGAAATTTGGTACACAATTACCCCATATCTTGGAATAAAGGATAAAGGATCCTTTCCATTTGGGTAGTACATCTTTATGGGATACATTTTCATACATTAAGCGGGTGAAAAAACTGGCAGAAGCTAGTCATCCCAGCCCAAGCCTAGCCTTTTCCCAGCTATATTGGGGTCGGCTTCCAGTCAAACCGGATTCAGCTGAAAAGCAGTATTTTACGTGGAGCGGCTGCCTCCACAACTATTAACTGGGTAACACGGTAGTTCTTGGCAAGACTGGAGTCAGATTTACTGACTTCTGACAATCCGTAACGGCTTCCAAAGATCTACAAATGATGGCCGGGACCAACAGCTTAACGTCCTTTCCGCGGCACGGAGGAAACTCGATACGTTAAGGTGGTCCCATTCACAGACCAACCTTGGCAAGCGTTGCTTAACCTTGATCGACCCGTACGGCTGTTATTCTTTTAGCCACGGGCTCCTCAGAAGCTAGTCACGAATAACATTTTGAGAAGCTAGTCACGAATAACATTTTGAAATGAATTATATTGAAAATTATTTTAAAAAGACAAATTAAAATGACATTGACTAATACTACTTACTAGCTACAGTCAAAAAAACCTCCTGAACTGCCGTAATAAAAAAAAAAAAAAAAAATCTTTAATTCAAACCTTGATCCATATTATGTTAGTATTATACAAACTTTAAGCCATGTTAGTACAAAAATATTAAAAGTAATTTTTTAAATAAGTGAGAAAGCAAAGTTTTTTATGCCCGTTACTTCTCTTTAGCCGAAAATCCTGAACCCTGAAAAACAGCCTGAAATTACATTACCACCTCGCCTTTTCACCTCACAACAGATTAAACTCTAATTATAAAAATGTAATACGTGCCAGTTGTTCCAACATAGCAATAAATTCTGCCTGAAAAACTACACGGAGCAATTCTCTTATGCTCTGTTAAACAAAGATATTTGGAAGCGGCTACTAGAATGATAAAATTTAATATCACGGCCGAAGGGAGCACATTGTGCCAGTATTTTTTTCTAGAAGAATTCTATCCCTAATAACCGTTATTGGTATTTTATTATTACCGTTTTTTTTCTTATTCTTTTTCGCCAAGAATTCGAATATGATTGTCGTTTTATTAGATTTGGGGATTGTGTTTTTTTTAATGCGTTCCTGATGATTTTTGTTCGCATTTTATGCCTTTTTTGTAAGGGTCGTCGGGAAAAGTAATTTTATTGAATATTTTCTTTTTTTGAAAATTGGCGCGAAAAACTAATTTATTTAAGAAAACTCAGAGTTCTTTTCAAGTTGCGTGTTAACTTTTGATTCGATCGCATTAGGTTAACAAGACGAGATTAATTTACTTAAGCATCATCTCGCCGCGTGTCGCCACAACAACCGGTCCGGTATCTGTTTGTACCAAATAAAATACTTTTCTTTCTTTCTTTCTTCTTTTTCTTTACTAAGCTAGTAACTAGGCTCCCTATACAGTGTGCATAAAAAATAACTCTTAGATAACGTTACGGAGAAGGGAAGGGCTGAATTTGTGGGAGACTTCATTAGGTCGGACATGAGAGTCCAGTTAGGTATGATTTGATTGACAGTCTCTCTGAAGGATCGTAAGTAGGTACTTAAAAACGTTCAAGGTTATTTTTTCTTTTTTAAAAAGGGATAAAAATCCACTCTGATACGTCAACCCATTTTACCTTATACTCTATTTACACACAACTATATTATTCTATATTTTGATTTCACTATTTAATTATGCTATGAAATAAGAAAAGGAGTACTGCCTAGACTTCTGACTTAAGCCACAAATTATGCGTTTAGTCCTTTCTGATTTAGGGTATGTTAAAATATTTTGGATACGTTCAAGGTTAAGTTGCAATATCTCAATAACAATCAATGTACAAATGTACAATCAATCGAAATGTACAGACAGCACATCAAGCTACAACAATCTGTCAAATTTCTTTAATAGTTTTTCAACTTTATCGCCGAAGCGTTAGGTTCAAGGTTGATTGGGAAATTTTGACAGTTTTGGGTAGCTCGATGTGCATGTCTGCACAAAAAATTGTGTTTTGTCTGTTTTCGATTGAGACACAAATTTTGCTTGAAAGGAGCTTGCCTGTCTGAGCAACTAACTGTTTATGTTAGACCTGATTTTTCAATTATAATAAAATCAGTTATCTTTTACCTGAGGAATAAAAATGGTGGTTTGACAGCTTTTGTATGAAAAATATGTCACACAGATATATTTATTTTACAGTTAAAAGTTATCTGACTATTGCACAATCAGGATTTAGCAGTCATCATCATCATCATATCAGCATATGGCAGTTCACTGCTGGACATAGGCCTCTTCTAGTGCACGCCATTCAACTCGATTTCCGGCAACTCCCATCCAGCTGTTACCAGTCACCCTGCGAAGATCGTCGCTCCACCTAACCTGAGGGCGTCCTACCTTACGTTTGCTGATTCGCGGTCTCCACTTAAGAATTCGCCTACCCCAACCGCGTTCATCGGTTCTACGGCTAATATGGCCGGTTCATTGTCAAGCCATGGACGCGAGACGAACAGGACCAGTTGTTGTGGCGACACTTGGGGGAGGCCTAAGTCCAGCAGTGGATGTAATTTAGCTGATATGATGATGATGATAACTGCCACTTCAGCTTTAGCAGTACCAAGCTCTATATAATGTGAACATGAACAAGTATTAAAAGCTGCCCTGGTATATTTGTACAATTTGTACTACCTATTGTTCCCTGGAAAGCTTGTATCTAATGTGTATTGTGGCGAGAAAATAAAGATTATTATTTATGTACAATAACACATGATTTGCTTTAAAAAATTGTGAAAAATAACAAAGAACCTCAAAGTTCAGGAGTGGGTCTTGTTACGTCAGTTATAGGTTAAAATAGTACACTTTTTACGTAGATATGACAGCATACGAAATCTCAACGCGTACGTGATAAAAGAAAAAATGTGCTTTTTTTCAGTTTCCAAATTTGGTATAAACACCTACTTAAAAAAAAATTCCGATATAACTGTTACGTCCCACTGTTATGCCCCACGCCTGGGCAAACACGCGGACATGTGCCGCCGGAACGCATAAAGACTTAGTGCAACTAAATGATGCTGACATAGTTTTAAGTTGTATTTAATAACACAATTATTATTTTATGTATACGTAGGTTAAGTAATTTTTCTATGAATCTCTGTAACCTGAAAATAAATGGTTTATTATTTAGAATAGAATAGAATATATTTTTATTGTAAAACATGAGTATACATCAGAACATGTGCAAGGTCTTATAATAATGGTTAGATCTGCATGTTTTGCCATTTATGGCGTACAAAAACAACATAATATTTGGTTTAAAATAACCACAAAAGATTGAGTCTAAACAACAAAAACAATTTTTTTTTTCATCGTAATACTACTTAAAAAGAAGAACATGTATTATTCAAGGCACCTGAACGCACGTCTGTAATCTACAATTTCAGGCAAACCTTTTCAAGAAGAGCCGAGTTTAGTCAATAACAATATTAATTGACCAAATTGCTTCACGTTTTAAAACAAAACCTTTCACCGGTAAAAACCCTCTATCCGTCATCACGCACTTAACCTCTTCCCAGGTCCCATATACCCTTAGATTTATCACCACATTATAACTGGTAATCACTGTTGATCGATCACAGCTGTCAGTGTCAGGCCACAGACTATCAATCATGCTTTTTGTCAAGCCCCGTCTATTGTTTAGCTGTTTATCTTACACTGTGGCACGACGTAATCTTTGACTCGTCATGTGAGGTTCGGTGTTCGAGAAACGATTAGCCTAATGACCTTGATCCTTTTTTGTGGAGGATAGTGTTGTCTTTGGTAATTTGGGGACAACTTTTCTGTTGAAAGATGTTATATAGTCGGTTATCTTCACAGCCGTTCGGGTTGTGTTTCCTAATATTTATGAGGTCTAATCAATATTACTCCATTCGTTGAAGAGATGTTGGATAGAGGCGACAATTTAATCAGCAAAAGTCAATTAATGTTTTATATTACAGACGCGTCATGAAAACTTTTGGAACTTATCGTAGCAAGATACTTAATTATACTCGCACGGAGTATAATAATTATAGCGTTATTTGGTACTTTTTTATGTTGTTATGTTTGAGTGCAGGTAGCGCATTTTATACTTTATATACCCTTGGAAAAAGTCACGTTTCTTTTGGAATTATCGATATTTACCTAAAATACTCCTCAGCATCCCAGACACTATTGAACAGCATTATCAAACAGTAAAAAAATTACTCATGATAGAGTTTCTAAGATACACAAAGTCATAAATCCACCTCAGAATAAACCTGCAACCAGTAACACCCCTTCTAAAACAGCTCTAAAACCCAGAACCGTAACCGAAGCCATTATATTTCTAAAACACAATTACATAAGACACTTTGAAGACTAGGAGAGCATAACTTTCAGCGGGCTAGCAAGCGCCGTAGCAGTTGTAAAAGCATCGTAAAGACTGCTCAGCTGTTCTCCATAAGGTAAGGCCCACAGGTAATGAACCATTAATTCGCAGGAAGAGTTAGTGCACTTACAACGAACAATTGCAGATAAAGCTGAAGAAGTGTTTTTCGGGTCGTTTGGTCGGGAAAACGGAAAATTGGATGGCAGTGGTGTTTTGATTTTGGGTTTTGAATAAGTTTGGAGACCTGGTTTGAAGTTGATTTGGTTGAATTCTTGGTAAATTGGCGAACGACTTTAATCTGTAGTGTTTTTTTTTATCTCGTTGTATGTAGGATTCACAAGTCTGTTCGTACACGGACAAAGCACTACACTATTTTCTAAAATAATACAATTTGTACAATTTCTTGTTGTAATAATAATATGTTAAAACCTTGGTGCACTTCAGTCTGTTCTGCCATAGATATGTATGTTTTCGTTTTACACAAGTGAAAACCACAGACAATACTGATATTTTGGGTCGCTACAATGTCATGTATAATTTAAATGACTTTCACAACATTAATTGGTTCTACAATGCAAATTAGAACACAGGAGTCAAAATAGTACAGATAATTTGCCTCATGTTGTGATATACAAAATAGTACAAATAATTTACCTCATGTTGTGATACCCAAAATAGTACAAATAATTTACCTCATGTTGTGATACCCAAAATAGTACAAATGATTTACCTCATGTCGTTATACTCAAAATAGTACAAATAATTTACCTCATAATATCGTGCTACCCAAAATTGTACAAATAATTTACCTCATGTTGTGATTGATACACACAATCAAAATCTAAACAGGTAAAGTACTAAAATCTCCACAGTTTTTTACCGCTTTAAAATATTCATCACTTTGGTATAAGAAAACTAAATGAAAATTCATAATGAAATAACTTTTCCGCGATGTAGTAAAAGTTTATAACAATTTTATTTATTAGAAAAGTTTTAACAATATGCTCAAACTTTACTACTGTAGTTTTAACTATTCGCTAACTTTTCTATATTGAACTTTGATTTACGTGAGATCTGTCACCTTTGAGAACTTTTCGAATGTATTTTTGTCGAACATAAATTCGGTTTTCAACGTAAAACGTAAATCTTGGATTGTTGTGTGGTCTTATTTATAGAGACAAGAAGTGTGCAAGATTAAAACAGAAATGTTTTATTTATTTATTTTTTAGGGTGGTAGGTACTCTTACGTATTCAGAAACGTGACCTATAATAATCAATAACTAACATTATATCACCAGCCTGTCTTGGCAGATGTGAACTAAATTTAAATGTTTCCAATCTGTCATAATTTTGACTGACAGTTCTAATACACATAATTACATTGGTCGGTTAAAGTTGATGATATATTTATTAAACGACCTTTTATTCAGCAATTATCTATACTTATACTTACTATATATTTCTTGTGTACGTGTGTATGTCACTGAACTCCTCCTAAACGGCTGGACCGATGATTGATGAAATTTTTTGTGTGTGTTCAAGGGGATTCAAGAATGGTTTAGAATCACAATTGGACCCAGTAGGTGGCGCTGCAATCGATTTCTATAATTTTTCGTCATACACACAGCAAGCGTTCGGACAGGACAACGTCTGTCGGGACCGCTAGTTTACTTATAATATTATAAAGAGGTAACGTTTGTAAGTTTGTATGTAGGGGGTAATCTCTGGATGTACAGAACCGATTTTGAAAATTATTTTTGTATATGATAGTCACGTTCATGGGGAATGCTATAGGCTATATGGGAACGGGATATGGGTGTACGAAGTCGCGGGCAACAGCTAGTCTTATATAAAACAACATTCTGGCTCTGTCATCTAAAAACGATTGATAGTAATAGAACGATCATGATGAACTTTTAGGGTTAAATGCGTTTATTATTTAGGTTCAAAAGGCTATACGAGTAGTAAGCAAAAATAATCGTTGTAAATATTAAAGGATTCTGATTTTAATTGATAACCTTATGATCTTCCAACATTCTAAGGTTTCAAAATCAATTTACAACTCCAACACCTAACCAACTCCACAAGGAAATACAGTGCCAACATTGACGTGTTTTTCGAAGCGAACTATTAGCACAGTCAAACACAGTGCACCATTTGGAAAACGGTGAATTATAAAAAGCAGTTTGCGATCCTTGGTCCGGTGGGCCGCATTGCGGTGGGCGTCCGGATTGGCTGTAATTACCGGTACCAACTAATTCATTATGTGAACGGGTTCCGTGCACTGCAATTGATGGGATCAACGCAATGCAACTGATATTTTGAAACGAGATTTAGAGCAAGAACGAGCGCAAGAAAGTTAAGGAATTAGTCAGAGTTGTAATTAGTATTTTTTTATTTAAAATCAACTGTGCGTAATTTAGCTAGATTTTTCAGCTTAGTTTTTAAATTAATAATGTTTTTTATTCTTAAGCTACCATCTAGCTTCAGCCCGAGACTTCGTCTACACAGACAATTCTAGTCTAGGTCATAGATGACAGAGACATAGTCGACGATGGAGCGAGCTTACCCAGAAGAAACCTGATAAGTTTTAAGCATATCGTCTAGTTTAAGTAAGTTATCTTTAAGTTTTCGTTAGATTTTGTCGAAAAGTAGATACACTAGATAAATATATATGTATAACTGTTTATTTAAGACTTTAAACCGATTTACAGACACTTTTTGATTTTCTATGAAGTCGGTTAGTCAGAATCATAGACAAATAAAATACTAGTCACAATGATGAAGCTAGTTGCACATTCTATAGCGTAGATCTACATATCTCTAAAGAGAAGAACGTCCAAGACATGGTACACACTTTGAAAAATAATACAAAATAACTTTAATTTCGGCAGTCGGTGTTTTTGATTGTTTCTTCGTATTTTTACACCGACTTCCGAAATTAAAGTTATTTTGTTTTATTTGGAAGTCGGTTGATCTAACAACACCACACAGGAAAGCAAAACACGCAATTCCGTATTCTTGGATGATATATTTTCTACTTTCCCTAGTTATTTTGATTTAAAAACCAAACTACGGAACCAATTTCGATATCATTTCTATGGGACCAATCGGTACGTATATCATTTCACATAAAATAAAAATTATTCAAATCGGATTATAAATGACGGCAAACATAAAAAAATACATCCCAATTGAGAACCTCCTCCTTTTTGAAGTGGGTAAAAACAAAATTCAACTGCTTCCAAAACACTTCATAAAATTATTATTTTTGGCGGTGCCCGTTCACGAACATGACGCACTCGTATCAATATAGTTTAATAATTTGAAGGAATTCTTAAGTTAGTTGCATCTAAACATGCACCATGCATGCAACTAACTTTACAAAAATAACTGATTACGTTCAAATATTGTTAGTGTATCGTCACCTCCTCATTTTTTTTTGACGATGACCACTCGCAGTTCAGCACACTAAGGCTGGTTACTGCTTAACCGGAATCACCTCCTCACAGTTTTTTGTTATTCATATCCATTCGTTGGTAACGAAACCATACCGCGATCTAATTCGATGCCAACGCCATCTAGGGAAGGGCGGTGTAAACTTTGTATTAAAATGGTTCATGTAAATTTTTCATTTTTACAAGTTACAAAAGCTTGTAAAAGTGAATTCATTTAACTTTTAATTTGTTCCGTTCGTGTGTTGTCCGGTTAAAAATAAATAAACCATTTTAACGGCGGCGACGAAGCAAAAGTATGTTGTTATGATTTTGATCTTTGAAATTTTCATATTATATTGTAACTTCAGCGACACTGTAATTATACTATGATAGATGATAGGTACTTGTCTGTTGATGCACTCCAAATGTGGCCATGGGTTATATAATATTGTTTGGCCTAAACCAAACAGAATATAGAATATAGAACAGTCGTGTTTGGGCTCAATTTTAGTACTTTTTACGTGGTAAAACTTTATTTTTATTTATTTTATTTTTAGCCAATTGTGTCCCATTGCAGGGCAAAGGCCTCCCTTTCTTCCTTCCATTCCTCCCGGCTTTGACCAATCTGGCCGATAGGCGTCAAGCTCGTCCCGCCATCTTCCTGCGATGGGTCTCCCGCGATGTCGTCGGGCATTTTCTGGGACCCACATTGTGGTTGCTTTAGCCCATGAACCGTTCGACATCCGGCAGACGTGGCCGGCCCAGTCCCACTTTCTTGCTTTTTGTGTGACGTCGGCGATTTTTGTTTTGGAACACAGCACTGTGTTCCTAACGTGGTCCATTAATCGGACTCCCAGAATGCTGCGCTCCATTGCTCGCTGACAAACCTCAAGCTTGAACCTCTGCTGAAACTTGTTTTAATAAAATGTTTTTAAACATAGGTACCATTTTTTATTGTATGTACTGTTTATATTTATTTATTTAAACTTCATGTAGAATAGTGGTACATAGGCGGACTTATTGCATCAAGGCATTCTCAATCAGTCAACCTTTGGGTTAAAAATACTACACTGAATAAAATTTAAAATATAACGATACACAAATTATTATTTGTGTATTGTTGTTATTAACAATTTCAGTTTAAGCCCAATTAAGTTTCAATTTAATTTTCAAATGTAAAATACATAAGTACAACCGTTCAGACAAACAAGATTTTATTCCCCGTTTATAATAGTATGTTTCCACTTTTAGCCTCATTTATATAAGGTCCTATTAGATGAGTAACTATGGAGTTTCTTGTCCGTTCTTCTCCATAAGAATCTACCTTTCCGAATGGACAGTAGAGTCACTTTATTAATGTAATATTATTATTTTACTGAACTGCAAATGCTGACGTTCAAAAGTGCCGTTTAATGGCCTAATTGAAATAAACATTTTGACTTTTGACTTTTGATGGACAAACTTTTAAAAATCATTCAGACCACCAAAATAAGAAAAATGGTTTAAAAAAAATACTGCACGACTTCCTCAATCCTTGTGGAGTAGTGCAGGCACGAAACGTACAGCTGCGTCGTAGGCAAAGCAGGGCGTAGTAGCATGTTGGGTCCACTGGCTGCGGTGGCGCACTGGTTACGAGAACAGGGCTTCTTCTTCTTCTTTTCTACTTTATTGAAACCCTCTTCATCAACTTGGCCCGTTCTTAGCTGCAGTCAGGGCCGGTTAAGCACACTTTTTCCCCTATTTTGGCTTGTCGCTTAGACTGCGTTACGCAACCGATTTGGTAGTGACAATAGAAGCATAGTCACGTTTAGGGGTCGACGTACCTACGTGTGACGTTTCCGGTGTTGTGGTGCGGGCGATGGCGGTGGCAGGCAGCGATTGGTCAGCATTACCAGCAGCTGGTGACGCTCTTGTGTTCGCCGATCAAAACTATCGATTGATGCACTTTAAACCCCTCGACGGGTGTTCCACTTTTTTGAGGCCGCAGGAGACCCAATTACTGAACCAACGTTGCGCAATAATTCTATTTCGGCTCGTAGCTTAGTATTGGTTTTTTTCTGAAACCTCCATTCTAGACTGCATCTTGGCTTTGCTCTTTAAACTAATATAAGGTTTTAAATTATAAATTACTAATCAGAGAGAGTATGTGTATCATTTAATGAACTAAATGTATGTTTACATGCTTTTTCAACTATAAAAGGTTTTAAGATGATAAATTAACTAACAGAGAGAGATTTATTATTTACTATAGTGCATTTGTGTAAAATACTATTTGATCTTTAGAATATTTTGACAGTCAAAATCATATAACAGCTGGCTTTCAAACTGCAAAAACCCAGTCTCATATTTCTCTGTATTAAAAGTGTTACGTTATATTTTTAAAGTTCTCAGCTTGATGAATCCTCATAGTTGAATTCTTAATTAGTGTTGACTTTTTAAATTAAATTCGTGGCGGTCAACGCTTTCAGCTTTCTGACAAAAAAAATACCATTGTGTGTAGTGCAGTGGTTGAGCGATTGACTGCTGCGCTGTGTGTCGCGGGTTCGATCTGCGCACGGAACAAATATTTGTATGGCCTAAAGATAGTTGTTCCGGGTCCGGCTGTTTGTGTATGTGAGTTATATGTTTGTAAACGCACCCACGATACAGGAGAAATTCCTAGTGAGGGGCAACGTTTTATTAAAAAAAAAAAAAAACAATTTGAAATTGCTTCAGTTTGTTGGTTATCAAAGTCAAAGTCAAAACGTTTATTTCAATTAGGCCATTAAACGGCACTTTTGAACGTCAGCATTTACAGTTCCGTAAAATAATAATATTACATTAATAAAGTGACTCTACTGTCCATTCGGAAAGGTAGATTCTTATGGAGAAGAACGGACAAGAAACTCCATAGTTACTCTTTTCAAATAATGATTTTACAAAATTTGGTATACAAAAATTAATTTAATATTATGTGAGGACGATACACCCAGAGTATGCTACTTATAAGAACAAAGGATTACCAGCAAAGGTAAACTTATTCATTTTCTAAAGAAATTTAGGTAAATGGTACTCACATATTTACAGATAATCTTAATAACCATTAATTAAACAGAAAATAAAAACACAAAAAAGTCTGACATCAAAGTCTGCATGCCTCATGCTGGTTTCTTCAGACACAACGTGGACAGAACGTGGTCAGTATTAGTTCTGTCCAATCTATGAGAGTCTGGCGCATTCATTAAACAGGGCCCCCAACCACGGATTTAATGAATGAATCAGAAAAATAACATGGCCTCTACGAGTTAGCTTCGGCCCCTCGTACGCCTACTAAAGGTAGGGTCCCGATATTGTCTAAGGCACGCGGCACTATTAAAAGAGTGTCCGTGGAGTTTTTTGCACGTTCTTCTCCATAGAGATCTGTAATGGTTTAATTAAAATGATAGCTTTGAGTTTTTTTGAGTTTTGTACAGAAGAATAATTTATTATTTAAGCGATTGCATGTAAAGGCGTTGATTCCTGATAAATCTTATCCACCTCCACGTCATCTGTGACCTACTACCCTGCACTCTGCCCTGCAGGCGGTCTATGCAGTGGTTATTTCACCTCGAGACAGGCAGGCAGGTTTCCTATAATACGAAAATTATAATTTATTTTTGTCAACCCTACAACTTTTCCTATTTTTTGGCAAACCTTGCCGTTGATATGTTTTGTGTGTGCGAAATAAACTATTTATCTTTCGATTCATTTCATTTGTCCTGTACTTTTTCTAGTAACTGTCATTTTATGTCTGTCTTAGTTTTTCTTTTGTTTCTTATTTCATCTCATCCAAAATCAAAGTGCCAATTCTACTAATTTTTAAGCAACGTTAGCATTCGCATATCATTCGAAATGTATCAAAATATATGGAAATTGACGGTTTTGAGAGAGTTTTAAGAATTTGCCCTCCGTTTTGTGTAAGCATTACTACTATTCTATGTAGAAATGTATAGCAGTTACGTTTGAAAATGTACCGGTATAATATTTTGACAGTCAAAATCATATAACAGCTGGCTTTCAAACTGCAAAAACCCAGTCTCATATTTCTCTGTATTAAAAGTGTTACGTTATATTTTTAAAGTTCTCAGCTTGATGAATCCTCATAGTTGAATTCTTAATTAGTGTTGACTTTTTAAATTAAATTCGTGGCGGTCAACGCTTTCAGCTTTCTGACAAAAAAAATACCATTGTGTGTAGTGCAGTGGTTGAGCGATTGACTGCTGCGCTGTGTGTCGCGGGTTCGATCTGCGCACGGAACAAATATTTGTATGGCCTAAAGATAGTTGTTCCGGGTCCGGCTGTTTGTGTATGTGAGTTATATGTTTGTAAACGCACCCACGATACAGGAGAAATTCCTAGTGAGGGGCAACGTTTTATTAAAAAAAAAAAAAAACAATTTGAAATTGCTTCAGTTTGTTGGTTATCAAAGTCAAAGTCAAAACGTTTATTTCAATTAGGCCATTAAACGGCACTTTTGAACGTCAGCATTTACAGTTCCGTAAAATAATAATATTACATTAATAAAGTGACTCTACTGTCCATTCGGAAAGGTAGATTCTTATGGAGAAGAACGGACAAGAAACTCCATAGTTACTCTTTTCAAATAATGATTTTACAAAATTTGGTATACAAAAATTAATTTAATATTATGTGAGGACGATACACCCAGAGTATGCTACTTATAAGAACAAAGGATTACCAGCAAAGGTAAACTTATTCATTTTCTAAAGAAATTTAGGTAAATGGTACTCACATATTTACAGATAATCTTAATAACCATTAATTAAACAGAAAATAAAAACACAAAAAAGTCTGACATCAAAGTCTGCATGCCTCATGCTGGTTTCTTCAGACACAACGTGGACAGAACGTGGTCAGTATTAGTTCTGTCCAATCTATGAGAGTCTGGCGCATTCATTAAACAGGGCCCCCAACCACGGATTTAATGAATGAATCAGAAAAATAACATGGCCTCTACGAGTTAGCTTCGGCCCCTCGTACGCCTACTAAAGGTAGGGTCCCGATATTGTCTAAGGCACGCGGCACTATTAAAAGAGTGTCCGTGGAGTTTTTTGCACGTTCTTCTCCATAGAGATCTGTAATGGTTTAATTAAAATGATAGCTTTGAGTTTTTTTGAGTTTTGTACAGAAGAATAATTTATTATTTAAGCGATTGCATGTAAAGGCGTTGATTCCTGATAAATCTTATCCACCTCCACGTCATCTGTGACCTACTACCCTGCACTCTGCCCTGCAGGCGGTCTATGCAGTGGTTATTTCACCTCGAGACAGGCAGGCAGGTTTCCTATAATACGAAAATTATAATTTATTTTTGTCAACCCTACAACTTTTCCTATTTTTTGGCAAACCTTGCCGTTGATATGTTTTGTGTGTGCGAAATAAACTATTTATCTTTCGATTCATTTCATTTGTCCTGTACTTTTTCTAGTAACTGTCATTTTATGTCTGTCTTAGTTTTTCTTTTGTTTCTTATTTCATCTCATCCAAAATCAAAGTGCCAATTCTACTAATTTTTAAGCAACGTTAGCATTCGCATATCATTCGAAATGTATCAAAATATATGGAAATTGACGGTTTTGAGAGAGTTTTAAGAATTTGCCCTCCGTTTTGTGTAAGCATTACTACTATTCTATGTAGAAATGTATAGCAGTTACGTTTGAAAATGTACCGGTCATTGGCTCTCATTTATAGACGTTCTCAATTTAAAAAATGCAAAAATAAAAGTTTAATCTGTCCAAAATCGTTATAAAATTCACTCATAAAGAATGGCAGAAAGTTTGTTCAGGTAACTAAGAAAGAAAGGGCAATGACCTCTATGACCATGCTAAAACAAAAGAACTATAACATTAAACTCCCTTAATTAATCTCAAAAATGTCAGCTCTATCAGGTAATGTCAATTTATCCAAAAATCGTAATAACAAAGAATTCCTGGACGGCTGCAAATCCTGGAAACGCGGGGAGTTCAGACACACCTATCATGAGACTTAACGCCCAGCGCGGCGTGATCCGTGATTTCCCTAGGGGAAGCGGTACTGCGCCGGGTACAGATGTGCTAGAATTTGGATGTGCTAGTTTTTCGTCTTTGTTTGTTTTGACGTTGTGTTTTGCTTTTACTACTAAACCTTTTACTTATGTTGGATTTGCATTTTTTTATTCAATTCCTTATTATTTGTTTCTTTTCTGTCATTTAGATTTTGGTTCAGGTTATGTTTTATTTGGGGCACAGAACCTGTTTTGAGTGTTTATTAGGTGTCCTCGTTTCTATTATGTCTCATATCGTTTCTTAATGGCAAAAATTTGGCAATGCCGACGAATTATTGCAAACACGGTAATATTTTAATAATTCTTGATCAGATTATAAATGATTGATATATTACTATACAGATCATTTTATATTCCAAAATCCCATCCAATGTCTATAGTTTTCAGTATATCCGTGTCTTAACGAGTGGAAAAAGTTTACAATTTCACGCGGTGTTTGTAATATCCCGCTGACATTATCAATAACGATAAAAAAAACATATTTCGTCTGAGCACAGAATAGAAACTGTCTCAAAAATACTTTACCAAACAATGCCTAAAAGGTACTCGAATTTTGTTAAGTCGTGTATCCTATAATTGGCTTTTTTTTTATTTTCCAAGATCCGTGGAATCATGAAATATTTAATTCCGTCGCGCATGACGAGGGCTCTCCTTATTGCGTTTGTACTTGACAAATTATATAAGAGATCAAGGTATTTTGATTTTTTCGGTTCACCTGCCGACGTTTAATCAGTTTTCTAAAATTGAATGTCACTAATCATGAGATGGGAATCAAATATGAATTTCGTTGAAGTAAGAAAAAAATGTGTTGTTTGATATAATACAATAATGATTCTACAAGCTACAGCAGTAAGGTTTTAATTTGTAAAATATTCATATTTAAAATCATCTCTTTTATAATTATTAACAAACATTGTCACATCATTGGGTAATTTGATCTTCTATATTGCCTTTGCCACAATATTTAGAGTATTGTTGGTTTCGTCAGTCTTGGTTCAATCAGTGCCATGTCTGCATTGCTCCGTCTCTTGTCGGTTGTGTATTAAGTATTGGCTTTGCCAGGATCCGTTGTGTCAAATATAAGGGTAGAGACTGGAGAGATTGTTTCTGAATATCTAACGAGATTTACTCTGAATATTGCACCAATTTTCCAAGTGTATTGTAATTTAGACCAACGGTCAAGTGGAATGAAAAATGCATTTATTTTTGTAAAAATATGAAATGTTGTGCACTACTTGAATCCCAAAGCAATGTTTGTTTCATGTGCTTTTGTATTTTTCTTCTTTGTTTTAAAATTCTGCTTCCTCATTTCTTTCGCTGCCACCACACATGTTTCTTACACTAAATTTACCAAAATCTTCATAATTCCATAACCTTTGCCTGCGGGATTTAATCACTAATTACGCAAAGGGTATTTAAATTATGCATCTGGGTTAACCATTTTTAAAATTGAGTCCAACCGCAGGACGTACTTCTATCCTTTTCCCGCGAGTGATAGTTAAAAGAATTTTAAACATAGTTCTGTCTCGCTCACCGTAATCGTATTTAAATTTGCATATTTAAAAAGATGCCAGGGAAAGCTGCAATATCCTCTCATTTTGTATGCGTTTCCTATTTTAGATGGGGAAATATTTTTTGCTGCAAGCGAGGGGGTGACGTTTGATCTCGGCGGAGAGGAAAGAGGGATTTTAACTTCGTTTTACATTTCGTTATGTTTTGCTATGGCGAGTTATGATTGCGGAGCCATGACTGCAAGTTTTGGAAAAAGTATTTATATATTCCTGCTTCATTTGATGTTTCATCTTTACATTTTCATTTGGTCGTTAACTTTGTCATTGGTCACTCAAGGTTATTTGGAATAGCCTGGCAACTTAGTTTTTTTTTTTGTTTGTAGTGCCACTTTTTATTTTATGTGTTTTATTTATTAACATTTTACACTCACAAATATACAGAGGCGGTTGTGCCTGATGGAATATCTTCAGATAAATGTTTTTTCTTTCTTATTTGGCTTTTATATTTTTGGGATAGATCTGGCGTTTGCATCCCAGTTCATAAATATTGAAATAAAACGAAAAATTTATAGAAACCAACTCTCAATTGGACGAGTTTCATACGCTTTTCAAATGTTCCAATCTGTAGCAGCAACAATAAATTCGATCTAAATAGAGTTTTCTAGAACAATGCTAAAATGTACTCGTATCGGAGTAGCCAGGCCGGATCAACTTTCAGCTGGAGCACTCGATTTTATTCAATGCATTATAGGAATGGGTAAAATTTTGTACAATCACCGGAGTTTGTGTGGATGAGTTGATAACATGTAGATTTAACTGGCAAAATTCTAAAGGTCCTAAATAAATACTGTCAAAAAGGACTTTTAGGTAGGTATAGATTGGTTAGGTAGAGAAGTTCATTGTTTGTACAAAAGCCAGCACATCAAGCTACAACAATCTGTCAAATTTCTTTAATAGATTTTCAACGTTATCGCTAAAGCATTAAGTTCAAGGTTGATTGGGAAAATTTGACAGTTTCGGGTAGCTTGATGTGCTAGCGTATGTACATAGATTGTGTCTATGGATTTATTGTATTATTCGGACAGGTTCGCGTTACACCACTATGTCACCTAATGCAAACTAATGATTTGATCGTCACCTATTCACACTTGTCTTAAAAACTCTCAGTATGTAACTATCAGGAAATAGACCATGTCGTTTTAAGAAGTACCTACCATCTTACATTTTAAGTGATATTCAACTTTAAGGTGATAAAAAAATTCAGTCCTTCAGAGTAACATTAATAATTTCTAAAGAAGACTGAAATGACTTATTAATTTGAATTGGACCGAAATTTTCACTCTGAACTCTCAGAAATAGCAGGTTAAAATGCTATACAGTGTAACCTCAGTTCGCATGCTTCAGGAGACGAAGACTCAAAGCAATTCATAAAACCGACACCTTTAACGAAAAAGGAGCGAAATGTAAAATATTAAAATTTGAATGAAGGAAACATCAAAGTTTTCAACGTTGCATTTTCTTTTGCCAACGAATCAGGACTACACAAGATTTTTTTAGTCTCGCAGAGAATCCAAAAGCTCTTTTATCTACGGAAATTATGGAGCTCCGTTCAAATTATGGTATATTTGTAGGGAAAAGGATAAAACGTCTTGTGGCAAGTTTTTACGTTGATCTGTGTTTGTTTTCATTGCTATCGGGTTGTAGATAATAACATGTATAGGATTAAACTGTTTATCTATCGCTAGAATTTTTGTTTTATACTGTTCTTCTGTTTGTATGAACGATGATAGAGTGACGAGCTGAGGGCTATAAAGGCGGATAGAGACTGTCAAAAAGTTCAAAACACATGCGATTAAATCAATATACTATCGCCATGTCACGTCAAACTCAAATTTTATACTTCCAAGAACCGTTATGATGGAATGGCACTGTCTAGAGCCCTTGGATAGGTTTGCGTGGCTGACGTGACCGGACATAGCAAAGGATGGAACGAAAAGTGGGTAATTCTGGGTTTGGTTAATTGTAAGAGGGAATATGTTTGAAAAACAACATTAATATATATAGTGTTTATAGAAAACACAGACACACAAATATAATACTAACAGTGAAAATAGAAACAAAATTGATCGAAAAACAAACGAGATATAACTATATTAAGCAAATATATCTGTTTTTCTCGCAAATACGCCGTTTTCTATGGCAGCTAAATAGGCAACATGGTATTTGACGTCAGAGTTCGTATCGGACTTCTCTTTCTAATTGTTATTTTTTAAGCTTTATAACTTCATCGCTGATGAATGTTTTTAAAACTTATTTCACAACTGTTTACTAGAGCTTATAATAATAAAAAAAATAATTTTGCAAATAAAAAAATTGCATGCCGATTCCCAATTAGTAATCGGCTTGGGCAAAATACAGTTTACATTTTACCTACATTTGCGGACGGCGAGCGTTGGGTGGCTCGCTGTCCGATCACCACAAGGCCCGGGTCGATGGCGCGATGTGTTTCACGCGCGCCTCAAAGAGATGTCAGCATAGAAGACGGGGCCCGCTAGGCAGAGCCTGCCAGGGTTGCGGAATTTGTTCGAAAGAGTCACCGCGGCCCTGGAATGCAAAGGGCTTTAGATGGAACACGGATGGGTTTCAGTCGGTAAGAGCCTGACACGCCCACGCGCTCCACCCAGAGCGGAAGAAGTCATTCGATGATTTCCCATCCCTAAAAAAAAAATTGTTACCTACATTGAAAGCGACCGAATGAATTAGCGAGTCACAATTAATACTTGGTACAGTTTCAGACTGATATCATTGCAAAATGCCAATATCCCATTGACAAAATTTATTTATTTATTTATTTATTACAGACATACATACAGCTATCATTACAGTCACCCAATGCGATAGTGCAGAAAATAAAATAATAATTACAATAAAAAATACATTTCAGTTCATTAATTCAATTAACATTTATAATATAAAAACAATACAATACAATAAAATAATCAATATAATACAATTATTTTAATCAATCTAAATTAATCTAACTACAGTAACATAAAATGTGTAATGTGACTTTTGCGAATTCATTCAGTGAACAAGAGAGTACATCTATTTTATCGGCAACCAGGTTTAGTGTGCGCAATGTCCGCGAGAGCGGGACCCTGGCCATTAGCTTGGTGCGACCGCGCGGCAGTGCGAACAAATCAGGCCGTCTACGACGCTGTACGTACCCATCGGGCACGCACAAACCTATTTCCTGTAACACACCCGGATTGTTTGTGTTACCCCGGAACACTCCAAGGACGTATGATGCCAACGCTAGATCCCTTCTCGTCTCCAACCTGTTGTATCCCACCATGCCTAAAACAAACAAGGTTGGATACATCAAGGGATACAGAGGGTATACCCCATACAGCCTAAGGTACATGTAACGCATATATTTATTTTGTATGCGCTCCAACATGAGAGTATATTTCGCTTCATGTGGGGCCCATACAGCTGCATTACCCTCTAACTGGCTTCTAATTAGCACGTCGTACAATGCCGAGATGGCCTTAACATTCGTGAACGCTGCCGCTCTGCGAAGCACAAATCCCAGCCGTTTGTATGCCTTTTTACAAACGTTCACGATATGCTCCTGGAATCTCAGCTGCGCATCCATACGAACGCCCAGGTCTCGCACTGCTTCCTCTCTTTTCATAGGCGTGTCGTCCAATTTGTAAGTGTAACGAAGTGTTGTGTTTGCACGGCTGAATGTCATAATTAAACACTTCGAAACATTGAACTGCAGCTTGTTTTCTCGGCTCCATTCAACTACACGATCAATGTCCTGCTGAAGTCGATGACAGTCTTCCTCGTTTTTTATGGCCAGGAGCAACTTGAGGTCGTCCGCAAATAGCAGACATCTGGCATCACGTACTACGTCAGCTAGGTCATTGATCATTATAATAAATTGTAACGGCCCTACATTGCTGCCTTGACTCACGCCCGACCTAGTGAAATAAGGTTCAGACCGACAACCACTGAACTCAACGTATTGCTGTCTATCCCTCATATAGCTTGCAAAGAAGTGGAGCAATTTTGGTGTGCAACCAACTCTCGCCAACTTCGATAATAAGATGTCATTATCCACCAGGTCAAATGCTTTCCTAAAATCAAAGTAGGCGGCGTCTACTTGCACCCCTGCATCGATATGAGGAACCATGTACGTCATGGCGTTTAAAAGATTACTGGTTGTACTACGCGCAGGTCGGAAACCATGTTGTGCGTCTGATAGTTGCGAAGCCACCTGTTCCCGAACATCCCGCTGAATGGCAGATTCAAATACCTTCGCTGGTGCCGACAGAATCGCTACTGGTCTAAAAGACTCGACTGCTGTTCCATCTCCCTCTTTTGGTATGGGAATTACGCGGGTGACCTTCCAACGTTCCGGAAAGTAGGAAGTATTCAGGCACATGTTAAAAATGTGAACGAGTGGCTCCGCTAATACCGATCGACAATCACGCATAACAAATGCAGGGATTCCGTCCGGGCCTGCTGAGCGCTTGGGCTTGAGACGAGCAAGTGCCGCATGCACCTGTTCGAGTGTCAGCTGAGGGACGTGCACGCGCGCGCTGTTTGCGCCACCGGCCTCCACCGCTTTGTTTACGTCAAGCCGAGCTGGCTCCTCATTGTATACCGAAAAGAAATATTTTGCAAATTCCGTCGCGCATTCTGAATTCGATAACACTGACCCGTTTTTAATAATTTTATTTCGAGCGGTGGATTTATTTTTAGTCCTAATATAATCCCAAAAAGACTTAGGATCCTTTGCTAAATTACTCTGCGCTCTATCCTGCTGGTTTTGGTATTCCCGTTCAATATTTTCTTTAATACGCGCCCTGCATGTGGAAAAAACATTGTAATCAGCGCGCAAACCAGTGGATTTATACTGCTTGTGTAGTTTCGCCTTTAATTGTATATCAGAAATGATTTCTTTGGTATACCACTCTGGATAGCAATACCTACTCGTGTGCGCGCGCTTGGGTTGTTTCCTAGGTACACAATTATCTAAAATACCATTGAAAACATTGTAAAAACACTGCAAAGCTTCATTTGGTTCCTGAATATTATAAACAGCACTCCAATCGGTGGATACTAGAGAGGAATACAGTAAACAATAGTCTGCTTTATAAAAGTTCCATTGCGGTTCGTTTTGGCCTACAACCCCTACAGGTACCTGGTAGTCCGGAGATACGGCCACGGCGGCCGATGGAACGCGCACCTCTCTCACGTTGAGCTGCAGGGCTATCTCGAGTGGCGGGTGATACGCGTCCACAGGCACCAGGGGCTCGTCCGCCTCGCACACCTGCACGTCCTCACACAAACATACCGAGCACAACACTAAGTCCAATTGTCTCCCACTACAGTTAGGTACTTTATTCATCTGGGCGAATTCGCAAAAAGACATAAAAAAATCAAAATAATTTTTAGTGTTTTCATTACTTGAGTTTAAATTGAAATCACCCAATAAAATGACACTCTTATATTTAAGACATAATTGTTCGATGATTCCAAAAAATATCATATACTCATACTCATTTGTCTTTGGTGGTATGTAAACAACGCAACACAAAAACATGAATTTATATTTAACATGACAACACAATGAGCAGTTATCGACGTTGACGTCACCCGGTGTATTCACTCGTCGAAGTTCGAATCCGTGTGTGGCCACGAGAAACGCGCCGCCTTGCTTGCGGCCGTCAGCCCTGTCACATCGAATAATTTGGTAACCCGGTGGTACGATCTCTGCATCCATTATAGAATCATTACATCCCGTTTCCGTAATTGCAAATATGTCGGCCTTTAATGATTCTATGTTGTTACAAAAACTGCTTAACTTTGTTCGAAGTCCTCTAGCATTTTGGTAATAAAAATCGATGCTGATTTTTATACTATTTAATTGGCTTGCTGGTCGATTTACGAAACCAAATCCATTCGCAAAATTCAGCATTGACTGGCCACATCTCTGGTTGACACAACTTTTCATATACTGACTCTGGTACCGTGATAATAAAAGATGCATAGTCCCTCTCGGTTTTATGTTTGATTTTCTCAATCTTGACGCACACTTCAGAGTCACAAACCCTTTTTACATACGATGTAAGCTTTAAAATGTTATTGAAAGGTAAATGGCAGTATTAAAATCAATCTGTAATTAACCATGACACTGTGAAGCTCAACACCTAATCCGATGTGACTGGAAGCACTTACCTGCGCCATACGCTTCCATACATTATAGAGTTTGAAACTATCAAGTAGGTATTATCATATAAGTTATATCGGTACCTCTTACGACGGTTTCAAACTTAGTAATACCATAACTGCTAGTTGGAAGTAGTGTTGAACACAGGCACTGTGTGAAGTTTCGATTTCTAGTTTCGTTTTTATATACCTGTGAATGAGGAGGTCGTGGCTAAATATTAACTGCCGCACGGCTCGATCAAAGGTTAAGCAGCGCTTGCCAAGGTTGGTCTGTGGATGGGTGACCATTCATACCGAGTTTCCTCCGTGCCTTAAGCACGTTAAGCCGTTGGTACCGGCCGGTTAATCATAATACGACTCTGCAAGTTGGTTTCGGCTCATGCACGCCTTCCAAAGGTCAACGACACTAGATTCCTAGGATGTTTTAAAGAAATAAAACAAAACAATAATACCCATACGTTCCAAAGTACAATCACCACCATCGAACAATTACCGATCCCTCATGACGAATTCGAATATGAACGACCTTATTGAAAATCGTCTGAAAATTTCAGATAGCCCCATGACTCTGCGTGAATAGATCACATACCAAACAGAGCTAAACAGTGAACACAAAAGGCAAACCTTATTAAGGCATCCGTAAACTCAGATCCTCGCCAAAAATCCTCCGACAATAGTAACAAGTTTATTAGAATTCATCCGAAGACTGGCAAAGCCTGTCCAACCATGTAATGTAGACAAAATGAAAACGACCTTGTAATCTTACAAATTGGGTGCTCCGGTACTCCGAATGTATTATCTCCTCAACTTAGACTCCACTCATTCCTCAGTAATGAGTTCACCACAGAATTAGGAGAAAAACTGCTGAAAATGTAATGAGAAAATGTATTAAATTCTTTCTAATCTTCCCAACTTTGAAGAGTATACATTTTTCAGAAGAAATCTTCCACAAAATTAATGAGAGGGACGTGGATTGTTTTTAAAAGGGATTTTGTTTTTTAAAACGATAATACCTCATTTGCTTTGACTAGCTTTTTGCATGTCTAGAGGTGGAATAATAAAAAGCTCTTTGCTACCAAGACATTAATTGAAAAAGTTGGCAAAAATACTGACAATTTTAAGTTACCTACTTTGACTTTATTTTAAAATTATAAGTAGAAATGGAATATAAAACGGTATTTTAATTTTCAAGTGAAAATTCAAGCCCAGAGCAAAAACATCAGGATTAAAACAGAACAAAAGACAAAATCACCCCAAAAGGTTCCACTTTTGGGTGATTTTGCCAATATATTCCTTATTATTACCCGAAAGGACACAAGCTATCCCAATACCAAGCACCCTGAAACATCTGCAAAGCGCTGATCGACCCTTGATGATGTCTTTTAACGCCCAAAACCACTTAGTAACTTACCAATATTATAGCAACCTTCATAGTTAACGCCGACCCCAGGCTAATCTCTTATTAATTCGGGCAAAGTTACCCAATATCCCGACAAAGGAGATCCAACCTTAACTCTGAAAGTTAGAGTAGTAGTGGGCTGTATAGAAAAGTTTGCACAAAAGTCACGAACTATAGAACTCCTCATTGTTTTAGCAGTCCCTTGGAAGCGGAAAGTTATGGATGAACGCATCATGGGAATGATTGAACTCAATACTTCGGTAATGGTTTTTTAGAGAAGTTTAACTGACTGTTAAGATTTGGAATTTTCTGTAGCGAGGTATTATTTTAATGGTTTTTGTTGAGAAAGGTAAAAGGGAGAATTAAGTATTTTAAGGCGCGTAAAATTTGTAAATTAACATACTAGAAGCAATGATGTGTACCTTGTACAACTTTTTTCAAACTTCTCGTTGTTCTTACTCCTAAGAAACGAGAAAAGCTCGGTTTGAGATTCGAATTGGTCGTTTCCTATGGAGAAGAATCGGCAAAAAAAACAAGGGTTACTCTTTTAAAAATATATTTTCACAAATGAAAAATATCTAAATAAAAACAGAAACAAGGGATAAGCAAAATTATAGATTGTATTTACGTTACGTTTTTAAACCATTAAACAGGAGTTGTTTGAACTTTGAACTGATGAACCTCCTCAGGAAAATTACAAATAAATAGATACTTTGAACTTTAGAAAATCTTATTTTCGTATTGATACAATACAATGACTAAACAATACAAGAATAGGAAGCCAATAATAAAGACTACAATATCATACACCTACTCAGATTTCACGCGAAACTTTTCAGAATCAACAAAGAGCACACAAATGTCATTCCACCTCTTACGGCATACTTATCACGATCCCACTCCACCTGATTGGACCATCTCCTCAGGTCTCAAGCAATTACGTCACGACAACTCGATCAAACCGCACGTCAACGCATCCATTCGGATTTCGCCGGAGTAAGGGTGCTGTTCCACTAAAGATGTGTGTGGGATAGCTAGGAAGTGCGTGAAGAAAAATCCACCAATGGGATTCTTCATTTTCCTAGCATGGTTAATCAAAACTCTGATAGAAAAGGGGCTAGCGGAGTTGGTTGGTGTAACATACAGAAAAACGGAATATGTGCGAGACATGCAAGCGTGTGAATGTCTGCGAGGAATTTGTTTAAGGAATGTAGTAAGTTTAGGAAATTAGAGCTACTGGATTACCAGTCAGCGAGCACAACTCAAGAAAGACCGCTACGCGTCCTCTCAGAATTAACTATACACTTGCTACGCATTGTCATATCGCGACGCCTCGCTACCTCGCTCATTTTTGCTGGAAACAAACACACATTTCTACATCTCCGCTACCCATCCTCTCACCGCTTAACTACCTCGTACATCTGTGATAGAAAGCAACCGAAACCTCAGCAATATGTCGTATTCGACGCGTCGAAGCCCTTATTCGTCGGAATGACGTTTTCGACGTCCGGTGTTCGGCGGCGGGCGTTCAAGTGTAAATGATGTGCCAACGCTGGCATAAACGTCACACGGCCGCGATCCGGCCAATGGGGTGGAGGTACGAATGGATTGTTATGCTGCTTTTGTTTTTGCTTTCAGGGAGAGGAAAGTTGAGTTGGTCTATGCAATCTTTTGTTTTTAATCTTTCAGCAGAATCGGGTGTTAACGTTCCCAATGCATAAAGTCCAGCTTCTTCTCCCAGAAGGGCAATTTCCGTGTTTATAAAGAACGTTTGCATTTGCATCGTAGTCACTGACTGTCGAAACAACCTCATATTTCCATACATTATTGACTTTATAAGTCGTTGAGATGATATTGCAACTTGAATTTCCCTTCATATTACGGGTGAATAGTACCTGTAAGCTGGCAAAACATAACGATAAGTAAAATTTATGAGACCTTAAATAGTATGCTAAAAATCTAATAAACTTCTAGTTTTCTCGTTCAGCTATTAAACAAGGTGAAGACGACAAAACGACAATAAATCAAGACACTGGCAATACTTGTTCATACGAATATGTTGTCTTTTATAAGACATTTGACTTCACTAACTGCAACAGACTGATTGAAATATTTCGTCAGAATAGTAGTCACCGTCCTTGACTAGTTTGAGTTTTATTGACGTTCTATGCAACTAGAAAGTTTATTTTTAATTTCGGTGACAGAATTTATAATAGTTTCTAAATATTCTTATGAACCAGCATTGCCAGTGTTTTCATTTACTGTCGTATCTATGTCTCCACATTGTATAAGATAAATGCCAATATAATTTAGCCAATCAAGTTGATGGAAACTGAACCAGCTCACAATTTATATAGTCGCTAGGCGGCACTAAAAAATAAGTTCCAATTCATGAATCAAACCTACCTATCCACTTTAACAGTCAACTGGGATTATAGATCAAACAAAAAGTGTCAATAACCTTTATAAGTGTACAGTCACAAGTACTTGGAGATAACTTATTACCTCCTTTGATAACACCTCTAAACATCGTACCTCTATGGTTCAAAGCACACTCAATTTAAATTGTGAGCTCGATTTAGATCCACGATTTCAATCAACTATTACATGCTACGTGCCTTGTGAAACACCATATCCTATCGATTTATACATTTTTTTTAAACTGTTCAAATGAACAATTTGGCTGAAAGATAATTATTTGGAGTGGCGATCGCCGATCGGAACCCGCAACATTGGAAGACTTCCCACCAGGTAGACCGATGACCTGGTTAGGGCTCTAGCAGTGGACGTATTTCTACTGAAATGATGATGACATTTTTCAGTTTCATTTTTAATATCCCAGATCTTCTTGGTCAAACTTAACGTCACGTCACAAAATGATTTTGAATGCAATACCTTCATTATTTTATTTTTTTAATTAAGCTTCCTAAATTGTCAGATAGGATTTCACTTCAAAATCTTTTTTAAACCATTTGCTTTTCTTCTACAGCACAAAAATATGCTCCTTCAAATTTTTTTGGAAATCAAAATAATTTATATTTTGTTGTGCCCCAGAGAGCCTAAACAAAATGACATTCTATCAGCGAAAACAATATTGTCAAAAAGTCCTGAAAGTTTTGAAATTGGCAACCGCATATTATTTTATCTAGAGCCTCAGGCAATACAGACTTTACTTGAACCACTTCGAAGTTACACTTGACAATTAATTTTACTAGCTCCACGTTCACGTCCAATAGTCACAGTCCATTTGAACTAAGGTTCGATTTGGGGCAGGATTTCAATCATTGGTCACAGGTTGGCATAGTGCTGGCCGCAAAAATGCCATTAGGTACCTTCTAAAGTTTCAAATTATTCTTAGAACAAGTCGAACGATTTTCTTTTGTTTTTATTTTTAAATCATTCTAGAATGTGTTAAATGGTGGGAAAGAATGATCAGCAGAGATAACAAGCGCTGCTTTCCAATGACATTTTAAAAGAAAGATACGCTACGTTCATACTGAGCGGCGTTCAGATATCATTGCGTTGCTATTGCAAATGAACTTACCGTACGACTGCGATAGATAATACGGAACGTATGATACAGAAAGAGATAGCTATATGACAAATTACAACAAATCTGAATTTGTCTGCAACAATTTGCGCGCGGTAGTGCGATATCTACCTCTTTTTTATATAATTCATTGCTGCTTTCCACAAGATCCTACTAATATTATAAACGCGAAAGTTTGTATGTATGGATGGATGGATGGATGTTTGTTACACTTTCAAGCAAAAATTACTGAATTAAATTTGATGAAATTTGGCACAGTTAGATTATAGTCTGGAATAATACAGAGGATACTTTTTATCCCGGGAATATGTTCCCTTGGGATCATTTTCGACAATCACGGGCGGAGCCGCGGGTGGCAACTAGTCTTACATAAGATCATCATAGTGATCTTCCTACACCCACCTTACCGTCGGGTATTATTTTACCCAGTAACTGGGTTGTGAAGGTCAGGTAGGCAGCCGGTATATGTCAAATATCTATATTCAACTACTTCTGACTGGATTGGAAACCGACCTCAATATAGTTATGAAAATAGTAGGCAGGCAAAGATAGTTGCTACCTTCGAATACACACATACAGACAGACATATCCCCCAAGAAGTGTCGCCACAACAACTGGTCCTGTGCGTCTCACATCCATCGACTACCAGCGACCCTCACTAGGTCATCGGTCCACCTTATGGGAAGCCTTCCAACACTGCGTCTCCAGGTATGCGGCGCCACTCCAGTTCTTTTCGGCCCCATCGACCATCTATTCTGTGAGCAATGTGCCCTGCCCACAGCCACTTCGATTTAGCGATTCTTCTGGCTATATCGGTAAGCATACTCAGTGGGAAATCAAACATTTTGAAGGTATAGTTTTATCATTAATCCTATAAAAGTCTTGAGAACTTAAAGGACTATTACTTTGTTAAAATCCTTTTTAGAGTAGTTCTAAGTCTGTTTTACGTCTCAAAACGGTACTCCAGACAATAATTTAACGCTAAAATTCTAGTCTAGACATAAAGATAATGCTTTATAAACTTTAATATAGTACTTAACAAAACGAAAATTTACTGTTAAGATGGTGATGATGAGCAAGAATGAAAAAACAAATCAAACGGTAGACTTCTTTTCATCATATTATCGAACTACTAAGTAGCTATAAAATGACCATTGACCATTAACAAAGTAAAAACTTCAGGATCTAGGAGGTTAAATAAAGCGCAGTATACTTTCCAATGCTTCGTTATATTTTTCATAATATTCAATTTAATAAAATTATTAACCAAAACATGTTGAACATTTCATGGAAGGAGAATAATCACGAATGCCACAGATTCAAAATCCCCGCCTCATAAACTAATGCTCATTTACTTTAAGTAGGTACTTTAAATTCAACTATATCAAAATTGGAACATTCGAAATAACTTCTTAATGCTTGTTCATTTTAAGTAGTTTGATGTTCAGATTTAAAAATAGAATATCAACAAAATAATAAAAGATTACAAAAGTCAAATTCTATTAGCGAATGCAATTGTAGAAATGGCAAAATATAAAGGATTGATCACGTAACATTTCGACAGCGTTCGTGTATCCCATTAATGTTTGTCATTTTGACAACCGCCTTCGCCGCGCCACCACTGTCAAAATGACACTTGTCAGACACACAGAGCCTCTGGATAAAATTACATTCTATCAGCTAAAGTGATTTCGTACAAGCAAAATACGCCGAAAAATAAGGGTTAAGAATTTTGCAATAATTCTTAACCCTTATTTTTTGCCGTTAACGTGTAAAGTATAAGCAGGGAAGTATGTCAAAATGTATCCCGCAAAAATTTAACCCCCGTGTGTTCATTTTTAGTTTTTTTTTAGTGTGTTCTTATGGGGTCGTCGGTTGTCTGGCTGTTTGTCTGTCAGTCTGTCTGTCCGTCTGTCACAGCCAATTTTCTCCGAAACTATTGGACCAATTCTGTAGAGTATTTTGAGTATTAGGGCCACTTTTGGGCACCATAAAGAAAAATGAAAATAAGAGTTTTTCAAACTGTACCGTGTGACGTATCAAAAAAGGTCTTGTTGTGAGGGTTTCTTATATTTTTTTTTAATTTTAATTAAGTTTTGAAGTTATTTAACAATTTAGATGAAAAATGGCCATTCCTCTCCCTTATCTCCAAGACTACTGAGCCAAAAATTTAGAAAAAAATACAATTTTTGAAAATTAAAAACTATTTTGTTAAAAATGAGCACTTTCCTTTAGTTTTCCAAATGTTTAGTTTTCCAAACTTCCCAGAATTTGATCCTTATTCGTGACACTTTCAGGTAGTGTAATTATACATGGTGTGTTTTTTCTTTGATTCCTGATTAGGAAAACCAATTTTTCAAAAGTCCAATAATGCAGATATAGTTTTCATCAAAATCGGGTTCGAGACTCCTTTCAGTGTTTTTTTATGTTCCTCATAGTCTCGGATTTGGCCATCCACGCACACTTTAAAAAATCATCCTATATATCACAATCACAAACGTAATTTGACATGACCTTTCCCCAAATCAATGACCGCATCAGCCCACGTCACGTTCAACCCTTCTTTACTCCTACAATAAGCAAAGACATCACGGATAAGCCATTCTTATCTTCCAAAGGTACTCAACGTCCAAGAGAGCTAAACTTAATACATTTCCCAGTAAGCACTGATTACTTGAAAGCTCTTGGTTGGCACGTAGTGAAACAATGCAGCCGTTGGAAAACGTTGATCACGTGTACTTATGTGGTGGTATTGAAGATGACACGTTTCGGGTATTGGCTGGATGAAATGTAAGAAATCAATAAACAAAATGAAACGTTTTGTGCCGTTTGGGTATAGGAAATTGTGAAATTTTTCATTATTTATGTTACGTTCATATTTTTGGAATGGCCATAAAAAGGTATTTTCATGTGTATATTTTTGTAGAAGAAATCCGTTTCTAAATAAAAGAGCATCGACATTGGTTTTTAATTGATGCATTTCAGATATTTGTAACTTACTTAACTTTGAACGGATATAAAAAGTTATTTTTATATTTTGTATAGAATTATAAATTTTAAAGATGTCCCCGAAGAACTGCCAAAAAAAATAAAAAAATCATTTCTCCATAACTATCAAAAATCGTGGAACATTCATGGGGTATTTTCGGATACCAATAGGTATGAGGGACCTAATTCTTTTTTATTTGGACCATTCTGTAAGTTGACTCATTTAAACATAATTTTTTTTTCATTTAGTTTCATGTTTAAAGTATATATTATTATTTATCTTATATTATTATTTAAGTAGTATGTATTAGTAATATATTGATTTTAGTCATATTCTTTTATTCGACTCTCCTTTCGCGGTTATGCTGGAAGAGATTTCTTTAGAAATAAGCATCACCTTTGTACCTATTTTTCTGTTCCCTTCTTCTTTTCTATTTGTTAAATGTGTGTACATAAACTGTTAAATAAATAAACTAACGAAATATGTTATGACAAGATCGCTTATTATTTGGAAGTTTAGCACCTACCAGTATTATTCTACTATCAATCTTTTATATAAAACATTCATACTACTCAATCTGTCAAAATCGTAAGGCTCACCTTCTGTTACTTTGGCCCAATAAGACCTTACTTACCTACGATTCCTTCGAAAAAAGCAAACTTTATGTTATGTGAAAAGAATTCCGTCTATACATTCAACCAGAATTTTATTACAACCTATCAGAAAAAAACATTTATTTTTTTCCTTCCATTACATACTTTACTACCTCAACCACATTTCATCAATGTTTAAACAGCATTATCAAATGAAACCGTTTGAACGCGTGGGTAAGAAAAACGAAATAAGTACTTAGGCCGAGGTTTTATGCCGTAGTTAACTAAACCATTGGTTAAAATTGTGATAAAAATTTCAAACTACAGACTAAAAAAATCTAATTAGTCCGTCAGATAGATTTCCAAACAATATTGGACACGTATTTTTTTTTGTCACGTAAACAAAAAATTAAGACGATACAGTGCGTTGAAAACTCGTGTGACGTCACTTGTCAGTACACTTTTTATCTTTGATGCGTTTTATCTTCATAAATTAGATAATTAGAGATTTAATAAAATAAAAATACGTTTCCCAATATTTTTCAATAATCTAACTGACAGACTGTATATATAATCATATATTTTTTTAACCCAGGCAACATCCTTTTTGTTAGGTATCTAACTAACTCTTATGATAAATGCGAAAGTTTGTATGAATGGATGGAAAATTGTTGCTAAATCAGGCTGGAACGGCTGAGCACATCTAGATGAAATTTGGCATAGAGATCGATTATAGTCTGGAATAGCAGATACGCTACTCCAAGAGTATGTCCCCTAGGGATAATTTCGAAGCCGCTAGCAGAAGCTACTCAACTAATAGTTATTTTAGTTCTGTATGGTGTCGGACGTAAAAGAATTGTACCATCCCATCACTTCCCGTGGGTGTCGTAAGAGGCGACTAAGGGACACACCAGAGAATGGACAGCAGTATTCTCTGTACATTGCAATAGCTACACTGCGATCGCGAACCCGCTCGTCGAGCGTGGCGTTTATGGCAAACCCCACCCAAGAGCGTGGCTCTTAGGGGAGGCCTATGTTTCAGCAGTGGATCTCTTTCAGTTGATATGATGATGATGAATAGTTATTTATTTAAACATTGGTTAAGCTAACTATTGATCAAAAAACGTACGTTAACGCCTATCATTTTAAACCATTGGTTAACTACGGATCAAAAAACTCGCCTTTAGAGTTAGCGATTCAGTTTCACGTGCGGTCTTAAGTGAGGTGGTACGTGATCGAAGAAGTACTTATAATGTACTTAGGTGGGTGTAAGGAGAAAATCTTAAAGGTTTGTCTTTTTTAATGGAGTTAAGTATTTTTGTGGAAACTTTGGACTGTCGTGGGTTTAATTTAACCACAGTGAATCAAGGAAAAAGTCCAGTGACATTATCGCGGAATAAAGGGGATTGGAAAAGGAGGCCTTGGTTTGCTCTGTAGTCGAACAGAACGAGGCGAGAATAAAAATGATAACCTTTTTGTTGTGAATTATGTAATTATAATGTACCTTTGGCTCGCGTCTCTGCTCGTGTTAAAGTAATCTATAGCCATCTCCAGGTTCTTCTAACTATCTGTAAGTACCTAAATGAATCAAAATCAGTTCAGCGATTAAGCCGAGAAATAAATTATTTGAATTTGAATTTAATGAAAAATTTAAAATATCAGTCTAAACTTGCTAAAAAAGTGTTAAAAAACACGCACAATTGCACATGGATACGAGACAACGTTATGCCTTGCAGAGTGAGAAATCACCTACAAACTAAAAATGTATGAAAACACCGTAATGAATTCCAATAAAAATCTATCAACATTTCCAAATATACGCTCAACTTCCGAATTCAAATTCCGAACCACTCCAAACAAAAAACGATCGTAAAACAAACATCAAATTGTTTTATCAATGACAAATAAACATGTTCTCGATTCAGAGTCAATCGTGACTCGGAAAGTCGAGACAAATTCCTTCGTCTCCCTGTTGTCTATACAACGGTAATTTACCCTTTTTTTAGTAACTCAACCAGATTTCTCAGAGTAACGGACGTATAAGGCTGTGTACGCATGTGGCGTTTTTTATTTTTTTGTAGGATCAATCTGATGGTCTCTACTTTACCCAGTATCTGGGTAAATACTTGTGCCCTTGGCAAGAGTGGTCTCAGATTTACTGGATTCTTACTTCCCGTTTAGACTGTCAAAGATGCACTTATGCACCATTTGATATTTTTTGCAAACAACATAATATCCGCCTTCGTCCGTGCCATCAGGGAATGACTTGCACACTTACGGCCGGTCTCAATAACGTATCTACCTTTAATATTAGCTACGAACAGTAGCTGAAACTTCATATTTGCCTTTGAAACATGACGTTACAGCTACTGTGGGTAGCTAATTAAATAGATACGTTATTGAAACCGCCCGTTTCTCGTACCTTAACATTGGCAAATCATGGAATGTTGATCGCTGGAGCCATAAAAAAAAAAAAAAATTGAATTGAAACCGGCCGTTAATAAATGGGCCTCCGAAGACGGGCATAGCAACGTAGCATCAAGGGATTATTATGTACCTACATATTATGTTGGAAAATAAAGTATATATTGAATAAATAAAAGTGAACTCAACCTTTAAATCGATATTCACTACTGAAAATCTTTCTAGAATACGGACGCTAGTTAGAGTACCCTCAATGCTTAAATAAACAGAAACAGCGGAAACCCTCTTCATTTCAGTAAGGAACTGCAAATTAAAATAAGCTGTTTATATAAAGACTCAAAAGGAAGAAATCGATATGGCTAGACGAGGAACCTCTTTAGTATTAAAAGTAATAGAAAAACAAGTACTCCAAGTTGCCATCTTTCAATAGCTCGCCTTTTTCGCAAAAAGTTTGTATTTCTAACATAGAAATTAAATTTTGCGTTGAATATTTTAACAGGCCAAACGCTTGCGTAATCTTTCGGGATTGCTCAACTTTCAATGGCACGAGTAAATCTATTTAAGGTTGATTCACACATGTCTGGAACGTGGACGGACTGTGGTCCGTCACAACGTAGACGAACACATCCGGGGCACGGCCCGGCCAAGTGTGAACGAGTTCATGTAAAAAAAATTTTTTTGAGCTTTTTAAGGATCACGGTGCGTCCACGCCCTGGGCACGACCTGAATATGAGTGAATTAATCTCTACTCGTGTGTACAACCCCTTCTACGACTTCCAAATCCCATTATAATTTCGCGGTGTGAGAGACACACAGCTCAACAGCACAAATAGCGCTATCTCTTTTTCACAACGAAGTCATGATAGCATTGGCACGTCATGGTAAGGGGGAAGGTCGTGTAATAATGATGTATGGTTTCCAAAGTACCCATAATAGCCTATATATACTAAGAGATCATGCATTTTATCAAATTGTAAAACTAAGATCGTAAATGTGTTTAATTTTTTTTTTTAAGTTTTGACAGTAACTAAAACACTTCCTCAAAACAACATCAATTAATAATATAAAACAAAATAAAACATCTATTAATTAAATTTATGATCGTTTTATTGAAATGATCTCAGGAAAACATATTTAAATGTCAGAAGCCAAAATATCACACTAATATTATAAAGGCGAAAGTTTGTGAGTGTGTATGTTTGTTAATTCTTCCTTTCCTTGTTAATTCCAATTTTAATAAAATTTGGTATGCAGGAAGCTGACACTCACACACTTTTTATATAATATGCACTAGCTGCGCGGGTAACACCGCGGGGCGCAGCTATAGTAGGCGCCAGATAAATGTGGAATAAAGTACATTGACCTTTCCCTAATAACTGTTCATAGGTACCCGAACAATTAAATATGAATCGTTTTTCATTATTAGACAATGTTAAGGATCACGAGAGATGATGATTCGGGACAGCTTTGTGTCATTAATTCCGTTTTTCAAATTCAAAATGTCAATAATTGTAGGTGGGTCAATGACCGTTATTCCACGATTATCTGGCGCCTACTATAGTCATAAATCATTTCTAACTTGTAGCGGCATCAATGCCGCCATATGAAAAACTAAGAAACGAAATTTGTAGGGCAACAAAAAGAACCGCAGCGCCATCTACGCCGAACTAACATCGAAATCCTGAATCGCGCAAGCAAAGTTCTCCGTGCGATTTGAACACATACAACAGTCCGAATATCAATTATCGGGCAGTTGCCCACCAGACACAACAACCGTCTGGTTCGGAGGATCCTCCCCTTTTCGGTGGAAGTATGCGGGACTTTACTCTCTGTTGCGCAAACCTCCAAAAACTTATAAAAATAATCTGAACATGCGAAAGCTGTTAGAAGTAAAATGGAATACTTTCGCATTTTCCGCGACAACTTATTAATGGTAATAGAGCTTTTCCATGAGGGACGTGACATTTAGAAAACTCACAATGAAATGGAAGAAAAGCAGAAAGATTAGAGAATTAATAAAGGTTAAAATAAGGTAGTGGACCGATGATTACGACTTGTTTTTTAATTGACATCGGAGACCTATGATTTTGTGATTAGTTTATACTGAGTATCTCTGGAGAACTTTTTATCTTAGTGAGTGATATAGTCAGTAATCTCTACCGCTCACTATTCTGTACTAGCAACATTTTGGAAAAAGGTAAAAAAAAATGGAAAAGTAAGAAAAAACAGCTTAACTGTAGTTTCAAACCAGGAAATAGACGAGAATAGGTGTATTTAAACCACTTTTTTGTGTGTTGGCACACCACAGAGTTTTTGGGTACTAGTAACATTTCCAGAAGAATTAAAAACATGGTGAAAACCAAAAACCAGCAGAACTGTAGTTTCCAACCAGGAAATAGACGAAAACAGCCAATGTAAGCCACAATTACAATAAAAAATAACCGCCAAAAATTCACAGCGTTTTCCCGCAAATCTATAACTGGACTAAACCAGTTCCGTCCCGTCACGCCCATCGAAAACGGGACACAAAGGGGCACTCCGCAATCACGCTGTTTGTAAATCTTTCACGTAGGCACGTGTGCCAGAATATTGAGTATTGACTCACTCGGTTGCATACTAAATAATAATCGTGCTGCCTACTAAATATTGTGGTTGGTGGGACTTAAGTTATTGCTATCACGCTTGCTTTCTTAGGGGTGTGTCAGTGTGAAATTTTTCTTTTTCGCTGTGCTCTTCTGTCTTGCCCTGAAAACTTAGGTTGAGAGATTCCCTAGCATCAGCTAATCTTTCCTTCCTTAAGTTTAAGGAACTCACCAGAGAATGTGCAGCGGAATTCTATGTGCTTTGCAACAGCTACACTGCGATCGCTAACCCAACTGCCATCATCCCCGGCCACCGAAGGCGCGGGCCGGCGGACGGCGAGCGTTCCGGCTCGCTGCCCGATCACCACCAGGCCCGGGTCGATGGCGCGTTGTGTTCCACACGCGCCTCAAGGAAATGTCAGCATAGAAGACGGGGCCCACCAGGGCCAGAGCCTGCAGGGGTTGCGGAATTTATTCGAAAGAATCACCGCGGCCCTAGAATGCATAGGTATTTAGAAGGCATACGGATGGGTTTTAGTCAGTAAGGCTGATACGCCCGTCCGCTCCACCCAGAGCGGAAGAAGTCATTTTATGATTCCTTATCCTTAAAAAAAAAGCGTGGTGATTATGGCAACCCCCCCCACCTTGGGGAGGCCTACGTCCAGCACTGGACGTCTTTTGACTGGTTTTAAAAGACTGGACTGGTTTGATACCAGTCCAGTCTTTTAAAATGTCACGTGAAAACTTAGATAAAGTGAGCGTCAAGCGTCAAGCGAACTGTCATTACATCAACCTGAAGCTATGGCTTGACATCATCATCATCGCAGCCGAGGGACGTCCACTGCTGGACATAGGCCTCCCTTAAGTGTCGCTACAATAACCGGTCCTGTGCGTCTCGCATCCATCGGCTACCCCCACCAGGCCATCGGTCCACCTTGTAAGAGGTCTTCCAACGCTACGTCTTCCGGTACTGTGTACGGTATAGCTTGACAGCTCACATCAAACTGCACTGTAGTAGTGCTAATCTGTAAACATCTTACAGTGAACACTTACATAGGTGAAGTGAGCTGTAAATTCATAGCTTCCGGTCTATTCTTATGTTCAGTTCACCAGGGTTTTCAAGGAAGTGTTTTACAGAATTGCATAACAGGCGGAATTATAGCTCACTTCACTAAGGTTATAACGGTAAGACTTTAGAACAGTACTAGTATAATGGGAATTCCTGCAAAAACATAGCTGGGTACTCGTAACGCTATCAGCACCTCTTAGAATAAAGGTTCAGTACCGCTAAGCACTAAGAACAAAAGGCTTCTGGTTCCTAAAACCCTTCCCATTTTCCATAGAAATAACTTTGTTACCATACCTCCACTCATTCCAATTTTCCTCTATTTCCTTCGACATAATCTCTTCAAGGAACAACTTCAGAAATCAAATTTCCTTTTTCAAATAAAGATGTATTTACATAGATACAGTCAACATCAAAAGTATGCGAGAATTTGTCTCCAAACTTATTTAATGAGGGTTACTCATTAATAATTAAAAGTCGGACGATTCGAGGAGTCTCGAGCAGAAATTACTCAGAAAAGTTAAGTTGGAGCCAAGTTTATTTATTTGATGGAAACATATTTCCAACCATTTATCTTTGAGAGTTGGGTGGGTATTTGAAGGATGGAAAGTTTTTTAAAATTCATTTTTAGGGTTCCGTATCCAAAGGGTAATTTTATTAAGCGTCCGCTGTCCGTCCGTCTGTCACCAGGCTGTATCTCATGAACCGATATAGTTAAACAGTTGAAATTTTCACAGATGGTGTATTTCTGTTGCCGCTATAACAACAAATACTAAAATCAAAATAAAATAAATATTTAAGGGGGCTCCCGTACAAAAACGTGTTTTTTTTGCCGTTTTTATAGATAATGGAACGGAATCCTTGGCCGGTTTTTTTAATAGATTCTGTCAGTGGATTCAAAAGTCATCCCATGGGAACATAATTCCGGGAGTATAAAAGGTATCCCGTGTCCCAATCCAGGATATAGTACATATACCCGTGCGCCAAAATCCAAAAGATATCAAATAGACTGAGTTAATTTCTCATTTATAATTAAGTTTGGATAGATGATCGTCTCACTCGATCTGTTGGCAAATAGGCAAACAGTTCTGGACTGGGAAAAAGTGAGGCATGAGATTTTTCTGCTACATCCTGCTCCGCAGCCACTAGGGCGCACAAACTAATGTGTTAGCATTTGGAAACATTGTTTGACCAGCTGAAGATTGTAAGAACGCAATATTTTCATTGTAGGTATAGACTCCATTTATTTAGCATTGTTTAATTTCATGCATTATCGGCACATGTGTGAGTACTGTGTACAGTGTACCTTAACTTATAACTATCATTTTTCGGTGTCTCGAATTGAATGTACCGTGTACGGTTGGGAGTGTCATGCTCACTCAAAAGTCGGGCTGATGGTGGTGCATGCGTTGGATCGTTTGGCTCCCTTCAAAATGGTTGAGCCGAATGGTGCTAGCACATGCGTCATGTTCGTGAACGGGCTCTGACAGCTTGGACTGGTCATTTCTCAGCGGCCAGGGTTTATTTTAATTGCTTTATTGAATTGTTCTTTTCACTCCGGACGCTTTTATCCTGCACGTCTTTTACATCGTTCTCACATATGTATATGTATAATTTCAACAGGAATAATGTAACCATAACTTTGTGAAAAATATTATTTTTAAAAGAGTGTCCGAGGAGTTTTTCGCACGTTCTTCGCCATAGGAATCTACACTTTGGAACGTGCAAAGAAAGATCTTCGTCTTTTTGACCGACCGATTTTGACAATTCAAAAGTGCCTGTAAATGGTCTAATTGAAATAAATGCTTTGAGTTTTGAGTCTTTGAGAGGAGCTCGTGGCTAAATAATAACAGCCGCATGGGTCGATCTTTAAGGTTAAGCAACGCTTGCCGAGGTTGGTCTGTGGATGGGTGACCATCTTAACATACCGAGACTCCTCCGTGCCTCGGAAATTACGTTAAGCCGTTGGTCCCGGCTGTCATTTGTAGATCTTTGGCAGTCGTTACGGATAGTCAGAAGCCAAATAATCTGACACCAGTCTTGCCAAGGAGTACCGTGTTACCCAGTTAATGGGTTGTGGAGGTCTAGTAGGCAGCCGCTCAACGTAAAATACTGGTATTCAGCTGAATCCGGTTTGACTGGAAGCCGATCCCAATATAATTGGGAAAAGGCTAGGCAGATGATGAGTTTTGAGTCGTTGAGTCTTGAGTCATTGAATCTTTAACATAGATACTACGTAGTGGCGTTTGTAGCGGTGGCCCCTTCGAACCCAAACCCTACAATATTTTGGGACCAAAAACAAGAACTAGGACTGAAATCTTTTTTTCAGGAGAAAAGCTTTCATTGTTCTATCTGCCATATAATTGATTAGCATACACTAGTTTCACGAACATTAAGAACATTTAACGGCCAAGTCATACTTTTTTAACGAGTTTGTAGGATTTGTAGAGTTAGGCCTTTTCTAGAGTTAAGGGGCTTAGTACGACTGATAACGGATAACTTTTAAATAGCGAAAGTGAAGTCTCGACAGTCAATTTATATGAAACTAGCTTATGCCCGCGACTACGTACGCGCATATCTCATTTTTCCTGTTCCCGTAGGAATTATGGGACGAATTATACACCAAAATCTTCCTCATGAATAATCCATTGGTGAAAACCGCATGAAAATCGGTGTAGTAGTTTTTGAGTTTATCGCGAACAGACGGACAAACAGACGCGACGGAGGACTTGGTTTTATAATATGTAGTGATGTTTTTGGTTGAATATTTTCTTCTCAAGTAGTCAGCTCAAGCTAAAAAATATAGTTTCTGTTCCAGGAAAAATCCACTTACCAATGACAAAAGTTAAACTAACAATCGAACATAGACGTTTGACTTTTAAAACTAACAGCACACGCAAAGTCTTTCTCAAACTACCCAACTACGAGGAAACTACAATACTTTAGCACTATAACTAGAAAACTATTAAATGTTTGACCAAACCGCTCCAAACACAACTCGTGAACAAGCACTTCTAGGCCTCGGCTATAGAAAGGAGCTTACGCGGGAGGTAGGGCAGGCAAGAAATATAAAACATAATATGCAATCGCCGAGTTTCCATACAGAAGGACATGTAGCGTCATCTACATGAACACATACGAACTAAGAACTAGACCTGACGTCACACAAATCCTACATCGCGCTATCAAAGCTATCTGCGCGACCAGAGTGAGTTCTACAGAGACCTGAGCTATAAAAATTTTGAAGCTACGTTCGCTCTCGCATGTCAGTCGCATGTCATTCAAAAATTTATTGCTTCAAAACCAGCCAAATGCGAGCCGGACTCGCGCTCGAAGGGTTTCGTACCATTATCTATTTAAACGGCAAAAAAATCACGTTCGGCGTATGGGAGCCCCCCAAAAAGATTTGTTTTATTTTAATTTAATTATTCATTTTTAAAGTGAATATTTCAAGCGTCTACATGTTGTCGTTATCAATATCAAGCAAAAACGAGCAAAAAAATCACGTTTGTTGTATGGGAGCATTAAATATTCAATTTATTCTGTTTTTCAGTATTTGTTGCTATAGCGTCAACAGAAATACAACATCTGTGAATGCTGCCCGCTACAAAAACTCCCGATACACTTCGGTAATTTAATCGCGCCCGCCAGCGCGTCTGCACCCGCTCAAGTAATCACGCGGTTCCTCTGGACAAGGCCTTACACCCTTTGAGCGAAACTTTGCGAATAGAACCTGACCGCTGACATACGTCACAAGCGACGATTAATCAATTAGCTATCGAATTCAGCGGAACCCTTGTTTATTTCGCGACGACATTTAAGGAGCATGCGGTTTTGGATTGTAGATCTATTTGTGGAACCCTGAAATGGGATTTATTGAGATTTTGGTAAGGGTTTTTACCGAAACACAAGTTGCACAGGTTTTTAGAACACGGCAATGCTATGCCCGGACATATTTTATTACCTTAACATATGTAGGTACCGTACATACTCGTTCCACTTGAAAAGTTTATTTCAAAAGATTTACTACAAGATTTTTACCAACTGATCTATCCAAAAGACGGGAAGTATTGCATCTGTTAATGATGCTTTATCATTATACGTTTAAAAGTAAAAAAATAACAAAAGTCCAGCTGACCGATTCCAGCCATGGTGGCCAATCTCGACGGAGGGGACATATTATAGTACACAATTGTGTGCGCAAACACAAATGTGCTCCCTATTCCATCACAATAATAATCCGATGAAAATAAAAGGGTTTAAAGTACCACATTTGGTGTTATATTTTATTTCACAAACGTAAAAAATACAGTTTCTAAAACATTTTCTAAATGCTCCACAACAGCGCTAATGAATCGCAAATAAACGACTAAGTTTACGTTCCCCGATGCATAAAATATTCCCTATTATTCCTATTCTGTCTACGAAAAACGTTGCAAAAGAACACTGAATTCGAAATACTTGATTTTCGTTCGTGTAGAATGGACAGATTTTATTTTAGCAACAGTTTATTGGAATTCCGAGACGTTATTCGGCTAACCATGCTTCGGACTACGTAATCTTCGCATTTCCTTATCCATACTCGGGCAGGTTTCCGCAACTTCACGACTAAGCGCGTATTTTGCGTGCAGGTGGGACAAATGTGTCATTCGATCCACCCCAGCTCCCCAAGGAAGGCCAGCAACGCCTTGGTGTTACAACTGTCTCACAGAGGGTACCTGAGTTTCCGAAGTACTTAGCCCTGTAATCAGCGACTACCGGGCAGCTTAGTAGCAGGTGTGCTGCTGTCTCGTCCTCCTCCATGCAGGCTCTGCAGAGTGGGCCGTCAGTGACTCCTATGACATAGAGGTGTTTATGAAAAGACCCATGGCCACTTGTGACGGCTGTGACTGTACGCAACTGCTGTTAAGTAAGTCTCAGGGCTTTGGTAAAGGATGTAACGAAAAGGTGGGGTCATGTTTTAAAAACTGGCACTGTCCATGAGATGAATTTCTTCAAAGAATGGGCAAAAGCAATTTTTTTGACAAAATATGTCCACAACTTTCCAATACAGCATGTATACTCAAAGGTCCTGATCGAGAAATGGTGATATTTTATGACATAGAGTAGCAAGCAAGCAGGCGGGTGAACTGATTGTGTGAAGTGCTCTGCCCCGCCTGCAATACCTAGCAGGGTACCAAAAGAGCATTGCTTACGCTTGTTAAGGACTCCATTCAATCTTTGTTTGAAGTGGACAGTCCACTTCGTAGTTTCCAGAAACCACAGAAAAAACTCATTCTGTATTCATATACGTGGTAGAAAGTATCGTGTAAATTTTAAATTGTTTCTACCACGTGGTGATAAAAACTATAATATGTAGAGAAAGATGCTTGTCCCGTGCAAAAACCAGCGGGGATAAAGTTAGTTTCTTTAAAGCGTATAAGCGTATCCAAACGTCTTTTATAATGCGCACAGCAAAGGAGTGGAACTCTCTACATGCGTCTGTGTTTCCGAACGCATACAATCCTTATCTCTTCAAAGTAAGAGTGAACAGGCTTATTCGGGCTAAGCTCACTCCATCGTCGACTTTGTCTCTGTTGTTGGTTTAAAAACATATAGTGGAATAAAAAAAAAACCTTACCGAACGACAATGTAACTGAAGTACACAACTATTTTTGTTAGCGTTCGTTATACGCGGCGTATTGCCAAAATTCAGCGGACTTCAACAGACTTCCAACCGGCTTTGACATCAAGAAGTTGTTTGTGAGCACGCCAATGTGGCGTGTAATGAACCGACTTCGAATCTCGGTGGTTGTCACGAAGTTTGTGTTCTTGTACTAAACTTTGTAAACAAAATCTAAGTGGAATATTGAATTGAGTGAAGATTTGTTACTAATAGGTGTGAAGTAGATAAGTTTGAGATATTTCACCTTTCCTATACCTAGGTCTTTAGAAAACCCACAGTAACGGAACATTTTTCAGCTTGAAAGTACCCTATGACGCTCGCCGCTCAGCAATAAGTGCTTTCTTTCGAGAATTTTCAAAAATTACTCTTAATAAGCAAACAAACAATTTTACCTATTTGTAATATAAGTTAACATTATCATAATATGGAGGTTATGCTTTGACTATGTAAAACTGTGTGTGTTTATGCGCATCATGTAGTGCTCAAAATACAACTGCAAGTCAGAACGCGCGCAAAGAGGTCCGAATGTTATTTTTTTATTGGTGTTGTTTACATATTTTTCGTAATGTGTAAACTTACATACTTTACCTTTACTACCATAAACATACTAGCGATAGGCTGTTTATAACCACTTATCATCAGATAAGTCTTTGCCTTAGTCACCAACGTACAAGATGGAATTCGAAGTTAAGTTCTGTGTTTCGAAGCAATTGCTTCTTGGATAAACTAACTTAAGTTTAGCTTGAAAGTTTAGGTTTAACTTGTGAGATAATTTAGGTCATTCAAATATTTGTCTTGATGTGGCCATCGACCATGAATATCGAAGAGGGCCATAACGATTAATAATGATTTGTGCGCAAACTAGTTTTCAACAATCTCTGTGTTATTTAATGACTTACCATGTTTTCTCTGAAATAACACTTACACTGTGGCGATTAGGTTTTCAACAAGCAGTAATAGTGTTTTGAGTACGTAGGTATGAATGAGGATGGCTATTCGAATTGGGGGATCTTTTGTTTGTGGATGGGAAATCATAAATGACTCCTTCTGCTCTGGGCAGAGTGAAAGGGAGTGTCAGACTCTTACCGACTAAAACCCACCCGTATTGCTTCAGGTGCCCTTTACGTTCAAGAGTCGTTGTGACTCTTTCAAACAATTCCACAACCCTCGGAGACCAAAGAAACGATGGATGGGTTAAGTGAAGGATGTGTGGAAAGCGTATGACTTCTGAAGAAGAATGAAAGAAAAATATATGTTGCGCCGACCCCAAGTTAATTTGGATCAGGGCAAGAGAATGATGATTAAGGGGAATCAGTAGTGGTAGCCCGCGAAATCAAAGTTTTCGTGTTTTTTGCAATTTGCAGGTCAGTGTCAGATTGTAACTTGATCAAAATATAATATGCGTCATATTAGACAAATATACATGATTATAAACATAAGAATAATCAAAACATCGCTCTAACTTAGATTTGATGCATTTTAACAAATTGCAAAAAACAATAAAATTTTTATTTCGCGAGCTACCACTACACAATCATTTTAAATTAATTAAACTGCATTATAACACTCTTATACAAGAAAGTGAAGTTCATAAGCCAATTCTTGTACTTAAAAAGCGTTCAAATTTAAGTTGCAATATCATTCTCAGCGACAATCAAAGTTAAAAACTTATCAAAATGTAGGGAAATTAGAGGTGTTTTAAACGGGTTTATTTAGCTTGCCCTGTTTATTGCTTTTTTTTGTTTCGTTCAAATTTTGTAGTTTAAATTTTACCCCCTTCCTGTAGAGAGATTGATCTGATATTTGGTACACACCTTAAGTTCGGATGACAATAGAATTTGACATATTAAATATCATTGTAAATCCAAGATGGCCGCTGCTACAAAATGGCGGATTGCTATTTTTTTCAAAACTCTCTCAATATGGCTATAAAATGAAAGTAGTATTATAGAGTACACTATGAAAAAAATTCAAATCCAATATGGCAGCCAACAAAGTGGCGGATTACATATTTTTCACAGCCCCCTCGATATGGGTATCAAAAACAAAAAAGGCTGACTAGTAGAATAACTAAAAACTTGAAAATATTTTTTTTTTAGGTAAGTCTGTTTTTATTAAAAATAATGACAATAATGATGTAGATAATGTACTAAAAAATAACTCGGTAGGTCCTAGATAGGAGTCTTTACACCACTCTCCTCATCAATCTAGGGCATTGGTCAGACAAAAATTAAAATCGAGGGGCCTACCGTAACCTGAGTAAATATGTAGATAAATAGCATTTATAATGATATGAGCGGTTGACTTTTCATAGAAATTTCACGCGCCCCAAGTTTTTATTTTATCGCTTGTCTGAAGTCTCAAAAAACAAAACCCGCAACATGACTCCTAGCAAATCCAGCGTATTGCCAAACCGAACCATCCAAACTTCTTCAGTTGTTTGTGAGGCAACGTTCCGAATAATGAACGTCTTCGACTGTTGTCTGTTTGTCAAAAAGTTTGCACTTTTACCAGTTCAAAGTTTCTGCGGTTGACTGTCTATTGTTTTTATGGCCGTGATTTACTGTTACTTGAGTTGTTTTGATATGTGACTCAACTGTGGAGTTGTGAATAACAGGATATTGGTACTTTGTACGTACCTTTTGTCTCCACGAATGACGTCACGCAACCCTACTGCCAACCTTTCCGATTAGCTGACCTATGTTATTAATTTTATATTCGTCCTTATAGAGCAATGGCTCCCAACCTTTACTTAACCCGGGACCACTTTGATTTATTTTGTGCTAGCAAGGACCAGAAATCAAAACAAAATTATTAAAAAATAAAATTCTCAATCTGAATTAAACTAATATCATATAGATACTATATTCAAAACTTGTAGTATTGATTCTTTGTAATCAAAAGTAAAGAGCATATTGTCATAAAAACACAACATTTCTGATATGAACTTAAAATCAGTTTGCGTCAAAAGAAAGCGGACCATATTTTGGCCCTTGTGGACCACCAATTGTTCATGGACCACAGGTTGGAAACCACCGTAGAGAAAGAACTACTTTTGAGACATTTCTTCCTATTTTCGAGTCAATAAACCTAAAAAATATGTTGTGGCAAGTAGGTGATGCGAATCTAATTTGACACTATATTATGTTAATTTTGGGATAAACATAATGAAGCTACCTACATATACCCATCTAAAACACCGTGTGATACTGTGAGAGCATACAAAGCGGGATTAGCAGGTACCCACATAAAATTGTCTCCTAATTATTTCCCTTTCTCTAATTAAGATAATCCGGTACCGTTTGTTTACATGAATAGGTAATAAGTACATTTGCGACCTATGAGGACCAAAATAATTAATTACATCGACAACCACTTATGGGGAGCTGGTAAATTATTAAAGAAAATATATGGCGCCGAGGGAAAGCCCGAAAATTACAAAAGAAAATAATAACTGGAGCTACACAAAAGCAATTGTATTTATTTCGGTATTACGTCTAAATAAATATATACGGATGTTGCTGGTAGACTTAGAAATCATCATCTCTCGTGATCCTTAACATTGTCTAACAATGAAAAACGATTCATATTTAATTGTTCAGGTACCTATGAACAGTTATTAGGGAAAGGTCAATGTACTTTATTCCACATTTATCTGGCGCCTACTATAGAACAGCATTTCGATAGAATAGTTCGCTTTGCTTTTTGTAACTTTTTCCCGTGAATTGAGCTTATGGAACTGCAATTGAAAATAAAGGTCGAATAATTGGGATACGTAGATTAAATAAGTAATATTTTAATGAAATTGTTTATTTGACTGGCACGCATTTATCTATTTAACGTTACGATTTTTTAGTATCACATGTATAAAGACAAATGGCTAAAAGACAGCACACAAAATAAATAAATCATCCATTGCTACCGATTATGCACTAACATCTGCTTATTCCAGGATACAAACATAGTCAACGATAGAACTGTCTAGGTACTAAGTAAACTCTGGCTTTGAAACAATTACAAACAAAATCATTTACAGAAATATTATCCATAAAACATTATTTAAAAAACAGGCCAAATGCGAGTAGGACTCTCACACGAACGGTTCCGTACCATAAAAAAACACTTTTCTTGTATGGGAGCTCCCTTAATTTAATTAATTTTTCATTACTTGTTGTTAATAAAATACTCTGTAAAAATCGACAATCTACCATTTACAGTTCTTGAGTTACAGCCCGCTGACAGACAGATGGACAAACGGACGGACGGACGGACAGCGGTGGCTTAGTAAAAGAGTTCCTTTGGTTACCCTTTGGGTTACCCATAAGCACATGATTTTAATAAAACCTTATTCAAAATGACCGTACGTACAGTCATTCCACACATCATCTGCCTAGCCTTTTCCCAACTATATTGCAAACAAACCGGATGCAGCCTAATACCAGTATTTTACATGGAGCGGCTGCCTACCAGACCTCCACAATCCAGTAACTAATTAACACGGTACTTCTTGACAAGACTTGTGTCAGTTTTTCTGGCTTCTGACAATCCGTAACGACTACCAAAACAAACCGGATGCAGCCTAATACCAGTATTTTACATGGAGCGGCTGCCTACCAGACCTCCACAATCCAGTAACTAATTAACACGGTACTTCTTGACAAGACTTGTGTCAGTTTTTCTGGCTTCTGACAATCCGTAACGACTACCAAAGATCTACAAATGACAGCCGGGAACAACGGCTTAACGTGCTTTCCGAGGTACGGAGGAATCTCGGTACGTTGAGATGGTCAGTCATCCATAAAATGACCTTGGCAAGCGTTGCTTTACCTGTTGCGGAATTTGTTTGAAAGAGTCACCGTGGCCTTGGAACGCGCGAGGGCTTTAGAAAGAATACGGATGGGTTTTAGTCAGTAAGAGTCTGACACGCCCTTCCGCTCCACCCAAAGCGGAAGAAGTCATTTGATGATTTCCCATCGTTAAAAAAAAAGCGTTGCTTTACCTTGAAGATCGATCAGTACGTCTCTTAATATTTTAGCCACGAGCGTCCAGTCATTCCTCTCATTGTCCAAATTCGCACAAACACCGCAACACGTACCTAATAACATTGGCTGAGGCAATAATAATGTCCAATAACGCCCTTATATGATTTACTTTTGTGTTGCCATACGAAATAAAATCGTATGTGATATTTCCTTGCTACATAAACTATGGTGATGAAAAACCATGATAACCGCTCTTAATGGGGGTTTACGTGTGTATGTTTTGTGTTATGGAGTCCCAATGGGTGTATTTGGCGAATGATATGGTAAATTGTATTGGGAAATGGGACTGTATCGTTCCTGCGGGATTTATGAATGTTATTATGTCGCAAGTTTTGACTGCATTCGCAGTGACGTTTAGTCGACGTTAAAGGGCGAATTTCCCCACAATTAAACTCAATGCAATCAGTAAATTTAAAAAGCGTTAAAAAGCTTACAGTGTGCATTTGCCTCAAGATTTTTGTGTCCTCTTATAATAATAATAACTTTATTTGTCAAGTAACATGACTCAATTGTGTTAGTTATAATATTCCTTACCCCTATGATAGTAGGGGAGAACGGGGCAAAACGTGCAGCGGGGTAGTTTTCCGAAGTAATTTAAATTGTTAAATTACCGGACGTTACTGACCAAACTAAGATTGTTGCCATCGGTGCGCTGCAGGGTTCCGTTTTATTACGAACTTACTTGATATGTTTATTTATTTATTTCATAAAGCCTACTTCAATCGGAACAACTTCCCTGCGGCACGTTTAGCCCCGCTCCCCCCTATTTCTTTTCTAATCACCTAACTTAAACCATGAATACATGTGAATCACTGCCACACGGGTACCAACGAGGTGGACAACTTGCAGCAGCGATCCACATATGAACAATCGAGTCTGCTCGCCATACAGCTCAAAATAAGGTTGAGGCTGGCATAGCTCTGAACTTGATATTAGCCCTACATGTATCTATCAGATATGATCAACTTACTAAAATGATATTCACTTTTGGACACTTAATAAAAGTCACAATATGATTGCTCTCTTTGTATAAATCTCGCCATAAAATTAAGTGAAGCATGAAGTGAGCTGTCATTCCACCTAATGCTAGAGATAGTCAACTCACTTCACATTAGTTTTCATGGTGAGATATTAACATCCAAGGCCACTATGACGTCAAGTTTATCTCGTCTCGGTTCCAGCGTTTTTAAAAAATGAAAAATTGAATTATCAGCGATTTCGGATTGTTAAAAATTCCAAAATACATGGGATTTTCATTAGTTTCAATCGACGATATTTGCGCCTACTGTTGCTGTCCCGTCTCCGTTTTGAGGGTTCCGTACCCGAAGGGACCCCAACGGAACCCTATTACTAAGCCTCCGCTGTCCGTCCGTCTGTCCGTCTCTCTGTCGGTGAGCTGTATCTCAAGAACCGTAATAGGAAGACAGTTGAAATTTTTACAGAGTGTGTATTTCTATAGCCACTTTAAAAAATAATAATAACAGGGGCTCCCATACAAAAAACGTGTTTATTTCGCTTTATGGTACGGAACCCTTCATGTGAGAGTCCAACTGGCACTTGGCCGGTTTTTTTTTATTTATATGATGCGCTTATTCAATTAACCTACTATTAATATTGGCAAAAAAGGCGACATCGGCTCTGTTTATTTATTTATTTTATTTTATTTTATTCTATTTTTGTTTATATTGTTTTTTTTTTATTATTAATGATTATTTCTTGTGTTTGTAATGGATTTGGATGTTTATAGTCTTTTACCTTACCACAGCCTGCATTTCGATTTTTGCTGTTGTTTTATTTTGTTTTAATTTTGCTAATGTAACTTAATTTATTTTACTTGAATTTTCAAATCAATTATCAATTATTATTCTCTGTTTGCAATGAATACAAATTGAATATGGGAGTGACAACATATAAAAAAAGTCGGGTGGTTGACCTCTTACATTTTGACTTTTAGGCAATCGTTTTCGTTAGTAGGATTTTATTGTAGACAAAAAAACTAAGTATGTTCAAGAAATATTTATCAAAATGCCAGAAGTAGTAAAACTGCAGGTACATTTTGACTCTCATGCAGGTACATTTTGACTCTCACGAGAATTTCTCAAGAACGCAAAGTATTTCCACGACATCGTTCGCAAACAAAGAACCTTATTACTATGACTGAAATAACGCAGTTAATGGAAGAAGTAAATTTTAATAACTAAGCAATAAAGCCGTATTTATGGAAGTTAAACTTCATCGTCTTGTAACAAAGGTTTTATTGAGAAACTTAAAACTTTTACACAGATTATTGAACTCATTCTAGTTCAGTAATCTGAGTAAAATCTGTCTGGGAAAATATTAACCGTTGTCAACACCGAAAACTTCAATATAACAGTTGAATAATATGTTTGTCAAAAATATAGGTAATCCTAAGCGGACACGAAAAAGCAAATCCAATAAAATTCAAACTCAATAAAAATACTTTTCAAACAAACAAACAACCATAAAACTCCAATAACGGATATAAAACAAAACGTGGATCGGTCTCACCTACAAAATCGAGTACCACTGTACAAATCGACTTAATTTCACCTTTTATCGGATTAGGCAACGATATCTACCATTCTGCCGATTACAAAACGAAAGGCTCCCGGGGTTATGTCACTGCCTTCTTCCCAGCCGTAATTCTTCGCATAGCATCGTTAATTTAAAACTAAATGCTGCGAGCTCGAAACAATAGATTGTCACATAAATAACTTTAAAGGAAAAAAGGGGGAACTCAAGAGGGGGCAAAGAAAATTTATACTCCGCCTAACTTTGCCAGAAATTTCGGGGCTAAAAACTCGGAATTCGACCGAAGTACTCTCCTACTCGACCCGATTGGTAATTCATGAGGATTATACGCTCTCGAGTAATTCAGGACTTTATACGTTGATTAGTTGGAAAAGATCTACATGAAAAAAAGCTGAATTATTCATTACTGTTAAGAATAGATTTGGGTAAGAGTAATCCCGAAATTGAATGTAGCTTAATAAAATGTTCGAATTACATGAAGTAATCTGTATTAGTGAAAGGAAGCCTTTTTGTACTACCTGGGTTCTTTTCGTTCGTATAGATTTCATTTTGTTTAATAAGATTCCGCTTTTGCTCTGTATCATTTTACTTTTGGGGCGGTTTTTACTTAAGTAGAAAACGGTCTTCGTTGGGAATTTATTTTTGTTTGGTTGGTATACAGGTAATGTGATTTTAAAGATTGTTTATTTTGGCTGATGAGGAATCAAAAATGATGTAAAATAAAAATGCTCGTTTCCTCGTTGTGTGAAAACAGGAGACCAAATTCACGAGATTAAAAATGTTTAAAATCTAGTTGCAAACTCAGGGCCAAAAAAATATTTATTGCAGACATACAGACATAGACATTGAGTACATCTATCATTACAGTACTGCCCCAAATGCCCAAAATACCCCAATGCGATAGGTAATTAAAATAAAAACACCGTTAAAACAAATGCATTTCTTTTCATAGATAAATTCAATCCAGTTAACATATTAACATTAAATAAACTACCCCAGATTTCTGAAACTGTTTAAGTGCGGATCAGTCAAAATCTACTTTAGCATAAACCTTGCAAAAATTCTCTCCAAATACTCAATTCAGAAACCGGACGTTATTGTTTTTTTTTTCATGACGAATTAACACGCTTTTTAAAATACAGGTTTTGCCCCTCTAGTGTTTAGGGCAAATTACAGGCTAATTATTCGATAGAGTAGCACCTCATGAAAACCCCTCATGCATGACTTAATGATCATTGCGTACCTATATTTCCTCCTACCACTTAGTTCCCTGCTTACCCCATACAAACGTGAAGCCCTTATTAATAACTGAGCACAATGAGATGGAACCACAACGGAACGCGTTAAGGGTGCTTGCACACGATAGTGCTCCTCATAAAACTCACTGCGAAGACAACATTACACTACATCGCTTGCAGGGTGCCGAAATTTTGGGGTTCCTTCTTCAGTTGTTCGTTTGTGGATAAATTCTTGCTGACAAAACAAAGAGATTTAAGCTACGCCAAGAGTCAGGGATGTGAACACTATGTTTTACTTACTAATTCCTTGTTTTTTTTATTGCTTCACTGTTGAATCCACTGTTGAGTCTGTTACTGGCTTTCAGGAGTTGCAGTGATTGGAAATAGTTCAAACTTGTTAACAACCTATGTCAGGCACTAACTTTCTCCTGTGGCTTTGCGCCTGTGGCCTATCCCTCAGAAATCACATCTACGAAAAATAAGCTACCTTGTGTAATACTGTTTTTTTCTCTTCCAACCGTTTGAACCCTGCACCTGCAAATCTCTCTACCACCCTTGGTTGACTGATTTAGAATGTCATGTTCGTGAACGGGCGCCGTCAGTGGGGACTGGTCATCACAGTTGCCACTGGCTCATTTTAATATTTGATATAGGATTTTTGTAAACATTAAATGATTTAAAAGAGTGTCCGTGGGGTTTCTTGCACGTTCTTCTCCATAGAGATCTACGCTTTGGAACGTGCAAATAGCTTCATGTTTTTGACGGACTGACTTTGACAATTCAAAAGTACCTGATAATGGTTTATTTGAAATAGATGCTTTGACTTTGAAATGCCTAGGGCATTACGTTCGCCTTTGTACATAATATATGCTTTTAGTCTAAATAAATGAATACTTCCATAGATTAATTTTCTCTAACATATAAAACGATCAGACAAACAATCTTACCTTATACCTAGTGTTCATTTAGATAAGCAAAACAAATATTTGAATTGAAGTCTGTAATAATCAGAAAACACCCATACAAAAATCTCACAGAGAATAAGTACAGAACTCAAACGAAATCCAGACAAACATTCCCATCCCTCTTTTCTCACAACAGACGGTAATAAGTATTTATGGCCCACACACAATAACCCATTAGTTGGCCATGTTAGCACGGGCCATAGCCCCTAATGGCCTTACATACTTACTAATTACAACTGGCTATATATCTGCTGGCTCTCTATTGTGATTAAAGGATTTATGAACGGTCGGATTAAAGAATAGGAGGGTATCCCTTGGGCGATACTTGTGTCAGAATTTCTGGCTTCTAACTACCGTAACGACTGTCAAAACTGTTTAAATGATAGTTGAGATTCACGGCTTACCAAGCTTTCCTCATCCCATCCCATCTATGGTCTCCCATCCACGGACAGACCTCGACAAGGTTTGCTTAACCTTAAAGATCGACTGGTGTGGCAATTATAACTTAGCCAAGAATCCATTTTCGGTTTTAATCACAGTGTTAACTCTTTATTCGAAGATAGCATACATTTTCTTACGAATTTTTAAGTGATAAGCATGGTCAATAAGTTCTGTCTCTACGTAATTTGTTAAATTAAAACAGATAATTCGTTATCATTTTGGTTATGGTTAACCTTTTCCATTTTAGTTGGTCATGTTTTTTGTTGATAATGTTTTGACTAATCACAAAAACGGACGTCCATGATTGCGTAATGAGAAAAGCTTTGATATATTTTAATTTTAAGCCTTTCAGCGACCTCTTCTACTAATATTATCTTATTTTGTAAAACAGGTATTTTATCTACAAATTAATCTGTAATTTTATCAGTAAACGGTAAAAGAGGCCCTCGGGCGTGTTTTGAAAACAGATAATTTTCGCCAAAGAGTTTTTACTCGCAAAATTTAATGAGAGCGGAACATTATTATTTTTCTTGCGAACCTTTTTCTTAAAACAGACCTTTCGTTTTCCTTGACATACTGGCCACGAAAAAGATGAACAAAAACTCCAAATTCAAAAATGGAACACATCAAAAAGCGCGGGAAACAATCGCTCACTTTTTGTTTCTTTCAACAGACAAAGGGGGTTTGTCCGCTGCGGGCGATACATGTCTTCAAGTTTTACCCGACCAGGTTAAGAAGCCCTTGATTTCTTCGCTGTTTTATTTTGCTAGGTTTCTAGTTAAAATGGTCGCTTGCTACTGCTTCAGACATGAAATACTGAGTGTTTTCGTATGAAACGCGTGTCATGTATGCGTCCGCAGCTGTCAGCGAGATGCCTTTTGATCGTTGTTCACCGTTGAGCGTTTTAAGATCTTCCTACGAGTTAGTTTTTCTAGAAATTACGTCTAAGATCTTCTAGGCGTCTTATCCAGGCTTTGTTAGGATTATGACTAAAGCGATGATTAGAAGATTACTTAGAAGTACTAGTCTTAGAATTAACGTATCTAAAGTTCATTAACACCTGACACGTATGTACTTGGATTAAAGTGCTTTTAGTTATTTAGTACTAGTTGCCGCAAAATTATCCCAAGGGAACATACTCCCGGGATAAAAACTATTCTATATCTTTTCCCGGGACTCTGTTTGAGTCCCGGGAGTCCCTTATCTATTTATATCTCTATACCAAATTCTAAATCGGTCTAGCCGTTTGCGGGTGAAGAACTAACAAACATACACACACACTCACAAACTTTCGCCTTTATAATATTACTTAGTGTGATGTGATCTATTTTTTAAGTTAGTTTTTTTATATTTTGTAAATTTTATAAAATTTGTGCGCCTTACGAGTGAATCATGTACGTACGTACGAAATATTAGTATTGTGACATTCTGCATGCTTAATTTGCGTGTAACGCATGTTTTGACCTCAGATTATAAAACATTTTGTTTTATAATCTGAGGTTTTGACAAATAAAAATCACATTTTTCTTTACCTGTTTCGGCGTTCACTAGCTGACTTAGGTTAGGATATTTACCGAGGCAAACTCGGACCATGGGCGCCCCCGCTTACGGAGAGTCTCCAACCCGAGCTGCTGGAGGACGTGGTAGCAGCCCTCTTCCCGGCACGAGCGGAGCACGCTCCGCCGCCGATGGCTCTGCCCACAGCCGCAGAGCCCGAAGAGGACGCCAGCGTCCCAGAGGTGACACAACCAGAGTTGAGGGTAGCCGTGACACGGCTCCGGGCGAAGAACACTGCCCCGGGGCCCGACGGGATTCACGGCTGCGCGTTGGCCCTAGCTCTGAAGGAGCTAGAGCCCCGACTGAGAGGACTCTACTCGGCGTGCCTTGAGCAGGGCCAGTTTCCCGCTCAGTGGAAATCTGGTCGTCTGGTCCTGCTCAGGAAAGCGGGGCGCCCTGCGGACTCGCCGTCCGCGTACCGGCCCATAGTGCTGCTGGACGAGGTGGGAAAACTGTTCGAGCGGATTGTCGCAGCCCGCCTCGTCAGCCACTTGTGCGGAGAGGGGCCGGACCTGGCCGAATGCCAGTACGGCTTTCGGCAAGGGCGCTCCACTGTGACGGCGATTTCCCGAGTGAGAATCCTGGCGGAGGAAGCGGTGTCGCGGGGCGGTGTGTTGTTGGCGGTGTCCTTGGACATCTCCAACGCCTTCAACACCCTGCCCTGGAGTTGTATTCGGGAGGCACTACGATATTATCGAGTGCCTTCCTACCTCCGCCGCGTCGTCGGGGCTTATTTGGCGGAAAGGTGTGTCACCTATCTGGGACGCGATGGCAGATGCCAGCGCCCTATGTCGTGCGGTGTTCCACAGGGTTCGGTCTTGGGCCCGCTCCTGTGGAACATCGGGTACGACTGGGCGCTGAGGGGCGAGCTCCGGCCGGGAGTGCAGCTGGTGTGTTACGCTGACGACACACTGGTCACTGCCCGGGGGAGCTCGCACAGGGAGGCAGCGTTGCTGGAGACGGCTGCGGTCTCACAGGTGGTGAGCCGCATACGGCGCCTCGGCCTGGAGGTGGCCCTCAACAAGTCGGAGGCCATTGTTTTTCATGGCCCCCGGCGGGCGCCGCCGCCGGGATCGCACATTGTGGTCGGGGGGGCCCGTATCGCTGTCGAGTCCACCATGAAGTACCTGGGATTGGTGCTCGACAGCCGGTGGGATTTCGGCCCCCACTTCCGGCGGCTGGCGCCCAAGTTGTTGGGCGCGGCGGGGGCGCTGTCAACGCTGCTTCCCAATCTGGGGGACCCGAGCACCGCCTGTAGGCGGTTGTACGTGGGGATCGTGCGATCGATGGCCCTTTACGGGGCCCCGATCTGGGCGGCTGACCTGACGGCCAGCACCATCACTGTTCTGCGGAGGCCGCAGAGGGTGATGGCCGTCAGAGTCATCAGGGGATATCGCACGATCTCCTACGAGGCGGCTTGCGCACTGGCCGGATCTCCGCCGTGGGACCTGGAGGCGAAAGTGCTCGCGTCACTACACAGGTGGCGCGAGGACGCGCGGGCGCGTGGCGAGCGACTGACGCAGCGACACCTGGAGTTGCGTCGGTCGCAGCTGCGCGAGGTCCTGGTGGCGGAATGGCGGGACAGGCTTTCGAGCCCTACCGCCAGCCTCATCACCATCGAGGCCATCCGGCCAGTGCTCGACCTCTGGCTCGGGAGAAGGCACGGCTCCCTGTCGTTCCGTGCGACGCAGGTCCTCTCGGGGCATGGCTGCTTCGGGAGGTTCTTGTGTCGCATAGGCAGGGAGCCGGACGCTCGATGCCACCACTGCGTCGACTGTCGGGAGGACACGGCACGGCATACGCTTGCAGAGTGTGCAGCTTGGGAGGAGCCGCGCCGTGCCCTCATCTCTGTTGTAGGCGGTGACCTCTCGCTGCCGGCCGTAGTCCATGCTATGGTCGGCGGTGAGGAGTCCTGGGACGCGGTGGTCTCCTTCTGCGAGACAGTTATCGCGCAGAAGGAGGCTGCGGAACGGGAGAGGGAGATCACAACCGCTCTCCCTGCCCGCAGCAGGCGCATCGGGCGTCGGAGGAGGGCTTACGCTGCCCTCTTCCGGCCCCCCTAACTGGGTCCAGGGGCGGCGGACTTGGGGATGTCCGTCGCCCCCCATTCATCCGGACCCGAGGTGGCAGCGCGTGGTGTTCCCGTGCGCCCCTCTTTGACGTAGCGAGGGGAGTCAAACACCTCACTCCCCTCGCCGACGCGAGGTGGCCCGCAGAGGCGGGCCGGCACGAGCCGGGGATTGCGGAAGTCGCATACGTTCCCGCGATCCCCGGCGTAGGTGGGAGATGGAACACCGGGGTGGTTTTAGTCAGTAAGAGTCTGACAGACCCCTCCACCCGCCCCAGGGTGGAGGATTTCCATGAGGATTTCCCCCCGAGATAAAAAAAAAAAAAAAATAAGGTTAGGATATTTATGTCGAGGGAAGCGCTCATTTTAATATTTTTTGATAGATTACAAGGCAAAATATGATTAATAGATTACGAGAAAAAGTAAAACATTTAGAAAAAAAATACGTTCTTCGATTCCACATTCAAAAATAAGCGGCCAGTAAGTTAATGGCCGACACGCAATGCAACCTTCTCGAAAATAGCAGACAACATTATTTTTAGAAATAAAACACGTCAATAATTACTTCCAACCACGGCGCCATTAAGTGTTAGAAATACCGCGGCAAAAGTCGAACATTTCACCAAACTATTTAGCACTCAACCACAACTTGGAACTTATTTCTTTTCCGCAAGTCATCGGCACTTCTGACCGTCATCTCCTCACTAATTAGTTTCAAAACTGCCAAACAAAACATTTTTGAGGCCCCTCTAATGAGAAGAACATAAAGTTCGAAGTAGAAAATCAAGGAGCTGAGCTGAAGCTTCCACTAAAAAGTTGCGAACTGTAAAGTGTGCGTCAAAACTTATGCCATCTGTAGCAGGCAATAGTTGGGGACCATTTCTCACGTTTGATTTATAAACGCAGTGAGAGAGTGTGGCTTTTAAAATGGCGAACCGAAACGGTTCTATTTGCTCGGTTATCAAGTGAATAGAAAATGTCTCTTGAGATAACTCAGCGAGTTTTCTATAGAGATTTCCATTTTAATTCGTTGAATATTTCTTAGGGGTAAAAGTACTTTTATGCATTTGAAGAAATTCCACTACGGGGCTAACCCAGAACCTGCGATAATAAAAATAGCTGTAACTTCATTTTGTCGAGTTATGCGAAAACAGATGAACTTAACGTTTTTTTTTTATATTTATTTTATTTATTTAACAGTTTATGTACACACATTTAACAAATAAATAAGAAGAACATAGGTACTTACATAAATATTTTCAACCCCTGTTTTTCTTTTGAAATAAAAAATACCTTAGAGTAATTGTTATTTTCTCTTTTAAATAATTAAATAATGGACAAACAAATCACACGGTTTTATGGAAAATCTTTGATCATTTATTCACTAAGCTAGAATCCTTAACAATTAATAAATACTGTAGGAACATCGTTTAACTAGAACTAACTCAAAACCTTATATACTAAATATTTCACACAAAGTTGAAAACCTTAATCGACAAAAACAAAACAGAATTTAATAGTAATTACCAAACTTAAGTCTGAGCGTTTTCGTAAAACAAAGGATTTTAATTTCAATCAATTTGGGTGTTAATGGTGCTGTTTGTTCTCATTGATGAGAATTCCTGTAAAATAATATTTAAGGAGTTCTTTGGGCCGACAGCCTTTTTTATTTTATTATTATTGACTAGCATTTCGCCCGCGACTTCGTACGCGCATATCCTGTTTTTTTCCCGTTCCCGTATAGCCTTCCTCATGAATGTGGCTATCATATACAAAAATATTTTTTCAAATCCGACTGGCAGTTCCAGATATTAGCGCGCTCAAACAAACAAACTCTTCAGATTTATTATTAGTATTTTTTTTATTTGAGATGAGTTTGCTCTAGACTCTAGTCTAGGTCATAGATGACAGAGACAAAGTCGACGATAGAGCGAGCTTACCCAGAAGAAGCCTGTTCACTGTAATTTTGAAGAGATTACGGTAATATGCGTTCGGAAACACAGACGCAGGCAGAGAGTTCCACTCCTTTGCTGTGCGCATTATAAAAGACGTTTGGAAACGTTTAGTGCGAATTGGTGGAATAGCAACAAGGTAGGGATGGTAACTTGCAGTGCGTCTATAGTCTAAAGTATAGATAGACTCGCATTTTACCATTTAACCTGATGGAAAGCGTTAATGTGGTCAACGATGGAGCACGCTTGCCTAGAAGCAACCCATTCACACTTGACTTAAAAACCCTCTGGCTGTAGTCAGGAAATTTTGACTCCGGCAAGGAAATCCAGTCCATAGCTGTACGCATAATGAAAGTTTTGCCAAAAGGGTTTGTGTGTATGACTGGCCACTCACAGCCTTGTTCCATTCACTACCGAATATAGGTTCTCTACTTTTTGAGCCATGCTTTCCTGGTATCTTTGAGCCTCAACCAATAAAACCTTACAATTTCCCGAAATTCCTTTCGCGGTTTTCGTGGCTACTCATATATTAACACTTCAAGTAACGCCGGAGGCTACCCAAGTATGTGTGGGCTATTTACCACAGTTATGTTTGCGCAGTTTGCATCCTTCCTTTGTCAAACGTTTTGCTGAAATACTTTGTTCACACGTTAATGTTTTGCTGGGATTAGTCAGAAAAATGTGAGTGGGTGTCATTATTAGGGGTAATTTGAAATGTCGAGTAAATGTCATCATTACTTTGGAATAAGTCTGTCTGAGTTTTTTTGTTTAATCGATAGATTTTAAAGGTCCGGCTACGGCTGACCACCTTTTACTAATTTCCTCAACTCTGTATTGATTATACAGAGTGAATTTTTAAGTTGTGCGTGGAAGGCCAAATCCGAAACTATGAGGAATATTGAAAAACACTGAAAGGAGTGTCGAGCCCGATTTTGATGAAAAATGAAACTGCATAATAAGTTTTTTTTTTAATTGATGTTCCTAGCGGTTTTGTTAAAAATGAGCACTTTCCTTAAGTTTGCCATTATGTTATTACTTACCAGAACTTACCACTGTATATTATAGAAATAGTTAAAAATCTGAACATCTCTAGTAAATTAATGTTTAACTCTCCAATCAAATATTGGTGTCTATCAAATATGTATAAATAATCAAATACGACCATCTAAAATCTACATAATTAATAATAATTAATTCATATTTTTTTAACTTATTTTATACATTTTTAAATATTTCTTAAAAAACACAAAAAAAAAACATTTAAAAATATAAAAATAGTAACCCACCGGTATCGGGAACAGGGTCCAAGCTACCGGCGGTCAGCCTCTGTACATTTGTGTGCGTAAAGTGTAAATAAATAAATAAATAAGAGAGAGGAACCTCCTAACAATACGAGCCGTGTCCAGAAGTACCGCTTTCTGAATCAGGCCCTTGATCCAGCTGCCTAACGAGAGCCTCCTGAGGTGCTGGTCGAGGCTCGTGGCTATTAAGCCATTGGCTGACACAACTATCGGTACAATGATTGCTGAGTCCACATCCCACATGTCGACAACCTCGCGAGCCAAGTCAATATATTTGATTTGTTTATCTTTCTCGGCTTTCACGAGGTTCTCGTCATGCGGAACGGTTATGTCTACAATCATTGCACGCCTCTCGATTCGGTCCACCACCACTATATCCACTATATCGAGCAATATATCAGCTGGGGTCAAGAGTTTCCTTAAGAGAACTTTTCAAAGATATTGGAATTCTCACGGTAGCATCTCAATTTATTTTTGCAAACATATTATATATTAGGCAAAATATACATTTATACACTAAAACCAGTGATATCCATAACTTTAACACTAGAAACAAGCACAAATTACATGCACCATCCCATCGTCTTCGAAGGGTCCAAGGCTCATTTGTGGGGCTCGGTATCCGTTTTTACAATAAGCTACCTCTTTCTTATCTTGAGCTGCCTTTTAACTCGTTTAAAGCTAAAGTTAAATCTAACCTTTGTTCGAAGGCATACTATTCAATCAATGATTATTTAGACGATGATAATAGTTGGTCGCAGTGTTGAACGCAAGACATACTTCGTTTTTTAATGTTCTTTCATAGTTAGCTTATGACATATGAGTTCATATATTTGTTAATTTATATGTCCGTAGAGGTCAATTATTTGTTATTATTATTTTTTTTTTGTATTGACTTAATACTCTCATAACAATGTTTTATAATGAGTGTATTGCAACATGTGATTAACTAGTGACTTCGACAGTTGTATGATTTTATTCTATCCTGAGCAACCGGCAGCAAGTTCGTCATGCTCCCTTAGATTTTACTGCTTGCGGTAGCGTCGGGGGTCGGGTTACCTCTTTCCCTCAAATATGGCGAGGGAGGTAATGGCTGATCTTTGCGTTATGCTCGTGAACGGGTGCTGCTTGTGGTGAAAGGTCGTCTTGTTAGCCATGGATTTTACTATTGTTATAACGATTATATGCTTAATGTTTAATTTTGATGGCCCTGGTTTATCACTTGTGGCGTCGAGTCACAGATCTTTTTATTAAATTCTACCCTCTGCACGTGTAAGCGGGCACACCCTTCATGTCTGGAGGCTTATTTAGTTTGATTTGATATTGTTTTTATGCTTGAGTTTGTCTGTTTATGCTGGCATAATGGAGTGTGCTAGCTTACAAGTAGCGAATTATTAAGTTTTATGTTTTTACGTGTTACCTTTGTTGTATTGTTTTCTTTGTAAGAATACTGACTACTTACATACCTTTGTATAAGTGATAGTTCTTATAACTCAACAGACAGATGTGTTGCTGGGGAGTTTGTTGCGCCACTTCTTCTTCCCAGCTAAAACACTAGGAAGTGGTGACGGGCGGGCGTTTTGGGGGACTGTCTTTATGTAGAACTTTGACGTTCAAAAAGTGCTGGCACTCAGCCTAATTTGAATAAATGACTTTTGAATTTGAATTTGAATTTTGAATTTATCAGGCTTATTGGCAACAATAGTCCTGTCAGTGATGATGGACCGATCCCAGTACAATGTGATATTGCCATTATCGAGAACTGGGTCGGGCGCATACCTGTAGTACGGCACCTCCGATTCCACAAGAGAGTATTTCAGAGCAAGTTGCTGATGAATAATCCTGGCTACAAGGTTGTGCCTATGCAAGTATTCTCCGTTAGCTAGACGAGAACAACCAGAGACAATGTGGCGAATCGATTCTCCCGGACGGTGACATGCCCGACATATGTCAACCGTGCCGTCCTTCACAATAAATCTCCGGTAGTTATTCGTCATGATAACTTCGTCCATAATTGCACAGACAAAACCTTCGGTTTCTCCAAAGAGATCACCGAAACGCAACCAGGCTACGGACGCTAATTGATCTACGTCGGGCCCATGTAGGGCCCGGAAATAGCGTCCGTGAAGTTCCTTACTCTGCCATACCGCCCTGCGATCGTTAGTGTCTAGCACCGCAGGTTTGCGCCAGTTCTCATTTGCCAAATAATTAATTATTATTATAATAATTAATAATTAATTATATCAAACTTGAGGAAAAGTTTAAAAAAAAAATACTTTTCTGTATTCGCCTAAAAGAAAATTCAATAACAGTTTTAGGGTTTGATTTCAGGTACCCACTGTGTGCCGATTCGGTATATTAGTCTTGATGAATCCTCAACATCTAGGGTTGCGGAATTTGTTCCAGGGTTGCGGAATTTGTTCGAAAGAGTCACCGCGGCCATGGAACGCAAAGGGCTTTAGAAGGAACACGGATGGGTTTTGGTCAGTAAGAGTCTGACACGCCCTTCCGCTCCACCCAGAACGCAAGAAGTCATTTGATGATTTCCAATCCATAAAAAGCATGCCGTCAATATGCTTGTTTTGGAATTTGGTGTTGCGAATTCGATCAGCACTACACAAAAATAAATTTTACTGAAGTTCACACACGTGCCAAACATAACTCAACCAATTCACAAGTAAACTACACACTCACCATTTCTATTTGAATATCAACTAAAGTAAACACGGAGGACGGTACGAAAGCTCCTTAATGTAAGGTACTTGGAAAACTTTTAATATACGCGCTCTAATAGAACACGCGCCAACTTTTACACGGAGTTAACCTTAGTACGGCACTACATACAGGGGAGAAGGATGACATATTATTAATAATATATAAATATATATATATACGAAATAGATTTTTATTTTTTAAAGAATGGGGGGAAGTCATCAAATGACTTCTTCCGCTCTGGGTGGAGCGGAAGGGCGTGTCAGACTCTTACTGACTAAAACCCACTCGTGTTCCGTCTGCGTTCCAGGGCCGCGGTGACTCTTTCGAACAAATTCCGCAACCCTGGCAGAAAATAGCCTTTATTGCAGTTTCTTTCTTACACTTACTAAATGCCGACTTCCTAAAACTAAATTGATTTAATCATAATTCTAACTTGCATTTCAATTATCGGCGAATGGATGTTTGTGAGGAACACGTAGTCTTATCTCTTGCTAAACGGGTCCATACCAGACCAGCTGTTTTTTTGAAATCGTGTTCCCATCTTTTGATTTGTCTGCCTCTATTTCTTTTGCTATCCCTTGGATACCATTCTGTAACTAACTTAGTCCATTTCTCTTTACTTTCTCTTAACATATTATTATTAATGATCTAACAAAAAAAATACAACCGCACCGCCACCGAACAAATAAAAAACACTACAAAGTATAAGATAATTGTAATTTCGGAATTCGGTATTAAAATACGAAGAAACAACCAAAAACACCGATTTCCGAAATTAAAGTTATTTATTTGGATGTCGGTTGTATTTTTTTGTAAAAAAGTTTTAACTTTTACTTTTTTAATGGTTTTAGTCACAGGAAAGCAAAACACGCAATTTCGTTTACTTGGATGACATATTTTTTCCAGTTATTTTTATTTAGAAACCAAACTACAGAACTGATTTTCATGAAATTTCTATTGGACTAATCGGAAAGTATATCCTTTCAGATGAAAACAGAATTTTTTAAATCGGAGTTTGGAGGTAACAAACATTAAAAAAAATAACCGGAATAGAACCGAATTGAAAACCTCCTCCTTTTTTTGAAGTCGGTTAAAAAGTGTAGGATAAAATTCAAGATCAAATAACCAAGTCCAACACATCCAAAGTCCGCCACACTATTTTCAATCACTACAACTCTTGACGGCCAGAATCAATAGTGGCCACCACTAGAAAAATGACAATTCAATGAAGCTCGACGAATCCCGGAGAGACGAAATCCTTCCCAGCCCCAGTAAAGTTTGACACAATGCATCATGATTCTGGAGGAAAACAATGTAGGATAAACACAAGTTATGGCAAAAATATTACAGCTGAAAAACAAGAAGTAGTGTAAAAATAGAAAATGATCTCCATCATCTTAGAAATTGAAGACAGTTTACAAATGGCGATCACCGTTCCCAAAACTACGTAGAACGATTACCTAGTTTCATATTATGCTAATAATTTGTCCAGTTACCCAACCATAACGCCAGTATGTACAATCAGTTAGAAAAGTGCCCCAACTTTGCCACGTGTTCACTCGTTTGGAAATTAAAAACATGGCTTTTGAAGTTCTAAAGAGGAAAGTTAACTGCCTACGACTGTACTCACATCTTAAAGGGTTCAAGGTTTACTCCTGAAAAGTTATTACTCTATTCTATAAACAGGGAAAGGATTTAAGAAGTTTGGCTTTCAGGAAGGAAAGGTGGAAGATTATTTCTTGACTTATCCATATGGTATATATATGTCACCGGAAAATTGCAGACTCCGTTAGAATATTATTAGATTATAATTTCTCGATTTATTTAAAAAAGAATCGTTTTGCATAAAATGAATCCCATCCAAGTTTAATAGTTTCTAATATCTAATATATCCGTGTCTTATTAAGGAAAGATGAGTAAAAATTTCACGCGATATTTTACAATCTTACGGCCTTTGCAATTTTCCGGTGACATATATAGATACTATTTAGAAGGTTAGTAGGGCTACTAAGAACGCTGACGTAACTTGGTTGATGTTGAAGCGTCTTCTTCTCCAATACATAAGGTTATTTCTAATGTCCTCCTTTGCTTTAACTTCAAGATGCCTGAGACCTAGACAATCGCCGTCATATGTTGCAATTTAATATCGCTTAACGAAACGGAAAATCCTACCAATTCAGCAATGGGATCACTTATTTTTTAAAGGCAGCGGAGCAAGGAGTTTGTAAATATAGAAAAAGCGAAGGATGTGTGCAAGAAATATGTCCGAGCGAGCATTCAGCCTCACCCCGTTTCATAGCTTCACTATTATAGCATCCTTGAACCGCGCAATCTCCTTGCACAGCTTTGATGGAAATAGTCACACATTTTCACAGCGCCATTGTATCCATAGGTTTGTGTGAAAGAGTTTTGTACAAAACTATGTAATGCTAAAACACTAGGAAGTGGTGACGGGCGGGCGTTTTGGGGGACTGTCTTTATGTAGAACTTTGACGTTTAAAAAGTGCTGGCACTCATCCTAATTTGAATAAATAACTTTTGACTTTTTGACTTTTTATGTGCACAATAAAGCATATTCTACCTGTCTATCGATCTTTGTACCACCTAGCTACCTCGCACATCTCTTGTGGCGTACCCCAATAGTCTACCAAATAGGTTTTATAATAAAATCGCATAAATAAAGATTACTAAGTGCACATTACAGTTTCACGTTACATTATTTAAAGGAATTCTACTTATTCGCCTCACGTTCGTAAGCTTGAGCTGTGGTCGCGTTCGTTCCTATATCGGCCATATTTAATTCGGGGCAAATAATTGGATGGCATGCCGAAAATAAATCGTCTCATTCGACCAACTTTTTATGAATACATTTTTAAACGCTGTTATAAAAAAATAGCTTTCTGCACTCCTCCATATTATAAACTTTCACTGTGCCAGTTGTGTTGTGCAAAAAAAAAAGTTTTTGCTTCACGTATTAATAAATAGATGATCGTGTCAAGTGGATTGAAACTATTGAAAGTGGAGTCTTGTTGTGTGCATTTATAGACAAGAGCTTAATTGGAAGTATTTTCATTAAACTTCACCGTGGGCAGGATCGTTAATTGCAATTTTAAACTGGCATTGAGTATTCAACTAACTAGGAGTTTTTACCAACTTTTTTTTCAAGTTATTATTGATAGTCTCACGTTTGAACACAATCTCACCCGATGAAAAACGATGATGTGGCAGACAATGGAGCACGCTTGCCTAGAAGTAAACTAATCACTCTTAACTTAAGATGAAGTTTGTAGCTATCACTCCTAAGCTACGTTAAACTTGGCAATCCAAAAAAATCACCTTTCCCAAATAAAATACTACCCATTCAAGACCCTACCTTAAACATTGAGCGTCATTCATCAACCTGTTCCGAGCAAATCTCTAGACGTGTCCTCTCCCTAATCCCACCGGTCCAAGTCTACGTTCTCCTCGTTCGCCACGTTCGACCCGTTCGCCCCAAACACCGCGTACGCCTCCGGTTTTTCCCCAAATTACGGACCCGCTCAAATCCACGTTGAAATGTGGATGCTATGTCCTAATAAGCTGGGTGATGCCGCTTTTTCTCGGATGTTACTGTGATTTTAAGGAATTAAAGGTTTTTTTGGCACTGCTACCTGAAATAAAAGTCTGGATTTGTAGAATAGGTTTTTCGGGAACATATTGCAAAATTTTCGAGTTCAAACCTTAATCTTGGGATTAAATGGGGAAGAGTTATTGAGGTCGCACGAGCTTATTGGCTTCACGCTTTTTCGAGTCATTAGAGTGTGGTACTTAAGAGGGCAAAGGTGTGAGGAAATCTAATCAAAATCTTGGTAACAAATGCTTAAGAAATGGACAGTTGTCTCCAGTGAGTCCAACGTTAAGAACCTCGTAAGTGTTGGATCCAACCCCATACTGGGACATTAGATATGTCTAATTACCACTGCGTCGTACAGTCTAAGTTATGTGTATACTAATCAAAGTATTTGACTTTATCTGAAATATCTATTAAAATAATGAATGCGAAAGTAACTCTGTCTGTTACCCTGTCTGTTTGTTCGAACTCTTTACAATCATGTCATCGGCTTTTTCGGAGTTCAGTGTGGTGTAGGACGTATAAGAATAGCACCATCCCATCACTTCCCGTGGGTGCCATAAGAGGCGACAAAGGGACTCACCGTCACCAGAGAGTGGGCAGCAGCACTCTCTGTGCTTCTGTGCATTGCAACAGCTACACTGCGATCACCAACCCGCCTGCCAAGCGTGGTGATTATGGCAACACCCGCCCCCCTTGTGCGAGACCTATGTACAGCAGTGGACGTCTTCCGGCTGGTACTATGATGATGATGATGTCATCGGCTGAACGGATCGAATTTGAAACACGGTTAGGCCATGATCCGAAAAAGGGCAAAAGTACTTTTTATCCAGAAAGATTTTCCCTTGGGATAATTTTCAATAATCATGGTAGAGAAGCCGCTAGCAATAGCAAGTCAGAAATACTTTATTTTATTTGTAGAACATTTGTTTATCCTCAAGAAGGAAACATTTCAATATTTTCCGCTTCCAAATCACTTCTTATTCAAAAGTCCAAGTGAACACTAATTTGCTCCTTCCCAAATTAATATAATTTTGTGTTTACTCTGTAATTTGTTACCCCATAAACATTGGACGTGACGAGAAAACCTCATTATATATTTATTTACCTGTTCAACTTGGGGTTACATAAAGTAGGGTATTTATCTGAATAAATTTCTAAGAATTTTGGGTGAAGAACTTAATTATATACCTACATGTTATTATTTTGATGTTCGGTATCTGTTTGGAATATTGAAAAAGGGTTGTTTGTAAGTGATATCGTTTTTATTAAAATTATATTTGGCTTGTATCTACAAAAAGGTGAAATTTTGAAATTTGCTGGGGAGTTTGTTGGGCCACTTCTTCTTCCCAGCTAAAATACTAGGAAGTGGTGACGGGCGGGCGTTTTGGGGGACTGTCTTTATGTAGAACTTTGACGTTCAAAAAGTGCTGGCACTCAGCCTAATTTGAATAAATGACTTTTGAATTTTGAATTTTGATTGTTGATATGTTTGAATAATGTTATTTCAGAAAGTGCTAGTCCGGTAACTAAAATTATTTCACTTATAGAAGGCGTAATCGCAGAGTGTCAACGGTTCCTTATTATTCTGGTTAAATGCACAATTCTTATAGAGTAGGGGAGAGCGGGGTTAAACGTGCCACGGGGAAGTTGATCCGATTAAAATACACATTATGAAAAAAAGAGATAAACATATCAAGTCAATTCGTGATAAAACGCTGCAGCGCACCGATGGCAACTATCTTAGTTTGGCCAGTAACGTCCGGTACATTGTTAAATTACATCGGAACAACTTACCCAAGTCACGTTTAGCCCCGCTCTCCCTTAAAGTCGCGGGACAACGATTGTATTTTAATATTTTCAATAGCCAATGTAACTATTTAAGACGAACAAACTAACATCCTAGTTCCTTACCAAGATACAAGTATATAACATTACCTTCCACATACATACGTTACTGAATTTCAAAACGTAACCATTCGATCCTCTGACCTACTTGACAATTTCACGTCGGCAAATTTTGTGAAATCCTTTGAAAGATTTAAGTGAAATTTCTAGAATAATGTTACTGGACTTTACATGTATTCATGATACCTAACAAGGGTTGTCTGGAACAACTTTCCTGATACTGTGTGGGCTTAAAACCTCTTGACTTTATAGTGTCATCAAAGAAACGGTCAAGTTACAAAGCTTCTTGTGAAAGGGTTTGTTAGAAAAAACGCCCACTATTATTGGCGGTAAGTAGTATTTTCATTGTGTTGACTATTTTTGTTCAACTCGCATGCATGTTCCACGCGCGCCTCTTAGAGAGGTCAGCATAAAAGACGGAGCCCGCCAGGGTTGCGGAATTTTTTCGAAAGAGTCACCGTGGCCCCGGAACTCAAAGGGCTTTAGAAGGAACACGTATGGATTTTAGTCAGTAAGAGTGACACACACTACCATTCCACAAGCCGTATTACATTGCGGGTTACCGAGGCATAATGTAAACAATCGCACGATCGTGCTTCGCAATGTAATAAAACTTGCAAGCGCTTTGCTTGCAAGTAAAGATGCGGCCTAAGGCTGCTCCACTGACACTCGTTTCTGCTGTCATAGATATTCAACACATCAGTCAAAATCACGGGCTGCCAATTTCTATGAATAAACGTTGATATCACTAAATAATAACAGCCGCACGGGTCGATCTTCACGGTTAAGCAACGCTTGCCAAGGTTATCTTAACATATTGAGACTGCTGCCTGCCTCGCAAAGCATGTTAAGCCGTTGGTCCCCAACTCCGGCTGTCATTTGTAGATCTTTGGCATTGCAGATTGTCAGAAGCCAGATTATGTGACAGTAGTGTTACCAAGAAGTACCGTGTTTCCCAGTTGAATCCGGTTTGTCTGGAAGCCGACCCCAGTATATTTGGGAAAATTCCAGGCAGATCATTATCTGCTGTCACTGACACACTTGGATTGAATTGGTAAATTTCAACAGCAATGTCTTTAGCAGTGGCCGCCGAGGAGTCTCCGTTCTCTTTGGTTTTTATGAAGCACATGGTCATCAAACCCTGCAGCGAGAACAAAATAAAGATAAAGAGGAGACTCAACACTGCATTTTCTGATAGTTTTCCCGCAACTGTTTTCACTCTACAAAAACTAAATCCGTTGCTGAAATCTATAGTCACGGCAGGATGCCACATTCAACTCTTATATTTAAGAGCCAAATGCTGTTCATAATTTTAAAATGTCCGTTAGCAGCCCTATCACTCACGAAGTACGATCATTTTATTATTTACGTGTGGCCTTTCAACCAGGGGCTTTCGACTCATACATTTTATATTTGGGTACACACAAACAAAACAGAATATTTTGACTAAATAACGGTTTTCAGACATTATTCAATATTCTTTGGCCTTTAGTCTAGCCTTCACGGTTATGACAATTCATTTTGTGAATTTCTCTTTTTTGTGGTATTGAGCTTTTTCATAAATAAATGTTTTGGGGTAAATTCTTTTGTGTTTTGATGAAAAAGAGGAGTGATGTAAGCCGCTGTCTGCTCTGTTTGTCCGTCGGATCTGTGGTAAGAATGATATGTCTGAATAGACATGATGATTATATGTATTACTTCTGCCAACGGCTTCGCCCGCATGGTTCCACGCACCACCCAAATGCCTAGTTTATGCCTAATCCGAGCAGTCATTGAGACGTGTAAAGGTGAGAAACAGACAGTGAGATAGACAGAGAGACGGGATTACTTTCGCATATGTAATACTAGCTGCCACCCGCGGATCTGCCCGCGTGAGTGTCGAAAATTATCCCAAGGGAACATACTCTTGAGATAAAAAGTGTTGATGGGATGGTGGAGTGGGGTGGTGGTGGTGGGGTGTGTAATTCCAGACTATAATCTATCTCTGTGCCAAATTTCATCAAGATCCGTTCATGCGTTCTGACGTGATTGAATAACAAACATCCATCCATCATCCAAACTTTCGCATTTATAATATACGAGTAGTATTATATAAGTATCGATAGTATGGACTATTTCAATAAATGGTTAGATAACAAATAGTTTCAACGAACACCAAGAGTAGCTAAACAGATAGATTAAGAATCATTGTGAGGTGCTTACTCAGTCAAAATCCCCGACCGCCGTTAAATTCGGACTTAGGAACCTGATCGCTGCGAGCGGTGCACCATTTCTTTAGGGTTTGAATAAAAAACTAAATCAATCTGCCTTGTCTTTTCCCAGCTGTGTTGGAGTCGGCTTCCAGTCAAATAGAGCTGAATACCAGTATTTCACATGAAGACTGTCTATCTGACCTTGACAAACAAGTACTTAATTAACTTTTTAGTGCACCCGATTTTTTGGCATACCTTCCCACCAAAAGTTAAACAAAAAGGAAACTTAAAACTAAAACACATCAATGGGCGGCCATTTTTTGTTATTTCTATGTACACAGTGCTTATGTGTGGGTGTCGGACGAAAAAGAATAACACCATCCCATGCCCAGAGAATGGGCAGCAGCATTCTTTGTGCATTGCTGCAACAGCTACACTGCGATCGCCAACCCGCCTGCCAAGCTTGGCGATTATTGCAACCTCTCCCCCCCACTTGGGGGAGGCCTTTGTCCAGCTGTGGACCTCTTTTGGCTGGTATGATGATGATGGCAGTACTTTTTTCATGTAAGTATGTGTTAAATAAATTTTATTCGTTTTCTTTATTTCTTTTCTTTAAACTGGGTATCACGGAACTTTGCAAGACTGGTGTCGGATATTCTGGGTTCTGGCTATCTTGACGACTGCCAAAGAAGTTAAAATGACAGCCGGGACCAACGAATTAACGTGCTTTCCGAGGGACGGAGGACACTCGGAATTTAATATAAAACAAGAAGAAAAATAAGGTATTAAAAATAATATATTAATAATGGAAATGCCCACAACATATTTGGGTACCTACATATTCAGAGAACGAAAAAGTTTTTTTTTTTTTGGAAGACTACACCCTCTATAAAAACCTATTCCTCAATTTGAATATTTAGTACCCAAATCCTAGGACTCGAACATAAAAATTCCTATCCTAGCAATAAAACAGTCTAATAGAATATCCCGTCTATACTCGTCTAGGTATACGAACAGGGGTAAGAAAATAATAAAATCGCGGCTAGGTAGCCCCATAGGGATTGTTTCGGCAAATTTGGACTAAGGAATTTAATATAAATCCGGGGTGAAAAGGGGTTGGACCTTGCCCCATGATTATTAGTCTTGGGCCCCTAAAATTGCGCTTTGTGATTCGATCTTTTTTTATAAGAAAATATTTTACGTACGCGACAGGTTATTTTAGTGAATTGGTTTGAAAAAGCTATAAACAACTTTAAGGATACAAGATACATCATCAAGGATTTTATACTGTGATCTGCACCATCATTATTTTTAATTATTACTTACGTACTTTATTGTGCACCTTATAATCAGCACAGGGCAAACATTTTTAAGAACAAGTGTACAATGGGCGGTTTTATCGCATGGAGCAATCTCTTGTTAACATTATTTGGATGGCCTGCACGAAAAGAGATAGATTTACGGCCGGTTTCAATAACGTATCTACCTTTAACCAACTGTCAAATTATCTACCAAAAGTAGCCAAAATCATGTATGAAAGGCAAATATGACGTTTCAGCTACTATTGGTAGCTAATTTGACAGTTGGTTGAAGGTAGAAATGTTATTGAGATCGGCCATTAGGGTTGTCAGTGTAAAAATATCATTAACATGTCAGTATCAATGGTTGGTTTTTGTCACTTTTATAGTTTATTTCATATATTTTGAATTAGATCAACAGAATGTTAATTGGACTAAGCACTCCTCTTTTGTTTCAAAAGTACAATCTTGTTGCAGCAACGGCAGTACTTTCTCTCCTTCTCTCTCTTAAATCCACCTGAAGGTTGTCGTTCAAAGTTCGCTTTTGACGATAAAGATGCCCATTGTGTCACCCTATGTAAAGTTTTCTTCGTACATAATAAAGAGTATTCTACTTATTCCATTGATTGTTCTTCTAATATTGAGCACGAAATAGCACTAAAAAAACTAAAGAAAACATGATAAAAAAAGGAAAAGAAAACATTTCCAAGACAAGCACTATATACATTTTAGGCCCACTCATACTAAGTACCTACTAAATGTAGAAATTACAGAGCAATTTCTAGCAAAGACTTCGGAGGCCTTTCGTTTTATCTGAAACATTAGCTGCGAAGCATCTACGCTTTCACTGTTATACCCACTCAATATCGAGCATAATCTTGTTTCTTATAGGTACACAGGATAAGTTGTTTAAATGTCGTCGGAAATTTATGTTGTCGTGTTTTGATGTTTTATGTACTTATTGAAGGCCAGTTTTGGCTTTATGGACCTGAGGGAGTGTCATATGCTTCATCACAGATATTCTGTATACAAGGTGGAGACGATGATACGACAATAAATGAAAACACTAGTCATACCTTTTAAAAAAAAACGGACCAGTCTTTGGGAACCGCCGATAGAAGTGAAAACTAAGCGAAAGCTAAAGTGACGATGACGCGAGGTCCATGATTTTTGTTCACCCAAAAGTGCTCAACGCGCCTAAAGAAGTTTTCACTTCAAAAAAACTTTGCCCCACACTGGGAATTTCTCCTGTATCGTGGGCGCGTTCACAAACATATAAACTCACATACACAAACAGATAGACCCGGAACAACTATATGTTGGCCATACAAATATTTGTTCCGTGCGGGAATCGCACCCACGACACGCAGCGCAACAGCCAATCGCTCAACCGCTGCGCCAACCGTGCCGTCATACTGGTTCATAGGAATATTTTGAAACTATTATAAATCCTGTCACCGAAATTAAAAATAAACATTCCAATTACATAATACGTCAAAAAACTCAAACTAATCAAGCATAGTGACTACTATTCTGACGAAATATTCCAAACAGTCTGTTGCAGTTAGTGACATCAAATCTGTGATAAAAGACGACATATTCGTATGAACTAGTATTGCCAGTGTTTTGATTTTTTGCCGTATAGTCGTCTCCACCTTGTATGTATAAAAACTGTGCTGTGAATGCAAGAATCATAGGACCAGTTCATGAGGCGACGTTTGGGGAGGCCTGTGTGCGCTTGTGTAGCAGTGGGAAACCTTTCAGCTGAAATATTAACGATTTAAAAAATAATGTCACGTTTCAGCGTGGGAGCTAAATCATTTCAAATAAAATCAAGATTCATCTCAATTCCCTTTGAAACCATGATAACGGGAAATTAATTTCAAAGACCATAGGAAAACGAAAACATGAATAGATTTTCCTGCTTCCATATTTCTGATCGCTACCCCATTCAAACCCAAAACAACATTAAAATCAAAATAGTGTTTTGTAAACAACATAATAAACAAATCAAACCTCAAACGATATTGTTATAAATAATAATGGTTTTATAACAAGATAAGGGCGCATTTTCTTTAACGCGATCTCTGATACTTCGTAAAAGTTAATCTGAAAACGAGTCCAAGTTTGTTTGTACTGCGTTAAGGGAATGGGGTGATAAAAATAATAATATTGCGAGTTACAATGTTGGCAGCGTGTTGATGAAACTTTAACTTCAGTTGGTAGTAAAACTATGGTTACATTGCTAGCTTGGTACTGCGAATAGTATGTTTCTTTTTTAATTTCACATTGCAGTGGTACTAATTCAAGGGGATTTAGACTTCCTTTCATCGATTTTTTTTACATATAGGCCGGCAGAAATGAATAAAAAAAGTCCTAAAGTCCTATATCAGGACATGATCTATCCGAGTGCTAGTTTTATAAAAATAAAAAAAATAATTTAAAATCCTAATTTTTTTAAAACATGAAGCGGAAACTGCCTGTCGATTCAGCCAGTCGATTCTGTAAACATGTCGAAGTGAAGGCTTGGGTGTAGTGATCATGAGGTGAGCTGTCAATCCATACAAGCAAGATGGAATGACAGCTCACTTCGTGATCACGTGACATCTTGATTATATGAAATGACAGCTCACTTCGTAATTACGTGACATCTTGGGTGAAGTGATCTCGAAGTGAGCTGTCAATCCATATTATCAAGACGGCATGACAGCTCACTTCGTGATCACTTCACCCAAGCCTTCACTTCGACATGTTTACAGAATCGCACTGCAGACAGACAGACATAGTTACTTTCATATGTATCATTTTAGTATGAGGTGGATTCTAACCATTTGATTAGTTTAAATCCTGTTTTGAAAGCCTCTTTATAGATTAATAAAAAAACTAATCTGTATTTAAACTAGTCATAATTATAGTTTTTTTTTCTATGTTTTTAAGGCCCCAAATGATCAAATAACTTGAAAGAATTTCTTACAGAACAAATTCAACCCCCATATTCCACAAATCAATTACTAAGGAAAACCGGAAAACCGATATTCTACTATTCGACAGGCTGTCAGATTTTCGGGCTTCAGATTGCCCGACGACTGCCACAGATATACGTATGACATTTGAGAGCCAATGACCAACGGCTTTAACGTACTCTCGAAGGCTCGGACCTCTCTCGATATGAAAACGAACGAATAGTCACGAAGGGTGTGAAGCTCTTGGTTGACGGACAGCTTAATCTTACCAATCAATTGAATGAAGCTATTCAAAATACACTGTTAATTAAAATAGTAATTAAATACAACTTTTGAAATAACATCCTTAAGTAGAGTGTGTTAAATCTTACTTAACAAAAGCGTTTAATAGCCACTCGTAATACTTCCCCTAAATTGTTAAGATCCTTTAAAATATACAGCACGGTATACAAACGGACATTAGTATAGCTATTTAATATACCAACTGTTATAGTACGGTCTTGGTCATACCACTTAATATAGGTACTTACTGTTAATTCTGTCTTTATTAACATATAAACATTTGCCTGCGGATTCGCCTGAATGAATTTCAAAAATAATTTAGAATAATATGTCGCCTACTTTATTTTCTTGATATTCATCCAAATCCCATGAAAGTGTTTGATAAAGTTACATAAACAGTAGGCAGGATAAAGCACAAGCAATTCCATATGCACCACCTGTAGGTTGGGTTAAAAAAATCTGGCTGTTTGGCAGTCAAAACATGACAGAGTGTGCTAAGTAAACCAAGCTTAAATAAAGGAGCAAGTATTTTGAGCCAGCATTGCTATTCATCGCATAAAATCCAATAAAATTTGATTACCTACACACTTTTCCTTAACAGATCAGGCAAGCAAACCAGTTCAACATAACAAGTATCTTGATAAATTTTAATCAAAATCTTTCGGTCGTATTTGCATAGCCCTCTAAATATCATGAAACCCTTGAATTTGCATCGAAATGAGCGTAAAATGACCGAAACCCTCATTAAAGGGCCGCGAGGAGAGCCAGACCTTTATTCTTTTGTCTATGCTTTTGTTAGGCGGCCATTTTGTATGTCGGCCATTTCGTGCCTCCGCCATTTTGTCCCGAGACAAGTTGTTTATGAAAAAAGTTCTATTGTGTCATGCTATTGTTGTTTTTTTATTATGAAAATAAGTTTTTTGTAGATTAAGCGACATTAATAAAGTTTTATGAATGCATAGTAAAGCTTAATGTTTTTAGTTTTATGTGTTTACGAGATTTTTTACTGTTCATTTTCATATTTTTGCTATACGCACATAATCTAAAACAATTTTACTAAGCTTAGGTACAAATATTCATAAACCTCTTTTTATATAGCTCAATAATCTCGTATTATTATACCTACGAAACATTGAAATAACATTTTTATCGACACGCAACTAATAAAGTTTGTACCTAACTTAACTTTTAAACTGTTAGATTAGTTTAAATGAGTTTTGTGATCTGCAACACTGGAGAAAAGTCTAAAGGGCAGAGGTGACTCTGTCTAAGTTTTGGAGAGTTAAACTGCTTTACTTTCATTGAAATGTATCGCTATCACTATGTTGGGATAGGTAGGTTTATTTTAAACGCCATAAGTTACGATTTGTATTAGTTTTCCCACAGACCTAAAAATCGGTCCTAAAACGTCGTACTTTTTTTAGTTTAGGACCAATTTTTCAATCTTCAGACATATACCTATCTGGAAAATAAAAAAGGGGTTTTCTAAACAACTTTCTTAGGTAAAGTTGCCTATTTGGAGATTGGCAAATCAGGCCTTTGATAAACAGTGAATCTTTGTGTTTTTAAAATAAGTGATTATTCCATTCATATGTTAACCCTTTAATAAATAAAGATTAATTCAAAGTTATCCATCTAAAAAATACTTTTGTTTTAATTTTTATTGCATGTTATGAAAAACTGCTTACACAATTTGGGTCACACAGAATTTCTTTGAGGTGAGAAAATGTTAATTACATTGCATGCATTTATACTTCACACCATACTTGAGTGAAAAAAGTCTAATTCCAACATTGCATTTCTTTTAGGAAACTTCTTTTTAAGGACTCCAAATAGTTTTTTTCTAGTTAGTGGGTCATGCAAGCTTGGGTGTTTGTCCCAAGTTAGAGGCGTTAGCGATTTGTGAAAAAATAACCTGATAATAACCGTTATGGAGATAAGGATTCTATCAGGGTTGCGGAATTTGTTCGAAAGAGTCACCGCGGCCCTGGAACGCAAAGGGCTTTAGAAAGAACACGGATGGGTTTTAGGGTCAGTAAGAGTCTGACACGCTCCACCCAGTGCGGAAGAAGTCATTTGAAGATGTCCCATCCTTAAAAAAAAAAGTATATAAGTATTGCCCACTGAAGACAATGAATCTGTTCAGCATCATTATAACCGAATCCTATTTTTTTCATTCAAAATTCCTGATAATTATCAAATTATATTGCTGGGGAATTTGTTGCGTCCGTTCTTCTTCCCAGCTAAAACACTAGGAAGTGGTGACGGGAGGGCGTTTTGGGGGACTGTCTTTATGTAGAACTTTGACGTTCAAAAAGTGCTGGCGTTCAGCCTTATTTAAATAAATGGCTTTTGAAATTACTATTAATAATTGCAGCCAACTCACTATTTTTTCTGGGATCTGACTTAAGGTGCTACATTTCTTGAGCATATTAAAGGATTTCCCTGAAAACCACAGATTCAGCAAGATTTTTTTTATTTGAGATGAGTTTGCTCTTGACTCTAGTCTAAGTCATAGATGACAGAAACAAAGTCGACGATGGAGCGAGCTTGCCCAGAAGAAGCCTGTTCACTCTAATTTTGAAGTGATTATGGTTGTATGCGTTCGGAAACACAGACGCAGGCAGAGAGTTCCACTCCTTTGCTGTGCACAATTATAAAAGACGTTTGGAAACGTTTCAAGTAATACTTTACTAAGTAATCTTCTATTTGTGTCACAGTAAGACAATAGCCTCGCCCAGCAGTGAGACATCACAGGCGATACAAAAAAAATCTTACTACCTATGTTGCAGACTCTTGAGAAAAGTCCGCTGTGATTTCAAATTCTCGCTTCTTCTCATACGGACAATTTATATCCTTTTCATCTACAGTCTATAACTCAGGGTAGAACGCAATAAACCACGCAGTGGGACATCGTTCCGCATTCCGACGTCTCCTTCCAGTTTACTTTCAGAGTATATATACTGCGCGAAAAATGCGTTCCAAATGCGACCACTTTTCTATTTGACACCCTGTATAAGATTACCCTAAATTATAGTGGAAGAAAAAAAAATTGTGACGATTAAACTTTTCCTGTTTTGGGGAAATAAATAGTATTTGTTTGTTTCACATTTACTACATGCACACACGCACATAATACTGTAATACTATTTACTTCAAAAAATCTTATTTATTCACTAACAGATAACACTCAGAGGGTTAAATATGGATGAAGGTTTATGTGGAAGTTCGTTATTTTTGCAATTCGCCGATGAAAGATTTAATCAGTGCCCGATTCAATTTCTCATCGTCTTCACAGCCAAAGTTATCTAGAGTAAGTATATAATTAAAATAAGTTTAAAAGAAAAATCCGAGAAAACACTGAAGCGTCAATGCTTCACAAAAAGCATTCATTCATCTCTTCAAAATTAGACTGAACAGGCTTCTTCTGGGTAAGCTCGCTCCATCGTCGACTTTGTCTCTGTCATCTATGACCTAGACTAGTCAAGAGCAAACCCATATTAAATAAATAAAAAAAGCAGGCAACAAATATTTTCATTACGGAAACCTCTTTCCTCCATCCAAGGAAATAAAAATAATCTGATTCTAAATCCATTTACTTCTTAAGAAAATCTCAAAACGCCATCAACGACTAAAAACATAATAATTTTCCATTTCTAATGAGTTCATTATAAACTGTTATGTCCATTTTTTCGCCAGATGTTACCATAAATTCTTAAAGTATTGCTTTTACCTTTTTACAGTACATTTTTATAATTTCTTTAATGTCAGATAGTCAATTTGTGTAATTAACTTTTTATGTGGCTAGAGGCTTTAATAGCAATTAGTGGTATCGATATAATAGATTTAGAAAATTATTTTTATGAAAACTTATGTTGGGTTTGAATTTTTATTAAATACTAGTTGCCGTCCGCGGCTCCGCCCGCATGATTGTCGAAAATTATCCCAAGAGAACATACTCCCGGGATAAAAACCCCTATGTCCTTTCACGGAACTCAAACAATCTCTATACCAAATTTCATCTAAATCGGTCCAGCCATTTGCGCGTGAAGAAGTAACAAACATACACACACTCGCAAACTTTCGCCTTTATGAGATGTGATTTTTCAGCACTACCTACTAAATTGTGCCTTTTCTTATTCTGAATTGAATATTTGGAATTTGTTAGCCGCCTTATTAGATTTATACGTACCCTATTAAAATAGGGTACATATAACTTAAGTAAATGACACAAATTGACTATCTGACATGAAATAAATGATAAATATGTTCTTTAAAAAGGTGTGAGTCTTGCCAGACAGGAAGTCGCTTGAAGTAATCTTTAAGTGACTCTCTGTCTGGCAAGACGTGGTGGTGTCAGATTTTCTGCCTTCTGACTACGACTATCAAAGATATTTAAACGTGCTTTCGGCGGTATCTTCATACAAAACACGGGATAATCAGCTGCAGATTGTTTGCTATATACATAATATATGCCTTAAGATGCGGAGCACTCATATATACAAATGTCAGTACCCAAAACCGACGAATATTTTAGGCGCCACGAAGGAATAGATTAACCTCCCACATAGACTTGGCAGTCATAAATGATAGAAAACATGGTGGTTTCGGCAACATTTAGCGACTCAAATGTCATAGAAAAACAGTTTAAAGTCCACTCCGAATCACTTTTTATACTTCTTGTCGATAGATACCTATAAAACGATATAAACTGCAAACTCGTAACAGTCAACGTCACTTATAATTGCGGGAACTCAATAGTCTATTTATTCACTGTGCAGAGAATTCAGTCTGAATATCGACGTTCACTTGTCGATAGTATATTCGTTAACTCAGCTGGTTTGCTTCCACTGAAATAGACGTGAATTTTGTTATAACATAACAGAGCTCATGTCGGTTTGAGTTTTAACTTTTTGAGAATGCTGGTTTATTTGGTTTTTTCAGTTGGTACGCACTGAACTCCAGCACCAACCCACAATGTGTGTCTGTGTGTGTACATTGTTTATTACACCAATATTACATTTGGTACCATCTATCGCCATTTCATCGACCCAATTCAATACCTACAATTGAATACCAGCCGGTCGATTCTGTAAACATGTCGAAGTGAAGGCTAGGGTGAAGTCCATCCATATAATCAAGATGGGTTGACAGCTAACTTCGTGATCACGTGACTTCTTGATTATATGGATTGCCATCTCACGTCGGGATCACTTCACCCAAGCCTTCACTTCGACATATTTAGAGAATCGACCGGCTGTATTTTACACAGAGCAACTAAATATCTAACCGACACAATCCAGTTACCGTGTGTCCTATAACTCCTTGGCTGTCAGACCCTTAGGTCCTATTTAACGTCTGTCATAGATCTTCAAATGACAGCTGGAACTAATAGCTTATCGTTCATTCCGAGGCACAGAGATCATTGTTATAGTTTATCGAGAAAAAAACCAGAAGTACCGTGAAACGGGGTAAATAGGAACGGAGAGGTGAATCGAAACCACTTTGAGAGGGATTTTCACTTTAATATCATATTATTGATTTTGTTGGAAAGCAAAGTTTATTTTTATACCTAATCAATAAAATTGGAGGCCCTAAATGCTAAAACAAGATTTAAATAACGTGAAAATCCCCTTCAAAGTTTTGTTTCGATTCACCCCTGCATTCCTATATACCCCGTTTTGTAGGTAGTGATGAAACTAATACGTACTACTTTAGTTCATGTTTATAATTTGTATACATGTCAGTTCTTTGTTCTGTGATTAAATTATTTTTCTTTTTTTTTTGCCTTCCTTCTTCAAAAAATAACCAGTACAAAAATCGAGTACCATTCAGACCTATCAATAAAACATTATGGCAAGCTTGAACCTCGAAACCCAGCGGCATAAAATATAGATTATGTGTTCAGGCCCCACACTTCAGACTGATCCTGGCTTTATCACACCATGAATTCGTATTGAAGATATTAATGTTTGAATTATGTCTTGGGATATTGAAAAGCGATTTTTTACTGTACTAGGTATTACCTTTTTTATTGGATACGTGAGCTGTGGGTAAAGTAAGTGGTGTGCAAACGGAAAACTAATCTGCTGTAGGTAATTTGAAGTGTGTTGGTCTAGCGCCAGTATTGCTGAGAAAGAAAATCGATTTGCACACGAGAAGTAACAAAAAAAGCAATTATTAATTAACAATAATAACTGGGTCATGATGAGCTCACAACATAAAAAGACCTGTTATTTTCATGTTATGTACATATGTAAACACACTAATATTATAAAGGTAAATTTTGTGAGATTGTGTGTATGTTTGTTACTTCTTTACGCGCCAACGGCTGGACCGATTTAGATGAAATTTGGTATAGAGATTGTTTGAGTCCCGGGAAAGGATAAAGTTATCCCTCGGAAGTATGTTCCCTTGATATCCCTATAATTTTCGATAAAAACGCGGGCGGTAACTAGTAAAATAAAAATAAAATAAATGTTGTATCTGCGTTTTATTAATATTAAAAAAACGCAGATCTGGTATTCACCAGACACACCCACGGAACATAGAGACAATAAATGAAATCGATTCCCGGGCCGATGAAATGAAATATAGGTGACTGCCTAAAACTTCAAGAAGCAGCCTTCGACCACAACCTCACCTGACGGAAAGCATTGATGTGGTCGACGATGGAGCACTTGCCTGTTATGTCACCCCTAATCTCAAATTTATCTCAACAATCTCTTCTCGCAAAGCCAAAGATCATCAGATTACCTTCCAAGCCACACAGTTAAACTTCACCCACAATTAACTGCATAGTCGCCTCGTTACCATCCGTCTCCTAGTTAAAGTTGTAATTACAAAAATAACTGTCTGGGTATGGGCTCATCAAAATTCCGTGTTCGTTAACTTTCGCCGCGAAACAATTCCGTCCCGATGCGAGTCTGCTTAAAGGATTCACTCGTGGTACTGTCGGAGCATTTGATCCTTTTACGTTCTTCTTCACAAAATGCAAGATACCCAATATAGCCAGGTGCCTAAGGGAACGATAATCGTCCTGTTTCCGAGAAAAGAAGGCGTCGGTGCTGCCTGGCACCGTTATGCTTGTTCAGCAGCTTCGAGAAAAGAGTCACACCATTACATGGTTTCCCACAAAAGTCTATTACGCCTCCTTTCATCGCAGATCTTTTTCAAAAACAGAAAAAAAAATTAAAACTTCAACAATTGTGTAGGTATGAAATGGACTTGATGAATTGAAAGAGTCATCATTACCAGTGCCATACATAGTGGCAGTACTGCCTGCATTTTGGGCAATATCCCTATTAACAGCGATGTGAACAACTCATTGCTGCCCACCGAGTTCTGCCCCTGTTATTTGTTGGTTGTACATAATTATTACTAATCTATCTACAGCTGTACGTAATCAAATAAAACTGTCAAAATTCAAAAAAATTCAAAATTCAAAAGTCATTTATTCAAATTAGGCTGAGTGCCAGCACTTTTTGAACGTCAAAGTTCTACATAAAGACAGTCCCCCAAAACGCCCGCCCGTCACCACTTCCTAGTGTTTTAGCTGGGAAGAAGAAGTGGCGCAACAAACTCCCCAGCAACACATCTGTCTGTTGAGTTATAAGAACTATCACTTATACAAAGGTATGTAAGTAGTCAGTATTCTTACAAAGAAAACAATACAACAAAGGTAACACGTAAAAACATAAAACTTAATAATTCGCTACTTGTAAGCTAGCACACACTCCATTATGCCAGCATAAACAGACAAACTCAAGCATAAAAACAATATCAAATCAAACTAAATAAGCCTCCAGACATGAAGGGTGTGCCCGCTTACACGCGCAGAGGGTAGAATTTAATAAAAAGATCTGTGACTCGACGCCACAAGTGATAAACCAGGGCCATCAAAATTAAACATTAAGCATATAATCGTTATAACAATAGTAAAATCCATGGCTAACAAGACGACCTTTCACCACAAGCAGCACCCGTTCACGAGCATAACGCAAAGATCAGCCATTACCCCCCTCGCCATATTTGAGGGGAAAGAGGTAACCCGACCCCCGACGCTACCGCAAGCAGTAAAATCTAAGGGAGCATGACGAACTTGCTGCCGGTTGCTCAGGATAGAATAAAATCATACAACTGTCGAAGTCACTAGTTAATCACATGTTGCAATACACTCATTATAAAACATTGTTATGAGAGTATTAAGTCAATACAAAAAAAAATAATAACAAATAATTGACCTCTACGGACATATAAATTAACAAATATATGAACTCATATGTCATAAGCTAACTATGAAAGAACATTAAAAACGAAGTATGTCTTGCGTTCAACACTGCGACCAACTATTATCATCGTCTAAATAATCATTGATTGAATAGTATGCCTTCGAACAAAGGTTAGATTTAACTTTAGCTTTAAACGAGTTAAAAGGCAGCTCAAGATAAGAAAGAGGTAGCTTATTGTAAAAACGGATACCGAGCCCCACAAATGAGCCTTGGACCCTTCGAAGACGATGGGATGGTTCATGTAATTTGTGCTTGTTTCTAGTGTTAAAGTTATGGATATCACTGATTTTAGTGTATAAATGTATATTTTGCCTAATATATAATATGTTTGCAAAAATAAATTGAGATGCTACCGTGAGAATTCCAATATCTTTGAAAAGTTCTCTTAAGGAAACTCTTGACCCCAGCTGATATATTGCTCGAACAGCGCGTTTTTGTAACACAAATATATTTTGTATGTCTGCAGCTCTTCCCCATAATAGGATACCGTAAGACATAACGCTATGGAAATAACTAAAATAGACTAACCGAGCTGTGTAAACGTCAGTGTATTGTCTTACTTTCCTGACGGCGTAGGCAGCCGAGCTGAGCCTTCCTGACAGGCTTGATATATGCGGGCCCCATTGTAGTTTGGAATCAACAGTTATTCCCAAGAATACTGCTGAGTCCACAGTTTCAAGCATCTCTTTGTTTAAGACGATATTCGGTCCTAGATTATTAACATTAGGTAAGGCAAACTTGATACATTTTGTTTTCTTAGCATTGGGAACTAGGTTATTTGTCGTAAACCAATCCGTAACCATGGAGAGAGCACTGTTTACGTCATCAAAATCTTGTCTATTTCTATCTACTTTAAAGACAAGAGAGGTATCATCTGCAAAGAGAACTACATCACAGATACCCTTTAAGAAAAATGGTAAATCATTTATATACACCAGAAACAAGAATGGACCCAGTATAGAACCTTGAGGCACCCCTAAATGAACTGGTAGCCCGGAGGACTTCACACCATTGATATCTACACATTGAAACCTATTATGCAAATATGAATCAACTACGTTAAGAGCTTCCTTTTGGAGACCATAATGACGCAGTTTACGCAAAAGCGTATCATGGTGTACGCAATCAAAGGCCTTGGAGAGATCACAGAAAACTCCAATTGCATTTTGCGAGTTCTCCCATGCGTTAAATATGTGTTTCAGGAGAGCAACACCTGCATCTGTGGTTGAACGACCTTTTGTAAATCCATACTGTTCATTATGGAGGAGGCTATTTAGATTAAAATGTCTTAGCAATTGCTTGAGTATTAACTTTTCAAATATTTTGCTAAATGCAGGTAAGATAGAAATAGGCCGGAAGTTTCCTATATCATTTTTATTACCAGATTTAAATAAAGGTATGACTTTACTACTTTTCATGAGATCAGGAAAAGTTCCTAAATCCACGCATTTATTAAAAGTAACAGCAAGGTAAGGGGCTACGATGTCTATTATGTTACTCAAAAGTTTAATGGAAATGCCCCAATAATCACCTGTGTTTTTTGACTTAAGTGTGTTGAAAACATTAACTACATCACTTGGTGTTACGTGCTCGAAACTAAATAATTGACTACATTTAGGCACACTACTATGTAAAAGGTTTTCAGCATTAGACGAGGACGAACTTAAGGAGCGAGTCGTAGTTATAGGTATATTAGCAAAAAAATCATTAAATGCCTCAGCTACGTCAGTTGCTTTACTTATTAATTTGTTGTCAACAATAATCTCTACTTGATTTTCTTGTTTAACCGACTTGCCCGTTTCATTGTTAATAATTTTCCAAGTCGCTTTTACTTTATTTTTAGAATTTTTAATTGTGTCACTTAAAAATTTAGATTTAGCAGATGTCAATCCATACAATCAAGATGTCACGTGATCACGGAGTGAGCTGTCATTCCATCTTAATTATATGGATTGACAGCTCACCTCGTGATCACTTCACCCAAGCCTTCACTTCGACATGTTAACAGAATCGACCGGCTGGAACATAATACCTACTTTAGTAAAGAAACGAATAAAAATCAAAACCCTAGCGAATATCAAACGCACAAACATTAACCAAAACACACAAGAGCAAACCGTGAACCGAGACTTTCCGAATGTTAACAAAGGAAACGACAAAACGCGAACTCCTAACTTACACAGTTATACTGCACCATCGCGTTATTAAAACAGCACTCATTTGCGACGCAGTTTGGGAAACCAAGCTTGCATTCAAAACTTAATCGATGGACAGTAACATAATTTGATAAAGGAATTCATGCGAATTTAAATAGTCCTCCTGAGGGATTCCGGCCATAGCAGTCAAAGTCACCGAAAACTAGCACAAGTGCAATATCTCAATTTTTTTTTTCATGTGTACTTAGGAGGTTAAAACAAATTGTGATCATTATGGACCCTGTTGGGCACAGCAAAAAACAAATATATGTAAGAGAGGGGAAGTTTTAAACAGCTTAATTTATATCTAAAATAAATCCAAAAATACCATATAAGGGACTCTTTATACCTTATATTTAATCATTTAGATATTCCTTCGTACTATAATCGCAGTTTTCAATCAAAAATTGTTTTAGTTTTTTATAAATATGTTTGTTGATCACTTCCATCACTCCCATATCCAGGTAGACAATCTGACTCGATCGAAGGGAGATCTTGCATAGTACCAACCGCTTAACGTGCTTTTCAAGACACGGCGGTGTCACACCACCAACTTCCAAACTCCGGACTGTCACACAGGGAAAACCCAATAACACTTTTTGTCAGACCTGGGAATTGACACCAGGACCCTCAGCAGTCGCTCTTGCTACCGCAACGGAGCAGCAGTGTTGTTCTACAAACCTCTAACCGTGTAAGTTGAGGTGAAGGGATCATGAAGTGAACTGTCAACAAGCAAGATGGAATGACAGTTCACTTCATACTAACTACAACTCAGGGTGAGATATTGACTGAATAGACCGGCAGTTTAATACAGGCAATATGCAATTGCTAGCTTTCAGGAAAGGCAAGTTGAGCCTGCTTTTCAGATTAATTCTGCGCAATGTTCTAAAAACATTACCGACTAGTTTTTTCACGCATTTTCGCTCCAATCGCTGTTTTCACAGAACCCGTACCTTTTTTTCAGGGTAACAAAAAAACAAACCATGTTTCTCAACGATAAAGTGGTTTTCTATCGGTGAAATAATTTTCGTAATCGGATTACTGCTACCATAGATTACCTCATACAAACAAACAATTTATTTTAAGCAAGAAAATAAACTACACCAATCAAAACCCCACAAAACGAACACACGGAAGTAACACAAGTTCCGACACTAAAAACAAAACTTGCAAACCATTAAAACATTCGCTAGGCAACCCTCATTATTCCATGAATGCCGCCGTTCCTTTCATAAAACTATCGCATATGCTTTAATTACGACACCATCATTAAGTATAGGGTTATTACCGTTCGGTTGCCGCCACTAATTGCACAAAGTTCACTCGGATATTCTTGTTAAGGCGTGTACAGACACCGTGAGATATGCGCTGCAAAATGTTTGCGCACAGGAGCCCCTTGGTTAAAAGCTCCTTGGTTCAAGAGTCGCCAGGTCGCTACATCACAATCAATTTGGATCAGAAATGGTTTTCTAGTCTGACCGTCTCGTGACTCATTTGTACCAAAAGTATGCATGAAGCTTGTGTTGTGTGCTTAACCAGGAATCAGGAGTCACCAATTTCAGTAGCATTTAAATTACTCGGATAATTTTGTGCAAACTATTGGCACCACACAGGCTTGCATATTGCATCTGAATTCGAAGGGATAGAGCTTGGATCTATTGCCAATACCGTGGAATTATTATGTACTGTTTAAGATCCTTCGCAAATCCCGTCATGAAAACATTAAAATATCAGGATGCAGGGCACAACGAGTGTGCAGGCTCTAAAAACTTCCTATTCTCGCTACGTCTGTACACGCTTCAAAGTTCACTCGGATATTCTCGTTAAAAGTCGTCAAATTTCGAGACGTCCGCGTCAGCCCTTTACGAACAAGTTCAAAGTTGCACTTTGCTCGTGTGGTTTTTGAGTTGACATGTGTGTGTGATGTGTCTTTTTGAAGATGGCGTCGGCGATATGAAGGTTCGTTTGTTGTGTTTGAGAGGGACTTTGTGCAGTCTAAGTTGGAAAGATTAGAAAAGAGAAGGAACTTTTAGACTTTTGAATAAAAAATGTTAGTAAAACGTGTTACATTGTTTTGAAGTGATAACTTCTTATGGGAGGGTAAACCGCTTTGTAACGTAACGCGTTACGGCGCCAATCTGTCTGGCTTCCCTTTTTCTCACGCATACGGCAGCGGTAGTCAGGCTCTTCCTCTCTCAATCTAACCCACAGCTAGCTCAACTTAGGTTAGTTTAAGTTATCACTTCTGTCGGGCGTCCCGAGACTCACACGTTTTCTTTCTGAATACTTGTTTATCGAACTAAGTACCTATACATATAAACTTACTACGAAACTATCAACGACCGACAGACTTTGAGCTGTCCGAAAGTTGGCTTTTCATAAGGAAAAATATCAAGAAACCGATTGCAGCGCGTCTAACGGGTCTAATTGCAAATCTAAACCACTCAAAATCGCTCCAACCGGTTAGGAGGAATCTGCGACATACACACCTACTTAGATTATGTACAAGCCAGTTTTTTGATTAATTTGTTTGTTCATCATCAACATCATCATATCAGCCGAAAGACGTCCTCTGCTCTGACCTGAAGTGTCTGACAACAACCGGTCCTGTGCGTCTCGCATCCATCTTCTACCAGGTAATCGGTCCACCTTGTGGGAGGCCTTCCAACACTACGTCTTCTGGTACGGTAATTGTTGGTTAACTTAAAGTAATTTATTTAAACATTGCTCAAGCTAAATAATTATGAAAAGTGCACCTTAACGAAATTCAGGTGCCCATCATTTTTTACCATTGGTTAAGTACGGATAAAAAAACTCGGCCGTAGTGTTTTACATAGTCATTCCAACAAAATCCCTTAAAGGGTTCATTGACCTAATCTTTCTCGAAAATACAAATCCTGCTTAGCATTCCCAAATTAGATACAAAATCTTTAAAAAGAGCGTTGAAAGGTTCCAGGCCAAAGTTAAATTGTAATCTTTGTAGGCGGTACATTTTGTTTGTTTAACTTAGCTATAAAAATACTTGAAGTTTTTTCGCGGTATTAAAAGGGATTACGATCTTTTTAAATACGATGGAAAAGCGTGAATAGACTGTATGTGAAATGTTTTCGTCCTCTTATACGACCACTTTACTTGTTTATATAAACGTTTGTGTGCAAATTAATATTTTCTGCTGAAAACTAATAATTTTTAGCTTGCATCATCTTATTAATGGGCAGAGACCTACACTTACAGTAGGGTTTTTGACTAAAAAAAACTAATAAGTCCGTCAGATAGATTTCCAAAAAAAATATTGGACATGTATTTTTCTTTTGTCACGTAAACAAAAGTACCTGGATGACCGAGCTTTGCACTTTATTTTTTGGTATTTTTTTCTAAAAATTAAACCTAGCTAGATCGATTTATCGCCCCCGAAAACCCCCGCATACTACATTTCATGAAGATCGTTGGAGTCGTTTCCGAGATTCAGATTGTATAAGACAGACAACAACACTATTGTTTCATATTTCTTACATTTTACCACTATATTTTCTTTAATTCTCAGAAAAAAAATAAGTCATTTATTCAAAGTACGCTAAGAGCCACCACTTTTTGAAAGACAAAGTTTTACATAAAGACTAATTTCATTTCCTCTATATAACCTAATAATGCTCCTAGAACAAAAACTTTACCACCAAATAAACCTAAATTCAATCCGCCAAGCAAACAGTACCGAATTTCCGCTAAAGATTTAAGGAACATCGCAACGTTTATCGAAGAAGGCATTATCATGCATTAAAATTCGGCTCCACAGCAAATTGTTATCGTTCGAAACTAATGACGTATTTGCATGGGAAAAGAGTTCCACTCGTCGGCGACGGGTGACACAGAATAGATTGCTACAGAGGGACAATGTTCGTATTTTAGCACTATTCGCATCTCAGGCGAAAATTACTATCAAAAACATCTCTGATTTCCCTCCATTTAGACAAGTTTTTGCTCCATTTAAAGATTTAATTGTGACTTAAACTTGAACGCTTTATAAGTACTAAAATTGGCCTTCTAAAGGCAAACAAAGCAAGCTCAACACAAAGCGTGAAAATACATACAGGCGTCACGAACAGCGAGTGCAAGAGCACTCGTGACCGACATTCGTTTGACATCGCTGTATCGCCAGTAGGTAAAAATTATGTCAATCTGATAGACTTTTAATTATAGTGACGCCATCAATATACACTAGCTATATAAACAGGAGATAAAAGTGTACAATTCTCATTGTCCAATGGGACGACATTTCGACATGACCGGGAAGAGATCAAGCATAACACCAACATTGTACGTGCTTCCCGAAGCACAGGCTTGTCACGCTACCAACTTCTAAACTACTCTAAGAAAAATGCCTTGCGCTCAGTCACGAGACCAACGGAGCAATAGATATTCTAGTCTGTAAAGATGTCACCGCGATAACTTGGTGAAGTGAGCTGTCTATCCAATCAAATCCATCCAATCGCACCAAGCACACGTTTGAAGCTCACTCTGCCTAAGTTTTCACAGAGAGGTGTTTACAGAATGAACCGGCAGTAACGCCGCTGGCAGTAGACTTAGTACATATTATTATGTGTGCATGTACATTTTTAGAGCCAGCCTTCTGTATCTGTATATTCTGTGTCGGAAAGTTGTAACGAGAGCTGTGCAAGGAGTATCGAGACTTAAATTCTGATTTGATGGGTGTTTTAAAATTGGTTTTTTATATTGTGTATTGGTTTTGTAAGATGCGTCGCGTATAGGACTTTTTGCGTCTTTTTTGCAGTGGGAATGATCTTTGCTTAGCTAGTAGGTGAGTTTCGGATGCTTACTAATTGTTGCGTACCAGCATTTTCATTCTTCTGATTTATTCTAGGATAGTTTATGATACCTAAGCTCAGTACCTACCTACTTTTATTTCATAACATCAATTTATTTGATTTATACGATTCTTACATCGATTTATAAAAGAATTACTGTTTCACCTTTTTTCCGTAACCAAGGTGTAATCAGCGGAACCCTGGTACTAAGCCCCAGTGTCCGTCCGTATGTCCGGCTGTCCGTCATCGGGCTGTCTGTATCCAACGATCCATAAAAGAAATACAGTAGAAAACTTCAGTTATCCATTGCCGCTATTACAACAAATAATAAAAAAAAACAAGAAACTTGTATTTTCGGTTTATGGTACCGAACCCTTCGAGAGCCAGTCCGGCCCGCATTTCACCGGTTTTTCTTAAGTAAGCCATTCATATCTCTGTTACTTGCCCCGATGGAATATAATGCATTTTGTCACCTAATAAAAATGTAAGTAGCTCATACCTGCATATTTATTATATTACTGCACCCATCGTAACCCATCGTTCAAAATTAGAGTGAACAGGCTTCTTCTGGGTAAGCTCGCTCCATCGTCGACTTTGTCTCTGTCATCTATGACCTAGACTAGAGTCAAGAACAAACCCATATTAAACAAAAAATAAAAAAAACATTTTGAACACTAAGGTCGGTATTAATATAAAAAATAATAAAACATATTTTGCTGAGTAAAATATATAGTAAACAAGATTTATTTACTAATGTTAGTTACCTCATTATGGAAAAATCCGCAAACATTTATTCCCGATTTTCCAAACACATAGATCTCAATGCAAAATCGTGAAGGATGGTCGGTGTTGAGTGCTAGTTTACGAGGAAACAGACCCATAGATCTATGGGGGTGAATAAATCAGCATAAATGTCTCGGTGGGATTGGCGTGAAATTCTACATTGTTTCTGGATTTCTTTCATATACTGTTTAAGATGCTAACGATTCTTAATTTGTTTTTAAATATTGAATATATTTTTGTAACTGAACTGATTGGCAAGTTAGCAATTTTTTTCACTATCTTAATGTTTCCATTTAAAAATCGATGTTGTCATGCCCAAATAAGTAGTACCTAGCCCAAAAAAGGCACAACGCATTGTTCATAGGCACGATTGCTCGTGAAGCCGAAAAAATCTTTAAAACGCGCAATATTGCGTTGAAAACACATTTTCGTGACAAAAAACCAAACTTCAATCTATTCAGCCTTCGAACCAAATCACTGAATAAACACTGTAACCAAAAAAACAATACAAAATTGAAAACGTCCTCTACCAGTCTCCAGGAACCAGAGACAAACATTGTTCCAAATACAGGCGCTTCAAAAATCGACATTGCTTCTCAACAACAAGTTGAACTATATGATTGATCTAGTCGCAACCGATGTTGGGACGGGCCGAAGTTCGAACGAGCCAATGTCATTGAAATCAGAACAAATGTGCTGGGGAGTTTGTTTCGTTGAATGGAAATGAGAAGGAGAGAGAGGTGCTGTTTGAGTGGTATTGTTTACATTGGCAATGGTACAGTAAATCACTGTTATAGGTAATCAAACCCTAGGTCTGTAAAATCATATTTTACTGAAAAACCTAATTAGTCCGTCAGACACAAATGGAATCCAGAAGCAACTGCTTAACGCGCTATCCGAGGCTTGGAGGAGTTTAGGTATGTAATAGATGGTCACCCATCCACGGATTGACCTCGGCAAGTGTTAAGCAACACTCACCTCGAAGATGGGCCCATGTGACTATTAATACTTAGCCCGAGCTCCTCCTTATGACGAAAAACATAGAAGGATGTTTTATATTCATTTAAGTGACCTGTGGTGCAAACGGGTCTAAAAGTCTTAACATATTTAAGAAATTAAACGTTTCCCCATACTAAATGCTCACTTCAACATCACGATGTAAACTAGGTCAATTTAGACGTGCTAGATCTTATTAGAGTTAAATATATATTTAAAGCGCTGTAAAGGTATTCCTCAAGGAGCACAGGCTCTGTACATACCCGTACTCACATTAGGGATGGGACAACTGTGGTAAAAATCGAGTCAGTATTTTAATTAAATCGAAACTTGAGACAAAAGTCTATAAACTGTCAAATATGAAACTGAAACTACTTTAGCTTAGTTTTTAATCCCACAAATATTAGTAACCTACTTTCATATGTTTAACACCGTACAAAAGCGGACTTAATTCCTTAGGCATTTTCTACCAGTCGACCTTAGGGTGGTGCGAAGACAGAGCACGAACATAGAAAAAATACAATAATGAATTCATAGCTACATAAATACACAAAACCAAAACATATGTTTTATAATTACAATTTATCTTTTTCTAATTCTGTAATATTTGTGCTACACTTACTGTGGCAGAACATAGAAATTATTAAACTTTGACATATTGAATATACTTAATCGATTTCATTTGATTGATAAGCCTGTGTGTTATGAAGTTAATTAATCAATCACACTTCAATAGCTAAAGAGACTTAATGAGACGTGGCACACGGGTAGACCCTAACGTTGATTAGGATTTAGGGCTTTTTATCCCAACAGCACGTGCCATTGAGTTATTTTTCGAGTTTCATGCAGGTGAAACCGCTTTCAAAAGCAAGAAGAAAAATCCAAATAAAATGTGAACAGCTAATTACAAATCCTTGTCCCAACACTATCCAACTCGTTAACTCTCCAGGGGAATGGTAGTGACACAACATGAGCTTATTTCCCACTCGCGTTTGTTAACGTTTAGATACCACCAGCTTTGTATACTGTTGCCACAGCATAGATCGAACAAAAGGTCGACTTCATACATTTAGTGAAAAAGGAACACACATAGAAAAGCCCTGAGCTTAAGGGTGATGTTCTTCAGAAAAGTAAGGTCAGGCTGCGGCTCATCAGGATTGTATAGTCAGCTACTATGACATGAACAACGTATAGGAAGACTCAGTCGGTGGGTATGTGTACTAGACACGTTTTTCATTCATTTTCTGGAGCCACACATGTGATTCTGGAAACTAATGCTGCGATTTCATTAACAGAATTCCGCGCAACGTCTTAATACTCCTAAAACACCGCGTCAAACGGCAAGTAACGACCTCCATATATTAGGTGCTACAAGGCAGAATGAAAGGTAAAATACCAAGCGGGAAACCATCTATGAGGGAGGTGGCCCAATCAAAGTAAATCCGTATTTGGAAGTCCAGTTTATGAATGCGCCAGACTTTCATCTAACAAAACCATATGGAGAGCTACAACAACTCCAGTGATTGGACACAATTAATTGCAACTACGATCGCTTCACCAAAATATGTGAAACGAAGAAGACGATGGAGCTGTTCTTCTGAACTTTTCTATTCTGTGTCGCTGTGCTGCGAAATCGTTACGTAAGCGCATAATCGATGCGGGAAATAATTCGATTGCTGCGGAATCGATTATTGAATTAGGGTTATTGTCCTCGATGGGTTTATTGTGAGTGACTGATATTGATAAGGTTTTTAGGTAATGGGGACTGAGCATGCCCATGAGGTCGGTAATAGGTGATGGAAGCAGCTGCACTGATAACATAATCAAGTTACATCAGCCTATTTTGATACAACTGCAGAGCATCAGCCTCTTCTTATAAATACAATTCTTAAGCGCTGTATTTCCATTAGATTGGCTCATAGATGTCATGTTATGTACACAAATAAAATCGTTGACCTCATTGGTTCGCTAGTGGTTGTAAACTCTACTGAGTTCATGATTTTGCCGATTGGTCGGACTGAGTGTAAGGTGTCGTCCTGAGTCGACGCCGCGACGGCGCGTTGTGTTCCACGCGCGCCTCAAAGAGATGTCAGTATAGTAGACGGGGCCAGAGTCTGCCAGGGTTGCGGAACTTGTTCGAAAGAGTCACCGCAGCCCTGGGACGCAAAGGGCATTAGGAGGAACACGTATGGATTTTAGTCAGTAACAGTCTGAAACTCTCTTCCGCTCCCCCAGAGCGGAAGGAGTCATTTGATGATGTCCCATCCTTAAAAAGAAAAAAGGCATCGTACCAATACGAGCCAACCATTATACCAGCCGAAATACGTCTAGTGCTGGACATAGGCCTTCCGCTACGCTTGGCAGGCGGGTTGGCGATCGCAGTGTAGTTGTTACAATGCACAGAACCACAGAGAATTCTGCTGCCCATTCTCTGGTGAGTCCCTTAGTCAGCTCTTACGACATCCACGGAAAGTGACGGGAAACCTATAATCGCCGGAATACTTCACGTTCGACGAAGAAAAATAGCTCATCAATTTTGAGATAGTAGACATGATGATGTTTTAGTTTACTGTTGTGTTGAAAAAGATCCTCTCTATAGTAGGCGCCAGATAATCGTGGAATAACGGTCATTGACCCACCTACAATTATTGACATTTTTAATTTGAAAAACGGAATTAATGACACAAAGCTGTCCCGAATCATCATCTCTCGTGATCCTTAACATTGTCTAATAATGAAAAACGATTCATATTTATTTGTTTGTACCTATGAACAGTTATTAGGGAAAGGTCAATGTACTTTATTCTACATTTATCTGGCGCCTACTATAGTAAGAATAGCTCAAAGGTAACGGCATAAACTAACAAACGAAAAGTGACGAGTTCAAGCCACACCCTAAGTAGTTATTTTAAACAGGTCAGTTCAATTAAATATGAAAATTCTCCGTTTCTTAAAAGCAGATTTTATCCAGAAATAATTTATGAGTTCCCAGAAAACAAACAAGGAAAACATAAGGAAATGAATAATCGCAGTTCTTCGGAAATTGAGGAAAACTCACTCCAATAATGTTGCTAATTGATTCAGCTTAAAAACCTGTTTACACTGAAAATAAATGAGAAATACAATGTTTCTTTAAAAGAAAAATACGTATAGAAAAAAAGCTGCATTACCATATTTTATTGGCAAACAAAGAATAAATAAAGTATGACAACAATAATCCTGAAAGCGTAAGAAAAATAGTGCGGTTACAATGTTGACAAGTTTACGATGGACACGGATATAGCGGTCAACTAGATATGGCATTTTGTTCATATCATCACTATCACATGTTATAAAAGAAAGTAAACTCAAAAACTACCGAGCTGATTTCATACGGGTTTCCGGACGAAATGATTCATCAGGAAGGTTTAGGTTTATAATTTCATCATCATCATATCAGCCGAAAGACGTCCACTGCTGGACATAGGCCTCCCCAAGTGTCGCCAGAACAATCGGTCCTGTACCTACGTCTCGCATCCATCGGCTACCCACGACCCTCACCAGGTCTTCGATCCACCTTGTGGGAGGCCTCGCTAACGCTAAATCATACGTGATTATTAAAATTTGGGGAAAAAAACATGACAACTGGGAGCTTATACATGCTCTGCTACCCATGCGAAGCCGGGACGAGTTGTTAGTTAATTATAAGAACAGTGGAGGAGCAAGAAAAACCTAATTTCCGCTTCCCTACATATCAAGCGAGAGTCAGAACAGTAGTGCGATTCTGTAAACTTAGGTGTAAGCTTAGGTGACTGGTGAAGTGAACATGAAGTGAGCTGTCAATCAATACAAACAAGATAGAAAGACAGTTCACTTCATGCTCACATCAAAGATTACACGGTATGATGTTGACAGAGTAGAACAGCAGAGCTAGGTCCAAAGGCAAAAGTGACGTTATTAGAAATAGGATAAGCCAATTATTTTAATGAAAAAGTAATAAGTTAATCTAAGATACTACAAGAAAAAATCACAATACGTGTTTATCCCACTTCTTATTACAAAATGCATGGCCTATTATTTCAGTTCTAGCTAATATAAATCCGTTGCACGTTCGCGGTTCGCGCAGGACATTGTTGTTTATGCTGTTCATTTCAGTTTTTATCGCCCGGGGCCACGAAATGTGCTGCCTATGAACGGATTAATAATTATAAATGAATAGGGACACCTGTCTTTTTGTGTTTCGAATAAATATTAATGACTGATTTCCAATAGCTCCCACAAGGTATACCTACCGAGGACTAGGAGGCCAATTCAACGTTCGTATTCGCATCTCATTCGGATTTCAAAAAAACCTCAATGTCCATACATTTTTGACAGATTGCCAACATGACATGCGAATGTGAACGTTGCTAAAAAAATTGTAGAATTGGCACTCTGATGAAGGCTGCGGTCGCTGCGGTGATTGGTTGCCGTGGCGATGATAAGGAGAGGCCTGTATCAAACAGTGACGTCTTTCCGCTTAAATGATAATGATGATTGCTGATTTTAGCCCCAAGATGGCGAAAAGGTTTTTGGATATTTTGTCTCAAAACTGATAAACATATGTATGCATTAGCCTTGCTCCAACTGTGTTGGGTTCCGCTTTCATTCTAACTGAATTATTATTATTATTTATTTATGTTCACATATTGCCTAGATAATTTATAAAATAAGCCCCACAAAACCGTAGTAATGGTTTGACTGTGGTCTCTACATATACACTCATTCGTTAATTTGTAGGTACTTATTATACACTGTTGCACTTTAACACGTTTCTAAATAATATCTTCTTAATTTATCTTTAATGCAACTGGATCATCATCGTCCTGCCCTTATCCCATGTTACTTGAGGTCGGCACAACACGTTTTTTTCTTCCATTCTGTCCTGTCAGCCGTCACGCTATCACTCTGAATACGTCATTATTTTATATAGTAATTTTATATATCTTGTCATTTTTACTTTTTATTATTTTCATGTTTTTTTAATTTTTGTTTTATTAATTTTAAACAATATTCGTAAAAATTATACAATTTTCGATTTTATAATTTTACATTTATTTTTATTTTTACAATAATATCTGTTATTTCTATTTATTTTTTAGCACAAAAATTTTTATTTATCTTTTTGTTTTAAAATTAAGAGTCGCAACATTTTATTTTATTTTAGTTACTTTTTGTACAAAATATTTTAGTTCATGAATAATTTATGTGTGTCATGTTTTCGAGCGTAGGTATGGCACTCGTGGGCTGCAGCTGAAAATCAGCGTCAGGTGGTACACCTTGTGTTGCCATCTGGCATTATGCATTGCCTTTGGCATTGTTGGTTTTCATTATTTATTTATTTTGTTTAATTTTATGTTTCTATTACATTGCCAATAAACACAATTTTCTTTTTTTTCTTTCTTTCTTATAGTAATTAACTCTAGTGACTGCTGATGTGTCCACAACTTGGGTTACTCAAATAATATCTTCAATTGCTCAACGCATCTGCGGATTTTCGACTTTTATTTTTACGATTTCTCAAACAATCGCTTTTCTAACAGCCCCAAGCTTAAAACTAAAAAATGTGACGGCAGTTTCTGGACGAACGAGCTTCGTTTTTGTTGCAATTGTGCGCAACGAACGTTTTAGAACGTTTATATTGGCAACTGTTGCCGCCTTTTTATGTTTCACACTCTGTAGCTAAACTAAGGAAGAGTTGTTTGGCGAAATAGTATAGAGATTTTATGAGATCGCATGGTGTATTTTTTGAACCTTTGAAAGTACATACATTTAGGTAAGATCTTAACCTTTTAAACTCCTTTGTCACGTATACATGACAAGCAAGTGCGTGCCATGTACGCCAAACGTCACAAATATGCGACAAAAAGTTCGGCGAATTTGTGGTTTGGTGTCAGGGTACGCTGCTCTGGCGTTCAAAAGGTTAAACAGCCGATACAGGTAATCAGAAACCAGATAATCTGGCATAGGATATCGTTTTACCTCATCATATCAGCCGAAACACATCTACTGCTGGACATAAGGCTCGGCCGCGTGTCGCCACAACAACCGGTCCTGTGCGTCTCGCATCCATCGGCTACCCGCGACCTTCACCATGTCATCGGTTCACCTTGTGGGACGCCTTCCAACGCTGCGTCTTCCGGTACGCGGTCTTTTCGGCCTCATCGACCATCTGTTCTGCGAGCAATGTGAACTGAAATGCTTGTTGCGCCACCTTTACAACTGTAGGCTTAATTACGCGCTCAGATATTGAAGTTAAACATTGCTGACACCATAGGTGACGTCACACAATTCGACAGTTCAACAAACTCATTTGACTCGGTGAAGATGGCGCTATCAGGGAACGAAAATTGAAAACTTCAACAACCATATCACTGATAAAATCAATCCTTCCTACTTCAGTTGTTTCTTACTACCACTTCAGTTTGGCGATTATTCGGGCTATGCTTCGTTTTACCTAGTAACTTGGTTATGGAGGTCACGGAGGCAATTCATCCATATAAAATACTGATATTCATGCATCTGGTTATACAGGAAGCCGACCGCAACGTAGTCGTGAAAACACCAGGCAGATTGAGTTTACTTTGATAAGTCACTTCTTTATGATCTTTTTTAAGGATCCTCGGCTACCTACAGTAAAAGTTTAAGGACTTATTCACCACGTCATAATGACCAACTAATTCTTCAAAAGCACTGACTTCCGAAAAGTAGTAAAAGTTATTTTATACTTTGTTGTGGGTTTTTTTTTGGAAGTCGTTTGTATTTTTATGACAGAAAGTTTTTTATTTGTCACGTGTCACGGGAAATTAATAGAAAAGCAAAATACGCAATGTTGTTTACTTGGACAGCTATTCTGATCTAAAAACTAAACTAACAAACCGATTTTGATGAAATTTCTATGGGACCAATCGGAAAGTATATTCTTTCACATAATAAAATATTTTTTCAAATCGGTTCATAAATGCATGCATACAATGCATAAGTGATGAGGTAACAAACACATAAAAAAATATATCCGAATTGAGAACCTCTTCCTTCTTTGAAGTCGGTTAAAAACAGGAAAAGTCGAATATTCCTTCTAATATCTAAATGAATTCCAAGCAACCTCGATACATTTCTCAGCACTTCACATGTCATTTTCCTCCTCGCTCCCATAAATTCCATGTCTAGAATATTATGTAAATCAAAGTCAGACGTCAATAGAAATTAATATCACACGGTGACAAAAAGATTGACTGACTGACAAGCAGATTGATTGCGTTTTAGCCACCTAACCCTTTCATTTTGCGTTACTGCCATGGCTTGCGGTCGCGTGGTTACGAAGTCAGTTTGGGTTGAGCTGGAGTCGGTTATGATTTTTAAGTCAACACTTCGACATGTTTGTACTGGAGGAAAATAGTTGAGGGCTATGTATTGTTATGAAACAGGTTTTGCGAAAATATTGCCAGTTAACGAAGTAGTAGAGAGGCTGCCAAATAATTTTATCACTGATGGAATGTGTTTGAAGTATGTTTTCAGAGCTCAGCTTGTGACGGCCTTATTACCGAAGGCTTTAGAAATGAAACGGTCTTTAAAACCAAACAATTTGAGGTCAGTATCCTCGAGGTGGCCCGTCCTTCTCGCCGAGTTGGTAGAAACCCTAACACTAGTACTCGGCAGAAAATGCTTACTAAATAAATACATTTTAGAAGACAAGTAAAATTTAAGATTTTTTCACATCACTAAATCAGTTAATATTTTTAAAACTCTTCCGTTATTTACTGAGCGAGTCACTGGGTACCTAACTGACAGACAACACACAGCCGAAACTACTGTTCGTAGAAATCTGAAATTTGGCATGTAGGTTCCTTGAGGAGTGTAGGGGAGCACTAAGAGAGGATTTTGCGAAATTCTTACGAGAACGGAAAAAAACGGGATATGCGCGAACAAAGTCGCACGCAAATATTAGTAGTAACCATAGTTCCAGTCCCGGGCATCTTGATAAATAATTATTATACATAAAATACCTTATTATTTCCACATAACACCAACCATAGTTCACTAACACGCCTCCAGGAAGCACGTGTCATCAATCACGGCTCGTCAGTAAGCGTCTTGGTCGGGGTAAATCTCTCTTTTTTACCCCGTGACGTCATTCGGGGTAAAACTCCCACAGCACAGATACCCGCATTATCGGGCCTGTTTGTGTTTTCAGATTTTTTTATTATTTATTTGGTTGGTGTAAGGAATAGATTTTCGGGGAATAGTGTTTCAAGGTGTTTCGTGTGATGTATTTTCGTAGAGGGAATTGGTGCATATTTTGTGTATGAAGGAATTTATGGAAATAGAATGGTATACGCAAACCCAATGCAATTCAGCAAATGATTTAGGGAGATTTTGTTTTGATATGGATATCGTCTACAAATTTCTCTCTAAAAAAAAAGCTAAAGACAAAATGAGTAAATGAACCTTCTTGTCGCAGCCGAGAGGCAAACACTATGTTTTTAGGGTCCGTCTGTCCGTCCGTCTGTCTGTCAGTGGGCTGTATCTCAAGAAACATAAGGAAAAACTAACTAACTTTCAACTCCTAGGTACACAGTTGAAATTTCCTTACTGTGTATTTATTTCTATTGCCGCTAGAATAACAAATAATAAAAATTAAATTAAATTAAAAATAAAAGGGGGCTCCCATTAACAGAAACGGTTTATGGTATACCTTCGTGTGAGAGAAAGCCTTGCACTTGGACGGTATTTAGTATCCATTGTCACATTAAAAATAAACATTTAATTTGTGTGTCAGAATATGGTCGGTCGTTAAAAAAAGGTTTTTTCTTTATTTCTTCTTTCAGAAAAATGAACACAACATTAGGAAAGGGAAGAAAAACTGCATTCAAGTAAAAAGTTCAATTTTACCAAAACCCTGTTTGAAAACAATATTGAAAGTAATAAAAAGCTTTTGAAGAACGCACTTACAAAACATAAACGCAAAGAGCATTGCAATCACAAAGAGAGTCCAAATTATCAACTACCGAGTACACGGCCCCCTTTCATAGGATGAATGAAGCCCCCAAATCAGTCAGAAACAGTAATCAGGGGCAGACACTCCCCCAAAAGTAGATAATAGAAAAATAAAAGATTCCAACATTAAGCTCTACGCGGAATGAAAGGAGAATTAATTTGAAGGAGCATCTGCTTGTAAAATAAAAACAAAGTTGGTTTCAATAGATTTTTGGAGGGGAATGGACGATTTTTGTAACGAATATGGCAGGAATTTTAAGCGAAAATTCAATTGATTTCAATTTTAAATCGTAGTTTTTCTAAAGATATTGATTGGTTTACCTACTACTTTTGAATGAATTAAAGCTGTTCTAGAATATAAATAAAATCCCAACCTATTGCTGATTCTGCTGAACCTATCCTAAATATCTCTTGAAACTAAAACGGTTATCAATTCGATGTCGATTTCCATTTAAATCATATTTTAAGAGGTTACTGGTGGGGGGAGGGCAGACAGACAGTAACCAGGAGGAATAAAATTCCCTGCCGGAGTCTGTGTTACCTGATTGTTACAATTTGGGGATCTGTATGACAACAGTGAATAGGTTACTTCTTGGCAAGCGCGCTCCATCATAGGCCACATCATCAGTTTCCATCAGGAAGATCGTGAGATTATAGTCAAACGCATCTCGTCAAAAACGAATGTTAGGTATGTCTGTTGCTCAATGGCTGAAAAAATTTAGAACACACGTAGAACATGACCAGGATTAAGACTTAGAATACTATGTTCATGCGGAGGAGCTCGTGACTAAAGAATAACAGCAGAATGGGTCGATCTCGGTTAAGCAACACTTGCCAAGGTTAGTCAGTGGATGGGTGACCATCTTCGCAAACCAAGTTTCCTCCGTGCCTCGGAAAACACGTTAAGCCGTTGGTCTCGGCTGTCATTTGTGTTTTGGCAGTCGTTACGGATTGTCAGAAGCCAGTAAATGTAACTCCTCCTTGCCAAGAACTACCGTGTTACCCAGTTAATGGGTTGTGCAGGTCTGGTAGGCAGCCGCTCCACGTAAAATACTGGTGTTCAGCTGAATCAGGTTTGACTGGAAGCCGACCCCAATATAGTTGGGAAAAGGCGAGGCAGATGATGATATGTTCATGCGGGCGAATTCGCCGGCAAAACCTGGTCTACAAGACTTTACTTAACAGTTAAACATGCAAGGGCAATGAACTCAAGATTTCAAGTAGTAAAATCAAAGACTATTGTCTGCAGAAGATCGTTATCTCCACGAGATCGGCTCCAGACCTAATCATAAAACCAAATGCTTCGTCTCAAGTGCCTTAAAAACTCTTCGAAAACTTCAACTTGATAGTTCTCAGTTTCTTCTGCAAATAAGAAACAATTAGATGCCTTGAAGATAGTACGAATGGGATGTTTTAAACCTAGACACAAATTCAAAACATAGGACTATCTAGGTACTTAAAACACTTTGGTTCGGGCTGAGGCATTTATAATTAAAAATCAATATCATTCAGTTCCCCTTTCCAAAAACAGAACACAAATAAAAAATTAGATTAAACAACAACTTCATAACTGTCTAGTACTAACGGGCTTTTTGTTTTGCTTTTCATTTAGTTTATGCTGTCCCACCGCTGGGCAAAGGCCCCCTAAATCCTTCCAGGTATTCTTTTCTCGGGCCACCTCAAACCAGCTCTTTATTAAATTGTCTATGGATTTTTTTTTAAATTACGAATCAACTATTTTGGGATAAACTCATCATGCGGTTAGTTTTTGCTTTGTTTAAGGCCAAAATTCAATATCTTTTTTAATGTATCTGTCCTTTGAAAGGATTTTTAAAGTCATTTTATTCCTTGACACTAGATCTTCGGACGACGTGATGGAATAGTCGAAGGCACAAAATGTTTGACATTTAATACAATAAGAAAACATTATAGTTAGCCACAGATCAACAAACCAACAACCTCAATCACGAAATTCCTAATCATATTCTAAATCAAGCAAACATTGTGTAACGCAATCAAAGAAAATTCTCTGAAACAGCAAGTTCTAATAAAGACAATGGTAATTAAATAATTTCATATATGTATCTAATGAACTTTATTTATCCGTCGGCCTAGCCTGATGTTTATTATGGAAATCTTACGACCCTGTACCAAGGTACTGTGACCATTGATAATAATATTACAAGGATTTTCGTCCATAGAAATGTAACGAACAAAGCAATCCTTTTTCAATTAATATAAAAGGTGTTTTAAAAGAGAATCCAATCAGTTAAAAATGTAGAATTCATCGAATTACGTTTTATTTCAAAACTCAAAGCAAAACGGAAATAATCAGAAGTTATCAGAAACTCTCAATTATTAATGAAAACGTCAACCTCAGCAGACGTAGGTTTAATAAGGTTTTCCCACGAAATAGATGGACATACATATTTACAACATTGGGTACGAAATAGCGACTCCTTTCCAAAAATATCTTAACAAGACGTCCAATAAAACTGACTACCCCGATATTGCGTATCGTTCCACCATCTTGGTAGTGAGGCCTGAACCTAATTATGGCGACGCTCATTTTGGCGCGAAAATGTGACAGTTCGTTAGGTGCCGACCGCATCTTGGCGGGAAATGGAATTGTTAGGTTATGGGAGAAATAAGTTTATACTCGTAGACGTTTTAGCTGATCCTTGTTATTTCTTGTTTTCGTAAATGGGAAGCGTAATGTAGAAATTTAGTAATGTGTGCCTACTCTGTTTTTGGAGCAGAATTTTTGGTTATTTGATCTGTGACAATGAATGAAAGTGTCTTGTTAATGTATTGTTACATTGCTTGCTGTTGTCGAAAACGTGGAAAACCTTATTCCTTAACCTTTTTCCATCTTCTTCTTACATTATACTCAATATTTTCTTTGCAAATATAAAGTTTAATTAACGAAAAAAGAGTCAGTGAACATAACAATCACTTACTGCACAAAACAAAATGGCGGCGCGCGGGAAAATGTTAAATACAAAACAAAAATCAAATTACCGACAGACGCAGCCAGGTAGCGACACGACGATATTTTTAAATTAAAACAAGATTAAAACAGGAAAAAGAAGTAGGTATTTGGCTGTGAAATAAGTAATCTTGGAACAGACAAAGACACTTGATGAAAAACTTGAACGAGATGGAAAAGAAACATTGGAAATTAATTTTGTCGGCTTTGAAGTTTGTCATAATAATGAGAGATTTTGTCAAAATATCCGCAAATGTAGCCGAGGGTTCTGAAATGTTGGATTACTTGCAGGGTTTGTCTTCATTTTAAAGATGAGGTTTTCTTGGTTTATGTTATTTTGACGACAACGCAAAACTACAGTTTATTTGGAAAAGTGATTTTTCTAAACATGAGGTGACATGAAAAACGAACATTAGCTTGAACCATTGAAAAATAACGATAAACATCAACAAAAGTAAAAAGCAAAAATCTTGTCAACAAACAAATAAAACACATCTTACCTGAAACCTGAAGGAAATTACGTGGAAAATAATGACGTTGACAATAATTTGACGCCTCGGAGATGTGTTGAGGGACCCTTTTCACACCCTTTTTATAAAAACCCCCATGTCAGTTGAGCACGGATTGGCTTATCCGAACCGTAAATATAACGGTACGATACATGCTGGAATACAATACAATTTCTGCTTGAATATTTTCGGATACATTTTTAGAATGTTTTGTGATATTTTCTGGCTTAGTATAAAACTTGTTTATTTATTTGGTTAGTCAACAATTGTTTAACAATAAATGTTCATTTTTGTTATACGGTATGCTTACGTATTTTTTAAGTGTTACAATTAAAAAATGAGAAAATCAAAAATATTACTACGATTTAAAAGAGTATTCATGGAGTTTCTTGCACGTTCTTTCCCATAGGGTCTACTCTGTGAAACGTCAAACGGCCGCGCTGGAGATAAATCCTTACTAATAATATATTACAAACGCGACAGTTTGTATGTATGGGTGTACGGATGTTTGTTACTCTTTCACGTCAGAACGGCTGAACGATATCTTGATAAAATTTGACAGAGACGTAAATTAAAGTCTGGAATAACACATAGGATACTTTTCATCCCAAGAGTATGTTCCCTTGGGATAATTTTCGATAGTAACGCGGGCGGACCCGCGGGCGGTAGCTAGTCATATAAAAAACCGTTATCTATACCTACTAATATAATAAAGCTGAAGAGTTTGTTTGTTTTGAATGCGCTAATCTCTGTAAGTACCAGTCTGATTTGACAAATTATTTTGTATATGAAAGCCACATTCTTGAGGAAACTTATATGTTATACGGGAACTGTAAAAAAACGGGATATGCGCGTACGAAGTCGTGGGCAAAATATAGTTTAAATTAGAAATATTGTAGATGATTTGATTTGAAACAACGAAACATATAATAAAGGAGAACGATAAGAATATGAGATGAGAAGGATCTGATAATCACATGAGCAGACAAGTCCTGAGCAGCGAGATTGACACGGGCAGGAAAAAACGTGAAAGATCCCCCCTTTCATGAATATTCGTCGTAAACATTACCCTGAAGACAGCAAGGTTAGATGTCTCGCAGACGCAGCGTAGCTAACATTGACACGTCGGATGAAGAATGACGAGGAGAGCTGTCCCCAAATAACGGTATAAGTTAATGGAACACTAATTTAATAATAATCTTTATTGTGCCAAAACATACAAATATTTCAGTGATTTGAAACTTTAGACCCCATACCAGAATTCCCTGTGTCGTGGGATCTATTCTTTCTCAGTCTAAGGGACATAGAAGGCAATTTATTCAAGTACTTTCCGGAAGTCTTTCAAGCTAACGTCACAAAATCCTTTAAAAATAAAAACCAAGTTATTATGTATGAAAGTAAGATGGACGTACATACATTTATATTTGTTTTATCATAATTTAATACATAAGATATAATTTACAGATGAAACAAAGTTAGATTTAGGTCCCAACTCTACATTTCATTTGGAGATTTAAATAAAAAAACAAATGAATTATTTACACAGCGGCTGATTTCAATTACGAAACTAAACAAAAGTAAAATTTAATAAATCTTAACGAAATATTTATTTAGGCTTCATAAATAACTAGACAGTTCTCGCGGCTTCACTCTCGTGCCTTACATAGGGTGATGTAATGGGCGGCCTTATCGTGAAAAACCGGCCCAGTGCGAGTCAAACTTAAGCGAAGTGAACGACAAGTGAGCTGTCAAACCATACAGTCAAGATGCAACGACAGCTCACTTGTCGTTCATTCCACCTAAGTGGAATATCGAAAGAACAGACCGGCTGAATGACTTCGGCAAACAAACAAACAATATTATTCTCTTTATCTATCTTTAACTCAGATACATTGTAAATATTATTTGAAACGTTACAAATCTGAAATATTATTTCATTCACGTTCACAAACTGTCACATAACTTTGGAACACACCTGTGGAGGAATGAATAGATTCGCAAAAGATTTGAAAGTTCAATTCTAGTATAAATAAATGTATTGAAACAATAAAGCAGTTTGAAATAAAATTATAAATAAGCTTTTAAAATAAAAGTTAGGTGTGTCATTTATATTCAATTTTTCATCAGAAATACATTGCAAACAATTTATTTACATGATATTTAATATTTTTCATTCTTTCTTTCTTTTTTATATTTTAGTTTTATTTTTTCTTTTTAAATTATTGATGATGGCTCGTTTTTGACCACTCAATTGATGATAAACAATGATGTGGTCTATATATGAAGCACTATTAGAATTCCTATGAAATTTGTGTTTTTTACCATTGGTTGGCACGCGTTTGAATAAAATAGAATAGAATACTCTTAATTATGTACACCATATAAGTTTTAAAAAATTTAGATGAGGAAAACATTACATAGATTGGCCTTATCGCTGACAACGATTTTTTCTTTTTAAATTATTGATGATGGCTCGTTTTTGACCACTCAATCGATGGTAAGTGATGATATGGCCGAAGATAGGGAACGCTTACCTAGAAGAAACCTATTTATTTATTATTTATTTATTTACTTAGGATCTCCAACAAAGAATATACACAATACACACATAAATGACAAATTACAATTAATATCGAGTAGGTGTACTCCTTCACTTACAGGAGACCACAGAATGCGCAGATTCACTATTAACTCTTGACTTAAAAACTCCCAGGTTATAGCTACCAGGAAACACAGACTTCACCATACTTAGTTTTCGTATGCCATATTTTAGGCGACCATTGAAAATCAGCACCGTACTGTGGGTTCCCCCATGGCACAATATCACCCTGAGTGAGAGCTATTTTGCATCGGGCACGATGTGTATATTCCTAGTTTCTGGGCTTTTTTTTTATTTTCTTTGTTTAAGCTTAATGTTTTCTTATTATTTTTCTTTACTAACATAATTTAAGTACTATGTCTACTAGTTTTAAATTTATAATATGCAGTTCACAGGAATGCGTAGACAGTTTCTGTGTATAGCAAATATTAATATTACGTTTATACAGCCTGAATCATGCCCGTAATATTATATGGACGGCGTTATTTGCTTTTTTTGCTTAATTCATCATAACAAGGTAGGGTTTTCACTTCTCTTTGATGTTTTTTACATTTTTTGTATTCTGTATCAATTGAAAAAATAACTATGTTGTAGGTGAGAACCTGTAAGAACTTTTCAGCGGTTGCCTCTGACATGGATGGTAGTAGCCTACTGCACGTCCATGTCAGAGGCAACCGCTGAAAAGTTCTGGAATTGTGACCGCGTACCAGAAGATGTAACGTTGGAAGGCCTCCCACAAGGTGGATGGATACGAGACGTACAGGACTGGTTGTTGTGGCGACACTTGGGGGAGGCCTATGTCCAGCAGTGGACGTCTTTCGGCTGATATGATGATGATAAGAATCGCTTCATTTACCTAGCTTTGCGAGCGATTCTATTGGTTCTTCACAACAAACACATCCCTCGCCACGCATCCTCGCACATCTCTGGTGGAAATGCAGCCGTACTGTGAAAAGATTGACCCGCGCTTCGCTTTTATGAAGCCGCGTATCCACTAGGCAACATTTGACGCGCGACATGATGCACAACATGTGTATTTAGTAACATTGTCAATGTTTCGCGCCTGCTGGCAACGGCGCTCGTTTTGTACAACGTTGGTGCTTGTGTTGAGTGTCGCGAGTTGCGCATCAAATGTTGCTTAGCGAATATGAGGCTTTAATCAGTCACGAGCTCCTCCGAGTATAGTTTTATTTTATCGTGTACCTAGAATAACTTTGTAATAACTTGAGTTGTCAACCCTGGGAGTGCGGCAGCCAATCAATTGACCGAATCACATCGTCAGCCATTCTGTCGACTCGCTAACTGCAAAACAACACAATTGCCACTAATTTGGATATTCTGCGGAATTCCGCATTTTTTTGTACACAACTAGTTTTTACACGCGGCTTTAATCTCATTCAAGTTTTATTTTCGCAAAGAGAAGCCTATAACCTTCTAACCCGGGGTCCTATCTATCTCATCAATTTAGACGTCTTAGGGTAACAAATAAACTCAATTTCGCATTTATAATATTAAAGTTATAACACAAGCTTTTGTCAGCGGCTTCGGGTGTAATGCGAAAATTATCCCAAGGTTTCAAAACATGAAACAATCATCCAAACATCCAACATCCAACTATGAATCCAAACATCCAAAGGAAATTTTCACATCTATCTATCTTCTACATTTATAATCATCTATCATTTATAAAAATGAATCGGCCAAATATATGTACGCGGATAACTTCAGAACGACTGCACTAAATTGGATAATTATTTTTTTGTTACATTTGTTATTGCCAGATAAAGGTTTATATGGAGAAAAATTACGCTACGTCCCTTAGGACCCGAGCAAAAATTAAAATCCAAAAACGGCGGGTGAAGCCGCGGGGAATAGATAGTTTATAATATAAGGAAGAAGAAGGATTATTTGTCTCATTGCAATGTAACAGTAAAAGGAATTTAGGTTACCGACATAGCCCGAAGGATCGCCAAATTGAAGTGGCAGTGGGCAGGGCACATTGCTCGCAGAACAGATGGTCGATGGGGTCGAAAAGGTCTGGAGTGGTGACCGCGTACCGTAAGACGTAGCGTTGGAAGGCCTCCCACAAGGTGGACCGATGACCTGATGAGGGTCGCGGGCTGCCGATGGATGCGAGACGCACAGGACCGTTTGTTGTGGCGACACTTGAGGGAGGCCTACATGTGTCCAGCAATGGACGTCGTTCGGCTGATATGATGATGATGAGTAAAAGGAGCATCGTAAACCAGAACTCTTAGAACATTTTACTACGAAAATGTAGCGTCTTAATACTACAACAGTGTAGCAGGCGTAGCTCGTAACAATCTCTTAGTTCTTTCTCTAATAATTAATATCCTTCTATTCGTGGTTGACCGTTTTTTTAAGTATGGGAAATCATCATATGACTCCTTCCGATCTGGGCGGAGTGGATGGGAGTGTCAGACTCATACTAACTAAAAGCCGTCCGTGTTCCTCATAATGCCCTTTGCGTTCCAGAACCATGGGAATTAGTTTTATTCCTGGTGAATATTGATTGGTAGGAACTGTCCTAAAAAAAACAGAAATATTGTGAACTTAAAATCTGGCTTAAATAACCCAAAGGTGTACCTATCTCTAAAACACCCACATTTTGCCAGTTGTGTAAGACCATGTAATACTGCCGTCATAAGAAAAAGGTCGTATCTACACAAAACGAAGTAACCGATTTCCGACATTAAGAAAATAACTTAAGGTCGGAAATCTATTACTTCACACTGCATTGCACAGGCCTCCCTACTTTCCATTCCTCCCGTCCTGGAGTAAGTGTGGACCAGTCCTGCTAATTGGCGTCAAAATCGTCCCGTCATCTTCACCGGGGTGTAAAAGATGACAAATGCAAAAACCCAATGACTCTGAGACCGCTTGTGACCACTAGATAAGTCCTATTTTTCCACTTCAACGTTCTCTAAATAAACAAACAACTCAAAAACTTAAACAAAACTTCTAACTTTCAAATTTCTAGGCAACACAAATAAATCTCACCGACGGAGCGAAGGCAAATTATATCAACATTCTATAATTAACAGTAAAATTATCAAACAGCATTGGACTGGCACTATCGTGGACCGCAGGAACGTTTAATAAATTTACAGAACGCTTTTAATCCGCGCTGATATTCTCACTGGTGAAAAGTTTGAGGGATGAGATATTAGCGAGTTATGAATTTTTTTCATACTAAAAACCATTACCCTACTTCTGGGGCAGTCGGATAAAACTAAGTATAGGTACTGTAAACAGCAGCAGTAAATAATAACAGCCGCACGGGTCGATCTTCAAGGTTAAGCACTGCTTGCCGTGGATGGTCTGTGGATGATCTTTACATACCGAAACTCCTCCGTGCCTCGGAAAGAACGTTAAGCCGTTGGTCCCGGCTGTCATTTGTAGATCTGTGGCAGTCGTTAAGGATAATCAGAAGCCAGATAATCTGACACCACTCTTGCCAAGGAATATTACCGTGTTACCCAGTTAATGGGTTGTGGAGGTCTGTTAAGCAGCCGCTCCTCGTAAAATACTGGTATTCAGCTGAATCCGGTTTGACTGGAAGCCGACCACAAATTAGTTGGGAAAAGGCTAGGCAGATGATGATGTACCTACTGTAAAAATCTGGAAATTTTTGAAAAAGGCTAAAATGTCATTTACATACCTTGAGTTACCTATTGATAATAATTGTTTGTATTGCTTCATTAGTACTTGAGTAGCTATAAAACAAACATACTTTAAATAGCCTTTCAATGCCTTACTTTTCTGAATAGTGTTGGACGGTCAAAAAGTACTGCAGTTCGTTATTTTTGTAAATATATGTTAGTGTAGGTCATAGAGCAACTAGACACTTGTCCAACGACCAAGTCGGCTACTACAAAAGGCATCCTGACAATTCAGCAGTGCAAACATCTCACCATGCACGCTTAGGTGAAGTGAACATAAGGTGAGCTGTCAATCCATACAAACAAGATGAAATGACTCACTCCATCTAAGTTAACACGGTGAGACGTTGACAGAATCGACCGACTGATTATGATTATGACAGCTGCCGGTCGATTCTGTAAATGTCGAAGACTTGGGTGAAGTGATCACGAGGTGAGCTGTCAAACCATATAATCAAGATGTCACGTGATCACGAAGTTAGCTGTCATTCCATCTTGGTTATATGAATTGACAGCTCATTTCGTGATCACTTCACCCAAGCTTTCACATAAACAGGTTTTTAGAATCGACCGGCTGGAATCGACGTCCAAGTTTCATAGCCGTTAGGATTGGAAATTAATGAAAATCGAATAGAATACATACAGACAAATGACTTTTGCATTTATAATATTAGCAGACGCGGCGGATGAGGCGTGTCGTGTTTTATGGTGTCAAGTAAGTAATAAGCAGTCATTTTAAATTCTATAAAATCAAAACTAAATCGCTTTATCTCATGACATGAGCCTCTTTTTCGAAATAAATTTTAATTCACATTATCGATTTCCTTCCAAGTTTCCTGTTGATAGTTTGTGAGCTAAATTCTTTTTAAAACTAGTTTTTGATATCGATACTTTGGAAGGTTGCTTGTTCAATACTGATTTGAGATTTCAGACTTATGCATCAAAATTTCAGGTATATTCAGAGTGTTTTCCTTTATGTTATCAGCAGTGATTGGATAATCCGGCGCTTATATACCTAAACTTCTTCCCGTGAAAGAATAACATGGATATTCCTTTCTGAATAAATAAGTAATCCCGGGTTCCCGGGATTGAACAAATTTGTAAAAACAGCTATAACAAACTTAATGGAATTCCATTAAGTTTGTTATAGCAGTGGTTATTTTGATTAAGTATCTTTATTTAATTCAAAACAAATGAAATACCTATAAAAATTATAATGAGAGTTCACAACGCGTTCTAACTATATTTTGTATGCGGGCATTTTCAGCAATCTCAGGAATTTCAAATGATTCCGGAATACTGAAAGCATGTCCATATTATACTTTCGTGGGAACAAAAGTGAAGTTTAGGTATATTAGCGCCCGATTATCCGATCACTGGTTATCAGTGATGGTGAGATATACTAACTAGGTTCATAATGAAAAAGTCACATCTCACTAGGTTTCCGGTCTGCTTCCTTAGCCTTGACAAAAAGACACCTGCAAGAAAAAGCCTGTCCTGCCAGGGTTGCGGAATTTGTTCGAAAGAGTCACCGCGGCCCTGGAACGCATAGGGCTTTAGAAGGAACACTGTCTGACTTCGTCTGCGGAAGAAGTCATTTGATGATTTCCCATCCTTAAAAAGAAAAAAAAAAGGCTGTAGTTTAAAAATTAAAGTGACACACACCAACCTCGTTTTTCACCTATCTCAAATGAAGTCAGAATCTAATTAATTATATCTTAAAATAAACTTGTTTGTCATTATAATTACTTTTCAATTAAAAAGGCAAAATAAATGAAGTTTTCTAGAAAAATCTTGTTTTAAGGAACGGCGTTGACAGTGTAAAAGGATTCCGATGAACGACGTAAATATGGTTCACTGTCAGTTATTAGAAAAAGGTTTGTGCACTGTTTTTATATTTGTTTATTTGGATAAGAGTTTGTTTACTAAAATTAGTTTTGTCACTAAAGAATTCTGAATAGAATAATAGAATCTGATTTCAACCCCTTCAAACCCATTTCTCGCGACAAAAGGTAGCCTATGTCCCAAGGTTTAATTTATCTCTACTCCAAATTTCATCTAAATCGGTTCAGCGGTTATTGATTCCCCATACAAACTTCCACCATCCTTAAAGGATGATTTCTGAGATATCCTCTTTTAAATTCTATGTCCTTTCTCATGTTCTAGACTATCTCTGTACCAAATTTCATTTAAATCGGTTCAGTTGTGTAGGCGTGATTGCGTAACTCACAGACAGACAGAGTTACTTTGGCATTTATAATATTATATGTAGTATGGATTTTGCTACGGGAACAAACCGTGCAATCCCAAAAAAAAATCTGATAGTGAGCACGAAGTCGGAATATGCAGTCGGTTTTTCTGCGACTCGGTTTTGGTCCTATAGTAAAAGTTGCTCATAATAATGAGTATAATGCCCTCTTCTCAGGTTTTGCGTTAAATCTGCTACACCTTGTACATTCATCAGTTCTTGTTTTTATATTCACCAGTTCCTATATTCCTGGACGATCCCAACTCTAATATCAAGTATATCGATTAGCCGCACAGTTTACCATATTGTTAGATATGTTTGTGTTGGCAACATAACTAGTGCCCAAAGTTTACAAGTTGCAACATCCAAAACTATTACGCAATCCTGGAGCACAACTTTCTAGTGCTTACTACGTACTAACTTAAATGTAGCATGAAATCGTTCAACAAATATATCAGTATATCCACTTTGATCAATCCATAGAGACATGTATACTGTATAGGCATCATCATCAGCCTCAGATTTTTCTAGTTCAATCAGCCTTTATTATTCCCATACTGGGACATAGGCTTCCTCTCTGAGTCGGATTGGCCTATTAATTTACCACGCGGTTCCATTACAGAACCTCAATTCTCGTATTTTTTTAAATTACGAACGCTCCGTTCGTATCCGCTTCGCAGTCGCGAACTGCCAACAACACCTCTATACCTCTATTTTCCCTCCATTTTGACAAGTTTTTATTTGACGTTGATGTCACTTAAGTTTTGCGACTTGAATTTGAAAGCTTTTAAATACGAGTATTAACCTTTGGGTCAGTGGTTTGGTTTCAATCAATCAACTCAGCTTATCCCAGTGCCATTTTTTTTAAGTATTGGAAATGATTTACAATAATTAAAAAAAAAACGCCACTGGCATAGGCGGAAGGGCGTGTCAGACTCTTACTGACTAAAACCCATACGTGTTCCTTCTAAAGCCCTTTGCCTTCCAGGGCCGCGGTGACTCTTTCGAACAAATTCCGCAACTGGCAGGCTCTGGCCCTAGCGGGTACCGTTTTCTATGCTGACATCTCTTTGAGGCGCGCGTGGAACACAACGCGCCATCGACCCGAGTTTGGTGGTGATCGGACAGCGAGCCACCCAACGCTCGCATCATCATCAGCCTAGCCTTATCCTAATGTTAGAGTCGGCTTTAAGTCTAAGGGTGTTCTGTTACCACACCAATTGGTCGATGGTAGAATGGATAAGTTGACGTCGATCGATAGTTTCTACTTCTTTCTTCGCTCAGCCAAAGCTACCGCACCAATCAATCAACGGCCATCGATGACATCGATCGGCCGGCGATCAATTGTTAATTGCCCGGTATCCGTCGATCAGCCAAATCTGCTACACCAATCGATCATCGTCGATCGATGTCTATAGATGGCTATCGATCAGTGTGGTAACACCCTTAGAGCGGTTAGGCACCGATCCGAATCCGTGAAAGACGTTCCGAAACAGTCATATAACTAGTTGTAGGTATGGAAGTTTACGCACTAGATCCGACTTCCGACATCCGATTTGTCTTCATCATCCGTGAGTCTCCAATTTGGAAGAAATATTGACGGACCGAAATAGCCACGCCGAATGAACGCTTTCGCATTACCTCGGATTCAAATCGGACAGCTTGGATTTGGATCTCAGATCGGATTAGCTTTTATATCTGCATTTCCACGGATTCGGACCGGATTCAGTGCGTAACCGCCCAAACAGGATATGACTGAACAGTAAAAAAATCCTACAAACCAAATTTTGATATCGGTGGCCTATCTCAACGGAGAGTAGCCAAGTACGCCGGAGGCATTATTGAGCATAAGGGGGTTGCGCAACCACACGTGCACTCTCTGTTCCTTTACTCACATTATAGGTCGGCAATCCGATACGACCGGAGAGAGGTCAGGCGCAGAAGCAACGGCTTTACGTGCTTTCTGAGGTACGGGAGTGTGAGAATCAAACCCAAAACTTTACGCTCGGCAGCGCTTACGACCATGAGACCAACGGTGCAGTTGGATGCCAGTATTCATATAAAATGTTCTTCTGACCTTGACAACCCAGTGATTAGGTTAAAATACTATTGGCAAGACAGGTTGCCAAAGACCTCAGGAATGGATTCTTAACCTTGTTTCAACTCATACGGCTGTTATTATTTAGACACGAACCTCACACCGCCCACACAGATATAAGCATAAATTTATAGTATGAAGCTTTTTCAGATCAAAAGTCTTCCTCATACAATGAAGAAACGAGCATTGGAACATAGCCTACTTATCTTCGAATTTTCAAACGTCACTTGACTTTAAACCGTTCTTAAGTCTTTTTGTCGCTACTATTCACCTTGAAGTGGGTGAGATAGCATGAGTATTTAAGACGGCTCAGATTAACGGTTGAAAATTTGGCCGCTGATTCACGATCGAAATGGCATTTTCATTTATTTTTTAATTGAATACCGGCTTTTTATTTTTCGTATCCATCTCAGCGAACACTATGATATACATATCATGGGGTTGCATACAAAATAATTGATATGCCATATTGGCTTTGGAATGACAAAAAACTGACTAAAACCACCCCGGTGTTCCATCTCCCATCTACGCCGGGGATCGCGGGAAAGGATGCGACTTCCGTAATCCTCCCTCTCCCTTTCCGCAGCCTCCTTCTGCGCGATAACTGTCTCGCAGAAGGAGACCACCGCGTCCCAGGACTCCTCACCGCCGACAGCGAGAGGTCACCGCCTACAACAGAGATGAGGGCACGGCGCGGCTCCTCCCAAGCTGCACACTCTGCAAGCGTATGCCGCGCCGTGTCCTCTTGACAGTCGACGCAGTGGTGGCATCGAGCGTCCGGCTCCCTGCCTATGCGACACACGAACCTCCCGAAGCAGCCATGCCCCGAGAGGACCTGCGTCGCACGAAACGTCAGAGAGCCGTGCCTTCTCCCGAGCCACAGGTCGAGCACTGGTCGGATGGCCTCGATGGTGATGAGGCCGGCGGAAGGGCTCGAAAGCCTGTCCCGCCATTCCGCCACCAGGACCTCGCGCAGCTGCGACCGACGCAGCTCCAAGTGTTGCTGCGTCAGTCTTTCGCCGCGCGCCCGCGCGCCCTCGCGCCACCTATGCTGTGACGCGAGCACTTTCGCCTCCAGGTCCCACGGCGGAGATCCGGCCAGTGCGCAAGCCGCCTCGTAGGAGATCGTGCGATATCCCCTGATGACTCTGACGGCCATCACCCTCTGCGGCTTCCGCAGAACAGTGATGGTGCTGGCCGTCAGGTCAGCCGCCCAGATCGGGGCCCCATAAAGGGCCATCGATCGCAGTCGACGTAGCGTCCTAACCCAACCTAAGAACAAATTCAGGACTCTATATTTCGGACCTGCAACCGGAATTAAGTACCTATATCAATAAATGTATCAAGTAATGGGTCAATGACCGTTATTGCACGTTTATCTGGTATCGACCATAGGAATATACACGTCGTGCCTCAGGCAAAATAGCTCCCACTCAGGATGATTCTGTGCCATGGGCGGACCCACAGTACGGAACTGGTTTTCAGTGGTCTCCTAAAATATGGCGTATGAAAACCAAGTATGGTGAAGTCTGTGTTTCCTGATAGCTACAACCTGGAAGTATTTAAGTCAAGATTGAATAGGTCACTTCTGGGCATGCGTGTTCCACACTGGACCACATTATCACTTACCATCAGGTGAGAATAGGGTTAAAGGCGTGCCTATCAATAGTAAAAAAAACTCAAAGCAAATACTAAAGGTTAGTATTTACTCTAAGAATCTGTTCCTTCTGACTTAATTTATGTTGTGCTGTTAACTTCTAATGTTGCTTAGGCAGTAATTAAAGTGTAATCACCACTTTAGGGACTGCCTATCTATCTTCATTATTATAAAGTTTACATTTTCTCATGTAGTTTTATCATGCTGTTTTTTCGCCCTATTACATCGTTCACAGGTGTTCAGTGTTTTGGCGATTTAAGAGTATGAAGTCAGTTTTTCTAACAATAGTTTTCTATGCTGTAAATGTAAACACACACTGTATAACACTTCATTTTAGAACTTAGAAATTTTCATTTTTCTTTCTCTTTTGGATGTGAATTTCATATCAAATATTGGCTTGAAATATTTGTTCCCATACCCGCTGGTTTCACCTCCATTTCAAGCATAACTTTTAACAACACGTCAACCATTCAGAATTATGAGGCGTAATATTGGAGCGAACACATTCTAAAAGACAATAACATACAGGGCTATAATAAATACCGCTTTCGTTCATTTCCGATAAACGGGCAACACTAAGGCAGGCTGGTCAGTCACTAAATCAGTCATAATTACTGCTATAAATGTCGAAAGCGCGAGCGTTTTGGATGGCTAAGCTGGTGTTGCCACACTGAAGTTCAAAATGTCCTACAATAAACTTAGAAGGCAGATATTTGTTTCAATGCTTTTAAAGGAGTATTTGGCTCGGCTGTGTTTCAAGTTACAATCCGTAATCTAGCGCCAAACCTAGAAGATTTGACGCAAGAATGTGTTAAGGTAAATTGATTTTAATTCACTGTTAATACTTGAGTATGCCAAATGGAAGCTCTGGAGTGGTGACAGCGTACCGGAAGACGCAGCCTCACCAGGTCATCGGTCCACCGATGACCTGGTGATGGTCGCGGGTAGCCGATGGATTCGAGACGCACAAGAACGGTTGTTGTGGTGACACTTGGGGGAGGCCTATGTCCAGCAGTGGACGTCTTTCGGCTGAAATGATGATGATGATAATGCCAAATGGCTGACGTTATGATTTTTACAGAAGATCAGCCCTATAAATCCTAGTCCCTCAGCAATATACCAAACCCTTTCTTGCGTACTTGTTTTAATGTATATTGAAAATTGACATAATATTAATTTAAACACCACTGTTCCCATTATTTCTCCAGCATCGTGGTTCCAAAAGCTGGCAACCCAGCACTAACCCGGCGAATATCAGCGACAAATAAAACGCACGATATTGGTACGATAAAACAAATTTTATTGCTGTTGTGAGCAATAATACTGTATCGCTGTTTGGTATTAAGGGTTTTTTCTGTATGTATCATTCACGGCCTGACCTTCAGAAGGTCATTGAGGTCATTCTTTGTAACCTCTGGCTTTCTGCAGGTGTCGTGAAAGAAGACTGAGTGGTGATTGAATCAAGATATTCTCCGAGGATATCTTCTTATATATAAAATTCTCGTGTCACAACGTTAATTACCATACTCCTCCGAAACGGCTTGACCGATTTTTATGAAATTTTATATGCATATTCAATAGGTCTGAGAATCGGCTACTATCTATTTTTCGTACCCCTAAGTGATAAGGGTTGTCCACCCATAACATTTATTTTTTTATTTTTTGGACAATTTTTTTATTTTTTATATGGCATTAAAAATACATACAACCCTAAATTTTCACCCTTTTTGGTAGAAGGGTGAAAATTTACTAATATCGCGATAAAAAATAAGGGTTGGTGGTCCAACCCTTATTTTTTATCGCGATATTAGTACTTTAATTATTGTTTTCTACTCTTGGAGGTCGATATTGATCATTTACCACTCGATCAGTTATTCTTGACTATTTATTAGAAATTTAAATAGAATATTGAAAAAATATGTTAGTGTTGGGTAGCCTATTTATTGAGGGAGGCTTTAGGTTATATAACATCACGCTACGGCCAATAGGAGCAGAGCATTCATGAAAAATGTGACAAAGACGAAGTTGCGTGGGTCAGCTAGTATAGTATATTAGAATAGGGTAGGTCAGGGATGGCGAACCTACATTGGTGACCTAGCCAGTTTATATAAAAAAAAATGAGGCCATAACGTTACGCCAAAGAATCTCGATTTAACACATAATAAAATTGTTTTAATTTTAATTTTTGATGCTTTTAATTTTATTAAACTATTTCTCTCGTTATCAGATTAACGATTATTAAAAAAAATGTAAGTGTATTTTTTGCTGATGAAAATCACCTAGATTAGCATCTAGGTGATTTTCATCAGAAAAAAACGCGAAAGTTTGTTATTATGGATGGATGGATGGATGTTTGTTACTCTTTTACGCAAAAACTACTTAATGGATTTTGATGAAATTTGGCACAGTGGTAGATTATAGTCTGGAATAACACATAGAATACTTTTTATCCCGGGAATAGGTTCCCTTGGGATAATTTTCGACAATCACGCGGGCGGAGCGCGGGCGGCAACTAGTAGATATTATAATAGCGTGTCGGCATTATTTTGCCGTGTGCCACTATTGGCACGTGTGCCATAGATTCGCCAACTCTGGGGTAAGAAATAATAAGCCTCAAATGTGATAAATAATACAAATATTCTGAAATACTAGACTACTATCATTAAAATAGTAGACTGCGCCTAGTGCGAGTTATAAGACCTACACGATCGTGTTTCGCTTATGTCAAAACTTATGGAAAAAAACGGGTATTGTAACTAGAGGGTGCTTATTTAGGTTTAGAACAAATTGAATTTTACGTTAACACGATTGTTAATAAAACCGGTCAAGTGCGAGTCGGACTCGCGTGCAAAAGGTTCTGAACGAACTTTATCTTTGTAACATGTTATTTTAACACTATAATCCCAAAATAATATTTTCCCGTATTCTATAGGTAAGGAACTATTAACTGCATTTTTTTTTTAATTTTAGGCTCAGTTGTTACTGAGATAAGCGGGAGAATGGTAATTTTTCTTCTAATTTCTTGAATAACTTCAAAACCATTTATTTTAAAATTATGAATAAACATCATTAAATCCCTCACAATAATCAATATACTAATACATTACTCACAATAATAATACATTCATTTCAATTTGAAAAACACAACTGTGTGTGTCTGTATAATGTTATATCTGATACTTTCTCTGTGTGTACATAAATTGTAAAATAAATAGTTTAAAAAAACTTTTAAATTTTGGTTTAAATAAACTAATTTTTGAATTTTTCTAGCTTGTCTCCCAAAATTGATACCATACTCAAAATTTATTTATTTTCGTAACGCGTTCGTGTTTGGATCACAGAAGTTCATATGTGTACGAAATTTCAACAGAATCGATCCAGTACATTCGGAAAAAACTGTTTGTGACAGACAGACAGACATACACCCTAGTGATCCTAAAAGGGTTCCGTTTCGTACGGATGTTCGGAACCTTAAAAATCACACATAAGGTCACTGATCATCAGTCTATCATGCTAGTTTTATTATTTACTAGTTGCCGCCCGCGGCTCCGCCCGCGTGACTGTCGAAATTTATCCTAAGGGAACATATTACCGGGATAAAAAGTATCCTATGTGTTATTCCAGACTATAATCTACCACTGTGCCAAATTTCATCAAAATCCATTCAGTAGTTTTTGCGTGAAAGAGTAACAAACATTCATCCATACATCCATCCTTACAAACTTTCGCGTTTATAATATTAGTAGGATTCAATAATCAGGCACAAACTTCCTGATAACAGACAGTCCATACTAATTTCCACAATAACCGTGGTTTGTTACGTCAATCTGTCGGGGCAGAATATTTGATAATGTGCCAACAGCCCGTCCCTTATGACCGTATTATTAAACATTTAACATTTATTCATACTTCGTGTTTGGAAAACATTTTGTAGGTACACATTTATTTAGTAGTTAAGTTGTGATTTATTAGTTTGTGTGGCGGTGTGAATAGTTTTACTTTAAGGTGATTGCGTATCCTAATAGACTAATTATTCCTAGAATAATATATAGAGCTATATAGGCGAAGTTGCTATCCTATGTGTATCCAGATATATATCAAGATTCCTAGGCAAATTCAAAGAACTTCTTATGGTCCGCTTCAAAAGGGCTTTACACAGGTGGTTAATTGAGAATCCCTTCTACAATATAAAAGAATTCCATCAGGTTAAATCTAAATGATGTAATTGTATCTATGTCACCGGTAAAAAGATGATGCGTAAAAAGTATTCCAAATGTTCAGTTGACAATTTATCGAGAGTTTACAATCTCTCAAGTTATTTTATAATCTTACGGAGTTTGCCATTTTCCGGTGACATCTATACCAAAAATTTGCATGTCATTATATTATGATTGGATATGTTAAGCTACTATACACATATAACATTATAAGAACTTTTGTAACCATATTTATCTGCGAATAAATCTTTGACTTTGACTTTATAGTGGTAGCCCGCGAAATTCAATTACTCTTGTAGTTTTTGCAATTTGCAGGTCAGTGTCAGATTGTAACTCCATCAAAATATTATTCGCGACAAAAACAAGTATGTATTTACGTAATTATAAACATAGGAATAATCAATACATCGCTCTAACTTATAGTAGACGCCAGATAATCGTGGAATATCGGTCATTGACCCACCTACATTTATTGACATTGTTAATTTGAAAAACGGAATTAATGACACAAAACTGTCCCGAATCATCATCTCTCGTGATCCTTAACATTGTCTAATAATGAAAAACGATTCATATTTAATTGTTCAGGTACCTATGAGCAGTTATTAGGGAAAGGTCAATATACTTTATTCCACATTTATCTGGCGCCTACTATACTTAGATTCCCGAAATCTAGTTAATATGCATCAAATCTAAGTTGATGATCATGAGTGAATATTGGTATGGTAATTTATGTAAATACATACTTGTTATTGTCCCGTAACATATTTTGATCAAGATTACACTGACCTGCAAATTACAAAAAAAAACTTTGAATTTAGCGGCCTACCACTACGGATCCCCCTTAACTTGGCTAGCTTTTTGATTTCGCCCGCGAGAAAGCCGAAAATTATGCGGGAACTCACCTCAAGCTCAAAGCATTTATTTCAATTAAACCATTACAGGCACTTTTGAATAGTCAAGGTCGGTCTGTCCAAAGAGATGAAGCTAATTACACGTTCCAAAGTGTAGATCTCTATGGAGAAGAACGTGCAAGAAACTCCACGGACACTCTTTTAAATCAATGTTTTTTTACAATGATATGGAAATCATTCGTGTGAAAATTATACAAACATACATATATATGTGAGAACTATGTAGAAAGACTTGCACGATCAAGCGTCCGAAGTAAAAAAAAGCAACAATTCAAAGAACAAATAATAAAAATAAACCGTCGCAGCTGAGACATGACCAATAATGACCAGTCCTAGTTGACGGCGCTCGCTCAGCAATATGAAGCCTTTTTTTTTTTTTTTTTTTGATCTCGGGTGGAAATCCTCATGGAAATCCTCCACCCTGGGGCGGGTGGAGGGGTCTGTCAGACTCTTACTGACTAAAACCACCCCGGTGTTCCATCTGCCACCTACGCCGGGGATCGCGGGAACGTATGCGACTTCCGCAATCCCCGGCTGGTGCCGGCCCGCCTCTGCGGGCCACCTCGCGTCGGCGAGGGGAGTGAGGTGTTTAACTCCCCTCGCTACGTCAAAGAGGGGCGCACGGGAACACCACGCGCCGCCACCTCGGGTCCGGATGAATGGGGGGCGACGGACATCCCCAAGTCCGCCGCCCCTGGACCCAGTTAGGGGGGCCGGAAGAGGGCAGCGTATGCCCTCCTCCGACGCCCGATGCGCCTGCTGCGGGCAGGGAGAGCGGTTGTGATCTCCCTCTCCCTTTCCGCAGCCTCCTTCTGCGCGATAACTGTCTCGCAGAAGGAGACCACCGCGTCCCAGGACTCCTCACCGCCGACCATAGCATGGACTACGGCCGGCAGCGAGAGGTCACCGCCTACAACAGAGATGAGGGCACGGCGCGGCTCCTCCCAAGCTGCACACTCTGCAAGCGTATGCCGCACCGTGTCCTCCCGACAGTCGACGCAGTGGTGGCATCGAGCGTCCGGCTCCCTGCCTATGCGACACAAGAACCTCCCGAAGCAGCCATGCCCCGAGAGGACCTGCGTCGCACGAAACGTCAGAGAGCCGTGCCTTCTCCCGAGCCACAGGTCGAGCACTGGCCGGATGGCCTCGATGGTGATGAGGCCGGCGGAAGGGCTCGAAAGCCTGTCCCGCCATTCCGCCACCAGGACCTCGCGCAGCTGCGACCGACGCAGCTCCAAGTGTTGCTGCGTCAGTCTTTCGCCGCGCGCCCTTGCGCCCTCGCGCCACCTATGCAGTGACGCGAGCACTTTCGCCTCCAGGTCCCACGGCGGAGATCCGGCCAGTGCGCAAGCCGCCTCGTAGGAGATCGTGCGATATCCCCTGATGACTCTGACGGCCATCACCCTCTGCGGCCTCCGCAGAACAGTGATGGTGCTGGCCGTCAGGTCAGCCGCCCAGATCGGGGCCCCATATAGGGCCATCGATCGCACGATCCCCACGTACAACCGCCTACAGGCGGTGCTCGGGTCCCCCAGATTGGGAAGCAGCGTTGACAGCGCCCCCGCCGCGCCCAACAACTTGGGCGCCAGCCGCCGGAAGTGGGGGCCGAAATCCCACCGGCTGTCGAGCACCAATCCCAGATACTTCATGGTGGACTCGACAGCGATACGGGCCCCCCCGACCACAATGTGCGATCCCGGCGGCGGCGCTCGCCGGGGGCCATGAAAAACAATGGCCTCCGACTTGTTGAGGGCCACCTCCAGGCCGAGGCGCCGTATGCGGCTCACCACCTGTGAGACCGCAGCCGTCGCCAGCAACGCTGCCTCCCTGTGCGAGCTCCCCCGGGCAGTGACCAGTGTGTCGTCAGCGTAACACACCAGCTGCACTCCCGGCCGGAGCTCGCCCCTCAGCGCCCAGTCGTACCCGATGTTCCACAGGAGCGGGCCCAAGACCGAACCCTGTGGAACACCGCACGACATAGGGCGCTGGCATCTGCCATCGCGTCCCAGATAGGTGACACACCTTTCCGCCAAATAAGCCCCGACGACGCGGCGGAGGTAGGAAGGCACTCGATGATATCGTAGTGCCTCCCGAATACAACTCCAGGGCAGGGTGTTGAAGGCGTTGGAGATGTCCAAGGACACCGCCAACAACACACCGCCCCGCGACACCGCTTCCTCCGCCAGGACTCTCACTCGGGATATCGCCGTCACAGTGGAGCGCCCTTGCCGAAAGCCGTACTGGCATTCGGCCAGGTCCGGCCCCTCTCCGCACAAGTGGCTGACGAGGCGGGCTGAGACTATCCGCTCAAACAGCTTTCCCACCTCGTCGAGCAGCACTATGGGCCGGTACGCGGACGGCGAGTCCGCAGGGCGCCCCGCTTTCCTGAGCAGGACCAGACGACCGGATTTCCACTGAGCGGGAAACTGGCCCTGCTCAAGGCACGCCGAGTAGAGTCCTCTCAGTCGGGGCTCCAGCTCCTTCAGAGCGAGTACTAACGCGCAGCCGTGAATCCCGTCGGGCCCCGGGGCAGTGTTCTTTGCCCGGAGCCGTGTCACGGCCGCCCTCATCTCTGGTTGTGTCACCTCTGGGACGCTGGCGTCCTCTTCGGGCTCTGCGGCTGTGGGCAGAGCCATCGGCGGCGGAGCGTGCTCCGCTCGTGCCGGGAAGAGGGCTGCGACCACGTCCTCCAGCAGCTCGGGTTGGAGACTCTCCGTGAGCGGGGGCGCCCATGGTCCGAGTTTACCTCGGACCGAGCGATAAGGACGCCCCCACGGATCCCCGTTTAGAGTCTCCAACATCTCCTCCCTGGCTCGCGTCTTCGCCTCGCCGATGGCCAGCCACAGAGCCTTCTTAGCCGCGCGGTACACCTCATACCGCGCGGCTTCTTCGTCAGGGACCCGACGACGTCTTCTCCGGTATCGGGTGTAGCAATATGAAGCCTGCGCTAGCACCATTCGGCTCAACCACTTTAAAGGGTGCCAAATGACGACTGATGAACGACAATCTGCTCAGCTTTTACCACCTAAACATCCAATCTTTTTGTATATTTAGATGTTTTTGGTTTCAAGTATTTGTTTCTCTAAGTATTCATTAACACATTACACGTACACAAACACATTCATACACATTGTTTCAATTATATCTGTTTATTATTTTATTTACTTTATTTAGATGCTATATGTAGATATATGTAAGAATATAACTATATTAGATGGATTCAAATGAACCGCCACTCGTCCATTCAAGGGTTCATTAGAAAACCAGCGTCAGACAGCATCAGTCTGTCTGACATATCGCTGAAATGGACCTTTTTAGTGCAGCCGTGAGACACACATTTAGTTCTTAGCATACCTACATTTCTTTTTTAATTTTATTTCTATGTACCGTGCGTGTTTCATGTAAGTGCTAAATAAATATTATTCTTTCTTTCTTTCTTTAGATGTTTGTTTGTTTTGAGTATCCTTCGTCCTACATAAATGTCAAAATGTTGACTATGTATTTTTTTATGTAGGTATTTATGTTTGTTAGTAAATCACACCTCTACAGCTGCTGATCTACATTAGACGAATTTGGTCACGGTTTAACCACGGCTATACTGATATCCACTTTTATCACAGTAGTACGATCCTGTGGTATAAAGAAGAAGAAGAAAGAGAGTTTATGCCAAGCGTGACGCATACCAAAAAAAAAAAACAAAAGTAATACAAGTTGGGATTATTTTCCACTGGCTCGCGTACGAAGTCGCGGGCAAAAGCTCACCACCAAGCACTCACCATTTAACTTGAATATTATGTGTTAAAAACAACCCATTTACGAAATAAAAAATCTATTATGAAAATCTTTATCCGCCATTCTCGCCGCGACAAACACACAAACACTCACATAAATAGGTTTTATAGTAAATAAATCTGTGAAAGGGATCTCTAATAGCATTTTAGACTGTCGCATTCAAAGTAATTTTCCCTACATCAGTTTGAATAGGTACCGCGTTTTCGTTTGCAGTTATTTACAGTTATTTTAGACACAATATTATGCGTTGTTGAAATGATAGGTGTCTTTATTATTTTCCGTATTTCTTACGAAAAAGACTTTGTTTTCTACAAATAGGATTTTTTAAATACCTATTGGTCCCACCTGACGACTTTTTTTGTGCGATACACAAGAGTGGCGAAACTGACAAATAAGGTGGCCCACCTGATAGTGAGTGGTCACTACCACCTATGGACATCTACAATCCTAAAGTTGCATTGCTAACTTAGAGACTAAGGTACTGCCAGGCATGGGCGTGCTTACCCTGTAGGCAAACAGGCAAAGCCTACCCTACCACAACAACGGATAAATAAAACAAATGCATTTATTAAAACTACATATGTAAAGAAATAAAACAAAAGTATTAAATAACTCTTAACTCCTAGTAAAATGCTTACAGCAACTTGTCGCGCCTGTGAGCGGCCTGTGTGACGTAACTCACACTATAAATGTACTACGAGACGCTGGCTAAGGCAAGACTTCGCTTTGCCTACATGTCATTCATAAATGTATGCATGTGTGTTCATATTTTCATGTGTATGAACAGCACACATGTATAAATATGGGCGTTTCTTAGGCCCGAAGGAGCCGGCCAACGCGTGTCGTGATTGGCTACGTCACAAGGTTTGAATGATTGAAAGAGAAGGGCTTAGCAGTGTGTTGAAAATTTTTACAAACACAGTTATCCACAAAACGACAATTTCCTAACCAATACAGACAGTTAAAAAAGGGTAGTATTGTCAAAGGCGAACGGCAGAATTCGTACAACATACTTTTTTTGTAGTTCTGTGATAGAATTTGTACCACTTATTAAGGCAACTAAACCATTCATTTTCATGTAACATTAGTATTTTTAGAAGTCCGGATTAATTAATTAAGCAATTAAAAGATTTAAGTAATATTTAAAAACAGAAATAATAGTAAATATAATTAACCAATTATACATTATACCTTACAATGAATAATTATTGCATACAATCTTAATAATAAACCATTTAATTATAAGAATTATTTTCGCCATCAATGTTTTTTTTTGTATTGGCAATTATTTTATTGACAGGTTAGGAAAATCTTTCCGAGTCTCTGTTCAGTTCTTTGCTGTTGTTTTGGATTGTGGTTTGTAAATGCATCTGAGCAATTAAGCAAATTATCTGGTAATTTTTACGTTGAGTTGAGCTACCTGCCCCTTTCTTAGATGAAATAAAATTAAGAATCGATTAAGTAATTATAAGAACAATAAAATAAAATATGTAAGTTCCTACAAAAACAAAGTTGTTTTATTTACCCATACTCAAAACTCCATCAGCACTTCATCATCATCATCAAACTATTGCAGACCGCTGCTGTACGTAGGTCTCTCCTTAAGCACCCTACTAAATAGTTACAATTCTCATGTCAATTTGCCAACTTAATGATAAGCAAAACACTACAAAGATAGCACCAGCTATCTAGAACACATCCTTTTTCACCAAAACAATGTTATGTGCCTACACGTAATAATTATTTATTGGGACATAACCTCAAAAATAAAACTGGTTATAACTTTTAGGTCCCAACTTCTAAAAATCTAAGAATTTTAAAAAGGCTTGCCTATCGTATTGACTGCCAATTAAAACAAAAAAAAAAAAATATCCCAAAACACGATATTTTATTAGGTGTACGAAACTCCCATACAACCCTGCCGTTCGCCTTTATACATTTCAGAAGAAATTTTAATTTGTAAAGAATAGCAACAGCCCTCTAAAAATAATTAAAAACTACAGGAACATTTTTTCTCCTCAATTACAAAAATGAGTATTTAGTATCGGCAACCCCGTGTTTTACTGTCTGTATAGATATTAGTATAATCCGACAAATTTTCATAAATGCCATTCTTAAAGATGACGACAATGATGGTAATTTAATTTGGAAGTGTTTTATCGAGACATTTTAAATTATATTTTTTTTAGAGAAGCCATATTGTTTTATGTGACAAGCAATAACCGCGCGAATCTTTTAATAGTGATTGTTTTGAACTTTTTAATTAGTTTTGATTTTATTATATCATAGTGAGTTATAAGTAATTCGTTTTGAAACACAAAGTATTGTAAATATTGAAGTTTATTTGTTTGTTTACTTAAAAATGGTCCTAGATTGTGAAGTTTGTGCTGACTGTGTGTTTTTTTGAGATTAAAAGCAGTAAATTTTCACAGCTATCGTATAATGATAAGATTCCACTTGTGTCTAAAGGTAGATGTGTGACCGAGTTACGAGAATTTATCCAAAAAACGATAATTCATCTCGTACTCGTCATTTCAATCCTCGAGAGTTATGAAACATATAACTGGCTGTGTGGTTGTGTACACACAAATTAATTATTTTGTTTTTCGTGCATTTTGTTCAATACTTAGGATTTATATATTTTCATTTTCAGTATAAAAAGCATAACCGATCAGAAAAACATCTAGAGACTTGCTTAAAGTTTAATACATTTATTTGGTAAATCACGTATTGAAACTAGTATTAAATGAGTATAACTTAAAGTTTAACACAGATTGCAAACCTTTGGTTTTCTTATAAAATATATGTAGGTACATACATGCAATGCGAGTCACATGAAATAGGGAATATTGCAAGTGACGTGTTTTATAACTAAAACTCACTTGGAAAGATATTTGAGGTGACCAAATCTTTCTTCTATTTGCATCGTCAGAATTTCATGATTTGAATCTTTCTAGAAATTTTAAGTAATCTGGTGAGTTTTTGAAGTCATAAGTTTTGAAGTGGACGAAAATTCGCATCGTCAGTATCGTGATTTCAACCCTGAATAATGAGGCGAGTTTTTTTTTGGCATTATGTATGGGCTGGCCTACCCTTAATGTGCAACTACTGCACGCTACTGCTGCCAGGGTTGCGGAATTTATTCGAAAGATTCACTGCAGCCTTGGAACGCAAAGGGCATTAGGAGGAACACGGATGGGTTTTAGTCAGTAAGAGTCTGACACGCCCTTCCGCTCCACCCAGAGCGGAAGGATTCATTTAAAAAAAGAAAGAGACTAAGGGTCATGTCTCATGCGCCTGTATTTTTAAACGAAATACGTAATTGATCCAACAAAATTATAATCATTAAGCTGAAGTATGTCATTAAATAATCACCTGATAAACTGAATCATTTGTCCAAATCCAAACAAAACAGTATTAAGTTCGCACTCCTCTGGGCAAAATAATCAAAACACAAGAAACTCGTAACCCGTAAAAAAAGAAGAATAAACCATTAAAATTATATCATCTGCAAACAAAGGGTGATTCCGCGACGAAAAATGAAAGAAACGGCAATAGTATGTACCTATTTACCTAATCTAACGAGATACCGTCTCAGAGGACTAATTAGGTCACTTTTAGAGCTAAAAATCTAAAAGCGAAAAACAGTGTCAACCATAATAGAACGAGAAAGGTCCCTGAAGCAATAACAGTTTTAATTAGGTTAAAAATTATGTCGGAACCAACTTTTCCGGTTGGTATCTTCACCAGTCCGTTTCATTTTACGGTAATGTTTATTTCTGAACGTAACGATGCCCGCAATTTGATATTTTTACTCTAATATTGAAAATGAAGTTAAAAAAATCACATTCTTTAATTTTTATCCGTCTTTTTTCGGGATTAGTTTTTGGAAGTTTCTTTCTTGCTTCTACCCAAGTGTATTGGTAAGATCTGTTATTTAGAAAATGGTTGTATAGAATCTATGTATTTATAAGTTGTTCTGATTTTATTAGCTCAATGCAAACTCTTTAGCATTTTCTTCGTATGAAGCTTACTGGTTTGATCGGAGTTAAATGTTTATTATACCTAAGCAGATGGGAGCGTATAACGGACTCAGAACGAATTACTTTTTTTCTTTGAAGTTTGTTTTTTTTATTTTAAGTAAGTACCTATAGGTATTGTTTTTTAACACTATTAAATCACGTTTAACAATTTATGTACATAACTAACTTAAAACTAATTACTTAAAGTATTTATATCTACTAAACCTTACTTAAATATACAAAAACAAAATACACTAGGCGTCTAAGTATTCCTTCGCATCACTGTTATCCGGAAACGTGCCCAGAAGACTGGCAGCATTGCCACGTTGAATGGCAATTCTTTGAGCAAAGGACGAGCCAGCCCTCTGGTCACGCAAAGTGTCGATCAGTCGGCACGCACTCGGACCCCACGACCCCAAACGGCTCGAAACTGTTATTCCCAATAAGGCATTGGCGGTAGGTTCTTGCGCCTTTCTTTAAAGTTAAATAGATTTAGCACCAAGTACCTAGGTTTGTAGACAAGTGACATTTTATTAACGATCGTAACGATTGTCGTGAAGTCTAAAATGTACGACATTGACATACGCAAGTGGGAAGTCTCGTGGTCACTCAAAACATTTTGACATTTCGACAACTGTCATCCCTTATGGAATGTCACTTTCTCTACCGGCTCATTATTCCATTAATATTAATTTCCTTCACCTTATAAACCTATAATACCTAATTTGGCATTTCTAAATGAAAATCGATTAACAATTTTCAACTCCACCCAAAACTCATAACTGAAACTAAGACCATAAGAAAAGAACCATCAGAGCTTACAAATTATTCCGTGAATCACAGACGTAATACTTCGAAATTCCGCAAATGAAACTCGAAACGAGTTGCCAATGGCCAATGTAGCCTGAAACAATCAACAGTACAAACTCAGTCACAGTTATCAGCAATTAACAGACTTTACAAAAGTTACCGACTCGATAATCGGTTGAAACAAAATTAACAGAACTTTAAAATCAGTTCTCTTCGCTCCTTCACGACTTTCAGAACGTCCCTTATCGATTTTAATATTAACAGCTCGAAGTTACGTTCTTTCGAAATTTCTGCAAGTTTTCTTGCTTCATGTTTGGAACTTGGGACTTGGATTTAGAGTATTATCATGGCTATCTATCTTGTGGGGAAATGAAAGGAGAATGTGGGAAACGAGCAAGTGTATTGGAATGACATTCATTTCTGATTATTTTTTAATCATTAATTCTCATTAAGCTGGGTACTGACCGGTATAACGGGCCGTAATGTAACATTTGCAGCGACATCTTATGTTACGCCGTGTCCTTAAATCTTTGTAACATGTAACATTACGCCCCGTAACACCGTTCAGTTCCCACCTTTAGATGGTAAGCGATCGTCGACGATGGACACTTGCCTTAAATATCTAACATTTTCACTCTTGACTTTAAGTACCCCATCACGTATTATCCGAGGAACAAGATTAAAAAAAAACCCTTTAGCACTATACCTTCAGGGCCAAGAAAGCCAAAAGTCAGCACCATCATAAGGACACCATCCCATAAGGACAAAACGTCATACATATATGCAAGTATCGTCAGTTATACGTCCTGGAGTGACAATCGGAAACCAAAAGATCCTTCGCACAAGGCGGACCGATTAACAAACCAATCACTAAGATGTGCCAGTGCCATCAAGATTCCGTTGTGAAAAAGAGATATTACTGCATAGTAGCCTTGAATAGCTCCGTCTCCCTCCCACACCTGATGACGTCATGATGGTAGCTAGCGTCTGGTTATCGTCACACGAGTCCGTTGGGTGTGAGGAGCTTAGGACCGGTCAATGTGGTAGCGATTGGTGGAAGTCCATGTGCCAGTGGTAGACGACTTTCGGTTGAAATGATAATGAGTACCTACCGCTTAATATCAGTTCATGAACACGATGAAAAACTAAGAAAAAAAAATTTGTTCGGCAACAAAAAGAACCGCAACGCTAGGTATATATCCTGTCAGCGATGAACTATCAACGAATTGCTGCATCGCGCAAGCAAAGTTCTCCGTGCGATTTAAACATAAACAACAGTCCAAATATCAACTATCGGGCAGTTGTCCACCAGACAAAACAACGGTCTGGTAGGAAGATCCTCCCATTTCAGTGGAGGTGTGCGGGTCTTTGCTCTCTGTACCGCATACCCTCTATAAACACTACTACGAATATTATATGCACCCAACATTACACAAAAATACATTTTCACTGTTAAGATTCAATTAAAGGCAACCAAAATCCAGTTTCGGAACTGTTGATATGCAACTAGAAGAAGGTCTTCAAAGATGGCGACCGATCTTATCTACGGCTGCATACAGTGCCAAATTCGCACAGTTTTAAACTTAATTTCCTCACTGCAATCATCTTGGCAGGGTAGCATGGTCCTATTGAATATTATTGGGCTCGTTTAGATGTAAATTTTAAGTGAAAATGTCAGTATACGATGGTCAATTGTTTTGGATATTATTGGAGGTTGATACCCGTTATTAACCGACTTCAAAAAGGAGGATGTTCTATGTGCGACCGCATACATATTTTTTATTTTTTATGAATGTTCACCGATTTCTTCGCCAATTGTGGACCGAATTTCAAAATCCTTTTTTGATTCAAAAGCCCATACTCCTAAGGTGGTCCCATTATCACCATGTCAGAATCTGATGTTGGGATACCAGGGAAATTAAGGGCAACCCTCAAATTTTATGGGGAATATGAAAAACATTGTATATTTTATACAATGTTTTTCATGTTCATTCTAACGCAATTCAGATATTTGTACCTGGTAATCGTCATCTCATGTTGCTGAGCTGATGAAGGAAGGTATAATTCAGGATCTGATAGGATCCGCGGAAAAATGTTTGTTCAGCGATATTTTCGCCAATTGTGAACCGATTACTTGGATGATTCTTTTTTTGTGTTTGGATGAGTATTTTGGTCTGGTCTGGTCCAATGTCATTCTAGACTGGTCCCATTTTAATTTGGTGAAGATCTGATGAGAAACTTTGGAGGTAGACAACGGAACTCGTTAATAAATGCTAACAAATCTTTCGGGATTGCTAAATCGCATGTCCTAACATCACGCCGGTACGCTGTGGAGGGATACGTAGTAAATCGACTTGAATGTCCTTGATTTGGGGTTATCTATTCGGGCATAACTTCATTGTTTATTAACCGATCTTGATGATTCTTTTGACCTCCTCAACTTAAAATCTAGTAAAGTGTCATATTGTTAGGTTTATGACAATCCCGAAGCAAAGTAGATATTTAACCATGAGCTGGTCTGGACTTGGACTGCGAAGGCACACAAAGTAAACCCTTAACGGCAAATAGCGCAACCACACACTGTGGAAATAATGTCAATTTAGTTGTGGGGTACCTATTATCATTAAAAAGTGAAAAATAAAAGACTTTTAAGTTGTAGTTGGTTTTTTTTGTTGTTTTTTTTTTAATTTTTTGACACCGACTGCTGAAATTAAAAATATTTTACACTTAAGGTAGGTAGGTATTATTTGTTGACTTTAACGTCCTTGATTCAAGAGTTTTTCCGTTGTCATAGCGACTGAGTTGAGTTCATGGCCGAAGTTTCCTTGACTTAAAATATGCATGAGAATCTTCAAAATGTTTGAGTTATACAAAAGGGTATTATGTAATACATCCAATGGCGCAACTGAAAACTCAGCGATGACCTGAAATAAGTCATGCCTGAAAAGTACTGTAACTGTACCAAAATTCAAATATCAGCAATACTACACGAAGACTCCTCTTGGGTTTTCCAAAAATACAAAGAAATTCGAGAAAATTCTGCGATATATTTTCACTTCGTCACAGGCAGTTTTCGCTCCGGGCTCGCAAAATATTTTGGCATGACGTATGTTTAGAATCTGCAGCGAAATGCCGACATATACCGACATTTATTTCTACCAATAGCAAGTTACTAATTTGGAAACAAGTGCCTACTGCCAGTTAGAAAATGACTTTCAAAGCACCACTACATTATGTGTACATAATTAATTATTTATTGAGGAACCCAGTACATTTTTACAAAACATTTTACATTTTATTTACATTGTTCCTAGTTCTGGGTCATCATCATCATCATATCAGCCGAAAGACGAGGACATAGGCCTTCCCCAAGTGTCGCCACTACAACCGGTTTTGTGCATCGCGCATCCATCGGCAGCCCGCGACCCTCATCAGGTCATCGGTCCACCTTGTGGGAGGCCTTCCAACGCTACGTCCTACGGTACGCAGTCGCCACTCTAGAACTGTTCGGTCCCATCGATCATCTGTTCTGTGAGCAATGTGCCCTGCCCACTGCCACTTCAGTTTGGCCATCCTTCGGGCTTTGTCGGTAACCTTGGTTCTCTTGCAGATATCATCATTCCTGATTCGATCCGGAATTCCATTCTGGGTACACAAACAATTTTAACATGTTATTTATAAATGAGATCCATTTATTTATTTGGATCTCCAACAAAGGATTCACAGTTACAATAGAAGTCACAGTGATATAAGTGTTGTAATAAAAAGTGTATTAAAATGTAAATGAGTAAACATTTGATTTTAAAAAAAAAACAGATTAATTTAGTTATAATTAATTTAATTTAAGTTAAATTGATAAGATAAGATTTTTTTAATAATTACAAATTAAAAATAATGACTAGTCGGCAGTTGATTACAAATTAAGTTCTGGCACTTTTTTGTTTTAATTAGGCAATGCTATCACAGAATATTATTTCAATGTCGGAATGAGTGAGAATGATTTTTTTTTTTTGTTAAGGATGGAAAATCATCAAATGACTTCTTCCGCTCTGGGTGGAGCGGAAGGGCGTGTCAGACTCTTACTGACTAAAACCCATCCGTGTTCCTTCTAAAGCCCTTTGTGTTCCAGGGCCACGGTGACTCTTTCGAACAAATTCCGCAACCCTGGCAGACGGAATAAGTGGGTGGAGATGACTCTATTTAACGGAGTGGATTGACCAAGATTTGTGCGAGATGATTGAACAGTAAAAGTTTCGAGTTTTCGTGCTAACCTGACTGGACAATCTAAAGAATAGATTTGCAAGAAGTTGAGGTGAGAATTTCTGACCAGTCAGAAGTTTGAAATAGTCGTGACGTCGGCTGACACGGGACGTGTACCAACCAAAGTGAGCCAGTCGCTCAGAGTAACCCTGCCAGCCATAATTTATTATGATAAATAGATGTGTTGGTAACGAGTTTGTAGCACTTCTTCTTCCCAGCTAAAACACCAGGAAGTGGTGACGGGTGGTCGTTTTCAGGGTCTGCCTTGGTGTAAACAGTAATGTTCAAAAAGTGCTATCAAGTTTTTTTAATTGGGGTTAACACATCATTCTCCGGGATACTTAAATACCCACTACAAAATCTACCATCAACCGCTCAGTCCCTGCAGCATCAATCACATTGGTTCGTCCTCATCAACATTGTATCGCGAAGGATACAGCCAACTAACAATTATTCAAGTCAACTATAGAACAATGTTTGTTCCGCACAATATCGAAGTTTGACTAAGGTGGAGTAGGTTGGGTGCACACTGGGGTGCGGGTATTTCTTGCTCAAAATTGTAGTAGTATACACGCCGCTCAAAAGTATTTGACCACCAGCATTTTGTGATGCAATAGCTTTGTGAGGTCGTCATAAAAAGACAAGGTAGGCCAAGGAATTCCCTTAACATAAAAGGACATAATGCCCATATGTCCTATGCTTAGGGAATTTTGCATTTCCTTGCATGGGGGTCATTGATCATGTTTTTGTGCCTCGTCGTTTTTGTTTCTCTAAATTAAGTGTCACTTGTAATTATGTACCTTTAGTCAAATAAATTATTGTTATTATTTTGAGCGGTGCCTGGTGTTATGTGTTAATTAAAAACATGGAAGAGTATCAATTGATGAACTATGAGGGGAGGTGACTTTTAATTTATTGGTCACCTTTGGGGAGTTCGTGGCTAAATAATCAAAGCCGATCAGGTGGATCTTCGAGGTTAAGCAACGCTTGCCGAAGTTGGTCTGTAGATGGGTGACCATTTTAACATACTGAGTTTTATTCCATGCTTCGGAAAACACGTTAAGTCGTAAGTCCCGGCTGTTATTTGTAGAAGTTTAGCAGTCGTTACGGATTTTCAGAAGCCAGAAAATCTGACACCAGTCTTGCCAAGAAGTACCGTGTTACTCGTTTCTGGGTTGTGGAGGTCAAAATATGGTATTCAGCTGAATCCAGTTTGACTGGAAGCCGACCCCAATATACTTGGGAAAAGGCTAGGCAGATGATGATTACCTTTGGGACGGGGGGATGGAAATATAAAAACAATCCTGAAACAAAACTTATGTTCTGTAGGTACCTTACTATACAAATTGATTACATCTGAGAGTTTTATTCCATAAATACTTAACTAACTATATACACTAGAAATAAAAATAAAATCTCCTAACTAAATAAACCCTAAAATATGGCGTCAAAAAATTCATCCGCATCGCTGTCGATTGGAAGTGTACCCAAAAGACTGGCGGCATTGCCACGTTGTATGGCGATGCTTAATCTTTGACCAAGGTAAAAGCCAGCCCTTGGGTCACGTGAAGTGTCAACTAAGCGCCTTGAGAGATCTTTAAATAAGTTATGTGCACTCGGACCCCAAGACCCGAGAGTTTCAACCCCAAACGGCTCGAAAATATAACTACCAACAAGTTTATTATATTTCCGCCGCTTGAGGTTCTCTGCAGCCGCAGCGGCAGCGCCAGCACAGCACGAAGAGCTAGGAAGATGGGATGGCGCAAGAGTATCGACACAAGTAGCGTCCCACACTAATGGCCTACCCATCTTCCATGGAAATAACGACATGCCGTCCGGTCTCTTGCCATCGTCGCGTGCCAGGCCATTGGGTTCTAACACAGCCGGAACGCCGACGGTGACAAGAGCTCGTCGGATGATGTCGTTAAGATTCGCGTGCCGCGCAATGCGACCCGCGCTACGGCTGCATGACAGGCCGTGGTGTCCGAGGCTGTTGACAACTTCGCCACAGTGGCAGCGATGAGGAGAACAACAAGGAGCGCCAAGACGCAGGCAGGCAGCGAGGCGGAAAGTAGTATCGTCGAACATGGTGCCAATGTTCGACGACGGTAGTGCGTGAAGCCAGAGACCCGACTCCCACTCACCCACAGCCAGCAGGCGCGCACGCTCTGCAGTAGTAGTTGATGTGGCAATAAGTTTTTCCTGAACTTGCCTGCAGAGCGGCTCGTCCCACCGTCTCTGGGATGAAGGGTAGTCGGGCGGATTTGAATTCGGGCAAGCGAGTCTCCAGGCCTCCACAGCCTCGGTGAAGTACGGCACATCAAAATCAATCAGTGTAGAAACTAGAATATTCCTGATTAATTTATCAGTGCCGTACACCGAGGATATAAAAGCCGGTAAACTAATACTGGTAATTTTGCGGACGCCGAGGCCTCCCATACAGATGGGAAGGGTTGCTTGCGCCCAGGCTTTGTCGTCCAGGGCCACATTTAAAATTAAAGTAAGTGTATGCTTGATAATTTGGTCTATTTTGTCCAAAAGGTGGGGGTGCTTCCATAAATGGGAAGCACGAAGGAAATATATTAATTTTGGGCCGAAGCAGCAATGACGAATAAGAGTGATGGCCGAATGCATGTTAATTTGGAGCAATCTTTCCGAAACGTCATTAAAATTTTGAATTTTTTCTTCAACAAAATCTGGAAAAGAATTCTCAAAGATTGGGCACCCAAGGAGACGAAGAGAGCTTTTGTCCATAATTTTGATTTCAGGGGCTATTGTGTTGAATTTTGGAAGTGTAAGTAGTCTGTCAGTGTTGTCCGATAAAAATAATTCGCATTTGGAAAAGTTCAGATCAAGTCCTATGCAATGGAATTGATTTTTTAAAAATTGTAGGTCATTTAAGACAGTCTCTACATCGCCTCCAAGGGTTCCATCATCAAGATACCAAACGTTAAATTTAGAATTTAGCTGTCGAATAATTGGGTGAATAGCTAAACTAAAAATCACTGGCCCGAGGGGATCACCTTGTTGACAGCCAACTGCAGATTTCAAAAGGTTGTCCCGATATAGTAATTTAGATGGTTGTCTATAACATTGCCAGAGGAAACTGAAGATTTGAGGTATTTCTTTTTTAGCTTCTGCCAGCAAGGTGTCCCTGTTTACCGAATTAAATGCATTTTTGATGTCAACCTTCAGGATGACCTCTCCTTTGCCAGAATTTAGATAGGTCGACAGTGCGTGTACGGCAGCCTCACAGCCCCCTTTGGAGCCGTAACCAAGCTGCAGGGGCTGGAATTTTTTCGAAAGAACCTCACCATAAAATTTACAACAAATCTTGGCTGCTATACGACGGTAAGTAGTTCCCACGGCAATGGGACGAATGCCGCCATCCCTCTTGCGCAGGGCACATAAATTGGCCCCGTACAAGACGTCGATGACGGCTTCGTTTACCTTGCCGGAGAGCATAAGGTTGACCAGAGCCGTTAGCTCCTTCAAAAGCAACTCACCTGCTTCCCCGGCGCCTGAACAAACAAGGTCTTTAAGATGCTGAGGACTTAGGCCGTCGAGGCCGCCAGCAGAGCCACTGCGGAAGGAGCTAACAGCTGTGATCACCTCACGACCTGTAACGGTGAGGGTGTGAATGTCCGGATTAGGGGGGTCGGGAAAAGAAAGGTCATCCGCTGGGGTAGGGTGCTTGGTCTCCAGAGCTGCGAGAGTATCTGGAGAGCATGGTGCCACCACATCGCTACTAAAAAGTATCCTGGCTGCTCCGCTGATGTCACCTTCCCCTAACTTAGCTTCGACCAGATTGGAAATGCCTTTTGAAGGGCACTTCTGTGTTGATAATTTTGTGTCCAAATTGTGGGCCGAGACGTTACAGTTTTCTTTAATTTGTGCAGTTAAAGTTTTTTTGGTAGCCAAATTCTTATTTACATGTAAAACTCTATATGGGAAGGTGAGTAGATGTTCCCAGGCACTTAGCGAGTTCTCCCGGGCGGCACGGCGGACACATCCTGCTAGATGTTGTGCTACCAGAGGTCTTGCGCCGCGGGGAACTCGCTTTAAAACGGGTACAGAGTTTTTGAATTTTGACAGGGTTTTCCAAAACAAATCAAAATTGGATGTAGCTGGTGTAGGAGGTGTAAGCGTAATGTCAGGGTCTGAAGTGAGTGCATGTTGGGGTTTGTGTACCTTTCCAATATGCACATTCAGACCCCGCTTACCTTTGAAAAATCGTGCCTGGGTGCAGAGAGGACACCTCTCCAGGAAGCTTAGCGAAAGTTGACTTGCACTACCTTCTGCCACATCACTGCTACCACTAATCATAACAGTTTAATGTAAAAAAAACACTATTTAAAACGAGTTAAAAAAAAAAAACACACTAAACATAAAATAAAAACTGTCAATAAAATTATTGACAACACGTGTCAAGACAGGCGCGCAGACGCGCTGGCGGCCTGGAGCGCTGCGCCGTCCAGCCAGGCATTTCGGCGGCGGGTATCCTGACAACCGTTGCCAGGAGACACGTAGCCTGGCGTCGCGTCCTCAGCGTCGTCTCCAGATGAATAAGAGATGAATTATATCAATAAAATCGTAGTTCATTCCTTGGATAAAAACTTGTTCTCAAAATAATAGGTTTATCCCTTAAATAATAGCTTCGTACTCAAAATGGTAGATAATATCTGTCACCAAATAAATTTTATTATTATCGTCCTCAGATTGCGACTTGTTATTATTTGTTATTTTCTCACCAGTACAGTTTATGAGATTACTTTTAAGGCTAGTATTTATATTTATTGGCCTTCTATGACACTTTTTTTTCGTCGGTTTCGAAGTCGGTTGTATTTTTTGTTAAAAGTTTTTTCATCTAAGTAATAAGTACAACCATGAGCAGTTTTTATACTTCAAACACAAAGTATTGCTTAATAGTGACACAAATAGGATATATATTAAAGGTACCTTACTTAGATACATACTTATTCACTTAACTCGGCAAAATGTAGGAAGCACCTGATTTTTCTATATGTCAGAGTTAGTGCAGCCGTGATAAGCCATAGCGGGTCGCTAGCGTGAACAAAACATGTACTACACTACTACTGCTAAGTAAATTAAGGTGTTTCCCTGATCAAATAACCTTGAGCATTTGTTCCCTTTTTGCACCCCGCACCCCATGCCCTTTTATCATAGAATTCACACATTTCTTTAAATTATTTTAATAAAAAAAGAAAACGATCTTTTGAAATTAAATAAAACGTGAATAATTTAGATTTTTAAACAATCTATCCATTAGTGTAATCTTCAAATGATTTGAGCGTCGCCTTTAGCAACAGATGCATGTGTTATATATAAGGGTAGGTAATATTATTATTAAAATAAGATTCAAGTAAATATAAGGCAAATATTTATTTTGTTTAAACCATTTCAATAAAACTGTCATATATAAGGGTAGGTAATATTCTTGTAAAAATAAGATTCAAGTAAATATAAGGCAAATATTTTTTTTTTAAACCATTTCAATAAAACTGTTATATATAAGGGTAGGTAATATTATTATAGAAATAAGATTCAAGTAAATATAAGGCAAATATATATTTTTTTTTTAAACAATTTCAATAAAACTGTTATATATAAGGTAAATTATAATGTTTCAATTAAATAATACATTAATAATAATATTAAATTCATCGTTAGCATTAATATTTAGATTTATCATTATTTATCTTTTTCGTATTTATTTACTTTAGAACTTTATTATTTTTGTTACATATGAGGTAAATTATAATGTTTCAATTAAATATTACATTAATAATAGTATTAATTTATCTTTAGCATTAATATTTAGATTTATCATTATTTATCATTATCATTATGTATTCACTTCACACAGCATTTTTAGGGGGAACACAACATAACTATACTATATTCATAGTCATACTATAATTTTATAACTTCAAACTACTATAAAGAACAGGAAAAGTACTTGCTCGGTCCGACGGCTCGACTAAGAATGCCCCACAAAGTTTTTTTTTTTTTTTGTTGATGACCACTCGCAGTTCAGCACGCTAGGGCTGGTAACTGCTTAACCGGACTATCCTGTCCTTAAATGAATCTAAGGCCCCCAGCCAGGACTTACAAACTAAGTTAAATTAAATGACCGCTCGCTAGGGCATCCCCTGTGGGATACGGACCTCGGCAGCGACACGGGCTGGCTCGGTAATCAAAGGTCGGGAAGGATCTTTATGAGAGTGTCGCGACGGGCCCCGGCGGCGGGGCCGGAATACGGAACGCGGTCTGTGTTTGTGTTTTCTGAGAGTGCTGGTTTCCCTACGGCTCTCTTGAATCTGGGTGATGGGGTCGTCAGGTTCGACGAGGGTATGCCGCGGGCGGCGAGTCCTACTGATCTGTGAGGGAGTGTATCGGGTAGCCGATGCGATAAGGGAATTTTGGTGTATTGAAGCAGTTTCGATGAAACGCTGCGATAGTCGTTTCATGAACTGCTTCACTGTCGGGATTTTAAGGTCGACATGGAGTCGTTCGTTCCTAATGAACCACGGGGCGCCCGTGGCCTTGTGGCCTTTCGGAGAAATCGATTTTGGACTACTTGCATCCTATGGATGTGGTGCAACTTTGCGTGCGCGAAGGTGGCGCATGCATACGTCATTATGGGCGTATGCACGTTGTGAAGATGCGCAGTTTACATCTTAGGGGCAGCTTGCTGCGTGCATGGAGTGGAGCCTACCGAGAGCGAAAGAGGCACGCGAACGCACCTTCTTTATATGCTCACCGAACGTAAGTTGTCGGTCAAGGATCACGCCTAGATATTTGGCTTGCTTCTCCCAAAGGATCGGCTTACCAAACATGGTGATCGGGATGGGAGTGGGTCTGGAGAATCGGCCTCGCGTTTTGTCAAACAAAACCGCTTGGCTTTTCTCGAGGTTAACTTCGATCCTCCACTTTCGGAACCAGACGCCAAGGGCGTTGGCCGATTGTTGGAGGACTCGAGCTATGCACTGTTCGCTTCTGCCGGAACGGTATATGGCCGTGTCGTCGGCGAACAGGGCTAAGTGCGTCCCGGGGAAGGTCAAGATGGCGCTGGTGTATAGCGTGAAAGCTAGAGGCGAGAGCACACTGCCTTGGGGCACTCCGGCGCGAACGGGGTGGCCCCCCACAAAGGGTTGGGCTCTCGCTTTTATAGACAGTGACAAACAACTGACGTCATCAAGCCGTTAGTACAGAGAACACTTTTACAAAATTGATCAACTAGACTAAATTTTACTTAATAGAAGTGATATAAATGTACTGTTAAAAGTATAATTATGTCACGAAATAAATATTGTAATATAAATACTGTAAAAGTGGTTTTAACAATGATTTTATGATTTGAATCACAACCGAATCAACTTCCGAAATCAAGGAATCTTTATTTCACTTATACAATTAAAAGAAATAGTACTAAAACTTATAAAAAAAACTAAAAAGATATAACACATGCAATCAATCATTTTAGTCATTTTTTTAAAGTAGATTTTAAATGTATTCATAACACATAAAAACAAATCGAACGTGGAATGTGATGATAGGATATCGAACATTAATAATGTGCTTTTAAGTGTTGTCGCAAGGTTATGGTCGGGATAGCGCCTTAAGCATCCAATGCCCTTGAATACCCATGACAATCACAAACTAAAGATATCAAGAAATTTATTTACCTATACAGATTAAAAATTCATCTCTATGGAAAAAAACGACTTATGAAAACAAATAAAAATAGCATAGTCAAAACACTTACTGTTTCAACAGTTAATCTGTACATTATCTCGTGTGCCACCACCTTTAGCCCGGGTGTAGTGATAGCGGAGTCAATTTAAGTTGCCAACTTAATTTATACAAGTTTAGCCATACCTGTTCGAGACTTGTGGCCATTGTTGAACATTGCCCGTCTTGAAGAAAAGAGGAGCATCTGGCATTTTGGGTAAAAATGAGTTATTTACATAGTTCGGAATCAGGAAACAATTCGCAACTAGTATTTTTTTTAACTTTCTTTTTCCCGTGGTTTTACTCGCGTCAATTTTAGTAAAATAAACCGTTTCCATATATCTCTGTAGGTGCCAAAATACATCAAAACCGTTTTAGCACTTTAGGCGTTAAAACGTAACAAACAAACGAACTCACTTTCGCATTTATGATATAGCCTCTGCTAGTGGCTTCGCCCTCGTGAATGTCGGAAATTATCCCAATGGAATATACTCCCGGGATAAAAAGTATCCTTCGTCCTAACTACCTGCGTGCCAAGCTTCATCGAAATCTGTTCAGTCGTTAATACGTAAAGACGTACGAGTAACTAACAATCACTTTCGCTATTATAATATGTACTAGCTGTGCCCGTGGCTTCGCTTCCGTCACCTCCTGTCAACTTACCCTACATACCTACCCTACCTCCGTACCCAGGGTGGGTACGTAGGTAGGGTAGGTATGTAGGGTCTGCCTACATACATACACACTTACCTACCTACTTTTTTTTTTGTTTATAAGCCAAATCGGTCAAGCCGTTCACAAGTTATAGCGTGACTAGGAGAAATAGGGGTTCGTTTTTATATAAATAGATAGATAGATATGTATTCGTTAAAGATAGGATGTTTTCGCAAGCTTCCTTGCTTGACGTAGTTTTTCGGGCAATTTTTTTTTAACATTTTTATTATTTTGTGTTTTCGTCAGTTGCACCCTTTTCCCGTATGGTAACATTGCCCGTCTTAGCTAAAGCGTACAAATTGAGCACCCAAACGCCTGAACAATGTTGTTGGAAGTTTTTATCGCGTATTGTGAAGCCATTTCTATGGTAAGTGAGCTGATAAGCTTGATAACAATGGGGAGCTTTGATAGGATAGGGATATTCTGGGAAAATTCTGTATCGTTTTCAGCTTAAGAATTCTATATTAGAAGTAGTATCGATTGGGTTACTTTCTCGGTATTTCAAGATAGTTGATTCGTTTTACGATTTTTGGCTCGGCGATTTTTTGAAGGTCGCCACTGTTGATTCTGGCTTTCAGAAGTGTCAGTGGTTGGGAGTACAGTGACGAGCTTGTGCCTTGAGGTAGTCTATTGAGCTGCTGAGCGCTGGATCTGGGCTATGAGTCTAGGAAAGTGTAGCGCAGTGTGTTCACTAAGTTCAATTCAGAGTTGTGCAATCATTATCTTTTTTTAACTTTATGTGCATTCTCTACCAGTTAAACTTTGGGTTAAAAATACGACACTGTAATAGGTGTATAGAGGTATGCGGTACAGAGAGTAGTCTCGCACACCTCCACTGAAATGGCCCGATAATTGTTATTTGGAGTGTTGTTTATGTTCAAATCGCACGGAGAACTTTGCTTGCGCGATGCAGGAATTCGTTGATAGTTCATCGCTGACAGGATAGATAGCGTTGCGGTTCTTTTTGTTGCCATTACAAATTTCGATTCTTAGTTTTTCATGTGCCGTGCATGTGTTTGCATGATACCGCTACAGGCGTACAACAAATGTTTAAAATTTGAAATAGTATTTAGTTTCTTAAAACCTTCATCTAAATCAACCTATGCGCTGCCATCAACTATGTCGAGGAGAAGTGGAGAACTATACCGTGGAGACGTGGAGAACTATGCTGTGGAGAACTGGAGAACTATGCCGTGGAGAACTGGAGAACTATGCCGTGGACTAATTACAAACCAAAAAATCCGGTCAAGTACGAGTCGGACTCGCGCATGAAGGGTTCCGTATTTATATTATAAAAACGGCAAAAAACATGTCTGTTGTATGGGAGCCCCCTTAAATAGTGATTTTATTCTGTTTTTTTATTATTTGTTGTTATAGCGGCAACAGAAAAACATCAACTGTCTAAATATCATGGTTCATGAGATACAGCCTGGTGACAGACGGACAGACAGATAGACGGACGGACAGCAGAGTCTTAGTAATAGGTTGCGTTTTACCCTTTGGGTACGGAACCCTAAGAACAATATTGGCTGAGGGAGCACAACTACTCAATAATTTACCAGAGGATTTAAAGAAGTGCGATAGTATAAACATACTTGATAGCAAAACTCAGGAAATATGTATGTACCCTGTAACGTCGCCAACACCCTAGTGGCAAATATTATTTAGATGATATTACCTATTTAGATGTAAGCACTATATATCTCATTTTAAGTGAACTGTTCTTATGAGAATCTTTAAACATAAGTGACAAAATATTGGAAGAAATTTAAATGTTCCATTGACACAAAAAAAAAATTAAACAAGCTTAGTGATACCATTTCGACTGCCTCCAAATGTTCCTTTGGAACGATAAACGATAGGTTCAGCAGGGCGATTCTGTAAACATCTCACCGTGTAAGCTTAGGTGAAGTGAACATGAAGTGAGCTGTCAATCGATACAAACAAGATGGAATGACAGTTCACTTTACGCTATAGATTCCTTGGATTGGTTAGTGTGTTTGGGTTTTTCAATAAGTTAAATTCCCTATTTAGGTTTGTGTTTACGGTAAAATACCAGTAAATACCTCGAAAGACGGTATCATGTATATTTTGCGTCATTGTCAACAACATATTATAACAGTCTGAATTCTGAGAAAGACTCACCGATATTTTCGGATTATTGTTCCAGGAAAACAACAACACAAATCCTAAATAGACGATTCCTAGTATTCACCAACGTTTGTTTTGGTTCAAATTATAATAACTGTATACCTGACTAATGTTAAGCACACCTACCTATTTGCTTTAATAACATCTTCACTATATTAAGCCAGCAAAATTGTACTGAAGAGACGACTTTTAGGATTCCGTACCCAAACGGTAAGAACGGGACCCTATTACTAAGACTCTACTGTCCGTCGGTCTGTCACCAGGCTGTGTCTCATGAACCGTGATAGCTAGACAGTTGAAATTTTCACAGATGATGTATTTCTGTGGCCGCTATAACAACATATAGATAATAAAAATGAAATAAAAATTAAAAGTCAAAGGGGGGCCACATACAAAAGACATGTTTTTTTCGGCTTGTGGTAAGAAACCCTTCGTGTGCAAGTCCAACTTGTACTTGGAAGGCTTTTTATTCATTTTTTAGCAGCTTTTTTTTCAGAAAATGTGTTTTTGATTGAAAACTTATGGCCACTGAAAAATAACACTGCGTGAAAACGTTACTTAAATGTTACCTATTTCATGTTCTCATTTAAATATGTCACCGGAAAATTACAGGCTCCGTAAGATATTAATTAAACTTTATTAGATCATAATTTTTTCGATATATTATGAAAAAATCGTTTTGTATAAAATAAATCCCATCCAAATTTTTATATCAGTTTAAAATTCCACGCGATATTTTTAAAAAATTACAGCGTTTAAAATTTTCTGGTGACATATACCACATAGGTACCTAACTACCCAAAACAAAATTAATTTCAGAGATACCCAAAAACAAAGTAAATTGAAAAGGCACACATTTATGTATTCACGTCAAAAAATATGAAAAGTACTTTAACAAAAATCTAAATGGACTTAAAACATGCTTTAGCGTTTATACGAACGTCAGAAAATCTTCATAAATATTACGTCACCAGTCAAACTGTGGTATCGCATTGTGCAAAGCCCACAAATCTATTTTTGGCAAAATATTTTGATACCTCCCGGCAAACAAGTCCGTGAGGTTTTACCTACAAAACGACTGGATGACTGTTACACCGAATTGTATCAATAGCAAGAACTTCAAGCAGAATGTATTTACAAATATTAACTGCGTGGCCGCACCACCTAATATTGCTTTTATTGTAACACTTTTTACGGTTCCGGACATCCGTAACAAACGGAACCCTTGTAGGATCACTCGGGTGTCTGTCTGTTCGTCTGTCACAGTCAATTTCCTCCGAATCTACTGAACCGGTTCTGTCCAAATTTTGTAAACGTATACTAAAACTACTATATAGACTATAAATAAATTTTGAGTACGGGGGTCACTTTTGACAAACACTTGGGTAAAACTAGAAAATTAAAAAAATTATGTTTTTTTTTTTCATAATTTTAAAATAAATAGTTTTGAAGTTATTCAAGAAATTAGATGAAAAATTACCATCTATGAAACTAGTGGCCTAAAATTTTGAAAAAAAATGCAGACGAGAGTTCTTTACCTATAGATTACAGAAAAAACCTATAAGATGTCTATAGTGTAAAAATAACATGTTAAAAAAAAATTAATTCGTTCGGAACCCTTTGCACGCGAGTCCGACTCGCACTTGGCCAGTTTTTTCTTAAACCAACCCAATATTGAGGCGAACAAAACAAAGAAAAATAATTGAAATCGGTCCAGCCTCAAGCTATTTTCGAGTTTTTTCGAGATAACCTTCATGCTCCGACGTCCTGATTGGATGATCCAAGTCTTTCCGAGGAACTATGCAGGTATGTGAAATGCTCATAACATACCTGTAACATAACTGTCTACTGCTTTTTTTTAAGGATGGGAAATCATCAAATGACTTATCTGGGTGTAGCGGAAGGGCGTGTCAGACTCTTACTGACTAAAACCCCTGACTCTTTCGAACAAATTCCGCAACAATCTGTCTACTGCTGCAACTCAGATTTCTTCCCTCTGAGAGGGCTACTCCCTGAAATGTCCTAGAACTAAAAATCTAACACATGTGAAACCAACCTGCGCTGGACCAACCCCCATTGCAGGACATAGGGCACTAGAAAGTTTAAAGCTACCAGATAACTCATGAGTCGCTTGGCTATCATTAACATAAGAAAGATTTGTATGATGGCTATAGTCGATCTTGATAAAGGTAACTAATAAACTGTACAAAGTAATGAACTTTGTCTTCTATCCGTTGTATAACTACGTATGTCACTGAGAGTCGATGGCATTGGTTTTGTCTTCAATGGCTGACATTTACGTCATAAAGTTGTTTGATTACGGTAATATAAATATTGATAACATTTGTACATTTTTACGAGTTAAAAAAGGTTAATTAAACATCTTGAATTAAGCACAACTTTTGTTATTTTTTATCTTTAATCCATCGTAATACCTCACTGTAAATATATTACGAATAAAACACAAGGCAAGTCATCTTACTGGCTGTTGAAAATGTATTCAACCAATCACGGCTGCTAACGCGCATTTGACATTTTGTCACATTAATTCTGCGACAATTTTCGTTCCAGTAACTAGTTTTTAGCATATCGCTTTTGTACCATTTAAGAATTCGTACCGTTTCATAATAATAATAGATCCTTGTTAGCAACTAAGGCCTATAAAACAAAATACATATATAAGTTTAAAAACAATAACTAGAAACGAATACATATTTGATAAACAAAACGTAAAAACTACTACGTTTAGCCTACTATCACTGTAAACTATTGACATACAGCTCCACTAAAACAAATGCAACAAACCCGTTAGCTGTATTTGTTCTAGTGGGGCTGTATACATAATTAGTTGTCTTTACAATCAATAGAAGATTAGTTATCCTCATAGCAACGACGTTCACAAAATCTTGACGACGTCAATAGTTCTATTCATCAGGTCCAAAATTGGTTTACGGCAAACAAATTGGCTTTAAATAAAAAAAAACTAAATGTATTACATTTTCTTTACCAAATGTTAAAAGTAGCGAATGTGACATCATGTTGAATGGAGAAAAACTGGAGTTCATTAATCAAACGGTTTTCCTAGGTATCACATTAGACGAGAAATTACAATGGGGGCCTCATATAACATCTCTTGCGGGTCGTCTAAGCTCAGCCGCGTATGCTGTTAGAAAGATAAGACAGTTAACAGACGTAGAAACCGCACGTTTGGTCTACTTTAGTTACTTTCGCAGCATTATGACATATTAGAACTAAATGAAGGAAAATTTAAAACTTTTGTTAAAAGTACACTTTGTAAACAAGCATATTATAAATTAGAAGATTACATTCAGGATAAAAATGCTTGGAAACATGCTGGTTCTGCTCCATAGGACAATCAAGGGTGTAGACAAAATCAAACTGGTTGATTTATGAATTAACTTTATAGATATCCTGTTTCTTTTTTGTATTTTTATTTTTCTGTTGACTCACACACTGTTTAATTAATTATTCCAATATTTGTAAATATGTGAGTACCATTTACCTAATTTTCTTTAGAAAATGAATAAGTTTACCTCTGCTGGTAATACTTTGTTCTTATAAGTAGCTTACTCTGGGTGCATTGTCCTCACATAATATTTAGTTAATTTTTGTATACCAATTAATTTTACTGAACTGTAAATGATGACGTTCAAAAGTGCCGTTTAATGGCCTAATTGAAATAAACGTTTTGACTTTGACTTTGAACGAGAAGTCTTGAAAACAACAGCTGCTAGAGCCAACATTGTCAAACTTTTCATACAAACCCAGAGTTTCAGTGAGTATATCTGCCTAGCCTTTTCCCAACCTAAGTTCCTAACTATATATATTGGGGTCGGCTAACAGTCGAACCGGCAACTTTTTTTTATTGAGAATTGGGCTTGCTCTTGACCTCGATCACGGCTGATGGAAAGCGTTGGATGAGGTCTATGATGGAGCGAGCGTGCCTAGAAGATACCTGTTCACTCTGGCTTTGAAGGCACACGGGTTATATGTGGAAAGGAACACGGAAGATGGCAGATAGTTCCACTCTTTGGCTGTGCGCATAATAAATAAATTTGAAGTGATTACTTCTTATGGGAGGGTAAACCGCTTCGTAACGTAACGCGTTACGGCGCCAGTCTGTCTGACTTCCCTTTCTCTCATGCATATGGCAGCGGTAGGCAGGCTCTTGCTCCCCACCGAGAGTGTCCCCACGTTGCCGTCGTGGTGGGGCTTGTGTGTCTCAATGATCTTGGGGCTCTGCCGGTAGAGTTACTCATGCCGGAAAGGTCCAAGTGAGAGACCAGACAAAGCGGGACACGAGAGAGGGGCACACCGTTCGGAGACCTGAGCAGAGTTCGGGTCTTCGGACGGTGTGTGTTTCGGGAGGAAGCTTGCTCACTGTTTTCTGGTACGCGTCTGCTCATCAGACGTGACTGTGAGGACAGTGAGCAAGCAGCGTGAGAGGAGACCCTGTGAAAGGGTGCAGGGGAGAGGGACTTCACCCTTAAAAAGGACAAAAACAATAATGATTGAGACAGACGCAAAAGATTTACCCCAGGGCGGTACCAGCTGCGCAGCAGCTGGAGAATCCGCCACGCTCCCTTCGGGAGCGTCAAGCCCCTCGTATTCTGGGGGGGGCAACGTATGTCCTCATCCGCTTGCCAGTGGCAACAAGAGCCGAGGAGGCTCCCGATCAGCGTCCTTTGAGGACCTGATCCGGTATAATTTTAAAACGCCTGACAAGGAGTCGGGCGGGCGTGGCGCGAAACATCCGGCCAAACTGTGGCGGAAGAGCCCGCTGACGTGTGGGGGGGATGTGGGGTCAGACTCTGACTCCGCATCTGGCGTCAGCGTCGGCTCACCGAGTTCGGATCAAGAGGGAGTCGAGGCTGCTGCGGAGAGCATTAAGCTCTTCCGCAAGCGCCCTAGACCGGAGGACGACCGAGGATCGACCTCCAACAGTGAGATGGCCTCGGCCCGGAAAATCCCCACCAGCAGGCGGGGTAAGGGTCGAGAAAGAGGCAGGGGGAGGGGGCTCGCCTCCCAGGAGGCTGCCCAGCGAGCCGCGAAGCTCGACGAGGAGGAAAGCCACCCTGGAGTGACTGGTCGGAACGTCCTCCCCTCAGCATCTTCCGGCGGTGAGCTGGACACCGTTGGCGGCTCTGATAAGGAGCGCCAGGCGAGGTTTGTGCAGGCCGTTGAGGCCGCGGTCCGCGATGTGGCCTTGAAGAGGACTCAGGCCTCAAAAAACAAGGCCATACGAGCGGCTTCGGCCTCTATTCTGGCGGCAGCGAAGGAAAACTGCAGCGGGCCTACGTCGACGGACGAAATGTCCAAGCTGCGGGCGGAGGTCGCACGCCTAGCGGCCGCCACGGAGCTTCTCCAAAAGGAGAACATGAAGCTCCGAGCAGACCTGGCCGGGCTCCGCGGAGGTGGCTCAAAGGAGGCGCCCCAACACGGGTGCAAGCACGGGCCAAGCCCGACCGTGCCTGCGGAGAACCAGCTCCTGAACCTGGTGCGGCAAGAGCTGGCTGTCTTCCAGGAGCGGTTCCAGGAGCGGTTCTCCACGCTGGAGAGGATCGTCCTGCGTCCCCCGTTAGCAGCGAGCCATCTAGCCTCGAGGCAGAAGGTGGCCTCATACGCGGCCGCCGTGGCTGCCAAGCCGGGGCCGTCTGGCCAGGCAAATCGAGGGGCCGCGCCGACACCCGCGAAACTGGCACCGGGCAAACCGGCCCCGGTCAAGAAGACGAAAGGCGGAGCGGCTGCACAGGTAGTGAAAGTTCCAGCTCCAGCGGTGCAACAGCCGCCTCCGCCTTCAAATCCTACGGCCGAAGCCGGATGGCAGGTAGCCGGCGGGAAGAAGAAGGCGGGCAAGGCAGCTAGGGCGGCCAAGAAACGGGAGAGGAAGCGGCGGCGAAAAGAGCAGAGCGTCGCAGCTAGGCTCCGCGCCCCGAAGTCCGCAGCTGTAGTGGTCACACTACAGCCGGATGCGGAAAAGAGGGGTGTGACGTACGGTGACGTGCTCGCGAAGGCGAAGGAGGCGGTGGATCTCAAGGAGCTCGGCATCACTGGGGGCCTCCGGCTCAGAGTGACCAAGACTGGGGCCCGAATGCTGGAGATCCCTGGTGCAGCTAGTGGCCCGTCCGCCGACGCTCTTGCCGAAAGGCTCAGGGCGTCCTTAGATGCGGAAGAGGCCCGAGTGTCCAGGCCCACCAAGTGCATTGACATGCGCATCCTGGGCCTGGACGACTCCGTCATGGAGAACGAGGTAGTGGCCGCCGTCGTCAGGACTGGGGGGTGCTCTGCCGATCAGGTAAAGGCAGGCACCATTCGTCCTGACCACACGGGCATGCGGGCTGTTGTGGTGAGCTGCCCCGTGACGGCGGCCAAGAAAATTTCAGAGGGCCGAAGGCTCCTGGTGGGGTGGGTGTCCGCGCAGGTGAAACTGCTGGAACCCAGACCTCTGAGGTGCTTCCGGTGCCTTGTGGGCAACCACGCGGGAGCTCTTTGTACCTCGGAGGTGGACCGCAGTGGTCTTTGTTTCCGCTGTGGTCAGCCCAGTCACAAGGCCGGCTCGTGTAACGCCACGCCGCACTGCGTTGTATGTGCGGCAGCTGGCAAGCCGGCTGATCACTGGGCTGGGGGAAAGGCCTGCGCCCCACCCGCCAAGGCCGGGGGCAAGAGGAAGCCCTCCGCCACCACCATTTCTGCCGTAGCCAATGCCACCGCCGTCGCCGCCGCTGCCTCCAGCGTAGCCACCGCCACGCAAGGGGCTCGGGAGGAGGCCGAAATGGAATGCCAATAACGGCCCCATTACGCCTCCTCCAGGCGAACATCAACCACTGCGCCGCCGCTCAGCACCTGTTGCTCCAGAGCATGGCGCAGTGGTCGATCAACATCGCCGTGGTCGCTGAGCCGTACTTTGTCCCGCCCATGGATGACTGGGTGGAGGACCTCAACGGCTCAGTGGCCCTAATTTCGTCGGCCGCCGCCGGTACCCCGTCCCTCGAGAGTGTCAGGAGAGGACAGGGGTGCGTAGCAGCACGGTTTGGGGAGATTGTAGTAGTGGGGGTCTACTTCTCTCCGAACCGATCTCTCGCCGAGTTCCACAACTCCCTTAGGGAGTTGGTTGTCGTCGTCGCTGGGTATCGTTTCCTCCCCGTGCTCGTTCTCGGGGACTTCAATGCCAAGCACTTGGCTTGGGGTTCCCGTTATACGGACACGAGGGGCAGGTTGGTGGAGGACTGGGCTCTGGAGACAGGCCTAATCGTCCTAAACCGGGGTTCTGTCCCCACGTGTGTGCGGATGCAGGGTGAGTCGGTGGTGGACATTTCGTTCGCCAGCCCTGCTCTGTCACCGCGTGTCGTCGACTGGCGCGTCATGGAGGAGGTGGAGACGTATTCGGACCACCGGTACATCCGGTTTGACGTCTCCGCCCAGACCTCAACCGCGCCAGTCCGAGAGGCCCCGAGTGGTCCGCGGTGGGCGCTGAAGCAGCTGGACCGGGAGCTCCTCCTGGAAGCCTCGATCGTGCAGGCCTGGGTGTCACCACCGGACAGGCCTGCTGACATCAATGACGAGGCGGAGTGGTTCCGGGAGACCATGTCCGAAATATGTGACGTGGCAATGCCCCGGGTCCGGCCAGGACGCGCTCGCCGCCAGGTGTACTGGTGGTCGCGGGAGCTGGCATCGCTGCGCGAGGCATGCGTTGCGGCACGGCGCCTGTACACCAGGCATCGCAGGCTTCGCATCCGCCCTCCGGATGCGCAAGCCAGGGAGGCGGAGCTGTACGAGGAATACAGAGTGGCGAAGGCCGCCCTCCAAGCGGGGATCCTGCGGGCCAGAGATCTGGCTCGTAAGGAGATGCTGGAGTCTCTGAACGGGGACCCGTGGGGACGCCCTTACAAAATGGTGCGGGATAAACTCCGCACCTGGGCCCCCCCGTTGACGCAGAGTCTCCGGCCCCAGCTGGTGGAGGACGTGGTGAGCGCTCTGTTCCCTTCGCGAGGGGAGCATACTCCCCCGCCTATGGCTCCGCCACCTGCGATGCCCGATGCGGACCACACCGACGACGGCGACGACGATGACAACGCTCCGGAGGTGACTGAGGTAGACCTGAGAGTGGCGGTAAACAGGCTGAAGGCCAAAAATACCGCCCCAGGACCCGACGGCTTACCTGGGAAAGGCTGGGTCCTGGCCTTGGAGGCTCTCGGGCCTCGACTAAGGGGGTTCTTAAGCGCATGCTTGGAGAGAGGCCAGTTCCCACTTCGTTGGAAGACGGGGAAACTGGTTCTCATTAAGAAGCCTGGGCGCCCTGCGGACTCTCCGTCCGCTTACCGGCCCATCGTGCTGCTCGACGAGGTGGGCAAGCTCTTTGAAAGAGTAATTGCAAACCGCCTCGTCGGGCACCTGGTGAGGGTGGGGCCGAATCTGGCGGAGAACCAGTTCGGTTTCCGCACGGGGCGCTCAACGGTGGATGCCATCATGCGCGTGAGAGCCCTCACGACGGGGGATGCGGTGTCCCGGGGCAGGGTCGTCTTGGCGGTGTCTCTTGACATCGCCAATGCCTTTAACTCCTTGCCCTGGAGTTGCATTAGGGAGGCGCTCCGGTACCACCGGATGCCGACCTACCTCCGTCGCGTGGTCGAGGCCTATTTGACGGACAGGGCCGTCATCTACCCCGGTCACCGGGGAGAGTGGAACCGGCGAGAGATGTCGTGCGGTGTTCCACAGGGTTCGGTTCTGGGGCCGCTCCTGTGGGACATCGGCTACGATTGGGTGCTGCGCGCCGACCTCCCTAACGGCGTCAGCGTAGTCTGCTACGCTGACGACACGCTGGTTCTGGCACAGGGGGGGTCGCACCAGGCGGCGGCCGACTTAATGACACGCGGGGTCGCGATAGTCGTTGGAAGGATCCGGCAATTGGGTCTCGAGGTGGCCTTGCACAAGTCCGAAGCCATGTGCTTTCATGGTTCTCGGAACAGGCCACCAGCGGGATCCCAATTAACGGTAGGAGGGGTTCACATCGGCGTCGGGTCGACGATCAGGTATCTGGGGCTCGTTCTCGACAGCCGGTGGAACTTCGAGGAGCACTTCCGATGTTTGGCTCCCAGACTGGAGCGGGCCGGGGCTGCCTTCAAGCGGCTCCTGCCCAATCTAGGGGGTCCAAACGCCTCCTGCCGGAGGCTCTATGCGGGGATCGTGCGGTCCATGGCCCTTTATGGGGCCCCTGTGTGGGCCCTAACGCTGAAGGGGCGACCAGCCCGCCAGCTCAACGCGGCCCAAAGGGTCATGGCCATCCGGCTGGCTCGGGGATACCGCACGGTCTCCGGCGAGGTGGCGAGCCTCCTTGCCGGATTACCGCCATGGGATCTGGAGGCGAGAGCCCTCGCGCACGTTTACGCGTGGCGCGTGGAGGTGCTTCGCCGGGGCGAAACTCCGCTGCCACGGCAAATTGCATCGCGGCGGACGGAGCTCCGGCAGGATACTATGGCGGTATGGAGACTGCGACTATCGCGGCCCAGCGCTGGGCACGCCACAATTGCGGCGGTAAGGCCCCTCTTTGAGGAGTGGCTGGAGAGGCGCCACGGCGTCCTCACCTTCCGCCTGACGCAGGTACTTACCGGACACGGCTGTTTCGGGAGGTACCTGTTTCGGATTAAGCGGGAGGAAACGCCCGGGTGTCAGCACTGTGAGGATCGCCCGGAGGACACGGTGGAGCATACGGTGGAGGTCTGCCCTGCTTGGGCTGAGCACCGCCGTGTTCTCGTCGAGGCGATCGGCGGCGGCAACCTCTCGCGTCCGGCCCTGGTTGAATCCATGGTCCGGAGCGAGGAGGCTTGGGAAGCGGTCACCTCCTTCTGCGAAGCAGTAATGCTAGCGAAGGAGGAGGCGGACCGCGCGAGGGAAAGGCAAGGCCTTCGTCCCAACCGCCGCAACAGGAGAAGACGCCCCGGGCGTCGGGAGTCGCAGGGCGATCCCCGGCCACCGTAGGCGCGGGCCTGCGGACGGCGAGCGTTGGGTGGCTCGCTGTCCGATCACCACCAGGCCCGGGTCGATGGCGCGTTGTGTTTCACGCGCGCCTCAAAGAGATGTCAGCATAGAGGACGGGGCCCGCTAGGGCCAGAGCCTGCCAGGGTTGCGGAATTTGTTCGAAAGAGTCACCGCGGCCCTGGAAAGCAAAGGGCTTAAGAAGGAACACGGATGGGTTTTAGTCAGTAAGAGTCTGACACGCCCTTCCGCTCCACCCAGAGCGGAAGAAGTCATTTGATGATTTCCCACCCAAAAAAAAAAAAAAAAAAAAAAGGCAGGCTCTTGCTCTCTCACTCTAACCCAAATAACACACAACAAAAAAAAACACTGCTCAAAGTGATTTTATTTTGACCTAAATTAATAGTTTTCGGCGCGCTAGAATAACACTTCCATTATGGGTAGGTACTTGACGTGGTCACGTGCGCCTGCACATTTGTAGTATCAGCTGAGATAACATAAACATGGATGTGTTTGTTGCAATGGGTAATCAACATTTTTTGTGTATTTTCAGTAGCTGTTTCTTTTTCTTTTAAGTAATGTAATGCGTTATCCTTTTTTTTTCCTTAACCTATTGTGTCCCACTGCTGGGCAAAGGCCTCCCCCATATCCTTCCAGACATTCTTTTCTTGTGCCACCTCGAACCAGCCTTCGCGGTGTGCATCCAAGTCATCTTGCCACCGCTTTCTGGGCCGGCCTCGGCGACGCCGTCCATCCTCTGTCCGGTCATTATGCATGCGGCTGGTCTAACCAGCCCAGTCCCATTTTAGCCTGGCAGTTTTTTTGCCTACGTCAATGATACCGGTTTTGGAGCGCAGCGTGGTGTTCCGTACTCTATCAATTCTTTTTAAACCTAAAATACTGCGCTCCATTGCCCTTTGACATACCCCGTTTTTCTTATTATTTTTTTTTACCATTGTCCTTATTTTGGTGGTCCGAATGATTTCTAAAAGTTTGTCCATTTATTTTAATGGGACCTTATAAAGTATCTTGAAAGTGGTCTGTGACAATCGTGACTTGCTCTCAGCTCAAACTACGCGACCACAAATATTTTATCAATGGCGGTTCTAGTCGCTCAAGTGCATAGTTTACTGCTCTCAGGTTAACCATTTCAATACGGTACTCATTCATGGGCTGATAATACGGCCATTAAGAAAACTAATGGATTTGTTATTGTTGGTCACGTTAAAAGAGTGGGTAAGGTCGAGTTAAATAGACGACGAGGGTTCCGTAGGTATTTTTGTGATTTTTGACATTGGCGTTTTGCGATTTGGCGTTAACATTTTTCTACTTTCTAGAAAGTAAAAAACAATTAAATTCAACTCAAAGAATCGAGGAGCCAACTTGTCAAGCTTTGGAAAATTCGGCTTCGAGAAATCTTACAAGTATATTTATGTGCTGTCCTATCAGGGTACTTTGTGTTTAAATCAACCAGAAGAGTCTTTCACGGATTACAGACCCTAAAAATTCAATACTATTACAGTCAAATAGCCTAACGGATATCTTTAACTCTAATTTACCGGTAATGTGGCACTTTAAGTCATTATGTAACCGAACATGATCGAGTATATGAATATGATCGGGCGACTCCATTAAAAAAAAAAAACAAAACAGCGAACGAGGCCAGCTTCCCTTTCGAACCCTTTCAACTGAATCGATCCTACAGATTCAGATTAAATTGACTGTGACAGACGGACATACAGACATAAGATCCTATACGAGTTCCGTTTTTCATTCGGACTTACGGAACCCTAATAAAAGATTTATGGCCAAAAATTATTATTACTAGTCAATTAATAGTAACGTTACAAAAACGATTAAGGATCCCTAATTACAGTTTCTAATGATGCAAAATTAGACGATAACAGGTAAAATATAGGCAACCGCGCACTTTGCGCCCATCATTCGTGAAACCAACGTCACAGTGTCGAGCCAAAAAACAACACCAACTGTTCAAACTTTTTGACAAAATGAAGGCGTACACTGTAGTGTTATTGCTTGCTGCTTTTGTCTTCGTAGAATGTAGTCACACGTTTATGGGGACCAGCGTTTTGCGGGCTCTAGTGTACCATAAGGAGGCCCGGTTTCCATCGAGGATTTTTCAGAAGAGGATTGAATTTTTGAACTTCACGCTGCCCGCTGTTGCTGGTTATTCAAGAAGTATCCAGGTATTTCTTCAATGATTTTTTTCTTCATTCTCTGTTATAAATTATGGTAAAGTTAAAGTTCGCGAACATATTCGTAAGAAGTTGGCAGTAGTATCATCACATCACTAATGTTTTCCAATTACCTATTTATTGTAATTGTTTAAGTATTTCGTGTACCTATTTATCTTGTTAATTTGAGTATTTATTATATATTTATATTGTATGTATAGTTTATATATTCGTATTATTTATTTAAATGTTTGTATGTATTAACTAAATATCAATCGCTTTTTATTCACCATATTGCACCTACCACCATTCTCTGCATCACCCAAAGGTTGACTGGTAGAGAATGCCTATGGCATTAAGTCCGCCTCTGTACATTTGTGTGCGTAAAAGTGTAAATAAATAAATAAATGGTAGAAGCTACCATAATTGCTTTGAAATGGGCAGCTAGCTTCCTTTTTCTGATAGGACCGACTCCTTTACAATTCAAAAGTACCAGTCGTTTTTAGTTTCAGAATTTACTTAAAATTAATGGTTTGATGTTTGATGGATTCAGTGGGGAGGGCAAGTTTTTTATTTCGACGCCATTTTTTCCGAATTCTGCCTGGCACTCATCTATACTATCTATACTAATATTATGGAGAGGAAAGATTTGTATTTTTGTATGTAACGAATAAACTTAAAAACTACTGGACCGATTTGAAAAATTCTTTCAGCAATGGATACCTAGCTACATTATCAGCGAGTAATATAGGCTATATTTTATCCCCCTACTCCCACGAGAACGGGAACTACGCGGGTGAAACCGCGTGATGTCCGCTAATATAACATATTTCTTGTAAGGACGTTAAGCAGCATAATTTCTGGTAATTCTGTCAACCTACAAACTGTTTTATATCTCCATGGTGCTAATCGGTGCTAATAGTCATCGTTGATCTCTTATCTATGGTAGATGGCAATAAGTTATATTGAGTACAATTTCAGGATTGCCAATTTTGTCGTCTGCCTATGCTCGTCTTGTAAACGTGTTGTGTGCCTTAAGTTTGTGCTAAATGAAAGTGGTTTCTTTCTTCCTTTATGTTGGGTTTAGCTTTTAGTATATCCGAAACTAGTAAAATCTCCTCAGCTCAGTTACTGGGTACCCAGTTTTCCGGTACAGGAATAAGCGCTGTACATTATTTCATGAAATTACTACAATCATTGAAAAATCGGAGTAGAGTGATACTGGCTGCTGAGGCCCACTCTAGTGGAACGTCGCGTTAATGATTGTGTGGTGGCTGTGTCCCGATGACAGATCATACCAGGAGAGTCGCTGTCGTACCACGTCCAAGACGAATTGCTATTATTATGGCACAATCCTGATTATATGGAGCTTGCGGCTAAATAACAACAGCCGTGCGGGTCGATCTTCAAGGTTAAGATAACCTCGTGGATACATACGAACAGACCGAGATTCATTCGTGCCTCCGAAAGCACGTTAAGCCGTTGATACCGGTTGTCATTTGTAGACTTTGACAGTTAGTCAGTAGGTTGTCATTCGGCCCATGTAAAATACTGGTGCAGTATCCGGTTGACTGGAATCCGACCTCAACATAGTTAACTCATCATCATCAGCATCATCATATCAGACGAAAGACATCCACTGCTGGGCATAGGCCTCCCCCAAGTGTCGTCACAAGAACCGGTCCTATACGTCTCGCATTCATCGGCTACCCGCGACCCTCACCAGCCGGTCGATTCTGTAAACATGTCGAAGTGAAGGCTTGAGTGAAGTGATCACGAGGGAGGAGAGCTGTCAATCCATATAATCAATATGGAATGACAGCTCACCTCGTAATCACTTCACCCAAGCCTTCACTTCGACATGTTAACAAAATCGACCGGCTGGTCATCGGTCGACCTTGTGGGAGGCCTTCCTACGCTGCGTCTTTCGGTATGTGGTCGCCACTCCAGAACCTTTCGGCTTCATCGACCATCTTTTCTGCAAGCAATGTGCCCTGCCCACTGCCACTTCAGTTTGGCAATCCTTCGGGCTATGTCGGTAACTTTGGTTTTCTTGCAGGTATCGTCATTCCTGATTCGATAACGCAAGGAAACTCCGAGCATTGCCCTCTCCATTGGCCCTTTGGGTGACTTAAAACTTTCTGATGAGGCCCATTTCGGTTCCATAAGTCATCACAGGCAACACGCACTGGTCATAGACTTTCGTCTTGAGACACTGTGGTATGTAAGACAGAGCTGGCAGAGACAGGCTGAGAGAGACAGGCAAGCCAGATTGAATCCTGCTGATAATATGAAAACCGCTGAACCACTCATACAATGACCACTTTTGATCAAGCCATCCTGCCCCAATATATTAATTTATCTATCCCTTCTTCCAGGGTATTCTCGCGATCGACATGACACACTCCGGCGCATCGGCTAACGTGACGGCGGGCGGCCTTGGCTTCAACTTCGTGAATCTTCGGATGAAGAGCGATCGTGCAAAGGAGTTGTACTACGACGTTTATATTTATGCTTGATTCTAGTTTTTATTGTTAAAATGATTATTTATTAAAATAAATATTATTTTCTTAGAATGTACCAACTTCTGTTTCTTAGTCTTACTTTGACCTAAAAATTTATCAGTAAACTCTTTAAAATATTTAACAGCACCAATGAGGCTGTAATTTGGATGAAGCATTATCTGGAGCTAATGTAATCAAATAGTCATATGCCCATTGCTCGCCAATTGGCCATTGGTCGCACGTCTGGGCAGTGTGTCTGAAAATAAACACTGATTAATAAGAGAACGAATCATAGCCCAAACAATACTGAATCATCGAGTGTGCCCATGACGAATTTTGAGAAAAAGTCCCGAGTTAAGGCCTCTCAATTAAAAAACCGGCCAAGTGCGAGTCGGATTCGCGTGCAAAGGGTTCCGAACGAAGAATATTTTTAACTTGCTAATTTGAAATTATAGACTTTTTATAGATTTTCCTGTATTCATAGGTAAAGTCCTGTAATCTATTTTTCTTTGTATTTTTTTTCTCAAAATTTTAGGTACAGTAGTTTTGAAGCCCCCCCCCCCCCCCCCTTATTGTCCATACGTTTGCTTTAATAGCTTCGTAATGGAATATTTAAAAATAACCAAAAAATCAAATTTCAGACCACACGGTATAGTTGGAAAATCATTTTTTTATGTTTCTAATTTTCCCCCCAAAAAGTTAACCTATTTTCAAAATAAAATATTTTCATTAAGCATCCGTGTTTGGGTCATAGAAGGTTATATATATGTACCATTCAACTGAATCGGTACATATATATAATTCAATATCAGTAGATTCGGAGAAATTCGACTGTGACAGACGTACAGACAGACAACAGAGTGATCCTACAAGGGTTCCGTTTTTCCATTCAGAGTTTCGGAACCCTAACAAGAATAGCAAGCAAATGAGGGGAAAAACTACAGTCGGTCTTTTCTTTAAAAATCTCACGCAAACACACAGAGTGACACACACTTAAAAGAGGTCATTGTAATCACTATTATGAACAACTTGCACTTTCCCCAACCAACTCCAAAATAACGAACAAAATGAGCTGTTCAGTACATGTGGTCGAGTTAATATATAAATATGTAGAAGTTCATTATTTTTGACGTGACAACGTATAATAATTCGATTAACGCCGGCTGCACGCACGAAAAATTATGACTCATTGTAACGTTACGCTCCTTGTAACGTTACGATCATTTCATCAATATTTTGTTATGACGTTGTCACGTTAAACTATCGTCCGTGAACCGACTTTACAAACAACCAATTTTTCAAGATTTCAGGGTCGGTTACACCCCGTATAGTCTTTATCACACATTATATATTTTTCAAAACTCTCCACGAGGAAAAACGCGAGCAAATAAATAGGGGAAAAACTTCGGTTCTGTGTAAACGCAGCCTCCCACCGTCGCGTCTGTCCGTATGTCACACGCTATCAGGAAAGTCGGTTTTTTACCATTTTGTTATTTCCAAGCCAATCCGAGCCGCAGAGATTCCGAACCGAAGTCCTAGCGGTTAAACTAAACTGACAGGACATTGGATTCCATTTTATATTTAGCTTTTTTTCCTGCCAGTACTTTTTTTGTTTATTAAAGGATATTTTAGAAGAGCAATAGGTACTTTTTTCAGGATGCTATTTGTAATTGTAGTTAGATATTGCTGGCTTGTTGGTTTTGTGTTATGCTCTATGATATTTTTTTGCAAGTAGGTTAAACATAACACTTTTACACGTCAATCTTTTTTGGTCATTTTAAGTTAGATGAAGCCGGTGTTTCGTGTGTGTGCGTGGAGTCTTGGGTTCGAAACATGGATGAGGTGGTGTTTTTGTGTTTTTCATCTGAATTTTTTTTTTGTGGCAGCCCGGAGTCATCGGATTTGTGCTCAGTTAATTGTAACAGATTTGCTACGACTTAAGGGTGGAATGTGTACTTTAGGTACACCTCTCCTTACCTTAGAGTTTTCTATAATTTCAATCTATATAAATTTATAAATAAATTAAAATTGTTTGAACGCGCTAATCTCTGGAACAACCAGTCGGATTTGGAAAATTATTTTTGTATATGATAGCCACATTTATGAGGAAGGCATATAGGTTATACGGGGACGTAATTTTTTTGCGGAAATGGGAAAAAGCGGTATATGCGCGTACGAAGTCGCGGGAAAAAACTAGTATAGGATAATTATTATAAGTAGTTTGTTTTTGTATGTGTGTATTACTAGCATAGTTCGGACGTTTCATTGTTTTACTAACACACTGGACAACTTATTCTGAAATAACTAATAAATAAAAAAAATACAAGAAATATCTTCCCGCGACTTCGCTCGTGTTAAAGTAAGTACTTAGCCTATAAACATCTCCGGGCCCCGTCTACATATCTCTGTAACTACTTAAATTTATTAAAATTGGCTCTGTGGTTTAAGCTTGAGAGCGTAACAAACAAACTCACTCTCGCATTAGCATTATTAGTTAGGATTATAATTACTTAACTGCAAAATAAATACGAACCAAATATGACTCCCAGTTTATTAAACAGAGATAAAAGGTACAAACATACATAATAATATACATACCAGCTTTATGAACCATTCACGGTCCAACTGCCGCCTCGATCGGACGTCCGAACTCTCCTATTCAAAAAGTGTATTTAAATATTCAATTTTAAAAATGAAGCTGTTTGTTCTAGTCTTTTTGTTGGCAGCAGTAGTCTTTGTGGAGTGTAACCATACCTTTATGGGAACAAATGTAAACAGGCCCATGGTGTACCATCATGACGTCCAGTACAGCTCCAAGATTTTCCGGAAGAGGGTAGAGAATTTGTACTACCAGTTGCCGCAAGTTCCTTCTTACGTTGGACGTGCTATTCAGGTGAGGTTTTATAAAAATTTTGTTTAATTTTGTATCATTTTACATTTTATTTATAACTAGTGGCCCGCCCCGGCTTCGCCCGCGTGAATACGTTTTTTTCAAAATTTTCTTTCATAAGATCCTTCTCCTGACAATAAGAAACACAACAAAAAGGTATGAGTGAAATGGTCCAGCCATTCACGCGTGATGCCGTGACTAAGGCAAACAGGGATTCATTTTTATATATATAGATAGATTGGCTAGGTTCTGTCGGCGGCTTCGAATGCGTTAAATTCGAAAATTATTCCCCGGGAACGTTTTCGCATGAAGTGTCCGTTTGCTTAGTTTCCTCCAAATTCGTTCAGCTAATTAAACGTGACGAGGTAGCGGGAAGACAGTCGGAGAGCTATTTTCGCATTTATAATATTACTAGCTTTTGTCTACGACTTCGTGAAGGCATATCCCGTTTTTTCCGTATCCGTAGGAATTTCGGGAAATCCTCTCTTAGTGCTCCCCCACACTCCCCAAGCAACCTACATGCCAAATTTAAGCTTTCTACAACCAGTAGATTCGGCTGTGCGTTGTCTGTCAGTCACTCAGTCAGTAACGGAAGAATTTTATATTTATTAGGATGGTATGGACTATTTTACAATTTATTTACTCTTCATGTTACTATAAAATTTTACGTAAGTGCAATGTAAAATTAAGGCTCCTATACAATATACGTTTTATTTTTTGCAACTTGGAATTACCTAGATCTGCTTCCAATGATATAACTCCAAGCAATTATTTCTATATTCTATATTTATAACTACCAACATCGACATAACAACAGTAATTGTTTGTTCATAATTAGAAACAGATAATTAGGTAGTAGATGAAAAAAAAAACTGGTCTCAGAACAGTATAAATTGACGGACATAATTACTTACTAATAAGTCCAAAACTAAAATAGAATCATAATTATATCTACTAAATTGACAAGAAGCAATCAAAATTGATAGCTTCTAGGAACCTTATTTGAATGTTTTATTGAACCACTAAGGCCTGTTTTCCTTTAAAAGATTAGTACGTCAGTTAGTCGTTGAGAAGAAAACTTCCCCCAGTCCGATCCACTCAGTCGTCTTGACAACGAAAAATACCTTCAATTTGACAAAAGAACACTAAGAGAGGATTTCCCGAAATTTCTTCGGGAACGGTAATAATAATTTAAGGATGTATGAAGGTAATGCGGAACAGAGAGTAAAGTCCCGCATACCTCCACCGAAAAGGGGAGGATCCTCCGAACCAGACGTTGTTGTGTCTGATGAGCAACTGCCCGATGGTTGATATTCGGACTGTTGTATATGTTCAAATCGCACTGAGAACTTTGCTTGCGTGATGCAGGATTTCGATGTTAGTTCGGCGTAGATGGCGCTGCGGTTCTTTTTGTTGCTGTACAAATTTCGTTTCTTAGTTTTAGTTGTAACTTTTAATGGTGCGACGGAAACAGTGTTTATGTTAGTGGTTATGTCACACAAGGAAAATTTAAAAAAGTTATGCGTTAACGTCATTATCTATCGCACAGGTGTTCCTAAAGGAAAATGGGATTTCCCGTAGTGACACTGGGTAAATTGTTTTAATGAGGTATTGTTTGTGACTAATACCTTTGTAATTAAAACAAATTATTCCGCGTAAAGTCAATCATTGTGTGCATGATTGAATTTGTTTCCAAGTGAACAGTTCCTCAATATTTTCCTTATACTTTTTCATGATACTGCTTCGGTTTTCTGAAGTGTACTTTGGTTCGAAATTCAAATATCCTGACTCTTAACTGTTACATCTTTATGTCAGACTAGCTTTTGCCCGCGACTTTGTACGCGCATATCCCGTTTTCCCATTCCCTTATAGCTTATAGCCTCCCTGATGAATGTGGCTATCATTTACAAAAAAATATTTCCAAATTCGACTGATGGTTCGCGTTCAACAAACAAACTCTTCAGCCATATTATATTACATTATAGCTTTTGCCCGTGGCTTTGCTCGTGTGTGTGATTTTCGCACCGTCTCCAGGGTTTTATCTATCTCTGTATCAAAATTCAACATAATCGGTTCAGCGATTGAGGCGTGAAAGGGTAACAAACGAACAAGCAAACCGTTTTTTGCAATTTTCTTGGCGTGCTGGTTACTAGCCTAGTTATTAGCCTATCTCACTCTACTTCAGGTCAAAGTCCTCCTTCAAAGCCTTCCAGACGTTTCGATCCAGGTCTAGTGTGGACCCTAGCTCATCCCACAATTTTCAGCGTGGACTGCCGCGACATCTTCTGGCTGTGTCAAATTAGAGCAGCAGTCGAGATGATTATCAAATTTTGGAAAACAAGCTTTGTGCAAGCCTCCACTGTTTGGGTGGCCGGTGAGACTGCCGTGCCGTGCCGCCGTGTCCTAAAAAAAGGTGTGAAAAGAAGGCGCCCTCGGGAGTCGCAGGGCGATTCTCGGTCACCGTAGGCGCGGGCCTGTGGACGGCGGGCGATGGGTAGCTCGCCGTCCGATATTGACCAGACCCGACATCTATTTGAGGCGCGTGTGGACGCCTCAAATAGATGTTAGCATAATTGACAGAGCCCGCTAGAGCCAGTGCTTTCCAGGGTTGCGAAATAATTCGAAAGAGTTACCGAGGCCCTGAAACGCAAAGAGCATTTGAAGGAACACGGATGTGTTTTAGTCAGTAAGAGTCTGACACTCCCTCCCGCTCCGCCCAGAGCGAGACGGGTCATATTTTGATGATAACCCATCAAAAGAAAAGCCCCAGAAATTTCGTTGATATATCAGTATCCCCTTTACATACTCGTATTCATTAACAAATAAAATAAACTAAACGGACGAGTTTTTTATGCTATATCAAAATATTCGTCCTCAACGCTGTCAGCTAGTCATGTGCCCAAGCGACTGGCAGCATTGTCACGTTTTATGGCAATTCTTAGCCTCTGGCCACTTTAAAAGTCAGCCCTTGGGTCACGGGGTGTGTCAACCACCCGTTTTGAAATTCCTAAAGTATAGTGGTTACTTTGGCCCATCCATACTACCCATACTATTAAATCCGGCCGTATCAAAATTTCAAAAATATACTAATGCATACTTATATATATAATATTATATTATAATATTATAAACCGAAAGTAACTCTGTCTGCCTGTTACCTCTTAACGTCCCAGATTTGAATGAAATTTGGCACGCAAGTAGGTAGACCATGTCCTAGAATAGCTCACGGGGTTAATTCGTATTTTATGTTGTTATTAACAACTTTTCATAGTCTAATTGAGTACGTACCTCATTAAGATAAACTTATCAAAAAAATAATGGGTATACCATTATTTTGATAAACTTATCGAAAAAATAATGGGTTAATATTTAACTTTTTCTAATTAAGTGTTTGGTAAATGTGTCATTTACAGTTTATGTTGTTGTAAACAATTTAAAATAATTAGTCTAATTAATAAGTACCTATAGATATTATTCTGCGATTAGTTTTAAATAATTAATGGGTACATTAGATACAACTTGTTTAACTGTATCGACATTTGCTCTTTTAAAGCACCACAGTATGTAAATTAATATTTTTAACTGCCAATTGGTGGCGAAATGTTTCATTGCTCTAATATTTATGTAATTAAGTATAATTTATTTTGCACCGCATTTAGGCAAAGACTTTGATGCGTTCTGGAAGTATGTTCCTTTGTACTTTGACTTTGACTTTGATGTGAATCCATCAAATGATATCCGGCTCTGGGCGAAGCGGGAGGGAGTGTCAGACTCTTACTGACTAAAACCCACCCGTGTTCCTCCAATTTGCGTTCCAAGGCGGTGATTCTTTCCAACAAATCGCAACCCTGGCAGGCTAGTTTCTCATAAAACAATAAATACTTTTTTATGTTATCAGCGCCTTAATTATTATCATACGGTCACTGGTAAATGCATATAGATAAATAAATGTGTCACTTTTGTTTTATCGCTTTTATATAACATTTTTATTCAAGGCAAGAGGTTATCGGTATGACACCAGATTACCTACAGCTCATTGACATAATACCTCTCCGAAAGTGTCGAATTAATTTATTTACTGTATTTATATACTTCTTAATTACTTTTTTAGGGTTTAAAGTCCGTATGGGAAAACGAAACTCGTAAAGAATCACTCGTATGTCTTTCTGTATGCCTGTCTGTCTCAGCCAATTTTGATTCTCTGAATCTACTGCAGCATTAGGAAAAGTTACCTTAAAATAAAGTTACCATAAAAGGGGTAAATTGAAAAAAAAATAACTGATAGCATAGGCATTGTTTCAGGAGACTAAGAATTTGTTGATAGCAAAATTCCTAAAATCTAAATAAATAAATATTAAATTCAAAGAACACCCTTGCATACCATATCTTCATGTTTTCGGTGTAGGGCCACACCGAAAACATGAAGATTTCAACGTCATCGAGGTACTTATTGTCGCCCTTGCAGTACTTATTGTATTAGGTACTTCGCGAATTCTGGTTATCTCACACTAATGTTATTTATTTTTATGAATGTCTTTCCCCTCTGAAAGATTGGTAGATCATTTAAAGATTTCCTATATCTGAACTTAAATGAAGGTATCCCATCAAAGTTGCACACATTGGTATCTCGTTAACGGTGTAATGTTTGCGTTTGCGCCATATTTACCTGTGGCAGTATTTATTCAAAACATAACACGACATAATTAAAACTGTTTCCTTAAGATGCATCTGAATAAACATTCTCCAATTTATTTGCAGGGTATTCTGGCGTTCGACATGACACACTCCGGCGCAACGGCGAACGTGACGCAGGGAGGCCTCGGCTACAACTTCGTGAATCTTCGGATGAAGAGCGACCGTGGAGAGAAGATACACTTCGACGTCTTTATTTACGCTTAAACTCTTTAAAATTTATTACAACATAAGATAAATAATGCTTGAAATAAAGACGTCACATGTCATATTTTTGCTAGTTTTGTTTTCGGATTTCCTGTTGGGTTTTCGGTCATTTTACTATGACGTGCTAATACCATCGTAAAAAAACCGACCCAGTGCGAGTCAGACTCGTACACCGAGGGTTCCGATTGAGTCTTGCTTTTTTCAGAGTAGGTATATATTGAAAAAAATGAAATGAAATTGTTTATTGCCAGATTAAAATCCAAATAGCACACATAAATAAGAGTAAATAATACAAAATAAGTTATATATAAGCAAAAAAATGACAAATGTAAACTTAGACGCCGCGAATCATGTTATCGGCGTATGGTAGGACTGCCACCTTTGATAAAGAGGGCTGTTGTCCCAGTCTCGCACCGCGGCCACCAAGGAGTTAGCGGATCGATGTATGGTGGAGCGTGCGGCGACCGAGCGGCTCCTCAGCAGGGCCGGCCAGCCGGGCGCGCGGCCCTCGCAGAACATGGCGCTCGCGCTGCACCATCGAGGCACCCGAAACATGGCGCGCCACGCGTCATTGTACTGCATTCGCATGTCACTGAGTATAATAAAGTAAATGACCTACGGAAGTTTATAAACTATGAAAGCACACTCATTACTCTGACTTTGTTGAAAAACTGTTCTCCCATACATCAATGTAGGTACGTCACGGTCAATTTTTCAACTATAAATATAAGTTCCCAATCGCAAAAAAAAATACTTTTTGCGATAAAACTACAAATTCCAAATTTTCCAGAACTTTTTCCCTTTTTTCCTGTATTTGTACTGTAAGATAATCTATCTTCTTGACAAATTTCATGACTCTAGGTCAACGGGAAGTTCCCTATAGATTCTAATTACCTTCAACCGTCAAAACATCAACAAGTACGGCGTTATCTTTAGATTGCGTTGACTTAGAAGTTTAATTTTTTCACTGCTCCAAGGGGTAGCAGACCTGAGTATTTGATATTAATTTCAGATTGATTCCTACACTACTGTTAGACAGACAGACGGACAACAAAGTGGTCCTATAAGAGTTCTATTTTATATAATAAGGGGACTGAGGTACGGAATCCTAAAAATTCTAGTACGCATCTTATACAGCTCCATCTCCCTCTCACACCCCAATCATGATGGTTTTAAGACACCATAGTATGGCGCATCATTATTGGTAGCCTTTTTTTAAAAACTAGGCAGTCTTAATTTATTCTATCAACATAAGTTCAAGAGTAGGCACTCTTCAGCATTATATCAGTAAAAATATAGGAAATCTTATAGGAATTTATTACGAGTTTTACGGATAGGATTTTGTTATGAGTTTTACTGTTAGTGACCCTTAAACATTACATTTATATAAGACATTTTATTTGAAATATTTAAATTAAAAAAAATATATGATTCGGTTTAAAGAAATTTATTTTTCAAAAAGCACATAAGTACATAATTCAATAATATGAATTAATATGAGAAACTTAATAAAATATCTTAATTATTAAACATATTCGTTCAATCTATCGAGTACATACAGCAATTTCAGATGTTTTATTGTTGGTTAGCCAGATACAACTTTAGCCTATTTTTAAAAATGTTCACTGATGATGAATCTCTTAATTCTTTCGGTAACTTATTATATATTTGCGCTCCCTTAAACTGAATAGTTCTTCTATGGTACAAAGTCCTAACTCAAAGCAGTAGCGGTGAGTTTTGTGTTTGAAAGTGATTTTTGAGTGCATTTTATTTACAAGTTTGATTGTTATCAATAAAGTATAATTCTGTCTAGCAGACTAATCTCGTAGGTACTTGTGAGATGGTGTTGGTGGACAGATGTGAACCTGCCATACATTTATTAGGAAGTACGTAGGGACCTACCTAACTAAATAATGTTTAATTTTCCTTATTTTTTTAATATACTCGAAATCATAATCTCCACCTGTATCAGCACATTATTTTAACCGTTTCTAGATATTTCGTCTTAAACTTATCAGAGACTATTGTTTATAAATTGGTTTTCCAAATAACTTCAAAAATAGCTGGATCAGATAACTTTATCAAACCTGTGTATGGACGAGAACAAATTTATCTTAAACAAAAGGTCAAAAAGTTTAGCTTAATTAAGTAAGTAAATAATTGAAATAAGGCTAGTCAAATTATTTGGCTGTGGACGCCAAAAGGTCCAAATCCCAATCCAAACTACCCAGGTACTCATTGTATCCCATCTTTTGACAAGATGGGGGGGTCAAGCGCGGCACCAGAGGCAACCAGAGACTTAAAGATGAATCTCAGAATCCAAAATATGGGCCCCCATCTATCGAAATCGCTTTGCACGGCTCCGAGTAGAGAGAAATAAGAAATGATCTGCCCCTTACTACCTACTCGTATAACGTGCCAATGCCGTCAGGATTCCGCTCGGTGGAAGTCTACGGTCTAAGCTAACGTCCCCGTCAGGGGATGTGACGAGCGGTCACAGGGCTAGGCCACCTTTTTTTTTTTTTATGGGAAATCCTCATGGAAATCCTCCACCCTGGGGCGGGTGGAGGGGTCTGTCAGACTCTTACTGACTAAAACCACCCCGGTGTTCCATCTCCCACCTACGCCGGGGATCGCGGGAACGTATGCGACTTCCGCAATCCCCGGCTGGGGGCTAGGCCACCTGCCCGTACATACGGGCCCGTCATTGGGTTGCAACCAAAGTGCGGAGCTTCGTCGGGCGCGCGCCTGTACGAAAACGAATAGCAACGTGCGCCCGTGTGTATCAGGATTCCGTTGTACCTGGGCAGGTCTGATTGCCGACTGCGCCAGAAGAAGAATACGCATGTAAGTAGGTATGTCTATTTCTTTGCCAGGCACTGTAGCACTGGATTACATCATCATCATATCAGCCGAAAGACGTCCACTGTTGGACATAGGCCTCTCCCAATTGTCGCCACAACAACCGGTCCTATGCGTCTCGCATCCATCGGCTACCCGCGACCCTCACCCCGTGGGAGGCCTTCCAACGTTGCATCTTCCGGTACGCGGCTGGATAGATTTTGACAAATGAAGTATCATTAGAGTCGTCTTAAGTGCCGAAGTGACATAAAGTATCAAACAAGTAACTTTTCAAGCAGTCTGTTGCAGTTGGTAGTTTGGTAGTATCAAATCTGTAATTTAACCACTATGAATCCCACCAACGGCATCAAACTGCTTGAAAAGTTATTTGTTTTTTTTTTAAATTTGGGTCTTAGTTACTCCTTGGCGGCGACGGTTAGTACATGGTACGAAGCCGAAATGAGGAGCCTCCTTTATTAACCTTACATTCTTCAAAGAACACAAGGGTCATAATTGTCTTACGGAAATCACGGAAGAACAAAAATTCGCAACCGATACGAGAACATTCCACGTAGCGGAGATATTTTCCAATTGCCCAACCAATGGAAGCTAATATGAATTCCTCTCGGGTCAGAACTCACGCAGTCATATTTCATTTTAGTGAAATATGCCGCGAATGTGCTTTAATACTGTTTCGTACTAAGAGTTTAACGTTTATATATATTTTTTTAAAACAAGCTTTTAATTGCTTTCTACTTTTCAAGCCCTTTCGTTTGATAAATTAATAAAAAATGAAATCCGAAATCTTTGAGTGCAACCATATTAAATTTAGTGTGATGTTACTAAATTTATCGTTTTCTACTCTTTAAGCCCTTTCATTTGATACCCATATATATAGTCCTCCTGACCGATTTTGGCCATGGCGGCCACTCTCAACCAAGACTAGCCTTCGGCGCAGAACATATAATAGTGCATAAGTGTGTGCGCAAACACAGGTGCACTCCTTCTTCCATCAGCCGTTTGTCCTGCGCCAGATCTCTCTCCGGTCATGTCGTGTTGCCGTCCCATCGGAATATGATACCCATACTGGGTGTAATTTGTCTATAATATGTATGTATTTAGAAATATATAAGTATGTTTATCAGTTGTTTGGTTGCCATAGTACAGGCTCTGCCTAGTTTGGGATCGGATGACCATGTGTGAGTTGTCCCAAGATATTATATTATTATATTATATTATATTAAGGGGGTTCAGAAAAAATATATTAATCCGCCATCTTGAAGCGGCGGCCATATTGAAATTATTACAATATTGAGTATTGCACTTTGTATTGTCACCAGAACTAAAGGTGAATGCAAAAACTGGTTTACAAATTTTGACCGACAACTTACATACATATGAACAGTGCAAGTTAAATAAAAGCTTGTAAAAAGAAAGAAGAATACTTCATTTTCGACAAACACAATGCACACTACAATATGTATTTACAATCATGACAAAAAAAAAACGAAATTACAAAATGCAAAAAAGCTAGGTCCACGTGTCTTGTACAAACCAGAGTTATCTTTTAACTCACAGTTAGTAGCTCCCGGTTTCCGCAGTTTGTTAAAAAGGTATCAAAAAGAGGTTGACTTGACGATTCTGAATTCAGAATTCCGGATTTTTTGGTTTTAGAAAAAATTGATGGTAGTCATAGATAACAAATTCAAAACCTCTCCTACGAATTTTCCACATCGACTTTGACGCTAAAATTATTCTAACAACAAGACAACAAGGTTCACCACACTAGCCCCACCACCACACCCTCACTATTCCCGACTACCTACTGCAACTCCTGAGAACCAGCACCAATAGTGGCGACCACTAGTAAAACGCCGAGTCGATGAAACTCAAACTCGACGAGTTATGGAAAAGCGATTCAACGATTCAAAAAACGAAGGAAAAATTTGTTAACTAGCCTCTATAGAAAGAAACCCTCGTACAAAGTACACGTGATAAGTGCGTATTTTTTTAATTAAAACCAATTAATTTTTAAGCGACCATTCCACTGGTGAGTTAACCTAACACCTACAAATATTTGTCCAGTACCTTACATACCTAACCTAAACCAACAACCTTACTTACATACATACATAGCTAATTCAGGTTATGTGTGTTATATTGGGTACATAAACATAAACTTTAACATGAACATTCTACAGTTTGAACTTGGTTACAACTTGGTGAAACTGGCCAAGTTTTCATTGTTATTTCCTACACAGACCAAATGTTATTACTGGTGTAAGGAAATAGTAAATTGAAGCAGGTTTTTTTTTATTAAGAGTAGTTTCTTAACGCCTGAATATTTTTTTGAGCAATCGCACGCTACGCAGTTTTGCCTGCCAGCTTACAGAAGGAAATCTATCGCTTCTAATATATAAAATTCTCGTATCACAGTGTTTTTATTGTAACCAAACTCCTCCGAAACGGCTAGACCGATTCTTATGATTTTTTGTGTGTATATTAAGTAGGTCTGAGAATAGTACGTAAACTATATTTCATACCCCTAAGTGATAAGGATGGTCCACCCCATTTTTTTTTTCTGGTCATTTTTTTTTATGAAAGAAGACATGATGATGAAATACATACAACCCTATATTTTCACCCTTCTACCACCAACCTTCTACAATCAACCTATTTTTAATAGCGATTAGAACCATTCTCGAATCCACTGGAATTAAAGTACCTACTAATACTTTAATTCCAGTGGATTCGAGAATGGTTTAGATTCACAATTGGATCCGGTAGGTGGCGCTGCAATCGATTTCTATAATTTTTCGTTGTTCAAAGCAATCGTTTGGACAGGACAACGTCTGTCGTGACCGCTAGTATAATTATATATTTAAACAGAATAAGGTATCAATTCCCAGTACCAAGTCCTACCAACCTGTCAAAATGTTCGGAAAAAGAACAACCACATCAATTTCTCGCGCCAAAAAAAAGATTAATAAACGGCCTCGTTGAGGCAAAGGACGCAACAAGATAGATCTCACTTACAAAGATCGGCACACAAGTCGTCAGAGGGCGACACTTTACAGGAAGACGGTCCTCACTAGAGTGGATATCAGGAGGCTGTAAGTGTGCTTCCGGCGAGGGCCCGCGTCAAAGCGCCCGCCGGATGTGTCAATTTGAAGCCGGCGCCATCTTGGAATCTCGTTGACTTCGGGATGTGTGGGATTTGAAATCTACTTTTATGGGACTTGACCTATATCTTAGGGACACTGTGAAGTATTTTATATGTCCAATATATTCAAAATAAAAATCTGTGAACTAGCCACACATCTTTACCTAATCTTCAGGTACTCCTACAGATACGCAGCAACTAGATTAATCCTTAGGTATCGGAATAACTACCTATACTGAATTTTTTCCGCGACTTTTCTTACGTGACCTATCCCAGGAATCGTACATTTTTCTATGTAAAAGTGGCCTTGGCTGCAGCTATCAGGACTAATCAGATCCTTTTTAATAAAACATACAAACATTTTACGGCTAAGTATATTATGGGTACCTACTATTATAATTAAATCGAGGCTGAAAACCCATACAATCATACAAAACCTAAGAACTTAGTATTTGCATCCATTACTCCATTATCACATCGATTAATACAAATAATTACATATTAGTTAGTCCTGTCAATACAAACCTAAATAATAGAGAGTAGAGACCATCATAGCCCATTGTACAAGAGAACAACACTATCTATTCGATTATTGAATAGGTAATCGATTTACTAATAGTCTATGCACGAGTTATCGCCATTAAACCTCATTCACTAATGAAGTGTGCGACCATTTATTACGGGGAGGCGGCCTCACTGAAATTGTTGGTTCCCGAGCATTTGTCCTTCAAATATTGTGACAGGGGTATGACAAGCAAACTAATTATTTATCTTCATCTTTACACTTTGTCCGTTTTGAATTTTGATTCTGATGGTAGCCTATGGGTAGGTATATACCTTATGTATTATTGAGTGCTATTGCATCGGTCTAAAGGTTTTGGAATAGCGTGGGTGATCGATCCTGTACCAGAAGACGCAGCGTTTGTAGGCCTCTCACAAGGTGGACCGATGACCTGATCGGCGGGATCCGCTGGATGCGAGACGCACAAGACTGGTCGATGTGGTGCCACTTGGGGGAGGGTAGTCTATGTCCAGCAGTGGAAGTCTTTCGGTTGAAATGATGATGCAACATTGCAGGCCCAAGGGCTCTTCTTCAAAAGACGAGTACGTACTTAGCTTTCGATAATATTCACTACACTTTTGCAGTGCTTTTAGGCAGATTATCTCCTGGAGCCCTTCTTGCTAGGTTCGAATCTGCGACCTCGTTCTGCAGGGTTGTTTTAACGTCCCAGCTATAACTTGATATTGGTACCTATCAAAAGCAGTACTTAGGTTATAATTTCAGGCATCTAGGCTTAAAATATTCAGGACGGAAGGTCAGCTGTTCCAATGAAAAGTCAAAGAGCTAAATGTTTGTTTCATTGCAACTGCAAATCACCAGTTGGTACTTTGATTTTATATGCACTTTCATTCTCAATTAGAGATGGGCATTCAACCTGGTTTAAACAGGACAGTCTATCCTATTTGGAACCAATTATTTGGTATCAGCTGCCAAATATAAAAAACGAAGTACAACTATATTCGCAAACACAAGAGTTTAAGATCAAAAGTCGTCTAAAACAGTCAAAAGTAATAAAAAAGTTACGCAAATAAAGATACTCGAGCGAAGTTGGAGTAATCTTTTTCTGCACGTACTAATATTCAGCGGAGCGAAGTTTTATTTAATTTTTTACGTGACTTCCGTACTACGTACCTTGGGAGACTCAGGATTTGAATAAAGAAGGGAGTTCATGTGAGGGTAAACGTTTTTTAATTTACGGTGTATAGACAATTCCCCTTTTCACTAACACTATTATAGGCGTACCTACCCTAATTCGAGAAAATTTTAATCCATCGCGATTTTCTTTGCCCTATGCAGAATACCTACTAGGCTACTCGATAATGTATACCTTCAATTAAAAAAACTTCTCTATTTATAACTTTTATGTATCCACTCACATAACAGGAAACTCGTTTCTTTTCAATAGTAACAATAAAACATCTTAACGAAGACATGCAGCTCTCATTTCGGAAAGCTTTCCAACACCGATAAATAAAGTATTTTGATGTAAATTTCGGTATATTTCCACGCCATGTAATGTGCGTGGAAACGCAAGCGTCGCCTATACTCGTATATCACGTCGGCTCGGTTCACACATGAAATGTTTTACAATTTACTTCACGCGATAATGTATGGATCGTATCGCCGTTCATGTACAGTCGGAGGCTAAAATATGTTGATACTTAGGAAAAAGCTGAAACGAGTTTCTCGCGTAAAAGTATCGTATCGAAGACGGTATGCACTTAGCAATCAATACTTTAGAGAATATCGTTTTTTAATTTCACAAAATGCATGCATTCATATTTTGCCCTAGATTGTATCCATTTTCTTTTTTTTTTGCATAGTAGGTAAATCATCAAACAACTCCTCCTCCCACTCTGGGCGCAACGGGAGGGAGTGTCATACTCTGATTTTAGCCCACCTAGTGTTCCTTCATGTCCTTTACGTTTCAGAGGGTCTCGGTAATGGACGGTCTTTCGAACAATTCCTCAACTGTACCTACCTACTGCAGTTTCGATTACATTTCGAATCAGCTAAAAGGTTAAGTTATATCTAACTAAAAGTCTGAGATTTATATTTCAGATAATGGTTGTATTTTCTAAAGTACATTTTGATAAGTAAGTAAGATTTTATCGCCTTAATGTCCAGATTCGATTTAAAGATTATTTTCTGAATGTCAATGTGAACATAATTTTGCAGTCAATTTATCTCTGGATAATGTAGTTGGGTGTAGTTTAGTAAAGTCTGAATCTTTTTGTGTATACAGCAAATTCCTCTCCTCCTCTTTTGGATTTTAAAATCGTTTTCTCTGTCGTACAAACTGAAAAAAGAGAAAACATTGATTGATAGGTACGAAAACCTACCTATAAAAAAAACAAAAAAACGACTTGACAAACTCCTCTGTTTTTCCGTCGGAAAAAAATCTAAAATGGCGTCGCTTACGTCTACAAGACCTTGTTTTTTTTGCAGCCCATTAAATAAATAAATAAAAAAACAAAACGTTAAAAGGTACCTAAGTAATGGACAAATCGTGTCATAACAGCACAAAAATTCTATTAGGTACCTACCCATAGTTTTGCCGAGCGGCAAATAATTTTTTCCCTTTTCTTTACGCAGTTTTCTTTTATTTTTCCTGTAAAACTTTGCTAAGCTTTCGGAGCCCAGTTTAATTGCCAGTTCGAATTTGTTGAGTCGATTCCTGAGTTTCTTGTTTGATAAAATAATGCGCGCCCATGTTTTGTGCGTGCGGGTTGCAATTTGTAATGATGCGTCATCTAAATAACTGGATAAAAAGAAGGAATTAATTATTTGCAGTTTTTTTTTTGTCTTTTAAATAATACAACACATTTTGTACTACACAAGAATCGTACCCACGAAGTTGCGCGCAATAGTGTTAGGTTTATGACTACTGAACGGTCAGTACCTATTATCATATCATTTTGTTTTATTGCTTAATTTATTCATAATATTTACACTCACTTTGTTAGGTAGTACCTATTGGTAAATTGAGTATAAAAACGAATAAATTAAATAGGTAGGTACTATCCTGTACCTACCTATTTATTCAAATTCTTATATTTGCAGTTCCGAAACTAAAAAAAATCAACCATAAAAACATCGCAAAAAAAATATACCTAACAGTTAACTTAAAATACGACCTTCGTCGTCAGTAACTCACGAAAATATTTTCCAAGACGTCTCCAGCGGCAAAGCAGATATGGCATCCCGCCTTGTTTCTTTGTTAAACGTTTTAGCGCCAAAAACGAAAATACCACTGCCGTACATTGTCAGCAAGTTATGAATAAATTAGAAGAATAATGTGGGTAATTTTGAAAATTAATACAAACGTGGGTATTTACGATCAAAATAAAAGTTTGGATTTGCGATGGTGGTGTAGCAACCCACTACACAGCTACACAGTGGCTCAAGTTGGCCACGATAATTATAGTGCACTCGCAGCACTCGCTCGGTATTTCGTGGCGGGCTTTACTTGATTTTGACAGGATTCTTTGCAAATCAAATTCGGGCACAAACTTATATTATTTATTTTTATTTAATTGTGCAGTTAGATTCAAAAAAGTGTTCTTAACTGTAGGTACCTAATATTCATGGAAGTAAGTAACATAGAGTTGTTAGATGATAATACCTCCTCTACAATCCCGGAATCATAAACATGACGATTAAATATCCCGGGATTTAAGAAACTGCAAATTACTTATTGCGCTTTGAATACATTAGAACAAAATTATTATACTGAAGAATCTCATATAATAATACCTACTAAAACTATTAAATTAAATAGGTACTTAGTGTTACGGATAACTCGACTTACTTCTTTGAAGTCGATTTAGTACCGTTTGTTAGCAGAGTTTTATTTAAAGTAGCAGATGATTTGCACTGACTAAGAATTTACTTGACTGTTATAAACGATCTATATTAGCCCTATCGGTATGAGTCCTTTTGTTAGTTTTAGGTATTTAGCACAACTTAGTTGAGGTGATATTGTTCATATTATCTCTTTTATTTTAGCACATCCCGAGAACGTTTTCTTTCTTCAACAAGACACACACACTGTCAGTACATTGTTTCTTTTTCATGTCACATAGCATTTCATATTTTATTAATCTCTAAAGAGTTTCTAACCTACACTTGATGCTATGCAACCTTTAACACTTTCCCTCATTAATTAAGTGTATGGCATTGTATACCCAGGGCATCTCGGATTATAACAAGCCTTGGCCTAGGAACTGCCTTGGTCATAATATCTGCCAATTGAGTAGCAGTGCCGGTCTTTTGTACATCCACAAGTCCGTCTTGTACAGTTTCTCTTACAAAGAAATGTCTCACTCGGATGTGTTTGGTCCGCTTATGAAATTCTGGATTGTATGCAAGACGTATGGCGGCTTCATTGTCTACTTTTAATGTGGGTACTCCGTCCATTTTAGTAAGTGAGCTGAAAACTCTCTGGAGCCACACAAGTTCACGAGCGCCTTCACTTGCTGCTACTATTTCAGCTTCGGTTGTTGAAATCGCGACTGAAGATTGTCGTTGGCTTAGCCATGAAACTGTTCCTCCAGCAAAGAGACATGCAACTCCCGTTGTAGAGCGTCCTGTTTGCTGGTCTCCTCCATGATCCGCATCACTATAGCCTTGTATTATGTTGGAATCATGTTCTGCTTTATATGTTATGCCAAAAGAACAAGTCCCTTTTATGTAGCGCATAATCCGCTTAACACGTAACCAATCTTCATGAGTCGGGTTTTCCAGATTTCTTGAAACTAATCCAACTGCATACGCTATATCAGGGCGCGTCCCTGTCATTAAGTACGCTAAAGCACCTACTGCCTCTCTGTATGGAAACTTCTCTTCCTTAAGCTCATTAACTTTCCCTGCTTGAGAAGTCGTTTCTATTGGCGTTGAAACTGGATTACATTCTATCATCCTGAAACGTTCCAGTATCTTTTTGGCGTACGTCTCTTGTTTAATTGTAATGGAGCCATCTTTAGACTGTGCTATCTCAAGTCCTAGGTAATAAGACGCTGGTTTGCTTGTGATCTTCAAAGTATCTCCTAATTCTTTAAGGAATTGGTTTGCCAAATCTTTATCTGTAGCGGCTACAAGTCCATCATCCACGTACAGAGTTATCAAGATTTTCTTGTCACCTATTTTCTTCGTAAACAGGCAACAATCAGCTGAATTTTGCTGAAAACCTTTCTCTAATAAAGTCTCCTCAAGCATGAGTTCCAGCATCTGGGAGCCTGCTTGAGTCCGTATAAACTCCTTTTAAGTCGACAAACATTAGAAGTTCCGTCATTAAATCCATCCGGCTGCTGCATGTAAATTTCTTCCTTTAGCTTGCCGTTGAGGAATGCTGTTGAAACGTCAAACTGCATCAAACATAATTTTTCTTTCGCTGCGACACTTAATAAAGCTCTGATGGTGGCCATTCTAGCAACTGGACTATAAGTCTGTTCGTAATCGATTCCTTTCCGTTGCTTGAAACCTTTTACTACGAGCCTAGCCTTATATTTGTCGATACTGCTGTCTGGGTTTCGCTTGATACGAAATACCCATTTGCAAGGGAGTGCCTTCCTATCTTTAGGTAGCTTACAGAGTGTCCATACATCATTTTGCTTCAGAGAGTTCATTTCACTCTTCATTGCCTTGACCCACTCTGCTCTGTCATTCCTTTCAATAGCTTCTTTATATGTCTCGGGAAAAGATTCTGTGCCTACGAAACACACATAGTCTTCAAGTTTCTTAGGACGAGAGAGGCAAGTTCGGTCGCGTAAGTTGTATCGAGATCTCGCGTCCAACAACGGTGGTTCGACTATATCAAACTCCTCGTCAGCATCAACGAACTCTTCGTTAGCACTCGCCCTATCATCCTCTCTAGCTTCGTGGTTATCTCCCAAAACTTCAACATGTACATGATCATCATTTTCTCCATCTCCCTCTAGAGCATGTTCATGATTAATTTCCTGCTGCTCTATAGCACTTTCAGGCATAGTTACTTGCGTAAACGTTTGGTTATCCTCTTCTGGACTTGAATTTGTAGGAATTTCTGTGCAAATCCGGAACTCAACGTCAGTTTGGAAGGTTATGTCCCTCGACCTTTGCGTTTTGTTTCCGTCCCAAATACGATAACCATCATCGTTTTCATAGCCTATAAGCTTGCCTTTTATTGCCTTTTTGTTGAGCTTCTTCCGTTTTTGTTTTGGAACGTGAGCAAAGCATTCACTTCCGATAACTCTTAAGTGACGTATTTTGGGTTTTTTCCCATGCCAGAGCTCATAAGGTACCTTACCCTCAACTCTCGATGGACCTGTCCGGTTAAGTACGTACGCGGCAGTGTTGACAAGTTCTGCCCAGAGCACTTGCGGTAGTTCTTCTCTTGCATGCATCATAGATCTGGCAGCTTCAACTAAGGTACGGTTTTCGCGCTCACTACACCCATTCTGCTCAGGAGTGTAAGACATTGTCAACCGTTGTTGAATGCCATATTTCTGTAAAATATTTCGTACTTCTCTGTTATCGAACTCACCTCCGTTATCGCTAAGAATCGTTTTGATTTTATATCCAGCGGTCTTGGCTTCTTGCAACATTTGAAGAAGTTTACTCTTAACTTCCGACTTGTTCCTGATGAAGTAGACCATGCGGTAGCCAGAGTAGTCATCCTTAAAGAGTACGTAATATTTGTATTTTGAGATGCTATCTATGAAGGGACCGCAAACATCGGTGTGAATCAGCTCTCCGACAGCTGTTGCTCTTTCCCTTTTTCCGAACGGCTTTCTGTGTGACTTTCCAAAAATGCAGCCTTCACATTTGATGTTGTCAGGACTCAACTGTACTCCAAGCTCTCTCTTCACGAGGCGGATTACATGTTTCTTGTCCTGATGTGCAAATCGCTCATGATATAGCTGTAGCATATTAGAGCCTGTCACAACGTTGACTTCTATGGTCCTAGGTTTAATTGGCATGACCGTCTTCATGTCCAACCTGTAAAGTCCTCCATATTGGACTCTCTTTCCAACAACTCTAGTTATGCCTCCAATATCTAGCTTGCACTCTCTAGTTGTGGAACTGAAGATGCTGTTCTGCATCCTGTCTTGTGCTGCAAGCGGTGAGAAGAGATTCTTTGTCAATGATGGTACTAACCACACATCGTTGAGTGTTATTCGCTCCCTCTTGCCACTGACATTTGATTCCACCTCAACGGTGCCTTTCCCTATCGCAGGTATGACGCTCCCGTCCGCAGTCGATACGGTATGGTCTGAATCAAATTCGTGAAACTCCTGGAAATAAACACTCCTTACTGCAATGTGAGTTGTGGCTCCATTGTCAACGAACCAGCTTTCCTTGTCTTGAGTTCGTTCAGTGGAACAGGCATTCACTAACAGAGATATGTGTTGCACTTGCTTTGATGTTGAACCAGCTGCTGAAGTGCCTGGTGTGGGCTTGGGCGGCCTCCCATCCTTTATCCACTTCTTGCACTTCCGAACTATGTGTCCTTTACCGGAACAGTAGTTACATATGAGCTCTTTCTCATTGCTTCGCTTGCTCTTGTGTTCTGTGCGTGTTGCTGCTAAGGCCTCTTGCTTTATGTGCTCTTTATTACCGAGCGCTCTTTCAAATGCGCACAAGTGACTCGTTAAATTGTCCGCTGTCCGTTCACTTTGGTTCAGTAATAACCAGCTCGATTTAAAAGAAAAATATTTTTCATCCAGCGTGTCTAGGATTTTGCAAATGAGGAATAATTCCGGCAGCTTGACAGTGGCATCTTTCTTTGTGATTTCCACATTTAAATTTGTCCAGATGTTTTTCAGTTTTGACATGTGCGTAGACACATCATCCTCGTTGTGACGTTGAAAGCTGAAAAATTCTGCACACAAATTGTATGCCCTGTCATCTGACTGTCCATCAAATAATCTGTGTAGCTCTTGCCAGACCTCTTTAGCCGTTTCAAATCGCATTACTTTTTTAAGTGTATCCTCGGACATATTAGTGGTTAATATGAGCAGAGCGCTACATTCAGTTTTCCTATATTTAGCCATACTCTTACTATTACTTCTTTGAAGTCGATTTAGTACCGTTTGTTAGCAGAGTTTTATTTAAAGTAGCAGATGATTTGCACTGACTAAGAATTTACTTGACTGTTATAAACGATCTATATTAGCCCTATCGGTATGAGTCCTTTTGTTAGTTTTAGGTATTTAGCACAACTTAGTTGAGGTGATATTGTTCATATTATCTCTTTTATTTTAGCACATCCCGAGAACGTTTTCTTTCTTCAACAAGACACACACACTGTCAGTACATTGTTTCTTTTTCATGTCACATAGCATTTCATATTTTATTAATCTCTAAAGAGTTTCTAACCTACACTTGATGCTATGCAACCTTTAACACTTAGCTTTGTTTTCGCACAACTCTTTCTTCTTTTGATTCTTCACATCAATTATTTGTAACTATACTCAAAGTCCAGTTAATGTCTTTATAATCCCGGGTTTTAACTGTCATGATTCTATGATTCCGGGATTTTACAGGAGGTATTATCAACTCTACGTTACTTACCTACTTCCACGAACATTAGGTAAATATAGTCTACCTATTCCGATCTCTGGTGATAACTTAAACATGATTAAGTATACCAATTTAATAATACAAAAAATAAAACAGCATTCAATATAATATTATGTGTAAATCCACTTCCAAAACAAATGGACTCAGTGTTTCTATCACCAAAAGTAATGAAAAAATGGTAGTTATTGGAAATCCTAGTTAACTATTTCTTTGTTCACTTAAAAAATACTTTACGCTACCTACTAAGACTTTTAATATTGTTTTTTTTTTCTAGTTTTTATATACATCAAAACCTAAAATGTCTGTTATTATTCCTTGGTATTTATCGTTAGCGGCCAGGAACGACGTGGTGCCCTTTGCCACGAGCTTTCCTTGTTCGTTGTGGAAGTAAGTTTCTACAACTGAAGAATTGCCAGTTTTTAGCGATTTTGTAACCACATTTATTTTTTCGCCATTAGCAGCTGATCCAACGTAACTGTTGACATAAAAAATAATAAGTCAAATACTGGACGTTATTTTCCAACTTAATTAACATTTAAGATAACGATGGATGCAGTACGTGAAAAATTACATAAGGTATGGCTAGAAAGGGAGTTAATACTGAGATGACGACGAATAGAGAAGTATGGGAGAAGAAGGGCCAGTTTTGCGATTTAACGGCAAAGCGGTTCGAACATTTCTCGATGGGAGCTGGCACAGCACCCCGTTGCAATTTTTTTTTTGAAATTTGTTTGCTCTATGCAAGTTCTTTCCTCTTTTATTATTGCCATTTTTTTTCTTCCCAACCAATTTTGAGATAATGACAGGAAGTATTTTTTTGAGTGGTACTGTCAGCAGTTGACAGATTCGGCTATGCACCGCATGTGATGAGCCTTTACATATTTGTATTTATTTTATTGAAAACCAGGGCGATAAAACGCGCGCCTTTTATCCCCCTCCCGGTACTCACACATTCTTTAAACAAAGGGAAGTATGTACCTATGAGAAATACAACCACTTACTTGACATTCAAGCTGGTGGTCCAGGACAATTTGCCGTCAGTGTTGCTGACTTGTGTATAAAACGATAGCACATCAGTTACAGATGCAATGTAGCCCCCATGCAGTGATCCCCCCATGTTGCACATTGTTTTGTCCACCGTAAACGTGCCTTTAAACGCCCCATTTGAAACTGGTTCCAACTTCACCTGTAAATTAAATCTAGAGTTAAGTAATCGAACAGGTGTCTCGGACTTAGGATTTAATACAAGACATGGATTTCATTTGTTGGACAACTAATTGCAAAGTAGGGTAGTTGTAACTTGTTAAGTGTAACGAACATTTATAAGCATTTTGTTTGTAGGTAGGTAGACTATGACGTTCCTTTAGGTTGTGCTGGGCGCCATATTATTGCCCAGTCTCCTTATGACTACCTAGGTAGGTATTGTCTATTTTACTAACACCACATAAAAATCAAGTGAATGCCTAAAAAAGCACAATGTTGAGCCAAGCTGCTGGGTTGTCAGCTCAAGACGCATCGAAGTAATTAGTCACTTGGTGTTGCCTAGTCAAAACAGGCATGAGTGGTTCAGTATGAATGTATTTGTGACGATGGTGATATTATTTTAAAATAACTTTATTTATTATTGCGTCAAACTAGGTAGGTACCTAATTAAATTAAGTAAGTACCTAATGTAAATAACCTATGTAGTCAATCAATGTAATACCTACGTCATTGTATATAGTTAGGTACATAATAAATTGGACTGTACCTACCTACATTAAAAATATAGAAGCTGTTGTCTAAGTACATTCGCATGACCTTCAAAATAATAAATTTACGTACCTACATAATTTTTATATTATTTGTTTTCCTCTCATTGTGCATAAATTAATACTTGATAAAATAAAATTGATATTATTATTTTCCCAAAACTAATGAAAACTCTCATGGAATTTCAGACACATCCTCAAATTAATCGTTCCTAATTCATTTTACTATAAAAAATATAAGTACTTAGTCCTTAGGTAGGATTAAGTACTTAAGTACTTATATTTTTTATGGCACCTAAAAAATTAACCTCATGCATAACGCTGTACTTACTATAATAAAACAGAAAAATGTATATAATGCAGTCAACTAGCTTAATCCGGCTTTACATTCCTTTAACGGTGCCGTTTAATCAGCGGCTTAAGTGACATCCAGCGGATTAATTGAACAGCTAGGCAAATTATTTGGTTCGACACCGTTTAATGACTTGCCTAGACAAGTAGTAGAACTTAGGGCATAGGGAGCTTAGGACACCCCGACACGGATAGGTTAGGTTCGATTGGTATGACAGCAGCAACCATTCATGTTTGGTTCCTTTAAACCCTGCAGGCAGAAATAGGAACCACTCGCAGCGGGGCTCCATCGTCAAGGTAAGAATGTTGAATTTGATTGTTGTTTGAATTTAGAATTACCTACCAAAATTAAATACTTATTGATGATTAAACGAACTTACCTGTAAGTGAAGTTCTATCATAATTATACGAAACGCCTCGTCCGAAGAGATTAGTAGTTACATGTAGTATCGCATAGATGTCACCACTTCTGCACTAGTTGAGAATATTCGTTTGCTTAGTTTTTTTTTTTTTTTTTGTGATGTGGGTAGTACTCTTACTACGCGGTCACCGCTATTGTACTGGTTCGTCATTTAGTTTAGAGTAAGATCCAAAAATCATTGGTGTATTTCGTAAGAGATTAGTAACGGGATGGTTAGGGCGGGCGGGTGGTTACTAATCTCTTCGGACGAGGCGTTTCGTATAATTATGATAGAACTTCACTTACAGGTAAGTTCGTTTAATCATCAATTGAGCTATGTTATGCAATAACGTGTCAACCCTAAAAAACCTAAACCGGAGAAATCTTAGCTCAAATAAATTTACAGCTACAAAAAATACTCATAAGCTATTCTGATTGTATCCAAAACTTATTAAACAGGTCATTATGTGTTGTAGTGATTGAAACACAGCTTAATAGAGTGAGAGTTATAGGGAAAATAAAAATAAATGAAATAATGATGAATTGTTTATTGCGAAATTACAATCAAGACATTAAGATTTTTGAAACAAACATTTAAGCCCAAATAGTTTATTGCAAAATTTAACCAGAGCATTTTTATGTGCTAAAATGTTTTGCAAACCCTTGACATATTATTGTTAATAATAAAAATAATTAAGAAATGTGGGAGGCCTTTTCCAGCAGTGAAATAAAGCAAGGTAACAAAAAAAATGCAGCAAACAGACTAACATAATTAAAAATTTGAAAAAATCTACAAAATTGAGATCGTTAAGAGATCATTAATTTATCACATCGGTAAATAATCAAAAATAAGAGATCAGTCTTCTCCATCATCTGAGAGCTGTTCAATATCTTCAACATGATATCCATCGATGTCTTCATCAACAGAAACACCTGGAGTATGTTTTAGGAAATCATAAAATGGTTTAGCGTCTGTCGGGATCAGTTTCATTAATTCTTTTAGATCTTTTAATTTTTCTACACTCAAAGACTTTCCGTTTGGCCAGCATGCGGGCAAATTAATATTCTTTAGCACAGGCTTACGGCCTTTCCCTGCCTTCTCAAGGTTTACTATCTGAGCATCTTCTTGTGCAATTTCAGTTTTGACTTTCAAAATATAGGGGAATGGTTTTTCTATCACAATCTCATGCAGTTTCAACCAATTAACTTTGTTTTTAGCACTGTCAACTTTTCTATTTGTTATAGCCTGTTCTAGTGGCCTGACAGAGAGCATATCGGAGGGTATCATTCTCGAAACCTCAAACTTCTTTTTCTTCTTTGACTTCTGAATACTTTCTGCATAATCTTCTAGAGTGTAAAGCCTTTGTTGCGTTTTCAACTGTGATTCTATAACACCAAAATTGGCATCATTTGGTAGGAAGCTATGCCCCGACAAAAGAAACCGCAATGTAATCGATTGTAAAGACGTGTGATGTTGCATGGTATGTATTAACATGAGAACTAGCTTAATACTCCGATTTTGCCCTCCGCAAGAATCCGCCCATAAGATTAGATCTGTTACTGGGGATTTTATGTTATTCAAAATGTACTTTCGCAAGCAGGATCCAACTTCTTGAGTACCCTTTCCACCTTCATTTTCAAGCCATAAGTTAAAAATTGATCGTTTGCTACTTCCTATATAAATCCCTAAATTATACAAATTTAACTGCCGTTTGTAATAAGCTATATTAGTGGGTATTTTTGGAAGTGGATGGGTTTTTTGCATATCAAAAGTAAGTGTTTCTACAGTATCTTTTTCTGACGCCAAATTCAGATCTGTATTCATTTGCTTTCTAAGCTCTGATGCTTTATTAATATGCAAATCTCGTTGCTTTTTAGCTTCTTCAGCTTCTGTGCCTGTTAATGATTTTATATTAGCTGCAAAAGTGTCACAAGTTTTACATGTGTCACTTTTTGGGGCTTTAAATCTGAGGTTAAATTTTTCATAAAATATTTTCTTATATGTTGCAAGACTCGGTAGGTTTTCATTTGTCGGATATTTAGCTTTGAATAAATCGTACATTTTTAATAGGTTGAGTTCAGTATTCAAATAACGACTATCAGTCTTACCTCTACAATAATGGCTAACATATTTGGGAAACGAATCAATATGGCCAACTATTAGATTAATGTCATCTTCATTGATTTTATTTTTGCCACCACTTGCTGTTCCTCTATTGTCTTTGAAATTAGATGATCTATTATTTTTTTGCATCGCTATATCGATTCTACTTTGACAAATACCTAGGGTTTTCAAAAACGTTTTCTTGCATATTTCGGTGTCACAAAGCATATATTTTCGTGAATATATTCTCTTCGAATTTGATGAAGTATACGTCCTAGCTTTATGAGTTTGTGTAACTTTACCACAGATAAAAGCACATCGACCTTCGAATGACCCAAGAGACCAAAATTGGTCAAATACTTGTTTCCGGCTATCAATTGACAAGATCGTTGTGCATTTCTTTGTGCAATCACAATGGTATGTGTTGTCGAATTCTTTTGGTAATACTTCTTTTCCTTTCGCATTAATATACTTTTCGTTTACATTGGCTCTTCGTTTTCGCTCTTTTCTAGGCTGGTCTTCTACTTTTCTCTTTCTTCCGCGCTTGGGTCTACCGATATTATTTCTCTCTAATTGATGCTCATTCTCACAATTTGATTGTGGTTGTTCGATGCAGTTTAAAATGCTTGATTGATTATTATCATTTTCAGTCAGTTGTGTTGCAGACATATCTATACAATCTTGAAAAACGTTATCAGTATTAGAAGTTGAAGCTACTACTTCTATTTCTGCGATAATTTCGTTTCCTTTGTCATCGTAATTATTAAACATATTTGAAAGGCTGTTAGGGACAATATCTAAATCATCCAGATGTATTAACTGAGAAGTATCTATAGATTCTTCTATATTACTTATATTTAAATTATTATAGCTTAAGTCACTCTCAAAATGTTTATAAGTTAACGAACATGAAGCAGTATTATGACGCTTAAGATGTAAATCCTTTTTCAACTGTGCTAAAGTTGTTACCTCTCCACTGTTGGAAGATTCTTCTCCTTCGGATTCTTCTTTGTCGTCGTTTTTATTACATAAATACTCGTCACGAGCCATTGCGACAAGCTTCTGTGCTCTAGAGTTCATGTTAAATACCTGAAAATAATGTATTATTGGCTTTATTTTCATAATATGAAAAGTATTATACGATGCATGGTTGTAGCATATACCTAAAACTATTCATATAAATTTCGCAATAACCTATTAAAAAATTAAATATTTTAATATTTTTATTAATTACTATCATCTGCCTATAACGAGTTTATATAGACATTCTTATATGTTATTTTAACCTTCCCTCATAATAATATCAGATTCTCTTCGGATTAAATTATAGAATAATATAATAAAAGATAAATACACTAAGCGACCGTTAAGCTACGAGTATTAAAGCAATAACCAGTTATAAATTACGCAAATTTAAATTGTCAGATTTTTCGTAATTATCTGGAAATTATTTAATTTAATTCCAATTCCATGGTTCTTTACAATGAGAAAAACTACTTCAGTGCCTTATTGATTGTATTGAACAGGAGAAAACATTAAAAACAAACACTGAAAACTTACCTTGTGTCTTGTTGCATCTAGTAGATACCTAGAAACTCTTGTAAAATAATGAAATTCACACAACCCACAGTTTCATGAATATTACAAAATACTACAAGTACATTATTTTCACTGAAAGCCGCTATAACTAACAGAAACCCAAATTTTAAAGTAATTGTCACAGAAGAAAAGCGCGCGTGTCGTGACAGGTTTGTAATCGATTATTGCAAAATTATTGAAGACTAGTTCCGCAAACTGCAGAAATATTTTTGTGGTAGATGGCGTTTTTATAAATTTAGTACATGTCTCTGCATTTTTCTAAGGATTCAGGAGACTGGCTACAAGAGCTAGATGGCGTTAACTTAAAATTCATATTTTTGTGGGTTAACAGGTTATTGCATAACATGGCTCAATTATACTTCACGCCTCGTCCTCGAGATTAGTAGTTACATGTAGAATTTGAGAGTATGTGAGGAAATATCATCAATGATACCACCTTTTAGATGAAAAAACTAATTTTTATTTTCCAACAAAGTATGTGTATAAAAATCATGTATAAACATAATTTCACGAAGTTAAAAATAATCACTTGGAACTTAAAGATGAAAGAAATTTCTTCTGCCTTACATAACATAAATACAATTATTCTTATAATAATCGTAATAGTTAGGTACAAAATAATAATGTTAATCATTTCCGATAAATAAAGAATTGTTTTTAATTATTGATTATCGAATGAGCCAAGGATGTGCAATCATTATTCAAAATCGTTCTATTATAAAACCTTGCAAACACAGTTGAGTTGCCGCTCCAGCCGGCTGTGTTCCGGATCGCATCGACGCTAACGCCGAGTGAGTGCGCGCGCGACGTGCTGGCGTGCCTTGTGCTATGTGCAGAGAACACGGACGTGTCGATCCCGCACTCACTCAGTGTTGTCTTTACCCAGCGGCTGAGGGTTTGGGTGCCGACGGCTTTGTGCGGCTTTTTTATACCTACGAACAACAGGTCAGATTTTCTTAAGGGCGTCGATTTATTTGTATAGCAGAGCAATGTGGCAGCGGGACAAATTTCAGCTTTTTGATAAAAAAATGGAATGTAAAGCATTGGTTGTTTGGAACCTGCTTTAGAAGTTTTGATGATATCTGGGATTCTAATACTGATGTAGTTTGATGAAACATTAATGTTCTTAATATTTATTTTCGATAAGGTTTGCAATCTATGGGCGGTTGTAAGTGCTAGTAATGTGATAGTTTTTTTAGTTAATTTATCAAATGACAACTCTTCATTTGGATACCATTGACTTAGGTGTTCAAGTACGCAATTCGTGTCCCATGTGTAACTATACTTTGGTAAAGATGGTCGAAGACGAAACACGCCTTTAAAGAATCTTTGTATTCTGTCGTCTATAGATATGTTAGAGCCTAATAAAATTGCGAGAGCCGACCTACAAGAGTTGAGGGTACCATATTGGGCACCCTGATGAAATTGTTCAGTCAAAAAATGAATGATAGTAGGAACTGACGCAATAAACACATTGGTGTGAGTATTTTTACAATAGTTCCACCATTTCCTCAGGCAGGTGTCATATTGCTTGATGGAGTTTGTTGATAATGACGCCATCATTATTTCCAGTGAAGATGGTGGTACGCTTCTTCTTGATAGTGCCTCCCGGATAAGACAGCAGCCTCCAGGGTAATCGTCTGGTGTATTCGACTGGAGCTGGAATGTGAGATTAAAGCTCGTTTGTGAGGTGGAATGGTTAAAACTTTAGAGACTGTAAGGGCTTGAAAGACTGGATACCACGGCTGGGTGGGCCATGACGGGACAACTACAACACCTTTAGATTTTTCGGCGATTATTTTCCTGAGAACTTTCAAAATTACCGAGAAAGGAGGAAAAGCATAGAAATGCGTATTTGCCCAGGATACTGTAAAGGCGTCGATAGCTACTGCATCAGGGTCTCTATGCCATGAGATATAGGCTTCACATTTTTTATTGATGCGGCTTGCAAATAAGTCAATCTCGGGAGAGCCAAAACAATGAGTTAGGTGGTCGAAAGCCCGATCGGCTAACTCCCACTCAATGTCTGGGTGGTTTCTCCGAGATTCTGCATCTGCAACAACGTTATGACTTGATTTTATATAAGATGCGTAAATGTACAATCTTCTATTCTCGCACCATTGCCAAATTTCTCTTGAAATTTGTGTAAGGTGTGGGTACTGAACACCACCCATCCGGTTGATGTAGGCAACTGCAGTTGAGTTATCTACGCGCATAAGGATCTGGCAGTCGGACAGGTCTTTCGCAAAGATTTTTAGGGCGATAAAAGCAGCCAACAATTCAAGATAGTTGATGTGCTTTTTGCGTTCGTTATTTGACCAACTGCCACTAGCTGTATTGTCCATACAGGCTGCGCCCCACCCCGTCGTTGAGGCGTCAGAAAATATTTCAGTGTGATAGTCGTCATTTCTTATGCGACGTTCTGAATTCCAAATGCGATTAAGCCACCATTGAATATCTATCTGTAGTGAGTCGGGGATGTTTATGACTTTTTCATAATCATCATCATTTTTCAGGTTAAGAAATTTGCAGCGCTCCAGTTCCTTGGTGTGGAGCAGCCCGTATTCTATTCCAGGGCACGCTGACACAAGTAACCCCGTTACTTGAGCTAATTTCCTGACTGAACAGCGACACAACTTCTGAAAGTCTTGTAATTCGGAACTAATGCGTGACCTTTTTTCTTGGGGCAAGCTTAGGGTAAGCTCGTGGGAGTTTATGATCATGCCTAAAAATTTACATGTCATGGAAGGTACAAAAATGCTCTTTTCTTCATTGATGATGAAGCCAAGTGAAACCAGTAATTTTTTGGTAATGTCAAGGTTTAGTGTACAATCTGAAGAGGTACGTCCCAGAAGGAGCCAATCGTCTAAATATAGTGTGGATAGCAAACCAGCGGTTCGGAGTAATTTCACAATTGGTTTGGTTATTTTCGTGAACACGAACGGGGCTGTATTGAGCCCAAATGGTAGGACGTTAAACTGGTATAGTTTTTGGTTATAAATAAATCGAAGGTATTTTTTGGAGTCCTCGTGAATTTTCACCAAGAGGTATGCGTCCTTTAGGTCGAGGGTAGTCATCCAACAATCTTGTGTAACAAGTTTAATAGCTGTACGGAGATCCTCCAGCTTAAAATGGTCAGTATTTATGAAGTGGTTAAGATTTTTGAGATTTAAAATAAGTCTAGATTTTCCATTAGGTTTGGGGGCAAGGAAAATACTTGATATGAATTGGCCCTCGCACGGTTCACATATAGATACCGCGCCGATATGTAATAAATCACCTATTGCCTCATTGAACTGTCTTTTTTCTTCATTGGACTGTGATGGGGTAGACGGAATATAGTTTTGAATTGCTGGACTTGAGAAGGGGATTTTGTAACCGTCAATCCAAGAGAGGACTGTACGGTCCTCTGTTATAAGTGACCATTGTTTTTTAAAAAGATGTAAGCGACCGGCGTACTCAACTGTATTTACAGGCGGCGTCGAGTTTGAGCACGGGGCGGCGGCGGCGGTTGCTGACGCAGTCACGGCTTCGATGAGTGCGCGGGCAGCGGTGGGGCTGCGCGTGCTCTCGGTGCAGGCTCGCGGCTCCTCTGTGGAGGGCCCGACTGCCTGTAAGCCGGACCGGGAGCCTTCCTGTTTAAATTCCTCTGGTTAGGTAATTTGGATAGTTTCGATGAGTTATTGCTAGTTTGGTCAGCTTTAAGCTCGACCCCCGATTTAGTAATTGACTTGGCTGCCCTTAATGTATCAGCTAACGTTTCTCCAAATAGGAAAGCGTCAATCTTTGTACTCGAAAAATGTTCCGACATATCCTTTTTCAGTGAAAACAAGATAAAATTTCTTCTTGTCACGGAGTCAGCGTGTTGGACGTCGCAAATTAATCTGCCAAGATCCATCAATTTTTGAAGTAACTCCTTGTCTTTATCTTTGGAATTTAATTGTGTTGTGATAATATCACCCAGGCATGTGATCGCACTTGCCACCTGTTTTTGTTTGGCTTCAATGCCTTTATCGCGTTTTATGAAGCTTTCTTGCATAGCGACTTTGACTTCCGGATTTATTTTAGGGGAGTCAATACGTAGACAATTTCCAGGAGGCGGGTACTTTATCATAAGCTCTCTTCTGGTGTCTTTGTTTAACCCCTCGGTGGCTATATGTCCAAATCGAGATGCTACTTCTTCATGGATATCCTTCCCACGTTTGTCCACAAGTGAAGGGTCTTCACCGAGGATTTCCAGAACTTCTGTATCTAAACATGTGTTAGAGTGCGCTGTGACTGTGGCCTCCTCTGGTATGGATGGCGCGGACGTGCCAGGTTGTTCTTGAGGAGCCAGTGTGTCGTTTTGGATGTCATTCGTTGGTAATGATTGCTCAATGACATTGGTGTCCACGTTTTCGAACGTTTCATGTTCTTCGCTCAGCCAATCCGACGGCTGTAGCGCATCAGGTGGGTCTAGAAAAAACACGAATATCGGTTATGATAATCGGTTTTACTGTAATCCCTAAGCGTGCGGTGAAATAGCCCCAATGGCTATTCAGGTTACACACTTATTATCATCGCAACGTAAATACGTTGAATTAATAAGGGTACGTACTTTTAAAGTGCAAAGAAGAATTCATTAAATTCATTAATTATGTCCAACGAAACTATATTGCACATATTTGATAACAGACGTTATTTTGTTCAGGTTAGGTAACAATCCCCAATGAATTGAACGCCAACCGTCACATTTGAATTGCTACGAAAAAGCCCCAATGGCTGATTCTGATTTGAATTATGTAGGTACCCATAACAACACGATAAAAAATTATCACTTTCACTTTAACATATATAAGTACATACCTGTTTCAATGGCATATACGGTTCCCGGTAATTCCTCCGTTGGTTCCACGGTATTGTTGGCGTGAACTATCTTTTCCAGTTTACGCATTTTACGCATTAAATGTTCAAGCTCTTCTTCACACGTCCTAGATACTTTACGTTTCGGCATTATGGGCACGAAATAGTGGTAAATTATTTAGGATGATAGTGTCTTGAGTGGCCGAGCACTAAACTGCGAATGGCGAACCAGTACAATAGCGGTGACCGCGTAGTAAGAGTACTACCCACATCACAAAAAAAAAAAAAAAAAACTAAGCAAACGAATATTCTCAACTAGTGCAGAAGTGGTGACATCTATGCGATACTACATGTAACTACTAATCTCGAGGACGAGGCGTGAAGTATAATTTCAAATATTTTTGTCACACGTTTACTCTTTTCTATGGACGGAGATGTGCGAGGATGCGTAGCGAGGGATGTGTTTGTGAGAACCAATTGAATTGCTTTATTTACCTAGCCTGTAGCGAGGCTAAAATAGGTATGTAGATAGTAGTAGACGCATTGGCTGGATGTCATTTAGGCCGCTAATTAAACGGCGCCGTTCAATGTTTTCATTGAACGTCTAGGCAGTCAGTTAAACGGGTGATTAAATCAGCTGGCTGGTTTTTTTTTTAGATCATACCTACTCTCATTTTTGAGGGTTTGCCGTAGGGAATGGTAAAAGCTACTCTGAAAATAACTATCCTAGTACCTACATTTTGAGAGCTAACGCATTAAGCATACTTAGTCTAGTCACATTTTTTTCAGGTAAGTACCTACTTTTAAAAGTTGCATTATTTTAAGATCAGTATCAGACCGTAATTTCAGTCATTAAATCTCAGTTCACTGAAGTAAACAAATAGGTAAGTACCTACAATGTCATTAGATCACAATTCACAAGTACAATTCTTGCGATGAACATTTTCTGATTAATATCTATAAACGGTCAGAAAACACACGTCGATAAAGAGACTGATAACTTCTGCAATATTATTTAGAAGTAACTTGCCGAAAATTATCCCAAGGGGACATACTCCCGAGATGTAAAATATCTATCCTATGTCATATTTCCGTTCTAAAAACCGATACCTACACTGTTTTCAGTACTTATTACATTAGGTGTCAGCCGTTTGTTCAATAATTATGTACCCACCTTATTTATGTTTTCTCATGCATTTCGTCTAGCTTTATTTATCATAATTTTGAAATTTAACATACGTATGCAGACAGAATTATGTTGTTGCGATTATCATGCTCTTTTTGTTAATTGGAGCACTACCGACACGTTATTTATACTTATCTATCATGCTTGATGTAGTAGATAGCAACACTGCGAACTTGATAAGAAAAATAAACGGTTATTTCTTACTTCATAAAGACAGTTCCGTATGTCACTTAATAATATAACTAGCTTTTGCCAGTGGGTGGGCCCGCGTAAAAAATATCCTGTCATGTCCTTGTCTACCCGTGTTTCCAAATAACCTAAAATTCGATCTGTACCTAGTCGCGCTTGGTTCAATCACACTGTATACAAAATAACTAAGATAAATAAACAACCACCTGTTCTGCATACAATATGTTATTATTTTGTATCCCGCGGCTCTTACTTTTAGTTAGGTAGGTACTTATTCTATAAATATTAGCAAGGGCGGCGATCGCAATATCGAAATATTACTATTTAATTGAATCATTTTAGTGAGTGTGGCACTGAGATGATCCCATTTTTATGGTTACGTACTTGAAAAAGAAAAAACGGAACCCTTACAGGAACACTTCGTTGTCCGCCTGTCGGTCTGTCACGGCACCTTTTCTCAGGAACTCGTGTAGGTATCATTTTAAAATTAATATTTTATAATATAAATACGTAGGTCGATGTTACCTTGAAGCTCTAAAAATATCAAGCTTCTAACGGCCGGTTTCAATAACGTATCTTATTTTAACTAGGTAACTGTCAAATTAGCTACCAACAGTAGCTGAAATGTCATGTTACAAAGGCAAACATAACGTTTCGGCTACTGTTACTACCTACGTTATTAGGACCGGCCGTAAGTCAACGCAAAAAGATAGGGCAATTTATGCATCATTTTTACGACTTTCTGTTGACCGTAATATGAGTGATTTCATAGTTTATAAACAAAGTAGGTATCTATATCTAAATTATATATAGGTAACTAGCACTTCGCCCGCGACTTCGTCCGCGTGGATTTGATAGGTAATCCACAAACTTCAACGCCCACTCTACCCCCTTTAGTTTTGGAAAATTAAGCAAAACAATTTTCATTCATAACCCAGTAATTTCTACTGCTGATTTATACTGCTGGATCAGTGCAACTATCCAACCCGTTCACCTCGTCAGGGGTTGATTTTGAAAAAAATGTAAGATTGTCTCAATTATTCCAATTTTAGTTTGTTCATACCAATTCCCACGTAAATTGACGTAAGCAATCATATCCTCCCCTAAAAACTTCATCACCCATTTTCGCCCTTTAAGGAGTTTATTTTCGAAAAATCCAAATATTTGTTATTCTAATTTTTTTATCAAAATCATAGTGCCGTGTTTCAACTTCATCGGATTTATCTTACTTAGAGCATTTTTATACCCGTCGTAGGTAACTTTGAAACGATAGGTCCGATTTGAATAATTTAAAGTGTTATTGACATGTACATAATCAACCTTAATTATCAAACCTTTTAAATGGATAAGGATTAATATCTTGATATCAAAATCATCACGTTTTCTTTCCAACTGGGCTTTGATTGAATAATTTTAACAAAAAGCGGTCATTGTGACTTAACCATAATAGTTAGATGTATAGCCTCGCAGTTTTTTTTCTAGGTAATAATGAGTAGTTTAATTATGTGGTACGTTATTTTTATGTTTCATCAATAGTTTTAGCAGTGCATGCGGTGAAAGACATTTTACGTCATGTATTTTTACACTTTGGGTTACATAATTCAATTCAATTTTAGTAGGAATCCCTAATTCTTTCTAGAGTTAAATATAGCCTATGTTACTCGGTGAAGATGTAGCTTTCTAATGGTGAAATATTTTTTTTAATCGGTTCAATAGTTTTTGAGTCAAACAAACAAATATTTCCTCTTTATAATATTATATTTATAAATATAGATAGATAGATTATTATTATAGTTATGATTAGATTGGAAAGAAATCGCACGATTTCCGTAATAGATGAACTATATCTACATACGAGTTTGTACGGAATCCCAGGTACGTGAGTCAGACTAGCACTTGTCCAGTTTTTTATCTTAACATTGAATGATTGTTATTTATTTACTATTAGATATGTACAGACGCCAGCGCATCAAGCTACAACAATCTGTCAATTTTATTTTAATATATTTTCAACTTTATCACTAAAGCGTTAGGTTCAAGGTTGACTGGGAAATTTTGACAGTTTCGGGTAGCTAGATGTGCTGGCGTCTGTACATTACATTATTATTAAATTGGAAGTAAAAACAGATAAAATATAATGAATCGAAATAATACCTTGCTGAGAACAGTACCATGATCAAATGTAGTCTTATTTTTTAGAAGTTCCATTGCTTTTAGCAGACGAGCAGCTCTACCACTACCTACCATTTTTGTAAGCACTTCAAAAAATAAGTGAAACCTTGCAGAGTATGAAAACTGGTGTGTCATTTACGTTTTCGCGCTCTTTTATATTTTCCAAATCGAAGATTATGGTGTTGCTACTATTATATTAACGATATTAAAACCTATTTTAGTAAGAGTTTGCTTAGAATGTTAACAAAAAAAATACGTTTTAAAAACATAAAATGTATTATCAATTTTTTTTAGTTACATTTACTTGTACTTTCTTATCTGCCAATGAAAAAACGCAAATAATATTATTTTTGTTAGTAGAATTTGTGCGATCAGGGTCTGGCAACACAAGCCGGATCAACAAGCGAGCGGTCTGCTTATGTCGGGTTGTTCGCAAAATCACAAAAATATAATTTACCACATAGTTTCCCGCGTTTTGATATAATCTCAACGTTTATTAGTTCCAGTTATTCCATTGTGTTATTTTTATATTGATTTATCTACTTAGAAATGTTTAGAGATTCAACGTAATCTAAGTGACAGATGTTACGGTGTTAACTCGCGCCACTTTTGGATCAATTACTTGTTTTTGATTGATTAAAATATGGAAGAGACCAAGGATACCGTTGTTGAAATGGAGTGTAACCTACCAGAGTCAGGTAACGGTAGTATTCATTTAGTAATTGCCTATTATTTTCACTCATGTTTGACGTTCGTCCATATAACCCTACCGAAATTAAGATGTCGTCATGTAACTTTCAATCCATTATGAAGTATCGTATATTTTTGCAGTTTACTAATGGCTGTAAACGATATTTGTATACCATTATTACAGTTATAATATAATCTATTATTCTCCATTCGAGGATTTCAACAAAACGATTAAATCTGTTTAGATTATCGTAATTATTGCTTGGCCAAGTATCGACCTATTTTTATAGTCGGGTTATAATCCAAACATCAATAAGGTTTGTATCTATTTTTGAGTTACAAATACATTTCCGTTAGTCGTCGCTTTTGTTATTTCTTCTTACAAATAGCATTGAATTTACGAGACGTATGAATGATTTAAGCTAGTATGCGTATTTCTGCATTTAAATTATATGGAGAGAATAATTTTAAGGTTAGAATGAAAGTTGCACTCATTTTGGTAGTACTGTTTAACATATTTGGGTATTTTCTCATGAGATATTCTCTATTCAACTATACAACAGCAATGATGACCTATTTTTTCCAACGATTTATTTTTTTACCAAAAAAAGCATGTATGCTTTCTCTCATATGCGGTAATCCATATACATATGTACATTGGTACAAGTCACAAGATGCCGTAACGATGTGTCTGAATACAAGCATCATTTACGGCCCGTTTCAATAATGTATCTACCTTTAACCTACTGTCAAATTAGCTATCAAAAGTAGCTGAAACATCATTTTTTCCTTTGTGACATGATGTTTCAGCTACTGTTGGTAGCTCATATGACAGTTGGTTAAAGGTAGATACGTTATTGAAATGGGCCATTAAACCTCTTGCCAACCAAATCATCGAAAGTTAGGAATTTTGAAGTGCAAAAACTTAAATTCTTAATTACCTCGTAATTAATTGATTCAGTGTATTGAATAACTTACATAATTATTTATCAGTTTGTCTCCTTCCGAAAGCTGGCATTTTAATGCCTGCTTTTACACATTAAAAGCTTTTATAATATTTGGGCTATATTTGCTTTTCAACCAATGGCAACGGGGGAAGACATGTTTTGCATAACATCTGTCAAAAATATGGCAAATTCCCATTACAATATTTCTTGAAACTGAATATTGTTTTTTTTAATAGAATTGATCTTAATTATATCATTTATTTTAAGTAAAGGACTAATATGAGTGCCTCTCATTAAATCTTGTAATAAAATTTTCTACTTGTTACCATATTTCCACAAGAGAGCATTTTTTTTAGAACTCAACCCATTCAAGACATAACTCAAAAAAGTAATTAAAAAGAGCCTTGAACCCAGAGCGCCTTACATAACTCTGTTCTACTGGGTCTGATTCAGACAAGTTGCTACATGTCCACAAAGAACTAGTTTGGTCTAGACAAGAGTTACATTGAACGACTTGTAAAATTAGGGGCCTCTCGCTTGCTACATCCATAGCAACGAGCGCGTCTGTCAAACCACTTGCACTTTTTCAAGGACCGCCAATATTGTTTTAATTTAATAAGGTATTTTTGTTTTCTTCTTATATAAAGTCAACTTTATAAATGGCTGTTTTTACTATCACTTTTTATTATAATGTTCTGATGTTACTACGTCAAATATAGTCAGATAAAAATAAAACCAGTTCATTCAATAATGATTGTGCCTGAACATTTGTTCTACAATTATACAAATCAAAATCTTGTATTCTATAATATCTCTGTGCCGGACCGAGAAATTGTGAACTGACATAAACTGGTCTAACATTTATCTGTTTTGATGTGATAGTTAAATTGGAAACTTGGCCCCTCATTGGTCTTTGTTGCAGTGAGCTCACATCTGAACAGACCAATGAGAGCCTTGTATCCAGGTTTATTATCACTCTTGAAAATGTATAAATGGTAGACTTGTGCTCTGATTGGTCACTATGTTGTGTCAGTCAATTTCTCGGAATTACTTGGAGAGATTATATCAAATTTTCATCTAGAAAATTTATCGAGAGTTCAATTTCTCAAGTTATTTAATGATCTTACGGAGTTTGCAATTTTCCAGTGACATATAAAAGACAATGAAAAAAAAGTAGCAGTAACACTATTGTAGTATTGTTTACATTTCCTGATTGTGCTATTGTATTAATACAACTACTGTACTATTCTCACATGGCAACCCTTTCTATAGGGGTGTCAGTTGTGCATACACAGACTTTGGTACACAAGGCATTCTCTACCAGTAAACCTTCAGTTTCGGATCCATTTCTATTTTAAGGTGTTAAAACAGTAAGAGATATTCTTCATGTTTCACTCCCATGGACTATATTCTGGAATAAAAAGCAGCCTGTAACTTAATAGCAGTGCAGCTAAATTCATGAGAGAATTTTCTTCATCAGATCAGAGGGCCTAGCACCAATGTTTTCGATGTATAGTAATGTAACATACAATTTAACTATTATTATTTATTTAGTTAGGAGATTTTATTTTTATTTCTAGTGTTAGTTAAGTATTTAACTATAACTATAATACTCTTTTTACACATAATATTTATTTGAATTGGATATTCATATTTTTGTATGATACATATTGTGGATGTTGCATAAAATTAAACCAAAATACTATGGGGTTGTAGTTTTTATTTTTAAAATTCACTTATGTTAACGATACTGTAACATTACTTTACAACAAAAAAACCGTGCAAGGCCCTCATTACTCCCATGGTTAGACACTTTACTTCCATTTTACTTCTTTATTTTATTAGTCAAGATTGGTAATACTGATTTGTACATGTTTCAGAACCAGCCCCTCAAGTTCCTCTTGTGGATGCCACAGGAGTTAGTTTGGGGACCAAAGACAATAAGGATGATTCTCAAAATCTGTTTCCAGACAGTCCTGTTTATGAGCCAGATGATGACATTGTGGTTTGTTTGCAGTTTATTTAATAAACTTGTTCATTACAGAACTTTTTTTTTTATTTTGTTTGAAAAATTTACAGCTTATTTTAATAAAATGAAGGCCAATTTTAAGTTTCTGCTAACAGTACATATGAATAACAGTGTAAAAAATATTCAAAATAAGGTGTTGATTTTCACTATTGATTTTATACAGGGAATTTTTAAAGCGTGTGTGGATCGCCAAATACGAAACTATGAGGACTAGCGAAAAACGTTGAAAGGAGTCTCGAGCCCGTTTGTTGAAACCTCAAACTGCATCATTGGATTTTTGAAAAAGTTATTAGTGTTATTAGTGTGAAAAAATTTGTTAAACATGAGAGCTTTCCCTTAGTTATTACTTCCCAGAATTTAATGCTTAGTAGGGACTTTCGGATGATAAAATAATACAGGGTGTTTTTTTTTCAAAATCAAGCAATTCAATTCCAGGCTAAAGAATCGTATTTTAATTAAATAAGATTTTTCAAAAATCCAATGATGCAGTATGAGTTTATATCAAAATCGGGCTCGAGACTCCTTTCAGTGTGTTTCGATATTCCTCATAGTTTCGAATTTGGCCATCCCACACTTTAAAAATTCAGCCTGTAAAATGTGTGACATTCATTAAAGATATTTAAATTTCCAAAGTTTGGAAACAAATAATTTCACTTTTGGCTAAAACCTTTAATATTAGTAATTTTATAAAACCTATTTTTTTGACGTGTTTGAACATTTTCACTTTCAGACTATAAGCAGTGGAACTGACGACGTTAACGTTATTTCGTCAGATACAAAAGGTATGTCTCATTCCAAACAATAAACTCTGCAAAAAATAATCATCACAACACAAGTACTAAACAAAAGTTTAAATTACAGAAGAACCAACCGCCCAGCCTAAAAGAAAGCTGTCAGATGACCCATCAGACAGCAGTGCAAAGATCCAGAAGCTAGAACTGACTGATGATGAGTTCGCCGTCTCCACCCAATCCCTGGACAATGAAGTGTCCGAGATCACTAGCGCAACCAAACGGAAGATCGAAGAGCTTGAACTTCCATCCACCTCCCGTGTCCGTACCCCTATCCGATCAAGCCCTAGGAGACTCAAAAGATCCAACAGCGCTGAATTATCCAAACCCAAAACGCCAAAGACCCCGAAATCCCGACCAGCCAGCGTTGACATCACTAAGGCAAGGAAAACACCGCGCAAAGTACCAATAGAACTTACCAAAGATAAGCCGGAAGAGGTAGTAGTTGTCTCCGACAGTTCTAGCTCGCGACCCAGCATAGAGTTCGTCGCAGAAATACCGCCCCCGAAAGTACCAGAAACTATTGCCGAGGAAAGTTCGGAGTTAGACGACTCCCAAGGATTCCATCTTGAACTTTCGCCGCCCCATGACAGCTCACAAAATGGCGAGAAAGCTAAAACACCAAGCAACAGCGATCCAGTGGTTGTCAGCAATCGGAACGAAGAAATAAATCCAGACAAAATAAGTGAAACTAGAAGTGAAGGTTACAAATACTCGGATCAAGGCAACTTCTCGCAACCTAAGTCAAAGTATTTTCATATAGAGAAGACTACAGACCAGGAAAGCACCGATAGTGTTGGCTCGATGAACTTAGATAGCCCCGAACACAATATGCCAACTGTCGCTTCCAAATTGATCTCGAAGCTATCAAACGGAGACTCATCTACCCCTTCTGAGATTGTGGAAGGCAAGATCAGTGCTGAAGACAGTGATAGTACTCCCGATATGACGAAATTGAACTCTATTAAGAGCAAGAGAGGAAAGAATGAGTCTTTCCGGTCCAGTAACAATGCTACTCCGTCGACAATTTCGCCGCTTGCGAACGGCCATTCATTGCCAATCAACACGCCGCAAATACCAGTGTTTGACGTCCATATCAGTCACAATGAGGAGAACGAATTCTTGTCTCTGTATGTCGTACGAACAGACAATGACCTCGGTATGGACATGTGTCGGGAATACCAGCGAATTTCCAAAAGGTTCACGATAGATCCGTACATGGCTGATGTGTCCGTTAGCAATTCTCCGTCGAGCGTGACCAGTGGCGGCATGATTAACTTGCCGAATAGAACCTCTTTCGCTTCTACAGTCAGTTCGACATCAACTTCTAGCAACCGAACCAGTGACGGCGCGTTCGTTGTGCCGCAACCGCCGCGCAAATCCATCGCGAACCCAGCAACATCAGTCAAGGGATACGAAGCCTTAATGAAGAAGCTACATGACATATTCTCGCATATTCGTGAGTCTTCAGTGGATGAGGGTCTGAGTGATGATAAAGTTTCTGTTGGTATTCAAACATCTGTTTCTAATGATAGTACGATGAGTAACGGTAATGCTAGTCCAGAGGAAGTTAATAAATGCGATAAGGCGACACCAAAGAGCTCATTGAAAAAGACCCGTGTGCGAGGTCGACGGCATATGGCCGGAAAGACTAAGCGAGCATTGCTGCCAACCCAACCAGAAGAGCCAGAGTACATGCATGGAATGAACTCTCCGGAAATGGTGCCAACTAACGGCGAAAACGGCGGAAAGGACTCCCCAGTGAAGTCTCCCAAAGACGAGAAACCATTATCGTCGCTGGTTGCTACGCCAAAATCTGTGAGCAAACTGAAGACGAAACGGCGACCAACGTCCCCACGGCCGGCAACTCCAGTAGAGAAAGTAGCTGTAAAGCCTGAATACCCAGGATTTGCTCCAGAGACTGTGGTGTTGGCCAAATGGGTGGACAAACGTTACTACTCGGGCAAAGTATTGGAAATAACTGAGCCAAACAAATATTTGATCAAATTCGATGATGGTCAAAGCAAGGTGTTGCTGGATGACTTTATAATCTTCGGTGATATGAAGACGTTGCCTTTGGAGGGTCAGTCGGTGTATGCTATGGTTGATGAGGAGCAGAACTATGAACCTGGGTTGGTGCTTGGCGTTGAGGAGAATGATAGTGGGACTGTGACATACAAATGTACTACTGATGGGTGAGTTGTTTTGTTTACTTAGAATACTCATTGAGAGTGCTTACTCCTCACGGTGTTTCATACAAACTTTCAAGTCCTTATTCTTGGAAATGAATGAACTGATTTTGTGAATGAAACTTGTTAAGAATACGCTAGATATTCAGGTCTAAATAGTCAGTTGAGAAATTTTTCGAAAAACAGTTTATTGGAAGAGAGAGAAAGTGATTTAGTTTTCTATAAAAAGTGAAAAATCACTATCTTTTGCACTGAACTCTTTTCTAAAAATTAAATTGCTAAATTGTCATTAGCAATATACCTTATATATGTCACCGAAAAATTGCAGAATCCGTAAGATTGTAATAAATCTCGATTAGATTATAATTTCTCGATATATTATGAAAAAATCGTTTTGAATAGAATGAATCCCATCCAAATTCAATAATTTCCAATATATCCGTGTCTTATTTAGAAATAGTAGTATACAATTTCAAGCGATATTTTACAATCTTACGGCGTTTGCCATATTCCGGTGACATATATATAATATAGCAATTTAACTTATATTGCTAATTCTCTGTCGGAACTATGTCTGATATGTCAATGTACTAAGTCGGAGACTAGTGCCGTCTATGGCGTGTGATGCATCTGTGATTGGAGATATCTGTTTTCGGTGGTCCCCACAAGCTGTCACGGTGGTAGTGGTTTGTTTAACATAAATTTATTAATAAAATCCGTCATAAAACATAATGAAACATTTGTTCCTCGTTCTTTCAGCGATACGGTGGTTATGGTGACAGCCAGCGAGCTGTACCTGACGGAGGACCAGGCGCGCTCGCTCAAGGAGTCCGCGCGCACTCTCTCGCCCTCCGCGCCCTCCACTCCACGCCGCAGACACCACAGGGAGCTGGACCTTGATAATATTATACAGGTAAACATTTCATACAGCGACACGTTACTCATGTGACAGCTAGCGAGCTGACTCTGACGGAGGACCAAGTACTTAAGCTGCATCCGGTGAAACTGGAAGGCGACTGGGTCAGTTCTCAACGAGACGCAACGAGACGAAGAGTACAGTTTTTTCGCGCTGTGCAGATCGGCGACTTACAAAGCATTGCGACACCGCGAGACGTATTCAAATTAGTGAGGCTCAGCACGGCGGCGTCACGCTGCGTCGCGCTGCGCCTTGTGGGAGGTGCAGAGCGACGCGCGCTTCTTTTAATTTTCTTACTGAAATGTGGAACATTGTAAAAAATCATGTGTCTCCAATCTCCAATTATAAATTGAGCATTCGACAAAGAATGACTTGTGTCCTACTAAAACCTTTAAATTATTCTACCTAGCTTTTTATTTAAACTTTATGTATAGTAGTGGTACAAGGGCGGACTTAATGCATCAAGGCATTCTCTACCAGTCAACCTTTTTGCCAGTCTTGCCGCCCCAACTATGCTGGCGTAAGCTCCCAGTCTGACTGGTTGCTGCTGAGTACCAGTATTTAACATGAAGCGACTGCCTATCTGGCTACACAACCCAGTATTTTTTTATTTCCCTAACCTATATTGTCCCACTGCTGGGCAAAGGTCTCCCCCATTGCTTTCCAACGCTTTTTGTGTTTTGCCATCTCCGGCCAATCCGTAAGGAACGAGTTTAAATCGTCACGCCTGCGTTTCTTTGGCCTGCCTCGGCTATGACGCCCGTCCTCAGACACCCACTGCGTGACGATCTTGGCCCATCGATCTTGATACATCCTGTAAGTGTGACCCGCCCAGTCCCATTTTAGCCTCGCAGACTTGTCACCAACGTCGGTAACCAACCCAGTAATAATATAACCTTTAATATATGTAAAATGTTCTTATCGACATATGAATGTATTCCAGGGCCCCCGTAGCGCCCGCAGCCGCGACAAGGGCAGCAGTTCGAGCGCACGCAAGCGGGTCGCCTCTCCCAAGAGTCCCAAAGCGTCCACGTCCGGTATTTCAGGTAAACTCGAAACATGACATTGTTTATCATCGCTGAATATGTAGTGTAGTATACAATAAAGTCGGTATTTTGCCTGTATATGTGCGTTTATTTCTTCCACTCAATTGATTTTGATGTGATTTCACTGTGATTTTCTTATGGAAGGTTTGTGTATATTCAACATGTAATATTGTAAATACTGTGGCGTAAAGTCGTTGTTGTGTTTAAATGTTACAATATCAGTAAATTGCGCAAGCGACTTATGTTTATAAGTCGCTAGTATTATCATAAAATCATGCTCGTTACACGAGTGGCTCCTGTGACTCATGATGTCAAATTATTTAAAGTTACATATTTCTCATACTCGACTTTAAGTCAGAATACCTGTCAAAATTTGGCATTAAAATGGGGGACACTTCTTAACTGAAAATACTCAAGAAACCTTCCCACTTACCCATATTGGTGACTATTACCAAGCATAAATCCTGACTCCAAACTGCTTGAGAATATCTGAACGAAAAATATCAAAAAAACACTGCCCAACCTGGGAATCGAACCCGAGACCCCGCGCTCAGCAGTCGCGCTTTATACTACTAGACCAGCGGCAATACAGCACGTGGGTTGAGTAACCTTGGAGTTATTTTTTTTTGTTGTTGAATTAAGTCTGCTATTTCGGCTGTATTGATACGGCCCGGATAGCTCAGTCGGTAGAGCATTGGACTTTTAATCCAAGGGTCCAGGGTTCAAGTCCCTGTTCGGGCGGCTTCTTTTTATTGTTTAGTATTTTAATTGCATCTTTTGGTTATTATTAGGTGTTTTATTTTTTGTTAATAATCAAGTATTTCAAAAGCGGAATTTATTTCTTAAAAATATGTATCATAATTGCTTTTTAATACTAATTCCAATATGCCAAGTTCGCCCCAGCGAAAATTTACTAAATTACGAGTTTAAAGTTAGTAGTTTAAAAAATACAATATTTTAACTTTTCCTGCTTTGTACATCTTGGAAACTTCTTTGTTTGTAAAAAGTAATCCCCACTTATTTAAAAAAATGGCCACAGTCAAGAAATTACCCATACATGCTCAATATATGAACACATTATGCCATGTTAAATGTAAAACTGCACTGATGAAGAAAAGTTTCTTTGGTATTGCTCCCCAAGTTTTTAATAAAGTTCCAAATGCAATTAAATGCATGAAATAATTTTTCATAATTTTTGAATTAATATTATATTTTATTTTATTTTATTGTAATGCAATTGTAATTTTTGATAATTTTAATCTCTGCTGACATTGTTTTTTTTTTTTTTTGATTATGACATTTAGACTATTTTAATTTAATTAATTTCGACGACTGTAATATTGCTGACATTGTTTTATCTTTCTTTACTATTTTATTTAACTTTTGACAATTTTTATTTGTTGACATTGTGGGATTTATAGAATTAATTTAATTTTGATCACAGCATCACTATTTTGTATGCCTGTCGGCGGAACATAGGTTGGACCAATCACTTTATATACATAAGACCATTTTACCCTGTGTTCACAAAATAAAACGAATTTTGAATTTTTGAAAAGTGCGTGCGACTTACAAAATATTCATTGAATAGTTATAATAGTCATAAAATATCTCCCGATAGATTCACACGTAGGTTCTGGAAAACAAATAATCGCTTAAATAACATGAAATATTTTGTCAACTGCTGTGATTGGTTATATTAATTATCAACAGCTAATTTCAACGCTTGATTTGCTTTACATTTTTACCTGGTGATAATTTCGTACCAGGAACCAATTATTATTTATTTTATAAAAATGTATTAATTGGTTAGTAAACACACAACTTAGAGACTCCAAATGAACAATAGGGAATATGCATGCAATTTTTTTATTTGCAAAATAAAATACTTATTATCTCTAGTAAACAATTATGAAAGAATTTTTAAAATACTTTCATCACTGATGGAAGTTATTTGGCTTCAAAGTTGACAATTAGAAAGAGAAGTCCGATACAAAATGTGACGTCAAATACTATGACGCCTATACAGCTGCCATAGAAAATGGCGTTTTCGCGAGAGGGACAGATATATATTTGTTTAAAATAGTTATATCTCTTTTGTGTTTCGGTCAATTCCGATTCTTTTTTCATTGTTAGTATTATATTTTTGTATAGTTCTAGATAAACTGTTCAGATAATAAAAAAGAAGTTCATGCATATTCCCTATTAAACAACAACAAGGTACTTATACTATATTTGGCACTTCATCTCTTCATCCTATTCAGAAGATATCCATATTATACTTTCAAGAATGTTTCTTTTTAAAAGATAAAGGTATAAAAATAAATAGATAAGCATTAGTGTAGGTCAAGAAAACTATGATAAACGTTGATAACATTGACATGACAAAAGTCTTCAAGTATTTCATAACATGAGTACTTTTCAAGTGACTGACAAACAAATATTATATAAGTAAACATGTTTTTTTTTTTGAGGATGGAATATCATCAAATGATGACTTCTTCCGCTTTGGGCGGAGCGGAAGGGCGTGTCAGACTCTTACTGACTAAAACCCATCCGTGTTCCTTCTATAGCCCTTAAGTTACGTTCCAGGGCCGCGGTGACTCTTTCGAACATATTCCGCAACCAAGTAAACATATTACTACGGCATTTATCAGTTATGATCTAATAATGTACCTTTGATAACTAGGTTAAAAATAATTGGTTGGCTATTTATTTGTTTCCATGTGTATAATATAAGATAGATTTGAGCGTGGCTTTTCTCTCGTGAACATTCTCTTGTAAACCCTATTTTTTTCCAGAATAGGAAATAGGCAGTAGCTCTCAACGACAATTTAGCTTTCTAGTGAAAATATTATTATTATTAGTAAAAAAAACACGTTAAATTATTTTGACCAAGTACCTCTAGACCAAGTTCCTATCCCCAAAAATTCGGCATATAACACTACACTATACACTATAGGCCGAATTTTTGGGGATAGGAACTTGGCTTTTTCACATATTTGTTTTTTTGGGAATTTATTATTCAAAATGTCTTGTTTCTCAATTAGAGAAAAAAAAAATAATCCTTTAGTAAATAATCCTTTTGTTGTGTAAATGATAGTAATGAAAATATTTCCGTGTATTTTTATTTGTGATATTATTATTATTTTTTCATCAAGAATAACGATTTAATCCTTCAAATGTTCTCGGGACTTGTTTCCATACCAATTTTAAAGTTTTTTTTTGTCGTGGAAAACAAATAAAATAAAATTTTCCGATTTTTTTCTTCTTCTGGTTTCCTGTATCTCCTCAACGATTTAAAATAAAGTTTTGAAACCTTCCAGTAATCTTCAACTAGGTGATAGTAATAAATGGTCCTGTTTCATCAAGTTGTGGTTATGTGTGGATAAAATCAGCTGGGAATGTTTCGTGTAATATACACACTGTGTGCGTTAGGCCGGAACTTGACCTGGCGCACTACCGTCTTGTGATAAATAATGTTTTAGAAGACGTTCCCATAACGAAATAAATCATTTTGAGTTAAAAAAATGGGATGAGATTATTTTGTTAGTCAAGTACCTACTAAAAAAAACAATTGATTCTAAGAGCCTATATAGTAAGGATTATTTTCAAATACCAACAGTAGTAGCTTAGAACCTAAAAAAATACTAATGTTTGTCAATTTTCCTAATATTTGACTATAAACCTCAATTTATCTTGGCTACCTAAAAAAATATTTAAACATAGTAACATACTAGAAGATGAAGGTTCCATAGACGACATCTCCAAAAAAAAAATTGCGTGATAGTTTCGAGCAAAAAAATATTTTTTGGTTGTTATTCATGAAATAGCTTGACATAAGTAGGTTTGCTTCACTGTAGTAAGTGTAGTAACGAACTGGGTTTGTTATGAGGCATTTAAATGGTGTCAAATAGTACCTTAGTATTCTAATTAAGCAATATAAGAGGGTATTCTAAAATCACATTATTATTTTTGAATTTTCGGCACGTTTTGGGGGTCTTTGCCCCAAGTTGCGCCGTTTGGATTGGTGCCGCTCAATGTATGAAAAGTATGACGGAAGTGACTCGAATACTGTGTATGACATCGTCACAGGTGACGAAAGCTGGATATATTGTTTCGAACCCGAAAACCAAAAACAATCTGCGCAATTAATGTTTCCATTCAAAGATTTGGCGGCAAAAGTAAAGAAGGGCAGAAGTCAAGGGAAAAAAGTGATTGCCTCATTGTTTGGACATAAGTCATTTCGCAACAATAGTGTATATTACTGAAAAAAAAAATTGTCCGTAAGATAGATTTCCAAAAAATATTGGACATGTATTTTGTCTTTTTTACATAAACAAAAAATGAAGACGATACAGTGCGTTGAAAACACGCGTGACATCTCTACGGTGGTATAATTTTTACCAGCGACGTGACGTCACGCGTGTTTTCTATCTACCCGACGGACTAATTAGATTTTTTCAGTAAAATACCTGCAGATGGGTATGAGTCATTGTTTATCAGTTGTCTTGGAAAATGTTAGAAAGCAGCGTCCTCCTTCACCATGACAACGCTCCAGCTCACTCAGCCAGACGGACTGTCGAATATTTGTCCATCGGTGTGGAGTTCCCGACCTGGCACCTTGTGACTGATTTATTTTCAAAAATAAAAGATAAACTTCGAGGAATTCGTTTTATGAACCAAGAAAATGCGTTTGAAAAAGGCGTGTAAGTGAACCCTGGAGAAGATCGGGTCCACTGCTTCAGTCAATGGTTGCATCGCATGTGACGGTGCTTAAAAAGGAATCGAGACTACTTCGAAAAGCAATAAAAATATTAACAGGCTTCTACATCTCGTTTTTTTATTTTCTCAAAACTTTCAGTGTGACCCACGTATCGTACGTAGGACCGGACCGAGCACACTGCCTTGGTTTTTTTAAGGTTTTTCTTGTCTTATTCTAGAGACTATTTAGAATGTAGGAATCAAATACAAACTCATCCGGTAAAAGAGAGCCTGCTGCTCTTCAGTTTATGTATAAGGCCTTCATGCCCTTCTTTGACAAATGCTTGTGCGACGGCTAGAAACACAATACCTTCCAAGATTCTTATATGATGACCATGACTGAAAAATCGGCTCGCAGTCTAGGTACCTAAAAAAAGAAAGGGATCATGAACGTTGAAACACAAAATATTTCTACACAATAATGCACAGACAGCTACCGGTGCACGCACAATTATCTTCCAGTTGGTTTGAAAAGTAGTCTAGCTAGTATCTTTCACTGCATTCAGAGAAACTAAATCTCAACTAACTCGCTACGTTCGTGAGTTAACTCTGATATCCTTAATTGCGGTCGAGATTCAATATGATGCCCATGACACAAGACACTGCTTTATCTCCTCGTCTACTGTTATAACTCCGATCTCCTCATCCCAGGTGGAAAAGCCAAGAGCACCCCGCTGGCTCGCAAGCGGCTCGCTAGCGAGAGCAGTGAGATGAGCGAGAGCAGCAACTCGGCGCCGCCCGCGCGCCTGGAGGAGGTGGCGGGCGTGGAGCCCGAGGTGCAGCGCACGCCCCGGAAGATTGACGGCGTTAAAGGTGAGCCGCTATGTAAGCAAAGAAATATACGCGCTGACACCATATGCATGAATAATTAAAGCTACATTCCACTCAAGGGTAAGTTAAATACCTGAGGTGGTGTTCATTTGTGCCATCTGTTTGTGCAGTAGTCTCCTACAAGGTATTGGTGTTAAGCAAAGGTACCTGCTGCCGTATGTTGGCTTATTTAAGTTGATCAGGTGGTGAACGAGCTGGTGAGGAAGTGGTCTGGACTGGAGTCTTTTCCAATCTCACTTCTGATATCCTGCCGATATCAGAAGTGGGATTATTCTACCAATCCCACTTCTAATATCCTTCCGATATCAGAAGTGGGATTGGAAGAGACTGCCTTCGAGGTGTTTTTTTAATAGCGTGGCGTCAGTGATACGAACTAATATGGTTTAAAACTATATTGGATAATAAAATCTAATCTAAAAAGGCACGTACTAACTGGTGATAGTTGCGATACATGCATTTATGGAAATGCACGCAGCCAAAAGTGCTGAGCTGTTCGGTTGCAAATATTGTACCGAAGAGGTACATATTACTAATCAATTAGGTATACTTTAACAAGAAGATTTTGGTTAGTGATCGTTTAATGATAATTATTTATAATATATAAATGCCACGTGGTGTTATGGTTGGCCTTCGCGCTAAAACGTTTATTTTGTCCTGTTACGTGAATCATAATGGATTCATGATATTGCTTAGCAACTTTCGCTGCTTTGAACTCTGGCAAAAGCTTAAGCAAAATACGCGCTTTTACACAAGATGCGGGTATGAGCCAAGTATAAATAATAAATACTTAAGCTTAGCTAAGTCCAACCTTTGTAAGTTGTCTTTAAAGCGCCTTACAACTGTCCCCCTAAATGCACTGCAATAAGAATCCATTTGACCAAGTTGCTAAGGTGAATATTACTACTTTCTAACTTACCTATTTGTCAGCAGTGTCACTGACACAGCAAGAAGAAATCTAAGAACCAAAAAACACTATCAAGCAGCTATGAAGTTAACTGGTATATCATTTCAATCAATAATCACACTTACCCATCAAAAATTAAATCACATATTTACCTAACATTATCTCTCCCCAGCCGGTCCCCTGCAGTTAAAAGGCGCGTCTAAACAGAATATTGGGAAGAAGAACTCGAAGCTAACTAAGTTTGAGAACGACGAGGACACGGTATCTAAAATGGGGCCGATACCGGGACCGGATTCCAAGCTGTTTGCTGGTCTGCACTTTTTGCTGACTTGCACTGAGCCGCCGAAGCGAACGCGGACCGCTGCTACTACTGATAAGGTAACTATCATTAGGCCTGCGTCTCGTTAGTAGGCAGAGGTGTGTGTCATCCACATTGGCCATCGACCACAGCAACGCGTGGCTGGCGACAAGCTGTTTACATGATTTTTAACACATATTGTATGGAATCGCCGCACGAGCCACCGGTGGCGGCCACTCGTGACTCAGTGTCCGCGACACTAGTACATGCAACTATTAGTGGCGGCCACCGACTACCTTCATTTTCGCGGTGCCAAAGGACGTGACGTAAGACAGCCACCGGTGGCCAGTTTGCGCGGAATAATAAATAAATAGATTCTTTTCACGATCTTGGTTTTTAAGTATGAATAAAAATGTATTACACACGCGACTGGCAAAATTAATTTAAAATTAAATATACAAGTATCCCAATATGATAGTCACACAAACTTAATTCGCATTTCCACACATGGAACAAAATCTTGTTTGATATTATTGATAGGGACACATTTGGCCACATTCTCACCAGATTGGTTTCCACCAATGATGTGATCGACGATGGCGCATGCTAGATGCTTTGTCTAGAAGTAACTTATTCACGCTTCACTTATAACCCCCAGATTGTAGCTTACCTCAAAAGAAATATACAAGTGTCTGTCTGCTAACAAATTGAATTTGCAAATTGTCACCGAATTCAGTCGCTTCAACATATCTTGCATATAGAAATGCCTTCTTAGAAATCTCTTCTTCAAGCTCCTGTGACCGTACAAGCATTTACTATCTTTGAACGTTTGAAAGTATCAAATCTTCAATTCTCCAGGCCACCCAGAGCGCGGAGACCCGCCACTACTCGTCAGAAGAAGACGGCGAGACCACCTCGTCAGTGGCCGGCACTGACACCGAAGACCTTGAGTTTTGCGACCGACCCTTCAACAAGGAGCGCCTCAAGGAACAGCTGGAGGCCGGCGGAGGGATTGTGTACAGGTAAATACTACGGCATCAAGCCTGTAGTCCCCAGAAGGAGGATCAGTGGTTTTACACCCACAAATGGGCAAAGTTTAAATTGAAAATCACATTTCACTTTGCTTGTGAGGAGCTAGCGCAGTGGCGACAGTGGCCACCCATCCTCTCCCGCTACCTCGCCCGCTCCCTCCTTAGTCACCGAGCTTTCACTCTGAACGAGCACTTAAATAAAACTTCGTGCGACTTTCCACGAAAACTAACCTAACAACTCTTTCCAGCCACTTCGACGACGTACCCAGAAACAAATACACCGTCTGCAAGTTAATCGCGCCGCGTCCCTGCCTCACAGCCAAGTACATCCAGTGCCTCTCAGCAGACATCCGCTCAGTGTCACACGGCTGGGTCATCATGAGCTGCATCGAAAGCACGCTGCACGACATCGACTCTTTCGCTCTGCCGGCTGGCTGGTCTATACTCAAGCAGAGGTTCATTAACTGGGTGAGTAGTACAAGTACATCCAGTGCCTCTCAGCAGACATCCGCTCAGTGTCACACGGCTGGGTCATCATGAGCTGCATCGAAAGCACGCTGCACGACATCGACTCTTTCGCTCTGCCGGCTGGCTGGTCTATACTCAAGCAGAGGTTCATTAACTGGGTGAGTAGTACAAGTACATCCAGTGCCTCTCAGCAGACATCCGCTCAGTGTCACACGGCTGGGTCATCATGAGCTGCATCGAAAGCACGCTGCACGACATCGACTCTTTCGCTCTGCCGGCTGGCTGGTCTATACTCAAGCAGAGGTTCATTAACTGGGTGAGTAGTACAAGTACATCCAGTGCCTCTCAGCAGACATCCGCTCAGTGTCACACGGCTGGGTCATCATGAGCTGCATCGAAAGCACGCTGCACGACATCGACTCTTTCGCTCTGCCGGCTGGCTGGTCTATACTCAAGCAGAGGTTCATTAACTGGGTGAGTAGTACAAGTACATCCAGTGCCTCTCAGCAGACATCCGCTCAGTGTCACACGGCTGGGTCATCATGAGCTGCATCGAAAGCACGCTGCACGACATCGACTCTTTCGCTCTGCCGGCTGGCTGGTCTATACTCAAGCAGAGGTTCATTAACTGGGTGAGTAGTACAAGTACATCCAGTGCCTCTCAGCAGACATCCGCTCAGTGTCACACGGCTGGGTCATCATGAGCTGCATCGAAAGCACGCTGCACGACATCGACTCTTTCGCTCTGCCGGCTGGCTGGTCTATACTCAAGCAGAGGTTCATTAACTGGGTGAGTAGTACAAGTACATCCAGTGCCTCTCAGCAGACATCCGCTCAGTGTCACACGGCTGGGTCATCATGAGCTGCATCGAAAGCACGCTGCACGACATCGACTCTTTCGCTCTGCCGGCTGGCTGGTCTATACTCAAGCAGAGGTTCATTAACTGGGTGAGTAGTACAAGTACATCCAGTGCCTCTCAGCAGACATCCGCTCAGTGTCACACGGCTGGGTCATCATGAGCTGCATCGAAAGCACGCTGCACGACATCGACTCTTTCGCTCTGCCGGCTGGCTGGTCTATACTCAAGCAGAGGTTCATTAACTGGGTGAGTAGTACAAGTACATCCAGTGCCTCTCAGCAGACATCCGCTCAGTGTCACACGGCTGGGTCATCATGAGCTGCATCGAAAGCACGCTGCACGACATCGACTCTTTCGCTCTGCCGGCTGGCTGGTCTATACTCAAGCAGAGGTTCATTAACTGGGTGAGTAGTACAAGTACATCCAGTGCCTCTCAGCAGACATCCGCTCAGTGTCACACGGCTGGGTCATCATGAGCTGCATCGAAAGCACGCTGCACGACATCGACTCTTTCGCTCTGCCGGCTGGCTGGTCTATACTCAAGCAGAGGTTCATTAACTGGGTGAGTAGTACAAGTACATCCAGTGCCTCTCAGCAGACATCCGCTCAGTGTCACACGGCTGGGTCATCATGAGCTGCATCGAAAGCACGCTGCACGACATCGACTCTTTCGCTCTGCCGGCTGGCTGGTCTATACTCAAGCAGAGGTTCATTAACTGGGTGAGTAGTACAAGTACATCCAGTGCCTCTCAGCAGACATCCGCTCAGTGTCACACGGCTGGGTCATCATGAGCTGCATCGAAAGCACGCTGCACGACATCGACTCTTTCGCTCTGCCGGCTGGCTGGTCTATACTCAAGCAGAGGTTCATTAACTGGGTGAGTAGTACAAGTACATCCAGTGCCTCTCAGCAGACATCCGCTCAGTGTCACACGGCTGGGTCATCATGAGCTGCATCGAAAGCACGCTGCACGACATCGACTCTTTCGCTCTGCCGGCTGGCTGGTCTATACTCAAGCAGAGGTTCATTAACTGGGTGAGTAGTACAAGTACATCCAGTGCCTCTCAGCAGACATCCGCTCAGTGTCACACGGCTGGGTCATCATGAGCTGCATCGAAAGCACGCTGCACGACATCGACTCTTTCGCTCTGCCGGCTGGCTGGTCTATACTCAAGCAGAGGTTCATTAACTGGGTGAGTAGTACAAGTACATCCAGTGCCTCTCAGCAGACATCCGCTCAGTGTCACACGGCTGGGTCATCATGAGCTGCATCGAAAGCACGCTGCACGACATCGACTCTTTCGCTCTGCCGGCTGGCTGGTCTATACTCAAGCAGAGGTTCATTAACTGGGTGAGTAGTACAAGTACATCCAGTGCCTCTCAGCAGACATCCGCTCAGTGTCACACGGCTGGGTCATCATGAGCTGCATCGAAAGCACGCTGCACGACATCGACTCTTTCGCTCTGCCGGCTGGCTGGTCTATACTCAAGCAGAGGTTCATTAACTGGGTGAGTAGTACAAGTACATCCAGTGCCTCTCAGCAGACATCCGCTCAGTGTCACACGGCTGGGTCATCATGAGCTGCATCGAAAGCACGCTGCACGACATCGACTCTTTCGCTCTGCCGGCTGGCTGGTCTATACTCAAGCAGAGGTTCATTAACTGGGTGAGTAGTACAAGTACATCCAGTGCCTCTCAGCAGACATCCGCTCAGTGTCACACGGCTGGGTCATCATGAGCTGCATCGAAAGCACGCTGCACGACATCGACTCTTTCGCTCTGCCGGCCGGCTGGTCTATACTCAAGCAGAGGTTCATTAACTGGGTGAGTAGTACAAGTACATCCAGTGCCTCTCAGCAGACATCCGCTCAGTGTCACACGGCTGGGTCATCATGAGCTGCATCGAAAACACGCTGCACGACATCGACGCTTTCGCTCTGCCGGCTGGCTGGTCTATACTCAAGCAGAGGTTCATTAACTGGGTGAGTAGTACAAGTACATCCAGTGCCTCTCAGCAGACATCCGCTCAGTGTCACACGGCTGGGTCATCATGAGCTGCATCGAAAGCACGCTGCACGACATCGACTCTTTCGCTCTGCCGGCTGGCTGGTCTATACTCAAGCAGAGGTTCATTAACTGGGTGAGTAGTACAAGTACATCCAGTGCCTCTCAGCAGACATCCGCTCAGTGTCACACGGCTGGGTCATCATGAGCTGCATCGAAAACACGCTGCACGACATCGACGCTTTCGCTCTGCCGGCTGGGCTGGTCTATACTCAAGCAGAGTACTGGGTTTAATTATTGGCATTAACTGGGTGAATAGTACAAGATGAAAATTTAAAGCTCTAGTATCTAGGACCTATAATGGTCATAGCTGAATGAAAAATTTTGCTGTTCTGGTATAATTGTAATGTGACTATGTAAGTACTGCTAATACTTATTATAGTTAGTTTTTGAACAGTTATGTGAGCAGGTTCTATGTGTGCTAGTCAGCACTGCATTTGAGACTATATTCGCCACAGGGATCTCCATTAACGTATACCATTTCACCAGGTGCCGCCCTCAGGCCGTCGCAACGCAACATTCTTCAAAGACAAGATCATCCTGCTATGCGGTGACCAGGACACCTTCGTGAAATTCTGGGAGCGAGTGTGCACCCTAGCCGGCGCCACCACGCGAGTGGTCAACGAGGAAGACCTCAACATGTCCGGGGCACTAGCTCTGGTGACCGAGTGGGACTGCCCACATGAAGTGCAGAACAAAGCCAACCAGGACCAAATCCCGCTGGTGTCCACGACCTGGGTGGTCCAATGCCTGATAGAGGCCCGCGTCATCGCCCCCTACTCCCACGAAAAGTTTTCATTTATGTTCGCGGAGGCAGAATGATCCTGGGACTTCAAAAAGATCCTCATAATACGTGAAAATTGACACTTGAGGTGACGCGACAGTGACGCTTAGTGTTAAGTGAAAGTAGAACAGACGAATTACTTAGTTTGCCAGTGGTTTAGGTACTATGGTGTGCGAAAATGTTGGTCACTTTTAGAATTGATCACGTTATATCTTAAGTGTGGCAATCGAAAATGCTGACCACTTTTGGAAGTCACATTTCTTCATGTAACAGACTATCGTCGACCATAATTTGACATGTTTCTAAGTGTGGCGGAGGTTTTCATAAACCAACTGCTATATGGTTGCTAAAGTACAAAGTATATTCGTTACGCTAGGCTTAAATTAACAGAGTAAAGACATGTATGGTGACAGCTTACAGTGTTTAGAGGTTTATAAATTAAGAATACAAAAAACATTTAAATGCTTAGCTTCGATGTTAATGCGATATGTTGCTATTTTTGTAAGCGAAAGTTAAACAAAATGAAACATTTTATTCACAACCTATAGCGCTGCCATTAACCACTGGTAAATAGTTGAAAAAGTGAAATAACATATGTTATAGTGTAAAACTGCAAGCAAGTGCAGGTGAAGACTTGTGATTATTCTAAAATTGAGAGTCTTGGTGTTAATAGTATAAGGAATGTGTAAAGGTATTCGTCAAATGGATTTATTATTGTTATTCAATGGCGTCGAGGTAATTTGGCCTGTATGGAATTAGTAAGTCCTTGCATGGACTAGAACATGTTCCAATAGTCTGGTTGAAGTTGCACCGGCAGCTAAATAAGCTCATTTTCGAGCACTCCAGTGTATTTAATCGTATGGTGGCTTTCGTCGACCGTATTGTCGTGATGTTGGTAACCCTTTCATGGCTTGTTGCAAATTGTGAATGTTAGTAATATGGTTTGGTCAAGGGTGTTGGATTGCTGTGTTGGTCAATGGGTTATCAAAAGTTTGATCTTCTAAAATCATAAATACTAAGAATAAATAAATTCTCTACTAAATTGGTTCATAACTTCATGTTGCGACTGATTTCTAAACTTATATCTATTACAAAAATATACTTATTCCTTCTCTAAGTCTTATCTGGTTTTCTACAAAATACGGCTTGATCTCATTTTGACAACTTATTTCATGTCGTAAATGAAGTTGAATGATGGGAAGTAGTCTAAAATGAGTTGCAGGAATCATGTATTTATAGTAAGCAACACTAAAAAGTTCAAAGACTTGCTGACTTTAAAAGAATGATAAAATAGGTAGCTAAGTATAATCTAATAGAAATAAATTGGTATTCAACTATATGGTCTCATTTAGCGTAAGAATTTACATTAAATTGTCATTTCTGTGAATAGTTGATTAAGGTCATCAATTAAAATTGTGTCGATTGAAAATCGATGTTTAGCCAAAGTGAGCTAATGATAATGTTTAAATTACTATCTTGAACAATACATTAAGGATCATGTCTTTTTGTTATTTATTTTTAAATGATTTTACTTCCATCGTCGGTAGCAAATTGGGACAATGATAAGTAATTGTTCAATTAAACTTTTCAATTACTATATGCGATCGAGTTGGAATAATGAAATCAGTGTAATGTTTCTTTTTTTCTTAATTTTTGTAAAAAATTGACATTCGTTCCTTTAAAATAATATGATTGAATCATGGATTTTTGACAGTATTTTTGTTTTTGTATCATTTTTTGACATGTAACTGTAGGATGTCACAAAATTAGAATTAAGGTGGCTCGATGTTAATAATTGTTTATTTGTTATTGACATTATTTTTTGTTTCTAAATTTTGTCTTTAACATTGTTCAAATAATGTTCTTTTTATGCTTTGATTGAGTGCAAGTGGTATTTTTAGATGATAAGTGAATAACAGTGAAAGTTGGACCATTGTCTTAAGCAGGGGTCTATCGTGGCCAACTTTCTTCAAATGAGATGCTTGATTTTACATTACATAATTATATTTATCTTGTGACAGCCACTATTGGCTCACTGCTAGACATGAGAAACTTTGCAATTTAGTTGGTTAAATAAAAACAAGTGACGAGTACTCACTTACACAAATCAAATTGTAACAAATCCTAATATTTATCTTGTAAATTATAAGAGTAAGGTTTGAATGAGATTATATAAAAAAGATGGTAGAGTCGAGGGATAGGCAATGCTAGGGACATACCTGACGATACTAGAAAATTAAGCAAATCAGTACATGGTGTATGTATAATAATTGAATTCAGTAAACTCAGTTGATCTCTGTGAAGGGAGCAATCATGTTTGGTCGTTTAAAACTTAAGGAGAATACTGGAATTATGTACAACTAGATAAATGTTGAAATTTAACATAATTCGATCTGACTTTGTACATAGACATTGTGATGTTTTTTTTTCTAATTACAGCACACACTAGTTCTTCATGATTAGTGACAGCTGTCTAGTACATTTAATGGTGTTATTGTCGGTATAGATAAGGACGTGTTTGCGTGGACGCGGCGAGTGCGATTGGATGAGAAAATAAGTTAAATATTAATCTGTGTACTACGCCAAATGCGTCTGCAAGTACTGTGGTTTCAATAAGAACTACATGTTAATCATAAATGATCCATATTATATAAATGTTTGATATCCATAGTGAAATAATTAACCGGCTTTGAGGCCTGAACATAAAAAGTCCCTGCCAAATTATTGTACATTTTAAATCCTGAAATGTAAATGTATAGTCTGGTGTTATAACACTATAAATGATATTGTACAGTAAATCATAATCTATATTCTAATCTGCGTGTGTATGATATAAGATTTGAATGTTTTGATTTAGTCTAAATAACGTACAGTATAGAAAATATTTCTATGTTATGTATGTGTGAGGCTGCCAATCGATATTGTGCTCTAATCTAAGGTGTCTAGGTAATAAATTGAGGGCTAGTGTGTGCCAACAGAATATATATATATGTAAAATTTCTTACAAGTGACCTATAGCGTGTAAGCGCATTTTTTTAGACAGTAACTGGATTTTTTACTACGTACATTTTGGCGTCATACTGTGTTGCATTTTCTTTTTGATGTTTGTTTTTTTTTTGTTATTCTATCATTGTATCTTCGTTGTAAAGGAGTCAGATAGACATGTAATGTGTAAACTATGAATAAAATGATAGAAGTAATTTTCGTTTTGTTTATTTTACACTAGCGATGCTTATTTACTGATGTGGCGAGGTGTATTTCTTTTTAAATATTGTTTTGGGAGAAACGAGTCTTCTTTCTCCCGATTTCTGAATTATGAATTTAAGTTGAAGATTTGTCCAACTTGCAAAAAACCTATCAAACATTACGTAAGGCTTGTTTTGACATGTATTTGACACGTTTTAAACTCAACATTCTTGATTTTTTGACATTGCCCTGTTTTTGACATTTTAACCTTTTGAACGCCAGAGCATAAACGCATCGGCGTGCCCCCGACGCCAAGCCACAATTCACCGCGTACAGGGCACGCGCTTGCTTGTCATGTATTACGTGACAGTGGCGTTCAAAAGGTTAATAGTGTATCATCTACCTATTGCTTCACATTGCGAGCTCGATAGCCCACGATATCGGCAGCGATTGATTACGAGTAGGTACGAGTACCTCGATAGGCCATAACATAATTAGTACCCTTATAGTGATTTATTTCGTAAAAAAAAAACAGAACTGAAAAATTTGTATTTAACGAGAAATCGGCGATGATAATTTTCGCGCGCTCGTTCAGTAGGACCACGAGTTTGAATGTTGATTCCAAGTTTGAGGAGCTTGTCGATTTCCTCAAACTTAACTAAAAAAGTAGTATACCTACCTACCTACTCCAGTAGTCTACGAGATTAGCAATGCCATTTTTTTTTAAGATTTCTCTATTAAAACTGATTTCTCCCCGAATTTATAAAACAATTGGAAGGTACTCCTAAAGAAGTTATACCTAGTGACCAAAAATTCAGATTCCTAAGTGTTGTATTTTAAGAGAAATCTCCGCGTATTACCCGACCAAATTAAGTTGTCAATGGTAATGAGCTATTTAGGAGATGTACACTCATGCACATAAATTCATGGATATCGGAATAGTAATAACAACAGTTCAATGTCTATAATGTTATACAAACTTTGTACCTAGGTGCATATTAAGAAAAAAAATTCTTAAACTTGGAACACGTTTGAAGGCGCGGTCCTGCTGAACGAGCGCGCGAAAGTTATCATCGTTGATATATGATTTTTTTAACGAAATGAATCACGTCATAGGTAAGGGTACCAATTATTTGTATAGGTAATTAGAATAGTGATCTGTTGTAGCATATGTCCCCTTTTTCGGCACTCAAGGTGGTCCTCCTGAGAGCGTGATTATCGCCGCCGTCCACCGTACCTACCACCTTCAAAGTCGATTTTTTCGAAAACTTCTGAGGTAGGTACCATTTTTTTTGTTCGAGTACTAATTAGTACCAATTAAGTAAGTAAGTATAATAATATTATTTATCTATAAAATTATTTATAAAATATGGAAGCGATTGGTGTTGGTTGTCGCCGGTAGCCACGTACATGTTTGTTCTTTCTGCTGGTAAATTCAAAAATAATGTACTAATGTACTCAAAACATTAGGTCAGTAGTGGATCATTTTAGTTTTAGTTATTTTAATTTTAATAATAATTTAATTGCTTTTTTTTGTCTTTTCGTTTTAGTATTAAATTTCGCTTTAGTTTCGATAATAGGCACCCAAAAAACAATTATTTTTTTAAAAATATTTGTTTTTTTTAAGATCTTTTATGTGTATTACGTGGAAAATGTTGTTGGTGACACTTTTGATCATTTTCTTTTGTATTGTTTTATAAAACATGTAATGTGTCACTGTTTGTTTTCCCTAATAAATAAAATAAAAATAAATGTTTGAATCGTGTAATAAAAACGATTTCCATGTTTCTCTGTAATGCGCGAGCAGCTACTGGGAAATAAAACAACGCCATCTTGTGTTATTGAATAGAAGCTTTCAGCTCGTAAGCGACATCTGAAAGCCCAACTTGCACTGCAGTGAAGTTTTTAAGCTAATCCACTAGATGTCCCTTGTGATAAACTTTTTATATTAAGCGCTAGATGGCGCTGCTAACAGTAAATTTGGAATCTTATAAATAATCATTATTATATTTTTTGTCATTCAAGCTACTGCATTGTATGCCGTTACATAACCTATTTTTGATTTTGTTCAATGTTGGCTCAATTTAAAAGATATAAATTTCAGTTCCTGCTCCTCTTCCAGTAAGTACCTAAGTAGGTAGGATTATTTATTATTTCTTGATTAAAAAAAAACCTATTATATACCTAACACTTTTTCCAACATGGAAATCGAAGAAAAGACCCAACTAGCTGCGCAATGGGGCAGCTCGGAGTTTGGAAGTTGGCAGTGTGACACCCCGTGCCTCAGAAAGCTGCTCAAGCTTTTGGTCCTGCTCCTGCGCTTGATCTCTCTCTGGTCACTAGCGGACTGTGAGAGTGAGGGAAGAGAGATTTCACTTACCTATGTCTGTTACACGCTTGTGAACTAAGTTAACTAAGTATAAGTAGGTACATAATATCTGTTGCAGTACATACCTACTTACTCCGTACACAAAGATACCCTTATGCAAGTCAATGGCTTGAGATACGATACGGGGTGACGAACTACTCAACAATACCTTTATCATTCAAACTAGAACGGTACTTATTGGCCAATAAATTCATATCCCTAACTAGGTAACCAACCGCAAACTTTTAGTTTTCTAGGTCCTATAAAATCAGGTAAGTAATATTTTGAAGATTTTTTCAGCGGAAATAAACAGAATATTTTCTTACCTAGAAAATTCCGTCCATCTAACTTTCACCAGAAAAAATATTTTATAAAAAGACAAATAAACACACTTAATAAAAACAACACCGACCTCATTGAAGATAATGAATAAAAAGCAAGACTTATTTATCACGAAACAATACAGTCAGTATGTCTGACCTGGGGTTGAATGCTTGATACCGTGGGTGAACCCGACGCAAAAGTGTATCGTTATTAACCCTAGGCCAGCATAGGGCCATGCTTAAGGTTACCTATATAAAGCATCTTTACACCGTTTTGTCAATCCAGTTAACTTCAAACACACGATATTGGTGGTCGTTTTGGGGGTAGGTGGTGTAAAAATTTGGTTGTTTTAAAGTTATGTTATTGAAACAAAAACTATGTTTAAAAGAGACTTTGAACTCTGAGTTTGTTTCGGTGTTGCTTCTCACGGTAATAGGAAACACTGGCTTCATCTACTTAGTTAAAATTGACAACAAAGATTGACGTCAAGAAGTGTTATTTAAAACCAACTTAGTTTATCATTTACGTTGATTTGTATCCATGTTTCCGGATTCAGGACTACTCTGGCTGCAATATATGAAGATGTCAAGTGATGTGAAGATTGTGAAGTTAAGTGGCAATATTGTGTTGACTGTGTGGTTGTTGCCGGCTCTTATAGTGGGTAAGGGACTGAAAAGTGGAGTAACCTGAACCTGCTCGTGAATTTGTGAAGTGAAATCTTTAGTCGAATGGATTGCAGTGCATAAAGGCTTTGAAAACCTTAGGATAGGTATACTAGGGAGTTGATACCATTTTCCTTGATTTGCTCCTAAGATGCTTTCTTTGTTTAATCATAAGATATTGGCAGCATGTTGCGAGGCAAGGAACGAACTCAGGATGACTGTGTTAATGAAAAAAAAAACAATCAATAGGTACAAACAATATTTTTCAACAGACAATCTCGAAAACTGGCTATACCCCACTATTTTTAAGTAGGACCTACACAACGAAGTGTATTTTGCACTAGAGTAACAAAATGCGCTGGCCAGCCCCTACTTGTCACGAAGACAATCGAGCGCGGCCATCATAATATTTTGTTATTCAGAATATTGATTACTTAGTTTTTTGTGTAACTTAGGTCGCCGTTTGATAGACGTGAGCATTTTTAATTGCAGTCTGCTGAATATCTGAAACTGCAGGTCCTATTTATATTTAACTCATACCGGCTACTTGACTCCTCTATAGGGACTATTATAAAAAAACATTTTATTATGAGTACTTACCAAACAGCTCTATCTCAATATAAATCTCAATCTGAGAATCAACATAGATTATACTTAGAAATATTCCAATAAATTGAACAGCTAACAATTTGATCGCGAGGAAGCGACGGAAAAGCTTTACCTAATGCAATGAAGGGATTCTACGTTTTGTTTTACTGTAACCCAGGTAGTTTTGTGAATTAAACTGGAAATATGGCTCACTCATCATAATAAAAGGATAAACTCACAAGTCCATATTCTTGGAAATTCATTAACCGATTTGAATGAACCTTGACACTCATAGATACTTACGCAAAATACCAAGGTATGTCTAAACATTTGGTAAATAACTTTGAGAGCAGTTTTAAGATTTTAGAAATAAATAAAAAAAATGGTAGGTATAATTCGCTATGTCATTGTGTTAAAGCGTCCTTATTAAACCAGTTATTTGAAACCACAAATATCCTTTGTTCCTTCAATAAACTACCTATGGTCGACACCAGACAAATTTGCAAAAACGGTCATTGCTCTTTCATTAATATCTCTTCGTAAGTACCTGAACAATAAATGGAAATGATTTGTCTTTCATTACTAGAGCATGTAAAGGATCACGATAGATATCGATTCAGGATAGCTTTATCAATGTCTTTATGTTTATTTTCGGAAATAAGTATGTCCTGTTCTTATTATGAGGTGTACAATAAAGTATATAATAAATATTAAATGTAGGTGGATCAATGACCTTTATTGCAAATTTATTTGGCGTCCACCATAGTTATAGGTAAATAGGCATTGGATAATCGACATATAGGCTTGTACCTAATAAGCAAATTTCCATACCTACAAAAGATTTTTAAGTTGTTGTAAGCTTTCTGTAAAATAAATAGAATATTATACCTATTATAATTTTATCACATAAAAATTGTTTACTCCCCAAACTTGTAACATGACTAAACTTTGTAAGTTTGTAACATAATAACTGATGCCTAAGTTATTAAGCCGCCGTTCTAAATGCCTACGACCAGTATATATTTACTTACGTAATTATTTACATTATAATTATACCGTACCTACTCTGCTATCAGCCTCTTGTCAAAGTTTATCAAACACATTTATTTCAACATCGCTCTTGTGACTATCACGCCTGTTTTAATTGGGACATTTTAATGTTGTTTTCTTTAAATAATAAATAAAATTTTAAATATTCACATGCGTTCTGTCTTATTTTCCGACCCATCGATTCCTAACTTCGAAAAGACCAGGCAGTGTGGGATTTTTACGTCACTTATTTCACCCAGTGATCACTAAATCAAAATCAAAAGTCATTTATTCAAATTAGGCTGAGTGCCAGCACTTTTTGAACGTCAAAGTTCTACATAAAGACAGTCCCCCAAAACGCCCGCCCGTCACCACTTCGTGTTGTAGCTGGGAAGAAGAAGTGGCGCAACAAACTCCCCAGCAATACATCTGTCCGTTAAGTTATAAAAACTTGTACCTATTTAGAATTCATTATCAGTACATGGAGGCCCTGTGACTTCAATAAGACCAACCAGGAACCACAAAGAGGACTAGGTAAGTAGGTACAGAGGCCAGCACATTAAGCTACAACAATCTGTCAAATTTCTTCAAATGTTTTTCAACCTGATGTCTAAAGCATTAGGTTCAAAGTTGATTGGTAAAATTTGACAGTTTCGGGTAGCTTGATGTGAGCTGGCATCTGTAGGTACATTGGTACAGGAAAATGCCACACAGACTAGACTTTTCTCCCAGAAGTCAACTTAGCTCTGTTACTTAAGGTGGAAGTGCCAGGGTAGACCGCGAAATTCAAATTTTCTCATGTTTTTTGCAATTCGCGACCGTAATACGTGTTTATTTACAGAATTATGATCATTTAGATCATCAATACAACCCTTTAAGTTCATATAACTCGAATGAATGGTTATTTCATAAAAAGTCATTCAATCGAGTTACAGGAATGATATAACCTGTATTGATGATTTAATTATTACAACTCAGTAAAGCCATATTTGTCACGGTTCGTATTTTTATCAACATACAACCTGACACTGACCTGCAAAATGCAAAAAACGTATGAAAATTTGAATTTCGCAGAAAAAAAAATCAGAATGTTTAGTAATGTGGTCTGAATATATTGCGTGCTCTGGAATTACCTCCATGGATGTACCTACCGAAATGAGTGTTATAATCGCCACTGACGCTGCTATTAATGTAGCCACCACATCCGGCCCTGGTTGATTCCATGGTCCGGAGCGAGGAGGCTTGGGAAGCGGTCACCTCCTTCTGCGAAGCAGTAATGCTAGCGAAGGAGGATGTGGGCCGCGCGAGGGAAAGGCAAGGCCTTCGCCCCAACCGCCGCCACAGGAGAAGACGCCCCGGGCGTCGGGAGTCGTAGGGCGATCCCCGGCCACCGTAGGTGCGGGCCTGCGGACGGCGAGCGTTGGGTGCTCGCTGTCCGATTACCACCAGGCCCTGGTCGACGGCGCGTTGTGTTTCACGCGCGCCTCAAAGAGATGTCAGCATAGAAGACGGGGCCCGCTAGGGCCCAGAGCCTGCCAGGGTTGCGGAATTTGTTCGAAAGAGTCACCGCGGCCCTGGAACGCAAAGGGCCTTTAGAAGGAACACGGATGGGTTTTAGTCAGTAAGAGTCTGACACGTCCTTCATCGAAGAAGTCATGTGATGACTTCACATCCTTAAAAAAAAAAAACCATCACATCAGCATCATCATGATCATCAGCCCGACTTTGCCCACTGCTAAGCATTGGCCACTCGTTTGCCAATCCACCTGCTCCTGTCCCAGCCTCATTTAGGTTCTACTCGCGGTGGCAACCAACATGGCTAGCTACTGGGCCCATATTATCCAAAAACTTAACCATCAACTCAAAAAAAAGAAGAATCAAACTCTTTTGGTATTTACCACCGGGTCGTTTTAGCTTTTCAGGTCACAAAGCGTATTTTCGACGATCAGAAAGCCTCCAAGTTCTAAAATAACTCCAGTCGCCAGACATCGCCAGGGGACGTATCGTAGCCACCGCACCGATAAACAGAAGACATGTCAGTCCAAAGATAAGCTTTATGAACGTTATAAATGTTACAAACGAGCACTTGTTTACGTCCTGCTATCGTGGCTGATAAAGAACGCTGAGATCATTTCTCATACGGTCCATATAAGCAATATTGTTGTATGATTGGTTCGTTTTAGTTATGTTTCTTTCGTTATTTTAGGAGTTTTTTAGTTGGAGGTTTCAGCTCAATTTATCGCAGTTTCCAACTTGGAACATTCACCTAATACAAAAAAAAGTGGGCGTCTCGGGATGCCCGACAGAAGTGATAACTTAAACTAATCTAAGTTGAACTAGCTGTGGGTTAGAGTGAGAGGGGAAGAGCCTGCCTACCGCCGTCGTATGCGTGAGAGAAAGGGTAGCCAGACAGACTGGCGCCGTAACGCGTTACGTTACGCAGCGGTTTACGGAGGGTAAACCGGTTCGTAAGATGTTATCACTTCAAAAAAACACTGTTGGTATAAAGGTGCCTTAGGCATTTTCTACCAGTCGACCTTAGGGTGGTCCAGAGAAAGAACATGGCAGATGCAACTTAATGGAACGATAAACAGAAAATGAAATATAAATATATACTTTTCCTATTTACGTATTTTGTATAAAGTGTGGAAGCATAGTAGGTCTATGAAATACGGTCTATTGAGGTATGCGGAACAGAGAGTAAAGTCCCGCATACCACCACTGATAAATGGGAGGATCCTCCGACCAGACGGTTGTTGTGTCCGGTGGGCCCGATAGTTGATATTCGGACTGTTGTATATGTTCAAATCGCACGGAGAACTTTGCTTGCGCGGTGCAGGATGTTGTTGTTAGTTCGTCGTAGATGGCGCTGCGGTTCTTTTTGTTGCCGTACAAATTTCACTTCTTGGTTTTTTCATGCCGCTACGCTTCTAGTAGTTCGGTTCCAATTTCAATGTTTCATTGGATTAGGCAGAAATATTATCTTATGTTTAAAATAAGATTTTTTACCGTCTAGATTTTTAATAGTTTACACAAAATATAATTTCACCTTATACCTTCACCCCATTTTGAAAATATATTATTCGAAAAAAACAAAAAAACAGTTCATGACAGTATATCTTTACCCGATAACAACAAGAAACCGTTTATTATCATAACGGCTATATATCCCGATACTCCAAATGGTAAGAGATAGCATTCGCTGTCCTCCAGGGACTCTTTCCCTCAGTATTTGATTTTTTGAGGGTTCTTTTAACACCATATTATTCTTATCTACGGTGCTTGTCGATGCCATATATTTTGGGGTTTTGTCTATGATTTTTGACGATTTTTTTATGGAGGGAAAACTAAAGTTATGGTGAGATATGGTACAAAGAAAATTCAATTCCATAGTTATAGTATTCTTTTGTTTTATCTCGTTCTCTCTGTGGCTTTCGTAAATATACGAGTAGGTATCTATGGAACATGAAACATGCAAAAAACTATGGTAGACACCAGATAAATGTGCAATAGCGGTCAAAGACCCACATACATTTATTGACGTTCTTAATATCAAAACCAGAAATAAATACAGAACGCTGTCCTGAATCGACTTCTATCGTGATTCTTTACGTTCTCTAGTAATGAAAAACGGTTCATTATTTATTATTCGGGTAGCTTCGAAGGGATATTACTATTATGAACGTTTTTTTGCGGAAAAATCAACCATATTTTTTTTTCACATACTTAATTAATTTCATAAAGTTTGAATCTATACTCATATTATAAATGCGAAAGTAACTCGGTTTGTCTGTCTGGCAATCTCACGTCTAAACGACTGAAAAATTTTCATAAAACTTGGCACAAGGGTAGACCATATCTTGGATAATGACATAATGACACCTACTTTCTTTCCCAAGAGTATGTTCCCTTGGGATATTTCCCAACATTCACGCAGGCAAAGCCTCGGATAGAAACTAGTAAATAAATGTCAGTTCTACAGGTACGTTGATGTTCGATGTGCAAGTATCATAACATATTTTACTATATTAGATTGATTCAAATGAACCGCCACCCGTCCATTGAAAGGTTCATTAGAAAACCAGCGTCAGACAGCATCAGTCTGTCTGACAGATCGCTGAAATGGACCTTTTTAGTGCAGTCGTGAGACACACACTTGGTTCTTAGCATACCTACATTTCTTTTTTTATTTTTTATTTCTATGTACCGTGCGTGTTTCATGTAAGTGCTAAATAAATATTATTCTTTCTTTCTTTCTTTTCTTTTTCTATTTTAGCCACATGAATCTTCCTCTTCAAACATTTTGGTTCGATTTCGAGCAGGTTTATACTTAAATAGTCGAGTATTTACGCACGTGTGGACTTAGCATAAGGCCACCTCCACAAATCACGAAATGCATTTATATCTAAACGTGATTATTGTTAATACATAAATGCTCGTTTCACTTACCTTCCACCTTATTCATTCAATCCCATTACATAGTCATAATCCCTATATGATCGTAAATTCTCATCCACATACTGAAAACATCCTGAAAGCCTATCAAACCGGTGTCGATGTGTGAGTGTCGTTTCAGCCGATCGTTTCAGCCAATGGAGACGCGGTAGGGTCGTGACCCCGCCAATGACGCGGGGTCACGCCTAGCGTGATTACTTACTGAAAGTGTGACGTCACTGTGCCTTAAGTTGGGTATAAGTTGAGGTTTTAGGTGGAGTGTGTTTGATTGGACTTATATTATAACTATGGCAGTAGCGTCCCGCCCATGATTTGTAGGGATGTAATCTACTTGTATGGTAATATGTAAAAATGTCAACTTGTCTCTTAATTGTATAATAATATATGTACCTACATAATTTTTGTAAGTGGATTTGAAAACTGTATGTATAAATCGGCTGAGTAGTTAAAAAGAAATCGGCACACATGGACAGAAAAATGCCAAAGGGTTTTAAAATAATATGATCACACGACTTTCAGGAATAAAACAATAATAATTTAAACAGATTTATTAATCTGTTTAAGTGATTATTAACAATGTAGGTAATTTTAATCTGATAGAGAAGAGACTGGACTACATATTTATAAAATTAACTAACATAGTATTAAGTGCTACTAACACCTACTGTGAACCAAAAGTTGTCTTTCCACGAATGAATAAGTATTATTATTATTAATATTTGTATGTGTTTGACAATATCGGGACCCTGAAGTTCCGGTCCTTTGGTGCGTACGAGGGGCCGAAGCCAACTCGCAGAGGCCCCGTTAGACATTTCAAATGGAATGAGGCACCAACCGACGAACATCCCTGTATGCACTATGAAAGTATACCCAAGGACAATTCCCAGTTAGTGCAGGTCTATTGCAGAATATGGAAACAAAAATGAAACGGACTTGGGTGGTTTAGTGGACTGGTAATCGTAAACTATGTAACAACTACTGGACCCTGCCTGACCACTGACAATTAACAAGGCTTTAAATGGCAGAGGGTGACTTGCAAACTCAATAAATGGGACCCTGAAAAGGTTGCTAGCACAAAGTGACGTAGCACCAAGGGGGCAACATATCCTGAGGTGCTGGAAGAGGGGAGAGGTATACCACGGCTATCAGGACAATCCCGGAAGTATGGTCAAGATCCCTACCAGCATCTTACTGGATTATACATCCTTCTCCCAATCACGTTTGCTCTTGCGAATCTCCACTCAGACTGGCCAATTAAGGCAAGAAAGAGGTGGGAGCTCTATTCCTCGCCAGTGTTCACCTCGGCCAGCCAATAAAGACAAGCCGGAGATGAGGAATAAGACTTCTCCCGGGAGATCAAGTCCGTGGGGTCACTACTGCCCAACAGTTCGCTACAAAACTGCCTTGCAGATTGTATCTCTTTTTGTCTGGCCCCTCACCCTAGGTCTAAGGTTTATTGGGGCACTCAAGCCTCACCCCGATGTCAACGTAGACGTACAGCGGTGGGTTATTATTAATAATATTATTTATTTTAGATACCTTGGACATATGTTGTTCTCTGATCTGAGAGACGATGCAGACATAGAGCGAGAACGCAGGGCGTTGTCTGTAAGGGCGAATATGATTGTCCGCAGGTTTGCTCGTTGTACCACTGAAGTGAAAACCACATTGTTCAAGGCATTTTGTACATCCTTCTACACGAGCAGCCTGTGGGTCACGTACACGCGCGGACAGTACAGCGCCTTGCGTGTGCAATATAATAATGCATTCAGAGTGCTGATGGGGCTGCCCCGATTCTGTAGCGCATCAGGGATGTTCGCCGAGTCACAAGTAGACTGTTTCTACTCTACTATGCGAAAACGGTGCACATCCCTGGTGCGCAGGGTTCGGACTAGTTTCAACGGCATCCTGAGGACATTCGCGCAGAGGTTCGATTGTCAGTACCTGAACCATTGCTGTATGGTTCAATTACTGAGCAATCGAAACCAGTAATATGTATGTTTGGATTTTTACATGTTTTTATGTGTGTGTTTTTGTTATTATTTTGTTATGTGTAATTATTATGTGTAATGTGTGTGCTATGATCCATGTTGGTCGAAATAAACGTTTATTATTATTATTATAATACTTGTTATTCCGATTTGAAGTCCACAAATACAAAGTCGCTCGCAGCAACTAAAATGTACATAAACATATATATAACACTGATTACACTTACATGTATAGGTACATATACATAAGTACGTAGGTATGTTAACGCAACGCACCAGGAAAATGCACAATCGTATGGAAATAAGCAGTATCAATGCAATTAACTGCACTCGATCTTATCCCAAAGCAATAAGGGTTATTTTAGCTACAGCTACTTAACACGGCTTCACTCGGTCTGTGACCTCTACGCATATAATGAGTAGTGGAAAGAAATACCACTTAGTGAAGTAAATTAATGTAAAATTGTTATTGTTTTAACTGTCGTTCAACTTGGAAACATTCTCTGTTGATCTTAGGTAGGTATAAGTCACTAGCGGTCGTAACGGTTAGTTAGAAGCCAAGAAATCGAAATCAGTCTTGCCAAGGGGTTTCGTGTTACCCAGTAACTGGGTTGTGAAATACTAGTTGTCAGCTGCGTCCGTTTAGACTGGAAGAGAATCCCAACATGGTTGGAACGGTAAGATATATTGATTACCATTTGTTTGGTTTTATTAGTCCTGTAAACGTGTTGTGTATAACCCTAAAAAGAGGAAACGGTTGCACCAAGGGTACCCGACGGAACCATATTACTAAGCTTCCACTGTCCAGCCGTTCACCCGTCCGTCCGTCTGTCTGTCAGTGGGCTGTATTTCAAGAACAGAACAGTCGAAATTTTCCCGGAATGTGTATTTCTATTGCCGCTGTAACAACAAATAATAAAAATTAAATTAAATTAAAGCGGGCTCCCATACAAGAAACGTGTATTTTTGGGTTAATGATACGGAACCCTTCGTGTGTGAGTCTGACTCGCACTTGGCCGTTTTTTTAGAAAGTTATTTTTATCCACTTAATTTTATTTTGTTGCTTTTCTTACTACCTCTAAATAAACTTTTTTTTCTCTCTCTTATTTACAAGCTTTCATACCTACACATTACTCATTTAACGATAAGCGGTATTAAATATTAGTACATACAAATGTAATTGTTTTTGTACACGCACAACAGTGTTTGTTAGGCCACTGCAAGAAATATATTTTCAAAGTTTGTTTCTGAGATCGTAGCTATGGTGAAATTAGGAAATTATTACGTGAGTACATTAACCAAGCTCCACATTTCAGCATACGTCTGCAATACCTAGCTACCCAGTAAACCGGTCCGTTTAGCCCGGCCAGTGTCAAGGTGGAAACTGACCGCGCGGGGCGGGGTCACCACCCTCGCTCTATTGATTTTCAGACGAAGACGCCGCTTTCTTGTCATTTGTCCTGAAAACCGCTGAAATTCGCGATAGTGTGGGATGTTTGTGGGTTTGAGGCTGTGGTTTTGAAAGCATTTATAAGTAGGTTAGTTGAAGACATTAATGGACGAAAACAAAGTAAATTATCGTGATAAATTGTCGAGCTGGGATTGGTGGAATGCGTTTTCAACAGCCAATCGCAACAGTTCAGGTTGATTATAGTTTTAGTTAGTTTATAGATTGATTAGATTTTGCCTAGCTAGTATGACGATAACTGCATATAGTTACTGAGTGATTGAGTGACTGAGTGGCTGAGTGACTGACAAATAACGCACAACTGAAACTACTGGTCGTAGAAAGCTGAAATTTGGCATATAGCTTCCGTGAGGAGTGTAGGGGAGCACAAAGAGAGGATTTCCCTAAATTCTTACAGGTACGGGAAAAAAGGGGATATGGGCGTACGAAGTCGCGGGCAAAAGCTAGTTTAATATAAGATCTATTATTTGGTTCTATTTTCTCTATGGCAATATTGGCAAAAGTGCCAATGCTCGCAACGTTTCAATATCAGAAATATTGTAAAAACATTGGTTTGAAAAAGGCAACAATATTTGATTCCACAACAGTGTCACGCAAGTACCCGCTTTCTTCAAAACGTATTAATTTACAACAACGGTCATTGCCCTTTCCGTAATATCTCTTCGTGGGTACCTTTTTTTTAATGATGGAAAATCTTGAAATTACTTCTTCCGCTCTGGGTGGAGCGAAAAGGCGTGTCAGACTCTTACTGATTGAAACCCATCCGTGTTCCTCCTAAAGCCCTTTGCGTTCCAGGGTCGCGGTGACTCTTTCGAACAAATTCCGCAACCCTGGCCGTAGACCTGGACAATAAATTATGAACAGTCTTTCATTACTAGAAAACGTTAAGGATCACGATAAATGTCGATTCAGGACACCTTTATGTCTTTATTTTTGTTTTCGGAATTAAGTATGTCAATGTAGGTGGGTCAATGATGGCGTCGACCATAGCTAGTGGATGAGTCGTAGGGCTGATTTTAGAATTGAGTATTTTGAATTAAGAATGCGTGAAACCGTACTTTAATGCCAAACTGACAGGTTTTCAGATTAAATACTAAACTTCAGATCTGAAGTTCTGGAAATTAGATTATATTTAAACTAAGCATATTTTCAAGCAGAGTAAAAGGGAAGGCCTTACTCAAATAGTTAGGTTTAAGAACAACTTTATTTCTCATAAAGAATTACATTAATAAGTAATTCACTTACTGAGAATCTACCTTTCCGAATGGACAGTAGAGTCACTTTATTAATGTAATTCTATTATTTTTACTGAACTGTAAACGATGACGTTCAAAAGTGCAGTTTAATGGCCTAATTGAAATAAACGTTTTGACTTTGAGTTTGACTTTGAGAAAAAATATCAAAAACTAAGATTAATAATTAGAGCGCACAGATGTACGTATATGAAAAACAAAGCAAAAATCAAAGAAAAAACAAATGTGGGTAAACTGATACTTAACATAAACTTGATCGTAAGTTAACCAAACACAACATGGATGTATGAATTTGATTTTTCTAGATGTGGTATGATGGCATAGTCTGTTATTAGTAAATTTATTATTATAAGACTATTTTATTTTTAGTTTATTGTTCCATTTATATATTTTGGGTTCATACATGGTTTATAAAACATTTTATTTGTTTTTGTTTAATTTATATAATTACTTATTTATATTTTTAATTTGGAGGATATAGTTAATCTACATAATGTGTGTATTTTATTAGTTTTTTTTTCTCCTTTCTTTTCTATTTATTAACTTATTTGTATGCATTAACTGTGTGATTTTTTAGTAGCTTTTTGAACCGGGCATAACTTTGTTCTTCTTTTAATTATGTAATGGTAATTTATTATTTCACTTCGTGTGTCTTAGTTTATAAGTTAATTAAGTAAGATTAATATGTATTAGTTTATTTTTTGTATGTTTCATTTGTGTATTTTATCTATGGGCCTTAGTTGCCTGATAATAAAGAATTATTATTATTATAAATTGTAACACCGACTATAGTTACCAACAAAAACATAAGGCGAGTTACAAACAACCGTTTACAAGACACAGAATCGCTCAAATAATACGAGCTCATTCGCAAATGAGTCTCCTCTGACATCAAACAGCACGGAGCACCCTCATTAGACCTTCTCTTTGATCTCGACCTTCTAAATGTAGGCATACTATACCTATATACCCACAAAAAATACAAATGTCGTAAGAGACACTTTTGCAAGGGATTTTCAATTATAGACGTTGAGCCGAGCGTTGATAATCAAAATGAGCATTGTTTGTCGCTTACGACGTTTTATATCACTTCTACGACGTATGTATCATATGTATATGGTACTGTTGTATTTACTTTGTAAGTCTGGTTTTTTTTTCTGTTTTTTTGTTTAAGGCTTTCGTTGATTTTTTGTACACAAACAGACCGTGTTGCGAAAATCTAGGCGATTAAAAGGTTCGTCTTGTATTGTGTAGGTAGAATATAATGATCAAACACGGATTGTTTAGAGTGGGGGAGCTGACAGGGTTTTCAAACAACCATATCAAGGGCGAAAAGTTGAAGCTCCCCGAGCTAACACCGAGAATTAATCTGGAAGTTTTAAGGTTCCGAATATCCGTAAGAAACGGAACCCTTATTTATAGGATCACTCGGGTGTCTGTTTGTCTGTCCGTCTGTCACAGCCAATTTTCTCCGAAAATACTGGACTGATTTAGTTGAAATTTGGTACACATACGAACTTCTGTGACCCAAACACGGACGCGCAACGTAAATAAATAAATTTGAAGTATTGGGGCATTTTAAGGGACAAAAGTTTTTCAAACTGTCTCGTGTGAGATATCAAATGGAAGGGCTTATTATGAGGATTTTAATTATATTTTTTCATTATTTTGAAATAAAAAAGGAAAATAAAAATAAACAAACAAATAAAGATATTCAAGAAATTATAGGAAAAATGACCGTTACCTCATCTTTGAAGTTAATAAGCTAATTTGAAAAAAAAAATGCAGATAATAGTTTATTATCTGCATTTTTTTTTATTCATCATTACAGTTCTTCTCATACATTACACGAAAACCTATAAGAAGTCCACAATGTTATATTAACATGTCACAATATTGAAATTAGTTTTTTACTTGATTTTTGTTCTTAAGTGAAAATTGCAACTGACTGTCCACCAATGACAGCTAAAAAAAATTGAAAATGAGAAAATGTTTATTCCCAGTAATATCTTTTTAACAATATAATTATTACCTCTGACAAACTGCAAAGCAGTTTTTTGGCAGATCTTGCTCCTTTTCACTAGCACATGTAAACAGATACACACAAAAGTGAACACTTTTTTTTTAAGAAACAGCACGCTGATAGACAAACGGACTGACAACGGAGGCTAAATAATTAGGGCTCCATTTTTTCGGATACGGAACCCTGATAACATCTGAAAATTAACACACTTAAGTATTCAATATTACTCACACCATTTTCTTCTTTTCGTGCACGGGAAAATCGAAATAATTATTTCCGACCAGTATTTAGCAACCTGTACAGCTCTATCACTGGTGTCGTTTAAATCCTGGAAGGTGCAGGTGTTAGTGCGTTACGTATTTAAGGTCCCAATAAAGTAGGTGGACAAACTTGAACACAGCGTTCAGTACGTCTAACCCAAAGATATCCAAGCAAAAAAAAACACTGATTAAAGTGATTTTATTTTGACCTCAAATAATATAGTTTCGGCATTAGAATAAACACGTCCATTATGGGTAGGTAATTGCGCCTGCATATTTGTAGTATCAGAATTATAAGATAACAAAGATATGGTGTTATGCATTGGTTAACCAACATTTTTTGTGTATTTTCGTTAGCTATTTTTTCTCTTGTAAATATCTAATGCATTTTTCTTACTTTTTTTTGACGTGAAAACGTCTAATAAATCGATGAACGTCGGCTGCACGCACGAAAAAGGATGACTCATTGTAACGTTACGATCATTTCATCAATGTTTTGTTATGACGTTGTCACGTCAAACTATCGTTCGTAAACCGACTTTACAGATAACCATTTTTACCAATGTCCTTATTTTGGTGGTCTGAATGATTTCTAAAAGTTTGTCCATCTATTTTAATGGGACCTTACATCTAATAATTAAATTATATTTTCACAAAAGAAACTCCAAATCCCAATAATGAAGTCTACTTTATTACTTACCTCAAAAGCTAAATGCCTATATTTTAATCACGTCAATCAGTTCCGGTAACAGGCAAGCTAAGGTTGTAAGGGGATGATCCGCTTTTATCCTGTTCGCCCCCTTTCGTCCCATTCATCCCGTACCCGTTCACAGGCCGTCCTTTGATCCGGCCGCCGCTCGGTTGACGCAAATTGTAAGCTAGTCGGCTTATTGGAAAATATTGGAGGATGGGAGGATTACCTACGGTTTTTTGTGACGTGTTGGTATGTAGGTAGACTTTATAGTTTTCATGGAAAAATGGAGTGGTTTTGAAAGCTTCAAATTAGTTCTTAGATCGTATCATTGGTGGACGATACCGTGTTGCTATTCCACCAATTCGCACTAAACGTATCCAAACGTCTTTTATAATGTGCACAGCAAAGGAGTGGAAATCTCTGCCTGCGTCTGTGTTTCCGAACACATAGGTACAACCCTAATCTTTTCAAAATAAGAGTGAACAGGCTTCTTCTGGGTAAGCTCTCTCCATCGTCGACTTTGTCTCCGTCATCTGTGACCTAGACTAGAGTCAAGAGCAAACCCATATTAAATAAAATAAAAATAAAAAACGATAAAACTAACTGAAAACGAATTGGCATTTGTTTTTCCGATTAAAGGTCATACAGTACATGTATCAACGCAGAAAGGGATCGTCACCGTATCAACTCGAGCCATGCAGTATTCTTTGTATGAATCTCCCTAATGCAACGCACACTAAGTGGAAACGTAACGTAATCGCCTCGCCTCGGGGCAATACGACGAAAAAGGTGATACGGCGACGATCCGTTTCCGAGTAGATATGTGTGCCTTTAAAGCTATCATTTAGTTAATTCAACCCATACGTAATTATCGTCGTCGTCGAGGTCGAGCGCGGCGAAGGTGGTGTGACGATCTCATCATGTTTGCGGGGCAGACTTGGCCAGAGATCGCCCAAGAAAGAGAAATTTGGAAGGAGAAAGGAGAGGCCTTTGCTCAGCAGTGGGACACAAGCGCAGGCTAATAAAAAATAAGTAAAAAAACCCATACGTAATTATTAGGTAAATATAAATTAACTGCATAACAGTGCTTAAATCCGAATAAATACTCGTAGTTAGACTACGAGAATGCTGCTACGGCGTAGCATATGTGCTACGCGAGCCAGGACATCACACATTTTTTAACTCTTTTCGTTTAACAGTTAGTCATCACAGGTGGGGCCTTTTCCTAATATTGCTTTCCCTAATGTCAATAAATGCGTGTGTTAATAATAGGGTATCGGACTAAAAAATCTAATTCGTCCAATATTTTTCGATAATCTTACTGACGGTCTAAACTGAATTATATATTTTTAATCCAGGCAACATCCCTATTACCACTATGGCCATACTAAAACCAAATGCCTATAATGTTGTCTTTATTAATATTTGGTGTAAATAACTTATAATTTACATTTTCGCGTCGTCTTGTCAAGGATCCTCCTAGACTATTCCTCCTCAACTGATCAACACTGCGTGGCCAGCTCGTTATTTTCCCAAAGAATAAGCAATGTGTTTCACCGTGACCTTTCCAGGTGACAGCGATGTTGAGGTACACCACACTACTCAATACTCAATACTTTTATTGCATTCCACATGTATTCTTAGGTGGTAAAATAACAAATAGGTTCATATGGACCCTGTCGGGCACAGCAAGATAAGTATCTAGGTTAGGAGAGAGGAATCCACAGTGTTTGTATTGTAAACACAGTGGATCACAGCCAATATTCTAATACCTTTTACTTTAAATATCGCCTCCAAATAATTTCTATAATTAAATCATAATAATAACATCATTTAAACTCCTACCATTATGTATATCTATTAATATTACATACATACCTAAAAACAACAAAGATTACGCACATCATTTATATTCCTACCACTTTTTAGCTATATCTATTAAAATTACACACACACACACACCAGAAAAACAAAATCTATATAATAAAAATGAATCGCTAAATGTGTTGCTAAGCGCAAAACTCGAGAACGGCTGGATCAATTTCGCTAATTCTTTTTTGTTGTGTTTGTTATTGTCAGGAGAAGGTTCTTATGAAAGAAAATTTTGAAAAAACATTAATATCCGAGCGAAGCCGGGGCGGTCCACTAGTATTAAAATAAAACAAATGTTGACAAATGGACATACTCACCAAACAGTTTCATACACAAAACCACTATTTACTTGTTGACATTTTAACTGTTCTGCATCTGCTCGACGTCCGTATGTCGCTAGTGGGATCCAGCAGAATAGCAGCGTCAGGTATATTTGCCTGGCACATGCTGAGTTGGACTCCCATTTGGTGCTACATGAGACACACATACCGCACATTGGATTTTTTTTTTTTCATGTCAAATATTTTTTATGTCGGTAGGTCGTTTGGCACTCACAGATTGCCATAAATTCTGTCTTTTTCTTTTTTTTTTCATATTTTTATTTTCTAGTATTTTGATTTATGTAAGTGTGATTTTGTGTGTTATGTTTTTTGTTTTTGTACCAAATAAATGTTTTATCTATCTCCTTTGACGCCTCAGTTTATATATTTTGGGTTTTTTTCTTCGTTAGTTAGTTAGCTAGGTTTAGTATAAACAACTTTGTAAAAGGAAGTTAGGTTTGATCCCAACATGTACATGACGGTATATTGTATCCCTTATTTGATATCTACCATAAGCGCGTTATACGATAGGTACGATTCCTACCAAAATTTACAAACATTATTTCGTACACAGTCAGTTCAAAAATATAGTATAGTATTTGTAGTACCTACCTAACATACAAACCTGATACCGTCTACTATACAAAACAATACAAAATCAGTGGCAGCAGTTAATTACGGGAAGTGAACCACGGTCGTGGTAATTAGCGAGACAGGTTGACGAGCTACACACATTGTGCTGTGTGTGTTGCCTAGTCTAAATATTGTAGCAGTTAGAATTTAATTATAATTGTAGGGAGGAATAGTGGCTGTTTGTCTGTTGTTATGTCGTATGACATTATAATAAACAGGCATGATCAGTAGGTATTTCATGGAAAATTGTCGTACTTTAAAAAGCTTTCAGATACAAGTCGCTATACGCTGTATATTATGTCCCCGGAAAATGGCAAACGCCGTAAGATTGTAAAATATCGTTTTAACAAAAGCCACACTACTGCTGGCAGAATGGTACATTTCTGGAGCCTCTGGAGGTCTGTAAGTCAAGAGAGAATAGGTTACTTCTAGAAAAGCGTATAAACTCAGTTGTCGGCCACATAATCGGTTTCCAATAGGTGAGATAGCGGTCATAAGCAAGACGATCAATAATAATAAAAAGTACAGGGCTTCCGTTGAAAGCAACAAGCAACTGCTAAACAACATTTAAAACAAAAATGCTACTCCCTACTCATAAAACGGTTCTCCACCATCCGTATCGAGGTCTGTGCCCTGCTCAAATATTAGCCAGCTCGGCTAAATAGACGCGCACTTAATTAGCGGGATTGAACCGCGATACCCGCGCTAATTTACTAACACAACCTGTCGGCTGCAAATATAAACGTCAAACTACTGAAACTGGGGACTTATCCACATCACAATTTTTTTTTGGGTATAAAGTAAAAAACACATACAAATATTTAGGCCCATTTGCCCTCATCTGCCTTTTCCCAACTATATTGAGGTCGGCTTCCAGTCTAACCGGCTGCAGCTGAATTGGTATTCAGCTGGATACCAATTCAGCTGCACAGCGCTGCTGCCGCCTGCGCTGCTGCCTTGGATTTGACATGGAGCGGCTGCCTACCAGACCTCCACAACCCAGTAGCTGTGTCACCATACTCCTTGGTACGACTGGAGTCAGATTTTCTGGGTTCGGACTATACAACGTGTCACAGAATAAACGCAATAAGGGGTTATTGTACTCATCATTATGAACAACTTTTACTATTTCTTTTTTTATCTTTTTCTTCTTTTTTTTGACTTTTTTTTCAATCTTTTTTTATTTATTTTATTATATATAACGACTGTTACAGATCTTCAAATGACAACAGCTCAACGTGATTTCCGGGGCACGGAGGAGTCTTGGCATGTTAATATGGTCACCTATCCGCGATCCGGTAAGACTGGAAGCCAATATCAACATAGGAAAAGGCTAGGCAGATAGATGTTTCTGCATATTTCAAACATTCTGTCTCCATCATCTTCAAATGATTGTAAGAAATGGAATCATATTCTAAATTCGATTAACGTCTGTGGTCCAAGAACGTTTCATTAAGTTTATTGCACTTAAATAATAATAATGCAACCAACAAAGGTGTTTCAAAGTTTTCCGAGTCAATCGTTCAGTTTACATTGCTACTAATTGAACGAAATGTACCAGCTCTTTATTCTGATGTTGATTTGTGACTGATTATTGTTCATAACAACCCATAAAAGTTACGAGCCCATATTATAATACTGTAATGTAGGATCACAGAACTGCGCGGGCCTGCAGACGGCGAGCGTTGGGTGGCTGGCCATCCGATCAGAACCAGCCACTCGATTCTGTAAACTTATCGAAGTGAAGGCTTGGGTGAAGTGATCACGAGGTGAGCTGTCAATCCATATAATCAAGATGGAATGACAGCTCACCTTGTGATCACTCACAAGGTGAGTAGCACTCACGTACAGAATCGACCGGCAGGCCCGGCGCCGCCCGATGGCGCGTTGTGTTCCACGCGCGCCTCAAAGAGATGTCAGCATAGTAGACGGGGCCCGCTAGGGCCAGAGCCTGCCAGGGTTGCGGAATTTGTTAGAGAATCAAAGTCGCCTTTGCGTTCCAGGGCGACTTTGCAGGGCATTTCGAGGAACAAGGATGGGTTTTAGTCAGTCCTTTCGCTCCGCCAAGAGCGGAAGGAGTCATTTGATGATTTCCCATCGGTAAATAAATAGGATCATAGAACAATGAAAATACTTGTTTTTTTTCCGTGGTTTCGCTCGCATTAAAATAGCTTTGAATCGTTCGGCGGTTTAGGCGTGAAAGCGTACTACAGATTAGCGACTGCTATGGACTGGCTCGCACTAGCCAAAAAAAGATTTGAGTAGAAAAGGGAGAACGAGATATTTTCTCTGCAGTAATATGCACAAACATTGTAAATAGAGCCACAATTAACGACTGAACACTGCCACCCAAAATACAAGCTTCCGCTTAGTTTGGGAGACAGTATCAGTATCTATAGTACAATACATTTACTACTATCTAGTTACAAGTCACCTTGTTAACTGTATAAATTTGCGACAATAAAGATTATTTTTATTATTATAATAAAGACTTTTACCTAGTCCAAAAACCATAGGTAAACCTTTTCTGTGACCATAGTCCATCGATAAGAAGAAACATACTTCTTAATATCGACAATCATATTCGTTCATGAATTAGGATATGCTTCCGCCAAAACAACTCTAATTCAAAACCCCAAAAAGTAATCACACATAACTCGAATGAAATCCAAACATTTAAGCACAAATAAAGAGATCGGATAACAAATCGGAACGGGGTGTCGATAAGTGGTATAAAACCCGTATTATCGCACGACCATTATTGCATGACCTTCACCAGCCCAGCGAATTACCTCTTCAGTTCCTTGAAATTGTATAATAGGGGGGAGCAGGGGGTTCGGTTTAAAATGGTTGTCGATTACGACTCGGATTGTCAAGTCTTTGAGTGGTAGAAAATCGCATCAGTGATGGAATAGGGATGGGAGCGATTCTTTCGGATCGCTTTTGCATTTTGATAGTGAGAAGGATTATTCGTAATGCGATCGGATTGCCTGTTGTGTTTGTATGTATGTTTGTTTGTGTGTGTTAATCTTGTGCGAATGCGTGATGATGTGATTATGTTTGTTAGGTGTTGTTGAGGAAGATTTGTTTGGGTGAGGACATAGTGTTGTGACTTGTGCTGTTGGATTTAGTTTAAACAAGAATTTGCTTTACCAAGTTCGTTTTTTAATAAGAATTGATAGATCTTAAACATAGGATTTTAATCCCTTCTTGAAAAAGTGATATTTCTATCAGAAATAACGATTGTCAAATATTTGGATTTGTCCACATGATATATTTAGGTAGCGTGTGACAATACAAATTGGATATTTTGTCAGAATTCTGATAGTACCAATTTCAGCCCATTGATTTTGTTGAGATAGGCCTGCACCTCATCCAGATTCACTTAAAAACAAAATAATTTTGAATTAGACGAACTATCCTACTCCTAGGCTAAGGCCTCGCCCCATTCCTCCCTCTTCCTTGTGAGTTGTGCTTATTCACACCTATTCTTGTGGAAACCCTCCAGTGTGCCTTTATCTATTCTACTCCATGGCCTGCCGCGACCCAGTCTAGCTGTCAGGGCTTTTTGAGCCACGTCTGCCATATACGTTCTGAATCGCAGCGTATTCTTCTTTGTTTATGCAAAGTAAATGTCATTCCAACGCTCTGTGCTTACCCCATGACGTTAACAGTCGTGATAGTGTAAGTCTTGTAATCTACAGATTAGCGGCTGTTGAACAAACGTATCGGGGGAGCGGTTAAGCCCTTCTTATCTTAACCCTTCGTGATGACAGCTTAGAACGAATGATGTTTTAAATAACGAAGCTGGATATTTTTTGTTTTGAGACTATGTTTTTTTGACATTGAATTAATTGAACAGTAACCGAAATGAATTATATGAAAAAAGCTGTTGGTATTGGGAAACAGAATTTAGGGAAAGAAGAAGTGTAACACGGTCGTCGATATTTTTTTTTTAAATTACGTTGTCACCAAGAGCAGACAAACCATAGATACCTATTTTATAAATTAACTTTATTCAGCGGCATAGCTGTCGTAGCCTTTTCTAGGAGTTTTTCGGGTTAATGTCTAACCCAAGCCAACCCTATGCCAATCACCGATGGTGTGAATTTCCGCAATCCGATCAGTAGTCCTACTTCAAGATTATATTTTACAAACAATTTTACTTCGTTATCATGTTAAGTTTAGATGTCATACAAATAATCCCCCTATACCATTACCCATAGAGCTCAAACAAGCATGCACAACTTCACAAACTGCAATTAGCAACCTACTAAAACCGAACGTCAAATTAAAGAAAGTTATTTCCAATTCGGAAATCCTTGCTCAAAGTGAACGGTGTGCGGAATTCATACAAAAAGTACGGAATTCCGAGGGGCGGAACCACCTGTGCATAATCCGCATACTTTCACGGCTCTATTATACAGGCTAGTGCGAAAGTTTGAATTTGGAATTATTTTGAATTTCGTATGTTTTCTTATTGGAATGATATTGCAGGTCGTATTTCTGTTTATTTGTACCGCGTTCGCCCCAGTTCTAATTTTTAACGATTTGATATTTGTTTTCCGAAATTGGGGCGAAAAATTTGGGTTAATGCGGAACAAATATTATTTAATGATTGTAATAGGTAGAAAATGAAGCGCTGGTTTTCTGACAGAAAATAATTCTAAACAGATAACGCGTATATTCTTGTTGCATCTATCTTATTAGAAAACAACGTTTAATTTTTTTTTAAGCTTTTCATGTCAAAACCAAACTATGACTATGAGACTTTTTTAATTATCCTAAGTCTGCAAAGTGATTATATTTCTGGTTGTTATAGCTATTTTTTATTTACTTTTAATCGAAATTAGATTCTAGTAGGTATTAATAAAATAATTTATAAGCTGAATAATAAACCCACATGGGCTTATATAAGAGAGGTATTTAGAGTGTCCGGCCCCCCCCCCCCCCCCTTATAATACGAATAAAATAAAATTGTGGCATGGATAATCCGTGCCTCTACATATAATTACTATACTCTATCCGTTTAGGTAGTTAACTAAAGGTAAACAATCTTGATGTAACTTTTTACTTAAAAACTCAGTTTAAAAATAAAATGCAAGTAAAAACCAAAGTAAATACAACAATAACGAATACTGAATCAATTGAACCATAAGTTTGAAAAGTAGTTTATTTGTTTAATATGAATTTGTGTAAAAAGACACATCAAGATTGTTTACCTTTAGTTAACTACCTAAACGGATAGAGTATAGTAATTCGAATGAGATTGGCGTACAGAATTCGAGCACTGAGGAAAAACTAGTAAATATTTGCACATTTTTCATGGGCCAAAAATGTGAAAGCTATAGCTACGCCTATGTAACCCATAGTTATTATAACAAATAACCATTTAACATCTAAAGATCCTTCTAACTATTTTTAATTCTCTCAATATCGCTCACCCTGTATGTCGCAACTCGATCCCGTGGGAGCGGGAGACGCATCATTTCTACCAATATACCTTAACCAGGAAATAACTGTTTTTGTTGGCATGTTGGTAGAGAGTAAATCATGTGAGTAGGTACCTATACTTAATCTTGAGAGGATTGGAACTTGCGGTTGCCTCTGATTTGATGCTATGCATTAGGTACCTATGGATTCATAACTGATATAAAAAATCTGCTTGTGTAAGAAATTGCTGATAGTTAGAAACTTTAGTATGATTCTAGCGTCTTTTTTGCAATAAAAATTGCCTATGACTTTCAGCGATATTGTACCTCAGTGTCAGTGCAAGAATTTTCTTAATATGATCACTTTATCAGTTCTTCCAAAAGTTTCGTTTAATAAACAATCTTTTTCATCTCACAATACTTTTAACATTAGTTTGGATTACTAACAATAACAATAACGATTGTTTTTTTTTTAAACAAGAAATAAGTATAACTAGTTATCATCAGAATTGATAGAAATCAAACTATCAAACGAACTTCAAATTTCGAATCCGATTAACACTAATAAGAAAGGATACATTGTATACAAATAATTTTAAAATACACCATTACACAATTAACCATAACCAATAATGACTAGTCCCATACAATCGCCACCCCACTTATTAGCCACTGCTTGTCTATGGGAATGTTGTCCAAACTTTTTTTTCCGTTTCCTGATGCGTGATTTGTACGCTGTCAGCGAAAACATTTGGTTTTCGAACGTCACCTGTTCGCTGGTTCCCACGAAAAGGGTCACATGTGGTATAATGACTAAACCTGCATAAAATTCGATTATTTGAATATCCTTCGGCAAAGCTCATACTACGAATTTTATCGTTACGATTTTTAAGATGCGAAATAAATAGTAAATTTCAGTCTGTTATTCTGCGCATTTTTATTTATGTTTTTTTAATTCCATAGAATATTTTTATAAGTTTCCTGCAGGACAGGCCTAGATATTTTTTTTTTTTGTAATCCTCACGTTCTCGTGTAGCACACACTGTGTTATCTTGGTTTTCACATCACACTAACATTATAAAGGCGAAAGTTTCTGAGTGTGTGTGTGTATGTTTGTTACTTCTTCACGCGCAAACGGCTGGACCGATTTAGATGAAATTTGGTGTAGAGATTGTTTGAGTCCCGGGAAAGGACATAGGCCAGTTTTTATCCCGGGATTATGTCCCCTTGGGATAATTTCCGACATTAACGCGGACGGAGCCGCGGGCGGTAACTAGTCTTAAATAAATTTAATCTTATTTAATCTTACTAAATGCGATGAATTAAAAGTTTCTAAAAGAATTCATAAATTATATTTTTTTTTCGCAGTGCAGTGCGCTATGTATATTGGTATTGTTCACAGATTGGCAATTATTATACGCAACGATTATAATTCATAGTGCACACTTGGCCTTATATTGTTTATACGTATGAATCCATTGGGATCTCGGATTTCGAATTTAGATCAAAGTTAGTTTGGGGTCAAGATATTTTGGTCAGTTAATAACTCTACTTGGATTAAATATTTTGGGGATACTTTCATTGTGCTTAGGTACAAAGCTAATGGAGCGGGATTTTCTTCCGGAGTCTGTGTCCTCATTTCCTGATAGGTACAACCTGGGGATTTTTATATCAAGAGAGAATAGGTTACTTCAAGACAAGCTGGTCATACTGGTCAAACAAAAAACTATCTACTTACTTTAATTTGAAGTATTTCATTGATATGGAACATTCTTTTTACTAGGTAGGTATCTACCTAAGGGAAATATTGTGGCTAAGTTATTACAGCCGTACGGGTCGATTTTCAAGGCAACGCTTGCCGAGGGTGGTCTGTGGATGGGTGTTGTACATACCGTGACTCCTCCGTGCCTCGGAAAGCACGTTAAGCCGTTGGTCCCAGCTGTCATTTGTAGATCTTTGGCAGTCGTTACGGATAGTCAGAAGCCAGTAATCTGACACCAGTCTTACCAAGGAGTACCGTATTGTGGTCACGTAAAATACTGGTATTCAGCTGAATCCGGTCTGACTGGAAGCCGATCCCAATATAATTGGGAAAAGGCTAGGCAGATGATGTATCTACTTAATTAAAAAGAACCCTATCAATGAAACACTTCAATTAAAAAATAAAAAAGATTTACATAAATTACTTTGAAGAAATTACATTAATAAAGTACGATATACCATTTCAGCTTAACGTAGTTTGAAGCTCTAAATTATAGCCGATAAGTTTTTGTCCATAAAATTTTAATAGCCCACAAAACGTGTTTAAGTGTTTTTCCAATATTTCAATAAAATACGTCATAAACTTAAACAAGGTGGTTTGTTACTGATAAAGGGTGCTAAAACTTTGTTTATGGCGCCAGTTTCTATGAACATTTGAATTATCTATAATATCTGAAATGTTTAGAAGGCAGTTAATTAGCACGCCATAAACTGAGATAAAAATGTTTAGGTCCAGCAGACAAGCGCGTGACGCTACAATGCGACACATGATTGTTCAAAGAAATTGTTCAAATTCGGAAAACATTTCGACCTGTCTGTCGGGTTTGTCTACAAGTGCCTCTAAATGATTACGCTGAAGCATCGGAAGCAGCTGAATCATTATTATCTGCACTTTAAAATTTTGAAAGTACACATTTTAATACAAAATAATCTAAGGAAACTCAGGTGCGATAATGGTTCATAAATCAAAAGCGAGCTGATGGCAAACCTTCTGCGATTAATTTCACGGCGCGCTGTCATCTTGGCTTGCTAATTTTCAGGGATAGATAATTACGGGTTGGTACGGGGCAATTAAGTCGGTTTTAGAGTTGTACACGTCGCACTGAAAGGACCACTCGTGTGCCAGTCTGTCTGTCACAGCCAATTTGCACCGAATATACTAGTACTTACAAGCGGAAGCGGCGCTTTCATTAGAATTATTGAAATATAATGTTTTTCTGCAACTCTACCCTTCAAAAGAACATGATCTGATCTTTTACAAAATATCTTATTAGAAAACTAAACATCCAATTAGTTTGAAATAAAGATTGCCCACGAGACAACTGTCTACACTTCATTCATCGTACAAGTTACATCCGCGCCAAGACATCAAAGTACCGGAACACAGCGCACCCACATGTTTGGGATTTCCACGACAATTGTACAGAAATATCCATAAAATTAATTGTCACTAATGTGTAACTACTTTCACACGAGACACCGCCCGAAATTACCGTGACACTACCCGTAATGACCAATGTCTCTTTTATCTCGAATTACCAACTTAGCTTTACTAAACAAAAACTAAAGAACACTGAAAAATTTATTCTATGACTTACATCATAAAAGTCAGTGCGGCAAATCACTAGCAGTAAAAACAACTTTGTTCGAATTTTGACGTCTCAATACGCATTGACAGCTGCGGTCAGCCATCTTGTATTTTTTGACAGATTTACGATGTCCGCCCACAATTGGCATGCGACCAACTTTTTATGGGCATATTACATGGTCATTAATGGTTTCCTATTGTGGATTGTATTGAAATGTCATTATTATAGTGTTGAGGAATATTGGGCAAAGCTTGATAGGCGTTTAATTTCGAATGAAGGTTATCTTTGATGATTTTTTGTCTATGATTTTTTTGTGCAATATCCCACGTGCCGTCCAAGCTCGTTTCTTGTTCCGGTTCCGTTATGGTATCTTGCCGTGATATTATTAGGCTGGAGTTCTAACTTTCCTATGACAAATCGTAACCCTTCAAGGCTGCAGACTGCCTTAGGACAATCTTCAGCCGCTTGTGCTGAATTCTATGGCCCATAGACATAATACGGAAGGAAGAGAAAAATACTAGTTATGTTTTAAGATACTGATACGCTTGTTTTATACTTTCCATACGAAAATTTTGATATCACAGTGCTGTACGTATGGGCTCATATTATAAATCCGGTTACAATTACGGAGCCTCAAATAAGTGTTTTTAATATATACAAAACATGCCATTCCATTAATACCTACAGTCTTGTAAAATGAATATCTAGGTAAGTGACATTAAAATATGAAGGCATTACAATCCAAAGCCCGAATCTAATTATACCGAAGCCCTAGAAACTATAACTAGGGCACGGTACTTAGTAGGTAGGTAGGCACAACTATCACTACAATAGAAAAAGTTACAATTTCGTTTCCGTCTTTCGTGACTTAACTTCCGTTTGCTTCGAGGCTTCTTAGTAGGGTGACCAACTTATTTCTAGAATCTTTGGAACCTATAAACCTGCAAAAAAATAGGCTTTTCAATATACATAGGTACTGTAACACTAGCGAACTCACGCTAGTGCTACTTAATATATTAATATAAATAAAACTATATTTGAGATCTTCATAATAATAATATATTTGGCATCAGCCTTCAACGAGTGCTGGTACCGGAGTCCCATATAAAAACAAAAGATATTTTCATATTCCTAATGCAAATTCTCTTTAAATTTTTGCCAGACGCTTCCAAAGATCCACCTTGTCTGCCAGAGACCTGGGGCCAAGGAGATCCTCCTGACAAGACTTACTTACTCGATATTTGGATCATAAAGCTTTTGCACTGTTAGGTTAAGTATGAAGAGTATTACATACAGTTGATTATGTGTGTTGAAAAACGCCTCTTCATACACACGTGGGTATTTATCGTTGTAGACTCTCGGCTCCAAAACGGCGTCGCCCTCGACATGGGGCTCTATTCTATAACGCTGCGGCTTCAAAGACCAGGTTTGCTCACATGCACTAAAATGCGTACATATTTTCAAGGCCCTCTGGTTGGGCTGCAAGCCGATCCAAACCTAGAAATATGATGATCTCACGTTCTACAAGAGACTTCAGTCTTGAGTCTCACCTGCCTTCCCAGCATGGTCACCACACAATCACTGGAGTAGTCACCGCAATAGTATTACATGTCAAACGCAATCCTCTTACCCCCCTCCCCCCTCTACTTACGTTTGCCCGTCTTTAACCGCCGTTCGTAGGGCTTCACGCAAAACTCGAGGAGTACTGGCCCGAATATGTTTTTAGATTGCTGTGTGTTCATGTTGAATAATGGCTCTGATTTCCTAGGAACCAAAAAAAAAAGATGAACGTTCCCATTTTGTTTCTTGATGTTCTCGTGTATAATCGGTTTTGTTTACTATTGTTGTCATTTACTCCGTAAGAAACGATTGTCATATTTAACCCGCGGTATGAAAGTTTTGTGAGGACTAAAATCGAGCGTTAACTTAAAGTGAGGCGTTACGTTAATTTGCGGAACGTACTTTGCGCACCTTTCAATTCGAGATTATGTTCATATGTATACAAAGTATACTCAGCTTATCTAAGATGCTTCCTTTACCCTCTTTTTACATATTATTCTACAGAATAATAGTTCTTAAGGAGTAGACTCCAGTCATGCGTCGGAACTGACACGCACACACACTTTTTTAAGATTATTGTGTGTATTTTGTCTATGGGCCTGACACACACAAACTGACTCACACACTGAACTGCCACACACACTTTTTTAACATTATTGTGTGTATCTATGGGCCTCAGTAGCCTGATAATAACTCTATTATTATAATAAATACAACTTCTTGAGAGGTCATTGTAGTCATTCAATTTTAACTTTTGGATCAATTCTGAAATCGCGACAAATAATATTCAGATGCTCCAAACGTTCGATGAAAACGTACTGAGCTGTTACATGTATATGAAAATCGACATAATAATGAGCACAATAACCCCTTATTCATCAGTTTCCGTAAAGTTTGGCCTTTTGCTCCTTACCCTGTTTATCAACCATTGAGGAATGGAATTCCCTGCCGAAATCTGAGTAACCTTTTGGCAATAACCTAAGGAGTCTTCAAGTCAAGAGTAGGTAGGAAACGTGCTCCATCTTCGACCACATCATCACTTAAAGGCGAAATACCTGAATTTTGCAGGTTGCATTTGAAGTTAGGTATTTCTCAAACTTTACTTAACCCTGAAAACCTCTCGAAATTTGGCGTTCCGGAGATTAACAGGTTCTAAACTCAGAATTCTATATTTAGATACCCGGAAATAGTGGCGAAATGCGAATAAAAGACAAATACCAAAGCAGAATTATAGAATTTTATTATTTAACACATTTAATTTTAGAATAATATCAAAAGGAAAGATGAATGATGTTTCAGTTCTTCTTCTTGAAGCGTTATCTTATCTCCTTCCTGAAAATGATGCATTGCCAACATAATAATATTTAATTACTTAATACGTTTCGATAATCTTATCATCATGAGCGTCTTCAAAGCAGATGCGTGTTTTTACACATTTCTTTCCCAGCATCCCACTATTTTGAACTCTTAACAGAATGGAAATACGAATCAAAATCATGTAACTAAACTGCATTTACAAATCTCATCGATGAAGGATTTTGAGTCTTACTGCAATGAACTTAAAAGTTAAATTTTTTGTATCGATTGTCTTAATCAAACTCCAATCATTTTTCAACTGTAATGCAAAGGCCGGGAGGTTCATATTGAAACGAATTTATTTTTCTAGTGATTTATGAAGAAAATGAACTGAACTTATTAATAAACTTGAAGAATTTAAGGGTGGAAGTGAGGTTAGGGGTGAGTTCCGCCATCAGGGTGTTTGTACACGTCTAATGGTTCCTGAAGGATATACCTTGGGGTAAAGGTGACGTCACATTACGCATGGAGAATACCCATATGCTGATTGGTATGGTGTGTTGTAAATTATGGGAATAGGAAGAGCAAATTGTGGGCGAAAAATTCCGGTAATATGCAGACGTAGCTTTAATAGCATAATAGGTTCATTCCCGGTTTGTTAATTGACAAGTCGAAGATATTTTGATGAAGTTTACTAACTTTATAGTAAACTATAGTTCTGTATGTTTTTCATGCTAAAGCAGTTTGTTTGTCCGTCCGTCCGTCAGTCTGTCAGCGGCTGTAACTCAAAAACTGTTAAAGGTAGACAGTTGAAATGTTTACAATGTGTAATTAATTTAATTTCTGTGAAATTAAAAATTAAAGTGGACTCCCATACATGAAACGTGTTTATTTTTTCGGTTTATAGTACGGAACCCTTCGTGTGAGAGTCCGTCTCACACTTGGCCGGTTTTGTTTGATTGGCAGTTCTTGCGATTTCAATTTAAGTAGGTAGGTATGAGTAATAATTGTAATTGTCAGAGACTACAGTGTGAATGTTACTGACGTCGTCACTCCTCAATGATGAGACAATTTAGAAATACAAACATCAATTACCTCACCACCGAAGAGGAAACGCAAGCAACCCAACAGTAAGACAGTCCCCGGAAGTCCAGTCACCCAGTGGTAACCCGACACGGTCGAAGACACGTGCTACTTCCGACCAGGACACTCGAGAACTGAGACCACTTCCACACTCTCACTGTGTGAGGGTACTTCACCATAAGTCCGATAAGGTATCTGCTTGCTTAATTGTCCGACTTAAATGGTTTCAAGTGTTGAAACGACTAAGCATTTGGATAAAGTGTTTAAAATAGGAAATAAAAGATTGTTTTGAAAAACAAAAGGGGCATTCCGAAATTAAATATGAAAATAGTACCTAAGGTCTAAAAGCCCAGTATTCGGAAAACAAACAAAAAAGCACTAAAAAGTTATGCAACCGTTTTTGACGGACAGAAACTGTCATTAAAAATCTGCACTGCTGCACGTAGGTAGTTCATAATTATATCAAGTCCCATTAAAATAGTTGGGCAAACTTTTAGAAATCATTCACACCACCACAATAAGGACATTGGTAAAAAATAATAAGAAAAACGCATTAGATACTCTTAAGAAAAAATCTTCTTACGAAAATACACAATAATACAATAATAAATGTTGGCAATTATTATTAAATATTTTTGGTCAAAATAAAATCACTTTAATCTGTTTCTTTTTTGCTTGGATATCTTTGGTTAGACGTTCTGAACGCTGTGTTAAAATTTGTCCATTTATTTTAATGGGAACTTATACTTTACCACTATCGATCTTTCCTCCTACAATGGCGAGCTAGTGCCAACAAGATTCCGTTGTGAAAAAGGGATAGTGTTATTCGTCCTGCATAGCTCCATCTCCTTCTAACAGCGGACTCATGATGAAATTGGCACGGCTGATGCATCAACAAGTCATCTACCAAACGAATATTTCCAAGAAGCTGTCTGGCTATATTTGCATATTTTTATGACATTCCTAGTATTATCTCTTCTTAAATCAATTAAAATAAAGTTAATACCCAAGCTTAATGATCACATATGAATTAATTAATCTAGTTTCTTACCAATTTAATACCAAAAAGCTTGTATTTTATGATTTTGTTCCCATTCATCCATGAGAAATTAAATTTGTTCTCAAAAATTGGAACTAGCTGCTAATGATAAAATTGTGTATGATTTTACAAACCACATAAGTAGCTATAAAAATCCCATAAAATCGTTGGAAAATAAAAAGAGACAAAGAAATAGCATAACGCTCTCGTAATAAATGTTGTCTTAAAAGCCGCTATTAAAATTCATTGCCGCTGAGCATATTTCCCTTTTTTACTGAGTTGCCAGTTGGGAAATTTTTAAATTCCCCGTCGAAAGAAAATACCGGCCAAGTGTGAGTCGGATTCTCGCACGAAGGGTTCCGTATCATAAACCGAAAAAACACGTCAATTCGTGTATGGAAGCCCAGTTTTATTTTTAATTTAATTTTTATTACCACATATTAAGTAATATACCTGACGCAATCGCACAAGTACTACCACTTTATCTCTCGGACCACGACACAGCGCAAATGCTAAGTTTTCCTTTGCGAGTCCAGACAAGAGCTGCAATATTCCATACTTGCAAAAGAGATTATAGTTCAAATAATATACATAAATTTAGAGAATGTTTAAAAAATCTATCGTGGTCAGATGTATATGTAGTAAATGATGCAAATATGGCATTCAATCGCTTTCATGAACTAATATGCCTGTTTCATAAACTCTGTTTTCCAAAAGTAAGGGTTAGGATAAATACAAACAATAATAGTAAACGAACGTGGATGACTAAGGGTCTTAAAGTATGTTCTAAAACTAAACGATTCTTAAGATATCAATACTATAAGAATAAAAATAGAACTAACAAGGTTAAATACACAACATACTCCAATTTATTACAAAAATGTATACAAAATGCTAAACGGAATGCTAATATTAAGTTTATAAATAACAATAAAAACAAATGTAAAGCCACGTGGTCCGTTATAAAGAATGAAATACACAGTATTAACTTTGGGGACAATATTGATCACATACAGATTGATAATGCTAAACTCACAAAACCTGCAGTAATAGCCTCGGCCTTTAACAATCACTATATAAACGGTCTTCCAGTACAAAATCGTATAAATAGTCATCGCAATGAAAACATCACTGCTAACTCGATGTTCCTCACTCCTATGTCTGAAAGTGAGGTAAGGCAACATATATTATCATTAAATAATACCAACTCTGAAGGCTACGATGAATTAAACACTAAAATCATTAAAGCATGTGCCAATGAAGTGAGTGGTGTGTTGACATATCTGATTAACTTATCTTTTTCGCAGGGAGTATTCCCAAACGCTTTGAAATTGTCTATTGTTAAACCATTGTTCAAAAAGGGTGAAAAGTATGATATGAACAATTATCGCCCTATAACGCTAATACCAATCTTGTCAAAAATATACGAGAAATGTATGTACCATAGATTAATAAACTACTGCGAAAAATTTAATATCATAAGAAAAGAACAATTCGGTTTTCAAAAACGTAAATCTACTACATTGGCCATCTTTACACTTTTGAAAACCATACTAAATGGTATAAATAATAACCAGCTGGTAACAGGACTATTTTTTGACTTATCAAAGGCGTTTGATTTGGTTTCACACGTTAACCTATTACAAAAATTGGAGGCTCTCGGAATTCGGGGACTGCCACATCAATGGATATCTTCATACCTAACTGACAGACAACAGTGTGTCACTGTCACCAAAGTCGACGGAAATGGAGATATGTTGTTTTATACGTCTGAGTATAAATATATAAAACGAGGCGTGCCCCAAGGTAGCATATTAGGGCCCATCTTATTTCTCCTCTACATAAATGATATTGTTAATGTGACTAAGCACAAATGCTTTCTTTATGCTGATGACATTTCTATAATTGTAACTGCTGACAAAAAATATAAATCGATTACTGACCATGAAATTGACATAAATAAAACAATTGCTGACTTAATTAATTGGTTAAATATAAATAATTTATCTATTAATTTTGACAAATCTGTATATTTACAATTTAACAAATATTATAATAATAAATTCAATATTAAGATGGATATACCAAAAATTAACCAGGTGACAAAAACTAAGTTTTTAGGTGTAGTAATAGATGAGCATTTGGACTGGAAGGAACAGGTTGAGCATGTATGTAGCAAAGCGAATAAATTTGTATATGCCCTTAGAAAGATTAAGAAAATAACAAATATAAAAACAGCTGTAATGTCATATCGAGCGTATGTGGAGTCCTCGTTGCGGTATGGAATAATAAAATGGGGAAATAGTACCGACTCTAATAGAGCATTTGTCGCTCAAAAGAAATGTATACGAGCCATACACGGGATTCCATCAGATGAATCATGTAAACCAATATTTAAAAGGCTTGGTTTGCTACCATTGCCTTCAATATATGTGTATGAAGTATGTATGTTTGTACAGAAACATAGAGAACTGTTCAAAACAGCGGAAGATGTATGTTCACGAAGTCGGCGTGACCAATTTAGGCTGGTACTAGACGAGATGCCCCGGTGTGCTAAATATAATAAAAACTGTGTAGCTATGTGTGTGCGTATATTTAATAAATTACCAAATACGTTTAAAAGTCTTAATTACAGACTTTTTAAAATTAAATTGTATAACTGGCTGAATGACAATAGTTTCTATAGTATTAAAGAATTTCTTGAACATAAACTGTAATGTTGATACCATAATTTTGCATGCTTTAATATTAAGCAAAACATGTTGGACTCAATTTGTATTGTAACATCTTTTAATACCGTGTTTTCTGCAAATAAATATTATTATTATTATTATTATTATTATTATTATTATTATAGCGGCAATAGAAACACACACTCTGAAATTTTCATCTATAAACCTAGCCTGCAGACGGATAGACGAACAGACAGCGGAGGCTTAACTATCGGGTTCCGTTAATTACCTTTCGGATATGAAACCTTAAAAAAGAAGTAAAGAAGAGAGTAAGTATTTGCTTATAAACTTCGCGTTATTGGGATTTGTTGATGTGATTTATAAAACCATAAAAATATTCTTTGAAAATGGTAGCCTAGTATAGTCTAGATAGTCTTTTTATTTATTTTTAATGATTCTTCAAACGTTACCTATGTTTTTTTCCCAATAAGTCTAATTACGATATTAGAGATATTAGACTTATTGGACCAAGTACCTAATAAATATTCGGTGGCGAGATGGGCGGACGAAATTGTTGCCATCGCGGTTAGAACCTGGATGAGGCAGGCACAGGAACGTTGGGATTGGCGCAGGAACGTGGGGATTGGCACAGGAACGTCGAGATTGGCACAAGAGAAGAGAGGCCTATGCTCAGCAGTGGGCGAAGTCGGCGATGATTATGAATAAATACTTATTCTACTCAAGTATTGTCTTTTCTCTAATCCTAGCGAAATAACCTTACCATTTATGGAATCAAACAATAAGTACCTACTAGAAGAACTGAACTATCCTAAATTTAAGCAAAATTCTTCAAAATTGGCAACACACGTTTTTATAACAAGACAATTCGTAGTCTTCCCGCCATATTATTTCCATACTTACAGACACAACGACAAAATTGCAAATGCTTTTTCAAAACACAAAATTGATGCAAAATGATCCTTATGCTTTTGTGATACGGCAAGTTTCAGGTTTTTATAAGTGAGAAGTATAAGTTTGTGACAGTGTTGCGATATCAAATCGTGAAGATGGGGGCGTAGACGAAATGTGCCAGTTTTATAACCACATTATAAGGTAAGTTGGAATAATACTGGCCTGAATAGACTTTATTTTGTTTTATTCATGATTCTATAAAAACGGAGTCAGTGTAATTCAACTTGGTCGGTCAGGGCTTACCTACTATAATTTTATACGTTTTACTTACAGCCCTCAAATTAACATTGTATCATTTCTAATTGATCCAATTTCCTCTTATCGGTTTAAATTGGCCTGAAAAGAGCTTCGTCTGTAGGTACCGTTAGTAAAACAAAGACTTCTTCTAAATATATTATGTAGGTAGGTACCTACCGATCTAACAACACCATGCAAGCTAAAAATGTATACACAGGTAGGTACTCCACCGATTGCAAAGACACTGCGCAACAACGCGAATATTTTCCGTTTTGCCCGACCGATTCTACTTGAAAGTTACATCAGCTAACCAAAAAAGCGCTCAAAGCCTAGCAAGTAGCAAAGCGTCTGCATTAAATCGAGTTACATGCGCAATATATCGCGTTCCGCGCTCAATGTACCGGAACGCATCAAATCCATACTTGTAATGGGGCTGCGTTCCATTTTTAAACTTATTACGATTTATTGCTTTTTATTTGCACGGCTTCTGAATTCAAATATTTTGTCTCCCCCCACCGTGACGAATTGGCGGGATTTTAGCAGATTTATTGAAAAAAATTAATGTCGTAATTTTTAGATGTCCGACATGTCCGGTGAAAACTGGTATGCTACCTATGTTTATCTTTGTAAATTTTGATTCTGCTATTATTATTATTAAAAAGGTAACTAAGAACTTATATTCGCCAAATTAAGATAGCACCCATTTTCACCAATATCCGTTCAACATCTAGTAGGTAGATTTTCTATTCAAGCCATGAACTTATCTATACCTAAATAGCAAAATTATACTGCGATCGTTCTAAGAACCACTGCACCAAAATTCAGATCAGTTGTTTCTTAGATAACCCAAATACAGTCAGCCAGACACAATCAAGTTTATTCTTTGAAAATGTCTGGACTTCTGGAGCATATCACAAACTGCAGTAGCGGAAAGCTAACGATAAGATTTCTCGTATCTTAAAACATTCACTAAGAAAATAGCACTAAAGTTCAGATTTCTGACAGCCGATATCAGTATTCGGTATCCATTAACTCCGGTCAGAAGTCACGGACGATAGATCTGGCAGCGCGTTTTATTTTTAAATTTAGAATGAATGAGTGTGATGTTTTGCCTGTGTCTTTTTTATCAATGGGTAGGCTGAATGCAAAGGCTGAATGAGTTTTTTGACAATTAAGACCCCGTAAAATCATAGATTCTTTTCTTTTTCGGTCGTTTTTGTTATGTACTTACTTGGTACTATGTTGACTGGTCTAAATTGTCTTCTCATAGCTTTATCAAAAATCAATAAATAATAAGTTTCTTGCCGGTTCTTCTCCATAGAAAATGACCAATTCGAACTGTGTACGCTTATAAAACGTCAGAAACTACTTCTGACGTTTTATAATCGTCCATGTAGGCCATATGTGAAATATAATACTTTGAGTATTGTTTTTTTTATACGTAATAAATAATCCGATCAATATTTTTTGTATTGGTACAATTGATTTAAACGAGAAATTAAAAATATTGAACATTATTTCTCATAAAGTTGTTTTCTAGCTGTGTTTGGTTGAGCTAAGAGTATCTTTCAACTATGCTATATTATACCTTGTCAACGTTTAATCATTTTATTATGTACCTACTCTGCAATATGGGTCAAGGTATACAGTCACAAAAAAAACTCTATTTTAAGATGCAAGTGACAATCCTCAAACCAAATGACATGTCACAAGACGAAGAGGTGACAAACAGTCTGTGACTTTATTTCCCGTATTCTTTTGTTTTGGCAGTCTACGCTTAGTCCAATCAGAAATAGACAGCGATGGACTGATTTGCTTTCACAACAACAATCTGTCAGCTTCCTCTTGTATTTTAACACAAGCTGTTTTCCGTGGCCTGGCTTCCATGGCACACGCAGGAACCACGCATTTTTACGGAATACCTAAAGAGTAGTTATAAAAAAAATAGATTGACCATTAAAATCAGTTTTGAATGTCAACTTTGCTATCAACTCTAGTTGTCCATTTACCTTTACAAACAAATAAAAAATAAACTCTAAATGTGACCCCTTTATGTCATATTAGTTCAGATATAGGTAACATAAAATAATGTTAATGTTCTCCGAAGAATAAGAGATGAAGAGAATTAGAGGTGTACTCAAACATTTCGCCAGTTATGTTTAAGTCACTTGTCACAGGGTCTCGAGCATATTACCATCAATCGAGAACATATACAGACTCCAGACCACTGAGAAATTCCGTATGCATAAGGAAAAACAGATGAAATTTTTCCCAACTTAGGATTCGAACCCCTGCCTCGTTTACCCTTGCAACCAACTCGCATGTTGGTTGCAAATGGAAACGAGGCATGACAATAGCTCTTGCAACCACTATTTTCTTCCCCAAAATCCCTCCGAAGCCCATATCTCCAGAAATACATAGCTCCATATGTATAAAGTCACGGAGAGAACATTATCCGCCCCATAAGTCCGTTTCCTAAAACCCGGAGTTTATTTTCTCCGTAAGATAAGACGTCCCATTAATAGCACTTCGGCCACCTATCTGAAGCTGAAAGATCTCTTTCAGTTTAATGGGAAAATGTTTTTTTGTGCATGGGAGGGGTCAGAGGTGACGGACCAATGGCGGCTCGTGACGTCATCAGATAAAGAAGTTAGATAGAGTGGGATGAGAGATTTTCTATTCTTGGTGCGTCTGGTGGACGTACAGTCGTGGGGAAATTGATTTGGATTTTGTTGATTGAAAGAATAGGTGAAAATGCCTGATACTGTACTGTAGCATCAACAGTCAAATTCCCATGTGGTCATTTTACGAAAAATGTTGAATCGAGGTAAGGTGTTCAGAGCCAATCCAAGAGAATAAGTGATTTTTTTGACTATTACGGATTTATTTACTAAAAAAACTGTGACCTTTGAGTTTGTTTCAATGGTTCTTCTCAGGGTAGTTAGCTAGGACACATCAGCCTCATTTAGTTTAAAATGATTACTAAAGATTGACGTGTAAAAGTGTTAGGTTTGACCTACAAAATAAAAATCGTTTTATCATTAAAGCGACACCGTACGAGCACTCTGCAATCAGTTTGTTGCTTATGATAAAAAGTTATGCCTCCAATTATAACCGCTTTTAAGTTATTGTAATGACCAATACCTACTGAAGCTTAATACTGACCATATCTTAGATACTCCCAGTTTTTTCACGGGTATGATTTAATCTCCCGAAAAAAAAGTGGTTAAGTACCAGTAGTTCAACGAACACGGTTGCACTTTTGCATGCGACAGTACTACTTGGGTTTATTCTCGTCGACTACACGTGAACGGTGAGCGTCGGAGTCGGAATATCTACTGCTTTATGTTTTATCTACATATTAGGTATAGAATATACAATACATACATAGGTAGGTCGGACCTATAATTGATTAGCTTTTGCACGCGACTTCGTTTGCGCATATCCCGTTTTTTCCCGTTCTCGGGAAATCCTCTCTTAGTGCTTCCCTACACTCCCCAAGGAACCTACATGACAAAATTCAGCTTACTATAACCAGTACTTTCGGCTGTGCATTGTCCGTCAGTCACTCAATGACTCAGTAACAGAAGAATTTTATATATTAGGATTTTTCGTATTACAGTAATACCCCGCTTTACGCGACCCCGTTATGCGCGGTTTCGCTTTAACGCGAATTTCAAATTTCGCGTTAAAATGCCTCGCATTACACGAATTGATTACTTAGGAATATGTAGATGCAGAGCCAAGTACTTGAAGACATTGCTGCAATGATTGAGGGGACTAAACTTGAAGATATCGCGGTAGAAGATCTCGAAGAGATTTAGCAACGCACGACGAACCTCTCAGCAATGAAGATCTAATCAAGTTAATAATCCCGAGAGAATAATCCCATCAACGATGAGGAAGAACAAGTAGGAGAGAGAGTTTTATCTTCAAGCGGAATACAAAATTTTCTCTTTCAAAAATCTATTCAGGTTTGGACATATTGCAGACCAGACAGTGATGAGGCGATGACTGATGATAACCATGTTTTGACCGTGTGTCAAACAATAAAAAACAGCGATGGGTGTTATGAACGTATTTTACAAGAACGTTAAAGAAACGCTACCCAAAAGACAATAGATATATTTTTCCGTAAAAAGAAAACATGTAATACTGCATAAAGTGTTAATTAGAATTAAAGTGATTGATTGAAATTACTTGTATATTTTTGTATTAACTTCTGACTATGTATAATCGGAAACCCCGATATACGCGAATTTCACTTAACTCGATTTTTTGCGGAACGTATCCCTCGCGTAGAGCTTACTGTATTAAGGAGAGCTCGTATTCACAAACTGTCAAAAACACATCATTTTGACTAGTTTATACCACGAGAATTGGCCTTAAGGGCATGGATCTTTACAGGGATTTAGCCAAGGTACCACAATACTTTCTTTTGCTTCGAAGTAATTTATTAGTTCATTTGTTAAACCGATTATTATTGATAGGCTCGTGTTTATTAATTAGCTGACTTAATAGTAAGCGATGATGTGTTCGACGATGGAACACGCTTGCAAAGAAGAAACCTGAAATGTACCAAGTCCTAACCATTCGGGTCTTATATTATAAATTAATATCCAATTTACGTACACGCTCATATAATTTTTAAATAATAAAAAACAACGGTATATCAAAAACAGATTCGCAAAACGGAACCGTTTCACTACCTTAGAAAAACTATAACGCTTTTAAACTTCAATAGTCAAGCATTAAAAAAAAACCAAACTAAATAATTCCTATTTCAAAATTCTAAATTCGTGCACACTCATTTCGAATATTTCACCAAAAAATCTGTCCCCAGCGAGCCATATTTAGTAGTTCAAACGCGTATAAGAGACACTTCATTTACACATCACAGTCAACTGGCAGCCAAGTCCCCGCAATATTAACTGTCGAACAAATCACTGAAAGAAACGAAAATAAATAAATTACGCCTAGAAAAAAGTCATTTCATACAATTAAAAAAAGCTCTCCGTTATTTAGATTTCCATAAATACTCTACGGTCGACTAAAGTTTTTGAGATACATCTTCCCGGATGGTTTTTTGAGCGTCGACCGGGGAGTTTCGAAATCGTGTCGAAAGACGGTACTCGAAAGTTTGAGATAAGCTTTCGCTTCAGCTTTTTGTGACGTTTGCAGGAAGTAGTCTCGTTAAAGTTATTTGGTAAGGAATATGGCCTTATAAAAGCTGTGGTTTAGGTATTTATGTGCTGGAAATATAAACGTATTCAATTCTTTATGACTATAAATGAAGAGGCTCATAAAGTCTTACATGTTTTGTGGTACAAAGAAATACACACGTAAATGATCTTGAAATTAAAAGTTAACTGTTACATTATGCACAAATACTAATAAGAAATTATATTTTGACTTGATATAACGTTCGTGCATAAGTTATTTGTATAATTTAAAATCAAACCTACATACTTATCTAATCGCCTGTTCAAAATTATGCCAAGTTTTAAGAATATCTTATCTTTAAGTATGTTATCAAAACGTGACTTCTGAGTACCAAATCCATATTTTTACGACAATTCTACAAACTATCGCTGTCGAAAACGTTGGGGCTTGTCGATATTATCCAGCTCATTGTATTTATTTGGGTTTCAAATCCTCGCCACCGTTTCTGTCGACATAAATCGTGAGCGCGACATTTCCGACAAATACGCGCTTTGCCACGCTAACGACATTTTGTTCACGATTGTACTTCATTCTTTTGGCTAGCTAGGTAATTAAATGTTTGAAATAGGATTTGTGTGTGATTGTACTTTTTGAGGGTGATTGTACAGTTTAGGAATCTCTTGTGATTTTTTGTTATGGTTTTATAAAGATCGTAATTAATATAACTTATTGAAAGAAAGTACATAGTCACATTTAATTTAATTCTTTCGATCATTACTTTTTATCTATTCAAAATATAAAAAAAGATATGTAAGTACGAATTATTAAAAAAAATATTTAAGTGTGCTGACGTGCCTACCTACTGGACTAAAACTTACAAAAATTAATAAAATAATAACATCAAAGTTACCGCTCAAAATATCAACCAAATATCGATGCGTGCGTATTTCAAGTCGAATCGAAATAGCAACACGACAATAGCTTCGAAGGTGTTACATGTCTGACTCAAGGTAGCGCTGGACACATTACAAAGGCCTGGCTGGACTGTGCAGTCTATTGAGAGTCTGACAGCCAAGCAATGTGGAAAAAATTGAACGGAAGCCGAGAGAGAAGCAATGGGCTTAAAATAGGAACCTGTGTGTAGCCAGTGATGAACATCACTTCTTCCTCTTTATTATTCAGAGGAATAAAAACAAGGTTGATGTTTACAGCTAGTGGTAATAGAAAGCCAATTCTCGTACTTAATAAATTTCACAGTCTAATCACAATATCATCTCGGACACTATCAATGTCTGTGTTGGGAAATGACTGAGACTGACGGAGGTGTTTTAACGGACTGAGATTCAAATGCAAACGTTCCACAATGATCCGAGAAGAAAATCAACTTGATCAGAGAAAAAAAACTTGAACTTAATTATGGCCAGTGACACTGTTCTTTTTAAAATTGCGTGAGATAGTGACATCGTCGACACTTATTCCGTGTGCGGTATTTTTTTTATCAACCGGGGTCAAGATAACAATAAGAAAATCCTATTCAAATCTAACGGACTTATAGGCAATTAATCATTTCCACTGCGCGATACAAAAACGAAACAAACCGGAAGGTCGAGTCCATAATGGTCAACAAGTGGACAGTTCTCAAGGGCCCCTTATCAATATTCAAGAAATTCTACTTTTTCTATGCACGCATAAAGTGTCCGCGGCTATTATCCGCGAATTCGGACTTGCAAGAACATTAATTATAAATCCTTCGCGAATGACTAGAGGTCACGTTTGATGCGTGAGAATGCGTCCGGCTCAAAAGACCCCTATTTGAATATGCCCTTCGGTGAAAGAAAACAGTTCTTTGTTAGCCATCGGTCAGCCATTGTCGCTCGGTGCAGTGTCATCGTATTATTATTCAAATTTAAAGCAGGTGATGCAAACAGAACTGACCTATGGCTATTTTTTGTTTGCCGTAAATTTTTATTTACAATACGCAATTATTGGGTTGCGTGAATTTGAATTTTGGTTTTAATAAAATATTTGCTCATGGAATTCGATCGAATATACTTTTTTTTTTTTACTATTGATCTTTTCGATAGTACGACTTGGTTTTCAGATTCTATTAATTCATCTTAAATGTCTGAAAGTCATGCTGAAACTGAAAAAATGAAACCCGTTTGAACATAACTTGATAAGTAGATTTAGTCCTGAAATAGTGAATTCAATTATCGATTAGATAAAAAAACTATCTGCAGGTATAATTTACATATTTGTCTTCCATTACAACACACAGCATATTAAAAATATTACCAATATTCCGTAATTTTCACTCCTCAATTTATTCAACACCACAGAAATGTTCATATCGCAAACATAATTCATCAAAAATCTACTTCAGGTCCGTACTTATTATGGCCATACCGCCCCTGTTTAACAAAGATTCGGGAAAAAATGGGAATATATTCTCGATAGGGCTGGTCATCAATCAATGCGGATTACCGGACGATCGCTATTTTAATCATTATACCCCTGAGGATTTGAGTGGATGTACGGATATGAAGATGTTATGGACTGAATATTGTTGTATCTTTTGATTTTGGGGGATATGAATGATTGTTAAGAGAATTAAATAACCGCTTTAATTTTCGATATTATTTTTGCCTCAAATTACCTATCATTTCTTTTGTCTCGGTCTGGGTAAGTTGGTTTGTTATGTTTATGAAGGTTTAACTTTTGATAAATTCTTTCAATACAGTATTAGAAAATAAGTATCACTTACGAGCTGCCGCTAGAAGCTTCGCTCTCGTGAAAGTATCTCCCAGAAAAAACCCCGGGATACAAATCCTATGTCTTATTCCAGGACATGGTCATGGAACATGGTCTACTCATGTGCCAAGTGCCACATCCATTAACAGGGGTAACAAACAAACATAAATAGAGTAACTTTAGCATTCACAATTTTAGTATGGATTACTGCAAAATACTCGTACTTTATATATAGTCCTTGCCGACTTCGACAACGGCGACCCCATGAAACTATTTCCTAGCGTGTGTCATATGACTCGCTGGATCGAATTTGGTTTTAAAAACCCGATCACAATTCAGGCAATACAGCTGATCGGCGGAATTAAAAGTATAAAGAGAGAGGGCTTAAGTCTCTCTTAACGAATTAATTGTTTATACACTTCAAAAACTGGCGTCAGTTTTTGAAGTGTATTCTAAAGTTCGTACTTTAGAATACACTTCAAAAACTCCTCTCTATCAAGGATACCTATTTCCTATTCTTTATAAGCGTAAACTTTACCATATTGAAGGGGAGTGTTTAGCTCAGGTTTAAGCGTCAGTGATAAAATTTTACGAGTTCTGTGAGGGAAGGAATCAGTCAAGCGCAGGATTGTGTCCATTATAGAGATTGGATGGACGGTATTTTTGGCGTGAAGTATGGCTTTTTAGCATACGTGCTAGGATAAGGAGATTTGGATTAAGAAAATTTACGAAGGAAATAAAGTCTAGAATATCTATCGCATTGAAGTTTGCTGTAAGAAAACCCAATTGTGGTTTAAGCTCGCCTTTGCACATAGGCAGTCCTGTTTTATTTGTTTCTGTATGAAACGATTGAGCATACGAAAAATTACTATAGATATTTAGATAGAATTATTTGTATTACTAAACAGTACTTTTTAAATCAGTAATAGTTCAATTACGGTGTCAATCTGAGAGTTTATTTTTAAGACTTTGGCACTCTTGAAGCACTTTTTTTTGCTTTTTTAAGTATGTGAAGTCATCAAATGACTTTTTCGGCTCTGGGTGAAGCGGAAGGGCGTGTCAGACTCTTACTGACTAAACCCATCCGTGTTCTTTCTAAAGCCCTTTGCGTTCCAGGGCCGCGGTGACTCTTTTGAACAAATTCCACAACTCTGGCAGACTCTTGAAACACTTGCTCTCCGGATTCTTGAAATATTATGTTGAATGGTTGAAGAGGTTCTCTTGCTACAACCAATTACCTTCACAACTTATGTACCTTTATGTACGTGTGCAACCAAAAAGATTCAAGACTTTTTTTATTTTCATGAAAATGATAAGTTTAAAGATGACATGTGTCTCTGTGGCTTTCGAAAAATGAGTCCACAAATTACAAATGTTTGTGTAAAATAATAGTAATAAGTGAAAACACTCTTCACATTTTTTTGTCTCCATTCCCAGCTAATATGACGGACAGATAGTATAAACAGTCGTACCACCATAGACAATGGACTCAAGCCCCCTTCCTTGCACCGTCAAAGGGTTGTCCGTGGATCCATTGAGCCGGCCTCCTATTGCGATGGCGTGAAGATAACACAATCATGACATATATATGCCACATTAATGCCAGTTACGTAGTTTGGCGGATTTTTTGCCAGTTGCTAGATGGTCGTCAATTTTTATGGCATGGATTAGTTGGCTAAGTATATCCACATAATCCGTACTCCACGGGCAGTATTGGTTTTAATAAAAGCACAGACAAACTTATTATGTCTGTCCCTGACATAAAATCAGCAAAAATATTTTATCTTTTTTTATTCGTTTTTTAAACAAAAACAAATGAGTAACAATGAACTTATTTTAAACATATAATGGGCATCCGTTTGAGTAGAAAACAATTTTTCTATCTTCTTCCAATTAAGAATCATAACATCACGCCTGTTTTCTGTAAAGGGTTTGGCAGAAGTGTAGCCATGTACAGTCTCATTTTCCAGTTATGTAGTCTTATTTAATAGAAGGTGAGGTAAATTGCCAACAACGAGCAAGAGCTGTCGCTGGCTTTTAAGAGAAGTGGTGTGACGTGGTCGTTCAATAAAAAAAATCGTGAACAAAGCGAGACTCAGTTGCGTTCACGGATAATTTTGTGGCTCCGCTCGCGTATTCCCATAGCTCAATTTTAATTAGGATGGCCTCAGCCTGTACGCATCAGGTATCATAGTGTTTGTGTTACCAAGTGGTTCTATACGATATGATGATGACATGGTTCCTCGAACAAACCACGCTTTGCTATCAAGTGCTCGCAAGTGCTTATTTTAGAACATTAATGAACCGATTTTAAGCAAAAGCACTTACTTACGCAAGAAACATAGGTCTAAAAACCGGTCAAGTGCGAGTTGGACTCTCAAACAAAGGATTCCGTACTGAAAACAAAAATCATTCCTGTAAGTAACATGTTTTTTACGGTATTTTAATTTTTAATTTAATTTTTATTATTTGTTGTTATAGCGACAATACAGAGTGGTCATGACATTATTAACGTCTTTTAAGTTTGAGAATTTTTAAAACCGTGGTGAGAAATCGGTCTTAATATATTGGGACCAGATATTATATGACCACGATATACTTGGTCCTTACGTCCAAACATTTCATAAACAAAGTAATACCAAGATATATTTATTTTGGTCTTAATGTCCAAATATTTCCAAAAAAATCTTTTTAAGTAAACATAGTCCTTACGATATATTTTATTCAAGTGGAAATGAAATGAAATTGTATAAGATGCACATATAAGAGGAAATGCTAGCGGTATTCGATGGGTGAAGTGAAGGTCTTCACGATTTATATTTTGATATCCATATCGGGTCCGGGGGCTACCGCGATTACTATCCAACGGACATAGGCGATGGAAACTGTGGAATGGACTTAAAAAAAATTTTTTTTTTTGCTTTGATTATTTTGTGGAACGCGTTATGTTTTTTGTTCTGAAAAATATTTTGATAAAACTGATCATCTTTTATTTAATTTTAATTATTTTATGTATTTGTCAATTACATTGGTTAAAATTAATTACAATTCGGATGTGTTGACCCTCAATTATTCTACAACATTCAAAATCAATACATTGATTTAAATAAAAAAATGTAAATAAAACCTTCGATTTGACTGGCTCGAGTTTTACTAAATAACATGAATTCTGTATCTGATCATTTTTAATTTTATTATTGCTTAGTGACATGATTTTAAAGTTCTAAAAAAAAAAATCACAAAAGAATCCACTGCCATCTTAACCCTCAAGTATGTACGTATGTCCAAGAAATTTTACAGTGCAATTTTATTTATAGCAAAATTATACGGCGGTCGCTATGTCCGTGAGAATCGTGTGCGGGGACATCGGGGAAGCCGGACCAAAGCTTATTCTTATAGATTTTAGGACATTTGAATAATGCACATACATACTTTGAAAAAAAATAGGGAGATTCGCTATGATAGGGCGATTATTTTTGCTTTTGTTGCAGTTTTGAGGATAGAGTTCGTGATTTAAATCTGGCTCAGAAATGTCAATGAAGATTTTTAACATTTCTAGTTTAATGATAATGCACATTACATACGCTCACTCCTATATTCCTTAAGGATTAGGCAAAGCTGTAACTTTAGTAGATAGGTAGGGGGCTTGTTTTTATTGCGTAGTTTTTCGGTTGATAAATCGATAACCCCAAGCCTTTCCAATAGCAATAAATGATGACATGCAGATATGAATCACTGTAATTATATCTTAATTTTATTACAGTAGCCTGCAAGCTTCCTTGTCTTCCAAATTGTACCCTCTTTGAACATTTCACAAAAGGAAGTTCTTAAAGAAAGCGCAAGACTTATGCATATCTCTAAAACGTATAGGAACTAAGAGGGTCCTCTCTGTAAATATTAATCTCGTAAATTTCATGTCAATAGTTTCCCTCCAACCCTCTTTGATGGATAGGGGTACGATATTGATGTAATATATAATAATATTTGCACTAAAATGCCTCATTTTGGGGTTAATATATTCATCGTGGAATTTTACGAGTTCTTGACGAAAATTGGTGAGTCAACCGGTGTTGTGTTTGGTTTGGACGCCTTTTTGTAAGAGTTGGCTAAGAAATGGAAGTGTCTTTTTAAAGTAAAAATATTGCGTGACCACAAATTAACTCTGTATGAGAAAAAAATCGCGTAACACTTTGCATGACCGTTTCATGTAACTGTAAATTTAATATTTTGACCATTTAAACAAAAAACCTAGATAGCCACAGTGTAATTAATAGATTATAATCATTGTAATACCAAACAAAACAAAAATTTTAAGAACTTTTACCCAGAAGGTATCTAGGTAGAGTTTTCCCTTACTAAGAATAATGCTGCAAAAAACTAAATGTGACCACAGTAAACTTATTATTTACTATTTAATCTTTAAAGTAGCCAAAAATGTTGACACGTATCTACCCCAAATTAAACATTTCTGACAACATGGCCGGTAAACATTTTTTATATAATCACCATAAATATGTAATCCATGGACGCACGTCTAAGAAAACAACACAAAAAATGTTTTCACAGCCACTCTCAGTGAATAGCTTACCAATTTGCGTATCTTTTGTAATCTTTTTTACAAAAAAAAAGATATGGAGTGACCACTAACAAGCTCTATTTAAAAGAGAGCATCTCACGCCTCGAGAATTTTGAAAAAACTTTCCCTAATTTTATTTATTTTTTTGGTCCTTTTAGATTCCTTGACCACGGGACAGAAAAAAATGGGCCCAGCTGTATGCGGCAACCTCGTCAAATATTGGGTTAGTTGGATGCCTTATTACTAGATGCTTACATCTAGATTTATAAGGTAACAAACTTACTTATCCTAACCTAACCTTTACTAAGAAAAAAGGCGATAGAAAAACTTACTAAGGCTAAAGAGTAATTGGTCAACTATATCGATTTTACTTGAAAGTTATTTTCTATACTTTTAATAATTTAATAATAAAATATCTCTAACATAAAAATTAGTAAAAGCAATAAAGTCACGGGTTATTTTTGGAAGTAACCCCCAAGATTCTCTAATCCAAAATTCAAATAAACATTCATACGAATCGCCGCCAAAGTCCCGATTTTAAAAGATAACGATCGAATGTTCCAAATTCGAAAGCAAAACACGTCGGCATAATAAAGACGGTGCAGACGACCGCACAAAAGTGCAGGCATGCATTGTCCGAACTCCTTGCGTAAACTTGGCACAAAATATAATTGCGTTGGCCCCCTCAGCCATTCACGCTTTACGGGATTTAAAAAGAAAAAAAGACTAGATGACATTTCGTATTCAAAACATATGTCATTTTCTGTATCGATGTGTCCATTGTTGTCTCTGGACGATCCTTATTAGCGGGACCGTGAAGTTGGTGACGTTTCCCATGACGGCTAAATTTTATATTCGTATTATTTTTACGATTTACGGATTTCTGGACGACATATTTTTATTGTTGTTCGTTCGGAAGCGATACGGATTAGTTCCGTGTATGCATCGATGAATATTATTTTGAAAAATACAGTTTTGAATTAAAAGAAGTGTGAATTTGGGAATTTGCGTATGTTGACCCATTCATGTCTTGTGTCCGAGTGACGTTCCTTTGTTGACTCAGACAGATGCAGGAATTTAAGAAAGAATTTTATGACAAATTACTAGGGCTGATTTGATATGGATGCTAAAGATGTTGGGAACTTCTTAAGCTCATATAATAAATTCAACGATCCTGACCAACTGCATACATAATGTTATACGTATAACAAGTTAAGGTTTCATCAGGCAGAAAAAACTGAACATCACCTTTTACTTCGTTTATGTTCATACATCTGGTTTTTGTCATATACGCCCGGTTGTAAGTACTACGGACCTGGCTTTTCCGAAGAACAGAAAAAGAAGTTCCATGTGACCAACTTAACTTTAAAAAAAGTCTAACTTAAAGTCACTTAAAACACCAAAAATATACAACTGAAAGATATATTTCATCATCCACAAACAAATGTTAACACATCCAAAAACCGCGTGTGGGTAAAAACGACCCCATCAGTTAATAATCCTCATCGATATGGCTCTGATTACGTCGACAACAAAAGTCTAGATGTACCAGATAACCCTGCACTGGGGTACGTTACACCCTCAGGGTGTTGTAGGGTTGAACGAAATGAGTGTGTTGCATTTTGTATCCCTAAAATAAACTTTAAAAAATGTGTGCGTTCTAGGAGCGATTCCAGTATTTTAATGAATTAATCTGCCAAAAACACCTCTAAATTTCATACACATTGATTGTCATCGAAATAATATTGTGAATAATTCATTAGCCTTCTGTTAGAACTAGAAAATTCAATAAAAGATAAACATTAACAGATCTTGCTAAAAATTGTTGGTTAATATTGTCAGAGCGAATGTTTTTTCCTCTCTGATTCAAGGAATATTATTATAATGAGGCTACTTTATCAGTTCGAATGGGTAATCCTACAAAACTAAAAGCGAAACTGTTTTTTTCCTGTTACAATATTGATCACAGAACTGTTTGCAAAAAACAACTTTCAATGGAAAAAATAATTTATTGGCAAAAACAAAAAAAAAAGAAAACACATTTGTGATATGGCAACCCTATTCTTACAAAAGGTGACTACATTGAAAGCCCACGCAATGAGTGACATAATAACCAAACTACAGATCACAGATAAGCTATTAATTTGGCTCAAGTATCCTTTTCCATATCGAAATTATGCCCCTGGCGTGCAACTTATATTTAACTACTACAAGCACATATGATAAACTCTATTTCTTTCGAATAAAGATTATTTTCTGTTTTGACACTGGCAATTTTAACATAGTTTTTTAATAACCAAGAAATTGATACGAAGCTCTTTTATGTGGCAACACAAAAGCTATATTGTTTTCCCAGCGTTTGAACCACGAATATGTTACCCTTGATTGGGGCGAGATTAGTTTATATGGCAACCCTCTGATGATGGATTAATAGGGAGATCGGTGAGGACTTCATTTGAAAAAATAAATAAACAGTTTGAATAACCGCATGCTAAATATTCTATTGTAATTACCATGATAATCATTAGAGATCTTTGTATTTCAAACAAAAGGATTTGATTAAGTCCCCATATTTATTGAAAAAATTATTCCCATAGTTGGAATCTACATCAGGCAGCGATGAGAAGTCAAAATATCAGAAATATGTAAAGTTTTCAAAACCGAGCCGATCGAAACTCCTCTTGCAAGCAAACTATGTCACGAGAAAATACGACTTCATTTACCTAACGGACACAAACATCTTGTTTTTTTTTACAAACTTCATATACCTAGCCTTTCGGCCCTTTAAACGAATCTACTGATACCTCATTTGTTTTTAATATTTGTAGCCGTTTAGGGTTTTAGGTATACAAACTTACAGACATATACTTTCCTACATACTCTCGAAAAACATATGGAGGGTATCCTCTTTCTGCGGCAGTCGGGCAAAAAAGACAAAAGGTCTTTCAGTCTACCAGTTGTTCCTCAATTTCAGTATTTTACACGGCGCCATTGCAATGTGACTAGAGCAAGCCAATAACTGAACAATACAGATAATATAATCTAGCTATCGCTCTGTGCAATTATGCCAAAAAGCGGTACCCATACTCAGAATCCCAATCAAGATACCGCTTTCTGGCTTACGAGGGCAGCCTGTCAGCCGATGTAGGTAACTAAAGTCCCATTAGATATTCGGATGACAATTTGGACTGTCAGTTTTTGTTTACACAAAAATGAAATGTGACATTTCTTAGTACAGACGCCAGCACATCAAGCTACCCGAAACTGTCAATTTTTCCCAATCAACCTTGAACCTAATGCTTTGGCGATAAAGTTGGAAATCTATTAGAGAAGTTTGACAGATTGTTGTAGATTCATGTTCTGGTGTTTGTGTAGACACGGGGGACTGATCAGAGCTATGTCGTCTTAATGATTTTGCTGTGAGAGTGAGACGGAGTTAGACAAAACTGATAGCACTATTCCTTTTTCACAACGGAATCATGATGTGATTGGCCCATCATAAGTAGTAGGTAAGAATGATGAAAATACTTTCACTAACAGCTCAAATATCACCGAATTTCATAGCCTACTTTTTATCTCGAAAACATGAACAGATCCTGCTGTATAGGCCGCAGGAATGAAGCTAATTTATTTATGCTAATTTCAATTATAATTGGAACAATTAATCTCAGGGTTAATAATCATGTAACGCTTGTATGTAGATGTACAATGTTAGCCGGGTCATCAGATTAGAGTAAGTATAGTAGTAATAGTGTTCAAAGGTCTTTATATGTTTTGATGGAACGAGGTCAGGGTCTCATTATGTGTCGCAAATAGTAGGTATGTTTATAATTGATTTTACGGAAATTACTTAAAACGAACTTTAACAACTCAAAACATAGCTGGGATAGACAATGTGTTAGGGGAAATGTTATGGCATGGCACTGGGATGCGGACGGCGAGCTTGTCACCGCGGCCTTGGAACGCAAAGGGGTTTAGGAGGAACACGGATGGGTTTTATTCAGTAAGAGTCTGACACGCCCTTCCACCTATGCCAGTGCCATTTTTTTTTGACTATGGGAAATAATAATTCTTAAAAAAATGGCATTTGGATAGGCTGGGTTGATTGATTGAATAAAGGTCGCAAAATTTTAGTAACATCAATGTCAAACAAAAACTACGTATAGGGGTGTTGTTGGCAGTTTGCGACTGCAAAGCGAAAAATAAAGAAGATTTCGTAATTTAAAAAAAAACGAGAATTACACCTCTGTAATGGAATCGCGAGGTAAATTATAGTCCAATCCAACTCACAGAGAAGCTTGTGTCCCAGTGTGGGAATAATAAAGGCTGATTGAACAAAAAAAATCTGAGGGTGTTCAAAAATATGAGAAAATTATCTAATTTCACACAATCTAAGCGATTCTGACGTCCTGAAAGCGATCGGCTTACAACCACTCACAGCAAAGAAAGAAAAAAAAAGCGCAGTGCAATCCGCTTCTTGTGTCTTTATAGTTTCACAGTACAATTTAAAAAAAAGCTAACCAAAAATAAAAATAAATATTTTACAGATTCGTAATTCAAATTAATGCCCTAGGCATTGTTATCTCTTTGGTTAATGATTAATTTTTTTTTAAATAAGGCCGCCAGTGTCTGGTGCCTCTTGCATTACCAGCGGTTTCTAGCGCGTTCGATTTTTAAAACGTTAAAATTGTATAATTCACAACATTAAACGAAACCATTCCGACCGGAACATTCTACCTATGTTTCTGGCATAAATCTCTGAAATGCCACTCATATTTAAAACTAACTGTAAAAACGAAACCTCTTGATACCGAGGCGGGGTAACATTGAAAAATTTACGACAGTTTTTGCTAATTTTTCCCTTTTTTTTCCTCAAAACTTTATGGTTCCCGTAAGTGGCAAACGGTTTTGTGGCAGTTTTTTGTTTTGAAAGTTTATCAACCTGTCTTAAGGTGTTAAGTCAATCTTATGCGACTTTCGATTCGGACTTGACAGGTTTTTGTGATAAATATCCAAATTTCTCTTTGAGTGTAAACAAAGCCGACGGGTGTGGACTATTTTTAGAGTGGCTGCTATGTTTGTTCTTTAGACGATTTATATTGGAACATTTATTCGTATTTACAGTATCCTTTTTCGGATTTTTGTGGACTATCCACCGGATTTTTTGGGGTAAAAAGTTCCTTTTGACACTCGTTTGGCTTCCTATCAGTGACTGTTTATTTTTGTTATCATCTGTATTTTCTTCCTGAAAGGTATTCCTACAAACATAAGAACATTTTTGCCTCTTTATGGACAATATTTGTTTCAATTATAATAATAATAATAAATAATAATATCTTGGGACAACTCACACACGGTCATCCGATCCCAAACTAGGCAGAGCCTGTGCTATGGCAACCAGACAACTGATAAACATACTTAGGTATATATTTCTAAATACATACATATTATAGATAAATTACACCCAGACACAGAACAAATGATCATGCTCATCACACAAAGATTTGTCCTGGGTGGGAATCGAACCCACGACCTCCGGTTTAGCAGTCAGGGTCACTAACCACTCGACCAACAGGCCAGTCAATTAGTTGACTATTTTGCACAATTTGCCAGTACATCATCCATAGTCCGACTTCGTTTTTCACGATAACACGCGCAATTCTAATTTTTTGAGATTTTAAAACAATTTATTTTTAACTGCTTCTTCGACGTCTTGATTTTTCTCTAGGTTTTGAGTAAAGTAACAAAAAAAATTAGTCAAATACCCTATTGGCTTTCAGTTCTAGGAAGCTACTCGGTCACTTTTGTAACCAATAATAATTTCGCTTTAATTAATTATGGTTCTAAGTTCATTCAGCTTTTGCTTTGTAACAGGAGCCTTATTTTGACACATACTGTTCTTTATGAACCCACAGTCATGTTTCGACATTTTGTAAGTTAATTAGTGACCTCACATGGTAGACGTTAAGGTCACATGAAAGTCATAAACTTGTCAAAGAAAATTAAATATGTTTCTACTGGCTAGACTACTAGTACCGTTCCGTTACGGTATTTTTTTCACATAATTTAATGAGTGACAATAGAATTTATTAATCGTAAAAAAAAATATTATTACCATTTTATTATTTGTATTTTCTATCAAAGTTTAATAAGGCAAAACTTCAGTTTTTAATCAAAATGATTATAATGGAGACTCGGCTATCCGAACTTCGGTTTTACGGATTCGTGGTTATTCGAAATGCCAATCGCAATAAAAATCTTTGCAGTTTAAAAGATCCGTACACGGGCGACAAAGGTTATATTTTTAAAGTGAATGTGTACCTAATACTACAATCGGTTTTCTTCATTCACTCAAATATCCGGATTTTCTATTTCCGAATGAATTACTATCGCAATTAGTCCGGTTAATCGAGTCTCCACTGTAATTCAAATAACCCTAAAATCACAAACACGACTTTTGACAAAAACCAACAAAAGGGGTAAAAAGCACCCGTTTTAAACACATCGAACGAAAACCCGTCGACTCGTGCCTTTGCGCAGCATCCCAACCCTACCGCTGCCTCTGTTAACCCGCGAACGCGTGCCGGGATCAATACGACCCACCTCCGAGATACCTCAACCCCTATTGTACCCGTTTATCTTGGGCCCAATCCCTTTTATCCCTTTTACAGGGCTAAAGGGTACATGAATCGTGCGCAAGGATTCTGTAGTTATCGCGTGCGTATTGTTAAGATGGAAACGAGATGTAACCCTTTTTTTTTGGGGATTTTTTGTCCTTTTATGTAGCTGTTAGTTTTTATCTTTTATTGGGTAGTTGCTTGCTTTTTTTACATAAACCATTAAATTAAAGACTAAGCTATGACATTTTTTTTGTATATTAACTGTCAAACCAAAGGTTTCTGAATAATAATAATAACTAAATTCCCCAGTGATAGAAATAGTGACGTTCAACGTCTAAGTTCCCAATGAAATTCCAGTTTTCTAAAGAACTTTCAGTTCAAATCAAGTTTGAGCGCGATCCGCGATTCTCAGCACATTGGGACCACGTAAACCCGACCCGTGGGACCACACAAGCGTTTGAATGAAACTTCTACAATCTTCAATATCCAAAACCAGATTTCTTTCTTCATCAATATTCACAATATTAGAAGAAGCCCCTTTTTTACTTATCTTTTTTTCTATAGGGGTGTTCGTAACGTCTTTTTTCTTTGGACGAAAAATACGATGGTGACCCATGACCCGAGGACCCTTTGAATGTTTGAAATCTAGTTTGTATGAAAAAAGCGTGTCTGGCTGTTTTGTTTGGTGTTCACAATGAAGTGAATACATGTCCGAGACTGATTGTATGTGGTCGGGGCAGTTTGCGTTCTCCTATGTGACTAACAAACGTTGAATTCTATGTGACTACAGTGTACCTATGTAACGGAGACATAAATCATGTAACGGCCTGGCTAGCACATCTTTTTTATTGAATAAAGCCAATGAAACGGTTTAAATATTTCAAAAAATGAAATCATATTTAATGCAACGCTGCAGCTTTTATATCTTTTCGGGTAATTATTTTTTTTTACTAAAGCTTTTTTTTTACCTACCTACTGGTTTCATATTTTTTTATATAACTAAAAGTTGTTTAAAAATCGGTCTAAAAAATGCAAAAAAAAATTTGAGATTGCTTACCATGATCACATCACACTTCGATTCAAGATGACTTCATCATTAATAACTTCGAATTATCTAAGATCTATCAATAATATTACTAATCGCAATACATACAGATACTCGTGCCAACCGCCTCTTTGTATCACGTGTTCTAAACTTAAAAAAAATACTAAAAACATTATTGTTAAAAAGTTTATTGCAAAAAATCCCCCACGACACACAATAGACTTTACGCTCCCGTTAAGTAACCCAATTTTTACACCATAAATAATAAGGAAAAAAACGTAAAAGGTAACGGTCTTCCGTGTTTCTTTTTTTTAGTAAAAAAAGGTCCGAGTATGTAAGAATTAATTTATGTAACGCCTCAATGCTTACGCAGAACGTGGGGTATTGAGAGCGAAAATTAGGCCACATTCATAGGTTTTTTTTCTTCAAGTTTTTTTTTAATATTTTTTACCTTTTTTCATAATGTTTTGTGACAATATTGACAGATCAGGCCCCGTTGAAGCTTTGACGTTGAGTACGAGGATTTGTAAATAATCTCATTGAAAATTAATACCGTTTTTGAAAGTTTCTTAGAGACTGATTGGCTTCATTGTTAGATGTTTTTTGTTGGTGTCTCAAGTTTTCAGTGGCTCTATGAATTTTGATGAGATTGTTTTTTGACAGCTTTTTTAGTAGGTTTTTAGGGCAGACAATAATTTCTTGTGAAATGTTATGTAGGTGTTGGGGGCTTGAAATAAATTAACTTTGTACACTGTGACACGTCGGCTACAGTATTTGGAGTTTATTTTTAACCGTTATGAAATGTCGTTTCTTTAAAAAAAAAACATTTCGTTTTGAACAACGACCATTGGGCTGTATGGTCGTTGGCTATATTTATTTTAATATTTTATAAAAGCTTCTCAAAATTGTATTGTACAGTGCAAAGGTACAAGTAAAGGCGATATTTTTTTCGTATCTTTTAACCCCGCCCTAATCTTTTAACTCCAAAGAACGAGTTCTCAACTCAACAATAAAAACTCGCAGCATCCGTAACCGTTTAAGGGTTAATAATGGTAATGACAACCATAACCCTAACCACGTGCCGAGTGAGGGTTAAGTTAAAAATGTGAAGATGACAGAAAGGGTGACTTTACTTAATTGTTACTTAAACTTATCTTTATGATGACTTTTTTAAAGGGGATGGTGGAAATTTTGTTTTCTCAGCTCTTGTTGATATAAATGAATCTGTGGCCAACTAGCAGGTATTAAGATGTTTTGAGATTTCTTGAAGCAAATGGTATTTGGAAAAGTGTTTAATTAAGTTTACTACGTCAATCAAATGTAGCCTTGGGTTTTATAGATGGAAATATGTGGAAAACTAGAATTAGCGGCAGCGAATTTGACTGCGTGGAATTCGAAGATTATCCCAAGAAAACATACTCTCGGGATGATAAGTACCCTATGTCATATCCCAGGATATAATATCGTTTATTTAATAATATAATAATAATAATATCGTTTATTTATAAAAAGGGGCATTTTTACAATAAAATATTTAAATTTTTGGTCTACACGTGGACCAAGTTTCATCTTAACCTTCGAGTATATATATGTATGTATAAAAATATTTTTAGGGTTTGAAGCATTTAAAATATCCTACATATACCTATACGACTAGTTAAGTGTTGTTTTATTTTATCAGTAGCTACCGCCCGCGGCTCCACCCGCGTTAATGTCGAAAATTATTATATACTCCCGGGATGAAAGCTATTCTTTGTGTTATTCCAGACACGATAATCTACCTCTGCGCCAAATTCCATCGAGATCCGTTCATATGTGTAAGAGTAACTAACATCCATACATTCACACATACAAACTTTCGCGTTTATAATATTAGTAAGGATAAGCGTGGGTTCTGGAATCGAAGCATCTTGAGTATTGAGCGAAAACATGGGATGGGACTCTTTCTACCTACATTAATAGGAATAAAGTAGAATAGATATTTAAGTAGTTCAGCCTTTTTGATACCCAATACCAGAAAAAGATCCAATCACAATATGAAGTGGTCAAGTACAATAACTTGTGCATTGATTAATCCTGTCTCGAGGGAAATATGATGTTGTCAAGGGTGATCCGAGCGATTGGGATTCTATCAGGCCTCTTGATAATATTATAGTTAGATACAAGTAGATAAGTATAGATACTTAAGGTATCCCTAGATTAACAGACTTACCTACAGCTATGTTTCAAAGTCAAAGTCAAAGTCAAAACGTTTATTTCAATTAGGCCATTAAAAGGCACTTTCGAACGTCATCATTTACAGTTCAGTAAAATAATAGTATTAAATTAATAAAGTGACTCTACTGTCCATTCGGAAAGGTAGATTCTTATGGCGAAGAACGGACAAGAAACTCCACAGCACAACACACTTATGTTTTGTTGAAGCTATTTTATTAAAGTTTTTTTTGTATGCATACCCACATTAAGTTATTTAGGTATTGCATGGAACTGTAATCTTTTATTGCAAGGAATAAAAGGTTTTATTTAACAGTGTAGCTATGTTAATAATCAAGATCATAATTTGAAATGGTGAATCGGCCACCGTCCTATATTTTTTTAATACTGAAGTTTTATTTTCGGGATAACCTTCTCTGTGTAAGAAAGCTGGTGTATTCCATATGTAGCAAAGTAAACACAAATGATTAAAGAGAAGTAGTAGACTCAAATAATTATATTTAAATAAAGTTCACCTGTAATATTGTTTGTAAAGCTTTAGTAGTTAACATAGTTGAAAGTTGTAGCCCCATATTACCATCTCAATTGCTTATCTTGTTTTGAAGTATTTTAGTCACCACTTTTAAGAAACCATTAATTAATATCTACACTTTTCATCGCCACACAATCTTTTAATAAAGGAGGTTGTCCTCCCAAATCCAATAACGTCAGTAACTAGCACCTCTCGATGCACCCGACTGCCTCTCTTTGTACTCGCCGCGAACCAACAGTCGCGGTTAATCGTTCAGATTAAGTGGCATTAACGCTCCCACACAATCCTATCACTTGCCAACAAATCTCATTTCTACTGCACTTTAATCCTATACCACAACCTCTACCACGATATCTGCATAATTGTTATTACGACAACCATTGCTGATGAAACACTATTAGGGTTAAGTTCTCGTTGAACTGACGCGGTAATGTATGATGGATGCACTGAAATTGTAGCTGATGGATATCGTTTCCCCCAAAAGCTCTCGCTCGCTAGTCAATTAAGTGATCAGCCCAGGGGTTCTGCGCAATTGGTCGCCTCCGTACAAAGCGACAGTGGCGCCGCGCTACGATATTGTATACATCTCGCTACGGTTTTATTAGACGGATTGTGAGGGATGACGCTTTTTTGAGGATTATAACTGAAGCATATTTGAGGTATTAATATTGAGGGTATTACGAAGCTAATAATATGCGAGTTGAAAAGATGCTAATACGCGAATGCACATTTAGTGATTGTTGTGTTTATACGAAACAGTTTAATCAGATTTAGTTTATAATGGGTGTGCATCTGAACAGCTACCGCGTAATTCTCAGAAAAGAGTCAATAAACTCTCAATTTCTAAGAAAACAGCCACAAAGCTCCAATTTCTTACAGTAAACTCAGTTTTATTTCAACCGGTCCATCTTTCAGTGGAACTGAAACAAAAAAGCCAACCGGATCTATTTTTATCGCAATTTTTTTCGCATTGCAGACGCGGCGAGTCGCCGAGCCCCGGGCGTCCGTGCGTAAAATCGGATCATGAACGAGTTACTCGAGCGCGACCAATAGTTGAGAGCCTCTGACCGAACCATGGATTTTAGAATTACTTTTTTCCGTCGCGTAAAAGCGCGGGCATGGATTTCCGTGTAGCCTTTATGGATTTCAGGCAAAAAATAACGTTACGTGTATGTTTTTCGGTAAAAATTGAAAAAACTCTTTTATGAGATAACAAGTTTCATCTATCATATATTCTCATCGATCTATCGAGTTCTTAGTAGCTTGGGTGAAGTGATCATGAGGTGAGCTGTCAATCTTTATAATCAAGATGTCACGTGATCACGAAGTGAGCTGTCATTCCATGTCACTCCACCGTCTGAAAGCGATTCTTACGTGTAAGAAGTTAGTTGTACTTGTTGGCACACAAAGTTATCGCTTTAAAATTTTGTTCCTTATATTTTGTTCCTACATTGTCCGTATCAGTGTGCGCCAATTAAACATGTTTTCTTTCTTTCTAGCATATTGCAAAAAATGCGACATTTTACAAATTAAACCTTAAAGACATCTTCCTTATTCATAACTAGCTTTTTCCCGCGACTTCGCAAGCACATATCCAATTTTTCCCATTCCCGTAGAAATTTCGGGATGAATTATACACATAAACCTTCCTCATGAATAACCTCATCCATTGGTGGAAACGGCATGAAAATCGGTGCAGTATTTTTTGAGTTTATCGCGAACAGACAGACAGACGTGGCGGAGGACTTTGTTGTATAATATGTAGTGATACTATAGCTGTATACAAGACAGGGAAGCACATACATATTTGAGATAAAGCGTGCATGGAACCACCACGTGACGTTAGCAGATAACCTTAGACCGTTGTCTTATCTATCTCTGAAGAAAAAATAACCGAGCGAGTTCCAATGCGGAATTGTAGTAGTATCGATATGGTTAACGATGATTTCTTAATTTACGATTTTAATTTTTGAGTTTATGGTTTGATGTTAGGTGCTTAAGCACACAGTCTATCTATCTATATTAATATATAATATAATAAAACTGAGAACTCTCTGGTGGATAGAACTCGCAACGAAGTCATTCGCCAGAGAACTAAAGTCACCGACATTGCGCCTAGAATGAGCATGCTGAAGTGGAAGTGGGCCGGCCATGTCTGTAGACGGACAGACGGTCGATGGAGCAGACATGTGGTAGAGTGGAGACCGCGTATGGGCAAACGTAGTGTGGGACGCCCTACAGCACGATGGATCGATGATTTGAAGAAGGTGGCTGGCAGCGGATGGATGCGAACCGCTCAGGACCAGGATGGTTGGCGATCTTTGGGGGAGGCTTACGTTCAGCAGTGGACGGCAATTGGCTGATATGAATAAAACTGAAGAGTTTGTTTGTTTGTTTGAACGCACTAATCTCTGGAACTACCAATCGGATTTGGAAAAGTATTTTTGTAAATGACAGCAACATTCATGCGGAAGGCTATAGGCTATACAGGAACGAGAAAAAACAGGATATGCGCGTACGAAGTCGCGGGCGAAGTGCTAGTAATATAGATTTGAAAGACGATGTTTGTTTATCAACCACGTCTCAACGGCTGAACATGTCACGTCTCAACGGCTAAATGTTTGAAACACGGTTAGATCCTGGCCACTGCCACCTCGTAACTGTGACCTAAGATATATTTTTTTATGATGCTTCATCTTCGACTTTCACGCTTGCCGCTTGCATAAGGTACTGACTGATGTTACGGGCCGTAATGTACCATTCGCAGCGAGCATGTTACGATACGCTATATCCTAAGATCTGTGTTAAATGCGCGTGTGCTCGTTTCCACATGCTCCTTTTGTATCTCAAATAAACAGAAATATCGATGAGCAATATACAGTTTTAAGCAGCATGAATAAGGCAACCCAATTGAACCAGACTGAGCCCTAAATTAAAACACACAACCCGAACTGCACATGACAGAACATTAACGGATGCTGCACCAAAAAAAAAATTATAAAAGGTGATAAATACATCATTTTTACAAACAAGACCGGACAAGACACATTGGCAGACAGTCTTAATTTAGCCAGAAGCAAAGAAACAAGTTGACAAACAAAGAAACAAGTGAACAAACAAAGAAGCAAGAGAACAAACGCGTGATTTAACGCTGACATACTCGATGCTTGCTGTTTGTTTTATCGTATCGATCTTAGTGTAAATTGTAATGGGGACTGATTGATTTATTCAGAGCTTTGCGGAGAATGTTTTAAATTGTTGTGGAAGGTATATTTAGGGTTGTTTGTTAGTGCTACTTTCGAGCTGGTGACGTCAGGTTTAGCTGGTTTGTCATGCGAAAAGTGTTGTTGTTAATCTTCTTCTTTTCCTGTGGATGGTATATTTCCATTAGGAATTTCTCTGTGACGGGCCGGAGTTTGGAAGTTGGTGGTTTCACACCCCCGTGCTTCAGAAACCACGTTAAGCTATTGGTCCTGCGCCAGATCCCTCTCCGGCCGTGTCGGGTTGCCGTCTCATCGGAATATGAGAGTGATGAAAGAGGGAGTGCACGTGTGTTACGAGAGAGAGATTGGCCGCCATGGCCGAAATCGGTCAGGAGGACTTTATATATATATTTCCATAGCTGTCCAATTTTGGACCAGTTAGTGGCCACGTTTATAGCGGCGTCAGATTCATTTCTCAGATCATCATGGGTACAGGTAAGTGAAAATTAGGGACACTCCAACAGATGGGACATAGTTTGATCAGATCTTTGTTGTTAATACTTTCTGCTGATTAGAATCTCATACCTTGCCTGCTGTGTGATCAATAGATATAAGGCGAATTATTTCTTATTTTATGATCGCTCCGTTATTACTGATTGGTTATAATAATGATGCTCTATGGAGTTATAAAGTAACACTGCTATTTTAAGTCCACGATATTCCTTAAAATGTTTTGTAATAACTCATTTATTTGTGCTTTGTTTCAAGGTCTGTGGTAGTTTTAATGATAATAAAACCTTACTGAGCAGTAAAAAACACTACTATTATTAATCTGCGAAATACCTTTTTTAACACGCTTTTATTAGCTTCACCTGTATGTTTGTATGTCTGTCTGTAACCGACCCTTTTGAGCTCGATTATGCCCCACTTTGAACGATCACATTTAGTTCAAACTTTGCACACCTGTCAAGCATGATTAAACAATAGGATATGATTTAACAATAATGTACATTCATTTCTTTTTAACACTATTCTTAAACAAATTTATTACATTTTATTTTCTGTTTTTTAGTTGGATTTTTCTATAAAAGCGTGTATTTTTTGTTTTTTTTAAACTATTATTTTTTATTTGAGATGACGGAGACAAAGTCGACGATAGAGCGAGCTTACCCAGAAGAAGCCTGTTCACCTTCTGAATTTGTGTTAAAACTTTGAGCTTTATTGCGTTCTGGGATCATTTTCTTCTTTTTCATCTATTTCTATACCACGCAGCAAAATTAAGCGGAGCTGGGATAATTCTACTACAGTACTGGTGTACTATAATTTATCCCAGCTTCGCTTAATTTTTCAACCGTTCCTCCAAAACAAATGCTCCCTAATACTCTCCCAAACGAAATGCCTCTGCTACCATTACATTCCTTCGGAGTATCCGCTGAATGGCGAAGCCATCTCAAAGTCTGACGATTGATACATGTGACATTATACAAGTCTTTCTGTGCGTTTTATTTGACAATTTATGTGTCCCACAAAACGTAAAGTACTTTTGAAGTAATGTGACTGTCTTACAGTTTTTTATTTTTTACGGTAAGTGAAATTTTTAGTGTCCATGTCGTTTCGGTAGGGACCGCTTTGGCTTTAAGTGGCAAGCGTTGATTTCTTTTTTTGAAAGTAAAGATTTAAATTGTTGTGTGGTATGGTCAGGTGATGGCTTGGAAAAGTTAGGTGTGTGATTTAAAAATGTTATTTCTTCTTGGAGCTTAGTTTTTAGGGTTCCGTACCTCTATATGGAAACATGGAATCCTTTTAGGATCACTCGGTTGTCTGTCTGTCCATCCGTCAGAGCCGATTTTCTTCAAATTTACTGGTCCGATTCTGTTGAAATTTGGTCACACGGGCGTGTAACTAAAATAAACAAATTTTGAAAATGGGGTCACTTTTAGGTGGTAAATTAGAAAACGAAAAATAAAAATTGTTTTCCAACTATACCGTGTAATATTTCAAATGGTAAGGCGTATTATGAGACTTCCGAATATTTCCTTTATTTTTTAATTTTTGAAAATTAGATGAAAAATGACCATTCCCCCTTATCGCTGAAAATAAAAATGATAAAGTCCAGAATTTTGAAAAAAGTACAGATAATATAATAATATATAGTTCCTTGCCTACAGAATTACAGGAAAACCTATAAGAAGTAGGTATATGGTTTGAAAGTAACATGTAACAAAAATGAGATTCGTTCAGAACCCTTTTGCATGCGAGTCCAACTCGCACTTAGCCGGTTTTTACCTTGTACTTTGGGGTACAGGCGACTTAAAGTAAACGTAACAATCATAACAGGAGCAGTCAAAATCAAAGTATATCTATGACAAACTATTCTCTTTTCAATAAATCCTAACTAGTACTTATTTTTGTGCGATGAATAAGAATACGAATAAATTGATTAAAAAGAAAATGTAGGTTACACATTCTGTTATACAAGAGCGTTTAGTTTCTTTAAAAATTAAGCATAAAAGTATTTTGAAAAACTTCCTGCACTAGGCTAGTGTTCGCTTTTAGAATTCTTATGCAGTTACAAATTATTGACAACTAAATCCGTGTACCAAATAAAACAAATGCTAGTAATCTTCTAATGAATTTCTGAACTTAAATGTTAATTACACTAACTAAATCATACTGAGACATTTTTCTTCAAACGCAACATTCCCCAAAACCATCTTCCCCCAATTAAACATCAAGCTCCCAAACCAACCAACAAAAATCCACGAAAACACAAAATATCCTGAAAAAAAGTAAAGCAAGAAAGAACAGCGCGGCCGGGGGACGTCTCGGGCACCGGGGTACCTGCACCCAATTACTCAGTCACCCAAATGGGGGGTTGGGGGATGGGGGATGACATACAGACACCGCTGTCACGATCGATGATAACTCCGGAGATAAGTTTACTGCGGCAAGTCGGCTGCCGCCTTCAAGGAATGGAGAATATGGTTTATTTAAGGATTGGATCGTTTTTTGAAGGATCTGTAAGTTAGGGATATCGTTTTGGGTGGACGTCTAGGTTCGAGTGACCAGCGACACTACTAGTAACGATGACTTCAAAAAAGGAGGAGGTTCTTGAAAGTTTATTTTTGTGTTTGTTTTGTGATATTTTTCAGTAATACTTGTATTTTACATGTTTAGGGTTAAAGGAGAACAACAAAGAAATGACAATATTAATGATTTCTTTAAATATTATTTGAGTTATGTAAGTTGAGATAAAAATATAAGAGTTTTTTTTTGTTTTCTTTGCCACATTGGTAGCACTACGCTATTCATTAAGAAGGCTTAAAGCACATCAAGCTAGGTACACGAAACTGTAAAATTTTTCCAATCAACCTTGAACCTAAAACTGTAGAAATATAGTTGAAAATTTATTACAGAAATTTGACAGATTGTTGTGGCTTGATGTGCTGGGGTCTGACTAGGGTCCGGACTAGGTGAGTCATAAAATATGTGTTATGCAGTTAAGAGTTACACTATCTCTTTATAGAAACTTGAGTATGAAAAAAAATGGTGAGACAGTTTATAAGTGATGCTTCTTTTTTACTTATAGTATCAATAATATCGTTCACTATTAAGATAAGTACAGTAACAAAGTCTGTATTCGGTAATGTTTCAGTTATCAGCGAGGTCAAAGAGGAACATATTTTGTGACTCTCGCAAGAGAGACTTTTCTGATCGCTGACTATAGAAATTTAGGTACGTATGTGTGTATCGAAATAGCAGATGGATTAAATCTTTGGAAACCGAATTTAACTATTTTTATTTACTTTTAATTTATTTTTTATAAATCTGTCTGTATTTGAGCAGAATAATAAACATTTAATTCTTTCTTTGAAAAAAAAAAATGACACCCAGTTGCGTTATTACCCAGAAATATTCCTATTAACATACTCAGCAAGCCAAGTGGACACTAAGAGAAGGTTCCTTACAGTAACTCATCTGGAACGGAATTGAACACGCGACTTCTTGATCGCCAGCCAAAGTTTCAGACATTGAGCTATGGCTACTACTGCAGGAAGTATGATCACCTGACAAAATGTGCCCCTAGCCAATTTAAGTTGACCAAAGAGGTGTTGTTTTGATAAAAAATATGGTTCTATCTAGTTCGCTTGTTAGATCGAATCATCGAAAATATTGGATATGTATTAATATTTATAGGCACAAAGGTGATGCTTATTTGTATAGAAATCTCTTCCAGCATACCTTCGAAAGGAGAGTCGAGTAAAAGAGATTTAGACATCGTACGCATCTTAGTTCAGGATTGAGGGCTTATTACGTTATTTCTAGGTAAAAAGTCGTCTCACAAAATTTTATCGCACTTAATTTTTTGTTTACGCAATAAAGAAAAAAAAAATCGTTTCGATTTTTTTTTTGTAATTTAATCGATGACGGACTAAATTGATTATTTTAGGAATCTATCCTATTAAGATGATATCATTATTTCTTTGACACAGTTCTTAGTGAGGTCAAGGTTTTCATTAGTCCAGCATCTAAACCGTTATAAATATGTAGTATAAGCTATAAAGTGTGAAATACATTAGTCACATTAATTAGTTTGTTTACTTATACACGTTTGTACGAAGTGCGTAATATCCGGAAGTATTGGACAGATAACAAATTTTTTTTCCGTAAAAAAATCACGGATCCTGAGATATAGGCCGACGGAGCGAGAGTACTCGACAAAGGGCCTTAAGCATTAAGTTACGAATTGAAAAAGACTTCTGCCTTTAGTCATCGAGCAACGTATTGAAGATGTCTCTCCAAGAAAATCTTCCTCTAACCCAGGCCAATTATCCACAGACTATAACAATACGTACCATAGACAAGCGTAGGTGTGCGGGGCGGGGTCGACCTCTGACCCGCCCTTCCACCCCCTCACCTCGCCCGTTTCACCCCCGCTCTCTCACCTCAAGGGTGAAGTCCCGAGCTTTTCGCGTTATTTATTTTTAAAGGGAAATTTACTGAAAGCTTTGAGGCAGTAAATGGTTTGGTTATGTAGTATGTATGGAGGTTTTGCTGAAGTAAAGATATTTAGGGACTGATGCTGTTTTCAGAAGACCATCTCGGTTGGTGGTGCTTGGTGTATCCATGACACGTCTGCTTTGATAGAATAACGCCAGCTCTTAGACGTAATCATCATCTCAGCCGAAATACATCCATCGATGAACGTGTCTAGCACCAAGGGTCGTCAAATCGAACGGTTCTTGGTTATTCATTGGATACCCGCGGCTATCTTCAGGTCAGCAAGCGGTCCACCTTGTGGGAGGCCTTCAAACGCTCGGTCTTCAGGTATCACCACTCCAGAAACTTTCAACCGACTATCTGCATCACATTCTACTTAGTGTCCTATTATAGCCTGCCTGTTACGGCAAATACGGTCTATCTGAATGGCTTTACTCATATAAATCGACCATAGACTTTTATACTCAAAACTGCTAAGTAGCTACCCAAATCAAAAACTACTTTATAGTGGCAGCCCTGTACCTACATCTGTCACGTAGCCCGAGCGTAGCCTTCGTCTGAACTTAAGAGCAAGTTACTAACTGAGTCAACAAACTATTTACAAGTAATTTTCTGAATAGGGACATAGTTAAACAGGTGTTGTGTTGGGGTAGTGTGGAGATAATGAGAACTTCATTTAGTTTATCACCTGAATTTATTATTCTAACCAATAATAATTTAGGTATTGGTACGTAGCGCCATCGATTGGACATCAACATCAACAGCGTAATCCTCAATCACCAAGATATTGTTTATGTTACATATTATTAACTGAAATAGTATTAACCACAGCATTCTAAATATGTGTGTGTAACAAATCAATTCTTATATTAAATTTGAATGAGAGTAGAATGGTTTTATTTCTTCGTAATCATGTGTCATGTTGTCATTTTAATTCCACGTCTAATCTGTTTTAATAAATACTTAACTAACTATACACACTAGCAATAAAAATAATAACTCCTAACTGAATGAACCCTTAAATATTAAAAAAGATCATCTGCACGAGAGTAGGTAACATCCAGTCAATAACGATGCCATCTAAGTACCTACAAATAGTTCAAAATTTGAAATTTATCTAACTATTGAAAGGTCAATCCAGTTGCTTTCTTATCCTCAGAATTTGGTCTAAGACGAAGTAAAACAGTTGTGACAATTATTATTTGCCAAAATACCCATTCATTCACTGAAGTAATTCCCCGTCTTGTTGCACTCCTTCAAACATACATCTGCCATCCACTTATTGTCTATTGTAATTCTATCCTGATCAATTTGTCGACGGTGATGTCATGCCTGTTGCTTGTGAAAAGACCAATTCATTTAAATAGATTCTTGGTCATTTTGGACGTAAGTTAAGAAAATATTTTTCAAGCCCATCGTCGAATCTAACCTCCTTTCAGCCAAAATTAGGGGAAAACACGAGGTTTTACACACACGTGAAGTCCAATGACGACACTTTATTGAATCAAATTGTGCAATATCTACCAAAGTCAAAGCATTTATTTCAAATAAACCATTTACAAGTACTTTTGAATTGTCAAAGTCAGTCAGTCAAGAACATAAAGCCATTTGCATGTTCCAAAGCGTAGATCTGTATGGAGAAGAACGTGCAAGAAACTCCACGTACACTCTTTTAAACCATTTTATGTTTTATCTGATTATAAAAACTTATAAAAACTGTCCAAGTGCAAGTTGGACTTGCACACATGTTTCTTGTATGGGGAACCTTTTATTTTGAATTGTATGTTATAAAGTTTATATAAAGCGGCAACAGAAATCCATCATCTGAGAAAATTTCAACAGTCTAACTATAACGGTTCATGAGATACGGCCTGGTGGCAGACAGACAAACGGACAGTGGAGTCTTAGTAATAGAGTTTGGGTACGGAACCCTAAAACTTGATAGGCTCGTATTTGACCACCAGTCTTGAATTACGGTGAGTTGGTGTCACTGATGGCACGCTTGCCTAAAACCTTAGTAAATTAGTGAAGTAAAAAACTACACTTTTAGTACAATGAACCCAATAGAATATACATAGGTAGAGACTCTTTTTTTTTAAGGATAGGAAATCGTCTAATGACTTCTTTCGCTCTATCTGGAGCGGAAGGGCGTGTCAGACTCTTACTGTTTAAAACCCATCCATGTTCCTTCTAAAGCCCTTTGCGTTCCAGTGCCGCGGTGACTCTTTCAAACAAATTCCGCAACCCTGGCAGGCTCTGGCCCTAGCGGCCTCGTCTCCTATGCTGACATCTCCTTGAGACCCGCGTGGAACACAACGCGCTTGGTGGTGATCGGACAGCGAGCCACCCAATGCTCCCCGTAGGTAGAAACTCTAGATACCTAAAACAAGAATTTTAGAATTACTAAAATAGAATAAGTCATTCGTATCAGGACTGAAATTCAAATTAGAATTAGGTAGTTAGAATTGATTCTAGGAATTCGTAATGAAATGACGTGTAATGTTTCAATTGCTGAAAATTGATCTATAAATCTAATCTATCTATATATAACTAATACCTAAGAGTTTATAGGCAGTCAGAATAGTGATCTTCTACAGAACTCTTTTTTTTGTAGTGTACTTACTTGTTGGTAATCCTTAAATAAATAAAGAACCTACGCTGAAATTTCATCATTTCATTAGATATTAGGTATAAAATCAGGTGAGTTAGTGCTGAAACATTTAAATTAGTTCAGACCCTTTACTTTACTTGTACATCATTTTATCTCCAAACAGACGAATAAAATCATCCAAACTCCAACCTCAAACAGCACAACTCGTAAACCTAACAAAAATTGTCGAATCATAGTGTCGCGTCGGCGATGCGTCAAACTGCGTCGACGTCACGCTGACAAGTGCGCGGGAGTGTACCCCCCCCCCCCCCCCTCTGCCCCGTCCCGCAAGAGGCCACGCCCCCTGCGCACGCGCCGCCTACCGGCCATCTAGATTGATCTAGATCTAAATAACGTAACTTGCGTCTCAATGTGAGCCATTGTGCTTGACTTGTGTAAGTGTGGAAATACAAATATTCATTCAACGATGTGAATATTTATCAGTTCATGAGTTATTGGTTTTCAATTTATTTCTATTGATTTATTTTTTATTGGTCATTGACTCGTCCGGTACATAACTCTGCTACATTATTTCATTTATTAAACTAGTACACTTTACCACTTTGTCAAACATAACGGTATTAGCTAATAGCACAACCAAAATCATAACCTAATTTTATACAGCAACACAAAATGCTCCAAAATAACCTCCATAATAATACATATATAACAGTTAAAAGGAGAGCCACTTGATCACCTGTATGTGGATAGTTAAGTATACGGAGTGCCTATCAGCCCGCAGAAATATGGAGGCAGCGGGAAAGTTGATACAAAGTAGGATTTTCAGGTACCGTCTGCGCAACAAGCACTGAAATGTAGCCAAGATTATTTTTATTAACTTTTCGTTGGAGAATGTGGCGAGACAAAAGAATATTAGACGTTAAAGAGAGATATAAAATGCTGTCTTAACGTCAAGTAGAATAAAATTGTCAATTATCTGGACTTGTATTTGAAATGAAAGAGACGAAAAAACTGTTGAGGTGAAAAAAATAAGTGAATATATATATGACGATAAAAAATACACCAAAACAAACGATAAAATCGTTATCCTAACGTCCAACCTATTAAAAACGAGTTCGCTCTATTCATAAACAGAGCTAGAAAGAGACAGCAAACCATTGCACAATAAAACGCTATCTAACTCGACTCTTCTAAAAACGTTGCACAAATAAAGTCGGAACAAACCGCCCAACGAATTTTCTTACCGACGGTACTCGGCTGAAAGATTTCCACCCCGCGCCGGGGGGAGGGGGGCCGCGGTCGAGGTGGCGGGGCCTTCGCTCCCTGCCCCTGCAGGCCACCGGGCCAATGGCGGAGCGGCGCGCCCTGGCCCGACCCGGCTCAGTCGCGCCTGAACCGCGACCCTTGACACACAAGCGCGTCGCGCGGTCTCTTGCCCTGTGACGGCAACCGGCATCATCACGCACGGAGCGCTAGTTTACGGCGGGGTCGGAGGCCCGGGGCTTTGTCCTCCGAGAGCCCCTGACCTCCCGCCTCTCGAACTCGGCTTTCGCGGCAGCTGGCGGGAAGACGAGCTTCTGCCGTCGACGCCCGCGAGCCAGGCCGCGTCGACGCAGAGCGGATCCTCCGCGACGGATAAGGGCCAGAACGTGGAGTGTGTGGTCTGCGGCGACAAGTCGTCGGGGAAGCACTACGGCCAGTTCACTTGTGAGGGTACGTAATCTTGTGTGAAGTGAAAGTGATCTAGTGTCTTAGCGACGGAAATTTGCCGTGTGTCTGTGCGGTCTCTTTGATTCGAGTGATCGAGGACTTTGGTTCTTGGCTCTTGGTGCGTGATCACAAATTTTCGCAAAGTTTGTTAGTAATGTTAGGGTAGAATTAGGTCAATTAGTAGGAAATGGGACGGACAGTCCAAAAACTTGCCGAAATGTAGAGTTAGCGAAAAGTTGCCAAGTCGCTGTCTATTGATGCGTAGTAAGTCGAAACTTTCGAGGAAACTTGTCAAGTCATTGTTTTAAGTGACAAAAACTCAAAATTTGCAATTTGAAAAAGTCCGTCGATGCTGGATCAATGACTTGAAACTAAAAAATAAACAAGTTATGATACGAGACTATTAGTTAACATGATTGATGATCGAACGAATCGCCAATTATCGTATCAAATGGAATGATAACTACGATTTTGGTTATTTTCACCGCGGCTTCAAATTATACGTACGCAAAGTTCCCAAGTTGTGCCTTTTGAGGCTGTCACGAATCTGTAAGAGAATTTCAATAAGCTTAATACCTACACAATTAGGTACTTGATTATTTCTAATTTTCTTTTAATGTTATTTTTGATACCAAGAAAATCCCGCTAAATTAAATTGTGTAAAAGCTATAATAAATCAAGCACGGTAATTTCTCGTCCCCTTTTGACCTTTAAAATCTCAATTACCGGGCCTCGACTCAAGACATTTCTAATCAGAATGCAATAAGACAAAGTTTTCACAAAGTGTCTGTCTCTAAAGATAAGGGGTTCCTCACTTTTATGCAAATTACGTGAAATTGTTGTTTTTTGACTTGTGCTGTTTTGGTTTTGTGATAGAATTGGGGTAAGGAGACTTCTCATGCAGGATTTGTTTAATTGTGTTTTTAATTGAGTGTTTTTTTTATATTATTTATTTTTCACGTAGTACGCTTTGGTTGGGTGATTTAAGAAACCTTTAATAAAAAGTAACTAATTCATAAAAAAACTACAAAATAAAAAATATCAAGTTCCCTATTAAATTTAAAACCTGATCAAAACGAAGACACTAAAACTGAAATCCACTTAAAAACAAAACAAACTTAAACCAACAAAACAGAACAGACTAAAACTAAAATAATAATGTCATCTAACAGCAAGTGAAACGTGTCTAAGTACCTAAACCACAATAAAATTACGGGTGCATGTCACCAAATAATTATGTTCAAGTGGCGTAGATGACCGCAAGCGATGTGCTTGGGAACTCTGTCTTTACACCTTATTGTTTCAGAAACAACTGCTTTCTATACATGATCTGATTACTTCGTTAACCCAACACTGTTAATCATACTTGTTCTAATACTACCATGTTCTATGACTAGGTCTCACATATTAAAATGACACCCAATCTTATTTAAACTATTTTCCTATTCTTAAACCACATTATAATTATTTAACATACACGAATGAAGTTACCGAACGCACCGTTTGGCTCAGGAGATTCGTAGCTTTAATACACTATAGAAATTTCATAATAACCTAAAGAGTGAATTTTAAACACTACCTACTTATAAATAATGTTTAAATTAAAAATAATCATTAGGTTAAAAAGTTGGTTATAAATATAAAGCATTTCAGGAATATGACTGTTTACCTCGATGATGTTCTTGTTGCACTAGGGATTTGATAGTATCCTTCAGGTAAGTCTATTAGAATTTATAATGAATTGGAAGTGAATATTAATAAAAAATATGCTTATATGGTGATAGATGATTCTTTTTGCTTTACTGACAGCTCGTGTATGATTTTATACATGTAATTGATTGATATTATTGCCAAAATAATTTACTCTCTTTTTTGAGAATTGTTATGAGCGGTATCATAGATGATGTAGGAAGTCGGACAAAAGTCACCTCTTTGATAAAACAACCAATGGTTATTTCTCAAAAAAATATTTTGCTTATGAAGATTGTTCAGAAAACATAACGAACCGGATTTATCATTTATTTTACTAAGTACAACATAAAAAAAACCGAAGAAATAACAAACCAGCCAATAAATAACCAACTAAAATTCACAAAACGATTTTGGATCCGCCAAAAAATACAAAAATAAAAAAGCGTCACAACCACGATAGTAACCCGACCCGTTGATGACATAATAGTTGGCATCAAGTGTAGTCATTACATTGGTCTCTCAGCCTTGACCCTGGGTCCTCGGGTGAGCCAACCTGCATGAACCATACTTTCGTGATATGCGCTTGTAAACAAAACGCTTTCAAAAGGGACGCTCTCTTTGTTGTTCATTTTTTACTTTTTAGTTTTGATAACCTGTTATTTTATTTGTTTGTAAGTTGATTTAGCATTACAATACAAAGTGCAACTAGTTTTTACATGTCATGCTGGTTTTTGGTGTCAGTGTCAAATTAAAAAGACGTTTAGAGAAAAAAGAAATGTATGTCTCGCTCCTTACTGTAAAAAATAAAAAACTCAGACTTGATATGGCATTTTTTTCTGTTGGTGAAGCTTGAGTGCATATTCAAAAACTCAACTATGCATACACGGGGTTTAAAGCTCCATCAGTACCGAGAAGCTTTGAAAGGGTCTTCCGTGTATTACTAATTTTAACTTTTCCTTGATGGATCATTTCGTGCTACCCTAATTTCAACAAAAGCTTCTTAAATTTCAACTACATTATAATCCTTGTCTTTATTTGAGACATTCCTATGCCACTTTCGTGTAAATTGTAATTACCTGAAAACCACTATCAACTTTTTTTATTCATATGAACTTTTATTAGTTTTCATCTGGCATTTACCATACCTAACAAGCTAGAATCTCCCTACCTACATATACTCAATGCACATACCAAACAAAACCATTGCATTGTCTTTCTAAGGTGTCAGAATTAAAATTGTTAATTCACACAATAGTGTCCATTGCCGTTGGTATTTCAGCTTTTGTTGGTTGCGCAACCATAATAGCATTCTCTTACAGGTTGTCAGTCAACTTTCAAACGAGGTTATGAAATGTATAAGGGATTTTGTAAGTTAGTATGGTGATGATATAAAGAAAACACTTGTCGATGATATTGTTGAAGATTTAGATGTGATAGAAGAGGATTCGGTTGCGTAAATAATTTGTGTTTAATTATATTGGCTAGGCTCCATTCTCGAGTGCTGAGTAGCTTGGTTTAAATCGAAGTGCGTATTGGTTTATTAATAGTGGACTTCATTGAGCTTTGCATTGCAAAATTGGATTTCTTTGATTTCGCTAAAATAAGCACTTCCAGTTTACTGACTTGCTTGTAGAGCGAGTTCTTCTTTTTCTTTTCGCGTTTTTGTCTACAACACCAAATAATATTACAATTCCAATTAATTCATCAAACTTTTATTCTTTATCCTATTCATTCATTATCAACTGCCTATTCTAATTTAATCAACACAACTAGCTTTACACCGCCATTCACTACAACGCTTTTATCATTCCACAGCGGAGTTCAAGCTTAAATTATTCCAAAATAAAGCCAAGTATCCGGTATTTTTACGAAACTAATTGGTCGCAAACTATTTTCGTCATGTTATCGTGGCAGACCTGGCGCCAAAGAGGTCCCGACCTTTGATATCAAACGCCTCAGAACCGATAAATGTAATTTAAACTAGAAAATTCATTACTCTTTGTCTATCATCAGGATATGATTATGTAATTCTGAAGTTGTCACGTCACGTGTATTGTGAATGGAGTTTGGGATATGTTTGGGGAATTTAACTTGGTCCTTTTTTTTAGTAAGCTCTGTGAGTTCAATTACAACACGATAAGTTATTTCGTCTATCAGTAAGAGAGCTTCTGGTTGTACAATAAAAGCTTGATACTAATGTCTGCAACAAAATAATGCTGCTACATTAACAGTTTTCCAGCATCAATGTACATATGTACTTCATATCTTAAAGAGTTCATGAGACACATATTTCCTTTATATTTGGATACCTTCTTGAAAGCTTTTATAAAGCATTTTATTCAGAAGCTCAACCAAAAGAACTGGATTTTCTTAATCTATTCTGGTTATTTGATATTACCTCACATTCAAAAAATCCCTCATGACAGATAGAAAATATGCATAATGCAGTCTCCAACGCCATTAACGTTCGATGGCTACTATTGAAATAATAAGATTTGTTTATCCACTAAATATGTAAAAATCCAACTAAATGCGTACGTTAATATACCACAAATCTACATAAGTTGTACAATATTTTAGCTTGGCTATCACATGATTACTCCCTAAGAGTGTATCGATAAAGCGCATTAGTGTTGTGCTCATAAAGTGTTATTTTGATGTCGACAAATCCACTTTATTAGCGCTTGGACCCCCCGCTGATGGAATTAGAACCCTGTCGAAGTGAGACCGTGCAGTCTCTGAGGTCAACTTGTACTAAAAGTGTTTATAGGCGTTATAACGACAAAGTCCCTGGCCGAAGCGCTTCTTTTGACTTAAATGCTCGCGTCCGTGAGCGACAATAGTGATCGCAGTTGACACCTGGGTGAAGAGATGTGTGGTGTCGATTTTTTTTTTGTCGATAGTTTGGAGTTTTTATGTTTCGATAGGTTGGCGTTCAACAAACTAAAACTGATTGAAACAATCATTTAAGAAAAATTAAATTGAGTAATAAAAACTATTCAAAAGTTTTACACATTATTAAATACCTCATCTAGTTTCCCTTCTCTTATTCTACAGCCGTGTATAATAAGGCTTAACAAAGCTTGTTTAAGGCTAGACAAATTTATAAACAAAAAATGATAATATTCCAAATATTTTCAATCATACAATTATTTAGTTTATTGCCTTTACTTTGATAACACACCTCGTAGATCTTATTTCGAAAACATCGCTTTGTACTGACGCAAAACACGCAATAAATTATTATTTAAATTTCATTATACAAAATAAATATCTCAGCAATGCATAACAGCGTCGTGCTATCGACAAGCGGTGGCATCACTATCGACCACTACGACCGGTCAGTTTATGGTATGTTTTGTCCCGCGATACCGTGGCAGTTAACCCTATCTTTACGAGCGACTCTAAACATAAGTGTCTTTCCGAACTTATTTATTTTTATCTCATTCCACTTTTTAAATTGAATCCAAGTTCGGCGCGTGTGTGGTTCTCCTCTTTCCACTAAAACTGTCAATAAAACGCTCGAACGTCTTGAATCATGTCGCCTTTTAATGAAAATTTGACTCTTTTTAATATATTATTTATGTGAATTAAACAAGTACTAGCTACGCCTTAATAAGGTAAACATTCGACCGTGTGACGTTAACGACCATTTTCGAAATTTAAAAGCCGCCATATTGTTAAAGAGTACGCGTGTTTGTCACATCGTAAATCGAAAATTTATATTTTTTTCTTCTCGATAAACTTGAGTAGTTTTATTGGGAATTTATTGTGAATTAATTTTATTGTTGATTTAAAAAGAAAAGTTGGATGCGTAATGTTGATTGATTAAGAAAATTATGTATCCGAGTTTTACGATAAAATGGATGTCGATGTCCGTACGTCGATACATTTATATGTAAATCGTCAGCCCTTTACGTTGCATTTTAAATGGTTTATTGTTAAAATGTATTAATATTCATTATTTGCTTCATTAAGCGCATCAGGGTAACATAAATTAAAACCGAGGTGCTTTTGTGAAGGAAATGCAAGCAATAAAAAAATATCTAATCAACAACTGTATCGTAATCTGTTTCCGATCCATTCTTAAAACCAATAACGTCAGTTTACAAAGGGAATTAATTTACAATTTAGATTTTTATTCAAATCAAAGTTATTTCACATACAATTTCAAGAGTTAGGTATATCCATCACATTACCGAAAATAACTTAAGAAACCAAATATCATTCACTTGAAGTTACAATGCTCTTTTGTTCTTACTTCCCATATTCAAACTGGTCAAGTGTCCAAGTGACCATTCCAAGTGTTCATGCATACATTAAAATTAATAACAATTGTTCGCCAACATAAGGCTCGTATGCTCGTGTGTGTGCCGATACATTCTCAAGAACAGGACCTAGATCATTAAGGCGATCCGATGGGTCATTAAAGCGAGTAATTTTTCATTAGACTCCTTCTTTTGTGCATTCGTGCCTTAATGAAATGATTAAGGGAAGTTGAGTATCGATATGTACTCATATGTTGATGGCTATAGTGTATGCGCATCACTATTTCGAATGCATGTTTTAATTTAGTTTTACGCGAACTCACATTCGCATTTATAATATTAGTTAGGATGATTGTATTTAGCGCAGACTGTATCAACACCTTCTCATCCAAAATATCCCTTTCTTTTTCATTTACCTCAACTTCTTAAACCACAACTTACAGTAAACCTAAAAAGACAGATATTTACACAAATAACGCCATATTATTTCGCACCTGCATTACCTACGGTGTCAAGGCCAAGTCTGTCTTAGAATCGAGAACTTGGCCTTACGACTAATCGAAGGCCCTAACGATCTGAGTCCTAACTTCGTGATTGATGAACTTCATTAATGACCATCTCAGATAATAATTGATTTACCTTCTAATTCAATTTTAAGGATCATTACGATTTTAATACTACTTTTGTTGTGGGTTCATTAAGTTTGAGGTAAATAGAGAAAGATAAAAAGTAATAATAATTGGAAAGTAACAAAAGATGTGTCGTAGTGTCATCTCTTTGTAAACTCTTTGGTTCTCTGTGTGTAGCAAAATGCGTTTTTGTATGGAAATCATGATTTTCATAATCTTGATTTATCGTTTGTCTCATATTTAGTAAATTAAATAGCTTTAAAATCATTTTGAACAAATTAAACTTGCAAAATATAAAAAAATTGATATCCAAAAATTTCGAAAATGAACTCTGTGAAGACGCTATTATTGTTTTATGTTCAAACAGATAAAACATTCAGGCTATCTACAATATTAGTTATCCCCACTACTGCCACAAATCCATAAATCTGGAAGAAAAGCGGAAACTCTTGTCTAACAGAACAACAGCACTGGCTTCTAAATGAAGATTTAATGGCGTTTAGCTATCTTTATTTATTACACTGGCAACACCGACAGGTGCTGTAAATACCTATTATATCAAATTAGCCTTCTTTTATTTTACTTCGATATTGTTTGGTTTTAAAAATAAATGAACTCTGGTTTTATATTTACCAGGTAACATATTTTTTTAGTTTTGTTTTTCAATATTTCAGAGCTGTAAGTTTGTTCTATATTCGAATGTGATACGTGATTTTTGACATAAGTACTATTTTTAAATTGATTAGATTGTACTCGTGGTTTATTTGGCAAACACAAAGTCATGTTCTACATTTACTTTGTCACCATAAAATGGCAATGTTCGCGATTAAAACGAATGTTGCCTGTTACAAAATTGCCAGCAATACATTACGAGGTCACGTTCTCAATAGAGGCATTTGAGTTGATGGCTGATATTTATTACTAATCACTTTGATGGGATTTTTATGGCATACAACAAAACACTTGCATGCCTATAAATTTAAAATTCCACCTGATGCATCAACTATGATAAGCGTTACGCTCGTCTCTTCATTTTTTGTTTACCTCTGGAGTACAAACAGATTCGTTATTAAGTAAGGTTTTTTTTGACATTACTTGGAGTCACATAGCGTGTCGTGTGCATTCCAATCATTTCAATGTTGCCTTCTTCAAATTCCTTTTCAACTAGTGTAAGATTTTTGACATCTCTACTACAAAGGCTAACTTTTTTAAATTCTGTGTCATATGGTTAAACCTCTTGGTTGAATTTCTCGTCAATATCAAACGAATCTTCATCAATAAATGATACCAGAAGAATATTGATTTTTAATACCGAGTTTGTGAAGTATGGACTTAAAACTTACTTCAATTTCTCTTACCATGTCGAATAGTGGTCGATAAGCCGTAGACGCTCATACCTGACAGGCTGTAAATAATGTTACCGCTTTCCCGAACAAAACCATCCGTTACCTTCATTCTCTCGCAAGCTTCATTCATAAATCACAAGACAACATATGCGCATAATTGCAATTTTAATGAACCTAAATTCTTCAATGAGTCTCCTCTATAAATATCAGCAGTTATTGCAATATTCAATTGTGTTTATGGTACAATAATGTCGCACGTATGCCCGGTCAGTCGCAAGTTGCATTGCGCAACAGCCCTGCGACTTTTATTGCGGTGATAACTCATTGTGGCTATAATATTTGCTAGTGAAGTCGTAAACGTGATGCATGATGCATGGGATGGGAATGATGGGATACCAACCTGCCACTTACACTTTTTCGAACTTTGAACCTGGGTGGTTATAAATGTATACAGTGGACATAGATTTAACTAGTATTTAAAGTGTCAACATGTTGGCAACGTTAATATGTTTCACGTTTCAAGTAACAATAACTGAGGTTCATATTACCTTCCTACTACTGTTTCTATAATTGGGTATAATTCGACAATCGACATCAATACAGCCACCCACTTAGCTTGACTACTAAAATCGTTTTGTAACTCTTCAAGCACAATTTCTGTAGCCAATGTCATTTTAGAGCCAATGACATGTAGTTTCCATATTCTGCTCAGCTTTTTAATTATCTTCTTCAATGCTGTTTCACTGTCAGTACATTCTCTTTCATACCTGATTCAATTGCCTTCGTCTCGCATTTTATATTCCTAACAATTTACCATCCCACTTACCAGAATTCATACCAAAATTTTCTCGTTTCCATCATCTAAGCCGCCATTACGGTCAAGCCAGTGTTACGTCATATCTCGTGCTATATGTAGGTCAGCAGTAACCTGTAATCTTGGCGTCATTAGTTCGCCAATAATTGTGGACACTACACTTTACTGCCGATGGAGTTCCGCATCTGTGAATGCTTCAAAAGTTTTATGTTTTCGTATTTTTGTGTTTACTGTTGTTACATTACAGTGCTTAATTTCTGTCTATATTTTTGACCTTCTATTTCCATTATTTTGAACTAGTTCTAATTTTTGCTTCATTTTAGTAAATGTTTTATTTCTCGGTCAATATGCGACCATTTTTCTAAAATGTTAACAGAACTCACTATATTCAGAAGTGCTCTTGACAGTTTTTTTTTACTCTCGTAACTTTATCAATATTTTTTCATACTGAACCCAACGCAACAGCAGTGATCGCTTGACGAGTTTATTTCTTTATAATGCGTCAACCATTGCCAAGTTGACATTCAAGCAACCTGTCCGTTTATTCACATTTCGATTGTATTTAATGATATCATACCTAGTTCTTTATTTTAGCTACTATTAGTCACCTATCGAATATTTTGCAAAAACATTCTTGTTTTTGTCTTTGTATCTTTGAAAGGCCTTTGCCATTAAAACTTTTGCTAGATGACTAAAAACCAATTTTTAGTTAGTTTTTGCTTAGAAATATTATTTATTTTGGCAAAGAGTTTTGAACTTCCTTTAAAACTGGAATTGTTCTTTCTAATAGGTGGGTCCGATCAGTTCTAATATTAGAAATCTTTTTACGTAGAGGTTTGCTTTTTCTTCAACTTAGTAAAAAAAAATATGCCATGAACTATAAAGTCTTTCATTTTTAAGTTCATTGGTATAGAAACCTTTACTAACCATTAATACTAGCGTGAAAGCACGATAGCTACATAAAATTTCTCTTCCTTTTACAGCTTCAGTCTTAAATTATGACCAGTATTTCAATGATTTTAATGACAGTTCATATTAAACAGTTATTCCCTTCTATTAGGAGAATACTGTTAATTTATGGTTCGTATTCAGTTTATATTGGTTTGCCACTCGGTCTTGGTTATTCATTAGAATTTACAAGGTAATTTGCCGTATGTTGGTTGTTAAGTTAGGTACTGCACGGATTGTTTTTCATACACGCTTGTACTGTCTTCCTATTTTCTTCTCTGCGATTTTGGTTAACCTGAATATACTGATTATCTACATTTATGCCAGAGCCTCCCTTATCTTAGTTTAACACCGGAAAAGGTATTTCCTAGGCTGGCTTGCCTACATACCTGTACACCCTAAGTTTGTCATACAAGTCAACTCTATAAATTCTTCTTTGTGAAATAAACTCCACCATATTCTGGTTAGCCGCGATGCACTATCTATTTCCTTCCAGTTCACTTTCTCAACAATTCTCGGGATTTATGTCAAAGAATCTAAGCCTGTACCATTGTTTTTATTTTCACTTCAAATCTTTGTGTCGATGCACTCGTTATCATCTCGCGTGGAATACAATTTGCAACTGCTGATGTTCCCAACGATAAGTGGTAATTGGGAGGCAGTGTTCCCGAAGAGGTGTTGTGCGGTGTTAGCGGGGAAACGCTGCGGTTGGAACGCGGGTGTCTGTAGAAATGGCAAGATGAAGAATAAGTAGTGAAAGTAATCTCAAAAGACCATTATAAATAGTAATGCGTGAAGTAGTAAATTAAAGATGACATAAATGCTGAATGATAATGATACCAAATGAAACCGCCTGTGTCTTGGTAGGCAAGTTTCATTTCAACCGCAGTACAATTCAAATTATGAAAGCACACAAGCTCACAGTTTCTAATCCATCCAAAATTCTATTGAAAACCAAAAATGTTTTAAAAAGCCACAAGCATTTAGTAACGAGCGTCTAACCCGCCGCACGTACGGACAGCCTGCGGTAACCGCACAGCGGCTTATCTGCGCACTGGCTACGTGAGCAAACCTCTAACGGTATCGCAACTAGCAAGAAACCTCGCAAGCTGCGCTTTGTTGCCTAAACACGCTGAATTTTCAGTCGCCTGCTATTCTTTAGCGTCGTCTGGCGTTGGTTCGATGTTTTAGAAATAATGGTTGGGTTTTCGTATTTGAGGGATTGATTTAACTTGCTTTCCTGTACAGAAGAAAGTCTGCTGTTAGATCAAATCTAATATATCTGTCTTCTTCTTCTGCCAAGCTTTCCAAAATCCGCATTCCTGCTCTGAGCTTCTGTTTTTACTTTCTAAATCTATGTCTTTACCATCAACATCCTCAACCATAATTACTCCATTACTATATGCAATTTTCCTGTCTGTAATGGCGTCTAAATGTACATTTAGAACAATTTTACCGTCGCCTTTAGTTCCCCAGACATCTTCCAATCTATGGTCACGATTTTGAATAGTGAGATAATTATAATTGCTGAGTGCACTTTACCAAAGACAACGCGTTCAATTAAATCCTTATATTGATCTAAATATATAAAATATCAAACAAAATGGAGGATTTTAGGTTTATTAGTCAAGTTTTCCTTCGTGCCCGCTCATTGGCTATTTGAATAGGCACAAGTATAGTTTCGAAAGACTATTTCCTCATTATTCATTCTGAATAACAAAAGCCTTGGGACTACGAACAATATAAAAATACTTGGTAAATAGTTACACAAGAATAGGTACGTAGAAGAAAAAAATAAGATATTGTACTTTAAGCCGTAGGACACTTTAACATTTAACTGTAACACACGCCATAAGGAACAAAATATTTTAATTTGACATTCAGTGCAAACAATTTTCGCAGATTAAACATTATTAACCGACCATAATGTATGTAATTTGAACAAGGAACTCTTTGGGTGAATACAAAAACACAAAATCAACTGTTGGCAACACTATTCGTTGGCATATTGTTGAATAAGGAGAGAAGATTCAATTTTAAGATATTAAGATAAAAGAAACAAGTACAAAACAGACTGAACAATCCTTTTACAATTACTAGCAACAATTTTTAGTTAAGTCTGGCATAAATCTCGGGACAAAATTTCACTCAACAGTAGCGAGATTTTTTATATTCATCCCACATAGAACCAACAAAAAGATACTTAAAAATATCCCAATTTTATGGCCATATCAAGCTCCACATAAAATAAACGTGATAGCCATAATTAAATGAATAGTAATTAAAATGAAGAAGTTTAAGTTTTAAAAGAAACGAGATCTTTTATAGCTCTGATTTTATTTCGGAAGTCAAAACGTTTAAGATATCGAATCGTTCGATTGTAATCTAAGATCACTGGTTCAAATCGATAGATGGGTCTCTGTTCACGATTTGTAGGAGTATCGACTTTCTGTGAGTTTCGAATTAAAGAAAATGGGTGCCTAATGTAACTTGAAACAACTATAAGCTTGGGAGTGTTGATGGGAATCGAGAAGTCTTGAGTGCACTACCTAATAGATTCCTACACAGGTCTACCTTAGGAAGATGCAGTTTTACCTTCTTTACATTCTCACCATAAACCGGTCTTCTCTCAATCTTAATCAGTTTTTTTTTCAAAAGGTTTTTTGTGATCCCGTGTTTTTGTATTCAAGAATCAAAAATCGGTCCTTTATTGCATACATGGTGCAATATAGGATCGATTTTCACCAAGGTCGCTAAGTACCTCCTAGATAAGAAAGTGCCCCAAACAAGCTAGCTCCCACAGCTTACCGAGGCAATAAGTAACCGATACAGCATTTGTAGATAAACATGGATAAATGTCTTTGATATTTAAATGCACTAATACATAATGATTAGATGTTTGCTAACTTCCTTACAAATGTACAGACTTGTTCAATTTAGTATTTTATTAGTTTACTAGCATTTGCCCACGACTTTGTACGCACGTATCCCGTTTTTTCCCGTCACCGTATAGCGTTCCTCCTGAATGTGGTTACTATATACAATAAATAATCCAAATCTAATATCGGTAGTTCCAGAGATTAGCGCGTTCAAACAAACAAAATCTTCAGATTTATTATATTATAAGTATATAGATTTAATAGCAAATGAATATGCTACCACTACCCTGGATTCCGAAAAATCAAATAAATGTGATTTAATACGCATAATCCCACTTGTAACAAAAATTAATATTTCAAGAACGTCGATATAATGCCCAAGCTCAAGCTAAATACAGCATGCTCAAGTTAAATACAGTCTCCTCCACACATGCGATATTTTCCCAAATGATTGCGTTCATATGAAAACCAAGATGTTTTTCTTTATAATTTACTGTGATTCTGTAACCGCAAGTTTTTTAATGAAAATTGATTTCTTTTATAAAACGCCAAACTATGTTTTACTACCTCCTTGTGGGACACCAAACGACTGTCAACCTTATTGACTTTTAAATTCCAGCATACTTCATTGTGTTTTGACTAAAGGCGCCACGTAGCGCGTTTCAAAGCAAATTGTTTCTTATTCTAATATTTACGCATAATATATTCATGAGATTGGTCTTAACTGTCTTAAGATCGTTAAGTTGGTATTTTAACTGTTTTATAAATTCGTATATATTTGACGCTTCCATACAAATCGCCGTATTTCGATATCGGGTAGCCATTGATATATGGTATTATGGTAATAAGTTTAAGCATTTATTAACAAAATAGGCTAACAAGTAATTACTACCGACAATCATAAAGTATAGTAAATTATTGGGATATCCCCATGTTTGCATACGATCACAAAATATGGAAGCTTGTTGACAGACTCGAATATTTTACACACTGATGATGATATACGAACAGACTTCCGAATACTAAACACGCAGTCGCATCAAAGCCAGATTTATGAAGTGATTATATCGTAAATAGCAATAGAAGTCAGTTCCACCTTATCAAAACATTTTAAATTATTCTCAAAGAATTTTCAACCAATGTGCCCAAAGTGAAAGTGTAAAAAATAACATTACAATTGTGAAATCTCTCCCACAGGTTGCAAATCCTTTTTCAAGAGGTCCGTGAGAAGGAATCTGACGTACTCCTGCAGGGGAAATAGAAACTGTCCAATCGACCAACACCATAGAAACCAATGCCAGTACTGCAGGCTAAGAAAATGTCTCAAAATGGGCATGAGGAGAGAAGGTGAGTCAAAATTATTTGAAAAAAATCTTTAAAACTTTGAAGTCAGCATGAAAATTTTCAAATTGTTTACCAGGTCAAAATTTTTGGTAAATACATACTAACAAAATTGGCAACGTAGATAGAAGAGCGACTAACATCCATGCCTATATTGAGACATTTCATACGCGTTTTAAACTGAAATTTTCTTTTGTTCACCGGTACTTTTTGTCAGTATGTAAGTATTAGGTGATAAGATATTATAAATTCGCAAGTTTTTTTTGCTTTAGTATGATGACAATATGAATGTTCTCACACCAAATCCTTTACATTTGCGTATTTTGTAGCCATTTTGTAATGATTTGCCCTTCCATTAGATTCAAGTTCTACGGGACTTTCTATTTCCTTTTTTCTAGTATTTTGTTTTACAGCTTCATTCCTTTATTATTTAAAACGTAAATCGACGTCTACATTTGACTACCACAACAAATTAATTGAATCATGGCCTTATACTGTTACAATTACAACAAAATTATAAGTTGCTACTGATAAATTACATAACACATCAATAATACTAGAATATGCGGTGTTACTAACAAAAAGCTCACTTTAAAGATACATTGATTGTCACAAGTATAATTAGTGAAATCATTAATCTTCTGGAGTCATTAGTGGAGAGACTGCCCAAGGGCACTACTCTAAGTAACTGTTGACGATCAATGTTAATATAAAGTTATGGGCTGTAATAGCTTATTATTACGATGGAATTAATATGGCCGGTTATTGTTTTAAAGACAGCATCGTGATTGATGGTATCCAGGAATTCGTGTGACCTCGTACGTTTCAAGAAGTAGTGATAACAATTTCAACTAACACAGTTACCTGATGGTTTTTGAGTTGGTTAGTTGATGGAAAAATAGGTTGTCTTTTGTTTACTTAAACGCGTAATATGTTGTTGTCTAATAGATTTGTGTCAGGTCAGGGCTGTTCAGAAATGAGTGAACCTTGACGAGCTGTCAGTTTTATGATGTGCGACAATATTGCTTTTAATAGCCTATTGAACAACATTGTGAAAACTTTGCGTTATGGTGTTTCTTTAATTTTAACGAACAATGGAAAACTACTGCAACATAAGTAATGGTTCTCGCTTTTCCATGTCGTTCAGTTATAATAAAAAAAAATATAATTTTCGTTGCTTGCAGTTGCAACTAAAAAAAATTATTACGCTCTTGATCATTTCAAAACATTTGATATATAAAAAATCGCGTGTAGCTAAAATTATTTAGGTACCCAAAACTCGGAACGGCACAGGTGCACATTTTAAAAGATAACACGCGACCGAAGTAATTTCCTCATGTCATAAAGGAAACGGTCTTGACGGAGGGCACCGAGGTTGAAGAGTTCATAACGTGGACGGAACACCCGCTGAGGCACTTATTATAACCCATATAGCCTCCAATGGCACCCGTTTGACGACCTCGAACATTAAATTTTTGTTTCTAAAATTATCTTTTTGTCTGCGAACTATTTCGGCGGTTTTAACACCACCTGCCGGTTCTATATGGACTTCGTTATAGCCATCCATAACATTTATTAGTTTACAAATATGATCACCGACTTCATTATCGTTCTCTGTATCTGCGAGTCCTACAAAACTTTTTACGAGTTCCACCTTTGCGTCATTAGGGTTGCTCCCTTTGATAATGCAGAGGCCAGATCGTACCGGAAAGGACACGGTAACCCGTTGCTCTCATTCAAACCTTGAGGACAACATTGAGTATCTCGACCCCGTCATATTTTGGGCAACAAACGATTTGTTTGCCCTCAGAACAATAGAAAGGTGCGAACTCCAGTCTCCTTTTTATACGAGATTAACTGTTAATAGAAAAAAAGTAAGTGTGCCCCTTTTGTCGCTTTGTAATCGTCTTAGATATCAAACTGGTAGATGCGGAGATTAGAGAGAATCTTTTGTACTTTTTTATAATATTGTTTCACAGTTGGTGGATGTTTTGTAAAACGTTTTAGCTTTGAAAAGGTCCATTGAGGATGAAGCTACCACCTAATACGTTTAATTGTGATAGAACTTGATGTAAGAGATACGTTTTTTTGTGATGTCCGCTCTTTGGTTTATGTAACTGTTGTAAATGAGTGGTCAGTCTTGCTTTTAACCTTGTACAATGTTAGTTATTTGTTTGGGTTGGTAATTCTAAAGAGCTATTGTCGTCATCATAGTTTGAAATATCAATAATTGTATGAGTTGCTCTTTCTTTCTTGTTCAATAATGTTATTTGGCTTTCCTACTTTCTCTGTGTACAATATGACAATACATCCTTTTCTAATTACCAGTGCTTACAATTCTAACGGTCGATTATTATTACGTTCAGTCCATTCAATTTCAGTAATTAATCCTGGTACATTATTAATCTATCACACCGGAATGGGGCATAAATGGTCTATAATTTCAGTACAGTTATGAGCTCTATGCAAATGCAAATATGAAACAAAGCTTACATATGGATTGATTAATTAAACGCATTAGTCGACCGGTTTATTAAAAAGTGCATAAAAGGTGAACGTGTAGTGTGCCTCGGGTTTGCCCGTCATTTGAACAATGGTGAAGCACCTTTTGTTCACGGCGCATCAATCACTTCTCATTGTTTGCTATATCTTAATAAGTTTTTGTGTTAGGCCGGTCATTTAGAAAGATTCCGGGTCCCCCAGGCCTGAATTTTAATGGGCGATTTTTGCGGGTAGATTGTAAAGTATCTTCCGTGTTGTTTTTGGAAATGATGAGTTTTTTAGAAATAAGTTAATTTATGTGCAAGGATTGAACGGTTTTGGATTTGAGTTAAGGTTTTCAGATCAATATTGTTTTCCGTTTGTACCATTTTACTACACATAATCTATGGTCAATATACTTTCCATTCCCAGTCAGCTTTATTATCAAGCATATCCTATTTTTCTGCTCACATAACCTCGATTTCAGACTCAACATTCCATAACCCATAAACAGTTCACTTAGCAACAACAGTTTCAAGCTTCCTCGACCTTTCGCTAGGAATACGATCACAAATGAATCCAAGTGCAAATGACCGCTGACCGTGCACAATACTGCATTGTCCTTACACGTCAAAAACGTCATCTTTGCGTTCCCAGGGCATGATCGAAGGGGCAAAATTGCAATATTTGTCCCTTACGCCTTAAACGCGCCTCTACGCCACAAAGACGTAGACTCTTAGAGGGTGTGTCTTCGGACACCTGGTTATTGTGGGTCAACTGACCGTAAGACCGGGTTTGTTTGGATTAGACCAGTCCTAGTTTTGCAAATATTGGAGCGTGAGAAATGTAACGTTTTTGCTTTTTGCTGCTAATGGATTGCGGTTATGATTTATGACACGGGATTACGGGTTGAAGACTGGAACTGATTCTTTTAGTTTTGGTCGGAAGCATGGGATCAGAGAAAAGAAGGATATTTGTAAGTTTTTAATGAAGCGGATACTGTATATGGTTTTACTTTTGTTATTTCAGTAAGAACAATTTTCGGAAATACACACTGATAGGTATGCAAAATTTTTGATGAAAACATCAATAAGGTTAAACTGACACTATTAATAAAAATACTTTGCTAAACCAAGCTGACCCCAACACATAGCACTTACAAATAACGTTTCATACGGTTTTACCCACAGATTGATCCAGCTTAATCGTGTCAACAATCAGTACGAACGCTTTGGACGACGAGAATAACTCAGCACATACAGACCGCCTGTGTGTGCGTCATAGCCGAAAGATTATATCGCTTCTAGTGAGCATAATAACTGTGACATGTCTTACGACGCTCTCGTACTCCGTGTAATGGCCTCTTTCTCGGAAAAACTGACTCTTACCGACCAACATAAAGATACAATCGTCACACACGCTTTCCCACGGAACGTCGCGAAAACACCCCATCCCTAGTGGACACTGGTCAGAAGTTACAACACTACCAAAACATCAATTAAAAGGCGAAACATAAACCAGTTTTTGGCAAGGTGCACGACCCTTCGATACCGCCAGCTCATTATATTTCTGCACGTTTTATCATCCATTTGCATGAGAATCGGGGTACAACTACAATAGAAAACGCCACGCTAATCTCTTCCAGTAAAGGTTTTTGTACGCAGGTATACGGACGGGGCCCGCTCAATGGCTGTTAGAAACTTGATAGGTTTTCACTATAAACATTGGCTTTACAGTGTACGGTAGTGAATATTAAATTTCACATTGCGATGAAAGGAGATTTCATCGAGTTATTGTGCCCTTAAAATAGATAGGCACTTAAATAACACCGTGTTTATGTCAAACTCGTGCACTTTTCCTCAAGGCGTACTCCAAAGTAGCGTCATTCAGAAAGTGGCCGCATGGGGTCACGTACGAAGATATTGGATTTAAAGATTGCAATTCATAGTACACAAATACTCGGGTCAAACTTCACAATCAAACCGCTCTCAATAGACGACTTTTAGAAAATCAAAAACTCGGCGTAGAATTACACATTGAATTTGTTAACAGTATTAAAATTACTTTTACGATATAAAGGCTAGCTTCGACGGCACGCTTCCACACAACCTTTATTAAATCTAAACCCATTCAATATGATCAAAAGGCTCTTTTTACATAAAAAGGTGGTCAAGTTCCAACAAATTCAGGTGTACAAAATCCATTCCGAACAAATCGTAAACTCCGAAGCGAAATGGCGTCACAAAAAGGAATCAAAGTGTAAAATCATTTGTGTCGGATTAAAAAAGGAGCTAGCGAACGAGCGTGAGATGTATACCACTATCAATCAACCGGTGATTTATATTCGTTCGTATGATGTATCGCCGAGCCAGCCACACGAAATGGTAAAAGTATCCGATAATTAACTTTTTAAAATTTGACGGACGCCTTCATCTCGGTCAGGGAAATAAACCTTTTATTTTGGTGTAAAAAGATGAACAAGTATTATCGCCGAATGTGGCAGATTGTGAAATTCCTTTGTCTGGTGATGAAAAAAACCTGTTGCTTACGTTACGACAAACACGCTGGTATGCGGAATGAGTCTATGGTATCATTTCTAATGGCGCCAACAATAGATTTTGTTATATAATTATTCAAATATGTTCATACATTATGAATATTACGTAGTATTAGCATTGTATTAATTAATTGCCACATTTTTGTCGGTTGTTTTCATCAAATATGGCGTGAAAGCTGATATTAACGATATCAATTGTATGATCAAAAGCGATTGACTGCTGTCAAATGATGTAATCTTTAAACTTAAATAATGTGTTGTTGTCCCAGGATGATTATTAACAATTCATTGGCATATCCTTATGAAACGAATTAATAATCAATTAGAAAAAAAAATTGACCATAGAAGGAGTTAATGTTAACGAAAGCGTTGATGATAATTTTGAAGCAGCAGCATAACTGAAGAGAAGAAATTCCGAAGCCGATAAAAGAGCGACCAATCGTAAATTCACCATTCATCAACCTGTACCCAACATGGCACTGTATGGCCCGTCAAAATATTCTACAGGGGGTTCCTCAATAGCGTTTCACTTGCCGGCACGGGATCGAACGTGGACCCCTGCGGCGCGCAGCCCGTTCCTAACGAACTGTGTAGGTGATTTATCAGTACGTACTCTCACACTCTTGATACTAATTCCTTTACGATGTGTGATGTTGGCTCATGAAATATATCTGCGGCAGATTTAATATCTAATTTACGTTCACCGGCATGTATTTTAGTGTTTATTTCTTCGTTTTCTTTAAGATTTAATTTGTTATCATTGAAGGTATAAGTGACCTCTCGAGTGTCATATTATTTAAACAGATTTTCACAGAAAGATCACTGGAGATTAAATTAAATTCCAGGTCGAAATCAATTTGGTTAAATTCGTTATTGCTCACCTATATTTTATGTTTATTATCTTCCATAGCATCATTTATGTTTAGCTCCTAAAATCTCAATCCATTTCTAAAAACATGTCTATTATATATATAAATCTTTAGTGTAGTTGTGTAGAAAATAACGTAAAACATATTGCTCATAGCAAGCCACGTAAAAGGTCGTCTAAATCAACATTGATAGGGCTCCTACAGGTGAAATTTTCTCACAGCCAACTCGTTCCGCTCTAACGTCGTATAATCTTGAATACTTGAGAGTAATGCACGGTCCGCATGTATATTGGTTACTACGTTAGTAGTCTCAGCAAACCTGTTCTGTCTGGTCGTGCCCTCTGTACCGTATCCAGCTATAGCACATCTGCATCCAACATTATAGTTTCACTTTATATTTAAACATCATTGCTTATGATTTTATGAAACTCACATTCAGTAGTCTCCTACGGAATTTCAAATTTCCATATCATACAACCAGATACCAATCAAGGTCACAGAAATGCCAACAAATGCGGATTCTTTAAATTATATATTACTGACAGCTTAATGGAATATTGAAGCTCCCATCAAAATCATAGATTACGAACAAATAAACACAACAGATCGAGATATCTAAAAACAAAAACTAATTTAATATGTTAATGTCAGTGATGGCTCAATAAAATTAACGATAACAGTCCATAATAATCATGACCGTATTTAAAATTGAAACAACTTTTTCTCCCGACCTGTCGCTTGGAATTCATCTAGCGTTCGCATCTCTATATGTCAGTCCGTCTGTACGTCCGTCATTACACGTGAATCATCCTCGGTATCGTGCGCTGAGAATTTCGTGAGGTCACAGTTTACTATAGCGGTTTAGGCGCCCTGCGGTCGTTTGCTTGACAGAGACGGCGCCATCCAACTGTCCATGTGCTTGAAAAGGATACGGTATGTCTTCTCTGTCTAACGCCGACCGTTTCGTGACCCCACAGCTAATCACATATCTGCTAGCGTATTATGATTATCGCAAGGCTTCGTTTCGTCTTCGTCGCTCGTACGTTGTTGTGGTCAGTGACTCTGCGCACGCTGCCTTCGTTTTATTTCTCTTTAACATCATTTTATATGCACAATTTACTTTAAGATATCTTAGAAATTTATTGTACGTCTTAGAAGCTTCTTGTAGATTTATTAATGCTCTTTTGTTGTCGGACGTAACTAAATATGGATAAAATGAGGGTAAATGTCGTTTGTAACGTGTCAAGTAGTATGCGCTTTAATGTCATCGTCAGTCTACGATACATTTGCACGTTCATTTATCAACGCATGGCTGTAACGACACAGATTTACCTGTTGCCGGCCTGACATAAATCTCTCGCGGCATTTAATAAGTCGATAATTACAAAAACCCGACGCGAGCTAATGGGGTTGTGGAGTGCTCAACAGGAATGCGCTTAATTCTCAGCACGTGCCTCCCAATAGCTTTATTATACAAATCTTGAACGTTTCCCAACCGTCTTTATCTTTAAGATAACTTTAATTATTTGATTTGGTACTGTTTTGATGTCTTCCGTGTCCGGTTTTTAGTGTTCATTTAGATACGTAGTTCTCGGTGGGCGGCTTTGTTTACATTCCTTAGAGTTAACGACTTTCTATAGAATTTCGATATCGTCTCCGACATTCCTATTCGCTTAAGAGAATCTATATCTACCGCTGGGTGCAACAAATCAAAATCGTACGTTTATCGTTCCATGTCGCACTAATCGAGGTTCTAATCGTGTGTCCCATCCGTCAATGACTTTGCGTCTACTACTTTCTACATTAGTAACAGACAAATCTCTAATCTGTATATTAGAAACAATATTTCTCACTGTCGTAAAAGCCGAGAATTTCCTAATGATATCAAAACACAACCGTTAGCGCAACAAAAGGTGGATGGTCGACCATTTGTCGGTGTTCAAGAGTCGGACGACAAGTCGCGTGCTAGGCTCTTGTTGAAAAATGTCCGACATAAATAACGGATTATCAAGTTGTATCGAGTCGTAACGAGATAGTGGCTAACAACTAAAATAAATAGGCGAACGGTAAATGAAGTTGTGTACCAAACTTTACAATTTAAAACGTACGGATGATGTATACTATGTATCTTTAAGAGTAAGTAATGTCTGCGAGTTGCCTTCGTTAATGTTACAATTTATTGCTGGATATTTATACGTTGATGGTCGTTTTGTGAGTCATTAGCCGTGAAATGTTATCTTGATTAGTGTTTATGTATTGATGGACGAGATAACTTATTTGGATGACGTTATAGTCGTTTGTGGTGGTTTTGTTCTTTAATGGTTCTTCTTCGTATGTTGTGTTTGTTGATTCTGGTAGAGGATAGTTTTGATCTTCTTTTTTGTTTGGAACAACATCAATTCTCATAGCATCAGCTTCATATAGCAACAGAGCTTCAAGTTCTATGAAATCGATTGTGATAGATTAAGTGATCTCGTTGCTATGTGAAAGGCTTTTGTACCGGCAAAATTGTGTACTCCTTATAGTGTTGAGAAGCTTTAAGCAAATAATATTTAAGTATAATTTACATTTAATTCTTCAATAACGTCCCCTATCTCAGCTACGTCAAAAAGTAAAAGAGCAAAGTTTTTACTGTAAAAAGAATTTAAATTGTTACGAGGAATTATGATATTATAACTGCTACTTCTTGGGAAGTTATTAACATGGTTCTCTAAGTGTCCTTATTTAATTCATTCTTTGTCACTTTGACTTGTCATGTGGCACGTGTTACTTATGCTTTAGCTCTTAGTGGGTAAACAGAAGGATAAGTACATTTATATGTTTTGGTGTAGTACGAACTGAACTATAGACCTGCATACTTTAAATTTCTTAATTTAGTAAGCAGTGGTTCCGTCACGCTATCACTGACTCCATTTTCATTTGTATCATGCTATTAATTAATATTTGTTTTATTATTTATTAAACCAATGAACAAACAATTATTGAAGTAGATAAGACTAGGACGAAATCAAATGGTTTTTGAGTTACCCATAGCACTATTCGATTAGATTAGGGACTTGAATTACATCGAAGGGATTTTTAGTTGTTCAGGCCCTCTAAAACGTTTAACTGAACGAACGTCTTTCTTGTCATTATTATAGACTTGATTGACAGGATTCTAGGTACTTCAGAAGTAATGTTTCCTAAGCGTTGTGTTTTAGTATTCTCTCTCGTTTATGTAGTTTATCTTCTGAATATTGTTTCATACCTTAGAGCCCTTGTTAAGTTGTCATTTTAAGTATCTGTATGTCCCAGTTGTCAATTTTTGACATGAACTGACCAACCCTTTCATCTTTTACTATTTGTTCCTAATGCGACCAAGTTTCTACTTACAGCTTTTTAATCATATAAAGCCAAGATAATAATGAGCTTTAAGACAACGCTTAAAGACACACTTCTTAGAATCTATCACCGTTCTTTTAAAAATAATTAATTCGTTCACCATTCCATTCGTAAATATATTTCATTCTTAAGATTTCTCTATAATTAAATACACATATCTCTATTTAAGTTTTCGCCAAAGTTGTTAATTTAAACAGCATAAACGGTAACACGCCTATAAAACACAACCTTAGAAACAAAATGACATAACTCCAACAACCATGATTTGGTACTATCAATTCTAATAATCTTTAAACTGGTTCAATTTTTAACGAACTTCAAATCTTTCGAATAAGGACTTAGGTCGTTTTATTTCCAAGTGCGGATTTAGCGTGGTATCAAAATATTGGAATCTAAATTGGGTACCAGTTTAGTTTTATTAATATTTGTTATGTAAATACAAGTTTATTGAGAATCAATTTAATAGTTATTCTTCTTGGCATTCATCAGTTCACTGGAACAAATTAGTACAGGGCCGGTAATTTAGGGTTGTGCTGACAGGAAAATGACGTACGAATTCAACAATGGAGCTAAGTTAATGAATTCGAGACTCTCCTTAAATATCAGTTGGCAGCTTGTGACAATCTAGAGCAGACTGAAGTGGAAATAGCTACCATCACCAATAATTTTGTTGAATCCTTGAGAGTGGGACATTATCCTCGTGGTAATGAAAACCCTATCTAGATTTGTCCACATACTCGTACTAGTATAGGCGTACCTACGTAACCCAAAATTATGGCCAGTTACTTTTTAAAAACCAATTTCATTTACCATACGAAACTGATCCACATAAAAAGAGGAAAATACGATCGAAAAAAGTATTTAACAAACTGAACTTACCTAACACCATTTCAACCAACGTTTTATATGTATATTAGTGCCAGAACTTTAAATTTAATTCATTAAGTTACGGATATTATTTTTTTTTAAATTGAGGTGAATTTGCTCTTGACTCTAGTCTAGGTCATAGATAACAAAGACAAAGTCAGATATAGATCTGAAAGAACTAAATGGCGTTCATTTTTGGGCCTAATACTAAAAATATACGAGATACAGCCCGTACATATGGTAAGTTCAAAGTGAATAAATATTTCCATTTAGTAGGTCAGCGCATCTCCTTTCTATTACTAACCTTTTCCCTTTAGCTGAGGTACTATTACAAGTTTATTTATGCTCGATTTCTACGTCTTAGCGCGCTTTATTGTTTCTAGCTCTCATATCTTCACGAATATCAAAATGTAGGTACCTTATAACCAAGGTACATGTTGGTAAGGTAGGTACAGCTTTTTCTAGAACTAATAAACGTCTCGGCTATTCAATATTCCTCTTTCCCAGAAAAAAATCGATTAACCAGTATTCTGGTGTCTTATTTCATAACTAGCATTTTTTGCCTGCGGGGGAAGTCATAAATTAATCCACGGAAACCTTCGACCGGGAATAAAAGCAACCTAAGTTTGATCTATCTGTTTGCTAAAGTTCATCTAAATCTGCTCAGCCGTTCGAGTGTGATTGATTAAAAAAATACATACTTTCACATAACACAAGTGAGAAATGATGACTGGTATTGATCATTGTTGTCATTTGCCGACTCTAATCTATTTTAGGTTCTTGCAAAAGAGTTTGTAATTTATTATAAAGCTTAAATAACAGAACAGACCATGAGCGCGTTTTGAACTTTCGACAGCCCTGCCATAATTGTGGGGCATTTAAATAGTTATAAACGATACACTAACTACAATTACTTTATCCTTATGACAATCGTTAATTGTCGCAGATTATACTTTAGAGTATGTACTCGTACTCGAGAATGTCGATCGCTATCGAGTCATTGAGTCAATCAATAAAATAACATTGCAATTAGTTGGACCAAGCAGGTTGAGTTTTATCTACAATAGGTAGCAAATCCCTCCCCCCTCCATTTGGGGGAGTCCTATGTCCAGCAGTGGACGTCTTTCGGCTGATATGATGATCATAGGTAGCAAGCCTTCTACATATGACGCCTTTTCAAATTCATTGAAGCTTGCCAACCTCCAATTTTTTGGAACGAAAAAATTTCAAATAAAGAATTTCAAAAAAATTCGAAATATCTGATATAATTATTATTGGCGCGTCACAGAAATTAAAGGCGTCAAGTAATGCTATTGGCTTATGAAATTCATTCAACCAATCACAGCAGCGAACATGCGTTTTACAATGGTCAATTTTCAATCAACAGCTGGGTCTCAGTTAATATTAGGAACCATTAATTTATAATTAGTACAGCACCTAACTGACTAGTGACTTAAGGCTCTAGACAAATGACATACTGTCAGCTGTAGGAAGAAGGTGAAGGCGATTGTCAATACGTCAAAATTATATGAGATTGACATAACCTATCGAAATGTCACGTGATCAATTGTATTTTGGCATTCAGACAATCGTATTCGCTGACAGAATGGCACTTTATCTTGAGCCCTTGATCCTAGTTAGGTTGCTAGACGAAATCAACATCAGAATCCTGAACAAGCGTCATCTAATAGTCCTGTCTCTAACGGCTTTCATGCCTTCCTACTACCTATGGTATCTTTGCATGTGTGTGTCCCAAGTGGTAATCCTTAGAGAGCTGGTGGCGGGCAGGACTACGTCTGGCTGGGCTGGTTCCGGTTCCTGGTACCATCTCCCAGGGCCAGAGCAGTCACGGCCTGCAGTATCCTCCTTGGAGGAGATCCTGTGAAGGTTTGATTCCCATGCAAAGGTACTAGCACCGGACCCATTAAAGTTAGTTTTATTTCTACGTGCAATACTTCGTTTAATTTATATTATTAGCTTTTTCGCGCGACTTAGCTCCTTTCCTATTGGTATGATAATAATAAATGGTAGGACCGATGGAGTCGTTCATTTCACGGGATAAAAAAGTCTACGACACTCAGCTAGTGTAGCTTTCTATCCTAATATATAAAATGCTTCTGTTACTGACTGACTGAGTGAGTGACTGATAGACAACGCACAGCCGAAACTACTGGTCGTAGCAAAACTGAAATTTTGAAGGAACCTTCCTTGGGGAGTGTAGGGGAGCACTAAGAGAGAATTTCCCGAAATTCATACGGGAACGGGAAAAACGGGATATGAGCGTACGAAGTCGCGCAAAAGTTAGTTAGTAAATAATTTCGTGACCGCGCATCAGTGCTTCTAGAGATAACCCTTTAAATACAAAGAATTACCTCTTTATAATGTTTACTAGATAGTTAGATAGGACCATATGGGTGATATTAAGCGTGATATTGGAAGTGTAAACTGTTAAAAATCCTAGATTTGCAGGCTAGATTGTAAAAATCTAGAACTAACTTTTATAAGCAGAAAACACACCTAAATACCCACCTGCATAGTGAAAAAAAAAACAATAAATTATCGTGTTCCCATCAACCGAGTCATTGTGCGAAAAGGCAATATTTTTACGCGTTTTACCGTTTCTTTATGGCGCGAAAATGATTTAATGTTTTTTTTTTTAACGATACTTCGGCGCCAGTTCGATAATCAAACCGGTTTTTATATACCTACATTTTTCTTTTTTAAGAGCCCTACGAACGATAGATCGATAACTTATCACCTTGGGCTGCCAGCATTGTTGACCGCATTCTTACAAAAAAAATGTTTTCAATGTTTTATAAGCTTTAGGTTTAGTGGGTCGTTAGATAACCTATAGGTACATGAATTTATAATTCGAGATAGATAAAATCCATCGCCACCAAGTCAATTATCGACTTTAGCTTTATTTTTTTACGTTGAGTTTTAATTGATTTACAGTATTTGCATTATAACAAGAAGGGGTTGCAATGAGATTTAAAATTTATCTTGAATATAGTCTTTTGTTCCAAAATTTGAAAATTCTCTCGTATTATTTTTTCAAATATTAAACTTTCTAGGTAGAACTGCCTAAATTCCTTGTATTCATTGGTACTTAAGAAAGGAGAAGCACACGGTTTATTCTTCTCCGAGAAAATTTTAGAAATGTTGGCATAAATGCAGTTTGTTATTAAAATAATGGCCGAAGCTTTGACGACCATTCATGTTTTTAAATACAATTAATACAAACCTGCCAAAGCTTAGCATGTTTCAAGATTTAATTTATCTTCATACAAGCTTTTTGATTAGTAAAGAATATCATCAAAGTTTGCGCCATAGAGATGTCAAGATGTCACTCAAACGGACACGAGTGTATTGAACAGAAGAAAAAGCAAAGTTAGACAGAGTATTTAAGTCATTAGAACATTGAATTTGATGAGAGCAATGTTTCAGGTAATTATTTAATTACTTATTATAGGAAAGGAGAAAGATATTGGGATATATTTTGAGCTATTTATTTAAAGCTTTGTAAAACAATGAGTTATTGATAAAGTAATAGATACCTAAGCATATTCACTGAAATCTCGGAAAAAAAACAGCCCCATATATTTCTGTGCGCACTCGACCAAATTTACTGAATAGCAGATTCTTTTTTCGCGATTGCGGGGTTGGTCCCATACCTAGTAAAAGTTGTCAATAATTATACGTACAATGACACCTTTTCAGATATTGTGTTCATTTTATTAGACGTTGTAGTATGTAAGTCGTAGTTTCCATAGATCCCATTAGATCCCATAAAATTAGCAATTTGGACTGTCTCGCGTTCCTAGGATCTCAGAAATGACATGACATATTGTTTCCTCAACGCAATCTGTGTCAAGATCACACTTGGCCAATCACAATCAATCGTCAACCATCCCTATCTTGAGGCAATAAGATCTAAAATCCTTTAAATTAAACGAAAATAATAACTTTGTTTTGATCTGTGTAAAGATCTCGAATAAAACAATGTAAGGAGATCATTTAGTGTGGTTTACACGTAAATAGGTTGAACGTGTTATGATTTCTGAAGCGTGTGTCGCAATTTTCTTAGATGTTTCTACATTTTTCCCTAATAAAGCAGAACCAAAACAAAAAAAGGTCTTTTTCCAAATTAACGTATTTTTTTTATATAAGGATGTTTTCGCTCGCCGTTGTTGCCAGTCACAAAAAATCTTGTCCATGCATGACTCACCTCTGACCATAAACAATTATAATAAGCTCTTTCCTTTCACATTAATAAAAAATAATAACTATTTTTTATTTACCGAACTGACGCTTTATTAACTGAACCGTTATCAAGTAGCCATTTAATTTATCATAAACACATTGCTAATTTTCACTTAATCCCGTGAAGTATGCGCCGTGGGTGCCGAACGATTTAATCAATATTATTTATACAAGAGAAATCCGAAATGAGACGTTGTCTTATGCAAATCACAGCTAATGGACCTAGTTGTATTAACCTTACGGGAAGCCCACTCATATTAACTCTAATTTACATTAATTTCCATTCATAAACTTCCACCTGTCAATGTCTAGAATTGATTCTCTATACTTAAAGCAAATTAAGAAAATATTCAGTTTGTCTTTGAAATTACGTTTTCGCGCGTTCGAAATCCGAATCGTAATTAGTGTTGAGTGCGATCGAACAATCGCTTTGTTGGTCGCGACTCGCGCCGAGTGGTCATCGATTATACGAGAGATAGTGATGTTCCGTCGACGGCGAGACGTACCGGAGATGTATCGGTAGATAGTGTAATGACGCGCTATTAGGCTAGGTGTCGACGCGCGGCGTGGGAGAGCCCGCGCCCTACATTTCCTTCTGAAACCAGCTAATCACGCGCGCAATTACTCTAATTCAAACGGAATTATTCCGGCGATGTAACACTTTAATTGAATTGTTGATGCGAGCCGTAATTCGTGAATGCGTGTTATTTCGATGATTGCTATCGTGATATTTGGTTGGTAAATATCAATATCGAACGAAGGTATGAATCCATGTGTAATCGTTGAAATAATAACCCGAATCTACGAATACGAAATCAAATGTCATAACAATTTATAAGAATCTGAGTTTAGTCAGTTTTACTGTGGGAAGCGCTCGTTACGAAACAACCGTGGGGCGAATTCCAGTCATCTTGTCATTCAAGGAAAAAATAATAATACAACCTGTTTACGTTTTTATTTTTTTCGTGATGCACTGGCAAGAAATAAAAAGGCGGTACGCGCGTGCGCGGGCATTCGCGCCGGCCCGCGATACGTTCCCGCCAAAAAACGTGGCGCGCTCCGAATGCTTGGCGCGCTATACATTTTTGTTCCCCTGTGAGCATTTCCGAATGAACGATTAGAAGCGACGATTCCGCGTTTTCACGTCGATTCGTCTCGGATCGTATCGATGATTTGTGGCGTCACGATCTTTGAGATGCCTCGTTGTACTGAGAAACAACAGGTTAATTCTTTAACGTCTACGTCTGTGAAGCTGACTCGTAATTTAGAATCGACTAAAACAAATGTTGCCCATTACAGTAATAGATACTAGGTTTTGGAATCGAGATTTTTGCGTTTTTCTGATTGCTGTCCATTTGTAAATGTTTGTTTTGGAAAAAATGTGCCGTTAGCTCAGTTAGCTGCGGTTTTTTATTCAAATTTACAGTAGGCTTTATTTATTTGCATGCTATTCACCTGTTCGGCAAAATCATGATCGTGACAGCTAAAAAAGCTTGGCAATTGATAGAACTCTTTTTTTAAATTGATTGTGACGGTTTCTCAGCGTGTATTTGAATTTGGAAATGTCAATGGCTTCTTTAAGATTCATGAATTAAAATCTTTTTGGATGGAAATGGAAGCATTGATGAGTCATTAACTCTTTCCTTTTAGCTTTCTCGAGTCGGGTAAAGACATAAATTTAGTTTATCTCAATTTTCTCAAGTAAACTTGATTAAATCTTATCCTCATCGCTAATTTCTGACCAAACTTTATAGTACTCGTCTCAATCTTTTAAAAAATAGCCCAGATTATACCTAACCATCTGAATTAATTTAAGATAATTTGATATACTTAAATCTAGTTTTCATTCAACAAACCCACTTAAGTCACTCTAATCTCAATCTAGAACATAAAGATTCTAAATGAACACAAACAGTAATTTGGAATAATTATTTTATTTTGAAATGTGAACTCAATCAAGATAACAAACTAATTGAAATTGCAAGTGAAATGAGGATATCGACATCGAAATTTAACTCTAAATAGATTACGACCGGAAAAGTTTGCTAAAATAAACTTAATATGGCACGTGTAAAAAATACTAGGTAATGTTTTAAGACGATAAATAATTTAAATGAAATAAAAAGCGTAGAATGTGGAATACAAAATAGGCCTTTAGACATCTCTATTTAGAGATGTGTTTATTAAACAAAAAAGATTTTTTTTTAAATATTGATAGGCTCCCATTTGACTCTCGCGTTTCTCATCTATTGGTAGGCAATAATCTGCCTAGAAGTAATCTATTCACTTTTAACTTACAAATACAGCTTTAATAAAAATTACTAAAGCCGTTGCTGCTATCCTAATATTAACCATTTTCACCTTTAAACAACTTTCGAAAGTACGATATCGATTACGATTTACAAACACATCAATTCGCTTTACAAATCTGTGTAAAACATTCACCATAGTGTTGTAAACATCTGGTACTACTAAGTATCGATTAAATACATGCAGTAACACCAGTTGGTACATAAATACAGATTATTTTATGTATTTACGAGTAATTCGCAGCTAATAATAGTCTGTGGAGGAATCAATCATGATTGTCATGTTTAAGGCATTAATTTTAGTTTGTTTATTCAAGATTTTCCTTGTCTTTTAATTGGTTTTTGAACTTAATGTTGAAGTTTGTTAGTGTGCTTTTTATTGAGTACAGGGTATTTTTTTTCTTATCATTCGATGAGACAAATGTTACTAGAAATAGGTAATGGAGTGTCGCCGATTCGTCAACAATTAAACGAAGTGTTACTTGCAAATAATTTGTAGAATCAGGTATTACACTACTTGTTCAAGGAAGATAAAATAGAGACAATGCTGGTGCACCCGTAACGACATTGTTTTGCTTACAAAGTCGTGAGAAATTAAGGACAATGATGATTCGTACTACGTAAGATTTATTCATAATTTCAGCCATGAATCTCCGATAGCGACAGACTAATGAAAATCCAGTATTACTAACAATACGGAGATGCGTTTTGCCTTGCGTTATACTCAATCGATGCCAAAGAGTAGTCCTCGATAGACTATAACGCAATCGATACTAGAGATGCCGCGAATATTTGTTATAGCGAATAGTCGAATACCGATTAATCCGTATGGCGAGTAGTCGAATAGGTACTAGCCATTATTACTCGACATAAAAAAAGGAATATAAAATAGTTGATTTGTTCTCAAATAATAATGTTAAATTTGTAGTAGTCTTTTGAACTTACTGCACCACAATCTGATCCTTTTGGACTTTAAATATTAAATTATTAATTAAATAAAATCTTAAGATTAAACTTCAACATAACTGACTAAATAGGTGGATTCATTTCACTATTCTTCTTTAAAGAACCCGCATAGCAAGTGCTGCTGTTATTTTTATTATTTTGTAAGCCAGATAAACTAAACCAGCTACATAATGAATGATTAGTTTATCTACCTAGCCTTATATCCGATTTATAGCCAATTTTTATCATCTCGATATCCTGTCATCATTCGAAAATTAACAGAAAATATACTGGAATCGTGTTTATTAGTTGCATTCCTCAGTTATCATTGAATACGGTGTCTATTCATATCTAAAAGGCAGCGACAAGACGCCCGCTGTTTTAGTGCAAAATATATATTTACTGTTTCAACTACTAATTGCGAACTAGAAGTAATGAGCCAACTAATTTATAATATCGTAATTATTTGTAAAGGAGGAACTGGTAACGTTATACCTAACGCTACTTCTAAATTATTGGGTGCGAAAGCAGAGTTCAGCGGAATGTAATTGAGATTTGTGAGAATTTAATGTCGTTGTTTCATGTAAGACTTAATGGTGTGAGAACTTCTTGGTCAGCTTGTTAAATGTTCTTTTCTGGTTTTAAATCTAGAATGTAACCTAACGTGTTTTGTTTCCTTTGTTGCAGCTGTACAAAGAGGTCGAGTGCCCCCCACGCAGCCGGCGGGGCTCTCCCTGCCCGGCCAGTACGCGCTGGCCAACGGCGACCCCTCTGCCGGCCTGAACAGCCATCCCTACCTCTCCTCCTACATCTCTCTGCTCCTCCGAGCAGAGCCCTACCCCACCTCCCGATACGGGCAGTGCGTCCAGCCTGCCAACGTCATGGGAATAGACAATATCTGCGAACTAGCCGCAAGGCTACTCTTCTCCGCCGTCGAATGGGCGCGGAACATCCCCTTCTTCCCCGAACTCCAAGTGACCGACCAGGTCGCGTTGCTAAGACTCGTCTGGTCGGAGCTGTTCGTCCTCAACGCGTCTCAGTGTTCCATGCCGCTGCACGTGGCGCCGTTACTGGCGGCTGCGGGGCTGCACGCGTCACCTATGGCGGCCGATCGAGTCGTGGCCTTCATGGACCACATCCGGATCTTCCAAGAACAAGTGGAGAAGCTGAAAGCGCTCCACGTGGACTCGGCGGAGTACTCCTGTCTGAAGGCCATCGTCCTCTTCACGACAGGTAAAATTTTAGACAGTCTTTTTGGGGAGGCGCGGTTGTTGCTTTACAGAGTGGCGGGGGCTGGCGGCTCGGTCACCAACTACGGGGAGTTGCTTGTTCTGGTGCGTACGCACCTGGACGCGTACGCCGAAGCGGCGCGCGCGCAAATACAACCGCCAGCTCCGCAGCCGTCTGCCGCTTCATCCGGGTACTATTCAACTTTGGACACGTCTTTAGGCATCAACTCCTCGTTGTCGTACGGAAGCTTCCTATCGACACCTTCTAGATTACCACCTAACTACACTAGTAGTCCTAGAATGCCTGAGGCAAGCACATCACATTCATCGCCTTTCAAACTATGGGAGGGAAGTGGGAAGCTTCCGAGGACGGATCAAGGAGGTTGACGTGTTACCGTATCGGTTACGGGTCGGAACTGAGGTGTCGGGTTGTGACGGAACGCTTGGCGTATGTTCTGAGTCGCTCGCGTATTTAACCGTTAGCGTATTGCTAGAATATGTGTGTATACGGGGATAATAACTCTCGCTCCCCGAAGCAGTCGGATTGCGCACGTGCGGGGAGAACGCGACTTATTGTTCTCGGAGATTTCTTCGCGTTCCTCGCGTTATTGTAAATATTACATATAAAATATGTAATATATAGGCATAGCTTCGTTGAAAACGATTACTTATATCGTCGAGACGTCTTTAACGTATTAAGTTTAATTTATTTTCATGTAGATAACTAACTTTTAATATGAATACACGCGCGTAATTTATTACTTACTACTTTCGTTTCATTTTCATTTTATGTCTTTAACCCTTTTTATTAATTTAATTAAGCTTTCGATGATAAATTTGGATTAACGATGTTTTATAAATATGTTGATTTTGGCAAAAATATTCGTAATTAAACGTAATATATTGGATAGATGAATTATAAATCAAATTACTTTGGTGTTTATTGTTGGTTGGCAACAGATTTATGAAGCCCATAGATCGTTTAGGGGATTAGTTGACTACCGAAGTTACAATTCATGTCTTATTTGATAAATGTTTATCTGTCCACAGTTTTTCGAGAAATAGATAGACTTTAATTTAATCTCTGTAATAAGGAAGTTGATTAAGAAATTTCTTGGATGGAATGTGGTCTAATATGGTTGCGTAAATATTGTGCAATCAGAAATGATCTAATATTTATTATTAGAAATAAATTTAACTAAAATTTGGAATAATTCTGCCAAAATCTTTCAGGTTTTTTATAACACGTACGTAAATCACGAGAAAGCTGTATAGGTACAGTTTTCGTTCCTCCAACAATTAGTTTGTTTGTTTAAATATCGATCCTTCCTAATAGTCAAATCATTATTAATTTAAAAAAAAAACACATAGGTACATTACACTAACACATACACACCTACATAACATACAAAAACTTGAAAATTACTATTCATATATTAAATTGATTTTTAACCTGAACGTATCATTCAAATTCATGAAACGTTTCGGGTTGAAACTCTTGGAGAGTGGGGTCCGAGTGCTCATGCACTATTTAACGATCTGGCTTTTACCTTGGATAGAGGATAAACATTGCCATACAAATTAGGTAATGCCACCAGGTTTTGGATACACTTCCAGTTGACAGTCATTGCGACAAGTTTGAATTAGTTATGAATTTTATGTTTAACTACTGAAGGATATCTAAGAAAAGTACCTATCTATAATAGAAAGTACTTCTCACGGACTCAACTAAAATTATAATAATTTAAAACCTGCATGTTCTTAAACAAGTAGGTACCTTAGTAGATACTGTACAGTAACTTAGCTAGAAATTAATACAGAAATAGGTAATAAACTTTCGCTTTCCCAAGCTTACGATCGCGACGCTTCCAGTTTTACAACATATTAAAAGTCTTTGACAAATTTTAATGGCTACTTGTATATTTTATCCGACATTAACTTTTAGGGTTGTAATCGTGGTTTAATGCGGATATTTTGTGCGAATTACGTAGATTTTTATTTCTTTTTAATTATTTGAAGTAGGAATTATATCGTGTAATTTTGGATTAATTTTCTCATTTTGATAGGTCGTTGTAAATCACATTTAATTTTTTATAATTTTAAATGCTTTATAGTAATTTTAATAGAACAGTTTTAAACGGTTTAAAAGTGTAGATTTCTTTCTGATTTAATTTGTAAGAGTGTCATATGTTACGCCTTCTACTAAATCAATCTGGTTAGCTAGCTCGACGACATTAAAACATCATAATTAAGGCCTCAAATAAGATGTAAACTAATTCGTAAAACAAGATGTTTCGTATAATTAATAAATTTATATTTATTAATAAACTGATAATTATACGAGATTACATTTCACTTAAACACAACATGTAAATTCGGACAAACATTGGTTGGTATTAGATCCCAAGTTGTCTATTATTCTGAATCTTTCCGGTAGGAATCACACTTTAGAAAATCCACAATTTATTCTGTCATTCAATTTCAATACAAATTCTCCAAAGAAAAATTTAAACACACTACAACATTTTCACATACAGTGTTTTATTCATCATCCCTCAACTTTACCGTATTTTGTCCTGCACAACTAGGCGTCCCCTACGATTGTTCGATCAAAACTCGTCGGGAAACTCGTCGCCTACTCGTCGACTAGTCGTCCGATAATCTCTCGAGCGCGTGACGAGACGCTTCCGACGTGTCCACGACGACACTTTCGCCACACACCGGTGTGTTAGACTTTTCATACCAGGATAGCAGACTTGTATAGACTGTAGTTACCTATTTATTTTAGCTGTTTGTTTTTATTGTTTGATCGGGGAAATGGAAATAGCAAGTGATGAACCGGCTCAAGTACAATTCAAGTTTCTATGAGGCGGCAAGATATTATTCTTTTTTACAAAATTTTATACAAATATTGACAAGTCAACCTTTAAACACTTGTATCAAATAAATAGGTATGGTTATTTTAGTGTGACATACTAAAATAACAAGCTAAAACAAATAACAATGAATTGTCAATTTCAATTACAATTCCGATCGTATGGCACAAGCAATTCCCACTAAAATTCAATATTACTACTTCAATAAGGATTATAATTTAGAGGAGTATCACAGTTTTAGTGGTCGTTCTCGGTTTGCGGTACAGTCAACGGCAGTAAACAGTTGAATGCGTAAAGTTAGCAGACAGGCAGTGATTGAAGGATATTACAAGTGCGGATATATCTGCGATATATCTGACTGTCAAATGGGCATCTCTTTGATAGAGTTGGGCCCGGCACATGGTTCGAAATTTGAATGTGATTTGACATTTCGAGAGACGTGTTAAACGAAGTTCGATTTGTATTTCGAAGTGTTTAAGTAGAAATTTATTATTGGTCTATGGTTTCACAAAAAGATTTATAAAAGTAGATGTTTTCTGAGTTTAACCTATTGAACAAATTTCGCCAACCCGCTTGCGTGTTTGTTTTAAAAGAGGTTTTTGACCTGGTAGAGTAACAGACTGGTATTAATTGTTTATAGAAACACACAGATGAAAATTAAATCTATTAAAATATTGTCCATAGGATTGCTCCGAACCTCCGAAAATTGATGTTTTATGTATGAGTTGATCGATTACTGACAATTTTGATTAAGTTCTTTTAAACGAATAAAGCTATGGACGTTAAATACAGTATACTTTAGCCATTCTGTGGACTTACAGTGTAATAAGCTCAGCATGACGGTGGGTGGAGGTGTCGTGACTTGTATTTTATTAGAAAGATTGGTTCGTCATTTTCATTTAGTTTTCTTGTGATTGATCGGTCATTTTTTGTGGCAAGATGTTTACTTTTTTATACTGGGGCAAAAATTATTTCGGTGCAGAAATTAAAAACTGTAAAATTATAGTAGGGATCTTTTGGAATTAAGTTCTTTTTTTAAGGAATCCGTCAAATAAATACCTTTTATCTTTTAGTTTAAGCATAATAAAGCTATTTTTTTATAAAATCATTTTTTTATTACAAGCAAAAGCTTGCGTCATGTTCTTCCACAGATAACCTATGTGCGACATAGACAAACCTCTGTACCAAGCCATACTTTTTCCCGATCCTGATCGCGATATAACTTAACAGATATAAGTACGACACCTAACACAACACTGTCACTACACTAAACTGAATATAAAACTAGTTACAAGTAGGTACTGAACGACCAATATACCTAGAACTTCCTTGTCCCCCGCTTTCGTACAAGGAAGTGTAAACGGGGAAGGTTTCGTTCCCGCATAGAGCGGTCTAGTGTGATTGGTTCGGTATTACGCCTGGGGGTACGATGAATATGCAACACCAATAAATGTAGTTTTATCCGCACCGGCTAACTTTCTCCGTCCACGGTCCCAACTCTACTCGGTCGGATAATAGTTGTTCGAACTAACTTTGTGATGTAGTTGGATTATCGTAGATTGATTTTTTAATTTTAATTGTGCGCGCTATGGCGGTTTACTAATTGATTTTAATTTAAATAATAATTATTTCAGTAGAAAACTTTTTAAAGAAGGCAAAACTGTCAAGTCATTAGCGTCTCTTAAAAACTGGGAGACATAATTTATTCTTATGACGCACGGTGTAGTTTCCAATATTGCAATAAATCTAAAAATACGACATAATTATCGTGTTTTACAAAATAATGCATCAAGTGGCAGGTGCATTAAATCTTCACACATTTTACTAAATAATAAATGCTACTAGATAAACAATTTTCACACTTAAGTATTGCTTTATTCGGCTATAAAATGGCAGCCGAGCAACATCGTAATCTATCAATGTACATACGAGAACGATTCGATGAAAATGGCTTAACCATTGGCCAATGTGTAGGTACCAAGGCACTATACCTACGTTATGTACGTAGATTTAATATACCTTTTATATTACATTATTGTACGCCACAACTTACGTTTGAAAATGAATGAACAGTGTTTCTATTGCATGACTTGGCTTTATTATTATTATAACAGGAAAACCAACTAATTATGAGATACGACATTATTAGAGACTGAGCAACGCTTAACAAGCTTATCAATTATTTTTTTCACAGAAAACAAACGAAGGTAATTTATATTAAAATTTACATAAACGTCAAAATCCGTTAAGAACTCAATGTTTTATTCTGAAGCTAAATAATTAACGTGCGGTGAAAAATGTAGGTTTGTTGTTGATACATAATGTGAAATAGATTCATAGGTATTTTTTAGCGTTATTCATAAAACGTAATCGTATTCTAAACTAGACGAATTGCGTATGTAGTAGGAAATATTGTCCTTATTTCAGCTTGATAAGCCGTTCTTATAAACAATGAACGAGGTATTTACGTTGTCCTAAATATCGGACAAAAAATTCCGTGCCAAATACCGGATGTGGCCGAACATTGGGTCCCATCTCTATTAAATTAATTTTAAAACGTGTTAAGCGATCATTCATGTTGTCTAGTAATAAAACAGTTAGCAAAATATTCGAACGCCGGTAAAATGTTGTCGTGCAGAATTTTAATTTATTTTTTCGTGACAGCTCATTGAACGAGTTTTTATTAATATACTTGAGCCGATAATTTATGGGTTGTTTGATTAAATAAATCTAAATCGATCTGATTGGATTTAACACTTAGTTATCAATAATGTTTTGAAGAAAAATGCATTTGAATAAACACTATCTATTTATTTAAATGTTCTCAACTTTTCTCATGATAATTTCTCGTAAATTATAAAGCCGATGATATATTTAGTATCTAAGCTGTTTGCGTTTTCATTCTGAAACGAAGTTTTCTCTATTAGGAAAAAGAAGGCAAAATCACCAATTGGATATATCTACTTACTTAATAAATATCTTAATTCATCCATTGGCAGAAAATACACAGTCGTAACAGTCTAGACCTAGCGGGTCTAGAAGCATAAAATATCCTTACCTATTTAGAGAAATGGTTAACTAAGGAATGATTTTAAAATTACCCTAAACGTGTAAATTGGGGAATCAAAGTTTAAAATGAACTTTAAATTTTCGCCGATGGGAATTCCCATCGAACCAATGAAAACGAAAGAAAAATATTGATTTGGGACTCGCACAGTACAAATAACAAAAAATAACTCTACAATGTAGTCTTTACCGTATGCAAAAATAGTACCACAGTACCAAACAAGTCTCAAACATTTATCGAGACTACAAAGTAACAAACTCGGCCAATCTCTGCCCCGTAACCATGACAACGCACTTAACAGAATCACAATTACAACTTATTAGACACAAATCAATATAATTATTCGTATGGCCGACCACCATAGATATAATATTCCTATAGAATTTATAAGAGGTTACGTAATTTTCTAAGTGCCATAAACGTTGTATCGATGACTGCCCATTGAGTTTTATTTAAGGGGCCTCACACACTTTTCTCTGGGTATTTGATTATGGGTAATCAATTACACAAAGAAGAAATAGGTTAAACGTGCGCACGTCTAAAGTTCGTCTAGGTAACACAAATAATATACAAAAGATATTGTACCATACAGTATACATCGATTGACTATATAACTTATTACATAGTCAATCGATGTGTATTGTATGGTGTGTCAAAGGACTTGTCTTATCCTTTGAGACACATAGGTGGAAATTTGAAAAACTATATTATGTAGATAGATAAACGAATTTGGCAGTATTAATTCAAAACCTAGATTTTTTCTTGATTTAACACTAAAAGCAAAGCAAAGCTAAACAGTTCAAGAGTAGTTTAATCATTGTTTGAAAATTTATATTACCAATTTGACACTGACAGCTGTCAGAAGAGAAGATTGCGTTTAGTTTAATGGGTGAAGTTTACCCTTAACAGTTCAGAATTATACCTAAAAGGACAGTTTTCTTTGGTTCTGGCCAATTCTCTGGTATTGCCCAATCGAGTCGATGGTGAGGCCGACTCTAATAAATTTAGATTACGCTTGGTCACGTCTGACGCGTGTGTCTATATTTAATTTATTTATTTAAATTTACATATGAATTCCATTCGGAATCTAGGTTAGCATTGTTGCCTACTGTCCTTTTGTAAACCTTCAATTGTTTCTTATAACAGCTCTTTTGTTTTTCCTTTGAATTATTGCTTCATTCATAAAAATCCCTTGTCATCAATACAATACCTACCTTACCGTACCTGAATATCGGTCAACGATCAAAACTGTTGTTACCATTTAAACATGTCCTAGAAGTATAAAGTTAGACTATAAAAATTATAGGCACAAAGTTTTACAGGACTTACTCCAAAGATTCTTTGAAATAATTTATATGGAAGTGCAACTCGAACTTTTCTTAACTTGAACTAACAAAACGATGGTACTTTTACGTGCATCGACCTGAAGTTTAAACTCTTTGGTGTCCGTGAACACGTCTTTTGACTATGTATGATTCATAAACCCACGACTACCGGTATTCCTGAACTGGCTTTCGGGAAACCCCTACATCCCCACGCCATTCTATTTTCAAACCAAACCTAGTTCCGCATCAAACCACTCTTTAATACGTTAAAACATCAAAAACAAAAGACGGTTCCTTCCAATCCTTCAGCCTAAAGACGGTGGTGACAACACATAGCTATCTCTCTCCAACTATAGGTGCAGCAGGTTAGTGTGAGTGGTGTGTACGTCTGGATAACGGTACACAGTTCGTGACGCCGAGGCCGAGGGACGAGTCACGATTTGAAAAAGTGTCGGCCGACGGGACGAAGTCCCTGCGTTCCGAGATGATGTGGTTTGGCGCAAGACGTAGGCTGAATAGGTTTTAGAGATGAACCATGGTCACCTATGGTTTTATTTGGTGTCAAAGCCTGCCTAATTTGCAGTTATTTTAAAAGTATTGCGTCTCCAGCTATTGATAGTCGTCGCCCACCTCTTCTACCATACTTTATTCTTTCCGGTTGCAAGTGTTGTCTCCCCCCTCCCCCCGCGGGACTTAAACGATATCGTCAACCCGACTCGCTTATCCCCAAAAACAACTATAAAAAGCAACCATCATACATCTTTCATATCAGCCAAAATAGCTAACTCCGCTTATAACCACCAATATCAGCGTAAAGCCAAAAAAATATTCAAGTCGTCACAGTACTATTATATTTTCTCAAAAACTCTTGGCTGTCGTTTCCAAATATTTGGTCCTACAGTGTACATGAATCCTTTGTTTGCATTTTAAAATGCCTGGTATCAAAATTACAATGGATGGTAAACATTTTGGCACAGCGATGTTTTCATGGGTATATTTAGTTTTTTTGGATGGGAAATCATCAAATTACTCTGCTCGCTCTAGGCGGAGTGGAAAGGAGTTTCAGAGTATTACTGACTAAAACCCACCCGTGTTCCTACAAATGCCCTTCGCGTTCCAGGGCCGCGGTACTCTTTCGAACAATACCGCAGCCCTAGCATATGAGTATTTTGTCTAGCCCCCTTCGCTTCTAACTTAGACCACACTCACCAACCTGCATACTGCAACAGTATTACTCGTTCTTTATATCAGCAAAACTTTAGTACATGAGACGCTCACAACGTGTATACTTAGGAAAATTCACTGCAAACTACCTACTTCATCGTGTTTATCTGAAGTTACGGCTACAAGGACATTATTTTATGTTAGACTGACTTGTTGGGTCCTTGGTTAGAACTTAGATCGGGTAGTGGTACTAGGTTTTTCCATTAGAACATTTCCAGTAGCTGTAGGGAAACTTATTGCAATAGGCGAAGGATGAGAACCAATAACATTACCGGGGAATGTGTGTGTAATATCTCCTGTTCACTTCAGAGTTTTACCTCTGTTTTTTTTATTTTTCTGTTACTTGTTACCCCGCAGCTTCGCCTTATTATAGATTTTTGCAAAAAGCCCTGAGTTTCCATCTATCTCTGTACCAAAATTTATCAAAATGGCTTCATCAATTTAGGCGAAAAAACTGAAAACCGAACTCACTTTCGCATTTATAATACTAGCTTTTGCCCGCGACTTCGTACACGCATATCCCATTTTCCCGGTTCCCGTAGGAATATTTAGAAGAAGTATACACTTAAATCTTCCTCATGAATAACCCCATCCATTAGAGAAAACCGCATGAAGATTCGTTCAGTAGGTAGTTTATCGCGAACAGACAGGTAGACAGACGCGGCGAGGGACTTTGTTTTATAATATGTAGTGATTTTAGTTAGGATATATCTTCTTTAAAAATAAAGCAAAATATCTGCGGGTCAGCATCAACAATCCCCCCGTTCTAACTCTTCTTGTGTCACTAAAGTAACCTTCTTGAGCTCAGCAGTTTTCAGCGTTCTGATTTTTTTATCAGTTTCCACATTCATACAATGTGGACGATACGACAAAAAATTAAAACATTGGTAATACTTCATAGGAATATTTTGAAACTATTATAAATCCTGTCGCCGAAATTAAAAATAAACTATCCAATTTCATGAAACATCAATAAAACTAAAATTAGTCAAGGATAGTGACTACCATTCTGACGAAATATTCCAAGTCTGTTGCAGTTAGTGACATCAAATCTGTGATAAAAGACAACATATTCGTATGATCTAGTATTTCCAGTATTTTGATTTATTGTCTTATCGTCGTCTCCACCTGTATATTCATTAACTAACTTCTCTAAGATCAATGATTTGCCTAAAGCCCCCAAAATCAATAAACAATCCCTTGGAAAGCTTCTTACATTATTCTACTCATCCCAGTACATTGTATTACAACAGGCCCACGGCAATAGTCTTCAACATGTCAGGACATAGCCGAAAGCCGCTGCTCTTTTGTCTATGAATATGTCGCGGACGATAGCTTGCGATCCTTAGTTGAGGATATTTATCTTCTTCTATAGCCAGCAAAACAGTTCCAACAGCATACTGAGCATGATTGCTGGCAGGCTGGACTGCCGAATTGTGAGTCGTTGCTCCAGTATCTCAGCTGGAATGCTGAAGTAATGATTTTATTTGTTGTGTGTGTTTTTCTAATTGTTGTTTTGAGTGTATCACTAAAATAGTTATTAGTTTATTTATTGTTACTAACACTATATGAGTCTTCGTTGCTCTCAATAAATAATTTATTATTATTATTATTAAAACAAGAACAGCTCAGGCTTCGACAAAATATCAGCCGAGAACCGAAAGTCTTAAAGCATCAACACTCCCCTTCTTCTCTTCTTGTTTAACTAAAGTAACGCTGATGAGCTCTGTAGTAAATGATAAATGATATTTATTTTGCAAGTAGGTTTTTTGGTCATTTAAAGCTAGATGAGGCCGGTGTTTCCTAGCTAACTACCCTGAGAAGAAATACCGAAACAATCTCAGAGGTCTAAGTCTCTTTTAAAGTCCATACAATCTGTACTGGTCAAATCATATGAGAACCATGTAGGTTAATGTCTGAGGTGGCCTTTTGAGGAAAGTGCCACATAGATGTGAGTACTACCTACTCACAGTTTATTTTTATTTTTAGTTTTCACTTAGGTAAATTCTCTACGAACTATAAAATTATTCACATACAGCCCTCAAAAGGAATATAGAATCCTTTAAAAAGTATACATTGTATTACAACAGGCCCACAGTAATAGTTCTCAACATGTCAGCACTTAGCTGATAGCCGCTGCTCTATGGTCTATGAACATGTCGCGGACGATGGCCTGCGATCCTGGGAACCTGTTCCTAGGTCAACGGTAACAAATTGCGCGAATATCGCTGATATTGAGGTTTAATGTGTATTGTATGTGTGTGTTTATTAGATAAAAAAATCTTTTATTTAATATCTTGGTTAGGGTTCATATAGAGCTGGCCTGGTTAGTAGAATAGTTATAATAGAATATGAGGCCAACTTATACTGGTTTAGTTACCATTGACTTACAGCCTTCTGCACAACAACATGGTAGGTACTATACCTACAACAAACATGCCTATGTGTCACATTATTTTCCTACAATTTTAAAGATGCAGGTTGCAGAATTATGATGATACTGTTAAAAGACCTAATTATGACGTATACCTAGAGAAATAGAATGTTCCAATTTAAACGGCACATGACTACGCAATATTGGACCGAGTAATGTTACAAAGTAAGCCTAATAACCTCTTTATATTACAACACAAATACACAAAATCATAATCGAAGCGCCCACAATCTGAATGACAAATCAAAAACTTTTTAAACCTCAACAATAACTTTGCCGAGTCCAAATTTGCCTTATTGTTGGAACGTTGGAACCAAGATGGCAACCAACCATTGGCGTACACTTCCTGACCGCGCCAATCACCAACCTATTGTGCCCAGATTACTTGCAAATTCTATTAAAATATACCCAAGAAAATTTCGCTGCGCCAAAAATGTTAACATCCATTGTAGCTTTGATACCAGGTATTGTAAAATACAAATAGAGGATACAGAAATGTATGTACACTGTAGGACAAAATAATTGGATAACGGCAGCCCAACATGTGGTTTTGTGGTCAAGATATATGGATTTTCTATGACTATCGCGTTTTTGATTGAAATGTCAGTTACACGATGTATGATAGGAATTTGTTGAGAAATTGATTGTAGGACCATTATTCTTGGCTTGTCTTTACATACAGCTGGCCTATACAAGCAGACGTCGTAATAAATATTAATATACTTAGAAAATAGAGAGAATTTGCATTAAGATGTAATCTGTGGAGGAGCCAGTATCTGCCTAGCTATCTAGTGCCGATTGTGGAATGATATTCAAGGTAGGAAGAGTAATTCCTGTTTTAGCTAAAACTTAGCAACACCTTCATGTAGTCTAAATAATAGTGCACTTTTTTGCGCTGAGCAAATTAATGTGAAAAAGTAATTAGAATTGTGATAGTGAAAATATAAATTTAAGTGTGTGCTCAAAAAAAAATCTATTTCCTTCATATTAATACAAATACGACCACTTTGTTTTCAATGTTGCGACGCTAGCTTCCCAATATATTCGATCGCAAACAATTTCGAAAATCACAATAAATGTAACAAAAGGGAGACTCGCAATAAAACATTCACAGATGCGTACCGAATCTTGAGGTCACACTCGTTGCATAATATTAATATACACCAAAAAACACAACATATATACGAAAAATTGATATTCGCCCGTTTCCAACTGAACCCTCGTCATAACGTGTCAGATTCAAATACAGAACCACTGCAATTTCCACACAAGAGAAAATGCGCTGTAATTTCCAACACACAAAATGCAATTTTGTTCATCATAAATTTATTGAAAGAAATCGACAGCAATCGATCAATAGACAAATGTCATAACTTTTAAACAAGACAATTAGATAAAGACTTTATGAGTGAGGAATAGAACAGCAATTTGAATGGTAGAAAAAAGTTAACCCTAAAAAGATGAATGCAAATATTAATCTGGATGATAAGTGTGGGGTGTTACATTTTTGTTCGGATTGCGTTTGTTTGTCTGTTTATCAGATGACATCGTGACGGGTTGGTAAGGGTTGTAACAATAACACGTGCAGGTTTCATCAGTGACCAGAGATAATTCGCTTCAACGCTTGAAATAAAAGAGTTTTCATTCATCTTATTCAGTTCGTTATACAGTGAGCCATATCCATTTTTTTTTCTTAAACATTTAGGAACTTGTGGGTGGGGTGGGACTTTCAACTTATTTAAAATTATTTACGTATAAAATTTGTCAAGAAAAAAACTGATATTAAAATCTAGTTATTTTATCATTTAAGCCCATTTGGAGAAGCAATACAAAATGACATTTGAGTATAAAGTTAGAGAGGTTTCGAAAACTTTCCATAGACCAGAGGGTCAGATCTTTTGTGGGCTCTCTGCTTTTTAAGGTACACTTCCCAAAACAAAATCTTAAAAGGCCTATTTCCGTATCCAGTAAAGCTCATCACCCGTAAACTCTCCTCTAATCTCCCAGATAACGCAATCGGTTTCGAGTACCCAACTACCCAGGCGACCACTCGAAACCAAATAAAGCAGAACATTAGTTCGTGCGGGCGATATTAATTAGCAGATGCTTATCTCGTCTTATTTAGAGCCTGCCGTGGCCCGTGGGCATGTCCGCCTGACCCTGGCCAGGTCGTCATATATACCGCTAGAGGGTTAACCACGGAATAAAGTACAGAGTGTCTGCTGAACAACGTCAAACAGACACGCACGCAGTGCCTAACAGATATAAAATAGAAGCAAAATGTGTATAAAATCAAAATGTCCATAATATTTCTCAAGTATAAAATCAATAAAATAACCGAAGGGCTTCCATCGTCACAAATTGAAAAAAAAAAAACTCAAAAACACTTTTTGTACTTTTCTCGACGTGGCTGCTTTCTGCATAATTATGTACGTCTATTTACTAATTGTAATTTATTTGGTTATATTTTATCTCAAGGATATGTTAGTATCTAGTCATGTTAAATAAAATGGAATAAAATATTTGAAATAACCTTAATGCCGCAAATAAATAAGGGAATTAGAACACAATGTAAAACCTAGTTGTTTTTTCAAAAATAATAGCTATGGATAAATATCTAGACCCAATTTTCTCGCTGTCGCATATGTCAATATTGCAAATGGAAACTGCACCAATATCTAAGACAAAAAATACCTAACATAAAAATCTGCGAAATCTCGTGTGCTTGGAGAATTTTGTTTCTTATACAATAAAAAGCAATATTGTGGTGTAGCCGTTTAGCTAAGCCAATAATGTTTGCAAGGAGACGAAAATAAAGTCCATATTGACCTTTTAATGGCGTATTAATAGGTATTTACTTTGTATTGTTGCTTGTTCTCGAGCTAAAGTGCCTATAGAGTTTATAAGATTAGTGTATTTAATGTCTTTAATGGCGCATCGTTAGAGTACAGTTTTGAAACAGGTTGTAGGTACGTTGTCTAACCCACTTAGCTGGTTTTAGGATACAGGTACACGTTGACTCACTGTTGAATTAAAAGGCTCTAAACAAAATTGACAAACACTTCGGAATTTAAATGCGCTACCGAAATATGCAGTCGTCGATCCGTTACATTTTGATTTTTAAAGATCGAATGATATTTTTCGCTTTTTACTAAAAATAAGTACTTTTATGCATATTTAAAATGCCAAGGAAACAGGTAAGTTTAAAATTATTTTTATATTTCAATTTATTGATCCAACATTGGTGCATCGAATTATTTTTGTAAAATAAAACTATAAACGAAATGTAATCGGATTTGATACGACAAGGTGTTGGTAAAGCGAAATATATTGAATATTTTATCGACCATTGTTTCCAGGTCAGTAATATTATGGACAATTTGTTGTTTTTATTTATTTTAAGAAAATAAAACTGGCTGCGAGTGTTTCAAGTTAAACAGAATTGATATTTCTTTGAAGTTTTTTTTTCAATGTCACCTCTTTAACAATCTCAGATTAAGCTAACCGCAATAAAACCTGTAATTAATGGCAGTTAACTAAAGTATAACCATAATAAATGATTGCTGAGTTAACCCTAAATCTCGCTCGTACGTGATAGGTTAGCAACCTGCCCGTTCTCGTTCGATCTTTAACCTGAACCTAATAGATCTGGCACACAATGGTGGATGACGTCTTTTTGACGTCACAAATTTTGTTTCTTATTTTTGGTACACTTTGTATTTAAATTGGGCTAAATTTTGTCAACGTCTCATTGTATTTGTAATAAGAACAGCTTTAGATGGGTTTAAGGCAGCTTAATGCCAAACGGACAAACTATGTACTATTTTAAGAAAGCCTGAAAGAATGGTGTGTGTGTATCGGGCTAGTGTCCGCATGTCCACATCCAAGCAAATATTCTACGTACAACCTTTCGCAAATAAAAATAACCCCTACAAACAGAAATCAACATAATTATCCATAACCCATCAAGTGCGATCGATAAATGAGAAGCTAAAACAGTGAGTCAAGGGGTCGTCGGGACCGAGACAATGGCGCGGGGTTGTGGTCACAGATGTCGTTTATCGGACGCTCGCCTAATCTTTAACTCTCCCAGTATTTGAGGGTTGTGTTTACGAAAACGGTAAATAAATTTGATTGATTTTTTGGCACTCATTTGTTTTTTGTAGACTGTTTTGTTTTTATTTTTCTGCACGCAGACGTAACAGTGCAGCAGTGATGTGTTTCATAAAATCGTTAAAGGTAGTTTTAATATACTACGTTACTTTTTAGTCCTAGGGCCTTCAGGAATTGTCCCCAGGCTTACAGAAAGTATTACAGTGCGATTTCAGTTTAAAGACAGCATTTCAGAAACAGTCAACGGTCGGCAATCTATCCAAAGGTTGTCTGTTAGAATATCACTGTCAGCGAAAACGCCGCCACCGAATCCATAGAATTAAGTTATATAAAACAGTTTTGTAACTATTTTTGGCGTACAATAATATTTAGATAGATAGAATATCTATCTTGCCACAAAAATAGTAAACCTGAAATTTACATTCAAAAGTCAAAGAAAAACCATTCCAATAAATTTTCACTTACCCCTTCATTCTACAGGATATGTAAATAACCCTCGCAATGATAGCGCTATAACTTTTTAGACGATGTTTGTTCAAATCACCCTGGTAGGGGTGACCGTATTAATTGAATTACGTGTAACTCCACATTATGGCGACGGGCTTACTATTTGAGTTTACTTTATAACTACTCACATAAATTGGTAGAAGAACTTCCCTACTAACAGGTTGTTATGATTGGAGGGATATTTTAGTTTGGTTTTACTTTTAGTTTAATTAGCAATCTTTTTATTTGGTAGCCTGTGTTGTTTCATGATTTTCCAGCTCACTTTATCGCCTTTCTTTCCCTACAATCTATCTGGAACAGTTCAAATCACCACTACAAAGTTTTTTAGTCCTGCCTCGGTTATGACGATCCTATGCAGGACCCATAGCTTGACGATCCTGGTCCACCTGTTCTCATGCATCCTGTAAATGCAGTTTTTTGTTGTAGTATTTCTTAATACTACAACAAAAAACTAATAAATAAAAACTGTAACTCGAAAATGAGCCTTAATAATCGTGCTGTAATGTGGTCCTTTGGTTACCTAGCTAACAACAAAACTTTTAGTAAATTCCAAACCATTTTCCCATGTTTCTTGAAATATCTCACAAAATCCCGCCTTTTCCTATCTCTTGACAGCAAACTCCCTTTTAATTCACACCGATTAGATGATTGTACGCGCTTACCACCCCACTAGTTCCGCGCCAAACAATCCGAACAGAATGATTCGCCCAAAGTAAGGACAGGCGTCAACTACTTGTATCTTGCCATTGTCTTCCACCGCCGAAGTTCGGGACTGATAAGGAGATGGGCCCACAATGTATAGGTCCCAAGTTTGTTAACATGGGGATTTGAAAAGCCGTTGAAACCGTTTAGACGTAGCAAAAGCGACAGGTGAAACGCTTTTCTTTACTTATCTGTCTGTTTACCGCGATAAGTTCGGAATAAGGCGCCCGTTTCTGGTTTTAACAGCGCGTTCTATTTTCGAATTTATTCATTGTTGTCACTAAAAAAGAAAATGGCTGTCGGAATAATTTAACATTCTATAAATAAATGAATGTAATTGCATTACTTTGACAGAATGTAACATCAAACTGTCTCGGTAAATTACACGATTTTTACGACACCGAATTTCATTTCCCATATCGAAAACGACAAATTATAAAACGACAGTTTACACTTGTCGCTTAAAAATAAATTAGAAAAAATAATTGGATGCGGTGTACATATACGTGACAAATAATGGGAACGTCGTGTAAACTAGTAATATTCTCGTTAAATGTGTGTGTAACAAGAGTTTTGAGTCGTAAAAGGGCGTGAAGTGAAGAGTGGGATAGTTTACGAATGTGTCCGCTGACGGCCCCCCGGGGCCAGCATTAACGCCGATATTACTAGTATCGAGGTGTATTCGTATTAAGTGCCGCGAGATTACATTAACCAAACTACCGGCCGGTGACGGGTTAACACTGTTTGAGTTTGGGAAAAGCGCGTTCATTTTACGCAGTGGTTGTGAAAATAAGGGTCCTGTTTAATTTGAAGATCGTTTTTCCCTATTCAATCAATATTACTTATGTATGACTTTTATACTTTGTTGAATATTAAAGTGAAAAATAAAATTATATAGTTAATTGATAAGCATATATTATTTTTCCACGACAAAGAAAGAAACTTAAGTAGGTAATCGTTTTAATGTCATTTTATTACCTATTATTAAAAAAAAAACTAAATATACTACAGTTAGTACATGAGATAACTATCAAAAACAGAAAACAGAGATAGAGAGATCTGAGACTGATATGAGATAGTTATCTCTAAAATTCGATTTGATAGGTCGTCTGTTACCTACCCTTTGACTCTGCAGTATTACTTTATATTAAAAAAAAACCGGCAAAGTGCGAGTCGGACTCGCGCGTTTTTATTCTGTTTTTTTAGTATTTGCTGTTATAGCGGCGACAGAAATACATCATCTGTCAAAATTTCAACAGTCGAACCATCACGTTTCATGAGATACCTACAGCCTGGTGATAGACTGACGGGCAGCGGTCTCTTAGCAATAGGGTCCCGTTTTACCCTTTAGGTACGGAACCCTAAAAATCACATTCCACGTCCACATTTTCAACACCCCCGTATAGGTATACCTGCCTATCAGCCCATTCTCCAGTTGCACAACACAGCATTGTTCGCAGAGGTCGAGGTCCGTACTTAGCTGACCCCTAATTGATTTGTGTCGGGCTAAACACAGCTTAGCGTCATTATGAGCTAATCAAATGATAGTTGAGCTTATCTCTTTAATGATGTTCATTAAGAATTAGGGTTCGTTAGGAAATGGTGGGTTAATGATTGGTTTGTGTTGGTTTTGAGTTTAATAAAGGGACAATACAACACATTTTTAATCTGGGTTTGCTGCGTTTAGACTTAGGGCCCAAGACAGAGTTACATTCATCAGCGATAACTATCTTCGGATTTTGTTTTTGCCCAATCGGCAACTGAGCCGATGTAACATTTCAAGCAAGTGTCATTTCAATGCCATACAATTTGGACTCCTTGACAATTGTGTATAGCCGAAGGGATTGCGCTTTGTCTGGGTCATATACACTAGTCCAGAATAAAGAAACAAAATAAAATTTTCGGCTTGACTTGCGCTACAAGCCTAGACAGTTACTGAGACACTAGTAGCTAGCACACACATAAGAAACAAAGTAAAAATACTGTCCCATTTTAACTCCGTATCCAATATTAACCCTACTAATATTGAAATCAGTTTACCTAAATTATGTTTACAAGACCTCTAATAGCTCTTTAAACACAAATTAAGCAAAACTACAATACACACAACTAAACACAATTTTCTAACCCCAAACCACTATCCTAATATTTCAGTACCTGACCACAGTGACCACGTAAACGACCATTAAAGGGTTAACAGCCCCGCACAAAACAAGAATAGCCACAAATCAGTGAGATATTCAATCTCGGGTACAATAACATTAGAATATCTGCTAAACGGCTAAACTAAGGGGATTTGAGATAACTAAGGGTTAAGTCTAATGTTAGGGCTGGATATGACAATGTTTAACATGTCATTAGAGATTGTAACGACGGCTTTTAGCAAATCTTGTAAAAAATTGAGATGGAACTGGTGGTCACTATTTTTAATCTAAAGTGTAAAATTACAAACTACAATTGGAAAAAATGTATTGCTATTGATTAAAACAACGAATTCGTTTTCTAAAAAAATCTTTTTAGTGTGAAGCCTATTATTTTTTAAAGTTTCACGCCTTCACATTTCACGCCTTTTATCCATCAAAATCTTCCAAAATCGAAACAAAAACCAACTCCCTTTACGACACTAGCACACTAACATATTCGTCGTCCATCCAGCTCCACTAATTCCTTACTTAACGATCTGCAAAGGGAGACGGAAGGGATAAGGTGAAGGGCTTCGAACAAATTAAGGGATCCTAATGGTTATCGGCGGGATCTACGGTGGGCGATGTTTAAACTGGCCCTTACACGCGCTTACACGCGCTGGATGAATTTTAATGTCCCCAAGTGTAGTGTGAGATGTGATCGTTGATATTTTGATAAAGATTAAGGTTATCTTACACTGAGACGCAATGCTGTGTGCACTTTGTAAGATAGTTTTACAATATAGAACTATTTATAATACCCAAAGATATACTTGTACATTCCAATACGTATACGTATTTTAATTTTTTGTTTTGATTTCCCAATTCCTAAAGACAGACAGGAATTTGCGTGACAAAAATATAAAAATAACTGCAAAAGCGTGTCACTTCTCTATTTTTCCACCGACTTTATTTATTACTTCCCAAATCCTACTATTTAGTTACATCTCTCAAATAGATGATTTAGAATTTGAATAGTAGTCAAATACCCTATTTGGACACAACCCGCGAAATTTAAAATTCGAACTTATTCTAATTCTCTCACTGAAATGTGTAGTTTCTACCTTTTTGTGTAGTAAATAAAGTTCTATATTGTATCGCTATCTTACAAGGTGCATGTAGCATCGCCTCGCCTCGCGTTTCAGTGTGAGCTGAACCTTACAAGATGGAGGATGTGTAATAGTGTTATGCCGGTTCTGAGTACGTTTTGAGAGGATTATGTTATTGTTTACTGTCTTTATAGGCTGCTTTATGCTTGGAGATCTTAGAAATGATCCTTGTTGGAGGTTTCTATGTTATTTTGTAGATTTGATCGACATTAAAACGTGTTTGTTTTTCTGTCGTGTTTTAAAAATGTCAGACTCAAGACTTTAGTCTTTTAAATTTGCAGGTTTGACTAGTACGAATCTAATTTTAAAGATAATTGAATCAGCATTGTTTTAACGATACCAGAGACCTGAGAATTGAAAATCAATTCAGCAGTTCACCTAAGAGTTTACTATTTTCATTCAAAAAAAAAATTGTAAAAAGGACAAATTCAGTAACTCGGTGGTCCATTAATACAAGATAACTTGTCTTCAGAATTAAAAACACTATCACAGCAGCCAGTTTCGTTCATTTTTATTTATTTTTTCGTTTGCCACCATCTTAGCAGCCATAAATAATTGTCAGAGATATTAATTACGATGTTGTCTTAATTTTAAGATGTACGCACCATTCATCTTCTAAGTCTTACTCTCGTGTGCCGTAATTATTCAAATTATCTTCTTATCAGGGCAAAACAGTTTTCCGACTACCCCCTGAAATTAACACATGTATTATACCAATTTGAACTTTATGTTTCGTGTGGTAAGGTTGAAATTTCGTTGGAGTGAGATACGATTTTTGTTTCACAAATGTCTCCTTTATCAGTTTCGCTTTTGATATTTTAATTTTCAGTTTTGTTTTAATTAATCTTTGTTTTGGTAGTGTTATGGGTTCGTTTGGTTGTACTGAGCGTTAAATTTCGTTTTTGTTTATTATTTGGCTGCCTGCACGTATGCATAATCAAAAAAATTAACACAACTTTATTTTTGTGTAATGTTATTTTTTAAGTAATTTGGTAGTTTTTAAATGAATAGGATGTAGCTACGTACAACCAGACTATTTATAATACAAAAGATGGGTACTTTATATTCGCAAAGCACAAATTGTTTTTTTCTATGGTCCAAAGTTTAAATAGCATCAAACTCTAAAATCAATATACCTGCATCAATAATATCCACATGATTCTAAAAAAAACCTATAATCTATTTAGATGGTCTACGAGTCCACACTACTAATCCTAGAACCATTCCACACACAAACACACTCAAAAACCGAGCTCTACTTGAACTTAATCTCATTTGTATGTTAAATGCAAGTAGCCTCGACATCGAGTATCTTAGGCCATAAGTTACACCCCTACGATATCGATCTAATCTATCGATGCACGTTTATCGAGTCGATAGAATCGATACACAGTTTATCGATGGCGCATTTGTCACGAACACTCAGTGGGGACAGATCTTGTTAAGGGGAAGTAATTCTGTTAATTGTAATTGGTCGGGTTTGTGTTTAGGCTTGCTTGCTAATGTAGGTAACTTTGTGAATTAAATTTATAATTATGGGGAATATATTTGATGTTTATATATAGATACAAGCTGATCCGCGAAACTTCGTCTGCGTCACATTTTTCATAAATGCTCCTCTCCAATTGGTCGTAGCGTGATGTTATATTGCCTATAGCTTTCCTCTATAAAAGGGCTATCCACTACGAAAAAGATTTTTCAATTCGAACCACTAGTTCCTGTGATTAGCGCGTTCAAACAAACAAACAAACAAACTCTTCAGCTTTATTATAATATATTATATTATATTATAGTATAAATAACTTAAAATCATAAAAAGAATATATAGCGTTGGATAAAAGGTTTTTTCTGAAACTTCTTTTTTGGACATTTTTTTTTTTATTAATCCAATTTTCTAAAAAACCTATACTGACCTTCTCCTGGGCAATTGACAAAGATCTCCTCTAAGACTTTGCAGGAGCGTATTTTCCCAAAAACAGTCATTTTCATCGATTTTCTGTTTTAGGTAAATATCAGTTATACTGTAATAGGTAATACCTATCCACTATTTGTCCTCAGTCACAACACAATTCACAATTTGAATTTAGTACATAACAAAAAACCTCTAAAATTAAAACCTAAGTGTCCTCATAAGAGATTCCTCTTAAAATTGACACAATGAAAGAATCTTAAGATTTATTTAAAGGCACCGCTCGATGTAGATTCAATCGATCGTCCATTGTTTCAATTTATTCGATTTACCGATCGATCGATATAATGCGACCATCTCTATAACTTTTATAGAGCGTGGGAAAGTCCATCTTTCATTATTGTTTCTATTTTGAATAGTATCAGCATCTGAGATATTTTGCGAAGAATTTTGCCGATATTTTGATGCAAATAGTAGTTTAATAGAACAAACTAATAATCATATTTGTATAGTCTTAGAACCTAATTTTACTAAACGGTAACAATGGTCAATTTCATGATGTTATACGCTGATTTTATTATATAAAAAAAATTGAGTTCCGCGCAAAAAACAACCATTAAATTGTGAAGGAAGGCCGAAGTCCGTAGTTTTGGGTTTAGTTACGGGCGTATTCTAGACCGTATCACCTAACCACTAAGAATTAATGACAACACGATTTGACACTTACTGTCAAATCTTGTTGTCATTATTAGTTCGGGTTCGGAACTAATAGTAAGTCCGTAGGTGATACGGAGTAGAATACACCCGCAACTAAGCCCGAAACTACGGACTTCGGGTTTAGAAAGTAGCTCCCCAGACGCGGACGAAGTTGCGGGCAACAGAACTAAATAATAAGATTGAGAAGACGAATTAGTAGAACAAGCTAGCTATCATCCTTGCAATTTCATAAAACGCCTAATTCCCTATTAAAATGACCTAAAATGTCACCTTTACCTATCTCTCAAGATACAATCAGAATCCAAACATCTGACAGCGCCGACATCTCGTAACATACGTAACGAATTTCTGAGATAACTCCAAGTTAATTACTCAAAAAACAACGTTATCTCTTAGATCAGCGCATAGTGCCCATGTTTTATAGTTTTCGTTTGGGGCGTGGTCCGAGGCATAAGCGGGAGCGATTTTGTTGAACGGGCAGTCGGAGAAAATTATGGATCCGTATTAGTGGTGTACAACTTGCAGAAGATATTTTTAATCGTCTTCTAAAAATAGGCTGGTTTGCTTTAGTAACTAATTTACATCCTACTGAACGTTCATGTAAAATACACTTTATGCCTGTAATAAAAATGTTGTGCGTTTTCTAAACAGATCGTTAGCATCGAGAATTAGCCTTCAAAATGTCTTTCTATTAACTTAAAACTAGTACGAAAACACATAAAAGACTTTGTAAGAAATGCTGCTTAGTTGCAAACCTGAATTCATTGTAGAAGTAATGAGGCAAATATTATAGCCCCAGTGCATAACCAATAATTCCGAGGCCCGATATCGTGATTTTGAAACTACATATAAATTGCTACGTGTATGTGCACACCCATCAGAAGTTATCGTTTACGACAGATTGGAAGGTAATACGATGGAGGATGAAGCACTATTTTGGTAGAATACTTGCTCAATGACTATTTCAACACAATTCTCAGAGATAACATCGTTTTTGGATAGGTAGGACCACGGTAGGACTTGATGAAAGGCATATTGCTAGATTCCCCCAATTGTTTTCACTGACTGCTGAACAATAGACGCAGTTTTGATCGCTTTTGCTATTGTAAATTGCCTGGTTTTTAGAAATCGTGTTAAACCAACCCTCTATTGCAGTACCTAAATTAACTTTTGCTACAATATACACTTATCCAACAGCTTCACTTCTATCAACTTTTACTACAAAATACCTGTCTCCCATTAAACCATTAACATAAAAACAAAAAAAAACTCTCTCTACCCTTGCACTGGACGCCCCACACGCCGCGTCTGTCCGTCTGTCAGAGCTACGTTGACAGGTGTTAAATCGTACGCGGAGCGGCGCATACGCATCGTAATTAGTTGAGTCATGGCTATTAAGTAATACCTGTTTGCTTCACAACGGGGTACGGAAATGTTGAGCATGGTTTTTGAACTAGATTTTTAGCGTTGTGAGAAAAATGGAGAGTCTTGGATCAAAGAAAGTATTGTTCATGAAAAATATTCGAACGCTTTCTTTTTGTAAACCAGACTTAGTTTGGATACAAATTCATGACCTCATAATCCAACTACTGGGCTGTAGGTAGGTTATCAGGTCACCTGTCTACCAACAAATGCTTCTCTTAGTTTTGCTGTCCACCGTCTCCAGTATCAGCTTAGTTCATGTAAAACTCTTCATGTAGAACCTCCAATTTGTTCTTCAATTAATAAACTCCTTCAACGCCGTTTCCTTAATTTACGATGAAACTGATATCCTCACGGCTCCATACATAAGCAGCGCTAGATTTTCACCCGCCTAACGGCTTATACCAATAAAGCGTAGATCAAATGAGCATATCTGAGCGCAGGGCATCCATTCACGCTGCTTGCCTATTAAATCAATGTCCACCGTATATGTATTACAGTCCTTCTGTCTGTCTGTCACGCGATACGAAGAAACATTGGCGCTAGGCGAGCCCCTGACTCGAACAGATGTTTTGACTTTATATTTCTGTTTTGTTGAAGAATTTCAAGAATTATTGCCATGAAAGATTACGATACACTACCAAGTAAAATAATAAATAATTTTATGGACCAAAAGCCCATACAGAACTCATACAAGAACTGATTTACGACTCTCAAATGGCCGTGTAATCCATTGAACCGATGATACACTACAATTTAAACAATAATATACCATCTTCTAAACCGTAGAACAAAAGGCGTGACCCAATATGAATAATCATAAAAGCACATTAAGGAATTAGACGTTGCACGCCCAATAACTCTATCTTAACATCTACAACGCGACCGATTGAAATAGTCATCAACAAACAAACAATATAGTACACCTGACAGAGCAACACAACACAGCAGGTTAATGTAAGTTCACACGTGAACCTAAGGTGAGAGCGATCCACCGGCGGCAAGGCCGAGAAAACCGATCAATTTAAAATGAAACTTACTTGACACGTAATAAGGTCAACATTCCCACGGTCGATGTTTAAAACACAATTAAGAAAGTATCCAATAAGGCTCGGAATGTGTGGTTGGAATGTGGACTGTATTGTAAGGTGGTAAGGTTGTGATTGCGTGGGTGTTTGTTCGCGAACCGGTTGGCTCGGTCGCGAACTTTTACCTATAAATTTGTGTCGGCTAGCGCGGCATGCGGCGGGCGTGCTAGTCTAGGAGCTCTCGACTACGAGTCGCATGTTATAGGAAATTAGAGGGATTGAGTTGGAAATATACGACGACTTCTTTGCGGTTTCCTCCTTCCTTCGTTAGCAGTATGACTACTGCTCACACCGTGTTACGTCAAATCAATTTATAGAACTTTATATTTGTCACCGAAAAATTGCAGACTCCGTAAGATTGTAATAAATCTTTATTAGATTATAATTTCCTGATATATTTTGAATAAACTCGTTTTGAATACAAATATTTCCTGATATACTTTGAAAAAAATCGTTTTGTATACAAATAATTCCATCCAAATTCAATAGTTTCCAATATATCTGTGCCTTATTAGAAAAAATTGTTTACAATTTCACGCGATATTTTACAATCTAACGGAGATTGCAATTTTCCGGTGAAATATAAAATTTTACTGAACAAACATTAGGTACTACATTTTTAATTTTTAACAGTAGGAACACGACAAATAATAATTCAGATTCGTCTTTTAGTCACTTAATTAAAATATCAAAATAATAGAAGTGATCACTTTTCCGCTGCTTAAAATAAGCTAAATAAACAGTCTTCTTATTTCTCACGCTGTTGCAACTAAAAAGTGGTACTAACTTCAAATTTTCGTACAAAAAGATCTGCAGTTTTCGTCTTCCGTCCCTTATTCCAATTAATTTGTAGTCGCCACAATATCTCAGTCTTCATCTTCCATACATTTATATTTACCGCCATATCAATGGCAAAAAAAAACTCTTCACTAAAATCGCCTATTAAAAATCGCTCCCGCTCACACCGGCACCACACCCCAAGGTAAGGGCTGATGCATTTCACAACGAGTCAATTAAAGGCTGCATCATTACTGCAATCTGTTTTTACTGAGCACGGCTAAATGTTAATACTGTAGCACTTTCATGCGGCACCGAGACAAAACGGAACATGTGTTGGAAATTGGAGATTTTAATTAGATTTTCCCTTCTCCTTATGTCATCTAATTTTTAAAAAGGACACAAAAGATAGAAATAGTGTTTAGTATCGTAGAGTTCTACGATACTAAACACTATTTCTATCTTTTGTTTCCTTTTTAACATGATACAAACCATTAACAACCTTTTTGACATGATACAAACCATTAACAACAAAAACTTAAACTAAAATTCCTTAATAATAGTATTGGTGGTGTCTAAGATTTCATAGTAGTTGAAAAGTCTTTCTTCTGGACTAAAGTGAGAAGGCCATTTGTTTTAGTTCCCAAAGCTCCAGTATTTATATACCCATACTAGCGGTCCCGACAGACTTTGTCCTGTCCGAACGTTTGCTTTGTGTATGACGAAAAATTATCGAAATCGATTTCAGCGCCACCTACCGGATCCAATTGTGAATCTAAACCATCTCGAATCCCCTTGAACACACACAAAAAATTCATCAACATCGGTCCAGCCGTTTAGGAGGAGTTCAGTGACATACACACGTACACAAGAAATATATATTTTAAAATGTATAGAAATGTATCAGCTTGACAGCCTATCAAGAGTGAAAATAGAGATGTCATATTGACATTTAAGTTGACAGTACAGTTAGGTACTTAACAATTCATTTCCTCGACTGTACGTTGCTTTCTCTCATCATAACAATGTTTCGCATCACTATAGTAGGCGCCAGATAATCGTGGAATATCGGTCATTGACCCACCTACATTTATTGACATTGTTAATTTGAAAAACGGAATTAATGACACAAAACTGTCCCGAATCATCATCTCTCGTGATCCTTAACATTGTCTAATAATGAAAAACGATTCATATTTAATTGTTCAGGTACCTATGAGCAGTTATTAGGGAAAAGGTCAATATACTTTATTCCACATTTATCTGGCGCCTACTATAACAACTTTGTAGTCTTCTCACAACCGGTAAAGCTAGAAACAGATTTGTAACATCTTACTCTACTTAATCCGACTGTCTTATTATCCACCTGTTTGTTTACATCCAATCTTTTGTATCTTGTTACTAGTCTGTTACAAACTTTAAGTAGGTAGGTACACTATGACTCGGCAGATGCAACCTGATCACGAGTACACTATGACCTGGTTTCGGTCTTAGATGATTATAGGCAATAATTGCTCGATATTATGGGGCTATAAATAAAGCTGTAAATGGCAGAGTTTCGTTGGTTATAGTTAGAATAAATGATGAGTTTAGTTAGATACAGAAAAACTATACTCATCGACATTGCTGGAAAACGTCGTGAACATTTTTCTTGATTGTTCCAAATTGTTCTAGAATATTAAGGTCACTTCTAGGCAAGCATGCTCCATCGTCGACAACATCATTGCTTACCATCAAATGAAGTAGTAGTCAAACGCTAGCTTATCAAAAGTTGAAAAGGAGTAACTCAGGTTTAAGAAAGATTAGGTACTAGGTATTAGGGAAGAATAGGTACATTATTCAAAAAGATTTATTTTACTAATCATCTGTGATCGGATAATCGGGCGCGAATATACTTAAATTTCACATTTATTCCCACGAAAGTATACTACGGACATGATTTTCAGAACCCCTGAATCGTGCGAAATTCCTGGGATTGCTAAAAATGCCCGCTTACAAAACATAGTTAGAACTCGTTGTATACATTTTTTTAGGTATTCCATTAGTTTTGAATAAAATAAAGATACTAAATCAAAATAACTACTGCCATAATTTCATTAAGTTTGTTGTAGTTGTTTTTACAAAATTGTTCAATCCCGGGAACCTGGCTTAACTTAATTGATCAGAAAGGATTGTCCATATTATTCATTCACGGGAAGAAGTTTAGGTCTATAAGCGCCCGATTATCCGATCACTGCTAATCATGCTATTGTCGTAAAATCCCAACTTATATTATAAAACTAGCCTGGTCAAGTTAGACATGCAAGGTTACAAAAATTCGCATAGAGAAGAAAAATGTACTTTTTTTCCATTATAAATGAAATGTGAATCCCTGACCCCGAAGACGGGTATAAATTACTTAAATGCGAGTGGAGTCGCGAGAAAAATATAGTACGATTATATTATATCTAGTAATTGTTTCAGCAAATCTAAAGCAAAATTTATTAGGAGCAAAGATTCAAACACTTCGCAGTAACGAAACACATAACATCGGCTACTTGATACGCTACTTAATCAATGTGTGGCGAACACAGGTGAAATACGGCCAGCTTCATAACGTATTCCTTGCATCTAACTGAAAGATTTAGTGCTAAAAGATGCACTTAATATCGTCCTGTCAGGTAAAAAAACTGAAATGGTTGTTTGTATTAAGTACTTTGAAGAAAAAAAAAACTGTGAGACGTCACGGGACGCCTGGCAGATGTGAAACATCGAAATTATTTTGTACAAGTAATAATATGCATAAAAAAACAGATTACGACAGGAACTAAATATTGCATACTGAAAAAAATACATATAGATTGCATATATACGAGTATATACCATCGTAATCGTATAGCGTGGCGACGCGACGGCACGGCATGCGTCGCCACGCCAACAATCGGTTTTACCCGCGGCTATAAATGTTTCACATCAAGAATATGGTCTTCATTATCATTACATTAAGGTTTAAAAGGATGAGGTTACCTACTCTTGTTGCGGAATTTGTTCGAAAGAGTCACCGCGGCCCTGAAACGCAAAAGGAGCACCGATGGGTTTTAGTCAGTAAGAGTCTGACACGCCCCCGCTCCCCGCTTCACCAATGACGTCATTTGATGATTTCCCATCATTAAAAAAAAACTTACTCTTTCTATTAAATTCACTATAACCATGTAATATTCAATAAACCTACCTACTAGAATTTTCCCCGGCTTCCTTCCCACAGGCATCCTACATTTTGGCATGAAAAACCTATGACTCTCTGCAATTCTGTATCTTTTTATCAGTAAAAAGGCTTATATACCGGTCAGTACTTCCTGATATTTACCCGTGAACATAATCAAACAAATATTTACTTATTGTTAAAATAATTAGAACACTCCACCACATCGTACAAAAGACTAGTAGGTATTTTACTGTCGCTTGTCCATTGATCAACTTTTATTCCCTTTAATTTCTCTATTTTTTTTTTATTTATCCCGAAGGGATGGCTTTAGGCCATAGTCTTTTGACCATATTGCCTAGTCTTACGTCCTAAATTTCTTGTGTTTTGCATTAGAATGCGGATGTAACATATGGTTTTTGGAGTATATGGTAACAAATATATCGATTCGACCTTCTCGGCAAGTTGCGAGTGAGATAGTCAATACTACAATTAAATTCACAGCTCCACTTAACCGAGATCGCGCCTGTTTCCATTATTCCACATATTTTCCAGGTGCGTGGACACTTGAGATACAAAACTACACCAATTTACATCACTATATCGACTAGGAAAAATTAAAACAGCCGCTAAACTTCACTCGACGAAATCCCGCCAAAAACTCATTCCCATTAATTTAATTAAATCTGCCATACATGATTAATAAAACTTTTATTAGTGACGTATACGTAAGGCACTAATAATAATTTGAACAGCCCACTTAATAATATTTTAACACAGTTGAAGAAAGAGCCCTTCAGGCTTATACATGCAGCGTGAACGCACTTAGGACTAAAAGCCTAATTCTTTATGCACCCTTGCGGCTTTTTACCAGCAGGCGCCATTTTACTTTGTCCAAGTGTTCGAGTTATTTATAGCGAGGTTTTTAGATTATTCGCTAAGAGATTGTCAGGGAAAATTGTTGTGATTTTCTTTGTTGGGTTAGGTACCTACATTTTCTTTTTATAGCAGCTGAAAAATAAAGGGTGTGTTTTAGTGACGGGTGTAGATATTTTGATTTAAAGATTTGTTAAAACCACCCCTAAATATTGCCTAGTGACTATCTTTTGCCCGCGGCTTTTCTCGCCTGTATCTATCTCTAGGGACCTATCTATCGCTATTTCAAAATTCATCAAAATCGGTTCAGCGATTTAGGTGCGAAAGCGTAACAAACTCACTTTCGCAATTATAATATTTTAAGTTAGGATTAATTTAAGTTCGGGAGATTTATGATGAGACTTGGGACAGCCCACTGCTGGGCAAAGACTTCTCCCAAGACTTAACAAACAAACAAATCTAATGAATGCACATTAAATTAGTCATCGAAATTCAGATTCTTAATAACATCAGCTCATTAATAATATTAGTGACTTAATTAGAAATCCAAACCTAATTTATTTATCAACCAAATAAAATTATCAAAAAACAAATATTATAAATTCACGAGTTATCCCATGAAATTAAAATCTCAAATTACGAATTAATGAAGGTGTCTTACTTAAGGCCGTCGCAGTTTGTTTAATTATTTAAACCATTACTTTATCCAATTTACATAAAACTGTTTACAACTTATTTATTTTTACATAAAATTAATAAATTAATCAACGCAGTTACTTTATAAGTTTTCATTTAAATCGTTGGAGATTAAGGCCCGTTGTCACGAAGCAATTAGAACCGTTGGAAAAAAAATAATTGAAATCGTACAATGTCACTTTTGAAGAAAATGCTGTTTAATAACCTGCCTTTGATTATTTCTTGGTGTACCTTATAATAATACAACCAACTTAAAATGGTACCTTTTCAGAAGAAAAAGTACAACTTTCAAGTATCTGTAATTTAGTCAGATTTCTTGAAAGCACGCTTAAAAGCAACTGTGATATCGTATTTCACGGATTCATAATTTAATTTGAATAGGCAATTGAATGTAATCTTGCAATTACCCGTTTGTATTTATTGCATCCTGAGCAAGATACTAAGTGTGTACTGTATGCAGTATTTTAGATAATAAGTAGGTGTGTTGACGGCTGGCTTGCTAAGCAGCAGTTTATGGAGGTAACTTTTGATTACGATAAAGCTCTTATAAAGTAATCTTCAGCTTTTGAATTCTTTAAAACATATAACAGTCATTCTTAATCAATACATAGGCTCCCGCAGACAAGCATGATGCGACAATGCGACCACCATTTACATGTATGTGTACTTACAAATTTTCTGCTGGTGCTGCATAGTAGAGAGCCTCAACTAGACCAACCCTGGCAAAAAACACAGTGCCATTGTTAAACAGTCAACGTCTACTACACTGCTTGCAGTGTCTAATCAAATGTCTTATAAACCTATAGCTTTTGTATACAGCATCTACAAAACACTATAGCTCTCACCATCTCAGACCTGAGTCCACTAGCGCCATTTGCGCCAATGCTATTGACGCGCCACCATTGATTTATACGCGCCAACCCCCGGAATGAATAAAGAACCAACGGCCCCGAGCGGCCATTTGTCTCTATCCTTTATGGTAAATGCGAGATTTAGGAGTTTTTATTTACTGGTAAGAAAATTCGCGAACAATGGACACAGTTTTGGGAAAAAAATAAATTGGAAAACTTAGGTATTATTGCTTTTTTTTGTCGGTAGATGTCTCATTAATAGCAATACAGCTGCGGTCATGTAGTAAACATAAAAAATACATTTCAAATGTCAAACACGAAGAAAACTACAACTTTTTATGAAACAAAAATGATAAATGGCGTTGGCACATCGCCTATATTTCATCAAAAGAACATTTTAAAAACTGCAATACCGAAAAACATTAATAACTAAGTGAAAATATAATGTCCCCTCGCATTCCGCGACTCCCCCAAACTATATTCCGAAAAACAAGAGGAAACTATTTTCGTCGAACAAAAAAATGTTTCCGGCAGAAGATTTATAGGCCACCTTACTCACAGCATAGGCCCTCTTCGTATAAAACGCGTGAAATGAAGTGTTTCCCTCCCCTTTGGTTTTTTCTTCACTTTTTCCTTAGCCACAGATTTTTTATTGCTCAATTAATCCAATAAATTCGCGTTGATGTGCGTTTTGACTCGTGTAACAGGGCTTTAAATTTTATTTCTTCTTTTTGGTTTGAAAATGGAGCGCTGTTTATACAGATCATTAGCAGCTGTCACTTTTGAACATGGAATTAATTTTAGCGTTTCATTTGTTTTGGTTAAATTAATGCATGGCTAAGTACTGGCTTATTTTAGTTTACATAATATATTAAATGTCTCAATCAACGCAGGTAGGTATGTCCAAAATGAACACATGCGGCTTCAATTTAAAGTAGTTTACTTACACAAATAGTTATTTCAACTGCGTAATACGGAATCCTCCCTTCAAAAAAACATAGTAATACTACCCGGGGCGTGGGCATTAAACTTTCAAATATCATATGGTCAGTCAATAAAAAGGCCCACCAATGGACATTCGCGTCACGTTCGCCCTCACTTGTCGCTATGCCCATTGCTGAAATTGATATACGTCACTCACCAGTATCAGAAACATATCAAATAACTCTTAATGCATTGGAATAAAAGCCATGTTAGTAAAATTTGCACGCAGTCACAAATTGGCCGTATAACCTATGCCCAAAATTGGCTGACCTCTGTAGTCCGATTTACAATGGGTGAGCATGGAATATCCGGAACAGTGAGAAAGGTCTTATTGAAATGGTGTTCTTAAGCTTGACCGCGCACTTTCTTCAGGCCTCTGGTCGCCTGGTACCAATTGCTTGAGAAATATTATTAGTAAGGAGGTTTGTGGACCGTCATGTTTGATAAAATAAAAAAAGTTGGAATTGAATTGTCTTTTTTTGGGCAGCAAGAGGGTGTAAGTTACTTTTCAGGACTTTATTTTTATCTTTCTTTGCCTCGCATTCAACGGAATAAGGACGCAGAAATAGGCACTTTTTTGCGATTAGTTCGATGAGCAGTTCGTTAAGAGTCTACAAACTATACGATACCTATATAAACCATTGATATTAAAATCGGTACTCAAAATGGCAAGCATAATTATGTAAAAAGAAGGTAACCACCGCGATACTATACCCCTCGCGCGAACACGTGGCTACCAGCAATCTTGCTACCGATAGTACCGATTGTGCTTGCGTTGTTTTTATAGCTGTGAAGTTGGTGCATAACGCGTCTAAGTACGTCATTGGGAGTCTACACGGAGATTACTACTTATTGAATCCAAGCAGTAGATATTCCTCGGCTATTCAAAAACACGTTGCCAACATTTAATAAAGGAATTCATAATCGAAGTCCGTCGACTCAACCCGTTCACTGCAGCAATAAAAGTCGCAACGTTAACATTAACAGATTTCGTCCAAAGATAAACATTATGGACACGACGTAGGCGGCGCCGGGGGCGTCTCCTAGTGATATACGATACCCGACAACGATTGTATCGATTCAATTAATTAACATATCTATATGTAACATATTTGTATTACAAATAAGCGTACGAATACGAATTAACTTTCTATAATTTATATTCTACAAAGAAACATTCGACCAATTTTGTTCGTTACATTTAAAAATCTTGCTTCAATAATTTAGAGAACTTTCCAATAAAATATTTTAAAGAAACATAATTACTGTCAAAATAAACATAGAAACAAAAATACTGCTCCTTTAATTTTCGATTAGCGTTATTAACATGGAAACGATTTTATTAAGTCCCCTTTTGAGTGAATATAGGAAAATTTACTCGCTTTATTGTCAATATAATTTCTAATTATTAATTCATATCGATTAATATTGCATATTTATTCAAGAATATTGAATAAATTTGTCAGAAAAAAGTTTTTTTTACGAAATATCTACGAACAAATTTATTGAAAACTTGTTTATTTCTACTTTTTTATCAAAATAAAGGAACATTTTTCTAAATGGATTTCTTATTTCCTGTAGGTATGTACTTTATCGTCTGTAGCTAATTTATGGTCTATTATACTTACTAAAAAAACATTAGGTACCTATTTAGAAATAACCTCTTTGATAATTCATGGAACTTTCTTACCCAATCCCCAACGCAAAATGCGTGTTCCATTCTTGAAAATCTGAACGGTCATGACCAATCGCATTTCAGAAATTATCACGTGAAAAATCACTGGAGTCACAGATTTTATTATCAGTCACGATAGGTTTCACGCTCGGTTCACGGTTGACGTAAGATCGCCGTGATAAGCGATGTTACTTAAAAGGTATTAATTGATTTTACACAGTGTGTTTAAATTTTTAGGTTATTAGAACAACTGTTGCTGGCGTGTTGAAATAGACATTGCAATTACAGAGGGCCATTTCTACTATTTTTTAAACATCGTTCGCATTCGCATCTCAGTGCAATCTGTCAAAAATGTGTGGAAATTGATGCTATTTTTATTAATATTATAGATAATAGTAATTTTATTATTATATATTAATTTGTAGAATTGGCACTCAGGTGTTAGAGTAGAACATTTGTTGTTTTAGAAGATTTCTGCTGCTGTAATAAGAAAGAAAGAAAGGACAAAATAAAGAAAAAAAGAAAGAATAATATTTATTTAGCATTTACATGAAACACGCACGGTACATACAAGAAATAAGAAGTCCTTACTCATTTTATACTAGTTTTTTCCAGAGGTTTTGATCCCGTGGCTTATTTCTCAAGATAAAGTAGCCTACGTACCTAGTAGGTACTCAGCGATAGTGTATCTCTCAGTGAAAGAGTTTAATTATCGGATCAGTGATTATTACATTGTTTTATTGCTGGACATTTGGGTGTCGGGGTATTTTAGATTCATGTTTTTTTTCAGCCAGTACCTCAGTGCAAGTTTTTAACGTCCTCAATCGCGATTGCGTATACGTAAATTTACATTGAAACGGAATAAGCGCCGTCTGGTGACAATAACGAATTTTCAAAAAAAAAAACATAGGTACAGTTTGACATAAGCCAACGTTTACGTTTACGCGATCGAGTACGTTAAAAAACTCGCACTAAACCCTCTGAACTGGAGCTCTCCCTCTCTTTTCATAAATAACTACAGCTGAGTGTAAAAAGATGATGAACGTGTAAAATTATTAAGCGGTTTTCTTCTAAGACATATTTTTTAAATATACCAACTCATTTTCCGATATGATTTTCCAGACTTCAATTGATACCTATTTAAAATAATTATATCTAAACTAAGAAGCAAATCTCGTTTTAATTTAAATTTTCTATATAATTCTTTTTTATCATTCCTGTTAAATAAACTGTCGTGTTTATCCATATTTTGTTTTTGCTTTCGCATGTATTTTCCATGTTTCTGTTTTTCTGAGTTTGCATGCCCTTTAAATAAAGGCTCCCAAAGACAGGCATGAAGCGACAGAACGACAACGATGCGATATTCCTGAACTCAAGATTTTTTTCTACGAATGTCGCCTTCTTGTCGCTTTGTCACTTTGCACCTGTCTGCGGGAATCTTAAATGTGGTGAAGGTTACTCTTGGTGGTGGTAAACTGTTAAAAAATCATGATAACACTATACTAACCACTTTTTCTTTCTGTTGAGCATTATATTCACCTAAAGTAACCAGTCCACTGTAGTACTGTCATTCTGTCACTAACAATCGAGCATCGGAGCAAATATTGGAGAATCGACCGACATCACAACGGTAAGTTAAAAGCACTAACTCAATAATACAGGGTTGATTGAAGCGAATTGAAGTATGTATTTCTATTTTTTGGTAAACAAACATGGCACACAGGTCTTCACCAGGTACATAGTGCTTTTCTGTCAAAATCTGCTTGTGGAAACTAAGGTGAAGTGAACATGAAGCGGGCTGCCAATTCATTCAATTAAGATGAAATAACAGCTCACATCACGCTCACTCCACCTAAGTGTACACCGTGAGATTTTAATAGAATAGATCGGCTGGTTTCTTGAAAAAAAGATATTGATACGTCAGAAACTAAACTCAAGTCAAGTAATGTGATTGGCTGAAAATTCCAACCAACCAATCGCAGCAACGACCATTTGACAATTTGTCACATTAGTATTGCTATAATTGTGGTTGCAGAAAATGGGCCCTAGATTTGAAGTATTTTATTGTGTTTAATCTTATGTCACTGCTCAATGCGTAAAGATTACGATTCGCTTCAATGAACGCCAAGCCTATTTTTAATGATTATGTCACTGTTAAATTAGTTTTAAGTGCAATCTGCAATACTGTTATGTAATTATGGTTGTGTCGTACTGACTTTAACGTTAACTTTTATAAGAATCATGGTTTTTGCTATGGACAGCTATTGTTACACTCTATTCGTACAATAAAGATTCATAAATAGTTTTGCAGATTGCATTTATGATAACATGTAGTAGGTACCTACCTAACTTTTATTTTATGCTAGAATCTTTTTATTTTAGTTGCATTTTAGTTTTATTTTCATTCAAGCTATTCCACTGCACTTTTTAAAACAAACAATAAAATGTGCCATTCCAAAATTTTTTATATAAATGTTCCATTTATTTAAAATTCGAACTAAAAATACTAACCCATCTAACCCTATTTTGCGGCGGTGGGTCCACCCGTCCCGGTGGGGAGACGCGGCTAATAAGTGAAACAGAGATTTATGAGTGCACAGATATGCAAATAGAAATTTGCGGTCCCCTGCCGATAAAAAGACGCCAAGCCCCGCGGGGCACTGTTTGTCCAAATGTCGGGGGATGACGGCCTTCTAATTATTTTGGATCATATATCTATGAAGTGCGCATTGCTTTTAAGTTTAGGTTTTGTTAAAAAGACCTTTTCAGTAAAAAATATTAAAGATTTATAATTAATTATTTGGTAAAAAAAAGCTCTTAAGGAAAATTACAATTTCATCTCCGTTCAATTACATAAGAAGAGGTGCACATTATTAGCCCCTAAACAACGAAAATCTCTAAAGAGGCACTTCAAACAGGCGAAATCTCCGCCCATAAGTTGACTCATAGATATTTACTATTTAGTCTCACCAGTAAACTCAGGCTGCGAGGTGTTAACTCCAAGCTATCAGCCCGACGTATCAGCAATCCTTGTACTTAATGGTTTTTATCAACCCCGGCCCTATCTTCTGGGGAGGTTATCGTGTAATTCGTGAAACTTGTTAAGCCTAGATTCAGTTATCTCGCTCAACGCTCTTACTTTGTAAGGGGCTTGCTAATTATTCGCACCGGCGGGAAGGTGACGGCACGCCTAACAAGATTATGTTATTTCATTCTTGCCTATTAATCTCGTTCCTGTTTTGAAGTACGGAAGTTTTAGTGTTAGATTAGATATTTTGAAATGTTTTGACTGTTTTCTGTCCGTGGAAGTGAATTTAATTGGTACTTGAGTTTGTACTTGTAGATAAGAACAAGGTTTTTGACTTTTGAGGTTATTTTAAGATTGTTTTAATATGGAAAGATAAATTGACTACAAAAACTTCTCCCTGCGCAACAAAAAAAATCGACCACATTATCGCTTTTGTTGAAATTGTGGTCAAACACGCACCTATAAATAAAAAAGATTCAACCCAAAAATACTCATGCCCCAGATAAATCAGAACAAACACACTTAACGCTACAAAAAACTAAATCAATAAACTCAAATACTAATGAAATAAAAACAAGCTTCGCAATTTTAGTAAATCAAAGCGGATTCCGGCAAAGCAAACAGCAAGAGTGCGGCAGAGCATACGATGCATGTCCCGTGTCCACGTTTGAGCTTGTTTGCTCATTAGGGGCAGGGAAGGGAGCATCGGCCTGTCACCGCTTGTCAATCGGAGACTGTCACCTCCGTGGATGTATGAATAGTTGATTGATATGCGGAATTAGACGATAGGTGTTTTAGGGTTGAAGATGTAGGTACTTAGCGCTTACGTTTTTGAGTGGTTTTACTGGAAAAGTTAAGCATAATGTTATATTTCGTACCTATTCGTCCTTTTTAAAAGAATATTAAAATGAAACATTCCGAGTCAAAAGAAGAACCGTTAAGTGACCTTATGGACGTTAGGTCCGGAAGTTGTAAAAAATACTTTTTCAGTGATTTTTCTCATTCACTTAATTCGGAGCAGGTATTAGAATCCCTAACTTCTAGCTAACTTAAAAAAAAAACTTCTCCGTTTCTACAAATCCTTATCCCGTCATCCGATGAACTTTCACACAGATGCAAATTAAGCTCCAACATAGGTATACATTACAGTCCCGGTGTAAAACTCTAGGAACAAATAAATCCCGGGATTGTGGACCCCTCGGCGACAGATTGTTAATACTGACCGTCGACGACCTAACGAGCTGTGACCGCCATGAATATGCAGCGCCCGTGGACAAGGACGAATTAATTAAATTTGTCCACACCTAGCCGTGTTTCGTAGTTAAAAAACGGATTTTTAATCAAAATTGTGTTCAATCGAGAAGGGATTAAAGTTGGATAACTGTTTAGATAATAGTTTGTGGGTCAAACTTACCACTCTGATTGGAAAATGTTACCACATTAGGGATAGCAAAACAAAATCTTTGCCGATCACAAAAAACGCTTTAGTTAGATAGTTTTATTTTTAATTTTTGTCAGCTAATTTGGTATTTTAAACTGCAAAGGTAGCGCCTCTAAAGTAAGTAATCTAAAAGTAGTTAATTTTAGAAAGTTTAAGGTAACGATAATTTCCATCATGGTATCTCGACTATCATAATAAATACATATTAAAGTTTCTAAGATCCCTTAATGTGCACAAATGATGGTGTCTTATCGAGATAATATTGCCATAACCAATAGATAAAAAGCCTTGTTTTTAATTTAAACTCATAAAAGTTCCGAGTTTTATATCGTCAATTACATTACCTATCTCTGTTTTAAAAAATATGTTCACTGTAGAAGTGTAGACATATCGAAGTTAAATTGTGTCACAACAATAAAGAGTAGTGGCAGACGTAGGCGGTGCTCTTTGTCCGAACAAAAACATAATAAAGCTTGCGCCCGCGCAATTCCAGTGGCGGCGCCGCTAGCGACATCTGTCGGTACCCGCAATTACGGCGGATTTATAAGTTAATCGCGCGTTTGACGCGTGAGATTAATACCTTGTGAAAATAATCACATGCTTTTTTGTCTCGAGTGTAATCAACAGTAAATGGGAAGCTGTAATTTTATTTTTTTCGCGCGGTCGTTTTGACGCGTGCCCTGCAGCGGAGGGTTACTTGATCACTAGTTGCGAGGTTTTTTGTTGTGGTTATAAGTTACAGTTCCCCTGCTGAATACTACAGTTCGCAATATTCAATTTTACACTTAATAATGGTTATCAAAAATGCTTTTGAAAAGATTTTTGATCAATGATTAGTGGTCAGAGAGTAGGGGTGTCAAGTCGACGTGTCGCGCCTCAAGTGACGTGTGTGCAGATATGATTATCCGAATACGAGGGGTGGCGGATAAAAAACTGCATACGTGCATACGTGGGTCGTGGATAAATCTGATGGAATTACTCACGAATATTTGACTTTTGTTCAGTGAAAGACTTTTTGTTGAATTCTAGTTTTGTTGACTAGTTTTTCCGTAGTCATTTATTTTTTTTTATTTTTTTTGTGGTTATTATTTAAAAAAATGTATTTTCGCTGACTTATTATAGACGTATTTCTGTCCATCTATTTAGGCAAGCTCGATTGCAGTATCCTGCTCCTTTCGGTCTGTCTAAGGAACAAAAAACTGCGCGCTAAAAACAAAATCACGGACGTAGTTTTATTTAGTGAGAAAAAATATCTAAGCTTTGAAAATAAGAATCCACAAACGTACCTAACTACCTTAACACACAACAAACTGTGTAAGAAGTATGTTAAAAAAATATAATAATTAAAAAGAAGCTACATTTTACCCAAACAATCATCAGATTTATCCCACTTTAACACCCATGTGTCAACCCACCGGATTGCAACGGCAAAAGTCGCGGTTGATACGAGATTGTGAGCGACCGCGGGTCGTTTAGAGCCGAGGGTTGCACCCCGCGTGTTAGGGTTACAAGTTTTGTGGCTTGTCACACTTTAGGCATTCGGGTTATCCTATTGACGAATGGTTTACGACGGTTTTAGGGTTAACAGAGATAGTTTTAGGAAAGAGCTTTCTAGTAACCAGAGATGTCCATTTTATTGAGATTTCCTTAGAAATGTGATGTCAAGATTTAGCTCCGCTATTTTAGTCCTAATTGGTGTGTGAAAGAGCAAAATCACTAGCGTTTTCACAGCTAAACTGTTTATTCATCCAACCCTAGAAATTCTAACCCCAAAACAAAAAAAGCATAATTTTCAATTCGACCCAAAGTTTTCATACCAAAACTCCGTTTTCAACTAAAGTTCGCAAACAAAATTGCCTAAAAAGCTCATTAAAAGTATCATCAGTGTAATATCGAGTCGTGATTTCCGTTGCAGTCGAACTTCTTCTTTTGTGCTGTTTAATTGTGGCTACACACGGCGAATTAACCAAATGAGGCCGGGACACCGCGGTGTGCTGCTCTCCTTAGCGCAGTACAATCGAAGGGAGCCTACTTAGCAGAAATTGGAAATATTCTCCCGTATTTGGGACGTCAGAATTGTTTTCTTAGGTTTTCATTTGATTTTATAGTTTACTTTATTTTGGTTTGTCGTCTCTAGATAGAATGGTAAGGCTTATTTATGATAATTATGCATATTTTATTCGATATAAAATTTTCGGTAGTCAGCTCATTAGTTTTTATTATTTATCATCACTTTTTCGGACACGGAAATTAAAAATATTATAAGACTATGAAATATGACCCTCAGTTCATTAACTCGAAAATAAAAAATAATCTACAAAAAATCACGGATAAAAAATCGTATTCCATTTTATTGACGAAAACGAAACATGATCTCACATGACACTAAATCACCTTATAAACCCATAATTAGTACTAAAAACTAATGCGTCTGCCCACACAGGGGTTTATCTGGAGCCCATCTCCGTGGAACTGTACAATTAAACAAAAGGACTTTCGTGATCGGCGCATGCGCACGATGCCGCCATTAGCGCTGTACCGTGGGCGTAATTAAAAGAGTTACAATACAGTACTGGCGAATTAAAAACAATTAACTGGGACCCGAATTGAGCACAATGGTCGTCCTGTGCACGACTTACACAGAATGCTGGCCGTCCGGCGGGCGAACACGGCCCGGGCCATGTTCCCGCGTGAAATGCGATGCGATGCGACCCGTCCGATGCGGATGACGCTTTTGTGCGGGCGAAATTAATTTTGTAATTAGCGGGCTTTTTGACACGCGCAGCGGTAGGGTTAACTTTATGATTTTTGTGTGACGCATTTTTTTGTCTTCTTCGTCTTTTTGGTGAAATATCAGTAGTAGTAATATATTTTGCTCTCTCACTATTCACCTTCGTTTACAGTCAAGCCCTATCGCGAAAATCAATCATGTGCCGTGAATAAAAACCCGACTGTGCTAATCGAGCCGTCAAATTGGGTTTTCAACGTTTAAGCTTATTCTGCGAAAGTGCTGAATCGCACTGACACCCCACACCAGCGCCACAGGGCGAGGGTGTGACGTCACATTTTTCTCTCTTTTCACGGTACTGCGATTCTATTACCGCCTCTTAATCTACGAGCCCGCATTGGTCTACTGACGTCGTTACATTCAGTCACGCTTGACATTTTTATTAATTTTCAAAATTCGAACTGTTAAGGTTGGTTTTTATTTTTTATTAAATTAAGTGGCAACTCTAATGAGGGCTGTGGCCAGTGTCGTATTTCGTTGTATAGAATTCTATTTTTGAGGGTGCCAGAGGGCAACTCTTATTGTTAATGTCCCTTTTTAAATGATCGGTTATCAGTGCTGTATCGTTTTACAGCTAGTAGTGGGTGCTTTGTGTGGAACATGATCTTTTATGCGTGTTTTTTTTTACGAAAAGAAATTGAACTCGCGTGGCTTATTGAGTAGTATCTACCTTCTATGATATAACTTGGTTAATATTCGTTGTGACCGAAATTCGTCGGGGAGGCTGTTTTTACACCCATTAACACTTTCCTGTGACATACAACTAAAAAAAACAAGTTTCTTAACAAAAAACAAGCACCTATTTTCTTGATAATTCCTCATTAACTCTTGTCACAAACAATACATCACAACATCTATTCTAAGCTAGACAGACGTTCGAAAAAGCAAACAAAACCGAGTCAATAGTCTGGCGAAAAAATCGTGCACTACATGCATCATGTAGTACGACAATGCGACTTTTTGTCGCTCAGTCCGTGGCTTTTTGAACTGGAATTTTTTCACTCCATTCGGTCGAGCGTCGCCGGGCTGGAGAGCTTTATTTCACCCCGTCAGCGACTAGGGCTGATACGATTTTGTTTCTTTTATTTCGAAAACGACACGGTGCTAATTTTTGAATAATCCAATTTTTGATAGGTCGGTTTCAAATTCAAGTTGGGATTTTTTATTCGCGAATCTCAATCTATATTCTGCTAGCACTATTCGTGACAAACAAAAACACAAATCTTTTCTCTCATAATAGTGTAGATGTGAATTATTGTAATTAAGAATGTAATTTATCGAAGCTATAAAAGTAAAAAGAAGACAACTAATGTTACAATGATTTTCTTTCACAATAAAATTTTACAGCTATTTCATTTTATAATTTTATGCAAATAAACGTGGAGTTAACTGACAACCACTAACCATTACCAAATAACCCTCACTTTTTTAGGTTTTTGTTTGACATTATTTAATTTACAGCGCCATGGAGGGGTAGAAATAGAAATACAAATGATATATGAAGGCTACTCGCTGTTCTGACTAAGCACTAGCTAGAATTTTGAAAAACTAGATATAAAATAATAATTGGTGACCCTAACCGTGCATTTGTTTCCAACTCGGACAGTAGCCGTCCTCCCGTTCCGTGTAGTACAGTCGCGTCCAGCTCCACGCTAAGTGTTGCCTATGTCACAAATGAAACTGTATGCCACTGTACACTATTCAAATAGCTATCACAAATTTTGCTTTACATACTGCCAGGATTTGTGAAAATACGTGTAAAATAAATGTTATTAAGCTTTGACAGTTCTCGGGATATCATTCGTTCATTTCGGTCTAACCTTAATTCCAATTTTAAATCGGCGCTCATTAAATATCATCAATACTCGTTCGAAACTAGACTGAATGAAATCGATTGTAAACCACCATTCACGCACGTAATCAGTTCAAGTTATATCATAAAAAAGACAATCCACTTGTTAATTCCATTAAAAAACACAATAGATAATGCCCAATGAGCAATAATCGAGCTTAATCTTTAAATTGAGCAACTATTATGTCGTTGTTGAACCGCGATAATCTCCTATCTCAAACAATAGCTACAACATTTTTGTTGGTAAATTAAAAGCTTAGTGCCATAATAGACGGTTCAAAAGTATCGATAAAGATCGAATCGAAGCACGTGTTACACGTTTTAGACAATACGTTAAGCTGAGCACTTTCGATCCGAGCGAAGTGGCTTTGTCAAGAGGTATCGACGGTGTCAAGTGCGCACTGATCTTCGTCGATCGCCACTACAAAGCTTGTAGTACGTGATTAAACCGCGAATGTCAAAGTGCAAAGATCGGCCCTTTGTTGCGCTCCCATCAGTCAATGCTTCCCGTACTGATGTGTTCATTCATCAAAAAATTGCTCGCGGCAAGTAATATACGTTCGTATTTTATAGGGGTTTAATGGAAACTTATGAATTCTTATGATGGGGAAAGATTTATGTTTTAATACCAGGAACAATCTAAGTTTATTTTCCCGACGAAAAATATAGGTTCTTGCTGTTTCTGTTATGGTGATTGGTGATCAGGGATGATCATTTTTATTGACTTTTCCACTTATTATATTCGTCGGTAAGGGCACAATGCAACTTGGTAATCATGTTACAATGTTCTAATAAAGTATATCTTCAGTTCCTTGTCTAATATAGCTGTTTATGTTGCGGTTTAAAAACACATTTTTCAGCCATATAATCTACTGATGCCTGTCAGTAAACGGGTGTTTCCAAACAGCTATTCATTACAGGCTAATAAATTCTGGCTTTTAATGCTTTTATTCTGATTCGCGCCACATATCATAATCGGTGGCTCGCCCCCGAACACGAGTGTGTGTCAATCTTTCGTTTTTCCGCCACGAGCGCGCGGTCAGACCTCTTTGTTATTCAAATTAAACACGCGCAGATGGACAGACGCGCACGGGGGAATAATTAACTTATGTATTTTAAAAATACCTTTTAACTCCATAAATGGAAACATTTTAGCAATCGTGAATTAAAGAAGCTTTAATGTATTCACGTGGGTGTGTAAATATTTTCAGTATTAATCACTGCTTCAATAAGTCATATCGGACATCAAGTTCTTCATGCCTTGAGCCACGCACGAATCAACGGCATAAAACAAGTTTTCTATACGTCGTGTGATTTAAGCTTACTTTAAATTTAATCTCACTAAAGCTAGGATCCAGCCTAACAGGTGATTTACTCCATCGTTAGTGAAGGCTAATTCTTCCGCGTTCTCGCGTATCTGCGTTGTTTCTATCTCGCTCTAGGGATGCGGGGCAGGTTTACGACGTCATTAATGTTATCACTACGATGCGATGGGACGCTGCACCGTGCCGCGCGCCGCTACAAACTCACCGCGTACGGAACTTGCGTTAGTTGGCGTCCGACTATGAAATAATGTTATGATGCTTATTTTGGATTACTCGTACATTGCTGCATTTTTCCTTGCGACAAAATTTACGTTATTGGATTCGCTGCAATGGAATCTGTAGCGAAATTTAATCCGTGTTTCGTTTATTGGTCCTACAGTACAAGATCTAAATTTTGTAACATCGCTTGTTGAAAGTTTATGCGAAAAAGATAGCCCGGTTTATAGTCTCAGCATAGTGTTGTTTGATTATACGCCATTTCTATTCGTTCCGTATCATTAAAGATAAAATTTATACGTTTTAATATAATGAAAAGCGGAATTAAACAGAAATATGTGATTCAATGTTCATTTTCAAATTGATTGGAGCTATTTGAATGTATATGAGGTGTTTACAACTTCCTTTTTAGTGATGTGTAAAAGAAAAAGGTTTTATGTTGGGTATCATAAAAATGGAAGTGGGTTATTCTAAATACCATGATTATCAGTATGGTCGTAATAAACTTTCTATAGAAAAACGCTGTCGCAAAATAATCGATACTGCGATGTTATATTATCTTTATTATTTGATTGGTTTATCGTAAAACTTATGAATAATTAACAAACGTTGTGAGAAATGATATAACGGAACCCGTTGCAACTAGGTATACAAAATCATCAACTGGCCAGGTGCGAGTCGGACGCGCGTACAAAGGGTACCGAACGAATTTCATTTTTGTAACATTATTTTAAACCACAGACTTTTTATAGGTTTTCCTGTAATCTACAAGTAAAGCATTTTTTTTTTCGGCCTAGCAGTGTCGGAGATAAGAGAGGGAATGGTCATTTTTCTTCTAATTTCTTGAATAACTTCAAATAAATAATTAAATAAAATCAATTTATTTCGGACAACAAAGAGATCCATAAAATTGCTAGTAACAGGTTTGCACTTAAATACTATTGTTAGTAACTTAACTAAAGACGAAAACTCAAACGGTTTATTTTAAATTTATGAAAAACAAATCATTGAAACCCTCACAATAAGCTCTTTAATTTGATACGGTACAGTTTGTAATACTTATTTTTTCATTTTCTAATTTGTCCCCCAAAAGTGACCCCCGTATTCAAAATTTTATTTATTAACGCAACGCGTCCGTGTTTGGGTCACAGAAGTTCAAATGTGTACAAAATTTCAACAGAATCGGTCCAGTAGATTCGGAGAAAATTAGCTGTGACAGACGGACAGATAGACAGACACACAAGTGAGGGTTCCGTTTCTTATGGATGTTCGGAACCCTAAAAACAATTAATGTAAAAACATAATTTGTCATCATAATCTATGGTCTATAAATATTTGAAAACCGTTTCTTTAATTGACTATAACTTCTGTGATACATCTGATAACCTAAAAATACCAATACTGTAATCATCATAAAAATCAAATCAATCAGATCCAATCAACGAATACTACTGATTAACCTTTCATTTGTTTATAAACAACATAATTAATTATTTAAATAAAATGGCTTGACTAATTAATACTCAATCAATAAATATAATATTAACTTATTGGATTTTCACCCGATTGCGGTAGAGCTGAAAGGTTGACTAATGGATTTGACAGGTCGTGTATATGTATGTGTTAGAATGTTTTCTCGGAGATAGCATCTAATCTTTAGATCAACGGACAAATAAGGTATCTCTCGATTTATCGTGCTTGGTCTTTCCAATTACGAATAGAAATAATTGTATTTTTTTAATACTTTCTCTTCTTTGAAATATCAGAATCTATTTGCCAACTAAGGGTTGGATTTTCTCTACAGAACCTACCTTTTTGCTGCACTAGCGTAAGTGCTTATCGATTAGGTTCGCGCCAACTTCAATTTCCTAAAGAAAACGCTTCAAACTAAGGCTACATACACACTGACCGCATTCCGTCTTGCGCGGTGTCAGCGCGCCATTATGCGGGACGAACTCGGGACCTCGCTATCAGTGACGTGACACTTGCCAGTGTTGTGAACGACTCCCTGACCCACTTGCAAACAGTACCTATTGTTCTTTTGTCAGTCAAATGACTGTTCAGGAGGATGTGCATTGTCATGTGACGTCGCGTGTGACCTGACGGGTCATTTCTTGCCCTTTTAGAGAATAGGTAAGGGATTGCGGAAAATGGAATGAATTTTCATATGGAATAGGGTTGGAAAATTATACTTACGGCGTGGAAACAGCAATTTCAAGTTGCAATTATGTTCCATACGCACATTAAACAAGACCGTAAACTTACACCAGGTCCTTACTTCTTTACAGTTCCCGGAAACATAAAATGTCCTGAATTTAAAGAAATAAACAGGTAGATAACTACGACATAAGTTGCCAGTTAGTCGTTATGCAGTAAACTTTACAGACTAGAACTTGAATTTTCTCCAAAAATATAAAGTGCCGTTACAATATGACTCTATTAAAAAGACAGTTCCACGATAACTGCGACGCATTCTCTGCATATACATCTTAAAATTATGTAGGTATGTCATTCAAGATGCCGTTACAATATCATTATGTTAAAAGAATTCACATAAAAACCGAAAAATTTTCATCAACAATTTCTGTAATTTCTTCATCGAATAATTTTTATTTTTTAGATGGTAAATGGTAATATTGTGCAGGTACCGTAAAACTCCGTACGGTAGCGAGTATTTTTGTGACGTCGACGTCGTAAAGTGTAGTTGGTACTTCGGCGCGTCGGTAGCGCCACCCGCCGGGTTGTTTATGTCGCGCGATCGTGCGATATCGCGCCAATGTTATGTGCACGCACCTTTATGGTATTATGTTACGTGCCTTAGAAGTTATACGCGATTTGCCTTAAGTTATTCTTAATCCGTATTAGGTAAATCTAATTTGCAGATTTAATTTACAGTATGAGGTGTATTCTCGTTTATGACGTAGCCGTATAAAATATTATGCAGTCCCGCGCCTAAAATGGTAAGCGATCGCTGACCATGGACAATAAATGCCTTATTAGTATTATTTATGGAATGCTTACATATCAATTTTCTGAACACGGTTAGAGCTTCCAAGATTAAACGGTTTTTGTCTGCTTAAAACCTATCAACTTTAATTTGATGACTTTTTTATTGTGATTTGATCTCGCTTTAAATATAATTGTGTGAAATAGAAGAAAAAGTGTTTGAATTATAGATTTTTTGCTCTATAATTTACGGTAAGCGCCGAGAGCGATTAGCAATTTGATTGGAATAATCTTCTTTCGATATATCTAATCGGCTAAGCTTGATCTGTTCAGTTTATTTTAATTCAATAAAAGTTCATGTTCGGATCTTCACAAGTGAATCAATACAGAAAAATGTTTAGCCCATCCCAGGTAAAATGCAACTACAAATGATATTTTTGTGTCACTTCTACAATACAAATGCCAATATCAAAAGCACGTGGCAACATTACGAGATTGTCAGACAACACCCCCGCAGGGAACCGTTGTTAAAAATACCTTTGTAATTTCAACAAAAACCTATTTACAAATACTCCGCTAACGCCCACTCAAAAGGTGTTTATTTAAAATTTTATTTCACAATGCTAAAATGTCACATTTTTTCACTTTTCGCGCCATTTGATACTGTTTGACATGACCAACTTACATTAGGTACACATTTCAAAATATCTGCCAAATAAATTACATCCTTCCTCCTTGGAATTAAGAATATTAAAGTTAGATTTACAATTTTCTTAACGGTAAATGTAACGTTGTTCTATAAGGCTGGCCGTCTCTTTTTTTTTCTTTCGGACACGTGTCTATGGTTCCTATGGACGTCCAATTTGTGTCTATTGATCTATTGTTAAGAATCTTTTGAATTTAATACTTTTCAATGATATTAACTGTCATAAAAGTTAGATGTATTTTTTCTTTTATTCATTGAATCATTTTGCCGACGTCTGTGTGTAATGTGCTAAATGTCCGATGTAACAAATAAATATTACTTAGCAGTAATTGCGTTTTCGGATCGCTTACGGTTTTTTCCGTTACATTGGCTACTGTTCAATATTCAATAACAGCTACAAAATGCCTAGCTTCTATTGGAGTTATAGCGCTAAAAGTATCCCACGCATAGTTTATTCTTAACTGCTTTTGTTTGCGTGAATCTTTCGTAGGTACCCAATCTCTTAATTAGTTTTGAAATAACCGCAAGAAAATGAGGAACATTCTTATAATCTTTTCTTTGAACTTTTATGGCCACTGAATTGATGAGTGAAGAACTTCTTCATCACTAAAATGACAGAACCAAAAAAAATCAAGACAATTTCCACTTTCACATTGTAAAAATAACTCTCATCGAACTCAAGTCGCAAATGCCCAACATACCTATATTAACAGCACATTATAAACGTAAATAAACATCTCTTAGTATCTGATAAGAGGAAGGGTGTTATTCTCAAGATCCCAATCTCGGTGACAAACACCACGGGCCTATTGTGGTAGCTAAATTTGCTTCGCTATTTCCGATCTACTTACAAGATTATTTTATTATTGTAAAACCGTTCGAGATTATATCTCGTGGAGCGTGCCCTAAAATGTAGAATTGGATGTCTTAAATGGGTTATTTTGCATTTCTAAGTTGGGTGTCGGTTGATTTGGTAATGACTTGGTATTAATAATAAATAAAAGTTGTAATGATGGAAGACAACACTACTTGTCATTCGCTTAAAAATATTAAGCCTGCAACATGTATAGGGAGCGAATGGGGCACAACCATAAAATATTATAGTACCTATACTTATTCATCGTGTTAGAGCCTTTATATATTAAAAGCGCTATCCTACAAACGAAAAGCGGTTTTTCGCAAGTAGGTTAGCTGGACAAAACATGCCCCAAATCTAACTTCAAAAGTCCATTCACCACAACGTAATTTGATAGCCAAGTTTCAACACCAAAGTTGCAATTGTTCACCTAATTCTTGAAGCATATCTGTTCGTACTTATTCCACATTCTTCGGGTATCCTCGACCATTCTTCGTCCATCCTCGGACGTTGAACAAACATCTGCTTGCCGCCTACAGTTTGCAGTTACGCCTCCTTGCATCAAAAGATTATAGATTTCTAAAGCCGGCTGTTTGCTCTTTCATTTTGTGGCCTTTTTATTGCGTTCATGGTCTGTTAGGATTATTGTTATAAAGTTATAAACTTTTGTTTGGTTTTAACGGATTATGAAGTTTATTTCCTTTTAAAGACCCGATATCTGTAGGCTTAGCTATTATTTTGATGTAGGCAAAGCAAATATCGAATGTTTGAAATTCTTGACTTCATCGTATCTTTCATCGTAGTCTTTAACGTAGACGAGCGTACAGTACAATTAGTTACGGCCAATACAAGAACCATTTAACGGCCAATTACAATCACTATAAACTTCCAAATGATAAAAAATGCTCCAATCACTCAGAAAATAAACCAAAAAGAAAACACAACACAAATTAAATACAATCAGCGGAGCGATGAAAGTTAAAAGCCATTGATATAAAAAGCGTGTCACTATAAACACCCGCATAACCCGTAAATCGACTAATGAGAGACGATTATTTTATTTTCATAAACGATACACCCGCCATCGATGCGGGCCATCGATTTAATTCTCGATTATCACCCTTTAGTCGAGTATTTAATGAGAGTCAATGAGATTCGTCACACTGAAATCTGTAGGGCAATCGGTTTGTGTAATAACGATTTGTTTATATTCTAGTTGGTATAATACTGACAGCAGACAACTTTCAAGAAATTGACGAAGAGATTGTAAAGACCCTCCCAGAATTGTTAAAACTTAACGAGAGGATACAAACAATTTAGTGGCTAGAAATGAACATACAAATAATGAAAACAAAGCCAAAATTCACAAAATTGCCAGCAACTGGTTTAATGATGATTGATACATTAAATTACTCGAATATCTGGCTTGCTAACAAACAATTGGTACGACCTCTGTTGTAAGTTTCACTCTAAATTACTCCAAATTTTAACCATTACATAATAGTCATCATGTATGTTTATGTGAAATTCATCGTAATTTGTGTTAATATGATGATGAACTACTTCATGATTTTTATACACATCATCAGTAGTTGCAAAAACATCTATAGCTATCCATTAGACAGTAATCTACCTTAAATTAATCTTTACTTCTTTATCCGCTACTTTTATAATATCACTGATCTCTTAAGCTCATACAAAGCTTGATTTAAGTCTTGGTTGACATTCATCAACCTCTATTTACACTCTTACTCATCTCTCATATTAGTCTTTCTGAATTTGCAATCATCTTCTTCATCCATAACCTTTATATTATAACAGGCAATACTTTCCTCTTCGTTATCTATACCTACACAAAGTACTTCACCCAGGCTATCAATAGGTACTTCAAACCGAGCCCTCGACTCATCGGCGCCAAGAGGCAAACTTATAAGTTTATAAGCATTCATTGGTCATGATAGAACATTGATTCACTGGGTCAAATCTGTTGACACTACCATCAATACTGTTTAAGAACGGGCTTCGAATCATGCGCATATAGGGTTTATTAGTGTGCGCTGTCTGTGCCTACCGGGATTGTTTCAAGTTATTTTTATAAGGGATTGATTTAAGGAAGGTTTTGAAAGAATTTAATTTCGGGAGAATTCCTAACGTTTTCTGTTTTGTTCGTCTTTGGATGAAGTAACAACACATTGCATTATCATCAATAAGAGTAGTTCCTTGATTTGTGGTCTTTATGTTGTATTTGTCAAAATTAAGTAATTGTACTACATAAGTAGACTGCAATGGCAATTCTCTAGAAATTGAAGACCTTATCAAAAGCATGTGTGAGATCATAAACAAAAACAAGCTCCTTAAAACACATCAACATCATCACAATCAACAATTACACAACTAACGAATGACGTCATTCATTCAAAACCTACTTTAAAATTTAACACGACACTCCTTCATCCATTCAATTAGGTTCATTCGTTGATTCCGTCCAATATTTACTGCATCTACGGCGGGGTCGTTTCAATTAAAATATATTACATTGTTACGATGTCCGGCGGGCGTAGGGTTAATTGCTATTGCACCGTCTTTGCCTGATCTTTGGTCTTTTGGATCATTGTCGTACACCTTTCGATTTGATAGTGCAGGGTTGAGATTGCCTGCCCTTGGATTCTTTGGAAGAATTGGAATTTCTTTGTTTTTTTTTTTGTTTTTTTTTCCGCGTTTCTTTTTTAGTTTATTCTTATCCAAGACATACTGAAATGAATCTCTGTATATTTTGTTCTTTGGAATCTTGCTGCTCCCCAAAATTAATTTTCTCTGAACTGAAATTGCACGTTGTGACTCTTTCTGAATTTGAAGTTACTAGATTTTCCATATGTTCCATTTTTCTTAACTGCGGACCCTTCGGTTCTATTTTATATCCCTTTTTCTTCCTTTTCTTTTATTTATAAAATTATTGTTCCTATATTATTATCGTTGTAAACATTGTTTTCAAAAATTCATAAGATTCTAAGCTTTATCTCAGTGAAAACTCAATGATTTGCTTACAAGCTAGCATTACGGCCGGCAGAAGATCGCCCTATTAGGGCTATTAGACTCAGTTGAACGGAGCAGCCACCTGCTTCGCTTGCCTACTCTTGACCTCCTTCGTGTGGCTTTCAATCGTCGTGGTTAACAATCGTTGTTTAAAGAGTTGCTTTATCAAATGAAGGTACTTCAGTGTACCCTGTGTGGAAACTTTGGGAGAGATCGATTACTGAGAGTTTTGAAATATTTTCTTTCTTGCGATACTTCGACTCTTCGATTGTTAATATATTTTCAAAACAAATCCTCAAACTATTGCATCTTTTTCAGTAAAATTCATCGAAAGCTATTGCATTGTCAGACTTGTGGTGTCCTTTCTTGGCACAGAACTTCAGTACGTTTTAATTTTGACTATGGGACTTTAGCCCCTTTTGTAGCTATTCAAAATACTTTAACTCTATCCATTTAATGTATTAACTTCTTTAACATTCGTAAAACGCGGTGTAGTAAGTGAAGATGGTAAATTCCTATCGTACAACTACTCATTTGCCGTACTAAGCCATCTTTCGCCGTGGTTTTGCGCGGAAATGCAAATTACACAACTTATTGTCCAGCTTACAAACAAACGCCTCACAACATCCTTCAATAAGCTCAAAATTACCCCATTCAAGTTTCAACTTTAACACAGCAGCTGAAACCTTAAAATCGTTTCCACAGATTTTTGTGTTCTTTTCTTTAGGATCTCCCAACTGAAGTTGAACTTAGGCGGTCCAAAAATAAGGTACAGTTTCTTTCGTGCAAGCAAAGTGTATCAATTATCAAGCAGCTGTCACCATTTAGTGGCATCGCTGGAACAATTAGGACAAGTGACCACAATTATGGTCTCAGGATTGCGTCATCATGTCCCAAGACGCTGCGAAGCGTAGACACACGAATTAGAATTAATAGTTGCCTTTTATTGAATGAAAATGTAGGTTGTTGGAGCTTCGGGCCTCCCATGACGTCATTTTGGTTGATAACATGATAATACTTCGGTGTTGTTGTGTTTTGTAGTGGGTTTGTCAATTGAATCTTTGTTAGGTGCTATAGCTGTCTTTTACTTAGCATCGTCTATGGAAAGATTAATATTATCTATCATGTCAAGCAGTTCTAAGTAACTCTCTCTTGTCCTCTCAGAAGCATCATGAAAGAACTCGCTAAACTGCTTGGCCAAAAAAGTATACATTGTCGCTTTTTTTTAACAACAAAAGCGTTCGAAAAGTTATGGTCCTCAAAACCATTTCAATACAACTTTAAATATTAAATGTGTTTTTAAAAATCAAATTGGAGCACAATTTAGTTCCATCATCATCATTATCATCATCTGCCTAGCCTTTCCCCAACTACAATTGGGAGCAAACAATTGGGGGCTTCCAGTCAAACTGGATACAGCTGAATATCAGTATTTTACATGGAGCGACTGCCTATCCGACATCCACAACCCCTTAACAGGATAACACGGTACTTCGTGCCAAGACTGATGTGAGATTTTCTGGCTTCTGACACTCCGTAACAACAGTCAAAGACCTACAAATGACACCCAGGATGAACGGCATAACGTGCTTTCCGATGCACGGAGGACAAAGCACCTATAAGCAAAGTATTACGTCATAATACCTATATCTCATGTATAAACCTGAATTAACAAACAGATAATTGTCTTACCCACTTGAGGCATTCTCATCGCACAACTAGGTTAATTTATAATTAGCCGCGATGATTGCTTGTCAGTTTTAATGTTAGTTGAATATACAACTTGTTTCATTATATGTACGGAGGTTGATGAGCGTTTGTATAACCTTGTTGCTAGGTGACGACTTGGCAGAATATTGTATTACATCTTTCTTATTTTTAGTAGTATCATTGTGAACGTCGTTCTCAAGTTGAGCTTCTTCGTTGGGTCCTCCATCTTCCACATCAAGGTTACTGCAAGACTCTTCTTTTAGTAACCGTTTCCTTTGACTGGAGGTTTCTTATTCCTGTCGTCTCCCCTCTTGGAGGTGGGCGCTAATGGCCGCGACATAGTATTCCATACTAATGCGGTTGTTAACGAACACAATTTTTTGTAAACTGTTTTTTTTTTTTTGTTCCAATAAATATTTTTGTATTTGTATTTTGTATTCCAAATCTGCCTTTATAAATATTGTATTTTTACATTGCAATATCTACCTTAACCCTAAATGTAGTAAAGCATATTTCTTCGCGCCGTACCAATATTATTTTCTTCGGTTTCATTATAGTTGGTCTTCAGAGTCGAATTTGTTACGCCTGTTGACTTTTTTAAATTTTCTCTCTTCTAAGACATATTACAACTCAGTCGAAGAAAGATCAAAACACATCTCTGCTACACATATCACTGACAATATCTCTCCACCCAAAACAAAAGACGATCACCACTAATCACCGTTGACATTCATAACACTTACGTAGCCACAGAAGCAGACATCTGGCCGAACTCATAACGACGACGTTGTTTACCGAGCCATATCTTAGTATATAACAATAAAAAATATTAATGCGCCGCGCCAATGTGCCGGGGGCCTAATCGCATTACGACCCTAGAGTCCACCGTCCTGCGAGCATTCACGGGTTATTATGCTTATTCGTTTTTATTCGAGGGTTAGTTCAGGATTAATCTTTTCTTTGTTTTCGGTTGCTTCCGAGCTTTCTTTAAGATTGAACAACGGTTATTTTTTGTGAAGGGTTGCAGATTATAACTATAAATCATTGATGTGTTTTGTAACTGCAATGAGATGTGAAATGCTTTCACTCTGAGCAGTTATATTGGAACCCAGCCGGTCGATTCTGTAAAACTTGTCGAAGATGTCACATGATCACGGACACACATGAGTTGTCATTCCATGTTGATTATATGAATTGACAGCTCACCTCGTGATCACTTCGCCTTCACTTCGATATGTTTATAGAATCGACCGGCAGTTTTTAGATGACTTAACAAGAACTTTTAACTTTTAAATAACTGTTTTAAAATTTTCTGAGCTATCTGTTCGCATACTAAAGATTTTGCATCTATCAGAGTTCTATCTATCTATGTTTATTCATTTAAAAACCTATCCAATGGATGCGGCTCTAACTAAGTCAATCTCACATTAACTTAAACTCAACTTCAACAGTGACTCAACACAGTATTTATAATGGCGTTTCTCTATGACAAACACAAATCTTAGTACGATGACCCAACTTCTACACCTCGCTATAAAAGACAATAATAAATCACGGATTTATTTATTTAATCTTAGGAAATCCACACACAACACGCGACAAAACACTCGCGTTATTCGAGCTTTTCTTGTGATATTCATGGAATCAAAAAGTTGGTTTTTTATTTTAAAATAATGTGTTCCTTAATCGAGTTTTTCTTTCATTTCATCATTTAAATGAATATAATAACCATAATCAAAGTCATTTATTCCAATTAGGCCGAAAATCAGCAATTTTTGAACGTCAAATTTTACATAAAGACAGTCCCCAATACGGTACACTTACAAGCCCTTCACCACTTCCTAGTGATACAGCTGAGAAGAAGAAGTGGCACAACCAACTCCCCAGTATCTAAGAAGTTCTGTTAAGAACTTGAATTTATACCTTAGTATAGTGTAGACCTGTATAGTATCCCCTTAAACAACAAAATACAGTTTTCCATTTGCATATAATGACAACATGCGATTTCCGCGGAAAACACACCATATTAAGCCATATTATACCCCATAAATTCATCGAATTCTCCGTTAAGAAATAACATAATGTCTTTGACGCGTTGGTGCAACAATTTGACACGTAAGTGCTAATAGGCTGAATACAAAGCTTTAGCGGTAATATGACGAAACCAGCAGTTAATAAAAGGCTTAAAACTCCAACTAACAGTTAATTAGGGTTCTTTAGTAGTTGTTAACATATAAAATAATAATGAATGCATCTGGAATTTTAGTTATTGTGAAATCTGGTAAATATTGCGACAATTTAAGATAGTAAAATTGATTGTTCAATAGCTTAGGAAACAAATGTAATTAAACAATCAATTTTAGTATCTTAAATTGTCGCAATATTTTCGCAATAACAATTCCAGATGCTTTTATTACATTTTTTTAAAAGCGCGTCAAAAAAAAGGTCCAATGTGCAAACACCCTTAACCTTTGTTTTTATTGACAAACGTAATATTAAGCGAAAATAAACAAGTTAAATGTACCAAACGTTTTTCTATTACATTAAACCTTTTTTTGATGGCAACATTAGTATAAGGACAGGTATTTTGGGCGTTGGAGGGAAATAAAATAGATTTACGACGCATTAAAAACAATAATAAGAGATTATGACGACAATTTGGAGAAACAAAGGTATAACAGACAGGAAAAAGGGAACTTGGGGGAAAGGAGGATAGCTAAAATTGGAAGAACATAAACACATTTTTTTTTTGCTATTTAGCAGATGATTAAAGAGGGCGATTTCTATTGAGAACCAATGTCCCAATAATAATAATGTTTATTCACAGAAAAATCTGTATATTGACCATTGAAACTAAGGTCTACACCCAATAATATAATCGTCGCAGTTATCTAACGTTTGCCTTTCTTGTTTCCAGACGCGTGTGGCCTATCAGACGTGCCACACATAGAGAGCCTACAGGAGAAGTCCCAGTGCGCCCTCGAGGAGTACTGCCGGAGTCAGTACCCCAACCAGCCCACCAGGTTCGGCAAGCTGCTGCTCAGACTGCCCTCCCTGCGGACGGTCAGCTCACAAGTCATAGAACAGCTCTTCTTCGTTCGCCTCGTCGGCAAGACACCCATAGAAACCCTCATCAGGGACATGCTACTCTCCGGGAGCTCGTTCTCGTGGCCTTACATGGCGACCATGTGACATACGATGTGGAGGCAGCTGGCAGCGGCATGATCCACGCCCTACGGCTTCCCGCCGTACCTGCCCAGCCAGCGGTTCGACCCTTTCCAAAGGTACCAGCGCGAAGCCCAGCCTGAGGATGCCGTGACCTCCTCGAGCGAATTCCACGAAACAGAAGCCAGCGAAGAGTACTTCGGGTCTAGAACCAGCAGGGAAAGCGAGAGGGCCGATCCTACCTTCGATCCCATATCAGCTTTCTATGCTCCGAAATCGAATGAGGAGTTTGAAACAACTTCGGAGACTCAGAAAAACGCGCAAAAATCCCTGATGATAGACAATCTGTTGAATATACGACAGGAGTGTAGTATACCCGATTTGAAGTAGCGTCGTTCAGTGGGGTCCATAGTGTATTAGTTCAAGTTTTTTTGTTCCTCTGTAAAAATAGTTTACTATTTAATATTGTAAATAAAAAATGTTTTTATTATTGTAAATTGATAGTTAAGAGTTTTCTACGATGATGTATGGTTTTTTTTTATTTTATTTTTTTTTCTGATTCTTCTCGTGTAGAAATTGTATAAAAGCAATTTTGGATTGATAACGCAATAAAATGTACATCGGTCGTACAATGTTGGTGTGTAGTTATATGTATAGAGATAGATAAAGTTTTTTGAAGATTCAGAAATCTTTTTATACGGCTAAGTAGGTAAGAAGCATACTCAAGCTTTTAAACTGGGAGTGGAAACCGAGGTCATATCAGAGAAAAGAAAGAAGTGTTCAGTAATTTTAAAACCTGGTGTTCTAATGAGACTTCTTGTATATAAACATTTTTTTTTTATAATTATGCTTCTACTGTTCGACTATGTTCTTTCATCGGTTAACATCCCCAGTTTAAAATCATAAATAGGCAGATGTATAAACCTACAAATATGATTGGACGAGGTTCTTTCTTTTTATTTTCGACTGGTGCTGTAATAACTCAAATATTTACGTAATTATACATATTTTCTTATTTACTGATTCCGTAAAGCATTTATAGGTATGTATCGTTCCTTAAAAAAAAAGAACTTTTACAAATTATTTTATTCTTTTTAGTGAAAATGTAAAACATGTTTGAGTAAAATTGTTTTTGTTCTTTTACTTGTGTGTCTATACTTATAAACAATAGTGAGAAATACAAATTATATAAGAATAGTAACTATACAGAAATGTTTTATTTATAATTATAATAATCTTTAGCGCATCGATTTTTTAAAATTAAAATATATCTTTTTTTTTTTCGTATGACCATAGTCATTTTAGATATTTTTGAATTTGTAATTGTTGCATATTTTGGATTTATCATGGTGAACTTATAAGTTTGAAATTTAGAACTTTTGCTTGTAACGTGCATTAATATATTAAATCAGTCTATTATAGTCCAATATGGACAGAGACCTATTATTAATATATGTAACTAAAATTATAAATGTTAAAAAAATCTTTAATCTTAAACTTTTCATAATAAATTTTATTTAATCAAACAGACAAAATGTAACTTTACAAGCAACTGTTTACACATCGAGCAATTGTTTACATTTACAACAAAACTCAGAAAAATATAAACATTTAGTAAAAGAGAAGCAATGTATTTATTCGCAATAATATGTACAGTGAATGGTTGTAAAATAATGTCGGTGTGTGTATGAGAATGTATGAGTTGTATAAAAAATTAAATATTAATGAGGAATAAAAGATGTCTCTCTGGATTTTGATTAATTTTGTTTTATTGCCACCGACACATTTAATAAACACACAAACATTTAAAAAAATAGAAATTATTTTAAAGGAAATTAAAAAATAATATAACAATAAAAGAAGCTCTTGACATTCGTTGCAGAGGACGAGTTTTCAGTAACTACTTTTTATTTAAAAAAAGAATTTAATAAACCGCTTTTGCACTAGCAAAAATTTGTGACGCACATGAAATTCAATAACCGTAAGATGGATACTGACCGGTTTCACGGGGCGGAATACAACATGTTACAAAGCGAGTATTCGTGTAGTCAGTACGTAGAAACGAGCACGAACGTGATACGTAAGTGTTTTGTTTTACATGGATTTTAGGACACGGCGTAACATAACAAGCTCGCTGCGAATGTTACATTACGGCCCGTAACAATGGTCAATAATAAACTTTAGATAAATACGGAGAAGTACAAAAGAGTGCACATAGTAAAAATTAATGAAGTACAAAAAAAAGGTACAACTTTATCAAAAATCACTTAAAAATATCTACAAAATCACTGTCATCAATCTAAACACCGAACTACCCTCCCCCAAAGAAATCAGAAGTCAGAATCAAATCGTCACACTTCCCATCGACACACGGAAGTGGTCATTTACACTAATCACCCAATTATAAGTATTATAACAAACAGGAGTCTATCCGGTGTCGACGGGGGACTACAGGCACGTACAGAAGACCCAGTTGGAACAAAATGTTATAAGACTGAGGGGTACCCATGTGATACCCGTTTTGTTTTTTTTAAGGATGGGAAGCCACCAAATGACTTCTTCCACCCTGGGTGGAGCGGAAGGGCGTGTCAAGACTATTACTGACTAAAACCCATTCACGTTCCTTCTCAAGCCCTCTGCACCGCGGTGACTCTTTCGAACAAATTCCGCAACCCTGGCAGTGTTTCCACCTATAGTGAGGTCATACAATTTGTTTTATCCCTTAATTGTGTGTAAGTTTTATCTACATTTGTAGAAGTAAATAACAATGTCTGTATACAAGTAAACTTAAATATTAAATACGTAGATACAAATCCTTCCTACTATCATCGGGGATTTCTAGTAGCAAAACTAGAGTAAGTTTTCTAGTTGCAAAACTAGAAAATTTTGCAAAACCATTTCTTACTACTAAACTACTGGTAGTAGAAGGCTGAAATTTGTCATGTAGCTTCCCTACACTCCCTAGAGAAGCTACATGCCCATAAAGATTTCCCGAAATTCCTACGGAAACGGGAAAAAACGGGATATACGCGTACGAAGTCGCGGGCAAAAGCTAGTAATACATAATATGTGCCACTTCTTGTTATCCGACGCCCATGTTCGCGCTATACACACTGATGGCTTTCATGCCGTCATTCGCAAAAAACGGCATCCCTGATCTGCAGAATGCGAGGCAGCCGCAATAAAATCCTGACGACTGTAGCGGACAGGATCTCTTCCCCATTGTGGAGGTCCTTGGTTCGCAGAGTCATTTAATTTTAAATTTATTTTTTATTTTTGTATAATTTCCCATGTACCTATGGATTTAAATTGTCCGAAATAAAGAATATTTATTTTATTTATTTATATAAGCAATCAAACCCTGTTACAAATAAACGCGCTACAGATCCAAGCCTTCTGTATCATATTTTAGTACCGGCTGTCACCGTGTGAAACTGTAAGTGCGCATGAGAGTGGCTGGACGTATGTGCGCCGGCGCAGGTGGGCAGCGCACGCGATACTACTGTCGACGTGGGAATGTACAGTGGTTGGCAATTAGCGCTGATTGGAGCTGTTCATTTGTCGAGAAGGAAATTAGGTTTGGCGAGATGTGAGATGTCCGCTGACTCCGCCGTCCGGTAATAAAATGCTGGTACGTAGTAAATACCTGTAAGTATGTATATAAATCATACATATCATTTAAAGAGCTTTCTTAGAATTTCTTGTTATAAATAGTTATCACATATTACTTATGCTAAAATCGACTTTTGAGTAATATGGCTTATTGAAAACATTAGATAAATGCGTTTTTTAGTAAGGCAGCTGCTGAGCCATTTCGATGATCTGATGATGTAATGGAAACGGCCAATAATGGGAAATACCTACATCAAAAGCTCAAATCTCAAGGATTAGGATGAGCAAAAGCAAGCTTTGACTGGCCTGTTGGTCGAAACCAGAGGTCGTGGGTCGATTCCCACCCAGGACAAATCTTTGTGTAATGAGCATGATCATTTGTTCTGAGTCTGGGTGTAATTTGCCTTTAATATGTATGTATGTATTTAGAAATATATAAGTATGTTTATCAGTTGTCTGGTTGCCATAGCACAGGCTCTGCCTAGTTTGGGATCGGATGACCATGTGTGAGTTGTCCCAAGATATTAAATTATATTATTATTATATGAAGGTATGACGTAGGTATCAGTAACAACGTAAAAAAATATCACATTCCCACAACAATTAATATCTAATTACAAAAATATGAAATTCCCATAAACCGCAAATCACGGAAGTTCTACGGAAGCCAATAAGTACATACATATATTAATCAGCCCTTTCCCCGCACCTGTTTTAGGGTTGTCAGTGTTGCCACTGCGGGAATGTTACGCGTAATCACGGCACCCCACTCCCACGCTACTGTGTATTGTAAAGTTATTGTGTACGTAATTAATAAGCCCTATACAAAATACCATTCTATTCTCAATAACGGTTGTCAAAAAGCCCAGAATTACAATATGACAAGCGATTATACAACTGATGCTTTTATATATTTCCAGCTTTAGGCTGCGTTTCCACCAGAGATGTGCCAGGATGCGTAGCGAGAGATGTGTTTATTAAGAACCAATAGAATCGCTTCATTACCTAGCCTCGCTCAGCGCAAGCGATTCTATTGGTTCTAAACAAAAACATCCCTCGCTACGTATCCTCGCACATCCCTGGTGGAAACGCAACCTTATTGTGTAATACTATAATGCATGAGCCCTAGACAAAGTGAAACTCTACCAGAGATCGTGATTGTCAAAAAGTCTAAAATGTATGGGATTGACATGCGCTTCCGAAATTTTGACACGCCTATTAAACTTGTCACCTTGAATGTCACTTTATCTAAGTAAAGAGCCAGTACATAGTTAATGATGAAAAAGGTGATTCAATTTTGTTTAAAATATGAACATCTCAGCCAGATCCTGCTGAGTTATCCGTGCCTTGTGGGAACTGTCAGAAGTTCCAATCGTTAGTTTCCAACGTTATGGAACTGATGCGTAGGTATTGTACATCTATATATTTGAGACCTGTCTAGAAGTGGGTTGTCTGCAAAGACTTTCCACAATCAAACATCTACACTTCTTTTTTTGTGTCCATAAAACATACTACAAACACTACAAAGGTGGCATGATAAAGTCGATATATTGTAACCACGGTCTATTAAAAAGCCCTTTCCTCACACCTGTTCTAGGGTTGTCACTGCGGGAATGTTATGCGGAATCACGGCGCCCCACTCCCACGCTACTGTGTTTACTGTATGGATTTTATTGTGAAGCTTTTGATATTGTATGTGTGCAGGATGAGCAGATTAGATGGGTACAGAAATGAGCCCATCTGCGGTATGATCCAGCTGGCAGTCTTCGATTGTCATTCTTCTGTAATCTGCTATTTTTTTAAATCACCACGAAGTAAGTACATACCTAGTTTAATTGTAATCATTGCATGGTGCTGTAAACCTTAATGAAGCCGCATTTCAAGTATATGTATATATATATAATTTTCTGCTAATACGCTGATAAGTTTCTGTTAATTAACCTTTTGAACGCCATTGTCACATATACGTGATAAGCAAGCGCGTGCCCTGTACGCCAAACGTCACTAATATGTGACAAAAAGGACGTCGAATTTGCAGCTTGGCGTCGGGGACACGCCGATGCGTTTATGCTCTGGCGTTCAAAAGGTTAAAAAGCTGCTTACACTTTCCCAGTTGAGACGTCAGTTCTTTCTGAGAATTTCGTAGATTCTAGACACTTTGAAATTTCTGTAAGCTTTGTCGCAAAATAATCAGCTTCCCACGTCATCCTGGAATGCGAGGTCGTGGCTACAACGTGAACCAATCCTCGGAACAGTAACGTCGCTCCGCTAGGCCTGTGATGCCCCAAGAAGCTTCTATGTTTATGGGTAGAGCTAGGATAAACTGGCTAACTTAGCCAGGACACCTACGCACAACGGACCAAATAGGACTCTTAGTGCTAAAAACGGAATTAATACTCTACTCTACTAGTATCACTAGATCCATTTTAAAATGTGAGTTTATTACAGAGCACCTATGAAGCAACAAAATTAAATCACCTTTATCCATGCACATACCTACACGATCACATAAACTTCATACAAATCAAATTTATTTCTATTCTGTCACTGCGGGTAGTCTGTTCAATCACGCGACTGACACCTGCAGCCCACACATTATGACGTGACCAACTTTTTAATACTAGAGCTGCGATACAAATCACTAGAGGTGAGCTTTTTCATGTTTTTGTAAATTAAATGTTTTGGCCATTTGTAAAACAAGGCTGTTTATTATGTGTGTTTCTTCTTTATTGGGTGTTGTTTAACTTTAATGTGTTAGGGGTATTTTGTGCGCTGCAGGAGACTTCACGGTTTTGAAGTTATTAAGGTATCGAGTGATAAGTGTTGAATTAAAGGTGTAATTTGTTTAGTTAATTAGATCGGTTTGTTTTATGATCTTCGCTATTTATGTAGAGACACCAAACCACATGACTCAGTTTTTGTGTGTCTGATTTTGGGCCGAAGTAATAAATTGAATTATCTATGACTAGTTGCCGCCCGCGGCTCCGCCCGCGTGATTGTCGAAAACTATCCTAAGGGAACATATTCCCGGGATAAAAAGTATCCTATGTGTTATTCCAGACTATAATCTACCTCTGTGCCAAATTTCATCAAAATCCATTCAGTAGTTTTTACGTGAAAGAGTAACAAACATCCATACATACATCCATACTTACAAACTTTCGCCTTTATAATAGTAGTAGGACTAGTACTTAATACAGCAGGGTTATTATAATTATGTGCAGACATTTTTACAACACACTGTAATGCCTACAATAATCTAAAATAGTCTACTCGTTAGACATACCTACCTGTGTATATTTCTGTAATTATTCTGGTAAATAGACTTATTATTATTATTTATACATAATCTGAAAGAATAGAAATACCTAAGTAAGATTAATGAAATAGTAAGAATATTGGCTCTTTCTTCTTCACAGGCCTTCAACCAATTCTAAAATAATTGAAACTAACCCTATTGGGAATTGATTTTCAAAAAGCACTTCATTTTCTGAAAAATATTCTATTAGTATAATAGGTACCTAAGCATATTGAACTAAACTCTCGAAAACCAATAGACCAATCGCTAGCTAACAATATCACGCTGCGTGACAAATGAAAGTGACATTTGACACGCACAGCGTGACAGTTGACAGTGACCCTTTGAAGCAAAAAGGCGTTGGACAAAAAAGGTTCAAGTCATCAGAAACCTTCCGTTGCACACAGGTGCAATCAGTGCAGGAGGTCAGAATGTCACCAACTGTCGGTCACGCAAGTAACGAACGGTTAGCGGTAAGTGTTTTATTGGAACCGGTGTTTTGTGGATGTCGAGTTTAGTGCAGTGATGGAGTTCGTGGCTAAAAAGAACAGCCGCACGGGTCGATCTTCAAGGTTGCCAGGGTCGGTCTGAGGATGGGTGACCATCTTTACATACCGAGACTCCTCCGTGCCTCGGAAAGCACATTAAGCCGTTGATCCCGGCTGTCATTTGTAGATCTTTTGCTGTTGTTATTAATCTGACTCCAGTCTCGCCAAAAAGTATCGTGTTACCCAGTTTATGGGTTGTGGAGGTCTGGTAGGCAGCCGCTCCACGTAAAATACTGGTATCAGCTGAGTCCGGTTTGACCGGAAGCCGACTCCAATATAGTTGGGCAAAGGCTAGGCAGATGATGGAGAGTGCAGTGATTGGTCACATTGTTTGGCAGTTGTGGTGACTATAAAAAAAAAAATTCAGACCTTGATCCATATTATGTTAGTATTATACAAACTTATTAGATAAACGTTTATGTATGAGTTGACTTGAATTAGGGTAAAAGCCGGATAGTTGCCACACTTTTTATAAAAATATAATTATTATATATTTAGTTAGTTGTCACTTTATTCATAAAACGGGTAGGTACTTTGGTTTATTATCTTCAAATTTGTGAAAGTAAAGAACATTATTTTTGATATTTCCAGAATATTGGCGATTTTTGTCGACCTCTAAATTTTGTGACATCTATCCCATATGGGGGTTAGTTGCCTAATCCATGTAAATTACGTTTAGGATAGGTGCCCCGCCGAGAAAGAAGATTTTTATCGCGCAAAAACTTTGATCGCACCTTGCCTTCCCATGCAATCGCACAGACACATGCAACACGGTCTACTTAGTTGTCGTTGTAAAGTCTCTCGATTGATAAATAAAATAACATGTGATTCATCCGCGAAGCTAGAGTAATTAAAATCGAGGCAACAATCCCCCTGGGGCAACTATCCTGGTTTTACCCTATCGTTAAAATACCTTACTTACTTTTTTTCTTCAGTTTTTTTTTAAACTGTAAGTATTTATTTATACGTAACTAGAAGGTCCTAGTAGGCATTAAAACGATATACATATATTCTATATAATCCAAGGTCATCTAAAAAGTTTTCAATAATAACTATACTTGTTGTTAAAGAAATTGGAGCACCAATTTTTATGACAACTTCACCGTTAACGACACCCACGGGCATAGGCGGATGGTGCAGAAACCACAAGCCCAGCACCCATAGAACCATAAGGATGAGGCCAAACGATTGTATTTTTTTGAGTTGTGAGTAGCGTAAAATGAGTCACGGAACTTACGTTTGTGCAACACGGCGACGTAAAATGAGTTTGCGTCACCGTGTAGCACACAAACAGTGCTACAACGAGAACATTATTCTAACAAATCTGCCTACAAAATTTGCCAACCAATAACAAACAAAATTCAGGCAAAATCTACAGGAAAATGAACGCAAAAACTCATTGTCCTTGTAACCATACCTCCAACAACGACAAGTAAAGCAAAAGCGGTAATTGACCCACCTACATTTAATGGCATTCTTAATTTCATAAATAAAGACATAAAACTGTTCCGAATCGATACCATATATCGTGGTCCTTTACATTTTCTTGTAATGAAAAACGATTCAAAGTTTGAAAAGGTTAATGTACTTTTCACACCACCTGCAGGGAAACGTCAAATTATATGCTACGCAAACCTAACCTCAAGTACGTAGTTAAAGCCCGCGAGCGGCGCCCGTCGGCCACCGCTGGCAGGTGCAGGTCACGCGGTCAAAATGAGGTTCCAAATCCAAATCACATTATTTCCCGGCGGGTTATAATGAAATTCAGCACAATATTATTGCCCGGCGGCGGGCAGGGGCACAGTTTCGGACGCGCATCCCTCGCGGTGAACAGCCACCTCTCTTCATGGCTTTAGCATAATTTTCTCGGAGTAGGTGTGAAAAGTAGAGTATGCTCCTCAGGGATAAAGGTGTTTTTGCCTTGGACTAGCTTAAATCCTTCGCTGCATTCAGGACTCTTTTATTAACTCTTCAGCTTCAAATCTTCTTGAGTTAAACTCTCGAATCCTACATTGCGTTCGTGATAAAATATGACACCCGTGACATAAGACACTGCTGTATCCCCTCTGTGCATAATCTACTATTATCTGGCGCCTATCATAGTTACCTAGAGTTAGTTCTTAGTTTTATGTAAATTTAGGTTTTGATTTTATCTTCTCGATTACATTCCTTCATAATCACAACTTTTCTAAATCAATCTTGAACAAAGATTTAAACTAGTGAAATTGACCTTGAACAAGGATAGTACCCTTCTACACTAGTACTACTGTAATTTTTTCTGTAGGATATTGTTCAACGAAGCTTAAAAGTGGAAATAAGGACCTCAAAAGTATCCAAGTATCATGCTTCTTCAGTGATTTAGCGCTTAAGCGTTTTCAGTCAGCGAAGTTTAAACTAGCTACGCTGGTTTCACCCGCATGATAGTTGAAAATTATCCCAAGGATTATAAATACTCCCGGAATTAAAAACATTCATATCCTATTCCAGGATATGGTCTACCCGTGTGCCAAGTTTCATCCAAATCTTCTCAGCCGTTAAGACGTGAGGTCGGTAACAAACAGACAGACAGAGTTGCTTTCGCAAAATATACGATACAATAAGAAGAGCAATAAAGTTTAATAGACATTTACCTCAAATCTTGAACATACACATAATATACTGCAATTATCCTCATGCCATCCTTCTTGGGTGCTTTCAGCGGATTTCAGTGAGGAGAGGGCGGGAGGCGTGTCAAAGGTCGCCCAATGAGGTCACAGGTCACGACCCCGACCTCCCGGTGAACCCGCGAGTTCGCGCATACTCCTTCGCGGAGGACGATTGATTCGTGCCTGAGTTTGACGCCCCTGGGCTGTAAGTACGTAGGTATGGATTAGAAGCTAAGTACTTGCGCAGTTATAGCTTTGTAGGTGAAAGGGACGAGTAATTTTTATTTTATATTTTTTCCAGTTTTTTAACTTTTTAAAGGCCTGAAAACTAGGAATAACCTCCTTTTTTTAAAGTCGGTTTAAAATTGTGAGTTAGTAATAATTAAAATGTGTCTTGTTTATTGGTAGTCTTCCATTCGTTTATAAGTTTAGTGTATAATATATTATGTATTAGTTTATAGTTATTGTGTTTATACTTATATATGTATTGTGTTTTATGGGTCTTAGTTGATAAAGGATAATTAATAACAATAATAAAGAGCGAGCGAAGCGATCTCGAATATTTTAGCTTCTTGAATAGCTTACGCTTAACGCTTCGACCTACAATAAGCCGACATTCGGCACCTCTTCATCTAGGATGGCGACGATTTTCCAATATCTTAGTAGTAGGTACATATAACAACGCAAGTACAGGATACAGCTACGTTATTTTCTAATGTAGAGTTTTAGATTTGGAATGAAGAAGAAAAATGAAGCGATTATGTTGAATCTAAAACTCAACCGTTGCCTTTTCCCCCCCCCCCCCTTCAGTACCCGTGCCTGCACTAATCTTTAAACTATGACGTGTCAGACTCTTCCTGACTAAAACCCGCTCGCGTTCCTTCTAAAGCCCTGTGCATTCCAGGGCCGCGGTGACTGTTTCGAACAAATTCCGCAACCCTGGCAGGCTCTGGCCCTAGCGGGCCCGTCTAACGCTATCACCTCTAGATTTTACAGACAACTTCCTTAATATTTCGATCCACAGTGTTCAAATATGGCAACATCAAAATCACTCGTCACTGCCACTCATCCAATGTTCTATACTGATCCGCCACTGAGATCCGATGTTCTATACTGATCAGAGACTACTCCGATGTGATGGGAAGGTTCTGTCGCTAATACCAGTTGTCACAACATGGTGCTGTAGTTGTAAAACATACACCAATATCGAGATTATGGTAAAAGTTAAGTTTATTGCAATCCAGGATCCAGTGGTTTCCAGTTGATATTGTGATATTGGAATACCATTTTTTGATTAACGACAGAATGATACAGAAATAGATCTTATCCTTCTATCCTATCTTTTCCTACTTTTTTTTTTAGAGTATGGGAAATCATCAAATGACTTCTTCCGCTCTGGGTGGAGCGGAAGGGCGTATCAGACTCTTACTGACTAACCCATCCGTGTTCCTTCTAAAGCCCTTTGCGTTCCAGGGCTGCGGTGACTCTTTCGAACAAATTCCGCAACCCTATCAGGCTCTGGCTCTAGCGGGCTCCATCTCCTATGCTGACATCTTATTGAGGCGCACGTGGAACACAACGCGCCATCAACCCGGGCCTGGTTGTGACCGGACAGCGAGCCACCCTAACCGGAGAGCGAGCCACTACTTGCTATCCCAAAATATAAATAAATGTGTAAGTTTGTTAGTATAAATTGATGGATGTTGAGTACTCTTTCACGCAAAATCTACTGAAGGGATATTGTTGAAACTTTATAGTAATATTAGCTTACACATCAGAATAAAACATAGGCCATGATTAGGAAAGATATTGGGAAAAGTGCGCGGGTGGCGCCTGGTACCAACAGAAAAGCTTAGATGACAGCCTTTCAAATATTTATACCTGTACAGTACATACTGTAGTTAATTTCAATGCGACACAGTGATTCCCAATTATCTTGCAACAAAGTTTTACTACTTATTTGTATCATATAAACCATGTAAATCGCCCTTGTAACCTTTACTTACTGAACTCCGCCTGACTGATAGCCGTTCTCAGGGTTCTGGCCTTACTATTCAAGTTCAACACTAAACCGATCTTCGATAGCCCAATTCTACGACACAGCCTTAACTTCAGTGTCACCTACAAAGGCCTATCCATCGGAACTCCAAATTCGCACAAGACAATGCCACCCATCCACCTCATTTACCTTTCCCAGATCAACATACCACCCGTAAACAATACCTAACGGTAACCCAAACAGTATAAAGTGGAAATCAAAAATATTGTTTTCTCCATCCATTGTGAGGTGTGGAGATAGGAGCGATAAGACGGACAGACAGACAGATATCTGGTAAACGTGGTGCTTGTACACCTAGATGATTGGGAGTAGAGGTGGCGTGGAGTCGCTTGTTGTTTGTTTAGTGGGTTTCAAGTGGACTAATTTACAGATGTTGTGCATTCTAGTTCAGAACTATCGTTTGATTTGTGTGGTATGAATGGTCTTTATTTCATGTCAAATATTTTTTATGTCGGTAGGTAGTTTGGCACTCTGAGATTGCCATAAATTCTGTCTTTTTCTTTTTTTATGTATTTTTTAGAATAATGATTTAAATAAGTGTGCTTTTGTGTGTTGTGTTTTCTATTCTTGAACCAAATAAATGTTTTATCAATATATCTATCTATATACATAGGTGCTGATGTTAAGTAATAGAAAGAAAGATAAACAAGCAAAAATTAAGAAAAATTATAGTTACAATATCCTGATTGGAACCCAACTCAACATAAAAGTTGGATGAAATTATAATAGGCAGATGATGAATTTGGCTGATTTTGAAGCTACCTACTTAGTACTTTTCAAGAGAGTAAAAGTTCTCCTAAATATAAAATTATGGGACTGGGATTTATGGGACCAATAAACTCTGAAATAAATAAAGAGTCACCCGATGGATTTTACAAAGATAGGCCTCTCACTTAAGGCCCTGAAAAGCAAAATCTTAAACAAGCACCAGATGAATATAGACGAGTTACGATTTAACGCTGAAACTTCATGCTACTTTTCCAAGTCAAAATAAAAACTTTAAAGCCGTCTCCATAGCTTTCGCATTCACTATCCCGCGCCTAATCGCGCGGGTGGTCGAGCTTGATTGTGATTGACAACACAACGTCACAGCACCGCATCCATTCCGACGCAACCCTATAATCCCACATAACACATCATACATTGCCGCTTCAACACCAACCATTTAAATGTAGCTTCAAAGAAACCCAGCAATGTATGGTGTGGAACCAGTTTTGGTTGTTAAATAAATGGGTGTATATACGATAGTAGGCTTTCAAATGTGCCTTTTGAATGTTGGTTTCTTGAAAGTGTCGGCTAGTAATGCGTGAGCCTGACAGGTCAGAGAGACTAAAGAGTTCCCAAGTGAGTGCTGTGCTTATAGAATTGATAGTATGTATGTGTATCGGTTTGTTGCCAACGGAGCCTCTCGCTCGGGTCGATGTCGGACTGGCGAGCAAGACGTTTGTACAGTAATGCTCTACTAACCGGAGCAAGTCATTTAAAAGCATATTGTAATAACCTTTGATAACTCAGTAAATGCTTCTAATAAGCTGACTTCTTTGTACCTGTGTCAAACAGATACAACCTTAACCCTAACTAAAAATGCGAAACTGAGTTTATTTGTTTGTTTGTAACTGTTTCACGTCTTAATCTCGAACCAATTTGGATGAATTTTAGTAGTAGGACAAAGTTAGGTTTAACGCTACTTTATCACAAGCAAAGCCGCGGGCAAAATCTAGTTCTAAATTAACTAAAAGTAATTGAAGCAGCCTTTGATTCCATAACTAGTGAAGATGGTATTTGATACGAATAATTTCAACGCTCAGTGTATATTCACTTCTAAGCAAGCATGCAATATCGTTGACTGTGGAAAACATACAAGCATATCTACAAAAGAAACTAGAAACATTAATAGAGAGCTTTTTCTCGCGAAATTTTTTCGGTATGAAAAAGCCGTTTGCCAGTTACAACAGATTCCATGATTCCAGAATAACTTGGAAGTTCATCAGTAATTGAAACTTATCAACTGAATCCGATCCAGAACACTCTATTCAAGTACAGTGATACTGTGTGATCTTACAAACCTAGGTTATGATTTAGAGCACAATGATACAGCGGCGGTGCTTTCTTGTGAAGCAGCTCGCTCTATTTGGAGCAAAACACATACAATATGTGGATCGCCGGCAGGTAAATCATATCTCTTCTCGTGGAGTTCCGGTATACATACATACAAATACAAATGTAGGTAATGCATGTGCCATCCTAACCGTTTACCTACTAGGAAATGGTTGGTAAGAGTTCAAGCAAATAAGAATTTTTCATGGTACTGTCGTTCGACATCCACAATCAAATTTTCGAGATTTGCAGGTGACACTGAATAGTTGAAACGGAAAGTTGTAGTTATATTTTTAAAAACTGCTTCCGCCAATGTAGAACATCTTTCTTCAAGGAAGTTACAATAAATTCTGAGAAAATAAAATTAAATACTATTTTTTATCAGGTAATGATAATTTTGTAAGGATTTTTTTCTTTTGTACCTTGTATAATAATAACATGTTAACTATATTATTTTAGGCAATACTGAATTTCTAAGACTAGGCCAGCATATTTCTGGCTCTCTTTATGGTTAAAACAGATAATCGGTTTTTGCGTTAATTATATTGCGACATGTCATAATGGTTTACCGTGCTTACAGAGAGATAGAGAGAACGGGATACACGCAGACGTAGTCATGAACCCTTAGAGATGTCAGCATAGGAGGAGGGGCCCGCTAAGGCCAAAGCCTGCCAGGGTTTGCGGAATTTCGTTTGAAAGAGTCACCGCTGCTCTGGAACGCAGAGGGCTTTAGATAGAACACGGATGGGTTTTAGTCAATCACTGAGCTTCCGCTACACCCAGAGCGAAAGAAGTCATTCGATGAATTACTGAAAAAAAATGTAATGAACCCTTCATTCGTGTTACTGACTAAAGTACATAACGTCTCAAGGTTATGCGAGCATTAGTCGTCTAACACATTTTTTAAATACCTTATAGCATTTCCTAACAGCCCAAAAACCTCAAAGAAAACAATAAACACTTAGAAGAAACAATAAAACGGTTAATCCGAAGCACTATCGAAGGTGACAATTTATAGAGAGGCTCTTCCGCCCTACGCCGCCCCAGCCGCCCGCCCTGGACGGTTTACTGCGACGCGCGACCCTAATGAAATTGACGAGTTGTGGTACACATGAAATTGGGATCCGAAGATTTGTCCTAAGATGAAACGAAAACACGTTAATATTATTTGAAATCTGTGAAAATTGAATGCAATGAACAGTTTTACTTGTCTATTATTTTTATATTTCACACTACATAAGAAACACAGGACTACATTTATAAAACTGTTATACATATACTAGTATATCTTATCACAAGGATGATCTCTTACAGATACTTATGGATGCAGTTATTCATGTGCAGTTCAGTTTTTAATTTGAAGTCTTAAGTTCACCCGTACATAGTTCATATTTATATATTTCTAGCTTTTGCCCGCGATTGTACGCGCATATCCCTTTTTCCCCGTTCCCAGTTCCAGAGATTAGCGCGTTCAAACAAACAAACTCTTCAGCTTTATAATATTAGTATCGAAGTATAGATATCTTCTATTTATTATTAATTCGAAAGTTTGGAAGGGTGGACGTTTGACTCAATCACACCAGAACGGCTGAAAGGATGTGGATAGAGCTAACTTTTTATCCGTGGAGTATGTTTCCTTGGAATAATATACGACTTACACGCGAGCCAAGTCGCGGGCGGTTGCTAGTTGAGTTCTACAAAGTGATTATCTTAAGCTACGTTTGTTAATGATGAAAGGGTCTTATATTTACTGAGTCGAACTAAAACGTCATGTTTGAAAGGGAAACATGACGTTTCAGCTACAGTTGGTAGCTAAATTTGACAGTTGATCAAAGTTAGATACGTTATTGAGAACGGCCGTAAGTAACAAATTAAACTTCAATAAACTGTCATCTGAACATGCCAGGACCTTATGACTGCGTCAGTGAATAATGTTACCATTGCTGCAAACTGCAACATAATATTTAATAACTATATTTGCCATGGACACGCTATGAAGACCAGTCCTACAGTAAACATCCTGTTAAATAACAGTAAAACTAGATTTACTCCAAGTTTAACGTTGCCATAACTTGGCTTCGACAGCTCGAGCCTCCAGGCAGTTGGCCACACACGAGAGCCACCGGTTTACATAGTACCAAGTCATAGGTCTGTATAAGACGAGTGAAATAACAAACATTGCAACTTAATATGAAACTTGTTACAAAGATTTTAAAAACAAGGAAACTTAAAATACATTCGATCTATTATTATTTTTTAAATAATAAATTGATCGAATTGGTTAAGAACTTTCTAGTAAGCTAGTAGTTCTGTTGTTTTTTAGGGTTCCGTACCCAAAGGGTAAAACGGGACCCTATTACTAAGTCTCCGCTGTCCGTCCGTCTGTCAGTCTGTCACCAGGCTGTATCTCATGAACCGTGATAGTTAGACAGTTGAAATTTTTACAGATGATGTATTTCTGTTGCCGCTATAACAACAAATACTAAAAAACAGAATAAAATAAATATTTAAGGGGGCTCCCATACAACAAACGTATTTTTTTTTGCCGTTTTTATAGATAATAGTACGGAACCCTTCGTGCGCGAGTCCGACTCGCACTTGTTTTAGGCTTATTATACTTTGTTTTGATCCTGATAACATTTTGATTGATTGATCATCATATTGTAACTGTCTGTTAACTCATATTTCATTTAACACAAATTGTTCTTAATAAATAATAATTAGTTTGTTTTATATTGTTCCTTAAAATTTTTGCATTAAGTGTTTTGATTCCTTTTTATATTACTTTTAATTACGCTCTCCTTTTTTTGTAATCGCTGTGTACAATTCTGCAACTACCAACGTGTGTCTCCCAAGATACCGACAAATGTCTTGTTTGGGGGCCACCGACCATTCTCATTTTGTAAATAAACATTTTGATTACTAAACATACTAACAAATTAAATGTATATACGTGTACCTAAAGCTACTTCCAGCCTTTGGGAGTAATTTGATCAGCCACAAACCATTTTCAGGTGCCTTTTAACTAAATTAAACTTATGTTGCTGGTGATAACGTGGGAGTGTAGCGGCATCAATGTTGCCACATGAAAAATATTAAGAAGCGAAATTTGTACGGCAACAAAAAGAACCGCAACGCCATCTACGACGAACTAACAACGAAATCCTGCATTGCGCAAGCAAAGTTCTCCGTGCGATTTGAACATATACAATAGTCCGAATATCAACTATCGGTCATTTGCCCACCAGACACAACAACCATCTGGCAGGAGGATCCTCTCATTTCCAGTGGAGGTATGCGGGACTTTACACTCTGTACCGCATACCTCTATAGAAGGACTTAAGAGTCACAGCTAAGGAAAATGTCATCTATGCATCTTTATTGTAGCTATTGCTGTCACCCCCATCTCCCTTCTGGACATGATAATAAAACCATTCTGCTTTTAAGATATCAAAGAAAATTATGGCAATAACAAATCATATTGCCTACCGCTGGCTGGACCGAAGCCGCTGGAAATCATAGTAGGTTTTTTCCATCAGTGAACATCCAATAGGCCGCTCTCAAAAAAGAAATATCCGCATTCACCTCCCTCACTTATACCCGGCCACATCCACAAGAATTGGCGTGGACGTGTAAAAACAAACGTCTCGTCCCCTGTCCGCTTTTCCGCACTTTTTGCGGACATCCGTGACGTCATCCACTTAACGCTAAAATATATCCGCACTTTTTACGGCGGTAATAAGGAAAACCTGTTGGCTTGTGGCTTGCTCGCGTTACCACTTACTATAATGTGGGAGAGTAGGTGCTATTGGAGTGAGTTTGTTATAGGCTATTTTTTTCGTGCAGTTTTTTCAACTTTTCTTGCTCGATAGCTTTTGGTCTGGCTAAGTTTAAATGGTAATATATAAAATGTATGCGATATTTAGAAACAGGCTCTAACCATGAAGTGGAAATGGGCAGAGCACGTCGCGCGCCTTCATGACCGGAGATGGACAAAAACAGTGACAACATGGACAGGACCACAGGGTAAGAGGAAGAGAGGGAGACCTTGCGCCCGATGGGAGAATGACATTATAAAAATAGCTGGCCCAAATTGGCTTCAGACAGCCCAGTCCAGAGAGGATTGGCTATCTTTGGAGGAGGCCTTCACCTGCAGAGGGGTTCTTGCAGAAGTAAATTAAATTAAATTTTTATATTATATACTCAATAGAGATAGATCATTAGTTTTCTTTAGTAATGTTTTTTTTTCACTGTATAATGTTTTTTAAGTATGTTACTTGCAAGAAATAAAAGGCTTTTTATTTTATTTTATTTTATTTATACGCGATATTTAAGTTCTTAGGACCTACAGACCTTACATCATGTCCGCATACTTCTATAGTTTACTGAAACAGTTAATCAAAATGATACCTTAATATTGGTTGACTAGTAATTCGTTTCTCATAACCATAAATATCATGGGTGTTGTCTTATGGCGCGGTAATTAATAAAAATATGATAAAAAACCCGACGACATCATACACGGTATTTATTTCAGTCTGAAATTCCAATATTATCACACATAAAGGGCCGGTTTCTTAATTGATCAATTAGATTGGAGTAACGTGTCAATGCCAAAAATGACAAAATCGATTCAATTACAAATTCAGAAATCGGAAGGAAAGCTTAAGAAAAGCCTATGGTAAACCAACAAACATATTATATATCTTAAAACGCCCAGAGCGTGAATTCTACTAATTTAAGGAAACGTTCACATTCGCATGTCAGTCGCAATCTGTCAAAAATTATGGAAATGGAGACTTTTTTGACAAATTACGACTGAGATGCGAATGCGAACGTTCCTTCAAAATGAGTAAAAATACCAAAAAAAAAAAAAAATAATAAGTTATTAAAGTTATAATTTCAGTCGCGAATCGTCATAAACATATTGCCACACGCCAATACACAATTTCCAATTTTATCGTGTCATTCCCGTCACTTCACACCTTAATAAACCGGAATACCGAGCGTAAAAATACAATATCAAGAAAAAAAAAACAACGAAAATCAAGAAAACCCCACTCAAACACATCTGGCGCGAAAAAATAAATTTTACCTTTTACTTTAGCCAACCTTTTAGCTAAATTCTGAATTCTGCTGTGAATTGAGCCAATTTACATAGTCATAAATATATTTGATTCTCAACATTGCATTGTCTTCCGTGGGGTGGTAAGGCACCCCAGGGGTATTTTTTTACCCCAAAGATAAGACATGTCAAGTCTTGACAGATGTCGCCGTGTTCGTTGGGTAAAACAAGAGATTGTCAGTTGTTGAGTTGCGGAATCGTAACTTTTCTTTCGGTGATAAAAAAGCTGGGAAAAGTTTGTTGATTTGATTGTTTTAATCTTTCTTGAGATGGAAGTGTATTGGTCATAAACTGTCACGTTATATAATTATTACTCTTTGACTGTGTTAGAATTAATACGTAAAAGACACTTCAATGCTATTACTGATGATGTATCATACGTTTGTCTGGTTGCGGAATTTGTTCGAAAGTCACCGCGGTCCTGGAACTCAAAGGGCTTTAGAAGGAACACGGATGGGTTTTAGTCAGTAAGAGTCTGACACGCCCTTCCGCTCCACCCAGAGCGGAAGAAGTCATTTGATGATTTCCCATCCTTTTGTCTCATCATATTTTGTAACCAGTGTTAATTGCGATTAAATTGTAGTATTATAATTTTAATAAATGTTTAGTTTGTATGCTGATTTTTGTAAGCAAAATATGTAAAGTTGTTTTCTTTTTAAGACCTTACCGTACCATATTTCAAACAAATAAATATATTTTATTTTATTCTCATCTTATCTAAACCCTATTTTCACTAAAATCTTGATAATATCCTAATGGTCTTAGTCAATAAGCATAACTTATGTCATGCAATTGATGAATGATCGAGAAACGTTATGAATTATTTTATAAGCACAATTTTCTACAGGATCTTCCCACACGTCAATATCAGATCAACACAAAACTATTATGTCTATCAAACCAAATATAAATTCCTAGACACAATAGAATATATAACAACGGTACCGAACCTCACACAGCATTATCACCCATCAAGTTAAAGAGATAAGGATAAACATTCCATGAAATAAGTGATCTGAAGCCATTTCTCGTCACCACATTCCCATATTTGCTTAAAGCCAAAAAAAAACTTTTGTCAGGATACCGTCCGAACTCCGGAATCTTTTGATTAATGATATCAACCCGCCACCGCGCGCGGGGTCCAAAAGACCCCGACTAAGAAAACAAACGACGAAAAACTGTACGTACTAATGATACGTGTAATGGGTCCGAATAATTGTTGTTTAGAACCATTAGCGAAATAAACGGTTCCCTTTAAGAATGACCTGTTTACTTTAGGATCGCCAGTTGAACAAATATGGCTGTCGCGACATCATTAATTATTAGCTTTGTTAACCAATATTCGCACGGGATTTGTAGGCGGTTGAGAAGATCCGTTAGCACCCTTCCTTTTGATGGTATTTGTTGGAAATTGTTACCTTCCTTGGTAATGTATAATTAAAGCTGCATTTTTTTTCTGGCAGAAAACGCTGATCGTTCTCTCTTCCCTCTCTCTCTTATATAAGTAGGAATACTTAACTAGAAACTAAACGCAACTCTCCGACTCGTGTCGATTAGGTTCTTACAAAACACTTAAATCTAAATGCATGCACCCTTCAGGACCTTTTACAAGCCACATATGTCTAATGCATTCAAGAGTTACAAACGACTTACTGCCTTGTACACTTTACATCACTCCTCCATCTCGGAGGAAGGAGGAAAACGGTAAAAGATCGAGAAATGGATGGCAAACAGAATATTCTGGACGGAAGACCGACACGTGTCTGCAAGTCGCACAGCCCTTGTTTAAAACCACCGAAACGACGAGAGTTGTCATCAAATACGCATCCTTGAGGGCGGGAATCAGTTTTAAAAGCCATTAGAGGACGCGGGGGACGGGGGTTGTAATTAGACTGCGTTAATATTTAACAAGTGCGACGCCACACAGATTAGCGTAATGCCGTCCCAGCTGCGTCCGGACACCTTCTGTGACTCGAGCTTTTAAAAAAGCCACTCTGTCAACGGGATCGTCAAAAATTAATTACGTTATGTCCTGCTCTGTAAAAAGGACATTTTGAGCTAATGGCTTTGTGATAACCTCCAGTAAAACCCTGGAAGAATAACAAAGTTAACAAACCATTCTTCATTCTCAAATTAATTATGCGGGATGGAATCTATGTTTTCCTTCCATTTCGAAAGATTTGGAACACCTTTACGAAAATATGGTACGATAGCTAATTAATTCCCAAAAAGTAAGGCACAAAGTTAAAACAGATTCGGGTAAAACCGGGCAAGTGTAATCCTTTCACCCTTTCTGCAATTAGAATTAGAGGCAAGACGGGCTCGGCATCTGCGGGCTAACTAATGGCGAATGCATTATTAAAGCCGCCCGTGGAGCGAAGGGTTGAGGACAGATTATGTTATTATAGATTTAGGTTCTCTGTTTAATATGCTGATGTGTTGATGATGGATAATGCAAGTAGATGTTCGTTTGCAATGGCTTTGAAATTGAATAAGAATCAGTCACTCATTTGTCAGTAGATATCAGAGACAGAACTAACGAAGTCAGACTTTTTGAATCAAAACTTGAGTTCAATAATACGAAAGCCAAATAAAAACATTTAAGCAGTGTTTAACCTTGTAACAATAAAATATTATCAAAATAATAATCAAAAGTCATTTATTCTGTGATGTTGATGAGGATGACTGCCAGGACTTTTTGAAATCAAAGTTCTACTAGACAGTTCCCTAAAACGCCCGCCCTTCACGTCATGTAGTTTGCAATTAGTATGGAAGCTCACAGGTATAATTTTATTGGACACTAGATTTCTTTTGACTTCGAATAAAGATCTACAGGCTGCGGGTTATCATAATCGCAACGGTTATAAAATAAAGTACGTATCTTATCCTCTCAGTTGATTAATAGATTTCCTTACTTCCCACATCCTAACAGGTTTGCAAGACACGTTAATACAAAAATTTGTCAAGTCATACAGAGAGACGTTCTCATCGTTACTGACCGCCACCCTGCCATGAGAATCTCGGCACCAATCAGTCACACTTACACCCGGAACCGCATTTGCATACGCAAAAATAACAATGGTGGCCTCAAGAAGTAATGGGATGTCCCTTTCATATCACAAAAGGGTTAAACAAAAGCAAGGTATAAAAACCCATATTAATGTGATAGATGAATCATCCGGGGTCGGTTAGACCGGTTGGACATTCTAGTGTTAAGTCCATTAAGGTAACTTTTATAGTTGTTTGTTTAAGTCATTATCTTATTCTTTGGTACTACGTTTAGATTTATTCGGTTACGCTAATTTGAATTGTTTTGAGGTGTGACTTTTATCGTTATTTGAAAATGTTGAGCTGTCCTTATATGGACTGCGAGACATGGGTATAGTTATGACACTTCAGATTCTAATAATAATAACTTAGCAAGCTTCTGCGTTCTTTCATAGATTTTTGACCAAAGTAAAACTTAAAAATCAGTCAAATTGATTAACATAATACTACGCCAATATTCCACTAAGGATTGTTGAAAGGTGTACCTATAGTATCTCTAAGCTCTAATTTTGCCGACTACGTCTAAGAATTTCGAATTCAAAAAATCCAGTAACCCTTACCTGAGTCGAAAATAAAACCCAGAACTTCATACTCAGTAATAGCACTTACAATCACTAGACCAACGAAGACGTCTATAAGGATATACTACATATATTTTGTACACAGTGTGAGTATCAATTTTTTATAAAAATGTCTATTTTAGTACCTCAAAAATGTGAAAAGGATCTTCTTTCCACCATCAATCAATTTGCCTATTATGATTTTCAAAGAATTATTAATAAAACTACAAAACAAAAGTAACCAATACCCAATACAATAGAAAGTAGTCTCTAACTGCTGAACATCGAACAAGTCGAGACGTATCAAGTATCATTATAATGGGCAATTAGAACTGTGAAGAAAAACATTACCTACCAGCAACCGACGACCTTCCTTATGCTCCCAACTCTAAAGATGACATAGACCAAGTTATACTAGACGAGACGGCTAATATAACAACAACTGCGCTATCAATGAATATGGGAACAGTTCGAGGTCTGGATATAGTGGTAGAGACAAAGATGGGGTTGCTACTTATTCTAAAAAGGGCTATTTGTTTTCATCAGTCACTTCTTAGTTAAACAAACAATGAATATATACAGAAGACTTTTGTACTGTTTCCCATAGCTTCTATTGTGTTCATTGTCACCTTTGTCGACTATTGTAGACATTTTTTGTAAGCTTTTGTGTGGCAACTGAAATTGTGCGGCTGTTTGATGCTACTGTTGGTTAATTAAAGATTCTATGAGCTACTACGAACGGTCAGAAGAAAACTTTCTTACCGTGCTCTTAACTATATATCATTAATTGACATCGATAATTGTGAATACATTTGCACGCCATTTTATGGCAGGGTATGCTGAAACAAATTTACTGTAACACCATATTGTACCATTTTCTAGCAAATACATATTTTGATTGATTAATTATATATATTATAGATATCGATTTGCTTGTTATCGTGGATAAGATTTTGCGTTAACTTTTTCTCAGAATACTTACTGAAACTTAAATTTAGTATGCTCATTTTTGCTTTATTCATTCTCTTTGCTAGTTTCTTTCATTCCCAAAGTGATGAAACAAGTTAGCAATAAAATAGATGTTGCTATTTACTAAGAATAACTACTAACAAATGTGTAGTATAAAATCTATTAAAACGAACATTTTATCATTTGCTTCGATAATGTTGAAAGAAAAATAATAATTCAGAAAATTCATGAATGATTTGCATATTCACACCTATTGTTAAAAACATAAGAAACAATCCTTATTAATATTAATGAAAAGAATTAACTAAAATATTTACAGTAGTTCATAAACTTCCATAACAATTAGAAAACATATTCGGAATTCTCTAAATTTCTCCGACTGCGCGCGTCATACAAACGTCAATCATGAACCTCTCTGGGTGGCAGAGGTCACCGATCATCGTCTTCTACAAATAAACCACCTTTCTTTATGACCTAACAAAATTATCTACCGAAGAAAACTATTCTTTATGCCGTAGCATCATTTTGAAATTCAACCTTACCGAGCCGCAAGGATATCTTTGTGCTGTTTCTACGCTACAACTCCCTTTTTTGCTTCTAAACATTCATGTCATTCTGTAGAATAAACAAGTCGCCACAAAGGGCCTAGTCACTATCCCTTTTTATTAATATCGGTGGCTGAATGAACACAAAGGGGTTTGTACTCATTATGCGTAATCGGACCAGCTCAGGTGTTATATTATAGCAATAATGGGCTTATAGATAATAGACCGCAAATGAAGGGACACAATTTCATGGGTGGTTTTTCATTTTATAGTTTCATGAAGTGCTTTGATTGGGAAATGTAGTGTTAAACCTTTATCTTTAATATAATAATAATTTATTTTAATTAGGTGACTTAGGTTTAATTCTTTAAGCTTTGTACTTTTAGAATTGGACTTTCTTTGGCTTAGCCTTCTAACTTACCTTGTCCTATTATGTACTTACCTAACAGATTTAAATTGGTATAATTTACGAAGTTTTGAAAATCTTTTCATAATTTTACTTTAAATTATATTACCGTTGGTTTTTGTTGTGAGATTGTTTACATTGTAAAGTAAATTAAAACTGACAGGTGAGGTACCATAGCGACCGTCATTCACAATTATGAAAGCTTTTAATTTTGAAACACTTATATTGAAGTATTTATTTATTAAGTAACTTTATGTCAGGTAATTAAGCAAAAAATGTATGTTAGATTATAAACACGTTAGATTTTTCAATTAAATGTTTGTAAAAGTATTGTCTGGAAGATTCTCTGCTGATAAAAGCTACAGAGTCGCTGATATCATAGTTAAATCCTTTTTAATCTGTGAGCATTGCGGCGAAAAAAAGCTTTTCTAGAATATTTGAAGAAAACCGTTACAAGCTCTTACATCAAAGACAGAATCTCAGTAGTCATTGCCAACGTTATCTGCACTTGACTCTTAAATCCCAATACATAAAGGATAAGAACCTTCAGATTCCGAGCTGAGCTCAAGCGTATCATGAGCGATTAGCCTTCTTAAAACAAAGCACATCAAAATCACAATCACAAAACTTTTCCAATTTCTATCCGAAAGAAGCCCTCAAAGAGATTTGCATGAGGTCCGCACAATGAACGGTGTATTTTGCAATATTTTCAATACCCCAGCATGGGTCCAACTACTCGGGGGTCCTTCTTTTGTCCTCCACTTTAATATCTGTGGGAATGGACATACCGACTCCATTTAGGTAATTTATCATTCTTAAACGAGTGAGGAGACTATCCACTATTATCCTTCGCCGTGTAGTCTTTCTAGTCTTGAAAGGGCGCAGTCTTCGCCCTTTGTCCGGACTTGTTCAAATTAATGACGTATTTGGCCCCAACGGGTTTCGGTATTAGCGATTTTGAGCACCGGACACAGGAGTCCGGTGTCCGATATTTATGAATTATTAGCTATTTCGGGTTCCCATAAAATCTATGTGATGGTATTTACTGGACAAGGGTCAGTCTTCGAAAATATTATTACTTTGATTTATTTTTTCGGACTTCAAATAATGTTCGTGAATTTGCATAATTCGAAAATAACGGACCGTATATCTAAATGAAATGAGTGTCCAAAATTATGACATGAACGAAGAAATTTATTCAAACAGCCTAATTTAGTTTAAACATGTCAAGTAAATATAAATAACGACTACAAATTTTACAATCAATGACTCTCATTCAAAAGTTAAACTGCGTAAAAAATGCGAAGATTATCAAAATTAACATATCAATGTAGGGTCAGCATAAAAAGGCGAGATGACCGCAGCATCCCTGGGTCAAAGGCCAGATGTACAGGTGCCACGAGCCTAACACGCTTTCTTTACAAATTCCCAATAAAGTTGGGGATGACATAGAAATTAAGATGTTTTTTAATGTCCAGTAGTGACAGTGGACACGAGGCAACGTAAAAAATGGGGAGATGAACGAATTATACGAGATTTAAAAGTAAAATGTATGTGATGCGGGAATTATAACAGATTGACATTAGCATAACTTGAACGCTGCATGCTGCGATTTGTAAAATGGTAATGATACTCGACATTTCTGAAAATTTATTGTTGCGTGGTGTTTTTCTTGGTAAATATACATGTAGGTACAAGTTTATTTTATTCCAAACCTGTATGGAAATAAAAATAACTAAATTAGAGAAAAGGTTCTTACGCAAAAGAAGAGAAGACGTGTCAGAAAACATACTTAAGTGGTAGCAAAATTTAGCAAAAATACAAGTAGCAAGAAATGCACAGCAGTCACCAATCATAGAACCATACAAAAGAAAATTAATGAATTTACTGGAGACAGTAATGAGAAAACAAATTTAGCGTACGTTAATGCTTCAGACAGATCTCCCAAAGAATTCAATGTCGCATGGAAATTAATGATTATCCACGCGAGGCGACCGGTCGGATTGTCCGTCCGTTAATTTATTACACGTAAACACTTCCCAATGACCGTTATGCCATGATGACGGATAGTAAAATTTAAATAGAAAGTAAACAACACTTGGATAAATATGCACGTTTTATAAAAGTGTCAAAGCTTATATTGCCAGTGTAGAATTTATACGCAGCTAAAACGATGAACACCAAGACTATTTGTGGGATGTCAATTTTTTTGGAATGTTTACTGAATTTTTTATATTGCCTTTTTTATTAAACTTATTAGTCGCATATATTTAGTTTTTTATGTTTTTTATTAAGAAACCTATATTTTATTAATGCGTACGGCGTACGTATAGGTAGTAGCTACTTTCCGTTATTATGATTCATTTCGCTAATAACTTTGGAATATTTTTCAATATCACGTGTTTGACCTTTGGCTTTAATTAACAACTTTTCAAATCTCTGAAGAGAATTGAACTTTTAAGGTAGAAATGTGCTATCATTTAGGTTCTAGATCTTTGGACAAGCTTCTTCAACGCTCCATTTTATCAGTAGCTATTATGTAGCCTCACATATTCATCATTTATTACATTCATGTGGTTTACAGGTTGTTAGGTGTCATACCTGAACCCTGCTAGGGCACAGCAATATAGATAGTTTAAAGCCAAGCCAAGCAGTCTTAATCGAGTGTGACGCCATTGTTTTACTATTGTGTTTGCTATTATACCCGCTGAAGGTCTATCTACATTATATTTTGCATTATCCAGTAAGTATTTCTTCCATTTACTATCTATCACTCTATCTACTTTGTTCTGTTTTGTCTGTGGTGTGACCAGAGACACGTTTCGGTTAATGTCCGGTCCAGACATGGGCTGGCAGTGATGTTTTTTTTTTTTTTCAGTTTCAGTTTTTATTTATTTTTGTTATAATTATTGTAGTTGATAAGTTTTTTAGTTTTTAGTGTTCTGTGCGTTTTTTCCGGCAGAATAAATTGATTTTCTTTCTTTCTTTCTTCCACAACTTACCATCTTTCTCCGAACTCTTAGCATCACAAAGCATTAGATTTTCATCAGCATGTTGCAGCATAATACTGTATAATACTTTCATTAGCGTGTCATGAGCTGTGTCATTTGTCAACCAGTTGATCGTGGTTGCTGTCGCAGCTTTTGGCTTGATTGGCTCTTTTGATGGTTTGAGGGAATTTCGTTTATTTATTTTTAGATGACAAGAACAAGAAAATAAAGAAAATATACGTATTTATTGTCACAGAACTAACATGCAAATATATACTTAAACTAAGCTTCTTAACAATTGCATTAGTAGTACTTACTTAGATTAGGGTCTTTTTCAAATTACTTGTAATTTTATGTCTTAGTTTTTATGATAACCTCTACTTGATGATACAATCCTCTGCATGCATCTATATATTTCAATACACGACCGTTAAATATAGTTCAGACAGTTAAATTGATAAAAATGTATGCGTTTTCTTGCAAACAACTGTCAATGGCACCAAAATTTGCATAATATTGAACAATTAAAGATCTAAGAAAAAACAAAAGTTCAGCCTGTGAGATTTATACGTTGGTCAAGATTGATAAATGATATTTATTTTGTAAGTAGGTTAAACATAACAGTTTTACAGGTCAATATTTTTGGGTAATTTTAAACTAGATGAGGCCGGTGTTTCCTAGCTGACTTCCCTGAGAAGAAACGCCGAAACAAACTCAGAGGTCAAAGTCTCTTTTAAAGTCCATACAATCGTACTGGTCAAACAAATTGCAGATCTACCTTTGCAATATCTCAACTGTCTATTCTAATTTTCAACACAATATGACAGTTCAAAACACGCTTCATAAACTCGGAACAAAGTGCAGATGTTACGTAAAAGTAAAACCTATCAAATATCAGCCGTCCCTCTCGACTTTCGCGGTTCGGACTATAGACGTAAACTTCACTACCGTGCACTAAGGCAAATCGTATAAGATTTTATCGCTGGATTATCTTGGGTTATCGCACATCTGTCTCTTACCAACTTACATTGCTTTACTTCCAGTGACCATTGCCTGTAGCCTCCAGTCCATTGACAACTCCACAAGCTACATTTTGGTTGTAGTCTCGAATTGAACGCGCAATGTATGTCGAATTTTTTGTGTTCATCGTTATGTGGTGTCTTCGAAACGCTTGTAAAAGATTAGGACGGTGGAAGCGTGATCTTAGTTACATAAGGTATTTATGTAAAGCTGTATCGTCCCGAGCGATCGAACGTTTTGATAGTAACATTGTCTGAGGGAACTATTGGCATTGTTCGATGTACTTACTGTAGCAGATGATCGATGATATTTCGTTGATATATCGGGTACCGTTTTTTAGGGTTTGATGTTTTTCGGTTTTGTTTGTTCTTCTATTGATACATCTCCTTTAATATTTGTTAACGGTCAGCGTTAGACATTTTGCTTAGTTTGACCTTGGACTTAGTGACTAAACCATTACAGAATGATTTTGTTTGAGATTTTGCATGTTTTTTTTTTCTCAAAATCACTGCTTATTTTCCTGATCGAGTTCTGCTTCACAGTATCCACCATATTTTGAAAGAACCAATATAATAGGTAGGTAGGTAGTACATTTTATTCATAACTAAGATGAACCAATGATCGCCTTTAATTCCCCAGTTCTTTTTAAATCAACCATAACAAAAACGCCAATAACCATTTCAAATTAGTTCCCCTAACCGTGGATCCATAAAACAGAAAAACAAAACAAAAGAACATCTTAGGACCAATCGTAAAAACACTCAAGAAGTTAAAAACAATTAGCTACCTAACTGGCTGGTTACAAAACCACCCTTTTTTAATTCAAAACAAAAAGATTAAAAAACAATATAGAGGGAGAGAAAAAAAAAGTGAAGTAAAAAGTTGTCTCTGAATTTGTTCGCTGACAACATCCATCTCAATCAATTGTGGCCTCATCCCTGAGGAGTTAACCCTTCCCTCCCTGAGGTAACCCTCTATAACCCAATTAATGAAGGGTTTCGTGTGACCGCAAAAAATTCAAATTGAAATGTTAATTTGATATGTGAGGAGAAGATTTGGTAGCGTTGATTGGGGAAAGTTTGTTTTTCACGGTGAAAAATTGAAGATAAGTAGGTATTTTTGCTACGTTGAAAGACCTACACGTTTAAGGCCAATGTGTGTTTTATCCCAACATTCCTGTCTAACTGGATACAGCGGATACCAGTATATTACAAGGAGCAGCTGCCTATCCCTAAGTCACCTAACTAAACGTTAAAAGTAAATTTGAGACGATCATGGTTATCAACAACTGTTACTGCAGTCTCTATAAATGGTTTACCCTTTTTTAGGAAATGGTCTATTGGCTATGGCCAGTGGCGGCCTTTAATAATATTAATAGTGATAAGTGCCATCGAATTTGAGGAATCCGATGACACAAGACAGGTTTTTAGTTTTGCAATTTTTTTAATATAAATTTCTCATTGTGATTTTATTTTTAAATTTTAGTTTTAGGAAACGCCGCAAACATACCTACTTTCATATGAATTTCATAAAGAAAAAGGGCCTCGCAAACATCTGCCGCCCGGGGCCTCGCAGCGGTAAAGGCCGCCACTGGCTATGGCAATCGGTGATCGGATCCTAACTCCTGCCCTTAAAAGATGGTGTTCTTTCTCTTTTTTTTGATAGCGCACTTTTACAATTGCAATGCATATTACACTCCCATCATCCGCAATGAAATGCATGCACTTATGCGGACAGTTATATGAATCTTCGATCAAGCGGATAATCTTGCTCAATACTTAATTAATAACTGTTATAATCTAATCATGGGGTATTTCAGATTAACTTAAAAGCATTACACGGTAAAAGGCAAACGTTAATAGAATATAAACCCTTCATGTAACAGATAAACTAATGGCACATAATTATAGTGCGACATTTCACAGTATTTGTGAGGAAATCGGTGCTAAAGTGATGGACCCGTTATTGCATGCAATCATAGGCTGTATGAATATTATTAGGTATATCTATAGCCGTCACATTTTGGCACGGCAATTGCGGTCATTGACCCACCTAGGTCTATGGGGTACTTGAATTATTTATTTATATAATTCATGATATTTTCAATCGCCTTTAGAGTTGTGAATTTTAAGTTGATTTTAAGTGACCATTTGTATTCAAAAGACCGAGTGGTTCTTAAATTTTACTGTGTACGACATAGTTTGTTGATCCAAAATTTCATAATTATCTCATTCAAATAGCCGCCAAGCGCCAAGTCGAGCAAAAGGCACGACCCTTTTCTCAAATTTATATCGTATTATTTATTTATTAACACTTTACGCACACAAATGTACAGAGGCGGACTTAATGCCATAGGCATTCTCTACCAGTCAACCTTTGGGTGATGCAGAGAATGGTGGTAGGTGCAATTTCAACTTGATTCCTCCACGCGTTCTTGAGAAAGAGGGTCTTGACCGACGGACAACAAAGTTACGTTTTTGCTAACTGAAGTCCGGAACCTAAAAATTACTTACCTAAACGTTGTAACAACAAATGCCCCGATGTCCTTAGTAGCAGTAGAAGATGATAGGGTAGTTTAAATGACTATCCTGAAAGTTCCAACAACAAATGCGTCCTAGTTAGAGACATACAGACGTACAGTAAGTACCTACAGATAGCAATATAGATAAATCAGCGTGTTACTGATTAAGGACGTAACCGTGCTGTGCAGTGAGTGTGAGTAGGTACCTATAACTAAGCCATCGCGTTTCAAAGGGTTTTAGGGATCGAGACGCTAGTTGTTGTACACTCAAACTGATAGGTGAGTAATAAATTAATATCAATATATATAAAGTCCACCGCCGCGTTTTTCTGTCTGTCTGTCTGTCTGTTCGTGATAAACTCAAAAACTACTGCACCGTTTTTCATGCGGTTTTCACCAATGGATGGGGTTATTCATGAGGAAGGTTTAGGTGTATAATTCGTCCCAAAATTCTTACGAGAACGGGCAAAAACCAGATATGCGCGTACGAAGTCGCGGGCAAAAGCTAGTTATTATTACTAAGTAAGTACTAGTTAGTGGCCGCCCAAATATGAGATTACTTTCTTGAAATGTTGAAATTTCATTTTCAAATTTCGTCGAAAGAATCCTCAAAATGCTTCCTGCGATGAACTAATAATACCTACCTAAACTCCTCCGTGCGCGAAAGCTTATAATGGGTTATAGTTAGTCGTATTATCATCTCAGCGACAATCACAATCACAGACAGTTAAATATGAACCTTATCGTTTTACCTGTTTAAGCTAACACCCGTTTTGCACCATTCATAGGCTATTCACAACAACCCTTCTGAAAACATTCATGCATGCATTATTGCTATAAAATTCTATATAGGTCATCCCTATTTAAACAATATTCTTAAAATAAATCGACGCGTAAGTTTTACAAATATGTATGAGTCTATGCTCTGATCTCTAAAGTCCTTTTGTTACTTCATTCTATATTGTTCAAATACATAACATACATCGAATTCAGTCATCTGCCATTAGATAACATTTTGCGGTGGCGGATTGCGAGAAAGTACACAGTGCACAATGCACACACATAGATAAACCGCCAAGAGACCAGCACTCTTCGCAAACTACGACCGCCGTCCTTCCGCCCTCGCCGCCGAGGCCCGCCGCGACGTCCTCGTCAAATCCGCCCCGACCCTTGCTCGAGCCAGCCCGCGCCGCTGAGCCGTAGTCTGTGTCTTAAATTCGCCCCTTAATAATAATTCTAGTTCGATCCAGCTCGTCCCTAGCTGTTGATAAGCCCTGGCTGGAGGTCACAGGCAAGCCCGGTTAAGCAGTCGACAACCTTATAGGTCGAACTGCGAGACGCATTTAAAAAAAAACATAGATAAACTAGACTGTTAAAAAACACGAGTTCATAGACGTATGTCTTTTAACAGTATAGTTAGTTCCACTAGAAAAGTAAATAATTCATAACGAAAAGAAGAATAGTTTCGGAAACAAGCGATTGTATGTAATAAAACACGTCGATATTAGCATAAACATAGAAATAAAACATAAAAGCAGACGCTGTTAACATTTATCTTATTTTTGTAGATGTTTATGTTATCTTCTAAATAACACCTCGTTTGTCAAAACTGGATGATAGCTTTACGAGAATATCATGAGGATCCATTTAATGTGTTCTTGGCTTTAATTTATTATGGGCTGGTATGACGTTTTCTCTATGACTGCAATCGAGTTAGTTGCGTATATATTTTATTTTTTTGTTAAGATACCTAGATATATTGAGCTGTTGTCAAGCATTTATCCTTAATAAAATTATTTCATGGAACGCTTGAAATTTGGCAGAAAAGTCAGTATCGTCCTTAGGACCACAATAGATTTTTTGGTTTACGTGTCGACTTGATGAGCTAATTCTTTATTCTCCTTTCTTCTTGATTAAATAATAAATATCTACTCCTTGCAAAAACTGCAACATTAACAATATAGAAACCTGTATGACACTCAAATTACCTAATCTTTTTCTCTATTCTGACTAATTGTCCCTTTTTGCTATTTCCGTCTCGTGACTTGACATCGCCGTAAGTTACTCAATTTGTACTGGTCTTACCAAAATCCTAGGCCTGCCTCTTCCTTCTTCCAACTCAAACTCAATCAAATGCATCATCATCATATCTGCCAAAAGACGTCCACTTCTGGACATAGGCCTTCCCCAAGGGAGGGGGGGTGAGGTTTTGCCATAACCGCCACGCTTGGGAGGCGGTTTGGCGAATGCAGTGTAGCTGTTGCAATGCACAGAACCACAGATAATGTTGCTGCCCATTCTCTGGTGTGTCCCTTAAGACACCCACGGAAAGTGATGGGATCTAATATATTCTGCTGTGGCAGTCCCGCGGTTTCGCCCACGTAAGTCTCGATCCCGTGGGAATATCGGTATATAAAGTATCTTATGTGTTATTCCAGACTATAGTCTACCTCTGTGCCAAATTTCATCAAGATCCGTTCAACCGTTCTGACGTGAAAAAGTAACAAACATCCATCCATCCATACTTACAAACTTTCGCGTTTATAATATTAGTAGCATATAACACCAAGCAGGTACAACCCTATTCCTCTCAGTCACAGATACCCCTTTCACCATTTCCACATCATTCCTCTTCAAGTCAAGTCAGCGCGAAGCATTTACACCGCTGTTACAAAAAGCGCATCACAATAGGCATTGATTAGCTATGATTGGACCAGCCGAGCTCCAGCGGTCCGGGAGGGGACTGACCCGAAGGAATTAATTATTCAAAGTATGTCCCTCGAAGAAGAAGTCTTGTTAAACACATTGTTTGTGATTTTCTTAGATTTTTGATGTGACTGCAATGCTGATCGTGGTTGTTACTTGGTTTGTTGAAGATTGGTAATGAAATTATGACAAAATGCGGAACTGTGTTTTTTGAATTAAGAGGGCTGTTCTTAATTTCATTCAAACGGTTGTGGTGTTTCATCTAATACGTAATATTCATTGAAGACTCGATGAACTATCTTACTTGTGCTTTCATATTATGTACTAACAGCCATTTTGCTTGTCATAGACACGAGCAAACAGCGTCAGTTGTCAAATTTACTTACTCATATCTTCTTTCTAACTTTGTTGTCCGTCACTAAGCACAAACTATGACGTCAAATTCAATCCCACCCAGCCTTTGAAATGACATTGTCTCGACTGGTTTTTTCGCTTTACGTTTTATCACTTACCACAGGCCAAGGACTGTTATAATAGTTTAATCACCAAGTTCTGAAGTACTAGCTCTTTCCAGTGGCTTTGCTCCCGAATCCTGTTCCATAGGAACGGTAAAAAATAGCCTATGGCACTCATTTATAATGTAACTTTCTATTACTCACAGAATTTTCGTTGTAGGAACAGCTGAAAATTAGAGATCACGCCCTACAAACAATCCTAACAAATTACTAAGTCTTCAATAAATTGGCCTACAGTTAGTTATATATATATATATAATATATATTATATAATATATGTGAGTTTGTATGTTTGTAAACGCTCCCACGATACAGGAGAAATTCCTAGTGTGGGGCAAAGTCTCGAAAAGAAAGGAAGGAATAGAAAGAAAGAAAAGAAATTAGTTTAGCAACTCATCTCTAACCAATCTCTTCTAAAACCTAATTCATCTGCCTAGCGTTTTCCCAACTATGTTGGAATGGACTTCCAGTCTATCCGGATGCAGCTGAGTACCAGTATCTTGCATGGAGCGCTTCCTGACCTTCACAACCCAGTAACTGGGTGACACAATACCACTTGGCAAGACTGCTGTCAGATTTTTTGGTTTCTGACACTAACAACAGTTGGGACCGACAGCTTAACGTACTTTGCGACGCAAGGAGGTATCTCGTCTACAGGAGAAGACTCCCCGGGCGTCGGGAGTCGCAGGGCGATCCCCGGCCACAGTAGGCGCGGGCCTGCGGACGGCGAGCATTGGGTGGCTCGCTGTCCGATCACCACCAGGCCCGGGTCGATGGCGCGTTGTGTTTCACGCGCGCCTCAAAGAGATGTCAGCATAAAAGACGGGGCCCGCAAGGGCCAGGACCTGCCAGGGTTGCGGAATTTGTTCGAAAGAGTCACCGCGGCCCTGGAACGCATAGGGCTTTAGAAGGAACACGGATGGGTTTTAGTCAGTAAGAGTCTGACACGCCCTTCCGCTCCACCCAGAGCGGAAGAAGTCATTTGATGATTTCCCATCCTTAAAAAAAGGAGGTATCTCGTAATATTAATATGGTCACCCATCAACGGACCGACCTCGCCACACTTCGAAGAGCGAACGATGTGGCTGTTATAATAGGGTTTTTGACTATAAATCTAATTAGTCCGTCAGATAGATTTCCAAAAAATATTAAACACATAGTTTTTCTTTTGCCACGTAAACAAATAATGAAGACGATACAGTGCGTTGAAAACTCGTGTGACGTCACTTAGGTATAGTCAGTTACCATAATTTTTGTTTAGAATAGGTACGAATCGATACAATTTCATAATTCTTTTATAATTTTACCGTTTCAGCAATGTAAAAAAAATATAAAAGAAAATTCTATCAATTCGTTTTCTAAAAAATTTCAACCATAAATGCAAATGTGGGTCAGCTAATTATGGTAACTGACTGTACCAGTACACTTTTTACTGGAGAGTGACGTTACAAGCCCCACTCCTTATCTTTGATGCGTTTTATCTTCGTAAGTTTTTATTAACTTGATAAAATAAAAAATATGTGTCCAATATTTTTCGATATATAGAACCATATTTATTTAACCCAGGCAACATTCCTATTTAGCCATGAGCTCCTCTCTCTTTTCTAAATAAAACCTAATAAAAAAATAAACACAAAATATACGTACTCCTTCCACATGACGCATAATCACGAAAGTACCCTCGACTTACCTTTTTTCACCCACGTCGTATAATACCTCTAAACAGAACAAACACAGAGGCCTCCCCAGGCCACAAAGGACTCAAAGAGCGAGGCCCATATTAAAATTTCCTTCGAAATAATCCGTACACAACACAATATCAAAATTTAATATCATTTTAATCTTAATTCTCCTTATTAATGTTGGCAAAGGAGGGTTGGGACTTAGGGCTGTGAGGTTTTACCTGGACGAGGTTTTACAAGACTAAGAAATTAAATAAGGAAGAGGGAGACGATTGAGGATTGTTGGTCTTATCTGAACTTAGCATCTACTGTTGAATACATAATGGAAGGAAAAAAGAATAATAATAGTTAACATTTCAATAAAGAATCCTATATCTACTAACTAGAACAGCCACTACTATAAGTCACATACTTTTAAGAATTTTTATTCCATAAATACTTAACTAACTATGTACACTAGAAATATAAATAAAAACTCCTAAATAAATTAACCCTAAAATATGGCGTCAAAAAATTCATCCGCATCACTGTCGACTGGAAGTGTACCCAAAAGACTGGCGGCATTGCCACGTTGTATGGCAATGCTTATTCTTTGACCAAGGTAAAAGCCAGCCCTTGGGTCACGTGAAGTGTAAACTAAGCGTCTTGAGAGATCTTTAAACAAGTTGTGTATGTGCACTCGGACCCCAAGACCCGAGAGTAGTACCCATACTTTTAAGTGTCTTCGAATAGGCTATGGTTAAAATCAATCAAGAATTAGTTCATTTTGACTCTCTTTTCTTTCTTAGTGATATCTACGAAAAACTTCGTTAAAATATTTGTAAAATGGTAACATAATATCTTTCAGGTAGATAACCCTACAAAATCATGAAATCTTCATCTCTCAGCATTCAGCACTCAAAATCCAACTCTACCTCTCAACTCCCAAGGATGAATCTCAATTACAAGCCCAAGTAATTTTCTAGCAGACGGTAGAAAGCATTCACAAGCAGGTAAGTTCAAAGATAACGCTTGTCTATGGAACGAGGCTTAATTAGGTCGAATTACTTTCATCGGAATCTTTGGAATTAACATTTTATGATTCTGCTTAATGTAAGGATGGTTCAAACAGACAATGGCAAGATTAGCGATAAGACATAAAAGATCTCTCCGTCTTTTCCAAGGTTTCTACGAACACAGGTAATGGCGGATTTCTAAGGTATTTTACTTTTACGGGACACTTATTGAAAATACCAGTTTCAAGTATGGGATGTTTTTGGTCCCACGAAACGCAAGCCTACCTTGTCATTTCTTTAATCGATACTTTGTTAACACTTTTTTTTTATTATTATTGATGTGCAACATCTTTCCTCTCGCTTGTGTGTGTGTGATTTCGAGAAATGGGACGGAAGTGTGTAACAAGAAGCCGAGGAAGCGCGCGCTATTCGATTTTACCATTGAGCGCGCGCAGTGGTCGAGTTGGCTGGCAGTTGGTACTTTTAATGTTAATGTTGCTTTTTACCAAGGTGAGACGTCAGATGTTACACATCCTATGCGACTACTGTAAGACTCGCTTGTTTTTTTATTTACAATTATAAAGAAAGAACAACATTAAAGATAACGAAATCCAAAGCGTTATACTAATTATTGTTATATGTATAACCCATACTCCCATTCTTATATTTTAAATGCGAAAGTACCTCCTTTTGTCGGTCTGTTTGTAGCCCCTTCGTCCTTTAACGGCTGATCGGATTTGGATGAAACTTGGCAAACGGGTAGACCATTTCCTGGAATAGGACATACGACTACTTAGTACTACTTTTCATCTCAATAGTAAGTTCCCCTGAGATAATAAAACACTTTTGGTGCAGGCGAAGTCGCGGGCAGAATCCAGTAATTTATAATGATCAGGTAAACATAGACTACCAACACGTATCCCGCACCCACAGGACAGTCCCAGTTCATTAGTCATAAAAAGGGTTGAATATTGTCACCGACTCGTTACAGGGTATATTCTTTAATTAAAACACTGATGCCTCCATCGATGGATCACTGGCTAGTCGTTAATTGATGGGCTTTGTGTGTACCAGGTTCGATACCCGGACGAGTTTAATTATATTAACTTTTTACACCTCTTCTGAGTGTAATTGATATGTGATTTCAATATAGGTAAGTGTGAGTACGTATTTGATTCAATGTTTGTTTGTTTCTGGTAAAGTATGTTTTGGCTCTGTTCGCTTATGGATGAGTTAGAGCGATTCCTCTTCTCCTTCTTTCCTTGATAACTATCGACATATTTTTTTACAAGTGCAAATTTGATTGAATCTTGGATCGAGCTCTAGAGGTTGGCAAAACAGGCAGTAATTGTTACAATTTCTTGGGGTCTCAGGGACAAAATCTGTCATCACCTTGAAGCTACAAACTCTGTATAACTAAGCCTAGTTATTAACCTAACTAGGTTAATAACTAGTTTAGTGAATCTTTGTTATATACTAATGATTATAATTATTGGTCTTATAAGCCCCTAAAACTCATGTGTTTTATTTATGCATCCTGCAATTTTGCTATTGACTCTACTAAAACTTTTATGGGGTTTCAGTGGAATTGAAGTAAAGAAATATTTTTGGGTTTAAGGTGTAATTAATGTATTTACCGTAGAGTTTTTAGAACAATGGCTCTGGGGTTTAGTAGAATAAGCCCGCAAAACATAAGGCATTTTCCACATTATTGCCGGCTAAATGGCGCTGCAGACAAAACGCGCCATCACGACACAAATCCTTCGATGACAAAACTCTTACTTTGAACTCCTTCCTAATCGCACTAGTTAAAACACTGAGCTGTCTGATTTCTCTTAAATATCTATTTCTCTGTTCTTTTAGAGATAGCCGGAAAATATCGACGTCGTGAAGCTAAACACGGTATGAAGGTAAGGTATCTTATTAATAAAAGCATTCAACATTTTATATAAAAGAGATATAGCACAAATATCGAAACAAATTCGAATAAAAGTTAGTCAACCCCGAAAAATTGTGGCACACGAACGCAAAACATAAGGTACTTTCCACATTATTGCTGGCTGAATGGCGCTGCAGACAAAACGCGCGTTATTAAAGAACCCATCACGACACAATGCGCCGATGACAAAACTCTTACTTTGAACTCCTTCCTAATCGCAGGGAAAACTTTATTTTGTGGAGTAGGTTTCGCGTTGATGTTGGGGTATTCGACACCAATGTTTTATTAAAAAGATTTTCTGCTATTAAGAACTTTTAGAAGAGTTCCATGAGGTTCTAAATTTTTTTTTTAAATTTTAAACTTTCAATAATCACTTTCATCGCATTATTTCATCCTCACAAAGAGAAGATTTTTCAAAAAGTCCTTAAATACTTCTAAAACAAATAAAAGATCTAAACACTATATCAAAAATCACTTTTATGATAAGTAAATTGTACCTAGACAGGGCACTATAAATCACTCACAAGTAATGGCCACAAAAACTGCTATAAACGAACATCAGCGTATAATATTGCCGGAGACATTGATGTGTTCAGCCGTGGTCAGTTGTGATCAGGCCACTTTATTGGTGTCACATCGTTAAATAATAACTACAGTGTGTTTTTTGTTTTTATTGAGCGTCGTATGGTAACTGGGTGTAAATGTGTAATGTTGGTCGATAATGTTTCTGTTTTGTCTCTGCGATCAAAAGTATTACATCCAAGTTATAAACTACGAGTATATTACGTGTGAAAAATAACATACAAACCCGTTTAGTAGCTTTTGTATGAAAGAGAAACAAATCCGTCCTGACATACTTTCACATATTTTATAATCTTAGTAGGAATTGGTATAGGATTTTAGTGGGATAAGATAGGACGAATTGAAAATTGATTGATTAGGAATTTTATTAACCAGTACTTTTAAATACTTTTACGTTTCTATAACTTCTCAGGAATAATGTGATTTTCCAACACTGTTGGCTCAAAAGTGATACAATTCAATAAGCAAAGTTCAAGTTTAAATATATGATTTTAAGTCGGTATATTCCACCAACCTTACCGCGAGTCCACCCAACCGCAATGGTTAGAAGACAAAGGCACCATGGTTTTGTTCGACATCGGCGAGGGGCGAACGGTAATGAAAAACATGGGAGCCTCCGCCCCATGTCCCGATTGACTTGCATATCGATTCGCCACTCGATTCGCTGCTTTTAATTAGATTTTTAAAAGTGTGACTTTGTTTCAGAGCAACATATGTAGGTGCTTTTGTACTTCAATTATTATTGTTATATGAAAAGCAGGGATTTGCTGGTAGTATTTCGTTTTGGCAATGAGCTTATTCGGCGACGTTGCAATGGTAAGGGCCTTTCCTTCCAGGGTTGCGGAATTTGTTTGAAAGAGTCACGGCCCTGGAACGTAAAGGGCTATAGAAGGAACACGGATGGGTTTTAGTCAGTAAGAGTCTGACACGCCCTCCCGCTCCACCCAGAGCGGAAGAAGTCATTTGAGGATTAACAAACTTTAAAAAAAAAAAAAAAGTGCCTCCCTTGCTAGATGGATAGATGTACCTAGCCCGCTTATTTTAAATTTTGCCGTGACCAACAGGTTCCATAATTGTTTCACTTTGGTGCGTGTGTGGATTGCAATAAAGATTTGAGATATCTTATAGTTCTCTCTACTGCTATTATAGTTCTTGACAGGTCGTATTCATATTTTCGTAGCACTCGTAAAAATTGTTCTCCTGAGATCAGAAAACAAGTAGTTTGCACGGCAGATCGTTTTGTTTAAAATTGTAGCCGTTTGAATTTAGGTAGTTAAGATTCTTCAGGGGTGTTACTCAGTGGTAGAATGTCTGCTTCGCATGCTGAAAGTCCTGGGTTCAAATCCAAGCACCTCCAACATTTCTCATACTTTTTGCATTCTTACTAACAGTTGCTTTACTCTATCCTGGATCCCGTCCATCTAGGATGGAGAATACATTTTGTTGAATACATAGTTTTTACATTGCGTCGCAAAATACAGGAGCATAATCAGGATCGTGGCTTGTGTGTTTTAGAATTTTCTGTTTTTAATTGTATATTTTTTTGTCTTGTCTATTAACCTAGTCACGAACTGAACTCAGAACAATTCACCCCAAAGAAATATTTAAACCACAAACTCACCAAAACAAAATGGCTTTCCCTATTTACAGAAACAAGGCATTCTTACATGACAACATCACTCGAAGTCGTATCGAGTGGAGTGTATCGAGTCGAGTGGAACAATGCTCGTACAATGAATGTTTGTGGCTGTATATCATCGCGGGCGCTCGAACAATGGCGCCCGCGCAGCCGGCGCTTGCGCATGCCTGCGGGATGAATCAGTTTTGATACTTGGGTATTTTTGAGGAATTTGATATGGTTTGGAGTTTTAGGTAGGAAATAAAAGCATGTGAAAACAGAAATTCTTGTCACTAGAGATCTTCTTTTTGCCGACTTAGTTTAGGACAAATTGTACCTATGGAAATGGAATCTATGTTTAAAATGCAATGAGATATAAAAGTCTCCATGTGAGCTACAAACTTGCAAATGGGAAGAAGCAAAACCCCGTGCATCAATAACTATTTTTTAATATAATTAACTACTCAACTACAGTTTTGGCCAAGGAATCCAGTCAGTGTCTTTTTTTTTTTATTCTTTAAAAATAAACCAAAGTATCAAAACGTCTTCTTTGAAGAACAACCGCTAAATACCGCATTATAAACTAACCGACAATGTCCGTCGGTCAATAATACATTCAAGACTAAACTCTGAAAACACACCCTCACTTCCCATGACCCACAACATTGTCCCGCAAAACAATTGAAACTGTCTCAAAAATGCCACCAAGATCACCAAACAACCTTACACTTAGAAAACCTCCCATTTATTCTTATCACAAAGGACTAAGCCTTAAAGTTGTACAACATGGGTTTTCGCAGCTGTAGACGTATCTTTGTGAGCAACAGAACCACTTTTGTATTGCACCGTGTTATAGTAGTCAAAACACATGCTAAGGAGGTTTTGTTCCAAGGGTTCTCTATGGTCAGCCGCGATTTATTAGATGTCGTAGGCGCAGGATCAGTTTCCCGATGTCTTTAAATATTATTTAAGTATCGTGGGAATGCTGTATCGCCAATGGGATAGTGATCTTTTGACAGTTAAGATGCTAAATGGGTCGGAATGTAAGCTTTGTTGTAAGAATGATAGAATCGATTCATATGTTTGGATTAAGATGTTGTGGTCGGAAATGGAATGACCGTTAGTAGCTTTCGTGATGGGAAATATCAGACAGCCCTCAGAACAGTCTTTCAAGCCAGTAGCGACCCACCTGGATCTAACCGGTTTAAACAATTTATATATGTATGTACACAAAATAAACCAAAAAAAAAGAAAATTTTATACACATAAAAGAGCACAAAGGTACTGCTTATTTCATTAGAAATTTCTTCCAGCAGACCTGCGACAGAAGAGTGCGACAAAATACGTAGACACAGCGTGTAAAGAGACAGAGAAGGAAACTTAAAATAGACTATACTAACTTAACTAAACCATATTACTGTCTAATCCTACTTCCTACTAATATAATAAATGCGAAAGTTAGTAAGTATGGATGGATGGATGTTTGTTACTCTTTTACATCAGAACGGCTGAACGGATCTCGATGAAATTTGGCACAGAGGTAGATTATAGTCTGGAATAACACATAGGATACAGATTACATCCCAGGGATATGTTCCCTTGGGATAATTTTCTACATAAACGCGGGCGGTAATGCTTGTAATAAATATATGAAAGTACAATAAACATATAAACAAATATAAATTTAGCTAAATACATCATTATAATTAAATAATATATACCTATTATAATATATACTTATTGGATTACAGTGAAGAGATATTATGCTCCTTAACTGCTTTATGTGATTGTTCCTAACACTAGGCTGATAACAAACATTTTTCCTAGACCAAACATACATATACTGTTAAGGTCGCTTTTTCCCTTCTACGCAATGTAAATGGAATAAATCACCATACAAATGGCGAAAGAATTTTTCAAATAGATGCGATGGTTGCGGAGGTTACCCTCCAAACTTACTTTTCTGTACTACGATTAGTATAAATTAATAAATGCACTCTTTTGACACAATGCAATTCAGTTATAAACGTCTGAAAAAAAATTATCTGGAATGTAAACTTTTGAGGCTATAACAGACTTAAAACCCACTTAATTATTTTACTAGCAACACTGAGTCCGAAGTTCCGTTGGTTTACTGAGGTAGTCGCTTGGTAGTAGGGATTAGTCTACGCCCAGGTAGAAACGATTCTTTTCGGTGATCATTCTTGTTCCTGAGCTCATGGCAAGCAGTCAGTCCTAAAAAGCCAACATGTAATTATTTGAATAGAAATAATCATATTTGATAAGTTAAGGTTATACTGTAAAGTTAAATGACTGTCAGTCCCTATTAAAACGCATATTTAACGATTCTGCTGTTTCAATTCTGGTTGTTTCCACAGGAATATTAACAAGATTATACATACAAGTGTACTTTATCTTGTTTAATATTAACATGCAAATAACAATTGGCAAGTCAAGCCCTCCCAATTTCATAATATGCATTTCCAGATTTATTACATTAGTCATATGCATACCTAATAAATGGTATTGCACCCTCACACAATGGCTCACTCGCAATTATTCACAGAATCACTTGCTGGCTTCGAACCACAGGGCAGGCTTTTATTAACATCTGTCCCATTTGATGACCATTGCTTATGGACATAAGCTGATTAATTATAAAATCCCATCTTTGGTACTTCCTTGTAGATTTCAGGGTTTGGCGATAACCAATCAACCTTGCTAGAATCTCCTGACCAATTTTAGGTTTCTTTGTTTTTGTCTTCGAGACTCCTGACAACTACAATAAGCACTCCTTCACCAGTTTACTAAATTACCTTCGATTCCTTGCATTCGTCTGCCTCATGTAAAAACATGGTTTGATGGTAGGTATATCAAATACTGCATGGGTAGCCAATATTCGTTTTTTTTACCACATCTGCTAAATACAAGGCCCAGCAAGGCAAATGTTTTTTTTTTATTAATAGGATCGTGTTTGGCCGCAATCTCACCTGAAGGAAAACGATCTTGTGGTCAACAATGAAGCACGCTTGCCTAGAAATAATCTATTCACTATTGACTTAAAGACTCCTAGGTTGTAGCCATTACGAAACATAGACTCCGGTAGGAAATTCCACTCCTTAACTGTTCGCAAAATACCCAAAACGTTTTGTGTCTATGCTTTGTCATTTGTTAATCATTGCTTTTTGATTTATCGAAACTTCTATGTATCGGTACAACCCTATCTCCAAGCTCACCACCACCGGTACCATTCACATCTTTACCCCCAAACCTTGACACTTCAATAAAACAATTAACCACTTCCCCCCTCCCCCTCTCTGCATGTAAATGGTATAATTCATCAATAGCCCGCGGCTCACACTAATTGATTTCTATTTGCCCCTCTTTAATTGTTGCGTGTGATTCGATGCTCTCTGAATTATTCATTTGACTGCACTGTTGTGTATACAAGCAGTGCATTTAGTTGTGGTTGCTTTGATCATGTTTGGCTGTTTAGCAATCGGATATTGCAGTGACTACCGTCAGAAGTTCTCTTCTTGTCGTTTGTTATGTCCTGGAAGAACACAAAATTTAAATCAAGTGTAACGTTTTGTTATGTCCTGGAAGAACACAAAATTTTAAATCTATCTCCTTTCGTTCATCTCATCCAAAGATTGGCTTTAAAAGATAACCCTGTGTGATAAGACCGCCCATTGTACATTTGGTTTTTATGTCTCGTGCTTATGAACTAATATTCCCGATGCATTTCAAGTTAGAATTTTGTTACATTTAAAAGTCACTCGAGGTATTTCCGATAATATTAGATCCATAAACACGTAGGACTTAAATTACGTGAAATCAAGAATAAACAAGATATCAAGGCAAGCTCAAAAACCATAAGCCAACCAAACAGCCCACAATTCCTTTAAGAACGTAGCCCATCGAAAATTACTTACTCAAAGCGGAACTATTCGAGAAACTGAAACTATGCCTGAGGGGAAGACACAAAAATTGTTATTTTATTGCATCCGGGGCCACACATGTCATATTTTATTCTCCACTCGGATTCTGTGGATTTGCAACAACCTTTTCATTTACTACAACGAACTATTGACTTTCCTACCCTATGACCTTTACTGCTTTGGAATAAGGACCTTGAGCTTCGTTTCCAAGATTTTCTGAATTCTTTGAATGTTTGTAAATGATGTGCGTGTCGTCATACGCACGGATGACTAGTATATCATTTTCTTTGTACAAATGGCTGGTGGGATCCTGTGAGGCGTTCTAATCTAGTGGAATATAAACAATGGCATCGTCTGTCTGCCATTTTGTCTGTTAGGAAAATGAGGTGTGATTTGCATTCGAAGAACGTCTAGTGTGTCTTATCTTTTCGCGCGTTTCTGTCTTGTCTAGCATTTTGTACTACTACAGCATATATCCAGAAACTGAGGAATCTAATGAGTTTTGTTGAATGACTTTTGCTTTCAACGAGATCCTGATTTAGGTACTTACTGGGTTTGTCTTATTTCTATTGACCAATATAATACAGTCGGAGGCACCACACTCGGGAATGTTCTAGTTGGAAAAAGATTCCTAATTTCCGTATTATAGCTTTCTCATGAAAACACCAATAACGACAGTAATCAAATTTACACTACACATACACACAACAGTCGCGTATGTAATTCATTTCCACCGTCCAGTCATCAGGCTATTTTTACACAGCCGGGAATCGAAGCCGCGACACCGCTCGTAAATCACGGAGGTATAAGCAGTAATGTCGTGGAACTAACTCCACATTTCACGCCCCGTCAGAACTGTTAATGTGGCCCAAATTATGTTTTGTTCGCCAATGGAGAGCCATAACAATTTCTTATTGGAATCAAATTATTTATTGTTGAGAACAAAAATGTTAATGGCAAGGTGACAAGGTACCTTTACGGGGTCGGTGCATAGTTAGTGAAATAAAATGTGGTTTTCTCATGGTCATAAAAACTGGAATTTTGGGTATTAGTAGTTAAATGAAAGCAGAGTCCTCTCCCTGGAAACTAGACCTCCGGTAGCTTGGACCTTGTTCACCAGCACGTTACTGTAGGTATTTTAATATATATGCAATATATGAAACTAACTTTTAAATGGAACCTTACTACACCAAAGAAAAATCATTACTTAAATTGGATATCTTATTGGAAATGAATCAACAGAACCTACAGCATTCCAAATTCTAATGAAGTTCTTTTTAAGGTCATGACTCCCTGCCACCACAATTTCTTTTCGGGCTAGTATTTCCTTTCTTTATGCCGTTTGCTTATCTTAACTTACTGAACTTAGTCGATAAACGAGGATATTACCAAATTCCCTACAAATTTTCGCTACTAATTGGAACTTAAATTCAGAACTCTCATTTTTTCTATCCGCGTCTATTACGATACCGGATTGTAATACTCATAATAGCATAAACGTGTATACCTGTCTTGTGACCATAAAGAAACCTCTTCGCCTAGCTGCCCTTTCCCTTTCGTCTGCACCCAAACCGGACATCAATCCATAGATATCCAAACAGGCTTCAACTTCCGAATTGCCGGAGCCAATCCCCAAAAATCAGCATAGCCCATATGCCATAACCCATAGCCTAAAGCCCATAGCCTAAGGCAAAGTCGCTATGAACCCATAACATCTCACCCGAGAGCGTTCACCCCTGACCCCTAACTGCCTCTGGTCATCTCGAGACGTGTGCTGGCTCTTTCACTCTCGTGCTGCCATGGGTATAGCTGTCCCTGTCCCACCGTGCACGATCCGATCCGAGTGGATCCGGGTATCCTCAGAATTGCAGTTGGTTACTCGGTACGAGAATTGCGGATTTTATGTTTTTTCGATGTCGTTTAGAATTAATTGCTCATTTTTATGTTAAAATGTCATTATTTATAGGGAAACCGAAATCATACGTACGTTGGTCTAAAATCTAGGCTAAAGTTATTGGGGTTGGCTTCCATTTAAATTTGTGACCCTGTCCGTTATCTGCAATGGCTATCTGATGATTATTATGCCCCTCTAATAACACGGTATTTCATTCGTAGACGCATTCGATCTTCTATTTCAAGCAATGGTTATGCAATGACCTGCATTTTTGGCAAAGCACAACTTATGATAGAATACTATCCTTCGTATCTAAAACTTGGATCGTTTTCTAATTTGACCAGACTGTCAGTTTGGAATTTGTCTCAAAGATTACCAATTAGACTAAAATCGCCAACGGCATGCTCGCAGCGCTCGCTGTGGGGCTTGATTGTTGCATCATACATAATTTTGTGCAAAATTGCGCACTTTTGACAGTGACATGTAGGTGACGTTGACGAAACAAAACCTCATTTGGATTTTGTTTAATTTTGATTTTATTTATTGTATCTACTTAATTGTATTGTGTTCGTTTTGAATGTAATTGTATTGTTATTTAAATTTGTATTGTTTGTGATTTCTGTGTTTTATAGTTATTTTTGTGAGTTGTTGCGCCACATCTTCCCAGATAAAACACTAGGAAGTGGTGACGGGTGGGTGTTTTAGGAGACTGTCTTTTGTACAACTCAATTTTTAGCCTTATTTGAATAAATTACTTTTGATATTGATTTACTTATATGAATGGGTTACTTGAAATAAATGATTCTTTTAATTTAAAAGGAAACAGTTTTGAGATCACAACTCATAGAAGATACTTTGTACTCAGATTCAAAATCACTAGCCTTATGGTTTATGTACCGAAGTATCGACAATCAATTCGTGTACCGCGTCACTATCAAAACTGAAGACGCGCTTACCGCTGGCTCCTCACACACATACATATTAACTGTACACCGAGTTTACACATACCTGTACACTTATTATATTGTACCAGTACTTATTATATTTACTAGTAATAGTAGATGTACCTGTACAGTATTGGATGGCTAATTTTTTTATAGCCTTTGCTGTTGGTACCACCTTACAGGTACCAACCTGTAAGGAAGTTTAAGGTGGTCGAATTAAGCTGGACTAGCACCATACTTATGTTATGATAGTCTTGTTTTCGTTTTTGAGGTTTCCAAAGGAGTTTCAAAGGATTTCGCAGGCTCAAATAGGTTTTCATTATTATTATTGATCATAACTTTACCTTTTACCGCTATCTTGATGTCGACAATCATTCAGGCTTGCCAGGAGTGACTTCACTTGTCCACTTGTTGCTTGAAAATCGAACCTTTACTTTTCGAAAGAACTAAAGCAGCAATAATTATGTCGGATTAAAGTTATATTTTAGTAAAGTATGTATTCTCAGCTTTCAAATCTTTTATTGAGTGATTTGATAGTCTTTTATATTAGATGACGTGGAACTCTCTGCCTGCGTCTGTGTTTCAGAACGCACTTCAATTTTGAATTAGGGTTGTATCCTAATCTCTTCAAAATTAGAGTGAACAGGCTTCTTCTGGGTAAGCTCGCTCCATCGTCGACTTTGTCTCAGTCATCTATGACCTAGACTAGAGTCAAGAGCAAAACCATATTAAATAAAAAAAATAAAAAAATACGCCACATTCGCAACAGATTACTTTCATACATTCTACTTGACATTTAGATCTACGTGATCAGCCGGCCGATTCTGTAATTGAGGTGAAGTGAGCTGTCCATGTGTGAATCCAAAGCTTTTTGGTGGATTAATACTTCACTTCATGCTCACTTCACCCGAGTGTTCACAGTGACATTTGAATAGAATAGACTGGCAATTCTGATAAACTCTGGCTATCACGATCAGTAGACTTTTCTACTTCGAATTTAGACCTCAAAATCAAACCAACACATACCTAAATTAAACTTTCTACATTTAATAAAACTGTAGCAGCTATAATGAGACAGACATTACGGGTGGCCACCATTGTAATTATGCCATAGACTGACGTTAGGGTTGAACAGGGGATGCCATTTTAACAAAGGAGGCGCGCAATGATTTTTATGTGATTTTCACGCATCGCCGCACGGGCACAGGAAATGTTGTAATGCCAATGTTTTTGTATTGTTTGTGGTTTGTTTTTTGCGGTAATGATTTTTCGGATAATTTATGCACCAGTTAACATGTTTGTTAAATGATAAGCAGGTTCAGCATTATACATAGGTATTTTTGTATCTATTTGTTCCCATGCAGCAAATATGGCCCAGCCAGTCGGAGTTCTCTATGGTGGACGTAAATGAATAGTACCATTCCATCACTTCCCGTGGGTGTCATAAGAGGCGACTAAGGGACTCACCAGAGAATGTTCAGCAGCATTCTCTGTAAATTGTGGCGGCCAAGCGTGGCGGGTAGGTATGGCAAACTCCCCCATACATTTGAAGGAGACCTATGTCCAGCAGTAGGCGTATCTCGGCTGATATGATGATGATGATGAAATCTACCTATCATACACCAGCTTTTCAAAATATTTTTGCACCCAAAAACTACGGAGTACCTACGTACTATTGTTATTGTGGTAACAAATAGTTTCACCTCGATAATTAAATATATTCACTAGTTAATTAAAACGAAAGCTCTGTTAAAACAATTCGCGTGATAATTCCGCACGCGAGAAACAGCGGCCGCTGGTTTTTAATGGCGGACCGATTAAATTTATAACAGCGCCATCTAGCGGATTTATTGAGAAGACATGGATATGCCTTATGTATTTTTTTAACGTAAAATACACAATAGTGATAAGCAACATAATTGATAATAATGTTTAATATATCGGCATTAAATACCAAGATGGACTTCCGATCAACTGAACTTACAATATTGTAAACGTAGGCCGCAACCTGAACTTAAACCAACACTTATCTAACTGCCTACCCACTTCTTTTAGTCAACTTTTACAATGTTACTCACGAAGATTCTACATGACTATTTCAATTTCTTTCACATTCGGGGATGTAACTCAGTGGTAGAGTGTCTGCTTCGCATGCTGAAAGTCCTGGGTTCAAATCCCAGCATCTCCAAATTCTCTTTTTGGATTTTAAAATTTCCTTTTCAATTTATTTGTCACTTCTGCTCGAAATTAACTTGTTTAAAGTAATTATCTGCAAAAAAAATTATATTCTTTATTTTCTACAACTTAATATTATTAACACTTTAATATTACGTCACGCCTTAAAAACCCACCAAATAAAACTATTCATACACAATCACAACTGTCCGTCTATCCGTCAAGTCTTCACGCACCAATAGAGCGAAAAACCGCGACGGACACGTGGACACACACCACTTTATTATTAGAGAATCCGAGATTGGCAGCCACCTGGACAATCAAATCAAATGACTGACGAATTGGTGCAGTATTTATTAATTTGAGTTTAGCACGTGTCGTGGTTACTCACGTCTTTTATTTTTAATCAGTTTTGGCTGCACGGTTGACTTCGTATGGCCGGTTGACCAGCTGTCCTTTCGTGTCCTTATTGAGCTTGTGGCTAAATAATAACAGCCGCACGGGTCGATCTTTAAGGTTAAGCAACGCTTGCCGAGGTCGGTCTGTGGATGGGTGACCATCTTAACATATCGAGATTCCTCCGTGCCTCGGAAAGCACGTTAAGCCGTTGGTTCCGGCTGTCATTTGTACATCTTTGGCAGACGTTACGGATTGTCAGAAGCCAGAAAATCTGTACCAGTCCTGCCAAGAAGTACAGGTACCTATAACCCAGTTAATGGGTTGTGGGGGTCGGGTAGGCAGCCGCTCCACGTAAAATACTGGTATTCAGCTGAATCCGGTTTGACTGGTAGCCGACCCCAATGTAGTTGGGAAAAGGCTAGGCCATAGATGTATGTCGATGACAACATTGACAACTGGATTTGATGAAGAATGCTTTGTATAACCTTGAGAGAAGCGTAGTATAGAAGTTGATTACAGTTGGTTTGTAACACTAGGTGAAACTTATCGTTCAATCTCAAGTTGGGTTAAGTTGGGTTTACTGTACCTAAGAATTGTCCTTAATAAAAGCCAGTAGATTATAGTTTAAATATCGAATAGCCTATCCAAGGTCCCTTCTATCTCTTTACCAAGATTCATCAAAATCTGTTGGGCCATTTAGACGCAAAAGCGATACAAAGAAAAAACGAACTCACTTGCGCATTTATAATTATTTAGGAGACTGATGGCCTGTTTCACCACCTACGATTAAGTTCCCTTTCATTTACTTGGCAGTTAATTCCATACAAATTATGTTCCATTTTCGAATTTATTCGGTGATAATTGGCTATTCGGAGGTCGTGAACAGGCCCTTAAGGTACCTACGATGCCAGGGTTGCGGAATTTGTTCGAAAGAGTCACCGCGGCCCTGGAACGCAAAGGGCTTTAGAAGGAACACGGATGGGTTTTAGTCAGTAAGAGTCTGACACGCCCTTCCGCTCCACCCAGAGCGGAAGAAGTAATGTAATGATTGCCTATCCTTAAAAAAAAAAAAGGTACCTACGATCCTGCATTGGAAAAATGCATTTTCATATGATCCATTGAAATGGTTTTACGAATTGTCGTTTCCCAAGATTGTATGTTGGTCCTTTTGTAATTTGACTTAGACTTTTCTATTGTAATGTGGTTAAGATAAAAACAAATATTGTCCATCATCCATTTTCGGGTAGCCTTATGTAGGTTTGATAAGTAACAAAAACTTTCTCCGCAAATCAAACATAGAAAACACATGTTCTAATAAAAGCTACTACTCGTAAAATGCCAACCCATTAACACAACGCAAAAGCAATCAAAACCTCAGCTTGCTGCTCAAAGGTCAGCCATCATTCTGTCAGGTGGCAACATAGCTGCCACTATTCCTGAAGGCAAACCCCACTAGGTAGATATGGCGGCTCGAATGAATTCTTGATGCCCACCAAAATGTCAGGGCAAATGGAATAACATATGAGGGACGGCTTCATCAGACGAAATCCTGATCAATATTTGAGTGGTGATTATGGATTTCCTGATCAGCTTTGTTTTCAACCGACTTCAAAAGTGATGGTTATCAAGTTTTTTTATGTATATTCGGGAATAAATCCATCACTTATATATACGGATTTAAAAAATATTTTTTGTTCGAAAGAGGTTGATGCCGAAATGGTCCCATTTAAATTTCGTAAAGATCTGATGAAGAAATTCGGAGATAGACAATTAAATTGAAATGGACTGGTTGAAATGTTTGAAATGTTGTTGTGCTTGTAACAACAGCACTAAAAAGCGAAAAATAAAAATCTTTCAAATTTAATATAAATTTTAAAATAAATTTAAAATACAAATGAACTTTTCATTTGTATTTTGTAGTGGTTTTTATTTGGGTTGTTTTTTTTTGTAAAAGTTAATTTATTGCTTACTGAACCATTCATACCTGCCCCTACTATCACTTGTCATTACCATCATGAATCCATGGTGAAAAAGGAATAATGCTATTCGTCTTGTGTAGCTCCGTCTCTCTCTCACAACTAAGTACATAATTTAACTCCAGGAAATCGCCAATTCGTTGATTTATAACCCACGAAAAAAAACGAAGGAGGTTCTTCAAGTCAACTTTTTTTTATGATCCATTGATCATTTATAATTTTTACAGACAAGTACGATTTTAGCTTTTGAGTTCAAGTAACTTAGCCCTAATAAAAATGTCTGCAATTCCTCCTGTTTCTTTCTTTACAAGGCGCTAACTAAAAACGGTAGATAACAAGCTACTACAAAACGATTGACAGTTATGCTAGGTTTACAACGAGCCGACATTCGTGAAAAACGCATCGCTTACGGCTAAGTGTTAGGCTGCGTTTCCACCAGAGATGTGCGAGAATGCGAAGCAAGGGATGTGTTTGTTATGAACCTACAATCGCTTCATTTACCTGGCCTCGCTCAGCGCAAGCGATTCCATTGGTTCTTAACAAACACATCCCTCGCTACGCATCCTTGCACATCTCTGGTGGAAAGGCAACCTAAGGCAAGTTGTTTGTTACGAGCAAATGTGCGTCAAGAAAGGCATAATTGCGTCTTTAATATGACAATACGGATGTCTGTCACAACACTGAGAGCTACAAACAATATGAAGAAGGTAGGTACAGATATTCTATTTCACGAAGTCCGTTTGACTATGAATGTTGTAAGGTCTGTACGTGCACACTGTTTTAGTGTGCGTAACCTCGGGAGCGCTCAGTCACGATCGCGACGCGGTCAGAGTCACTAGTGTTTTGTTAAAGTTAAAGTTTGTGAAGAGTAACGTCAGCATGGCAAGTAAACGCAGAAAAGTTGTCCACAGTGAGGTAACATTTTTTTTAACTATTGTTACTACTTTTTGTGTGCTATTAAGAGTTTATCTATCTAATATTATGAAACTTGTTACTTAAATAGGTATTTCGATTTGGTTTTGTTCTAGGGTCGAAGCATGATAGCTAGCGTTTATCATTTCCTGCGAGAAGAGTATGAATTCACAAAATCAGTTGCGGAACCTAACTGTGATTTGTCTCATTTACGAGATATTACAAGGCGTACAGCTGAGGCTACAGGTGTTTCTATGAAAACTGTTCAACGGATATTAAAAGAAGAGAAGGAATTGCCATCCTGCTCATCAAATTTCACTTCTCCTATGAAGAAAAGAAGAAAGCGGGATAGTAAGATAGAAATAGATAATTTTACAGCCGATGTTGTTCGCAGTACTATACAAAATTTCCATGTCATCCATAAAGAAATTCCAACGTTGGCTAAGTTAAAAACTGTATTAAATGAAAAAATTGGTTTTGATGGTTGTATCGAAACTGTTCCTCAATTGTTACTGAAGTTAGGTTACAAGTGGCGTAAAACAGAGAATAACCGTAAAGTTTTGACGGAGCGTCATGATATACAAATGTGGCGTTTAAAATTTTTGAAGAAGATGTCAGAATATCGCAGTCAAGGTCGCCCAATTGTGTACACTGATGAAAGTTATGTCCTTTCAACACACGTGCGAAACAACACCTGGGCACAAAAGAAAGAGAGTACACCATTCTTAAAAAAAATTAGCACAGGCACTCGCTTTATATTAGTGCATGCGGGTACAAAGGATGGATTTATTGAAAATGTTTCATTGATTTATAAAGCCAACTCAACAGCTGGCGATTACCATTCTAATATGAGCTACGATAATTATGTTAAATGGCTAAACGAAAAACTTTTACCCAATTTATCCCCACGCTCTGTCATTGTCTTAGACAATGCTTCATATCACAACACACGGACTGAAAAACTACCGACGTCGGCTACAAAGAAAGCAGACATGCAGCAATGGCTCAGGGATAAGGGTGTAGCATTTGAGCAATCTCTCCTTAAATTGGAATTGTACGATATTATAAAAAAACACAAAGATGAACACATAACGTATAAAATTGATGATTTTATTACGAGCAAGGGTATTGATGTCATACGTCTTCCCCCCTATCACCCAGAATTAAATGCTATTGAAAATATTTGGGGTATTGTAAAAAATTATATCGCATCAAAGAATATCGAAAAACATGACGAACATAGAAAGACTGATCTTTGAAAGCTTGGATAGAGTAACCAGTGAAACATGGCAAAAAACCTGTGCTCATGTTGAAAAAATTTAAAAAGAATACTTAAAATACGTTGACCTGGATTTTGAGTTCATAATTAACTTAGGGAACGATTCTGACGAAAGCGAATCAGAAACTGAATTTGATAGTGATTAAGTGCTGATTTTTTTGTTTCTTCTCTGTAATAAATAAAAATATTATTTACTTTCAACTGTTGTTTCTTTTCTCTGCAACTTATCATTCTAATAGCTAAATATTATTTACTTAAATTGTCTATATACTTAATTTATTAAATAAATATATAATGCGTGTCAGATTTCTTTCCTAACGCTACCTACGTTTACACACACTAGCGCGCCTATCCCTACACGTCACTACTACAACCAGAGCCAAACGGACTTCGTGAAATAGAATATCTGTAATAGAAGTTACTTACTACGATTTCTGAATGACGAATTTGAAGTTGAGTTTTTGTCAAGCTCTAGAACGTTGGTACCAAAGACGGAATTGACACTTTTTTAACACCAAAATGCTATTCAATCCAGAAATTAGCATAGTTTGTTATATTATACGATTAACTGTTGTATCGCGGCCGGTTTCAATAACGTATCTACCTTTAACCAACTATCAAATTACCTACCAACAGTAGCTAAAACGTCATGTTTGCCTTTCAAAGTTAGTTAGTGTGGGGACACTAAAACGACGAATATGCATACTCTCCATACGGAGAATACAAGTGAATGCCAGATCCACCTATATTCGCCGTTATTTATCATCAGTCCTTTAAAGTCTACTGGAACTATCACAAAGCATTATCCTGGCACAAAACTCAATTAAAATCTCTCGAAGATAACGCCTCAGCGTAGTCCTTTTTGCAACAGCCGCCATGCTTGATTTAAAAAAAAAGTGTCCACGGATATAAAATAACAAAAAGGCAAAAGGTGCGACATTGTCGCGTTAGATTTCCACGCGGATTACCGAAGCTGTGGAAATTGAGTCGCAGATTCATTTCCTGAGTCGAGCAAAGTTTTCACTCGCTGCTTTCGAGGGAAAATATTTTTATGTTGGTGCTAATCTTGTTTCAATAAATGGGTTTGGTTTAATAGGTAGGTAAATTGTATGGAATTTGGATTTCAGTCTTATTCATAAAAACTTGATAAAACAACAGCTTAAATACTGATAAGCAGGTTTTTAATTCAATATTTTATGGAGAATTTAAAATTAGAATCTCTTGAACAGTATTTTAACTTATAGTAGGCGCCAGATAATCGTGGAATATCGGTCATTGACCCACCTACATTTATTGACATTGTTAATTTGAAAACGGAATTAATGACACAAAACTGTCCCGAATCATCATCTCTCGTGATCCTTAACATTGTCTAATAATGAAAAACGATTCATATTTAATTGTTCAGGTACCTATGAGCAGTTATTAGGGAAAGGTCAATATACTTTATTCCACATTTATCTGGCGCCTACTATAGTAATGGTTAAAAAAAATATATAAACAAGGGGGTAATTGTTTACAGATAATTTTCTAAATAAGCACGTTTTTGTTTCATTTAAGTTCTTAAGCAATGATAAAGGTATATTTCTGTGATCTTTATTTATCGATGGTGACAGCCATTAAGAATGCCTGTTTGTGAATTAAAAACTCCTAAACGGTAATATTTTGGTAAATCGAAATCATGTTTGGATTGGCGTTGATTAGGTACATCCTTGTTTTGTTAAAAACAGGTGTTTTTTTTAATAATGTTACTTATTAACAACGACTTTGGCCTCCAAGATTCACCATGTTACCGATTTTCATTAAATGTGAAGGAAATTCATAATAATAATAAAATCTTGGGACAACTCACACACGGTCATCCGATCCCAAACTAGGCAGAGCCTGTGCTATGGCAACCAGACAACTGATAAACATACTTTTTTATTTCTAAATACATACATATTACAATTTACACCCAGACACAGAACAAATGATCATGCTCATCACACAAAGATTTGTCCTGGGTGGGAATCGAACCCACGACCTCCTGTTTAGCAGTCAGGGTCACTAACCACTCCGCAAACAGGCCATTCATTTCATGTAGCAATGATTCTAATTTATATAATTACTAATGTTCCCTCGTCGTTATTTTATTTAAGTTGTCCACCTCTCCCTCGTTCATTTTCTAGGCATCCCCCTAAACAGTGCATCGTTCCATGGGGGGTGTAACTCAATGGTAGAGTGTCTGCTTCTAACGCTGAATGTCCTGGGTTCAAGCCCCAGCACCTCCAAGCTTTTGCTTTTAAGTGATTATAGGTCATATATCAAATAAGGCTGAGATTTAGCGTTAGAACGTTTTTAAAGAACGCTGGGAAGAAGTGGAACGGCAAAATCCTCAACAACAGAATTTCAACCGGTTGCAGACACAGAGCTGAGCTAAATTAATTCACCTGATTTCGCGTAACTGAGACATTAATTCGTTTCGCATAAGGACTTGTTACATGGTTTTGGTCTGCACAAAAGTTTAAAAATTGCTTCAGCCGGGAGTTAAGCTTACGCTAGTCTTATCGCACCCTTACAATGAAAGTCACCTAATTCAAAATTCCTGTTTTGATATAAACTGATCTTAAAAAGCATACTCTAAAACCCTGTGGTACAAAAGAGTCCAAATTATGAGTGGGAAAGGGCAGCTTGTGGGAGGGTTTTTTTTTAACCGAACACTACTTTTTTTAAGATTTTCTTGCTTGTCGCAATTTTTGCGTTAGGTCACTTTAATTCTAAAGGTGCGTTATATTAAAATAAAAAATCGACTTAGGTACCTAAGAAGTTGAAAAAATACGTCATCTTTACAAATTCAAGATTACAAACCATGAAATACCTTCAAATCCCACCAACTCGCTCAAATACAAATAAAAAAAAAGTCATTCAAAGAAATCTCAGCACGTCGTTTGTGCATTACCGATAGGGGGCGCCACAGCTATGATTGACAGCTAATAACCGAAGATTTCCCATGGGGGCGCACAATTTGTCCCCTACACACCATGGGTTTTCCGCGGAGTCATAGAAATAGGCTATGGCTTTTGAGCAACATCATAACCTACATGAGGTTATGATGTGAAGAAATATTTTATTCAACTTATAAGTTTTTTTTTTGCATTATTTTCTCAAGACCAGTCAGGGACATAATATCCATGTAGGTCAATAAAGAAAAAAATAATATCATTTTTGCTAATGTGTATTTCGTTCTTTTATTTTGCTTTAATAGGAGTGACCCTTATCGGCAATCGATCGCAAGCGCCTTCGGATAAATTAACAGCAAATTTTTAGTTCGTCAATAAACTGAGAAAATAATATTGGATCTCAATCTCAATATTATTATGTAAGTTTTAGTACACTACATTCATCGGGGGTGTAACTCAGTGGTAGAGTGTCTGCTTCGCATGCTGAAAGTCCTGGGGTCAAATCCCAGCACCTCCACACTACCTTTTTGGAAAACTAACCACTATCCAAGTCATGTCCTCCACTCGACTCTATTATTTAGATGGTTATAATTATCTTGTATTTCAATTCAATTATTTTTTTTATGTTATGGCTCCATCGATCAACATTCGATGATTTTGCCAATGTCTAGGTACGAGATGGCAATAGTCGGTTCTCAGTTACGATACGTTTTGGAAGACTATTGGTCAGTTTTTATAGCGATGTCATCCATTATTCTCCGAGCTAAAAAGGACAATATATTTTTTGTTAATACTTTTAAGACGACACATATAAGTGTTAAAACATCAAGTAATATCTTGTATTTAATTTGATTGATTATTCGAGAGTTTTTTTTCTCTTGACATAGTTAATGATTCGATTGGAGTGGAGGAAGTTTACTTATATGTAGTACCTACCTATAGGCCTAAATATTTACTGGGCTAGTTAGTTGCCAGGCGTCCTGATAAAAACGGACATAGTCAGGCTTTAAGGATGCGAATCCGGCCAAATTAGACCGTGTCCGGCCTGTCCGGCCTGTCCGGCTTTTGTTAGGCTTTTTATTTTACCATATTTTCACTGTAAATTGTATTATAAAGAAGATTGATTCTTTCATTGTACTTAACTTAAAATGGTTTCAATTTGATGAGTCCTGGATTTACTTACAATAATGCTACTAAATATTATTTTAAAGACACAATCCTGAATAGGATAAGTTGTCCCGCTTTTTTATTATTATATTTTACGTAAATTCCGGCATTTAATTAGCTGGTCGGTTTTATGACCTGATAACCCTAACTGGCCTGAATGTGACGTTTTCTCAAAACAGTTGAATGCAAGAAGTTGTAAAGTGCCCGTGTAAACTTTTAAGAATAATATATCATGAGCTTCTCTCAAGCATTCTACCCACAATTTGACTGGCATTAAGTCTATATAAATAGAATATAGTATAGATGTTCAGCCGTTATCGTTCAGCATACAATATTAACATCATGCCATTACGCGGAGAGCTTTTTACGCGCGCAGACCGACCGACGGATAATCTGTCAGAAATCATAGATGACAGGCGTCTGGAAGTGTCTTGGATTTTATAGAATTCCTAGATGGTTATCGGTTTAATTTTTAAGTGTAGCAGACTTACGTTTTTTTTTTGATTCACATAAGTATCAACTAATTAGGAAAAAGAGAAAACTTAATACCGTTACAGTAATATTGTCTTGACGTATGGGCATAATTTTTGAAGTGAAAACTTCTTTTGGCGCGTTGAGGACTTTTTGGGTGAACAGATTTCATGGAACTCGCGTCATCGTCACCGAGCGCTTTCCATGAGCTATATGTATACTGTTATATGTATATATATGTGTACTTTTTGGGTGAACAAAAATCATGGAACTCGCGTCATCGTCACCGAACGCTTTGGGTGAACAAAAATTATGGAACTCGCGTCATCGTCACCGAACGCTTTAGCTTTCGCTTAATTTTCACTTCTATCGGCAGTCCCTAAAGACTGCTTCGCATGTTTTTTTTATCAATAGGAGATACGAGGACCATTCTTTTAATAAACATAATTCTTGAACTTTTCAAACATATCAATATTGAGTAACTACGCTCAAGCAGTCATGAATGAAGCCCAACCACTTCCATATCCCTAAGATCCACGGACTCTAACTAATCATAGGCGCTCATTGGGCACGGGCACATGGCGATAAATCCAACTGCCTTCACTATAACTCACACTGAGAGCTACCCCTAATTAAGGGTAGCGGTAAAAATAATTACCTGTCATGTTTCTAGTGGCGCTGTGTTCGTTTCATATTGAAATATCTTCAATTCTTCATGTTGGGCTGAAGATATTAAAGAGATGTTTCAAAAACTTAAGAAAAAAAAGCAATTTTCGATTTTTAAAAGATATGGCTTTAAGTAGAACCACAACTGTATCAACAACTTCTACTTAAAAATGACTTAAAATGGTTCCATTGTAATCGGAAAAAATATACCTACCTATTCATAATTTACCTTTTTTTTTAAGGATGGGAAATCTACAAATGACTTCTTCCGCTCTGGGTGGAGCGGAAGGGCGTGTCAGACTTTTACTGACTAAAACCCATCCGTGTTCCTTCTAAAGCCCTTTGCGTTCCAGGGCCGCGGTGACTCTTTGAACAAATTCCGCAACCCTGGCAATTTTTAATTTACCTACATATTCTTTTTAAGAAAGTAGTCCCCAAACTAAGCAACTAACGGTCTAGTTGGGGGCCACAATCTTACTAGAGGACCACAAATTTTGACTACTTATTTTTTTTTTATTTTAGAAAGCTTTAGGCAACCCTTTGCATGCGATATATTAATGAGTGACGTAATAAACATGAGTTTTATGTGTCATCAAAAATCTAAAGAGATTGTAAAATATTAATGAGGCAAATGTGAATCCCAAGTAATACGCAATTCCCACATACAAGACTATTAAATAATTTAATATTCTTCTTTAGTATTAGTCATTTGTAGGAGACATCAAGTCAACCCTTTCTTACCGCATATTAATTGTTGGCTCAATAAACATGAAGTTTTATGAGCCAAAAATGTAATAGAATATCTAATAAACCTGATATTATATTAACTAATCTTATTTGGACTCTATATTTTATAACGTTGAATATAAAAACTGGCCAAGTGCGAGTCAAACTCTCACACGAACGGTTCCGTACCGTTAACCGAATAAAGTACGTTTCTTGTATGGGAGCCCCTTTAATTTTTAATTTTATTTTATTTTATTATCTATTTGTCGGTAGCGGCAAAATAAATGCACACTCTGTGGAAAGTCCAATTGTCAACCTATTACGGTTCTATTACGAGTGAGATACAGCCCACTGACAGACAGAAGGACGGACGGACGGACGAACTGATAGCGTAGGCTTAGTTACAGGGTTCCGTTGATTACCCTCCGGGTACGGAACCCTAAAATAACGTAATATCACGTATATATGTCATTCGAGAAGACTTCGGAACAAGCTTTGAATACTTTCAAAACTGACTCAATCAAATAAATGTGTATTGATGTACCTACCTGAAAATAATCTGCTATAACAACTTTATTATATTAATGCATGAAAATGAGTTATAGAATTATACCGCGTTAATAAAAATAGCAACTTTCACAAAGCTAAATTCCATAATGAGTGTACATTTCAAATTCGATCTATTAAATATTATTATTGTTAAATAATAATATTTAATAGATCGAATTTAGAAACAAAATCTCTATCAAACGGCATCACAATTTCAAAACATACAAAAATGTACTGACGTGATTTTAGACCTTAAATAAATGACGGAATGACATTAACAGTTATGCACAAATTAGCCTCCTAACATCCGTCATTTATGACAACTATCCAACCCCTTCGACGCCTCTGTTTTAATTGCTCACTATGTTTCACGACATTTGACAAACACATGTCTTCATATTAAAAGCAATAAATATTAAATATTATTATGTATAAGTAGTACAAATAGTAAAGACCGACCGAATTTTCGGTTTAAGTTTCGGCCAGTTTCGGCCTAAAAATCTGTTTTCAGCCACAGTTTCGGCAAAAAATTGACCGAAACTCAGTATTCGTTAGTGTCGTGCGTCGTTCGGCTTACTTCGGGTGTGTTCGTTGCCTGTAAGTAGACTAGTTAGGATTTCTAAACAAAAAGAACAATACAAGATTTCAATAAACTACCATCAAAAGATCGTTGTGAACACTATAATTAAAATATTAAGACTAAGAAACTCTAGGTAATAGTGATTTTTGACAAAGTTAACTTACATGAATACCTGTTTCAATCGGACATTTTTTTTTAAGGGTGGTAAATCATCAAATGACTTCTTCTGCTCTGGGTGGAGCGGAAGGGCGTGTCAGACTCTTACTGACTAAAACCCATCCGTGTTCTTTCTAAAGCCCTTTGCGTTCCAGGGCCGCGGTGACTCTTTCGAACAAATACCGCAACCCTGGCAGTTCAATCGGACACTAGAAGTGTAGCAATAAATAGTGACTTTATAGGTACAGATCAGTCAACACATATTACTAATTTATTTATGGCTATAAATTAATTGGATTGATTTTCAACCAAGCCTTCGCCACCGCGTCCTAATAAGTGACTATATATAATAGTATTATGACATGGCTACGCCATTTAACTTTAAACCTTATCGCTTTTAGCAATAAATTAAATATTAATATTAAACATTTACTAACGGGGCCTCTGCGAGTTTGCTTCGGTCCCTCATACGCCTATCGAAAGTCCAGGACTGTAGGATTCCGAGATTGTCAAGAAAAATATTAGAAAAAGATATATACAGGGTGTCCCAAAACTCAACGTCAAGCCGAAACGGGGTGACAGGATTGATCATAACCATCACGAGAAAAATCTGAAAAAAAATCTATCCCATGCAGTTTGAAAATTATGGGCATTTTAAGAAAAACCTAGAAATTTGATCAAACTGTACCATTTTTCGGTTATTGTGGTTATTATTTTTTATTTTTGTTCATTTGAACTTTAGAAACGTAATCCTAAATAACATTTCTAGAATCCCAATAAAAAATAATGACACAATTGCCTCAAGTTCCCGAGAATTGAGACTATTTGTTAAACTACGAATTTAAAATTTTCAAGATTCGTCGACTTTGACAGGCCCTCCTATAAAAAAAATGTACTAGAGTGCCTTGGCAAGTAGCATTAAAAGTTGGCGCATTTAATCAGAATTCTAAAATGGTACAATACTTGTTAGTTCCATACAATAGAAAAGAGTAAAAAAATTAAAACCTCAAGTAACCCGATTTTTGCTATCAGATTTTACTCAGTTAAAATGTTTTTAATTCGCACAAGCTCTAGGTAGGTTCTTAATTTTAAGGCAAAATGATGAGAGAGATGGATAATGGGTATGTTTGCCATGAGTGAGCGAGACAGATAGTGACGCCACGCATTGAGACGGAGATGCGTCGTTTAAACGAGTGCGAATGAAACAGATAGATGCTATGGCATCTATCTGTTTCATTCGCACTAGTTTCAGCCAAGCAAATGGCTACGCTACCAGTCCGACACCAACCAGTTAGTACGTTTCGCTCATTCGTCTACTGCGCACGTTCGTATTCGTATTAATTATTTTACTAATTTTACTAACTTTTTTTCACTTTGGTAAAAGTGGCGTCACTATCTGTCTCGCTCACTCATGGCGAACATACCCATTATCCGTCTCTCTCATCATTTTGTCTTAAAATTAAGAACCTACCTAGAGCTTGTGTGAATTAAAAACATTTTAACTGAGTAAAATGAGATAGCAAAAATCGGGTTACTTGAGGTTTTAATTTTTTTACTCTTTTCTATTGTATGGAACTAACAAGTATTGTACCATTTTAGAATTCTGATTAAATGCGCCAACTTTTAATGCCACTTGCCAAGGCACTCTAGTACATTTTTTTTATAGGAGGGCCTGTCAAAGTCGACGAATCTTGAAAATTTTAAATTCGTAGTTTAACAAATAGTCTCAATTCTCGGAAACTTGAGGCAATTGTGTCATTATTTTTTATTGGGATTCTAGAAATGTTATTTAGGATTACGTTTCCAAAGTTCAAATGAACAAAAATAAAAAAGAATAACCACAATAACCGAAAAATGGTACAGTTTGATCAAATTTCTAGGTTTTTCTTAAAATGCCCATAATTTTTAAACTGCATGGGATAGATTTTTTTTCAGATTTTTCTCGTGATGGTTATGATCAATCCTGTCACCCCGTTTCGGCTTGACGTTGAGTTTTGGGACACCCTGTATATATATATTTTTAAATTGGTCCCAACCTAAATATATTTAGAAGTACCTATTTTCATCTCTGTTAGTCAACAAAATAAAACGCGCGCCTTAGTTCCCTCAGAGAAGCGGAACCTTCTCTATCCGCAATCAGTTGTCAATTATAAATCAACACGATACAATTAAAATCCACTAAACGCCGACATCGGCCCATAACATCAGTCGTATGTAGACAATATCAACCCTCCACTGCCGTGTATTAATTAGTAGCTACATAAACTGACAGTCGTATTAGAATGTCACATTCAAACATGCATCGAAATTTAACGTTCAAGTTTGATTTGGGAAAACTTTATCGTTTTAAATAGTGATTCATGTAACAGTAAATACTTAGACATTAAATAAAATCTGTGAACTGCTGTAGTTTTGATCACTCCACTCATTCGGTATTTATCCACTGCCCAATAAAATTTCGTCTGAAAACATGCTACAGAGTCGTATCCTGTTACTTTTTGCAAGTCAATCAATCAACAATGCTGGAGTCGGCTTCCACCCAAACCAGAATCAGCCGAATACTAGTATTTTATCTGAAACGACTGCCCATCTGACCTTCGCAACCCAGTAACTGGGTATCACGGTAATTCTTGGCAAAACCGGTGTCAGATTCAATAATAATCATCATCATCATTTCAGCCAAAAGACGTCCACTGCTGGACGTCCCCTAAGCTTTGCCACAACAGCCGGTCCTGTGCGTCTCGCATCCATCGGCCATCGGTCCACCTTGTGGGAGGCCTTCCAACGCTGCGTCTTCCGGTACGCGGTCGCCACTCCAGAACTATTCGGCTCAATAATAAACATAATTAAAATCAACTTAATGCCGAGATCGGCTCATAACAGGAGTCGTTTGTGGCCACTATCAACCCTCACCGCGTGTATTAATTGCTGGCTCTCCAAGCAACGCCCGATAATGTTTGATTGATGCCGACGATACGGCCGTAAGGGGACGCTCATGCGGTCACGAAATATTGATGCGATTCGATTGTGTGGCTTTAGTTCAGATTTTTGATATGGGGTTATGAATGGTTAAATACAATAAAATTTTCCTATCGTGTATTTAAACTTGTAAGATTTATCCTTCAATTGATAAACATAGATACCTACGACAGTTGAAACATTATATTGTTCATGTCCAAACGCCTTAGCTGAAAAGAAAATTTAAGCAGCACACAAGAAATTCAAGAGTTTTCCGCCAACTCATGAAAGAACATGACATTTGTGATAAAATAATAAAAAAACATTTAATTCTATGATTGTTCGCTCATATGTTTGTTAAAGGGTGTATCTGGAAGTCTGGTCCGATATCTAAAATTTTTATTCCTGATAGCATCACTATTACTGAATGGCTCTAATTATTTTTATCCTAGAATAAATGCAAAATGTGGAATAGGACGCCGGGGGTTCATTAAACACTAGTTTTTATACGTTTAAAATTCATAACTTTTATCGCTTCTCCCACTAATACATACAATAGACAAAAAAGCAACGGGTTGCACTCCGGGAGTGCCGGCAGAAGTGAAAACTTGAACATTAACGTTGTGCATTTTTGATATTTTGGAATGGTTAGGGAATAATTTCGCACGAATTGCATATGCATGCATTGTGGCATATATTTTCGCCGCGCAGTAGAAAGAGAGGGGTATATTACTTCCTCTCCTACGCCGCGCCGCGCCGGCGGCTGACTCTCCCTCCGTCTTACGAAATTTCGATCAGGTCACGTGTCCTGACGCGAGTTTAACATTTTTTACCCATCCAAAAAAATACACAACGCCGCTAAAGAAGTTTTCGCTTCAAAAATATCTTGCGACTTTTAATTGCATCATCGCGAGTCCAGTACACACGCGCCCTAACCCTCGATATCCACAAGGATATTCCGTTACACGCGTCATTAAGGGATGGTAAGCGTTACACACGTCGGAGGGTTATCGGCCCGACATACTCTTTGATTACCGATACGTAATCAACTATTATGTCGTATTAGTGACTATGGAAATTTTGTCGGAGCTTTGTTTATTATAATGAGTGGTAGTTGTAGATTGTACGGGAGTTACTGTTAATGTTTGGTAAATCAAGAAGATTCCTACGGGAAACTTATTATAGACAGCTAGTAATCTTAATCCTTATAAATTCGCATTGATTTTTACGCGTTGGTTTTAATTTAAATGGCTTTAGAAAAGGGTTGTTTAACTATTTTTGGTGTAAAATCCATACTTAATATTATAAATGCGAAAGTGTGTTTGTCTGTTACCTCTTCACGCTTAAACCGCTGAACCGATTTAGATGAAATTTGGGTATGGAGATAGTTTGACTTATGGGGATGGATATAGAATAGATTTTATCCCTGAAATCATCCATTATGGGTGTAAAATGGGTTAAATATTTATATTTTAAAAATTAAAAATGGTTACCCAAAGTAACTATTCCACGCGGACGAAGTCGCGGGCAAAAGATAGTTGGCTATATTTTGTCTATTTATCTACCTGTCTTAGCTAATTAACAATATTCATAAGTTACACACATCAATCTCCCTTGCCACTTCACAACGGTAACGACAGTCTCAGAATCACATCAATAGTACCAACATTTGATACAATTTTTATACCCACCTTTGACCATAATCTTACATTCCTCAATACCCCACGAACGCGACATCATCATCTGCCTAGCCTTTTCCCAACTATATTTGGGTTGCCTTCTAGTCCAGCTGAAGACCAGCTGAAGACCAGTATTTTGCACGGAGCAAATAATGATGATAATGATCTCATTCTCTCAATTTAAACCATTTTATTTTCATTTTTATTATGAATGTACTATGCCGACTATTGTTTTTAACTGTTAACCATTATTTAATTTAATGTTTAATGCAGTTTCACAATTTCACAAATTTTTGCATGCCTAATGTAAGGTAGATTGTACAAGGCTCACCCATCTTACTGTAACACCTTATTTTAAGTACCTGTACCCAATCTTAGCAAATAAACTCTATTTTCCTTTTACTTTATTCCTCAGTCCACTACAATCGTGTCGTGACAACCCAGAAGTAACCACACTACCATTTAGTAACATTTCACATTCAACAAGCATGTCATTTGTCACAATAACGGCAATTAAAGTGACACCACGTGAAGGAGTCACGCCATCCTCGACTATGAACCTTAATATGTTAATTTCACTATTAATTATAATGTGAACATGTTGGTCGGCGACCCACGCGAATTTGTAATTAGTGGGATCAGTTATTGTGCTGGTATGTGGGCATCTTTATTGCCTTTGTTAAAGTACCAAAATTTCTTGCAGAAGCTTTCATCCCTCAAAGGTATTATTATAAACAGCTCAGCTTTCAGCTTCTCTATATACCTTAAATGCAACCTCCAATATCAAGATCCTGATAGCTACACCCTGGAAATATTTAAGGCAAGAGTGAATAGGTTAATAGGTTACCTTCTAGGCAAGCGTGCTCCATCTTCGACCACAATCGCTTACCATCAGGTGAGACAGTGATCCAACGCGTGCCTATCAATAGTAAAAAAAAACCAGACAAGTGCGAGTCAGACTCGCGCACCGAGGGTCCCGATCGAGTCTTGATTTTTGACGAGTATACATTACCTACGGATACATCAATGTACGTCACGGTCATTTCTTCAACCGAAAATATAAGTTTGTATTCGCATTTTTTTTTATATTATAAAAGAACAAATTCCTTATTTTCGGACTTTTTCCTGTACTTATACTGTAAGATATATCTTCTTGGAAAATTTTAGGACTGTGGGTCAACGGGAAGTACCCTATAGGTTTTTATTCCCTTGCGAGCGTCAAATAATGCACCATAAACGGAGCTTAAACGGCCTTATCTTTAGATTGCGTTGACTTAGAAGTTTGGGTTTTTCACTGATCCAAGAGATAGCTGTTCTTAATACTTGGAGCTAATTTCATTCCTTTACGCGTTCCTGAGAAAAAGGTCTTCACAGACAGACAGACAGACGGACAACAAAGTGATCCTATAAGGGTTCCTTTTTTGCCGACTGAGGTACGAAACCCAAAAAAAATATTTGGTCAATCCATGTACCAAGTTTCCTCGGAATCCGTTCAGCTGTTGCAGAGGTTACAAATTAACAGGCAGACAGCGGTACTTTCGCATTTATGATATTAGTAGATATGGATTATCTACCTTATTCCACAGTTATAAAGAATTTCACTATTACATTCTGGATAATTGCAAAGAAATATTAGATTATAAACTTTGGATATACAGAGTGTTCCAGAACTCAACGTCAAGCCGAAACGGGGTGACAGGATTGATCATAACCATCACGAGAAAAATCTGAAAACAAATCTATCCCATGCAGTTTGAAAATTATGGGCTTTTTAAGAAAAACCTAGAAATTTGATCAAACTGTACCATTTTTCGGTTATTGTGGTTATTCTTTTTTATTTTTGTTCATTTGAAATTTGGAAACGTAATCCTAAATAACATTTCTAGAATCCCAATAAAAAATAATGACACAATTGCCTCAAGTTTCCGAGAATTGAGACTATTTGTTAAACTACGAATTTAAAATTTTCAAGATTCGTCGACTTTGACAGGCCCTCCTTTAAAAAAAATGTACTAGAGTGCCTTGGCAAGTGGCATTAAAAGTTGGCGCATTTAATCAGAATTCTAAAATGGTACTATACTTGTTAGTTCCATACAATAAAAAAGAGTAAAAAAATTAAAACCTCAAGTAACCAGATTTTTGCTATCTCAATTTTGCGAGTTTAATATTTTTTAACCATCCCAAAAAGTGCACAACGCCGCTAAAGAAGTTTTTACTTCAAAAATCGAAAACAATAACATTGTGTCCTACGGCTGCGCCAAATAGGTCCAGTTCGGCAACAACTAAGAGTTGCCTGACGCTGGTTTTCAACTGAATCTTACGTTGAAGTGAAGGTACGGACGTAAACCAGATAACACGATACTCCTTGGTAAGAAATTTGATTAAACTACTGTTGGTACTCTGAATTTCTGTTTACCACTCTCGAGGGGCATCATTATGTATGTCTGCAATATGAAATAGCTAGCTTTTGTTTTCGTATTTTCCCGTTCACGTACAGCCTATATATATATAGCCTTCTTCGTGAATGCTCATATACAAAAAGAATTTTCGAAATCCGTCTGGTAGTTCCAGAGCATTGTAGATTAGCGCGTCCAAACATACAATCAAACAAACTCTTCAGTTTTATTATATTAGTATAGATTGTCGACTACTTATTGTAAATTAAATTTTATATTGATACATAAGTAATGTGTTTTATCTCCAAACGTATCTTACCTCTCGCATACTACGTAGATCTCAAATACTAAGGTGCACTTTTAGCGTACCATTTAAAAAAACCAAACTAAATCCACCGAGGATCGTCCCCAAATAAATTCTGTGCCGATGTCATTACCCCCAAACTTCTAAAGACACCGTACCCCACATATGTGTAATCCCCTAATTTGATACTGCTTTTAATTAAACAATTTAACGTGTCGGTCTCGTAGACCCCCCCCCCTCAACCTCCTACCTCATCCCCCTCCGTACCGTGCCTGTGATTTATTGCCCAGACACCTGGATGCTGTGATGTATTGAACACATTACATGTGCGAAAAATGGAAAACTTGGCCCAAGAGGGATTTAGATGACAAAAACGACAACGACAAAAACATTCTTTTCGATTGAGCGATTTACAAAAAAAACTAGTCGACTTTTGGTTTGTGGACTTGATTAAACTGTATTTAAGTTTATTTAAAGACTACAAAATAATCTGAACCTATGATTAATTTAAAGTTATAATAAAATACAGCCATTAGAATCCGGCTCCGCCTTAAGCTGGACTTCCAAAGACTGCAATTTCCTGCCTTGTTCATTCTACATATTTTTACTTGTTACGGTGGGTGGATACTGATCGATGTCACGGGGTGTTATGTAACATGTTATAAAGCGAGCATTCGTGCAGTCAGTACGTGGTGACGAACACGAACATGATGCGTACGTGTTTTGTTTTACACGGATTTTAGGTCACGGCGTAACATAACATGCTCGCTGCATTACGGCCCGTAACACCGGTCAGTACCCAGCTTTACCTGTTGCCTTATAATTTGATTAAAATTACCCCTACTGCGTACCAAGCTTTATGTTGATGTCATCTTTATAAAATAAAAACTTACAAAAAATACTGAGAAAAATAGAATATTAAAGTGTCAGTGTCAAACAAACTTACGAAACATAGTTGTCATTTTGTGTCGCGTGTATTTTATAACAATTTATTTTGTAAAATTTTGTAATCGATTTACAAACATGATATTAATCTACGCGTGCGCAATATTTTTTACACTATCGTGCGAAAGCTTACCACTTAATAGAGAATACACACCTAACGTGGGGACAGTATTGTTCTCTAACAGTGATACTCAAAGGAAGCAGTGGACCAAGAGCGAAATGGGACTTCTGCAAGCTAGAAGGTATTTCCAGAACCTACTGCCCCCACCAATCTTTGTAAACACTTTCAATGAAGAGCATGTCAACGCTCTACTGGGATACTTCCGAGACGCTTATATTGCCATCAAGAAGGAAGCTAAAGATCCAGAAACTGACACTACCATGACGACAGCCCTTTCTGATGCTATTGGAGGCTACCTTAAAGTTTGGGTCCTACCCGTTGCGAAATTGGACTACTACGGAGGTACGATCTCACAAACCAACGTTGTCAAATTATTCCAGTTTTACAATGAAATAAAAAGATACTTAAATACCGATGGCGATGGATGGCGCAAACCTGATGAGAAGACCCTCAATTCTATAACAATCAACGTTGCCCCTCTTCCATTAATATCTACTACAAGAAGTATAAAAAACCCTTGTGATCATTTAGCATACTTCGAAAAGACTCCTAGAGGCTTAACTATACCAATACCTAACGTTAATTGGAATGAAAAGTCGAGCACGCTGTTTGTGCCGCTCAAAAATGCATCGTTAATATTGATGAATACTCCAAATACATCTCAAAATCTCGTTAAATACTACAATGCAGCAAGAAGTTGTATACAGACCAGTAACCCTAAAGAACAGGACATCTTTGACAAGAAGTTTCAAAAATGGCTGATAGAAGAAGTTGTGCCTCATTTAAAAGATGAGAATCTGTATCTTGCGTTGGGAAGTGTTCTCACTTTAGTTAACAGGACTCGAGATCTTTGCAATACCGCCTTAGACTTATACGTAACCAAATGCAAACCCAAATGCAAACCACCTAAAAAGAAATCAAAATTCAAAATCCCATGTGATATTTCATGCAGAAAGATATGGATTCTAACTGTTATACTTATTATTGAAGTCGCCTGGTGCGTACCAGCATTGATTTTTGTGTTATGCTCTAAAAAAAAAGATTGTAGCAGTCACGTCTATCTTTTTATAGACAGTGATAAAAAGGGTAAAGGAGGAGACATAAGAATATGCTGTGAGGATGGTTCTATGTCTGATGGTGGTGGTGCAGCATGTTTTGATCCTCCAGGCGAGAAGAGAGTAATTCGTAAAACAGTTTTCAGTAACACTGAAATTATAGGCCAACGTCCCTCGTCAGAACTAACGACTAATTGTCTATCCGCAAGCCGGTCAGGTAGATCTACGGAATGCCCTGAATTGTATTGTGTTTCGAAAAAATCTTCATTAAAAAAACCATCTGGAATGTCTATCAAAGAGAGTTGTGACCCTATCGAGTCACAAATTCTGGCCCTAACGAGTCACGAAACCTTTGACTCGAAACAAAGTCGATCGAAGTCGCGAAATATTTTTCCATCAATACTAAACATAATATCAAGGGGTAAAAAAAAATCGGATAAGGATGAATGCAGAAAACATGAAAAACGTAAAAAAAATAATGACTGCAGCGTGCCTAGTGATAGTAGAAAACCTGAAGAGTCCAAGGACTGTAGAAAGTCTGAACAACGCAAGCAATCCGATGAACGTAAGAAACGTGAAGAATTTAAGAAGCATGAAGAACTTAAGAAGCTTGAAGAATGTAAGAAACTTGAAGAACGTAAGAAATATGAAGAACGTAAGAAACTGGAAGATCGTAAAAAACGAGATGAATTTAAGAAACTGGAAGAACGTAAGAGAATTGAAGAATGTAAGAAACTCGAAGACCGCAAAAAACTCGAAGAATGCAGAAAAAGCAATGAAAGTACAAAACATTCTTCAACTGTTCTACGACAAACCGAAAAATGTAAGATAAATGAAAAACCTAGACAAGCAGAAGAACGAAAACAAACCGAAAATCGTAAGAAACTCGATGAATGTAAAAAACGGGATGAATGTACTGAAATCGATAAAATTAGAAAACACGATGAGTGTACAGAAATCGATAAAAGTAGGAGACATGATGAGTGTACAGAAATCGATGAAAGTGAGCTTGGAAAACACAGAAAACTAGGGGAATCAACAAAACACAAGAAAGCTGAGCTTTATAAAAATCTTGAAGATGATGACTGTACTAAGCCTCAAGAACTCGATGAATGTGGAGAAGTCGACGAACGTAGAGATAACGATGAATGTTTAGAAAAGGATGATAGACAAGAATTTGATGAAAATAGGAAACTCAATAATTGTCTGGTATGTCTTGACGTAAGCGATCCAAATACTGATGATTCTTATTTAATCAACGAAGTTAAATATGACTGTTTAGAAAATCCTAATGTTTGCGAAGAATGCGCTGATTATAATGAACCAATCTGCTGTCGACAAGTTTCTTCAAAAGAGAATCCCCGTCAAGCAATTTGTCCATGCACTGCATGCGTAAACAAGATGTCTGAAGCTAATTCCAGTGTGACTTTCTGTGGAATGAGTCTTTGCGAATCAAAATATCTGTCGGATAAACAAATTGAAACAAAAACCACACGTTTTCAAGTTAAAAAAGAATTGAAAGGAAAAGAGAAAGTAAGTTCAAAACATTCTACTGGAAAATCTTACCTTGAGATTACAATTGACAGACCTGGTACAGAGATTTGTGTGGATATGAGCCAGTGTAGAACACACAACTCGCCGTACAGACCGAGCAAGATTCCTAAACCTGCTACCTGTAGTATCATACAGTCAGGGAGACAGCCCTATGGTACAGTGGACAAGCATAGAAGTTTGATTCCTCAGCTCAAGAAGAAAACCGCTGATGACATGGATTTGGGACCGTGCCATTGTTCAATATCAGTAGAAAGCAAGTTAAATAATTCATTTTAACATACTAGCGAAATTTGGATGTACTATAGGTCTGCCTTATCTTATTTATAAATAAATTAGCGTTACTGTACATCGTATTGTACTGTAAATAAGTTGACTTTATTTTAGTTAACTTTATTTTAGTTGTTATGCCGTTATATTGTAGTTAATTTGATAGTGTTATTAATATAATTTTATTTTAAGCAAACCTGATTTTTATTTGATTATAGTTATTTGTCAGTTCTCACTTTGATACATTAAACACATTGAAAGATGGATGGATTGTGTTAGGAGTGATATGAAAGAAAAGGGAGTTACTTAGGACGGCTGCCAGGACAGAATGGAAGAAAAAAACGTGTTGCGCCGACCCCAAGTAACATGTGATAAGGGCAGGAAGATGATGATAATACATTAAACACATTGTATTTAAATTGAAAAACTCTAGGTTCACTAACAAACTCAGCTTAGCCTTTTCCCGAATATGTAAAGGTCAGCTTCCATTCTACCAGGATGCAGCTGAGTACCAGTATTTTATATGGAGTGACTACCTTTCTGCCCTCCACAACACAGTAACTGGGTTACATCACTATACCTTGGCAAGACTGGTGTCAGATTTAATGGCTTGATTAACATAATTTACAATGTTTTGTCCAAATGCTCACTCAGTTTGTGGCACTGTTTGTCAAAATTCTTTGAAACTCTTCAATTACAGCAAAACAACTCTTATTTCTCCAACATCACCCAACATTTCTCTTTCAGTTTCCCACTCCACTCCATTCCCTGAGTACTACACTAATCACCGTGATGAATTTATTGGCTCGATCCGGGTGAATTAGAGGGGATCCTGAGTTATTGCATATTTTGGCCAGCTCAGGTGGCCGGCCGGCCCGCTAATCTGTCATTACGCGACACGGACCCACTTGCCACTTTGCGAATTGAGTGTACCGGACTTTTGTGGTTGGTTTAGGGTAAATAAGTATTGCCAGTACTGTATACATTGTCTATATTAGGGTTTTACTGGTGTTTTATTGTACCTACCGCATAAGATTTTATGTAGAAGAAAATTTGTTTTGTGTACACTTTCAGCTGAAATTACTAACACATCTCTGTATTTTAGAGACTTCAAAAAAAATGGTTGTGTATTCGTAGAAACACACATAAAGAGGTACATACGAGATAATTTACCTCTATTTGTGTTTGTATGTCAGAGATTTTCTCAATTTTCTGATATTGAATTCGCCGATATTTAATAAAATTTCAATTGCAATTGAAACTAATTACTTAAAAATAAGTACTTATCCCTCTATCATTATCTACTATGATACATGGAGTGACGAACCATTTTTATGTTGCTGAAGCGGCTATACCTAGTCCTTCTAGCGATTACACGATTACTTTTTGAATTGCTGAACCACTTTTTGAAATTTTCATCGAGATTATTTATCTAGAGCCTAACTGCATGCAAACATTGACACAACAGGCTTATGCATGTTGTTTTGATATGTTTTAGAATTACACTCTTAAGCCAACGACACATTTTCCTAGTGACTTAACTCTCTATTTCAAAAACTACCGATTCAACTATTTCAACCGATTTTAATTAAATTTGCACTGTTCCCTAAGTTAGACTATACCTAGTTCAATTAAAAATATTTTCTGCAATCCGACTTATAGTTTTTGAGATATGCGCGGACAAACATACATATATACACTTATGAAATTTGGCATACATTTTAAAAAAAACTGATATTTACAAAAAAAAAACTGTGCTAGTCTGACAATCTATATCTACTAATAAAACTTAAGCTAATTCTCTGGAACTATCAGTCGGATTTGGAAAATTATTTTTGTATATGGTAGCCACATTCACGAGGAAGGCTACAGGCGGGAAATGCTTGCTAACTAAACTATAACGGGAACGGGAAATTCTTACGCGGGCAAAAGTAAGTATATAGTAGGCGCCAGATAATCGTGGAATAACGGTCATTGACCCACCTACAATTATTGACATTTTTAATTTGAAAAACGGAATTAATGACACAAAACTGTCCCGAATCATCATCTCTCGTGATCCTTAACATTGTCTAATAATGAAAAACGATTCATATTTAATTGTTCAGGTACCTATGAACAGTTATTAGGGAAAGGTCAATATACTTTATTCCACATTTATCTGGCGCCTACTATAGTCGAATTGATTCCCTCCTTTTTTGAAGTCGGTTAAAAACTTTAAAGGAAAATTTAGTAGCAAGAATATTTTACCGTGAAACAGATACATACTGATATCGCTGGACGCTAACGTAAGTTTGATCATAAAAGTAACGAACAAAATTAGTTGGTTTAGTTTTTTTGACATCGTCACTAGTTCACTTCACCGTTTTAGAACTTGAAACTCGTTTGAAGGCAACTTTTTATGCAGAACAAAATAATTTACAAACTTGAGTTTAGTTCTTAGTTTCACTTATCGTAAAGTGGTAAAGTTAATAATATTTTATTAAATACTAGCTGCCGCCCGCGGCTCCGCCCGCGTGTATGTCGAAAATTATCCTAAGGGAACATACTCTCGGGGTTTAAAGTTTTCTATGTGTTGTATTCCAGACTATAATCTACCTCTGTGCCAAATGTCATCAAGATCGTTCGTAGTTTTCGATTCGTTTCGTAGTTTTTGCGTGAAAGATTTACAAACATCCATAAATACAAACTTTCACGTTTATAATATTAGTAAGGATTAACTTTATAAGATTGCAAACAAAATATGTTTTAAAATTAAACTATAGCTAAGTAATGCATCCACTTGTAAGTGATTTTTCTAAGATTACCTAGCCTACCTTCTTAGATCTACAATAAATTTTCACCAACCCCTAAATAAAAAAATCTGAACACCTATCAACATTAACAGCTAAATACTTGCGTGTAACTCCTCAAGACCAATGGCGTGGGGTGACCAGCCCCCAATAAATACTGGACCCAGTAAATTGCTGCAGTGTTGTGGGATTACCACATTTAGCACCAATTGTCCGGATAATCCTCGATCGACAGGGATTATCGGCCAAATTGTACTTGTTCTTGCCTAATTTATCGCCATGGTTTGCCGTGATTACAACCATCTGTGTGGTAAATAAAATAATGGCAGTGGATCAACCATGAAAGGACTTGTAAGGATAAAGCTTTCTGGGGAGTTGGTCCTAAGAATCCAGTATTGCACTTCTGGGATTGGAAAGCTCTGTGTCTCGTAGAAGACAAACATCCACTGAAGAAGTTTTTAGAAATAAATACAATAAATTTAAAACAAAAATCGTTTATTTTCAGGCGTCGACGACGCATAGCGTGTTAGTTTTACCAAAAAATAACTTAAATACTATGTTAATAGTAACGCTTAGGCACACATAAGTTTGAAAACAAAGATTATAACACAGTCTATATTTAATTCATTTATTTATGCACATTTTAGAAGGCAATGTGTAATCTCTTTTCCCTACATTCAAATTATAAAACATCTCAATATTTAGACACCCAAATTGTCTGTCTTTTGCGATGTTTTATTTGATTTTTTGTTCACCCAAATATTTGGAAAAATAACACATTACAGTAACACAAATTTGAATACAAGAGCGAGACAAATACACAACCAGTTGGCATTGGTGTTAGGTAAAATATTAACCAACAACACACAACCCAAATCCTCAAATCAATTTTCCATAAATTGAAACAGTAAATACTAAGAGATTAATGCGTCCAAATTAAATAAACATAATACTTTAGGTCTGGTCGAAGTTCATGTCTGATTTATGTCCGGTTCTCAAACGAAATGGAGCCGGGTTTATAATGTCCAACACTAATCCTGCAGATAAAGTATTACGGGTCCGTTTTGTAAAGTATGACAAATAATAATAGCGGGCTCTGTTTTTCTGGGATGATGTGTTAAATAAAATTGTGAGTTTTTGAAAGGGATTTGCTTGGTTATTTTTTGTAATGTTAATAATACTTTTTATGTAGGGAAATAAAGTTTTGTATGCTGTTTCGAAGATCGTTTGCTTATTTTAAATATGATGATATGAGCAATTGTCATGCTGCATCCAAGCCGACCCCAATATAGTGGGGAAAACGATAGGCAAATTGATAATGGGCAATTTTCTTCTTGAAAAAATCTTAAATTCACTGATCGACCTACTGCCGCTGGACAAGAAGCACGAAAAATAACGGGTTCCTTTTATATACCGGCTGTGGAGCACGGAGTGTGCTGTCAATCCATGTAATCAAGATGGAATGACAGCTCACTTCACCCAAACCTTCACTTCGACACGTTTACAGAATCGACCGGCTGAGCAATAAAACATAGCTAGCTACCTACAGTGCAATAAAAAATAAAGCATTAATTTCCACCAAAAGAAAACCACATACCTACCTAATTTAGATTCCCACCCCAACTTAAAGAATAATGAATTTATGAACTCCTCTTATCAAGACGCAACAAAAAGAAGAAGAATATCTTAAATGAACCCGTTGACAACGCAATGGGCACCCCTGTCGGCGACTTGCGGCCATAACTTAAGAACCCCTTGTTCGAAACCCAAGATTTTGCACTGATACCGCTCTGTAACCCCTTATCGAGCTGATGGAGTGCGCCCTGGAATCGAGAAGGAAGGATAAGACGATTTGTATGTTTATCTATATTACTCGTTGTAGAAATTGTGATAGGTGATTAACATTTTCTTGGGTCTATAAGTTGTAATTGCGTTACGGCTTTAAAGTAATACGCAATATTGCACATTTTTTACCATGACTATGCCCGACTAAGTTCATGGGGATCTCTTAAATTGGCATGTTATCCATAGAACTGATTCTATCTACCCAAATCATTTAAGGCCTAATGTCTACTAGAGCGTAGATTTATTTTAATTAAATTGTATGTGATTTTGCCCTTAAATAAAAGAAAATATTATAGTCAGCCGGATAAATTAATCAATTTAATTTTAATATTACTAAACGTTACAACATCCCAATCCTACTTTATCCTAATCTTAGCCAACCACAAACCTCCGGCCGCCATTCACACCGTCGCTTACAAATCCGGGTAAGCAAATAACTCTTAGTTTCTAATTGAAGCAGATAGGTGTCCCAGTAATTATGGCGGTGTAACAAGCTCCCCCGGGACAGCAAAGATACCGACGGTACCCTTAACAGATGCCGCTTGAAAAACGAACCGCGAGATAAAGCGGTCACGTAGACGCTACCTTGGATCTGGTTTAGGAGAATACGGAATTAGGGGTCGGTGGTATTGCATTATCAATTGGTTTGGAATTCTTGAACATGGTTTTGGCTGAGCTTGGGGTAGAATTGCTGCCGATTTTCAAGCCAATGAAGCACTAGGTAGACACTATTTTTCAGTACTAAAATGAAGAAGTAGGTATTTGTATACAATTCCTGATTCTATACAATGTCTGAGTGGCGCAGTTGACCGTAATGTTATTAACTGAGTGTTTCATAATTCTAATGCATTATTTATTTGTAGTGCACCTATTAATCTTAATGAATTATTTTCGGGTACATTAAGTGGGTCGCCTTTGTTAGACGACTAAAATGGCACCGTGTAATAGCTGATATAAGGAGGACACACCATGAGTGCTCATCAACTTAGGATAAAAAAACTTGGGAGGATCTTGTAGACATCTTAAAAAAAAATGTCCATCCTATGGGACTAAACAATTCAAGCATACATAATGATGTAGATATGCCATGAGTGCCTATTTACTAAGGAGAACTTTTGAGGATCTAGGGGACAACTTAAATAAAACTAATTTGTCAATCCTATAGGACTACACACTTCAAGCTTGTATGGTTTTCTTGTCTTTGAACCATCATCCCTTGATAATTTCATCAAATTCCTTCAAGCAACCAGCTGCCAACCATCGAAGCAAAAGAAACAAACACGTATAATTATTCCTCAGCAAATATCTCGTGAATTTCACTATTTATTGAGCTCCCAATGTCAACTAACCAAATAAGCAAGGAATTTTAGAAGCCACACGAACCATTTTTACCAGACCTCCGTTTCACCACACCTTGCCTTTTGAGGTCTAGAGTTTGTTGGTGCAAAGGGGTGTGAGGGAGTTCAGGAAATAGTTGTTGATGACAAATTACACGGTGGGGGAGTTAAACAAATTAATCACGGAGTCCAATTTAGCGGAAAACAATGTGGGGCGATGGCTGGTCGGATTCTGTCACGGTGTACCATGTCGAGTGTGCTGTACGAGCGACGAGATAAATTGGAAACTGTCTAAGACTGGGAGGAACCTTGTACCCTTGTTTTCTGTTTAAGGGTACTACGAAAGAAAGCTGCTGGAAAAAATAAAACAATTTCAAAGTAATGTGAATTCATAGGAGATCGTGCTATTGCAGACATTTTGGAAATTACGTTTAAATAATGCAATTTATAAAAATATGGCACAAAAATTGCGAGCAATATCATCGTCTTCTTCTATCTATATAACATCGAAAGTTCATTTATTCATTCACTGATTAATCATGAAATCTCGGAAGGATTTAAGGAAAATCTCCTTGTAAAGGAGTGGAATAAGGGATGGAAATTTGTATGAAAACTCTTAATCCTTCGGCCAATATTTGGAACTTGGTACGAATCAGTATGTATTCGTAAAAAAGGTAAGTATTACATGTACTTGGATTTTTCTAAAATTGAACCTTACCTTTAAGGGTCGAAATGCAAGTATGCTATGTGATAAGCCCGCCCTTATGAACGGAAAGTAATTCCTTACAACCTGTCTAAATCTTCAAACCTTTTCAGGAAGATATCGTTGCAGTGTAAGTAATTGCAGTCAGCTAGGATACACGCCTTATCTAGTTTAAACAAGATGAAGCTCTTGTCCACGATCCGGTTTTTTCTCGGGTGACGGATCCGACGAGACGGACGCCGTGGAGAAACGGCGTAACGTGTAAAAGTTATTTTTAACCAACATACAAAAAAAAAAAAACATTTATTGTTTCCCCTGCTAGACATCAGCAGATTTTAAAGCCAACAAATTTAAACGTAACTTTATGTAACGAGTATAACAAATCTGTATTCCAACTATTTGAGCCAAGTCTCCCGGTAATGGCCCCATCCTGTTTGTGACCGCGTTACAATAAAACTTGCATCTTGTTGGAGATCCTCATAATTTGTATTTCCTGCTTATACTCTTTTGTTAAGATGATGCCGTTTGTATTAGTCAGGCTTAGCTCTAAGTGGTGATTGCTTTTTATCGTTCCGTACGTCCGTGAGTACTGTGTACAGTGTACCTTAAACTTAAATTATAACTATCACTTTTGGGTGTCTCGACTTGAATGTACCGTGTGCGGTTGGGAGTGTCATGCTCACTCAAAAGTTTGGCTGATGGTGGTGCATGCGTTGGATCGTTTGGCTCCCTTCAAAATGGTTGAGCCGAATGGTGCTAGCACATGCGTCATGCTCGTGAACGGGCGCTGTCAGCTTGGACTTGTCATTTCTCGACAGCCAGCCGGTTTATTTTAATTGTTTCTTTGAATTGTTCTTTTCACTCCGGACGCTTTTATTCTACACGCCTTTTACATTCTCACATAACTTTGTAAAAAATATGATTTTTAAAAGAGTGTCCGTGGAGTTTCTTCCACGTTCTTCTCCATAGAGATCTACGCTGCGAAGAGCTTCATCTTGTTGACCGACCGACCTTGACAATTCAAAAGTACCTGTAAATGGTCTAATTGAAATAAATGCTTTGAGTTTTGAGTACTCGAAGTGACCGACCGTGTGTCCGTCAGCGGGCTGTATCTCATAGGTAAACTGTTGAAATTTTCACAAAGTGTGTTTTACTATTGCCGCTATAACAGCAAATAATAAAATAAGAGAATATTTAAAGTAACGTTCCTCCAAAGCCAAACAAAACAAGTTCGGTAACGTATTTTTTTCGGTTTGTGGAATGGAACCCTTCTTGCCACTTGGCCTTTGTGTAAAAGGTACTTTTAGAAGTTAATTCCAATTCGTCAGTGCTCCGTTGATAATGTCATTAAAGAAAGGTACCTTCTCCGAGTTAACGAATAAATGTGTCTCGAACTTTTGACTCGGGGTCTCCTTTGCGAAATTAAACAGTAGTACATTTTAGTTTCAATTTATTTACATCATCATCATCTGCCTAGCTTTTTCCCAGTTATATCAGGGTCGGCTTCCATTCAAACCGGATTCAGCTGAATACCAGTATTTTATATGGAGAAGCTGCCTACCAGACCTCCACAACCCATTAACTGGGTAACACGGGACTCCTTGGTAAGACTGATGTCAGATTTTGTGGCTTCTGACTATCCGTATCGACTGCCTAAGATCTACAAATAACAGCCAGGACCCACGGCTTAACGTGCTTTCCCAGGCACGGAAGAGTCTTGATATGTTAAGATGGTCACCCAATTCAATTTATTTAGGTACATTACACATAAAAAGCGTTCCCATAATTAATAGACGTCCAATACATAAATACAAAACACAATATAAAACACTTATTTACCACACCTGGCGGAAACCATAGCTTCCACCTTCCACCAATGCAATAATTAAAAAAAATATCGTCCGGAAGTAAGTTCCGCTCTGGTGGCCGCTTCCGCTTGCCATTGGCCGACACCTTTGACCCCACCCCGCGTGAGGGTACGCACACCCTATGGTGGGCACTCACGTGAGGTGACGTCATATATATAGCCCTCTTTTTAGGGAACTTTTATTTATTTTAGTTACATTTTTTTCTTGAAAAATTGGAATTGTATTAAATTGAACTGAGAATTTCAAAACACAACGTACATGTGAAAGTAATAAAATCATGTAAAAATAATTAGCAGTTCTTTTATTTTTTCTTGTAATCCATCATTTAAAACACAACAAAGAGGTAATACAATAAACGATTTTCTAAAAAAAACTACAATTTTACTCGAGTTTTTCTCGAGTAACTATGTAGAGTTTTTCACTTTCGTTGACAAATTTTTATTCACCATCTTGATTTCAGCCGAAAGAAGTCCACTGGTGGACAATGTGGACATGCCTTCCCCAAGCATTGCTACATAGCACTTTCGTTTGCCTACCGTATCCAGACATATTTATCTATGCTGAAGATATTCACTCACTTTTTGACATTATTTCATCCACTAACATTCCTCATTATCGACTTCTACTCTTTAAAATCCAAAAATAAACTTCTATAATCCATTTAAAAAACACTCCGAAGCGTGCCTTCAGAAGTGCGAGAGATAAAACTAGAAACTTCAAAAGTAGTGGTAGTAAGAGTGGTCATAAATCTGAAGTAGTGATAAACAAATTAATAGAGATACTAGAGGTTCATAATTCATTGTGAGATAAGAAGCTTTGTAACTGTTAAAGTGGCTATGTAGATTTTTAGGGATTTTAATGTGTATTGTCTGGTTTCGACATTTAAAGAATGTAGGCTTGTAAGATATGAATGGCAGATCTTGTTCTATTGGTATCTAATTTCGGAAACTGTGGTCGCTTGATTCTATCACATTGGGATAATTCAAACCGATTTACTAAGACAGGTAAACGCTCTTACACACACTCAAACTCAAGGCGAGTACGAATTGTCAAGAAGTCAGAAAAATTAAGATCTTCGTGAACTTTGCTCAACTTGAACCTCATGATCCTCATCTGGGATGGGTCCATGTTCAGTAGTGCTCAACTGATGACACGGAAGAGATGGGCCATCCCTTCCTCATAGTATTGCTCAGCTCTCCCAAAATGATTTATTTCCTTCGCAGGCACAAACAAAGAAGCGATTCTTCAGATCACTTCAACGCAAGTCTCAACAAAAATAGCTACCAGTAGCTTCTGCTAATGCCTTCTTCTAATTAATTCTAGCAAGGATATAAACTAGTACCTACCTAATTGGTGGCTTAATTATTAATAAAAATAAGCAATTAGCACCAGACCTATCCTCATCGAAACGTGCTGAATTTTATGCCAGTGCGAAGTGTTCAGAGCACGCGGCTATTAAACTATTCCTTATGGCGGCGAGCGCATATTTCAAACAATTATGCGAGCCAATCGCGGCCAATTTGAGCCTCCGACGACTGCTATCATGTTGCGGGTAGTAGTGGGCCGTCGTTGTTTTTGGAGATTAGCTGGAATAAAGACAAATCCTAAAACAAATTGAAAGGGAAAGTAGAACTTGTGCCATGTCAAAATTTGCTGGAAAGTTACCTATGCAAGTACCTAATACCACCAGGGTTGCGGAATTTGTTCGAAAGAGTCACCGCGGCCCTGGAACGCAAAGGGCTTTAGAAGGAACACGGATGGGTTTTAGTCAGTAAGAGTCTGACACGCCCTTCCGCCCCACCCAGAGCGGAAGAAGTCATTTGACGATTTCCCATCCTTAAAAAAAAAAAAAGTGCCTTATACCAATAAACTAAAATTAGCATCGGGAAAAATTAAGTTATTACCTGACGTTGCAGTTTATAAGCCTAGCTTGTATGTACCTACCTAGCTCCTTTGAAATTAATTCAACGATAAAAACACGTGTGCAATACAATAATTGAGCAACGTCGATATGGAAAACCAGCAAACTTCATCATTCATAATTTGGCACCTACGACAACAAGTTCAGTTTCAATTTAAATTTTTATTTCCGATTTAGTTTAAATGTTTTTTTACGGTTCAGTTATTTTTTTTTTATTTCCGAATCAGTTTATATTTTGTTTCCGATTCAGTTCAAATTTTTGTTTTCGATTCAGTTTCGAGTTTTTCTTTTCGATTCAGTTTCAATTTTTAATCAATCAATCAAAATATTTTATTTGCTGGAATATGGTACAATATGGTGTTACAGTAAATTGGTTTCAGCATATCCTGCCATAACATGGCGTGCTAATGTATTCACAATAATCGATGTCAATGAAATAATTTAACTTATAAATTGCAGACTCTATTGACTTGTCTTCTAAATCATTCCTAATGGTGTAATATCTTTTAAGTAATAATAATTTGAAAAGTATTTTTTTAACATTTTTTTAAACTATTTCAGATTCAGTTTAATTTTTTTTTCTTAAATTCCACCTCATATCAGTAACCAGAAAATCTCCAAACCGCCCTCCAACCAACTATCTAATATCTACCCACTACATTCAGCGTACGTCCAGCGGCTATAACTCAATGAACAATGGCCAGCATTCTAATCCAGCCGGGGCGGTCCGTGGCCCGGGCTGTAATGAAATTCCCGGGTTATATGGCCCGGGGCGGGGCAGGCCACTGTCATCTAAACAATCAGCTGGATTATTGGATGACAACCGACTGTTGGGATGCTACTAGTATTTGGTTACATACATTTGTTTGGAATAGTGGATTTCTAGAGCGTGTTTTTTAAGATTTTAATTATGAATACTGAAATCTATACCGTGTTAAGGAAACAATACCTTGATTAGTGGAATCGTGGATAACCAAAAAAACTTCCCAATTACATTGAAGCTTCAAATTATATACATGTCACCGGAAAATTGCAGACTCCGTAAGATTGTTATAAATCTTTATAAGGCTTAATTAAATTTTTTATTAAATTAAATTTAAAAAAAATATGAAAAAATCGTTTTGTATACGATAAATTTCACGCGAAATTTTACAATATTACGTTTGCAATTATCTGATGACACACAAACCTTCCTCGTTTTTCGCTCTTCCTAATAGTGAAAATCGTATAAAATCTGTTGCGTGGTTTAGAAGAAACAAGTGGAGAAAAATACAGAGTCTGGCAGCGACTTTGTTTTATAGATTTTAGTATTGATTTTCCATGTTTTAATTATTGATATTTTAAGGACTGCTACCAATATTTTGGTAAGGAAAAGAGAAACGCAGAATAAAGACAATGACTCGACTAACTTTGACATATCTTTAAAATGGCAGCAGCATATTTCGCAAGTTAACAAACCTCACACTGTTACTTAAGTTAGCTGTCTAACTTATTGAATAGGTCAGGGAACCTTAGAAACGATAGCCAATAAGAAAATTTGCAAAACATAACACTGGACTCTTAACTCATTTCTATTCAAATGACATTCATTATTACAAAACAACAACACCTATCAATGAATGAAGTGTTTCATTCAATCCTCAGACGCGTGTGGCCCACCTTCCGTTAGACTCCTAATATATTCCTCAATTGAGGCCTCACTGAATATTAAATATGAATAATGATCGCTCGGCCGTTGCAGGAATACTAAACACATTGCGATGTATTGCGATGTTCGTGTCATCGTCACGTAATCATTGGCGATGCGTCCTACGAACAATCGTAATTGATGTAAGGATCAGTCACACTGTGGAGCTGAGATTTAAAAGTATTTGGAACAAAATGTCATTATATCCGCAATTATGACTACTGCTGAAAAGTCCAAAGACAAGCGCTATTGAAATGCGACGTTTCCATGGTCAATCGCAAACGTTAAGGCATTTCGACAATCGCTATCTCCGATAAATCTCTTCTCCTTAAAAAAATTACCCCTTTATTTTACCAAGCTAACGACCTAAGGACCTAGAGGGTTGGGTTTTTATAAATTTGTTGTGGTTTAAATTTTATATTCCAGGTTAAAATATGGTACGTAGTCTTCCGTTCAACCAAGCGCATCAGCCACACGCCGTCGTGTATCCTAAGTACCGATGTCTAACAATTGTTTTTTTTGCTTATTGTTTGTGAAAGAAAAATAAGTTATCAAAAATGGTTTTAGAGTAGCACCAAAGTAGAAACATAATAAATCAGTCTCGGCACAAAAATATTAAGTCAAACACCAAACAACAGTCAAAGGAATCCGGTTCAATTCCGCAAAAAAGAATAGTTCACCGCTGTCTACAGCGGTGAGGCCTTGTCTCAACATATTTGTTCTGTCTGTTAATTTTTAACACTTGCCTCTCTTTCTTACGTACCCCTACATCACAGAAGAGAAAGAGTCAGGAGGAGTTGTAATTTGCGCGACAATGAAACTGGATCGTTCGCGAGAGATTTATACGCTCATTTGTAAATAATGAAGGCGCCACTCATTGTGATTGAAGCTCCATTGATGGCGACCTAACCACACCCCTGTGCCGTAGGGCTGCCATCTGAGATCATGAGGATCACATTCCGATGATAAATTACGTTATTTACTTCGGTTCAGTAGTATTGAAGTAACTACGTCTCCTTTCAGAGCCGATATTAAATAAATTTACTAACATTACTTACGATTGATTGAATGGATTTGCCCGAGAAGCCGATCAGGATCAGTGGTGTTTTTAGGTCCCTTAAGCTGCGAGTGTATGATTACTTGCACTTCTGAGGAAGTTACTTCAGAGCTAGAAGGGTGAAAATGATTTTATGAAAACGTCTTTAAAATTATATTGCCAATGTCAGTGCGTTCTAATGAATAGTTTACGACTTTTGCAAGATGAAGCCGGGCCTTCATCCCGTGCCTATTTAGACATTGCATTATACCTACTAACAAAAACATTTTGAAATAGAAAGATGTCTTGGTTAGGAGTCTGAACTAGAGGAACCTCTCTTGCAGGGGCAATATTTTACCCATAGATTTAAAAAGTTAAGATACGGCCGGCTGAACGTTTAACTCACGATACAAGAAACACGGCATTTTTAATGTCTCATGCACACGATCGTTCCCGAAGATTTCCGACCGCGTGGCAAGTTCAATTATGGACCAATTTATGGCGTTCGAAACAGCGGCCCGCTCTGCCACCTTATAATTTAGATACAGTAAAATATGTAGTCTTAAAAGAAGAAAGAAAGGAAATGAGAAAATCATTCCACTCTCTTACCAACCCTACCATAAGGCCAATTACTTAAAGTCAGAATGCATAACGGCCTAGACAACTACACCTGCCATTGTCTGTCGCTTAATACGTGGCGCCCTCTGCAGACTCGAACTGACAACTCTTATGAGCACTTTGCACAATTAGCAAGCTATTTTAATAAACACCTGGGAGGAAGCAAATTTCAGAGTAATTTACTGTAGCTTTTGATACTTTTGAGGTTGAATATTTGAAGCGTGATTTACATTTTCGAGGACAAGCTCATTTTTTTTTGTTTTCGCCTATATCTAATATATCTATACTAATATTATAAAGAGCAAAGATTTTTATTTTTGTATGTAACAAATAAACTTAAAAACTGCTGTACCGATTTTTAAAATTCTTTCGGCAATGAATAGCTACATTATCAGCGAGTAACATAGGCTATATTTTATCCTCGTACTCCCACGGGAACGGTAACTACGCGGGTGAAACCGCGTGACGTCCGCTAGTCCATTATAAACTTAAATCAGAGTTAATGGCTACACGAGTTTGCATTGCCATTTGTATTATTTTCAGTCTGTTTTGTCCCACTACAAGGCAAATGCCTTCTTTATTTCCTCCTCCTCCTACTTCTTACTTCCTCGTTTAGGGTAAGTGTGAACCAATCCTGCCGATAGGCCTCAAGGTCTTAATTTAGTACCTACCTACTAGTCCTACTAAAATTGTAAATGTCTGTTTGTAAATCAATCACGCCTCAACGGCTGAACAGTTTTGGATGAACACGGGTAGGTCATGGCTTGGTTTAGTATAAGGACATAAGCTTAAACTTCATTTAGCTTAAACTTTATTTACTAATTTTAGAAAAATATACAATCGACTATAATTACATACAGGGTACACATACACGGGACCGGTTGTTGTGGCGACACTTGGGGGAGACCTATATCCAGCAGTGGACGTCTTTCGGATGTTATGATGATGTGAAGATGATAATTACTGACAAATGCTTACTCTGTCTGGACAGGTCCACTCGAATCTATGAGGTGCTTTTCTCAAAAGACCACCTCGCACATTAACCTACACATGATTCTCATCTTTTGATCATTAAATTAATTGTATGAATCCGAAGAGACTTTGACCTATGAGTTTGTTTCGGTGTTTCAACAACGGAACAACGGCCTCATATATTTTAATTTGACAAAAATATTGACGTGTTATAAAGTTATTTGTAACCTAATATAATTTATCCTTATTTTTAAACATATTATAGTTAATTAATAGGTTATATTTGGAGTTTTTACCACTACGATAAAAGTTCATTGACATTTAAAAAACAATGTAATCTCTCATGTTTGGGCAATATCGGTATTCCCAATTCAAGCAATCTAGTAGTTTGTAAACGTTGCTAAAGCATTATATGTAGGCGTAAATGAGTCACTTTAATCTATTCCTTAAAAACTCGTATGTTAGATGAAAAGGGGAGGTATTTTATAAAGTACTGCAATATTTGAAAGAGTAATAATTCCGTTAGACACTAATATTTAAGAACTCTAGTCTAGTCTTAAGTATTCGTATGCATTCCACATCCTTCTTTAACAAATCTTTCACTATTCAAGCTGCTCGTTTGTGGAATGCATTACCCATAGATGTGAGGCGTGCACAAACGCTACCAATGTTTAAAAAATTGGTGAAGGAGCATTACCTCTCAGTATAATTTTTCTTCTCCTTTCCCATTTATATATTTGATATTTATTAGTATATTATTTAGTATTGTGTGTATTTTATATTATTATGTCTAATTTATATTGTTTATGATGTTTGTACACTGACCGCCCTAAATCTAACTTCTTTCGTTCAGTCCATCCAAAGGTTGTCTGTAAGAGATTGCCCTGTGCGATAAGACCGCCCATTGTACACTTGTTTTTTTAAACGTTTTTACTATGTTTGTAATGAGGTGTACAATAAAGTATATAATAATAATAATAATCCATTGCCAGAAATGGGGGCAATCACAATCAGCCCCCAAGATGTAGCCCGTGCAGTCCGTCCGTTGCCTAATTGGAAATCTCCAGGGCCGGACGGACTGCACAATTTTTGGATTAAGTGGCTACAAAGGTCGCACGCTCGTTTGGCATCTCAGTACCAAACTGCCTTAGAGTCCGGCTCGCTACCCGAATTTCTTACGACAGGAGTTACCCACCTGCTCCACAAATCGGGTAGTACCGCGGAACCCAAAAATTATAGACCGATCACGTGTCTACCGACGGTCTATAAGGTTCTTACATCTATTTTGAGAGCTAAAATTAATAATCATATTAACAGCAACAACATCATGTCTGTCTCTCAAAATGGATGTAGGAATGGGTCCCGCGTTACTAAGGAGCTACTCCTCATTGATATGGCCATTAGCCAACAGGTTCGGCGTTCCCGAAAGGATCTGTCGACATGTTGGATAGACTATAAGAAGGCCTATGACTCGGTGCCTCATACATGGCTCATGAGGGTGCTAGAATTGTATAAAATTGATACAATGCTACGCACCTTCCTGATGTCGTGTATGGGGCAATGGAGGACAGTTCTTCGCTATCCAGGATGTCGAAATATCCAGAGGAACAGCGAACCGGTAAGGATCGAGCGGGGTATATTCCAGGGCGATAGTTTGAGTCCGCTTTGGTTTTGCCTAGCTTTGAACCCTCTAAGCACACTGCTGGAGAATTCAGGGCTGGGCTATCGGTTGAAAAGAGGAGGTCAGGTTATATCTCACCTACTTTACATGGATACAGTAATCTGCAACTGATGGAGCTACTGAAGGTAACTGAAACTTTCAGTAGTGCCATCAGGATGGAGTTTGGTGTGGACAAATGTGCGGTCATGCATGTAAAGCGTGGGGAGATTATGGAATCCGTGGGAACTCAACTCTCGGATTCCATAAACCTCAGATCCCTCTCTTCAACTGAAACTTACAAGTATTTGGGTATGTCGGAAGCGTTAGGTATCAATGTTACTGACATGAAGCAATCGTTGAAGGAGCGCTTCTTTGGCCGCCTGAAGAAGGTATTCAATAGCCTTCTATCAGGCGGAAACAAGGTGCGCGCCTTCAACGGTTGGGTCATGCCGGTATTGATGCACTCTTTCGGCGTACTCAAATGGACTCAAACGGAACTTGACGCCCTGGATAGGCGGGTCCGTACACTGCTTACTGCATATCGAATGCATCACCCACGGTCGTCGGTAATGAGACTGTATATCCCGCGAAAGTGTGGAGGTCGAGGCTTCTTAAATGCTAAGACTCTCCACAATCGCGAGATATGCAGTCTCAGGGAATATTTCCTAGCTGTCGACGTGGGTATGCATCGAGATGTAGTGGCGGTGGACAAGGGACTCACCCCGCTCTCTTTGGCAAATGAGAACTGGCGCAAACCTGCGGTGCTAGACACTAACGATCGCAGGGCTGTATGGCAGAGTAAGGAACTTCACGGACGCTATTTCCGGGCCCTACATGGGCCCGACGTAGATCAATTAGCGTCCGTAGCCTGGTTGCGATTCGGTGATCTCTTTGGAGAAACCGAAGGTTTTGTCTGTGCAATTATGGACGAAGTTATCATGACGAATAACTACCGGAGATTTATTGTGAAGGACGGCACGGTTGACATATGTCGGGCATGTCACCGTCCGGGAGAATCGATTCGCCACATTGTCTCTGGTTGTTCTCGTCTAGCTAACGGAGAATACTTGCATAGGCACAACCTTGTAGCCAGGATTATCCATCAGCAACTTGCTCTGAAATACTCTCTTGTGGAATCGGAGGTGCCGTACTACAGGTATGCGCCCGACCCAGTTCTCGATAATGGCAATATCACATTGTACTGGGATCGGTCCATCATCACTGACAGGACTATTGTTGCCAATAAGCCTGATATAGTGGTGGTGGACCGAATCGAGAGGCGTGCAATGATTGTAGACATAACCGTTCCGCATGACGAGAATCTCGTGAAAGCCGAGAAAGATAAACAAATCAAATATATTGACTTGGCTCGCGAGGTTGTCGACATGTGGGATGTGGACTCAGCAATCATTGTACCGATAGTTGTGTCAGCCAATGGCTTAATAGCCACGAGCCTCGACCAGCACCTCAGGAGGCTCTCGTTGGGCAGCTGGATCAAGGGCCTGATTCAGAAAGCGGTACTTCTGGACACGGCTCGTATTGTTAGGAGGTTCCTCTCTCTTGAGCCCTGACCGCCGGTAGCTTGGACCCTGTTCCCGATACCGGTGGGCTACTATTTTTATATTTTTAAATGTTTTTTATTTTTGTATTTTTATGAAATATTTAAAAATGTATAAATAAGAAAAAAAAAAATAATAAACGAAATAATAATAACTCTAAACAAGTAAAAACGAAAACGCAATAATTTTAGAATAGATTACAAAAATAATGAAACCGTTTAAGCTGGTGCTACGCGCTACGCATTTTCGTAGCGCTACGAAAATGCTACGAAGAATTTCTAAAACATTTTTACATTAAAAAAATCACCGAATCACTTTTTAACCGCAACATAAGTCCGTCAAAACACCCGCGAAAACTTATCTATGGCGCATTTAAATTTTTCTTTAACTGATTAATCCACAGATAAAAAAGACCCTCTTTAAAAAAACCCAACAAGGAACGAGGTGCGTATTCTCGAGTCAACAACGTCTTAAAACGATTACCGACAGTCTTCAAGGTGTGAAGGGGAGTGCGACACGTAAATCGCATTAGGTATGTTAAATCCCGGCCCTCAGGGGGATGTGAGGCGGTTGAGACGATATTTTTATTCGTATCGCTTACTTTCGTGATTATTGTTCGGCGGCCATTTGCATTGCGAGTTGAAGTATAGAAGGAGGGGTTAATTTTGATATTTTGAGAAATTCTTTTTATAGGCCTGTGAGCGTCTTAAATAGTGAAAACTGCCGATCATCTTCATATCCGATCACAAGAGAAATAAAGGGCCACAGGCTGATAATCATTTCTGGTAGGTATCGAAATATTCTTTTCCCCATTTGCATAACATTTGCTCGTGGAAACAAAAAAACATCCCAAAGCAGGCACTAATACTGAAAATATTGAGTTGTTGAGTTGACTTTTTCGTAATTAATTTAAATTACCTAACCATCTTTCACTTCATGTCTAGAAATGAGAAAAGAAAAATTATGAAATTAGTCATTCATAACAAAAGCTAGTATCAAAACCGCGCAACTCCGCTTCACAGGTGACATTTCCATGATTTTCCCGCCAAAAGCGTGACGTAAAAAAAACCCAAGACGCAAAGCAAAGTCAACGACTCCACAGAATGTCGGAAGTGAGTTTTTTTTATTCACTTTTTTTATTTATTCAGTCTCCTTGTCTCTTGTCAATTTGGGAGTGTCACAGATCTTTTACTTACGGCAATTGACTACTCTTTGTTGTGGGCGAGTGTTTTGCTACGAGTGGGTTTGTAGGCGCTTAGTAAATCGAAGGACAAGGGATTTTGTTGGTGGGGACTGACTAGTGACTGATTAATTTGAGAAATGCTTGCAATGATATTTATAATGTTACTTACATTTATTGTTCAATTTATATCGGTTTTATCGTAACTATAATATAAAAATGTGAGGGTGACTTTGTTTGTTACGCTTTAACCCTAAAAATAATTTTGATTAATGTTGGTACAGAGATAGATGGGACACTGGGATGCACTGGAGACGGTTATGGGCTACCTACTTTTTTGTTTTGTGAACATCAACATGGGGTGTCTTTATTACCCGACTACGGAAGATTATTTTAGTTATCGAATCAAATCCAGAAACATGAGATTTGCAAGCAGATTGATACGCCATTTATACGTGATTAGGCTCTAAGGAACTGGAATAAGAATGAATTTATACTTTTTCTAAGTAGACACTTTATACATTCATTCTTGATTCTTACTAATAAATGCGCAAAATCTCCATCAATTCGACTTACAAAACGTCATAATGGCTATAAAATAACACAAAAATAAATAAAATACCTAATCATATTCTTCCATCTCCCCTCAGAATGCCTTCTGAGTGTTATTTGCTGTTTTTATAAGTCGTCACCGCACAGATATGTACAGTCGAGTACACGATTTGTTCACAACCCCCTTACCCCTTTGTGTTCAATCGGATAGACGGAGCACACCGCTTCGATCTGACTCGCTGTTAATTTTTCTTCGTCTGTATTGTGGACTAATCGAGCAAAAATATTGTGAGCCAGGATTGTGAAGGTGGTTGTGGTATTGACTGTACTTGATTGAAGGCACTTTATTGCTGTGTCTGGATTGAAATTCAAGGGCGTATATTAAATTATGCGTTTGGTACTCTCGGTACTCTATGCGTATTTGCGATATGTATCTATGGACTACCGTGAGGTATTTATTTATTCTTAGAAATGAATCAACCGATTTTCCGATTGACCCAGAAAACTAAAAGCTAGTTAATTTTTTTTCGAAAAAGAGTTTAAATAGACAGTGAGATCAAGTTTTGTATAGAAAGTAAAAACTCACTCGCTCTTTATTGTATATTTTCGTTTTAATGGTTTAATTTAAAACAAAATATTTACAAATAACTACACAGAAACCTTCCTCGTTTATCAATCTTTCTAACTTTTAATGAAAACAAAAAGTTTACTTCTGTAAGCAGAGAAACAGACAGAAGCAGACAGACTTTTCTTATATTCTTTAGAGAAGAAGAGGTTAGATGCCCATACAAGACCCGACTGCTGTATGAGAGCTGTTGATCTGGACTTGGTTTGTTAAAGGTTAAAACGTTCCACCAATTTTAATACTCTTTCAATATTCAATCTTTGATTAATACTCTTTCAACACGTTCCCAGAATTACACGTTACACGTTAACGTTTTGACTTAAAACAGTACGTTACTTCGATTAGTCTACACTACTCTACACTAATATTATAAAGCGGAAAAAAATGCATTTTAGTGAGTGTGTGTGTTTGTAATAAATAAACTCAAAAACTACTGTGCCGATTTCAAAAAATCATTCACCATTGGAAAGCTACATTATCAGCGAGTAACATAGGCTATATTTTATCCCCGTATTTCCACGGGAACGGGAACTACGCGGTTGAAACCGCGTGACGTCAGCTAGTAAAATCATAAACCACTGACTGACTGCATACCGACAAGATTTCCATAAAAACATTTCCATAATAAAGGGAACACCACCACACAAACTCAAAATACCTTGTAACAAAAGAAATAACAGCAGTAAAACAAAAGTGCCGTATTTTCCCATTTCATTCCTTGACTTAGCCACAGGTGTCCATAATTATCTAAAAGAAAGGGTTCTTTCATGATCCCTACAATATCAACCACCCATTTATAATATAACCACCCTTATTCTGAACAGTAATAAAGGTCTAATTCCGCTGATCAGGAATGTCTCCGACACATTCCTTGATTGCTGACTTAACCATCGGAGAAAGAGCCATCACAGAGCATCTAATCTTTCTTTTCATGTCTATATTTCTAAGTAAAGTGGGGGAGGGAAGGTCAATGTTGATTGGTTTATATTTAATAGCAATGCCAGTACAAATTTCAAGTTAATAGCTCAGAGTGACGGTGTTCGTAATAATGGCAATGCGATTTATGAAGATAATCTCGGTTTCTTAGCGAATGAGTGCTAAATATTACGGATTGAAGACTTGTTTGTTTATGGTTCTATAAATATTGGTATAGGACCAAGGACATTATGGTTGAATCACGCCATACTTGACTGTGTTTAGACCATACAAAATGGCGATATGGGCCCATTCATATGAGATTATCAATTAGAGATTTTATGTCGCCATTTCTCGAATTGTGTACCTAGATATTGCGGTTTAGACCTCTAGGTATTAAATTTAGGCTTATTATAACAATCTCAGCATCGTGTATTCATACCAAGATGATAAATCGAAACGACATTCGACATCACAGTTTATATTACCTACCTTTACTGTATTAGAAACTTCGGCTAGCCCTTTTGCTCACTTGAAAGTCGTAAATTTTACTTATTTTCGAGTCGATGGCTAACTCCATAAATTATATTATTTGGGTCCAATAGGTGGCTACGTTGATTGCAACATCGGTTGCATTAATGAAATCCCCCAAAGTATAGGTGGATGGGAACTTGGGGCACTCCAACGTGTCGCTCATGTTCGAAACCGGGGCAGAGCACTCACATTGGGTATCCGACGAGTCTATTAAACGAATCCCATTATGCCAAGTTGTGTCTCGTTTTATGTCGTTTCCCTGCTCAGAGAAACGAGATAAAACGTGTCCAATGTTCTAATCTAGATCATGATCTACCCGCGTGCCAAGTTAAGGCTAACAAACATCCACAATTTCCCATTTTAAATACTAGTACAATACCAGGACGAAAATAGGTACGTAGATATATGTTTTTCTGTTCGTCTTCTTGCCAATTTCTAAGGAAGATAGTCTAGTCGTCTCACCGACCTCTTCGCGATCCACAGCTCTGTCGCGCTGTTTTGGGACACCAAACCTATGTTTAATATTCCTATTACAAACACAAGAAAACCGACAAACAAAACACAGGCACCTTCAACTGCCGGTGACCTATACCATTCCTATTCCGTAAGACAAGCACCACTTCTCCCCATAAGTTGACAAAAATGTCACCACTATAAAAGAGACCGCATAGATTTTATGTATTTGGCGCCCTTTGCGGAATCATCACCATATCGTCTGAAAGGTCGCGACCCCATAGCCAAATGTCGCGCCCTTTGCGCTTTGGCCCCATAGGAATACCATAAACATCGCCGCTAAACACAATTGTGTGAAGTCTGGAACGGGCTGACTTTTTACTATGGATTCGAGGATGATAAAATCTAGAATTACTATTCTCGATAGCCTGCATTAAAAGTTTTATATAGATCTTTTACAAGAATTTGTGCCGCTTTCTATCACTTGATCAAAATCTTTTCTTGAGGTTCTGTTCTTGCAGGCTCAGACAGGAATATTCAGAATAGATATTAAGAATAACTTCCAAAAAAAGTATTGAAAGAAACAAGAGTTTTAATGGTACCTGGTATAAGTCAAGTAGCTCACAAAGTTTTTAAAGGGTATAATTTTCCATTTTCTAAGTCTCTACCAATAGAAATCTAGTCTTCATTTCCAAATACTTCTGACCTCTCAACTTTATGGAAAGGTGAGAGTACAATACACAAAATGAACCAAAAACGTCACAATTTCGAAAATGGATTGCGTGTAATGCGAAATTTAAACTGTCCAATGTCGTCCCTCGCCCTGATGACGTATGGCACCCACGGGGGTGATCAACTCCACTCTAGATTGCCAACTTATAACTACTGCTAGGAAGTTTGAAAATGGACTCTATGAAAATAAAGTTATGGTGTGTTACAGCTGTATGAAATATTGGCAAGTAAGTTGTTGTATGACGAATCTGTACTGTCAAGGAGCTATGCAATTATTAATATGGTGTACGGTACGTGGGTGAGAAAGTCACGTGTAGGGATTAGAGAACAAGTGCTGTGGGTATACAACATTAATCTCTTGTTCTGTTTGTTTTGAGGGACGAATTTAACCACTGAAACTGTGATATTGACAGGCTTGTTTGAGTTTCAAATTGTCCCACCTACACTTTGTTTTGCAAATAGAAATATGCATGAAGGTATGAGAATGGACTTTGGGAAAGGTTCTGAATACCAAGCGTAAGCATAATCAGCCGTAAGGTTCCCACAGCTGGAGCATAGGTCTTTTCCCTGTGAGAGGGCCCGTCGGTTTATAAATGTGTATACCGACCACCACGCTGGCCCATAATACCAAAACATTTACTAAGATCCAGGAAAGCAAAATGCTTGGTCTTGAAAAGAGGTATGGTATGGTATTACACAGTAAATGGGTTCTGGGGGTCAGAAAGACAATTGCTCCAAGAAACTGGGATTCAGTCAGCTGCAATCGGTTAGACCCAACACAGAAGGTTGGGAAAACACTTGACAGATATTTGTTCTTCCAAAATTGAATTCTGAGAGTAAACAAAAGAACAGCTTTTAACAAAAAGAAAACAGCCAGAAGTCTATGAAAGTGAACACAAAACAGTATCAAGTGCAATAATTATAATTAGTGGGAATAATTGGATGGGTCGCGACTCGCGGGGCCGTCCTCGCCCGAGGGTGGTAATTCAATAAAACCGTATGATGGATCGCACCCGCAGACTGCTTCAGATGAGAGGTTATTACGTGTGAAATGTGTGTCTTTTTGTCTATGGCTTGTTAGTAAGTATCTGGATCTTGCTTTCTGGTAAACATAAATAAGAATGTCATTTTATGAGGCTCTATGGTAAATGCATAAAAGATTTAAAGCTAAGCTATGCTTAGTTATTCTAAATCAGAGATAGGTAATGTGTCAAATGTGTCATACTAATCGAAGCTCACGTGGTGGCTGTTAGTTTAAAGTTGAAGACTGTATTTTCAACCGACTTCCAAAAGGAGGTGGTTCTCAATTCGACTGTATGTTTTTTATTTCTGATAGCTACAACCTGGAGGCCTTCAATCCAAGAGTGAATACGTAACTTCTATGCAAGCGTGCTCTGTCGTCAACCACATCATAGCTTACCCTCAGGCAAGATTGTGGTCAGACGCGATCCTTGCAATAATAAAAAATAAAGTTTTAGTCGATCATATTTTTTGTGAATACGTCCTAAAATATATATCGAACTTTTTATTCAGCTTACACCCTATTGACACCTAACATATTATTGGCGTTCCATTCTTAAAAAACACTTTCCTTTTTCAGTACATTTAAACCATAAAGAAACATTATAATACATTGAATTTTTAAACGATAAAACGCGTTCAGATACTGTGTTCGTGCGAGGGTGGTGTGTGTTCTATTGTGCGGCCTTCACATGACACTAAAGGGGTTTTCGAGTGTGCTTTTCAATTTGCCTCAGGCGAGTAGGACAAGGAAAGCGTCTGAGTCTCCTGCTATTTATAATATTTAGACAATAGATAGATAGAAGGCCACCCACAAGGTGGACCGATGACCTGGTGAGGGCCGCGGGTAGCCGATGGATGCGAGACGCACAGCACCGGTTGTTGTGGCGCCACTTTGGGGAGGCCTATGTCCAGCAGTGGACGTCTTTCGGCTGATATAATGATGATGATGAGACAATAGAATGGTCTGACTTGCGATTTTCATTAGGTTCTAGTATTATTTACTACGTACCTAAAAAGATTTAACCGCCAATTAGCAACTAAATGTAAACTTAGGTACAGTACCTAAGTCACTTTCTTTTTTGTTTTAAGGGTGGGAAATCATCAAATTACTTCCGCTCGGGGTGGAGAAGAAGGGAGAGTCAGACTCTTACTGACTAAAACCTATCCGTGTTCTTTCTTAAGCCCTTTTGCGTTCCAGGGCCGCGATGACTCTTTCGAACAAATTCCGCAACCCTGACAGAAGTCACTTGCATCTTGGGTTATGAAATAAGAACCAGTTACTCCTCTGTAAGGAAGTTAGGTACATAAATAGTTCAGCAGTCATAAATAGGACCAGTTAGCCAAGAGAGGAAAAGCAAAGGATTTCCTAGTGTTGCAAGAACTTTAGTAAAACTCTCTTCTTTATATGTGACTTTAGCCCTTTCTCTCTCTCTTTATTGTCAAAAAACATTTTTAATAATTATTTACCGCACCTCTCCTTAGTTTTCAGTGTTCTTGGTCAAATCAAGTTCGTGTAATAGTGAAACTTTTTTTTTACAATGGATCCGTTCAAAAACCTCTCGCACCGAACAGAGTGCAGCGGAAATGAAACGGAGCATGTGTCGATGAAATCGGCCAGCGAACAGCTATTGTCGTGTGCCCGTGTTCCTGAACGATACGACACTTGTCAAACCTGGCGGGAATTTAGAAAAAATATCAACGTCATCAATCGAAAAAATGAACGCACCTGTGTTGCTGGCGTGGTAAAATAAAACGAAATTGAATAAAGAAACGCTGCGTTGAAAAATAAAATTGTTGTGATAAAAAAGCATCTGAGAGTATCGAAATGGTTTAAAGCTTGTTATTGTAGGTTATTCTATTAAATACAATAAACTAGCTTCTACCATTCTAATTTATTTATAACTTCGATAACTCCACTTAATTAATTCAGTCAAACTAAAACATACAATACAACCTACGACTAAGTAGGTTATATTGATAAGCAGCTTAGTTGTTTTTCTCGTCTTTGGTCTTTCACTTTCAAAGATGTAGACAGTAGAGTATTTTTCTTTAACATTTTCTATTTCTTTTCACAATGCAGACAACAGTAAAATGCTGATTTCTTTGACGATATAAAATAAAAGTGCCTCTTTGTGAATTTTATTTTTCATAGATAGGTACGCTCTATGAATAAATATGGGGACATTCGGAGGAAACAACCTGCTTTGTGTAGAAAATAGAGTTTTAAAAGTAGATGTAGATAAGTAGGTTTTTTACTCAAACCGTACTTTGCTAGGCTAGGTACCATATTACCTTGTTGATAGAGATTTACCTTTCTGATAGTACGTTTTTATATGACGAACTATTAAAAATTTCGTCTCGAAAAACTTAGGTAAAAGTACCTACTTTGGTATTTTGTAGTTTCCGGATTTTGTTGACGACAAAGTTCGTTCATTAAAAAAATATTGTGACTCACTACTTAATTACAAAAATAAAAGAACAAATCACCACATTAATTATAATCTGTCGCACTAATTTACATTTTTCAAAACCCTCAGGCCAAACGTGCATCTAAGTTTAATGAGAAATTAGAAGGAAAAATTGAAACGGCCATTCGTAAATGAAAAATTAAAAAAGTCGCGCCGGATGCGGAAGCGCGGCCATGTTTCATGGAACGGCCTTAATTACGGCGACAAACAAACCGACGAAACATTTATTGTTTTTGATCGAATTAAAAATGACTTCGGCTTTGGATTTGTGGCGTATTGTTTTTGGGGTTTGGTTTCTAATTAAGATAAGTTTGCTTTCTCGATGTTATTTGTATGTACCTAGGTACTTAGAGTTCCTCATAATAATGCAGCTAAATAAATACAAAAGGTCTAACTTAAATCTAAGTCCTTTATGTAGGGATGGGGTGTCTATTTGAATGTCTTAGTAGCAATTTTATTGTAATAATAATACTAGTTATATACTTAATCAAAGTGTCGTCGATTAAACAATCAAATGTTCACACTAGCCATGTTTCATTCAACACTGTTACTAATATTATCAAGGGACACTCATTGTGAATCACAGTTGCATTGTGATTATGATAATAATATCTACTAAGGAAGCAATCTCATGGGATTAAACTGTATGTTATTCTGGTATGTTAGGTGACGGTTTTTTGCTCTACCCAGGTAGGATGTGTTCCTACTTTGTTTTTTAAAGGATGAGAAATTATAAAATGACTTCTTCCGCTCTAGGTGGAGCGGAAGGGCGAGTCAGACTCTTAACGACAAACCCATCCGTATTCCTTCTAAAGCCAGGTTCCAGGCGCGTTCCAAGGCCGCGGTCACTCTTTCAAACAAATTCCGCAACTCCGCGCACAATGTGTTACTACTGGACTTAGCTTAAGAAAAAATGTAATGAAACTTTTGTACAGTGAAAAGTTTGCCGATTGAAACCATTCTTATATCACGCGACTGCAAAATCAGCCTTAGCAGAAGATTATATTGCAAGTTAAATAAAAGCTTGTAAAATGGTTCTGGCTAGATTGAAACACTCATTCGAATTTAGAATCGGTTTTGAATTTGTAGAACTATCTACACTTAATAGTAGACAATCGTGGCCACAGATTTTATTTAGTCCAGCGAATGTCAACGCCTTATGGAATAGGTAGGTAGTTGAAGACCCTACAATAGGATCCGCACCCTAGTTGTGTAGATAATAAAATCACAATGTGTCTTTCACGCTCAAATGTAGTTCCAGGACCATTGCTTCATATATTTCAAAAACCGTCTTTTCGCCAACGTCGAACACGCAATGAGTATGATTGCAATGTCAAATGAAAGCTGTGCGTCAGATAATATTAATTTTTGTACAACATTAGGTTGCCGGTCCCGTCTCAGACATCTCACAGTAAATACTCTAACTTATCTTATATCCAATTCATCTATATCTTTATATCTTCGGTAAAGTGTTCAATGGGCTTTCCCATTGAACCCTTTACCGAAGTACTTAATGATATAAAATAAAAATAATTCGTAGGGTAGGTGTAAATAAAAGTGCATTGAGCGTAGTAAGTACGTACCTACACGTCGCGAGTGCTCCCGTGACTTCCGGCGACACCGCGATGACACTACACGCAACCCAGTTACCGAGTAGGGCTGCTACGAGCAAGAAAAATATGGAAAATGTTTACATCTTTCTCGTTGCCATTTGTTCGACTGCATAAATGCTTTTTAAGTGACCATTTGTATTAAAAATGCTGTAAAAAACGTGAATGGCTTGTGTGACGTAGAGTTTGATGTTCCATTTTTAATAATTATCTCAAATTCTGAATTCTAATAATCTATAAGTAGATTTTTCTGTGTGCTAGATTTACCGGAAGTATGAAACTATGCCCTGCCTTGAGCTAAGAATCGTCACCCTTCACCAAATTATTTTGTGGTGTCTTATCTAATTTTACCTGCTCTGCTGGCTCCATAACATTAATAAATACTGCCTGCATCAAAAGTCATCAGTGTCTACACTCCTAGATCTCTCACTACACAACACGCCACCAAAACATAAAATATATAATCTATCCAAACACAAGGTTTCCACTTGCTGGTCTTATTGCTTGCATTGCCATGTCTTATTGGGACGACTGCAGACGTTGGAAACAGGTGCAGAGACCTCCCTCCTAATATGACGTGCCAAAGCCCACTATTCCTTTTTCACCAAGGATTTATGATGGCATTCACACGTCATAGTAGGCTGTGCTTTGGCAATGAAAACGGAATCTAGTAAAAGCTCGAATGAAAATTCTTCAAAAACTTTTTTTTCATATTTCTTCTTGTTTCATCAAGCACCACCCCTAAACCAAAGACATCATTATTGTAATGGATGTCACGGGCTGCAACTCCACAAGTGCTCTAGAAAGTAGTGGCTTTACCACCACCCTACCCCTACACTAATCGAAAACAAACCCTAACACCCAGACAATAAGATACAAAAAAAATGCAAGACAAAGTTTGCAGTTTCGAAGACTAGATGGTGCGACAATCGCGAGAGCAACACATTAGCGACATCTCTGGGCGAGTGAGAAAATTACAGAGGAATTACGACGTTGGCGAGTGTCGCAGCTTTCAGCGAGAAGCGTGTACTGTGCTTCAGTTTTTTTAAGTGCTACCCTCGTAGATGTGGTCTAGGTAAGTGTTTGGTGAATTTCGTGCATAAAGGTTCCTATTAATCATTGTGGGGAATGTGTGATAGATAGTGTGATATGTTTAATCTTTAAGTCAAGAGTGCGATTCTATTCTCACCGTGTAAGCTTAGGTAAAGTGAACATGAAGTGAGCTGTAAATCCACACTATCAAGATGTAATGACTGTTTACTTCACGCTCACTCCACCTTAGTTAACACGGTGATATTTTGACAGAATAGACAGAGGGGTTACTTGAAGGCAAGCATGCTCCATCGTTAATTACATAATTGCTTTCCATCAAGTGAGATTGTGGTCAAACGCGAGCAGATCAAAATTAAAAATAAATCTAACAAGGTGCTTTGTCTTTCATGGTTCCCAGATATATGGAATAGCATCAAATAATAAATAATCATTGTCATAAATACCGTACTGGGTATCCTCAGGACTTCAGGAGGCAAAATAGAAACAGAGGTCAAACACTAAGTTTGAACAAGATTAGGAATGGGAGAACTGCTGAACTTTTAATGTGTTATGTGTAGGTATTGTCTGAACCAACATTTGACGCTGGTCCCATTGAAATATTTTATCAGGTATTTTTCGGGTAGGTTATCAGGTGAGCACATTCAAAGGAGCCTACCGAGCATTTCGGCCAAGATAGGCCATAACTATAGTTGCCAGGTGGCCCAATTTTAACAGGAGAAGACGCCCCGGGCGTCGGGAGTCGCAGGGCGATCCCCGGCCACCGTAGGCGCGGGCCTGCGGACGGCGAGCATTGGGTGGCTCGCTGTCCGATCACCACCAGGCCCGGGTCGATGGCGCGTTGTGTTTCACGCGCGCCTCAAAGACATGTCAGCATAAAAGACGGGGCCCGCTAGGGCCAAAGCCTGCCAGGGTTGCGGAATCTGTTCGAAAGAGTCACCGCGGCCCTGGAACGCAAAGGGCTTTAGAAGGAACACGGATGGGTTTTAGTCAGTAAGAGTCTGACACGCCCTTCCGCTCCACCCAGAGCGGAAGAAGTCATTTGATGATTTCCCATCCATAAAAATAAAAAAATAAAAATAGGTGGCCCAATTTTCAGGGGTCTAGCGACACGTCATGATTCACCCTTGATCGGGACTCCAAATGTCCCTATTTTCAGTAGCCTGTACTTATCTGTCGTATCATTTTTATATTTTCTCACATATATCAGACCCGGGCCAAAACAAAGCCTTAACTTTAGTTTGTAGTAGGAGACTGCTAAAATTTTGATTAATCGGATTATCTACATATTTAAGTGCACTGCCGTAAGTTGTCCTTCATCCAACAGCTTACAAACGGCATGCGTCCCACATACCTAGAGCCTTTCTAGACTACTAATACCTGATACCCACATAAATAAATGCACCGGCACCGACCAGACCGGCTAACTGCATACGCATTAGAATTCATCAATAATAGGTACAGGTTGTTAAATGCATTTAAATTGCGCAGATCTAAATAAAATAAATGTGCTTTTTACTATGGTAACTATGGTGTTTTTCTTCTGATCACGTAAAGTTATGTCATGGTTATCTTCCACAGCCACACATATATCGTCAATATTGGCATCTAAACTAGGTTTGCCCGGCAGTCTGTCTGTCTGGCAGGACAACCCCTCTAATCCCAACCTCTGCAATTCCTGAAAGCCAGAATCAACAGTGGCGACCACCAGAAAAAAGTCGAGTCAATGAATTTCAACGTGTCCCGGATGCATAGAAGCAGAGTCCACCAACTGATTTTTGATTGTGGCTTTTAGATTTGATTTGTGATTGGTCGTTAAACTCGTATATTAGTAGACTTTGTCTACAGAATCCACCAATTGAGACAAACGATTCAACTGTCTTGGAACCCGAAATTAAATTTAAAAAAAAAGGCTGTCTGTATCTCAATTAATATTATAATAGACTGATGGAGTTTTCACGACTGTGTATGACTGTACTATCTGAAGGTCACAAACAGACAGTCACTGTGCGCCAGTATTTCATTGTGATCTCAAATCCTCTGGCCAAGTACTTCGTTCTTTGTAGCAATGTACATAAGGAGAACAGAGAAGATATAGTAGATCTTGATAAAATTACGACTGGGACTAATATCTTGGATTGGGACCATACAAAAGTTTTCCTTATGCTGAAATCTATATGGGGACCCTGAGTTCAGAGCTACGACGTTAATGTGTACCTAATGCTGTAAAATCAAAGGGCCTATATTAATTTACCAAAAAAGTGGTTTAATCGGTTTTGGTTTGGAATCCTTTGTGTGTCCGGCTGACACTTGGCCGGTTTTTTTATCTAGCTGAATCCTTCCTTAGCTGCAGCGTCAAAGGCCTCGGTGTTCTGAATATTAAATTCTATAATGTCAGTTTTCCTAAAATGTCAGTGCCGAACATAAAGCTTATCAAAGTCTAAAGCAAAATATTAACTAAATTAGCTTTATTTTTATTTCATTAAAGTAATCCTAACTGAATTAGTACAGACGCCAGCACATCAAGCTACCCGAAACTGTCAAATTTTCCCAATCAACCTTGAACCTAATGCTTTAAGCTTAAAGTTGAAAAACTATTAAAGAAATTTGACAGATTGTTGTAGCTTGAGCCAGTGTACTTACACTGGATCAGAAACGAATTTCTAAATGAACGGCTTCGTGTACCTAAATCATATTAGATTAAATAATTCATACTATAAAAGATGACATTAACCGTCTGAGATTATCTAAAATAGGTATAACTACTTAAGTTAATGAGCACCAAGTGGAGATAGCAACCACTGTCATTAAAAGTTTCCTTAATGAAGCAATTATGCTAATATAGAAACATTAAAAGAAAAGTATGATAAGAGTTTATCGATAATTTCTAATCACCTTTGTGTGTGGGATTATTTGTTGTATGTACATAATTATATGTATTGCCTGTTTATATCGTCGTCATTAAGACAATATAAAATTAAATGAATGAAACAGAAATGGGCCCTGACACACAATTATTTAGCTGATTCCTTTCATTTGTTTGTATAGTATACTAACCTCAAGATTATCCTTTGAACTTTCCCCAAGTTAAAAACATCTATCCAAGTTCATACTTAATCAATCATACATTGTAGGTACCTGATTCACAGGCCAACGCTAATAAAAAATATTTAAAAAAGATAAGCTTGTTTACTTTTCTCAGTTTCATAATGTTTACTTAGTTTCTATTTTAATCTTAGTAGGTACATATGTTTCAAATCAATTCAATTACAGAAAAAAACAACGAGGCATGTTTGTAAATATTTTATTAAAAATATTTCCACAGGGTATCAAGGTTGTTATGTTGACATTCAATATACGAAATTAGTGTTAGGTTTTGCGTAAATATTCGGCATTATTTCCATACATGTTACTAGCGCCGGTGGTTTCAAAGCTACTACAGTCTCACTTCTCATTTTCATGGACGACTTGTGGCTTAAAGTCTAATTCGAGTACCTTGCTGAGGCTGTTGACATACATATCCAACCTCTGTGTCATGTAGTAGCAGCGCCTGTCCTTAATCTGCCTGTTCTTGTTCAGATCCATCACACTGATCAACAAACCATCTCTGGTACGCGAGAGACCTGGGCACCTAACGCCATCAGGACCGGTGAAATAACTCGACCCGTAGAAGAGACCTAAGTCTTTGTGGGCTGGTTTTCCATCAGCCGAAGTGAATTCGTTAGGGAACTCCTCATACCCGACTCTGTTGATAGCAGCCGTGAAGTAGCAGTTGGTGATAGCAGCGTTTCTAGCCTCGATGTTCCACATGTACTCGCTGCCGGCTTCAGCAGCAATAGTAGCTGACGGGTTGAACACAATCTCCGCGCCGTTCTGCCCGAACATCATCCAGTTCAGCACATGATGACGGCCGAAGCAGATGTTCACAGCTATCTTACCGTACCGAGTCGCGAAGACTGGGTGACCAGTGTTGCCTTCCATGTAGTAGTTGGATTCGTTGAAGTCTCCCACCCTCGGGATGTGGTTCTTGCGGTGTTTTCCAATAACGCTGCCGGTGTCGCTGATAATCACAGCAGTGTTCCACAAAATGTCAGAGTGGTTCTCGTCTCTTTCGAGAATGGATGACACGAATACCATTGCGTATTTCACTGCTAACTCACTCAGGAATCTCGTAGTAGGGCCGTCTTCAGCTGACTCAGCGAACTCGCACCATGGCTGCTTCTCCCTCGTGCAGAAGGCGAATGGCATGTTCCATAACTCCTGGAAGCAGATAATGTTGACTCCTTCCTGGCCGGCGACATCGATGATCTTCTTAACTTTGTCGAAGATGGCTTTCTTCTGCTCGTTGACTGGGCGGTCGGTGGGAGCGGCGATGGAGTGCTGGATGACACCCACTTTCACAATCCTGGGAGGTCTGGTTTGCTCTTTCTTGGCAGGAAAGGCGTAGGCAGCGATTTCGAAGTCATTTTCTTTTGCCGCTGCGATCGAAGAATCCTTCAGTTTAACTTCGTGGTTATCGATTCTTCCATAGTGGATTCTGTTGAACTCTTCAAGATCACGACCACTGAGGTTGTTGTTGATGATGGCTTCGAAGCTGAGAGTTTCGTTTTCCATTTTTGATATATTATGTGTAAATATGTCTGTTCCCTAGGATTGCTCGTCAACGACTGGCTTTTGCAGCCTGCGTCGGCGCTTAAATACCTTCGAGTTTGTTAGTGATGCATTGGCCGTAGGTTTGTTTGTTTTATCTGTGTGGTCCGGCTGTTGTGGGCTGTGAAAGACCTTCGACCCTTCTCGATAAGCTTAGAAACGACGCTGAAAAATATTTGGTTATCTCGCCGACTACGTGACCGGAGAAATAAGAGCTATCCGGGGTGCCGATGATAGTAGAATGTGTAAATAAATTCTTAAATTACGTTATCAGGTTGGCAACTGTTGTTTAGTGATTTTTTTTCTTGTTTATTACTTTTACACAACTGCCCAAATAAGGACTGTTGTGAGGTTTGTTTTATATCTAACAGCGTTTTAATATGCTTTGATAAGTATTTTGTGTAGGTAGGTACAGTTAAAATTAATAAGTAATCATATCGACAAATTCTCGAAGATCTTTACATTCCAAAATCTGAGCAACAACAATTCGATCATAATTATATTTACCTAGTACTTAAACTTTTACATAGATATCTTAATCAGAAAAAACTAAGATTTCAGAAAAATATTTCATATTCATATCTTTTTTGCATTCCATAATGTGTGAAAATCTTACAATAGGCTTAAAGCTAAGGTACAATTATGGCACCTGTAGGGCACAGCAAAAAGTATTCAATTGAACAATTTTTTCGAGCTGCTGACTGAAAACCTACGCCATATGACAAAGTTTTCCTTTTTGGTTTCGAAATCGTCGAAGTGTATCAAGTATTGCGGTTATAAATAGCAACTTAGACGGCCATATTATCCGATACAGTAACCACAGGCCGCCCTAGATTAAAACACTGTTAAGATGTCTATTCTTATTACAATTAACCACAGTAGCGTTCGTGTAACTAGGTAGCTAACTGAGACAACAGCCATAATGATAATATAACAGGCCGCCCTAGATACAAAAAAAGCATGCGTAGCCGTCCTTGGGGACTGCCGATAGAAGTGAAAACCAAGCGAAAGCTTAAGCGTTCAGTGACGATGACGCGAGTTCCATGATTTTTGTTCACCCAAAGCATTCGGTGACGATGACGAAAGTTCCATGATTTTTGTTCACCCAAAAAGTACACATATATACACAGTATAGATACATACAGCTCAAGGAAAGCGTTCGCGGACGATGACGCGAGTTCCATGATTTTTGTTCACCCAAAAAGTGCTCAACGCGCCTAAAGAAGTTTTCACATCAAAAAACTGTTTTCATGTCTAAGTCTTATAACAATAGGTAATCAAACTTAACGTGAGTGTAACTAGGTGGCTTGGACAAGGCTGCACTTAGTTTACGTAAATAATAAAATCGAAACCGCGAACAACCAGCTGTTCAGTTTGTCGAGGCCAGTACATTTTTTTTCGCGAATCGAAGTTGGTCCTATACTAAAAGTTTTTCATAATGAGTAGGTACATTGACCACTTTACAGGTTTTGCGTTTCATCTGTTTCATAATGTACCTAACTACAAAACGAAGCTTACAGAACCATCTCTTCTGCGTCAAGTGCTAAGGGTACGATTCCCGCACTGGATTAACAAGTTTTGGTGCGGTACCGGGCCATAGCACTCAGGTAATCCAGCTCATATTGCAGAAATAATCCTTGCGTAGATATATATATAATCTGTTTTGGCATCTTAAAAAAGGCACTGTATGAACACAGTCAGAAAGTGCTTAAGCCGAAACTTTGTCATATAAGTTGTTAAACTTTGATGTAATGATTATTATGCAGTGCGAGCAACATTATATGACGACACGGTTGGCGCAGTGGTTGAGCGATTGACTGCTGTGCTGGGTGTCGCGGGTTCGATTCCCGCACGGAACAAGAATTTGAAAGGCCAACAGATAGTTGTTTCGGGTCCGGCCGGTGTGTTTGTGTATGTGATATTGTATGTTAGTAAACGCACCCACGATTCAGGAGAAATTCCTAGTGTGGGGGCAACGTATTTAGAAAAAAATAATTGTAAGTAGTATAAGTTCCTCAGTAGAAACTTTTGAGATGAATTGTAATACATAAATGTACATGAATGAAGAAATTAAAAGGCTACTAGACTAAAAATTTGATTTCGAGAATGCCAATTAATGCTCCTACAAGTATTATTGAAGTAAATGTTCAAAATTTATAATGGTTAAAGGTTTTTAGTTTATTAAGATTTCTTTGGATAGAAATAATGTTTATTCACATTAGGTATCTTGTAATGATTACACCCTTTTTTTTTTTTTTTGATCTCGGGGGGAAATCCTCATGGAAATTTTCCACCCTGGGCGGGTGGAGGGGTCTGTCAGACTCTTACTGACTAAAACCACCCCGGTGTTCCATCTTCCACCTGCGCCGGGGATCGCGGGAACGTATGCGACATCCGCAATCCCCGGCTGGTAATGATTACACCCTTAGTTAACTACTACCTACTTGCTTCATTACTAAAGTTTGCTAAATCATAGTCAACCTCCCTGAGGCCTGTGGTGAGTGTGATCAACATACCCCAGTCGTGTGGTTAGTTTACAATTTCACGCGATATTTTACAATCTTACGGAGTTTGCAATTTTCCGGTGACATACCTACATACATCTTTATTAGTAAAAAGTAATTTAGGTACAAAATATTAAATAGGTAGGTACCTAAGTACTCTGATAATACCCCAAATACCTACAGGGCAATGATAGAGGTAACCCGTCAAGGTTTAAGTCGCTAAACGGCAAACAAGATAAACCAGAAACAGCTATTTGTTTTGAAGCAATCATATCTCCTAATCAAATGTTGACCAATCTCGAATAATAGTGTCAATACATAACGAGTCGTGAGCCGACATATTATTAAACATCGATTAGTTACACAAGCCACGCTTTATTTACATCGCACACAGCATACCTACATAACTTATCACTTGTTAATGTACCAGAACTATTTATATCATTTAACTTCAATCATGGACTCCCAAACAGTGCGAAGTTTCGACGAAATTGTCAAAAATAATTTAAACTCGGAACAGTTGAAGGAATTCAACAGAATTCATTATGGAAGAACTGATCATTGTGTGTTAAAAATTCAAGATTCCACGTTTGCAGCAGGTAAGGTGCATGATTTTAAAATCGCAGCCTTTTCTTTTGATGCTGCGAAAGAGGTTAGAGCTCAGAAAATTGTCAAGGTCGGTTTAATTCAGCATTCAATTGTTTTGCCGACTAATGAGACCATAGACAAACAGAGAGATGCTATTTTTGATAAAGTGGAAAAGTTAATTGGTGCTGCAGCTTCGGAAGGAGTCCAAATTCTTTGCTTACAAGAAGCATGGTCCATGCCATTTTTCTTATGTACGCGAGAGAAAGAAGGGTGGGAAGAATTTGCGGAATCAGTAGAGAATGGTCCAAGCTTTTGGTTTCTGAGCAAATTGGCTAAAAAGTACGAAATGGTTATTGTTTCACCGATTTTGGAAAATGATAATGGAGTGTGGTGGAATACTGCAGTTGTTATAGATGAAAATGGAAAGTTCATGGGAAAACACCGCAAAAACCATTTACCCAGTGTTGGTAGTTTCAGCGAGACATTTTATTATTTATCTGGCAACACTGGCCATCCAGTATTTGAAACGAAATACGCCAAGATTGCTGTTAATATTTGCTATGGTCGTCATCATGCGTTAAATTGGTTGATGTTTGGACTCAATGGAGCAGAGATCGTTTTCAATCCAGCTGCAACAATATCTGAATTTGGAGAATCGTTTTGGGGAATAGAAGCACGGAATGCGGCGATCGCCAATAGCTATTTCACTTGTAGCCTCAATAGAGTTGGCACTGAAAATTTCACAACTAAAGTAGATCAGAAAAAAGTAACTAGAAGTTATTATGGATCGAGTTACGTCACTGCTCCTAATGGATACAGAACTCCTGGCCTGTCAAGAGACAAAGACGGACTTCTCATTGTCGAAATGGATCTAAATCTTTGCCGTCAAATAAAAGACCATTGGGGATTTAATATGACTGCCCGGCTTGATGACTACGCCAACGAAATGAAAGAAGCATTGCCCCGAACATAAATTTTATTGGAGAAAACTTTGATATTATATGATTTCAATAATAAAATAAAATAAACAAGTTCGAGTTTCTCATATTGAGTTGTTATTGCGTGAAACCCAAAACTGACATGGGTCTCTGAACTAGATCAAGTTCCTACTGTGCCAAATATCCACACAAAAGAACTTCTTTCTTTTGTCTTAAATGCACAAATATTTTTGCCTTTTACCCTTATGAAGCCCTTTTTTATAAGTTTACTAAATTCAATGCTGAATAAAAGGTGGAGCTTGCCTAGACAGGACACATTTTTCGAAAGCATCTTTTCATAAATATCCTACCACTTGTACCAATAGACAAAAAATAAGTACTGAATATCTCGAAAAAACATTAATGGCAACTTTTAGTTTTTAATCTGTGATTCAAATTGTCGCCGATGAATTGTCACTTTTTCGGTTTCCCGTGTAAAGTTTATTGCTGTTTTTACTAGAAAATAACTGGATTTATTTACATAAAGCAAAATGGTAAGCATATTTTACAATTCTAAACTCATTATAGCTGTTCTAGACCGATTAATATTAGAATTCTTTGAAAATTGGTTATGATAGCGTCACGAACATTACGAAGCAGAATTTGTATTTTGTTGTAAAACAACTTGGTTTTTACTATTTAACAGTCCTAACAGCTTCGCATCCATTAGAAACTGAAAAATTATACAGTATTCGCAACGGTTTGCAGTATTATTGTCTAAAAAAATCCAATTATTGTCTGTTTTGTCTCCCTCTTTCTAACATCCCAAATGGTTTTCAGTCTATTTTAGCCTACAATGGAGGCGCGGTGGTCGCAATGAAGGGGAAGGACTGCGTGGCGATCGCCACTGACAAACGTTACGGTATTCAGGCTCAGACTGTGTCAACCAACTTTCCAAAGGTGTATCAAATGGGACCCACGCTGTATGTCGGTCTCCCCGGCTTGGCCACTGACACACAGACCGTGTTCCAGAGATTAAAATTCAGGTAAGAAACAAGCTTCCAAACAAAACTTTTTCATCAGAAAAACTAATTTCATTGAAGTGGCTTTCAAGGAAGTTCTACATTTGCCCTACATTAAAGAGCTAAATACTATTTCTCTTTTATTAAATCACTTAAAGGTTTTATCTAGTTCCATTGTGTAATCCATTAATGTCTGCAATTCCAGAATGAACCTTTACGAGTTGAAAGAGAACAGAATGATGAGACCCAAGACATTCTCAGCCATGCTGTCCAACCTGTTATACGAAAGGCGCTTCGGACCCTACTTCATTGAACCCGTCATTGCTGGACTGGATCCCTATGATAACCAGCCCTATGTGTGCAATATGGATCTGGTAAGTTTCTAACATAAAATACATAATAGACCAGACCTGTTCAGTTTTCCATTATTTCAAATCCCAACTACAACTTTTTACTTCATTGTTGTTTTGTTTGACAGATTGGGTGCCCCAATGAGCCAGAGGACTTTGTGGTGTCAGGAACCTGTTCAGAACAGCTCTATGGTATGTGTGAAGCTCTGTGGGAACCCAACCTGTCGCCTGATGATCTCTTTGAAACCATCTCACAGGTAAGATTGTACCCATGACTATAGATGTAAAGCCGTTTTAAAACCTACTAAACCAATCCGTTTAAAACAAATTTTTCGATTAACAACTGTTGGTATTGATAAACATGTCTTTCTTAATTATAACTACATGTACTTGAGTTTACCAAGGTAAGGATATAACAGAGTACCTATGAACTGTGTAATTTTTTTTTAAATGTTTGATAGTGTTACTGATATTGATATACTTAGTGGGTTTAGTTCTAATTGGTCCCTCAGACCAAGCATAGGTGTTACCTACCTAAGTTATAAATACTCAATTGACCAGTTAAAAACTCTTGTGTTGGTAAATAAACATTTTTTTCATTGTTTTCAAACAATATAAATAATCAGTGTGATTTTGTTTTAAACCAAACACACACTCTTGCACTCTCGTTGACGTCATCACTCCTGACGCAACGTTCCCAGCTCGCCTACACTACACACACATGCACATACAATTTACAATTCTTTTATTTTTTGGAGGCAACTTTTCAACCATTTAAAATGATTTATTTGGGGTTTAAAATTTTATTAAAACGTTTTAAATTGGTTGTTTTACATCTATACCCATGACTGACCCAACTTTACTTGTAGCAAATACAACTTGGCAAAATTGGGTTTATCAGACCTGTAAGACACCAAATGTGAGTGCCGTGCCCATGTCCAAAACATGGCTCTCTTCTTCGAGTGCCCCAAGTGCCCTTACATCTGCACCATTGAAGACCTCATGAATTGTGAAATTTACCCAAAAAGAAGTAAAGTTGTTGCTCCATGCCAAACCAACTTATAGCTAGTACTGCTATTTTGGTTTGAAGGTATGAGAGCCAGTATAATCACAGATTATGAGACATTTCAGCTAAATCCAGAATGACTAATAACATTTCATGTTTGGCCCCATGAGATGGATCAAACCATGAGATAGGTCAACAAATGCTTGGAAACAACATAAAACTTGCTTGGAGTAAACAAGACTCGAAACAGTTACCATCTTCTCACACCCAATAGCCATGTTTTATTTGAACAACTTATTAATAAATCAAAATTTTCCTCAGGCTCTGGTAAACGCCGCTGACCGTGACGCCATCTCCGGTTGGGGCGCTGTCGTCTACATTGTAGAGAAGGACAAGATCACCGAGAAGCACGTCAAGACGAGGATGGACTAGTTGTTTGTAAGATATGCTGTGGTCTGGGAGTTTTTACTAATAAAATTATTCTAAAACTTTAGTGTTTTCATTGTATGTCACGGACCACCCCATTGCCTCACTCATCAGTGTACAGACGCAAGCACGTCAAGCTACAACGATCTGTCATATTTCTTTAGCAATTTCTAAAGCATTCGGTTCAAGGTTGATTGGGAAAATTTGACAAATTGTTGTCGCTTGATGTGCTGGCGACTGTACAATGAAAAAATATATCCTTCTTCATCTAGATAAAAATTAAATCACCACACTTCTGTCTGCCTTGTCGCTCATGAGGTGCCTCTAACACTTAATAAATCTTTAAACATAAGCATTTCGCCATATACTACACCCAAACACTTGGATGTCCGTTACTACCGCAGGACCACCAACGCCAATCGCTTCCATTATTGGTAAATAATGTAAAAATAATCCTTTTTCGGCGCTCATGGTGGTCCTGCTGAAAGGAGCGTGACTACCGCCTTCAAAGTCGATTTTCTCGAAAACTACTTAGGTACCAATTCTGTTCGAGTAATAATTAAAGTGATTACTAATTATTTACTAAATATGGAAGCGACTAGCGTGTGTGGTCCTGCGGTAGTCACGGACATACCTAATCAATTCATATTTCTAATAACTCATTTCTGATCAAATTTTCCCACAGACATTCATGTCAATTTTATAAAACTGAACCAGCTTGTTTAACGCCACTGTCACGTATAGGTGACAAGCAAGCGCGTGCCCTGTACGCCAAACGTCACAAATACGTGACAAAAAGTACGGTAAATTTGTGGCTTGGGCGTCGGGGGCACGTCGATGCGTTTATGCTCTGGCGTTCAAAAGGTTAACCAATTTCTTGAATATCTATGGCCCGCATGAGCCATACAAATTTTGTTGAAACTATAGGAGTCATAAACACATATTTAGCAGTCAAACATTTTGATCAAAATACAGTTGTCCCAGACACTGATGTATTTTAATTATTAGCATTTTGACCTAACTTGTCTAATTCCTACGCCAAATAAGTGTAGGGTTGCGAAGGGAATAAAAATAAAAAAGCTCATATAATGCAGAATCTTTATAAACCGAATATTTAAAAAATTAAGTTTTTAATTTTTCATACACATTTTTTGTCTTTACAAGAGTAGTAGACTAGAGAATTAACATTTCAACCGTGTTGCTTACATGCCGAATATGTTTGTATGTAGCGAAGCTATCGTTTAATAAATATATGCCATACACTGCGGGCTCGTGGCTTCAACCGTCACCGATAACAAGATAAAACCTATTCGAAATAACATAACTACAAATTAAAATACAATTACCGACCTAAACAATGGCAACACATATGACATAATTTTAATCATTTCATGACTAACACATTGTTCAGGAATATGTAGACAGGGGTACGGGATAAAATAAAAATAAATCCTCTTCACTGAGAGGGTAACAAAGGATTTCTAACACTACTAAAGTTGACCACTCCATAACAAAATAGTACCGACTTCACTTCGTTCTGATTTAGAAACATGACGAAGCGGTCAACCCGGAATCTAATATAAAATTAGTATCTAAAAGTAAACAATATCTATCACAAAAAAAAACTAACGTCTGACAAAAATATTTCAAATCGAAGGCGTACCGCATGGAGCCCTGAATACTGATTTTCGCTAATAAATCTTGTAATATTTCCCCGATAACAGTCAAAAGTTAAAAAGAATGACATGAACAGTGATACAATTATTCTGAGGTCAGCTAACTAAACGTTCGATATGGCGCGTTCAGTCACGCTAGTCGAGGGCGCGAAGAAATCAACGCCTAAAAGTATAAAATTTACCAATATTATTAGTTCACCGTAAACGGCACATGAATTTTCACAGAATAAATCACAAAGACTTCATAACAATCCAAGTCTTATTCGAAATATAGAATAATAAATAACAAAATCTTACATCGTACTATTAAAAACACTAGTCTAGACAGAAACTAAGCGAACTAGGTATGGGTTTATTGGCAAAAACGACATTATGTAATGGGTGAAACACCGACTCTTAACAATGGCCGTTTCTTTTATACAATTTTGGACTCAACTGTCCTTGTAATAGAATACATAGTTAAATGTTAGTTAACGAGTACAATACCGAATATACCGATAACAGTCTTCCCTGGGAATCGAACATTATGAGGTTTATTGAGAACTTTACACTTTTAGGGATAATCCTGACAGTTTAATACATACACATTTTTGATATTTTCAACCAACAATATACCTCATACATTCCTCAAAGTATGGATCGACACAAATCTATTTATACTAACAACGTCACATCTAGATTCACTACTATTTAAAACCGAATTCAAAATCGTTTATTGACAATTTCATAAGTTAGGTCTTCGAGTCGATCCATACTCCCCAGGGGGATATTCTCACAACTTTTATTATGAACAAAACATGTATGTACTTCAAACAATATACAATATATCGAAGGCATTACAATAAGATATATAATACAACGGCCAATTATAAATAGTATACATGTAATTTCCTTGATAAAGTTTAATTGGCCAACCGTAACACGTCAACATCCTAATTCAATGATATTTAACATTTTTATTTATTCATTATAATTTGTCAATACTAAACTACGCGTTAGCGGAACATTATAAAAAGCTAATAACGAGTTATGAAAATTATTGCGTACGTGCTTTGAGGAATATAGGAGAGTGTTCTGAGGGACTGCATAGCGACTGCAGATTACATTCGACCAGACTTCAATACTGCATGCAATTTGTAGTCGAAATGCAGTCAGTACACATAGTTTGGAATACGTATTCATTGGCAAATACGCTTATTTTATGACCATAATCATGGCATTGTCACAGACTTGAATTCCATGATGCCATGACAGTGGACACGACATCGTATGATGAGATGCGGTAACCTATCGAGAAGACACTTTTGAACGCACTGCGGGATCGGTGACCTGTATTTTATTACTAATGTATTTGCCAACGTACACGCACTTTACAATGTTCAGTTTTTGAATCGCTCGGCACCATAATTTCCCTCGAGCAATTCATAAATTGAAGAATATTTTTTGTGAAAGGATATTTCAACGGGTATTGGGGGACAGTGCGCAGTAGCTTTATCACTGAATTCGAGGCTGCCTCTAATTGCCTTGTATATCAAATACAAAGCTCACATCGCAGATTCGTAACTTAATTTACCTTTACAATCAATCACTCCATCATTGTTTTCAACCAACCCTTAGTTAATCTAACTCGTATGCGTAAAGTAGACGTATAACCACGGACAATGGCGGTTGACATTATCAGCCTTACCTCTTCAGCAATAAGGTTTGAAATGCCCGCGGTTATACGCGAGTCACAACTTGTGACTTGTGTGCATAGGACAACAGTCTTATTACCAAACATTAAAATCACTTAAACAAGGCAGCCTCGAATTCACCAATTATATAAATAGCACAAAACAGGGACTCAAGTGTAAGAATAGAACGTGAATATTGTCAAAAACGGTCCGCTTATTATTATTATTATTATTGCAAACATCAAGACGAAAGTGTAGAACATTATAATTGTAAAAATATGGGTCCCTTTCAACCCGTAACCGTCCCTGTTTCGGACAATGACCGACCTGGGACTTGAGTCGTGCTAGATTGTAGAAAGCCCGCGCTTTACTAGAGATGGAAACATTTACGATATCGAGGCGTGAAAATAGCACATCGAGAAATATGTTCGACTTAGTTGAGCGTCTTCTTCGGTCATTCATGCCTGTAAGAAGGTCGCTCGCGGTGTCATGTTCACGCCTGGGCACTGTAATTTAGGTACCAAAACACGTCCGTATTCGGTTCGATCTTTCTACGATATAGCACATGCCAGCCTTTAAACGTGTCTATTGCACAACTGTGTAAATTCGCACGCAAAGCGAATAAAATACGATATTTTTAATTTGATAAAAACGACAAACTTTCGCCAACTGTCCGATAGTTTCACATAATCGCTAATATCAATTACATGCCTCCTCACTACGAATTTTTTTAAACATATTTTATGAAATTTATTTATTTTCATTTTTTTTATTTTCTCAATCGACGTTATTACACTTACTGTATCGTGGGACTTGTCTTGGACAAGATATAACAACATTAAAGCGGTGCTTCTTTCAGTACGTAACTACGTGGAAATAATAAACGTCAAAAGCCGAGACCACCTACAATTTATCGATATCACCCGAATGATGTCAGTAAGGGTAAAATTCATATACACAGATCAACATTTCGTTTATCTCTATCTCTTTCTGTCACCCAGAAGTGTTATTCACTAGAGTGAGAATCCTATTCGTACTCTCTCTCTCTCTCTCTCAATAACTTATATGCGAATAAGTGCGATCAGACTTCTCGCTCTAGCAAATGAAAGCTCTTAATGACCGAAAGAGATCGATATATTGGAGTAATGGTCTGATATGTTTATTTTCACTCGTCACTGACATTAGTAGAGTAACTTGGAGTAATTATTTGTATTTGTCTTAACTGAAAACGCGTCTAAATAAACTAGCAGCTCTTTAATAATCTACATCACCCTGTAAACTCCAATTATTAAATAACAAAGGATCATGAGCGAACTTAAATAGGTGTAATAAATGAGCTAGCGGGATCTAAACAATGAATGTAGTGAAAATATTAGAAACTTATGGAAATCGTTCATACATTATTATCTTTATTTCGTCATGAAAGTTGTGTCCACACTAATAAAAAACACTCCGAAAGAGAAACTAGAAAAAATTGTATCTGTTCAGTCCAAAATATTCGTTTAAATGGCGCTAACGATTCTTGGGTTAACTTTTTTTTTTAATATTGTGTAAATATTTTCTAAGCTTGTTCTTTTTCTACGGAATCCTGACCAGCAAATCTGTCCAAATAAAATATATTGAAAATTCGATTCTTAAAAAACAATGTTTTTTTTAACGTTAGGCAATGTTTTCATACCCCAAGATACAGTAGCGCCATCTCCTCCTAAACACACAGAGTAGTTAACAAATGGAATGTTAATGTGTGGGCAAAAACTGCGTAAGTATCTCTTTTCTAAAGCTATTTTACGGCAGAGGTATTGTCAATTTTTTACAGAGACATAACTTATAGGTACATTATAAGCCCCCTAATAACTTGGTGGGTTTATAATGGTAATAGAAATACAGTGATTCAAATCGAGATATTTGCGTGATCCGTTTGTTTATGCCTTGATTACATCGAGTACCAAGTACAAGAGCACGTACAAAAAACTCGATCGAGAGCACTGTTTCTGCTTTGTCTTGGCATTGTTACGCCTCTCAGTACTTTGTCACGCCTACTCAAGACGAGCTTCACTGTGCGTAACACAGATATGACCATCGCTCACCTTAACGAATCAAAACCAACTCGACTAACATTTTGTTTTACTTTAAAGCGATGTCTTAATACTTATAAAACTATCATCGCACGAAAATGCGATCATCACGGTAAACCCGCCCGTGTTGTCGCGCCGACACAAGGCACCTTCCGGTTCTGCCGAATAAATTAACGCGACGATCACGAATTCGAGTGATGATCGCTTCCTATTAGGACGCGTGAGTCGAGATGGCATTGAGTTGAATCAATGTACGACTGTAATGTCACCCGTCCGTAATACCTCCGTTTTTACTGCCGTTACTTAGCCCTCCATTTCCTCACTACTCCGCGACGTATAAGTACTAAAAGAAGCACCGGTGTGCGAGGCCGCCTAGTTGCCCTCGATGGCCTTCGCTACGAACTCTATGAACCGCTTGCCGTATTGTTCCGGGTCGCAAGTAGAGATACCGTCCACGTTGCTACCGTATTTCACTGTCTTCGCTGCTTTCGCCGCCTGAAAAAGGTTTTTTTTAATTGTGTCCTAAAAATGACGGTAACTCTAACTTCACAAAGTGGCCTTGGATTAGCAGCAGGTTGTAGATGTACTGCCACCAACGATGCTGAGGAAGTGGCAATGTTTTGGGCTACTCAAATCTAATTTACTGTCGTGCCAGCGACTCTAAGAAGAATGACGATTTATCTATGTAATATCTGAGTAGGTAAATCTTGTGAAATGATGGATGGCGGTAGACAAAAGGTGACGGCGGTGTATGCTGGTGGAATAGAGTAAGTCAAAAGTTTTCATGAAAATTCTGGGAGAGATGCAAGTGATAATAGTCTCAGTATTTACCTGTTTCTTGACGCCATAGTGCGTCAGCACATCAATCAGGGCAACGAAGTAAATCTCCTTTTTGGGGGCACCTGGAAACGAAGTAAAAGCATACCATTACATGTTTGTAGGATTTGTTACTATCTCTGCAATCAGAATCATATTCACGTAAATAATGACTGCCGAATTGTGTAATGCAACTAATTTGTCAAATCACATTCTGAGTTTTTTTTAGGTGAATCACAAAATTCGTTGTTTAAAAAAAAATCGTAGGTAAAGGAATTGCTTACCTTTACCGAAACACGTTATACAATTAGGGCACCGGTAGTTTCTCTAACTCTGGGCAGACATAATGGGATAATAAGCTACTTTTCAAATCCAATGCCTGGAAAGCATTGGGTGTAGCCTTTGCCTAGTAGTGGGATAACACAGGCTGAATGAAAAAAAAAAAGCCAAATTCGCGTATCCAACGGATCCCTTTGTTTTTTTTTTGTGGATGGGAAATCTAATAACTTCCTTCGCTCTGGGTGGAGCGGAAGGGCGTGTCAGACTCTTACTGACTAAAACCCATCCGTGTTCCTTCTAAAGCCCTTTGCGTTCCAGTGCCGCGGTGACTCTTTCGAACAAATTCCGCAACATCCAACGGATCCCTGCTACCTACAAAATGGAGTCTCAGGACCACTCTCACTTGCGATGCTTGGGCTTTCATCCAGGGTGACTTTTAGCTGAATGGTGATAATCATTAGCTCAAACTTGCAAGAGAAGAAAGTATAATTACTAGACTTACTGTCTTGGCTGGGTATGGCGTATATGTCGAGCTCGGGGATGATGCCCTCGTAGCGCAGCGACGACTGGCGCGCGAAGCCGCGCGGGCTGTCCGGCGGAGTGTTGTAGCCCCATCTGTGGGACACAGTGCAACTTAAATACTGAAGTAATAGGCTGTGAAAATTTCGGTGCGTGCCAGTCAACAGCTTACAAACTAAATACATACAGACGCCAACACATGAAGCTACCCGAAACTGTCAAATTATCCCAATCAACCTTGAACCTAATGCTTCAGCGATAAAGTTGAAAATCTATTGAAGAAATTTGACAGATTGTTGTAGCTTGATGTGCTGGCGACGAACGACACGAATTAGAACATCGCTTACCAAAGAAATGAAAAGTGTGCAAGAAGAATGATCGTAGCCAAATTGGCCATGGTACGGATGGTACCTTATGTGGGTTTTCGTAAAACATTTGAATTTCGTCCTTATAGTTTGCTCTTTCACCACCTTTAACCTTTTGACCACCTATAGCCGACAACTGAAAAAGTGCCCAACACTCCAGCGTCGGTTAGGGTCGACAAAAAAAACCGGCGAGTTTGTGGTTTAGCGTCGTGGGCACATTGATGCGTTTATGCATATTAAGATCCAACACAGAATAATAATAATAATAATAAGGTTTCAGGTGCTTGAGCCAGCTGTCAACGTATCAGCCCAACGACTATCGGATCAGGTGCGGGTCATCCAGCGTAACCGTATGTTGGATGACGCCGTACTTGATAGACTGCGTCTGGAATCACGGAATGGCCGCGTCTCAGCTGCTTCACCATCGGCCGCGGTACAAATACAATTTAGTGTTTCACCGCGACCCAACATCGTCGGGGAAGATGATGATGATGGGGCTATATCCGTGAGTACCCAATGCAATGAGCGATTGAGGAGCGCTTTGGAGGATGCTTTCCGAGAGTATCGCTCCACACCGCCTGAGCTTAGGCCCCGTCTACCTCGTTTGCCCATGCATAACAAAAATAGGGCGCTGGTGTGTGCTCTTGATTCGCAGCTAGCAAATTGTTTTGATAGCAGCGAAGACCTCGCCGATACCCACTCGATCTTATACTGTGCGGCTGCAGCGGCATGTCGTGTAGCTCATGTCAAATTTCCTAACAGTGATAGAGCTACACGACCAGCTGTACCAGCTTGGCAGTGCAGGATCGAGCGTCGTATCGGTGAGGCTAGAGCACTCATCGGCAAACTTATCTGCTTCAGGGAGGGCAACACCCGCCGTAGAGTGATGCGCTTTGTGAGGCGGGCATTCTCGGGGACTGATACTAGTCCTCGGGATTATCTGACCCGCGTCACAGAGCGTATCGACTTCCTGAAGCAGAAAATCTATGCATGGGCAAACCGTATACGTCGGTACAAGCGGCGAGTGGAGCGATACACTCAGAATCGCACATTCCAAAGCAATGAGAGGTGGGTTTATAGGGCTTGGGAGCGACCGGACCAAGGTGTGACTGATACGCGCCTACCGGATGATGACGTCATGTGTTCATTCTGGCGCAACATCTGGTCGGTGCCTGTCAGTCACACTGAGGGTGACTGGACTCGGGAGGTCGAGCGCGCGTGCGATCCGATACCAGAAATGGGGGCAATTACCATCAGCCCCCAAGATGTAGCTCGTGCAGTCCGTCCGTTGCCTAACTGGAAATCTCCAGGGCCGGACGGGCTGCACAATTTTTGGATCAAATGGTTCAAAAGATCGCACGCTTGCTTGGCATCTCAATTCCAGTCTGCCTTAGAGTCAGGGTCGCTGCCCCAGTTCCTAACTACAGGAATAACCCACCTGCTCCATAAATCAGGAAGTACCGCGGAGCCTAAAAATTATAGACCGATCACGTGTTTACCGACGGTCTATAAAGTTCTTACATCCATTTTGAGAGCAAAGATTAACCAACACATTGAAACTAATTCGATAATGTCTGCCTCTCAGAATGGATGTAGGAACCGGTCCCGCGGTACTAAGGAGCTGCTCCTCATCGATGTTGCCATTAGCCAACAGGTTCGTCGTTCCCGAAGGGATCTGTCGACATGCTGGATAGACTACAAGAAGGCCTATGACTCGGTGCCACATACATGGCTCATGAGGGTGCTGGAGCTGTATAAAGTTGACGCAGTTCTACGCACCTTCCTGATGTCGTATATGGGGCAGTGGAGGACGGTCCTTCGCTATCCAGGATGTCGACAGATCCAGGCGAACAGCGACCCGATAAGGATCGAGCGTGGTATATTTCAGGGCGACAGCCTGAGTCCACTGTGGTTTTGTCTGGCCCTCAACCCTCTCAGTACACTGCTGGAAGGTTCGGGCCAAGGCTATCGGTTGAGAAGAGGTGGTCAGGTCATATCTCACCTCCTTTACATGGATGACCTGAAACTCTTTGCCCCCAACAACTTGCAACTGATGAAGCTACTGAAGGTAACAGAAACCTTCAGTAGCGCCATCAGTATGGAATTTGGTGTGGACAAATGTGCGGTCATGCATGTGAAGCGAGGGGAGATTATGGAATCCGTGGGAACCCAACTCTCGGATTCCATACACCTTAGATCCCTCAGCTCAACCGAAACTTACAAGTATTTGGGTATGTCGGAAGCGTTGGGCATCAATGCTAATGACGTGAAACAATCGTTGAAGGAGCGCTTCTTTGGCCGCCTGAACAAAGTACTAAATAGTCTTTTATCAGGCGGAAACAAGGTGCGCGCCTTTAACGGTTGGGTCATGCCGGTATTGATGTACTCTTTCGGCATACTCAAATGGACTCAGACGGAACTTGACGCCCTGGATAGGAGGGTCCGCTCACTGCTTACCGCAAATCGGATGCATCACCCACGGTCATCGGTGATGAGGCTGTATATCCCGCGGAAGTGCGGGGGTCGTGGCTTCTTAAATGCTAAGACCCTGCACAACCGTGAGATATGCAGCCTTAGGGAGTTTTTCCTAGAGGCCGACGTGGGTATGCATCGGGATGTGGTAGCAGTGGACAAAGGCCTTACTGCGCTCTCCTTGGCTAACGAGAACTGGCGCAAACCTGTGGTATTAGATACTAATGACCGCAGGGAGGTATGGCAGAGCAAGGAGCTTCACGGACGCTTTTACCGGGTCCTACATGGGCCCGATGTAGACTTTCTAGCGTCCGTAGCCTGGCTGCGTTTTGGTGACCTCTTCGGGGAAACCGAAGGTTTTGTCTGTGCGATTATGGACGAAGTTATGATGACGAACAACTACCGGAAATACATTGTGAAGGACGGTACGGTTGACATATGTCGGGCATGTCACCGGCCCGGGGAATCCATCCGCCACATTATTTCCGGTTGTTCTAGTCTGGCTAACGGAGACTATTTGCACAGGCACAACCTTGTAGCCAGGATTATACACCAGCAACTTGCTCTTAAATACAATCTTGTGGAATCGGAGGTACCGTACTATAGGTATGTGCCCGACCCAGTTCTCGAAAATGGCAATTGCACGTTGTATTGGGATCGGTCTATCATCACTGACAGGACTATTATTGCCAATAAGCCTGATATAGTGGTGATAGATCGACTAGAGCGTCGCGCAATGATTGTTGATATAGCAGTCCCTCATGACGTGAACCTCGTGAAGACTGAGAAAGATAAACAAACGAAGTATCTTGACTTGGCTCGCGAGGTTGTCGACATGTGGGATGTGAACACAGCAGTCATTGTGCCGATAGTCGTGACGGCCAATGGCATAATTGCCAAGAGCCTCGACCAACATCTAAAGAGGCTCTCGTTGGGCAGCTGGATCAAGGGCTTGATCCAGAAAGCAGTACTCCTGGACACGGCACGCATAGTTAGGAGGTTCCTCTCTCAGGGGCCCTGACCACCGGTAGCTTGGACCCAGTTCCCGATACCGGTGGGCTACTATTTTTTATATTTTTAAATATTTTTATATCTCTGTATTTTAATATTTAAAAATGTAATTTATATGTATATACAAATGAATAAAGGAAATAATAATAATAACAAATTTTTTCACGTCCAATTTTAATAAATTTAATACCAATAAATCCGTTAATAAATCATAACAAAATGACAATAAGATGGAAAAAAAAAGCAATAAGACTGCAATAGTGCAATAAAACTGATATAAAATGAAGAAAACTGATTTCATATGAAAAAATTATGTTGACAAGAGCCGCAGCTCAACGAGCACGCCTACCACCTCCGGCCTCATCGCTCAGCTCCGCCTCGCCGCCGCCGGAACCCAGCCCCACCGTGAGTGCTGTGATACCGGCCGTAGCAGTTGCGTCGAGCTCAAGTGATGAGTACTTCTCGCCGCCCACGTCGCCACCACCTGCACGTCGACGAAGAGGACGCCGGCCGCCGGACGGCTTAGGACCTCGAGGCCCACCGGCCTCTGATAGGGTCCCAGCTCCCGGTGGAAGTGTGCAGCGCATGCGATGGACGCAAACCATTAATGAAAACGTCATGCGCTCATACTATGGGGCTACAGAGGGGGGAACTAACTTGACTGCGTACCGTGGTCGGATGCTCTCTCTGTTTCAGGTGCTTGAGCCAGCTGTCAACGTATCAGCCCAACGACTATCGGATCAGGTGCGGGTCATCCAGCGTAACCGTATGTTGGATGACGCCGTACTTGATAGACTGCGTCTGGAATCACGGAATGGCCGCGTCTCAGCTGCTTCACCACCGGCCGCGGTACAAATACAATTTAGTGTTTCACCGCGACCCAACATCGTCGGGGAAGATGATGATGATGGGGCTATATCCGTGAGTACCCAATGCAATGAGCGATTGAGGAGCGCTTTGGAGGATGCTTTCCGAGAGTATCGCTCCACACCGCCTGAGCTTAGGCCCCGTCTACCTCGTTTGCCCATGCATAACAAAAATAGGGCGCTGGTGTGTGCTCTAGATTCGCAGCTAGCAAATTGTTTTGATAGCAGCGAAGACCTCGCCGATACCCACTCGATCTTATACTGTGCGGCTGCAGCGGCATGTCGTGTAGCTCATGTCAAATTTCCTAACAGTGATAGAGCTACACGACCAGCTGTACCAGCTTGGCAGTGCAGGATCGAGCGTCGTATCGGTGAGGCTAGAGCACTCATCGGCAAACTTATCTGCTTCAGGGAGGGCAACACCCGCCGTAGAGTGATGCGCTTTGTGAGGCGGGCATTCTCGGGGACTGATACTAGTCCTCGGGATTATCTGACCCGCGTCACAGAGCGTATCGACTTCCTGAAGCAGAAAATCTATGCATGGGCAAACCGTATACGTCGGTACAAGCGGCGAGTGGAGCGATACACTCAGAATCGCACATTCCAAAGCAATGAGAGGTGGGTTTATAGGGCTTGGGAGCGACCGGACCAAGGTGTGACTGATACGCGCCTACCGGATGATGACGTCATGTGTTCATTCTGGCGCAACATCTGGTCGGTGCCTGTCAGTCACACTGAGGGTGACTGGACTCGGGAGGTCGAGCGCGCGTGCGATCCGATACCAGAAATGGGGGCAATTACCATCAGCCCCCAAGATGTAGCTCGTGCAGTCCGTCCGTTGCCTAACTGGAAATCTCCAGGGCCGGACGGGCTGCACAATTTTTGGATCAAATGGTTCAAAAGATCGCACGCTTGCTTGGCATCTCAATTCCAGTCTGCCTTAGAGTCAGGGTCGCTGCCCCAGTTCCTAACTACAGGAATAACCCACCTGCTCCATAAATCAGGAAGTACCGCGGAGCCTAAAAATTATAGACCGATCACGTGTTTACCGACGGTCTATAAAGTTCTTACATCCATTTTGAGAGCAAAGATTAACCAACACATTGAAACTAATTCGATAATGTCTGCCTCTCAGAATGGATGTAGGAACCGGTCCCGCGGTACTAAGGAGCTGCTCCTCATCGATGTTGCCATTAGCCAACAGGTTCGTCGTTCCCGAAGGGATCTGTCGACATGCTGGATAGACTACAAGAAGGCCTATGACTCGGTGCCACATACATGGCTCATGAGGGTGCTGGAGCTGTATAAAGTTGACGCAGTTCTACGCACCTTCCTGATGTCGTGTATGGGGCAGTGGAGGACGGTCCTTCGCTATCCAGGATGTCGACAGATCCAGGCGAACAGCGACCCGATAAGGATCGAGCGTGGTATATTTCAGGGCGACAGCCTGAGTCCACTGTGGTTTTGTCTGGCCCTCAACCCTCTCAGTACACTGCTGGAAGGTTCGGGCCAAGGCTATCGGTTGAGAAGAGGTGGTCAGGTCATATCTCACCTCCTTTACATGGATGACTGAAACTCTTTGCCCCCAACAACTTGCAACTGATGAAGCTACTGAAGGTAACAGAAACCTTCAGTAGCGCCATCAGTATGGAATTTGGTGTGGACAAATGTGCGGTCATGCATGTGAAGCGAGGGGAGATTATGGAATCCGTGGGAACCCAACTCTCGGATTCCATACACCTTAGATCCCTCAGCTCAACCGAAACTTACAAGTATTTGGGAATGTCGGAAGCGTTGGGCATCAATGCTAATGAAGTGAAACAATCGTTGAAGGAGCGCTTCTTTGGCCGCCTGAACAAAGTACTAAATAGTCTTTTATCAGGCGGAAACAAGGTGCGCGCCTTTAACGGTTGGGTCATGCCGGTATTGATGTACTCTTTCGGCATACTCAAATGGACTCAGACGGAACTTGACGCCCTGGATAGGAGGGTCCGCTCACTGCTTACCGCAAATCGGATGCATCACCCACGGTCATCGGTGATGAGGCTGTATATCCCGCGGAAGTGCGGGGGTCGTGGCTTCTTAAATGCTAAGACCCTGCACAACCGTGAGATATGCAGCCTTAGGGAGTTCTTCCTAGAGGCCGACGTGGGTATGCATCGGGATGTGGTAGCAGTGGACAAAGGCCTTACTGCGCTCTCCTTGGCTAACGAGAACTGGCGCAAACCTGTGGTATTAGATACTAATGACCGCAGGGAGGTATGGCAGAGCAAGGAGCTTCACGGACGCTTTTACCGGGTCCTACATGGGCCCGATGTAGACTTTCTAGCGTCCGTAGCCTGGCTGCGTTTTGGTGACCTCTTCGGGGAAACCGAAGGTTTTGTCTGTGCGATTATGGACGAAGTTATGATGACGAACAACTACCGGAAATACATTGTGAAGGACGGTACGGTTGACATATGTCGGGCATGTCACCGGCCCGGGGAATCCATCCGCCACATTATTTCCGGTTGTTCTAGTCTGGCTAACGGAGACTATTTGCACAGGCACAACCTTGTAGCCAGGATTATACACCAGCAACTTGCTCTTAAATACAATCTTGTGGATTCGGAGGTACCGTACTATAGGTATGTGCCCGACCCAGTTCTCGAAAATGGCAATTGCACGTTGTATTGGGATCGGTCTATCATCACTGACAGGACTATTATTGCCAATAAGCCTGACATAGTGGTGATAGATCGACTAGAGCGTCGCGCAATGATTGTTGATATAGCAGTCCCTCATGACGTGAACCTCGTGAAGACTGAGAAAGATAAACAAACGAAGTATCTTGACTTGGCTCGCGAGGTTGTCGACATGTGGGATGTGAACACAGCAGTCATTGTGCCGATAGTCGTGACGGCCAATGGCATAATTGCCAAGAGCCTCGACCAACATCTAAAGAGGCTCTCGTTGGGCAGCTGGATCAAGGGCTTGATCCAGAAAGCAGTACTCCTGGACACGGCACGCATAGTTAGGAGGTTCCTCTCTCAGGGGCCCTGACCACCGGTAGCTTGGACCCTGTTCCCGATACCGGTGGGCTACTATTTTTTATATTTTTAAATATTTTTATATCATTGTATTTTAATATTTAAAAATGTAATTTGTATGTATATAAAATGAATAAAGGAGATAATAATAATATCTTGGGACAACTCACACACGGTCATCTGATCCCAAACTAGGCAGAGCCTGTGCTATGGCAACCAGACAACTGATAAACATACTTATATATTTCTAAATACATACATATTATAGACAAATTACACCCAGACACAGAACAAATGATCATGCTCATCACACAAAGATTTGTCCTGGGTGGGAATCGAACCCACGACCTCCGGTTTAGCAGTCAGGGTCACTAACCACTCCACCAACAGGCCAGTCATAATAACACAAAACAGCGGCAAAGTTGCTGTAAATTTTTCGAATCAATATTTCTTGTCCACACGACAGTGTGCGCCAAAATTCTGATAAAAGAAGTAGCGTTGTTGTGTTCTGTGTATCCGCCCCGACCCTTGCTCGAGCCAGCCCGCGCCGCTGAGCCTGTAGTCTTAAATTCCAGTTCGATCCAGCCCGTCCCTAGCTGTCCTCTCCCCAGCGACGCCCTAAGCCGAGGCCCGTACCCCACAGGGGGTGCCCTTAGCGTGTAGTCGCTTAGTTTGTAGGTTTTTTATAAGCCCTGGCTGGAGGCTTTAATATTATATTAAGGCCACCACAGGCAAGCCCGGTTAAGCAGTCGACAACCTTATAGGTTGAACTGCGAGAAGCCACTCACAAAAAAAAAAAAAAAAAAGTGTTCTGTGTCAGTTCACACAGACAGCCGTTGCTAAACTGACGTTTCCGCGCGTCGAGCGAGAACCTTTTAACATGCAATGATCAACTCTGCAACATGCAGTGTTGCCAGCAACTTAGCAACACGTTAACTCAACTTCGTTCATAAACAAACTAGGTTCTGCGTGCGGCTCTGCCTACGAATTCGAATGTCGGAAATCATCCCAACATACTCCCGGGATAAAAAGACTATAATCTATCTTTGTGCCAAATGTCATTTATGTAAATATTTATATTGGTTTGAATTTTAATTGTTATTTTTGACGTGATAACGTCTAATAAATCGATGACGCGCGAAAAAGGATGACTCATTGTAACGTTACGATCATTTCATCAATATTTTGTTATGACGTTGTTACGTTAAACTATCGTCCGTAAAACGACTTTACATACATCCAATTTTTATTATAGCTTATCATGAATACGGTGCTTACTTTATTATTTAAGCACACCGGAATAATGTTAAAAGTAATGAAATAAATTACCGGTCGCCGTGATGCCTGTTGTCGGTATCGCTGTCGGTGTCGGAGTCCCCGTTGTCGCTGTCGTTGTCCGCGTCCCGCTGGCGCGCCGCCTCGGCCTCCGCCTCGCCGCGCCCGCACTCGTGCATGCCCAGCAGTAGCGAGTAGTCCATCAGGTGCAGCTTTGTTAGGAACTGACAAATTCATTTTATATTTTTAGCTACTTTTTTTTTAATCTTTGCCCCTCACTAGGAATTTCGTGGGTGCGTTTACAAACATCTCACACAAACAGCCAGACCCGGAACAACTATCTGTAGGTCATACAAATACTTCTTCCGTGATCACTTCACGATGTGCTGAACATTTCATGAAATGGTTGTATTTCATTAAATGAAATATAACTGCTGCCCACATCATATGTCAAAAAAAAGTCAAAAGTCAAAACGTTTATTTCAATTAGGCCATTAAACGGCACTTTTGAACGTCATCGTTTACAGTTCAGTAAAAATAATAGAATTACATTAATAAAGTGACTCTACTGTCCATTCGGAAAGGTAGATTCTTATGGAGAAGAACGGACAAGAAACTCCATTCACTCCATATGGCCAGACCATATGATGTGGGCAGCAGGTATTTTTCAATGAAAAACTCAGCGTTAGTCGATATCAACTAACACACAGCTACTTCATTTAATGGTCAAACATTAGTCATCATATCGTAAAATAGTTACATTATCCATCGTTATAGGCACTGATACCGTTCTATTTTTGTGGTATTTTCCGCCGCTATGATGCAGGCGGCGGAAAATTATTCCCATAAAACCTAATTATAATGCGCCAGCTGAAGAAATAAGCCATTTCATGATGTGGCCGCGCTTAGTTCAGATTAGGTTTGAGAGAACATAGGGCTGACACACATGTTAGGTTCATTTAAACTCTGCACAGCGGGACTCCGTCTCCTAAGTTAGGTTTGAAGTTGTCATTTCATGATGTGACCATTTATTTCATGATATGGCTAAACATGGATTGATATAAATCATCAAACGTTGACGTTTAAACGATATTGTCAGTTTTCGCTGGCCATTTCATGAGATACACCCATTTCATGTATTTTTCAGCTTCATCAGCAAATTGGTCAATTCTTTGATATGGCCACGAAATCAACACGATTTGAGCATGTACAACTGCCCGACAACAACCATTGGGCAGTTGCCCACCAGACACAACACCCGTCTGGTCGGAGGATCTTCCCTTTTCAATGGAGGTTTGCGGGGCTTTACACCGCGTTCCACATACCTCTGTAAAATCACCGACACCCATCTGATAGACCTATTACTAAGCGTGCCAGTTCATAAGCAACAGGCCCGTCACTGTTATTTTGGCACAGGTTTGTAACCCCTTGGATTTACCATAAAAAAGTATGGTATGTTGGATACTAAAAATATAGTCAGTCAACGCAGGCGAACTGTAGGGAATCGTATAGAGTAGCAATTATTGTTATTATAGTTTTTAACTTCGAAGCATAAACCAAAGTAGTTTCACAAAGATATTTTTGGGAAGCTTCTATTCAATTAAAGACATTTACTGGCTGAAATGATGACCAGGAATAGATTATATACCTCAACATCAGCAGTGAGAGTCTCCAACAGTTTCTCTTTGGCAGCGTCACCGATATCAATGCGTACTCCTTGCTTGATAAAGTCGTTGTCTTTCAGAGTGGGCAGGTCTTTCTCCAGCTCCTTCTCTGAAGCCTCGCGGTCTACTGTGGAACCTTTTAAGTCGTATTTCCTGCGAATAGAGAAACGAAGTTACAAAATTTTACTTTAGAATCAGGGGGGGGGCAACTCTTTAACCCCGAAGTCCGTAGTTTCAGGCTTAGTTGAGGGCGTATTCACTAGAATACGCCCTCAACTAAGCCTGAAACTACCGTATTATAGTAGTAGTAGTAACAAGGACCGTAAAAATGCTATTTCACGCAAGTGAGTACAAATGTACTACTAATTATCCTTATTTATAAGGAAAACTTGTGTGAAATAGCTAATCAGCGAAACTAGTTTAATCTCACGGCTGAAATAGCAACCCAATCCTCTCTTTAAGACCAATGATGATTGTGGCGCTTCCTGGCAATACTTACTGGTCTGGTTGAATGTTTATTCCAACCAAATGTTACTCTTAAGAACTATTTTGGTAAGAGGATCGCTGCTACGTATCAAAATTTGTAAAAGATGGTCGGGCAAATCAAATTACATTAGTATCCTGCCAGGGTTGCAGAATTGTTCGAAAGAGTTACCGTGGTCCTTGAACGCAAAGGGCATTTGGAACCAAGCGTGGGTTTTGACAGAACGATCTGACATTCCCTTCCGCTCTGCCCAGAGCGGGAGGAGTAACTTGATTATTTCCTATCCAAAAAAATAACACATTCGTTTCTTAAAAATATAATATACAAGGTGTAACAAAATAAACGCAATACCTCTTAAGGGGTCATTGTACCCATCATTATGAACAACTTTCACTATGGGACCAACATTGAAATCGCAAAAAAAAAAGTCGACTGCCCCATACATTTATGTGCGCATAACTCGGTTGGTCCTATAGTAAAAGTTGATCATAATGATGAGTACAATGACCCCTTAAGAGGTATTGCGTTTATTTTGTTAGACGTTGTATAAGGTTGTCAAACGTGTTTCTCAACAGTACCTGTGTATGTTGAGGTGGTTGGAGAACACATTCCTGGTGGCGACGAGGTAGTGCTCGATGCCGTCCACTGTCAGCCGGTACATGCCCAGGTACTGAGGCAGCAGGGTCTTGCCGTGGCGCTCCACTATGTACTGGAAACATACAAAAATGGATAATTTTATTTAAATATACCGAAGGTATTACCTAAGTTCTACATTTCGCCCCCGACATGCCGGACGAGTCATCTTGGATCGACTGAAATGTGTCGAGGTTGTAATGCATTGTTTAACGTACTGTTTCAAAATAAATGGTTCAATATGTTTTCTTTGCCTATGCCATCTTAAGATAAACAGAACAGATTCAAGAGCAGTTTTATCCGGGTCCTATCGTAATATGGCCCTGCCCTTAGATTATTATCTAGTCCTTAGGAGGCCTACACAAAGAACGGGTATTTATATTGCCTAAAAAACACATTTGATATACACGATAGTAGAATTCTGAATTAAATCTGTTAGTACACGATACTAATGAAATGACTGGAGATTATTCCTTGCCTAAAATTGCACTAGTAATATTTTTTTGAACCACTAACATTACCAAGAATAAATAGAATTTGCAAGCCATTTCCACCCATAGCAACCAACCACAAATAAAAAACGTCCCACATTCATCTGAAGCTAAGCCAACCTGTCTTAGAAACCAAGATAACTTGCCTTACATTTAGAACAAACAGTTAAACATCTACACTTAATTACACAAAATTGTTCTAAATTACTCACAAAAGTGAGAATGAATCTTTCACATTTTATTAGATTCAATCTACCTAGCCTATTTCCAACTATATTGGAGTCGGCTCCCAGTCTATCCGGACGCAGCTGAGTACCAGTATTTTACACGGATTGATTGCCTATCTGTGGCCCTACTATGACGTGCTAATGCCATCCAATTCCGATGATGTAAAAGGGATAGTTCTATTCGCTATGTATAGCTCCGTCTCTCTCTGAGAGCGAGAGAATCATGATCGTTTTAAGACTTCATAGAAGGGCCCCGACCAGTAATGGCCGGTTTAGTAGCTGAAGCGTCATGATTGACTTTAAAACTTGACGTTTCAGCTACTGTTGGTAGCTAATTTGACAGTTGGTTAAATGTAGATACGTTATTGAGACCGGCCGTAAGTGGGTAGTGGATGCACCACCCCTTGGCAAGACTGGTGTCCAATTTTCTAGCTATCTATATTTCTAGACTATCCGTATCGTCTGTCAAAGATCTACAAATGACAGCCGGAACCAATGGCTAATCGCGCTTTCCGTTGCACGGAGCAGTCTTGGTATGTTCTGGTTGGTCACCCATCCACAGACCGACCTCGGCCAGCGCTGCTTAACCTCGAAGCTCGAACCGTGCGGCTGTTATTATTTAGTAGCCACCTGCTACTCATGTTATCGGAAGTAACACAAACTCACATAACTTTCTACGATTAGATATCGGACTATCTTTTGTTTACCAGCCGATTGATAACTTGTCAATGTGGTTGCTATCTGTTAAAATTTGAATAATGATAAATTCAAGTGCATGGCGAGGTGGCTCGCTGCATTTAGGCATAGGTGTCTACCATACCTATCAGTGATGTGATCGGTGATAACTTTTCAGAACTGATTGTTTGCGCAATCGATACGAATTAGGGTGAAGAGTCATGTTACCTGACAACCAAGCTTTGGATACTGAAAGGTTTCAAGTTGATGGTAAATGATACATGATATTTATTTTGCAAGTATGTTAAACATAACACTTTTTCACGTCAATCTTTTTTGGTTATTTTAAGCTAGATGAGGCCGGTGTTTCCTAGCTGACTACCCTGCAAAGAAACACCGAAACAAACTCAGAGGTCAAAGTCTCTTTTTAAGTCCATACAATCTGTACTGGTCAAATCATATGAGAACCATGTAGTAGGTACTATAGGTACCTATCGCCTTTTTCTTGACGTCGTCGTTAATTCACGTTTGGTTTATTGTCATTTTCGGCAGACAAACTTTATTGTAGTTTTAAAACTACCTACGTGAAAACCGCACGTAGTCCGATGAATCGTTGGTTGATACCAAAATGAGTCAAACACTTTATATGTCAGGTGACTTTTACGGCTGAAATGCACGAATAATCGGCATAATGAATGACATGACGCATAAGGCCGCGTTCCCACAATGTTGTGACGACAGATTATCGTGTCGTTTAAAGCGTCGTGGCTTGTGTATTTAAATAGAGATGTTCACATATAGGACGACACGATTAACCGTCGTCCACGACTTTTTCCATACAAAATGTATGTGACAGTCGTCCAAAGATAAAATCGTCACAACATAGTGGGAACGTGCCCTAAGGCTGCGTCTACATAAATAGCCTCGGTTGTAAGTCAGTAGGGAAATGTTATCTGCCAGGGTTGCGGAATTTGTTCGAAAGAGTCACCGCAGCCCTGGAACGCAAAGAGCTTTAGAAGGAACACGGATGGGTTTTAGTCAGTAAGAGTCTGACACGCCCTTCTGCTCTACCAAGAGCGAAAGAAGTCATTTGATGATTTCCCATCCTTAAAAAAAAAATAGGGAAATATTATAGATGATACCTATCTATATTTTTAATGGTACAATACACTTGACTAGTTAATATTTATACTCTTTATTCCTTATCTTACACATAAATAAACTAAACTTACAACAAACTAAAATACATATAGCATCAAAAAATTCGTCCTCAACGCTGTCAGCTGGTAATGGGCCCAAGATATTGGCGGCATTGCCACGTTGAATGGCAATACTTAGCCTCTGGCAAAAGTAAAAGACAGCTCTTGGGTCACGGGACGTGTCAACCAGCCGTTTTGAAATTTCTTTGACAAGGATTATTTTTTAATTGGATTTAGGTAATTTTAAGAGCTAACTGAGGAGTATGTACTACCAGTCTGCTTCGTCGCTATTGCCACCATTCCTGCTGCACTTTTATAATATTTCGCTGAGCGAACTGTCTCCACACATGACACCGCGACAATACTGGTTTGCATGAATTTCCGTCATATACCTCATGTAGCTAGCAACACCTCGTCGCCTGCCTATATACTCCAACGTAATCACACAGAACAATACACCAAATAAAAGCATCTTCTAGGCTCGCTTACTCCATAGTAGACGTCAACCATCGCTTACCATCAAGCGAAATCGTGGTCAAGAGACGGGCTCATATGGAAAAAATCACAAACAAGTATTCGTCGCATAAGAAAAGCATTTAACACACACGTCCGTGCCCGGGTCCTGCTGGGGACGTGCCCGGGATGTCTCGAACCCCGTTGTGACAGACAACAGCCCTTTCACGTCCCTTCCACGGCCCTGATATGAGTGGATCAACATTTAAACTTGAGATAATTCATACTCACGGGATGATAATGCTTAAGGAACGAGTGCATCCTCTCGACCTCCTCAGAGGTCAGGGTCTTGAGGATGAACAGGCGGTCGTAGCTCTGGTAGAACTTCGCCCCCGACTTGCCGGATGAATCGTCGGGGATCGGCTGAGATCTGTCGACAAATGCCAAAGATATTTTAACGGACTTGTCCAAATGTAATGGCTGCCCAAATACCTCCATTTACATGACACAATTTTCCGATAACCTTACAATAACCAGTATACCCCCTTTACCCCGATATTCTAATACATAGATCGATGGTTTACGCAACAACAGCAGTTTAACCACTTTTTGAATCACCCTCAATTTCTGAATTAAGAATTTGAAGTATTCGTGAAACTACTTTAAGCCTGAAAACCTGTCAAACTTTGGCATTAAAGTAGGATATAACAAGTATTTAACTCCAACATCTAAATCCAGAAATTAGCCGATTTTTATTTATTTTTATTTAATATGGGTTTGCTCTTGACTCTAGTCTAGGTCATAGATGACAGAGACAAAGTCGACGATGGAGCGAGCTTACCCAGAAGAAGCCTGTTCTGAATCTCTTCAAAATTAGAGTTTGAAGAGATTAGGGTTGTATGTTTGTTTTATGTTTCTGTTGTATCCTTAAACCAATGCCCATATGCTAGTCCTAAGAGTCCTAACTTAATGATGTAATCAAATCTTGTGGGAACTTTTATGTTCATTAATCTACAAATCACAATGAACGAGATTTGGTAAGTTTATTGGTCACAAAACTTAATCAGGCAGAAAAAAATCTGGGCTAGATTAGAAACCTAGGTTATTGAACACGACCGTAAGCCGTACCATAGTACCAAATCTAGATAGCAGCATCCGTGGCTGGCATTCATTAACCTTTAGAACGCCATTGTCACATATATGTGACAAGCAAGCGCGTGCCCTGTACGCCAAACGTCACAAATATGTGACAAAAAGTACGACCAGTTTGTGGCTTGGCGTCAGGGGCATGCCGATGCGTTTATGCCCTGGCGGTCAAAAGTTTAAATCTCTCTGCAAAGTACAGGTGTATAGGCACTAAGGGCACCTACTGGGCCCAAACAATCTAAGGAGTTAATCGACCATCAACTCGAAAAGAAGATAGCGTTCGCCCTAAAAGATCCGGAATCTAGAACAATGCCCAGTCAAGCATCTCTTCCAATCGAACTAAAACTACGGTATGGGACGTGTAGGCTATTTTTAAAACAAATTCACTGAGTATCGATCTAGAATACGGACCTGAGTGTTTTACAATGATTGATGGTGGTACGAATACCTATGTTATTGTACAATTTATATTTATGTATGTGTTTAGTCGCTACAGTAAAATACGAGGTACTGACGAAGTAGGCTTGGGTCGCTTAATTTTTATTATGTATTGTTTCTATGGGCCTAGTCGCGCCTATAAAAATGATTAATTGACGCCCAGGTTCCTGAAAAGACATTCGAGATACGATTGGCTGTTGGAAATTAATTGAAATCACAGCAGCTATCGCGCGTTTGACAATTTGTCACTTTCAATTTGCGATGTTTTTCATGACAATGTGCTCTATGTACGGGTATAATTGCCTTCAAATAAATGGTTCATTAAATAACCCACCGGTTTCTAGTCAAGCACGAACCACGGTAGCTATCGCGCGTTTGACAATTTGTCACATTAGATCATTTTTGCTCGACAAACTGGGCCTACGCTATTTTATGACTACATTGTCATGTCTATGGGCCTAGTTGCCATAAAGTATATAGTTGATAGCATACAATTTATTATTGATTGCTTCATTAAATGTGCCTTGTTGCTACCCACTAACGCAAGCGGCAATGTGTTCCTACTCTTTTGCATGACAATTTGTTTGAATATTCAAGGAAATTGATAGCAGTCCCGTTTAGGAGAAAGCTTCGATAAAGGACATAAATTTCGGCTGTTCATCACCTTGAATGGCGGTTCTAAATTCTAGCATTAAAACTTGTGTTTGCCAATGGTTTCTGTAGGACAAACACGGAATCCAAAACGCAGGAAAAGCCTAGTGATGTTTTATTTAATACATTCAAACCCTTACTAATGGTATGTCTCCATTATAAGTAAGTTTTTGAATGTTAACCAATATCGTCGTCGAAACTTGTACTGATATAAAAGTAATATCCCAATAATACGGCTAAACTAAACACAGTACCTACTGCATCATTATTTTAATGTATTCCTAATGCTTTCATTTTCGAAGGACAAGCTATACTGGCACCCAACAATAATTTTATATTTTATTCTAACAAAGCATGTTTAGCTCTATTTACCGGGTTTCTCAGATATATCCCAATATTCAGGATATCCGGGGAAAGATCGTAAGGTTTTTATAAAGAGTCCGGGAAAAAACTCCCAACACTTCGAAGAAATTGGAAAAGTTTAACGCCAAAGTTTCATGCTCCGGAAGGCATTGATGAAATATTTGCAGAAAAGTCTATGGATTAAATGATGTTTAAGGGGCATTAAATAACCTTACCCCTAGTTTCTGGTACGAAAATTATCTCACAATTAGTGTGACAAATTGTCAAGCGCACGTAAAGTACTTTGATTGGCTGTTGCCCATTCATTGAACCAATTAGTTTCCGCGCGCTTGACAACGTTTGGTTTTCGTTCCGTAAACTAGACATTGGCCCTTTGGCTTCCACATTTTACTTCCACATTTATTTTTTAACAGCTACGCTCATGTCGGTCATATAAAAGGTATTAATTTAACTCCAAACTGGTTTGCCTTGTCGACACCTGTGTAAATTCGTCACTAAACAAAGAAAAATTTATCAATGACTCACGAGATTTAAGCAAATATAATAATCTTACAAATCTTAGAACATACCAACATTATAAGTCAGTTTTTATCTAAGAAAGTTTTTCCTCAGTTAGGTACATACGCACTTACGATGCTATCGGTAAAATAAAACCTAAGCTATTCTCAGAATATAACAAAAGATATAAGATAAAATGTTTATTGAAAAGATAACAATTTCAGGACTTGACAACAAAAGACCTAATGATTATTTTACGGCGCCATTGGCAACCTTGCCCTGACCTTGCTATTAATTGAAATAAAGAACTTTGCAGAATTGAAAACGATCTTATGAACTTGTCGAAAACCTAAATCGACATTTAACTAAGTAATGGGCTGATTTTTCAATAGTGAGATAACTTTTATTTGAGAAATAAATATGGCGGTTTGACAGATTTGCTATGGGAAATATAACGCCATGTTTATTAAATTAAAGTTTTCTTACGATTGAAAAATCAACCCTTAGCCATTTCTGATGAACGTTATTATCCCCAATTTCTAGCAAAAAAAATAGCCGTCGCCGAACGTGTTTAACGGCCTGAGTGCGAGTTTTTAACGTTCTCGATCGCGTTAGCGTAAACGTAAATTTGTATTGAAACTGAATTGACGCCGTCTGGTGACACTCACGGATTTTTTTTCTTTTACAAAAAATAGACATACTTAACTTACTTAACTTTTTTGATGACATTTAATAATGATTTACTTATTATTTTTTTATTTTGGGTTCATACCTGAGAATTTTTTTTTTTTATATCCTTAGGCGAGAAAACATGCTATTACATGATGAAACTGAATTACTTTACAAAGTATATTATGGTTATGTCAAAGTCAAAGTGTATGTAATTACAATCAACGGTGATTTGTGACTTGCGAGTGAGTTTGTGACGTAATTTCTTGCACACACCCTAACAAACAGGAAATTAAGGACACTCAAAGAAAATTACAGGTCTTGGAATAAGGGGCTTCGCAGACGACAGACTGATCGAAAAAAACATCTGCATTATTTTTGTAACGGATTTCTTTGTTTGGCACCAATTTTGTTGGACAAAAAATGTACCAGGAAAGTTCTGTAGTCTGCGTAGTCCCCAGGACGGCCCAGGAACATAAAAAATAACACTACGCGGAAATCCCACAAAGGTCAACCAAAGTTTTCAACAACCTTAATGTCAAAGTAGGTCAACCTAGGTCCCTGAATATCCTTTCATTTGTCCAATATCACAGTAATTTGCAAGTTGATTCGTGTGACGTCTTTCTCATTCATTTCTATATCGTGTTACGTGCGAAAGAGATGCGCATATTAACATAATACTTACCAACCGGTGAAAGTGCACATGAATGTGCTGACAGCATTAATGTGCACATGTAGTGTTAATGTTAAAGAAAAAAAAATATATATATATACGATATATTAAGTAACCGAGACATACGGGACAATTTGCGGAGGTTAAGGAACGTCAATGGAGGTCACGGTCAATCAAGGATCGAGGCACTCTTGACACCCATTTAACCTAAACTGGAATGGACAATAGGACAATAGGCATACAAAAACCAAAATCCAACAAAAATCCAATTTCATATCCAAACTTTTGAAACCATCTCTCATGGAGGTCTCTCTCAAGCGGTTAGACAAGGGGAATGACTTCACAATACAGCCAGTGATCGTGGTAATGCTTATGCTCGCCGTGTCAGTTCGAAAGGCACACTACATACTGTTATTTGAGAAATAAAAAAAAACTGAAAAAAATCGTACAGCTGCTTAGTAAAACTCCGCTGACCTCAGGCGTTTTATCGTCAGCCCTCGTTTGACGAACTCGCTTGCATCGTGGAATATGCTCTCTTGATGTGTTTCGTTTTTCATGTTGGCAACCCCGGTGGGCGCCGTCGCCGAGCGTCGCAGCATGCTGCTAGGCCTCTTCTGGGCCCGCGAACACAGGTAGTTATCTGGCTTTCTAAACCTAGGGACCACAGGATGGGATGTGGGATCGAGGATGCCAGATAATACAATATGGGGATAAAAATAAACGTAAATAAATACATAATCAATAAAGAAATAAATTATCGTTAGCGTTTCACTCGTGCCAGGCGAGTTTGAATTCGGTATTGGCTATGGCTGGGTTGTATAGTTAGGGGTTGTACCTTGTGAGTGATTCCTTGTAGTCAATATCGTCGATTCCGAACCTCTCTCGTAGATTCCTGAACACAAGGGGGCAGTACTCCTTGACCTTGAAGTGAGATGGCATATTTTCTCTGAAACAATCGATAACTTAGTTAATCTTTTGTCGATAAGTCTTATTTAATGAGGAGAAACCCTAGTACGACTTTAGGTAAGGAAAACACTTGTCAAGTATTTTCGCTTCATCATTGAATTACCATAAATCCATTAAGATAGGAGGAAAAGTAATTTCGAAGAAAAGATAGCTAAAACAAATACATATTTATAATCAGGATATTGATAGCATATTCTACCTAAACTAGGAGGAAATACTGACTCATAGGTACACTAAGTAAGTAGATTTTCTTGTGTATTCAATTCCAGATAGGTACCAGAACAAATGGTGTAAAGCGATTAATATATCGTTAAGCGAATCATTTGGCTCTATCAATTTTATTAGCATTGACGCGCCATAGTCGTTTATTAGCAACGAGATTATAAAATGGTTTAATAGATCTTAATAGTCTACAGATTAGTGTCTGTGTGGTATGACGGCGGAGCGTTGCTATTTATGTCATAATTGACTAAGATTGGAAAATATTATAGAGCATTGACGATAGGCAGCAATACTCTTGTTGTCGTTTTGTCTCATTATTACTCGAGATATGTATAACTAGCTTTTGCCCGCGACTTCGTACGCGAATATCCCGTTTTTTTCCGTTCCCGTATAACCCATAGCCTTCCTCATGAATGTGGCTATCATATGCGAAAATAATTTTCCAAATCCGACTGGTAGTTCCAGAGATGAGCGCGTTCAAACAAACAAAACTCTTTAGTTTTATTATGTTAGTATAGCAGATATCAAACTTTATTATGTGTTACCCGCGGTTTATCAGATACTCCGCGTGAATGTCGATAATTATCCGAAGGGAACACACTCCCGGAATAAAAAAGCCTGTGTTAGATACTCCGCGTGAATGTCGATAATTATCCGAAGGGAACACACTCCCGGAATAAAAAAGCCTGTGTGTTAATCCAAGGTGTCAGCTTCCTGCATACCAAATGTTATCAAAATTGGTCGAGCCGTTTGCGCGTGAAGAAGTAACAAACAAACACACACACTCACAAACTTTCGCCTTTATAATATTAGTGTGATTGTGTATAGATTAATAGGGAAACATCAAGGAGGATAAAGCAGCGTTTATCATGTTTGCTTTTGTATCTCATGTTGACTCTATCGACGACGATAGATTTTGGAGCCGTCAGAAAAGTTGCTAGGCTGCATCAAAATAGTTTCCAGGAGTTGGGGACTATGAAGTCTTAAAACGATCATGATTCCGCTCTAAGAGGGAGGCGGAGCTATACATAGCAAATAGCCCTATCCCGTTTACATCGTCGGAATTGGATGGCATTAGCACGTCATAGTAGGGCTGCAGGTCTCATCACTGCCTAGCTGACTTGCTAATATTCCCATAGCTGCATCTACCTAGCCTTTCCCCAACTATTGCTACTACTTAACTACTTAATAGTTTTATTCATTGGGAAATCAAAATGGAATGCACCCTGAACCAAAATATAATTTAGCGCTCGTCTAGATTGGAGTTGCTTCACTCAAAGATGGAAGAGAACGTGACAAAGCGTTTTCATAACGGTGATGCTAAAAGGGATCCGATTTTTCATACGAACGGTTTGAACCCTAAAAATTGTTCCTAATACTCTGCGCTAAGACGGATCGCACAGACGCCAGCATATCAAGCTACAACAATCCCGAAATTTCTTTAATAGATTTTCAACTTTATCGCTAACGCTTTAGGTTCAAGGTTGATTGGGAAAATTTGACAGTTTCGGATAGCTTTATGTGCTCTCGTCCGTCCGTCGTAATGTCTACCATTTTGTATGAACCATCACACCACACAGTTGGGCGACCTTTTTGTATTGAAATGCTATGCGCTGTATACCACTGCAGCTGTCATATGAGCTTGCCTTTAAACGTCATATTACAATCATAAATCCGTATGCCACGTATTGAAAACAAGTAAGTATAGTATAGTAGTGAATATGATAATGATGCTAATTTTCTTGAAGACAATGTGTAGAAGTATTCTTCTGACTTCTTCAATGCTGGACGAATTCTACTACTTAGATATTTAATAAAACCTTATGCAACAAAATGTACAAAGGCGGACTGAGACAAGGGTGGTGGCGAGATAACATGGAAGGTGCATATAGAGAAAACATTTTCATTAATTCAATGTACAAGAGTCAATTTTTTCAACCCTTAATATGTATATGTAAATATGTATGTATGTAAATCGGGCTGGTTTCCGCAACTCCACGATTAAGCGCGTATTTTGCGTATAGCTCAACCTGTGATACTTACGGATGTTCGGAACCCTCAAATGTATCTCAACATGTGATACATTTGAGGGTTTCGAACATCCGTAAGAAACGGAACCCTTATAGGATCACTTGGGTGTCTGTCTGTCCGTCTGTCACAGCCAATTTTCTCAGAATCTACTGGACCGGTTTTGTGGAAATTTCGTACACATATGAACTTCTGTGATCCAAACACGAACGCGTTACGTAAATAAATACATTTTGAGTATGGGGGTCATTTTTGGGGGAAAAACAAGAAATAAAAAAAGTATTTCAAACTGTACCATGTGACATATCAAATGAAAGGGCTTATTGTGAGGGTTTCATTAATAACAAAAAAATCATTATTCTAAAATAAAATAATTTTGAAGTTATCCAAGAAATTTGACGAAAAATTATCTCCAAAACGACTGAGCTTAAAATTTTGAAAAAAAAAATACAGATAATTCCTTCTTTACCTATAGATTACAGAAAACTTATGAAAATAAACTTGTTAAAATAACATGTTACAAAAATGAAATTCCTTCAGAACCCTTAGCATGCAAGTCTGACTTGCTCTTGGCCAGTTTTTTCATAAAGTGTGACAATTAGAATAAAAAGAAACTAACTACTACATGGAATGTTTGTTATCAGTTTTGAATTAACTAAATCTTTTATCCTCATATTTAATCGAAAAACACATTACACTTATAATCTTCTAACATATTCCTTATCAACATTAAACTGATTATAAGTTCAACTAATATTATTTTCAATACAAGTTATGTTCATAGAGTTTGTCATTGCCAGAAATAACAAACTTTGATCCTCTATTGACCCCTTTAGGGGTTGAATTTTCTAAGATACTTTCATACTATAACAAACTATTGTGAAAATAATACAAACATCTATAGGAACTTGGTTTCCCCACTAAGTCCTTATGGTAGAACATGTGTGGATGTGTGTGGGTCATGGTGGCTGTCATATACAGACTTTTCGACCCAGTGGTTTAGGTTGTGCATTGTCATAGAGAATTAATTCAATGTTATTTTTAAGATGTGAGACACATTAGTGTAAGACACAGATATCATGGATCTAGTATGTTTGCAGTGTTTGTCCTAAGCTGATGAATTTCCAATGCTGGTTCAAAAATCATCTATTTAGTCCATGGTGTCATGGCATTTGACTTTGTTTTTGATAACTCAAGGTTGAATGAGTTTTATATCTGTTACCTACTTAATAACTTTGGTATATTACTAAAGTAATGAACTGAGTTTGATGAGAATCACAGAGAGAAAACCTAGGGGTCAGTGGAAGGATAGGGGGTACTTTTCACTCTGAAATTGTTATCTTAAACATGCATACAAAGTTACATACCTGAATTGCCAGTGTTTTGGATCATTTTAAAGCATTTGTAGTATTTAATTAGCTTATCTAACAACATAACTATTTAATAAATATTATCCTCAATTTCCAACAGAAATGACTAATGCTACACTAGAAACTTATTTCCTTGAAGGAAAATCTATTTCATGTGCACATATGCACAAAACAGCAATAACTAGTATGAAAATAATTTGTCCTTGAGTGTCTACTTTGTTCACAGTACAAATTATGAATACTCTCAATTTTGTATATGAAATAATGTAAATGTTTAGCACAATATCTGGTATATTTTACAATAGGATTGTTATTGCATTTTAGATTTGAACCCTGACTTCTTTTGTGATAAAAGTATTGTTACAGGAAATACTTTTAGCTTCGTCACAGAGATAATGGCAACTGAAGATCATCTAATCAGAGGGTACAAGGTTTCTGAATGTGTTATTACTGCACATGTCATCATTATCTTACAAGATGGATATTTTTGAGCCTAGTTTCTAATAAGAACTTAGGTATAGTTTTAGATCAATTCTTACTTGTTAAATAAGTGGTTGTCAACTTTGAGCTTGGAGTAAGCTCTGAAGTCGTCTGGGAGGAGCATGACTGGTATTGTGACATGACTGAGCTCATTTATCTGGAAAATTAAAAATACTGTTTAGCTATCAGCACAGATCTCTATGAAAATGAATGTTGATGTGACCAACATGCTTAAATGTATTGAACCTGTGTCCAACGCAATAAAGCTTATTAGTCTATTTATATTCAATGGCAAGGAGACATATAAAAACATTACGTATTGACAAAGTGCCAGATTTGCAATAGGATTTGGGTGTTTTAGAACATTTTTTTGGTTTGGTAAATTCAAATGTAAACATTGTAAAACCACAACAAACCAGTTGTGTGGGAAATGACATAATAATGATGTTTCGTTCGCCGAGATCGTTTCAAATAGGATTATACACCCGCCATACTACTGCAATTAGTGCATAAAATATGAAGTAATTACCGTGTGATTCACACCCCACATAAACACAGATAGTAATGGTTCATTTGCACGAAACAGTTTCACTTTTTGATGCTTTACACGAATGTGTTTCTTCTTCAATTTGCTCAATCCAGTGCTAGGAACGGACATTTTGGATTTGTTTACAACTTCTACTAGAGTCAGAGAACAACTACTGTACGTAATTTATAACGCGAGGTTATAATTAAACCATTTTTAGTTAACGGGGAATATATTGAATCACAAAGAAAGACGATTAAAATGAGAAATTTATAGAAACTCGACACCCATCAACAGCAGCAAACGGCTTTTTGACAGACAGAAATTCACAGAATGCAAAAAGAAAAAAGCAATCGAAATAGTAGAGATGAACCATTCATATACTTTTAGTCGATTGCATGCATGAAAAAATAGTAGAATTAAAGTTTTCGAAAAGAATATTAGTCGATCAATGTGGCATTTCATGTTCAAAGGCTACCAATAAATGAAAGAAATTTAGTGCTGGCAACTCTTGTAACCGGTCGGTTGATAGATTGACAGGTTAAAAATATAAATTTTATTTCGCTTTTCTGAAAATCTTCTTAGTCCTCGTTCAAGTTTTATTCTAATACAATTTTGGTTTGTACGGTGCAGTATTTACAGTGTTTTGTGGAAAATAATGATCATCCCTAGCCCGTTCGTTTATTGGGCACAAACTGAGAGTGTAATTTCATTGAAGATTGAGTTGAAAAATGTTGTAAAACCTGATGTGAAAGTTCTCGAAAATAACTTGAAATTCTCGGCACAAGGCGTTGGCGCCCGTGGCGAGAATCTATATGAATTTAATTTGGATTTATTTTCACCTGTAAAAACAGTAAGTAACTTCAGTTTTTATTATAACAAGCAAAACGCTGAAATAAATCCGTCATAGGTATCTAAAGAAGTAATCATGTATTTCTGAACTTAGAGGCTTTGACTATGTTGTTAGGTACTGAGATTTCTAATAATTTATCTATTCCAAACAAACAGTATCTATTTAAAAATAATAGCAGCCCAAATTATTGTTGTGGCAACAGAATTTATTAAAATTTTCGCCTCTAGGATTCTATACTGAAATATGTAAACAAGTCTTATAATGTTACACGCTAATTTGCATGAAATTTTTAAAGTCAGATATCAGTATCACCCCATGTAAAAGACTTACAGATGTATGAGTAAAATAGGTTCTCAAAACACCAAACAAATAATAGTGGCGAAAAAGGTTGTAACTTATACAAACAATTTATTGAGTGCTACATATTTTTTCTTAATGTAATATTCTGAACAGTTAAAATAAAATTGTTTTTTTTTTTAATAATACAATTTTATTGCCTTGAAAACTGGAAAATTAAAATATTTGAGGAAGCTACAATTTATTCAAATAGATTCGAATAAACTAAAATCCTTGTCACAATGTTAATGACTTGCCGTGCACATCATTATTTAAAAGAGAATTAAGAATGAATATACCTACAATTGAGCTATGGTGTAACCACATTCTGATTCACTTACACTCTTCTCTTTTGAAAGTTGCTTATTATACACAATTGGCTTTGCACACATTTGTGTTGAAAATTAAACCAAGGAAACAAACTCATGTGATGAAAATCCTACTCCATGCCTTATTCTAGGACATGGTCTATCCGTGTGCCAAATTTTGTACAAATCCATTCAGCAGTTAAAACAGAAAAAGCTGACAAATATACAGACAGAGAAATCTTCGCTTTTATAATATTAGTTAGTACCTGTACCAATAACTAAAAAATAAACATGGACTGTGAATCACTCAACAACTTTTGTTTAACAGGCTGAAAATGACCATATTACCACCGTCCGTGTGTTTGAAAACCGAGTGGAACTTATCCTGCAGAAGGAGAAACCGGCTTGGTGGCCACGACTGACTGCTCAACCACAAAAACCTGCATGGCTTAAAGTAAGATATTATTTTAACAATAAACAATCTAAAGATTTTAACTAAATTAAAATAATTTGAACAACAGTTATACATTATTAATCTAGAGATAATAATTACATAAGTAACTGAAAAGATCAACTACATTATTTGCTTATCTATCAATAGATTAGAGCTGTAACAATCTTGAAATTATCATAAATATTTTAAAGTAGGTAAGTATAGAATAAAGATTATACACAAACCAGCAGAATCTGTGTCCAACAACACCGTGAAATAAAAAAAAAAAATATTATACCAAAATAACAAAAAACAACCAAAGTATAGTTTTAGTCTGGTAAGAAATTCCTGTTTTAAGTAATTTTGAATAGTTCTCAAGAACTTGTTATAGTGGTTGCCCTTGAACTTAACATATTCATAATTAGAACAATGGAACATTAAATTATTTTTAACCTTTTTTCCGCCACGGTCGGCTGTAGCCGACAAATGAAAAAGTGCCCAACACACCACCGTTGGCTTAACATATTAAACACCATGTCAGTGATTCAATTATAAAGTTTATAACAGCTATTTCATTGTAATAACAAGCAGTTTGCCTAGCCTCATCCCAACTATGAGGGAATTGACTAGTTGACTAGGTGGGAGTTGACTCCTTGAGAAGTTGACTAATTCAACCCTATAACTGGGTAATGCCATACTGGTGAAAGATTTCCTGGCTTCTGACAACCTGTAACGACTGTCATTGTAGTCTGTACCTTCAAAAGTAAAACACCCTGTTCAACTAATTGACAGATAAACTTCGACCTGTGGACATCAGAAGACGCTGCGGACAGTGAGGACGAGAAACGAGACGTCATGAAGGACTACCCTGGCATGTATGACAGGCTGCATAAAGAGGAGATGGGCTACAGAAGAGGTAACTTTAATTAATTAATTTACTGAGTGTTAGTTAAATAGTAGTAATCATTCACTACACACAATTGTCCAAAATAAGGGTTGGTTGCGGAAACCAAGCAAACGTGGCGAGGTACGAGAGGAGGCTGCTCATATGTTTTTTTAGGGTTCCGTACCTCTAAAGCAAAAACGGAACCCTCGGGATCACTTGTCCGTCTCTGTCTGTCTGTCTGTCTAGATCCTTTATCTCGGGAACGCGTGGAGGTATCGAGTTGAAATAAAAACCATATACTCAGGTCTACAGTCACTTAAAGCTGTGAAAAAATCAAACTTCTAAGTTAACGTAAAAAAAGATACGGCCGCGAAAGACGTATATTTCGCGACTCTCAAGGGAATCAAAATTTATAGGGTACTTCCCGTTGACTTGAATTCATGAAATTTTGCAAGAAGATAGATCTTAGAGTACAAATAAAATTGGGAATTTAAAGTTTTATCATATAAAAAATAATTTTTTACGATTAGAAACATTTTCGGTTCAAGAATTGACCGTGACGTACATTGATGTAGGTATGGGAAAACGTTTTTTCAAGTTAAGTTTGCCCTTCAATCTTATCTGCTATATTTTGCTTTCATGGTTTATAAACTTCTGTAGGTAATGTATACTCGGATAAAATCAAGACTCGATCGGAACCCTCGGTGTGCGAGTCTGACTCGCGCTTGTCCGGTTTTTTATTTTACTATTTTTTATTATTGTTATAACGTTAAACTTTTCTATGTTGGCTCTAGTAAACTCTAGTTCATCACTTGTGGTTCCAGTCACAATCTTATTGTTAGATTATACCATTGCATGTGTAAGCAGGCACACCATTTATGGCTGGGGGCTTAATTAGTTTAGTTTTTGATAGCTTAATGGAGTGTGCTAACAAGTGTCAATTAAAATTCATTTAAAATTTGATTTACATATTGGATAGATTATTTTTCTGTGTTATGTATTGCAAACTCCTTTGCAAACTACTGTATCAATTCAAGTTTTAAAACTTAACAGAGAGACGTGTTGCTGGGGAGTTTGTTGCGCTACTTCTTCTTCCCAGCTAAAACACTAGGAAGTGGTGACGGGCGGGCGTTTTGGGGGACTGTCTTTAAGTAGAACTTTGACGTTCAAAAAGTGCTGGCATTCAGCCTTATTTAAATAAATGACTTTTGATTTTGAAATCCACCATGGAAATGGATAAAAGAATGCTAGACATGGCCTAGAAATCCATGCAATTGAAGCTACTGGCATAAGTTAAGAGACACTTGTCTTATTTATCTGTTTAGCATTTATTTAAGTGTTTCAAATATAATAGCATTTATTATATTTGAAACACTTAATTTGAATTGAATAGTAAAACGAATCTATTTGAATAATTTCTGCCAATTCCATGAATATTCTTGTTTTTTTTATGTTTTGAATAATGGCAGTTCATAGTGAAAGGTTAACCCAGATCAATGTTATTTAAACCTTTTGTTTGCAAGACTCTCGCTTTGAGTGATTGAGTGTTAACTATAAAATGACGTGTCTGCATTCACTATGAAAATTCTGTTGGTTTGGCTCATAGAATTGACTGTGCTGCGTATCGCGGGTTCGATTCCCGCACGGAACAAATATATGTATGGCCTACAGATACTTGTTCGGGGTCTGGCTGTTTTTGTATGTGACTTTATATGTTTGTAAACGTACCCGCGATACAGGAGAAATTCCTAGAGTGAGGCAAAGTTTAAAAAAAAAAACAGAAACATAAAATAAAAACATTCATGACCAAACTTCCCAATTGTTGGTTGTGAGGTTGACTGCCGACTGAGGTTGAAAATAACTGTAGTGTGAATAGTCTCCCCATTATATAATAAAAAAATGCATCAATGGAATGGTCCAGAGGACCTCAAAAGTATACCTAAAACTATACAACCTCTTCTAATTCTTGGGCTATTAAACATACAATATTTCTACCATTATGCATTTAAATATACTAGAAATAGGTAACTCGGTTTTCCAGGAATATAAACTTTTACTGGTAAATCCCAGTAAAGGTTTATTTTGTTGGGAAACTTAGTGAATTGTCTGATTGATGTGTGATATCTGTGAGCTTAGACGTCCACTTAACAGAAAGATGTAATGTGTTCAGGTACTAACTTCACATAATTATGTTGGTAGTGAGGATGACAGCCCGCCCAGTAACTGTGCTTCTCATATGCTTATAACTTGAAACTTACTGTAGTCTCTTCCATAATTAAAAATACACTTTCTTCTTTTCCAGAGGACCTCAAAAAAGTATACCTAAAGCTTTACAACCTCTTTCAATTCGTGGGCTACACGTATGTGCTGACTGTTATGGCCGTCAGATATGCTAAGCTGGAGTATGACTCAGTCGCTGATACTTATGAACATGTTGGACCCGCTATGAAGTTCTTACAGCTGCTACAATATCTCGAAGTTATGCATCCGCTATTTGGATATACTAGGGTGAGTTAAATATCTGTTTTATGCCGTGTTCAATTTGAAATTTATATTCAGAGTCATTAAAGTTATCTTGAATGATGAAATATTATTTCGCGCGCTCTGAAAAGACAACCAAGCAGTTTAGGGTATGACCAAAAACAGACACTTGAGAGATGCTGTCATAAAACTGTGTTCTTATTACTAACACTTTCCTAATTTCAAAATGACACCAATCATTGTTCACATATTTACAGGGTGGTGTCCTCGTTCCTTTCCTGCAAGTGAGTGGTCGAGCGTTTGTTCTGTTCGTGATGATTGAAGCCGAGCCACGCATGCATACGAAGCCAGTGGTATTCTACCTCTTCGTCATGTGGAGCATGATTGAAGTTGTCAGGTAAGAGTAGAGACTTTATGAAACCTTTTTGAATCTTAAATATTGTAAATTGACAACTTTTAACTGATCTTATTTGAATGATTTGACTGGCTGCTATTTTATTCACAAACCCAGAAATAACTGTCATGAGATTGTCGGCTGATTTAAACGGATCTCGGTCTTACAGTCGGTATCTCAGCTGACATGCGCCCACTGTAGCACATAGGCCTCCCACAGGCAAATGTAAAAATATATATTATCAGTATGTATCATTCGATACATCTACTTTTATCTGACCTCGTTGTTTGACCTCCTTATCTTGATAGGTTTCGATGTTCCAAGAACTATTTTAGCTGATTTATAATTGCCTTTTTGTCACAGGTACCCATACTATATCTCCCAGCTCTACAAAAAGGAGATCTACATCCTGACGTGGCTGCGCTACACAATGTGGATACCTCTGTACCCTATAGGCATTATATGCGAAGCTATCGTCATTCTCCGAAACATACCATACTTTGAGGAAACAAACCGGTTCACAGTCGGCTTGCCAAATGAATGGAACTTTGCCTTCTACATGCCAACGTTCTTAAGGGTCTATTTACTGTTTCTAACATTCCCAGGAATGTATTTTGTGATGTCTCATATGCACAAACTTAGGACTCACAAGCTGAAGCCAAAGATTATTATTAAGAAGTCCAAATAGGTAAGGTTGACGCGTTTTCCAAGATTTTTCTGAAATAGCGTGAACATTTTTGTTTTTTGGTGTCCTTACACCAAAAATAAATTCACACCGTTATTGTCGTTGCACTGTCCAAGAAAACCTTTAGAAGTCTACTTTTAACGTCATCACTAAGTACAGATTTAAAGGCAAGACCGAATTTAGAAAACTGAATACTTACTCAAATATGTATTGTGCACAAAATGTGTTTTGCACACCATAATTTTACGTAAAAGTATCCCTTCATAATACCATAGTCGATTAAATAATATGTAACCAAAGAATGCAGAATCATTACTGTAATAAATATTCATACATTTAAAACTTTCCCTCAATCGTATGGGATAGCTGCATTTTTTACTAGATTAATTATATTTTAGCCTAGCTTTGTGAAGCCCAAATCTAGTAATCACTCCTTTCATCCAGTTTGAATTAACATGCAATTTGTAAGCCATGTTGCAGTTGATAATACTAGATGTAGATAATTCAATTAGGGTAATGGGTATGGGTACTGTCTTATTTTCCCAACAAATATACAGCTTTACTGAGCAGTCCCAGTAAAGGTTTATATTGTTAGGAAACTTAGTGAATTGTTTGATTGATGTGTGATATCTGTGAGCATAGTCTTCGTCCACATTAGCAAAGGATTTTATAGTGTCTCGAAGTACCGACAAGTATTAGGAATTTAATAAATATAGCGCATTTGGCAACCATAACTTAAAAAATAACGTTCTTATGATAAATGAAGAAAAAACTTTTTCAATTTAATATGTTGTTAAAATATTAAATGATTTGCTAAGTAATCAAGAATTCGGTTCCGTTTGCAATTATGTTAACAACCTAAAAAGTAGGTGTTATTTTAAATAAATGATGTATCTACTTAATTGAAAAATTACGAATTATGATAAAAAATAAAGTTCTTAGGTGGTAATAAAATAAACTTAGAATTAATATAATATTTGTACATTACAGGTGTTGCATTTTAATTTGAACATTATGTTATTGTAATAAAGCTGCAAAGAGCTTGTGGATAACTGAAAAGTAATATTTTATCTTAAGTTATGTGGCTAAGGATAAGCTTTGCATATGATTTGCAAAACTTATTTTCTTTTTGGTGACTTTATTAATTTATTTAACCTTTTGACCGGTTAGTTATAACCGACAAATTAAAAAGTGCCCAACACGCCACCGTCGGCTAGAGGCGACAAAAAACACGGCGAATTTGTGGTTTGGCGTCGGGGGCACACCAATGTGTATTAATGCTCTGTTCAAAAGGTTAAAAAACTCATGTTTGTTTATTGAAATGAAAATAATGAATTCTCATGTCCATAAATGAATGATGAATATGTATGAAGCGATTATTTATAAGAATATTATGTTTACATTTTTGTATACTGGATGGTGAAAGTAATAAATGTTTTGTTTATAAAATGGTGCATCTTAAATTATTTCCATGTTCATTTTAGTGCTTAGGCTTATAGATTCGATCTAAGGGTTTTTTGTTCAATAACAATAGTTAAAAAAAATATGGGCACCTTCATTTAGCTTGACCGATGGTCAAATGAATAACTTAGTTTGAAAATGGGGTTGTATTTCCATCAGATAATCTTTTTTCCTCACAGTAATAACAATCTGCGAATCGTAAGTGCAGGTAGGTACTCGCCATTAATTAATACCAACCAAAAATTAGTCTGGTAAGAATTTCCTGTTTTGAGTTTTTAGGGTTCCGAATAGAAAAAACAAGTTTCAACTAACGACTACACGTGCAAGGACTAATTACGGCAAAAAGACAATATTGACGGAGGGAGCACAACTATTCAATAATCTACCGGAGGATATAAAGAGGTGTGTCTGTATAAACATATTCAAAACAAAGCTGAAAAGACATGTATGTTCCATGTAACGTCGACTACTATGAGCACTAGGTATCTATCTCATTTTAAGTGAACTGTTATTTAAGTTCTTATGAGAATAAAGTTCTTTAAACCTAAATCGGAACCCTGGATCAATCGTGTGTCTATGTCACCGGAAAATTGCAGACTCCGTAAGATTGTAATAAATCTTTATTAGATTATAGTTTCTCGAAATATTATATGAAAACATCGTTTTATATAAAATAAGTCCCATCCAAATTCAATAGTTTCCAATAAAGCCGCAATTTATTAAGAAAAAATAGTTTGCAATTTCACGCGAAGTTTTACAATCTGACGGCGTTTGCAATTATCCTGTGACATCTATTATATCATTATGACATATCAAATGAAAGGACTCATAGCAAGGGTCTCAAATGTATTTTTTAAACAATCAATTTTGAAGTTAGTGACATTGACACAAAATTGACCCTGTAAAAAAAGTAGTGATAATAGTTCTACACTTTTAGACAACAGGAAAACCTAGTTTTAGGTTTGAAAGTAACATATACATAGTATGTTAAAAAACATGATTCTTTCGAAACCCTTTCCGCGAGAATCCGACTCGTATCTACTTGGCAAGTTTTTTGTTTAGTAATCCTAATACAAGAAATGATTAGTGCCCTTGAACTTAACATATTCGTAATATAACAATAGAACATTATATTAATTGTTGCTTAAGTGCATTTCAGTACTTAGTTTGAACATTTAGGGGACAGCTGTCCTGTCTACAAATAACTAGTACCGACAAAATAATTTTCAATAATTCCTCTCTATAAATAGCTCACTACAGTTCAGGCCCGGTTTTTGAGGTAAGTACTTTATCGGTCGTTTATCTGTCCGTTAACCACTAACCAACCAATGGCGTTATGTCAAACAGCGTTAACGAACAGATAAACAACCAATGAACCAATAAAATACCTCAGAACCCGGGCATCAGTGATTTAAAATTTATTGCACAGTTTTCTTGTAAGAGCACCAAAAAGAAATACTTTTTACCAGATTGACAGATAAACTTCGACCAGTGGACGTCAGAAGACGCTGCGGACAGTGAGGACGAGAAACGAGACGTCATGAAGGACTACCCTGGCATGTATGACAGGCTGCATAAAGAGGAGATGGGCTACAGAAGAGGTAAGCAATTCGTACATTAGCAAATTAGACTTCGGCGGCGACTTTTGCGGCGGCCATCTTGGATTTGAAATTTGTCATAGTGTATAGTATTCTACTAGTCAAGCCCATTCATTTGATACCAATATTTAGGGAGTTAAAATTTTTTTTTCCTGGCCACCATCTTGGACCGATTTTCCTCAAACATAGCTAAGAACACTCCCGACGAATTCACCTTTCAAACAAAAAAAAATACAAAATCAAAATCGGTTCATCCGTTCGAGAGCTACGATGCCACAGACAGACCCACACTGACACAGACACGTCAAACTTATAACACCCCGTCGTTTTTGCGTCAGGGGTTGAAAACTGGTAGTAGATGACAAGTTACAGGTGAAAATCTGACTAGCCAACAATTTTCTTAGTTTCTTTCTACGGTCTGTTTCTATTCAGAGCTGCACCGGTTCGTTCGCCCCTCGGGTATGCGGTAATAATATTATTCAAACCTAAGTGGATATCATTACCGCTATGAGCACCGAAACTTACTTGCGAAACTTATTACAAGTTCCGCTCTGGCCGAGGAACACCATACAATATACCCGGCGGGATACCGCAGAAAGCTGAGCGAAATTTATTCGCTAGTCCCTGTTGCGGAAGCGATATATTTACCGCGAAGATCTGAGTGTCAATCTGCCAATTCTACATTTTTGTAAGCAACGTTTGCCTTCGCATCTTGGTCACAATTATAGATGTAAGGCCGGTTTAAAACCAATCTGTTTAAAACGAAAAAAAACGAAATAAACCCTTTTTTTTCATTTAGAACGGTCAAAGTCAAAGCATTTATTTCAAATAAACCATTATCAGGTACTTTTGAATTGTCAAAGTCAGTCCGTCAAAAACATGAAGCTATTTGCGGTTGGTGTTGGTGACCATATTTTTCTTAATAAAATTATAACTACATTTTCTTGATTTTACCGTGGTAGGGATACAATGGAGTACCTACATATAATCTGTATACCTAAAGATTTTTTAAATGTGTGATTTACCTACTGTTATTGATTCTTTGAAAGAGGCTTCCTAGACAGATTGCGACTGAGATGCAAATGCGAACGTTGCCTAAAAATTATTAGAATTGGTACTCTGGTTAGGCTTTTATTAAAATTGCCACATTTTCATGATAGTGGCTTCATGAAAATGTGGCAATTTTGTAATTTTTTGTAAAATCTTTCATATTAAAGCCCTGGATAACTTTGACACCTGTGTCACAGTAATTAAAGAATAATTTAACACAGATAATTAGTTACCCAATCCTATATATTTATGTGATGCCAACAGAAGAAGTACCTAGCTGGCAACAGCCTTCAAGCCTCCATCATACTAAGTTATAATTAAAATTATATTATAGTAGTCTAGTATGTGAAAGTTCGTTTGTTTTTTGATGTTTAAGAATTCAATAACTAAGGACCTCAAATTCTGAACAGGCAGACTAGGGCACAGGGAGACACACATTCCCGAGGAAAGATATTTAGACAGGCATTATCTCTATACTTGTTAAGTTGAGGAGGTCACTGGTTTATCTTTGAAGTTCAACGTCCAATGCAAATTCAAAATAGCTTTAACTAAACCCAACGCAAAAAAAAATCGTCAAGATCGGTTCATAAAAAATAAAGTTATGCATGAATAGATAACCTAAAACCATGGTTGACTTGTACACATCTGCGTACCCCTTCACAGCGTACCGGCGTGATGTTATGTTATGAACTCGTGTAGGTAAACAATAAACAGACATGCGATTTCAGCAATCCCGGGATATTATCTATAATTTAATAAAAAGTTTCGTTACCTATCTCCGAAGTTCTTCATCAGATCTTCACCAAATTGAAATGGCACGAGTCCGGGAAAATACTCTTCCAAACAAAAAATAATCATCTAAATCGGTTGATAATTGGCGAAATAATCCTCCTTTTTTGAAGTTCGTTAAAAATAAATAGGTAGGTATAAGTACCTAGTTGGTTTTTCGAAATAAATTCTAGAATTCTGAATTCAAAATAATACTTATAAGTAGATACCTACTTGTCCGTCCAGTCCGTCTAGTTTTTGAATTTCCAAATACCTACTTACATAATATTTTATTAGGTAGGTACCTACTTAGTGAAGTTGAATAATTACATGACTGAAATTTGCATTCTAGACACATAATTTAAATTAAATGGTAAAACGAATATATTTTAATAACTTCTGTCAATTGCATGTAGGTATATTCTTGGAGTAATTGTATGAAGCTTTTAATTACGTTGGTAAACATGTAAAGTAAGTTTTATAAATAATAATTTGAGGTTGGTTAGGTAAGCAGGTTAAACTTGGAACGTTTATAAAGCCTTTTGCAAACCCCTCGCTTTGAGTGTCGATAACTCGGTAGGTAAAGATTCACCACCCGGCTCTCCACTGCGGATAAGGAAATAAAACTCAGAGAAAACTTCCGCCTAGACCGCCTCAAACATCGCGCCAACACATTCGATATGGCTTAATCCAAAATTTATGAGCGGTTTCTCGCAGTTGTTCAACCTAGGAGGTTGTCGACTGCTTGACTGGACTTGCCTGTGGCGGCCTAAAGCCTCCAGCCAGGGCTCATTAAAACAAACTAAGCGACTACACGCTAAGGGCACCTCTTGTGAGGTACGGGCATCGCTGGTGGACAGCTAGGGACGGCCTGGATCGAACTAGGTCGCTAACATCCTTCACCCACCTGCTTATACTTGTAACAGAATAAATGCAATACCTCGAGGTTATTGTACATCATAATGAACAACTAGTTCTAAGAGACAAGCCCCGAAATCGCAAAAAAAAAATCATCTTACACGTTTTATAGGTAGCCGACCAGCAGACTGATCGCAAGCAAAATATTGAAAAAGAAACCACTGTGCTCTGTTAGTAATGAGAGCACTGAATGCTCAAGAAGCACGTTTGCTTCTCATGAGTTATTTTTTTCCTCTATCTTGAGGCGAAGGCTGGCCGCATACATACGGTTTCGTATTAAAATTATGATTCAGAATTCCGTGAGACTTGCGTAGACGTTCGATTTTCTTTCTTTTTTACTTCTAAACCGATCACACGGCTTGTTGTCCAAAGGAACGTCAGGTTTTCTCCCTTTCGGAAAATTAGCAAACGTGTGCGCCTAGTTGAACATTTTTCCATTCTATAATAAAACAGTAAAAACACAACTCCTGTTCCAGAGGACCGCAAAAAATTATACCTAATGCTATACAACTTCTTCCAATTCGTGGGCTTCACGGTTGTGCTGACTGTCATGGCCGTCAGATACGCTAATCTGGAGTACGACTCGGTCGTTGATACCTATGAACATGTTGGACCAGCTATGAAGTTTATACAGCTGCTACAGTACCTTGAAGTAATGCATCCGCTTTTTGGGTTTACCAGGGTAAGTTTGAAATATACATACCTATATATTTTTTTTTACTATTTATAGGAACGCGTTTGAGGTACCTAAGCGATGATGTGGTCGGAGAAAGAGCGCGCTTGCCTAGAAGTAACCTGTTCACTCATGACTTAAAGACTCCCAGGTTGTTGTTATCAGGAAACACAGACTCTGGCAAGGAATTCCACTCCTTAGCTGTACACACAATAAATGTATTCCCATAACGTTTTGTGCGTGTGGGTGGGATGGCAACCATGTACCGGTGGCGCATCGCCGCCCGTACGTCTTGTGGTCCGATGATGGAACGGGCTTTGCAGAATTAATGTATGCAATTCCGTCGCACACTCTCCAAAATGCATTCTTTAGAAAACCGACAGGCTAGCAACTCGGCGTCGATGATCAGGAAAAGCAGGAGGCTTCGCGCCACCAGGATCCAGACGTGAACATTCCGCAAACAAAGAGCAAACAAGTTTGCTTTCTCCTCAGCGAAGTGGGCCAGCGACCCGTCGGGTCTCAGCAGTGGTGGTAGTGAGGGGCGGCAGAAGTTCGATTCAACCGACTTAACCAAGGACCAAAATGCTTTGCTACCTGCTGGTTATGAAGCAGTTTGTTCCCAATTCGGCTTATGTGGTCAAACCGAACTCTCCGCAACACCTTGCAGGATTTGGCAGCCCTGTTGAAGGCTCTCTTCTTTGCTATAAGTGGATCATTTTTTTGCTGTGCTATAAGTGGATCGTTTAAGTTAAGGCTCAAATTAAACTATTCTCTAATGAAGCTTCTCAATAAAAGTTATGAAAATAAATATTTTTGAAATTAGATGGCCATTGGTAGACCTAATGACCGTTCGAATGTTTCTCTATTGCTTTCGAGGAAGAGACTTAATTTTTGCATCTTACTCTATAGGTAGGTATGTTTAGTAGAGTTAAGCACCCTTTGAAGGTACGTCAGTTCGAAACTCGTTTGTTCGATTTTCATAAGTCCGGGAACACTATTGTCTAAAACTACGTTAGTGCGAAACTCGTTAGATCGATGTAACGTTAGTTCGGAACGGCCTTGTACGAAACTGAATACATCGACATTACTATAGTGCGAAATCTTCGTATGGTATCGATAGTGTATTGATTGAATCTTTGCTATCGAAAACACTAATAAAAAAAGAACCGGACAAGTGCGAGTCTCAGACTCGAGACTCGCGCACCGAGGGTTTCGATCGAGTCATCAGTACCTATGGAAGTTTATAAACTACTAGGTACCGAAAATTATCCCAAGGGAACATGCTGCCGGGATAAAAAGTATCCTGTTATAGAGATAGACACCTCCACTGAAAAGGGAGGGTCCTTCGACCAGACGGTTGTTGTGTCTGGTGGGCAACTGCCCGATAGTTATTATTAGCAGACATTGATATATCAATTTCAGCTTGATTGCTCCACGCGTTCCTGAGAAAAAAGGTCTTCTTCTACGTCTCTCAACAGATGGACAACAAAGTGATCCTATGAGGGTTCCGTTTTTGCCGACTGAGGTACAGAACCCTAAACTGATGTGAAAGTCTGTTTGTTTTTGTGTTTGAATGTTAGGCTAGTTGACACATATCAAAATGTATTTAAAAAATGTAAAATTCATTTAGAATTTGGGTCAAGGAACCTAAGTATAACTCTTAAATACCTATATAAAAGTAGAAGATCGTCGATCTAGCGAGTTTCGCACTAACGTAGTTTCGGATAATACCTAGTGTTCGGACTAATGAAAATCGAACAAACGGGTTTCGGACTGACGTAGGACACCCTAGTTAACCTTTTGAACGCCATCGCCACGTATACATGACAAGTAAGCGCGTGCCCTGTACGCCAAATGTCACAAATATGTGACAAAAAGTACAGCGATTTTGTGGCTTGGCGTCGGGGGCACGCCGATGCGTTTAAGCTCTGGCGTTCAAAAGGTTAAAAGGCTCCACGTGCTGGTTGTAGACAAGCAAGTAAGCAGTCATTGTGCTGATTGCCGATTGAAGAAAAAGTTCTGGGTTTTACCTACCTTTACCGTTTCTCCGCATGTTTACAGGGCGGTGCATTGGTTCCTTTCCTACAAGTGAGTGTTCGAGCGTTTATCCTGTTCGTGATGATTGAAGCCGAGCCACGGATGCATACAAATCCGGTGGTCTTCTATCTCTTCATCATGTGGAGCATGATTGAAGTTGTCAGGTAAGATGTTAGGTACTGCTTTACACTTTTGAGGCGTGCATTGGTACTGGTACTTAATCGGAATATCATTCGAGGCGAATGTACATATCTACTTACATTTATGTAGGTAATTTAATTCTAACCACCACCATTAATGTTATAGATAATCGGTTTCGCTTTTGAAATTATGCCATAAGCAAAGAATACCAACCGACTTGTATTAATATTTTACACCACATCATCTTGTGCCTAGCCTCTTCCCAACTATATTGAGGTCGACTTCCAGTCAAACCGGATTCAGCTGAATAGGTCAATTCACTGCAACTTCAATATACTGTTATATTACTTGGAGCAGCTGCCTACCAGACAACCCATTAACTGGGTAACACGGTACTTCTTGCCAAGACTAGAGTCAGATTTTCTGGCTTTTGACGACGCGACGCCAAAGATCTATAAATGACAGCCGGGACCAACGGCTTAACGTGCTTTCCGAGGCACGGAGGAATCTCGGTATGTTAAGATCACCCATACATAGACCGACCGTGGCAAGCGCTGCTTGACCTTGAAGATCGACCCGATTCTTTTTTTCATTGTGTTCCACGCGCGCCTCAAAGAGATGTCAGCATAGTAGTCGGTGCCTGCAAGGGTTGTGGAAAATGTTCGAAAGAGTCACCGCGTCGTTGGAACGCAATGGGCATAGAAGGAACACGGATGGGTTTTAGTCAGTTAGAGTCTGACACTCCCTTCTGCTCCGCCCAGAGCGGGAGGAGTCATTTGATGATATCCCATGCACACCACACATGCAAGTTACAAAAAACTTCAGAAACAATTATGGTTAGACCTCGAAGAAAAATTGTTAGAAATGGAGGGGCATTTCTTGTAACGAACACATAATACTGTTACGCGCCAGAATTAATGTCGGGTACATTAAGTTACTACTAGCGCCATCTAGTATCGAGTAGCAGAACTAGTAGAGTCAAGTACCTTCTAGACATTTCTTTGCCAGAACATTCTACACTTCTCGGTATCTAGTCAGTCGGCAGCGGTAGTTACGAGTACTTTCCAGATGTTTCGAGAATGGAAGTTTCTAGAATAAACTGACCTATAAAAGGAGCGCGTATTCCGCGACCGAGTCAGTATTGGATTAGCGATACAAGCGAATACTTCGGAAGCGATCTTCAAGTGCGAATAAAGTGATCAGTGGTGAACTTGTGTTTAATAATTAGTGAGTTTAAAAGTTGTAATTAGTGTTTTTAAATTAAAGTGTCATTTTGGTTATTTAATCGGCTGTTTTTATTGTCACGAACCCCAAGCTCGTAACAATTGGTGTCAGAAGAGTGGATATTTAAACCATGCCGATTCTACCAAAGGACGACACGGAGGGTATCCGTACCCGGAGTCAACGTCAGCAGGAGACGGACCAGAGGCGTTTTGGAGGTACAACGCCGCAGACGTCGGAGGGCCAGCTGCCGATTATGGAGGCCGGTCCGTCCACAGCAGCTCCAGCATCTGCAGCACCAGACTTTGCTGCTCTGATGCTGTTGCTGCAGGAACAGGCCCGCCGTCAGGAGGAGCAGGCCCGCCGGTTGGAAGAACAGCTGCAGCGTGACAAAGAGGAACAGGCTCGCCGGCAGGAGGAGCAGGCTCGCCGGCAGGAGGAACAGGCTCGCCGGCAGGAGGAACAGGCCCGTCGGTTGGAAGAACAGCTGCAGCGTGACAAGGAGGAGCAGATGCGCCGCCAAGAAGAACAGACGTTCCTCATGAAGGATCTGCACGCCACTTTCGGTAAAGAAATTAAAGTCGTACAAGATAAGGTAGTTCAGCACGAGAACCGGCTGATAGAAGCTGAAACCCAGATTGCTGAAATGAAAAAAACAATGGACAACCTAAAAGTTGGAGATGGGGTGGCAGTGTCAGTAGCTACTACACCTTCGCTACGTGGATTCAAAGTGCCGCCGTTCGATGGGACATCTTCCTGGTCAGCCTACAGAAGACAGTTTGAGGCTGTTATGAAGGCGAATGGGTGGAGTAAAAATCAGGCCATGACTGCTCTCACCCTAGGCCTGCGCGACCAGGCCTTAACTGTCCTGGAAGCTCTCGATAAGGAAGTGACTTATGAGCAGCTCCTTGAGGCGTTGGAAGCTAGATATGGCGACGCTCATCTGGAACACGTGTTTCGGGCGCAGCTCAAGGATCGCGTGCAACGCAGCGGTGAAAACCTGCAGCAGTGGGCCCTTGAAGTCGAGAAACTGGTTCGTAAAGCATACCAGTCTTTACCCGCACTCATTCAAGGGAATCTGGTGCAGGCATTCATTGACGGAATCCGCGACCTTGAAGTTAGAGCTGCTGTAAGGCTCGGGCACCACGGGACGCTTAAGGACGCCTTGGCTCATGCACTGGAGGTGGAAGCTGTGCGACAGGATCATCGTTCCCATCGCAACAGGGAGGTTGCAGCGCCTACAGTTCGCGACCGTTTAAAAGGATACAGCCCTAGGTGCTACGGCTGTGGGGAAAGGGGCCACCTTCGATCCAGTTGCCCTAAGCGGACTGCAGAAAGGGAAGGTAGCCAATCTCCAGAGGGTAGGGCTGCTAACAGCACCGCCCAGCAACAGCAGGGAAACGAGTGAAAGCCAGGACTGCGGGGCGGGTGCTGGCTGATGTTCAAAGAGCCCCAAGGATTTCGATCTCACAAACCCATGACGGGAATAGCCTAATCATCAAAGGCGAGGTCAACAGAATGCCTTGTAAGCTGACTATAGACACTGGAGCTTCTCGCACGGTCGTCAGTTCCCAACTTGTAAGTCGGTTCCTTGGGGACTCCGTACTCAACCGAGACCGCATAAATTTGGTAACAGCCACTGGTCAGCGTATACCCGTCCGAGGAGAGAGAGAGATGGAGTTGAAGCTAGGCAACGGAATCTACCTGCATAATGTTGTCGTGGCTGATATAATGGACGATTGCATCCTGGGCTTAGACTTTATGAGGAAGAATTGTTGTGAGATCGACGTTAATCAAGGAGTTATGAAATGTGGACAAGAAGAACTTTTCATGGAAGGGGCGTTACCAGGAAATGTGTACAGCCTAAAGAAGATTGTTCTTCCTCCGAGATCGGAAACGATTGTGCCGGTTAGTCTTCCTCGGAATCCTGGGCAGAATCATCGTTGTGTACTCGTGGAAAAGGTAGACAATGACCTTCCATGGAAAGTGGCACGAACTATGGTCAGAGCCACCGACATTTCAGGGGTACGTGTGCTGAACCTTAGTGATAAGGAACAGATGATAGAAAAAGGCACTCTGATTGGTACTTGCGAGGAAGTGGATTGGTTGCGTCGATGCCAATATCTTTCGACCGGGACCCTCAGCAAGGACGCACAAACGAAAGTGACCACACTTTTAGACGACTGTCTCAGCGCTCTGTCTCAAAATGAACTGGTCAAGGCAAAGAAGATGTTACAGAAGTACGCCAGTGTTTTCTCTTCAAACGATGGTGACATCGGAAAGACTGGCTTAGTTCAACACAAAATAAACACAGGAGAAGAATTGCCTATCCGTCAGCGCCCAAGGAGATTGCCGGTAGCACGTGAAAAGGAAGTGGAAACCATGATTGAAGGAATGGTGAAGGATGGTGTTATAGAACCTTCATCCAGTCCATGGTGTTCACCAGTTGTGCTGGTAAGAAAGAAGGATGGCAGCATGCGGTTTTGTGTTGACTATCGTCGTCTAAACGACGCCACGAAGAAGGACAGCTATCCTTTGCCAAGAATTGATGACACGCTGGACATGCTTACTGGAGTGAAATGGTTTAGCACGCTAGACCTAAAAAGTGGTTACTGGCAAGTTGAAATCGACCCTAAGGACAAGGAGAAAACTGCATTCTCGACGGGAAAGGGCCTGTGGCAATTTAATGTTATGCCGTTTGGATTATGCAACGCTCCGGCAACGTTTGAAAGATTGATGGAACTTGTACTAACCGGGTTAATTGGCGATGCCTGTTTGGTCTACTTGGACGACATCATCATTGTAGGCCGTACGTTTGAAGAACATCTTCAAAACCTGGAACGCGTGCTCATGAAGATCCAGAGTGCAAATCTCAAGTTGAGTCCAAAGAAGTGTTCACTTTTCAAACGTCAAGTTAGCTTTTTGGGATATGTTGTGTCGGAAGAAGGCATCCGCACGGATCCAGAGAAAATCGCCGCTGTTAAAGATTGGCCAATTCCAAAAGACAAGACGCAGGTCAGAGCATTTTTGGGTTTGTGCTCCTATTATCGGCGATTCGTCAAGAACTTTGCGGACATAGCCAAGCCCCTCCACAAACTAACCGAGGAGAAGCGACATTTCTGCTGGGATGAAAGTTGCGACGTCGCATTCCAGGAGCTAAAGAAACGTCTGTGCAGAACACCTATTTTGGGGTATCCTGACGCGAACAAGGAATTTATAGTTGACACAGACGCTAGTGATATCGGACTTGGCGGTGTGTTATCTCAACGGAATGGCGATCAAGAGGTTGTGATAGCCTACTTCAGCAAGTCATTGTCGAAACCAGAAAGGAACTATTGTGTCACGAGACGGGAATTGCTAGCTGTGGTAAAGTCATTGCAGCATTTTAGCAAATATCTGCTGGGACGGAAATTCCATTTACGTACAGACCATGCTGCACTCAAATGGCTATTGCAGTTCAAAAATCCAGAAGGACAAGTTGCGAGATGGATTGAACTACTGCAGGAATACGACTTTGTGATTGAACATCGCAGCGGAAGATCTCATGGCAACGCCGACGCATTGTCAAGAAGACCTTGCCCTGAAGACTGCAAGCATTGTACTAGGCAAGAGGGTAAAGAAGTCGTACCTGTGAGGATGCTCAAGACAGACCTCAGCAGCGAGTGGAAGGAAAGCCTACAATGTGCACAGCAGGAAGATTCGGACATCAAGCCGATTCTGGAGTGGATGAAGGCCAGTGCTCCTAAGCCCACGTGGAGTGACGTCTCAGCGATGAGTTCGATCACAAAAAGTTATTGGGCCCAATGGGACAGCTTAGTGATTCAGGATGGAGTCCTGTGCCGTAAATGGGAAAATGCTCGGGGAGACAGCTGTCATTTGCAAATGGTTGTCCCTAAAGCAAAAGTACCGAATGTCCTACAGCTGTACCATAATGGTTCTTCAGGAGGCCATATGGGAGTAAAACGGACTCTACTGAAGATAAGAGAACGGTTTTACTGGGTCCACTGTCGTGACGATGTCGAGGACTGGTGTCGCAAATGTACAAGTTGTGCGGCTGTAAAAGGACCTCAGACTCGCAGTAGAGGTGCATTAAAATTGTACAACGTCGGTGCACCATGGGAAAGGATAGCCCTAGATGTTGCGGGACCTTTTCCGGAAAGTGTAAGTGGTAACAAGTATTTCATGGTTGTAATGGATTACTTCACTAAGTGGCCGGAAGTCTTCGCCATTCCAAATCAAGAAGCCTCAACAGTTGCAGATAAACTAGTTCATGAAGTCTTCTGTCGTTTTGGAGTACCCTTGGAGATTCACAGCGATCAAGGAAGGAATTTTGAGTCCCAAATATTCCAGGAAACTTGTCGAGTTATGGGTACTCATAAAACGAGAACAACTTCTTACCACCCACAATCGGATGGAATGGTGGAACGATTTAATCAGACATTGGAGAGATACCTGGCAAAAGTCGTGGAAAACCGGCAACGCGATTGGGACAAGCATATACAACCGTTTTTGCTGTCATACCGAAGTGCTGTTCGCGAAAGTACATCGGTGACACCAGCCTTCGCCAACTTCGGAAGAGAATTGCGGCTGCCTGCAGATCTGATCACCGGAATACCACCTCATGCCCCACGCAATATAACCGATTATGCGAATGACTTGCGGAACAAAATGAATGACATTCATGAGCACGTCAGACAATCGGGCCAGCAAATGTCTGAAAAGATGAAAACCCGTTATGACCGTAAAATGAACAATAAAGGGTTCGACGAAGGTTCACTAGTGTGGTTGCACAATCCAGTTCGCAGTAAAGGGAAATCTCCTAAGCTTCAAGCTAAATGGGACGGGCCGTACCGGATTGTGACAAAAATTAACGACGTGACCTACCGTATACAGAAAGGTACAAGAAGTGCTCAAGATCGTCCATGTGGATCGACTGGCGCGTTATTATGGGACCGATAATGCTCGGGACGAGCATGTCTTAGGAGGGGGCAGTGTTACGCGCCAGAATTAATGTCGGGTACATTAAGTTACTACTAGCGCCATCTAGTATCGAGTAGCAGAACTAGTAGAGTCAAGTACCTTCTAGACATTTCTTTGCCAGAACATTCTACACTTCTCGGTATCTAGTCAGTCGGCAGCGGTAGTTACGAGTACTTTCCAGATGTTTCGAGAATGGAAGTTTCTAGAATAAACTGACCTATAAAAGGAGCGCGTATTCCGCGACCGAGTCAGTATTGGATTAGCGATACAAGCGAATACTTCGGAAGCGATCTTCAAGTGCGAATAAAGTGATCAGTGGTGAACTTGTGTTTAATAATTAGTGAGTTTAAAAGTTGTAATTAGTGTTTTTAAATTAAAGTGTCATTTTGGTTATTTAATCGGCTGTTTTTATTGTCGCGAACCCCAAGCTCGTAACAATACGTACGAAATGGCTGAGGTCACGCTCTTGCAGATAGCCATTTACTGATGCAGTTAGAGCTCCACCAGCATGGACTCATTCATTTTGACGACTTTTGATGCTTAACGCACTTAATTTGTTCAAGGGAGCTCCCCTCACCACCCACCACCACCACCACGCGAAGATTTGATTCTATACCGAGGCCAGGCGCACAATTTCCACTCGCTGCCTGGTGGTACACGCGTGGTCGATACTCCGTAAGCACGATGGCGCCGAGGCTTAGTCGAATCGCATGACAATACCCCTAAACTTTTCGTGACTTTACATGTCATGTGGTATTCTTGGGAAAATTGTGCAGTGGTTTGCCCTTACCTTAACAGACTTTTTAGGGATTAAGTATTTGCTTTAGCCGCTGTAGCCTCTTCTGATCGGCTGGCCTACATGTATATTATTATACCACCATTGCTTCGACGCCAGGGCCTCGTTCGTCATTAGGCAAGAGGTACCACAATGGCCAGAAGGACCATCGCCGCTGGCTATTCATACGAACAAACACAAATCCAAACCGACACAAATGTCAACCACACCTGCACGTGCTGGTGAGGTTGACATTTGTGTCGGCTAGATGTTGTTCTCCCCTTATCCAATTCAGCTGAATGCCTTTGTTTATAGCGTGATCTAACCGTACATTTTCGTTCCAGGTACCCATACTACATCTCACAGCTATTCAAAAAAGAGATCTACATCCTGACATGGCTCCGCTACACATTGTGGATCCCTCTCTACCCCTTAGGCTATATATGCGAAGCTATAGTCATTCTCCAAAACATACCATACTTTGAAGAAACAAAACGGTTCACAGTCGAGATGCCAAATAAGTGGAACTTTGCCTTTCATATGCCAACGATCTTAAAGGTTTACTTGCTGATCCTAACATTCCCAGTAATGTATTTCTTGTTGAATCATATGCATAAACTTAGGAATCAAAAGCTGAAGAAGCCAAAGATTATTATTAAGAAGTCCGAATAAGTAGTTGAGGCTTAGGCGAATAGCACTATCCCGTTTACATCATCGGAATTGGATGGCATTAGCACGTCATAGTAGGACTGCTGTATGAATTTCTATGGGGTAAACTGAAATCTCTTGTAAGTCCACTTTTATTATGAAAATATTAAGCATTTAAAGGACAGACCTAAAACTATAAACTATACCCACATATTTCTCAAGAACTTATATAAAGCGATTACTTATAAGAATAATTCAGAAATAATAAATGTTTTATTAAAAAAATGGAGCTAATGTTTATTTTCTAAGTGCTTAGAATTGTCTGCACTGTTGGCACAATGAATTTTGTTAAATACATCCTCAGAATAAACTAGCCCCCATTTTGACAAATCATTACAAAATACTTATTATTAACTAGCGACCCGCCCCGGCTTTGCACGGGTGCAATGCTGATACTAAATTTACTACGGTTTCAGAACTCTGGTACCCTGTATAGTAACTTGGAACTCTGTCATATGTCAGTGTTTTCGTGAAATCATCTTGAGCACATAACTTGAACGCTATTTGTAGGCACGCCGCAACCACTATCCCTGCATTTAAAATCTGTAATATCTTCGAAAATTTTCATTTAAATTACTTGCTGTAAAGGGCCATATTGATCTATATTAAATGCACAATGTATTTAAGGTACTTAATTGGATAAGGATTAAGGCTGTATTGCTTAAAATCGCTTCGTAAATAAGCAATTATTTCTCTTAAAAAGGATAAAAAATGGTTATTGTGGGTTGTCCCTGACCCTAAGAGATAGACACATACCTTAGCGGGCTTGTAGACCTTTTTAAGGTGCACAATACTGTAGTACATTATTTTGATCTGACCTTTTTAAGGTGTACAATACTGTAGTATATTATTTTGATCTACCTCGTAGGGTTCAGCCAACGTTTGCGATGTAAGCGCAAAAAAATGTGTTTATTTACATCACATTAAAGACCTCTAAAATTATCAGTGTTTCTCTACTATATTATGCATGTATTATACATATAAACCTTCCTCTTGAATCACTCTATCTATTAACAAAAACTGCAATCCGTTGCGTAGTTTTAAAGATCTAAGCATACATAGGAACAGACAGACAGCGGGAAGCGACTTTGTTTTATACTATGTAGTGATTCATACTTACAATATAAATAAAACTCACCATATCATACTATGCTTTATTGAAATGAAATGAAATCACCTAACCACACAGTAACTGCACTTGTGTCACAAGCAATACTTAGAATGCGTAACTTTACACCAAGGAGGCTGTTTACATCACTAATGGCTGTAGGAGCACCATGTCTTGTCCTCTTAAGAGCGCAGTTTGAGGTATGCGCGCTGGTACCATTCCCAGGGTCTGGAGTGAGCGTAGTACTCGTGGTAAATGGGTTCCACGAGGGTGTCAGGGGGAAGGAGGTTATATATCTTCTCGCCGTAGTAGGTGCCGACCTAGCAAGAAATAATATTTTGTTAATAACATTTTATTGAGTGTGAGCCTTACACTAAGGGAAATTGCTAGGTGAAAAATATAAAGTAAGTAAATAAAAATCAGTTGCCATTGCCACATGTATGACGGAGCATAACTTGAAAAGGGTTCAAGCCGGCTCAACTAATTTGACTGCTTTTTTTTTTGTTTGTAGGTAATTGACAGGATAAGGTTTGTACGAAATAAATTGTATATTATGTCAGCGGATAATTGCAGACTACGTAAGATTACAAAACTGGCGACCAATCAGGTTCTACAATTCAGTTAAACTCTGGTGTACAATATATCTGTTTTGGCGTGATAGTTAAATGAAACCCCTCATTGGTCTTTGTTGACCAATGAGACCCTTGTTTCCAGGTTAGTAACACACGAAAACGGATAAATTGTAGATTTGTACTCTGATTGGTCGCCATTTTATGTCAGTATCTTACGTCAGTCAATTTCTCGGAATGACTTCTATCAAATTTTGATGCGTGAAAAAGTATTCCAAATGTTCAGTTGACATTTTATCAAGAGTTAACAATCTCTCAAGTAATTTTATAATTTTACGGAGTTTCCCATTTTCCACATAGGTATGTATGTCACCAGAAAATGGCAAACGCGGTAAGATTGTAAAATATCGCGTGAAATTGTAAGCTATTTTTTCTAAATAACACACGGATATATTGGAAAATATTGAATTTGGGTGGGATTTATTGTATACCAAACGATTTTTTCATAATATATCGACAAATTATAATCTAATCAAGACTTATTACGATCCTACGGAGTCTGCAATTTTCAGTGACGTAATTATACATATTTTACACCCAGGCGAAGCCAAAGTGAGTGAGAAAGATTAATGTTACATTGTTTGTTTGAATAAGGTAACCTCTGCAAGTCCTGATCTAGGAAAATTCTTTCATTGTTGGAAAGCTTCTTTTCCATGATTCTGATCTTGAGTGGTTTGTGTATCTTTACCACTCATGCCTACAGCTACCGAAATACTTCTTCATGATTCCTGGGCTCAAGGTAGTTTGTGAGTCTCTGCTGCTCTAGATTTCAGCCTATCTCAAAACTCCTGCTTCTACCAGTCTCCGTAAGCCTCTGAACTTGGAACATGAGATTGTATAATGCTGTTGACACAGGTTGTGTCTACACCAGAGGCATAATATCTCCTTTTTGTTTGAATTTTTATTTTAAAATAAACTAAACAATGAGCCATGATGAAAAGCCATCAGAAATTTTTCACCATAACTGTACTTTGACAATAGGGCGTTCTGCTAGTATAGTAGGCGCCAGATAATCGTTGAATATCGGTCATTGACCCACCTACATTTATTGACATTGTTAATTTGAAAAACGGAATTAATGACACAAAACTGTCCCGAATCATCATCTCTCGTGATCCTTAACATGGTCTAATAATGAAAAACGATTCATATTTAATTGTTCAGGTACCTATGAGCAGTTATTAGGGAAAGGTCATATACTTTATTCCACATTTATCTGGCGCCTACTATAGGTCATTTTGCGAATAGGGCAATTTGCAAATAGGATGTTTTGATACGGGGGCAATAGGTTAACAGTGGCAGTGCTGTAGTTGCTACTTATGTTGATTCATACATAACTACTCTATTTGTTTCATTGTTTACACCTATTGTAAATAACTGAAAGATGTATTGTTAGTAGGGATGTTGAAGTATCATCATACTTCAACATCCCTACTAACAATACAGGATAAGCAAATACAGAAATCAAGTATTGTCCAGCCTGCCAAATATAATTTTCCTGGAAGCACTTTTTTCAGTGATAATTTGTGTGGTAACTTCATCAATAACAGCAATGTTTTACCTCCCATCCAGGAACGTCCTTCATGAGTTCAGCCTCAGCATCACGATTCTTACGGAGCTGCTTCAAGTACGCTCTGTCCCTCTCTGCCATCAACATGGGGAATATAGCCATTTTGGCAGACCGCATCTCGATTTCATCTTTGGTTATTTGTTTGTAGTTCTTAGCGTACAAATACATGGCGAAGGCTGTGATGCCTAAGTAGCCAGCAAACATAGTATACCCTGAAAATAAATTTTAAAACATGATTAGTGCAGACCTGCCTGAAAGTCTTATAGAAGACCATTGCAAGACATGGTCTCATCATCTGCCTAGCCTTTTCCCAACTATATTGGGGTCAGCTACCAGTCAAACCGGATTCAGCTGAATTCCAGTATTTTACGTGGAGCGGCTGCCTACCAGACCTCCACAACCCATTAACTGGGTAACACGGTGGTTCTTGGCTAGACTGGAGTCGATTTACTGGCTTCTGACAATCCGTAACGACTGCCAAAGATCTACAAATGGCAGCCGGGACCAACGGCTTAACGTGTTTTCCGAGGCACGGAGGAAACTCGGTATGTTAAGATGGTCACCCATCCACAGACCAACCTTGGCAAGCGTTGCTTAACCTTGATCGACCCGTGCGGCTGATATTCTTTAGACACGAGACAAGACATGGTCTAAATGTTGAAAATGACTTTTTATTTCAGTTTATCACATGAAAAATAAATAATGATTCAATACTATTGACGTCTTGAATAAATCCAAAACATCAGTTACAATGGACACAGTATTAAATACATATATTTTTTCTATACGTTTTTGGACATTTTATAATGTGTAGGGGTTGCTTTGTGTTCTTATTGACAGGAAAACGTATTGAAGAGCCTTTAAAAACATAACAACCTAACCTATACACGAAGGTTACATAATCTGGTTTACAAATCAAAACGAGTGAAACTAATATTTTACTTACCGCTAAACAATGTTTTTGCAGGCACCCTTTTATAAGGAATCGGTTTGTAGCCCCCCGGAGGGGGCAAATCTTGTTTACGGACTACCGAACTAGCCTCCATCTTTTGATTTGACAATGAAAGCCGTTTTTCGATCAACAGCAGCAGTGTCAACACTGTCAACAGCTGAGTGACATTCTGTCTGACAATCATTTTAGTCATTTGACGTTTACATTCCAATTCACCAAAGTACTTTATTGAATAGTATGAAATTGAAAAGTAAAGTAACATTATTATTAGTATCCATAACAACCATCAGACGCTTTTGAGTATATTTTTCGCGTGAAATATTTTAATTCAAGTTTACCAAAACATGAATCCTGCAGCTACTGATGTTGAAGTTCAAGCTGATATTCCAGAACCAGAAAATGTAGAAGAAACATTGAAGATAAGACCACTAGAACGCATCAAGCTTCATCCCAAAGTTCCTATTGAACCGTCTGCGTATGGAAAAGGAAAGAATTTCAGCCGTCCTTGGATTCTACAAGATGGACGTGAAGCTCCTGAAAAAGGGAGCGAGATGCGCGCCTGCTATAAAATCCCGAAGAAATCAAAATATGGAGAAGGTAATTTATTGCTATTCGTTTTTTAGCAGTGGCATGATAATAATAAATCTCTTTAAATATTAATTTATTTCTAGGTATCCGTAAAAGAATGCTAACTGATTTCTTTTGGGAACAAATGCTGGACGAAGTGATCGAAGAGCTGAAGACTTCTCAACCAGTCTCTGAGTATTGCACAGAATATGACGCTAATTACGTCAAAGAAGATTTCGAGCCTCGTAATTTAGAAGTTACTGCCGATAAAAACGTAAGTCTGGAATAAAATGAACCGGATGATTACTTATGCACACCCTACATATAAAAGCTACGATAAACTGAACTGATGAACACCATACCTATTTATTTATTTACACTTTACGCACACAAATGTACAGAGGCGGACTTAATGCCATAGGCATTCTCTACCAGTCGACCTTTGGGTGATGCAGAGATGACCATAATTTCCTAGTTGCAAATCTTTTTATGTAGTTAGGTGTCGACGTGTCGTAGCCCAAATTAGGGCGCTGTTGGCCACTCAAGCTACTAAGTAGTCAGGCACTTAATTTTACAGACCTAACTTAATACGAGTAATATTCTGGACCTCACCAGTAAGTGTTGTTTCAGATGCACCTCAAGTATCCATTGTACGGCACCGGATCCAGCGCCATTACTTATTACAGCGAAACTACTACCAAGACTGGCCCTGTAAGTAACACTAACCAACCATAAAAACTACCCCCTTTTTCTTTTCAAAAGTCTATATTCTTTGTTCCACCTTCTATCTGGCGCGATGTGACCCAAGATATCGAGTCAGCGACATGAAGAAAAGTGCCCTTCCAACCTTTAAATCATATCATATCACCCTTTTGCCAGAAGGTGAATATTCCGAGACACTGTTTCGATCTCGTTTTATAGCAGTGCAATTTGTTTTACAGGGGGAAATTTTGGAAAAGTTCCGAAGATGCCAATACTTTACTCGGCCTATGGAGGAGAGACTGGACAATGGCTGGGTTTTGTAGATTATTCTCATTCTTCTCTTACAATAAAGTTTTGTCTAAAATTATGATGAATTTAATAAAGGCTCACAAAACTAGTCGCTTTGGTATTACAAGTCCATACAACCGATACGATTTGCATCAACTTTAAATTTTATAGTGCGAGATCCGATATAAAAATTATATACCTAGCCTCATTTATTATTTGATGATATTAAAGAATTTATGCTAGATAATGTATAACTTAGCATATTATATTATTTATCTAATACCTTTGAACGAGCAATTCTTGATATATATTTAAATATATAATCTGAATCTCGGAAATGCCTCCAAACGATTTTCATGAAATTTAGTATGCAGGGGGTTTCGGGGGCGATAAATCGATCTAGCTAGGTTTCATTTTTAGACGATTATAGCAGACATGACAACCTAATAGGACTCGTCTGCTTATATATCTATTGCCGATAAGAGGAAGCTTGGCCCAGTCAGGCCATGGCCATCTAAATGGATCCTGTGTGAACCCAAAAATCTCCAAATCAAAATCCATTCGAGTTTTCAAATAAATATTGTATTAAATCACAATGAAAAATATGAACACATTACACCACCACAATTTATTCAATTTAGCAAAGCAATAAAGAAATAAGATATAACTTAAAACAACAGGTCATCGTCATCCCAGTTATGAGGGTAACAGACAGGCTTGAAGTCGCCGGAGTCCGTGGTCATCGACAATGAAGAGTTGCACGTCAGGATGCCGGTGAGGCACTCGAGCGAGTGGCGGTGAGCAGCTAACGCTGCTGGGCCTTCGTCCCCTGACTCATCTGAGAACGAAAGTGCTGATTAATTATTTCTATAACTGCTAGTTTTAGAGGAGGAACTGGATGTTATTGTCTTTACAAACGGCGGCAATACGGCCAATAGACAGGCTGGTCTAGAGTGAACGCGCGGTAATTAGGGCGATCCATTACTTTTATCTATGGTAGGGGCGGGTGAGGGCGCGATGAGCTCGTTGGCCCCGTTTACGGAGACGCGGGGCGTGGCATCTAGCGCGGTTTTTCCGTTTACAGACAGGCGGCGCATGCAGCGGCTCGCATCATCAAAGCCGCACGCGACGCGCAACGCCCCGCGTCTTCGTAAACGAGCACTTAGAACTCGCGATGCAATGTGGCCAAGTGGCCTAGAGTGCAGTAGAGGAGGCTAGACGTGTTTCCTTAGGGTAAAATGGTAAATAATAATAATAATATATCCTGGGAAAACTAACACACGGTCATCCGATCCCAAACTAGGCAGAGCCTGTACTATGGCAACCAGACAACTGATACACATACTTATACATTTCTAAATACATACATATTATACACAAATTACACCCAGACACAGAACAAATGATCATGCTCATCACACAAAGATTTGTCCTGGGTGGGAATCGAACCCACGACCTCCGGTTAAGCAGTAAGGGTCACTAACCACTCGACCAACAGGCCAGTCAAAATGACTGCTCGCTCGCGAGACCGTTCCACCACGTCACCCTAGGCCACAGTAACGTTACTCTAGGCCAGAGTAACGTCACTCTAGGCCAGAGTAACGTCACTCTAGGCCGCAGTGACGTCACTAGAAACTTGTGTGGCGGTTTCGTGCTCGCCGTCGCCATTGCGCTACCACCTCACCCTAGTCGAGGCTTCAGACATTTCGTTATGTATGTATATATAAAACTAGGGCGTAGGTAAAATTGGTAGAATCTCATAAATGGAATAATGAAATGATCTTGGAATAGCCACTTGACTCATAAATTTAGAATGGAGATTTAAACTCATAATATTGGAATGATACATGCCTTGAGCTTCACCGGCACCAAATGCGCTACTGGATTGCTGCAGAAGGAGGCGCGCTCGATTTTTAACCTTCTTCGCTTTTACCATCTTCAAACGATGGAACTCTTCCCGCTCCTGATGGTAGATAATACGTTAAGTCTACTGATTCCGGAAGACAGCGAGGTCTTCCGGAATCAGTAGATTTGGACATATAGTGGAAACTAGATGGACCCTCGTAAAGGCCGCAGGCATTCGCTGGATACGAGACGCACAGGACCGATCGATGAGGCGACACTTGGCGGGGGGTCTATGTCCAAGAGTGGACGTCTTTCAGCTGAAATGATGATGTGATAATTGGATTCAATAGCTTTATTTTATTAGGAGCAGATAGTTACCCTTTCATCCATTTCCGTTAAAATATAAGTTTCAGTGTTGCGTAACTTCGGCATGATGACTTTTTCGATACCATTCACCTTTCTGTGAAGATTTAAAAACGTTCACTCCAATTTTAGTCCAGAAGAAAGGTGACTGCTAAACCATGTGACCAAAAAAATTGGGGTTCACTAAATTTTTAAAAATAATTGCCATCGCGGGTGGAACTTAGAGGAAGGTAGCACGGGAGCGCCGGTATTGGCAAGGGAAAAAAGAGGTCTATGCTATACCCCGCAGTGGGCGAACTTGAGCTGTGAATGATGATGATGAAGAAGAATAATTAAAATGGATGGAACTCTACGGGTACCTCAACGTGGTCTTAATAGCTTCGTCCAAGAGTATACAAGTATTTCTCAAGGAGGCAAACTTGACGAGTATTCGCACGGCTTCACGGAAAGCTTTCTTGGCTTCGCTGGTGCGATGGCCGCCAGCGCCAAGGCCTGCGTATCGGAAGGAGTCCCCGACACCATCCTCTTCTACAGCTAGAAGAGATACTGTGGAAACTCCTGATATGTTCTCTGCTACACGCTGAACTCGAACTTGCGCCTGTGTCGGTAGGTAAATGTGAATTTAACATTCTTACATTTTTAGGTGTACAAGTAGCCCTATTTGAATTTGTAGATAATTCAGATTAATATATGTATCTAGTCAGCAACCCCACGAAATTCAAAATGTTCTTAGGCTTTCTGCAAAGTAGGTAGATAGCAGACGTACTTAGTGCAATGACAACATTTTCATCCGTATCGTAAAACCCAAGTTGCGATAAGAAAGTTACCCCAAGGTAATGATGATGCCCGCAGAGGGTGATGGCCGTCAGAGTCATCAGGGGATATCGCACGATCTCCTACGAGGCGGCTTGCGCACTGGCCGGATTTCCGCCGTGGGACCTGGAGGCGAAAGTGCTCGCGTCACTGCATAGGTGGCGCGAGGGCGCGCGGGCGCGCGGCGAAAGACTGACGCAGCAACACTTGGAGCTGCGTCGGTCGCAGCTGCGCGAGGTCCTGGTGGCGGAATGGCGGGACAGGCTTTCGAGCCCTTCCGCCGGCCTCATCACCATCGAGGCCATCCGGCCAGTGCTCGACCTGTGGCTCGGGAGAAGGCACGGCTCTCTGACGTTTCGTGCGACGCAGGTCCTCTCGGGGCATGGCTGCTTCGGGAGGTTCTTGTGTCGCATAGGCAGGGAGCCGGACGCTCGATGCCACCACTGCGTCGACTGTCGGGAGGACACGGCACGGCATACGCTTGCAGAAAGTGCAGCTTGGGAGGAGCCGCGCCGTGCCCTCATCTCTGTTGTAGGCGGTGACCTCTCGCTGCCGGCCGTAGTCCATGCTATGGTCGGCGGTGAGGAGTCCTGGGAAGCGGTGGTCTCCTTCTGCGAGACAGTTATCGCGCAGGAGGCTGCGGAAAGGGAGAGGGAGATCACAACCGCTCTCCCTGCCCGCAGCAGGCGCATCGGGCGTCGGAGGAGGGCTTACGCTGCCCTCTTCCGGCCCCCCTAACTGGGTCCAGGGGCGGCGGACTTGGGGATGTCCGTCGCCCCCCACTCATCCGGACCCGAGGTGGCGGCGCGTGGTGTTCCCGTGCGCCCCTCTTTGTCGTGGCGAGGGGAGTTAAACACCTCACTCCCCTCGCCGACGCGACCACGCGGCACCAGCCGGGGATTGCGGAAGTCGCATACGTTCCCGCGATCCCCGGCGTAGGTGGCAGATGGAACACCGGGGTGGTTTTAGTCAGTAAGAGTCTGAGACCCCTCCACCCGCCCCAGGGTGGAGGATTACCATGAGGATTTCCCCCGAGATCAAAAAAAAAAAAAAAAAGGTAATGATGATGTGGTGCGGTTAGTATTACCTACCTACATGTTAGCGAGCCTTCTTGCCTTATTGAGGCTGCCTTGGTGAAAAAAATCGTAAAACCTATTAATTGAAGAAATTAACTTACTTGGCCAATATTCTCTAGCACCATCGCATTGGACTCTCCATTAGTGAACTTGATAGCTGCCAATGTTATGTAAGCTTCTCTCAGAGTGTGGCCCAAAATGGCTTGAGTTGAGGCCAATTCGGAGGCCACTTGCCTGCCCCTGATGCGTAGGGCTTCGGCCTTGCGCTTCAGGAGTTGATACCCGCGGTTGACTTGCTCCTGTCTATGTTTTATTTCTTTTAACATGAAGAGAGATGCCGTCACCGGGTATCGGCTCTCATTCATTTTTTAGTTGCTTTGTTCTACCTATGTAAGTAAAATGTTTTTATTAAAAAAAAAATCTTGGGATTTTAGGATTTACGTCGATCAGTCAATGTCAAATTACCGAGGTTAATAGCGTTAGATGAGAAAAATAAGTCGAGCATAGCTAACTTTTTGTACATTACAAACTTCTTCGTAAAATCTCGGAAGTAAGTGTATGTCGGACCATGCACAGTATAGGGTTCCGTACGTCCGTTCCGTTCCACATAACCATGAAAATTACCCCATCCCTTGTCCTCAAATGTGCATCACTGGCGTCTACATAGTTGAGTCTATTTTCGTAACTGAAAACTCAAAATCCTTAAAAATTACGCCCATGACGAAAAAATTTAAAATATGGCGGCGATATTTTTTTTTACCTGTATCAGTACTATTGGATTCAAGTAAATATTTTGACGTAGATATTAAGATTTCTTGGTCGGTATGTGTCCTATGACACATTCTATATGTATTTTAATTTTAAGTCCATTTTAAGTAGGTAATTTCTAAAGGAATATAAATTAAAAATTTTAAATCCTGTAAATACTACTTAGCTAATCTAAGTAGTATTTAGGTACTTACAGGATTTAGAAATTTTACTACTAAACTTATATAAATATACCTTTTTAGGGTTCCTTAGTCAACAAGGAACCCTTAACGGTCTTATAACAAAAAGCTTATAGTTTCGCCATGTCCGTCTGTCTATCTGTCCGTCCGCGGTTTAGCTCAGAGACGCTTAGCGCTAGAAAGTTGCAATTTGGTATGGGTATACCTACATATTAATCACGCCAACTAAGTGGTAAAGTAAAATCTTAAAATATTTTTATACTACACCTGCTTGGAAAGTACCTTGATACTTTATCAAATTTAGGGTAGAAAGTACGTCATTGCATATCGAACAAATATGCGGGGAGAAAACGCATCTGAGCGGGAGAGAAAAGTGTATGAAAATCCATTTCTTACGTGGTTTTTCTTTTTTAATTTTGGGTAAGACTATGCGCCGGTAACCTAAATATCAAAAGCCAAAAAGTTTTTACAGTGAGTTTTTATCTCCAAGTTCGCAAAATGACACTGGCCACTAGCTGTGTGTTGGATGGTGTCGGGCTGGCAGTGCGACCCTGCGGCGGCAGGATAAACAATTTGAAAAAAGAACATGTGAAAATTGCAGACGCCATTGGCGCCATTTCCAATTTGTGTGTTGTTTGAGGATTCAGTTTTAACTGCAACAATTTCAATATAAATTTCAATTAGTAAAGATTTCGTTTTTTATTTTCCTTGTAGGTGTAGTATAAAGCACTATGTATCACTCGAGAGAAACTGCGATTCCCGATCTTGGGTGTTTTAAAGCCCTCGCCTACGGCTCGGGCTTCAAACGACACCCTCGACGGTAATCGGTCACTTTCTCCTCTCGGTGAACAATGTACTATTTTTTTAGGGTGGCCCGACCTGTAGTGGTGTCTTATCTTATCTCGTATCGTCTACCCCATTGTGTGGGGTGTTGTTGGATAAGTCGTTAAAAAAAGGGTTTGCTACAACCATTTTTTCATCCAAGGATCCGTTTGCGAAGTATTAAGCTTTAAAGTGCAAATTTTTGTTAGTCAAGTGTCGACCCCCCCTTTTTTTTTTTTTCTTTGATCTCGGGGGAAATCCTCATGGAAATCCTCCACCCTGGGGCGGGTGGAGGGGTCTGTCAGACTCTTACTGACTAAAACCACCCCGGTGTTCCACCTTCCACCTACGCCGGGGATCGCGGGAACGTATGCGACTTCCGCAATCCCCGGCTGGTGACGGCCCGCCTCTGCGGGCCACCTCGCGTCGGCGAGGGGAGTGAGGTGTTTAACTCCCCTCGCTACGTCAAAGAGGGGCGCACGGGAACACCACGCGCCGCCACCTCGGGTCCATAGCATGGACTACGGCCGGCAGCGAGAGGTCATAACGAATTGAATAGAGCCTACCAGGGTTGCGGAATTTGTTCAAAAGAGTCACCGCAGCCCTGGAACGTAAAGGGCTTTAGGAGGAACACGGATGGGTTTTAGTCAGTAAGAGTCTGACACGCCCTTCCGCTCCACCCAGAGCGGAAGAAGTCATTTGGTGATTTCACATCCTTAAAAAAAATAACCCGCGGCGCAGATCCGTACTATAATTATGAAATTTAACCTACTATAATTATAATCACTTCAATATTTCCTCGAAGCTATGCAAAATGCGATTCGATGCTTCGACGCGGCTCGGTCGACGGTGAAAATCGACCGGTACAGAGTTCCAAATCTACGGTCGAAAGCTTTCGTACAACATAAAGTAGATATGTATTACGGATGGTCAAGTTTATGATGGTGGCTAATAATAAATTATGCCGATAAGTAGTGATATCGCAGAGCAATTAATTGCGCTTGCGCGACTACAGGCGCGCAGCGACCTAAGCTGTCAAGATTTAAAAGCTAATAATGTTTTCGTTTTTATTTTGTATGTTTAATTTGTGTGTTTTATCCATGGACCTTAGTTGCCCGATAATAAAGAGTTATTATTATTATATCGATGGAGATGGTACTATTTAATAGCTGTAAAAAAATACTTATATTAAGAAATAGGTCACCATTTATTCGAGGCTGTGCACATGTGACAGTGCGTCGTTTACTTTCATTACTATCTAAATTCTTACAAAATTGTGCGTGAACAATAACGTGCTACTTACTTACTATAATCTTAGGGCCACACAACGTAAAAATAATAACGCATCAATTTTTGCACACAATAACTACATTTCACACATCACTACAATAGTTGACATTGCCGATATGCCCCAGCTTTACAATCATTTTTACTTTTCATCACTACAGTAAAAAAAGCAAAATTGAAAATTTTGAAAAAACCCACGACGGTTGAACTGTAATTGAAAAAGGATAAAATAATTTAAAACTCCCGACTTTATAAAAACCCAAGAATATCCGTCCGGGGCTGCCATTAAATGAACTGTTTTTTTTTGCAGTTTTATAGTAACGTGAATAATTGGAGATATTTTATTGCTATATGTACATCGATCACTAATAAAAAAACATTAGTGATCGATGTATATGTACTTATTTATGTTTAAATTTAAAATAGTGATGGCAGCCCCCGACGGATATTCTCCTTACATAAATTCTAAAAGTCGGGGGTTTTTAATAATAATAATAAACGTTTATTACCAAAGTATTATCCTTTTTCAATTAAGTTTTAATCGTCGTGGGTTTTTTCAAAATATTTTTTTTATTTTTATTTCAAACTTTTAAGAGAGCATAGGTATTATGTACATTGTACTACATTTAGATATAGTTTATTTAATAGTAATAATATTTAAGTATGTACAATATTTTTACAATATTATACTCGATATCATTACGTAGAATAAAAATAATAAGTTGATATGATGTCGAAAACATTGAGACGCAGCTCTACAATAGCTGTTAAAGAGAAAAGCAGATAAAAATGACGGTAGAGAAGACATTTTCAACTAAAGAAAGAAAAAAAATGACTATGCGTTAAAAGTTGTTACCGTAACACCTATCTTAGAACATGCACCAATCAAACCCAAACCCATTACTGAAAACCGCATCAAAATCAGACTAGTAGTTTTGGAGATAAATGGCAACATTGGTTTGCTCAAACAAACAAACATCCTCTTACCCCAAACTCATATACCGTCTCCGTACCGTTCGTGGGTAAAAAACTTTCGTTTTGCCTACAATAAAACAAAAAATATACGAAATACTCATTATTTCATCTAAATTCTAAAATATTTCTTTACATTTCATAAATGTATATTTATAAAGCAGTCTCTCATATTACAAATGAATTATTCTATAGTTATCACTGGTCAAATTCAGTCCCAATAATAATATTTTCTAACTCTCAGCTATCCGGCCAATAGTTGTAGTTTCCTGAGGGAGGGGGAACGGACATCGGCGGCCCATTCGCTGGAGGTCCTGTGCCCGCACTGTAAGGCGATCCTTGTGGAGACCCATACCTTGGTCTGAACCAAGGTCTACTTGTGTATTGATACTGGTTACTCGCGTAAGCTGCCAAGTTCTGTCCAGTGGCGTTTGGGTAAGGGTTTTGCGGGGTCTGATTCGGCGCGAAGGCGACGTTAGGCATGTTCGGAAGGTTGGCAGTAGGATACGTCTGTGGCGCTGGCGTTGTCGATGGAGAAAAATTTGCTTGTGAGTTTTGTGATGTTGGCGTACTTGGAGGCACGTAAGTCTGATTAGAAGTTTGGTTCGACCCGTTTGTCGGGTTATAGGTGGGAGGAGGTTGACTTGTCGTCGTCTGACTGACGTAAGTTGCCGTCTGGCTGCCGTTCGATGACCCGTACGTCGGCGTGCCATTCTGATTGGTCGGCGTAAAGCCTGTAGTCTGCGTTGATTGGCCATCTGACGTAAATGTTTGCTGATTTTGCACTGTACCCGTCAATGAATATCCGTTATCTTGTGATGAAGACGTAATGTAATTAGTTTGGTTGTTGGCCCCATTTGAGTCAGTTTCTGTAGCTGTCGATTGTCCGTTGCCATTGTTTGAGGTGTTTTGTGCCGCTGGTATACTGTACTGCATTGGTGGATTGTTGGTTGGTACAGTTATAGTTCCAGAGTTTCCTTGCATCATATACTGTTGGGGCATTCCTGCATACTGTGATGTTGGTGTTAGGAACGAGTTTGGCACTATTTGGTGCACAGGCGGTTGCGCCCCAGGGTTCGTTATAGGAGAAGACGGTGGGGGAGCTTGCACAATAGGGATAGTCCCTAGATTAGGGTTCAGTTGATGCCCTGCAAGAGCTGCGTTTAATTGCTGGGCGGATAGCTGCGTATTAAAGTTGAGTCCTGTGGGCATATACTGCGAGGTAGCTGGCATATTCATCAAAGGCACATTGTACTGAACTCCTCCCGGCATGCCCAACTGGTTAGGTTGCATCACTGTGACATTCTGACCAGGTTGGAGAACTTGTTGGAATCCTGGAGGTAATGCACTTTGCATGAGGTTCGGATGGTTCGCTGGTATCATATAGACCTGGCTGTTTGGCTGCCCAAGCATTGTAGGAACTTGACCTATGTTCAAAGGGTTCTGTAACACAGTCATGCCTTGTGGAACTGTGATCATTTGCACGTTTTGCGCGGTATTCTGCATTTTGCTGAGGTCTTGCTTCTGTCCATCTTTACTTGTCTGGATTTGAATCGCATTTCTGTCGATCTGACGGATGTACATTCCTGTACCATCTTGGCCCAAACCAGGGGATGAGACACTGTGGAAAAATGTTCTTTGTTACTATATTTCATTGCAAAAAAATAACTGAAGAAGGTGGAAGTTTGAAGGAGTTTGACTCCTCCTGAAAGGACAGGCGGCAACTAAAAAAAAATGTTAAAAAGGAAAAGAGTGTCTATGCCCGCAATGGGGCACTACTGGCTAGATGGTTAATTTCTTTGTTTCCTAATTTAAAAAATGTGTTTTCTCACTTCGTCTGCTGACCCGAAGAAACTTGAATAATGGTGCCGTGCGCCGGATTAATTTTCATTCCCATACTGACGATTGTATTATCCTTTGCTGTAAATTAAAATCACGTTATAATACTAACTCTGTAAGATTCTACGACGCTTTGCTCTACGCTTGGGCTTTGCAGAAGTGAAGTACTGTGCTGTTAGTGAAAAAACTAGTAAGGTGGAAGTGCTACAAAGAGTTTGGTTAGATTACGCTTGGCAAAAATGTCGGATCTTGGAACTCCACTTTGAAATCTGTAAAATTAAATAATGATTTTAAGCTTCTTCTATTCTACTACATTATTATTTCCTCCGCACCCTTCGTGAGTTTGTCTTCAGGAATTCGTAATTTTACTACTAATAATTTCAAAAAATCTATACCGGGTAAAACGGGGTGGAAAGAAATGCCCCCTCCCTGCATTTCTTTCCACCCCGTTTTACCCGGTAGTATTAGTATTAGTATATTAGTATATACGATAGTATTTAGTATTAGTACCTACCGTAAAATGGGGTGGATAGAAATGTAGGGGTGAATAAAAACGAAACTGATTGGAATTTTCACGTTACTCGATACATTTTAAGAAACCATTAATATGGTATTTAAGTGAAAATTACCAAAAGTTCAATTTTTATTCACCCCTACATTTCTATCCACCCCATTTTACGGTACTAATACTAAATGCTAAATTATAGTAAAACTGAAGAGTTTGTTTGTTTGTTTGAACGCGCTAATTTCTGGAACTACAAGTGGGATTTGGAAAATTATTTTTGTTGATAGCCACATTTATGAGGAAGGCTATAGGCTATACGGGAACGGGAAAAACGGGACATGCGCATACGAAGTAGCGGGAAAAAGCTACTATAAATAAGTAATGATTTGACGCTTACGCAGTTTTGTAAAGCAATCCTTTTTGTAGGAAATCGTGTAGAAAATATAAGACGCAAAATTGCAGTTTTTACAGAACATTCAGAGCATTGCAGTCCGTTGCCGCAAAAATTACGCTTAGCAATCGTTAGTATTAGTAAGATATTTGTAAGACTGTTACTCTTATTCTTACACTGGGTAAATACTCCACTGGAATCTGAATATTTTGCCAATGTTATTCTTTGAAGATATTCTGCAAAGGATAAGGGGTGTTTTAAATAAGGATGAGTATTCAGTTCATCCAAAGATTGTCTGTAAGTGAATACGACAAACATACGATACGACGATTATTATTATTATAACACCACCCATTGTACAGAAGCCTGCACATCAAGCTACAATAATCTGACAAATTTCTTCAATACATTCTCAACTTTATTGCTAAAACATTAGGTTCAAGGTTGATTAGGGAAATTTGTCAGTTTCGGGTAGCTTGATGTGCTTGACTTGTTTTTATAAATGTCTTGTCCTGTGCTTATTCTGAATTATTTGATAAATAAATAAATATTATTAGTATTAAGGAATTAGCCTCTGTCGTAGTCCCTTTAGTAGTTGTCACAGCATGTCAGGCAGGAGAGTAGGTAGATACTTTTACTAAAAGCAGGACAAGGTATAAAAAAGTCAAATGTTACGCCAGTTACGCCAAAACTATATATATAGGTATCTTTAACCTTTTGACCGCCACGGCTTTAGCCGACAAATGAAAAACTGCTCAACACGCCACTGTCGGCTAGAGCCGACAAAAAAAACGGCGTATTTGTGGTTTGACACTATTGCGTTGACGCATTTAAATGATAATTGACGCTTGCTTATAAAGTAGATTAGTGAGTGATAAAAAACAAATATAGCAAGGGCAGCTGCACCAAAAAAAGCGTGTTGCAAGCAATAAAATTAATGTACGCTTCTACGCGATGCATTCTAATGGTAGAACAATATAGTTATAATATAATCTACAATACATAAATATATATATAAACAATATAAAATATGTTTAAAATAAACAATATAATGAATAAAACGCTGACGTTTACGCATTACGCAAAATACAACTGAACTTAACACCAGAAGGTTAAATAAAAAAAAGCTGCTGCCGTTTCTTCCGTTTGTCACGTGTGCTGGCGGAAGCTGAAAACACCAATTGAATCCAAGGATCAAGCAAGCAAGGATTAAGCCCTATGCTGAGAATGGAAAAAAAAATCAGCGCAATGCAGTTTTTCCATTGCTGCACTTGTTAAAAACCCAGGACCATTATGTACCCTAAAACGCGTTAGAAAAAAGTTCGCTACGCCGCTACTCGAATACACACAATACTCGTAACACTTCAAGGTCGGAAGTGCAGTTTTAATGGCAGGTTGAGTGCATTTTCCCATCCAATCATCGAGCATTTCTGTGAATTGCTTGATTGCTCTGTATCCGCGATGGTGATCGAAGACTTCACTAATACAGGCTGCAGAAGTATGTTAAAAATGGAGTTGTTCATAGAATAGACATTGTGAGGATCTGAAATACATTTCTCAACATTATAATTTCATCCGAAAGTCAACTGCTGGACCTGCGCTTCTTCGAAATGTCGCCAAACCGACCGGTCCTGAGCGTCTCGCATCTAGCAGGTTCCCGCGGCCTTCACCAGGTCATCGGTGTACGATGTAGATGGCCTTCCAACGCTGCGTCTTCCGGTACGCGGTCACTAGATTCTTTCGATCCCATCGACTATCCGTCAATATTTTGCTACAAAAAATAAACGGAGCAACGTTGCTCAATGCCTCGTTACAGCCACGTGATCCAAGGACTGCTTTGGGAATTCTAGTATTAAAAAATCAAATAAAAAAATCGCATGATGCAGTCTTTGCCTGGTGTGTTGTATCTGGTTGCCAATCTTGAGGAAACGCTAATGCCTTAAATAACACGGATAAAAACTCAAGCCTTAATTTAATATTGTAAGAAAGCGGGTGCTGGTTACACAAACATTTCATACACAAGATGACTTGAATAATAATAACCAGTTAGCCTGTTCACAATTCAATCATTCGCTTTTGTATAATAAGTAACTCAAATCCTAAATTTACTACGGTAATTGAAACAAAATTGAAGATAAACACCAAAGGTATATTGACGCGTGGAACGCTTGTCAATGAATGATTCTTACGCCGTTCTTCAAAGCCGAAGACTTTACAGATACTACGCAAACGCAAATGCTCATTGAACGCCCTTTGCATGTGAACAAGGGTTAAATTCAAGTCATCTCATATAAAAACAGCAGATAATCTTCAATGTACCTGGTGCCGCGGTCCAGGTGCGCGAATCTCTCGTGGAGTTCTTGTCATGGCTCACATGCGACCTGGAGCATCAATCGTTTCAATACACGAACACAACAAAAAAAACATTAAAAATGACCGAAGGCAGAAGGAGTTCTTCATTTAAATTCCTCAAAAAGGCCAGGTGTATGAAGGTTCTGTAACGAGAATATCTTCCTTTCTTCTTTCGTCAGGATTCTAGAACTGGCAGTTTTATTCTGATTTTGAAAAACGCGTCGATGACAGAACCTCCTACAAGTCGGATTATAAGCGTATTCCATTACTATTGTGACCTAAATTTAAATTCGTTATTTTTTTTATAAAACAGTAAATTAAAAAGAGAATTGCTTAGTTTGAGAATAGAAGTATAGTCAGAATAGTAATAAAAAAAAAATAAAAAGCATGGGTTTGGATTCTCTTCTTCTAGTGTCCTCATTTTTCTTCTTTAAGCTTCAAGTGCCAGGTACATAGACAAGATTTTAATTTTTGCAGAAAAAAAAGGATAGACAGTAACAATAAAATTGTAACGCCAATTGCTTGACCTCTTTAATTGCATTTTTATGTTTTTTGTAATTCAATAAATATTTCCCTGTCCATGCCTTGTCAGCAAATATTAAAATCTTGTAGAAAATATATTTGACAAATTCCCACAAAATACTGGTTTATATACTATGAACCAATTAAAAAAAATTAATGGTTTTGGCAAATATCTTTTCCAATTGTTATGATAGCCTAAAAGAGAGTCAAAATTAGTTTTTCCTTATTCTATTTTAACTTACACAGCTGGAGCTATGGGTCTTAGCTGCAACTGACTTGGTGTCCCATCAGACAACCTCTTTTGACCTCGAGATTCTTGCCCAACACTTTTTGAAGGAGTTGATGTATTCTGAAATGCCAAAGTAAATATTACGCATAATTTACATTTTAAAGAGATGGATTAATTAATGGGCACTAATATGGGAAGAAGCAATTGTTATTTTATTATTTGAGTTGTAGAAATTACATGGGAAAAAATAAGAAAATAAAACAAGCAAATGAATTCAGCAGTGGCTTAGCTAGATGGCCAAGGGAAAATACTGAGAAAATTATGTTATGGTTGTTAAGGTTTGTTTAAAATATGGTAGAAAATGAATTAATTCCTAAAGCTATAGTTATTAGGCCAATCATGAAATCAATAGGTTCATCATAGCTACACCATTATAAAAAGGTTTACATTAATGGAAAAGAAAATTTCTAACAAGACAACCTCCAAAATGAATGAACAAAACGAGAAGTACAAAAATAGGCAGTTTCAGCAGGATCACAACAAAAAGAAAATGGCTAAATAATCTGCGAAAATAAAACCCTAGACCAAACACCAAAGGCATGTGAGGTTAAGCAACATATATTAGTATGTGCTAGTATGTAAACCTAATGCTCACAGAGATCATTTGTGGTGAAGATGCTTGTCCAGTTGATATTATGTTTATCAAAGAACCACTGCTTACTATTGGCTGTTGGGAAAATTTAAAACATTATCAATGTTGTCTTAGCCCTGTATCTATTAATGTATTGTATACTTGAGAGAACATTATTGTACGTATTTGCAGTAATCAATACAAATTAATCCAAAATTTTATCAATTGTTTTTTTTTAATCATTACATTTATTTTATGAACATAGAAAGGTAGATTGAAATCTCTTTTGTCTATTCTCAATATTTTTTCTGATAAATCATTTAAAACAGTAGTTTGTGGTATCATAGAAATAACTAATAACAATAGTCATAATCTAGTAGTAATAAGCAAAGTTGTGTGATGAAAGTCTACCTTTTGGTTTAGCTGCATGAAACTACCGGTGGCTTGAAGCTGCTGCAACTGACCTGCCGTCAGAGGTAGGGATGTCTGTTGGAGACCACCGGCTGGGGCTATCTGTAATGTGATGAACATAATGTTTGACTGGATATTGCAGACTGCAAGCTAGAGCTAGAGACAAGAAGTCACGAATTGAATACTTCGCACTCAAGAAAATATGTTGCATCAGATTCAACAGCCTTAGTACTGATTGTCTGATCTTTTTCAATGACATTATTTAGTAATATTTTGTAAGATGACTTTGCTGGAACATCTAGGATTAAACTTATAACAGAGTTTCTGTTTGATTTGAAAAAGTTGTTAAAACTCAACTCTTGATTTATATTAAGAGCTCTATTTGATAATTCTTTGTATTACTTAAAAGTTTAAAAAGATTGGTGTATCATAGGGTATCTGCTACTTTTAAAATAGTTAGTCTAGGCTTTATTGCTTTTTAATTCATTATTTAGAATATCAACATGGATTCACTGAGAAACAATTTGTGAATTTGTTCACATAATACAAGACAGTAAAATTACTTACAGATACAAACTGCTGAGGTTGAAAATTGGTCAATCCTTGCTGCCCTGCCGCTAAGTCCTGCAGTTGTTGATAAGGTATCAACATGGTCTGAGAGCCCGGCACAGTCCACTGTACAGTGTCAGCCCCTTGTATGTGATACTTCACATCTTTGTCCCCCTTATCTGTGCTGTACAGAATCTTTTGACAAGCATTAGTGCTTTGAGCAGCACAAACAACAGGAGTAGAAGTAGCCGTGCTTACAGTCGTATTCTCAGATGTTGAAAGACTCGCTTGAGGAAACGTTAACCCATTAGGTAAAATCATTGACATAGAAGATGGCACACCACTCAGTCGCAATGGAGTCACATTCACTGGCTGCATGCTAGATATATCTACTATTTGTGTCCCAAAGTTTGGCTGCTGCAAACTCAATGTTTGACCAAGAGGCAGAGATGTAAAGTTAGCATTGGAAACTTGCATCCCAGGTTGTACTATAGGTATTAGCTGCCCATTCTCTTGGTTTAACACATACTGCTGCTGAGGTTGGAGCAATTGTAACATGGTAGGCTGACGAACTGTCATGAGGGGAGCTGTCGCTGGCGCCACGCTGACCACCGGTGGCATGACGGCGGGGTGAGCAGCGGACGTCAACGTCGGAGGAGTGGATAGTGCTGCTGTCACCACAGGCGGCGGCACGGTCGGAGGTGCGCTAGTCGTCGTCAAAGTCGGCGGAGGCACGTTCAGCGCAGGTGGCGGACCCCCAGCCTGCGCCGCGCTCCATTGCGCCAACTCAGCCCTTATAGTCTCTATCAAATTTTGCGCAAGTGACCTCGCACCTGCCAAAGCTTCAGATCTCGTATGATGCAGAGCCAAGTGCAATGGCTCGATTTTATCACCTTTTAACACAGCTACCACACCAGTCTCTGACCTTATATATTCCAAGTTAGTGCCATTCTGGAAAAAAAAATATTACATTGTTTTCTATGCGGTTTAGAATGCAAAATCGAGTCGAAAGATACAAAAACTTACGGGTCCCAAAATACGTCCTTTAATATCAAATGCGGCCGGCGCATTATCCAGACCGATATAAACTTTATCTATAAGACCACCGGACATCATTTATAATAGTTTTTTTATGAAATTCTATAATATTTATATGATTATACCGACAAGCATCTTTCTTCCACGGGAGGGAGAAAAAGCGCTTTTGACATTGATGCGTTTCGTTCTAAAACATAGAAGTAGTCAAGAACAAGCTACAGCCATTCTATTTATCTTTTTCATTTTCTTTCTTTTTTTAACTTAGAATAAACAGTTTAGTTGCAACCAGTTGAATTTTACTAGTGTTTAAAATAAAATTACTCACTTTATTTATATTTCAGGATGATTTTCCTTAGGTTCAAAATAAACACAACTTTATTTTTGAACGAATTAATTCAGAGTTGATATTCTCGATGTCGTATCGACGTGACAGGTGATGCAAATTATCCAAGTTTTTGAAATAGTTGCATTCAAACCAATTTGCAAAAAATCGTTTAACAACAACAATAAAGTTAAAATTGTGGACTGATTTTGTTCTGTTTATTCTAATGCCCTAAAAAAAAATAACTCTTAGGGCGTTTATGCACTTACTCATATTTTTCTAAACATTATAATCGAACGAATCCATGCAAGTAACCACGCATACGGATAGGTGCAAATACGAAAATTATACCGATCCAATAACAACAAATATTGCACTGACAGCCAGATTGACAGCGCGCGCGGGATTTGCAATAAAATTATGACCAAAAATTTGACAATGGCGCGGGAGAGCACGGCGGGATATATATTTTTTTGAATTGACATTGATTTATGTCCGTGACTACCGCAGGCGGCAGGACCACCAACGCCAATCCGCCACACTTAGGAATCTGAATTTTCGGTCACTATAAGTTCTTTATGAGTACTATTATTTTTGTATAAATTTGGGAAAAAATCACGGTTTTTTTAATAGGGAAATCTTGAAAAGAAAATTTAACACCGTGACTACCGCCACCCCACAAACGGCATGTTTTACCTCGTAAACTATTGAAGTACCTACTTATTTTGATTTTTGGGTACCTACTAATTTTCTATGTAGGTTTGAGGAAAGCGACAAGCTATTCAAACTTGAAATCAACATTAAAAGTCGTAATCCTGCTCAACGACTGCGCGAAAGTAATCTTGTATTTACCGAGAAATCAACGATTGATTTCTCGGTAAATACAAATGTTCCAGTTCTGAGTTTTTTACGAAATTAATCACATATAAGGGTACTAATTATTTGTATACTTAGAATAGCTGTAGCATGCCCCCTTTTTCGGCGCTCATGGTGGTCCTGCTGAACGGAGCGTAACTACCGCCGGACCACCTTCAAAGTCGATTTTCTCGAAAACTACTAAGGTTGCAATTCTGTTGTACAAGTACCTACTCATTAGTACCAATTGAGTACTAATAATTTACCAAATATGGAAGCGATTGACGTTTGTGGTCCTGCGGTAGTCATGGACATCATTGATTATGGAAACGTACGGTATTAAATTAAAAACTGTCTTTCAATAAAACTATTAGAGTTTCACTCTAATTTTTAACATCGGAATGAGCAGTTGTTGACGGCAGAAATTAACATTAGGTATGTATGATAAGTACCTATTCTTTTAAAACTTGTGTTGTTTGATTTAGATTGCAATTAAGTTCAGTGTCATACTATGATCAGGCAGTCTGCCTATAAGAAGTCGGGAGAGAACAAGTCTCTCGGTTGGGTTTAAATAAAATACAGTTATTAATTTTGCATAATTAGGTATGTAATATCAATTTATATTTCTACAAAACATGATATGCTGTCTCTATATTGTCAAACATTTATGAAAAAATATAATGTTAAGTACCTCTGATTTCAACATGATTTATTATGTTCACTTTTACTTATAAGTAATATGAAAGAATTATATTTGTCATGATTTCTCACAATCTTGTTATAACTTCACAGATCTATTAAGCTATAAAAAAGGTACTTATAAATATTAGACAACAGACATTAGTAGGACAGAAATTAGAAAATTAACAATTAAGAGTGAAAACGTAAACAACAGGATCACACTATGCAACTGATTTTTTAATCGTTTTATAACATCAGTAATTGATTAATCACTGCACTTATTACTATCACATTAACAACTAAGTAATCTATCATATGGGACTAGAAGATCAAAATTTTCATATTAAAGGCTGGGTTTCACCACTACCAAAAAGCACATTGATGAGAGATATTTTAAACATGTAATGAAGGTTTTGAAGTTATGAACTTAAGAAACAGTTCAGCAGTGGTAAAATAAAGCCTAAATATATATTTTCTTAATCCAGCAAATAAAGGACGGAGCCGAACTCCAAGCTCGTAATTTTTATATTGGAGAGGTACCTACTAGTTTTTATCTTAGGAATTTTAGTGCATCGATTTTTTTACCCTGAGTCCAAAATATTTCAGGCGAATATGGCTGATCAAGATACCAAAAGTGGTTTTAGAAATATCCTTTCAGACGGATACCGAATTTCGTATAAATCCTTGAACATTTTGTCTTTTATAAGACAAAATGTTTGTTAATTTGTTAGCACTCAAAATTAAAGAAACTTATGATTAGGTTACGAAGTTTTGTTTTCAATAGGATGTAAAAAAACGTATTGCAGAAACTTTAATGGAAGCGCTATCCTCCACCATAGTATTCTAATCAGCCACAGTCTGTTCTTTTCTACTTTAAACACTAAATTGCTGTAGGTATCAATGAGGTAGTCGGATGATTCAAATGAAAATATATACATGTCTCTATTTGTACATAACCTCTAAATCACAATTCCACAAGGCTATGGTCAGAATTTAAGCTGCAATAGTTCCTACTTATAGTAGGAATTTAAATATTATCTTATTAATAAACTCTTCCTAAACATTTATTATGGTAATAGAGGATAAATATATTAATAACATTTTGTTTCTTTTTATAAGTATTATAGTTTTTAAAATATTTTTTATTTTGTTAAATATGTTGTGAAATTTTAGCCGCCAATATTATGAACATTTAATACTAACACCCTAAATATCTATAAACCTCAATTTAAAATACAATAAATACTCATGGTTCATTTTTCAATGCAAGAAGACACGATTATAAAGGCAACATAATTTTAAGGTATACACTGTTGGTGTCTAAACAGATTTTACCCTGTTTTATACACTGTCAAGTTTTAAATACATTTGATTTATTAAACAAATGTAAAAATGTATGAAATATCATAGTTGCCGTATTGTCCAAAATTTACTTCCCGTTTCCAACCTGGCACTGAATTTTGAACACATTTGTTTCATAAACACTCATAGACATTTACATTCTCCAAATACTTTTTGTAAAATACGTTTAGAAGCCACTTTTTGGCACTTGATAATATAATAACAGTCGCATAGATCATTAGGACCACAGGCGCATATAAAGGGGACAATGATGATTAATATTTTCATTAAATTGTATTTCTAAGAATTTGGGATATTATTTGGTATTAAAATGAGAGATCAACATTAATTGGTAATTTCTTTTGGCATACAACAAGGTTATTTCCCGGTTCATGTTGAATACACCTTTAGACGCCCATGGTTGGTTATCCTGGTAATGACAGTAATAATATATTATGATATAATTATTAAATCACAGATATTATCTGTGCTTACTTATTATTATGCATTATTAATAATGGTGGGGCAAACACAAAGGTGACATACTAAATCTAAGTAACAATAAAAAAAATATCACCCACGCAAACGATAATATTACTTTTTAATAATTATTAAAGTAATAAAGCCTAATTCGAATCTAACTTAAAGTTAGTATGAGAGACGAAAGTAGTCGGGCAAAAAATAAAATCGTAAAAAAATTAAAACTACTAATTTCCGATCGTACTTAAAATTCAGAATCCTCGACGTACAGTAAATATTTTAGATCAACTTTTTTTTATTAAAATTTGATAAAACATAGCTTTACGGGCCGTAAGCCGGACTAATCTAAGACTCCTGACGGCGAGTTTCACCAATGAAACTGAACGCGCATCTAAACTGCATCTTAAGAGTTTCATAGTCAATATTCCACCACTGTGATGACATTGACAGTTCTTGAACGCAGTTTAGACCCGCTGTTCAAGTTCCGATTGACTGGTGAAGTTGGGTCGTAGAGTGTATCAGTTCGTGCGCGGCCGCGCTCACTGCAGCCGCGAGCAGCGCGAGCAGTAGTCCCCGTTGGCGGCGCTGCCGTAGTACATGCACAGCGGGGCCCGGCACGGCGCCGGCGACGCGGGCCGGTCGTCGTAGAACGTGGAGCGGCTCAGGTACAGCGTGCGGTCCGCCGGCGCGCGGCCCGACTGCTGCGCGCTGCTGCTGGCCGCGCGGGCGCCCTCGTGCGCGGGCCGCTCGGCCTCCGCGTAGAACTGGGAGCGCCCGGTGCCGTAGCGAGGTTGGCTGGGCTGGACTGGTTGTTCCTTGCGGTTCTTTTCGGCTGTGTACCTGCAGATTTTACCAAATTGTTAATAACAAAGTTCCCATCCTCCAAGCTGTATTTTCTATACAATTACGGTAACATTTGGGCTAGAAGCCCTTAAAGGCGGACGCTGTCATAGAAGCAGGCCTTAGAAATGCTGGCATGTTGGCTTGGGTAACTTTAGAAAAAAAATGCCAAAAAAGGAACAGACAGCGGACTTTGACGAAAACCTTTGCTTAACAGCAGAAAAAATGGTATAAAAATAACATTCAACTTACCCAATCCAAGCCTCATTAAGATAATTCTTGACCATCTCCTCCTGCACGGGCGCCCTAGCCGCCAACACTCGACAGCACAACACTTCACAAGTCGACTGCGTCCTCATCAAACTCTCTTCAGGATTGCTATGACTCCCACTGCTTTTACCGGCCAACTTCGCCATTGAACCGAAATTCTTCTTCAGCTTACTACTCATAGACCTGCCAATACTTCCAAATTGTTTGGCTACAGAGTTCATCTGCTTTGAACTTTTGGTCGATAACGCGTCCAAGGATCTTCGGAGTTCTTCGGGGGGTTGGCTGAGGGAGATGCATTCGATTGGCTCGAGGTCCAAGTAAGCTGCCAGCATGGAGGATCGTTGGTATTCGTCCGGTAGGATATTGTTTATGGTCTTCTGATCGGGTTCGACGTCCCAGCGGAAATCTTCGCCCGGGTCGACGTTGAATCTGAAAAGACAAATTAATATTGAATTATGGAATATGTTTTTTAAGAGGTTGGAATTTAAGTGTGGATAAATGGTGAGGGAGATATACAAAGAAAAGATGGCTGGATTGTGTGAGGAGTGATATGAAAGAAAAGGGAGTCAGAGTAAAGAAAAAATAAATGCTTACCCCAAGTAATATGGGATAAGAGCAGGAATATGATGATGATGAGTTGGTTCTTTATTTGTGGCGATGTAATTATAGACATACAGGATATATTTTTAAAATTTTAATTTTGTCTCTGAGATGGTAAGGCATCTGCATTTTAATATATAGACCTTCTCTCTAAGTTAATCACCTGATAGGCATGGGGTTCCCCGCATGGTCTTCCAGCGGCACCCTAGCGCCGTCCGTGGGCAGTGGCTCGCAAGGCACCAAGGCTGAGAAGTGTCCCGCGTCGTACGCCAGCAGGATGGGCGTCTTACTGCAGGCGTCCGGGGCTAGTTCCAGCGGTAAGTAGACGCCGCCGAACGGAATGGGCGCTATGGGGTCGCCGCGGAAGTCCTGCAAGTGTTTCAGAATGGTTTTTTTTTAAGTACGGTACTTTTTGTGTCATCCTGTTGCATTCGTTTGTGTCACAAATGCAAGTAGGTACCTACTTAAGAAGGCACATTTGTTGTTGTTTTTCTTACTTGTTATGGGGAGGAAATGCACATTTATTTGTTTTAATGAAGTGATGTCAAACTGAGTCCAATGTGAGTTTGACAAATGAAGTGATGTCAAACAGAGTCAAAAGTGAGTTTGGCAAACGAAGTAATGTCAAACTGAGTCAAATGTGAGTTTGACAAATGAAGTGATGTCAAACTGAGTCAAATGTGAGTTTGACAAATGAAGTGATGTCAAACTGACTCAAATGTGAGTTTGACAAATGAAGTGATGTCAAACAGAGTCAAATGTGACTTTGACAAATGAAGTGATGTCAAACTGACTCAAATGTGAGTTTGACAAATGAAGTGATGTCAAACAGAGTCAAATGTGAGTTTGACAAATGAAGTGATGTCAAACAGAGTCAAATGTGAGTTTGACAAATGAAGTGATGTCAAACTGACTCAAATGTGAGTTTGACAAATGAAGTGATGTCAAACTGACTCAAATGTGAGTTTGACAAATGAAGTGATGTCAAACAGAGTCAAATGTGAGTTTGACAAATGAAGTGATGTCAAACAGAGTCAAATGTGAGTTTGACAAATGAAGTGATGTCAAACTGAGTCAAATGTGAATTTGACAAATGAAGTGATGTCAAACTGAGTCAAATGTGAGTTTGACAAATGAAGTGATGTCCAACTGAGTCAAATGTGAGTTTGACATTGGTAGTATAAATTTATTGTCTTTGGACATGGGACTCTTGAAAAATACTTGAACATCTCTTTGATGTTGTCACATTAAGATTAATTTTCGCAATTCAAGAGTATCGTGCAGATTTGTTGTGTGTTTGTTTAAAAAAGGTAGGCAGATATTATTTAATAAAAGTTTCCTCCATCCGGCGTTACTGATTACAGACACAAGGAGTTATTTTATTTCCTCCAAGACAATTAGAATAAAGAAAATGCTAATCAGTACTTAAACTTAATATGGTTAGAATGTTTTTAAGCATAAGACTAAACAGGCAGACTGCATACACTCGTTTGAGTTTATTCAGTCCGTAACACTCATAAAGAAATACCAACCCTGAGAGCCACATCAGCGAACACAATAACCGGCCTCCTCATGACATGCGCCAGCGCGAACACGTGCAGATGTTCGAGCGCAGCGTAGTGCGGCGCGGCGGCCGGCGTGGCGCGCGCGGGCTCGGGCGACGCCGCCGCCACGCACTGCGCCCACTCGCGCTCCCACTCCGCCTCCGACGGCGTCAGCCCGGCCGAGCGCAGGGATATGCTCTCTGACCAACGCCAGCGCCGCTTTATTGCATCTGGAAGGGACGAACGATTCTAGGTTAGTGTGTACAAACATGGCAAGCTTGCTGATCGAACCTGGATGAGAGTGGTGGATAAAAAGAGAGACAGTACAGTCCATTCACAGTCATTTGGCTATGGTATGAACCTAATAGCAACGAGAATTAAGACTACTGTACTGCAAATCAGAGTTTAAATAACTGTGAAAGGATGAGCATTGGTTGCAGTAAGTTTATGGGCACAGGAATGATAATTATTACGGAAGGCTGATTCAGGGTCCAGGCCGCTATTCCCAATCAAAAATGTAGCAGTATTTAGCAGTTTTTGAAAATTTCAATTATTCTAACCTTCAGTCTATTTGGACTGCAACTGTTCCCTTACAGGTGGTCCTGAAAGTTCACATGGTACTTTTGAATGTAAAAAAGTTACTTACTAGTAAGTACTTCACCGCCTTCTCCAGACAGCAGCGCCTGAACCTTAGTTCTCAACGCTAGCAGTCTATCATGGAAACCATAGGCCGCGAGTGAAGCCGCGTGGGGCAGGCAGTTGCCATCGCCCGAGGTGGCCAGAGGAAGCAAGCGAGGAGCCCCCGGGACACGACCGTGGCGCCACCAGTTGAGGATGTTGGCGGATTCTAGAGTAACTAGTGTCGCAGTCTCAAGGAGGTCCTTTTCTAAAAATGTTCTGAAAAAAATGAGGTTTTATATGAAACTTCCGTTCATGAAGAACGTTGTCGAATCGGGATGGCCACGTACGCACTGACAATGCGAATGCGTCAAGCATGCATTTCGACCGGTAACAAATATTTTAGATCGTTCGTTTCACTTCGCTACTCACCAGTTGACTCGCTACACTCTAAGCTGGCAAGCCGCCTATCAGTGCGTAAGTAGCCTTAATCTTTTGTGGACGTTCTTGACCTTTAGTAATAGACAATACCACAAATATCAAACCCACGGCTTCGCTACTAAACCTACTCATTTATTAAACCGAAAATTCTTATCTAATAAGGAATTCCAACTTATTATTTTATTTACTTCACTGATTCTTATCAGGACGTGGAAGTGGAACACATTTAATTTTCCTTAACGGTAACCATGATAAGCCTGGTATTTCCTCTCACACATAGCTCGCGTTCGTACCCTACGCCAAAAATCAATGTGGCCAATGTCGGATTCATGTGTCCGAAGCACGAAAAGGTTAAAGAACGGTAAACAATAACAGAAAGTTCAACGGCAACAAACGGTCTGATTGCGTGTGCAACGATCATGAATATTGGCTAGCTGCCGACCGTACGTACGCACCAACGAACGGACATTATACTTGTACGTATACGGGTTTATTTGTCATTCGTGACTAATTTAAAAGGGCATCAATCCAAAAACAAAATGCAAAGTGTAGCGTGCGGGGCACTCGCTTGTCATCGTTTTATTTTTCTGTCTAGCAAGTCATCCCCATATTTTGGTACTAACATTCACGAAACGTCCACATGATGAGTTTGATTTTGTAAATAACAAGCAATAAATCAAATCGGACATCGGTTTGCGGAAATCCATTTGGTAATCAAAACAAAAACTCGCGGAGTGCTCCTAATTTTAGGCTGTCAATGATGAGCTGTCAAGTCATGTTTTTCGAACATACCACTTCGGCCTTGCGTCGAAAATAGCCAAAAGGCAATCCACTTTTAGTACCAGATTAAGTAGTCCGACCTTAGTCTGTTCGCATAATATTAAATTACCGAGATTATATGCTTACCTAAAATCAGGTGGGTAGACAGAAATATCTGGAAGCAGCAGTATGTGATCGGAATTGATTGTGTTTGGCTCTGGTTCTGTATTGTTGCGCAACGCCCACACGAGTCCCTCGTTGTCTGTCGCGCGGGAGATGCCTCGGGATAGCTTTCGACCTGATGGAATAAAGGCGTATATCAAGCATATTTATGTTTTTGATAAGATTTGAAGATAATAGGTAGTCACCGGCCGGTTGTTTAGCGAATCGAGTCGATTTGTTTACGAGTATATCAGTCGTAGGTTACCTACTCTTAAAACACGATGTGCCATATAAACGCCACGTGTACGCTAGGTACAGGACTCTACCAGGTTGTAACTATTTGTTGATGGTTGAGAAACGGATTGACCTCAATTTAATTAGTTAAATTTTCACTCACATTCAGGAGCGGGTGTAAGCACCAGGTTGGAAGGAGCTGTGAACGACATGTTGAGGTCAAGGGTTCCCACGGAGCGCTCCGGAGAGATGACGTCACCACCAGCCCGCGCCTTCAACGATGCGCCGTGCACTCTCTCTGAAAGAGACATTCCGAGATAATATAACGCATCACTGTGTTACGTACGACTATTTATAACAAACACTGATTCATATTATAAATATTTTAGCCTGCGATCTGCGTATTAGGGTTTATTTTGAGAATGCCCAAGTTTCGATATTACAAACATGAGCTAAATCGAGGCTTCACTGATCTTAACTTATGCAATCTAAAACATTAACATACTTTTCCCGTTACTCATTATGACTGACGTTTTCAAGAACTGTACTTAAGCTCCTAACAGAATTTAGCACTGACCTATTGTAAAACTAGGTGGCTATTAGGGAATTTGTTTGACAATACGAGTCTACACTGAAGGACTGAAATACACAATGCTGTGACTGATCGCACATTGAACACTAACTAAGCATTGAATAATACTGAATATCTGCCAAACTGGAACGGAAAATGCTGAATATTATTAAAAACCCATAGAATTCGTAATTATAGAAAAAAACCCGGGAGAATTGGGTGATGCTAATACCATCGTTTGTATTGAGGATAATGTCAACGCCGACGATAAGTCACGTAAAATGTATCGCAATGGCGACTATTTCCATTTCCTGAAGGGAAGTGTGTCACGAACAATGGATTGGATACGGCTTTATACGCTTGATTGGGGACAGTCCTTCAACTGCTGGAGACATTATGGACTGCAATATTTGGTAACTTGGTATTCGGAACGTTTTTGATAGCAAATTTGGCCACATCCTGTAGAAATTATCGAAGCAAGTGAATTGCAGAAAGTATCCGGAGTCCGGACAGTAAAAATAAAGAATGGAAGTTTGAAATAGGATTTTTGTTATGTACGTAATCGAAATCATCCTTACTGGAATCGTTTTCTGAGATTTGATCAATTATTGCTGCACACTGAATCATTTTAGAGGAAGCTATTAAAGTTCCGCCTTTCCACCATTTCCTAAATCTTCTGAAAATTATTGCTTGATTGTAGTATGTAAATTAGGAATGCTGATCACCCCAAAAGGACGAATTTCACAAGACCTAAATTGATTTATCATTGGCATCACATCGAGATGTTTCTGATGTTCAAATAAAAATAAAACACAAAAGACGCGACGGAGCAAGACCGTACGATCCGATTGACAACATCAATGGCCAATCTGAATAATGCCGCCATTCAAAGTCATCGGATAAAGTTACGCTACATTAAATCTTTGAAAATCGTTGTTTCAATTTTAAATGCAATTTGCACATTTAACTTTTTGTGTTTTGACTATAAATCAGCGCGTTATTGCTACATGTTGTGGTTGGAAGCTGGCAACTATGAAAGAAGATTCACTATCAGAGTAGGATGATGAATAGCATAAGTTTGCCAGATGCCCAACTTCGGGCTTGTGGTTATCTAAAACTATGGCGAATCTTACAAGAAGAATAAGGCAATATTTTGTTACTTATGAGATTGTTTATGATAAGTTGGTAACTTAGATAAGGCAAGCAAGATAATTAAGGCGAATGAAAGATGATATTGATGAAAGCAAGCGATCAATAACCAAAGGGATTCATTCATTAGTAAGATAGATCGCCCACTGAAAGCAATGGAGTGGAATTGGGAATGGTGCTCTCAAAAAAATACATCAGCAAGAAATATATCCACTTGCATTTATTATTTCTCAACAAAATCAACAAGAACTTGATTATCGTAAAGCTATTTATAATGATGCAGTTAATTGGACACAGGAAGACCAAGACACAAGACAGAAGTTTTCAAGGAGCAAGCCGTGCTACAAATCACGCTCCAAGATCAAAGTGGCGTTATCTGGTTCTGATTTGTGTCCCGACAATTTAGTTTCCGTTCCCGCAAATTAGGTGATTCCAACAGAATTTTCTGGGTTTATAGCCAGCCAACTCATACTGTCCTATATTCGGTATAGCTCTTAAAACAGCATTTTGTAGAAAGATTCTCAGAGATAGCAAAATCGCAAAAACCTGAGACAGTTTAAAAATATTACTACAGTGTTACGGAAATCAGAAATAGATTTTACCCACACGCGAGAAAAAAGAGGCTTATCAAATTTCAATCTAATAATAAATCTAGGAAGTACGTTCAACGAAATTCGTAATTGAATTGATAAAGATCGAACCGTCGCCGTCGTCCAATACCAGTGATATTGATAATGATAATCTAGTATTGTGGTCATAAACAAACATGATTCATATTACGCGTCAAACAATCGTTTTTATAACTTAAGCCAGACATGGAGATAAAACAGGGACGTGATCAGTATTTATAGCATGGCATCAAGCAGACAAAATTTGGGACAACGACTTGTGAGCGAAAGTAGAAAATGGGAGGGTAGGAAATAGGACGGTAGGCGTGAAACGGGACATGACGCCCTGGCGTGTTACTTTATTAATCAGCATACACATAGCAACACGAAATTACCCAATCTATACTAATATTATAAAGAGGAAAGATTTATATTTTTGTATGTAACGAATAAACTTAAAAACTACTGGACCGATTTGAAAAATTCTTTCAGCAATGGATAGCTACATTATCAGGGAGTAACATAGGCTATATTTTGTCCCCGTACTCCCACGGTAACGGAAACTACGCAGGTGAAACCGCGTGACGTCCGCTAGTAGATCATAAAACAAGACGAAATAATAGCACTCTACCACGGTCAACGACAGCTACTGTTAGCATATTTCAAGATTTTCTAGAAGATACAGAAACTATATTGCTTCTTTCATGTAGGATTAGAAAAGTTCAAACGCGTCTGAAAGAAAATCACAAAATAAACCAAGCATTTACATATTTGTGGTAAAAATATGTAAATGAATACGCCTACAAATATAAGTATAACGCTACGAATTCTGAATAGTTCTAGCGTTATTGCAGTAAGTGCTCCATAAATTACTTTCTGGCAGTCATAAAGACCTCGACATTATTCAATTACAGACCTCAGCTCATTATGTATTCAGGAATTCAATAAACCTTCGAAATGGACGTGACACCAAAATTATTGAAGAGGGATCTTTTTCATATTTACCATCAGTGTGCTTGCCAGCAATAGGGTCGGCTTCCATCACCATCCCGGCTTACCTACCCTGCAACAAAAGCAGTCCTTCAATCCAAAATGTTTTTACAAAAGAAATTCTACGACAGTCTCATAAAATAGTCCTCGTTAGGGCTTGAACGTGAATCGATATTACCACGCTTGCCAACAAGCCAACTGCGCCAACCACATGCACACAAAAAATAAGTCAAAGAATATTTCGTTATTTATTGGACAAAAAACAGTGTTTACAAAGAGACTTGCCAGCGTGGAAAATGACGAATTAACTCCAGAAATATCATCGTGAGCTATAATGACACGTACCACCCACATCGGGTTTTAAATAGATTGAAATTGCCAGATCTGCTCGTCCATTTAATTGTGTTCTTGAACAAACACATGATCTGGCTTACGCCGCTTTGTTTAGAAGTCAACAAGACACGGAGGAAGGTCTTACAGAACTGGTGCTGTTTATTTACATCTGACGATGATTATGGTGACGATATCGATCGACAAACATCATTAGAATACCTAATCGAACAGGTAAACGGTCACTAATGTCTGCTTATCGCTTCTTGAATCAAACTTGATGAAGTAGCCAGGTAGCGTTAGTGTGTAGGCGAATTATGTACCGTGACTTATTCTTATGGTACTAGGTACGGCGTAGTAAATGACAAATTATTGAAAACAAATGCTATTACGTAATAACTGCAATTTGCGTCTCCTGCATTAGTATTCGTTGATTATAAAGATGGTAAGTACGACAATGGCTACTGCTTTGAACTTGCCACCAGTTAAACAGAGATCAGCTATATAATGATTGATGTACAAGATACGATATGTTTGCAATTCGACATCCTACACTAAGCGGCACCTACATACAATTACGAGCTTGCTGTGAATGACCATAAAAGCAGATCTTGACAAAGATTTACGTAGGTATCATTTGTGTGTGTCTGCGTTGATTTTGTTTTACTAATAGTTGTTAATACCTGATAAGGAGACATTGAAAACGGTTAGTAAACATATAAAGGTACCTATACATGACGAATGCATGTTTTGCAACGATAAAGCTGTTTCAACAGAAGCCCTTGCATTGTACGCAATATGCACCAGATATTTGAGGTTCTTATAAGCGATTGAACGATAACTTCGCGTTCTAATGACACATAGCACGCTGTAGATAAGAGCGATTGAAACAAGGCCGACTGAGATCTAGCGATGAGTCATGTTTGTATTGGTTTCGACGTATCAAAACATGAGGAAGTGAACCGGCATCGCCTTCCTTGAAACAAAAAAAAAACAAAAACAAAGCAGTAGAGGAGGAAATATGGAGGTCGGTTTTACTAATTACTCAAACTGAAAGCGATATATTTCCCAACTTGAGCAATCTCGCGGTCCTGACTACGCTTTTGTTTACTTAATTAACACTTAAGTGCTAAGAATGTGGCTGTAAGAACATTATCACATTTTACATCACTTATGTAACTTAGTCGGGCTTCACATGTAGCAAATCTAGCAAACACTTCACTGTTATTCAGTTTTTCAAGGTGTTTACTAGATATAATATTACAATCATGTGTGGTTTCGCAATAACTTTGATTTGCCATATCGAAAATTGTTGTTGTTACTGAACTAGTGGGCCTTGCTACTAGCTAGGCAAGGTTAGATTTGTTTTTAATTCATAAACTGCTAAAAGCTGAATGTGTCTCAATGTCTTGAAACTTATTACAGCACAGTCTTCCAGAGTTTCTCATTACAGCAGAGTATCCTGACGTAGTCGAACTCGATGACCGTAATCCCTACAATAAATATATTGTGCGGGATGACGTATACCGCCGGATACGTCACGGCCAGATTAATAAGCGGTCAAACCCATGAATGGGGATGGCATTGAATTCACAATGCGAGACCCGGAGCGGGTAAATTACTTTATAAGGTGGTGTGGTAGCTTGAATAATAATTAATGCAGTGCACATGATATTGTCGTTGTGCCGTGACGCCACCCAGATATGTGGGATCTGAGAACGGAAACTTTTCTCTCCATAAGCACCACGTGGCCGAAATTAGGAGTATATTTTTATTCTTTTTCATTCGTTGCGAGTAGTACAGTAGCGAGGGTGTTTTTATTGTCTGCGTTTGGTTTTTGTGTTTTATTTTTAGACCGCTCCGTTGTTCCAGCTTCCAGCCGAATACATTTTGGCCTTTTATAGGGAGAAGAGAGAGCGTGGGTAGCAACATACGTAAGCCGAATAATTATTTTTAAGATTTGTTTTATATCCTTGTCTAGTTCGTCAGTACGACATAGTTAGTTACAAAACAGTAAGGATTTAAAACCTAAGTCTGTTGACTAATTACCTTAGGATGCCTATGTTTAATTAACTTAGCTGAAAGTATTGATTTTTAGCATGCGTAAGCAAATTGCTTTACAAACAATTCAACCTTGCTTAATGAATGTTCGAGGGTCGCCGAATTTGCCGTGAACGTGCTTAAGAACAAGTGAATACCTTCTAAAAAAGTCAATGAAATTACTTTTTTGGGCATTAATTAAGAACCTTCAGATAAAACCATCGTCTGTAGATTAAACTTGGTCAAAGAAAAAGGATGCTTGAGAAAACTCGAAGACGCTATTCATTTTGGACCGTATCACTTTCGGGAAGTAGGTAGGTCTTCTTGAAACTGGCGTTCTGCCAAACTTCCATCACCAATTTTATGTCAATAAGCACCATGACTTTCAGATGTTCCGATGTCATCGAGTCATTTGATCGCACTCGTGTTCTATTGTATTTTTTATCGGTACCAGCGGCAACACTTTCGCATGTATTTTATAATCTCACGCGGTTTTCATTCTCACCGCTCAATAATGGTATCATATTGGTTAAAATCATGCAATCGAGAACATTCCATCTGTAGGTACGTAGATAATGATAAACTTACTACACGCCACTCTCAGTTCTAGGGTTCTGGTTGATCGCACTGCAGGAATCTTTGACCTTATTATGCATGGCTTGTCACGGCTGAATTTTGTTAAGAATTCTGCTAACTTGGAAATAGGTCCAGCGAATCAAAATTATGCTAAGGAGAATCTATCTAAACCAAAAAAATCAATTCGTAAAAGATCTGCTGGGGCTTTCTGGAACCCTTCCTTAGTTTTCAATCAAACCTTTGATGCCGAATTTTACTTGTTAGAACCCGTTCAACTTTTTACCTTACTTTGTCTTGACAAAGTAAAAAATATCTCACTCTCTCTCAAAGGTTTTAACGCCATAAAGGTAGGTATGTACAGGTGCAAGTCATCACGTCCTGAGCTCCTGACAAGGCTGCCGTAATCATAGTAAAATATGTCAACAAATTCGCAGCAAAGACGGGTAAGATTTAGAGCGAAAGGTTTTAAAGCCATTTAAGTACAGGTTGACCATCACCTGTCTTACAAAATCAATCCATATTAAACCTCAACGAGTTATCAATCCGTACAACAACTTTCGCATCGGCTTTTTGTGAAGAGCGATGGTTATTTCGAGCCGAATCGTATTTCTACACATGTCATTGTACAAGAGAAAGTGGTATTGTATTAGGTATTGGTATGCGGCAGTTCGAATTCAAACGTGATAGTAAACTGTACGGGAAGTCGTCATAATACGAGAGGGTATTTTGTATTTGATTCGTTGGTTGGGCACTGAAAACCCTCATCAACACCATCTTACAAACAACGTGACGCCACAAGTTTACCTATATTTTGTTTGTTTTTTTGCGTTTGGAATTTGGGCTTCTAAGCTTTATCTTCCGTTCCATTCCACCTCAGTGTCTAGCTCCTTTTTAGACATTCTACAATGGAATCCCTAAAGGATTCTTGTTATGCAGCACACAGACTAAAATGGTACTACCATAATCCTCAGGAAAGTTCAATAATTTATTTCATGATCTTTCCATTACTGTTTCTTTCTTGAATGTCGATCAGATGGGAATAGAAGCATAAGTAAGTCAACAAGATTTCGATCAGAATTGTTTAATTTCCTATTTTATCTAGGTACAAAACAGGCTATCGTCGCAGATTCAAACTTCAAAAATCTCATTTTTATTTCAAAGGTTTCTTTCTGTATAAACAGCTTTATATTTGACACACATAATGAAGAGATCTTGAGGCTCAAGCGGTTGTGTTCCAGGGATTTGTAAAACTAAGCTCTAGCTGCCGTTCTGGTACTTGGAGTCTTTGACAATATTAAGGTCAACATCCAAGCAAGGCCGGGCCCGCCTCGGGTGTTTTTCGCTTCTATATATATGTCTTGTAGTAAACCTGCAATAGACTGACTTTATATTATGTTGACTAGCTTTAGCCCACGGCTTATCTCGCGTTACAATAGAGCGATTCGCAAAAAGTAGCTAACAACCATTTCCAGGGTCTATCTCTTAATTAAAATTAATCATATTCGGTTCAGCGATTTAGGCGTGAAAGCGGAATAAACAAAATCACTTTCGCATCTTAATATTTCAAGGAATGCACTAATTCTGGGGTTACATTATCGGGATTCGGTAAATATTCACGTAGTAGTTCGTCGAATCGCGATGTATTTGGGCGAACAAGAATGCTTACGCGACACTGTCAGTAAACTATCGCGACAACGCGACACGAATATTCGCGCGATAATGTAGCCTCAGCATAAATAACTCATTCCGTTAATAGAAATCGTCGCTCGAAAACAGTGCCTATCAAGCATAGCTCTCTATTAAATGCTTCAAACAATAAACCCTCATTTCGATGTCTCATTAACAAGCTTAACTCGTGACGAAAAACGTGATAGATATGGATTAAATAAGTATAAACATACAATAATCTAATCATACGATTAAAAAGGGCTAGTTGCTATCGTATAGCGTCATTTTGTTATCTGCAGTGTTAAATACTGAATGATTTTCCTTACAGCAAGTAATTGCGTGATTTGAACTGGAGTGGGGTGTTAACTAGTGACTTGGTAATCAGAAGTGGGAAATGTTGACTTGGTCAACATTTCCCACTTCTGATTACCCACTTCTAACATCAGAACATATCGAAAAAAAAAATGTATCTCAAATACTAAATTATTAATATCTGAAAGATGGTTGAAATTTTTACGAAAGGTAAAAATAAAAATGAGCGAACAATCAATGACAAAGAATGTTCAAATGTAAATAAATAATTTAAAAATATGCTCTGACAAACTCAGGATATCGCCAGACACTTTTATGACGAGTGATAATGACGTCAATTCGTATGAAAGATTGTAAACGAAATACAATGAAGATTATGAAAAATAAGAACTGTATGTTACTGTTTCTTTATTTGACACAGATGTTTCTTTGTTTGCTGTATATTTGGACACAAGATAAGTATAAAGGTTGTTGTTGATGTGGTTTTTTAGGCAACTTGGTATTCTAAGGACGGCAAAAAAAATAATTAAAATATACAATTAACATTTTATATAAATTTTAATTTGTCTTTTATTTGCCCTCAGCATCGTTACTTGTTTGAAGTACCTAATGGACCTACATGCTTTATTAATATGCAAATATACATTTAAAACAGGGGCCAGAATTGCAGGTAAAAGTAAATATGTATATTTTTTCAAGTAACCCTGGGTACAGGATACTAAACAAAATTATTCAGGTGTTTTCGTATATTCATCTTATGTACGTATGTAAAACGGGCTGGTTTCAGCAACTCCAAGACTAAGCGCGTATTTTGCGTGCAGGTGGGACAAATTTGTCATTCGATCCACGCCAGCTCCCGAAGGAAGGCCAGCAATGCCTTGGTGTTACTAACTATCTCACAGATTATCCAATGTAATAAATAAATATTATCGGAACATAAAGTCATGCCTACATTTATATTAATCTTATTAATAATTTAATATTTAACTAAGCTTATCAGTACTGCATACTAATATTTGTGTACTACTTTTTTACTTTATTTGCTAGATAGGTGAGTGATGGTTTAACACACATGACGCATCATACCATTGCCTGATTAGAAGCCTTATCTTTACAGCTGTGAGTGGACAAAACACTACCTTTTAATTTGAATAGAAATATTTTATTTTTATGCTGCAATTTGAAATTGTGATTTTTGTTTCTCTTCTTAATAAGGAAGGCAAGAATTATAATTAATTGTAATTCCTAAGAAGGAACGAAATAACTGGTTTGTTAATCTCGACAGAATCTACCTAAAAGAAAGTTTATGTATTAAAAGCAGGTCTGGATTTCCATAACAGGTAATATGTTATTCAAAAATATTACCTAATGCTCTACTATATCTAAAAATATAATGTTGAACTTGAAATATTTAAAGTGACTGTTTTCTTGTGGAATACATAATAACTAATAAGGCCATTATTGAAACAAGTTTGAAACAGAAACAAACAACAGCTGTTCTAATAAATACCTACCTAAGTTTACATGCTCATCATAGAAAAACTAGTAGTGTGAAATTTATTATAGTGATTTTACTTACTTCAGATTATTATATTATTCATTTTGGTAAACAGTCTCAAAATAAAAGTAAACTTTAATTTCTCTAAAACTGTCTACGTCTGTGTCATTTATCTAAAAACCTAACAAAAGCATCTCAACAAAAGAGGTGTTCAAAGCACAAATTCCGGAATTAAACATTCAGAAACCACAGAGTATCAATATCATGTATTATGTTACTGGCCAGCAAAAAGTTGCCAACTGCCTAGAAACAAGGTACACTGGATTTTCATTGTCTTCTGATTTCACGGGCATCTAGGCAAAATTAAAATTTCACCGGAATGTGAAATATTGTATTATAAGGCAAGGGTTTTTTAGTTATTGATCTACGACTCTACAACACAAGCAAGCCATCAAATATTCAATTGATGAAACTGCTTTATCATGAATAATTACTCAATATTAGTACTAATTACGAATTCTATAAAAGTAATTACCATAAGCAACCAGGTTTTGTAACACCAGGTCATAACGCAGATGTAAAACTTAATTACAATAATTATAGACTATAGATCAACATGCAAAATCATCAAGTTATGTACTTAGTTCTACACTAATAAATGATAATGATCCAAAGAGGTATAACAAGGTAGAAGTCTACTTGTTTATGGGGCTGTGAAGAATTTGGTTTGTGGGCTGCCTAATGAGGATAATCTCTTTTACAGAATGTAGGTAGATTGTTATTTGATCAGGAAATCATGTAGGTGTAAATTGAATAACAAAATATCCAATCTCAAATATGATAATGGTTTTTATTTTGCTGAGATTCTAAGGTACTATGAATTGTTTTGTTATAATTTCAGGGCGAAATAACTTAATTGAAACCAAAAACTCTTTTTTTTAAACCAAGAACATCTCTGTACTCTATTGACAAACAAAAGAATATGCAGGTACATAGAAAACGTTTTGCAACACGTGCGTGATGTTTATTGCTTGTTTTCTCTACAAGTACATACCCGAAGTATTTACGTTGCCGTATAAATACTTGTAGGACACAAGCTTAAGGCCGAATTAGACGATGACACTTCGCTTCGCTCTCAAGGTTACACGAAACAACGCTACTGGCCCACGTTCCAGACAAAACAAGAGAATATAACTCATTACAAAAATAAAATGACCCTATATTTAACAATGAATTGCATTTGCATGAAAATTACGTACGATACGACAGGTGTTTGATCATCGTTCGCAAATAACTCACCTTATAAAACGCAAAAAGTCCTTATAATGTTCTGTATTTCCATAAAACACTTTCACATCCAATAATATCACAAATCAAAATATAAAACACTGAAAAATATGAATATTTACAATTCAACAATATTTACAAATAAACACCACTTTCTAACTGCGCGCAGCACTTATAAAAACCAAAAACAAAATAGACTGGCCGCTCTGACAGTGGGTACGTATAGTGTAGGAGTTGACACTGTTGGAAATGAACAATCGATTTAAAATCGATTTTCACATTCATTTGATTGGCACATTGTTTCATAGATATTATTAAGTTGTATAACATCCGACCTATGCTTTTAAGATCAAAGCGCCGAGATAGTTGGCGAAATTTATTTACTTTGAATTATCCTCCAATGGCATTTTACAATTAAATGGCAATTTAAAATTACCAGTTTGAACGACTAAAATAGTTATACGATCGGGAAATTTAATCTTATGGAGTTGTGTTATAATCATATTTTTTCCGCTTGATTTTTTAGTGGCTAAAAACTTTTTAACCGGACAGATACGGCGCGGTGTCAAATGTTAAATGAAAACATATCTAAGTACTGTGCTATAAATTGCGAAAACGTCATCAAATTTAATTTGTGCGGGCTTTACTGATGCGTTATTTACTACTATTACACGTAAATCAGTAATATATTGTGTAAATGCGATAAAATATCAAAACTTTTGCAATTCGGCTTCACGTTGACCAAAGTAAATCAACTCGATTCATTGTAAAAAAAATGTTTTTCGTCTATGTCACAGCACATTGTCTATGAGAAAATGTTACCAAGTTTAAAGTTCTCCATTATTGAGGGGAATAATTTTAAAATTAGATGTATATATAATGAGTTTTCCAAATCGATGTGTAATTCAGTATAATGTGTAATTGTGCAATCAAGAAAGATATTTCGGCTGTGAGATTATACTATGAGTATTGAATAATTTACTTTGTCTTTACGGTTTGTAGTATAACTCTTATTAAACACTTAACAGTATTATTTGCTGATATTTCAGTTTCATAACCAATAAGTTGCCTCGTTACTTGGTTTTAAGTCTGTATTTTTTTGGAGCTGCGCATTTTTTAAAAATAAAATGTGTTTTGACGTTTGACAGCAATTTTGGGGAAAACAACAAATAAAGTGGCAACACCAATCTAAATTTCCGGGTTCCTGTCGGGTGGGCCGATATGGCTCGAAGGTCCAATCAAATCATTCAGCTCGCGATCCTATGTGGGCGATACCTATCAAAACAACGTTCCGTATTGTAGACCGCGCGTGTTATTTACAAATAAAAATTGAAAACATTGACTGAAAATATTTAGCTTTTAACGTTTACAATGATGCAGTGATATATATAAGTGGTATTTGTCGTAATAAGGCTTGAATTTTATTTATTGCCTGTGTGCGAATTATTAACTTTTTGTGTCAAAAATGACCGCTTCCACGATGATTGAATTGGAATCCTGGATAATCTACCAGTGTGTCCTGAATGAATGCCATGTGTCCAGCAGCTGTAAGTAGTTTTTGTATCAATTATTATGATAATTAATTCATCAAATATGATCCACCACACGACACGGCGCGTGCTTAATCACGTCAAATATTTTGTACTTAATTGTTTGTTTTTTATTGAAAAAACAACTGGTTTCCTCAATTATTTCTGTTTAAACTATTCCGTGTCCCGTTACATTGTAATTTCTTATTTGTTTATTTATTCTATTGATACCAACAGCATTTTTTTTTAACAAAAATTCCGTTCAGTAAAATAATTACCTGGAAACCTAGGTACTTAGGTCTGTTGAATAATAAAGGATTATTACTGGAATTTAGATTGGTGTAGCAAATTATGAGTAGGTATAATACCTGCATGTTTTTGTTATTCAAATTAAAACGAAAAACAAAATAATATTCAGAAAGTAGCTTTCATTTTCATGACGTGTAATGATTTCTGTATCAACGGACTACATTATATTTCAAAGCTCGTATTTTAAATTGTATTGTACTCGTCGGACCGAACTAAAGTCCCTCTAGGTATCTAGGTACATGTTGGGAATTACGTCCTATGACTCACAACATTGAAACAATTAATCGTATTGAGAATTCAATTTTATTCGTATAGGTAATAGCGTCTTCTATTACTTAATCTACCTATCAATGAAATTATTGGGTCGAACTAAGTGATCTCATGAAGACGACGACTCATATAATATTTTTACGACGAGAAAACTAGATCGCATTGACGCTGAAGATTGAAGAAAGAACCAGGTTTAGGAGGAGGAAACTACTAAACATTTTGGGTGTTTATGAGAAGCCCAAGCAATAAGGAAAGAATAAACATTTTCACAACGTCTTCCCAGGTTATTGCCATTCACATGAAGTCTTGTTTATCCTAAATAAAAGCGCTCTACCTACTCGTTCCTTTTCCGGAGATCTCATATATTTCAGGTACCTAATATGCGAACTGTCTCCTTAGCCGTCTTTCGGGAAAACTAGGTGTTTCGAGCATAGGTACTTACTACCGACATAAATTAATATTCTATTACGCCAGAGTTGCCAGGTTTCTGCAAATAAAGGATGATAAATTAAACGCAAGTTACGTGATGCGATTGGGCGATTCAATCAATCGCCTGCTGCGATTGATTGAATCGCCCAATCGCATCACGGTAATAAGTACCTACGCTTTTGACAATTGGTCACAATTATGTAGCGATAACTTTCGTGACAGAAACTGGGTCCTAATCTATGGGTCACATCTACTCCCTAGGTACATCATCAACACAGATGAAATCATTTCCAAAGTACCGAAAAACAAAAAAAAATCGTCACCGTATGAACAAATCAATTCCAACTACGAAACGAACCATAAACAATCTCTATCGAATGGTTCTCCGGATAAGAGCGTCTCTTATAAACAAGTAACGATCACGGGCTATCGCGAACGCTCGGACGAGCCCCTAATTAACGTTAATGGTTCACCATCTTAATAAACGAACATATGCCCTGTCCGAAACGGTGTCTGTTAGTCCTCAATGAGGCATGAGAGCATTTGGGAGCGTGCTGCTAATTATAATTGTAAGAGTTTTTTTTTGTTAAGTGTTATTGGGTTTTACCAGCTACAACAAGAGCAAAAAAAATATAGGTGGATTGTGTGAGGAATGTATGTATATGAACTAAAAGGTGTCAGTGATAGCTTGATAGTTGGACATGAAGGGTAAACGTGCTACGTTGACCCCGAGAGACATGGGACAAGGACAGGAAGATGATTGGGTTTTACCAACAGGAGTTTTAATAGTAGCCTGGATTTATGCTCCGTTGATGGCAGTAGGCTCGTTCTCTATGACTTTTGGGGTATAAGTAGTACGGTAGGCATGAGTTACGTATTTTTTTCTGTTACTGTCTTTTAGGACCATTTTTACGGCACTAAGCTGCTAAAAGATAAGGATAGGAATAGAGAGAGCAAAGGAGAAATACAGGACTTGGATTCAAAGTAAGCCTTGCAAGTAGTTGTAAAGAACTTAGTAAATTGTTTATTACAAAGCGCCCTTTAGAGAAGAACACGTATAAGCAACTTCCCGTCCCATACAGCAGAAAGAAAGAATCTAAAAATGGATTAAATCCCTCTGCAGAAGCTGCTTTAGCACTGAGGAGTCAGCAGCCATGTCATCCTGAATTGCGAGTACATGGTTTCCGAATCTGCATAAATCCTCGGAACAGTGAGGTCGCTCCGTAAAGCCTGTGAAGCCCCCAGGGAGCTTCTCTGGTTCTGGGCTTAGGCTGGCTAAGTTAGCCAGGATCCACGCACTACGGACCGAATATGAGTCTAAGTATGGACAACGGACTACTCACGGATTAAATCTCCTGAACATTAAATTAAGGCTGAGATAAGAAGTAACAAGATCGTTAACAGTTTGCAACAAGTAAGCGAACAACTTGCCAGGAAGAGGCTTTTACTCGCAGGTCGATACCAATCACGTCTGATCCCAATCAGGAATACGCTCTCGATGTCTAACGCGTGCCATTTCCTATTACATACACTGTCTTGATAATCATCTGCTTGACGAACAAATTGGTCTTGTAAAACAGCTTAACAGAACATTTTCTCGCTTACCTGGGATATTGAGATTTAGAAGGTCGAAAATCCATTTCCGCTTAAATACTAGTTTCAGTGTAGATTGAACTTAATTTTTGCCACAAAAGAAAAATCGCCTAAGTTTGGTCTACAAATCCGAACTAAAATGATGCCGAAAATTCGGTTGCGTAAAAAGCCCCGGCATAGATTGCATTTCATCTCGCTATCAAACTTACGGGCTTTACTATCTCTGTTGTCTTGTTGATACATACATTTTGGAGCGTTTCCAAGGTAAATTGTTGATTGATTGAATCTTCATGACACACAGGAGCTCCACGAAGGACGCGTCCTTGGTTTCGGCCAAGCTGGCATGGAACGTGTATATAGCGTTTTGTGTTTAAATAAATACGCCAGGTTAATACTCTGTTCAGCGTTTCAAGACACACCCCTTTGTTGACAGTGTGTTATGTTCGTATGAATACCTACATGTATAATGTGACGCAGTTTCCCCTATCGCGGTGAGAAACTGCGTCGTACCGTGTGCGTCTTCCTTCCTTTGACTCCAGATGCTACATGTTTGCACCTTTTCATAGCAATAACCGGAAGCATATCAGACGTAATAAACACGTGATACCGCAATGTTCTTCTAGAAAATTACCAAAACATTCAGTAAGAATGTCATCATGAAAATAAACGAGGTGGTTTAAATTCTGATTCACATAGAAGGTACTGAGGTTCAAAGAAGGAATTCCCGACATCGATCAAGGAGCGCCGCCTAATAATTACGATACTTAAACCCAATGGAGAACTTAATTATCCTGCAAAATAATTAAAGACATTTACGTGTGGAACTTTTGGAATAAATCCAGACATTTTGCGTAACATACCGGATTATGGTCGATCCTTATGTTACAAGATTCATGCCGAGAACTAATAAAGTAATAACATCATTCAATTTTGGTCCACAAATCTAGAACGTCTAGAAATCTGAGATGTTGAGAAAAAAATAATAATTTCACAGTTTTCAAACTTTCTAAAAAAAGTAATGTAAAGTGCAGACAACAGCTTTGAAATGGCTTTTCTATATGATTTATTGACGCCAACAAACTCAAAATTAAATTGCCGATTTTGTTGTAGCCGTTGAGGAAAAATCGTGACTGCCATAATATTTAATAAAGCTATTTTTAACGCTGAAACTCATAAAACTGATGCCTCAGTAATAGTAATTGAATGCATTGCACATTTATTAAGCTTTGGAAATAGGCCATTATATCCTAAAAGTGCATTTTATCTTGAGAATTAAAACAGATCTGTTGCTTTACAGCGAAATATTTTCATTAAATCCAAAATCAAAATAAATAGATGTAAATAGATGTAAAAAGTCCCATAGATGCAAAAGAATCATAGCAGGATTTACAAGATTATCTCCCAAATTTTACAGTTAAGTACTTGCTAACGCCAAAATTTGAGTCTTTAAGATACATTAATTTCCAAAGTAATCCAAATGGAAATGTTGTGGCTTCGTTGACTGTTTTCAAACCTCGATTTGAAACATATGGTTTAGAAGTTCTGAGAAATAGTTAGGTTTCTTGTTAGAGGTTATGTTAAAAAATAATTAACTGATGCATTCATTGACGACCGAGACGCTAAAGGCTTAAATCTTTTCGATACAATTTGAGGATAGTTTTCTAAATATCAAAAAAAAATTCATTCATGCAGGAATTAATTACGGCGGGTTTAGTGTGATATTTGTAATTAAAATTAATTAGGACAACAAGGTCTAATTGGGTGTAGCAATACCAACAAAGTCAACCATGCGCGTACTGACTCTGATGCGGTGCATGATATTATAAAATATGATGCGCAAGAGATTTGAATATAAACTGCATTGAAGTGCTTGTTGTAGTTGAAACTGTAGCAAAGGGGACTTTGAAACAGTTTGATTTTCAAACAAAAACACCATAATTATGGTCTTTGTATAAGCTGCAAATAAAGAATATTCTTATTTTGAAAGTTTTGAAAGACAGCTGCAATACCCACAAAGTCATCCATGCGAGAACTGAAAATTATAAGATGCATGATAAAAAAAATATTTTGTGCACAAAAGTCTGTTCCTATCAAAGATTTTATATTTTGAATGCATTGAAGTGGTTTTAGGGAAGGTCTTAGAAATAAAGAATCAGATGCTCAAATGAAGAAACACCTATCGATCTTTATATTACCTGCAAAGAAGGAATCATTGCTTTCTTACTCTTTTCTAAACGATTTTTAACTTCTATTCCCGTTTCTTTATGACCGTGAAAAGCTTACATTGAATGAATATCGCAGTTCAGCGGCTTGATCGCAATTTACCAAAGTGCTCGACCAAGGATTACTCTGAATTCCATGTGTGGAATGCCGAGCCCGAAGTCCGAAGGTCACGAGCTTTTGTCCAGTATTCGCACCTTAAAATATCGCCATGTATGCCCGACCTGCATTCCCTAACGGTGGGTTTTGTGTTCCATTCCAAGTAATATTATATTTATTTAGGCACAAAAGTCGAAAGTACCCTGACTGTCTTTATTTTTAGTAATTGTAATCCCTTTCCATTGCGTTAATTGTCTCACGTCTGTTGTGTCCTAAGTTTTAAAAGATTTCATCTTTGTGTTTGGTAGCTAACGAAAAGTTAAAAGTAAGTATCCTAAAGACGTTGAAGTTGAAACGTGAGCGAAAATGTTTCTTCGTATTAAGTTCCCCTTCGTCTTTATCGGAACTTAATAATGCGTCGGTTCCTTGCTCAGCTGTTAGGTAGCAGGTGCGATCCCAGCTGCCCTTCCCAACGTTGTAACGGTCGCCCGGCGTGTGCGTCCCGCCATTCTTCTTTCAAATTCGAACGAGAAACAGTTTGCTTTTAAAAATTCAATGCTTGCAAAAAGTACTAAGGTGAAAAGTTCTTTCTATGTTCATATATACAGCCAGGTCGTTTATTTTTCTCTTGGCACTGCGACAGTACCATGACTAAGCGGGTATGAATTTTAATTGGAATATGGCCGCCTCGCGAACCTTGTTCGTTAAACTTTGGATTGTTTAGAATTCTATCTGGATTCTAATTACCTTTAAAATACTTGTGTAAATGAGTAAATTAATGTTAACAACTATAAGGCAAAAGTCAGCATTCTAACTAGCATTTTTTGTGTTCAAGATTGTGTTTAAAATCTTAATTAGAACAGAAAACATTTTCAATTAAAATCCATGTGGACACGGTTCAAATTCTCTACATTTCCATGGAAGGAATTTAAGGCGTGTCTATACTTACACATACTTTGTTGTTTTCGCCACTGGTTGGGTTTGGCATTCAATAGGTATGTCCTACATTTAAATGACATTACATGTGGTTTTCATTATCCTCTTGAGTTAATTTTGTACAAATATTCAATATTTTACTTTTAACTATCATCAAGTTGAATACTTAGAAACTAGTCTACTTTCCCAGTTTCTCACGAATTTCATTGTAGTTAACGAGGGCCACCTCGCAAGTTGTCATTTCACTTTAACTGTTACTGCTAAGTACCCTTTCAACTTTATGCATTACGGCCCGTATACGGTTATTAAAGCCTAAACTCCTCCATGTTGGGAGACAGTTCCATTGATGTACATTGATGTCTATCCAGTGGCCAAACATATATTGTCTTCTCTGTATCTTGTCTAAATAGTATAAAATACAGACGCCGTATGTCTTTTCGCTTACTTTTTCTGAACCACGCAACAGATAGGGTTTTCACTAAACGAGGTGCGATAAACGAGGAAGGTTTTCGTATATTATTATTTTTGCACCCGTACGAAGCTGGGACGGGTAGTGTGACTATAATCGTGTCTTTGTAACTTTTTCTGGTCCTTCGCAAGCAGTATAAACAGGTCAGGAATATCCACCAGAGATCTCTAACAAGAGGTAATAGACCGGAATCCCTACAATTTCGATATTGGAACTATCGTTTCGATTTATGAGAAAGTCAAGAATCTCTATTGTGCCCAGATACAATCCGAATTATGCCAGGTTGGTTCCTTAATTAAATAACTAAGATATACTCAGTCTCTCGGCTAGGCCATTAATACTAGGGTTCAATATGTAGGCTCTATTATGATTGATTGTTTGTACCTTTAGACATCGACTGCGACTCGAAAGTCATAACTTTAGAATCGGTTCTTCTATCCAGCCCGAAATGGGCGATTATTGTGGGCAAGGCCACAAAAGTAAAGCCATGGCAAAATACTATAAAGTGGATCATAATAAGAAATATTGTATGACAAGACAGCAAAAAATGAAGCATGTGACGGCTTGGTAGATTGTTTCATGACCCAATAATGATTGCGGGTCAGGGTCGCCGAATACCGTTTATTGGTCTTATGAAAATCAATAGGGGAATCTTGTTTTAACATTATAAGTACAGCTATTACGTTACTTGACAGTTTATAAACCATTCTGAAGCTTAAATCTATCGTCATTACATTACTCTTACAGCCCTGTATCAAAAATCCACCCTGTACTTTCGTTTTAATAGAGACTTGTTTTCTAGGTTCTAGTGCTAAGTTGATAGATTATTTCCATTATATATTCTGTTGAACATATTAACTTCAGATCCGCACCTACAAACAAACAATAATTCACATTTGAACGACAAATCCACAAGGGACCGGCGCGCCGGCTATCCATATAAATAAAATTCTTGTGTCTGTCTGTATCGGAACATAATAAATTCATTGTCACGTGCCCGCGTGTGGAATATTTCGTATTGCATGATTAATAACGAAGTAACTGTGCGCCTCTGCAATATTGTACATATTGACGTTGTTCATCTGCATGCAAATCGTAAATGTTCCAGTGTAATTAGTTTTGCACACAATGACTTACTTTGATGATCTTTTCATGGTTGTATCAAAGGAAGTTCCATGGTTGAACCTGAGATCCTCCTTGCAGGTCGAATAAGTAAAGTATTTTCACGCCATACCTTTGCTATTTGCAAACATTGTGTAGAAATTGTAATACATTGTTACAATTTCTTGGCTTTTGAATAATTTGGAACTCAAAAAAACCTTGTTAGAGAAGAATGGTAGAAAAAGAATCTTACAAAAAACAGATCAATCGTTAATAGAAGAATACGAAATGATCAGCTCAAAGAGAAAGAAGACAAACATGTTTAATTGGAGCATATAGACAATGTTGGTACAAATATAACAACACTTAAGTCTAAAACATTCTAAATCTTAAACTTTTGAAATAATTAATAGATACAACTTATAGGCTGATTGGCAATCTATATGATACAGCTCATCCATTATATTGAATTTAGGAACCTAATTCGCCTCTTGCTAAAGTATTTAGATCAAGCATTAACGTGGGCGGTCAAGTTTTCTTTAAAAATTTCTTCGTCCCTCAGCTACCAAAGCAATGACCCTTAAAAATATGTCAAGTACGGTACGGTATTCATTAATGAAAGGTTTTTGCATATTTGCACACGATACTTTAACATTCTCAAAATTAAATGGCTTCTTTTCAGTTATGTAGAAATTTTAACTCAATAGAAGTTTATACTTTAGTCAACAATCAAGATGAAAAGGTCTAAGTAAAGTAGAGGACTTTTTAATGGGGCATCAAATTATAATTCCTTCTTTTCACCTTCATCAGGCCAGGGATTCTCATTTCCGCAGCATTGTCTCTTGCCCGAGGATATCCTTCCAGTAATTATCCGGATTTCAGAATAAGTAAAAAAACATGAACGTATTTTTTAATTTAAATCCCATCATTCCGTCGATTGTCCATTGTTTATTTTCTTAATCTTAACATTGACCTGATGACTTCCAATTAATGGTGCTGTTTTGCTTTTAAATCAAAACAAGTTCAAAATAGACATAACTAATAACACAATTTCTTGGGAGAAAATAAGGCTTTTGGAAAGATATTTCAAAACTCAATCGTAGTTGGCAAACAAGAAGTTTGATTGGATTCTTCACGAGTTCTTAACTTCAGCAATCAGATCAGATAGCTTTCCGCGCTCAAGGACGCTATTGAACTATCTTTAGTACTAACTGATATTCTACTTAAATTTTCTTTAGTTGTGTTTGAAGAAGAAGATTGGTCTACCAGCAAAGTTGATAACTTTTCTTTTGAATTTTAATCAAATTGTATTTTTGTGATTCTTTGAACTTCAATCGACCTAAAAAAAACAATTTGATTATTTGTGATAAGGCATAAAATACTGCAGAGACTTGAAGACTCTCCGGTAAAGAATTTAAATAACTTGGCATACACGCAGTTAAATTCTTGTATTACAAAATACTTACTGTTCGTGCATTTTTTGGCATTAACCATTGCGTTGCAGTTGGTACTATCGCAATAATCTTTTGCAAAAATACCAAAGTGAATGGTTACATAGTGACATCATTTAGGTTATTGTTTTCATCGTTATTCTTGTTAGTTCATTGTTTTTTCAGCTCAAAAAAAAAAACACTAGACAGAGACACTAGCCATTCTGAAGATGGTCATAGACTAGAAGAAAAAATAGAAATAGGATTGTCTTTGAATTAGGTACTTCTGTGCATCGAAAACAGTGTTTGTGCATGCTTGTTAGATTAGTTGAATCTATTTCTAATCGTCCTGCAAACTATTGATACATATATAAACATACTAATGTACGTGTTATCTGCATAACTCGTCATACAAGTATTACAAGTAACCAACTGTACAATAATGGTGAATATGTTCGCTTATCTGCCAGCTAAAAAACCGAGTGTGTCACAGGCACAGCGGACGAAGCGAATTACTAATACGGTTTTCTTCACTGATAAATTAGTCGACTAGTCATTACTTGTTGCTTAGGACATGATACATCGAAATTTTATTTAATCATAATTTAAATTCATACTTACATTAATTAATACCTAAACCGCTGAGCTGTAAAAGCATGCATGAAAGAAGAAAGGACTTAGAAAGATGAAGATTCAGGAAGGATTTTTGACTATTCATCCCCATAAAGAGGCTAATTAGGCAAAAATATCGGCATTTTTGCAAATAAAAAATCCCATTACGCACATGACTGGTAAGTAATATACGAATGATATATTGTGTCCTTGTAACTCTCAGACAGAACATAACCACGGATGCTCCAGCCTTTATTGCAAACTTTGAAGCCAAGATGTTACTGACTAACTTTGCTTATAATAGTTCTGTTGTCTTGTTTCTATTTGTTCCCTAACAACAAACATGAAGACGCAATCAAATTTTTACCGCAGTAAAAGGATCTTTATTACCTACCAAATTCGTCATGCGAGTGTGTATATGGACGATGTTTTCGATACATCTATTTCGTATTAATCTGTCTAGGTGTGCCAAGCGAGTCCGACTTTTTAACTGTTAACCGATCTCTTAGTTTTTATGAACACTCCTCACACATATTCCGTCTAGCATAAACTTAGCCGAACCGATCGATTTTGTACGCCGACTACCGTTGTTAACCTTTGCACTTACTATGTAAGGAGTCTATTTTAGTTTTTACGGGTTGTAACCTTCTTGGATGACTGATGATTTATAAATGTCTGTCGTAAAATTGGACACGTTTGAACTGGAACGGTCATTACTAGCTTCAACTTTGTTGGTAACCGTTTCAGCGATTTACTGTTAAAATATTCAATTGTCCATCGACCATCAATTGTGCTATACATAATTATTCCTATGTCAGGAGTCGTGGTCTATCGCTCGTCTTCTTTAATGTCCAGGATTGTTGAGTTTTTTTATGTTCAAGGGAATTCCTATTACTCATAGTCAATGTTGAAAGTTATTTCTTATTGCTTATTCTTACTTATTAGCTTATTGTGTGGTTCTTTCCTCAAAAGACCATTTCAGACATTGATTTGCATGGTCCTCATATAACGTATTGTAAATGTGAGGACCGTAAATCGCAATATTAGGGGTTCATTTCATGATAGTCTGGCAGTTTGAGTTCTTTATGCGGCCTACCCAAATGTCCTAAATTTCGTATTGTTCGTCAAATCGTTGAGCTCTTTGAAATTCTAAGTTTGAGCTACACGATAACTGACAATTGCTTGCACTGTCTGGACAGGTCCACTCAAATCTGTGTGGTACTTTCCTCAAAAGACCACTTTAGACAATGCCTACATGGTTTTCATATGGTTGGTCCAGCACGTTTGTATGGACTTTTAAAGAGACTTTGACCTCTGAGTTTGTTTCGGTGTTTCTTCTCAGGGTAGTCTGCAAGGAAAAACCGGCATCATCTGGTTTGAAAATGACCAAAAAAGATTGACGTGTAAAATTGTTATGTTTAACCTACTTACAAAATAAATGTAATTTATCATTATCATTTATTGAGGCCTCAAATTTTAATTTGTCACCATACGACTAGCACTAACATGAGATTTTACTTGATAAACAAGCAGTGACTATACATTCGCGGAAGCTAGCCTAGCACTGACTAATCGCATACAGCTCTACGCCAGTTCCTGTCCGCGATTATAAAGTACTCAACTAAATCATATCTCCAATTATTGTTACAACATTTAGTATTATATTTTCTGACTGCTCATATTTTATGCCCAATCGTCGATCATCTTAAGTACTTTGCAACAAAGGTTAGAATGGTTTGCCAATTATTCAAATGATAAATAATAGTCCTCACCTCTACTCCATACAATACAGGTATTGTATTGCAATCTTTCAGACTATCACTTGAGAAATTGTGGTCCTTATTGCTACTTGCTGAGGACCTATAATGCGTAGGCTGCGGTTCGGTTAGACTGACAAGGTCGTTAAGTCTAGCCTCCAGACAGCCTGTTTTGCTAGCTTTAATGATATGTTTATGTTTGAGAAATAAATATTAGCGGGTCATTTAGCGGCGAACCATGTATATACATTTTAATAAACTGTATGAATTGTATTTAAATAATTTTGATTGAGTTGGTATTAATTTTATTACACTGGTTTTCAAAATGCGAATCGCGATGTTGCTTGTAAACAAGATTCTGTAACAGTAATGGTAACGGTAGGTAATTTTTGGGCCGCGTTGCGCCCGCGCCGCCGGTCTGCTTAATTGGTTATTCCGCTTCAGTTTGAACAGTTTCGATGCTTCTGTGAAATTGACCGCTGAATTCGAGTGTCGATCGTTTTTGTCCTGTTAATACTTGCACATGTTCGGTTTTAATTTGTTTGTTTTCGTGATCTGGCGCCTGGCGTACTTGCTTGTTGGATTTTACTTTCATGAAATAATGATAAATGGATTTGTAAACTTGAGAAGCTTTGCTGCTTACATTATTTGTAACTTGATTATGTTTTGATTTTCTTCACACTTCAGGCAGTGTTAAACACCTATAAACAGCGGTAATTTGTAATACCAAACATCCTTTCTAGAAAGCTTGTCTCCCAAACTACCTATTGTCTGCAACTCTGAACTAGCCCTGTATCCACATTACACAACACACTTGGATACTTGATAGCTCCATTGTCACCACAATGTTGGCCTTTGTTATGTGAAAGATTGTATTACAATACTGTAAGACTAGCTGACTTGTTCCGGGTTGCCAATCCATGACACATTTCCGAAACAAAAGATTAATCGTTCCTCAACGACGATTAATATCCCGTTCGGCTTTTAATTAAGTTCGAAACTATGTTTATCTTGATCTTCCGTTATGATTTTATCCATATTTATGACTAATTTTACTGTAAATTCTTCAGTTTATAGTGAATACGCTTTATTGTAGGCGTTAATAATTTTCCTCAGTTTTATTGGCGATGTCGGTCCTAACATTAGCCATCCAATGACCCCATTCCGGTTTCTTCGCTCAAATAACTCGATTTTGTCCCTCGGTCCTCATGGTCCAGCAGAATGACGTCAACTTCAAATTTAATTTTGGCAGTTACCAGTTTGTTAGTCAGATAGATTAAATCCGTAATATGAAAAAAGCCTACAAGATGTTGAGCTATAATTTGGACAAGAGTAAACGTTTTTTGCAGCTTCTAAAGAAATTGGGGCTAAATTGTTTTTGTATTTTTACTTAAGTGCCTATTACATTTCTTCCTCTTCAGTAATCTGTGTCATCTTTTCAGAATGTCTTTCCTGTTACATTTTGATTAAACGGGAAATCGCTTAGCAAATGAAACGATCGCACATTCTTGTATGTTATATCTGTCAAGATCTGTCAGCTATAAAGTTGTACGCCCTGGTCCACTGAATATGTTTGCACATTTTATGGCTGACATAAAACTAGCGCATTATGATAACTAATTTCCTATCAGACGGCAATTTTCTGGTATAATATTTAATAATGAAATAGTTTCTGTCTGGCCTTGTGTTTTGGAACATTCTTTGGACAAAGGGTGTCCATTAGATTTATATATAAGGAGCGAAACATCACTTACATCGTTTTTATTTACCGGTAGACTGGCTTTCCTACGCTTTTAAGTCTGTGACAGGATGTCGAGGGAAATGTTTGCGTCGCGTCGGTGTCACGATTCTGAGTATCACTAAAGTTATTTACTCAAGTTATACTGCTACATATTTTAGGTTAAGTGATTTCTGTCAGTAAGTGACATGTATGTTCAAATGCAGATATGTACGAGTATGTATAGCTTGTCCGTCAGTTGCAGTGTTCCGAGAAATCCTGTTACTGCTTTGAGTCATTCCATGATCTTATCTTACTTTGTGGATTTATGTTATCGATTTATTGAACTTAATCTTCATTTGTTTTTAACTTAACAATTTATTTTTCTAATCTTTTTATTTGTTTCGGCAATCGAAAGTTATCTTAATGAGTATATGCCACTACTCTTAATACATTTATTATTATTTGTATTTTATCTACGTCTATAAATTCTCGACGATTATGGTCTGATTCGGTTTGCATGAAACGTGTAAGCAAATAAAAAGCAGAGGAGATACTGTCTCGTTCTATTTAACATATGTTAGCAAGAAGCATATTAATGTCTGCTATAATTGCAACCGCGTTGCTCTTATGAGACTTAATATGAGCGACGTCGGCTGCTTATTGTTCAACATCTCTCACGATTTTACTTGTTTCTCGAAAGTCAGGGGAAATGATTCATTTATTATGTTTGTACTCAAGCAGTGTATTTTGATCTCAACAGTTTCCGCTGTTATTTAATTGACAGACTGCGTCTTCACTTTCGATACGATCTCCTTGTAACCAACTAATTGACTAGATCGAAGTTCACTGTTAGTTTTAAGAAGCAATTACTGTTTATTTAACTCGACTTGTATTGAAATTGGTGCGGTGTGGTACCTACCTCTAAAAGTCAATTAAATTCTGAAATCTGGAACATTTTCCTCAAGGCTTCACGTGTTTCATCGTCTGTACTTTCTTTTGATTACAGTTTGATTGAAATTTTAATGAAATATGATATCAACCGAAAGGAACGTACAGAAAGTACAAAGTAACACAATATTCAATTGAGTATCTAATCTCATTTGCTTACAACCGGACGCTTCAAGAAACATGTCACTGCTACATACTGTGAAACGAGTTTTTGCTCCACTTGAGGCATTGACCGCACAAACGATAATGTCGTAATTAAATATGCAGTCTAATCTTAAGGACGGAACATCTATATTAGCCGGGAATGGGTCTGAATGAAACCGGAACGGTTGAGAGGAGGCCGGTATCGAATGTTCTCACGCACCGCATTCTCACTCACCCCGTTGCTCTTACACCGAAAGAATATGAATATTATTATTGAAAGTTGACAAACTGGCTCTCGCAAATATTGATGTGAGCATAATTTGGATTTTTTTTTACAAAGATTCTTCGTTCTATCGTTCGTTATATTATTAAATAAATAAAATAAATTAAATTACGAAGCCTCCGCTGTCCGTCCGTCCGTCTGTCTGTCAGCGGCCTGTATCTCAAGAATCGTAATAGGTCGATAGTCGAAATTTTCACCGAGTGCGTATTTCTACTGCTGCTATAACAACAAATAATAAAAATTAAAGTAAATTAAAAATAGGGGGCTCCTATACAAGAAACGTGTTTCGTTTTTCGGTTTATGGTACTGGCTAACTTTGCAATAATTCTTAACTCCGATTTTTTTCCGTTAACGTGTAGAGTATAAGCAGGGAAGTATGTTAAAATGTATAAAAAAACTTATTAAAAAAACAAACTTCATGGAAAAATATTAACTGGTATGTTTGTTTGGAGCATTAGTAGAAGATATCGAGTTTTACAAGTAGGTCAATAAAATTAAAGATTTTCAATCAGTGCATTTATTCTATTTTTTTAATCATGTATTTTTTTCATTTACAACAATTAACTACTTTGTTTTCATAAAATTAATTTAAATATCTTAATTCGCTAACCTAAGTAATTCCTAAAATAAAGTATTCAATATTTACAATGAAATTGATAAAAACCTCCACCACAGTGAATGCTCGTTCATGATGTGTCAAAAGGGGTGCCATGTCCCACGTGATCAAAGGAGTAGCACTACCTATGTAATTGGATGGCCCCCCATTCAACCATACCGTTGGGTTGGTATTATGTGTCTATAAGCGAAGGGATTTCCTCAGGTACCTTGTTGGAGCCTGTTGTACTCCTCTCGGCTCTGTTATTTCCTATTGAACGTTTTGTATGTTGAATTCAGATTGGTCTTTACGATTTTGCTCATTGTTGAGTTTCCTGTGTTAACATTTTTAGAAATTTGTTTTTTTCGTTTATCTGCGTGTTTTAAAATATCGTCTTGCTTTTTGTTCTTTCCTTTCTGTTTTTGACTGTGTCATCATGTTCATCAGTTATTTCAATTTTAAATTCCATTATATTTCTCGTGGGAAACGAGCAGCGAGAGCTCCATCCATCCATCCCATTCCATCTGCAAATATTACTGCATCTTTGTTATGTATCGTTGAAGAGAGATGAAACTTCAATTAAATAAAACAATAAGTAGACCTCTGTAACCGTCTCGGTGACGTGAAAACAATACAAAAGCTGGCTTTCAAGAATAAAAAAGAAACAAACCGCAGAACGACCGTGTCGATGTTGTTCAAACATTTATAAACACCATGATTCAACCAGCTCCGTACAATTACGAAGAGCATGTCTTAAATCGATTTAATGAATTTATTTCAGTGCACATAGAATTCATGAGATGTAAGGAAAATAACCTATGTAAATCCAGTTATACTATGGTTGGTTTCCTTATTGGAATAATATTGTATTGCGTTGCAAACTGGCTGGCTACCGACTGACTAGATTCGACGGATGCAAATTTTCTTTTAGTTTTGTAACGGCGACGTATTGCTCATATTATGTAAATCGTTCAGTTACGTTATACGTATAAACTAGGTACTGATCCTCGTGGGATCTCAACGATGTGACTCAGGGAAGCCACCTTTACTTATAGTACCAACTGTGATGCTATGAAGTCTACGTATTTAAGCTACAATAGTCACTTTGTCATTTGTGGCTTTCTGAAGTGAGGCCACAGCATTGGTCATGTCTTTATATTTATCTTGTTTTCATTCATCAATCGACTACAAACACACAACACAATTAAACGTTTACAAGGAACATAATGACCTCAATAGCATCCATCGTACGTTTAACGAACAAAAATAACAGCAGTTTGAAGAACGCAATAGTGGGAGATAAATGTTCAATTCAAGGATGGTGTAAACAAAGATTAGGTCACCGTTACCCGTCTGTTCAGCTGTGACTCAGAATTTTTGTGTTCGTTTGACTGGTGTCGTTTTTGAAGGCTGGGAGCGTTGAGTACCGTGAAATCTTGAATGACTGTCTTGCTAAGTTCTACGTCATTTTGTGGTCGTAGACTTACGTTATTAGAAGTATGAATTATGCTTAGGCTACCTGGAGTCTTGGTTCAAATTCTTCTTGTACCATGTCGTATTGTACGCCTGTCCCCGCGAGCTATAATTTTGTGTCCCTATAGCGTTGTCATTTGTTTTGGACATGATCTATCTGTTTCTACTTTCAATTGTTTTTTTTTAATTCAAATGCCTGCCCATTATAATGACTCAGGATCTTTGTGCATCTGTCTGTTTGTGTGTATGTTTACTTATACATCATTGTATTCATGCCCAGTCATCTGAGACGCCTTTGTAGTTTGTCTTTCATCGGTGCCTGAATATCTAACAAATAATAAACAGCATCCGTCAGTCATGATTATTTTGGACTAGTAGTTTATACTTATAGATAGGTAGTCAATGAAACCAAACAGTAAGTCAGTGACAGTATGTGTACTATTTTTCATAAGTTTGCCTCGTCAAGACCTAGATATTTAAAACTAAAACATAGTTTTGTGAGAATTTTAACTGAGCTCAAACTTTCTGCTCTTAAACGAAAAGTTCAAATTACATTTCACATGAAGAAAATACTTATTAGGCTCGTGTATAACCACAATGTCACGTGATGGAAAACGATAACGTGGTCGATGGTGGAGCACGCCTAGTAGTAACTTATTGTGCAGATGTTGATTCACTCTCGTCTATCAAGTTCTTTACAGGCTAATCAAACTTCTAGACTCTCCTTTAAACCGATAAAATGAATAGATCTCAAGAGATACTTGAAGTCCTGAGAAGCCAATTCAATACACTTACTAAAATTCTCATAGCCAAGTGGACAATTATTCTAGTCTGAAATTCACCAGAAGTACACCTACTTTAAAAACTTTAAATTTTGCCTATTAAGCCCCTCTTTTATTTGATTTTTGAACCCTAATCTCTTCAAAATTAGAGTGAACAGGCTTCTTCTGGGTAAGCTCGCTCCATCGTCGACTTTGTCTCTGTCTTCTATGACCTAGACTAGAGTCAAGAGCAAACCCATATTAAATAAAAAAAAAAAAAAAAAAAAAAAATTACAACTGTTTTAATAAATCCTTAACTAACTATATAAAATACTTGATGTAACTTTAACCTTGTTGAGATATCTTTTTATAGCACGTATAATCCTATGAAACAGATGAGGATAAATTTGCGTGCACACGGATTAAACTTTACCAATATAAATCTATCAGAAGTTCGCTAATGTATTTAAATGTTTCTGTTGAAATATTATGGTGTGGGCTACAGGAACATTTTTGAATTCCTTCGTATTTTTAGATGTTCAATCAGCTAAAGAATTTTGGGTCATCATTTTATATCAATGCGGCTTTTGCCAGTCGATTCAGCGTTGAAGAGTTCAATGATGGCTTCTGGTTATTATTTGTGCTCGTTTTCTGCTCAAAATTATTCTTCGTCGAAATTATTATAAGTCTTGCTTTAGGATCCCACTCATATATTTCGTGCTGTTCTCCATTAAAGTCTAAGACGAGAATAGGATATAAAATATTCAAATCCAAGTCAAGCTCCTTACGTTTACCTAGACGTGCTCCTTTAACCAAGCAGGTATTAGCAGGGGTGTAGGTAAACAGAATAGGGCTCTCACGTAATATTCCTAAGTTTAGACCTGACACGTTTCGTGCCAAATGAGCTCGTATTTAATAACGTTTCCCTTATTTACTCGGCTAGCAGTCCTGAAAACCGGTCAATGGTAACTCTGTTTCAACTTTGAGTGGCACGTATTTGTCAATTGAAATATGAGCTTGTCGTCTCGTTTAGCAAATAAATAAAAGCCAATTAACTACGGGATTGAAAACATCAGATGGCTACACACTATTAAAAGTGCAAACACGCGTAGTGTCGTTAACTTAATTGTTGTGAACCGTACGAACATCGAGGATACATAAAACCAGGCTCTCAACACATGTGAATACCAATAACCTATGACTATTATGCAAACATTCGAAACTATGGTACCGGAAGCTGACAATTTCCCGCTGTAGCATAAAAAGCGCTTTATATTTCATGTACGTATAGAGTGTTAACACGATAAAGCGATTAAGCGGCTCTAGGCGTCTGTCGGAACTGCGTCGCATATGGCATCGACCGCAGGGTGCATTTTCTTTTTTTTTATTCGTGACCACGGCATCCGGACGCAACTGGCGACGTGCGAGATAAAAGGATTTTAAATATAGAACGGGGAAAATGTAACGGCTATTTTGTTCCTCATGTGGCTTGTTAGTAAAAGCTTGGATTACCGCAATATGCGCTTTAAAGTGGTGCAAGCGAGACCTTACTTTGTGCACCAAGAGAAGTACCTACAATCATTTAGCTGAGAGAGACATTGCAGTGTTATAGCCATTGCATACGACTGATAACTAATGACAGTCAGTTGTTATTTGAATATAGGACAAAAAATTTGAAACTTGTCAATTTGCTGAACAATCCGTTTCTTTCACTGTACATTTTGTATCATTTGTTTTATTATAATGTGTGTTTTAATTAGTGGCAGACTGGCAACATGAAAGTCATTTGTGAATCATGTTTGTTGTTTGTTATATTTACGTTTGAGTTGTTTACGTTTCAACTGAACGTTGAAATGGAGATTGTCTGTGTGATTAAACGTTCTGTAAATGAAAGTGGAGCAGATATAAATTAACTTCAAAACTGATTTGTTTTCTTTTTAACCGACTTCATGATTAGAAATGTAGAATATAAATCATTTCTAGCATATTTCAAAACCACATTAACTCTTAAATTTTATTTTTATTTTTTTTTGTTTGTTAATTTTATTATTTTTCTTTTTCTTTACAGGAGCTGGATGTGTAGCTGATATCATTATTTTAACAAGTTTCTTTAAGTTTTCTTCATGGTTTCATGTAAGTTTTATTTTATTTTTGGTTCTTTATTTTTATTTATTTTACGTTTTATGTTCATATGTACCGTTTACTAACACATTTCTTTACAGAAGCTAAGTTTTCCTAAAAGTTTTTAAGAACAAAAGGAGTAATCATAACCTCTGAACCTTTACGCTCAATTTTCATAAACCAAACGAATATTATTATCGCATAAACACAAGACCATATCCTCGAAATCCGGGCCATGTCACCCGGAATTTTTCCATTTCCGTAAACGGACATGTCCCTGCACAGGACGGTCAGGACAATTCAATTTGACGTTATTTTCCGGATGTTTGACATAAAGCTCTCCCTGACAAGAAATGCCGTAAAAATAATCCCGTGAACCGGGTTCGGTATCCCGGCTATCTATCCCAGCGAATCTTTCTATAGGGCTGGGATAACAGGGTTCCCGGAAGGACTAGATGCGGAATTTGCTGTAGATTTCTTTAAGATCCGCTTAAATATGGTCTGACAAATTTAGGGTTCATGGGGCGGAGTAATTTTGAAATATTAGTCATTGATTGGACCGCCATATTTACAAAGGTTACCTTAAAGAGGAACATTTTAATTTAATACTTTTGTCAAAAAAGATATCTTTAAAACAAAAAATTTGGTAATACACATAATTTAAACGCAGTAGCATTATTTGTAGTAGGCAATCATATTTTCAACTCACCACCACTTCAATAAGCGAAATATGCAATAAATAATTACACTTTTTTTTTTTAAGGATGGGAAATCATCAAATGACTTCTTCCGCTCTGGGTGGAGCGGAAAGGCGTGTCTGACTCTTACTTCTAAAGCCCTTTGCGTTCCAGGGCCGCGGTGACTCTTTCGAACAAATTCCGCAACCAAATAATTACCCCTCCCTTCATAAAATAAAATAAAACAAAACACAATGCGTTAAAAAAAAACAAAATACCTCTATCAACTCCTTTGCATGACAAATGTCATACGGAAGCGCTGAGTAATTCGCGAACATTTTATGTTGACCATAAAACCTCCCAATTCCAAGGTTTTAAGGCCTTGGTTACCCGCCAAGGTAACCGAGTTCCACCCGGAAGGTCCAAGGTCATTGCAGCGAACTGACGTAGGCATCTACTTCCTCGGAAAAGGGCATAAAGTTATTCTCATGACTTATTTATCGATTCTTTGGTACAAATTGCTGGTGAAGTGGTGAGTTATTGCTAGATTGTATAGAGCGGAAGTCTAATATTTTCCTTATTATGGGCATGCAATTATTTGATGAAGCTGTACCGGATGTTGTTTTCTTGGAACTGGTTTTATTGGCATATTAAAATACAAGTTATGTTCAAGTAAGATTGCATGTTTGGTAACCTTTCTGCATTAACCCAGTTAATTTAAGTTCTGATAAAACATGGAAAAATATTCCATCGTTCACTGATTTAAAATCGATAGCCACTTCTTCAGACCACCCCTCTGATTGAATAATATCGTTCGGAAAAGTAACAAAACATCTGATTGTCAAAGAGCTGTCCTCGCAGAAGCTTCTCTAAAAGCAATTAAGCCGTAATTGAGGGTTCTAGTTTGCCTCGATACTTGTGCCGTTATTAAGGAGAACACCCTTTTAATATTGGGTACTAAGGAACTGGTTTGTAGACACATTATGTTTACTAACAGCCTTCAATACGTAGCAGATAATTAAGTACGTATGAGAGAATTAACGAGCGGTAATGACAGTTTTATATGCTCTTTCCGTTCTCGATAAGATCTTGCAAATCCTCCATAGAAGCAAAGATACCACTCAGTGGTGGTTGATCTTCGTGACTATATAATATACAAAGACAACATTCCCGTTAAAGAGACAACATCGTATGACGGCTGGTTTTCGAGTACAGTTTTGATGCGAAAAAAAATCTGATTGTCAAAGAGCTGTCCTTACAGAAGCTTCTCTAAAAGCAATTAAGCCGTAATTGAGGGTTCTAGTTTGCCTCGATACTTGTGCCGCTATTAAGGGAAACACCCTTTAATATTGGTACTAAGGAACGGGTTTGTAGACACATTATGTTTACTAACAACCTTCAATACAAAGCAGATAATTAAGTACGTATGAGAGAATTAACGAGCGGTAATGACAGTTCTATATGTTCTTTCCGTTCTCGATAAGATCTTGCAAATCCTTCATAGAAGCAAAGATACCACTCGGTGGGAGTTGATCTTCTTGACTATATAACATACAATGACAACATTCCTGTTAAAGAGACAACATTGTATGAAGGCTGGGTTTTGAGTTCAGTTTTTCGAAAAATCGACCAAGAGCAAAGCAATAAGCATCATCAAGGACCACAGATCGAAAAAAATTGCGGTAATCCGCAGTCTATTTAAATAATTACCCCTTCCTCCAACTAGTCTCGCAAGGTAAAACTTAACATAGTGCAATTAGAAATTCTCGGTTAATATATTACAGTTAGCATAGAATGGTCCTTTCATCCGAAGGTCTGAAGTATAACTGGAGCAGTACATCCTTGACACGCCCTTGGTGACCGCATCACATGTGCCTAGGAAATGTACAGCAAACATTGATATGGTAAATGGTTTATTAAACAAGCTTTAGGGTTCCACAGGGAAACGTCGTTTCTTCAATTTACTTGAGTTAATAAACTAGTGGAAAGTTATAAGCTGAAATGTATTAAGGCACATTGGAATTTGTTTATAGTTATTAGTGTCGCAACGAATAAGGTACATTAATCCTCTCGATCGAATGTCAATCATAACGTATTATAGTGCCCAAGTGTGTACGCAGTCACAGGTGCTTTTTCTGTTCCTTCATTCTTATAGTCCAATGGGATTGACGTGGTTTCCGAGGCGAGGAAACCACGGGTTGTCACACAACTAATATGCACGGCAGTCGCGTTTGAGGCCATGCGACCAACGGGGCTGTTATGGTACATTTTCCGTCATTCGACCAATAGCATTCCAGTTAGATAGCTTCTCCTATTGCAAGTCATTTTACCTACAAGGGCTGTTCTCATCCAGTAGCTATCAGCCACCTTGCTCCCAATCCTGAAATTTTAGTCTTTGATTACCGATCAGTCACTAATCAAGAACATGACAAATGACAATTTCAATCATTGCCACTCCAGCTTGCTTATTCTTTGTGCGACAAATATATCGGCAATCCGTCTCGGATCCCCTTATTACGAGTTCGTTCCACAGCAAAACTACCAAGAATAGTTTATCAATAACTGCCTGAATGACTTTGAATTCAATTGCAAGTTGCAGGTCTTACAAGTATTTACAAGATAAGCAGGTGATTAGAAGGTTGTTCATAATCAGGATATTACCTTGTATACTGCTTGTATTAGTCAAATGAATGTGATGTTTAATTGAAGGTTTTTTGATACATTATTCAGTCTTCATTTCTAGTGTAAGATAACTTGATCAGCAAGGTTTTTCTTGCTAGCTTATATTTTTTATAAATATTAGAATTTTTTTTGGCTTGCCTTTGTCCATTATCTCACCTGATGGAAAGTGATGATGCGGTCGAATGAGCGCGCTTGCCTAGGAGTAACCTCTTGACTTAAGCTTAATTCACAATTAAAGTTTAGGTTCCTGAGCAGTGTTCTTCGAAGACTCTGTAAGGACGTTTCTCGGGATCTTGCTGGAAAAGGAATAAGATGCTTTTCCATTTCATACTGACTGCACCAGTTTGAAGCTTGAATATTAACTAAGAAAATAATAACACCAAAGTGTAGTGCAAGCAAGACTTTAATTAAACTTATGTTTGCAAATTGCAATCAACATTTCAATCGACAAAACCTTTGTTTTTCTTTCTTCTTAAAACATACTCCAAGCTCAGGCAACGTTTACCAATTTAATTTACCTTGATAAAATTTCACAGACGAATGCTTTTAATATTCCCGTCGTACGTAGAAAAATGTGAGCAGTTTTTTATGAGGGAGGCAAAATAGAGGCTTCTCCTCTTACGTTATAATATAATCCGAAAAAATTAAGTGTACATATAATATTCTCTTCGCTCGGTGTAATATCTTGTGGAACATGATAAGGCTTTGTTGGCAGGTCGTTAGGGTATCCTTGGAGACTCGAGACCTCGAAGCCAGGTCGTGCAGGGTTAGATAACGCCTTTATGGGTACGATACCAGCAGATTCAATTAAATGTGGCGTTTTTAGGGATGGCTGTTTGGTTCTTATCTTGAACGAATCTTGAAGTGAAAGAATGGTTGTTTGCGATAAACTTTGCTTTCCTTACTTCAGTTACAATATTTTTGTTTACTTGAAAATTGCGAAAATTAACGGATTATTATGCTTATTGTACAGTTTAACCACAGGCCAACCACAGTTAAACCATTATTTTTAAACTGATATTTTGGTCATAGGCAAGCCAAATTATTATTTTCCACTTAGTAACATTAGCTATTATAAATAACAAATTTTCCTTAAAAACTGCACCTACAATTTACGAGTATTCCATTCATCTAGCTAAAGTAATGATGTACGACACTTATAAATAATGTTAATAAACAATCTAACACTCATTCCAAAATGTTCAGTAAACCATTCTTTTTAAACTGATATTTTGGTCATAGGCAAGCCAAATGATTTTTTTCCACTTAGTAGCATATAATAACTAATTTTTCCTTAAAAAACTACCTACAATGTACGAATATTCAATTCATCTAGCTAAATTTAAGCCTTCCGTAACAAGACTATCAAATGACGTTGTTCCGTACGTGATTTATCTTGCATCAGGTACGGAACCTCAGGCTTAGTGACGGAGCATAGACAACACCCACACTCAGACAGAACATGTCTATCTACATACGTATGTCGTTGTCGTGTCTATGGATATGGTACTCTCGCACCGTAAGAAAGTTGATCTTTGAGTTATTAACCTTTCTCTAATATGTTTTTAACTACAGTTAACACTAATGAAGCTGTTCAGGCTATACTTTCTCTATCACATGAGAACTTGAATCATCCTTTTCTATTTCAAGGTACGATTCAAATTTTCAATAGTCGAGTTTTTAATTGGTAACGTAAATAATAAATACGACATGTGGGCATTTCAATACATTGATTTTCCGGTCATTCATGTTAAAAATACTTTTGGACAATAGAAGGAGGTAAAACTTATGAAAGGAAGGAAATTAAACAAATTAAGGTACAATCTATTTTAGACTTTGAAGGGTTTTTTTATGTACAGCGTAAATAAATGGGTCCGTTGAGCGATCTGCAAAAACATGAACTATTTAGCTATGCAGAACGGAAACTTGGATATAAATCTCTCCGAGCATAAATTGGACAAAGTATTGCAACATAACTCATCGTAGAATTTTGATGGCGTTTTTTCCGTGAATTTGTAGTCTCGTCGCAACCTCGCTTGTTTATATTCCGCTGTTTTTACAGGGCTTTATTAACTTTTTAATTGGTTTGAAGATAAATCATTATGCAAGATCATTAATGGCACGTCGCTTGTTCCAATTTTTACAAGCTTAACGATATTAATGACGATTGCTAGATATAAGAGCTTCTAGACAAAGGGATTTTTGATCAGTAATACAGTGATAACGATGGGCGAAAAGTTTTAAATAAGTACCAGAAATGTCACGTGGTCAAATCAATCAAATGGTCCACTAATCGTGTTCATCCCTCGTTAATTACCATGATCTTGGCATTTCGGCAATCGCTAATGCCGATAGAATGCCACTTTATCTAGAACCTACCATATTGTTTTGTTAAATCTTGCTGCTTCGTTACTGTCATAGGTCACACACGTAAGAAGATTATGTTTTGTGGCTTGAGAGTCTTAATATAATCTTTTTATTTTTTAATAATGGGATATCGCCAAATGACTCCTTCCGCTCTGCGCGAAGCGGAAGGGAGTGTCAGACTATTACTGACTAAAACCCATCCGTGTTCCTCCCAATGCCCTTTGCGTTCCAGGGCCGCGGTGACTCTTTCTAACAAATTCCGCAACCCTAGCAGTCATATCTAATCCCCCTCCCTCTCTCCGCAGTCATATATAATCTTGGATTCTGAAAGCTAACATTCCATGTTGGCATATTCATCAACATCGTTCTAAGGTTCTTATTCAATATCTCTTACCTGCATGTCTACATCTGTACCATCCCACATCTCGTTAAACCTCTCCTATATAGTCATGTGACCTTAGATACAAATCCATCGTTTTTTGGCTGTCTTCTGTTCGCGAATATTTTAACTCATCATCAGAATAAACTATCAACCATGCTCCCAACTTACTTATTTTAAACTTTGTCACCTAAAAATCTATTTTGCTTTTTCATTTCCTCTCTATCTTATTGGCCAGTCTTACCTAAGCTTTCAGAATATCTTATTTCTCCTGTGGCACTGTCGAGGCACGTTAATAGCACCTGTCTTAGAACACAATTGAATTTTATACTGTCACGTAACTAAGGATCAAAGTGGCTTAACTTCGCTGAATCGAATTGCTGGAAAGTGCCAGAAAAGAATAGCTGTCTAATATAATTTGGTGAAGTATAGTTTTACAGGTTATCAACCCGCTTCAAACAAGCTCTTATAGACTTTAAGTAAACTCTTTAAGAAGACTATGATAGTCAAGAAATGCAGAGGTATTCGAAAAATCGGCTGGGATAGGTAATAATTGCAGACAGTTAACTTCAGTTAATTTTGTTTACGGGCCTTCCCATACACTACCCGTCTAGCCAGTTTTGCACTCCATGTTATTAATTGCCCACGGAAATACTACTTCGGTAGTAAGTACCAACTTGATATTTTTTTTGCCAAGCTAATTCCATGAATACACATCAAAACCCATAATTATAAAACCTTCGGTACCAAATAACACGCGTTCCAAATTCCTGAAATGAAATTCACCGAATTCTATGTTCAATTGGAAATAAATTTTGCGAATAACTTCCGTATACAGCTGAGTACCAACACAAGTACTTTGATAAAATCGTTTGTACCAGGAACGGGTCTCATTGGGGTAAATCAGGGAAAGGAGTATTTGAGGTTGTTGACCCGGCATTATTCCCTGAACCCGCTTCCCCGGGTCCTATTACTTTACAAAATAAATTCGATGTGAGAGCTTTAAATTCTATTACGCTTTTTTCGTTGTTTTTCGTAATGAAATTCTTGCGCATAGCTATGTCTGCTTACAAAGCAAAGCTTTCAAATAATCTAATATTTTTCCCGACATTGTGCTTGAAACATCTGTTATTATACTACATACCTATATATCTATTTAGCTTCTTCATCTTCGGGCCGACTTCCACCACTGCTGGGAATAGGAGTCCTTGTGGGATGACAACTTGTTAGGTCTCGGATTTTAGGTGATCTGGTCCTCGATTTTCCAATAGTCTTGAAGCTTTCAACACTGTCACTATCGTAATGATATATTAGTCTAGTCTAATTTCCTTGTCATACTCTGTGAAGTAGTTGTTCAATTTCTGCCGGCTCCAATTAAGTTAAAGCGTGGTACCGATGCCGCTATTCTCTTTTAATTTCAGCGGCTCCACCCTCTTCATTAAGAAATAAAGCCAAATCCTGCTATCCAAAATGTCCACCCTGTCAAAATATTTCTATAAGACCCGTATCGTACTATTTTTTCATCAGGGGTCGCTGGATATATTTCCTATAACCTGATAGAAAGGTGATTGACACGAAGGTCGGAATAGGCTTTATCGCACGCACCTAATACTAAGCTACCATTTACGTAGCTACGTAGGTTGATCCGTAATTATATCAGAAATTGAACTACGCATGACTGAATATTAAAAGACATATTATCCGGTAAAGATTAGACCTCTAATCTCGTTTCTGGTGTGGGTGTTACTAATTATGTCACGGAGAGAAGAGCAGCCGTTCACCAGTCGGTTAAAGAACTCAAAATAGTCGATACTGGGGCTAATACATAAATTTGCCTAGAAACATCGACATGCGGAAGGTCGAAAGACGGGTGTATGACCAGCACAGCACCGGTCGCTTAAATTTGTAAATGTATAATGAGTCAACTATAAATATCAACACCACATGACAAACACAGATAGCCTAGTTACAAGTACACAGGTAGACCCGACCTCTCGACATAACCTCACCAGCCTTTTATGGCGCCCATGGGAAATGTATGGGGTATTCTATTTTTAGCAGAAAACACGGACAAAATTCAACTTACCTACAAATAGTAAAAGAAACCTCATTCTGGAGCAAATTGTATTGGATTTAAGTGTTACCGAAGTCTTAAGGAAGTGTCGGTTTGTTTGTTTACCATTCCCTGTGGTAACATCGGTAAATTGGACAGTGAATAAGGAAGGAACTTCATACATTATCTATCCCTGTCGCACATTACAACAGGCGACGCCAACATGGGGATTGTCGAAGTTAACTTGCAGGAGACTTATCACGTTCATTTAGCTGACTCCTCTGTTTGCCGTCTTCTTTCAGGCCAGTCCAGTAACTGGATGTTCTTGAGTCCTCAAATGCTTTGGGAGTTCGAGACTCGGTCGTCGTGCTACTACTGATGAAAAAGGATGAATATCTCTGTATGTTTTTAGAATATATGAAAATGTGGTGAGGAAAACTTTGAGTATGAATGTGGATAGCTATAAGAGGAGGAGGAGACCAAAGAAATGGTAGAAGGACTGTGTGGTAGATGATATGATTAGAAAGGGAGTGATTACTGAGATGACGACTAAAAGATTGAGCCGACCCCAAACACAGGATTATTATTTTAGCATATATATGTATTTTATTAGTATTATATTTATATACAAGTTTTGTATTCTTTTCGGAACAAAAGCCTGTTTTTATTTTTATTTGTTGTACACCTACCACAGTGTAGTCTTTTTAACCCAAAGTTTGTCTGGTAGAGAATGCCTTGATGCATTAAGTCCGCCCATGTACCACTATTGTACATAAAGTTTAAATAAATCAATAATTATGAAGCTTGTATCAGTTAGTTAGTCAGATGGTCGATGGAGCCGAAAAGTTCTGGAGACACAGCGTTGGAAGACCTCCCCCGCAAGGTGAACCGACGACCTGGTAAGGGTCGTGAATAGCCGATGGATGCAAGACGCACAGGACCGTTTGTTGTGGCGACACTTCGAGGAGGCCTCTGTCCAGCAATGGACGTCGTTCGGCTGATATAATTATGATGATATCAGTCATATTCGTCGTTGTTTCTATGGAAAATAATGTAGTAAACAAAGCCTCAAATAACTTAATGAATACAAGCCATGTTTTCTCGTCCAGCAGGTGTGGTAAATGTCAAGTCGTTCGTTATTCCGACTTTTGCGATGCTTGTAATGAGTGCGACCGTTTGTTTATGCTTCTTGCCTCAATGAAGCGTTCTAATGAACGCTACTGTCATTCGGAACGGATGTTTCAGGACGGAAATGTAGGTCGAGAGAGTTTTTTGAAGAGGATTTCAGACCTTTGGGCTTAATTAAAGCTTTTTGTGGTGGCGTTTGAGTATTCGCTTTGATTCGAGTGCTGCGTTTGAAAGAGATAATTGGGAGCTTCTGGATTCGCTGGAAATATGGTTGAAAATTCACGCCAACCTACTTATTAATAAACCCTAGTAACCTCAAAATAATGTTTAAACAAAATAAATATAGTACCCCCTTTTGTGGTCTCAGTGGTTTTAATTGTGTTACAATAATGCAATATCTGAGTAATGTTTTGAGTCATATTGGACATGACAATGTTTACGATATACAAGGCTTTCGTAACTCAATTATAATGCCTATTTACGTTAGGAGAGTGAGGAGGGCCCTCAGTTATGCTAACATTGTCGAAAACACTCATGTCACAGACATGCCTACGTAAAATTGTAGGTATAGGAACTTTTGAATTAGTCCTGTTACTCACTGAATGAACTAATTCAGCGTTTGCATGTCCGAAATACATGTGTTACAAATTAAAGCATCCGTAATTGGGACACTTGTTACAATTACAGTTCCAGACACTTTACAAATGAGAGTTTCATTTGTGACATACTCAAAATCACATAAATTCTCGCAAATATATTGGAATCGGCTTCCAGTCAAACCGGATGTATCTGAGTACCAGTGTTTTACATGGAGCGACTGCCTATCCGGCCTCCACAACCCAGTAACTGGGAAACGCGGTACTTCTTGGCAATAGGTGTCAGATTTTCTGGCTTCTAAACATCCGTAATGACTATCAGAGATCTTCAAATGACAGCTAGGACCAACGACTTAATGTGCTTTCTAAGGCACTAAAGAAATAGTCACGTTTGAGAAGAAAGCCAATAATAATAATAATAATAAATATTATTTCAGACCACAGAAAAGATCCATATGTTGTTAGTAAAAGTCTTAACCTAGTGTTAGTAAAAAACACACTATTTACAAAATTAAAACGACTGACACCTACGTGTGCAGCCGTATCCAGTGAGCCAGCATGGAGCTGTCCCACCTATCACACATACTCAGGATGCTATGGGAGCTTTTTTTCCTTTGTACAAATAAAGAGTTAAGAAAGCAATAAATGAAGGTGTCACATCTATCAGCCAGACTGCTTGGCGACAAATGGGCTCAGACTAATAAATGAGGAGACGGGACTCACCTTTGAATATTTAACTTGCTCGAGTGAACAAACATGTTGATGTGCGCTGTGGACGTTCTATTTTGTATTGTGTTCACTATAGTAGGCGCCAGATAAATGTGGAATAAAGTATATTGACCTTTCCCTAATAACTGTTCATAGGTACCTAAACAATTAAATATGAATCGTTTTTCATTATTAGACAATGTTAAGGATCACGAGAGATGATGATTCGGGACAGCTTTGTGTCATTAATTCCGTTTTTCAAATTAAAAATGTCAATAATTGTAGGTGGGTCAATGACCGTTATTCCACGATTATCTGGCGCCTACTATAATAAATTTCTTGATAATTTAGAATAATGCTTTCTATCATATAGGAGCTCGTGGCTAAATAAAAACAGCCACATGGGTCGATCTTCAAGGTTAAGCAACGCTAGTCACGTCAACCTTCACATACCGAGACTCCTCCGTGCCTCGGAAAGCACGTTAGGCCGTTGGTCCCGGCTGTCATTTGTAGACCTGTAGGCAGTCGTTACGAATAGTAAGAAACCAGAAAATCTGACACCAGTCTTGCCAAGGAGTACCGTGTTACCCAGTTAATGGGTTGTGGAGGTCTGGTAGGCAGGCGCTCCAAGTAAAATACTGGTATTCAGCTGAATCCGGTTTGTCTGGAAGCCGACCCCAATATCGTTGGGATGACTAGGCGATGATGCTTCTTCTATCATATGGGTTGTGAAAGCTTCGGCAGTCTTGCTGATTCTTTTGTCTTTGCTCAGTCTACATCTACCATCTCTAAAACCGACTGTTGACGTTAATACGAAGATTTTCTCAATAGTATTAACACCATCATCATTTTAGAAAGACGATATTCTCACCTTTGAATATTTAACTTGCTCGAGTGAACAAACATGTTGATGTGAGCTATGGGCGTTCTATTTTGTATTGCGTTGTGTTCAATAATACATTTCTTGATAACGTAGAACAATGCTTCAGCTATGGTATGGGGTTGTGAATGCTTCGTCAGTCATGCTGACTCTTTTGTCTCAGTCCACATCTACCAACTCATAAACGATCATATTGAACAGTGAGTAGTTCATAGGTAAGGTGTTCCTAAAAGCAATATCCTCATCATCATCGTTTATTTATTTATTTTATTTTATTTCAATAAGTACAGTTACAGACTAATATAATTCAGCACAGCTATGAATAATATACATAACATAAATCTGAAGTCCAATTATTACTGTAAACAGCGTTCAATGTCTAATATGCTTCATTAGTGACAGTTAAGGTAAAATAATATGGAGAAGTTACTTATTGATAGTGTTGTAATTATAATTTATACTAAGAAGTTCTAAATTCGTAAAACTGTTTAAAAACAAGTCCACCTTAGAGCATATTGCATTATATTGACTGCACATTCTGGACAACGGATTGTTTTCAGAAACATTATTGTCACTAGCGAGAATAATGAATAATTGTGGAACACGCACAGATCGAGTTGGTATTTTTTGTTGAAGACGATATTCTTGTAAAAATAGGCGTAGATGTAGGTAGACATATGATTTGTCTGTAGTATGTCCTTCTGTAGACATTCTTGCAGAAAATTTGAAGCTACGTACTATACCTAACTGTTGAAAGTCCAGTGCATTAGTAATGGTATTCAGTAAAAATCTCGCCCTAAAACCTTGGGTGGAGTGAACATGAAGTGAGCTGTCAATCCTTGCAATCAAGGTGGATCGAACGTTTTTAGCTCACTCCACTTAAGTTTTCGTGGTGAGATGTTTATAAAATGGACCTGCTGAAGTTAGTTTATGCAGAAGTAACTTTGTAAACTGGTCATAACGTAAACATTGGCATTTCAAATATTCATTTTGCAAACAGCTGCAGTTGTTTCACGTTTACGGCCATTTTGCGAAGCTTACGAGTTACGACTCTTTACCTTACAAAGTGTGGGCAATTCTGATATTTTATCATCAGAACCGACTGCCATAACATTTTTTCATATATTTTATGTCTTTATTCAAGAAGAGATTGATTGGTTCAAGGTATAACTTTACGATACTGTATCAAATTGAGTTTTTTTGTGCGTGGGCGGATGAAAAGATTGGCCAATTTAAACTTTCCATTTTTTTAACAATGCAACAACACATCAATTAAAACATTTTTTGATAAGACAGGAAGCAAATAAAATTTTACTATATTTTATAAATCAATCAGTAAATTAATTAGTACAAAACGTTAGGTAAATAAATGGCTTTCGTTACTCACTGAATATAATCAGAAAATACTTTCTACGGTACACAGGCATTAAGTAATGATTTCCCTCCCTAAAGGCCACATGAAAGACGTTCACGGTCATGACCATGAGGTCAATCACTCCCATGAAAGTAAAAGCCGGTTCTTTTTATGAAAACACCTTGCTATAATCTGTATTTTCTTTATAGCCAACAAGCTTTAATGTTTTTTCCATATCCGTTTGGCGTGGCTAGCGATTTTATCGAAAACTGCTGGGCCAATTTTTCACTAATGATATTTTTGGTAAAAGGTATTGTTGTTTATGTATTTTATTTTATGGACCCTAGGTGCTTGAAACAAAGGATTCAATTAGATTAAAAGCTAGGTTTTTAGTATCACCGTGATTGTTGAAGCCAAGTGAATATAAACTATGGTTTTAAGTAAGCCAGCGACTTCGTACGCGCATATACCGTTTTTTCCCATTCCCGTAGGAATTTCCCAAGAATTTTCCAAATCTGACTGTTGGTTCCAGAAATTAGTGTGTTCAAACAAACATACAAACAAACTACAGCTTTATTATATTAATATTGATGTGATGAGAAGGTGTCATTCGATGGCTACAGAAAAGACAGGGAGAGATAGGCCCTTGGGCCACAAACCTGGATGTCCAGTAAGAACTAATTACATGGGGGCTCGTGTCAGATGAAGATGATACCCTTAGCCCACGGAAAAGGCGGAAAAAAAGAACAAAAAAAAAAAACAAAGGCCATTGAGCTTTCGCAAGGACGAGTTTCGAAGTTTACGTTAAAATTCAGAGATAGCCAGACGACGATACGACAATAAATCAAAATACTGTCAATAATTAGTATTGCCAGTGTTTTGATTTACTGTCGTATGTTGGAATATATTGTCTTTTGTCATAGATTTCTGCAACAGACTGCTTGGAATATTTCGTCAGATTAGTTTTTTTTTAAGTTTTATGTAATTGGAAAGTTTATTTTTAATTTCTGTGACAGGATTTATAATAGTTTCAAAATATTTATTGTCGTATCGTCATCTCCACCTTGTATTCCATTCTGTCATCATACTCATCATACGACTCTATAGTTACTTAGATCATAGTTAATCCATTAGTCATAGATTATTTCATGTTCGCAAGTCGGTGTCCAGTCCAATTAGGTTAGTGGTGTGACTACGACATAATCGGTCTCTTTGACGCATACCCATCACTCACTTTGTTTGTATGTTTAAAGAATGAGCGGGCTTTTTAATTTGTGTAAGGGTTTCTACTGAGAAAGGGGGCGAAGTGTCGATGTATCATCCTCTTTAAGGCTGTATGTTATCGTATATAGACATAGAGTGTAGTGTTGAGCATCTGTTTTTTTTTTCGCTATTTTGCTCCCGTATTAAATGTTGTTTATAATAATAAGTACAATGATCACTTTTCAGGTTTTGCGGTTAATCTGTCACACCTTGTGTGTGTGTCCTTCTATGAAAACGAGCTGTCGTACCGTTGTCGCAATGTCACGTCGCTCTTGGCTCCGGTAGCTTTTAGCTGTCTAAATTTCAGTTTCTGGGAAGAAATTATCGTATAACTATCAAGCGCTCTTTCAGCGGTAATTTAAACCGCTCACAGCAGTTATCACGTGATTTGTCTTTAATTTGTGACGCGTTGGTAAATTAGTCATTAGTACCTGGATGACCGAGCTTTGCTCGGTTTTCTTTTTTGACAAACGTTTTCTAAAAATGAAACCCAGCTAGATCGATGTATCGCCCCCAAAACCCCCTGCATACAAAATTTACCTTATTAAGTAAACTATAAAATTAATTCTACTATAAATCATCGATTTTAGGAAAAGGGTTTTTTCATACAGCTAATACGTACGTATTGCTTGTACACCTAGCGTTAAAAAGACCACTAAAGTAATAAATCTTACGATGGGTTATAAAACTATCCTCATTTATTAATTACAATTAACTAATAAAATTATTATTAATTTTAACGATACGACGGCAAATTATAGTGTTGGCCATCGTTTTTAAACACTGTTGATATTTTCGTTTAAAGACTTGTCTGTTTATAAACGGACGAGTCGTAAAACATAAGGAACCGTGGCTAACGTTATTTTTTCTAATAAAACTAAATAAAATGTCAATGTTAATTTATTATAGCTCGTAAAACTAAACAAGGAGCTTTAATACGAAATATCCCAAGTAATATGATAGCTAGGGTGATCCTGAAATATTGTGTAATAAAAACCGATGTCGTTGTAAAGGGGCATATATGGCTAAAGGAGATTTCACATTTTTGTGAAGATGAGGATTATTGATCTTTGAAAAATGTAGCCACCCATTGCTGTGTAGATTATAATATTATTATATCCAGCCTGAACTGTCTCACTTCGCGGCAAAGGTCTCTACCTCTAGTGATTCCATTGTTCCCGGTTCTGCACAACTAGAGTCACTTATATTTTAATTTTAAATTTGACGTTCAAAAGTGCCTTTAAATGGTTTAGTTGAAATAAATGAATTGACTTTGACTTCGTCCCGCCGTTTCCTTCGCGGCCTGCCGCGGCCCCGTCTCGCGATTTCAGACCAATTTTGTGTTTTAGGGGCACACTCGACTGGCACTCGATGGGCATGCGACAGACATGACCAGCCAGGGCCCATTAAACTGCACAGCCTTCTTAGCCATGTCAACGATCAGAGGGCCGAGCCCGAATGTTTTGACTTAAAGTAACGTAACAGTATCGTTAATTTGAGTGAATTTTACTATTATAATACTCGTTTTGCACATCATTAATATTTATTTGAATTGGATACCGTATTCATATTTTTGTATGATACAAATTGTGTATGTCGCATATAATTAAACCAACATAGTATGGGTATTTTAGTTTTTTATATTCAAAATTTACGTTGACGATACTGTAACGTAACTCATAAGTCAAAATATTCGTGCGTTTATGCGTTTGTAAAGTAAATCTAACAGAAGTCTGTCAATCATTTTGCTTAGCTCTATTTCGACACCCGCATATAAGTTACTTATTCTAAAAATGCATAAAGTCCGCCTTGTATTGCAAGAAATGTAACATACAATGCAATTAAAGTATTAATAAATAATCGCGATGAACTTAAGGCTATGTTAATGTAATTATACTCGTATTATGGTATGACGTTTGTCCCAGTTACTTTGACATTTAATACTATAGGCAAGTAATGCAGTTCTTACCTTTGAACTACTTTATGGGTATTTTAGTTTTTTATATTCAAAATTTACGTCTACGTAATACAAAAATAATGTCACTTTTTATTATTTATTTTATTAGTCAACTACTTTCTGACGTCAATATGTACATGTACAATGTGTAACAGAATAAACGCAATACCTTTTTTTTTTTTAAGGATGGGAAATCATCCAATGACTTCTTCCGCTCTGGGTGGAGCGGAAGGGCGTGTCAGACTCTTACTGACTAAAACCCATCCGTGTTCCTTCTAAAGCCCTTTGCGTTCCAGGGCCGCGGTGACTCTTTCGAACAAATTCCGCAATACGCAATACCTCTTAAGGGGTGATTTTACTCATCATTATGAACAAATTTTACTATGGGACCAACACTGAAATCGCGAAAATAAATCGACTGCCCCATACATTTCTGTGCACATACATAACTCGACAAAATGTACCTACTGCACAGCATTTTTTTTCGTGGTTTCGGGTTTGGTCCCATAGTAAAAGTTGTTCATAATGATGAGTACACAATGACCCCTCAAGAGGTATTGCGTTTATTCTGTTACACGTTGTATAATGTTGAGTGGGTTTGTTTGGAAAGCTCTTTGAACAGTATCAGAATTTAAGGATTTTCTCAGAACTTAATAATGGTAAAAATGCTCCACAGTAAGCTTTTTCTGATTGCCGACGAACTGAAATTGTTCCAACTAAACGATACGCAATTATAAGTTACCAAAATAAACGCTATTAGGACTTAACCTTATCGCGTTTTGGAATCATTAAAAGCAATTACCTGCATAGTATGGGCGGACAGTTTATTATTATTTTGTACATGTTGTGTTCCACAACATGTAAAAATATTAAGAAAAAGTAACCTTAATTAATGTTATTAATTTAATAATATATTATTATCTTTGACAGCCTTATTTGATACTACGACACAATACTTTTAACCTTCAATATCTTAACAAAAAATTGTTATCGTCCAGCTGTGATTGAAGTTTTAATAGGCATCTGTTTTAACATCCAACGGTGGACTCACCTATCCATGGCGGACTTTATAAATAAATCTATTTTATGTACTTAGAGACAGTTTCGTTCTGGAAGCACGTGGATCGATATGGTGGCGTGTGTCACGCAACTAGTGATGTAGTACGTATGCCGTACCTGTACCTAGTATCCGTAATTCCGTGTACACATCCGCGGATATCAACGTCTTTCTAAATAATTACCAGGTATTAGTAGGATGATTTCAAATTACCATTTGGTATGTACTCGTGTATGGTCCTAAAAGTTTATGAAAAAATATATTATACATCATGATCCTCAAACGGACACGATTTTCTTGATTTATATGGAATATCAAGCTTCTATAATGTGTTAAGCCGTTTTTTACGATTAAGACATGAATACTTACAATAAGTTCTTGCATAATATGTATATAGCTGTCTGCGGACTTAACTTTTCGTTCCATTGTCACATCTCTACTTGTAATGTTGGTCGACACCTAACAGTGGATGCCTTACATTTACGCGTTCTTTAATTTCTGTGTGTTCACACAATTTACGGGTGTTTGTGAAAGTAGTGGGGAGTTTTCCCCACTGTTTTATGCACGTTTTTCTGCATATTTATGAGCAAACGCTTCATCAAGCTTATCCTAAAGCTTAATTTTACAAGCTGGTAGTTAAGCAACCATTGTAACTAAGTTCTATTTCACGAATGCCCATTCAAAAAGAGCACATTGGAAATGTTTTTTTTCACAAAAATATTGAAATAAGGCACCAAATACAAGAAAACATAAATCATACTACATGAATAATAAGAAAGAACCGAGGGACCTGATAGGGCCAGACATAAAGCCTTACAAGACCACGAAATAATATCTTTATGCCACGAACGCTAATAGAATACCAAACGAGTACAAAATAATACCACATTTGCCTGATATTCTATTATTCATGAGCACAAATTATTAGTGGTAAGGGGACTATTCTTTATCGACTGTCCTTTTTGAAAAAAAAGAATGTGGAAAATGAAACCATTTTTGGGCCACTCGGGAAGAGAGACTTTTCAATGCGGCGGCCAACGTATAATTAAACACTTTTCAACGCGGCGATCAATCAATAAATGTATGAAACGTTGGTTGGTTGGCCGCTAAGTTGAAAAATGTTGAAACCAGTATCTGACGGTTGCAAATGGTCAGTGTGAAGGACAGCTGAGACTACGATATAATAATAAATATCGCAGCACTGCGGTTGTCAGGGACATTGTCTGTGAATCATTCATGCTCCAAGAATTCTCGCTTCTTTTTTCTTGTAATAAAAAATATAAATTTTGTTACGTAAATTGAGTACCGCCAAGTTTAGAAACAGAGGGACCGTCCTCTGTAAAAAGTTTCTTCGTTCAATCATAAGCTGTGAACTTGGATTGATTCGATGGTTCTTTGTCATTTATTATTCAGAGCGGTCGGCCCAAAAATTGACAATACATCAAACATTTATAAAACAATTATGTCTTGTATCGAAGGGATATTGTGTCGTACTAACAAAACTTTAGTCATTTAGTTTTTTCCTTTGCCTTTCCGGGTCGGGTTCATTCTTTGGAGATGAGAGATATCCCTAAGTAATGTAACATAAATATCCGCGAGCTGTTTACCAAGCGTCATGAATAAGATAAAACTAGGTCATGTCAGGAACTAGTTTCCACCATTCATGGCAACCTGCCTGACAGGCGAGATATAAACACCGACATTTTCCAGTAAATATTTACTTTATAAACTCCTTGTAAAGAAACATTACCTTCGCAATAAATTGCTAGGCACACTTCAATCAATTCAATACGGATTTATTGAACAGGAGATGAGAAATCAAATGTTAAGATCTCATCAACTTTTCAGGTTGAAGTAAATCGAAAAAAGGTTTGAACAAATAACGTTTTCCTTTCGAATGGTCTTCATTGTTTGCTTATTGCCTGTCCCACTTTTCGGGTGTACTGCCTACAAATCCTAAATGGGAATGGTCCTAAACACTTTTTTGTTAAGGATCCCAGACTCAGCATGAATTTTGAATAGGTCCTCTGCGAAGGTCTTCTATACCGCGGACGATGATAGCATCTTAACTTTACGGTATATTTCGTGATACATTAGAAATCTATGCAAATTTGAACTAGATTTATCTCTGAACAAGTTGTATCGCATAAGCTAATTGGTTACTGGACCAGAAACGACGATTTCCTAAGCACCTTATCAGTTGAATTCCAGATCTCAAACGGGACCAACAAACGTTGAAGTAATTTCAATACTGTTAAGTTTATTGGTAGGAAACTGCCTTTCGGATGCTCATAATTATTCATGATTCTATAGAAAAGAACTTCTAATCACAATATCAACAGGGACCCTTGTCTTACAGAAGTAGACGACAAGTTACGCTAAGTTTTGCCGAAACTTTCGCTATCCGGCTCCACGGGCACGGGGACCGAGGAGTGAGGGTTTTTTTCAAGTTATGAACTGAAAGTTATTCACTTATGAAAGTACCTTAATTATATTGACATTGAACAACATTTTTTTAAGTTTGCTGCTGAAGTGCTGGCACAAATGAGTTAAGTTGGGTTTGCTCTTGACTCTAGTCTAGGTCATAGATGACAGAGACAGAGTCAACAATGGAGCGAGCTTACCCAGAAGAAGAACAGGCTCACTCTAATTTTGAAGAGATTAGGGTTGTATGCGTTCGGAAACACAGACGCAGGCAGGTTTAACGGTAAATTACACGTCATGCACTTCCACGAGCACTTGTATAAAAATCTATATTTAGACAATATGCCTCTTACTTATATGATAAGTATGTGTTTGTTAACTTGCACCATCTTCAATAATCAGTATCAGTAGGAATGCTTGATCCAATAGAGTGAAGCAAGCATTTATACTTATACTCATCATTTAAACTGCATGTGAACATCACTAACTTTCATCGTTTGACACTTGTCCAAAGATTGTCATTTGTTTCCCAGCATCAGCGCCATCCACTTGAGCATCAAGTTCTCACTTACTCCAATTAACAAAACGTTGTTCTTAATTGTCTTCTCTGGTGAGTTCGTTGACCCAGCTCTCTTCGACCTCTTCCTAGGGCTGTACCGTAATCATCCATTGTTTAGAGTTGTTCTGAGTTGAGTGTGTACTCCAAGTCTCGACTGTCTTTGTGCGTAGATAACGATTGTTTATCGATAACAAGAGAACTTGGAACGAAGCTACGAAAAGTTTGAGAGGATTCGGCGAACAAACTTTTAATTATACTGGAATCTTTGTTTGGAAAAGAATCACTTCTCTTCCACTTAACGTTTTTAATGATGCCGAAACAGAAAAATATAATTACTTGGTTCAATACGTACAATTGTTTTTGATTCTTAAAAAATACATACAATCATTTATTCTTAGGCGACGTTCGTTACCAACATTATGGGCTACCGAGGTATAATGTGATCAATCGCAAACAATTTTAGTAAGCTTGCATGTAAAAACGTGGTTTTACATCAATGGTCTGCGATTAAATTATTCACGCATTGCAAGATTTATTACAATTGCGCAGAAGGAAGATACAGAAAGGGACGAGGACCATAAAAGATGAACGTTCCGTCGTTCAAATTTATGAATTGATTCCATAAATTCAGCTGTCAGGGAACGATGACCCTACAACGTTAATTTCCGTAATAATTCATCTTTGTACATCGCTAATGACGGTCTGTGGAGACCCTGCGACGAGTGGACGACTCAGAATTTGTACGAGCGCGAATGATTTAGCACCAAAGACGGAATTTTCAAATTGCACCATTACTTTTACATGGCTGATGGCAATTTTAATTTTAGTTGCATCGGATAGGATCATCCACACAGAAGTTCTGTGATCAAGTTTAATGAAAATTGCTGCACTATTTTTTTTACTTTTTTGACAGAGAAACTTGGTGAGGGAAATTAAATTATTGAAACAAGCAAACAGCCGGTCTATTCTTTTCATTGACATGTTCACTTCTTCACCTAAGCTTACACGGTGAGATTTTTACACTTCACGATCACTCCACCTAAGTTTAAACTTTGAGACGTTGACATAATAGACCGGCAGAATATCACTTTACTCATAATAACTCTACCGTAAGAAATTAGCTAACATAGACTTACCGCGTGCGAAGCCGTGAATGAAATATGTATTTTCCCGAATGAAAGGAATATATTCGTAGACAGTGTAATTATAGTCAGATATTTCGACACTCCGACCGTAATATTACTAGGGAAATAATGGGCTAGTGCCGGAAACGACAGGTAGCTTCAAGGGATTATCTGTCACACTATAGTTTCTGACAACTCCCGGGATATAAATGATGAGCTAGAGTATCAAAACAATTGAAGCTCTGGCCAGAAGGTCCCTAATCTCAAACTTTTGTGTGGGTGTGTCTATTGCAATGTGACAGACCTCTATTATTTTTTTTTATTGCAACAGCACCGGCACCGGTGTGAAAGACCTCTATTATCGAAAACCTCCTTATAATCATTGATAGATGATAATAGGTTTTGAGAGAATTTTGGCAATAATCAGTTTCTACCTCATGTTATACTTAGTTAGGTACAAGAGGCTACCTTTTTTCCACGGCTTTGCTCTTTTGGCGTATCTATAAGCAGCCTTCGGCGAAATATCAACTCATACAAACTGCCAAACAAATAATTTAGTTCCGATATCTATGGTGGACTAGACTGGCCACATCACATATAATGTAGTTGTCACCGTAAAATAGCAAACTCCGTAAGATTATAAAATAACTTAACGATAAATTGTCAACTGAACTTTTAGATTACTTTTTTACGCATCCAAATTTGATAGTCTATAATCTCTAGGAATTCATTCCGAGAAATTGTGGACTGACATAAACTGGCGACCAATCAGCTCTCTCTCTGGTCTACTATTTATCTGTTTAAAAAAAAAAAATAAAAAAAAAAAAAAAAAAATTATTTCAGACCTTGATCCATATGATGTTAGTAATACACGCTACTTAAAAAACTATGTTAGTAACAGACACAATAAAACACTACTTTTAATTCATATATTTATTGCGCTCACCTGACGCACCGGGCACATGCACATGTGTATGTACCCAGTGCGCCATGATGGCGCAACACGGCTTATCACTAATGACCCTCAGTATGCTGTTGAGGCTCCCACGCACCCTGCCCATCATGGATGCCGACCTTTTCCGAAGGATGGTGGTGAAGCCATCAGTGTGCGCTTCAGAAAACATTCCTGATGCACTGCAGTAACGTGGGAGCCCCAACAACACCCTGAAGGCATTGTTGTATTGAACTCTTAGGGCGTTGTATGACTTTTGCGTATATCGAACCCACAGGGTGCACGTGTACAGGGACTGGCAAAAAGCCTTAAAAAGAGTTATTTTCACTTCTATTGTACACCGTGCAAACCTGCGGGCCAACATATTGCATCGGACAGCCAACGCCCTTCGTTCTCTCTCCATATCATCATCATCTTTCAAGTCCTCAGTAACTATATGCCCTAGGTATTTAAAATCCAGCACCCTTTCAAGGGCAACCCCTTTTAACATTACTGGGGGGATGCGTGCTGGTTTTTTACGATTAACCCTGAACACAAGAAGTTTACTCTTTTTCGCATTATAAATAAGTCCATGCACTTCTGCATAAGCCTCGCAAACCTTCAATAACTTCCTGAGTGCGCTAATTGACGGACTCAGCAGCACCATATCGTCCGCATAACTAATACTGTTAACACACAGACCGTCAATTGAACAGCCAACCTGGCCCCTCATTGGTCTTTGTTTTCTCTGAAAAGACCAATGAGAGCTTTGTTTCCAGGTTCACCATCAAGTTTCTTTATAATCTTACGTAGTTAGCTATTTTCCGGTGACATAGATATATGAAATAAATAAAATAGAAGAAATTCGTACGTCTTGTTTTGCGGTATCATACACTAAAAACTTGCTCAGGTACAAAACCCGGCTAAGACTGAGTCTAATTCATCCTACAAATCATTTGGTTTAATAAACAGTCCAGCATACCGTTTCAACAAGAAAAGCAAAGTTTCAATATCATTTTCAGTTTTAAGCGCAGAAAGTAACCTTGATTACTCGCTCGAGGTTGAGTCGAGTATCAAATTTAATTTCCCTTGTAGTTTTAATGAAAATGCGGCTTTCGAGTCGCTTCCGCACAAAGTTGAAAATTGCACTGCTGTTATGTAGTTGTCGGTACTTTATTTTGTAGATAACAGTCCACTGCTGTTGTATGAAATGTAGGATGAAATAATTTTAAAGCTTTCGTCTTCCATCAGAACGATGAATGAAGTCAGCGACGATATTCGATAAGCAAGTACAAAGCAACAAAAGTCATCAACACCTAACACGTCAATAGTCACTGAAAGATTTGCCCACAGAAATGTTTAAAAAATCAGTTTACTTTAATGATTTTTGTTATTCTGCACATGGTGCACTTAGGACGTTTTAAATATAGAAACCGTGTCAATAGGGGCATAGAGTCGTGCAATTTTGACCTTTGTGTTCAACGTAGTAGATCATTAATTCAATTAGTAAAATATTTTTTGATAAAGCAGGAATTCTGTTTTGAATTTGGAATTTACTGTCGTCCAGAATTATTTGATAATATAAAGGAGGACAGAACAATTTTATTTTAAAAACATGAACTTTTCGATTGCAGAAGTTTATTTGTAGAAGTTTTTTAAATAAAAAGAAAAATGGCAAATAACTGAATTTTGTTACATTGGTTTGATTACCGCATTTTGTGGCCAAAGCTATTCAATGACTTTTGTTGTTTAACGGCCGGTTTCAATAACGTTAACCAACTGTCAAATTAGCTACGAACAGTGGCTGAAACGTCAAGTTTGAAAGGCAAATTTGACGTTTCAGCTACTTTTGGTAGATTATTGAGACCGGCCGTTAAATGCTCATCGAATTTTGTCGCTGACTGTACCTACAATACTAATGTATGCCTAAGCATTTAGATGATAATGTTCAATATATTCTCTCTAAAAATTCTAAAAAATCTAAAAGAGTAGTAACAAATCATTAATTTTGCAAAAGATTAGCCTAGGTTACATCATTGTTGTTACTACAAGAATGGCTAGGTATGACTTTTTTGTCCTTTAAACTAGGAAAATCTTGTATTCTTTAAAAAAAAATACCAAATTTAAAAAAAGAAATCAAGACAAATTGAAAAACTTTGACATCAATACTGAAAGGTTGACTTAATAATGATTATTTTGCAATCTCTTAAGTTCTCATTAGAGAAATTGTACGTGTGTCTAGATCTACCTTGCGTTATACTTGGAAGACTATGGACGAAGGAGTGCTGTAGCAATACTTGATAGTATCTTTGTTTAACAGATGGTTTCAGGAGACAACTAAGAGTGTGAGGACCATGTAGATCGCAATAGGGGTTCATTTCATGTTAGTCTGGCAGTTTGAGTTCTTTATGCGGCCTACCTAAATGTCCTTAATTTGGTTTTGTTCGTCAAATCGTTGAGCTCCTTAAAGTTCTAAGTTTGCGCTACACGATAACTGGCAAATGCTTGCATTTTCTGGACAGGTCCATTCAAATCTGTGGGGTACTTTCCTCAAAAGACCACTTCAGACATTAACCTACATGGTTCTCATATGATTTGACCAGTACGATTGTATGGACTTTAAAAGAGACTCTCTGAGTTTGTTTCGGTGTTTCTTCTCAGCTAAGAAACACCGGCCTCATCTAGTTTAAAAATGACCAAAAAAGATTGACGTAAAAAAGTGTTATGTTTAACTTACTTACAAAATAAATATCAATAATCATTTACCTCACCTAATGAATTTCTTAATTAAAATCACTGACGCAGAACGGTATGGCATCAAATCAACGACCTACAGGAATTTCATTAAACTCTAAGATCTATCAAACTTCAATACAATCTTACTAGATTGTAGGAAAATTCAATACACCCCTAGATACTACGGATACTCTATTATGCTCCGCACTAGTTTGGAACTGTGCGAATGCATTCAATATCCGTGATACTGAATACCGAGGTACCCGATACAAACTATCTACTGGTTTCTCCGCCGTTGCCATGGTTACTGGCTGTTAAATAAGATATAACTTCGTTATATACTATGTGCTTGTGTTATAGATCTTGATATTTGTTAAGTTTGGAGAAACTAGGTATATCGAAGTCGAGCGTTTAACTTTGAAATGGAAAATATGAAGTTGCCTTATTTAAGTTTTGTAGATGGAATGTACATAGCTTTTAAAATGGTTTGCCGGAGGATTGGAGGGCCATTCTGTAAAACACTAATATGCGCATGAATATAGATAGAATATGATAATTTATTGTACGCGAAAAATAGTTACTCAACTCTTTTACGCTTTAATACTTACTTTATAATATGTGGGATGTGTCAAGGAGTGATATTACTCATCTTAGTAAGTGCATCGTCCTCACATAATATTAAATTAATTTTTGTATACCAAATATTGTAAAACCATTATTTGAAAAGAGTAACTATTGAGTTTCTTGTCCGTTCTCCATATGAATCTGCCTTTTGCAAATGGATAGTAGTCGCTTTATAATTTTTATATTATTATTTTGACTGTAAATGTTGACGTTCAAAACTGCTGTTTAATAGCCTAATTGAAATAAACGCTTTGACTTTAAGTAGGCAATATGCTTTTAAAAAAAAAGGTAATTCATAAAATATTTTCAGGAGCCGAAAACTCTCTAGGCAACAAGGTACCTTAACACTTGACTGAACAACATAAAAAGGAGTTGTCTTCTCCACCAGCTGTAAATTATAACGATAAATCCCTACTTTATCGTTTTTCTTTTGAAGGTAGAAAAAAGTAATTCCGCCTTTTTACTACCAGATCCCCTTTTTGCCTAGAGCGGTTACCGTTTTAAGGATGTATAAGCTTACTTCGTTTCTTTTTATGAGATAACTTGTCTGTACATTCTAGAGGCATTGTTTATGTTTTTTCCTCACCTGAAACTTTTTAAGATACCTACGTCCAAAGTGCAAAACTACCCATTTCGCTCATCAGCACACTAAATGGCGATCCAATTTTCGTGTCATAAAAATATTCAGTCTGATATTAAAAAAAAAAAAACAAATGAAAGTTATAAATTGCGCTCAAAAAAGAGGTATTTTGTTACAATTGAGCAGATAGTGGTGTTATTAAGGGGTTAACGGCTACCCCAGGGAGCAATTTCCTGGGCGGGCCGCCAAGGCCGCTGTGTATAATGGACGAACTTTATGTACCTGTGTTACACATATTAATATTGATAAAGCGCTGACTACACCATGTCTGGTAGAAAAAGTTAACGCCGAATAGTGTAACAAAAGCTTAAAAAAAAATCAACTTGGCATAGGTAGATACCCCAGCAGGTGCCAGCTATTTTCTCAAAAGTATTCTTGGTAAAAAAATATGTACTTACCATTATAATATGTTGATTGCTCCCATACGTTTTTAACAAGAAACAGCTACGTTGTCAATCGTTCAAAAAACCACTCATAATAATTATAGCTTATTAAGCAATGTTGGTTTTTAAAGTTGTTATTAATATGTCCATATTAAGGTGTTAATGATAAACCAACCACATAGTGGAAAAACCACAAAAGGAAAAATGAAACATAACCATCCTTCTAGTAAAAATAATTACGTTGAAATTGCCAGTGCCAACATTTCAAGGCTCTTCGGGTTACCTGGCACGCTCTAAGAGTCCCTATTTGTACTAAACATGTGTTAGATAATGTGTTTTGACAGCTAGACAGCTAGATAGAGTTAGAAAAAGGTAAAGTTTCTAAGACATCTTTTTCCGATTTAAGGCTTGAATAAAAAATATGGTGGTTATATTAAAGTACTTAAAAGGAAAATTTAGCATTATGATGCTATATGTTGTAACATATAGCATCATAATGGTAAATCTAAATACCCACCATATTTTTATTCAAGCCTTAAATCGGAAAATGGTGTCTAAGAAATTTTCTTTTAAATCTAGCTGTCAAAACACATGTTTAGTAAAAGTAGGGACTCTTAGAGCGTGCCAAGGAACCCGAAGAGCCTTGAAATGTTGGCACGAAGAGGTGTCGACGCCTACCTCGACACCTCTTCGTGCCTCTACGTGCGAGTGATGGGCAGTTAGCAGCCAACCTAATCCCTAGATTAGGTTGGCTGCCAACTGCCCATCACTTCGATTGTATAAAGTATTAGTATGCTAAAGTATTCGTGTGTGGAGGCCTTACATATCATTAAGCTGATGGCAAATTATTCAAATTATTTTTGGAAGATTAGTTTGGCAGTTTGTTGTACCTAATGTATTTTTTGAAAGAAAATAATTAATCATTTTATTTGCGTTGCAACTTATGTATTTTTGCATGATTTAAGCTTGCATTAATAGGTAACCAAAGGGAGTATTTGATTGGAACTGTTTCAATTATTTTTCATAAATAAAACATTTTTTCCCACAACGTATATTACATCTGTGCGGGATTACCCATGTGATTTTCAAACCCCCACCAAATGTTTGATTTTCGTAAAGGTTTTGCGAATTGCGGTTCAATTTCAAAACATCAATAAGCGAATATCGTACTCCATTAAAACATCAATTAACTCTGAGTGAGTTTATTAGGGGTAACAATATTACAATTAAAATCACTGCGGAAGGGAAGCCACTCAGGAATTCGACCACGTTTTGTTTAAGTATTTTCCGCAATGTTTGTACAAGCAAGTGTTTATGGGGTGACCTTTTTATTTTATTTGCCTTTAACACGACCTCTGGCTGTTTGCTGGAACCAGTGAGTGCGGAAATAAAATCTTGGTTATAAAAATATAAAATATATGTGTTAAGCAATTTTGTGTTACAAAAGCTCTCGTTTGACCAATAATATCAAAGTCAAAGCATTTATTTCAAATAAACCATTAACAGGTACTTTTAAATTTTCAAAGTCAGTCCGTCAAAAACATGAAGCTACACGGACACTCTTTTAAACAATTTTTATTTTTACAAAGATCCTGGTTAAATTAACCTTGTTGCTTCTATATATGAGAACAATGTAAAGAAATAAAAAAATATTTACAATATCAAATATTAAAATAAGCCAGTGGCAACTAAGGGATGACCAGTCTCCATTGACGGCGCCCGTTCATGAACATGACGCGTGCATCAGCACCAGGGACCTGAATGATCCGATACACGCGCCACCATCAGCGAGATCCGATCCCCGACCCTGCCTGATGTTGCACCATGATACGTTTAACGATGGTGCACGCAAACCCATGAATAGGTAGCACCACATTATTAGTCCTAGCCTTTTTCCATCTATGTTGGGGTTGACTTAAAGTTTAACCTTATGTAGCTGAGTACATGTCAACGGAAAGTGCAACCGCCGTAAGATTGTAAAACATCGCGTGAAATTGTAAACATTTTTTTTTAAATATGGCACGGATATATTGAATTTGGATGGGATTTATTGTATTCAAAACGATGTTTTCATAATATGCGGAGTCCACAATTTTAAAACTTTATTTCTCATAAAGAATTGCATACCTACATAATTCACTTACTGAGAAACAATATCTAAAACTAAGATTAATAAATTAGAGCGCATAGATATACTTATATAGAATAACTAGAATAACAAAGTAAAACAGCAAAGAAAAAACAAATGTTTTTTTTTTTAATTTTCCGGTGACATATATAAATTAATAGGTAGCAATACAACATTTGCTTTGTTCATTGGTGAACCCGAATCTTCAAGCATACCTATATTGGAACAAATTAACTGTTTCAATTCGTACAAGACCTACCGTTCTAGGTTGCCGTGACATATATCACGTATTTCATCAAATTCGTCACTTTATAACGTTATTATGACGCATGATTTGTCACTAACTGTTTTTCCAAAATTAGACGTAGACAATTTTTGGTTTTTCCTCATTGTAATATAATTTACCGATCAATTTAACTCAATTCGGGTTCAATTTACTAATAACAATGGTTTAGAAGAAATAAGTATAGTAAATATAAGAAACGGATATAAAATAACACACAAAGCAGTGGCTTATTGTTGTGTACAACAGATCGCCGTGGAGATGATTTAAACAAAAAAAAGAAGAAATAATTGGAGAAGTAGATAGAGGGAGTAGCAAGGCTTTGTTTTTACCATTTAAATATCTACGAGTATGTATAAGTGTTAGAATCGGCTTCGCTTTACATTCAAATATATTTTTTTTATGTTTAAAACTGATTTTTCACGTCTTTGGCTATCGTTAAGCCAGCTTAACGATAGCCAAAAAAAATACCTTTTTTGCGCACAAAGAAATACTTCATTTTTGAAGGCAATTTATAACTTTAATTTGGGATTTCTTTGAAATATCAGACTGAATATTTTTATGACGCGAAAATTGGATCGCTTTTTTGTGTGCTGAATGAGCGAAAATGGGTAGTTTTGCACTTTTGACGTATCTTAAAACATGTCTCAGGTGAGGAAAAAACATAAAAAATGCCTCTAGAATGTACAGACAAGTTATCTAATAAAAAGAAACGAAGTAAGCTCATACATCATACACAGTTTTTACTTTCAACCTGTTTGTGGTTTATGTAAGTAAACAAAGGATATTGTCATCATTATACTGGCCACTGCGAAACATCCGTCGGTTATGTAAACAATTTACAGGTAAATCCCATGCGAGGCAGGATTAATGACAATAATATGGAGCTAATTAGTACAACAAGAGATACGGAAAATCTTTGTGATTTTTTTACTACTTTTCTTATAAAACTTTTGAGATCGATAAGGGGGTTTCATGTATTGCTTAAAGTACAGTTGATAACAGTATTAATTCATGGATATTTAAATACTTCTTTTGTTTTCATATTATTAACCCAATTTGTACAGTTAGTTACACGTGCGTGTACTAAACACATTGTGACCATTAAACTCTTTGTCACTACTTACTAAAAAAAATCTCTGAAAAATATTTTACACAAAATTGGTACACGAAATATTTAACCGTAATCCGAAAACACACATAACTTTATGGTATTTTGCATGTATCTGTACTTTTCCTGTTTGTGCCCATAGGTGCGTAGGTGCGTATGCGCCTGCGATTGTTATTCAAATACATGTGTGTCATTACACCGGCACAATACACGCGACCGATCCAAGGAGCGATCGTATCGGTAGCCGAGGGTTTTACAGATTCTGTCATTAGAATTCACCTATATGATATGCGTAGCTTTATGATTAAGGAAAATGTGATGGAAATCTATCATATTTGTTAAACAGGTCTTATGAAAATTGCCCAAGATTATTATTATTGAATTATAAAGATCATCATTTTATGCCTATTCTTCTACCAACCATGTTGGGTACGGCTTCTAGTTTGAACGGTTGCAGCTAAATACCAGTAACTGTCTTACATAGCGACATAACGATTTATATATATAGTCCAGATTAATAGGTTGGAGAACTCTTCATTTCAGGACAGCACCACTTTGTTTAACCACTGATGTTGAGCAAAATTCGTAAGATAAGTAGGTAACTATTCTTTCATGACGTACCTCTATCCTTGTTCCTTAGTTTCTTCATCATCATTATCTACATCCCGTCTTCGCTCACTGCTGGGCATAAGCTATCTTTTCTCGTGTCAATCAGTACGCTCCTGTGTCAACATCATTCAGGCACAATGGCAGCAATATCATCTACCATAGTTTCTTACCTGAATATAAAATCAGGATCAATACCAACATTCATCTGTAAAGCAAGGCTTTTGCTTTGAAACTGACGTCTAACTAATAGGCTCGGCTTCTGACGCGGCACGGCCGCCTATGCCGTCTATGTGGCATGCCCGTGGTGCCGGTGGCTTTGTGCCGACTATTCCGGCTCCAGATTACGCGATTGTGTGCCGTTGGACTATAAATTTATAAGCTCTTGTGCAGTTAGACAACTTCCTAGCTCGGCTGTTCGTATAAGGCGTACGTAGGAATAAGGCTATACGTATATTCAGAGCCCATGACTTTTTCGTTGCCAGTCATTTCAGCGTGGCGTTGGTGAATCAGTCCGTGAGCTATTCCAGCTTCCAAATTACAAGGTTGTATGCCGTTGGGCTTTTTATAAGCTCTTGTGCAGTTACACAACTTCCGAACTCGGCTTTAACGTACATTTTCTCCTATAGGTAGGTATGTCTGTCCCATGAGTTATTGCTTGCCAGTTTCAGCAATTTCAGTTTGGCGTTGATGAATCAGTTGGCAGTCAGAGTTTGGAAAATTAGATAGGTTTGTGCTTTACATTTAAGTAGATCTGAAAATTGCTGCAATTTTTTCAGCTTTAATCTAAAGATTTAATGTTATATCCAGCAATAACTGCACGCTTTCGTGGGAAAACTCATTATCATAAATTAAATGAAATCTACAATCTAGACAGAAATGTAGAAAATCTTGGGGCTCTGATAAAAATCGGGGCGTTATTGGGGACAGAGGTCCGTGGACACATTTAATACAAATCATAAATAAAGGGTACTACTGTTAATGAGACTATAGACCTTTTGTGTTCGAAAGGTCCTTCAATACGGACCAAGAAAATAGTGTATGTTACCGCATTTATTGGAACACATTTTCTATGTAGAGTATGTTATGTTTTATTAGTAGGTAGGTTAGTACTTGTGCATTATACAGTTAGATATGTGTAGTGAAATATGAAAATATGAACCGGAAAGAAAATCATGGAACTACCCCCTACTATAGTTTAACATAACCAACTCAATTCGAAAGCTGCAGAATGCCATTGATTTAGCGACCCAAAACTATTAGATTCGGAAATTCCTTGTAATCTGAGACCTGTAACAAGATTAGTTTGGTGCAAAATGGCGTTTATAAGTGACCTGTAGTGTACATTTTACATAGTATGCACTAAACCCAGAATGGACGTACCTAGCCTATCCAATTTATTACATGGATGAAAGCACAGCTAGGTGTTTCAGGTCATCTAGCTAGATTGGCTACACCTATTGTATGTAGATCTACATGACTGAACTCAATACTGTTTGTGGAGCATAAATCAAAGGATTCGAGTATACAGTGTGGTGTGTTGCCAATCCATTGGCAACCACGTCGCGTGGTTGTGCGTGACAGATGGTAGGTATACTGTAGGTGTTTATAGCTGGTTCTCTGTAGACCACACCCGTAGCTTGTAAAGGATTCAAGAAGTAATATTTTTGCATGTCTGATGTAAGTAAGCATAGTTGTGGGCGAGATTTTCGTTCAAGGAGACCTTAGGCTAAGGCAGATCTTGGTGGTAGTGTAGTACCCAATCGATATTGCTGTCACAGTCTATATTTATGTTTAACAGTAACCAATGGCAGCTAGAAACTTTTGATTAAAAACTTTTCACTTTTTCTATCTTGCTAAAGTTGCCAGTAAACGCTGAGGTGGTAACCCTTTGGTATGGGTATGCTCAGCGCTATTTTACTGTAACTATTATTCTCTTATTTCCCTATTCTCTTTAACTATGTGCTTGGGTTGTGTCTGTTTCGAATAAATGCTTTCTATTCTGTTTATCTTAAAAATTGATTATCCAAAAGCTTGACTACACACACAACAAAGATGCAAAAATATCCGAAGCAAATTTCTGCCAACAAAACATTCCACAACCTTCCTAATCTGAACTTGACCGAAAAAGGAGCTCATTCCACCTCATACCGGTAATCTAGCCTCGCCGAAAGCCATTACCATTGGGATAGAAGGGCTGTGTTACGCAAGCCGTTATCAAGATGACCGCCCAAGGTCTGGGCCAGCTAAATCAGAACATTGACATTGTCGGGGCGAGTTTAGGACTTGACATTGTGCCCATATTACTGGCAAGGAAGAAACAGTGGGTTCAGTTTGGGCAGGCTTTTGGGTTTGGTTAGTTATTTAGGAATACTATAGTGGTGTATTTAATCATATACATATATGGCTGGCTGGATTGTCTATAACATCTGATGATATTTGTAAAAATTATTGCGACCCATAGTCCGGCAACAATTAAGTCAGTATTTTTTATTGAAATTGGTAATTTATTGTAGCTTATTAAGGAATTCAATGACCAGTAAATCTCGTACACTGCGTCCCGTAGAATAATAATAAAGTAAGCAATATTTTAACAACAATAGCAAAAGTTTAACAAACCATGTTTCTAGTACTTGAATCTCCCTTTGTCTAGCACATATTTCGCACGCACTTCATAAATTTATACAACAACATTGTCCTGTCTTCGTCCCCTCCTAAAACCTAGGTCATAAGAAGTTTCACACACCTATTCTCATAAACTGAGGCAGACGACCGCGTGTGTCATCCCCTTTATGGCAGCTTTAAACTACTGTAAATGACTCGACTTGGTAGGTAGGTAGAAAGTTTGGCACCCCTCCAATCTTCAAGGCTTGTGGGGCACGCTATATGGTAATATTACCTTATCAGTTTCCGCCGGAAAATGCTATATGGGCTCGCCATTTTTGTACATATACAGTGAAAGAATTACCCGCTTAGTCATCAGTGTGACTTAAGCACTTTAAGTTCAAGTTGCAAGGCTGTTAGGTTCTCTGCAACTTTCGACCTTATTTAGTTGTAATAGGTTTCCAAAATGTTTGTTTAGTAGAAAACAATTACTAGATAGTTAGTCACTGTTACCTAGCAAGGTTAGTCATTGTTTGATTGACTATTTAGATTTTTAATTTAGACTTGTGAGTCATGTGGTTTATGAACAGCTGTCTATTAGCCTTTGTAAACATGTTATTGTCATGCTGTTACCATTGAACATTGTGCTTGAATCTTAGAAATTTTAGGTACTTTGGGATTCAAAGGGGAGCCATTCTCCATACAGTAAAATTTTGCTTCCAAATTGAATTTGTCAATAGTGAAAATTAATGGTCACTCCTAGTTTCCAAAAATCGTGTTGTTAACATTCAAACTTTCGCATTTTTAAATCCCAATCAAGGAATGAACAATACTGTCTAATATCAGAAAATGACCGTATAACGATAACCATTTTACCTTTCTTTAATCCGGATAGTCCAATGTAACATAACAGGTGAATTTAACTTTCAAGCTTTGCTAGCTTGAAAGTTAAATTCACCTGTTATGTTACTTCGGAACGCGATTCATTTCAATCAGTCGGGTACTCTTCACGCTTCGAATTTTATCGAAAATTGCGATCTGATTCAAAAGAATTGAAAGGTAATCTTAAATTCGACGACAAGCAAGTCAAAATTATAAAGAACAATAGCAGGCTTTAAAAGCGAAGCCTTGATAGGAATTACATGACAGTTAAGATATTTAGATGACATTTAATTTTGGGATTAGGAGAATAGATGAACGAATTGGTAATTATTTTTTACCATCGATGCAACACTTGACAAAAAACAATTTTGGCTTCATCGCGTATTTAGCGAACATCGGCAAAACCGGAAGGCGACCTCTGTCGGCGTGACGACGCGATCGAGTTTGCCGTACAAATTAACGCGACGATCGCGTATTCGCGCGGTGATCGCTTGATATCAGGACGACGCCTTAGGCTAAAATAAAATGAGTAGTCATAACAATGCAGCAAGGCAGAAACATTATCATGCAAATTATGCACTTCCAAAGAACCGTTATAAAACCACGTTAAAACTGAATTTGAAGAAGTTTCAACGGTAATCTGATAATCTGCATGCAAACTGCTGGAAATGGAGCAGCCTTAGTCATAAAAACTAACACTCGCTACCTAACTTCCAACTACTATAAGTAGTTTCTGACTTTATTAACCTTTGTGTTTTATAAGCAGGGTTTTTAGTTTATATTGAGAAAACTGTAAGAAAGTCTGCCTTCAAGTTTATCTTTGCTTGCATTTAATCATACGTATTCTTAATTCATAGCATAGGTAAGGTGTTAAGTATATTAGAGAAATAAGCTTCGTCTCGACTAAAAAATTATACATTGTGTACTTCCCATGGACGCAGAAATTTCAGAACGCTACCTACTGCGATCCTTTATACTCCTTTTACTTCGTTTACGTACATACATCTGGGTCATACTGCCATACAATGGTGTGTGGGCTACGGATCTGGCCTCCTGTCTGAGGGCGTAGTGCGAGTTTTTTAACGAACTCGATCGCGTTAAATCATTAACTATTAGATTTTAAGATAGCGAAACAATTGTATTGTTGTTATATGTATATTGATTTTATTTAAGTTTACCAGAACTCTATTTAATTTTAGCTAGTAAAATGTGGTAACGTAGTGGATAATATACAATGTACGATTGTTTGCTTTCCCAAATAAAATAATGTTAACGTAAACGTTCGCTCATGTCAAATTGTATGTAAAAAAAAAAGGTTTTCGGTTATTCCAACTTATTACTTATTCAGTTTCAGTACAAATTGACGTTTACGCTACCGCGATCGAGAACGTTAAAAAACTCGCACTCAGGCCACTGAAGAACATCGCTAATAAGATCTGAACCCAGCGTTTCCCCCACAGCTGCTTAGTAAAAACCTTTTTTAAGTCACCTTTCAGACTTCGGCTCAACATCATCTCTTTTCAATAGTCACTGTCTTTTTTTTCTTTTTTTTTTTAATTTTAAAAATAGAAACCACTTAGACTGAAAGCAATTTCGATTCCCATTAAAGTAATCTACGTGGATGACAAGTATCATTAAACGATAACAATGCGTTCGCGATCAAATCGAAAGCCTAGCCCGTCCTTGGTTGTATTTTTGACAATGAACTTTTGTATATGGGTGACTAAGCAATGGCTGAATGACTGGCTGAAAAACTTAAAGCAACTAATGGACCTACTGTATCACTAGAAACCGGCATTGTCATTTCTGTTTAAATAAATGAAAACGAAAATATAAACAATATGAAAGACTGTTTATTTGGAATAGAACGAGGAATATATTTTTACATTTAAAAAAAACCTGCTTGGAATGTATTTTTTTTATTACATTGCTCATTTAAAGGTACTATCATTCGTTTGGCGTGACCAAAAATGCAGATGACATACATATACAAGCCAAAAGCAACACGACCAGATGACTAACTTGTTTTCTTGAAAATATACAATGCTCATTTCATGTTTCCATAACATTCGGCGTCACCAAAAATTAAACTAAACTGAAATCCATTTAAAAGCCAAGAACCTCTGTTACACTACGAGTATCTTATTAAATCCAGTTGCCAATCTAGAACCATTAAACACGTATCATCCTTCAACTCAAATACTTAAAGCAAACTACTGAAAGTCTGCAACAGAGTCCGTTTATACGATCTAGTTGGACATTCAGCCGGCATCCCGCAGCTGGTAACCAATGCTGTACAAAATATTAAATCGGTTTTGGCAACACTTCAAATGGTTGTTTCTACCCAAATCGGCCGTTTTGATTTTTGAGTACGTGTGGATTATGTTAAAAGGGCTTGTATTTTTCACCTGTTACCAATGAGTTGCTAGGTGGATGCTACTTGCAATAGCTTGATATTTTGGACCAGTTTCTTGACTATCACCATTGTTCTGTCTAGCGCATGTTTGAATACAACGTGCATTTCTTGGACCTTTGTTACAGTCGAACGTAGCAACGCTTAAAGAAATACGATGTTGTGTTTCTTACTTCATCGGTCATTTATGTCCTTTCAAGCATAAGATATTATTAAAATAAATAATTGATAAAATTGTAAATTACAATGTAAACAAGCGGTCAGTCTATTTTTGTTACAATAAACTTAGAGGTCGTGTTAAAATGTGATATTTAAATGAATGAAATTGATGTCTACAAGCCAATTGTAAAAATTAGCAGCTGGCACTTTCAGCAGCTGCATTTACAGCCGTTTATATCAATGTTTATAACATGCAGCTGCTCTAAGGTCATCATATGAATGTCGAATTGATGTACGTACACGGCCGTTAATGTTGCAGATCTGAGTTTTAGAAATAGACTCATATGAGTGGCATGCTCGAAACTGTACAAAGGCAAACCTTTTCTGAAACCCGATGTACCATATTAGCAACCCGTACATTGTAACCGTATGAATTCGGAATAATTATTTATCAAACACTCAGAAATAAAATATTTTTCTATAAATAGATTCGGGATGATCATGTAACAAGCCATTCACGAATCGAAGTTCACCTGTTCGAGCAAGGCTGTCTGCCTCACGAACCCTTCGGCCAAGATCGCAATATCCGACGACGATTTGTCTGCTACCGTCGCTTCGGTTGCCATAGTAACCGACGACAAAGGGATAAGCTTTCTTGTTTACAGACACCTAAGTTTAGCTAACTGGTCGATTTGCTTTTTATTAGATATAGCTAGTTGGGAACTGTTGATATTGTGTTGAAACAGATTGACTGAAAGTTTAAACTGACCACGACGTTGACAATATCTTTGAGTATGGAGGTGTTTGGTAACGTTAAATTAAATAATATATTGTTATTCATCATTTATTCATACAGGCACTAGTTTCCTCATTGGCACCAACATAAATGCGTTCCTTATTCCTATGGGATTAAATCCAGAAATAGATTGAAGTTCGTCATTGATTCAATTATATCAATTTAATTCTATTTAGTAAAGTGATCATTTATATTCCCAACGAATATTAATATCCACTATACGGGTACCGCATCATTAACGGAGAAACAGAAATATCACACGATAATATTCATGTAGATGTAGATAAACAGACTGATGCAATGAAAGCCAGCAGCCCACAATGCACTGTCCTAGTTAACAGAGATTCAATTGAAAACAATATTGTTCATTGCACAGAATTGAAATAGATTCCTCCAGGCAACTGTAAACAGTCGAGATGACAGTAGTGGGCAGATGCGAAATTGCATAAATTAATATTCATCGCGAATATTACCGATCCATAGTTCGAGCTAAATTGTCTGATCTACAATTTCAATTGCACTAGCGTTGGCATATCGTTCATCATTAGCGAATTTAGGCCATCGAGGTCACCATTTTGTTTTAGAATAAATTATCGATCCTTTGATCATCGTTCGCTTCCAATTTATTAGTCCAGATTTTGGTTCGCGAGTAATTACGAATAATCATGAGCCATTGAACGGTGAAATTACAAAAAAGTTTATTCTTATGAGCACGGAACGCTGGAATGCTCTAGTAATGGCGTGGTATTGCTTATCTTTAAATCGTTTACATTAAATGCTTTTCTTTTATCTTTGCTATGTTGGAAATTGTTTTCGTATTTTCCTACGTCTGTAGCATTCTTTTATTTTCGTCTTTTAGGTTTTTTTTATTTGTCGTCTGCATTTAAAATGTATACCTCCTCTTCATTATAGCAGCCGTTGACTCTAGCTTGCCACTATTCACATGCAAATCTTAGTTTATTAACATTATAGTATGACTCATACTTACTGTACTAACGATCTGTTTGTCTTGTCCACAGCAATGGAGGGAGGCGCGTGGTGCGCCCGCGACATCTCGCTGCGCGCGCAGAAGAAGTTCTTGTCGCGAGTCGGCGGCGCTGCCAGTGCGCGTGCCCTTGTCCTCGACGAACATGCAGCCAAGCTTCTGGATCAGGTACTACTTCTATTAAATACTACTTATACTTACTTACTTTAATCCCAAAAAAAGGAAAGCTATTATTAATAACCTTAGAACCCATCGTTTTGCATGTTTCTCTCAGACCCTTCTCTGGGATAACTTAAGAAAACTCCAGGGTCAGGTCAGAGAGATATTTTTAGCTTTAAGTTTTTATTGATTCATGCATGAATCCTCATGTCAAAAGTAACCTTCTGTTTGACTTGCCCACAGTTGTTAAGTAGACCAAAAGATTAAGTTTTCAACACACCAACTGCATTTTCAACTTAGATCGCAAGCAACTGCTTTTCGCTTAGAGTCTGCTTTACTCATATCTAACCTTCTCACTTCCAGTTTCTGACGGTACTCCGCGAGCGTCTGGAGAAGCGTGAGGCGGAGAAGCTGGTGAAGCACGTCATCAAGTCGGCTGTGAAGCTGGGCGTTCTGCGCCGCCATGGTCAGCTGTCAGCAGCTGACGAGCGAGCTCTGGCGGCTTTCCGCTCTAAGTTTCATGTAAGTATCGATATGAATTCGTGATTGACTGTAGTAGAAGTTCAATAATGAATCATCATCCATCATAATGGTATCATCAGTACACCAGTATCATGGTATAAAGACTCACCCCCACTCTGGATGGAGCGGGAGGGAGTGTCAGACCCTTACTGACTAAAACCCACCCGTGTTCCTTCAAATCTGCCCTTTGCTTTCCAGGGCCGCGGTGACTCTTTCAAACAAACTCCGCAACCCTGGTTACACTAACACCTGGCGTCAGAATAATGGCTTATCAACAGACACCGATATTTAAAATTAAGCTGACCTTTAAGTAATTAAAAGAGACGCTGCTTAAGTACATATTTTCAAGTTTAACCTTTCCACTGAGAATTAGAGCATTAGCGGAGAGTATTGTTTTACTATCAGATCATTTTCAATACTTGATTCCTCGGTAACCTACCAACATTTCCAATACTTACGACTTCCTATCTGTTCTATTTTCCAGACTGTGCTGATGGCCGTAGTGTCTTTCTGCGAGGTTGACTTCTCTTACGACCGCGGATTCCTCCAAGATGCGCTGCGTGAATCTCATCAGTCCCTCAAGTGAGTGATAGACATTATTTATGAAAGCTACATGCTGGAGTACATTTGACAGTTTTCGAAATTGTTAATTCAATATGCCTAGCATATCTCAACTTGGTATTTTACTTGGAGCGACAGCCTATCAGACCTGCACAACACAGCACGTAAAGGAGTAACACTATACTCTTTGGAAATCTGGTGCCATATTTTCTGGCTTCTGACAACCCGTAACTACTGTCTAAGATGTTCAAATCAAAGATGACCAACTGCTTAATGTATATATGTTAAGATGGTCACCCATTCAAGCGTTGCTTACCCTTGAAGATCGACTTGTGTGGCTGACATTAGTTACGGACTCCTTGATATTTTCATCGTGTGTATCTATATAGGTACCATTTGGTAAACAGAGTTAATTTCTGTTTCCAGAGCTGTAGTGGAGCGGCACCTCACAGACAAGTCAGTGTCTAGGCTGGCCGGAGTATTCGCCATCGCGTCTCGAGGTGAGCTCCTCGACGCACTATTCGCCGGCCAGGTCGACGAGGATGTGCTCAAACTATCCAGGATGCTGCGCAAAGAACTGGACAGAGGCCTTCTATAATCTCACACTCTCACACATACTGTGCCGTCCTTAACCAAAGCTAGACGTACCAACGTATTTGGACGATTTTCCTCAGACGAGGCTTCATGTCGTCGGGACTCAGGTCCCTGAAACTCGACAAAGGGAACACTTACAATATCGTTATCTCCACAAATGGAGATTTGATTTTTTATTATTAACAATATTTCTAGTTAGGTTGTATGTACATACAATTTGCACAGTCGGTGGTTCGATTATGTGCCGGCTTTGAGTTTTGCTTTTTCCAATATTCCTAGTAAAATTCAATTATGTTAATATTATCAATAATTTATGTTAGATCACCTTTTCCATTCTTGAAAATCTTAGATTTTTTCCATATGAAAATAAAAGTTTGCATTTTATTTCAGTTAATTTAACCACAAAACGTGTATTGATAACATGTGACAGAAATAGCATCATTGGTATCAAAGCCGGCACTGCGAAGTAGGGCATTATCGCTTCAGCATTCGTTTCATTAACTGCACATAAAATGTTTCTTAAAAAAACGCCATTGAAAAGCTCTCTTAATAAAGTTTCTACGGCAGAAATTAATGATTCCGAAAATGGAGTCAGTGGCAATTTACAAGACTTCTAAGAATACTCAGTGAGTTTATGTTGAAATATGTCTGTATTGACATTGAATTATTTATTATGTAAATGTTCGTTCTATGCGTGTAACTGAAAGTATTATTTGGGATTAAGTTTGGATCTTACCGCGGGATACCACCAAATCCCAGCGTTTAAATAAGTTGTACTATTTCGAGTTAGTATCCACAGGTATTAATAACTGTGCAAGGAAATACACGTAATGAATAAACGTAAATGATCACAGTTTGTGGTTTGACACCAATGATTCATCATGACGAATTGATGTCTTTTAAAATAGTTTTAGGGATTTTTATATTGACGACTGCATGAGTCTCAGCGGTGAAATTGCTGTCTGTATTTAATAACTATTTGACCAATCCCAACAGTTGGTATACTTAAAAAATGCTAGTAATTTTGACTATGTGACTGCTTATGTTCGTAACCTTTCTTTCCAATATAAACTTGCCTGCCGTATTTCTGCCAATGTTATCGATGGTTTTGAAGAAGTTAGGATTCATGACTATGTCGAAACATATTATCTTGCCTGTTGTCACGACTTTTAAGATGATTACACAGCATTATTATTTTAGAATGCATTTAATAGTTTGTATATAATACATATTTTAAGGTATACTCGAATAATTTAATTTCGTAATTATATTTTAGTTTTAGGCAATAGACGTTAAGAGAACAGTTACCAATTAGGTAAGTCGTTCTTTTAAAATATCAATAATGTGGTTTTAAGCATTCTTATATTCAAATCCGTAGATATTTTACGAGTCAATAAATTTGGTTCGTACGGTGGAATTAAAATCGTGTATGCCTCCTTTGAAGAAATTACTTGTTTATGGATCTGGCTGTGAAGCCTTGAAATTTATTCTACTGTTAACTTATGCAAACGAAAAAAATAGACTTAAACAAACATATTTAAGCCTACATATGTACGAATATACGGAATCTAACATACTAAGGCCCTATTGCATTACTCAATAAAATCAAGTCACCTGTTAACTTGGTCATTTGGAGATTGTATTTTTCAGAATATATATTGGTTCTCGCTCTTGTGTATTCATATGATATCATAATGTTTGATTCCTTTCACATTTTTTTTAATGTTCTAATAAATATTATATAATCAAATCTTCTAATAATATTGTATTCTGCATATCTGTATAACTATAATAATATTTCGACGAAGTATGTATATGTAATGGTTTTTGTATAATTATAAATCGTCATATTCAATCGGAAACAAATCACATAAAAATATTCTTAATTAAAATCGGACTCTTGCAAAATTTTATAAAATACTTTGGACCAAAACTTTAATATCTACACAGTTCTAACATATCTGAACTAGAATCCATATCTTAATTATTTTATTAGCAATAAACTCGGATAGTCATAGTCGTACGTATATTGTTTTGTAAAACTATTTGTAGTTAGTGCGGTACTCTCACTATAGAACGCACATCTCTGTCTTGCCTAATCGTGTCACTGTTTAGTGTTTTATACTATTTGTGTTGGTGTTCTGGCGTTTTTCATTTAGAGAATGCACATTATTCTATTCGATGGAAAATATTTTCTGGGGGAAGACTCATAGCCATTTCTTTCTTGACAGTTGACTGGCAAAATCAAACGCTGCCGCCGATTCAAAGTATTTTTGAAGTTTTCATTTCTGTTTGTCGATGAAACTCCATGAACGACTGTGAGTCTTATAAATCTTCATATACGAGTCCAGTCTCTTCACATGAGATTCTCGAAGGATTATGTCGTTTCGTACGTATGTGCATCTCTAAATGGGAACCACCAAATGTCATAGCTAGATGAAATCAAAGAGACGTCCAAGTAGGGATTGTATTAAAAAAAGACAATATCAATGTGTAATATAATAAATGTTGATTCCTAGACGCGTCTCTACGAGGTGTTACTGAATTGATGTGAATTGAATGTTTAAAGTTAGTTAGTTTTTCAAAAACTGGTGTGATTTATATGTTAGCTATATGTTAGGAGTTAGTTTCTCAACTTTTGGATGTTTAATTGTATATAATTTATGAAGATAATGTTCACCACATTGAAGAGTTGAGTTTGTTGAGAATCATTGACTTGAAACGGTGAAGTCATGTCAACCGTATTTAAAGAAATTTGATTGTAAATTATTTTTTCATGTATTTTATTGCTCCTGACCATCGATGGTGGTGAGCATTAGTATTTCACTAAAACCTATTTGTTACACATTATCTCTGTATTTCAAAAGATTTGAATTAAGAATAATATTGAAATCTCAGTGAATGAAATGTTAGAGTTATAAATCTTGGTTGAGTCAGGTTTTAAAATGAAACGTCATAGTCTAAACGAGGGATTTTTAATGAATTAAACAATTTAAATGTTCTAATAGATATATTCACGTTGCAACTTTGTTTCAGAACACATTAAATGCAAGAATAATGAAAGTGAAGCGTTCTATGACACTATGCTAAACGGTATTGGAATTGATATGTTCGATATAATTTTTTTAAGTATTTTCAAATTTAAAGTAAAACAAATTCTTCGTAAAGTTTATTTAATTATTTCAAATCAAAACAATCTGTTAAGTTAATATAGTTATTTATTTATTGTTGATTAGTTATATTTTTAAAAACTATAATCGCACAATATATTTATTCTTTTCATCAATTTCAATACCATTAAATACTTATAATTATATAACCGAGCACATAATGGCACATATGTACATGACATTTTACTGATCGTATGTAGGTTGATTTCACCTTATTTCTCAGAAACGTCATCAAACGTTCGAGACGGGTGGAGCCGAAAACTTAAATGTAATAATTTTTGTTAAGCTGTGTTATTGTAATAAGATTTGATATCAAATATACAATTGATAAGAGTTTCTGAGTATTTTTTCAACTTTGCCTAAAACCCATTTTTAGTTGCAGAAGGCAATACAGACGTTTGTCACAAGGGGCGCATACACTTAACCGAACTAGCGGTTCGTCAGTATTTGTTGGACGACAAGGCCAGCCCGAATCAATTACTATACATGTTGTATTTTATTCGACTTATGCCGATCGGGTAGTCCATTGGAGCTTTATGCGGGTCGACATATTCGGTTCGGTAGTATTCGTTGAACGAAACCGCTGTGCCGATGCGCAAATGTGTAGGACCCCTTAACCGGCCGGCCTTGTTCTCGAATATTTTCCTACATAATATTGCATTTCGCCGTGCGGCTGTGCCTATGGCGTCCCTTACATTTTATTCATCAATGTTAAAACTACAGTCCAATTCCGGTTTAATAGGAAGCGGTACTACTCGAGGAATATAATCAATTGACTCAGGGGTTACTCCGTCAGCCTGTAACTCATACCTAGAGAACAAGGTCGCTATATCTAATTTTAACATTATTTGCATTCTAACTGGCAACTTCTTGAAAGATTGTGCATAGCTTAGGAAAAAGTGGTCTACCCCGTCAAATTTATGATTATCTTCTTCTTCGTCAGTTGATTCTTGCTTATCTTCTTCCGGAGTATTTGGCTGGTCTAATGAGGAATCGGAATTAGCCTTGTTTTCGTTTGATATGTATAATTCGGTATTGCATGAAGTCTCTTCTCTAGGCTTAGGCCTATACTTAAGCATTCTTCTACTGCTGAAGTAATCATCGAGAAACATTAGATATTCAGCCCAGGGCCAATTTTTGTAGTTCTTATGAGAATCGACGTGCGCAGGTTCTGATGACTTCTTGAACTTTACGAAGTTGTCTTTCAGTCCTTTCCACTTTGCAGACCACATGTCCGCTAAAATGAAATGAAAAACTAGGTTTAATATCGTCTCGTGAATTATTAAGAACAGTGACCAGAGAGACATACTCGGTGACAACAGTATTTAGGGACAGGGTCAGGCTGGCTTGACTGGTGGCGTTTGCCAGCCGGGACCTTGGCTACACAGGCCCCCACCAAAGAAGCTTAAAGAGCTTGCCGCAATCCGGGCAGAATTTAGGGCAGGGGGGCTCCAGAATGGACATTGATAAACAAAACAGCATCATACATTTTTGAAAAAACTATCAGTTCATATTTTTTTGAAAAATAAGAAAGTACTTTGAAAATGAACGCTTTCTTTTAGTTTGTTATTACTTCCCAGAATTTGATCTTTTTTTTTGCAAGCGGCGCATTCGCCACATGTGGACACCCATAGAACGACGCCTTAGGACAACAACTTATAACGACGCCTTAGAACAACGCCTCAGGACGATTATATATCGCTAACATGATTTGTCTGTTTAAGTGTCCGCCACCCGACGGCGGCGGCGCACGATCTAACATGCCAATATATGTTAGATCGTGCGCCGCCGCCGTTATTTTGAAAAAGAAAACACAATGGCTATGCCACAAAGTTCTATCCCCTTTAAATGGTATAAAGTATCATCATCTTTCTGCCCTTATCCCATGTTACGGATTGGGGTCGACGCGACACGATTCTTTGGCTACTTTTCGTTTGGTCACATTCCCGATTCGACAACATGCCAAAAGTAGAAAAAAGAAATGACTTTTCGTCAAGATTTTGATCTTTATACAGTCATTTGATTCCCTTTTCATCATTTTTTAAACTAGATTTTAGTACGGTACAGTCAGCTACAAAAGTTACCAAACCCCTTTTTGACGCTCTTTTTATAACCCGGCTCCCCAGAGGTGGGTATAATGTTTTTCTCGTGTAGGTAAATTCCTTAATTATGTGCGTCACATGCATTTATTTCCTGGGCACGCCCTGTAGCCTTACTGGTTGATTAATTTTAAAGGCATCGAAGGTATTGAAAACAAGACGATTTTGGTATTTTTCCATATTTTATTTATTTTGTTATACTATTAATCGAGTTTACTAGTTAAACTTTGAGGTTTTTCTTTAAAAACTTCTGATGAAAACGTCCATTCTTCGTCCTTATAATAAATGACCTTTCGAGTTATGGTTTAATACATAATATAATTAAGGTGCCTTAACCTTAACAACAAAAAAACTCAAAAAGATCGATACCAAAACCACCCTACTGGGACTCGCAAGTAATCGCATAAATATTATTGTCAATTAGCTGTAGTATATTTATACCGGAGTTTCCCTGCTATCTGTCCTAGTACCACCTGTAGGATATAGTCCACTCCTTTCCACTTCACACTGCAAAACTGACTGGATAGACCATGTCTGCCGGATGCCGTCAAAGCTGTAGGCCCGTATATCGCAAAACTTATTTGTGTTCACTTACGAGCCCTGCAGGACGCCATGGATAGCCTGGTGAATTGACGAGAGAGAGAATAATAACTCCACAACAAAGAGAGAAATGGAAGAACCGGGGGAGGCTTTTGCCCAGAAATCGGACAGGTCCATGACCCCACGGTACCAATATTGTAAATCCATATACATATATAAAAAATAAGAAGTCAGTAACATGAGCAGTGGTACCTATTTCTTTTTACTCCTAATTGTACTTGCTAAACAAAAGTTTGACGAAACGGGAAAGAATACAGGCATTCTCAAAAGTTGACGGATCGGGAATGAATGTATGAAGATCAAAATCTTGACGAATCGCCACTTGTGTTCATTTGTTTTTTCTACTAACATGTTGTCGAATCGGAAATGTGACGAAACGGGGAGTAGCCGTTTTTATCTTCCATTCTGTTCTATCAGCCGTCGTAACTCCCTTTTCTTTCATGTCGCTCCTCACACAATCTATCCATTTTTCTTTGTCCCTACAGATGTAATTCACTCTTGAACTGTTCCTTCTTCTCCAACCATCCACATTTATGTATATTCATAACTCTATTAGTTACATGCGTTTCATCCCTACTCTTCATATGACCATACCAAGACAAGCGGTTCCCTCTTAACTTTTCCGTCACTGGCGCCACTTTTAAACTACCTCTAATGTACTAATTTCTTACTTTATCCATTCTCGTTACTCGACACATCCATCTCAACATTCTCATCTCCGCTACATGCAATCTTTTCTCATCCGTCTTTTTCACAGCCCAACATTCTGATCCATACAGTACAACAGGTCTTATCACGGACTTATAGATGTTCCCCTTTAATTTGAGGGGCATCCGTGGCTCGCAAGTTGTTCCAGTGACCTGTGAAATGAAGATCATGATGATTGTGAAATATCGCGTGAAATTGTAAACTATTTTTTCTTAATAAGACACTGACATATTTGAAACTATTGAATATGGATTGGATTTATTATAGTATACAAAACGATTTGTTCATAATATATCAAGAAATTATAATCTAATAAAGATTTCTTACAATCTTACGGAGTCTGCCATTTTCCGGTGACATACTTATAAAATATTCCTCACAATAAATTAAATATTAATTTATGGAAATGACTCATCAAAGACTGTAAGTATTTAAGTAGTATGAAGGAAGTTATAGTTTGCGGCCTTTTTTTATTAATCTGGCCTCCGAAGCCTGCTGGAGTAAACCGACTTCCGAGACTAAAATAATTTTTCAATCTTTTTGTAGCCCGTTTTTCGATAGGAAGTCGGTTGCAAAATACCTAAACAAAATCAAAGATATTTTACTATGGTCGATTCAGACTGAAATGAAACAACGCAGATTTTTGTTATTGCAACAAGGTAACATTTATTGTAATTAATTAAATTAATTGTTTTGAATCCAGATTAAGAAACACTAAATATTGTTCACAGAACAAACAAAAAAACAAGGAAAATGTACCCTACTGAGAGAGATTCACAAAAATCAACTTTCTTAAGTTTTTAATGAAGCCCGTAATCATTAGAAAAACAAACTGTTTGTTAAAATTAAATATCGACACAAATTAACATAACATGAACAAGCTTTGGCCCACGGCTTTGCTCGCGTAAGTATAGACTTTCGCAAAAACAAGTAGGTAGCCTTAACCGTCTCGAAGGTTCCATCTATCTCTGTTAGTACCAAATGCAAACACAAACTAATTGTAGCATTTATAATATGATCAGTTAGAATCGCCCACTTAAATATATTTTTCGATCATTCTCTTTACAAAACAGCATTTACGAACTTTGATCCAGGATTATGAAAATTGGTATTTAAAAAACTGTTAAAGTGGGTCTAAACTATCTAGTCTGTATTATCCTTGGTATTGGATATTAAACTTGGTACGCATACGCATGACACCTTGGTTTGAAAAGTTAACTTTCCTCTGTACAGGCGCCAGCACATCAAGCTATAAGCCACAACAGATAGTTCATGAGGAATGCTATACGGGAACGGAAAATTCCGACGGAAACGGGAAAAAAACGGGATAGGCGCGTACGAAATCGCGGGCAACAGCTAGTCTATCATCAACAGTCACATTCAAATCGTCTATGGTATTAAAGAAGTCAATTTCATGTTTGACTGGATGCTGTTTTGTTACCGTCACATGTTATTCATCAATGTCAAAAGTAAAGTCAAATTCAGATTTAACGGGATGCGGTACTATTCGGGGAATACTATGTACTGAATCGGGGGCGACGCCGTTCGCCTGTAACTCGTACCTGGTGAACAAAGTAGCTATTTCTAGTTTTAACATTATTTGCATTCTACTTGGTAACTTCTTAAAAGATTGAGCATAGCTTAGAAAGAATTGATCTACTCCGTCCGGTGGAGGTTTGTTGGTCTTTTTAATTTTATGGTTTCCTTGATCTTCTTCAAACGGTTCGGTGATACGTCTCCTTCTTTTTGTTTTGTTTTCTGTTAGTTCTGGTTCCGTGTCATTAGATTCTTCAGGATTACCATCGACTATGCTATTACCAGTATTAGTAGCTGTACCAGGTTGATGTTTTACTCTTCTACAGCTAGTAAAACTGCATTCATCCAGAAACCTGACGTGTTCAGACCAGGGCCATTTTTTGTACTTCTTATAACTTTCGGAGTAAGGAGGTTCTGTGGACTTCTTGAACTTAGCGTAGTTGTCTTTCAGGCCTTTCCACTTGGCACTCCAAATGTCCGCTGAAAATGAAACTTGTTTAAATAGGTTGTATGAACATCTTGACATAATGGTCCAGAATGCTAAGTAATAATTAGGTAACGTGGAACGGGTACTTATGTTTTTATTTTCTTTATGTGTTTGCTGTTTTTAGCCACAATTCAAGCATTCGAGGTCACTGATAATTTCATAATAACCACGCCTTTTTCATCGTTTGTGTATAGGTGGTAGCTGCGACCGCGCGACCACTAGTCCAATGAGTAACGATTTGAGAACTTTACTGAGTCTCCGACTCCTTTACGTGGGGATCCTGGGTTCGATTCCCAGGTCGGCTAAAGTGTATGTTTTTGTCGGGAGTTAGGTAGATACATATAGCCTGGACCTAGAAACATAGTGGTGCAGTGTGATACCCCTAACTTGAAGATCCCGTAAATAAAGCAGAGTCGCGTCGTTCCGTCGCCTGATCTTTCCCCAGTCGTGGCGCACACAGATAGGACCACTCTGCCAAAATTTGGCCTAAGGTAATTTAACCTATCAAACAAGGCTTGATTACTTGGCTATTGTTAGTGTGTTATTTCCAGGACATACAATTATATAAAGAGAGCCTGGCAAGTCCCTCCAGTGAGTTTCCCGCACTAAAGCAGAGCGATTTTTCGCTAACGTCGTCGTCGCTAGACACATGATTCACGCTTGTGAATTTCATTAAAAAGAATATAGAACTCTAGAAAACACCGATACCTAGACTAATTGTTTTCATGCACGTAAAAACAAAATAAGTAATTTGGTTCCAAAACGTCAAACGCATTTTGTACAAAAACCGTGGGATATTGGTTATCTAAGTACATACCTACCGTATGCGACATCTATCGCGTTCAACAGCACTCACAAACCTTAATGTTAGTTAAACGGTCGAAATATAGATGTCGCTTTATAGAACAAGACTGCTTACCATTTCCTGAGCCCATTTCTTCAGCGATTTGCTTCCAAGTTGCCAGTCTCTTTGCCCGATTTTTGTATTCCGGATGATTCATATCATATAGGAAAGTTCTTTCTTTAACTAATTCGATTAATTTTTCTGTTTCAGACATGGCGGCGGTGCCTTTGTTTGCGTCAGCGGGGAGTATCGTAGAACGCAATCGGCGTGCGTTCCTATTGACCGCCGCGGTCGGACTGTTAGGTGGCGAGAACGAGACGTTTCTAGAAACCGCATGCAGGACAGAGAGCGCTGAACTCCTATCGCGGAACGCGAGACCGCTCTCTCTTTCTTACACAAGGGTATGATTATGATTAAAACAAAGCGGTCGGTGTAAATTAAAGAAATTAGTTTGTTTGTACTATGACAGAGGATCTATTTACTAAACGCTCTAATAACACGCTGCGATTTATTTAAAATGGTGATAAACTGATAAGTAAGTAGGTACAGACGCCAGCACATGAAGCTACCCGAAACTGTCAAATTTTCCCAATCAACAATGAATCTAATATTGTAGGGATAATGTTAAAAATCTATTAAAGAAATTAGACAGATTGTTGTAGCTTGATGTGCTGGCGTCTGTACCTACGTAAGTAGCTACTCATTCGAGCGATAAAACACAATGATAAAATATTGTTATTCACAGTTCACCTACCACCCTAGTAGTTACCTTCGAGTAGGTACCATTAGTGCTTTTCTGTAAAAATATCAAAATGAAAACTTAGGTAAAATGAACATGAAATGAGCTGTCAAAAAAAAATATTACACTATTATTGATAAGCTCGCGTTTGATCACAATCTAAGCTGATGGAAAGCGTTGATGTTGTCGACGATGGAGCACGTTTGCCTAGAAATATCCTTATTACTCTTGACTTGAAAACCCTCAGGTTGTAGCTATCAGGAAACACAGACTCCGGCAGAGAATTCCACTACATTCTTCTATGAGTGTTACATGCGCGTACGCACAATTAAAGTATTCCCAAATCGTTTTGAGCCTTTGGTTGGGATATCCACTATGTACCGGTGACGCATTGCCGTACCTATGCCTTGTAGTAGATGATGGAACGGGCTAAGGTATAATAAAGTTGTGCGATTCCGATGCACACTCGACTCCTCTAAGTGCACACCAAATCGACAGGCTGGCATCTCGCTCGTCTTGAACAAAGACACCGAGCTAGCTCCAACTTACTTCACTGAGGTGAGATGCTTACAAAATATACCGGCTTGGGTTCTACACCAAATTACATTCTATCAGCGATAATCTTCGATCAAGAATTACTTGATCAAAGGCGATAATTATTGTCAGAAGTCCAAAATGTAAGTAATTGACCACCTGAGATTTTGCTTATATTCATCAGCCTACTTATTTGGCTTTTAGAACTATTATATGCCCGATAAAATGTCACTTTGTGTAAGCCCTCTTGTGCATTCATATCCAAGACTTTATGAAGAAACGTCAGAGTAGAAATAAAACGAACGATTATTGTGAAAGCACCAGTCAATAAATTTTATTCACTAAAATTCCCTTAGTATACAAATCTGATATTGGTGATGTGGATGACGTGGTCTATATACTACAAGTGCTGGTATATCTGGTTATCTGCGGTCATTCTTACCAAGACATTATACAATCTAGCTGAAGGAACCTTTTGATTGCTACATTCCCAACTGTCGAGCTAAATTATGCCCAAGTTGTGATGTCTACCACTCGTTGATTCTGTGGCATGCTGTGCATAACCTCCTTTGACTGCAGTTCGTGCCTTTGCTCTTGGAATAAGAACGGCATATCTTTTCTGAATAATATTTGCCTTGTTTTCTAGTATGTGTGTTGCCATCCAACCAGCCTCGTCTGTTCTTGATCTTATACATTCAGGAAGTTCATCAGCTTGTTTCATAATATAATGTCTTGGTGAAAATAGAACTATAATATATTATTTAACCTACGATCTGTTCCATTGCTTTCACAAAATCATACAAAAATTATACTTCGTCAATTTTTCAAATTACTTACAGCATATCCTAGTAACGAAACAGACCATAAGTATTAAGCGATAAGAACCAGTTCCATATGAGTTTCATCTAATACACATGAACATTATGAAATTATACAAAGTAAAACACATGAGATCTTTAAAACATAAACATTTAGTGATAGTTAAGTACTTACATCTAATTATAATTTCTTACTTTAACAATTAGAATGAGAAAGCGGTTTATCGATGATCAAAGCTATGACTATTTACAATTTTATTTAATTTTGGAATGTTTAAGTATGGAGTTAGTTAAATAAAAGGATAGTGAGTTAACATATAGCTACAACGCTTTAATTTCACTACGACCACGAAGTTAACTAATTCAACCGTTGCTTTCAATACATAGTGAGTGACTGTACATATTTTATGGAAATACTTATCATATCTGTAATTCGTATATTGTCACTACGATTTCTGCGACATCATCAAGTACATTACCAATGAATAAATAATAATATTCCCTACAATATCCGACAATTTCAAAAATATGTATATCAATGAAATGAGATCATTTATGAAAGCGCCATCTATGGTGGCACAGCGACACTATGAGAGTACATTACGAGACAGAAAGCTCGAAGCTTCGTCCTGAGCTTACAAATACCTAAACGACTATCAAAGTAACTTTAGGTATAAAATAGATTCATTTCTCTAACCTATTAACTAATAAACTATACATATAAGTTCTAGCCGACCAATGAGTATTACTTCTGTCCAATCCTGCGCATGCTTGCATTTGAAGATCGAATGTTAGATTTCCGCCTAAAGCATGAACAGTATTGAATGCACTGACTACAAGTGAATGATTAAAACCTCGACTTTTTGGTGATATACTCTTCGATCAAATGCTAAACTTAACTGTCAGTGAATTGTTAGCATTAAGTTAACTCCAACGAACTCTAGTAATGTTTTCCAAATACTTGTCCGTAACGATATAGGTAGTTAGCCACCAAGTTACTTATCTGATAATCTTGCCCAAAAATACAACATTTGATGTCATAGTCAAAACAGACTCAAAATCGAATGACCTTATTTTTGATTAAGAAACATCACTAGAATTGATTACAGCTAAACTAAAGCCCTAAATACACATCTGTAACTCTCATTAAAGTGGCAAGTCAGTGTGCCATTACAAGTTCTGTTTGATGCATGCCACTATTGCATTCAAGTTACTTGCATATCTTTGTGCAAGTACAGGCATGTGTATTATGGCCTTCTTAAGTTGTACCTGCTTTTTCATTGAGCGCACTGAACACGAAAAGTCAGTAAAATCTGTACTTACATAAACATGGAGCGAATTTTTCAAACAGAATCGAAGTTCATGTTACTGTTGACATTGACAGGACTGCTAAATTTTATCAGAGAGTAAACCTAGATTTTGTCAATAGATCTCTAGAATCTTGAAGTAAAGGTTGATGAGAGCTAGGCTGTAAATAAGTACATCTAGGCTTATGAGTAGTTTGTCAGACACGACATACATAATCCATAACGAGTGAAATTCCATTACAAGTGTTCTTACATTTAGATATGTAGAGTAATTAGAAGACATTGAAACGGGAGAGATTGATTTTATATATCTTCGGCTGTCAAGTTCACAATAATCTTGAATAGTTTTGAGCTTTCTGTTTTTGGTTTCCAGCAGGCTATTGAAGAAGTTTGAAAGGTTGTCGGTAGTTTTATGTACCTAGATCATTTATTTTTTGCTTTTCTTTATTCAATTTCTTTCCGACTTCACTCCCGTTTCAAAACATTAAGTTAATCTACATTTGAATAAACACGAGTTTGCACTGTGTTCTGTGATTACACATTATACATCAATGTTTTACTACAAAGGGGAGAGGGGGACGCTGTGCGCTTTCAAACATATACAAAATATTTCACGCGAATAAATTCCAAATAATTTCGTCTATCTAATGTACAATATCATTTTAAGTTTACAAATTAACGCTAAAACAAACTCTTCGTAATCTTCGCTGGACTTTGGCTTTGCCATCCTACTTACCGTACACAGTGCAATAATAATAAGTGAGAAATAAACGAACGAAACGCTTATGGCCGATCTTTGTAGGAAATCAAACTTGAGACCTGTGTCAGGTTAGGTTCCTCTGACAAAATTATTTCTACATCAAAATTAGATGGAATTCTAGTGAGCTATAGACGAGAGACACTCCTAGGATATCGTCCAGTTCAGCAAATTGAGTAAATAAGAGCTAAGATCTATACGCTGTACAGATCGAAGCTCTTAAAAGGTTCTGAGTTATAGATATCAATTCTGAAGCTCAATATGCTGAACTCAGAAAGTATAACGTCAGCATCTAAGCCTAATAAATAAAAACAGTTGAATTGAAGGATGAAAGGGAAATACGTGAAGCCCTTGTTGATACTGCACCAGCTTTCTGATTCTGTAGACCTGCCGTCTGGTCTTTCACAATCATTCATTAACTTTCTTCCAATGTAGGTATGTTACCGATAATGTATAAATGACGATGTTGTTTCTTTTAAAGCAGAGGTATGGCTGCTCCCCATAACTTGAGAAGCAGGTGTTAATAGGTGGTAATTTAGATTTGCAGATGACTTAAGAAACATTCTGCTACAGCTTTTTTATCACGTGACTTAGTTCGGCTGTTAATGGAATTATAGATCTCAATCATGCTTTTTAATATTTTCTAAGAGAACTTTGTTTACTCCCGACATCTTTCGAGTTCAGAATCAAATCGAATTCAACAGAATTAAGTGTCAAATCAACACTGGTTCGAATATAAATTCGATTTGATTCGACCGCCAGGTGGTTTCATATTTTAGAGCCTAGTATTGCAGTTTTTGTTTCAGCTGGTATCGACAACTTTGTAGCCAGGCTGTTTAGGAGGTCCTACAGGTCAGTAGAGTATTAGTGCAGTATTAACGCGGGTCGGGGTGGGGTCACGGGGGCGGGTGAGTGCCGCTGCGTTCACTCCTTGAGTTTGTGCCAGTCGGCGATCTGCCGGCGCGGCGCCGCCTGCACCTCGCGCCAGTGGTGGCGCGCGCTGCCCGCTCCCACCGCGCCCAGCTCCAGCCTACCGATCACCTGGGAACAAACCGCCATTCTTACTTCATAACCCCGAAAAGCAAAAGGATATAGTGGAGACTCGATTAGTCGGACCAATTGTTGTTGTAAGCCATTCGGATAATTGAATAAGCAATATGTTACTATTATATGTTAACGTCAGAAAGATAAACTTTGTCACTCGCGTATCTTTCTCTCTTTCTATGAAGTTATCATAGGTTTAGGTTTTTGATTGCTGTAGGTAATCCGAATAATTGCGAATCCGTATAAATAAAGTCCGGATAAACGAGTCTTTACTGTAACAGTTTTATGAGGTTTTGGTGTAACAATACGCTATAATTATACCAAATTCGGCATAGTAATCGACTACTGCTGCAAGAAGATACAAAGATCCACTGACCTCATTCTTGGTAACCCTGTCCCAGTCGAGCACGAGCAGTTCGAGCGACACGTGGTCGAGCGTGGCGTTGGGCGCGGCGGGCACCTCGAACACGAACGACTCGTTGAACACCGGGTTCAGGGTGCGCTTCTTCACGTGCGTCTTCTTCTTGGCGATGCGCTGTCCGTTGTATAGCAGGTACATCTTTACGTAGCTGTGGAGAAAGATGGTTACATGGTTATTTTTTGTGAGTACCTAATGAAAAATATTGTGTAGTCATATAGCGTGTATGGTTTTAAAAAATCTTGTGACTCACTCACTGATTTATTCGCTATGTGGAAAATAGAAAGTAATGAGATAATTATGTCACAAATAGGAACTAGCGAATGAAGATCTTTGTTTAAATTACTTTGCTTGCTTCTGCTCATAAGTATAAATATTGAGATGTCATGTACAAAATAGGTTTTGAGCAAGTACTGACAGGCCAACAGAAAAAGAAGAAAAGCAGAAGTATGATCATGATAAGACAGAAATGAAGTGAATGGCAACGGGTCCACGAAGAATGCCAAAGAAAAGATGAATGGGTTGTGTGACGAGTGATATAAAAGAGAAGAGAGACAGTGACAGAATGGAAGAAAAAAATCGTGTTGCGCCGATAGCATTAGCAAATAACATGGGACACGTATTGCGCTGAGACTAAGTAGGTAACATATGATAAGAGTAGGAAGATGATGATGATGATACTAACGGGTCAGCAAGTCCGGTGACATCCATCTTGGGCAGGTTGCGCGCCTTGAGCAGCACCACAGTGAGGCGTGCGGCGGCCGGCTGCCAGCACAGCGACACCAGCACCTCGCCGCGACCCACGCTGCGCATCTGCAGAGACATGAACAATATGTATAGATTTGTAGTGAAAAAAGCCAAGCCACAACGAAGCCACACCGTAACCACATCGCAAAACACTACGCAAGCACATCGACATTTTGTAGTTACCACAACGCAATTGCAAGAAGCTGGAGCGACACTTTTCACTCGCGACACTGCGAGAATACGAATGCGAGATAACCACACCCCATGGTGTGATTGTGTTCCGTGTGAATTCTCGCAAATTCGCATCGCTTTTGCTAACTTTAAAGCCACACTCTTGCCAAACCTCAACAAACCGTACATGACTATACCTTTTGCACTTTTGAATAGTCAAGGTCGGTCTGTCCCAAGAGTTAAAGCTAATTACACGTTCCAAAGCGTAGATCTCTATGGAGAAGAACGTACAAGGAACTCCACGGACACTCTTTTAAATCAATGTTTTTTTACAATATAGTTACAGCATTCATGTGAAAATTATACAAACATACATATTAGAAAGACTTGCACGATCAAGCGTCCGAAGTAAAAAAAAAACAACACGTCAAGGAAATTATTAAAATAAACCGTGGCAGCTGAGACATGACCATTCCTAGCTGACGGCACTCGCTCAGTCTAGTATGGAGTTTGACTTGGTTTATGTAGGTTTGCAAGCGCTTGTAGGCGATCCGATCGAGTCTCGGTTTTTTGGTAAATCAAAGGTACTTTGCCGCAAGCCTTTTTCTTTTATTTGTAAAATAAAATAAGTTTATGCGAATATTATAGCCGACACTAGCCCGAAGTCCGATGCTTGCCTTATCCAAAACATACTAACGCTCGCACAAGCGCGTGGATGGCGATTCGACCACAAATTACAATACCGCAAATTATTTGTCTTAATTTGGTGTTTCAAACATCGCCTTTGTGGAGGTTTGAAGTTTGCGGCAAGTGCTAAACGTGTGGTTCCGGCATTAAATCGGACACACTTACATTTCTGGCCAGTCAGCGGATGGCAGACTGGTCTTTCGTGTTTGTTTCTAATAATTTCGACATTATCAAGTCAATAATTTGGGACGCATTTCTCTCTATTCTTGAAACCAACATCCCGAATGGACTTACTTATTAAAAAAGAATAGTATATTAAATTACAGATCGACATATCTTTTGCTTCAAGTTCTTATGCAGCTTAGATATATTTAAGACAACGTTCAACGCTCTCGTTGCCTTGTTGAATGTTTGTATCATAGATATAATAAACAACTGTTTTTTTATATTTCTATGGTTTGTACATTTAATCATGCGCGTGCTAGTGACGCGCAGAGAGAGATCGAGAAGTCTCGACCGAAACCAACTTATCAGACGATCCATGACCACGACCGCACCGCCAAGAGTGCAACTAAGAAGGAAGGATTTGAGGCGTATCCTGTTTACCTTGAGACTGCGTGGTTGTATCTCGCGGCAGAGCGCCATAGCCTCGCCACTCTGTAGCTGCAGGCTCGTCAGCGGGGACACCACCTCTCCAATTATCTCATCGCGGGAATATCTAGAACATAAAATTAATAATATCAAGCCTGGCTCTGCAGTATGAAGAACTCTTATTCGAAAACCAAAACATAATCTTGAATGTCAAAAACATTTATTTCAAATAGACCGTGCACAGGCACTTTTGAGTAGTCAAGATCGGTCAGTCAAAAGATGAAGCTAGTTGCACGTTCAAAAGCGAAGATCCCTCTGGAAAAGAACTTTATTTTATATTCGTGCATAGTTACAAAATATTAGTAAAATTCATTTCGTAATTAATTATTAATAAATTTACCTGTCAAAGCTGAGGACGACGAAGTGCAAGGTGATAGCAGCGATCTGGTGCGGGGCGATGCCGTAGAAAGTGAAGTCCTCATCATATACCGGGCAGCGGGTCTTGCGAACAACTCTGTAATGTAACGAAATAAATAGTGATTAAGAAGTACTCGAGAAAGTTACGGTACGAGAAAGTTGAGAAACTAATACCGTAATTTATCAGCAAACTTTGGGAACAGATGCCTGCCCTCAGAGATATCCGCAGAGATATTTTTATATTTCACAAAAGTTTACTTAGTTCGACATCGAAATATTGTTTTCTTTTTTTATACTAACCTGGTCTTAACCTTATGCTGTTTGTCGGGCAGCAGCTGCAGCTTGACGTAGGGGTCTGGGCCGGCGGGCTCGCGGCCTGGCAGACCCTGGCACGATACCACTGACACCACCAGCGCGTTCTTCTCGTTCTCATAGCTGTGGACGAAACGAAAGCATGGTGAAATTACTGATCATCAACCACAGCGTAAGGCCACAGTGGGGCATTATGTCGTAAAATTAATATTATTGTTGAACAATTAGGAACTCAAAATGATAACTTCAATAGTTATCATTTTGAGTTCCTAATTGTTTTAGCTGCATGTCCTGAAACCGTCTTTTCAGGAAAGTGTACCGGGCTTTCAATTTCTTGCAAAGCAGTTATTTTCCTAGGACTCATTTACATAAGATATCATTTCAATGGGCGCGGAGAGCATAATGAAATAAATTGCTTCTAAATTATGTTAGGAATAGGTAGACTTGTAAGAAAAGTACTTCTTCGCAAATACATTTTTAACATTGTCGTCAAAGAATTTGGTTACGTATGAACTAGCTTTGGAATCGTATTCTAAAATCCGATCAAGATTCTGATTCGATAATTTATAGATTTCTAAAACTCCACGAATACATAATAAAGACCTATAATGGGTAAGGTATTACAAGTCACTAAACGAAAATACAAATACAAACTCATTCCATATCTCTCGACAATACGACTAAGTTGCACGGAACCGATATTCGACGTACACGAATACTCAGTACACGCCGAATAACGTCTGGCATTTGTTATCGATTACGCCCCATCGTGAACCAAGGCAATAACCCTTTATAGATACGCGTTAGGCTGTAGACGTAAACTAGGTCATTTCGGGACACTAGGTCGAAGTGCAGGCCATATTGTAAGTTAATACTTGTTCGGATTGGTATCGACCGTTGCTACTAAGAATCTATTGTTATTGCTGGCTATTTTCGTAACTTGTTTCAGATGCTATTTGATTTGTTTTTCCAGAAGTTTTCAAGATTATTAGAATATTTATGAGAAACACAATATAGCTTTTATACTTCAAAAAACTGACTTTTAAATTCCGACTTCGACATAAGAATGACAACTGGTTTTCATTTTGAAACTACGGTTCCAATCTATGAATTCGAATTTCTAGCACATGTTTTTTTATACCAAAACACAATCTCGTAATCGAGTGGCCTGACAATCCGAAAACTAATAAACTTTCTATTTGGTGTCCACAAACAGATAAGGATACTCCTGTAAACGTACGTGAGCCCTTAAATGTAGGTACGGTCAGCGTCAAAAATATAGGAACGAATGATGATGATTATGAAAGATAAGAGGTGTTACAGACAAAAAAAATACCCAATCGGAGAAATTTTAATTCTAGACACTAGAGAGTTTTTTTCCTAACCATGCCAAGGGGTGCTTAGTTATTCGGTTTTGGAGGTCAGATAGATAGTTTCCCCATGTAAAATACTGGTATACATTCGGTACTGGTATCCGATTAGATTGGGAGTAGACCCTCAAATAATTGGACAAGGCTAGTCACATGATGATGAAAGGTAAAGAGAGAAAATAAAAAAAAATACTGTTTTTTTACATTATTGACTCGTAGCATATTTGTTGTTGTTGTATTCACATAATAATAAGTCAGCGAAGCTCTTATTATTTGCTAGTTCTTTTATCATGTTGTGTTTAATTTCCTTATCTGCTCAGACCATTTTGAATCTTACGTTCATCCCGATAATTTTGCCCTTGACTGTACCTACGTGAGTGAATAGAGGTCGAAAGAAACACGGTACAAAGTTTATAGAGATGGCACTGGAGTGGGCGCGGGTGACACTTTCCCGATATTTTACGATTAACCCTCTAGGGACCGGTTTAGTTTACGTTTTATTGCCAAATATATGTGAGAGGGTGTCACATAACGTGTTGGTGTAGTGAATCAATCAATTAATGTCGAAAAGTGTTGATAAGAATGATAGGAATAAGAAAAGTGTGTTGTTGAAGATGATAGGGCCAGGAAGGAACTCTGTAATGATAAGACACTAAAGAAAAATACTTCGATCCCAAATTAAAGGATAGCTAAAGATGGTCATGATGAAACGTCAACTGTGAGGAATAATGAAAAATCATGATCTGAGGTCCAATTCTACAAATTGCAAAGGCATCTCAGTCGCAATCTTCCGAAATTTGGGATATCTCCACATTTCGGAAGATTGCAGGTGTTTTTGACAGATTACGACTGAGATGCGAATGAGAACTTCGTTGTTAAAAAATTAATAGGATTGGCATCATGACATGTCTGAAGTATCAAATCGACGATTCTAAATAACAAGTTGATTAACTAGTTGTACCAGGCTATGTTGTTTTATTTCTCTTATTTAAGTTAGGTAAACAAGAAAACATTTATCACTGTAAATATTTGTAACATCTAAGCAAGAAACTCGGTAAAGTTTACAAACTGCTTGTAGACAGGAAAAGTATTCTAATTAAAAGTATGACAGGAAAATCTCGTCGTATTTACTTTCAGGAAACGTTTTATATCGAGAAGTTACAATTGCTACCTTGCTGTGAGCAACCCTAAATTATTCAAAGTAGTTCATTCATTGACCGTCATTCGTTAAAACGAACTAAAAAATTTTCATTGCAATCCATAATTTATTTATTTATAATTGGCTAACCAAAAATTGTATATACTGTACAAATGTTTAAATATCTAATGATTTTCTATTTACTAAGGCTAGTATTACAATTTCTTATTATCTACACAATTCTTTACACAATTTTTATTCAATTCTAATTTAATGACACTACAGAAATAACAAAAACAATGATGGACCCTGTCGGGCACAGTAAGAAGTAGAAGAAAGAAATAACACTCAAAATGTACCTATCGATCTATTTTTATCTATCTATACTAATATAGTAAAGTCGAATGAATGCTTGACGTATCGGATCATTCAGTTCCCTTCAAAATGGTTGAGCTGAATGGTGCTGATGCACGCGTCATGTTCGTGAATGGGCGCCGTCAGTGAGGATTGGTCATCCCTTAGTTGCCACTGGCTTATTTTAATATTTGATACTGTTAGAAATTGTTTCTTTCTTTCTTTACAGTTCTAATATATAGAAGCAACAAGATTAATGTAACCAGGATTTTTGTAAACATAAAATGTTTTAAAAGAGTGTCCGTGGAGTTTCCTGCACGTTCTGCTCCATAGAGATCTACGCTTTGGAACATGCAAATAGCTTCAAGTTTTTGACGGACTGAGTTTGACAATTCAAAAGTACCTGTTAGTGTTTTATTTGACTTTGACTTTGAAAAGTTTGTTTGTTTGAACGCGTTTATCTCTGGAACTACCAGTCGGATTTGAAAAAATATTTTTTGTTTATGACAGCCACGTTCATGAGGAGGGCTATAAGTAAATACGGGAACAGGAAAAACGGGAGAAATGCGCGTACGAAGTCGCGGGCAAAAGCTATTGTACATGAGAAGAACAAATACATAAAACTTAACACGAGATCCCAAAAGCTTATTAATCAAATTCAAAAACTACGCCTATTATAATAATAATTCTTTGTAATGTGTGCTTACCTTCAATATAGGTATCTACCAACTTGTTATCAACAAAACAACCTCTAAAAACTTTTACAGAACAATAATCCTGAAAATAGTTGATTTGTACCTGATAAGGGGAACCTTTTACAGGCGGCTGTGTATCGTAAAACGAATATATTCCAAGTTTACGGCTCTTCCCAGACGCTACGACAGTTTATTATTAAAACACTGTAAAAAGGCTTAGATACCATTAAAGGCTTTTATGTCCCGTGTAACAAAACACCCCCTAGGGTTGTACAAATGGATTACTTTTTAGTGAGACTAAAGTAATATCCTGAAAGGTTAAGTGCGAGCGAATGTATAGGGAAGTTATGATGATGTACAGAGGTGGAAAAAACTTGAATTTATTATTTATGTAAAGCGGTAAAGTCTACTGTGGTCGGTGGTGCTCGAGTTTATTACCAATTTAGTCCCGGCTCCGGCTTGCGTTTAATAACGTAGGTACCTTTTTTAAATAGCATGGTTGGTACTAAGAAATTATAATAAGCGATTTAACTTTCTAAACAAAGTACCTACTTTATATAATTAGGTTAGCATTTAGTATGGATTATTAATTATGTCATAAACTCTCTATGTTTTGTGAACATAATCCCATCCATTAATCCCATCTGAATTAGATAGATTACAAAATCTGTGTTTTATCAAGAAAAAAGTATACAATCTTACGCGAATCATTGTAAACTTACGGCGTTTGCAATAATCCGGTGACATAATAATATACAAATAATTTTCCGTAAAATTAGTTTATCAATAAGTATTCATCGCTTTTATAAAGGGTAACAATTAAAAATTCATCGTAGCCGTACTTGAAGCGATCAAATCCCCGAACCTGCAAGGCTTAGTTGTACAATAGCCTTCTCAATGCAATTAAACGCTCAAGGAAGCTTAAAGCTCCGTAATAATCTAAGAGATGACGCTTTACATGAGTAATTCTTCCGTGGCAAGGGATTAAGGTTCATGAGGGCGTTTACCTTAGAAGAGTTTTCTTTAGAAAAGTCTTTTGTTTCACATAGTGGGTACTTACGTATCTACGTGGGTGCTTACGTACGTCAAGTAGCTAACGTAGCTAGTGCACAGTTTAACGGGTTGTTTCCTATAGGTAGCTCTTAAAAAAATCTAATGAAATAGTAGGTATTTGCTATCTACCACGCTTCGCCTGTCTATAAATAAGTAGTTTCAAGATCTGAAAAAAAAAAGTTTCAATTCAATCAAACAAGTCCAAACCCTAAAGTAGCCTTCCAACTGTTGACAAACTAAAAATAAAGCTCAAACAAATCAAGAAACAATTAACTGCTAAAACCACAGTATAATTATCACTTCAAACAAAGACATTATACAAAGTAAACTAAACCCGCGAACTCAATTTGATCGCGGCGGGAAGCACTCAAGACTATAATGACCGCGGGGCGCCCGCGGCCACCGCAGACAAACATTGCTTTGAGTCCGCAAATTACCGGAACTCCTTAGAACAGGGATGGCGACCTACCACTAGAGATGGCACGCTGCACAATTATTATTCTTAAGGTTATTTAAGGATAATTTTGCAGCAAGCCATCTAATCGAGGAGTTTCTTGCCGGTGCCGGACCAATTCCAACCGTGCACTAGCTTCTGACGTCATATCCCGTCCCATCCCATCGACATGTCCCATGGCTCACTACCTTTGTGTTATAAAATACCTATTTTGAATTTGAATTCAGGCTTACTAGTATGAGATATTATATTATTAATATGTACCTATATATTTAGTATCTAGGTAATTTGTGACATCTGTAATCACACTTTTTTATTAATTAAAATAAACATGAAACTGTAAATATTCCAATCGCCATACGAATTTCTTTGCGCATAAAGAGTTTTTATGCATTAAACTACCAAGTCAAGGCCTCATTTTTTTTTTAAATATTTATGGCACGTTCTCTGGTTTGCCATCCCTGACGTAGACTCTGCAAATTACCGGAACTTCGTAGATCCGGCGACTCTGAAGATCCGGAGCGACAACAAAACGTCACCAGTGCGTAAACAACCGAAACTATTTAATGAGACAATTTAACTTTTTTTTAAAAAGTTAAGGGTTTGCTTGTGCGTGTCGTATGAGTTTGCATCCAATTAAAAGTCTGGAGTTTTCACACTGAATAATGAATAATTAAAACTTTTTGTTACTGTATCCACCCATACATGTGTGCGTAACTCGACCAAATGTACTTCTAATGTTTTCGTGATCGATTCTGTAAACATGTCGAAGTAAAGGCTTGGGTGAAGTGATCACGAGGTGAGATTTCAATCCATACAATCAAGATGTCACGTGATCACGAAGTGAGCTGTCATTCCATCTTGATTATGTGAATTGACAGCTTACCTCGTGATCACTTCACCCAAGCCTTCACTTTGATATGTTTACAGAATCGACCGGGTTTAGTTCCATATAAACATGGATGATACTTTGGGTGGCACCAAATGCATCAGATTGCTTGAAAAGTGTTTGTTTTCTTACTTTTTAGTCGTTTTTTTGCGATCGGAAAAGTCGATATTTTTATTTTTGCAACAGTTTCTTTACTTTATACCTATCAGATTCGGAACGACAACCTTAAATATGAGCACGCACTCTTGAGACACTCTGTATAGTAAAAAGTGTTCATAATTATGAGTAAAACCTTTTCAGGTTGTTCGTTTATTCTGTTACACGTGTATGCCAATAAAATATACGAAGTTCTCTCTTGGAGACATATGTTAAAAAAATGTGTGTTTTATACTCAGAAAATCATATCTAAGTAAATACTTAGGTCATGTCAGAATAAGTAGGTAACATAGGTACTATATCTAAAATTATAGTTTTGTCTCCTGAGTGTACCTAGACATGTTTTTCACATCATTACGTAAGATATTGCTGGGACACAAACTAAGAACCTACTTATTAGTTTAGAATAAGTGTAGAGAAAAAGCTGAGAATAATTTTAGATCAAAAGCAACATAATTTATCGCCCTTGTCTACTCGAGGCTTGACCCTCGGAAGGTCAGTGTCTAAAATACCCTTGAAGATGTGCTTGTCCCTCCGTAGTACGGCTTAAGTGTGAAGAAGATGTTATCTTCATTATGATTACCACTCTTACTTTCTTGCTTTTATCTTTTTCATAACTAATAATATTAATGAGAGTGCAAAAACGAAAAAAATCCTGAGAAAAAAAACCTGCACTCATAATATTTTCGTTATATCGTTTCAGGTTCCTCTGAAACGATATTACGAATTTACTATTCCGAAAAAATGCGGTTTCTGTGGGCAAGGACACGAGACTGAAACCGAGGGATAAAGCTGGTTTAGTAGTCCTATTGGACTTATAATTCAGACTTCGGACAAATCTTTAGAATTTAGTAAGGTTCTCCTATCTAGGTAGATTATGTTTATTCTCTTAGGCATCAAAATCGGGATGAAACCAAATATTGTTGAGAGATTATAATACAAAATCTCATTAAATAATCCCCTAACAGAAAACTATTCAAAGAATATCCTCCTCTCTTGTCTATTCCAATATTCCGTCCTCATTATCTCGTCGCGTACAAGCATCTCACAGATAATGCGGCTCTCGCTGTGATCCTTCCAACGATACCTAATGAGAAACGATGGAAAAAGCCGGGATTTTTCCTAGAAAAGAGGGAGATTATATACGCAATATACCTATTAGGTAGCTTTGAAAATACGGGTAAAGGAGACTGCTGTGATTGTGGACAATAGAGGTTTTAATGGGACCGCGACCGTAATTGCAAATGTGGTTAGCAACATGTGGTTAGTTTGGTTGCTATCCGCGTTGAAGTTTTGGTCCGAATTTCCGACATATGCTATGAATGTTGGATTATTTGAGGAGCTTTATTTCTTTGCTAAAATTACAGTGGACCATAAGCTCTTCGAGCAAAGTTGTGTCGCCCTTTAATTTCCAGACTTTTCTTTTAAATTTTGGTTTTGAAATATCTGAAAACATGTTACTAAACGAAATTTTACAGATCGTAGTAATGCGATTGTGAAGCGACAGTTCAGGAGTTACAGTAACCTCCAAACCCCGGACTTTTGTTACTCGTTGAACCTGATATCATGGATTGAATCCGAACTAATATTTAAATGCGAATCTTAGTTTGTTACGCTATCACGGCTAATTCGTTGAACCGATTATGATGATTTTTTTGAATGTACAGAGATAGATGAACCTTGGAGATGATAACCGCAAACGACTGCGTGCAATATCTAGACAAATATAAAAATGTAATTTGTGTTATACGGTCTAGGCGTTCACTCATAAGCTGCATATAGCATATCCTTCACTTACACGGGTTACAGCTTACGTCCAAGGTCAGCCAGTGGCCGTGGCAGTACAGACCTGCAGGAGTGCATGTCTAGCCGAAGACCTTGGACGCATAGCGGTTTCCGCTGGCGTTCCATTCGTTTTATATCACACGCCAAATCTGTGTTACCTAAGTGCATTAGAATTACTTTTAGCGAAACATTCTCGTATCTCGTGAAATTGAAACTACAGTTGCACGGAAGGAAATAGTTTTAGGTATTGTTCTGTGTTTATTAGAATATTCTTGTACTAGCCTTTGAAGTTTATAAATTGCGTATGTAGACGTATGTGTTTGTATTTTTTTATAGGCTTGTGTTTGTTTGAGCCCGCTTGCTAAGAATTTAATAAACATAACTACCAGAAAGAAGGATGGACGAGCAAAAAAGAAAATATTTTTATTCTCTAATCCTGTGTGGGTTCAACGGTGGAATGTAGCCTGTTAGCGAAAGAAGTCTGTTACGAAACATGAGTCCAAAACACAATTGGCGGGAATTTACAGTAAACTATTATATTCCTGAAGGACACAGGCTGCTTCAGAAGCCTACACCGAACAAAGGTACAGTACAATTTATCGTAAACAAAGACTTGCCATTACAAAGGCATACTTCAGGAGCATATGTTACGACAAAGCGAGCACAAAACAAATCCTGTGTCGTACGGGCTCGTGCGGACTCGTGCGGCTTCGTGCGGCTTCGTGCAGCTTCGTGCGTTGTCGTACGGAATAATTGTGGACGACACGGTAGGAAGGTTATTGATTTGTAAGGTGAGTTTACATTGGAGCATTTCAATGTAATTTAACGTTCCTGCGAATGCTCGCCTTGATATTCGAAATAGATAATGCTCCTGGCGAGTAAGGATTTACCTGCAGGTCTATGCTGTAAACGTATCACCGCAAAACCTTAAGTTTGATGTGAAAAGTAGAGCTATTCTGTTAAAAAAAACTCATCGTGGAAACTAAGGTGAAGTGAGATTTAAGTGACCTGTCAATCCTTTGCTTGAGGAATGACAGTTCCCTTTACGCTTACTTCACCTAAACTTTCCCGGTGAGATTTATAAGGCTGTAATTTTATTTTACTTGGATGGATTGACAGCTCACTTCACCTTAGAACCTTTAACGGCAAAATTTTTACTGAATAGCACTATTGGAACATTTCTATCTATTTTTCGTTTACTTTTCGTTGCAATTTAGGTTTGCTTGCGCCGTTTTCTCGGCTTTTCGCAGTTTTTTCAAGAGCTCAACAAAAAATCAAGATCAAGATGAAACCAAGCGTCAAGCTCCGTATACATTATTTGGTTCCAGTAATGGTGAATTACTACAGCGTGTCAATGTCTTGACACAAGTAAATGCTCTAGTCTACACTACCTTTTTGCTTCCCCATTACATAGAGTGGTGACGTGTCGATAATGTTGGAATATCGGCTTTGTAATGCATGGTTTGTAAGTACGGGGCTATTGTGAGTGTGGTGACAGCCTGTCGACATGAAATAACTACTAAGTGAAATTATTGTGCGCCGATGTTATCGTTCGGTGAGTCAAGGATTGTGACTCATAAACAGAGAAGCTAGAACTGAAATGAATTTCCATGTTGAGTGTCATGTTGTAGAAAGATTTAATAGTTGGACACTATAATTTTGTTATTTTCATCTTGACAGTAAAATAAAGTCGTTTGATTCAAACTCAAATTAATAGCAGTCAATACTCGCAAACATCAGCATGCTACGAGTAGGTATGACTTAACACAAGTTAATACAATCTTAATTTGAATTCCAGTATAAATGCAAATAAGAATAATAAAAAATTGTTTTTCTTCTTAGAAGCAGAAAAAATATATGACTTAGAAATAATTGCACTGTTATTATTCGTAGGTACAGTGGCGGACAAAGGGGGGGTGGAAGGGGCAGATTACTAGCTACTACTGCTAACGAATTCCCGTTTTTGAAGCTGGTAATTTCCCGGGAATCCCTGAATGAATGATGTACATATGTATGTTGATTTAAGTCGAATTTAAATATCCCTTGCAAGATTTTAACTAAATAAACATAAAAATACAAATATGAGCTGAATAAAAAGCTTTTAAAATTACATCAACTTCTTAAAGCTGCATTCAGCTTCGCCGCCCCGGGCCTCAGACGGGCTTAATCCGCCACTGCGTAGCCATTAAGTATGGCGGAAACATTATATGGCGCCTAGGGCCGACCGTAGAGTAATTAATTGAGAAATCACTTTAATAATTGCGTTGACCCTAGTTAGTCTCGCTGGGGTATCAGGTTGCTGCTAATTAGAATCTTTAATGGTCACTAATCTTATTAAACGTGTGGGTAGGCGACAAAATTACGAAAGATATTTATACCGAACCCAAACTCCGTAGGTAAAACCCAAAGTCGTCAGTTGGCAACACGTTGCCAGGATGAAAACTACGGTTTGAACGTTCTAGAAAAGGGATGTTCTAAAAATAATATGTACCTAAAACCTTTTCTGAAAATATTGCAAACAAAGTACAGTATATGAATAATCCCATTATGAACAAGATTGAGATATTAAATTAAAACGTTCATTGAACATTTATACGAAGAATTATTAACATAAACGAAAAAGAAATAAGATCCTACTTGAATGAAACGAAAAATCTCTGTAGCTGATTTCATTTTGACGTATCATGCAAATTCCCAGCGGGCATCCCGACAAATTGAATATTCATTTAATATTTCACGAAGAGTAAACAGAATCCGGTAACATTAAAAATGATGTCTGAAACTCTGAATCTATCAAAATGCTGCTTTTGATAAATTGCGAAGTAGATTAGATCAGGGACGGATGAATAGAGCACTTATTGACATTGGACGTTGAGATTGGTCGGGTTTAACCGGATTATGAAGGAATCTGCGACGACTTGCTACGTAGGTGTACTCCATACCGCTGGGAATTCGATCGATTCGGTCTATTTACTTTGAGTTAGCAATGTTCAAAGACTTGCGATCTTGTTTAAACAGGCTCGTGGAAACTATATTTCTATGGTTGATTAGATAGTAAGTACTATTTAGAAAGCTTAATCAAATTCGACGAAGATGAAAATCAAAATGGGAGAGAATTGCCTTACCCGGGCCCTATACGCAGTAGTTTCATGAATTTATCTGATAAAACCTTTAAAATGAAACCTGCCGGTCGATTCTGTAAACATGTCGAAGTGAAGGCTTGGGTGAAGTGATCACGAGGTGAGTTGTCAATCCATATAATCAATCGTAAAAATCTTGATGAATAAATTATTAGTTGCAAGTGGGATGGACATTGAATGAGGTTCTAAATCATAGAGCTGTAGTTTCAGCCTGAAAATTAGTAGCATGATTCCGAAAACGGCAACCTACGTGGAGTTCCTCACCCGAAGGATAACCAATGTCTGCTAAAGTATTACGGTTTATGAGAAACATCCCACTGTTGGACGTTGAAACTTCTATAGAGTGTGTATTTTGTTGTTCAAATCAAATCAAATCAAAATATTTTATTTGCTAGAATATGGTACAATATGGTGTTACAGTAAATTTGTTTCAGCATATCCTGCCATAACATGGCGTGCTAATGTATTCACAATAATCGATGTCAACTCATTAATTTAACTTATAAATTGCCGACTCTATTGATTTGTCATCTAAATAATCCTTTTAAATAATAATTATAATTTGAAAAGTATTTTTTTAAACCTTGTCAGCGGTAGGTCTTGATTTCTATTGCCGTTATACCAACAAATAATAATCACACATATACACAAGAGAAGAGATTTTTTCGGTTTAAGGAACGCGTGTGGTTTATTACAGACAGCTTCGATCAGCGTAGTTTCAAAATCACTTACCGCAGCTTGAAGTGCAGATCTCCCAGTCGTCCATCATTGTTCTCTGTCTCAGGGGTCTTGGTCTTCTCGGTGGCGTTGGCGTCGGCGAGTTCCTTGCTGAGCGGGGCCGGCTCGGTAGGGGCCGTGGGTGAGTGTGGGCTGTTGCCACCGGTCGGCTGTACCAGGACATCAAAACATTATAATAGAATAGGAAACATTTATTCGACACAGATACAACACAACAGCAACAATCAAATAGTAAAAGAGACGAATAATCTTACTTCTATTATAAATGCAAAAGTTTGGGTGGATGTATGTATGTTTGTTGCTCAATCACGCCAGAACGGCTGAATGGGTCTGGATGAAATTTGCCACAGAGATAGATTTTAGTCTGGACTACTTTTTGCAAGTTATTTGTTATCCAAGGAGTATGTTCCCTTGGGATTATTTCCGGCATTCACTAGTAATTTAGTAAAATTGCGCTGAGCCTACCCAAGAGTACAAAATCAGCCTACAATGGTCCCAGCACTGTGAGCCTCTGTGTCGCATGTACGACAGAATGGAACGCATTCCACTACGCGGACCCAGAGAGGGTTGGTTGTCACGTGGCTTTCAAAAAAATGATTCTTGGACATGCTTCATGTATATGTTTTCCTGATGTAGATTGTAGAATTCTAGGTAAGTCATTGAATATGGCATATCGGTTACAAATTGAAGGCTAGCATGGGAATGTCAACACCTGGCAGTACGCACGGAAATCTATCAAGCATAATTATTATATACAGTTACACAGTAGGCAATCACCGTTATCGTGTTACCATCGGCACATTTTGTATTGTTTTAAAAATTAACAACACTGGTTGAAACACTGGTTGTAACTCACTCTGGCCACTCGAAACAGGATCGTTTTTAGGAAATAGCTACTTAATCTTTCGATATTTCATATATGTATGGTTCTAGCGTAAAACTTGACTCCATAAGCTATTACTCATGTAGAGCTTGCTGATCTTTGCGTTATGCTCGCGAACGTGTGCTTCTTGTGATGACTGGTCATTTTGTTTGCCGTGGTTCGTTACTTATTGAATTTACTACAATGACAACGGATGTTCAAAAACGGCTGATTCTAAGCCTAGTCATTTATATAAATTAAATATGACTTGACTTTTTAGTTTGAGCACAATTTGAACTCAAGTTGTTTTAACTGATTTATTTTTCTTCAACTTCAGTTGAGGAGCTATTTTACTTACCGTGGTAGCAGCGTTGATGGTGGGCGGCTGAGGCACGGGCTGCGGCGGGGAGGTGGCGGCGGGCGGCGCGGGCGCTGTTGGCGAGGGCGACTTGCGCAGGTAGTGCGTGGCCGAGCCGGGGGAGCGCACGGCCGTGGCGCGACGCGGCGGCTGGAACACCAGCGCCTTGTCCGGACCGCGCTTGCCGCCTGGGTACAAGGAGACATAAATTAAGGTACTGATAAGTGGCGAGGATTTGATGAACCTATGGCCACTGTGAGAGCAATTTGTATGACTCTTAGGCCTCGTCCATTAGCATTAACATTTGTTCGCCAACACCCGAACATTTCGAGACCTTGATGACTGTCCGATATCAAGCAAAAAATCACAAACACGGACTGCCAATCTTCAGTAGTGACTGTCCCAGTATATTATATGTAGTTTGTGAGGTACAGTAGCGTCGGGGATCCGGTTACCTCCTTCCCTCTAATATGGCGAGGGGGGGAATGGCTGATGTTTGCGTTATGCTCGTGAACGGGTGCTGCTTGTGATGGCTGGTCGTCTTGCTGACCGAAATTTCTTATTGTTATAACTATTAACTCTTTATTATTTTACTACGATGGTTTATCAGTTTATCACTTGTGACTTTGGGTCACAACTTATGGTTGAATTCAGCGTTGCAACATGTAAGCACGCCATTCATGCCTGGAGGCTTTGATTGCTTTTGTTTGCTTATTTAATTACCTATAGTGTGCTAAAAGTCTCCGTAGCTAACCGAGTTTATGCGCAAGAGAGTTCCTGCGACGTGCGATCCAGCAGGCGAGCGCGCCGAGCGCGGCAGCCACCAATGCCGCGGCGCCGCACACCACCAGCTAGTGCCTGGGGCTACATGTTGTGTGTACAGCCAGTACGTACCTAGTTTGTGCGCAAGAGAGTTCCTGCGACGTGCGATCCAGCAGGCGAGCGCGCCGAGCGCGGCAGCCACCAACGCCGCGGCGCCGCACACCACCAGCCACAGCGTGGCGCCATGCAGCTCGCCAGCTACAACAATAAGAAAAACAGTTATTAAGGATCCACAAAACCATGTGCTTTAAAAGGCAAAACAACCACGATCATCCCTTGCCCTCAAACCTCAGAGCAATGAATGGCGCCTGTGTGGCTACGGCCAAAGCGCAGCGACCCCAGCTGTCAAAATTGAAGTGTTCTTTGATTCAAACTCAACGATAATATTTCAATTAAACTTGTGTCAACTTAATTATCATTCAGAAAGATGAAGCTAGTAATACGAATAACCATCCCATTTACAAATGCTCAAGGAAAGCAACAGTTACAGAAGAATGGCGCCGCATATCTAATATCATAAGCGAGTCACACTTTCTCATAGCGACCACGACCGCTCTGTCAAAAGTGTATCAATTAAAAAGAAATAAACCGCGATTGGTCGTGATTTCTAAAAATGTGTTTGGTAAAAAATAAAAAAGGTAAAAATGTTCTGTCAATATCAAGTTCTTATTACTGCTGAGCTGGTGAGCCTAAATTTACTGTATAAGCATAAGTTTTGAACTATTGGAGCTCTTTGTGACATGGTTCATCCGGGGTAGTTACGGCTTGAGCAGTAAGTTCAACTGAGTAAGTCTGAAGCTAATAATAAGTGAAATTTCTTCCAGTGGCTTGAGCGGCGGTACCACTTAACCTACTCGTTGCCATGCCTACACCGTCCTCTCATACATATTAACAGTGAAACAAAAAAATTGTGAAAAAATATGATTGAACGTGCAGAAACCGTGGATTTTCTTCGTCCAATGAAACGACTAATTTGGCCTAGCTTCTGAATTCTCTTATGTTATATACATTATGTAGGTTTATTGTAGTAAAATAACTTCAGGTCAGGCTATTTAACAAACTAGCTGACCTAAAAGTTAATAGCTACTATTTAGTAATATCGATTAGCGATTAACATCAATACCTAAATCTAACTAGGAACCTACACCGAGCCTAAAACATTGTCCATAATGAAAACATTACACTTCAAATTCACATACATATAATCACATTATCATTCATCGATCCATTTAATAAACTCATTCATATGGAGATGGCCCATTACCGTGATTTGATGAGCCCTACATACGAGATGAGAACAACTATCCAATAACCGATAATGGCACGTTGTAGTATTCACATTATCGGTTATTGTGGGTACAGGGGTATTGTCGAAGCTGGCCTGTTACTCTCATTATATGACACAGTTAGCACCTACTAAAAATTTGAAATTGTAGGAACAGTATCTCTCTATTTCTGTGAATATCGTACACGTACTCGTATATGATTATCGTTAAATAATCTTTTTTCAAATACATCTTAATATAATATTTCTTGTGTACTTGTGTATGTCACTGAACTCCTCCTAAACTGCTGGACCGATGTTGATGAAATTTTTTGTGTGTTCAAGAGGATTTGAGAATGGTTAAGATTCACAATTGGAGCCGGTAGGTGGCGCTGCAATCGATTTTTATAATTTTTCGTCAGACAAAGCAAACGTTCGGACAGGACAACGCCTGTCGGGACCTCTAGTACAATATAAAATGCTAACGGAACGAACGCTTACAATAAAATAATACGACTTTGTCGTTCAATCTCGCTTCAATCAAATGGGTTAATCAAGCGGATTATGCGCCCGCAGCCACTTTGACGAAAATATGTATTATGTCAGTCCGTGCGCCCGCGACGCTAAGTATATTTCGTTTCCTTGACGCCAGACATTATATCATCACACCGCAGCGCCCTGGCCGCGCGCCCGCCGCGTGCCCTGTCCGCTTTGTATATCAATGCTCTTAGTATCGAGTTCTTTCCACAACTAGAGACTCAATCTGCCCAGCATTTTCCCACTATGTTTAAAGTTGGAACGACTGCCTATCTGAGCTCTACAGCCCAGGAATTGAGTAACATGATACTTGACAAGCCTGGGGCCCTACTATGAAGTCTTCAAACGATCATGATTCCGCTCTAAGAGACAGACGGAGCTGGAGTTATACATAGCGAATAGCACTATCCCGTTTACATCATCGAAATTGAATGGCATTAGCACGTCTTAGTAGGGCTGCTGGTGTCAGATTTTCTGAATATCCGTAGGTACCTAACGACTGTCACCGATGTATGACAGCTGAGACCAACAGCCGATGGGCGAAAGACGGAGGAGTTTCGGTTGACCGTCAGTTCGTCACCCACCCACGACCTGACCTCAGGAAGCGTCGCTTGAACTATGAAAACATTATGTGGTAAAACACTCTTAAAACTTTTACTATTAATCTGTATTACAGCGCCGAGTGCTAAAAGAAACTGCTCGACTTAAAAATTGCAAAATAGAGGAAAAACTTCAACCCTTTTCAAGTTTTATCCATTACACCCGGAGTTTTAAAGCATGACTCATCGCTTGGCCATGGAAAACACAAACATTTCAATAAATTCATGTCGTTGTCAAAGTTACACGAGCGTGGTACTATTCACCTATGTAATTATACGATTGTGTACTATACTTACTTTTTACATGTACATGTGTATACGTACGGTTAAAACAGATATAGTGTGACACATGTACGTACAGTCACCAGTACTAATAACTAAGACATGACGCATATCTATACTATACTAATATAATAATAATAGCTTTATTATTATATTAGTATAGTATAGATATGCGTAAGAATTTGTTAATTTGTTAGCGCTAATCTCTGGAACTACCAGTCGGATTTGGAAAATTCTTTTTGAATGTGTAAGCCACATTCATAAGGAATGCTATAACGGGAACGGGAAATTCCTACGGGAACGGGTAAAAAAGGGTTTGCGCGGAAGGCGCGAGCAAAAGCTATTTTTATTATAATTTGATTTTTGCAAATATTATATTTGAAAATCTATCTATAATTTGGTAGAAAATTGCTTTCCAAGATTGCATAATCCAAGTTTGTGTAATTGTCACTATTTATGCTCGAGACTGTACTAACGTGTTCACTAATTGTTTGTTTACACATAACATTAGTACCGTCGCGCGTCGTCGTCTCGGAAGGAACTAATTAGTTGACAAAAATGTCACAACTTTGTGTTTCTTTCATCAACAGTTAAGTACTCACTTTTCAGGGACATTGTTTTCATAGGTATATATTTTTTGTCTACTCATCTACTTTGTTCGTGATAATTGTTATTTTTTTAGATTATTCAGTCAATTCTTTTTCACTTATCTTGGTATTCAAAATTGTTTAGCTATTTTAGGTTAAATAAATCCGAACTACTTTATTTCATAAATAAATAGACTACATTGGATCGCTACATAGAGTCTGCAGTGCTTTCACAAAAAAGAAATAGTTCTATAGAGAAAAGCCGAGAAACGTCTGCGCCCTACTTCTGAAACTATACATTTTTAAACGAACTCTATGTGGAGACAGGATCTATATAGAGTCGGGTAATAAAATGTTCTCCGGCATCCGGTGAGGGGAGGCTCTATGTCAATTTAGGTTAAATAAACAAGAGGCTTGAAGACTTAAACTAGACTCTAGTAAAGGTAGAGAGATCTTAATAGCTCTTTCTGTCTGGCTGTTTGTTTTAATAGATCTCATCTGAAGGTTTCGAGTTCTATTTAGCTTGAAATTCAAAGCGAATGGCGTGCCAATTCCCCAAGTTCAAGTTTAAAGTAGGTCTTTAAAATTGAGTTAGGAACTTTTGAGCTTTTAAGTGCCAAATGACGCAATACCAGTGTGTAAATAAAAGTATTTTTATAATATAAAACAGGAAAAGCCAACTCAATTTTAAAATAACTATGCAATATATTTTAATCAAAACAATTCATCAGTAGCATGAAATATAAGTTGCTGCTCTCAAAATATGCTTTTAATGGGAATGTATTAGTGTTGACGTATTTTTATAACGAAAAAGTTTCTGCAGCCCACCCTACTCTAATTAATTACAAAAATACTTTTATTCACTTTGGTAATGCGAATGACACACCAAACACAAAGAATATAATATAAAAAGATGGGAAATCATTAAATGACTCTTTCCGCTTTGGGTGGAGCGGAAGGGCGTGTCTCCTGTGACTCCTACTGACTAAAACCCATCCGTGTTCCTTCTAAAGCCCTTTGCGCACATTAACACAGGTATGCATGGGTAAAATTGCCTGAAATTAAAGTCCTAAAGATTTCGAGGTGCTGACTAACTGAAAAATCGTAAGTTTTGTAGAAATATGAATAAATGCTACCCTAGTAATAGTAGTACCCAAGTTACTCTGAAGGGCATAATACTCGTATTCAAAAAATCATCACCCCAAAATTACCTATTAATTATTATCTATCTCAACTTAGAACTAAGTGTATTGTAGTGTATCACCATGTTATTTAAATGTCTGTATATTTTGGAACAAATAAATTATTATTATTATTTTTCCTTTATTCATTGTATATACATATAAATTACATTTTTAAATATTAAAATACAAATATATATAAATATGATTATTATTATTATCACAGAGGTAAATTCAAAGTCAAAAACAATATCAAAGAGGATACAGAGTAATCTTAGTTATTGATTTGTCTGGTCCAGTACAAAACTACCTATCTATAAAGTCCCAAAATAGACTCTACTACTGGTATTTTCCACCACTCACGTAAAAACAGGCGATTTTTCACCGAAAGCATCAATTTCAAACTATTCATGGAGCTATAGGACAGATGCTATCCATCTTCATATGTTCCCTGTCCACTTGATCTGTATACAATCGATATACCGGTCTATAAAAAGATCTAGGTCATTTTTCGCGGTGTTTGCAGCAGACGTAAATATCGATTGGGAAATGCATACACGATAGTTATACTGGCATTCGGAACAAACTTTTTAAATAAAATAAGTGACGCACGAGATGATCTGCGATGGGTGACCGTGCGTTACCTACCGAGACTTCTTCGTGTTTCAGAGGGCCTTGCACGAATGTTTTTGACGTAAAATTACTCGTTTCGCATATAATATTTATTTGATTTGGATATTCATATTTTTGTATGATACAAATTGTGTGTGTCGCATAAAATTAAACTAAAATAGGGGTTGTAGTTTTTATATTCAAAATTCACTTGCATTAACTTACTGTATGTAACGTTACTATACGTCAATACATTCGTGCTAGGCCCTCAGAAAGCATGATAAGCCGTTGGTATCGGATTTGTGACAGTCGTTACAGATAGTCAGAAACCACAAAATCCGACACCAGTCTTAGCCAAGGGGCATCGTGTTACCCAGTCCCTGACTTGAGGAGGTTAGGTTGGCAGTCACCCCATGTAAACTATTGGTACTCAACAAAAGGCAGATGTCTTTCTTTACCTAAGAAGTCTGACTTTACTAAGTCTAGATACGTCTTTCTTTACGAAGGAGACCCTACATATAACAACCAATTGGCTATTGGTCTCAAAGTATACATACATTTTGTTTAAGCAGCATAGGCATACTTACCTATTTATAAGTAACCCATTATCAAATTCCTAGTTGGTGAAGTTAACCCAGTGGGGTAACTATTAAACTCTATTTAAATAGTCAGGTAAACGTCTAGGCAGTTTAACTAATTTCGACAAATTAGAAGCGGCTGTCCGTCCGCTAAATTACTTTAGAGCGAAGGCGACGAAATTAAAAAATAGCTTAAATTTTATTCAAATCATGTAAATGAGCGGAGTTAGAAGTGACACTAATAAGGATCCTTGACTATCTTGTCTGGAGATTTTGATCTAACAAGAACGTCAGATCAGTGGGGCTATTCTCCTATTTTTAAGGAGCGTTTGTAATCGCATGGCATGCATGGCATGCAGATGCAAACTGCCAAAAGCATCTCTAATTCCCTTACATTTCGTCAGGTTTTTGACAATGATTATTGTTGAGATGATATTGCGACTTGATTTGGAACGCTTTTTAAGTACGAGGATTGGTGCCTATCTTAAATTAAAAACTTGGCAAGTTTTATTATCAATCGTCATTTTTTACTGTAAATCTTGACATTAAAATTGCCTTTTAGTTTGAACTAGCCTTTGTCCGCGATTTCGTTCGCGCTTATATTGTTTTTCCCGTTCCCGTATAGCCTATAGCCTTCCTCATGAATTTGGCTATCATATACAAATATAATTTTCCAAATCCGACTGGGAGTTCCAGGGATTAGCGCGTTCAAACAAACAAACTCTTCAGCTTCATTATTAGTATAGATAGATATAGCTAGATAATCTAATTTAAATAAAATGAATTTCACTTTGATTTCGACCTAAAGATTGAATGTCTTTAAATTTATCTTGCACCAGTCCATATTTAACCATCCAATCGTTCTCGTCATCAAAAGGATATCACAAATCAAACAATAAAATAAAAGCGACATTGAATTCAAATATAATTAGCATAGAGATTACGGTCAGACACTACGTAATCAACTTCGAGTTAATTCAAAGATCAAATTGCATTACGGGTGACGCACGCAACGGCCATAACTCCCTACCTCCCCTCGACCGTGGAGCGATGAGATTTCCAATAAGCCCCGCTCCACCCTTTCCGTAAACATTGTCTGTGACGGCTCAAATACCCTGTTTTACTGGCAGACGGGTTAACTAGAGGAGAGAGGGGTAAACGTGACATGGTTTATAGGTAGATTGCGGTGGGATAAAGTTTCATAGTGTTAGGTCAAAATATTTTGGAATTTGATACGAAGTATCCCAATAAACATCGTTTGAGAGGATTTAAGACGTTTTGCGTTGTCGTCTGACGTCTGACGTCGATTCTCGTAGCTGGAACAATTCATTAATCTATACTAGTTTTATAAATGTACCTATTAATATATAAGTCCGTTCTTCTCCATAAGAATCTACTTTTTGCGAATGGACAACTAGAGTCACTAATATTTTAATTTCAAACTGTAAATTCGACGTTCAAAAGTGCTTTTTAATGGTCTAGTTGAAATAAAAGAATTGACTTTGAATGCGAAATCTATACTTTATACTAATATTATAAATGGGAAAGTTTGTATGTATGGATGTTTGTTCCTCGATCACGTCAGAATGGCGGAACGGATTGTGATGAAATTTGGGACAGAGGTAGATTATAGTCTGGAATAACACTTAGGATACTTTTTATCCCGGGAGTACCTACTCCCAGGGGTTCTAAATTTCCATGAATATATTTGTCAGTTAGAATGAGAAAAACTTAACCGGAGGTTGAGGTGTGATTTTTTATTCACATTTTATTCACTATATAAAATTCACTAGCTGAGCTGATTTTATTCACTAGCTGATCTTATCTTCATCCCAAGGGAACATACCTATGTACCCTTGGGTTAATTTTCGACATTAACGCGGGCGGCAGCTATTGAATAAATAAATCACACCTCCGACCTCCGGTTAAGTTATTCTCATTTTATCTGACAAAAGTTTTCATGGCCTTTCTCTCTGTTAATTTTATTTTTGGGTGATTTAGTAAGATGTAATATTTAATTTGGAGAATAAATAACATAAATAGAAAAAAAAACGATACTTAGGTTGAAGTTTAAATACAATAAAAATAAGCCAAATCGAACCCCTATCAATGAAACAATTCACTACTACAACTAACATCACCCACTCATACACAAGCACAGCCCATACGGTAGTTAGCGCGTCACGCCGTCAACTCTCACCGTCATCGTTCACAAAGTACTGGCGGCACATTTCCACAGGAAATTGTTATTATGTCGTCGGGAAAGGCGTGCGGGATTACACGAAAGAGCCGCGCTGTTTCTTTTAGACGAAAGAGGCTGTTTTGTTTGCAATCACCTTTGAGAGTTTCATTTAGGGGAAAAAACGAGGGCGAAACGTAGGGGAATAATTATGATATTTTGTGTGAAAAATTTGACATGCACTGATTTCTTTTAAAATGTGTGATAAAACTAGCTTTTACCGGTGGTTTCGCTCACGTGAATGTCGGAAATTATACTAAAGTAAAATACTCCCGGGATAAAAAGCCTATGTGCTATTCCGGACTATAATTTACCTCGGTGCCAAATTTGATCTATATCCCTTCAGCCGTTGTGACGTGATTGAGTAAAAAACATACATTCAAACTTTCACATTTATAAAAGTATTAAGATAAGATAAGATTTCGTTCCAAAACGTCATCATCTGAATATTCTGAATATACTTTTTCCTACTACATACCTAGTAGAAAAAGGCTATTTAGAATCTGAGGTCGTGTTTTAGTCTAAATTCCATTTGAAATGTCTAACGGCGCCTTTGCGAGTTGGCTTTGCCCCTCGTACGCCTACGAAAGGACCGGGACCTCAGGGCCTCGAGATTGTCAAACACATACCTACTACCTAAACATTCACTAATAATAATATAGTTTATTTTCTCTCAAAAAGGTACAATTTGGCACATAGTATCTAAGTTACAGCTAAATGAACGCAGTTAAACACAACACTAATATTTCACGTGGACTGACTGCTTATGCAACCATAACTGATACTCCTTCGTTACATACAACTTAAGCATAACTTATAAAACGTTTTTAATTTATAAAAAAGTTACTATTTACCTCTTTACCTCTTCGGGAAAATACAAGCACAATGTTATCTTAAGTTTAGCATACTATTGTAATAAACTTTGCTTTCATTAGAAAACGAGACGGTTCTATTATACGATATCACTTAAAGTTTAGACACTTTCCTTCTAAAGGGAATATTCTAAAAACAAGGAGAAAGGATCATATAAAGTAAGATAAAAGCCTTGGTTCTAAAGTTTTAAAAGTCTATAAAGTATCCCAGTATACAATGTGATCACTAGATGGGGAGAATCTAAAAAGGAATAAGTAGTGAAGTAAAGTGAAGATTTTAAAGTTTTCAATAGTCTTGAACGTGCTCAATGAATTGAAAAGAACCTTTTTTATTAAATAAAAAGTAAAAATAAGTATAGACTTTTACTAAAATATCAGATCCCTACTGTTTTTTTGGAAAGGTTATTTTCAATATAATTCATTGAATAAGTTTTAAATTTACCTTTTTTTATAAAACCTAGATCTAATAGATGCGAAAACAAAAAAATAAAAGAAATATGAAAAATATTTAAAATCGAAGTAAGTAAATACAAGGGAACAGCGACAAATATTTTAGTCCTACCTTTGTAAATCGAGTAAGAAACAAAAAACAGAAAATAAAATCAATGTTTTTTTTATTTCTTACTAGCGGACGTCACGCGGTTTCACCCACATAGTTCCCGTTTCCGTGGGAGTACGGGGATAAAAAATATAGCCTATGTTACTCGCTGATAATGTAGCTGTCCATTGCTGATTTTTTTTTCAAATCGGTCCGGTAGTTTTTAAGTTTATTTCTAACATACGAAAATACAAATCTTTCCTCTTTATAATATTAGTATAGTTTGTTAGGCTCGCGTTTGAACATATTCTCACCTGATGGTAAGCGACAATGCGGCCGAAGATGGAGAACGCTTGCCTAGAAGTAACCTATTCACCAATGACTTAAAGACTCCCGGGTTATCCTAAATCACTAGAGGCAAACTTTAATGTTTAGTAAAGAAGAGTAGTGACGTGACAGACAGCTTGGAGCAATAAATCTCGGGGAGCACTTATTTAAGTGCGTCCTTGCCCTTCTCAAGTGCGCCCGCCTCCTCACTTCACTCTCAACTTGATGAACACTTATAATCAAACTGAAAAACCTACTGATTTTTAACTCAAGTGCTTTTATACTTTTAATTTGTTTGGAATCGTTGGATGAATATTTTTATACGGCAGTGATTTGAAGGCCTTTTAATTAACAAAAATGTTTGAAGACAGAATGTCATTTTTTCAGTTGCAACCATTTGTCGTCTAGCATTTTGCTGATATATCGCAGCCATGAAGCACACAATGTTATTGTTTTAAAACTAATCCTCCTTATCCTTGTTTCTACATTGTATTTATTTATAATGGACAAAAAAACAGTTACATATTAAGGTTGAAATAAAAATATGAGTAAAATAATAAATTGGCAAACATAAAAATACAACAACAAGTCCACATTGTTTATATCTGTGTACCAAATAAACATGTTTTCTTCATTTCTATGTTGTTGTGACATATTTTTTTCTTTCATGTAAACAACTTATGTATTACAAATAGAAAATGAAAAGTTCAAGACGTTACGTAAATAAATAATGTCATGGATATTACATTCCTGAAATTCATTTCATTTCTCCGTACTCAGAATGTCAACAGGAAAATAATCGTCTCTCAGAAGGTAATATTATCCAAACAAAATGAATAAATTCTAAGGAACCTTCACCTGGACGTATTATATTCGCCAACGCGATAATGAAACTGAAGCCTTAAAGTTCTGCGAAACGATAAAATTAATTCAGTCGATTGAAAGCACTTTACTTTGACGTCAGTTTCTGTTTCGTTAGGTGTCCAATAATCCCCATCTCACTCATTTTAAATTTCATTTCAAACTTGTGCGACAAAAGGATTTTTTTTTGATAAATCGTGTAGTTACTGAACGGCCGAAATATATATATTTTTTTGCTTGATTCAGTCTAACTAAAGTTGGTTTTAATTACAAGCAGCGTTTGAATATCTAATCTAGTTTTTAAAAATATTTGATAAATTCGCTAGCAAGCTTTGATGGTTTTTCTGTCAAAGAAATTAATTAACTATTTGATGAAAGCTGTTATTAATTAAGTAGTCGAGATATTGCTTCGTGTTTAACGTGTTTTTAATTAATTCAGAATGTGTTTTGGGAATAGGGATGACGGATGTTTCATTTACATTAAGCATTGCTCATTTGTGTACACTTGGGAAGAGAACTGTAGCTATACAGTTGCTTACAAAGTTCGCCAAAGAATATTTCTTATGTCATGAATACTAACGTCATAACATTTATTGTTAATTATAAATTCTACTGATTATTGAACAGATTTAATAGCCTTTTTGTTGTTTAATTAATCAATAGGGTATTTGACTAAAAAATCTAATTAGTTCGTCAGAAAGATTTCCAAAAAATAATGAACACTTAATTTTTCTTTTGTCACGTTAACAAATTATGAAGACGATACAATGTGTTTTAAACTCGTGTGACGTCACTTACCAGCAAACTTATTACTGTAATGTGACGTTACAATCCCCCACTCCATCCATCTTTGATTTTTATCTTCGTAATTTTTTATTAATTTTATAAAATAAAAAATAGGTTTCTAATATTTTTCGATGATCTAACTGACGGACAAATAGAATCATAGTTTTTTACCCAGGCAACTATTATGCTTGAACGGCTAACGGATGAAACTTGACACACGGGTACCCGGGTACATACCTCGTAGTAAGTTCCAGTGGGTTAATTTTCGATTTGAAGGAGGACCTTCTGACAAAAACTGGCTGTTTATGTAGCTTTTCAGTGGGTTTACTGAAAACCTTTCCCAAATTACACATTTGGAAATGGTTTGCAATACGAATTCAACACATCACATACCAAGCCCAAACACCATTTTAGATTTCATAACACTTCCAACTCATGACGTAATCCGGAAATGACCTAAATTACACAGATACCAATCAGGCAGAGCACATGTGTGTAATTATAATGTATTGGACACAAGAAACATAGGAATCAATAGCAGTTAATACGTCATAGAGTAATGGCGCACTAGGCGATGACGTCACCAGTTTAAAATGGCCGCCAATTAATCATAGTTCACGGTATTGGTGGTTCATTCCAGAATATTCTCATTTGTAATAGAGAACTTTTCTGAGAAGTGTAGATATCATAACCATAACCTGCCTTGGATTTTTCTATTTAACCTTATTTTCTTTGTTATTGAGTCGGCAATCAATTTTGTTTCGTGATTGATTTTTGTTATGTAACGTTTTGTTATACATGAGCTCCCAATCACCGCACTTGAGTTATTCATCTGAGACACGTACGTTGCTGTAATAACCGGTCTTAGCAGTTAAAATGGTATTCCCCGAAAACTGTTTTTTAAAGAGGAAAAATAATTCTGGCTGCCTTTTACAACCAGTTCTTTGGTTGGTCCTAATTGAATATTACATTGGCACCCATTGATTAAATAATGGGATGAAGAAGAAAACCCGGCCGTTTTTAGAGCACTTCGAATTTTAGAAAGAAAATGATTGGCTGTAAAGTTGGTTTACGGACGATAGTTTAACCTGACAACGTCATTACAAAACATTGATGAAATGATCGTAACGTTACAATGATCGTCACGTTACAGTGAGTCATCCTTTTTCATGCGTGCAGCCGGCGTTCATCGATTTATTAGACGTTGTCACGTCAAAAATTGTTAAGTATATTACACCACTCTGGCAATACCTTTTCAATGTTCCCATATGTGACAACACTCGAGGGTCTTCAACACAGCGCAAAAATGTAACAAGAATTTTCAATTATCCAGTCCATATCTGCGAAAAACATGAGTCTAGCACTTGTGAATATCTGTTAAAGTTCTTTGTGCGATATTAATGCTCGAGTAATACCCATATAAAACAACACCCAAGGGATGACAACACAGCCCAAAAATAACAATAAGAATTTTCAACTACCTTTATATACTGAAAATCCAGTGAAAATCTCTGAAAGATACTCCCACACTCAATAAAGAAAGATCTTCAAGAAACAATTTTCGAGGGCTAGAGGAGTACAGATTTGTTATTCATAGTTTTACCTACTGTATCCTTTGTTAGAAAGTAGAGAAACCTTTGCAGCGACCCTTCATGTATATTTGATGGACCACATTTACGATTCATAGCATCTTTGTGCCGCTAGCGTGGATATGATTTATACAGGGTGTCCCAAAACTCAACGTCAAGCCGAAACGGGGTGACAGGATTGATCATAACCATCACGAGAAAAATCTGAAAAAAAATCTATCCCATGCAGTTTAAAAATTATGGGCATTTTAAGAAAAACCTAGAAATTTGATCAAACTGTACCATTTTTCGGTTATTGTGGTTATTCTTTTTTATTTTTGTTCATTTGAACTTTGGAAACGTAATCCTAAATAACATTTCTAGAATCCCAATAAAAAATAATGACACAATTGCCTCAAGTTTCCGAGAATTGAGACTATTTGTTAAACTACGAATTTAAAATTTTCAAGATTCGTCGACTTTGACAGGCCCTCCTATAAAAAAAATGTACTAGAGTGCCTTGGCAAGTGGCATTAAAAGTTGGCGCATTTAATCAGAATTCTAAAATGGTACAATACTTGTTAGTTCCATACAATAGAAAAGAGTAAAAAAATTAAAACCTCAAGTAACCCGATTTTTGCTATCTCATTTTACTCAGTTAAAATGTTTTTAATTCACACAAGCTCTAGGTAGGTTCTTAATTTTAAGACAAAATGATGAGAGAGATGGATAATGGGTATGTTCGCCATGAGTGAGCGAGACAGATAGTGACGCCACTTTTACCAAAGTGAAAAAAAGTTAGTAAAATTAGTAAAATAATTAGGTTTGTTGGAATAAAAGTCAGATGATAGAGAAATAACGTTTTTTATTACAATAAATGTTCAAATTGTTTACCATCAGCCTCAATACAAGCCCTACATCTTCTTAAAAAAGATCTACTTATTAGTCGGGCATATCTTCGAGAGTATACGAACGTGCGCAGTAGACGAATGAGCGAAACGTACTAACTGGTTGGTGTCGGACTGGTAGCGTAGCCATTTGCTTGGCTGAAACTAGTGCGAATGAAACAGATAGATGCCATAGCATCTATCTGTTTCATTCGCACTCGTTTAAACGACGCATCTCCGTCTCAATGCGTGGCGTCACTATCTGTCTCGCTCACTCATGGCGAACATACCCATTATCCATCTCTCTCATCATTTTGCCTTAAAATTAAGAACCTACCTAGAGCTTGTGCGAATTAAAAACATTTTAACTGAGTAAAATCTGATAGCAAAAATCGGGTTACTTGAGGTTTTAATTTTTTTACTCTTTTCTATTGTATGGAACTAACAAGTATTGTACCATTTTAGAATTCTGATTAAATGCGCCAACTTTTAATGCTACTTGCCAAGGCACTCTAGTACATTTTTTTTATAGGAGGGCCTGTCAAAGTCGACGAATCTTGAAAATTTTAAATTCGTAGTTTAACAAATAGTCTCAATTCTCGGGAACTTGAGGCAATTGTGTCATTATTTTTTATTGGGATTCTAGAAATGTTATTTAGGATTACGTTTCCAAAGTTCAAATGAACAAAAATAAAAAAGAATAACCACAATAACCGAAAAATGGTACAGTTTGATCAAATTTCTAGGTTTTTCTTAAAATGCCCATAATTTTTAAACTGCATGGGATAGATTTTTTTTCAGATTTTTCTCGTGATGGTTATGATCAATCCTGTCACCCCGTTTCGGCTTGACGTTGAGTTTTGGGACACCCTGTATAGACTGACACAAGTTTATATAATGTTGTAGAGAAGTATTAAAAAGAAATTAATGGAACTTTTTTTCATTTTCAACCTACCCAATATTAAAATTAATTCCGAACGAGAACTAAGTCATAAATGAAAAAAAGATACTCTCGTGCTGCCTGCAAAGTCCAAAACCTGTTTAGAAATACCTTTGTTAACAAATATTAATCGACAACATTCATTAACTGGAAAAGTTTGATGTACCTAACTTTTCATTATAACTTCGGATTATAAGAAGAGCTCATTCTAAGATACATTCACCCCTAAATATAGCAAATAACAACGTTTAACATTCTCAAACAAGATAATCCCTGTTCGAAAAATATCTCAGTTAAAACTCCCGACATTTGCGCACGTAATACTAACAGATTCAAGGGTCCTTTGAGCCAGAAATAATATTAGTATCACACTTACTGAAAACGTGTTTAACATTCCTACAGCCTTAAGGCTTTTACTAAACTCACTTTTGTGGAGGAGTCCCTAAAGTGGGATTATCAACAGTCCTTAAAGGTCAAGTACTGCGTGTATTTTGCGGATAGTTTTTTTAACTAGCCTTTGTTGTCCCACTGGTGGGCAAAGGTAGTTCTTTGCCCAGCAGTAGTACAACAAAGACAACTAGAAGTTACCTGACAATGGTTACATGAGGTAGGCCGCATATAACCATTTTTAGTACATTGTTTGTCTATATAGTTGTCTGGCATTTTGCTGAACTGCACCAATTTGGCGCAGCCGTTTTAAAATTAAGTCCCCTTAATTTTGTGCTCGTAGCTTTTGCATTGTGTGTATCTCTGTGTGCCAAATATACAAGCTTGGTTCTTTACATATTTGTCCAGGTAATATAATCTCTCAGGAATCTTATCCGTCAGTAATTAGTCTACATCGTTATGCAAGCGTTTTTCAGACTTGCCTCGGTTACGTCTTCAGGCACCCACAGTGTGACGCACAGCTATTGTTAGAAAATTCCCTCTAGAATATTATAGGAAACTATAAATATTTCATCACGTTGGCGCTGCCTTTGACTGCAGGAAAGGTTAAGACGTAATAGAGATGTTTGAAAGTGACGTTTGATATTTCTATCTTAGCGGGGACATCTTGAATGTAAAGTGATCGTTCTGAAAATTTCGATAGACGGCAATGATAATGTCAACGCGATTGCAGGATTTCTGAAACTTCTTGAAAAGGCATCATTCGAGGATCCAAAATATGTAAGTTAAGATTTCTGAACGAGTAGGTAATTTCTAAAGTGATTTTTTGTTTGATTTTTTGGGTGTGCTTTAATGGCTAAATCGCTGAACCGATTTGGATGATTTTTGTTACAGAGATAGATGATACCCTGAGCCGGTTACATGTTACTTCTTTGCGAAAATAAAAGTTGAACGCTAGCGAAGAAGCCGCTGGCAAAAATTTGAATTATAATAAAGCTCGAAAAATAAACAAGAAAGGTCAAACTGAAATAATAAGGCACGTACACAACATCATTATGCGAACCACACCTGAAGTTACAGAGCCCAAAAAAGTTCCCCAAAAATGATCTCAAAAAGTAACAATGAATGTTCTCATTTAAAAACAGCTGTGTATACAAAGGGGAATTTTGTGGTCGCAGGTCAGGACGTGGTCACGTCTGGTCCCGACCACAGAGTAATAAAATTAGGTCCGTTCGAATCGCGTGGGATCACCGCTGTTGAGTTGGCAACAGACGGACTTTTGTCCGTAACATGCTCAATTATGAAAATTTATGAATGTCTCCTCAAGGGTAAGGTCTAAGGCTGAGTTTTTTGTGTGTCTGTATTTTCGTGGTTAAAAGACATGGAAAGTTTTCAAAAGAGAGTAATTTAGAACAAGTTGCTTCAGCTCTCATCTTCTTTTTAAATTGTTGGTATACCATAACATGTATTCATTACAAAGCAGTGTGTTATGATATTTACGTAAGCATAAACCGTCTAAAATATCATTATTCTTCTGTCAGTATACTTGAGTATGTCATTATGAAACCCTCTTTGCTCCCTAAGCTCAAAGGGAGGGCTTTCAAATACGAGTAGCGGTTGGAAGCGTGTGGTTTGTCCCTCGCTTTATTTAGATACGTATATTGATTATGTTATAAAAATATGCTCTTTTGTAAGAGCTGAAACGCCAAAGTAAGTGTACATTAAAAAACGTTCGCTAAAACATTTAAATATTTTTTTTAATAGGCAAAGATGAGATTAGTTACCGTACGACTGATCGTATTTTGACTGAAAAGCAGACTGTAACTAACAGGGTTCGTTTTATCTTCTCTAAATAAAAAAAAATACTACAAAACAAAATCGCTGTTGGCCTGTCTTCATCTCCGCTTACTTCTAAACCACGCAACGAATTTTGAAAGGGTTGTCAAATCGTCACTTATAGAAAGAGTCTGTGTTATTTAATTTGAACCCGTGCAAAACGGAAGCGGTTCGCTAATTTCATATAACATGTTAACCTTGTCAATAAATAATTATTTGTTTCATGGTAAAATATGCTTTTTCTACTAATATTGACCTATTATACCTAATGCCAAATGGAAACAGCATCCTTCTACCCAGAGCGTCTTAGCTTTCAGAATACAATGACATATCCTAACAGCTAGCGGTTAGCGGCATGCGGCCTGTCCCACTCCAGTACAGTCAGCGTAATAGAATAATGTCCGCTCCAGTGAGCAATATTGGACATCTGGACGTGTTTCTAAGTGCTTTAGTTCGCAGACTACCGATATTCAATAGGTTTTGTGTGTCACTGAGAAATGGGCTGACGTGAAGCTATGAAGGCAGACGTTTTTAGATAACCCTCATGTTTTTTAAAGTAGAAACTTTGATTTTCGTGAAAAGTAGCCTATACCCGTCCCCAGATTATATATATATCTATAGATTTAGGCGTGGGAGTGTAGCAAAGAAACAAACAAAGTCACTTTTGCATTTATAATATTAATAATATAATGTCGATGTACTAAACACTTTACACTTTGGGTAATACGAGCGTAATGTTTTAATGTGATGAACCTTTGACACAAAAGGCAAACGTACTACGCTACATAAATAATTATGAGAGGATACTACGACGCGTAGCCCGTAGCGCTACGCCGTAGCACCGCTACGAAAAACGATGTAGGCATGCTATTTATTTAATGTATGTAGCAGCTATGTTTATGGACTGTAATAAATATCGTGTTTTTGTCATATTAAATGCAATACAACGTTAATTTATAAATATGTTATCGGTCAACGTTTATATTTTTCGTAAAGTGATATAATTTTGTATGAAAGGTATACAAGTTTGTAAGATAAAGGTCTTAATTTACTGTATTTTGGTATGACTAGTGATCATGAGGTTCTCATTCAACGTAGTCAAAGGAAAAAATATCTAAATAACTACATTTATGGACTAGAATTGGTGAACATAGTTCGTAGTTATTAGTCAATCAGAACATATTTGTGCATGATATCGTTTTTTTTATCCGGTATGGTTATTATTAAGATAAAATATCCGATTTCATTAATTTCAGTGAAATAAAAAAAGAAACATAAAAATAGCACCAACCCTTTACACAAAAGCCAACATAGTATCGATTTGTACAAACGTTTCAACTCCAATATCTCTTGGCAGGCAGTCAGAAACCCAGAATACGTACGTACTTACAGGCATGGGCTACATAGTATTATTCTGATACTGGATGGGATTTGGTTTAGTTTAATGCGCTCAAGTCGTTCACCGATCAATACTCGGCCCATATCAATTCTGTGGAGTTGGATTGAATCTAGGTATATGTAAGTGTCATATTTTTCCTTGTGACTTACTAATTAATAAGGATAAAACATTGTATTATACCTGAGTATTCCGATTATTCCAACAAATATTATTATTTACTAGCACTTCGCCCGCGACTTTGTTCACTCGGACAACCCCTTTTAAAGCTTACTTTTGGAAAATTAAGCATAACGGTTTTCATTAATTACCCAGCCTTTTCTGCTGTTAATTCTGTGGTCTCAGGATCAGCGCAACTATTCCCCCGTCCCCGTCAGGGGTTGATTATGCAAAAATTGTTAGATCTGTTTCAGTTATCTCACTTCTAGTTTGTTCAGACCAATTTCCACGTAAATTGAAGCAAGCAATAATGTCCTCCCCTAAAAATGCATGACCCCTTTTCGCCCTTTAGAGGTTAAAAATACAAACATTTGTTCTTTTTATTTTTTTATCGAATTCTTTCAACTTCATCGGACCAAGCATTAAGATCTCCCCAGTTATCTCAAACCGCAACATTTTTCTTACGCATTTTTATACGCGTCGTAACTTTTAAACGAAAGGTTCGATTTGAATAATTTAAAGTCTCAGTTAAATCATTTAAATCGATAAGGATAAATATCATGATACCAAAATCACCACTTTTCCATTCTACCTATGTTATGATTGAATAATTTGAACAAAAAGTCATTGTAACTTAACAATAATAATTAGACATCTCGGGGATTTTTATAGGTAATAATATGTACTTTAATCATATAGTCCATTATTTTTATGTATCATCAACAGTTTTCTCAGCTCACGCCGAATAATTAATGAATAAGGCAATATTTTAAGTTAATATCCATAATTTAAACCTTTGATATTTAAAATAATGAGTACATGAAGTCCTGAAACCCTGAAAAGAAGGTCGGCATCATGCAAATAAGTTGGCCGATTACCTGTAATAGCTTGAATATATTTCAGGTGACCACCATTTTTAATCCCAGTAGCATTGATTTAAAACACGAAATTATAAATAATGTGTAAGTCTGGGTGTTTGGTTATAAATCACGGCTCAGTGGCTTGACAGCAGTGTCATTCTGTAAAAGTTTAATCTTCAAAACTTACGCAAAGTGAGTTTGAAGTGAGTAGCCGGTCTATTCTGTCGACATGGCGCCTTGTAGACTTAATTGGTGTGAGCATGAAGTGAACTGTCATTCTATCTTATTCGTATGGATTAAGGACAGCTCACTTTTGCGTGTCAAATTGGTCGAATGTACAAGGATTCTTTAATATTATTGCAACCACCGTATTGTAAATACCTACATTTTGAGCAAATAAATGAATATTCTATTCTATTTATATTCACTTCACCTAAGCTTACACGGTGAGAAATTTACAGAACTGCACTGCTCTTAATCTATCTTTTGCTAGAGATTGACAGCTCACTTTACATCACCTAAGTTTTTATTTTATTATTAAAACACAGGCCTTTTTTTTGAGGATGGAAAATCATCAAATAACTTCTTCCGCTCTGGGTGGAGCGGAAGGGCGTGTCAGACTGTTACTGACTAAAACCCATCCGTGTTCCTCCTAAAACCCTTTGCGTTCCAGGGTTTGGCTCTTCTGAACAAATTCCGCAGCAGAACACAGGCGTGGTAGTACATTCCAGTGGGATAATTTTGGACTTTCATTCGAACGAAGCCTGTAGTAAAAGCTTGTGTGATAAAAATGAAGCCGTTCTTCAAGTTAACATTATCATTCATCATATCGTCTTCATATAATCTGTTTGTAACAAAAATAAACATCTTCAGTTACGTGTTTATGTTTTACGATACACTAGAGTTTCGTGAAATCATAAATATGTAAAAAGTTTTTGTTGTAACGCGTGAAAAGCTACACGAAGGTACAAAAAGATGTGTAAATATTCCTGTACATCTGTTGCGTGTATTAAGCTTGATTTATTACTATTTCTTCAAAGGATTTTCTATTGGGATCCAGTTTTTCTACATCTTTCTACAGGCAGGCAGACATTTTTTATCAAATAAATGTTATTGTTCTTCATGTTGTTGCCTGAAGGTTTTTATTAACTTATTATTAAGAAACTTTTGAAATTGCAAACTGTCAAAAGAACTTCTAAATTTTTCCACATCTCTCTCTTCTCTTTCTCTCGTCTTCTCTTTTAAAAAAACGTTGCGTTGAAAAAGTAAGTTCAAAGTCACATTGATAGTTGAGATTGTCGGGAAACACAACGCCTGGGGGCCAATTCTAATAACTTTAAGAAATTAGTAGAATTGGCACTCTGATCTCTCCCGGACGCGTAGAGTCGCCGTTCTTTCACGTTATGTGCGTGAAGTAACAGTGTTTGCGCACACACTTTTACACTATCACCTGCGTTCTTGGCTAATCTCCGTTGGGATTGGCTAACGTAATCGAAATCCATTTAGCAGGATTATTTATTTAGTGACTTGAAATTTAAAAAAAATTAGGTCGAGAATTGACCCTCAGATGTTTCCTGCCAAAGAAAGAAAGAAAGAAAATTGCATGTATTGGCACAATAATAAAATAATAATAAAAAAATAAATAAAAAAATCACCTTACAAATAGAAAATATCAAAACTTAAGTACATATAGCAATATTGTGCCAAAAGGGCCTCAGCTCAGCATAATGTTAGGTGGCAACAGTAGTTATTAGCACCTAACGCTGATTTTCAGCTGCAGTCCAAGGGTACCATACGCTCGAACGCGCAGTAGACATATAAATAAAAAATAAAAAAATATAATAAGTAAAAAAAGTGAAGTGATAGGTTCAGAAGTGGTACTAAATAAATAGTAAATGTAAAAAAAAAACAATAATAAACATCAAAATTGATAAACTAGAAATTATAAAAAATCATGTCAGAAATTCAAATAAAATATATACCTATATCTATTAAAAAAAAATCAATTAAGCAACAATATTATCATAAAATAAAATCAGATCCATATTAAAAAAAATATATAGATTCCCACGTCATTGAAATGATATCATTAAAAATAAAATAAAATATTTTGTGTAGTAATAAAAGGTAAGAATAAAAATTAAACTATGACTCGCAAATCAACCATTTAGTAACAGCGAGGTGGCAACTGGAGTGGAGATCAAAAGGCAGATGTGGTACATCGAGTATGCTCATTTTGTTTTTGGTGTTGAAGCAGAAACTCCTTCAGCTTTACCTTAAAAGTTAGTCCACTTCCACAGTATTTTATGGGTGGAGGTATATTGTTCCAACACAAAGCTCCTATCCTAGGTGTAAGAGTACCTAATAGATTAAATTAAGCTCTCCCTGACCAAAGGTTACCCTCATTTAATGGAAATCAGATATCTGGTCATCACGTCCAATCTTCATACAGTAGTAGTGGCGTAGCTAGTCTCAAAAGGGCCCTGTTTCAAACATTTTTGGGGCCCCGTTTTCAGGGGTATTGTTTTTTTAAACAAAATAGGCCCTAATAGCTCAGGAATAGGCCACGAAGGAAATGGCAGGACTAAATGTGTAGCTTTGCGTCCACACGTCGGGGCCCTTGTAGCCCGGCAAGCCCCGTATCTGTGATACGGCGGTAGCTACGACCCCGTACAGCAGTGTTCTCCAATAGACTTGATTGAATGTAATTAATGACGTATAAACTAAATCGGATTAGTGTGCACGCACTCTCTGCCACTCAAGGTTAGACTGACACTATCAAGTCGGTTCTACACGAAATGATCGCATTACATCGTTACACTGAAGGACGTCGTCTGTCTGACTTTTGTCTACTTAAATTTGTTGATTGTATCTAAGACTGGTGATATAATCCTTTAGAGTTTTCTTTACCACAACAACACTGAAAAATAATACCGATTCTTCACGTAACATAATTCGCCTATAACTTTTCTACTGCAGGGACTGAAGCCTTGTTCTGCCTGAGAGAGGGAACGGGTCGTATTTCACCACACAAGTTTGTAGACACTACAATTCATATATCTTATTACGAAATGTCTGTCTTAAAAACAATGTTTATTTGGAATAGGTCCCTACATTATAATCCATACGATTGAAGAAAAAGTGCACTATAAAATTGAACCTGTAGTACCTATATAAGTCATTGTCTGTGGTTCCAGGCCATGCGAGCTTCCTGACAATGCTTAGCTTCCCAGCAGCTTTAAAAACATTTAGTGGTATGGTAATGTACAGAAATATTGCATAACATAAAATGGCTAACTGACATTAACCATGCAAGGGTCGTGTCGTGTTGTAGTAACAAATATTATAAGAACATATCTCTGGCAATACTCATAACATCGTTTCCATAATATCAATAATAGAAACACAATAATACACAGGTATCTAAAGCTATTGTATAACGGAAGTCGGAGTGCCAACTGGAGGAAACGCGTGGGTTCCGGTAGAAGTGGCGATGAGCACGCTTCGCGTTATCTCTTCGCGCTGTTATTGTATTCAATAAACTGAATATTCGTTTTATATTGAATAGGTTTTATATGCACGGTCCCTGTGTTACTGGATTCTGAATTCGAGATAGAAATTGAAAACGTACTTACGTAACTATTGCTTGCTGGCTACTTACGGCCGGTTTCAATAACGTATCTACCTTTGACCAACTGTCAAATTAGCTACCAACAGTATATGAAACGTTATGTTTGCCATAAAAACATGACGTTTCAGCTACAATTGAAATCTAATTTAACCGCCACACCCAAACACACAATTCCATAAAACGATTTGGTAAAACTTTCATTTTGAGAACAGCAAAGAAGTGGAATTTCCGTCCGGCGTTTGTATTTCCTGATAGGTAGCTACAACATGGGGCTCTTTAAGTCAAGACTAACTCTCCATCGTTGACCGCACGCTTGTATGTATGTAACTCGGGCTGGTTTCCTCAACTCCACGACTAAGCGCGTATTTTGCGTGGACCGCACGCTTTCCATCAGTTGAGATTGTGATCAAAGGCGAGAACAATAAAAAAAAATGTGTACTAATACTCTTAAGAATATGCGTGTGTGTTTCCGAACGCATACAACCCTAATCTCTTCAAATTTAGAATGAATGAATAGGCTTCTTCGCAAGCAAGCAAGCAAGGTAAGCTCGCTCCATCGTCGACTTTGTCTCTGTCATCTATAACCTAGACTAGAAACAAGAGCAAACTCACCTCAAATAAAAAAAAATATATAGCCAGATTAAGTTGATAACTAATTGCCAGCCGAATACCGGGTGAGTAAAGTATAAACTGTAACCAATCTATCAAACTGCATGGTTAGATTGAGATCTATCAAACTGCATGACTAGAGACTGGGTACACCCCTTGAGTTTAGTATCGATATACCAATACAAAACAGTCGGCTCATGCTGACACTCTGAAAATCGTGTACTACGCTCTATGTCAATCGGTCATTGGCTATTGTATCGCTGTTTGGGGCGGTGCAGCAAAGACTATCCTTCTGAGAGTTGAGAGAGCACAGAGAGCGATTCTAAAAGTCATGACCAAAAAACCCTATAGATACCCAACTACTGAACTCTACTCTGATTGCAAAGTCCTTTCGGTTCGTCAACTCTTTGTGCTTAAATCGATTCTTAGAAAACACACCAGTCTTCCTAAGTCCGACCCAAACAAACGAACATGTGTTATCCCGGGTACTCAGCACAGAACTACTTTCGCTAAACGCCAGTTTTATACCCTAAGTGGACACATTTACAAAAAAGTTCACAAACAATTAAACATTATAGATTTAAATTCACACACATTAAAACAAACAGTAACAGAGTGGCTACTACAGAAAGACTACACATACACGGAGTCTTTACTTACTTACATCGCCTAAATGAAAAAACACACACTTATAAACATATTCACACATACATCCACACACATTCACCACTATATTCACACACACAAACCCACAACAAGCACATACCACATCACACCACTACACGTCCCCTCCACATTTTACTCGTACAAGTACAACTATTACTGTTGTCAAGTTTAGACGGTAGATCGACACTGTCCACTGTTGTATAAAAATTGTGAATTTATCAGCTAGACACTGTCTCTTAAAATACAGGATACCCTAGTTTAAGAGGCAGGGTTACTTTAATTATGTACAGAATTTTTTGCAACACACTGTAAAGCCTTCAATAAGTCTACCCACTAGTTATATCTACTTGTGTACACTTCTGTAACTATTTTGGTAAATAAACTTATTATTATTATTATTATATTATTATAATGAAATCTTTTGAATGTACCTGTAGTTCACAACACTTGATCGTCGTTTCTTGATACAAACGCTATAAGTATGACTCATGTTACTAAGCCTAGCTGACATTACGATCGAACATAACCAGACATATAAAACCTTATTCGTCAATACTTTTATACTTGTAATAAATACAGGTACCTACCTCCTACTCGACCTCAAAGAGGACAAATGAGGTGCAATTGTATTAGCAATGTGTCGCCATCTGGCGTCGGCTCACGTAACTAAATTAGTTAATTCGTGACCAAGCTACGCATTACGGGGAATTAGATCTTTTTGCTGATTCTATTAGGACTGTAATTAGTTTATTGTAAGATGTGGTTCTTTTTTTCGGAGCTAGCTAATTAGGATTTTGTATTGTAATTGTGAAATAAAGAATGTAAAACAAAATAAAAATCTTTCGTTTTGTTCTTTTTAATGATGAAAACCAAAATGTTTCGTTCAAAAAGGTCAAGAAATACTAATAGGATCAATTCATTTTGATAAGTACTGACTCTTAGTTAAATGTCGATGAAGATAATTAAAATTAATTTTCTCTGAAGTGGTCCCGCATAAAATATCTTATTGCTTAATGTAGCTGAAGAAGTGTTAAAGTGCAGCTTGAATGAAAAAAAAATTGAGAGAGAGTTAATTTTGTCACCAGCCCGGAGTCTGTATTAGTGCCTGGTTGATGAGAACGGCTCGCCCCTATTAGGTACATGATATTTAAACATATCCAGCGAAATATAGGTGTACTATAGATACACCTGTGCCTTAACATTTTTGTTTTGGATAGGAAATCATCAAATGACTCCAAATGCTCTGGGCGGCGCGAAAGGGAGTGTCGGACTCTTACTGACTAAAACCCACCCGTGTTCCTCCAAATGTCCTTTGCGCTCCAGGGCCGCGGTAACTCTTTCGAACTAATCCGTAATGTGCTGTATCCTGTGGGGTGTATAGGCGTGATGTTACATTATGGTAGGTAACACTATGAGTCAAGTTTTGGGAACATTTTCGTTGTGCGTACAGCTAAGAAGTGGAATTCCCAGCCGGAGTCTGTTTTTCCTGATAGCTAGGTACAACCTGGGGGTCTTTAAGTCAAGAGTGAAAAGTTTACTTCTAGGCAAGCGTGCTCCATCATCGACCACATCATCACTTTCTATCACTTTTATTATTGATAAGCTCGCGCCCTTCATGCTATACATAATAATAAAATAGTTCTGGAAACGACTTCACAAACGTGACTTTGAACACGTGCTGAAAGAAATATTGTTACGACGAGTTAATCACAAGGCAGTGGTTATTTCGTGACGATTTCAATCATATTTCAATTATAGGTAGGAATAGGTATCGATGACTTGTTGAAATGCTAAAGATAGAAAAAGCTTAATAAGTGTCTTCGATTAAAGGTTTGTGCTTTAAACTTAATATTGTTTACAGGATTATTACTACATTCAGCAATATTGTAGTGTGAAGACTGTATTGAGGTCCATCTACATATTTTTAGGGTTACGAACCAATATGGCAAAAACGGAACCCTTAGGGCGACTGGAATAACTATCTGATTCCTAATAAATTACGTAAGTATGTAAACCTTGGTGGTAGAGACAGTCACCCTTTGCCGTTTTTTTATATTTTTGTCGTCATTTTTTATGGAGTTACCTACCATCTAAATAACCTCCACACCCCATTCACTGATACCCCTTGGCAAGACTGGCTGACTGACTTTCGGGCTTCTGATGACCCGTAAGGACTGGCGAAGAATGATCGCAATAAGTTAGAGATACAGAGCATAACTATCTAACATAATGTCAAAAATTATGTAATATTTATTTTTTATTATTTCTGTATTACTTTCACATATTGCTTAGTTAACTTATGAACTAAGCCCCACAAAACCGTAGTAATGGTTTGACTGTGGGGTCGGTGAGTCTCTACATTATACACTCATTCGTTAATTTGTACTTATAGAATTATACACTGTAGCACTTTAGCACGTTTCTTAATAATTTCGTCTAAATCTATTTTTAATTAATTTTTATATTTATTAGATTGACATACGCTATCAAAATGCCACATGGTAAATCCCATACATTTAGGCAAGTAGATCATCGTTTTCGTTGATAGAATCTCACATTTCCAATGTCATTGGATCTTACAACGAAATTAAACAGAAAAGAGGAATACGAAAACGCCGCATTTTTCCGATCGACGTACCATACTGATAGCCCAATAATAAACTAAAATAGGTAACTATATATCCTAACGTTTTTTTTCGAAGAACGAAGGTGTTTCGGTACCTATGTAATGGATGCATACCCATCCAACTAAGGATGGAGCGAAGCATAGTCATCACAAGGATAAAATGATATCCTAATATATAAAATTTTTCCGTTACTGACTGACTGACTGACTGACTGACAGACAACGCACAGCCCAAACTACTGGTCGTAGAAAGATGAAATTTGGCATGAAGCTTCCCTACTCTCCGTAGGGGAGCACTAAGAGAGGATTTCCTGAAATTCCTACTGGAACGGGAAAAAACCGGATATGTGCGTATGAAGTCGCGGGCAAAAGCTATTATGTAATAAGTTTTAGAAAATAAGTTGTTATTATTAGGTTTGCTTCACTATTGCATTGGGTTGTACCTGTAATTAAAGTTGTAAGTGATGATGATATAAATAAATCGAGATTTCAACCCAGTTTCCTGTATACTTAACATCTCTCTCCCTTTCTCTCAGTTTCAGCGGGCAGCCCGACTAGGGATTATATTAGGCCTCCGCAACCGTTTGTCAGCTAATAGGATAACACGAGTAATCCTCCTGACAGGTGCATGGACAACTACACACAAAGCTGTCATGAATGTAATACAGTTGTTGAATGGTTAGGTTAGTGACGTATTAGGATCAAGGGATGGAAGCGATGTGTTCAAGTCTCTAAAATTACTCACCTTTCCATCCTTATATATATTAGAAGTTGCATTATTTGTTAGAACAAATTTACACCTTTTTACCCTAACGGACGATATTAGAACACGGCCGGGATCTGTTAAATCGCAATACAAAAATCGAATGTTCACAGGAAGGTACAAAACAGCGTTATTAAGAAAAAGCTTTTTATCAATGGGGCCAATCATTTATAATAAAATACCTCATGCATATAAAGAGGAACCATTAGGCATATTTAAAAAGAGGCTAACATTCCTTACTTTTGGACAAATGTTATTATTCCATACAAGATTTTATTGATAAAAGATTATAATGTTATTTAATGTAATGTTGTTATATAATGTAATTTAATTTAATGTTGTTTTATTATGTAATTTAATGTAATGTAATGTAGTTTTTTTTTTGTATTTGTAAAGGAGTCAATAATTATGATCTCAGATTGTTGTTTTTTTTTGTGTTAATAATTTATGTGAATTTTTGTTATGGTTATGATCCAAGGACATTTAACAATTTTTTTTTTAATTTAAATTTTTATTATGTTTGAATCTAAGTAAGTTTTTCTACTTTTGCATGCCGGAAGGTAGAGTGTGTTGGAACTATCATTTATTAAAAATATCGACATCTTATTTTGTATACCCACATTCTTCGCAAAATAAAGGATTTCTAATTTCTAATTTCTAAAGCAAGGTGCTTGGAAAAATGATAATAATCCTAGCTAATATTATAAATGATGCGGAATTGTTCGAAAGAGTCACCGCGGCCCTGGGACGCAAAGGGTATTTGGAGGAACACGGATGGGTTTTAGTCAGTCTGACACTCCCTTACGCTCCGCCTAAATCTGCTAAGCTCAAATTACTCCTCCCGCCCGGGAGGAGTCATTTGATAATTTCCCATCCAAAAAAAAAGTCATTAAATAAATTAATATTTTATATAAAGTAATTAAAATATTTCATGGCCAGGAAATCGAACCGAATACTTCAAGCGCTAGTGCTGAAGTAGCGCTGACGACCACAATACCATCAAGGGCTTGAAGGTCACGTAGAAGGTAAGATACCTTTAGGGATATCTACAAACAGCCCAACGTCTTCTTATTTGAAGATATAATAATCACTATTTTGCAGGGAAACCTTTACAATATAAAAACAAAATATATAAAACGGCAACGCTTGCGTCAATGTAAATTTTCGTCTCCAAGGTCTCCTGCGGCGTATCCTCCTCTTAAAATTCGTCAAAATGGTTTCAGCGATTTAGGTTTGAAAGCGTAACAAACTAACTCACTTTCGCCTTACAATATTTGTTAGGATTTGCAAAAATAAATTGAATGTCAAAGTCAATTTACTTCAATAATTCAATCAAAACTCCACAGTATAGTGACGATCCAGAAATAAATCTCAATTTTCCACACAATTTTATCCGACAGCGCTCTATGAAATTGGTTTGACATTTCAAAAGCGACGATGTCAGATGAAACCATTTGCAACCATGATTGAATTCAATTAACCGATGTGAAGTGCATTCAGCATATTAAATGAGTTTCCAATAATAGCGCAGTTGTCTAGATACTGGGTAAGTATTTAGGTCATCACTTATTTTATTTATTTATTATATACTTTATTGTACACCAGAGATTAAACACAAAAGAAAACGTATGGCACTTATGTCTTAGCAAATATCGTGAAAGATTATAGAAGGATGTTTAAACAATCTTCTGTGTTAAATAAAAGTCTTTATAGAATTTCCTATTTTACCTAACGCGTAGCGAAACTTATCAGAGCAGATATCCATCGGAAAAAAGAGAAATCACGTAAGTCGGATTAGTAGATCTCGAGTTCTAAGCGCACTATCGGTTATACAAACAGAGAGATTCTGTTTTATATTTTGTATTCATTTATTTACACAAAACACTTATAAGGAAAAAATCTAGCGGTTCCGACAGACGTTGTACTGCCCGAACGTTGGTTTTTCGGAAGAAAAATAATCAAGAACACAATTGCAGCGACACTTACCGGGCCCAATTGTGAACTTGAACCACCCACTCAAACACACAATAAAATCATCAAAATCGGTCCAACCGTTTAGGGCGAGTCGAGTTACATTCCTACCCATGTACAAAAGATTTATCCTAATCCTAACAAGTCCTATCTAGTATTTTAAACGCGAAATTGAGCTTGTTGGTTTGTGTATTTGTTTGTTACGTTTACACGTCTCAATCGACCATCTTGTTGAATTTTAGCACAGCTAGATGAGACCCTGAATGGTTCGTATTAAGTAACTGGTTTTCCGAAAAAAAAAATTACGTGATCGAATCCGTAGGCAAAAGCTAGTTATTGATATTTACATTTAAAGCTAAAAGCAAAAATCGGCTGCTTACATCTTCATACCAAGGCAAGAATAACAACGGAAACCAGTGAAGCCTACAGCAATAACTTACATTTAACCAGACGACTGAGAGCATACATAAACTCACACCTATTTCCCATGGGCACAGATACTATAGAGCCATGTGATACATAGATATTCTTTTTGCCTCGTCTACGTCGATACATCACTATCGTCACACGCGTGCCGGGTGCTACGCCTGACCTTATCAATCATGAGAACTTGTCGCAATCAATTACATTAGCGCCTGGACAGGGCACGTGTGTTGTGGTGTACAACTGGTTTGCAATTCTATATGGTGTAGAGGTTTAGCGACATACATTTTCTTTGGTGACCTGCCGGTCGATTCTGTAAACATGTCGAAGGGAAGACTTGGGTGTAGTGATCACGAGGTGAGCTGTCAATCCATATAATCAAGATGGAATGACAGCTCACTTCGTGATCACGTGACATCTTCACTTCGACATGTTTACAAAATCGACTGACTGAGCTCGAAGTGAACTGTCATTCCACCTTGATTGGTTGGAATTCCAGCTCATTTTATGTTCACTTAAGTTATAAGTTATCACGACGAGATTTTGCAGTCGGTCGATTCTGTAAACATGTCGAAGTGAAGGCTTGGGTGAAGTTCTCACGAAGTGAGCTGTCATTCCATCTTGATTTCATGGAATCTTTTCACCCAAGCCTTCACTTCGACATGTTTAAAGAACCGCACTATAGCACTAGGAAATGTTCATGGCTTTAGAGCTTAGACTAAGCTGAATCTAGCTAGAAACTATGTAGAGACATAAAGTGGATAGAAATGTTGGAAAGTAAATCGTGCGAAATAATTGCCATTGTTATAGGTACTTTAGAAAATCTATTAATGGTCCTCCAGGCTTTTCTAATTAAATGGTAAATCTTACAGACTGGAGTCTTAATTAGGGTATTTAAGGTTTTAGAGAACCTAAATCTGTTTTCAGTTTCATTCCATTCCGTTAAATAGAAATAATTACTTATAACTTTGTACCAGCTTGGATTGTAATTATTTTTTCCCGGTCATTACAAAAGGCTCGCCTATTATTTCATGGAACCCAAATACTTTCCTAACCGGCAAAATATACATAGTGACCTCTAGTTATCCTTCCGAAGAGTGCAACCGTGAAGTTATTCTCATGTTTATTCTGCTCATCCTAACTATAACTAGATACTTATTAATGTGAAAGTGAGTTTGTTTGTTACACTTTTACTCCTAAATTGCTGTACCGATTTTGATGGTGCAGAGATAGATAGGACCCTGGAGATGTTTGTAGGCTACTCCCTTTTTGCGAAAATAAAACTTGAATGATTAATAAAAAAAAAGATAGTTTTACTACCTATAAGCTTTTCTTGTTCAAATTCTGAGCTATAAAGAGCTTTAAATAAACTTATACTTATACTTTAACTTATACTTTTATATATAAAATTCTTCCGTTACTGACTGAGTGACTGACAGAAAACACACAGCCGAAACTGCTGGTCGTAGAAAGCTGAAATTTGGCATGTAGGTTCCTTGGGGAAGAAAGGATTTCCCGAAATTCCAACGGGAATGGGAAAGCACGGGATATGCGCGTAAGAACTCGCGGGCAAAAGCTATTTTTAGTACCTATAAACTTACATAAGTACTTAGTATTAAGCCCAGTTTGTTTTGACAGCGAATTACAGACAGCGTGAGCTAGGTTTGTTACGCATTGTTAATTAATTTACCTTGTTTTGCTTCATATAACAACACCAACCTATTATTGCCCCACAGTTGGGCAAAGTTATCTTCTCAAAAAAAGAAGGCATGGATAGAAAAAGGTCAGGTACAAATTACAAAATTAGTGCCTTAAAAACAAAATTATTTTTGTTAGTCAATGGCGTCGGGTCCGGTTGACTCACGTTTCGTGCTTATTGACTAATGACTTGAAAAACTGACGAATATTTATAGATTAGAGACCATCGATTGTTTTTGGTGCAATGATGAGGAAATATACAGTACTACCTTCTGCCAGTGGCTTCACCCCGTGAAAGTCGAAAAATATCCCATGGGAACATACTCCCGGGATAAAAGAAGCTTATGTCTTATTCCAGGTCATGGTCTGCCTCAAAGAGTTATGTTAGCATAATATATGGTGCCCGCTAGGCTAACCTGCCAGGCTTGCGGAATTTGTTCGAAAGAGTCACCGCGGCCCTGGAACGCAATGGGCATTTGGAGGAACACGGATGGGTTTTAGTCAGTAAGAGTCTGACACTCCCTTCCGCTCCGGCCAGAGCGGAAGGAGTAATTTGATGATTTCCCATCATAAAAAAGGACTTGGTCTGTCCGTATTTTAAAACGACATAGCATAGATATGTAGTATAAAACATACTTTACGGCAATGGCCATTGTTATGCCTGAAAATTACATACTTATATCATAAACGTGAACTCTGCTTGTCTGGTTGTCTGTTTGTAACTTCTTCACGTCTAGCTGGCTGAAGGAATTGGGATCTTATTTGGAACACAAATTTTAGTTAGCTATAGGTTCCGTAGTTTATAACCTGAATAGGTGTGTTGTATGCATGTGTTAACATAGAATACTTATCATCCCGTGAATGCGTTCCCTTGAGATTATTTGCTTTTGCGATTCGTTTTTCAAAACCGGAAGAAACTAGTAAATTAATCAAAATAGCTTTAAGTTGGATGCTTGCCTTAGTTGCTCATATTTAAAAATGTAGTAGAAAATTATCACATCCTGTAATCATGAAAAACCCGTTCAAATAGGTATTACAATTTCCAAAAAAACAGCAACCTCATTAAGTAGATAGATAAAGGCTTCCATGTTAACAAGTCGATAGAGGAACATAACATTCTCATTAGCACTATTGCGATAGCTGACCAGTCTGGCGTTCAAGCCTTCCAATCCTTTTGTTTTCTAAATCAATATTTTAAAAAGACAATTTTTTTATGTTTGTAGAAGGTAAAATTTGGAAGGGAACTGAATGAAAATTCATTCCCTTATAGAAAGCTACCTACACAATTAGCTATGTAGTTTACACAGTACGAGCTAGCGTGCTAGTCAGTTTTCCGAGTAGCTACAGTGTAGTAACTCGCATCGTTTGGACATCTTACGAGTTACTTCAACATTTTTTGTATTCACTCGCCTGCCCGCCGTCAGTAACTAGCGCATGGCAGCAGCTCGGCCATCACTCGCATCGTTCGGACGCGTTCGGCAGTAGCTCGCCAGTGTCAGCCAAGCTGTTGGGAGCGGAACCTGAATTTTTTGGGTACTGCACCTCACAACTCGCAAGAAACTAGGCAGCTACTATCAACGTGTAGACAGCCAAGGCGAGCCCAGCTACTGGCATACGAGTAGACGATCCGAGTAACAGTCTACTGTCTGGTTAGCAGCTCGCACTGTGTAAACTAGCTATAGCTGAGTTGCAAACTAAGAATTCAGCTAAAGTGTCAGTTCCTGAAGACTACCACCCACGGTAGCAAAGCCGCGGGGAAGTTTTTTTTTATATAAACGACTAATAACATCTTAGGTATTATATTTATCAAGAACAAACAAATATTACCACCATAACTGGCAGATAAGGGCACAAAAGATCTCGTTAACCGATAGCCATAGTCTCGACAACTCGACAGTTTATTTTTATTTCTAAAACTAATTTACTGGCCAGAAATCTTTTTAAAGGAAGCTGTACTTCCTTTAAAAAGCAACTCAAATACAGCAACATTTTTCTCATATATAAAGTCAAAGCCAAGAGTCAAATACGAGCTGAAACTACAATTTACATCCTTTCCTATCATCACGGGTAAATTAATAAATAAAGAAAGATATTAAAAATATTTAGCCTATACAAGAAACATGGTCCCTACATAGAAATAACAAAATATGAGTCCCACGGCTTCACTAAAAAGTTCCATTTCAGCGATATGTCAGTAAATAGCGTGATTATATATAAGCATGTAGGTAATCGAAACAAATCATCGCCATTAATCAATTATTTATTAACCGACGGGATGAGGTACTATCACTTCCTGTACACCTAATATCTACCAGTAGTGATGATGAAGTTTTTGTGATATCTAATATCTAAACGACAACCTTGTCAAACCAATAAGAGGCTCTTTGATTAACACCAGCGAAACATTTATCATTGTCATTAGCGAATTCGACAAAGTCAAAGTCAAAACGTTTATTTCAATTAGGTCATGAAACTGCACTTTTGAACGTCATCATTTACAGTTCAGTAAAATAATAATATAACATTAATAAAGTGACTCTACTATCCATTCGGAAAGGTAGTCTTATGGAGAAGAACGGACAAGAAACTCCATAGTTACTCTTTTCAAATAATGGTTTTACAAAATATGGTATACAAAAATTAATTTAATATGATGTGAGGACGATGCACCCAGAGTATATACTTCCTAAATAGTTTTATCCAAACGATCAATCTATTAACATCTCTAATATTACGTTTTCCAAGAACAATCAAATACTATGTACTAGCTTATCTGTCAGATAAGGGAGCAAAACATCCTCGTTAGCCGATAGCCGTCGGGTCTCGTCCACTTGGGTTTTTATATTCCATTAATTGACAAATGACTTGTGAAGGTGATGAAGATTTATGAAGCCGAGATGCGAGAAGGCTTTTAATTGTTTTTTTGCAGATTCCATGATCACAGTGATTCTTCATCGTTTCCCGTTCCGCTATCGTTATTGAGACCTGCCTCAATATATTATTATTTAATTAATTGTTTATACAGGAAAATGACCTTATACATTGGTGAGCTTCCATAATTTTAGTCGCAGCAAGTCCAGGTTATACTTACCATTTTCTTTTCAATTTATGCAAGGTTTATGAATAGGCAATCGCTGGCCCGAGTTTTAGTTTTAATTTAAAATAGTTTCAGTCTTTGTGCTTTTGGTAAACCAAATTAGTCATATCTGATAAGTTAAATACGCTTTATACTGTGTTAACTGTATATTACATGCTCCACTATCAAACTTAGTGGTTAGGACTACAAACCGACGAGGGTTGACAAAAGTGCAAGTCATCACCACAAAATACATCAAGTCGACGTTTCCTTACAAGTTATTGTTTACATAGAAGCTTAAACTAGACGTTTATTCCGTTTATTCAATATCCTGAATGACTGTGGCAAAATGTTAAGTTTTGGTGCTAAAACGAACTGTGTTTCGTTGACTACCAACATGGAGCGATAGCCTATCTCAGATTGGCGCCGGGAGGGGGTGTAATGGGGTGCACTTGCACCCTCTGGCTTTCAATAAAACTTCCGAAAACATGACGAAATTTAAAAAAAATATAGAGCAGTCGTTAGTAGTAAAAGAGACAGCTACGAAATCCGAAGCGAGGTACTTCAAGTTCCCTAGCGTTGTATCCATCCTCTTTATTTCTGGGCAAAGGAAAACCTATCCTAATCGAGGCGGGGTTTTGAAGATGCAACCCCCTGAAAATAATCCTGCCGGCGCCCGATCCGACCTTCAGAACCCAGCTACTTGGTGGGACTAATGAACATTATACCTTTTGGGTTTTGGGTAAATTGGGTCTTTTACAACATATACCTACGTAAAGGTTCAAAATGCTGACGGCCTTTCCAAATACCTACGTAAAAACTCCAAATGACAGCTCTAAAGAGTACTCTTGTGTGGGTAGATTATAATAGGACCTATCTGGTCTGTATCTGCCCCCGAGTGGGTAGCCAGCCACTAATGATGCCTTGTTCAGCGGACAATTAAAAATAACAAAGCTATGTTAGAGAAAAGCTCCCCAAGCGTTTATAATTATTTTGATCTTCTGGAAAACAGGACGCCATTTGTCCCCTTATATACCAGTTTATTTCTGTATTTTCACGGAGTAAACAAAGGTGATGACATTTAGAAAAAAACAACATGTTTATGAGAAAGAAACACGTGTGTCAGCCTACATGTTTTTCTTATTTTTGTTCGTATAATGTTACGCCTATTTCCCCAGAAGGGATAAGCAGATGTTTGCAGCACCCACATTTCTTCAGGTATGTACCATGTTGTCGGGACTTATTTCCATCAACTGGGCACATATCCTTTATGTGTTTTAGGGTTCCGAACCTCCGATTGTCTGTCTGTCTGTCCGTCTGTCACAGCCGATTTTATCCGAATCTACTGAACTGGATTCAATTGAAACTTGACACACATAATAATCTTCTGTAACCCAAACACGGATGTTTAAAGAAAATAAATAAATTTTGAAAATAGGGTGACTTTTTGGGAGGAAAATTAGAAATCATAAAAATAAGTTTTTCCGACTGTACCGTGTGACATATCAACTGAAAAGGGCGTATAGTGAGAGTTTCGAGTACTTATATTTTTTTTTAGTTTTAAATATCTAACTGGTTTTAATAACCATCTTCGAAACTACTGAGTCTAAAAATACGGATAATTTTAAGAAAAATACGTCTGAAGAGAAGTCTATGGTTTGAAAGGAAAGTCGTACACGTTATTCGTTCGGAACCCTTTGCATGCGAGTCTGACTCGCACTTGGCCAGTTTTTTTTTTTATAATGAGGGAATCGCGTTTTTAGGGACCATGAGTATATTTTCTATTACACCATTAATTCAACAGCAATCATTAGGTACCTGTATTACAAGGTAATAGTTTTAGTTCAATCATATGAAGCACAATGTTTTATAATTTTCCTTCCTTCACAAAAATAGATATATGTATATGTATATATATATATATATTTAGAAAAAACAAAGGATTTTCCTGTTTTAATCATTCGTATGGAGCAGAGATTAAATCTTCATTGTTTATTATTATTATAATTTTTATATCGTGCTTGTAATTTGGTTTTTTAGGTACATTAAATTGCTTAATAAATTCATTTAGCTTTAGTTCAAGACGTTCTTATGACTCACTCAAATGTAATTTGAATTTAGTGAGGTATACAAAAAAAGAGTATTTAACCATTTTACATATTAAAAACATAAAATACTATTCAGTGTTCTATTATTAAAAAATAAAACATTAGTGGATACTTTACATCTCTCTGGCCGGAAAAAATAATGGCTGTATAATCTTCCACGGCGCACAATAATATTATGAAACATAATGTTTTATATGTGCTTTAAACTTTGACATTGCTATCCTTTGATACTAATGTTTATTTTAATGCTATCCAAACAGTATAAAGCCACACTAAAAGGACAAAAACCTTTACAGGTAACATCTAGTTAATTTCCCTGAAAGGACCGTATCTATCGATTTTAATAAATAATTAGTACATTATATTTAGAATGATATGTCTCAAATAAGCCAGAAAACACTGGCCCATATAAAAAAGAAGTTGCGTAAGCGTTCTGCGTAGTTCTTGGCATAAAGGATGAAAACATACATCCATCCTAAGTTCATGATGTATCATCTCGAACTTAGATTAATTTCGCCACATTCGCGATTATCAGGATGTCATGTTTTTTACAGGAGGTTCAAGAACCTATAATATTTTGAGAGTGACTAGTCATTAGATATTTATTTATAGGGTGTCGACATAACAAAGCCTCTTTTCTATGTTATGTATTGCGCATCAAGTATTTTGCTCTAAAAAATATTTTCTAATAGCGTTTAATGGCTGGGTAGTTCAAATGTTGAGGCATAGGAGACAATGTACTTAATATGCAATGATAATGTGATATTAATGATTGTTTTCCACTGACCTGAGTCGACTGGCGCTATATCAGGGCCGTCGTGGGGCGCTAGCATCTTCATAGTGATGGCTCCAGGTAGCACGCTACTTGACACCGACACCGTGACGAATTACTTCACTATTTCACCGAAAAACGACGATTAATCGGGAAAATAAGGGAAAATAACTGGAGCCCAACAGGCTGTTTCTACACTGCACTATCGATTGAGTTCTGAGGGTAGTCACGCATGCGTGTGACGGCCATCCGCGCGCATGCGCCCCGCGCCGCCGCCATCTTGAGCCGGAAAGACGTCATGTGACAGTTGACAGTTTTAAGGCGCGTTTCCGCTGTTAATAATTGACGTGCAATCTAATTTTCCGATGACTAATGTGTTTATCCGGCTTTCAGTAAGGAAAATGGATTGATATAACAATGTTGTTTTGTAATAGAATATGACTGTTATGCGAATGAGAGTTATCTAATTCGCAGAGTTGTTTAGGTGAGAGTTTAATGATTTGACATTGGATTATTAAGGATAATAAAAACCTTCTGTGACTTTTTTCAAACAATTTGTGTCTTGGATAAATTATGTATAATATTTTATAGTTACTATTTCAACTTCTTTTGACTACCTACTGAAACAAACTTAGGTATAACTCTGGTTTTGGTCTTCCAAACTTTCTTTCAGTCTTACGTTTCAAATCTTGATCAGATATTAAACGTAAGGCTGAGAGAAATTTTAATAGTTTCAGGACTTGTTAGGTCCAGGTTTAAAATAAAGAGAAAATAAATCTTTTATCAACTTCGACTTGAATATTTCTCTGATCGGTTTATTTGGGTAAAGGTCTTCTTGAACCCCAACTGCTAGAGTGAAGTTTACCAAGTTATCAAACCAGGGTTTAACAACTTGGTATAATTGGCCAGGATACTCATTGGGAGATACAAACGATGCAAAAATAACTTGTTATAAATTAATTTTATTGAAAATCGTAAATAAATTTACATAAAATATTAATAAATATTACATCACGTGTACAAACGTATCGTTTGTTGTGTTGTGTGTGTGGCGTGGCAGCAGGCTGCGTGTGTGTACGTGTGTGTGTGAATGTGTGGAAGGAGTGGTGTCTAGTAGCCGGCCAGCTCGGCGAAGGTCGAGTCCATCTCGTCGGCCAAGCTCTTGTATCTGTCCTTGTTGATTCCGAGCTCATCTGTTAACAGATCATCATATTACAATTCAAGTTTGACTTGGACAATCAGAGGCTGTGCCAGCAACTCTCATGCCTATTGAATTGATGATTCACAAAAAATATCAAAATGCTGAACCACAGCTTAAAAACCAAAACAGTTTTTAAAGTTTTAGATATAGCGAATAGTAACTAAATGGCAGTAAAAGTTCTTGGCAAGCCAGTTTGGTAGACTCAACTATTGAAAACTGAAAGAGTAAATGTACTGTCCTGAAACTGAAATATCTCTTTTTCTACAAATTGAGGTAAATAAGTAAAAAATAATGATGTTGAAAAAATGTCAATAGAATTAGAAATGTTACGTTTTAACCATTGTCAATTTTATTTTAGTGAAGTTCTTTAATACATTTTTATGGCGAAGCGGATAGCTTTATAGGTAGATAATTTTATATAGAGAAAAATTAAGAGATTAAGAAAGGACCAACATTACCTTGGAAGCATTGGTCCGCGACGGTAGCAGCAAAGCGATAGACATGTTAACCACAAACAAAAAAAGCAGGGCTCAACACAAGATGTCTCAAGGATTGTCGCAAATGCTCCGTAAATATATCATACATCTACGCTATTATGTACAGGGACAACCCTTCAAACATCCAGCAAGAGGTTAGGCGTTAGAAAAACAGTTTAGAACTCTGAAAAAAATGGAACTCGTTCTTGACAGCTAATCTACAGTCGCGCTAAACGATGAACTTTGTAAAGGATCGAAGACAATGCAAGGTGACGTATCAAAATGGACTTTGGGGTGAAGTGATTCGGACGGTTTCGACTTAAACTATGTGCTGTAAGGGCTGGTTAGTATCCTGTCAGCTCGGCGAATGTGCCGTCCAAGTCATCGCATATCGCCTTGTATTTCTCCTTCTCGCTGAATAATGCGTCTGTAAAATTTCGTGATTTGATAACAATTTACTAAACGAACCAACTTTATCCCGGCCTCTGGACTTAAAGGATAAGAAAGAAAAATGAGTTTTTATTAGAAAAGTTTTGATTAAAAAGCTTTTGCAATTGAGAGAAGCCATAGTATTCTCGTTTTGTTAGAATAGTTATCAAGTTATCATTATAGAAGATTTCGTTACTTGATATTTAGATTTGTTTTAGTTGAATCTTTGAAATCAATCAAAAAAATCTTTCTTAGTTTTGTTTCATTTAAGTTGATCTTATGTTACTTGATTAGGGAGGACGTTGGTTAGAGTCGTACCTTCGAGCCTGTCGACTTCCTTCTGTAGTTTCTTGACAGTCTTCTCTGCGAACTCAGCGCGGGCCTCGGCCTCCTTGAGTTTGCCGGTGAGGGTCTTCAGCTGCTTCTTGAACTCCTCGACACGCTGGTTGGCCTTCTCTTCCGATACTTCCAGAGATTTGAGGGAGTTACCTACGACCTGGATGCCAAGATTCAATAATTAGTGTCAATTCGGCAAGTGTTTTCAGTTTAACTACCGATCTTCTTAATACCGGTGCAACAGTAGTGTAGTGAGTCTTGTAGTGTAAATACGTTTAAGTTCATACGTATCCGGGCTGTCTGTTTCAGTCTATTTGTCATTATTTACCTTTAATTCCTCCTCAAGTTCTGAGATCTTGGCGTCTCCAGACTTGACACGGTCCTCAGCGACTTCGAGCTCGTCTTCAACGAAGGCCAGCTTGCGGGATACCTGGACATCATACGTTATCATATTAGTATCCGTTTTGGTGTTGCATGCATACTAGTAAATTTGTGAGTGTTTTTCCACACCACATGGATGACGTAAAAGACATCGAATTTGAGACATAGGTAATGCCCTGATTAGATTACGACAGGAACCGGATATTCGAGGGGAAGGCACAACTTTTTAAATGACAAATGTCTGAAGATTATCGTCCTTTTATAGAAGACGTGAGACGTGATGCTGACCAAGGCCAAGATGGCGATACGAGGCCGACTCTTACCGAAAAGACTGTTCCGGACTAGTAAAAAACAGAGTTCTGCGGAAAAGGGAGTGGGAGATCTTTGCCCAGAAGTGCAAAATAGGCTATAAAGAAAGAAGATCGTTACCTCGTCGGACTTGCCGTCGGCGTCCTCAGCGAGCAGACGGGCCTCCTTCAGCTGGTTGGTGAGCTGGTCCATGCGCTCCTCGTCTTGCTGTGCCCTGTTCTCTAACACTTTGCACATACTGGAATAAACGAAACGACAATTAGGTATTAAACTGTGTCTGAATCAGAAAACCTAGGTGCACTAGGGACACCTTCTTCAGAATTATACTAAGTATCCACTTTGGACCTCTTCTATTCTGCTAAGGTTGGTCTGTACAACCATATTACCAGGAACTTCCGATATTACGTAATAACAGGTTTCTCAAGTTTATGTAGGTAAATACATCCAGGAGCTATCGATATTCCATAATAGTAGTGTTGCCAATTCCTTCCTCTTAGATGTGTGTAGATATTTGTTATGTAGGTCGATGTTTGAATGTAAATAGTTGTAAGTATTCGCTCGGATTCCAAGAATAACATTCTAGTAACAGTTTTGCCTATATTAAAATAGTTCTATATTACATTAACTCAAATAGAAATATATAAACGAAAATGTTTCTTATTATTTCACGTAATTATAATATTTCACGAGCTAATCTTCAATTCACACCATGTTTCTAATTATAGTGGCGCACGTAATCCAACTGTTGCTTTATTAATAAATCTAATGCGGCCGGAAAAATACGTCTCAACCTGGATTATAAAAAAATGTTTAGATTTTAAAATAGTAATGATTTACTGAATAAAACATGACTTGAAAAAAGTGGAATAACAATAAACTTTTTGCTTCTCACTATGACACATGAGAACTTAGCAGAAAATTCAGTTAGAATGGTAGAAATTCACACCGATTACTTATTTTCTCTAGAATAACTCTAATATCTTTGTCATCATGCTGGCACCATTCTTTAAGTTCAAGGCAGAGCAAATGTATTTTACGGAAAATTAAAGTGAGGAAAAATAATATGTAAATGGTAGTCCGAGCGTGACGGTTAAAAGGACAGAATGCAGAGAAAATACGTGTTGTTGCGCCGTCCCCAAGTGACATGGGATAAGGCAGAAAGATGATGAAGGCGAATATGTTTCGTGAGTATATCTTACCGGTTGTTCTCGTCAGCAGACTGCTGAGCTTCGAGCAGCTTCTGCTGGGCGGTGCCTGACCTCTCCTCGGACTTTTCGAGGTCCTCCTCAATCTGCTGCACCTTCCTGTTCAGGGAGGCGACGTCGGCCTCGGTGGCGGTCAGAGTCTTTTCCTTCTCTTCCAAGTCCTTGTTGGCCTGTTCCAACTTGTTCTTGTTGACGATCAGGTCCTCCTCCACCTGGGCGAGCTTCTTCTGGAGCTCACGGACTTCCTCGTTGACCTGGAATGGGGAACAGATTTTGGAGTTAGAATCAATAGTATTGGACTCAGATTAGTCCCTTGGCGGACCCATAAGTAAGGCGAAGAATTTATCCGCAATATGCGCACTCCTGAAGACTGCATAGTTAGGGATCGACACAAATTCCGTTGGGAAATACCGCCCGACCCTTACTGAGCTCCATGAAAACAATAAATATGTTAATTCCAATCCATTCCAATAAAACTTATTCTAAAGAATCGAGAATTATTCCTTTTCTCTCGCATAAATACCGACTAAAAATACATTTAGCGTGGGTACAAATGGGACAAGTCTCTACGGACCGGAATAGATTTATCAATTCTGTTTAAAGAGGCCTACAAAAACGTATATTTAACTTGAAACATTTAGAATATGGGTCGCCCTTACGTTTCCAGAGTGACTTCATCAAACGTGACCCTCTGCCCTCAATTATCCCAAAGGGATCAGCGGACTTATCTAAATACCAATTTCGAAAAGGAGATTACTTTTGAATATTTTTGTATTCATATTTTATGTCAGCACTTGAGTTCCTATGATTTATAGCTGAATCAAATATTTTATGTATTACATTGATCTTAATTTTAGCAACGTTCAAAAAAAAGTCTTCTGCGTTTTTAGCTGAGAAGAGATTAGTTTAGGAGCTAGTTCGATTATCTAGCAGCGCAATATAAGGATTGTCTGATTTTTAAGGGTTCCACTTTTCTCATTAAAAAAAGAGAAGTTTTTATAATATAGAGCAATAGATGCTTACTTAAAACTTTAATTCTTTGAATGGCCCGCGTTGCCTGTTGACATGATGATGAAGCTTTCGCATTATCCTAGGAAAGCTTAATTACCCAGCCGCTTCTATCTGCGTTGCCTTTTCCCTACTATGCTGAGGACGACTTCCAGTCGAATCGGATCCTCCATAACTTAATAACGGGGTAACACTATACTCTGGCAAGACTAGTGTCGAATTTTCTGGCTTAGGACTACCCGTAACGACTGTCGAAGATGTTCAAGTGACAGCCGGGACCAACGGCTTTACGTGCTTTCCGTGGCACGGAGGAGTCTCGGTAAGTTATGATGGTCATCATCCACGAACCGTATCGTCAAGTGTTGCTTTCACTTGAAGATCGACCAGTGTAGCTGATATTATTTAGCCACGAGCTCCTAACCTTTTACCCAGCTGTTTGCTTATTTGTAAGTAAACCTAGGATGCTGCTTTACCTTCTCGGCGCGGAGGTTGGCGTCCCTAGCCTGCTGCTCGCAGGTGTCGGCCTTGTCCATGGCGTTGTCCTTCTCCAGCTTCATCGCTTGCATCTTCTTCTTAATCGCGTCCATGGTGGCGGCTGTGTGTCTTCTACGGTCCGGTCAAAAAATACGCCAGTTACGGCCTGAAAGAGATCAATGATTTTGTCTTAGATATTTTTTCGTGAGCTACAAATTCGATAGCTATCAATATAATATCAGAATGCCTGGGTATGGCATGTGTTATGTAGCACAACTATAATGCTACATGGATATAATAACCTCTTTATTAAGTATATATAAGTCAAGAACGTGTCAAAACCTTCTTACAATTTGACAAAACTCAATTTCAAATTCTTTATTCAGAAATAGGGATAAAGTTTATATGTTTGAATGTAGTTCCTCTGAAACTAGCCAGTCGAGACAAAAATGCTTTGACAGATAGAAAGACAATTCATTACTAAAAAAAAAACCACTTTATAACGTTTTTCAGTTCTTAAAAATCTAGACAAATTCCTCATCGATATTGCAGCAAGTACTTTTCCTTATCCGTTAGCTTTTCTTTGCACAAACATGTTTTGTACGTCCCGCAACAAAAAAGGAAATACTCAGTAACCGAATAAAATTCTGTGAGCCGTTTTCTGTGAACAACATAACCTACACTGCAGCAGGATTTAATAAAGCCACTGCTACGGTACTAGGTCTGCATATAGGTACGAAGTTAATTGAAATCGTGACAATGCAGTTTGAACCACGGTTTAAACCGTTTGGCGCTCCGCTACGCTTTTGGAGGAAAGCTCATAATAAGAGTTTACTTCTTGAAACTGTATTGGTTGATACTTCAGGTCTGTGGATATTTTTACTACAAAAACCCGCCTTATCTTTGTTGGTCTATTTTAGTTCTACGTGTTACCATCAAAATTGTAGTTATTTAATTAAAACTACGTAATCGATAGTTGATTCGCGTTTGACACAAAAATTTATTATTTTGATATATTATACGAAACCCACTGCCTTCCTTTGTTCCTAACCCCAATGGTATAGAATCTATAACTTCATCTGTTGAATAAAAGCAACACATTCCTATAAAGTTTAAAAATATAAACTATTCCAATTCGAAAACTTTAACTCTGCCATTCAATATGGCAGTCTGCCAGCTTGCCAGATGTGGCAGTGCATAATTATTGGGTCTACGTTCCTGATACTAAATTATATTCCAACCTAATTACGGAGGGGCATGGCACACTTGCCTTGCTGAAATATTAGTGCTGAGCACACCCTCGTACAGGGAGTTCATAACCCTTGCGAGAATAGAAACTCTAAAGTGTGTATGTTATGAAACCTACTTGATTGGTATATTCTTGGGTAATAGTTTCTACATAATTATCCCTATAATATATAGTTCACCAAAAGATGAAACCATAACTAACACTATAAATGCGAAATTAAGTTTATTTTTTTGTTATCTATTCACATCGTAACGGCTGAACGGATTTGGATGAAACATGGCTCACGGGTAGATATACCATGTTCTGGAATAGGTCATAGGATATTTAATTCCGGGAATATATTCCTTTGGGATAATTTTCGAATTTTAAGCGTGTGAAGACGCTAGCAGAGTCTAGAAAAATCGAAAGATGCAGCCTTTCTTAACCATAAAAGTGACATAATTTCTAGCTATTATAAATCGTTATCTGTATCGATTACAAATAAATATCAACATTTGTATTCAACTCAATAACAAAACGCAAAACTCCCTCCTAAAAACGAAGTTCGTGTCAAAAGACAAATGGCGATAAAGTTGTAATTTTATTTGCTACAACCTAATTTGATATTGGCCGCATAATTCAGCCCTTTGTTTGCGACTTGTGGTACAATGTTTAACCCTTTACTGCGATGTAATTCAATACACAGAGTTTTGGGTTCAAGTCGTAGGTATTTTGTTATAGATACTTGTTGTTTGTTTTTGCTCTTGCTTGGCTTGAGTAATTAAATCTTTGCTACACACAGTATTGGCAGGGTTAAAAGTATTAGCAGCTATGTCTATGGTGGGTGTAGAGTGGGTGCGAGACTATGATGTGACGTTAGCAATGGCGTCTGTGTTTACACATTTTCTGTGAGAATGTATTGGGTTGGGAAATCTTTTAAAATAGATTATATCGTTGGCGTCGTCGTCGTACATAGAAACTCGTAAATCCTATATTTTTCTTACTTTTTATTGGTTACATAGGATATAATGTTCATCAGTTTCCGAGTTTATTGTATGTGTGTGGGAAGATAATATGATAGTTCATATCTAGTGAACTCCCATAGCCTTCCAGCAATCAATTAATGTGGTTATAGAAATTCTAACCAATCTGCCTTTTATTTTCTCATAGACTTTATTTAATAACTCAATATTTTCATCATAAGACGTGTTGATCAGACTCTTCCGAAAATTGATAGGTACATAGAGAAAACAAACACTTTTCATAACCTCCATGTTGTATGTTTATAAAAGCACGAATTATGATTACTTTTTTTCGTAGAACGGCCATGGCCGATATTTTCCTAGCTGCACCATATTTGTATTGACTGGTTTATGTGATGAGAGCATCGACAGCCCAGTTTGTTTACAATTTGTAAAGAAATTTAGCTTGGGGAATGCGTGCACTGAAATAACGTGCTGGAGAATTTTTGAAGGGCGTTTTATTCGCGAGTGTTACGTAAATGATGAAATGTGAGCTTTTCGCATGTGTTTTTAGTTTTCTGTGTGAAAATATTGTAAACTTGTCTTGTTCTGATTGAATTTGCTGCTGTGTGTGCATGGTGTGTAGGTTGGTCCTCATGTAGGATTATAATGTATGCAAACCCGGAATAGCTTCCAAAAACCCGGATGATTTTACAATTCCTACCTAGCAACCAACAGATTTAACGACGAAAGATCAATATTTTACAACCATTGCTCTCCGCTATAAAACTCGAGTTAAACGAAACGGAACGAACCCCGCCCGCGATGGCAAACTGGCGGAGTTGCGAAAATAACGCGGTGACGTGGTGCTGGCGGGCTGACAGCGCCACCGACATATTGTTCACGAAAATAACCGTGTTTTCACATCACTACAGCTGTTGCAGGCGGAGACTAAATATAAGTGTGGAATTTTAGAACGAACGCTAATTTATGTATCGTTTACGATTTTTCCAAACTTGGCTGGTACTGCTTATCAGTGGAACTGTGATATTGCTTACATGTACCATTTTTCTAATTGAAGAATTAAAGATAGGTAGACCGTAAAAAAACCTCAAAGAGAATATGATTTTCAGTTTGTAACGTATGAACTGTGTCTATGGTACTGCTTTCCTCGTGTCCATTTTTCCTCTTAAAATAAAAAAAGATAGACCACGAGATAGAAGTTAAGCGTGGGTTTTCTACAATATTAGATTTCCTGCTGTAAGAAATTTCAATTGCGCTCCGGTTTTTTATTAGATATTTTTTCTTTACTTTATAGCAGTTACAGAAAAACACCCTTAAATACGACCACGCCAAGCTGGAAAACCCTATAACCTGGGTACTGTCCAATCTTTCTATCTGTTCGTTAGTGGAAAACACCTCAATGAAGAAAGGTTTTTATATCATAACCTTAATGTCGAAAATTATGCCAAGGGAACATATTCCCGGGATGAAAAGTATCCTCCATATAATCTACCTCTGTGCCAAATTTCATCAAGATCCGTTTCGTAGTTCTTGCGTGAAAGAGTAACAAACATCCATACATACAAACTTTTGCGTTTATAATATTAACTAAGGATGTAAATATATATATATATATATATATTATAAATATATAGTAAGGAGTGAGGAAATCAGTATTAGATCGCTTCCAGATAGATTTTAACCTTATCCATATAATTATTTCCAAAGCTCTTACTTGAACACACAAAGTTTATAGAAAGAAAGAATGGTACCTACAAAATTGGAACGCTTGAGTCCCAAAGTTGTTTTATCGAGGTGACATCTACTATCATCAGAAAAAATAAAATCAGTACTCAAGTTGTAACTTTAATCCGTATGCTCATATACTTCCAGTGTAACCCTTCTTTCCCTACCTCCCTTTCTAACTTTGATAACTTTCCCTTGTTATTTTCATCACTTATCTGATGTCCATTAGTAAAAATTCAACAAACAAAATTGACTGTTGATTCGTTACGCAGTAGTGCGTATTATCCCCAATAACTTTCAAACTAATCTCTTTTATCTAAACTTTTAAATAGACTATAATTTATCAGGAATTAAAATGAAAGAAGTCAATGAACTGAACTTTGAAGCTAATCTTAAATATCTTTTTGAATTCACAAGCTTTCAGAATCCAGATATTATCAAGAAAACGTTTAAGAATTTCTCATCAATGAATACTTTGGATAAGTATTGAGAGTTTGAGACTATAGTATCTATCCTTTGAATCGAACTGATTTAAGAATTTGACGATATAATATAATTAAATTAAGTCCAAAGTGTCAATACCAACCCTTCATTCAAGGGCAGGGTAAGCAATGCGTCACTGTCTACGTCGGGTAATTCATCTATGTATTGACTATACGTATAATCTTCAGTAAACTTGAGACTAAACTATCTAATCTCTTCAAAATTAGGGTGATCAGGCTTCTTCTGGGTAAGCTCACTCCGTCGTCGACTTTGTCTCTGTCATCTATGACCTAGACTAGAGTCAAGAGCAAATCCATATCAAATAAAAAAAGACTATAAATGTCGGATCAAATTTTTCACATGAATATGTTATTGATCCTAAAGCCGAAGGCAACTAATTTTATAATAACTTTAGAGTGTTTGGACAATCATATAATTCACATTTGAATAAGCAAAGTTACTTAAAGTTGCTCCAACTTTATTTAAAACTACCCGAAGGGACATTGTATTTATGATTATTGTATTCACTGTTTTCAAAACTTCAAGTTTCAAGAAATCATCGTCACAAACAAAAGTTGGCAAGCTCTTCATGTAAACAATAACTTGGGAGTTGAATTGTATCCTAAAGATATGCCTAAGTACATATGAAAGCAACGTATGATGAAGTAGAAAGAGATCAATAAGGAAACAAATGATGATGAAGTGACGAAGGAAAGCTTGTTTGGGATGGTCAAAGTTATAGATTAAGGACGACCAGACGGTTATGGATTAAGGACGGTCAGTTGAGAGGGTGGTTGACCAGGTGTAACATGACATGACAGATGGCGTGTGTTCCTTAGAGTAATTAATCATTGTGTAAGGGCTAAAAGATGGGCAGACTAGTGAAATAATTATCACGATGTACTAGTGAAATAATGATCAGTGGAGGAGGAATGAAGGAGGGATTCAATTTTATGAATTTGATAGTGATTCGCGAATTAATTAAGTTCGTATCGGGAGTGACAAATGTACTAATGAAAATATATTTGCGCGATAGAAATTAAATAAAATTGGCAAGTGCCAAGTACGAAGATTGATAACTAATTTATTACCTACGTATCAAAAGTGATGATAAAAATATAAAAAACGATGTCACAAAGTATAAAACAGTTAATATGAAAGCTAAAACTGTAACCATCTCCCGAATTTCAGGGATAGTTCTGCTTGAGTGTAATAGTAGGCGCTTTGAAGAGGTGCCAACACTCGAGAGTTCCAGGCGCGCTCCTCATGACGTGTTCAAGTGACAACCGCCATCTCTCATACTTTAATCCCGAGATGATTTATTGTCCGAGGTGTAGCTTTCATATTAGTTGTATGTTAAATGTTACAGTTATATGTAGCTATCTATAGATAAGGCTGTATTATTGTTATTATAATCTATATAAAATTGATATTGTTTTATTTGTAGAGAAAGTTCTATTAGATATTTTCTGCTAACTTTGAAATGTCTTCGGTGGTTACGTATTCAAATGTGAACATGTGTAGTGTTTGCGTGAATTTTATGTCTAACAGCTAATAAAAAAATAAGCTAATATTAACATTCATTGTGTCAGTGACTTCCAAACAATGTCCAAATATCTGGACAGTCTGAGCTGTAATCGGAAACCGAACATCAGTAAACAACAGAGTTGTGGACCGAACGTCCTAATTACACGATATATGGGCCACGACTGAGGCTAAATAAAAATTGAGACGAGTTTCCTCATCTCGCTAAATAAATACTGATGTTCGGGCATGCCGCAAATAGGTTACAAGCGGTGCGCGCGCGGCGTGGGCGGAGCGCCCCGACTCACTATTTTCAGCGAGGACGCGCGCGCGATGAAACCCGAGTCATATCCATGCAGCACGCGCGCGCGCACCGCCCGGCCGTACGCTACACCTGACACTCAATACACACTGGCCAACTACCGTACTAACACGAGATATGCCAACCCGAGCCAGAAAATACAGAACAACGTATCACAGAACGAAAGCACACAATCGCCGGAATCAAAATCCAGGAGCTTGGATACTCCACACATGATGGCACTGTGGGTCACTGGGCACGGTCCTGGGCCGCAGCAGGCGCGGCGGGGTCCAGGTGAAGTATCCAAGCTGCCGGCGTGGCGGCGCGCAGCTGCACTCACCTCACGAGCGGGCTGTTCAAACGGCGGAGCGACACGCACTGCGCCGCGCCCGCCCTCGCGGTTTCGCCGCGCTCCCACCCGACTATTTTCGGTGCCAAAAATCCAGGATTCCGATCCAGCATAGCAATCGCAGCGAACATGCCGACTGCCACCCGTCACGCTCCCACACACAGCTTCTCCACTATTTTTGCCACGATCGCTAACAGACGGACCTGTGACGACGTCGGCGGATGTGAATATCGAGCAGATTGATAGATCGATGATATAAAAACACGCTCGCTGTCAATGCCGGCTAAATCGATCAGGTGGCACTGTCCTGCTCGCGCGACGCTAACATCGTGTTGCAGATTTCCCAAATTCCGAGAGCCATCCGGCTGGCCGACCCTACTATATTTAGCGTAATACCGAACTCATTGAGATCGACACGCGGCTTTCATCTGGCTATAACTAATAACAGCAAACTATTTGCATTTAAATAGGTCCAACCATGATTCATGTTTGTTTGGCTCTTAATTGGTAGAGACATATTTCATTCATAAGATTCCGGAGATCTCAAATAGGACAGGGGACAGAAGTAATAGGATACCTTTCGGTTTACACTATCAGAATGTCCATTTATGAGCGTGGGTCTCATAAGACCTACACCAAAGATTGTTGATGATATTGCTGAGCTACGACCTTGATAACCATGATTGACATGCTGGAAACCAATTCTATGTCTGAAAATTCGTCCATTCTTATTAAAAGGATTCTAAAAGCCTAAAATACCATCTTCGCCTACTCCACTCTTGCTCGCCTCTGACGATCGCTAGAGTGCGAGATAAACATGCAACTTGTTACCCTAAATACCCAGCACGTTCAAGGGCAGCGAAAGCAATGTCACCAGTGCGAGGGGGGAAACTTAGCTTAGCTGTTTTCAAGCTACTTGCTTCCAATATATGATGGATTTTAAAGGAAAATGAAGGCGTCAGGAAAAATCTAAGACATTTTCGTAGTACTTAGACATTGACTACTTGTAACATTTGGAAAAAATTAAATATACCTATTAAATTTTGTACACATGTTTTTTGTGGTTTAATTTTCGAGTAGGTTACCTATGATTGTTTTTAATAAGGCAGGGCAGTTATGCATTTTCCAATAGTTTTCCTCCTTCTGTAGATATTAGAATATAAGTACTTAAATACATCACTCGGATTTAATTTTCCTATTAATATCTTCGTAACCTTTTCCCAACTATATTGGGGTTGGCTTACAGTCAAACCGGATTCAGCTGAATACCAGTATTTTACGTGGAGCGGCTGCCTACCAGACCTCCACAACCCATTAACTGGGTAACACGGTACTCCTTGGCAAGACTGGTGTCAGATTATTTGGCTTCTGACTATCCGTAACGACTGCCAAAGATAATTTTCCTATTGTTGTTGTTACATTTTCATATTATCATATTTTCTATGAAATACTGATCGATTTAGGTTTTAATTTTTTCTTCTATGAAGATTGTTCTTTTTTCACTTTCGAGTACCTACTTAATAAAATCCAACCTCACAGTGGGATACGGCGATCTAGTTTGATGGTATAAGTTGGAATCTAATTTGAGGCTTACTCTTCAAGACTTTAGTCCGTGGCATTGAAAACCCTGCCCGTTTTAAAGCTAGCCCCAAGAAGCTCCTTTTTGTCTGAAGTCAGCTCGGGCATGGTAAAAATACTGGTGAGTCAGCAAGACGGTAGAAGCACATTTATCTGTGGTTGAAGGACTGCCAATCCAGGATGCGCCGGACATTGTAGCATTGCCACGCATTGAGTCTATTTTAATATAACCGGTGACGCTCGGCGTTTTCAGTCACTGTATCAGGACCAAGTAATCATACTTAGTAGGTAACAATGCTTAGAGATGTCATCATCTCCTATCCTTTTCGTAACTATTCAAGGGACGTCCTTCAGTGTAACCGGATGCTGCTGGTAAGGTACCAGTATATCTAAACTTAATATGATAAAGAGGAAAGATTTGTTTGTTTATTACGATTTAACTCAACAACTCCTAGACCGATTTTAAAAATTCTTTCACCGTTAGAAAGCGACATCTTCACCGAGTAGCATAGGCTATATTTTGTATATAGAGCGACTCGACTACCTATCTGACCTTCACAATCAATAAATAATTGATTAAATTATTCAACGATTCGATTTTTTTTTGTGTAAATACCTAAATTTGCTTTGTATTTCTTTGCTATGGAAGAGTGGGGCTTCCCAATACAGACATTACTTGCTAAAAGGGAAGCTCCAAACACTTAAAACATTTTTATGTAAACTTATGAAGCAATAAAATATTTTATATTTTCATTCCGCTGAGGCAACTACCAGAAAAACGCCGAGTCAATGAATCTCGATGAGTCCGAAAGGATTCAACTGTCTTGGATCCCACAACGGAATTATCAGAACAGCGAAAAGGTTAAAAATTAGATACATAATTTCCACATTTTCATTTTCAAGCAGCGATACTTAGGTACCAGGTAAAGTCTGACAAGTACTTGTCAGACTTTCGTACATTTGACTACTCGTAGCGACTGTCAGAAATCTACGACTCCCTTTTTTTCATGTCCATTCACAGACCGGTTTCAGTACCTAAGTGTTGCTTATTTTATTTTATTTATTTTATTTATTGCTTAGAGCGGTTACGCACTACATCCGATCGGAATCCGTGAAAATACGTTCCGAAATAATCATAGAACTATTTGTATGGTAGTTTACGCACTAGATGCGACTTTTGTCATCTGATTTCTCTCCGTCATCGGTGAGTCTCCAATTCGGAAGAAATATTGACGGCTGAAGTTGCCGTTCTACTACTCTATTTGTACCTACTGTTTGTATGAACGCTTTCGCTTTACCTCGGATTCAAATTGGACAACTTGGATTAGGATCAAAGATCGGATTAGTATCTACGTAAACAATATCCGAATTCGGTCCAAGTTTTTTAGACTCTATAAAACTCGAACCGTGCAGCTGCTATTTATTGAACCCCGAGCTCCTAAATCTCCAGTGCTATCATCGAGCTATCACATGTACTATCTCTAAGCAAGTTTCACACCTCGGAGCCTTAGAGCCTCGGAACCGGAGACAAAGTGAGGTTGTTGCTAGTTGCAAGATAAAGTTGGCATTCACTTTGCTGTGTTATCGGACCATGAAGTTTTGAGTTCAGGACTCGAATATTTCGCTAAAGTTGGCTTCGCAGCTGTTTTTTATTATAGGTCTACTACTAATCGGACTATATGGACGCCCATGGAATTGTAGTTTGCGCATAAAAGCTGATAAACTTAATCAAGGGGTTCTTCAAGTCAAGAGTGAATAGGTTGCTTCTTGGCAAGCGTGCTCCATCGTCAGCCACATCAACGCACACCATCAGGTGAGATAGTGGTCAAAAACTAGTCAAACAATAATAAAAAAAAAACAGAAATCACCCATACCTATCCAACAACACCCACACATAACCATTCACTTCATTCAAGATGCGAAGGCAAAAGGTAAGTTTAAAAGCCCCCTATGTAGGTCAATATGGTCCCGTGTAGTTATCATCGTTATTCGAAACCTGGTGAGTACCCTTTTTATCCCTGTAACATTATAAATACTTGATTCTCGCAATATTTTCCACTACAACCTACAAAATGCATTTTTAGTTCTGAATATGCTCACATAGGGCCGGTATAATTTCTATGGGTAGGTACCTACTGAATTATCGACAGCAACCACAAATCACATTGCTAAGTGCACGTTAAGGGTGCAGACAGAATTTTGTTTTCTTCCAATGTATAGTGCTACGTCGTTTCGTAGCACTTTCGTAGCACGCCGTAGCCCGTAGCAGTCCCTTATTCACCAGCATAGATACCCGCTGATCAAAATTGCCTCTATAAATAGTTTTCCAAAGGTATGTGTGTACTTTCTGTCCGTTGTAAGCAGAATATTATGTAGTATTCTGTACAAGTAAACTACACCTTTGATATTCACGTGTTTATGGTATCCTTAGTTATTTATTATATGTATTATAATACTAATCTTTGTTTTAAATTACTGGGCTGTCGTAAGTACCTATACTCTCAAATGGAAGCCAAATATCTATTTTTCGTCTTCCATAGCTATAAGCAACTAGGTAGCAATCCGGGTTTATAGTTTCTAAGAAGAATAAAAAAGCAAGTAGATTTAATATAAATTTATTTTACAAGAGTGAACAGTTTAAAGCGCTGATAGGTAGACTTCCTCAGAAGCTGTCATTGAAAGACTTACTGGTATGAAGAAGGGACTTACGGGAAGTATGAAGCATATAGAAGTACAATAATAATTGAAGGTACAATCATATTGTCGTACAAAATCTAAGCTAAATGAGTACAAACAAGTACAAAAGTTCTCAAACCTATTAATGATCATAAGATTATGTGTAATTGGCTGTCTTAATCACACTTTGATTCTGGATGGATAACTCTAATTTCTAGATAATTATATACTGTTAAAAACTTAACCTATCGTGATAGCATTCTTAGGTGCATAATGGCTTTGATTAGCTTTCTTCCCTGCGAAGCAAAATTTACTTTATGGATGGCTGATAAAATTCAATTTTCGATGTATCTCAAAGTGTGACCAAGACAAAAATAGCGCCTTTAACTCAAACAAAAAACTCGTTAGATATTTTCATAAGATTATGTTTTACACATCATAAAAAACGATTCTCGTAAAAAACTCGCGGCGAAGATACACAAAACTTCGGCAGTGTTTTTAGGCGCATTCAATGCTACATAAAAGTGAGCTTTGAATTAATAAAATAGCTGTATCTAACTACATACATTTTCTTTGCACAAACTCAGTTTACGACAGCGTTTGGGCTACTCCGAAGGAGACTATCAAGGAACGGAAGCAATAATTTTACATTACATGTTACAGTTATTTTAATAATAGATCGAAAACGAATGTGTAGGTACTGCTTCCCATCCAACAAGATAGTCACAGGTCACAACAACCTCACACAAAACAAATGGTTTACTTTTTCTCTACATTGTAACTTTAAATTCCGATGCTGAGATTTAGAAAGCAACAGGATGCTCCAAAATAGTTCATAACATGAAACTAAACACTTCACATTCCAGCTATAGACAAAATAATTTGGAATTAGTTCCTAACGCGAGGAAATGAGCCCAAAATGTTTCGGGACGTCCCTTATGACAAAAATAAAACCAATTTAGATTTAATGGTCTTAGGTACATATAGATATTCTGAATGATAGGTAGTTTTAATCAACACTACTCTACACATATTGCACAATTCTCAAAAATATTTATACAAATAGACATCTTGATAACAACGATAATTCTGGACATCCTAATTTTGAATCATGCAACTGTTTATTTATATATTTAATAAAAAAGCAACGTTGCTTTTTAAACTTGAACATTAGTTAGATTTCTAAAGAAACTGTTTCGCCTGACCGCAGTTATAGCAATGTGGCGTCTGAATGAGAACTAGGTATCTACATCTTTTAAGTGTTTCACTTTGCCCCACCAAGCCGCCACCCTGCCGTGGCAAAGTAAGACTGCCTAAAATTTTGCAGGTGAATATGCCCCACTAATTTGGTTTGATAGGGTAGATGTCACTAACATAAAATCTTAGTGGATTCTGCCCCACTAGGGTTGGCACCTCAGAATTTGTGAAGGTAGGTTTACTCGTATTTTTATATTTGTTTGTAAAATAAATGTATATTTAACAGTAACTAAAACGTTATTAGTGCTGGAAACTTAGATTTCATATGTATAAAGTGTTTTAAATAAAAGTAATGAAATATTGTACTTTCTTTACTTTTATTTAAAACACTTCCTACTAGTGGAATCTGCCCCATCAAATCCAATTAGTGGGGTATATTCCACTGCAACAATTTTAGGCAGTCTACTTTGCCACAGCAGGGTGGCGGTTTGGTGGGCACTCCATTTTTTTACATCTTAGAAGGAATTGTATTTCCCAGAAGTCTAAAGTAAGGCAATAAAGCAGTTCGCGAGAAAATCTCTTAGGTAAGCGTAAACTCTCTTTAGTCAGAGAACATCCATACTTAGATTTAACACATTATTTATTTTGCGAATATAGGTAGATACTGCTTCATCAGAGCCTTACCAACACATACTTTCATAGCGTGAAAAGATAATGTTAGTCCAACACATATCCTCACTTCGATGCTGAACGGTACCTAATTAGCAGTCCTAAGAATTCATCAGATGCAAAAGAAACATCAAAGTGAACTATCGTTGAAGTAGTTAGTCCATTTCACAACGTGAGCTCTGTGCAAAGAATATAGAGTCCATTATAAAGTACAATACATGAAAACGGCTGTTTGTTTTTATTTCTAACCAATTTGAGTATTAATCTGTAAGGCTTCATGTGTTGTTCTTTTATAATAGGCACGTTTTCGAAGCAACATCCACCGCGTGCGCCCGCAGTCTTCCCGCCATTTCTTCGCAAGATGGCCGCCTTCAGTTTAGTATCCTGACAAATCAGCGAACGTCTGGTCCACTTCCTCTGCTATAGCCTTGTATTTACTGCGCTCTTCGATCACCTCGTCTGTTAGTAATGTTAGTTGATTAGTAACACGTAATGATTATGAAAAGAAAGTTAGTTATTAATTGGTAGCTAATTATTTGAAGGGTCAATTCAGGGATACTTAATGAAAAAAAAAATATATCGACTCTTGGCCTTCTCCTAAATTCTTTATATCATTCCTAAAAACTCTTTTGAATAGTCTGGCAGTGCAGTGTATAACTTAAAATGAAATAAGCTTTCTATCTAGTCTACTTCAAAAAGGAAACTAGCTACTTACCCAATAGAAGCAGTTTTACAGGCAATCTCTATCTACTAGAATCTAGATACTCAAAAAGCATAGTGGTCGGTCTTCAAACGTGGCTAAACGTGCTGTATTCTACTTTCTCACTTAATTAATTATTTCTTAGCTTAATCACCTTAGTTGTCCCTAATACCTAACTGTAGCAGGAAATTTTAAATTAGTTTACTTACTAAACAGATGATCTATTTTTTTTCATGCAGCTCTTTTTAGTAATTTTACATTTAAAATGAAATAAATTTATCAGATTTACCTACTTAATACGAACCAATTACATATCAATTTTGCAATAGTTATCTGCAAAATTTTTCCAAAAGAATTTACTTGTTCGGTGAAACTTTCTCAACATTTATTTTATCCTGAAACAAATTGTTTGGGTACGATGTAACACTAAACAAAGTTTGATAGCCAAAACAAAAGTAACACCAGTGCTGGTAATTACAGTGTTGTTTAGGTCTGTCGGTAAAATACAGTCGTTCAAAGCCAAAGCAGTCAATATTGCAAACACAAATCACCTACAGCAGCAACAGCTTCTAACTACTAGCAAGGTAATATCTACAGGAAATTAAATAAAACCAGTCATAAGTAGATAATAAATTAATTTATTATATTACTCGAAAATAAATACCGCCATAAAGCTATGGATTTTAATACTTTAAATTAGGAGTATAAAATTATAAAGTAAAATACATGTATTCGGATATTTAAATGGCGGGAGCTGGTAGCAGCCGCGTGGCGGACGGACCCGAACTTTACCGAACCTAGCCGATTGTGCCAGTTTATTCCTTGAGGATGAGCTCCACGAAAGCGGTGTCCAAGTCGTCTCCGATGTCCTTGTACTTCTCCTTCTCGGCGACAAGTTCGTCTGCGTATTGGACACAAAAATACATCATTTGCCCAAACATTAAATACAATATTATCTCAAATATGTCATATAACATCCTGTCTCAGATTCCTTTATATGTATGTAGATATATATGTTTCCTCAAGTCAAGTCGTAATGAAAATTAGTTTCAGCGTAATGGCGGTTACAGACGGTGCGACGTGTTGTATGGTCGCGACTCGCAACTGTGCTATGCGCAAGCGCATTCTCTCAAAGCCTCATGCTTGATGATTGTAAGGCAATGATCTGATCTTAGTTTCAGAGTTCAACTCAACGTGGTGTGCCATCAACTGAGTGCTTGCAACTGATCCGTCTGTAAGCGCACTAAGAGCAGCGCAGCGGTAGTAATAAAAATTAAATGCTTACGTTTAGATCCTTATTATTCTGAAGCCATGCGTCGGTCTCGCTGGGTTATAAAGCTTGTTTGTTTTTGCGTCGATAATGTAAGGTTCCGACTCGTCGAAGTCTAGCATGCAAACTCAATTTAGAAAGCTTTCGGTAGTAGTTTTGTTATGGTTTAATGATTGACTAGAATATCAAGACGCGTTTGTCGTGTAACGTAAATGCATATGAGCGTGGAGGCCGGGCGGCGTCAGTGGCAGCAGGTGCAGCGCTCGCAGGCGCGGCCGGCCGCTACGGCGGGCGTGCGCAGCCCCAGGTCGTCGAAAGCGCAGTCCAGCTCGCCGCCGATCTCGTGGAACACCTCCTTGCTGGCGATCAGATCGTCTGCGGACACCGGGCGGTCACTCGCAGCGGTTCGACAGCGTTAGTCGCCACACTCACACGCATGCAGACGCGGGCCCCGAGGGGCAAAACGGGGAACAGAAATTCCATCAGCTATAGTTTCAGACGTTTATTGCCAACATAAAAAAAAATCTCCGGGGTGATGTCGCACTAGTTTCCACCGGGACCACGACCCGGGACGCGGTAATAGAGTAATAGAGAGTCCGAAAGTAACGAGCGGAAGGTCGTCGTATTTAAGAAGGCGGTGCAGCTTCGGCCGGGGGGGCCTCCGCTGAGGGAGCGGCCGGGGCCGCCTCGGGCGCCGGCGCCGCGGGGGCCGGGGCGGCTTCTGCGGGCGCGGCCGCGGGGGCGCCTTCCGCCGGGGCCGGCGCGGCGGCGGGCGCGGCGTCCGCAGCGGGCGCGGGTGCGGGCGCTGCAGCGGCGTCGGGTGCCGGTGCTGCCGCGGGCGCTCCTTCTGCCGCGGGCGCAGGGGGAGCTCCCTCCGCGGGGGGTGCAGCAGCCGGCGCGCCCTCTGCGGGAGGTGCGGGCGCGGCTCCCTCGGCGGGCGGGGCGGCGGGGGCTGCGCCGTCCGCAGGAGGAGCAGGCGCGGCACCCTCCGCGGGAGGAGCGGCTCCCTCTGCTGGCGGGGCGGCCGGGGCAGCGCCGTCAGCAGGAGGAGCGGCGCCCTCTGCCGGGGGAGCGGCGCCATCGGCGGGGGGAGCTGCGGGCGCTCCCTCCGCCGGTGGAGCAGCTCCGTCGGCGGGTGGTGCTGCGCCCTCGGCAGGTGGAGCTGAACCTTCAGCCGGCGGCGCGGCACCGTCGGCCGGAGGCGCGGCGGGGGCTCCGTCAGCGGGCGGCGCGGCTCCGTCGGCGGGCGGCGCGGCTCCATCGGCGGGCGGGGCGGCTCCTTCCGCGGGTGGGGCTGCGCCCTCTGGCGGTGGCGCGGCGGCTTCGGGCGCGGGGGTCTCCGATGGTGGCGGGGTGGGTTCCTTGGGAGGCGGTGTGGGCTCCTTGGGGTGCAGGCGCTCGTACTCCTTGCGCGCGGCCTCGCGGATGGCGACCATCTGGCGGTCGTTGGGGTCGACGCCTGGGATGAGCTCCACGAAGGAGTCGTCGATGTCGTCGTTGATATCGTTGAAGCTCTCGATCTCGTTGATGAGGTCATCTGCGTCAGGCGGCGCGTGAGAGCGGTGTGTTCGCATGCGTTCGTTACGTTAGCACGGCGCTAGTCTACGGGGACGTGCATACTCTCATGCCCCGTGCCGCGGACGTGGTATGTAATATACAATGCTTCAAGACTCATGACCCCGCTCGCGACCGAGCTATTCTTCGATTTGTGCGAAAAATTTTGGTTCGCCCCGAACTTCCCGAAGTGATTACCGGATTGCGTTTCAATGATGATGAAGATGACTTTATATTACATTTAATGATCGACGTTATAGCTGATAGAATCGTCGTCGGGGCGTTAGTTGAAAGGAAACCACAAGGGAGCACACGAGTTAGTAAAAAAATACAACGGGTTAAAAATAATAATATATATTCATAAACACTTTTATTAGAATACTCTTAAAAATCATTAAATTATTTTTCACGAACTTATCTATCAATTCATTAATCGATAACATTAGAAAAGACGGACTCCCTACGTTACTGTAGCGTGCGTACGGACGTATGTATGTACCGGTGACGTCACACGTCACCCGCGTGACCATGCAGTACCCGCGGTGTTGCCAGCGCGAGCAAACACACGCAACTTGGAATAGTCGCCATTTATTCATCGATTAATTTAAATAAATAACAACAAACTCAATTATGACACGAGAAAATCATCCTTCAAACATAATAGAATATCAATTATTTCCAATTTAGCAAGAATATTCCTATAAATATCATTATTTATTGTATTACCGTCACTCTTGAATAAAAATATCTAATCTCTTCACTAACATTAAGTAAATTAAGTTCATAATAAATTGCAAACAGTGCATATGAAAAATATAGCATACGACGTATTGTATGCACTATCCCCTCGAGTGAAATATTAAATTATCGAAACAGATTACAGCGACTAATTTGTTCTACAAATACATAGACAATTTAAATATTTTACAAAAACTATGTGCATTCCTTTATAAATAATGCAAATAATGTCTTTTTAAGTTGAGTGTAAAATGCATAACATTTTTGGACCCCTTTTGGAATGTCGATACTATCATTTTATTCCTTACACTAGAGTGCTAGAGAAGCGACTGCATACGTCATATAAATATCGATCATTGACATAACAGGCACGCTCGTAAAGTAATGACTATAAAACAAATTACACGTTTCAACTATACGGACATAAATATTAGTAATTTGTGGATGAAATAAAAAAAATTGCACATGGCAGTGCTTTCGTAGCAAACACTCGATTTTGAAGTTACATTAAAAAGCGGCTGGCAATTAATCTATAGCTAATAACATCTAGGCGCCCGCTCGGCTCACTTCGTAGTCTTAGAATAAAAAGAAGTTGGAAAATATGTCAATTAAATAAAACTTCTTTCGTACTAGGACACTGCACAACGTAGATGCCGCCTTTTATAATTTTCGCGTTGGCAACTCTAAAGTGACAGGTGTCAGTGCTAGTGAGCGAGCGGAGCAGTGAGCGAAGCGGGCGCGAGCGGGAGGTGTTCACATGTTCTGTATGTCGTGCAGCGTGGCCTCCATCTCCTCCTGCAGGAGTTTGCTCTTTTCGCGCTCGGACACCAGATCGTCTGCAAGGGCGACGTGGCCACAGTCAGTAGGACACACAACAAACAACCGTTTGGTCCAAACGTTCGAATCATCGGATAACTACACCATTGACTCACCCACGTTTCTTAAGAACCTTTTCTAAGAACGTCAAATCTCATGAAAAGCAATTTGATTGTTTGCCATTTTGTTGCCGACAATCAATCGCAACAGCTTTTGTGAGATTGATCGATAGATTGACTGACAGTGACTTGAAAGGTCTTTCAAAAAGAGGGTATTTGTGACAAGTGGTAGCTTCATTATAAAAGTTTAACGTCGCAATTTTTGGTGACAAAAAGAATCCGATTTCTACATTTGAACCAAATAGCACAGGCAAAAAACAACATCAATATAAAACCATGCCAAAATTACAGAAAAAAAACACATCAAAGGATCGAGCAGTCTAGTGGGAGACACTTAAAAGTCATGCTAACAAAAAGTATTGCACAGAATTGAATTTGCGACTCAAGCAGCCAAAAAGTGATGTACAAGCTTTAAGAAATACTAATGATTTTTGGAATTTGGTGTATCAAACGTGAATAACAAACACAATTCTGTGTGCAAAAAAAATAAACTCTAACACTGTTACTATGAAATTAAGATAAAAAATAAGCTTAAGATTGTAGCAGAAATGACAGAAAAAAAAGCTTTCAAATCTATTGTACAGCATTATAACTCGTTAAGCCAGATCTAATGACGGCTGAGATGGTATCGTTTAAGTGCGTAATGTCCAAAGCATTGTTATTTTCAAACATGTTATTTTAACTTGACTTGTGAAATATTTGAATTTTAAACTTAACCAAACTGCTGTACGTTGTATATTCTGTAATATATCTGGAGACCCTTAAAAACTTGGAAAACTAGCATCAATAAATTTAAATATAATTTTATGTATAATTTTGACTTTTGTGTCTTGCTCTAAAAAAATTCGATAAAATTTCATAGCTACAATTATTTCTTATTTATTCTGGATACTGTCTCTTAAAACACTTATATAGTATCAGATTGTACATAGTTGTAAATATACGAAATGATAGATTACCTTCAAGCCTGTCGACCTCCTTCTGGAGTTTCTGCACGGAGCGCTCAGCAAATTCAGCGCGCGCCTCAGCCTGGAATCATTTTATGTCCATTATAACTTCTGTTCTTGAAGCAAACAGCCTATTTTCTGTATATTTTTTTTAATTAGTTCATTGAATATGTACGTAAAATTCGTTCGTTATCTTTTTGAAATGTTGCAACACTATTTCACAATATTTTGTCATAAGAAATATATCTACTCCTCAGAAAATAGACTGTTTTACTACACAATCAAGGCATGCATTGAATTTACTTTCAGTTATTACATTTTTTTTTATCAAAAACTTTAATTTATTAATTATTAAAAACAAAAATTAATAAAATATTTACAATTAAGTACAAAAAAAAATCAAACATGTTATAAACAATTAAAGCTTCACAATCACCATGCATTTTACCTTTACCGAAAGCGGCTAAGTGCTGAGTGGTGAAGCTACAACACTAGATACCAAAATACCATTTTACCCAAAGTATATAAAAATGAATGTGAAAATAATATAAAATAAAAATCACATTACCAACAAGTTGCACTGGTCGTCCATAATTACAAATATTGTCAAATGCATATTTAGAATTGGAAATACCTCGTAACATTTTAATAATAACAAATACTCGTAATAGAATGATGACTAATATTAATCTGAATTGATAAAATTGTCCTTTAGCTATATGAGTAATATCAATACACCTTTATTCAAAACATAACTCAAATATACCCAAGTAATGTGTCACGGTCTTCGTTCGAACAGTATATTTTTATTTTACCTTTTAAATGTTTTTTTTTTCATAGAGCAAAAATAAAGTACTTCAATTAAAGTTTTAGCTCATTGATATACCTTATTATTTTTCAAACTGTTCGTGTAATTTGTTATGGTATACAATATAAAACATATATCCATCTTTTTATTATTTTTTTGTTGTTTATGGGACGACCAGCACCCCCTGCATCGAGCACAACTTACTTGCGAGAGTTTCTGCGAGAGACTGTGTATCTTATCCTCGACGTGATCGCGAGTCGCCATCGCCTAGCCACATAGGACGGATTACTAACGGCTAGCCACCGACAGCCGCCGCCGTGTTGTGACTGTACTCTTTACCCAATATGGAAGTGGACTTATGAAATGGAAGGGCTCGTACATGCCTGATTATTGTGGTTTAGGCTGTATAGCCTTGGTAAAATATATGTGTGGTTCTACATCTGACGAAAATGGGTAACGGGACGTAATTAAATTTTAGTGGAATTGAAGGCGAGATATGCCTTTGTTAAACCCAAAATAAATAGTTCTGCATTTGAAGACACGGGACCATAATTCTTAGAAACTAGTGTAAAAGATTTTGAAGTTGTTGCAGAAAAAACTCCATAAATTTCAGAAAAGGTAATGCATTTGCATTATATTAATATTTTTTGTGTAAATAGATTTTTTGATGATGTCCTGTGTAATATAGAAGTTCCCTAAATAGATGAGGAGTTTGAACCTATTCTAAAAGAAACGGACTAAAAAGCAGGGATAAAAATAGCAAAAGTATTCCCGTCACAAATTTTACATAATACAAAACCCCAAACTAATAAAGCGTACAATCACAACACAGGCATAGTTCATACAGCTAATATAGAAGTAATTAATACACAGGTAGGTACAGAAAAAGGAGATAGTCTTGTACATAGATACATAGATGAAGCACCAACCGCCGTCAGCCACTCGACACTAGGACCTACACCAACGATCGTAGCCTTTACGAAACCAAGCCATGAACATACAGAAATGACCACTTAAGAGTATACCATGATTATGAAGAAAGATCCAACGTTTGTTTGAACATGTTTTATATTTAAGTTGACATTTCTGTAGTCCACAGCGCAAAGTACTCGTACTATCCCAAACACAGAATGGCCATGAATATGAAACGCAACTACAACCGAAACCGTCTATCTACGAAAATTTTCCGGTCCGGCTGTCCTTTTACCTCTTTGAGTTGAGCGTCCAGCACTTTTACTTGACCCTCGTATGTCTCTTCCCTTTGCGTAGCCTGCGAGTATTATTTGTTAACGAAAAAAACACAAAACAGCGAAAACTGAGTCATGCGGCATCGCGCAGAGTTGCAGTTGTTACAAACAACGCTGCACGATACTAAGTAAAAATAAACGGATAAAAAGTACGCTAAAACTATATTACAGCGACATAACTGTTAAAGAAAGAAAACATTCAAACAGCAAACAAGAGGGAAGCATCAATATGGAGGAAAACTGAACACGAGTTACAGACGCACTACTCTCTAAATCCTATTTACCATCACCAAAGTCGGAAGACTGGTAACTAGAATGGTAAATCAGACAGAGACTAGACTAAAGGTGTGCAGCAGAATGCAGTTAGGCAAGCTAACATAAACACTCGCTATATGAACCGATCTCGTTCGATATCACACCTCCTTTAGGCGGGTGGTGAGGGTTTTGATCTGATTTTTGTACTCCTCTTCGCGTTGGTTGGCCTGTATAGAACATCACTCGGTTACTCTTGGCGCACATTATGTCGGGTAGAATAGTCATCACTTCATTCACTCGTTCATTTGCATCATACATACAATTAGCATTACTTGGTAGTTCAACTGCTTCGTCCTAGCCTTTTTCATTCAATGGAGTTGAAGACAAATATACTGCGATACTTTGAAAGGTTTACAAAGGTTGGTGCATCATTCGAAATATTTCATCCATTATCATTCATTTTAAAAACATCATCAATATGACTTAATTGATATCTAGGGATTTCGATATCATCCCTTGGATTGGATTTCTAGCTTATTTTTTCTAGCCTAATAGTCTAGTACAAAATTACAAAAATATACCTTCTCCTCGGAAACTTCCAGGGACTTCAGGTTGTTACCAACGACACGGAGCTCCTCCTCAAGCTCGACGATTTTGCTGAGGAACAGAAAGTGGAAACAATCAACTTCTACTGTACCAAAAAGCCAAATAAATCATTTATATTGAAACTTCTAGACATTCTAGAACAAGATTTTGTAATTTTTCAAGTTTCAATTCAGTTTTTTCCAAACACTAATTAAGTATTTCGACAAGATAAATACAGTAATTATGTTTAACTATTTGCTCTATTTAACTCGAAATTTAAACAGCTTCTAATCAATATCAATTAACTGACAGCCACTTGATCAGTGACCGACATATTTGACAATTTAAAGTGTGTCGTCTTACATCTATTTATAAGTGTAATAAATAAAAAATAAGCGTGCTTGTTAGGGTTAATAATTACAATGAACTTTGAGTAGTTGCTTAATTTTCTTAAAATAAGTTATTAATCATCACAACAGTAAATGATAAGAAACTCAAGCAGCTATCAAACAATCATGCAACGTTGCAAAGGCGATGAATTTAGGTGTATCCAACTTTTTAATCACAAGCTGAAGTGGGCAAGCCTTGAGTAGCGCGCGATACAATTATCATCGCCTCAGCAACTTACGATATATATACAATTTATCAGCATGTATCAGTGAAAATTCAAACGCATACAGATAACACTTTAATTTGCAATTTAATTAGTTCAAGCTAAGACTTTCTCGTTTTCACTGACACGTACTGTTGCTATAGCATGATCTCGTGCATCGATGTTTTCGTCAAATTCATTAATTAATTCAACAATGTCGTGTGGAACTATAGAACTATCTGTATCAACAAGTCTCCTGTTGATTAATAGTTCTTTAGCTGCCTACAACAGCAGATCTATTCTTGTTCCATGGAAACCGAATTCAAGAATCGTAATCGTTTTAGTTTTTGTATGGCTCCAATTACTAAATACATATTTGAAATTTTGATCTGAAACAAGAGTATATCTATTGGCAGTAGCTGGAGAAGCGACAACGTGTTCTGTTTCTTTCGCTTGTTTAACCACTCGTATATTCGGCTTCAGATTATTCTTTTTTTAACACTTATTGCAAGTTCAATTCTCATATATCGCAAAACATCTGGAGCCGAGTACACACCTAGTACAGCACAGCTTAGAGTGACCACGTTATCTCTGCTAGCTGTTGTGAATAGAAATGTCCCACCGTACGGCCACCTCTATTCGTGAAGCGCTACTCACCAGTCGCTCTGCTCGGCGCGCTCCTCGGCCCGCTCGAGGTCCTGCTCCATCAGCACAAGTTTGCGCGCCACCTACCAGCCGAGCGTTAGTACACGCCAACGCACACACACACAACACTACAACTACAGAGCCGGGCACCGCTCTCGACGCGCTTCGCAGTGCACGCTACATACAAGTGTCCAACTTTGTGGCAACGTTTGTGTTACAAATGCAGGTGAAGATTAGTGCACCAATGATTCTGATTCAGCTACATGATTTAACGCCAGATGGCATTTAACAAATTTCTAAGTTACAAGAAGAAAGTTCTCGAGAAAATGAAACCTTACTACTGTATTTACCGAGCTCTTTAGAGACTCGCACTTTATGTTAATGGACTTTCGTCCGTAGCAGGTGCACGTATTTATCAAGTGCAGACATTTGTAAGTTAAGTGCAGAAATAAGTATCCTGGTGTTGTCCTGCTAAAACTAAAAAGCAAAGCAGTGGTACTTGAGCAAAAACACAAACAACAAAGAAAGGATCACACAAAGCAGGGGGGAGTCGAGAGCGGTGTCAGAACTCGCATAATTAAAAAATAAACGAGGGTTGTCCCAAAACATTTAGTTCTAAATATTACTTTTTTCAATAAAACATTATTAATTATCTAAGTGCTATCTAGTGCATTATCGTATTCATTAGGTGATGTGTGCGCTTGCATATGTGCGGCACGCATACGGCCAGTAATTCTGGTGTAATGCGGTGCATATCTGAAAACGAAAATTGCCCTATACCACACATATTTCCTGACATCCTAACCTATAGCCACGTTTAAGATTTATACACACACTGAAGACAGAAGTTTAGTCGACACATGGACATGATAGTTAACATTTGCATAAGAAATATCCATGAAATGGGGCAACCCTTGTTTTAGTCTGATAGAGAGCAGCGACGCTCGAGTGCGACGTCGAGGGTCACTGATCTGCACCGTGTCCTTATAATTAAGCAGTGCTGCCGGTTCAATCAACGCATGAGCCGGCAGCACCGTGTTAATGTCATGACAATGCAAATTAATTAAATGTCCTGTTGAGCAGCTTCCGTCTGGAACGCGACCTAGAATGGGGCATGCAATAAGAATAACAGTGAGAACCGATGTTAGAAATACCTATGGAGGTAAATCGGGTTACTGTGCAGAATGTTAAGAATGCAAATGAACAACCATGCAGAACGGAGGCGAAAACTTGCAAAATAACGCGTCGGGACCACCGCACTAACGACTAGTATCGCGTGACACGCCGGAAAAACAATGTCCGACGAGACGCGCTAAGGAAACTACTTCGTGTCATTCTTATTTCGGCGTTAATGTCAGCATCGCGGTGCGGCAGTGGTCCGTTAGCGCTTTAGATTGGAAACCTACGATTCGCCGGACTCAGCACGCTCCTCTGCGCGCTCCAAGTCAGCCTCAACCATGGCCAGCTTACGAGCAACCTGGAGATACCACACTACGTTATACAACCAGTAATCACAACTTTATTGACACCAACAAACATGTATGTCATTCGTAAAGGTTTAATGCCTGTCACGGCGCAGTCTTGAGCAAGTACACCCTACATATATGGACGTAATGCTTATGTAACAACATGTGCGACGAAGGAGGCTAGTCCACCATATAAGGCGAACGGAGCAAGATCAGGCGCGATACGATTCCTTGTTGGGACGCTGACTTTTACGACTGCCTTCACTTCACCACGCAGGGTCATATGTCAGGGGAATTAGGACGTATTATAAGCTCTGCTAACCATCTGGCATCGAAGCACTATGATTACTTCTTCACAGAAAACACGTCGTAGATGGATAGCAGTATCTAATCATGATGCGATAATAAGTCGCTTTCGAGAATCATCGCTCTTTATTTCTGACTATTTGCTCAATGACGTAACGAACTCGAAATCAAGCTCAAACGGAGTTAATTTGCGGGGTTTGGTTAATATCACTTCGAAATTCACACCTGAATGTTTAGTAGGGAAAATTTTGAATTTTACAAAGGGTCGCTGGGGTCATTTTCATGATGAAAACTTCAATAGAGTTATTTTGAAGGAAAAAACAATGTCAGTAAGTGGGGAAACAAATTCAAAACTGGAAACACGGCTCGTTCCAATGAACTTAGCAGCCTTTCGGTAAACACTGAAACACATTGACCGAATATGGAAAAATAGCGATGTGATTATTCAAGACGATGCAACAGATGGCATCTTTATGAAATATTCATTACATGCGTATTGCAAGCAAGACAAGCCAAACCAAACGACATCTAAACTCCCATATAAAGACCTCATCGTATTTCTTGTCGGCTTCCTCGGCGAGGAACCTGGCTTCCTTGAGCTGGTTCTCCAGGGCGTCCATACGCTCTTCATCGGCCAACGACCTGTTCTCGAGGACCTTACGGGCGCTGGACCACGAAATACAACTTTAGTAAATGATCGAATGGTATCTGTAGAGGGGGCGTTGTCAAGGGTAACCCATTTGTTAGAAGACATGCAAATAACGAACACGCTAGAGAGGAACATATAAAGCGACAAACAACCTGGAACCGGACAGCTGAAATATAAAGTGAACCGAGCAATAGTGAGCTCATCGCCGTGCGCGCGATGTTTAGTTTATTGCCCGTTTCAATATAAAGTGGCAAATAGAAACCCGTGGCTGGATTTTAATTTGCTTTGAAATGCAAACGTAACTTTGAGCATTCCGAATATTACATATTGGCGAGTCCTTATAGTCTTGATAGGTCCAATTGATTTCGTCAAAGTGAAAGAAGACATCTTAGACATTGTGTTTACGCAACGAAATTTACGATTTTATATTTTTCCAAAACTTCGCTTTCTGCAATATTCGGAAATTTAACATTTAAAACCAAATAATCTAGGTCTCTCTTATGTCACTAATGTGAAGATATTGCGTTTATAATAATTACAAATTCAGAACTAGATTATCAGGTTTTCGAATGCCATAAATCTAATGTAGTTTGTGTTATTACTAATATTCTTATCAACTTGACACCAAAACTCTTCAATTTATTCGCCAAAGTTTATTATAAATCAATTTGGTATTCATTTTGTCTTTCGACAGCGATTAATGATGTTATAGATTAACTTGAAAACCACTGCTATCTTTTTAATGGAACTTTATATTTAACGGTTCATAAGCCGTGGTGTCACAGTCGTTTGAATATAGAACACATCCCCCCTCCACTGTTGACTTTTAACTTAATTATCACGGCACGACTGCGGTGCTAAAATATGCTAATTTTGGTGGTACTGGGGACAATGCTCATAATAACACGTCACTGATGTCAATAGAAGGTTCTTTTTCAGTTTCGCATTCCATCATAAGTAGGCATGGAGTGTTTAAATTGTGACATCACTAAAATACCGTAATGGAATGAAAAAATTAGGAGGAACTTCTATTGGCGGTTTCTATAACTAGTTGGACGTTGGACAAGCATTCACCTCTTCGTATTTCTTGTCGGACTCTTCGGCGATGAGCTTGGCCTGCGACAGCTGTGCCTCCAAGATGGCGACGCGGTCGTCCTCCATATTCGTTCGATTCTCCAACGCCTTCCGTATTCTGGTTAGTGCGGGGTCAAACACATGCGTGTTATAACATCGATAAAAACACTCGTTATGTGGTATGTGGCTATTTGATTTAAATTATCCGTTTTGAAAATCATTTATTTTCAGTGGCAAATAAACAACTTCCAAAATTATATCGAAAACAGGGTCATGGATTTGAACAGAAAACAGATTAGGGAAGACAGAAATCGTGGAAACAGTTGTAATAATCAAGAATATGGTGGTTATGGGCATAAAAATAAAAACAATAGAAACAATCATGCACACAGTTATATATAAGGATATTTATTTACAACAAAATATAAAAATAGAGCTCTGTACTCGATTGGTAATCCAATTTAGCTTTGAATTTGAAGAAGCCACTCAGTTGGTTGGTATGTATGTATGTGGGTTCAATGTCGCTGTTTGTATTACTAAGAACAAATGACTAAATCCTTCTCAAGAATTTATCAGTACCTTACACATAACATAACGTTTAGATTTCAAAGAGATTTAATATGAATGAAGTGCATTTCTTCATGTCATCAAATCTGTAGGTAGTATCAAAAATGATTTCTTCAAATTCATAACAAGATTGAATTTTTCTTCAATTAAATTTATTCAAATTCATCTTCTTCAAAACAAGGGATTACAATAAAATATACAAAATTCGTGGCTATTGAAACTCTAGGAGTCGAACCCAGACATATCATTATATCAAATCTAGCTGTTATTTGTATAATAGATTCATATGGTCTGCGTAACATCCTATATCCTCCATTAAGCTAAGTGGTCTATCATGGTGCGGACTCACCGTTCCGACTCATCGGCAGCCTGGCTGGCCTCGGACAGCTTGGCGGTGGCGGTGGCGAGACGCTCCTCAGACCTCTCCAGGTCTTCTTCCAACAGCTGGATGCGTCGGTTGAGGGCAGCCACTTCTGATTCGGCCTGGATCAAAGAAAAACTAGTTAGGATTTGTTGGGACAGTTTACAATGTATTCAAGTATACCAGAATATTTTTGTTGAATGGGCTATAACAAATGATGATGGAGTCCAAAGGTTTTAAGATCTTCCTAAACATTTACTTTTATATTTATTAAAGAATCTCCAGCTGGTAACTAAACATAAAAATACATGGCGAATAATAATGGTCAAAGAATGTCTCAAACTCAAAACAGGGCCCTCTACTCTTCTGTTTCCAACAAAGGTTTATGGCAAAGCCGTAATTTACCGAATTCCAAGAATTTTGAACGCTATGCTTAGCAATGCAAAAATGGTTACAAATCTTAGTAAACCTATGCTCGCTGCTATTTATAGTGATGCACGTTATTCGACGGATTCTTATGTAATTTCATACTCGGCTCATTACGTTTGATATAGAATAAATCCGGAACTGGATTAACTTATATTAGTATAGCAGTAATAAGAATTATTGTGATCAACAGAACTAAATAAAAAATTTTATACATACAACATTTTGGGAATATCAAATACATGTAGGATTATATCACCCGATAATGGACTTTGTAATATTGAAATTAGCCAATGCAGGCATGTTCCAATAAATCAACAAGCAAGTGTGCAAGCAACGTATTCAACATAGTCAGTTTGAATATTCTGGTATTTTCGGTATCCAAAGTTGGCGACCGATACACGGGTACGGGTACTTTTGGTCGTAAGAATGTCAATGTACAATAGACATTGTTAAACGTTGGAACACTATACATGTCAAGAATTAACCATAAGACGTGGAACATTTTGCGTTACGTTATTTATATTCAGCCGCTGCACGTCATGATGTCACGCGTCCTTGCCGCGAGGAAGCACATCGAGTCCCAGTTTCTCCTCCTTTTATCCTGTGTCGTCATCAGTGCGTGGATGCTAATAATAGTCGTGACGGGACTAGCCAACTAAATCAGTTTTATTCTAATACTTTTCTTTCGCACGCGATATTAACACCAATTAACCAAGTCACCAAGTGTGTCGTTATAAAAAAGACTTCCATTTCTAGCGAATCAGTCGACAAGAAAAGTATAAGTTCGATATATATTTTTTGTTGGGAGAATACAAGACAAATAGGTGTCTAGTCGTGGACTCGAGGCTATGTTTTAGAGATCAGTAGCCAAGCGTCACCTTGAACTTCGGTTATAATTCAAATTGACGTTTACTTGAGTCTATTTTAAAATTGATGAGTTAAGCCTCTTATGGAAAGTTCGACGACCTTTACCTTTTGATCAATGGAATTCGGAGAGTATTGGACATCATTTTCTTATACTTAAATCAATTACTGGGTGTAGACTTTAAACTCTACAGGTGCACAGTTGTACACGCTTAACTTTCACCGATACCTAGTTAAAACACATTGTTTAAATTTTGTGGGATCGGTTAGGGCGGTGGCATTGTGTCTATTGAAACGTCGAGCACAAAAGACTAGCCCTTGGAAGCTCAATAAATTGTAATACAACACCGTCACGCGAAGGGCCCCTAATTTCGGATGGCATGTTGGGTGCAATGAAACGAATTCATTATCGTTGTTAGTTCCTGTTGCACTTATCTGGCATCAAACTATTTTAGTTTTTATCAATGTTACATTCTCAAATCAGTGAGATATAGTGCAAGGTTCTTGTAATAAAAATTTCAATGCCTTGAGCAAGTTAATGAGTTCTAACTGTTTAACATTTCACGCTATTTGAAGAAGTATTTCTAAAAAAATGAACTTCTGTTTATTTTGTCTATAAAATTTCCTTATTAGGCTTGTTTTTGTTTGTATCAGCATGTTTGTTGCGTTTTTTTTTGACTATGTGTTATTTCCTCTGTGCAGTACTATTATATATTGACCTCAACTATCAATGTTTAAACAGCGTCAGCTCTCAATGTTAGTACACGCCCACACCGTGTCACAAAAATTGTCTGTCGTATTTGACTAAACGTTTCCATATTCAACTCTTTAGTAAAACAATTTTATAAAGTCCGCTTTTTTTCTTCGATTAGTAATTACTCTTTCACGCTATCTCAATTTAACATTTCCTTATCATCGTTTTGATACACTTAAGACGATAAGACGTGTAATGTTCTATACGAGATATCACCAACATAGCTTGGCATAGATTATGGGCCACTCATTAAGGTACGTCAACAGCGTTTCATCAGTTATTGGGTACTGAATGAGGACTAAAACGTTAAATTGTCAAATCTTGTCTATTTGCAGGTGTTTATGATCTGTAGGAGCAGCGCTAGCTTATGGAGTTACGTCATACAACGATAACGGCGAACAAGTCGGACACGCCTTCACGGCGCCAGCGGTCCTTCGAGGACGTCCGAACAACAGGAATGTACCAAAGGGTGTTAAGCTTCACGAATCCAGCCGGCTCGCTCTACATGTGCCACAAAAGACCGGTATACGACCTCCAACGCAACGAAACCTGTTACGTGTAACAGAAACCGGCGCTCAACCAAGCACCAATAAAATTATGTAAAGACACATTTCAAGAAAACCTTCACATCCCTACATAGATTTGAGAAGCAACACTTTTTGGGAACAACACTAAAGTCGACAAAAGGAATCTTATTCAACGAAAAGAATAATTATTCGCCTTCTCTTTCTGGGAGATTAAGCTGAGATGAATCCGAAAGAGAGGTCAATATGCGTACGTTGCTTGCACACCTAAGTATGGCCGGACATTACTCACTATAGGTAGATAGTACAAGACTGATAACTCTCATATTATGACCCAATATGAACTCAACACAGGTATACATAGGAACCAACGTTTCACAAAATTCACAGCACAAACTAAAAACACGTTTTCTTACTTCTTCTCTCCGCATTATTTCCACTTGTAAACGTTTGTGATACTCCTCGCACTCGTCCTTATATTTCTCCATTTCCTCTTTTGTCTGGCGCATTTTTCTTTTCAAAACGTCCAGGATCGTTCCTTGCTGCATGTTTGTCGTCATTTTGATGCACTTTTGTGTATATAAGGAATGCTTAAATGCTAAAAACTAGAAACACCTCCGCTCTACTCGCGAAAATGCCAACTGACTGGCCCGCTCGTTATTGCCCCGTATCGTCGAGATGGGCACGGCACGAATGAACACAGCCGGCGAACGAATAAAATGGCCGCCACCGAACCTAGACGCTGCAACTTTATCGGAACTGCGCTAATTAGCTGCGTTTCTAACTTACACCACTGACTAAATTATCAGTAAACGATCACGAGCAATTAATTGGAAATAAAGATACTAATATTTCACTCAATTAGACATTCTCAAAATGACTTTGACAGCGAAACATGGACAGAAACGTCACCCGCGCGGACACGACGATCGCGATAAGCACAATCGACCGTACTGCCTGCAAGGCAACTAGCTCCACCTGTTGGAATTCATCGGAAACTACATCCGTAGGGTCACAAGCGCTGTTTGGGAAGAAAACCCAAAAATGTGGGATGGGCGAAACGGTAGACTGACCTCATACAATAAACACTACGGAAGTGGATTTTTTTTAGATTTAGTGGAGGGCTATTACCGCTTTTGTATTCGAATCATGGGAATTACGAAGACTGTCATGAATAGGATGAACGGATATTTCGAAATAGAGAGAGAAAAGGATAACAACATGATAGATCTGATTCCTATAAATAAAAAAACTGATTCCTGTAAATACATAAAAATGCTTTCTATGAAATAAACTAGCAAACTGGAGTTGTAGTGGAATAAACTGCGCCATCTAGTTTGAAATTTTGCAACTAAAGGAAGTTGTCTGCAGCCAATGATAGAACAGACGAACGTGAACAATTTACACAAGACTGCCGAAATTATATGACGTCATTTGGAAAGTATGTGCCTGTTTTAAATTCCGTTAAGTAACCGAGCGATTGCAGCAAAAAATCAGTCGGTAAAGCAGCTAAACTGTACTCCCACGAGGCCAATGATAACTAAAGTGAAATTCAGGTAATAAAACACGGTCGAATTAAAATTTTACACTACACAGGTAGACAGGTTATTTTGCAAGATCTGCCTACCGCCGAAACTTTTTTCAATAGTGTGAAGATGTTATTTATCCTTCCGTCAGATCTATTTCTTGCAGAAGCAATAACCGACCGACATTTCGTACCAGTCGTTATGCTTTTTGAATACAATGGATATGAATAGATGATTCTAATACACAATTGTTATTTTAATTTTATGCGACATTAACTGAGCAATAACCTCTGCAAAGGTGACTCATTTCACATCAGAGAACAAGCTCAAAAATGTGCACTAATTTTATTGACCTTGCCAGTTTTCAGCTACACGGACCACGGTGTACGGTATCTTTTATTCGTTGGAATCTGTCTTCTTTTTTACTGAACATCGAAATAATCTCGAGCACAACTGCTCCGATTTAGATGTGATAAAAAACGGTCACACCTACCAATTCTTATTCTACAAAAAATCTTTGAAGAACTTCGAGAGTAATGACATCATTAGCTATTCTTGGTAACTTTGTTGAAGGTTTCATAACATCGGTGTTAATTAACGCTTCTTCAGCTGATTGAGATACTATATCATAAAAGTCAAGGCTCGTTGTCCCAATATGAGATGCTTCCATATTTATATGTAGTAGAAAGTTGGTCATCCGTCTGTCACTGCCATATGGTCAGTAATAAATTATTGAAGTACCTGAAGGCTGTGGCATACATGGACATGTCCATACGGTCGAATGCAATGTAATTACATGCTCCTGTTATGATACATAGCCACACTGAGCTGTAGCTGCGTGTGACGTACATAGACATATGTCAGTTACTGATAGATTACACAACGTGCTGCATTAATTGAATTACATAAATCACGCCATACGCAGGGATTTGTATGGAATTTTATGGCATATTGGAATGTTAAACGAGCCCAAATTTGCAAAGGCGAGTACTTTTCTCACATTTCGTGAATATCACCAGCGTAAAACTTCATGTATTTCCGACTACATTTGCGTATTTTTGGCACAATTTGCTGCATCAGAAAATGCAAAATCATGGAATTTGGCAGCAAGCGCAATAATTGTTAAACTATGTACTGTAGGCGGAACACAATGAGCGAAACGCCTTCAATAATTATTTATTAATAGAATTTTGTTCGCTGTTTTAATAAGCAACACGTTGAAAGTCTTGGCAGACCGTTTTGCATTTTCAAAACAATTTTTTTCTCCTATATAATTGTACTCTTACCTACATGATGTTTGCCCCTATGTTCTATTGCCCGTATCTTTTGATAAAGCACGATTTGAACAATAATTACTGCAAAGTGGGAAGTGCTGATAGTCGGTCACCCTTTCTCTCTTTTACAGATTGCGAAACAAACACCTTAATTTCATAAATAAAACTGTGTCTGATGAAATATATGACAAGCTGTTATGCTGTTGTACTTTCACAAAAGTTGGTGAATTTGCTAAAACTTAAACTTTTATGTTGATTTGGGACGCGCTTAACAATCAAATCGCAGTAGTATAGTGAAATACCAAATAGTTGTAGTATTGGATATGAACCGCAGCATTTCAGACGTCTATCTAGAGTAAATACGCAACAATATATTCGTAAATTAGGAAAAAATGGCCAAATGCGCACTGAACACGAATCTTTTAAGGGTTCCAGTAAACAGACTGGACTTTTAACAGAAAAAAAACTATACTTTTCCAACTGAAAAAGGAGATTCTAAGGAATGTCAGAATACTATTCATGAACACGTATTAGATAATGAAATTAAAAACAATGGAGGAGCCATTCTGTGATGAAATGAAATCAAAATTGAATCTAATAAGAATAAATATAGGTATCAAACTCCTATTATTTTTCATTCTTGTGTTATTAATAAAGAATGTAAATTACTTGACGTTTATAAACAGACCAATATAAGTGCAAATGTAGCCAATGTTAGAAATAATGCAGTACAATTACAACTGTACGAAGTTAATGTGTTACAAGAACAAAGTCTGTGATTAAATAACAGACGTTTGTCTATTCGTTAATATGGCACTAATTGCTCATGTTTACGTAGCCGCTTCAAGTATTTTTCGTCTTACTTTGAATATATGCTTACTTTCTATTTTCATTTTCGTTTGCTACTAAGATTCTTTGGAACTATTCATTGTGATAATACGCTGTGTAGACTCATAGCTAAAGATTTTTCCCCGAAAATAGTGTTTGTGTTTCAGGTTTGATTGAGTCTTTAGAGTCATTGCATATTCTAATGATATGGTCATCCCATTATTGTGATGTTACCTATATTGGTTCTCATATGACTGTCGTCCGTGTTCTAATGAACCAATACAAGTGTTATCTGAAATTAATTATGTATACCTATTCGATTTCACAATATTTTTCAAAGGTTAATTAGTTGCAAGGCTGTAATGGGCTAAGGTCTACACAAATTTCATATCCGTTTGTGCGAAACAATGACTCGATATGTTCTAATAACAATTCTAAATTTTACGCCTTGTAAATACGATTGCCCATCGCAACGTATTGTACAATGAATAATTTAGAAAGTTGTAAAGAACAGAATGTAATATCATGCGGAATGTAGATACGTGCTAACTATACTTTAATTGAGTAAAAACTAACTAGTCTACCAAATAATTGACTGTAGTTATCTTCCTCTTAATGAGTAGGGGTAATAATGATAACGAGGTTTCTATAAGTCTTAAGGCAATCAAAAATATTTTTCCTTTATGTATCCTCATACTAGGAAAAAATATTTTTATAACTTCTCTCTCGCTTATCATCCAGATATACCTTTTAGATATTTGTAAAATCTAGTAAAATAAGAACAAAATAGATAATCCACGTATTATCTGAGTCATCGTAACCGTAACATGATGCGAGCGAGTTATCTTTATATGGGCACGCCAGAAACAAAATGTCAGTGGCGATAACTCGAAAAAATTGAATTTGTTTCGAAAATAAGGGCAAGGGCTGGCAGATAAAAGCCACGTGCGCCTATCGACGGCAGCGACATCTAGCGGCGTCATGTGTAATCGTCCGAGTAAACATGTCAAATGGAATGTCAGTGGCTCAGCTGATCGCCACGCGCGAGATGTGCTGCCTCTGCCTCGCTTCGTGGAGCAGATTCAACGCTTTCCCGACTGTACGCGATTAAAAATAGTTCTGTGCGCATTTGGCCCACGCCTGCCTCACTCACACAACCGAACATACGCTTAAATAACATAGGACATTACCCTTTTCAGTGCAGTGTTTTTGATATTCTGCAACTCATTTTTGATGATCGAAAACTTCATCATAGTATCCGAGGAGAAAATGGAACTGCCGAACGCCAAGCCTGGGTAGTCTGCACATCTTCGCCTCCGCCTGTTCTCTCTTTCTGCCAGGACCTCCGTGCACTCACTAGTACACCTGAGCTTGGCGAGCTCTGCCGTCTCAGGGTCATCATCTGATATATCTGAGGCGACAGTCGTAATGAATTCTGCGCCGTCTCCCGCCGTCCGCTCTTCTCGAAACGAAAATTCATCGTCCGAGTTATCAAGCGACTCAGGGTCCTTTATTCTAGGTTCGAAATCAATTTCATCGTCAAGATTCGCATAGTCCTCGATAATATTACTCTGATTCGAAAGTGCATCGTCACTATTCGTCCTTGTCACTTCTTGAGATTCACTAACACTATTGACACAAGGCACAACATCGTCTGTTTGTAAGGTCACTTGTTTGGACGGATCAGTGTTCGCGGGCGCTCCGGGGGCGGGTACGCGGTCACCCCGCAGGCGCGGGTGGTGTTGGTGCCCCCTGCGCCGCACGGGGGTGCGCCCGTGGGCGTGGGGCGCGGACGCGGACATCACTACGCTCGGCGCGGTCCGTCCGGCCGCGCAGCGCCGGCGGCCATGTTGACTGACTGACTCTCCTAACGAACCACCGCAGCGCTGTAGTCGCACCTAACTTGCTGCCATCTTTTGTTTTTATTACACTGTTTTACCCACCGAGCTGCGCCCATTTGTTTATCGTTAGACGCGGGAATTTGAATTTGCTTCCTAAATTAAAATAATAGCTTCTATTTATTTTACTGTTCAGGTTACATTTAATTTTATTTAAAATGCAAATTAATAAAAAGTACCGATTGTGAATTTATATTGAATTAATTGAATTTTCTGTGATAAATTCCAATAACGGCAATTAATTACATATTTCTAAGACGCTATTCGAGAGAAAATTCCATAGTTTAGCTAATGTAGGTGGCTGACGTATCAAGTGAGTCCAGCGTCTATTTTTACTGAAACACCGGGCAGCGGGCCCATATTAGGTGTCGAGCGCTGAAAATAGCTCGGCGCGCACTGAACGCAGCCCCCTACAGCGAGGCATTCCGGTATACAGGGCATCTGGTGTTACTACACGTGTTCTATTTGAACTCTATTAGAATAATCTGACGTAATTTTTTAAATTCTTATTCGAAATCTTGAGGTTTTGCGAAAACGCAAAAAAAAACATTTCGTGAGACAAAAGAAACGTTAATCATCTCATTTCTGCTAAAAATCAGCTACGAGTTTTCTTTAGTTTTGATAGAAATTCTCATTTTGCCACATTCTTCAGTTTGATGCGTTGATTCGACTTTTAAATTATGTTTAAGTCAATCGTTTCAAGCTTGCATATTAATCACAAAATCAATATCATCTCCAAAACTATCGACGATCATAATTCAAGGCTACATATGGCACATGTTGTCTTTCCCCGTTTATTTTAGTAGAAGAGCAACATGACTGTAGTATTTTATCTTCATTATATCGATGATATTTTCATCGCCGATCATTCATCTGATCGGCATCTTCATCACTGAGATATTCGCTTGTCATTCTGTCTCTCTGCCAATCGGCCAAGGTTTTTGGCTCGCATCACGATCTTAATAATTTGTTTCATTATTGACACATGCGTGATCCAATTAAATCGCCACTAGTAATTATACTGATGATCTCATCAATTGTTTACAGTCGGCATTTAAATCGTTATAGAAATCAATCAGTAGATTAATAGTTTTGATATTTTTAACAATGTTAGCGTCAACATTTACTCAGCTGTATCTGGTAAGACAGGAAGCCGTCACCAACGTAGTCGGGAAAAGCCTAGGCTGGTTGATTGTGAGCGTAAAACAGACACCAGCAACAAATCTTACGTCTAAAGGATTAGATAACTCTGATAAAAGATAAAACTGGGATTTTTTTATTCCAAAACCACGTAAGAAACTAATTCTCATTGCCATGTTTATTTCACGGTTATACTGGACACAGAAGAGTACATAGGTCCTTGTAGTAACTCAACGGCTACCCGTATTGTTACTACTCAGAGCATTTATTAGATTCGACTTTCGTCTTTTGTTTTCTTTTGTGGGACCACATGAAGTGGGCATCGACACGATTTATGCTAAACCCTCACCTGAGAGTGCGGGTCACGGTGACGATGCTAGGTAATGAAGTAGAAAGAAGGATACGTATTTGAATAGCTAGGTCGACGATCTCAATAAATAAACTTGCAGGTCGAATGATCTTCTTATCTCGAAGAGAGATACAGTTCTTTTTGATGAGGATCATAGCAACTGGAGTGACAGTAAAATGCTATAGCAATTAAAATCTTTAGCAATAATGTTCTTCCATGACTAATCATGGAATAAAAGATAGGACACAACACGCTTATCGTAAACTTGAAAGTCAAAATTATAGAACCTATTATTTTTAGATTCTTGATTTATCTTCAGCAATTACTGCTTTCTACTTCGTACTTTCTACTTTCTTTGCAATGAGGTTTGCTGTGAGAGGACCCAATGTTGGGTTAAGGTCACTTTTAATCCAGCTGTATTTATATGTTTTGTGTGTACAATAAAGAATAAGAAAGAATACCTATGGACTCCAACATCCAAATGATGAAACAGGCTCTATATAACCAATACCAGGAAAATATGAACTACTCACGTTCTGGAGAGCCTTCTCCTTCTCCTCAAGCTTGGCGTTGACCTGCATGAGAGCCTCCTGGGTCTGGTCCAGGTCGTTCTCAATGGTCTGGATCTTCTTCTGGAGCTGCCTTGCCTCTTCCTCGGCCTAGGAGAGAGGAGTTGACAAATAATTATCACAATTTGTATGTATTAGTGGTTACTATTTGAATATCATTAGAGGCTTCAACTTCGTTCTGTTTGTATTCTATTTTTTGGGGTCGGTGCCATAAGATTTCTTCTTTCATAAATCTCTATTAGGTCGAATTTTTAAATCCGTTGTTAACTCAATCAATGGTTAAACTAGTGATAAAAACATTGTTAAAATGCGTTTTTCGATCCACTTTTAGTTATTAACAAATAGTTTTTAGCTAATAGTTATTATTTCACCATTGTTCAAGCTATTGATCGAAAAATTAGGTGCCTCTAATTTTTAACCATCGGTTAATTAAGGATCTTATCTCGAATTAAAAAACTCGCCCTTAGCCGTTATTTCAGAAGTCAGCTTCTTTCTACTTTCTAGCCAGTTATACGTCCCCAACTATAACATAATCCCCAATATATAATATGAGGTTAAGAAACCAATGTGACCGAAGTCTTCTCGTAATTTATTTTTTGGTGTCGATGGTTGTCTTTTTACATGGCTTATTTTCAACGTAGTTTTCTGCTATATAAGTCTAGTAGCCTTTACAGTATAACTTTTACGATAACTAACAACAGGAAACACTTAGTTTTTGCCAATTAAATGTTTGGCAATTTTTCTTTCCTGATCTACTAATCAAATCTCTTTAATAATTTCATTAGATAATATTAGTTCTCACGTTGAGTTACGTTTGAGGAAAAATATTTTGATTAATTTTATGTCGTTTTACTTATTTATTTACACTTGATTAATAACAACATCACTTGTACCTACGATGAGAAAAGGTAAGACAATTATTTAACAATGCCATCTTTTATTACTTACTAGAGAGTGTATCCTTATTTATTGGACTGATTTTTCTATTGAAAAATACAAATGGCGGTAATATAGTTTTTTAATAGGAAAGCTGTCAAACTGAACTTTTATTCCTCAGCTTTAAATTCATCGGATATTAAAATTTGAAAAATCAAACCAACATTATTTTCTCAGGTCTAAAATGTGAAGTCTTACTACACTGGATATGCAGGCTCGCAATATGCACCAGTACCTACATCATAATATGCAGATATAGTCATACAACTGCAAGAATATAAGCGCATAATGCAATAAGCTACATACAAACATACAGATAGTGAATATATCTAACTTGACAGAGGTGGCTGTCCTTAGCCCTGACACATCGTCCGTGGTCGAGGTTTCGCCCTGTCACACGGCCAAACGAAATGCAAAATATTTACGCCCGTAAGTTTTTACATTTTTGTTTTTTAATTACTATTTAAGTACAATAATTTTGGCATTGCGTTATTGGTATAAACATTCTTAATAAACAGCTGTTTCGAATCTGTTTTTTTAAGATACCTACCGTTTTTAAATATTTTTTAAATATGAAAAATTACGTTTCTAGTAGGTATTGTCTCTATCATACAGTTACCTTAGTAGGTACCTATTATAAGTCAAGTATACGTAATTTGTAATAGATACTGAATCGACTTTGTAACTAGATCCCAACGTGACAATGCTATTGCAATTAATTAGTAAATGAATGTGTTTTTTACTACGTTTAGTGTCCTGCATTGCAATTACAAAAACAAAGGATTTTTCACGCTTGACACCAACTAATAAAAACTCGTTGAAAATCTTCTACAGCAAAAAACTAAGTAGATACGATTAAATCATTGGTTTACGAAACGATATCTTTTGTATTTCATCGTTTGTAAATGACGTAGTATTAATATCAGAACCATTAAGTATGTCTCAATGTTGCATCGATCTTGAAATTAATCAATTTCTTGACAATTAAATTAAATCGCAAAACAAATGACTGTTTTGTTTTCATCTAGATGACCACGAAGGCCTTCGTCTCAATTTAAATTTCGAACACAGCTTCTGATAGTTTTTTTTTATCATTGCTAGTGTTGTAATTGGGTTCCATTGCCAATAATCGACCATTAAGAACTACACATAAAGCAATGTGCACACGGTGCCCTTTAACCATAAACGGTGAAGTGTGTCGTGTACCTTCTCGGCGCGGAGGTTGGCGTCCTTGGCCTGCTGCTCGCACATGGCGGCGCGGTCAAGCGCGTTGTCCTTCTCCAGCTTCATCGCCTGCATCTTCTTTTTGATCGCGTCCATTTTGGCGGTTTGTGTTTGTTTACTCCTCTAGATGCAAAAGCTGTAACAGAAGATGTTAGTGAATATTTGTTTACAACAGTATCACGAGGATTTTATTATTTTCTTGTGTCCTCATCTGATTGTAGGGCATTTGGCAATAGCTTGCTTCCTTATTTATAGTAAAATATTTGAGCACGTCGACACGGTTAACTTTTCCGCGTATACGACTTTAAGTTCAATATAATTCCAATGATCAACAACTACTTGGAAATAAAGCATTGTGATTGCCCTGACTAGGCACAACATTGCTTATTTATATTCTTAAAACACGTCAGATTTTTTTACAAATCCAACGCAAAAACCACAGCGTGAAATGTGGAGCTGCCACAAAAATAAACAACCTTCATTGAAACGTGTAAAAATCACGAATAAGTCAAGTTTTGCGAGCTGCCTGCCTTGTGCCTCATCGAGGAAATTAAAAAGAAAAGGCATAAGTGCCAGTGTGTAGTGCCAGTGTATAGTGCCCATATATCAATATGTTTGTGGAACAGCGCTAGCTATTTCTGGACTGGGGGTGCATTGATCTTGAGTGCAGGGATTTACTTTTGTGTTGTTATATTTGGTACCGTTTCATTCTTGCTTTGATGCTGGTATTTTTCAAAACGTCGGACTTCTTGTTACATGTTAGTAAGACTTTGTAGTATCTTATAACGTTCGGGCTTTTGAATAATTCTACTTTACTGTTAAAAAGTTATCACAAATTATCTATCGTTATCAAATGTGTTCAGCTTATTGGTGCATTAAAAACAAACTTCTCTCTAACCAGTAAAAAGTTTCTCAAGTTTCCAACAGCTTAAAAATTACAGCAACTCAACTATTAATTACAAATCTCATAGATATAGGTACAACACAGTAACTAATATAAATACACCACAAAAAGTGTAAAAAAACACAGCCATCAAGCGACTGCACAGAGTTATTCCGATAAAGTGAAATAAGTGTACCGATTATCGGAATGAGTTAACAAATCATTAACTTTTTTCTAGACATTACAGCAGACAAAGGTTAAGAACCTCTGCCAGTAACTATATTACTGGCAACCGATGGAACGGTAATGCTTCACGTTGATTAAAAAATAAAAAAACGATGGGAGAAACGAAGTAGATCACGGCGGAATCTTTTCTTGTTATGATGCATTTACTTTAGGTACTATTACTATTTTCTTGTTATGAAGTTTTATGGATGACATACTACTTATTGTTGAGTAGGTCATGAATTCCGTCACGTATTGTCATATGCTGTACATGCAAAAATGCGTTATGTGTGAGAAGAGAACGTGTTTTATCTATCATGATTTAATTTTTCTCTAGTTTTAGTCGAATCATCAAAATGTTGCTGGCAGGACTGAAAAACTTTTTGGGATACTATTTAAAATTCGAACAGCATCGTACACACGCATGTCATATGTCCACGAACTAGCAATTTAAAAAAGTACCGATAGATCCCATTGTCTATGTGTTCCAAATCTTCATTACGAGGTCATCGTTCTCCTTTCATGGAAAATTCCTTCTAAAGGGATAATTCGGATTCAGTTAAACCTACGTTCAAATACGAGTAACATGACAGACTTTGAACGATTATAATACGTGTCTTGGTCTCTAAATTACGCTAAAGATACTCTATCGTGGCTGGACGTGCAGTCCTAAGTAGCCCTAGCTAGACAAGCAGAAGTGGAAGGGGAGTAGGTACTTAGGAGCCCTTTTAAATATACCTATACTTATTTAAACTTTCAGTTAGCAGTGGGATAAATATGGCAAGCAACCACGAAACCATCTCCAAAGAACGAAACAGTACGATTGTATCTCAAAATATATTAAAATATTTTTATAGCGACGATAAACCTTACTTAAACATTCTTCAATCACACACCTAAATCAACATCATCTTACAAAATTCTGAATCCTGCCGCGTGTGATTCAAACGAAAAGCATTTGCCCGTGAGTCACATTTCGCGATGAATTTCAAAGGGTCCAGTCAGCGGTCAATGGACCAGCTACATTAATGAAATTCTTTAAGCCGCTACATAATCTTGTAGAATGATGGTCCTTATTCTTACAAACCGGTATCTAAACGCTTAGATGCGGTGATGATAGTGAGCGGTAGTCATTGTTTGGCAAATTTGGTAATCAATAGGATCTAACTTTTGAATGAATTCAGATTCTGACAAAGAATAATTTGATTTTTCAATGGCTCTATTGTCTTTATTCTTCTAAGGCTCTAATAGTACGACGTTATTATGAAGAGCTACTGTATTTTCAATGTATTGGTGTATTGTCTTAGCAAGATTGATTGTGAATTTCAACAAATGTAATCAGATCTTGGATGCTTTATGGGTGAAATGGTCGTTCATGACTTGATTTCCAGAAAACACATAAATAGCTGTTTAGTCCGAGATAACATCAGTCATGAATACACACGACATTACCAAGTACAATAAAAAGTATTTCATAATTCATCCATCGAACTGGTTGTCACGATACGTCTCTAGCGCACGCGCCGGACAAATAATCGCATTCTCGCCATATTTGCATTCTCAAGATAATACCGACATTTATTTTGTTTCCTTCATTATAAACGTCGTAAGCTAATATTGTTTATGATTGTATTCACATTCCATGCCTGCTCTTTCTTCAACGCACATAATGCAACATTCAGAACAGAGCTACATTATTTAGACAGCTTTATTTGAAAAGACAAGTAATAAATAGTGATTGGTCTGCTCCAAGATATAAAACTTTTTCAAGACTAATGGACTTTTCATTTCATTTCCTCGCGATATCTGGTAAACCTAGACAATAGGTACCAGAGACAACCTTACAAATGAATAAGATTAAGGATTCTAGAAGCATGTCTTTGTTAGCATTGAGCTATTATAATATATAGCTCATTGTATACAATTTAATTAGAATATTAAGGTTATGTGTGCTATTGTTTAGAATTACGGATGACGTCAGACTACAGTTTTTGGCGCCGGCCCAAAAGCGTTAGATTTCTTGTATAAAGTATGCCGACTTGACCCGAAATTTTCGTTGATACCCCATCATCATGTTTAGTGAGCATACTATGTATCAGATTCTAAGGGATTCTGACAAAACCAAGATTTAATATTTCACCAATATGTAATTGTTTCCTTCGCGGGTAGAACCTGGATGAGGCTGGCACAGTATTATAGGAATTGGCTCAATAAAAGAGAAAATATGCTCAGCAGTCGGCGAAGTCGGGCTGTAGATGATGGTGAAGTGAATATGAAGAGCTTTTCTAACTGGAATGATTAGGGACAAGCTTCAACCATATTAATATAATCGTGGAAAGTTTTCACGACGCAAAAAGTTTCATGTTTTAAAAATAAACTCTTTCAGAAGTTTCCAAAACTGTTATTTGACTACGAGTACGCAGGAGTCAAATTCCGAGCGTAATGCCAACTTTTTTAGATGTAGACTAAACAGAAGGCAGAAAATAAAATACCTACGTATTGGCAAAAGAAGTTTACGCTCTGGAGCTAATGGCAATCCATTCTTGATGTTATCCATTGGTGAATTGTTTTGGAAATTTTGGATCCAGTCGGCCTATGATTTGGCTAAACCCTAAGACATGCAAAGATTGGCCCTTGGCCCAAGACCCTTGCCCAGCATTGGTCTCATAGTCAGTCTTCCATTCCGACATCTGATATAGTTATGTATCTAAAGAAATAGATTTTATTGACAGATTTACAAATAAAGTTCCAAACTTATGGTGCCAATAAATACAATTCGTCATGACCTTGTCTTTCTTTACAATCGACTCGGTCTGAAGGCGGCCATCAATTTTCCGGTATTTCAAGTGGTTCAATGTTTACTGTGAAATTGTTCTCCTCAGTGTACTGTGCCTTGTTTTATTGAATGTTATGTATTGAAATCAATCAACAAGAAATTGGACAGAACATATAAGCACCCATAAGAAAGAAAAGTTACGCCATTTCAGAATTCAAAGATCATACATTGATAGAGGAAGCACCGGTATGCGCTCTCTTTTCTCAAAATATAGAGCACCAGCTGGCTAGAAATTTATATCTGGTCTAAATATAAAATAGAAAAATAAAATAGGCGAGCTGGAAGTTTGACAGGCCGCGCGTAACCGCGCATGCTTGTCAGTCGCCCCCACATCCCGCGCTTCCTCGCTATTGGTCGGCAACTGGCAACCTGCCAAAAGCGCGGGAAAACTTCAGCGTAGCCCGCTCCTATTGGCCAACCGAAAATGAAACCGAGCACCGCGATATTCAAAAATAGAAATGGAACATGATTACAAAACTGCTGGCATGTTAGGATACGTATCGTAGGTTGAAGTAAAAAGTATTTATATACCATTATTTTTTAACAAAAATGCTGGTAAATTATCGCTAGGCTTCGATCAAAAGCTCCGCAAGAATAATTATGAAAATATTTAATCTTAACGTTTAATCCCGACATAAAACTTGTTTGCAGAATTAACTTTGAAGAATTACGAGCACATAATTGTAAATTACCGATAAATGCACCATAATATCGATAAGCACTGCACTACCACCCTACTTACCAGGACGAACAATCGATTAAAGGATGAGGCAAGATCAATGCACCTTGGCTTTAAAAAAAAACACTTGTATATTTTTTCACTTGAACACTATGGGGCACTGACAGAGCGTAGTCGTACTTACATGTCGAGTCGACGCGTGCTGTGGTGCGACTGGCGAGAGTCGCGGGAGTTCTCGCGGTGTCGCCTTACCGCCGCGAAAGGAGATGAGGCGCAGCCGTCTCACCCCGCTCCGAGAATACAGCTCATGGGGAAAAGCCTTCGAAAACTTTAATTTTCGAACATGATTAAAGGATGCTTCCAAGGCCGAAGCCGATTTCAGGTAACGGGGTCATACGATATGCATATATGAAGGAATTGATCTGTTTTTTTAAGAAGATGAGCAATGCTGCTTGAGCGGTTACTTCTAGCAGAACTCTATAATTTTAGAGAAGCTCGTTTCTTTCAAGGAGTCAGACATTTGGGTAATGATATTGATAACTGACTAATTTATAGGATTACCCTTTGCGTTAGTAGTCCTGCAGTTTCATTTTAGATTTCTGCACTTTGAAAATCAAACAGACGAGGTAAAAGCAAATATTGACATATCCATAACTTGCGCCACAGTAACGCATATTTTCTCATTTAACCTAAACCGATGTTGATAAATAAGGTGTCAGTTTGTGGCTAAATATTATTATTTTATTCTTTACTTACACTAGTTTGTGGCTGAAGTGCCATTGGTTTCGTGAGACTTTTTTCTGATTAATATGGTGCTATTACAATCTATCGTCATGGCAAAATAACATCAGGATTACAGTAAAACTGCTAGGAAATCTAGGAGACTACAGTCTACAGTTTTCCCGTCTCAGTAGCTGCTGTGGACATTAGTGTTTCATTTTCACTTCAATGGCCTATGGAGACCTGTACCTATGTATCTAACATTGTTACACCAGGAACATAATAATGATTATAGAAGGATTGTTCTACGCTTGGTTTCGGTTATGTAAGGCCTTAGGCCAATTCAAAATTGAATTCATAATGATTATTAATGATATAAACAATATGATGTTGTTTTGGACATCATACACGTATACCTAATGTGACATTGATGCCTGTAGGTACGATACATTGTGCAGTACTCGGAAGGATAACTACGTAGTATTTAGCGTTAATTTTATTGTAACCACAACAATACCTTGGTCCAAATTCGTCATGCCGTTGATTGATTACATACTAATAATAAATCAAATTCGTTAAATACGTTTTACATAGCTCTTCTTATAAATTGATTTCAGAAAAACTTCTTCTTCATTCTAAAACGCGAAAGAAACTGTCTGTCTGTCTATTTGTTACCTCTTCATGTATTCATAACTTAACGGCGGAACGAATGGAACTTAGCATTCAGATAGAACATGTCCTGGATTAGGACAGGTCCTTTTCATCCCGGGAGTATGTTCCATTGGGATAGTTTTTTTTTACTTTAACGCGAGCAAAGCCGCTACCAGTAACTAATTTTCTATAAATTAAAAATTCAGTGTTGTCTCTAGCCACTGGCTTCATTTTAACATACCGTTGATAAGGCTCCAACTAATGCAAGCGCAATTTGAGTACCTAGTTGAATTGCTAGCGCCATTTGATTTCCAGACGATGGCTCACAGCCCTAATTCTACACATTATTTCTTTCAATATTATGATTATGACATGTGTGTTAAAAAAAACTTAAAAGTGGCACCAGTGACGGAAAATTTAAAACCGCTTATTTTGGTATGGTCAAGTGAAGAGGAGAGATGAAATGCACGTAACTGAAAGAGTTATGAAAATATAAATGTGGATGGATGAACAGGGAGTCCATCCATCCAGACAGCAGTCCAAAGAAAAGATTGATGGATTGTTTTAAGAGTGATATGAAAGAAAAGGGAGTTAGTCATAGCGTGACGGCTGATAGGACAGAATGGAAGAAAAAAACGTGTTGCGCCGACCCCAAGTAACATGGGATATGGGCAGGAAGATGATGATGATGATTATGACATGTGTGTTTAAAAGTACCACGACTAAGTAAAAATACTTTTTAAAACCCAATCAAAACTAAATCCAAGTATTTTAATGACGTCCACCTAAATTATGAAGAAACCACGTCAATAATACTTAATTAATTTCGAAATAATTCACCGTATGCCGATGAGTCAAGCTGTGCGTGCCATTTTATGTAAACAGTTGACCCAGATGGCTGTATAGGAGTGTGACATAGCTCACCATAGATCACAGTGCCACAATTAACTGACCTTGTCTATGGTCATAGGCTGTAAACTGGCTTATCTACACATCGGAGACCATTATTGTCCAAAACTGTTTGTTCTGTTAGGTAAGGTTAAATTTGGAGGTCTTTAAATACTTAGCAGTTTGTTGCCATAACGGGTTGAGTCTATGGGCCTACTTATTGAGGCAAGTTTAACTTGCATCGTGGAGACATGCAGTAAACCGAATTTAGAGTTTAAATGGGTACCTATCTAGCTATTAGTTGGCAAGGACAAATGCATTTTAGCTAAACAACACGATTTTTTATATGAAACTTGAGTTAGTTACTGGAATTCCTGCTTTATTACCTAAACCAACAGATCAAGCAACGTCAATGCGAGCTTCAAAGAAAAACTGTATCATAACTTTAATATAAAATAAGTAACATTTTATTTCTAGGAGCTTTGTGGCATCATCACTTTAGTATTCCACCATGCAATTTTCTTTTATAGATTTCTGAATAGGAAGCGCATATAACTAAGAGTTATTCATTTAAAAGGCGATGGATAAAAAGGCAGTCCAAATTAAAACTGGATAGGTTGTGTGAGGAGTGATATGAAAGAAAAAGCGAGGCAGTGACAGCGTGACGGCTGGCAGGACGGAAAGCAAGAAGCAAGATACAGATTTTCTGAATTAATAATAAAAATGTTTAAACAGTTCATCCTAGTAAGAAACCAACTGCAATTTCTAGGGCGTTATCGAACATATTTACTTGTAAGATCCAGGCAGGTGCGACGTTAGCGAACGTTCATACGTGGCCTTAATTATAGTACTAAAATAAATGTTATATATATTTTTACTCTTTCCATTATCGGCAATTCCATAAACGCTCCATTAAACCTAGAACCAGTTCGTAAGTAGGCTATCTATCAGGTAAGCTGAAGAGTAAGCAGTTGGCTCGTCAAGAGCGCATGTTCGCCAACGCGACGCGACACTGGCTACACTGTTACTGGGTCTAGGTTGCTGATTAGCGATACTCAACGTGTTTCTTTTACGGGCCGCATAGAAATGTTTCTATATTAGCTAACTAGCTTTTGTCCGCGGCTATGCTGGCGTTAAAGTAGGTAGCCCAAGTCTAGGTCTCCAGGGTTCAACCAAATTCTTTACCAAAATTCATCGAAATCGTTTTGGTAACTTTCGCATGAAAGCGTAACAAACCCTCTTTTGCAATAATAATAAAAGTTGGGATTGGGATATTTGTTCGCGGCTGTTCTATTATCCTCACTGCACCCAATAGCATACCTACTCCCAAGAGATTAATCTCACCGAAAAAAAGGTCAGGATCCACCATCAACCATTGTGAGTCTCTTGGGTAAACGGACATAAATAGCCTTATCATTACGGGTTTCTTTTCTCGTCAATGGTAAACTCCTTAGATTGGTTGAGCCCAGTAGGTGGCTATGTTAATTACAGCATTGGTGGTGTTTGCGCCTTACATCACTATTTGGGCAAAAAATATAAAAATTGAGCGGATATCCCTAGACGCAGGGTGCTGGTTTAAAATAGTGGACTGTGTGGGGGTGCGGGGGTTGAAAAGAGTATGTAGGTATAATGTATGTGACCATGCAAATGCTATGCGAATTAGGTCGACGAAATTATGACATTGGACAAAAGGAAGCAGGTAGGATGCATGCAGCACTAACCTCGATTCACCGTCACTAATGTCCTCTACGTCGGCAGAAGGTTCGAGTCTTGCAGCAGGGCAAGGCGGCACTGACGTTTTCACCACACGTTACATACTTTTTCTTCGTGTTTTAGACGACAGAACCCCTGTTCTAGCAGTCTTACAAAAGGCGGTTCATATAACATTGTTCGCGGCAAAGATGCATTCGCGGCATTCATCAAGTCCCCCAAAGTTCTGGCGTATGGGCACTAACGGGTTTACGTATACCGGTCTACAAATCCGAAACTACAAGACTAAACGAAATTTTCCAATTCACAAGAAAGTTCAGCGGCCCGCAAGTTAAGAGCCACTTATGGATTCATTAACTGCGGCTTTTTCTATCGATTCTACAAGGTTGACACTATCAGCTTGCTCTAGACATCCTATTTATATTCAGGGTTCTTTAAATAACACGTCGATCACTTCCAAATAAAAAGCCGAAGAGCCGCCGAATTCTAGAGCAAAAGTTCTGAACAGCGTCGAACCATGGAGAGAACAGATATCAGAAGAGCAAGTACTTCTTGTTCCTTCTGGTAATTAAAGCTAAGATTGGATATTGAAATCCCTTTAAAAAATCTCTTGCTTCATCAAGAGATTTCAACCCATATCTTCCTCCGGAGTGTCTTTGAAGGAGTTCTTATGTAGGTACCTACTAAATAACGAACTGATAAACATCGACCCAATAGGTTTCTGGTACTCTTTCTCTGTCAATTCCCAGCTAAAACACTAGGAAGTGGAAACGGGCGGACGTTTCAGAGGATTTTTTTGTAAACGTTAAGGTTCCAAAATTGCAGTGTTGTCAAAAGAAAAGTCATTTATTCAAATAACCTGAGGGCCTCATTTGAATAAATTCCCAAGGTACTTGTAATTTTGACTTTGATTTAGAATCGGTATAGGTAATAGGTCCCTAATATTAAATAATCCGCCAACATCATATTCTATGTGAAGATCTGGTGGTCATCTATAAAACGAGACGACAACGTATTTCGTAGTACCTATGAGCTTATGACCTACTACCACGTATGGCCTAAAGCGGTATGCAACATCTGTATAAATATGTGAAATATTCCATTACATCAATATTAATTTTCTTTTGAGGTGAATTATGCAATGCAGACATAAATTAACGGCTTGCATCTGATATGATACGAAATATGCATTTTTGCATAATTTGTGAGTTCATCTCATCGATTAAGGATGCCATCTTTTTAAGTTCACTACTGAAAACATGCTTGGCTTATTAGTCGGGCACTCTTGCGCTAGAGATATTAAATATTAAGGAATGGATAGTTAGATCAAAAAACAAAAGCATTACCCATAACATTGGCAGGTGCATGTCCGTGGTTGTGACAAGGACTCTATTAATCAGCATAACTCGAGAAACACAGCACTACGCTATTTTTATAGACCCACAGGAAGTGCGAATATAAAGCCCTTTCTTCAGTTGAAAAATCAAAGGAAGACAAGTGTGTTAAAACAGCAAAAGCGCATGGTTTTCAAAATTTTTGCTCTGCTCATATCTATGAAAAAAGGCGTAGCCTTGGGGAGCCTACCTATATTTAAGCCATTTACCGCAAAGCAAATAAGATAACTACTAAAATAATAAAAAAAACATCATTTACTTGCCTTATGGGCACTGCGTAATTAATCAAAATATTCAAAGTAGGTAGGTTAACAAAAAAATACCTAAAAAAACAACCATTTTATTAAACAGGTGTTTTAACTATGGCTTCTGCAAACGGTTAAACATACTACTAAGAAGTACCTATTTATTTACGCAATGTTTATTACCAACCTGCCATATGTAGCGTACATATGGCATGTCGTACCTCAGCGCATTACCAAAAGACGGTGATTCATAAAGAGGCTAATGAAGAACATTTTGACTCACAATAGGAAGTCAGTTCGGAGACAAGTTACTCAACTCGAAGACGCATCGAGTTGGTATTTCGAAGTTCCAATTTACGACACGGAAAGCTCGCAATTTTTATTTTGGCTGCTTTTGTATTTTGACACTTTCCATATACACTATCAGATCAGAATACACTGCCTGTTTTCATGACCCATCATTAAATCTACTTCATAAAATTCCTTCACTGATAGAAAATGCACAGCCTAAACCGCTAGTTTTAGGAGCATTCAATTTTGAGTGATTCCCCTATAGAAAGCAACGAAGGTAGGATTTAAGGAAAGATTTTTGAAAATACTTTCAATAAAACGCTTACAACAGGGGATTCAAATTTGTAAGAGCATTCCCCGTTTTTTGCCGATGTGAATCCCATCGGGCTCATCCAGCTTGGATTAAACTAAATTTAGAACTCAAATTGAAGTACTATCTTTAATTCACTTCACGGCATCGATTTCAGTTGCACAAACATCGCATTTCACACGCATGCGCGTCATAGTTTCCTTCGTAGATTTTTTTTTTATAAACGCATCTGCTTCCGGTGATGTCATTAGTGGTGCAGTGTATATGGAAATAAGCTGATAAAAGCGCAAAACTTCTAATATTATGCCAAAATAAGGAGAACTCGGACAAAGATAATGTATAAAGGAAAATGTAAAATATGAATAGCAAAGCCTTATAAGTTTGCATAGCCCTACGTCAGGGGCAAATCATATTGAGTGAAAGATGATAAAAGGGATTGGAAAGAAATTAACTCAGAGCTGGCGACTAAAAGAAATTCATGGAAGATGTGGTGCGGAGTGAGGCGTCCACAAATAAACCCTCAAGAAAAGATGAAATACCTGTTAAGCAGAACACAATTGAGACCTATGTAAACGAAGACATCATAAGTATCTGGTATTTAGATAAATACCTAGTTTTAGCATTTACGTTGCCAGAACATTACGACTAACAAGCAACCATCAACCGGAATACATTCATAAATCTCGCTTTGTTACTATTCTCAACGAAATAGAAATGTGCATAGCAATACATTGACGTCTTTCGGACTTTCAGACGGACATGTGTATGAAACGCTACAAACATAAAATATATTGGCATTGCAGGAAATTCTGCTTCCCCAAAATAAAAGGGTATCCGCCAGACTCGCGTGGTAATAGATTTTATAAAAAGATTCAGGTTGAAGATTTTTGAAGAATTATTGGTCCTCAGGTTGGCCAAATGAGTTGAGATTGATGAGATGAAATTGTTGCCATCGCGTATAGAACTTGAATGGGGCTATCACAGGACCGTGAAGATTCGCTCAAGAGAAAGATATACAAGTGGCAGTCGTGGAAGTCGAGCTAAAGATGCAGATGGTAATTCAAGATCTACCGTTTTTACCAATAAAATTAGCACTACCTAAGTGGGTCAATAAAATTCTAAAATCGATACAGATATTCCAGGAGAATCGACCTTGACGAGACCTCTTTACCATCTTATAAAACGTGTTTTAAAAATCATTAGTTTATCAAATCGCAGCTCATCAATTGAGAGCAATGCAGCACATGTAACATACGACTATTTCTGTCCGCCGGCGTGCTCCGGCGCATGCCTGAAATAACTCGGTTTCATCATAACAGACAATCGACTTGCCTACAGCTTTTTATTTTCATACTGCACGTTCATGTGCCAGTTTAAAAACGAGCAAAGGAACGTTTAGAATCTTGGTTAAATGGTGAATGAAGGAACGTTTAACGTAGGACCTGCTTGAGAGGGGAGATTTTTTGTTGATGGGTATAATGTAAACAGGGGTCGACTCTATCAAAACTTACACTGGGAAGTTTTGTGGACATGCTGTTAGTATGTACTTTTAACATACGCGTACCAGACGGCCAATTTTTATTTTATTTTTTTTTATTTATGGTAGGTAAGTATTTCAGTAGTCAAGGAGGTAGTTTTGCATCCGTCCCAAATCCTGGCACCTATTTGCACCTACTAAATAAACTATGCCCTTTCAGCCTTGTGAATAGGATCTCACTCGAGGTGGCGACCAGCTTTTAGACTATTACAATGACTAATCAGTCGGTCAAATATTATTTAATTAATAATTATTTAACAATATTCTGTAAAACTAACATAAAAATCAGCACCCAGACTTTAAAAAAAAGTGATTGAATGGCTTTAGCACTGATACCTGGAAATCGGCCGTCAGCCCAAGCTAGTAGGTATGCGTATGTTAAAAGTACATACTAACACTACTCTATCCCACCCATTTTAGAAAATAAGGGAGCTCTGGGATATTAGTCCATTTAGATAATGACAAGATTCAGCTTCATTCTCTGAAAGGTATGGTTTCTTGTTCAGAATTATTTTATCTATGGGATGACTCCCATTTCCATCTATCAACACTAGTTATTTAGCTAGGTATATGCTACTATCCAGGGCAACAAGAGTTCAGGTGTCCATCTCTCTCAAATAGGAAGATATTGATAGATATATCTACCTACATCTTCTAAGACTTCAAGTTGTGCCTTGCGTTTTCCGTTCACACATTCGACACTAGATAAGCTTATTTAGCTATATCTAGATGTAGAAGTCCAAGTCACTATAATAGCCTATAATTACAAGGCTGCGACAATAACACGTGTTTAAGATGACTACCGCATCGTTACAAATTGTTAGCACGCCGCCAATGCAACGTCTCTACCCCAAGCTACCGATCCGACGATTGAATAGATACCTATCATTCAGCCAACCCGTTCCGGATACATCTCGAAAAGGCAAACATAAAACTGACACCTCTATTATGATAAATAATTCATCCTGACCTTGTCGCGAAACTGACATAGTGCTGTAAAAGCGCAGTGGACAATGCATAATGTTGCAACTGCAAGGGACAACTAACGGCGGCCGCTGCGGCGCCGACCTCCGACCGACTGGCGCGAACTCGACGGCATGTTTTCTACCATTTATGGCAGTCGCAGACCCTGATAACGTTTTCACAAGTATATACAGAGTGTTAACGGCTGTCGCGCTGCGTTTTAATCGAAATAATTATCTCATAGCAGTGCGTAAGCTTGGAGACGTGCGCATAAGCAGTATTATTCATATTTTTGCTTTCCGTAGGAACTAGCTCTAAGTATAACCATTCTTTTATAGAAAAAAGTTAGTGGCATCTTTGAAAATTACTAAGATGATGCTACATGTGCAATGAATAAGTACTTGGACTAGAAATTTAGGTAAGCGGTGATGTCCTGGACACTAAATTAAAAAGGAACCGGGCACTTTAGACTCAGCTACAAGAATGCACAAACAAAGCTAGGCTTACAGGCCAGGCGAAATAAAATTTCCTAGATTTAAACAAGAGCTAACATAACTCCTAAATATCTACAATCTAGGTACTCAGGTAAACTAAAATTTTAAAGATTTTAAATTTGGATTTAAGAGTGTTTCCACCAAACCGCCAAAGTAGCTGTATCAAAGTAGCCTAATATTTGACACTCGGATTTAGGTCATTTTTTAAACTAGTTCATTTAATTTCAATTTCATTTCTGATTGAAAGCTACCAATACTATCACCAAGGTCTTTTATCCCGGGATAATTAATGTTTCCTATGGGATTAAGACACGGAAAAAAGCTAGTCAATAAACAAGGCTCGGGGTGATGTCAGGTCAGTGGTGTCTCACCAGTCATAAGAAATTCCGATCGAATCTCAACATTTTTGCCCATTTATCGCCACAAACGCGGACAAGCGCCGATATAATTAACATTTATCGTAATTCTCACTTACATAATAGTAATTCGTATCCTGTTTACTCAAGCATATTGTTAGCATCTCAACGTCGACGTGCAACACATTATACATTGCAGCCATATGTTGTGGAGCCTTGTAATGCTTTATAAAGTTAATTTAGTATTATTGTACCGGTATGGTCAACTAGGCATGTGGTACATTTGCCAATCATTGGACTAGTCGATGACTAAGCGAAGAAAATATTTTCTGTTTCTACAATCCTTCGATAGGTATGCCTAGTTATTTTGTCGAGACTATGAATCTGATGTAGTGCGATAATGCTACGTGCTTTATCGCGGTAATTCATCGCCTTAGGACATGCATAAGAACGGCTAGTATTATCTAGCCCAGAGTATGCGGCAGAATAGAAGGGAGTCTCATTGTTTTTATTTCAATGCCTTATTCAAATAAAAAATCTAATCGCAGCTTAAAATTCCATTTAAACTTATTCATTAGCCTTATTCAGAAATTGCATAGTAGCAGCTTAATAATCCGAAATATTGTTATAATATAAATTAAATGGTTACGAGATCATCAAAACTTATAAGGGTCGGGCGGCCATGTTTGTCACGGACGAGTTTTCCCGCGCTGACTCACAACAGCTACCAGTCTTGTATGGCATTTATAAACGTGTAGCAATTAAAACGTAATATTCAAGTGTATATAGGAGATTATTTATCGTCGTTTTTATAATAAACACCTATAAATATTTTCACGGTTTACTAATCTGATCTCATTATAAAGGTGAAGTTGAAATGTATCAGTTACTTTCTCATTAAAATTAATTGATGTTTTTGCTCTACACATTTTTACAAATAATTAATTAAGTGCAATAATTATATGCTTGCATAATACGCATGTTGGCATTTACAAAATAATGAAACAAAATATTGAAGATTCAAAGTCATTTTTATTTAAACAGTCAACTTAAAATTTGGTACTAGGTACATACTACAGTATTTTTCTATGATACTCGGGCGTCGCATTCCCGTAGTCTTGCAAATTAAACAATGTAGATCTATTAGTCACCATATACTTCAGGAAGTCTTGTATATGCATCAAAACGTGCTGCAAAGATTTCTCATCTAAAGCCGTATAGGCCAACATAGGTCCCATCTTCGCAAACAATCTGAGTAAATGTATGGAGCCATATATTGTGGCCATTGGGGTGTCAGGGTATTCTGTTAATATCTCGCTGTACTGGGGTCGTTCAAATTTATAGAGCAGTTGTGATCCTAATGTCGCATTGAAGTACTCCTTGATGCCATCTGTGATGTCAATTAATACGGACTCCTTAGCTTGGTTGTGGGACTTGCTGCTCTTCTTAAAAGCCAGGTAGTTGTCCACAATCTGTGACACAGTGAGCTTGGCAGGCAGAATGGCCAGTTTCTGTTGCCGCGTGATAACGTCCCAGTCGTCGACGAGCCATACCTTCAGTTCTTCCGGGATTTTGATCTTCACTTCTACCTTTGCTAGGTATTGCTCTTCAGATTCGATTGATAAGTCCAACCGGCCGCGTTTTTTCCTGATAAAATATAAATGATTTATTTCCATCTTTAGCTTGTTGATGGTGATAAGTAGGGATATTTTTTATCATGGACCTCTTAATTAAATCGGCTTGTAATCAAAACAATTTAAGTCATTTTAAATCAACAATCAATGTAGGTATTGAAAGACAGGGGTGCAGGTGTTACAATGTATATAATAATGCTAAATCACTGGTAGTCACTTAAAAAATTAAAATGTAATATAATAGAAATGGCTAAGCAACATGCAAGTAAAAAAACAAACGCTACCAAGTGCATAAGCGAACATGCAGATTAACATACAAACAAAACACAGAAAAAGCAAGCAAGCATGCAAGTCAGCCTTTTTAGTACAAAACCAGGCAATGAAGCGGGAAAGCAGACATCATGCAAATGAGTGTATTCTCCTCCAGAAGAACAGGCTTGGGACTTTTACAATCCGCGGCAGAAAAATCGTGCAGACTTTACGAAACCACTAGCGCCATCTGTTATCATTTATTGGATCTTTTTACACAAAATCAACATGTTGAAGTGATTTCTTGGATGTTGTTTTTAATCTTGAACCCTAATACGGTTTTTCAGGAATTCTGGGTGAATTACACAGACAAATAACACAGGCACAAACAGCTAATTCAGGAACCATGTTTACATTAAGCGTGGGGATCATTAAAAAAGAAAGAAAAAGTATAGTCATGGAACTGACCTGCATATAATAATAATACACAAATTAAACATACAAAAAAACTAAACCACCCAACCAACCAACCAGCGTAAGATTGTAATATATCGCGTGAAATTGTTTTTTTCTCAATAAGACAGATATATTGGGAACTCTTGATTTGGATGGGATTTATTTTATTCAAAATTATCAGTTCACAATATGTCGAGAAATTATAATCTAATGTTGCAATTATCCAGACAAATACATGCACATACTGTATGTGGTAAACTATGAAGCAAAGGTTAAAAAGCCATTATTGGATTGGATAAGATCATGTAAACCCAGACCAGCACCCACTCTTTTGTAATTTTTTTTATACTCGGTGAGTATAAAATGCTAATTGTCAAAAAAAAATAATTAAATTACATTAATGAAAAAAATATGCATAACCTCCTTGTCTACAAACCAGATCCATTTCTAACTTGCTTGTCATACTAGAAACTCCCATCAATATAACAAAAAACTTACTTGGGCTGATCAGAGCCCGAGTCGGCTGGGGTATCTTTGCTCTGGGCCTTCGTTGCTTTAGCTGGTGCTGGAGTGGCTTCCACTTCTTTACCTGAAACAGATTTAGTAGAAAAACTGATTTAAGACTAAAAGCCTTCTGTTTAACTGAAACTGCGGTAGGTTATTGTGTTACAGGAGGGCTGTAAATGAATATCTGTGGGTGTATAGTGTTGATGTTCATATCATACCCTCCATCGTGCATCTCTATCTTAGGCACTATCTCAGTTTAGAGAATCTTATCATCTCAGTTTTATAGACCCTTTGGATACCCAATGTGACTGCGCCCCTGTTTAGAACATGAGCCACATGTTGTAATGCTACAATTCCGATACATCCTCACATTGCACATTGGGGGACTTAACAAATGTCTCCTATGCTGGAATTAACTTAGGCATCTATAGGGCCCAAACAAATGAAGGAGTTCCCCATCAATACAAAAAGTAGTTAAGGGAAGAGAATAACATAAGAATCAATATTTATGAATTTGAATCAATATATTATTATATAAATAAGAATCAATATATGTCACCGGAATATTACAAAAATCTGTAAGATTGTAATAAATCTTTTTTAGATTATTATTTCTCGATATATTATGAAAATATTGTTTTTTATTCAATCAATCCCATCCTAATTCAATAGTTTACAAAATATCCGTGTCTTATTAAGAAAAAATAGTTTACAATTTCACCCGATATTTTACAATCTAACGGCATTTGCAATTTTCCAGTAACATATATAAAACTCTTCTGTTACAGGTGACTGACTGACAAAAAAGCTGAAATTTGGCATGTAGGTTCTTTGGGGAGTGTTGCGGAGCACTAAGAGAGAATTTTCCGAAATGCCTACGGAATCAGGAAAAAACAGGATCTGCGTGTACGAAGTCACAGGCAAAAGCTAGTCTTAACATAAAAAAACATATTGAGCCAAATTGATAACTTCCTTCTTTCTTTGATGTTGGTTCAATATAGATATCATCCTCATCATCTCAACCAAAACGTCTCCACAACTGGACATGAGCATCTGCAAGCTTTGCAACACGGCTGAATGGATCTGGATGAAATTGGGCAAAATCCAGATCCAATCCAGATGACAATCTATCTCGATTGTCATCTGGATCTGGAATGGCACATATTTGCATGATTTTTTAGAAGATAATTTTTATTGGATAATCGTTAAAAATTACCAGCAGGTGTTGAAGCCCTGGACTCCTCTCTTGCTGGTGTGGCACTTGCCGCTGTCTCTGACTTGCGACCTTTAGCAGGTGCTGGAAAGTTTAAATTATAATAGGTAAACCAATTAGTACAAAGTGCATTATAACTATCCCTGATAAACTTATTAATTAGTGATAAGGGAAGTTGCATGATGAGCTATCATGCTAATAATTGACTCATTTATTGCTTGATTACAATAAACACACAATAGATTGTCTCGAAGATGCATTCAGGCATACAAAGGGCTTTCTATTTCTGTTATCTGATAAGAGGGGCAGTTTGGACACCTTTATTAAAGTATATTGTGTATTTATTACAAAATGTTAATAAAAGTCTTTTAAAAACAATTAACTAGTAAAATGTACTTGAATGTACTTTGTACGGAGACACAATACATCAAAATCCATTAAATAAATATGATCACCTATATCTGGAGGCCTGGCAACCCTTATGACAAGGGTCAGCTAAAATTGCATTGTAGCATAAATGTAAGAATGTAATGTAATGTATACATTACAGTGTCTGCAGCTTTAAATGTTGAATTAGATGTACCTATGTAAACAGTGACTTACTTTTCTTAGTCTTGGTAGGTTGGGCAGAGTGTGCCCTCTGGACCTCTTTCTGACGCTGCACATTCGCTTCATTATACTTCAGCACACGGCTTTCAGGAACCCATTCATCCCAACTGGAATTACATCATAGCATCTTTTTATTAAAGTTACGAAACAGGCAGGGAGAGAATACGTTGATAGAATATGCCTATAAATTTTAGCAAAGAGCAAATGTCTAAGATAACTTACTTTTTATTCCAACCGGCGTAATGTATTAGATATCTTACATGCTTATCCTTCGTCACAGAACTTTTGAGGCATTTTGCCTCGTAAATTAGAGGGCCATGAAAACATAGCACTTTTTCACCTGAAAGTGTTAAAGAGTATTACAAAAAATATCATCTATTAAACTATGCATGAATCACTAGGTATTACACTACAGTATGACTCGTATTGTAGTTAAAAATTGAAATTATCTTTACCATCAGCAAACTTTAACTTCGGTGCCATGTTTATTTTTATTTATTTAGGGAAGAGATATTACAAATGGCGACCGCCAATAGTATTTTTTTTTATTTACCCCGATGGGAGCTATAGTCTTTTGACCATATTGTTCACGTCTTCAATTTCTTGTGTTTTCCATTAGAATGTGGATGTAACACATTCTAATTGTTCTTGGAGTATCTGGTAACACATATATCGATTCTGCTTTTTCGGCAAGTTTTGAGTAAGGTAATCAATAAAACTATAAAAGTCTCAGCACCACTCAACCGAGATCGCGCCTATTTAAATTATTCCACATATTTTCCAGGTGCGTGAGCCCTTCAGACACATTAAAACAGCCGCTAAACTTCACTCGACAAAATCCCGCTAAAAACCCCCCGACCGCCAATAAATATTAAATTATATTTATCTGTGGTGATATAGTGCCCCACCACCATAACATGAAATGGATTTTAGTCGATATTGTAATGGTGGAGATGTATTACCGCGAGATTTAAAAATTAATTTCGTCTTTATCAAAAAAAAAATGACGACGTATTTCCTAAAACGCTCCATCGTCACATCAGATATCAATAAATAATCGGGATATGAACACTATTGGACAGAATCGAAGTTTTCGAAATCGTTAGATTTGGGGTACACCCACAATTTTCTCGTCTATTATTTGCCTATTTATGTCATCCTCCGAAGATCATGTTACAAACACAGACTACAATATAATATTGGTTACAAAGGACAGCGCTGTTAAGGACCTAACTAAAGGTTGTGAATAAAAGTATAGTGGACAGTAAACACTTATAATAATATGGTCTTAAATAACAGTATAATGTTGAAATTAAATTTCTCTGCGTGAACAACGCTATCCTCTCTAGGGCGCGGTGACACTCAACGATTCGTTTGTTTATTTTCTAACACTTTGAGCACAGCCAGGCTGTCAGATGGTTCATCAGGTTAATGTTGAGATCCAAGGGCGTACCCAGCTAGGGGCAGGGGGGGCAGCAGCCCCCCCCCCCCCCGGCGAATTTTATGGTGAGGTTCTTTCGAAAAAATTCCAGCCCCTGCAGCTTGGTTACGGCTCCAAAGGGGGCTGTGAGGCTGCCGTACACACACTGTCGACCTATCTAAATTCTGGCAAAGGAGAGGTCATCCTGAAGGTTGACATCAAACATGCATTTAATTCGGTAAACAGGGACACCTTGCTGGCAGAAGCTAAAAAAGAAATACCTCAAATCTTCAGTTTCCTCTGGCAATGTTATAGACAACCATCTAAATTACTATATCGGGACAACCTTTTGAAATCTGCAGTTGGCTGTCAACAAGGTGATCCCCTCGGGCCAGTGATCTTTAGTTTAGCTATTCACCCAATTATTCGACAGCTAAATTCTAAATTTAACGTTTGGTATCTTGATGATGGAACCCATGGAGGCGATGTAGAGACTGTCTTAAATGACCTACAATTTTTAAAAAATCAATTTCATTGCATAGGACTTGATCTGAACTTTTCCAAATGCGATTTTTTTTTAACGGACAACACTGACAGACTACTTACACTTCCAAAATTCAACACAATAGCCCCTGAAATCAAAATTATGGACAAAAGCTCTCTTCGTCTCCTTGGGTGCCCAATCTTTGAGAATTCTTTTCCAGATTTTGTTGAAGAAAAAATTCAAAATTTTAATGACGTTTCGGAAAAATTGCTCCAAATTAACATGCATTCGGCCATCACTCTTATTCGTTATTGCTGTTTCGGCCCAAAATTAATATATTTCCTTCGTGCTTCCCATTTATGGAAGCACCCCCACCTTTTGGACAAAATAGACCAAATTATCAAGCATACACTTACTTTAATTTTAAATGTGGCCATGGACGACATTGCCTGGGCGCAAGCAACCCTTCCCATCCGTATGGGAGGCCTCGGCGTCCGCAAAATTACCAGTATTAGTTTACCGGCTTTTATATCCTCGGTGTACGGCACTGATAAATTAATCAGGAATATTCTAGTTTCTACACTGATTGATTTTGATGTGCCGTACTTCACCGAGGCTGTGGAGGCCTGGAGACTCGCTTGCCCGAATTCAAATCCGCCCGACTACCCTTCATCCCAGAGACGGTGGGACGAGCCGCTCTGCAGGCAAGTTCAGGAAAAACTTATTGCCACATCAACTACTACTGCAGAGCGTGCGCGCCTGCTGGCTCTGGAGTCGGGTCTCTGGCTTCACGCACTACCGTCGTCGAACATTGGCACCATGTTCGACGATACTACTTTCCGCCTCACTGCCTGCCTGCGTCTTGGCGCTCCTTGTTGTTCTCCTCATCGCTGCCACTGTGGCGAAGTTGTCAACAGCCTCGGACACCACGGCCTGTCATGCAGCCGTAGCGCGGGTCGCATTGCGCGGCACGCGAATCTTAACGACATCATCCGACGAGCTCTTGTCACCGTCGGCTTTCCGGCTGTGTTAGAACCCAATGGCCTGGCACGCGACGATGGCAAGAGACCGGACGGCATGTCGTTATTTCCATGGAAGATGGGTAGGCCATTAGTGTGGGACGCTACTTGTGTCGATAATCTTGCGCCATCCCATCTTCCTAGCTCTTCGTGCTGTGCTGGCGCTGCCGCTGCGGCTGCAGAGAACCTCAAGCGGCGGAAATATAATAAACTTGTTGGTAGTTATATTTTCGAGCCGTTTGGGGTTGAAACTCTCGGGTCTTGGGGTCCGAGTGCACATAACTTATTTAAAGATCTCTCAAGGCGCTTAGTTGACACGTGACCCAAGGGCTGGCTTTTACCTTGGTCAAAGAATAAGCATTGCCATACTACGTGGCAATGCCGCCAGTCTTTTGGGTACCTACACTTCCAGTCGACAGCGATGCGGATGAATTTTTTGACGCCATATTTTAAGGTTTATTTAATTAGGAGATTTTATTTTTATTTCTAGTGTATATAGTTAGCTAAAAAAAATGTTTTGCTACTTTGAGTTACATTGTTGCAATTTTCTTAGGGATCTCAATTTAAAAAAAAAAAAATGTAGCCTATGTTTTACTAATGCAGCTTTCTAATGGCAAAAGAATTTTTAAGATTGGTTGAGTAGTTTTTGAGCCAAATCGTAACAAACAAATAAATCTTTGCTCATTTTAATATTAGTTTAGATCGATATTCCACAGCATTCGATTCGATATAATATAATTCATCAAGGGCCATCCATCTAGTGCCAAGTAGATGTATAACACTGCGTGAGGTGGGCCGAATAACTCCTTGCCCTGGAGTTGCATTAGGGAGCTGGTCGCGTGGTCGAGGCCTATTTGACGGCCGTCATCTACCCCGGTCACCGAAGAGAGTGGAACCGGCGAGAGATGTCGTGCGGTGTTCCACTGGGTTCGGTTCTGGGGCCGCTCCTGTGGGACATCGGCTACGAATGGGTGCTGCGCGGCGACCTCCCTAGCGGCGTAGTCTGCTACGCTGACGACACGCTGGTTCTGGCACAGGGGGGGTCGCACCAGGCGGCGGCCGACTTAATGACACGCGGGGTCGCGATAGTCTGGAAGGAACCGGCAATTGGGTCTTGAGGTGGCCCTGCACAAGTCCGAGGCCATGTGCTTTCATGGTTCTTGGACCAGGCCAGCGGGATCCCAAGTAAGGGGTCGACGATCAGGTATCCGGGGCTCGTTCTAGACAGCCGGTGGAACTTCGAGGAGCACTTCCGACGTTTGGCTCCCAGACCGGAGCCTGGCCGCCTTCAAGCAGCTCCTGCCCAATCTAGGGGGTCCAAACGCCTCTTGTCGGAGGCCCCATGCGGGGATCGTGCGATCCATGTCCCTTTATGGGGCTCCTGTGTTTGCTCTAACGTTGAAGGGGCGACCAGCCCGCCAGCTCAACGCGTCCAAAGGGTCATGGCCATCCGTCTGGCCTGGGGATACCGCACGGTCTCCGGCGAAGCGGCGAGTCTCCTTGCCGAATTACCGCTACGGGATCTAGGCGAGAGCCCTCGCGCACGTCTACGCGTGACGCGTGGAGGCGCTTCGCCGGGGCGAAACTCCGCTGCCGCGGCAAATTGCATCGCGGCAGATGGAGCTCCGGCAGGATACTATGGCGGTTTGGAGACTGCGACAATCGCGACGCAGCGCTGGGCATGCCACAATTGCAGCGGTAAGGCCCCTCTTTGGGGAGTGGCTGGAGAGCCGCCACGGCGTCCTCACCTTCCGCCTGACGCAGGTACTTACCGGACACGGCTGTTTCAGGAGGTACCAGTTTCGGATTAAGCGGGAAAACACGCCCGGGTGTCAGCAGCCAGAGCCTGCTAGGGTTGCGGTATTTGTTCGAAAGAGTCACCGCGGCCCTGGAACGCAAAGGGCTTTAGAAGGGACACGGATGGTTTTAGTCAGTAAAAATCTGACACGCCCTTCCGCTCCACCCAGAGCGGAAGAAGTCATTTGGCCATAAGACAGACAGCGATGAGGGGAGTTGGCGATCCACGTCGCAGTGTACATCGATTTGAAGCGGGGGCAATAACTTTCTATTCGCCATTTCATTCGGCAATCCATGTGGGGGCGACTAAAAATATTCGGGACGGATGTCCGCACCCGGACTCGTCGACGGCACACTGCATAGCCGTCGGCCATGGAACACAACAACCAGCGAAACAGGTATGAGCTGCCCCCCCCTAGCTCAAATCCTGGGTACGCCCTTGTTGAGATCTATGGAGTGTACGCCAACCCCTGAACCGTTTTGATTTTTCAATAACTCAAGACTGAACCCTTTCTTCCTCTGATGTTTGTATGCTACTTCTAACTTTTGTTGAACATAGGTTTATTCGGTGTTCTGTCACACGAGGCAGCGATGAGAGGTTGGTAGGTACTCAATCGCCCGTCCCAGGATGCCAGCGTGCGGTGCCAGCTAGCATGGTACCCCATATGCCTAAGTGCATAAGCCTGATGGCAGCTAGTGCTGCCTCCTGCTATATGTACAAATCTATCAATTATAGCTACTACATTTGCATCTGATTTTGAAGATGCACAAGCACTAAACTCTGGAAATTCAAATCAAGAAAAGGGATGTGAACATTTTTGTATAGGAGCTAATTATATTTATAATAATAATTGCGGCGCTGGAAAAAACATGTGTGTATGTTTATGTTTAGATTGTCATTTGGGTAGAGGACATCCAAACAAACAAAACATGTTAGCAACATGGTGCCCTAAAGTGTCACGTTGCCGAGGTTTGATTTACAAATTTTATAAAAACACTAGGTACTCTTTCGCGATTGCGATTTCGCGTCTGCTTATTTTTTCAATTTATGGCAAAATTAAGCTTTGAACTATTATTTCTATTAATCTAGGTAATGCATATATGCACGTAATAAATTTATTTATAATGATAGTCATTGTTCTCACTTTGTAACTTTACCTCCAAATATCTGGATAACGTGACACTTCCCAGGGCACCATGTTGCTAACATTTTTTGCTTTTAAAGTGTCCTCTACCCATATTTACAGGTTTCATCGTGTGCGCTGTGATTAATATAGGAAATGGGCCAGATAATGGATGCTCTAGCCCGAATAATTTGAGATTACTTGAAAGATTAGAGGTTCAGACTGTAAACGAAGTTAATTCATTAATTAAGTCATTTCTTTTTACGCCTTCTTTTCTTATTTTCTTTTCTTTTCCTAACATTTTCTTACTACGGACATATAATGGTGGTGGCTGAAACTAATTCGAAAGTGATTGCATTGCAATCCATATTAAGTATCTGTCAACTCGACCAAACTTCTATTAATAAAAATGTTTTCCCATTTATTGTTTTCGAGCCAAAAATATTGAAACTCATGCCCGAACAGCACTTCACGCGTCCTCGATAAATATCGGACACGTACTATCACCCATCGTTGAGTACACGCCCCCAATTCTACGCCTGATAACAAGTTCGTAAACAAAATAATATCACAAACTAGCTGCTTATTACATCATTACTCCGGACTACGAAAACTAGCAACCTTCTTTGGGAGGCACGGCCAGCGACTGGTAGCAAGTAGCAAGCTTCAGTTGGTTGCCGACAGCTGGCAGAGCAACACGTGTATTTTGTTACATTTTCCTATTTTCCCACGTCACAATGTCTGAGCAAGGCCCAGCGTTTGACGTCAACGCGATGACGTTGACTCGGTGGGTGCTCCACCAGCAGAGGACGGCACCAACGGCTACTGGAGACTTGACTCAGCTCCTGAACTCTATCCAGACCGCTGTCAAGGCTATTCAGTCGGCAGTGAGGAAAGCCGGTATCGCTAAACTGTTCGTATTTTTTTTATTTACCTACTGTTGCTATTTGTATCTACCTACATCATTGTGGGACATTGCATTGCAGCTATGATAACGTTACTTAGTTTTCATCAGAATTAACGATTTTGACAGATTATGTGCACTTTTTATGAAACTATCCCGCCGCTTTAAGCCAATGAAAAATATTTAGGTAGGTAGTAGGTACAGACACCTACTTATTAAATCTATTGCAGCAGTACTTTTTTACTATTTAGATTATATAATTTGTGGCTTCTCCACGCCTGTGAGCCTGTCAAGAAAGCAAATAATGTATTTCATGTTTATATTATTTAACGATATCAATGCAAATGATGGGAATCTGACCTTGTCCCTCAGGGTGCGTTCAAAGAGCTAAAATGCAAACATACATATTTAAATAAACGATGTCTCCAAAATTTAACATACCTCCGAGTCATGTTAAAACTGTTGCAGAATCATTCAAGTTGTTTTCTCATAAGTACCTAGATATTGCTCAACGCAGTTTGGTAATGCATTTGCCACACCTCCAAAGCCGTGGCAACACGTAATAGACACACCCACAACCGGACAAACGAGTTGTAATCAAAACTAGTTGTGCCAATCGAATTTTACCTTTAAACAAGGAAATAACTCACAATGAACTTTAATTTTAAACTGGTTGCCATTTGTTGCTGCAGTTCCGGGATAGAGGTACCATGCTCCAAATGTTATCCAGTACCTACTTTACTTTTGAACTCTATAGGTACTCATAATGAGCCATTTAGCCTATAGCAGTCCACTGCTGGTCACCATAAATCTCTCCAATCGCAAGCCATTTCAAAATATCAACTTGGGCCAACGTAATCCACTGCTTTCTTTTCGTCCATGTCTATTGACTGAGCTGGGTTTCAAATCTCGTGATTTCAGTGTTAGTCCACGGTGAAAGTTGTTCATAATGATGAGTACAACGGCCCTTTAAGAGGTATTGCGTTTATTATATTACAGGTAGTATGAAATAACTTTAATTTCGGAAGTCGGTGTTAAAATACGAAGAAACAACCAAAAACACCGACTTCCGAAATTAGAGTTATTTTATGTTTTGTAGTGGTAGCCCACACCTTTTTCCAGTTATTTGATTTAAAAACCATACCTACTACCATAGAAATATAAAAAACTCTACTACTGAACCGATTTTAATGAAATTTCTAAGGGAAAGTAATTATATCCTTTCATTTGTCTATAATATGTATGTATTTAGAAATATATAAGTATGTTTATCAGTTGTCTGGTTGCCATAGTACAGGCTCTGCCTAGTTTGGGATCGGATGACCGTGTGTGAGTTGTCCCAGGATATATTATTATTATTATTATTATTATTTAAAAAATAATTTTTCAAGTCGGTTCATAAATGACGGAGTTATGACTATGGGGTAACTAACACAAAAAAACAACGGGATAACATCCTCCTTATTTTGAAGTCGGTTAAAAGAAAAGACGGCACTTAATATTACCTACTTATTTTTGTCACCAGGCATGGAATATCCGGGGACACTAATGTCCAAGGCGAGCAGGTCAAAAAGTTGGACGTGTTGTCCAACGACCTCTTCATCAACATGCTCAAATCTTCCTTCACCGCGGGCTTGCTGGTCTCTGAAGAGAACCCCACTGTTATAGAAGTAAGTATCCTGGTGAAACCATACAAAACTAATAATTGTTTAGACTTCTGGAGCCATAAAATCAAAACGGCACCCGTTTTCGACGACATACTAGCAATCAACTAAGTAATCACTTCGATAGACCCTTAGATATATTGAAACTTGGATCTAGAAATACGCAACAAACAACTTGTTTAATGAGGTGTCAATTAACGAGAAATATAAGATTTTAATTAGGTAGGTAACGCGTTAATGAACAGACCTACAGATAATATTATGTCTACCTTATGCTGACCTCTTTATTTCTTGCCCTTTGCACCAAGTCCTTACGCGTCTGTCAATCGAACAACGTTTTTATAAATTCTTAGAAACATTATTGACAACTCCTTTGACATATTTTTATGTTTAAGTTATCAGTCAGGGTCAATATTGTAGCACAATGTACTGATATAGATAGCTGCCGCACCGCCTTTACTAAAAATAAGTGTACGTTCAACTAGAATCTGTTAGGTACCTACTTTGTTGAATATAAAACAATAGAATTACATCTGGTTCAAGCCTTACCAAATCACACTAAGTTGTGATAGTTTCACGCCATATCAAATGCTAGAAAATCTTAAAATTACATAGGCACTGCCGCCCGCGCCACTTTTGCCTGATTAGTGATTAGTCTTTTTCTAATAATGTCAAGGTAGGCGACCTTGTCTTTGGTAAAAAATATGTCCAGTCAAACCAGATTCTACATTGAATATTAATACCGGCTTGCCGATCTAGTATCTCCAATCTCAAAATAGAAAAAAAAATGCTATCTGCCTCAGTCTGTTACTCCGTTTACCTAGATCTTCTAAACTACGAACTTTGACATTTACAGTTTATACTAATAGAAATCTATACATATAATAAATCAGCTGGAACGGTTGTGTCTGTACATTTAAAAAAAATACTGAAAATGGATTAAGGGCGATAAAAAAGGAACATACAACACAAAAAAAGATTTTTTGGATTTTTTTGTCGTTACAATATAATAGAAAGAGCGATAAACGAGGTAGGTTGGTATGTATAATTTGAACCCGCGAAAAGCCGGGGTGGCTAGTTAGTCATTGGACGCAAAGGGCATTAGGAGGAACACGGATGGGTTTTAGTCAGTAAGAGTCTGACACTCCCGTCAGCTAAGCCCAGAGCGGATGGAGTCATTTGATGATTTCCCATCATTCAAAAACAAAAAGTTAGGTATCCATTTATACCTTATTTGTTGGACACCATACACACGAGCAAAATTCGTCCTACTGCAGGACCATGCGCGTGCAGTAGGCTACAGTAAGGGTAGGCCAGCTCATACATGACCAAAAAAAAAAAATACTCACAACATTATTCAGGGTTGAAATCACGATACTGACGATGCGAAATTTCGTCGTCTCGAAATTCGCATCGTCAGTATCGTGATTGATAGCCTACTGCACGCCCATGTGCATGACGAACGCCTCCTTTCTTTCCTTCCACTTGATTCGGTCTACAGCCACCTAAGACCAGCCAACATCATCCAGTCATCTCTTTTGAACCTATTTGTCAAAATCTAAGTTCCTTATTCTGTTTCACAGGTAGAAAGTGACAGGCGTGGTAAATACGTGGTATGCTTCGACCCACTGGACGGTTCCTCCAACATCGACTGTCTGGTTTCAGTTGGCTCCATCTTCTCTATATTCAAGTAAGTACAAACTGTCATGGCTATCTCTCTTTTTGGAGCTCCACAGAGCGTTAAGGTAGGATATGATGCACTGCGTGTGATTTCGAAGTGGACAGCGCACCTACATTTTTCAAAACTTCGCTTTGTCGCTGGACGGGGGGACGAGCGCCCAGCGGAGGTTTCGTTACAGTGTTCCGTAGGTTTCCCTTCAGGTAGATACAGAACCCTAAAAAGCGTAAAAAATTTCAAACCCTTTGTGTGACGCTTCTTCAATGGAATGAACTGGAACCATCGTATAGTATGTGTATGGGTAAAGTAGATGTCCCTATAAGTAGGGAAAAGATCGAAACCTAGACAAAGTGGTCTTTCGGTAGGCCTTAACTATGCAGTGCATAGGTGTATGATAAGTTGTATGAGGCACAATCATAAAATAGCTGTCATGAAAAGACAATAGACAATTCAATAAACAGTTATCAAATATGCACTGATTTCAAAGGTTCACAGTATAAAGATTAGATAAAAGTAATTGCAGTTTAACACCACAATAAAAAGTAATACTTACATGTTACGATAAATACTATTCTTCATAAATTTGCCTCATGAAGGAAAACCACAACAGTAACACAAAAATAACCGCACTAATTAGAAAACTGGCTAACTTAATATTTTTGTCGAATAAAAGTTATTCTTTCTGGCAGAACCAGAGTGCTGTATTTAAACCCGTTACTCTCCTTCTGTCGGGTAGTTACGAATTAACAACTTAGTACCTAATACTCGAGATTAGTAGCAAAATCCTAAGTTGTAAATTTCTGCTCTACGATCGATGGTGCCTGCCAGTACCAGAAAAGGCCATGCAAATAAAGGTAGGCATACAGCCCGAAAGACATTTTGGTTGTTCCTAGAGTAATCAGCTAGGAAATACCGGCCTCATCTAGTTTAATCTGTACCAATAAACCTTTTTACAAAATATTTAAATATAATGTTTTTTATAAACCAAAATTTTTCGTTATTCCCTTCCAGAAAGAAGTCAAAAGGCGACCCCGTGCTAGCTGACGCCTTACAACCGGGCAGCGAACTGGTAGCCGCTGGCTACGCCCTATACGGCTCAGCAACCATGATGGTGCTATCACTCGGCAAGGGAAAGGGCGTCAACGGGTTCATGTACGATCCCTCGCTCGGAGAGTTCATACTCACAGACCCTAACATGAAGATACCTGAGAAGGGCAACATCTATTCTATTAATGAAGGTAAGAATTTGAAATACATTTGGGGCATCCCCAATCTTCTGCCCGGCCCTTAGAGGAGGTGATAATACACCTACATTCCGTCGGTTGTGTTTGAGGCCATTATATTCCCATCAACCGGGTAATAATTTAGAGTCCGGCCGAAACTTAAAAAATCCTAATGGACGAACACTTTGATCTACACGACAGTTGAACCCTTCCTGGGACTTAGTAGTCCCGCTCATGCTCACTATGCCAACATGGCAGAATCTGACATGCCCTCCATACAAAAGCATGTTCCAGGTGAATTTATAGCGCCTCTAGTGTTTGAGCACTCGGAATTGATGACGTAGCAAGTTAAGAGATTAGTTTTATTGTAGGTAGGGTTACGACATTACAACAGTTAATAAAATAAAATAGTACAATGGGTAGTTTATCGCAATCTGCAATATGTGCCAGACATGAATAGAATCGTTAAATACCATAACATATAATATACAGTTTTATGGGTGGTGTAAGAATAACTGCCCGAGCTGAGATTTGAACTCAATACACTACATCCAGTATTTGCACATGCACCCACGCCGACCACTAGACTAAAAGGCTTTATTCAATTTATAAACAACTACTGCACACTTATATCGATGGCAAATAACACCATCTACCAACAGGCTCTTGCATTCCTCTGCTGGATATCTTTAAAATATTGCTGTTGCAAAATAGTGAAGACAACACGAGTGCTTGCCCTAAAACTACTAACATGCATTACAAGAGATTTCGCTGTTTGGCCATCTCATTACCATACCAATGATATAAGAATGACTATGTGTGATACCTATCGTGAAATTAAAAGTCATTAATTATTACGAGCTGGTACTGATTCTATCAATATTTGTCATGATAAAGAACTAAACCACTCAACGATAAAGTGACGGATCAAAGTCACTTTATCACAAAAATATTTTGCACACTTATGTATGGTCAGCAAAGAAAGTTAAATATCACCTATTCAAAATCATAGTAATATTCTTTGTTATTCACCATTTTAATTATGGCTACAGCGAGTTCTTCTTATTTAGTTCATTAGTTTAGTGAATAAAAATATGTTCCGATTATTAACTATGATGTAACAGAGCTGTGGGTGGGTACATATCTAAAGGATAAAAGGAACTAAATCAAGTGTATAATAATCATTAAAAATAAATTGAGTAAGTAACTCAAAGTTCAGAAATAATTCAGAAAACTGAAGAGTTATCTGACTTTCGTTGGTTGCAGTACAAAATTCTTCATTTAATAACAATGGGGTATTTATGTTCGTAATCTAATCACACATACTTAGGTAGGTACTCAGGATATGAAAAGCACTTTAAATCGCTGTTGTGGGTGTGTCACAACGAGTTTATGAAGTTCAACAACTGACCTTCGAATTTATTTTTAACGACTTGGAAAACATAATATAATTTACATACATTACAAAAGATATCTTAAAGAAGTAAGTATTTGATGATAACTATCGATCCTATATACATTTATAAAATTATGATTTGAATTATGAATTCAAGTATACAGTACCTAGGTACTACTACCATGCCTTTAGCATGTAGCTATCAAGGCAGAAACTGTAAAGCGCCACTTGGGAGTGGTCCTTGATAGCTAAGCTCTGGAAAGTACATACCTATGTGTCGACTACAAACTCAATCAAAACACAATCGAACTTTAACAATGCATCAAGTGCTAGGCAAAACATGGGGTATATCCCCAAAAATAACGTTGTGGCTACACAGCCGCGATCTTGCCAATGCTGGCCTATGACGCTTAAATTTGGTGTACGAGGACGGCACACTCGACCACCATCATCAACCATTGTTCCAAAGACTACCCTGCTCCAATTTCACTGGCTGCATGAGAATGCAAATAACTTCTTAATCACCTAAATAACCCCTTCACTTATACATTCATCAGGAGCCAGCATTAGCTGCCATCAGGCTTATGCACCTAGGCACATGAGGCAAGAACCATACTAGCACCTACGCCGGCTTTACCGTATGTAGGCATAGCCAGACCCCGATCCACTAAAATTGACTGATTGAGTCCTTATAACTACTACCAACATGTTCGAACATCTTATTTTCTTAAGCTTTAAAATCCAACAATTCATTTCATTCATATTATCCTTGATATGTTTTCATAAACTATTTCATTCAAACATTGTGACAATGCACACTGGTATGATTTTTTCGTATTATCATTATTTATATAAATTGAAATAATAAATATTGATTTATTATATTCGTTTAATTTACTTTTTACGATGATACGGATTACGGATTATCCCGATAGTGTTTTGTAAGTATCCTGATTATCCGGATAGTAAACTTTGCCGGATAATTGCATGCCTTTAACTGCGTCCCCAATAATGTGAACATTATGTCCATTTATGCAAGGTTCATATTGGTACGAATGAAACGCTTTCGTTTTGCTTTATTTATACTCACCACGGTATCATTTTCCAGGATACGCCGCAGAATGGGCGCCAGGTCTCAGGAAATACATAGAAGATAAGAAGAACCCTAAGGTCGGCAAGGCGTACGGCGCGCGATACGTGGGCTCCATGGTGGCTGACGTGCACAGAACCATCAAGTATGGAGGCATCTTCATGTACCCCGCTACCAAATCTGCGCCGAGTGGAAAAGTGAGTTTAATACTTAAGCCTTTGTAACTAGGTACCTACATTGAGGAATACTTACAACGTGTACCTACACACACACAACAGTAATAAATCGGACCAACCCCTAAATCGGGGACAAGACGGGACTTGGGGCAACCCGACTCGGACAGGTCACATCCTATGATATGGCCACGACACCTACACCGTGCACCGATAGAAAAATAAGCTTGAGTTGGAGACCTTTAGCACGCACATAATTTGCAACTGCACTGCAGCTGAGAATTTTGATCTCTTGTCTTCAATATTTGTATTAGCAAAGAAACAATCGAATATTTAGATAGGCATGACACCAAGGGCGTTGTGAATTCGCACTGTGGATTCAAAACAAATGGTTTACGTACCTATCTAAAGCTACTTTTCTAGTTGCAACAAGCGAGCATGCAACAATGCGGGTTACCGTGGTGATCAATCACTTAAAATTAACAGGTAAGTACTATAAGAGCTAAACAGACAGAATTCTTCTACACAACAGGATCCACACTCATTGTAGACTTTGATTCAATCAGTGAGTAATGCAGTGAAAGAGATAACTTTGCATCAGACACAATATAATCGTGACCCCATAACAGCGGGCTATCTGAAAGGGCACCGTTTCATTAGCGACTGTAAACACGGCTATACTTGATACGAAAAATATTATCTTTTGATTATGTGTTATGGAAAATTTCAACAAAGACATCTTGCAGATGAAGTAAAATTAGCGTCCCACTCGATTCGGCTTTCGATTATTGCAGTCACTTTTCAGTACACACAGCATGATATGTTTTGCAATTCGGAAAGTAGAATAAGTTTTGCGAATAATATTTCTTAGCAACTACCGTTTGGCCGTTTTCGTAATAAATAGGTACTAACAAGAAAGTGTATTCTTCGACTTCCTTTAGGACTACTATTTTAAAAACAAATATATCTACGTAATTTCCTTCAACTTGGCGATTTTTTCAGAAAAAGAACCGAATCTGCCGAGTTACCTTAAGCTGGGTTCACAATACTGTGTCCGGCTGTGTCGTGGTGCGAGATACACCAATAAAACGATTAGATTCAAGTCTACGTCATAAACACGAGTTTCGTAGCCAATCAATTGCAATAGAACCTCATAGCACAATAATGTGAACTTGGCTTTACTCTTTGTCCCAAATAAGTCTTCACGATATACTACACACAATAACATGTTATTCTCATCTCTTTCCAGCTCCGTCTACTGTACGAATGCCTCCCAATGTCTTTTATCGTGACGGAAGCCGGCGGGCTGGCCTCCAACGGTAGCATCCCCATCCTGGACATAATGCCCACAGCCATCCACCAGCGAGCGCCATGCTACCTCGGCTCTAAGAAGGACGTCGAAGAACTACTCAGTTATTTGAAGTAGAAGATTGTCAAGTAGAAAGATTTGTGTATATGAGGATGATTTTACAAAATGTTAACTGTTCTGTTATTTTAATTATATTTTGAAGACTGATTGGTTGTGTTTTATTTTGTGGATCTATGATTTTTTTTTAGCGTACTCTTGTTATGTTCAACAATATCAGTGATGTGGCTGTGTTTGTATAAACCCTAAGGCCAGCCGAATACCTATACACATTCCATTTAATCGAACAACCGTCAAAAGTATATGGAGAAATTGGAGATCCACATAATATCAACTTAATAGTTGCTCGAAAATCAAAAAACACCATCGATTGCTTTCTGATTAATCAGTCGAACAACTATCGACCGACAGCAATGTATTGTAGCGCACATACGCTCGACTAAAATCGATCTGTTGTCCCTATCGGGCCGTCCATTATTCACGTGAGGCTCGAAAGGGAGGGGAGGATGTTTGGCCAAAATCATGAAATTTCACAAGGGGTGTAGAAAGAAATCGTGTATTAGATTATACTTTATACCTGTTTTTAAAGATATTTATTCTAAAAATTTTAAGACTCTTTGCAGGTACTAAAAAATACACGTGATTTTGGGTGGGGTCCCTGGGGAACCTCACCACGGGTGGGTAAAAAACATCACGGGATTAATGGATGGCCCCTATCCAAAAATTACTAGAGTGATCAAAGTAAAACACAGAACTTATTAAACTTAACTATTTTTTATTTACATCAAAATAATAATACAATACATTACTTATTCACTTCGCTTAGTGTTGTCTCAAAAGGTTCTACACCCAGTCTTGACTCAATATTCTTAGTCGAATTTATATAAGAAGTAGTTTACATAGTCCAAGATCCCAGAGCACCCAGACCTTGGATATTTTTTGTAAAGAGTAGTGTTAGTGTGTACTTTGATCGTATGCACACCTGCTAGCTTGGACCAACGGCCAATTTACCGGTACCAGGTTCTGAGGCTGACTGTCCATTGAAGCGGAGAGGAGAGGAGCGGAGTGGAGTTGTGCCAATATTAACCAATATAATTGTATCTGCTCCGCATCAGTGAACAGGGATTTGCGAACTAGTTTAAAATTAATACAAAACCGGGAAGCGGAGCGAGGCAGCGGAGCGGGGAAGCAGAAAATACCGGCCGTCCGCTCAAATTACTCGTCGCGTGAACTCGCGGCTAGCTTCGCAACTCCACTCCGCACTACCTCGCTCCGCATCAATGGACGAACACAGTCCGCAACTCCTCTCCGCATTACTCTGTCGCTTCACTCCGCTGTCTCGCTCCGCGTCATTGGACAAGCAGCCTAATTCTGAACACCTTTTGTTGCTCAGAAAATAAGCAAGGTATAGGGGCTCTGGGATCTTTATTTGTACCATGACCAGTGGGTTGGCTTTTGTAACATACCCGCAAAGGTCAAAATAGCTTGAGCAGAAACAAATTCAACATAGCCAACTAGGAGGAAATGTTATAAAACTAGCCATGGAAAAATAGTAATAAACCTTAACACTTATCTATCACATAACTGTTAACGCACCATTACTTTGTAGCAAGTTCATAAATATTAATCACACCTTACTTATAATTAGATATAGTTTAGTCTACATTCCCTTATAGGAGTTGTCTTGAGATATTAGAGGATGGCGAAACATTTTTAAATCAATTAACAGTGCCACGAAGTCCATTATAAATACGATAACAAAATGTTATCGTATTTATAATGGACTTCGTGGCATCGTGGCAAAATTTTTCACGATGCCATGTGCTTTAAAACTACGCCTTTTCCTATCCATCCTTTTTTAATTTCGTCACAAACATGCGCCCGTCTCGCTCACAATTAACCTAAATCCTTACTGGATTTGTACAGGGATCCTGCAGGAACTATAAGAGGGCAGCACAGAAGCGTCAATGACAAGTACCATTAACATAAAAGTTTCGGGTTTGCTACACTAGATGGCATAGTCTACGCTATGCACGTTCCCGATATGTCATCGGGTTACTTCAAACACCGTAAGATTGTAAAATCTTTTTCAACGCAATTTTAAATACTATTTTATTATGTTTACTATAATCCCGGCTATAAGACTTCATGACAAATAAAATTCATACTTCTGACCTCTACAATGAGCGCTCAAAAACAATATGGCTACGGAAAAATCTAGCATAGTTTCGCCAACCCTTACATAATTTATATTGGACATCTGTTCATATTATACCTATTAGAAACTTAGTTTGTTCTCTTAACGACGAATATCTAAGCGGTGAGAGCGATGAACTGATGGAACACGTCCAGAATGTGAGGGTCCAGGTCTTGGGTGAAGAGCAGCGTCTCCAACGTGCTGCTGTACTTCTGGACTTGCTCGTGGTGCTGAGAGGAATAAGGCTTATTTCAGACAGTGGCTCACTAAACTAATAAGTTTTGGTAACTAAGGATGTAAATACCCGAAACATTGGGTAAGCTCGCTCCATCGTCGACTTTGTCTCTGTCATCTATGACCTAGACTAGAGTCAAGAGCAAACCCATGTTAAATAAAAAAACATTTCTGGCGGTCAGCCTGAATTTTTATTTAGGTTTAGTGACAGCATCAGTCGGTGTTGTTGAACAGAACAACTACTATTCGGGTATTCGGCATAATGTGTCAAAGACCAAAAAGCATGCAATCTAGGAAACCCAAGATGTTTGGACCGGCTAAAGAACGGTCATCCAATAGTCTCGCAACTTTGAATAATTATACTGATATCTCTTTGAGGCGCGCGTAGACACAACGATATGATACTCACGATCCGTGTCGCAGCGCATCAGGTGCTCCGACAAGATCATGCTGAGCCGCTGTAGCTATAGACACAGTGATACTCACGATCAGGAAGACCTGTCGCAGCCTGCCGACAGTGCTGCGGTACCAGTGCGTGTCGGGGTCGCGCGCGTCCGTGTCGCAGCGCACCAGGTGCTCCGACAAGATCATGCTGAGCCGCTGTAGCTATAGACACAGTGATACTCACGATCAGGAAGACCTGTCGCAGCCTGCCGACAGTGCTGCGGTACCAGTGCGTGTCGGGGTCGCGCGCGTCCGTGTCGCAGCGCACCAGGTGCTCCGACAAGATCATGCTGAGCCGCTGTAGCTATAGACACAGTGATACTCACGATCAGGAAGACCTGTCGCAGCCTGCCGACAGTGCTGCGGTACCAGTGCGTGTCGGGGTCGCGCGCGTCCGTGTCGCAGCGCACCAGGTGCTCCGACAAGATCATGCTGAGCCGCTGTAGCTATAGACACAGTGATACTCACGATCAGGAAGACCTGTCGCAGCCTGCCGACAGTGCTGCGGTACCAGTGCGTGTCGGGGTCGCGCGCGTCCGTGTCGCAGCGCACCAGGTGCTCCGACAAGATCATGCTGAGCCGCTGTAGCTATAGACACAGTGATACTCACGATCAGGAAGACCTGTCGCAGCCTGCCGACAGTGCTGCGGTACCAGTGCGTGTCGGGGTCGCGCGCGTCCGTGTCGCAGCGCACCAGGTGCTCCGACAAGATCATGATAAATCGCTGGAATACGATCAGGAACAGACGCTTCTGGTCCATGTGGGCTGCTTCTAGACGTTCTTCCATACGTTCAACAGCCTGGAGCAAGATATTACAGTTATAGCCAAGGAGCACACAACACAATATACTACAGTACATGCCAATTTTAATGGGTTGGGCACCAGTCCCGCACCACGCACCTGTGTGCACCGTGTTGAGCTTCTACTGTAAAGATTAGTTTTTCCTTATTTTCCTATTTTTTTTCTATTGGTTGCTTTTTTAAAATTTAATATGGGTTTGCTCTTGACTCTAGTCTAGGTCATAGATGACAGAGACAAAGTCGACGATGGAGCTAGCTTACCCAGAAGAAGCCTGTTCACTCTAATTTTGAAGAGATTAGGGTTGTATGCGTTCGGAAACACAGACGCAGGCGAAGAGTTCCACTCCTTTGCTGTGCGCATTATAAAAGACGTTTGGAAACCTTTAGTGCGAATTGGTGGAATAGCAACAAGATAGGGATGGTAACCCGACAAGCAGGCAACCTTGCGGCGATGAGCCAAGCTGTGAAGCTTGGCATCCACCAGTTTTACGTCGCCAATGAGCCTTTTAGCTATGCGTTCCACCGAGTCAAGCGCGGCAAGTTAGTATTTAGCTGAGCCATCCCAAAGGTGGCTGCAATACTCCATGCAGGATCGGACTTGTGCTTTGTAAAGGGTTAAAAGCTGTCCAGGCGTGAAGTATCGCTTCACTCTATTTAGGATGCCCAGCTTTTTGGCAGCAGTTTGGGCTTTGTGCTCAATGGTGGCACTGAAGTTCAGACTAGGTGTCAGCTCCATGCCTAGGAGCTCGAGCCGATCGGTTACAGGAACAGATGTACCCCGAAAAGTAGGAGTTAGGTCGAAACGACTCCTTTTTGCGGTAAAAAGACAGGCTTGTGTTTTGGTGGCGTTAAAAGACCAGATTGTCATCACCCCACTGGGAGACAAGACTTAAGGTCAAATTTGTCCGCTCTACCATGGCCTTTCTCAAGGAACGTACTTCTTCCCTGCTGGAAAAAATCATTTACTGAGGAGTTTTTTGTTACGCGCCAGCATTAATGCCGGGTACATAACGACAGTTAATACTAGCGCTATCTAATATCGAATAGCAGAACTAGTAGAGTCAAGTACCTTCTGGACTTTTCTATGCCAAAACATTCTATAGTTCTCGATATCTGGTCAGTCGGCACCGGTAGTAACGAGTACTTTTCAGATGCTTCTACAGTAGAAGGTTCTGGAATTTATTGGCCTTTATAAGGACCGCATAGCCCGCGACCAAGTCAGTATTGGATTTGCGATACAATCGAATACTTTGGAAGCGATCTTCAAGTGCGATTAAAGTGATCAGTAGCGAAGTTGTGTTTTATAATTAGTGAGTTTAACCTTTTGACCGCCAGAGCATATACGCATCGGCGTGCCCTCGACGCCAAGCCACAAATTCGCCGTACTTTTTGTCACATATATGTGACGTTTGGCGTATAAGGCACGCGCTTGTTTGTCATGTATACGCGACAATGGCGTTCAAACTGTTAAAGTTGTAATTAGTGTTGTAAGTTTAAGTATCGTTTTGGTTTTTTAATCGGCCGTTTTTATTGTCACGAACCACAAGCTCGTAACATTATCATAACTCAAAGCAAACACGACGACATCGACTGCATTTAAAATGAGTTATTTGGTATCACCGCTCGTTCACAGTTCTAGTAGATAACCGTCGACGAATTGTCTTAGGTTCCATGCCACCGAAAACAGAGTTTATGAGAGTGTGTCTTATCCGGAACATGTGGAAATATGTTTAAACACTGTAAGAATAAATTTTAAGAGGGTTCAGGCAATCACGAACATGTCAATCTAGATTTAGACAGCTTATACTCTTATATATACAGGTGGGTAAAAAATTGTGGATCAAACGAAACAGGGTGATATTTGGGATTATTTGCAGTAAAAAGTATCTCTGTGGCAGAGCCGACCGACTGCAAATAACCCCAACTATCACCCTGTTTCGTTTGATCCACGATTTTTTACCCATCCCTGTAGGTATACAAAAGGTCAAACTGAAAACATTTTGACTGAAGTGAGTTTTTGAGAAGATAAATTAAACATTTTTAATTTATTTATTTACAACAATTAATTGACTGGGTATCCACTGGTACAACACATGGTCCTATACTGGTGACCGACTGGTCAAAATTAGGCACATCTTACCTTGCGAGAGTAATGATTTATTTTTTTAAATGGCTAATCAGAAGATTTGTATTTCATACTTAGTTTTTTAAAACTAACTAAAATAAGATTCGTTCAAAAGCGACTAATAGTTATTTTACCTCTTCTGTAGGTTTGTCTTGGTCTTTCTTCTTTTTGGTATTATTTTCGTCTTCCGAATCTGAGCTGCTGGAATCAGCTCTGGCTAAAGCTTCCCTCGCTTCTTGGAGCTCGCCGCCTAAAAGATAAAAAAACATGAAATTTTTCAATCAAACTTCCCTAGAAACTTACTTCCATTCAATTTAAACGTGTCTGTCGAATTACAAGAACGATATCAATGTAGGTATGTTATAATAGATTTCCCTAGGCTGCAGCATCACAATATGTTTGTCGCCTATACCATTTGTAGACGTATTACGTTACGGCTAGCCGGTTTACAAAACGGCGCCTTATTTTGGTTTTCTCAAGATAAAAAAGCCAGATTTACTCACTTAATTTCGAGACATGCTTGTTCATCTTATCTATGGTCAAGTGCAGAACCTCCCAGAGGTAGTTATGCGTGAAGAACGGCGCCATTTCCTTTGAGAACAGCCACGTGGCCACGGCATTGCACTCCACGATCTGCGTCTTGAGCATCTTGTCCACGAGCACGCACACCATCTGAGGGTGGCGCTGCCAGAGCTCCCATACGTTGCGGAGGATACAGATTTGAGCTTCTTCGGATTCAGCTAGGATCTGTAAAATAAGATATTATCCGTTTTTTGTGCTTTTGCAAAGAATAGATGTAATCATGATGATGCGAAAAAAATCGGATTGAAACGGTCACTATCCAGATAATATGTAGATTGGTCCATCCCCATATAACTTTGTTTGATTGACAAGATCGTATATGAGGCTGATAACTGCTATTTTATCCACCCATTTCATCGCAACCAAATCAAGTATCGTCTTTAGCGTTGTGTATTTTAAGTTAATTTTTAAGCGACCATTTGTATTAAAAACGGCCTAAAATTATGGATTGCAATAGAATTTGAACTTTGTAAAGTTTGTTATTATAAAAATTGAGAATTATCTTGAATTTTTAATTCTTATTCGCTGTTATGTTTTTAAGCAGAAGAACACTTTAGAACCCATTGCAAAACTAATTATGAACAGCAGAGTTATCTTATTGAATCCCATCATTTCCACATTCTAGAGTCCATCAGTTCAAAACACAAACCTACCTTAAAAACATAATGAAACTTGGAGATAGCAGCAAAGCTATGCGATATACTTTTGCTCCCAAGATTGAGCAGGGTCTGCACAAAGACGTCGATCTTCAGCGGGTTGTAAGACGCGGCTTGCGCGGCCGCCGCCGGCTCGCCCTCGCGGAGAGGGTTGGGGAGGTCGCGGAGGACGTTCAGCGCATCTTCGGGAGTGCACTTGTTGCGGACGCAGACTACTAGCTGGTGAGCTGCTTCGGTGCCGGGAAGAGACGCTGGAAGGAGAAAATAACTTGAAGTCTACCGGAAAAGAAGGTCCTTGAAAAGTTTTTTTTAGGCAACAAGAAAAGGAAGACCATAAGAATAGTACCTAACAATTAAAATGCAATGAAATTGGTTTATTTGATAAACAATGCAGTAGTTTGTCAATTACTACTGGTTTTAAGTTGACAAAAAATGTTGGAAGAAAAAACACTTGACACGGTTACAGCCTGTCTTAATTTCTACTTTATTACCCGGTAAACTAGAAAAATCCATTAGCTATCAAAGAAAGTGACAACCTACAATTAAAACGTAGACAGTGAATAGTAATTCCCAAGTATATTGGGCGTAAAAAAATGATAAGGAGCTGAAGACGCAAAAAAAATAAAAAAATAACTTTTTACAAAAAAAAAATACAACCGACTTCCAAATAAAAAAACATTACAAAGTATAAAATAACTTTAATTTTGGTACTCGGTGTTTTTGGTTGTTTCTTCGTCGTATTTTTACACCGACTCTCGAAATTAAATTTATTTTATGCTTTGTAGTGTTTTTTTTTTATTGGGAAGTCAGTTGTATTTTTTGTAAAAAGTTTTTTTTACTTTTTAGTAGTAGCCCCCATCTAACAACACCACTGGAAAGTCACAGGAAGGCAAAACACGCAATTTAGTAAACAAACTACTGAACCGATTTTGATGAAATTTCTATGGGACCAATCGGAAAGTATATCTCATGAATTTTTTTTTTCAAATTGGTTTATAAATGACGGAGTTATGAGATAACAAATATTTTAAAAATACAACCGAATTGAGAACCTTATACTATTTTTGAAGTCTGTTAAAAAAGAAGCAGTAGTACAAAAAACGTTCTCTAGTTTCTGCTTTACTCTAAAAAACCTGGGCGTGAGAATCATAACCAATATTATAAATGCGAAAGTGAGTTAGTTTGTTTAATTAGCTTTCAAGCCTAAACCGCCGAGCCGATTGTGATAAATTTGGTACAGAGACAGAAGGGATTCTGGAGACTGGTACAGGTTACTTTGACGCGGATGAAGCCGCCGGCAAAAGCTAGTATGTTAATGTTTTTCGTTATATTCCGCCATCTACAGCAGAAATTGCCCAACAACACCATGCAATCCTTCACTAGTTCGAGCGATCCGAGATATAATAAGAAGGCGCACTAAGAGCAATATGGCGATAATTAACACAGATCCGGTGAGAGATAGCGCGCGAACAATACCGGGGTGTTGCGCAAACGCAGCGTTATCGCGAGCCCGCAGATCATGAGAACTGGATGGGCTCTGGTGGCAGAGTGTGGGGGGGAGCGGGTTTTAATTCATCTTTAAGCCTAACGAAGGAGTATCTAGCTCTATTTTAAATTTAATAAATATAATTTTATGGTAATGGTGGCATTCACTTTAAGGCCTTTAATATCTTAGTCAATTTCCAAATTTTTTGCAATATTTGTAGTGTATCTCCATACTGTTCAACAATACAGATACTTCGAATAGAACTTTTTCGTTTGAAAGGGCCAAAAGAATAAGTAATGAAAATCATTTTACTTTGCATGTTGAGCTTCTCTTTAATCGTTACTCTATTTTGATACATTGAAGCCTCAACCCTATACCGGGATTTCGAAACATGCATACATTTATTTCGTCACTTAGTTTGTATTTTTTTAAGCCTATACTCCACAAATCGAAACGATACTCCACATTAATCACAGTATCATTAATTCAAGAAAAATAAATCGAATTTCGTGAAATACACATAAATTACATAGTCAACAAGGAAAGCAGTCGGATTCCCTATTCGTTCAAGCATAACATCTCATGTGCTTCGTTTATTCAACGCGAACTAATAACAGGAATGATTGACAAAGTAATATGTGCACTTGTTTTTAACAAATCAACAACGAAAAACCAACCCTATTTTTCATTATTCAAGTAACAAATTCCGATGGAGCTTTTCTTAATAAGAGACCACTTCGCCAGGCTTCAGAATAGCGTTCCGCGTGCAATTGCGAGTGCAGTCGTATAAAAAAGTCGCGAAATGTCCACGAGATGGAAAGTGCGCACGCAAAGTAGGAATTTCACTCGGCCACCCCTCGCGTGGCAGATAATAGTTTTTCAACGGACGTCGTTCATAAAAACTTGCATGAGATCTTGCCGATTGGAAAAGTGGGGACCTACTTTAGGATATGTAAATTGCTCTTTATTAATAGTCCGCCATTTTTGGAAACAACTGAGTGTGAGCCTCTCACCTTTTACTAATATGCTAATGCTGCATATAAGAACCTGCCTATTATGAATTAATTTATACTTGAGCTTAAACTTGAGCTTTGCAAATTGGGAAACCTATTTTAATTTTGGTAATTGTTATTCTTCTTATCGATTTAAATAAGGAAGGAAGACAGTTTCGGCAAAACTAGTCTGAAATACAAATCGATCTCAAACAAATAATTACAAATAATGAAACGCAAGATTGAAGTGGGACTGGGCAGGCCATGTCTGCCGGATGCCGTTAAAACTGTGGGCTCGTATTTCGCAAGATGAACTCTGACACAGCTTGAAGGGGTTGCAGCAGACCGAGGAGAAGATGGCGGAACGCCCTGGATGGCTTCTCAGTGAACTAGCAAAATGTTACAAAAACAAGAAATCCTCTGTAGATATCTAAACACGATGAATTGCCTCATGTAAGATTATGTCAATCAATCATACGTCCTATCCACCATCTACTGCTGGACATAAGCTTCCGCCAAGTTGCGCCACAGCAAACAATTTCGATGAATATCGAGGTTTTCTAATAAAAATGACGTATTTAAAAACTCGTTAACGCGAGGACGTTAAGCTGATGTTACATCAGTTTCCTCGTTTACCGACAATAGAAATATGTTAAGATAAGTTACACATATAGTACGTACTTCCTTTATTTGTGTCGCCCTATGGGCGTAGAGCTGCATCGCGGGCTATGGTCTCACTTATTTCTCTGCCCTCTATACCCGAAAATTGAAGTCGAACGGAACCTGCCGAAGCAAACTATACGCTGCCACAGACGATGACGTGGAAGTGGATAACCAAATTTAACTTACTGTATGTATCATCTAAACTGAATGCGAATGAAAATTGCAATGCTTGTTAAAGGCTGCTAAGTCTTAAGTACTAACATAACGTAACACTACAATTGTACACTTAGTTCGCAATAAACGTTTTGACTTTGACTTTGAACTAAACTTTTGACTTTGAATATTTGTATGGCCTACAGATAGTTGTTTCGGGTCTGGCTGTTCGTGTATGTGAGTTTGTATGTTTGTAAACGCACCGACGATACAGGAAAAATCCCTAGTGTGGGGCAACGTTTTTTAAACAAAATTAAAACAATTAAACTAAAAAGGATGTCCTAGAAATCTCAAGATTTACCAACACATCTAGAAGGCATACATGAGATTTTACTGAAACTAGATTAAGGGTAAAAAAATTGGTTAAATCTATACTAATATTATAAAGCTGAAGAGTTTGTTTGTTTGAAAAATATAAACTCGAGAAGTATTGTTTATAGAATAATTTCGGGATAAAAAACTAGCCTTTGGTATTCCAAAGGCTAGTTTTTTTATCCCGGAGTAATCAACGTTACTCTCTAAGCCCGAAGTCCTTCGTTTCGGGCTTAGTTGCGGGCGTATTCTAGTCCGTATCACCTACGGACTTACGATTAGTTCCGAACCCGAACTAAGAATTTGACAGTAACTGTCAAATCGTGTTGTCATTGATCTTAGTGGTTAGGTGATACGGACTAGAATACGCCCGCAACTAAGCCCGAAACTACGGACTTCGGGCTTAGAGAGTAGCCCCCCTGATACCACGGGAGTGATACCGCGAGTAAAAGCTAGGTCTTATTAAAATAACAAAACTTTAACATAAAAACAAACAAGGAAGTGTCAATGCAGCAAGCTTTAATTCAGTACAACACGAATGACGTCACTCACACACTCGTGCAAGCTACGCAACATTGAAATGGAAATGTTATATTTTTTCACAGCGACACTTTCCAATGCCTTCCATAATTACTGCCGGCTAGTAATTCATATTGATCGCGTAACAAACACGTAATTTGACGTGTTAGTGTCCATATTATTATGCTAAAATGTTTATGGATACCAAAAAAACTAACAATTAGGTATACCTACCACTAAACTGAGAATGATTGTCTATTGTATTATTGTCTGAAACTGATTTTCATGTATGTTGTATACAAACGGTGAGCATCATTCGGTATAGAAATAATAACAAAAAGCAAAACCTATTACAGTCACTATTTGGATTTTAGACTGTAAACAGTCCTAGCCTATAGTTTACCAGTGAATGACGTGAAAGTACTCTCTGATATATTAATATTAGGCTTAATATATATTTAATTTTATTTAAAATCAATATAAATGAATCAAAGAAAAATAATATTATTTTTATAATTATAAAAAATAATATTATTTATCTTTTTGCCAGTGTGTTTAGATTAGGAGCAGTCATAGACCTAAGTTGATCAGTGATAATCGATTTAATACTTTTGGTGCTCAGCACCAATAAAAGCATAGAGTGAATTATAAAAATATTAAATGTAGAAGTTTTTATATATATTATATATAATAACAAAACGGGATCACAAAGTATATAAATACATTAAAACCAGAAAAAAGTGCAAACAGAATTATAGAAATAACAAAACCTACTGCAGTCATCAATCAGTTTCGAGTTTTTTGACTGGACGCAGTCATAGACCAAAGTAGATCAGTGAACAATTAAAAAATGATATAAATATATTTGGGACTTAGTACGACAGACCCACACTAAAGTTAAGTAAACTTTTTAAATAGATAAACTGAAAATCAGAGACTAAGAAGTGCCAAATTAATTTTCAATCGAAAATTAGGTATAGCAAAAGCATTTTGTAGCATTGATTATGGTGTCCGTTCCTTTAGTGGAATTCGAAATGGCCATGAAAGAAGATAATGGAGAACCGTTCGCTAAAATTCGAGAAGGTAAGTGCATACAATAGGGCAAAGTCATACTTGAAGCCTGATTTTTTTTTCCCGATAAGGACAGAAGCCTCTGCTACCTTCGCTTTGAATCCTTCTCTGAATTTTCTCTTTTGCCATTTAAAATCAAAATCAAAAGTAATTTATTCAAATGAAGCTGAGTGCCAGCACTTTTAAACGTCAACGTTTACAAAAAGGCTGTCTCCCAAAACGCCTATTAACGTTTATATAAACGTTTATTAATGAAGATGGTAATTTCATTTCTGTTTATTATTTGTGTTCTTTAACCGATCCAAGTAGGACAATCTTAACATTACCTATTTACAACGAATAAAAGAATGTTGATTTCAGTTATCCGCGAAAGAGATGTGTCGTGGTAAGGGTGGGTGGTTCGAGGAGCGTTTGAACGCCGCTCGCCAGTGAGCGCCGCCAGTGCGCCCGAGACGCACCAGTACTCGCCAACAGTGGGAAACTATCGTGCAGTGCCGTGACACAGTGAATCATGAGATCCGCATTGATATGCGTTTTCTTTACGCTTGTAGTAAGTATCTCACATAATATTTACGAAAAGTGATATTCAAACCAATGGTACAAATTGCGTAACCTTGAAACAAGAAACAAGCCGGTATTTTATTACCAAACTGTTTTATTATTATCATTTTATAATTCAAAAAATGAAAGTTTACCAAAGTATGGTTCAGTGACACTTAAATAAAATATTTTAGTTTAGAAAACGGCCGGCGATCCTACGAATTAATTGAGCAAAACGTGCGACGATATGTGACTGATTTTCTCGGTTCGTAATTGCAGCATCTCTGATTAATAAATTCTAATAAGTGGCATCCAGTTGTTGTGCTAATTACTTATTAGGTTTCAGGAATGTGTGTTAACAAGTTAAACTAATATTATTTTGCTGTGTAGCTCAGCGATGTGTGTAAATTATCGATTTTAGAGATACGATAAAATCAAGTGTTTTTCTTTTTGGGGTTCCGTACCTCGAAAGGTAAAAAGGAACCCTTATAAGATCACTCTTTTGTCCGTCTGTCTGTCCGTGTGTCACCGATTTTCTCAGGAACGGGTGGACCTAGCTAGTTGAAATTCATACCAGATACTGAGGTCTATAGTCTCTATTAGGTGTATAAAATCAAGGTCCTGAGTCAACACGATAAAAAGATATGGGCAAATTTAGATTTTCGCGGAAACTTGTACTTAAGTACCAATTTTTTTTTATTTTTCCGAATTTTCTCTTTGCTTGTTTTTAACCAAGATTGACAATTCAAGTTTTTTCAAAGCTGTCTGTATCATTGTCAATACATATTATACTCCTCCAATAGCAATGGTATCATTTTTACAATTGATATCCAAATTTTTATCCAAATCTCAGTTAGTAAATTATGCTGAATGCCTAAATGAGATTTGTTTTTTAATTACATCAAACATTGCTCATTCTTCATTCGCGCTTTCAATAACAAATCTAGCTCATAGTAAACACACTAGTTCACGATAGACATAATAATAGCCGACAAATATATATTAATAATATTGTTTAACAAATTATACAACAGCAATAGACAATGACCTAGAGTTACGCTATTGTTACCAGATGAGATTTTCTCATGTAAGTGGAGCAATCAACTACATCTAAACACTATCAGCGATTTCTGCGTGGAAAACCATATTAGCACACGCAATAATGATCAATTAAAATAGACAAAATAGCGACTTTAAAGGTGATAACGGCATGAGAATGTTAATGGGAGTTTTTGGACACATTTGTTGGTTAAAGTGTGAAATTAAGCGTTGATTGACATTACAAGTCTCATAAGGTTTTTGTTAATTAAATATATGGTGCAGACAATAGGATTAGTTTGTAGATGGCCTTACCCACAAAGTCACTACAAAATATAGAAAATAATTTGTTGCTCGAGGTATTTTCACTGTTTTTGAAACATTAGAAGGAGTAGTGCTGAATTTTCGGGGGTTTTCTTTCTAATTTTGTAATTTTCGTTTGTTATATTCGGTTTGTAATTTTAATAATTTTTTTACTAGTAATTTTTTTAATAAATTTAAATAAAAAATGTAAACTTGCAGCAATGTAGTTTTTTCTTTTATGGGGCATGCGGTGCTAACCTATAAGAAATTGTAATACTAGCCTTAGTAGATAGACAATCAATATTTAAACATTTGTACAGTATTTGCAGTTGTTGGTTAGCCAATTAATATAATAAATGAATAAATAAAAAAAAAAGTAATCACTGTCTAAACAGGGCCGTACTATACTCGAGAAACAAACTTTAGAAATACTTGACACCTATCCGGCGATAGTGTTCCTTAGGAAGGATTTTTTATTATAATATAATCCTTCCTTTTATAATAAATCTAGCTTTTGCCCGCACCTTCGTACGCACCTATCCCGTTTTTCCCCGTTCCCGTAGGAATTTCCCGTACCCGTATATACGCCTGTAGCCTTCCTCCTGAATGTAGCTATCATATACAAAAATAATTCAAATCCGACTGGTCGTTCCAGAAATTACCGCGTTCAAACAAAAAAACAAACTTTATTACTTCAGCTTTATTATTAGTATACATTAGTATAGACATCATTTTATATTATTAAGTACCTAGTTGAGATTTAGACAATACGGGTCATTCATTAGCGTAACAATTTGTACAGTAACGCGGCAAGCCCATTCAATCAGAACCATAAAATGTTGATCCGCCTAGCCTTCCCAACTATTTTGAAGTCGGCTTCCAGTCTAACCGGATGCTGCTGAATACCAGTATTGGAGCGACTACCTATCTGACTTTCACAACCCAGTAACTGAGTAACACGATACCCCTTGGCAATGCTGGTGTCAGATGTTTCTGGCAAATGACAGCCGGGACTTACAGGCTAACGTGCTTTGCGAAGCACGGAAGAGTCGCTATGTACTGAATCCTGTAAATAACCCATCCATAATTGGTACCCCGGCAAACATTGCTTAACCTTGAAGATCGACCCGTGCGGCTGTTATTACTTAACCACGAGACACGATAAAATATTATATTTGGTTACCTAATCCATGCTCCAATACACTTCAAATCTTTACATAACATAGGTACAGTATGGCATCAACTAGGAATTATGTGAACTTTCTTCAAACAAATTAACATGGAATCAGCTAATCTTTTATGTATTTATTTATGCATATTATGAATACTTACATACAGTTTGTGACGCATCTATATAACCATTAAAAGTTTTGTGATATACTTTCAGAAGTTAGATGAGATATTTTATTTTATTGAGACCATTTATTTAATTTTACATTAACGGCCATTAAAATACGGACGAAATCATTATCAAAAAACAATAAAATGAATGAACTGCATCACGATTGACAGGAGAAAATTTAAGATGAAAACGTGTTGTGCCGACTCTTAACTAACATAGGAATGGCAGGAAGATTGCCCGAGATTGAGAGAGAGACAGGGCGAGACGAAGAGAAAAAGAGGGAGAGCGACAGAAAAAGAAGAGAGAGACAAACAGACAAAGAGAGAGAAAAAGAGAAAGAATAAACGAATGAAGTAAGATAGTGATTGTGTAAAAAAAAATTACTTAACAGGGGAAAATTACTTGGGTGATGGTTGATCCAAGAAAAATTTAGGACAAGAACAGGAATATTATATAGTCCTCCTGACCGATTTTGGCCGTGGCGGCCAATCTCAACAGAGACTAGCCATCAGCGCGTGACATTTAGTGCACAAGTGTGTACGCAAACACAGGTGCACTCCCTCTTCCATCAATCTCATATTCCGATGGGACGGCAACCCGACACGACCGGAGAGCGATCTGGCGCAGGACCAACAGCTTAACGAGCTTTCCGAGGCATGGGGGTGTCACACCACAAACTTCCAAAGTCCGAGCTGTCACAGATAAATTCCTATTGGAAAAACACAATGACACTTTTTGCCCGACCTGGGAATCGAGTATCGGACCAAAATAATTATCTAAGTTTATCACTGCCTGCCTCTTTAAACAATACAGACGTAATATGTATTTATTTCAAAATAATAACATACCTAAAACAGAGACCGTATATAAAACTATGCAGCTAATGACAAGCTAGTCAACTGAGTCCCACACTATCAGCGAGCGAATCGTCTCAATGGCTAGTCATGTGAATTAAACCGAGCTCGAGCAATAACGATGTATTTGTATTGTTTTACACTACATACCTACTCTAGTTCAGAAATATTTTTAGTTATCCAAATAGGCTTAGCAAGTGAAGTTTTAAGTATCCATTAAGTTAAAGAGGAGCTCGTGGCTAATAAATCAAGTACGGTTCAATCTTTAAGGTTAAGCAACGTCGTCCGTGGATGGGTGACCTTCTATTTATGCTGAAACCCCTTCGTACTAAGCCGTTGGTCTCGGCTGTCATTTGAACATCTTTGACAGTCGTAAAGGTGGTAAGAAGCCAGAAAATCTGTCAACAGTCTTGCCAAGGGGTCTGGTGTTACCTAATTACTTGCCTGTGGAGGTCAGAGGCAGTCGCTACATGTAAAATACTGGTACTCAGCTGTATCCGGTTAGACTGGAAGCCAACGGAACAAAGGAAAGGGCTAGGCAGATTTATTTGAACTAAAAGTGGTGTTTTAATAGCCGCTACACTTTACCAATACCCCTTAGGTCAGGTAGGTAAGGGCGATATCAGCATAATGGCTGTAAATGATTCTTGTTATTAGAAAGGACAAATAATGTTTTGAGAGTTTCACAGAATTAGAAGAATATTTACTTCTGTTAAGCATAAGTAAGATTTTTATATGTTTCTGTTATGTTAGAACGCTTCCGAGTTCTGTACTTTCTGCCTACCGCTATGCGAAAAAGGTGTCTGTTTACCTATGTTTGTATGTTATGCATTACTTCATCCGTTGCGGATTTTTTCGAAAGAGTCACCGCGGCCCTAGAACGGAAAGGGCTTTAGAAGGAACACGGAAGGGTTTTAGTCAGGTAGAGTCTGACACGCCCTTCTGCTCCACCCAGGGCGGAAGAAGTCATTTGATGATTACTCATCTTTAAAAAACTAAACAAAAAGGGACCTCTCACTGTCTTTACTATAACACCCATCTTAAAAGTGAAAAGCGTAACGCAAATCGCTCATTCATCAGTAAATATATCAGTATCACAAATTCGCTAAAACCATCTACATACGTACTATTAGATTAAGTACGTATTAGATTAAGTTAAATATAAAAATATATATCGCCACGGTGAATGCATATATAGGTCTAGATCAGCCGGAGAAGCCATTTATAATTCAACCGTATATTGTTAGGAGATACAAAGAAATTGCTGAACGCAAGATTAGGATCGCCTTGCAACGTTATGAAATCTCATAGACGCATACGCACAATATGATTGTGTTTCTGATAAACGATTGTTCAACGAAAATGCTCACTATTGAGGCGTTTTAATAGCTGCCCTTTTAAGCCCAATTGATTGTTCTATTGTGAAAAGTTAGCTGTGTTTCTGTTAATCAAAGATCAACTGTTTCATTGGTGTGTTTACAAATTCGTGTCCTTGTTTTTAGGTGGTAAACAAACATTATTTTTCAATTAAAACATTTCCAACTCAGAAAGAGGCCAGTCAGACAGTTGGCTGATTGATGGACTGAATGATTCCGTCATTTATTTTTAACATTTAACTTGACTTCATTATACATTTGATTAAACTTTACCCATTAAAATTGTGACTGCCAATTTTTATATGTACTAATAAATAATCCTGAGGAACAATACAAAATATCAGTAAAGTAGAAAGAACAAATATGCGGTAAGATTCGAGCCTAATAAGTTGGATTGTACTGAAATTATTCAATTGGAAACTCATTGCGGAGGGGTTGGATCGTCCGGCACGCAACCAACTAGTAACACGCCAACGTCTCCGGCGCACTTTCCCACCCACCGCCATTTTACTTTCAAACGCATACTGAAATATCCACATTTTTTTTCTTTTCGTCAAATACAATTCTAATGATAGTCGCCACCACCAATTAACGTTCGTTTGATTGTCGCTTCATGATTATTAAAAGAACATTGCTCGCATTACAGGTGCAGAGGGACGGAAGTTGTTCTGCAAGCGCTGAAAATGAGGAGGACTTCAAACCCACGCCAATCCCGCTGCGCGACTGGCCGCGCGGTAAACTAGAGCCCGCAGGAACCTTACAGGAGATCATTAAGACTGAAACCCCAGTGGCAGCCGTGCCCGCGCATTACTGGGAAGACGCGCTTCGGCATAGTGTCTATCTAACTCTAGTCAGAGACAAAATAGATCAGTTGATAGCGAAAGGAGACTATATATCACCCAACAGTAAACCAGAAAACATGGTGGCGAAAGAAATAGACGATCATGACCTTTGGGATAAAATTAAAACAGCTCGCTTTGACAGATTGAAGGAAGAGCCGATTCCACCAGCAGATGTTACTATATTAGCAAGAGGTAGACTTGTCGAAGATGTACAGGGCTACCGATTCATCGAAGATGATGCGAAGAACAACTGTAGCGACAGTAGCTGCACGAAAGGGGTCAAAGCGTTATGGTCAGTAAAACGGATGAGGCAAGGAGAAACGTCGCCCGAGAAATACCATTACGAATTAACATTTTCAGTGACCTCGCAAACAGGCGAAAGGAAGGTGAAAAAGCCTTACGAAAACCCAGTCAGAACATTCACTATTAAAGAAACCACACCACCCGTTGACCGCCAACAAGTACGTCCACATGGTAAGACAATCTACCACCAGGAGAGACCTCAAAGAGCTATATGGGTCCACAGGAATATCAATCCTATCCCGAGTTACCAAAAGCGCCCAGCACCGAACACACGCGGCTTAGACAGAATATTCTCGTCATTATTTTCTGACGAAGATAGCTACGAGGAACCATATAGACATAAACCGAAGACCTTCTATTCTAACGTGTACCCTCAGCATGCCAAAGTGGCACATATAGACGACAGAGAACCATACAATCAAAAGAAATTGTTGCCATACCCGAAGCCTCAGTCGCACAGGTACACGCACACTCCAATCGTAGTACCTCCTCCTCCGAAGTACGTACAGCATCCGTACTTAACCGCCGATGCTGTAGGGAACCTCCCATACTTACAGACGTATACAGACAACAGATACCTGCCTTCGAATATAATCAAAACAACTAGGCCAGCTGTTTTACCGACACCCATCACAAATTATCCACTTCTTAAGGAGTCCACTATCGAGGTACCTGTCAAGACGAATCTGAACGGCACAGAATATACAACAAAAGAACCAGATGTTGTAACAACTTATAAAATCTATCATCATCAGAAACTACAACCACCAATGAAGATCAGCTACGTCAGCGATCACATCAGACCGCCAGTTTATAACGCCCCACCGGGAGTATTCGTTACTATGGATAAAAAACCCTTCAAACCGATGCCCCCGTTGAAGTATTCTCACATGAACAAACAACAAAAACCTGCACTTCCGGATTTCCGTCCAAGCCCGCAAGTACTTGACACACAATTCTCTGAACAGGATTCATCGGCAGACACTGCATTCAGACCCATTATGGATTTCTCAGAAGATGACTTTAACGACAACGATTTTAGTATATTGAATAATGAGAACGTTCGAAAACCCGGTGCTTCTAAAAAACCGGGAAAAAAGCATGAACATATAAAATCTACCCAGCTTTCTATAGTGACACCCGAAATAATAACAGCTGAGAGTGTAACCCTTCAAGAAGATGATATAACTGACGATGATAATGAGATGGAATGGGCTAATATTTTGGGAGCTTTTACCAAAACAACTCCGATGGCATCACACAGAGAACACAGTACAAAGGAAATCATTGACACTATTACGTCAACAACGCCTTTATCAACAACAGTTAAAGATATATTCAAGAGTCTCGAAGAGTTCGCAGAATCTTCTGAAGAAGAGGAGATAACATCAACAAGCTCCACCACTACCACTACTACGACTACCACACCTAAACCTAAGAAGCGAACACGTCCGCCACCAAAGTTCAACAAGACAGAGAAGATCAAAAAACACAAACGCGTAACGTCTACAACCACGACGCTTAAACCAACGCGAAAGTACCCTTCAAAGAAACCAACGGATGACTTAACGCCTCAAGCGAGCTCTGCTGCAACCAGCTCTACAAACTCTATACGAGAAACCAAGACACACAAGCCGCCTGCAAGTACTACGACAAGTAGTACTACTCCACGACCTACGACGACCGTTAAGCTAACAACAACGAGTACTTCTGGCACTACCAGCACATCGAGCCCCACCGTGGACACCGAACAACCGGTTGTAACCACGCAACCGAAGAGTAAAAACCGTTTCAGACAATCCACATTGATGCAGAAAGGCACATCGGTGAATCACGACAAATGGTCAACAAGTACATTCGACAAGAACCGAACGAATACCGCCACGTCACATTCTTACCCTCTAAGAAGAAAAGCATCTAAATTCACAGGATATATACCTGCGAGTACTCCTAGAAGTCCAGAGGTTGAGAGAAATAGAGAAGATCATAGAGATCACGTTTATAGTTTTAATAAAGAACGTATTAGCAGCACCACAGAAAAAGTTGATGATGACATTCTGGTAAAAAATACACTACCCCCTACTCAACCGACTGATGAACGGCTGGAAATAAAGGACGACCCACACTCTGAATGGTCACTTGATGATGAGTCAGAACAACAAGAAGAGAAAGGTGTAACGGAGATAGATCATAGAAGAATTCCAACGGACGTTCAGGAATCTAAAGACGACACTGAATACATCTTTCCGACTGCATCCGTTATTCAAGAAGTCAAAGAGTATATCGGTCTAACAGACGAAGCACCGACCACCGAATTGACAGTTGTTGCATCACCATACTCAGCTACAAAGAATAAGACAAAATGTAAAAAGAAGAAACATAATAATCTTACGACTACTGAAGGAGCTATTAAATCGTTAAGTGAACCTGAAGCTTCTGATACCCCTGAGACTTCTAGCAAGACTACGACGACAGCAAGCCCAGTCACACCAGACATATTCAACGAACTATTCGGAGGGTTCACTATGGACGATGTTAAAGAGGAACCTGCAACAGAACGCTCCACACCTGCACCAGAGGGCTCCTCGTCTGCAGCGGAACAAAAGTCAAGCGAGAGCGAAAAACACGAACGTTACTTGCACCTCGACGACGACCTTGAAGAATTCCTGTACTCCCTCGATAAGAAAAGTAACCATCAGGCACACGATGATAAGTTAGACGAAGATTATGATGATGACGATGATAATTTAGATGATGAAAGTTCGCCATACAACATTGATGAAGAAAGTAAACAATTTAAAGAAGATTACTACGAAGATGCTCAAGAAAGTCAGGATCAGCCGTTTAGCTTACTAGAATTAATGGATATGGAATAGACTGAATGTTGTCCTAATTTAATACTCATACTCAGTGTTGTAGCTTTAAATGCTGTGTCAGTCATTGATCTCTGAGCACTGGCAGTGACCAATGAAAGCTATTTATTAAGGAGTGTTTTGATACAAATAATTTACAGGCATTTAGCGCCGAAATTCAATGGAAACTTTTGTTTGTGAAGCCTTCTTGATGCTTTCGTGAAATGTTATTCAACTAGACTGCAATGTTCAAACGGGAATCAAAACATTTTCTGAAAACAAGGGTTTCGAGTGCGCCTTTAGGATCATGTGACGCCTAGAATCTCAAAGTACTAAAACTTGCACGAATCCTTTTTTCTGGGTTACCAGAATGTAAATATTTAAGTTCAATTAAGTTTAAATTAAGATTAATAATATTTTTGTATAATAAATTATAAATTCGATTTATTTGTTAGTTTGTTTCTCACCTGCCCCTTCCATGGAATACTTGTAGATAGGTTCTGGTTTCAGAGGCACAAATGCTGCAAAAGATTCTGGTACCATTTCTTTTATTCTCTGCTGGTAGGACAACCTACAAAGGCAGTAAGAGATTAATGTCTTAATAGGTCAACCAAGTGCCTAAAGCGTCGTCGCAGCCAAAGACAGAAGGCGCCTTCCTGTTTTGCAGAACAAATGAAGGCAATGATCGCGTATTTGCGCGATGATCACTTTCTATCAGTTCGACGCCTTAATAGCAGTTATTTAAATAAATAATAGAACAAGTAGGTATTCAGAATTTAATTTAAAAATAACTGCATTTAAGTTTTGCTTTTTAATAATTAAAATTAAATTTAATAAATAATTGAGTACATACCTAAGACATTTTCCAAGCACCTCCCTAGCAAATCTTGGTTTTGGATGATCAATATCCATCTGGGTGCAAGCTTCCCACTCATCCCAAGACCAGCGGTATTGGAAGTTACTAAGATGGTATGAGAACCAATTCACAAACCTGAAATTAAACAAAATTGGTCAAGTGTGTATATCACTCATACCTGGATAACCGAGCTTGGCTCGTTTTTTTTTTTGGTAAACGTTTTCTAAAAATTAAACCTAGCTAGATCGATTTTTCACCCCTGAAACCCCCTGCATACTAAATTTCATGAAAATCGTTGGAGCCGTTTCCGAGATTCAGATTATATATATACATATATACAAGACTTGCTTGTTTAAAGGTATTAGATTCAGGCAATAACTACAGAATATATTTATATTTGTTTTCCCGCGGCAGAACGTTTAGCCATCAGTAGTACTATCGAAACATAAAGTTAAACTTAAAACTATTCATAAACTCGAAATCTTGAGAAGCAATAGTAACTCACTAGACATGACGTAGGTACTACTGGCAGAGCGGCGCACACTGGTCCCAAATTAAAAAAAAGTGGACATTGATAGTAGACCGCTGATATTTTTTTTTATTGTTGATACAATGATAACAGATAAGGCAAAAAAATATTATTGTCCTACTTCAAATACTTTTCTATAAAAAAATATTTCTTTTTTTTTTGTATGGGAGCAATTACATTTTACTCAATTTCTCAAAAACTTCAAGCGATGTCGAGATGGCAATCACATATGTTAGAAAACTAATAATTCTGAGTATTTGGCTCGAAGAAACTTATTGCTTATCTCTGCGTACTTTCGAGATAATAGTGACAGAAAATAACAATTTTTTTTAATGTTAATTGTTTGCTTTTTTTTAATCATAGCCTTACTCATATCACAATAGGTCCGCTGGCCAGCAAAATGGAGCTTCGACGCGAGTTTGCCGGGATAACAAGATGGCCGCCTCTCATGACGTAACGTAATACGGTCACGAATCGCGCGCGTACACCTCAGTGTACAACTAAATGTGGTTGCGATAAGACGTGTCCTTATTTTTTCTGTGCGCTTGAAGAAATGCTTGTTGTTTGTTCGTTTTGTTATTGTTGTATTTTGAATCTTTGGATTTTAAAATCAAATAATTTTTGTTTGTCTTTCTTTCGTCGAATTTGTTTTCGTAATTTTTTTTGTTAAAATCAAAGTCACTTTGTCTTTGATATCTTTGATTCTAATTTGTTTTCAATTTTCCTTAAAATTATAATATGTCCGCATTTGTCACCAACTTAGACTTATACGTTGTTCTTAAATCAGGAGCTGGTTTTAAAAATGTCGAATTTTTATTTAATGCCCTTATTGAACGTATTGGTGTTGAATTGTCTTCCGAAGATTTGAGTAATATTAAATTATTTTGTCGTAATTTTTCAAGTAATATCTCAAAAAGATGGTCTGCTTCCAGTAGAGCTCAAAAGACCTTTCTTAACAAAAATTCAGACTGGTTACAATCCCAAATAGTTTGGCCAAAATGTCAAAATATCGATTTAAGCAGCATTTTTAAAGTTGCCGAGGAAGTAATTCCAAATTTCGAAACGCAAGTGGATACTCATCAATTAAGTTGTGGTACAAGTAAAAAACCATTTGTTGATATATCTGATAAACAGAAGAAAAGGCGTTCTCTAACACTTCTAGATCACACAGAGGAGGAATTAGTTTATGCTTTATGTGCCAAATTAAAAGAGTCTAAAAAAACAAAATTAGCAGCTATATTAAACGAACTCAGCCAAAACAAGGAAAAATGTGAGATGGTACATGATGTACTATTCGCTAAAAAGACTGACAAACCGTGTTTACCAGATGATAAAACGTTAGCGCTTTACACCTCAACAAATTTGTCAAAATGGCAATATCGAAATTTAAGAACTATTCTTGCTTCAGAGAAAATGTATGGTCTTCCATCCTATCAAAAGCTCCTGGAAGCTAAAAAAACTTGTTATCCTCCAGAGTCAGACATAACTGTAACTGAATCTGATGCTAAGATAAGACTTCAATCGCTTCTAGATTTGACAACCAATAGGATATTAAAAACAATTCAGCACAACTCTGCCGACAAAAAATCGCTAAAACTAATAAGCAAATGGGGTTTTGACGGGGCATCTTCTCAAAGTAATTATAAACAAAAGTCACACTCCGACGACACTAAAATTGACGATTCTTCAGTTTTCATGATTAGTTTGGTTCCGCTTCGTTTGGAAGAAGAGAGTGGTACTATCTTGTGGCAAAATCCTGCTCCCTCTTCAACAAACTATTGTCGTCCAATTGGCTTTATATTTGCAAAAGAAACAAATGAATTGATAAAGAAGGAAAGTGCATCCTTAGAGGAAGAAATTCGTAATCTTGATCCCACAATTGTAGATAATTTTGATATTAAACATGCTTTGTACATGACTATGATTGATGGGAAAATTTCTACTGTGATTTCCAATACTTCTTCTGCAGCTGTTTGTAATATTTGCAATACCCTACCTAGCAAAATGAATGACTTGGACTTTGTATCCAAAAGACTCATCAGAGAAGATATGTATAAATATGGTCTGTCTTCGCTTCATATGTGGATAAGATGTATGGAATGTATTTTACACATTTCGTACAACTTAGACTTCAAAAAGTGGGCTGTACGAAAAGAAGATAAATTGTTAAAAGAAATTAAAAAGAATTTGACACAAGAAGAATTCCGGGAAAGAACTGGTTTGTTAATTGACATAGTAAAACAGGGATATGGTACAATCAATGACGGTAACACGGCAAGAAAATTATGAAGTATCTGCTGAAATAACGGGAATCCACCCTGATTTAATCAAGAGATTTGCAGTCATTTTACAAACAATTTCATCTGGTCAACTTATTAATACCAACTTGTTTAGGGAATATTGTAAAGAAACAGCAATGCTGTATGTAAACTTATATCCATGGTATTACATGCCTTCAAGTGTCCATAAATTGTTGATACACGGTGCTGATATTTGTGAAAATTTCTCCTTTATTCCGATAGGCATGCTTTCCGAAGAAGCTTCCGAAGCGAGGAATAAAGATTTCCGGAATGTTAGAATGGCACATACAAGAAAAATCGGTAGAGTTCAGACTAATTTAGACATTATCCACAGCTTTCTAATTAGCTCAGATCCTTACATCAGCCATATCAAACCAAAGTTTGCTCGTTTACATAAACAGTTGTTTCCAGAGGCTAGTGCTTTGATCTTGAACAATGAATTGCTTTCGTTGGAAAACGAGGAAATAGAGATTTCTCAAGAGAATATAGACCCAAATATTAATCTTTCACCATAATATTTTTTCAGAATCGTTTGTGAACATATTCAACTTTATGTTTGCAGCTTTATTTGTCTTCATTTTGATTGTTTTTTAGAACTGATGAAAGTACTCCATCAGAAAGGTCATAGCTTTTCAGTCATTAGTGAGCCCCCATAACCTCTTTTACAGAGAAGTCTCTTTTTATTTATTTGACATTACGCATACATTATAATTATGTGCTAAAGTAAGGCTATGATTAAAAAAAAGCAAACAATTAACATTAAAAAAAATTGTTATTTTCTGTCACTATTATCTCGAAAGTACGCAGAGATAAGCAATAAGTTTCTTCGAGTCAAATACTCAGAATTATTAGTTTTCTAACATATGTGATTGCCATCTCGACATCGCTTAAAGTTTTTGAGAAATTGAGTAAAATGTAATCGCTCCCATACAAAAAAAAAAGAAATATTTTTTTTACAGAAAAGTATTTGAAGTAGGACAATAATATTTTTTTGCCTTATCTGTTATCATTGTATCAACAATAAAAAAAAATATCAGCGGTCTACTATCAATGTCCACTTTTTTTTAATTTGGGACCAGTGTGCGGCGGCGCGCCGACAAATTAAAAAGCGATTCATAAATTTTCAGAGCAAAATAAGCTCTCGAGCGTAGTAATTTTTTTTTGTTTATCACAATTGTTATGCTGCCATGTCTTGATTTTAAATTTATTATTTTTCATAAATCAATTGTATAACCAAAACAAACTCATTTCGCTGCCATTAAAATTACAGCTTATATATGGATGAAATTTGGCAGATATGTCTGCCAAATTGTTATACAATTGATTTATGAAAAATAATAAATTTATGACTTGGATGAACACATAGAGTACTCAATGTATCAAAATCTGCAGTCCTCTCAGACAAAGTCAGGGCAGAAGCTAGTACATAAATAAACTTCATAACTATTGTTGGAGTATATTATGTTTGTTAAATGTATTCTCTGAATTCTTATCCCAGAAAAAAAGCACAGTTCCAATGGGATAGGCCACGGGAGAAAAGCAAGTTATATTATAATAATGCAATACTATCTCTATATTGCATAGAAACGGCTTCTTACCTATCAAAGCAGGCAACATTCATGGTATCAATTCTCATGAACAATATTTCCGTAGCCTGAGCCAACACTTGTGGCATAGTTGAAGGCTGGAGTTTGCACAACTCAATCAAAATAGACCCATAACAGATCTCTAAGTATCTGGGTCTTGGCAAGTTGAACAATTCAGCAAATATTATTTCTACAATGCAGTATTCTAACGGGATCTTCGCTTTATATGGGAAGCAGAGGAGCTGAGCAGCGCATTCCTTCCTTTCGGCATGGTAAGCTTCTAGGATGTTGTGAAGATGTTCTTCAATGAGGAACCTTTCGATGGAATGGGCTCCTGGTAGTACAGGACCATCGGGACAGTCAGTGTAGTCAAACATGCGGAATATGGCCCTTGGCATGGGGTATGTGTCTGTATCATTGTGAGGAGGAGGCTGGAAAAAGATGATTTTTGTTTGAGTTAGTAAAAAGCTTTATTATGAATATACAGTATAACAATACTTGAAGGGATATTGATATCCCAATATTTTTTTTAAATAGGTAAATGCAAAATGCCTTTAGAGATGTTTTCTTATAAGAAATTACATTTACATATGATTTTATAATTTTAACTATATGTTGTGCAAACAAAACTATTGAAACATAAAAGAAAAAATGTTATTACCTGTATAGTAGGAAGCTGATGCTGCAGAGCTTCACACAGGATAGAGTCAAAAGCAAGGTAAGGCCTAGGGATGTGCTTTTCAGACCAGTTATCTTGCTTCAACTTTTTTATTTGAGCCCATAGACAATCCAAATACTCTTCCTGAAGATGGGGGGTGTCAGAAGACCACACCTTTAGTGCTGGCCAGTGTTTCTTACTGCGCTTGTTTAAAAATATATCAATAGTAGTTAACAAATGATCTAGTTGAGATTCCTTCTTCTCATAGAGCTCTCTGCCCACCCATGGGAGTGCTGATAATACAGCAAACACAAACCAATCTCTTCTTACTTGAGGTACTCCATCCTCATTGGCACAGTCTACTAAAGTCTCCAACAGTGTCAACAAGGAGGAAGCAGCCAACACATGGCAGTTCACCAGGTCAGCGATGAACCTGAGGCAGTACCTCGCCGCATTCCATTTGCCGATCTTCAAGTTCTCTTTGAAAGTCTTAACAATGTAATCTACAAACTCACCACCGAAGTTATAGTTCTTTGCATTCAGAAGACCAACTAATGTCGCATATATGGTGCATTTTTCCGGCATACGAATAGCACAGTCAGTGAGAATTCGTAAGATCTTTACACGAAACGTACTCAAATCTGCCTCCAATACGCTGGCTAAGCCTTCCAAGTTACTCTCTAAGCTTGAGCTACTTTTCTCTCCGACCCTCAGAATCAGAGACTCCAACCTATCCTCAATCTCTTGGTTCTCCGAAACACGACGTCTTTTCCGATTGAGACGCTCTAAAACAAAAGTTAAAGGGTCATCAAACGAATACAGTTTCTAACCTAAAAAGTACTAAATATTTTTTATTTAGCTTACCGTAGCCATCTTCATCATCATGAGCCCTTCTGCGATTCATTTTCGAAAGTCGGGGTACACTAAAAGTATATCAAACACTGTAATAATGCAGTAATTTAATTAAGTTTCAGCAAAACGCCAACAAACAAGTCAATGAACGACGACGAACGAAATTGACACTAGAGTTCCTCCCTCTCGAGATTTGCAGACGCTGTTTGTTAAGTCCAAAAAAATCGACTAAAGAGTCGAAAGTCGTAAAAAAAGTGTAAGCTCATGGTCCACGATTATTCTATTTTAGCAATCAATTGGAGGAATCTCGGAAAAGCAAAAAAATTGAACCCACCATAAGACTTTCCAATACTTTTACTAACATCGTTGAAAATCTGCAGTTTAGTGGATTCCCGTTTCTTCGTCAAGTTTGTTCCTGACCTAAATTATCGATTTGTTTGTAGTTAATTTTGCCCAACACTACTGTCATTTATGTCACATCAATTTGTCAAAATAAACTTAAAACTTGCTTGATTTGTGGTTTGTTTGTGTATCAAAACTGAATCGGAATTAAATAATTCGCTCAAAGGTTCTCAATCAGAATGTCTTGCAATTACGCTGATGGATTATCCCCATATGAAAATAAAGGCATACTAGGTGTACCAGAGGTATTCAAGCTGATATCCAAAAGCTTTACTCTTATTATTTTTTTAAAGATTTGTAAATTAATTTAGCAAAATTAATAAACTTGCACTTTTATGGTTTTAGAAATTCGATACATTGGAAAAGTTTGAAAAAAAGTGCAAGCTGTTGGCCCAGTTAATAGGTGAAGCTAACCATGTGGTTGTTCACACTGGGGCAGGTATCAGTACTTCAGCAGGAATACCGGACTTCAGGTAAATACTGCGTATATTAAAATTAAAGTTAAGTTTTATTCAGGAGATGTTGAAAATTTGGCAAAAAGCTGTATAATGTATGATGATAATGGTGCCTGTGATAATTTAAAACTATCTGAGATTTAAAAAGAAAAAAGAGAGATGCAATGTTTTTGCCTGAGACTAACTTGTTCCATCTTCTGCATCAATAAACTCACTAATTTTATCATGCCCTTGATCAGTCCGTCTCATAGTGTGGAGAACTGTTTCCCAGTAGTGGGAACATTACATGCAGGCTATGTCCTGATCTCTGGCAAAGAAACCATCTAAACCAAACTAAACCCTTTTCAGAGGACCCAATGGTGTATGGACCTTAGAAAAAAAAGGCCAGAAACCAAACATAAACATCTCCTTTGATGATGCTGTTCCCACAAAGACTCACATGATACTGAAGAAGTTGGTAGAATGCAACAAAGTTCACTACATCATCAGCCAGAACATAGATGGTCTGCACCTGAAGTCTGGTCTGTCCAGGAAGTACCTGGCTGAGTTACATGGGAACATGTTCATTGATGAATGCAATTTGTGTAAAAGGTAAGTGTTGTTTGGAGTATGGGGAAAAATGAAGTGGTATTTAGGAAAAACGGAAAATTGAATCAGTCAGGGTTATTTAGCAGGTCACAATGTGTGTACATCATACAAACATTTATGATACCCGCACATAGAAGATTTAATTAACCTTTTGAACGCCACTGTCATGTATACATGACAAGCAAGCGCGTGCCCTGTATGCCAAATGTCACAGATATGTGACAAAATGTACGACGACTTTGTTTGGCGTCGGGGGCACGCCGATGCGTTTATGCTCAGGCATTCAAAAGGTTAATACTGAAGGCATCTTCGCTAGTCATCCTTGGCAAGTTAGCAAGTTAAGTGTTCTGAAGTTAGGCTAGAATCTTTACAAAGAAAATTAATATAAAATCTTTGTTACTTTTAACTTTTTAACATCCACCTACTTGATTAACCCATTTAAAAAAATGCACAACTTAATTCCTAAACTCCACATGCAAACCACATTTTCTATGCAGTCAACTTGGTATTCTCACCCACTCACTAGAAAGAGTGGCTCTCTCAAAATAATAATTGTATGACATTGTTTTAACACATTATAACAAAAACTGTTAAATAACTTCTAGGCAATTTGTGCGAGGTTTCCCAGTGGAAACAGTGGGCAAGAAGTGTAGTGGAAATCCATGTCCTGCTGAATACACCTCATCCAGACCATGCCGGGGCAAACTGTATGATGGAGTGCTGGACTGGGAGCACAGCCTGCCTGAGAATGATCTGACCATGGCTGAGTTGCACTCCAGGTACTTAACTATTATATTACAGGGGTACCAACTTACTGCCTTGGTTCCACTAATTAACTGAATGGACTGTAGAGTGACTACAGTACTGGCAAGTGGCCGTTTTATGTTTGTAATTTTTAAGTTTATTGAAAACTGTGCCTTTTATGACTGTGTTCATAAAAATCATTGTGTGATTCTGTTTCAGTATTGCAGATCTCAGTATCTGCTTAGGAACAACATTACAAATTGTGCCCAGTGGAAATTTACCTCTAGAGACAGTCAAGTATGGAGGAAAACTAGTCATTTGCAACTTGCAACCTACTAAACATGTAAGTAGAATATTCTACTAATATATATATATATAAAAATGAATCCCTATTTCCCTTGGTCACGGCATCACGAGTGAACGGCTGGACCAATTGCGCTAATTCTTTTTTTTGTTGTGTTTGTTATTGTCAGGAGAAGGTTCATATGAAAAAAAAAAATTGAAAAAGTTACATCCGGGCGAAGCCGGGGCGGGCCACTAGTTCTTAATAATAAAGCAAAAGGATTATGTAAGACAAAATAAAGCAAAAGGAGTAAAGTGTTAAGGATTGTAGCAGTTAATAAGAATGATAATGATGATTCTTACTTATAAAATTCACCAGAAACTATTTGTAAATATTTGACAACACAGTAATATTACACCATTGATTGGATGAATAAAACTTGAGATAAGACAGAAATCACAAAAATGAACATTTATTTTAATGGAAAGCACCAAAGCTGCAAAGAACCAAAAGCTACTCTAAATAAATTTCTTTCTTTCCAGGACAACAAAGCGGACTTAGTAATAAACTACTATGTAGACGACGTATTAGAAAAAGTAATGGCCTTACTTGGCATAGACATACCAGCATATTGTAAAGAAGAGAACCCCACACTAGAAGCTTTGCGCCGACCTCTAGAATGGACTATAGACAGGCGTGACGTTCTACAAATAGAGAAGACATTCAAAGCTAAATGCAAAGGTGTCAAGAAGAAAAGAATTTTAATAAAGAATAAACGAAATAGTACTGAACTTAGCTCAGTTAATGGCACCGCTGACGATAAAGCGAAAATAATCAAATTAGAAGTTAAGGAAGAACAAAATGGCGATTGTGTTGAAGTTAAGAATGAGCAAAACGGTGATTGTGTAGAAGTTAAGAATGAGCAAAATGGTGATTGTGTAGAAGTAAATAATGAGCAAAATGGTGATTGTGTTGAAGTTAAGAATGAGCAAAATAATGATTGTGTAGAAGTTAAGAATGAAGAAAATGGTGATTGTGTAGAAGTAAATAATGAGCAAAATGGTGATTGTGTTGAAGTTAAGAATGAGCAAAACGGTGATTGTGTTGAAGTTAAGAATGAGCAAAACGGTGATTGTGTAGAAGTTAATAATGAGCAAAATGATGATTGTGTTGAAGTTGCCGATAGTATTATTTTAATTGACTAATAAGCAGCGGATTTGTTGTGCCTATCCAGGATTGTTAACCTGGATAACCACAATGGCCATAGGCAATGGCGCGCGACAATGTTTTGTCATTGTACTGTGATGCGCTCAAATACGTGTCTTGTTTCGGCGAGAAATGATGCGGAGAGAGGACTTCTCGCGCTGGGTATGTTAGCCTAGAACTGGAATTGTCTTATAACCAGTGGTTGGGAGTAAGTAGAGCTATTTTTGGTAGGTACTTGCGACGAGGTTTCATAGTATGGACATGCCAAAGCTACCGGGATTCACTAACACTAGGATTTAAAAATATACTTGTTAAGGTTGGTGATGATTTTAGAGGTACAAGTGTGTGTATATGCCACGGGTTATATTTGAACCTAAATAAAACTAGAATCAATCGCATAAAATTAGATTATTCCTAAATTTTCGTGAAACAAATCGTGGTGGTACGTAAGTTAGGTCGTTTTTTACATAATCGTGGTGGTACGTAAGATTAGGTAAAGTAAAATCCAAATCAATTTTACATATTAAATCTTTACTTTCAGTCAGCGGATAAATTTTAAATCCCGGGATCCCAGTGTCACATCCCTAATAATATACATTAGAAGCCATTGACTCCAAATAGCTCTAGCTATTCCGACCACTGCTTATTAAAACATACATAAATAAGTATTTTAAATGTTCCAATCGCGAAGTTTCCGATGAATATTTTTTTTAATTATAAGTGATGTCGTCAACGTAACAATAACGTAAAACAGCTTAGTTTTACAGAATTGGTTATTTTAGTTTTTAAGTACAAATCATTCCACAATATAGGTACCCATTCTGTATTTCCAATTACATAATAAAAATATTTTTTAACAGAACAAATACAATAAGAACAATGATCATGTTTTGATAAATAAAACACTCGAAATTTATATAATAAAATAAATTATTTATTTATAAAAATATCTTCTTATTTACAAAATGTTATGGCTACTCTTTGGTAACATGGAATGTTTATAAATGTCATATATCTTTTTTCTTAACAATTTAACTTGCTCCAAAAACTTTTGAGAGTTACTAGCTAACATATGTTTAAATTACAAAAAGTCAGGAAATCAGCCATACAAGCCTTGACTCCAGATCTCACAGTAGTATCTGTGAGAGCTGGATAATAAACCAAAAATTTAAACATCTTGTTACAAAAACAAACGTCATTCACAATGGCTTGTGTTAGCAACTAACTCAGAGTAACATATCCCTAGCTTGTGCAAGCAGGCTTCATACTCGTTTTCACAAACACTATTCGACACCTAAATGGATGCCAAAATAAGAGCATGCTGTGGGATTTTCAATGCTCCACTCGACGCCGAAGGTTGAAAATGCAACAACAGCTATAACGGGCAATACAATAGTAGTTCAGACATTAATTTCTACATAAGTATCGAATTTTCCAACAACCATATAATTTATACCCCTTTTTAAAAGCAGAGTGACCTCACAAATCACACTTTTATCAACAAAAGTAACAGCTAGAAATGGAATACCGTAGTTAATTGAAACGATAAGATGCTAACTAAGGGCAGTATCAAGTTGTCGACTTGATCTGTCTTAGCCTCGACGAGGCCTGAGATGGCTGCGCTCACGGTGGCCCGAAAGATAGCCTGCGGTGTATCCAATAAACCTGTAAGGAAATAGATTTTGTTGAACACTTTCTTCTACCAGAGGTTTCGCAAGCGTGAAAGTCGAAAATTATGCCAAGGACAAGTACTCTTGGGATAATTTTTTCCAAGGTACAATCTATCTCTATATCAAAATTCATCAGAATTGGTTCTGCTGTTTACGCGTGATAACGTAACAAACAAACAGTGTTACTTTCGCATTTGTATTAGTATGGTTTGGATGGGTCTCACTAAACCAATATTATGAAGAAGTAAAACTGTTTATAAGGAGGTAACTTTAGTTTTTAACACGCTTTTTTTTGGTATCTAGGTAGGAACTGATAGGAAACTACAGTGTTGTAGAGTGCTATGAACTACCTTTTATCCCGGAGTAACGCATGGACTCGTTACTCCGGGATCGCGTCCATGGACTATCCGAGAGGTACCGTACCTACCTCTCGGATAGTCCATGGACTCGATGCAGCGTGAAGAAGCTAGTATCTTATGTTTAAGAACAAGAAGTTACAAGAAATTTTGGTATATTTTGGACAATGAAAGGTTTAGTGTTCATCGTGTTCTGGCTCATCGACATAATTTCAGTCGAAAGACGTCCATAGCTGGATACAGACCTTCCTCAAACTTCTTCACATCGACTGTTTCTGTGCATCTATCATCTAGCGAACTCCCGCTGCTTTTCATCAGGTCATTCGTGTACCATTTCGGAGGACATGCTGTTTGTAAATTGATTGACTTACCGAAAAGCTCTAGCGCATAAACAACGGCCACTTGTGATAAAACGTTGAATGCTGTGCCTTCTACCGATTTGTCGCCACCTACAACGCATAAAAAAAACACTTAATTTTTTTTCTTTATATAGTATACTTACTATGTCGCTCCATCATAGCCAAATTTTGAATATGAACTTATTTAATAGCTGTGCTGTGCCCGCGACTGCATTCACGTGGATGTCGCCGACCAGCCCAGGTATCTCCTGTTACCTCGAATTAAAGTCAACAAAACAGACTATATCGAACGAATGGTGGTAATATTCAAACTAAAAAATAAATAATCTGACATGATGAATCAAGTTAATTCTTAGTTTCGTTCTTCAAATGAATGAACAATTGGAACGGGTAGCCCAAAAGGAAACAATTTTCTTTGATTTTCAATGTGAATTGCATATTATCATATTATAAAACACCAATTCATTAAATTCTGTTTTTCCATTAGATATTAGTTAAAACAGATTCGTCATCCGAAATCATTTTTCTAAATCGATATTTAGTACTGAATGAGGAACGAGGAGACTTATTGAATGAGAAGCCAGTGGCTTAATAATAACAGCCGCACAGGTCGATCTTCAAGGTTAAGCAACGCTTGCCGAGGTCGGTTTGTAGATGGGTGACCATCTTAACATACCGACTCCTTCGTGCCTCGGAAAACACTTTCGGCCGTTGGTCTCGACTGTCCAAGAAGTACCGTGTTTCCCAGTTACTGGGTGTCGAACGTCAGATAGGCAGTAGCTTCACGTAAAACACTGGTATTTAGCTCAATCCGGTTTGACTGGAAGCTGACCTCAATAGTTCCAAAAGGCTAGGCAGATGATATTTAGTACCTACTGATTGAATCGATCCATTGAATCGTTATAACACCCTAGAAAATCGAAATACGATTTCTTAGTTTCGGCATGAACTATGTATGTATATTCATTAAATGTGCCTAAAATCATTTTAAGAATTAATGACAATATTTTACTTATAAACTCGCGAAATGGCTTTGTGCTTAACTTAGTTCCTTTCACCTCTCTCTTGTGAAAAAAGAAAATGAAACCAAAATTAAGTTTGTATCTGTGCCCATCAGAGTTATGAACTGCAGTTTTTACTGTAGATTCACAGTTATTCGCAAATAATTTAAGTTTGTTTAGCATAAAGCACAATAATATCAACAATCCGTCCGTTATGTAGATTGCGGGCACCATAGACATACCTACTAATGTGAGTAAACAGTCATACAATTTTACTAATGTGAGTAAACAGTCATACTATTTTGACAGCACGGTTGGCGCAGTGGTTGAGCGATTGACTGCTGCGCTGCGTGTCGCAGGTTCGATTCCCGCACGGTACATTTATTTGTATGGCCTACAAATAGTTGTTCCGGGTCTGGCCGTTTGTGTATGTGACTTTGTATGTTTGTAAACGCACCCACGATACAGGAGAAATCCTAGTGTGGGGCAACGTTTTATTAAAAAAATAAATAAAAAAAATATTCCAAATAAACTCGAAAAGCAGATCGATTTTATGTGAATCAACTGGGACATAATGGGGGGAAAACGTGTTGCGCCAACGGATTCGTTGGAAATAAGAAAACACTTAGGAGATTGATATAGTGCCACTCTCGGATGTCCAATTTAGTTCTGAAGAAGTAAGTATTGAAAGTACGTAGTGTGATCAAATTAAAATAGTAGAGATAGAGTCGATAGACTGAGGAAAAATTGTGGAAAATAATAAGTTTACTCTAAACTCACCTGCCCACTTGTTGAATCCATACTTGGATCCGAACCAGCTTGCAGCGGTGTCACCAACGCCTATAGATAGCACTCCGCTGAGCAGTTCCAGCTCATACCCAGGGTGAACCGGCACCAACAGCAGCGGGCAAGCCAGACCCACATACAGGTATAAGGGAGTCATCGCGAAACAACCCGCGTCCTGGGAAATTAGAAAACTTATTAGTTGATAGCTTTGTTATCAGAATGTCGGCTGAAAGATGTCCACTAATACATATCGCTCATTTGGAGCGACAGTGACACAAGTGCAAATTTATAAATTTTACACTACGCCAGTTTTAAGATTTTTTCCGGAATCCGCGCGCCAAAATGGAATATTTCAACAACGACTTTTCACTCTCTAGCGGACGTTTTTTGAACTTACAAATGTGACATTTTTACTCCTAACGTAGATTATCAGGCAGATAATTTTGGTGTAATTAGGTCAGTTTCGCATTTTTTTGCAGTTGTGTCACTGTCGCTCCAAATGAGCGATATGTAGGTACATCAAGCAAAGCACCATTGTCACCACCTGTACCTTCCAGAACATGGATGAGGTTAATGACAGACCAGTCCAAGTGGCCACATATTGTTCATTTGAATGTTAATCTACATATATATATAAAAATGAATCCCTATTTCCCTTGGTCACGATTCATTCCCTTCATCACGCGTGAACGGCTGGACCGATTTCGCTAATTCTTTTTTTGTTGTGTTTGTTATTATTTATTTATTTAACAGTTTATGTACACACATTTAACAAATAAATAAGAAGAAGGGAACAGAAAAATAGGTACAAAGGTGATGCTTATTTCTAAAGAAAACTCTTCCAGCATACCTGCGAAAGGAGAGTCGAATAAAAGATATGTAGACATCGTGTGTAAAAGTTATGTTAACATAAAAAGACAAAAAAACTTTAAATATAACAAACTATAATAAATATGACTAAAATTAATATCATACTAATACATACTACTTAAATAATACTATAAGAATAATAATAATATATACTTTAAATATGCAACTATGATGGTACCGAAAGGTAGTGTTCTTTCACTCTTCTTTTAAAATCTGGAAGAGTTTTGCATTCCCTAATGTCAGGCGGCAGTGCATTTCACAAACGTACCGCGGCACAGAAAATGAATAGGAATAAAAATCGGTAGAGTGGGGAGGGGATTTAAGGAGATTTCTAAGATGCGACCTGCAAGGCGCATCAGAAGGACGGGAATAGGAGAAGCGTTCACGCAAATAGGAAGGCGTTTTAGGGTTGTGAAGGATGTTAAATAGCAAACACAATATCCGAGAGTTCCTGCGAAGTCGGATAGGGAGCCACTTGAGTACCTTGCGGAAAGGAAGGTTCTTATGAAAGAAAATTTTGAAAAAAAAATTACTTCTGAGCAAAGCCGGGGCGGGCCACTAGTTAAACATAATTAAATAAATTTGTACGCCTCAAAACATAGAAGATCCATGTACCTATCTATAACATCCACACTCTGTTTTAATTTGACCTATGTTTACAAATACAGCATTCTGATTCTGAAAGTTTGAAGAGTCAATCAACGAGAAAAGAAGAAGAATCGTCGATAGCTTTGAAGTTTGTTAGGCGGTAGGCTGTCTGTTGCAATCACTATGCGCCGCTATATCCGGCCGATAAGGTTGCGTTAGTGGTTCCGATGGACTAACAGGTTTTGTGTACTTATTTTTCAGCTTGTTGGTTTTCATCTACGAAATCGCGTCTATGGAGTCAGAAGTTTCCGGAGGGAATTGTCCATAAGCCAATCTTAATTAATAAAAAACCATATAACACTTACCTTCTCATCACTATACACTTCAAATGCAGCCTGTAATGCTGGTGATATTGTTTCTATTTCAGATTTTCTAAAGGCCTGAAACACACAAAATGGTACAATTATTACAAAGTAGAATTTGAAGCTGTTTTACACCTTTTCTTTCCCACGACGGTACGGAAACGGTATATGTGTTCGTAGGGGGCTGCCATCGTTATTTTAAATTTCAACATAAATGTAAATAAGTAGGTATAGCAATAATATATCTCCAATTATTCACGTTACTTTAAAACTGCAAAAAAAACTAGTTCATTTAATGGCAGCCCCGGACGGATATTCTTTTTACGTTTATTATCTCTCGTTACATAAACTCTTTAAGTCGATTAAAATGATTTTATACTTTTTCAATTACGTTTTAACCGTCGTGGGTTTTTCATAATTTTTCATTTTTCGTGTAGGGCCATTTCTCCAGCCGATTTCTCTTCGTTCACAAACGTGTCTGCCAGAAGCTCTATATTATATAATTATGTAATATAATAAATTACACTACTAACCTCAACTAATATTATAGCACCAAAACCAACTCCAATAGCAAGGTTCATCAATCTGATGTCATAGACGATGCCAGTGAGGAACACCAATGAAGCAAGCACGTGGAATGTCTTGCGGGTAACAGTGCTGGCCTTTACGTTGAGCTTAGTTCGGATGAGGACCACAAACACTGATATACCGACCAGGCACAGCCAGAGCAGGATAAGTTTCATCTGAAAAAAATAAATTATAATTTTTCTTTATTTTATTGTTTCTCATTTTCACAAACACAGTACAAAGTCATTTTAACGTCTTTTGTAGGTAAAACCTGTATTACAGATCACCAGACTAAATTGAACTATCGCCATTATTACCACCAGCAGATCATAAAATTATTGTAGGTAAACCTCAGTTTTAAACTGACATAAAAAAAGGAGGAGGTTCTCAATTCAATTGTTTTTTTTTGTGTGGATTTTGATGATTATTTTTTATTCGAAAGCTACTATATATATACTGCTGAAGTGGTTCCATTGGCACCAAGTCAGAATCTGATGATGGTATCCCAGGAAAATCGAGGGCAACCCTCAAATTTAAAGGCACATACAATGTTTTTCAAATACTTTCTAACGCATCTCAGATAATTGTGCCTGGTAATCAATATCTCATCTTGCTGAGCTGATGATGGAAGTTAGAAGTCAGGATCTGAAGCTGGAATCCCAAAAAAAATGTTGGTGTAGCGATATTTTCGCCAATGATCAACCGATTTAGATGATTATTTTGTTGTTTGGAAGAGTATCCCGTTTCAATTTGGTAGAAATCTGATGAAGAACTTTGGAGGTAGGCAAGGGAACTTTTCAATCTATGGAACGAAACTCTTCAATCTCTCAATAAATGATAGCAAATCTCTTGGGATTACTGAAATCGCATGTCTGTTTCTCATCAGTTTATTATGCAGATGCAAACAAGTCAATCTGAATGAACATGTTTTTGGGGTTATCTATTTGGGTATAACTTTATTGTTTATTAACCAATCTTGATGATTATTTTTGCATTGGGTTTAGTTAATAGCTATATTGCATTTGCATTGGACAGTGAACTAAAAGATAAACCAGTGACCTCCTTAACTAAAATCAATAAAATCTAATACCAAGCAAAGTATATATTTAACTACGAGCTGGTTTGGGCTTGGACTGCAAAGGTTCTTCTTAAACGGCATATAGTGCAACCACTCATTATGGGATTATTGCCACTTAGTTTTTGATTTTAAAAAGACTTCTTCTTTGCTTCATTATGTGTTTGATGATGGAATCAGGATAGTTGTAGTCAAATGCGAAACTTAAAATAGTTTCAAAGAACGCAATCACCAAATGATAAGCAAATGGTCATAACAGCCTGTCAGATTATTAAAAAATAGGATTACTTTATCAAATCAATAAAAAAAAACGACGATAAAACAAATCAAAATTCAGGAGGAGGCACTTGTTACTGAAATGACGAAGTGACCTCATACAAAACTTTAATGCACTGTATTGTCTTCATTTTCTGAAAGTGTGACAAAAAAATGTGACCAAGGTTTTTTGATAATCCAACATTAGTTGGATTATTAAAAAACCTTGGACACAAAAAAAATTGATTTAGTCTATCAGGACTAAATCAATTTTTTTAGGAATCTTCCTCTTTAAAGAATTACTCACTTTTGCAAAATCCAGCAAAATGTACGAGGCAATTTTCAGTATACAATCAAGTCCAACTTGTACATGTAAGATCATAAGTGCATACGTCCCAGTTACACTTGTTATATACCCAAGAACTGCAAGGGTTTTCTGAGACTCATCCAAAACAAATAAGGCTGTAACAATAATTCCCACTGAAGATAATATGGTCTGAAAATAGGTAATATTTTTTGTGATAGATAAAAAAAGATATGTTTAGTGATAATAAATGCACAAATTAAAACTGGTAGTTCATCATAATTGGGTAAGTCAAAAATTAACTAATAAAGCCACAGAAATGAGGTAAAAAAATAAGCCACAGTCACAAATTAAAACAAAAAGGCACTTATGAAATAAACAAAAAAGCCATTACTAGTAGTTTTCAGTTATTTTACCGTTTTTTCCCCTAATCATCATTCAGTGAACAATATGGTGAAGTTCAAAATAATAATATGGCTTTATAGAGGGAATAAGATGATTTTATTCTACTAGAATACTTACAAAAATAACAGAATTCAAGAATTGCATTTCATCATCTTGCTTATCACCCATATTGTATAGACTCTTGCCAATGGCCATGACACCAAACAATATAATGCTTTGTATGACCACCATCGCCTCCCCGATAGTGAATGTCTTTGGACATTGTGTGAGGGCCAGTCTTAATAGTGCACTGAAGGAGTATATGGCTATCACAGAGAATGTTAGAGAGAATATTATACCTGGAAGTGAATAAACATAACATAAACTTGACATTACTTCAAACAAATCTAGACAAATATCTCCAAAATTGCTTCATTTTGGTAAAGGAATTGATTAAGGCTCATTATTATTTTGTTATATTACCTTGCCCCTGAAAAGTATAAATTAACAATGTAGCCACAAGACTTGATGCTTCACATCCTCCAAAAAAATTCTCCTTCAGGACCAAGCATGATATTGACATAAACACAATAAATAAAAAGCAATAAGACAGTAATCCAACAGATATGAAGGCCAGTAAGACGTATAGTTCTGAGACTGTATACAGGATTGAGTATGCCACAAGCACTGTTGGCAGAAGTAAACAACACCATAGTCCATTTGTTTTAGCTGGTCTGAAAAAAAAAGGATTGTCTCATAAACTCTGTGAAATGATGAAGATAAAAGTTATACAAAGCGGATACAATGTTCAAAGTTCAACATTATATTTATACCTTGTGGCAATTTCACCATTTATTAAACTTTGCGTTATTTGCTTGTCAACTGATATAAGAATTCGAATCAATTTTGAATCAACTATCTTCTTATAAAGAGGGACTTCTTTTAAAATATTTTCCATTTTCTATGAAATATTATAAACACTAATATTTTGAAAAGCGATACAACGGACAACAAAACACATTTTTTTGACTAACAAAACTGACACTGACATTGACAAAATCCACGCAATCCACTCTAATTGACATTCAACACGTTGACATTGACACTGCTTTTGGTGAATGGTGTTACCATGAAAGCAACAGCAATGTACAGTGAAGCATAGTGTGTATGGACATTGCTGGTTCTTGCTTTTACTCGTATGTATGTATGTTGGCTCTTACTTTCATGAAGAATTATGAAATACTTAACAAAAAATAAATCTTGTGGGTTGAACTATAGTTTTGAATGTGTAGTTGCCATAAAAAAATTACTGGTCTAGTGAAATATTCCAATGCCAGTCATTGAATTTCAGAATGTCACCTATCTTGATCATTTCAGTTGTTTGTCAGTGTCAAACGTGTCAGTGTCGCGCGGGAACTTGGAATAGTGCCAATTTATTTTTCCAATATCCAGTCCGGTGTTCGTGACAGAAGAACTTGGACGTATTTATCGAGATGTTACGACAAATAAGTAAAGTAGTTCAGCAAAAGGCGAGATTCGCCTCAGCTGCTGCCCCTGCACCACAAACAAAGCCTGAGATTCTTTACACCGGGGTACGTACGAGCTAACAAAGTAATGTAAATATCACGATTAAGAATCGATGAAAAATTGTGTGATTGGTATGTTATGTATGTGATAATTTATAACAATTAGAATTGAGAATATTGACATATATGAAGCAATAGATAGTACATTTTGTATTTCATGTTCTATTTATGAAGGGTATTCTAATAGGAAGGTGTTTGTCACATTATTTTATTTATATTTTCAAGGTCAGTTAGCCGGTACCCAAATAATAATACCGGCTTGGCGTTCAAGGCTTTAATAATTTTAAGGTCTGTGATATATAATAATTATAATCATAAAAATCAATAAGACAGTAAATCAACAATCAACAATCATAAAAATTCTTATTATGATCAATAATGAATGGAATTACAATATTGTAATTCCATTCATTATTGATCATAATAAGAATTTTACTAATTATTACCATAAGTTACCAGTTTTTCTCTTTATAATAATAAAACGTAAGTATCACTAATGTGGGTGCCTCTGGTCAATATGCAAATTAAAATAGTTAAGTATTTGCTTATTTTTCCACAAGTACCTACCCACTTGAATTATATATTTTTTATTAATAAAAAACAAATATTGTTCAGAACTGGTTCACTAATTCAACACAAACTAAAAACTGGCTTTATAACTTTTGATTGTAGATCTAATCACATTCTAAAGGTTAAAGCTTAAAAAAACACACACACAAACTTAGTTTTAATTTAGGTGTAGGTAGTAAAAAGTATAATTAGCACATCGCAACATTATATTCATGGCTTTACCTATATGTTTTCATGGCATCAATAAGATCTTACAAAAGCTTAATAACAATGTTTTACAATATATTTTTACTATTGAACTTGATACTTATAAGATTTTATAAAAAAATTCAAGGTGATGAATAAGTAGGTAGATTTTTTTACCACAATGCCCACATAGAGGGTTGTTTACAAGAATTAGTTACTGTGGTGGCAAAACAAGACATCTTGTTTATCAACTTGGTAACAAATCACTTGTCAATGCTGATTGTTGTGATGATACACACTGGAATCTCAACTGTATTCTAATTTATAGTCATGTAAACGTTATTAGTTTTAGGTACTACAATTTGCAGTTAAAGTTAATTACAATAAGCAGAGCCAAGTGATGTACTTATAAACCATATTTAAAAAAATAGGAAAATCTACTAGTTTAGTTCATTTCTTTATAATCTTTATGTTTAAGCCAACAGTAGTTTTAGCCAGTTGGTTGCTTAACATAAACAAATATCTAGTTCTGCAGCCTTTAACTCTGATTTTAATTTACAAAAAAGCTCAGCTTATAATCCTTAGCTATGCAGGCAATTTTCTGCAATTTTTCGACAAGCGCATATTTTGCGTAGGTACCTACATTAAAAAATTGTTTCCACTACAGCTGTGTAAAATTTCTGTGTTTTAGCTGTTCATCAACAACGAATGGGTGAAGTCATCAGACGGCAAGACCTTCAAGACAGAGAACCCCACTAATGGCCAGGTCACTGCTGAGGTCCAGCAGGCCAACAAGTCTGATGTGGACAAGGCTGTTAAAGCTGCCAATGATGCTTTCAGGTATGTGCTATCAGATTTAGTTCATAATAATTTAATGAACACCAGTTAGTAGTGGCAGATCCAGAATTGTCATGTGGGGTAGGCTTGACACGGTTGAAGGTAGTTTTCAGCAAAGTAAACACAAAAAAACATAACTAACATTTATTTTGCTAATGCATAACAGGTCTTGAATTATTTTTCGTAAATTAGGGCTTTGCTAGGTTGTAGTTGTAGACTACCAAAGATATATATTTTGGAGGGGGGTAAAAGTAGTAATTTTAGTAAACATCCACAGACATAAAATAAATAGTAAATTACATAACAAAAATATTTCAGTTACTTTAATGGACTTTAGACTAGGATGCGTTCTAGTACCCAAAAAAAAAACGATATGCATGTCACCAAGAAATGGCAACTCCGTAAGATTATAAAATAACTTGAGAGATTGTAAACTCTCGATGAATTGATGAATTGTCAACATGACTTCGCATATGAGCGAAAATACTGTTCCTAACGCGTTTAGAAGCCTGCTTTTGACTAAAGCTTCGGCGTATGATCCACCCAGTAACACTTCCATGTTTTTATTTTTCCTTTCTGTGACGAGACATCGACACAGTGTATCGTATAAGAATAATTTTTCCCGACTCCCAAATGCCGAAAAACTGCCTGCTACCTCTTTTCAAATTATATTTTCTTAACAGGCTGGGCTCACCATGGAGGAAAATGGATGCCTCAGAGCGAGGATACCTCCTCAGCAGACTAGCCGACCTGGTCGAGAGAGACAGGACATACCTGGCTGTAAGTATTTTATTCCAGAGCATAATAGATGAACCTTGTACAAACTTGGGCGTGTCGAAGTTTTAGCTCAAGGCGATGTATTGACATTGGTGTGTTGTTTGTTCCTTCTATCGATTGATTATATCGGTAAAAATAACTTCTACGACTTTGAGGTGCGTCATAGAAAAAACACCCCTTTGACTTCGCAAAGCAAGTATGAGTTACGGAGACGATGCTCTACAAAACCTGCAAGCCCTGTTGACAGTGTTGAAACAGGCGCCGACGTTTAGAAAATCCCGCAGGTGCTCAGATCCCCTTATTATAAAAAAAAAATTGACGCAGTGCGAAAAAAAATCTCAACCAATACAGAGCTCTTTTTATCTCGCCTGCTTATATGAATGTAGGTGAATTTGCACAAGAGAAATTTAAAATTAAAATTGCACAGTTGGCTATGCATCGGCAATCACCTTACCTATATAGCATTGAACAAGTAAGATGTGAGTACCGTAACTGTTTTTTTATAATATTATTCCAAATAATTGGTTTAATTGTAAGGAATCAACACGTAGCATAATAATATGGTACACTTATCTAGGGAGGCAACTCTTTCTCCTTAAAACAGGTTGCTCAGCAATCTAGCAAGGAGAACAGCAGCTCACCCAATTATTTGTAATATCTATGCACATTTTCTTAAATACCAACAGTGTTTACTACAAAAAGGTACCATTTGTGCAATAAAGATTTTATTATTATATTTTTTTTTCTAATTTTGCGTAGAATTGAGAAGTGATTCTTTGCAGCATAGCGCAGAGAGCGCCAAATAATATTATGAATATGTAAAGGCAAGATAAAATTATGTAAGCGGCTTACTTACAATCTAAGAATATCTATGTTTATTATAACCCCTGATAAGGCGTGACCTTACCTAGTAGGTACGGACGCTTCCAAACATTTTTGTCAATTTAGGCTTGTTGGCCATCGAAGCTATTTATATGCCTATTCAATCTGCTGATACTTTTCCAAACTTTCGAGTTGGCTGCAAACGGATGCAGCTGAACACGAGCATTTGACATGAAGCGACTGCCTATCTTCAGCCCTGCTATGACGTGCTAATGCCATCCAATTCCGATGATGTAAACGGGATAGTGCTATTCGCTATGTAGTCCGTCTCCCTCTTAGAGCGGAATCATGATCGTTTTAAGACTTCATAGTATCCCTGATCTCCAAAGCCCAGTAGACAGTACCACAACCCAGTAAAAATATTATTCGAATGTAAAACTTACACATTTATCATCGTTTCTTGGTACCTACCTATTCATTGTCTTAGAAATCGTTATTCCGAACTCACTAGCCATATATGTAGGTAATAGTATAAGCCGTCAAAGGCTTTTGTGGTTTTTAGCATATATTGATACCTACTCTACGATATATTTTGAGCATTAATAAGAAATAGAAATAATGTACACAGTTTCCACATGGTCTTAATCTCTAAGTACCTACTAGTAAGTACTATCTGTTTGTTATGTATGTCTTAGAACTTCAGTTGCCCTCTAGGTAAACAATAGACTTTTTTACTGCTCATAAATCCGAAAATACTCATTTTGTTCACATCTTATTGATGAAGATTGAAGACGCAGCCCTGACTTAAACATATATAGACATTATTCTAGGTAAAGAGCACTTCAAATAGACCTATGGCCGCTTAGCGTGTGTTATTTGCACCGGCAAACCTGGGTTTTGCTCTCGACAGCTGGTCATTGCCCGTTCATTCAACCTCCCGGTTGTATGAAGTTAAATGTAGAGTAGGTACCTACTTAGATATCTACTAGATACCGACGTACCTATAGCTATTTCCTTTGGTAAAATGTTGCTTCTAGCAACAGTTAGGAGGAGGAGAGGGGGGGGAGGTGTGGTTTAGTTGTTGTTGTTTTTTTATACCTACCATATTTTACCTATTGTAAAGCTATTAAAGCTTTGAACCTAGCAGGTTTTGGATTGAAATTATTTTCACGTTTTCACTTAGGTTAGATTTAGACCTATGATTTAAATTCATGGTTCTTAACCTGACCACAGACATGAATACGCAAAATACTGCCCACAAAGTCGTGATGTGTCACCGTCCTACCTGGTTCTCCCCGGGAAGATTCTACCTACTTACCTATTGAATTTGATGATCCCAATAATCTGGTCGGTAACGACCAGATTATTGGGATCATCGCTATTTCACGCACGCTCCTAGCATGTGTCGTTTTTGCATTTTGTACTATAAACCTAAATAACCCCTTCTCTTCTCTCCCAAGAGTCTGGAAACCTTGGACAATGGCAAGCCTTTCACGGCGGCGTACTACGGCGACGTGCAAGCGGTGATCAAGAACCTGCGATACTACGCCGGTTGGGCTGACAAGAGCCACGGCTTGGTGCTACCCACCGATGGAAAATACTTAGCGTATACTCGCCACGAGCCTGTCGGTAAGTGTGAGATAGGCGTACTACGCTGGCTGGGCTGGAAAATACTTAGCGTATATCTACTTGCCACGAGCCTGTCGGTAACTGTGATATAGGCGTACTACGCTGGCTGGGCTGGAAAACACTTAGCGTATATCTACTCGCCACGAGCCTGTCGGTAAGTGTGATATAGGCGTACTAAGCTGGCTAGGCTAGAAAATACTTAGCACAGATTTTTTTATGCAGCAAGCGAAGCGTCATCCCACATTTGTTTTTAAAGATTTGGAATAAGTAGACACAGATAATATAATACTCGTATGGGTAAGGGAAAGCTAGCAAAACGGTTAGGTATAAGGGGAACTTAGCAGTCAGAGTGATGAGGTATAGGAAACTTAGCAAATCTTGAGTCGCGCAGATTTTTAACTTGGGCCAAGCTCGTGTTTGATGATTTTAGGAGATCCTCGGTTTTATACCGGATTCAAGATTTGGAATCGTTTCCAACAGCTAAAAAATAGCTACGTTAAAAAATAAAAGCATAAGTAGGTTTTTTTAACGTAGATGCAGAATTACTCCTATTCGAATAATGAATTAAATAACTACTAAGTATCGACCATGAAAACGTATATTGTGAATAGGCGAACCCATCAACCTAAGCGTGACGGGATGGACGTTTATATGTACTATCTATATGTCACCGGAAAATTGCAGACTCCGTAAGATTGTAATAAACTTTAGTAGATTATAATTTCTCGATATATTATAAAAAAAAGTGGCTGTGACATACGGACGGACAGACAGACAGACATGACGAATCCATAAGGGTTCCGTTTTTTGCCATTTGGCTACGGAACCCTAAAAAATCGGTTTGTACCGATAGGTACAATAAATCCCATCCAAATGCAATACCTAGTTTCCAATATATCCGTGCCTTATGAAAAAATTGTTTACAATTTCATGCGATATTTTACAATCTTATGGCGTTTGATATCTGATTTGTGAACAGAATAATAATATGGGAGTGGGCTTACTTTACCAACACACTACTCCTCGATTCGATTGAGCGTAGCCCAATTTCGAATAAGATTCTAGGATACTTCCGAAATAAGTTGGAACTAGGAATCCCCCTAATATCTACAAATATGCGTGACCTTGATTTGCCTTTAGCTTAATATCGAGATTGATAATAGATACGCGACAAATATCTTTTCGATAAAAAAATCATTATTGATACAGAGTTACGACCTTATCGCCAAGTATCTAAACAAATTAAATTATGTGAGTCGTGTGAAAACCGATAACATTATGCAAACTTCGATTCTAGATACCAATGTCCTCTGAGCATACCCTTTCAGTAGCAAATAAACGCCGTAACATTTACTCATAGTTATGATAAATTGCATTCTGTTCTGTCGTATCATCCGAGATTATTTGAAAACATTGTCATGTTGTGGAATGATCGCATGTTATTTTGTATCACATGTAGAGAATACAATCTCGAGCATGTTTTTTAATCCCGGGTTTACCTACGGGATTTTTATGTAAAATCATTGGCCACTCATTGGTCTTTGTTTTCTCTGAAAATACCAATGAGAACTTTGTTTCCAGGTTTACTATCACACGAATAAAGATAAATTGTAGACTTGTGCTCTGATTGGTCGCCATTTTATTATAATGCACAATTTCTCGGAATGACTTCCGAGAGATTATAGACTCAAATTTTGATGCGTAAAAAAGTATTCCAAATGCTCAGTTGACAATTTATCGAGAGTTAAAATCTCTCAAGTTATTTTATAATCTTAAGGAGTTTGCTATTTTCCGGTGACATCTATATTTTCGTTCGTTCGTTAGTCTCGCTAAAACTCGAGAACGGCTTGACCGATTTGGCTAATTCTTTTTTAGTTTTGGTCGCCAGATTACAGGGAAGGTTTTAAAACAAAAAAAAACGGGAAGTAGGGTAGGTAACGGTTGGTGGTTGTTGGTGAAGCGAGCGAAGCCGCGGGCACAGCTTGTAATTATATATAAATCTGAATCTCAGAAACGGTTCCAACGATTTTCATGAAATTTAGTATGCGGGGTTGGGGCCATCCATAAATTACGTCACACGAATTTTATCTGTTTATGACCCCCTCCCCGTCCTTGTCACAGCTGGTCACATTTGTGAGACTCCCCCCTCCCTAGTGTGGCGTGACATATTTTGTAAAATATCTAGAAATTATTAAATTAAAACAGCATTTCCGACATTATTTTATACCAGATTTATTTACTTTTTTATAAAATCATCATCAAATCAAACATTAAAAAATAACAAAGCAAAAAACTTATGATGATACAGATAGTGCTGAAAATATTTTTAAGTTTTTCGTTAAGGGCGCGTTTGCAATTTGGACAAAATTATGCTGTTTTTCGGTACATTTTGTGGCTAAACTGAACCAAATCAAATACAACTAATAACTTAAACACTTAGCTTGGTTCTTCATCTTCAAATGTGGGTAAAATTTTTGTTAAAAATAATAGTATTTTTTATTGTATAAACGATCTTACGATGCCGTTTTTCACAAAATTCACGATACTGGGTTGAGTTTCGGTACATTTTTGGGCCTATTATCAACGTATTTTTAGAATTCTAAAAATACTATTAGTAGGCAGAGTTATTAATTTCCAAATCTAGGTAAAAAAATTGCCCAAAATTTTACAAATATTCGCAGAAAAAAATAAAATCTAAAACTAACATTTTCACATATTTTGCTATTACGGATAATTCTTAATCGGTTGTAATAAGAGTTATTTTATTTTTGGTCCCTGTCTGGATTTATTCGACAAACATCGAGGTAATCCCTCAGTCCGCGCTCGGCCGCCGTTGTGAGTGGACACGTATCGCTTGCTTGCAGCAGCTCGTGTTGTAAAAGATCGCTATAGAAATACAAAATATTCGATAAACCAAATTTGATACTTGACAAGGTAAGATTATTTTCTAATCACGGATTATTATTATAATATTTTATTTCGCTCTAAGTGACTTTTAGACGACATGAGTTAGATATGCCGAGTTTGGGCTCGTTTTGTTAGTTATCAAGAGACCCTACCTCCGGACTTGGTGGATTCACCTGAGGGTGTACTTCGATGACTTCTACTGGAACTTCTAGACGACATGAGTAAGATATGCCGAGTTTGGGCTCGTTTTGTTAGTTATGAAGAGACCTTACCACCGGACTTGATGGAGTCACCTGAAGGTGTACTTCGATGACTCCTACTGGAACTTCTAGACGACATGAGTTACATATGCCGAGTTTGGGCTCGTTTTGTTAGTTATGAAGAGACCTTACCACCGGACTTGATGGAGTCACCTGAAGGTGTACTTCGATGACTCCTACTGGAACTTCTAGATGACAAGATTAAGATATGTCGAGTTTGGGCTCGTTTTGTTTGTTACGAAGAGACCTTACCTCCAGACTTGATGGAGTCACCTGAAGGTGTACTTCGATGACTCCTACTGGAACTTCTAGATGACAAGAGTTACATATGCCGAGTTTGGGCTCGTTTTGTTAGTTACGAAGAGACCTTACCTCCAGACTTGATGGAGTCACCTGAAGGTGTACTTCGATGACTCCTACTGGAACTTCTAGATGACAAGAGTTACATATGCCGAGTTTGGGCTCGTTTGTTAGTTACGAAGAGACCTTACCTCCAGACTTGATGGAGTCACCTGAAGGTGTACTTCGATGACTCCTACTGGAACTTCTAGATGACAAGAGTTACATATGCCGAGTTTGGGCTCGTTTTGTTAGTTATGAAGAGACCTTACCACCGGACTTGATGGAGTCACCTGAAGGTGTACTTCGATGACTCCTACTGGAACTTCTAGATGACAAGATTAAGATATGCCGAGTTTGGGCTCGTTTTGTTAGTTACGAAGAGACCTTACCTCCAGACTTGATGGAGTCACCTGAAGGTGTACTTCGATGACTCCTACTGGAACTTCTAGATGACAAGAGTTACATATGCCGAGTTTGGGCTCGTTTGTTAGTTACGAAGAGACCTTACCTCCAGACTTGATGGAGTCACCTGAAGGTGTACTTCGATGACTCCTACTGGAACTTCTAGATGACAAGAGTTACATATGCCGAGTTTGGGCTCGTTTTGTTAGTTACGAAGAGACCTTACCTCCAGACTTGATGGAGTCACCTGAAGGTGTACTTCGATGACTCCTACTGGAACTTCTAGATGATAAGAGTTACATATGCCGAGTTTGGGCTCGTTTTGTTAGTTATGAAGAGACCTTACCACCGGACTTGATGGAGTCACCTGAAGGTGTACTTCGATGACTCCTACTGGAACTTTCAGACGCCATGAGTTAGATATGCCGAGTTTGGGCTCGTTTTGTTAGTTATGAAGAGACCTTACCACCGGACTTGATGGAATCACCTGAAGGTGTACTTCGGTGACTCCTACTGGAATACCTTGTTTGTAAATAAAAACATATTGTGTTACTTTTATAACTCAATTGTTGTTTTAGATGCCGAGATATAAGACATTTGGCAAAAGCTCTCGCAAAAAAGTTTATACCAATAGACTCAACTATGGGAAAAGAAGAAGGTAAGTCTATGTTTATTGAAACGTTACATTCATATTTGGGAACTGTTATTGTCATAAGCTTTTTTGTTCACAGAGTTCCTGAAGGTATTCCCAATATTCGTGATTTATGTGATGAGGATCCAGTAGGATGTGATCAAGCGGGTTGTAGTACTTCAAATGAACTGTTTGAAATGTTACAATAAAATTCCTACCCATATATTAGAACTTAGTTAATCGATATTTAAATCTTGTATTAAACGCACACTACGCAGGCAAGCATATTGTAAATTAAGGGATTACATTGAAGATAAAAAGGCTTGGCAAGACGTCCTGCTCCTCAGCCACTAGAGCCTACAAACTAATCCATTGACATTTGTAAACATTGTTACCAACATCGTTACCATCAACCCGCTGAAGATTGTAGCATGTTTTGTTTTTCATTGTATAGAGCCAATCAATTTTGCTATATACAGTTTCAAGCATTTACGGCACACGCTCAAAACTATTGTTAATATATAAATACTGTAAACTGAGTTTCTTGCACGTTCTTCTCCATAGGATCTACTTTGTTACTAGTTGACTAACAGAACTTGACTATTCAAAAGTGCCTCTGAACGGTTCCTTTGAAATAAATTATTTTGATTTGATTACATCTACTTTGTTGTTTTGATAATCATCACGTACAATCCCAAGTAACTACATAAAATCCGGTAAGGTCTCATTATTACCAATAAAACGAGCCCAAAATCGGCATATCTTACTCATGTCGTCTAGAAGTTCCAGTAGGAGTCATCGAAGTACACATTCAGGTGACTCCATCAAGTCCGGTGGTAAGGTCTCTTCATAACTAACAAAACGAGCCCAAACTCGGCATATCTTACTCATGTCGTCTAGAAGTTCTAGCAGGAGTCACCTAAGTACACTTTCAGGTGACTCCATCAAGTCCGGTGGTAAGGTCTCTTCATAACTAACAAAACGAGCCCAAACTCGGCATATCTTACTCATGTCGTCTAGAAGTTCTAGCAGGAGTCACCGAAGTACACTTTCAGGTGACTCCATCAAGTCCGGTGGTAAGGTCTCTTCATAACTAACAAAATGAGCCCAAACTCGGCATATCTAACTCATGGCGTCTGAAAGTTCCAGTAGGAGTCATCGAAGTAAACCTTTAGGTTACTCCATCAAGTCCGGTGGTAAAGTCTCTTCATAACTAACAAAACGAGCCCAAACTCGGCATATCTAACTCATGTCGTCTAAAAGTTCCAGTAGGAGTCATCGAAGTACACATTCAGGTGACTCCATCAAGTCCGGTGATAAGGTCTCTTCATAACTAACAAAACGAGCCCAAACTCGGCATATCTTACTCATGTCGTCTAGAAGTTCTAGCAGGAGTCACCGAAGTACACTTTCAGGTGACTCCATCAAGTCCGGTGGTAAGGTCTCTTCATAACTAACAAAACGAGCCCAAACTCGGCATATCTTACTCATGTCGTCTAGAAGTTCTAGCAGGAGTCACCGAAGTACACTTTCAGGTGACTCCATCAAGTCCGGTGGTAAGGTCTCTTCATAACTAACAAAACGAGCCCAAACTCGGCATATCTTACTCATGGCGTCTGAAAGTTCCAGTAGGAGTCATCGAAGTACACATTCAGGTGACTCCATCAAGTCTGGTGGTAAGGTCTCTTCATAACTAACAAAACGAGCCCAAACTCGGCATATCTAACTCATGGCGTCTGAAAGTTCCAGTAGGAGTCATCGAAGTAAACCTTTAGGTGACTCCATCAAGTCCGGTGGTAAAGTCTCTTCATAACTAACAAAACGAGCCCAAACTCGGCATATCTAACTCATGTCGTCTAAAAGTTCCAGTAGGAGTCATCGAAGTACACATTCAGGTGATTCCATCAAGTCCGGTGGTAAGGTCTCTTCATAACTAACAAAACGAGCCCAAAATCTGCACATCTAGCTCTAGTCATCTAAGAGTTCCAGTAGCAGTCACTGAAGTATGTAGGTATATTACTCCATCAATTCCAAAACATCAGTCAACACATTATAAAAATCAAGATATAGTATTAGAAAGAGTACTAAAAAAAACATTAAACTTATCTAAGAAAAATATTCAAACTTGCAAAAGTATCAAAATCAGTTTAGTCACTCATAATATCCGCTGTTAACCTTGCATATTCGTGTGTGCGTGAGCCGTGTCAATGTAGTGATCAGATTCGATACCTATCTGTTTTGAGAACGCGTCCTTAATAGTTCAAATTAAGTTTTTAGTGTCCTCTCTGCACCCAGGCACGATTTTTCAAAGGTAAGCGGGGTCTGAATGTGCATATTGGAAAGGTACACAAACCCCAACATGCACTCACTTCAGACCCTGACATTATGCTTACACCTCCTACACCAGCTACATCCAATTTTGACTTGTTTTGGAAAACCCTGTCAAAATTCAAAAACTCTGTACCCGTTTTAAAGCGAGTTCCCCGCGGTGCAAGACCTCTGGTAGCACAACATCTAGCAGGATGTGTTCGCCGTGCCGCCCGGGAGAACTCGCTAAGTGCCTGGGAACATCTACTCACCTTCCCATATAGAGTTTTACATGTAAATAAGAATTTGGCTACCAAAAAAACCTTAACTGCACAAATTAAAGAAAACTGTAACGTCTCGGCCCACAATTTGGACACAAAATTATCAACACAGAAGTGCCCTTCAAAAGGCATTTCCAATCTGGTCGAAGCTAAGTTAGGGGAAGGTGACATCAGCGGAGCAGCCAGGATACTTTTTAGTAGCGATGTGGTGGCACCATGTTCTCCAGATACTCTCGCAGCTCTGGAGACCAAGCACCCTGCCCCAGCGGATGACCTTTCTTTTCCCGACCCCCCTAATCCGGACATTCACACCCTCACCGTTACAGGTCGTGAGGTGATCACAGCTGTTAGCTCCTTCCGCAGTGGCTCTGCTGGCGGCCTCGACGGCCTAAGTCCTCAGCATCTTAAAGACCTTGTTTGTTCAGGCGCCGGGGAAGCAGGTGAGTTGCTTTTGAAGGAGCTAACGGCACTGGTCAACCTTATGCTCTCCGGCAAGGTAAACGAAGCCGTCATCGACGTCTTGTACGGGGCCAATTTATGTGCCCTGCGCAAGAGGGATGGCGGCATTCGTCCCATTGCCGTGGGAACTACTTACCGTCGTATAGCAGCCAAGATTTGTTGTAAATTTTATGGTGAGGTTCTTTCGAAAAAATTCCAGCCCCTGTAGCTTGGTTACGGCTCCAAAGGGGGCTGTGAGGCTGCCGTACACGCACTGTCGACCTATCTGAATTCTGGCAAAGGAGAGGTCATCCTGAAGGTTGACATCAAAAATGCATTTATTTCGGTAAACAGGGACATCTTGCTGGCAGAAGCTAAAAAAGAAATACCTCAAATCTTCAGTTTCCTCTGGCAATGTTATAGACAACCATCTAAATTACTATATCGGGACAACCTTTTGAAATCTGCAGTTGGCTGTCAACAAGGTGATCCCCTCGGGCCAGTGATCTTTAGTTTAGCTATTCACCCAATTATTCGACAGCTAAATTCTAAATTTAACGTTTGGTATCTTGATGATGGAACCCTTGGAGGCGATGTAGAGACTGTCTTAAATGACCTACAATTTTTAAAAAATCAATTCCATTGCATAGGACTTGATCTGAACTTTTCCAAATGCGATTTTTTTTTATCGGACAACACTGACAGACTACTAACACTTCCAAAATTCAACACAATAGCCCCTGAAATCAAAATTATGGACAAAAGCTCTCTTCGTCTCCTTGGGTGCCCAATCTTTGAGAATTCTTTTCAAGATTTTGTTGAAGAAAAAATTCAAAATTTTAATGACGTTTCAGAAAGATTGCTCCAAATTAACATGCATTCGGCCATCACTCTTATTCGTTATTGCTGTTTCGGCCCAAAATTAATATATTTCCTTCGTGCTTCCCATTTATGGAAGCACCCCCACCTTTTGGACAAAATAGACCAAATTATCAAGCATACACTTACTTTAATTTTAAATGTGGCCATGGACGACAAAGCCTGGGCGCAAGCAACCCTTCCCATCCGTATGGGAGGCCTCGGCGTCCGCAAAATTACCAGTATTAGTTTACCGGCTTTTATATCCTCGGTGTACGGCACTGATAAATTAATCAGGAATATTCTAGTTTCTACACTGATTGATTTTGATGTGCCGTACTTCACCGAGGCTGTGGAGGCCTGGAGACTCGCTTGCCCGAATTCAAATCCGCCCGACTACCCTTCATCCCAGAGACGGTGGGACGAGCCGCTCTGCAGGCAAGTTCAGGAAAAACTTATTGCCACATCAACTACTACTGCAGAGCGTGCGCGCCTGCTGGCTGTGGGTGAGTGGGAGTCGGGTCTCTGGCTTCACGCACTACCGTCGTCGAACATTGGCACCATGTTCGACGATACTACTTTCCGCCTCGCTGCCTGCCTGCGTCTTGGCGCTCCTTGTTGTTCTCCTCATCGCTGCCACTGTGGTGAAGTTGTCAACAGCCTCGGACACCACGGCCTGTCATGCAGCCGTAGCGCGGGTCGCATTGCGCGGCACGCGAATCTTAACGACATCATCCGACGAGCTCTTGTCACCGTCGGCGTTCCGGCTGTGTTAGAACCCAATGGCCTGGCACGCGACGATGGCAAGAGACCGGACGGCATGTCGTTATTTCCATGGAAGATGGGTAGACCATTAGTGTGGGACGCTACTTGTGTCGATACTCTTGCGCCATCCCATCTTCCTAGCTCTTCGTGCTGTGCTGGCGCTGCTGCTGCGGCTGCAGAGAACCTCAAGCGGCGGAAATATAATAAACTTGTTGGTAGTTATATTTTCGAGCCGTTTGGGGTTGAAACTCTCGGGTCTTGGGGTCCGAGTGCACATAACTTATTTAAAGATCTCTCAAGGCGCTTAGTTGACACTTCACGTGACCCAAGGGCTGGCTTTTACCTTGGTCAAAGAATAAGCATTGCCATACAACGTGGCAATGCCGCCAGTCTTTTGGGTACACTTCCAGTCGACAGCGATGCGGATGAATTTTTTGACGCCATATTTTAGGGTTTATTTAGTTAGGAGATTTTATTTTTATTTCTAGTGTATATAGTTAGTTAAGTATTTATGGAATAAAAGTTTTTAAATCCTCATTAAATATTTGATTTTGAAATATGACGTCACGAAATTTAGGACCCCTCCCACCCCTTGTCACACAATGTCACTCTTAGTCGCCCCCCCCCCCCCTTAACGTGTGGCGTAATTTATGGATGGCCCCTTTCGGGGGTTTCGGAGGCGATAAATCGATTGAAAAAAAAAATGTAACCTAGCTAAGGTTACATTTTTTTAAAACGTTAACGAAAAAAAAACCAGCAAAGCTATTGCTTTGAATAAGTAATACTTACTTAAATGAAAAAAGTAAATCCAACTTTGCACAATAGTTTCGTACAGGGAATATTATGATATTTCCTTAAATTACCTTACCCAGAATGTATACTAGAGTTGTTTGTGGCAATCATAAAAGGTCATAATATAACGTCCGGGATCCCGATTATATTCTTTAATCTCAAATGTTGTTTTAACACAAACTATATTAAGGAAAACGTAATTAATTTTCTTTCTTAAGATTCGCATGCATTCCACTTCCTTTGACAAATCTTTCAATAAGTATAAAGCAGCTCGTTGTGGAATGTATTACCCATAGAAGTGAGGAGTGCTCAAATCATGCTCAAACGTTACCAGCGCTAAAAAAATGGTGAAAGAGCGTTACTTTTCCGCTCCTTTCTCAATTATATATTTGATATCTGTTATTATATTAATAATTGGCATTGGATTTATGTATTTTAAATTATTATGTCTAATTAGTATTATTTGGAACGTTTGTGCACTGACAGCTCTAAATCAATCTTCTTTAGTTGTTCATCCAAAGCTTACCCAAAGGTTGTCTGTAACGATTGCCTTATGCGATAAGACCGCCCATTGTACCTACAGTGACTTGTTTTTATAAGTATTTGTCCTGTTCTTGTTATGAGGTGTACACCGAGTGCAATAAAGTATAAATAAATAATACACCTATTTGGACTTGTCATAATTAGCAACTTTGTTTAGCCCATACGCGTCATGTTATCTTTACACCTTTTACACGACGATCAAGGTTATTTGAAGCAAAACATTAAATCCCATTTAAAACCACAAATGTTTCACAATTAGGAATATATTTCTTATTATTCCGATATGCACGTGTGCAAATATTTGCGTAATTTAGTAATATTTGAGTAGGTAGGTACCTACTGTAGGTACAGTGTGCGGTGTGTTTTACAACACCGTGTGCATGCAGATACATATTTCGTAACACTCGATTATGTATGACTATCTAGATAATTTTATAATTCAATCTACTTATGAGATCTAGATGCTGTCACTGATATCATACAGTAGCGATGATGATTGATGAAATGATGACTCTTTAAAAGATAAAGTAATGTAAATTCATGTTTCATATACTCTGTCGAGAACTGTGAAGACTGTCTCATCATGTCTTTTCAACTACATGACTACTCAGAAGAACATGGACACAATATCACGCATCCTACTGCATTTTATTGTTTTCGGGGAAACCTTCAAAGCGCTCCTGGACTTTTGCGGATAAGTCCAAGGGGTCTGGAATTTTTACCTTACTAAAACCAACCCGCTGATCGCCGTCAGTACGAAGATGACCCGTGAGCTCATAAAAGCCACCTCGGATAGCGCACTGTGCAACGCCTATTAGGCCACATCTTGTTAAGGTCTCCTTATTGCTTTGCACGACTGCACGACCTGCCTACCTCATACAAGTGTAAATATTAACCTTTCCTGCCAATTACAAGTCCTAGCAATAACTATTTGAAATTAACGCCTAACCATCTATCCCCAGGAGTGTGCGGGCAGATCATCCCGTGGAACTTCCCGCTGCTGATGGCGGCGTGGAAGCTGGGCCCGGCGCTGGCCGCCGGCTGCACGGTGGTCATGAAGCCCGCCGAGCAGACGCCGCTCACCGCGCTCTACCTCGCGCAGCTCGTCAAGGTAACATTGTAGCGGCATCAACTCCGCCACAAATGAACTTAGCAGAGAAATCTGTGCCGCAACAAAAAGTAACGCAGATGAAATCCTGCATCACGTTTTCAGTGCGGTTTGAACATATACAACAGTCCGAATATCAACTATCGGGCAGTTGCCCACCAGACAACAACCGTCTGGCCGGAGGATCCTCCCTATTCTACGTCACTTTCCAGTAAATAGTGTACTGGTAAGTGACGTCACACGAGTTTCAACGCACTGTATCGTCTTAATTTTTAATTAACGTGACAAAAGAAAAAGTACGTGTCCAATATTTTTTGGAAATCTATCCGACGGACTTAATAGATTTTTTTAGTCAAATACCCTATTAAGAATGGGTGATGATAAGGACGTCACATAGGCCGCTGATTAAACGGCGCCGTTCAATGAAAAGGCCAGGCCGCCAATTAAACGGCTAATTTAGCTAGTTGGCTGCGGCAGAGACATAAACCATGAAGAACGCTACACGCGCTGGTATCATGTTGTGTTAACTATCACATGACGCCATACAATTTTGTGGGTTAAAGTGGCATGGAATATATTGATAAGTGTAGAGATAATTATAACATAAACAAAAACATTCTAATATTCCTCTCAAGTCAGTTTTCACAACAATAACAATCTTATTCTAATAAATCTATTAAGTGTTAATACCATAATATGAAGCTATTTAAAACATGAACACTGTTGAGGACCATTCAGTATTAGTTGAAAATGCCATGCATTATTTGAAAAATCAAGGCCGAGAGTGTATGAGAGAGAATTATTCAAACTTTTTGCCTCTGTGGATCAATGACCAACCATTAAAACGACACTGAGCATGAGGTTGACCAATGTGGTATTGGGATTATTGGGATTTTCTATCAGGAGTTCTTCAATAGCAGTAGGTACTCTACTCTAGATGTAGATAGAATGGCCTGTTGGTTGAGTGTTTTGATTCCCACCCAGAACAAATCTTTGTGTGATGAGCATGATCATTTGTTCTGTGTCTAGGTGTAATTTGTCTATAATATGTATGTATTTAGAAATATATATAAGTATGTTTATCAGTTGTCTGGTTGCCATAGCACAGGCTCTGCCTAGTTTGGGATCGGATGACCGTGTGTGAGTTGTCCCAAGATATTATGATAATATTATTATGTATGCTCCATAGATGTATTAGATTTACTTTAACACACGATAATCTTTTGCAGGAAGCTGGCTTCCCCCCAGGCGTAGTGAACATGCTGCCGGGATACGGAGACGCGGGCGCAGCTCTGGTGGACCATCCTGACATCGATAAGATCGCTTTCACAGGTAAACATTGTCTTGTTAATACTGTCTAACCATCAAGTCAGGGTAAATAATGATGAATTATAGCTGATTGGTATCCGGTCAATTTACTTGCATAATATTGCTGAATCATTGTGGGTCAGGTTACCTACCTACACTAACGATGGCACTTCAATTGGCATATTTTTCTAAATATTCGCGTTACATGGATTATAGAAAATATACTCTGAAATCATTGTGATAAAGTTAATTTTTAACAAATAAGTAAGGCGAATATTTGCGCATATATATGCAAAAAGTGCCGGTATAAACTCTGACATACGGAGGTGTGCGTTTTTTGGTATTTTAATTAAATAATTATGCAATGGACGCATTTTTAAGCTGTATTTCAGTTCAACTTATTATCAACAAGTTTGCACGGCGGAAATGCCGAATATAGTGAAATCTTTAGATTTTAAGATCCTATGCTAGCTACCTATATTCTTGCAAATAAATATAATATTCATTCATTCATTCAAAAAAAAAAAATTGTTTCCCATGGAGAAAAATGTCATAAATTCATAATGCAAGCATAAACTTTTACTTACTTTTTATAGCGTGGTTGCAACTGCGGCTGATTAAAATAATAAAGTTAATATTTACATAACATGAGTCCATACACTTTGCAAATATGTTTATCAGTTTATTATCGTGTTAGCTTGTTTATGTACTTGTTACATAAACTGATACAACTGAGCATATCTATATCAGGATATTTAGTCTTCACTATACCTCTATGTCATCTAGTTGCTAATGTTGAAGAGTTCGCTAAGGCGACAAAGATAGCCTATTTTTATTATAATTAATGAATTATGAATTTAATCACTTTTCTTATGTAAAATATTAAGAAAATTCTGGCATGCATTGTCACATGTGTATGTTGAGCAATTTTGTACATCGCTGTCAACTGCTGGGCTTATAACAAGATTTTATGGACCTTTGTATCAATTCTGTTATCAAACATTATAGCCGCTGCATTGACTGTGCGGATTTTACCACACTATACAGCAGCAAATAAGCTTTTATGCTTTCTCGACTCAACGCGAAGCAAATAACAAATGTTATAATCATAGCTATAAAATGTTTGTCGTTGCAAACAGCTCATAATCGACAATCACCAAAACACTAAACGCAACAAAAACCAAATAATAGAGGAAAGTAACCAAATATGGAATACCATTTTGTTTTATGGACAAAAAAAAACTAATCACAAATCAGAAGCGTTTGATTGAAATCCTAATTAGTCATCTATTTATTCGAAGTCAGTAATTGATATTTGCATGTTAAATCTGTTAATTAACAAAGTAATATCTCCATTTTACCAAAGTAACAAATGAGGAACCAAATATGGAATAGGGTACCAAAAATGAAATACGGGCTTGAGAATCTGATAATTATGGTCAATAATATAAATTACTTGTTTTTCAACATAACAAACTTAGAATATGTTGAACTCTGAACCATCGAAATCGTTATTTTCCCAGAGCCCGCACATTCAACACTTGATTTAAGTTTATCTCCAACTACCCTCGGAAAATGTAGTTTTTGGCAAAACATACATTCAGCAATGAAATTAATCAAGTTCACTGTCAGTGCCAAGCTGTGTAGCATCCCCTCTTCAGGGTATTATCTTCAAATTCCTAACTTGGTCCATATTTGGATTTTCGCACCGGTTCCATAATGTGCTCATATTTTGCAAACTACAATTACATCAATAGTAAGATTTTCCTAATTATAAAAACAAATATTTAAATGATATGATTTATAGGGTAACACATGGAAATACATAGGTAGCACCATAAAGACTTGTGTTTTTTACCATACCCATTAAAGTTATTCGGTGAAGACAAAAAAAAACACGCCTGTCACAAGCAAACCTTTCCTGTCACTGCAACGGTAGTGGGTGTGCGATAGTAAGATGTGCTACTGAAATAGAAGATAGTCATGTATTTTGTGTACAAGTTTAATCTTCTGAGAAATCATGGGATTCCATATTAGGATACTATTCCATGTTTGGTTACTTTCCTCTAAACACTTTTTCTTTATTATTCTTAATTTTTTATCGACATCGTCATAACAGGCATAGTTTGGTAAAAATGTTTTTTTTTTTCATCTTAGTGATAAAAAAGTGTCTGAAATTGGATAGGCCGGTGTTACTGTCACGCTACAAAGCAAAGAACAAAACCTAAAGTCCCAGCGTCCATTCCAGGCTCCACAGAAGTAGGCAAGATAATCCAGCGCAACTCTGCGGGCACGGTGAAGCGCATCACGCTGGAGCTGGGCGGCAAGTCGCCCAACATCATCTTCGCCGACACCGACCTGGAGCGAGCCGTGGAGGCGGCGCACTTCGCGCTGTTCTTCAACATGGGCCAGTGCTGCTGCGCGGGTACGAATCATCTCTACAATTAATGTTTGTGTCTAGCAGACTCTAACAGCGTTGCCAAATTCATTCGTTCTTGAGCTATCCGAAAAGTATCACTTAACTTTCCAGAAAGATTTCACATCATTTGCAGTTTTTGATTGTGAGGCAGAAAATTTATATCTTTAAACTTTAGCTAACTTGTAAATAACCCAATATGGACATCGTTATCGAGGTCAAAATCGTTGGAAATCAGCTCTAGTAAAACCTATTTCAAGGAATGCACTAGATTAGCAGTCAGCCTGTAAATGTATCGTACATATTATGAAGAGCACAAGTTTTTGAAAAATGCCACGTAAAGGTACTTTGTCCTCAATGTATGTCGTACAAATCACAAAATAATTTGCGATGTGCAGGATCCCGCACGTTCGTGGAGGACAAGATCTACGACAAGTTCGTGGAGATGTCCGCCGCGCGCGCCAAGCGACGCGTCGTCGGAGACCCCTTCAAGCCTGACACCGAGCAGGGGCCACAGGTATGACCTACATACTAGTTCGTGGAGATGTCCGCCGCGCGCGCCAAGCGACGCGTCGTCGGAGACCCCTTCAAGCCTGACACCGAGCAGGGGCCACAGGTATGACCTACATACTAGTTCGTGGAGATGTCCGCCGCGCGCGCCAAGCGACGCGTCGTCGGAGACCCCTTCAAGCCTGACACCGAGCAGGGGCCACAGGTATGACCTACATACTAGTTCGTGGAGATGTCCGCCGCGCGCGCCAAGCGACGCGTCGTCGGAGACCCCTTCAAGCCTGACACCGAGCAGGGGCCACAGGTATGACCTACATACTAGTTCGTGGAGATGTCCGCCGCGCGCGCCAAGCGACGCGTCGTCGGAGACCCCTTCAAGCCTGACACCGAGCAGGGGCCACAGGTATGACCTACATACTAGTTCGTGGAGATGTCCGCCGCGCGCGCCAAGCGACGCGTCGTCGGAGACCCCTTCAAGCCTGACACCGAGCAGGGGCCACAGGTATGACCTACATACTAGTTCGTGGAGATGTCCGCCGCGCGCGCCAAGCGACGCGTCGTCGGAGACCCCTTCAAGCCTGACACCGAGCAGGGGCCACAGGTATGCCCTACATACTAGTTCGTGGAGATGTCCGCCGCGCGCGCCAAGCGACGCGTCGTCGGAGACCCCTTCAAGCCTGACACCGAGCAGGGGCCACAGGTATGACCTACATACTAGTTCGTGGAGATGTCTGCCGCGCGCGCCAAGCGACGCGTCGTCGGAGACCCCTTCAAGCCTGACACCGAGCAGGGGCCACAGGTATGACCTACATACTAGTTCGTGGAGATGTCCGCCGCGCGCGCCAAGCGACGCGTCGTCGGAGACCCCTTCAAGCCTGACACCGAGCAGGGGCCACAGGTATGACCTACATACTAGTTCGTGGAGATGTCCGCCTCGCGTACCGTTGTAGTGTACGCTTGCGATATTGCAAGTACGACCCATGTCTGCATCTGCGGTCTGCGACGTCGGAGCGGTGTCACTGCGGTGCATACACCCCCTCGTCTCACCCCTCGTACGCGGAAACTGTAACAACTAGAGACACGGTGTTGATGCCAATAAATAGTGCTGAATTAGTGCCATTTTGAAATATTAACCGGCACCATTTGTGCACAAATTTTTGGCATACTTGGAAATAGCAAATTCCATCGAAAAATTCTGTGAGGCTGCTGGGGGATCGATATGCGTCGGCTTCGACCGTCAAACTCCGGCAGGGAATTCCAGTTGTTAGATATCTTTGTTTTTTTATTCATTTGCTTAACGCTAATTCAACACTTATTTTCCAGATCGACTTAGAACAGCAAACCCGTATCCTGGATCTCATCGAGACGGGCAAGAAGCAAGGCGCCAAACTAGTCGCGGGAGGCAACCGCGCCTCGGACACCGGGTACTTTGTGGAGCCCACTGTGTTCAGTGACGTCAAGGATAACATGGACATTGCTACCACTGAGGTATCATATATTATTTTATACTTAATGATTGTAGTTAATCTCTCCAGTACGTTGGCTTACAGACAGAATTCTTACATACGCACTATAAACACGAAATCTGGGCTTCCTGAAAATAGGTGTAAGCACAGGAGTCGTTAGTGGTTTGGCTATGGTTTGGTCGACATTTAAGCTTTTGGACGACATTGTCGATATTTTGTTGACAGCGTGGTCACGCTGTCCGCCAACGTCACAAACATAATGACAAAAATACGATTTGTGGCTTGGCGTGGAAGGTACTTCGATGCGTTTGTACTCTAGACGTTCTAAAGGTTTATTGTGTGCACGTACCATGAGTATTTTACCTGTCAATTAGCTACGAAACGTTCATTTGAGAGACAAGAAAGTAATATATGATTTCTGTGCTCTCCAGATCTTCGGTCCCGTGCAGCAGATCCTGAAGTTCTCCCAAGTAGACGAGGTGATCGAGCGCGCCAACAGCTCGGAGTACGGCCTGGCCTCTGCCGTGTTCACGCAGGACATCGACAAGGCTAACTATGTCGTGCAGGTATGCCCATCATCTTTATATAAATATATATTTATATACTAGCTGACCCGCGCAACTTCGTCTGCGTCCCTTTTTTCATTAATGCTTCACTCCTATTGGTTGTAGCGTGGTGTTATATAGCCTATAGCTTTCCTGTATATAATAGTTTCTGAGATTAGCGCGTTCAAACAAACATACAAACAAACTCTTCAGCTTACACTCTATTCCGCAATACCTCTATACTGGAACTTGTGAATCGTAACCGTAACATTTTCGACTGATATGGTGATGAAGCGTTGTGAGATTTGACAAAATACTGATGTTCATACTGCTGATGGGACTCAAACTTCCTCTCTGTAAAGTGAGACGAATGAGCTGTGAAAGGCCCATCTTGGCCGTTGTCAAGACCATAGCCGTACAAAAATGTTTATTTCTGTTACAGAGGCTCCGCGCTGGCACGGTGTGGGTGAACGACTACAACGTGCTCAGCAACCAGGTGCCGTTCGGCGGCTACAAGCAGTCCGGCATCGGCCGCGAGAACGGACCCTACGGCATCAAAAATTACACGGAAGTTAAGGCGGTCGTCACCAGGCTTACTGATAAGACTTCGTAAATCTAGACTTTATTTTGTAGGCATGTAGTAGTTAGATGTGGAAAAATGATGGTGCCCTGGAAAATGATAAACAGTTTAGAAACAAGAAGAAAACAACATTTTTACAAGTTATTTTATTCTAAACGAAACTGCGTGCCATATGCGCGCGCCCTGGTTGGTTAAATATTGTTGTTAGCTGTCAATTTCAAGCGTAAGCAAGAAAGAAAAAACATTCATTTTGCACAAGCTCATCTGTTCAACCAGTTTTTGAGTGTTCTGAGAAAAAGTAGTTTCGCGTCTATGCGTGGTATTGTTTTTTTTTTCAAATATTTTACATGAAATCGTAAAAAACTGCTCCATTTTTTACTACTCTGTGTTTATAGGTTATTTCATGTAGTTAGACCTATTGAACTGTCTGATTATATTCTCACTGTTTGCATTCAATGCAGAAATCATTATCATGTGCGTTATTTAGATTAAGAAATAAATGGGCTTGTTATTTTAACTGAACGCCAGAGCATAAACGCATCGGTGTGCCCCCGACGCCAAACCACAAATTCGCCGTTTTTTTGTCGGCTCTAGCAGACAGTGGCGTGTTGGGCACTTCTTATTTGTCAGCTATAGCCGACCGTGGCGGTCAAAAGGTTAATTTCGTTTGCCTCGGGATCAGTTAAGCCATTCTTTCGAGATTATTAGCATATAACACTATTACTAAATACTCTGTATTTGTTACATTTTTGTTATATTTTTGAGATCTAACGTATCGCGTTAATATTGTTAATGTTTGAGATGCTTTGTTAGAGAAAGAGAAATCATTTCATTTCATATTATGCATTTACATCATAAATAGAACCAAGAAATTATATTCCAAATGTCTTCCAGTATGCGTATCACGTATGTCTTATATAAGCACAATCTGTATTTCCATAAATATTGTATAGTGCCAATTACTGTTGCTTTGTAATTTTTATTTTTGTAAAATAAAAAATGGCAATTTAAGTACAAAGTTTTATTTTTAACAGTTAAATCTAAAATCAACCACACATTTGAGTAACAATCGTATTTAAAATGGAAACTTTAGAAATCACATAATACTCATTTTATAAATCAACTTACACTTTAGAAAATCAAAGGATCATAGAAAAGTACCAGTCAAGGCAACTTATTAACCTTTGGTGTATTCAATACAATTTAAAAACATAGAAACGAAGATTTAAATATTTTAGATAGATTAAAAGTGCTAATATTAAAGTATAACGAGGCAAAACCTTCATAAGGTGCATCTATTCTATAATCACAACAGTGGAATGTATTGGTGCCACTTACTCTAAATCACATAGCCTTGCACTATCATCACTAAAAACGATACAAAATAAAACACGGAATCAATCTAAAAAAAAAAAATACAAGAAAACCTATGAATATATCTTTGGGTTTTCTAAATGCGCGTACAAACTGGACGGATGAGTAACATAATTACTGTGATACTAAAAATATCAGCGACATATTCACGATTTATCAATATAACCGTAATACAAAAATCTAAAAACTTCGTACTTGTCAAACTGGATATTTCGAATACAATCGGATTAAAAAAAATAGGATCTTCCGATTCCTCATCATGCAGTATGGTAATTTGTACTTATGGCTTCAAGATTAGTGTTAAAACTAATAAAAAAGTCTTAATTCCGGATCAACAGAATTAATCAGTCTGTATCATCGTTCAGATTGGCGAGGTTTTCTTCGGATATCTTCGGCAAGCAGCAAGACATTGGAGACATCCCATTCTTATTGCTCGCGAGGTCTTCTTCTATCGATCGCTCAAGTTGCTCGAAGTCTTCGGTTTCTGATTGGCACTTGAGACACTCGTCGGATGAAGAGTCCTGGTAGCACAGCACGTTCTCAATGTTCACCTCCACTTCGTCGTTCCTGTCGCACGTGGGTAAGGATGGGCTACTGTTGCTGAGAGCTCGAGACTCGATGTTCAGTCGCGGTGCAGTCGGTATGAATATTTCGGATTTGGGTCGTATTTTGATGCTGGAAGGTTTCGATTTGCGAGCGACGCCGGGTTGCGGGCGTTTGTCTTTGGGGAATATGCGCTGGATTCTCTCTTCGACGAGTGACAATGTTCGCTTGAAGACGACGGTGTCCTGCGAGCGCTGGTCGCGGTGGCAGCCGTCGATGGCGTCGCGGGACTCTGTGTCGGAGTTGTCGCAGCGGAAGTAGATGGTGTCACAGCCGTTCTCCTGCTTCACCTTGATGAGGCAGCAGTCGTCTTCCTTCTCGCAGAGTATCTCGTGCAAGGAGCCGTGCAGCGGGATCAGTTTCACTTTACCGCCGAAGTTCTCTTGCATCGTTGATAGGTCGTCGTCTATGTATAAGTCCTCGGTACTTCTAGCTTCCTGGAAGCAAAAAAACCGTCGTTTTTACCCGTCAATATGGCAAATATTAGAAAAATTTTAGTAGATATATTGGCATAGTATTAGAAAAAGCTTAGTAGAGTGTCATCTCTCACTCAGTGTGTGTATTCTTTCCGAAGCTCAACGTGTCATGTTAACGGGTTTTGTACTCCCAACTAACCTGTAAAGCATTGAAAGCCTGGCACCTCTTCAAAGCGCTAACATGAACATCCTCAGACAGCGTGTCTTCCATGGACTGGTTCAATTTCTCCTTAGTACACGTCATGTTGTTCGTGCAACCATTATTATTGCCATTATCACAGATAGTGACGTTCACACAGTTGTCTAGGACTTGCAGACTATTCTCTCCTGAACGTGTGAAAGTGATTTGTAGTAGAGGTTTGTTGTTCCCGTTGATTTTGACACGAGAAAACGATTTCGTCGTTTCTTTTTTCGCGGATCTCTCGTCGTTACAATTTAAAGACTCCATGATGTTCGCGACTCCTTTGTTCACGATATCCTCGTTCTTTGACACGTTAGAAGCTTCGTCGGATATTTCTTGCAATAGATGTTGGAACTCTTTGCGTATCATGTCTCTGATATACTCTTCGATGCTTCTCGTGTCAGTGGATTGATCGATCTTTAGCTCGGGTTTTTGGGGTTCGATTAATGTTCTGCAATAATAAGTTGTTATTTTAATTGAAATAATAACAAAATGCAAAAAGCCAACGTCACGCGGTGTTCCCAGGCGGTCACCCATCCAAGTACTGACCGCGCCCGATGTTGCTTAACTTCGGTGATCGGACGAGAACCGGTGTATTCAACGTAGTATGGACGTTGGCGAAAGAAGGTCCAAAAAACATGGTCTAATGTAACGAAACCTATTTATAATATGAACAATTTACCCTAGTTCCGGTTCAGCTTTGCGGTGTTGAATTTCAGGGCTCCGGTGTCGGAACTCGGGGCTTTGAGAAAAGTTGACACTCTTAGCGATTGTGTCTCGCGCTTGACAAAATTGCTCCCAGTGCCCTGAAAAACATTGCATCATACAAGCATCAATTTTTTTTAAACTTACTTAAATTATATTATTGCCCAGAAGCGGAGTAGATCAGTATATAACGTCTGTTCATAAACACTCATTTTAAAAAGGTAAACAAACTCCCATTTGTGCCATGTACCTACGGATTCAAAATCATTTTCTGAAATGGATAAATGCTAAACAAAGAATTTAAAAGAGGAGGGCGAATAAGATATCAATTTACAAATGATACTTACTTTCAAAATAGAAGTCCTGCTTATGTTAGTGTATAAGTAGGAATAAAAAGAGAATATAGTTAGTATTTATTTTTTAGAAATAAAAGCCTCATGCAATTATAAGTTTTTATTGCGTTTCACTAGCAACTATAATCATGCAGACATGTACAAGTTAAAAAGACAATTATCGCGGTCTTTGTTGATAGCAAGCGCGTATTCACAATAATAATAAGCAATCAAATTAAATCCCTCTTTTGGCCTGATCAACAGTCAAATAAAAAGGGGAGGATTTCTAAACCCATCGCATGCAATTTGCGACCCTCTTTTTCGGTTTTGTCTCAAACACCGTTTGATGAGGGTGTAAATAAAATTATGTGTGAAGAATATATTATATAGCATTTATATATAAGCAAGCTGTTACTTTAGTACTACACAATCACAAAAAAGATTACATTTCAGTAAACTTCATTTTGGTTAGTATCAGTTATTAAGTGCTCAATAAAATGTTTTATTTCAAATACCTCCAAGAAACAAACACAAGGAATTGTTTACCTACCCCAACAATGAGTAATTTACATGGTATAATTTAGTGGTGACTGACCATTTTTTCCGTTGCTAGGCGAAGCAGGACGCGTGCGATATATTTTAGTTCCCAGTTTCTTCGTGTTCAACTGGGGCAGAGACTTCTGTAGCGTATCCACGCAGTGGGACGCCGGCTTCACCGCTGCTGTCTGGCTCCTGAAAGAAAATTTAATGTCTCGATTAATCAAAAACATAATACATTTTTCATTGCAACTTTTTCAGTAGTATTTTTTACAAACAATAAATTAACAAAAATGTTTATATTTTACTTAGATATATGTATCGCCGTACTTTTTGTCACATATTTGTGACGCTTGGCGTACAGGGCACGCGCTTGCTTGTCATGTATACGTGACAATGGCGTTCAAAAGGTTAAAAGAAAGTAGTGCATTCAAAAGTTGAATACAAAAAGCCAACGTTTTTAATGTATAAAATCAATACTTTTTCTCATGTACATTATTATTATTTTAATTTATAGAAGTTTTAAACAAACTAATCCTGCGTTTTATTTTCTGACCTTGTTATGAGTAATTTAATAAAAGCGCTTTTTGTACAGCTTGTTTATTATTTTAACAAAAACTAATGCGAAAATGTCCAAAAGCCAACGTCACGCGGTGTTCCCAGGCGGTCACCCATCCAAGTACTGACCGCGCCCGATGTTGCTTAACTTCGGTGATCGGACGAGAACCGGTGTATTCAACGTAGTATGGACGTTGGCGACTGATGAACCGAATTTTACATCCATAAATAAAAAGGGTTTCCTCCCATTTTTCTGTTTTTTATTCTCAAAGACATTTGTACAAATATAAACGCAAAATCAATCCGCACCAAGATTGTTTTCGGGCCCTTATTAATATACAATAAAGTATTGTTATTAGGTATAAATTATTTAATATCCTATCCTCCTATCAGTCAATGCTCAACTTTAACAATAAGGTTCATTATTCAATACCACCAAACTATCACTTGCATCTGGGCTTCCATTTGGTCTGCACTGTGCCTCAAAAATGAACTGTAAGTAAGCTTTTTTTTTAAACATAATTTAAAAAAAGATATCTTTCCGTAGGTACCTACTTTGTTACGAAGTATACACAAAGCAAAAAGCCAACGTCACGCGGTGTTCCCAGGCGGTCACCCATCCAAGTACTGACCGCGCCCGATGTTGCTTAACTTCGGTGATCGGACGAGAACCGGTGTATTCAACGTAGTATGGACGTTGGCGAAGGCAGAGTCGAATTTTACGAATCCAACAAATTTTAAACTTGAAATTATCTGAGTTCTTACTATGTTTTTATTATTTCGTACTGTGAACACAAAACGTATTCATAATTAAAAGTTTTCCATCACATCTAGGTTTTCAGATAATGCGCTTGGAAAAATTACGTTTGGTTTACAAACCCTAATCTTCAATGATGAAAACCAAAGTTTTTACGGACAGACTGGCACTTCTTTTACACTGGGACTCAGGAGATACATCATGATTAAAATAATGCGGTTTTGAAGTGTCTTCCTTAAAAAAAAACGGTAAAATCGTGAAGACTTTGATTTGGAATAAAATTCGCAACAATTATGCTCAAATTGGGATTTTTGGATACACACACGTGTTATTTTGATGATCAATAAATAAAATAACGTGAAAACAGTATTTTTTTTTAATGATAGCGATGTTAGACAAGAACTTGAATTAAAAACTAAATAAAAAAGTCATTTTCTCTGCTTTTAAATGTGATATGAAAATAAAATGTTTGCAGATATGTTTCAATAGGCACCCTGATTACTAACTAATATAAATCAAATTAGATATTTTTTTAGTGTTGACTAGTGTAATTATTATGTAGTACACAGCTCAGGTGAATTTTTAAGTGTGCGTGGAAAGCCAAATCCGAAACTACTATAAGGAATATCGAAAAACACTGAAAGGAGTCTCGAGCCCGATTATGATGAAAAATAAGACTACATTAAATGGATTTTTGAAAAATCGGTATTCCTAGCCAGGAATCCAACAAGGATTTAAAAAAAATCAATAATACACCATCCGAAAGTGTCGCTGACAAGGAAAACATAAACATTATGACACTGACATTACTTATATGAATTTATTCGTATAATCAATACCTAATTGAAATTGAAATAAAAGGTTGATTAATTACTTATATTCGTTTAGTTTTGTTATTCATTTTTAAAATGGGCCGGATAATTGCAAGCAGTCGTATTATTGAAAATGGCTGACTTTTCTAAATTAAGTGTTGGAAACATGGTTTGCTTGCGCCTGGTGGTGATTGTCACTAGGTGCTCGACTTAAAAATGTAAGTAACTAGTACAGAACCCACACATTAAGCTTGAACTATCTGTCAAATTTATTTAATTGTTTTTCAACTTTATTGCCAAAGCATTAGGTTCAAAGTTGATTGGGAAAATTTGACAGTTTCGGGTGGCTTGATGTGCTGGCGTCTGTACATTACGCTGGAGCTATCGAAGAGTAATTATTAAATTTAAATCAGAGAAAAAAAACAAAATGAAATAAATAATATTTGTTTTTAATCAACCAGATTAAAAGCAACAAAAAGCCAACGTCACGCGGTGTTCCCAGGCGGTCACCCATCCAAGTACTGACCGCGCCCGATGTTGCTTAACTTCGGTGATCGGACGAGAACCGGTGTATTCAACGTAGTATGGACGTTGGCGACAGCTTATCTCAAATAGTCGATCCGTATCAACATGAATTATGACGTCATAACTAACCTGTTATCTTCAGGCAAGGACATTGACCGACAGGTTTTTCGGTTCGCTTCATAGATCCATCTCTCGTGTATCGCGACTAAGGGTTTCACGTTGACGCTTGCAAGAATATCATCTTCTACTTTATACTTGAGGAGGTTCCGATCTTGGTTGTGTGACTTCAGAGAACAAGTCATGCGGTCTCTAACATCGTCACATTTCAGTGAGGTGAAATCTTGAGGTGGGTTTATTCTGTAATATAGAAATAAATTCATCAACTCATGTTGTAAAGATTCATGCTGAAATATAGTGTTTGTGCAAAAACGTAAATTAGCGCCATCTATGATTGTGGTTGGGGACTTTGTCCGCACACAGCAACAGAGTTGCCTCGTTAGTTCTAATTTAAGCCGCATGATCAACGCGACGCCACCAGTCGCTTCTAGCAACGCAATGTCTTTGTATTTTCTGCAGCCCTAGTACTCTCAACTCGGGAAACGAGTCGTCGGTCGTTGCCGTGTCGAGCGGTGAACCCGACAAGCGGTTCTGTCGGCCGGCATGCTTAGGTATCAGCACTATCAGCCGTTAATACTATTATGGTATACTTTTTGCGATTTGATCGAAGAACATCATTTATATATATGTATATATTATACTTTTGTGTCACATACATAGTATAATTTCGTTATTTATCATCAATTAACTCGTTTGCTACATATTTTTCACAAGAGTTATTTTTTACTTGCCCTATTGCTACAAAATTCTGATAACATTTTATGTATGAATGACGTCATGATACAGCTATAATGATGGACGCTAAGATACTGTTCGTAGTTTTAGGAAAAATGAATGCCAACGTCCATACTACGTTGAATACACCGGTTCTCGTCCGATCACCGAAGTTAAGCAACATCGGGCGCAGTCAGTACTTGGATGGGTGACCGCCTGGGAACACCGCGTGACGTTGGCTTTTTGCCATTTTCGCATTTTTTTGTTAAAATAATGATCAAATTGTACAGACGCCAGCACATAAAGCTACCCGAAACTCAAATTACCTCAATCAACCTTGAACCTAATGTTTCAGCGATATAGTTGAAAATCAATCAAAGAAATTTTACGGATTGTTGTAGTTTGATGTGCTGGCAACAAAAAGAGCTTTTATTAAATTACACATAACTAGCTCATAAAATAAAACGCAGGATTAAACTTCTATAAACTAAATAATAATGTAGATGAGTTTTTCTTTTTTAACATTAAAAAAATGCACATTTTTCCACAGAAATACAACTTTTGTTTTTTGATTACTTATTAATTTACTTTATTGAACTTCAAAAACCATACCAAAGAAAAAAAAAAGTAAAACGCCAACGTCACGCGGTGTTCCCAGGCGGTCACCCATCCAAGTACTGACCGCGCCCGATGTTGCTTAAACTTCGGTGATCGGACGAGAACCGGTGTTTTCAACATGGTATGGACGTTGACAATTTCAAGGTTGAATTAGTTGACTACTCTCGAACTCGTGATGACGTCAAAGACAATGAATCAGGGAATTTTATGAAAGGAATGGTTACATCCACGATAAAGAATCTGTTACTTATAACAAATTGAACAAAGTTGAGATAAGATACTATTAACAGAGTCTGCTTTTTATCGACAAATGAATCCTTCAACAAGTTTTATTGAGAAAGGTAAATAACATACTACATATAAATGCCCACGTTTTGTATTACCGTAAGGGGTAGGCAGAGATGAAATGCATCGTTTTATCGCCAACTTTGTGTCTATGGTTCGGAACGTCTGATTGAAAAACGGACCATGGATAGGATCTCTCGTGTGTCTGTCGGTCACAAACATTTTTGTTTAATCCCATTTAGGTAATAGATTGAGTGACTCCTTTTCTATCAAAAAGGCAAATGTCCTGATTCTGGCCGCGAGACGATATCTCTAGTGTTTGGTCATGCTGATAAATATTATTTTAAAAAGTTCTTACTTTTTTAATCCAGTAAAGCTGTCTCTGATCACAGTGTCGATACTCTCTGGAGTTACTGGCTGTTGTTGGTCATTATTGTCCAAATTACTGGCAGCAATATCACAAGATGTGTTCATTGGCGTCGTGGGAGACTCGGAAAATGAGTTCGTCATATTTTTCAGATCTATAAGTGCAATGGTAAATGATTAGATATTGCATGCAAATGGGACAACTGAAGGATTTCTAAAAGATGAGGTTAGAATTGAACTGAGCACTTAGTTTTTGTGTCACCTAAGTCTAATATAATAAAGAAACAAAATCTAAACTAATAGCTTTTACTTCGGACTGAGGATAAACATTGCCATACAACGTGGCGATGCAGCCAGTCTTTTGGGCTCACTTCCAGTCGACAGCGATGGGACGATTTTTTGACGCCGTATTTTAGTTAGGAGTAAAGTTAAAGAGTTAAAATATTATTATTTATAAAGAGAGAAAAATATTTACTTTGTTTTTAAATACCTAGTAAAAGGAAATATCTAAAAGTACTAATCCTATTTAAAATAAATATTACTCATAGAAAGCTACACTATTGCTAACGTAGGCTATTTAATAAGCTGGAAACCGCGGGTAAATGTCATTTTAACGACATTAAAATCTTTAAATTGAATCGTCACATTTGCCTACCTTCTTTTTCTGGCGTTACAGGACCTTGAGTTTTTTCTGAGGTCTTCAAATCTCCGGACAACCACGCATTCTTCCTAAGTTTATTACTGCGAGCAATAGGCGTAGTCGGTAAACTATAGTTCTTTATATCAAAGTTATACGAAGACTTTTCATTACTATTCCTTTCTTTTAGCAAAGGTTTGATCGAATCAAAGTTGAACTCAGGAACTTTTATGTGAAGCGGTTTGTATGATTTCGGAGTGAAACTTCTACTGAGTTTTGTATTCGGGCGTTCAACGCTTTGGTCCTTCGTACTATCGTCGATTGCAAAGTTAACAGTACGATTCGGACTGAAAATGCTACAGTATTCAGTAGAATCACTCCTGTGCAAACTGCCTGGAGTATCCATTTCCTTGATCCTAGCTTTTAGTTTAGCTATAGGGGTAGAACAAGCACTGGAGAAGTCTTTTTCTGGAATATGTTCGTATCTTATTAGTGGGGTATGATCGTTTTGATCATCGTCGGAAATGAAGCACTTTTCTGCGACGGACATTGTGTTAGCGCGAGAATTTCTTATGGTTTCGTAGAGCGGGCTCGCGTCGCTTTTGCTGCATTCCTTTTCGCTTTCGGTGGAACTTTCTTGAGGGTGGTGGATCACTGCCTTGTGTTCGACGTGCTGCGGGCTCAGACACTCGGAGTCGGTGGGAGAGGTGGTGTCCCAAGCTGTAGAACTGAATGTCGACCTTTTGGTGGTCAAACGAGCTGGAATAATTATGTAGCCAAGATCGTCCAGATTACGCTGTAACATAAAATAATAACATTTCAGAATGTCTTGCAGTAAGTATTAAGAATATATTTATAAACATAGTAAGAGAAACAAAACATCAAAAAGCCAACGTCACGCGGTGTTCCCAGGCGGTCACCCATCCAAGTACTGACCGCGCCCGATGTTGCTTAACTTCGGTGATCGGACGAGAACCGGTGTATTCAACGTAGTATGGACGTTGGCAAACGCTTAGTCGAATTTTCCGTCCAAAAGTTACAAGGGTTTCCTAGCAACAGTCAATAGTCCACTTTATTTGTAGCGAATTAAAGTGCAAAATTCAACAAAAATAAACACTAACATCAATCAGCCCGCTTCTAGGGTGTAAGTATTTTATGCGCCTTCAATAAAGTCTATTATTCTGTATCGTTTGAAAATTCACTGCCTGCTCAAACAACGCTCAACCTGTTATTGAGGTACAACACACATAAAATACTCTTTGCTTTTGAGTTTCTCTTTGAAATGCGCTGAGCCTCAAATATTAAAACAAAGTCATTGCCTCTTTTTTGTTAAAAATTTAATGTTTTTTATATGTAACGCGTTTTACGCGTTGTTATAGTGAGAAAGTTTTGAGTTGTTGCTGTTGTGTTGTCTGTGTTGAATAAATGTTTTCTATATATTTAATATCTTTCCTAAAAATCTCCTTAATATCTTTATTGTAACAAAAAGCAAAAAGCCAACGTCACGCGGTGTTCCCAGGCGGTCACCCATCCAAGTACTGACCGCGCCCGATGTTGCTTAACTTCGGTGATCGGACGAGAACCGGTGTTTTCAACGTAGTATGGACGTTGGCGAACGCTTAGTCGAATTTTCCGTCCAAAAGTTACAACGGTTTCCTAAAGACAGTCAATAGTTCACTTTATTTGTAGCGAAATAAAGTGCAAAATTCAACAAAAATAAACACTAACATCAATCCGCCCGCTCCTAGGGTGTTAGTATTTTATGCGCCTTCAATAAAGTCTATTATTCGGTATCATTTGAAAATTCGCCACCTCCTCAAACAACGCTCAACCTGATATTGAAGTTCGTTATTCAATAACACAAAAAAATACTCTTTGTTTTTGAGTTCCTCTTTGAATTGCGGTGAGCCTCAAATATTAAAAACAAAGTCATCGCCTTTTTTTTTTTCTTGAAAATTTAATATTTTTATATGTAACGTGTTGTTATAGTGAGAAAGTTTCGAGTTGTTGCTGTTGTGTTGTCTGTGTCGAATAAATGTTTTCTATTCTATTCTATATATTTAATATCTTTAATAATAATTCTCTTTAATAACAAAAAGCAAAAAGCCAACGTCACGCGGTGTTCCCAGGCGGTCACCCATCCAAGTACTGACCGCGCCCGATGTTGCTTAACTTCGGTGATCGGACGAGAACCGGTGTATTCAACGTAGTATGGACGTTGGCGAACGCTTAGTCGAATTTTCCGTCCAAAAGTTACAAGGGTCTCCTAGCAACAGTCAATAGTCCACTTTATTTGTAGCGAATTAAAGTGCAAAATTCAACAAAAATAAACACTAACATCAATCCGCCCGCTTCTAGGGTGTAAGTATTTTATGCGCCTTCAATAAAGTCTATTATACTGTATCATTTGAAAATTCGCCACCTCCTCAAACAACGCTCAACCTGATATTGAAGTTTGTTATTCAATAACACAAAAATACTCTTCCTTTGCTATTGAGTTCCTCTTTGAAATGCGCTGAGCCTCAAATATTAAAACAAAGTCATCGCCTTTTTTTTCTTGAAAATTTAATATTTTTTATATGTAACGCGTTGTTATAGTGAGAAAGTTTTGAGTTGTTGCTGTTGTATTGTCTGTGTTGAATAAATGTTTTCTATATATTTAATATCTTTACTAAAAATCTTTTTAATATCTTTATTGTAACAAAAAGCAAAAAGCCAACGTCACGCGGTGTTCCCAGGCGGTCACCCATCCAAGTACTGACCGCGCCCGATGTTGCTTATCTTCGGTGATCGGACGAGAACCGGTGTATTCAACGTAGTATGGACGTTGGCGAACGCTTAGTCGAATTTTCCGTCCAAAAGTTACAAGGGTCTCCTAGCAACAGTCAATAGTCCACTTTATTTGTAGCGAATTAAAGTGCAAAATTCAACAAAAATAAACACTAACATCAATCCGCCCGCTTCTAGGGTGTAAGTATTTTATGCGCCTTCAATAAAGTCTATTATTCTGTATCGTTTGAAAATTCACTGCCTGCTCAAACAACGCTCAACCTGTTATTGAGGTACAACACACATAAAATACTCTTTGCTTTTGAGTTTCTCTTTGAAATGCGCTGAGCCTCAAATATTAAAACAAAGTCATTGCCTCTTTTTTGTTAAAAATTTAATGTTTTTTATATGTAACGCGTTTTACGCGTTGTTATAGTGAGAAAGTTTTGAGTTGTTGCTGTTGTGTTGTCTGTGTTGAATAAATGTTTTCTATATATTTAATATCTTTCCTAAAAATCTCCTTAATATCTTTATTGTAACAAAAAGCAAAAAGCCAACGTCACGCGGTGTTCCCAGGCGGTCACCCATCCAAGTACTGACCGCGCCCGATGTTGCTTAACTTCGGTGATCGGACGAGAACCGGTGTATTCAACGTAGTATGGACGTTGGCGAACGCTTAGTCGAATTTTCCGTCTACAAGTTACAAGGGTTTCCTAACGACAGTCAATAGTCCACTTTATTGGTAGCGGCATAAAGTGCAAAATTCAACAAATATAAACACTAAAATTAATCCAGCAGCCCCTACTGGGGTGTTAGTATTTTATGCGCCTTCAATAAAGTCTATTATACTGTATCATTTGAAAATTCGCCACCTCCTCAAACAACGCTCAACCTGATATTGAAGTTCGTTATTCAATAACACAAAAAAATACTCTTTGTTTTTGAGTTCCTCTTTGAACTGCGGTGAGCCTCAAATATTAAAAACAAAGTCATCGCCTTTTTTTTTTTCTTGAAAATTTAATATTTTTATATGTAACGTGTTGTTATAGTGAGAAAGTTTCGAGTTGTTGCTGTTGTGTTGTCTGTGTCGAATAAATGTTTTCTATTCTATTCTATATATTTAATATCTTTAATAATAATTCTCTTTAATAACAAAAAGCAAAAAGCCAACGTCACGCGGTGTTCCCAGGCGGTCACCCATCCAAGTACTGACCGCGCCCGATGTTGCTTAACTTCGGTGATCGGACGAGAACCGGTGTATTCAACGTAGTATGGACGTTGGCGAATGCTTAGTCGAATTTTCCGTCTACAAGTTACAAGGGTTTCCTAACGACAGTCAATAGTCCACTTTATTGGTAGCGGCATAAAGTGCAAAATTCAACAAATATAAACACTAAAATTAATCCAGCAGCCCCTACTGGGGTGTTAGTATTTTATGCGCCTTCAATAAAGTCTATTATACTGTATCATTTGAAAATTCGCCACCTCCTCAAACAACGCTCAACCTGATATTGAAGTTTGTTATTCAATAACACAAAAATACTCTTCCTTTGCTATTGAGTTCCTCTTTGAAATGCGCTGAGCCTCAAATATTAAAACAAAGTCATCGCCTTTTTTTTCTTGAAAATTTAATATTTTTTATATGTAACGCGTTGTTATAGTGAGAAAGTTTTGAGTTGTTGCTGTTGTATTGTCTGTGTTGAATAAATGTTTTCTATATATTTAATATCTTTACTAAAAATCTTTTTAATATCTTTATTGTAACAAAAAGCAAAAAGCCAACGTCACGCGGTGTTCCCAGGCGGTCACCCATCCAAGTACTGACCGCGCCCGATGTTGCTTAACTTCGGTGATCGGACGAGAACCGGTGTATTCAACGTAGTATGGACGTTGGCGAACGCTTAGTCGAATTTTCCGTCCAAAAGTTACAAGGGTCTCCTAGCAACAGTCAATAGTCCACTTTATTTGTAGCGAATTAAAGTGCAAAATTCAACAAAAATAAACACTAACATCAATCCGCCCGCTTCTAGGGTGTAAGTATTTTATGCGCCTTCAATAAAGTCTATTATTCTGTATCGTTTGAAAATTCACTGCCTGCTCAAACAACGCTCAACCTGTTATTGAGGTACAACACACATAAAATACTCTTTGCTTTTGAGTTTCTCTTTGAAATGCGCTGAGCCTCAAATATTAAAACAAAGTCATTGCCTCTTTTTTGTTAAAAATTTAATGTTTTTTATATGTAACGCGTTTTACGCGTTGTTATAGTGAGAAAGTTTTGAGTTGTTGCTGTTGTGTTGTCTGTGTTGAATAAATGTTTTCTATATGTATATTTAATATCTTTCCTAAAAATCTCCTTAATATCTTTATTGTAACAAAAAGCAAAAAGCCAACGTCACGCGGTGTTCCCAGGCGGTCACCCATCCAAGTACTGACCGCGCCCGATGTTGCTTAACTTCGGTGATCGGACGAGAACCGGTGTATTCAACGTAGTATGGACGTTGGCGAACGCTTAGTCGAATTTTCCGTCCAAAAGTTACAAGGGTCTCCTAGCAACAGTCAATAGTCCACTTTATTTGTAGCGAATTAAAGTGCAAAATTCAACAAAAATAAACACTAACATCAATCCGCCCGCTTCTAGGGTGTAAGTATTTTATGCGCCTTCAATAAAGTCTATTATTCTGTATCGTTTGAAAATTCACTGCCTGCTCAAACAACGCTCAACCTGTTATTGAGGTACAACACACATAAAATACTCTTTGCTTTTGAGTTTCTCTTTGAAATGCGCTGAGCCTCAAATATTAAAACAAAGTCATTGCCTCTTTTTTGTTAAAAATTTAATGTTTTTTATATGTAACGCGTTTTACGCGTTGTTATAGTGAGAAAGTTTTGAGTTGTTGCTGTTGTGTTGTCTGTGTTGAATAAATGTTTTCTATATATTTAATATCTTTCCTAAAAATCTCCTTAATATCTTTATTGTAACAAAAAGCAAAAAGCCAACGTCACGCGGTGTTCCCAGGCGGTCACCCATCCAAGTACTGACCGCGCCCGATGTTGCTTAACTTCGGTGATCGGACGAGAACCGGTGTATTCAACGTTGTATGGACGTTGGCATGTTACATCGAATTTCACATAAAAAAGCTACCAAGGGTTTCTTTATGACATGGTTCAATAAAGGGTTTCTTTATGACATGATTCAATAATAGACTTTACTCCCATGAGCATAAAGTGCTACATTGTACATTGCAGACATCAACCCAACCCAAGGGTGTTTTCGGACGCGTTCACGTGCGTGTTTGTTTGTATTTTATGCGCCCACAATAAAGTCTATTATTCAATATCATCAGAACATTCTCAGGTCTTTCCTCCTCTCAGTCAACGCTCAACTTTAATAAGGTTCATTATTCAATACCACAAACTACTATTTGCTTCTGGGTTTCCCCTTTGGTCTGCGCTGAGCAGACAAATATAAAGGACTATTTTTTTTAATTTTTTTTTTTAACTTAATAGCACATCATAACATTTGACGCGGAAATACTTGTAAAAAACCGTGTATTACAACATAAAGCAAAAACCCAACGTCACGCGGTGTTCCCAGGCGGTCACCCATCCAAGTACTGACCGCGCCCGATGTTGCTTAACTTCGGTGATCGGACGATAACCGGTGTATTCAACGTAGTATGGACGTTGGCGATTACTGTACCGAATTTACCGACCAAAAGTTACAAGGGACTTGGAAAAGTGCAAAAATATAAATACGGATATCAATCCGCCACTAGGCTGTTTAAGAGCGTTCACGTGCGGGGGTGTTTGTATTTTATGCACCTTGTTTGACAATTCAATACCGCAAATTTAACCTTTGCTTCTGGGTTCCCCTTTGGTCTTCAAAAGAGAGACACGTATTAAATGTAACATACCAAATTTGTCCTGAACGTGTTACTCTTATTTTTTTTTTACATTCGAATTGTAGCTGAGTAGGCGGAATTTGTTCGAAAGAGTTACCGCGGCCCTGGAACGCAAAGGGCTTTAGAAGGAACACGGATGGGTTTTAGTCAGTAAGAGTCTGACACGCCCTACCGCTCCACCCAGAGCGGAAGAAGTCATTTGATGATTTCCCATCCTTAAAAAAAAAAAAAAAAAAAAGCTGAGTAGGTAGTAGTACTGATTATATAAACATATTATAAAATGTACACAGTGTTCGCAGGCGGTCATCCAGAAATCTAAATATTGAATTGTTAATTTTCAAATAGGTAACCAGCAAAATTCTTGAACAAAAATGGCGCCTATTGAGCAGGTTCTCCCCTCTGACTGTTAATGAAACGCGCCGCTTTTCGGGGACATATATGCTGGCTAGTATACAACTGATTTCAACTGATGTTACACACTGTAACATTTCTGTCAGCTTTATCAGAAAGTAGGATTGAGCTGTATCTAACTAAATTTAAAGTTTTTTATTCAATGCAAGGACAGACTTGAACGTTTGTATGAAACACCGTGGGTATTACTGGGTATGTCGCCAGAAAATTGCAGACTCCGTAACATTAAAATAAATCTTTATTTGATTATAATTTCTCGACGTATTGTGAAAAAATAGTTTTGTATATTATAATAAATTCCTTCCAAATTCAATAGTTTCCGATATATCCGTGTCTTATTAAGAAAAAATCTTACGGACGTTTGCAATTTTCCGGTAACAGGCTTAAACATTGAGTATTAACAAAATAAGAAATTGATTGGTATTAAATTGTTTGTTTTAGGGAAAGTTTTATAGTTTGCAAAAAGCCAACGTCACGCGGTGTTCCCAGGCGGTCACCCATCCAAGTACTGACCGCGCCCGATGTTGCTTAACTTCGGTGATCGGACGAGAACCGGTGTATTCAACGTAGTATCCTCTGGCTGACCACGCGCGCATTCGTATTACGTCGTTATACGCGCACGGTCCGATAACAAAAGACGCGCCGCCGCGCGCCAGATGGCCGAGCACACAAAATCATTTTTTGTTGACTTGTGGGTAACATGAGTCACCTCAAGTAATGTTTTTGTGCAATCTTATGAATGACTCTTTCTAGTCGTGTCAAGTGTTTGTTAACATTTAGTTTCTAATTTGTTATATTAAGCGGTAAACATTGACTATAGTTGAAAAATACAATATGTGAACTTTAAAAAGGATTATTTCGAAAAGTAAATCGTTGACATATATATTTTATGACTTTATATGGTGGGTGGGTTCTATCTACATGCGATAAAGTAAAAATAAACATACTTCACGTTAAAAATATTTATTTATAGGCGTATAACTACCTCGAAACATTTGCTGACGGTGAAAATTTTTTCACACAAATTAAATAATTTAGTACAACTATACCATAGCACTTATATTAAAAATATTGTTACCATCTGAAAGCTTAGTTCATATTGTAACTTATGTGCAAATGTTATGTTGATAGGTTTATCTAATACAGAAAAATATGGGATTGATTGAAGGTATTCCCATTTACGTAAAAATGCACTTAACATTTCTTGCGTTTTTTTGTGCAGTGAAGTTTGGGTAAAGAAAGTACATCATATGTAACTATTTTCTACAAGAAATGCCCTTTCCAATGATGTATCACACTTGTTATTCAATAGCCATTAACAAAAAATACAAGTAACAAACTTTCCGTGTAGCACGAGAACTAACGGCTGACGTTTGACATTATTTTTTAAATCCGAATGAGCAATTGTGGAACGATTGTCGTATTTTTAGCATGCAAAAATGCATAAAGGTTCGAGTAGAAAAGAGAAAAATAATCTATAACATCCTGGAGTAGAAAGAAATAGATATATTTGAGACGGATTATCGTAAAGCTCAAAAAGGGACATTTGTCACTTTGTGCACGCGACTGGAAAATCGAAAAAGTGACTTTTGTCACTATTGCGCCTTCGAGAGGGTATGGACGTTGGCGAATGTTGAGTCGAATTTTTCGTTTAGTTTCAAGTTTGTGACGTCATTTCCTGTTTACAACGGAAACTGATAAACGTATAATAGCTGAGCACATGGGGAGCGTTTGGAATACGGCTCACTTGCGCAGTGCGATGCAAACTTTGAAGGGTTCGATTATTGAATGTTAATAACATGGGCTGAACGCATAGCCGCCGTAAATTAATAACAATATTTTTTATCTTTAGTAATTTACCTCTTACATTATAAAAAGAAACTCACACAAAACATGGAAAAGTAACATAATGGTTTATGTAGGAATAACGCAATGAAAAGCTAACGCCACGCGGTGTTCCCAGGCGGTCACCCATCCCAAGTACCATTAAGTAAGTAATATTACACTTAATATTGTTGCATAGAATGTCCCAAAGTGTCCCGTCTATCATAGCACTCAATAAAGTAATTGTTTTTATATAAGTGAGTTCCTAGATGTCATGTTTAGTCTTCAAATTAACAAATCTATAATGCGTTAACCTGTAATGTGGATTTGAAAAATCATTTTCACTAATTGTCCTTGTATCACTGTCAGTAGTCCACATTGTTACGTAAAATATTTTTATATTAATACTAGCTGTGCCGGCGAACTTCGTACCGCATCATAATTAATTTTTCATGTCACTGAAATAGCATTGCGTTGGCGTACGAATTATTGTATGATTTTTTTTCTCGAACTTTTCCGATGTTTTAATAGTTATTCTGCTATTCGGGGAAGTGACAAATGCAACAAACTAAAGATCTTCAAAATCGGTCCAGCCGTTCTTGAGTTATAAATAGTGTAACTAACCCGATTTTGTTTAATATCGCTTTTTAAAAATATGGGTTGGTGGTAGAAGGGTGAAAATTTTAATGACGAATCATAAAATTTAAAATAAAAAATGTTGTCCAAAAATAAAAAAGTTTGGTGTGCACCACCCTTATCACTTAGGGGTAAGAAATATAGTTTACGTCCTATTATCAGACCAATTACACACAAAGTTTCATAAGAATCAGTCAAGCCGTTTCGGAGGTGTTTGGTTACCAACACTGTGACACGAGAATTTTATATATTAAAAGATTAGATAGATGTATCAGCATTTAGCTTGGGTAGAAAAATCACCAAATATCTCGACAAAATCACAATTAAGGGCGAAATTTTTTATTTAACCTTTTGAAGACCAGAGCATAAACTCATCGGCGTGCCCCCGACGCCAGCCAAGCCACATTTTGCCGTACTTTTTGTCACATATTTGTGACGTTTGACGTACAGGGCACGCGCTAGCTTGTCATGTACCTATACGTGACAATGGCGTTCAAAAGGTTAAGTGTCTTCTACCCATATCCACATGTTTCATCATGAGCCGCGATAAAAAAAAACAAAATGGCGGCTGGTGGCTATACCAGCTCCCATACAAAAATGTTTGAACCCTTTTAACACATAATAATTGAACAAATAAATTATTTCTGAAGTACATACTACACAAATAGAAAATTAAACGGTCAATAATAATATTGGCAAAAAATAACTGCTATTATTTCGTGTCAATGTGTCGATTGTTGTATTTCAATGACATCAGAAAATAAAATACTGTGCACTGGACCTATTCTGTGACGTCATATTTTTAAAATGGCTGACTATTTTAGATGGAACGTTTGAAAGACGGTTAGCTTGCGCGGTGCGGTGTAGTGCCTGACGAAACATACATAACTGGAATATTCCGCTAGAGCTATCGATCGGTAAAACATTAAAAAGTAGAAAAACAGTGATTTAAGTAAGTTTTTTTCAAATGCAAAAAGCCAACGTCACGCGGTGTTCCCAGGCGGTCACCCATCCAAGTACTGACCGCGCCCGATGTTGTTTAACTTCGGTGATCGGACGAGAACCGGTGTATTCAACGTAGTATGGACGTTGGCGAATGCTGTACCGAAATTTACGTAAAGTATCAGGAATGGAAAGACGTTCAACTCAACGCCATTTGATCAGATTTAGAGCCGTTCGTCAGCGTTTGTGTAGAGATTAGATATGTATTTATATTTGGCACTGAAGTTTTAACAGGATTTTCATTCATTTCATATTTTTTAGGGTGAGAAAATACTCATGAATAGAATCAACCGGCTTTAGAGAAATAAGTACTGCTATTTCCTAAATTGTATAATCTTCTAATGAGAAGCCGTTTATTTTTTTCCCAATATTCCACAGTTGATCCTTTAATAAAAGTTGTTTCTTTCGTGCTAATAAACAAATATTTGTATGGCCTACAGATTTGTAGTTTATATGTTTGTTATAAATGTAACTGGAAAACAGCAAACGCCGTAAGACTGTAAAATATCGCGTGAAATTGTAAACAATTTTTTTCTTACTAGGACACGAATATATTGGAAACTATTGAATTTGGATGGGATTTATAGTACATATACAAAACGTTTTTTTCATAACATTTCGAGAAATTGCAATCTAATAAAGATTTATTACAATCTTACGGAGTCTGCAATTTTCCGGTGACATAAACACACCCACGGTACAGGGGAAATTCCTAGTGTGGGGAAGTTTGTTTTTATTTTTAACAAAATGGTATAATTTCACATTACATAATTATGTTAGTTTTTAAAACCGACTTGCGCAGGAATTTATGCCAGAGCTGATTTAACAGTTCTCCAGAAATGTAAATTAGATTTTTTTTACACATTTAATCTGTAAATATTTCTTTTTTATGTCTTATTTGTTAGTTGTTATATGTGAAGTTACGAGTATTACGATCATGGAGAAAAATCGAACTTGCAACATAGTATCGATATGTTTTCCAACCAGGTCTCCTTTCTCCTTTTAACTGTCGAATGATGATTTTAGTGTCAGGATAATGTAACTCTAAATGCACCCCGAATTTGATGTGAAAAATTACGTTACTACATTAATTTCCGGTGAGTGGTATTCAAGAGCACTTGTATTAAACCCGCCAAACGAAATATCGCGGTGGAGTTAAAATAAAACCTGTATTACAGTAGAAAGTAATGATTCGGAAAATAATAATCAACTAATCACTATAAATAGCAAAAAGCCAACGTCACGCGGTGTTCCCAGGCGGTCACCCATCCAAGTACTGACCGCGCCCGATGTTGCTTAACTTCGGTGATCGGACGAGAACCGGTGTATTCAACGTAGTATGGACGTTGGCGATTATAATGTTGAATTTTAGTTTGACAATCGTTGTACTAAGAAGTTTGTATAGAAATATTTACCTTCACATTCTGTAGTGTGTTTTGCAGCGTTTCCAGATCTATCCGCTCATGACGCTGAAGTGTTAGTCCAGATTCAAGTAAGGACAGTAAGCATCCTGGGTAGGTGCCATCTTTTGGTAATGGTATGCCGGTTTTCCATAGTGTGTATTGTTCTTTCAATTTGTCGTACGTGAAGTTTTTCCAAGGCAAGGCGGCTGTGGATTAACAAAAAAAAAAAAAATTCAGGGCCGGATGTTTTGTTGGTCTAGTATAAAAAGATTAACTAAGCAAATCTATTGCATATCTTAACTAATAATTGTATTAAAGTAAAATTGCTAATATGTTTTGTGTAAAAGAGAGATTATTTGCTGGAAGAACTGGTTTAGGATAATCTGTTACTGATAGAAAGCTACACGATCGCTAAGTGGCTTTATTTATCTAAAAAAATGTAGTTCTTGTGGGATACGCCACGGGAACGAAGCTGGGGATAAATCTAGCGACTTTCTTGTCTATAAGACGGTAAATGCAACTTGTGGCTTCAATAGTAGTAAACCCAAGTGAGTCGGGGTTTTAGTTTTTTAAGGTTTACGAAAGAATGACTTCTTTTTTAGTTTTGTCAAAATCCCGAACCCAGGATCTGAAAAGAACCCAGGATCTATTGATCTATGAGCACAACAACTGGGCTAGCTAAAACAACTTCGGCCCATGCCATGAATATCCGAGGTCTATAAAATAGGTTGATTTACCATTATACCAAGCCCTCGTCGTCCGCTACAAACAACTCCGGGGCATGACATTTGTATCGTTCTTCTATAATATAAGTTGACTTACCATTACACCCCTCCCATAGTACAAGACAGAGAGAATAGACGTCACTCTTGGAGCACGGATGCACCAGGCCCTCGTCGTCCGGTACGAACAACTCCGGCGCATGCCATCTGTATCGGTCGGATTGCTGGTACATTTTGTAGTCCTTCGGAGTGGCATTGGACGTGATGTAAGTCTCCGATGGATGCTTTGATATAAGGGGCTCGAATTCTGCAACGTCTGATTCGCGGGTACCTGTCAAAACCATGTTGGGTGTAAGCTTTGAATTTTTTACAAGTTTTGATAAAAAATAATGCGATCAATAAGACACTTTAAAGAGTCCAAAATTTTCGAAAGGTCGACCATAAAAAGGCGAATATGAAAGGGTTTCTAGGTTGACTACGTTGAAGACGGGGCTAGGGCCAGAGCCTGCCAGGGTTGTGAATTTTGTTCGAAAGAGTCACCGCGGCCCTGGAATGCAAAGGGCTTTAGAAGGAACACGGTTGGGTTTTAGCCATTAAAAGTCTGACACGTCATTCCGCTCCACCCAGACCGGAAGAATTCATTTGAAATCATCAAATGAATTCCCGTCACCCGTCGACTACGCTACGACTACAAGCAAGCTGTTTTGGCATAAGTAAACCCTCTGTTCTCCCCTATTTTAGTCGCCAATGTAGTAGAAAATACGTTTGAAATAAGTTTTTTTTTATCAATATTGGTGCTCATTTAAAAAAAAAATTAAGATTTATAAACGAATGGTACACTTAAAAATAAAATGCAAAAAGCCGTCATGCGGTGTTCCCAGGCGGTTACTCAACCAAGTACTGACAAATTTATTTAATTGATTTTCAACTTTATCGTCATACTGCATTAGGTTCAAAGTTGATTGGGAAAATTTGTCAGTTTCGGGTAGCTTGTTGTGCTGGAGTCTGTACATTACGCTAGAGCTATCGAAGCGTAATAAGTCAATTAAAATCAGAAAATAAAACAAACAGTTATGAAAAAATACAAAAAGCCAACGTCACGCGGTGTTCCCAGGCGGTCACCCATCCAAGTACTGACCGCGCCCGATGTTGCTTAACTTCGGTGATCGGACGAGAACCGGTGTATTCAACGTAGTATGGACGTTGGCGAAGGCAGAGTCGATTTTTTCGTTTAGTATCAAGTTGGTGACGTCATTTGATAAAATTAAAATCTAAATAATAATATTTTTGTTCATTTAGCTAGCGCAGCGGTGAGCTTGTTCGATCATCAAAGTTAAGCATAATCGGACGATGATTCCGGGATTTTACAGGAGGTATTTTCAACTCTATGTTACTTAATTCCACGAACATTAGGTAAATATAGTCTACCTATTCCGATCTCTGGTTATTTATTATAGAGGCAACAGAAATACACATTCTGTGAAAATTTCAACTGTCTACCTATTACGATTCTTGAGATACAGCCCGCTAATGAATAGACAAACGGACGGGCGAACAGCGGCGGCTTAGTAATAGGGTTCCGTTGGTTAACCCTTCGGATAGGGAACCCTAAAAAAATATTAATATTGTTGTGAATTTGTTAAGTTGTTAAGTTGCTTGACTTTCTTTTTCCAAAAAACCACGTCCGATTATGCTTAACTTTGATGATCGAACGAGAACCGGTGTAAACGTAGAATGGACGTTGCGGAATGTTACACCGAATAGTTCGTTTACTATCTACTTCTTGTCTGACGTCATTTACTGATCAAGAAAAACGAACTGATGTAAATTAACAAAAAAAAGATTGTGCGGAAAGTAAACATCCTTATCTGAACGATAAAAATAACGCTGCTAAAAACCCGAACACATTAACTAGTAACAATAACAAGCAAAAAAAATAAAAATGCAAAAAGCCAACGTCACGCGGTGTTCCCAGGCGGTCACCCATCCAAGTACTGACCGCGCCCGATGTTGCTTAACTTCGGTGATCGGACGAGAACCGGTGTATTCAACGTAGTATGGACGTTGGCGAATGTTAATTCGAATTTTATGTTAACTCGAAACTTGATGACGTCATTTACAAGAAAAACAATCAGATCAGTTATTTTGTGGTACTAGAAATTTGTGTGTACTTTGTACGAACGGTAAAACGCTGTTCATTCGGCGCTGAAGCGTTATGTAAAGGTTTAGTGCAAACATGAAACAAAATGAATGAATTATGATCTGGTAGGTATATTTCAGACTTTTCTTGTTAGTAAATAAAATTGATGATAGCTGGGGCCCTGCTATGAAGTCTTAAAACGATCATGATTCCGCTCTAAGAGGGAGACGGGGCTATACATAACCAATAGCACTATCCCGTTTACATCATCGGAATTGGATGGCATTAGCACGTCATAGTAGGGCTCAAACGCATTGAAGCTGAATCAATAAAAACATTATCAGGCTTGGGACCTATTCCACGATGTCCGAATAGACGCTATTTACTGAATAAATAAAAAAAAAACAGATTTTTATTAAATCAACATGCCAACAAAATCTAACCATAGGTTAGAATTAGTATTTTCTAAATTTAAATTCCCTATAGATAGAGAATTAATAATTTGGTAATCAGTATTTAAACAAATCATGCGGTTAGTTTTTTTAACTTACTATTGCAAAGCAAAAGGTGGGTTATAGTACGTTTAGTTTTTATGAATATGGCTGCTTGTGTATAATACGCTAACAATTTATGTGACGCCTTCATCAATAAATGATAACGTTTTTACTTTATGTACATTTTACACATGTAGCACATAAATGCGGGTCTTTTTTAACAAATGGTCCGAACTGTAACGGTTTACATAAATAAATCGGCTGGAAGCTGCTCAAAAAATCTAACGGTTAGTTTCATGTTTGTATAGTCTGTCTCACATACATTTTGTAGGGCATCTGGCTCGTGAAGATGACCAATACAAACGATCTATTCTTTTAACGTCTAACTGTTAAAACCTAGGTGAAGTGAGATTTTTACAGAATAGCACGTACTACTGTAGGTTTTTTTTTGTTGCCGAAGAATTTTGGGACGTCCTAAAACGCATTGGGAGCTGATGACTCAATCAAAAGTGTGATAACTGGAACACGCACGCCCGCCGTGAGGGCAAGAACTACAGAAAAGTACAAAAAGGCCAGGGATGATGACAGTAGTTTTTTATTTTACGAGTGGCCTCTCGCAGTTCAACCTAGGAGGTTGTCGACTGCTTAACCGGACTTGTCTGTGGCGGACTTAATATAAATATTAAAGACTCCAGCCAACACTTATAAAAAAACTTAAAAACTAAGCGACTACACTCTAAGGGCACCCACTGTGGATACGGGCCTCGGCTTAGGCTGGGGGAGGACAGCTAGAGACGGGCTGGATCGAATTAGAATTATTATTATTTAACGGCGAGTTTATGACAACAGAGTCAGCGGTGCGGGCTGGCTCGAGCAAGGGTCGGGATGGACATAGGATGATGACAGTGCGAAGGATTGGTTGGGTGGGGATAGACAGCTATAAAATGTAACATTTTACATCCTGAGGGACTAACAACATTTAGGGACTAACCACACTTCCTGCCAGAGTTGCAAAATTTCTTCGAAATTAGTCACCGCGGCCGTGGAACGCAAAGGGCTTTAAAAGGAACACGGATGGGTTTTAGTCAGTAAGAGTCCGACCCGCCCTTCCACTCCACCCAGAGCGGAAGAAGTCATTTGATGATTACCCATCCTTAAAAAAAAAACACTTATTCAGCTCTGAATATGAATAAGTGATTTTGGTGAATTTGTCTTCATTTTATACCTGTTTGCCGCAAAAACTGAATAGATGCGTACGCATCTCCATACAAAATCATTGTTTTCTATGAAATGAGAGCTGAATAAGTGTGGTTAGTCCCTAATTCATCCGATAACATTATACGGCAAAAAAACGGCAGTAAGCCATACATCTTTACGACCGTTTCATCAAATAACACGCATTTCTATTACAATTAAAATTAATTTAACAACACCTCATAACGTTCGATATGGTTATTTTTATCATCGCAAAAGTCATGTGAGATAATTTGATTGCATGGAACGAGTGTGTTTTTTTTCTACTCTGTCGAGCGTTAGAACGTAACATTATTTTTTTATTTATAAGTTTGTCTAATGACTGTCTTATCATAATGTTAGATATAATTTTAGCAAAATTAAATGCGTAGCCTTGAAATTACATAGAACAATGAAAATGTACTGGTAATTATGCGTGGATGCTTCCTTTGGCAAATCTTTTCTTGGCTAAAACAATGAGGTTTGAGTCTTTTTTCAGCTTAACAGCTGTTAATTAACGTGGCAACTATGCCTTATGTGTAGTGCATCTAAAGTTTATTGTGTGTAGTCACTGAATTGTAATAAAACTCGCTTTCATTGTGAGTTTGTAAAGGCAGTGTACCTTGAGCGAACATTCAACTTAGAACTAAGCGCACATTGAACTAGACCAACACATATTTTTAACCGACTTCTAAAAAAGGAGGAGGTTCTCAATTCAGTTGTATGTTTTTTTGTGTGTGTTTGTTACCTCATAACTCCGTTATTTACGAACCGATTATTAAACGTCTATTATAATGCGCACAGCAAAGGAGTGGAACTCTCTGCCTGTGTCTGTGTTTCCGAACGCATACAACCCTAATCTCTTCGAAATTAGAGTGAACAGGCTTCTTCTGGGTAAGTTCGCTCCATCGTCGACTTTGTCTCTGGTATCTATGACCTAGACTAGAGTCAAGAGCAAACCCATATTAAATTTAAATAAAAATGAAGCGTAACGATTTACTTTTCTGTTGGTCCCAAGTTTTTTTTTGTAATAAATTTCGCAAATACTACGCACCTAACGTGTAGTGGTTACCGCCCTTTAGACAGCTGTAACATTAAAGGGGTTTACCGATGCGTTACTAGCAGAACAGACGAAGCTTAAATGTCTCACGTGTATATTACCGAACCGGAAAACTGCAATAATGCTTGGTGGCAAAATACATTGCGACAATACTACCGAAACGAAAAGTTCTTTGACAAGAAGCTTTACTATGTCCATGTGTTACTTCTGAATCTCAGAGGACTTGCATTCAAAATTACACCATAATCAATTATGAATTTAGCTATGTAGTTTAAGTGGGTTTTTAACCAATGTCAAATACTTAGTCATATTTTTTTTTCGAAAAGGAATTTGAACTTTGTCATGTACGCCAGCACATCGAGCTACCCGAAACTGTTAAATTTTCCCAATCAACCTTGAACCTAATACTTTGGAAATAAAGTTGAAAATCTGTTAAAGAAATTTGACAATTTGTTGTAGCTTTGTGCTGGCGTCTGGACTATATTAAGTTAGTTATTACCAAACATGATATCTAATTATGAGAGCTTCTAAATTCAACTTTACAAGACTCCAAGTATTAAGGTGAAAGCGCCAGGGTAGCCCGCGAAATTCAAATTTTCATACGTTTTTTGTATTTTGCAGGTCAGTGTCAGGTTGTATATTAATACAAATACGATTGGCGACCGTTACAAATATGGCTTTACTGAGTTATACTTAATAATTAAAATCATCAATACAGGTTGTATCATTCATGTAACTCGATTGAATGACTTTTTTATGAAATAACCTTTCATTCGAGTTATATGAACTTAGAGGGTTGTATTGATGATTTTAATGATTATAATTCTGTAAATAAATACGTGTTACGGTCGCAAATCATATCAATCAAATCATATCAAATCATTTTGTTCAACATACAGCCTGACATTGATTTGCAAATTCCAAAAGACACAAAATTTGAATTTCGCGGGCTACCCTGGCGCTTCCACCTTAACGAAACTCACCTTCAATATTAACATACTGCGGTTCAGGCGAGTAAATCTCATAAGGTTTCGGTACCCTCTTCTCCGGTTGCTCCAACTTGGCACAGGGGCCCACGTCAGCCAGTTTAGCAGCATCATGACTTGTGATCATCACACTGGTACTGCACAGTTCTGTGTGGAGGAAGCCTTGCATCCTCAGGAACACGAGAGCATTTGCTATGTCGAGGGCATATTGCACCGCGGTTTGCGCACTAAGAATGCGACCCTGGAAAAGTTATAGTACTTTCAAACATCGGTATTTTTTAAAGGTGAACGCGTTGATTTTAACGGTAGCTTTGTCCACGGATCGGTCGAACGAAAGTACATTTTATAATAAGGACGACGGAGTCTTTAATTGAAATGTTAAGGCTGACTTACCAACATACAATCCTATGCAAACTGTATTCAAAAGTTCGCATTTTAGTATTTCTATACGAAAATAGGGTAAAGTAATAAAATGACGAGGTTTTACCTGCACATGTAGTATACCGAAGAGGGAATCAACGCATCTCTCACAAATCAAATGCACGTTCCCGTAAATGTCCGGATAGATTCCCATCAGAAGTATTATATTAGGATGGCGACACTTTCTGAAACAAAGGAATAACTAAGAAACCTTCGACAAATTACTTCCTTTATTACTTTGGGCCAGCTATAACTTATGTGCACTTAGGTGTTTATGAGACATCGTCCCACCTCGCTCTATTAAAAGGACAATGACATCCAAAACTTCAATTCTAGAAGCACTAAAAAGGCTTTACGATCTCAAATTATGATGTCAGAAACTCACCTCAATATATTTATCTCCGTGTTCCGTTTCTTCCTAACGTGTTCAATGGTGACACCATTTAGTTTCTTTATCTGCACGGGAACCATGCCCCATTTGCCAAGGTTCCATGTTTTATTCTTGTCTAAGGACACATCGACGTTGCTTGCACTCGCTATCGGCAATCCGTAAGCACTCGTATCACTCTAAAATTAAGCACCAAAGTAGGTATTAAGACAGGAAATCGTGGTGATCTCATTTCCGATTTTGAGACATATTAAATGAATCAGTTGTAACGCTAGCTTTGTTAAGAGAAAATTATCTTGTTGTGGGTTTTACGTTTACGAATTACAATACCAAACCAATATCAAGTTCAGCATCTAAAAGTGGCAAGTGCAATTGATTCCGTTTTGTTGAATTCACTAAAGTCAATCATGCAAATAAAACTAAGAAATAAATAATTTCAGCCGGGCGTTGCCCTAACAAACATACTTTACTGTCATCTGACTTGCTCGTGTTCGGCGACGGCACCTGCAGCTGCTCGTCCGCCCACTGGTCCAAGTTCTTCAACTCACTCATCACTTCCCATAGCTTATCATCGCACTCATCCTTCGTGGGGCTCATGGAATCTTTCTGACTAGATAAATTAACGTCTCCCGCTGCTCTCAACCCATCGATGTCATCCTCACTTTTATGACCCTCTAAAAAGTTTTTCACATCAAAAGGAAGTGAGCTTTTCTTGTAGAACGCAGGTGGAGAGTCTTCCTGATTGTCATCTTTAAATTCTAATTGCCTTTGACCTAAGAATTCCATGTCTGGAGATATATTTATTCTATGACGTGATATACGTCTGAATTTATGCGGTTCAGAAAACGACGACGTCGTCGGGTACAGATTCCCGGGCATAAACACCTGATTTTGGAATAAAAACTGTATGTTCGGGACGCCTCCGTAAACTGTTCGTTCTGGGGTCGTACTTCGAGCGCGCTGATGCGATTTCTTTTTGTATTTAACGGCTGATTTCTTCTCATAATTGAAAGTGTTATCGTGGTCTGCGGTGCAGTTGGTGCAAGAGACGGGTAAAGAATGTCTACCGCATTTTTTCTTTGCAGGCGTGTCTTGTGAATCCTTGTTTACCGAGGATCTTCTCGCTTGGAACTCGGCTAAATCTCGTTTGTATTCCTCTGTGCGAATAGTACCTATTTGTGTGGTGCTGACTGTAGTCTGAGCCTGTGCCTCTGGTGTAGTGGAGCTGGAGTTCACGTTGTGATGAGTGGTCACAGTCACGCGCTCCCTGCCAACAAAACACAAAAATATTTTCATACATTTCATCGACCGTAGACAGCAGACCATCCCATCGAAATAAGTGTTCCTTTGCTGAACTAAACTAACTGAGTTTTAGGATATCAGCCGGACACAGGCTTTATCAATCAGGCCCATCTTCGGACATACTGCCTAGAGAGAAAGTGGTATGTGGCTTACTAAAAAACTCACTAGCTGTCATCGAACATAACTACAAATTATTCTACAATCATCATTGCCTAATCTTTCTTCGGTTGTCTCTCAATGAGGCCCATACAACGAATCTTTTTTTTTATGTAAGGCGCTAAAACCAACAATGGTCTGAGAAAAAATCTCAACAATATAAAGGTACAAATAACAGCAACTAATGGTAGTTCGGACGTCATTCAGGCAGCAAAAGCGTGGGACAGTCGCGGGTCACCGGCGCGACGCGACGCGACGAGATCTACTCGAAATAAGTGGAATTTCCTATTGAATTTAAATAGTATAAGCTTTCAGAGGCGTTGGAGCTAAAAAAAAAAATTCAAATCTACTGGAGCACTAGCTGTGATTAAATTGTTTTCTTATCGATGTTTCTACCATCATGCCTTGTAAATACGTTATTCTTAGGCTTAGCAACAAAGCTTCTATTAAATAACACCTGGTTGCAAAAAAACAATGAAATCCAAAGATAAGAGAGCAAAGTAAGAGGCGATCATAATCACGAGTACCAAGCAACGCGGGACGATCGATACACTTTTACCGATTAGCAATTTGATCAGGCTCGCAAATTTGTTCCCAGGCATTGTACACCTGACATCAATTTGATCTCTTGAGAAACAGCTCCTAGATCCAATAAACTGATACATCGTGTCTGACAAAGCGTAGTTATATCATTGAAATTTCTAGTACTAAAATTTTAAAAGAGAAAATTTGGACATTCTAGCTAGATAATATGGCCATTTCGATACTCTATTTTTGTCACGCTTCAAGTTTTTGTCAACAACGAGTGGAGAAAGGAATTTTATTTCCTTTGAATTTTGAAGTAATTTAAAATCATTTAAGAAGTGTAATAAACTTTTAAAAGCTAGTTAAAGTAGTGCTCCATTTTCGCCAATCAGATTTAATTAACACCAATGGATGGTATGATTTTTTTCGCTTAACTTTTATGATTCTGACAAGTGTTTGGGCAGCATCCATGTTTGTTCCTACGTCTATAAGTTAACTGGGACCGAATTTGGACATTGGTTACGCACTAATACGATCTCTGATCCAAATCCAATCTATTCAGAGGCCATCTTTGGATATCTCTTATTTGAATCCGAGGTAATGCGAAAGCGATCATACAAACAGTACTACGGCTACTTCGGTCCTTCAATATTTCTTCTGAATTGGAGACTCACGGATGACTGAAGTCGGATCTAGTGCGTAGACTACCATACAAAAAGTTCTATGACTACTTCGGAACGTATTTTCACGGATTCGGATCGGATGCAGTGCGTAAAAGTAAGTGTTTAATTAATATTAAGCCACTAAGTGTGTGACCTATTGGACACCACTTAACAGCAGTACTTTCGAGTTCGTGGCTTCTGCCATACAAAGCAGTTTCAGCAAAGTGCAACGTAGCAACATTTCTGCTTTGTTAACAACCTCTTTGTTACTTCCAGAATATTTTAAAGTCATCCATTGTAATCTCCGATACGCCGGAAGTTATTATAACAAAGCTTTATTTTATAATCTCGATACAAACAATACATTACGTAATATTGTAATTAAACTAGAAAGCACGTCCGAGCAGCCCATATCTAGTGACACGAAGATAATGCTTACATAAATAAGAAGCTGTGTAACCAACAATTTTGGTTATTTGTAAAGCAATAAGAGAACCACATCGCTTGGCTATCACAAGTTTGGTGAAAGTGAAATTTCAATAATACTGTTTTAGAACCATTGAAAGGCTTCAGATTGAATCGTACCAGTAATTAATGGAAGCATCAATCACGACTGAGTACTGCGAGGTATTCTTTTGTAGTTACTTTTTCGAAATTACTCAGTCGTGCGCAATGAGGCAACAAAATAACATGGACACATTTTATTCTAAGTTCCTGTGTGTACGAAAGTATTGTCAGCCTTAATGTAGCAAGAGAACCTGAAAGAAAGCACTTAATATTTTGTTTATTTTATTTGATGAATGGTTCTTTGGGGTTAGCACTAAGATTAATCATCTTGTTAAAAGATAACGTAGCTAACTGAGTCGCGCATTCAAATTGGCTGTAGTTGATTCCTATGCAATGTTCAGTTCAAACTATCTAGATGTGGGTGATAAGCACAACGGCAAGAAGAAATTGGTGGAGCGGACTTATATACTCAGATATGTTTAGATTCCAATAATTCCTACGCAACATACCTTATTTCAGAGGCCCAGAGCTTTTCACGTTTCGCAGGACCATCTCGGCTCATAGTTTATTTAATGCAAAGCAGTAGCTGACTGTCAGATTACGGATAAAACGTTTAAGATTCCGTCGAAATCTTCTTCAAGCTACTTGTAGGAAAGTGGTGCTCTTTCAATAATTCACGACTTCGACCTTTGAGGTCGAATTACGTCATCGTCTAATTGAACAATCTTTTACGAGCCCTATATTTTTGGTCCCTCGAAAGCAACTTTTAAAAAATCAGAAGCTTCTTCCATTGTCCTTTCAATATGGCCTTTTCGAGGAGTGAATACAGTAAGCCACGATATAATCTAACATCACTGGCGTATTCTCTACTCTAAACCGACCTCGAGTTAGAAGACAATTATTAAGTACTGGATAAGAAATAGATAGACCTTACAAAATCGGCAAGAATTTGCTTGGCAATACAGCAAATGATGTAGTATCTACAATTCTACATGTATGAGTATAAACTTTAGGCAGCTGTTTAACTTAAAACTAAAAGCTGCGAAAGTCCGGTCAGTGGGTCATATAGTCGGAAGATCGGGAGATCGAGTATATTGGAGACCGAACGGGGTTTAAATAAAACACCTTCGGGTTCACCTGTGCGATTGAAACATGAGGAACTTTGTAGTAAAATGGCAGCCTTAATCGGCTGATGAAATTTCAGGAAAAACTGGGAAAAAAATGAATATTGGCGACCACTATGTAGACCAGGCGCAGACTGATCCGAGTTTTCGACTACCCTCCCAGTTGCAGGAAACAAAAGAGGATCGTTGTATTATTTATTGGTTTTACTTAGGATGCCTAATCATAGGAATCCTAATATATCCGCCTTTTTGAACCTCTAAAAATTCCGCAATCTCTATAGATTTTCAATCAAGTCGGTCGTAACTTGTAATCTTGGTTATTGCTACTGAACTTCGCCTTGGAAGGTACCCTGCGACTTATAGGTCAGGTGTACCAACAATAATTTTAACGTGATGATAATATTGAAAACAAAAACCACATACGATTTGTCTCTTTTCAGAATCATAAGTTCATAACAGACAAAACCGGACCACTGCTAATGAATTAATAATTAAAATCACAGTTTTAAAAATACGATGATAAACTTATCATTGAGTACCGCAATCCGTTTTGCTTAGTTTTTGTTCCATACAAAAGTTTAGGCAATAAATAAAGGTGACGTACCTATGTTAACGAACCTATTTCGAAAAGTCAATGAACTCTAGCTTCGACCTAATTCGGCAAACGTATTTTCAAAAGAGTAACTCTTTACATCAAATTAAAAGGAAAATAATGAATTAAATATTCACCTGTGAGGCTCTGATACACCTGTCCTGAAGTTCAGAAAATGACTAAACTAGGCATGATGGTTGAACTAGATTTCGTTGCAATAATTAACTGCATTCACCTGTGATTTGTATTGGCAATGGTACACAAAGCTTCTGGCCTCTATTGGAATGAAATCAAATCTATTGTGGGTGCAGTTCCGATGATTCAACATTAGGTGGACCACTTACATCACCCTGGGACATTGTGCATACCTGTTCTATTGTGATCGACATTTTGTTGAGTTTTATGATCCAAAGTTACTGTTCGTACAATCATCTGATACGAAATCGCAGGTTTGATGGAACAGAATTTTAAAAATATTTACGACTTTCGCAAAGTTGTAAGAAAATACCTATCGATCTATAGTAGCGCCATCTCAAGTCAGCTGTCTAGAAGTTCATCATAATAAAATGGATTTATTATTAGAAAATAAAAGATGCCGCTCAACATTGCAGAAAATAAACGATGCGCACAACTTCTATATAAAACTACGTAAAAAGTGTAGGTAATTATTGAAAAAATAAACAACAAAGTTTACGTACTTACCGGCGCAACCACTTAAAAACTCCCATGTCCGGCAAAGAATTCACTTTTTGTTCGATAACGGTAGCACAGTAAACAAGCCGTCTGCAATTAGCAACTAAATAACATTTATCGAATATAAATAAGTTTATAAACTAAAACGGAAAGTCCGTCGATGCGAGGAACACGCGGAACATTACCGGCGCATTAGAAGTCCGATCGTTATAAAAAACGACTAGCAACAATGACCACCGATATATTGTGCGGTCAGACAAAACATCACGAACAACGCGGCATTCGCAATGAGTTGAATTTGGTTTTTTGTACAAATTACTTTTCGTTGCGCTCCGGTGATCCACTTCATGCGCGTTGTCGAGCGTCGGCCCTCGTCAGCTCTAGTCTGCTGCGGTCACAGACGGCTCGTCAAACACACAATGTGCACTTGCTACCGTACAATACCTGATTCGAATTTATGTTATACTTTTAGGGTAGTCAGAAGTGAAGTCAGCTAAATAGTCAAACGATTGTTTACCTTAGTGCAGTGTCTGTTTCTGATCGACTCCGTTCTTTTGTAGTTTTGGCTTTGTATTCGTATAAAAACTTCTTCATAGTGGTTTATCGAAGTTTATTAAAACTTTATAGCACAAAGTTAATGGCACATATTTTTTTGGCTTATTTTATTTATTTGATAACGATATTCAAAAAAACTCATCCAAGAAAACTCAGTTGAATTGAAGTTGTCAATTTGTCATTTTACGGAAACAAAACATAAATAAATAAAATCAATGCAAGAACTTTAAATCTTTCTTTACATAATGCTTATTTATTTATGCATGAACATTATCATTTTCTTTAATTAACTTTATAAATGTAAAATTTAAGGATGTGATAATGCGGCAATATATAAAAAGGCTGCTATTTTATTTTTTTGTTTTTTTACTTCCGGTATAAATGGTGTTACATGTGCTCTTATAAAAAGATAAGAGCACATGTAACACCATTTATACAAACAAACACGGCAACCGCGACAATCAAACATTGTTAAAAAAAGCTGGAAGTAGGAACATAAATTGAGTAATTATACATACCTAATGAAGAATAATGGAGCAGATGGCTAATTATTTTTACAAGCATTGCTATTTCCCACTCACATTTGTTGTCTTTTTTTTAAATTGCAATCAACTTTTCCTGTCCAAATGTCATTTGCTACTGTTGCAACACCGATGTTGTTGTGTCATGTATGTCATCTTTGATTTTGGAAAGCAATGTTTACAGTTGCGTTTGATTTGAATTTTTATAATTTTTTGATATATTTCAAATAGAATATTCATGGACGAGCTACGAGGACCAAATATTCAAATAGTCCTACACGTGAAAGAGGGTATATCCATTTTAAAGTTTCCAATATGACAGTATAAAGCATTATTTGCAAGAACATCTGTTGTCATTTTTCGAATGTTTCTAGGACTTGGGTTTGGATTTTTACGTTCCCCGTTTATTGTAAGCGGATCTCTCAATGGATATATGCTAGAGACGGATCCTGCGGTGCCTTCACATGCTCCTATTTTTGATGCTGAACTTGTTTGGGAAGCAGACAAAAGAAGGTTTCGAAGGTAAACAAACTTTTGTTTTTCATTTATTTTAACTCCAAACAATAAAAATACATCAACAGCTACTGCCTACTCTAATTATTACCCTGGCTACATAGACTTGCTTCTTTAGCAAGATCCTTTTATGAATCTTGATTGACAGGGCAATCCAACAATAATCTCAAGTCAAATATTGTCTTCAAATCAGTTGAGTGACTGTTACAATACAGACTGGTAATATTACCTTGGTTTAGTAAAAACGTAACATAACCTTTTTCACAATGTTGCAGTTTACGAGTCCAAAATGTGCCGGTCAAAGTGGAGGTATACACAACTGCCACGCAGGGAAGAAAGGACAAAGTGGGATACTTACTCTTGAGCTTGTTAGGAGCTCAGCCATGCCCTTCCAATAAGATTGTAGAAGTATGTCCTAGATAATTGCAAATAGTTATTGTATAATTTGGATGCTGTTCTGATTTTCTTACTGATAGAACACTTTGTCATATCTGGAGTATTGAAATAGATACCTATTTAGACTTCTAACTCTTAATGGTGTCAATCAGAATCATCTTATAATAACTTGAATTATGTCCCAATCCAAGCCAATATTTGCACTGTTATGTTCCCCATAATGGCAGCTGCTAATTTGCAAGTAAAAAAGGTATTGATTAATGTGGAAGTGTGCACAGCATCATGAGGTAGTGCACCAATGTAAACCTTTTCTAGCACTAAAATAATAATATCTATCACTCAAAGTTCACTCAACAGCTTGAATGAGATTCTTATTTTTGTTTTTAATTTTTTTATCAGATCAAACATTCATGGCACAGACTCCTTGGAGTGAAGTCAGAAGGAAAATGCTGTCATCCACAGTTGATGATGAGTCTCTCAATTGAAGACAGAGTCAGCACACCAACTCCTGTGAGTAAACATATGTTACTAAATGTTTTCATAGATTTATCTTCCAGTATTATATTATTTTTATTATAGTTATTGCTATTTTTGCTCACTAGGGTATATTCCGATCATTGCTCTCCTTCTGCTCTGCTCTTTATTTTAGGTTGATGCAACATGTCTACTTCTCCTAGGGTGTATTTTAACAGTCTGAATTACACATAATATTGTCTTTTGTAAATCAAGAAAATCGCAATATCTTTAACAACTATCTTCAGTGTTTTCATGACTTTAGGGGTGATGTAATATATCTGCACCAAGTCACAATATTTAAACAGGGGTGGTATAATTTACTTATACCCCTTATTAGGTACTTACTAATGAATCATAATTTCCTTTGTCATGCTAGAAATAATAAACACAACATTTTATTGTCAGTTAGTCAGGAAACAACAGAAAAAAAAACTCATCTTTATTCATAATATGCAATTTTGGATTGCATGTTTGTAATCAAATCACTTATCAAGTCAATATTACTTATGTAAAATGCTACACCCATTTGCAGTTAGGTAAGTTAATTACTTACCTAATTACATTGATAGGAATGAGGAAGCTAGTGCTTTTGATTGATTTATGATTTACAAACTTTTGTGGTTTGCCTTTTACAGTGATTATTTCATAATTGTTGATGTCCTAGTTCAGGTTGATAATACTAGTAAACTTGACATACATTTAAGCAAAACTGTATTTACTGTTTACTATTAAAACTTGAATAAAATATTATTATTTTTGAACTCTGAAATTATACCTTAGGAAAGAAGGGCACTATGTTACCGGGATAAGAAGTATCCTAAGGCCTAAGTCAGGTCTGGTCTATCTATAAGCAGAGTATCATCCAAATCAGTAACTGAATAACAAACAGCCAAACATACAGATGTTCACATTCATAATACTAGTAGGATTGATGATTGCATTTAACTGTACTACCTGGTATTTTTTTTTTGTTTTTCAAAAATGTTTGCCCCGCACTAGGAATTTCTCCTGTATCGCGGGTGCGTTTACAAACATAAAAACTCACATACACAAACAGCCAGACCCAGAATAACTATCTCTAGGCCATACAAACATCTGTTCCGGAAATCAAACTCAATCGCTCAACCATTGCGCCAGTTGTCATCAAATCGTTATTATAGCATAAACTGGTAACGATTGTTTAACTAAACAGTTTGCTATAAATCTAACATATATATATTTTTTTTTAAGTTGCTTTAATGGAACCATATAGGTATAAGTCCAAAAAAAGGATTTGTTTTGATCTCTTTTCCGGGTGTGGTAGCTATTGATCTGAAGATATAATGATCAGCTTAATGACAATAATTTCGTGTTATAATTTCAGAGGAATGAGCTCCGTATGTTCCACAGCAATGAGATAGCATATCCGCCTGCTGTCTCTGCATCAAATCTGCCTAGTGCCAAATCTATGATGATGACTTTGAGTAAGTAATTTATACTCAACTTAGAATACGAAGATAGTTTTACCAGTTAGGATAGGAGGTAGTAATATTTTGCAAACATATCGCACCCCCGGTGCGACACTGTCACTTATGCAAAAAAGCAATTTTTCAGGAGAAGCATTTAAAACTTTGACATCTCAAAAAATAATGAATTTCAAGATTTTGACAACATGAATAGCTTATACTACAACGTCAAACTATGTGTACTACGAAAGTAACGTTATCTCACCAAATAAAGGGGTGCCTTAGGATAGTTATTACATATTTAACTCATTATTGCAATTTTTGCATAAGTGACAGTGTCGCACTGGGGGTGCGATATATTAAGATAGTTCTGTAGAAGCTTGAAATACCAGGCTAATGTAGCATGGGCATTTAACAGATGTGTGCGGTCAGTCAACTTCAACTTTGGTTTTATAAAACTATATTTCGAGCAAAATATTAAGTACTTTTCTAAACAGAACTCTTTTTTTTAACCCTGACTCTAATTGTCGAAATGCCCAAGCAGAGCAGATATCGAATAGGTAATTTTAAACCAATTTAGATGTTAAAAGTATCATTGTTGAACGAATTTTGTCGTTAACCATAGGTACCTACCTATACCTATATTGAAGTCTATGGGAGAATTAAGCTTAATCAGCCTTTTTGCTTTTTGATTTACATTGATTAGCAACAATAGTGTAAGGTAGAACAAAAGCAATGCATTATTCAAGTGAGAGATTTTAAAAATATTATGTTGTTTATTATGCGCCTTGCACAATAGCCTTTGTTCACTAAATGCTGGGTGTAGTTCCTGGCCATTCTTCTCGTTTCTTTGCCTTATCAGCACAAATATTAGACAGCAAATACAGGGTCAATTTTTTTTTTTCTTGTTCTTGGGACAACTCACACACGGTCATCCGATCCCAAACTAGGCAGAGCCTGTGCTATGGCAACCAGACAACTGATAAACATATTTATATATTTCTAAATACATACATATTGTAGACAAATTACACCCAGACACAGAACAAATGATCATGCTCATCACACAAAGATTTGTCCTGGGTGGGAATCGAACCCACAACCTCCGGTTTAGCAGTCAGGGTCACTAACCACTCGACCAACAGGCCAGTCAATTAAATTAACTAGCGAAACTACACTGTAATAAGTACTAATACACGGTGTTACATAATTAACGTAAAACCTAAATATTGTCCTCATCCTTTTGGACAATCTCAGAAATCACTGTTATTTATTATACGCTGTAGAATAACGACACTATTGCAAATAATCCCTTAAAAGCTTCTCTTACTAATGTTTTTGAACCCTGTGTAATTTTGGTGTCCATCCTAAAGATCCCAAATTGTCATTTACAGAGGAATACATATCAGAAAGTAAAAAGTCCGTATCATCGCCGGATCTTCTACCAAAGCTGTTGTGTGATGAAGGTCTCATACAGGTCGGGGCCGACAAACAACTATTTGTTCTAAGCTTCGTTATTGGCGCCGTTGAGAATCTGGACTTGGTAAGAAATACTAAATACTTATATCTATACCCCTATGTAATGGAAGTTTTTATGCGTTAGTAAATACGGCAGTTTTTAAGTAGAGTTCTGCTATGATATTATAAGAGCACCGAAGAGAGCTATCTGCCGATATGAGAGTTAAATTGATGATAGGTGTAATTAATTTAATTTTCATATATTTTCCAGTTGTTACCAGACCCAAATGCTTCTCAAGGAGTAGACTGCTTCGTCAGCTATTCTGTTTTCACACACGACATCATGACGGATAGGTACGTTTATATAACTATCTGTTGCAGTAGATCTAGTCTTCTCGCAGTACACCTGAGGGACTTCACTCGTTCAGGTGTATAGAGATCTACTGCTACATCTCTCTCACGGTCTGGTAAATGTTTGCTCTTTTGTCATAATTCAGCCCTGTAACTCTCAAATAATGAAAGAGGCTGTAACACTTTATCCATGGCTTTAGTCTTGGGTAAGCTGAGCATAATGATGCTCAGATTGATATCAACTGCATTCTATACTACTTTGTCATAGCATACCATAATACAATAGGATATTTTACTGAAAAAATCTAATTAGTTCGTCAGATAGATTTTCAAAAAATATTGGACACATATTCCCTATTCCTGGATCCGAAAATGATAATCCGTGTAGCCTTTTCCCAACCTGTAGTCCGCTTTTAGTCGTAACTTGTTGCAGCTGAATACTAGTTTTTAGCAAGGTGAGTCTGCCTATCTGAACTCCACAACGCAGTAACTGGATGACACGATACATCTTGGCAAGACTAGCGCTTTCCTGGCTGCTGATAACCTAGTAATTGTAAAATCTGATCTGTTTGTGTTCAATACTCATCAGGATGCCAGCAGCTCCAAGCAGTAATGGCGGCTGTAACGTTCTGTTCAACCAGCGCACGTCGCTACGCTTGCTGTCCGACCTCGCCTCTTTGGGGAGGTACTTCACTGAGTGCCCGCATCTTGTCACTAGGGTCTGTGCCGGGGAGAAGGACGTGGGTATGTCTATCAATCTGTAAAAATTAACGCAAAACCTGAAGGGGTCATTATACTCATCATTATAGACAACTTTTACTCAGGGACCAACTCTTTGCCATTTCAAGGTTATTCCCATGGTAAAAGTTGATCAGTACAATGATGATCATAATAATGGGCACAATGAGCCCTTTTCATGTTTTGCGTTTATTCTGTTTTATTGTATGTTACCAAACGGTCGCTTTTCTACAAGGAGCTTTACAAAGCCAGCGGACTCCTGATAAGCAAGTGGCAGAAAACGCATTGCCTTTCGGCTTTTGGACAAATAAGTAAAGCAAGAATACCGGATATTCTAGCTGGAGCTAAGGAAACAGAACACTCACTAATATTGTTTTTATTACCCTCCTACACTCCGGATTTGAGTCAAGTAGCGGAAGATTTTATAAATCCAAAGATCGTACTTGAGAAGACCAATTAGTTAGTCAATAAATAGATAGTACATTAATCTTGGTGGACAAGTAAAAACCGTGAGAATGCGTTGGATGCGAGACGCACAGGAGCAGTCGATGTGGCGACACTAGGGGGAGGCCTATGTCCAGCAGTGGAAGTCTTTCGACTGAAACTGCTTCTTTGAACAGAATCTACTATCATCAAATTTGAATTTTATGCCTACCATAATCCTAATTGCTTTACAGGAATCTGCAGCATGGATCTCCGCAAGCTAATCCCTACAGACGACACTCGACACTTTCTAGACAACTTCTGTAATTCCGACGGCGCGTTGACGATACACGAGCGATGTTTTATACTACGATGTGACGAGACACCGGCGCAGGAGTGTGGGAGGCGACCCTATGTGGACGTCGAGATGAGTCTTAGATATGTTGGCGTGAAGAGTGATAGCAATGTACAGGTGATGATAATATTGCTTTCGTAAGTAGATACATAGCGATGTTTTATACTACGATGTTACGACACACCAGCGCAGGAGTGTGGGAGGCGACCCTATGTGGACGTCGAGATGAGTCTGAGATATAAGCTGAGATATCCATACAAGAATCGTGTTTTTTTTCGGTTTTATGGCACGGACTCCCATACGAAGAGTCGGAACCTTTCGGAGTCCGTGCAGGTGGCGTGGTCCAATTCGCAGTTGGCTGTTTTTTTGTGTTAGGTACCATGTTTCGAACAAAACAGTCAGCTAGCCTTATCATTCTTTTCGATACTTAACAACAAGATAAATGATGGTGGTTCTACAAAAATTTAGGAATAGTTTTTTTAGTTCTGACTATTCTACAAAGTTACAAATTCCATAATTTTGACCATTTCCAGAAGCCGAACAAGTTAACGGCTCGCAGCGCGACGCACCTGGACAGCGCTCGCGGCGCACTGTGCCAGGAGCCGCTGCTGTCTCCGCGCGCGGGCAGCTGCACGCACCTGCCGCACCACGCGCCCGGGCCTGCCTACACCAACATGGCGCCCAGCAACACTGCCAGGTAAGGTGGACATCACTCTAGGTAACACCGGCCACGATATTGGAACTACAGAGGGCATAACATAAAGTGTTGGTTATTACGCAATAGAAAGACTGTTTGCTTTTAAATCAAATTATAATTCACACTCAAAATCACAATAACAATATTCTCACACAATAAGTACACAGCACAATTATACGGAACACGGGGCAGCATCCTTTTGTCCAGCAGCCTTCTCTATTCCTTTTTCAACTTTATTTTATCTGCCTATCATTCACTTCACAGATATAAAACAGCGTCCGGCGACTCAGTCCTCCAGTCCACGGAGATAGCCGAGCTCATCAAGAAGATGTGCGAGTCGTTCACTCAGAGCCAGGAGAAGCTACTCGCTTCTCGCAGCAGGCCATCCACTGCCGACATGCAGGTGCAGTGCGAGACGAACGTGGCGGCTGCTGGGGAGAGCAGGAGCGAGCCTGTTCGTGTGACTGCCAAGGAGGCGGTGGATAGGTGAATATGAACAATTAGAAAGAATTTAGCATAGCACTTTTATATAATTCTAGCTTTTTCCCGCGACTTCGTACGCGCATATCTCAACAAATCTGTGATAAAAGACAACATATTCGTATGAAATAGTATTGTTTTGATTTATTATCGTATCGTCGTTTCCACCTTGTGTATTAGGATGATGATTATTATTTATTGTTCGTGTATGTGCCGAATAAATGTTTTCTATTCTATTATATTTCAATTGAGCCGTCTATGACTGTATGGTTTACCAACATTCCGCCAGTTTATAACAGGCGAGATTGCATTAAATGCTAATATTGAGAATTATAGAATAAATCTAGCTCAATGTTACCCATATTATTAACCATAATTACCACCCATCCCCAATTACCACCCACCCACCCATGACCACCCATCCCCATTATTGTGTATATTCTCATTTCCCAACAGTTTTCACTGCGACCACTAAAACAACGAGGCAGTCGCTATGAGTTATTATTTGGTTCTAATCAGTAGGCAGCACTATTAAAGCCTAGTACCCACTAGGCAACATTTGACGCGCAACACATGACGCCCAACATGTTCAGCAACGTTGCACAACAACGCGCGACGTTGCCAGCAGGCGCAATAAAGTTCCTCGTTGCCGTTCAACACGATGAGCAACATGTCACGCGTCAAATGTTGCCTCGTAGATACGAGGCTTTAACATGATGAGTGTTGTGTATGACAAAAATTTTGATGTCGATTTTAATTGTCTATTTCAGACCAATACCATTGGAGACAAGCAAAAGCGAAACCTACATCACACATAACGAACGAGGTGAATAACTTTCTAAATAATTTAAGAGCAAGACTTTGTTAATGATCCCTTGCTAAATATAATAAACAAACAATTCATAGATATGGTGAAGACGGCTATTCCAGCCATGGAACGCGGCTCCATAATGCAGAAGTTTGTGGACGAGCTCGAAGACTGGAAGGAACAACAACAAGAAATGTTCAAATGTCAAGTAAGCACAGATACGTATACAGTAAATACACTAATAATCTGGTACATCGAGTTTTCAATTTTTGTTTTTTGAGAATCGTCTATGTGATTCATGCATGTTTAACTGTCTCTTTCTAAAACTAGATGTGTCATACAACTTTCCAAATTATCGTTTATCGTTTGGTCTAGAATGACAATAATATTAGATTTGATTAACGAACATGCGATAATAGTGAAAGACATAGTAAGGTTTTTCTCCTGAATTGAGTGCTATGCTAATCTTGTCAATAAAGAGAAAGGTATTACTTCCTTGATATTGATCTCATTATTATGGATTCTCGGGATTGGAACTGCTCGTAACAGCCATTTTATAATAAATAAAAACCCCAGGGTATTCATACCCATCTTCAGAATCACTTATAAAATGTACGTTTCCACCAGAGATGCGTAGCGAGGGATGTGTTTTTAAGAACCAATAGAATCGCTTCATTTACCCCGCCTGTAGCGAGACTAGGTAAATAAAGTGATTCTATTAGTGTTCACACAAACACATTCCTCGCTACGCATCCTCGCACATCAGTGGTGGAAATTCAACCTAACTAATTGGCTTTTCACAATTACAGTTAAAACGCAAAGAAGAATATCATCTAGAACTCCTCGCTAAAGAATGGGCAAAGAAACAAGTCGAGTTAGAATGTAAGCTCAGCAAGGGTATCGAGCAGTGTCGCAACCTCGCCGCCGACCTTAGTCGAGCTACCGAAGACTTCAGGTTGAGGGGCTACAGGAATACGGAGAGGGAGAAAAAGGTATAATTTGTTTTAGAAGTTCAGTTTTACATAACATCACTCGTGCATTCCCCGAAGGGTAAATTTGAGGTTTGATTACCTACACTGCCGTCATAAGAAGAAACGTCGTATCGACACAAAACAAAGTAACCGATTTCCAACCTTAAGTAATTTTCTAATGTCGGTAATCGGTTACTTCGTTTTATATAGATGAGTCCTTTTTTCTTATGACGACAGTACAGTACACCCTCATTTCGCCGGTTTTTTACAAGCGTATGTCCATAAAACGACCACAAATCCAGAATTGACACTGAGAAATTCTTGATGGAAAAACCCGATAACACTGCTCAACCTGGGAACCGAAACACCTCATGCCGAGCTACCCCACCCTTTAATATATTGAAATACGTCTTTTATTGTTATTAATGTATTGATCCTGGTCATCATATTCAATAAAGTCCCACATTACTTAGAGCTACTTTACTACGAATAGTTTTATTATTATACAATATGCTAGCTTCTGCCAGCGGCTTGACCCGCGTGGCTGTCGGAAATTAATGCAAAGGGAACATACTCCCGGGATAAGCCTACGAGCTATTCCAGACTATTATCTTTCTCTGTGCCAAATTTCATCCAGATCCGTTTAGCCGTTCTGACGTGAGTAAGTAACATACATAATATATATCCATCCAAACTTTCACTTTTATAATATTATATATTAGGATAGTAGTAGGATTTATAAATAATAAAATATAACTTTTGGTCCACAGTAGGTTTTAGTAGCACCTATGCTATGTTGGTTAATTTAATAAATATGACATACGGTCTCTTAAAAAATAAGAATAAGAATGGTATGGTTATATTTCAGTTACTAGATGCAAAGAAAGCTCTAGAGTCCCACTACACAGCCAAATACCAGGAGTTACGAGAAGCCTCACAGAAGATGGAGGATGACATGAACCACCAGCTGAAGCTCAAAGATATGAAGGTCGAGGAGTTGGAAGCTAAGATACAGCAGCTGCAGAAACAAGTGGAGTTGCTCAAGGTAGGAATATTAATAAAACTTCGAGTGCTATTGTGGCAGATCTAGGTGAAGATGGCGGGATGAGTTTGACACCTTAAGATAGAATTGGGAAATGGGAAGATTTTGCTCTGTAGCGGGATAACAGAGGCTGGCTAATAAAAATAAACAGTTGTTAAATAAAAAAAACATTGTGTGGTTTTATGAAACACACAAATACCGCGGTGTACTTGCACAAATAAGTGAGAATGTTGATGCTACACGATCAGCTGGTGCGAGCTATGAGCGCCATTGCTCTGCCGAGCGCCGTTCCCTTTATCTCCACTCCTCGGCTGGCTGAAATGCGACATGCGATAGATGGACAAAATAAATCGAAGCGATGAAAAAAAGTTTCACTTTAAAAAATAGTCTCTTTTCTCTCTCATATTAAGACTATTGTATTGTAATGCAGAGTCATATGAATATTGTCACTGTCCCTTAAACGTTTCGTACGACAGCCATTCCCAAGACAACAACTTTTTACTGAATATTTTAATTATTTGTTTATTTCTTTACATTTCAGAACAATATAAAGAGCACTGAAAAGGAATCTGAGAGTCGATATTCTGGTCTGACCAAAGATCAAACTGCAAGTCTAATCCAAGAACTAGTAAGTTACATGTTTTATTTCTGAAAAGGCCTAAACAAATGGGGTAAATAACTTCGAATTCTAAACACACACAGCACCACAATGTGTCCTTTATTTTTTTTGGATGGGAGGGATTGTCAGATTACTACTGATCAAAACCCACTCGTGTATCTTCCAGTGCCCTTTGCGTTCCAGGTCCGCGGTAAATTTTACGAACAATTCCGCAACCCCCACAGGATTGCACGCTGTGTGACTTTGTTGAAGTAAAAATAACATTGTTGTGGTATAATTATCTACTTTTCTTTTCATTTCTTTTATTTTATTTTTTTTAAACTTCTTTAAAATTGTATTTTCTACCGTTTGTCTATTCTTATGTTGACATTAGTATCTAAGACAAATAAATGGGAGAGGGCACTGACTCCTGACATACAGGTCAGAGGCTTCAAACAAGTTTCAGTAACCTATATATGTCAATAAAGAATTATTATTAATTTGTATTGCAGCGTTACTTAGAAGAGAAGCTGGACAGCGCGGTGCAGTCGAAGGCGTTCTTCAAGGAGCAGTGGGGCCGCGCGGTGCGGGAGCTGCACCTCGTGAAGCTCAACACGCGCAAGCAGATGCTCTCGCAGCTGCAGCACGACCGGCGCCAGCTCGGCGACTGCGGGTGCGCCACACTACTACTACAAACGAATGACTTTTTAAACCCGACCTCAAAAAACAACTATAACGTTAAAAAAATACGCTTTTCAAGCAGTTTGTTGCAATTGCTGGCATACAATCTATGACTAAACTAAAATGAATGCCATAAACTTCATCAGATTACTTCAACAGTGATTTCTCTTGAAGTTTTTAGTAAATTTTTGAAAAAAGTCAATATTTTTATTTTGATACTTATTCTTAACTGCATAGCAGATACAAAACCCGTAACCACTCTTAAATATGACACTTCTAGACCACCCTGTTTGTCTAGGCAAGCTTGCTATCGTTGACCGCATTATCGCTTACCACCAGGTGAGATGGTCATTGTGGTCAAACGCTGTCAATAATAAAATACAAAGGGAATCCGTATAGTGTGTGTGTTGGGCTATTCTCAGTTAAGATTAGACGAAACCTGGAGATTTATTAGTGCTTATAATCCTTGGGAAGTGTCTACTACGAAAATGCATTTCTATCGCTAGCGTATTTAGTTTAGTATGATACCTATATTATATGAAAAATCATTTTTATTTGTTTCAGACTTGACCCAATAGAGGACCAAGAAGAAAACAGCCTGAATCAAATTCCCGTTGATTTAAAGAAGTTAAAAGATGACTTCTATGTGGACATACTTGCAAATACGCCTGCACTCAATACACATTCTTTGATAAGTTAGTTATTATTTATTCTTCTAATTATTTTCGAGTTGATTGTTTTGAGCCCGGTAGGTGGGTACATTGCAGCATCGGTGGTCATTAAATCCTTTAAGTTACAGGTGTATGGGCACGCAGACCGTTTGTAAATCCACCGCTGGGAAGGTACCGAGGAAACAGCTCGTCGTCAAGCGGCCCCATCGTCCCAGGCCCCATGGCTCATGTTCTGAACAGGGGCCCCGCACTTGCAGTCGGATAACTACCCAAAGCTCTATCCAGACCTAGTACCAGTCAGAGCAATGACGAACTCAACTTGATTTATGAGAATATGTCGATAGTCGATAGGTAAACTATGCTATTATTTCAGATCCTGCAGGCCCGGACGACTTGGACATGTTTAATGATTTAACGTAAGTATAACTATAATTCAATATTGCAGTCGTCTTCCCTCCGGCGAGCTATCCGAGTGGATGAGCCATACAAAAACAACAATTTACGACGCCAAACGCTAGAGCATCAACGCATCTCGGCCCACGACGCCAAGCATTCGACATTCGCCGTACATTTTGTCATATATTTGTGACGTTTGGCGTTCAGGGCACGCGCTTGCTTGTCGTGTATACGTGACAATGGCGTTGAAAAAGTTAATGTGTTTATCCGGACATTCAGTTTTGACGAAGTCTTTGAGGTTTGTCGCAGTCGGGTAAATAGGGCTCCGTCGGTCTAGATTTTTCCTATACATATAACTAGCATGTTATATAGGTATATAACAAGCAGTTTTGAGTTGAGTGCCAGTATTACAACCCAGTGACTTTGTAACACCCTTTGGCAAGATTGGTGACATATTTCTTGGCTCCTGACTACCCGTAACGATTGTCAAAGATCTACAATGACAGTCAACAGCTTAATGTGCTTTCCGAAGTACGGAAGAATCTCGGTATGTTAAAATGGTCACCCATCCACGGACCGACCTCGGCAAGTGTTGCTTAACCTTGAAAATCGACCCGTGCCGCTGATATTATTTAGCTGCTGGATAAATCAACGCCTAAATCAATATTTAAAGAACTACGTTTACTTGCAGGAACGCCCCAAAAAATCCGATGAGCGAAAGAATCAACGAGCTGATAGCGCAACGCGACCGGCTCGTCCAGCAAGACAACCCTGACGAAGAGCTGCTCAAGCAACTCAACCACGAGATACGCAGCATGCTGCTTAACTGTGGCACGTGACGTCATCACCGTGCGCCCCTCTGTACTACTGATACTCAACCACACGGTCACACGGCACCGTGGCGCACTAGACGCTGCATTGTCTAAACTTTATATTAAAATTGAAGTGTATGTGTGCAGAATCTCAGAATTTTATACTATTTTTGAATAAGATAGATGATTTTGTACCCACCTTTCTGATAATAAACTATTATTATTATTATTAATCATAGAAATGGAGAAGTTTCATGATGTTGATAATACTATCATATTGTTTTTAACAAACAAAACATTTTTTTTTTAATATGTATATCATTTTTTAAAAAATGGAAACTTCTTCATTGACGACTGAAATTGTATGTACCTCTGAAAAACGACTGGAGTTATAGCGTTTTTTAATATCTATGATAAACAGAAACAATACTAATTACATGTGACGTCACTCGCAAGAAACGTCACTGTGAATTTAGGCCTTCCAGTACAAACGACTTTTTGCGTGCCAAAGATAGAGAATTCCAAAGCGTGTAACTTCTCCATTTAGGCTGACTGTCCACTGGAGCGGAGAGAAGCGGGGCAGAGCTGCCAATATTAACCAATGGAATTGCAAAAATTCACCTTTTTTGAATTGATTTTTGAACTAGTTTAAACATTCAACAAAACCGGGAAGCGGATTGAGGTGAGGCTGTGGAGCGGGGAAGTGGAAAAATCCGGCCCCCGCCCCGCTCAAATTACCTATGAACTCGGTACTCCGCACAGTCCTCAACTCCGTTCCGCACTACCTCGCTCCGCATCAATGGACGGACACAGTTCGCAACTCCGCTCCGCATTACTCTGCTGTCGCTCCGCCTATTCTTACAATAGTGCTAGTTACATAGTACTCTGTGCAGGAACAAATATTATTAGTAATGGCGTCTCTAGTTGCACCGGCCGGCGCGGTGGTTCCATGTTATGTGCTAAACCTATATTAAAACCGACCTCGTCGTTAAACCTTTTGCCTAAACCTGCAGTAAGTTAGAGCTTACTAAAATGTTGCTTGGTATTTTGAAATCGACAAATCGGAAACCTTCTAGTCCAATTAACTTTAACCCCTTCATTAAAATTTAACAGCGCACGTTCGAAAACCCCAGCATGAGGTGTTTTGAGTGACGTCACAAGTAAGGGCGTTTCCTGTTATCGATTGTAATTTCCACACGAGGGTTGCCGAAGTGGCCAGCGAGTGAATGACCCATGCATGCTATACTTACATAGCAATGCAACTGTGCAAGGGGTGTATACCCGAGTCGAGTTGGGACACTGAAAATCGACTTGCGCTATACAATGTGTTAAACAGCGGCGTAGCTAGCATGGGTAACACTCAGTGCCGATAATATGGTGTCACCCCACAAGTGAAGATCCTGCCCCACCCGAAATAATTTTTGGTTTGACTTTCGTTCTGTCTGAAAAATCCCAAGGCCGTCCAACCGTATCTGGTGTCATCCGGGGCGGGCCGCACACGGTGTTACAGAATAAACGCAGTAGTTAGGTACACGAAAAGTGGTCATTTTACTCATCCTACTATCAAACTTACTATGAGACACTACCTGAAACCGCGAAAAGTCAGCCTTTCAGTACATTTTGTCGAGTGCGCACATAATGTACCTATAGTCGATGTTTTTTCGCAATTTTAGTGTTGATAAAAGTTGTTCATGATGAGTACAATGACCCCTTTTCACAGTAAGTATTGCGTTTTTTCTGTTACACGTTGTATATATCACCGGGTTATTGCAAACACCGTCGATTTTAAAATAAATCCCGCGAGATATTTTATTATGCTTAACATTTATGAGTTTTAATTTTATCATTTATAAGCTGTCACAGACACCTTCATACAATGCCGCTGTTTACCTAGATATACATAAATATTAAGTTCAATCATTGGTTGATGTTATACTTTACCTACAACGTGTAACAGAATAAACCCAATACCTTGAAATGGGTCATTGTACTCATCATTATGAACAACTTTTATTATGGGACCTACCCCAAAATCGCGAAAAAAAATCAGCCGTCCAGTATATTTTGTCGAGTTATGCGCACAGAAATGTATCGGGCAGTCGATTTACTTTTTCGCAATTTCAATGTAGGTCATAGAAAAAGTTCATAATGATGAGAACAATGACCCCTTTTCAGGTAAGTATTGCGTTTATTCTGTTACACGTTGCATAATACTAGTTTTTGCTCGCGATTTTGTACGCGCATCTCCCATTTTTTCCCGTTCCCGTAGGAAATTAGGGAAATTCTCTTTTAGTGGTCTCCTACACTCCCTAAGGCCTCGGGGACCTACATGCCAAATTTCAGCTACGACCAGTATTTGCGGCTGTGCGTTGTCTGTCAGTCTATCAGTAACGGAAGTTTTATATAAATACTAGCTTTTGCCCGCGACTTCGTCCGCGTGGAATAGTTACTTTTTATTTTTAAGATACTAATTTTTCAAAAGCGCTTGAAAATATTAGATTATATATTTTTATCAAATGCCTAAATACAAAAGTTTATGGTTTTACAAACTTTCATCCTCTATTCAATCCCTGTTCTCGCGACAAGCTTATGTCCTCCAAGGTCTAATTTATCTCTATAGGTACCAAATTTCATCTAAATCGGTTCAGCGGTTTAAGCGTGAAGAGGTAACAGACAGACACACTTTCGCATTTATAATATTAGTATGGATTGATATTGATTGATGATTGATATACTTATTGATTTGCCATCATGTTTCGTTGACTAGGTATTGTTAATTGATTTGTTGAAATACACCAGACTGACAATGTAAAATAAAGTGATTTGTGATATTTAATAAAATTTTAGGAACTGTTGATTCGGTTTTAATTTACTACCCTAAGTATTGGAATAGTATAACAACATATTGTACAATTCTGTAGATACTGCATATGCTGGATGTGGAAAAAAGGGAATAGTAACATGAGAAATAGTGATGTGCTTGGGTTAAAAAAATATTAGGCCGCAAGTTAGATACGTATTTTTATTTTATCAATCAAATCAATAATAAAAAATACGAAGATAAAACGTATCAGAGATGGAGTGGGGGCTTGTAACGTCACTTTCCAGTAAAAAGTGTACCGGTAAGTGACGTCACACGAGTTTTCAACGCACTGTAACGTCTTCATTTTTTGTTCACGTGACAAAAGAAAAAATACGCGTCTAATATTTTTTGGAAACCTATCTGACTGACTAATTAGATTTTTTAGTCAAATACCCTATTATTATCAGAGTTAAGCACCCAACTGCGAGAGCGGACAATCCAAGTAAGAATATCCTGGCGCTGAATGGTGATCAGGGACCGATATCGATACTCGAAGAATACCGATATTTTTAAGAAAATACCGATAATAGTATCGATATCGGGGATAAATACTGGTATTTTATGTCAGTAATTTGAGTATCGATATAAAATATCGATAATTATATCAATACTCAGTACCGATATCAGGCTACAATGTGATGTCGCAGAATCTTTATTGATGATTCCTAAGTAAATACATATTTATTACAGTTGCGAATCATATTTTGATCAAGATACAACCCGACACTGACCTGCAAATCGCAAAAAACGCAAGAAAATTTAATAACGTTATTATTAAATTTTCTTGCGTTTTTTGCGATTTGCAGGTCAGTGTCGGGTTGTATCTATCATATTATATCGATACCTAAATACAGGTATTATAGCGAAATATTTTGGTATCGGTTATCCAAATTATATCGGTATTCAGTCCCTGATGGTGATGCTACTCGACACCAAATAATAGGAAAAGGAGAAGACAACAAATAATCACGTGCCATATACAGTTTCTTGACCGATGAGAAGGCGAGATTGTTTTTTTGATCCATAATAAATAAATATTTTAACTAAATTTATTTTTTTTAAGCCCGAGCCACACGCTTGCCAAACCTCAACAAACCGTCACAATTATAACCGACACTCGATGTGCGTCATGCCAACTTATGCCTGCCTGTCCTATATGTACTGAAGACGCCAGCACGTAAAGCTACCCGAAACTGTCAAAATTTCCCATTCAACCTTGAACTTAATGCTTTAGCGATAAAGTTGAAAATTAATTGAAGAAATTTGATAGATTGTTGACAAGTGCTCGCGCAAGCGTGTGCATGGAGATGTTTAAAACCCTAAATTTAGCCAAATCTTTGTGGAGCCTTGCGTTTTAGGAATTTTGCTGCAAGTGCCAAGCGTGTGGATCCAGCGTTAGCTATAAAAACAATTAACTCCACAAAAAAATCTGAATGTTTAATTGATTAGCAGACTAATCAGTTGCTAACTAATTCAGATTCTTCAAAGGTTTTTATTTTATATTCGTGTAAACTTTTCACGAAGAATGTGAGCGAGGCTTTAGTGACAGATTTTTAGTCGATTTGCTACTATATTACACATCTCTATTCGAATGACGTATCGTATGATTGCAAATCATTTGACGTATTAGTCGTATTACCTATTTTATTTATTCGCGATTGATTCAGCCCGACCAAAAAATAAGAATTGCAGTCTTTTATGAAGAATTAATAGTGTATGATTGCAGTGATACCCATTTTGATTGCATACTAAAGTATTATAGGATTGTTTTTTGTGCTAAGTCATGGCAAAAATCAAAGTTACTGGAGCTACGAGCAGACTAAAGCAAGATTACCTTAGGCTTAAAAATGACCCCATTCCGTATGTAACAGCGGAACCAGTGCCGTCTAATATTTTAGAATGGCATTACGTGGTCAAAGGACCAGAAAAGAGTCCTTACGAGGGCGGATACTATCATGGAAAAATCATATTTCCAAGGGAGTTCCCATTCAAGCCGCCATCTATTTACATGATCACGCCGAATGGTCGGTTCAAGACAAACACGCGACTTTGCCTTAGCATCACGGACTTTCATCCCGACACATGGAACCCAGCATGGTCAATATCCACAATCCTCACTGGTCTGCTAAGTTTCATGTTAGAGAAGACACCAACACTGGGATCTGTTGAGACGTCGGATTTCCAGAAACGTTGCTTGGCGGCGGAATCTTTGGAGACAAACATTAAGAACAAGATGTTTTGCGAGTTGTTCCCGGATTATGTTGAGGAGATAGAGAAGCAGCTGAAGCTGCGTCATGAGGTGATGTTGCAGGCTGAGAACACCGCCACAAGTGAAGGTGAAGTGATAACCGAGCCACAGTCCAACATACACTATGTTCTGACCAATCTATTTTTGTTTGTAGGCTTTATATTCCTGGCGTACATGGTCAAATATGTGTTAGTCTCAATATCCAATGATTAGGAAAGTAATTATGCTTTATTTTAATGTAAATATTGTAATTTATTTTGTAAATACATTTATTCCATTAGAGGCAAATTTTAAGTTAATTTGACACTGTGCTAAGCATATAGAATCGACATAGTATGAACTCATTCATTTAATACATGGAAACAAAAAGATATTGACATACTCATTTGGTCAGACAAACAAGTGGCACAGTTTTGTTCAACATCAGTGTCAAATGTTTTTCATTTCACCACTAAATAAGTAGGTCCATATCTTGCATCTGCATAGTTACCAGAATTCTTTAATATGTACAACTCTTGATTTTTTTCCCATTCATTCTGATATATAACTGTTTTATAATGAAGGCAAAGCTTGATGTCAAAGTGTTAATTCACTTCTGCTGTTTTATTAGTTATTATGTTAAAAATATTAAAGTTTTTAAAATTACTGTAGTGATAACAAAAATAAACCATCTAACATGTTCAATGCCACTACCAGTTTCATGATGTCTTTGCCGCATATATGTATGTATATGTTGGACTTGTCAAGTCAGTCGCCTGCACTGGAACATTAACTCACAGTGAGTTGGTGGCAGTGAACATGTTAAATTATAAATTAACATGTTCACTGCCACCAACTCACTGTGAGGTACATATTGAGTGGTAATGCACTTTCATTATTAACTATATTAAAGCATACACACAATTATAGTTTTTAGATATTCTTTGTGATGAATAGCTAGGTAGTGTGTTTCAAATTAGACAAAGAATGTAGGTTTATTGTGATATTTACTTTTTCACTCTTGCAAATATTCTCAGTCAAGATTGCAGATAGCTTTTAATCTGAGATCAATTTGTCAAGTTTCTCAACTTACTATAGCAAGTAAATGTAGTAATCTCAATTAACATTGGTGTATTTCTGCTTGTATGCCAGTATTTTGTTAAATCAATATTACTATTCCAAATATGATAGTGATGATTTCACATTAGAATTAATTTGAATTATACAAATGGTAATCATGTATCGTCTCATGTAGAAAATATTTAATCTTTCAATGTTTATATTGAGCATACTACTGCATTTAAATTGTGTTGTCCCTGTAGCTATTTTATAAAGCATATTGAAAATTGTTTGCCCTTGAATGTTAGTGTTAATTTTAAGGTGTGCAAAGGCTTATTGTACATGTATTATTCAGCCATTGTTCAGCCTTATAGGCAGTGTAACAACTGGGTATTATTTTATTTCAAAAATGTACATAATAATATACAGAAGTTATTAGAAGCATGTCTGCAAACCATGCATTATAAGTTCTACGTTTTTACATTACTTCTCTCTTAAATTTTCTCGATCCTGTTCATAATAAATAAAAGTACTTAAGTTAAACCTGTTCTTCTCCTATATTGCCTTTTCATAACTAGCTATATTTATCATTTTGAAGTGGTAGGCAACTTATGATGTTTGTAACTTTGGAAATCAAAATGTTTACTCATAAATACTGTATAGGTAAGGCCAATATATATTTTGCCATGTAATGTTGCACACATTAATAAAAATGTGATTATAATTTACAATCATTGTATCTACTATTGGTTTTAGCAACTGCAAATTGTTTAAAATCTAGTAAAATGGTATTTTTCTATGAAATGTTGTTTTATTTGTTGGAAGTCAAATGAAAAATATTAATTACTATTGTGAACCCATTTATTTAATTTACTTCAATAGGTACATATCTACATAATCAGTATCATTTCCATATAATTTAATGTTACTATAATAGTATGAAAATTTATAGAAGAGAATTATGTACTATTACATTATTGCCTACTTTCTTGTATACAATGAATTCTGTAAGGATACAGAAACAAGGCAGGCATAACAGCACCACTAAATAACATTTAACGAGGCTGCATCACCTTTTATTTACCACAACATACCTAGTATAGTTATTGAGGATTTTAATAGCATGGTTCAGTGTTTTATAAAATAATTGGTATTTATAAAAGAGAATTTACTCTTAGATTACACACCACCAATACATAATATTATTGATTTTTACATGATATATAATTATATACTTAAAATCTAGTAGTACTACTTATGACTAAGTATTTTAAAATTATATAAACCATCGAATTATATAGCTAGAAGGCTAACAATTTCTGATAGGCAATATGTTTTGTAAGAAATAACATATTATTTCACAATGGAACAATTTTTGATGATTCTTATCTGTTAGCATGCTATTTATTCCTTATTTTCTTCCTCATCATCACTCCAGTCACTAACTAAGCTTTTGATATTGTCATTTTTTGGGACGTCTGGGGTATCTGCCGAATCAACACTTGTTTCTTTACTTAACTCTTCTGTTGTTGGCTCAACAACATCTTCGTCAGCAGTAATCATTTCCTCTTGGGAATCATTATCCTCCCAATCATTTAGCAGCGACGATAATTTCTCTTGTACTTGTGGATTTGGAACTGGTGATTCATTCAATGGAGGAAGTCGCATGTCCTGGCTTGATGAGTCTTCTTCTTGTGAAGAAATAGCACTTTCTTCAGTGTCGACATCTGCAGCCGCCTCTACATCAAGTTGCACAGTCGCCTCTACGTCATGTGTTGCACTTGTGTTTACATCAAGTTGTGCAGTTGCGTCTACATGAAGTTGACCAGCCGCATCTACTTCAAGTTGAGCAACCGCCTCCACCTCAAGATGAGCTGACATTTGTTTTTGCATTTCTTGTTGAATGTTTTCTATTGATTCTTCTACCTCTGGTATTTCTTCAACCAAAGGTTGATTTTGAGAGCCTTTGTTTGAAATTGATTTTGTGTTTCTATTATCCTCTGCTACATCATATTCATCGTCAGACCAATCTAAACTTAAATTTTGCATCTTTTTATCTGATTCTGTAGCATATACAGGTTTTTCATTATTGGCACGGTTGATATCTACAATGTCATCATAAGCTTGGGATTCCATGAGCTCTGATTGTTGGCCTTCCGAGGTGTTGTTCTCTGGTTTTACAACTTCTGAGTATTTGTTTATAGTCACAGAATCTAGAGTGTGTTCTTTTTGATTTTGGGATGCAAGAGAAGATTCTATTAAACATTCCGATTTGTTTAATTGTTCTGTTACATTTTGCCTTTCAACTGGCTGTTCTACCACATTTTCTATTTCTGCTGGTTGATCTATCATGTTTTCCAAAACAACTGGCTGTTCTAAAGGAGTTTCTGTTTCGATCGGTTGTTCTTGTACATTACCAGTTTCCACATGTTGTACTATCATGGTTTCTGTTTGTACTGACTCCATTGTATTTTTTGTTTCTATTGGTTGTTCCATCATATGAACAGTTGTTTGTTCCATTTCATTTTCCAGTGGTTGCTCCAGTACCATCACATTTCCTGTTACTAGTGGTTGTGCTACAATATATTCTGTTTCCATTTGTTGGTCTGTAACATTTTCTGTTTCCATAGGTTGGGCTAGTACAATTTCTGTTTCTGTGGTTGGTTGTTCAAATACATTTTCCGTTTGGATTGGTTGATCAATTCCTGTTTCCATTGATTGTTCTAACACATTTTCTTCTCTCATTTGGTGTTGTTGTCCTAGCATATTTTCCATTTCCATTGGTTCTCCTATGTTTTGTGGAACATTTTCGACAATCTCATTTACAGTAGTTGTTTCTTTTTCAATCAAACTCATGACTGGCACATTATCTTCAATACTCTCAACAGGTTGATTTATTTGTTCAATTGTTACATCTGATTCATTTAGGTTAACATCAGTTTCATCTGAAGACAGCCCTTTTCGAGATTCAGGTACTAAATGTACTTCTGGCAGCTCACCCAAATTATCACCTGTTGCAGTATGAATTGGCCCAGTTACTATTTGATTGGAGTCTAGCATTACTGTGTGTGACGGTAACTGTATTTGTTGACCTTCCAAATTTTGGATATTATTTTGCCAAGTTTGTTCCACTTGTGTTTCAATGCAATGAGTATTCATTGCTGGTGTGGAGGTAGTCACAGTTTCATAATTTTGTGTTATGATTGCAGAGGACTGCACAAATTGTGCTCCTATACCTCCTGTAGTTATAATCTGGTATTGCTTATTTTGATCATCAACAGGGTGACTATAGACAACTACAATGTTAGAGTTTTCAGTAGCTACAGCTTCAGAGACGTTCATAGGATATTCATGGGGAAGAATCATCATTTCACTCCCTTGAGTATTGTCTAAGTCTATTGCAGTTGTCTCTATTGCTTGGTGGCGGTGTGGTGCAGTTAATACAGCCAAGGTCTTGCTTGTACCACCATCATCAAATATAATGGGATGGTTAGAAGCCATTAAAGCTTTGTATTCTTCTTCATTTGAAACCACAATTTGTATTGGTTGATTAAGGTTTGTTGACTTCTTTATGACCATACTAGACTGCTGTTGCACATTTTCTTCAATGGTTGCATTTTGAACATGTGTGTATTCAGAAGTTGTAGGTTGTTGCATTGTCTCTAAAGAATCAGTTTCAAGCATATCTGAAATAATGTAATCTCTGCTGTCTGGCTTCCGTTTTCTAGGAATAAGTTGATGATCTCTCATGATATATTCATTGTTGTCTATTAATACAATCTCTTCATTCTGATTATTGGATAAGGATTCCAATGGCATTTTGATATCTTGGAAAAAATCATTATGCACAGATTGAGTATTAATAGTATGTTTACTGGCCTTGGGTTTTGGTGCTGGTTTTGGAGAATCAAAGCCAGGATTTAAAATCTTTTGCTTCAAATTGGAGTTAACATTATGTTGTCTTCTAGCAGGGACTTGTTTGTCAGTTGATGGTCTCTGCTGTGCTGGATACTGTATATCTACCTCTTCATAATCATTGTCGTAGCTAGTGCTAGGTTCATACTTGACAGCACTTTTTGCTCTTGGTATTTCTGCTACAGCTGGCTTTTCGTCATCTGAATCATCAATGATACCATCGCTTTTTGCTTCTTGTTTGTGATGAGTTTTTATGTGTGAATATAGGTTTATTTCTCGCAAGAACACTTTCAAGCAATAGATACATTGCAGATTCGATTTCTTTTCAGCACTGTACTTGTGTCCTGTGTTTTGTATGTGTTGTAGAAGTTGACTAGAAGTAGCAAATGCTACAGAACAAACATTACAGCGGAAGTTCTTCACAGCTTTATGGCCCAGTTTGTGTTTTGTAAGCAGCGCATCAGTTAATGCAATATAAGTACACATGTTACATTTAGGGAAGTGATACTGAGGTGGCGGTTCTACACCATGTTGAGCATACAGGTGGTGTAGTAGATAATTTCTCTTCAAGGATCTAAGGCCACAGTATTCACAAATGTTAGCCACTGGTTTTTCATTATGCACATCAACTAAATGACGACGGAATTTATAATAAGAATTGAAATGAAGAGCTTTTCCAGGTGTGCCACAGATTAAGCATATCCAAGGACCTTTAATATTATCCGCACCCATTGCAATAAGTTTTGCTGCTTGCTTAGAATCTATAACATCAGTTTCATATGTAAAATCATCTTCTTCTGTTTTTAATTTTATTGGTTTATCTTCTACATAGGTAGGAGCTTGTTTTTGCTGTTTTTTACCTTTACTAGGCACAGGATCCAGAATTTTCAATTTAATATTTTTATTGCTTTTCACCAAATGAGGATACTTCTTTAAGACTTCACTTATTATCCTTGCATGGTCTAAATTGGAAGCAGCTTTACTGTCCTTAGTTTCAATTGTGACTTTGGGACCACCATCATTGGCATCTAAAATCTGATCAAAAAGCTGGTTTGGATCCTTTTCATTGTTTATAAAGTGTGTATTGAACAAATCAGTTTCATCATTAAAATTATGCTCAGTGGTGCTGTCATCAAACAAACTATCTTCCTTAGGTGTTATCTTTTTACATTCAACAATATCAATTGTTGACAAACCAGACATTTTCTTTGAGCCTGATGCTTCAGTGAATACATTGCTCCGTTTAGCCTTGTAACGTTTGACTGTGTCTGGATGGACCATTAAAGGCTGGGAAGTATATGATATGCTGCAGAATGAGTTGTCAAAGATATTGTCAGTATCAAGTTCTTCAGGCACTTCATATCTTGTAGGGCGTGGATCACTTATGGCCGTCCTTTGAGAAGTAAAATGGTCTTTCAATATGGGAGACGGAGACGGAGGACGATATGCAACACTGTTAACATTTTCAATTCGAGCATTAGATTGGTAAGTTTTTTTTTCTCTATTTACTATATTATTCTCAAATGCTTTGCTGTAGGAGCGTTTATTACTGGAGCCCGGGGGTGAGGTCGTTTTCACAGGTTTAGGTTCGTTTTGGACACTTTGTTTAGGAAACTTTTTAATACCACTATAGCTGTGAGCAGGTGCTTTTGGCGCTAAGTTGCGATGTGATTCGAGGAGTTTACTTAGCACTGGCATATTGAGAATCTGAGATGTTTGATACAATCTTTCAAGTAAATCCATCTTGAATTCTAAATGTCCCGTATACATAAAGTTCACAATCGGCACGACAACGTCTGCCTGCAGGTCGTCGGGCATCACCAGACAGTCTTCGTACATTTCACATGTTCGTTCCAGGAGTTCGAAGTACTCAGTGCACGCACTGAGTACTAGTCGGTGTACTTTCAGCTGGGCATTGTCTTGAAACTGAAGCGTCAAGTCGCAGTAGTCCGTTCGGTTAAAAAAGTGCTTTAGCCTTTGGAGGAAATATATTCCCCAGTTGTCAACTTTCACTTGCTTCACGTCGGACATTGTTGCGATTCAGCAGGCCATAATATCGACTATGTTAGCAGCATACCGGGCGCTGAAATAGAAGTTCATCGACATTAGAAATGGGCATCAACAAAGATACACGCGATTTAATGCGGCAACTATTGATCCAAAGAACGTTTGACATTATATTTCATTGTTAGTTTGACCGGAATGATGCTATACACCCAGTTTTACCAAAGCGTTTCACATTTTACTTTTCACTTGAATTTTCCGCCACATATTGCAGTGTTTTATTCTTGTAACTTACCGATATCAGCCAAACAGAATAGTTTGTATTTCGTTAACTTGCTCTCGTCACAATCAAACACAAAATTACTGCACCAAATCCAACACAAGTTGACACGGTGGACGTAAGATGGCGGTGTACAGCGGTGGCCTCAATATGAAGTATGAACGCGAAGCTTGTTGACGCTTTGGTGGCAATGCTGTTATGTAGTCATTATGAGTACCATTTAAATATTTTGAAAGCAAAAAAAAACTTTGGCAATGTAATTTGTAGCTATAGAATTAATAGCTACATAAAGAATGTTAATTCTATTAGTTTCTGGCTTAATATATTTAATTTCTTTTAATGTTGTTGACATGTCTGCGTACAGTTACACAGTGTCGCCATCTGCGACAATTCTTACACGAACTTATTGATTGCGCGCGTTCTAATTTTACTCAGCCGTGTTCACACAGCGGGAAATGAATATGACGCATCGAAACGAAGCCCGCTTGGTTGTCTATTATTACATAAGGTAACTATAATAGGGCAATAGAGGGCTCTGATTTCAGCATTATTGTTTCGTATAACAATAAATATGAGAAACTCCTCCTTTTTCTGAAGTCGGTTTATGAAATATAATAAAATGTCAGTTTCATAATACCATTTTTTAATTCCTTTGCCATGCCTTGTTTACAGTTACACCATAGGTATGGTACCTACCTGCTACCTGCAGAGGATTCTGGTCTAAGGACATCTATTAAAACAGACTCATTAACACCTATACTCATACCTATATACATATTTCTCGGTCATTTTATCATCATGCCATAAAGGTTTACTTTATCAGCGAATTATACCCACAACACCCACGGTTGAAGAGAGGGGTTCGTTATAGCGGGTCCACTTTTGTCTGGCGTCTGGACAGACTTTGAGCTTTGAATAAAATAATGTAGGTACCGATCACAGCGACATTATTTTGTGTGGATTAGGTACTTTGTCGCACAGACAATATTCTATAGAAGTTTGTGGACGATCCATTCGGTACCGTACCGGTACCTATCTACTGAATAAACTGCAGTCGTTGTTAAGTCAAAGTCTAAGTCATTTATTCATGTATTTAGCAGTAATGCTAACGAAGGAGGAGGCGCGCCGCGCGAGGGAAAGAAGGCTTTCACCCCAACCACCGCTACAGGAGAAGACGTCACGGGCGTCGGGAGTAGCAGGGCGATCCCCGGCCACCGTCGGCGCGGGCCTGCGAACGGCGAGCGTTGGGTGGCTCGCTGTCCGTTCACCACCAGGCCCGCGTCGACGGCGCGCGTTGTATACACGCGCGCCTCAAATAGATGTCAGCATAGGAAATGGGGACGCTAGGGCCAGAGCCTGCCAGAGTTGCGGAATTTGTTCGAAAGAGTCACCGCGGCCCTGGAACGCAAAAGGCTTTAGATGGGAACGCGGATGGGTTTTAGTCAGTAAGAGTCTGATACGCACTTCCGCTCCACCCAGAGCGGAAGAAGTCATTTGATGATTTCCCATCGTTAAAAAAGAAAAAAATCTTCATGATTTTCAACGCACAATTGTGCAAATAAACGTGTATTCAATACATTGCATCTTATTTTGTTAACTGCATAAATCACAAATTGAAGCGATTGATGCAATATATCACTAAATTTTTCGCTACTAGGTGTTGTCGGTAGATGACACAGTGAATTTCAGTTACCTCTGGTATAATTCTTTTAAGATATCTTATAAACCCACGATATCGCCCGATCATGGCAGGAGCTCCATCTGTTGTCACCGAAATAACGTTTGTGAATGGAATCGATTTTACCGTTAAAAATCACTCAGGACATTAAATATTGATTCACTTTTAGTACCCGTCTCCAAAATTTTCGCGAATAGTACCTAGCTCTTCATGAATTTCTTCATCATTCACAAATCGGACATATGCCAATAATAATGCTTCATTAACATGTAAAGTTGACTCGTCCAGTTGAATAGAATAATGAGTTGTTTGCAGATAATTACACAAGAAACTTTCAAAGGAATCCTCTTGAGTATGTCAAATGGAGATTTGTGCAGAACAGTTTTTAAAACCATCATCGTTACTTTCAGACGTTGAAGCGAACATACTGTGCACGGTGGGTCTATTTTCATATGTTTTCTTCAATGATTGAAAATAATTATTTCAAATCTTTACCTATTTTATCAGTATGACACCTTCTTACAAGATCTTCGAGCTTCGATGGTTTCATAAAGACACGTACAATTTATGAAACTATATATAACTAGCGGACTTCATGCGGTTTCACCCGCGTAGTTCCCGTTCCCGTGGGAGTACGGGGATAAAATATAGCCTATGTTACTTGCTGATAATGTAGCTTTCCAATGGTGAAAGAATTTTTGAAATCGGCACAGTACTTTTTGAGTATACCTATTTATTACAAACATACACACACAAAAATAGAAATGTTCTCTTTATAATATTAGTGTAGATGTAGATGATTAGTGAACCACCACACTGTCGGATAATAATAATAATACTTATAAAGAAGGGTCAAAAAGTTCAACCTTTCTCGGCTTTCTATTCTTTTATGGAAATATCTAATAATGTCTCTGTTCAGTTTTTAATTTTTAAAACGTTAGGTACGTTTTAAAAATTAAAAACTACACGCAAACATTACAAATATACTTATTACAACATAAATATATCTCCTATCGTAGGTGGGTTGGAAGACAGTTAGTTCCTTTAGGAATAAGCCTCACCTTTTGTACTTAGATACGTTTTTTTTTTGTAATTTACCCGTTTTTTGTTTATTTACGTGGACAATAAATTGTAAAATATATAAATAAAAAAAAATGCTGTGCAATAAATAGGCAGGTACCTACTTATTTCTTCCAACACTGGCAAACATTAACATCGATTCACTTTTCTTTTCGAAATTCTGGAAACAAATGAGTAACGTTTATTTTGTTTGTGAGTGGCCTCTCGCAGTTCAACCTAGGAGGTTGTCTACTGCTTAATCGGACTTGCCTGTGGCAGCCTTAATAAAAATATTAAAGCCTTCAGCCAGGGCTTATAGAAAACTTACAAGTTAAACGACTACACGCTAAGGTCCCCCCCCCCTGTGGGTAACGGGCCTCGGCTTAGGGCGTCGTTGGGGGAAGAACAGCTAGGGACGGGCTGGATCGAACTAGGATTGTTATTTGGGGACGAATTTAAAACTACAGGCTCAGCGGCGCGAGCTGGCTCGAGCAAGGTACGGGGCGGACATTGACGGGGACATCGCAACGGGCCCCGGCGGCGAGGGTGGAAGAACAGGTGGTCGTGGTTTGCGCAGAGTGCTGGTCTCTTTCCGGCTCTCTTGGAAGAGAGTGTGGAGTCATCAAGCGTTCGTATCGGGTGGCCGATACGATAAGGAGATTACGGTGATTTACAGCAGTGTCGAAGAAACGTTTGGCTATGCGTTTCATGAACTGCTGTATGGTAGGTAATTTGAGATCATGCAGAGTCTCATTTCGGACATAGTAGGGGGCTCCCGTGATTTTACGGAGGAAACAGTTTTGGAGCGTCTGCATCCTATGGAGGTGACGAGGCTTTGCGTGTTCAAAGATGGCGCAAGCGTACGTCATGATGGGATGGATGACCGCGGTAAAAAGTTGCAATTTGCCCGTAGCAGATTGTCACTCAAGTAGACAATCTGCTACGGGCAGTCATGATGAAGTGAAATCTTCCCTGAGCGAAGACACCGCGAGAACGGGCCTGCCTTATGTGCTCAGCGAAGGTGAGGTGGCTGACCAGGATGATCCTCACGTATTCGGCTTGCTTTTCCGGACGAGGGGGAAGGGGTTTATGTCGCGGTTTCGTAAAAAGAACTGCCTGGCTCTTATCGGGGTTAACCTCGATTCTCCATTTCATGAACCACCTGCCAGCCCAGGATGTTTGCAGAAATTTGGAGAGTGCGAGCGATAGAGTCAGGGTCGCGACCGGTGTAGTAAATGGCACTGTCGTCGGCAAATAGGGCCAACTGCGCCTTATACTTTTGGGGATATTGCTGGTGAACAGCGTAAAGACAAGGCGGGATAGCACTAAGCTTTGGCGGACTCCTACTCGGATGGGGTGAGGAGACGAGAGTGCACACTTGATGCGATAGCTAAAGGTGCGGTTCGACAAAAAGTCTCGCAAGATGAGCACGAGACGGTCAGGCACGCCGAGTTGGTAAAGCTTATAAATTAGGCCATTGTGCCAGACTTTGTCGAATGCTTTCGCTATGTCAAAGAACAAGGCGCCCGTCATTAAGCCACGCTGGATACCAGCGCTTAGGTGCTCGATGATGCGGTGGACTTGTTGGATGCACGAGTGTTCGGTTCGAAAACCAAACTGCTCGTGGGGGATAAGACTCTTTGCTTCGGCATAATCTTTGAGCCATTTGTAAATTAGCCTCTCGTAGATTTTACCGAGAACGTTGAGTATACTGATAGGACGGTAATGAGTAACGTTTATCCTTGGCATTCGTATTTATACTGGTGAAGAATTAAACAAGTTCATGCAAGATTGCAAGCACACACCACAATTTGTATTTCGTCCCTTTGCACGTTTGCACGTCTGAACAAGCGTTGCGGACGTCGGTGGCGCAGTGGCGGCGTTTTGCAAGTCTCAACACGTTGTACTGAATATGGAATATGCAAGTTTTTTCAAGTAACAGTCGCTGAGCTTCTTAAAATATTATCTGCCTACATTGATAGGTGAAGTCAAGCCAACATTTTAGTTCTTCACAATAGATATCTACCAGATAAATTTTCGCGGCTTACGAATTGTGAACCCCCATTTTTTTGTCACGCCAACGTGGTCTACGTTGGCGTGACCCCCTTGAAATCCCTTCAGAGACCCTTCGAGTCTTCCGTGGACACCTGGGGGTCCACCTGGACCACTTTGGGAATCAATGGACTAGAGGATATGGCATCATAATACAACTGATAAATTTATGTTTTCCTTTTTATTTATATTTGTATAAAAAATGATCATGGAACAGCCTTAAAGTAGGCAATTAAATGAGTAAGATTTTGTTTATGTTCTAAATATTACAAAATCACAACTACTTAAGTCAAAAAAAAACATAGGTAGGTACCTAATGTCCTTCCTTACATTACAAAGAATCAAATTGTAAATTATAATATCTCTGGACAAAAAGAACTTGTGTGTTTAATCAAATTAATAAGCTAATGATCTAATTCTAAGGAGTCTTGTTACAATCAGGTAATATTACATACTTACCTACTTAGGTACCTACCTACCTACTACTTATTTAACAGATTATAACTACACCAAACATTTCGAGCTGTTTTAACCCCCCTCATAACTTTGCTTGTAATAAGTAATCACAACTTGATAAAACTTGGACCATTTATTACTATCACCTTAGTAGTTGAAGATTAATGGAATTCAAAACATTAGGTTAAACCGATAAGGAGGTACAGGGGACCAATTAGTGAAGGTTTTCCTGACTCGCTGACTCATCAAAATTATGGGGCACTTCCAGTCATGCTAGAAACTTCAAATTTGGTGTGTAGATAGGTCTTAGGCTACAATTAAAAAACTTCAAATTTGCTATGCAAGCAACTCTCTGAGAACATTTGAAGAATTAAATCAGGGAAATGCTTTATTCTTTATGAAAAAGGATGAAACCAAGGTCGTACTTCATCTAAACTTATAATAATAATGTTGTAGGTACTCAAAACATACAGTAAATTTTATAAATACCTTTGCTATCCCTGACCTCACATATTCCTTTGGTATAATAAGCTGGACGAAAACGGACCTTTAAAACCTACAGCGCGTAATTAATACCACTATGACCAAACATAGAAAGCACTACCCTAGATCTTGCGTCCAGCGACTAACATTACCAAGGAAGGAAGGAGGACGAGGCATAATAGATATTACGAAAATTAGGAAATATTTTAACACAAAAAGCGCTACCTCTACCCTTTACAAAGCAATTGTATATAACGGCCGAAAACTAACTCCATTAAACATGCACGAAAAGACAACTCAAATTAACGAGAAACAAAACGATACACCGACAAAAATATTAGAATGGACTCAGAAGTCACTCCATGGAAGACATCGCCGCGACCTTTGCGCCTAACGTCTAACGTCGACAAGTTAGCGTCGAACGAATGGCTCAGGCGTGGAGATTTATTCCCTGAGACTGGAGTGTTTATGACGGCAATCCAAGATCAGGTTATTGAAACTCGCAACTATCAAAAGCACATCATGCGAGTCCCCCTTTCAACAGATACTTGTAGGCGGTGTCATAGCTCTCCCGAAACTATTCAACATATCACTGGAGCATGTAAAGCGATAGTTCAGACTGACTACAAACACAGGCATGATCAAATAGCAAACATAATCCATCATAAACTTGCTATAAAATATAAATTCATTACAACACCCCCAGTACCTTACTACAAATATGTTCCTGAAACGGTGCTGGAAAACGCAACACACAAGTTGTACTTTGACCGAGCCATTCTCACAGACAAAACAACACATTACAATAGACCAGACATTACTCTTTTAGATAAAATTAATAAAACAGCGCAAATTATTGACATAGCAGTACCAAACACGCACAACTTACAAAGTAGGTACTGTAGCAGAAAAGCTGTTTAAATATACAGACCTGAAAATAGAAATAAGTCGAATGTGGCGACTAGGCAACGTTTACATCATCCCTGTAGTGATCTCGACTAATGGATGTCGTTAAAAAAGGCTAGATATAGCTTCCTCCACCTATCAAACCCTACAGAAAGCAGCTATCTTAAACACCTGCAGAATTGTCCGGAAATTCCTACAAAATGATAACAACGCAGACACATTTTCTATAACTTAGGTTTACTCTCAGGGGTAGCACTTGGCTTCGGCCCGTGTTATTCTTAAAAACCGGCAGGCTACAGACTGCTGAGATACAAAAATGTTTACGATTTGGCTCAAAAACTACTGAACCGATTTTAAAAATACTTTCACGGTTATAAAGCTACATCTTCACCGAGTATCATAGGCTATATTTAATTCCAGAAATAATTAGGGATCCCTACTAAAACTTGAATAATGTAACCCGAGGTTGACATAAAATGTCTTTCATCGTATGCACTGTGAAAACTATTGATGATAGGTACATAAAAATAATGTACTACATAATTAACGACGAAGCCGCGGGCGAAGTGCTAGTGAGCTTATAATTTTAATGATTGGCAGTCCCAAGTGTGCGTGCTTTGTAATTAAAAAATTATAGTGACTCGTTGTCCATTCGCAAAAAATAGAATCTTATGGAGAAGAACGGACAAGAAACTCAAAAGTTACTGTTTTCAAATTTATATAAGTTTTACAATATTTTATATACTGTAACACTAGCGGACTCACGCTAGTGCTACTTACTGATATTATTATAATAAAACTATGTTTGAGTTTTAAACTTCATAATATATTTGACAACTGCCTTCCACGAACGCTGGTACCGGAGTCCCATATAAAAACAAAACATATTTTCATATTCTTAATTCAAATTCTCTTTTACTTTTTGCAAGACGCTTCCAAAGATCCATCTTGTCTGCCAGAGACCTGGAGCCAAGGAGATCCTCCTGACAATACATACATTGATCAATTTATTATATTATGTGAGCACGATGCACCCAACATAACACTAATATACAACACACACTTATATACTAATAGGTACAACAAGCAATGCCATGCAATGTAAAATTAATGCAATGTAAAATTAAGTTTGCTAGTTAGGGACATGGTACCTACTCACATATTTACAAATTTTGCAACCGTAGATATATAAATAACAACAATGGATCAGTGTGTGAGTTAAATTACATATTAAAAAATTAGAAAGTACACCAGTAGGTATATATATAGTAAAAAAATCAACACATACAAATCAACAAGTTTGTCTTTGTCTACTACACTCTAGATCGTCCTATGGAGCAGGACCAGCATGTTTCCAAGTATTCTAATCTTTAATATAATTATCTAGTTTGTAATTTGCTTTTTTACAAGTGTGTAAGTGTGGTTTTAATATAACTTTTAAATTTTCTTTAATTTAATTTTAATATGTCACAAGGTATTTTGTTGTAACATTTAACACAGTACCCCATGAAAAATGTTCGTACTTTGGCAAATCAATAAAATGTTTGATCGAATTAATTTCTACTTCTGATAATAAAATAATGTCTATCTTTAATTTTGCTAAAGAGATGTCGATTTTTCTTACATACCTACATAATATTATCATAAATGTATTGACAAGAGACTGTAATAATATTAATCTTTTTAAAAAGTTTCCTCGCGGCGACGAAGATTATAAATGGTTCTGACAGCCCGCTTTTGCAAAATAAATACAGATTTAATGTCAGCAGCTCGACCCCACAGCAAAATACCGTACGAGATAATGCTGTGAAAGTAACTAAAACAGACCAAGCGCGCGGTTTCTACATCTGTTAACTGTCTTATCTTTCTAACAGCATAAGCGGCTGAGCTTAGCCGCCCCGCAAGAGATGTTATATGAGGTCCCCATTGCTATTTCTGGTCTAAAGTGATTCCTAGGAAAACCGTCTGATCGATAAATTCCAGTTTTTGTCCATTCAATACGATGTCACATTCTTTACTTCTAACATTTTGGTAGAGTAAATTTAATACAATTTTTTTTTTTTTTTTTTTTTTATCTAGTACTAAGTTGATTGCCTTGTCATTGTCTATCCTAAATATCAATGATTTGTCATCAGCCAATAACACCATCTTTGGTTGATTATGAAGCAAATCAAGGCTTCTATACCTAAGTATCGGTCCGTATAAAACGACTAAAAAGTTACAAACATGTCACTTTTCAAGCAGTCTGAAACAAGTCGCAGTCTGACGCAAATCTGTGATTGAACTAAACCACCTATAATAATGCATTATAGGAAAAAAAACAATGGTGGACCTTATTAAACTTATGTTATAAACATATAGGTACTTACAATAAAAAAAAATTGTCGATATATCCACAAAATACCTATGTATGTTTTGAAATAAAGAATGCTTAACTCAATAAAAATTTCAGAAGGAAATACAAATGGAATCTTAAAAAAAATACTAAATAAATAATAAACTAGAATTTAAGTTTCATCCATCCATTTTCTTCTTTCTTAGGAAACAGTCAGTTTTTAGGGTTCCGTACGTCCAAAGGGCCCTATTACTAAGACTCCACTGTCCGTCTGTCTGGCTTGTATTTCATGAAACGTATATAGCTAGACAGTTGAAATTTTATTGAAATTTTCATAGATGATGTATTTCTGTTGCCGCTATAACAACAATAATAAAATTAAATTAAATTAAAAATTAAGGGGGTCCCATACAAAAAATGTGTTTTTTTCGGTTTATGGTAGGTACGGAACCCTTCGTGTGAGAGTCCGACTTGTACTTGGCCGGTTTTTTTTTTACAATTTACTTACTTACCTACGTAGATTCACACTACCTCAATGGTTACTTTTCTTTAATCAACTTGCATCACTAATAATTAGTAATAAAATAAGCTATACCTAGGTACCTTACCTTACCTTACCCCTGCCAGGGTTGCGGAATTTGTTCGAAAGAGTCACGACAAGAGTCAGTGGATGGGTTTTACCCAGTAAGAGTCTGACACGCCCTTCATTGAAAGTGAAGAAGTCATTTGATGATTCCACATCCTTAAAAAAAGGGCTATAATAAATACTTTGCCTTATTTTAGTTAAGTACATATTTTTAACCGACTTAAAAAAAAGGAGCGGATATTCGGCGAGTCATTATAGGGCCGATTTACACGATTTTTTTTTTAATTGTTACCTTTTAACAACGTTAACAAAGGCGATGTGGTCCTTTATAAATCTTGGCAATGGAATTTTATTAATTTTGGCAGAAAAGGTTTTTAGTAAACAGTAGATGTTGTGTTACATTTAATTTCATCATGAAAATAACAAAGTGCATCTACCACATACTACTGGTTTCGGAAGTCGACGGCCAAAAAAAAACCAATTTGAAAAAACAATTTCCGAAACTAAAGTTAATTTTCTCCTGCCGTGTTTTAAGTCAGTAGTTTTCTTTGTAGAAAGTTATTGAGAATATTAATTCTAGGGAATTAAATGATAATAGACCACAGAGTAAAAGTCAGAAAATTATTTATTGCAGAAAGTTAATGTCGCCTATTCAGATTCCGGTCAGACAAGACTCCGAAAAATTTTTATAAGCTAAATCACGAACATTTTTCTACTTACAAATGTAGATAAGCTTATAAAGAGATAAACTGATCTCACTCTACCATGCCATTTTACATACCTAATAAGCATACTAGCTACGTTCTACTCCGCAACTTAAGAACGCGGTAACTACCATCTGTATTACCCACTTACAGCTGACCAAGGCTTCTTGGTTCGGGAAGAAAAGAAGTCGAAACGAAGCTGATTTGCGGATCCCCAGACCCGCCCAGCGCTCGCCCCGCCTACACTGCTGGGCGGCTGTCGCGAAATCCTGGATTTACTGCCAGTATGCACTGAGCCATCGAAGAGCACGGACCGATAAATTGTCAGTTACTGTATTCTAGTTTACGTGTGTACGTGTCGCGGTAGAACTGGAAACAGGTGTGTATGAATATTTTGGTTTAAGATATTTTTTGCTTTAGAAAAAAATTCAACAGATTGTGGATTTTGTGCTTTTTCTTCAGAACTTTTTCGTATGTTAATTTCTTGAACTGTACAGAAAATCTATGAGGTTCTTTATAGAAAACTTAATTCTTACGAGAATGTAAGAAATGACCGACAGAATGAAGTCCACTGCGTTTTTTTTTTCAAATAAATTAATTTTTTGGTGACCTTCCTACTTTCGAAAGAGTAGGTAAAGTCTGTTGTTAGCTTAGTTTTATATAATAAGCGATTCCCAGAAGACAAGATTTCTATTTATTTCGACAAATCATAAATTCCGAGTAGTCTTTTCCCGTGAAAGAAAATAGTCTGTGAACTTTTCGTCCCATTTACCCCAGCATTTAGACCAATGGCGATATCCGAACTTTTTAAACTCGTGGAAACTAGTTTTTTTTTGGTACCTAATATATTTTTGGTAGAGGACAGGTATTTTATGAAATTCTGGTGACGTTAGTGTTCTATATGGTGTCGGACGTAAAAGAATAGCACCATCCCATCACTTCCCGCGGGTGTCGTAAAAGGAGACTAAGGGACTCACCAGATAAAGTGCAGCAGCATTCTCTGTGCATTGTAACAGCTCCACTGCGATCGCCAATCCGCCTGTCAAGCGTGGCGATTATGGAAAACCTCCCCCCCTCCATTTGGGGGAGGCCTATGTCCAGCAGTGGACGTCTTTCCGCATATGTTGATGTAACGTTAGTTATAGAGGAACTGTTAAATAATAACAGCCGCAGTTCGGTCTTCGACGTTAAGTAGCGCTTGCCGAGGTCGATCCGAAGTTAGGTGACCATCTATTACATACCGAGACTCCTCCGTGGCTCGGATAACACGGTAAGCCGTTGATCTCGGCTGTGATTTGGCCATAAGCGAGAAAATCTGACGCCAGTGGCCTCAGCGCAAGTTTTTAACGTTCTCGATCGCGTTAGCGTAAACGTAAATTTGTATTGAAACTGAATAAGCGCTGTACAAGTTGACATAAGCGAAAGTTTAACGTTATCGCGATCGAGTGCGTGAAAAGACTCGCACTAAGCCCTCAGTTTTGCCAAGGCCACCTCATACCTCATTACTGGGTTGAGGAGGTCGGATAGACAGTAGCTCCATGTAAAATACTGGTACTCATCTACATTCAGTTAGACTAGGAGCTGACCTCAACATAGTAGGGAGAAGGCGAGGCAGATCGATGTATTGAGTCGTTACATGTAGCGGTGTAGGATTTAGCTTAATTTTGGTTTTTAGGGTTCCGTATCCAGAGGGTAAAAATTCCCTGTTAGTGCTACTTTGGGTTAGCACAGTATAATTTGGCTTGCAACAAGTTTTTATAATTTATCCGTCGGCAGATAGATAAGGCTGTCTTAAACTTGCAGGAATATTTCAAACCTATCTGTTTCTACAAGTGCAATTTTACAAGCAACGACAATTATCTATTTAGGCTTTAACCTATCTTGGTTTTGATGTATTTTAAAAAACTTTGCCTTTCTAACACAAGTATACTACAACTTAGAAAATGTCTGATCTATATATTATGTAAATACCATTATTTTTATAATTACATAGTTTAATTCAACACTTATTGACAAAACGTATCAAAATCTGGCCATAAAACAAAAATCAGTTCACCGCAGCTATCAAATATTCACGCAGCGAAAAAAATTAACATCTACACACAGACATAGCCGCGATAATAATAGAGCGAACATTCGAACAGAACCGTCGGCCGCGAGCGCCGTGAAATACGGGGGAAATGCACAATTAAATTATTAAGTGACAGCTGTGGCCGGCGCCGCGGTCGCGCGGTTACACTGTGCGGTCGGTCGCGGTTCGATTACCGGGTCGCGCAGTAGAATAGTGTGGGTTTTTGGTGAGTGAATATGAAGGTGTTTTTTGATTGACGTTAATTGACGAGGGCGTTTGCCCGTTGCAGTGGTACATTCATAGGTATGGAATTGATTTTGACCGAAAAAAAAAATGTTTTGTCCGTTAAAGTCACGTAGGTAAGCAGTTAATACCTAAGTATTGGTTTGTTACTTTGAGTTCAAACGCCATAACAATTTTGACAAAAAAAATTTCGCTCGAATTACAAAATCTTGTCTCGAAAAGACTAAAAGTGATACCAATCTGAGTCCCACATTATGTCAAAGTATCAAAATCGAACCAATGTTTCAGTTCAGCTAAGTGACAGCTCCATGAAACTCGATACTTAGATATTTTTTCAAAATTCTTTTGTCAAAGACAGAAGGGGAAAAGTGAAGTTACGTTTAAAATGAAGCACGACTTTTCTACTTATTTTCTGAAGTCTCCGGGGAAGTTTTTCCATATTTTTTGTCCTCGCCGACAATGGTGCCGGCGCTGCTTCTCATTTTACAATTAGACTTTTCAATTTTTTAATTTTTTTCTGCATAATTTATCAGGAATTGAAAGGACTTTGATATTGAGGAAACGGTGCGTATTTTCGACTTCGTTTAGATTTATTCTGCTTTGGTTTATATCGTCAACTAACATCATAACAAAACATATTTTGAACAATTAAATGTAGCGACAATTAAATGTTCTGCAAGCCACTGCGCTGTGTGGCTGAATCATTTTTGCCGTTTCATTTAGGGAAAACGAGTACCTAACTACTTATTGTGAAGGTATGTACGCCAAGTTTCCAATTAAAATATTGTTACTTTAACCGCTTTGACATGGCTACAATATTTTTTCAACAATATTTTTCACATGCACTCCGCAATCAAATAAACTGCATAACAAAATGGTGTTTTAGCGGCTCATATTCCGGCGTCTTTTTTCAGCTAGGGCCAATAGTAAACCATTTTCTAATTAACAAAAATAAACTGTCAAAGTCAGAACTTAATTAGTGAAGCACTTCACATGCGTATTCCCTTCGGTATTAATAACAACAAAAGATAAAAATTAGATCGGACAGTATGCAAATGAAGCCCACGGGCAAAATGCTAATTTCCGTGGGAGAGCCCGTCAAACTTTTTAATCTCATGTGACGTCATTCTCCCTCCCCCTCTTTGCCTCCACACGACAATGTTGTCAGAGGGATGATTGAAAGCACCTCATTTGTGTTTTTATTACTTTTTAATTTTTCCCATTTTCTCGAGTGGTATAACCGAACATTGCTTTTTTTGTCTATTTTGGTAATTGCATTCGCCGTGTCTGTAGACAGTGACATTTCAAGGATCGGTTACGATGTGATTCATATTGTGGATTAACTCCATGTGTTTAACGCGAACATTTGCGTTGATTTTGAAATATTTCATTACAGTTTCCGGTTTGCAGATAAAATTTTATCATTTTTACAAGTTTTAAATTACTTTATAAGGCATAGCATACATATACATATAATACCACCTTTAAATTTCAAGGAATATTTAAAAATGTAACGAAAATAATAAAATAGATAGATATCTATTTTACACTTTGATATTTCCGGAGAACAATCAAGTAGATACTTGATATTTCTCCGGAAATATCAGATTGAAATAATGGATTCCAGCTTTTGAGAGGTTCATTTTTGTTAAGTGACACCTGCTATAAAAAGAAACCTTTAATCCAATCATTCTCAACCGAGCGGAATGAACGCACGGAATCAGCGAATGCACTTCCCCTATACGCATAACGCGACCCTGTCAATGTTACCATTACCAAAAAATAAATTCCCTTAGCCCATTGTAAATTAAACCTTAATGTTCCAGTTATAAGGTTTATATAGGTTGTATATGTGTCGTATTATTAGCTGCGTATCGTGTGTCATATTATCTGATACAGATGTCAGTGACGGCCATTGTGTGATGGGTATTGTCCATGCTTGTGACCTGTCTTCTCATACAATGTAGCGCAGATTTCATTCATGTTGTGCATTATGACGTGATGTAACTTTTGAGCACGTTATCACAGATGAGGAATGTAATTTTGCTTTATTAGCAGCAATATTATTAAATTTTTAATCTAATGCAACTATGCGTCATTGTGTTCCATATTCCTTTAATAGTTAACTATAAACATAGGTATTTAGCTACTTAAATATTCATCTCTTTCGACAGGTGGATATTAATTTAAAAACTGTAAGATCAAAAAAACTATGAAGTGGTTTGATGATTACATGACTGTGTGAAATCTTATTTCTTCCAATTGGTTAAAGCGATATCTGCAATAGAATGTTTTTACATGAATTAAAATATAAAAAATAATTTCGTGCACCCGAATTGAAAAAATCTTTTAATTCCGTTTAATATTTCCATGAAAAAGAAAGTGCATTTAAAAAGTTATTAATCTAAAACATGCATTTTCCCCTGGCCATGTCTCCCTGATCTTTCGTAGGCTTGTGTAATTAAAATTGACTTTAGGTAGTACTTAGGTACAAAAGATGTGAAAAATCTAGGCCCGGGAGATGGTGGAGCCGGTCGATTCTGTGAACATTTCGAAGTGAAGGCTTTGGTGAAGTGATCACGGGTGAGCTGTGATTCCAAGCCGTCCGACCGGCAGTGGATGCCCAATTCACCACTTGTAGGTACAGCCAGCCTATTCTGTCAACGTCTCACCGTGCCGTGTAAAGGTTAGGTGGAGTGAGCATGAGGTAAACTGTCATTTCATCTTGTTTGTATATGTAGATTGACAGCCCACTTCAAGTTCACTTCACCTAAGCTTACACGGTGAGATGTTTTGAATCGCACTCAGTTATCTTTTTGATTTCATAGTGAGTTTATCTCGTCACAGACAAGATTAGGCAGATTATCTTAACGCAATCTCAAGATTGTGATGATTTTTAAGTTCTAGTACATATTCCACTTTTAAGAACGGTTTAAATGATATGTAGGTATTTAGACATTGTAATAGAGTCAGCAAAGATATCAATAAAATAAAATAAATAGGTATGGTGCCGTGGCGATTTTTGACGGCGGCGGCAAAGATAGAAATTTTTCGCGGCGACGGCGGCGGCGGCGCGCCGGCGCGGTATGGTTCCCGTTTGTAACATGAAGCAAATGCTGAAGGAGCGCTACTTCGGCCACCAGAAAAATTAATTAACCTTGTTTTGGGCGGTGTGAAGATCGTTCTTGTCTGATAGTTTGTTTGTCGATTCGCGACCTCAACCAAAAAAAACGTACCTACTCGATGACGATCATCAGTTCTACGCACGTAGTCAGTGCATTAGACCACTACAGCTTGCTTGCACTGTAAACCATGTCAACAATAGTAGTTCCCTGCGGGATCCCTTTTTTCCGTATCCGATCCCTCACAGACACTCGAAGAATAATATATTGCTTAGTTACCGTCAACTTATGGGTCAAAAACCGCGAGTGACGTCTTGTCTTATAGGTTATGGACCCAAGACGTCACTCGTCACTTAATCAAGATATTATTGTACCTAACTGTTATCAGTTACTACAATAATATCTTGATTAAGTGACGTGAGACTTGATGGTTACCTGGGTTTTATCCAAGTCCATTTGGAATCCGATGCATAGGAACATCAGAACTATGACGTGCCTCCAGAGTTGCACCGGATGTAATAAGCGAGGCTGACGCATATGGAATTGTGAACATGGTTTAATAAAAGGTGTTCATATTAGTTTAAACGCTTGTTCGCATTCGCTATTACGAATATGAACCTAATATACGCAATAATATACGAAACACTTATTAATAAAAGTAAAGTGCATCGCGGGCCATACCAACGGCGGCGGCGCGTCGTGAAAATCTGCGGCGACGCCGCGCGCCGTCGTCAAAATCACTGCATGGTGCATGCCTATAGTAGGCGCCAGATAATCGCGGAATAACGGTCATTGACCCACCTACAATTATTGACATTTTTAATTTGAAAAACGGAATTAATGACACAAAGCTGTCCCGAATCATCATCTCTCGTGATCCTTAACATTGTCTAATAATGAAAAACGATTCATATTTAATTGTTCAGGTACCTATGAACAGTTATTAGGGAAAGGTCAATAAACTTTATTCCACATTTATCTGGCGCCTACTATAGTAACATTTTTCTCCTTCATATTGCAATTTCGAAAAATTACGTTGCTTAAAATAGGGTGAACGTGCAAATTATCGTCCTCGTGACATTTCGTCGCCCACACAACACACCGCGACGGATTGCGCTCGTTGCGCCAATTATCGCGACACTGACATTTGTGTGGCTTGGGGACTTCTGCTGATATTTCTAAAATTACCGACCCCTTGCGACGCCCTTAGCTTAGCAAATAGAAGTCTGCGCAGTGTTGGATTTGGAATTCTTGCAAAATACTGAGCTAATAATTAATACTTTAATCAATTTACCCCTTTACTTACCTGATTATATTTGACGGCCAGCGGCTTTGCATAGTTTACCAGTGTGCCAAAATGTTCAAATCCTTCAGCATTTGAAGCATGATTGATTAACAAACAGCGGAATATGGATTTTAACATTTCATATAAATCGAAAGGAGGATAAGTTAGCATATTTAGAGTTATTTGTGATGATAAGCTTTAGATACCTGACACACCTATTTAAAAAGCTGACTGGCATTGCTGTGATGTGTGGTTATCTTCTAAAAACCGGTCAAGTGCGAGTCGGAATCTCACACGAAGGGTTCCGTACAATAAATAAAAAAAAACACGTTTCTTGCATGTTTCCCTTTAATTTTTTATTTTTATTATTTGTTGTTCTAACGGCAATAGAAATACACACTCTGTGAACATTTCAACTGTTCCTGAGATACAGCCCGCTGACAGACAGATGGACGGACAGCGAAGGCTTAGTAACAGGGTTCCGTGTGTAACCGTTTGGGTACGGAACCCTAAAAAATGACTGCATTGCCGCCGCTAATACGCACGCACCTAAAACATTTCGAGTTTATGTCTAATTTCCTTTATGACAAAATGATAAAGCATTACATGACTGCATCAATAAATCAGTGATAGGTATCATTTTCTGATCCGTCGGTAGGTAGTTGCTGATGAACACGTCACACACACTATCTTTCTTCATTGGTTTTAAAACTCTTTCTACACCAATTTTATGAACCTTTATTGAGGTCTCATCATTATTCTTCTACCCTTATGCCAATTTATTTGCAGTCGGTTTGCTGTAGTATGTTCTTCTTCCATACATCCTCATTTGCCGCCATCTCAATCTCACTTCCTTTCTAGCCATATCATCATTCACACTATTGATCCATCGTTTACCGATTTGGCATTAAATTAAAAAAAAAAAATGGTTACATTGTAAAATCAAACAATTCTCAAAAGATTGACACCGGAGTTTCTTGCCGGTTTTTCTCTATAAGAATTAGAACCATGCAACCGTAACCGTAGGTTCCAAAGCTTTATTAGTGCCCTTATGCGTAGGCCTGTAGGAAATAAAATATTTAGATTTGAATTGTCTTCTAACGGCCAGTCTCAATAACCTTAAACCAACTGTCAAATTAGCTACCAACAGTAGCTGAAACGTCATGTATGCCTTTCAAACATGGCGTTATAGAATATGGCCGTAAAAGGGGTAGACCCCTTCTTTTACTCAAAGGTCAAACTCCTAAACTGTCAAAACTTCTAAGATAATTATGGCAATCGGGCCGGACAGTTTACGCATTCAGCGACCCGCCGCGCCGACTTGGCGACCACATTAAAATTGCATTACAACAGTCACAAAGAGCAGATGTCTAAAATCACACACTCTGTCTAGTTTCTAATAAAATTCCCGCGGACTGCCCACCCCCTGCGCTAAGTACGGGGTTACAAGTAATATCATTATTACTGTGGGGTTGAAATCATTCACCATTCAACCCCAGTGTTAAGGCATGTTCAGACAAAACTTGTGACAACGTCGGCTACAAATCAGTTGTCAGTGTATAAGTGACGAACAAATGCTAAGTAGGTAAATCGTTTAAGTGATTTACGACAAAAAATGTGACAGAGGTTATGCTCAACCCAGATAAACTCCATTTTTTTAGTTTAGACTTACTAGACTGAATTAAAATTGGTTCCTGAACCGCCATGTCATGTTATCGAAGATTTTATTGGTAACAAATTGGTTGCACGTACCTATATCCGATGAAGAATAAAAATAACAAAGCATGAAGATTTAGATGTTTGGGCGATATCAACTAGACAATAATGTAGTTAATATGATTCCATCAGTGCTGATTTGTACGACACGTTTATAAAACGTGTTGTAGGTATGTTACGCTTTTTTGTGGCCGTGTGTTTCTAGTTGGTATGAATAGCCCCTTATACTTTGCGGTAGTTCTGCAACTAATAATTTCGCTCGATGAAGGTTGACGTTTTGATGAATATAATACAATAATCATTTCATTGTGCGACATATGCAAGAGTCGTGTTACTGCAACAGATGTTGTGTTGGTCAGTTAAAAAAAAATATCGGATATAATGTTGGTTATCGTTTTCGTGGTTTTTTTTTGTTGTATCTAATTCTTTATGATGCTCTTTAGTTTATCACCTATCGTTTAAGCTTTGATTTTCACTATTTATCTCTTTATCTATGCTGGAAGCCAACCCCAACATAGTTAGGAGAAAGTAGACTTATGGTGGAATCCAATATTGGTTTTTTAATGGTTTTTTGCACCTACCATAAATCAAAGGCCAGTTCAACCAGTCATTCTTTTCCTTTGATATTCGATCATCATCATCATCATATCAGCCGAAAAACGTCCACTGCTGGACATAGGCCTCCCCCAAGTGTCGCCACAACAACTGCCACTTTGCACACACAGTTTGGTGATCCTTCAGTTTGGCTGTGTCGGTAAACTTGGTTCTCTTGCGATATTCTTTAAACATAATTATCTGTATTTGCATCAAATTCCTATAAATCCGTCGCAAACATGCTGAAGCTTCCTTCAACCACAAAACTTTAAAACAAACGGTCCAATCTTACTGGCATATCTTTTAAAAACAATTATAATATAATGAAAGGCATCCGGATTGTTAGTCAGTCATTAATTAGCATTGAGGAGGCGGCGACGGATATTAATTCCTCCCTTCTTTGATTACCTCAGCGGCGCGGTGTAATGTTCTTTTGAACAAATAAAACTTCCAAGTGGCTTTGGTTTTGACGACTTGGACAAGGCGTGTTGAAATAGGTAGGTATCTTGTTATCTACTGGGTTTATATTTTTGGAAAATCGCTCCTGAAAATTAATACTGTATATCAGATAGAACAGTTTCAGTGTTCGTTCATTCAGATTTACAACTTAGGGCCACTTGCACATGAGATATGTTTTAAGTCAGAGTAATTAGTTGCTAACACGAGGTTAAATAACTAATAGGTATATCATACATAACAGCCGCGGGTTAAAACTCACTCGGAGTTAAAAAATAACTGGTTTGGCAAATGGGCCTTACAGTTCAAAGTAGGTATATCAAGGTTTACAAAAAGGGGATTAATGGTGCCCATTTACTTCAGTACTTCGTTATCAAACTGTAACAAATATATTTGACAAGATATCAAACTTACAACCTCTACAACTCTGTGCTACAGGTCTTTGCTACAAGCTCATAATGGCCAATGACAATCCTGTAGCCAGCACATATTCTAAAAAAATACAACTGAATTGAGAACCTCCTCCTTTTTTTTGAAGTCAGTTGATAATAAAAGCTAAATAAACCATTAACAACTCAGCAAGAACAAACCAATATTCTCCTCATTTCCTCAACCAATAAGAAAACCCTTTAAACTTAACAACCAAAACTTCTTGCAACAGGATATGTACCAATAAAGCGGCCATATTGTTTTCCGCGGATTAATGGCGGGAACCGACGCCGTCTCAACGTCTGGCGAAAAGAATACTGCTAATTAATCAAAAGTCGCCTTCCCTTGATTTCCATAGAGACTTTTTCCATAGACTACCTCCCGCGAAGCTTATCCGCTAATGGTCCCTTTTGTAAAGCAGTTTGGGATTGAATTTTTGTTTTTGCGTCTCGACGATTCTTTTGTGAGCTTTCTGGGGCTCGGTTTAAGTTTTAATCCGTTGTTTATTATGTTTACTTGGTTATTAACATGGATTTTTAGGGTGGTTTAAGAAGTGTTTTTAAATTTAGTCGATCTATGTTGGCGTTGTGTGCAGAGAACCAATTTGTGATTATTAGGTAGGTAGGTTTGCTTTGGTTGAAAATATGATCTTGATTTGGTTTTATTGAAGATTATTGTGTGTAATTTGGATATGGCTGGATAAGCTATGGACTGGTATGGCTGTCATCGATAAGACCATCATTGTACCTACCCATAGAACTAAGTTTAAAAGAATTATGTAGGTAACTGATTTTTGGTGTACAATGAAGTTTATTCTGTCTACCTATCTGTGTCATGCCATATGAAACAGTCTCGACAATGAAGGACTTTTTGGTAAATTGAAGAAAAGCGAATGAAAAAGTCCAATACAATAAACGAGTCTGAAGTTAGACATCCTACTTTCCAGTAAATAGTATAGGAAAGTTAAGAAAGTAACACCGAAACAAAATCTTATTACATTTAATTTTAGAAGTTTCCAAACACCTGCAGCGCAGGGCATGAATTATGAAATCTTTGATTTATCACTAAGAATCTAAGATGGAGGCAACAACGAAGAATATTGCCTCGGCATACGTCACCGCAAACTTACCTCTCTGCACAGCCTTTATTAATATAACCAGAGATTTATGCGCCAACTTTTTAATATTTATGGCGCAGCAATAAATTCTTGGCGACGAGTTTCGGGGGATAGGGTTGATTATTGTCTCGGTAGGGGAGGATCAACAAGTAAACGTTGTTGTTTTCTTACGATTATTACAAGAAAGTAAATTTTACGGTAGGAAATGCCAAGCATTTTTTTTGAGAATAATAATTGTAGCGGAATGATTAACGATACGAGCAGTTACCTACAATATATTATTTGGCAAACTAAAGAGTTTACCCTATAGGTCGGTGTAAGCCGATCTCTCGTAAACTTCTTAGCTAAGTACCCTGACTAATTGTTATTTTCCAAAATCAACGAATTAGGTACTCGGCCTGTCGCAGTCTTCATCATCAATCCGAAACTGCATCTCAGCATGATCTGCCCTCGCAGATCATGCTGAGATGCAGTTTCGAAGTTTGCAGGTTTAGTTTAGTAGAGGTACTATGACGTGAAAATAACATCATTATTTTGTTTTGAGCAAGTCCCTTAGGCGAAGTGATCTTGAAGTGAGATGTCATTTTACCTTTAATGCTAGGGATTGACACTTATTGACATCTCACTTCAATTTAATTTTCACGGTAAGATACACAGAATACTATTTTTAACTCGATCGAGGTCACACAACCAAATACTCGTAAGTTCACACTATTATCAACCACCAATACCATTGCATCTTTAAAGATCAATTTCTACAACCGCCTTTCCCTCCATCTTCACACTGTCAAACTAATAAATCAACAGATTGTAAACTGGAGCAGTGAGTGAGGTAAGGTTGCCAAGACAAGGGACAGTAGTAGATAAATCAACAATTGAACAGCATACGTCAGTGCCGCGGGCACTTGCGTCTGTCTTAAGAACAGTCGGTGGGACCATTACATTAAATTAATATCTGAAGGATGTCGCTAAATGTTGGGCAGGTAGATTGCAGTAGGTTAGGTTTATTTAATTGCAGATTTTTAACGTTTTGTTGAAAGGAAAGGCAGGAATTGATGAATATGGGTAACACCATTTATCTAAGATCAATTTCAAATGTCAAACTAAATTAAGGTTGCTAAAACAAGGGACAGTGGCAGATACATTAACAATTGAACAGCATACGTCAGTGCCGCGGGCACTTGCGTCTGTCTTAAGAACAGTCGGTGGGACCATTTCATTAAATTAATATCTGAAGGATGTCGTCAAATGTTGGGCAAGGAGATTGCAGAAGATTAGGTGCGATTGAAATGGAATTTTTAACGTAGCGGCAAAAGGACCGGCTTTTAAAGCTTGTGTTTGTCAGTTTTGGTGTTCAGGGCAATTTCCCCTTCATTTATCATGTGTAGCAGCAGCGAGTATTAATTATTACATATATATACAGTAGAGTCACTTTATTAATGTAAATTATATGTATTATGTATGTTGTATTATGTGTATTTATTAATGTGTTTTTATGATGATGACGTTCAAAAGTGCCGTTTAATGGCCTAATTGAAATAAACGTTTTGACTTTAACTTATTCGTAGAGAAAAGCTGTAGACTTCATTCTAGGTTTTCGAAGTACCTAAATCTTAAGTTATCCTAAAATTTTTATGATCGTGTCAAACTGTACTAGTTTAAATAATGCCAAAGTTAGACAGGTTTTCAGACTAATATGCAGTTTCAAATACACAAATTAAAATTCTTAATTCCGGGTGTGAATTGTATATTATACCTAAGTTTCTAAATGTTATCACTAACACTCATATCTCTTGCTTTCTTTCTAAAAACCAGAAACACTTAAACTAAGTTAACACTACCGTCAATCTTACTACAACTTCTCTGCACAGTGGCTAAAATCACGTTATTAACGGTAGACAAAAGCCGGGAGGGGTGTCCAAGGGGTAGGGTTGGGGGTGTTGAACGGGTGCGGATTAAGATTTACTCCAGATATTTGCAGATGAGATTTGAAAGGTATTCAGAATTGTCGCATTCATGGCGTTCCCATTGTCTGAGAGCGAAGCTAATTTTGTACAGCGACTGATTGGTATTTTATGAATTTAATTACTTATTGTGTCAGTGAAGCCGTTTGATACACAAAAAATATATATTATAAACATATTTGGCAATGTTTAGTATCTCAAGTGAACAATTAGATGTTATTTCTTTACCAATCTTGGTTCACTCGTAGAGAGTACTTATGGCATATTTTTCTATTTGCACAAGTAATTTATTAGGTGGTGAAGCCCCAGGGTGTTGTTTTTATTTAATATTTATATTTCGTTGCGAAGATTTATTCTGCTTTTGTTTTGGCCCGCCTTTGTAGCCATATCCATTAAATGCAAATAGATAAAAAGTAGTTAAAACTAAATACTCTATCGTAAACCGCGTATGAAAACATAGATATAGAACTACAGAATCCATTACGCAATAACAATTATGTCCCAAGTTTCCATTATAAACCCTTCACTGCATTATACTTCAAACAATGTCACTCGTAGACAAGTGCTACGAGCAATGGGATGTAGCAGATTGTAGGATCGCGTAGCAATCTCGTAGTAGCGTTGTAGTCTTGGCATAGAAATGTTGTAGCAGCGTCGTCGTAGTTTTGGCGTACGTTGCAATGATGTAGCACCGTCGCATTCATAGCGTAGCACTTACGTAACAGTTACGGCCGTAATTGTAAAGTGTTGAACCAAGCTACGAATTATGAGAATATTGATTCTGCCGTTTATTTAAATCGCCCCTTTTCACCGTGGGAGGTATATTGACTATGCCGTTTTTAAATCCTCGCAACCATTTTAAAGCGGCATTATGTCGATCTCTTTCATATCTTGTGTGTGTGGCGCCCCCTGGTGCATAAAGCAGGCTTCCCACTGTCAATATTATGTTGGTCGTTGTGGGGTGGCGATATTCACTTTTTTTTCATTTTTGAGTTCCAGTAAGTATAGAAATCAAGGCCAGTAAAAATACCTATTCATCTATTTTTTAATTGCACTATTGGAATTAGAATTAGTTTTCAGGTTAAAGTTGAGTTAGAAAAATACTCAACTTCAAATTAATTAAGTAATTCAGAAATCTGAGGTTTATCTTCTTTTGGAATACATAATTTCACAATCTCATTTTAAAACGTAGCCTGTATACATATGACTTCTAAACTCAACCGTTAAATGCGGCGCTAAAGCCAAGTACACAAGTACCATACCTTATAATGCCTTGTCCAAACGCGTCGCCGCGCGGCAAAAAATGCGTCTAGCGCTTCTCGTACCGCCGCGGTATTATAGCGGCAGTCGAGCGGCATCCATAGCTCGCACGCTGATTTGACAGATTAAAATAGTTTTGCCAGATACCTAGCTGGTTGAAAAAAATGGAGGATTAGATTCAATTAACCCACCCACGATACAGGAGAAATTCCTAGTGTGGGGCAAAGTTTAAAAAAAAAAAAAAAATAGTTCATCTCATAGATTTCCTGCCTCCTACTTCATCAGATTGCTTATACGTTGACTTGTCCGGGTTTTTTGATACAAGACAATATCTTTTTTTATTTTCTAATTTTAATGAGTTACAAGTTAGACATTGTCTCCCTTCTCCTCTTTTTATAATACCCCACAAAATTAACTACACTTACCGAACAGTGGTCTTTAATTATTAAAACTGAAATGCGTTCATTGTCCATTAACAAAAACAAAAAAAAAAAACAGGTAACATCATGATATCTATCGAATTATTTTTATTCTTATTCGTTTATAAACAATAAAGAATTTCCTGCAGCCTTTTTGTTGCGGGTTACTGGGTGGGTTACTTACACAGTTATGGTGGGTTATGGAGGTACAGACGCCAGCACATCAAACTACCCGAAACTGACAAATTTTCTCAATCAACCTTAAACTTAACACTTCAGAGATAAAGTTGAAAATCTATTGAAGAAATTTGACAGATTGTTGTAGCTTGATGTGCTGGCGACCGAACTATAGGCATTCGCATCATGTAAAATACTGGTACTCAGATGCACCCGGTAAGACTGAAAGCTGAACCCAACATACTCGTAATATGTTTAGTTGGGAAAAAGCTATGCAGATTTATTTGTGTTGCCGATATTTCTGTTTTTTATAAACGCATTTTTCCTTTATAACATGTTTTCCAGAATTCAAAAGTAAAATCATTACAGTCCTATTCTTTCAACTCGTTGCTCGTATTCTATTTCCACAGCGCGTATCGCGGGAACAATGCGTGCTTCAACCGTTTCCCGCACGTCGCCGGCGCCATTGTCGCGTCCGCGTCATCCGCTGGGGACCGTGTGTCCGGGGGTTTAGGGATGCTGAGCGACGGCTTTGTAGGTGGACTAGGTAGATAGATGAGTGAGATAAAACTTGATTTGTTTCGTTGAATCTGATGCGCAGGTCGTTAATTTCATGAGTCAATTTGCTTTAAATCACATCACACATTTAGTTAATTGCATGAATTTTAAATTGATTTTTAAGCTACTTCAAAAAGCCCCATTTAAATTTTGTAAAGAATGAAGATGAAGAACTTGGAGATATACAGCAAACTAGATATGGACTGGTTGAAATTTTTGGGGTTTTTTTTACTAAATAATATAACCGACTTCCAAATAAAAAGCACTACAAAGTACAAAATAACTTTAGTTTTGGAAGTCGGTGTCAAAAAACAAACGAGAAACTCTGACTTCCAAATTTATTATTTTTTTAAATTAAATTACGTTTCAGGAATTCACTGGAGGATAAAATCTATTTTTAACCTGAAGTGAATTTCTTTAAACGATAAAAACACGGTTGAACATGGTTAAGTATCTACTGTTAAACTCAATACGGAACCATTATCACAAATATGAATACGTTAGAACAATTTACGTAGTGACGCGGGTATCTCTCGCAGGAATAGAGTAACGTAGGCAGAAACTGTGTGATGTGTGGACAATTGTTTTTTAAAGATGAAGATTTTTCTACATTCAAGTTCAAAAAGCAGTGTTATGCTCGTACCTCAAAAATATTTGTTGTAAGTCCCTAAAATCAATCTTAGACATTAAAGTTTGATTAGACTTATCATGCAAGTAAGTAATAGTGAAATTCTATCTGAGAAAAAAACGCGGTTTTGTGGATAACGAATAAATTCTGCCAATTTTTTTCATTTTTGAAACATGCAAGTTAAATTTTTTTTAAGAATTATCCTGCAAATCCTTATTTTATAAAACTTTTGAAGTTCATCGGAATGTCGTTTAATTTAGCCAGATATTCGTATGTAGACAGGTAAGTCTCCTAAGTAAACCAAGTCTCAATTTCGATCCCAATGTTTGCTCATTAGATCTGCAGCAGACTTCTCGTTTAGCTGTCTAGAACAAGTGTGTGTGAAGTGTGTGACAAAGTTTTAGGAAAAGAGGTGAAGAATTAAACGAAAATAGAAGGATTTGTAGGGATGTTATTGCTGCAAATATATTTACGACGTGATGTTCATTTAACTTTTATCAAATCATGTAATCAATCAGATAAATCATGAAATGACAATATATTTATTTTCTCTTAATATTTTTTTACACGTCAAACCTCTTTGTCGTGTAAAAATATTAAAAGAAAATAGCTGAGAAAGGAGCTGGCATAGCCTCCGGCCATTTTTTTTTTTTCGAAAACGTATTTAATGAAAAAACTCAGAGATGTAATGCATTTTTCATCTTATCTTTTTGAGGTTCATAAACACAATACCCAACAACACACTAACCTAAGGAAATGTATTTATGTAAGTGTAATTAGATATCATCAAAATAACTCTAAGATAGGTACAATTCCAATTTTGCACACACAATATTTTTATTTTTCACTTCATTTGACTATACCGAAACGCCATATCGGATACGCATTCAAGCACGTATCGCCGATCTTCAATCGAGTCGAAATGGAACACGTCCCGATGTCTCACAAAGAGGAATATTTAACATGAAGTGCGTGAGTTCTACCTTGTAGGGATTCGTGTTTTGTGCCTTGCTTGACGTACAACTCGAAAGGCATTGATAGGCAAGTCAAATAAGGAACAAACGTGTCTCAAAGGCATTTCAATCTATGGGAAGGCACAGCATGCAAGGATAGACTCATATTCTGAATGGTCAATGGGAAGAGACATGTGGCTTGTGTCATAGCGACAAAAAAAAAAGATTTGGCGACTAAAATAATTTAGCGACTTATCCGACGACTTTTGGAGTATAAATCAAAACAGTTTTAGGGCCAGTAATAGATACATTTTTGGTGACTTGAAACAGAATTATACAGTACTAAAATATAATGATGTATAAATTAAAACCTTATTAAGTAGGTATATGCTCTAGCTAGTTATTGAAAAAAAATGTAAACGTATTTTTTTTTCAAATTTAACTAAGTTTTACATTTTTTTTACTCCAGCTCTAGTTAAAATGCACTTTTCGAGTGCAGTGTGAAATAATTTTATTAAAAATTTAGCTAAAAACCAAGTTTGTTGTTTAAATTTGCTTACAAAATTTATTTATGGTTTCAGAATCAGTTTTAGCGACTTTGTAGCGACTCGAATGTACAGGAGTTAGCAACACTGCGTAGGCCTTCCAATTTGTCGCCGGATTGCGCTCAGTATCTGTAGACATTGTGATGAAAGTTGAATGATAGAAGGACAGCTGTATTTAGATTTGTGATGCATTGTTTTTTTATTAATAACTAGCTGTCGCCCGCGGCACCGCCCCGTGAATGTCGAAAATTATCCCAAGATAAAAAGTATCCTATGTGTCATCCGTTTAGATCCGTTAAGATCCGTTCTGACGAGATTGAGTAGCAATCCAAACTTTCGCATTTGTAATATTAGTATAGATTAATTAGTTTGGACCTATACTAAAGAGTTATACTTCGAACAAGTTTAATGTTAATGAATCACGATGTAAATGTTCTTCTGAAAAACACAAAATATCTGTCTGTCATTCCCCAACCACGAGTATATTAGAGAATGCAGCCAGTCTTACTGCGAAACTGGGTTAGTTTGTTACCTACTCTCTCACGCCTAAATCGCCCAACCGATTTTGATGAGTTTTAGTACAGAGAAAGATGGGACCCTAGAGACGATAATAGCTTCTTTAACGCGATAAACTAAAAAATGACGATTTAGTGCAGCCCTATCTGCAGCAATGAGCACTTTCATTGACTAAAACATCAGGAAATGATGTTTCAACCAAGCTCCATGTTTGATAGGGATACCTGTGACGATACGTGTACCGAATCACACGTTTCGTAATATTTAAATTCGAGAGTGGGTTTGCGTGTTCCATCCATCGGGAATCGGGAAGCAGTGACACGCTGTCGACACGCGATACTCCCGCCGCGCGCCGCAGAATGAGCGTCATTTTTATTCGCGTTCCGAATTTGAAAATTGTAATTGAAATTTTGGTTTCGGTGCCAGCTACACTACAGACTATGATTTGATTAAAAAACAATTTTATTAAAAAAAATAAAATCGTTTTTTTCTCTTCTAATTGCATAATACGATTGCCATTTTTACTCTCGTTCCTAATTTAAAAAGTGTAGATGAATAGCTGTTTATGGTGCTTGTAGCATCAGCTGTAATTTTGAAAATGATGATTTTTTTATAAAAAATTTAGCACAGTAACGTATTTTTTTCGCTTCTATTTAAATAATGCAGATTTTTTCGCCGCGTAGGTAGTATTTTTAATTCGAGAGCGGTTTTCTGTGCTCCATCTATCGGGATTCAATGATACGCATTCATCTATCGGGATTCATATGGAGGTGGCTAGAGAGATAAACCAATTAAAAAATACTAATAGCGTGGGTGACGATGGAATTTGCACAAAAGTTATAAAAAATGTATCCTCGACAATTGCAACTCACTTATGCTACATAATAAACTTGAGCATTTCTAATGGAATCTACCCAGATAAGCTTAAAACCTCGATTATTACTCCACTACATAAAAAAAATGACAAACGAATTATGGGAAACTATAGACCCATAGCGTTGATCCCCATCTTTTCAAAAGTATTTGAAAAAGTCATATATAGCCGACTTTACAATTATTTAGAAAACCATACAATTTTAGTAGACGAACAGAAAGGTTTTCGCAAGGGTAAAACGATTAATATGGTCATTTATGACTTACTTAAAACTATTTTGACAACCATGGACAAAAGTAACCCAATATGCGCTATCTTCATGGATATGAGCAAAGCCTTCGACCGTGTTGATCATAAGATTTTGATTCACAAACTAAGTATGTATGGCATTAGAGGTAAAGCACTAGATCTTATTTCTTCATATTTATGCAACAGACATCAAATACTAGAAATTACACAAATATGTCAAAAAACACGTAATGAGGTTCAACATAGATCACTAAAAAAACCCGTAAAATTTGGAGTCCCGCAAGGCAGCGTATTAGGCCCTTTATTATTTTTAATATATATTAATGATCTTCCGAAACACATTACTCAACCAATGGTACTTTTTGCGGACGATAGTACAGTAATTATTAAATGTGACAACGAAACAAATTACGAAAATGTAGTCAATCAAACATTGTACACAATAATTCAATGGCTATCAAACAATAACCTGAAAATAAATATGGACAAAACGAAAATTGTACACTTTCACCAAAGAATACAGCCCAAAGTCATTAACGTCAGTTACGAAGGCAAGACAGTGTACCCTGTGACAGACACAAAATTTCTAGGAATTTATATTGATAATAAACTATCATGGAGAACACATTTAGAGCATGTCTGTAAGAATGTTAATAAATCCTCGTTTGCTCTCTACAAACTTTCGAAGATTGTCAACACAGAAAGTATTTTAGCCGCCTATCATGGACTTGTTGCACCTATTCTAAGATATGGTGTAATATCCTGGGGTAACTCGGTTGAAAAGGAATCGGCTTTTAAAGCTCAAAAGAAATGTATCCGCGCAATTTGCAATCTCGACTTTACTACAAGCTGTAAACCATACTTTAAAAACTTAAAAATTTTGACATTACCTTCATTATATATTTACGAATTGAATCTGTTTGTGAAATCAAATCCTAAATATTTCAAGACTGCTTTTAAAAGCCATTATAGACAGTTACGTGACCAAAAAAGATTAGAAATAGTAATACCGTATGGGAAAACAGCCTTGGTCAATAAGAGTGTTCTTTGTATGGCATCTCTGATATATAACAAATTGCCTGACGATTTAAAAAAGTTACCCATTCCACAGTTCAAGTCAAAATTACACAAATTCCTAACTGACAGATGTTACTATGATGTCCAAGAGTATCTACAGGAAAAAAATATTGTAATCTAGTGTTAAGTATTTCAATCGATGTTGCTTATATGTATAACAATAACTTATTCAATTATAATTTTGTGTGACATCCTATAATAATTTATTATGACCTGTATTTAATCAATTTGACATTTAGTATAACACCTTGTGATAATTTAATATGACCCTGTATGTAATGAATCTGACAATCATAACGACATTTTATGATAATTCAATATGACCTTGTATGTATACTAAATCTGACATTTCAATTTGTTATTTAGATGGTGTAATTTAGCTTCAATTAATTTGTGAGTCTTAAAGTCGTAATATTTGCACACCATCAGGTAATAGTACAGTGTATCTATCGTACATTATTTGTAACACCTTTATCAACCTGTATTATGCAAATAAAATATTTGATTGATTGATTGATTGATTTGATTGATTTGACGCTGTTGATAGACGATGCTCCCACAATGGAGACAGCGCCATTATTTAAAATTCTCGGTCTGAGTTTGTAAATAGTTGGAATATTAACATTGGTAGAGATTGGATGTGAAATGGTTTTGTAGTAGAAATAAAATAGTTCGTATTATCTCACGTGTCATACATTAAATTTGTATTTAAAACATTTGAAAACCAACGATAGTCTTATAAAATATGCTGGGAGCACAATTTAGATAGAAACAATTAAGATAGTTGAAGACCATCGAAAGGTTTATAAAATAAACAGAAATTCGGGGTACTTTTTTTTTTTCTTTTTTAGGGATGGGAAATCATCAAATGACTTCTTCCGCTCTGGGTGGAGCGGAAGGGCGTGTCAGACTCTTACTGACTAAAACCCATCCGTGTTCCTTCTTAAGCCTTTGCGTTCCAGGGCCGCGGTGACTCTTTCGAACAAATTCCGCAACCCTGGCAGGCTCTGGCCCTAGCGGGCCCCGTCTTTTCTGCTGACATCTCCTTGAGGCGCGCGTGAAACACAACGCGCCATCGACCCGGGCCTGGTGGTGATCGGACAGCGAGCCACCTAACGCTCGCCGTCCGCAGGCCCGCGCCTATGGTGGCCAGGGATCGCCCTGCGACTCTCGACGCCCGGGGCGTCTTCTCCTGTAGTGACGGTTGGGGCGAAGGCCTTGCCTTTCCCTCACGCGGCCCGCCTCCTCCTTCGCTAGCATTACTGCTTCGCAGAAGGAGGTGACCGCTTCCCAAGCCTCCTCGCTCCGGACCATGGGTTCAACCAGGGCCGGACGCGAGAGGTCGCCGCCGCCGATCGCTCGATGAGGACACGGCGGTGCTCCGCCCAAGCAGGGCAGACCTCCACCGTATGCTTCACCGTGTCCTCCCGCCTAATCCGAAGCAGGTACCTCCCGAAACAGCCGTGTCCGGTAAGTACCTGTGTCAGGCGGAAGGTGAGGACGCCGTGGCGCCTCTTCAGCCACTCCTCAAAGAGGGGCCTTACCGCCGCAATCGTGGCGTGCTCAAAATTCGGGGTACTAGGAGTACAATTTTAACATCAAATACTTGTACGATGGTGAAAATTACGGCTACATTATTTCCATACATCACAATTTTATTGTAAAAGAAAAGTGTATAAAAAAGTTAGCATACAAACCGACTCCCGGGCGTCATTGAGCGGTGTTGTCTACGGTGTAGCACCGTAGCGGCGTAGCGTCGTAGCGTCGTAGCGGCGTAGCTCGTACCTTTATTGCCTACGAGAGGCTACGACACAAAGAAACTGCGCTACGCGGCTTTGAATAGAAAGTACAGGGATGCAGGAAGCACAGGGTTGAAAGTGGAGGAGGCAAAATACATTAGAAATAGACATAGGTAGTGTTGGTGTTGTGAATTTTTAAATAACTTGTGTTTTCCCGTCGACTTTATCCTGCTGTTTCACTCCCTTGGCATATCCCACAGAAGCCGTACATTTTATCCGGATTTTAAATAGTCTTTGAATTCAGTGATATAGTGTAGTTTCGTCTATAAGTAAAAGTACCCTTTAATAAAAATCGTTATAATTGGCATTTTATGTTACTGAGTACACTGATATCTATTTTAGAGATTTAAACAACATTATATTATTACTAATTCATGTTGTTTGTCGACTCGCATTGTTTTTGTTGCTTGGAAATGTATTTTAAAACAAGGTGATCGGTCACTTACAAATTTTCATACCTCACCAAAACATTTTCCATTATCAAACCACCAGATTGCTTATCAAATACTTTTCACAGCTCCTTGTCGTATGCTTTGACGAAACGTAAGCGTCGGTGTGGCATTGTGTTGCGATACGATAACGCTTTTATTATTATTAGCCTCCGCGAGCCGGGGGGTAGGCAGTAACAGTCGGCACATCATAAAAACATCGCTTTAGAAGAGATTTTGAAAGGTACCTTCTACTAGGTTTGAAAAGAGCGACTTCCAAATATCATTTTGAGATAGTCACATTATTTTAAATATTACCAACTTTCAAACTCCGGGCTGTCACAGAGAAATACCTTATGGAAAAACCTAATGACACTTTTTACCCGACCTGTATGTATGTTATATGATGTAGGTACCCTTATGTGTTTAATAATCACTTTATTTGCCTCGTTAAATTTTTATGGTTCCGAACATCCGTAAGAAGCGGAACCCTTATAAAATCGCTCGGGCGTCTGTCTGTCTGTCCGTCTGTCGCAGCCAATTTTCTCCGAATCTACTTGACCGATTCTGTTGAAATTTAGTAGGTTTACACACACATATGAACTTCTGTGACCCAAACACGGACGCGTTATGTAAATAAATACATTTTGAGTATGGGAGTCAATTTTGGGAGACAAACTAAATTTTTTCTAAATCAAATCAAATATATTGTGAGGTTATAAATATTTTTTTCATAATTTAAAAATAAATAGTTTCGAATTTATTCAAGAAATTAGACGAGAATTTACCATTCCTCCCTTATTTCCGAAACTACAAAGCCAAAAGTTTTGAAAAAAGTAAAATGCAGATAATAGTTCATTACCTATAGATTACAGGAAAACCTAAAAGCAATCTATAGTCTAAAAGAAACATGTTCCAAAAATGAAATTTGGAATTTGTTTGTAATTCGTTGCACGCGAGTCCCGCTCGCACTTGGCCAGTTTTTCGACTCTTACGTTATCAATAAAAAGTGGTGCTAGCGAGAGCCATGCAGGGAGTTACATAATTAATAATGTCATTATGTATACTAACTACTCACGTTATTGCTTCTATAACAAGTCACGTTATAACAACTTCTTTGATTAAGGAGGGAAACTCAAGACGTCGCGAACTCATTAATATTACACACTAAGTACACACAATTAGCGACTTCACACGCGTGTGGGGTGTATGTTTATTTATGAAGCTTTAAATATGTCTTTCTTAATGATATACAGTTATAAAAACAAGTCAATTCCGGAGGAATCAAGCTATTCTTAAGCAAATTAGTTACTGCAGTTAAATATTAAGTTGGATTTAGTCTGAGTGGAGTGATGTACTCTAAAAAATAAAACTGGGTGTCTCTTCAATTTAGAATCAAACACCAAAACTAAAAGTACTTACATAAAATGTTACTCAAAAAAAACTGTACCAATGCAAGTTTATACTATTTATAACAAAAAACTAAACAAACATGCACCGAACAACAACCTATCAAATAAAAATCCAAATAACATCCATACATTGTCACCACACTCTCCAGCAAAAAAAAGTCCTTAAAACGATCCACGATCGTTCATTCAAGCGTCATTACATTCATTTCGTTCATTACATTCACTCGGTCATAATACTGTCGTTATCTGGAGATGGATCTGGTTAGGAAATTGGGTACATTCAGCTTTCTGGTTGGCTGGGCTGCTTGATTACTGTGCCGTGGTTCCGGATTCGATGCAGGAGTCTGTGATGGTTTTCTGGCCATTTTTAAACTGTGAGGTGACGCTTTGAAAATGAAAATGGAATATTGCTCCTGAATGAAAAAGACAGTCTAAATGATGGTGGTGGTAATATCTTACCCTATATCCTAAGACATATCCCAACACAGCACATTCGCAAGAAGTTGGTAGAATCATCACAGCGTTAATTCGTTGGATTCGTTTTTTTCTTAATAAATTTGTTTATGTGTATGTAATTGTGCCTTTAGTTTTTCTTTAAGTTGCACCTGCCATGTTGTCACTGCACCACCCTAAGGTCGACTGGTAAATAGTGCCTAAGGCATTAAGTCCGCCTTTGAACAGTGTTTTTACTAGTGCATAAAGTTTTAGTAAATAAATAAATATCCACCAAGTCAACTCCACCTCGAATCATCAAACTGACAGTTTATAGTGTTATTTCTTGGGTGTTCTGTTGTCTTGTTGAATGGGAATATGAGCCTTCAACTTAAAATCGGTTTCTGTAAAACTGATAACTCAAAACATTATGTCTGTGCTCAATGCCCGTTGTCAAATCTTATGGCCAATGCAGTGATTTTTTGGACCGGACCTTACTGGACGTGAGATTTAAAATTAGAAAAAAGAGAAAATAACTCAGACGCAGAAACTCTGCGTTGAATGGTGGTCCATGAAACCCAGAGTTTATGAAAACTGAAATTATTTTGTTTGTTCTATCAGTACTTAAAAGCTCAAAGCTTCAGCCACTACAATATTTAAAAACATATCAGTCATACTCTCAAAACTTTTCTATTTCACCTGCCTTTTAAATCCCGTGAACCGTGTTTGACGGTACTGCGTAGTGCATAGTGCACAATGCACATACGGCCTAAAAGCAATGTCAGTCATTAAACATACGCCATTTTTGTTTTTATTTTTGAATGGAAACTGGTTGCGGACGTCATTCGCCGTTTTTGTTTTTATTTTTAAAGAGAAAGGTTGCCAACTTGCTTATCGTTTAAAAAAAGGCATTTGAAAAAGGTTTTGATTCAATATTTGGCGTGTCACGAAACTCATTTACGCTCTGAATGGTTAGGAAAATCAGTATGGAAAATTCTTCAATTTTTTTTTATTTATGAACAATTACTTAAAGATTTTGCATCAGGCAATGGAACTTAACGTATAGCGAGACCTGGAAACCTGGTATTTAAATATACCAAATCTTTTAAAAAAAGTTAGAAATAGTTTTATCCTAGATGAAATTTAATTTATCATCATCTTTGACTAGCTATTTTTCAAGAGGTCGGCTTCCCAATTTTAACTACCAAACTTTGATTGAATGAACTAAAACATCCGCCCAAGTCGCTTAAACATCTACCATCTGTCAATCAATTTCCCAAAACTCAAACACATCCAACATCCAATAAAATCGTCATGAAGAAATTAATCCTGGCACAATGAGGTAGCAATAAATCATACCTCTTTGAGAGCGCACTCGTGGGATAATCTGTGCGTTTTAAAGCTGTCATCGGCTTAGCGCCTCCCCGCCTCCCCTTGCCCCAACCCCCTAGCGCCTAGCGTCGGTAGCGAGGCACTTCACGTGCGTTTTGACGCGATTATCATACCCCGCCGGTATCTGTGCGCAATATTGTTTGCGGTGTAGAATAGGGAAGGATTGGACGTGGTTCTGTGCAATTGAAGAAATGAAAACAAGTTAAACAACATAAAAGTTTTAGAGGTTTATAATTTTGCATGCGCGTCAGTTCCTTTCTTTTTTTTAGTATTTTTGTTCTTGTCTTTTCTCGCAAGTTTTGCTGAGATTGTTAGTTCCAATTTAGTAAAAATATAGATTTCTTGTCATAATCCATCTGGCATATATATTGTTTGTCTTCAGAACTACGCTATATATTACGTCACGAAGTAATTTTTAGCAAGAAGGAGAGGTGATGACTAATTCTAATAATTTCGTCTTGGGACGGTCTTTTACATATTCTGAAAGCAACAGTTTCTACAACTTCGTTTATTTACTTCTTTAATCAAAGGCTCCAACGTCAAAAAAAAAAATTAAGTACAAAACACATCGTCAAAAGATTTTTCGCTCAACATCACCGCATCCATCCTCAGACTCATATTTTCTTCCCACATCCTCTTTTCTCTTTCACCGCCCGCGGAGCGGTTTTTGAATCTGCTTCCTTTGTGACGGTTTTAATATGGAAATTAACGTTCGCTGCCGTGTGACGAAACACCTCCACAACCATATCATTTACCACTCCCCACACATCTTCACCACCCTTATTCCGAAGAAATAAAGTCGAATTTCCTCTGAATGTTTCCTATTAAAAACGTGGTTTTACCGCTCAACGTTGGGCGAATTTGTCGCTAAAATCCACGCGTAGCTGTGAGCCGCCTAATTGAATTTTTTATGTACTTTTACAGTGGGTTTGATTTTTTTTTTCACTGTGAATTCGTGTGTTTAATTCGTTGCTGTCGGTTTACGCTGGGCTTTATTTTTTATGCAACTTTTCAAGCCTTTTACTTAATGGGTAACTGTAATTTCGTTGGCAAAAATCGGAATCGTTTGTCTAGTTTTTTCCCAACTAAATGTGTTGGGGTCGGCATCGGGTCCAATTGGATGCTGCTGAATACCAGTAGCTATTTTACTTAAAACGACTGCCTACCTTATCTTCACAAGCCAATAACTGCATAATATAACGATGGCAAAACTGGTTGTCAGGCTTTTTAGGCCTAAAATGTATGTATTTAAACTTCTTTAATTCTTTATTGTACACCATAGCAACTTATATTAACAGTGAAGAAAAGTTCATGTACAAAAGTGAGCTTAACTCAAAGTGAGTGATAGAGGGATCACAATAGAGGGTAGGATCCAGTGCACGTTAAAATACTACATATTTTACAATACCTACATAAATAAAACTTCATGTACAAATGTATTTATTTAAACTTCATGCACTTCTGGCGGACTTAATGCCTTAGGCATTCTGTACCGGTCAAGCAAGGGTGGAAAAGAGATACATGCTCCCATGTTATCTCTTTTCTACCCTTGCATTGATTTAAGCACAAAAAATTACCAAGGTTTTCAACACAATTAATTGTTAAGCATAGTCATTGGTCTTAGATGAAAATGAATCTCCATTTTAGTTTTTCGCCATGGTTTAAAAAACTCACAGGTACCTACTTCAAACAACCGTAGCCTACCTACATGTCTATTATTGTATTTTTGTTCTCTACACTGCTATACAATCCCATCCTATTCAGAATGTTTCCGAGCTACAATACGTAACGATTCCAATTTATTCCAGTCTACATTTGTTCCGCATATCGTGTAACTGTGCGCCTACGTGTTTGTTTTGTATGGAAACCTTTTGAGGTTTTATTTTTGAAACCGACATTTTTGTTTGACGCAAAAACAGACAATAATTATAACTTACATTGTAACTAACTATCTTCAAAAAAGCAGAGGGTTCTGTATTCGTCTCTTTATTTTTAACAAACTTTAATTAAATGTTTCCTTAGTCTGCCTATATTTTATCCCTATGTAGCATGTCTTAAGTTCAAGTAGCGTCGTTGCATCTTTTACATAAGTAGTTTCAACAAATAAATAAAAACATTCTCCAACATTCAACCAACATCAAAAATCTCACACAAAATGTAACAAAATCCCTTGTCCTCAATATTAAAAACGTTACGAACATTTAAACGCAGACTTGGGGCTGTACCCGCCATGTTTGCTCATCGTCGCGCACGTAAGATTCACGCTTCGTATCAACTGTTTGAATAGAGATACACCACTCTGAATTTATTGTGAACATCCCCCCAGCATCCCCCTCCCGCGCTATATTGTGGCAAATCCGATATATATCGCTTTCACTTCAAACTCAGTGATATGGTAATGTGACATTTAATTCGTATGCCACCCTTATTAGAGACGTGCTTTGTTGTTGATTCAATAGTGTGGGGGCTGCGATTAAAGGATTGGAAATTAATGAAGGCTGTGTGGAGGTTTTAAAGGACTTGAATTGTTGAACTTTCACGTTCATACACCCGAACAGCAGTTTCGCCACTTTTACCAGTCCGGTGCGGCGGCATTCACGGCTGTTAGCTACATTCAATTGAACATACCTAATAAGTATAGCCATATGAAGTTCAAACACGAAAATCAAAAACACACACAGAAACCGAGTTGAAATTGAAAGAAAATGCCAACGTTTCGTTTAAAAGAGACTCAAAAAATTATATTCCGCCGGGCGAGCCGCTTCGAAAAAGGAACCAAAACCAAATCCGCAGCGAGCTATCGGAATGCGGATGTATCGTCATTCGAATATTGCCAATAAAACACCGATGAGCTGAAAAATCGATGTGGACAGACGAACCGATACCGCGGATGTAGAACGTCACTATATCACTCGCTAGCATAGAGCACGGGATTGACGCACCGTTGGCGACTAGAGGCGGCGCGGGCGCGCGGCGGTGCTATTGAAATTCATGACGATGGATGTGCTTTGAGTGCATGTTTTGTCATTTTCTTCATTCAATTGTGTCAGTTTCAGTAAGTCATTTTTTCTCGTCCTGTTTCCTTGCCTGATGATAAGCAATGATTTGGTCAGCGATGGAGCAAGCATTGCCCCGAATGAATGAGTCTATTGATCTATTCTGTCAGCACCTCACCTTGTAAACTTAGGCGGAGTGTGCATGAAGTGAACTGTCATTCCATCTTGTTTGTACGGATTGACAGCTCACTTCATTATCACTTTACCTAAGTTTACACAGTGAGACGTTGACAGAATGGACCCGGCAGTTCCTTATTGCCACTAAACGGTGACACGCTAGGTTTGTATTGCGTTGACTGTGCCTTGTCTAGCAGCAGTCGAGGTATTGTTCTGTGTTCGCAACGGTAGAGGCAGTTTGAGTTTGAAATATTTTGTTCTATTTTGATTTTGATGGTGTTGTGACGTCACGCGTCACTGCGTTGTTAGTTAACATGGCGTTAATTAATACTCGTGCAAACAGTATCTACCTACGGCTTTATTATGTTGTATTCAGTTTTTTTGTACAGAATTGTTTTGTATAATTACTGTAACTGAGTTTAATTAATGCTTTTTTATAGGTAATGAAGTTAGACCCTAAAAGGAACTTACTAATTTTCCTTCAAAATAAAAAAAAAGTTTAAATTCCAGTTTACCTATCTCAGATTAAGTGCCATGAGTGTCAAAACCTAGTCAAAAATGAATGAGAATTCAGAATGAAAGAAAGGAGAAAGAGATATCAGAATGCGGACATTTTTTGAAATACAGGAACTGCCCCTCTGAGTTCTTAGGGGCTGGTCATTTATCTCACAATTTTTCCTGTCTATCCAAGAAAAATGACGACACCTTTTTCTATCTACATAACCACCTCACGCTCACAAATATACCTAAGTTCCATCTCCCATTCCTTCACAGACAAAGCGTTTCCTTTACTTGCGAGTACGTCGCAGTGGGTATCTCATCAACACAAATGCAGTACTTAGACATAATAGCGTCGGACTCATTGTTCGTGGACGAGCGCCGCGATAATCACCGGCCGACCGTCTCGTTCACTCGTACAGTCGTTCGGTTGTTCAGTCGTTCACTCTGCACTCGCGCTTGGCAGAGATTGGCGCGTTTACACTGTACGATTTTATCTGTCGAGGAACTGGGAATCGTATCGTGGTACCTATGGAAAACGATCCATGATTTACCTATGTGTAATTCTTAAATACTTGATTACGGTGTATCATCTTGGGACAGAGCCACCGGAAAATTCTGTGGGAAAACTATTAATGGTACTTATCAGTTGGAGAAAAGATCCATTCAACTATTTCAGGCCACATACATATCCTCTGTTTTATGAGAAAGCCGTTACTATAACACATGCAATAAAAACCACATCTATTAAGAAAATTTATTGAGAAATACACTTATCTCACGTCCAAATCGTGTCATATAAAGTGCTTCAAACACCCCTCTTTCAAGTGCATCGCATCTCATTCATATCACGATCCCCGGTAGGGCTCACGGCTCACTCGCTCATTTGCGAATTGATTTACATTCTTACACGAATTCTTTTGTTGCAGGATGAGTTCCGTTCAAGAGGAGAAGGCTCCTACCGAGGCACCGAACAAGACGCATGTGAGGGAACTGAGGAATACGGAACTGGTGTCCCGCCTGCTTGCTGCCACACCGCCATACCTCTACAGCGCTTTACCGCTTCAGCCCCACGCGTTCTTCTTCAGCGAAATGCTGCGGTCTTTTGTGAACGCTCGACACGGCTGTAGACCTCCACATTACCATCGCCGCTTCAAGCGCCGCACACACAAATACTTCGCTGAAAACGAAAACGATTGGCGGCGTGAGTGGCCCAAACATGAGGAAGAGAAGAAAGAGCCTGAGACACGACCAGAAGTGCCTCTGGAGTTAACTGTGGATAAGCATTCCAGGGTCCGTGAACCGTCACCGAGGAGGTTATCGCCTAAGGCCGAACAAGCGAAGCCGAGTAGTAGCCCTGGGCCACTAGGCAGACAGTCTTCCTACGTAGACGTTGGGACAGAAGAGCTTCCGAAACCTTCCCCTTGCGTTGGACGAGGAGCTGAAGCTTCATCTGTACCGCAATCAAATCTTATCCTTCCCCCTCCACCACCGATGTGGTATCCACCTCTCTACAACCCCGGAGGCTTCGGGGTAGACCCATTAAACTTCTTCATAGATCTGCGCGTATCTGGACACATTTATGATAGAAAACGGGCTTTAGCTGAAGGTATGGAGAATAACCAAGAGGCGAGGGAAGATTCTGGATTAGACAAGAGGCTTGGCAGGGATTTCGGACAGCGGCCTCGGCATGTGTCGGCTTTTTCGGTGCCTGTTCGTTCTGGCAACATGGCTGTTGAACCGGAAAAGTACTTCGATCACTCTGGTCCGAAACCAGCAGGTAAAGTGAATGGTACTTCGCATATTATGAGGAACCTGAAACGGGTGTATGAGGATCTCCACAATTTGCAAGATGTGAAGGAAAATGCTAAAATGAGCAAACATGATGACACCAAAGCAGAATCGTCAGATGTGGATGATGATGACATTGTAGATTAAAATGATTTAAATGCAATTTTAAAATGTATAGCTTTTAATTAAATAACTATGTGATACATGTTTTAAATATAATCTCTTATGCTATATACTTATTATAACAAATTGATCTCAGTGTCTAGTCTGTATAATAATATCTTATTACCTTTTATGATAATAACATATCTTAAATATGAAAATGTTGTACTTATAGCTATGATTATTCTATTAAAATGATCTTCGTCAATCTATCAAAATTGTTTTATTGAAAATTTTTCTTCTATACCCAATCTTAAGAGTAAATAAATTGCAGGCAATCAGGAGACAAACTGAGTGTTCCATTAAAAGTTGAAAAGATTATAGGTTGACACTTAACTAGTGGACACAGTAAATTCGAGTTTCTCAGTCACCTCCACGTCAAATAGTTGTCGAATATACTTACATTAGAGTTAAAAAGCTAGGTATCTGGCGAAACTCTCACACGTGATTGCATGGTATCGTTTATCTAATGTTTCCTAATAGTTGTCGCTGTCACTGCGGCGAAGCTGTCAACATCCTCGGGCACCACGGCCTGTCATGCAGTCGCATAGCGCGGCACGCAAACATCAACGACATTATCCAACGCACTCTTGTTGCCTTACCAGCCTTCTTAGAACCCAATGGCCTGGCACGCGACGATGGCAAGCGACCGGACGATATGTTCCCATGGAAGATGGGTAGGCCTGTAGTGTGGGACGCTACTTATGTCGATACTCTTGCGCCATCCCATCTTCCTAGCTCGTCGTTCTGTGTTGGTGCTGCCGCTGCGGGCGCTGCGGCTGCGGAACCTCAAGCGGCGGAAATATAATAACCTTGTTGGCAATAATATTACCGCCAGTCTTTTGGGCTCACTTCCATTTGACAGCGATGCGGATGAATTTTTTGACGCCATATTTTAGTTAGGAGTTTTTATTTTTATTTTATTTGTATATAGTTAGATTAGTATTTAAAAAATAAAAATAATTAATTAATATTTAATAGAATAAAATAACGGATTACTCTTTTATTAAAAGTTACAACATTATTTTTAATACCTAAAAATACTTTTTTCCCCGTAGCAAAACGAAGGAAGGAAGGACTGAGAAGCCTTTGCTCAAATGTAAGACAGTAGCTACCGGCTCATTAAAACAAAAACCATCAAAACTCAACATGCCGCGCCCGTGGAGTTTCTCTAAATCAATTTGATCCTTAAGGTATTTGGGTTAACACGATGCCCCATGGCATGGGCGCCGGTAGGATTATTTTTAGGGGAGTGCATCTTCAGACCTCCCCCGCCCCTCGAAGAGATTAGGTTTTCATTTGCCGATACTAACTTTGTCGATATATTTAGAAAATATTGGGAGCACAGAAGAGGTATTTTAAGCGCGAGCCATAAGAACTCAAAAATTACACTAGTTTAAAAATATTTTTTTTTTAATTGGTCCTTTTGACAATTCCATACTTTTTTGAAGGTTTTCGACGCACTGAGCTCAAATGTAACGTACAAATTTTTAGCACGTCAGGATTTTTACAAATCTTAAGTCAAAAGTACCAAAACATCGATTTTCGACATATCGCATCAGCGTGCAGTATTTCATTTTCGAAAAATTGATCTTGGTATCTGAAATTACTACCATAAGTTACAAACATTATGTTTACATTATATTTTTCGGATTTCATTTTTTCATCTTATACCATCAATCAATGATAGGGTATTTTTACAGGGTAAGTTTTTCATACAATTTGATAAAACATTTTCGGATATGGAATGAGGTATCATAAAGAATCAAACTGGATTTGTATGAGGAAGGCAAATACTTTAAGTTACTATGGCCAGCTTTTATGGAGCTTATAATTTATATTATGATATAACGGTGCCTCAAAACTCGCCAATTCGCGATTTTCAGTTGAGGTATCTAATTGTACTGACGTGCTAGAAAAATTTGCGCAAACCCCTTCCGGAAACAATAATAATATTTCTGGGTCAAAAACCGTATAAACTAGTGTAACCTTAGCCTCGGAAAAGCTAGGTTTTAGAAAGCCTTACCGGGCAACCAGGTTCATAATATCATATTGAAAGTCAGGGGGGTACGAATTAACCCCCCTCCCGGCGCCCATGCGGCTTGGCAAGACTGGTGTCAGATTTTTCGCTTCTGACGATCTTTAACGACTGCCAAAGGTCTTCAAATGACTGCGAGACCAACGACTTAAAGTGCTTTCTAAGGTACGGAAGTGTCTCGGCATGTTAGGATTGTCACCCCATCCACGGAACGACCTTGGCAAGCATCGTTTGTTGTTGTTGTTACCTATTGTTTAGCCGTGAACTTCTCCCAAAGATAATATTTTCTTTTCGTTAAACTTGTAAAAAAATGAAATCAGCTGTGACAGACAGACAGATACACGAGTGATTTTTCGGTACGAGGGTTCGGAACCCTAAAAAGATTCTAGTAGGTCGAGAATCGAACCAAATCCTGCAATGGAAGGTTACCTATCTCTTAGAATCTCAAGGTCAATACCTACTTCAATAGTCAACTCCACTGTGGAACTCACTGTGGTGGAGTGGAGATATATCAAAATAGTCAATTGTCTATTTTGATATAGATAAGTATTATATCTCTCAGCCCTTGATCAGCTTGTTCAAAGGTATTTTTTTCAAAATAATCCATTCCGAAGTTATCAAAGAAAATACTTAGCTGAAAATTGACCATTATCTCCAAACTACTGAGCTTAAAATTTTGAAAAAAAAGCAGATTGATATAGGTACCATTTCTTTACTTAAATATTATACATTACAGGAAAACCTATATGAAATCTAGGTACCTATAGTTTATAGTAACATTTGAATGAAATATTAATCGTTCAGAACCCTTTGCACGCGAGTCCGACTTGCACTGCATATTTCATGCATTTTTTTTGGCAATTAGATATGCAAAATTTCATGGTCGCAACTATTGACCAGAGCTTATCCAAATTTTGGTTTTCACAAACCATCCTGTGTGAAAGGATTAAACCGACCGAATTACTACCATATTTACCTATATTCTTCTTCTTCGTTGTTCCCTTACTGCTGAGGATCGCGACCACATAGATAAGACGCGTCTCCGAGCCATGCGGTCTTCTGCAGTGTGAACCGCTCTGTAGGTACCTAAATGTAGCCTTATAATTTAATTAACTATAGGTACCTACCTATAGGTGAGTATAAATAGTGGCAGTATAAGTAGTAGTAAATAGTGTTTTTTTTATGAAAATTCACCACATTACAATATAAAGAAAATACTAAAACAATAAGTACCGCCACGCCATCTATTGACACTCAGCAGATCTAAACAAGCGTCGGACTTTTTACTCGGCTATGCGCTATTTCTCGGGAAAATTTTCGCGATTACGAACTACTTTTTAATAAATAATAAAAAAAAATATACACCAATCGCTTAACCTAGAATCAAGAAAAATTTTACTTCTTTTTTCCAAAGAGTGTGTAACCCTACGTTTTCTTTTTAGTTTTGGCAATTACGACGAGATTTGACAGCCATAGTTTTGATTTGCCAGCAAAAGAATAAAACGATTTTTAAAGACAAAACGAACTAGAATTATGATTACAAGCATGTGCTCAATTTATTTCAAGTAGAAAGAGTCGTAAAAATAAAAAAATATATTTCGTCAAATTTTAGTTTCAAGTTTTAATTTTTTCAAGCAAAAAAGAAAAAAAACGTCCGAGAGTTCTGTAATTCTTTTTCTGGCAACATTTCAGTCACCACGCGATTTTCGTGAATCTCTTGAAATTCTTACTTCTTCTGGAAGAAATAATCTGATTCACGGAATTTAGTATAGTAAAAGCACTATCAAAATGTACGGAAACCAACCTATTTTAGTGCTCAGTAAGTATAAAGACTTATATTCTGTGTTATTATTGTTTTAATTCGTGATTTCATTCAAGTGGTCTACCTATTGCAGGCCAAAACACAAAACGTGACTCCGGCCGGAAGGTTCAACTGGAGAATATAAACGCTGGAAAGGTGAATTGACGCCAAAATTACTTGTAATGGAATATTTTCACTGAAATCCGTTAAATGGGATACTAAAACTTGTTTTATCGGGTTTATTTTAGACAATAGCCGACGTTATTCGAACATGCCTCGGGCCCCAGGCTATGTTGAAAATGTTGATGGACCCGATGGGAGGCATCGTGATGACCAACGACGGCAACGCTATCCTCCGTGAGATCACCGTGCAGCACCCGGCCGCTAAATTCATGATTGAAATCGCAAGAACACAAGATGAAGAGGTTAGAAAATTAACTGTCTGAATGATTGACAAGCTTTGATGTCTTTGTCTTTTAGGAATATCATCATTTAAAAAAATCGTATTTCATCTTTACCTGGTGATTAAAGAATATAGAGTAAGATTACATATTGAACCTAAATAATTTAACTTGAATTATTTATGAGTTATTTTGTTTTTTTTTTGTGTGGGTTTTTAATAAGTAAATTTCACCTAAATTACTTCAATGTTATTCTGACTAACCCATACTTAACATACTGCTTGTAAATATAGACAACCCAGTTTTATTTTTTTGCCCATTTAAAAATGAAGTAAGAAAAATATTACATACATTTAACTGGCTACGTGACAAATCAATAAAAAAATTATGCATGTTTTAAGATTTGCTGCATATAATCAAACCAAACAATACTATTTCATGGTAATTATTTACTTTTTTCAACCCACCTACTGCACTAATACTTTACAACCATACGTTCTTCCTCCAGGTTGGTGACGGCACAACGTCAGTAATTGTTCTGGCCGGAGAGATGTTAGCTGTGGCTGAGCAGTTCCTGGCCCAGAACATTCACCCTACAGTCATCATCCGGGAGTACAGACAGGCACTTGAGGATGCTATCAAACTGCTGCAGGACAAGATCTCCGTTCCCATTGACTTGAATGATAGAGACAAGTTGAAGGAAGTTGTAAGTATTAATGTATAATAATAGTGTATATATTAGTAATAATGTTTGCTTGCATGATGTCTTTTTTTCAATGAAGTGCGATATTTTAAGTCAAGCACACAAGTCAGACTTTAGCTTTATCTGTTGACTGGCTTTTGCTCATAAGCAGGCAAAAGTTAGTTTATTGATGAAATACAAGATTCTGTTGAGCAACAAGTGGAACCCTTATAGGACCACTTGAGTATCTGTCTGTCTTTTCATCAGACAGCCAATTAGTACTGAATCAAAACTCAAATCAGTTGAAATTCAGTACACATATGAACTTGCGTGATCCAAACATGGGCATGTAACATAAATAAATAAAATTATGAGGCCTATATATGACCTCTGGGGTCAACACTTGGGAGATAAAAATCAGAAAAAAAAAGAAAAGAAGATTTTCATGCCATGTGGTATAAAAAAAAATAAAAAGGGTTATGGTGAAGATCTCCCCCCAGGCGTCGGGAGTCGCATTGCGATCCCTGGCCATCATAGCGAGTGTTGGGTGGATTGCTGTACAATCACCACCAGGCCCGGGTCGATGGCGTGTTGTGTTCCACGCGCGCCTTAAAAAGATTTCAGCATAGGAGACGGGGCCCGTCAGGGCCAGAGGCTGCCAGGGTTGCGGAATTTGTTAGAAAGAGTCACCGCGGCCCTGGAACGCAAGAGGCTTTAGAAGGAAACGCGGATGGATTTTAGTCAGTAAGAGTCTGATACGCCCCTTCGCTCCACCCCGAGCGAAAGAAGAAATTTGATGAAGTCTCATGAAGATCTCTATTTCTTTTTATGCTAGAAAATTAATAATTTGAATTTATTGAAGTACCAAGCACCATTTGTATTGATTTCTTTTCCTCAGATCCGTTCATGTGTTGGCACAAAGTACATTGGTCGCTGGGCCGACCTTGCTGTAGACATCTCCCTGGATGCCGTCAGCACTGTCACAGTCAATGAGAATGGCAGAATTGAAGTTGATATTAAAAAGTAAGTTTAAATGACATCCAAATAAATTTGTCAACCTTGTAATCCATATCATAGTTATAGGCACTTCCTATGTTACACAAATAAAAAAATATTATTGATTATTGACTGGTCAGTCAGGCATTTTTACCTGGCATCTTTCACACTACTAATTTCCTCAACCAATATAGTAGATTAAACCTGAAATGTAACTAACTTACACCATAAAAATTCCAGCTATGCCAAAGTAGAGAAGATCCCCGGCGGTTCCATCGAAGAGTCGCGCGTGCTCAACGGAGTCATGTTCAACAAGGATGTCACCCACGCCAAGATGCGGCGCTACATCGAGAACCCGCGCATCATACTGCTCGACTGCCCACTCGAGTACAAGAAGGGAGAGAGCCAGACCAACATCGAGATTGTGGGAGAACAGGTAAGATCACTAAACATTACAACTTAGAGGATTGAAGAGTTAATTGAGTGTTCCAGTGTGTGTTTATTCAACACACATACATTGGAACAGTGCTTTGTGTGTGTTATAAAGCTTACACCTATCAGCATATCAAGCAGCTAGGAGCAGTAATCACAAAAAAAAATATGGTGTGAACATACAAATGGACAATGTTAAATGTTACAACAAAATACCTTCTGACATATTAGAACTAAATCAAAGAAAATTTAAAACTTATGTTAAAAGTACACTTTGTAAACAAGCATATTACAAATTAGAAGATTACATTCAGGATAAGAATGCTTGGAAACATGCTGGTCCTGCTCCATAGAACAATGAAGGGTGTAGAAAAAATCAAACTGGTTGATTTATAAATTAACTTTATAGATAGGTATACTGTTTCTTTTTTGTGTTTTTATTTTCTGTTAAATTAATGGTTATTAAGATTATCTGTAAATATGTGAGTACCATTTACCTAATCTTTTTTTAGAAAATGAATAAGTTTACCTCTGCTGGTAATACTTTGTTCTTATAAGTAGCATACTCTGGGTGTATCGTCCTCACATAATATTAAATTAATTTTTGTATACCAAATTTTGTAAAATCATTATTTGAAAAGAGTAACTATGGAGTTTCTTGTCCGTTCTTCTCCATAAGAATCTACCTTTCCGAATGGACAGTAGAGTCACTTTATTAATGTAATATTATTATTTTACTGAACTGTAAATGCTGATGTTCAAAAGCCGTTTAATGGCCTAATTGAAATAAACATTTTGACTTTTGACATTACACATACACATTTTCAACTGCAGCAATGACCCATGTTAATGTTACAATATAAAACTTACAAAAATGCCTAAAAAAAGGTGATTCATATATGGCTCCGATTTAGTAAGTATATGTCGGTGTATATTATAATGTACCAAATTTCATGCATGTTAGTTAAATAGGTTTCGAGTTGTGAAGGGGTCAAAAGTAGATCGAAAGCTGCTGCGTCGCCAGTTCCTTTTTCTTTGAACTTGGCTGTACACGCTACCGCGTGTCTAGATTGGCCAGTATCAATTGTTTAAACATTACAAAATCCTGACCAGCCATCTCATTATTGGTTTATTTTGTTCTAATATTCATATATTCTTGACAAGTTTTCTTCCTGCCTAGGACTTCACAAGACTGCTGCAGTTGGAAGAGGAGCACGTCCAGCGCCAGTGCGAGGAGATCATCGCTCTGAAGCCCGACGTTATCTTCACGGAGAAGGGAGTGTCCGACCTCGCGCAACACTACCTCGTCAAGGCTGGCATTACAGCTATCCGCAGGTTCGCATGGATAGACTAGTATTTGACCTCAATCTTAGCTGATGGACAGAAATGATGTGGTTGAAGATAGAGCACACCTGTCAAGAAGCAACCTACTCTTTGAATTATAGACCCTTGTAGCTGTCAGGAAACAATGTCTCTGGTGCTAGGTCTAAAAAGTAAAAAAAAAGAATTGTTGTCTATATGATGCAAAGGTGGGGTGGATTTTGCTTTGCTGATGCTTTGAAAACGGCGCCACCTTGTGAAATTATCAAGAACTAGTTCAATTTGAATGGTCGGGTTGCCAACTCCAGCTAGCCCTTAGAATTGTAGACCCTTGTATCTGTCAGGAAACAATGTCTCTGGTGCTAGGTCTAAAAAGTAAAAAAAAAGAATTGTTGTCTCTATGATGCAAAGGTGGGGTGGATTTTGCTTTGCTGATGCTTTGAAAACGGCGCCACCTTGTGAAATTATCAAGTACTAGTTCAATTTGAATGGTTGGGTTGCCAACTCCAGCTAGCCCTTTCTGTAACTTCGTAGCGCGCAGCATTATTTTCAGATGTCGCCGTAAAATATTTTGTTTGCTCTGACATTTATGTATAGTCCTCCTGGCCAATTTCGTCCATGGCGGCCACTCAATCGAGACTAGCCATCGTCGCGGGACATATTATAGTGCACAAGGTTAATATGTGCGTAAACACTCCCTCTTCCATCACTCATATTTCGATGGGGCGGCAATCCGACACTCGTGGAGAGAGATCTGGCGCAGGACCAATGGCTTAACGTGCGCACTGAGGCACAGGGGCTCAGACATTTATATATGTCCAAAAATACAAGCATCCAACTTTTAATAAAATTCAATTCAAAGCCAATCACCCTTACCCAATAGAAAACTAAATCACCTTTTCAGTCAGCTTTATTATGGGTTCTCATACATCAAATATTGAACCGTTCTTTTCTTCCCACAGACTGCGTAAGACCGACAACAACCGTCTGGCGCGTGCTTGCGGCGCCACGATCGTCAACCGTACCGAGGAGCTCAAAGAATCTGACGTAGGAACCGGAGCCGGCAAGTTTGAGGTCAAGAAGATCGGAGATGAGTACTTCACCTTCGTCACGGAGTGCAGGAACCCTAAGGTAAAGTACTAAACTTAAATAAATTACCATTGTAGACATCAAAGAAAGATCAATGAATAATCATTGAAACAATTTTAATGAATTTGTATGCAGAGATAAATGGGACCCTGGCTACTTTCTTTTTCGCGAAAACCTATATAACCGGGAGGGAAGCTGTGTGCAAATAAAAAATAAAACGTAATTATTCATTTCTTTTTCCATTGACTTTTGCGAAAGATTTGTTTCAAATAATGGGCCAAAAGATATATAAAAATAGATGAAATGATGGAAGGCAAAAGGTTAGCTTCAAAATCCTGCTATAACCTACATCTACACAGTATTATAAAGTAATATTTTTTGTTTTTCAGGCCTGTACCATCTTACTGCGCGGTGCTTCAAAGGACGTACTGAATGAGATCGAGAGGAATCTCCAGGATGCTCTTCACGTTGCTAAGAATTTAGTAAGTGACGCACCAACAGTGGCAAAACAGCTTGAGTTTTGAAATGAACAGTGGCAGAGAATGGGTCACAAAAGAAATATTCGTTCAAATGACTTAGAACAAGCAATCGGTTTCATCAAAGTATTAGGAAATACTATGGCAAAAGATGGATGGATTGTGAGGAATGGTATGAATGAAAAGGCATTCATTAATAGTGTGACTATAGGATGAAATGAAAGAAAATGCAAATTTTTTGCATTGACTTTAAATAAAATGGGACTAGGGAAGGTCGATGATGTTAAGGGGATGCTTCTGCTGCTATTTATTTTTATTACCGTTTGCAGAATGAGTGTGCAGATAAAATCTGGCTTTTGTATAAATGTAGCAATCTGCCTAGCCTTTTCCAACTATGTTGCTGCTATGTAGCTGAGTACCAGTATTTTACATGAAGCAACTGCCCTTCTGACCTCCACAACCCAATGATTGGATACCACGGTAACTTAGCAAGACTGGCGTCAGCTTTACTGGCGTCATGACTATGCGTGAATACTGTCCAAGATCTACAGATGTCAGCCGGGACCAACGGCTTAACATGCTTTCAGAGGCACACAGGAGTATTGGTGTGTAATGTATGGTCACCCATTGACGGACCTACCTCGACCTACGTAACCTGGCAGATAGAGACGACTGTTACCATTCAGCAATGAGCTCCTCACATGTGTATGAAGCAAAATTGGATGTGAAGTAATAAATAGTGATTGTATTACAGGTGCTGAACCCTCGCCTGGTGGCGGGCGGCGGCGCGGTGGAGATGGCGGTGTCGCAGGCGCTGGCCGCCAACGCCGCGCACAACACGCCCTACCGCGCGGTCGCGCAGGCACTAGGTCTATATTTGATTGCTTACTCTTTTTTTCAAAACAGCTACTTGCGTGTGAATGACGAGTTTTTAAGTGTATCTTTTGTGGAAGAACTCGTCCTACTTTATCTATTACCGGTTTATCGGTCACTGCCAAGAACCGTTGATGTGTTCTGGTTTTTGTAAGGTTTGGATCCCCCAGGCACAAAAGAACATTGCAGATTTGTCTATGAGATGGCAATGGTTCTGTGATAGACTGGCCGCACGTTCCCCTGGTGCCTTGGGAAGTTGAACCAAGAGAGTTGATTTTTTTTTACTGGACTCGCCGAGCTTCAGTGACTCGGTGATTTTCTGTCGGTCGCCACTTGATTCTGGTTCTCTGAAGTTACAGAGGTTGGCAATAGTGTGACGGGCTTGTCCCAAAAAAAAGACTGGCTACAATTCACCAGTAGGTGTGTACAATTACAATTCACTAGAAAGTGACAAGTGAGCACGACGCTTGTCACTTTCTAGGGCAACTACTTAGCAGAAATATTTAGAATTTTTCTGTTGTGTTTTTAAGGTGTTGTATGAATAGTATCGTAACAAAGTCCTCGTACCTTCCAGAGATCATCCCGCGCACGCTGGCACAGAACTGCGGCGCCAACACCATCCGCACGCTCACCGCTCTGCGCGCGCGCCACGCGGCCGGGCCCAGCGCCGCCGGCATCGACGGGGAGAGCGGGGAGATCGTCGACATGGCCGTCAAGGGCATCTGGGAGCCACTCGCCGTTAAACTTCAGGTAATTATAAGCTCTTCGTCTCCTCAATGTGTAGAAGAATGCGAAACAGGTTGTAAACTTATTGAAAAGGGGGATCTTCCGACCAGACGAATGTTGTGTCTGAACTACCCGATAGTTGTTTTCGGGCAGCTGTATATTTATGTTCGGATTGCGTGGAGAATGTTGATACCCCGATGTAGGACTTATGTGACGTCAGGTCTTAAGCCGCTACAAATGTGTTTGTGTGGAATTCCCTGTGTTTCCCTGATTGCTACAACCTGGGGGTCTACATTGAATAGGTTTCTTCTAGCCAAGTGTGCTCCATCGTAGACCACCTTATCGCTTTCCATCAGAGTACATTGAAGTCAAACATGAGCCTATCATTATAAAAAAATGCCAGTATCTGCATCGTTGACGATAATACGAAGCTAGGAATCTGGTACCAGTTACCTTGGGGTACCATGTTACCAGGCTGTGGAGGGCAGATGCATACGCTCCATGTAAAGTACTGGTACCTGGTAGCTTCATCTGGTTATACTGTAAACAGACCTCAAGAAGTTGGAAATATGCTTGTTTTTTTTCGACATTGACGCTTGAAACTTGATGATATTCTTCTATCCTTGTCACGCAACATATCGTTTGTACTGGATGGCACAAATTCACGTGATTGACGGCGTAATGTCTCTGTTTATCTTAGTCTAAACAAGCTTAGAAAATGACGGAATTTTATTTATAATTTTCTCCTATCCTATTTCCGTCACAGTCTAAATACCCTTTCTATAATGTTCCAGGTTTACAAAACAGCGGTAGAAACAGCGATCCTCCTCCTCAGGATCGATGACATAGTCTCCGGCTCTAAGAAGCGTGACGGCAACGAGCCCGCCACGCCCTCGCAGATGATGCAAGGCATGGAGTAATGCCACACTAGCTATTACATTCTAATTTACGTGTTTGAGGACTAAATCTGTAGTAGGCTGAAGTTGGGAATAGATGGGGTTCTGTTTTATTTTGAATATGTCATTACTAACTCAGATTTTCGCTGTAAAATGGTCTTTATAGTAGGGGAGAAATGGTTCTTTTCAATTCAGCATAATATGTCCAGCCTGCTGCCACGGACGGAGGCTTAGTAATTGGGTTCCGTTAGTGTGCTTTTTGACAGTGTAGTTCGAAAACAATTAAAGATCAACTGTAGCTACTATTACATTACCATGGCTTCAATTAAGTGACATGAAGAGATTTGTCTTATGCTAAGATTTTACTTTAGAAGAAGGCCTGTGTTATGCGATGATTAAGTTGTAATAGAAAGAAAGCTTGTCTATTTCCAATTTGGGCTGGATTTTCCAAAGATTGGCTCTGTTTTGTGTGAGCTTGAATGTCTGTTTACAATACTCGAACTTGTAGTGAAAGTTTCTTTTCATAAACATAGGTATCGTTGGTATGATGATGTTGTTTATAGGCAGTTTTAGGTTGTAACGGTGCACGCATAGAACGCTAGCCCACCTGAGGGCACCTTACCACACCCTAGTTGACTCGAATCCATCCAAAAATGTTACTTATAAACTATTTTCTAAGAAAGAACAGGCCTAAAGGAGTTTCAAAAGTATTCTCTACAGATTTAATCCTTGAACACATCGGAACCGTATTAAGAATAAATAAACTAGCTTATAGTTATCGTGAAACTGAGTTAAAATACCAGTTTCGCGATTCGGTATAGATAGCTTTCGCTAAATCTAATGCTAACGATGCCTTATTTAAAGCGTTCCATCACTTAAATAAAATAATTTCTAATGTAATAACTACTTTACGTATTTCTTATTATTTATCATATTTTTTCGCCTGTACACAAGAGTGCATTTAAGTTCATTAAATTGCTATTTTAAAACTGAACAATTAATAGTATTAAAAGTTTTATAAATCTAATGTTTTGTGTTTTTTTTTCTCTTTTGTTCATACATATGTATTTTATTTATACATGACCATACAAAAACATTCTTTGTAGTTGGTATAATGTTAATTGGTAAATTTGAAAATGAATTTTGATTGTCATGCAGTTTACGTTTTGGTTAAACAAAAAAGCCTCATGAAATAAGAAGTAATATTTCTATTTCTATATTTTATTAAAATCCATTGTAATTTGGCAATAAGTTGTTTCATTTGTGTTGAAGAGTTGACTTCTGTTGAAACTTTTACAGTCATGATATGTTAGCTCATCTGAGTTGGTTTAATTGAAATGACCGTCCCAAGAGCCCAAGACGTTAGAAAACCACTACGGGGTTTGGTCCACGTAATGTATGGAAATAAACAACAACGCCGATATTTCACAATGGGTCATGTCGAGGTGTACCTAGTGTTGACCCGCATTTTGCTAATTAAGTTAAAGTCCAATGTAATATGGGGTGAGCTTATTGCCATCAACCAGAAACAAATGTAGACTGGCCTGTTAAATTCCAGATGGAAAAATCGACTAGTACCGGTGATTGAATCCTGCATAAGACTAGAGCAAAGAGGCAGACAAATGTATGGAGGCCCAATATCATGGCTGATTCCGATTCCGATTTCTGTTGGCTGGAATAAATATCCGAATTGGCAAAAATCCTATAAACAATGAAAAAATACAGATTACAACATTAAAATATCAAAAGTATTATGTGAATACTTCCGCGATGTATGGGGAATGTTGAACCAAAATGTTAGATAATCTCGCGCCGATCGCAGATGGGGTTCGGCAGAGAGCGCGGTGGCAGACAGGCGACACGGTTCCTCGTGCACATTGTTACGAGCATTTCAAATGTATCTACAGTTATTTGTATGTTTCCATTGATGGTTTTCGAACTGAAAGGGAGTTTTGTTTTCATTGTTAATGACATATTTATTCTTGTAGTACGCACAAAATTTTCGAGTAGGTGAGATTACGATCTATTTGCCCGTTCATTGGGCGGTAGCGCTGCGTTTGAGTTTCTAAGTCCAATGGCGCAAGCTCTATTCAGCGGGATTTAGCGGAAAAGCCTGAATATAAAGCCGTATGCAGACGACGAGCATGACCTACGTCTAATTACAAATATTTCATACATGTGTTTTAGTTGCTAACTCGGCAATTAACTCGGAGTTGACAACTGGCTGGTGCAAGCTAAGCGTTAGTCCGCATAGCTGAAGTAATTTTTCATCCATTTCGACTTATTTTGTGGCTGCATACAAGTATGAAAAGTTACCACGGAAGCTAATCTGAATTAGCTTTTGGTACGTTGTGACCTTTACAAATCAAATATAATATTGGTCATGAAATGGTGTAGGATTAGAAAATGCTTCGCCATTTAGGTACAGGTAGAATCAAACCTGTATAGCGGCTTCGAACACAGTAGGTAACAAATTCATGGGATCAGGGGGGTGAGGGGTGGGGAACCTACTGCGCAGCGAAAAGCGAACTTTACAGATGTCATTAAGTTTGAATATACTATAGCAACAAATTCTGGAAGTAAAATACTTGGTGCCCTAATTTGCAGACACTTCGAAGAATCTGTAACATCAGCTACATAGGATTTTACAAGAAACTTTGTAACCAGCATGTCTGCCTACTCCTAAAACCAGCAAGCCGTAATCATACCCAAATTTTCCCATGAATCGCATCACATAGATTTTCGTGGATTACAATGGAAACGGTGTTCGATTGTGCTGACAAACAATATGGTCGCATGCCGTGACCGCCGCTCGGGCGGACCCTATCGACATTACTCTGCCGAACTTCGACGAGGCTGGTGTCTGGACCGGATTATGAAAAGGTAAGTCTCATAGATGATTGTATCTTTGTATTATGACGATTTTAATAATACTAACTTTAATATTAAACAGGCTGTTCCAGAAGTGCTTGGTCATATATTTAAGGGTGGTGTTCTATAGTTGCTATCGAGTAAAGAAACAATAAGTATAAAAAAAAAATATATATTACTTTTTTCAAAAAACTCCACCTCGAAAAGGGACTAAAAAGTTCCAAAAAAACATCTGAAACTCTAAAACTAAACGTCTGATGCAGTCGGTGGCATCTTATATGTGATTGAACTAAAATAAACACCACTAACTTAGGTAATCACAACAGCTTTAAAAGTATTACTTATTTCTTATCTTTTTAGCTGTTATTTTGCGGTCGGGTTTTTTAAAAAAGAGAGTTTTTTTATTGATATTTTTTCCTAATTGTATAGCAGATACAGAACACAATCTTAAATTTGACCACGCTCTTTTGGAACACCCTGTAACTATTAATTTAGATACTAAAGTGAGTTCGTTGACTACATATTTTGATATATTATGGGACCCTGGAGACGGTTATAAGTTACGTTTTTTTGCGAGCAAAGCCACGCGCAAAATTTTAGGTATTGTACCCATACTTGAGTACAAGTTGTGTGAAAATGTTACAGTTTTCCGGGATGGAAATTATATGGAGGTAAATAAGTGCCATTTCAATCTATTTTTTATGATACAGATACATATTTGTTCAGCACGTGTCTTGGTACCAAAGAGTATAATAACTAATAAAGGAACTTGGTACCTACAAAAATGCGTGGTCAATCTAGCGGTCGGTCTGACACTGCGCTATCCGATATGGCTATTCGTGCACCCTTTGCACTCTCTAACTTATATTCAGTCAATCGAATGAAAAATCAAATCTTCAAACTTTGCCGCCAATTTTAAAGTCTAATACAGTCGTTGCTAGCTTCGTTGTCTAAATCGATGTTCAAAACAGGAAAAATGCAGGTTGTTGAGTTTCACCAGTCAGGAACAACGAAGCATCAAACCCAAGTGCTGTGTCTAGCCGTTCAGCGGGAAACCACGTGCATAAACTTTCCTTTGTTTGTCCATATTGAGACGACTGTCTTAGGCCCACTTGTGCTGCTCCGCTCAGCTCGGGGCTAACGATCTAGTCCAGGAATAGGGCCTTAGGGTGTTACTACTGTGTTTAACGCCCGGTATTCGTCGATCAGCCAAAGCTAACACACCAATCGGTCGATTGATTGGTATAGTAACACCCTCAAGTATCTTAACCTAGAAAAAATGATTGACTGCTGCGTTAAGCATAACGCACAAGTGTGAATTGATTTGAAGATTGAGAATGACAGGGTGAAATTGTTACCGATGCAGCAATTTCAGGTTTTGCTGAATGTCCTCTAAATTACGGCTTTGTTCGAAGATTTTGGGGTAGGTATACATATTTTGTTTATCGCTGTATGGGCTCGTTTACCATGCTGTGTCGTGTTTTTATGTTAAAATAAAAAAAATAAGTAGGTAGGCATAGTTATTAATTGTGGGTCCTATGGTGAACCATTATAATCGCTATAGCTTGTAACTTGATCGCGATTTTGATAAAAATATATCATTTACTTACTGAAATTCTTGTGACTATGATTAAAATCATAGTCGCAAGAACTGCGGTGTACATGAACTTTTGAATTTGACCATTTTAAATGGCCATACCTACCTGCAAGTGGAGTAACTTCGTGTTTGTGGTCCTGATGCAACAAGGAAAATGTGGCTTTAAAAAACTAACATGAGTATTTAAAAAAAACATCGTTGCAGTAGTTTTTAGGGTTCCGGACTTCCGAATAAAAAAAACGGAACCATATACCATTCGAAACAGAAATAACTTTATGTAAGTATTTGTTCCCAAGCATATCTAAATTTTTTATGCAGAAAAGTTGAAGAGCCAAGAGAGCAAGCGAAGTGAGCTTGATTATTTTAATGCCGCATCTTGATTTAGCTTTTCTTTTGACCATGAATGACAAATACTTATGTGCCGTTGACACAATGCCGGCCCTGTTAAGGAGCCCCCTGACCCTCGAGGCCTGGTGCATTGCACCACTTGGCTCCTTAACAGTAGGAATAAACTTTAAACTAAAAGTCTGTAGGTTTTGGCAAATGTTTGGCAGGCAAGACGTTATCATAAATCAAGGCCCCACACACATGCTTGTTAAGATTAAGTACATAGGTACTGATTTCTCGAAGTGTGTTTTCATTCAGGGTTCAGCAGTTCAGCATGTTAGAAGTGTCTTTTGTCTTTGTTATGTCGCCTTTATCTATCATCAATTCAGTTACGATCAATGTCCCATTGTTTCTCATAAGTGACCTAGGTTTTGTTCCTTTGTTTAGGCAGATGGATTGAGTCGTTTTGTTAGTTCGAACATAACTTGGAACAATATCATTTGGACGGAATAATTCTATTAGCTTTTTATGAGAAACTTATTGATGAGGTCGAATTTCATTTGAAACAGCGCGATTTTCGTTTGACAGTGGTATGATCAATAAAAAGCCGAAAAAAAATTAGCTGAAAATACACTCAACAAGCACTTTAGTAATTTCAGTTAAAATATATAATAATTATTATAATGATAGCCCTCTTCCTCTATCCTAACTTGCTGTGCCCGATAGGGTCCACAATGATCTAAAATTATGTATATTTTATATGTACCTACCGCCTAAGCTAACATTGTGGAATGCAAATAAAAATTGCGTACCTATTGAGTATTGAAGTATCTATCTAACCAAATGCTAGCTTTCAAAGATTGAACCTGATTTAGATCTTTCAGGTTCCTTACATAACGATTTTCAATTGCATCATCAGGGTAGCATTATCGAGATCTATGGAATAGTCTTGATACCTATAGGGGATTCTAATCGGTTCTAGGCCAGCATCTACCAGCCACGGTCTCAACCCATGATTTTGAAAAGGTTGACATCATTCCCTTGGTGCCCGCCTTTTCGAGTAAATAGTCAAGTGCCAAACGGCTATCTGCAATATGCTAGTAGCATGCCGTTTCGAACATATTTAGCTAAGCATGGTCTGGAAAGGCTGATGATTGCTGGTCGAAGAATTAAGACGCGCTGAAGGCACACCGGCAAGATGGACAGAAGCTATTAAAAGGCTGTTGGAGGAAGCAAGTACCGAGCGCTCCACAGTGCAGAAGACCTTAAAACATGGAGATGTGTCGTATGTGGTCGCGATCCTCAGCAGTTAGGGAAGGACGAAGTACAAGCTTTTTCATTTGAGTTAATTTATGACTGTTCTTTAGTGTACCTATGCTCTTGCAGGCAATTTGGCCGCTCCGGCACTCGTTGATGAGTAAAAATAGATTTCGCAATGTGACAAGAGCTAGTAAAGCGAGCGAATATTTTTGCACGGGGGGCTCGCTCGTATTGCTCAGGTTTCGTATGAGGTTTGAGATATCTTTATTTCCCATAAGAATTACCTCACTTACATGAGAAATTTTAAAAATTTGCATTCAAACATTATTGCACTTAAAACTTACGCACAGTAACAACAGTTGTGGCAAAAATTATATCTTACAATAAATATTTCATAAGTGTTAGGTAGTCACCAAAAATTACCAAAAATAAGTATGGTCGTTTCATTCATACCATTGGCGTTGAAATTCATCATTCATCAATCAACATTAGTTCCGTATCTAGGGCCATAGATAGGCCCTAGTTACGGAACTAATGAACAATACTTATAAAATCGTCTACTATCAATGCGCAGCCTTAAATACTAAGACTAGATAGTTTAAATTTAAACAAAGTTTTATTTTATTATGTAAGCATTCGCTAAGAAAGGATTTTGGACATTTCAACTTTGATAGGGAAACGGGAGGGTAAGTTTATACCGCAATAACCGAGATCTACGCGGACGATTTCGCGGGCTTTAGCGAGTCGATCAATATAATACTAGTCAAGACTACAGCGCCCAATTCTTATAATTATAATTTATTTAACCTTTACAGAGGATTTCATATTTTAAATACTAATCTAATTATATACACTTAAAATAAAAATATCGTCCGCATCGCTACCGACTGGAAGTGAACCCAAAAGACTGGCGGCATTGCCACGTTGTATGGCAATGCTTATCCTCTGTCCGAAGTAAAAGCCAGCCCTTGGGTCACGCGAAGTATCAACAAAGCGTTTAGCTAAGTTCTTTACATAACGCATGAGCACTCGGACCCCACGGTCCAAGAGTTTCAACCCCAAACGGCTCGAAAATATTCATTCTCAGGTGATTTGAATAGCATGACCCATGATGTAGGTACCTACAGGCCTAACGACTATACCCTTAACTAGGTCAGTGCCTTCAATGGGCAGGATTTATAACGGAATCGATACAATTGTCAACTTTGTGGAGCGTGACAGCGATCTGTCACCAAATTGTCGTGTCGTGGGATCCAGGTGCACTATTGTTAGAAACGGTGGCTTTTGTTACGATTTTCTTTAGTTATTTTCGGGGTTCGTCGACTTTGTGATGATACTTTATGTAGATTAGCTACTGGGACTTATATTCCATAGTCTGTAAACAACTTCTCATTTTTAAGGGATGTTGCTTAATCTTATTTGACTGAGAGAAATCCGCGAGCCATTTCTCACAATTATTTGTTAAAGACTAAATATTATCTACATAATTATTATGTTTTTAAATTTTTCGAGTAAGCGAGTTAAAAAACTGCGTTTGATACACGTGGGTATTTTCCGTTGTAGTTTCTCGACTGATCCTAAATTACCGTAGCCTGATAACTTACCTTAGGTTGATATTTTTATTTTTTTCTCTAGTGGTAATTAATATTATGTTTCCGTGGTGATTTTGTGTTCTATGACGATTTAAATTATGTATATATTTGTAAATTTAAATATTGTACACCTTATGGGTATGTAACAGTGATACATGTTACAATAGTCATTTTACGAACTGAATTTCCACCTGTGACAAACAATAAATAAATCTGAATCTGATAAAAAAAATATTTTCCAAAATTATCCTAGATACAGTTTAACAAGTTGTCAAAACTGACCGAAGCGAAGGGTTAAATCTACCCTAAACGTTGTGAATCACAATGTTTACGGTTTACCCCTTCAGCTGCCATTTCAATGTTGATATGACAACGTTTGCCCACTTACACTATTTCTTTAATAATGAAAGGCTAAAGTGGTCCATAGTTACCACAAGCTAATGAAATACGATTACCTTTCAGTTCGTGCAATTTTTAAATTGTTTTGTGCTGTAATTAGAATATGCGATCGAAAATGTTTTTTTTTAAATCGACACTTTTTCAATTTTTTATTTGATCGAGTAAATGATAATACTTCGTGTTTTCACTTCCACTTGCGTCTAAAACAAGGATCTATATCTAAAATATATCATTTCCGGGCTTCAATTTATTTATTTGACCTATTCACATTGATTTTCAAACAACTAAAATTCGGATAACGCCCGTTCACAAAACTTCTTTTCAATAGCAACTTTCAACGTCTGTGTTTCCAAACGCATACAACCCTAATCTCTTCAACATTAGAGTGAACAGGCTTCTTCTGGGTAGGCTCGCTCCATCGTCGACTTTGTCTCTGTCATCTATGACCTAGACTAGAGCCAACAGCAAATCCATGTTAAAAAAAAAAAAAACTTCGACTGAAATGACGACCTTTTTTGAAACTTTGCTAGTCGATTTTGAAATAACCAGTGATAGTTTCTAAACACACTCTCCCTCACTCTCCTTCACAGCAAAATAAAATGATTTCAACAGTGATACAATATGACAGAGAATAAATACAGTCCACTTACATACAAGTGCGATATTGTGATTACAGTCCAATTATTTGGGCCTACCTAGGTATTATGTAGCAATAATAGTAGTTTAGCTATTTCTATGTCCTTGCTTTGAAATGATAGTCATCATTATTTGCCCATCATGCCATTGACATGCAATCTAGATATTTTTTAAATGTGACGTGACCATTGCCAATTTGCCTGGCAAGAGCTTGGTTCGTTAACTCACTGAAGTTCTGGGACGGCCCGTTTTCTGGAGTTTCATCCTCATTTCTGCGGAAATACTTCTGCTGTTTTAGCCCTGTGTTTCTAGTATCCGCCGGATTTCGCCTTGATAGCCTGAAATCAAAACTTCTTTGGAATAGGGAATATGCATGAACTTTATTTTTATTATCTTAACAGTTTATCTACAAATATACAAAAAATATAATACTAACAATGAAAAAACACAAACGCAAACGAGATATAACTATTTTAAACAATTATATCTGTCCCTCTCGCAAAAACGCAGTTTTCTATGGCAGCTTTATAGGCGTCGTAGTATTTGATGTAAATAACTTCATCAGTGATGAAGGTATTTTAAAATTCTTTCATATTTACTAGAGATAATAAGTATTTTATTTTGCAAATAAAGAAAATGCATGCACATTCCCTATAATGACTGCGTGATCGACAATAACGAAGTTTGTCTTTCAACTCGCAGTTCTCAGCTTCTTCCACTTTTATGATCTTTATTATACGGAAGGCTCAGGCATATACATAAGTCCTTCTATTGACATTTTTATGCACCCTTTGAGTTACTGTTTTTGTTTTTAGTAAATTAAGAAGCAAGTCCAATAAAGCAAGCATGACATTAATTTTAACTGTTTCTGCAACAAGCGTAAGAGGCTTGTTGCTACATAAACTACATATATTGTAAAGGTGAAAGTCTGCATATTTTGGTGTTTGTTAGCCATTGATGCCCAAACAGCTGAACGGATATCAATAAATTACTGAGTGCGGGTGAACCATTGTCTAGCTTAGGAAAAGAATCCTTGTTTTCCTTTATGTACGTTCCTGTGGGTTAAAGCCACGTTAAAAAGCTAGTTTTCAAATATTCCAATGGAAAACTCAGTGAAATGCCAAAACACGAGGTCGTCCAACCAGCTCGAATGTTTGGCGTTGGCGCACAACAGATAAGGGTCACGCTCGGCCGCCGCTTCCGACTGATTTCATCACGCTTCCGACTGCCCGCGGTCACTGCACCAACTGTATTTACTTTATATTATATTTATGTGTATTTGTTAGATTTAGCATAAAGAATGTTTGTGTAGATAAGTAAAGGTAGGCCATGGGAACTGCGGATCGGGTTGTAACTTGATTGATCGAGACGACAGCCTGCGGGAAACCATCTTTGTATTGAAAAAAAATTCCATGACCTAGACTAGAGTCAAGAGCAAAGTGATCTCAATTTTTTTTTTTTAAACATTGAAAAATTATTTGAATGCTGTCACTTTAAAACTTCTCTGCTCTTTTTCAGAGTATTACCAACAATATAGGTATCTTTTAAACGTGCAATCTAGCCTGACAGGCTCATCTGCAATTTTGAACAAGGGTTACTTAGTAAGTTGTAGTTTGACAAGAAGGCTACTCAATAGCACGTTATAAAGATTTAATGAATGTTATCAAAAACATCAGAAAAAATTGGCATGGACATAATTTAAGCCCACAATCAAAAGCTTTCGGGCTGGAAGCTCTAAGTCTACATCAATATATGTAGTATAATTAACATAATTTGATGATTTTCAACGTGTTTCAGTGAGCAAGTCCAGCATCAACGATGAAGCACTCGAAGTCGATCCTGCTATGGTGTGGGATCCTGATCCGCGCCGTGTTCCCCATGGAGGAGCATCACGAGTTCGAGAAACATACCGAAGTAAGTTATCAAGACATAATAGGCCTCCTGACCAATTTCGGCCATGGCGCCAATTTCGACGGAGACTGGTTATCGAAACAGGAAATATGATAGTGCACAAGTGTGTGCGCAAACACAGGTGCACTCCCCTCTTCCATCTCTTTGATAGTCCAATATGACGGCAATCCAACACGACCGGAGAGAGATCTGATGCAAGACCAACGTCTTACCGTGCTTTGCGAGGCAAGGGGATGTCACACCACCAACTTCCAAACTCCGGGCTGTCACAGATGGATGTTCCGTATGTAAAAACCCAATGACACTTTTTTCCCCGACCTGGGCATCGAATTGAGCACCCAAGCTCGCGAGCGCGAGACAAAAGTATCTAATACCTAAACAAGAAATTGGAAAAATGATCATGGGGTAACGTTTTCAGGTCGTTTTCAGTTTCCCAATACTGCGAGACATTGTAAACAACCTTGATCAATTGATCTTATTAACTGTTCTTCAGACTGCATCTATAGTTATTATTGTATCTAGCCTGAGCTGTGCTATTTCATAATAATAGTAATAACTTTATTTTCTCTCCACAATACACATTAGATTATACAAGGTTTCGAAGAAACAATAGTACACAGTAAGTATATTATGGGAGACTGGTTATTGGTTATGCAGGGGTTCTTGCACGTTCTTCTCCATAGAGATCTACGCTTTGGAACGTGCAGATTCATCTTTCTGACGGACTGACTTTGACAATTCAAAAGTACCTGATAATGGTTTATTTGAAATAAATGCTTTGACTTTGACTTTGTCCTTGACTATTGCTGGACAAAAGCCTCATATTCCTTACAATGTGCCCGGTTCTGCGCCACTTCTTGCCAATTCCTAACAAAAACATCACAGTCGTCCTGACATCTCGTTCGTGGTTTGCCGCGGCTTCTTCTCGCAATTTCAGGGCACCAATTTCTGTGTTTTACGGACATATAACCGCTCGATGAGCATGCGATAGACATGTTCCACCCAATACCATTTAAGCTGGCCAGAGATATGTATGTATATACCTAGTCCTGAGGAAAAAGTCATAAAATACGTAAGGGTGATACCACACCAATCGATCGACTAGCAATCGATCGTCGATCGATGGTAGAATGAATTAGTCGACGTCGATCGATGGGTTCTACTTCTTCCACACCAATTTTTTATTGCCCGGTATTCCCGGATCAGCCAAACATCACCAATCGATCAACGTCGATCGATGTCAATCAATACCATCAATAACACCCTAAGTGATGCTACACTTCTTAAAAATTGGGCAGATTGGATTCGTCCGAAAATAGATTTTGATTAGTCAGTACCTACTTCAAAGAAGATTTAAAAAATGTGGAAAATCTCCCAGCAAGAACTAAACAAACCCAAACCATCCTTTGATACACAAATCACCTAATAACTCTTCCACGAAGAATATAAAGTATTAATTGACACTACAGTAAAGCTGTTAGCACATAGATTAGCGATAAATAAACTGTTTGTCCTAACATAGCGTTCACACCTGCCCGCTCCCTGTTTCTATCAGTCGCGACCGCATAACCTAACCCAGCTTTAATAATAAACAAAATGTTTGAAGAGTTATTCTGAAACTACATAGCTGCGGAGACTAGTTTACTCGCTGACTCGCGGTTAAACGGTTGTAGTGGTCAAAAAGAGTCGAAAAGCCACCCGTAGAAAAAAAAAATTGACAGAAAAGCAATTCTAAAATTAGTATTGATTACCTAGTATTTGAAACTTCATTATAATTAGGTACACTGACGGGACGGCAATCCCATCGGATTACTCAGGCGCAGGACCAAAGGTTTAACGTGCTTTTTCTAGGACTTTATACAGGCAATGTACACTATCTCTAACGGACATCATATTGGCAATTAATGCTAGTACGAATTCAGTCAATTCAGAATAGCGCAGCACTTTCGACGAAATAACTCGTGACTCAGTATTTACGTGTACCCAGACAGGTCACAGAGCTACCACCCACGAGATTCTTTCCAACCCACCTGCTTCCAATATGCAGCTGTTTTATAACCAATACAAAATCGTAGAGTTTTGCAATTACTACGCTGATTTGTCTGCGAAATTCAGAATTATCCTGGTGTGGCTAACACAGCTGATTTAAAGAATGTCGGTGTTATATCTAAACATGAAACAAAAATAGGTTTTGCTGCGGAAAACGTGGTTGAAATTAGAAAAATGCTACAAATATTTTGCCATCAAATAACAATTAACTGACAGACAATTTATTGACGGAAAATTTATTGACAGACAATTTACTGACGGAGAATCTATTGACAGACAATTTATTGACAGACAATTTATTGACGGACAATTTATTGACAGAAAATTTATTGACTGACAATTTATTGACAGACAATTTATTGACAGAAAATTTATTGACTGACAATTTATTGACAGACAATTTATTGACGGACAATTTATTGACAGAAAATTTATTGACAGACAATTTATTGACAGAAAATTTATTGACAGACAATTTATTGACAGACAATTTATTGACAGACAATTTATTGACAGATTTTTTTTTGACAGATACGCTTATTACTCAGCTGTGTGTATAGCAAATTTTACTATGTAGGCAATGATTTCCTATTTTATGATTCCAGATCAACGTGGAGTCAGATTCCGCCAGAGGTCGTCGAGGCGTGATCGAAGAAGAAAAATACTACAACATGCAATCCCATCGCCAAGAGACAAACATGAACATGAACCAGCCCTGGATACCTGGTCCCTTACCTCCCGAAGATCCTACGACCAAGATATCGATTACCAATGATGTTAAGGAAGTCCTGCCTCTGTATCAGACTACAGAGAGAGTGACTGACAAGCCTACTGGTCGAGGAGCGAGAGCTTCTAATGAAAACTGGATCAAACTGCCATTACCTGATCAGAGAGATCAAAGGGACCAACGGGATCAAAGAGATCAGAGGGATCAAAGAGACCAGAGAGATCAACGCGACAATATCCTGACACCACCACAACCTTCAGGTGATCTCATCAATTCTCGAATGCCCAGAGTCAACTTCGTCACCCAGAACAAAGCTTTAGAAGCTTCAGAATCTCGAAACGATAAAGAATCTGTGCAAAGAGCGACAAGGACTGACGAATTACGTACAGAATTCGTCAGACCTGATGAAGATAGAGACAGATCCAAGTACAAGCCTGTGTTTCCACGCCAAGCTGTATACAACCCACAACTTCCAGAAGAATCTAGAAGATATTTCTATGATGATAGGTACTATCCAGTTCCAGATGATCTATACAGACGAGACCCCTACTACGATATGATTGACCGAAGACGATACTACCCATATTACGGTCCAAGAGTCGATAGATTTGATGAGACTTATGATAACATGGTACCTAGGAAACCGAAAAGAATTATTTACTATGCCCATTTGCCAGAAGTAGTCCGTACTCCACCTAGTGTCGATCTAAGATATAGATACTCTGTAGATCCTTACAGGCGTCCTTTTGAAGATGACATGTATGCGAACGCAAGGACTGGGAGGTATGATTACAGATTCAGAAATAGATACCCTTATGCTCCTCTAAGAAAAGATGAGAGGAATTACAGAGATCTGGCCGGAGCAGGCACTGTTGCCAAGGATAAGAAAATAGAAGACAAAGTCACACCAACTCCGATACTACCACAGAAAGAGGACAAGTTTAAGACGAACATGAATGCTAACAGGAATCTGATAAACAGTCATCAGTACCATGAAAGCGCTGATACGTACCATGAACCAATTGCACACAAAAGTTTTCCAGACATCGTACGACCTGACGAAGGCTACCTTCGATTTGATGACGCTCTCTTCCACGGCCCAGTCGATGAACCGTATCAGAGAAAATATTGATCCTATGAATAAGCAACCCGACGTTTCTGGCTCGATTTTCAAACGAACTAATTTGAAAAAATAGCCAAAAACGCCGCTGCACGTTTAAGCTATTAACTTTTCGAGAGCATTTAATATCGATGTAGTATTTATTCTTAGAATCAACCTGTAATATAAAATGGAGATTTTACAACTATTTTGTGTCGCTAATAAACGTAATAACTGATGGCCGTGTTTTAATTACGAGGGCTGTGTTCGCGACAAATTGTACAAGTAATAAATCGAGCGTTTAATTTAAAACACGACCGAGGGTGAAGATGAATTTCATTAAGAATTAATTAATGTCATTCTTAAACCGTTCTTGTTTTTCCACGGTGAATAAAAAACATCTGTCGGGGTTGTTGAGCGCGTCGCGTTTTCTTGAGGTAATTAAGTAATAAATTTTGTGGCTGGAAACATCGCGAGGTGGGGGCAATTACAGTAGTTAAGAAAATGGATGTTCTCCACTCGAGAACGCGTACAAACCGACGTGGCTAATTAAAATGAGGGCTTAGGAAAAATCCTACGACGTGACAGCTTGTAATCAAGGGGATAGATTTTTTTTGTATTTTTTCTTGTTGGCCAGAAGTTCGCGGATTAGTGTCGGCGATAAATTACGGGTAATTAAATGTCTTGGGGTTTAAGCGACGGCTTGAGGTTTGAAAGGCGCCATTTTGTCTGCGTAAATCATTTTTGTACAGATTTTCCTGTTTGTAGTATGTTGTGATCTTCAAAAACATAAATATTTGCAACGTAGTTTTCAGTTAAAAAATGTTCATTTTTGATTGTCATTATTTTGTTATAGACCCGATTTGGAGAAGAATAAGGTAGGGTTTTAGTCTACAGTAAGACTTTCCACTTAGTAGGAGGACTCGAAACCAGACAATAAGCCGTAAACGTCAGCCTAGAGAAATGGGTTGTTTAGCTAAATTACTAGAACGCGCAGGCGGATAATTGGAAATTACATCTGAAGCTCTATTATCATGTCTAAGGCCTATGTCGAGACGTAACGGGACCTATTAAAACCATAATTGCATGGATGTTAATATTGCATCTCGTTTTAGTTTTACTGTCTGGGAGTGTGTCCTTGACTTTTAAGATGTTCGAACTGATTGAGTTTTCTTTCATATTTTCTATAATTAATGCCTTATGAAGTTATATTGATAGCAATATTTTAAGTAAACTTTAGCCTCTGTTGAAAAGACTGTACCAATCATCATTATTTTTGGCATAAAGGCAACGACTCTCTATTAATATCGGTGGCGTAGTCCTCCGAACAAAAACTTCTATGATGCAGAACCTGCCTATCCCTTTTTTATTTTGTTTTTAAGGATGGGAAATCATCAAATGACGTCTTCCGCTCTGGGTGGAGTGGAAGGGCGTGTCAGACTCTTACTGACTAAAACCCATCCGTGTTCCTTCTAAAGCCCTTTGCGTTCCAGGGCCGTGGTGACTCTTTCGAACAAATTCCGCTACCCTGGCACACCTGCCTATTCCTACGACGTCAATTAATCCGTCTCGTATTTTTCCAACCACTATTTATTTCCTATAATTTATTTTTTTGACAGTTTATGTACTCACATCCGAAAAATAAGTACAAAACTGATGCTTATTTCGAAAGAAATCTCTTCCAGCATAACTTCAAAAGGAGATTCGAAATAAAGGGATGTAGACATCGTGTGTAAAAGTTATTCGTAGAAATAAAACAAACTTTAAATATAACATACAATACCTACATACATATTACTAAAATTAATATTACACTAATATATAATAAATAATATTATACGATAAATAATATTATGTAAAATAGTGGTACATCACTGTTGTCTATACATAATAGTGGTACATCACTATTGTCATAAAGTTTAAATAAATAAATGAAGTCAACAGATAGGTATCTACATAAATCATTAGATAATATTTGTTGGTACCTAAAACATCAAAAATCCCAAGACATTATGATGTGTACTATACACAAAACTATCTGAGATCGATGCCCGACGTGTGGTCACAATCGACCCTTGATGAGTTGAATTATTTATACTGAGTCGCCGCGGTGACCACGCGACGTTTTGATTGTGGATGTTTGTCCCCGATTGAGGACGGATATGAAAGTATGACATGGTGTCATGCTATTTGAAGTGTAAATTAGTAGGTTATAACAGCAGTTATGTATTATGTTACAATTGTAGTACTTACGAGTCTGTAGCCATTAGTCTATAGAAAATACAGAAAAACACAAAAAAAAACGGTTCGACAAGCTCATCTACTTTTTACTGAAATTTAAGCCATTCTAACTCTTATATTAGATAGTAAAATCTATTTTAAAATTGTATTGTTGTTTATGTACAAATAAACTGAAGAGAAACATAAAATTATTGTATATTTATCGTTATTGGTATATTTATCGTTCAGGAAACAAAGACATTCGAAAAAAAACTAAATAAACAAAAGACTATCGACACTGCACAGAATTTATAGCCACTCTACTCTTTCAAAGGGTTGTGACAGATGGCACGTAGCACAAACAGTAGTGATGTCCTCAGGCGATATTCATTATCTTCAAAATTGTCTAACATCCCGGGAACCCGGGATCCCGGTAATGCGGAGAATCGATGCGGAGGAACGAAGGAACGGAGTCCTGGGTTGCGTGGCTAATTGGATGCTTGTTACGTTACCGGATAAAGGGTTATATTATAATTTGATTTTGTATCGAAAAATGTATTTGATATTGTTAATTTGAACCGGAAAAGCCACCCCAGCTTTGTGAAAAGCCAGAGGCTAAATATATAACAGTAACCAATTAAATACATAATGTGTAATAAGTTTTGTTCATATTTGTGCAGTATATAATTGTGGTCCCAGTAGAGCCTGAGATAGAATATTGCAGTGTATTTATTTTTATAGAATAACTGTCGAGTCAACTCTTCCCACTTTTGCCAAGAGGTCTTTATTAGAGTACAAATGGGTACTTTCAGATTAAATTACTGGAATTCACAATTGCTGGGGCAAAGCGTAGCCTGGTGCCTACTTATCTCAAAAATAAACTGCAGAATGAAGATATGCATAATTAGTGGAGACTTATGTAAATTCTGATTTCCATCGTATGTAAGTAACATAGTACCTTTTTGTTCGACCAACCAACTTGTACCTTTAAGTTCGCTTGAGTATTCAACCAGTTAAGCAATCTCAAAAACAGCTTCGTTCCAAGTTCCAAACTGAAACTCATGAAAAAAAACATCCCTATTTCACGTCATAATCCATTTTCAAAAGTTCAAGTCTCTCAGTTCAGTTAAGTTCCAGTTTCAAAACCAAGCATAGACAAAGCGTAAACTACATAACAACATCACACAATTACCAACAATTCAATTTAAATAATTACGAACAACTTAACCTTAAGTTCGCCAGTGTTGCCATATCTTATTAACCCTAACGCGGGCGGGACATGTCATAATATTTAACATGGCAACTCCGGGCGACGGTAGCGACATCACGACATTCTAACTATTAACATGTCAATAACAATTTGCTGAATTGCTTTTATGTTGTACTTGATATGAGGCCCGAAGGGCAGGGAAGGGGTTGGAATAGGGTTGTTGCACTTGCGAATTGTGAAAAGTTTTTATTTAAATAAAAAGTAAATAGTCCTGCTTATAATAGTTTCCGAAAGACTACAAACTCGACGATGTTGTCTATAGATTTTTGACAAGTTTTGTTCGATAACTTTCGAATTCTCAATTTAGAAATCGGGGGCGAGACTTGAAAGGTTTCGAATTTTGGTTTTAAAGATTGTAATATAGGTGCGATGATTGTGAGTTGTAAAGCAATAGTTTGTTATGGTTTTTCTGGAATGCTAGATCTTCTAAATATTTTCTTATCTAATGAATTTATAATTCCAAGTCAAACCGAAGTTATCATAGTTCAAATATACCCGTTTAATAAACCGTCAATGTCATGGTAAACCTATTTTTTATTATTACAATAATTTCTTCTCGGTAGTAGGTATGGTTACCTGCTAGGTAATGAAAATCAACCAAGCGTTACTTATACTAATTCCACAATTTATTATATTTTTTAATGTCTTTCTACATTGTACATATAACTCCGTAACATTACTAAAAAAACAGTAACGCACCGCAGTGACAACCCTACAAAGTCAAACAGTCCCAAAGTTAAGGGTTGTCTGTCCCGGTCCGGACCGCGGGACCGCTCGGGAAATTGATAATTTTCACTACACGGTGGTCATACAATAATTTATTCATGTCCGAGATATGATCCTAACCGAAATTAATATTTATTAGCCATTGTCCCTTTATGCACCATCAACGGAATTAGTTCTAAAGTTGTTTAGATTGTAGAATATGTGAAGGAAAGGCTGATAGTTTGGGATTACCATCGTTGTCCGGACTTGGGCTCTATTTACTTAATTAGTCTTGGGAATTGACTTATGTTAAAGCTCGTTTTGGCTTACGGGATTAGCGGAATATTAGTCGGTCTTGAGTTGAGGGTTTAATGATTTAGTATCAGCTATTTTGGGACAGCTTTATTCGCATAAAAGGCGACTATGGCCTATATTCCCTGCTTACCTATCAAATGGAATATGTACTTTTAGGAAAATGAGTTTTTTTAAACATAAAACTCGTTTTCTTGGGAGATGAATAGATCTCATAGTCATAGCGCACCGATATTTGATTTTACATATTAGGTTTATTGACCCCACATGTCTCTAAGTACTTATTTAAGTATCAAGACGTTTTTGATCTTCTTTAAAAAATCTTTGAGCTGATTAGCAGATTCTAAGTTCAAATTCTCAATAGAATTAAAGATTTGCTGTCCAGTCGCTAAATATCAAGACTTAAAAAAAGGAGTAGATAGTAAGTGGATAAGAGTAAGTAAATGTATAATAAAATGTCGGTCCATTATTGGATAGGATAAACGAATCTTTCTTATGACGTCACGTCATACTCATCTCCTCACTGATTTTATATGTGTCACCGCCAAATACTAAGACATAAAATAATACAAAGTATGCAAATATAATAAGTAGGTACCTAAACATACCTCGACGACAGAGATTCTTCTAAGAAACCTAATATTCCCTTTGTTGTAAGTCCTTAAGGTTCTAATAAAGTGTCACATAAAGTAGTATGAGTAAGTTGGCCGGGGAAAAGATACCAGTAGGGTTGCCCAATGCAAGTTTTAACAGAAAAAACGATTATTTTGCACTCGCACAAGACAAACAGCAAAGTAAAATGAAGTGGTTATAACTATAGTAGGCGCCAGATAAATCCTACTACTATTATAAAGGCGAAAGTTTGTAAGTATGGATGTATGTATAGGATACTTTTTATCCCGGGAATATGTTCCCTTGGGATAATTTTCGACAATCACGCGGGCGGAGCCGCGGGCGGCAACTAGTGTGGAATAAAGTATATTGACCTTGAACCTGAACAATTAAATATGAATCGTTTTTCATTATTAGACAATGTTAAGGATCACGAGAGATGATGATTCGGGACAGTTTTGTGTCATTAATTCCGTTTTTCAAATTAACAATGTCAATAAATGTAGGTGGGTCAATGACCGATATTCCACGATTATCTGGCGCCTACTATATCAATGTTAAAGAACCTGCGCGAGGCCAAAAAGGCTTCTATCTCAGCATGTGCTTCGATATTTAAAAAAATAAATACGCTGTGCTGATTTTCTTTAGCTAATGGGTTGTTAGATATAAGGAATGGGTGAAACGTTGTAGGCGCTCGCACTGGTTACAAATATTGAATTCCATATCTTTCGATTGCGTTCCATTTATTCAGTGATATAATCAATAAATATGCTAGATGTAGTTTTATACAACGTAACATTATAGTTATACACAATCTTTCATAATTGTGACACACCTAGTTATTTATAATGTTACATACATATGTCTATGTACTGCCTTGCTGAGTATACAAATTTTGTTTAGAAGCCTATGTATTAATATTGGATAATCAGTAACTGTAGCTACTGTAGTATGTAGAAGTTGAATGTACTGTAGTACCTGAAAAATACATCATAATAAAAAAAAAATCACACCTCTTTCAAAGACGGTCTAGTTAAACTACACTCCAGGCTGAACCAAAGGCTGCTCTAATAAAATATTCTATTCTGACAAAAAACAGGTGACCCTAAGCCAAAGCCAGTTCTAAGAACACGGTCTTACATTGTCGCGAATGTCGCGTTTAATTTATTGGGTGACACCCCTGTTTATTGCTTTTTATTATTAATTTTAGTGTTTTACGACCTACCTGCGCTTAAAAATATTAAAATTTGATTTACAGATAAAATAAAAGGCTTTCAAATTATTGACTTAGGACCTGGAGTTGGTCTTTAATTTGAATAAGTTTGGTTAGGAGACGTGTTTCTTTAGGAATAAAGAAATATATTCAAGACTTGTTTTCGTTTTTGTCTTACAGGGTTAAATTAGATGTTGGCATTTTCAAACCATGATAATAATATAAAGAGTCGCTTAAATAGCTCTCCGTAAACGTCGCATACAGCTAAGCTTCTTTCAAATCTGTTTTACCATGTCGACAGAAAATAGCTCTGTTGAAAGTGGCCTATGACCTATGAGGATTTATAGTCAAGACTTATTTTTGAAGTGAAAACTTCTTTAGGCGCGTTGAGTGAACAAAAATCATGGACACGGGTCATCGTCACCGAACGCTTTCCATGAGCTATATATATACTGTGTATATATGTATACTTTTTGGGTGAACAAAAATCATGGAACTCGCGTCATCGTCACCGAACGCTTTCCAAATTCAAAAATAATAATCGAATAGCTCGACGATACAATTCTATCATTCTATCAGTTTTCACTTCTATCGGCAGTCCCCAAAGACTGCACCGCATGTTTTTTTTTTATTGATTGAATTGGTTAAGTTCCTACTTATTTCTAGGCAATTCGACCACACCATCGCTTACCGTTAGTGTTTAAACGTAAGCCTACCGACATTAATAAATAAAGACAAATGCACTGAATGCGAAGAACCATGATCGGCAGTGGATGTTTATCGGCTGAATAATGATGACGAATTTTCAATTTCAAAACCTAGATCGGGCAACGCACTATATAATCTTCAGAATTAAATTTTTTGCAAACTGTAATCTTATAATTGTCTTATCATAGCTTTTATCCAGGTTATTATAATACTGTTATAGGCTTATATTAATATTATACTACTGAACCATATACAGTGACCATCTCCAGTGGAGTGAACTGTCATTGTTCTTCGTTTTGATGGATTAACTGCCGGTCGATTTTGTAAACATTTCCAACATCTCTCACCCAAGCCTTCACTTGGGTGAACTGATTACGAGGTGAGCTGTCAATCCATATAATCAAGATGTCACGTGATGACGAAGTGAGCTGTCATTCTATCTTGATTCGCCTCGACATGTTTACAGAATCGACCCGGAATTGAAACAGTTTGAATTCACTTCACCTAAATTTTCACGTGACATTTTTATAAAATCGAATTGTTAGAGGATTTGAATCTCCGAATCTCCACATAATCAATATACCAAACATTTAACACCTTTTATCTCATCTTTTAAAAAATTGCACAACAAAACAAAATAAACCGGCACGAATGCTGCTCTACTCGGTTTCCCGTGTCGTCCGGTCCGATGTCGCGGCGATAGGCTGATACGGCTGATGTACGGGACCGGGTAGCCGGCGGCGCTACGACAAAGGCGCGCACCATTAACTGATATGACATGACTATAAAGTAACCTCACCGTGGGACGATGACGGCGGAACGGTGGGTAAAGGGCTCTACCTTGTATTTTGAATTTACTATTTACATGATTGACTGGAATGGACGGACTTGGTTTTGGGGATGATGTAGCAGGCTGTGACCACCTTCTTTTGAAATGTTATAAACTAGGTTGCGTTTCTGGGTTTATTACTGCTTGAGAGCCTATATTTTAAGTGTTATTGAGGTTCGCCATGACAACGTAAACAACCTCGATTATTGACAACATACGAGTAACAAGCCATAACTGTCAATATGTTTGTGTCAAGTGGAGGAAATGACTAAGGGCCTCAAAGAAGGTGAAAATACAAATATTTGGTTGCATCATCTTCGAACCAGTAAGTGGTCAGAAATAATATGAGGGTTTATTGCGGAGTTTCGGAATTCAGCCCTTCAGTGCTTGAAGTTTTACAGGCTTTATCATACAGATTACAGACATCTGACAGGGAGTGATAAGTTTGATTTTTCAAGCATTCAGGAAAAAAACAGGGAAAACATAACCGTAGTATGTTCTAATATTTTTGGACAAATAATATTTGAGTTAACAAGTAGCTAAAACGATAAGTAAAGCCTCATCCCGTCCGATGTAGATCCTCCACAATATTTTGCGCCGTACACACATTACGAACGATCATTTCACATTATATTACGCTCGCGATGTGTCGGACGCGTTTTTGCGTGAACCGGGTATCGAACCCGTGTCGATGAGGGCCACTAACCATAAATATGTGTCGTGCCAACACGGCTCCACTCATAACGTATCAATTGTCTTTATGATCGCAATTTTTATTGTTTATGGCCAATATTTAACGTGTGAAGATTTTATCGGAGAGAGGACGCAATTTTTTTTTTGATTTTGGAACTTTAGAGTACCGTCAGTTTAATCTTACGCTGAAAATTGTGTGTAATATTATTAAGAAAAAATTCGTATTCATAACCTCCTTTATTGGAACTCGGTTAACAGAATACGCCCTCAGAGAAATGATTATTTTGATAGGGACTGCTTGCAAAAGTTACACCAATTTCCTCGAATGTCTTCATTCAGAAATGCATTTGCAATAATCTTTGTGGTGGTTTTTCTACAGCAATAACATTTATTCCAAGTCGTTGTACAGAAAGCCAGCACATCAAATTACCCGAAACTGAAAAGAAATCTCAATCAACCTTGAACCTAATACTTTCGCGATAAAGTTGAAAATTTATTAAAGAAATTTGACATATTATTGTAGCTTGATGTGCCTGTACACATCATTTGCAGACTTTAAGTTAGAGAATTCTTAGGATTTGAATATTCTGATTTTTAAAAACCCACATTTTCAAATAAGATTTTTGTCGTAATTCTTTTCAAACGGTTTTTCCTCAAAATTTGCCATGTCTATTCTTTATCAAGAAGTTCATGCATCGTTGCTGAGTTCAAGATTACTTGTCCATTCAATTTTAACGATATCTCGAAGATAACGTTTACTGCAATAACTTCTAAGATAGCACAGAGAGACGGCTTCTGGTTCATTCGCAGGTTGCGCTAGATATAACTAACGATAAGTTTTGCTTACGCGATAGTTCGTAGATTTAAGAAACTATGTCGAATTGGAAAGCAAAGAAAGCGCCGGATTAGTGTTGGGATGTGAGATAAGTGAGCCTAGATCTCACATTCGATCAGCGATAACGATACCTAACCAAAATGTTTATAATGTCTGGGCTGGGCGCTAGCTAAATGTCACTTGTTAATTCCATAAATATTTTAAGCTTGTGGCAATCGTTATTGCTGATACAATGTTAGTTTGTCTAGACCCAATGGTCAGAAGGCATTCTCGACTTAAGGTGGGTACCGACCGGTGTTACGAGGCGTGTTGTAACATATTACAAAGCGAGCATTCGTGCAGTCAGTATGTGGAAACGAGTACGAACACGCGAGTAACGAGCCGCTCGTTTCGAGTGCTCCGCCAGCTGTCGGTTTTTTTGGGCGAATCCCTTTGAGTGTTACGCGGTTCAGTCAGTACGCCGCGACAATACATCGGAGACAAGCGCACAACAAAGATTTTATAGTGTCCAGTTTCGTTAGGTTTTTTTAATATTATTACTAGCGACAAATCACCAAACCACTTTGTTTCTTTTTTTTTCTAAATTTGATTAAGCAATAATTCAGTGGAATCAAAGATACAACGTCGTCATCAGACATCTTGATTAGGAGTGTCTTGCAAATCTGAAGCAGGGGCGAGCAAAGAGATTCGGATTTTATGACACGGCGTAACGTAACATGCTCGCTCCGAATGGTATTATTGCTGTCCGTAACACCGGTCAGACCACACCTTAAAACATTTCATTTCAGCGACAGCCAATGTCAAATACTTGTCAAAATATAGGAAATCAGAGGTTTTTTGACATATTAAGACAGAATTTGAAATAAAAACTGCATTAAAATTGATAGAGTCCATTTTAATTTGCAGATCAGAGTTGCTCCCGATATAAGAATCTGAGAATGGAGAGCTTACTTAGCGTGTCACTAAGTCTTGAATTTGATCTTGAATATTATCTTTATAAGATAATATTCAAGGTCGATTTAAAGACACAGTAAAGCTCAGAAATCGGGCAAAACTTTGTAAGTAAACCAGGGTTATAAATATCACAAAATTCCCAGATCTTTACCAAAAATCTTAGAACGCATAAATCAAAGGAACTTCCAAAGTTTCAGTTGGCGTGTCAAATAGTTTTCCAAGTTCGACGTGGTAGAAGTTCCTCAGGTGTGGGGAAAAACTTATTGATATATGCTGCTCCCTAACGTGTTGTACGTCATGTATGGCTGCTCTATATTCTGACTGGGTACTAGTTGGAGTGGTATGGAAGGTAGGTGGTGCAGGGTTGGTTTTATTTATATTTGTCATGCTGACATAAAGGTGAGCAAAGGCTAGGAATATGAGGAGAAGGGAATGAGGAGAAACACTCGTCTTTGTACATGAACTTTATTATTAGGTACTGTATTTATAAGTTGTTTTGGTGCACAATAAAGAATTAAACTTTTACTGCTCTTTATATTATTATTGGTTAATTTAATTTTAATTCAAACTCAAATGATTTAAGTTTTACGTACAGGCACTTATAGGTATTGTCAAAAGAGTCGGTCACTCAGAAAAATGAAGGTTCGAAATGAATGTGCCAAAGCAAAATCTCTACGTGCAAGAAACCATGTTATTACAAATTAAATATTATATCATTATTAATATTTAAAAAAAAACATCGAAAACGGATCATGAACAAAATACATACAGACGAATCCCGAACTTCCTCCCTTTTTGAAGTCTGTTTAAAAGTAGGATTCTTAATAATTTTTCTACACGTGTTCCCAAGTAGGTTTATCGAGCTAATCTACTTGAATATGGATCATGGCCATCCATGATCATGTGCATGTCAGTTTCTAAATAGCCACTGTCATCCATATGACAGTGGCTATTTAGAAACTGACATGCACGTTAAAGGCTTTAGAGTATTTTTTATTATTGACATTTTTATCAGACCCTTACCAGCAATTGGTAAATTCACAGAATTACACACATTGATAAACTCAAGCCGAGTGTTAAAAAAATAATCAATCACGGGATTCACGGGTCAAACTCGACCATTTACCGCTCTTTGACGATGAAAAATGACTTATTTGTCAATTACTTTTCACCAGAACCAAGGGTCACTTTTTGCAAACCATACTGTCAATTCATCAAGACAATTTCTACCTTAGCTGTTCAAGAATATGGATAATTTTACTGCAAAAGAAGACTTGGCAAATTATTGCAAAGTTCATCAAGCGTCAAAGCACGCTGAAATAGATCGTAACATCTGAAAATAAGAGCGATGGAGGATGTATAAGTAAATTGGTGATTTGTAGGGTGGCAATAAATAAGGTGTCGGAATCTAGGAGTATTGGTATCGGTCGCGACTGATAAAAGTCCTCTTTCGCACGACCGACTTGTGATCTTTTGTTAGGGATGTACGGTTTCAGATTTTGCAGGCGTTATCGATAAAAACTATTATTTAATCGTATGACCTAATTTGCATACCTACTATATAAAATGCTGTTAGTAAGGTTTTTCCTGAACTGATAAGTCGCTCAAGAATATACCACATAGGCAAACATGCTGAAGCTTTCTAGTTGGGACACTTTTTAACTTCAATACAAGACAAACGAATGGCGCATTGCGTGTTTTACAGATTGCTAAGCGACAGAAAATTAGAAGAAAAAAAAAGTAAGGCCAAGTCTTCGCTGCTATTGACTAGGCTTTCAATAAATTGATAGTAACGTACTAAGCTGATGGCTGCTAAGAAGTAATACTAATAATTATAGCTCTAAAATATACGAACACAATCAATAAACGTTATTTATTTATTTATATATATTAATTCTTGGTCTGGTTAGAGATTAGTAAAGTTAAAGCAGGTAGATGAAACTGAATCTATGTTAATATAATAAAGCTGAAGAGTTTGTTTGTTTGTTTGAACGCGCTAATCTCTGGAACTACCAGTCGGATTAGGTTTTTTTTTGTATATAATAGCTACATTCATGAGGAAAACAATAGGCTATACGGGAACGGGAAAAACGGTATATGCGCTTACGAAGTCACGGGCTAAAGCTAGTAAGATATAATCATATGGCAGTTACCTACACAATATTTAATTTCCATGACTGCTTAACGTATTCGATAAAATTAACTTGCCAATCGACTATATCGAGAACCAAACAGGCAAATACGAATTAGCACCATATTATATAAATTTTCAACAAGATATACCTTATCATGGCCGTTTTACATTACCTACTGTAGACTGAATTTCCACTACTGCTCAAAGTATTCTATAAAAACAAATGGCCTGTATATTATATCGATTATATCGATAACCTTACACTAATTTTCCCCATCACTATTATTACTTAGTGTTCCCGGCACGTTCCAGTCAGCTGCGAGTCTTTTGTCTGTTTTCTTTTTAATTACCTCCAATAAATAGGCTCTCAGCAGCTCGCCGCCGCCATTTAAGATAGGGGAGACACCGCTCTCGCGGACACTAGGCCTCGATTTACAATGATACCGGACGATGGGAAAATAAAGTCGGGATTTTTGATGAGGTATTGGTTTGTAGTGTGTTCTTGTCTTTTGTGGTTGGTAACTATTGTATTTTGGTATTTGTGGAGTTATGGAATCAAAATTATGCTGTCTTAAAATCTATTACACAGTTCCTAAATAATCTTCTTAGCTTTGTTTAAGCTTTTTCCGAATTATTAGAAGTTGTTCACAAGTTGTTGACAACTTAGAAGTTATTGTCAAGTGAAACTGATTTCATTATTAGTTTGTTCAATTTGATCGAAATGTATAAAAAGACTATATGACTTCCTAGTAAATAATAATAATAACATTAAACAATGGAAAAGTTTGTATGTTTGTTAATCAATAACACTGAACGGATTTAGATGAAATTGGAACATGCATTAGAGTATAGTCTGGATGAGGATACAGTTTCTTTAAAACCCCGGTAGCACATTTCCAAAGTTAGTCGTTCTATGGAATGAAAAAGATCAGCCAATCTCAAAAACATTTTGACTTCATATTTTAAATAAGTATTAATCTAACTATGTACACTTAAATAAAAATAAAAACCTAACTAAAATATGGTGTCAAAAAATTCGTCCGCATCGCTATCGACTGGAAACTGGAAACTGAGCCTCATATTAACAAACCTTACTAAATTCAGAAACCACTTGCTGAATTTTTCACACGATGCGAGCGATTCCCGTGCCCCATAATGTTATGGCAATAAAAAGACACGGGTAAATGTGACTCCGATGCGCTTGTAATGGTCGTTACAAAAATAAAGTGTCCCATTACAGGACAGGGAGGGATTTGGAGGCTTTATAGCTTCCGGGGAGCTGTAAGAGACTGAATGATGGAGAAAATTATGTTAGGTATATCAGTCAAGCTGCCTTTTTTATGGATGGGAAATCATCAAATGACTTCTGCTCTGTGCGGAGCGGAAGGGAGTGTCAGACTCTTACTGGCCGCGGTGACTCTTTCGAACAAATACCGCAAAGACCTCCACCGTATGTTCCACCGGGCGTGTCCTCCCGCCGAATACGAAACAGGTATCTCCCGAAACAGCCGTGTCTGGTGAGTACCTGCGTTGCAACAATCAAGCTGCCTAGCCTTTAGATTTTGTTGGGGTTGACTTCTACTTTAGCCGGATGCAGCTGAGTACTAGTATTTTATACTAGCTTCTGCCAGCGGCTCCGCCCTCTTGAGTGTGGAAATTACCCCAAGGGAACATACTCCTGGAGTAGCCTATATGCTTTCCAGATTATAATCTATCTCTGTGCCAAATTTCATCGTGATGGAGTTACAAACAACCATCTATCCATCTAAGCTTTTGCATTATCGTCAGTATGATGGAGCGACTACCAAAACCATTGGGTAACATGATACCCCTTGGCAAGACTGGTATCAGATTTCTTCGTTTCTGACTACCCATAATGACTGTCAAATGACTGCGAGGCACGGTGGAATCTCGGTAGGATAGATGATCATCGATCATCGATCCACGGAACGACGTCGTCTAACTTTGAAGCTCGACCCGTATTGTTGTTATTATTTTGGCACGGGCTCCTCTAAATACCAAATAAATAAAAACCTCAAAACCCAAGCTTTTCAAGATTTCTCACACGCACAATCCGATTTTCCCTCCCCGCCAATAAAAAGAACATGAGTGAATGTAAGTCAAGATGGCCGTTACAAAAAAATAAAGTGTCCTACTAAAGGGCAGGGCCGCACTCGATCGCGTTAGTAATCCGGGAGCGAGTGAACGAGTCCCAGGCGTGGTGCTTGGCGCTTGTGTTTTATTGATATTTTAGCGTTGGAATGATTTTTCGTTGCGACTACGACTCTCTTGGGGTGGGACCGTTAGTATTGATGGTTTACTACGGTGACGGACTTGGGAGAGGTAAAAAAATGCGTATTATGGATAACAGTCATGTTGAAATGTTGTGCGGGGATTTCTAACATACCTTTGTGAAATTCACAATAGTTAACGATCCATAGTATCTATTACATTATGTAGTGTCCATTATCCTTCTGTTACAACTAATACTATATGTACTTAGTCAGTTTTTGGTGGTTGGCTAAAACAAAACATTGAATCACATTCATGCCGCTAAATAAGAGCAAACATTCATTGAAACCGTAACACATTGGTAAGTGTGTAACAAAATGAGGAGACATCCTCATTTTGGTGATTTACGCTACTATACACATGTACTTACTACTTACCCTTCGGGGCATACAGGAACTAGGAACGATGTTGTGCCATGGCGGACTGTGCTCCAAGTCCGTCCACCCTCCATAACAGGACATATCAGTATCTCTGTGCAGGACATGATCGACATACATCAGCCCACTGAAACATTCACGCTAACGACACGCTGCGAGTAAAACACGGTTATGAGAGGACCGCCTTTTACGTACCAGCCGTTAAACCTACGGATAACCGTCCGTAAATATAACGATCGGTTTTTCGGAGGCTTGAGTGATATCTCTGAAAGGGATTTGATAAGTACTGGCAATTTTGTTTTTATGTTATGAGTGTCTTCGATTTCGATTTTCATTACAGTTCTTTTGAAATGAGGATTTTCAGAAATCATTAGTGAAACCATTTAGGGGCAGCATAATTATGTGTTTACGCTTAAACAAGCTCAAATTGAACTGAAGGACCTTCCCAATGCTAGTGGATAGTGGTTTTACTGACTTGTTATGTTCTCCCAAAACTATTTCTAGATCTCAAATGAAAAACGTACCTAATTTAAAACCAACCGAAGTGATTGACAAATAAAAGCATTTTTACAAACTGGAAATACATCAACAAATGAGGTTAGAGATCATAAATCCTAATCATAAATACACATTTACAAAGTCTTTACTTCCATTCAATATTAACTAGTAAAACACCAAACACAAATAAACATCCAAGTCGTGTCCAAGACTCCCAACACACTGAATATTAAATAATTCTCGAGTTAAACTTAAGCCCAGTAAACATGTCAACTAAAACATCTTAAATAAGCTTGTAACAAAACCCTGGGGTGTCCACGCGTATACCCACGACGGATATTTCACGACAATGTGCGAAAGATAAAAATACGCGAAGGCGACATGCGCTTCAACAGATATTGTCAACATCGTAAATCGTAATTCGATAACACCGGATTGTACCGAGAAATGCAGACAATTTTGTCACCCTACTATAACTTTATGAGTTTGATTTACATTGACGCGTCCATTTTTGTGGGAGGTTGTGCAGGGTATGGAAGAGAAGCAATGAATTACCTTGATTTTGTAAGAAAAGCTGAAAGATAAAGTACTTTTTTCTGTGAAAATATTTTCGGCAGTCTATAAACATGAACCATTGTACGATCATCGAGGATTATTATATTTTAAATAATTTTCATAGGTGATGTTCTTGTATTTGCTTTTCACCTTTTTTAAAGTGTTAGTATTTTGTAAGCCTATAAACATTGAGGACCTGCCTAACATCGTTACAACATCTCAGAAACTATTATATCTATACCAAAGTTTATAAACAAGCCCTGATTCTGACCCGGTCAACAAAATTAATAATAACAAAAATTTAAAAAAAAAAACAATCGCACCATCTAAAAAAAATGATCAAAGCCTATCTCCCAACAACTCTCCGGATCGCATCTATCAGACTAATCTACGTAGCATGCAGCATTGCGCACATAAATCGGCGCGGGCGGCCTGCGCAAGCGCCGCGTAAAGCAAGCACCTTGTCGAACAAGGATGGCCACTCAGCCCCGATAGCGAGCACGGATCTTATCGCCGAGGTGACAATACTGCAAGTTGTGCATTGTTGCAGGAATTAATGTACAGTGTGCGGCTATGGTGCTCTAGCTAGATTATTTATTGTTGTTTGCGTTTCTCACACTATCGAAGCCAATTCCTTTAATTGTAAGCAACGTTCGCTTTCGGCCCCAATCGCAATCTGTCAAAAACACCTGTAATTTCCCTACATTTTGAGAGATTGCGACTAAGAGTCCCAAGTATTTAAGTACTTGTCGGACGAATTTGAAACGAAGAATTGTCCTGGAGAACAAATATAGCCAATAAAAATAACAGATTATCCATATGGTATGATCTTAATGAGGACACAAAGAATTTGGTGCAATCAGCTTTAAATCGCTCATGCTGTGCTGTGAGCGATGGAGTTGACCAGATGCTCATTTGCGCAGTCATGGTGTTCTAGCTTGCTGTTTTTAAAGTTGTTTTCTCAAACCAGTGTCCTTTTTTATAAGGATGGGAAATCATCAAATGCCTTCTCCCACTCTGGGTGGAACGGAAGGGCGTGTCAGACTCTAATTGACTAAAACTCTTTCTAACAAATTCCGCAACAAACCATAGTGTCTACTATAGTAGCTACTGGTCGGATACGAAACGAACAGGAAGTGCCCTGAGGTTCTAGACAAGTGACATTTTGTCAGCGGTAGCGTGGCAAAAGCGAATGTCACAACGTCGCAAATGTATGGGATTGAGAAACGTTGCCAAAATGGCACATGATCTATCAAGGGAATGGAACTTTGTCTAGAGCTTCTGGAAGACAAATTTAGCTGATATCAATTACAGATTTTCCATATGGTGTGTTCTTAATGAACTTGGTGCCATCAGCTGGTAACCTTAGGAGAGGAACTCGTGATGGTCGGATGCTCATTTTTTTTTCTATGACAGCCATTTGTCTTTATTTTGTAGAACATGGATGGCCACTCGGTGGAAATACTAAAGACAGAACTTATCGCCAAGGTGACAATACTGTTAGTTGTGCATTGTTGCAGGAGTTAATGTATGGTGTGCGGCTATGGTGATCCAGTTAGAATTTTATGCTATCTTACGCTTTTGCAAGAAACTTTAGCTGGTCCCCCATATATAGCTTGGGGAAACAGAACCAAAAAGCAAGAAGTACCAAAAAGGTTCTTTAATTAATTTGACAACACTGATTTTTTGTGGTAGAAAAATGGTTAAGAAAGCTGAATATAATGGTCTGAAATCAACTTCACCATTCAATCTGCAAGCGTGTGGTAAGTGCAACTTTTAATGCCAAAGAACGAAAAAATATTGCAGTGGTTCCCATTCAATAGCAATACCTCCATAGATCGATGTCTTCGTCCAACTCCCAAATTAACACGCCAATTAAAACAAATAAACATCCCCAACTTTAATCCGAACTTCAGCAAAGTATTCACAATTCGTCAGCTGCAAGAACTTCACCAACTAATTCCTTCGTTCCCAGCAGTGGCTTGAAACAAAGTGCCGTAATTAGTCAATAGGGGAGACAGGGCAACTCCTAACAAGTTATTTGGCACGGCCATTTCGTCCCGTGTTTATTATCCCCGGTGTCCCCAACTAATTTATTGGACCCTTAGCGCCCTTGCCCTTAGATGGATCACCTAATTTAACATTAAGGCTACCTACTACAGGTGTTTTATGGTGTTGATGGTCATCATTTTCGTTTTGAGAGGATCTGTGTCCAAGTTGCTGAAAAGGCCAAGCATAACCATTTTTATTGGACCAAACATGTGACTTTAGATGCTCTCGTATTCTATCAAATTTTATGACAAGCCGTTTAAGGTCCAAATTGTGCGATCGAAAAACGCTTTGCCGGTTTGGCAAGCCAGTCACTATTTTCAAAATTTCGTTTCTTCCAGAACTAACCCACATTTTCTATATTTTTTCTTTCTCTTTTTATAAAATTGACGGTCAAGAGTCGCAATATTTGGACGTCCGGAAAGCTTGGTTAAAATATTCTTAACTCATTGCGATGCATACTTTTGTTACAGAGAGTCTATCATAGGCCGTTCTTAATTGAGATCAGTTTATTTATGTTCTATTAGTACTTAAATTCCTAGCAAGGTTCTGCAATAAAAATTAATAGCACCGTTTCAAAAAACCGTAAAAGAGTTCATTTACAACATCTAAAACAGTACTAGTTCTTGCTCCACACATACATGAATTCTAAAAACAAAACAAAAAGGTCTCGACTCGCAAATAATTTTGTCACTGGCCACAAATAAAAATGGCGATTATTTATCGGTCACGCAAGACAATCGAACTTGTAATTACCGCAGGACAGACGGAGCCCTGCTGAGCGGAGAGGTTCCACGTACAAGTACACGCATGGGGGTACGTTGGTAGGTATGTTTAGATGTGGCGTGATCTTTAACGTTTAGAGAGGAGAGGTACTAATGGGTAGTTTTGGCAGTTTTTGCAGGGATGGGAAGTTGTGTCGCTTGGTAGTCGGTTAATAAATGTGTTTCTTGAGAAACGGCGAGATAGTTAATGTGTGTCTAAAGTGGCCACTTTTCAAGCAGTCTGATGCAGTTGGTGCATCAAATCTGTGATAGAACTAAAATAAATGCAATAATGCATCATAAATAGTTATTTGTCTGGAACTTTTTAGTCGTTATTTGCGGTCGGAGCCGGTTTTTTGACACGTCAAGTTTTTTGCAATTGTTTCATGAATCCATGCAACCAACACACATTTTATATAATCATTAGCCTTGACGAAGTGATTGATGATTGAGGTACCTATCAATGTTTGTATTTCCTACCATATAAGGATGGCGTTTTAGTTTCCCATTCTTATCTCAAGCTATAAAAAAGCAGTACTCATAACGAGAATGCACGCAGAGAAGAAACATCCAATTCTTTTTTTGAAATTTTAGCATGCATTCTCAGCGACGCAGAATCTAACCAAAAACAAACAAACCATGCTCCATTTGTAATTAGCTGTACCATAGTTAATGTTATGAACTCCTAGTACGACGTTGTGGTCAGCAGGGTCTCCCAGGGGTCTGAAGGGGGTGAAGCGAGGGGGGCTGGTCCACAAGACACGTAACGACGTCTTCACATTAATTATCTTGGCTGTTGGCAACCCGCGCTGAGATTCGGACGTGGCAATCTTTAGCTTGGTTTGTTTTTGTTGAGTATCATAATTTTGTTGTTAGTTTGAAGAGGAGTTGTGATTACACCGACACTTACTGAAGTAAATTGTTTGTCATACGAGCTAAATGCGCAATTATTGTTTATCTCTGCCATATAATTCAGTAGTCATATTTGAAGTCAAATAGAGATGTGAAGCAATTTCCATATATTAAGGAAAAAAACAAAATGTCGTTTAAATTTGAAGAGAACTAATTTTCGGTAACTTAAATGCAGGAAATCGTAAGAAATATTTGCATGATTAGACGTCACTGAAATCGCGAAAAAAATGGACTCACCCATATATTTCTGTGCGCATAACCCGACAAAATGTACTGAACGCTGATTTTTATTTCGCGATCTCGGGTTTGGTCCCATAGTAAAAGTTGTTCATAATGATGAATACAATGACCCCTTAAGAGGTATTGCGATTATTCTGTTACAATGTGTATAATATCATCCACTCACGGACAGTTTAAGATTATGACACGTAGGAACATCCAAAAAGGTAATTTTAGATTTTTTTACGTCGCTACCCATGTTACGATTTTTGAAACAAAACATACCATGTAGTATGCTGAGGGAAATTATTTAAATTCACCCGTAACGACCCTTAAGAGCGGAAATTATAGGTATTATCAGATTATGGCGGTCACATTATGTTGCAAAACTTTTATGTTGGTATTATTTTTTTAGTTTGGTTAGGCGATTTAAAGTTTGCAGCGAAGTTGGGGCACAGAAGTCTTACAATCGAGAGCATTAAATCTATACTTATATTATAAAGAGGAAAGATTTGTATTTTTGTATGTAACGAATAAACTTAAAAACTCAGTAGTTTTTAAGTTTATTCGTTTCATACAAAAATCGGTCCAGTGACCGATTTGAAAAATTCTTTCAGCAATGGATAGCTACATTATCAGCGAGTAACATAGACTATATTTTATCCCCGTACTCCCACGGAAACGGGAACTACGCAGGTGAAACCGCGTGACGTCCACTAGTCTACACTAATATTATATTCCATAAGTTACTTCGTACGAAGTTCCAGCCAACCATGCTATAGAATCCTTGATGACTGTATATTTGTGCTTTTACAATAAGATATTAGACGTACATATTAAACTAATTAAAAAAAAAAATTGTTGGACTTGTTAATATGGGTCTTCGAGCTTGTAAAGTGTAATGTGTGATGCGTCGCCTACAGAGCCGGATACTATCGAACCGTGGGAGATGATAGCGACTGAATTCAATGGTTTCCAAACATTGTTTTATAAGTTCATATAGTTATTTAACTCATTTAACTTTCCTAAACAACTGCTAAATGCCTCTTAATTGACGTTGAAATAGAAAAGAAAGACCGAATGTTGTAACGAGATATCCATAAGCACAGCTGGCCCAAGTCTTGGCTGCAAACCAAATAAATGATGTTATATGAACTTATTTTACTGCCGTATCCCTCAGAGTTGACGTCAGTATGGACGGGATGCTGTGACGAGGTCTCCATCAATAATGAGCGCAGGCCACGTTCGCGGGACACACTCCAAATTATTCATCGGCTTTGTAGGGTTGATGCTGATACATAAAAATGGTCGTTTAATCAAAATTGGACGAACATTTGGAACGTTTGGAGGATTTTCATGTCTGAATTTTTATGACTTAATTGACGAATGATGAAAGAAATGATGTTGTTTGATATGAATTAGTCTTATAACGCCACAAATGAAATAAAAGAAACCAAAATGAAATCTTGCGTTTTTTATTACCAACTAGCACTTTGTCCGCGACTTCGTCCGCGAATTTAGCACAAACGATTTTCCCCCCTTAAAGATTGAATTTCCCAAAAATCCCGTCTTAGTGCTCACCTGCATCGTAAAAATAAGCCTTCTGAAAAATTTCATGTTCCTAGTAGTTTCGGCTGTGCGTTGATATGTCAGTCAGTCAGTTCCTCCTTTACTTATGGGGTGTTCCAGAAGTGCGTAGTCATATCTGAGGGTGATGTTCTGTATCTACGAAAAGCCAAGAAAAAAAATGAGTAAAAAAAAAACCCAACCTCAAGAAACGACTAAGAATAAAGTTCAAAAACCAGTTTGTTCCGTTGTTGGCATCAAATCTGTGTTTGAACTAAAATAAACGCCACAAACTGGGATTCTGTAAACACGTCGAAGTGAAGGCTTGGGCGAAGTAATCACGAGGTGAGCTGTCAATCCAAATAATCAAGATGTCACGTGATGACGAAGTGAGCTTTCATTCCATCTTGATTATATGGATTGTCACAGATATGTTTACAAAATCAACCGGCCAGTGATTTTTCTTGACCTCTAGTCGTTTTTTGAAAAAAGTCAATATTTTTTCCTTTGATGATTTTTGATAACTGTATAGCAGCTACAGAAGTTCTGGAACTCCCTGTATAGGAAGATAGGAACCAATTTAACGTATAACTGAACAGGATTTACATGCAGTCATTTACTCTGTTCGTTATCGAAACCTAAGGTTCCAATGCATTTCTCTCGCCATCAATTTTACTGCTAACCCTATTTTAAAGCGGTGTCAAGAGTGACCGTACGTAAATTATTTGTTCAAATTTAGAACGGGATCGGTTAAACGTTTCGGGGCACCAATAAGTAATATAAGCACCAGAATCGAATGAGCTACCCACCTCCCCTGACCGGCTCAGGATAGATTAAAAGAAGGGTTGATTGGTATGGTATGAGGGGTCGAGAGATTCTGGTGGGTGTGTAGCTGGATCGCAATTACTCGGACAGTCCGTTCAGTGACAAATGTTTATGAGTTTGTCACTTGTTCGTTGCACTCGGGTACCTCGTACCCATACCTGCCCCAGGGAGACATATGAGTTTCGGTAGAATTCAGTTTAATGATCTTTTAGATTGATGTACGAATATTTTGTTCGAGTTAATTGTTCGATGTTATTGATGGTGCAGTTTTGTTTTTAATTTAATTTTGACGAGCTTTTATGCCGTAATTGTTTGGGTGGTGCGTCTGTCATTTTGCGGAGTGGAGTGTTTACGAGAGACATTATACTCTTAAAATGCGGCAATATTTTGTCCTTTAGTTAAGCTTTTGTGGTAAGTGAGTGTTGCGTAAGTTCTACAAGAGAGAAGCGTTTTTTATTCTAATAAGGCTTTTCCGATTTGGAATTATCAAACAGAGATTGCAGTAGACTTTGTCTTTTCATTTATATTTTATATTGATGTAACTTTCTCACAAATAATTCCTTTCGTGATGACCTTTAACCACCGGTCGATTCCGTGAAAATGTCGAAGTGAAGGCTTGGGTGAAGTGATCACGAGGTGAGCTGTCAGTCCATATAATCAAGATGGAATGACAGGTCACTTCGTGATCACTTCACCAAAGTTTACAGAATCGACAGGCTGTACATGTAAGATTCTTGGTTGCGTCAAGCAATGGTATTACCGTAGCTGAGTACTGGGCCAAATATAATTTAATACAATATAATATTATAACCGTAGTTGCCAGTGACATGTTAGGAAGAAGACCAATTCAGATTTATAAAATATTCTAGTTACTTGCGTTTCAAGTCCATATTCCTATATATATTTTAACACAACTTCTTCAAACTGAACCTACCCTCTTATTGTCATGTAAACAACTGAAAACCATCAGAAGATGATGTTTATGTGTAGATAACTCCTACACAAACATATGTGGGAACAGAATGTGTGGTGTGAGATGTTGTGCGGACAACGAAATGTGCCATAAACTAGTTGTTGTGCGACTGCCGAATGACATTACTGAGTACGTGCCTCCTACGTGTGGCCAGTACAATAGCGGGTGAAGGAAACCGCTAGAGAATGTTATTAACATCTAGTAATTGAACCCATTCCATAAAAGTCATGATTTTTAAGTGAATGGGTCTGTTTATGATATGTTTCATTTTTATCAAGCATTTTGATGCAGTTGTTGGCTTCAAATCTGTGTTTGAACTAAAATAAACGCCACAAACAAATGGGCGCTCGTGTGACGTGCCTTTAGGTACTAGTAGTGTGCAATCCTTCAAGACTACGACCCTGCAACGACTCATATGTACGCCAAGGTTCCGAGACAATGTAGTCCGAGGGTAAGCCGATTCAAAAACTGAGTGTAGGATAACAAGAACAATCAAAGTGTGAGCATTTAGCCGTCGAAAGTTATGGATAGTAGTCGGTTGTCAAGAAAATTATTTTATGAGGTAGGTAAGAAAGCAAAAATATGATAATTTATACTTCTTTATAGATCCTTAAATCTCCCTTATGAATGCTCTCCCGCGCCGCAATAGCAATTCATTCCTTTAAGGAGTTAAGTTCAATTTACTCATCTCCGCTGTTGTCCTAGCTTCATCGTCTTGGTGTATGCTGGGAGCGTCGTTACAGAGCGGCAATCATTCTCTCGTGAGCAGCCTCCGACTATCGCACGTAATTAACCAATGTCCGACCGTCCCCGCATACACGGAGCATGGGGAACTAGATGTGCTTAAGTTAGTGGTTAAGAAGCAATAGTATGATTTGGTTTACCACGGTTTGAACTGAATTTTTTACCTAGATACATAGGATTTTATAAAGCTGTTGAAGAAAAACCAAGTATCTAGCGTGACTGAGTCACAAAGTACAGATTTCAGCACATCAAGCTACAAATTTCTTCAAGTGATTTTTGACTTTTTCGCTAAAGCATTATGTTCAAGGTTGATTGGGAAAATTTGACAGTTTCGGGTAGCTTGACGTGCTGGCGTCTGTACAGTCGGGTTACGGTAAACCCTCAACCAAAAGTTAATGTCACCAATTGCAAAATAATCAACTAGATAACTTAAATAAATAATATTAAATAAGATGACTTCTTTAAAGTAGGTAAGGCGTGATGAATCTTGTTGACTAACTCAAAATTTTAAAAACGCATACAATTTTAATTGAACTTTCCCAGCTTTTATTGACTACTTTTCGGCACAAAGCTGTGACCGTTGATTGCCCATAAGTGGGACAATACGGGCTAGTTATAATAATAATTTTCCAGCCACATCCAGGCGCCCGACATCTGGCAACCCTATTGGTCGCGCCCTGCCAATATGGCTGCTTCATTAACCAGCGCGCCAAACGACCTCCTTGGGTCACCGGGGTGCAGAGGACAAGGAAACTACACTTATTGTATTTTTGCTCGGCTTGATGGAATGGTCTGTCATTTTGTGCCAAACGAGGAAATAAAGTGGCATTGGACGAAAGTTTCCGACGGACTCGTTTTGCTTGATTAGGTGGTGTTGTGTTTAGGGCTTGCTTATAGGTATGTCTGTGTTGGGTCATCGGTCTGTATGTCGCTTTTGTTTTGATTAAGATGTTCTCTTGGACTCTTCCACGGTTTATTTTAATTGCTTCTTTTTACTCCGGATGCTTTTATCCTTCAAGTCTTTTATATCGTTCTCACATATACATATGTATAATTTCAACATGAATGATGTAACCATAACTTTGAAAAAAAAAAAATATTTTTAATAGGGTGTCCACTGTCCGTGGAGTTTCTTGCACGTTCCAGAGCGTAGATCTCGATGGAGAATATGAAATAGAATAGCTTCATCAACAAGACACAAATAGTTTCACAAGTGTGTGTTGATTGAATAAGAAAATTCTTCATTGTTAAATGTAACAATATAAATGGGAACTTTATTCTTTTCTCATAGAACTAATATTTCAAGAAAATATTTCAACAAAATTTCTGTAAATTTTCCTGAACCTTACGAGCCTCTTACTACCTCGATGGCTTTGTCTTTTCATGCTCTTTTGTTTGTAACTATCACGAAAAAGGTTTCCTTAATTTATTAACAATCTCTATTAGAATCCAGAACCAAAATTATAATTCCTAAATGGAAACCCACTTTATCTCCCAAAATAAAGATGACTTCACACAACACGACAGCTGTTCGCACGAGCGACGAACCAAAGACAAATAAATCGCGCTTCATATTAGCCGGGCGATTGATTCCACGCAAAGTGTGATACACGCTCCGTTTATTTATATCCTCCATCCTGCAGCGGAAGCGGAAATGACGCGAGCGGTCGTGTCCCCGCCGGATGTCGCCACCGTAGCGCCGCTGCGGATTAGTTTGTGATGTTGCACTATCTGCCAAAGTTTGGATTGATTTTGGGTAGAACTGCGTGACATAGGAAATGAAATATAAGTTTCCCAATTATTAAGTTAAGTTGTGAGATTTGGAAGGTTGAACATCTTTGGATGGTTTCATTTATTTATAAGAACTTTTTGTACAACTAAAATACAGTCCTTGAAGCGGACTTAATGCCTTAGGCATACTGCCAGTCGACCTAAGGGCGGTGCAGAACACGAAGAGATTTTGTTTTAAAAAAACTTGCTTATTTTTTATTATCGATAGGCTTGCGCTTGACCGCTACACCAGAGCGACAATTCTACTTATTTTTAAGCAACGTTCGCATTCGTATTGCAGCCGCAATCTGTTAAAAAAGTCTCAATTTTCATACATATATTTAAAAAAAATTAGTTGAATTGTCACTCTGATGGTAAGCGATGATACCTATATGGTCGACGATGGATTGGATGATAATTTCTTAGGTAGTATGATGACATCTAAGCAGTGGGGAATGGTAGGTAATTACTAAGTGTGAAACCCAAAGCAGGGTATCAAGGTTTCATACTCAGTTACAATATATATTTAAAATATCAATAAGCTCACATTTGTTTACCATCTCATTTGACAGTTAGCAATCTTTGAAAGGCAGATCAAGGGTTCGAGTTGTCTTTAAGAGACACATAATTTGCCCGTATGCCTAACGTTTTTTTTATGTTGCAAAGACATTCATTCAAACTTAATTCCACAAACAAGAACAAGTCATCTCAACAATTTGACCAAAAGAATGCAAAATAACAATCAAAAGCCATAATCCCAAGTTGACAAAACATTCTTCATCAAAGAAGAAAACAAAAAACAAGATGGCGGCGACAGAGATGTAAAATTAAATTAATTTATGCGCACAACGCTGGCAAAGAATGCCACAGACAAAAGATTGGAGAAGTTCTGTTATTTTAATGTTCGGATGGATCTCCAGGGAATGACGGGTGAGAAGCTATATGTAAGCTATATTATTGTATGTAAAATATTGGTCTTTGGGTTACTAAAGTAACTTTTATAATAAAATTTAGTACCAATGCCTTTCAGAGGATTTTGCTATATATGGGGACGTAGATTAGTTAGTGAGTAAGCGATATACCTACTCGTAAACTGCCAAATTATTTTGTGTTCGAGTCCCAAAGTATGTTATATCGATGACAATACATTTTATGAAACAAAACATTTATGTATTATAGAAAACATATTTTTGTTTCATTTCACGTAGGCACTGTATCACTGTACAGAACACCGGTGTACCACGAGCTTAAAATTAAGAGGTCACTTTTATCTAGTATTAAAATTGAGTTGGATATTTTTTTCCTATATATTATAAATTCCTATATTTATATTATATTATAATATTATAAATGTGACGAAAGATGTTTGTTACGCTGAAACTACTGAACGAATTTAGAATAAATTTTACAGTAATATCGCTTATACATCAGAATTAGGCTTTAACTTACAAAGGAGCGAGTATAAAAATAAATAGGTACTCCACCCAGCTTGCGAGTTTTGGCTATCCGCAAAGGTTTTTATTCAAGTTAAATGTTACTATACTATAGCTCCCACTGGTGTACAAGCTCAATGAAGTATGAAATATTATCTGTTTAAAAGTTTACGTGGTGAAAATTTCAACATTTTGGAGCAAAGCCACGACATTTGCGGGATGCCAAACAAACGTTTGACAGGGGAAGAAAGAAGTCCTTTATTGTTTGCGCTCCTGTTTTAATAAATAGCGTTGTACACAAAATGTATTATGATTTTTTATGAAAGGCATCTCATACTAGCTGCGCCCCGCGATGTTACCCGCGCAGCTAGTGTATATTGTGAGGAGGATATCATTGGCTCCAGGTCTCTGGCAGACAAGGTAGCCCTTTGGAAGCGTGTGGGGAAAAAGTAAGAAGAATTTGAAATAGGAATATAAAAATATGTTTTGTTTTCTTTTGGGACTCAGGTACCAACGTTCATTGAAGGCAGATGCCAAAAATATATTATGACGTTTAAATCTTAAACGTAGTTTTATTTTATAATAATATCATAAGTAGCACTAGCGTGAGACCGCTGGTCTTACAATATATATATAAAAGTAGCCTATGTGTAAATCCAGGGTGTCAACTTCTTGCATACCAAATTTTATCAAAATTGGTCCAGCCGTTTGCGCGTGAAGAATTAACAAACATACACACACACACACTCACAAACTTTCGCCTTTAGGATATTAGTGTGATTCTAAGTTATTAATTATCAGAAAAAAAGAAAATCTCTGATAGAGAGATGTCACTCCCTGGTCAGTTTCATCGGCATAATTTTATTGATGGTGAATATTTTGGTTTCTACTTTCTTTTCTTGTTTGACTCCTAAAACGCCTTTCTGTCAGACAGAAGAAGAGTGGCTCGAACATTGTTTTTTTTTTGAATAAATACACCGTAGAACAGAATGAAAACAAAACCTAAAAATGGTTATACGAGCTAATTTTTTTTTTGCGATTCAGGCCCATTTTCAGGTTTGGCGTTTATTCTGTTACACGTCATATAAGGTACATGAAATTTACAGATGTGTTTCCTGACTAAAGTAAAACTTATTGTTAAAAGTTACCATCCCTACCTTGTTGCTATTCCACCAATTCGTACTAAACGTTTCCAAACGTCTTTTATAATGCGCACAGCAAAGGAGTGGAACTCTCTGTCTGCGTCTGTGTTTCCGAACGCATACAACCCTAATCTCTTCAAAATTAGAGTGAACAGGCTTCTTCTGGGTAAGCTCGCTCCATCGTCGACTTTGTCTCTGTCATCTATGACCTAGACTAGAGTCAAGAGCAAACCCATATTAAATAAAAAAAAAAGCAAATTAAAACCATATTTCCCAATTATAACTTATTAACTGTCTTTAAAGCGAGTAAACCCTGTCTAAGATGGGTACACCCGATATTAGCTGCATGTGGGGCCGAAGGCGCGGGAAACTCGGCCTCCTGTCGTGACGATGAATCCTAACCCACGCGACTACAACCGGGAGATTCACCCTAAAATTTACACAACTTTATTAATACTGTTTGTAAAGAGAACAATTTTGAAATAAGAACCCTATGGTTTTTATCATAAGGGTGAGATTAAATTTGATGTTCCTTTTTTAACGGTAAAGTTAAAGTGGTAAAATTGTATATTTTGGTGTTTTTTTAATATACGTGGCAGACACAAAGTCCTGTTTATGGCAATTTGTTTTCGTGGCGTCGCCGTCGTCGTCGCAATATTAATAAATTTATGGTCAATTTTTCGGGTTAGCGCGAGATTAATGTTATGTTTTGGTTTTTCATTAGATCTCGTTGTGAAGTAATAAAAATCTATTGCAGGAAATGTTGGAAATTGACAACGGTAGGTTTATTAGGTATATTGGCATTTTTTAAATGGCTAAAATCACTGTGAACTTATATTGTGACCAACGTAAAAATCATGTGATAAATTGAAATTTCTAAAACGTAAGTACTGGCAATAAATCTGTCTATCGCTCTCCTATTAAGGTTAGGGTCGGTTTCCTTTCTAATCGGATTTTCTCCGAATTTACTGGACCGATTCAGTTGAAATTTAGTACACACAGATGCGTAATGAAAATAAATTAATTTTGAAAATGGGGTCACCTATTGGGGTGAAAAATTAGAAACATTTAAGAAAGATTTTCCAAGTATACCGTGTGACATATCAAATCAAAGAAGTCATCGTAAGGGTCTCAAAAGATTTTCAATTATGAAATATTCCATTACGAAGTTATTCATGAAAATAGATGACATTTAAACATTCCCCACCCCTTATCTCCGAAACGAATGAGCCTAAAACTTTGAAAAGAAAATAGATATTTACCTGCACATTACAGGAAAACCTATAAGAAGTAACAAGTAACAAGTTATAAAAATATGATTCGTTCCGAACCCTTTGCACCCGAGTCTGACTCGCACTTGGCCGGTTTTCATTTCAGTGTCCAGCAAAATAAGGAAACTTACAAAATAAATTCGGCCGCAATTCCACCTTGAAAATACTTCAAGCTACTCAATTTGACGTCTGACCTCTATCCCCTTTCCGATCAACTTACACACGATTTAACGTTCTGCACACAAGTGTATCGTGATCGGGCCGCCACTAATCTACCGTGTGTGACCGACCTTAGAAATTCGATTGAAAATTTCCGGATTTTTCCCGAACGGGGAATTTCTTTAAGTGATGTTTGTCGAATGGTTTCCGTTAGATTAGACACGGGGTTGACTTGACTCAGACTTGCCAGTGGAATAAAAGAGAGTTTTTTGGATTTATTTTCAACTAGCCTTTTGCCGTGGACCTTCCCACAGGAATAATAGATTTTTCCGACATCAAAAGTGTAGCTTTATCCTGTAGTCTTTTCCACAGAAATCATGCATTTTTTGGAACCGGATTAGTACTTCCAAATGTTCTATCCTACAAACAAACAATATATTATATTCAGCATTTCAGATTGATAATATTAGTCAAATTTAAGCTTATTATTTTATGAAAATGTGCTGTTAAATATCGTGGCCAAATGCATATTTGGTAAAAAAGATCTACTTGTTGCCGGACAGTCGTCAATCCAGACCATTCGTTTTAATTATTTAGGTAATATCGATATTTATGCAAGCCAAAATTTCTTTTTTCTTCTTAACTTATTTCTCAAACTTTAAAACCGTTACTTCTGAGTCGTACCAAGTCGGTGTTCCCCAATAAAACTATTAGAATGTATGTCACGACGACCCCGGGCCACATTTCACCGCCAACGAGGGGAGACATCGAGTGGATTTTAAAGTGTTTCCCACTGATACGGCTCAAGGAAACGAGGGATGAATCAAATGTTATGTGGATTGAAAGTCCAGATAGTAAGGGGAAATGGGCGGTGCTTTCGTGGCGTGGTCCTTGACTGCGTTCCAAAGGATACTATTATTTTAAATAAATGATGACGTTCAAAAGTGCCGTTTGATGGCCTAATTGAAATAAATGCTTTGACTTTGGCTTAGGAATTAGTAAAGAAGAGGAAAATACAGTTTTTTTTTTGCCACGTATTACCCACGCACTATAAAAATAAAGTAGTCAGTAGAATGTTTACTTTTACATTCTTATAGTCAAGTACATACCAAACATAGCTTTACAATTTGCGGGAAAAGGTTATTTTGATGTAAATTTAAAATACTTAATTTAAATCTGTTATTTTTTTTACTTTTCTATATTACCCATGAAAAAGTATTAGGCCAGCATGATCTTTAAAAGTTTATGTCTAGTTGTGAAAAAACTTGATAAAGCTTATTTCAATAAATAAAACAGTACAGAAAAACAAGCTCAATAGTCCAATCACGCATTTCCAGATAAAAGCGATTCATAAAACCAATACTATACTGACATATTCAATGCTTTAGTCAGCATTGAATATGTCAGTTTTCAAAATAAAAAGGCAGCATTCACAGTACAACGGCCAGAGACACTAGGACACAGGAGAGGCAATTTTGATCTCGCAAAAAGGTTGAAAACAGCCCTCTCCAATTTCACAGAGAGCCCCTACAAAAGATCACTCACGTTAACTATGAATGAACCAAAACAACCCAACAGCCCGAATGCGAAAAATTAAAAAGTAAAACATTCCCGAAACGGAAATAGGAATTGAATTTAAGTACATTTTAAACGAACCCCGGCTTTGACTGGCCCAAATAATAGAATCCCGGTTCGAGCGCGAATGCCTTTTTTGATCTTTTAGTGTTGCATCCCCTTAACGGCGGAGGCATTTGCGCCGCGCGACTAAATGGATTATTTTCTTCGTGTGTTCTTTTTTCAAAAACAATTTCAACCTTTTTTGAGCGTTCCTTTATTTCGACTGCCATAATGCCTAGAACTACCCCGTCCCTCTTGAACCAACTTAATTCTTCAGTAAAGGGGATTCCGCTTGTTTGTTTAGGGTTCTTGTTACGATAGTCGGTTATCAAAAAGAGGAAACAAAACGTTGACAAGGACGGGGTGTGATTGGATTAAGGAGGGTTGACTTTATAGTCGCGACTCGCTGCAATTTGGAAATTGACTTTCGAAATCTGTTTATGTTGCGGTTCGATTCTTTTTGTTTGTAGCATTTGGTGTCAATTTTTTACCTCTATCGAATTTGCATTGCTATTTGTCGGATTAGAATTGTGACGCCCCAAACTCGTTTATTCGGTTTTATTTGCATCTGGAAGCAATTTTGTGGCCATATTTACATTTATGTTGTGTTTCTGTTTATCCCCTTAGTAATAATATTTCCTGAACGCTTGAATAAGATCTTGTACATTTCTCTGTCCATATTTTATCGTAATTTAAGTGTAAGTACTTCAAAAATACTCTGTTGACAGCGATTTTCTAATCAAAGTATTTCTTTCATCATCGTCATCCACAGCCCAACAGTGCGAACAGAATATGAACAGAACACGCCAATAGTCTTGTATTCTGCCGCGGCCTCGCGGGCGGTTGGTTAAGAGTTGCTTGAAGGACTAGCATATGTAGAACTATTGTATCGACTGTTCTGTACCAAAGATACGAAGGTTCGGGAGGCTGCACAGAACTTATAATACGACTAACCTCAGAGGTGGATTTCCCCAGTTCGTTCTTTCTTGTTTGGCAGCACTTCTCCTCAGCTCCCTGTCTTGACTGCTACTTGCTCACTAGTTCACTAGGCACAGTTCAGTCTTACAGCAGTTCACCACGTGGCGGACGCGGTTTGGTGTCGAGGTCAGAAGAGACCTCTACACCAACGACGACTTTGACGACGACGAAAGTCAATCGCAAGCGGTAAGCGGTTGGATCACGCAGCGAACGTGAAATCCAAGAGTAGAAGATCAGGCGGTTGATTGCCACGAGCGGTGAATCTGATGACTCGTGTCATACGTATCCAACAACGCTCTGTCGCAGACTGTCTCATCAGCAAACAGTACATTCAGTGCAGCGGGAAAGGGAAAGGAATAGTTAAAACAAAACACAAATGAAGGTATTTTGACATAAAAGACAGCGCCACCTGTTCGGCGCAGTTCCAAATTTAAAATCTTTTAAAAACAAAACGGCATCACTTTCCAATCTGGCCGGTAGTAACAAGGCGTGAGGGAGAACATTAATTTCGTGTACAATCTTTGGACAGACCTCCCTTGCGGAGTCGCGGTGACAGATCATTTGTCATAGACAATCGTAGAGCGATGACGTCGCAAGATGGCAGTTGTAATTGTAATGCAGTGATAGACGTGCATTGTTGGGGTGGATTTTGGTAGAATTCTTTGTAATGACAACAAAATCGTAATGATAACCAGCCCAAGTTATTTTCAAGTTAATATTTACATTGCTGGTTATTAATTGTTAATCAACCAAATAAATTTGACACGTGATTAGACGATGACCTGGATTAGGACTAAGGGTACTTTACATATCGATAGTAGGTCTCCGTGGCGTAAGTTTCGACTTTCACGCGGGCAAAGCTGCTTACACAAGTTTAGTATTTTTATCGTATATAAAATCATTGATTTTTTTAAGTTATTCTTCCTTGGACTGGTCCTGTGACACTTCTGGGAGGCCTACGTCTATCAGTGAATGTCTTTCAGCTGAATAATGCCAAAGTCTTGAGTTAGCAGACTTTTTCCATTGATCCTGGAATCAAACCAGGCATAAGATTTTCGACATTTCCAATCAATTCTCCAATCTACACCAGGAACTCCCTCTGGTCCTTCAGCCGATACATTAAAAACTTTATTTCCATATATAGGGCGGGCAACATCGGCAACATGGCAACACGGAGGCCACATTAGCACAACAAAGCCACCGATCCGTCATACCATGACTACTGAGATATTTTAATGGAGATGTACTTTTGATCAGATGCTTGACTATTAAGGGTGGGGGATTCGATGCGGGCATTGCTTAAGTGGTTTTTGAAGACATTTGAGTGCAAAAGATGAATTTTCTATAGATGCTGTAGGTATTGTGTGTCTTTGAATCAATTTTGGCCAGTGGTGCTATGACATTAAGTTGAAGTGAGCATGAAGTGAACTGTCATTTCTCATAGGTGCTAAGAATTGACAGCTCATTTCACTTCAGTTTCCACACTGACATTTTTGCAGAACTGACGGACAGTTCTGTAAAAACATAATATTGAAAACTTAGGTGACGTGAGCTTGAAGTGTACTGCCTATTGCTAGCAGCAGATGGATTGACAGCTCACTTCAGGCTCAAGTAGAAAGTTTCCACGATGAGATTCTTACAGAAATCACCGGCAGATTCAAGAACTAAAATCTTGAAACCTATTTACGAGACTCTCCTTCAACAGAATTACCAACAATATTTGGATTCCTCAAATCAACCCCACAACTTATCATCAAAAAGCATCTAATCCGCCCACAAGAACCAGAGTACGTTGAACGACGGACTCTATCAATCACTTAGGGAAACCTATCAGGGCATATCCATTATGCAAGAGATAAGTTTGTACAATAACTTGTGGAAAACTTGCAGACCCGCGGAGGAAATATACTTATTGTATCATGACATTACGTAAGAACGATGATTTTTTGTTGGTAAATGGATAACGAATCTTGGAACTTTAACTTTTTTTTTAAATATTTGGGCAGTAGGTATCTTCGTTTTTACCTTTCAACTGCCTGAACTTCTGCCAGGGTTGCGGAATTTGTTAGAAATAGTCACTGCGGCCCTTGAACGGATGGGTTTTAGTCAGTAAGAGTCTGACACGGCCTTCTGCTCCACCCAGATCGGAAGAAGTCATTTGATGATTACCCATACTAAAAAAAAAAACTGCCTCAACTTGGAAACATATATTTCCTTTTTTTCAGATAAGTAAATGCACAGCAAACGTATCTAATTCTTAGTTTATTAACAAAGATTTTTACCTTGTGCAAGTTGGGCATCTAAGTATCGATTGTCTACAAAGGTACGTGCATATGCACTACGTATCTTAACTTCTTACAAATTATAATGATAACCTTATCACTAATTGCTGGCTTCAGGAAAAACCAATAACAATAATATTAAACACGGACAATTTCACAACCTAAAAGCCAACCAATAAAAATCGGTGCGAAAATAAACTATTCAGCACTTCCAACCATTCTAACGCCAATAGTTCACCCATTTCCATTCAGGGCATGTCCTTCAAAATACCAATCTTAAGGCCAAGCTAACTGGCAAACGGCTCAAAACATCTGTTGTACACGACTTCCAACCCTCTAACCCCATCCAACTGACATTACCATAACCTTTATGGTAAGGAAAAAATAATGGGCACTTGGAACAAAATGCCACTTCTGGGGGTCAATATGGATTCTGTGGGTCCCCTCGGCGTGTGATGAAAAGCGACAATCTAAATGACGGGTGACATATACGTGGGTACCGTGTGTGAGGTTCAGGGGAGTAGGGGAAGGGTAGCATTTTTGAAGATTAATTTTGTTGGGAAGACTGTGGCTTTTTCTGGGCAGGAAAACATTCTAAAAGAAAGTTGTGCATTATGCGGATAAAACTGGCAGTCTAGTTGCGCAATACAAAAATGAACGCCGCATATGCATTCATTTTGACATTGCGTGTCTATGCAGTCATAGACACGCAGTTGTCAAAATGAATGCTTAAGCGACAAAGTAAAACACGCGTTGGATACAGTTATACAACGCGTGTTTTATTTTGTCAAGAAATTACAGTACTCTGCCAAAGGCGATAATGTAGCCAACTACATGTTAGAAGCAAATTCTACTGAAGAAATGGAAGCATAGAACAGATGATACAAAATTTGACAAAGGATAAGTGACTAACAACACACCTTACTTAAAATGTATAAAATATTAGATGCCACCCGCGTGAATGTCGGAAATTATCCGAAGGGAACATACTTCCGGGAAAAAAGTATCCTATGTGTTATTCCAGACTACAATCTACCTTTGGGTCAAATTTCATCGAGATCCGTTCAGACATTCTGACGTGATTGAGTAACAAACACTTCATCCATCCAAACATCAGAACTTTCACATTTATAATATTATGTACCTATAGTATAGTATAGATAGTATCAAAAAGTTCTAGAGTGCCACACCGTTGGAAGGCCTCACACGATGACCTGGTGAGGGTCGCGGGTAGCCGATGGATGCGAGACGCACAGGACCGGATCCAGCAGTGGACGTCTTTCGGCTGATATGATGATGATAATAGATGGTATAGAAAAGTAAAGGTTACAAAAAATACATATTTTTAAAAAGAGCAATTTTTCTAAGCAAATATCATGGCAAGCTAGTCAATCTTTCTGCTCGTATGTGATCTAAGGAGAAGGGTCTCAAGACCCTCTGAGAGGGATCTCGGACACGTCCGGGCGTTTTGGGAATTCTCCGGGTGGAGCTAGTCCGGCTGGGGAAGATTGAGGACGGTGGGAAAAATCCTTGGTTCAACGCTTTGCAAATATGTACGGGTTCTCAAGCATGCGGGTGTTGTGGTTTCGGTAGGTTATTTTTCTTTTTGATTTTTCTGTAACTTTCTTAAGGACATCATACAGAATGCTCACATATGGAGAGATCCAGGAAATAAGCAGCCTTATCTAGGTATAAAAATATTCCAACCACATGATTAGTTTAAATGTTGATAAGCAGGTTCTGAATTCTCATTGTCTATTAGATGCATCATTTCAATTCGGAATCTGCTAATCAGTATAAATAACTGGGAAGTTTTTTAAATGAGACCCAAGGTACAGTAGGTACATAAGAGGAACATTGTTGCACTTGCAAAGATTCAATCTTGGCTTTTAAATAGGGTGTTCTAATATGTGGAAAAATATTATGTTTAGTCCGTCCGAAAATCTAATTTTCAAAAAATATTGGACACGCATTTTTGTCATTTCAAATCGCTTAAAAATGGTAAAGATAAAGCGCATTAAGGTTTAAGAGACGGGGCTGGTGACGTCGAGTCGCTATAGTAGGCGCCAGATAATCGTGGAATAACGGTCATTGACCCACCTACAATTATTGACATTTTTAATTTGAAAAACGGAATTAATGACACAAAGCTGTCCCGAATCATCATCTCTCGTGATCCTTAACATTGTCTAATAATGAAAAACGATTCATATTTAATTGTTCAGGTACCTATGAACAGTTATTAGGGAAAGGTCAATATACTTTATTCCACATTTATCTGGCGCCTACTATAGTAAAATTGTACTATCGTAGTGACGTCACTCGAGTTTTCAACGCACTGTATCTTCGTCATATTTAATTTACGCGAAAAAAGAAAAAATACGTGTCCAATATTTTTTGGAAATCTATTAGAATAGGATCCCTATTGGAGGAAAAAGATAAATAACCTCATGTAATCAATTCTATTATTATAAATGCGAAAGTGACTTGTCTGTTTGTTTGTTTCCTTTTCACGATTGGATGAAACTGGGCCCGCTAATAGACTGTACCCCGAGATTAGGGGCCCTTGAAATGATTTCCGACGTTCACGGGGGCAAAGCCGCGGGCAGAAGGCAGTTTAAAAAGAAAATAAAATATGAAATTCATGGACCATAAAACACGAGTTTAAAAAACAAAGCTGAACGAATCAAAACCTTGAATGAATCGAACCTAATCATTGCTTGGAGTATTTCTCCACATCCGATTACTCTCAAGTCGTATACCCACCGATCACATTAAGTCAGCCAAACAATACCTTAGGTAAGTATCATCTGGTTATTAACAAAAGTGCGTATCGCACATCCACCTGTACATTAGCATACAAGATTAGTGCTCAAAACATCTAATTCCTTAATTATAGAGCAGAATCAAAGCCGAGATTTTCGAAAAACGTGTTATTATTCTAATACAGAAGGTTTTGGTGGTTTTCTCTGTATTGCCATTAATGTACGATCTCTACGCATCGCGTTTTACCGGATGTCCTATTAAAATAATCGCCGAATTTCAATAAACAACCATTTGTTGGTTGCTCGCGTTATTTTGTGGGATAGTGTGACTGTGGTTGATACTTTGCAGTTTCAAGGATACAATAACAATATTAAGGTTAAAGTTAAAAGTCATGGCTTAAAAATATGATTTTTAAAGTGATTATAGAGATTATAAGCTCTGCATTATTATACTATTAAAGTCTGTTTTTACGATAGTCAATCAACTGAAATATAAATTCAATCAATATTTATTGGTCCTTGTGTACCCTATAATAACACTATAATATTAACATTGCTTGACGTATCGAATTTCTCTAGTTCTTTGTTTCAAATTGGCGTTTCTCTACTTTTTTTTTTTTGCATAAACAGCAAGCTTCTACTAGACACTACATAGGTATTGCTGCAACTCATTTAACTGAAAAACATCAAAAAAGCTACATACAAACATAATAACTGCAAGGTTGGCAATAATGTTTTGCTTTACAAGTATCAAAACCTCTCAATCCTTGTGGTTGCGACCAAATTAAATGATTGCCGGCTACCTGTTTTACGCCCAAGGATATGTTTTATTTTGTCTGCCCGGGGATGCGTATCGCATGCTAACCCGCACTAAGCACCCCGGTGCATCCCAAAACGTACTGAACATTATATTTAAGAGTTATTAGCTATCATATCTTGGGTTCGCCAGTGAATGGGAATAAGTGAAAGTATTGATTTATTATTGAAGGTGTTTTTCCTTTGCGTGGCCCTTGGGGCTTCAGATTTGGTTCTGAGCTATGTTTTGCGTATTGCATATTGTTTCCTTATTTTAGGAAATTAGGTTGTTTAGTGTTTTGGCCCACATAATTTTGTATGTTGCATATGATTCTCGTTAGATTGTCTACATCAGTCAAATCCACTTCTAAGTACCTGCCTATTAAATAAAGTTCTTACACAGCATCCAAGAGTCAGATGGTACAAAAGTTATCAGTTTTTAACGACTAAAAAGTTCCAAAAAGTCAATTTTCAAGCAGTCTGATGCAGTTGATGATATTTAACAGTTCAATCACAGATTTAATGCCACCAACTGTACCTATCAGACTGTACAGTGGGATAAAAATAACGAAAAAACAAGAAAAAAAAAACTGCGACGCAGTCTTTAGGAGGCAGTCCCCAAAGTCTGCCTCGCATGATTTTTTTCTTGTTGTTGATTGAAGTGAAAACTAAGCGAAAGCTAAAGCGTCGGGTGACGATGACGCGAGTTCCATGATTTATGTTCACCCAAAGCGTTCAGTGACGATGACGCGAGTTCCATGATTTTTTTCACCAAAAAAGTGCTCAACGCGCCTAAAGAAGTTTTCACTCCAAAAATCACAAAAGCAACCACGCAAAAATGATTTTAATTATGAAACTCCATGAGTAACGCCTTCAGCTAATAATAAACACTACAATCCTTTTACCGCGGCTACCCTTTTTTTTTTATTACAAATCAGTTCAAAGCTTTCCACTTCTCCACATCTAAAGGAATCGACTGAAACCACAAACCCTATTTAGTTAATTGAAAAAATACTAACGTTGCCATCGAACGTGTATTTTACCTCACCCCTTTCTGAGGAGGTCAGGTCCTCCCTGGGGACCTCCCGATTGGCATTCTTTATTACGGAGGGAAGCCCGTGGCTGGTTGGCACTCGTTTCGAGTAATTGGCGAAATATTACCAAATATTTGTTACTGAACAGTTACTGTTTCTAAGTGTATTAGGTTGTCTTCCGGATTTTTGTTCGTTGTTTGGGTCAATTGGGTCATTTTTCTTCTGTTGTTGTGAACTTTGATAGATTAATTAGCTAATTATGAATTTCTTAAACATTTTTTTGTTATTTTTTATAGATTGGCGTTCGACTTATCTGCTATCTCACCTAGTTAGCGATTTTGTCTTATAAAATCCAAAATCTTGTTAATAGAAACAAGTCGAGCTATTACCGCATTACTAATTAATTTTCAATTACAAGCTTAAAAGATTCAGTAAAACTAATAAATCGAAGTATCAATTTTAATGTTCTAATAATACTCGAGATGGTAAATATTCCTATTTCAAAATTTAACATTTTAACCATTACAAAACAAAAGCCGAAATCATTCTAAAAAAATACACCTGTTTCCATAGGTAATTTGAGAAAGGCGCGTAAAAAGTAATGGCGAGAACAGAGTAGATACCGACTTTTACCGGTACAGAAGTACAGTCGCATTCGTACTCGTAAAACCAGCGACAAGCCCCATCGAGTCCCGAGGCGTCTCGACTTCGCTTTTCAAATATTAAAATTTAATCGGCCGGTTGTCGCGAGTCAAATTAGCCTCTCTTGAGGCAGGGGCACAGAGTAGACGAGATTGGTGTCTGTTAAGTTGGGGCTTTTAGGCATAAACGTTTATGCTGAGGTTGTTCGTAGTTTTTGCCTTTATATGAGCGGTTTGTTAATCCAGAACATCAGAGCAATCGTTGTCTCCGTAGTGTTCTCAAACGTATATTGCCTACTTGGCATAATCTTTATGGTTACATAAAGATTATGCTAAGTAGGCAATATACGAAATATTTGAGTTTGACTTTTGCCTTTACGTTACTCGCAGATCGAATAAGAAAAAGATTTAAGTAAGAAGAGTTGCCAAGTTTGAACGAAATTAAATTAAATTCAAGGTATATTGGCTTAATTAGTACTTAAACGTCTTACCTTGTTCAGGTGAGACGCTTAAGTACTAATTAACTTGTCACTCACTGTTTCTCTCCGTTTCTGAAAAATATAGCAATTTTATAAATTAATATTTTAGTAATTCCATTGATAAACGAGAGCCAACATTAGTCGAGTCTACTTTTACATTTGACTTTCCGTAATATGTCGCCTCTGTAAAAATGTCTCCAACTACTCTATGCCTCAATCGCGCAGTGATACGGACAACAATGTAATTGCCGAAGAAAACAGTTATTAATATCATTCGCGAACAAAATGCTGGCTCTGAATGATTTAGAAGCCATCCTGACTTCTATTAGCTATTCTAAGTTATCAAGTTAATATTCTCTTTGGCTCCCTTTGGTGTCGTTGGATTTTATTTTGCGGAGTGACAGCGTCTTTTATATATGTTTTGAATGAATTAACGCCTGTTCTTTGTTTTGGGATTGTCTTTCTTGCTTGTTGACTGTCTTCTTAATATTAAGACATGGAAGTATTTTGTTGAGGTGTTTTGTTACTCATTGCCCCTCAAGTACCTAATAAGAGGCAATGAGATTGGTCTTGTAGTTCAATGCTTTGTTGTCTAGGTTTTGGTACGCATTGTTGTTCTGGCTTTGAATCTTACCAAAGCTTATTAACAATAACTAATTAGCAGGCGCTTATCTAAACACATCCATACGTACCTATAGGTAATATAGTAAATGCGAAAGTAAATTTTAATATGTCTGTCTGTTACCGCTTCACGTCTTATAGCTGAATGGATTTGGATGAAACCTGGCACACGGGTAGACCATATTGTGTTATGTCAAACTGTCAAACTGTGCGAAGTTGGAGAAGGTTGTAATACTATCGTATATATCGTATAACGTTTCCAATATGTATCAGATTTTACTTATACGCCTTTTTTCATAAAAACTAAAAATAGAGGACCTTATTTATAAAAAATCTGTGAGCTCTAGCAAGTGATGAGCAGATTCTAAATTCAAATATTCCGTAGAACATTTAAATGAAGAATCTGCTAATGAGTATTAAAACTAAGTGCCAATTCTACAAATTTTCAAGCAACATTCGCATCTCAGTCGAAATCTGTCAAAAATGTATGAAACATAGGGCTGTTTTGACAGTTTAAGACTGACATGCGAATGCAAACGTTGTTTAAAAATTAGAAGAATTAGGCTCTCCAATCATTATAATTACATTCTTTTTAAATAGGGGCCAGAGGGAATTCTCGTACTTTTCAAAAGCGGTTGCATTCGCGTCGCTGTCGCACTATCATCGTCACATCCTGTATACCTCAAATTTCCATATATTTTGACAAGTTTCTGACATTCATTGTTGCTGAGATGACAGTATGACTTCAAAAAAAAGGAGGAGGTTCTCAATTCGATTGTTTTTTTTTTGCATTTGTTGCATTCATGATTTTACACTCATTACAGTCATTTATGAACCGATTTAAAAAAATCTACATATTTGCAATTTCATTGAAATGGGTTCAAAAACACGGAAGTCGGTTTTAAAATACGAAGAAACAACCAAAGACTTCCGAAATTAAACTTTTTATACTTTGTACTGTTTTAAAAAAAAAACAATTTTTTGTGCTTTTTTTAGTGCCTTCAGAGTGTTTAGCGAAGTAACTTCATTAATTAATGTCGAAGACGATTACTATTCTAAGAAACTTACGTTACGGCTCCGAGTGTACCTTAGAAAACAATGACTAATTTACTCTCATTGATAATGGTAGTGCATTTTCTTTCAGTTCAAGTATTCATTGGACTATTGTTATTGCATCTGGTACTGTTATATTCCTAAAGGTACTAGACCAAGGTACTAAATCCTTCGAGTCGAATTTAAAGGCAATTTTTAATCTGTCACTAGGACGTTTTCTATCATAGTTTTTTAATGCACGACCTACATTTCTTAGCTTGAATAGCGACTGGTATATTTAATATATTTACATATTTATTAGTTGTTTTTTTTAGTATGTAGTTTTCTCTGGGTCCTGTTTGATAAACGTTACAAATAGCAATTGTATTTTACAAGTTAATAATCTACAAGTTTCTGTTAAATAAAGAATACAACTTACAAATTTATCATGGTGGAAAACTGACAAAACTGTGACAAAAAGTTGTACCAATAATTTTACATATTTCTGTTTATTACAGTGAACAGGCTTCTTCTGGGTAAGCTCACTCCATCGTTGACTTTGTCTCTATCATCTATAACCTAGATTAGAGTCCAGAGCAAACTCATCTCAAATAAAAAAATAAAATTAAGCATATTCTCTTAACTACAAATTCGCCAGTCTCCGCCTGCGCTCATGGCTGCCCGCTCCGCTCGCCACCTACTCCGCGCCCCATCGATGTGACCCGGCCATGTCGCCCGTCTCCGTCCGCGGATCGATACAGCCTCCTGCACTTGAAGCTTTTTGCTACCCCGCCCGCCCCGCGACCCGCCCGCCCAGCCACCCCGCCCGGTCTTGGGCGGTGATATTATGTTGCTATTTTTATGTTTATTTTACTTTTATTTAGGTTGGGAGCCTGATTATGGAAGATGTAGAGACTACGGCGATGCGCCATCGGCACACGCTGGACATATTAGACACTTTCATTGTACAGCTGAGGAGTTGAATTCCAGGCTGGTGTCTCTGTTTCCTGAAAGCTTTATCGCAACCCGCGTTGAAGTCAAAAGTGAATAGGTTACTTCTAGGCAAGCCGGCTCCATTGTCGACCACATCACATTCACACGTCATTCACACGTCACATTGTGACGCATATCTTCCCAACATGCATAACTTTTGTAATTTTGTATATTTTATTTTTTTGCTATGCGTCATACTTGTCGCAAATAAACTCTTTTTCTTTCTTTCTTTTCATCTTTTTCCATCACGTGAGATAGTAGTCAAAATACCAATGCAAAAAAAAAAAACAAAAGATAAATTGTCATGACTTGGGTACGTTATAATCGAGAAGTTTCGGTAGTTTAAAGTGTGAATGAATGGCTAGTTTACAAGTACCTTATTGTTGCGAGACTGAAGATAGTGTTCCGATTAAATAGGTTGGAATTTGTGTTAATTTTAGTTGATCTTTAGTTCCGAGGTGAGCGAGATTATTTTAGAGGCAATTATATTTAGTTAGCCTTTGTCTAAACGGAATGTCTTTCTATGCATAATTGTGTTCATACAAAAGCGATACTAAGAGTAATCCTTGATAGTAAACTGTAGGAAAAATATGTGGTTTCTTTCGTCCACAAGGCCAAGATAATACACCCGTAAAGCCTCTCTCACATAAGATTCTGTACATAATCCCATACCCACCCTACGAAGGCTTTTTAAAGGCCCCGCAGTGACAACGCGACGTTCTCTCTCTCTGCCACGCCTATTGGCGACAAAGCCTTCGGCCACGCCCTATGCGACACTTTCCACCAATCAGGGGACATGCTGAAAGTTTTTTATGTCAATGTTACGTACGTGGGAGGTTTTAGTGGCTATAAAAAGTTTTCAAGGCGTGGTGACTTGGTTTCAAGTTGAAGGAATGTTTCAGATAGCTGGACCTGTATGGATGGGTATGTTTGTATAGTTAAGTAGGTCTAGTCTACTCTAGAAAATTGGGTTTAGTATGTGACTATGTATATGAGAGCGTTTTGACTAAATTCTAGTAAGCTAGGAGGCTTTCTTTTGTCTTGAAATGTTTTTAAATGCGGTAGATTCGTTTGTGGGATTAAGGAAAACGCTATAAAGTTTTATCCCTTTCTAGATTGTGATGATTCATGAATACCATACGGTTTGATAACAGATTTTCTTAAGAAATGCAACTCCTACCGCTAGTCAGTATATCTTATCAGTATTTAAACTATTTATGATAATGATTACTCGTCCGATACGAATAATCATATCATAGCAGATTCTTTATTAAAGTTATTTACAGAGATTTTTTTTGTAAAAAGGTTTAAGAATACGAAAAATTGTGAGCCGTTACAGGATGCCTGGCAGATGTGAAACATCGAAATTATTTTGTACAAAGTAATATGCATAAAAGAACAGATTACGACAGGAACTAATATGGCATAATGAAAAAAAAAACACACTAAGACTGAATACATTTTTTATAAGATAATGGTTGTTTATTTTCAGAGGAGACAATTGACGACCACAGTGTGTAACTATTTTATCATCACTACACAAGACTTGTCATTTTAATAAAGCCTTTTATCATCACCTTTTGAGTGCCAATTCTAATTATTTTTAAGCAAATAATAATAGTAATAAGTCAAAAGCCAATCAATTTCCATACATTTTTGACAGATTACGACTGACATACAAATGCAAACATTGCTTCAAAATGAGTAAAATTGGCATTCTGATCTTATCTATTCACTAAGTAGGTCTACCTATCCCTTAACCCAAACCCAAACAGTAACTTAAAATTAGCATATCCTCCTCTACATCCCAAAAATATTTTACAGCCTCATCCACCGCTTCTCCCTAAGCGCTATATAGCGATATAAAACCATAATGACGTATAAACGACAAGGCAAGGCGCATCCTGACCCCCACTGGGGGGCTAAGAGGGGGGGGGGGGCAGGGGGTCCTTACTAACCTCGCCTTTGTTCACTTCCCTGAAAAAGTATTGAAGCTCAACCTTTTCAGGTCAGGCCTTTTTGTGAAAGCGATTTTTTATGAAAGAAGTTACTCGTATTGTGCGGTAAGGTAGAGATCGGGAAATGAGAGCTTGTCAGATGTTTGTCCTTGTGTTGATATTTTATGTCATGAGGTTATTAGGATTCTATTTTAGAGGATTACTAGCACTTCGTACGTGCACATCCCGTCTTTTTCCGTTCCTGTAGGAATTGCCCGTATTCCTCATGAAAGTGGCTATCATACACAAAAAGAATTTTCCTAATCCGACTGGTAGGTAGCTCCAGAGATTAGCGCGTTCAAACAAACAAACTTTTCAGCTTATCTATACATATAATAAAAATGTAACGGATCGCTGCCTGTCTGTACATGGAAGATATATGAGAAAAATATTAGTGGGACCTTTCTCAACGCAAATAGCACCCAAAACAATGATTGTTAGAATATTTGTCTCTTTGTCTGTGCGTTTGTGCACGCTAAACTCAGAAATGGCTTATCCGATTTAGATGTGGTTATCACTAATACTTTGTGGTAAGCTTCACTTAACATTTAGTGTTTGTTTCATGTCAATCGGTTCATTAATAAATTTAAAGAATCATGTCGAACATTTGTTAAACTATCTATATCAATCTATTCTTTCTCTGTTCATTAAGTAGCATTGACTGAAACTTATAACTAAACTTCATAATCTTAAAATATAAATGTCTGCCCCAAGTTACTATTCCACGCGGACGAAGTCGCAGGCAAAAGGTAGTATTAGTATATATATGTACACTCAAAACAATTATAAGAGGAAATTTTAGATTTATGTATGTTCATAGAGGAGATACTGTTTAATTCAAAAGAAACAGAATCTTGTTCTATCACATGTAAAATTTATTTAGTTAATTTTTATTATTATTATTAGGAATCAAGTCACAGTACCAAGACTTGAGCCATTATACTAGTATGTTGTGTTTTTGCTTGATCTGCTTCGAAGCTTAACTCGGGTAGGAAGAGCGGGGCTAAACGTGCCGCGGGCAAGATGTTCCGATGTAATTTAACAATGTACCGGACGTTACTGGCCAAACTAAGATAATTGCCATCGGTGCGCTGCAGCGTTCCGTTTTATGACAAATTTGCTTGATATGTTTATCTCTTTTTTCCATAAAGCCTATTTCAATCGGAACAACTTGCCACGTCACGTTTAGCCCCGCTCTCCCCTACCAGTCTTTAGCCAGATTCATGTAAAAAAAAATAGAATGATTTACTTAGTAGATAGGTTCGTGAAAAATCTTTTCAATATTCAAAATTTAATTTACCACAACTGACGAGCCGCTAAGTAACTCCAACGACCATAATCAAGAAGTCCCAAAAAATTCAAATTTATCCCTCTTTACGGCAAGCACTTACAGTGTTATTAAGTAACATCCCAATTCAATGCGCCAATATTGTGTACTTAACCCTCCACTGCGAACGCTCACAACCATTCATTTATTTTCGCTCCGGGCCCATTCAACCACCTACACTTAATTTGTATATTTTTTACATTATGTAAGCAAGCTTCTTTTTGATAAAAGGATCCATTCACCGGCGATACATTTATTAAAATATATACGTGTTGGATCTTGAATACTGTCTGAGTGGGTCGTTTGTGCACAGGTCTCAATTAGAGTGCCCTGTGCTGGGTCAAAAGAGCCCTTTCAGAGCTTTTCGAATAGAGCTTTTTGTGTATGGGATGTCTCGGAGGTTGTAACTTGTGTCTACTTTCAGAGTTTTGTGCTTAAAAATACATGATTTGTCTATTTTCAGTAGACTCCTATTTTATACTGAAAAGGTGCGTGTAAAGAAATGGCTTGCTTTATTTGGTCATCATTGTACTTGAAGATTATATAATTGATTGACTATATATTTAAATTGACACGTTCAATTCGGTTATTATATTAAATTCCTTTTTTTTATTTAGCTCATTGGTGAAAAAGTCCAACGTTAAAGCTACCGTGGATATATTTTAATTATGTGTCGAATAAGTTCTCTGTAAAATGTCTGCCACAGTAATATCGCTTTGTCGCGCTATGTCTGTGAGAGCTGTAAAACAAAAGCTTTCAACGGGGCGTTCATAATTCAAGCAACGTCAAGTACGGTACCTATGTTTTATTAAGCTTAGCAACGAGTACCTAGGTACGAAGCACTGCTACGTACCTTGTTACTATTTTCATTTCTAACCAGCTGAACTTTCATTTTCAATTCACCGTGGAAATGAAGTACCTACTTACTGATTTCGGTTACAAGTAAGACATTATGCATGGTCATAAAACGTGGTCGTATGGCCCATGATAGCTACACACTGGTCGCAATTGGCCCTTCTCAGAAGACATCGTGACCTGATAGCTTCGGGCACGCGCCTATATTAAAATGATTGGGTGTGACAAATGGATAGACACGGTGGAGGAGAAATATCGTTATTTTAGTCTGTTATGGAAATCAGGTACTAAAAGGTAAAGCAAAAGTGGGTTAGGAAAACTTAGAACCTAAGTATCTACTAAATAATAAATGGATTTAGCCAACCGTCGGAACACTGTCAAAATAGTTTTCTATGTCCGCGAACAAGAGAAATTAAATATGACAGATTAGATATCGATATTCACAGTAACTTGGCACTGCTTAGGATAAATACCTAATACTTAATATGTCATGCAGTTATTTAAAAAAATACATAATTTTTTAAAGAACACCGGTCACGCATGACACATACATGTAAAAAATAAAACAAATTTCCTTAACGAAAGACTTAGACAAAGATACAGATCGATAGCAGAACATCCTCTTAACATCGCTCGCTAATTGGCTAAGAAAAATTAATTCTCCGAAAGGGTTCCCTGTCCCAACGACGCCCAAAGGACCACCATTAAAGTTCAGTACGAAAGAGTGAGCGCACACTCAAATAATTGAACATTGTATACAAAAATATGTAAATGAGTTTTCGCTCCGTGAAAATTAACTTTTTCATTATGAATTATGTCCTTGATGTTGTCTTCGAGACGTCTTTTGGGAGTTTTTCGAGATTTTACAGCTTTCTACGTGAAGGGTTAGGGGTAATTTGAGCGCGAGGGTCGAAAAAACCCCCGCAGTTTAGGAAGGGTTAAGTGTTTTCGAGTTCTAAATAAATATTGAGTTTCCTTGAATAAAGTTTTGTCGTAAAGGTGATTTAGAAACAAATGAAGTGTTGTTTGTTTTTGTTAAGGTTTCTTGGTAGCTTAATTTGAAGAAAGACATTTGGATACACCAAATGAAGGCTATAGTGAAATCTGGAGTTTAAATTACGTTTTGTAGATATTATTACTACTAATCAGTTAAATCTTCAAGGGCCTTATAAGTATATGTAGTTTTGAGCTAATGATTATGCCTGTGTCTGAGTTCGATTATGGGTGTAAATGTTGATGGTTATAACTAGTTATAAGGTTAAAGAAATACTAAAGAAAGAGTCGACGGATTGTTTGAAAGACGATATTACTAGAAAGAAGGTGATTACTGATATGTCGGTAAATAGAGAGATGTAACGAAGGAGACGTTATGCGTCGACCAGAGTGCCAATTGCAAAATGAAAAATTGCGACTTATATGCCAATGCGTACGTTGCTTAAAAATTAGTAAAATTGGCAGTCTGCAATCAATTGATATACCTAAATTGAACCAATTTTGTTCTGTTACTTAATTAATTGGATACCTGAGTACCTAATCTCTACCTAAACTCTGATATTAAATCAGCCTTAACATCATTATTTTCTTGCCATTAACCCAATTCATTTGGGGTCGGCGCGACATACTATTTGTTTTTCGTCCTCAATTTTCGGTTAGTCGTCAACTAAGAGTATATTTAATGTGCTTTTACAATGCGTACCTATGAATTAATTACTTGTAACGACATCTTCAGCCTCGAAATAAACCTCAATTAGTTTTAACGTTCACCTATCCTAATTGGCTTCACGTTCTCACGCTGACTCAGCTCATAATTATTTGAGTGCGCACAATAACACAGTGCCTGCAAATTACAATACTTGTGCAGCACAGGTTCACTTAACGTCTCAATCGTCCGCGTGGGTGTTTTACGGATTACTGACAATGTCTGTTCTATAATGGACGCAAATGTTACAAGACAAGTCAGCAGTACGCGGGTGAAGGAGGAAACAGATTGTTTGACGAAAGTCTTTCCTACTACTTTCGTTTTCTAGTGATTTACATTTCCTCCTCCAATACTTGTACTAGTGTACTCCAACACTTGTGTACCTAGTTGTGTTGGAGGAGGAAATGAAAATGTCTGATTAATAATGTTCAAATGGGGTTTAGTATATCACCCATAATTCAGCATCCTCTTTTGAGCTGAATAGCTGGACATTGACTTAACCGTTTCTTTTTTTTCAAGGATGGGAAAAGCATTAAATGTCTTTTCGAATCTGGGTGGAGCAGAAGGGCGTGTCAGACTCTTACTGACTAAAACTCATCCGTGTTCCTTCTAAAGCCCTTTGCGTTACAGGGCCACTGTGACTCTTTCGAACAAATTCCGCAACCCCGGCAGGATTGGGCCTGTCCTTCTCGGACCATCTAGTGGGGGACCTATCATACCTTACCGCATCCCGTACGCGTTTGCTGCTACAGAACCTGTCAGCCACACTGGCCATTCGTTCTGCTTGCAATATATACAGCGCCCAGCCCAATGCCACTTATGTTTGACATTTCTTCTGGCTATGTCGGTTTCCTTGGTCCTTGATCCTCGATCTCGCTGAAAATGTAGCAAATTGTGGCTTTTTATAGAATAGATACTGCTGCTATTTTCACAACACAGCTACAACATTTAAAAGTAACTATTTTGCCTGCGGCTTCACTCGCGCCGGAGTAGCCTATAACCATCTCCAGGGTACCATCTGACTCTGTATCAAAACTCATCAACATCAGCCGGTCGATTCGATTCTGTAAACATCACGTGATCATGAAGTGAGCTGACATTCCATCTTGATTGTATGGATTGACAGCTCACCTCGTGATCACTTCACCCAAGCCTTCACGTCGACATGTTTATAGAATCGACCGGCAGTTCGTCGATTTAGGCGTGAACAAACTCAATTTCAAATTTGTAATATTACTTTTTTTTTTTTAAGGTTGGGAAATCATCAAATGACTTCTTCCGCTCTGGGTGGAGCGGAAGGGCGTGTCAGACTCTTACTGACTAAAACCCATCCGTGTTCCTTCTAAAGCCCTTTGCGTTCCAGGGTCGCGGTGACTCTTTCGAACAGATTCCGCAACCCTGGCAGGCTTTGGCCCTAGCGGGCCCCGTCTTTTATGCTGACATCTCTTTGAGGCGCGCGTGAAACACAACGCGCCATCGACCCGGGCCTGGTGGTGATCGGACAGCGAGCCACCCAATGCTCGCCGTCCGCAGGTCCGCGCCTACGGTGGCCGGGGATCGCCCTGCGACTCCCGACGCCCGGGGCGTCTTCTCCTGTTGCGGCGGTTGGGGCGAAGGCCTTGCCCTTCCCTCGCGCGGCCCTCCTCCTCCTTTGCTAGCATACTGCTTCGCAGAAGGAGGTGACCGCTTCCCAAGCCTTCTCGCTCCGGACCATAGATTCAACCAGGGCCGGACGCGAGAGGTCGCCGCCGCCGATCGCCTCGACGAGGACACGGCGGTGCTCAGCCCAAGCAGGGCAGACCTCCACCGTATGCTTCACCGTGTCCTCCGGGCGATTGTAATATTACTTAGGATAGATAAGTTATCTTTTTTACGAATTAAACTTTTGAGTCCATTGTAGATGCACTTTTGCATAAATGGCCAATAATTGTAGATCAGCGACAGAAGATCGACAGACGATAGCTCGCAAATAGTATCGTTCATTCAATACGTTCAACATGGCGGCGACTGAATGAATGAATGAATGGATGATTGAGTTGTTAGCACTCGCAGATTGTTCGTTTGTTTATTTATAGTTATTTGTATTGTGTGTTGAAGTTGATGTGAAATTAACTTTTCAATGGTTTCAGATTAAGAAATCTTGTATTTATAACATGAATAAAATAGTAGGACCGGGCTTGTAAAAGGTATTCAGGGGAAGCACTGTCGTTATTTTTCTTTACGTGTTGATGATATTATCTAAATAGTATGACGACTTTCGAGTTGACTTTCATTCTCAAGAAAATAACGGATATATAAATGAAATTGCGAAGTATCATTAGGGCTCCACTTAATTCTGGGCATAGCCCTCTCTTTACTGGAGCCACCATGACTGTGGTCGGCCTATTTTGCTGTTAATTTATTAGGTACATACCTAAAAAAAACCTAAAAACAGTAGATATTTTTGAGTCTTTCGTCTGCATCAGAAGACCCTGTTTATCTCGTAAATTGTAAAACAAGACCAATCCTTTTACTTTCAAAGTTCATTAAACTCTAGTTTTAAGCCATGAAAAGTGACTATTACATAGTTTTGGTTAGTAGGGCAAAGTGTACTTAGTTGTGAAACTCATAACAGCTTCGGCAAACGTGTTAGTTTTAGTTTAGAACGCAGCGTGGGGCACTTTCCTACCCCGACGTGAAAATGTATCGGAACACACGCTTCAATTGTAATCCGACAATAACAACGAAATATGAAGAGATTTGGACGTGTTATTTGTAGGATCACAATTAATAACATTTGAATGCATTATTTTTTCAGTACATATTCATTACTAGTTGCCGCCCGCGGCTCCGCCCGCGTGATTGACGAAAATCATCCCAAGGGAAGATATTCCCGGGATAAAAAGTATCCTATGTGCTATTCCAGACTATAATCTACCATTGTGCCAAATTTCATAAAATCCATTTAGTAGTTTTTGCGTGAAAGAGTAACAAACATCCATCCATCCATCCATCCTTGCGTAGTAGTAGGATTCAGTAGCTCACTAACAGTGTTAGTGAACAACTTATGGCCCGAGTTTATCGGCTGTAATTTTAACAACTGACCTTTCTGACCAATTGCCCATTTTTAGGGTTCCGAACCTCTATATGGAAAAACGAAACCCTTATTTAGGTTTACTCGGTTGTCTGTCCATCTGCCACAGCATTTTCTCCGAATCTACTTGCCCGATTCAGTTTAAATTTGGTACAAATTATAACCTTCTGTGACCCAAACACGGCCGCGTAATGAAAATAAATAAAATTAAAAATGGGGTTACTTTTTTGAGGCGAAATTATAGAGGGTATGCAGGACAAGGTGTAAAGTACCGCAACCCTCCATTGAAAAGGGAGGATCCTCCAACCAGACGGTTATTGTGTCTGGTGGGCAACTCCCTGATGGTTGATATTTGGACTGTTATATATGTTCAAATCGCACGGAAATCTCTTATTTTTGTTGCCGTACAAATTTCACCTCGTTAGTTTTTCTTGTGGCGGCATCGATGCCGCTCCAAAATAATAATTCCAACTGTATTGGTTGACATATTAAATCAAAGGGCTCAGCTAACAGTCTCAAAACTAGTCTAAAGAAAATCGTTTTGAAGTTATAAAGGAAAATTGATAAAAATTGACCATTCTCCCCCTATCTCCGAAACTACTGAGCCTAAAATAAAAAAAAAACACACAAAAACAGAAAATAAGCCTTTAGGTACCTATCGATTACAGGAAAACCTATATGAAGTCTATGATTCTAAATTAACGTTAAAAAAAAAATATTCGTTTAGAACCCTTTACACGCGAGTCCGACTCGCACTTGTTCGGTTTTGTAAAAGTCTTGACTCGAATTCCCACATTGAATATTCGAAATTGCGAAATACAGCTCCAAAATTTAAAATATTTCAACCCTTCGCAGCTCCGTCCCCCGTCAATATGGTAGTTGGTTCAGTATTATGCTCGCTCACCGGAAATAATTACAAACATGTAGTTGCGGGTTAAAAGGCGCTTGTTCACAACTTTGCGTCAGCCACTACTGTGGCAGTGCGCTCTAATGGAGGAACCGGGTTTGTGTAGCTGAAGTTGTTTAGGCAGCTAGTACCTTACAGTACTATTTACAGGTTAAATCAGGGATAAATGAAAAACTCCTCATATATTGAGCAATCTTTTTGTTGAGACATTTGTTTATCTATCTATCTATACTAATAATAAAGCTAAAGAGTTTGTTTGGTTGTTTGAACGCGTTAATCTCTGCAACTACCAATCGTAATATTTTTGTATATGATAGCCACATTCACGAGGACGGTGGCTATACAGGAACGGGAAATTCCTACGGGGAAGGTCGCGAGCAAAAACTATTTTGTTATAGTTACTTGGAGGCAGCACAGTACTAGCGTACAATCTCTATGGACGCATATGGACCGAGCGAAAACCTGACCACTATTCTGTTCCGCGAACTGTAGGCAAGTCGTCATTATCTTCGTTATCACTATTGAGTCTAGGATTAGTTACTTACTTAAGCTCATCATCATCATATCAGCCGAAAGACGTCCACCGCTGGACATATACCTCCCCCAAGTGTCACCACAAGGGCCGGTCCTGTGCGTTTCGCATCCATCGGTTACCCGCGACCCTCATCAGGTCATCGGTCCACCTTGTGGGAGGCCTTCCGACGCTGCGTCTTCGCGGTCGCCTCACCACCTCCTACTTAGCTATTATTTTTAAAATAATTGACAACCTACTTCGAAGATTGTCGCCCCGAGTGGCCCAGAATTAGGCTACCAATTCGGCGCCTTCAATGCGCGGTAGCACTCACATGACACTATACAACGTGAAACAGAATAAACGCAATACCTCTTAAGGGGTCATTGCACTCATCATTATGAACAACTTTTACTATGGGACCAACACCGAAAACGCGAAAAAAATCGACTCCAATATCTGACAAAATGTACCGAACAGCTGTTTTTTTTTCGCGATTTCGGGGTTGGTCCCATAGTAAAAGTTGTTCATAATTAAGTATTAGTACAATGACCCCTTAAGAGGTATTCCGTTTATTCTGTAACACGTTCTAAAATAGACTAGTTTTTGCCCGCGACTTCGTACGCGCATATCCCGTTTTTTTCCCGATCCCGTAGGTATTTCGGAAAATCCTCTCTTAGTGCTCCCCAACGGTCTGCAGGGAAGCTATTTGCCAAAGGCGAACGGCAGGCTTGTATGGGAATTTCGTACCGCTAATAAAATTTCGTGTTTTGGGATATTTTGTGTTTTAATTGGTGGTTAATATGATAGACAAGCCTTGTTTAAATTCTTAGATTTTTAGAACTTGGGAAGTAAAAGTTATAACCAGTTTTGTTTTTTACACGTATTTTTTATTTTATCAAATCAATAAAAAATCACGAAGATACATAACATCAAAGGTGCGGGAAATGCGTAGAATGGGAGCTTGTATCATCACTTGCCAGTAAAAAGTGTACTGGCGTGTGACGTCACACGAGTTTTCAACGGACTGTATCTTCTTCATTTTTTGTTTACGTAACTAAAGAAAAAATACGTGTCCAATATTTTTTTGGAAATCTATCTGACGGACTAATTAGATTTTTTTAGTCAAATACCCTACTAGGTAAGTAGATAGATTGTGATAAGGATCGTACCCACTCAGGAGGGGTAGTAGTAGTAGTAGGTTGCACTTAGGAGATACCTATGTCCAGCAGCAGACTGCAAGTTTGTTAATTGTGAAGTTCTTGGGTTTTGAGTGTGGGTAAATAAAACAATACTTTGTTTTTGTTAGTACCTACATTTATTTAATAAATTCAGACAATTCTTAGTACAACTTCATCTAAGAAGGGGGCACGTCGGATAATACCCTGATGGCGAGCATAACTAAGATACCAAATAATGCTCATCCCACTGTCCTTAAACCTACAATGCAGTTACAGCAATAACTTCTGATTGCGTCCCGACCACTCATGTTTGATTCTGCAACTATAAATACAAAATAAGTTTTAGCAGAAGAATGGCGGGACTTTACTTTAGCACGAAGCAACACTGGGTTTATTCCCTCTAAACCATTTATCCTCTCTCGGGATACCTCTAATAATCTTTTTTTTTTGAAATTATTAAGAAATCCGGAGTTCTAAAAATACTACACTCGCATGAAACTAAATGACTTAGTTGCCTTAATAATTGGTACAAATTCTATAACTGAACAACAACAAAAATATGTGGTACAAAATCTGCCGTTCGCCTTTCAGCTTCATACGACCAGTAGTTTCGACTGTGCGTTGTCTGTCATTCACTTTGTCACTCAATCACTCAGTTACGGAAGAGTTATATATATATTGATTGATGATATTATATAGATAACTAGCAGTCCCGACAGACGTTGCCCTGTCCGAACGTTTGCTCTGTGTATGACGAATCATTATAAAAATCGATTACAGCGCCACCTACCGGATCCAATTGTGAATCTAAACCATTCTAGAGTCCTCTTGAACACACACGAAAAAATTCATCAACATCGGTCCAGCCTTTTAGGAGAAGTTCAGTGACATACACACGTACACAAGAAATATATAATAAATATTAAGAAATCTATGAATTAAAATGTGATCTACGAGTACAAATCTACCAAACAAGGTTTTATTGATTTGATTTGAACTTCACTACAAGTTAATCAAGTTCATCAACTGTATAATCTTTTCCTAGAAGCTGTAGTATTACACAATACTACTATAGTATTCCAGTGAACTCGACACTAGTTAAGGTTGCGACCTTAGTGAACTTCCAGCTTAAAGTCAGGGGTATCTGAATAAGTCATGTCGTTCATTCATTCATTCCCAGTGGACAGTAGTTTTAATGGTTTTACCGAGTTTTCTTGTTTGGTATTTATGCTATTGACGCTCTTGTTTTAGTTAAAAATGCATTGATGGGGTAACTTTGTTGTATTGTGTGTTGTCGGGTTGTGACTTTGAAATGTAGATTGTGGTAAAGGTTTGTTAATATTTTAAATGCTGTACAAGAGTATAGTTTACATTTTTTTTTAAAGTTGGGCGAGCGTTAGTTCGATTGCAGTGTACTTAGTGTTTTTTTGCATCGAATTATTGCCAATCAGTACGATATAAGATTCTTGCTTTTCCACTTCTAAATGATCTACAGACAGTCATCAGATAACTTATCAATACTTTGTTATTTGAAGTTGAATTATTCATGCCTTATTTTTTCATTTAAAATAAGAATAGACAGATTTATCGACCTCTACTAAAAAAATAATAGCCATGATCGAAAACTTTAGTAAAATGATTTTGGATATCAAGAGTTCACTCTTCATTTAAATAGTCACCTCCAACATTGCCCATCACCGACCACTGTGTACACAGCCACGCAAACTTCTAAACAACTAAACTATAATGAGTATTTGTCGCTCGGCCATTAGCCACTCATTTCTTCCCGGTCCCCATGGGACCATGGGAACACCTCACATGGTTTATTCAGAACGCCAGGGTCCCCTCTGCCAGTCTTTACTGCTAATTTACTAGTACGTCGTTAAGAAGTGTTGTTTATTATGTGTTTTATGGTGGACGAGGAGAGGCTCTTAATTTTGTCCTAAGGAAATGTGTTGGTGGTTGAAAATGGCAGAAGAAACGAAAACGTACGTGTGTTAGTTGCCGTGATAGGTAGGATTGAAGGTACAATTCCGTGCATCGCGGCCGAACGCAGCCGCGCGCGATAGATCGCATGCGGCAAAAGTCAGAGTATGAGAATGTATGGCACCGTTTCCGAGGTCTGCGACAGACGCATGCGGCGGACTTCGGAAGCGGTACCATACATTTCCATACTCTATCTATTGTCGCATCAGTCGCATGCGATAAATCGCGCGCGGCTGCGTTAACGCGTCGATCATTTCTTTTCAGAAACTGTCGCTCCGTAACACTCCTCATCTTATAGGTACGAAACGCAAGGAAAGAAAAAGTGCGAAATATTTTCAAAGAAAAAAAAAATCTATTTGAAAATGAAAATACGCATCATGATTCTCTTCCATTCATTTCATAATATGTCTGTCACCGGAAAATTGAAAACGCCGTAAGATTGTAAAATATCGCGTGAAATTGAAACTATGTTTTCTTATTAAGACACGGATATATTGGAAACTATTGAATTTGGATGGGATTTATTGTAAAAAAACGATGTTTTCATAATATACCGAGAAATTATAATCTAATAAAGATTTATCACAATCTTACGGAGTCTACAATTATCCGGTGATATATCCACTTAGCGTAAAATTTCTTATGACTCTTACTATCAAACTTTTATTGCCTCTTAACTCATTTAGGTACGTTCATAAGTTGCCAATAATACTCTAACTCTTAATAAAAAATCAATCCGCCCAGCCCTTTCCCAATGTTGGGTTCGGCTGTTAGTAGTCAGTACCAGTATTTTACATGAAGCGACTGCCAAACTGAACTTCACAACCCAGTAGCTATGTAACACAATACCCGGTGGCAAGACTGATATCGGATTTATTGGCTTCTGACTATGCGTAACGATTAACACAAATCTATTTTATTGAAAACTTCCCGGATGCCAATAATAATAGATCTTTGACTGTCAGTTAGCTTTGATGGTCCAACGGTGCTTTTCGGTGCGGAGTCTCGGTACCGTATGTAATTGATGACCACCCATCCACACACCGACCTTGGCCAGCGTTGCTTAACTTCGAAGATAGACCAGTGCGACTGTTGTTATTACGTAGCGACGAGCTCTTTTAATAAACATTACATCAAAAAATCTATCTCCATGATAACCATTAACCAGTCTAAATGATATTTATGTTTACTCAAACCTTGTCAAAGGATTGGAAGGGTCAATGTTTGCATCCGCGTGATCATGGGCTCGCCTCGGGCGCAGCCAATCAGAATCAATCGTTGGTATATACCATTATTATTTTAATTGCGAGTTAGAAATTGGTGCTGAAACAGTGATGGTAAATTCTAGAAAAAGTTTTTTGCTAGAAGGACAAAAGTTGAAGGTGCTATTTCCTTGTTTCATAAGGAAAATGGAATCAATAAAAAAAATGACAAATAGATACAACTTTCGCTTTTGAACTGAAGTTGTCGAACTGGCAACTCCGGCAATACCTGTTTGATGATAGAGAAGATAAAGAAATTAAAATAGTTTATTCGAAAGAAGAGAATGGGCAGCAGCATTCTCTGTGGTTCTGTGCATTGCAACACTGCGATGGCCAACCCGCCTGCCAAGTGTGGCAAACCCCCAATCCCCTTGGGGGAGGCCTATGTCCAGAAGTGGACGTCTTTCGGCTGATATAATGATGATGATTCGAAAGAAAAATACTTACTAAGAATGTACGGTAGGTACCAGTTACGTAATTACGAAAGTAGATTGGATTTTTAACCTACAATGTCTAAAACTGAACATCTCACGCAATAAATAAAAAGCAGTCACATTTAGCAAACGCCAAAGTGGTTCTACTGTTACCAAAAAATACATATTTAAAAGTACTTATCTAAGAAGAAAATTGCCTCCATATTTTCCTGTGTTGTCACACACTGGATACGCCATGACACCTTGACACCAATGATGTATGTCGCGAATTATAATGAACAGGAAAATCCACGTGAAAATGTATAGGGTTGCACGAAAAGTGGTGTAACTTTTTTGTAAGGTAATTTTTCCGGAAAAGTGTGGGAGTATTGAACATGAAAATGGTTGCAGGTAACGATGTTGGAAATAAGAAAGTTAGAATAAAGCTGAAAAAATTATGCATCATCGTCAGGTTAACTACATACTGTGTTAATTTTAGTGAATGAACGTGAGGTTTCAGTTACAAAATTGTCTATTGACTGCAGAAGAAAAACGGAATGTTATGTTTTTTAGATTTATACGTATACATGTGAGTTTCTTTATATCAATTAAAAACATTATCAATCCATATCAAAACACACGTATAAATACTAAGCTTCACGACAAAATGTAGTCTCAAGAACAAAAAACGATTTTCCGAGCTACAATCCTTTACCAACCCTCCGCCAAAAATATTCACAAATTCAGATATGCGTGGCATAAGTAACTGCCCCCCAGAGTGGCATATACCTCGCATGCATAATACTGCCTCTGCTTGCCCATCAGACCGAAGCGTGAAAATATTCCGCTTCTTACCTCAGCCAAATCGTTCGTGAATTTGTTTCTAACATATAAATTATATGACTCCGTGCGATGTGTTATGAATATTGTATGAGAGGCAAATTGATATTATGCCTCGTATGTTACACATTGGCTTTTATGCTCTTTTTTCGCCCAAAATTGGTTTTTTATGCCCCCAATATGAATTGTGACCGAAATGTGTAAATTGGAGGCGTAATGAGTTTGAGTCTGGTATTAAGGTTTGGTGTGGTTTCTCGTGTGTGAGGATAATTTTAGTGTATTAGAGGGTATGGGATGTCATTAAGGGCGATTTTTGAGTGCTTGCCATGGCGTAATCGTGGATATAAGAATTTCAGCGTTTCAGTAACTGTCTATAGGGCTGGATATCACTAGAACCACGAAGACGTTGTGAATCTCTACGAACAATGTAACTTTTACAGTTCGCAATACAAGAATTGTACAAGCATTGTTTTTTACGCGACTGAGCTAGAAGGGGTTTTACAAGGTTTTTGTTCCAGAATTAATCACACTGGGTATAAAGTATATGTTTACCAAATCTAATTCTGTATTTAAATTGGATAAAAACTACTTCTACACCGACCTATGTCTCAGCATTTCCAAATACAAAATAGAGCGGTATCATCCCATGAGAGCATCCGCTAATTCGGCTCTGCGCCGGCCGAATGCCGAGGCCGAACATAAATAAAGGCCGAATCGCCACAGTGACCACAAAACCGATAGTTTAAGAATATTCCCGCGTATAAATTAAACAGCACTCGCTGCCGCGCAGATTTCCCTAATGGTTGAATGTGGTGTACGAGGGAGAGGTGGTCTTGATACTTTATAGTTAGTTCTAGTGATTGGCAATAAGCGAACCCTATAATATAGTTCTTACTAGTCTAATAATATATATTAGCTTATAGTATATTGTCCCATTGTAGGACAAAGGGGTCCCTCTCCCTCTTAAAGAACCACCGAATCTGTCCCATTAATCGCCAGACGAAATCGCAGAGCGAAAGTGTAATGTGCTTGACTCCTACTGAAATAATTGGCCCGCACCAGCAAAATTGAGAAATTTAAGGATAAAGAGCGATTTTTTTACTAACCATACTTTTAACGATAACACAGATTATATAAAATGACCACTATGTGTAACTAACTAACCTTAATTAACACAATAACAAAACAATTCGATTATCCTTATCATCATATGCTTACATAACAACATACATATAAGCCTGTAATGATAGTTCTAAGGAGATAAATAAATAAGGCACTACCAAAATATTTAAATGCAAAGCAGTTGTTTGAGAGATGAGACGACAGTACATTCTACAACGCCAATTTTTATCGTATAGAAGCAGTGTTAATCAACCTGAATACGAGCCTAAAGGTTAGCTTTAAATAATCGATAAACCACTTTATCTACAACCCCTTATTTCCAAACCCACAAGTATCAAAACTATACCCCGATGTAACGACACGATACATCCGGGGAGCGGCCAGGCCGGTAAAGACAAGACGCATGGCCGGCAGACAGCGGCCTCACACCGGGAACACACCGCTATAGCTAGCTATCAACTGTGCTACGTGTAGCTAGGTTTCTTTAAAGGTTTATGTATTAATGAGGACAGTTTCTCGTTATATTGCGATGTTTTTTTCCAATTAAAGTGAAGTATTTAGCGATATGTAAAACTATGTACCTTGTAGCAAGTATCAAGACCACGCAGCCCGGTGTATCAAAACGATACATCCGGGGAGCGGCCGGGCCGGTAAAGACAAGACGCATGGCTGGCAGACAGCGGCCTCACACCGGGGATGTTAGCCATCGGCTGTGCTACGTGTAGCTAGGTTTCCTTCAAGGTTTTTGTATTAACGAGGATAGTTTCTAATTATATTGCGATGATTTTTCCAAGCAAAGTAAAGTATGTTATGCAAATCAGCATTATTAACACTTTTTTTTTTGTTTTGGATATTTATCGATAAGTAAAATTATTGTCCCTTACAGCAAGTATCAAGACTATCCCCCGTTGTAACTACACGAGTCATCCAGGGAGCGGTCGGGCCGGTATAGACAAGACGCATGGCCGGCAGACAGCGGCCTAACACCGGGGATACACTGCTACAGCTAGCTAGGTTTCTTTAAAGGTTTAGATATGTGTTAATATTGCGTTTTTTGCTACGAAGTTGGATAATTTGCTACTTAAATAGAAAGTCAGTTTTCTGGCTTCTGAGTACTAGTAACCACTGTCAAAGAACTTCAAATGTCCGCCGGTATCGACAGCTTCACGTGGTTTCAGTGACACGAAGAAGTCATTATCTGCCAAGCTTTTTCCCAACTAACATGGGTCGGCTTCCAGTTTAACCGGTTGCAGTTAAGTACCAGTATTTTAGGAGCAACTGCTTATCGAAGCTCTACAACCCAGTAACTGGGTAACACAATATCCCTTGGTTACAAGATTGGTGTTAGATTTTTCTGACTACCTGTAACGACTCTCAAAAATCTTTTAATGACAGCCGGGACCCACAGCTTAACGTGTTGTCTGAGGCACAAAGAAGTGCCGATATGTAAGAATGGTCACCCATCTACAGAACGACCTTGGCAAGAGTTGCTTATCCTTGAAGATCGATTCGTGCGACTCCTACGACTTATATAGAACATGTTTACTCAAATTTTACTTTTAGTAGCAGTTCATAAATCTAACGATATTGTGGGAATAACTAGAGAAGTCAGCTGGTTTTGAAAAAAACAAATGTTCCGATAAGACTATTATGAAAAGATTACAAGTTTCATTATTTAGGGCCCCTTATCTCTTTTAAATCTTGAAAGAGTTAACTTTACCCTGAACAGTACACAATTTTCCCAAACCAACACGCAAACTATAAAAATTAACGACAGCATAAACGTCATAATTTCTAATTAATAAATGCATTTTAATATCCGAAAAAAATATTAAAAAACCAACTAAACCACCCTCTAATAGCCGGGTGGCAACATCTTCCATTTACCAAATTGAGTGAAATATGTATCCCCAAACACCGCGAGAGACATTAAAAAACGCCTACGAAACTTTTAATATTCTAATAAGACTTTGATTTAATTTCCTTTTATCATTATTTATGTACGGATCCGCAGCGTAAAGGCGATAAGTCTCTGTTATTATTATTTTTTTCGGCGAAGATTTTTTTCGCTCCCCTCTAGTTTGACCCTTTGGAAACGGAGGGTTGAGTTTGCCACAGAGTAGGAATATTGTCACAGTATCATTGGCAAACTGCAGATTTTCTTTGTTCTCAGTATAAAATTATTTTACGCTATGACTTGACTTGTTACGTAAGCGTTACTGAAATTAAATCTTATGATTTTGTTGATAAGGTTTATAATCCTTTGAAGTAACATTTGTCAGTTATTCGTGGTGACAAGCATAACAAGGGTTTAAACAACTTGTTGATCGGTTTTGTTGCGACAAGTCCGACTATTGTGAACACGTCACGTAACAATCGCAGTGAATTGGAACTTCCAGTCACAATGCTTTTGTACGGAAAAAGGGCGCTGCTCCTTTCAGGAAATGCTTAATAAAAAGGTTGAAAGTTACATTTGTATTTTCCTTTCCTTGTTGGAAAAGGTCTTTTATATCCCAGTTTTAGCTTGGGTTGCTTTGCCTGATGAGACTTTTTATTTGGCTAAAAGAGTATAGACGATGAACTTTGAGTTCTTTTAGAAAATAAGTCTGACTTCGAGATGCTGTATCCGTTAATTTAGTTAATATTTAACATCTTATTTCTATTATTATATAGGCACGCGTTTGACGATGGATCACGCTTGCCTAGAAGAAACATGTTTAGGTACTATTAACTTAAAGACCTATACACAAAAAAACATCCACAGGTTCACTATCCCTAACTTTAATACTCTCCCACTAGGGCCAGAGCCAGCCAGGGTAGCGGAATTTGTTCAAATGAGTCACCGTGGACCTGGAACGCAAAGGGCTTTAGAAGGACACGGATGGGTTTTAGTCAGTAAGAGTCTGACACGCCCTTCCGCTCCACCCAGAGCGGAAGCAGTCATTTGATGATTTCCCATCCTTAAAAAAAAACAAAATAAAAAGGTTCACCATCTACCTCGACAGCCTTCAAGGGAAAAGTGAACAGGCATCTTCTGGGCTCGCTCGTTCTATTGAAGACCGTATCCATCGCTTTCTATCAGGTGAGATCGACGACAAGAGCAGAATCAACACGAAAAAAAAAAGGTTTCACGATTTCAGGTTACTAGGCTTACTAAATCATCTGAGATTTTTATCATCGTTATTCTAAGAGAAATAAACCAAAAAAAAAACAAAGTCATTTCCATTTTTCTATAATCAATTAGCCGTTTTAATTTAAACGTCCCTAGATGCCCTTAATCCGGCTTAGTCACGGTATTACGACGTTTTCGAAGGCATTACGTCATAACGGCTGTGTTTTGAACGCATTAGTAGGCAAGATGGCACGGAAAAATGTTCAGGGGGTCAAGTGATGGGGGAGTAGCGGGTTTATAAGCGGAGCGGGGAGCGTGGTTTTAGGAGAGACTGTATAGTCGTAGGTGATAAGTGCGGACGGCGAGCGTTGGGTGGCTGACCGTTCGATAAGAACCAGCAGCGCGATTCTGTGAACATGTCGAAGGCGAAGTGAACGACAAGTGAGCTGTCAAACTATATAAACAAGATGGAATGACAGCTCACTTCTCGTTCGCTCTACCTAAGTGTTCACGGTGAGATGTCGACAGAATTGACCGGCAGGCCCAGGTCGACGGCGCTTTGCGTTTCTTGCGCGCCGCAAAAAGATGTCAGCATAGTATACGGGCCCGCTAGGGCCTGCCAGGGTTGCGGAATTTGTTCGAAAGAGTCACCGGAGCATTGGGAGGAACAAGGATGGGTTTTAGTAAGTAAAAGTCTGACACTCCCTTCCACTCCGCCCAGAGGAGGAAGGAGTCATTGTATGATTTCACAACCTGAAAAAAAAAAAACAGTAATTACTGATAAACATTCATTAAATAGGGCATCGGAAGCCCATAGGTCCAAGCTGCCGGTTTTCCAAAAGCCACTTTTTTCTTTTAACAGAAAATTCTAGTTTAGTCAGATGTCACGCTCCCCTTTTCTAATTTGGACCACTTTCAAATCCGATAGTCAACGAGGGTGATACCCTTAATGTGTTTGCATAATGTTCGTCATTAAAACATTATTTCGAATCAGTGGATATCACCCTTAAACGACGTATTTTTTTGCCTTTTGTTTTTATAGGAAACGAAATACATAATTGCTGTGATTCTAAGATGAAAAAATATCTTTTGAGGAGAACCTTTATTTTCAGGGCTTATATTGCAGGATGACACTTACAAAGCATCTAAATACACTAAAGGCGTCAAACAAAATAGCGTTATTGTTTAATTACAGTTTCAGTTTGTATCACCATTAACAGCTGATTTATTGCTGCGTTACATTTTTAAGCGATACTAAACAACTCATAGCGCTTGTATCTAAATAATAACAGCTGCGTGGGTCGATCTCCAAGGTTAAGCAACGCTTGCTGTGGTCGGTCCGAGGATGTGTGATTATCTTAACATGTCGAGATTCCTCCGGACCTCGGAAGCCACTCAAACCTTTTGGCCCCGACTGACATTTACGAGTATATATCCTTGATAGTCGTTACGGGTAATCATAAGCCAGAAAATCTGACAAAAGTCTTGCCAAGGGGTATCGTGTGACCCAGTTACTGGGTTGTGAAGCCGGCCCTAACACATACATAGGTAGAAAAAGGCTAAGCAGATTGACTACAAAACTCAAAGCACAAATACCGACCTTCTAAATTATATGCAAGAATACTAAAAACTTTCCCGTTTAGCTAAAATCCATTCACATAGCATGAAATGATTGAAAACACAAGTCAAAGACTCAAAGTTTCACAAATAAAATGAGTTAACGACTTAGTTAATGAGTGTGTCGAGCCGAAATGAAAAGTCGAAATGTCGCGGGTAAGTGCGACAAAATAAATGATGACAGTGACTTGAGCTTTTGCTAAACGACAGCTTTTTAATGAAGTTGGCGCTTGTTGTGTAGTGCAAGATACGCTTTGTTGTGAAATAAAGCCAAGGTATAATGTTTAAGTTTATGCAAGAAAACTCATTAGAGACCAAAATTAGTTTTCTTAAGATTCTTCTTTTGCTTTAATTTTCGTTACGAAAAGTATTGATCGAATGGCTAAGTTAAGTATACAAACTGTTATCTTAGATTTCACTTTAGGAGATTAAGATATTGATCAAGGGATGATACTAAGATGTCTATATCAGAGATTTAATTTTCTGGAAATTATGTGGAATATATGCTGAAAATGTGAACTTTTATTTGTTTATTTGTAAGGTTATTTTATAGATAAGTAGTCCTAATTGGTCTCCAGTCCCTAATATAGCAACGGAATTACATGTTACAACGTACTTGAAGAAAGGTTCATATACTTATTATTAACAGGCCTTCGTGTTGACTTTTCCTCGAAACAAATAGTTTAAACAACATAGTGTAATGTAGAAAACTCGCATAGCTCCCACTGGATCGGTCCCCATTTTCGCGTCTCCAACATTTACGACATACAACCTCTTAAAAGGCACAAGCAGAACCATAAATTTTCACGCCTTCGGCACATTGAACACAGTCATTGTGTGGGGTAGTCATTTGTTGCATTACTGATGAATTATATGCTAAACGCTAGTTTAGTAAGAGGGTTTGAAAATGCTAGAAAATATGGAGAAATGGAGAGGTGTTTTTGCGCACACAGTTTAAAGATTGATAGCGACATTGTGAAATGGTTAAAGAGAACACTGAATATGGAATATCAGTATCGTTCGTCTAGTAGTTGGATAGAAAGTCTTTCTGTAAAAAGAATGGAAGATAGGGAAACAGTCAACGCACATTGCAAACGATATTGCCTTAAAGTCAAGTCGACACATCATTGGTACTTACTACAAATATTATAGCTTTCGCCAATCAGTATCTTGAAATATGAAACCAAACAAAACTTTAGGCTGCTAAAATGTACAGGTGACCAAAAAAATCGATGACCTACGCGTACCAACATCATTACTTTTTATCTCTCTATCTACGACATGTATCTTTCTACCCAAACTAACATTAACGCGCCGTGGAAAGCTTTTAAGAAATCTGGTGTTTTGTTCTACAGTCATCCGTTTCTACGCTCATGTTGCATGCCCTGATAGGTATGGCCTAAACACCATTACATCAACCTTCTGAAAAACAGACCATGCCTTACTTTACACTCCCACAAATCCACAAGACAAGTGGACACACTTAGCGGATCGCGTGTGCCGGTGCGCGGGAGTGCTCGCGGTTATTGCGCAAGCGCCGCACTGCTTCGCTGAACAAGCAGGCCTCGCCTGAATCACTTCCTCTGTGTGTACATACGTCCTCGCCTTGCCGACGGTTTGTTCCACTTGGGAAGGATTGGTTTGGTCTGAAATAAATATTGAAAAAAATATTATAGAATTAGCCATTTCATGATGTGGGCAAGTATTTCATGATATGGCCAAACGTGGATTGAAATATCATATTAAACGTTGACGTTTAAACGATATTGTCAGTTTTTGCTAGCTATTTCATGAAATGGTCGGCCTCATCATGAAGTGATCTATTCTATGATCTGGCAACGACAGATACGTACATAAATTAGTGATCAATTACATCGGGCAAAATTTAAACGTGCACAAAGAAATACTCCGGGCTAGATTAGACTAGATTACATTATATTTATTTGCCTAAACATAGGTTGTATGACTTTAGCCGCAAGTGCTAGATTTCCAAATCGCTCATTAGGTTGTGACCTATTTAAATCTGCAGAGCAAGAAATATCTACAGAGAATAGAATACCTTACGGATGTTTAGTTAAAGAGCTGTAAATTAAGGATGAATATGCTCCATTGCATCATTATTTCTATTCCGAACTGTGCAAATCCAACAATCTTAAGTGGAACCCACCAACAACGCGACGAAATCCGCGATGTATCATTGCTTTTACTTGTAGCATCCGCAGGGGCGTTACACGACTCAACTCCTGCGCCGCACCGAATTACTTAATAAATTACACATACCTCCACCTCTTCCACCTATCGTAATTGCAACTTTAACACCTAACTCACAAAGTCGGTTTCTAATCTGCATTTTTTCCCAGTTTTCAAGTAAGTTGGCGGATTGTCCTGTCATTATATTTGGAGGTCTGATGGCTAAGGATACGATTTCGTTTGGCATCGTTTTTCCACCGATTTCGTAATATCTGCTGATATGCTTGGGTGATATATTATTTCCTTTGGCAGCGGAATTTGTCAGGGCTTCGTACGTGGAAGGTGGGTTGTGCTAAATGTAGCTAATTATTACTGGTAATTAGATGTTTTGCTTGAAAATTTAATTAAGAGGTTCTGAGTTTGTGCTTGTTCTGTGTTCACGAGCACCTCTATTCATATTTATGGCATATGTAAATGGAGACTAATTTGGACAGCGTTTTAAAAGTGTGCTGGGCATGAATGAAAAATGTTGCATCATCTTGCAACCACAACTTGCAACCATGACCAAAATGATAACTGTTCTATATGCTAGCTGTTTTGTTTTGAGTTCTTTAGTCACAACAAGGTGCACCAATGACCTGGTGAGGGCTGTGGGAGCCGACGTATCCTAGAGAGCAGGATCAGTCGATTTAGCGTCGTTTGGGGGAGGCCTTTGTCCAGCAATAATCTGTCGGGTGAATTGGTTAGGATGGTGATTTGTTATTTCAGACCGTGTTTATTTCAGAACTCTTCGAAGAAGCCTATTTAGGGCAGAAGATGATTTGCTAAATGCTGAAGCAGCATGAAGTATGCTTAATCCCATTACTAGTTGCCGAACTGATATGAAGCCTTGATGCACCACTTCCGTTGGACATTTAATTCTCCTTGAAGAGATCAGGACTTCTGGCCACTTACATACAGCCCTTTGGCCACTCCTACCAATCAATATATCATGCACCAATGATACACCGATTACTCATATTCTTTGTTAGAACAACCAAGTCAAGGATATATCCTCGCGTGCCAGCTCACACGATAACAACGCTCTGATTGTCAAGTGGTACGGATTTCGGCGTGTCGGCCATCTTTAAAAGTCATGTTTCACATTAGAATTATGAATTTATGAAGCTGTTAGCATAATGCGTGTTTTTAATTGACGTTCGTTGAGATTTTTAAGAGGTTTATGATATTTTTTTTTTGGGTGCGGTAAGTTAATTACGGACGTAGTACTTTTGGGACCAGCAGAATTTGATTAAGCTATAGATGTCCATCATCATTATTTTGCCCTTATCCCTTTTTGTATGGGGTCGATGTCTTCTTCTGTACTTTTCTTCTAATTTACTTCTCTATTAGTCGTCATCTCAGTACTGTAGCCATTGACTGGCCTGTTGGTCGAGTGGTTAGTGACCCTGACTGCTAAACCGGAGGTCGTGGGTTCGATTCCCACTCAGGACAAATCTTTGTGTGATGAGCAAGATCATTTGTTCTGTGTCTGGGTGTAATTTGTCTATAATATGTATGTATGTATTTAGAAATATATAAGTATGTTTATCAGTTGTCTGGTTGCCATAGCACAGGCTCTGCCTAGTTTGGGATCAGATGACCGTGTGTGAGTTGTCCCAAGATATATTATTATATTATCCACTTCCTGGTCCTATTGGAATTCATACAGTGCATCTATTGTTTCTAATGTCTATACGTTACTCATTGTCAAAGTCATTTTTACTCAACTAGTACCGCGAACTTCGTACCGCCTTAGAATACATTTTTGGCTTGTTTTGTTTTTGTCATGTATCAGAATTAATGGTGTTGTATTCGGAAATGATTTTTGTACATTTTTTTTCTTTAATTTCCCAATGTTTTAATAGTTTTTTTTATTTTAATTTTTACAAAAACACAAATACTTACAAAAGTTCTCACTAGGGCTAAAAACATTAAAACCTTTTAGAACAAACATTTTAAATACCCTGACTCCTAAACTAGGTGTATGTGCCTATGACTTAGGAGTCAGTGATCCTTCGTGGTAACTTAGCCATACAATAAACATATCTATATTATGTAGCTTTCATTATAAAGTTTTCACAATGAATGGCGAAAAAAGTAATACTATTTATGATCACAATAATAACAATTCATTAAAAAAATATATATAATTAATTAAAAAATTAAAAAAAAAATAATATAATAATATTATTAAATAAAATATATTCAATACCAAGAAAAGATTGTCTGGAAGGATATGGGGGAGGTCTTTGCCCAGCACTGGGACACAATAGGCTAAAGAAAAAAAAATATCATTACCTTTCATTAATGTTAAAGTTAAAGTAGTAGTTATTCTGCTGTTCGGAGCAAAGACAAATCCAACAAACCAAAAATGTTCAAAATCGGTCCAGCCGTTCTTAAGTTATAAATGGTGTAACTAAACCGACTTTGTTTTAAAAATATAGATACTTTTTTCAAGGCAGTTACCTCATCTACCCATACAACTGACTTCCACACAACTTTTCGGATTTTCGCACAACTGAATTAGTAGCGCATAGAGATATTGGGAAGCACGCAAGAATGTTCTTATGGGTAAATGCTAGTCGTCAAAAACGACCGTTTCTAATACCCTTACTCTGACTACCATATTTAGAACAACAGGCAAACTACAGCGAAATCAGGACAAATTAATCCATCAATCAGCCCATGTGATGTTAAGCCTTCCAGATTCAGTCAAGCCTCGAATCTCCTGAAGTATCCAGATCAATCAAAATTAACGTGATAACCAGTACAACTGCAAAAAATAATAAGACTTGGGTACTAGATCAATCTACTGAAACAATAAAGTATGTACATCTGTAGGTATATAATAAATAATACAAATCAAACGAAGATAAAACCAGAAAATTGCTCATAACACACAAAAATAAGATACTGTACATCAATCTAACCAGCCAGTTACATCGGCGGCGGAAACGTCAAATAGTTTCAAGTTTTCATGCAGTTCCACCATTTTCGGAACAACCTTCATAGTTTCCACGAGATTAAATGTGTATAACAACGGAGGAAACATCGATTTAATGACAAAAAACACGAAGATGGAAAAAAAAATCAGATACTTGTTATAATTTCCGGTGGCAATGTTCAGCCGGATGCGTGGATGGAACACGCGATCCGTGCCCACGAGCCGTGCGCAATGAAAGTGTTATGTATTGGTATTGCTTACATGTTTGCTGAAGACACTTCCATGCTTGAACTGTTGAGGCAAGGAAATGTTAATTTGTTATGGTGCCGTTGGAGTTGAGGTTCGGGAGGAGACATCTTTCAGATCAAAGTATGGTAAACGTGATGGGTCGATTCTGCTAGCGTTGGATCGTTGAAGATGAGATGCCAAAATGTCAATTCACCTCTGCACAGAAATGAAAAGAATATACTAGAATATAGTACCTATTCCACAAAAAAATTGGTTGTTTGTAAAGTCGGTTTACGGACGATAATCATAACAAAACATTGATGAAATGATCGTAACGTTACAATGAGCGTAACGTTACAATGAGCGTAACGTTACAATGAGTCATCCTTTTTCGTGCGTGCAGTCGGCGTTCATCGATTATCAGACGTTGTCACGTCAAAAAAAACAACACAATATACTTCGGCCGGAAACGTGGCCTGAGGTAACCTGCGACTAGCATGCATGCAAGTTTGCAGTACATTGCGGACGACCCAAGTGTAATGAGATCAATCGCTCCATCGTGCCCCGCAATGTAATTCAACTTGCATGAGAATGGAAAAATAATATTTAAATTCAGAATTTGAATGGCGCTGTTAAGACAAAGTTCAAGTTCTATAATTGCAAGGCATACTTTTTTAGGGTCTTCATCATTACAAATGGTCACTTAAAAATGAACTTACATAACTTACATAACACTAAAGTCGATACTTGTGTTGATGGATTCAAATTCTATCAGCCGAAAGACGTCCACTTCTGGACATAGGCCTGACCAAAAGCATGCCAAGCATGGAGATTATGGCAACCCCCCCGGTTGCCATAATCGACATGCTAGGCAGGCGGGTTGGCGATCGCAGTGTAGCTGTTGCAATGCACAGAGAATGCTGCTGCCCATTCTCTAGTCGCCTCTTACGAGACCCACGGGAAGTGATGGGATGGTGCTATTCTTTTACGTCCGATACCATACAGAATTCAAATGATGTATCTCGAATTATAAATTCAAGTAGGTATACCTACCTAGTTGGTGCTAATTTTCATGCACCACCAGTGTCCTTGAAAATGTCTACAGACGTCATCAGAACAAAAGTACATCAGTTACACGTCGACCAAAATAAACAGTACACCGGGCACGTCAATCCACACGCCAAACATAATTGTGCCATTCAAACAGCACCAGCTTTCGAATGAAAACCACTGAAATTGTAACCTTCAAGCTGTTCTGCATGACATACAGTGTAATCGTCTCGAGATTTCAATCCACTCGACCTATGTGCGTCACAGGCCACAAAAAAGTATACAGTATCTCGGCACGTGTCTATAATTTTGTTTGCCAGTTTTGTACAGGGCGATACTTCGTACAGTGTCGTGTGCAAGTGTAGCCAGAAATATTTTTAATCCAAACAAAATACGGCGCTCTTCAAAATAAATATGTCGGTCGGATCGAGTTAGGAGGGTTGTACATTATTCTGGCCGGCCGTGTAATTGGTCTACCTATTTAGTTGGCTGTAAAATTAATTGAGGAAATAAATAAAGATAAGTATATTTTTCAGCGATAGATAGGTAGGTTTTTTTAAATGGATCCCTGTCTAAATCGATATCTACTGAGATGACCTTAATAATAAAAAATAATTTATGAAATACGATAAGAGAGTTATGTAGGAATGATACACTACCTAATTTAATGACTGAATATTCCTATTTTGTGAATTCAATATCTACTGTTCTTTTCTTGTAAAAGTACTGGAATTCTATGAAGAACTATTACGGGACTTTTACAGAAGGACAGTATTGAATTCCCAAAATAGGAATACTCTGATATATCACAGCGACTGGTTCAAAAACTATTGACACCGGAGTTAAGATAACATTAGAAAATAAACGCTGCAAAGCACTTCAACTGTTTAGTTCCGATAAATCATAAGAGATGGCGTTACCTGTACCTTGCTATGTTGTTGTAGCTGTAATTAATCATTATGCAGATTCACTTTTATTTTGATGTTTGTCAAAAACAAATTACAACCTTGTATAATTGTGGCAGTCGCTTAGCATTTTAATGGGAAAGTGTCTAATTAGAATTTAATGTTTGATGCGGGTAGGTAGAGTATCTCTTAATAAGTTTTTTATTATTATTTAGGTATGTGTAACTGAAAACTGCGAGTTGAAAATTTTGTATTTTTGTAATTTAGGTGAATCAATTAAGTCACTTTCAAAACAAAATATAAAAAAGCACATAATTAAAGCAGATTGACAAGAACGAAAAATTCCAAATCACTTTTTAGAACAAGAACTCTCACGAGGTACATTTTTTCCAACGACAATAAAACAAAGTGTGAAACCCTCTTAAGACGATATAAAAATCAACGTTGACCAGAGGCGGATCACTTAGGACAAAAAGAGATCTTGTTTATGTTTCGTACCGCGAAACTGAGAGTATAATATGGGTGACTGTACTCAGGTACAACTGACGAGAGAACAGCGATTTTGACAGCGGACGATGTTTTGACATAAGCGGTAGCGATTTATGCTGCACTACAGTCATAATTCTAAATATCCTTAAAGAGTCAAGGCGTAGGCTTCTGTTTTATGAGTGTTGACACTTATTGGTTTGGACGTTGTGTATGTCTTGTTACAGGTGATAAACCGCTTATAAGAAAGTGCAATCGATATCAAAGTGTGGCCGATGTTTCCATGCTACGCTTTGATTGAGTGGATTGTGCTGTAAGTTATACGTGTTCACAGGTAGGTCGTTGATTTAAATAATAACAACACGTAACAATCATATGTAGGTACTAGATTAATCAAAATTGTGAATTGGAATAGCTCAGCCTAATAACACGTACTGTTAAAAAGTGGAAACTAAACTGAAGTCTCATTAGTACCTATTTGGATAACCTAGCTTTCTTATAAGTTTGTAATATTAGATTCTTACGCCTAGGGGTTTATGACCCCTAGGCAATTTGTCTTAATAATAATAGTAGTAATATAATAGTAATAATAGTTATTAGAACTTAGGTATGTTTATTCGGTAGTAGTAGTGGTGTAGAGAAGGTTCCTTTATATTTTATGTTATGAGCGTCTTTCTTAAATAAACTTCACATTTATGACTGAACTCATTAGTTGAAAAGTGCTTGTAAGTAGGTAGTGTTCCAAAATATAAATCAAAATTAATATTCAACATTTCTCAAGCCTTGCACCACACAATAAAAGAGCTCTATTTACGCGTGAACCTCGAAACGATACTCGATTGTAACTGTTTCCGAGATGGAGAATAATCGGGCAAGCGCGATACGACATCGAACAGACGAACGAACACATCTGACGGTTATCTGTTGGAATGAGAGGGATTGGACCGATTCCGGCTTCGATTGGAGGAATGTAAGTTTATTTTAAAAGTATATTTCGTATTTGAAATTGAGAGGACAGTGCTGGGGGGCTGCTCTTTAAGCCCGAAGTCCGTAGTTTCGGGCTTAGTTGTGGGCGTATTCTAATTTGTATCACCTACGGACTTCCGAATCCGTATCACCTAACCACTAAGAATTAATGACAACACGATTTGACAGTTACTGTCAAATCGTGTTGTCATTCATTCTTAGTTCGGGTTCGTAACTAATAAATAAATACGTCCGTAGATGATACGGAGTAGAATACGCCCACAATTAAGCCCGAAACTACGGACTTCGGGTTTAGAGAGTAGCCCCCAGCACTGTCCTCTCAATTTCCTGAATCAAGACGAGGTGGTGAACATTTTTATTTAAATTAGGTATATTAAATTGATGAAGCTGGCAAAACTTTAAAAAAAATATTTCGGTACCTATTAGGAGTGTGGCTGTACTTTTCACGTTTAAAATCGAATTATTTTCAATTCTTATTCTAGTTAGAATCGAAAATTAGTTGGTTACCAACTACATTTTAAATGAGAACAGTCGATAGGTTCAGTTCATAAAACAAAAAATCCTGCCAAAAATCTGTTCGTGAATGGGAGGTAGGTAAGGTCACTTTTAATTTTCCTTACATCAACACTATTAAAATCATAATAGATACACTACCGAAAACCGTTGTCTAACCTGTTTGATGATCAAACTCAAAACAATATCTACGTTTGATTTGTTCAAAACCTCCTTGAACATCAAACACAAAAAAACTTAAGAAAATCCGTTATTTTATTACAACCGCCATGTTTTGTTTTGTTCCAAAACGTTTTTAAATATAGAACAATGATTTATTGACTTGCGCGATCAGAAGTTGTGGATTTTCATTGATGTGGTGATTAGTTTGTTAGTGGCGGCATAGATGGCGTTAGTAGGTGGTGTGCAAGCTCAGGCGCATTATGAAAACTTTGATTTTTGTTACCGATGTATGTTTCTTTTTTTAAGTATTAAAACTCGTGTTTTGTTTTTAATATGAAAATTTAATTAAGTTAAAGGTTCTGCAAAAAATCTCATTAATCATAATCGGTTCATCCGTTTTGGAGCCAGGCTACCACGAACAGACTATCTACACAGATAGGTATACACATAAATTGTATAACACCCCTCTGTTTGGTCAGGCCATAAAACAAATAAGTCAATTAAGGATAATATACATATTATGAAGCATTCATGATCTACCATTGGCAGGTAATTTATTTTGTCAAAATTAAATTTATTTATTTGCTGTAAATGTTTCTTATTACTTATAAGTCTTCCTAAATCTAAATATGTAGTTTAAATTGTAAAGTTGCAAAGTTCTGGCGTTCGATTTACAAGTTATGCAGAAGAACCATGTTTTCCATACCTTAAAGTTACTTCAAAACATGAAAGTAAAGAGACAGTACTACCTACCTACATAGAGTTTATGCGTGATATTAGGTCTTATACCTACGCAATAAGTGTCTGGTAGAGACCTATGGTATCGATGTAATATAGGTACCTATCGCTGCACATCTAAAAAGTATTTCCCTAACATCAAAACTCTCCCGCTAGGGCCAGGGCCTGCCAGGGTAACGGAATTTGTTCGAAAGAATCACCGCGGCCCTGGAACGCAAAGGGCTTTAGAAAGAACACGGATAGGTTTTAGTAAGTTAGAGTCTGACACGCCCTTCCGTTCCACCCCAAGCGAAAGAAGTCATTTGATGATTTCCCATCGTTAAAAAAAAACTTCAAAACTCTAGGTACTGTGTTTTGCATGACTGATTGATCACCAGTCTGTAACCGGATTCTAAGTAATTTACCGGATCCATCTGAGATAAATTGAAATGGAGTTATTCAAGAGTACGAACCTGTGATACCTACCTAAATCGAGAGATTGGCCTGATTTCGCCTGATCAATTTAAAAAATTACATCGAATATTAAAGTATGTACCTTTGTATTGAAGTGGAAATGAAACGTCCCAAACACTGGCCAAACATAATTTCCATCGCATTAAATCACTTCAAAATTCTATTTTTGTCTATTAATTTCAAAATACACAAATAACGCTTATTTTAATACTATTTACAGAAGTTTCAAGTCTCTTCATTCAAGAGTTCAAACTAGAGCTTCCGGGAATCGCTTTTTGACTTAATTGCATCGTGTTTTGTTTTACCCAAACAAGTTGAGGTGCTTGGCTTGTTTTTGTAAATGTGAAGTTCAATATTGAAAACAGAAAAAGGTACAATATTTTTTTTTTGTTGTTTACGAAATAACGTTAGTATGTTATATTAGTAATGCTATGGTTACATTGACTTATATAGATCGTCAGAGAGCATTGCGAGGTGAATTCTAAGATTTCTTGTTCGTTCCTTCGTGAAGAGCAGAGCGGTCGACATCTCTATAATTAAACGCGGAACTAGGCGGTATGCAATCGCTCGGGTATGGTTATGTGCAACCGTGGCGTACTCGTATGTGCCTGGTTACGTAACGGCATGCGATGCTTTAGTTCTCCAGTGTTTACAGTGGCGGAGCGCGCGAGTGTCGCGTGTCCCCTCCGCATCGATCCGCTCCGCCCAGCGCTCGCTCCTCCCACCTGCAGCCGCCCGCGCCCCGGCCCGCGCCCCGCGCCGCCCTCGCGCCCCCGCGCCGCTGGCCTTTGTCGCGCGCCGCCCGCGCTCGGTCACCTGTGTCGCACGTCCTCAGTCGCAAAGCGGCCGCGACGCGCGCCACCCGCTTCGCACTACGCGCGCATATTATGACAGTGACGTGATGGAACCCAAAGAGTACGGTGCGGTTCCCGGCCTACCGGCTGGCCTGGACTATTTTATGATGCCTCGAGTGAGTCAACCTGCGCCTCAGTTCGATTTCCGCAAGCTCGGCGCCAGCTTCAGCGGCCGGGACGACGACAAGAGCGACGAGCGCCGGACGCCCGAGTACCCGCCGGACCGGCGCGACCCGCCGCCGGCCCCGTGGCCTCTCGGCCTCGGCGTCCAGTTCGTCAACCCCGCCACGGGCAAGAAGAGAGTTCAGTGCAACGTCTGCCTCAAGACTTTCTGCGATAAAGGCGCGTTAAAAATTCATTTTTCGGCGGTGCACTTGCGAGAGATGCACAAGTGTACAGTGGAAGGATGCACCATGATGTTCAGTTCGCGGCGGTCAAGAAACCGGCACAGTGCTAACCCGAATCCGAAGCTGCATTCGCCGCACGTGAGACGCAAAATATCGGCACACGACGGTCGCTCGGCACAGCCGTTCCCGCTGCTGCCCGCTCTGGCGCGGCTGCCCATCCCTCCTCCGGGGCTGCTGCCGCCCGAGCTGGCGGCGCGCCTGCCACCTCAGCTCAGCGGGCCTCCAGGACCTACTCCACTACCTCCGCGTGTGCCCCTTGATGACCTCCGCAACTTCAGTGAAATTGAGAAAATGTACAGAAAGTTTCCACACTCGGATGAACATCATCACCGCAGTGCTCTAGATCTTGTCAAACCTCATATTATGCACGAAGAAGAGTCCAATAATTATAGTGAAATTAATGATGATATTTCCGATGATGATCATAAAGATAGATCTGATGACCGGACTACATCCCCAGTTGTAGAAAGATTGAACTACGAAGATGAACCTGAAGATTTGAGTGTGAACAAAAATAGAGACGATACCAAACCTGTTGTTGTGAAACCTGATAGTGTAAACAGCCGCGCTGACCCCACCGCCTCGGACGATAAGACGTCGTCCCACGTCCCAAATAAACGTAAGAGGAAGAGCGGCAACCCCACCCGGTGTTCTCAAAACAATGAATACAACGTGTCTGACGAAGAATACCACGCGGATTTATTTAGAAACTTGTCAACTCCCAGCTCGAGCCGCGCTGAGGAAGAACCCTTATCGCTCAAGAAACAAAAGCCTGAAAGCACGGAGTCATTTCAGAACGGTGAGGAAGCTATTGTGGACTCGGAATCGGTGACGCGTGTGAAGGCTGAGAGTGAGTCGGACGATGAGTCGAGTGCGCCCAGCGTCGTCCGCGAGGGATTGAGATTACGTTCCGACCTGTATACCCCGAGCGACAGCGGGAGTGACTTGCACACGTTAGAAGAGCGCTTAGCGAGGGCGCGCTCCCCGTCAGCTAGCAGTGACCGGACAGATGACAGGTCAGATATCAACGACCTAGAGATCCCAATAGACGACGAGAACCCCGACAGATGTACCGCTTGCGGGAAAGTATTTCAGAACCACTTCACGCTGCGCATGCATTACAGAAACGATCATTTGAAATTGCTTCACCCGTGTGAGGTGAACGGGTGTGACGCCGCCTTCCCTTCTCGGCGGAGTCGAGACAGACACAGCTCGAACGTTGACCTGCATCGGCGGCTGTTGTCCACCGGCTCGCCGGAACAGAAACCAGCGTTCGAAGTTAACGCAGACCTCTTGAATAAATTATACGCAGATATAAAAGGACTCGCCTCAACGCTAGAGAGCCTGCGATACGGTGGCAACGAGGAAGCATCTCAGCTTCCCAGCTACGTGACTGAAACTATGAAGTTCTATAGTCGGAACTTGACCGCGCTGCAAGCGGGGCTGTTTCCACAGTTCGGTGAGCGGGGGTTTTTTCCGTCCCCTTTTCTGATGGGTAACGGAGTGCCGCAGGCAGGTGGCGGGCCATACGGGGCGGCCGCGGGCGCGCAGTCTGCGCGGGAGTCGCTGTCGCCCCTGTCGGCGTCGTCGCCCCCGGTGATCTCGCCCGGGCGGCTGGACGCGGCGCATGCGCGCCCCCGGGATGACGCCAACCTGCTTTTTCGCGAGACCTCCGAGTCGTTCAAGAAGATGACCTCGCTGTGCGAGCGCCAGGAGCAGCTGTACCAGCACCACGTGCCCGTGTCATGACGCTCCCGCCACCCGCGCTCGCCCTGGTGATACCTCACGTCTTGAAGCGACACAGACTCTGTATATTTAATTGTTAATAATTTTAATTGTGTTAATTCTATTTCGTATTTCGTTTTTGTATTTTCTTGTGATATTTAGACAAATATATCGTAATTATCGATCCCACGAACTGTAAGTTAATAGGGATAGCAGCTTGGGTGTTGAGTTTGCGATGTGAAGCGAAGTGCAATACGGACTCGAATATTATAAATATTAATGGACTCGGCGTACGACATGATATCGTGTAGAGTATTCGTAATTGATGTTGAAAGTAAACGTTATATGATCAGCTTCATTTATTGTTCTGCCGCAATAAACTCATTGAGGAAAAAATGTACAATTGTTTTTATTTGTGTGGTGAGTGTGCCGAATTATTGACGAGATAATCTGGTTACGCTTGTTAATAGCAATGGCGTCGGTTGTGGGGAGCTACTCGACTGGAAACATAATAAGCATCTGCCTACACAGTTTTTGTGCCCTTTTCACGATAACAATGCTGGGGTTTTAAGTAAAAGTTGCCTTTGAAGCTTGATTGGATAATTGACTAACCGAGGCTTTTACAAATTCTTGAGCTTTTAACTTCAATAGATGGTGATTTTGAAACCCGTTAATTCGAATACAATAACAATATGATAATATTAGCATTCAATTTGTGGCTATGAATAAATCAATAAACTAGTTTATTTAATGGCGTACATGTAAATTCACAGTAGCGATACGAATAAATTAATGTTTTAAAATTTTAATATTATTTTATGTTATTATTAATTACGGAGAAAGTAATTATGCATCGTTAGGTGACCATTTGAAATATTTGAAACAGTAATTTTAATGATGTTACTGACTTCTTTATAATTATTTGAAAGATTTTATGATCTGTCTAGTTAATTGAGCAATGAAATAATATTTCATTATTTGCAGTCTCATTTTCATACTAAAAGTAACAAGAAATTAAAAATTGCTGATAGAAGTTTATTGGTAGGTTATAAAATAGAAGTTAGCGACTTCGATCATTGGTAGCAAACTAAAATCTTTTTAAAAGCTCTTTCCATTTTCTATTTTTTAATCCTAAATCGTTAGTTTTTTTCTTAATTCAAGCAAAGCTCAACAAAATTTTGTTTAATTCATAACAAAAACTTTAAAGTTGTACCAGTTAGAAAATTCACAAGTAGGCTCAACTTCGAAGCGGGATTCCTAAGTCCATCAAAATTACAAATAGATATAACATCCAACCTTACTGTTAAATTGTTTCTAAAGAAGACACACAAACAACTAACCTGCTGATGACGCTACTAATGGAAGGGGTGCTACGCTGACTACGCGAAAGTGTTGGTAGGTATAAACTACTACTATCCTGCCAGGGTTGCGAAATTTGTTCGAAAGAGTCACCGCGGCCCTGGAACGCAAAGGGCTTTAGAAGGAACACGGATGGGTTTTAGTCAGTAAGAGTCTGACACGCCCTTCTGCTCCATCCAGAGCGGAAGAAGTCATTTGATGATTTCCAATCCTTAAAAAAAAGGTATAGACTACGATTCGTCGTAGTTACTATTAACGCTTAGTAAGTATAAAGGAACCTGAAATAAAATAGCTCGAATTATATTACTTCATCTAAAATTCATATCACCTCCTGCTTAGCAATCCCTGCCGGTCGATTCTGTAAACATGTCGAAGTGAAGGCTTGGGTGAAGTGATCACGAGGCGAGCTGTCAATCCATACAATCAAGATGTCACGTGATCACGGAGTGAGCTGTCATTCCAGTAAATAGGAAGGTGTTTATGAATGCAGGATAGGTACAAAGAACAAGACTACGGTCTCGAAGTGAAACTTTTTTTGAGGATTATGTCCAGCAGTGAACATCTTTTAGTTGAAATGATGATGATAATATAATTAATTATAACAACAATAACAAACTATGATATTGCCAATACCCCCAAAAATGCTTAAGTTTACGAGATTCCACGTTAAAGTCAAGATTGCTAAGTCCTCAATTTCAAATTGTGGTACACCTATAAAAAAAATCCCACTTTTTTTCTAATCTAAAAAAATATTTCTCTTATTATAATCCCAGTCACCGTCCACCGGTGTGGGAACATCACTAATTGTTACACGAGCCTCCATGATTTAATAACAGGGCCACGCGGACGCACCAGATATTAATTATTTAGGGTTCCCTAACAAGGGTTCGTGATTCGGATGGGTTGCGTGCACGGCTATATGATATGGATGCATCGGAAATTAGGGAATAAGTGTTATTGTTAATTATGGGAGTTTAGTTTGGATAATATTTTAATAGTGTTACCCCTTTATTCATAAAAACTTTTTAAACATTACTCAATTAAAATATTGTTTAAGAGATTCTAAATTCAAATTCTCTATAGAAAATTTTGAATAAAGAATCTGCTCATCAGTATTTTAGCTTAGTAACGGTTAAGACGTTTTTATGAATAAGGCTGTATCATTGTTCTGATAAGTTTTGGTTAAAGGCTATTTTAAAACTAATGATACAATCGTTACAAAACTAAATTTCTGTAACACTAATTTATGAACATAGGTACTGTTTGTTTAGGTTTCTCTTGCCTAAGCAGCCTAGCTGTTTAAGAACCTACTCGTAGATAACTAGCCAATGCTGATAAGATAGTAGGTATAAACATTTGATAGAGTACTTATTTTGTTGTATCGCTCATACGGAACCCAAACACTTACCAATAGTTGATAATTACAAACATAGTATTTTAGAATAGATTTTTTTGAAAAACCTACTCGATGGCAAGATATTTTTATTTAAACTTCCTAAAGCTTGTAAGTACTTTCATTGAATTTCAGCTAAATCCACAAGGTTTTTTTTTTAAATTTAATACTATTTTATTTGCCTTACTTAGTTGCTATAATTCAAATTATATAAAAACCATCATCTATTCATCTATTTTCTTATAAGAAGTATACTCGGAAATGTAGGGTCTCATATAGTCAGTACTTACCTGCTTTAGTTAAGGTGGGTTTTAACGTTGCTCCGAGAGCGTCAATAGATAGCGCCACAGGGCATGTTGGATATGAAACGTCGAACAGTGAAACTGTTAATAAGTTCATCTGCTGTTTGTTTCAAAAGTGAATTTAAAACTAATAGGTACTGAAAATGGTCAAGTCTGACTGAGAAAGGTGAGAAAGTAGATAAGTACCTGTGTTACACTAAAATTATCTACTTAGGTAGTAAGTAGAGTTGCGAAATTTGTTCGAAAGAGTCACCGCGGCCCTGGAACGCAAAGGGCTTTAGAAGGAACACGGATGGGTTCTAGTCAGTAAGAGTCTGACACGCCCTTCCGCACCACCCAGAGCGGAAGAAGTCATTTGATGATTTCCCATCATTAAAAAAAAAAGGTAGTAAGTAAAACCAAACCAAACCAAATATTTTTATTATTGATAGGCTCGTTTGACCATAATCTCACCTGATGGTAAGCGATGATGTGGTCGACAACGGAGCACGCTTGCTTAGAAGTAACTTATTTACTCTTGAATTTAAGACCCCCAGGTTGTAGCTATCAGGAAACACACGACTCGGGCAGGGAGTTCCACTCCTTACCTGTACGCATAGTGAAAGCATTCCCGAAACGTTTTGTGCGTCAATGATAAAATGTTTTTTTTTGTAAGCAGGTTAAGCATAACACTTTAACACGTCAACATTTTTTTGGTCATTTTTAAACTAGATGAGGCTGGTGTTTCGTAGCTGACTACCCTGAGAAGAAACACCGAAACAAACTCAGAACTCAAAGTCTCTTTTAAAGTCCATACAATCGTACTGGTCAAATCATATGAGAACCATGTAGGTTAATGTCTGAAGTGGTATTTTGTGGAAAGTACCACACAGATTTGAGTGGACCTGTCCAGACAGTGCAAGCATTTGTCAGTTATCTGTCGTATGGGTAGGATATCCACTATGTATCTTGTTTTTTAAGGATGGTAAATCATCAAATGACTTCTTCCGCTCTGGGTGGAGCGGAAGGGCGTGTTAGACTATTACTGACTAAAACCCATCCGTGTACCTCCTAAGGCCGGACTCCACCAAAGCGGAGACGAGACGAGCGGAGAGGAGATGTTTTTTAAACAACCAATAGAATTGCTGAAAAACATCTCTACTCGTCTCCGCTTTGGACTTCTCCGCACATCTCCGCTTTGGTGGAGTCCGGGCCTACAGTCGTTTGCGTTCCAGGGTGACTCTTTCGAACAAATTCTGCAAGTCCGCTATGTACCTACCAAATTGTGTTTCCGAACGCATACAACCCTAATCTCTTCAAAATTAGAGTGAACAGGCTTCTTCTGGGTAAGCTCGCTCCATCGTCGACTTTGTCTCTGTCATCTATGACCTAGACTAGAGTCAAGAGCAAACCCATATAAAATAAAAAAATAAATAAAAATAGACTTTTTCCCCTTTGGCAACTGAGCTGATGTCGACTATTCTACCAGCGTCATGTGGTGACGACAACGCGGTGAGGTGGGCCGTCGAAGTTTGCACTTTGTGGTAGATCTATAATGTTAGTAGTTCTGAAAAGACAATACAATTTTGTCAAACATCTTCACTCAAGAACCGCAGCACACCCCTTCTTCCAAATTGTCATCCCACGCAAACAGTATTAAATTCCCAAGTTCATAACTAAACAAAGGTTAGACGGAGGGTAGAACCGCACAGTTTGTCAAACCCTAATTAATAAACTAACCGTTAACTGTGCACAAACAAACTAACTTGCCCCGCGGCAGTGTCTGTCTATTGCTTATTGCTTCAACTCCTGCGTAAGATCAGGAGTTGTTAGCATCGTAAGTTGATAACTTAGTGTGATTGTGGTTTAAATTGAAGGTAACTAGGTAGGTACTTTTAGGTCTTAGCTATGATGTGACTTTAAATCTATGTTTTTCTGTAAATTATCAAAGAAGCTTAATCTAAAAAACTTACCTGAGAATAAATGTACAAATAGTTGGAGCCATTTGTTCAAGTTGCCATAATATTTTATTCTTGGAACTGGCCAGTTATGGTTGGTTCCTCATGAGAAAGATGAAAATATTGAATTAAATACTTTATTGACAAATCACTAATCCAAAAAAAAAAAAAAAGAATAGAGTGGATTCGTAAAAAAAAATATATACAAATATGCCCGGATTCTGAGGTACTGTATCGGTCGTTTATCTGGCCGTTTACGCTATTTGTCTTAACACCATTGGTTGGTTAGCGGTTAACGGACAGATAAACGACCGATAAAGTACCTACATCAGAAACCGGGCATTATTTCGCGAGATCGCCAAAAAATATTGAACATGTATTTTTTCTTTTGTCACGTAAACAAACAATAAAGACTACCGAGACGTCACGTCTACCTGTAGATGTGAAGGAAAAAGCCCACACTCCTGAAATTTAATGCGTTTTATATTTGTTATATTTTATTTATTTGATAAGGCAACAACTACGTGTCCAATATTTATTGATAATCTAACTGACGGATCAAATGTAATCATATTTTTTACCCGGAATACATCATTATTGTGCGATTTGTAGCTACAAGCAGTGGGTTCTACTCCGACACTGAAAATTAATTGGAAATTATGGCCTAGGTAGATCTAGGTAGGCTCGAGACAGTATGACGTTCTACCAGCGATAATCGATAACGATTTTTTTTTGGATGGGAGTGGATTCTTTCTAACTAAAACCCATCCGTGTTCCTCCAAATGCCCTTTGCGATCCAGGGCCGCGGTGACTCTTTCGAACAAATTCCGCAACCCTCGCACCCATACATTTTACGTTGACCAATCGTGATCGCTCATAGAATGTCACATTACCGTAAGTCTCTAAAGTTATTCAGAGCCTATTTCATGAGAGAAGAGTGTTTGTAAAAGCACGACACACGATACAACTTTTAGGATAAATAGAGATACGTTCACGTTAATAATTAACAACCAAATTCTCTAAGTATAAGTACAAGGTGACTTCAAAGATAATCTCTCATTCGCAGATTACAGTGTAAGGCACACTGTTTCTTCATTAACGTTTGACAAAATGTACAAAGACGCTTCGCCCCGGGGTAAGTAGAGATCTTAAGGATTTGCGGGGTAAAAATTAGAAGCGGGGTAATTGTGCGGGGTAATTTTAAGTGGTGGTGGAATGTGCTTTTGGGAAGAGAGGGTAAATATTATGATTAAATTGTTAGAACATTTTGAGAAAATTTATATAATTAGGAAGGATATCGAAGAGATTTAAAAATAAAAGGTTATTCAAATTATGAGCACTATAGTAGGCGCCAGATAAATGTGGAATAAAGTATATTGACCTTTCCCTAATAACTGTCCATAGGTACCTGAACAATTAAATATGAATCGTTTTTCATTATTAGACAATGTTAAGGATCACGAGAGATGATGATTCGGGACAGCTTTGTGTCATTAATTCCGTTTTTCAAATTAAAAATGACAATAATTGTAGGTGGGTCAATGACCGTTATTCCACGATTATCTGGCGCCTACTATAGTAGGCAAAACTACAAAAGATCCTGATGATGTCTCATCGATGTCACAGGTTTGCAAACACCAAGTTAATAATAAATCCCGTGAGATTATAGACTCTTTCTTCCCGATAAGAAACACATATCTTTATTGCGAACTATCGAATTTGGATGGGATTTGTTCTTTAAAATGATCTGTTCACAATATATCATCATCTGCCGAGCCTTTTCCCAATTATATTGGGGTCAGCTTCCAGTCAAACCGGATTCAGCTGAATACCAATATTTTACGTGGAGTGGCTGCCTAAGAGACCTCCACAACCCACTAACTAGGTAACACGGTACTCCTTGGCAAGACTGGTGTCAGATTATCTGGCTTCTGACTACTGTTCACAATATATGTATGAAGAGTTTATAATCTCGCTAGATTTACAACCAACTCACGTTGTTTTTAAGTCTTTTTAATAATCCGGAGACATCGAGAAGGGCGTTGTTTTTGAAGAACACAGTGTTTGTATAACTCACAAATATTGAGGAAACGTAGTACAGCAGCCCTACTATGACGTGCTAATGCCATCCCATTCCGATGATGTAAACGGGATAGTGCTATTCGCTATGTATAGCTCCGTCTCCCTCTTGGAGCGGAATCATGATCGTTTTAAGACTTCAGAGTAGGGCCCCAGTAGTATTTGCATTGAGCACTTATTAGGAAACCTTAAAAATTGTGCACTGAAAAATATTGCTTTTAGTAAATTAAATTTTGTCGAGTTCAAGTAATGAAGCTATACTGATGTAAGTATAAACAGGGAAAAAAAGAAGAATATTAAAATTCCTCGTTCATGTACCCAGTCATTCAACTCAAGCATCAACAGTTTTTCAGAAACATAGGTACAACTCTGTGTACCTAATTAATTTATCCGGGAAAACGGTTGAAAACGGGGAAATATTCTAAAGAAACCAAATGCCCGGAGCGTGACTTTAATCTGGCCTGTCTCCTTCAAATTGTTCGTCCTTCAAGTGAGAATATATAATGATTCTTTTAATCTCTTTAGGAATTCTTAAAGGAGTTCAAACGAATAATAATTATGAGCTCAGTATCGCTCGGGGCCTGTTACTTGTACTCATGTATTTTTTAATGGCGAATTTTGTTTTCTTAATTATAATTCTTTGTAGCTTTTAAGTATTTTTAGAAGTTTGGTTTAGGTTCTTTTTAATTTTGGTGGGTATTGATGGAAATTGTTTTTAAGTGACTTCAACAAAATTAAGAAGTTCTAATTTGTGCCCTATTTGTAAGTACAAAATGTGTTAATAAAATTATACACTTACCCCTGCAAGAGGTCATGTCTTGAATATCTATTAATTTTCTTAATTGATATTGGACAGTTTTTCATTTTTGTACATAGGTGTAAATTTTGTTATTAATATAACTGCAGTTAAAAACTCTAAATTGGAAGTAGAGCGAAATAAATTTTATATAATATTAATGACAAGCCCTTGCTCGCAGCTTCACTTGCGTGAAGTATTTCCAAAGGTTTAATAGTTTGCACGGAACTCTAATCCTTGTTCTTAAATAAAAGAAAGAAACTCCATATAACCTATCTGCCAGTAAAATTCGCATCAAAATCGGTCTCGCCGTTTCGGAGATTATCCGGAATAGACAAATTAACAGACAAAAATATTTTTTTTTGTTATAAGTATTGTATGTACTTTCATACGCATTTAGTATGATATTATTAACTAACACTTCATCATATCAGCCGAAAGACGTCCACTGCTGGACATAGGGTCCCCCAAGGGTGTGCCATAATCGCCACGCTTGGCAGGCGGGTTGGCGATCGGAGTGTAGCTGTTGCAGTGTGCAGTGAATGCTACTGCCCATTCTCTGGTGAGTTCCTTAGTCGCCACTTACGACACCCACGGGAAGAGCTGGGATGGTGCTATTCTTTTACGTCCAACACCATACAGAACACAGACACTTCACATTTATTTATTTCAAAAGGGAAAACCTAACTGTAAAATTCGTTTATATTTTCACTAAGAAAATTGGTCACCCTTTTCACTCACCCAGACAACTAGAAATGACGGGTCATGCCATTTCAACTTTAAAGTGATGTCTACGAGTTTCACTTGTCGCCCTTATAATGCCAATTCGATTTCACCGTGATCGCTGTGACATGGAGGTGACTGCGGAATACTTTACAGAAGCGCCTAGCGCTACTGAGTCTTGGCTTCCTACCTATCTTTGTTTTGAAATAGCAATAGCAGGACTAGCTTTTATTTTCGACTTTGCTCTCGATAATACAACGTGTAACAGAATAAACGCAATACCTCTGAAGGTACAACAACTTTCACTATGGGACCAAAACTGATATCGCAAAAAAATAATCTACTGCCCCATACATTTATGTGCGCATAACTCGACAAAATGTACGCGATTTCAGGGTTGGTCCCTATTAAAAAAATGTTCATAATGATAAGTACAATGACCCCTTAAGAGGTATTGCGTTTATTCTGTTACACGTTGTATGGATTTTCATAAAAAAGTAGCCATTATCCGTTCTTACAGTCCCTGTACTAAAATTCATGAAAATCGGTTCAGCTTTTTAGGAGTGAAAGGGTGACAAGCAAAATCACTTTGGCATTTATCCTACTAATATTATAAACGCGAAAGTTTGTAAGTATGGATGGATGTTTGTTACTCTTTCACGCAAAAACTACTGAATGGATTTTGATGAGCATATGGCACACAGGTAGATTATAGTCTGGAATAACACATAGGACTTTTTATTCCAGGAATATGTTCCCTTGTAATAAATAATATTAAGTAAGGATATTTGTAGAAGTAAGATTTTTAAATAAACGTGTATGGTAAACGTGATTTTTTATTTATACCACATAAAATGACCAAGCATTTTCAGGTTAAGTCTGAAAACTAGCATACATAGGTATCCAATCATTGTTTTTTCTTGTAACTCGGGCGCCAATTTAATTATTTCAATTAATTTATGGTTCGCAAAATTAGCATCACCTGAAAGTTGGCACTTACTTTTAATGTCACCACAGTTCCACAAGCAATATGACAATAGCCACTTCCAGCATTCTTTCCACGTCCCTGATCTATGAACTCTAGAGGGAGGGGTACTGTTGAATAATTCACGTATTTGTGATCAAAGACAATCGAGCCGTCAAGTGTTGGGCTCGGGACTGCCAACCGTCACACGTCTCGTCATGCTTTTTATGTTGGCAGCCCTGTCAGCCTCGGATTTACATGTTTGAGGTATTGGGTCACGGTTACTTTTAAATATTTTTATGGATTTTTTGATATTGCGTTTTGTTTTGGGTATCGTCAATTCTCTCTAATCTCGAAAATATTTGGAGTGTTTTTCCTACATTTTGTCAAATTTTTGACATTGTTTATTACATAGACGATATTCTAACTTGAATTTGAACGCTTCTTGAGTATGAGACTTAACCTTTTTTTAAATTGCCCCCACAACAAACTCGACAGTGTAGGTAATTAAAAATTACGATTTATATTGACTAAACGTGAGCCTACATCAATAAAAAAATCTTCTAAGCTACTGGAAAACTAAAAAAAAATACATAAAACTAAAAACAACAGACACAAAAAAAATACAAATATTTGAGCAGCTGTAGTGATCAATCATGCCTTTTAGTGATTTTGTCTGACAGTTCGTGTTAGTAAATATTAATTAGCGTGGTTATGTAAAATTAAATGTCGAGGTGATATAGTAGGTACCTACCTACTCATACTCATCCAGTGTGAGTTTAGTTCTGGTATCGTCATCATCATATGGTCAGCACTAGGGTTGGGACAATGATGTAAATACTAACTTTATCCAGCAATCATTATCATAAGCAAAATAAACGTACCTGATCATTATCATCATATACTGCTGGACATAGGCCTCCCCCAAAGGAAGGTGGTTTTGCCATAACCGCCACGCTTGACAGGCGGGTTGGTGATCGCAGTTTAGCTGTTGCAATGCACAGAGAATGCTGCTGCCCATTCTCTAGTGAGTCCCTTAGTCGCCTCTTACGACACCCAAGGGAAGTGCTGGCATGGTGCTATTCTTTTAAAAGTAAACGTAACTGAAAGTATGTTTTCTCAGAAATGCTGTATACATACAGGAACTGGTTCATTAGTTAAGTTTCCGATGTTAAGAAAACCTAAAAAATAACAGAAAAGTACCTAAGTTAGTACTTGTAGTAAGTTTAAGTTTTTTTTTGTGAGAAATTCATGCCTCCGCCGCAGTAAGTATAAAATCAGTTTTTTTTTTAATTCGTCGTTTGCAGTTTTGGGAATTTTCAACAAAATGTAAAACCAATTTGGTAGAAAAAAAAAATAAGATAAAAACTTCGAATCCTTAGAAGACTATAGGAAATCTAATGTCAGTTTATCCTCTTTGTACAAGATTGACGTGCAAAAGAAATGTCACGTGGTCACTCGATTTAGATTTTTCAAAAATCGCTGTCGCTAACAGAATTTCACTTTGTCTAGACTAAATTATCGAAAGCCAGAACCTCGGCGCATCCCTAGTTGCTAGTGATCTTAACAAACATAAAGGATAGATTTGGCTACGGTGTCTGTTTGTCACGGCGAGTTTCCTGATGTGTGCGATTAGAAGTGGTTCCTCAAGGTGAAATGATGTAGAATGATGTAATGTGTGCGAAAATCTTTGACTAATTAATTGATAAGCGTTCAGTGACGATTATTGAGGTTAAACAAAAGATCGTGATGTGTGTGACTTTTAAAAACTTTTTGGATTTTTTCCTGAATTTAATGGTTTGTTTTAAAGTTCGACACGTTTATCTTTTAATTTCTAATATTTGGCAAAACTGCGTTTTAAATGACATAACTAAGAGCTTTGCTTCCTTAATTCTCAATAAGGTTATGCGATGAGCGGTTTACTTTTCGTTATTTTAGAAGTTTTTTTTATCCGTACATTGACGTAAATAGACAAGATTAATTTATAAAAAAACTAGTGGTCCCGGCGAACTTCGTACTGCCACAGAATACATTTTTGCCGTGTTTTGTTTTTGTCATGTGTCAGAAATGGCGTTGTGTTCGATAATGATTTTTGTCCATATTTCTTAAATTTTTCCAATGTTTTAACAGTTATTCTGCTATTAAGGGCAAAGACAAATCCAACGAACCAAAGAACTTCAAAATCGGTCCAGCCGTTCTTGAGCTATAAATGGTGTAACAAACCCGACTTTGTTTTATATATATGAAGATATCTAAGAGTTAGAAGTGTAAACTGTAAACATTCAGTGACATAGGTACAATAAATTTCGCTTATAATGACATCGAAGGGAAGTGAAGAAACATCATACTAAGCGAACGTCATACAAAGCATAGTCTCAAGCTATCTACACAACTTCCTAATTTTGTTGAAAATTAAGTGTAATAGAGAGAAAATATTCAATAAGAAAAAAAGTCGTCCAAGGGGTGGGAATGATCACGAAAACCAGTGAAGGTGTTAGGAATCATGTCACTTACTATTACTGAACGTAATTCCTTAAAAATAGGTCATAATAAACGACATGTCCATAAGCGAAGTCATTATATCCGAACTTTTTATGAAGAATTTTATGCGAAAACCAAATTCGTACTGTATTCACTTCATTATAAGCGATTGGTCAATATAACTGGAGTCATAATAAACGGTTTCCACTGTACATCAACTTTACACTATCACCAAACTCGAAATTTCGGCATAGCTTTTTTAAACAATTGAAAGTTTAGCTTACCTACCGTGAGAATCGCTACTATCAGTTCTCGCAAATCGACAGATACTCACCTTTATCTGAACGCGGCCCGTCAATTAGACGTTATCGGGCGAGTAGCTTGCGACTTGACTCGCACTTTCCACTGGCTTGCGTCGTGAGAACTGTGGTATGGGTATTACGCATATGAGTCGAGTGTGTATTGTTTTTTGTCTTTGTATGAAGATTGAGACACTTGGATTATGATGAATCTATGCAAAATTGTATTCTTTTTGTTTTAAATGTACCATATAAAATAATAATATTGCGTAGGTTAAAATAACATATTTGTACACCATAATTATGGAATGGTAGAAAGAATACAAAGGGCCCATTCTATTTTTAAGACCATACGTTGTAAATCTACATTTTGGCAAATAAATGGATTTTTATTTAAAAAAAAAATTCAGTGCTGTTTGTCATTTTTAATAAGGTTACATCTTGGTACCTAGTTATCTGTAGTGATAATATAAACTATAGATAAGTTGCCCGCACTCAGACATGGAAACATAAAAAGAAGGTAACTACCGCGACTCTATACCACACGCGCGTAGCTTGTTAGTGATAGTACCAATAATGCTGGCGCGGTTTTTAGGGTTATAACTAAGACTTCGCTGTCCGTCCGTTGTCACCAAGCTGTATCTCATGAACCGTGATAGTTAGACAGTTGTAATTTTCACAGATGATGTATTTCTGTTGCCACTTTAACAACAAATACTAAACAACAGAATAACATTAATATTTAATTTTCCCATACAACAAACGTGATTTTTTTTGCCGTTTTTATAGATGAACGATATAGATACCATACCATAGAATGGTACTGAACCTTTCGTGCGCGAGTCCGACTCGCACTTGGCCGGTTTTTAGATCTGCATGACGCGAATATAAAAAAGATATGTCATTGGTCATCGATAATTTTAGAGAGTAGTAGTTCATCAGCAGGTTCAATAATATTTTCGCTGTTCTTTTCCGGGATTTTAAGAGGTTTATAATAGAAACCATCTGACCGTTTGCCTAATATATTATAAGGGTCATTGCTACCCTTAATAAATGCAGTAGCAAATAACCATATTAATCAACAATTACGTCTGACCGTAATCAGTCACAACTCACCGGACCCATCAGTCAAAATTGATACTTACTTCCTCCAATTAGAACTCAATTTGCTTTTACAATGAGCCTTAATGTTGCACTATATTTATTTATATTCTAATCCCGAACTTGGTAATATTGCTTAGGAGTTTCTATAATTATTATTGTCTTAAGGATTAAAGCAGGAAGGTTTATTGTGTAACTATGGAACATCCAAATCCTGTTGAAACCATAATTTGAGGATATAAAAATTTCCCTACTAATATTTAGCTGTTAACATAAATTAATTAGTGCTAAGGTATTAAGAGGCGGAAAATATAGAAATCAAAGGGATGGTGCAATTACGGGTGTGGTACAATTATGTGTGCATATTTATACTAATCTTTTACAAATATAATGAAGCTGAAAAGTTTGATTGTTTGTTTTTTTTGAACGCGCTAATCTCTGGAACTACTAGTCGGATTTGAACAATTATTTTTGTATATGATAGCCTTACGGGAACGGGAAGAAAAAAAACGGGATATGCGCGTAGGAAATCTCGGGCAAAAGATATAATTGATAATATTAATTAGTAGGTAAATGCGTTATGCTTTAATTAGGTTTTAATTATTTTAATAATATAACAATAAGATAACCTGTGTACCTGGAATCCCGGGATCTAGTCTCTATCAACATAAATGGTTAAGGAAAGGTGTAGGTAACTTTGCGTTTCCGCTAGACAAATATAAACGTTTGAACACACTAGTGGGTTAATTCTACTAATTTTAAAACAACGCTCGTTTTTGCATCTCAGTCGCAAAAACCTCAGTTTCCATACATTTTTGACAGATTACGACTTTGAGATCGACGTCTTTACATACCCGCCGTTAAGCCGTGAATAGGTAACCAACAAACAGACAGATAGACAGACAAATAGTCACAGTTACTTTCGTATTAGTAATATAATTACTACTGGCCTGTTGGTCGAGTGGTTAGTGACCCTGACTGCTAAACCGGAGGTCGTGGGTTCGATTCCCACCCAGGACAAATCTTTGTGTGATGAGCATGATCATTTGTTCTGTGTCTGGGTGTAATTTGTGTATAATATGTATGTATTTAGAAATATATAAGTATGTTTATCAGTTGTCTGGTTGCCATGGTACAGGCTCTGCCTAGTTTGGGATCGGATGACCGTGTGTGAGTTGTCCCAGGATATATTATATTTATAAAAAAATCGGCTGTCTGTAAAGACGTTGACGTAGACGTTGTCACGTCAAAACTGCAAAGTTCTTGTCTCCAAAAAAGTTATCGTCAAATATATTTTCCCCAACATACTACCGTTTATCGTCTCCAAAGAAAGGGCGACCGCTAAAATCAGCCAAGAAATCACCATAAAATGCAGATAACCATAAAACCGTACCATAGAGCAAGGGGTGAATGTGATAAATCCCATAAACGTAGCGTTAGTAAGCGTAGGGTTGTAGCACGAGTGTTAGGATATTATTGTCTATGGTGTTTTCATGGGTTTGAAGTGCTACGGTGATAGATTTTATTTCAGTGGTAGAGGGAATGTTGATTTAAATGTTTTAAGACTATTTATCGCATTACATTGAAAAGTACTATAGTTAAGTAAAGTGCCCACTTTTTTTTAATATGGCACACCAACAGCTTATTTACAAAATTAATCAAAATTAAGTTATGGCATCGAGGGTCATGTGTAAATAAGCCACTTACAGGCATGCACAACTTTCTTAGAGCGAGTGGTTCATTGTAAGAAATAAGGGTAAAAATGGTTTAAACAAGAATAGTAAACAAATAATTGACATCAACAAATTGAGAATTAATAGGATTAAAATAGTTGAATTATGAAATTAAAATTATTATAATTGTGAGGATGGTGGCGTAATGTATGTTTAAAAAGAAGAATAATTCAGTGAAAGTTTCCTTAATTTTGACATTTCATTGATATCCATTTGACACAATCAACAATGATTTTTACAAAATTAACTACTAGAAATTTATTGTTAACCAATTTTCAAAATTAATGACCCACTGAAATCTGACGTCTCGTTTGCAACTCACTTCCAGACAACTTTACTTCATTCCAGTCATTAAATTCACAGAACTGATATAATAAATTACAAACTACTTGGCCCCACAACGTGATTAATTAATTTTATTAATTTATAAAAGATACTCACCTTAAGTCCATGCAGTTTCGGTCCAACTTATATGACGGTCTTTTACGAATCATATTAGAGTAAAACTGACATTTTGATTCCCAAAAACACAGATGTAAGTCCTGCAACCTCATCCAATCCCAGTTAATGAGGCGTCAACTAAACAGAAGTAACATAACACGTATTTCCTGCAACACATCCTGTTAAACAATACGAAACAAAACAGACAGACGGACCTACATTTTACTATACACAAACAGGGTTGTCACTTGTCACATTACCGCCCCGCCTGAAGGGTATTCACATGCAAAATTCACCGAACATTAGAGGCAGCCCTGACATGCGGAAGTGATATTTTTGACATGTGCACCACAGAGTATAAATTTCTATGCTTTTTGGTGAATTGGTGTCGTCACATTATTTTGGAGGTTTGAAAGACATGTTAGGGTGACGGGGAGGGGAGTTTTTATTGAGGGTTTTGTTCGTTGAATGAGGTGGATATTCGATCATTGATATGGTGCAGTGGATTATATTTGAATGTAACTGAGTTGTCTAGTAATTTTGTTAGGTTGATTAACTTAGTAAGCTTATTAGCTTAGTATGCTCATTTTCAATGTTGGTTTTGACATGTGTCAGATATTCTACTTTATTGCTGATTTTCATTCGTAAAATATAACAAGGACCCAAAAGAGAGGTGTTGCATGTGAGAATTATGCCTGATTATGTATGTCAATAAACTTGAGGAACCAATAAACTTACCTAATTTCTTGATGCCAATCAAAATGGAGAACAGTAATGAACGTTATTTTTGTTTTGGGGCATAGAAAGACGACAGTATCTACCTGTACACAAAGGATTCATCCTTTATGTACAGGTAGATGTATATTCATATACATTCATCCTTTATCCAGTCGTTGTGACTTAGTAGTCTATTCGAGTTGAAGATTTAGCGAATATTTTTGCCAGGTAACAGACAAGTATAACACACAATTGTGTCTGCAAATATCAATAAACAGACCAGACTAAAATTACATGACATTGTCGAACAATGACAGACTACTATTGGCACGAAAATGCATCGGCGATTATTTTTGTATGATTTCCTACGAGATGGTGGCGCAGTGGCCAAAAATAATAATGATATGGTGGTTATGATATTCTAGACTAGCTGTTTAGATCGGTAGGTGACGATAGTGTCAAAGCAAGGTTGGAACGGATGGAGATAGGAGATTTAAAGTGTCTTTGATTTGTCGCGGATAAAACGGTATTTATTATTTGATCGATTGCACAGGCGATCCCGGATATGTCACCCAAAAGGGAGAAGTAAACAGTGGGTAGAGAAGTATCCACCACCTCAAGACTTAATAAAATCCAAAGAGCAGTTGCCCCCAGGTCGTGATTTGCAGTGGCCTATTTGGGGAGTGCTGAATCGTTTGCGCACCCAGGTCGGCCACTGCAAGCAAAACTTAGCGAAATGGGTTTTTATAGATCCGTCAGATACCGAATGTGAGTATGGTGCCCCTGTTCAGAACACGAGCCACATGTTAAAGTGCCCCAAGTACACATTCACCTTTTCCAGTCTAACCAGATGCAGTTCAGCACCAGTATTTTACTTTTTTACTTGTGGAAATCCTCATGGATGTGGGACAGACGGAGTAATCTGTGAGACACCTTCTTACTAAAACCACACGGTGTTCCTCCTCGTCGCTTTTGGCTGGCGTGCGGACACGTCGAATTCTCCACAAACAATAACCCCGGCAGTGACAGTTTGCGCTTGCAAACCCCAGCTCCGGTAAGGGGAGAAGTGAGCTGGACCCTGTCATAGTTTGTGATGGCGCGAGGAAATAGCATTCAACACCAAGTCAGGCAAGACCCCTTTGCTAGTCGGGTGTCAAATTTTCTGGCTTCTAAATATTTTTTTTGGGACAAGCCCGCCAAACATTCACAACCATTGCGACTCCTGAAAGCCAGAATCAACAGTGGAGACCACCAGAAAAAAACGCCGAGTCAATGAAGCTCGACGCGTCCCGGAAAAACGATAACTGTCTTGGATCCTGGAACGTAATTTCGTTCCAGGATCCAAGACAGTTATCAGAAAAGCAAAGTGAAGGAGTTAAAAAAAAAACGTCTAACGTCTGAAAGATCTTCAAGTTACTTCTGCAAACAATGGCTTAATGTGCTTTCCGAGGCACGGAGAAGTACCGGTATGTTAAGATGGTCACCCATCTACGGATCGACCTCGAAGATCTTAGAAAATCAACCTGTTCGGCTGTTAATACTCAGCTTCGAGACCCATCTAACGACATTCTAGTTACGGCGAACAAAATTGAATAGGTATAAAGGCAGCATATCACGGTATCAATCAATTTCGAAGCTAGTTGGTCCTTTGTCACTGGCTGGCTATCCGTCGCAATCTGTCACGGTTGCGCATGCGACTCGAAGCGTCGTGATCGTTCCATAGATAAACATCTCTATTTTTCTGTCTCGTGACTTGGGGTCTTTATTTCTTTTTTTCTTGATTTTTTTTTTGGCGCGTGCGTGTTTCTTGTTTGAGTAATCAAATATCTGTTTGTGACTTTCTTTTGAAAGTTAGATTGCTTGTAGGATGTGAGCGTGTTTGATGAGATAGCAGGTGTAGGTATTTCAAATTTGAAGTAGTTTTAGATTTAACCGACTTCAAAGAGTTAGGAGGAGGAGGAGGAGGTTATGAGTTCGTCGACTACCGATCCACCGATTTTTCTGATTTGTTTGGCTGATTTACAGAGGTAAAAAAGGTTATGTGTTGGCTGTTTTGTTTATGACAATGGCCTGTTTCACACAGTTCGGCTAAAATCTCGATTACTTAGTTTTACTTCGCAAATTATATCAAACTAGCTTTTGCCCGCGACTTCGTACGCGCATATCCTATTTTTTCTATTACCGTAAGAATTTCGGGACGAATTATACATCTAAACCTTCCTCATGAATAACACCATCCATTGGTGAAAATCGCATGAAAATCCGTTCAGTACTTTTTGGGTTTATCGCGAAGAGACAGACAGACGCAGCGGGGGACATTATTTTATAATATGTACTGATAAACACTGTTCCAGTTCTGACAATATGTGATTGCTTGTGTTTATTCGAATACGTTAAAAAGTAGATGTTATATCATCCTAAAAAAGTTTACAGTTTAATGTTCCCGTTTAAAATATCAATACTTATAAAAATGTGCTAACATAAAAGTTGCAAACCCAAATTAAAAGACTAGTAATTTGGAGTAAATCACAGCACCATACTAATTCAACTCCATTAAATCCAACATCACACTTAGCCACTATTAATATCCTGACAAATCTCTATACAAAACCCACAGCGTGTCTTAACCTAAATTACAAAAATAGTTTTTGATAAATCCATACAAAAATCGCACTTGTTTACGGGACAAACTCTATGGCGATAGAGGGGGGACGTGAGGTGAGAGGGGTGTGGTATCGGGCACACCACAGTCGCAACAGAAATAGAGTTTGACGTTTGTATCCGCGGTGGCGCCTGTTCATTGTCAACATTTACAGAGTAGTGTGTAGTTCAGAGAGAGGTGTTGAGTTTGGTTGTAACTGTGCACTTTTTAGGGAAGTACTACTTTATAAGTTTTGTTGGTTATTTTATTTCAGCTTTTGTACTCCACAAAAGCTGAAATAAAATAACCAACAAAACTTACAAAAGTCACTTGAACAACATTTTTGAGGTAATATTTAAAGGACCTTTTTTTTAAAAGAGTACAGTTGAAGTTTCAAAGTACTCTTTTAAAAAAAGCTGCTTCTAACCTGAGAATGTGGAAAACATCCTGTAAAAAGAAGTTAAACAAATAGAGTAAATAATGTAATAGTTTCAGACAGGCCGAATGTTGATGTTTTCATAACACTTAAAAAAGCTAATGCTGTGGTACAAAAATAATTAGATAACATTAATTTTATTTAGTTACATTGTCATCAAGAAAAATTTTCTTGTGCGATCTTTACATATAATATAATTTAATCAAGATCTCAATATTAATAACCTCTGCCCACAGCCACTACTCTGTACACCTAAGGAGGGCGCGTTAAAATTGAAAATAAATTCAATATCAATTTGAGCACGAGCCAAGTGCTGTATCGCGTTTGTGTCGATACGTGACGTTTATGTGCCCACTCGACACCGACCAGCTAGGGCTACCTACACGTATATATTAAATACTAGCTGCCGACCGCGGCTTGACCCGCTTGTGGGTTGAAAATTATCTCAAAGGAACAAACTCCCCGGATGAAAAGTATCATATCCTATGTCAGAATATGGTTTACCCGGCTGCAAAATTTCATCCAAATCCGTCCAGACGTTAAGTCGTGAAGAGATAACAAAGAGACAGACAGACAGAGTTGGTATTTACAATATTAGTATGGATTAGCATAGATTGGCTGGTAGTTAGGTACTCTAAAGAATTGATACCAGACGGTGGCGGACTGAATATATCGTGGTTTTATCGTAAAATTGGTAATTTCAAGATTTAGCCGAGGATAGGTTTGAGGGAGCGTAGGGCGCCCCGTCACGGATTGGCTTGGTTCGATTTGGATGACGGGAGCTAGAGTCAACGAACTAATCTCCCGTCATCCCATTCATGTAAGGTTCCTTTAAACCCTGAAGACAGAAATAGGCCCGAATGGCTCCGTCGACGAGGTTAGGATTGAGATGGCCATTGAGCCTACCATTTCGTGAAATGGCCGACCACTTCATGATATGGACCAATTTTTGCGACACATATAGCTACGGCAGATACATGCAATAGCATGCATGCAATAGCCTGCCTACTGCAAGCAAGATTTCTGTCTGTGACTTAAGAGTTATGTCTTACTCTTTTTTGTTTTTTTTAAGTGCGAATCCATAATGAGAGAAGACAACGGAGCCTATATTTTTGATAGCGTTTCACAAAACTTGTCGTAAGATTATTTGTTCATGCGTTAAACTATCCAATTTAAGTTGGATAACTTGGTGGTCGATTTCAGGGTATCTAGCTAAAATGTATGTTTGTGAAATGTTTACTTATTTCAGTACCTATCTGTAAATTCCTAAAGAACTTTATTTTTCAGGTATAATCAGTAGTATCCGAATGGATCAGAAAACACAAACACATAGACCTAATTGTTCTTCCATTGAATTCTATAGCAACAAAAATCTTGTTTATCTTTTGACAGCCCTGTCACCAATGTAGGTTTAATTTTAATAGGAATTCATCGTTTATCTATCGTCGTACATTCTTTAACTAAAACGGAGATTAAAATTTATTGGAATTCATTTGGCTATAGACACCAACTGTCATAATAATATAATCCACCATGATGATGATGGTCGTGGTCTAATATTTTTTATTTGATGTTGAAAATTATAAAACACCATTTATATCTATGAATCGGGTCATAGATTGAGGAGTTACGAAAGTAGATTTTCTTAGAAGTACCTACAATATGGCCTGTTTAAGTTTACAGATAATAAGTAATATCATGTGTTTGTCTGGAATACTAAACAGTTGTAATGGATTTCTACGTCATTGGCATAAAACTTTTATTACAATTTAAAAGTCGGTTGAGAATTGTGAATCTCAGACATCTTCAGGCTTCTCATTAACAAAAATATTGCAGTATTCATGTCTTTTGTCATTTGAGGGAAGGAAAGTTTGTCTTATTCATAGTCAAAACCACAAAAGGAATATTTTTCATACTCATTCAAAAGGGAAGGGAATATAGGATCTATTCATATTCCAAACAATACTTCAGCGTAAATGTAGATCGGGCCTCGGACGGTGAGCGTTGGGTGGCTCACTGTCCGATCACCACCAGGCCGGGGTCGACGGCGCGTTGTGTTCCACGCGCGCCTCAAAGAGATGTCAGCATAGAAGACGGGGCCCGTCAGGGCCAGAGCCTGCCAGGGTTGCGGAATTTGTTCGAAAGAGTCACCGCGGCCCTGGAGCGCAATGGGCTTTAGAAGGAACAGTCTGACACGGCCATCCGCTCCACCTAGACCGAAAGAAGTCATTTGACGATTTTCCACCCTTAAAACAAATGCGTAAATGTAGGTAAATGTATTTATATTTTTATAGCCTATTATAGTATACCACTGCTGGGATTAAGAAAAAGTGTCTAGAAGGATTCATATCGTTCCAGACTCTTTTCTTGCGCCGCCTCGCACCAGCTGTCAAGAACGAAAAATAATCATGAAATTCAAAACTAACTGAAAATCTATACAACCCTAATAACACGGCTTAAGTCGAAGATCGATGCGTATTGGGAGATGTTGGAGCAGATTTTATTTATAAGAATGTATCAGAGTCGTCCGGATTGACACGGCGTTCAGACTAACTTCGTGTCTCAATTTAGACGCGGGGAAATAAATATCGGGAAAGGAATGTTTGTGTTTATAAAGTTGAATTAAATCAGTCAAATGTAGTTAACACCACCAGGGACACTGGAAATTACATCCTATCGGGGACAGTGATTGTCACAAATAAATAAATAAATTTGCCAAAATGTATGGAAATTAAAATATTTTTGGCATTTTGCGATTACGATGCAAATACGAACGTTCTTTAAAATACGGGAATTGCTCGTCTGTAGTGCTAGTTTGTTTTTTAACATTCAATTTGTGTTCGTTACTGGATCTATCTCAACAAAGTTTCCCTAACACATAAGAGTAGTATAGTACCTTTGTACTCATAATTATAATGTTATATCTAATACTTTTCTGTGTGTACCATAAATTTGTGGGCCTCGGGAAGTTAATAAATCTTATTCTGTTTCGTTTTTCAGAAAAATGCGTAACGTCAGCTCTGTAGCTTCCAGAAAATTGCGTTTGAAAGAGATGAAAAACCAAGAACCATCGTAGAAATCCATTCAAACATTAAGGAAACCCGTGTATTTCAGGTAAACAAGATTTGGTCTATATTACTCATCGATTCCCAAAAGCCAGAGAATGAAGTAAATTCCTGAAACTCCAAACCGGATACACATACCTACTTCGAGTAAGCCACAGATACTGTCCAATATAAACAAACATTAAACAGTTTTAAATCTCATGAAACACTTTGTTCCCGGGATACTGTGGCCAACAAATATGTCCTGTTCTGTTGTTTTTAAGATGATTAACGAGAATTGTTTAGCGTTTGTATCAAGGACACTGTGTGTTGGTTTAAAACTGTTTTGCTGTGATCAATTTAGTATCAAAATTGTTTGTTTGTTTTCTGTGTGATTCAGTGGGATTTTTCAATGATTTCAGATTGTGAAATAGTTCCATTTCATGAGATCACCAAATACACCAGAGGCTCTAGAGAAATAACACTTTTAAGCAAAAGTGATTGTCAAAAAGTAGAGCATAGCTAGTGGGGTCTCCTGCCAGGGTTGCGGAATTTGTTAGAAAGAGTCACCGCGGCCCTGGAACGCAAAGAGCTTTAGAAGGAACAGTCTGACACGCCCATCCGCTTCACCCAGACGGGAAGAAGTCATTTGACGATTTCCCATTCTTAAAAAAAAAAGCTAGTGGGGTCTAGGGTTTAAATTTAGTTTGAATTTTTTGGCATAATTCTTAATTTTTTATGTGTTTGTCAATCTCCGGACCCTGAAGTCCCGATTCTTTGGTAGGCAGGCATACGAGGGGTCAAGCACGTTTGCAAATCTCCACTCACACCGGCCGATTAAGGCAAGAAAGAGGTGGGAGCTCTCCTCCTCGTCAGTGTTCACCCCGGCCAGCCAATAAAGGCAAACAGGAGATGAGGAACAATACTTCTCCCGGGAGATCAGGTCCGTGGGGTTGCTACTGCCCAACAGTTCGCCACAAAACTGCCTTACGGATTGTATCTCTCTTTGTCTGGCCCCTCGCCCTAGGTATGATCTAAGGTTTATTGGGGCACGCAAGCCCCACCACGACGTCAACGAAGAGATACGGCGGTGGGGTTATTATTTTTATTATTGACAAACATTATCGAAATGTCACTTTCCGCTGTGGGATTTCAACCACAGCTATCGCTGAAAGAATGGCTTTTTGTCTAGAACTTCAGGAACAAAGACAAGATTGTCATTGTGTTGATGACTACTTCAAGACTGCTTGAAGACAAAGTTGGGTAGCGCTATGTGGATTATGTGAGTTAGCTTGGACAAAAAGTAATTTAATACATCATGTCAATGTATCTAATAGTGTTTACTATTACACTGATAAACTATGGTACGAAAATGGTACCAGTAGTTGCGGTAGTGGTCAATCACTGCAAAAACGGTTCTAAGAAGCATTGTTATAACTTTGAATCTTGGCAAACGGATGGAATATTGTTGACATAGACCACAAGAGGATGTTGCTGTGCATTTATATACTGACTGTTCTAAATAATACCAGCCATCACACAATACAGGTAGGGGAGAACGGGGCTAAACGTGCCACGGGGAAGTTGTTCCGATGTAATTTAACAATAAACCAGACGTTACTGGCCAACATGAGATAGTTGCCATCAGTGTGCTGCAGCGTTCCTTTTTATGACGAATTTACTTGATAATGTTTATCTATTTTTTTCATAAAGCCTATTTCAATCGTAACAACTTCCCCGCGGCACGTTTAGCTCCGCTCTCCCCTACCAGGAGAGTATGTTGCCATTAGAGTCAGCCAGTAACGTTGATACGCTCTTGTTATTGTTACGATTTTGAATTATAGTCGTTAGAACATAAATCAAGAGTTAAACTAACATATGAGGTGGGTTAGTGAAAATCAGGTACAGGTTACTAAACTGACACACTTTCTAATAGGCATGAATCTTGGCTATGAATACTAGAAGTTAGTTCTGTGCAACAATTTCCTATGTATTGTGTTTAAATTGAAGATGGAAAGGGCACGTGAAGATGACTCTTGTTTCTAATCTTAACTTAACAGACAGATGAGTTTGTTGTGCCACTTCTTCCCAGCTAAAACACTAGGAAGTGGTGACGGGCGGGCGTTTTAAGGGACTGTCTTTATGTAAAGTTTTGACGTTCAAAAGTGCTGACTCTCAGCCTTTTTTGAATAAATGACTCTTTATTTTTATTTTAATCTCATTCACATTAGAAAAATGTATTTATCTGAAGATGCTTTCATGAGTAATTTAGTATTGTGTATCAGGTATTTATGTCATTTAGGTCTGCTCACGGTACCTATTATCAAGAGATGTATTTATTTTAAGGCTGATTTTTCAATTGTCTATTATTTTTATACTGAAGAATAAATTCAGTCAAACCACCATTTATTTTTGAAATACGTGCCCAAGTTCCGACTGGCGACTTTCCTGTCACCTCTTCTGATGGCCCAACATTAGGGTTTCCAACTACGAGTAGATGCAAAAATTGTCCAAATCTAATAAGGAAATTGTCTCCTCCTCCAATTTCCCTAAAACCCTAGTCGTAGGGTGTGATATACGCGCCGGGGTCCGTCGCCATACATAAATAATGAGCTTGTCCGTCTGATGGTAATCGCGACCTCCGGAGATTTAACACTTTTTGTTGCGACTGTCCGGTTAAGTACAGGCTGTTGTGATTTTGAGGTGTTTTTTCTTTGTCCATCTAAATATGATTTTAGAAAAATCCTGTGACTTATAATTGTTACAACATGCAATGCAGTCTTTTAACTGGATTGTCGATATTGGTCGTCGTTATTTTAATGAAAATAACTGCTATGGGTCAACTATTAAAACAAAAACTCTTTCTTTCTTCGTTACTTTTCAGTAGATGTTTGCCTATGTATATATCATACAAATAAAAAGACAGTAAGTCAATGTACAGTCCACAAAGATTGCACAGATTATCGGAGTAGAAAATGGTACAGATACAATATTGAACTACAAAAAAACAAAATGAAGAAAACAAAAAAAGGGAATGTTCCAAACTTAAATTATTTAAACAATAGCCTAACAGTCGGCCACTATGAAGAGCCACTCTATTTATGTGCTATCATAATATTTATATCAAAACTATTTTGCAATGTTTATCCAAACTTCGAAGCGTGTTCGCAATAGGCGAACCAGAAGTTGTACGAGTATGTTGGTTTGTAAATATCAAACAATGAGTCAAGCTATTGAAACAGTAGGTGTGTCAGCGAGGCTCCAAGCTGCATGAAGTAGGAGCGTGCTGGGCTAAAGTTCATCAGTAAATAAGTAATGACAGCTATTAGCTCATAGGATATACGTTTATTTGATTACATAACGATATGCTAGTTGTCTGTAAAAGTGATAGGGATCCCATTCATACATACTCATATATATATATTTGAATGTCCGAAGGCTCCGAAGCTTTGTTGTAAAGCGAGTCAGAAATAATACCACCTAAACCACCGGTTTACTAAGAGAGCCATGTGACGTACAGAAACAAAAATGGACGTCATAGGAATGTCGAATAGACTCACAAAAATATTCTATAAATTTTTCCATCCATCACTCTTCCTTACACTCTAAAAATAAAAATTCACGACCATTCAGATATTCATACGGCTGTCAAAACTGACAGTTCAGTTTAACATCACCCTGTGGACAACGTGGGGCTGCCGCAATGTATCGCGATAATATGGGTATATTTCAAAGACACCTATTTTATTCAGTAGCCAGGATATGTGTTCGACATTGATTTATTTATTGTTATCTGCCTCACCCCTTAGTGATAGGGTTTGAAGACAGATACTTTTGGAAGTATTGACTTCTAGGGTGGTAACTGTGGCTGAGGAAGAACACTTAATATTACATATTTGACGTCATTATAAAAGTTGGAGATGATAATTTTCAGGTTGCTATTTCAATTGGAGAGCCACCAATAGATGATGATAAAGATATACATCATAAAGGAGAGGCAAGTAATGAAGACTGAGTGGAATACCAATCTTTACTCAATATTATTGTTTCAAAGGGTTTGACGACGAACAAAGGTGGCCTAGACTGTATTACGACGATAAATAACCGTATAGGGGAGAGTCACGTGTAGTATGGTTAGTTAAGTTCTTATCCAAAATTCCTTAAATTAACACAGCCTTTTGCATAATGATGTACTTGTCGAAAGGAAACAAATATTACTCGTGATATGCATCATGAAAAAGATATCTCACATACAAAATTTTAATTCTCTGATGACCTTTCATGAATGAATATTCTTCCTAAAATCTTACTATGTATTAATGATTATATACAACAACAAATAAAAAACCTTACACACAAACTACTTATTAGCCAACATAAAAATTGATTACAAAACAACATCTAAACATAATAAATAACAAACAAGTAGATATCAATCAGTAAAAAGAATGTGTTAAGGAAGCCAAGACGTCGACGGACGGTAGTTCGTTATAAAAATGTTAGCGAATCGATCATTTTAATGAAAACGTGAGTTTTATCACGAGATCCTAACTATTATGAACTATTATACATTTGTACAACAGTAGATTGTGCGATGGTCATTCATTGTTAAAGATTCTGTCCTCCAAATGCATTCATGACGGCTTGCATATTTTTTTTGTAGACAACATGAATCCTAATGTCAATTTTTCAATCATGATAATAATTGAAAGATTGTTTTATTTATTTATTTTATTTCATATGGGTTTGCTCTTGACTCTAGTCTAGGTCATAGATGACAGAGACAATGTCGACGATGGAGCGAGCTTACCCAGAAGAAGCCTGTTCACTCTAATTTTGAAGAGATTAAGGTTGTATGCGTTCGGAAACAGACGCAGGCAGAGAGTTCCACTGCTTTGCTGTGCTGGTTGATAATTTATCAAACATTTTCTTAAAGAAAGGCTCTTCTTAGTTTACGATTATTTATGCATGTACTCTTAAGTCTAAGTCACCTTTCCCATGTATGACTATGTCAATGAACCACCTTGACCACCTAAATGTTGAATTTAAGTTCCATAGCTTAGTTAGACTTCGTTCCTGTTCGTAATTGCGCAAGAATCTTAACACCTGACACAACAAAACTTGTTCCTAGATCGGCTCCGATTACATCAACTTTAAACGATTTATTACCATTAATACCATTATAATTGATTCCATTCTTGTTAACAATAAGTTCACGCATATCATTTCGTGCCATTCATTCAAGTGAGATCACTTTATCACTAACTTTTTGTATTATTGGAATAGTGATTATGTTTATTTTTATTCAATGATTGTATGTATGGGAACAATGTTAGTCAGTACTTCGTGATATAGTCATGAATTGATGACGTATGCGAGTCCCGATCGTTGTATAATTGCTGAGAAGTCGTGAACTCTTCGAGTGTTACTTTTGCGTAAATGGCTGATTGTGTTGTGACTAATCGGGCGCTGTTTTCCATTGTTTGGTATTTTTGGGGACGTTTTCTTAAAGTATCAGTGTTAAATTGTAACTTAGTTCGGTACTGCATGCTGTTTTATTATTTGCAAAAACAGTTCGTTTAGTCAATTTGATTCAAATTACATCTTTCATGTTGGAGACGGTAAACTGTAGTCATGATTTGCCTCTTATCTTGAGCTTATGAAATGCCTACTTACAAGGAGATCTAACAATTAATCTTCTAAGATTGTATAAAGAGTACGAAATTAAGAGATGTGGAATAGACAAAGATGATATAATGGTTGTATCATTGCTTGAAAACTATCCTTAAGTATACCTACTTATACAAATGAAATTTCACATTGTCTTCAGCCAAAGGGAAATCAAAATGATCGTACCGTCCAACATTGGACCCAAACCCCATCTCAACGCACGTCCTTTACGCCAAACGAGGACATTCGCACGTCTCACAACATTATCCACAGTATTGCTATTAGCATAGCGAATGCATTATTACATGTCATGTGCAACTCTAACTCGTTGATAAATATCTCTAAACATTTGATAAATATCTCTAAACATTTGATAGCAATAGCGATGTGTTCCTTACTAATTGCTGGGTGATTCGTAATTCGTGCTTGCTGTTATAAATTGTGGTTGTTGCTTTTGGTTTGAGATGTAGATAGTGTGGCAGTGTTTGGTGCACGATCGGCATTCATATTGAGGATACCTAGTGCTTGTTCATGTCAGGTTTTCTGGTGCATCTACTTGTCCATCGATCTGACGTGTCCTTGTCCGTCGACTTTAAGGGCATAGATTGTATGGGTATTATAGGTCAACAGATGTTCTAAACACTTAATGATATCGACCCTCTTGCTATGTTTTGTATGAGAAAAAAATAAATTGCGACTTGTACAGGACGACTGAATATAATCCTTTATTAACTAACAATGATAGCTCTCAGATTGCTCACATGTATGCTGCGTTATTTTAAAAATTAAATCATGCAGCTCTGGTCTCCATTCTTATTCTGTGATCTGGGCCTGTGATACCACGAATGAGTTACGTTTGAATAGTGCTTGTTTTTCAAATACATACCAATATGCACCTATTATAAATGAAAATATCTTCGACTTTCTGTAGGTTTGTTATACTCTCATGCCTAGAATTTTTATATATAGACAGGTTAGACTTTGGACAATACATAGGATACTTTGTAAACAGGGAGTACTAGTAGAAGCTAGCATACCTACATTTTGTATATCGCCATTTCTGTGTCTTTATTCAACCTAATAGTTATCAAGGACCTCATATTTAGAAGTCACATCGCCTTCACACTAATAAGATAAGCTTTTTTTCATACACATGGTACACCTACCCACGTAGCTCTTCATATACTTACAATAATTGATGACTCCGTCTATCTGTGCGTTGATTACCACTAGACGAATCACACCAGCGCACCCTTTGACCCAATGCTTGACAAATGGCTTCAAAATTGTATTATAATTTCAATAGCCACCACCTTTACAAGCAAAATAAACTTTGTGACTGAAGAACAGAGTGGAGATTCGTTTGGTTTGTGATAATTTGAAGTGTTTTTATTTTAATTTGAGAAGTTTTTTGGTTGATAGATTCTGGTTTGTTAAGTCTCTTGATTATGTTCGAGTATAGTCTTGTTATTGTTGTTATAAATATCTTACTAGAAGTTCATCTTTACGTAAAATAAGGATTTAAACGCTATGAGGAATGAAAGTGCCGTCACAAGTAGGTTGGTCATCCCTTCTTACTATACTTGACAAGACCTGTGGTGCCATTCTGTTAAAATCTCACCTTAAACTGTGACTATGAAGTGAGTTCAGTCCATTTTAAGTTCACTCCACTTATCTTCAAGGAGAGAGGTTTATAGAATCGACCGCCTGAAAGTAGGTAGAAGATCAAAATCAAAGACAAATCGATATGCAAAATAAAAAGTAAGTTCAACAGCTGCTATTAAAAAAAGTTTTAATAACCCGACGACTTCCTTCCACAATGTACCAATCAGACCCCAACAAACCACAAAAGATAAAAATCCAATTTATATAAGAAGACAATTCTCACTTAAAAGGTCCCATGATAAAAAACCTAGTCATCGAACGCGGGACGATAAACCGACTTTCCTATCATCTATCAATCGTACATGGAGAAGCCAGCAGGGGATCTACTATTAAATTCGTCATTTCCCACCAAGGAACACGGTGGACACAGTAAAACACAGTGTAACAATCTACTTACAAACTTCAAAAGGGAGAGTCGACACGGTGTCTGCAGTTGGAACAGTGTCAATCAACAAATAAAAAGAGACGCCTACGACATCTTAAATAGAAAAAACAATTACATTCATGACATCTCTCGGTGGTTTTTTTGGCCGCCATCTCGATGTGGTGTTTCGACATTGAATGACAGTATTAATTTCATTTTGTGTTACCGCATGCAGAGCGTCTTATGGACTATAGTGTCTTCGGTGCGTAGGATTCTCTCAACTACAAATAGATAAAGGCGACTGATATTAATTTCTGATAGCTTTATGCTGCTAAAAAAACTATCAAGCTTAATCTCAGTAATATTCTAGCCTTGTGTTCCTTCAAATGTTGGATTAGGGAACCTTCTGAAAAGACCAAGTACTTCCTTGCTCTACGATTTTTGAGGCGTATTTATGGTATTACTCCAGGTTTCTCGAAAGTACCAGAGAACAAGGCTGTCGGGTACCTACTCCTGGCTGTAGATTCGAAAAAAGAAATCGTTTGTTATAAAAATAACCCAAGCCTGTAAAATACCAGTAACTGAGAACAAAGCTTCCAGCTTCATGAAGGCCTCGTGGAAGCTCGTCTTTAAATTCTTAGCACCTAGCAATATACCTATAGCAAAATACCTCAAATCAAAACAACTTACCAAATACCTATACCAATTATTCCAAAGTCACCGCCATCGATGGGAACCCATCACATCATCACAAGTCCCAAGTCAACACACCTTGCATCAATTGTCTCCACTAGGTACTAAATGCGAGTCATTTAACAATTCCAAGAGAGATGGAGTCACGTAACGAATTCGGATTGGTGCTTCTTTCTAATGAACTATTTAATGTCAAACGTCTCGATTGAAGATGCAAGGGACAGGCGGTAGCGATAAAGGATTTCATTAAAGGCTTTAGACAAGTGATATTCTGTCGGCAGTGGCGTGGCGAAGGCGATTGTCAAAGCTTCAAAAATGTATGGGATTGACAAACGCTGGCGAAATGTCACGTGATCAATCCTTCATATTTTGACAATCGCATTCGCCAATAGAATAGCACTTTGTGTAGTGCCTCAGGAAGACTTATTCATGTAATTAACCCTCTTCAAAATTAGTTTCAACTTAAACATGAGTCATAGTTCCTTGCAGCAAGCATGATGTCTAGAACCTGAAGCTAAACAGAGAAAAGTAGGTATTCGATAGTAGGTAAACAACATTTCAGAGGGCCAATTTTACTTATTTATAAGCAACGTTAGCATTTGTATATCAGTCGCAATCTGTCAAAAAAGCCTCGATTTCCATACATTTTTGACAGATTGTGTCTGACCTGAGAATGCGGCCGTTACTTAAAAAACTCAGAACTAAATTAAATAATTAATATTTTTTTCATATTTTTAAGAAGACAGCCTATCAATTATTTTATTTTAAGTTTATTATTTGGTATGCATGCCAGTTCTGTAAAATAAATATTTCTCTCTAACCTGATATTTTCTTTTTTTTCTTCCGTTCTCTACACTTGCACCACACACGATTGTCGTCGACCGGCGCCTGCGCCACCGTGTCACAACAAAATAAAGCCTGTCCCGACCCAGTTCCCACAGTAGCCGATACTTAGACGTGTCACCAAATATTGACGAACAGAAGTCCAATGCTCGTGTCATCGCTAATCGACTACTGCTGTACAAACCGCAATACGGAAGAGTTCCACTTGCTTTTGTGGTTAGATTTGGAAGCTTTTTGATGTTGATCGAATGTTTGTCAGTCTATATGGTTCTAAAGTTTCAACATGGCACCCAATTTTAAAAGACATTGTGTGTTTTATCTTAGTTATGGAAATTAGGATTTGAGCTTAATTTGATTTTGTCAAGTTTATTAAATACATATTGTTAAAGCACTTGTCAACTCGCTAAACCTTAATCAAAATATAAGAAATCCTTTTTTGAATCTAACCACATTCTTTTCCCGCGCTTTATCGCTCCATCCTTCATTACTACGAGGCGCGTCCTTTCCCTAAAAAGGGAAATCTTTGCCGTGACACGCTCTTCATCTCCCCTTCAACCGGACCGCTTGTAATCAGCCAACAAATAAAATGGGATTTCTGTACTCATCTACCATGTTGTATGTGTCGTCCGAAATTGTAAACTGGTTAAGTTTTTTCTCAACACGCTATCGAAATAACTCATGTTTTAAATAAGTTATCGAGAAACGTGTCGGTATTAATTCTGGGCTCTTAAAACTGTTTTTCGTAATGAAGATTGATTTTGAGAAGTTCTTGGCCTATGATATTCGGAGTTTTGGCTTTTCGATCATGTGAACTTGTATTTTGGCGCTTGAGAATATATGATGAGAAAATAAAATCATTGTTGGGCCTATACCTATTTGTAGGAAATATACAAATCTTATTTATTTATTTATTAAAACTTTATGCACTAGTAAAAACACTGTACATAGGCGGACTTAATGCCTTAGGCATTATCTACCAGTCGACCTTAGGGTGGTGCAGAGACAACATGGCAGGTGCAACTTAAAGAAAAGAAATAAAGAGAGGAAAAAAAAATCACATCTTGACACTGAAAGTTTTGTCTTATTTGCAGCCTGAAATAAGAACTAAAATTAAAACTAAAATTGAAATATGTTCAAAATTTAAATCATCACAGCGATATTCAATTTCAAAACTTTAATTTAGGTAAATTCAAGTTAATTTTAAAACCATATAATAGTATATCCCTACATTTTGAAAAGGTTTTGAAAAATTTTAGGTGTTTTTGACAGATTGCGACTGCGCTGGGAATGTGGACGTTCCTTAAAAATACGAGAAGTGCCACTCTGATCTTTACAAATACTTTTCTAAGTCGAAATCTTCAGGGTTGGAAAGATCTAATTTTTTTTTGTCTCCTAATTTTAATACCCTGAGGGCTTAGACAAGGTGATATTCTATAAGCGACAACGATTGCTAAGAAGCCCGAAACGAATGAAATTAGTAATGTGCAATCATTTTTAACTTTTGAAAATCCATTTTGCTGACATTATCATGCTTTGTCTCGCCTGAGGTATAGGTCATACAAGTTTATATCTTACTCCTTTCAAAAAAGGCGTGTCATAATGACTGTGTCTTCTTCTCAATGAAAGTTCTTCCGAAACCTGTTTCCATTTAAAACTAGAAATATTCCATGACACACGTTAAGTTGTGTGATGGTACTTTCAAATTGTCTCCGATACGGCATCGTAAGAAATTGTTGTAAAACTTGTCTGACGACCAATTAGTAGATATTAGCCATAAAATGTTTTACACGCAAAAGATGGCGTTGACTCTATGAGAATGAATGAGAAAAAAATCATTTAGTCACGGTGGACCCGTGACAAACTCTGAAAGTTGTTGAAAGAAAACACGAACGATGGATGGCATTTCTGCTTCTTTTTGTATCGATGTGGCTACCTGGACAGTTTGTAAATTTGCAATATACAGATCCTGGATGGTGGTGGGGCATATCCTGCGCAGGGGCCCTACACTGGCACTATGTAAGTAGCATTCCTAACAACGTGCTAATGGAGAGTAGAAACATATCTATGCTCCTTTTGGGCCGGTTGTTTCTACAGCGACCAAACTGAGCTCGTAAGCGAATTAGAAATTATTTTTGTTTATTTTTGTTTTATATTAGTTTTGGCTACTGGAGTTCAGATATACATACATAGGGTCGACATATGAGAATTTAACAGACCTTGTTCAAAGCGTTCGAATAGGCACTATTTCAGATAAATATGTAGGTAATCACTATATATTATAAAACTAAGTCCTCCACCGCTTCTGTCTGTCTGTCTGTTCGCGATAAACTCAAAAACTACTGCACCGATTTTCATGCGGTGTTCACCAATGGGGTTTCCGTAATTTTGAGGTCTGCTTCCAGACCTAGAAAAATTTGGGAAACGGCTAGGCCGATGACCATTATATGTGTGGTCGCATAGTGTAAGCTTTTACAATGCGGTTATATGTTACTATAGTTGTCTAAATTAAATAATAATATACGTTACATAATGAACAAAATATGCAACAACAAATTCATGCTAATTTTATAATGTCTACAATCCAAAATAGAATCGAATAGGAATAATTAAAAATATTAAAACTACTAATCGCTGGCGGTGCATACAAAAAACGACTAATTAGCTAAAATCTGTGATTTATATCTTCCTTCTGTCTCAACAGCTATAATTCTTTAATTAGCATAGTAAAAGATAAGAACACAAATATCTATTTAATAACGGGATGCTGGCGAGTCACGAAGATTCTAAAATCGAAATACTTTAGTTGTTTTTGCAAATGTCTAAACACTTTTTCTAAATAACGACTGAGGACAAAGCAACATTTTATATTTGCATTCACTGACTAATAGTCAGTTAAAAATCTCAAGAGAATTTGAACAGACAAACGCCAAAAAAAATGGCGGTCGAAAATATTTTATTTTGAATCGTGACTGTCAACACCGACACTCAATTTTGCAATTACGATTACAACTATCCATTGTATGGAACAAAAAATTAAAGATTCGCCAGCGAGACGAATGTCAAATTATATTAATTGCAATGACACCGTGCAAGCGTGTGAATCCCCAATTTGCGGGAAAAGGACGTGACGTAACGGTCTGCGATTTTTGTGCGCGCACGAACGCTGTTTTGTGATAGAATTTCCATTTGGTTTTGTGACTTTATCGATGTTTCCCTGCATGAATGTATGATGGCTGGAAATCCCTGCAAGAGTCTGCGTTTCCTGATAGCTACCCAAGTTGTAGCTTAAGTCAAGAGTGAATAGGTTACTTTTAGGCCAGCATGCTCCATAGATAGGTAACTATATAGATTCTCGTATTGATGCGACACATATTCCGTAAACATATAATTTGGGCTGAGCATTATCTATGTACCTATATATCCATGCAACTTTACTCTTTACAATGTGTATATATTTTAAGTCATTACAGCCAAAGACGTCACTGTCAGTTGGTTTTCCCGCTATTTTTAATTCTTGTCACACGATTTTATTTGCATAAATTGAATTTAATTAGTTAATTATTGTGTTGTCCCAGACAGTGAAGAAATCTTAGCAAATACCCGTTTTATAATCTGACAAATTATAAATCATAATAATCGTTTGATTTAAGTTACGAGTAGTTAAGTTCACATCAGCACTGTTACGTAAATTTAACAAAATTAATTTTATTTATTGGTTTTTCACACCTTTCGAGGTGCTAACTCATCGATCAATTCTGGGGCTTTAGTCAAAGAGGTTTTCTATCAAGGTATCGACACTGGCGGCTGTTGGACAAAATCGTGCTATATGGAAAATGCAGACAAGGAAGACCGACCCCAAGTACCTAAATATTCAAGTTTAGAAACAAGATAGCGATTATTAAACTAAAGAAAATGTTTGGATGTAAACGCGTGCCATTTCGGCAACATGTCAATTCAAGTGTTTTGTCTTGTGGTCAATTGCTATCGCTGATATAATGCCATTTTATGTAGAGGTTTTAGACAACACGATAGTCACATTCATTAAGTATTTATGGGTGCTAAGTTACCTACTTCGTGCAGTCAATAGCTTATTTGGCTTACTAAATTAACTACGAAAATAATAGATAGTTAATTAAAACTGTTCTGTATGGTGTCGGACGTAAAAAGAATAGCACCATCCCATCACTTCCCGTAGGTGTCGTAAGAGGCGACTAAGGGACTCACCAGAGAATGGGCAGCAGCGTTCTCGGTGCATTGCAACAGCTACACTGCGATCGGCAACCCGCCTGCCAAGCATGGCGATTATGGCAACCTTAAACAAAACCCTCCGCCTATGTCCAGCAGTGGACGTCTTTCGGCTGATATGATGATAATGAATTAAAACTCAGACAGTATTTGCAGCGACTCACAAACTCAAATCTAATAATCTTTTCTCTTCTAAAACAAAACAACGACGACTAAAAATCACATTAATGTCAAATTAATAAGGCAACCAACACACATAAATCTTATGTGACTGCCTTATACAATCCTCGCACGGATTAATCGTAATAAAATGACCTCTTCACAGTTTCACACATAATCTATCTCCACGCTAAACATGTGTCCTCGATGCGAATCAGTTGCTTTACGACATTATAAATAAAAATCTCTTGAAACAATATTGCGTTACTCCATCGTGTATGTACTCAAAGGCCATCCCAATTAAAGTAATCGACATTTGCATAGAAAATGCGGCGTATCAATACGAATTTACGGATGAGATAGGGTTTTGGTGTGGTGCAAGCGATAAGGGAATCACTGCGAGCGAACGAAAAAGAAATGGTGGAACTCAACTCAACACAAAACGGCTATATACCAGGATAAGGACCTCAACCACTTTGGATATATTATGTATCTATGCATAGTCTAGAAGAGCTCACGATACGGGGCTGGGTCGAAGGTAAGCGTCGAAGCACTCAAGGCCGGCAAGATAGACGCCACTAAGAAGGCTGTTGGAGGCAGCATGTACACTGCAGAAGAACGTATGTATGGCTTGGAGACGCGTCGTATGTGGTCGCGATCCTCAGCAGTGATAAACGACGAAGAAGTAGAAGTAATAAGCTGATCAGGATCCGCTTTGCTGTGTAATTTGTTTCATAACTGTCATAACGGTGAAGTAAAACATCGTGAGTACACTGACATGACCTAGAACAAATCCACACTGACCACGCGTGATGGTTAACTCCCTCCTACTTGTATGTTGTTTTTAACTAACAAGAGATGGAGACATTCTCTATGTCAGTTGATTCAGTTTGTCTCGGTCAACTTACTTTTAACCAATCTCGAAGGAGGAACGGGAGAAGGTGGTTTTTTATTATGTATTGTGTGTGTCTTCATCTGTATGTTATTTATATGTGGGGGGTATGTATATAAAATCGTATCTTCGTTACTACCCATTTTTACGTTTTTAGGGTTCCCTAGTCAACAAGGAACTTCTATAGTTTCGCCATGTTCGTCTAACTGTCTGTCCGTCCGCGGTTTAGCCTTTTCCATAGAAAAAGACTTAAAACCAAGTGCATTTTTAACTTTGTTATCTAATAATAGAAAATTCAAATTCAAGAGAAGTATATTTTACTATTTTTCTGACATGGTTTAGGAGACGGTAACTACGGAACCCTAAAATGTGCATGGGCCAACATGTACTTGGCCGGTGTTTTTTAAATCACCTCATTAAAAATATTCAACCAATTCTCCGCTACCGCTCATGCCTTACCTACCTTCAATATAAGTACTCGTCGCCTGATTAGCTCGCCGCTCACGGCGGTCGGTTTTCCTCTAAAATTAAACAAATCCACAAACGACGGTGTTTTGTCAACTCGTGACTATTGCCAAGGTCGCGGTGATCATCAGCTTAGGGCTGACAGTAGTATGGATGAATGGTTTACTTAAATGTTTTCTTTGAGTTTGTTTAATACCAGTATAGTCTTATAGTAACATTGTAGTGTATTTGAGTTTTAATAGGAATTCATTTCTATAAAAAATTACACCTTATTACATAGATCTGAAACGCGCCTAATGCCTGTGGTCTTCTGAGTTCTGACAATCCTGTTAGTGTTTTAAAAATATAAATTAGTATTCATATTTTGTAATGTGTTTAAGATCTTAAACTTCTAAAAATGCATGCTTGCAAGCACGCTGCACGCCGTACTTGCGCAAAATACAGTATGTTGGTAAAACAAATTATTGGTCTTGCGCTTAATGTCCAAGTTAGCCGAAAATCGTGATATCGTCACGTGAAAGTCGTGTAATCATCACGCAATAGCTATGCACAGTAAATGATGATCAACCCCGAACTTTATGCAACAAGTATAAATTAGATGAAAATTGCAGCTGTTTGTGGCTGAAGAATAGATTTCAGCAGCGAATACTTCAATGTTTGACTCGTATGTTGGTGTTCAGTTTCTAGAACGTAAAATTGATTCATTTATTCAACGATAACTCTTGAAAATTTTTGCCATGAATTTTCGTGTCACAAACTGGGCTTGCAGTTAAAACGAATTCAGTTCACTTCGATTGCACAAATAACCTTACTTAAAGGTAGGAAGTATATTTTATAGATTTTAATTAGTGGTACGTAATGTCGATTTGGTTATTAGTCACCAAGTATTCAAATCATTTCTTCGTGACGGCATCATTGGTAAAATAATAATAATATATTGATAATAATAAAAATATGTAATAATAATACAATTGTAAAATAAACATGATTAAAAAAAATCAAATTGCATTATTAAATATTCAGAAGACAGATTATATCCAGTCTATTATTTTTATACCATTTAATTTACCAATTAGTTAGACCAATAAATCTTCGCACGAATCACGAAATCAATAAATTTTGGGACATGCAAAATTTTTTTAATGCTCATTTTTGAAGTTTCGGTGAAAGTACATATGTAGTTTTATGAATGGGATACAATAATGAGTGTTGAAATATGTATTTAATTTTTCATACATACATGACATTATTGTATTTCTTTTCCATTATCTTATTATTGTCTGATTATTACTTTCGAAGAAGACGTTTCGACAGACTATTCAAAACGTGGCCTAGAAATTATTTTGATGGATTTTTTGTCTGTCTGCAATATAGCATTGCATTGTTGCGTTGCAAATATTTTGACAAAATTACAATAGGTATCTTTCGACCTCTCACAGGTGATTTAATTGAACCTTAATTGTGATGCCTTCGATTTGCTAGACTTTTTCTCACTTCAAAGTCGTTAACAAAGCGTGAATCTTAAAGATTAAGAAATTCTTTTCATTTTGAAAACATATTGTCCAAATGTACAATTTTGGTACACGTGGGAATTTGTCATTGCAGTTTCTCGGCTCCAAAAAGCCCTCGCCTTCGGGAGTCTATTCCACCTCGGCTGCAATGACAAAGTTTGCCTACTTGCATCAAAATGGGGTAAAAGTGTGTGTGTGTGTGTGTGAAAAAAACAAAGTATAGAGATATTTTGTTTCTCGCATGTGTTCAAAAAATATATAACTACAGCAGATCTTATGTCTCTCAGACCACTTCACTTAGTAGACATCGTCCTCTTATTTTATGCTGACGCTTTAGATTTTAATAGATACACATTTTTTTTAACATCCTTCGGAATACTTCCGTGGAGTGGCTATACAAAGTCCGGAAGAGAATTCCAGTTCTTGGCTGTCCAAGGTAGGCGGTCTTCTCTCCCTAGTTTTGTGTCTCCTGATAGCTGGACATTGAGGAGTCAATGAGGCAAGGGCAAACAAGTTGTGTTTGTGTGCAGAATATCGTGCTCCATCGTCGACGTTACATCATCGCTTACCATCTCGCGAGATAGTGATCAAACGCGAACTTATCAGTATCTAAATAAAAAGCTTATAAAAGACTCGTCCCCTCCAGCCAGCCCTACGCCACTGATGACAATTGCGGGTAATCACGGCGGTGACGTCACGCGGCGTGCAGCGCTGCAACCTTCACGCCTGTCAACAGATTGCGAGACATTCGATTCGAGTTAGGTACTACACACACTAGAGCGTCGCCGGCGGTCGTGCGATGCGTAACGCTTAGGTATAAAAATCACGATTACCGTGATTGTACTTGTTATGTTAAATGTTGGTAGCAGGTGTTTTATATACAAGTGATTTGTAATTATTTAATTCCAAGATCACCTGAACTTGGTTAAGATCTGGGGTTAGTATAGTAAACTTGTCAGAAGAAAAGTCTAATACGCAAATAGTGCCCTAAGAGATATTTCAAAATATATTACATTCATAAAACACACCATTTTCACAATTGAGAGGAAAGGTAGTGCTCTTTAAGACGGATCTCTATCATTGGAACTCATCTCATTCGCGGTCATTAAAAGACCCATTACAGAGACACATTTTGGGCTGGTGTGCATGACAGTATTGGTTACAGCAAAACCTACTGTTTAAAACATGGACCTGCCAGAAGTGCCTATCAAAACTTGGATGAAGCGAGATTTTAGCGTCAACCGCGACCTCAAACCGATTCGGTGTGCGTAATGCTTTACTTACGTTGACATTGCTTGTGGTCACATTAGTTGAATTAAATCATAATTTGGTACAAAAAAGGTACAATAAAAACACTATTAGGCATAATGTAAAATATAGTGTGTTGCTTTTTGATTATTACGTTCCATAAATTAATTTAGGCTTAAGGCGACCTCCGAATTAGTGAGTTTTGACATTCTATGGCATTGTATGTAGGTAATGTAGACTTAAGTAGTAGGTAGGTACTTGACATTATCAACAAAATAGACTAGGTTAAAGGTTAATTTATTTTTAACCACTTGTTGAAAGATTTATTAAAATCTTACGGAGTCGTAATTTTCCGGTGACATATATAAGTATTAAATGCACAAGTACTTATTCATAAACAAAACCATATTCAGATTCAGATATATGCAGATTCTTTTTTCAATTTCTCTGTGGAGTAATTAATTTTTAAGCACGGTTAAAAGGTTGTTATGAATAAGGTTGCATGTGTTATTAACGAAACGTCACCCGGTCGATCCTAAATATTTAAATTTCGTCGAACGTCAATTTATCAAGTTTTTAAAAGCTTAACAGACAGATGTGTTGCTGGGGAGTTTGTTGCGCCACTTCTTCTTCCCAGCTACAACACTAGGAAGTGGTGACGTTCAAAAAGTGCTGGCACTCAGCCTTATTTGAATAAATGACTTTTGAATCTTGAATTTTATCCCGCCCCATTACAAAAACGTGCTACAGATGTTTTAATGTAGTGCATTGCGCTAATCGTGCATAACCCAGATCGTCTTTTGTTCAAAGGTAAGCATTGTTATTGCTATTGTTTAATACTCTGATTGCTATCAGATACTGATCATATTCATGAGGAAATCTGTTCGTCTGTGATACGTGGGTTCCATCATCTGGAAGTGAAAGTTAAACATGCTACTAATCAGCATGAAATTGGCTAGGCTAGGTACTTGTCATGTATTTTGGAAATTCTCATTATCGTAAAACGAAACAGTGAGTTCCTGCCTGTGTTCTAATAAATTAATGTTTCGTTTGAATTCAAAATTCAAATTCAAAAGTCATTTATTCAAATTAGGCTGAGTGCCAGCACTTTTTGAACGTCAAAGTTCTACATAAAGACAGTCCCCCAAAACGCCCGCCCGTCACCACTTCCTAGTGTTTTAGCTGGGAATAATCTCGCATTTATTATTATTAGCTGATTGTCCGATAAATTAAGATGGGCACCTAGAATAAACGTATAGGTTTCGACGTGTAATGAAAATCTGAAAATCTCAGGCCGCGTTTCCACCAAAAAGCAACTCCTATGTCAAATTTTAAAAATAGGCACGTAGTACATTGCAGGGCACGATCGAACGATTAATCACATTATATCTCGGTAGCCCGGTAAACCTCATCTTGACGATTAAATATCTACAGCACTTGATTCTTTAAAATTTTCACTCAACAGTTTTATCATCAACCTGGAACCACCAAATATCTCCAACCTGCTCAATTCTCCTGCAAAAGATACCGCATTGTTAAGCCCACCAACTAATTACATTTCGAAAGCTCCCACCATTTCCCATAACGAACCTAACTTCATTATTTTAACAGAACTTATTCACAGAATGTAGCAGTGAACTATTTTTCTTCAATCAACACTTGTGCATTAAAACTTAAAGCAAACACGGCGTTACGAAAAAATAATGGGAAGTGAGAATTGTGGCTCTCTGCTGTCGGTTCCGTATATCAGTTGTTTAATTTTGCTACAGTAGATGTCGATGAATTAATATATTAATATACTTATAGCATTTTTTAAAACAAGTTTTAAGAATAAAAGATTAATGTCTATAGCTACTGTTGACTATTGAAGTGGTGGTTCTCCTGGAGCCAACCTTAGATGGAAAATCTCATACAAATCATAAATCTGAATTGTCGTCGGAATTAAACAGCATGTAAAAATGTAAAACTCTCAAGTATAAGAGGAAGCGGTTCATACTCAGTTTGCAATATTTGACCTAAACAAACTTACAATCAGTACATATTAATTACAAGCTTATAATAACATAAATTTGCTATCGCGATGGAGAAGAGAGAGTGGAAAAGGTAAACATTTTTTGCGAATCCCAAGTAATACTAGGTATTTATAAGAGGATGTAAGGCTTTATATCTTTTTACACAGGGAATGCAATCCTTACTTGCTTTGTCTCAAATAAATAGATAGAAAAGATGGCTAGTAGAAAAAAACTCAATTTAAAAATTGCTTGCAAAATTTACATACAGTCATTATGAAATAATGATAGATTATTGGGTGTAATTACAACAGAATCAGGTAATAGTACAAAAAAAACTTAAATGAAAGTTCTCATGGACCATGATGTGAGATGTCTACGCCCGGAACGCAGGTCTTCTCTTTATTCGTGAACGCACCCTACGTTGGCAAGATTTGCTGCAACTTCACGGAGCACTTCACTTCATTAACTTTTGTGGAATATCGCATACCGCGATATATTTTTGTCGCGATCTTAAACCTATTGTTTTACAAGAATAAACCACTTTTAATATCCGAGGTCGGTATTTTGGTTGTATCGCCCACAATGAATTAAGTAGTAAGCATAAAAATGTTATGAATGAAACCACCAAAAGGTTTAATATCCAGCTCCGCGGATCCCCAAAAAAAAACGAACAAAATAAACAAACGAACCAGAGACAATGAGCGTAGCATCATGAATCATACAGTTTGGCAACACACGCTAATGGTACCAGTACCATAGACTTTTATTTGTTATGAAATTGTACTAAAAAGAGTTTCTTCACTTCAGGTCATCGATCAAAAGTAGTGCAGCCACATTCTTGCGAGGTCAGATTTTATTTTGAGTCTAGATTTTGACTGATAAGTTCGTTATTGATGAGTTATTGTTATTTTATTCTTACACAAAAGATGTTTCTGAAGTGACGGAATGCTTACCTAGTTGAAATAAATTTTATAAGGTAGGTAATGGTGCTTTTATCACAGATTATAATTTACTAGTGGACGTCACGCGGTTTCACCCGCGTCGTTCCCGCTTCCATGAGAGTACGGGGATAAAATATAGCCTATGTTACTCGCTGATAATGTAGCTTATCCAAATCTGAAATAATTTTTCAATTGGTCCAGTAGTTTTTAAGTTTATTCGTTACATACAAAAATACAAATCTTTCCTCTTTATAATATAAGTACCTATAGAAGTATAGATTATATGTATATACAGTAATATAGTATAGATATGGATTCAATTGTTTTTACAGAATATTTACAAATACGTAGAATCTTATAGATACAGTAGAAAATATACAAGTGGAGTAAAAGGGGAGGGGAAGAACTCACAGGGCATCGAAAAAATCGTCTACATCGCTGTCAACGGGAAAAGTTTCCAGAACACTGGCCGCATTGCCACGTTGAATGGCAAAGCTGATTCGTTGGCCAATGAAAAGGCCAGCCTTCTGGTCACGTGAAGAGTCGACTAACTGCTTGCTGATTTCACGAAAATCTCGACGAGCACTCGGACCCCATGGCCCTAGTATTTCTACCCCAAACGGCTCAAACACATAATTCCCAATAAGGTTGTTGTATTTGCGCCGTTTGAGATTTCGTCTGCACCCTAGTTATGGTCAAATACATGTAATACATAAATCTTTTCCTTAGGTGGAGTCGATTTAAGTATAGCCGGATACAACAGAATGCCAGTATTTCACATTAATCGATCTATCTGCTCTCCACTTACTGGGTAATTCGATAAGACTGAATGTCTGACTAACTGTAAGTGTCTAGTCACCTGCCAGGGTTACGGAATTTTTTCGAAAGAGTCACCGTGGCCCTGAGGTAGCCCCTCTCTAAACCCGAAGTCCGTAGTTTCGGGCTTAGTTGCGGGCGTATTCTAGTCCGTATCACCTACGGACTTACGATTACTTCCGAACCCAAACTAAGAAAATTAATCAAACCAAAATCAAATCGTGTTGTCAACAAGGATGGGTTTTAGTCAGTAAGAGTCTAACACGCCCTACCGCTCCACTCAGAGCGGAAGAAGTCATTTGATGATTTCCCATCCTTAAAAAAAAAAGTATGTAGTCACAAGTTTTAATTCTATGTACATAATAAGTAGGTACTATTGATGTGTGATTTCGACAACATTTCTTAAACAATATTGATTTCTTCATAATTCATACTGGAGAAACATTCTACACTTACCACTTCCCAATGAATCCTACGTTTATCAGCAAAGCTATTTACGAAGCCCGGTTCTATAGTAGGCGCCAGATAAATGTGGAATAAAGTACATTGACCTTTCCTTAATAACTGTTCATAGGTACCTGAACAATTAAATATGAATCGTTTTTCATTATTAGACAATGTTAAGGATCACGAGAGATGATGATTCGGGACAGCTTTGTGTCATTAATTCCGTTTTTCAAATTAAAAATGTCAATAATTGTAGGTGGGTCAATGACCGTTATTCCACGATTATCTGGCGCCTACTATAGTGTGACATAAGGTTTTGCATTAATCATGTCTTCCTATGTCAGTAATTGTAAGTGAGAGTTACTATCTGAGCATTTTGCAATGCTAATGTCTGAGAGTTTTGAAAGCTGTACCTACGATTTGTCCCCGATGTATCTGTTAAAGGAGAGATAATAAAATTAGTAGGTATTTTCATTAGCGATAAGTATGGGGCTTCGCTTTTATTTGCCATGTCCACCATGACCGTCAGGCAATTATAAACATAAAATCCAACGACCAACCCTTCTTACATGATCTAAGAGTCCAGTATATTATATAATGTTTTGGCATAATCAGTCAGCTTATAGCGTTCCCACTGTTTGATATAATTTGATAAGTAATCAAATTAAATTTTATATATATGGGTATATGTATAAAATTAAATTTGACTCGTCGCGGACTTTTTTATAAGGAATAATTAGTACTTTAATCATGTAGTACATTATTTTTTTGTATCATCAATAGTTTTCTCAGCCCACGCCAAATAACGATTTTATTAGGCAAAATTTTGCTACTTAGGGTTACATTATTGCAATTTTCTTAAGGATCTCTATTTTTTTTTAAATAAATGGTTGCCTATGTTACTTCCTGATAATGTAGCTTTCTATTGGTAAAAACATTTTTAAAATTAATCCAGTAGTTTCGGAGCCTATTTAGTACAAACAAACAAACAAAAAATCTTTCTTCCTTTCTTTAGAAGTTAAACTAAAATAATCTACAGAGCAGATATTATAACCACAAAACTACGTTTTTAATCGCAGACGTCGCAGTGACTATGCTTTAAACTATGTATATTTTGCGCCTCTCAAATTATCATAAATGGCCTTTTAAAGTAACAGAGGCGAGCAAAGGTCAAACTACTAACTCAGAGGCAGTAAATTATATTAAACTTTTGTCACCCAACTTATAAAGACATGCTGTGGGTTTCTGATTTATGGGTTTTAGAATTATCTCCGACAAATCCGTGATTCGAAGTTAAAAGGTTAGATTGCGTCGTGAATTGAGTAGCGAATACAGTAAGCAATATTATATGTATTTGACTGATTTCTGGTTAGAGGAAATCAAAATGTTTTCTGGACAACTATGTTGGGGTCGGCTACCAGTCTAACAGGATGCAGCTGAATACCAGTATTTTACATCGAGCGATTGCCTATCTCCCATCACTTCCCGTGGGTCTCCGTAAGAGGTGACTAAGAGAGTCACCAGAGAATGGGCAGCAGCATTCTCTGTGCATTGCAACAGCTACACTGCGATCGCCAACCCGCCTGCCAAGCGTGGCGATTATGGCAAACCCTACCCTTGGGGGAGGCCTATGTCCAGCAGCGGACGTCTCTCGGCTGATGTGATGAAGATGACTGCCTATCTGACCTCCACAATCCAATAACTAGTTAACATAGTAAGACTTTGTCACCACTCCGTAAATCATACCGTTTATTCCTTTTTTATTTTTTTTTAAAGATGGGAAATCATCAAATGACTCCTCCGCTCTGGGTGGAGTAGAAGGGTGTGTCAGACTCTTGCTGACTCAAATCCATCCATGTTCTTTCTAAAGCCCTTTGCGTTCCAGAGCCGCGGTGACTCTTTCGAACAAATTCCGTAACATACACGGTATTCTTGCAGGTTATAAAAAATACTTTAAATACCATTCTTGCAGGTTATATAGTCTTCCTGACCGATTTCGGCCATGGCGGCCAATCTCAATCGAGACAAGCCATCGGCGCGGGAAATATTATAGTGCACAAGTGTGTGCGCAAACACAGGTGCACTCTCTCTTCCATCATTACTCTTATCTTCCGATGGGACGGCAACTCGACACGACCGGAGAGAGATCTGGCGCAGGACCAGCGGCTTAACGTGCTTTCCGAGGCACGGGGGTGTCATACCACCAACTTCCAAACTCCGGGCCGTCACAGAGAAATTCCTATTGGAAAAACCTAATGACACTTTTTGCCCGACCTGGGAAATGAATGACGCTCAGTTTTCAATAAGAAACCAGCTTATCTTCACATATGTATATTATATATTCAAATTAAGCTACCGTATAATTCCAGATTCTAGACCAATTAACATCATCATAAAATGCAAGGACTCTCAGTAATGTTTACAACCTAAAACATAAATTATTGCCTACATTTGTCCATTAATATGATTGTCTGATGATCAATAAACATGTATGTTTACGATAAGTTTCTCGTTGTCACAAAACAGATAACTACAAAGAAGGATCATTCCAAAAGAACCTCACCAACGCCAAAGCGGATGGGTGGAGCAAAAGTCCAGTGGCCATACTATGAAGTCTTAAAACGATCATGATTCCGCTCTTAGAAGGAGATGGAGCAATACTTAACGAATAGCACTATCCCTTTTACATCCTTTTCCTTCCTTTTGTCTGATTTATTCAGTTCATTACGATGTGTTATTCGTCCTGTATCGCTTCATTTCTCTTTAACACCAGAATCAAGATGGCATTGGCACGTGTGTATTTAGGAGCTGGTAGTCACGAAAGGAGGCTCGTCCAAAAAAAAAAATACAAGTATGCTGGCCCAATCACCCGTGGGTTCCACAGGGCAGTATTTTATTATCTACTAGCTGTTGCCCGCGACTTTGTAGGCGCATATCCCGTTTTTTTCCCGTTCCCGTAGGAATTTCCCGTATAGCCTGTAGCATTTCTCATGAATGTGGCTATCATATACAAAAAACAATTCAAAATCCGTTCAGCAGTCCCAGAAATTACCCCTACAAACAAACTTACAAACTTTTTTTTAATACGTATTTTTATAATATTTTGTTATGTATTTTTATTTTTATGTAGGGACGGGTTTTTATAATATTAGTATAGACTAGCTTTTGACTGCGACTTTGTATGCGCATATCTCGTGTTTTCCCGTTCCTGTAGAAATTTCGGCAAGTCATCTCTTAGTGCTCTCCTACAGTCCCCATGGAACCTATACGCCAAATTTCAGCTTCCTACGACCAGTACTTTCGGCTGTGCGTTGTCTGTCAGTAACTCAGTCAGTAACGAAAGCATTTTATATTTAAAGGATTGGTTCGGTTTCATGAAAGCTCTGTGAATGCTCTCCAAGATGAAACCTTTTGCATCTTTCTGCTTTATGGTTATATAGGAATGAATGTAATCGGCGGCAAGTTGTGTCACTTGAAACGATATTAATATTCATAGTGATGACCGAAGAGATATGATATCCTTGTTCATCTTGCGTATTTGAGTGCAGACTGTGATTTAATGGAGGTGGCATTGTACTACTGTGTTTATTCAAAAAGGTACCTACTAAAGTTGTTTGCAAATTATGGTGTCAATAGAGCGGTGGCTCAGTTAATTTTTACATTCTTATCATCCGCCAACTCAATTCGTCCAAACTCGTCTTCTTCTTCAATATTGTAGAATGGGTTTGAAAAGTAGTTCTGAAGAGATAGATAGAGCGACTCTTCAGTTTCTGTAGATATATTAAAATTGCTCTCCCTGTCTGCCATTCTGTCGAAAAAGTTATTAACTAATTTTTTCCTAGAGTTTCAATAAAATCGATTTATTTATTTCTAAGAACTTGTGAATTTGTATGAAATATCTTGAGAAGTCGACGCAATGAAACGAACGTTTTAAAGCAGTTTTTCCTTCATTTTAGAGATTTTATTATTTCATTTTTAACTTGAGTCTTAGAAGAGCTATTCTATATTTTGGCTCGACTGGGTAACATTGTCTAAAAATATGTAAATTCTAGAAAAATTAAGTCGCAATTTTTTGTCACACCTACCATAAATTAATGATATAATCGTCACCTCAATATCCAGCTGTGACACAAAAATCACACACGGAAATCGAACCCGCGACCCACAAGCCAGACATTCTTTCACAGTGCCATCATAGTCAACCCACTCTTGATAAATAAAAATGTCATCATTTCCATCAATCCTAATGGAATTAAGATTAAATACCGGTAGCTTACAATGATTCAAAAGTTAACGGTTTTTGTAATAAAAACATTGTGATGATTCGAGGTCATAAGTCAATGTTCTTTATGAAGGATGTGCCCATTTTTAATGATTTATTGATTGATTCGTGGACACGGGGCTTATTTTTTTTTGGTCTAAGAATTGCATTTGGGTCTGTGTCTTGATTAATAAGATGCTGATTTGATTAGTGAAGTTTTTTATTTTATTGTATGATCGATTGCATATGCTGGGGGGCAATCTTAATCTCTCTCTCTATGATCTAGCTTCAAAAGTTATGTTTTAAGAAAATGCTGGAAAATCATTGTCACGTACGAAAATGATTTTTTAAATTATGGGCTCTAACATGACTACTATTTTACCACAATTTGATATGGTCGATGATGGAACACGTAATAAAATTCAAGAGCGACGAATTTGAAAATGCTGCATTAGGTATAATGTTCTCTGCCAGGGTTGCGGAATTTGTTCGAAAGAGTCACTGTGGCCCTGGAACGCAGAGGGCTTTAGAAGGAATACGGATGTGTTTTATTTAGTAAGTCTGACACGCTCTTCCGCTCCACCCAGAGCGGAAGAAGTCATTTGATGATTTCCCATCCTTAAAAAGTGTGAAGATAAGTTGTAATTCTTATAAAAATAATCTAAGAAAATTTTCCAAATGAATAAAATTTCTCATCATTGTTTATTAGACCAGGGAGTCTACAGCCCGTTTTATCGGCACATAAAGGAGCTTGTTGAACGGTGTTTAAAGGAGCTCAAAATTCATGTGAAGAAAATGCAATGTTTTTTTTTGTCGCTTATTAAAAAATTGGAGAATATACATATTTCTAGGATTTTCTTTATTATGAGGGGTTTTTCTGTTCGTGGTTCTGAACCTAACATTTTATCGGACAATCTTTACTTCCTTACTATGTATTTATATTTCCTTACTAATATTATAAATGCGAAAATAACTCTGTCTGTCTTTCTGTCGTGCTTTCACGCCAAAACTACTGAACTGATTTAAATGAAATTTGGTACACTGATAGTCTAGAGCATGAGAAAGTACATAGGCTACTTTTTAATGCGAAAACCGTTTGGTTCTAAGGAGTTGAAAGAGCCCATTGTGCACTTATTTTATGTATGATTGTCCTGTTCTTATTATGAGGTGTACAATAAAGTATATAATAAATAAATAAATAAAGAGGGGGATGAAATGTTGTAAGGAAGTATCGTCATTTTAGGAACTAGAAGCTTGAAACAATTTTTTTAGGCTGTTGATTCGATATAAATAAATATGACATACAACGTTTGCAAAAGTTTTACCCTCAAGTAAAATAACAATAGGGAATAGGGGATTAAAGTTTGTATGGACATATGTAAGGTTTATGTGAATGTTTCATAAGTTTGGGTCAAGAGACAAAATATTACAGCTATTCTGATGTAACATTTACGGAGCCATCACAAAATGTGAAACTGAAGCTAACGCGAGTGAGGAACTTGCCAAGAACTGCGCTGTACAATGAGAGCTGTGCATCCGTGCAGGGGGCGTGTACTTATATACTAAGTATTTATACGTATGAGTCTAATTTGTAAAATAATTAGCCTAAATTATTAAAAATGCTACCCAAAGACACTATTCCACGCGAACGAAGTCGCGGGCACAGCTAGTAATACATAAATAAACAACTCAATAGTTAACTGTCTACCTCAACACTTTTTAATGATCGTAAGTGAACGCGTGATCGCAACATAAAATCCTACCATTGAGCAACATTAAACAAGTAATAATATAAATTAAAACATAACTTTATTGCGCAATTCGCGACAAAATTAATACGTTCGTCTCTTGCCTTGAAGCTCTCTCGCGAAAGGTCAAGTGTTGGTACAGATGTGTACAACAGTGGTTAATGGGATGATAGGTTATAACGATTTAGCGTGATTGTACCTGGGTCAGCTGTTTGGTAATAGTAATAAGAGTGTTTCTTGTGACGTATGAACGAATTGATCGTGTTTGACTATTATGCGTGCTACAAAACTGAAGTAAAATATGACGTATTTTACCGATTACGTTTTCTTTTACCCTGTTTCAAAAGTCAGTAACAGGTTTACGATATTCTGAATTTTGATATTTAGTTCCGCGTTTCATCAGCTTCTATAGTTACGTTAAATAACATCTGGAGGGCATAGACAAAGTGCCAATCAGCGACAGTGATTGTCAGAGAGCCAAAGTAAAGTGAAACGCATGGGAATACATTTTGCACCTTTTTCCAATCGTTGTCACTGTCTTGAAGGATGTCAATATTTCTTAAGGAAAATTAGACTCATCTTATCATACATTTATGTGAGCATAACTCGACAAAATGTACTGAACAGCTGATATTTTTTTCGATTTTTCGGGTTTGGTCAAGTTGTTTGTAATGATGAGTACAATGACTCCTTAAGAGGTATTACATTCATTCTGTTACACGTTGTATAAATATATATATGTATATATATATATATATTTAAACTTTGCCCCACACTACCATTTCTCCTGTATTGTGGGTGCGGTCACAAACATATAAACTCATATACACAAATAGTCAGACCCGGAACAACTATCTGTAGGCCATACAAAATTTGTTCCGTGCGGGAATCGAACCCGCGACACGCAGCGCAGCAGCCAATCGCTCAACTATTGCGCCATTGACATCTTCCTCAAACGAAAAATACCAAGACAACAACATACACATCAAACCAAGCCTACAAACACACAGCACAAATCATGTCGAACAATTATGGTGATTAGTCAGTTGATATAAAAATTTATCACCACGCTTCGTGAAGGTCTACCCCCGTCACGACTTGCGACCACGTACGAGTACAGGTAATAGCCGTGATGCCTTTCCGCATGCAGTTTTCCTTAATTTTCAATTGGATTGTTTAGTGATTCGATTTTATGGATACGGTAGTGAAGGGGAAACGTGGGGCAATTAAAAATATATGGATATGAAGGTACTTGTATGTAATCAATTAACTAACGATTATTGGTGTTGATTTGTATAATAGTTTTAAGTGCAGGTGCAGCCGTGTTTCCTTGCTGATTTTTGTGATATATTGAATCGTCATCATCATCATTATCAATAGATACGAAATATTAAAATGATTTATCTTAATACTAGCTTCAGCTGCCAACCCAAGGGGACATGTTTCTGGGATAAACAATATCCTACGTCCTAATCTAGGATGTAGACTACCACACGGGTAGTCTACCATGTTTCTTCTAAATTCGTGAAAACGTTTTAGGCAGAGTTACTTTCGCATTTTTAATATGAATTGTTTTTAATTTAATTAACCGTTTATGTACACACATTTAACAAATAGATAAGAAGAAGGAAACAGAAAAATATATAAAAAGGTGATGCTTATTTCTAAAGAAATCTCTACAGCATACCTGCGAAAGGAGAGTCGAATAAAAGAGATGTAGACACCACGTATATAAGTTATGGATTACAATACAAACTTTAAATAGAATATACATAATAATATTACTGAAATAGATATTACACTAATACACGCACATGGTCCAACATCAGGACTAAGTGCGAAAACCATACCCAATATATAATACATGCTAAATAATATTATAAGATCAATAATACTACATACTTACGAGTACATATATATGCAACTGTGACGGTACGGAAAGGTAGTGTTCTCTCTTGAACCATTTGCTTTAGAAACCACAACCCATCCTAGCTTCTTATCATGATAGATCTAAATACCATTTCAAAATATGAGTACCGACTTCAATTTACATATCGTCCCACCGCAAATCACGACGACAATCCTACATTAGAATAATAGAACACGTACAATAAATTCTAAATGAGTCACCCATTCACAGGCAGTCACTATCCATTGTAAGACCGGCATTTACGGAGAATCCACCAGTTATTACGTTCTAACTGGACATCTGAAGTATCTAATAAACTCTTAATATTCATTGAACTAGTAGATATTATGAAATTCACAATAAACATTACGATCTATAACTCCCACGTTTCATTTCGTTTATGATAGCCATTTAGCATTAAACTGTTTGCTCTAAGTTATGATTTCTCTGAATAGGCGGGTTGAGGTTCAGATGACAGTTATATTAAGTCTAAATATCAACTATTGCAGACATGAGGTAAGAAGAAATCAGTAAAAATAAAGTGGTTAGAGACGAGACATATGTAGGTACATATACAACGAACTGAGAGTACCATTGAGATGGAATGGAAAGGAGTGGGGACAGGGGACTGGAAAACCGAGTGTTCCATGACTTAGCTAAGATGAATGGACCACCAACAAAGGATAGATGCATTTTTAAGTAATTAACAATGGTGACAACCATTGTTGAGTCTGGCTTTCAAGAGTTATAGAGAAAGTCCCAAAAAATGACGATCACTGCGCCACCACTAAGGAATGAGGAAGCTTTAGCTTCCCAAGAAACCAGAAAAGTGTCAGGACAATGAAGATTGAAAAACTATTGTTCAACTGTCTTTGATTCCGCAACGAACTGACAGCTACCTTTTACTGAGGTCACATCAGCTCATCACTTTCAAGGAGATGAACCGACCTCAATCCTATTGCTCAAATCATCTTCTTTCATGTAGAAAAGGGGTCATAACCCAAATTCAACCAACCAATGAAGCAAACAGTCCAAGGTGCCGCAAATTCAATACGTTATTCAATCTTAAACAATTACTTAATCAAAGACAAAGTAATCAATAGTAATTAAACAGCATGTCTTTATACGAAGTGTCTGGTGGAAGGCAGCCCGGTTAAATGAGTCATCGAGCAAGGTAGACTTTGGAATCGCTGCACTAAACTGAGACGGTGAATGGTTTATCATTGTAATGAAATATCTGATAGTTCTGGATTTAGTTGAGATTGTAGGACTGCATCCATTGAGACGTTTCGCTCGTCTTCGTAGCATGTTGATGGGACATTTAGTTAAGATGTTTGACCCAGTGTTCGGCTACTGTAAAACTATTTTCTGATTTAAAGTTCAACGCATTTGCTCTTGACAAAAGCTTTTTTACCTTTCAAAATTGAGATAGTTTACACATTTTTTGCGTCGGTTCTTCTTCTTTTAGTCAAGTCTAAAATAGGCTCTAAATTATTAAAAAATATTGTCATATGGAACTCTTCGCTATGCGTGGTCCAACATACACTTGGCAGGTTTTGAATTTACTTTAAGTTGAGACTAAAGAAAAGAATAGGATTGAAGAAGTCTAAAATACTCTGCATAGTTACCAAAAAAGTCACCATAGATACAGTCAGAATACAAACACCTAAAAGAAATCATAACACGACTACACACTCCAACAGAACATAAGCATTACAACGAAGTACCAATTGACATGCGTCTAAGTAGGGTCATTACTATTAAACAGACCTTATTATATGATTTAAGTTAATGTTGCTTAAGTGTCCCCGTGAGCTAAGTAAGGTGTGGTAAGTACTGTGAAGTTGTATGGTCAACCGATTTGGCGTAGTGCGAATGTTTTGCTGGTATGTCAGAATTTATGTCGTTCATGAAGACACTCTGCGTTTTCTTTGCAAGGGAAAGGGGAACGCCATTTGAAGTAGTGATTTATGATTACGTATTATACTATCCTATTCTCGGCCTTAATCCATTTGGTTTTCTTCTGACATTCTCGTCCCAGGCCACAATGAGTCCAGATCTTTCAGTCTTCAAGAAATATATCGATTTTGAGCTGGCAGCAACTACTTTAAGTCGACTGAAATAGTGTTTTTTTTTTTAATTGTTCTATGCCTCGAAGCGTTTGTGGGAGTCCAGCTGAGGAAAAACACGAGTTGAAGAACAGGAACGTAGTATTATGATCAACCAAGGAAACAAAAGACTATCGTTCAAGCTTTCTGTTCAGGGTAATTTATTATAAAGGCAAAATCTGGAATTAGTCTAGAAATTAGTAAACAATCCTAATCGCTGGGTGACCTAAAGAGACGGATCGGATGTCAAACTCCGTAGGCGTGTTGACACAGGCGAGTCAAGTGTCGGTTAGCACTATCTTACAACACTAGCTTCTAGTGCCCACGTCACTGACTCACACAAGTGCTAATATGGTGTGAAGCACAGTGAATAGTGACACTTAAGTTTAAATAAATTAAATTGTTGTCATTTAAATCGGCTTGTGGGCTTAGCAGCCAGAGGAAGTCAATGTAATTTATTATTAACCTTTTAGGATTTGCAGACAGGACGAGGGGGAGGCAATGTAATCCTTATTCAATACAATATTTGGTAAGATTGAATATTATATTGTGTATTTCTATGAACCATCTATTTATCTGTCGTGCTAAAGCATAATAAAGCTATTGATTATAATCCTAGCCATTCAACTACAGTCAATATCGATGTAGGGTTGACTTTCAGCCGAATACGTCAAATAGAACAAGCATTTTATTACCAATATACTATATTTATAATAATTGCTAATTACGTCGTTAGTCGCCGAAGATTATGTTGTCCTGTTATCAGTAGGTGTAACTTTATTCGTTTTCTGCCCACTGTTACAACTAAGCAAATTAGCTTGTGATTAAGACGGTTTCCGAGAAATTGTGAAACTGGTGACCTAACGATCTTTCTCATCAGTTCGACGCCTTAACAGTTGGTCTATTACAGCAGTTAAGAGTAAATACTAGCTCAAAAGCTTTTAAGTAACCTCACCCGCTTGCAACATTGTCGTCTAAAGCCCACGTCGCCTGACTCAGCTTACCCAAATAAGCTATCGATGCACATTGACAATGAGTACTATCGTTCATTAGAGTATAGAATTAATTAGATACACAAACACCCACGCACTACTCGTTCATTCACTGGCGTGGACTCGACTAGCGAGTCGAGTGACTAACACAGTGCGGCCTTGACCCTTTTTTGAACGAAGCATTGTTGATCTATTTTTGGAATATAAAAAAAGTTTTTTTCAAATAAATTAGATTGATTCAAATAAAGATTGACCACTCATCATATTGATTTGAGGACTTAGCAGCTTATGGTGAGTACCTAAGTGGGTTTTTCTGTTTGTACATTTTCTGGGGATTTACTACATTGGTCGATTTGATGACATCTTCATTTTGGTTGACAAAAAAGTTACGTTAAATACGGAATTACCCACTAATGTTTAAAGCAATTTGAGCATAAAGTTCAACGCTATTATTCACATCATCATAATAATACTAAGAACCGTGAAAATGTCCTCCAGCCTCTAGCGAAACTAAAATTCGCCAGAATACGACCAAAAGCTCCACAATTTTGTCATTAGCCCATACTTTCTTACATTCCACAAGATTCTCACACGCGAATACAATTTATGGCATAAATCACATAAAAGACACAGCCTAAAAAAACGCAGTCACACAATTTGTACGTCTGGTCTGCAATCAGTTGTAATTGTCTCAATCTGTGGTCAAAGCGCCCCAGGACACTATTAACATTGCAGCGAAGGCAAATAAATGGGTGTACACACTTGCTTTACTGATCGCTGCGTTTAACATTACATGGTAAATGAACGCGCTCAGTTATGTCAAGCAATTTGCGCGCTGATGACGTGTTTTGAAGTGAAAGGGTATGCCCTGTATTTTTGTTGATGAGTCAGTGTTACATTTTATGTGAAAAAACTTGTTCAGTAAAACGCATGACGTAATTGCATCATAGAAGGATGTAAGTTCATTAGGGCATAATCGTTTGAACGACCCTAGAATGTCTCGACCCATTAACTAGAAGCATAACAATAACTATCCGAAACTGTCACTAAAACGATAGCAATCTAGACCATTAATATTCTCGAACGATCGCGACGATTTCAAATCTATTGTGAACGCCACTTTTCAACCTTGAACTATGACAGGTCCCGCCAAATGGCTATCGTCACGCTATTATCACTAATGTGGGCACAGCATGACACACTCAGAACCATTGTTGCCCAAAAATATCAGATTGTACATCCTAGGAAGCATTTTTTGCTCCATAAACCGTAATTAGACGAAGCAAGGACACGTTTGCCGAATACAGCCGAAGACGCCCGAAGTGTTAAATCCGTTGTGTAATAAAATCACAGTGATTTGAATAACACAGGATTTAACGGTTGGGTATTTAAATTCAGTAAAGGAAGCATGCTTTCTGTTAAGCGGGTGATTAATCAATTCGCGGTTATAGTTGATTTTAGGGGTCCCTAGGTGTTGGAAAAAAGTTGCGGTTACTTTTATTTTGTCCATGTATCTGGCGTGTGGCAAAATTACCAGTATTGTAACGGATCCTCAAATTTTATTATGTAGTCTTTACCATATTTGAGTATCCGCTTTTACTAATTTATTAATGGAAGTTCTCAAGCTATGTGCTAGATACTTAAAACTTGCGGAAATTGTCACGTTATCTACTAAAATTAATTACTTATCGGTTGGCCTTATTTCTACTTAGTTGACACGTTATGTAAATTAATTTTATGAGATAGGTAGGTAAACAAATTGTTGGCATTTCGGATTATACTCGTATTTCAAAATAAGTAGGTAATAATTGTGGGTATTTAGTGACGTACATAATATCACATCTGTATTCTCCGAAGGACCAAAGTCAAAATCAAAGTATTTACTAGTGTGATTTTTGGTGATACAGTAGGTCTTAAAGTTAGGTTTTGTTAACTCAAAAAGTACCCATTAGAGGCATACACTATTTAAGAATTTAAAATCGATTTTACACACAAGTTAACAACAATTTCAATATAGAATACATTTAGTTTATTACATTTTGTCAGGTCATTTAGAATACAATTAATTATTAAGATCTCTCAAGACGCTTAGGTGACACTTCACGTGACCCAAGGGCTGGCTTTTACCTTGGTCAAAGAATAAGCATTGCCATACAACGTGGCAATGCCGCCAGTTTTGGGTACACTTCCATGCGATGAAAAGCGATGCGAGTTAGGAGTTTTTATTTTTAGTTCTGGTGTATATAGTTAGTTAAGTATTTATGGAATAAAATTGGAAATAAATAAATAATAATAACAACTGCTTACGTCGTCGCAATGTTATAAAATAATTAATTATTATATTCAGAACACAATTAATAAGTCAAGTTTTTGAATTATCAAGCATACAACACATAATTCATATTCATAAATTTTTATTTAGTGTATTTCGTCACATTTTGTTAAAAAGGAATTCGTCAATGGTATATATAGTAGGCGCCAGATAAATGTGGAATAAAGTACATTGACCTTTCCCTAATAACTGTTTATAGGTACCTGAACAATTAAATATGAATCGTTTTTCATTATTAGAAAATGTTAAGGATCACGAGAGATGATGATTCGGGACAGTTTTGTGTCATTAATTCCGTTTTTCAAATTAACAATGTCAATAAATGTACGTGGGTCAATGACCGATATTCCACGATTATCTGGCGCCTACTATACTAGCATTTTTCAATTAAAAAATGATTGATTTTATTGAATATCTTCGGAGCCATGTAGAGGATGCTTTTATGCATAAGGACGGTCTTTGAGGCTCTTAGACATAATTCGTGACGATATTCTTGTCTTGTCGATCTAAAGCGCTGCTCTGAATCTATTATAACAGTTCATTTTTTTTTCTTGATGAACAAAGCGGTATCGTATATGTAAAGGCAAGGCGGAGTATTAGCGTATATTATGGGAATGTGTACATACCCATAGTATCAATTACAAGTCAATTTACCACATGTAAATTGAAAATAATCGGCAAAATTAAATAAAGTAATAACAAGCTAGCATATTGCCATCTCACATCAACATCATATCAGCCGAAAAACGTCCACCGCTGGACATAGGTCTCCCCCAAGGGTGGAGGGGTTTGCAATAATCACCACGCTTGGCAGGCGGGTTGGTGATCGCAGTGTAGATGTTGCAATGCACAAACACAGAGAATGCTGCTGTCCATTCTATGGTGAGTTCCTTAGTCGTCTTAATTGGGTACAAATGGGTACAAATGCGAACTCCGGTCTGAAAATTACTAATTCCAGATTGAAAACCTTATAACACTTTCCTCAACCTGGGAATCGAAACTCTACTCTTGCGTAGTCCCAACTTGAACCAAGCGACCCCTAGGTCAACGAGGCAGTCAGTATAACATATCACTTTCTCTAGAGCTTCAGGACCTGATAGTCCTCAATCTCCAGCTATCCTTTTTTTGTGGATGGGAAATCATCAAATGACTTCTTCCGCTCTGGGTGGAGCGGAAGGGCGTGTCAGACTTTTACTGACTAAACCCATCCGTGTACCTTCTAAAGCCCTTTGCGTTCCAGGGCCGGGGTGACTCTTTCGAACAAATTCCGCAACCCTAGCAGGCTGTGGCCCTAGACCCTACCGATTGTTCGTCTACAGATTTGCACAGCATAAGTTGCACATTGCAGTAACAAATATTCTGCAACCGATACGTCCACTCCTCGCACTGATTTCCTTTCATCATCCGTCTACATCAGACACTCGCATTACCTCTAGAACAAAGCAATAAATTAGATATCATTTATTAATACACTCGGACGTATCGTGGGCGGAGTGCTAAAATTTTATGAGCAAAATTCAACCTGATGCAATGTACTATGGGAGATTGTCGCGGAACCAATCCCACGATTTAGTTCGTGAGTTACAAGTTACAACATTTGTTATTAAATGTGCTTGTTATTAATTGATGTGGTAAACGTTTTTGAGATTTAAATTAGTGTTGTTCTTGAAGGGTTTGTAATCATTGCATTGACATTTCACTGTATTTCGGTGCGCTTTTTGCAAAGTTTTCTTATTTTCTAAAGCATCCTGCAAAATAAGCAGGACTTCTTTGCTCCTGACAAAATTTAATTCTAGGTTAAGCTAAGCTAACTCCAGACTGTTTGGTCTAGTGTAAAAGGGTTTTCTGCTGAGCAAAGTAGACATTGGATTCCCAAGTCGCGCAGAGTGTCACAGAGTTTATCAATTTGGAATTTGTAACCGACGTCTGAATTGCTGCACAGTTGATGCGCCATCATGTGCCCAGATTACTTTATTAGAAAGCTAACTGTCATTTTAATATGACGACCTAGAAGCTTCTCCATGCATATGCCTTTTGAGGTTCTAGTAGAAAAGAGACGCGACAATGCAACACTACGTTCCCTTAGAATTTGTACTACGGATAATTTGGTCTGCGAATAAATGTTTTCGCATCGTTTCCTCGTCTGTCTGGAAGCCATTACTTGACTAGTTATTTTATCCAGTTAGTCCATCAGAAATAAGTACTTCAAATTAATTAATGAGTCTCCGAGATAGCTAACGCCATTAAATCCAGAACTTAATCAACACAACTATAATGTTTGATTAAAAACAACTGTAAAACATTGTAAAATCTGTAATTAATTTAAAATCCAATCTTTCTAGACTTCTATAATGTAATAAATAACTTTTTTTCCCGTGACTGCAAAATTGACAGAATCCTTTTCAACTTTTGCGAACAAGTCAATTAAGAGATATTAATTAGACAGATAAGTATCGTAACATGAAAGAGCATAGTATTCTCGTTTTAATAAGACGCTGACTTCGTGTGTTTACGTAGGTAATCGTGTAGTTCCGGCTGCGAATCGTTTTTCCCATGAATGACGTCAGATATGACGGGTTAGGAACTCGTACCTATCAGTGGGATGACCAGTAGCAGATGTAAATGATGACTTTAGTCATGTTTCCCAAGATTGTAGGAAAATATGTGGTCATCTATATTTGTGTATGACATTTGACTGGTGACAGCGGTTTGGTCGATGCAATGATGATGAAATAACCATTTTTTTCCATTTTTCCAGAAAGTGTATGTATCATTTTAGCGCAGTTTATGTTCCAGATATGATATCGTAAACAGCTAGTCAACTAAAACTGATCTTACACGCAATTTTGGATAGTTTTGTTAACCCTGCTATCAGGATACGAAAGACCCTATGGTCTTATGTTTATTCCCATTGGGGCTGAGTGGATTTTTGTTCCATGCTTGGCATACGTCTATTAGATCGAGTTCCAAACGTCGAGATCCGAAGACGTACGTAGGTTTTCGACATCGGAAAACGAATTGCGGAACTAAAATGGGGCTGGGCAGGACACCTGGCAAGGCGCGGTGATGATAGGTGGAGTAAGACAGTGACCGAGTGGCGCCCGAGGACTGGAAGAAGAAGTGTTGGTCGGCCGATGGCGAGATGGGCGGACGACATTGTTGCCATCGCGGGTAGAACCTGGATGAGGCTGGCACAGGAACGTGGGGATTGGCACAATAGAAGAGAGGCCTATGCTCAGCAGTGGGCGAAGTCGGGCTGTGGATGATGATGATGATGATGATGGATTTTTAGGTATTTGCAGTAGGTGGGTCGTACGGTGATGCAACACCGGTACATGGTGGACATCACTCCCACACGCACAAAACGTTTTGGGAACACATTCATTGTGCGTGCAGCTAAGGAGTGGAATTCCGTGCAAGAGTCTGTGTTTCCTGATAGCTACAACCTGGGAGTATTTAGTCAAGAGTGAATACGTTACTTCTAGGCAAGCGTGCTTAATCTTTGACGACATCATCGCTTACCATCAGGTGAGATAGTTGTCAAACGTGTGCCTATCAATGGTAAAAAAATACCGGCCAAGTGCGTATCGGACCACGCACAGTGTAGGGTTCCGTAGTTACCCGTCTCCTAAACCATGTCAGAAAAATAGTAGAAAGTACTTAACTATTATTACATTAAAAAATTACAAATGAACTTGGTTTTAAGTATTATTTATTCTATGGAATTATTAGGAATTTTTTATTTACCCAGTTCTTTTTTATGAGTTGGTCGACTATTAGGTACTTATTAACTCGTTAAGCCTAGGTAGTGGTGATAGTTTTCCTTTTAAATTCGTTATAATTATATGCAAATACTAAACCCAGTTACCGGGTGATGCCCTCACCAAGACTGGTGTCAGATTTTCTGACTTCTGTCAAAAATACACAAATGGCAGCCGGGACCAAAAACTAAACGTGCTTTCCGAGACACGGAGGAGTGTCAAAATTGTTATGGATGATCACCTATCCATGGACCGACCCTGGTAAGCGTTGCTTAACCTTGAAGTTCGACTAGTGCGGCTGTTATTATTTAACCACGAGCTCGTTCTTACTATAACACCAATTAAAATTAGCATTCCTTAAAGTAACACTCAATAAAGCTCAGTGATTTCCAATGACTCACTCTGGGTTTGAATCTTAAAGTACACAGCCGAGATGAAATGCCAACATTACGGTTTGTAAACAAAAGTGAGTTAATTTATTCATTGAATATTTTATTAGTCTGTGGTAGTAAATAAACGTGAGTGTCGCGAACATTTATCTTTGTCGCGGCTATCAGTTGCAGAAATAGTGACGTGCCAATCAGTTATCGATTTGTTAGTGTAAGATTTAGTGGATGAACATTTATTGTATTTAAATTGTTTTGTAGCGATTGTTTACGGCAGAGATGTGATTGAGCCAAAGAAAAGATGGATGGATTGAGGGAGCATTGGTATTTTTATTTTTTGGTTGGGTAATCAAATGACTCCTTCCGCTCTGGGCGCAGCAAAGGGAGTGACAGACTCTTCCTGACTAAAACTCATCCGTGTTCCTCCTAATGCCCTTTGCGTTCCAGGGCTGCGGTGACTCTTTCGAATAAATTCCGCAACCCTGGAAATACGTGTGTGTTATTTTGTGGGCGCATATTGTTCAACGCAAAACGTTAACGTTAAAGTTTAAATTCCACTGTTTTATATTGTACTTAATATTTCTGAGTCAATATACATTAACTTAATCCAATACCGCGCCTCAAACAAGCCAAAACTCATCTATAATCTAATTTCGCATGCAAATTGACATCTAACGTCAAGCATATAACCAGTAATTAGTGCTCATAATTATTCGTCCATTTCATTACTCGATATTTCTACGCCGAAACCACCTTTCAAAACCTGTCACATCCCTACCTTCACTTTATGTCGTGTCCTCCGCTCTGCAATCTATACCATCCATACTAATATTATAAATGCAAAGAAACTGTTTGCCTGTATGTTTGTTTGTTACGTTTCCACGCTTAAGCCGTTGAACACATTTTAATAAATTTTGGTGAAAAGATAGATTGGGCCTTTTTTTTTTAAGAATGGGAAATCATCAAATGACTTCTTCCGCTCTGGGTGGAACGGAAGAGCGTGTCAGACTCTTACTGACTAAAACCCATCCGTGTTCCTTCTAAAGCCCTTTGCGTTCCAGGGCCGCGGTGACACTTTCGAATAAATTCCGCAACCCTGGCAGATAGATTGGGCCTTGGAGAAGGATATTGAACATCTGATACTTTTTATCCCGAAAGTTCGTTGTCATATGATAATTTCCAACTTGAACACGGGCAACCAAACCGTGTTGGGTACCAACCCGCACTGGCTTGTGTTCTAGATTACGGCCGAGTCGCACCCCCAGAGAGGAGACCTGTATCCCAGCAGTGAACAGTGAAGCGAACACTCTATGCTGATAATGTTGCACGGCCAAACCCCCAGGCATAAGCTATTCAACTTATAATATGACAAATTCGTAGTGAACCTCTTTGATTAGCTTGGCTTGGGTGCGGCCGTGAGAATTTCGTCTTTCGGCCTTACTTTGGCCTCTAACTGTGATTGCGAACATTAATATCTTAGCTTTTGACACGAACGGTGACTGAACGAACGATTATCACTTGTTATTATAGATTGTTCGATGGTCGGCTTAAGTCATAGGAGCCGGTTTGGTGGGAAATGGACTGTGTAGACGACCTTTGCAGTGAGAATGTAATTTTTGGTACTTAATAAATATTCGTTTTTTTTTTTAAATTGATTGACGAGCAAATTCATCGGGGACATCGATATCGTATTGTGTTTAAATGTGTAATCGTTGCAACAATCGCTGATAACACTCTATTTTTTGGATGTAATTTACTCATTATCAGTGTCACTTACAGTTACTGATAATGAGAAATCATCAAGAAATCACAACTTTTAACACCAAGTCAACTAAAGAAGATTCCACAAAGTTTCTACTCATTTAAATCCAGTTATCCGCAATTGATACGATGCCGTAACAACAATACAATATTCCATCAAACCGAACCAAAAAAAAACAACAACATGTACGTACAAGCAATAAAATTAGTAAACCATTCTCTACACGCTGTATATTACCTTCTTGGGCCACAGTGTAAAAAAAACAGTCTCCCACGGTCGCACTACAAGTGCTTTATCTTAGTGCTAATTGTACAGGTTAACTTTTTGTCCAATTTGCGACGTTACATTCAACACATTGAGGAAATCAATTTGCCGTAATGGGATCCAATTGTTCAATTGATTTATTAAAAAATTAAAACTAAAAAATTCGATAGTAGGAACTGAAACTTTGCTAAGGTCAGGCGCATCGTGATTTGCTTCTAAAGTGTTACTGTATAATGTGTATAATCGTGGTGTTGCCAAATGTCAAATATTACCTTTAAGATTAGTGATGGTCATCGCAGGAGCTCATTGTTAAATAATAACAGACTCACGGGTTGGTCTACAAGGTTAAGCAATGCTCGTCGAGAATGGTCTGCAGATGGGAGACCATCCATTCAAATCGAATCAAATGTAATTTATTAAAATTAGGCTGAGTGATAGCATTTTTCGAAGATCATCATCATCATCATATCAGCCGAAAGACGTCCACTACTGGACATAGGCCTCCCCAAAGTGTCGCCGCAACAACCAGTCGTGCGCGTCTCGCATCCATCGGCAACAACAATGAATATCCCAACTATATTGGGGTCGTCTTCCAGTCAAACCGGTTTCAGCTGAATACCAGTATTTTACGTGGTACTGTGGTGGTGTGTGGCTGCCTACCTGACCTCCACAACCCATTAACTGGGTAACACGGTACTTCTTGGCAAGACTGGTGTCAAATTTTCTGGCTTCTGACTATCCCTAATGACTGCCAAAGACTGACTGGAAACCAACCCCAACATGGTTGGGAAAAGGCTTGGCAGTTTGCGTTTGTGTTTGTTTGTGTTTGGTGCTGCCAAATGTCAAACATTAAAGGATTGTGGTCGACGCCAGATAAATTTGCAATAACGGTCATTGACCCACGTACATTTTTTGACATACTTTATTCCAAAAGCAGAATAGAAAACATAAAGCTGTCCTGAATCGACGTTTATCTTGATCCTTTACATTTTCTTGTAATGAAAAAAGTCTACTCAGCAAGCTTCCTGCTTATGGCATCCCAGCTGATTTTTGTAGCTGGATATCAGACTTCCTTAGTGAACGGTCTATCCGAGTAGTCGTTGACGGCTGCTTCTCTGACTTCATGCCGGAGTTCCTCAGGGGTCTGTTCTCTCTGCAACTCTTTTCCTGCTGCACATCAATGACCTGCTTCAGCCTGGTATTGTTGGGTATGCAGATGACAGTTCGGTTTCAGAGAGATACTTGTCTAGCGCAAAAACCAGCGGGGAAGAAGTTCGTTCCTTGAGAGAGGCCATGGTAGAGCGGACAAATTTGACCTTAAGTCTTGTCTCCCAGTAGGGTGATGACAATCTGGTCTCTTTTAACGCCACCAAAACACAAGCATGTCTTTTTACCGCGAAAAGGAGTCGTTTCGACCTAACTCCGACTTTTCGGGGTGCATCTGTTCCTGTAACCGATCGGCTCGAGCTCCTAGGCATGAAGTTGACAACCAGTCTCAACTTTGGTGCCACCATTGAGCACAAAGCCCAAACTGCGGCCAAAAAGCTGGGCATCCTAAATAGAGTGAAGCGATACTTCACGCCTGGACAGCTTTTAACCCTCTACAAAGCACAAGTCCGATCCTGCATGGAGTATTGCAGCCACCTTTGGGATGGCTCAGCTAAATACCAACTTGCCGCGCTTGACTCGGTGGAACACAGAGCTAAAAGGCTCATTGGCGACGTAAGGCTGGTGGATGCCAAGCTTCACAGCTTGGCTCATCGCCGCAAGGTTGCCTGCTTGTCGGTCTTCTACAGATTGTACTTCGGGGAGAGTGTCCAGGAACTCCACGATCTCATCCCACCGGCCCCCTTCTACCATCGGACATCTAGACGCACTGCAAGTTACCATCCCTACCTTGTTGCTATTCCACCAATTCGCACTAAACGTTTCCAAACGTCTTTTATAATGCGCACAGCAAAGGAGTGGAACTCTCTGCCTGCGTCTGTGTTTCCGAACGCATACAACCCTAATCTCTTCAAAATTAGAGTGAATAGGCTTCTTCTGGGTAAGCTCGCTCCATTGTTGACTTTGTCTCTGTCATCTATGATCTAGACTAGAGTCAAGAGCAAATCCATACTAAATAAAAAATAAAAAAAAAAACGATTCATAGTTTGTTGTCTGCGGAATTTGTCCAGGGTTGCGGAATTTGTTCGAAAGAGTCACCGCGGCGCTGGAACGCAAAGGGCTTTAGGAGTGACACGGATGGATTTTAGTCAGTAAGAGTCTGACACTTCCGCTCCACCCAGAGCGGAACAAGTCATTTGATGATTTCCCATCCTGAAAAAAAGGTACCTGTGAAGAGATATTAGGGAAAGAGCAATGACCGTTATTACAAATTCATCTGGCGTTTACCATAGTGATGGTCACCGGTGAGCGGGAATCGAACGGAGTTTGTTTTTAATCGATTAAGTAACGCGTGCTGTTTAGAGGATCACGTGCATTCGTGTGAAGTAATTGTTGAGGTATGATATCATAATAATGGTGCCATCGTGGCTATCGATTGTTATGGTAATCACACAAAATACAGGTTAGTAGGTAATTTAGTTGTTAAGCCAAAATAACTTAAAACCTTTTATATTCAAGATGGCTCTCCTTTTCTGCAGACGCAGTGCTTCTTACGGGATATAAAGTAGCCTACACACTTCGTCATGGAGTAGCGTTTTAATCGTTGTAACATTTTTCGTAGCCGTACTAGTACTTCTAAATAACATCTCCTAATATAAACAAAGATGTGTATGCAAAAATATGTATTTTTAATATTACTCACTTTCGACTACCTACTTTGCTTCAAATTTGAACCAAGTACCTATCATAATTTCAGACATAATAACTAATGACAATTGAAGACTTCTAAACAAAATCCAACGCCCAAAAACAAAAGAACACCAACAAATCAGATTTGAAAATGTAATCAAATCAAAACACGCTTACCGTCCAAACAGTTCAAACACGCGGGTCCCGTTCAAATATTTCGTCAAAAGATATTCGTGGCTGTATGTCAAAGCATACTTGATCCGCTTCGCTAGATAAATGTTAACGTTAGTTCGGACAAAAGGGAAAAAGGAACAAATCCATGGGAAGTCCTGGCAAATATTTGAAAAGTTCGCGAGATCCAAACGCCACCTGCGGTCAGGCTTATTGTCCACTTCACTGTATGTTTATAGAGTGGTTATAACCGCTAAAAGAAAATATAGAAACAGGCATGGAAAAAACTTAGGCAGAAAAATGCAGTGAGTTTTATGGAAAGAAAATAAAAGGCGTGATACAATAAAATTATGGAGCACATTAAAGAATATTTTATTCATAGTGATTAATGTGGTTACCGAATGAGCGATTCATTGAAAATTTAATTTAGACGAGAACATTGACACTTGTCCCAAGCTGATTACAATATACATATAAGCTCCAGGTACACGTAAGTACATGCATGCAAACCATTTTATTTTAAGCCACGACAATTTTTAACGAAAAGCTAAATCGATCAGTTAACAATATTCAAATCTATATATCAAAGCAGTGGTGGCCAAGTGCACGTGACACAACAAGAGTCTGGTTCGGAGGGTCCTCCCCTTTTCAGTGGAGATGTGCGGGACTTTACTCTCTGTTCCGCTTACCTCAATATAGGTATCTGTTATCTACCAAACTCCATATCAGGAGCGTTCAAAACTAGAAAGCAATCCACACAAAAAAACTAACAGCTCTAGAAACATTCCTAGTCCAAGAATTTCCACACACCCTTATTTTATTTCGCGACTCAATACATTCTCTATTTTGGGTCCTTCGCCTAAAGTGTTTGCTCTTTTCCCTTCGTGGCTCGTGGCTCGTGGCTGCTAAGGGTCGGTGAGAAGAATACCGAATAGCCCTCTTAGCCTCGAGTGCCGAATGGCCGTTTCTTTCAGCTGTTTTATTACTTGTCGTGACCGAATTGTAATTGTGTTAGGCGTACGTGGACATGTTAAGGGGTGGAGAGGATATTTATTTATTCGGGTTATTGTTTTCGTAAGGGGTTATTTTTCGTTTGTTGAGAAAGGTGCTTTTGTTTGTTGAGAAAAGTTTTTTTCTGAGGGCTGATTCTTGATACTATTAATGTTGTAAAGGGTAAAAAGTTGGCCGCTTTTACCCTCAATTTACACACGTTTAAAAAATATGTTGTTGGTGCTTAATACTAACTAGGCAGGTTATGGGTTTGATGGAAGATGATTTGGAAGTCTAAAAATGACAAGTTCCTCGTAGCTTTAGTGAAGACCCTAAATCTAAATACCGGCCATAGTTTAATTGGATCATGAAACCAGTTGCAAAATCTTTTGCCTTGTCTAAAAGCACCAAAGCAAGATTCATCAGTAAAACAATATTTTAGTGCCATAGGAGTATTGTGACCACTTCACAAAACATTTCACCTATTTACTATTTTTTGCCTGCGGCTTCGCACGCGTTTTATTTTCGCAAAAAAGAGAAGCCATCCCATAACCTATCAATCGCTCTCCATACCAACTCTTAATAATCTATCTCCGTACCGGAATTAATCAAAATCGATTTAGTGATTTGGGTGAGAAAGTATAACAAACAAACAAACTCACTTCCGCATCTTTACTTATTATAAAATGAAGTCAATTCCGCTGTCTGTTCGCTTAGATCTTTTAAACTCTTCAACGGTTTTCAGCAATAGATAGAGTGATTCAAGAAGAAGGTTTGTATGTATAATTCGTAACGAAATTCTAAAAAGGACGGGAGATGCGCGTATGAAGTCGCGGGCAAAAGCTAGTTTATAATATTATTAAGGATACGTTATTGCAAAACGATAGCTGATTGTCAATTGTTAAATAACACGACATACTTTTGTAACATCCCATCTGATAAAACGATTTCGTTTTGTATCGTTAGGTGTGAAAACACGTTTCTAAATAAAAAAATGGACACAAGAAATATTAATATTAAAATGTGTATGATAAATGTGTCTACTATGTAGTTAATCAAGCATATTATTAAGTATTTGTATGGAAACTAGTTTTATGACAAAACCACATTGATACTTGACACTATCATTTGTTTTCGGTGTTTCGATATTTTTATTCAGCTTTGATTTGAATACACCTTTCACTTATTGTTATATCATGACATAATAATTGAACACGAATTAATTCAAAGCTTGCTTTCTAAAAATACTCTCAAATATAAATTGTTTTTTAGGTGAGTTGATTTGACAATCTTTCTTCTTTTGGGAATTGGGACAAGATCGCCATACTATTCTCAATCGCTGCAGCTCTTATGTAGAGACAGAAGATCTTCTTTTTGTTTGTAAATAAAACACGATGTGTCCTTTAATTTAGGTTTTTAATTATAGTCAATTGATTCATTTATAATTTTATGATTATATTTTTTTAATATGTATTTTATTACTATTGTATAATATATTATCTGTATATTCTTTCCGAAATGCTAAAATTCTATTTTAAATTTTATTTTTATTTATTGTACACCTACCATAGTAGTCTTTATAACCCAAAAGTTGACTAGCAGAGAACGTCTTGTTGCATTAAGTCCGCCCATGTACCACTATTGTAAAAATAATTTTCACTCCAAATTTTATTTCATATACTTTACAAATTACTCTCGACGGATGTCTTCTAAAAAATCTTCTTCACAACTTCCCAAACCAGAGCTTCCATAACAAGCATTTCATTGTCATAATATTCACATATTACCTCGAATAGTTACAGTTAATTACGCCTGGCCTATCAGCACAAAGTGATCTCTCTTGGAGACCATTTTGACCTGCCTTGGGCGTCGTTTCCTTGTCTATGACTAAGCTTGTGGCCACAGATTATTAAGTAGACTGTTGTGTGTTATTTTGTGTTTGAGATAATTTAAAGAGGTATGTTGAAATGGATAAAAAGAAAATGATCAAATTTTAATAGTATGTTGAACGAAAGGAAGTTCTACCAGATGAAAGAAAGGAATCTAGAGGTACTTATAGTCTTATTTCAAACATAAATAAATATTGAGGTTTTTTTTTCATTTATGGGGACTCTACTTTTAAATTTATAAATCATCTGATGATTCAATTTGTACCCAGTTAAGGTAAAAGTTTTGCTGCAACTTTGTCTCCCAATGAAAACGGGCCTTGTTTTGATTGGGATAAAAAGTTGCACAACACGGTTTCAGCAGCACTTTGGTTTTGCGAGAAGCTATTCATGGGTAAAAAAATTGCGCAACATTTTTGCCAGGAATGTTTTTTTTACGCAAAAACTGGTATTCAGCTGAATCCGGTTTGACTGGAAGCCGACCCCAATATAGTTGGGAAAAGGCTAGGCAGATGATGATGATTTTTGCCAGGAATATTGGTTAAAAAAAATGATCAACTTAACCTTTTTTTAGAAAAACGAATCTTAAACAGATAAAAAAGAGAAGTTTAACCCTTCTATTGAAAGTCCAAGAACTTTGGTGGAGAAAAATCCAAAATTTTAAACCTAAACTTCAATGCAAACGAGAATCCAAGACAGAATTCAGTTAATCCCCTTAACCTTATTTCTCAAACCGTTATCCCCACACCGACCATTTCCGCACACCCTTAGGCACAAAGTGTGGTAAAACTATTAATCTATGCAACTCCTACGCACTCTCCAAGCTAAGGGCTTTGGCATCACAGCCCGTGTCTAATCCTGAAGACAATGCCAGCATTTAGATATTGTTAAATATCATAACGCAGCGCAATTTGGCTAAATAATGTGCCACGGTTGAGTACGTAAGGTTTGATCGAAGTAGGCGTTAAGACCATATAAGTGGAGGCATTATAATATGTAACGTTGATACTGTATATGATGTTACAAATAACATACACTTACACTATTATTTAACATCAAAATGTTAAATAATAGTGTAAGGGAATATCACTAAGGATCGTGCTAGTTAAAAGGCAACAAGGATATGATAAGCCTTTTTTTGAACTGTCCTGGGCAAACGTCTCCCCCCCATTCCATACATTTCTCTCTTTTTTTTGCTTCTTCACTCCATCTTCTTCTCTGTCTGCTGTGACCCCGTCTACCTGTGTCAGAGCACCAGTCTTGCGATATCCAAGCCCACAGCTTCGATGGCATTCGGTAGACTTGACCTGCTTAGTTCCACTTCAGTCTTGCAGCTTTTTGAGCTATGTCGGGATCATCGATCGATGACTTCGGCTTTGGTTGTGAAAATATCCTGAAACTTTGAAAACATTTCTCTAGGAAATGTAACTGTAAGTTAGACTAGGTTATTTTATTATCCTTAATTAATACCCAGTACTTCTTATTCCGTGACACAGCACACAATCAATATTTCTGCTTATCCAATCTATTCTTAGAACTCTCGTAGACCGGAAAAATATTATCTAACATTAAGAAAAAATCTTAATTGCTATCTCTCGTGTCAGATGGACGTGCGAAATCGAATCGTGCGCAGTGTTCGCATGTGCGGTGCGCGCATGCGCGAGGGACACGCGATCGTCACGGCGATGTGACAAAATGGCGTCCTACATGTGTTGACAGCTCCGAGTTTTTCCGGTTCGTGTTCGTGTTTCCGTGGATTGGAGTTTTAAATGTGTTAGAAGTGTGATTGATTGATTTATTAATAATTGACAGTTTGGGTTGCATGAGGTACTAGTTTTTCATCAATCAAATGTGTAGGTAACGCCATGTTTTTGACGGACAAAAAGTTGAAGCGAACCCTGGAAGTGGTGTAAAGAAAAAAAAAAATATTGATGCTACCAATTTTACTCGAAGACAACATTTATTTACTCTTTAATTAATGTAACTAATTTTTTGTCGATACAGATAATTTATGGGACAAAATAATATTTCTTGCAACCCGAAGAACCTGTGTAATATTTTCTTTCACACTTTGATTAAGCATTTCGTGTCTCCCATCGTCTATGTTACTTGGATCCATAAAACTATTCTGCAATCATCATAAACATGTAGCCAAAGATAGTACAACACCACGACATTCCAACAAGAATATCTTTTTAAAACTAAACACACCTTCTTACAAACTGAGGACCAAACGGTAACCTACGTGACAAAGTCTCAGTGCTCTATCACGGTTATACAAAATGTCTTCCCTTCAAAATGGTAATAAGGCCAATTTGCCACTGCTTGCTGCGCAATAAATAATTAAACGTCGTGACACTACGCTTAGCTTGACATTATAAAAAGAACAAATTTTATAGCTGGCTTAGAAAGGTCGAGAGGAAATAAACATGGTTTTGTTAAGGACCTATAAGATGTTAATGGGAAGGGCAAAGACGTGTCATTGTGATTTTATTTAGAACGAAATTGGTTAAATGCCTCATTATATGTTTTTGTTTTGTATGGTGTCGGACGTAAAAGAATAGCATCCCATTACTTGCCGTGGGTGTTGTAAGAGGCGACTAAGGGATGAGTCCCTTACTCACCAGAGAATGGGCAGCAGCATTCTTTGTACATTGCAACCGCTACACTGCGATCGCCAACCCGCCTGCCAAGCGTGGCGATTATGGCAACACTTTGGGGGAGGCCTATGTCCAGCAGTGGACGTCTTTCGGCTAGTGTGCTGATGATGAATGAATTGATGAATTTTAAAAACTTTCTTACTTATTGTTTCACTTAGTAGCTCTCTCAAATGGTAACATCATATTGCTAATTAACATGGCGTATTCATAACAATAACCTCCTTTTGTCTGTGGATTAAGAATTTGACTTAGAGCATCAATCTCTAATTTAGCCTAAAAACTTTACAAACCTGTTTGACACTTTCTTAACTCCAAACACTCAATTCAGGCACCGCCGCCGTCACACCGGCCTAGTATTGTTTACTTTATTATCTCCTTGCTTGAAAGTTTGAAACTTATATCTGTTACCGGGTACCTACTCGTATGCGCGAACAATAGGTACATCTATCTACGTTGGCCTACCCTTTCAGGACTAACGGTACCACACTACACTGAATGGAAAGCCACTACGTCAGTGGGAATGGCCGCTTTTAATCTGTACTTGAGAATCTAAGTACACCATTATTGTAATACAAAACAATAATTCCCTTCAGAGCGCATGACATTAAGAAATTATTAGGTTGCGCTGCATCCGCGTAAGGGTCTCAGCTTGCGGGTTTTAGGCTGGTTACAAAACAGCTTTTATACGTCAAAGTACTATTTATTAGTTTTGGTAAAAGTTTCAATCAAACATAAAGATGTTTTTCACAATTGAAGAAAAGAGAAGAAATAATAGCGGCAGAGTAAGGATAATTAGCATTTACTTTTCATTGTTTGTTTTTATTGTATTTTTGTGTGTGTCTTACTTAGACAGAATGTAAAGGTATGCCCATCGGAGTTTAAGTTTCAACATACAAACCCCCAGGCCATTATAAAAGCTTTTAAAGATCTTAAAATTAAATCAACAGAAGATCTTTGGGGAATATCTGTAAAAGTTTGTAGATCTATCATTGAAACTATTGCCCCCTACTTGGCTGTCATATTTAACACTAGTGTAGACAAAGGAGAATTTCCGGATCTCATGAAACACAGTAAAGTCGTTCCATTGTTCAAATCGGGTGATTCTCAAGAACCCAACAATTATCGGCCGGTGTCAATTCTGCCAGTTCTCAGTAAGGTGTTTGAAAAGTTAATGCTTAGTCAGATGTTACGTCACTTTAATAAAAATTCCATCTTTCATGAACACCAGTACGGTTTCACCAAAGGGCGTTGTACAACTGACGCCGGTGTCACCCTAATAAAGAACATTTTTAACGCCTGGGAAGAGTCGCAAGATGCCATTGGAATATTCTGCGACCTCTCGAAAGCGTTCGACTGCGTTAACCATGAGACGCTTTTGTTGAAACTTGAGCACTATGGGATTAGGAATAGAGCCCTTGGTTTACTTAGTTCATACTTGATGGGCAGACAGGTTAAAGTTCAGATAAACGGTGTAAACTCACTAGGGTCGGAAACGACAGTGGGCGTTCCTCAAGGTTCAATATTGGGTCCATTCCTTTTTTTAGTTTACATAAATGATTTGCCCAAATTACTTAAAAATCAACCAAAGATGGTATTATTTGCGGATGACACATCACTAATATTTAAAATAGACCGACGTTCACAAAATCTTGACGACGTCAATAGTTCTATTCATCAGGTCCAAAATTGGTTTACGGTAAACAACTTGGCTCTAAATAAAAAAAAAACTAAATGTATTAGATTTTCTTTACCAAATGTTAAAAGTAGCGAATGTGACATCATGTTGAATGAAGAAAAACTGGAGTTCATTAATCAAACGGTTTTCCTAGGTATCACATTGGACGAGAAATTACAATGGGGGCCTCATATAACATCTCTTGCGGGTCGTTTAAGCTCAGCCGCGTATGCTGTTAGAAAGATAAGACAGTTAACAGACGTAGAAACCGCACGTTTGGTCTACTTCAGTTACTTTCACAGCATTATGTCGTACGGTATTTTGCTGTGGGGTCGGGCTGCTGACATTGAATCCATATTTATTTTACAAAAGAGAGCTGTCAGAGCCCTTTATAATCTGCGTCGCCGTGATTCTCTTAGGGCACTTTTTAAAAAGATTAATATTATGACAGTCCCTTGCCAATTCATTTATGAAAATATTATGTATGTGCGAAAAAATCGACATCTTTTTAGTAAAATTAGTGATAGACATAATTTTAATACTAGAAATAGAGACAAATTAGATCAACCATTTTTTAGATTAGCTAAAGTCCACACTTCTTTCATGGGGTATTGTGTTAAATGTTACAACAAAATACCTACTGACATATTAGAACTAAATGAAAGAAAATTTAAAACTTATGTTAAAAGTACACTTTGTAAACAAGCATATTACAAGTTAGAAGATTACATTCAGGATAAGAATGCTTGGAAACATGCTGGTCCTGCTCCATAGGACAATCAAGGGTGTAGACGAAATCAAACTGGTTGATTTATGAATTAACTTTATAGATGGGTATACTGTTTCTTTTTTGTGTTTTTATTTTCTGTTTAATTGGTAGTTATTAAGATTATCTGTAAATATGTGAGTACCATTTACCTAATTTTTTTTTTAGAAAGGAATAAGTACCTCTGCTGGTTATACTTTGTTCTTATAAGTAGCATACTCTGGGTGTATCGTCCTCACATAATATTAAATTGATTTTTGTATACCAAATTTTGTAAAGTCGTTATTTGAAAAGAGTAACTATGGAGTTTCTTGTCCGTTCTTCTCCATAAGAATCTACCTTTCCGAATGGACAGTAGAGTCACTTTATTAATATATTTTACTGAACTGTAAATGCTGACGTTCAAAAGTGCCGTTTAATGGCCTAATTGAAATAAACGTTTTTGACTTTGACTTTGACTTTGACTTTGTGACCCTGTCGGGCACAGTAAAAAACAAATATATGTAGGGTTTGATTGTATGTTTATTTATCTTGTGTTTATTGCGAAATTAATATACCTATTTACTTCAAAGCCAAAGTCACGTTTGCCTTAACTATTTGACTAATTTCAGTTCCAGTTACTGAGCTGTAGGGGTAAGTATCTAATCACCTGCCAAGTTTGCGGAATTTGTTCGAAATAGTCACCGCGGCCCTAGAACGCAAAGGGCATTAGGAGGAAAACGGATGGGTTTGAGCCGTTGCTGAAGGCTTTATTATTTATATTAAGGCCACCACAAGCAAGCCCGGTTAAGCAGTTGACAACCTCAGGTTGAACTGCGAGACGCCACTCATTAAAAAAAAAACCGATGGGTTTTAGTCAGTAAGAGTCTAACACTCCCTTCCACTCCGTCCAGAACGGAAGGAGTCATTTGATGGTTTCCCTTCCATAAAAAAAAGGGTTTAAAGCAGTGTTCACCTAACAAACGCTACGCGTGCAGCCAGCCTAATCCCACAGTTTCTCGCAAGACAGGAGACGTATAAGCCCATCTGCACGTGGGCGCGGGCCCCGGGCAAGCTGTTCTAGCATTTCACTTGCCTTCAGATGCATACGAGGCCTTTTTAGTGGATCGCCGAAGGTAATTAATATGTTGGAAATAGGAAGTGAATTATAACGTGCAGTTTCTGAATAGAGTTAAAGTAAGAATTTTTATTTTAAGTTTGTGCATTCAGGTATACTGTCCTATAATATAGCTTTATCTTTGTCCTGGAATATGGGAGTGATAGAATAGGGAGTGCACCTGTGTTTGTGCACACACTTATGTCCCGCGCCGATGGCTAGTCTCGGTTGAGATTGGCCGCCATGGCCGAAATCGGTCAGGAGGACTATTTATATATGTCACTGGCAAAACTGTAGACTCTATAAGATTGGATATTGATTAGATTATAATTTCTCTATATGTTGTGAAAAATCGTTTTGTATACAATTAATCCCGTCTAAATTCAATAGTTTCCAATGTATCCGTGTTTTATTTAGAAAAAAAAGTTTTCCGTTGACATAAATATACTGCCCTATTTTGAAAATCACTATTGCATTGAGGTATGCTGTAAGAAAATCCAACTGTGAGTTAAGCTCGCCGTTGTATGTTTTGCAATAAACTATAAGAATTAGAGTTAGAGTCGTAGGTGTTAAAAAGGAAAGATTACAGTGTTAGAGCGATCACGGACTACGTCCGATCCGAACCCGATCATGTATCCGATTTCCGTCATTTTCATGTTAAATAGAACCTGTTTATGAGACAAATCTATAGACCACTACAAAAACATAATATTGACAAGCATGGATGTAAAATGCATGGACCAAAAAGTAATACAGACGTGAACGTTCTGCAGCGACTCTGAATCACGGATTTGGATCGGAGGTAGTGCGTAAGCAATATCAATATCAAAACTCGGACCGATCTCGGGTCCGAGTTTTCTCGGACAGTATTTTGACGGATTCTGATCGGATTCGGATCGGACGTAGGGCGCAACCGCTCTTATTAATTTTGAAGGGTCTAAATTCAGTAGGTAAGTAATCAGTTGTTTTTGTAATTAGAAATATGTGATCATTCCAGTTAAAGATAGGTCGTATTTGTAGGTGGGTGCCTGCCCACCTACTTAAACCTGTAAAGTTAACCACCAAGTACAGAGAATGTTTAAGTGGTAAGTAAGCCTTTACTTTAACATCTATATGTAAAGGTTCACTTAAAAATATCTCAAACTGACTTAAAACGATATTACACAAACATAATATGATTTTTCTTTAATTATACGAGTTAATTATCATTTAAATCTGGTAAGACTCTTCGTGTCTTGGTGTTTCATACTATTTTTTACATCTCATTTTAATTTCTCCTTTGGAGCTTAAAGGAATTTCTTAAGGAATCAGCAGTTCCTTTGAACGAATGTTTATAATGTTATGTACTTATTACCTTTGTATAAATGGTTGAGATTTTTAAGATTACGAATTGATAGAATTTTATAATTCTTTTATATTATTTTTACTTTGCTCAAATGGTAAAAATATAAAATATTTCTAAAATTCAAACGATTCGTATTTTACAAATTATGCAAAGGTGGGTCAGCTATTTGTTATTACTCACTTTACATAAATAATAAAATAAACGAGTGAAGCAAATTTCTGGTCTTGGCCTTCTCAAGATTTTTCATTCGTTTGCAACTTGGTAAACGTCTTGTTGCGGGAAGACTTCGATAGGCTAAGAAGAATATAATAGAATAGGATTTTCATAATGTGCACCATATACAAAAAAGATTACATAGGGCGACACAATTGGCGGCCTTATCGCTAAAAGCAATATTTTAAAAACAACTTTTGGATGGAGCATGTTGATTTATTAACACTCAATTAGAAATATCTTAAAAGTTACGTACCAAGTTTTCAGCCTACAACCTTTACCTACTTAGAGAGGGTGTGCTTACCCCCAGGCTACCACGACTCAAACCAGTACTTACCTACTTATTTCACGAACCATCAGACATTATTCAACTAGATGAGCTAAAGAATTTGAATACCATCCACTACCATTGTGTGGAGGCCTTGAAAGGACTCCTGTAGTATACAATATGATCCCTGAGAAAGATCTCGCCGATTACAAATACATTAATAGCTGGGGGCGTGGCCATATTGTTATTTAAAAGCTGGTGAACCATTAAGTACTTGTATCGGTCGTAATCGTCACGACGCGTTTGTTGTAGCTGCATTGTTAGGTTACGTTACGTTGTGGGATTGTTGCGAAATAGTGAAGAAAATCTATGTGATTTAGTTTCTTAAACACTGGCAATGTTGAAGATGAATATATAACTAGAAATCTTGCAAAGTTATTAAGTTATCTTCATCACACTTTTGCTTTTACCCCGATTTATTTGAAGTCGTCGATCCATGCCTGGCTAAACCTTACAAATACAAAGAGTATAAAGAACAGAAAACAGCGCAAGTTGTGCCCGTCAAAAAGGAGAAAATATGAATGCAATACATTTGTTCAAGTTGGTCTTTTCTAAAAGTATGAGCAATGCTACTACTTTCTTGATTCATCGTGCACTGAACCTTGGCATTGTAAAAGTAGGCCAACTTGACATTGACTTTATGGGATTTACGAAGAGAAGCCGGTGAATTATAGCTCAGAAAAAACGGAAAAGGGTTTTAACAACGTCGCCAAGGAAAAAGGAATCTCCATATTTCCACTATTATTTCTACTGCTCATAACACTGACTCATATGGCACCTTCCATCATCATCATTTACCTAGCCTTTTCCCAACTATTATGGGGTCGGCTTCCGGTCAAACCGGATTCAGCTGAATACCAGTATTTTACGTGCAGCGGCTGCCTACCAGACCTCCACAACCCATTAACTGGGTAACACGGTACTTCTTGGCAAGACTGGTGTCAGATTATCTGGCTTCTGACTATCCGTAAAAACTCCCAAAGATTTACAAATGACAGCCGGGACCAACGGCTTAACGTGCTTTCCGAGGCACAGAGGAGTCTCGGTATGTTAAGATGGGCACCCATCCACAGACCAACCTCGGCAAGCGTTGCTTAACCTTGAAGATCGACCCGTGTGACTTTTATTAATTAGCCACGAGCTCCTCCAAAAATGCTAAATCACGATTTTGTTTCTTCTTTTATGACACCACAACACAACGTAACCTAAATGTGTTTATTATCTGAACAGCGTAACAATAATAGTTTCTATGTATAAAGTAGCTTTTAATATTTTATTCATAGACTCTATTAACTAATTGTTCGAGGCCGTCCATTGGCTGATAGATTATTCTTGTCTTTTCTTCAACTTTGCAGTTTCGAAATTTGCATCAACAATAGTCATAATGTGCCTATGTAATAGAATTTTACATTAAGATATTTATCTGTGATTTTTATGAATAAAATGGTTATGGCCTATGCTCTATGTCTATGGATTGAGTTGCATTGCGTATTTTGTGTTTATGATTGAAAGCTCTTTGTTGAACAAAAAATAACAACTGCTTGATTTGTTGCTGAGTTGGGTTCGTTAAGGGGTACCTAACCATAAATTTACTGCATGAGAGCCCTTCGTGCATCGGAAAGCACGTACCTACATAGCACATACATCTTTGACAGTCGTTACGGGTAGTCGGAAGCCCGAAAGTAAGACAACTTGTCTATCCGAGGGGTATTGTGTTAGCCAGAATTTAGGTTGTGGATGTCAGAAAGGCAGTCGGTCCAGGTACTGTACTGACATTGCGCTGCATCTGGCTACACTGGAAGCCGACTCCAATATAGTTGGGAGAAACGCCCCGGCCGTCAGGAGTCGCAGGGCGATTCCTGGCCACCATAGGCGCGGGCTTGCGGACGATGAGTGTTGGGTGGCTCGCCGTCGGATCAGAACCAGGCTCGGGTCGACGGCGCGTTGTGACAGGGCTCGATAGGGCCAGAGCCTGCCAGGGTTGCGGATTTAGTTCGAAAGAGTCACCATGGCCCTGGAACGCAAAGGCATTAGGAGTAACACGGATAGATTTTAGTCAGTAGGTAAGTGTCTGACACTCCCTTCTGCTCCGTCCAGTGTGGAAGGAGGAGACATCTGATGATTTCCCATCCTTAAAAAAAAAAAAAAAAATAGTTTGGAAATGTCACCTCCTCCTTCTGTCTTGTTCTTTATTGCTGATGAAATGTCTAGACAGACTGAATTCCATATTTTTTCCTTAAACGAAAAATAAAATTAGAAGGTATCCATGACAATTAAATGCTTTTCAATATTTTCTTTGTTTTGTAATTTGAAAGGAAATGCTTGAAACGACTGTCACATGTCAGTAAACTCAATCTTTGGGGCGGAAATTGTCAATCATGATATTAATCAAACTGATTCGATATCATTGGACCTTTTAAAACTTTTGTAGGTTACTTTTCAAACTTAAAAAATCCGCCAATATCACGCTCAATTAGACTTACAAAGTAGGTCCAGTGACATTAACACGACCCATTAAATAGATTGTATTTTCCCACCATTTATAAAGAAATTCGATGCACGAGTAAGTGTCTTGGCAAGTAAATGGAGTATAAAGGAAAGGGTCGGACTGTCTATCAAGCAGTTGTAATTACCTTTCAGGGCCGTACGGCGAATTCTCGATGTCATGCCATATGTCCTTCAAGGGGGACGGACTTGGGAGGACCGATTTAATTTGTAGTTAATGGAGAATTAGTATGGTTGACGTGTTCAACATTGTAGCATAATTCCTTCCAAGCTAGTAATAAGTCCTTCAATCTTGAGTCGTAGACAGTGGTGATTAATAAAGAAATATGGCTTTAACACAAAAAGTTTTTGTGATATAATTGTAACTTACATATATCCCTTCTATTTAATTGCAACTAATATTGCGATTTGCTAATATTACAAAATGCAAAACGCAAAAATATTACTTTTTCAGAAAAAAATGTGGATTCAATTACCGAGTAATAAAAAATACGATAAGTTACGTCGTCTCTCTTCCAGATAACCTAACCTAACCAAAACTGGATTGCAAAGTAACATCCCAAAAGCAATTTGGCAAACTAAACGCAAACACAAATAATCATGACTCCAATTCTCTTCCACCTAATTTCAATCAAAACAATTCAGTTCCAAAAGCAGACATAAATATTTTGACAAGTACCTGCCCACACAATAACATCGCGAATTTCCACACAAAACTAAATCATGATGGAAACGAAAATTTCTGAGAATCACGTGAATCAATCGGCCTTTTTTCTGCAATTTTGTTAGAATTGTCTTCAAGTCTAACCAAATGCAGCTCAGTACCATATTTTGCACTGAGCGACTATCCTATAACCTCCACAGTCCAGCTGGTTAGCACGATTTCATTGACGTCAGATTTTCTGGCTTCTGACCTCTGTATATAAGGTCCCATCAAAATAGTTGGACAAACTTTTAGAAATCATTCAGACCATCAAAATAAGGACACTGGTAAAAATTATTATAAGAAAAACGCATTTGATACTTACAAGAAAAAAAATCAACTAACAATGTTAGCAATTTATGATTTTAGGTCAAAATAAAATTGCTTTAATCAGTGTTTTTTTGCTTGGATATCTTTGATTGGACAATATTATTGGGACCTTATATTTAAAAATTATTATTATTTACCAGTGAGCTACTCCTGATAAAAACAAAATAACGAATCCAAGATGAAACCGCTTTTTTTTCTAAAAAACACGGAAATAGATCTTGTAAATTGTTCCATATAACAACACCTGGGGAAAACAGGGAACTGATTTGACGGAAAACAGTTGTTTTCGTCACGTAGGAAAGAAAGATGGCGTCATTTATTTAGTCATACGTCATCGTAATCCGGCCCTGGCTTGTCGCCCCATCACTTAGTGGAGGACATGCTCGCGTTTCTTTGTAGCAAAAGGTTGGGGCCTAAGTACTGGCGATTTATAAAGTGTGGAATGAAATTGTTGAATAATTGATTGATTTAACGGCTGAGGACTTGTTGGCTGAATAGTTAATTTAGTAACGATAGCCCATTAGTTGATCGTCATTGTGGATCGTGCCGTAGGTGATTTGAGTTTCTAATTGGTATCAAAGTTTTTGTATAAAGAAAGGTTTTTAAATGTTCAAAACATAGAAATATTCTATGGTTCAAAAGCTAGACTATGTATATGTTGCAGCCATATAGCTTTATCAGCCGTTTTAATGGTTGCCTAGCCTTTACAATTAACTGCGCCGATTTTTCAGCGACCTAAGTGACATTTTTGGATCAATATCGTTTAATGACTTACCGATGTCACTTATGTCGCTGAATAGATGGCGCAGTTCAATGAAAAGGCTAGGCTTTTAATGAAACGGCTGAGTAAGCTAGTTGGCTGCGATATATATGTATGAATATATATATCTAACGAAGCTAGGTAGCTAAAAGCAATTTTTTGGACAGGCACTGGTTTAAAATATATAGAAAATTTGTTATTCCAGCACCAAGTGTGTGCTGGTGTGTGTGTGCTCTGCCAGCAGCAGAAAATGGTTATTCTATGTCACAATTATTATCATCATCTTCCTTATGGCAGAAAAATTATGATAATTTTCACTAAGTTGGACCTTGAATTAAAAAAACAATTAATAACTTCACAACCAAAACTTGCAGATAAATGTTGGGTCAAAGAAGTTCATTTGTATACCTTTCAACTGAATCGGTCCAGTCGAATCTGTGAAAATTGGCTGTGACAGTTAGACAGACACATGAATAAATCTATAAGGGTTCCTTTTTTTCATAGCTTTACATCATCTGCCAAGCCTTTTCCCAATTATATTGGGGTCGGCTTCCAGTCAAACCGGATTCAGCTGAATACCAGTATTTTACGTGGAGCGGCTGCCTATCAGACCTCCACAATCCATTAACTGGGGTAACACGGTACTCCTTAGCAAGACTGGTGTCAGTTTGGCTTCTGACTATCCGTAACGACTGCCAAAGATCTACAAATAACAGCCGGGACCTACGGCTTAACGTGCTTTCTGAGGCACGGAAGAGTCTCGGTATGTTAAGATGGTCACCCATCCACAAACAAACCTTGGCAAGCGTTCCTTAACCTTGAAGATCAACCCGTGCGGCTGTTATTGTTTAGCCACGAGCTCCTCTATATATAGCTTCTGGAACCCCAAAAAGATAAAAATTACATGTCCCGTATCCTTCCCGCTGCCTTACCCACCCTACCCAACTAAGTACTTGATACCTGAGTACCAGCACGGGCGACATCAAACGCGCAGCTTTTCCTCGTGTTTTCTTGGACATATCGCCGACTGCGCCAAATTGTGCGGAAGTACCGCTCGACAGGTTAATTTGCTGGAGATCCTTCAGGATTTGGGTTGAGTGCCCACCGTTTATGCCTTTTTGTAATGCATTAGGTCTTTTAGAAAACGGCTGTTGTTGATAAACATTGCATATTTACTATTGTGTAGACATTACAAAAATAAAAAAATCCAAATCGGTCCAGCCATCTTCGAGTAATCGGGGAACATACATAAAAAAAGGTTCCGACGAATTGAGAACCTCCTCCTTTTTTTGAAGTCGGTTGAAAAGAGACTTTGACCATTGAGTTTGTTTCGGTGTTTTTTCTCAGGGCAGTCAGCCGGAAAACACCGGCCTTCATCTAGTTTAAAATTACCAAAAATATTGACGTGTATTTTTAACCTATTTACAAATAAATATATTTTATTGATACTACATGGAATAAAGAACAAGCTACATATAGTAAAGATGGTATGGGATGAGATGGAAGAGTAAAGGAGAAGTGACCATGAGACCTACATTTAACCGATGATGCCTTAAGGGCATTTTTTCAGAACGGCAGCCAATGGAAATAACTGAAAGAACAAAATGTGTTTAAAGCCAAAAGCGACTACCATGTCTCTTAATAACCCGCCCTTAAAAGCTATTTTTAAGCCGAAGCATGGTCAATTCATTCATATAAAATGATCAAAACAAGTCACTGTTTGTATTGTTTATTTAACCTAGATATTCAAATAGAACGATTTAAAATTATTATAGTTTCGTTTAATGTTCACTCCTGTAATAAAACCTAGTTATCTTGAACGATGTTTATTTTAAAGTGACACAGACATGGTTGTTAAAAATATCACTGAATTAAAAGCTGACGGGTAATTAAAAGCTTGTATCTATTAGTGAACCAAACAATTTGAATTTTGTAACTACAGTTTTATGTTTGTACCATCATACTCCGATAATTCTCCGATTCGACGCTTGTGTAAAATAGTTAACAGTTGCAGTGATTTAATTGACATACACCACGACAAACTGAGCAAATTTTGCAATATAATTAGAGAACACTATTGAATGAATTGATATAATTTTATTATAATTAATACATTTAATTATAATAAAATTATAAAAAAATGATGTACTGTTTTATTTTTTGTAATTTATTGAATCTCTTGTGTAGTTTTAATTTTAACTTAAATTAATTATTTATTTAAATTGTGTGTTGTTTTAAAATTTTTACTTTCTAACTTATTTTTATTCATTATTTTTGTCTCAACTTGATTTTAAATGTTAAGTAAAAAGCTAATATTTTATAAATTTTTAGAGTTAACAAATTGAATAACCACAAATTGATGAGGTGTTAACCTGTAATTAATTGTAGCACGTGTAAAAGAAGATAGAATGTAACTGTGATGTGATGTGTAAACAATTGTTAGTTAACCCAATAAACAAATAAATAAAAACTGTAGTGAATTTTATATTACAGTTAAAAAACACGGTTTCATGTAGGCAAGCGGGGTCCATCGTCGATCACTTCATATCTTACGTGTTATAGTGGTCACGAGCAAATTAATGAACAAATATTAAATTAGTCATCTGGCGATCATTTCCATAAATCATAATAGCACACACTTCTTTCAAACTAGACAATCTTTTCATTTACAAATGTCTTCAAAACTCCATAAAGAACCAAACCCCGTATTTCACTCGCGTGACACCATAACATTCATCCCTAAGTCCCTACTCACTACTTCTTAACGAACTTAACACACAATTACAGCCACCCACATATACTTAGGTACGTATACCTCCACTATCAGTCCAGGGTGGGCAGGGGAGACAATGATGTGACAGGAATGCATTCCGGGCATGCTACGGACGTTCGGAATTCGTCGGGACACTTCGGTTTATTGCCTTGCTTGAAGACAATCTGGGAATGAAGTTTGAGTGGTGTAGTTTGGAAGTGTTGTGATTTGGTATTGTTTATGGACAATCTAGTAAAGTTATGGTTAAGTGTCTACTACAAGGAAATTCTTGTTATAATCTAGACATGCGGCAGTATGTCAGCCAAGTTGGTAATATTTAACGAGAACAGCTTTTGGAAAACAAGTACAAACTAATTAGTGCCAACAAGCCGAAGAAAATTGTTGACAAACAAAATAATATAATGTTCAATCTTAATTAAACACCTTCACTAAAACACACCGGTAAAACAATTAATAATAGCCCGCAATTTTACTAAAAACTGCCTGTTACAAAATTCAAAAATAAACAAAAACATTTCGCACCACAATAAAAATTACAGAAGACAAACGAAAACAATATCCAATCAAAACAAAACAAGTAAACTAACATTTAACCTACAACCAATAACTAAGCAATCGATAGCAAACTGTTATCTAAAGATACCGAGTTCCAGTTGTCCAGGTTGGGGATGTGACTGAGATCATCTTAAAAAGAAAACAGTTTTTTTAAGTGAAAACTTCTTTAGCGGCGTTGTGCACTTTTTTGGATGTGTAAAAAATGTTAAACTCGCGTCAGGACACGTGACCTGGTCGAAAATTCGTAAGACGGAGGAAGAGTAGACAGCCGGCGCGGCGTAGGAGAGGAAGTAATTTCCCCCTTTCTTTTTCACTTCTGCCGGCACTCCCGGAGTGAAACCCGTTGTTTTTTTTTTATCAAACTCACCTTAAATTCAAAGCTTCTATTTCACCATTAAAAAGCACTTCAATTGTTGAGGTCGGTCTGTCAATAACATGAAGCAAGAAGTTGCACGTTCCAAAGCGTAGATGTATCTTCCTTACTTGTATAACCCGATTATTTTTGTTATTTTTTGCTTTTTAATAGTGGGTCATGCATGGCGCAAATAGACTCTTTTTCTTTCTTCTTCTTTCTTAGATCTCTATGGAGAAGAACGTGCAAGACACTCCTTAGAACTCTAAGATACTTCAAAGATAATCATCGACTCTTTGTTATCAAATATTAGGAAGAAGTTCACAAAAACTAGTTTTATGGCTTTGTCAACATCCAGGCAATTTTCAATGTGGCTCATAGAATAAACTGGCAAAACGGTTGCCCAGTTTATAGTGACATAAGTCCGCCCATGTACCACTATTGTACATAAAGTTTAAATAAATAAATAAATAAGTACAAAAATTACATAGTTGGTACTGACATGGAAGCAAAAACTTCAAGTTATACCTCTACCACACCAAAGTATTTTGGCTTAGTTGGAATCTATATTAAATATTAGACCTCCGTCACGAAGCCGCTAAAATTTGAAGAGATGGATGTGGAATTACGGTTCCTTGCGGAAGTTCCGCATTCGCATAGCGGGACGAGAAGTTTCGTTACAACACTAGTCCAAGGGACCCCATAAGGAAGCCACAACAGGGGTGGCAGGGGAGGGAATTAGTGGCGCTTCATTGAATCGCAATTAAAGAGGAAAGTCTACGGATGTGATATGGAGTTTCGGAGTACGGATGAAAAAACTTGGACTAATTCTTGATGACGCCAATCGATTTGAGGAAAAGTATGTGTGGCGTGTTTTGGTGTCGTGTCGTTTTGTAAGCGAAAAATGGTCAGCGAAGAATAAAACATTTTTTGATAGAATAAAACACAAATTCAATAATTAAATCTGAAATTATGTTTGCAGAGATAAAATGATTTGTTTTATAAAAAGTGCATTTTCAGATTCCACTTTGGCGGCAGGTCACGCAGAACGAATTACTACACATAAGCTAAAACAAAAGTAGACATTGAGATAGAGAGAAAACCAAAAGGTGGTGATTCTACATACATATATCAGCAAAAACTGTAAAATACACTTACTCACAACATTTTTCAGCATGTAATTGGGGTTGCTAAAATTTATCTCACATTAGCAGCCCCAATTACATGTCATAGTTCTAGAAAAAATAACAGTAATAAAAACGACGGAGTGGCTAGCTTCTAGGCAAGCGTGCTCCATCTTCGACCATATCATCGCTTTCCATCAGGTGAGATAGCTTGTCAAACGCGTGACAATCAAAATTGAAAAAAAGAAAACCAACATGTAAGGTCCTATTAACGTCGAGAAGTGTTGGCTGTTGATTTTAATCCCGAAAAAAATAAAGAAAAGTAATGCATATTAGCTGTAACAAAATACATTGTGAGAAAGCAATAAGGTGGTGATTCTATATCCGCAATAATGGGAAGTTTTAGAGTAATACCAAACCCTGTGTACGAGTATATAATTTCAAATTCTGTGATGACTCACATATTCTCATCACAAATCAATAACCCAGCACATTCACACACAACATAGCAATTTCCATCTCACATTAGCATCCCCAATTACATGTCATAGTTCTAGAAAAATGGAAGCAATAAAAGCGAAGCCACCAACGTGTAAGGTCCTAATAACGTATTCAAACAACATAATCCAAAGGCGAGTAATGATAGCAATCTGTTGGCTATAAATCCTTAATGGCCTATCGCTTGTCCACCGCACTTGAGGCTGATGCAGCTAGGTGAGGCTAGGTGGGACGATAGCAAAACGTGTATTTTGCGAGATTGTCTTTGATAGTTTGTGGAGGTGATATTTTTGTCATTTTATTGTTTGTTTCTGAAAATGCTTTTTAGTTGGTTGAATATGTATCTAGTTTATTATAAAACTGTTAATTTGCAATTTATTATTTATTTAAACTTTATGTACAATAGTAGTACATGGGCGGACTTAATGCATCAAGGCATTCTCTACCAGTCAACCTTTGGGTTATAAAGACTGTACTGTGGTAGGTGTACAATAAATAAAAATAAGATTCAAAATTGAATTTGAAAAACAATACCAGTACTTAATCATGTCAAAAGCTAAAATTTCTCTCATTAGCATATTTTATTTGTTGCAAATAATTCTGAATCTATTTTATTTTAAATAAATGGTCATCAAAGTCCACCATTGACGCCAAGTTTGCTATATCGAATGATGCCCATTATAATTTAATTATATAAAATTACGGGTTTAATATTGCCATTAATTCAACCCAATATTTATATAATTGCCTGTTTAATTTGAGCTACGTTAGATATTAAAGCCTATTCAAATATATTGTACCTACCTAAAAGTAACAGACAAACCAAAAATACCTTAAATTCTAGAAAAGTGACGTTCTAACGAAACTAAATAAATCAAAAAGTTGCTTTAGAAAAAAAAAACTTATTTAATGACAGTCCATCCATAAAATGAAATACGAAGTGAATTGTCACTTCAAAAACAAAAAGAAACATTGTGTGTACCTCACGGCTGCGCCAAAAAGATTCACTTCATCCCAATATTTTGTATTTTGCCAATCACTATAGCCGATAGAATGACGCTCAGTCTATAGCTTCTTGACATTAATTCCACATTTATCTGGCGCCTACTATACCATATACCGTCTCAGCTTTATCGCATAACTATCGTTCCTCAACATCGCCCCCCGCGTAGGCCGTAGCCTGCAGGCTTCGCCGTCGATACGCGACTGAACTTTCACCAGCCGTCCGCGCCTCCAGATACCTGCAGATTTATACCTCAAATACTTCTTAAGGTAAGGAGGCTCGAGTGATAAGAATGTCTCTCGGTGTTAGGGGGTTTAAAAGTGATCAGGGATCTTTTTTGACCTTGAAAAGTTTGGTGGATTTAGTCGTGAAGATTTTTGGCTTTGTCGTTTATGATTTTCTTCAATTTGTTGTTTAATTAATCGAAATGTAATCCGAACTAATATTATAAATGCGAAAGTTTGGATATTTGTTACTTAACCGCGTTAGAACGGCTGAACGGATCTTGATGAAGTTTGGCATAGAGTATAGTCTGGAATAACATATATACTGATTTATATCCCGGAAGTATGTTCCTTTAGGATAATTTTTGCTTCATGCATCACAAAGTATTTTGTAGATTTTCGATTATTTTAATCCCCTGCATTGTCATGACTTCGGAAAGCAGGTTAAGCATTGGGTCCTGGCTGTCATTTGAAGATCTATGACAGTCGTTATAGCTAGTGAGAAGCCATAAAATCTGACACCAGTTTTACCAAGGGGTGGGGGGATGTTACTCAGATTTTCGACGTTTTTTGTAAAATACTGGTACTCAGCTATATCCGGTTAGAATGGAAGCCGACTAAAATATAGTTGGCAAAAGGCTAGGCCTATTGCAAATAGAACTGAACATAATTATAGTACTACCAAACTAGCTAAATCTCCACAGACCACAAGAAAACTCCAAACCCCCAAATCTCCCAACCACAACTAATCCATATCCTCCCACCGCACCAACTGAACCCCCACATAAACCCCGATAATAATGTCGTAGCAATATCCCCAGCATAATCGTGCATTACATCACATGCACGACCCGGCACCGAACTGCACCCACCCAGTGACGCGCCGCCGACAGGCCGTAAAATGGCGATTGAGTTTCCTTAAAAAAAAGGTTAAATCTATCGTAACACGATAGATTTAACCTTTTTTTATTAAGTTTCAAATCGCTCTTAGTTTTTCGATTTTAACTTCAATTAACATTATTAACTCCTGCGTTGTTGAGCTTTATTCATGTAATTTTTCATGTCAGTTCAAAAAGCTTTTCAGGTAAAACTGATTAAACAGTGTGCCAAAACTAGCTTTATCTTCATAGAAAACACGAACACCCTCTCAAACTCCGAATCTTCCACAATCACAACAAATCCATATCCTCCCACCGCACCAACTGAACCCCCACATAAACCCCGATAATAATGTCGTAGCAATATCCCCAGCATAATCGTGCATTACATCACATGCACGACCCGGCACCGAACTGCACCCACCCAGTGACAGCCGCGCCGCCGGCAGCCCGCACAATGGCGATTGTTCTCGCATTGATCATTAGATAGTGGTTGAACTCCTCCTGCTAAATCGTATGTTATTATTTATGCTGCTTCAAGCCTAACGACCTGCGCTTGCGCTACGAGTGGTGCCTTCAATGGTGGGGGTATCGCTTGTTAAGTATATAGTTTTGTTTTGTGGTTGTTGCTATGTGTAGTGATTTTGTATGTTGCTGTTGAGTTAAATTTTGATGCATGGTGGGTAGGTCAATGATAATTATAATAGCACACATGTATTAATAAAAAAAAATATTCGCCTTGCATCTTGCGAACAAACTCGATCGAAAAGGAAAACGAAAAGGCTGGATCGATCAATTTTTTTTTTGTTATGTTCAGGTGTTAAGTGCTTGTTGTTGTTTAAAAAAAAATGTAAATAAATAATATGTTAAAAAAAATTACCAATGTTATCAATTTTAGGTGGTACTAAGTGCACTGGGTTCAAGTACAGACGCCAGCACATAAAGCTAAAACAATGTGTCGAATTTCTTTAATAGATTTTCAATTTTATCGTCGAAGCATTAGTTTCAAAGTTGTTTGGGAAAATTTGATAGTTTCGGATATCTTGATGTGCTCATGAGTCTCGAAAGGAAAATTATGTACGTGCACAAAAAACATTTTCTTTGCTGATTCAAGAGTCGATAACGATATTTTGTACGAACAGTTTCTCTTAATATGACAAAAGATTAACTTTGCCAATTGTACAGTTTCATGACACACAAAAAACCTGAAAACCGCATGACGAATGACCATTGTTTATGTCTAGATCCATCAAAATTTTGCTGTCATTCATTCTAATCTGTCTACACAGAGACGAGTTGAACAGGATGTGAACACAAACTATAGTTACCTACGTTGTATTTATACTGACCACACATAATCACATATAATTTGTTGTCAATCGAACGAGCGACGATCTTTGACATTGAATCAAAAATCCATCGGTAAAAAGACTTAAGAAAAAGAAGGCTAACAAAATAATTTGACAAAAAATAAGTCACGACGAAAAATCATTGGTTGTTCTGTGATTACGCCTGATTACTAGTCTCCGATAATGGTATCGAGCATCCATTTTATCTAGGACTATATCGTCCCCCTGAGTGACCGAAGCTTAGGTTACAAAGGGAGGTTGTATGGACCGATTGAGGCTCTCTACAAACTGGTTTTTGAAAAGGTTACCGAGCAAAACATATGTCTGACAAGCATTGACGGTGGTACAAAAGACTACCTTGTAAGTCAGAGGCGTCACGAGAAATCACGTTCAATGATGATTGTGTGTAATTAGAGGCGCAAATTAAATAAATTAAAAGATAGATTTTTTGGTAGCGTGTGTTGTCGAGGAATGTCAATGTCACAATCCATTTGAGTCGTTTAGTGAAGATGAGTGATCCGTGCTTGTTTGAGTAAATTAATTTATTGGTTGTTAATTGTAATTGTTTAATTTTTATTTACTTATTCAATTTGTTTATGTTACTATGTTTCTAACCAATTTATTTGAAAGCATTGTCCCAAATAAAAGTTCTTCCAAATACTCGTCTACATCAAAACATTCGATACAATTCGAATAGACAAAACACCTTTTTATCCTCAACCAATTTTCGATCAGAGCGTCACCATTAAAGTTTTCTTAATAACCTCATAGTACTTCAACGGAGGTGTACAATTAAAAACATCGAATGAAACACCGCTAATTACCAAAAAAACAATAAAGTTCGGAAGACATTAGACGATTGGCTTCGATATAGAGAAATTGACATAATGCCGATCAAAGGCGGCATTCGTTTTCAATAAGGCAGATTGACTAATAATGAACGTGGCTCGTAATCGGGATCGATCTGTCGTGAGAACTTCAAACCGTTAACTAAGACTTTTACAACTATTGAATCGGGCTTTGAAGTCGGCGAGAATATGGGAGACGACAGAAACTAAATCATGCTACAACCTCATTTTGAACGAGATAACGATGACAAAGAAGATATTCTGAAAAACAATAAAGAAAATGTTAGCAGTGTCAAATGATGGTGACGAACTTAATATTCCAAAGACGATATCTATAGTTAAACAAAATCTCTTCCAGTGGTGCTAGACTAAGATCATAACGAAGCTAAGATACCTTTTTATCTAGTCTAAGTGCAGTAGATATTTTACACTTAAAAGAATAAGATACAGATCGGAGGTCAAGTGTTAATTCAAGCGATGGAGTCACACTTCGATCTTGTTATCGATTATTTGATCGCAATTTTTTCATCTCAGTACTTATTGGCCAAGAATTTCATGACAAATCTGCACATGACATCACCTCAAGCAATATCATTGTTGATACAATTATTTTGTATCGGAATATGGTTATGACTATTCATTTTTTTTGTCGTATAGTTGAATACCAGTTTCTTTAATGATACCAGTAGTAAAGCACTGCTGATGATGGAACCATTCCACTACACACGAATAAATTGTCCGTTATTTTTCCTTTTTCACTCTGTTTTGAACAGAGTAGTTTAGCTCTCTTGGGTCAGCTATGAAGCATCTTACAGGATAAGTATCTACTTTTTTTTTCTTGTAACTTACCAAAATTTGTACTCTAGCGTCTTATAAAGTGACTTCATAGCAAGACGCTCCCGCTCCGCTACCATCTAGTTCACCGGCCCGACATCTAACAGCGACTTTTACAGCAGATACACTCAAAAGAAATCCACCTATTTTGAATTCGTCACGCAATTTGTCAATCAATTTGCCGTCACCGCTCCATAGATCGTCCAAACTCCATTATATGTCAATTTATATACATAAAAAATAACTCTTTGCGTTCGCCGCTCGCATATTAATTCCTATAAAATTAATTGCGATGACAAATCCATTAATTTAAATTGCCCACAACTGGTTCCGTCATCAGATAAGTTCGTTCGTTTACAATTTTTATAGTGCTGCTTTTAACTTTTGATCTTTAAGTGTTGAGATGATGTGCATGGGTGCAGTTTTTGTCATTGTGTCTTCGTTTTTAGATTGATTTAATCTTAATGTGGGAGTAGCTTTAGCTTTGGTAGCATTAATATTGTTTCTTTAATATTCTCTTGATGTTGTCATGCCATCACCTATTTTGTTTTTGGCTAATTTTGTGTTGTAGATGGCAAATTTTGCTGCATGCTAACAAATAAAGGGTAATTCAAAGAGCTTAATTACAGTATATGCACCTACCAGCGATAAAAACCGTTTACTAAATTATAATCTCCGTGAACCAATCTGAACAAATTATTATTTTATGACATGTTCAATTTTGTTTTCCTAGAAGGTAATTTTGGACTAGATTTTCGTTTTGATTACTGACATCTATATCCATTAGCAGTATATTAATATCACTATACCAATTTAAAGTATTAACTTTAAAGCTATTAAGCGTTATTCATTCCAAAGTAATTGAGTGATACAAAAAGACGAATAAATGTATCATCCTTTGATAGTTAGATTCTTGCCTGCATACTTCTCAGTGTAAGGTTAATTGTAAAAGAAGAATGAGTATCTCACTAGTTTCTCTTTTATGCATTTGTATTTCTGGGTTTGATACATAAAATCAAATGGTTTTCCTTTACTATTTCTGTAGCTACTATGGCTCGCAATTTTCTCTACGATTCTTTAAATACCAATAACAATGACATTTTATTCAAAATACTATATTTTAACGACCACAACGTGACAAGATCTTGATCTGAAACGACTATTGTGTAGACATCAAGTGTTTTACTGTTATTTCATCCATCGACCTCGATAGAAATACCGTCACCTTCACGAAAATAATTATTTTCTAATAAAATATTTATATATCTATCGATATATCTTCTAACTATTCGATATGTCCCTATAACGATGATCCGAAACGAAATACTTGCAATTAAGTAGCATTGAGACGATATCTATCGATTTTAACTATCGATAAAATTGTGCGTGAATAAAGGTTTATTGGTAGGCATCATTACTATATGTACCAATGGTTCCAAACCTTTTGTTGCTCTGGGACCACTTTAGTTTATTATTTTTTCGCAGGAACCACAAAAAATAAAAAATTTAGCTGTGTTCATCGCAAAATAAATTTATGTTCGAACAAATTCATATAATTTTGAACAAATTCGGATACCTTTTCTATAAAATCATCAATGTCAAGTGATATTGTCATTGAAAACATCACATTTCTGATAGTAAAAAAGAAAAAAATAATTGTTACACATTTCAAACCTTTCGCGGTTCATAATTTATCTCTTGCGGACCTCGGGTTGGGAACCAATGATATACACCATATACCATTACCATTTTAGTTTCAAACGTTGTAGGTAGTTATTAGAATAAATAATATTTTTTAGAAAGTGCCAACTTGTTTTTTTTTTTTACTTTTTTTTTGTATCGCAAACGGTGCAGTTTTCCTTAATAGTTTGTTAATGAAGAGCTATGTATACATAAAATATCATCGATCGTTTGGATAGTAGGAAAAATACTAAGATGTCTTTTTGTGGTGAAGCTATTACTTTTTATGATTTTTCCATAATATCGGTCGAGACATTTTAAAAGTTTATTTTGGGAAATTACGATTTTAGCGATCGTTTATTTAAATGTATACTTTTTGTTTGTTTCATTCTCTAACTGTTTAGTCTAACATATTTATTTGACACCGTAAAGTTTCTCTTCCAATAGGACAAAATCATTAGATTTCAATGTTTTTTTTTTTCTCATTAGGATGATAAATTTATAACTGACGGTTTTTCTAGTATCATATCTTTTGTCTTCTTTTTTATTTATTAAATTTGGGTTTGATCTTGACCCTAGTCTAGGTTATAGATGACAAAGTCGACGATGGAGCGAGCTTACCCAGAAAAAGCCTGTTCACTCTAATTTTGAAGAGATTAGGGTTGTATGCGTTCGGAAACATAAACGCAGGCAGAGAGTTCCACTCCTTTGATGTGCGCATTATAAAAGACGTTTGGAAACGTTTAGTGTGAATTGGTGGAATAGCAACAAGGTAGGGATGGTAACTTGCAGTGCGTCTAGATGTCCGATGGTAGAAGGGGGCCGGTGGGATGAGGTCGTGGAGTTCCTGGACACTCTCCCCGAAGTACAATCTGTAGAAGACCGACAAGCAGGCAACTTTGCGGCGATGAGCCAAGCTGTGAAGCTTGGCATCCACCAGTCTTCAACCAAAACATAGCGATTCGATCGCTTTTATATACAGAAAACTTGTAAAACGGCCCTTTTACAAGTTATCTAATGCTCAATAGGAAAACTAGATATTGAGACAATCTGTATTTCTTACTATAAGTATGGCGAAGTAAGAAAAGCGTACCTACTTGCCAAACACAACACGTGTGGAAGATGAGTAATACCATTTTGGGCCATCGTGCCATCAAAACATGTTTTTCTAATAAATTTTAATAATTAGAAATCGTGTTGTGTAATCTACATAGGTACATGTCATACGTCAATTAACTTTGGTGTTTATAAAAACCAATTTGTAGAAAGTTCGTCTACTTGACAATCTGGTCAATTGAAGTTGTCCATTTTATTTATAATTCGTGATGTACGTAAAAAGTATTAGTGTTTATTGAAAGGTAAATTTAAAAGTTGAAGAGAAAAAGAGATCATTCACTTACCTTTTCGGTACAACCTAAGGTGATTAAATGCTACCTTCAAGTTAGTGGAGTAGATTCCTTAAAATAAGCATTGTTTTAAGGTGACGTAGAAAACTTAAAAAAAAACTTAATAAGTTCGATTACTCAAAAACAAATATGGCCTCCAAGCTGACAGAGTCGAAATCGTTGCAATTTAGCTCGCAAGCTACCCGAAACTGTCAATTTGTCCTAATCAACCTTGAATCTAATGTTGTAGCGATAAAGTTGAAAGTTCGTTAAAGAAATTTGACAGATTGTTGTAGCTTGAAGTGCTGGCGTCTGTACTTCCCATTATAGAAATGCACTAAATTACTATTCAGCCTGTATATGAAAATATCGTTGCATTTTTCGACACTATCACTAGCCAAAGTCAGATATCGGAATCTAATTCTGACTACATTTTGTCTGTACCATTAGAATATTGTGGAATGTTGAATCGATATTTCAATGCACTATTGTGATTTTAAATGATCAGTTATCATGGTGGTTATTAAAGTTATCCTTGGCTGCAAGAGGCATTATTGTATTTCGATTGTAAATACATGGAATTTCGGTACCTTTCACTGAAAATTGTGAGGAGTAACATCGGAAATGTTATCGTACGAGTAGTTTTTTAAGTTAGTACTCACTTGTAAGTTCATGTACAGACGCCAGCACTTCAAGCTACCCGAAACTGAAAAAAAAACCCGATCAACCTTGAACCTAATTATATAGCGATAAAGTTAAAATCTATTAAATAAATTTGACAGAAAGTTGTAGCTGTGTGGCGTCTGTACTATATCTTCATCTCTTCCTTCAAAATTGACCCACACCCTTGCTAAGTGGATCGGTTATCACGAAGATCGTAACACTATCCCCAGTCAATTTGCCAATTCTATTCTTTTTTTAAGCATTAAAGTTCAAAGCCATTGCTTTCTTTTAGACGTCACGTAATCCAATAGCCTCACTCAAAATATTCCGAATTTAGGACACTATCTACTCTTTTGTCTTATAAATTATTTAAATAGAGAACAATGCGTAGTCAGATGCGCCTTTTGTTTACTTGTAGGAGCTATTGTCGGAAGCACTTACCGTAAAATTACCCGTCTAACCACCACGTACACTATGTGGTATATAATGTAGCAAGTCTATTGTCTCTTGCAACGAGTCCGCATTGCGCATATTCCATTGGACGACTCCGTTCTGTCAATTACATGAAGCGACAAATTCATATACCGTAACATCCGCGGCTTGTATGCCACAGTATACATCATATTCGACTATGAATATGTAGTGCCTCAATTTTTGTGATTGGCTTTTGTTCTTTTGTAATTACTCTGTGGTAAGGCTGGGTGTTCCAACATAGTTTCGATTGCGTGTTTTAGAATCAGTTTCGAAATTGTGTCATCTTTATTCTGTTGTAGTTTAGTTCTACTTTTGTGTTTGCTGTTGTTTTGTGAACGGTAAATGTATGTTGGTTTGTTGTAAGTGTCAGTAGTCACGGTTAGGTGGTTGCATGTTGCTTCACCGAGGTTGCTAAAGCTGTCGTAGATAATGTGCTGTGTTGATGATTACACTGATATGTGTAACGGACTATCTTTACGTGCACTGAGTTCGTATTGAGCGATATTTCTTTTATTCTGTTGGCTGTACCATCTATTATGTTGGTAGTGCGTAAATTGCAATTAAGAAGATTTGTTGATTCGTAATTCCTTTGATTGGGTTTGTAATGTGTATCTAACTCGGGTGTATAATTATGGTATGTGTAATATTATAGTTTATTAGCTAACATTTTTGGAATTATTATTTTTACAGTGATTTGCTCGTCATTAGATTTTTGATTTTGTTTGACATCATCTTGTGTTTTTACAATTATATTGGGTTTTGTTTCCAGGTCAACCAGATACAGCTGTATGTGGTGTATATGTTACCGGAAAATTGCAGATTCCGTAATATTGTAATAAATCTTGAATAGATTATATTTTTTTCGATATATTATGAAAAAAATGTTTTGTGTACAATCCCATCCAAATTCAAAAATTTCCAATTTATCCGTGTCTTATTTAGAAAAAAGAGTTTACAATTTCACGCGCTATTTTACAATCTTACGGCGTTTACCATTTTCCGGTGACATATACATATATAATTTGAAGTCGTTTAGTTATATTATTCTGTTGGACACTACCTATGGATTTTAGGAAAGTATAGCTAATCGTTTTTAAGTCAATCAATGTTTGTTCATATTATTGCATTGCTGACCCATTGAATGTCGTGAGACAATTTTAATAATCCGACATACCAAATCAAATTTCAAAAAAAAGGAGCTAGACGTCCATGAATCACCTCAAAATCCCCAAAATTCACAATACCCTACCAATCAGATACATTCCTCGCTCCACTCAAAATGAAAGACACGCAGTAATAATTTCAATAAAACAAAGGAAAGTATTTTGTCAAAAAAGCGGAGTTGTCTCGCTTTAGGGCGCTTCAAGCGTGTTATTATGCAGAACCGACACCGTCGCCTGCGGGGACCGACGACTTAGGGTGCTAGGTTTACATGGGGCACAAGGACGACCCGATAAAATTAAAAAAGGCTTTAGAAAAAAGAACAAAAAAAAAATTGATGTTGAACCGGCCAAGTGCGAGTCGGACTCTCACACGAATGGTTCCGTACCATAAACCGAATAAAACACGTTTCTTGTATTGAAGCCCCCTTTAATTTTTAACCTAATTTTATTTTTATTATTTCTCGTTATAGTGGCAATAGAAATACACACTGTGAAAATTTCAACTGTCTTCCTATTATTATGGTTCTTGAGATATAGCCCGCTGACAGATAAATGGACGAATGGACGGACGGACAGCGGAGGCTTATAAATAGGGTTCCGTTGGTTACCTTTCGGGTACGGAACCCTAAAAAAAGTTTATAGAAAAGTGTTTTCTCAATAAAGCCTATCATCTCACTTCAAAGGACTTTTTATGCGGATCGAACGAAGACTTGGAGTACCAGGCTTGCGAGTCTTTAAGAGAGATGAAAAAGAAAGAGGAGAACCCTTCGCAGAATGCAAATGTGACACTATGTTAACTATAATTGACTAGCTTTTGCCCGCGACTTCGTACGCGCATATCCCATTTTAACCCGTTCCCGTAGGAATTTCGGGAAATCCTCTCTTAGTGCTCCCCTTCACTTCCCAAGAAACCTACATGTCTAATTTCAGCTTTCTACGACCTGCAGCCCTACTATGACGAGCTAATGCTATCCAATTCCGATGATGTAAACAGGATAGTGCTATTCGCTATGTATAGCTCCGTCTCCCTCTTAGAGCAGAATCATGATCGTTTTAAGACTTCATAGTAGGGCCCCAGTAGCTTCGGCTTTGCGTTTCCTGTCAGTCACTCAGTCAGTTACTAGTAACGGAAGAGTTTTATGTATATTGATTGTAAGTACTTGTAAATGGTAATAGGTAGCGTCAATTTTATTAATAAACATAAAATTGCAAATGTCTTCTGAGTAGTTAATAAAATATTGTTCATTAAATTTATTAAAACATACGTTCTCATGGTAGTTCTAAGGTACTCTATCATCTATAACCAGGAACAATTAATCAACAAATGCATAGAATGAAATTAATATGTACAGTCAACAAAGCTATTTGGTATACAGACAAAAATATTATTTTTTCCACTGCTTTGTCAATATTTATTTTTACTAGTTGAACATATTCCCGGAATAAAAAGTTCCTATCCTATGTGTTATTCCAGACTATAATCTACCACTGTGCCAAATTTCATTCAGTAGTTTTTACGTGAAAGAGTAACAAACATCCATCCATCCATCCATACTTACAAACGTTCGCGTTTATAATATTAGTAGGATGTGTGCATTATAACTTTTTAAGTTTATGAGATTCTCACGAGTGTACACCACACTCGTGAGAATCTCATAATCTCACAATAATTGTTTACTCAGCACATTTACAATATTTTTCAAAAGTAGTTGGAAGTTACCATGCCTGCATACCAAATAGCTTTGTTGACTGTACATGTTCAAAAGGAACACTAGTTAAAAGGGTGCAGAAAACATGACGAGGAAAGGACTAGAATATAAAATCGTCCATTACTGTTGAATGTACTAAGAGCGGCCTAGTAACGCCACCTGTCATCTTAGACATTAACTATCCGAGTAACCAGCAAAAGCCTTTGAAATTATTTATTACCGGCATTTTGAACGCCTGCCTTGACATCACATCCAGTCAATATACAATGGACAAGAACTTAATTGACGTGGCTGGTTGACTACTTAAAATAACTTAAGTTTTGAACTAAGATAAACTACCAATAAGCAATAATATTCTGCTTGTGCCGTATGAAAATCATTATATAATAAATTAATAACGCTGTTAAGTCAGATGATCAGTTGCTTCCGCTGTAATTGTGCTTTTCATAATTAGGTAAAGCATTTATTTATTTATGGACACATTTCCAAAGAAATTGCTTCAAGCAGACCTGCGACACAAGAGGAAGACGAGAAACGTAGACACAGTATGTAAATAGATAAATAGGGGATCTTAATATAGACTACCGTTACACAGATACAAAAGATTTCAAATTAAAATAAACATACAAAAATATAGAGATTATACATACAGACAAATAACGGTATGGAGGACAAATATCATCATCGGAATTAAAGAAACAAAAGACAATCAAACGAATTCATAAATCGATTTTTTTTCTTAATTTTCAAACAAGCTCGTGTCGCGCCATGTAACCCGCACCAAATTCTGATCTTGGGGCGGTGACGGAATGTCAAAAATTCTGCTCAAAATGTGACCATCGCCGATGTTATTCGCGTCTGATGGATGCCTGGGGACATCAAGCCTTGGTTCGGAGAAATATTTTTTGCATATATTATTACGGAGGTGATTCATCAGTCTCTAAGATAGTTTAATATTTATGTGATTATTTCACTGAGTGTTGGTCATTTTCTTAGATTGATTCTAATTCTGTGAATGGGTATACTGTAGGGAAGTTATGATTTGCCTGAGGGAAAGTACTGTTTCTAAGACCTTGCAATAGTTTCCTGTATGCTAATTTTGTTTGTTCTGTAGTGTCATTTTTTCCTTAACTTTTGATGAACAGTGTGAATACCGTCGCCATTCATAATAGGAACCTCTGTTGTCACTATAAAGTGCTATTTTGTGTTACGTGTGGTAAATAAGTAGGCAACCGCAAGTACCGTTGTTACACTGATAAAAATCACTAATTCGCTATCCAAGAGTCATTACTCTCGCCAGTACAGTGGACATTTACAGCCCATAATTACAAAAAAAAACCGGCCAAGTGCGAGTCGGACTCTCACACGATGGGTTCCGTACCTTAAACCGAAAAAACATTTTTTTGTTGTACGGTAAAAATTAAAAGGGCCCTTTAATTTTTTATTTTATTTTTTGCTGTTATAGTGGCAATAGAAATACACATTCTGTGAAAATTTCAAGTGTCTACCTATTACGGTTCTTGACATACAGCCCGCTGATAGACAGACGGACGGATGAACGTCAACAAACGAGACAGTGGAGGCTTAGTAATAGGGTTCCGTTGGTTCAGTTTGGGTACGGAACCCTAAAAACAGCACAAGCCTCTCAAAAATTTATTCAAAGTGACGTCCGCGTCGGAAAACTTTTCAACTCTAATCTCTCTATCAATCTTAGTTGTTAAGCAACGTATAATAAAAGTGGTCATCATAATTCGAAATCTTACAGCGAATCGAAGTGACCGCTACCGCCAGTGTGTGTGACCGTTCCACTACTTGCACACCTGAATAATTCATAGGCTACGTAATTAAATGTCTTGCCAAGTAAAAAATAATGACACCTTCCTGCAGGATTTCTTAATATATGATTTACTATTACGTGATACTTGAGAGTGGTTTGAACATACGAATGAATAAATTAATGAGTGGTTTGAGTGAAAAAGTTGTGTAAAAATGGATATGAAGGGTGTTTTAGTTACTGGTGATGTGTTTCCGCGAAAAGCTTGTTTTGCATTCAAACAATACAGCTTTTACTTGGTGCATGGTAATGAATGTTCTATATTTATTCCACATTACTTTTTTATCGCAAACGGTTGTCGGTCCAGGGTTGCGGAATTTGTTCGAAAGAGTCACCGCGGCCCTGGAACGCAAAGGGCTTTAGTAGAACATGGATGGGTTTAGTCAGCAAGAGTCTGAGTTCCGCTCCACCCAGACTGGAAGAAGTTGAAGTTCTTTGATTATTTCCCTTACCTAAAAAAAAACGGTTGTCGGTGGTCATAAATAATTGAGAAAGGGGGTTATAAGAATAAAACAGATTACTCCATTTCAAAGGGGCTTTTTGAGAATTTAAAACTACGAATGAAAATGCAGTCAACAAAGCATGGCTGCAAGTTTTCCGAACTTTATAATAATGATTTAAACAAAAATGAAAAAAAGAACTGATTAGTCCGGTTAAGCAGTAACCAGCCTTAGTGTGCTGAACTGCGAGAAGTCATCGTCAAAAAAAAAAAAACAGATCTATCATTTATATTGACTGTGACTATACTTAAATAAAAATCATGAAAACAAAATTAAAGAATTGTCTTACTGCATCGACCAAAAAATATGACCTATCATTACGAATTTGAATTGCGTTGAAAATACAGATCTTGTATTATTATGATGAAAAACACTATAATTGCATTAAGTGCATTTAAAATACACTGCATTAAGTTAAATGTCAAGTGCTATATGGTATTTCCTTTATTTTTTGCTTGCATTTTTTTACTAGTTGTAAATGGATTTTGTTTTGGACTTTATTATGACAAATATAAAAAATGAAAAGCTTAACTTTGAAGATATATAATTATGCTGTTATAGTAGGTACCTTGTATTAGGAGATTTTAATATTGTTTTATTTTGGTATTCAGGTGATTCCGGTTTGACTGGAAGCCGACCTTAATATAGTTGGGAAAAGGCTAGGCAGGTGTTGATTATTTTTTATTTGATATATCTTTTTTTATATATATTTACCCGTGTGACAATATTATGATCATCCTTTTATAAAGGATATTTTTATCTGTGGAGAATTTGTTTGATAACTTTGTCGCCTTGTCACATCGCACATTACATGACTCATATTATATTTCATATATTACAGTCATGGAACATTAGATGAGTCTCGCAGAACACTGCGAGAGTCATCGAATGTTCTATTCTTTAAAACAAAACACTTGCTATAACGTATAATTCCCGTCACAGATCATTTTATCGCTGTCCGCATAATGCAAAGAAAGGAGCCTTTTTGCGAACACACTCGAGTGTGACGTCACGTTTTTGCTCTAATCTACGACGTTACACCTCAGTGGGTTACAACCTTAGGAACAAGAACAGCAGTATAAAAAGCTCTTACATATTTATTTCAGTTTAATGGAACGTCGTTGTTTTAATGTTTTTAGATTTGTTTAACGAGTTGCATTGTATTTGTATAAATATAAAAAGAAGAGTGTAATACATTGCGTTTAAAGTAAAAAAAAAACTTTAGATGCGTTGCCCGTATCACCTAAAAATTGCAGGCTCCGTAAGATTGTAATATTTTTTTTTAGATTATAATTTCTCGATATTATGAAAAAGCGTTTTGTATTCAATAAATCCCATCCCAATTCAATAGTTTCCAATAGAGCCATGTCTTTTTAAGAAAAAATAGTTTACAATTTCACGCGATATTTTATAATCTTACGGCGTTTGCAATTTTCCGACACGACACCGAAAACTCTGAACAGAAAAGAAGGTAACTACCGCGATTCTACACCTATCTATCTCGCTACCGATAATTACTGATAGTGCTTGTGCTGTTTTTTTTTAATTTAGATCTGTGATGTTGGTCTGTGTTGATTGAAAATATAATACGTCACTGCCTTCCAGACTTCTAAGATTAAACAGAAAATATGCTAAGCAGAACAAATAAAACGTAGACAGTGACTAAAACAAGCAGAAAACTAAAACCAAAATAACATACCTTAATAAAACAATTAAAATCCAGTAAACGTTAAAAATAAGTTTGATATATTATCTAAAACTACCTTAATGTTAGATATTGAACGAAATAGCCCCCTTAAATCACTGATGCTCTAATTAATGCTCGAATTTTAAAGGAATACTTATAATTACAGCAGATTCCTGGATTACGGTCTGTAATCTTTTGCAATTTTCTCTTAATCGCCTGAGTTTAAAGTGACCAGTTACCAAAGACCCCGCGTCACTTTACCTTTCCTTGGTAAAACTGGTAAATTCTTCGGGGTGACGTGGTTTATAGGGGCCTTTTAAAAGTGGTTGTTTTAAATGGTACCTCGAGACATTTGGACTTATGTGATAATGCTAGGGCAAGATGGTAGAAATTTGATAATTCGCGGTTAGGGAAACGATCGTTTTAATAATCAGTTGGGACGCATTGTTGGTGAATTATCCTGTAGAACAGAAAATATGTGGAGTCGAACCAAGAACTTATTACATTTTTTTTATTAATTCTATTATATCAAAAAGTTTGTTTTTACGATAATCCCTTAACTTTATTTTTAGATTTTTGTACTTCTCAACAAGCAAAATCATTTTGTGGAAACTTTCTTTGGAATTGAGGAACTCACTCCCATCTAACATACGTGAATGTAAAAGTACTCCCATTTTCAAAAAAGCTGCCTCCATCTCTCTTCACTGTAATCCACTAGGTAAATATTATAATAGGTATCTATGTATTATTTTATTACAATTATGTATTTAGCTAAATGTATTTGTGTATTTTTTTTTGTATTTTATTGTACTTTGATGTATTTATTATTAGACGATAATATGTTTTAGTTAAGTAAGTATAGTATATTTAAGTTTCCTTCTCTGTCTCTTTACACTGTGAGTCTACGTATCTTATCCCACTCTCCTATCGCAGGTCTGCTGGAAAAAATTTCTAATGAAATAAGCAGTACCGTTGTGCTCTTCTCTCTGTATAAAATTTTCTTTTTTTAAGTATATTGTGTGGACATAAATAAATAAATAAATTTATGATTTAATTTTGTAAAATAAATCTTCTTGACCTTACAAAATACAAATAAATTGGCATAATAAAGTTACAATAGCATGTACTAATTGTATGAAATAGTTGCGAACGATGAGGACACTTCAAGTTAACGACGCACTGAAAATTGGACGTAATTATGCACAATTTAAATGCTAATTTTCTTACATCAAAGTCATTCACATTGCTGATTTTTCTGTAAAATACCTAGGTATTTGTTCAGACTTAAATTTTATACCTAGCAATTATATCTTGACTTTGGGAGTAATGAATAATTAAATACCAAAACAAATAAATGAATATGACTTGAATGGCCATCACAATGATTGCCGGTTAAATCCGCAGCTCAGTCATTGTTCTACTTATTTCAAATTCAGAACGTCATACACGAAAAACGAGCGCAAAAATAATAATCAACTTTAAATTTCACCAAAATGATTTTCAAAGTGACCTCGGCGCTTCTCCTCGGTTTTTATGGGTTAACAGCACCCAAGACAACCATTTATCATGGACCCGTCAAAATCTAATTGTGCCGCCTGGCTAACCACCGCATTGTGACCGTAATTATGCCCTTTATTTTTTTTACACAAAGAACTAAATCGACTTTAAGGATTTTTTGTTCGACGATCACCGAAAGACGCAATTTGGTCGATATTCCAAATATTTCACTGTGATATTTCATAAAAGTGATCGTCATTTTTATGATGATCCGCCAAATTCGATGATTGGATATTTTTTTGGTTATTAAATAAAAAATGTGGATCGTCCGAGATAAAACGATCGCGAGATGATTAGATTTTTTTCTTAAATCCATGCATTGAGGACACTTTCTATCTGTTGCGCGTACGCCACATTCTGTTCAAATTGTGCGCCCATCACTAATTGCTTGGGTCGTCGTTACGTAGACAGTACGACTTAGATTCGGACAATATTGATGAAAGCTCACGCTACTTTTGATATAATAGTGACTCTACATTGAAAATATGTCAGATATTGGTATTCAGCTGCATTTCGTTAAACTAGAAAACAACTTCAACATAAATAATTACTGATTAATAAATAATATGATACTAATATCTAGATACCTAAGTAGATTGATAAATTATTATAGATTAATAAGTCAAAATTCAAAGTTCCGCAGTTTCCAGTTCCCGTAGGTACATAGACAGACCTTTAGATTTTTTAAGTAGACAACAATAGCGAATGCCTTAACAATCGACGGACTGTTTTCAAGATAAAAAAAAAAAAACTATAAATAGGAGCAATTATAGGACTATTACTATTGACAGTCATTTTTTTTTAAATTTTGGTAACTTATCTTAAGGCATATCATTATACTATTACAAAGGCTGATGAAAAAAAATGCCACGAGCGAAATATCGGACAAAACTCTAAATACATTAAACATTATTAACTTAGAAGATGAAAATACAAAAAAATACAATCAGTTAGGGGTTGGGCAGAAAAAAATCGACTCCTGCGCACGATTCGGTTACAAAGCATTATAGTTCACGATTTTATAGATAAATTGGTAGCCATTTTATAAAATTACATGGTTTTAATAAAAGTAAGCAAGGAAGGCGTTTCTAATATAGTATTTTCATTAAGGGGGTGTTCTTGCATCTGAGGGAGGCGTTAAGGGTAGCTATTAGTGTACTGTACCGAAATTGGTATTAAGAAGCTTATATGAGAAAGAGAGGTTATGAATGCCTTTTTGTTTTGGGATTTGGTTACTTAATTTATAACCAAGACATCTAAGAATACATAGGTATGTGTTATACTCAGTCAAACGTGATTTGTATCTAGGTATTTATTAATCTTATTATTTTTGCTGCTGCTAATGCTGGTGATATATTATTATTATTTAATTGAAGTTTTTTTGTAAATTTGTTTCTTTATTCAAAATTATCCAACCCCTACAAATGTTCATATAGGTACCTGGAACTATCAGTATGCATGAATGTATGTATTAAAATAAAGTTTAAATAATCTCTGCATTTAACAGAAGTGTTTAGAATGCTTGTCACTATCAAGCATTAGACCAAATGAAATAGTTTAAGTATAATACAACTAAACACATACACTACCCAGTCCCCAAAATCCAGTATCCTATTAAAACTGATTAGATTCCCATTCCTCCATCTTGTTCCTTCAGACCAGAGCTATCAATCACTCCGTGTGGGATGACCCTAATTATAGGGATTAAAGGCACTATAGGTACCACGGTGGTACCAGGTAATGGTACCAAGCCGCCCCTTAATAGACCCGAAACGCGGGACAAAAATTGAACTTTAATTAAACTTGTTATTCGTCGTGTTATTAATAGTTTTTTTGAAAAAGAAAAAGAAAAAAAATATAGAATAAAAGATGGTTGTCGATGAATATGTTTGTTAGGATTTTGTGATATTTTTGTTGTAACCTAATTATTATGTAAGGCGACATATTGTTTTTGAACTGAATTTTTATCTTGCTTTAATTTGTGAATAATCAAAAAATATTAAATTGAAAGAAATCACTGAATATAAGGGCTTTACACAAAAAGATAAAGTTTAATTAATTAAAAGGCATGTTGGTACCGACTGCAAGTTAAGGCATAAATCTTGATCAACAACTTTAATTGATGACGTCATTCCAATAAATTTACGTATCGCAAATCGTGTATCTCACCACCTCGAACTGCAGTAATGTACCACACAAAAGTACCATTCTAAATAAAGTATACAATTTGACACAACCAAAAACCTTATTATAATCAGTCAGCTTTGTGAGGAGCTCGCGGCTAAATAATAACAGCCGCACGGGTCGATCTTTAAAGTTAAGCAACACTTGCCGAGGTTGGTCTATGGATGGGTGACCATCTTAACATACCGAGACTCCTCAGTGCCTCGGAAAGCACGTTAAGCCGTTGGTCCCGGCTTTCATTTGTAGATCTTTGGCAGTCGTTACGGATAGTCAGAAGGCAGATAATCTGACACCAGTCTTGCCAAGGAGTACCGTGTTACCCAGTTAATGGGTTGTGGAAATCTGGTAGGAAGCCGCTCCACGTAAAATACTGGTATTCAGCTGAATTCGGTTTGACTGGAAGCCAACCCCAATATAATTGGGAAAAGGCTAGGCAGATGATGAGTCAGTCAGCTTTTTGGATAAATACATTTCTGCTAAACAGTTTTCAGAGTGTTTCAAAATTTTCTTACGTGTTATTTATTCCAAAAAACTCACTATGTAAAAGCGAACACAATATATCACACAACTAAATCTAATCGATCTCAATCCACTAAAGTACGAAAACTCCCTGCTTGAACCAAAAACAATTAGAACAAAAAAAGCCTATTACATGCATTTAACGCGAAGAAAAAAGGCACAAAATCGGAGGCACAGGAGGGCTGTTATTTTTCGGTCACTATATTTCGGGAACGCACCTTGAAGGGGGTTAGTTAATTAAACATGATACGTCTGCGCCACGGGTCTAAATCTGAGGCAGCCATTACACCAGAGGTTCTCAACTTTAGGTGGTAGAAAAGAAAATAAGTTTTGCTTCACTAAAATGGTTATTCTCGATAGGTTGCTTTCCTTGAAAAAAAAAGCTATAAATATGTGCTAAGTAAGTAGGTACTGTATAGTAATACCCATTTACTCAAGAGTAGATCCAAATTATTTAGCTTAGTTCTTATTGAGCAAAGTCAGATAAAACTAAAATACGACAGCAAATCGCTACATCATCATTCCGATGTAGCATTTTTTATCAAACAGGCGCATCGAACTTTGAACACCCCAGAACTACGATTATTAATTGGGCGTAAACCCCGCGAGATTGGGCTCGCCTCCTGATACAGAATCGACTTTAATTCTGTTGATTACTCGTTTTCAATGGGAACTCTTTTGTTTCGGCCAAAGAAACAGTCAAGGAGAAAGCTAATTGAGAGTAACGAATCTTTTATTTCTTTTTGGCTTAAAACGCAAAGTATTAAGGATGGATAATATGTTTAAATTATATATTCAACAATTAAATGCTGGGAAACCACAGGAACATTAATGTCAATTTATTATTAAATCGAATGTCAGAAATAAGGGCTAAAGTTAAACAACGAACTAAAAAACAAGCCATTTATCGCGTCCACTATCCTGTCAATAATCATTATGAGAAGCCAAAAATAATGATGACAAAACATCGCCGACGACACGCGCAGTTAAACGAAAGCTTTCATATTCCCCAACAAAAATAGAAGGCAAATTGACAGATGACAAATAAGACCGTTAACACCACGGTCACGGCACCGAAAACCAATGACAAAAGACCCATAGATCAATTTACAAACCCTCTTTCATATTCCATCGAAATAAGAAGCAAGGGAGATGGGGAAGACCACAGTATATTGGTTGACGAAAGTAAATATTTCTACCGGGGCTAAATGTGATAAAATACATCAAGACATTGTCGTTAGAACAAGATAGATGGCCACATAAAGTCGGTAACACATTCCTTTGAACAAGATCAGAACAGACATACACAAACTGTTGTCGGAATTAAGGTCTGTTGTTCAATTGAATAGGACAGCAAATGAATGAAATCAAAGTGATATTAAATATAAACAAATGTGATATAGCCCTGAGGCTATCAGAAGCAATGTCATAGTGTAGACGTTTTAAAAGATGTTGTGCAATTTGAGACAGTCGCAAATGAGGTGAGATTAATGAATCTTCAATGCTGATTGACTTTTGAATGAGGAAGGTTTTTTATTGTTTTTATTTATTGAGTATTTTAATTCTTGCAGACTGACTTTGCAGTATGCATTCTAGATTCGTCTACGAAAGAATAATGTACACTAATGAACATACGCTTCTAAACAGGTATACCAAAAAAAATCCTAACAAAATTAAGAGGAAAAACAGTCAAAAGCAATGACATCAAAAAGCATACTCTCGAATTTCGCAGCACTAAAATACCGGGCCAACTACCGAACACTTTTATTTAATCCTGTACAGAGTACAATTGGAATGGACTCTCGGAATGTAAAAGCAACAACGATTGAGACAAAGGGCGTAAAGGTCGACCCTTCAGAGTGCATGGGTGTGGCGAACTTAAATTTTCGCATTGACAGCCGAAACGGCCCTCAGGGACTCCGAGACGTGCTTTTAGTGCCTTTATTCGTTATGGTTAATGCGGCAACTAGTTTACGAGCTGTACTGTTATTTGTGACCTCTAAGGGTACGGTAGCTGCCTCCACTAACGGCTTTTGTGCTATGAGGAAAGGTATTTCGAGATTTTCTGCAGGTATTGTTTAATTGATTGTGTTTGTGGCTTGGAAGTGTATTTTATGCGGGCTCTTTTTCGTTACAAGATACCTTTTTAGTTTTCAACTAAAATATTATGACATCAACATTATAATATTTCCGAAATTCCTTAAGGCATTCCATGTCAAAAAACTTGATAATATAAGCCAAATTTCGTATTCTTTTGTAAACATTTATTTGTTTGTAAATTGACTCATTACACCTCATCATTCTTGAATCTCAGTTTACAAAATATTGACCAACCCAAATTAATCTTGGTCTCACGAAACCAAATCTATCTCAACACCCATTTAGTTGTTATTAATATCATCTATTGTCGTGTCCTGAACTTTATTCAAAGCACCAACGTTTGTCACGTCAACAGAGGAATGGGATTGGCCATCAATCAATGCTGTACGAAAATTAGGCTTATTGTTCCAATGCCGCTCCCTTACAAAATGAGATCCCTTTGAGTCGTCAACCAGCGATGGATGATGTTTTGACAGATATTTTCGGTTCACGGGTCATTTAGTCATTGTTCGTCAACGTTTGAAGTCGTGTCGTAATGTGTTATCTGATTTTAAATGTTCGTTTCGTCTTGAAAGAATGGAGGAGATTATGTGCCTATTATGTTTTATGTAGCTATTGTGGTAAGGTAAATGGCACCTGAACTACAGGCTGTTGTGTGTAAAGGTCATTGGTACTGTTACAAGAAAATCCTTGCTTGTCTTTCTAGGTGAGCATCAAAGCGTATTTCTACTAGTGTTGGTTGTAGCTTGTTGGTTTAGGTATACTTCACAAGACTTATACTTATTTTGCCCCATTTTAATTGGAATTGGCTGGAAATTGTATCCTTCTTCTTCTTTTGGTATCTCTTATTAACAGAAATCGGAATAGGTGGACTATATTTACCTAATGTCCGTGGAAGTAAGTAACACAGTGTTGATAATACCTCCTCTAAAATCCCGGCAACTTACTTCCACGAACATTAGGTAAATATAGTCAACCTATTCCAATCTCTGCTTATTAGCAAAGGTTTAGCCATCAATTCTGAATATTTTTTTAACTGCCAACCAAGCAGGTTTATTTGCGGACCCATTTCTCTCAATTAAATCTTTAATGTTCCACAAATATTGCGTTGCCGAGCCACCTAAAGCAACAGCAATCCAGAATTATCATAGAAGAGTAAAAAAAAACAGAACTATAAATATAGAGTGCAGTAGATATATCTCTATAGCACAATATTCGATACGTCACCTGCCATTAGTCGTGTCGAGCTAAGCAATATTGACGGGTTCGTAACGACTATTGTCTTAGGAAGGGTGGCAGGCCTGTCCTTTTGGGGTTATCGAGACACCAATATCGTGATTATATTAGTTGCATGGTGGTTTGGTAATATTATTCGACACAATATGGTTAACTTTTCGCAATGTCAAAGAGTATTTCACCATTTTCTCCCGTTTTATATTCTCCTTTCTTTTGAATTTTGGGAAAATAATAATAATAAAAAAATGCAGACCATGCAAGATCCATATTATTCACAATAGGTATGTTAAAATAATAATAATAATTAATATACTCATTCACAGATTTAAAAAAATTAAGATATCAATAAATTCGGATTAAAGATCAATGAGTTACAAAAAAAACAATAAGTACTAATAAAATAAAAATAAATAGAAAAGGATAGTCTTGATTTTATGAAGCTTTTCTCCTTTTTAGTTGAAACATCCAAAAAACTGTGAATTTACGTCTACAAACTATGTTTTATCATAAAATTATGCAAATAAAAAACAAAACCAGCTTAACCTAACACAAAAACTGTCCCTAAGGCAGATACGACAACACGGCCACATAAAAATCAAAAAAAATTCTTCCCAACACTTATAATTACGCCAGCTCAAGATTAACAAAAAGCCACATATATCAAAACTCTTCATATCAGTCTTCGTCTATGATTTACTGGTCCAATTTGGGCCCCAAAGCCTTGGTGGACCTGTGGACATCGGGCTATCTGATCAAACAAGCCGTAAATAATACGCGGACTGTATTTATCATGGCACCGCCAAATATAAGTAATAGAACGATTTATTACCACGAAAATAATATTGCCCGAAGGTATTTTCGTTGATAGAGGCTTTGTTTGGATAATTTTCTATGGTATAACGACAATGTTATTTTTATTTTAAGATTTATATCCACATTTATATAGGTAGGTATAAAGCTTCTTCTCAGAAGAGTTTAAAAGACAATTTATTTTGATGGTGTGTGTTTTCTTAACACTCATTAATATGTGTGAACCTACTTGACGTAGTATCATCATGAGATGACTCAAATATTACTTGATAAACGTCAAAGCAATGTGGGTCTTAAAGTTTTGAGTGATCAGATTACTTCTAGGCAAGCGTTTTCAGGCGACCACATCATCCATTCCATCAGGTGAGATTGTGGTGAGATCAAAAAGAGCTCATAGGACCTAAAAATTCAAACCCACAGTGAGACTTAAAAAGAACTTAAATTCAAATACAAAATTTAAAAAAAAATTACCACGATTTCATCGCGCTTCGTATGGCCACGAGTTCAAATAAAAGTTTAACCTCAGCCACAAAACCGTTGACATAACATTATCCAATCCAACGTAACAGCAGCAACGCGCAGCTTACTATCGAAATAATTGATTAACACAAAGTCCCCACAAACGATTTATACATGAAGAATAGCCCGTCTTTGTTAAACAAATTGCTTACCCAGCAAAATAGAAATAAAATTAATGGTTATCGTTTAGCGATTACAACGTTACATGGGCATTATAATATGTTCACGATCTTTCACACGGGAGCTGACCCTGTGACCTAAGTTCTACGTCTATGATATTAAGCTTAGTACTGAAAGATAAATTTCGACAAGCCAAAAAAATGATGAGCCATTGTAAATGTGCTGGGTTCGAGGCTATGTTGAATTTATGCCAAAAAAAAAATGTCGTAATGCTTCAAAATGCATATGTCGCAGCCAACAAGCTTAATCAGCCGTTTCATTAAAAACCTAGCCTTTTATTATAGAGCCGTTTAATCTGTGATATAAGTGACATGGGCAAGTCATTAAATGACATTGAACCAAAGATGTCACTTAGGTCGCTGAAAATTAGGAGCAGTTAAATGATGAGGCTAGGCAACCAATTAAACGGCTGATTAAGCTATTTGGGCGACACATAAGCACGAAGTACTCAGGTTTAGAGCTATCTAAAGTAACACCGACAATCTCAGTAATTTTCTCGACTCGAGTCAAACTCGACTCAGCCTTCTTCGATCTAATTTCAAGTCAAGTAGGTGATAGTGTGTTATTGGTCGACATCAATGTCTTTGGTTAGACTTTTTTCTCGTTGTCATGGCGACTGAATCGAATGGAGTCGAGTAAGTTGCCTTGAAAAGTACAGAATACAGGACTTATAACCTAACATCGCTTGTATTGATTTAATAATATAGCTGCCACTTTAATATAATTTTGACTATACTGAAATGGGCCTGAGGAATTAGACCGACTTGCTTATATTCGATATATGAGAAAAACCCAATATTAAATTGTCGTCAAGTGAATACGTAACTTAAAAGTCCGCATCGATTTGCCCGAAGCAATGTCTGCGACATTCGGTGATAAATTTTATTATTATGACGCACGGAAATCATTACAGGTTTCGAGAATTGATGCGAGAGTCATCGATGAGTGATCAAGTACAAAGTTGTCACAGTTTTGAAATGGCTTCGTCATACGGTAAAAGTATTCAAATCTTGGGAGATGATCGTGGGAGTCCGCTGGATGCGAGAAGCAAAGGACCAGTCGAAGGCTGTGCTGTGAAGGCACTTCAGCAGTGGCAGGACAGTCTTTTGGCTAATATTATGATGATGGCCCATATTTTTGAGTGAACAGTATATTTTTGTCCGTTGACAAAATTGATCCAATAATACCGCAACACTTCTGACATAATGATTATGCTCGAAACCAAGATTAGGTAATCCTGTTCTATTAGGTATTATTTACGATATGAAAAATATATTTTCGACTTAACACATAGCCTGACTGATGGCGCTTACAATTTCTCAAATACCTAACAAAAGGATATTTCGCACAACTTCATAAGGAATTTACCATAATAAACAATTTACGACGCAAATATGACCACTCTAAACCGCTCAAAGGTCGTTCCCACCATGCGACAAAGAAAAAGTTAACCGGCGTTAAAAACGACCTGTGAGTACCTGCGACAGGAAAGACGATCGAGTGATTACATTAGCATTAAAACGGTCACACAATTACATTGTGATTAGTGTGTCGCCGACCACTGAATTCATTAGTTCAGCTCACCTGATTTTATTTAATTAAAACGTAAGAACGGTGGGTGGTTTAACCGTAGGTTAAGTTGAGGTTAAATGGGACTTTGTGGTTTTGATGTGAAGCGGTTTTTTGCTGTCAATGTTTTTGAGTCGGTGAATGTAGATTTTGTATGATTTGGGGTTAAATTGAAGAGTAGTTTTCTAATTGGCAATTTTATACGGTTGGAGATTTTGCCACTTCTTATTTTTAACCGACTTCATAAAAGGAGGAGGTTCTCAATTCGTCTTTATTTTTTTTTATGTTGTTTCCTCTTAACTCCGTCATTTATGAACCGATTTGAATGTGAAATAATATACTTTCTTACAAAAAAAGGGTTATGTTGTGGGGATCAATATAAAAATTAAATAAACAAAAACTTTTTTACAAAAAAATACAACCAATTTCCAAATAAGAAAAACACTGCAAGTATAAAATAACTTTAATTTCGAAAGTCGGTTTTAAAATACGAAGAAACAAAAAAACACCTACTACTACACGTGTCAATTAATAAATGAGTCTACTTTGTTGTCTTTCAGGGCTCGGACACTAACACTCTCAAAAATAATCAAGGCCTATCATAGAATAGCTCATCTGGTTATGACAGAATACGTCTTTATGATGAAAACACTTTAACAATTGTTCGCTTATCTGACACGGAATTCAACAAGCCTCACCATTTCACCATATACCTACCATTTAATTAACATTAACTACGCGGTGCAACCCACCTTTACGATAAGAAGTAAAAACGCACAAGTAAAATGTCTCGACGCGGGGGCACCGGAGCGTTGTGAGAACCTTGTCGTCGGTCACTATATGTTAATGTTTATAATTGGACCCTGCCAACTGGGCAGTGCATTTCTAATTATTATTTATTTTTGTATTAAATACGAGGAAAAAGTGAGACAGTAAAGTTGCTGCCATGAAAATAAGATTGCTGGGTAAGATTTGGGAATAACGGCTGGCTTACAAAGCTGAACGGACGTCTCCATTTGCCGTATTCAATATAATAATTAATTCCGTATGGTGACGGACGTAAATGAATACCACCATCCCATCACTTCCTGTGGCTGTCGTAAGAGGCGACTAAGGGATTCACCAGAGAATGGGCAGCATCATTTTCTGTGGTTCTGTGCATTGCAACAACCCAACCCGCCTGCCTAGTGTGGTGATTATGGCAACCAGGGGGGGTTGCCAGAATCCCCTCCTTGGGGGAGGCAGGAAGAACACATAATTATGCTTATTTGCCTGAATTAGGTTAAATCTGTGCTTAAGGCTAGGTTTTGCTTATATTAACTTAAAATAAATAAATTATCAATGAATCAGACTAAGATAAAAACTTAAATTAAAGGACAGATCATGTTTATTACGGATAGAAAAAAGATCGCCAAAGTAAGAACTCGTAAGAAAAATAAAAACTCATATTTGGCGCTTATACAGTCACCCTGTTAAACCCACACCACAACCTTAAACGTTCTTTGCCGGAATAAGGTAGGGTTTTTTCAACCACCCTCGACGCACGCCCTGAGTTTTTAGGGTTTCTTTATAGAGAAATGGTCTTGCTCTTGTCCTTGATCACGATCGATTAAAAGCGATGGATGAGGTCTATGATGGAGCGAGCGTGCCCAGAAGTTGCCTGTTCACACTTGCTTTGAAGGCAGACGGGTTATATGTGGAAGGGAACACAGAAACTGGCAGAGAGTTCCATACTATGGCTGTGCGCATAATAAATGTAGAGGAGAAGCGCTGAGTACGACTAGTCGGGATATCAACCAAGTACGGATGGTACCCAGCAGTACGTATGATATTCCGGTAGTAAAAGGGCGATGCTGGGATCAGGTCGTGAAGTTCCTGTGCACACTCTCCAAAGTGTAGTCTGTAGAAGACCGACAGGCAGGCAAGACTACGCCGATGAGTTAGGGTGTGAAGTTTAGCCACCAACGTCTCGTAGCCTATAAGCCTTTTTGCTCTGTGTTCCACCGAGTCCAATGCAGCAAGCTGGTATTTTGTTTAGCCATCTCATAAGTGGCTGCAATACAGGAATGGACTTGTGATTTGTATAGACCTAGAAGCTGTTCAGATGTGAAGTATTGCCTCACCCTATTTAGGATGCTCAGCTTCTTGGCTGCAGTCTGCGCTTTTGACAGTTATTGAAAATATTGGCCAAAATCATGGCAAAAGTAACGGTAACACGTTGATTAACCACCCACTTCGATATCAATAGCCTATACACGAACAGACATTGTCAATCGATTTTTATGCAATGAAACAGCTCGTTGCATTCAAGAAATGTGGAATATCTCACGTAATTATTAGTACGTGTTAAAGTTCTGAAGTCGCGACCGCGTGCCGGAAGACATAACGTTGGAAGGCCTCCCACAAGGGGGACCGATGACCTGGTGAGGGTCGCGGGTAGCCGATGGATGCGAGACGCACAGGACCGGTTGTTGTGGCGACTTGGGGGAGGCCTATGTCCAGCAGTGGACGTCTTTCAGGTGATATGATGATGTTATAACAGATGTTTTGAAGCAACCCGCTCTAAAACTCAAAAAGCCAATCGCAGACGAAATCGAATCGAATATTTACTACTGTAGTAATTTAAAAAGACAGACGGTAAAATTAATTTCATGGAAAAATAATGTTAAAGTTGCGAAAGCTGTTAGTCAACGGTGGGAGACTGACAATGATAATGATGAAGATGATGAAGGAACTTTAGCAACAAGTTTTTAACTCTCTGAAAAGGTAGGTTGTAATTAGGCGCAGACTCTTGAAGAAGAAGATTATTGATCTAGTATTAAAGGCGGCACACTAAACGAACTACAATGTAAGGTTACATTACAGATTTACGATGTACCGGTATAAGAGGGGAACACACTGTTGTAAAGATTAAATTTGAGTGCAAGTAATTCTTTTTTTAAATTTGAGATGGGTTTGCTCTATAGTAGGCGCCAGATAATCGTGGAATAACGGTCATTGACCCACCTACAATTATTAACATTTTTAATTTGAAAAACGGAATTAATGACACAAAGCTGTCCCGAATCATCATCTCTCGTGATCCTTAACATTGTCTAATAATGAAAAACGATTCATATTTAATTGTTCAGGTACCTATGAACAGTTATTAGGGAAAGGTCAATATACTTTTTTCCACATTTATCTGGCGCCTACTATAGTGACTCTAGTCTAGGTCATAGATGACAGAGACAAAGTCGACGATGGAAGAAGCCTGTTCACTCTAACTTTGAAGATAAATTGTATAAAAATACATTTTTTAAAATGTTATCAGGGGAATGGTTACGAGACACTAGATCTAGAATGTATTGTAATATAATATACTTTCAATTAATATTTCTAGATGCTTCTCTACTGTGACCTATTTCACAGGATTAGTGCATATTTCCGGGATAAAAGCAGCCTGTATCATTAAGCGACAGTGTACCTTCATCATCATCTGCCTAGCCTTTTCCCAATTATATTGGGGTCGGCTTCCAGTCAAACCGGATTCAGCTGAATACCAGTATTTTACGTTGAGCGGCTGCCTACCAGACCTCCACAACCCATTAACTGGGTAACACGCCTTGGCAAGACTGGTGTCAGATTATCTGGCTTCTGACTATCCGTAACGACTGCCAAAGATCTACAAATAACAGCCGGGACCAACGGCTTAACGTGCTTTCCGAGGCACGACGGAGTCTCGGTACGTTAAGATGGTCAACCATCCACAGACCAACCTCGGCAAGCGTTGCTTAACCTTAAAGATCGACCCATGCGGCTGTTATTATTTAGCCACGAGCTCAGTACCTTACTATTAGTAAAACTATATTTGCTATAGAATCAGAACCGCTGCTCTGCTCCTTCTATTTTTTTTATTATAAGCTATTTCAGTCTATCCAATGGTTCTGAGTTAAATATTGCTAACAGCAACAAGCAATGACTGTACCCTAAAAATTAAGATTTGTGTAACTATTTTGGTGTAAGTACAATAAACACTTTTCTACCCTTTTTTTCTTAAGGATGACTTGTTCCGCTCTGGGTAGAGTGGAAGGGCGTGTCAGACTCTTACTGACTAAAACCCATCAGTGTTCCTTCCAAAGCCCTTTGCGTTCCAGGGCCGCGGTGACTCTTTCGAACAAATTCCGCAACCCTGGCAGGGTCTGGCCCTAGCGGGCCCCGCCTTCTATGCTGACATCTCTTTGAGGCGCGCGCTGTCTCTAGACCTGAACTTTCACCGTTGAGCTTGGTTGATGTGCACTAACCCTAACTACAAGCACTTGGCAGTTTTTACACCCTCAGTAATAGTCACTGACTGTCGTCGGGTTATACGACCGTACTCAGTGCTAATTATGATTTACTTGCTTGTTTTACGGTGTAGCTAGCTGAAATTAGCCATTTTTAGGGCTTACTGGTTAGGTTTTTTAATTTATTACAATAGCTTTGGCGGTGTCCTTAAAAAGATTTTGAATTTTTTGCCCACTTCGTAATGGTTCGACACACTAAAAAAATAACAAAGCTTATGAATATTTCGTAACATTATTATAAATATTTCTTTAAAAACATTTTCTAATGATCTATCACCCCGGTGTAGGCAAATAATGCAAGTTTTGTTCGAAAACTTGAATTTTCAGTAAATATATATTTAGACCACGTTATATGAGAATAACATTTTGAAATTTATAAATTTTCGAATCACAGTTATTTGAAGCGAAGGGTTGCTGGGTTAATTGGCTGTTGTAACAGACGTAACTTAAAAAAAAAACACGAAATATTATGACATTCACAAAACCCATTAATTACTCAAACAATTATTTTGTTGACAAGAAAATAACTAAGAGATAATAGAAAACCCAAATAAATAATTTCCAAGTCGATTGAGACCGAGGAATACTATTTCAGTCCTTTCAGTCACATTTTTCAGCGATAATGGTTGTCAAAAAGTCAAAAATGATGTGTCACTGAAGTGTAGGAATGGTCAGAAGTAGTCAGTCTCTAACATTTTGGCAATGACTATATATAATGTCACTTTGTCTAGAACCTTAAGTCCGAAATTTCAGACGTATGGTAGGTGCCACATAAATGTGCAATAACAGTCAATGACCCACATACATTTATTGACTTTCTTAATATCAAAAACAGAAATAAAGACATAAAGCTGTCCTGAATCGATTTCTGTCGAGATCCTTTACGTTCTCTAGTAATGAAAAACAGTTCATAATTTATTGTTCGGGTATCTACGAAGGGATGTTAGAAAAAGGTCAGTGTACTTTATTGCAAGATTATTGGCGCCTACCATAGTAGTGACTACGTGTTTGGGAAACAACCTACAAATGTTTTCTATTCAATAATCAATCATAATCAAACATGTTAATTTTATGGATAATTATCGAATGTTGTCGGCGTTTATATCCGGTAAAGGGAAAATAAATTAATAATGTTGCTGATGAAGTTATTATTGAAACTGGTTGGGTATAGTTAGGCTGTGATCGAGTGATGTGCCGCCATCATTGTCGGTGTCATAAAACCGTTAATTAAACGAAAATCTGAGGCGATGGCAAGGTGTGTGGAGAAGTATTGAAGAGGCTTTTGCTATCGGGCAAAGAAAACCTTAAGAGTTTATCATCAGACTTATGTATTAGCCGGTACAAAATTAAATAAACAGTTCAAATTCCACTCGCTGCTTAGCATTTTATTTCCTTTTTAAGGTTTCGTATACGAAAGGTAACCAACGGAACCCTATTAATAAGCCTCCGCTCCGTCCGTCTATCTGTCAGCGGACTGTATCTCAAGAACCGTAATAGGCAGACAGGTGATACTAGAAATGTGTTTTTTCGGTTTATGGTACGGAACCCTTAGTGTGAGAGTCTAACTAGCACTTGGCCGGTTTTTTTTTATTTATCAAAGTTAAAAAAAACAACATCACATTGTGGTTGTTTTAATTTTTGTGCCTAGTATTATAAAATTGTAACTTATTTTGGCAAGGGCGGGACATAATACTAAACGGTGTAAGTGAGCCACGGATTGAAATAGTTTGGGAACCCCTGGCGTAGCCTTTTCCCAACTATATTGGGGTTGGCGTCCAGTAACACCGGATTCAGCTTAACACATACATATATTTAGCTAAATACATACTGTATTACCACAACCCAATAACTGGATAACATGGTACTTATTGGCACCACTGGTGTCATATTTTCCGTAACCATCCGTAGACCTTAAAAACTTGTAAACAAAAAAATGGTTCATCGGAAAAGCGTAAATTAAAAATATAAATAACTGTTAATAGTTTTTTTTTTTTTTATTTAGTTATATTTTTTATTTATTTACTGTCTGCACTTACAGTAAGTACCAACATGTGCAGAGAGTCGTAATCTCATATTATAAATTAGATATTGCATACACGTCATTATTATTGAATGTCAAATCGGATTAACAATTAAATTATCCCTAACCTAATATTCATATGTGAAGTGTTCAATAATTTGCAAAAATATGTATCGCACTGACGTTTGATGTTAGAGAATCCCGCCATAAGCTAAATAATTTTCGTGTTGTTTTTTTATTAGGTAGATATTCTTTATGCGATACTTACCTTTACTTTTTAATTCAGTTTCAGTGATTTTATAAAAGTTGATGGAAAGGAAGGAAGCTCAATTATCGCATTCAGAAAAATCTTTCTTTCCTATTTAATCTACGGAACCATATAAAATCGATAGTCCGCCACACACCTAACAAAAATAACCGCGCATCGCACGTTTAACCCTAAAACGGTGTGGCGTGACCGATGTTAGGTAACTTCCCAAGTTTCCTTCCGTGCCACCGGTGTTATGGACCGAGTCCGTCCTTCCTCGTTGCGAAAATGCATCATGACCCTATTTACGGATGCTTATCGCGGGTAGCTCATATTTTGTGATAAATTTATGAGTCAAGATTGGGATTTTGTGTTTTGGTAGCGTTATTCTTTTGTTTTTGTATTTAGGAGCGACCTTTGCGCCATTGTCGACGATGCCGTGAAAGATTTGTTCAATAATTCTAACTCGCGGCCCTCATGTATGACATATTTTTATTTAACCTCGTGTTAGAAATTAACTGTGAGTCAATACGCAGGTAACTCAGGTTTGTGCAAGCGGTTCTTATAAGAATAAGTTTTAACATAAATATAATTTACGTAAATTGATTCAACATTGGAGTTGAATCACCTCAAAAGTCGTCACAGATGTCATGATACCACAAAAATTAAATTAAAATAAGAACTTTAAAAAAACAATAATTAAAGTTGACATTAATTAAACTAACTAGCTGACGTACGTTGTCACAGTCAGTGAGTCTTTAATTTTAATTAGTAATAACTTTTAAGAACAGGTTACGGAGCACTTAACTAGGGTTGTAACTTGTAATGTATCTTTGATTTCGATTTCGCTAAATTTTCGTGGTGGGCTTCCAACCAACACCGTCTGTGTGTCTGTCTGTGGCATCGTACCTCCGAAACGGATGAACAGTTTTTTTTTTTACTATTGATAGGCTTGCGTTTGACTACTATATCACCTGATGGACGCTTAGTTAAAAACTCTAACCGCCTTTAGATATTGACATAGTACATAATACTTGAAAAAAAAAAATGTAAAAGGGGACAAAGACGAAAACAATTTGTGTGTTTAAAAGTTAAGTAAAATTATATTTTTTATTTAAATATATTTTTTCTTGGTTAACCTCCGCTAATAGCCTTCGTTACATCTGTAGTACCTGTCTAATATATAATTATAAAATAGAGGAATGCCCTGGACATAAGAACAATCATTTTCATTAAGTTGACATTAATGGTGACTCTCGTGGGAAGATCTGTTGCCGATACCGATTATACTAAAGAATATTTCTTTTATTACTTTACTAACAATGAAAAAGTGATGCAATTGAATAAAAGGTGATCTGAATGTCATAAGAAGTTGTCATGACCAAAGACGTCCAATGTCCTTTTGAAGGCCATGCCAGTTATAACAGTCGTTTTGATTGAGGCAGGCTGAGTCGAGGTAGAGTCGAGTTGGGAAAATAACTTAGAGTACCTATAGATGTAAGGCCTCCTCCAAGTACCATCATTTTTTTTTTTTTTTTTTAGCAATAAAGAAACTACTTATTTTTAATTTTCTATCTGTGTTCTGTATGGTGTCGGACGTAAAAGAACAGCACCATCCCATCACTTCCCGTGGGTGTCGTAAGAGGCGACTGGCGTTCTCTGGTGAGTCCCTTGACTCACCAGAGAACGGTCATCAGCATTCTCTGTGCATTGCAACAGCTACACTGACGCCATAATTATATTATATCCAAGTAGAATTTAAAATTACCACACTAAATCCCGAACTAAACTCCTCATTTCTGCCTTCTTCATACAAAGAAGAAACAATTTCAAACATAACCCACAAAGTCCATTCCTAAAAACAATGAGTGCAATAACAAAAAGTGCACAAAAACTAGTGCACAAGAGACATTGCTTTATTCTCGCCGTCAAACAAACGGTGATAGGATCCGCGGTGTACCACCTATCACTTTTTCTATTACCCTGGTACGCCGAAGTGATGGACAGGGAAAGCGGAAGAGTCGTCTTGGTGACAAAAAGAATGGATTAATATAATATTATAATTTATATCAAAATAATACTTGTTATACAAAACCTTCTGGATATGCTGAGGTTCTTGCGTTGACTGTTCAACACAAAGACACAGCCATGTATAAATTAGGAGGTACTTATCCAAACTAGCATTATAAAAGCGAAGTGAGTTACTGTTTCACGCCTAAATCCCCGAATTGATTTTGATAAATTTTGGTACTTTTTGGCTAGATGGGTCTCTGGGGACTGTTACAGGCTACTTCAATGCAAGAGAAGACGCATGCAAAAGCTAGTTATTTATACAACTAGCTTTTAATAAGGAAAAGAGCTGGACGTCAAGAAGAAAGGCCTTTGCTGAATAATAAAACGATGCAACGTGATAGTAGCCAGATGCAAACAGTTTGTTTGCTTAAATGATCAAAACACAATAGATGGAGTCAAATCCTTTAAGACGTCTGGTCTAGTCTTGGGATTAACATCAGTTTGAAACATTTCAAGTGCATCAAAAAGAAAACCAAAAATGTAAGTCCTAATACTATTCCCGCATTTTCTCTGTCCATAGCCATCAACAGCACAGTACAGTTGCGCAAGAGTCGCGGTGACCACAGACCGAAACATATACATATTTATGAGGTGACTTTAATACACAATTTCTATGTATTATCTTTTAGTAATGCAGGAAGTAGGAGTGAAGATGTTAACGGTAGGTGACTAGCTGCTTCTGATTTGGTGATATCGTTTAATTGGACTGATTGTTATCTGGGTGTGTTTGATACTGAAGGAATTTAAAAAGCAATATTAGGTTACGAGCGAGACTGACTTGCAATTCAGTTAAAATGGCTTTTGTGGTAGCTATATCACAAGAGCCATTTTATTTTTTTCTGCTTTTACGAGAGCAAGGCAACACATAATAATTATGTCTTGATTTATAAGTATTCATAAAACTCTACAAATATTAAAGGGAATAATATTGACGCTTACATAATTTTAAATGAGCAATTAAAAATCCTATCATCAGCAACTACAAATTTATTTATTAGAGATAATAACAAACATATAACTACTGACTTAGGTACTTCTCAATTAATCTATGCTTACAATCTACAATCAGAAAAACCAGCTATTTAATGTCAAACACAAAACGTGTCTGCTACAAATATAGATGACTTAACTAATAAATTAAGAGGTTTTCCATTACGAATGCTCACTCATATTTTGACATAACATTAAGTATTGACTACGTCACTATTTCAGAGAATCATCGTCTATTAGTTAAGAGATCGAATAGTACCGACAAAGTGTTTGATTTGACAGCTCGAGATGTACCCTCCAAAGGTAATTAATAAGCAGATACAACCACTTAAGATAAGTAAAAATATTTTCATCCCGAAACTGCACCGGATATAGATCGTATCGGCATGACAAAGCGTGGCGCCAAGAAACTTTTATCTCTACCTACACAAAACTGAACCATGTCTCCTGTAGCGTTGAGTTCAGATTAGCTTGCATCCTATTACACTTTACCAATATCATCACCTGTCAGACCAAAATCAACCGCAAGTCGAGCTTCATTAAGTACAATTTTACTCATTACTCGTTCCATTTCATTAACTTCGAGAGATTTGTCAGCAACATTGTCGTCTTCTTCGACGTTAGACTTTATTGGCTCAGCTAAAGGTTCATTTTCAGTTCTTGTGTAATCTGAAGTGGCACAATCAGAATCTATTGATGCTTCTCTAAAAGCTTCAGCCATCTCAAGTGCAGGTGGTATGACTCCTGTGTCTCCGAAAATAAATGAAATGGTCATTGTGAGATAAGATTTCTCGGTACTCTATAATGACTGATATAGCAATGCTTTGAGCGAAGGAAATTCCATTCAAGAGTGAGTATTTTTAGACTGTTTTAATATTGACGAAGAATTTTAAGAGCAAATCACACATATTAATTGACGTCTGCTCTTTTATATGGCACTACCTGTTCCTAAATTAGTAGAGGCGGATTGGTTTTTCCTGATTAAGTTATTTAAAATTTGTGACAAGTAGGTACCCATTTCTTGGTATTATGATTATTGGTAGGATCATGTTTGACTACCATCTCACTGGATGGTTAGTAACGGTGAGGTAGACAATGGAGCACGCATTCTTAAACACAATCTATTCACTCTTGACTTCATTCCTGCAGTGGCACTAAGCCCTTCTATTATTCAATTTTCGTAATTCTAAAATACTTTTTAAAACGGTTGATCACGAGATATTTTCGGACAGCGTTCGTCAATCGCATTTAATTTGGAAGTTTCGCATTCGTCCCGCTACTGCTGTCAGAATGCCACTTGTCGCAAGCCTCAGGTATGAATTTTTGCTGATGTTTCCACATCAGCAAAAATTCGGACCTGAGGCTGTATATCATAATTTGAATTATTTAATGAGGACTTTCCTAAAGGAAGAAACTATTTACCACTTTCCAATAGAATAAAATAAGGCTGTGAAATAATACTGTTTAATGTTAAAATAATTTTCAAAATAACTTTTACAAAAAATGAAAATGGACAAACACACAAGTAGTTCCAAGATTGTACACAGTGATTAAAAAAAAGAAAAACATAGGTAAAAATAATGTTAAAAAAAAAACAAAACACTACGTATAAATTGGAACCTCACATACAATAAACAATCATAAAAAAATAGGGATTGATTTAATTTGAATACATCGGAATTCACTATGATAGCAATACAAAAATATGTCAATACTTATGGCTGTAATAATGAAAACTGATGAATTCATGTTTTGTTAATTGGTTTTGTTTTCATGAAATACCAGAAATATCGCATAGAAAATATTTTTGAACAGCTTCATGTAATACAATAATTCTGATAATATTTTAGCTTACATAATTTCATTGAAATCAAGAAATGGAAGATATATTGTAGCTTTTTTTAAGGATGGTAAATCATCAAAATTAATTACTCTTTCAGCTCTGGGCGCAGCCGAAGGGAGTATCAGAACGCAAATTAGATGTGATTTTGACAGATTGCGACTGATCCATTATGACTATACAACAATAGGGAATATGCATGAAAACAATATTTATTATCCATACAGTTTATCTAAAAATATACAAAAATATAATACTAACACTGAAGTTAGAATCAAATTAATCGAAAAACAAACGAGATATAACTATTTTAAACAAATTATCCGTCTCTCTCGCGGCCGTTTTCTATGGCAGCTGTATAGGCGACATAGTATTTGACGTCAAAGTTCGTATCGGACTTCTCTTTCTAATTGTTATCTTTGAAGCTTTTTTGAAGGTATTTAAAAAAAATCATAATTGTTAATTAATAATTGTTAGCTAATAAGTATTTCATTTTGCAAATAAAAAAATGCACGCATATTTCCTATTCCATGAACTGGAATTGCCTCTCAGATTATAATAAACTTCTAGTAATATCATTTTTCGGCAATTCTTATCGAAAGTTATATTCCTTAATAGCAATAACCCCTACACTTGCCCGGGAAAAATCGGGCACACAACGATCGTTCTCCCGGTCAATCGCCTGTAATCCGGGCTTATGCGGGCAGGCCGAACTTACGCGTGTTGTGCCCGATAATGGGCAATGCCAATCATTGGCGTTGCTGCCACACCGTCCTTTGTTTTTCTTAAGGGTCTGTCAATTGTGAAGGTGTCATTAGATAGGGGATGTTTTTATACGGTGTTTGAATGAGGTAAAAGTAATTGGTGCAGTTGATGTGGCAGTTACATTCTTTGAAATAACATGCCTGTTTTGCGTGACGCCTTTTGTCTTAGTAAATTTGACATGTACAATGTGCCCATAAGTAGTTCTGTGAATATAGTCAGCCATATTTTATGTCAAAATTATCATATCTACTTATACATCCCAGAGACGTTTAACAGATTCATTTTATTTACAGAATTATAAATATATAGCACTTCGCCCACGACTTCGTCCGCGCGGATTTGTATTTGTATGTATCATCAATAGTTTTCGCAGCGCATGCGATGAAAGACATTTTATGACAATTTTTTTAACACCTTGTGTTACATTATTCAAGTTTTAGAAGGGATCCCTAATTATTTCTGGTAATAAATATAGCCTATGTTACTCAGTGAAGATGTAGCTTTCTAACGGTGAAAGAATTTTTAAAATCAGTTCAGCAGTTTTTGAGCCAAATCGTAACAGACAAACAAATATGTCCTCTTAGTAAAATAATTTAGACAAATACTTAATTTTTTTTGTAGGCAGCTGTATACTGTAGATACCAATACCAAGTATGTCTCTGTCACCGGATAATTGCAAACTGTAAGATTCTTGAGAGATTGTAAATTCTCGATAATAGTCAACAGAACATTTACAATATTATCATGATTATTTTAAGTCTTCATAGTACCAGGTCTACAATTTATCCGTTTTGGTGTGATATTAACAGTGGTAACTTGGCCCCTCATCGATCTGTGTTGGTGTGAGCTCACATGTACGCCAGGAATAACGTTTACAATCTCTCAAGATATTTTACAATCTTACGGAGTTTGCAAATATTCGGTGGCATTCTTAGACATCGAACTTTCTACTAACTAATAGTTATTTTTTTGCTTTGCGATCTGTCATATAAAATGACGTGTCGCTCACAATCGTATTTAGTACCAAGTTAGTACATGGATACTAACACATTAGTACACACAGTACCTAGCTAAGCACTTAATGCCCCTCACAGCAAGACCTTTAATTTAAGGTAAATTAACGAAATTGTCAGTGACAATACTCCGTTTCTTATTAATTAATAGAAGATAAGTGGCTCTTCAGATATTTGTCTAAAGTTAATCGTAGTGGAATGTTTGGGGAATTCTCGTTGTACAAAGGGCAGGGGCGGGCGAAAGCTTCGGTCGTCTTGTGACTTTGAGGCTTTGAAGTAAAGTGATATAACTTTGAAATTGAATTTTATGGAATTTTGTAACGAATTTAAATAGTTATAGTTTTTTTTTTGTTATTGAACCTTAACATTGATTATGTTTTAGTTTCTACAGCGAAATAAACTCTTCAATTCTGGAGTAGCAGGGATAACTAAATTAATAGTAGGTATTTTCTCTATTTCCCATGAAAGCTATTACATTTTACATAAATCCTTACTAATATTTTAAATACGAAAGTGACTTTGTTTATTATGGTGTCACGGTGAAAATCGCAATAAAATTGCGGGCATTACCTAGTACGTAATATATCAATTAATTCATCATTTTTCAACATATTTATTCTGAAACACAAAAATTGTTTTCAGAATATATGACCTCGACTTCTAAACGGGGTAAAAAGAAATTAACACATTTTAGTAACAAGGTCTTTTGCAGCCAATTTTCTGTTTATGTCTAACGTTACTGAAATATCCCTCTTCAAACAGTGTGAACAATGTACGTCTTAATAGCTCAAATTGTTTTGTTTTTTTGTAGTGTTCAGGATCTAGGTATACTGGACGCAGTTTTTAATTTTTCCTTTTGTCTCTAATATTCATTATGTTCAATGTCATGCATACCTGTCATTTGCATGGTTACTGAAATGCCGATTTTGAATGTAATTTTATGTGAATTATAAGTGACAGTGCTGTTGGTGTGCTTATTATAAATAAATAAATAAATAAATATAATTTCATAAATTACCTACTTCAAAAAAAAAACCAAGCTAACTTGACTTACCCCACTTCATGTCTCTCCCTGGTCTTATGGACCGCAATCAATGTCCACTTGACTGGCACGTGACACGAGCCCTTATATCCAACTAATTAGATATACACTTAGTGTGACAGACAGACACACATTAATATGTTGTGTATGTGGCCTTGTTGGCGAAATTATTCTTTTATGAAGGAGGAGAAGAAGGCTCAGAAATTGTGGTGAAGATTTGCTGTGAAAGAAAAAAAAAATGTGTTTAACCTTTTAGCACAGAATATTAGAGCATGTAATCCCATTAAATTTGGACTTTTTGCCATCGATCATAGAACGTCAATTTGTCAAGCCTAATTGGAATATCCCTATAATAATAATAATAATAAGTATAGTGAGGAGGTTCCTTTCTCTGGAGCCCTAACCACCGGTAGCTTGGACCCTGCTCCCGACATCGGTGGAATATTACTTTTTATATTTTTAAAATGTTGTTATTTGTTACAACTGTTTTTATAAAAAGAAATATTTAAAAATATAGTTGTGTGTAAGTTTAAATGAATACACGAAATAATAATAATTCATTTATTCATCAAAGCCATACAGAAGTAATAAAATTATAAAAAGGCTTAAATTACAGACAATTTGCAAAAGTCTAAGTCAAAGCATTTATTTCAAATAAACCATTATCAGGTACTTTTGAATTGTCAAAGTCAGTCCGTCAAAAACATGAAGCTATTTGTACGTTCGAAAGCGTAGATCTCTATGGAGAAGAACGTGCAAGAAACTCCACGGACATTCTTTTAAATCATTTTATGTTTACAAAAATCCTGGTTACATTAACCTTGTTGCTTCTATATATGAGATCAATGTAAAGATAGAAAAAAAAACAATTTATAGTATCAAATATTAAAATGAGGCAGTGGCAACTAAGGGATGACCAGTCTCCACTGACGGCACCCGTTCACGAACATGACGCGTGCATCAGCACCATTCAGCTCAACCATTTTGAGGGGAACCGAATGATCCGATACACGCGCCACCATCAGCGAGACATTGGAGTGAGTATGACACACCCTCAACTGCCCCCGCTATTTCTTGTCAAACAAGGAAACTATGTGTTAACATAATGGTCCATGGTCCTCACATTTACAGAACTTGGAATAAAAATTGCTTCTACATTATATAAAACTATGAATATCAATCTGAAAAAACAGAAAAAGTTAAATGTAACCCTGACTTCTAAACTAGGCAGATGCCTGTATCTTAGAAATCAGTGTCCCTCTAAGAATAAAAAACAAATTATGAGCATGCCCTGAAAGTGTATCGCCCTTTTTACCCTAATTCCAATAAGGCCGTCTCGTTAGTTTTTCTCTAACTTTATTGTTTCATCAAATTATTATTTGTATGATGGCATAAGCTCGGCCTGACTTAAACTCAACTGGCGATACGAGGACACCTATATCTTATCTCACCTACCTATGAATACTTATACCAGAGTTCTCTACCTAACTCTTTAAGGAATACAGGCCCCATGTTATGACAATAAACTGAAATATTTGATGGTAATAATATTTCGGTTTATTGTACTTTAAAGCCCGAATACAATCAATATTTGTGTTATTTTGAAACGAAAGCATCACAATTTAGTTCGCATCCATTTTTAACGAGAATGTTCCAAAACCGGACGAAAATCACAATCACCGATTTGCTGACGCTTTGCCACTTCAGTTTCACAAAACAAATAAATGTTTCATGTTCACAATTTCACCACTTACCATAGCTTTCATAAGCCATGTCAGTCGGCATCCTTCACACAATAATTTTGCAATAACTTTGTCACAGATAGCGTTATCATGCCATCGCTGTTATCAGTGGAGTGTCCATCGATTTATTGTCATTTAATATTGACTGTTTATCATTACACCAGTGTAATCACGGCGCACTGGACTTGAGAACACTTGGTTGGTTCTCACGGGTGTGGGACGTGATTTTTTAGATTGTCATTTTTGGTGATAATTATTATTATTATTTGTTTTTTTTTTTTTTAAACTCTGCCCCACACTAGGAATTTCTCCTGTATCGTGGGTGCGTTTACAAACATACAAAGTCACAATGACAACTAATTGACACCATCAGTATCTATGTAGTGCTGAAAACACATGTATAATATAAAAGATAAGAAGGAAAAAAAAAATATTTTTTTTTGAAAAAGACATTTAACAAAATAAACTAAAATTAAAACTTACTACATAAATAAGGAATTTATTTAGTTAAAATGAGCTAGCAACACAAATAGACCTATTTGAGGCCATAAAGGGCCTCCTATTGCATTTGTAACGATGCAACATTTTAAAAGTAAAATATCGTATGCGCTGGTATATTTATAGCATTTCCCAATGATCTCCAATCTCCAATGTAATTGTCATTTTCATGTTATCATCGTCTGATTTTATTTTTAGGTTCCACACATAGACCGATCACACTGTAAAAATCTTTTCATTTTTACTTTACCAAATGACAGAAAATAAAACATATTATTAACAAAGCTTTTATCCACACTATAAATTAACAAAAACAAAAAAGTAATAATTTGGAAGTTACTCTGTTCTTAAAAACTGTGAGCATTTTTTCTCAAACATCTAATTACTTCAACATGAAATGTATCTATATAATTCGCACAGTGAGAATGAAAGTGACCGAACTCAAAATCTCAAAATTTTTGGAAGGTTTTTTTAATGATTATTTTATAAACTCTTAAGCTCTTATTTTTTCTAAACAATATATTGGCATCATAAATATGTAAATAGCTTTCCATTTGAAAAAGTTATGACATATTTTATTGGAAACTCCCTAAAATACGAAGTCAATTTTGTGATTTCCCACAAAATGCAAATTTCGTGTTAGGTCACTTTTATTCTCATGGTGCTATATATATCACACGTCTAAAACAACACAAACGAACTATTATAGACAAACACTCCTGTCTACAATACTTTCGAAGCTTACTTTCGTTAATATCTTAAGGACGTATGATTGATCAGCTGTTCGCAGAGCTAGACGACAGTTAATATTCGCGCCCCTGTTCTAATCTCTATTGTGCTGTTCAAAGTATGAGCGGCAGCGGAAATGTGACGAGAATTCAAAAAAAATTGCTAAGTTGAGTAAAATTTTCTGATCAACCTATTAGCTAGTAGCGAGAACGTGGACTTTATTTTGGGAATAGGCCCGTTTTTTACCTATTCTTACCTACCTTTTCATTTTAACTAACAGGGATAGGCAAGGTACTGAAAATATAAATAGGTGCGTTTCGTGAAGTAACTTTTACTGTATGGGAAGAGTAATAACACCCCTTCACCACCAGTAGATTAGATATACATATAAGGCTGTTATTATTTACGTGTCCGATTAACACGTGTTATCCTTGGAAAATATCAAGGCGTTGACGGTTTGAGTAATTTTCACGGCATTTAAATAAATGTTTACTATTTTTTTTAAATGTTTAATACTGTAAAGAATACCCTAAATGACACAACTGCACCGTACCTCTATTATCCTAGTTCAGAACTTTTTACTCAATATCTTAAAACTTGTACCAAACGCAATTCCTATCTTGAAAATGTTTACCGTTGACACCCGAGATTAATATTGTACAGATGGAAAAGCTGAGGGGAATTGGAAAGGTGACTTGAACTTTGTTGACAATTTTTGTCACATTATTGTTTTTCGCAAACCTTTGAACGGTTCTGTATGGTGTCGGACGTATCATCATCGTACCATCCCATCACTTCCCGTGGGTGTCGTAAGCGGCGACTAAGGGACTCACCAGAGAATGGGCAGCAGCATTCTCTGTACATTGCAATAGCTACACTGCGATCCCGGGACGGGGGGGATGGGGGGGGCCCATAGGGGAGGCCTATGTCCAGAAGTGGACGTCTTTCGGCTGGTATGATGATGATGAAACCTTTGAACCTTTCATTATTAAGTGTTTATTCTATAACCATTGTTTTGTTTAAATGTTTGTACATTACATATCAAAATCTGACTCCTTTTGTTCAGTTCAATGGTTGTCTGTCAGAGATTGCCTTGTTCGATAAGCTTTCTCCCTGTACACTTGTTTTTAGAAATATTTATCCTGCTTATTATGTAGTGTGCAAAAAGTATATAATAAATAAATAGCTACGAAATGGAACCCAATAAAAAACTTATGCAAAGGTAATTTCCATGGAAAATTGCGGAGCATTTTTACCCAAGCCATTCAAACTTATATTGGCAACGAAGGACCACAATCCATCCATGGCTCCCAAGACCAAAATATACGCCGTAATAGAATTACGGAGTAATCGCACTAATCTAACCTCAACGATCCATCCTGCAAGGAAGTTAAGAAATAATCATCTATGGACATGAAAAACGAATTTCTAAATCAACGCTGCGAAGTTAAAAAGTCACGATGTTGGTCTGAAAACTGTGCTGGGGGCGGTGTGTTTCAATTTTGTCGGCTTTTGTGGCTGGTGGGAAGATTGAAGATGTAAAGTTATTTGAAACGGTACGAAATCTTGTAATAGTGCATGATTTTCTAGTTCAATATGACTTACTGTATTAATATTTTTTAAACTAATATTATGTTCTTTGCCCTATCTTTAATACTATATTTATGAGGAAAGCAAGAACTTTCCGTGTGCATTAGCATCCGTTCAGTTCATCCAAAGGTTGTTCGTAAGAGATTGCCCTGTGCGCTTATCGCACAGGGCAATCGCATTTTGTACACATGATTTTATAAAAAAATGTCCTGTGATTATGAGGTGAATGAAGTGCATAAATAAAGCTTTTCTGCAATGCTTAGAAAACTCATCGGTCACTTCTACAATTTCATCGTCGAAAAATTACCAAAAAGATTCTATAGCAACCAAAATATGTATTAGCTAGTATCACGTATAAGGTGGTAACTTCAAAGAATTACCAACGAATTCTTATACTCTCTGTAAGAATAATATTTTTGCCAATCAACATCAACTACATAAGCATCATCCAGTACTGCTACATCAAAAACAAAATCCTTTAGAGAACGGTCGTCGGTCTGACTTAGAAAATTACTTACATGCAAACCAATTCTCATAAACCGCAGGCAGGGTATGGGCGGCAAATAAACAGTGGAGTCTTTTGTCCAACCGCCACCGCAAGCGAGACAATGTCTTATGCTCCGAACATTGAAACTGCGGTAAAAATGGCTGGAAGTATAGATATGATCACGAGTGGGATCCTGAGAGAACCAGGGAGGAATTCTGTTAGAATTTGACTTCGGAAAGTATATTGGAGTTACATGAACAAGATTTTTCTTGGTTGATAATTTTAATACGATATGATCTTTAATTGTGCTTTTAGGAGTAACATTTTGTGATCGCTTAATTTTATGTAGCGTTGGTGTCGTAAGGATGGATTTGTACATTTTTACAAATAACTTGAGTGCTCATTTAGAACTAATTACAAACAAAATTAAATCATGTCATTAACCTGAGTATACTTGTTTTGGATTGCAATAAAGATAAAAACACAGTACCAAATTATTGCCTTAAATACTGTACTATGTATTTACGGCAATAATTTGGCAAGAGAAGCATCGTTTAGGAAATCTCCTTTTTCATCACAAGAAAGTATTCTCCAACTATTGTTGAGAGAGCATTGAACTGCACCTCTTGATATCATACTTGAACTTGATGACGCATATAAACGCTTGGATACCACAAAAACACATTACTTACTTCCTCAATAGCTGGTCTCAAAGATTCTCGATCGAAATCTCCAAGTCAATGACGAGAAAAAATTATTCGGAAAAAGATCACCTGCTTCAAATGGAGTTTGGTATGTGATCCACTTCGTGATCTACACGAGTATGCTCCACAAACATTTACGGCCATCCTTAATTACTAAGCTAAGCAAAAACAAACTGTATGTCAAATAAATAAGAGCAATTGACACTTAGCCAAAAACAAAGATGAGACATTAGAAAGGTCGCATGCGTATTAAACATAGAGTAAAAAAATTGTGAGGTGACCATCTTATGCAATAAGTTTTGTAACTTCAATTATATTGCCTGAAGCTAGACAATTTTTAAAATGACCGATCTGTCTCATCGTGCCACCAAAGTGAATTATCGGCCTGTATTTTTTTCTTAAGCAAGATTAAGTTTCACACGGTCTTTTTGTCTTGCGACATTTCAACATTTCGTGGATGTCGGTTAAGATAAGAAAGGGTTTTGTATTTTTAAATGCTGTATTGTTTTAAGTTGAGAATATTTTATATTCCGTATTGAGCAAGAGCTATTTGTCGTACTATTTGCATAATGTGTTGTTACTTTGTTATATTTTTTTAATTAATCGTTTGTTTTGGTGAAAGTCTTGGTTTTAATTATGGTAGCATGATTCATTTCTCGAGGTGTGTAGACGTTCTGTATAGTTCTTGTGAATTAATGTTATTGTTGCTATTTAGTGTCATTTTAATCACTACCCGTGGGTGTCGTAAGAGGCGACTGAGGGACTCACCAGAGAATAGGCAGCAGCATTATCTTTGGTTCTGTGCATTGTAACAGCTACACTGCGATCGCCAACCTGTCTGCCAAGCATGGCGATTATGGCCCCCTGGGGGAGGCCTAAGTCCAGCAATTGGCGTCTTTCGGCTGATATGATGATGAAACAACTGGGCCACCATTTATAAGTAGAGATTAAAAAAAAAACATTGACGACATCGTCAAAATCGCCTGGATGAGAGTCACGTGGAACTAGAAAATATTCCAAAAGACTCACTGAAAATATTATACAACTACATAGTAGATCCATTTGCCGTTCCTCGTAACATTGTCAGTACTTAATAACACAAACAAGCACGACTAAATTATATTGATCTGTAAAGTCCCCGTGCAAATTGTGTTATTGTCTGATAATCATCAAAAAACCCCGATGGTGTTCTTACGAATTATGACTGCTACAAAAATAACGTGCTAAAATTATTACTATTAGGCGTAGAACTTATGTACAAGGAAAATAATTAGGTATAGTGTCGATACGTACTTATTGGATTTTCAAGCGTGCTCCATTGTATCGTAGACCACATCATTGCTTATCATCAGGTGAGATAGTGGTCAAACTTGAGCCTATCAATAGTAATAAAGAAGTTGTTAACCAAAATAATAGAAAATGCAAATGTTAATTGGAAAAACATTTGTTTTTTTATTTAATGGCACTGGCGAGTCAAATCGAATCTCAAATCATATTCTATTTATTTGGATTTCTTCAAGTTGTCCTGAACCGAAGACAGATGCCTTATTTAAAGTACCAATTATTTTGTACAATCCCATTGCTGAGCAAAAGTTCCCCATAAAATCATAAATATTAAACGAAATTAACTTAAATTAAAAATGCGTTAGGGTGTCACTATCCATCGGTCTTTAATCGATGATTGGTGTGGTAGCTTTAGCTGAAACTAAGAAAGAAGTAGAAACTATCGATCGACGAGGACTAATTCCTTCTATCATCGATCGCTGGCAGCGATTAACGAGCAATCGATTGGTGTAGTAGAAACTATCGATCGACGTCGACTAATCTATTCTACCATCGATTGACGATCGACCGATTGGTGTGGTAACACCCTTATAGTAACTATCAAAGCGAAGCCAGTCATATGTTGTAACTTCTTTAAAGCAACAACCAAAACAAAAGAAAATCCTCAAATATAAAACAAGGAAATACCTCAAAACAATGATTACTTATCACGTATACAAACAAAAACTTGACTCAATGACAAAGTGTTTAATAAGAAATCAATTTCGGTGTTCTCACGATTCAAGCAAGGAGACGCCTACTTGATAGGTTTGATTACGTTTAGACGTGACTAATCATTATTTAACTATGTTCACGATTATGTACTGCTGGGACATGCGTACCTACTGTTTTTGTTGTGATTACATATACTGTTTGTAGCGTGATATTTGGATAAGTAGAATCCGCTTCATCTCCATCACAAGTCAAAAGAAGTGATAGCAAAATAAGTTGATAAAACATCTGAAAGTATGAATAGAGCAATTATTGTTTAAATAATTATAAAAGTAAAATTTTGGTCTTTCGTTGCCAATCTATGCGCGTCTTCGAGACCTAACATTACCTAAGTCTATCAGAATTCGAATTCCTACCAAATATACATCTGGCAGAACAAGAGATTTTGCAATGGTTCCAATTTTCCCCTAAAAATATCTAAAATGGCATAACAGCGCGTCTTAATGATACAAATAATTTAACGCGATAGAAGCAGCTATTGCTACGTAATATATATTGGATGACCACATTGTTTATTTAACGGTAAGTAATTATATAATAATATATTATAATTTCTCCTAAAAAAATACATAAATCCTCATGAAATCAATGGGTACCATTGCTCGTCAATACTAAAACCACGGCCACCAAAAATTAATGAATCTTCGAAATTCATCACTGAACAATCTATACCTTCCCACATCTCCACCGTGACACTAAGGTCACAAATCTGACTGATGAATTGTATCCGTGATGTCACAATTAGACGGGCTCAAGTCGATGCTATCGGGGACCTCGGTGACCTGAGGGTCATACACATCTACACACGAGAACCTGTCATTTTATCTATGTATTGAATTTTGTATGGGAATGAGATTGATGGGGATAAGATGTTATGTACGAAGTTGTATGTCGATGTCCACTTCGTCTTATTGAGCAAAATATTTTTTGTAGAGACTTCATGAATGATTTTGAAATATTTACATGTAAAAAGCTCTGTTTGTTAAAATAAAAACGCAGTTGTTTGAAACAGTCAAGAAAACTGTTTAAATTTAGTTGTTGTATGTATCAACAATTGTTAAAAATTTGCATGAAATAAAGAAACTTTCTATATTTACTATAACACGCAAAATATTTATATCAAAAACTAACAATTCGTTCGAACTTGTGCTAATAGGCGACTAACAGCATAAATGGAAAAAAAAAACCATTTTACCAACCATGTAAAAAACTGATGAAAAAGTTGCTGTATTAATAGTAGAAATGGAGAGCTTATTAAGAAAAACCCAAGTACTCCAGCAGTATAGATGCTGTTGAAGAAGCTGCGAGTTGGATTGATCAGTAACATTTAAATGATAATGTGATCATTTCACAAGTCACAGGTAGTTGTGCTGCGAATGATACATCTAGCATAGATGTTACACTTTCCTTGGTGGTACAGTTCTCAAGCCTGCAGGACATATTAGCCTTTACCTTATTCTGAAACAAAACAAAGATAAATGCAAAGACATTAAGCTCTTGCTTGAAGCAAGTTCAAATACGGAGTTCACACAAAATGTCAACGGAATCGCCCACATGTCGCCCCAGGCAACGCTTGAGCACCATACCAAAATCTATGTCAAGTACAATATTAACACTTCAAATATACCACGAAACATTTGCCAAGCGAATTCAACTTTTATTGGTAAAGTAACAAAGATCTTAACCCTCATAATTGGCGGTAAATAAAATGAAGACACAGGTGATTAACAGTGAGTTTTGGAGGCATTACCTATTAAGGAATTGTCACGAAATATTAATATTGCTTCGCATCCAATGTCACTGATGAGTTAATGAAGTGCTGGTCTTGATTTAATGTCGATATCTTAATTATTAATTAATCCTTGGGTAGTCTCAATATATCAGTCACGCCTTGAATCTCCGAAGGTGTAAGTGAAGGTTTAAATTGTATGGCAGGGACTGATTATGGGTATCATGTGGTAATGAGTAACCCTATTGACATTTGTAGGAAACAATCCACAGCACTCGAAGTAGATTTAGATAGTGATAGTAACCTATCGAAAAAGGACATAGATAATTCTGATTCTGTAACACCTGCTTCTTTTCCCACGCATGATGTAACGAACAACTAAAGCTTAGGTACTCAGAGTCAAACAATAGCAATTTAAACGTATTACTCGTTTACTGACTTCAGGAGGTGCTGACGCATTAAGCTTGGTTGTTTAGACTTCACAGAATCGTTAATCGTCAAATCATTATCTTACTTGTGATCTTGAAATTTTAACATGGGCATTTGAAGGCTGGGTATATACAACTTCGAATTTTGAACTGCCTATTTCAGCCAGCACTCTTGCGCAATCTGCATTACCTGTCACTATTTGCCATGTCAAAACATTTCAAAATCGCCAGACTAATCAGATAAATGATCTAAATACATAAACAAACGTACATTACTTTGGACTCAACTATGTCAAATGTAATTGAAGAACATGGCCGCACCAAATTTGACCCCGTCAAAACGAAATTTTCGTCAAGATTTTATCAGAAAACATGACATCTCGAATCAAACGACAAGTATTGTCTAAAAGACCTTACCGCTTGTTGGGAGCCCACCACACGTGGGAATTTCTCGATCGAAATCAGACTCTAACGGATAAAGTATAGAGTTTAAAATGTAATTACAGTGTGACAAAGGTCTTTGTGATTTTGCCGTCAGAATAGTAGCCATTATCTGAGAGAACACACGTTCGGAAATGGTAAAAAAAGGTCGAAATATGATTAATAGGGCGGCGTTGCGGGACTCGGCTCGTTCGTGTGTGATTCTTTCCATTTGACAGATTGTCTCGACTCTCTGACCCGAGCGCCCCGTTGAGACAATAATGATGCTGTCCCAACACTTCGATTGTCGATATCGATGAAAACCGTGCAGGTAAATTCAAATAACCAGATTGGTGACGCCATAGACGATATACCTATCTTTTACTATGCGACTTGGTAAAATTGTATAGGTAACTTCGTGACAAAACATTTTTTCCTCTTAAAGTCAGTTAATAATTTACTTCTCAACAGAACTTCATTGGATTCGGTTTCTGATAATTCGGATGTAAAAACCATAGTTTAATTAACTTCGTATTGACAACTAATACATAGTCTCTAATTAACTGTGTCGCGCAATTTCCTATACTAGATCACCAACCACTTAATCTCGATATCGATACTTTCACTGTGTTTGCACATCCCTAGCCGCGAGGTCGACTAAGATTACTCTCAGCACGAGACTGTCCTGCGTCGGCGCTCGTTCGCGACGCTTTGACATCCCGACGTACACCACATACATCCATCATACACGCGGAGAAATTAACATTAGATCTTATTACTTCAACGCTAAAGTTCAGTTTTGCAGAAGACAGCAGGTTTTGCGATGCAAGAAATGGTTCTCAGTACGTCATACGTTGATAGACGGCCCAAACAGGTCGACGTGAGAGTACAACTTTTTTTTACATCAATTTTGAATATGCAATATGAAGATATTGAAGGATTATTAGTCATGTTTCGAAGATATTTATTTTTATGTATTCGTTTGGTTGGGTCGCAGGAAAGTGTTATAACGAACTGTCATGAGATAAATGAAGTATCAATAAAAATTTGGATGCGCAGGAGTTGGTATGCGAGTAACGACTTTGAGCTGAACCATAACTACCTACTGAGAATTGATAAACTACAAGTATTCTGGTCTTAGGCAGGTGAAACTATCTGCCAAATTACCATCTGGTCCAAAAGAAAGTTCATACCAATTATAAGCCTCATTTATTTGTCGTGTAAAGCAGTAATGCAAATATTTTCAATAGTGTTGCTCGTCATGTCATGATTATTTTGCTTGTCATGTCGGTTGCAAAACACGCTAGATAAAAGATCAAACGTAGAAGACAGTACAGTGTTATTATTCATTTATTAAATACAATCACATAAAACTTATTAAGAAATACTATTTTAATAAATAGAAACAAAAAAAATCTTTATAGGTCAAATGACTGTAAACGAGAAAGAAGTAGAAATATTTCAAAATCCACATTGAAAGCGAAAGCATATAATAAAAGACAAAAGTTTATCAAAAATATGTGAAATAACAAAATCATAGGTACGATAAACGATTTAAAAACGTATTAAACCCAATACGAAATGAATCTCGAAAGAGAGAAACATCCGTCATATGACATCAAAACGAAAAATTATTTGAAAATGGTTTTACTATGCAATGAAAAAAGTCATAAAAAGTAAATGTGTTTGTGAGTAAACTTCCTACAAAACAGATTTGAGACTGACGCATGCAGATGACAAACTTTTATATTTCTGTAACCCGATGCTGAAATAGTCTGTCATTCGTAAAAATAACTTATTGCTTCTGTATAAAACAGATCAGTCAGAATACTTCAATGACTACTGAATTGGAACGCAAGAATTGATTTTATTTGCACGGATTAGCGAGGTACTATACCGGGTCCACTACTGTTGGAACACCAACCAACTTTTTCTACTGGTTTTCCGTGCTCTAAATATAATTCCAATAGCTAACCCTTAGCCCCATTAATTCCATAGACCAATATCTCATTAATCTTACCATATCATGTCCTATCGGGCACAATAAGAATAAAAATCACCGAGCTTAATTCCCACCATTATACATCAATCTCCTATCCACTTAAGCATTGCGAAATCCATCTGGAATGTGTCTCACGTACTTTGAAGAGTGGCTAATGAAGTGCTTGGTTGATGTGTGACCCACCATCGGGGTTCCTTAATGATACGATTGACAGTACAGTGGAGCGGTCGCCGTCGGCTTGCCCGATTGTTTCTTGACTGAAGACTTGGGGCTGGGAAGTGAGCGGAGAAAGGTAAAGGTTGTTGAGAAAAAGGTTCTATTGAAAGCGAGTATCTACAAACAGGCTTTAAAAATCTACAGTCATAAAAATGTTGGTGGACTTTTCTCATCATCCAAAATATTTACGTACTTAAGGCACGAAAGGAAATCCTGAAAATTTTAGGTTCAAAGGTTGAATACGTTTACTAAAATGGATGTGCGATGTAACAAAAAAATAGCGTTTCGTTCTTGCTTGTGTTTTTTTTTGCATAAGACAAATAAAAGCTTTTGCATGACATGTTGCAGTTGGGTAGAAGCAGGTTAGGGGATTTCACAACATTTGCCATTTCTTCTCCAACGCATTTAAGGGCCCCAAAAACGTGGGATACCTAAGAGAGACGTATTTAAATCCCATTGACGTCTTGTTCGTGGAACTTTGAATATAATGGCGCTTATCTGAAGGGTGTCTTTGGCATATTAAGTTTTATATTCAGCTGCCTCTATTTTCAAGGAGAATGATTCTTCCATGACTTGTGATCGACGGGTATCGGTCGGATATGTTTATTCACTGAGTTTTATGGTGATTATACTATGAGAATGTACTACTTTTGTAGGGGACTGAAAATGGATGGCCACCCGGTAAGGCAATAAGTGGTAGAGAGATTGTACGATAAATTCATTGTTGATCTGAATGAGAAGAATTTCAAGAAGTTTGTAAATAGATCATTTCTATGCTGTTATGGGCTACCTCGTAGTTGACTATTTATCCTTAATATGACCACGTCAGTGGTATTGGGATAGTTTACAGAATTATATCAAATAACACCGATTATATACAGAAAGGTCTAGACTAACGTGGTTTCTCAACGACTGTAATGTCAGTCTTTGTTAAGTATCAAATACAGCTATGCTTCTGTCTCTACCAAAAACCCACAAAATCCTCTCTAATGTCGTTCTAATTCCCAACTATGGCAAAATTATCAAACCCAATTTCGCAACATTAATTTTATTTAGCAACAGAAATGCGACTAAGACAATAAATCACTTTGCATAATCTCTAAACTTAATGGATCTCAATCTTATCGCTACAGAATCCGGGAGACATAATTTGTCACTTGAAGATTGTATTACTTAAGTGAATGAGCAAATCATTCTACGTAACACTTGAGACGGTAGATTAGACAAGTAAACTGTGCAAGGTGCTATTAATGATGTCATTGTAGCTACCGCGCATAATATAGATCTTTATTTAACAGTAACAGGTGAATTAATTACTCATTAAAGAGATTATCTCAAAGCTAGATTAGAAAGTAGTGTCATTTTGTGTTAAATGTTTAATGACTACCCATCACATAAGATCCTAAAAAGTGAAATCTGTTTGTCATCTAAAACGACGGATTAAACTTTAAATTCTTGCTATCGATATTTGTCATCTAGGTAATCCTCGAATTAGAAGTGTCATCTGAGTTGGTCTCTTTAAAAAGGACAGAAATGAATAACATAGTAGCATAACGGGGTCTAGAAAAAAAAGAGCCCCGTTGATTTAAACATTTAAATAAAGATGGTATATAAAAGATAAGTCAGTATTTTAAGTGAGTCACTGATTATACAAAAAAGTTTATTTTGATACATGACAAAGATTAACGGTGCATCCCACCCAAATACGAAACCGCAAGTCTATGATCAAACGTCAAATGTATGAAAATCAGCAAATAATAAGAATTTTGATAGCAAGAAAAACAGTAATGACTAACGACCAAATAAATTGATCGACCGTCCGCAGTAATTTGTCAAATCCAATCATGAAAAATTTCAAATAAAAATTTCGTTAGAACATAATAACGGGGACTTCTCTGGTTTTTTGCTCGGCATCCAATTTAAAAACTAATTATGGGTCGCGATGACTAGGCTCCCATGATCAAGGAACACCCTACAATGCCGTCACAAAGAACATAATTTCGTCATGTTAGCGAACAGGTGACAAAAAAGTATGATTAATGGTCATACGTTGTGGTCATCACAAAAGATATGTCAGTCAAATTATGCTCATCTTTATTCACAGCAGACAACCATAGCCTAACGAATCAACACCCGAAAACATTATCGCACTTAAGGATGGCTAATCTTCCGTTTGAGATTTAATTACTCTGTGCAATTCATAGATTCTTGTTTGCGTCCTGTGGACATTACCAAAAAGTATTCAACGCTATTATGAGTTAGCCATGACCTTTATCAGTCGTGATTTGAATCGAGAAGCGGTCGTGACATCTAAATAACTGATGTTGAGGTCGGCTGCAATCAATGACGGAAGTGTATGTATGTATGACGGAAGGCAACCGATTAAACGTTTTCAACGATACGCAGGCACGATTTTTGATCGTTTAGGTGTCGAAGGCTGGGCAAGCTTTTCAGAAATTAGTCAGAAGGTCTTGGCTATAATGGGCATAATAGTTGGTTATTTGTGGTTTCTGGTCAGATTTAATGACAAGGTTTCGTGCACTGTGATTTTGTGCTTTTAGTTTAAAGTGGGTGCTGACCTGGCGAGTGCAACGCCTTTGGATTGTATGAACTTTTTTGTTCAAAGTTTCGCAATTGATTGCTAAGACCTGACTCAGACTAATGGGAACATACCAACTAGGTATGGGGCTCTTGTAATGCCTATTTGAATTTTAGTACCTGCGCAAATATGACTGTCAAGTCGTGCAGCGTCAAACGTATCTCCCCGAGCTAGTTGCGAGAAGCAATTAAGGAAAATGTCGTCTTTATTACATCAACTTCGTGATAACCGATAAATAGCTGAGTAATCTTACATTTCTGCTAGGCGTGATAAATGCTTATTGTTTTAAGGATCTGCTGCATATCTCACTTTTCAATCTTTTGCATCATTGATACCATCGCTGGGCCTCTTGTCATCCTAATGAAAATCAACATCGATTTTGGGCATGCAACGTCAATTCATCTTCTTAGGTTATCATCTTCATCATTCGCTGTTGTCCTTAAAATTAATTTATTTGGGGCTGGTGCATCATGCCCTTTCTTACCATAGTTCTAGCCTTATAATCTTTTAAACAGTCCATCGATTGTTTCTTCGGTTTTCTATAGTATAACTGAATGTAATAAATATAAACAAACTTGACGGTACTTTTGGTACTATTTATTTACCATAAAACTGTCTTGCGTTTATGATCTGATGACATTTTCAAAAATAAAAAGCATTTCACGTTCAAACTTGGTACAATGTTTGATCAACAAAAAGTAGGAAAACAGTTACATTCAGATGTATTTATACTTTCTTCCTATCGATACAATAGATTATTTTAAAATGACGTTCATGATTTATAGATGTTTTTGAGTATGAGTGCCAATGTTACGTCGTCTGTTTTTCGTCTCGGTATAAAGGTATCTAATATATCATATTATCGTTGTGATTCAATAGGAAAAATTGTGAAATAGAATAGAAAACTGTTTCTACTTTTATAGTCTTTTGACCATTATTAAATGAACCTGTCGCAGTATGGGTGTTACCCATACAACATTTTTTGTAGGTACTTTTACAATTAACTCATAATTTTGACTGTAAATGTCACTCCCTTTACATAAATAATATACCTCAGGTTGCAAGTTCTGGCATTGTAATACTTGTTACCTTTTTTATTAAAACTCATTCTACGTGTCACCGTTCTTCAATACGCACTACCACAACTACCGATAAATTGCTCTCCTAATTCAACTCAAACCATAAAATAACGAGACGTGATACAACAGGTACCTACTAATCCACTAATCTCAGAAGAATTCAATCAAATTGCACGTGAACGTGATGGGAGTTGAGAGACAAGTGTGGTTGGAGCCTTGACTTTATCGAGTCATGGTTTGTCAATTACGGGGCCATTGTGAGTCGATCGCTGCGCCGGCGATTCTTATCTGTGTTGTGACAAAAAATATGCCGCCTGGGCTGTAGTATATGGAAGGTAGGAGATGAAGATGACAAGGTTTTTGATGCAGTAAACTGTAAGGGTAGTAACTATTTCTTAGGAGAACTGTTTCGGAAAACTGAAATGAATTGAGATCAATCAAAGCTAAAAAATAGGTTGAAAGTCTTTAAGAAAAACATTTTTCTAATTAGATAATTGATATATTTTCCGAATAAATTCTAAAAAAAGCCACCATAAAGTTAATCGAAATCATTCAACTCGCATAAAATTATTCACGAAAAGAGGAAGATCAAAGAAAATGTGCTTGGACTGTGTAAAAGATGAGATTACTAGAAATAAACTAAATTGCGAGATGACGGCCAATCAAGATGTATGGAAAAAAAGACGTAGAAACTACTCTGACTCCAAAAAAATTGAGATGAAGATGAAGAATCTGGACTACCGCTTGTTCAATTTTCATCTACATTTTGCTTATACTGTAGCCCATCGTTGTCAAACAGATGAAAGCGTACGCAATGATGAAGCGAAGATCGTCGCAGTAGATTGGCAATAATTATTATAAGCGTTTGTCCATCCGTCCACCTCCCATTCGGACGTATCTATCGCCATGAGGTCGATAATTAGTAGTTAATTGACTAAAAGTGCTGTAACAAGTTCGGAACAAAAACTGTGTCAAAGACCGGAGAATTTGACGTCGGTATTCTTGCTAGAGGAGCTGCTTGTAAAAGTTTTCAAAAAAAAAAAAAAACAAAATTCATTATATTTTGTGAACACAGGGTAAAATGGTCTTATGTATATAAAGTGATTCGTTCAACATATGTTCCGCCGACAGGCATACAAAATAGTGATGCTGTGATCAAAATTAAATTAATTCTATAAACCCCACAATGTCAACACATAAAAATTGTCAAAAGTTAAATAAAAGAAAGATAAAACAATGTCAGCAATATTACAGTCGTCGAAATTAATTAAATTAAAATAGTCTAAATGTCATAATAAAAAAAAATAAAAAAAACAATGTCAGCAGAGATTAAAATTATCAAAAATTACAATTGCATTACAATAAAATAAAATTAAATAATAACATAATATTAATTCAAAAATTATGAAAAATTAAAATTGGTCATTAAGAAACTGGTCTAACGTGTAATAGCAGTTTTCAAGTAGCAGCTTCTGTAGAGTGTTTCTGAATTTTTGTAATGGCATGCATTTAATTGCATCGGGAACTTTATTAAAAACTTGGGGAGCAATACCAAAGAAACTTTTCTTCATTAGTGCAGTTTTACATTTAACATGGCATTCATCATTTCAAATGCTTATTAAAAATAAATTCAGAACGTCGCTATATCCGTGGTGAGTTTTTCATTATATTTTGATACAATCAAACTAAAAACAAAATTAAAAAGATTTTTCCGACCAACGGTCAAGGAAAAATACAGGGTGTGATGAAGGGTGATGATATCTGCTGTACAATTAGAAAAAAACATCTAATTTTTTTTTATTCTGACCGCAAAAAACGTCAAAAAAGTTAATAATTTACTACTTTCTGATGCAGTTAGTGGTGTTTATTTTAGTTCATTCACAGACTCGATGCAACTGACTGCATCAGGCTGCTTGGAAAGTGATTTTTTTTTTACTTTTTAGTAGTTTTTCGATTTTTTTTTAAAAAAAGACACCATTTTTTTATTTTGATGTTTATTATTATTAAGTATTTAGTTTCTCTATAGCAGCTACAGAACACCACCCTGAAATATGACCACGCACTTATGGAACACTCTGTACATATTTCTACATATTATTTTCTTATCACCAAACATTTCCATATAAAGAGTTCCTCAATAACATTGATAAAAACAAATACAATGATTTTTAATGATTGTGCATTCAAACATTATTATTACGAGGAGCCTTGATCTCAGGTCGCGATGATATCACCGATAGGTACAGGGTCCGGGAAATTGTCGTCAGACATCGATATTCTAAAAGATAACAAGAGGAAAAAAATACAAAACAACTTGTGAAGAAGTCGGTACTCGTACGTACATTGTTGAGAAAAAACGACGCAAAAAATATTTGAAGTAACACCTCTATTGATGCTATAGATTAGGCTTTCGATAAGGTAAAGTTCTTGGCTTTAAATCAAGTCTCTATGGGATCTGGGACTTTTTGACAGTTCTTATGATGGCTTTTTTCTTTCAAAGATGGGAAATCATCAAATTACTTCTTCCGATCTTGGTAGAGCGGAAGGGCGTGTCAGAATCTTACTGACTAAAACCCATCCGTGTTCCTTCTAAAGCCCTTTGCGTTCCAGGGCCGCGGTGACTCTTTCGAACAAATTCCGCAACCCTGGCAGGCTTTGGCCCTAGCGGGCCCCGTCTTCTATGCTGACATCTCTTTGAGGCGCGCGTGAAACACAACGCGCCATCGACCCGGGCCTGGTGGTGATCGGACATGGAGCCACCCAAAGCTCACCGTCCGCAGGCCCGCGCCTACAGTGGCTGGGGATCGCCCTGCGACTCCCGACGTCCGGGGCGTCTTCTCTTGTAACGGCGGTTGGGGCGAAGGCCTTGCCTTTACCTCGCGCGGCCCGCCTCCTCCTTCGCTAGCATTACTGCTTCGTAGAAGGAAGTGACCGCTTCCCAAGCCCCCTCGCTCCGAACCATGGATTTATCCAGGGCCGGACTCAAGAGGTCGCCGCCACCGATTCTTATGACGGCTAAGGAAATCATTTGGAAACATTCTTGCAAGTTTGCAACAGTCTATAATAATATAGGGCCATTATGAATTCGCCGCTAAAGAGCTCATTCGAAAGCTAAGAAATGCCTATTTGAAGCTCTAGACAGAATCGCAATCTATCAGGGATACCGAATGATTGTCAAATATTGCAAAATGTATGGGAATAACATCCGCTTTCAAAATGTCACGTGTGACGTGAAATTTAATAGGTACTTACATTTTGACTTCGTGACAGTCGTATTAGAATGTCTTTTAGCCTATCTAAAGCATCAGGTGACTTCTGACGCAGTATGTTTTGTGATTTTATTTCTCAAACCAAAAATCAAATGTCCTTTACCAAACTGTGTCGCAATTGTTACCTCATCGTAATATGAACCTGCACATCCGTTAGCTTCTTACAATTTAATGACCCATTAATGGTAATAAAAGAAAGATGAAGGTAATAAAATTTGCATATAATTTGCCTAATCGTATCCTAGTTGTGACTAACTAAATACGAATAGTTAACCATTGTGAATACATCTGCAGTGACACAAAATCTATTGTACAGAAGGTCAGTAAAGTAATTGGTTACCACTTCAATGCATGGCTTTTATGCTCTACCGTGTCTTGCGGGCGTGTCCTCCCGCTGAACCCAAAACAGGTATCTCCCGGAACATCAATGCATGGCTAAAGGTACTGGCTCGTCGTACAGCAATGCCTCAATTCGTGACACAGCATAGCACCACGCCTATAAACCTAAAGGGTTTAGGCATATGGTACCTTCAGTTAATCCACATTTCGCCCTATGTAATAGGAGGCAAACCTTTTGCTATTATCTACCTACGTCCGAATGCATATTCAGGCCGTTATTAAGAAATTCCCGATGGAAAAACCAAATAAGACTGACTCAACAGAGTATGAAAGTTTGATTCAACCACTGGACCAACGAGGCATCAGAAAATTCGACGAGGCATTTCGTGACATATCTTGCAAACTGTTGTTAGGGTAAAAAACGGGACCCTATTACTAAGACTCTGCTGGCAGTCCGTCTGTCTGTCCATCCGTCTGTCACTAGGCTGTGTCTCATGAACCGTGATAGTTAGACAGTTGAAATTTTCACAGATAATGTATTTCTGGTGCCGCTACAGCAACAAATACTAAAATACAGAATAACATCAATATTTAAGGGAGCTCACATACAACAGACATTATTTTTTGTCGTTTTTGTAGGTAATGGTCCGGAACCCTTTGTGCGCGAGTCCGACTCGCACTTGGCCGGTTTTTTTTTATTAGTGGTTACAGACGAGAAGATTTTTTATATTACATTGGAATATGACTCACATAAGTAAATAAGGCTGGTTGAGAACTACAGCTATCGATTTTTTGGAAAAACTGCATTGTACAAGTTATTCGTTCATCAGCAGGTTTATCTATGTAGCTAGTACCCATTGATAGATCCGTTCAGTGTGGAACTCCTGCCACTTTTAATCCACAGAAGATTTCAAGATAAGCCATAATTCAGTGCGAATGTCACTATGCTCAACTCTGATTAAATTGCTTCGCGCTACGGTCGTGACCTGACGTCATTTGAACAAGATTTTACTGGTATCGGTAGTAGATAAGTTGTTTCCTTAAGTGACACTTTGTGCCTTATAAGGGTTTAGGTAAATGATTCCATTTGTTTATTGACGTCTGTACAGGTGTATTATTGTTTCTGGTGTGATCAATCTTCGTTTTAAGAATAGGTTAGTAGTGTGTCTCATATTTCTTGGAGTCTCACAATTTGGTATTTAGTACTATATCTTGTAGGTATGATGTAATATTATTTGGCATCGTGGTTGTGGCAGGATATCTTTGAATTCTTCCGGAAGTTTTTCACTCCACGGCAAACGCCTCCATTCATCAATTTTCACGACAATCCATCCTCCTTTGAAAAGCCTTACCCTGGCCGTGTGAATGTCCAAGCTGGTTACGCCAAACCAAATAACATGGTACATCTAAATTATACAAACAACCGACAAGAGCTTCAAAGTCAAAGACCAAAAATAAATAGTTGTGTCTACAAAGAGTAAACCCAAATAGGACAGCGGTAGCCTAAACGAAAATATTCAGGAAGTTTGTTTCATCATTGTGTCGGCTAAGGTCATTCGTTTCTGGCTACCCAGGAGGCGGTTACTGGCGCTTGGACGTGTTGTCGATTGCCTTCCCGCCGTATTGACTCAGCCGAAACGGAGCTCTCATCATTTACATAATAACACCTTGTACGGTGGACGTTATGGTGCAAGATATAAGCGGCAGCGGGTAGCGGGCGAAGAAAATTGGGCTGGGATTTTTGGAGTGTATGTGGAGATTTTCTACACATTCGCACTTCACGTAGATCGCTATAAGCTCGAGCTCTTTAAGTCAATAGTGAATTAGTAACTTCTAGGCGTGCCACATTGACCAATCATAACTCAACACCAGATAAGATATGCATCAAGTCTTACAATAAAATCAAATCAACAATCTAACTGCATTTCTATAAGGCATATGCTTGTATTGCTAAGCACTTGTTTACGTAGCTCACTCATTTGTATTTTTAGCAGTTTTTTGAGAAAATAATAGGAGTAAAAATACCGGGTGGACGCTTAAAAGAAAAAAAAGATGTGTTCATCATTGTCATCTTAATAATGTTTTAATCCAAATCATGAATATATTTACGCTGTCTTCTAGATGGTACTTGTTTATCTTAAATCCAATATTTATTCTACTAATTATTTAGGATTAGGATAACATATTACAATGTTGTATTTAAATACTTATCTGTCATTTTAAAAACTAGTTTCGAAATGTTAACAAGTTTCTGAGTGCATATAATTTGTCACTGCTTGTGCACCTTTCTAAAAGATTTGAAATATCAAGAAGACGATTCAATTAATCAAAATCTTGAAGATACCTACTTAGATAGCATTTCGACTGCAGTTTTTATACGGCTGCATATAGATTCTATGTAGGCACATATTTTTTATTTAGTAGCACTAGTAACACTTTCAGAAGATGATCAATGATTGAACATAACTATTTTTTTTTTATCATCTAATTTACATTGATTATATTAATGAAGGACCTTTACCGAGTCCATGAAAATAGTCGTTCAGGCCTAATTTTGGTATAGAGAGATTTATTAGGTATAGTGCATAGGTGTTAACATACGTGGACTTCCTGGAGGACACGGTGGAACAAACGGTGGAGATCTGCCCTGCTTGAGCGGAGCACCGCTGTGTCTTCGATATGACAGATGTCGAGGCGATTGGCGGCGGTGACCTCTAGTGTCCAGCCCCGGTTCAATCCATGGCCCGGAGCGAGGGGGCATGGGAAGCAGTCACCTCCTCCTGCGAAGCAGTAATGCAAGCGAAGAAGGAGGTGGGCTGCGTAAGGGAGAGGCAAACCTCACACCCCAACCGCAGCAACAGAAGAAGACGCCGCGGGCGTCGGGAGTTGCAGGGCGATTCTCGGCCACCGCAGGCCCATTCTACGGTAGCCGGTAGGAACCAAGCCAAACCACGCGTGCCTCAAAGAGTTGTCAGCAAAATAGACGTGGCCCACCAGGGCCAGTGCCTGCCAGGGTTGCGGAATTTATCGGGAGAGTTACTACGGCCGATGGGTTTTAGTCAGTAAGAGTCTGACACTCCTTTTCGCTCCTCCCAGAGCGGAAGGAGTCATTTGATGATTTACCATCCTAAAAAAATAAAAGAGGTGGACTTCCTGATCCATTACTTCCATTGTTCGACCATTTGAGACAACCGCAGTTTAGTCAAGCCCAAGACCAATGGCTTAATGAGTTTTCAGAAGTACGAGGGTGACACACCCCTTACTTACAAACTCCGGCTTGCAAGTGAGAAATTCCAAATCAAAAAACCCCTGGGCATTTATCGTGAGAGAAAATTGGAACAAAACTTATTGATCCCCAGTTGGTTCTCTATATACACATATAGTCCTCCTTGCCAATGCCATCCTGGCTGGAGATCGTTTTGAATCATCCAAAAAAACTAGCCGCATTAAATCGCTAGCTCCTCTTCCTTCAACCATACCCACAAAATTCTAATTTCGAGCAGCGTTTCCCTTTAAAACGTCCATCCAAAATATTCTCCGCCAGAGACATAGATTTGTTCCAAGATATGAGGTCAAATGGCATTGTTCTGTTTTCCTGTATTATTACCTCCAGATGTTCCGATATGGAACGGACAGTATAAAAAGTAACTGTTACTGTGATACCTAATATTTACTTGTAAGACACTTTTTATTGCATGCCCGTTGTAAAATGCTAATGGAAATTGGGCAAATTGGTGTTGATTTGGACGCAATAGACGTTTGTAGTTGCAATGGTTAGTGATGATAGCTTGTAGTTTAATCTTGTAACCTTACACGGTTTATTAAAGAACTTTAGTAGAGCATAATGTTTTTCAGTCTTAGCATTATGCAGCTAAGATGTACCAATGTTTTGCGGGGTATTGTTGGGATTAGCAGTTTTGAGTTTTAAAAGGACCTTTATAAGTCCTTAATGAAAAACAGCTTTCATATTTAGCTGGTTGCTGGAGAGCCATTGAAAGGCACCACATGAATATAGAATAGAACGAACGATGAAGAATATCTTTCTGCACCTTATTTTATACATTAGTTTCCTGGACCGTACTACGAAGTGCCATTGCCATCATGATTTCGTCGAGAAAAAGGAGTAGTGCTATTCGTCCTGAATAACTCCGTCTCTCTCCCACGCCGGAATCATGATGGTTTGAAGACATTACAGTATAGCCTGTGCCTTACCAACTTTTAGTGCACAGCTATTTGCGATATACTTTTCGATAAACTCAACAAAACATTCTTATTTTATTGTTGTTACTATTATTTTTGGTATTTTGGTGAGATCTCAGGTAAAAACAAGAAAATAGTAGCAGGGAGCTACTGTTTCTTTTGTCTATACCTGAGATCTCAAACGTTGTCCGAGATTAAGAGACCAGGAGTCCCATAGTACAGGTTTTACTTAGTATGGGCTCCTGTCTCCCATCCTCATTGCTTGAACTACTCAGTCTTTTGCGTAATTGTATTTATGGGAGAAAAAACTTTAGATTCTACTGACAATGAGGATCTAAATTAAGACGCACAAGATAAAACCAAAACAATTAATTAACAAAAAAATTACGTCACACGAAAATCTTGCATCAACATTAGCAGCATCAAAAACGCAATTCCGTTCCTGTACATAACGCTAGTGACGAAACGATACATACCAACTGAGTAACTGGACATACTCGGTCATTAAATGTTGCCGCTCTGTTACTCTGTGACCAGCGATCTACGTATTGTGTAGCGGCATCTGTAACTGGACTGTGAATAGAGTACATTCGTATCTGTCTCTATGCTGAGGCCTTTTAGTGAGTGCGATTGGTCGGAGACGATGGATTGGACGGTTTTAGCTAGTGGCGGATTTGTTATGATTCTAGTGCGAAGTGCGTGCTTTTGTTAATTGTCATGCGTAGTTTATTATGATGATTGTTGAAGGGTATGACAGTTTGGCCAGCCTGGTCTCAAATAATGGAATGTTATTTAATTTCAAAAAGTTCGTTAAAGTAGCTAGAATCTGAATTAATCTACCAGCCTTCATACCTAATTATGAGGAGTGTCTTTCCGAACGGGGATATTATCATATTATCGTTTTAATTCAGAAAATTAAGAAAATTGGCAATGACAATAGTGTCAATAGTGTCTTCATTTTCTGTGTATTCGCTGTGTAAGTGTGTAATGTCGGTATGTGTCTATACACATACCTACATTACACAGCTGAAAAATATTAATAACCTGTTTTGTAAAGACACTGCTCATATTTTAAGGTCGGTTTCCAGTCAAACCGGACCGATGCTGCAAAATTTTACATGGAGCTATAACCCAGAAACTGAGAAATACTCCGTGGTAAGCCTGGTTAAGCTTGATTCTGGGTTTTGGTCTCATCAATTAGAAGCTTCAAAAAATTATGAAACAATTCATATTTTATACACAGTGTCTAACTTATAGTATCTTGTTAAAAGTATTTATTGGTTATGTGATCACGACAAACAATAAAACTTATTTCTCTTAAGTTTTAATAAGATAATATTGACTCATAACTACATACTCATATGTGGACACACATAAGTGGTCATCAAACATTGTAAGCATTTTACGATTGAGATGTCATATAACTCATAGGTACTTTGCATACTTATTCATAACCAGAAGCAGTGTTACTTGGTATAATATGTGACACCGGATCATTGCAAACACTGTAACTTTACAATGAATAGAGTATGATTTTAAACTTTTTCTTCTAGATAATACATTTAGAACTTTGTTAGTGACTGTTTATTATTATTTTATTATTATATATTTATTATTATATATTAACGGAATCTATATTGTAGATAATATTCAGCTAAATCGGTTGGACTGGAAACTGACCCCAATGCAGTTGGGAAAAAAGGCTAGGCAGATGATGATGAGAATCTATATTGTAATCAATGATGATTACAATTTTGCTTGGTTCTGATGGGAGAGATGCGCGTGCAGTAGGGTACAGTAAGGATAGGCCAGCCATTAAATGATGCCCAAAAAAAAATTTTTCTTCGACGAAAATTATCATCGTCAGTTTCGTGATTTCAAGCCTGAATATTGTGGTGAGTTTTCTTTTTTTGGGCATTATGTATAGGCTGGCCTACCCTTACTGTAGCCTACTGCACGCCCATGATGGGAGATGATGACGTATTTCTGCCCTTGTACTGAATTGCTAAGGTTAGGCTCAACACGGTCTTTTCAATCAATATTGTAGTAATGGAATGAAAGGAAACAGAAAGGTAGATAAGAAAGGATAAGGAGAACGCCTTGGTGCATTGAGTCCGCTTTTGCACACAAGCAAGCCATAAACCACCCACCCACAGAATCCACGAAAATGATTTCTGTAAAGCACGATTCAATAACCTTTCCCGCCCCTTAGCAACAAATCGTATCATCTCAAAAGATCGCATCGTGTAAACGTCCTGGCGTAATTAAAGGTGCTTCAGATAAGTTCGTCCCCTCGCGCGGCAATCTCAACCGCCATCAATAACGAATTACTTTTGTTGCTATACAACACTATATTGCTATCACATTACGCTAGTTAAATGCTTGCTATACAATAGGCTGTAGAAGCTTTAATTTCTTTTCATGTTCTAGAGATATTATGGCACAGATTCGGCTGTGTGAGAACTTAAGTGATTTTGAAGTGTGGTTTCAGATTTTTTGCCTAATTTTTCAGCACGCTACTTCTAATTCAAATGATCGTGCACTATTAGTCAGTCTACTGGGTCTACACAAAGTCGAGAGTCCTCTCAGTGAGCTTCACCGTTTTGACAAGAATGGTGGTCCATTAGTACAGGAAGAATCAAACCAGCTCCGAACACTCTGCGGCTCTCTGTGCAGTAGGAAATTCATAGGACAGTAGGGGTTAGGGGTGGATGTGCAGCGGAAAAAACAAACTTCATAGACATCATTAACTATCAATCTACATATAATTGTAACAAACACGACAGTCATGACACTCTATCAAAATAAAATGAAAAAATACTTCTGCAGCACTAAAGACAAGCATGCAAGGTAGTCTTTACCCAAGGTACTTCTTTTGATTCAAGAGTTTTGGCTATCAAACTGACACATTAGACGACGTGATGATTTTCATACTCGTTGTTTTTTTATTTTTTTTTATTTGAGATGTGTTTTGCTCTTGACTCTAGTTTAGGTCATAGATGACAGAGACAAAGTCGACGTTGGAGCGAGCTTACCCAGAAGAAGCCTCTAATTTTGAAGAGATTAGGGTTGCATGCGTTCGGAAACAGATGCAGGCAGAGAGTTCCACACCTTTGCTGTGCGCATTATAAAAGACTTTTGGAAACGTTTAGTTCGAATTGGTGGAATAGCAACAAGGTAGGGATGGTAACTTGCAGTGCGTCTAGATGTCCGGTGGTAGAAGGGGGCACATGGGATGAGATCGTGGAGTTCTTGGACACTCTCCCCGAATTACAATCTGTAGAAGACCGACAAGCAGGCAACCTCCGGGCGTACTATGCTATCGAAGTTTCTATGGATCGTGTTGCTCATTCGAGTAGGAATGCAAGTTTTCCACAACACCCGACTCTCTAACACTCAAGAAAATGTACGACATCCTCAATAATTTTATCTAGAACACTTGCTCCTAGTTTCTCAATGTTACCTTTATACATTCGACCGCGTCGGTTTCGAAACAACTAATAAAATTAATAGTTCTGTTAGTTTGTACACATCCGAGCCATGTGTATGTCTGTTACAATTTGTTATGGTCATCAGTTTGTCCATCGTTGCCCGATTGAGCCTAGTTTCCACAACGCACGGCTAAATATTGTGTGTGGTGTTATTTATAGGCGATAGCGGGATTCTGTGTTGAGATTACAGCGACTATCCTTTTTGTGATTTTTTTTTCATCCGTCCGTAACAAATGTTTTAGAACTGTGGTTTTATTGAAAGCATTTTAAAAGTATAGATGATATTTTAACATCATCTTTTCCGTAATTACTTTTCTATTTCACGTGACGGGTAGATAATCGAATGTCGGCTAAATACAGTTCGGAAACAGTCATTATCAAACACTGACCCCACTAACTGTGACGACCAATTATCCCCGGGATAAGGTCATTATCATCACGCTCAGAGGATATAAAGCTGATGCTAATTAAAGCTTAGGTCACGACTACTTATAATCAAGTGTCATATAACGCAAATGCCACCATTGTTACAGTAATTACACCACAGTAATACGACGTAACGGCCCGAATTAAATTACGCTAGCCAATTATCACTTAAACCACACAAAAAATCGAATAAGCTACGGCAATACGAACTTCGCTATTCCGATATCAATAACACATTAACATTGGATAACCGTTAATTGATCGAGCGCGGTGACATTTCACCGCGGGAGCCTCACACGCGCGGCCCCTTTGATCTACCGCGGCCATCTTGCGTCCCCCACGTCACAAAGCGCACCGCCGCGATTAAATTCGTACGTACAGCAATGCGACACTCGTCTATTAGGTGACCGTTGCTAGTTTTTGAGCGGCACTTTTTAGGGCCCTTATAAGGTTTAATTAGGGAATTTAATAATTGTTGAATTTCGATGAAACGTGTGAGGCTGTTTGCTATGGTATATGACAGAGTATTTGAGGTATGTCGGACGTCTTTGTGGCAATTCCGCTTGCACCTTCCGTTTTGTGACTTAATTTATGTTACGTTGTATTGTTTTTTGATGTCATTAGTGGCATGACAATATTTTGAAATGTCGTTCGTATTCGCATTACATGTTTTGTTGAGAAAAAAGTGTAACATGCTGATATATTTAAGACTATAAAAGTTCCGCTTTATTAAGTTCCGTCGTTGGCGGCTGCGGCTGCTCTGTCGTTTAACATGTGTTTAATAACAGTCACCTGGTCTGGGTAATTGTATCTATCATTGGAATTATGTGTTTTACTTTTAAAGAGCTCATTACTGTCTGTCATGACCATTCTAGCTTCCTTATGCGCAGCTTAGCCAGTCACGTCACGGGGTATAAAACCACTCGTGCAATAAGCCTCAGATATGATTATGTAGCCACTGTTAACTGTTGTTTTTTATCTAGTTGCCATCGGTGGATAATACTGTGGTATTGCGGTAACAGAATTATGAGACCAAGAATACATTTAATTAAAAAACATATTTTAAACAAGAAAGCAATTATAATGAGGGTTCGGCATCGATAAATATATCGATACCAGAAATATCAATTAATGTAAAGGACATTTTGGCATTTTGCGTAAATGAACCTTACGTTAATTGTCGTAGGGGTATTTGGAATTTTAGGGAATGTCCCTTACGTCAATTGATACTTCTGGTACCGATATAGAATCACGCTATGTCCAAAAAAGGATGGAAGACTCTCCTTAAAACACTTCGGTCTGAAAGCAGAAAATTGGGTGTATCAATGACCCAACCCAACGAAGAATGACGAGGAGAAACGACCCCAAATAATGGATTAAGGCAAGGCAAAGAATAAAGGATGGTGAAGGACCGAGTGTTGCGGCGTAGCTTGAGCTAGACCTTTGCCCAGCAGTGGACTGCGATAGCCAGTTGATTGATTGACCCACCCCCCCACATTAGAATTTTGTCCTGTATCGTGGGTGCATTAACAAACATACACACTCACATACACAAATAGCCAGATCCGGAACAACTATCTGTAGGCCATACCAATATTTGTTCCGTACGGGAATCGAACCCGCGACACGCAGCGCAGCAGTCAATCGCTCAACCACTGCGCTAACCGTGCCGTTATTGATGATACAACTATCACCTTTTCAATCTACATCTACACTAATATTAAAAAGAGGAAAAAATTGTATTTTTGTGTGTGTGTATGTTTGTAATGAATAAACTCAAAAACTACTAGACCGATTTGAAAAATTCTTTCAGCAATTGATAGCTACATTATCAGCGAGTAACATAGGCTATTATATATTTTATCCCCGTACTCCCATGGGTCGGGAACGGGGGTAAAACCGCGTGACGTCCGCTAGTCGCAGATAAAACCAAAACTGTTATCACCATATAGTTTCAAAAGGAACATCCAGAACACACTAAGCAGACAGTGCATTTTGAATTCGCCGTAAAATATTTCTTAACAGTAACTTAAAGAGCAGATATGTCTTAATTAATGACGCGAGACTTTCATAACAAGCTCATAGTTTCGTTAAATGTCTATTATGTTATGATACAAGATTACTTCAAGATTGCTATCTTTGAGGCAAAAAATCGCTAATGAAGCGCTTTGAGACATTTAGTTTTTTTTTTAGTTTTAGGGTACCGTGTGGAAGAAGCAAGCAAAGAGAATATCGAAAATAATCTTTAAGATTTGGTTTATAACAACAGTATCAAAACAATGTTGTGCCTTTATGTTATAAAAATATTTGTAAAGCAACAATCTTGATATTTAAATTCAAATAAAAATTACAGATTTGTATATTTGAATCCCAAAGCTGGGTACTAATTTCGATTTGAATTAGTTAGTTATATGGAAAAAAAATTGGTTGTCTGTAAAGTCGGTTTACGGAAAATAGTTTTACGTGACAACGTACAACGACAACAAACATTTATGAAATTATCGTAACGTTACAGTGAGCGTAACGTTACAATGAGTCATCCTTTTTCGTGCGTGCAGCCGGAAATATATTTTGAATGATTCAAATAATATTGTTTTATAATGTTTTTGTTTATAAATTTAGGAATAAGATTAAATTTATTTTGTAATGTAAGATGTTCATCGATTTATTAGACGTTGTCTCGTCAAAAACGAGATTTTTTGAACCCAGTCTCATAATTCAGACTCGCACTTGTTACCTCTATGCAACAATGATACAATTTCTTTAATGTGGTTAATTTTAGCAAAAGTGTAGTGCAGGTAACATTGATACTAAAATTAACCAGTCGAGTCTAGATTTACGCAATCATCTAAAACCTCTACCTCGTTTTATAATTTAGCTTCGGCATTAAATAATATACCAACGGAACATGGTTGACATCCCTCAGATATGCACAACACGTTTAGAGAATACTTTCAATGCGCATACAGCTAAGCAGCGGAATAGGGATGTAGGCTTTGTTAAAAAAATATGATTCTATTTAGTCCGTCAGTAAGATTATCTAAAAATATTGGATACCTACATATTTTTTATTTTATGAAATCTTTAAAAATACGAAGACAAAACGCATCAAAGATCAGGACGGAGGCTTGTAAAGTCACTTTCCAGTGAAAAGTGTACTGGTAAGTGACGTCACGCGAGTTTTCAACGCATTGTATCGTCTTCATTTTTTGTTTATTGACAAAAAAAAAATACGTGACCAATATTTTTTGGAAATCCATCTGACGGACTAATTACATTTTTTTAGTGAATACCCTATTCTCTGCCGGAGTATATGTTTCCTGGTAGCTACAAACTGGGGGTCTATAAGTCAATAGTGAATAGGTAAATTCTAGGCAAGCTTGCTCCATCATCAACCACATCATCGCATCGCTTTCCATCAGGTGTATTGTAGTCACATTCGAGCATGTTCAATAGTAAAAATAAATAAATCAATCCACTTATTTCTTCCCATTATTATTTAATGAGCTCTTGCCCGCGATTTCGTACGCGCATATCTCGTTTTTCCATTCCCGTATAGCTTATGACATCCCTCATGAATGTGGCTATCATATAGGTACAAAAAGAATTTTTCAAATCCGACTGGTAGTTCCAGAGATTACCGCGTTCAAACAAACGAACTCTTCAAATTAATAATATTAGTATAGATTTAAATCTTAAACTAGTTAGCAGTAATTTATACATTCGGATTTTCCTCGGTCACTCAGCGTGAAGAGGGGAAAGACCACGAAACTGTGACATCGTAAAAACTAATTTAGTACAGAGAAAATGAAATGATAAGCTTCATTGTGGTACTCGTAGATAAGACGGTCAAGCTTTATAACTACTATTTATGTGGTCTAGCATATCTTTAGTGTGGTCTGCATTCTTGAACTGGAACGGAAAATCTGCCAAGCTAATTTGAAGGCAGATATGGTAATGCACGCTATTTAGAACTGTCACAGAATCGTAATATCTAGTCAAATTACGAGCTTGGGACAGTTATTAATAATCATGATCATCATCATATCAGCCGAAAGACGTCCACTGCTGGACATAGGCCTTCCCTAAGGGGGGGGGGGAGCTATTCCAATGCACAGATACATAAAGAATGCTGCTGCCCATTCTGTGGTGAGTCCCTTAGTCACCCCTTACGTACCCGCGGGAAGATATGGGATGGTGCTATTCTTTTACGTTTGAGACCATACAGAACGTAACTAAATAATACCTTTAAATAATTTAGAATTATATTAATAAATACGTTTTTAATTAGTAATGATGATGAAGTAATGATGTCCTTACGAAACTTCTTACACTTAAGCTAGCTACTATCAGGGCTTTTTTTGCCCCAAAAAAAATAAACTTGTTCCTGTGAGGTAGGCTATGGAAAAAACCACGGGATAATCACCCCTCAATAAGTACAAACACAAAAACTAAAATAGTAAAATATGCTCAATACAATTTTACTAACATCATCTCCATCACAATCTTCCAATCCTAACCACATTCGTCATAGCAGCGTTGTTACGTATCGAGAAAACCCGGTCAATTACAGAGATACATATCAAAAGATACAGGCATGTAGAAACGGAGACATCCCCACCGTGACCAGGTTTTAATTGAAAAAACTCAATTAAGGTAATTGCAGCAGGTGGACGTGTGACCGGGCTGTTTTGAAACGTGTTTTTGGGTTCCGTGTAGGTACTGATTTGATTTAAGAAGTCGTGGCATCGAAATATCTTGGTTTACTAGACAATTTTTTTTTAATGTTGACGGAACTTAATAAAACTGGCGAGTCATACCCACGTGTAAAGGGCCCAAACGAATTATATTTTTTATATGTTGTCAGCTGGCCAGATAGACACGAGTGATTCTACAAGGATTCCGTTTCTCCATACAGATGTTCGATGAATCCTAATAAAGCTTTTAGAGATCCTTCTCTCAAAGCTCCAAGCTACTGCAGAGCTTGGAGCTTAGCAGAGCAATAGTGACTATTGAAATGCTTGACATTTCGGAAGCGCTATTACCCGTACATTCTGAACATTTTTCTACAATCGTTATGTGATTTTGACCCTTAGGTTTGTCCCTGATCTTTAAGAAAAATGTGTCAGCTAAAATTGTGACAACAATTGTGAACCCAGAACCTAGTAAGCTAATCAAATTAATATAATACTCTCTGTATTGTATTAATTTGATTAGCTTAGTCACAAAACTATTACACACTTGGCCGATTTTATGTGACCCAACTAGACTTTGTGTTCTATTTTTGCGATCTGATTATTATATTTACTGAGTACGTGATGTTATCGGCCAAGTTTTACGAGAGATTCCACACTGGGTTGCAATGATGACCTTGTCTTTATTTAATTTTTAGGGTTCTATACACGAAAGGTAGCCAACGGAATCCTATTACGAAGCCTCCGCTGTCCGTCCGTCTGTCAACGGGTTGTATCTCAAGAACCGTACCGAACTCTGTCAAAATTTTCACAGAGTGTATTTCTATTGCCATTATAACAAAAAAAATAATTAAAAATTAAAGGGAGCTCCAATTCAAGAAACGTGTTTTTTCGGGTTAAAGTACAGAACCCTTCGTCCGACTCGCACTTGGCCGGTTGTTTTTAGTAAATATTATGACGTACTTTTTGAAGTTGAATCATTGCAAGGAGTAGTCTTTAAAAAACATTCTCTATTAAGTGGTAATTTATGAGATTTGGCGAAATTCTCAAGCTATTACAAAATTATTCTGATATCTGATGAATTCCCCAAAATATCACTCTCCGTCGTAAACTTCATCGATGCTATCATTTCATCTGCATCATCGCGAATAACGTCCCATTCATTAACAGTGTCCCATTCATACACATCCAGTGACCACACGCGGCCGCCATTTTACGGACACTTGTCCCGTCTTTATTGGGAATTCGTGTAATTCAGTAGAACGACGCCACGCCTTTACCGGTCCACTTGTCCTGAACGCGTTTACTCGGAATATTGTCACTTTGTTGATACAGGATGGTGGGTTTTGGTCGGCGACGAACAAAATAACAAATATACTTTGCTAGTTCCTACCAACAACCAGAAAAAAAAACTATTTTGTTTCAAAAAAATACAGATTGAAACATGTTTCATATAAAGACAACTTAAATGCGCTTTGGTAGAAACACAATGCAATCCAAATCTAAGAACTGTAATCTGTTCACAATATGGGAAACCCTGTCTCTCAAACTAGGTAACCTGTATCTTGAGAGACAGTGATCCAGCAAATGAGATGCTATAAGTATAATAGTGGACTGTGTCGATCTACCTGAGCTATTGAGGATAAAAAGCTAATTTAATTGAAAAAAATGTATATATTTTATGTGATGTGTGTGTGTGTGTATGCGTGTGTGTGATTGGAGATATTTATTTATTTATTTATAATAAGCACACCAACAGCACTGTCACTTATAATTCAAATAAAATTACATTCAAAATCGGCATTTCAGTAACCATGCAAATGATAGGTATGCATGACATTGAACATAATGAATATTAGAGACAAAAGGAAAAACTAAAAACTGCGTCCAGTATACCTAAATCCTGAACACTACAAAAAACAAAACAATTTGAGCTTTTAAGACGTACATTGTTCGCTCTGTTTGAAGAGGGAACGTCTGTATGAAGCAAAACTCATAGAGAAAACTTCGATAGGGTAATCCGTCAAATTGGACCTTTCATTATATAACCTTGCCATACGTGTTAGGGGGCTATTAGGCTAAGAAAAGAGCTTGGCAGTGACGCTTCATTTGTTTTTTTTTGCTGCAGCTAGCTAGCTAGCTTCATTTGTTGCAGCAAGAAGAGAAGTTACTGATATAGAGAAAAATGGTATTGCCATTGCCACCCAGTAAGCAAGTATATAATGGCAAGCAATCAACATTTCAAAGCAGTTTTTCGACTTGTGCACTTAAAACATTGCTGTGCATCACCCTATCCAGTTGCACACTAGGTATTCTTATAAAATGGTACTTTACCAGCAAACAACCGGGATTCCTCACAACACCGTTTGGATCCAGTGATAAATTCAAACTGCATGGATGGCTGGAAAAACACATTGGTTACGCCTGAGTTCGAACTAACGACCATCACGTAGCAAGCCAGACAAATGGGCTACTACCGTTCTCATTGGAATTACCAAACGATAAAAAGTGAGAAGGTAATTATGATGACAGGTATTCTATTAATATTATTCAACGTGCAACGGGAATATTTTTCTAAACGGCTTATATGGTATGTCAAATGTTGGCTAAGATAGATAGCTGTATTAATAGATGGAAGTAGAAAAGATTTATTTTTTTAATATTGGTTTGCTCTTGACTCTAGTCTAGGTCATAGATGACAGAGACAAAGTCGACGATGAAGCGAGCTTACCCAAAAGAAGCCTGTTCAGTCTAATTTTGAAGAGATTAGGGTTGTATGCGTTCGGAAACACAGACGCAGGCAGAGAGTTCCTACAGGAGAAGACGCCCCGGGCGTCGGGAGCCGCAGGGCGATCCCCGGCCACCGTAGGCGCGGGCCTGCGGACGGCGAGCGTTGGGTGGCTCGCTGTCCGATCACCACTAGGCCCGGGTCGAGGGCGCGTTGTGTTTCACGCGCGCCTCAAAGAGATGTCAGCATAGAAGACGGGGCCCGCTAAGGCCAGAGCCTGCCAGGGTTGCGAAATTTGTTAGAAAGAGTGACCGCGGCCCTGGAACGCAAAGGGCTTTAGAAGGAACACGGATGGGTTTTAGTCAGTATGAGTCTGACACGCCCTTCCGCTCCACCCAGAGCGGAAGAAGTCATTTGATGATTTCTGATCCTTAAAAAAAAAAGGCAGACAGTTCCACTCCTTTGCTGTGCGCATTATGAAAGGCGTTTGGAAACGTTTAGTGTGAATTGGTGGAATAGCAACAAGGTAGGGATGGTAACTTGCAGTGCGCTTGTTTTACATTATCTAGCTGTACATTTGTCGCTCACAGTGGGCCACATCAGAAGGCTTGAAGTCACCCAAAAGGCAAAGGAGAGGGCAATGCTCGGAGTTTCCTTGCGTAATCGAACCAGAAATGATGATATCCGCATGAGAACCAAAATAACCGACATAGCCCTAAGGATTGCCAAACTGAAGTAGCAGTCCCCACTGCTACTTCAGTTCTCTGGCTCTCTCAGGCTCACATTGCTCGCAGAACAGATCGCAGGCCGAAAAGTTCTGGAGTGGTGACCGCGTACCGGAAGACACAGCGTTGGAAGGTCTCCCACAAGGTGGAGCGATGACCTGGTTAGGGTCACGGGTAGCCGATGGATGCGAGACGCACAGGACCGGGTGTTGTGGCGCCACTTGGGGGAGGCCTATGTGATGATGATGATGATGCGATATTTATCATATAGTTTATGCACATGAATAACTGCAGGGCCGTACAGCCGGTCTATTCTGTAAACAACTCTCCGTCTAACGTTAGGTGATGTGAGCTTGATGTGAACTGTGGGTCTATTCTGTCAACATCTCACCGTGTAAACTTAGGAGGAGTGAGCATATAGTGAGCTGACATTCCATCTTGTTTCTATGGGTTTTCAGCTTACTTCATGATCACTTTACCTAAATTTACAAAGGGAGATGTTTATAGAATCGCACTGCTGTCATTGTACCTTATTTGGATGGATTGACAGCTCACTGCAGTTCACTTCACCTAAGTTATCACGGTGAGATTGTTACAGAGTAGTACTACTGCGGTACTGATAATACTACGATTTTTTACTAGTGATTTGGGTTGGAACAATTTCAGAAGTTGTAATTAATCATCATGTCATCAGAAATTACATAAACCCTACTCTCCGTTAAACGAGGGCTGATTGGATGTATTCCTCGTCTATTAGGAAGTGTGCAAATCTCAGTAAATTGGATATATCTGTACTCTGCAGATATACCAGAGTGCTCCACAAAAAAGAATGGAAAAGTAAGAACATACAGAGGCGAAAGAATGGTGCTAGAAATTTTAGTGCTCCATGCCCAACAGTGGACCGTTTCAGGACTTGATTAAGGGCTAACAGAGATGCTTATTCAAAGTTGTCGGTGTTCATAACCTACACCTTCTATAACTCATAACTGAGTAAGTTAGTACACATCTTGCTTCTCTTACTTTGTATATTTACTCTGAAATAAATCAATGCAAACCGTTTAGCTTGACAGGTTTATTTCACGCTGTGCAAATACAAAATGGATTGAGATGGGTTAGAACTTTAGATTATTAACTCTGTTGAATTAATTTTTGTTTGGAATATGTTGGATTTTTAATTAATTTATTGGTGTGTTGTATCTGATTCTGTTTCCTTTTTTGGGTGTGCAGGTTTTTGTAAGAATTCTTGTAAAGGCTGTAGACTTGATGACAATTTATGAGTCATGCCTTACAGTACTAACAATATGAATGGATGCTGATGAGAAATTGACTCAATTTGGGAATATATATAAATCGAATACACGTAAGAAGGAATCAAAGCGAAGCGATAAAGGAAATATGTCATAGTGTTTTTCTGTCACCGGAAAATGGCAACGCCGTAAGATTGTAAAATATCGCGCAAAATTGTAAATTATTTTTCTAAATAAGACACGGATATATTGGACAACTATTTTAACTAGAATTTGGATGGGATTTATTTGATACAAAACGATTTTTTCATGATATATGGAGAAATTTTAATCTAATGAGGATTTATTTAAATCTTACGGAGTTTGCAATTGCACGCATCATTGAAAACCTCAAGAATGTGCTCCAGCACATTCTTGAGGTTTTCAATGATGCGTGCTATCCTAATTCAAATTGTTCTGTGTTCAACCAGGAGATACTTGAACATTTTAAATAAAAAAAAACTTCTTTTGATGTAGACTAGTCAAATTCGTGTTGTAAGATTACTAAAAGATTCCTCAAATTTTAATTAACCTTTTGCGTGTCTTAACAGATTTTTATCGTCCAATCCTGACCAAGCCCTTATGTGTAACTGTCCGACTTAAGACATTTGGAGCATTTTTTCTTATGTCGAACTGTGTAACTTAAGACACGCAAAAGGTTAAATGCTGAAGTCTATTTCCGAAAAAGTAGCAGCACTAAATGCGTCACTTGAAAAGAAACGGTAACGATGACGAAGATTGACGGCAAACAATTTGTCCCAGTCAATAGGTATTTTAGAAAAAAATGCTGATGGATTAACAATTTAATAATAAGAGCTTTCTTTATTAGACATTAAAGCCAAAGCTGATCTGGACAATACCAATCAACTTATTAGCCGTCAGTCTCATCATCTGAAAAATTTCGATTTCTATAACATTTCACAGTACGAGAGCACGTCAACGACCCCACGTGGTAAGCTTAAAACGCATCTATAATTAGCCAAAGCTCTCGCTCTGGTTTATGTCGCGGCCGCTGTAAAAATTAATGTAAACAAATACAATCTCTCACGCCCGGGTGGGCTGACAACCGTACAGATTTAGATGGTCATCGAGACCAATGAATTCTGAAGCATCCTGAGGTGTATACAATTTGGTCAGGCTGCGTGACTCATTGGTTATTTTTTCGGGTACCGTTTGTCATTTGTGCTTTTGTTTGGATTATCGCTGGAGTCAATGTACATGGAGTATCGACGTGTGGTGATTCTTTTGGTTTTTTCAACGTTGAGAGTCTTCAAATGCGATTCAATTTGGGATTTACCGGAGAGATGATATTTGGTACGAACCTATAAGGGAGCGCTGATTCTTAAATTGTTCAGAATTTTCTCTAAAGATAGAAAAATGGCCTCTGGAATAGCGTGGTATTGTCGCATATACTTATCTGCGTGAGTTTTTACGATAAAAGTAGAGTAACCTTTAAGATTGAGATACATATTTATAGCATTTATTGTATCAGACCTCGTTACTACAGTTTACATTTACATTGTCATTTTAGAGACAGTAGCATACATATACTTGTATACGACATATAAAACGGTTTAAAGAGTATCAAAAAATATCACACTTGTTTTAAGTTCAGCTCATATATCTTTTGAACTTTTAACTTCTTCTTACTACAAAATGTAATCTATTGAATCAACCTCTATGCCATCATCGCACTCTATAATTTCAACATAATTCAAATCATCAAGTTTTTTGATCTGAACTCGAGTCAAATCGACACATGTTTAATTTTAAACAATCCAAATTAAATGTCGGCTCATGTCTTTATACACTTCTTTTATTTATTACTAGTTACTAATATTCTTTGATCTCACTAAGTGTATCGCTGACGGGTGTACGATGACGTCGGATTGGTACCTTGTTTTTCCTTAATAATATTTCTTTAGCGGCGTTTTTCTCTTTGAAGAATATTGTAAAGACATGAATACCGCCAATGTTTAACTTGTTTATAAGACCTTCGATAGTTCATGGAAATTCTGTAAAAGAACGAAACCATTCACGACTTGAAAGCCATTCATTCTTTTTGAAACATTGCATGTTGTTGTGCATCTGTGTCTGTTTGTGGCACCTAGCTCCTAAACAGATGAACCGAATTTGTTGTTGTAGTCATCTTTACAGGTGCCTGACGCGCTACTCTTCTCAGGACAGACAGTTGCAAAACCATGTGAGCAGTAGGGTCAGCTCCATCATACGACTTGTAGACGTGCTTTTATTTAATCACCACTACTCTCAAAAAGTGAAAGAAAAAGAAAACACATTCAAGAAATTTTACCGATTTCCTTATTGCGTTTTCTTTCAGGATACCTCTATATCTACCAAACCGCACGACGGTTGAGTGGAAACTACGACAAAGTCCCTCTCAAAGGAAAGCGACTTATGTTTTAGTAGTAGGAACATAATACAGGTTGACTAGCTTTTGCAGCAAGTATCATATTAGCTAGGATAAGCCTTCACACTAACAAGCGGTAAGTACAAAGAATCATCAAAGAAAAAAGTCGCTTTAATTCGAGTCGATTGTCACATTAAGAACCTCATTAATGGTGATGGAAAACTAATTATATTGATTATACAATATTAACGTCTTGCGTGTCTCATTGACATTTCACATTACCCTCATTTTTGTGTCAACGTGTCACAATGCATTCCATTGGCCAATCAGCTGTCACATCAAAGGAAAACATATGTAACACTAATTATACGGGCTTCTTATATATCAAGTGTATTGACAAATGGCTAGTAATAGTTATGGTTACACAACCAAAAACTTGCTGTCCATTGCTGGACTTACATGTCCGTCAATCTTAAAACACTGAACAAAAGCAGCAATGTATGTGAAACAAATTCAAAATTGTCGCTGAATAGGCAGTCGTGAAAGGTTTCATATTAGATCCGCAGTACACGACACAAAACGGAAGTTTTTGCGCAATACACTGGCAGCCAGAAACAATTAATGCACCCAAGTGTACATGAGCCCGTTCACGCGTCATGCCCACAGAAGAAAGTGAGCTCGTTACGACACGCGTGTTATTTATTTTGCACTGATGTGTACTGTATTGTTCTAATTAAGTTAAAGGTGAATAGTGTTATAATTTGATGGCACGTCTTGTTTGAAGTGCACTGCGGTGCAAAATTAATGAGACAGTTTTGGAATTAAAGTGCAATAAGAATTTGTGTTTGTTTTATGAAGTTTAGACAGAACATGGTTATTGTTTATAAGAACTATAATAATGTTATGAGTGTCTGTTCTTCGATGACATTTACGAAATACGGTGTACAGTCAGCAAAGCTATGTATTTGGTATATCGGCAAAAATATTAATTCATTCACTGCACTGCCAATATTTATTTGAAATGTGTGCATTATAACTTTTTTAAGCTTATGACATACTTACGATTATGGTGTACAATAATTGTCTACTCAGCACACTCACAACATTGTTTAAAAGTACTTACAAGTTAGCTGCCTGCAAACCAAATAGCTTTGTTGACTGTACATAGTACAAAGTTTAAACTATAGGTTTATTACAAGGTTTGTACGTACGCTCATACGTATATTAAAATTGGTTAACCTTAACAATAGAACAGAACTTTTAAAAATACTTCTAAGTGCGTCGGTTTATTCAAAGCTACAGTAGTAAGTTCATAAGTGCTGGGCTCAAAGATTACAATTTAAAGATAAGATTAAATCTAACTATAGTCTATGCTCAAGTGGCTGACTGCTTGACATCTGCTATACTGACACTTCTGAAGTCTTCTACTTAGAAAATATTGACAAAGCTGTATAAGAACTAGTACCTTTTTGAAGTTATAACTTCTTTAGGCGCGTTGAGCACTTTTTGGGTGAACAAAAATCATGGAAGTCGCGTCATCGTTACCGAACGCTAGCTTTCGCTTAGTTTTCACTTCTATCGGCAGTCCCCAAAGACTGCCCCACAATTTTTTTTAGGATGTGAAATCATCAAATGACTTCTTCTGCTCTGGGTGGAGAGGAAGGTCGTGTCAGACTCTTACTGACTAAAACCCATCCGTGTTCCTTCTAAAGCCCTTTAAAGAACAAATTCCGCAACCCTGGCTGAAGAACTAGTATCTGAGATCTATAAAACCCTCTCAAAAGCCCTAGAAACACTATTTAACCCCCACACACCAAGAACATGACACTTAAACACTAAACACGCTGTAAATCATACCAGAAAAGTAAATAAACAGCATCTAATTTAACTAAATAGTTTAATTTATTGCTCGTAATTCCTTGCCGACATTTATAATGCCATGTTTAACGCCAAACACGAATAAAAAGGCACTAATTGACTTAAATCAGTTGTGACAAACATCACTACTGGAGATGTGATAAATGCGGGACATCTCCCATTAAGACGTTGTCAATTAAATTTGTATCTTTTTGGCTTTGAAATAAAGTGTTAATTTGATTGTTGATGCCTTCGGAGAAATGGTTAGAGAGTGTGTATGGGAATTCTTAAATACCTTGTTTCGTCATTTAATATGTGTTTGATTTGAATTCATGTGGGAGTAAATTGTGTGTTAAGATAAAGATTTAAAAAGCTCTGACTTAAATGTTCCATTTGAATACGCATAACATCACGCCTATATGTTTCAAAGGGACAGAGGTGATGTGGGAAGGTGAAATGCATAAATTCATAACGAATACTTTAATAACTTGCGTTTACATAAACTTAACACACGGGACTACAATACAATTGTTATGTATGTTAACTTAACACTTAAAAACTTAAGTTGTGTAGTTGTTAACTTAAGTTTTGTAGTGTTAGTTTTATTGATCCTTTTCTCACTGTGATCCGAGTAATGTTCAAGCAAAAGATAGCTACAGCTGGACGCGAGTGGAGCGATGCGAGTAGAGACGCGCTAGTGATGTGCGTATAATTACTAAATTTTAGTGTTGGGATTCCAACAGGTGAACAGAAGTGTATCTGTAACAAATCCAAGCTGCTAATAAAAAACGGATGCAAATCATGATTAGCAGTGGCAATCGCGACCCAGGCTAAAATAAAGGTACTTAGAAGCCTCATGAAAATTGATAAAAAAAAATTGGTTGCCTGTAAAGTTGGTTTACGGACGATAGTTTAACGTGACAACGTCATAACAAAACATTGATGAAATTATCGTAACGTTACAATGAGCGAAACGTTACAATGAGCGAAACGTTACAATGAGTCATCCTTTTTCGTACGTGCAGCCGGCGTTCATCGGTTAATTAGACGTTGTCTCGTCAAAAAATTGCGTTTCATCTCTCACTAACTTTTTCAATAACTTAAAGTTATTCAATACAGTTTTTCTCAGCTGTCAACGACAATTTCCGGAGACTTTCATTCATTCCCAATCATTGTTTGCTTCACCACCCACAAATTGACTCCAACTACCTCGTTACCTGAATACATCATCCAAAAATATAACTTAATCACCAAACCTTCAGACGAAAACGATTCAGTCTCCAGGCAATCAACTAGACGTGGTTTAAAAAAATAAATCAGCTTTAATTCGAGGTGAAATGGGCGATTGTCTTCTGTTGTTTGTCATTAATCTAAAATAGCTGCAGTGAATGGCGGAGGATTTATCGTGATGTTTTTACAGTGGGACATGTGTTGGTGCTGTCACCACACACGCGTTTGTTAAGGGGATGCTCTAATCTGTTTTGAGATGGAGTGTGTTTAAGTGCTTTCATAAAATACTGAAATCTACTTTATACGCGACAAATAACTAACTCATTAATTATAGTTGGTTTTACCGAAGAGTTAAAAATGATTAGTAAATACAGGTACGTTTGGTTAATAGCTGGAAATATTAATTAACGAGAAATACTGAAAACCAAGTCATTAGCTACTTTGCCAAAAATTTGGTTTTGCTAATTTCTTTTAATTAAGTTACGAATTGGTATCGTTAAGAGCTTGTTGAAGAGCATGCATTTGTATTATTATACTATTGAAATAGTCAAAATAATTGACCATTCTTATCATAAATCTTTTCTTAAATCAAATCATAGCCCATTGTAAAAACACCTTAACCCTGTCGTTGCCGCCAGCGGCGTTTGTCACGTTGCCAACACTGTCAACAATCTCGATCTGACATCCAGCTCATTTGTGAACTAATTGCAAGACCACCCTGAAACTAATGGATCGTCAATGGCGCCACCGACTTCATTAAGTTGCCAGAATCATTTTAATTCCCATGATTACGAAGTTTTTTGCTCTGCTTCCGGTTGGAAACCAGCAGGAATAAAAGTGTGTTTTTCTTTTTCTCTCTTTTCAACTTCTTCAGTCGTCGCCACTGCCCTTGTCACAGTGCCAAAACTGTCAACAATTCGATTTTTTCTTTCATTTAATTAAACAGGAAGTTCCTTTGTTTACTTATCACCGAGACCACCACGAAATTAATGGAAGTTAGTGGCGCCGTTCTACGCCACTAACTTCATTATTAATTATCTACTAATTTCATAAAAATCTGTTGTAATTTTCATTGTTATCTTTTTAAATTCATTTACGTTTCGTCTGACGCGTCCCTACGTCATGAAATCCAAAATTTTTGTTGAAATGCTCGATTATTTTGCTCCATTTTCATGCTTCATTCACCTTAACCGTTTCGTCGCCGCCCGTGGCACAAGTTGTCACGGTGCCAACACCGTCAACAAGCCCGATCTGTCATTCGGCTCATTTGTTTACTAATTGCCCAGATACCGACTCGACATTAATGGATTTTGTCAATGGTCCCATGTTGTTAACAAATTGAACGTTTGATGTGGTTTGTCTGTCATGTGTTTGTTTAATGTTGGGGGATGGTGACATTGTAGGGTTAGGTTTTTGAATTATATATTGTTAAGTGATTCTGTTTAGGGTTGATACATTTTTTTTTTTTTTATCTGTAACTACCTACATAATACCTAGCTTTATACGCAGTTGTAATTATATCATTTCGTCATAATACTCCTGTTTAAAGGTAACCTTTCCAACTCAGTAAACACTATGCCGGTTTAGTCAATATAAATAAAAAAAACCATTCATAACTGTTCTCTTATATAAATTTTCAGTCATAAACCTTCACAAAATTATTTGTGACGTAGCCAATTTAAATTTATATAAGTATTCAAATTAATTGCTGAAACGTTTTCTGTTACGTCTTGTTTATTTGTAACTAGCAGCCCGCGGCTCCACCTGCGTTATTCTCAAAAATTATCCCAAAGGAACATACTCCCGGGATGAAAAGTATCCTCTGTGTTATTCCAGACTATACTCTACCTCTCTTCTAAATTTCATCAAGATCCGTTCAGCCGTTCTGACGTGAAAAAGTAACAAACAAACATCCATACATACAAACTTTTGCGTTTATAATATTAGTAGGAAGGATAATACAACATTCATTTTATAATCTTTTTTAAAGATTATCTTTCAACAGATCTAGCAGCTTGTTATGAGTGGACTTTACAAAAAAACTCCGATCTTCAAGCTTGTCAATGTTTGGTGCTAACTCACTATCTTAGTGAGTTAAAATTAAAACCTGAAGCAACCAAGCAACATTTTACAAAAGCTCATTTCCACCCCTCACACATGAAAAACACAATTCTAATAAAACATAAAAACAATTTCAATGATAACTCCACAAAAACATCTGGCCATTATAATTTATACTCACCTGTCCCAAATCCAAAATTTTACTACCATCACGTCTATTTCGATGGCTATCATTCTGGAGGAAGTTCGTCATCTCGTCATCCGAATGACATACGTCTGTTTCTCTCAACATAAACAAACCTGCCCTCAATCGGGTTCCGAGAAACTTTTACATCGTTTTAAAAACATTTTTCCAGGAGACACTTCTCAGGCGCCCTGTGATCGTCTCGTGGTTACACTTTATTGTAGGTATCTATTTTTGGTCGGAAGTGTCGAGATTGACTGTTTAGTTTACAGGACTTTTGAAGGAAGATAGCTTTTGAAGATTAGCAACGATTTTTGTATCGTTTTCTCTTGTTGTTCATGATAATATATTACGTCATAAACAAGATCATCTGTTTCAGCCGACTTAAATCCTAAAGCATTCGAACTTTCAGACTAGAAAGACATGTTTGTTTCTTCAACGCGTTCCATGGATATAATTAGAGGTACAAGTGTTAAGCATCCTTCCTCGATACGCTTCGACGGTTGTTTGTATGAGCAGTGGCGTCCCGACGTCGTCGCCGGCGCCGCCTGCACGATTTACTTCACACACCTTCGACAGGGTTCCATTTATCTGATCGGAAACAGACGACTTTCAATTCAGCACCACAAACAATAAGACCGAAATTGCGGGCCGAGTATGTGCCTTGCGGGACGCTGTAATAGAAATAGTACAGCAAATACATGTCCAGGAAATTAGACTTTGTTTACTTTACGTCAGAAGACATACTCCTTTGTTCGTCGCTTTCGTCACAGATGGAAGACGGCAAATGGCTCGAAGGCGCCTCTGTCGCCTACACTGCTCGCTTCAAATATTGTTTATAGTAGACGTTGACATGAGCAAATTCGTCAGCGGAAGAAACCACATTTAGGACGGACGGAGCATAAATCCCGTGTGAGTGACAAGTAAAACTTTATTGCACTATAAATTAGTGGATGTATAACGGGACAAAAATAGGACGGACGTTATTGGCGTTGATACCTAGTAGTAAAGTGTGAGCTGTCGCACGCGGTGTGACTTTACGATTGTCTTCTACTATTGTTGGGAAATTATATTCTCTTCTGTACTCCTACACGTTTCTGTATTTTGTTTCTATGTCTTTGTTGATTCTTTGCTGTAGTAACATTGAAACATTATTTTCAAATATTAACATCAGCTTCTAGAACATTCTTATCTTTGTCATCATTTTCACCATTATTCATTACCAATCTCATGTTCTATTTCATTTTCTTGTTTCACTATGAATTAAATACTAATCTTTGCTGTAAAGAAAACGAGTTTTACTCGCACAGTCCACACATCCGCTTAATTCCCTCCACCTCTTACCCTAACTGTATGATTTTCTTCATTATGAAGATATATGTCCAGATGGGTTAATGGAAGGCCCGCAGCGTTCACTCACGTAACTGTCACCTCATTTCATTACCTTGATGCTAATGCATTGGTTTGGTGGATTGCCAGTTTAATTTATATGCTGTTTATGCCTCGGGATGATAAATGATACGAGTTATGTTTTCTTGTCATTGAGAACTTGAGAAGTGATGGTTTTTTTGAGCTGATTGTTGATTGTTTGAGCGTTATGTTGCCTGTTGAGTGACAGTGTGTTGGGCTTGATTTTAGAGAATGCAAAGTACAGTAATGCTTGTTTCAATTTGCCGAAAATAGTACTATCTACGTGACTTTTTTGTCCGTAATTGTTGTGCAACTGTAGTTTCAAAACCGTTAAGAGCTACTAAGTTCAGTTGCAGTAAGCGAGTTTGTACCTACAGATGGTACTTGATAAAGTTTAATTTTCATTTCTGCAGTTCTTGGTTCTTAATAAGCTTGTAGTCTTAAAGACTAGGTGCCATAATGAGTTAATTGTTGCAAATCAATTGCTAAGACCTAGTGTAGATTTCTTTACTTGAAAGACGTGTAAGTATATATATGTACTGTTTTCTACATGTCTTTGTATAGTTTTTCATACTGCTCATCTTCATAAAGTCCTTCTCAAATTACCAAACCGTGGCCAACAGTCTTCACCTTTCTGATACTCTAATTAAAAGTTTATTTTAGATTTTTTCGACATTTAAAAGTCCCTTGACGTCATTGCGAATAAAAAGCCAAAATAATGCACAAAACCGTGAAAGTTACGACTACACACCGGGAAGTTTTATATTGTTTAGTTTCACTGTGACACGGAGCTCGTAATACATTTTTTTATTGCCTAATTAACTTTTTGTCAAAGCGTAACTTTTTGTTTGACGTCCTACCAGCTTCTGACAAACGTCCAAAAAGATTTTAAACCTCTGTTTTCATATTAAAAATGATACTAGTCGTCTCATATAATGTCATAACATGTTTAATACTCAGTAACACATGTGAGCTACGTCGAAACGTGTGAAAAACGTATAAAATGCTCGTAAAAGAATTAGTCTGTCCACTAAAGTCACAGTTAATGAAAACAAAGTTGCTTGGAATATTTCAGATGTTACTGTTGTTTCATGTTAATTTATTATTTGGATCGTTTGTGATGTCTTGGCTGGTATTTATCGTAAGATTGATAGTCGTCGTCAGATGTCTTTTGGTCGTAATGTATACGAACGGCGGACATACGGACGGACGCCTGAAATATCTCAAACGGTGTTTGTTGACACAGTGACTGCGTTCGGGACATTACACAAGTGACAAATTTAGACATTTTTGTTACTTCACATGTGTTTTCTTGTAGACATATTTGTTTACATGTTAGTTCCGTAAACTTGAATGCTGTGACTGTGACATATCTTCGTTTTTGAGAAACTTTGTTTTACAGATGTCAAATTGTTCTTTTATCATCAAGATCAATGAGATTCAGCTTACAAAATAATATTATTGGGTTTTTAGAAGTACGTATAAACTATTCTTGGACTCGTTTGATGACCAAAGGAACTCCTTTTGAAAAGTTAGAAAGTGGTTACAATTAAATAACACTTAAAACAATGGTTTTATTTATTGTAGTAACAACGGTAACCTCTTGCCACAGCACAGCACTATAGACCACAGGACCATACCCTGTTCACCATCAAAGGGCTCTGGACTTCTTGCAACGTGTGTGGTCCTTTTTGATTCCATGTCATCTTTTATCGTTTGTATGATTTTGGTACTGTTATTTTCAGATGGCAGTTTTTTTCAATGGCTGAAGTCGTCATCACACACTCACCTGAAGACGGGCGAAAAGCATGCCAAAAAACTTTCAAGTGACGTCTTGAACCCGTTGCTGACATGTTAGCTGGCTGCAATGGACAATAGATAAAAAGAACTGGAACTTTATGAGGAAGGTCACTGCCGAGCTGTTGGAAATGATTGAAGTAATAAAAAAAGAACATGCAGGGCAGTCTTTGGGTATTGCCGATAGAAGTGAAAACTCAGCAAAAGCTAAAGCGTTCGGTGACGATGACGCGAGTTCCACGATTTTTGTTCACCCAAAGCGTTCGGTGACGATGACGCGAGTTCCACGATTTTTGTTCACCCAAAAAGTGCTTAACGCCCCTAAAGACGTTTTCACTTAAAAAAAACTAAAACTGACACTTTTCATCGATCCACCTAAAAGGAACCCGAAAAAAATACAGCTAGTTTTCCAAGTTCAGCTCGAAGAGGTTGAAGGAATGACTATTCTCTTCAAACAATAAAATATACGAATCAAAAGTTATCAAATATTAAATTTCTCTAGTTTTTCTGTTGAGTGGGAATAGGACCTGGTGATTTGTAATACAGGCATTTTCAGACATCAGCTCCTCAAACATTCTAGACTGTAAAAATTTATGTACCTTTATTTTGATACCTTAGCTTAGTAGCTGTTGCCTGTGTTTGCGAGGACAAATCAAATTATTATTATTCTAATTAATAATTACCCAACATGAACTTGCGCTCATCAGCGCATGATACACATAAAGCTATATTTACACTGCCGTATGCCTCGGTCTTGACTTACTCCGCTTTATGGTTAGACCACCCGTACTTCAATTGGTCTGGTCGTTAAGAAACTATAACAAGTAGCCGGCCAGCGGTTTTGGGTAATATTTTACGAACACGAACAAACAGGCCTCGTTTGGGTGTATTAACGATGCTTTGTTTTTAATTTTGTGTTGTTTTCTGACTTTTTGGAGTGAGATAGTGTAAAACCTTTTTTAACGTCTCCTTCCGGTCTGGGTCCGGAAGGGAGGGTCAGACTCTTACTGACTAAAACCCATCCATGTTCCTCCAAATGACCTTTGCGTTCCAGGGCCGCGATAACTCTTTCGAACAAATTCCGGAACAGTGTGAAATCTAGGTACAATAAAATCTATTGTACGAGTAAGATGATGATGGATATACACTTACCAAAGAAAAGTTGAATTACTGAAATTCAACGGCATCTGGTTAGCTCGTGGCTTAATAATAACAGGCGCACGTGTCGATCTTCAAGGTTAAGCAACGCTTGCCGGGGTCGGTCTGTGGATGGGTCATACAATGTGACACCCAGAGTTAAGATGGTCTTAATTCTGGGTGTCGCAATGTATGACTACTTTAATTACCTTGGGTTCTGCCTGTAAAAATAATTGTATGAGTAAATGAATAAATAAATAAACATACTGAGATTCCGCCGAGCCTTGGAAAGCACGTTAAGCCGTTGGTCCCGGCTTACATTTGTAGATCTTTGGCAGTCGTTACGGATTATCAGAAGCCAGAAAATCTGACTTCAGTCTTGCCAAGCAATACTGGGTTACCCAGTTAATGGGTTGTGGAGGTCTGGTAAGCAGCCGCTTCACGTAAAATACTGGTATTTAGCTGAATCCGGTTTGACTGGAAGCCGACCCCAATATAGATGGGAAAAGGCTAAGCAGATTAGACTGCAAGCTATGAAACTAAGCTAGAAAGATGATAAAGGCTTTGTGTACTTATCATCGTCATCATATCAGCCGAAAGACGTCCACTGCTGGACATAGGTCTCCCTAAAGTGTCGCCACAACAATCGGTCCTGTGCGTCTCGCTTCCATCGGTTACCCGCAACCCTCGCCAGGTCATCGGTCCACCTTGTGGGAGGGCTTGCAACGCTTCCACTGTCACGGCGATATCGCGAGTGAGAGTCCTGGCGGAGGAAGCAGTGTCGCGGGGCGGTGTGTTGTTGGCGGTGTCCTTGGACATCTCCAACGCCTTCAACACCCTGCCCTGGAGTTGTATTCGGGAGGCACTGCGTTTTCATCGAGTGCCTCCCTACCTCCGCCGCGTCGTCGGGGCTTATTTGGCGGAAAGGTGTGTCACCTATCTGGGACGTGATGGCAGATACCAGCGCCCCATGTCGTGCGGTGTTCCCCAGGGTTCGGTCTTGGGCCCGCTCCTGTGGAACATCGGGTACGACTGGGTGCTGAGGGGCGAGCTCCGGCCGGGAGTGCAGCTGGTGTGTTACGCTGACGACACACTGGTCACTGCCCGGGGGAGCTCGCACAGGGAGGCAGCGTTGCTGGCGACGGCTGCGGTCTCACAGGTGGTGAGCCGCATACGGCGCCTCGGCCTGGAGGTGGCCCTCAACAAGTCGGAGGCCATTGTTTTTCATGGCCCCCGGCGAGCGCCGCCGCCGGGATCGCACATCGTGGTCGGGGGGGCCCGTATCGCTGTCGAGTCCACCATGAAGTACCTGGGATTGGTGCTCGACAGCCGGTGGGATTTCGGCCCCCACTTCCGGCGGCTGGCGCCCAAGTTGTTGGGCGCGGCGGGGGCGCTGTCAACGCTGCTTCCCAATCTGGGGGACCCGAGCACCGCCTGTAGGCGGTTGTACGTGGGGATCGTGCGATCGATGGCCCTTTATGGGGCCCCGATCTGGGCGGCTGACCTGACGGCCAGCACCATCACTGTTCTGCGGAGGCCGCAGAGGGTGATGGCCGTCAGAGTCATCAGGGGATATCGCACGATCTCCTACGAGGCGGCTTGCGCACTGGCCGGATCTCCGCCGTGGGACCTGGAGGCGAAAGTGCTCGCGTCACTGCACCGGTGGCGCGAGGACGCGCGGGCACGCGGCGAGCGACTGACGCAGCAACACTTGGAGCTGCGTCGGTCGCAGCTGCGCGAGGTCCTGGTGGCGGAATGGCGGGACAGGCTTTCGAGCCCTACCGCCGGCCTCATCACCATCGAGGCCATCCGGCCAGTGCTCGACCTGTGGCTCGGGAGAAGGCACGGCTCTCTGACGTTTCGTGCGACGCAGGTCCTCTCGGGGCATGGCTGCTTCGGGAGGTTCTTGTGTCGCATAGGCAGGGAGCCGGACGCTCGATGCCACCACTGCGTCGACTGTCGGGAGGACACGGCGCGGCATACGCTTGCAGAGTGTGCAGCTTGGGAGGAGCCGCGCCGTGCCCTCATCTCTGTTGTAGGCGGTGACCTCTCGCTGCCGGCCGTGGTCCATGCTATGGTCGGCGGTGAGGAGTCCTGGGACGCGGTGGTCTCCTTCTGCGAGACAGTTATCGCGCAGAAGGAGGCTGCGGAAAGGGAGAGGGAGATCACAACCGCTCTCCCTGCCCGCAGCAGGCGCATCGGGCGTCGGAGGAAGGCTTACGCTGCCCTCTTCCGGCCCCCCTAACTGGGTCCAGGGGCGGCGGACTTGGGGATGTCTGTCGCCCCCCATTCATCCGGACCCGAGGTGGCGGCGCGTGGTGTTCCCGTGCGCCCCTCTTTGACGTAGCGAGGGGAGTCAAACACCTCACTCCCCTCGCCGACGCGAGGTGGCCCGCAGAGGCGGGCCGGCACGAGCCGGGGATTGCGGATGTCGCATACGTTCCCGCGATCCCCGGCGTAGGTGGAAGATGGAACACCGGGGTGGTTTTAGTCAGTAAGAGTCTGACAGACCCCTCCACCCGCCCCAGGGAGGATTTCCACGAGGATTTCCGCCCGAGATCAAAAAAAAAAAAAAAAAAAAGGGCTTGCAACGCTACGTCTTCCGGCACGCGGTCGCTTCTCTAGGACGTTTCGGCCCCGTCAACCAACTGTTCTGGGAGCAATGTGCCCTGCTCATTGCCATTTCAGTTTGGAGATCGTTCAGGCTATGTCGGTAACTTGATTCTCTTGCGGATTTCATCATTCCTGATTCGACCACGCAAGGAAACTCCGAGCATTGCCCTCTCCATTGCCCTTTGGGTGACTTTAAGCCTTCTGATGAGGCCCATTGTGAGCGACCGCGTTTCGGTTCCATAAGTCATCATTGGCAACACGCACTGGTTTCGGACTTTTGTTTTGAGACACTGTGGTATATGAGACGAGAAGATGTACTGTTCACCTATGAAAGAAAAGTTAATTTTATTACTTCTTGTACTTAGACTGCAATATTACTCATCCAACAAAGAGACAAATGGAAGGAAGGGGGGGGGCTATGCATTTGTCGAGGATTGGGACAGTTTAGGTTAACAAAAAAAAAGTTTTACTTACCATTGATATGTGGTTTTTTGTCACCTGGGTACAGATCTCTCTACTCATTAAGAGGCCCACACAAACACGTCAAGTACTCTAAATTCGTACTGCTAAATTTAAGATTTTTTTAACTAATAGCTTCTTCGGTGGTAAATAGTAATATTTCTGTGTTATGTTAACATATAACTATTATCAATTTTCTGTTTCTGTGATATACTACATGTAAAAACTTGTATTTGGCCATATTTAAACTTGTATTTGGAATAAAATAAAATAATACTGTTGGGAAACGTCTTGAGTTTATTTTACGCTAGTCTTAACTACTGCATTTTTTGTTTTTTTTAGTATTATGACAAAAGTCAGGCTCACTCCCAATTTTGGGCACTTTCTTCATCAGGCAGTATTAGAGATTTAATACATATTTACACTATTTTTCTAGTAAAGCTCCGATGTAAAATTTTTTTGTGACTTCCACTACATGATATATAGCGTAACATGACACGTGTATCTATGTACATTACACCAATATCGATAGAAAGTGTCAACAAAATCTCCAAAATGAGCGACTTTTCGTCTTCCATCAGGCAGTATTAGAGATTTAGGTAATATTTACACAATTTTTCTAGTAAAGCTCCAACACAAATTTATTTGTGACTTCTACAATAAGAAATACAGCGTAACTGACACGTGTAACTACATAACACTAATATCTATAGAGTGTCAACAAAATCCCCAAAATGATCGACTTTCCATCTCACCTCGAAATTCTGTCACATAATTCGTTCCTTCAATCACCACGATCACTCAGGGCACTCACGATACATACTCGTAATTAAAAATAAACCGAATACCTTTACATTACTTTAAGGAAGTGTACTAATTTAGCTTGGGACGTTGAACCCGTTATACAGAACGGAATACACGTGTAATCCATTCCGTTTTTTTTTGTCGTGTGTATAATGTTTTTGACGGTGACTGTACCTATAATGTTTGTGAGATTTAAGTACTTAATAATAGGGCTTTTGAGTTATTGTAATTATTGAGGTATTTTTGTCTTTGGAATAATATGGCTGGGTTTTTTAGGTGTGGATTATGTTTGGATTTATGGCAACGGATTTAACATTGTCATATTATTTTACTTTAGTACTTAGTTGATTTTTAAGCATTGAGTAATATAGTAAGTGCAGGGTGGAGGGTTTTCTGACGTAACTAATTGGTCGATATTGGCCCGTCAAGACAAGACTTTGAAAATTCGTGTTTCTTTTGTGCTATATTTGTGCAAACAGTCGGTCTTTGCTATTTAAATCTACGGTTTTAAGGTGCTGAGAGACTTGAGCATTCACTTGTAAAAGAACATTGAGCATTCGACGTTTTTAAATGTGTCGAACAGAACAACGAGCAAAGCCGAACATGGCTACGAAAATTCTCTCGAGCATTCTAGCGAACGCTCTAGGAGGATGCTCGTCAAAAAACGTATTCTTCACGAAGATGACAAAATACACTAGATTTCTCAAAACAAGTGGATGCTCAAGTCTATCAGCGGTTTTATGTTCGAAAAATAATTGATTAGGTCGAAAGAAGATCTCGTTGAGATCAGCATTGACAAATAATTACTGATGTTTACTTTCTTGTACATTAAGGTGTATGTGCATTTTGTCTTTCATTTCCAGAAAATTTTGCAAAAAATTTAAGAAATTGATTAAAAAATGCGTTTTCTTTGAAAAATTAAATATTCCGTGCACTAATTTTGTTCATTCTTCCCTGAGTTCAAACAAATCTACATTGTGCTATCACTACTATCCAGAAGATTTTACTTTTCACACTTCGACACCATATTTGGGCAGAAACAATGGAAAAATCAGTCATAGTACTAACACACAATGAAAACCAAAAAAGTCTGCATAACAAGTGTACTCTAACGGCCCCGTCACACACATCTCCCTACACGATTTTAATCTCGCCCTACAAACAAACTTAGGCGCATCTAATTAAAAACTCCCCCTGTTTACATTTAGTATCAAAGAGCAGATCAATTAACATTCTTAACTTTGTCCCTATCATGTCATACTTTCTCATAAACACGCAGCGGACTGTACCTTTGATGTGCGCAATATAGTCGCTTAGAAGAATGCAACGATAAAAGTTCTAAAAATATTTGCCGGGACAGGAGATGTTGCTGAAGAATTTTGGGTTTTATTTGAAAGGTATTTCGAAACACTCCTAAAATTATTGTCATAAAAAAGTGCCTTTTGGCGATCTCAATAACTAAACTAGTTGCAAAATTATTTACAATATTATAAAAAAAAAAATGATACCGCACGTATCAAGATTTTTATTCGACTGTTGGTAAGCTTGTCGGAATTGATTTATAAAAATGTACTTATCGAATAATTTTTGAAATACGAATATTTTTGTAAGTTAATTTATATAATTACTAGCTTTGGCTCGCGACTTCGTACGCGCATATCCCGTTTTTTCCCGTTCCCGTAAGAATTTTCCGATCCCGCATAGTCTATAGCCTTCCTCATGAATGTGGCTATCATATACAATAAATTTTCAAATCCAACTGGTAGTTCCAGAGATTAGCTTGTCAAACAAACAAACTTCAGTTTTATTATAAATATAAGAATAGATTTTTGATTTTCCGTGTGAAAATAAAAAGTAAGTACACTAAATCGATACTAGATTTTTCTAGTCTCACTACCCAATTGGTATTTAATCATTTCGAGTCAAGCAACATAATTAATAACTGTCCAAGCTTTTAATTCTACCCATAGTTGGTCACGTTTCACTCTGATGAACACTTAATTAAAATCTGTCCTGTGTTAATCTTTATCCTTGAAAATCACTAGACAGTAAACAAAACAAGCGACCTCTAATAAGGTCTACAAAAAAGACGAGGGCCCCAAACGGAGGCGGCCACAGTAGTTGACATTTGACAAAAACGATTTATGATATCGCGTCGTCATCGAAATCGTCCAATCTACCGTTTTGCCGACCTTACCGCGAACTGTCCAAGGCGTTTAACGGAAAACCAAGTCACAAAATATCCTTCTGAATATATAATTTTGGCAATTTTGAGCTTTACTCAGTTCGGCAAAGGAGTCATTGGAAAATTATTTCGGTGTCGATTTAATATTGTTAATTTATATATCACCAAGCTCGAATTTACTGAGTTATAAAATATTTTTTGTGTACCGTACCGACTTTTATCGTTGGGTGGATTTCGCTGAATATTATTAATTTGTGAAATTCCATCGCTGTTATGGCGATAGGTAAAGCTAAATAAGATTTAATCAAAGTTCAGAATAGATTTGAACAAATTAAAAAATAAATACAACTTATGTATTCAGCATTAAATTATTTTACCTGAAAGCTTAATTCAATACCGCCTACGGAAAAGTCACGTGGAAGTTTCCTTCAAAGTTGCATGAAACCTTAAAGAGATTTTGAAACAATTTTTTTTTTTTGAAAATATCACACTGACGGACAGTCCGACTATGATCTTTTGCAATATTTTCCTTCAAGAACTAATACGCCTTTAGCAGGCAGATTGGCAACCACAATGTAGCTAATCCACCAAGTCATCAACCCATAGCGCACAGAGCGTAAAAGAAAAACAATTCCACGTAAAGTCAACAAACAATTGCATGATAAAGCCCAATCTAAAGAAGACGTGCGGTATTTTTTCAACCCGGGCGCAATGGTTCCGTTTACGGACGCGGTGTGACCGACGCGGCCGGCCGACCGCATGAATAATGCAATATGCACTTGTGACGGACCGGTGCGGATGACGTGTGACGAACTTTGATTCGGACAAGACAATTTTGGTAAGAAACGAATTTTAATAATAATATTAGTTGGCCTTTTTTTGATCAAGCCTTTCTTAAAAAGTAGTGCACATAATTATCACAAAATGTTAAAATTATATATAAACACATAATAATCAATACATATACAAAATGTTAAACCGAAAGATCTCTAACAACGTTAGCATAATTATTGAGGACTGTGATTGATCTCTAGCTATAAAAAAACAACTTTTTATAATTATCTATACCAACTTTGTGATTACTTACAAATATTGATAAAAACTTTAGTCGTCAATTTGTCAATGTCACCTCGCACTTGAACTTTTTTTTCTATATACTTCTTAATCTAAACGTCACATTACAGCTTTTCATTTTTAAAACACATAGCCCATAATATGTTTAATGAGCTGTGAGCAATTATAATACTAAAACTGACAAGGAAAAAAACTATAATTTTTTAACAAGGGCATTTTAGATAAGTAATGAACATTTAAGCTTAATTTATTCATTTGAATAATCATGTAGACAGACAAGACGACAGGAACAAGTAAATGAGGAAAAAGTGATTCTGAGCAATTTTTTTCTATGTAGCTGTTGCTGTCTGGTGGACAAAGGTCTCCTTTAAGTTCTCCATTGGCATTCTTCTCTCGCGCCGTCTCAAACCAGCTCTCATTGAACGCATCCAAATCCTTTCGCCATCTCTATCTGAGCCGGTCCCGACGGCGCCTTCCACTTCAGGAATCCACTGCGTGGAGACTGCGTTCAGATTTAATGCTTGCGATATTTGGGCTTAACATGATAATAATTTTACCTACTTTCAACTAAACTATTGTGTAGCTATAATAAAACAACGTTTATAAAAACACTTTTTTTTTAATAATTGCTTCCTGACGATTCGTCGTAGACAGTCCGCACTCGTAATAGTGAGCGAAGAATGGTATTTATTAACAGATCGCGATTACTTATACGGCGAGTGAATCCGTCCACTGCACGCCACGTAACAGGTCCATGCGGTTAGGGTTGACACCTGAAACAAAATCATATATTCACAAAATAGTGGGCACAGGTTAACTAATAAACTCGCGAAATTATGAACAACCCGTATACAAATAAAAATAAAAGAAATCATTGCGTATCAAAAAAAAATCCACGTTGATGACAATGGGAAAAGGGATGGACCCTTTTCCCATTGTGTCATCAACGTGGATTTTTTTTAACACACACGCAACATTGTCGCGTTGACAAAATTCATTTAAATATAAATAAATATAATAAATCTTTATTGTTGTGGTATTTTTTTTTGTCTTCTGTCCTTTATATAATGGCTAAAATTTTAAGTTTTCAGAAGAAAACTGATTATCAAGATGTGACTACACCTAGATATCGTAGTTTGTTGACGTATTTGGGCTCAGGTATGCTATGAATTTCACTTAACCACTTCCAATTTCAGTGCAACAAAATTGCCCACCTTTTCACAGATTTTGAAATTGTGAATCATTAAATGGATGCAGATGTTTGAAAGAAAAAAAAACGAATTACTAACAACAACAAAAACATATTCTTAGCTGACATCCCTAGTAGGTGTGTTCAGTGGATTTTTTCCACCAATTGTCGTGGAGCGTGACAAACCTGGCGAGCGCACGCGCCGCCGCGCACCCTCACCTTGCGCGTCTCCAACGACATTACACACGGATATGTTATTAGAAAATTGTTCAGTTTTAATGTATCAACAGAGACACAAAGATGTATCATGTCAAAAGACCAATAATCGTACAGACGCCAGGACATCAAGCTACAACAATGAAAGATTTCTGTCTGAAAGATTTTCAACTTTATCCCTAAAGCATTAGGTTCAAGGTTGACTGGGAAAATTTGACAGTTTCGGGTAGCTTGACGTGCTGGCGTCTGTACCTAAAAAAAATCTAATTCAAATCGCAATTTCATCTTAGTATTATATTTTTTTTTAAATGTATAAAATTAAATAGGTGGTATGTTGTAGCGATGCAACTATGGCGCTTTCTCTTCATCTTCATCTCATCTTAGTTCATTCCCGTTGTTCCCATTCACGCTGTCCCTATTCAATCGCAACACCATGTCTTTTGCCATTCCCCTCTGACAACTGTCAAGCTTTTTGAGCGAATTCAGCTGGTCGATTCTGTGAACATGTTGAAGTGAAGGCTTGGGTGAAGTGATCACGAGGCTCACCTCGTGATCACTTCACCCAGCTCACTGTCAATCCATATAATCAAGATGTCACGTGATCAAGAAGTGAGCTATCATTCCATCTTGATTATATGGATTGACAGCAGCTTTTTTAGATTGATGATTGTAATCCTTCAACCTTTCATTAGCATACATGCGACAATAGGATATTTTACTGAAAAAATCGAATAAGTCCGTCAGATACAATTTCGAAAAAATATTCGACATGTATTTTGTTTTTTCACGTAAACAAAAAATGAAGACGATACAGTGCGTTGAAAACACGCGTGACGTCTCTATGATGGTACAATTTGAACCAGCAAAGTGACGTCACGCGTGTGCAAATTACCCTATTCAGTCTTGTCTCTAGGGTGACAACGGTAGGGTGCCATAGGCAGGTAGGTATAGCTAATATTCCGAGCTCATAAACGTCCCTGGACCGGCTAGTTTTAACTTTCTTTACTAAAATTATAACATACGAAAGCGTAATAGTCAATTTTGAAATTAAATTACTTCGAGTTTTAAGTGTGACTTTAAGCTTATTATTATGTTAATTAAGACTTTATAGACACTTTAATATTCGTAGACCATGACATGTTCTGTCATCCAGCACGCCTCAGCGCGCACCCTTATTTCGAGAACCTCTCATAATAATACGAAATAATTTAATGATATAATACTCACCCACTTAGAAAATATCGTCGCTTGTACCTTATTAAAACTTGTCACTTGTTTTGCAGTATACTAGCTTTTGCCCGTAACTTTACTCGCATTAAAGTTTTATAATCAATAACCGTTTTCAGGATCACAAAATCTGTACCGAAATTCAACAGAATCGGTTCGGTGATTGAGGTGTGAAAGCGTAACACAAGCAATCTCGCTTTTGCACTCGCGAAAAACGTTTGACAGCGCTATCCTGTCACTGAATTCATTCAAAACTCTCACGGAAAAAGGTACTTTTAGATTTTCTCCAATTTTCCTATTTTTCAGGAAATTTTTCAATTTTTTCTTTCCTCAAACACCTTATCCGGATTTGTTAATATTACATATGTAGTTAGGTAGGTACCTTTATGAAGTGAAAACTTCTTTAGGCGCGTTGAGCACTTTTTGGGTGAATAAAAATCAACTGTCGTCATCGTCACCGAACGCTTTAGCTTTCGCTTAATTTTCACTTCAATCGGCATTCCGCAAAGACGGCCCCGCAAGTTTTTTTTAAGAATGGGAAATCATCAAATGACTTCTTCCGCTCTCCGTGTTCTTCCTAAAACCCTGGATTATTAGTGACCTAGTATTAAACTTAATATTCACAAGCAAACAATAAACCAATAAAGTTAGTAGGTTAATAATTTTCCGGGCGTCGGGAGTCGCAGGGCGATCCCCGGCCACCGTAGGCGCGGGCCTGCGGACGGCGAGCATTGGGTGGCTCGCTGTCCGATCACCACCAGGCCCGGGTCGATGGCGCGTTGTGTTTCACGCGCGCCTCATGATTTCCCATCCTTAAAAAAAAAAAAAAAAGGTTAATAATTTTAAAAATGGCAATGTTTTAGAAAGAAAATATAAGGAAAACCATTTATAAAAAACCAAAAACTATTTCATTCTAAAAATGCGCGATTCATCAAAAAAAAAGACTCACGTCACCGTACAAGTTAGTTATTATTATGCAAATTACTAAAACAATGGAGTTTCCCAAGTTGAGACATACATTTGAACACAAGTTCTTCTACAAAACCATTACAGAATGCCCATTTTAACTTGACACATCATGGCGGCACTACTTCCATAGACAAACGTCAACGAAATGTCAAAATGAGAACATTTCATTTTAGTTCTCATTCCCGCCGCGTGTCAAGATATACAGGTTGTTGAAAAAAAATACATCACAATTTTCGTGTCGAGTTTTTTCTTAAAAATTTGTTCACATAGTTGATATCTTCTAATTACGCTGACATTAATTATTATATTGTTGTTAGATAAGGACATTGGGTTTTTAATTGTTTACAACGTATTGACCTTCAAACTGTATGTTTGGAGTACCATAATAATATTATTTTAATTGTATGCTGTTAAGCTACTTGACTTTAATGACTTTATAAACTTAATTGACATGGTTCTTAATCAGCTTCATCTTTTTCTTGTTTGCAAAGCTTCAGAGGTCAAGAACATGATTTTCATGGGAACTAAATTTGATTTGATTGACAATAAGCTCTTCACTAGGCAAGTTTTTAATATTTTATTCATTAATGTACTCTGCATGATGATTTATGAAGAAATAAAGAAACGAGAAGAAAACCATGTCAAACATCTGTAAAACGTTAAATTTTACTGTCCGAAATTCAGTCCGTTGGCCAAGCGTTGTGACTTTAGTTGATTGTTTCAGCTCCTTAAACGTATTGTTTGAAGTAATCATCATCTTTTGAACCAAAAGACGTCCACGGCTCGACATAAGTTTCCCCCAAGTGTCACCACATCGACTGGTTCATCCCATCTCGCATCCAGCAGTTAACATCAGCCGCCTACCAGCGGCCTTCGCAACCCGGTGAGTACCCGCGTTTGGCGGAAAGTGACGATGCCCTAGCGCTTCTCTAGCCACTCTCAGAGGGGACTTATCGCCACAATAATGGCGTACCCATCTGATAAACACTTGTAGGATAGTCAAGTACTTAGTCTAAGATTTTAAGCTAAACCCAAAAAGCAAACTCGCTGGGTATGACGTCCACTCAGCCAAATTACGTCCACTGCTGAACATAGGCCTCCCCAAGTGTCGCCACAACAACCGGTCCTGTGCGTCTCGCATCCATCGGCTACCCCCGATCCTTAGGTCATCGGCCCACCTTGTGGAAGGCCTTCCAAGCAACGCCTCGTCTTCCGGTACGCGGTCGTTACTCCAGAACACTTTCGACCAAATCGACACTTAAGTTTGAAAAAATAATGTGTGAACAATCTAAAAAAGCCATAGGTAGCCAAAGCACCGAATTATGATTGTCCTGGAAAAAAAAACATCGCGAAGCAGTCAAGAAAGCACTAGAGAACACATTTCAGTGTTCGTAACGAAATCGTCAAAAAACCACAGTGAATCAATATCAGTCAGTAGGTAAGTAAATGCGTGACAATATGCCGTGTGTGTGGCCACTATGAAACTTAAATAATTACTGATTTATTCCTTCCTAATATCGGTAAATGTGTTACTGTTACGATACTACGGAAGAAGTGAAGAAATTCTTTTTTGTTACAAACGCGGTGGACTGTGACAGACATCGGTTGTTGTCGTGTTTATGTCTTTGTTTGTTACGTGAGTGATGTATGTCTTGGAGACACGCTGTGATGGTTTATGTGTGTGTTAGGTTGGGAATTTCATTTTATTTCATTATTATTTCAGTAACAATTTTTAAATTGTATCGAAATTATAGACTGAATTATAAAATTAAAAGAATTGCAATATAAAACACTATGAAAGATTTTTAAAACAAATAATCATTACAGATTATTATAATAGTAACCAAAATAAATTCATTAAAAAGTACAACATTTGCAATTCCTTGTTATAAGTTATATGTCAAAATAAAAAATATCAAAATAAATACATACACATGTCAAAAGTATAATATAATGTCAATAAAATGTTGTAAAAAGATAAATGTCTAATAAAGAATGTTAACAAATTAAATTAGATACATCCATTAAATACACAATGTAAAAATAAAAATGTCAAATTAAAAATATTACCCCTACAAAATGTCGAAAATTAAAAATATTGCTAATTCCCATACAAATGTCAAGAATAATGCATACATATTCAGATTTCAGATAGTCAATGGAATTGACAGGTTCTGGAGTGGTGACCGCGTACTGGCAGGTGATGCATTGGAAGGCCTTCTACAAGGTGGATGTTTTTCGGCTGAAATGATGATGAGGAATTTGTAATGAATGAGCATTTCGGTAAACAAATAGACTAATTAAGTAATTCACCACTACCCATAAAAGCCATTTTATTATCATATTATGTGATATCTTTAAAGGTATGTACTCGTACTGTAGTAGTACGAGTACATACCTTTCCACACTCTAGTTAAAAAAAACCGTAAATAAAAGTGTTAGACGCTAGAAATCAAAAATTACCCGTAACCTTAACTAGCCAATTAATATTCTGATTTAGATAAAACTTACTTAAAATGGATTTTCCCAAAAAAATAGTCTAAAACCGTTTCCAGGGTCCCATCTATATCTGTGCCATAATTCATCATAATCGGTTCATCGGTTTAGGCGTGAACGCGTAACAAATAAACAAAGTCACTTTCACATTTATAACATTACTAGCTGCCGCACGCGGCTCCACCCGCGCGTGTATGTCGAAAATTATCCCAAGGGAACATACTCCCGGGATAAAAACAATCCTGTCCTTTCCCGGGACTCAAACTATTTCTTTAGCAAATTTCATCTGAATCTGTTCAGCGGGTTAAGCGTGAAGAGGTGACAGACAGACAGACACAATTTCGCATTTATAATATATCTTTAAATATTATACTGGTTGACAGTCGACACTAAGTTGAAGATGATGGGAAATTCTCTGTCTCACGAACAAACATGACTTCAAAAGAGCACTATCATTACTTCCATAAAATGTGAAATACAAAAAACAACGGATGTCAAAATCCGGCTTAGTTCGAGTTGGACTCTCACACGAAGGATTCCGTATCAAAAACACGTTTCGTTTATGAGACCCCCCTTTTAATTATGTAATTTTTATTTGATGATTTGTTATTATTTAAATTTCAACTGTTTACCTATTCCGGTTCTTAAGGTACAGCCCGCTGACAAACAGACGGACGGACGGACGGACAGTGGAGGCTTAGTAATAGGGTTCCGTTGGTTAAATTTTCACTATGGAACCCTCAAAACAACAAAAAATATCAAGACCTTTGATCTTTTCGCATTTTTAAATCGACCACGCCCACCTTTTTAATAGACGGTATGCAAAAGAATCCAACTTAAGAAGACCTCTTTATTTCACTCAAAATGTAGCGTAGAGTCCTGAAATTGTGTGTTTAGAGACGGGCAGGGAAGGTCTTTCTAACTGGTGAAAGGGGTCATAATTGGCATCTCTCGTTAATTTTTTTTAATAAGCCAGCAAAGTTTTATGAGTATTTTATGAAAACGTTTCTTTGTTAATATAAAGCCAATCATGTTTTAATTTGTTTTGTTCATTTTTTCTGGCACTTTTATGTAGTTTCTCAAAACCTTTGGACAACATTATGTTTCAATGTAAAGAAATGCCTCGTAAAATATTAAGCTTATTATTTGCTACATTATGAAACTCACAAAAAAGCTCTGGACAATGTTGACTCTGTTTTTTTTTTTGTATAATTGTTTTTTTTTTTTTTGTCACGTACCCTGAAAAAAGAAGAATAAAGTTATAACATTATGTTACTAACACACACGTAAAATTTTCACAATCGAATTTACAAAATCCTAATAAATTTTCAAGTTTTTAAATATTTCCAGAGAGAGAATATGTCACCGGAAAATTGCAGACTCCGTAAGATTGTAATAAATATTTATGAGATTATAATTTCACGATATACGATAGGATAAGGATATCCTCGTCACTATATATATATATATCTATATATATATAGTGACGAGGATATCCTTGGCTCCAGGTCTCTGGCAGACAAAGTAGCCCTTTGGAAGCATCTGGCGAAAAATTAAATAGGAATGAAGGCAGATGCCAAAATATATTATGAAGTTTAAACCTTAAAGATAGTTTCATTTTATAATAATTTCAATAAGTAGCGTGAGTCCGCTGGTATTACAATATATTATGGAAGATTATGAAATTTTATTTTGAATACAATAAATCCCATCCAAATTCAGCAGTTTCCAATATATCCGTGTCGTAATGAGAAAAATAGATTACAATTTAACGTGATATTTTATAATCTTACGACATTTGCAATTTTCCGGTAACAAATATACCATAAAAACATAAGTAGACAAGTACTATCAACTATCACTTACCCCATAACATTCACTAGTCATATAAAATAACGAGCTAATTCCACAATCACAAAAAAACATTTCATTATTCAACCTTTTTTAGAACATCCATTTTGGTATGAAAAGCAAATGACATGAAAGGACCAATCCGCTAAGTAGCCCGGGTCGAGGATCAATCGTCCGCAGGGATATGCTTTCCAATCAATTTATCATCTTTGATCTTCATATTTGATCTGAAAATTACAGGGCAGTTTTTCTGAATATTCGTATGGAGAAGTTTATCAAAGACCTTTTTGATAGGCATTAGAATAAAGGTCCTAATGGATTTTAAAGATTTCGTTGGAAGTCGTAATGATTTTTATCATTTTCATGTTACAGCATGAAGATCGCCTGATGATAAGCCACCTCCCATGGTCACCTTTTTTTTGTTTTTTGAGCGAAGAAAATGCCTTACGCATGCCACGCCGTCCGGGGAGACGATGTGGTTAACATCGTCTCCCCGGACGGCTCCCCTGTGGGGCTTGCACCCACTAAAAACTTCGCCTGTGCACCTACTTTCGCCTTGATGGGTGGGCCGCGAGAACTGCTACGCGCTACGCATGACATTCGCGACCAATCCAGTGTGGCTCACTTCTGAGCTTCCTCTTGTTTACCCGCCTCCGGACTCCCTCCTCCTTCAGCGATATCCGGGTGCACTGGGATATCACCACAACTCCAGGGACCGTGCAGCGTAGACGATAGAGTCCCCGATCTATCGTCCGCTGGCCCCTCTTATGCGCCGTCCTACCCTCCTGCGACGAATCGATTACGTCCTCGCAAAAAGACGCAACCGCCTCCCATACTCCCATGGACACCTGCACAACTAGAGTCTACGCAGATTCATTGCCTAGATGGCAATGAATCTGCGTAGACAGACAAAGTGGAAGTGATTATAAACTGGATGTTTGGTGAGGCAAACGTGGTCGCTCACAATGGGCATAATCTTAAAGGCTTAAAGCCATTTAAAGGGAATGAGCTATGCTCGGAGTTTCTTAGCTTGATCGATACAGAAATGAAGATAACAGTTGGAGAACTAAGGTTACCGGCATAGCCTTAAGAATCGTCAACCATAAGTGGCAGTGGGCAGAGCATTTTGCTCGCAGAACAAATGGTCGATGGGTATGAAAGGTTCTGGAGAGGCGACCGCGTACCGAAAGACGCAGCATTGAAAAGCCTCCCACAAGGTGGACCGATGATCTGGAGAAAGCTGCGGGTATCGCTGGATGCAAGACGCACAGGACCGGTCAATGTGGTGACAGGCGACAAGTGGCAGGACCTTTCTGCAATATTGAACACGGCAAACCTGCTTGACGGCAGATTTAGGAATGGTGTTACATATATGTTGGCTGACTTCTTGCATTACTTGCAGTATTGTTTACAAGCCTTTGCGCACTTTACTAATTTTACGTCTATAAATATAACTCCTTCCTCAATTACTCCTTTTATAACAGGGCTAGACATAAAACATATCACCGCAGTATAGCGGCACAGCGATTAGACTTGCGGTGTCGCGTGAGCGCCGACACATCACCGACTGCAAGCAATTTCCGGTAGTGTCACACGGCTGACACTTGGACCTGTACTGAACTGTATAACATAGAAATGTGCCTACCTTGGGTAATTACTAAGAATACTAATTACATTCCGATTTTTACGTTTTCATATAGAAATAAAATGTGTCATCGTAATTCAATTCACTTTTCATAAATATTGAGTTTCAAAATTATCCTTTGTTCTGGATAAACGATGTCTATTGACTTTAAAATCCGAAAAGTTTTTTTTGTTTTGTTTTTTTTTTTGTTGTACTGGTTAGTTTTTGGCTGGGTTCTGTGCATTGAATTTCGTTTGTTCTTTAGTTATCTCTTTCTTTTTTTACCTTTCAATATAAAATCAAACGTAATATACAAAATTCATCACAAAAAACGAACCTTTTGACAAATTAAAACGTCGCTCATAAAGGTATTTTACACCCCTCCCAATTTGAATATTCTTGTTCACAAAAAATAGCGCGAAACCCTCTCCCATACAAATAGCTACGATTTATAAAGGAGTGACCATAAAATATAAGAAATTACCGCCCTTAGATGGCACAGACCCGCTTGGTATTCATAAAAGAAGGATATTTATGCGAGATCGTCAAAATATTTATTATTGTCCGGTAGCCCTATAGCCCTTTGTGACGGAGCAGGGAAAAAATTCGAGGGTGTGAAAGAGGATAAGGGATGGGATAGTGGGAAGACTACATTGTCGATGAAGTCAGCTTTTGCGTGTAGTGTTTATCTAAAGTATTAAGGGACACTCCCAAAAACGATAAAATACTTTTGTTTTGAAAAAAGGTTGGGACAGAAATAGTGCCTGAAAGCATTAAAAAATGTACGCCATACATGTATAATATTACCAAACCGTATCGCAATTAACATGTTTCTCAACGTAAGCCACTTAAGTCACAGGGGCTAGAAACCGCCCGAACCGACCATAACAGAAAAAAAACACTAGTTTACAGTATTCATGATTATCAGTCTACAATATTACAGTCCATTGTTGAAAATGGCCTCTCCAGCCGCTTACAGCATCACCATCATCATCGTCATCTTTTTGCCTGTTACTACCGGTTATCGTTGGTGCAACAAGATAAGCTCTTCAAGCTCATCGAACTTCAGCCCCAAATTCATCGACACCATCCCTTCCCTACACCACCACCGTTATGAAATATGTGATTCCTTATACAAGAGAAGTCCTTTATGCATCCTTTGGGAACGGCTGGTCAAGGAGGTTATCACAAGTGGCCGGCGGCGTATGAAAAATTTATGTCTCAATATAGTACAATGTTCGGTTAGGATCGTGTGCAGCATTATTCCGTATCTCGGGGGATACTTACAGAATAGACTAGAGGTATGGCTGTGAAGTTGGTGTTTTTTTTTTAAATTTTGTAGATGTAGGAGACGATGTTGTTTTGTTTTAGCATAGGGTGTCGAGAGTGGGACGTGGTTGAAAGACAAGGTATCAAGATTTGGATGATTGCTGAAACTACTATCAATCAATTAAAGACTTTCTAAAAGAGATACCCATTAATTTAGGCTGCACTACTTAGTACCCTGATAAGTTTAATATGCTTTTATGATATGGTAAATTATAGGTAGTGTGTATAATTCTGTGATGGGATGGTTAAAGATCGATTGCACACTGAATTGTTGCTCGCTAGTTCACGCCACAAGCTTTAGAAGGTTGCCGCTTTTATCACAACTTAGAAAACAACACAATTTTCTTTAAATACGGAGCAACTTAAAACAACAACGTGACAAAGCAAAAGACAAAACAAATCATGCCATCCTAAAATCATTTCGCGAAGCAAAATCAAAGTGAGATAGTCTTTCATTAAAACATCGTACCGATGCTTTCAAAGATAGCATTAATATTATCATTAGGAGTAAGTGGGTAGGCGACAGAAGAATCGCAAGTCATCATCAACCATTCTACTAGACCCCTCTGATCTTGTTCTCCATCATAAAATTGTATGGGAAAGTTTAAAGTCATGGCTTCTTAAAGGTCAAGTTAGAGTGGTTTTGACAAGAATATAAGATGGCAAGGGACTCGGTTGACATCTGACGTTGATTTACTATTGTCCCTTGGGATGTGCCGACGTCATTGCAGTTGACGATATCGATATTATTACTGCTTAATTATAGATATGGAGCCGGCTAGGGTTTAATTATAGAGTTGCGGTACTTGTGAAGTGCGCTTACATGATCAGGGTTGTGTTCAAGATAGGATAGTTTAAATATGATTGGATTCTTTGAAAAATCATTGATGTTATCGTGCCTGGAATTGTTAAGAGTTACTTACTCGGTATTTATGTTTCCATCTTTTGCAAAGTAAATAATAGTTAGTGAATTAATCGTGATATAAACTGGTAAATTTATTGATATTTTTTAGTTACCACGAGGCACTAGAGACATGTCATGGCAGAATAATACCTAATCTAAAATTTATTGGATTCTAAATCTGTCGCTTCAATCATTTCGATTCCAGATTTGCCATTTCAATGTTATGCATCAAAATCAATATTTTTCCTTGTTCATAATTCTTTGGACACCATGACGTGATATTATAGCAGCTGACACATTTTTGTGTTATTTCATTTCTCCACCTCTCCCTCCTTTTCCTCCTTCTGTCACCTGTCACCATTTGCCGAAGGTTTTGATAACAGCTTAATATCTTTAATGAGGCCATTCAAGCCAACATTGGGTGGTCCCGGTCCAATATCAAACATATTGGAATATCAATGACCAAACTTAACTTTGCTGATCAAAAATGTATTTCATAAACTTTAATTTTAAAGGGGTATGGTTTAAATTTGATTGGAGTTTGTGGGTTTTAGGTTAATTTAAAGTTGTTATAAAATTGTTGACAAAAGAATCGATGTGTCATCTTATGATATCTTTCAATTTCATTTTAATTTTGTCTTCACATAAAAATACGAATATTTAATTTTTAATGGAAATGTGAGATTTTTTGATCGCTTCGAAAGAATACTCGTAGAAAGTGTAGTAAGGTGATACTTCTGCTTCTACAGTTTTAAAGAATTTACGTCTATAGTTAGCAGGCCTTCTGCCATTTTGCTGTTGGTCCGGGCTGGCATTTGTAGATCTTTGACAGGCGTTACGGGTTTCAGAGCCATAAAATCTGACACCGGTCTTGCCAAGGGGTACCGTGTTACCCAGTATAATACTGATACTCAGTCGAATCCGGTAGGACTGGAAGACGACCCCATTGTTGGGAGAAAGTTCAACAGTCCCACAATCGTTATTAATAAAATTACCCATAGAAATGTTCAGTTGTTTTCAACTGTTGTTATCTTGTTGTCAATGTTTTGCAAAACTCCTAAGGAAATAAAAGAACACACGTCCAAAATTAAACACTATTCAAAATAAACCTAAACCTAAAATTATCTCACTTTCACTCAATACATCACAAACTTAATAAATCACATTTCTCAAGTTGCAAGCGATGAAGTTAGCAAGGGTTGTTGATACGCAGCAGGTGCAACCATCGATCAACGTCGAATGGCCGTGACAATTTGACGTATGAGACAATCCGGCCCGATGCAAAATGGCGGGGACTCGTGTAAACTGTTTTGGTGTTGGTTTACATGGAGATATTAGGTATAGCAAGAACTATGGATATTATTCTGGTGTGAAATAGCGTGTTAGTTGTGAATGAAAATAAGAAATGATTTAAACACAGTGAATGGCAGATAAAAGAAAGAGAAAACGAAAACTCTAAACTCAACTCGAAGCATTCAAATTCATGCAAAGCAGTAAAAATTTTGACGCTTTTAGGATCTATCTATACTAATATAGTAAAGCTGAGGAGTTTGTTTGTTTGTTTAAACGCGCTAATCTTTGGAACTACCAGTCAGTTTTAGAAAATTATTTTTGTATATGATAGCCACATTCATGATTAAGTTTATTAACTATACGGGAACGGGAAAAACGGGATATGCGCGTGCGAAGTCGCCGGCAAAAGCTAGTTAGAATATATAAGTAGTTGAATTTAAAACACAACAAAAGAAAGTGAAATGGGATATCAGTTTGTGTGTATGGGGGGAGTGTTTAAAACATCGTCATCAATCAAAAAACAAGGAAACACTTAAAAAAACATTCAATGCGGTGACGAATTTCGCACTGACATAATCAAGAACCAAGTGTATCCTTTAAACAGAAATAATGAATGGATTATAGTAATAACTGTCAAAAAGCTAACAGCTCGTCATTCTCTTAATAACTCCTATTACATAAAAGGAAATATTTGCTTCGAAATAAAATGTTATAACAGACCATATTTGTGAAATCGTCAATGATGTCTTGTCTATTAAATAATAATCAAAAGGTGTGTCAATGTATTTATATAGTTAATCCTTATAATAGATGTGACATTGAAGAACAGATACATTGCGTAAGAAATAAGGGAAATCCAATGTATTGAGTCACAACAAAAAAAAATAAGGTGATAATGAGAGATCTTTTAAATAAAATTAGTTGTTCTTTTACACATGGCTTTGAAAATTTACTTGTAGACTTGCCCTTTACCTATTAAATATTACAAAAGTAAGTATGTAAGTAGCAACAAATTTGTGGTTATTAAATACTGTCAAAATCCTACGATCAGTAATGACCATCAATGACTAACAGAAGGTTGCTAAAAATACACCCAAAATTTATAAAATCGATAACCACAATTTTATAGAGCCCAACATGTAAGCCCATTCCAATTTAACTTTGACAATTTACATCTTAAATAGATGCGAGGTGTCATGTTGGGGGTCGATCAAAATTTCAAATAGACTCTGTAAGTGAATTTTTAGGGGTAGCAGTACCAGTGGTGTAATTGTCGAGAAAATTGATGCTGTCAAAGAAGGTTTATTCAATTTGCGGCTTATTAATCAACTGGAGGGCGTCAATTACTTGCAAGACGGGCTTTTGTTTAGTTAATGAATTCTTAAGTGATTTAGTGAAGGTTTTGAGTAAATATTTCTTCGGGTTTATATTGAAAGTTTCGGTGAATGTTTGCTTGGGTTTCTTTCTAAAACCGGCACGGCATCAGATCAGATTTGTGAAAAAATCTATTATGATCTAGTAGATGGTCAATCAAATCGTAATCAATTTGTTTAAACTGTTTTCAGAGGAAAGTGAAATAATTATGTAAACGTACATAATTATATAGGTATTGTGAGTGGAAATAATAATTTCAGAGTCGGGCTTGTACTCATCGTTGGTGTCAAATCAAAGCAGATGATTCTGATTTTATTGTTCTCAGTTCAACTTTTACTCTAAAAAGCTCAAACAACAAGCACCTTGTAATTTTCTGCAAACAGTCTGGCTACAATCAATTTTTTGTCCCCACAAAAAGACAATGACCAAAAAATACTTATCACTAAGGATAGCATCGTCAATTGAAAAAAAAACCTATTGATCTCTATAATCGAAATGTCATCGGTTCTCCGCCGAAAGCAATTTAGCCGATTGGGGGCCATTATTATACATAATCACGTTCCCAACTCGCCATTCGTATTGTCATCGTAAGGAATTATGCAATCGTCTCGATGTCGATCGATTTGAACGAGCTTCGATTCGATTACAGGCGACAGATGTCGGTGAACGTGACGAATTTCGACTAAACGATTATTCGATTAAAACATCTTACATCCGTCACTTTCCTCACAGAAATCCCAACTTTGTTGCTTTATGTTTGAGTTGGTTTTCGTATGTGGGTGGTTTGTTAGTGTTTTCGTTGGGGTTTCGTATTGGTAATCAGTCGGTGACCGCAAATTGTTGTCCCTCGATCAGACGTTGCCAGGAAATTACAATTTCGATTTTTACTTCACGAGTCTTCATAGACCACTGAAAATTTACAGATAAAAAGTGTCAACTCTCTTCTTAGGTTAAAAAACCCTATGTTACTAAATGATTTAAATTCTATATCTATCTATCTAATACATTTAAACGAGTAATTCATGTATATACGAAACGGCTCCTATGATTTTCATGTAATTTAGTATGTAGGGGGTTTCGGGGGCAATAAATCGATCCAGCTAGGTTCATCCAGGTACTAATGATAATTCACAGTATGATGTAGGTACGTCTAATTAAAATGCTTAAACTAGAACACGAAGACGTGACCTAAATCAAATGTTACACCATATCTACGAACAACTTTATCGTTTTAAAATAAATTGCGGCTAATTTTCAAGTTTGAAAATCACACAAAATAGTAGGCACCTATTGGTAATGAAAACTGAACTTTATTTTTAAAATTAATGCTCTTTTCATCAGGGTCTTTCACTGTTTCACTAGTCGTTAACTCAATCAAAGTATTATGCTTATTGTATAAAACTGACCGCAAAGAAAAATATATTATAAATACTTTTTATCTGAACCTTGCATATACTGATAGAAGTATTGTTTTTGTGAATGTCATCGCCAGCAATGAAGGCCGGGCCGCAAACGATCGCGGTTCCCTTTGTATTTAGCCGTTGAATCATCTGTGTAAGTTATAAGAGGAAGCGATTTGGAGTAAGCTGTATGAAAAAAAATGTCACATATGATTTCTTAATGCGATTTTATAATAAACATAATGTTTGGTATGGCACAATAAATCCATTATTCTTGATTTTTCTACTTTTGTGATATTCAAAGATATGTAACTGGTAAACCACATTAGGACCACGTTGTAGATTATTCCTCTCTCCCTCTCACAAAGCAAAGGTCTGTGTTTGTGTCCCAGCAGTGGGAACGTATAATCTATACTTACTAATAATAAAGGCGAAGAGTTTGTTTGTTTGAACGCGCTAATCTCTGGAACTGTCGGATATGGAAAATTCTTTTTGTATATGATAGCCACATTCATGAGGAAGGCTATAAGCATACAAAAACGGGAAATTCTTACGGAAACGGAAAAAAAACGAATATGCGCGTACGAAGTCGCGGGCAAAAGCTAGTAACCTATAATATTACTATACATATTTGAAAGGAGTAGGTATCATTGAAACAGTAATAATATTAAATACCAAATCAAATGTTTTGTTGTAAGCAAAGGATTATTAGTTCATAAGCTAGATGCCATTACTCCGTCGTGCTATGGATGATCTTTGTGGGGATACACAAATGAAAGGAATCTATTCAAGCCTGCGGTAAATTAACACAACGAGTCTTGTAGCCAATCAACTGCGTCAGAAGTTGCCACGACCCGACACAATAACGTAAACCATGCTTTAGTCGCTATAAGCTTACACTTTATATCCACAATAATATTATTAGATCGTCAACGCGTGTGATATTGGTTTCAACGGTACCTTCAACATTCTGTTAAAATTATTGCTGTGTCGTTATTTCCTTGTTCTTGACAGCTTTTGCAATTTTATTCAAAAAACGTAACGTCGTACAATTTTAGGATTTCTGAAGAGTTTCTTTTGCATTGTTTTCTTTAAATATGAATAGGTGTATTACAATTTTGGTGTACAATATTCTATTCTTTTCTAATATTAACTTTTAATTCTATCACTTTCACATTTATCAACTTTAAATTATATCATTTGTGGAATAATATTTTAAAACCTACATAGTTGGGATTGACTAATTTTGACTTGACATCGTCGACAGTTGTCTCCGATAAATCGACGTCTAGTTACATCCTATCGTGCTTTCCAACATAATTAAATATGGGTAACCCTACCTTAAAATCGCCTATCATAACGACAGATACGATGACACGCAGTAGCAAATACCTCCTTGAAAAAAACCGAACAAAGCAAGTCAAATCGTCGCCGACCCATCACTTGAACAATTGTTCCGGATGTCGCATCACTATCTCATACGTCAAAGAAAAGAAAAAAATATTTAAAAAGTATAAGATTTGATTTTGGAATATCATCGTCGAATATATATCATCTTGTCATAACATTTCGGGTCAAAGGAGAGGATGGTTTGATAAATTGCAGTTCAAATTTTGTTTAATGTCTTTTTCACTATTCACCCTGTGAGTGAATGGAAGGATCTTATTTGGGGTCGGGTGTGACTGTCGAAATGGTAGCGGTGTTAAATAGATCTGTATTACTTAGGATGATCTTTGTGAAATAATGTTAGTGAAATTCAGGGTCATTTGAAAAGGAGACAATGTTTTTAGGGGGTCAAAGTTGCTGGTCACTTTGTTGGAAATAAAACCTTTCATATTTCTTCAGACAGTTGGCTCTCTTGATATCTTTGATGACCATAGTTTGAAGATTATTACGTTTGTCAAAAAGTTTTTGATTAGAATTTTATTGACTTAACACCGACAATGGTTGCTAAATACTTTTCTAACCATTTTAATTACAACTTTTACGACTTTGCGTTTTTATTTATTTTTCTTCAAATTGTATTTGCCTATAACTACACTGTTCTCCATAAAGTGATATTTACATTACATTTTGTTGATACAAGCCACAATTTCCTATTCCTTCCTAAATAAGATCCCGAAGTCTTATATTCAAATATATTTTTCACAAAAAATCTAGTCCGCCGACCACCCAAACATTGCTTTTCATTACACAAGTAATCTAAGTTTAATATATGTTCGGTTCCACATCATTAGTGACGTCATTTGTCAGAGATACCATTACTGACTCCTCCATTGAAAGATTGATGACAAATTGTACGCACTAGTAAGCCTTAAGCCGGGATTAAGGATGTGCGTTGCATTTTTTACCCTTAAAAAGTGAGCGGAATTATGCGGTGTGGTCCTTGGGTACAAAAGATCAGACTATGCCTTCTATAAGTATGAGCTAACCAATCAGGGAGTCTTTCGACAGATAGATGTATAGAATATACTTTATTGTGCACCGAAAGTGATTACACAACTCTCAACTCTCTTTAGATGTTCGAAATCATATCCATAGATGTTATCGCTGTACCTACTATCTTATTTATTTATTATATACTTAATTGTACACCAAGAATAACATAAAAAGAAAATTAAAAACTAAAACACATGTACAATGGGCGGCCTTATCGCATTCCGCGATCTCTTCCAGGCAACCTGGAATGGACAGTAATTGCCTGGACATAAAATGGGGCTGTCATCGGCGCAACTTCTATCATCTTACCAATCATCATGAGCCCACATCTGGACATAGGCTTTTGGCAATTGTACGCCTCTCATCTCGACTCGATTTCGCCAACACTCATCCAGCTGCTGCCAGCCTCTTAGAAGATCACCACTCACCTTCGCCAACACTATCGTTTATTGTTAAGTTTAAGTAAAATAAAATTATGTATGTGGGTATGTCGTTTTGTGGCAATTAAATACTTTTTCTTTCTGTTCTCATTGCGATCGTCCTCAAACTTACGTTTTTCTGATAGAGATTGCATGTTTTTAGTATACTACAGGATCGGACTATTACACTAACGGTGGAGAGCCCGCTAAAGAAGTGCTGTGATCATATTATTACTACAAAAATGAACATGTGCTAAAACAACGCTGTGCCATATTGCAGCGAAACTAAACAAACATTACGTTCGCCAGACAAAAGGAAAATATAAGTAGAGGAGATAACGAAGTAACAGCTAATAGAGTACTTATATTCCATTCCAGATTTCCAAGATCAGTTAGATCAGTATCCCTATCTCTGTCCAAGACGCAGTTATATGGCCCAGTCCACACCCTCGCCCACGCAAACAGATCGCGCCGCTCATTACAAACTAAGGCCCATAGGCCCATACATCATCGTCGGAGCTGAATATATGCAAGTCATGCGCAGCCGTCGTTGAGGGATAGTGTGGAGACGGGCTTAGGCCGCGGAACCTTTTAGGTGCTGAGTGATAGGGATATGTGTGAAAGGTTTGTTTGTATGTGGGTTTTCGGGCGAGTGTAAAGTTCCGTAGATGTGGTTTTCAACCATTTTTTAGTTTTAAACTTATATTTTTTAATAACAATTATTTTTTGTCACGATAAATATTGATCGAAAAACGCACATTAACGAAATTTAGGTAACTAATGGGTAACGAAGAATAAAACTCGCTCTTAGTTGATGAGAAATGTTTGGATATTATTGTAGCAAACCTTGTCTTTTTCTGTTAGGATATTCTAGCAGGTTTATTGAGTCGCAGCATAGTTTGAGCTGGAACATAGGGAATTTCGGAGAATGTTATCTAAAATGATTATTTCGAAAGTGTGTTTTTACGTCTGTTAATTAATTTGTCTGTTATGCTTTCAGTGATCTAAGATCATCATCATCTGCCTAGCCTTTTCCCAACTATATTGGGGTCGGCTTCCAGTCAAACCGGATTCAGCTGAATACCAGTATTTTACGTAGAGCGGCTGCCTACCAGACCTCCACAACCCATTAACCAGGTAACACGGTACTCCTTGGCAAGACTGGTGTCAGATTTTCTGGCTTCTGACTATCCGTAACGACTGCCAAAGATCTACAAATGACAGCCGGGACCAACGGCTTAACGGCTTATCTAAGATCACTGAACCAATTTTGATGAGATTTGGCACAGAGATAGATGGGTCTCTTATAAACTGAAATCATAAACGTTACTATCAGTGCTAACTTCCAACAAGAATATTGTATTTTTCGATTGCTTTAATCTCCACCAAATTTTTGAATTTAAATGTCAGATAATCAGCATAAAAAAACATGAAAATAGAACACTGATGAGCCGTATTTCACATTTAATATTTCATTTAAATAGAAATAGTCACTTCAGACAGCATTTATAATTTAGACATGGGAGACTAAGAAAAAATTCCGTCACTTACCATTCGACGCGCTTTTCAGTTTAAATTAAGACCAATGAACAAGTCTTAATATTAAATATTTAAGTTATTTATTAGATAAACTGACAGGTGTTTTGCAAAACGATGCCTCAAATTAAGCACAAGACTTTCTGCTAAATGACTGGGCAAAAAAATGATTTGATAGGAAATAAGGAACTCAGTGAAGAGGGTGACTCAGTGAGAGCTCGTGGCTAAAGAATATCAGCCGCATGGGTCGATTAAGGTTAAGCGACGCTTGCCAAGGTGGGTCTGTGGATTGGTGACCATCTTAACTTACCGAGTTTCCTCCGTGCCTCGGAAAGCACGTTAAGCCGTTGGTCCCGGATGTTATTTGTAGATCTTTGGCAGTCGTTACGGATTGTCAGAAGCCAGTAAATCTGACACCAGTCTTGCCAAGGAGTACCGTGTTACCCAGTTTAATGGGTTGTGGAGGTCTGGTAGACAGCCGCTCCACGCAAAATACTGGTATTCACCTAAATCCGGTTTGACTGGAAGCCGAACCCAATATAGTTGGGAAAAAAGGCTAGGCAGATGATGATGAAGGAACTCAGTGAAGTTATCAAAGAAGTTTAATAGTTACAAAACAGTATACTGATAGGCAATAACAAAACTTAGTAAAACGATATTTTAAGATGAGTGTTAACAGAAACCAAAAGTATAAATCCATTTAAGAATCGTCACATCGGTGATAATAATATTATATTCTTACGCAAGTTAACTTTGTTTGACAGACTGATACAATAAGAATAAAATGAATACAAGTTTAAGAACCATTTCACTTTTAGAAACAACCTTTTGTATACATGTAACAGGGTGAAGGATCAATATCATAATTATTTCAACCAAAACCGAGCACTACTGAACATATATTTATTAAAAACTTCATGCACAAAGGTACAATGGCGGACTTAATGTCTTAGGCAGTCTGTAACAGTCATCCAACGGTCATGAAAGAATTATATTGACATCCCGCGACATGTATTCGCGATTATGATATTGCAAGAAGAGCTCGTGGCTAAAGAATAACAGCCATGTGGCTGCTATTCTTCGAGGTTGGGGGTTTATCTTCAAGGTTAAGCAACGCTTGCCAAGGTTGGTCTGTGGATGGGTAACCATTTTAATGTATCGAGTTTCCTCCATGCCTCGGAAAGCACGTTAAGCCGTTTGGTCCCAGCTGTCATTTGTAGATCTTTGGCCACCGTTACGGATTGTCAGAATCCAGATGATGATGAATATTGTTTTTAGGGTTCCGTAACCAAAGGATAAAAACGGGTCCCTATTACTAAGACTCAACTGTCCGTCTGTCTGTCACCAGGTTATATATCATGAACCGTGATAGCTAGAAAATTAAAATTTTCACAGATGATATATTTCTGTTGCCGCTATAACAACAAATAAAATTAAATAAAATTTGAAATAAAAGGGGGCCATACAAGAAACATGTTTTATTTCGGCTTATGGTACGGAACCCTTCGTGTACAAGTCCAACTTGCACTTGGCCAGTTTTTACATTACTAAGAATTAAATCATTTTCAACCCTTTACCAACTACTAACGACAAAACAATCAAAGCCTTCATCTATCTCCTTCATAAATAAATTTCCATAATAGCAAGTCGCCATCACTACCGACCCACTATAATTAAAAGGACAATCTCGGGATATTCGACGATATCTTCCGAAAGTCCTGCATCATCGTCTGATGGTCCGCAGTTATGAAATATGTATTCGTTATGTTTGTACAAAGGAAGGAGCATAATTCTGTGATTGTCATTATTTCTGTGATACATTTTTCGAGGGTGGATTTCGTAGTGACTGGTTGATTCAGTACAATTTCTATATTTGACTAAATAAATCTAATAAGTCCGTTAAATAGATTTTCAAAAAATATTGGGGACGAATAACGGGAAAAAAATACGGGAACCGGAGAAAAATACAGGAACGGAAAAAAAATACGGGAACGGGAGAAAAATACAGGAACGGGAAAAAAATACGGGAACGGGATATGCGCGTACAAAGTCTGAAGCAAAAGCTAGTAAAACAATAAAAGTTTTTTTATCATAGACAAGTGAATCAGTAAACTAAGTCCTATTAAAACCTACAATCTTATCCCATGGGAACCACCGTGTAACCCCGTCAACCTTTTACACCTCCAACCATTGTAATGGCCTCCCGTCAAACGCAGTTGTACCGCGGTCAACAGCTCCGGCTACCACCATTAAAACCTTTTGATGCCCTCGATAAATATGAATCTGATTGGCATTGATACGAACAGCTTCCATTTGGAAGTTCATTAGAGACGATGGCTGATAGGCGGACGAAAAACTGTGGAGAGGACTTTGAGGCTTTAATTTTTGGGTTATTGAGGTATAAATCAGAGAAATTAATCTAGTCTATATTTTTTCTTAGTCGCAATTTGCCAAATTTACGATCGCATTCTAATTTTTAAAATTTTTTACGAGTTCTGCGATATTGATTCTCAATGAGAATCATCTCAGTCCTTCAGCCACCTTGGTTTTCGACACAAAAAAAAAACTGAAACAGTAGGCCTTTTTTTATCTTACACACGGCCAATTCTGCTAATTTATAAGTAATGTTGTAAAAAATGTAGGGAAATAAGGAAGGTTTATGATAGATTGCGAGTGAGAATTGGCTCTTTAAAAGGAACACTGGACTAGAAACCAAGATAACGACTACTACAACGACTAGCGGCCGGTTTCAACAACGTACCTACCTTCAACCGACTGTCAAATTAGCTACCAACAGTAGCCGAAACGTCATGTTTGCCTTTGTAACATGACGTTTCAGCTACTGTTGGAAGCTAATTTGACACATATTGAGACCGGCCGTAAGACTCCAACAAAGCATTTAAACTCCGTTTCGATAGTACAATCAAAATAATCTCTCCAGAAATATTTTAGACTACGTCGTCTCCACCCCTTCCACTAGCATCACGGGTCCCCATTAGTAGCCAGCACCCTCGCGATTGACGATTCAGTCTTTTGTGGTCAATTTTTTCCACGCCTGTCGTTAATGGAGATTTCTTCGATATGCGCGGCGTATGTCAAACATGCGCGCGCATATTGTCAAATCACTGCGATCAAACGCTGCGCCGGAGTCGAAAAAAGGCCGTTTAAAAAGAGGTGCGTCAAAAAAGTTGGAGTGTCCTGTCAATACACCTCACGATTATTGAAAATGGTGAAGTGTAGTGGGAAAAGATTGAAAAGTTAATATGTTGCGGGTTTGTTTGATTTTGGGCTTTGATTGAAAGGTCTAAAAGATGCTCTGCAATGATTTGGAGTAAAACAAGTGATATACAACTCAACACTGTTGTGAAAACAGTACCGTACAACTGTTGTTATTACTTTTCGGGAGTTTATTTTTTGGCATAAATCGTGACTTTGGTTGATAACTAATGCCTCTAAAAAAATTGCTGGTCTTTGAAAATGTACCCTGTTTAATTAACAGATCTGTTTGTTGTTTTTTATTGGATAAAGACATTATTTCTTCCTCCCAATGATTTATGTAAATATCTTTGTACAGGAAATTCGTGTGTTGAAGGTTACATCTAGGTACCCAGTGTCGCAAAAATAAACGATGCGTGCGAAAAAACAAAGAAACAAAGCGTCTTGCAAAACATCTAGTGTACCTAATAGACATTTCGCAAAATACCATATTTCGCACTTCACACAATTTTTGCATCATTAGGCGGAACGGTGTTACGTCCCATTGACATATGACGTGTTTTATACCACAAGTACAATCAACCACACTCAGAAGCAACACTTAGGAATAACAACAACCTCTTTCCTTGCGATATAAAGGTACTATCGAAGTCAAACTGTTAACATGTTCGTGCACTTGCCTGTACGTTCCAAAAGTAATGGATTCGACACGCGACCGACGGATCGCTAATTTATTTAGAAAGGTGACTTGTCATTTGATGATTTGTTGGCATAAATTGGCATTTTGAGTTTGAGTCCTGAGTTTTCCTCAAAACGACAAAGGCGTTCTCCGAAAAATGATGCCACGTAACCACGAAACCCATTGCTTATTTTATGAAGTTATAATCAGAAGACACAAGGATGATATATAAGAAAGAGGTTTCTACATGATTTTCCACACCATATTTTTGTCTGATTTTCCACACTACTCTGTTAAATGCCCACAAACTTACTCAATATAAGCACTTATTTTGAAAACGAACTAACGCACTATTAAGTTCTAATTTTAAGCGGTTATTCAATATGTACTTAACGTACACTTTATCGTGCCGATACTCCGTCACTTTACGAAGCCCTTAGAAACTGAGACTCTTCTAAGCCCAAAGAAATTGTCTCATTTCTTTTCCTTTATTGCAATCCTCCTAAACATTCTTTCACAAAACGCTCGCAGCATCTTCATTGCAATCACACGTTCTCGACATTAAGCCGCGCAAATGATATTTTCCCGCGCAACGAGCGCAAAAGCGCGCCATAATTATAAACGCATCAATCAGATGTGCGCGCGCTTCGCCCACGGCGCATGCGCGTAAACGGTTATTAGCCGAGTTACATGGCGACGAGTGTTTTGCGGGATGTTTTTAATGTTACGTAACCTCAGGGGATTGGTTAAGCGTATGTTGGCAAGGACTGGAATTGGAACGGTGATCATTTTCGAGTGGAAAAACGAAGATCGTTTTTAACACTTTCGCTGTCGGTTTTTGGGCTCCCGAATGTAATGAGACTTAGTATGAATATGAATGTAATGAAAGGAACAGCAGTGGAATTTCGTATGCAGATTTTTTTTGTAGAATTGACATTTATCCTAGTTGTATTATTGAAAGAACAAAGGTGAAAAATACAACTCAGAATAACGGACTTATTAGAACGCTCTCCAATGACAAAGCAAAAAAAATTACAGCAATATGGTTAAGTGTTCAATAAGAAAGTTTGTTTGTTCAGAGACTGCCTGATTTTTGAAGTATGTAGAACTTCTAAAATCAGGCATCATACAACGATCATAAATATGCTAAAACCAAGGAAATCCTTGGTTTTTATAATTGACTGGCTCGCATATAGCCACAATCTCACATGATTATAATGGTCAACGATGGAGCACGCTTGCCTGGAACGTAAGTACCAACCTATTGTTGACTCTCTTTTCTTTCAATTCGTCAGGCGCCTAACCGCTAACAATAGGTGCAAAAGACAAGCTTTTCCTACATCAATTTTAATCCTCTCAACCCAGACTCCCCATAAAAACAGTCTATACTAAACCCTAAAAACAACGCAGTTTCATCAAAAATAAACACGTAGGGAATAGCTCACACCTGCGCGGTTCCACTATTCATAGGCTATGTACACATGACCGCGGGCAAGTTCGCGCGTTTCGATTATTCATAAAGCGGAGGTGTCGAGGCGTTCGTGTGAAACGCGCCTATCAATTTTGTTATAGGGAATATTGGAAAATGAGTTTTGTGTTTGGAGACTATTGATAATGTAAGGTTGTTGTGTGTGTTGGAGTTTTAATTGTTGATTGATAATAAGGTAGGTTCATAGAGAAAGAATATTGGGTTACTTAAGGAAAGCAGACTTATCATCATCTTCTGCCTAATTTAAACCACTGCTAGGTATAGGCCTCTCTTTGCTTTTACCTTTTCCAAGGCTGTACCAAATTCTGTGTGAAATTGAACAAGTGAAATTCTTTCAGCGATAAAAATTATCGGGAAGTCTTCCTAATTGACGACCACGTAACATTTTGGTATCACTTGTCCATCACATCCTGTGGACAATCGTTGTCGCTTATAGAATATCACATTTTCTGAAGCTTCAGGTTCTATTTACCATGGCAATCTTCTCGTCGGGAGAACTAACACAGCAACTTCTTCCAACCCTTAGACGCCAGTCGGTCACTGCCTTACTCCACCGATCATCTCCGCGCTTACCAGATGTCCTGCCCAGCGCCATGTACTAAAATTACAATATCTAAGACTTTGTATGTCTTCGGATGAGACCATTTTTTTTAGGGATTGTAAATCTACAAATGCCTCCTTCCGCTCTGGGCGGAGCGGAAGGGAGTGTCAGACTCTTACTTACTAGAACCCATCCTAATGCCCTTTGCGTTCCTAATGCCCATTCGTTCTAACCACAAAGAACGAATGACAACATGATTTGTCATTCATTCTTAGTTCGGGTTCGGAACTAATCGTAAGTCCGTAGGTGATACGGAGTAGAATACGCCCGCAACTAAGCCCGAAACTACGGACTTCGGGTTTAGAGAGTAGCCCCCCAGAGCCGCGGTAACTTGAATAAATTCCGCAACCCTGGCAGATGAGACCACAGCAACACGACAAAAGACAATTACGCATAACCTGTACTAAATCAAGGTAAACCTTTGTTTAAGGTGATATTACCCCACTAAGCCATATTTTTTTCACATAGTTCAAGTTACCTCACAGCTTCTTTGTTCCATTAAATTTGCATAGTGATATTGTATCAAACAACGGTTCAACATATATATATATATAGTTTGTATGTATGTTTATGTTGTAATATGATTTGTAAGGTGTATCACCGAGGCGCTATTGTGTTCTATTGTCAACATCTGATGCATATCTCCTTCTCTGAATATATTACTTAATAACACTGGCATATAATAATAATATGGGCCTTTGTTGGGTTGGTTGTGCGATATAAAGTGCAGGTGGATATGTTGAGGTCTTTATTAAGGATATAATATCAAAAAGAGCACCAATTAAATGGATGCAGAATGAGGTTTGTTTCGACAGATCGCGACTGTTGTTGTTTGGAAAAGGCTAGCTAGATAATATTTGAATCATCATAGTCCTATTTCAAGTATATATTATTATTTATATTATATTATTATTTAAGTATTATGTGTTAGTATGATATTAATTTTAGTCATATTTATGTATAGTATGTTATATTTAAAGTTTTTTTTGTCTTTTTATGTTAGCATAACTTTTACACACGATGTCTACATCTCTTTTATTCGATTCTCCTTTCGCAGGTATGCTGAATGAGATTTCTTTTGAAATAAGCATCACCTTTGTACCTATTTTTCTGTTCCCTTCTTCTGATCTATTTGTTAAATGTGTACATAAACTGTTAAATAAATAAAATAAATAAATAATAATTGAGAAATTAATAGCAATGACACCGTTGAATAATTGTTATATAAGCACTACCTGTTGCCCGCGACTTCTCATGCGCATATTCTGTTTATTCCGCACCCGTAGGAATTTCGGGAAATCCTTGCCAAATTTCAGCTTTCTACGATCAGTGGTTTCGATTGTGAGTTGTCTGTCAGTCAGTCAGTCAGTAATGGAAGAATTTTATAAAATTGACTATGGGATTTTCATCCATAAGTTAGTTTAAATTAGCGCTGATATTCTCAACGTCTTAAGATTGTTTTATCTGTGAAATATAATTGAGGTATGATCATTTTATTACTGTCCCAAACTACTCCTAATATAAGAAAATGTCATAACAAAAAACAGTATTTACAAGAAATAGGCCCACAATACAAATAATTGACTTGCTTACACATACTTCTAGAATAGCACAGAGCTATCCTCTGTCTCTATTGGCATTTGATCAATTTCTTCTTGATTTCTAATACCACGACACTCACACAGAGCACTAAAGTCATTATTATAATAATAATAATCATTTTACTATCAGGTTACTGAGGCCCACAGATACAATACACAAAATATTCATAAAAATAATCATCATCTGCCTAGCCTTTTCCCAATTATATTGGGGTCGGCTTCCAGTCAAACCGGATTCAGCTGAGTACCAGTATATTCTTAAAAATAATAATAATAAAAAAATTATATATGTCGCCGGAAAATAGCAAGTGCCGTAAGATTGTAAAAAAACGCGAGAAATTGTTTACTATTTTTTCTTAATAAGACACGGATGTATTGGAAACTATTGAATTTAATAATAATAATCATAATAATAATAGTCCACTTTGGTTTTGCTTAGCTCTGAATCCTCTAAGCACACTGCTGGAGGATTCAGGCCTAGGCTATCGGTTGAGAAGAGGTGGTCAGGCCATATCTCACCTTCTTTACATGGATGATCTGAAACTCTTTGCACCCAACAATTTGCGACTGATGGAGCTACTAAAGGTAACTGAAACCTTCAGTAGTGCCATCAGGATGGAATTTGGTGTGGACAAATGTGCAGTCATGCATGTAAAGAAAGGGGAGATTATGGAATCTGAGGGAATTCACCTCTCGGATTCCATACAGGTTAGATCCCTCAGCTCAACCGAAACCTACAAGTATTTGGGTATGTTGGAAGCGTTGGGCATTAACGGTACTGACATGAAGCAATCGCTGAGGGAGCGCTTCTTTGGCCGCCTGAAAAAGGTTTTAAACAGCCTTTTGTCGGGTGGAAATAAGGTGCGGTGCCGGTATTAATGTACACTTTCGGCATACTCAAATGGACTCAAACCGAACTCGACGCCCTGGATAGAAGGGTCCGTACACTGCTGACCGCAAACCGGATGCATCACCCACGATCGCCGGTGATGAGACTGTACATCCCGCGGAAGTGTGGAGGTCGAGGCTTTTTAAATGCTAAGACTCTCCACAACCGCGAGATGTGCAGTCTCAGAGAATATTTTCTCAAAGCCGATGTGGGTATGCACCGAGATGTGGTCGCAGTGGACAAGGGACTCACCCCGTTGTCCATGGCTAAAGAAAACTGGCGCACACCTGTGATACTTACTACAGATGACCGCAAGGAGGTATGGAAAGGTAAGGAGCTTCACGGGCGCTTCTATCGGGCTCTTCATGGGTCCGATGTAGATTTCTCAGCGTCCGTGGCCTGGCTACGTTCCGGAGATCTCTTCGGGGAAACCGAAGGTTTTGTCTGTGCGATTATGGACGAAGTTATCTTGACGAATAACTACCGGAGACATATTATGAAGGACGGGACGGTTGACATGTGTCGGGCATGCCACCGTCCGGGTGAGTCCATCAGACATATTATCTCTGGTTGTTCTCGTCTGGCTAACGGCGAGTACTTGCACAGGCATAACCAAGTGGCCAGGATTATCCATCAGCAACTTGCTTTGAAATACAATCTTGTGGATTCTGAGGTACCGTATTACAAGTATGTGCCCGACCCAGTTCTCGAAAATGACCATGTCACGTTGTACTGGGATCGGTCTATCATCACTGATAGGACTATTGTTGCCAATAAGCCGGATATCGTGGTGATAGACCGATTAGCGCGCCGCACAATGATAATCGATGTTACCATCCCACATGACGAGAACCTCGTGAAGGCTGAGAAAGAGAAACAAATCAAGTATCTCGACTTGGCACACGAGGTTGTCGACATGTGGAATGTGGAATCGGCTGTCATTGTGCCGATTGTCGTTACGGCCAATGGCCTGATGGCCAAAAGCTTCGACGACCATCTGTCGAAGTTGGCGTTACGCAGTTGGGTAAAGGGCCTGATACAGAAGGCAGTACTCCTCGATACGGCTCGTATTGTGAGGAGGTTCCTTTCTCTGGAACCCTAACCACCGGTAGCTTGGACTCTGCTCCCGACACCGGCGGACTACTACTTTTTATATTTTTAAATGTTTTTTTTTTTTTTAATTTTTTAATGTTTTTTTAAAGAAATATTTAAAAATGTAAATTAGTATGTAAGGAAAATGAATAAAGAGAATAATAATAATAATAATAATATATCCCGGGACAACTCACACACGGTCATCCGATTCCAAACTAGGCAGAGCCTGTACTATGGCAACCAGACAACTGATAAACATACTTATATATTTTTAAATACATACATATTATACACAAATTACACCCAGACACAGAACAAATGATCATGCTCATCACACAAAGATTTGTCCTGGGTGGGAATCGAACCCACGACCTCCGGTTAAGCAGTCAGGGTCACTAACCACTCGACCAACAGGCCAGTCAATTTGGATGGGATTTATTGTATACAAAACGACTTATTAATAATATATCGAGAAATTATAATCTATTATAGATTTATTACAATCTTACGGAGTCTGCTATTTTCCGGTGACATCTCTATTGGCATTTGGCCCATCAATTTCTTCTTCTTGATTTTTATACCACGACACTCATACTAAAGTCATTATTATAAAATATCATGGCATGTATTTAAAAGATACCCATATTTACATGAATACCTCGTCCGGCCAGGTAATCCATCACTAAGGCTGCATGGACGTTTGCAGGCTAATGATAATAATGACAAATGTCCACCATACATCTTGTACTTGGGTCCTAGATTATCTAGGTCCATTTACTGTGGTCTTGTCACTGTCACGTGGCATTTACGTAGGCAACGTACTTTATAACATATTGTCAAGCAGTTTAGTCACTGGTACTTGACTTTAATTCATGCAATATATGGTAATCATTGTCCACCTAGGCCACTTTTTTGTCTATCCATGGCCTAATGGCGTGAATGTGCAACCTCTGATTTGTATCGTCTGTTGCTGGGCAGGATTCTCTTAAGGCTGCATGTTTTGGGACTCAAATTGGACATGTCAAAGACTCGACGTCAAATGTTTTTGACACGGAAAAGTTCATTCGGTAGAATAAAAGAGTATTTTATATGAAAACCATATAAGCAGAGGTCGGAATTAAGTAGAGTTATTTATGTACTTACACTGATTTCATACAACGAAAGAATAAAGTGGATATGCCTCAAATCCCGAGATCAATTGTAAAGACCTGAAAAATTCCGTGCTTTATTAAATAAAAAAGTTATTTACTTTTACCCAATTTAAACCACTGCATGCGCGATGTTGCCAAATTTACATTTGTCGCTAAAAGCCATGACTATATTTTTTACAGCAACCCTAGTGATATATGTTCAGAAACAATTTTGATTTAATAAAATATATTTTTCGTCCGGTAAGCAGGTGAGTGAAGGTTGAACTAACTTGGATTCCTGTATGTGGTAACTAATGAATTGACCTTGGTTAAGCCCAAAACATTATTATAAAGTTTTGGAAGGATTATTGGAAGGATAATTGGACTAAATGTCTGGCAACAACAATATGTATTATTTTGAGGAAAAAGAGAGTGTCAAGGCTACCTTGAAATGTTTTGTTACCAGTAATTTAAGGTAATTAAGATTTTAAGGTTATTATGATTTTGAAATGTGGCAATTCAAAATCATAATTCGTCTGCCAATCAAAAGCTGTAATGTCGCTACAATTTCGGCCATGATTAAGCTTCTGCTATTGGGCTTCGATAATAAAGATGTCTCAAGCTAATTTAGACGAATGTAACTGAAGTGACGGTCAATTCGTTTCGCTTGTTATTTCTGTGTTGTAATATCAGTAGGTAAGTATGTTATTAGTAGAAAGTGGGAGACGAAACCAAATTACGCACTAATTTCGTTTATTTTGTTGTGATGTGTTTGTTTGTAGTAATTTGTGTGATCAGTTTGACCTAGATTTTTGGGGTTCTTGTTAAATACAGATTGGTTGAAATATCGGTGATGTTTTGATGTTGTCAATACGATGTCATCAGCAACAATGCTCGCCTTTGTACATGAACTATTTAAATCACTGCGAATTAATATAAGCTGTTATGGTGTACAATAAATAATTAAAGAATGCTGTTTTGTTTCTTTGGGCTAGTTGTCATTTTCGTCAGAGCTTTTCATTAGTATGTTTTAGCCGGAATCAGCTTGTACTACTGAGGACAGCGCCGAAAAGACGAGTCTCCAAGTTATCTTCTCGGAGTGTTCCGATTTATTAGTAAATTCTGCCTTCAACAGCCCTCAAAATCGTGTCTGATCATCATGCAGGTGCTCTGTCTTGAGCGCATTTACTTTCCACCTGAACAATTAAGTATCTCGAGCCTGATCCAGGTTTCTTAACACCTCAATTTTATTTATAACTAGCGGCAGTCCCGCGGTTTCACCCGCGTAAGTCTCGATCCCGTGGGAATATCGGGATAAAAAGTAGTCTATGTGTTAATCCACGGTGTCAGCTTCCTGCATACCAAATTTTATTAAAATTGGTTCAGCAGTTTGCGCGTAAAAAAGTAACAAACATACACATACACACCCACTCACAAACTTGCGCCTTAAAATATTAGTGTGATTATTATATGCCTGTTGTGTAACCACTGCAAGGCAAAGGACTTCCTTCATTCCTGCCGCAAGTGTAACTTGCAATTTTCTTTCAAGAAATCTTCATTATCATCATCTAATTTTACGAAAGCTCTGTTGCAATAAAGTAAGTTTACAACCATAGAACACCTTCAAACAGTGTGATTGCAATAAACGAACAACAACTAAACTAAACAACGAATTCCAAGAATGCCTCTGTCGCCCAGTCGTGACATTTTACAGTTTCAAATGTCAAAGCAATTTCGTATCGATTTGTTATCGGGTACTGCACTAGCTGAAGGCTAAGTGGACTAGCCTTGTACTGGTAGTGTTGGGTCTAAAGTCATTTGAATCGTGACGTGACGTTATTCGGTAGAAAAACGACGGTATGAGGGCCAGTACTTTAAGTAGGGCTTGCGTGAATCATGAATAAGTAGGTAGATACTCTGGAAAATGTCGTTGTAATAATGTCGGCGGTTTGCTGACACGCTTCTTTAAGATTAAAATATAATATATCCTTGAACATGTCATCATCTGTCTAGCCTTTTCCCAACTATATTGGGGTCGACTTCCAGTCAAACCGAATTCAGCGGAATACCAGTATTTTACGTGGAGCTGCTGCCTACCAGACCTCCACAACCCATTAACTGGATAACACGGTAGTTATTAAGAACTCGTTATTAGTGACGTTTAATTGTATTTGATACAGAATAGAAGGCTGGTGGCAGTGGTTTCTGGGCGAACAGCAATTTGGACACTGATTTGGATGCAAGGAAAAAATAAGTAAAATGGAGGAGGCAGATAAACTCAGTGGCGGTTTAAGGAAAAGGTATCCTGATGCTATGTAGCCAAGAGCAGCTTTTAGAATACAGAATATTCTCAGAAACACACCTATAAGACAAAAGTATGTCTCTTACACTGACCTCACGTCTCGCAATCCACAGGAAATTACCATAAAAAAGATTACCTAATCTCATTGTTCGTAAAAAACAATTTATACATAGATAGGTAGGTACTTCCACATCTCCAAATGTTACATTTTGTAACAAAACAGCAGTACGTTCAATGACAGAACACTCTCTACTTGTCAACACAATCAAAATTAAACCTTATCTAACGAACTTACGATTGATTTTCCTAGACATAAAAAAAAAGGAAAGAAAAGTGTCCCCATTTGTCGCAACGGTAGGCGTGGTGATCCACTAAGAACGAAATTTATGCAATCATAACACATACCGTCACCCACAACCAAATTTGAAGACAGGCAAGGTTTAGAATTGATTGTGTTGACTGAAGGACATGTTGGTCAAGTGTAAGAGGCAAGCGGTCAGAACAATTTGGTTGCTCGCTATTAAAGATCTTTCGTATGTCATTATATAGCTCAAAGTGCGTGAATATAAAATAGAGATGGCGCAATCTAATGGTCTCTCTTTGTTCTTTTGTCAGTGTATGTCATTGAGGAGATGGGTCATGGTGAAATCTTTAATTAAGCTGTCTGATATTGTAAAGGTTTTTGGATTTTTTGTGTCTTTACAGACGGTGTTACCGTTTGCCGGGTTTTCTATGTAAGTCATTTACATAATAAGTATGTGTCAATGTCAGAATTTTTCGTTTTTGTGTAGTTAGATAATCATATCCTGATGGATTGAGGATATGGTAACAGTAGGTGAATTTTAAAAACGAAAAATTGATTATCATGACGTCAACTAGGTGAAAACGGCCCTGCAAAAGTATAAAACAAATTCCTAACAATTTATGAATAGATTAGTGCAGGGGTTCCCAAACTATTTCAATCCGTGGCGCACATACACCGTTTAGTATTATGTCCCGGCGCCTTAGCTTGCCAAAATAGGTTACAATTATACTAGGCACAACATTTAAAACCATCACAGTATGATGTTGAGTATTTTCAAATATACACAAAAAGAAAATAAAATATTAAGCAGCGAGCGGGTTTTGAACTGTTTATTATATTTTGTTCTCGCGAATATCTAAGTCTAGTTCCCGAAAAGGAGCGTCTTGCGGCGCCTTTCTTTACTTTCTACGGCGCACCAGGGCGCCGCGGCGCGGGCGCACACTTTGGGAACCCCTGGGTTAGTGTATAGTTGGAAGGCTGATGTTATGTACCTACATGTGAGATACCTTCAATTTAACTGCTCGTTACGTCATGGCAACAATATTGACAATCCCATAGTAAAGTATAGACAAAAAACATATTAAAATATCCCCCCCCACACACTGTAGGTATGTATCCAAAAATTCTTACATAACGAACTAAAAAAAAACAAACCATACACTGGTACGTAAGTCGTAATCATACGAATTATAATAATTGTCTAAGCGGGCGCAGGGGGCGTGGCCAAATGACAATCACGCGCCGCGACCTAATGAGCGGGTGCGCGCGCGCCGGACAGGTGCGAGCTAGTGACGTGGGAACAAGTCGATGGTGGTGTCGGTGTTTTTTTTTCGTATTTTCCTAAAACCAAGGAAGGGATTTAGACTGACAGACAGACATAGACTGATGTTATGGCAACGAGTTTCTCTTCCACAAGCCTTCAGCCTAACCAGATGCAGTTAATCATCTGCCTAGCCTTTTTCCCAACTATATTAACCGGACTCAGCTGAATACCAGTATTTTACATGGAGTGGCTGCCTACCAGACCTCCACAACTCATTAACTGGGTAACACGGTACATCTTGGCAAGACTGGTGTCAGATCTTCTCCAGGTCTTCGTTTATTCTGAAGAAAACAAATGTACCAAATTAATTTAATTTATTGCTTTGCTCCATTTTGCAAGATACAAGCAAGCAAAGAACTATCTTTGAAATATACCGCGTTTGTGTTCTCTCCCATGTAATTTGTCACCCAACAAAATCAGACTGCACAGGCACTTGGGTTTGCTCATTCCATAGATCCTATCCATCGCTTTCAATCAGGCTAAGTCGAGGTCAAGAGCTGGCTTATAACATAAAGCAAACATAAAATAACTGATAAATGGATTAATTTCCTAAGAAATCTTGTAGTTGCATTAAACCTTTTTGCATTATTTTATATTGAGCTGTCGCCCGTGGCTCTGCCCGCGTGAATGTTGAAAATTATCCCAAAAGAACATATTGACGGGATAAAAATATTCTATGTGGTATTCCAGACTATAATGTACTTCTGTGCAAAATTTCATTAAAATCTATTCAGTAGTTTTTGCGTAAAAGAGTAATAAACATACATCCATACATGTATTCTTACAAACCATCCACTGGTATGATTTCTTTAGTAGGATGTAATTGAATTTATATAAATTATTATCTTTTTATGTACAACTAACTGATACTATTATATATACATTTAAATAAAAAAAACTCTTAACTAAATAAGAATAGTCTAAAATATGGCGTCGAATAATTCCTCCGCATCACTGGCCACTGGTAATGTACGCAACTTTGTATGGCAATGCTTATCCTTTGTCCAATTTATATTACTATTTAATCGAATTAATATTTGATTGAATACAAACTAACTTTGGATTCATTATTTTACAGCACACGACTTTTACTTTTGGGCCAAATCTGAAATATCGAACACTGTGACACCTATTTAGTTAAGCCAAAACCATCGACTTCATGTCCACTAACTGTATCGACTACCGCACATCCCTACACAAGTATCTAACAGTGCCAGTGTCGCTACATGTCGAGTCATGCATTCATTACACGTGTGAGTTTTTATCCGCCCTAGCGTCACACATCTGGCACTACAAAGTACCAAACTGGCACTAGTGGACACTTGGACAGTGTTGGAATGCGTGCGTGCTAGTGGTCCATAGAATAATGTAGATGACGGTAGAGGAATATTAACACAGTTGTAAAAAGGTAAGGGAAGAATACATAACATGATATACCGGATTTTGCCCTTAAAAGTAGGCTTAGAATACTTATACATCATTTATAAATCATCATCGTCGTCAGCCGAAACACGTCCACTTATGCCTCCTCAAGTGTCACCACGTCGTGCATCCACTGGGTTCCCGTGTCCTTCATCAAGTTATCGGTCGGATTTAATGTTCAGTCAACCTATTCTTATTGATTTTTTAGATACCGAATAACTGCGACTGGTTTTCACAGAATAAATCATAAATAAATGTATTTGGTAGAGTCACTTCATTGATATTTATTTTATTGACACAATTCTTTTTTTCCATTTAACTGGGACTATCACCTGTAATTTCTCGCCTTTGGTGTATTTCCGCACTTAGTCCTGATGTTGGACCATTGTGCGTGGGCCATGGCGGCCGTCATTCCAACCAGCCAACCTCCCTCCAGAAGCAGATCAGTCCTCCCAAAGAGTTCAGGGTGCCTGTGAGTGAATTCGGTGTCCCTACCGTTTGTCTACGTATATCGGCGACGCCTGTGCACTCAAGGAGCACGTGCGACACCGTTTCCTCCTCCTCCATGCATGCTCTGCACAGAGGACTGTCTGTTATACCTAGTGTGCTATTTGTATATTTCCTAATCTTGTACTAGAGAAAAGATTCTTATCTGAACTGTTAAACTCTCTCGTAACCAAGAACTAAATATTCCAAAAATTGAATAACATAACACGACAATCAGGCCATCAAACAAACCAAAATAACTACAATTCTTCATCTAAAACAATATAACATTCAGAGATGCTTCCAAGATACCATTGTTATACCGCCATTGTGTTACAAAGTCGCAATTTCCTATAGCAAGGTGATATTAGACTCTCAACCCCATACAATGATGGGAGAATGCAGCAAAGTCGCTCTGACAATTATTTGGTTCAATTGCCCGAACATCGACGCAGGTCCAACGGTAGACAAATTATACACTGTATATGTATATGAGATAGTGTAGGATGTTGAAAAAGTCGTGGAAAAAAGTTAATTTGTACGCTCTGTCTGTGTGTCTGTTTCCTGAGTCTGGTAGACATATAAATTGGTCATACGATGTGAGCAAAAAAGGTGTTCCGTTAGGTGTATTTATAAGGCTCACTGGGGTGTATTTTGTTTGCATAGGAAACTGCCAGGGCATTGCCATTTCACAGACGTATAGGTACTGTAAAAATAGAACGAAAAAAATAAAAGACTAACGGCTTTACGTGCTCTCGAAAGCACGGGGTTGTCACACAACCAACTTCCAAACTCCGGGCTGCTACCACCTTAAGCCAAACTTGGGATTTGAAACCAGGACCTCGCGATCGGTAGGGCATCTGATCATGAGACCAACGGGGTAGTTAATCGGAGTTCGCAAGATTATACACAACAGAACTTCGATACCCTAATTAAGGTCCAAATCAGATCCCGAACTGTCAACCGCCAAGCAAAAACAACTCCTAATTAGTGTAGAATCCTTACTTTAACAACCAAATTCCCGAGTCAAATGCTATAACTCAAGTTTCTACGTATGTTTAGTGCGGTAGCAATTATCGAGTGGGAATCGAACCCTCGGTTACGACCTATAATTGGCAGCCAACAGTGTATAAATATAGAGTACGGCCCATAATATTGTTTTATGAGGATTTTAAAATAATCATTGTCATACCGCAGAGGACGTCGACGCGTGGCATGGGAAATAGTGACTATAATTAGCTGTGTTGTTCGAGTGAAGTGTTGGGATTGAGTGCTTTTAATTTTATATTTTTATGTAGAACAAGAGCCAAAATCGCGACAAAGCGAAAAGTGACATTCTGTCAGCTGTAGCTTGCCGAAGGCTAGTGTCAAAACGACATATCAATACCTTATATTTCGACATTTAGACAAGTGCCATTGCTAATAACATCAATTTGTCTTGGTAGAGCCTTCGGACGTTAATTTCAGTTGTGTAGACATAAGGATCAAGAACATTATGTTAAGCGATGGCCCTTTTGCGCAGATGTGACGCATATTTTTCCCTATTATCTATATTTATTATCTATTATCTATTATTTTCTTTATTATTATTAAAATCACTAAGCTATAAATCTCCTGGATCTTTCAAAACCCGGTAGTTTAAACACCCATAGTTTTTGTTATCGAGGTCAAGAACGCGTTCATCATGTTACGAATTAAAGATTGGTCTTTCTCGGGTAGAACAAAGGAGGTTAGATAAAGATAAGTAGCAATCCATGGAAGTCATCTCTTAAGGCGCCGTCCTGTTACAAAGCGAAAAGAAAGACCTACTCATCCCACAAATAAATACCACATTAACGTCCCCAACTTAACAAATGCCCAACATATCATCCAATTACACACAAAGGAACAAAATAATTAAAGTATCGAACGCACTGTACCCAATTATTCAGTAATAACGTCCAGGAATTACGTGTAATACCGTGCCGCGGTGATCCTTGCGTGGCATTATAAATGTAATCGCTTTGACATTTCGGAGGACATACGTGAGCTTGTCAGTTCACCTGTTGAGATCTGAAGGCCAATTCTTGTACTTAAAAGTGTTCAAATTCAAGTTGCAATGTGATCTCAGTGATGGTCCATGTAAAAAATTGGCGAAATACTAGAATTTATCTTCTGCTGGTATACCTGCTGATTTATTATTATTAGTTTCATTCAATTTAATTGATAATGTCTGAAGTCAAGGCCTCCCATAAGGTTATTAAATCAAGCGTTATTTATACAAATAAAAGGCTGTAAATCTTTTGCATAGGGACAGTCCCCCAAGACGACCGCTAGTCGCCACTTCCTAGTGTTTTAACTGGTAAGAAGAAGCGGTGCAATTAACTGCCCAGCAACACATATGTCTCTTAAGTTTGAAGAACTTGATTTTATATAAGTAATAGCATATTAATACATTTTATGACACAGGAAAATGATTTTAAATGTCAGCTAGTATACCTACTCCATTATGCCAACAACGTAAAAATATGTGATAGGCAAACTCAAGCATAAAATCCAAACTAAAAAAGGTACCCGGCAAGGCGGCCTTACCACTGACGGTCATTGATTGTACTAAGCTTGCTAAGATTATCAAGATTACTCATTATGCCATATAATTAATGCACTAAATAAACACACTTTTCCGTTTACAAGTACTATTTCCAACGACACAATTCTGCTTCTCGACCCTTAAGCCAACATTAAGCACAATAAAACTATCAGATATGGAAGTCTGAAGCTCTATTACTATGATTATCTGACTACACACGGGCGCTCGTCGAACACCTGACGAACTCGTCAAACTTTTGTAATTGAATCGACCGAAGTTGCAGGGACAGAACTCTTAACTCTGTTGTAGACTGATGGAGAAATAGACAGGACTATCTTTTGGAAAGCTTAAGAAACTGAATTAGTACGTATTTCCTTCACAAATGTTTGTCTACGCGTCAGTAAATCCGCTTGCTTCGTGGAGGAAATCACCAAATATTGTTTCTGTTTCGGTTTTCATATCCTAAGATCTTAGGAATTAATAACTACGTCAGCAGTCGATTGCTTAACCAGGCAAGGGATTTAATTAAGAAGATTTTTTTGTCATCGACTCGCCAAAGAGAAAGAAGTTGTCAAGTCAAAAGAATCAAGAATAATTAATTTGCAGGAAATGCAAGTTTTTCAATGCTCACACTTTCAGGTTTTGTGTTTATTCTGTTACACGTTGTATACTGAAATTGCCAACTTTTCACAAAGGACAAGGCGCCTAGCTTTTTCTTTTTTTTAAAGATGGGAAATCATAAAATGACTTCTTTCGCTCTGGGTGGAGCGGAAAGGCGTGTCAGACTCTTACTGACAAAAACCCATCCGTGTTTCTTCTAAAGCCCTTTGCTTTACAGGGCCGCGGTGACTCTTTCGAACAAATTCCGCAACCCTGGCACAGGCGCCTAGCCTAGCTTATAAATAGTTTGCTTAGGAATGATGTTTAGTTGTTACTGTACACAAAAGTCTTTAAATCCAAAAATTTTGTTTTAACAAAATCACGCTAAAATTTAATTGAGTTACTAAGGGGAAAACAATTTTCCCTGTCTATATTTTCAAAGCTCTGTGGCCAAGCTCAGTATAGGACAAAGTTGTTTAATCGCCAGTTGATAGGCCGCGCCGTGTCATGGGGTGCCTGGTGCTCCCCCCCCCCCCGCACTCCCATCCACACTTAATTGACGCCGTTGATTAGCAGTGACTTAGGAATTAGGTATCACAGGTTGAAGATCTAAATTAAAAGAAAGTTTCAGTGATTTTCTAAAGATTGCTGGATGTTTGCCTGAACTGAACTTACAAGTTTTTAAGTAACGGGTTGTAGTTCCGTTTGGTTTTCAAGTGCATTAACTTAATTTTCAACACACTTGTCTTACTTACTCGAAAACTGGCTTGTACTCCACCGCTTTTATGCTCGCAATGAATGTGAATGTGAATGTGTTTTTTCGCACTAGTGCCGAAAAATGCGGCAGAGAGTCTAGAGTGGTCCAAACATTTTTGTATGGCAGCTGTCATAGCCAACAGCCGCCATTTTGTTTTTTTTTTAAGTGAAAACTTCTTTTGGCGCGTTGAGCACTTTTTGGGAGAACAAAAATCATGGAAGTCGCGTCATCGTCACCGAATGCTTTAGCTTTCGCTTAGTTTTCACTTCTATCGGCAGTCCCCAAAGACTGCCCCGCATGTTTTTTTATGGGAGCTGTCATAGCCAACAGCCGCAATCCGCCGTGCTTGTATGCAGTAGATTGCAGTCCAATAATATGTATACTCGGCTGGATTTAACCTTTTATATAAATTATACACTATTATTTTGCGATTATTACCTATTTATATTTTCTTCCAATCAAAAGTTATATCAAGCCGTGAATAATTACTTGAATTTAATCGAATGCATATAAGCACGTAATTGATTAATTTTTAATTATGGTTATTGCTGCCACATGACGACTTTACCTCCAAATATCTCGGCAACATGACACATTAGGGCACTATGTTGCGAATACTTTTTATTTATTTAAGTGTCTTCTACCCATATACATATGACTTGATCACAGTGCGCTGCCATTTAAAATAAAAAAAATAAAAATGGCGGCCGGGTAGGTATGCCACAAAGGTTCTATCCCCTTTATTGTATTTGTATTATCAGTCCGGTCACCAAGCATCCCCCACTGCGAGCCGGTTACCCATGCAAAATCGACATCAGCGATCGAAAAAAATGTAAAACTAGATAGTGTTTTTGAGCATTTTTTGAAAATGAGCCCGATGAAAACGAACTTCAAGATCGTTTGACGAACAATCTTCAAGTACCTAGCACGAACTAACTAACTTGAGAATACGAGAAATTTATGTTCCCTAATCCCGTATAGTTTTATTCAATGGACTTTTTCGAAATAACGGGTACAATAGACATTTTTCACATAGGTACTCGTAGTATCCAAAAATCCTTAGCAAAAATTCCTAAGCGACCGTAACTCCAACTCCGCGACATAAATATCGAAAGTATCTAATTGGCGTTACCCTCTTTGTTTTAAAACACACATTATTTCCCCTGGGTAGACAAAAGTCGCCGATTTCATAACTCAATAATAACCCTGTTTACTGTTTACCCGTCGCAGGAGGTAATTATATCGAGACGTGATATCATAGGTACCTACGGGATGCGAGAATTAATATCAATGTTCTTGGGCCTAGGGTTTAGGGATGTGCTGTGGGGTTGTCAGTTTGTCAGCAGTATGTCGATACTTTTTTATCGAATGGTACATTGTACATAAACAGAAAAACAACTTTTGTCGATATTTTGGTTAGATAATTAGAATGGATCAGTGTTTGAGAATGTTATATCGACTAAATAAAAAACTAGCTGCTACCTGCGCCTTGACTTTCATACAATATTCCCCCTTTCATATTCTCACTTCTAGTCCTCTTTCTTAGCATCCGCTATTAAACCTATAATTTAAAAAAAAACAGCTTTAGACTTAATGGTTTTGGCTGTTGCGTTGATATAGTCAGTCAAGCAAAATATAAAATAAATATAGATAGATATAATAATATTGCACTGATTTAAAGAGGTAGTTGTAAATAGCAGTTTTGGTAAGTTAAAAATTATAAATGGCACGTTTAATAACTAGTTCAGCAGTTAAAACTAAGCAGTAAAGTAAACAAAAATGAGTGATTAAAAATAATGAAATGGATCAGTGAATATATTATTGAGCAGGAAAATAATTAAACGGCGATAAAAATTATTGAACGAGCGGTTACGTGTGAGCAATAATAAATCGGAATTTGTCGGTAAGAAATCTCATTCTAAGCAGTAACCTACTAAAAACAATATCTTTTTTTCTATTAATGCAAGTCGTGTCTGGCATCGTAGGAGGTCACAGTTTTAACCTAACCAAAAATCTTATTTTTGCCTGAATATTTTTTCGGAACAAATTTTTTGAGCTGTTGTTTAAATATATAACCGCTCATTCCATCATTTTTACCGCTCATTGAGTTATTGGACTGCTCAATTATTTTTAGAATTGACATTGTATGATAAAATAACCGACTCATTGATTTTTTATTACTGCCCATGTTTTAATGTCGCAATAATTAATCAACCGCCATTAAATTAAATAACTGCTCAATATGTTTTCCAACTGATCATAATAACATATCGAATATTTAAACAACAGTTCCCTAATAATATAGTAGCAACGATAAATTATTAAGCCTTTGACCGGCCTTTTATCAAGTCTTTGAATAAATTTGTCTTTTAAGGGCGTTATCTTATTCTCCAATAGTCTCACTATATCAACGCTGTTAAAAGAAGAATGTTTCTCATAATTATGTCATATCTAGAATTTGTTTATGTTTATTTTTATTTGTATTCTGAAATAAAACGAATACATCGTTAATTATAACAAAGCACCTTTGAATCGTTGTTAAATTCAAATTCATCGATAAAGAAGCCGTTTGACAATTATAACACCGAGCCCATCACTACCCTTAAGAAAATGAAGACAAATGCTAACGCCCGCGGAGGGGCCAGGTTCGATCTCAGACGGGCATGACAAACTGTCTATGACATACATAATTTTGTAACGGCTTCATTATTTAGTCATGAACAGGGGGATGTCTACGAACGATATTTTGTACTAATCAATGTCACTTAGATGCGATAAAGTTACCTTTAATATGTTTTGTTTTGATGGTATGTTGTTTATTTTTTGGGGAATTTTTAAGTTATTTTCTTTATTCATGTAACTATACATAGTTATTTCCATTGTTAAATATTTCTTATAAAAAATATATGTTATAATTATTATGCAGGAAACTTTAGTCAAAGCCAACTCATTTTTTTCAACTAAATTAATTGTCACGTGTGTTTTTTTTTTATTTTATGCTGGCACTACACTTTGCCTATTTTCTCAAATATTTGCCTTACTTCTTTATTAAAAAATAAGTTTATTTGACTACAGTCAAGAGCAAACTCATCTCAAATAAAAAGGTATATTTTCTATTGTCCAAGTAACCCAAATATTTGGGCAAATAAGCCAAGTGAAGTGCCTGCCTCTTTTATATGATCTCGTTTTGAAAATATAAATAAACAAATTTAACTAATTACTGGCACCTGCCAGTAATTATTATCCAGACCTACCTAGGTCTGGATATAAAAAAAAATCTGATCTTTCTATATAACAAAAAAAATACTAAATTTAGTCATGAACGTTTTAAAATATGCTGTTTATTTTTTGGGGGATTTGGAAGTGCATAATAAAAAAAGGTTTACAATTACTTTAGACCACATGACATGTCTTTACACATTTTTTAAATAATGTTATGTTCAGCATTAAAAAAAATCATTCTGATTATTTGTTTACTGGGAGTTAGGTGTGAATATTAAAAAAAATTGTATATTACGAGATACATAAATAAAAAACAGAGTACTATAACTATCCAACAAACAGCCATTTTCCAAGTCATCTTACAAGAACTTAACAACAAGACCATTCATGAAATCACACGCTTGCACAATTTAAAATGTAAGTTAACAGCAAGCCATGTAATAAAAATGCCAGCAACATGTAACTCGATGTTAAAGATATGTTACAAAGTCACTTACTAATGAGCCAATTAGCTGAGCAGACTCTGATAATGAGAAATGCTACGTCTTTTATTTCATGTATTTAAAGTAAAAAAAATGTTGAAAAACTTGGTTAATAATGATGTTGAAAATACTACTACTACGATACTCTTGTGCCATCCCATCTTCCTAGCTCTTCGTGCTGTGCTGGCGCTGCCGCTGCGGCTGCAGAGAACCTTAAGCGGTGGAAATATAATAAACTTGTTGGTAGTTATATTTTCGAGCCGTTTGAGGTTGAAACTCTAGGGTCTTGGGGTCCGAGTGCACATAACTTGTTTAAAGATCTCTCAAGACGCTTAGTTGACACTTCACGTGACCCAAGGGCTGGCTTTAACCTTGGTCAAAGTATAAGCATTGCCATACAACGTGGCAATGCCGCCAGTCTTTTGGGTACGTTTCCAGTTGACAGCGATGCGGATGATTAATCGGAAGATTAATTCTTTGACGCCATATTTTAAGGTTAATTTAGTTAGGAGTTTTTATTCTTATTTCTAGTGTATATAGTTTCCAGGGTTAGATAATAACAATAACGTCAGTGTTACCCCTGCATCAAAAAATAAAGCAATACTTTGTAATCTTTCTTGGCCAGCTTGTTAGTCTCTAACAAGAAAAAACACCTAAGTGTTAGCACTCATTCTCCATTACAAAACTATTAGCAGCCAGAAATTACAAATGTAAATTTTAAAACCTTGTCGCTTAAAATAATGACCGTATACGCCTTTGAAAATTCTTTTCAAATAGCCTAAACACTTAAAGACAGTAATTTGTACCAAAACATCGAAACAATTCATAAAGACCACTAAGAAAGACCCCTTAATCTTCCAGCTGCACGTGAAAAGAAGGATCAAGCATTGTGGGAATGTTGTGTCGGTAGTCATAAAATTATAAATTCTACTAAATATGTCATAGCCGCAGGAAAGCCATTTCTTAGATTTGAATATTTAACAGGTCGTTAAAGTATTAAAATTCAAGGTCCCAAATTGTTGAATTATGAAAAATAAGGGCCTTCTGTAAGTTATTCAGATTAGTGTGTTAGAAACATGTCGTTAGATATTCTAATTTTAAAAGACTTCTTACTTTTTATTTTGGAGAGCTCTGAAGACAGAATTGATTATGGTTAGAACCATAATTATTCTATTGCTTTTATTACGATTCATTTGGGTTCAGCGCAACATATTTTCTTCTTCCATCCTTCCTTATTAGTCGTCAGCGTAGAAGTCTTCCATTTCTAGCCATATCATCATTAACACAGAAGAATCTATTCTGTTCTGTGAAGGAAGTTTGTTGCCGGACTTGCTTCTGTCACGAACCAACGAAGTGGTGTTCCTTTTTGTACATTTTTGGCATATGAGTCAACTTTGACTTTATGTAGGTAACACAGCTATTTTACAGTACCTATTGATCATTCTATGGATACAATGGCAATGCATCTGCCGGTCTATTCTGTCAACATCTCACCATGTAAACTAGCTGTCAATCTAAAAATACTAGATGGATTGACAGTTCACTTCATGCTCACTCCACCTAAGCTTTCACGGTGAGAGGTTTACAGAATCGCACTAGGTACTGGCTTTGTAGATGTCTATATACCTAGGTAGCCGCGTTTTTTTTTTAAGTTTGGAAAATTTTCAAATGACTTCTTCCGCTCTGGGTGGAGCGGAAGGGCGTGTCTGACTCGTACTGATGAAAAACCCATCCGTGTTTCTCTTAAAACCCTTTGCGTTCCAGAGTCGCGATGACTCTTTCGAACAAATTCCGCAACCCTGACCATAGGTAGCTGCTAAGACCGGTTTTAAGGAGGTTGGCAGATAAATGCCCGTAGACAATCAATAACATAAATTAATCTACAATTCTAGCCTTAATAACTATCCCAGAAGCATAGAAAGATATCGATAATGCTGAGCCCAATATAATAGAAAATCTATATTCAAAACAGAACTCGAAAATCTATATTCAAAAGGTTAAAATAATAATCAACTGCCAAATGACGCCACAGTGAACCTATTTGGATCACAAGCATTGTCCAAAGCCCAGGATCAAACGTGTGATTTACTTCTGCAAACATAATTTATGCGTCTGGATGTCTAGTAACATAAAACTTGTTGATTTTAGCACAGTTGAATAGAAATAACGATTATTTTGTAACAAATGATTAGAGATCAAGAAGCTAAAGTGTTAGTAATTGAGGATATAAAAATAGAAAAGTGAGCTTTACAGAATTGATTACGAGTAAGCATGTCGGAGGGCCCATACAGTCATTTCAGAAGAAATATATGTAGGAGAGAATGACAAGGAAGAAAATTAAGAAAGATAGATTACGTCTTACATCAAGTTTGATGTTTCCCAAAATTGCAGCAAAATCCTTATTGCCGCCACCACTTTTTAATGTTTCAAATAAGCCTCAAAATTGTTCTAACAATATACCCAATACAAATGATCATTTAATCTTTTCCCGTAACCAGTAGTCCAGCATCAATTTCAAATCACATTACAAATCAAATTGATCCCATTGACAAGGCTGAAAGGACTGTAGCACACGAATCCTATTAACATTCGGAAGCCGACCACGACCTAACACAACACACGATAACCGACACACAGTTCCCAGTTATCCGTAATAAACCGTATGGGGACCAATCAAGCCACATCAAAGGGTGCAATAACCATTGGGCCCAATCGACGGAGGACCAATTACAATGTTAAAAGCGCTTGCGCCGCGGGGCACACAGGGGAATGAGAACAGAATTTGAATTTGAAATTTCGGGACCAATTTACCTTGAGGTGTAAGGCGACAGATACCAAAACGTAGTGCCGGGAAAGGAGTGATCTGAATGCAGTATATGTAAGTGTAAAGAGAATAAGATTTGAAAAGGTTCCTTGTAAAAAAAAAAGTTTTATTTTGCAGTGAAATGAGAAAGTCAAGGTAGACTTATTAAAGTTATAATGATATTGTAGAAAATTTTCACAGATTGCACTGTACATAGTTGAATGAATATTCAAACTTTCACCTCGTTCATTTTACTTTCAAAGTTTCATGTACTTTTTCGACAGTGTCTTTGTACTTATTACTTCATCTTAAAAATTGTAGTAAAATTCTACCTTACCTTTTACCTAGGATTTTTACTTGTAGCAAAAATCCAGCTTCAATATTTTTTTTAATAAAATAGTGCAGCAACGATTGTTCTATTGTCCTAAGATATACTACGTTGGAGTCACAATATTAATACCGGGTCGCGTCGCGTATCTCCCGAGGGGTTTCTAAATCATCCGTCCCTGTCGCTCCCTTGCGCCCGGCGCTAACTTGCACAACATATTGTGGATAAGACCTTGAAATTATATTACTGTTTATGACTCAGATAGTTTTAAGATTTTTTTGCAGAATAGTTCAGAGAAATGCCGGACAAAGTGAGATTTTTCAGCTATAACGATTGTCAAAACGATTGTCAAAAGATGTACATCGTGATATGATATACATCGTGTAATAAAATCAACAACATACCTGAAAGGGGTCATTGTACTCATAATTAAGAACAACTTTTACTATGAGACCAACGTTGAAATCGCGAAAGACGAATTATGCTCACATAAATGTATGGAGTACCATACATTTATGTGAGCATAATTCGACAAAATGTACTGAACTGCTGATTATATTTTCGCGATTGTGGGGGTTGATCGCATAGTAAAAGTTGAGTACAATGACTCCTTTTCAGGTATGTCGTTAATTATGTTGCACGTTGTACACATTGACAGGTGTTACTGAAATGTCACGTGGTTGTCCCCATATTGGACTTGTCTACAACTTTTAACCAGATTAATTCATTTTTAGATTCCTATCATCGTTATCGCTGCTTATTTACAGGGAAATATACAAAATGACATTCTACAAGCGACAACAAATTGTTGATACCTCCAAAATCTACGGTATTGTCGTGCACTACCTTAAGGTTCTTATGATTTTTCGAAAGTCAAAAACATTTTGGTTTTGGCTTTCGCTGTCAATTGCAGAGAAAGTCACTTTGTGCTATCCTGATGGTTAGTGTATACTATCTGCACTAGAGACATTCTGATTGTTATCTCAGAGAAAAAAAAAAACAGTTTTACTAAGTCGTTCTGTATTTGTTCTGAAGTCTTTGTGTAACTCGACACATAGTATTTAAAGTCAGATCCTATAAAGAAAGTTTGTAATTAATTATGTCAGGTTCCATCAATGGTTACAGAAAACTTGGATTATAAGGCGCATCCACACAACCCTAGCGAAGCCATAGCGCCCCCGGTAACATTCGCTTTACGGTGTAATTTTTCTTATGTTATTTATTTATTTATTACGTTGTGAGTGATCTATATCACGTCATATCTTACACTCTTGTAAATGGGCCAGCATTTATTCAGAGCCGCGCCGCTGTGTTCGTGTGGTGAGTCTTTTACTTTCGTTTGTGCTGATAGATTCGTAATTGTTTCGAGTTTGTGTTTTTTGGTTGCGCTTCGAAGAAGATGAGAATAGTCGTTTACAACTTTTCTTATAAAACCAGCTTTCGAAGTACCAACGAATCTTAAGTCGGAAGTTATGGCCTAAAGAATTTTATAAAAACTCATTTTGGATAGCTTTATTCAAGTGATAATTTATATTCATACTCAAATGATGATATTGATAAGAAGAGAAGAATGTAAGAGATGACTAAACTTTAAATAATCCTATTTTTAACTTTCCCTTAAGTTGCAAACCCAGTACATCTACCCAGCTTTTTCCAAACTATGTTGGGATCGGCTTGAAGTTACACCGGATGCAGCTGAAGTTCTAAACCCAGTAACGGTACTAAATACTAACAAAAATTCTCCTAGACTTCAGCATAAGACCCTTTTTTTTCAGCATAACACACTTTTTTAATCATCTAAGACCCTAACAAAGACACGCAGATATATTCAGCCCTAAAAATAAATAGACAATTACACAAAAACTATAAGTTTTACTATCACATAGCAAAATCCATAATGGAAGTAATGACAAAACCTCAGTTCCTTTGCAATTAACCACCTACAACCGCTAGAAAACATTTGAAAAATTACTTTTAACTCGTAAAATGGCAGATGAGACTCCCAGGCTTTAGGCTTTTTATAAAATGCTAGCAGAATAATGGGCTAAAGCCTTAAAAGATAGTTTTTAAAACACTAGTGACATTTATGTTGCGGGTGATGTATCTGTGTTTAAATTAGCCATGCTTAATTAATGGTTAGAAATTATGGGGGACGGTAATAAGACGCGGTACGCCGATTGGCATTTTGCTGGAATACCTGAAGTCTAATGTTTAAAAATAGAATTGCTGAGTGTGGTTCGTTGTGTAGGTAAGTTATGATGGTGGAACCTCTGGTTGAAGTGAGTTTTTGTCAGATAAAACGATTTTCAAAATTTGTATAATAATAATAGATAATAAAAGATAATAATATCTTGGGACAAATCACACACGGTCATCCGATCCCAAACTAGGCAGAGCCTGTGCTATGGCAACCAGACAACTGATAAACATAGTTATATATTCCTAAATACATAGGTACAAATTATAGACAAATTCATCACACAAACATTTGTCCTGGGTGGGAATCGAACCCACGACCTCTGGTTTAGCAGTCAGGGCCACTAACCACTCGACCAACAGGTCTACCGTCTTCGTGCTCATCAGTTGCGCCACTGGCGAGTAAGGTCCTTGCATAGTAGTAAGCATAGTAGTAGTAGACAAATTCTTGACAAAAGCCAAATAGTGAAATATGACATTTCGAAGACCTCACGCTACACTAGCGCCTCTAGTGGCGAATTGAAACGCGATAGCCCTCATTATGTTCTCTCGTCAATTTCAGCAAAGTGTAGCTGGGTCCGCGTTTCCAAATTATTCGAATATTTTTGGATTTCTCTGTGGCAGGAATCATAATTGATTGGGTACCTTAATTAAGTCTCGTTTGTTGCTGTCAAGGACGAATAAAACTAAAAAAAAAAAATTGATGTCAAATTCGATATGAAACCGCGAGATCATAAAAATGTTTGCCTGAATTCATATATAAAATGTACTTACGTACTACATCTACGATTTCCTCAACACACCTTTGCTAATAACATCAAAGAAGAAACGCCCGATCAATAAATAAAACTAACCAGATGTTAACTAAAGCGTGGATCGTACATCTGCAAGTTAATATAAAAACAATAGACTATTGTTACTTTTTTTTTAGTTCATCAGTGACTTACTGTTACAAGCGCGCCGTGGAAATGAATTACCTCCAAGTGTACCTACTCGAAATCGAAGCTGCATCTGCCGTAGGGTGGGGAAAATATCGATAAACGAAACGACAGTAGGTACGAGTGGGGTTAAAAACACATCTCTATGTATATGTTTATTTGTAAAGTGATTTTCTGCTAGTGTAACGCGAGCTTGTATATAATTACAGTAGTTAGATTATAATTGCCTCAATCATTTTGTAATTAAGTGAATCGGATTAATCTAGGTATCATTTTATTAAGTTTAGACTCCTTCTAATTAATAGGTAAGGTAGGCAACTGCTTCGATGTTGTTCTCGCAGTCGCAAGCTCGCGACTGCCGAGGTTCGATTCCCAGGTCGGGCAAAAAGTGTTAAGGGGTTTTTCCAATAGGAATTTCTCAGTGACAGCCCGGAGTTTGGAAATTGGTATTGGTATTGGCTTCGGAATGGCGCAGCCGTTGGGTTTGCGCCATATCTCTCTCCGGCCTTTTTGGTTTAGCCTTCCATCGGCATATGAGACTGATGGAAGAGGGAGTGCACCGATGTTTGCGCATACACTTGTGCACTGTATTATGTCTCGGGCCGATGGCTAGTCTCGGTTCAGATTGGCTGCCATGGCCGAAATCGGTCAAGGGGACTATATAATTGATAGGTACAGTTGGGAACTTATCTATTTATATACTACCGACCAACGCTACTTGCTTCGGCCAGCGGAGCCCGGGTTAAAGTATAACATTATCCCAAGAGAACATACTTCCGTTATGAAAATCATATCGTTTGTAAATCTTACTCCGTAACAAGTCCACAAACACTTTTGTACTTGCAAAACCTTTGAGAAGGAAAGAAAAAAGAAAAATGTTTATTTGGAACTCGCACAAGACAAACAAAACAGTAAAATAAATTAACAACTAAACAGTAATAATGGATTAAAATATAGGCTAACAAATATGGATATTAATTATCTGTGTGAAACCAAAATGGTCCCTATATGCTGCGATATCTAAAAAAAAAATAACGCAGCGCTGGTATTCTGATAGGAAAAGAAAAAGCATTTGTTTTTAAATTTATCGATACGTCGACACTATCGACATGACCCCATCCCAAATCAATCGCAACCGTAGCCCGAGTTTTTTACAGTTTGTTAGTAGTTTTGATACTTTTTTGTCCTTTTTGCCCCTTTCGAGGATTCATTTTGGACAATAAAATGACCGCAGATGTAACAGGCAGGTGTTGCCATGCCAATAATGAAGGAATCGCACTCAATCGGGGTACCTATTATATTTTTATGGGCATAAGAGTTTATGCATGGTCATTTTATTTGGCTGTTAAGAATTTTCGTGGTTTGTTATACTAATTATTTTCTTTAGCAGATGGTTCAGTGTTGTTTTATTTTGGTAAGGTAAGTACTTATTATGTGGCTGTCTGTAATCTTGTTTCAGTGTACGTTAATATTCAGTTCATTATAATTACTTATTCATTTGTTATGTCCAAGTACTTAATTTTTCATTTGACTTGTATTTTCATCTGCTACCAAAGACAATGAAAGTCGTTGTTTCTTAGAGCTTCTATGATAATATGGGCCTTTACTTTTTTAAGTCACTTAATCATCACTTACTTGAAAACATTAGCCTCCTACTGGGGCAGTCAGTTAAAAAAAAATGCTTTAAATTAATCAATTTTAGAATTAAAATTACCAAGGACGAAAGATATTTCAAAATAGGATACATAACTAAACAGGAAGAATCTACTTAGGAGTAGAACCACTTATCACTAAGTAGATACATGTCTCCAACTGATTCGATTCCACAAACGTACGACAAAAACCGTTCCCATATAATAAAGTAGTATCCATTACATTTTATCTAAATAAAAACACGTAATTAAATGCAAATAAGGACGGGCATGTCGATATAATTCAAGACGGTTTATCGACTATCGACAGTTTGCGTGTGGACTTATCAAGTTTATGGTTGTTCGTGTGAACGTTCTATCGGTGGAAGTAAGTCAACGTCGCGCTAATTGTGTCGCTGTGACGACTCCTGACGATATACAAGGTGTAACTGAAACAGGGGCGGATACAGGGGGGTAACGCGTGCATTACCTTAAAGATCTAAATTACACAAAATATATCTTCAGCTTATATTTCACTTTGCAGATATTACTAAGATAATAATAAGTTGTCGTTATCCTTGAAAAGAAGGAGCACATTCGCTGTAATTGACTTAAGTATAAGTTTTTGTAAAAACACCGTTAAACAACTTTGAAAGTACGTAAAACTTTTTTATAATAAAATTGTAGGTGTTTCCGCTAAAATTAAAGCTGCTTTTTTTAATGACATCTCCGAGGAAAATACTTGTCCCCCCAAGCGAACTCCTGGATCCTCGCCTGAACTGATATAACGCAATTACTAAAAAGGGGTCACTGGCACACTATAGGACAAAGCTGAAAAACAATCAGCTGGTCAGACTTTGCACGAGTTAAAATCGTAAAGGTTGGCGTTTTTCATTTTTTGCAATTTCTCCCATAGTGGCCAAAGTATTAATTGCTCATAATTATGAGTACAGTGACCTACTTTCACGAATAGTTAGAGTAGTACACCCTGTATCGATAGTTTCTGACAGTATACTGATGCATTTTGATACTTGTAAGTGATTACACCATTTTTGTATGCGTTTATTTTTCGTGTAAATGTTGATAAGTTTGTTACATCTGTAATTAAAGTGAGCTTCATCTGTCGTCCGTTATTTGTTATCTGTATGTCTTGTCTTGTTTAAACCGATACAAGACGCTTACGTAGATTTTTTACTGACACATATCGCAGTTTTCGATAAGTTCCTCGTTTGATAAAAGTTAATGAAACTGTTCTTACTCGAGGTGTTAAAATATCACACGGATAAGTATTCAGCCAATTTACGAAATGCCCTTTCCAAATTGCAAATTATCAAGAATATACCGATTAGAGTCATCCTAATTTCGATACCGGTGTTTCAAAATATTTGGTTATAACTGGATCAGCACTATTTCATTCATTGTTTCTGCATAAAATTAATGCTCTGCACTATAGTTTTTATCGCAGGAGATTGCACAGCTAGAAGTTATCGAAGGAAAGCACTATGCACTTGTTTAACCCAGCAATATCGTAAATTAAGGGAGTTCCTACCGTTCATTATAACTATAAGGTAACCTACTTTCGAATCGTGAGCGAATTTATTATTATTTGCGAAATTAATACGCGGTACTTATCAAATACGGTAAGGTGTGAGAATGTCGCCTGGGATAGCGCAACGCACCTCTAAATTACAAAACATAGTGGCACGTTGAATACAGCTTTAGCTTCTAGCAGTAAGGATCATACTAGTTTAACAGGCATGAATGTCATATCTTTGCAGAATGTTATCAGTCACCAAAGCACAAACCGATCTATAAATCTCTCAACAAAATGCTACGCAAAAATCAGCCTTATTGCTTCCTAACAAGGGTTACAAAAACGGTAATCAAATTCAAAGGTACAGTTGGCAAAATAATTATCGAGTCACGTGACAAGATTGATGCATGTCAGCCCGTCACGTCTGTCCATATCTTCACGCTAAGTGCTTGAGATGCCGACCAGAATGCAAATGAAGTCGTCCCGGTATAAATATAAGAGCACTTTACACATGTTTATGATATTGTCGTTATCTGTACATGAAAGTGTATCTGTCAAAACAATTTATTTATGCACCGTTTGGGAGTCGTGACTGAAGTGGTACAGTCGAGGTAGAATGTAGATGACCTAGTTTTGAAATTGAACAGATGAACGATGAGATGGCCCTATAGAGAAGGGCGTGCAAGGTGCAGTATTAACAGAGCTTGGATTGAATACTGATGAGTACAATGTAGTACGGATGCGTTACGGACCGTCAGAAGGCAGAATATCTGTCACTGGTCTTACCAAATAGTGTCGTATAACCCAGTACTGGATTTTGGAGGTCAGATAGACACTTGCTCCGTGTAAAATACTGGAAGCCGAACCCCAACACTGTTGGGAAAAGGCTGGGCAGATTCTTTGATATATCTTATCTTTCAATGTTTTTTTCTGATGGACCGCTAAACTTGTATACTATTAAAAACCATTTAATCCTTTCTCACAACCCACACTTTACTCTGGAAAAGAAACACATGAGTGTTTCAAAAGTGCGTGTTAAAATAAAAAGGAAAACTTGACTTTTATCAAAAAAACTCGCTCGCATAAAACGACTAAAAAGTAAAAAAAACACTTACTGAAAATCAGTTACAGAACCACCCTTAAATGTAACCACCCACTGCTGAAACACGCTGCATACCAGCATCACATACACCTATGTATATGTACATGTTCATGTCGCCGTAGTCATATGTACCTACAGTCGGCATATACCTACGAAGGTAGCTCCAGCCGTTTCACACAAGCTTATAAAAGTTTATAGTAAATTTTTATGTGGTTGGAAAGGGACACACAGCCCTTACGCGTTAATTAGTTCCTCGAAATCCTCTCAGAGAAGAAACGGAATGGTCAGAAGCCTATAATTATCTAAAGCAAAACCGTTTTCGGAGAGAAACGATGATTTAGTTAAACGCTTTTTAAGATCTTGTTTTGATTTGTTACCCAAACATTAGTCGGACATGCGGCTTGATCGATTGGCCAACAATCGGTATGTTGGCAATGAAATATTGGCGTGATTCGTTTTGGTCAAGTTGGATTAAAAATAAAATGGGTAGGTTGTGAAGATAATTCGTTTGGATTTTTAAATTGCTAATTTCGTAGTTGTGGACTGAGATTTTTTTGGTTGTATGTATGTAAGGGTTAAGTCTCTGCAGATCCAGCTTTTGTAGTTACCGTATTTTGGATACTAAAAAAGCCTTTTATTTTAAGTGAGACAGTTGATTCCGTATAACACACCTTACATCGAAAAATAAATGACTGACATGAATGACATCGATTAAAAATAATACCACTCTAAATGTGTATGACAACTTTTTTAAATAATCCTGAAGGGCAATCTTCGTATTTTTAAGTAGAGCGCAAACTGTCAAATGCACCTCTTATTTCCCTACATTTTGACAAAATTTCGATATTGATTGTCGTTGAGATACAATTGCGACTTGAATTTTAAGTAAGAAAATTGGCTTTCTGAGAGCCTAGTACTAATGTTTTGCCGTATAGTAACGTTAAGTATCATTAACGTACGAGAAATTGAAATATAAAAAAACTACAACCCCTTACTATTTTGATTTAATTTTATGCGACATGCACAATTTTTTATTATACAAAAATATGAATATAGTATCCAATTCTGATAAATATTATGTGCAAAACGAATATTATAATTATAGTAAAATTTAACGATACGTTACTTTACGTCAAAAAATTCGTGCTAGGTCCTCTGATCCATTAATTATTAAGTTAAAATGTTATCAATTAAACCCCGTTCGTAATCCAATCCGTCCGTGTGTATAAAACGTGAGGTTGTACCAAAATGGCCGGTTCTCTTGTCATGTTACAATGGGGACTAATTAAGAGCCCTCAGAGTTAATTAGCCCGGGTTTTTGGTAACGCCATGGAAGTTAAAATTTTGCTTTGTCTTTCGTTATGAATTGGAAGAAGCAATTTGTTTTGGTGCATTGAGAAAGAGGTTCGTGTTCGTGAAATTAGTTTTTAGGCGCGATGTCGAGTCGTTGCCAACCAAAATGACCCCTTTTATGTATAACCTTCTTACAACATGTTTTCTTTTAGAATATTGAGTTCAAACATATTCAGATTTCCCATTGCCTGCACATCTATTTGTTAGCGTGTGTTACTTTTGCATTCGGAGTTCATAAACCACAGTGTAAGTTCGACACATCCACTGAAGGTAAAAGCAATCATCCTAAACATAAAAAACAATGTACGTCACGGTCAATTCCCAATCCCAATTTTCAGACTTTTTTCTGCACTTGTACTGTAAAATCTATCTTCTTGCCAAATTTCATGAATTTAGTTCAACGGGAAGCACCCTATAGGTTTTGATTCCTTTGCGAGCATCAAAATATGCGCCATAAACGGAGCAAAAACAGTGTTATCTTTAGATTGCGTTGATTTAGAAGTTGGATTTGTTTACTGCTCCAAGGGCCAGCCAGCCTGAGTACTTGATATTTAATTATAATTGATATGTAATTTCAGCTTGATTCCTCCACGTGTTCCTGAGAGACAGAGTCTAGACAGACGTATAGACGGACGGACAACAAAGTGATTCTCTAAGGGTATCGTTTTTGCCGACTGAGGTACGGAACCCTAAAAACATTAAACAAAAATGTATTGAGCAAAACATAAATTAGGCAATATGTAACACAATTTTACGAGCACATTCTCATACCCGTCTACTTAACACAAATAGTCATTAAGTATCTTCTGACGTCACAAAACAGTCAACATAAATATGAGATGAATTAATGGTAGACGGAACTCAAAGCCACCGACTTAGATCAGTGGCGGATAAGGTAGGAACAATGGACGGTCTCATATAACAATTTGTATACAAATGGCGGGAATGAAATCTCTTAATTTGTTGCTTGGTGCTTCTTGTCTCTGTGATTCGACAGTTTGATGAGATGAGGTTTAGTTTTGGGGAATTAATGTGGTATTGTTGAAGAAGTTTAACTTACTTCTCTTTGGAATGTCAATTACATCAGTCCGGTACAGCCTAAACAGATAACCAATCAAAAACCTTTTAGATTGGAGAATCATTTTGGCCATGGCATTGTGTTGACATCTATACTGCCATATTAGAACTACAAAATTATTCCTGACGTCACAAAAATTGTACATCGCGCTATCAATGTTTTCGCGGGATCCGCCGGTCGATTCTGCTGTACCTCAGTATCGAATTGAAGACTTGGGTGAAGTGTTTACGAAGTGAGCGGTCAATCCATGTAATCAAGATAGTATGACAGCTCACTTCGTGATCACTTCACCAAAGCCTTCACTTCGATATGTTTACAGAATCGCAATGCAGTACAATCGTACTTTTGTATGACAGTCCGACAACGAGCATTGGGCAGATGCTTAGCCGGTCATTTGATCCAGACACAATATCCTTCTGGTCAGAGGCACTACCCTTGTCTATAGAGGATAAGTTTTTCACTCTGTTAGTATCAGCCTAGTCTTTATAGTATGAGTTTCATGTGTAATGTTATCTTATTAAAATACAGAAGATCCGCACTGCAAATATTGCTTTCTGGCCTGTTGATCGAGTGGTTAGTGACCCTGACTGCTAAACCGGAGGTCGTGGGTTCGATTCCTACCCAGGACAAATCTTTGTGTGATGAGCATGATCATTTGTTCTGTGTCTGGGTGTAATTTGTCTATAATATGTATGTATTTAGAAATATATAAGTATGTTTATCAGTTGTCTGGTTGCCATGGCACAGGCTCTGCCTAGTTTGGCATCGGATGACTGTGTGTAAGTTGTCCCAAGATATATTATTATAATTATATTATTATTATTATTGCTTTAATGAAAACAATAGCGTAATAGCTTGGTTATAAACAAACAGTATCCAAAGAATCAATTCCGACAGATCTGCGACATTGATCAATGGCTATAATAATGCCACTCGTCAATTAAAGTAAATACTTACTACCCATTAGATTACTAAAATTGTATTTTTTATCGTCATCCAGCAATCATATATATCTTACTGTTATCAATTCATTATTTTCATATACTTTTCATATAGTCAACACTATATGAAAAGTACAACACCAACAGTGGAATTTACAAAAGTCGTCAGAGACATACGATAAATGAAATATCACATCACGTAAGACCTCAGCTATATCTAATAGATAGTACCAATATCAAGGCAGAAGAAGCCACGAGATGTCAAGGATATAGATAACCTAGCAACATGCTTATCTAATAGACTTAATACAGCTAAATTCCATAAAATACCAAAACTTGAGACATTCCGTGACCAATTTCGATAGCAAGAATGACAGACAAACCATTACAAACCGATTTCATGGTTGTTATCAAGTACGCTGCGACATTTACATATTACTTCACCCAGCACAACTCGATTCACAACCTTAAGCTGCAAAATTTAAAGTGGTAATTTAAATGGCTGTAAAAACTGCAGATTGTATGCAAATTGCAAATCAATGTTTGCCAATAAGCCGTAATTATTATAATGAGCGCGTTTTCATGGCCTTTAATGTGTTAATTGATCACTTAATAAATTAATAGCGATGATTTTATTATTATGTGAACAAAATGCTGGGAGAAAAAACTTTGTAGTAAGCAGCGAGCGCTCGTGGAAAATTGCAAGCGATCCAACGAAGTCAGTGAACGAAGTGAGTGAGAGAACTATTGCGACAGGAAATATTACAAGAGTAATAATTTCTACAACTGTTATTTAAACATTAGGGATATTACTATATAAAGCGTTCGGTGACGATGACGCGAGTTCCATGATTTTTGTTCACCCAAAAAGTGCTCAATGCGCCTAAAGAAGTTTTCACTTCAAAAATTTGCAGTTACCTCATCCTACAATAATTCAGGATCAAAAATCTTGTGAAATATTTTTACGAATCATTTCCATTTAGTTTACTGCTCAGTTTTAACTGCTGAACTTGTTAATAAACATGCATTTTGAAATTTACCAAGTCTACAATTTACAACTGCCGCTTTAAATCAGTGCCATATTACAATATGTTCATAGAATTTTATTTGAAAAATTTTATATTTATAAACTGGCTCGTTGTTCTACTAGTAGTTGCTAGCGCTATTGCTGTGCTTGACTTCATGAGGTTCGAGACAAATGACAGTAGCGTGGTAAATTCGATCGTCGAATGTCAAAAATGTATGGGGTTGACAAACACTGCCAAAATATCATGTTTTCAATCCCTGATATTTTGGCATTTAGTCTAACTCAAAGTCAAAGTCAAAGCATTTATTTCAAATAAACCATTATCAGGTACTTTTGAATTGTCAAAGTCAGTCCGTTAAAAACATGAAGCTATTTGCACGTTCCAAAGCGTAGATCTCTATGGAGAAGAACGTGCAAGAAACTCCACAGACACTATTTTAAATAATTTTATGTTTACAAAATCCTGGTTACATTAACCTTGTTGCTTCTATATATGAGAACCATGTAAAGAGAGAAAAAACAAAGTAAAGTATTAAATATTAAAATGAGCCAGTGGCAACCAATGGATGACCAGTCTCTACTGATGGCGCCCGTTCACGAACATGATTTAAACAATCACATTTGCTAATAGTAGCACGTCTGGTGCCTCTGGGTTCGTTTGCTTTTGGATATTTCTATATTTAGACATAGTAGATCTTCTCAGCAGCAGTGTCTGGGGTTGTGCCCGATTGATGACAATAGGCTCACCCCTATTGTTTCTTTGATCTACCTTTATCCACATTATCACCTACATTCAAAGGTACCTAAAACTTTCCTCACGACATATCAACTATAAATTCGTCCTTACATTCAGGATCTTACTCACCAACACAGTCTCTATATGCACTAGCATAGCAACTAAATTTATTCCCATCTTCAATTATTAAGTAATAAACCGTAGCACTTAATTACAGCTTGATTGCACCTACTTTGCATATAATGAAGACAGATGTCACTAGCAACAATTAAACTTAATTACTACCACGGGGACTCTAGAACAGTGGTTCCTAAACTGTGGTCCGTGGACCATTGGTGGTCGGCAAGGAACAAAATATGTCCGCGAAAGGTTTAAAATTTCATGTGCTATTTTTGGAAATCCGAAAGTGGCTCCACAGGGCTCGTATCTGAAATATTTCAGATATATTTTCGGTATTATCTCAGCAAGCCGTACCTATGATCTTTTCGCTCTATATAGCACGAAACAGCATAAACGCAATCAAAGTTTCAATCAGAAATATAGTGTTTTCTATGACGATGCTCTTTACTTTTAATTAAATATTTATGCTGCAAGTTTTTTATTTCTTTACTCTACTATAGGATATAGGTTTATTTTTTTATTGGTACAGTTTAATTTTCTTCTTTATTATTAAACTGAAATGAAACTGTGATTGTGATGATTTGTAGTCCCTGCTAACAACAAAATAAATCAAAGTGGTCCCGAGTCAAATAAAGGTTGGGAACCACAGCTATAGTACCATCATTTTTCTACCGAACGGTCGGGCAAACCCATTGTTTCATCTTGACCTTTTAGATCAACCTCAGATAGTATAGTTTTATGAGTTATTTCGTGTTTTGTTGCGAAATATTTTGTTGGTAGATATGTATCTATTTTGACAAAAGTTGGAAGTGTGATTGAGTGTCTCTGAATTCTCACATTATGAATGGCTTTTGTTTGTCGTTGTTTTTTGTTTTAGCTCCGTAATTTTCGCTGTCATCTTTTTGATGTTGCCGAAATGGACCGACAGAGGTCGTTGTTTGATCTTTTGACCACGGCTTGGTTTCTGGCTATCATACATAACTTGACTTTTATAGATAGACTCAAGCAGTAACCAGCCCTAGCGTGCTGAACTGCGAGTAGTCCCCGAGAAAAAAAATCTTTTAACGATCTATAAGCACCACTATTCATCTTCATTATGACTCAACAAACACGTGTCTTATTTGATGTTAACCAGGACATCAGTCTGTAAAATACAAGGAAAGCCCATGACACATCACAAAGAAAATCATCAACACGAAAAAATCATTTCGCGCCTCAAAAACGTTTGTTCCCAGAAGTCCACTCCACAGATAAACAATAACAATTTCAAACAATGTTTACCTACATTACAAATTTTGCGCTGGCAACCGCATCCGTTCTCGAGTAGGATATCTATTTTGAGTGCTGGCAACATTGTCCCACCCGTGCGACAGAACGCACGTGCCAACATTATAAACACCAGTACTTGGACGTTCGAATTTCAAAAACATTGTACACCGACGTGACGATATATCCGGTGACGTTCAGTTGCGGAATAGAAGCTGGAAGCATAAGAATAACAGTTTAGGTTGAAAAGACGCCAAGGCAAGAAGGGCTGTCGCAATCGGTAATCGAAGTTATGAATTTTTCAGTGATCTAACATCAAACGGATCTAGATGATGAGAAGTCGGATGTAAACAAACTTTTAGTGCTGAAATAGAATTTGTAGAAGTAGTCGAAAATTTCCCATTCAAAGGATTGGCAGAATAATACAAAACATACAAACTGCCAGAACTCAACTCCAGTTAACCTCTCCAAAAGGTGTTTAAACAGATAAAATCAAAAAGATTAATCTTATAAGTTCTGAAGGTAACTTACTAGACTGAAAGACTAGATTCCTTGAAATTAAGAATTCGAATCTAAATGATGATGACGGTGAACGACGAGACAGAATACATATTTGAAACGGTGCAACAGTATAACAAACGCATTGACTGTCAAACACAAGCAGACTACAAAAAGAAAAAAACCGACATTAATAAATTAACTGGCCACAAACGATCACAAAAATTAAAATTAGAACAAAAGAAAAAAGTCTCTTGTCGCGACAGAATATAGCCAATGGCAAACTTTATAATAGGACCCGAGATCCCGAAAGTTAATCATCAACTGACCTTATAGAATTCACTGGAACCCTTAGAGGCGGGGACACGTTATGAGCTCGGTCCCATATCGTCCTTTTTTGTCTGCAAAGCTAAATTAAATTGACTTTAGGCTGAAATATTAAGGGTTAGCCTTGGGTGACAGTGGTGTAGGTGTAGATAAGTGTGGGAGGCAGGGGACTGGTATTGAATGTGAGAAGGGTAATGAGTGCTTCGAAATTTGGAGGTTTTGGTGTTTCAATATGGAGAGCTCATTGCTCATAGGACTGTTCACTGTGCAGAAGCTAAGTTGAATGCATTCCAAATGCATTGGCATTTTTAATACTTAATGATATGTCTAGAAAGGAAGAGATTACTAAGATGATGAATCGTAGAGAAATATGGAAGAAGGAGACATTTTGGATCAATCCTAAACAAAGCCATGGAGAAACGGACAAACAAATGATGATTTCAAAGGCTTGTAGAATAAAAAGTTTCGTCTAATTCAAAGTTAATTTTATTGCGAGTAATAGCGATAGCTTAAATTTCATTCATTAGATTTCAGTAAAGTTCAAAAACAGCACTGTGGTACTTCACATACTTACCAGTTCGTATACTAGAAGTTTTTCTTCTATAAGAATAGTCAAAGAGAATCCTTTCTAAACAAAATCAGAACTGTGAGCAGATTTTCAGAGATTCTTTATTATCTGTTCAGCAATGTCCATAAGGGGTTTGGTCACCCATAATCATTATCATACACTTTTTTGCTCGTAATTACAGGTTACTAAACAGCCAAAAACCTTTACTATCAGCCAAAAAACTAAATCCCGTGAATAGATTGTCTCACAAATAAAATTAATAACAACTTTCTAGTGTGACAGTTAACCGAAAGCCTTAATTTTGTTTCGTCCAACGTCAAACGGGGCGTGTTTTGTAAAAACTGCTCTTCTGTACGCAACCTTATTTTTCATTATTCTGCCATTTGATTATAAACTTTATATTTATGGAGATAAGGGGTTTATAAGTTTTCTTGGTGTTAAATTATTTTTGTAAAAACATTCGTTCGCGTCAGTCATACCTAAGCCTCGATGGGCGGACATTAGGACATTGAAATATTAATAATAATTCATTTTTAATGTTTTGAGGTAAAACTGTTTGAATTTTAATTAAGTTCTGACAAATATGAATTTAGTAAAGTGTCTATGCAATTAATATGATTGAAACGAATGTTTGTTTCGATAATTTTTATGTAAATATAGTGTTGATTATAGTGTTTGTCTGTTTGGGCAGTTATTTGCCTGAACTGTGTTTGTAATACAAGTTAAAATGTTAATTACATTGTGGTTTATGTGCCTATTACTGCCAATTATGAATGTGTTTTCAATTTACGTGATTCATCAAATTTAAGGTTTGCCAACCACCCAAGCTGTTTTAGCAATATATGGCTTTTATAGCTTTTACCTACACCATTACTGTTGTAGATTATATTACTAAGAAGATAAGAAGAGATATTATTATTCTAGACAGCCACATGCACAGGGAACAGTCAGCTGTACAATAGTCTCCACAAAATGGGTGCCTGAGGATGGACGGGTCCGCCTAGGTCGGCCTGGGAAGAGGTGGCGAAAGGGGCTAAATCCTTAACGTAAGGGCTGGTTCATGGGCACGCCACTATTGCGGCGGTAAGGCCCCTCTTTGAGGAGTGGCTGGAGAGGCGCCACGGCGTCCTCACCTTCCGCCTGATGCAGGTACTCTCCGGACACGGCTGTTTCGGGAGGTTCGGATTAAGCGGGAGGACACGCCCGGGTGTCAGCACTGTGAGGATCGCCCGGAGGACACGGTGGAGCATACGGTGGAGGTCTGCCCTGCTTGGGCGGAGCACCGCCATGTCCTCGTCGAGGCGATCGGTAGCGGTGACCTCTCGCGTCCGGCCCTGGTTGAATCCATGGTCTGGAGCGAGGAGGCTTGGGAAGCGGTCACTTCCTTCTGCGAAGCAGTAATGCTAGCAAAGGAGGAGGCGTGCCGCGCGTGGGAGAGACAAGGCCTTCGCCCCAACCGCCGCTACAGGAGAAGACGCCCCGGGCGTCGCAGGGTGATCCCCTGCCACCGAAGGCGCGGGCCTGCGGACGGCGAGCGTTGGGTGGCTCGCTGTCCGATCACCACCAGGCCCGGGTCGATGGCGCATTGTGTTTGACGCGCGCCTCAAAGAGATGTCAGCAGAGCCTGCCAGGGTTACGGAATTTGTTCGAAAGAGTCACCGCGGCCCTGGAACGCAAAGAGCTTTAGAAGAATCACGGATGGGTTTTAGTCAGTAAGAGTCTGACACGCCAGAATTATTTGATGATTTCCCGTCCTTAAAAAGAAATAAATAATAAAAAAAGGGCGGTTCATTGACGCTCGTGAAAAAAATACCTGGTGGGATTTTGGGGAGGCATTGTCCTAGTAGTGGAACAGAATAGGTCGAATGAAAAAAAAGTACCTCCAGTGAGTTAGCTCTACTTACTACTTAAAATGTCAATTTCACGAATAAGTGTGGTTGGAATCTGACGTGCTATAACGTTACAAAAATTCCACCTAAGTCTCACTATTTCGGAAAATTTTGATATTTTTATATTTTTTTTGTAAATACTAAAAACACTGAAAAATTAGCTTTTGGCAATTAGCTTTGCATGCGTTAATAAATGTAGATACATTTGAGCAAAGTAGCTCATAACCATTACCGTCAAAGGTTACAATCTATCACTATACGAAAATTCATCAAAGTCGGTTCAGCGATTTAAGCGTGAAAACGTGACAAACAAACTCACTATTGTATTCATAATATTAGTTAGGGTATGTAATGGAATGTGTTATGCAAACTTTGTTTCTTCCAGTAGGTATTACAGTCACAATTTCTTTGAAAATTTTCCCTTTGTTGGGTTTAAGGCTCTTTCCTTGCATGTCAACTATCTTAACCCCGATATCTTTGTCCTTAGAAAATAATTGCAGTCATTTCTATTTGACATAATTTGCATTCTAAGCAACAATGGTTATGATTCCATAATAAATGCAATGACAGTAAAATTCAATCATTACTACGGGTTGAAGAGGCCATGGCTACAGAAGTTAACCATAACATCCTATTTTCAACCTTATCCTTAACTTCATAGAAACTATAATCAACATTTCGAAAAATTATGAAAAGGATTGTCACTTATTTCAACCAACTTAAGATTGCTGTTGGAAAAGTCGATTTCCCGCTTTATGGCTCTGTGTTAACAGCTTCAAGTTCTTTGTGAAGATATTCAACAGTAGACAAAGATTTGCATAATTTGAGCAATTAAGCTAGCATGCAAATGAAGTCTAAGAATAGTGATGTGACAATTAGTGACAAATCGTTATGACAATGGTGGGATAAGTCAGAAAACGTTATATTTTAAGGCATTGAATAAACTGGAGCCTCACGAACGTTTTCATGCCCTTTAACATTAAATAAACATCTTATTTTAGAATTAGTACTGATTTTTCCATTATTCATTTGATTTCATGGCTAGCTTTTCATAATTTATTTCAACACTTACCTTAATATTTCTTCTTGTTTAGGTAACGCACTACTACATTTCTTTTCCACGGTTTTGCTTGCGTCAATATATGTAGATTTCTGTAAAAAAAACGTAGCCTAAAACCGTCTCTAGGATCCATTTTATGTCAATACAAAAATTCATCAAAATTGGTTTAGCAAATTAGGCGTGAAAGCGTAACAAACTCATTTTCGCATTTATAATGCTGGTTAGGATATTCTTAGTAAGGACCATCATAACCTAATATTTTAACCCTTGAGTGCCATCACATGTCAAAGTCCAAATACTGGCCGAACGTTTAACTTGAATCATAGGTAGACTTGAAATCCCTGCTCCCTTAACCTACAAAATGTATAATAAAAAGGTTCTTTTTTGGTTGTTCTAAACGCACACAAAGCTGATCCTGCACTCTTTTACGAGTGAAAACAATATCGGGAAACACTAACTCTGGCAGGGTATCCCACTACGTAGCTGTAAGTATCTATGCACAATGAAAAATATTACCAAAACGTTCTGTGATATTCTGAAAAAATATGTGTTCTCATTTTTTCTATTGAAACGGGCGGGCAAACCGTATAGTATGCGCCCTGGCTACTACCGGGGGTCTACAAGACAAGAGCGAATAAGCAATCTTCTGGGCCAACTTGAACCATGCTCCACCACATCATGGCTTTCCATCAATTTGTGATGAAACGTGAGCCTACCAAAAAGAATAATAAAAAAATCATCTGAGGTTACAACGATCCAAGCCACTAGACCAGTTAGTTGTAATGATGTTTAATATTAAATACGGCCAGTGTCAAGTACCCAACCCTCCCGCAGCGATGGCTCAAAGACACAGGAAGTTTAACCGATCGACGTTCCATCATCGTTCGAAAACCAAAATTATAAATATGGAACACTTACCGGCGGACGTAAAACATTTATTCGTCTAATACGTCGTTATCAAGTGCCGCTATATTTGGAAGACTTGTCGTGCGCTCAGCAATGATCTAGGGAGAACGGATGTGGCTGATCTGAGGGGTGAAACTTGTAGCGACGAAAAGCAATTACCTCATGAGAAATAATAGCCTGATCTGTAAGTACTGGGAAGTCGCAATCTGTCAAAATGTAAGGAAATAATAGGAGAGGTGTTTTTAACAGATTACAACTGAGATGCGACTGAAAATGTTCCTTCAAAATTGCGGAATTGGCCCTCTGCGTAAAATCAATCATATATTTTACAGATTCGGTGATAATTTTTCATGAGTTTATGAGTTTTCTTCGCTCCAGATAACATCTACGAGTTGGTCATGCCAAGTTCAAAGGCAACAAACAATTCCAGCATCCAAAGAACTTCTGAAAGGGTAATTGTTGCAGATCAAGCAGTATCTATTACTATGATGAAAGTGAAACGACTAAAGTAAAATGCTGCTTCTAATTTTGGCGTGCAACTAGCTTCATCTTTTTAACTGACCGTCCTTGAGAGTTTAAAAGTGCCTAAAAATGGTTTATTGAAATTATAAATTTGGATTTTATCCGTAACTCCACAAGCAGTAAAATATAATGCGCCCGTACTTGAACACAAACTGTGTATATTTAATTTACAAAAGACTTTACTCTGTTTTAAATTTATGACGTCACGGGTCACTACAAAGACTTCTCTCATCTTATAAGACCCATGTCCTTCTTAGAAATCCCTCACCAGCGAACCACATCCAGCAGTAACCCCACATCTTCGTCAAACAGGAGTGCGGCCGCTCGCGCACATATTTATTTATTTTTACCGAAATAGATCGAACGGTCGTCGAGTGCGTCCGATTTATAGAATGCCGTGAGCAATTTCAGTGGAATCCGAAGCGTGGTTTATGTCTTAATGTAGTCGCTGAAATGGTTACAAGTTGGCGTATGTGGCGCTTTCGCTGGAAAAATACTGGCGCCGCGAGAGGGTTAAGCGTTTGTGTAACAGTTCGGAGAACTAGTAGTGTTCGGTTCATTGATGGGAATGCAGATGTTCTGTTGTTTGTTTTGAAGTCTTTTTACTTGTTACATATGGATTATAGGATTATCTTTTTCAGCAACGTAAGCTCCCGGCTTATGCCCAATTTTTGGAACGAATATTTTACATGTTTGGAATAGTAGTCTTACTTAAACTGAAATGGAAACAAGTTGGAGTTTTTTGGCGCATTCGTAGGAAAAATACTGGCGCCGCGAGGGGGTTAAGCGTTCGAAGAACTGGTTGTGTTCGGTTCATTGATGGGAATGTAGTTGCTCTGTTTGTTTTGAAGTTTTAATTGTTTTCACCTGTACTATTGAGGACTGCCACCGATGCCGCTATAAATGTGACCACATATTGGGCACAAGTCACCATCGACTAGAATAGAAGAAGAAGTATTGTAAGGCCAGTATTATTGCCACCGCGGGCAGAACCTGGATGAGTGTGGCGCAGGAGCGTGGGGAGTGGCTCAGGCAAAGAGAGGTCTTTACCCAGCACTAAGCGGCCCAATAATTGGTCTACTATCGGTGTTTAAAATGTTTGCCAGCAAATCCTGCTACTATACTACTGTTATTTCTCAGGAGCCTGTACAGTGTCTCAGGATCTATAGGAAACAGGGTAATCCATAACACAAACATTTCTGTAACACGAAAAAGAAAAAACAAGGGTTCTTTTTTGCGTCGAGTACGGTGATAAAGTATATACAACTAGTAATTGTTATCTTAAAAACAAGAACTAAACGATGGCACAAATTGCCCAGTTTAAATACAAACTACAGCACACTCCCAATTACCTTCATAACTCAATAAAAAATTATTAATTACTATCCCAAATCCCCTCAAAACTATACAAAACACGCATAAAACAACCAATACCTCACTTAAAATTAAGTCAAACCCGACATCACCCGTCCAAAACATAACACTAAAATGCTAAGTGTACTCCCGATCGCCCGATCAAGTAGGTCACACTTCCTTGTATAAAATAAATTCAGTCTAAAAGCGATCGTTCGATAGATTTACTGCCGGCTAATTCGGCTAGATGGTGGACTTATAGAGTGGTTTACGACCACAGTTGTTTTGCTTAGCGGGCTTACAAGGCAGCTAGATGCGTCAGCCCGAAAGGAATTGTTCAATTAAAAGGTTAGTTATGAGAGTAGTGACAGGTTTTGTAGCCACTTGTTAGGTGAGAGAGTATTGCAGTGAGCAGGGAGCAGTATATCTGCTAGTGTCGTCGTATTAAGGGGCAGCGGCGGATCCGGGATTGTCGTTTGGGGGGGACTTCACCCCGTTGCCTGAGGGAATGTTTTATAAAAATAGCAACACTATAAAAGCACAAAAAGAAAATATTTAGCATAACACATAGCAAGCCTCTTTGGATTACTTTTCGTAAAATCCTCAACGACTTCGTCGGGATGGGGACTACCAAAGATATCTCGGTATTTTGCTGTGGGCTTGAACTCCTTAGCCCCTACCCCCACTGGATCCAACAATTTTGAGGAGCAATAATGAATAATAAATCGTTGTCGTGTCTTTGTTGAGAGAAATAACAGCTTGCACAGTTCTATCATTTGCCTCATTTAAATACTGGAAGGTTCATGGTTATGCACGACGGGCAACTAAGGATGTAACGCATGACCTTGGCGATGGTGTTGAGGTGGTGGTTATGTTCTTTGTATCTGAAGTAACCTCATGATCAAGCAAGTAGTCGGCAAACCAGCATCTTCAATACATCAGTGATGATTTCATTTAGCCAATATTGTTGCCTGAAATTCAAAGACATTCTAAACTAAAAACTCCAAACTAATGAGTAAAACGCGGACAGTCCCGCTAATGTCAAAGCGTTCGTTAAATTACAACAAGCGGCGCATGAGACTTAATAATCGCCGGAGCAGCTTGTGTGACGCCCATCGCGTTAAACAGACTCCCTGCTATGGTAACCAGGAAAAGCTGTTTGGAGGATAAAGTCCTGTTGAGAATAATTATGCGTAAGAGTTGGAAGCAATCTGTGATTGAGTTATTATTTTAAGATAGTTTTAAGCCTCTAGAGTAAAACCTAAAGCAGCCATCTACAAAACAAAAAAATAAAGAATTGAGAGAACAGCAAAACAATGGAATTACGATTTGGAAGGACTATATGATTGAATTTGAAGATTTTTAAGTTTCTAGAGTAATCCTTAATTAGCCAATGTAAGCTTGATGCCTGAAAGAACTGGGACTATTCTTTTAATTATTTTTTTACGCTCTGAGTGGAGCGTAAAACCCATCCGTGTTCCTTCTAAAGCCCTTTGCGTTACGTTAAAAAAATGCTAGCTTATAAAAATGGTTGTACATCGAGTTTCAGAAATAAAGTACCAGACTTAAAAGGCTATGACTGATCGAGTTGACGTTCTACAGAACACCATTTTCCAAAATCAACGATAATCATTTTATCTAAAGTAACATTTTAAATTGGGCTGTATTATGTTACTGTCAAAATGTACACCTCACAACTAAACACTATCTTAGATATCAAAGGAATAGCAACCGGTGGCGCCATCTATCCAAACTAGCCTAAACTATTCTTGCCATCGACGCATTGATTGGCTTTATCCAACTTTCTACCTTCTTTTCCTCCTCAAGCCTCACACACTATTCCTTACCGTCTCTCCAAGCAATGTCCCAGGATTTAAGCAAGTTTGCTCGCTCTACTTAAACGTGGGAACAGTATGCGTATGCGCATCCAAGGCGGCGCGGGCGTGGCCAACCAGCGCTTTGTTTTTCAAATAATTTCCGGACTCTTTTGGGAATTACAATTTTTCGTCCGGCTGATGATTTATGTTCTTAGAGGTTGTAAGTAATTATCTTTAGGGGACCTTGTCCTTTAGGGCGGGAGCTTGCAACCGTATCAGAAAAGCCATCCTATTTTCTGGAGAGAAGATTTAACGTGTCTATGGGAAAAATCAACCGTCAAAAGTGCATAGGTTACTTCTAGGCAAGCGTGCTCCATCGTCGACCACACCATCACTTCCCATGAGGTGAGGTCGTGGTCAAACGTGAACCTATTAATAATTACACCATGCTTGGGGTATAACAAGCATGGGGTACAATAATTATAGTAAATCCAAATTTGACCAGTTTTCTTTAAGTATTATGGTAATATCAATAGGGGGCTCAACTGAACAAAATCCTAGGTGGAAAATGCCAATAATGCCTACATAGACCGTCCTCGAAATCGAACCCATGACCTTATGTTCAGCAGTCTCTATTGAAGCAACAATGATAAATTAATACGAATATTTTTTTTTTACTATGTATATATAACAAGAACATTGAAACATAGAAAGGATCATTATTAATGTTCTCATTACTTACTCATTCAAAACGTAACCCGTTTCTGCTACTGCAGTTTTTCCTTAATCATGTCAACTCATTCGCAAAACGTTTTTAGCAACACCAAAAAGCCAAAAACATCACAAACCCAAATTCAATCACTTAAAATACCTCACAGAGGGACACACCATTTTTACTTTCATAATTGCTTTTAAAAAAAGAAACACAAAGGCACCGGCCGTTCACAAAAAGATAATCGATTAGGATCGGAACGATTATAAGTTGAATCGATTATCCAATACATTCGGGTCCCGTGTCACCCATAACTAATCGGTGTGGACCACAAACAATGGTATTTCTTCATCACGGACAAAAACGGTGTGAGGCGGAATATAGGATTATGAAGTATTGATACCTAGAGTTGTGTAGAGGGTGTTTGAATATAATTTCGGTCGATTGGATTTGGACTTTGAGCTTTAAAAAAAGTTGTTTCGTTTCAATATTTAGGTACGCACTTTAATATTATAAATGCGAAAGTAACACTATCTGTCTGTCTGTTTGTTACGTCTTCACATCTTAACGGCTGCACATATTTGGATCAATCATGGCACACGGGTCGACACTACCCTGAAATAGGTCATTGGATAGTTTTTACCTCGGGAACATGTTTTCTTAGGATGATTTCTTAAAAAAATTTTCGCGGCTAAATTTAAGTCGCTGGAAAAGCTGGTTGAATAATCAATTAAACAATAAATTTAGCTTAGGAATTGGTTAAAAATATAGTTAAAAATTGTTCCACTCATCATCATTTCAGTCTACTGTAAATACTTTTGAGTCAGTTACAAATCATTTGAATTTAGAACTCTCAAATCTCTAACACTACAGACCCCACATTGATGTTCAACCAAACTGCCACTGACTACTCACACGAACGTATTAACAAAAGATAACCATCTCTAGGCGCTACAAAGAATCTCGTGAGCCACTTAAATAACAACCGGCTTTAAAAAAGAAAAAGAAAGATAAAAGATTGACACGCTCTACACGCTGTATATAGCGTGGTTGTCAGCGGGGGAGGGCGCTTAGTTCAATGGATCAGCAGGACGCGGCGCCGGCGCAACCTTTGTACCCGAGTGCGGCCGAAGATAGCCGAACGGTTTAGGTTCAAAGATTCTACTCAATAAAAAGCTTAAAATCAGCGACAGACAATATCAGTCTAAATGGCTGAGTGTAGAAAGTATGTGATTTTGTAAAAGAGTTTTATAAATAACGACAGTTAGTGCGATAAGAATTTATAAATAACTTACTTTTGCCTAGTAAACAGTCTAGAACCGTCTCCAGGGCCCGATTTTTACCAACATTCATTAAAATCGGATTGGCAATTAAGGCGTGAAAGCGTAACATACAAAACGCACTCACCTTCGCATTTATAATAGTAGTTAGGACAAATTAGCCCATAAATATAAATAAAATTCGCGCCCTCTAGGTTAAACAGAGTTTCTGCCAAAGGAAATCCTATCAGACACGCGGCTTTTGTTTCAGAAATCTTTTGGTACTGGCAGGTTTTACATATGAAAAATAAAAATAACCCTTTCACAACCGCAATCGAAGAAGTCGCCAAATACTCGTACGAGAGAAAAAAAAGAAATGACCGACACAGGGCCGGTCACCTAACACCGGGTGAAAGTCCCGGTTAATGCTTTTAAACGTGACAGAGTGACAACCTGACAAGCTGACACAGACGTCCGCGCGTCCGAAACGGTTAATTTAGAACGTACGTGGGTGGCATTTAAACGGCGATTTGTGATTTGGTGCAATCAACTCCGGTTCTTATTTTGAATTGATTAATTCGAATTTGTTGAAACGGTCCTCCGAATGACTCGTGTCATTGGCATGTAACCAGCAGATGACGAGAGCTTAAAGTTTTTAATGATTGTATAGCTATGTTATATCTACTGATTGTTTAGCTATGTTATATTCAATTATTGTTTAGCTATATTATAACTAGCTATGTTATATCTACTCTGTTCTGAGAAACTGATGAATAAATACTGTGCTCCTAAAATCTCGAGTCAGTGCTTTTTTTTATTGATAAACTAGCAACTGACCACTAACGCATCTGCCGGTCGATTTTGTAAACATGTCGAAGTGAAGGCAACAAGGTGGAATGACAGCACACTTCGTGATCACGTGACATCTTGATTGTATGGATTGACAACTCACCTCGTGATCACTTCACCCAAGCCTTCACTTCGACATGTTTACAGAATTGACAGGCTGGTGTAAGTTCGGATGCCTAGAAGGTATCCTTTTACTCTTGACTTTATTGCCTGACTCGTTGTGACCTTCACAACCCAGTTACTGGGTAACAGCTATTTAAATGCTTAATGCTCTCGTGGTGACCAACCAGTGGTCAGTGGATTGGACTTGTTTGCAGATGAAGACAAAAATATTAATTGTTTATGTAAATGCGGTGCAGGTCTGCCGGTCGATTCTGTAAACCTCTCACCGTGAAACTTGCTTGAAAGGAGGAACTGCCATTCCATCTTGATTAAGTACTTCACCAAAGCCTTCACTTAGACATGTTTAAAGAATCACACAGCTGTTTTGACATAAATGCTAGTATCATACAATGTATTATATGTCCATGTTTGTCTTAATTAAAAATAAATAAAAATAAAACTTTAACTCAATTTAGTGTAAATGGCGAATTGGCTATACTAAATATTTAATAATTAATAAAGCTTTACACAGTTAGTAGCACAATACAATTTCTACTCTGCGTCAAAAATCCCTTGACAACCACCACACACCTTCACAGTAATCCAGCATCAACAAAAGTTCTCACAGAATCAATTCTTTTAAAAGCCCAACTCATCATCCCTTTGATACCTCTCCCGCCTCGCACCTTCCATCATTACAGATCTTAATTGCTACAAAATGTCCATCCAGTGTCGTCTGGTGTCACAAAAAGTATCATTTCTGTAACATCATGATATTTGATGAGACTCGCTTTTGTTTGCGGTTCTCTTTGATACTTCGTATCATTGGGAACGGTAATGACGTGTTACATAATAGACACGAGCGTGTTTTGTTTAATCATAATGTTGGTTTATGCTCTGTTTTATTTTTATTTATTTTAGGAAAACTTACAGCTTAAACAAAATAATAATAATATAATATCTTGGGACAACTCACACACGGTCATCCGATCCCAAACTAGGCAGAGCCTGTACTATGGTAACCAGACAACTGATAAACATACTTATATATTTCTAAACACATACATATTATAGATAAATTACACCCAGACACAGAACAAATGATCATGCTCATCACACAAAGATTTGTCCAGGGTGGGAATCGAACCCACGACCTCCGGTTTAGCAGTCAGGGTCACTAACCACTTGACCAACACAGGCTAGTCTGAAAAATATGGCCAATTACTTTTCCACCTGTAGATAGTACATAAATCATATGTAATACAATTGATAATAGACTATTATCGCTCACCTAGTATTATATTGGCACTTTTTCCACATTTTACAGACACGGGAATCAAAAACTGTATAAATGTTTGAATTTAATTTACGGGTGGATTTAACGTAATTTTTTTACAGATTGTACCTATGCGTTTGGATGCTAGTATAGACGTCAGTAGATCTTCAGGGATGAAAATTTCCACTTCAGGTTTAAACGTTTCAAGTTTTTGGACTTTGAAAAAGTCGCCAATGTTAAGTAACTAGGTGATGCAAAGGTTTCAGTCAATCATTGGTTCATTATTAATTTCAGGCAGCCGCAAGGCTTATTAATTCATACCTACCTACAATACTAAAAAGTGCGTCTCCACCAAAGCAAAATTGCCATTTGTGTTGGCAACACGGGTTGGTGACAAACGTATGTGAAATTACATTGTGTTAGCAACAAAAATTGTAAACAAATGTCGGGAATCGTGTTTCCATTTTCGGCGGTAAATATAAAAAAAAACGCGCTTGTTACCGATATTCATTCGCTGTGTGGATACGCTCAATACGAAATTTAGTTGAAAACAAAAACATGTCGGTTATGAGGACGAACGAATTAACCGACACGTTAATAATAATATCACACCCAAACAATACTATGGGACTCAAGGGATGACATTACAAAATAAAAAAAAATAATGGAATACTATCAGTGATACTACACGAACTGCAAATCCTTTGATTGCTCGTACCCAATATTTATGGTATCGTTTGTTTTTGCTAAAAATAATAAATACTGCGGCGGCCTGTTAAATATCATCGTCGTTCGAAGACATATTGCCAACAATACTACCGATGGAGACAGCTAGTTGTCAACTAAAATGTATCTCAAATTGTAGGCGATTTGTTTTAGTTCTGTGTTTACATGTCACCGGAAAAATATAATCTAGTAAAGATTTAATCTTTACTAGATTATAATTTCTCGAGATATTATGAATCGTTTTGTTTAAAACAAATCCCATCCAAATTCAACCGTTTCCAATATATCCGTGTCTTATTAAGAAAAAATAGTTTATAATGTCACGCGATATATAACAATCTTACGGCGTTTTTAATTTTTCGGTGGCAGACACAACGGAAACAAAAGTTGGTGATTTTTTGGAGATCTGCAACGAGTTGGAAACGCAAAAGTTGCCAACAATTTCAGTGGATACGCACCTTGATATTATAAATGCGACAGAAACTCTGGTTATATGTCTGTTACCTCTTCACATCAGATTTGGATGAAGCTTGCCACACGGGTAGACCAGGTCCTGGAATAAGAAACAGACAATTTACATCCCGGGACTCTGGCCCATGAGATAACAACGGGTCATAATTTTTAAAACTGTTATTTAAACATTAGGGATATTGTTATAATCAATTCAAAAAATTAATGGGCAGATTATTAATTTTCTGGTGGTTGGCCCTGCTCAGTTATTACTGCTGAACTTGTTAATAAACATTAATTTTGTAATTTTTAACTTAGATACTAATTCTACAATATTCAACAGCTGCTTTAAATCAGCGTCGATAACAACGACTTCGACGCGTGCGAAGCCACAGGCAGAAACGAGTTACTCAAAATAATGATACACTTGCTAACAAATTAAAAGTTAAAAAATAGTGTTAAAGTAATGTTTACGATTAAAAAGGAAATTATTGCCCATGATTAGCATCTATTCAAATGGGGTTAATTAACTTACTTTAATCATAACTTACGTAATAATAAGACACAAATCAAATCATCTATTTACCTTTTAAATGAATTAATTAAATAAATCAATTTTCTAATTCCACGTTTGAGACTATTAATAAAACGACACGACAACCTGGTCATCCCACCTCTAATTAATTTTGAAACTGTTTTTTTTTTATCAGTTCTAAAAGTCATTTTAAAAAGAAACATTTAATTCTCACATATACGTGACATATGTAGTGAAAAAAATCCTTTTGTATTCTGCTCCAATTTCCTTCAGGATCTCCGAAGCGATGACATTGCTGATTTTTGACACCTCTACCTTTACCATTACCTTTATCATTGAATTTTTAACCTTATTACTGAAGCTATATGCTTCAAAATCGAAAAACTACGCGTGGAAACTACCGGTTCATCTCAATTTCATGCAATGGCTCTTGAGGATACCTAAATAAGGTTCAATTTACTGCATCAAATAGTTTTCCAAATTCAAACTTAAGCTGGTTGCACAAAAGCCATCAAGGACCGTTATTAAAAAAATAAATAAAGGCATGTCCTCACACGTTTGACGACAAAAAAATAAGGATGGCACGTTAATTTTGCATGAAATGACTTTGACGATGGCAAGGCAAGGTTCTGAAGTGGCTATTGTTGTAAGAATGATTCTGCGCATATGGTGGAATAACAGGACAAGATGGGAGATGGCACCATACGCTTGGCACTTAAAATATTCTCACGTTTGGATAAACAAAATTGGTATAGAGATTTTCGAATTTGGTATTTTCTCAGTAACTGCCCCAAGTTTGGATTTCTACCGGTTGCTGACCACGGGTTCATTCCCTAACACACAGGAAACTCGAATGTGGGCGCCTGTACCTACCATCCACGAAAATACGTTTGTATTTCCCGAAGAATTAGCCAGAGTCCTTCGGGAAATACAGACGTTCTTGAAACCAGAATTTACCACAGAGGCCACCAGACAGGCAAAAAAGAAGCCTATGTCTCAGTTGTTTGACTGATCAGATACATTACAGGGTCAAGGGCCTCCCCCACATTTATCTTTTGCCTGTAATTTCACCAGGTCGTCGGTCCACATGTGCTACTTTGGCTAGTTCTGGTTATGTGTTGCATTGTTCCGCGGTAGTCTTCTTGAATGATACAGCTTCGCCTTTCAACCAACCACATTAAGCTCCAACCTGCAATCTTAACAAAATTTCAATACTAATTCAATTCTCATCTGTTTAACTGGTCCAATAACCAATCAAGTTGGAATTCAAATGTTAACACGATTCCAACAGGATCGTCTTTCCAATAAGTGTATTATTATATAATTCTTTCACTGGTACAAAGCTACATAAATGATGTGCATTGTGGAGGCACAAACCCCTACCCCTCCACACTTCATCATCTCGGCAGAACATCTACCCCGTGAATGTGAACTGCAGTGGCCAATCTGGAAATCTCTTAACCGATTGCGGACACAGGTTGGCCGCTGTAAAACTAATTTGGCCAAATTCTTCACCCGTCCCAAACGCACCGCCATCGCCAGTGTGCTGTCATGCACAACCACCTGCACCATCCAAGATCTAAACGAGGCCAATGATAGAGCTGTGCAGGTTGCTCAATACTGGTCGAACAAAATTGAAAACGAGTCAATCGACACGAACAGAAGAAGCTACACTATTGTTGAGTAACGCGCCTTTATCTCAAAAAAAAAGTACGGTTCCTGTAGGATAGGCCAGAATCTGAAGAGAGATGCTGCGAGAAAAGTCCTAAAAATCTCATCTAACAAATCTTTCACTTTATATAGAACTAGGTCATGCTTCAATGCCTAGTTATCTGAAATTCCCCCAAGACCATACCCTTGTCTTTTGAATATTGTAATAGCTTACCTATGTACAATTTTATTGGAAAATAGCTATTGTACGTGCGGCATACTGAGTTTCTAAATCTGGCCACTAACAATAAAAGAAATGAAAAAACAATAATAGAATTCGAAAATGGAACTCTTTGGGAACATGTTACTTTTTAATTTGCGAGACTGTCATTTGTTTTGTTTCGAATAATTAAAGACAAACTTAGAGGCACACGTTTTACGAGCCCTGAATCAGCGGTGAATGCATTCCACGAAGCTGTAGCGGCATCAATGCCGCCACATGAAAAATAAGAAGCGAAATTTGTACGGCAACAAAAATAACCGCAACGCCATCTATCCTGTCAGCGACGAACTACCAACGAAATCCTGCATCGCGCTAGCATAGTTCTCCGCGTGATTTGAACATATACAACAGTCCGAATATCAACTATCGGGCAGTTGCTCTCCAGACACAACAACCTTCTGGACGGAGGATCCTCCTATTTCAGTGGAGGTATGCGGGACTTTACTCTCTGTACCGCATACCTCTGTATAGCCGTTGAAGAGGTCTTTAAAGACTGGTCCAAAACTGCTTTGTACAATGGTTTCAGCGAACACAAAAATGCATTAATTGCGAGGGAATATACTTTGAAAAACAATAAATGTATTTTAATTCTTATATATAGGCTTATTTATCAGAATCCAGAAATTTTCAGTATGTAAGTATATACCTTCAAACGATTTGTAGCAAGCTAACGTAACTATAGTTACCTAATATTGTAAGATTTCTTGCCTACGGGATCTAGCTATCAGCCTTATGTGTGCCTATTTTAAATGAAAACTATAAATCAGTATCAATGAGTGCCTAAATATTTTTGGTATTTTGGACTTGGATTTTCAACTCTCGACGCAGAGCAGGTGCCCTACTGTGATGTGCTAATGCCATCCAATTCCGATGATGTAAACGGAATAGTGCTATTCGCTTTGTATAGCTCCGTCTCTCTCTTAGAGCGGAATCATCGTTCGGATCGTTTTAAGACTTCATAGTAGGGCCCCAGAGCGCTGAAAATCCAACAGTAGATATGCTCTCCTTCAGGTGGACGATTTTTGCTGCTGAAAACTGCCAGCACTCTCAAGTTAGGTAGCTTTAAAAAGAAGACATTAAAACATTGCTTCGATATACCTACATAGTCTTGGAGTGACCGATCTATCGAAAGAGCTTATAACTCTTTTCTTTTTTAAATTTGGATAATCTTGACAATCAACACCCAAAAAAAAGTTCGTAAACACCTCCGAATTCCCAGAAATCTGTTCCCTGAACAATCACCAGCTATCCTTGACCTCTCTCATTCATCCACCAACCCTTTGACCAAACAGTTTACAGCTAGCAAAAGCAGGGTAGGAAGGTCTATTAAAACTGGTTACGGATGGTGTATTGAAATCTTTGAGTCTCGCGGCATCTTCTAATTAAGATGTGGGGACATAAAGTAGAAAAAGGTAGAAAAAAAACAAAAGGTATTATTACCATGACAACACTTTTATGGTCGAGCTATGGCCCATGGGGTCGTATGGTGTTTATTGATAGTGTTTATTTTTTATTTTTGGTAATCATGGGTTGATTGTCGGGTGTGTCTTGACCTTGGAAATTTTTCGATATTTTGGGAATGTGTGAAACAGATGGATTGCTTGTTGGATAAACCCCCTTTTTTGAACGATGAGATATCATTAAATGACTCCTTTCCTTCCACTCTGCGCGCAGCGGAAGGGAGTGTCAGACTCTTATTGACTAAAACCCATCCGTGTTTCTCCAAAAGCCCTTTGCGTTCCAGCCTAGGGCCGTGGTGACTCTTTCTAAAAGACGACGATCATGATGCGTAGGTATGTGTTTTGTCTTACACGGATTTTAGGACACGGCGTAACATTGCATGCTCGTACGAATGTTACATTATGGCCCGTAACACCGGTCAGTAGGTACTCAGCTATACATTACGTCTCGTAACACTGATCAGTACCCAGCTATACATTACGTCTCGTAACACTGATCAGTACCCAGCTAGTCATTACGCCTCGTAACACTGATCAGTACCCAGCTACACATTACGCCTCGTAACACTGATCAGTACCCAGCTACACATTACGCCTCGTAACACTGATCAGTAGGTACCCAGCTACACATTACGCCTCGTAACACTGATCAGTACCCAGCTACACATTACGCCTCGTAACACTGATCAGTAACCAGCTACACATTACGCCTCGTAACACTGATCAGTACCCAGCTACACATTACGCCTCGTAACACTGATCAGTACCCAGCTACACATTACGCCTCGTAACACTGATCAGTAGCCAGCTACACATTACGCCTCGTAACACTGATCAGTACCCAGCTATACATGACGCCTCGTAACACTGATCAGTACCCAGCTACACATTACGCCTCGTAACACTGATCAGTACCCAGCTATACATTACGCCTCGTAACACTGATCAGTACCCAGCTACACATTACGCCTCGTAACGCTGATCAGTACCCAGCTACACATTACGCCTCGTAACACTGATCAGTACCCAGCTATACATTACGCCTCGTAACACTGATCAGTACCCAGCTACACATTACGCCTCGTAACACTGATCGATCAGTACCCAGCTATACATTACGCCTCGTAACACCGATCATTACGCCTCGTAACACTGATCAGTGTTAGCTTTACGGATAGGAAGTGAGTTGACAGTAGCTGCATGTAAAATACTGGTACTCAGCTCCACGTAGGTAAATATGTAGATTGACAACCGACCCCAACATAGTTTGGAAACGGCTAGGCAGATTGACAGGCACTTTTGAATTGGGTCGGTCGGTCGCCGGTCGGTAACATAACCAAGTGAAGGCTTTTAAACCAAAACAAGAAGGAGATTCTCAATTTGGTTGTTTGCTTTTTTTTTTGTATGTTTGTTAACTCATAAATCCATCTTTTATGAACCGATTTGAAAATTCTACAAAATCGGTTCAGTAGTTTGGTTTTAAATCAAAATAGCTGGAAAAAATATGTCATCCAATTAAACGAAATTGAGTATTTTGCTTTTCAGGAAATCAAGACATTTTTCAGAGATGTTGTTAGGTGTGGGGTTATCTCTAAAAATTGAAAAATAAAAAATACTTTTTTATAAAAAATACCTACAACCGACTAACACATAAAAAAAACTACAACGCATAAAATAACATTAATTTCAGAAATCGGTGTTAAAATACGAATGAAACAACCAAAAACACCGACTTCAGAAATTAAAGTTATTTTTTCGTAAAAATATACATATTTTAACCTGCCTTGTGCAAATAGGTAGGCTCATGCTATTGACCAAATATGTTTAACCAAACTATTGCAATATTTGTAGATAGTGCCCCATCGCATGGGGATGGGATAGCTTCCGTTTAGAATCGCGCCTCGGGCTGTTACCACTTCCGGTGCGGATCTGTGTGTTTTGTTTGTTTGTTTATTATAAACTAGTTGCCACCCGCTTCTCCGCCCGCGTGATTGACGAAAATTATCCCAAGGGAACATATTCCCGGGATAAATAGTATCCTATGTGTTATTCCAGACTATAATCTACCACTGTGCCAAATTTCATCAAAAAACATCCAGTAGTTTTTGCGTGAAAGAGTAACAAACATCCATCCATCCTCCTCTTACAAACTTCCTTACAAACTTTCGCGTTTATAATATTAGTAGGATAGATGGATACCTATGTATGTATTTGTTTGAATATAGTTTTCGAGTCCCGAATAAACTATAGGTACTGATGACCTATCTATTCTACTAGGTTTTATTTAACGATAGATGGTAAAGAAAAGTTTTATCATTTTCATTCCTTTTAATGGGCATATTTATTAAGATGTGACCGTTAATCATTTTAGGTAGGTTCTCCTCTAAGCAAAATAAGTTTACAGAAACGATTGGTCTTAGCTTGGATTCCGACAATTTAATAAGTAAAGTTTGATGAAGTCTGTGTAAGTAGTTGTATTATGAATTAGTATTATTATGTTAGTGGCGCCAAACTATATAAGTACAGTCAGCAAAGTTATTTGGTATGCAGGCAAAAATATTATTATTTTCCACTGCACTGCCAATATTTATTTCCAATGTGTGCATTATAAGTTTTTAAGCTTGTGACATTCTAACTAGTGTGGTGTACAATAATTGTCAACTCAGTAGGTACACTCACAACATTGTTTAAAAGTAGTTCCAAGTTAGCTGCCTGCATACCAAATAGCTTTGTTGACTGTACATAGTTTGTGCCTAATTGTATTTTTTCTTTTCAAATTGTCTAGCTAACGGCCGGTCTCAATAACATATCTACCTTTAACCAACTGTCAAAAAAAGAACCGTCATGTTTGCCTTTGTGACATGACGTTTTAGTAACTGTTGGCAGTTAATTTGACAGTTGGTTAAAGGTAGATAAGTTATTGAAACCGGCCGTAAGTGTGTCACCCATACGAAAACAAAACCATAATAAAAATTTCAGTTGAGTAGGTACCTAACCATTAAAAAAGGAATTCAGGAAAGTTCTTTCAAGCAATTTATTTTGTTAAATAGTTCAAACATTTTGGAATAGATGGCGCTGCCAATTCATATTTTATTGATTTCATTAATAAGTGAAGCTAAGACCTACCTAAGTACAAGAACAATTAAATCGGGTTATGCTTGCCACAGTTTCATAATTAAAAGGGCCAAGCTTAGTATATTTTATTAAAATACACGTACGTCGATTTTTTTATCTCTAACGTACCTGGCATAGGTACGTTAGAGATAAATAGCTGTATGACATTTGTAACTACTAATTCTAATATACGACAAACATTCTATCATGTTGATTTAAATCAATCTTAATGACCAAATTTATAACTAGTACAAAATAGGGTACCATCCTACATGTACAAGTTAACCCTCAAAAGCGCACGGTCAACTAGAAGCCCAGCTTCTACGTTTCGTAGGCCTAGACGCTACGAAGCGCTACGACAAAAAACCCGAACATAACCGAACCACGTGACATAGGCGTTCACGATCTTACCCGATGTCACCACGATGTCATTGGGTGCGCGCGACGTTTACCATTGGTCGACAGTGTCGCGAAGGCCGCGCGACATCGCCTATTGGTCGCATTTGTCACCGCGTAGGAGGAGCTTGTGTGTTCCAATTTTAAAATAAATAGTAGCCCACGTGCTTTTGGTTTGTTTTTGTTTTCTTTCACTTGAGGTTCATAGGTAGCTAAGTTGATATTATTAAGACTTAATAGTTTAATTATTGTTTTCAATTAAAATGGGTCATTGTCCGCAATAGTCATTTCAAAAATGTTTTCTACTGGTAAACTTTAGGTCAGATTTTGTATCTAGTGTTTCTTTACTAGAACCTTATTTCGAGCTAAACAGGTACCTATCTTTAGAAATGTAGGTATTACACAAGACAATAACCTCTCTGTCTCTTTATTTCGGATATCTACAAATTAGACGTTTGTTACATTTAGAGTAACCTATTGGTACCTACAGTAAGCTAGGTAGTAAGTACCCATGCCCGTGCAGTAGGCTACAGTAAGTGCTGGCCAGCCCATACATAATGCCCAAAAAAAAAACTCACCACATTATGCAGGGTTGAAATCACGATGCGATGCGATTTTCGTCTTTGAAAGCGGACAGATTTTTTTTTTGGGCATTATTTTTACTTATGGACCAGATAAATTTGCAATAACGGTCTTTGACCCACCTACTTTTATTGAAATACCAACTTAATTAAAAAAAACTTTATTCTGTCCTGAAACGACGTCTATCGTGATCCTTTACATTTTCTAATACTGAAACAACGGTTCATAATCTATTGTTCTAGTACCTACGAAGAGATTTTAGAGAAAGGGCAATGTACTTTAGTGCAAGTTTATCTGGCGCCTAACATAGCGGTACTTGTACCTACTACAGATACCTTTCACATATCTTATAATCTACATTTATCAAGAAAAGAATATATTTTAGAAATTGTGACTCGGCTAGGTACTACTTAAGCTAGTAACGAGATCTCCTACCTACTTTTGCCACTCCAAAGACCTAACCCTAAAACATCCCACGACCATTAAAAAAAACCCGCCACCCTGCGTACAAAGTGGCATTTTTCTGAACACGGCTAGGCGAGGAGGGGGTGTCTCCGCGGGGTGCGGGCGGGAGTGCCGTATTGATCGCGCGCCCTCCCGACCGACACTCCAGTGCCGCCAAAAATTTGTTGGCAGACCAGCGTACGTGAAAATTAGAGTTTTTCAGTTAGAGAGGTGATCCTCTCTTAGACGGACAATAGCACGGATAGAAAGAAGATTTAAAAAACACAGGTTATCTAGGCCCACCTAGTTAACTTCTAACACAAGCAAACATACGCCAGTACCTATATTATACCTATACTAGCCTATTTTTTTGTGGTTTGGGAGGACTATCGAGCTCCCTCCATTTTTGGGATAGGTAGGTACCTAAGCCTCGCGACATTTTGGGACGTCAGTACCTATATTAAGTACTTTTTTATAATGAGATTTGGTAAGCATACGGTAGATATCTAGATCTAAATAGTTAGTTCAGTTTTTTTTTCGAAAAACAGTTTAGAGGGAGAGAGAGAGCGATTCAAAGTTTTGAAGAATAAGAAAGTGGAAAAATCACATTTTCTCTTTTTCGAAAATGTTCTCAAGTAACTATTTAGACCATCTAGGTCTAAATAGTTACTTGAGAACATTTTACATTTATCCAGCGATCGCATACTAAGTTTCATTAAAATCACTTAATTCATTTCCAAGAATAAAAACTTGAAAGTTTGTATGAAACACCGTGAGGAGTAAGCGCTCATAAGAGTAAAACCGCTAATAACTGAAGTAAAACCATAAGCCTGAAATGGTTTCATGTCTATCAATGGCCTTTTTATGTAAGACTAGCTTCTGCCAGCGGTCTCGCCCGCATGAATGCGATAAAAATAGTCTATATGCTATTCTAGACTATAATCTACCTCTGTGCCGAATATCATCCAGATCCGTTCAGCCGTTCAGGCGTGATTGAGTTACAAACATCCATTCATTTTTTTTGCATTTAATTTATAGTCAGATTTTATAGTCCGGGTTTATTAAGCGACTAGTCTAGTTCCCGTGATATTTTGAGAGAGAACAATGGCAGATTATAAGCTACTTATATTTCCGGTATTCTTTTCCGCTAGAATGCGGAATGTTCAGCGAAACAGCTGACTTTTATTTCTTTCTTTCCTATTCTAGCTTTTAAAAAGGCATTGTGAAGTACCCCTATTAGTGGGATTAGTCGTACTTCACAATTACTACTGTATCTATTTATACTTCGCTATCGCGAATTTCATGTCATCGCTTCAGCTTCATCTAATTAGGTTGGTACAGACGCCAAGCCAGCACTTCAAGCTACAAAAATCTGACAAATTTCTTTAATAGATTTCCAACTTTATCGCTAAAGCATTAGGTTTAAGGTTGATTGAGAAAATTTGACAGTTTCGGATAGCTTGATATGCTGGCGTCTGTACCTAAGTAGGTTTAATTGTCTTCACAAAGGACATCATATTTTCTTGTAATTTGAACTTTAGCGACGCTACTTAAGGTTTGGTTTTGCAAATGCATGACGTTTTAACGTATGAATTGGAGTGCTCATCACACCGTAGTGTAATTCTTTTGGTGTTGCGGGTTTTAAATTTATTTGTCTTCGAATTAATAAATATCAAATTGAAAAGATAATAGATTGGTTGCTGGATAGTTGAAACAGACACTTGGCCATAGGTTTTTAACTTAGCAGTCTATGTATAAAGCAATTTATTTATAACAGTTGAGAATTTACGACATAACATGCTCCTGGGATAGCCAATGGCTTGTCCATATCGATACTAACCGGTCGATTCTGTGTACATGTCGAAGTAATGGCTTGGGTGAAGTGATCACGAGGTGAGCTGTCATTCAATACAATCAAGATGTCACGTGATCTGGGAGTGAGCTGTCATTCCATCTTACGTTACCCAAGCCTTCGACATGTTAACAGAATCGACCGGCTGAAGTATCAATTGACGTAAGGGTCATTTACCCGAAATGCTAAAATACCCCTACGACAGTTAACGTAAGGTTAATTTACGCAAAATGCCAAAATGTCCTTCTCGCTCATTGATATTTCTGGTATCGACATTAATATCTATTTCTGTGCCAAATTTAATTGAGGTCCGTTTAGTCGTCCGGGCGTGATCGTGTAACAAACATCTATCCTTCCATCCACCCAAACTTTCACATTTATAATAAAGTCAAAAGTCATTTATTCAAATTAGTCTGAGTGCCAGCACTTTTTGAACGTCAAAGTTCTACATAAAGACAGTCCCCCAAAACGCCCGTCACCACTTCCTAGTGTTTTAGCTGGGAAATAGTAGTACAAAGTAACATAGTAGGTAGTAAGATTTTCATCAAACCACGGTGTCACATTTACCCAACGTGCGAACTGAGCCATAAAACGTTTCATTAAAGCCGATTGGTTCTCGTCTAGGTGGACGGTGGCGACCCGCGGCCGAATGTGGAACTAACCGCATTGGACATCCGTCGCCGAGCATTCATTTAATTACTTTTTAAAGGTATATCATAATGTATTGCCGTTTTGTACTGATCCTGTTTCCCTTTTTATTGTTATCTGTAAATGTGAAGCGAGCGAATAAAATTGAGTTTGTCATAAAATGTCTTAGGTATGTTGTGGGTGCATAAAGGCACAGTTTCTAGAACAAAAAAGATTACAAAATTAATATGACAATATATTTAGCTGTGGTTGAATTTAAGAGCTGCAGCCCTACTATGACGTGCTAATGCCATCCAATTCCGATGATGTAAACGGGACAGTGCTATTCGCTGTGTACAGCTCCGTCTCCTTCTTAGAGCGAAATCATGATCGTTTTAAGACTTCATAGTAGGGCCTCTGTAGTTGTGTTTGATTTTCTTTGCTGTTCTTTGACACTTCAGCAGAGGTTCAAGCTCAAGGTTTGCAAGCAAGGTTTGTCCTGGGGGTCCGTCTCTTGGACTGCGTAAGAAACGCAACACTGCGCTCCAAAATCATGAACATTGCCCAGAAAGCCGCTTACCTTAAGTAGGACCGGGCTGGTCACGTATATCAGACCCATTTATTGCCAAAAGACATCGCGGCAGAACAAGGCGAAGATGGCGGGACGAGCTCGAATCCTAACGAAGGAACTGGCCCGACATGGCAAAGGACAGAGTTGTGTGGAAAAGGGAGAGGCCGGCCTTTGCCCAGCAGTGGGACAAAATAGGCTAGATAGAGACAGAGTTAGGGGTTGAATTTGGTTAAATGAGTTTACGGCAGTCAGATTTTTTCAGAAACCGAGAGTAAATGTGGTATGAGACAATAAGACAAGCACAAACTTTAATCCTACCCTGCTTCCTACTAATATTATTCATGTAAAAGTGTGATTTTTTTTTAATAAATCACTCTTCATCCCAAAATAATAATTTCGGGACGAGGCGTCTTTCGACCCGTCCTCCCGAATTTCACTCGGATACTGCTAGTGACTAGGTACCCTAATAAAAAAAATGTACATTAAAATATAATTATACACATAATTTGACAGCCAATACCAGTCCTAAATTGGCATTAAGTAAATATCCTAAGGAAATGATGTCTTGTCACCAACTCACGACACTAACTGGGCACAAAATGACAATCGCATTCAAAGGGTTAAGTGAATTATTTATCTTGAGCAGGTTAGGTAGGTACCTATCTATAGACAAAAGTTCTACCTTGTTCGATCAGTTTGAAGATTTTATGGATGTAACGGATAAAAATCTAATTTAATTTTAAGTAGAAAAATAACAAAATTACAAGAAGCCTTTTTCCTTAGTAGGTAGGTGTAAAACATTTTATTGCTAGCTTCTGTAAGTTCCATTAAAGTTGTAAAAGTAATTAAAAGTTGCGAGATCCTTCCACTTATTTTATTTTTATAATTTTCTGTAAAGACCCTTTGGTTGATTGTTTTTCCTTTTTTGTACCTGTGGATTTATATACCTATCTTAGGTATAGTCTTAGTTATTAAAAAAATGAATAAAAAACTTTTTTGATTAAAAAAATCAACTAAACATACTATGATAAAAATATAATCTATATCTAAAAATTTTAGTTTACTGCTACAACCTGAAATTCGAGATGTTTGATATTATCAATCAATCACACCACAACAGCTGAACGGATTTGGATGAAACTCATACTACGACAACATTTTATCTCGGTAGTAGGTAGGTACGATCCTTTGCGATAATTTCCGATATTCACGCGGGCGAAGCCGCTGGCACAAGCAAAAGTCCTGTGAAGTATTTTATGCAGTATTACCATGACTACATAAACTTTACATTTAACCCTACAAAATAACCCCTAAAGACATGAATCCTATCACCCAGCAAGGCATATGCAACACAATCAAACAATGGGTTATTAACAGGGGCAGATGCGCTCGCCACCTGAGCGGAACACTCGCGATCACTAAATCATAATGTTTTGTAACGACACGATAAAACACCCATCGGCGCTGGCTGGATGCGATGTGACCTGCGCGTAAAAAGAGAAAATATAATGTCATCCGGTCAATCAATAATGTTGCCAAGACTAAAATGTCAAAAACACAGTTTAACTATGTTATTGTGCTGATTTGTACTGAAAAACACGTTGGTAAAGCCATAATTTCTATACTTTATCTGCTCAACTATTTTTATAAGGAATTTTATATTTAAATTTTTTCTATCCGAATTTGTAATTTTCCCTTTTAATGATATTATTATGACGTGTGTTCATAAATATTTTTTATTTTACTTACAACTTTTAAACCGGCTGTTTCCAAGCTGCATTACAACGTTGGCTTTTTTGCGAAAATGTAATTAGACTGAAACTTGCTAAAGTTTTTCAAACTAGGCAAATAGAAAACGGGTTCTTCCAATTTTGTTGCACAATAAGCTAATCCGATTCCCGTTAACTTTTACTGAAGTTTTGCCTGTGATTGCAAAAGATCTCACGATCTGTCAATTGCCAACGGACTATTGTCCTGCTCGGTGTTAAAAAACTAAGTGCCATTGATTTCACTGAAGACAAATAACAGGAATGGGACACGAATGTAGTTACAAAATAATATATAATGGAAATGAGACTGAATTGCTTGAAGCGGAGGATTTAAGCGAACAATTACCTGAATCTTTTCATTTTAAATAGCCGTTCAGAAATCAAATAGGTTTATCAAAAGAAGACACCTAAATGGATTTTACCAATTTGAAGGAAATAGAAAAAAAACTAAGAAAAATCTTTCTCAATCAAATCTCCCGGAAACTCAAAAAGTAAAGCAAAAAACTAGTTCAAAAAATCATTTCTCTTGAACTATTAATCCTTTTCGCTCCAATATCATTAACCTATTCATTTCAATGAGCGATGACGTGAATGATACATCCCCTAGCGACACAAAAGAGGTCCGTTAGACGCATTAGTATTACACCAAACAACACTATTCTATTTCCATGTTTTTTGTACGCTGACAACACCAAAAATTTCGAATGTCACGCCTTGTTCATCGACAGCGCGGGAAAATAAACGAAAGCTTCTTTTTTTAAAACGGGCGCCAGAAAAAAGTTTATTTAAGTTTAGAACATGTTTGGATTGATGCCGTTATATCTTTGCTTGAATCCTTGTCTGTTTATTAGTAGAATGTTTGTTCTAATTAGTTCGGACTGTTCGAAGCTTTAATTTATGGCTGATTCCAATGATCGCCTAACGAAGTTTTTATCAAACGCAAAAGACGTAGTCATTATGTCTGGTTACCTCTTCCGTAATAAAATCACTATATTCATCAAATGCCACAGTTTCTTCACACTTTCAGCTAAAAATACGCTTGCATGACAGACAAAACCGGGTGCTTCACTAGTTCAATCTCACGATGAGTAGCTATCGCCATACGGCTTGATTTTTTCATCATCCTTAGAACACCGGACATAATCGAGTTTTTGACAAACATTACGCGATGAAATTGGTTCCTTTATTGGTATCCTTTTAAACAGACTGAATTGTGTGTGTGAGTGTTGTTTGCGATTTTAGATTGGTTATGCCCGATTGTGAATGCACAAAAGTGTGTTGAAAATGCCTGGAAATTATTAAGGAGTATATTATATTAAGGAGTTGTTTGTTTGAAGGTTAAAGTTACACGGGAGATTTTGCTAGAGCATATTTTAGAGTTTTCAGGCGCGTTGCAGACCAGATAAGTTTTATACCCAGGTATGTAAATGAAGTAATTTTTCAGACTATTGGTAGCATAATAGTTTGCGGTCTGCGCAGAAGTACAGTAACGTACACGTAACTTGGCAAGCTTTTGGTATAGTGGAAACATGTATTTTTAGAAGAAAGTCAAAGAAAGGAGAGGATCATTTAGATGATGATGATGATCTTGGCAAGAGTCATTAGTGACTCTTGCAAAGTAATGTGCCCGCGACTGTATAACGAAAGTTCTTTTGAAAATTATGTATCTATAGGTAAGCTTAGCTCTTAATCTGAAAACTGGGGTCAAAGTAAGACTACTTAAAACTTTTCAAATAAAGAATTCATTCCATAAACCGATTTGTATACCAGCTGACCGACAGAACAAAAGCAGTCTCCTCTAATCAACAATCACAATACAGAAGTGTCCCGTTCCCATCGATGCAACCGCCACGGGCCGAACCCTGGTTACAATTACACCGATCACATTCACCTACGTAAATGCACTGGTATAGTCAGTCCACTATTAATCATGTTGCAGTCATCTGCCGCCCGCGGCGACACTAGCAGTGACCAGTGGATACTGAACTGGGATGTGCTGTTCAAATTTGTTTATTGGTATGGGTACTTAAGGCATTAGATATGAATTCTAGATTATGATTCTACTCTCAAAAAAGAAATCATTTGTTCCCTAGGTCCTATCGAGATAATGCGAACAAAAAAGTAGTTACCTACCTATGTTTTCGAAAGTACTTTGAACAGTGCATGATAAGCGTGTATTGTAATGAGTTATCAAAGTGTTTTCGGGAAATAATTAAACATAATCTACCCCTCTAAATTGCAACTTATGATATTTCTATCCCATTCAAAGTATCGAACGGTCTAAACTTTTCTACGTATAGTGAAATTCATTTACTTACGAAAAAATATTGGTAGTCTAGTAGGTATTGGCCTTCAGAAACTACATTGCCATTTACGCACGAAAAAAATATAAAAAGTCTACATCGTAAAGCTCTCTCTACACTGGCCAGCTTTCAAATGTGTATCAACGCATTATGCGTTCGTTTTTTGAATCAGCGGGCGCCTGACAGATGCAAGTAATGCCATGTGCACCATTTGATATTGAATTATTGTTCTGGCAACATTTTGATAATATGGGGTCGATGTATTGAATGGGATTAGTATGTCGGTTGGGATTATAGATAACGTATTATGATATTCTAAGCTACTATACCTACTGTAAGATGGCTCTTTAGATAGGTAGTTTACGTACTTACATACTCCTGCGCGGGTTGCGAAATTTGTTCGAGAGAGTCACCGCGGTCATGAGGAGGAACACGGGTGTGTTTTAATCAGTAAGTCTGAGATTCCCATCCGCGCCCGAGAAAGAAAGAAAAAAAAGGTAAGTACATACTGGTCATGTTCATTTGAAAGAGATCCAAGGGCCAACCTATATCAAATTATGGACTTAGATACAAATGCTATAAAAAAAAGGATTGTGTGCGGATCGTCGCAGATGGCTTCAGTAGATTCTATCTATCCCAATGTAATCTTGAAACCGATTCTATTCTGAAACCTTATATGAATCAATGCAGCTAATGCAGGAACCAAAATGCACCATTTGGGTCATCAACCTTTCGAATCCAACTTTCTTCCTACCCGTAAGTACTACACAAAGCTCATTCCAAAACAAATTTCAATTCCTAAAGCAGTAATCTTCCGCAAATTAAAATCACATGTAGCTACAGAGATGTACCGATAACCGTTCCGCGAAGCCGTCGTTACGTCGCGTCCGTGTCCGCCCGATGACAGTTGCGCGAATGGATGCCGTTTGAACATCGAACGTTGATTGAAAATCGCAATATGGCCGACGATCGACCGTTGGAATTTAAATGTTACCAATTTTGGTTACAGGCTTTTATTATTTTTGTGATTGTATTTTTAGTGAACTTATGAGGCTTTCAAACCTGCTTTTGTACAACTGTGTTAGTGAAATGGCATCGTTTTCTCTTGTATCAGAAAGAATATACCTAACAATCAAGCTTCAGGCAAAACAAATGAGGGTTAACAACGGTAGCGTGGTTGTGACGCTGACTGCTTTTAGATGTGGCTTATCAGAGTATCGCCAGTCTTTGAGACTCTATTAAAGCACGTGCTGAAACAGAATGATATGAATATGCCCTGGTGTTTGGGAGTACTGTTACGCTCACTCAAAAATCTCTCTGATGGTGGCGCATGTGTTTCATCATTTGGCTCCGTCAGCTGGGACTGGTCATCTCTCACCTGTCATGGTTTATTTTCTGAATTGTTTCTTTTTGACTCCGCACGCTTTTATCGTGCACGTCTTTCTACATCGTTCTCACAAATACTTATAATTTCAATAAGAACAATGTATTCCACAAACTTTGTAACAATTGATTGATTTAAGAGTATCCGTGGAGTTTCTTGCACGTTCTTCTCCATAGAGATTTAGGCTCTGGAACGTGATGATAGCGTCATCTCCTTGACTAACCAACCTGGACAATTAAAAAAGAAATAAATTATTTGGGTTGAGTTGAGTAAAAGAAATGCACCGGAGCTAACATTCTTAGTCTGTCAATGTCATGTCAAAGTTAATATTGACGCAAGTATGACAATCGTTTCTTGCGTTGGCCTCGGAAAATCTTCCCTAACGAGCCCAAAATAATGTAAAAATTCTCACACGTACCTATACATAGGGAAGCTATGTAAAGAAAGCAGACACGTGTATCCAAAGCAATCCATAATCGAAAAAGTTTTTCATTAAGCAACGTTGTCATGTCAGTTGTTTGGATCCCAACGATCAGATAACTAACCCTCAACAGACCCTGATAATTGAATTCAATAACTGACTAATTTATTACGTCCTCGTGAACGATAGCATCTTTCATTTTAGACGATTTCTAAGTACACACTTTCAAAGAAAAAGAGACCTAATTGTGAAGTGTTGAAGTTGGTTTCAAGTTAACCATGTTTTGGGGTTATGACGTTTTGAAATGTTCATAAAAGGGTTTGTATGAAGGTTTGTTAGTTAGGTTTTGACAATGGGCTCATGATGGACGATTTTAATGACATTTCGGATAGCTACTACTGGTTCGTTTTTTATTTCCTCAACAACAGTCTTGAATACTTGTTTTATAATTAGAAGGAAAGCTGTTTACAAACAAGTTCACTGTCTGCAAAATAGACATAGTTAAAAAATCAGCGAATAAAAGATCACACATAATTCATGATGAGCCGGTTGAGTCATTTCTTTATCTTCAGTTGTCTTCAGGAGAGTCCTATTTTTAGGCAAGCTTTAAGGCGACGCGATAAAGAGCCAGCGCGTTTTCATAGACTGTTTTTCTATCTGTAGAACTATTTTAGAATACCTAATTTTAATACACAGTGTCACATCACTGTTGGTGTTGTCACCTCCCAAGTCGAACGCTTAACCTGGACAGGCCCTTACATAACATCTACATACCAATTGAGTATAACAGACTATAGTTCACAATATTCGCAATTTACTCATATTAGGGATTGTGTTTACGTTGAACTTTTCAAGTATTCTGACCCTTTCATTTAAATAGAAAGACATAGAGTTGCTGGCTGCTAGATATGACTTCACAGTTTAAAATAATATTCTACTACGTCAGCCTTTCTATTAGTTTATCTTTTTCCAATATTTGCCACTATAGTAGCTCTAATGTGTTTCCTGCATGATCCCTATGGAGTAAATTAGAAGTTATGATTTTTTTTCTTACTACTACGCTGTTATATTTTTATTAGGTGTCATGAAGTTTCATTGCCGTAGCGCTTTTCTAGTTGTTGTAACTGCTGATAATGTCCTGCAGGAGTTGTGTGACTAGAAATACTTTGGCGTGCCATACATAAAAATCTTGTCACTGTTATGTTTTCTTTGATAATGATGATGATTTTGAATGATGATGTAGAAATTTGATAAATAAAACAAAGTTTTTGCAGTCATTAACTGATTTAAAATCATGGCACCCGGATTAAAAAGTTTTATAAAATTCTTCAAACTTATGAACCATTCAGCAATGTCCCTTCTAGAAAACTCTACATCAACTCTTCCTAGCTAATAAAGCGGGCTATTCACGTACCTTCTTTTTATTTGGATCGATCAAATTCTCAGAGAGCGCAGTGTTTGGTCGTGCGATCATGCGGCAGAGACAAAAATGGCGGGCCCTTGATTACAGTGGGGACTTTTAATTGATCGGCGAGATTTTTTGAGTTCAGGGGGAGATTTTTTTCTGCGTATGTGGCTTCCCTACCACTAGGTATGTGTTTAGATATACCGTAACTGCAGTGTTTTTATGAGTTGAGTATGGAGTTAAATTCAAAAAGGAAATACTGATGACTTTGGATTTTTTTTTCAAATCAAATGAAAATCATTTATTTGAATAAATAAGGTACAGAAGGTTGTTAAAATGTGCACAATTGTTATTGGTTTAGGTCATCTAATACCCAAACCACAACGAAAAATAAACTCACTGGATTTTGGAATAAAAATTATCGCAAAATTATCAAACGTGCATTAGCTACTACGAGTATGATTTGTTAAATTAATTTTCAATTGCCTGTCATATCGCTTGACTTCCGTTCCGTTTAAAATCTTGTGACGAGGCAATAATTTGTTTCCGAAAATAGGGAAACAGACTGGTTGGCGTTTTAATTATTATTCTCTCATTTTGACAAGAAATACCTTTGCTGAGGAATTAAAAATATATGTTCAGCATCGACAGTGTGTTTAGTGCATATAATGTGCCATCTTTAATTAAGTATCATATCTTCGACTGGACTATAAAAATCGAAAAAGTAAGTTAAGCACAAAAATTTACTGCAACAGTTATAAAAAGTGATAAATAATCTTCTAGTATTCCTTGTAACTTAAGACAGATGTCTTATTATTGTGTTATTAGGTCCCATAGAAAATGTTCATAGTTAAATTAAAAGGCGGGCTCGCGAAGTATAAAGACACGGGTACTATTATATCGCATTTGTGGAGCACGCTGTACAGGTGACTTGTTTGTTTCTAAGAAATGTATTTAATTTAAAGGTCTTGCTCATAATCCTTAAAAAAAATGGTTTAACAGTGAAGGCCGTACCAAAAACCTGTTTAATAATAACCATTTACTATAAAGACCTTTGAGTAAGCTTTACAAAATAATGTGGATGAACCACGTGTCCTTTCATAGGCTCATGTCAATTCCATAGGTCCATAGGCAAGACTTTTCAATAATCATTGACGCTGAGTAATTGTCTTCTTGTCTATTAGGGATTTTCGTAACTTTATTTAATTTTTAAGAATTTTAAATTTTCTCCTTTTTTTTTTACCTTACTGCTTCAGGAGGTTTTTGTAATTTGTTTCTCCCAAAGGTCTTATTTTTTGTAAAATGAACGTTTGCTGAGGGGGCCTGGTAATCTGTGTGACAGGATTTCCTAGTACAGATACCAGTCTCCCACAAAGGAATATTTCTATCTAATATATAATGTTACTTGTAAGGCACCTTTGTGAAAGAGAAAATAAAAATGTTTATTATATTATTCACTACTAAAAAAACCATCTACCAAAATACTTAATCCAAACACCACCACCACTTGGTATCCAAAAATACAAACAAACTTTCCCCACACGAACTACGACAAAGTCCAATAAACGAACAATAATCTACCGGAAAATCAGTCGGTCTCAACCAATTTGGGCGACAATAAAGCAATTTGACGAGAAACGCGCGACACTTTGATTAATTGTCGGCGCCGGTGTCGCGATGTCGCGCGGCTGGTGCCAGTCGCGTCGTGTGAACGCGGCCTTATGGCGGCTGGTTGTAATTTACGTGTTCATTATTATTGTTGTATTGGCTGGTATTTTTTGGAGTGATGTAAGAAGGTCATTGTTTTTTTTTAGGAAATGCAGTGACATTGGAAATTACAACTAAAAACCGTCTTCTGATAGGTAGGCTTCACCTACGGATTTTAAATCTTTGTAAGTATAACGTGCGTAGGTGCGTGAGCGTGCGTGCGTATGAAGATAGATAGCTCTTTAGTTAACAACTCGTTTCAGCATTATCCCTAACCTTTGCTGCAAACTACAAGTTTACAAAGCCGCACATAATCAAAAAGGACAACAAACAGCAGTGTAATAATAAGTAAACAAAGGTTGGAACTTAACAATAGACGTAACAAATACACTCCTCACAACGTTATCCACATATTACTTAACAGATCTACTAGTTGTTAGAAAGAACGATATAAAAATAAACAGAACTAAGGTAAACATTACTTAATAATTAGGGTTCTGATCACTTAAAATAGTAACTATTTATTTTTTTAAATTTAGCCTTGCTGAGAAATACTTAGGTATATAATATCAGTTGAGTCAAACTGCCTATTGTAGGTGTCAACTAATCGATGCAGCGGTGATCGTACGCCTGTGTTGGTTCTACAAAAAGTTGCAATATGCGCAAAATATGTTATAAAGTGCTGAATTTATTGCATTTTAAAACGAAATGTTCAACCAATTTATCATTCACACTCATTTCATAACAGCTTGTACAAAACCCAAACGAGGAATTACTAGCAATAATCTCCTCGCTCCCACATCTGCATATTCCCAACATAAATTGATTAATTTTACCATTAATTGAGCATGTAAACACTGCAAAATGTACATTGTAATTGTCACAGGGCCGGTTCACGTTGACGCGACATCGCCCGCGGCTTCGCCTGTTATCGCTGCAATTATGCAAATTCATCGTTGAATTACCGCGCGGGCGTGTAATTGTTTCGGCGAGTCGCGACGCGCGACGCGATGCCTGTTAATTTTCTCGTTACAACCGTCACTTAAGTGTGGACGCAGCCTAATAACGCGGTTCGGGACACTTCAAACTTCATACAGTTATTATTAAGGTGATCGAGTGCTCCTTAATGGGAAACGTTTTTATGACTTTTTAATGTTATTTATTTTTCGGTTTTATTGAGTTTTAAGATGAATTATTATGAGAAATATAAATGTAAGAATTATTTAGTGTATGAGTCTTTTAGAAAACGGTTTAAGGTAATGTTTGTTTTATATTTTTAATGTGTTTAAATCGCTCGTTTATGACAAAATTCGCGCACGTATTGGCCAGGGATTTATAGCTCAAACAAAACAAAGTCTACTACTTACAATTTGCATTTAAAATGGAATGAAAAATATATGCCGTACATCAGTTCTGCAATAGCAATATCAACTTTACCGACAAGAATAAGGATTGCATCTGTCAAACCGCAAATAAAAGACAATTACACAACATATTACTCAAAACGTACCAAAAAGGTCAGAATAAAGCCTAATGACGATACATTAAATTTATTGAAAAATAAGGCTTTCTCCGCACGCGACAATCGTATGTCGCGCGTCAACCGCAGATCACAATAACGACCAGATGACGTCACATGCGCAAGCGCCGACGAAATCGACCGCTAATTGTGAAACGTTAACCACAATGTACGTTAAATTATGTCGAATTTATGACATTTACGCGAATTATTGTCGATAATGACGACTGTTGACGATGCTCATTCATGTCACGCAATTCAGTTTGTATTTGGGGTTTCTTTTTTAAAACTGTTTGGATGATATTAAACCAAACAAATACAACATACTTTAGAGGTATACGGAACAAAGAGTATTGTCCCGCAAATTTCTCTTGGGTAGGGAGGACCATCCGACCATGTGGAGTCTGGTGGAGCTACCCAACGCGGCTCTCTATGGTGTATGGGCATCATCTGCCTAGCCTTTTCCCAACTATATTGGGGTCGGCTTCCAGTCAAACCGGATTCAGCTGAATACCAGTATTTTACGTGGAGCGGCTGCCTACCAGACCTCCACAACCCATTAACTGGGTAACACGGTACTCCTTGGCAAGACTGGTTTCAGATTATCTGGCTTCTGACTATCCGTAACGACTGCCTTGTGCCGTGATTCTGACTATGGTGGTTCTGTATGGTGTCGGACGAAAAGAATAGCACTATCACTTCCCGTGGGTGTCGTAAGAGGCGACGAAGGGGCACACCAGAGAATAGGCAGCAGCATTATCAGTGCATTACAACAGCTACACTGCGATCGCCAACTCGCCTGCCAAGTGTGGCGATTATGGCAAATCACCCCTCCTCCTTGGGGGAGGCCTATGTCCAGCAGTGGACGTGTTTCGGCTGATATGATGATGCCACGACGCGGCGACGCCGACGGTTTTTATCGAGCTGTTGTATGAACAAGCAACGGGGGAACATATTTCCAGGACTACCGGGACCTATTCGAAGACTTGGTCTACCTCTGTGGCAAATTCATCCAAATCCGTTAAGCCTTTATAACGTAAAGGGGTACCCAACCAAAAAATAAACTCACTTTCACGTTTAAAATGTCAGGTCTCACTAATTACCTGAGGCTGTAGACAAGCGACATTCTGTTAACTGTGGCGAAAGCAATTTGATTGTCAAAACGTCAAAAATGTATGGGATTGATGAAAGCTCACGAAATGTCACGTGATCAATCCATATTATTATTATTTATTACTAGTTGCCGCCCGCGGCTCCGCCCGCGTGATTGTCGAAAATTATCCCAAGGGAACATATTTCCGATATAAAAAGTATCCTATGTGTTATTCCAGACTATAATCTACCACTGTGCCAAATTTCATCAAAATCCATTGAGTAGTTTTTACTTGAAAGAGTAACAAACATCCATCCATCCATCCATCCTCACAAACTTTCGCGTTTATGATATTAGTAGGAATCACGTAAAAATTATATATTTTGGCATTTCAACAGTCAGAATAGCACTTTGTGTCAATATCAAAGCCTAAAATACCTACGTACATTAAAAAAAAAACTATATAAAACCCACACACACACGCACAAACAAAAATCGCGCGACAGCAAGAAAAAAAAACGTAAAACTGCCGCCATATTTGAAACGAACATGCAATTAACCCTTCGAAAGCGCCCGTTCACAGCCCTTTGTTAACCCTTTAATACTACCCATTGTGTCAACTGTCATTCCCGGTTTGAATTAAAAGTGGGCGGATTAATTTTTTTCCTGCCCTCAGTAAAAATAGTTGGAACCGGGGTCATGAGTGGGTAATAATAAGGTATGTGAAGTGACAGGCATTTAGCCATCTTTTGAGTTGTTTAGTAAAAAATGTATGGTAAGTGCTTATTTGCTGAAAAGGGGGTTTTTCTATGGTGGTTCTACTCGTAGTTTGCATGGCGGATTGTTTGGTTTGTTGTTGGGAGGTTTAATTTTGATTTTGAGGACCAGCGTAGCGTAGAGTGATGATAGGGTATTTGCCACCGCAGCCTATACTCGTGGGCTTAGAATAATAACTAATAACGCATAGAAGCCGCGTCTTGAGCAAAACACGAGCGAAATCGTGTGTCCACTTTATTTTCTTTGTGTTGTTCGAACGGGTTATTATTCAAAGCTCGTGGGTTTACTAAAATATGATTTACTTAACGTCTGGGATTTATTTGGATTTATTCTCTCTTCTCTTCTCTTCTCTTCTCTTTTAAAAAAACGTTGCCCCACTAGGAATTTCTCCTGAATCGTAGGTGCGTTTACAAACATACAAAGTCACATACACAAACAACCAGATCCGGAACAACGTACGTAACGTACGTTCTTTCTGGTCCCTTCTTGGTAGAACACAAGGGGTTGCACCTGCTTATCGGTCGATATCTATACTAATATAATAAAGCTGAAGCGTTTGTTTGAACGCGCTAATCTCTGGAACTACCAGTCTGATTTGGAAAATTATTTTTTGTTTGTGATCTAATAGCTTCATTCATGAGGAAGGCTATAAGGCTATACGGGAACGGGAAAAAAGTGATATACGCGTACGAAGTCGCGGGCAAAAGCTAGTTAGAAATAAAATCATTCACTACGTAATTGTTATTAACCATTGAAATTCAATTAAAGACAGACAAAAAATAACTATGACCTTAGGATTTACCAATTCTAGAGTACACCCAACCTCACTTATACCTGCACACTTACGTAATTCAATATGATACCTAGTCTACACTGTTCAAAGTGCACACTATCGGCACAACGTCGTGCAGTGAGCTGAGCTCAACTGTAGCTCAAAGTAATGACAGACAGCCGCGATCACGCGACGCGCGTGATGTGTACCGCGTGTGTACACGCCTTAACTGTTGTGTGGGTAGCGTTAGCAGGGAAAGCAACAAAAAGTAAAATATTTCATAGATAAAAAAATAACATACAAAAGTAAATAGTTTCGTAAACCTAATCGGTGTAGTCTTTTGAACCCTAAGGTTGACTGGTAGCTGCCACTGTAGATTAAGTTTAAATAAACATAATCTAGTTTTATCTACGTAGCTGAAAATAGCAATGTACCTAGTAATAAAATCAGGGTGTTTATTAATTGCCAATCCAAGATAAAAATCCCAATAAAAGCGAAAACTTTACTTTAAGTAACTTACTTTTACAAGCTTTTTGTTAACTTGCTACATTCGTAATTTCGTATGTGTGTCCGTTTATAAACTATTATGTATATATATTCACTTTCAAACTCTTCCTGGCATACGATTAATCACTTATAAAGCTTTTGAGACAGTGCAATAATCTGTTGCTTTACTGTGCAATAATATTGTAACACCAGCGGACTCACGCTAGTGCTACTTATGATATTATTATAAAATAAAACTACGTTTAAGATTTAAACGTCATAATTTATTTTGGCATCTGCCTTCAATGAACGTTGGTACCGGAGTGCCAAAAGAAAACAAAACATATTTTTATATTCCTATTTCAAATTCTCTTTTACTTTTCGACAGACGCTTTCAAAGCGCTACCTTGTCTGCCAGAGACCTGGAGCCAAGGATATCCTCGTCACAATATGTAGCTTTCCTGGTCTGGTGCCTCTAGAAGGAAGCCATAGGAACTCCTCAATCAAATAGGTTTGTACCTGCGTGTTTGAATATGCATTGAAGTGATATTACCATCTAATATTAAGAGCTTGCTTTATAACGATTTTAATAATACTTTTTAGTTTCCAAGCTTGCCGCTTTTAATTCCTAACGCCTTCACAACATCTTCCTAGTTTCAGCTCGCTGTCAGATTACAGTCTTCGAAACTTTCCGCTTTGTCTAAAGCATAACTCCAAGTAAAATAAAACGGACTTTGTTTTGCAAACCGTACAAAAAGTTGGAGAGGTTATCTCAGCTCCCATTGACAGTACATAATTGAAATTATTATTTACTATGATTAAATAACAGTTCGCCGTTACTGGATGACTGACGTGCATTTGCTATACACGTAACTTTGGAGAAGTGTTTTATAGAATTTGCTTCCCTGTTGTGTAAGCTAAGTGTGTTTTTGAGAATGCATGGTAGGTATGGGCTTGATAGTATTAATGGGTTATTCGTCTGTCCTTGTTATGCAAAGCAGTTCTGGATGACGCTAATTCACTCTGGTTAGTCTTGCGAATGACACAAAATAGTGCTGCCGCAGTTTAGATTTCAAAACGGGTAATCCTTTTTTAATTTGATAAAAATACAAAAGGCCAAGAATTATTTTTTTTGGTATTTTTTTTTTCAAATTGAGCCAATGACAAGTAATTGCAGTCTTATCTCTAAACTGTTAAGCACCTGCTTATAAACCAAATTATTATTATCTATAGTGAATTTTGCTAATCACCCGTTCAACGCAAATGCTTAAGTATTTTTTAAGAATATATCTATGGATCAACGTATTCAAGCCAGAATTTTGGACCGTGGGGTCCGAGTGCTCGTGCGTTATATGTATAAAGAGCTTGCTAAACGCTTAGATGACATTTCGCGTGACCCAAAGGCTGGCTTTTACCTCGGACAGAGGATAAGCATTGCTATACAACGTGGCAATGTCGCCAGTCTTTCGGGCTCACTTCCAGTCGATAGCGATGCCGACGAATTTTTTGACGCCATATTTTAGTTAGGAGTTTTTATTTTTATTTTCAGTGTAAGTATATAGTTAGATTAGTATTTAAAATATGAAATTCTCTGTAAATGTTACATAAATATATTTTACAAGCCAGAATTTTAGTTTAAAATCTTTCTTACATAATTATAATATGTACCCATATTTTAATCACACACCCCCATAGAATGACGTCAACATCCAAAATGGCGCATCTCAGCATAATAACGGTTGAATAAATATGAATCGTTGTTCAAATAATAAGGGTTGAGGGGGGCAACCCTAGGACTTTGGGCAAACATCTCAATTACGGTGCTTATTAATTCAGGGGTGATTATTAATCAACGACTTTTGTCTCGGAGGATGTCTTGGGGAAATGTTTGTTTACTTTTTGAGGCTCCTGTCTTATCTCAGGGGACGAAGTTTGAGAACTTTGAAGGGGTTTTTTCTTCCATTTTTGTAGGGATTCCCTTGAAGCAACAGTTGAGGATGCAACCTTCCTATTGAACCTATATAAGAAAACTGAAAAATAATACTAAACTATGGACATCACTATCCGCCTTCGCTTTCTTATATTACGTAAAAGATCGGCTTCGACTTCAACTAGATGCAGCTAAACGCCAGTATTTTATAAAGCAACTACCTATCTTATTCTGGCCCTCGCAATCCAGTTACTGGGTTTTCCTTAAAGTTGCCAGACTTTCAGACTACAAATGACAGCCAGTACCAATAGCTTAGCGTCTTTGGACCTTCGGGTGCTCCTCGTCATCTTCAAATAAACCGACATGACAGTGTAACAAATTTTAGTGACCCCTAATATACACCAAACATCGCCACTCGTCGCCGATGCAAAAACTGAACATTTTTTCTAACCATTGCTCCTATAAGAGAGTCCAATAGCAGTCTATAGTCGCACATGAGCAATTGAGCATCCTTCTAGGCGTGGCCGCGATGCTAGATCCACAGATAAAATATTCTTAACACGACGGAAATCTGATGCAATTTCAGCTATCGTAACAAATCCACCATAGAACCTCACCTACGTATCTCCCCGTTAATATTTCGGCCCGTAAAGACATTTGCCAAAAGTGTTTTGATTTCAAATCTTTTTTAACCATTGCTCCTATATTAGAGCTGTGTTAAGCACGTTAAGCCGTTGGTCCCGGCTGTCATTCCATCTTTGGCAGTCGTTACGGATAGTCAGAAGCCAGATAATCTGACACCAATCTTTCCAAGGAGTACCGTGTTACCCAGTTAATGGGTTGTGAAGGTCAGGTAGGCAGCCGCTCCACGTAAAATACTGGTATTCAGCTGAATCCGGTTTGACTAGATGCCGACCCCAATATAGTTGGGAAAAGGCTAGGCAGATGATGCTCCTATATTAGAGCCTATAACAGTCTATACCTAAGCACCCTTCTTGTTAGGCATACTGCTAGATCCACAACTAAAATGTTCTTAACATGACAGAAATCTGATTCGATTTCAGCTATCGTAAATCGTAACTAACACAGAACCCCACGTATCACGGCGCTTATATTTCGGCCCGTAAAGACATTAGCCAAAGGAGTTTTGTTATCAAATCCGCCAGGTGGCGTTTCGCACGACACGACCATTACGTTAGCACATTTATTATCTAGTAGGTATCACACGACGACCGACATTTTGCTGTGTGGGTATTAACAAAACAAGCGGCGTTTAAATTAAGTAGATTAGTAGTAATAGCAAATTAGATGATCATAATTCAAGAATCTCCAAATTTTGTATGAGCCAGTCTCATACAAAATGTTCTTAGACTGGCTCATACTAAATTTTCTTAGAGTAGTAGTGTTTAAACTGGTATAAATCCGTGGTGTATAAGGACACAATGGGTTTGTACCCGTTTATACGCTTCTTTCTCTATCTGTACCGTATTTTGAATGGGTTTTCTCAAATTGTCCTAGCAAGATCAGCATTTTATCGTAAACATTCCTCTTTTATTAAGACGGGTTCACATTACTGCATTGTGTCGTATCATAGCCCTTTCGACGATGTTTATGAGCTAAAAACCTCGTCATGACGTAGCCTAGAATAGATTCGTTTGATAAGTGTATAAATCGCTTCGACACAACACGTAATGAGCCCACAGCTTTATTAAGCACGTTCACATCTCTACGAGTATACTTATTCGAACTTACTGAATGCTGTTTACAATATCATAATTTTTTCTTTCAGTGTAACTGAGTGGAATTTTACAAATTTTTAAGCAACATTCACTTTTGCATCTCAGTCACCTTCTGTCAAAAAAACCTTAATTTCCATACATTTTTGACAGATTGCGACTGACATGCAAATCCGAACGTTGCATTAAAATGAGTAGAATTGGCCCCAAGGTTTGACTACAAGGTAGGTTGTAACTAGCTCCTGATTTAATCAAAGCACAAAATACACTCGCCTAAATCTAATATATTTGCATCTTATCCTATAGTCAAAGACAACTTAATCAATCCATCTAGCAATTAACCTTTACAGTATTAACAGAGACATACACGTTACGTAATACTAATAGGTAACAGGATCAGCTAGCAATTTGCATCCTCCATTAATGAGGCCTCGTTAGTCATAGCAAGGGGATAGATTATGATGGTAACTGTGGTTTATTGATTGTGGATGAAAGAGTTTTCAGGGGAGAGGTGGACACGGGTATGAATAGAGTAAAATATGGAAGGAATAAAATGAATGAGTGTGTTGTAAAAGTAAAAGCAAGAGATGATGATATTAATCGTGACGTGAGAATCATCTTTCGAAATTAAAGGTTAAGGATATAAATAGAGTTAAAAATGGTATAGTGGTATATGTAGATAGAAGAAAATGGATGATTGAGTAGTAATCGTTATGGCTAGAAATGATGATACTAAACATAATGTCAGAAGAGTAAAAAATGTATATACTACATTAATGCGGCCTCCTTAGTCACGGTAAAGGGATAGATATTGATGGTAACTGTGGTCGTGTATTGATCGTTGATGAAAGAGTTTAAAGGATAGAGGTGGATACACATGTAGGTGAAGTAAAATTTAGTGATGGTGGTGATTGATCGAAGAATTTTGTGGTAAGAGGAATGGCAGGAGATGATGATATTTATCATAATGTGAGAAGAGTAAGAAAATTTATAGTAGGTACAGTAATGTGGCCTCATTAGTCAGATTGAGAGGATAGGTTATGATAGAAACTGCGATGCTGTGTTGTGAAGGATCGGAGTGCAGGATGTGAATGGAGTTAAAGATGGTAGTGGTACAGATGGATGGAGGAAAATGTATGGTTGTGTAGTCAGAGGAAAGGTAAGAGATAAAATGATCATGTAAGCATTTTTTCTGAGAAAGCAGACTGAGAACAGAGTAAACGAGAAAGCAAAGCAAGAATATAAGCAAATGGAAGAAGGCCGATCTTGTTCTCTCCTTAAGAGGAGTTGAATTTGGTAGATGGATAGGGCTTTTCCTATGATCCAAAATCCACCAAACAAACACAACAACGACAAAATCCATCTACCAAAGTAGTTTGCTGAATTAGCAAGACTCACTCCCATCTAGTTTAATAACGAATACTACCCCAAGGTACAAAACCCTTACCAAACCAAAGTCGAAAAAATATATAAAAGCTTTCAGTATCTAATCGAGCCCGCCAAAAATGTTCTCCCAAGTGAAATTTAACTTGTGATTTTAAACCACAGTTTAGGCGACTGGGTGTAAAATCAATTCGGTCCCTATCACCGGCAACCCGATACTACGGAACACCCCTAAGTCGCGTCACCCTCAATTTGCAAAACAAATTAGCACTCCTTGACGACCGACGACAGAATCTACAGAGGTATATACTGCTATAGATTCAAGTGTAGGCAGCCATTTTGGATTTACGGAAACAAAGGGGATTGATTTAAAGGAATCGATAGTACCACATTCAGGACAAAGTATTTTAAACAATTTTTTTGGACTTTAGAATACTAGGGCCTATATGTTATTTAACATCGTGTTAGTATTTCAGTAAGTAATTCAGTGGTAACCTTGCCCAACTTCATCTAATTTTAGAAGCTGTGCCACTATATCTGAACTATTTCTAAAACTCAGCTACCTGCGGCCCTTACAGCAAGTTTGATTAAAGCATCCAGATGAAAGCGTTATGTAGGTAAATGAATGTAATGTAATGATCTATGAATATCGATGAAAAGGGCTTTATGAAGAAGAATACGTAGAACTAGTCTTTCGTATCACTAATGCTAACAAAGTTATAGACGAATTCGATTAAAATCTTCAAGAAAAGAAAGTAATCAATGTTGAAGAAAAACGCAGGCAGACACTCCTCTCAATTTACGACTATTATACCACTCAACAAAAGACCACGAAACATAAAGTTTTGAGACATCATAACACAACGTAATTCTCATATTGCGTGTCAAAGACTGATACAAAAGTTTCATTATAGCCACCAATTTAGTTTGACCTGCCTCCCCTCCCGAATGTTACGAAGAAGGGGGGAATTAGTTCAAGGTGCCAGGTCTAAGGAGACTGGTTAGGGAAATGCAGTAATAGAATGTGTTCAAGTGATGGTGTTTTTAAGGCGTGTTTATGGCTTTGATTTTGTTTTGTCGTTCACGCGAATCTTTGATTTATTTTCTTTGGAATATGTCCGAAATTTGAAAAAAAGTGCTTGTTATTTTGTTAGTACAATTCTGAATCTTCAAGACAACTTTACCAATCTACAATTGGTTGGTCTGTCTTTGTGTTATATAACTATGTTTAATTTTCACGTTATAAAAATTACTTCATCAGTTGAAAATGTGCTAGTTTCTTCTGCAGACTTCATTATTGTAATTTCAGCCGAAATACGTCAACTACTACCGGCCGATTCTGCCGGACGATTCTGTAAACAAGTTGAAGTGAAAGCTTGGGTGAAGTGATCACGAGTTGAGCTCTCAATCCATACAATCAAGATGTCTCGTGGATTGACAGCTCACCTCGTCATCACTTCACCCAAGCCTTCACTTCGACATGTTTATAAAATTGACCGGCTGAACATAGGGTTCCTCCTAACTCTCATGACTCTACAATTACAACTCCTCCCGGTATGCGGTTGGCACTTTGGAACACATCGGACCCATCAATGATTTGATATTTTGCAGTGTCTCCATACTTTCTTGCAATTTATTGATTGTTGTTTTCTATGTATGTAGTAAGTTTCGTCAATTTAACTGAGACTTGAACTACGTAAGCGTTAATAGAGACTGATTTCATAAGACAGAATCAAAACTGAGAAGGAATCCCGCCACAGAAAGTAAGAGTAACACCAACAATCATATTTTTAACACCATAGACCCATCACCTGACCGGAATACCATAGCTAAACATGCGTGACATTACAATTTGACCACAAACAAGTTAAACACAATAAACAGAGGACATACGACAATGACATACCATTGATAATTCTATTCTATAGTTATTTTTTCTATTACCACCACACGAAAAAGAATATGCTAATTTTTCATGTCAATTTTTGTAACATAACTCCTCGATTTCTGCCAATCAAAATTCGGCTATGAAATTTATGTTTTAAGGTTGGATTTGGAGTGTTTTGGTGTTGTTGGAGTTGTTTTGAAAAAATATAAAGTATTGTTACCAATTGTCATGAATGTGATTTGTCACTTAGCTCTAGTGATAAGTAATATAAATGGTTGTGATAATATGTTTGAATGTGCAATAGATCATTGTTCGATTATTGTGCTTATGTGAATAGAATTGTACTTTTTAAGCTATTCAATGGAACATCATTTTAGCAGTTTGCAAAAGTAGGTAGAAAGCAATGTATTCTATTATAACTGATTCCCATATACTTTATTGGAAATGTAATACCATGCATTGTTTTTAAAATTTACAGGAATACAGGAGTATGAGCTGCGAAATAAAGTTGAGTTGCTTTTTTAACTTTGCAAATTTTATACTTATATTTGTTCGATGTGTGTTGTATGATGGGGTGACCAAGGCGAAGAAATAAATAGATATGGGCCCAAAAAGGAGATGAAAAATAACATGGCACTAACGCCAATAAAACGTAATAAGTGAAGATCAAAAAGAAATATCAAATAAGTGTGACCTCACAAAAACCAAAAAAAAAATCGAATCAAAACGACTCTACTTAAATGTCATCAAAAGCTTATACTATAAACCCTAAACTGAACCTAATCGAAAAATCAATAATCATCTAAATGACGGCAACATCAGTGATAACCCGTCATCCGCTCCGTGCCGGTCTCTTCGGCCCCCGGATAAAAACTGTTTTAACCCTTTAAGGTGCAGCTTAAGTGTCCAATTAGCGATGCAGTGTTAAAACGACTGCGGCGACACTTAGGGCCCGAATTTACACTCCGCGGGTACAAAGAAGTATTGATGCGTTTTTGTAGGGTTAAGTGGCGGTAGAGAAGGCAGGATATATGATTTGCATCTGTTTTAGTCATCTGAGAAAGTGTCTATATATTTGAGATACATCAGAATCTTTTTTGCTGTCAATCCTCATATTTAAAATTCTTCCGTTCCTGACTGAGTGACTGGCAGATAACGCATAGCCGAAACAACCGGTCGTAGATAACTAAAATTTGGCATGTAGGTTCCTTGGAAGCACGGAAGTGTAGGGGAGCACTAGAGGATTTCCCTAAATTCCTACGGGATCGGGAAAAAACGGGATATGCGCGTACGAAATCGTGGGCAAAAGCTAGTATAAAATATAAATGTTTCGTCCTAAACAGCCTTGATTTAGTGTACTATTTTATCCATGTGCGAGTTGCGAATTATGCAGAGTACGTACTGACTGTCATCCATCATCATTATTCAAGCTGAAAGACATCCACTACAAGAAATAAGTGCTACTCGTGTCATAGTAGCAGACTATACCAGACCATCACCAGATCATCGGCCATCGCCATCTACTGGGAGACAAATGGCTGGCCTTTCAAGAGTTCTCACAATGGTTCATGCAAACTATTAGAGGGACAGAGAAGACAATTTATTTTTTCATAGAAAGTGAAAAATTGTGAATTATTTTTCAGCTAACCTTCAAATCGTAGGTATTTTGCGTATGAGTGTTAATTTTCATTAAAATAAGTAACTCAATAAGGACCAACAAGTATTGTGAGCAGTAACCGCTATTAATAATTTCATGACCACACATAATTTCCTCATCCCAAAAGTATTCTCTGCCACATCTACGAGATTCTTAGCTCCCGAAAGCGGCACCACAAGGAAGACTGTCACAGTACAATGCAAAATGGCTTCTTTGTCTGTTGTTGTCCTTTTTAATTCGTGACTTATACGCGTCAAAGTGAATCACCCGGATTTTTACCGCTCAGAACAAACATGCCATTCACTCCCTATACCTTTTATCTTGTACATTTTGTACGTGTTTGTTTGTTTGCCGACTGCAGTATTAAGTTTGTTCACATGTTGTAAAGTGACCGCTTTTATTTGGACGACAAAAACTGCTGGCAAAGGGTTTAGAGTTGCGACTTTAAGAAATTGTCACGGTCTGGATTTTTGGTTTCCTGTGATGACTCAATGGCATGGCTATGATATAATAATTAAAGTTCATTGTAGGTCTCTTTAGAGTTGTTTATGACACTTTTTAGAATTCTGGAACAATAAAAGTCTGAAAATAAAACATCACTAATACAGCAAAAAGGTTTTTAAAATAACCTCCCTATTCATAAAAAACTTTTTTAACATTACTTAGTTAAAATTCTGTTCAAGAGATTCTAAATTCAAATTCTCCATAGACAATTTTGAATAAGGAATCTGCTTATCAGTATTTTAGCTATGTAATGGATAAAACGTTTTATGAATAAGGCTGTAAGTTTTTACACAAAATATGTAAGTAGATGATTCTAATATAAACCAATCTAATAAAAAAAACACAGTCTCATTTAAGTAGGTAAACTATTCGTGGTAACTATTTTACACAGTATCACAAAACTTAATAATTAAATCAGGCCTCATAAATAAAAAACCTCAGACATTTAATCAAAAACTCAACAAGATTAATTTCCTTAAATAGGTACACTAAAACATGTTATAATAACTTTACAACAATGCGTAGCTATGGCTAAAAACCTATCATTTTTAACAAGACATTACTAAAAAAGAGAGAACTTAAAACAGAATTATAAATCCTAATGTTTAACACAAAAGGAATATTTTCCAATGTCATCACGACCAATCATAGTTTTAACAAAAATTGTGCCAAGTTACAAATGCATTTCGTATAATCTTTTTTAATTATAAAGATATGACAATAAGGTTCCTTTAAAAAATTGTAACTGCAGAAACGACGTTATTCTCCGGACATAGTAAATACGAGGTTATAGTCATGGGAGACGGATTATATCATACTTTAATGGTGTGCCAACACCATATAATAGGCAATAAATCTACTAAAGTGCCTTTGATACTGTAATTTCCTTAAAGTTGGCATCTAATGTTATGTTATTTTTTTTTCATTTAAGTCTGTACTCAGTAAGTTGAGCTTAAGTTATTTTTGTTATCTTTTCAAACATAAATATTACATAAAACAATAGTCGTTAGTACTTAGTTAACGACTTCGAGATACATTTTACTAAGGCACATTTTATTATTGAAATGAAAACTTCTTTAGGCGCGTTGAGCACTTTTTGGGTGAACAAAAACCATGGAACTTGCGTCATCGTCACCGAACGCTTTAGCTTTCGCTTAGTTTTCACTTCTATCGGTAGTCCCCAAAGACTGCCCCGCATGTTATTTATTTATTTAACTACTATACTTATGAATTATTTGACTAAATCATGTTAGTCACATCCAAAGCAAATATATAAAGAAAACACCACAGTATAGTTAATTTACTCAAGTAAAAATGCAATCACAATTCCTAACCACGCTTTCAAGATTATACATAGGTGTCATTAAGTACGTACTTTCTGAATATTCTTTTTAATATTTTAAATTATTTTTTTTAGAAAATAACAATATAGATATGAACGTACCTATAAGAAATCTCTTAACAATACGAGTGTTTAGAATCGCATAGAACACAGGTTACAATCAATACCCATCCGTGCATAAAAAGTTCCCAAGTTGGGACAGCACGACAACAGACATTCTTCACAGATTGCACCAAATTTTTCCAAAAAGTCACAAAATAAAGAAACCTACACATTAACATGTCAAACGCAGCGGCACGTTTCAAAGTCCCAACTCTCCTCTTACAAAAACGCAAAACATTTTTTCCGCGTTCCAAATTCGAAAAAAATCGTCGAGGTTTGCAGTGGCACTATCGAGACATCTATTAGCGTGGTCGAGGCAAACTGTTTAAAAGCTACCGGAGTTGGCTATGTCAATGTTTGTCTGCTGCAAAGGGACTTAAGAATCCGTCGGGGTGGGAATTTTTTGTTTTATTTCTGCAAATAATTCCTAGTTTGGATTCGAGAGAGAATAATTATTATTGTTGTGTTTTAAAAGTGTGTTTTATTTTTGTTTAATATTTATCTATTTCAAAAAACAATCTTCTCCCAAGTGAAAGTTACAAAATATCAATTTACGAAATTCACCAAATATCTCATTGATTACAATTTTGATAAAATCAGCAACTATATATTAAAATAAAATCGTGTGAAGAGCTCCAAAAGAAAATGTATTGATAATTACTTGTTGAAAGTGTTAATGCATCATTCATTATTAAACGCCCACGTTTATTTCACGTACATTAAAATTGACGGGAGGTTAATTGATACGAACAGATTATTACTAAATTTTATAAAGTACAGCTGAATATTCATTACAGATAGGTAATAATATGAACAGTGTTATTGTTCGATTTACTAAAAACATAAAAACTGTTTTGGACTGAATAATGATGTAAGATGACGATATACTGGTCCAAGATACTTGCTAAACATTATAAAAATAATCTAAAAGCCAACATGGTATGTCAAAGCGCCACACAGCGGAGGTCCCAACCGTGTTCTAATCATTTCCACACACCAAACCGCGCTTTGCCGCACCACCGATATATACACTCCTTTAAAACTTCCTTTCACCTGAAACCATAACGACGTATCTCCATACTAATGTATTAACACATACGATCTTTTGGTTCTGAACATGTAAGTACAGGACTAATGTTGTTTAGACACTGCAGTGGTCAGACAAGACCACCATGATGTGTTTACACCCTAAGCTTTTACAGATTAGTGGCTCACTAGCTAGGTTTTAAAATAACAATAACGTTGTAATATAAGTTAAAGTAAAGATAGTTTACGTACCGGCTTTGAAAATGTTTGAAAAATTGTTCGTTGTTATAAATAAATGGACCACCTACGCGAACTTATGAGCTGGTGGTATGTTTAATTATGTTCATGAAATATTGAAACTAATAGTGTTTTCAGCATGTCATATTTTGTATCTTTTCTTGGGTTGAATTTCCTGTAAAACAATTGAGTCTATTATACATTTGTTTTCATTCATCTCTGGGACAATATAAGAGTTCGGCCATCTTTTAAAACGATCTGTTTTACTTGGAAACATCAAATATAGATTTAAAAGGAGAAATAAGAGCCCTTTGAGGAACGTTCTTGAACCGTATAAAAAATCACTAATTTCCGTCCATTTGACATTTATTGTTGCTGAGATAATTTGGCGACTAGAATTTGAAGGTTTTTAAATTACAAAAGTTGGCCTTCGGATTATGTATCTAATAGATTTATTACATCCAATACTGAAAAAAGTATTTAGTCATGTATTAGATACACATTATACTGTCATCATTACCAATTTTCATATCACCGTATAATCTGAACCATCCACTTTAATATCGTCAAAAACACATGACCGACCACTTATAAAATCGACCACCCTATCCACCCTGTTACATCGGAAAAATTGGTCCCACCCTTTTAATCAGACCAACCCCAGTAATGAAATCTGGGACGCCATTAAGGGATTAAAAATAATAACTACCCCATAAGCGGGGGTTGTGATTGGACATGAGGGTCCAGACTGCCCTCTTAATGAGCTCTTGACAGAATTTTGAGGGTTAACAGAGGAGTATGGGACTAATATATTTAAGAGGACATAGTTTTGGAACTTGTATACTTATTATTACTGTTTACCTAAAATATACTTGCTGAAAAACGATTGTATTCAGGCAGACTGCATCGTTTCTGAAGAAATGCAAAACTCGGTTCTGATCATGGCCTAACTATATCTTTTATATTGATATAGGTAAATAATTTCCGTCGCAAAATGAAAAAAAACTGTTTTGGAATAACCGAATAGATTGATGCTTTTATAACTGTTATTCTGTAACAATCTTACCGTGATAACTAAGAGAGATGACAATCCCTATAGTAGGCACCAGATCAATATGCAATAATGGTCATTGACCCACATACATTTAATGATTTTCTTAATATCAAAAACAGAAATCAAGACATAAAGCTGTCCTGCCGGTCGATTCTGTAAACATGTCGAAGTGAAGGCTTGGGTGAAGTGATCACAAGGTGAGCTGCCAATCCATATAATCAAGATGGAATGACAGCTCACTTCGTGACTACGTGACATCGTGATTATATGGATTGACAGCTCACCTCGTGATCACTTCACCCAAGCGTTCAATTCGACATGTTTATAGAATCGACCGGCTTAATCGACTTCTATCGTGATCCTTTACGTTCTCTAGTAATGAAAAACGCTTCATAATTTATTGTTCGGGTATCTACGAAGGAATATTAGAAAAAGGTTAATGAACTTTATTGCAAGTTTATCTGGCGCCTACCATAGTATCAATTTGGATGAATGACTTCACCTAACTTTTCACGGTGAGTTTTTCTAGAAACGACCGGTTGAACTGTCTTTCAGAAATTTCGATTAGATACAAAAACTCCATAAAAGTAGTTACCCTACACAAGGACTTTATTTTGGGCGTTTTTTTATTTTTGGACTTATTTCAAATATACTCCCTACAAGATTGGATTTTCATCACAAATCCTAGACCCCCAGCCCTGTATGTCCGTCGTATTTAATAAAACGAGACACAGGAGCCATGAAATCGGAGCCATCGGGCTATGGCGTCCCCTGTTTACCAATTAAGAGTTTTTTGTTTGCGCCAAACTCGTCGGGTCAGCGTTTTAATTCAAAATGTCGGAGGGAGGTTTTCGATGACGCTTTTACAATGAAAATAAAAATGAGAATGTGGATTGAAAGGTTCGAAGTCTCGTTCGAAAATATGATGCGTGAGGAATTTTCTGCCGAGGTATGTTAAAGTCGGAACATTTTTTCTGTGGCATCCTAAAATCGGCAGTCGTCAGGCAACCACAATGGCAGAGGCGTAGATTTGAGCTCTTTGTTAGGTTTTCGATATGTGACTGACCAACTTTTTTGCATGGACCTCCAATAACTTTGACAAAAGAGATCACACTGTCCTCAGACCTGTGTGGTGCTTTCCTCAAAAGGCATAAACATACATGGTTCTTATATGATTTGATTTGACCAATTCATTATTTTTGCAGAAGAAGAGCTCGTGGCTTAATATTATAACAGCCGCACGGGCCGATCTTTAAGGTTAAGCAAAGCTTGCCGAGGTTGGTCTGTGGATGGGTGACCATCTTAAAATACCGAGACACCTCCGTGCCTCAGAAAGCACATCAAGCCGTTGCTCTCATTTCTCACATCGAAGCCAGAAAATCTGACAGCAGTCTTGCCAAGAAATACCGTGTTACCTACTTAATGGGTTGTGGAGGTCTGGTAAGCAGCCGCTCCACGTATAATACTGGTATTCAGCTAAATTCGGTTTTACTGGGATTTAACCCCAATATAGTTGGGAAAAGGTAGGCAGATGATGATTATTTTTGTAGAAATTTTGTAAAAAGCCTGTATTCAGCGTCCAACAAAAAACGGCTGATATTTTATTAAACACCATTGCACTTCGATAACCCTTCCACCTCTCAAAGTTTAAGTCAAAGAAGAGCATCCATACGCTAATCCTTACTTTCGCTCCACCGCGTCACATACGCAAGCCGTAGAACTCACAAAGCGGTCTCTATACTCCTGAGATCCTGACGTAACGGGTCGGCTGGCGCCGCGTCTGTTAAATATAACCACGGTTAAGTCACAGGGGGATGAGCAGACGTCACCCGTTAAGCTTGTTGCCTAGAGTGCGTCACTGAGACTTGAGCAGTATCTGATATAGAGGAGTTGGATTATTTGGCTTCTTTGAGCCGAATGGTGCTAGCCCGTGCGTCATGTTCGTAAACGGATGCCGTCAGTTGGGACTGGTCATCTCTCAACTGCTCAACTTATTTTAATGATTTGTTGTTTACTTTGTTGTTTTTTTTACTCCGGACGCTTTTATCGTGCATTTCTTTCTACGTCGTTATCACATATTTATAGGTATGTATAATTTCAACAAGAATGATGTAACCATAACATTATAAAAAAATAAATAAAAGAGTGTCCGTGGAGTTTCTTGCACGTTCTTCTCCATAGAGATATACGCTTTGGAACATGCAAATTTCTTCATCTTTGACTGATCGTAAATGGTTTTATTGAAATAAATAATTTGAGTTTGCGTTTAAAACTTTGTCAAGATTTGCTCGTACAACTATCACAATACATTTTGAATCTTTTCACGATATTTATCGCTGATAGAACGTCAATTTATACCGTCTGGTTTAGGTGTATCTGAGAAATTCTGCTCAACTCAGTTGTCTCTACAGACAACTGAGTTGAACAGAATTTCGTGCGGTTTCTGCTTAATAATTGTCCGTTTGCGTTCGTTTACTATGGGGGTTGTTAATAGCAAGCAAAAATGCCTTAGTTTCCCCGCTTATTGTCTATGAGGTATAGATGTTTTCAGATGTATCGTTTCGAGAACATAGTGATTTAAAGTTAATCATTTTACTGTGGAATTTTTACTGCTCATACATTTGGCTCTGTCGTAAACTCGTGACACATAGCCACAACACAACTTTTGTCAGCGCTCATGTGGATAGAATGAATCCAAAAACGTAGACACAGTTGGCACACCTAAGTCACTCAATCACACTTCAACGCAAACTCCATACAATTCAACTTCAAAAACGAATCCAAACCTTACGATCTTGTCTCAAATGATCCTGGATTACCGTTCACATGCCTATCGATACTATCCAATGTAAAACCAACCTCCTTACTTCAAGACAGAGTTTAATTTCCGTTAAATCTTTTGCCTCAGTCACTTTAACGGCTCTATTGACACATGTGATGATTTTATGCCTGTAAGTTTATCGTCTAGTTATCTTAGGAATATCTTTGCTCGTATTTAATATGTTATAGTGTAACAGTTTCAGTGAATGTTATTTACTGAGATAATATTGGATACTTCCTGTTGTATCTTGGCGGTTTTAGAACGTCGTAAACTTTAGGCGTATGGGTAGGTCTGCTAACTCTTCTCAAGGGATTAAACTGGATTTTCTTCCTGTAATTGGCACTTGTCTTAACTTGGTCAGGATAGTTTTTTTTTTTTCATTTTGTAGATGAAAACTCTAGTAAACCTATGTCCATCCATTTGTTCGTCCGTCCGTCAGTGGGCTGTATCTCATAAACCGTAAAGGTAGACAATTAAAATCTTCACAAAATGTGTATTTCTGTGGCCGCTTTATTAAAAAACTAGGTTTTGCCCGCGACTTCGTAATCGCATATCCCGTTTTTCCCGTTCCCGAATATCCTTTGGCCTTCCTCATGAATGTGGCCGACTGGTAGTTCCAGCGATTAGCGCGTTAAAAAAACAAACACTTCAGCTTTATTATATTACTTTACTAGCTTCTGCCCGCGACTTCGTACGCGCATATCCCATTTTTTTTCGTTTCCGCATGTCTTATAGCCTCATGAATGTGACTATGATATACAAAAAAAAAATCCAAATCTGACGGGAAGTTCCAGATTTTAGCACGTTTAAACAAATAAACAAACTCTTCTGCTTTACAGTAGTATAGATAATACAAATTAAATTAAATTGAAATAAAAGGGGACAAGAAACGTGACTTTTCCGGTTTTTGGTACCTTTACGTGCGACTCCGCCTTGCGCTAGGTCGGTTTTTTTTTTCCATGCGAGAAACTAGAATATATCGAATTGGACCATTTCTATACGAGAACATGATCCTGCAATGCTCTAGTTAGCTTGTGCCAAGCCTGGAAACTAATTGATTACAATCTTAGCTTAAAAAACTATGCACACAATCGTAAGTTTATTTCGATAAAAATTAAAATGCGTAGGTCCGTTACCGCCATTGAATGGTCTTTGGATACCAAAGTTAGCTGAAGAAAAGGCTTGCACAATGATTGTGTACCAAAACAAGTACAAATCTGGGGGTCTTCTTGGCAAACGTGGTTCATCGTCGACCACATCTTCGCTTCAGTCAAGTAAGATACTACTTTCTCACTCGAAACAGCCGGTCGATTCTGTAATAGTGTCTCAAAGTGAGGGCTTGGGTGAAGTGATTACGAAGTGTGCTGTAATTCCATCTTGATTACATGGATTATGATGTCAGCTCACTTCGTGATCACTTCACCCAAGGCTTCACTTCGTCATGTTTACAGAATCGCACTGCAGGAGCCTATCGGGACAAACGGGAGCGTTTCAATAATAACTAAGAAATCCATAAATTAAATTCTCTTCATCCAAGCATGCCATCAAAATTGCAAATCCAAAAACGCAATTGCAGCCAGTTCGCACATAGCACCCTATGTGTTCACCCCCGTCAGTACATGTGTACTGAAGGGATGGTACAAACACTATGGGGGTGTAATTCCATCATTCCCATGACAGCACCCCGAATCTAATTGAATTCATGGCCATCTCGTGTCATCGCGGATGGTGCTATGCGATATGGAGATAGTGAACATGAAATGCAAATTCGGGCGTAACATACTACTAGTCCTACTTATCTATCTACCTATCTACTTCTACTATCTACTATAACATCACACTAATATTATAAAGGCAAAAGTTAGTGAGTGTGTGTGTATGTTTGTTACTTCTTCATGCGCAAACGGCTGGACCGATTTAGATGAAATTTGGTATAGAGATTGATTGAGCCACGGGCGGCAGCTAGTTTAGCCTTAATATAATAAATGCGAAAGTTTGAATGTTTGGATATATGGATGTTTGTTACTCAATCACGTCAGAACGGCTGATCGGATCTTGATGAAAATACAGAGGTAGTTTATAGTCTGGAATATCACATAGGATACTTTTCATCCCGAAAAAATGTTGCTTTGGAATAATTTTCGAAATTCGCGCGGGTGAAGCCACGGGCGGCAGCTGTTATGAACATGAATGAAATGAATCTTATCGTCAAATCAATAGATACCTAGCTCTAACGTCGTTTAAATCATAAGTTGGATTCCAAGAACTAAATATTTTTGAGCCAACTTATAATGAGGGTCGATTCTTAAAGATTTTATAAGGTTATTAAGGAAAACGAACTGAATGAAAGTGTGAAATCTGCATACTGTTCTGATAACATAGGGGAAAATGAAAACGTACTGCGGTGACCCCAAATTACATGGACAACAGCGGCACGATGATAATATGGTCTCAAAAATCTTTTAGAGACTTTATGATCAGGACGCCCCTAAAATATGCGTGGGGCACTTCTAAGAAAATCACGTTTTCTACACTAAGTTTCGTAAGACAAACCCAGTATATTTTTCTAAATCTGATCTTAAAGATCAGACCTACCTACTGTTTTTTTAAGGATGCGAAATCATCACAAATGACTTCTTCCGCTCTAGGTGGAGTGGAAGGGGGCGTGTCAGACTCTTACTGACTAAAACCCATCCGCGTTCCTTTTAAAGCCCTGTGTGTTCCAGGGCCGCGGTGACTCTTTCGAACAAATTCCGCAACCCTGGCAGTTCCGCAACCATGGCAGATGTACCTACCTACTAACTGTGTTTCTTCAGCATAAAACCATCCACAAAAATATGACATACTACCCATAGCCTATAGTAATCCTCTTGCTAAGTGCACTTGTCAATACCGACCATGGGGCACACATCTACCCAGCGATCTATTCAAATATTGCTCACAAAGTTTTAAACACTGTCCACAAAACAGCAAAATCAATTTTATCTCAAAGCAGTAAAGTTGAGATTTGATGAAACAGTTTTTGTAGAAGGGTAGTTTAAAAATGTTCCGATAGTTTGGCCGGGGAAGGACTGCCATTTTGTAATCCTGACGCTAAAGTGCACTTTGACAATACTGAGGGGTAATTACTGGGTATATGTATGAAGTAGTATGATTGTCGGAGTATGGGAAGATTTTTAATAACAGTTTTTTGTGTGGTCATGGTTCTAGTAATAAGGTAATGAAAGCAGCAAAGGAGTGGAACTCTCTGCCTGCGTCTGTGTTTCCGAACGCATACAACCCTAATCACTTCATAATTAGAGTGAAAAGGCTGGGTAAGTTCGCTCCATCGTCGTCTTTGTCTCTGTCATCTATGACCTAGACTAGAGTCAAGAGCAACCTATCTCAAATTAAAAAAAATGCACTCTTTGGAAGTTTAAGCATGCAAGTGGCATCTTCGTCAAGTCTAATTTTTTTTAAAGTGCTATAAAACCGTCGCAGCGTCGGGAAGTATCTGACATCGAATAAACGCTCAACATCCTGCTATCACAAAAATTGACCCAAAATTGCTGTGAAGATAAAACAATATCTACGAAAACACATAGTGGCATCGCACCTTTACACGGGATTCTTGAAACAACTGAAAGGATACATACAGAACGGAGACTTTAATACAACCAAAAAGGCATTACAATACCCAAAACCCAAACACAAAAGCCAAATATTCCTCAATCGACCACACTCAATCAAAAATTGATCAGACAGACTCTGTAAGTAAATTAAAACGTAAAATTGCAAAGTAGCTGGAAGAAAACGAACGATTAAAGTTTACACAGCCATTAGCAGTGTTCAGGCCTTCACGACTCGCTTCAAGAGGGTCGGCAGCTACGGAATTAAATGGCAATCGATTACAAGTAGCACCAGCTATTGGGGAAAATTAACTGCACACCCGTTCTTGATGGGAGATTAGAACCAAGAAAAAATGTCGTGAGAAAAAAATGGGCTAAGAAACTTGTTTTTGTTTTAATTGTATCTCCGTGACTTGAAATGTCTTAATGTCGTTAAATGAGACTATGTCATCTTTGGTAACATAATTCCTAATTTGTCATTCAAGATTTTGGATTGGTCCATTTTTTGGCTTTGTAGATAATTTTACGATTTCGTATTGGTAATAATAACCGTTCGGTTTTATGGAAAAGTTATAATGTTTAACCTTATTTGGTATCAACTTATAAATTATTCATATTCTCATGAAATATAGGACGTATTTCACTAGGACTACTTTGGGAAAAAAAACAGCGTCCAATCTTCCAACCATACCGCGACCCCAAAGATCTAAAGAAGGAAATATCCTAATTAAATATGGATGCAACGTAATGAGTTATGCAAATATTGTAGACGGTGGCTAACGATTGGGGAGGTAGGGGAAAACTCCACCATCGAGGGGAGAGAGGGGGGAGATAGATACTTCGATTCGACAGTACCGTTGGATGAATCATTTCAAGTATTTACTTAAACAATCTTTGGTATGCTTTCTTTGAAAATTATATTGAAAGGGTTGCTCTGAATTACTTTGTTTGCAATATTTTTAAGGGTAAGAGTTTGCAATTTTGATAGAATTTGAAATGGTAAAGTCAAATTAGAGGGTAGGCGGAAGTTCTATAATTATGTTGGGTTAGTTTTGCCCAGGGGTTTGCTCAAAGGTTACATGATTTGGAAAATTGATGCTGCATCTCTGGTATTGGGCTTTTGTGGCATAAACATTCTCGCAATAAATATAGACGCAAAAAGGTTAATGTAACCAGGATTTTTGTAAACATAAAATGTTTTAAAATAGTGTCCGTGGAGTTTCGTTCCATATAGATCTACGCTTTGGAACGTGCAAATAGCTTCATGTTTTTGACGGACAAAAGTACAATGTTAATGGTTTATTTGAAATAAATGCTTTGACTTTGACTTGACAAGAATAACGTTTTCTGACTGTCTCATAAAGGGTTATTAAATAAGACCTAAGAATAAGAAAGTAGGTGACAAAGCACGCTACACGGAGTTTGTACTGTAACTTGTCTTTAGCTACATTTCGACAATTATGTCAAAAACATTAGTAAACATTAGTTTTAAAGCATTTCCAAACAGATGAACCACAAGCTTGATAAGTCTAGCATACCTTTTATATGTACCTACATATTATATTCCTATGTATACACATTCATACACATTGTTTCAATTATATCTGTTTATTCTTTTATTTACTTTATTTAGATAAAATTTATATATAAATGTATGCATATGAATATATTAGATTGATTCAAATGAACCGCCACCCGTCCGTTGAAAGGTTCATTAGAAAACCAGCGTCAGAGAGCATCAGTTTGTCTGACATGTCGTTGAAATGGACCTTTTTAGTGCACCCGTGAGACACACACACTTGGTTCTTAGCATACCTACAGTTCTTTTTTTTTCTTTTTTTTTTCTATGTACCGTGCGTGCTTCATGTAAGTGCTAAATAAATGTTACTCTTTCTTTCTTGCTTTTTTCTTTCTATTATATAACATATCTACCCATTCCCAAATCTGTGAACCAAATAGCGCATTACCCAACGAAAAAAAAAAACAATTTAATATTCTTTAAAACTCCAACAAATTATGATGATGGTGCTATATTTAGCATTTTTCTGTGCTCAGTACCTTAATGCGAATTCTGAAGAAAAACTGTTTGTTGTTCGACTAAGTCATTATTATAATGGAAGTCGCCAGTTGGGCAGGCAAAGTTCCTTAAGTGGGCAACATTTATAAATTATTTAGTAGATGTTGTACTTTTTGAGGCTGTGTTTGTTTAATGGCTTAATATTGTTAATCTGTCGGGATAAGCAGATTGTTTGTTTTTATACAACTTGAAACTTGATGTAGGATGAAAACCATGAAAGGACTAGAATACGGACGAGCTGGGTTGTTAGCTAAAACCTGAACAAGACGATGTCAAATCGTCACTGGTGGGTAGTAACGTCCATTGATTAATTTTCTATAGAAAAAGGTATTCTAAAACTATTTAATTAAGAGCTACACAGGAACCTCTGAAAATAGTGAGCTATCGCTTATTATCCTTTAAGACAAGTCCTTCAGTCTCTTTCAAGATCCTTGAAAATAGCCTCCTATCGCACCGCTTTAAGACTGACAATGCGGTGTATTTTACGCGCAGTGCGATTTTTATTCTATTACCGCACTTTTAAGCAAAATTGACACTTGTCATATTTTATAATATTAGGCTATTCAGCAACCAGTCCCCCTAAAATCGAACAAAAAGCAAGAGAAAAAAAAATACGAGACATTACTCACAAACGTTTTGCAAACGTAAAATATAGTGCGTAAGGTTGTTGAAAAACATCTTTTGATACACGCAGGCATTTGTCACTTGCAACAAAATGTACTATTAAAAGAAAACACACAAATTATAATTCTAATGAGTTCTTAATTGCATCTTGAGCTTTACGACATCACAGGAAACAATTCTACAGGGTGGTCTATCTCGTGTAAATGTCGAATGACCACACACAAATAAGAATGACAGCTTCTTAACTAAAATACCTACATTTTACTTGTCGATGTGAGTCCACCTTGCGTCCCCATTTATATACCTTACAGCTATTTATTATTTTACAGCTGTTTGGCTTGGCAGCGTCATTTATCTGTATTGCACTATTATATTTGTTATATTCGCCATCTTAATTGAGTAAATTGTTGACCTTTAACTTGTTTTTTTTTCCCTTAAGTTTATAGTTTCCGAGTTTGATGTTTATTTATGTGGAGCTTGTATGAGTAAGTCGTTGATTGAAGGGATAGTGTTATGCGATGGTTTCGCATTTTATAGTTACCTTTCTTTCTTGGCGTTATTACTACGTAGGTACTACAAACGTTTACTCACTATCATCATCCAAACGATATGATAATGATTCGTGTGGTGAGTGGCAAGAATAAATCTCCCTAAAACTACCTGAAAATTGACTACTCAACTTCAAATTTTGTACAACCAGTAAGTGGTTATTTGGATAGCTATGTCATTTCTCACTTTGAGGTGAGCATTGGCCACTTTTGACCACGTGAGACTACTTACTTTGAAATAACAAACATTTGCTTACTAGATAACCGATTAGTTGGTTCTTGCGACCATTTTAACCTTTTGAGCGCTATAGTCACGTATACATGACAACCAAGCGCGTGCCCTATACGCCAAACGTCACAAATATATGACAAAAAGTACGGTGAATTTGTGACTTGGCGTCGGGGGTACGCCGATGCGTTTATGCTTTGGCGTTCAAAAGGTTAATAACATTTTGTACAATGATCCCTGATAATTATAGTTAACCAAGTCATTAAGTAAAATTGGTTACTAGGTAACTGAAACCAGTTTTGACTGTCAAAGGTACCTAAACTTCTTCCCGTGAAAGAATAGTATGGACATTTCTTTCTGAATAAATAAGTAATCCAGGATTCCCAGGATTGAAAAAAAAATGTAAAAACAACTATAACTATAAAAACTTTCATTGTAAATTAAAATTTCCATTGGAATCAACTTTTTAAATTAAAAAAAAAAAAAATAAGAGTTCACAATGAGTTCTAACTATATTTTGAATGCGGGCATTTTTAGCAATCTCAGGAATTTCGAACGATTCCGGGATCCGGGATTCTGAAAAGCATGTCCGTATTATTCTTTCGTGGGAATAAAAGTGAACTTTAGGTATATTAGCGCCCGATTATCCGATCACTGGTCATAACCAGTGATCGGTCATAACCCAGCAACAGATTTGACTATAGCATCAAACGTTCAGATTAAATTAGTTCTATACTTTGTTCAAATACCTTCTTTGAAAAGCTATCATAACTTTCAAATTTGATCGTTGAATGAATGCATAAAGGGTCTATAGTACCTCTGCTGTAAAATTCATTAGTAAAGGGTTCCGTGAATAAAATTATATAGTTGTATATGTTTCAATTTGTCGCTTAAGTAAGAGTGTTGTGAATATTATGTAGTTACATAATACTCCAGAATTTGCTTGGAATTTTTCAAGATTAAACCAAATGATTTTCGTTTAGAAACTATAATATCTTCAAATCTGCTTTATATGAGCAAGAAATTAATATATATCCAAAGGTATCGGGTAGGTATCCAATACCTAGTACATAATTATGTAGCTACTTATCCTACTAAATACGTATCTGCCGTAAAAAAAAAAAAACAAAAAAATTAAAAGCTGATAAATTAAATACTAAAATCGAACACTTATTAACACATAAAACTCAAAACAACATTTAAATTACCTTATTCATATCATCTACGACCACCATTTTAACCCTTAACCCTAAAATGCGACGTTACATTTTAATAAATTCTTCAGCAAACATTAATGAAGTCGGGTACTGAACAAGCACCGCTATTGTGGCGCTCGCGTCGCCATTATGATTTTAACCGAGATAATGCAGAGGAAATGACGGCAAAAGAAATTTAATTCGCGTAGCGATGAAAGGGTTATATAGGGTCGGCTTTGATAAATAAAGCTGGGAGACCCCGAGGATATTGCTGGCCCCTTTTTTGCTCTACATATTGATATTAATGCTCGTGAATTTTGACAAAATTGCGCGTAAGCCTTTGTGTTTTGGGGTTCGGCTTGATTTTTTATGCCCGTTGTCTCGTTTTGCGTAAATGAAATATTATGGTTGTCTTTTTGGAAGCGCGGCAGTTTGGGGTTATGTGCTTTTTTAGCAAAATGTTACAGGTTCTGTAAGTATTGTAAATGGGAACGATAAATTTTGATGCGGTGTATATTTTTATTTATAGCTTATGTTTGGTTGTCTTTTACGTATTTATGATGCTTAAAGTAATAATGTCGTGACTGTTACTGTAAAGCGTATAAAATTGCTAGGAACCGTTTTTTGAAGCGAAGGTGTCGTCGAATAAACTCTACTAAAACCATGGTTAATATACTATGGTGACACTAAAATTTCTGATTTTATGTCATTAAAAATTCAGGTTTAGCTAGCTAAAATAGCAAATTTTAATAACACTGATGAGACATAAGCTATCACTGGAATTCTATGTGTACAAAAAATCAATAATTAACCCTTCGAAATCACGTCCTCATTTTCGTCTCTGAGGACCAAAACAACAACCAGAAAATCCCCTCAAAATAGTGTTGCCAACCCTCAAAAAGCTTTGTTAAACTGACAAAGATTCACCAAGATGAATATTGAATATTATAACCTCGGAAATATTTACGTAACCCTTCAACTGCGACGGCCCCCGCTTAATTACCGGGATGATGGCGAAATATTAATGAAGTTGCTGATACGGACATGTTCAGTGTTGCCACACTTTTGGGACTTACACGACGGAGAGGACTAAAAGCATGCGGGTTTTAGAAATTTGGGTGAGGTAAAGAAATTGATATGTTTCCGTTTAAGGGTTGATACTGTAGGTAGCTTTGATTTTATATTTAATTGTTAAATGGTTTCACATCAATGGAATCGGAGAAGTTTTGCTTATCGTTTTGTAATCACATTGCTGTTCTGCAGCGTAGTTGCACCTGTTGCGCAAATGCGTGTATTTATTCATTTTTCCTCAAATGGAAAGACCTAGCAGCAATAATACCAATGGAGACAAATAATTTCAGACTTTGCTGCTTTCCAAAATCCTATGCGCGGTGGTGTGGTATAGTAGTGTTGTACCTACAATGTGGCTTATAATTGGCACCCAACATATTCTAAGCTCATCACCACGTAACATAGGTAATTTCTACACGGAGGCTCGTGATTAGAAAGTATATGAAACGTTACACATTGGAATAATTAAAAACGTTTGCTGCACGACTCTGCTCGCTACAGTCTACGCTATGATTTCGTCGCCCGAATACGCACGTCTTCGATTCGGCAGTTTGTTGCATGAAGAAGCATGTATGGTCAGAAAAAACGATTTTCTTTAAAGAGACTATAGCGAAGGAAGGTAAATTGGGTATTTTGAGTAAAGACAGTGAATGCCAAATTTGACAGGTTTTGAGGCTGAAATGGTATAAATACTCAGCTTCAAATTTTTAATTTAGAAATAAAGTGTCAGGCTTTTTGTTTTTTTTTTTAATTTTTATCTTAAAGATTTTAGCGAAAATATACAACATAAATTCAATAATAAATTATACATTTTTTTATAAATCGTGGGACTCATAGAATGAAATCAAAAATACTTATAGTTACTTACCTATTTGCATTACCATTGCATAAGTTTAATTTTGAGGCCTAGATCCAAGATATTAAAATCTGAGCATATAATAAGGGTCCCAGATTATTAGCATGGTCCACAACATAATTTCTTCCACAAAAAAAGCTACAAAATAACGTGATTTCCGCCTCACCTCCATATTTTTGCACAAAGCTGTAGCTTAAGGCTATAAAACACAACTTGTTTCATTAAGTCGCGACTGACATTGCTTTTTATAGCAAGCCATAGCTTGACGTACGTCGAGACCTTTTGTGAGATACCTTGAAGCCTTTGTAACGTTGTTAAAGGTAATGAGATGGTTGGAAAAGATCCGTGGAAAATGCATTAATATAAGCAAACAGGTAGGTAAGTATTGATGAAAATATATACTAAAATATTCAGATATTCAGGTTGTACCTGAATATCTGAATATTTTAGTAATTATTTATTTTTTTGGTTTACTTAATCAATGAGTATGAAAATAGATTTATGAGCTTTGAGAATATAACAACTAGTAAGTCGGCTTGCTAGCAGGACATGTAATTAATATCCGCTACCAGTCGGCATGATTTTTTCTGAAAATTTCAACAATCACCGTCATATCTCAGCTATTTTTTTAATGTTTTTAATGAACGGCCGTGACCGCCCATAGGTGAAAACCGTATGAAAATCCATTCGACAGTTTTTGAGTTCATGGCAAACAGACCGACATACAAACAGACTATTGCGACAGGAGACTGTTGTATAATAATTATGCAGCAATCATTTGTATTAATATTTTTGATACAAACATAGCATCAAAAATCAAGTAGAGGTTTTGAGTTTTATTGGATCAATTTTAGAATATTTTTGCAACTGATAGGGACAGGTTCGCATTGATGAATGCTACTGTACTGATACAGCGGCTAAAGATGAAAACTTTTGTCATAATCACCATAATGAGTAGTCAAATCACATCATTAAAAATGCAAATGACAAAATTAATAACTTTAACTGACATCTTCCTGTGGCAAACACGACTAAACGGCTTATTACTAATAATTAAACCTATTTAACGAACTTAAAATAAATAATTGCAACTCATAAAAAAATATTAATAAAAATAATTTTCGAGCTGACCGTACCAGTAGTTACGACTGGTCGTATCGTAATAGTTCACTATCAGATTCACACGATCGCCACTGAACATCTGTCACGATCTTCAGTATACGCAACTTGTCTAGGGGGCCATAAAATAAGCGATAGAGAAGAGAAGTATTGAGCTCTAATGAATAGATCTGACACAGAGACCAACTACGGCGAAAAATATGCCTGATTTCTGAAAACCAACAAAAAAAACTTTGTATATTCAATGTCGGTTTCAGAAATCACTGAAACCTTCCATCGGGATATAGGCAAAGTAAAACTCAATGTAAAAAGTAGATACAAATTGTTATGGATTTGATACGAACATTTTGGTAGCGCAAGCCTATTGAATGCCACTTTATCGAAAGCCACTTGTCTGAAACTGAAGAAGAAAGACCTACAAGAAACTAGAATAACACCAGCGAAGTAAATGAATCTTCCTTCTGTATTCTAAAGAAATCAAGGCAACAGCGAGTACTAACAAGAAAGGAGAGGTAAAATGGGATTGAGTTTGACAGACCGCTTGCATTTATCTTGAGTCTTGCAACAGCGAGTATTAAGATACTATCTAGCACGAAAGGTAAAGAAAGAACGCCACAAGCACCATTCCATCACTTCCCATGGGTGTCGAAAGAGGCGACTAAGGGACTCACCAGAGAATGAGCAGCCGCCTGCCAAGCGTGTCATTATGGCAAACAGCAGTAGACGTCTTTCGGTTGATATGATGATGATGATGATAATGACGAAGGTGTCAGTGATAATTACAGTTGGCTTGTTATTTATCTTGACAGCGATAGCAACATCTTCTGCCCGCTGTTCTCGCAGCCACACTTAACCCGTCGCATCCACCGCGCCACTTGTTCGAACGTGCTCATTATTTTTTATACATAATCTTGCGCGTTATACTTTCCTATGATTAACAGTACTTTCGTTTCAAAGATTGATTATTAAAAATTTTGCTCGTCGTTAATTATATGTTGGAGTTAATTGAGTAATTTATGGTGATGTGTTTCGTAGTTTTGGTTTAAAGAATTAGTTTTGGCAGGTCTTTCATGTGACAGAACTCTTCTAGGCTAGTTTTTTTTTAAACCCGGATTTGGCAAGCTTCATGTTGTTGCATAATTGCAACATACTGTTATTTTTTAAATATTTTTCCCAGCATTAGCATGAGCATTATTAGGTTTTTTTCCGTAAAAATAAAAAATCATACATTTAAGGGTTAAAGGTTAGTCTTACTTAGTTTTGAACTCTATTCCAACATACACTTTATAAAATAATGAAGAAGGAAAAAGTTGATGAACAATTTTATTATTAATATTTATAATAATTCATTTCAATTGCAAGTGACTGGAATTTTGATGAACTTGTCTCTGTTCTGAGAGTTTAATTAATTATTTTTTAATTTAAGATCGATTGACTCAAAACTGAAATAAATGACCGATCTTCTTTTCCCTGTCCGCATCGATCTTAAGCAACTGTTCAATTCAACATTTTTGGGAAAAGGTAGGCAGAATGAAACATTTACCAATAATTATAATAAAACTTTTTTGCTATCCACAATGTGTTTCAATTCTTACCACAATTTCTAAACAGGCCATGTATTGGAACCTTCAAGGAAAAAGGAAGCGTGGCCGTCCCCGTCAAACCTGGCGACGCAATGTGTTGGCAGAAATGGCGAGCATCGGAATGACATAGAGTGAGGTGAACTGTGAAGCTCTAGACCTGTTGCGATGGCGGGCTACAGCGTACGCCCTGTCCCAGCTAAGGGAAATATAATCTAAAGTAAAGTAAGTCAAATTCTTACAGAAAAGTTGATATTTCAGAATATCTAATTAAAAAATGTGTAATCAAACCTCAGCAATGTATGCAGACCTGTTGATATAAATTTACTTATCTTATTTATCCTTCTGAAACGAACACCTTAGTAAGACGCCTAGACAAGCTTTAAACAAAGCAAATGATGACACACAATTTCAACATCAACCCATAAACAAGACTGCCTATAATTTTGGCGACTGGCAACACTTTTGGTGAGCGCACGCGCAATCCGCAGCCCTTACAAGAAACGTAATGATGAACAATTGCGCCAGAGACCGTTTGAGCGCACAATCACGATCGCACCGCCCTCGCTCCTTCTACATATCTCGATGGAAGATCTTGGTGTAAGGGGCAAGATTGTGGCGTGTTTTGGATTTAAAAGAAAGGCTTTGCTGTTTCGTATGACGTCCACCGAGGTTTTAGTACAGCAATGGTGAAGCCGAACAATTCTTTAAACATATCACCATGAAAACTTCACATGTGGAGAGATCTTGAAGTGAGCTATCATATGGATAATGAAAGCCACTTCACTTAATAAGCAAGTAAAATCAGCTTTGAACCTTGCAAAAATTCCTAAAACTGATTTTTTCTTGAATTGTGTGTTTGATCTGAGCCTTCCTAATAATATAAAAAAACACTTTCCACAACTGGGTCATTCTGAAAAAAAAAACACGTTTAAAATCAGAGTTAAGCAATATTGCAAAGTAAGCCTAATGTTATGCTTAATTTGACTTGACTATAAGTTATTACAGTATTTTTTACGCAATAACACCACTAGTGTAACTAATCTAATTGCGTCGAGATGTCGAGGACATTCAGATCAAAATTGAACCCAAGTCTTAACCTATTTCTAGAATTATCCAGAAGTTAAGCCAAACAGGTTCTAAATTTGATTTCAAGAGTTATCGGAGTTAATCATTAGGAGCCGCAGCAAGATAAATTTTATTATGAATAATTTTAACATAGACACCGGAATTACTATCGTTTCTATTGACTACATTCGTATTAGTATTCAGAAACAGCAATAGTGTAACTCTTTTACGGCCGGTCTCAATAACTTATCTACCTTTAACCGACTGTCAAATTAGCTACCAATAGTAGCTGAAACGTCATCGTTGTCGTCATCACGTGGCTAAATAATATCAGCCGCACGGGTCGATCTTCAAGATTAAGCAACGCTTGCCGAGGTTGGTCTGTGGATAGGTGACCATCTTAACATACCGAGACTCCTCCGTGCCTCGGAAAGCACGTTAAGCCGTTGGTCCCGGCTGTCATTTTTAGATCTTGGGCAGTCGTTACGGATAGTTAGAAGCCAGATAATCTGACAGCATTCTTGCCCAGGAGTACCGTGTTACCCAGTTAATGGGTTGTGAAGGCCTGGTAGGCAGCCGCTCCACGTAAAATACTGGTATTCAGCTGAATCCGGTTTGACTGGAAGCCGACCCCAATATAGTTGGGAAAAGGCTAGGCAGATGAGTAGCTGAAACGTCATGTTACAAAGGAAAAAATGACTTTTCAGCTACTGTTCATTTGTTTTGATAGTTGTTACTGTTCTGTTAATTTTTCAAAACAAATATCTTTATCACAAAAATTTACTACGCTTTCCTCATCAGCGCTCCACTTACACCAAACGCGAACCACGCACAGAACACCTAATATCATCATTAACGACTGTACCAAATACCTAATGATTAATGATCTCTTTATTGTCTTCACAGACACGATTATACCACGATTTCTTAATTCGGTAATTAGATGGGGCAAGATTTGGGAGTGATGCTGCGGGCTGTGATTGTGATTTTAATATCCTTGTGAGTCTCTGAGTGTGATTGTGACTATCGGAGATTGGGAGTGTGGTAATAAAGTGCAGTACGTGATGCGGTCATAGGTTTCGAATGTAAATTACAGCTGTAGGTGAACTCAGGTGTAAATTCAACCCAATGTATGATTAAATCGAAAAAAATATATCGCGCACCTAGATCTAAACAGGGTTAACTCAAAAAAGCACTTTTTTCAGAAAAGGCGAAAAACTTATTACTGTGTCGCTGTCCACTGCAGGAGTTTCCTGTTTAGATTTATGCTTTAATGCAGCTTGAAGAAAGATATTGCAGGAATCTTTTATTTTAGTGATGTTTTGGAGCAGAAAATTTGATTTTTGTAGTTATTTCCCTATTGCTTAACGATGTATGTATATTTGTTTTATTATTTTGAATTGAGCCCGTGTTGGTTAATTTAGCCATCTAGCGTCGAATAGTGGAGATATGTTTAAATCTGTTTTATTGGTGGGTAGGTATTGAGATAAGGAATTCGATGGTGTGCATAATTAAAACCCTCAATTTTTGAGTTAGCTCTCTTTAGATCTAGGTGTGCGATATTATGTTATGCCAGTATAAAGAATGAGATTATTAAAAGGTAATAGAAGATTTGTTGAAAGCAAGAGCAAAGCGTTTTTTTAAGCAAGTCCACAGACAACAAGTCTATGTCAATTTAGCACGGGCTCTGCCTAGTTTGGGATCGGATGATCGTGTGTGCGTTGTCCCAAGATATTATTATTATTTCCTTTAGTCATTGTATAAACATATAATACGCAATTTTTATATTAAAATACAAAGATATAAACAATAGAAACCCACCGGTATCGGAAACAGGGTCCAAGCTACCGGTGGTCAGGGCTCCTGAGAGAGGAACCTCCTAACTATGCGCGCCGTGTCCAGGAGTATTATTTTTATTATTATTTGTTCGACTTCTCTTGTACTTGTGTTATTTGCAGCCTGAAATTTTTTTGAAGACTTCTTAATCGCTGAGATCAGTTTAAAACACCGCCTTTGGGAGCTTAAAATAAATCGAATAACTGTAATCACAGATCCACAGCAGATGCCTCCCAAACTTGCTTATTCATACATCTGTGGTACACGATACATACATACGTACATGGGGTGCTTACGTGGGCGCATGGCCGAGGGTAGGGTTGGCAGCGTCAACGCACCCACATCAAACTTTCAGCTGCTCGGACCCACATAAATCAGATAAAGAGCAACGTGACAGCCCTGGACAGTCGAGAAGAAAAGTGTTGTAGTTGAATTTTCCCGTTGTGATTGTTTTGACGAAAACATTTTTTTATTTTGTTCATAACTTTTTCAGATTTCGAGCTGAGCAAACATTGCGCTTACTTCAGATATTTAAGATTGCATAGGTAACGTATCGTTCTTAATAATAACCGAAAGTTTTATAAATCCGTAGAACGCTTAAAATTACCTACTCGGTGTATACATAGGGCATACAAAATTTCGCCTTTAGATCCTGTAGGCAGTTTTTGAGATTTATCTCTATTAACAATCAGTCCTTTATGATCCGTTAGGACTTTTCAGGACTTAAAGCCAAATATGTGGGTGTCGTGCCAGGGTTGCGGAATTTGTTCGAAAGAGTCACCGCGACCCTGGAACGCAAAGAGCTTTAGAAGGAATACGGATGTGTTTTAGTCAGTAAGAGTCTGACACGCCCTCCCGCTCCACCCAGAGCGGAAGAAGTCATTTGAAGATTTCCCATCTTTTAAAAAAAAGGTCTTATCTCAACACCAATACGATTTTTCCAAACGGCAATTATTATAACCCAGATTTTCGTAATCATAGACAACACAAACAAAACAAAATAAGTAGGAAACTATGATACATTGTGTGCCCTACTGCCACAGTGAGGGCACAGGGGTACGGGAGACGATACAGTGACCTATTTGAAGGGACGCGTGGGGTATTAAATATCCCATGGTTTCCACACGTTCCGCTCGTTTTGGGGGATGTTTCGTAAATAATGAATGCTCATCTTTTATTTTTGTAGGGTTTGTTGTAATTGTCGAGTATTTTGTTAACTGAGTAAGTTACCAAAGTTTTGAATAAGGTTTTGATACAAAATTAAATTCAACAAGGCTTTCAACACTTCAAGGTATTTCATTAAATTAAATAATTTGCTTCCAGTTGGCCATATTTTTCTACTTATTTAGATCCTAACCATAGTTACGTTTGTAGAAGTAATCTTGTTTAGCATTATCGATGTCATTTTAAAACTGCAAGAAAATCCCAAGAAATCCCAACAAAAAACGACGCAAATGAGGTTTGAAGTAATTAAACGCACAAATCTACAAGCTAATTGTAGGTGCATAACAGAAAAATTTCGTAATAAATTGCCTACCTTTGAATAATATCTTCCCGAGATGAGAATGATTGAAAACCCATCAATATTCCAGCGAATCATTGATTCAGTTACAAAACACCACTAATCCAAAACACTTGACAACCAATATTAAACTGAAGTACACTCAGAGCACAATTTATCAACACACATTATTAAAAATATAAAATTCTCAAGAGCTGTTTGCAATATTTAAGCTCGGTACACACTACCACCTAAGGCTAAGAACACATCTGCCGTATCCGTCTCAAGATTATTATTAAACTCTTTAATAAAAGATTATTAATTCCAAGATGGCGGATTGGGTGCTCAAAGGGGTGGGAACGGGACATTGGCGAGACACAATCTGAATGGTGTCGACATTTTTAAAGGAATTCAGTATTTGATCTTTCTGGAGTATAAAACTGTATATTCTGGCTACAGTATACATCTATCTACAAAAAAATAGTAAGTTAGTATGAATAGCAAACGCTTTTTTTTAAGGATGGGGAATTATCAAATGACTTCTTCCGCTCTGGGTGGAGCGGGAGGGCGTGTCAGACTCTTACTGACTAAAACCCATCCGTGTTCCTTCTGAAGCCCTTTGCGTTCCAGGGCCGCAGTGACTCTTTCGAACAAATTCCGCAACCAGGCAGGCTCTGGTCCTAGCGGGCCCCGTCTTCTATGCTGTCATCTCTTTTAGGCGCGCGTGAAACACAACGCGCTATCGACCCGGGCCTGGTGGTGATCGGACAGCGAGCCACTCAACGCTCGCCCTCCGCAAATAGAATAATAACTGCTAGAATGTAATGCTCGTAAATTACTTTACAATTTTCGACTCTAAAACATTATAAGCCAGTTCCACATCCAGATAACATCAAAATTGTACAAACACGCTTTCCAAAACTAATACATAGACACATCACTAACAAAAGAGACAGTCGAAAAAAATTAAAAGCTTACAATGTATCAAACGCTCAAACAGGAGGCGGCCATGTCCCCGTGACCGCTAAAAGGGCCCTACGCACACCGTATCGAAAAAAAAACACACAAAACGTCTTTTTTACCCTTAGGGAACAGAACAGCTGCGCTTTTGTATAACAATGATACAGCCGTGTTATTTCCACCAACCCGGGGCAATCGACACACTGGGCTACTATCCAAACCTGTAAAAATACCCGTGCTTTACTCCAAGCTACTCCAAACAAAGTGACTCCTAAAATTGGCAGTGTTATAACCGATTGCGCACTGCATATACGTGCCCTTTGTTAAAAGTCACGCTTCATTTGGGGCGAAATTGTGTCCTTTTTGTTGTTCTGAACATCGTGATGAGTGTAAAAATTGTTTGTATTGTCGCATTTTTATTTTCGTTCGATATTAAAATTTATCATGGCTGTCATATTTGAATAAACACTCACAATAAATACAAAGTAAGTAATACAAAATTGCATCATCGCCATTTTGAAAATTCGAATAAAGAACACAATAAAGTTCGAGACACAATAGAGTTTTTTATGTGCGACGATCGCAGTGACAATTTCATTTGTGTTCCATTTTCGAAGCGAGGGTTGTGATTGGTTGGCGTTTGGTGACAAATGGGCGACAAAGTGTCGCGCCAGCCAATGGGAGCGCGGGAACGCGACGACTGCTGTCGACCGGAATAATGTGATATGAATAGCTGTAGATGTCATTACGCCGTGGTGACAGTTTTTATGTAGTAACTGATGTATTATCTCTTTATGTAAGTACTCATTATTGTGTACATTAGGTATACGACGTGTATAAGAACCGAATAAGCGTGTGTTTATTTCTTCATTGAGATACAATTTTTTTAGTGTGAGTTTTAAATGTAATTCCCACTTTTTTAAATGTGACTGTTTTAAATGATTTTTGATGTGAGCCTTAACTCTACAACATGGTTCTAAGTAAATCTTAGAACCATGTTGTAGAGTTATTCACGGTTTTTTCTTCCTACCTATTACTCTACGTCTTGTTCCTACTTCGATCTCGAACTTTTGACAAGTCAAAAAAGGTATTAGGCTGAAAGATACGGCACCAGAGTTGGGTCATAAATGCTATCTTACATACCTAATCCGTACATGTGTTACGTTTATCCATCAATTAAAAACCGTCTGTAGGGCCACAACGCTTACCTAACTACGAGTCACACAAGTTTTAATGAAAGAAAGAAAAGAAAGAATAATATTTGTTTAGCACTTACATTAAACACGCACGGTAGGTACCTTCATAGAAATAAAAAAAATAAAAAGAAATGTAGGTATGCTAAGAACTAAGTGTGTGTCTCACGGCTGTACTACAAAGGTTCATTTCAGCGATATGTCAGACTGAGGCTGTCTGACGCTGGTTTAAATTAGTTATGCGAATATCGGACGGCGAGCATTGGGTGGCTCACTGTCCGGTCACACACAACCAGGCCCGGGTCGATGGCGCTTTGTGTTCCACGCGCTCCTCAGAGATGTCAGCATAGGAAACGGGGCACGCTAGGGCCAGAGCCTGCCAGGGTTGCGGAATTTGTTCGAAAGAGTCACCGCGGCCCCGGAACGCAAAGGACTTTAGAAGGAACACGGATGGGTTTTAGTCAGTAAGAGTCTGACACGCCCTTCCGCTCCACCCAGAGCGGAAGAAGTCATTTGATGATTTCCCATCCTTAAAAAAAACGGTAAAACTTAAGTTTTTATTTTGTTGTTTATTAAGGTAAACAGACTTATTCTATGGTATATTGTTTCATGGAAAGTGCTTTCATTGAGATTCTTTTAATTTTTGGTCGTTCTAACTCCTACTGTTAACAACAACAAAACAGCCGTGTCACTCTATAAATAATTTAATATAATCTTGACATAAGGGCCTAGTGTAAACAATGCCTTACATTTGACACACACCCATTTTAAGGGTTAATCACATCACTATCACCACCTAGCGTGTCGCCTAGTTGGAAAACGCACGCGATTACAGATCTTTATGTACCACATTACACGGTAAAACAGTTTCGTTCGGCCATAAAGCCGACACTGTGTCGATCGTCGTTTAGATTAGGCTTGGCACTCAATTTCGTCAACTAGTGGGTCAGAGGTGATTATGGTTCTATAAGGGTTGTAATATGGGGTGAAATTTTAATGTTTCTTGATAATGGGGTAATAGGAAATTGTTGAGAGTGATACGGTTGGTTTATAGAGGTCAAACGGATTTTACTGTGAGGTAGACCTACGTAATTGAAGATTAATAATCTGGAGAGGCGTTCTCCAGATTATTAAACTGCAATAACCTTTGGTCCTACATAATAATCAGACTCGTGAAACTTAACTCTTTTATGTGTCAATATGAGATTTACAGCCCCATTCAAAAATACTTTTTGATCATGCGTTTAAACACTGATTATCAGATTCTTTATTCAAATTTTCTTAAGAGAGAATTTGAATTTAGAATCTGCTTATCAATATAAAAGAAGCATATCGTTAGATTTTTTTTAATAAGCCGTAGACGACGGGTGCGACGCGAAAATGCATCGACGATGCTCATCTGTCTGTTACAGACTTAAATCTAGCCCCTTCCAAAACTTATATCAATTCTAGACCATGCAATTATAATCCTAAACAAAATACTGAAGCGGTTGTGTATCAAAACGGGTCAATCAAGATTAAACATCAATATTACAATCAGTCAAAACAACTCTCAACCAAACTTAAATAATTACCCAATCCTAGTTTCACCCCTTATCAGTTACAACGAACGTTACCCTAATAAAACGGCAATACCCCCTTTTGGTATTACCCTGACGGCAATTACCCGTAAAGATGACAGACTTCGATAAACCGATGTCATTTGTTATTTTTTTACTTGTTGACATGAAAAACGTGTTGATTGCAGTCATTTTGTCGATGGTGTGTGATAAAAGCGAAGGCGCCACTTAAATAATATTTTGTAAATACGTTGAAAATGGTATGTAATAAATAATATTTCGTTGTGGTAATATCTGATTACTTACGAAGATCTTTTTTTGTAATCGATTTTTGGTTACATTTTTTTTTTATTTTTACTGGTAAAATTGTTTGCTTCGATTGGTTTAGAAGATAACCATGTGAAAGTTGTAATGACTAGGTTTAGGTACGAATATTAGTGACTGTCATGTAATCAGTCGTAAACAAAAGGCCACGTAGAACTTTATATACCATCATCTGCCTAGCCCTTTCCCAACTATATTGGGGTCGGCTCCCAGTCAAACCGGATTCAGCTGAATACCAGCATTTTACGAGGAGCGGCTGCCTACCAGAACTCCACAACACATTAACTGTGTTACACGATATTTCTTGGCAAGACTGGTGTAATATTTTCTGGCTTCTGACAATCCGTAATAACTGCCAAAGATCTCCAAATGACAGCCGGGACCAACGGCTGAACGTGCTTTCCGAGGCACGAAGGAATCTCGGTATGTTAAGATTGCTTAACCTTAAAGAACTAAGAATGCCTGGCTTAACCGTAATGAACTTTTCGTCGTTTACAGCCCGACTTCGCCTACTGCTGAGTATAGGCCTCCATTTTCTTATACCAAACCTCACACTCCAGTGCCAGCTTCATCCAGGTTCAACAACCATGACGTCTGCCCATCTCACCGCCGCAATTGCTAAATTATGTCTGCATTGCATTCAAATGGCTGTACCTTGTTAATTGGGTTGAAGTAGTTATATCTTTTCTGCCATAACAACGCAATAGTCTCAAAAACTCAAAGCATTTATTTCAATTAGACCATTTACAGGCACTTTTGAATTGTCAAGGTCGGTCGGTCTAAGAGATGAAGCTCTTTGCACGTTCCAAAGCGTACAACTCTATGGAGAAGAACGTGCAAGAAACTCCACGTATATAAGTACGGAAACCGACAATCCTGTCTTTCACACAGAAATCGATCTAATAAACTTCAAACATGATTTTCCCAAACACATATGATTCGTTACAAATACCAATATAGTTAGCAGGCTCTAAACATGTCCAAACATGTATTTCCGTGGGACTGTCGTAAGATCCGAAACTGGGCACTGTTTGTACACACATTACCAGCACTTAGAGGGACATGATGTTCTATCATTAGCGTTGTCGAGCTGGTTTGTGGGGTTGCTAAGCTTGAAAATTTTAAATTCCCATTTTACTTTGTATATATATGATGTGTTAGAAAAATATTATTCAACCATTAGATTGGCAATTAAGTCCTATTTTAGACAGACAAGCTACATATATTGGCGCTCCACTCAAAATAATTTAAGTAAAGTTTAGATATCTGTTAATAGCTATAAAATGTCATCTAAGCTAAAAGCTTTGGTGTTTTTTAGATTTAAATAGTACACATACTCCAATGTTTTATCAGTAGTACTACTTATCTTCCCAAATAGGGTCAGGTATAATGGAATGGCTAGACCAGCGGTGTTTTTCTTGTCTTTGTTATCCAACTGTTTATACCATACTAGCCAAGAATTAACACAAGCGAATCTGCTAATTACAAAAACAAGTTTCAATTAGTCGCACCTATAGGATCTCACAAGAAATCTCTCATATTTTACCCAAAATCCACCAAATTCAGATTCAATTTTTCGTGTAGCAACACAGCGATGTCGACATGGTCTATTTAATTATAAGTTCGTGATGAACAAGTTTAGATCAGTGAGATTTGTTAACAGCTTGCAGTGTATTGTAGTTAGACAATCACAAACAAACTTCAAATCGTTTGTGGTGCGGGTTCCAACTTATCAGCTCGAAATGTTCCTCAAAGCAGAGTTTTGGCCAAAGGGTGTCGTTTATCGACGTTTCCGCGGCCAACTGCGCGACACCAGTCAGCGAAACACGACGCCGTCATTTTGTGTGCATTAGTTTATAGTTTTCAATTCATTGGAATATGTATTAATTTATTATTAAATAGATGCCTGTTCTGTATGGACGTAAAATAATAGCACCATCCCATCACTTCCCGTAGTTGTCGTAAAAGGCGACTAAGGGACTCACCAGAGTATGGGCAGCAGCATTCTCTGTGCATTGCAACAGCTACACTGCGATCGCCAACCCGCTTGCCAAGCGTGGCGATTATGGCAAACGCCCGACTTTGGCGAGACCTAGGTCCAACAGTGGACGTCTTTCGGCTGGTATAATGAGATGCCTGGAATAAAAGACTAAATAAAATAAAATAATTATGTTAACATAGTCTTACGTGAGAGTTTTAGGTACAGACGCCAGCACTTAAAGCTACAACAATCTGTCAAATTTCTTTAATAGATTTTCAACTTTATCGCTGAAGGTTTAGGTTCAAGGTTGATTGGGAAAATTTTACAGTTTCAGGTAGCTTGATGTGCTGGCGTCTGTACTTGTAAGATCGATGGTAAGATCGTATGTACTTCAGTTTGAGTACAATGGATTGGATTTTGGAGTACAGGAGCGACAAGGATAATGTAACCAGGATGTTTGTACCACATAATATGATTTAAAAGAGTTTTTGCACGTTCTTCTCCATAGAGATCTACCTACGCTTTGGAGCGTGCATAAACCTTTTGACAATCCAAAAGTGCCTGAAAATGAGCTGATTATTTCGAATAAATGCTTTGAATCTTTGAAATTCTGTGATTTATTTTGATTTCGTGAAATATAGTTTTGATCTCAAATGCTGTTGCACGGAGATTATGGGTTTACTCATAGAAAGAAGGAGACAGACAGTTGAAAACTTAATTGGTTTTCATCTTAGGTTGGAATGTTATTTGCACTACATAAAACGAAAAGGTGTATTTAAAAATGTTGCAGTTTAACAGGTTCAATATAAACTTTTTTTTCGGGAATGCTTCCGAAAGTGGTTAACAAATGAATTTCCCTGACTTTGCCTACAATTTTCAAATAACTATAAAGAGTTAGGGCAGTCCTTAAAATGCTGCTACCAAGAAAAGACTCCCCCACAACAACATCTTGTATGAACAGAATGTAGTCTTTTGTATAAGAACATGGAGGGCCTACCTAGCACTTACACAAGTAATTTCAATAACATTACGACTCCCCATAAATACCTAAACGTTAAAAATTACAAAAAAAGCCACAAATACCCTCAAACCCACCGCATTGCTACTTCACGCATCTGGCTATGTATAATTACAGTAAATAAATAAATATCGCAAGTTTATTGTGTCACAACTTTATTCTTACACCACCTATTTAAATTTGACCTCCCACCCCTCTCCCACCACTCACAAATGGAGATGTTTTACGAGTTTTTTGTTTGGAGTATAAGGGTCATAGATTACTGGTCTTGTAAGGCCTTGTCACTGTTAAAGGCGACATGTGGCACCCATTTGTTTGGATAAATAAAGACGTATCCACAACGTTGGTCGCCCACCATATGCTGTGAAGTATACTGTAGGTGTCTCACAAAACGTTTTGCCGTTATTTCTAGAACAATTGTGTAGACTAAGTAAATTGACGTCGAAAAGTGGCTCAAAGACGAAACGATTGGCGAAATTGTTTTGCGGTAAAATGGAGCGAAACATGTTCTTTTTTTTTTGTTGGATATTCCTTTTGGTGTCGCATGTGGAGATAATGGTAGGGATCATGTACTCTACCTAAGTAGATATTCGTGACAATTTATTTACAGCTTTTTGATTCGTGGGTGGATATTTAATTGTGTCACAGCAGGGTCTTACATAGGTACTACAACGAAGGGAGCGAGGTACCTACTTATTATAATTTGCTCTTTTGCAATTTGATATTGGATATATACCTATAAATTGAGGAGGAGGGAGAAGGAGGAAAGAGCTAAAGAAAATCAGCCGCACGGGTCGATCAAGGTTAAGCAACGCTTGCCAAGATTGGTCTGTGGATGGGTGACCATCTTAACATACCGAGTTTCCTCCGTGCCTCGGAAATCACGTTAAGCCTTTGGTTTCGGCTGTCATTTGTAGATGTTTGGTAGTCAGAAGCCAGTAAATCTGACTCCAGTCTTGCCAAGAACTACCGTATTACTCAGTTAATGGGTTGTGGAGGTCTGGTAGGCAGCCGCTCCACGTAAAATAGTGGTATTCAGCTGAATCCGGTTTTACTGGAAGCCGACCCCAATATAGTAAGGAAAAAGGCTAGGCAGATGATGATATACCTATTATGGTAGGCGCCAGATAATCGTGGAATATCGGTCATTGACCCACCTACATTTATTGACATTGTTAATTTGAAAAACGGAATTAATGACACAAAACTGTCCCGAATCATCATCTCTCGTGATCCTTAACATTGTCTAATAATGAAAAACGATTCATATTTAATTGTTCAGGTACCTATGAGCAGTTATTAGGGAAAGGTCAATATACTTTATTCCACATTTATCTGGCGCCTACTATAATTGAATTACTTTTACAACAATTTACTGGAGAACACTGCCAAAAGAAAAAAACAGCACACTTTTGGCCTGACATCTTTCCTATCTTGTTTTAGGTAAAATCACGTCGGCCATTGCTCCCCTTGACGATAAACTTCTTAAAAGACGCAGAGGTTTTCCGGTCTGCAACCCTGTCAGATGTCGAATAACATTTGCAAGTCGCCAATTTATAGCACTAAGCTCACGTCTCTACTACAAAGTAAACACAAAACTATATATCTACACCTTCACCAAATTCCATTTAAAAACTAGGATTAGGTAGTAAGTGGTAACAGCAGTTAACATATGAAGCGACTGAGATCTTCTTCAATGATGAATGAATGGTAGACACCATTCTTGATATTTCATGGTTACAAAGCTAATAATTTATAGTAAAAAAAAATACTGCAAGAATGATCTTCGACACAATATTTTTGGCCAGATCGGCTGTAACATTTATTTTTTATTTTTAAATAACTAAAGAATTGTTGTGAATAGCATAATTAAGACATGAACGTATGGCTACATCATCTCTTAAGATGCTAGCTAGATATCCTGTAGGCTATAAATCTTCCAGGGTTGTGGAATTTGTTCAAAAGAGTCACCGCGGCCCTAGAACGCAAAGGGCTTTAGGAAGAAAACGGATGAGTTTTAGTCGGTAAGAGTCTGCCACGCTCTTCCGCTCCACTCAGTATGGAAGAAGTAATTTGGGGACTTCCGATCCTTAAAAAAAATTGTCTATAAATCTCAGTTTCTTTTTTTACCTGTCTTTTTTATCAGTCTAATAACCTAAGTGGTTACTACTCACCACTTATTCAAATACCAAAAAACGAAAAAAAAAAAACAAAATGGAATCCAGCAAAAGATCAAATAAAGCGTCGGCCACACTGCGATACTTAGCGACACGCGATCGGTTAATATATTAAAATCGCAGCGACAATCGCAGTCCGTTTCACGGTGCTGATAGTAATCTAACCACCCGGTTAAACGCGCATGAATTTACTAAATCTAGACGTCGGTTTTTTGTTTTCCTGAAAATGATTTTTGGCGGAAAATGCAGTTTGAGTTTTTGCTTATAGAATCAATTTAGCAAGTGACTTTTAATATTTTTAGTGAAGACGCAATTTAACACTTTTAGATTGGTTTAATATTTGAGCCGTTATATAAGATTGATAATAATAAGGGTATCAATTTGCTTATCAAATGAATGAAAGATAATTGAAAAGTTATATTAAAAGCACACTGTGTAAACAAGCATATTAAAAATTAGACGATTTCATTCAGGATAAGAATGCTTGGAAGCATGCTGGTTCTGCTCCATAGGATAATCAATGGGTGTGGAGTAAATCAAATTAGTTGGCATAATGTATTTAATTATACAGATGTACTTTTTTATGTATTTTTATATTATTTTTCCATTAAATTAGTATATATGTGAGTACCATTTTTTGTAAAACTTTTATTTGAAAAGAGTAACTATGGAGTTTCTAGTCCGTTCATCTCCATAACAATCTACCATTGTAAATAGACAGTAGAGTCACTTTATTTATATACATATTCTTTTAACTGTTATGTTGTCGTCCAATAGTGCCTTTTAATGGGTACTTCGTATTCTTTTCAGATGGTCAATTAGGTAGCTAGGAATTTGGAGACAATTTACTAGATACCCAATTGAGATGAGACATTGCTAAAATTACTATAATAAAAAGTCTATTATTAGAAGTGAGTTTACTTTTGAAGTGATTTTCGATGTACGTATTTTCTATGTAGTTCTTTATTTTGTTCTTATGATTTAAGTGATTGTGTTTTATGTTGTTCTTTTACGGATTGTCAGAAGCCAGTAAGTAATTAAGTAGTAAGTAAATTTTATTTGTTTCAGTCTTGCCAACGAGTACCGTGTTACCCAATTAATGGGTAATGGAGGTCTGGTAGGGTAGCCGCTCCACGCAAAATACTGGTATTCAGCTGAATCCGGTTAGACTGGAAGCCGACCCCAATATAGTTGGGATAAAGGCTAGGCAGGTGATGATGTTTCATGTTTTGTTGTTCTCTATAAATGTTTAATCGATCTATCTATCTGTGAAACTTCTAAACATTATTTTATATATTAGCTTCGTCATACAATCGAGCCTATCCGTTTCAAACTTGCGACTCAAGACAGCGACAATCGCGGACTGTTTCACGGAGGCGCTGATAGTAATCTACCCGCCCAGTTAAACGCGCATAATAATCGCAGTGTCGGGATATTGTGCGATGTAAGATATGAGGTTTAAAGAATGTCGGGGTTATGAGTGTGTCGCGGTCTTAATACGAGGTGGGCAGAGTTTTAGGATTTTATAAGCTTGCATGTTTCTCTTATTTTTATTTGGTGATGATTAAAGTTGCCATTTTGTAGTACTGAGCCGATTAAAAAGGTAATGACATAATTTGATCGGGTATTGAATGATTATAATTATTATTGTAGTATTCAGTTTGTCTTTTCACCCAAAGGTTGACTGGCAGATAATGCTATGTGGCAGTAAGTCCATCTCTTAATCACTACTGTCCACAGCTGGACATAGGCCTCCCCCAAATCACTACTGCACATAAAGTTTAAATAAATAATATTGTGATGAATCGCCACGCCATTTCCAGTGCGTTGATATATTTTAATAGAAATAGGTTTGTTTCTTTTAATCATTTTGTTTTCTTTAGAAATTTACGGATTTTCGTGCAACTCTTTTGGTGAATTTTCCTGATGAAAATGAAAGTGACAGAAAAAACGTAAACTCCAAAAAAAATTTCGTGAAAAAATACTTCAAAATCCAACTCACGATTTTTCCATCAGTTTTAAAAATATCATGTTACACAGACCCATAAATTTTCCTCCACCAAATTTTCCCCTCCATTCCGTAGCACGCGAAGGCTCGCACTTTGTATACAACTTCCGGTGGCCGGCCACTTCCGGTCCGGACAACTTGGCCGGAAGTTGGCCGTGCAGGCTCTATGTCACCTTAAGTGTGTGTTGTGATTAGTTATAATTTATGGTTATCGTAACCAGGGCATGTAATTACGTCTTTATTTATAAAGGAGTAATATTAATGAAGCTTCAAATGGGAATTATTTTTTAATTACGTGGGGTTGTTGTTTTTAATTGTTTGGGGTTGGTTATTTATGTGTCTAAACTATTTTGCTGGTAACTGGAAATCGCTGCTGCTGGGCAAGAAGTCTTGGGTTCAATTCCCGGGTCGGACAAAATTTATATTGGGGTTTTCCATCTGAAATTTGTCAGTAGCTGGACTTGTGTTTGAAACAGAACTTAGATATGTATAACTGGCGAAAGTGTTTACTACAGAAATAAATCTCTGCTAATGCATAGACAAGGAAATATTGTATCAGAGTTTAAGGCACTTATAATCATAATAGCAATGTTGGATGTACACACAAGCTGTGTGTAGGTACATCCAACAGTGCTTCGAGTTAGTCTCAAAATTCTGCTAGTACAACTTTGATAGTTCTGTGTTATGTTCATCGGTAGAGAAAAAAAGCAGATATCTGTTGCCAATAATACTTTATAATTCAACAACAACAACATCTCATTTTAATTCATCCCAAAACACATAAAATTCACAAAACTACACATTTTCTCACATTACGGACTCTTGGCTCGAGTCTTTGACCTCTATTCATAACATTCGTGTCATCACAACTGTTCACCAACTTATCACCAATCATCACCGAACTACAAACCATTTGAATTTCAACCTTACCTCTACGAAAATAAGATTTGTGGGGGTTCTGAGTGGTAGCACAGTGATTGTGGTATCTTGATGACTTTGGTGTTTATAATATAAACAAATGCCGATCGAAAATAGATATTGTCGTTGTCACTTTGAGGCGTTAAACAAACGGACGACCGAACCGTTATGGTGTGGAGGACACTTGAGCACTATAATACCTTAGGCTGCGCACGGATTTGCGATTTTAAGACTTAGGTGTGTGTTGTTTTTAGTTGCCGATCGAGAGAAAATAGTAGTCGGATCAATATTGTTTGTTTTACGACTTGCTGCTGTCTAGGGGATTGGTTTTGGTTTTTAGTTTACTTGAGTTTACTGAGTGCGTTTTTTAAATTGAGTATTTGGAGTTAACAACGTGTCACTACCTACTTAAGTGCCAAAGCTGGACAGGTTCACAGGCTAATTCAGAAAAAATGTTACCGAATTCACGAGAATATGGTAATTGTTCCTTTTTTATATTTTCTATGAAATTAAACTTAGAAACGATATGCCTACATAAAAAGAAAGAGACCACATACGCAATAAGTGCGTTGTAAGGTTTTACTTACGTACCTGGGTAACTATAAAACAATATCTTATCATCAGAGATCGGAATAGGTAGACTATATTTACCTAATGTTCGTGGAAGTAAGTAACATAAAGTTGGTAATACCTCCTCTAAAATACCGGAATCATAAACATGACGATTGTATCCTGCGATTTAAGATATTGCAAATTATTTATTGCATTTGAACAAAATTATTATATTGAAGAATCTTATTATGTTTTTAAAGTTCCGTAGGTACCTACTAAAACTATTAAATTAAATAGCTTTGTTTTCGCACAACTCTTTCTTCTTTTGATTCTTCAAATAAATAATTTGTAACTTTACTTACTCAAAGCCCACTTCATGTTTTTATAATCCCGGGTTTTAATTGTCATGATTCCATTTATGATTTCGGGATTTTACAGGAGGTATTATCAACTCTATGTTACTTCCACGAACATCAGGTAAATATAGTCTACCTATTCCGATCTCTGCTAATCATGCATACATACATAGTTACTCTACGAAGATTCACAGTTATGTAAGAAAAAACCTTATCAAAAGATAAGAAATCGCGACAACAAGGAAACTTCAACTCTCACCGCGACAAAAGTAGGTTTTAATTAGATGCTTATCAGACGACCACCCACAGTGCGCCAACGCAGCGACACGCTTGCGACACCGCGTGAGTCAACAGCTTGTCGACCTGTGTGGGAGGGGCTTTATATGCCGTTGACGGGTGACACCGCTTCAAGAGTGCCTGAGTTTGATCATATCGTTGTTGAAGGCGGGAAATGGTCAAAGACTCTTGAGTGTCTTTTTTAGTGATGGTGACAGTATAAGTTGATATTGTACCTGTAAACTTCTCAGTTTATTTAGTAGACTTTAATTTATGGACGTAATTTTTATAATCATTTTTCTCTAGTAATTGAACAACCATACGTAAGTACAGATGCCAGCACATCAAGGTACCCGAAACGGAAACTTTTTTCCGAGTAACCTTAAACCTAATGCTTTAGCGATAGAGTTGAAAATCTATTAAAGAAATTTGACAGATTGATGTACGAGTAGCTTGAGGTGCTGGCGTCTGTACAAAATGTTTTAGGAATACTTAAATTCTGTCATTATGTCAAAAATAAATAGTTTACTACTAGGCAAGCGTACGTCATCAAAGTCAAAGTCAATTCATTTATTTCAACTAGACCATTAAAAGGCACTTTTGAACGTCAAATTTACAGTTTTAAATTAAAATATAAGTGACTCTAGTTGTCCATTCGCAAAAAGTAGATTCTTATGGAGAAGAACGGACAAGAAACTCCATAGTTACTCTTTTCAAATATAAGTTTTACAATATTTTGTATACAATCATCTCATCATCATCTCATCGGGTGAGATTATGGTTAAACGCGAGCCTGTCAATAATAAAAGATACAATATACATGCAAAACAAATCAATACACGTACATTATGCAAGCTAATCTCTGTATTGAACGTCACAGCATAACACATTAACAAATGACAGCGTCGTACAGTCGTAAAACTATTACATTCGCCACCTTGAACCGTCGCCATGTGTGAACAAGCCATTAACACCCACTTATTAGTATGCAGTCCTCTCAGGTTTATGTCAGATGATGGAATATTACGAGTTATAGGTGCTGTAAAAGGTTTAAGTGACAATATTGTTGCTGGTAAAAGAAAATTGTTCCCTGGCGTCAAGATAGAATATTCTAGCTTTTATGGTGAGATGGAATGTCCTATTAAATGTTATATTTATATGTAGGTAAAACTGCAACTTTTATTTTTTTTATAGCAAAGAACGTTACAATTATTTTACTGAACTGTAAATGATGACGTTCAAAAGTGCCGTTTAATGGCGTAGGTAATTGAAATAAACGTTTTGACTTTGACTTTGACAAGTTTTTAAAGAGACAGAGGCAGTACAAGCTAAATACACAGATAGTATGGATAGATAGAAAGTGAGGTTCATCCCTATTTACATTTGCTTTTGCAGAAGTACCATTAGTTTCTCTGAAAACAAAGGACTTCCCGAACTAAAAGATAACAGCTATTAGAAACAAGTCTGTGAAAAATAAAAAGCGTTCTCTATTTTCAAGCGTACATAGAAAGAAAATGGATCATTGATACCGAATCACTTCTGTAAACATCAAAGCAACATTTTAATATTTTGTCTCTTGACTGTTCTCCTTCATCTATGGTATCAGCTTGTTACATTTTTCCTTGATCAAACAATTTCATGCAGAAATTGTAAGGGTCTTTAAGTCAAGGATATTTACTACATCACTTATCATCAGGTGAGCTATTGGTCAAACGCGAGCCAATCCCTAAAAAAACAATCAAAAATGAAACTTAACTACTACAGAAGGGTTCGCAACAGATATATAGGAAGGGTAGATAGATAATAAATAAAGTTCATCCCTATTTACATTTGCTTTTGTAGAAGTACCATAGTTTCTCTGAAAACAAAAGAACTAAAATTAAAAGCTATCAAAAAAAAATCTGTGAAAAATAAAAAGCGTTCTCTATTTTCAAGCGGACATATAAAGAAAATGGATCATTGATACCGAATCACTTCTGTAAACATCATAGCAACATTTTAATATTTTGTCTCTTGGCTGTTCTCCGTCATCTATGGTAGGTACCTATCTGCTTGTTACATTTTTCCTTGATCAAACAATTTGTGCATAGAATTGTTAGAATCTGCGTTTACTGATAGCTCCAACCTAGGGGTCTTTAAGTCAAGAATATTTACTTCTAAGCAAGCGTGCTCCATTGTCGACCACATCATCCCTAAAAAAACAATCAAAAATGAAACTTAACTACTACAGAAGGGTTCGCAAATTCACGATACTACAAAAACACAAAATCCTACACTGTCCTAAATGTGATTGTTAGCTCTCACGTCGGCCTTCGGCGCTTCTTTACAGAACATGTAATTAGAGCATTTAAATACATCGTGTGCTATCAAGTACAAGCGCTATTAGTTGCACGCCATCACATCCATTGTTGTCCTATGTAAGGCTCTACTAGAAAATATATTCAGTATAGTTGTCACCGGAAAATTGCAGACTCCGTAAAATTGTAATAAATCTTGATTAGATTCTAATTTCTCGATATATATTATTACAATAAATCTCATCCAAATTCAATAGTTACCAATATATCCGTGTCTTATTAAGAAAAAATAGTTTAAAATTTCACGCGATATTTTATAATCTTACGGCGTTTGCCATTTTCCGGTGACATAGTCACTCTTGTTTTTTTGAATGCACCCCTTGAATGAAGAAAGGCACGAGCGGCTATCGGGATTAACGTTGTTTATGAAGCTGTAAGTCCTGCTTAAAATTTTCATGATGTACCAACAAACGATTGTTGGGTTTGCAGTTTCAGGATATTTCCTGTAGGAATTATACCTATAATTTTACGGCGTGCTAAGGCTTTTTTCTTTCGCCGAATTTTACAAGTATTTTCTAGCACTTGGCATGCATCAAAAATCTGTCGTGGTAACAAAACTGCCCACTAAATCAAGGCAACAAGCACTAGAAAAAGTCAGATATGTACTATCATTTCACAATATACACTACATTACACTTCACAACACTTCTACATCTTACACAACACACCACCAGCACTTATTATATCTCTCAAAATCGTCAAGCTGTAAAATTAATAATTTGTTATTATATTATAACTTTTTCAGTACCTACTGATGTATCTTAGTTACTCCTTATACTTGTTGTCCTTGTTATGTTCATTAGAAGAGCACTGATTTCCAAGATACAGGTTTTTACCTAGTTTGGAATGGTTTTTAGTATTGAAACTGTAGTAGGCTAAGTTCTGATTTTGTCCAATTAACATTACTATTGTTAGAAATAATTATTGTCAAAAATTCCAACATGTAAGGGAAATATCGTGGTCAATTCCAAACTATCGCTGATAGAGTGAAACTTAGACAGAGCCAAAGACATTAGGACCCCTGACTTTAAGCCAAATCTTGTTTTGTTGTGAATCTCAAACGCGAACCATTTCACATTTAAAAACACAAAGGCTCAGACACTTCAACTGACTTCGCAACCACCAATCGTACATGATTAATGTATCGTCGTCCGTTCATTTGTCTTCTGTTACAGACTTTAATTGGTGTGTGATTACCACCAAGGTTCTGCCGAGGTCGCCGTCGCAATATGAACTTGATTTAAATAAAAATATTCTATTCTTCATTCCCTTGTTAATAAAATGAATGGGAGGCCTTAGTCCATTGTGTAGTCTTCAATTGAATTGGTTAGAAGTTATTTTATTATAATCGTTAGGTAAGAGGTTGACATTGAAGTTAGAAGTTTGTTTGTTTTAAAGCTGTTGAATGGAGGTGTTGAATGATCCCAAGTAGTATACATAAAAATGATTACTTTGCAGACTACTGTATAAATTCAAGTTTTTAAAACTTAACAGATAGATGTGTTGCTGGGGAGTTTGTTGCGCCACTTCTTCTTCCCAGCTAAAACACTAGGAAGTGGTGATGGGCGGGCGTTTTGGGGGTCTGTATTTATACATATATAGTAGTATTGTTGAAAAACTTAAAATTCACATTTGAAGCAGATCTAAAACAGCTAGAATTAGTCTTCAATCTATTTCAGATATCTCTCTCAGGTCGGTAGTCGAAACATTTGGGACTGACCACGTGACATTTCGGTATCTTTTTATCTAGACTTTTTTTAAGGATGGGAAATCATCAAATGACTTCTTCCGCTCTGGGTGGAGCGGAAGGGCGTGTCAGACTCTAACTGACTAAAACCCATCCGTGTTCCTTCAAAAGCCCTTTGCGTTCCAGGGCCGCGGTGACTCTTTCGAACAAATTCCGCAACCCTGGCATATTATATCTAGGCTTATGCCTTCAATTTTGTCACCGCTGATAAAATGTCACTTCATCTAGGGCCTCCTTGAGCAGAAACTATCACAAAGTAATTATAACCCTCGCTGCTGTGGATGGATAACCATCGTAATATACCGACATTCCTCCGTGTCTCAGCACGTTAAACTGTTCTAGGTCCTATTGTCATTTGCTGTTCTTGACAATCGTTATGGGTGACAAAGCTAAGAAATCTGACCCCAGTCTTGCCAAGGGGTACCGTGGTACCCAGTTACTGGGTAGTGGAGGTCAGATACGTAGTCGCGCAATATATTGGTAGTCAGCTGCATTCGGTGACACAGGAAGCAGACCCCAATGGAGTTAGGAAAAGGCTAGACAGAACTCTAGCTGGAGAAAACTCGGTGCTGTATTCACAATGAAACACAGCTTCAAACTTACCACTTCACGTCCAATTACACCCTCGCAGACGTCGCGTTTTATAACCGTAGCCACCCAAGTAAAAGCCCCAACACACGACTCAACAGATGCCGGTCCATAACCGTTTGTCCAAACAACGCAGCAACCCCCGTGGTTGACAACGCATCATGCGCCGACCACTGTAAACAGTCTTTATTATCATGATCGTAAAATGCTGCGTTATTAGCGCAGTGTGGGTGGTCCCTTATAGTTCATGTGAACAAATTGTGAGGGTATGAAGGGAGCGGATGATGAACTATGATACTTCTTTATACCTATTCGATTTTCAAATCAAGACATTCTATCTATCTATCTATTGGGGTATGGTTTCCACACTTAGTCCTGATGTTGGACCATTGTGCGTGGGATCAAGACATTTTGAAGGCATCTCAATATTGTGGTGGGCAGTACTTCTGTAACGAAAGAATCAATATTCGGCTATCACATTGCATTGACGTAGAACTAACAAAATTCTTAACACAAGATTTACACTGAAAGGAAACAATAAGGTGCGTAAAGAGGGGCTATATTAATACTTTTAAAATGCATTTACATTCGCAACTCATTGGCAAACTTTCATCGTCATTTCATGTCATTTTGACAAGTTTTTAACATTGATTGGATCTGAGTTGATATTGCGACTTGAATTGGCATAAATACGAGGATTGGATATCTGGAGAATATGTGGAATGTGGATTTATGAAGATCAATGCATTTAAGCTTTCTAAAATGTCTCAACAAAATTTTTATTTGGCCTGAAACACACTTTTTTACGGTTATAGCCATCTATCGCTGGTTTAATGGCCACATTACAGGAATAGCCAATGAGTCCAAGTGTTTAGATTTTGTATTATGGACGGAAATAACTCCTATATGGGATTTTAATTAGTTAAATGACGAATGCCAACTACATTTCCAAACACTCATGGTTATTCAAAAGGTCAAATATAACCAAAATACAATCAAACTAGCTGATTATGACTTTTGCGTATCTTCAGCAAATTTATGTCCCATAATACAAAACTTTCTGATCAAAACTTTTTTAAATTTGAAGGATCTAATGACTCGACGAAATTCACTTCTGAAAAATGATGTGGAAATATAACCTTTTCCAGATCAATTGTACACATAGATAGAGATTTATAAAGTCTTTCCAAAGCCCATAATATGTCCATTCAAATATCTCGGTCAGATATCTCAGAATACATTCACATACACTCGCAAGTAAACTAACCCGCTCTCGCTTCGCTAGATATATCAACCATAATACACCAGCTTTTACTGTAAACCCAGCATTGCAATCACCGCCAGTAGCAGATAGCTAACAATATCGAATCTATAACAAACCAATATCAATTAAATACTCGGTTAACCCCTGATCTTCCATCACACTCCTCATTGAGAGCCGTCACACTAACGAGTTCGTCTAAGTTTTCTCAACCTTAACAAAACATGCGATTATGTGCTCTATTCTGTGAGTCACAGAAGCGGTGAGGTTTAAGGCTTTGGGTGCAATAAATATCCTTCCCGATTTTATGATGACAATTAAGCAAGTTTTATCGTTTTATAACACGGTCTCATGCTGTCAACTTCTGAGAAAACGCGAGGGTTGTCATTAGAGATTGTAAAGAAGATGACAGTATCGTAACAAGCCTTATAATGACGCCATTTTATGGTCGCCGCGCCGCGGGCACAACTTATAGTTCGGATAGCTCCACTCTTTATTTTGGTCCTGGCTTCTGGTATTGTTGTGTTTATTGCTCGTAAAAATAGCGTGTGAAATGAAGACATCTTGGGATTTGAGTTGATTTGTCCCTGTATGATTTGATGCTGCCGGGCCAACAATGATACCATGTATTAAGGTCTAACTTTACCTATTAAATTGACGTTTCATCATAACTTTGGTTTAATTTGAAATTTCAAGTTAAAATAAACTTTATTTTTAAAGAACCCAGAACCACCCGTGCTCAGCATCATCGTAACTATTTTGGCGTACTGATGGATTTCAGCAACCGTTCTGGGCTGAAAACTATTTTCATAATGTAGGTATTTCTTAGCAGGCTATTAAAACATAGGTGATATACTCTCGTAGCTTTTTCATGTTTCTTAATTATCTATCTTTAATTAGGTACCTCTAAGCCGCTTGATAAGATGCAAAAGGCTTATAGACGCGAGACGTAGGTGGCTAAGCTTCACAGCCTGGCTCATCGGCGTAGTGTTGCCTTGCCTGTCGGTTTTCTACAGAATGTACTTTGGAGAGTGTGCGCAGGAACTCCACGACCTGATCCCACCATCGCCCTTTTACTACCGGAATATTAGACGTACTGCTGGGTACCATCCGCACTGGGTCGATATCCCGACTTAGCGCTTCTCCTCCACATTTATTATGCGCACAGCCAAAGTGTGGAACTCTCTGCCAGCTTCTATGTTCCCTTCCACATTTAACCTGTCTGTCTTCAAAGCCAGAGTGAACAGGCATCTTCTGGGTACGCTCTCTCTATCATAGACCTCATCAATTGCTCTCCATCAGGCATGATCGAGGTTAAGAGCAAGCCCATTTCTCAATAACTTCCTACACTTTTAAGTCCTCCTTCTACAATCTAATATCCATCAACTTAAACATTTTATACGATAATTTATTCCAAGTTATACAAAACAAAGTTCTCAAGCATATTTAAATCATAGGTTCCACGCCGACACTATCACCCTGGGCAGATACGATCACTACGAATACGTTGACATGCGTAGGAGCATTCTACGCTAATTTAATTTTACAGTCCGATCCAACCTTAACATAGCCTCATAGAGTCCAATTTGATTTAACCTTCTCAAGAGCTAGGAGAAAATGTTCTTAGATGGATCATTTTACCATCTCCTTTCAAAACCCAACTTTAATTCCATCATAGTCATAAGATCCATTTCAGTTTGTCGTCAAAATCTTTCACATCTTCACCGTTTCACACTGCAAATTTATCAATGCCTTCACCACGAGCCTTTGGTGTAACGTAATTGAGCTCATTTTCCTTTGCGTGGTCATCGTTAAGAGTTTTCAAAGAAGGTAGTGTTGCTTTCGGCGCAAGAGCACGACGTCCCCAGTAGGCACATATGTGACGTGTTGCACAAACCGCTGTTGTTTTGATCTCTGTAATGTAGTATGTAATTTGCCTTATAATAGGTACTTACTGGGAAATACTGGGAATAGATCTCAGCATCATAATGGAGGAGTAATAAATATATTTTCTTGGCTCATCATCATTAGGAAGTGGGAAGTCAGTTTTCTGGTAATTGTCGTTGACTAGCGGTGTAACTGCTTTGTTATTAAGTTATTAAGATTCTAAACGATAAATTTTACTTTTTGTTGAAGTTTCTTACAAAATACAAGATGAAAATCGTATCACAGTAGTTACTGTTCCCTAGTACCGCGTTTGATGAGATATCGTCCTTACCTTGTGGGGTTTGTGTAAAGGACTTATCCTAATAGTAGATATAGTTTTATTTGAAAGGTAGATTTATTTGTTTTTTTTTTACAGTGAGGACTAGTAAAAAACTGTACAAAAGAGGACTCAGGTATTTTCTACCAGTTAACCTTAGGATGGTGGAGAGACAAGACATAGCAGGTGCAATTTAATGAAAAAACAATCAGAAAAAGAACAAAAAAAATACATACATTAACACAAAATTTCCAAAAGTTAGCTACTCTAACATCAATAAAATGGCCATTCTTAATTTTTTATAAATTTTTCTTTTAGACAGCAGATCCTTCTTATAAACCCAAATCTAGCAAATATTCGGAAAAAAATGGCTAACACTCAATAGGTGTAATAAGCCCAACGTCTTCAATATCCACCAATTAACTTAATGCAAACATAACGATTAACAAGCCATGTAAAATAGAAAGTGCCGAAGTAGTTTAATGACAGCTGCCACAGAAATTTGCCGAGAGAGCTATAAACAGCTATCTTCTAACGCAGTGGTTCACAAACTTTATTCATTTATTTAAATCAAAGTGGGGACCCCACTTTGATTTAATTGTTCTAGCAAGGACCAAAAACCAAGATATTAAACTGTGTTAATCTAAAAATAAACTATATATGTAGATATTCAATACTTGTAGCATAATTATCTGTTTTGATCAAAATGAAAGAGCATTGTCATACAAAACACAACAGTTCTGAAAGAAACTTAAAACCAGTATGCCAATTCTACTAATTTTTAAGCAACTATCACATTTTTTGCTTAAAAATTAGAAGAATCCTCAGTTCGCAAAGATTGAAATTTTAAACCTTTCGCAGAGTATATTGTGGCCCCGGCGGACCACGGGTTGGGAACCATTGTTCTAACGAAACGGCACAAGTCAAGTGAGGTTAATTGGTGACCGGTAATTAGCTGTACCAACTAGTACAGCTATGATTTAACACCCTGACTTTTATGTAGGTAGGTACTGCTTCTGCAATCTGATTGGTCGAATGCATATTGCATGGGTTGAATTAAGATGAGAAACTATGCAAACCTGAAATTGATGTTTGTTAAAGAGGTAATTCTTTTCAAAATTGTCAGGTAGGAAACACCGGGCTCATCTAAAAAAAGGTTTTTTCCGACTAATCTATATTAATGATGTTGCAAATGAAAAAGTTTTTTTGTCCGTCGGGAAGTATTTTTTGAACCACTTAGCTCTCGTCTTAACGCGCATCCAGTTTAACAATGCCTACAGGACGCTGTTACATCTGCCTCGCTTCTGCAGTGCGTCAACAATGTTCGCTGAGTCGCGCACAGTCGGCTGCAGATTGCGTGAGAGCAGTAACAGCATCCCGAAGGTTATAGGCAACAAGTAGGACAGCCCACTAGCCCACTGGTGTGGAGCCTTACCCAGAGGACTAAGTCTCTCTTAGTTATTTTATTAGATATTAACATAGTTTTAAATTCTTACTAACAATATAAGGAATATAATTGCTATAGATCAATGGTTGTCAGAATAAAAAAATAAATAATTATTATTATTAAATAATATATTTTTTATTATTATTATATAAATTTTTGATTATGAATAAATAATAAAAATAATAATCACACATAATATCAAGAGAGATAATTAATTTTCAATAGTAATTTTATGAAATTGTAAATTAAATTGAATATTTTATTTTGAATGATTTGATTAATTGTGTATTTGCACCTAATTTAATGTACTAACATAGTGTGTAAGTTTTTACTAATAAACATATGGATCACTGCTGTCCGAAATAAATAAATAATAATAATAATAAACAATAATTATTGACGGCTGAATGGATTTGGATGAAACTTGTCATAGAGATAGACGTTAAGACGTGAAGAGGTAACAAACAGACAGAGTTACTTTTGCATTTATAATGTTAGTATTTGAACGCATTTTCTTGTTGTAAATAACATGTCTCATCATCATCTTAGATATGATTCCTAGTCTTGCTTCACAATTCAGTTTAATATGCATCCACTTTTAAAGAGCATATTTTCTTGATTTATCTAAAAATAATATTTGTTACTTATTATATGTAGGTACACTCCAAATTAATTTGATAGAAATATAGGGTACCCTAACCCAAGTTATAATCGCCCAAATTAATCAATAGACTCGCTAACATAAAGCCAGTGACACACATAGCCCGGGGCGAAGCGGGTTCCGTATCAACTGTCACATGCAAGGATCCCGGCAGTATACAGTTAATAGTTAGAAGGGATACAAAGGGTTTGTTTGAAGAGAATCAGTTTAAGGGAAGTGAGTTTTAAATTAGTTGTGGAAATTAATAACAAACTGAGAGTGAAAGAGTCGAAATCATTATTATTTTCCTCGTATCCTAAGAGATTTTTTATCAATGTCATAACAAATTAGTGGTCCTGCTGGGGTCCATATGCTCATAATGGACCTCGTCATCATCAGAAATTTAAAATCACCCAAGAGAAAAAGAAATCAGAAATTAGGATATCCGCAGATCTAAGGTTACTGACATAGTAACCTTAGATCTGCGGATATAGTCCTCCTGACCGATTTCGGTCATGGCGGCCAATCTCAACCGAGACTAGCCATCGGCCCGGCACATATTATAGTGCACAAGTGTATGCGCAAATACAGGTGCACTCCCTCTTCCATCGCTCTCAAGAAAGTGTAAAAGTGTTATTGGGTTTTTCCAATAGGAATTTCTCAGTGACAGCCCGGAGTTTGGAAGTTGGTGTCGTGACACCCCCGTGCCTCTGAAAGCTCGTTAAGCCGTTGGTCCTGCGCCAGATCTCTCTCCGGTCGTGTCGGGTTGCCGTCCCATCGGAATATCAAACTTAAGTGGCAGTGGGCAGTGCACATTGCTCGCAGAATGGACAGTCGGTGGGGTCGCAAGGTTCTGGAGTGGCTCAACAATGTTGTAAATCGACTTGACGGTGGACTTGCCAAGGACAAACTTTAATAAGAAGATCCATAATGTTACATTACTCAACAAAACCTGCCAAGTGCGAGTCGAACCACGAACAGTGTAGGGTTCCGTAGGACCCGTCTCCTAAACCATGCCAGAAAAGTGATAAAATGTACTTAACTATTATTATAAATACACTTGGTTTTAAGTCATTTTCATTTTATAAGTTGGTCGACTACTACTCATTAACTCGTTAAGCCTAGGTATAGGTGATAGTTTTCCTTCTAAATTCGTTATATATATTGTAACACTAGCGGACTCACGCTAGTGGTACTTAATATTATTATTATAAATAAAACCACGTTTGAGATTAAAAAACTGTATAATGTATTTGGCATCTGCCTTAAACGAGCGCTGGTACAGGAGTCCCATATAAAAACAAAACATATTTTCACATTCCTAATTCGAATTCTCTTTTACTTTTACCAGACGCTTCCAAAGATCTACCTTGTCTGCCAGAAACCTGCAGCCAAGGAGATCCTCCTGACAATTGGCTACTACCATGATTTTTTTCACGTCTCCAAAAACAACCGTTTTACTGGCAGGGGAGTCAAGGAGAGTCAAGTGTCCCCCACACTTGACTCCAACAAAAATTAGCGCTTTAAAGCTTATTATTTCGCAAACGGATCTAAGAATAGAACCCTAAAAATCAGAAATAAACACACATAATTTTATTAATGTTATACATAACTAAAATATATATCGTAGGATTACATAAGCAAACAAGTTAGACGGGTGGCCATCAGTTGACACATAGCCGAGGGGCGTCGGGTAGCATCGCTGTGCACAGTAAAAGTTGTTTAGCGTATCCAACGTACATGAGATCTGTGTCGTGACTTTGGGAGCTGGTGTAAGTTATGAACTTATAGCTGGAAACTACTGGATTTTGTTTTAAAACAGGCCATGATTCAATGTACTGTTGGTAATGCCAGAATACGCCGAGTATTCTAGCATCTTACCTCAAGCATTGGATATTACTATTTGACCAGTTTCCTCACCTTATTTAAAAAAAAAAAAACGCTGCCCCTCACTAGGAATTTCTCCTGTATCGTGGGTGTGTTTATAAACTTACAAAGTCGAAACACAAACAGCCAGACCCGGAAAAACTAGCTGTAGGCCATACAAATAATTGTTCCGTGCGGGAATCGTACCTGCGACACGCAGCGCAGCAGTCAATCGCTCAATCAAAATTCTGTAGGTCTGTGAATCATCAATCTTTTACCATTCCCGATCTGAGAGCTGGATCTGGGCTTCATACCTGCAGTTCAAAACTATTCACGATTTTGTACATGTCAATGTAGATATTTCTACTGGGAATATGCTTTACCTAAACTGACTTATTATATGAGAAAGAAATTCAGGCGTAACGTATGTCGCCAGTTCAATGTATGACACTGAACTTAGACCTAAGCTAACGGACATTTCTTATAGTTTTGTTATCCAAATCTCGCTCCTCTTTTATAAATTAGACCGAACGAACAGTCTGACCTCTTGACAGGCCAGCTTCCAAATAGTAGACAGATTAATTTAGCCATCATTACGCGCCTCGAATCATTCTCATCATCATATCATTCCTCACGACTACTTCGGACAGACTTTCATACGAGTATGTCCGGTTGAGAAGCATTTGTTTTTTCGGAGTGTTTGTTTACCTTCAATGGAAACTACACAGTCTATGTGCAAAGTTGATTTTTCTTTCAGAAAAAAAAAATGTTTTCGAAATATCTAATAAACTATGTTTTTCATAGGTTTTTAGGGATATCACAGGTAATATTGATAATTTAACAAAAATAATAGTAGTTTCCGTACATTTATGAATATGGACCGTTCACATTGGGATTGGAACCTTAGTCCCAATCTGTCGAAATGTAGGAAAACAGGTATTTTTGACAAATTACGACTGAATTCCGAATATGAACGTTACTGATTGCACTGGTGATTGCGTAGCGGTAGCCCGCGAAACTCAAATTGTCTTGTGTTTTTCTGCAATTTGCAGGTCAGTGTCAAGTTGTAACTTGATTAAAATATAATCCACGACAAACCTCATCATCATCATATCAGCGGAAAGACGTCCACTGCTGGACATAGAACTTCCCCAAAGGGGGGGGGGGGGATTAGCCATAATCACAATTAAAGTAAAGTTGCAATGTACAGAGAATGCTGCTGCCCATTCTCTGGTGAATCCCTTAGTTCGCCTCTTACGACACCCACGGGAAGTGATGGGATGGTACTATTCTTTTACGCCCGACACCATAAAGAACAATAACAGGTATGTATTTAGATAATTATAAACATAAGAATAATCAATACATCGCTCTAACTTAGATTTGATCCATATTAGTTAGATTTCCGAAATGTAGTTAATGTCTCAAATCTAAGTTGATGATGATGAGTGAATATTATATAATCACGGACTACCACTACGGATTACGTAGAATTGACCCTCTGCTGTTAAAAACACCTTCACTCTATATTTTGACACAATGAAGTTGAACGTTTTTGAGTGCGATATTTTTTTTTGCTGCGGAGTTGGTTGCGCCACTTCTTCTTCCCAGCTAAATCACTAGGAAGTGGTGAAAAACCAATAGAATCGGTTACGCTGAGCAGGGTAGGTAAATGAAACGATCGTATTCGTTCGTAACAAACATATCCCTCGCTACACATCCTCGCACATCTTTGGTGGAAACGCATCCTACTGCCTACTATAATAACTCGCGATGCACTGTAGCCATATAACCGCGCCCGCTACCGCTTGCGCTCTCACTCTAGTCAACGCGCGTTCATTCTAGACTAAGCCATATACATACCATATACCAGCTCATTTCTCCCCCATTCAAACATCAAACCTAGTATTACAGCGTAATTATCGACTTCAGAAGAAGTCTATGGCTTGTCTTACAAGTTCATTGACCCAGTAAATCAGTGGCTAGACTCTCAAAAAGCATCTGGACAGCTCTATTATTAAGATTTGATGTAACCAAAACCGTCTGTCACACTTTCTTGGCGTCCATTCACGGCCATATATAGAGAAGTGCCCGGAGACACCAATTTGTTATAACAAATTAATATGCAAATTATGACTTTGACTGTATACAGTCAAAGTCATAATTTGCATATTAATTTGTTATTGATCTACGAGTAATATTTTTTGCTCTAGGTGATGCGACTTATAAGACGAAAGAAAGAAATCTTAGATGCACTTACAGATAATAAAATAAGATGTCGATTTGTTTCATAAATCTCCAAACATTATGTTTCATATCAAGTTACAATTTTTACACATTACAATTATAACTTATACATTGACTACCCAACTTTAAAAAAAATCAAAATCAAAAGTCATTCATTCAAATTACGCTGAGTGCCAGCACTTTTTGAACGTCAAAGTTCTACATAAAGACAGTCCCCCAAAACGCCCGCCCGTCACCACTTCCCAGTGTTTTAGCTGGGAAGAAGAAGTGGCGCAACAAAGTCCCCAGCAACACATCTGTCTGTTAAGTTTTAAAAACTTGAATTTATACAATAGTCTGCAAAGTAAGTTTACAAAACATGACACAGAAAAATAATATGTGGAATATGTAAATCAATATAGTATAGTGGTACCCCAAAACTCTCGGGTCTTGGGGTCCGAGTGCGCAAAACTTGTTTCAAGATCTCTCAAGACGCTTAGTTGACACTTCGCATGACCCAAGGGCTGACTTTTACCTTGGTCAAAGAATAAGCATTGCCATACAACGTGGCAATGCCGCCAGTCTTTTGGGTACACTTCCAGTCGACAGCGATGCGGAATGAATTTTTTGACGCCATATTTTAGGATTAATTTAGTTAGGAGGTTTTATAAAAACAGGTGTAAATATGTATGTCAATTAAAACTACCCTTGTGAAAGAAGAAAACAAGTATATATAGTATACATTTAACAAAAATAGTATAGAAGTTGATTCCTCACCTAGAGCTTTTCACCCCTACCTAAGAGATTGTTTTTACCGATCTACAACAGACCCACCACCAACAACTTTTACCACAAAGTTACTCCCAAAAACCCAAAGACAGTTACCGTATCAAGCACAGCATCTCAAACTCGGTAACTGATAATGATCCATCATGTTTTTGAGCAGACTACATTAAGCTGTCAGTCATACGAGGGGCCTTTAAGGTGCCTTCAAGATTCTGACAAGCGCCAACAGCGGAACTTTACGCTCTTTTACCTTTAAGAGGTAAGTAGGACTTGATATATATTGTGTGGTTGGTAGAACTGGTGAGTAGTATAGGAACTACGGAAATCTACAAATATAGTTCAATGGGCCAGACGTTCTGGTACCCCTTGTGAGGGTCTTCATGGGAAATCCTGTATTCAAATAATTTTGACTTTTTAGAGCATACCTATTTTTAGCTTGAAAGAATGCGTAAATACCTAAATAATCCGATATTCTGTTTTTTATACTTATGATTTTACAGTAAAGTAGCTTCACTTATGTGTTTAGTTTACTAAGCATAGTTTATAATTAGTTTAGTAACCATTAGACCAATGCTGTATTCTTTTCAAATATTTGTTTTTCCTTATCTATAAAAATATTTATGTTATATACAACGTGTAACAGAATAAACGCAATACCTTATAAGGGGTCATTGTACTCATCATTATGAACAACTTTTACTACGGGACAAACCCCAAAAACGCGAAAAAAAATCAGCTGTTCAGTTGGTACATTTTGTCGAGTTATGTGCACAAAAATGTTACACGTTGTATATAAAAATGAATCCCTGTTTTCCTTGGTCACGCCACGCGCCATAACTTGAGAACGACTTTACCAATTACAATAATCTTTTTTTTTACGTTTTAAGTTTTTTTTGTACAAGGTTCTTATGAAGAGCAAAATTGGACAAAAAAAAATTGCACGTGAAAACCTAAAAACCACCGGGATACAATTAAGATGTATTTTAATTTTGAACTCCACTCAGACGAAGTCGCGGGCAGAAGCTAGTTAGTTAATAAAAACGGGGAACAAAATCAAAAAAAAAAATATAAAGGTAGTTGTTTCTTGTTTAAACTGTTGAATTAGTTCTTATCAAATTAATTCAATTTATAATCCCACTATTACCAAAAACAATTCCGAAATGCCCAACTAACAAAAACTCCGCAGGTTTTCACCAATCCGACTGTTCACTATTTTCCAACCACCTGCTACAAAATGGAACATTTTTATTATATTCCCGGGAAAGCTGTCAATACCGAACAAAGCAAATGTCATGTTCACGACAGTTTGACACGGAAAACGCGAAAAGTGGAAAAAAAATATCACCGGATGCGGATGTGAACGGTCGGAAGTCAAGCGTTCCCGCCCGGGGCGACGGGCCGTTGGAGGTTTTTGGGTTATGTTATTGGTGAATTTAAATTCGTATTTAAATGTTTCCGTTTGTATAGATTTTTGGTACTTGAATAGTTGGTTGAATAGTGACAATCAGTATTGAACTGCCTTGCTGACCGTAATCTGACAGACGAGAGATGACATTAAAGAAAATATTTTGTAACTTGTGTGCGATGACACTTTTTTTTGACACTCTATGTAAAAAATACTCGTATTGTTATATTTTTAGTTAGTTAGTGTCATTTGACCTACCATTAAAATGATAGTTTTAGTTATATTACAGAGCATGTTTGTGTATTAGTATAACTTGCTTTTCACGTTACTTATTGGAGTTGACGCCACTAGCAGTTTCTGCAATAACTAAAGTATGTGCCAATCAAAAACTATGAAAAAGATCCAAACCCAGCTTCCCATCGTAATCCTGCCCTTATCCTCATTAATTCAACATTTCTATTTGCCGTCATCTTGTCTCATAGTCACCTCCTCTCTAGCCATATATTTTTTCACACAATTTTTCCATCGTTTCTTTGATCCTCTATTTACTAACATTTTCCGATTTTAAATAGTACTAGCTGGCGCCCGCGTGAATTTTGAAAATTATCCCAAGGGAACATATTCCCGGGATAAAAAGTATCCCATGTGTTGTTTCACACTATAATCTACCTCTGTGTCAAATTTCATGAATCTCCGTTGAGCCGTTTTGACTTGATTGATTAACAAACATCCAGCCATCTAAACATCCAACCTTTCGCATTAATAATATTAGTATAGATACGCTATGGTCGTTGATGAAGAACGGAAAATAACAGATAGTAGTCATTTCAAACTGCACACTTCTATTTTTAGCCCCTTCGTTTGACAACACAACAGCCCCTATGCTAATTGCGACAATGAAGGAACATTCAGCCCGCAGAGATCATAAATATATACTGATGCGTAGGCGACGAACAGGCACAATCTGTGTGATACGACATGCTGTATGGTAAAATAGAATTAATGTTTCTTTATTTGGCAACATGGAAATGTTTCATTAAATCTATCTGCCTAGCCCTTTTCTAAATAAATTGGGGTCGGATTCTGGTCTAACTAGATGCAGATAAATACCTGTATTTTACATGAAGCGACTGCCCATCTGACTTATACTATAGAGGTATGTAAAACAGAGAGTAAAGTCACGCACACCTCCACTGAAACGGGAGGATCCTCCGACCAGACGGTTGTTGTATCCAGTGGGCAACTGCCCGATAGTTGATATTTGGACTGTTGTATATGTTCAAATCGCACGGAGAACTATGCTTGCGCGATGCAGGATTTCGTTGGTAGTTCGTCGCTGACAGGATAGGACAGGAATTTTGCTTCTTAGTTTTTCGTGTGGCGGCATTGATGCCGCTACAATACAACCCAGTAACTGGGTAACACTGTAGCACAACAACACTAGTCTTGCCAAGGGGCAAGACTAGTGTCAGAATTCATTTCTTCTGTCATCCCGAATCGACTAAGTAATGAATGATCACCCATCCACAGACCGACCTCGGCAAGCGTTGCTTAACCTCGTAGTTTGACCCGTGCGGCTGTTACTATTTAGCCACGAGGTCGTCTTGCTTTTTCATTGTGTATTTTTTTTTAAAGATCATGAATAAATTAGGTGTTGAACTGAAGGGACCTGACTGACATTCTGAAGAAATAATGTTTTGTTCAATATATGATTGTCAGTTCCAAATGGTAGAGGATCTACAAAATATTCTTGATAATCAGAATGCCCGGACGGACGTCCAAATATCAGCCATCAGCCATGAAACGATATCTTTATTATGACGTCCTAGATAAAATCTTTACATGAGTACAGTCAAAATATCTTCAATTACGATAGAAAATGATACATTACAGCGATTTAAAGGATGCATCAACCTTTATAATAAACAGAGCGAAACTTCCAAGACTTACTCACATGTGCTGTACCACCAATTTACCAAGAACTTTTGTAGGTCTTGAAATTGGTGTGCTACTTGAAGATTTAGAAGAGGTGGACAGGCCATGTTACGCTGGTGTGTTCAAATTGCGTAAATATTGTATAAGTGAACGTTAAATTGCTCTACTGCTAGTTTTGATTTGTACCACTGTGTTCTCGTGTGTAATTCCTTTATTCTGTTTACAACTACACAATAAAGTTACATTTATGTGGATATGTGACCACGTATGCCTTACCTTATCTTAGTAAATATTAATTCAGAAACCGGGAGTAAGAAGATGGTAGTAGGTACTTCAGACACCAATTTATCACATGAGACCAGCAGTGCTATTCTCTAAACATCACACATTGAAAAGTTAGGTGAAATGAGCACGCAGTGAACTGTAATAACGTGCATCGTGCATCGTCACTAGTGAATGATAGCTCACTTCACAATTTTTTTTATTTGAGATGGGTTTGCTCTTGACTCTTGTCTAGGTGATGAAGCGAGCTTACCCAGAAGAAGCCTGTTCACTTCTCACACTTATGTTTTCACCGTGTCATAGTAATAAAATAGACCGGCCGGCAGGTTCTAATCCAAAACCACACTAAACCAAAATAGTTGCTAACAAAAGGTTAAATAATGAATATTTCATACGACTAGGTACACAATGGCTGCGGGTAGGCAACTAATTCGGAGTCAAAAGATGTCTCTGGTTTGTGCAAGCGGGCCCAAGCGGATTAAACCAAGTCAAATTCGCTACAAATTGCCACACGATATGACAGTGCGATGCCGTCTAAATTAACATTGTGTAATCACTTTAATATTTACGACAAATGCTGATGATACGCAATTAACTGTTTCGTAATGAAGCTACCTTCACCTACTGCTATTACCACTAATAGCTGTCGACATTTTTGATTGAACATATCATGCATGCGATGTAAAATCCTATTCCACTGCGTCTCCATATACTAGAAATCAATTCCAACATAGTTGGGAAACGCTGGGTTGAGGATGGAATTTTGGTGGACAGCACCTACAGTATGTTCTATCCATCTATGATTTCATATATTTCGGGAAATGCTGATATCAACTGTATATTATATAGCATCGTCGTCCTGTCTAAATAGGATGGTAAATACTTAGGCCGTTCTTTTACTTTCTTATTATTTTGTTTTTTTCTGTATTGCGGCAACCATAGGCATGTTTATTACGGAGTCTCCTTTTCTGCTGCCTATAACCTTTTGATTGCATTTGCCTTCCCACTATTTTAGAGGCTAATTTAAATAAAAATCATTATGTCTTCTAGTTTCAAATCACATATTTAGTCATTGAGATAAAAATAAAGGTTTCTAAAAACATTAACCAGCGTCAACCTTTATCCAATTCACGTCAAAGATTTCCATAGCTACCGCGATAAGCGGCGGTGACTGGCAATCTTTCAAAGTTCGGAGGAAAACGGAAAAAATAGGGGAAGTCGGGGAAAAAGAGCATGCCTCTTGAGATATCAATTTAGAAGAAATTACCAGCTAATCTGTCACATCTTGGGACGCTTGGGGCAAGTAATCGTGTCTCCCCTATTTTTTTTTGTTTTGGCAAACGAGGGGAAGCGAGGGATATTCACAATCTTGTTAATTTATCAATTGTTGTCAAGCGGCAGTTGAGTGTAACAATTGTATTGTTGGTGATTAAGACGGGGTAATTGGTGATTATTAATGGTGTTTAAGGAGTTTAGGGAAACTAGAGTGAATGAGGTAAAGTATAAACTGGAGTTCATTTCAGGTCTAATTAGTACCTTTATTCCAGCAAATAAAGAGAAAATGAGAATTTTCATCGATTCTATACATACGGTTGCTGAAGTCGTTACAATTTGTTAGTTCCAGAATTTACTTCTGTTTTAATTTGTTTTCTTTGGTGGCAGCTAAGAGTGCGAAGTGGAAATTTATTGATGTTATCAACAGTCATATTAAAACATGTCAATCAGATTTGATCGATTCAATGTTGGCTACATTATTATTTCATACCCGATTCGTACTCTTTTAAACAATTTCTTTTTACTTAACTTTTCAACCCAAACTTGTTTTAATAAAATCTTTTAGCTCTGCGTAACATCTCATTACACAAAGACTTTGCACGCCTTAAACATTATACGAGGCGCACAAAAATGTAAAAAATGCCACCTTAAATTTTCATAACAGCCCCCTTTTATATCTTACTTGGAAAAAAAAACGGTTCGTTTAAAAAGACAAAGTATCACACGTTTAATCCCGGTATCTCCCCTCGTGCCAAAATCTTTTATCACGAATCCCCGGGGATTGCTCTTTTTTATTACTCCTCCCCTATCCCGGGGTTGTACCGACGACAATAATTGTCTCATTGTTTTATATTGGTAGGTTTATGATTGTCCTTTTTCGGGTCTTTGTCCGAAGATTTTGTCCTTTTTGTGATTGAGAGTTGAGTGCTAATCACTTTATTAGGTCTCCTTTTGTGGCGACTTAATGGTTCCTTTTTTTGTCGTGTACAAATTTATTCAAGTTTGCCTTATAATAAAAGAGTGTCAATTCTGCAAATTTTGAAGCACATAGCAGAAGCACAAGAAGCCTCAATTTACGTTCATTTTTGACAGTTTACGACTCACATGTGTATGCGAACGTTGCTTGAAAATTTGTAGAAATGGCTCGCAGTTTCCGGTTTTATCAAGTTTTTTTCTTTCGATAGTCTAATCATTTTCCTTTGCTTGGGTCATTTCACTTGAGGTACTTTTTCTTGTTCTATTCTCCCATGTCAACCGGATAACTATCATTGAGTATCATCTATTCTGTGCATCTAATTTAGGTCTTTATACTTCTTCATATAAGGACTTGCTACATAAAGGATGAAGACCCTTTTCAGCTTATCAACAAATGTTAAAACCCCAACTAATTTTAGACTAGATAGATATGTTAGTACGTAGATAAATATATAGAATAAACATAACATTATTCATTCATTCATTCTGACATTGGTAATTAGGTATTGTTAGTATGTAAGTAATTTAGTTATTTTATGTTAAATGTGTGTCTATTGTTTCGACACCACCAACATTATTATTATTTGTATGCTCTCAAGTAAAATGTAGCGAACTGACCATTTTACTGTAACATCCTGTTGTATTGAAAACTACATTTACGAATAAATTTGATTGATTGAACATTATTGTAAACACATTTATAGCCATTCATGTTATACATCATTTACTTCCAGTTCAACAAACCTGCCATCCATCGACCTACAATGACACGTCAGAACCTGACGCATCAATAATTTGTCACATACAACCAAACAAAGAGAGGAAAGGAAAGGTTGAGTTGATGAGAGAGAGATGCCTTCTCGCAATAAAGTGATCCTCCGCTCGGCTTATTATCATTGTTTTAATACTCGTTTCGTTATTGTTAAGGTTGAGGGTGTACTACAAGCTATACTATCTGCTGGGTACGCCTCAAATGTAATTTCTTCTTAAATAAACGAGTACGTATAAACATCATCAATATTTGTTATTTAATTTTCTAGAATTATTATACGTAATCCAATTACTTCGTATACTACTAGGCTGAGTCTATTCTGTTCTGATATACTACGACTCAGAAAGAAATAAAAAAGTGTCCAAGTTTTTAGAGTAAAAATCTTTTTATTTCAAGTTTAAAGTACGTATAAACTCGAGCCGTGCAGTATTCTTTGTATGAAAGTCCCTACTGCAACGCCACTAATCGGAATCGTAACGTTATCGCCTCGCCTCGGGCCAATACGGCGATAAAGGCGATACGGTGCAGTCTCTTTCCGAGTTGATATGTGTGCAGCTTTGAGATTACAATTTCCCAAGCAAATTGTCAAATATTATTTGAAAGTATCGGTTACCTTCGTATAGGTATATCTTCACACAATCATCGCTTCCACTACACCCCAACCTAACCAAAGTTCGTAAACATTAAAAAGCTTAATAAAATAATAAATGCCGCTCGATTGGGACCGGTTCTTGGTAAGGAGCTTACGGAGGCTTAAATTGTAAAGTATCGCCAAACGTCGCCGTCGCCCGCGCCGTCGTCGGGACGATTCGGGGCGACACGGAGCGACTCGGAGATGTCGGGGGCGACAGAACTTGTTCGCGTTTATTTTGTTTAATTAGGATGTTTATTGGCATTATGATACTTATTGGAAGTAGGCATGGGATTCAGATTAAGAGTTAAAAAACTTGGTAAAGTCTGCGAATAGTCTTCTTCAATGGTTACTTCTTTAATTTATTTAGCTGTAATATTCACCTGTATTACCTAACTCATGTTTTTGTTCATTTGATTAACTCTTGTTTGTTTGCACTTTAGCCTGGACAATAAATCTATTTGTACATCATCATATTATGGTGCGACCATCTTAACATACCGAGTTTCCTCCGTGCCTCGGAAAGCACGTTAAGCCGGCTGTCATTTGTAGATCTTTGGCAGTCGTTACGGATTGTCAGAAGCCAGTAAATCTGACACCAGTCTTGCCAAGAATTACCGAGTTGTGGAGGTCTGGTAGGCAGCCGCTCCACGCAAAATACTGGTATTCAGCTGAATTCGATTTGACTGGAAGCCGACCCCAATATAGTTGGGAAAAAGGCTAGGCTAGATGATGATGTTATGGTGCTACCTTCTGTCTGATTCTAAAGCTCATCGACTTATTATGGATCACTAGACAGTTTTCATGATAGCTTCCAAGATGTCTTATGATGACATTATCCTCAGTGGACCCTGAACATCCTCATTCAAAGTCAAAGTCAAAACGTTTATTTCAATTAGGCCATCAAACGGCACTTTTGAACGTCAGCATTTACAGTTCAGTAAAATAATAATATTACATTAATAAAGACTCTACTGTCCATTCGGAAAGGTAGATTCTTATGGAAAAGAACGGACAAGAAACTCTATAGTTACTCTTTTCAAATAATGATTTTACAAAATTTGGTATACAAAAATTCATTTAATATTATGTGAGGACGATACACCCATTAATGTCACAAGCGACTGCTTGTCGATGTTTCAACAACCGTGTCAAATAATCCTGTTATAACTGGACAAATTAACTGTGTATGGAAACGTTTGAATACAGTTTAATTGCGGTAACACACCACGATCTAAGCTAAGCTAAATTTTCTGAGCATAGCTCGGATAGTGGACATTCTTCCATAGCTAAGTTAACCTAGTTTGCGGTCTGCACATAACTATGAAATTAGGTTAGATTCCTTAATAAATCTATTTAGTTTGTCAGTGAGATTTCGGAATAATATATAATACTGACGGCCGTCACGCGGGTGATTCCCGTTTCCGTGGGAATACGGGGATAAATTAAAGCCTCGTTAGTAAGTTACTCGCTGATAATGTAGCTATCCATTGCCGAATTTTTTTTTCAAATCGGTCCAGTAGTTTTAAAGTTTATTGGTTACATACAAAAATACAAATCTTTCCTCTTTATAATATTAAGTATATAGTATAGAAGTATGGATAGATTGGACTTGTATTTTCTTTTGCCACGTTAACAAAAAATGAGACCCTATTATGCGTTAAAATACCGTGTGACGTCACGTCGACATATACAGTGTATTGATATCGTGTACTAGAAGTGACGCAACAAACCCCTACTCCTGAACGATGCGCCCTATCTTTGTCAATTTAAAAAAAACACTAAATACGTGTCTAATATTTTTTGGTAATGTATCTGACATATAAATGAAATCATATTTCTTATCCAGAAAACATATATTTTACCTCAGCGATGTGAAGTAGAATAAAACTAACTTAGCTTGGTTCTTGGTATCCAACCGGATTCAATATTAACACCTACATCCTTCGTAAAGACCAACGTCATTAATTTACCATCGATCAACATAAAATTGTGCAAGGCTTTGTAACACCCGTCAACACACTACAGCCCCTATAATATCGATTGATTCGGGTGTTGAACAATACATCTGCCGCGTCCCCTACACTGTACTGTGCCGTCCCTGACTAAAGCGTGGTTGCTGGGCGATACCGCGTGACAATACCTACCTTGGCTTGCGGTAAGGAGCAAAGCTTTGTGCGTCTGTGGACAGTACCTTATCAAAAACTGGAATAGATTCATTATGTTGATCAAAACTAAAATTTATTTTAAATTTAGCAGATCTAAAAAGATGTCATTCTGATTTCTACTATTCTTAAGTGGGTAGTTCCACTGCGCTGCAATTTTTTTTGCAATAAAATATTTCAATATTTTGAGTTTCACCGCGCTCTAAGAAATTTTGAGTAAGTGTTAGTTAGAGAGAGTGAGCAAAAACTTATTTTTGCATAAAAATATTGTTTATCATAAAAAAAAAATTCAGTCATAATCACACCGGACATCACACTTTTTTTTCTCTTAAAAACAATGTAAAAACAAGGAAAAAATCACAGCTTCAGTACTAAGTACTATTTGTGTATAACAAACAAGTTATGGTTTACCTTTTATGCTGCCTCTACTTATTTTATTGGACCGCTGTGGCACCATGTTGGTACTTATAATTTTTTAAATAATATATATAATAAAAACTTGTAGCGCAGTGGAATGCATTACTGGAGCGCAGTGGAACTACCCCTTAAGTATGTCAGATAATCTGTGAAAAGAAGAACCACTTATTGGGTCAAAAAAAAAACATATGTGACATCGCAGCAGATTAAGTTGAAGGAGAAGAGATGAACTTCCTTCTTACCGGAAGGACTGACTCGCAATGGCAGTGGACAGACGTGAGTGGAAGTGGCAGGGTTTTCCCAGCAGTGGGAAATTACAGGAAAATTAGATGACATTAAATAAATAAAAAATGGTTTTCTGTAAAGTCGGTTTACGGACGATAGTTTAACGTGACAACGTCATTACAAAACATTGATGAAATTATAACATACTTTTAAAAATAAAATTGTCATAACGTTACAATGAGCGTAACGTTACAATAAGTCATCCTTTTTCGTGCGTACAGCCGGCGCGCGGCGTTCATCGATTTATTAGACGTTGTCACGTCAATAAATGTAGTTTTACTTCGTCATACCTACACATTAAGTAGAAAGTTATACAGCCCTGCCAATTTCTCTTTTTGTCTAGATATTTCTTGGAAAAAAGTCAAAGTATAAAGTTGATAAATCTTCTAAATTCATGACCATAAACGTATCAAAAATGTAATTTACAGTATGATAAGCAATCTTTCATTAAAAATAAAATGTAAGTAGCCATTCCCTCATTATAATTTACAACAAACACAATAATTGGGGAGTAAATACCTCGAAATACGCAAACAAAACTCAGCTTAATATCTCGCACACCGAAGCTCAAACAAATTAAAGAAAATCCCCAAAATGGGGAAACAACAATGTTTTGCAGCAACATCGCCAGTATACAGGTTATATTGAAATTTCCCTGCGATGTAAATCTCGTATAATCTTTAATGTCAACTCAGAGCTTCTGAGACGGGGAGTTTAGGGTGCTCACTTGTTGGCGAGCGGAGCGATTTTGGGTTAATAATAAAAAAAACATACATACACAACCCTTCCTTTTGTTTCGCCGTAGTCGGGTAGTAACATATAACGTTTTATTTTGATTTTCTTTTTAATGAGTGTTGAAAGTATACAAAATTGGACTGCTATATGATTTTTAACCAGTAGGAAAGATCTTCTAAACCACATTTAGAGCGACTTGAAGAGTGTCAAAAAGGAAGACAAAGTTTAGAACAGCTACTAGAATTAAGCAACTATACTGATCTTATACCTACTATGGCAAGACCTTCAAAAACAATATTTGATTTAACTGCTTAAATTGATTCATGTTATTGTTTTCGTGACTGTTATGTTTTAGCAATAAGATTTTATTGTTATATTTAAATGTATTTACTACGTTTATCAGGGCTTATGCTTCATTTTAATTTAAGGATATTTTAAACTGATATACTTTTTTCCATCCTCAAAACGCTTCTTACCCCACCAAGCCCAACCCCCAACTCCACAAGGGGTACTAACGTCCCTGTGATCTGTGACGCGTATGATCCGCTCCACTAATATTATTTAGAAGCGAGCAGCAATTGTTTCCATGCGGTGGCCTCGGGCAGGACAGCTTTGACTTTTAATCAGTTAGCAAATATTTAGCCCGACCGTGCATATTGAGGAGGCTTGTGCAATTGTATTAGGGGGTTAGGTTCCACACCAGTGATCAACGGTTCCACTTCAATGGAGTGGTATGTCACAGTGTAAAGGGTGGAATATTAAACATTGCTGGGAAATGGAGCGGAATAGGTATTTTGTATTTTTTATTAGAATAATATATTATGATAGATTCTGTTTGTGTCAGATTAGATAGAATGGAAACGTCTTTTAGCTGCAGTTCGATCAGTACATCCCACCCATGCCACAAAACGTTTTGGGAATACATTACCACTTTCAGTGCCCAGAACTCAGCATATGGGTCGAACAATAATTTGTTTCTTGTGCCCACGAGTCGTCGCTACGTCGCAACGACAACAAATTATTTTTCGACCCATATGCTGAGTTCTGGGCACTGAAAGTGTTAATTATGCGTACAGCTAATGAGTGGAATCCACTGCCTGTTTCCTGATAGCTAAAACCTGATGGGCAAAAGTGAATAGGTTACTTCTAGGCAAGCGTGCTCCATCGCCAACCACATCTTCTCTTTCAATCAGGTGATAGTGTGGTCAAACATGAGTCTATCGATCGTAGACAATAAAATGTACAGACGCCAGCACATCAAGCTACCCGAAACTGTCAAAGTTTCGCAATCAACCTTGAACCTAATGCTGTAGCAATAAAGTTAAAAATGTATTATAAAAATTGACTGATTGTTGTAGCTTGAGACTGGTTTAAATCAAACAGCCAGCCATTACAGTAGTATTATATTGGCACTACCGTACTTCTTGCAAATAAAAGGCCTATATTTTATGCAATTCGTTTGTTATACCAGACTCCAATATACTGATTAGTAACCACAAAATAAATCTGCATTCCAAAGCTTTATGTGACATGAAATTACTCACTATCTGTCTAGATACAGCTTACAAATCTCCCACAAACCAACATTCCTTTCACAGACAAGACGGTAGCGTACATTCTCAATTACAAGAAGATTTACCAGTACGTGTCTCATCGGAGGCAAATGTACTATTACCAGGTACAATTGCGTACGCAAGTGATCGTCGCACGGCGGCACGGTGGCGACGCTGCGTCCGTCACGGGACGCGTGTTTGCGCAGTGTCGTGCCGTATTGCGGACGATTGGCGCACGTAGTTGATGTCATTACTCGGACGTGGACGTGGGTGACGAGTACAGGTGTGGAGAAAAGAGTATATTGGAGGGTTAGAAGCACGTTTTTTGAAGTGGATTTGGTATTTTTTGGGACATTACTGAAGAATTTGTTTTGAAGTGAGGACATTATTGGCAAGAAATTGGTTTGAAAATTAATAATTTAATTTATTATTAATATCTAACATAGTATTATTTCCTTACTTATTCTAAACTCAAGTACAGTGTAATTTCCAACAGTTTCAAAACCAGTGCCAGTTGCATATTCATCATAAAATTCTCTGAGAAAAGAGTTCTCTCGATGATTATACTCACGTTTTCCATTGACTTTCATGTAGTCCCTGTATTTTATGTACGAAAGATGATGAGACAATAGCCAATGTATCTCAAACCTTTTTTTTAACATTTTTTATTTACTTTGCACCGAACAAAACCTCTTTGCTGTATGACAAAAAGTACAGAATCACGCACGCGGTCGAACAAGTCACAATTTTTGTAGTTGTAATGTTATTAAAAAATACGGTTGCAAACTTTGAGAACCGCAATGTCCCATCATCGACTGAATTAGCGACGTAATTGGGCCTACCGCTGCGGAGACTACATAAATGGATGTGGAACCATACTGGCTAATATTTGAAAATGATATGAAATAGGAGATGCGAATTGAATTTACCATAAGTGAACGCAAAAATGACATCATTTTGATAGAAACCTGCGGATGTCTACTTACCTATTTTGCTAGAATAGTACCGATGGTATATGTAATTTGACTTGCAATCTTACAGCAGCCAACTGTGCATTTATTGATTTTATGATAATTGGTACTGCGTTAGATCCTAATGTTGACTTCACAAAGTATCTTTATCATAGATTTGTATCTCATTTTAATAAATAATAACTAATCTAAAATAATGAAAGGCACGGCTTATCCCAGACAATTTTTACAATTCCAATCTAAAAATTTCCCACTGTGATCACAAAACCAAAAACAATCTAAGAACAATCGCTAAAATTACATATAGGTGCGCAATCATGACAAGAATGCCGCAAAAGATGAGCCTTACAAAGAAGAAGATAACCCGTCGGTCGCTGGCTAAAATTGACACAAAGCTCGTTCACGACTAGCTAAAATTGACACTGACGACCGCGAGCCTATTCAACGCAAAACCAAAAAGGAGAAAATCGTCCATATAGCCCCATCCTTATCTCACGCATAATAAGAGAAAGGGAAGAAAAAAACGTGCGCTGCAATCTCGACGGGTAGTACGACAGTATTCAATTCAATTTCGAAATCATGATACAATCGAGTACTTACACGCTACCAATATGAGAGGCGAAAATTGGCTGTACCCATGATAGTATGACCGAAGCTATACTTAGACGCGTGATACACTGACTATACGCTTGGCAAGCCTACTGTCGTACATTAATTTAGTCTTACCATTGCCTGGCATTGAATCACCATCTCCTCTTACCAAATTTAGTTGCCTTGCTTCCGTTTTTGGATCACCTTTTAGCTTATCTATTACTATTGTGTCCACAACTTCCCTATCACCTCCAACTTTAACAACTCCTATAGCTTTACCACCAATAGTATCCAAACAATAACTTACTACATTTAATATAGCAAAATGTTCAGTACTAAAAATAGCATCATCGCCAACCACCCAACATTTTCCTCACTGTCCTCCAACTTTACCACCAGTATTTCCCTAGCCAGTCCACACCCAGAGCCTAGCTCGTGAAACGATATTGCCATATCATCAGCACCCAGTTATTTGCTCTCCAATCGTGTGAGAAAAACGTTACCCAGCTATCGAACCTACAATTTGTTTCGACGGAATGTCAAATGTTGAGAAACTATTCTGGTTAAGTACGTGATCTTTTTTTTATGCGCGTGACCATCGTTGTGTGATTACTGTGGGGTCTACGTGCTTATTTATTGACATTACATTGTGTTGGACTATTTGATTTTGGTGTTATAATTTTTAGTTGTATTGATTCTCAGGCTCTGCTCGCGTTAAGTTTAATTTTCGCAAAAAAAAGTTTCCTTTAAACGTCTTTAGGGTTCCATCTATCTTTGTACCAAAATTCATCAAAATCGATTTAGGCGAATTTGCTCTTTTTCGCATTTATAATTATTACCTATGATTAGGATTGTCTCTTAAATATATAGTCTTTATTGATAATTGATGATATTTTGTAGCTTTATTACATCTCCTTTCAGAATTAATTAAACCGATCCGATCAAGACTCTCTTCAGAAAATATATAGCGTACTTTAATTAAATTTTATGCCTTTCGTCACATTGGAAAATTTATTATTTATGCTATAAAAATATCTTGTGCAGTTTAACGATACCCATGTAAAGTAATGGGTAATCCTTTGAACATGTGGCGGTAGGTATTCATCAGATTTCACCTATGAACTTCTGCTCTATGTATAAGCTTTTTCTTAATATAGGTTTTGTTGGCCAATATTCAAATCCTAAGAAATATAATATCGTTATCTTGTCATTATCAGTATGTAACACACTTGCTAACAAGGAGTCATCGCGCATGACCGCTTTGAAGCATTTTGACGCCCGTCACTTTGAAGAAGCGACTTATCAGACCACCTTCGCATTACAAGGGTTAAAATTCAAAATGCCATTGAAAAATAACCCTTACTACTTTCTGTTACAGTTCAGTAGAATTGAATAGATAAGTTGGTAGTGCGGTGGTCTTTTACAAAAGCCATGATGGACAGTCGCTTGACGAATTCCTTTATGCTACATGTGGTATTAACACATTCGTCCTGAACTTTATTTTTGAAGCGATAAGGTTGTTTTTTGAAAGACAAAAAGCGGATGTATTCTGATGTTTTCGCCTAAATATAATAGTCATGAAGATGTCAGACGTATCGAGTGACACACGGTTAGATATTTGAATATATCGTGCTGAGAACAAATTTCACTGTTCTTGAGTAGCGTTTGACAGGCGGGTCGCGTCAAGCGTCAGGCGTCAGGGTAGACACTGACGGTTTTTGACGCTGACGCTCCTCGCCGTATGACGTGTGCCCAGCCGCGTTACCTAGTATACTTTCAGTTAATGTGACGTGGAACTGGGTTCAGACGTTACGTGTGGCTTTTTTGAAACTACATTTCACCTTTTCGTATGTCAGATTCTACTGCTTTTATTTTGTTTCTGTGGCGCCAGCAGTAGTTCAAAGTTGGTTTTAAATTCATGATTGATTTATACTGTTAAAACTTCATACATCTTATTATCAAATAGGAAAAACACGACGTACTGAATAAGACAGACATTATATAAATATACCTACAACATATTCACCATAGTTTGCTTATCTTATTAACTCACAAGATTTTTGTAACAGTAAAGTTCGTAAATATAAAATTTATTAATACAGTCTACTATTCATTTTTCCCTTATACCTAATAACCAGTTGATGTAACGCAAACGCAGATTGCAAAAGAGTCTCCGTTCTATAAAATCTAAGAAAAATAACGTTCCATTCACACAGCGTCCCACCGTGAAGACATCCATGACTTTCAATCACCATCATTACTGGACAACCATGTCGTTTGATCAAACAAAATATAAAACTCAACAAGCTCATGTCTCACGTTCCAAACAGTCATTACAGAGATTGTCCAATCGAAAATTACCAACACATCGCTGGCGATAACTACGTGACTTATCCTCCTTCATATTTAGGTGTTAGGGTGAGGATGTAGTGGAAAGATGAGCGAGTAATGTGTGAGAAAGGTCTGAGCTTCGAATGACTTCGGAATGAGCGAGGATTGAATCAAAGTTAGGTAAAAGAAAGCGTAATTCAATTGATAGTATATTTGTGTTAGAGCCGCTTGAAAATCAGGCAAGTCTTGTGATAATCATGAACCATTTGTAATGTATTGTTCATGATGAATTATTTTGTAGAGGTTTTGTGTCCACTTCATTTCCTACATTGTATACAGAGCTAAATCCTGATTTAAACAAGTGTGATATAACCTACAAGCATCTACACGTTAGGATACATGCATATATCTGGAAGTTAACTTCTCTTTCTAACTGCATTCTCCTTTTCTCAAGTAAACTAGGCTCCAATCAAAAATCAATTAGTCAAGTAAATCATTTTCAAGATCTCCAAGTTAATTAAAATCTTATACGAAACCTCGTTCATCTCATCTATCAATGAAGCCTCTACCTTATATTCTGTGTAGTAATATAATCTGAGGCTAGTAATGGTCAGTTTGAACAAGAAAATTGCATGTGAAATTGTCGTAGACACCGGTCTAGGTACAACACTGTTATATTGATTGTTGATCTTGACTGTACGTGACTATTTTTTATATTATAGATTTAAAAAGCTATACGGTCGGTTGGCGATAGTTTTGTGGATGTATTTGTAAAAAGCATGAATTATTGAAAGGCGATTGCATCCTTTATTCTAAGTGTTTTAGATACTGCAACGAAATGAAGCAGAAAACAACAGCGGAGGAATTAGTATGTTAAGGCCGCCTGTCCGTCTGCACGCAACTTGCATCCAAATTTAATTTAATTGTGGAAAACGATCAACAACTTGCATGCGAGATGGTTGCAGATGGGAACGTGGCCTAACTCAAAGCAAAAATTTGAAATCGCACGTCCCACTGTTTCTACCATACGGTTTAAAATCAATGCAATATGATACTGCCATGTGATCCCGTGGTTTTGTATGGTGTCGGACGTAAAAGAATAGCACCATCCCATTGGTTCCCGTGGGAGACGTAAGAGGCGACAAAGGGACTCACCAGAGAATGGGCAGCAGCATTATCTGTGCATTGCAACAGCTACACTGCGATCGCCAACCCGCCTGCCAAGCGTGACGATTATGGCAACCAAGGGGGGTTTGAGGAGGTTTACCTATGTCCAGCAGTGGACGTCTTTCGGCTGATATGATGATGATGATGTACGTAATCCCAAAACAACAAAATATCGTAGATATTGAAAAAAGCTGTCTACCGGGCCTAATTTTGTTGGATTCATATCTGTTTGTATTAAACTCCAAGTTATTGATTCACCATGTTCAGCTTGGTGCAGTGAAATATTCGGTATACAACGATACGAGTAGATATTAAATAAAAGACAATATAACATGTTACTTTCAAAAAACCTATTTTAATCAAACTTAAGAAAGCTAAACACAAACTGCAACCAAAAATCAAAACAAAAGTCTTTATAAAACCTGTCACTTTCAGTTCTTCCAATTAAAGCCGAGGACTAAAAAACATAGCAAGATGCGAGGAACACGTCTCTTGGCGACCTTTCACCCTTCAGGACCAGTTCTGATGATGAATGGCGTCCGTCTAATGAGCCATCAGCGAGACCAGCCTGGGTGTCGTGACATCGATTTGCACGCTGTCTTGCGTATGCGCATGTACTGTCACGCACAAAAGTGTTTTGTGATAAATAATTAATTTTAACAATTATATTTTCTTTCTTTTCATTTACATTGTGTTTAATAGTTTTTACTGGTAAAATTGTTTCTTTTTTATGGGTAAAGACGATTACCCACTTGCATAATAAAGATGTTTTCGTGTTTTCAGTCCTTTTTTTTTTTGTTTTAATAATATTAGTGAAAATTTTATTATGTTTTATTTTATATTTACTATTATTTATCAATGCTGGATCGGCCGTCTTTAAACTCGCCAGATTAATTTCAGAATTTTTTTTCTTAGTTTCCGTGCTAAAGTTATAAGGTAGACATGTCCGGTTTTAAGAATTTTATTTCTCTAAAAATAATTGTTATTCACTTATAGAGAAACAACAAAATAAATAAGTTTCTTAAATCTAAGTATAACATCAGGTGTGTACATGTTACAATGAAGACTGAGGTAAATACTTTTTTAGCTTAACATGAAATATTTTAATATATTTTGTCATTTGAATTCAGTTGGTAAGTTACTATGTAGTCTTTTTCTTCAAATCTTATGTTATGCTTACCGTAGTTTTAATATAATAACTTACTGCAAACGATGGCCGTAACATTCTTCGCCTTGATAATGAAAAAAACCTGTATGAAACATTGTAACATTATTTGATTACTTATACTAAACACAATATTAGTCGATGATGCAAAAAGTAATTGCTGTCGTAAAATTGATTGCGCCGGCGACGTTGCTCGCCCAATATTGATTCAGTGTATTTATTACTTCTAGTTAGAATTCTTGTTTTAATGCAGGATGCATTATAAACTTGTTGGCACCGTGACATTTTGTCCGCCATTTGCATGAGAGCATGTTAATGCTTTTACTAAGTTTTTGATTACTTTATTGGGTCATTACATCTTTATTTTATTAGAATTTTATTTTAATTCCCTGATGTAGCAAATAGTCTCTGGTAAAGTAAAAAGGCGTTGCAAATGCAATACAAAACAGTTAAGCAGACAAAAGGCTTCAGACAAAGTACCTTTCTATTAGAAAATGTCATTGCCAAAATGCCAAAATATCAGGGATCAATCGCTGATATTTGATATATTTGAAAAAGTGACATTTCAACACCACTTGTCAATCCCATAATTTATTGACAATCGCCTTTTTCCACGCTACCGCTATCAGAATGACACATGTCTATAGCCTATGGGTCAGTAAAATAAAATTTGCCTATTGCAGTCTACTGTTAGACATAGGCCTAAGCGTGCCGTGTACAGTCGGTCCCAGTCACCTCATTAAGGTCTTAAGTCCACCTTGCTGAGGGCATCTCGCTAAGCTTAGGTCTCAAACCACTCTGCAAGGTCCCTCCTAATAATTATTTAAACCATATTGACGTGTATATCACTATGTACTTTTATGACCGATAATACCGACCGAAGATCAGATGATTAGAGAGCGGCGATCGAATGTGTCGCTTTTGATCCATCGATTTCTATTTTATGATCAAAACGAAGATGATTTATTTACGAATCCATTTTATTAATAAGGCCTTTCAATCATTTGAATTTTAACTAAACTGACTCGTTGACTGTTAATCTAGTTATAGCTTGATCAACGTTATTTTTTCTTGTAAAAAAGGGTAGGTATCTATGTTTTAATGCAACATTAAAAAGTAGAGTTTTTAAGCCACGAGTAGTTCCCACGCTATTGTCAATTTAACAGTCAATCTTTAATATATTAATTCCATGATGTACAGTCGCGCACAACATACATTTATTGCGTGTTTATAAACGTTTTTATTGATTAATTTGCATGTTAATCGTATAAATCATAACAGGTTGTGGCGTCCTCCATATATTTATTATAGCCTTCACGCTAGGCCGTTTATGGCGTAAGTAGAAAGGAGCGTAAAAGAATCTCATATTAATCATCATTTGCATACTTATATTTTTTGTCTGCTCTAATTTCAGAGTTGATCAGTTGTCATTATATGTTAACTAAATAAAGTAGAGCATAGTTAACGTCTGTTCTGCGGTTACACGTTGCCACCATCTTGAGTTGTACAGACGCCAACACGTCAAGCTTCAACAATCTGTCAAATTTCTTTAATTTTTCAACTTTATCACATCATTTAAAGTATTAGGTCCAAGGTTGATTGGAAAAAATTTACAGTTTCGGGTAGCTTGATGTCTGTACTTCCTTACTAAGTCATTAAACTGATTAACTTGTCTGAGGACTATAACTCAAGAATACGGTTTTTCGTCTTTCTTATCATTTGCTTGCAAAGCTATCACAGATCTACCCTTTTACAATAAAAACAGCGGTTAAGTTCAGTTATTTATTTAATATACGATTTATATTCAAATGCAGGTGTGTTCTCAAATAACTTTATTTTATTTTGAACTACGCACTTGAATCTTATAAATCAAATACAAGTTTGTATTTGAGTGTAAATAAGACAAAGTGTACTTATAAGGGGGTGTTAGAGTGATTGAAGTTGACTAGATATTATTTTACGGACTTCTGAGGTTTTTTTTTTATTTGGAAGGCGGTTGTATTTTTTTGTAAAAAAGTTTTTTATAATACACTTTTTTGTGGTACCTTGAGAACCTCCTCTTTTTTTAAATCGGTTAAAAATAGAGCGAAAATAAGTGGAGTAAGGAAAAATAAAATCAACATTTTATGGTGGATCCGTGGAGCCCAGACTTTAGCCCAGTTCATAACAATCTTCCTACAAGAATTTGACATAACTTGAGCAACCTGGGTGTACTCTCTGTAGATCTCAATGTTTATGATCTGCCGGTCGATTCCATAAACATATCGAAGTGAAGGCGTGGGTGAAGTGATCACGAAGTGAGCTGTCATTCCATGTTAATTATATGGATTGACAGCTCACTTCGTGCCTTTTATATTTGCCTGGGAGGGGACCAAACAAATGAAGATTGTCTATTAAAACTAGTGATGTGTATACCCTATACCTTATCTTATCCATACTCTAAGGTCCAGTTTGTATTTTTAATTAGCTTGTCAAGTTGACGCGAGTAAAAGTGAACTGTTTGTTGAACGTTCGTTTAGTACATTGTTGGAGTGTCACGGACTTGTAATAGTTAATCTGTTAATTTTATTCAAAGCTTTATAGTGTCAAAATATTGATAAAGCTAAGTCCCTAATAAAAATGTCTGAGGTATGAATTATGATAAGCTTAAAATACTTTTTATCAAAGCAAAATTTTTTTTTAAATCAAGTGGGTATTTTAAACCTGTGCAAATGTTTCTTGAAATTACTAAAATATATGTGACCGACAATACTTTCGAAATTTAAATATGATTAAAAAATTAGTTTAGATAATGGTTTTAATTTCCCAAATGATTACTTTCCAAAATTTTATTCTTTAATAGAAAAAGCAAGTATGTACCTTTGAATTATTTATCTTCACTAACAATACAACGAATTTTTTACTTTTGCATAAAATATAGTTCACATTTTTTTTTTATTTGCTTCAGTTTATAATATGTCTTCATTAAATTCAACAAAGTTACTGTTTAAATACCCACGTCCACAAACAACACACACATTTTGTCAGCCAATTTTTCTAACAAAATCTAAAGTTAATCATAATTATATAGTCAAGAGGCGACACTTTGACCTCTCGTTCATCTTCGTCGCATCACGTAGGATGTGAATAACGGTGGTTTTTAATCTGTCGTGTCCAAGCTAATGATGGGTTTGTATATGTAAATATAGGTTTTATGTATGCTGTGTACTCTTGTGGTCAAGTAGATCCCACGAAGAAGGTCACTTCAGGCTTTTTGTGTTTAGGTTATACCTAGTTTAAGCCGTCCAAAGGTTAAAAATATGGGTACCAGGCAACTATGGCAAGTTAGGAAGAAAAAGTGTGATGATTAACGAGTATAAGTTTACCTGATCATAAACTTTTATACTCGATAAATGTAGGTAAGTCTAGAAAGTAGCTATTCAATTGGTTTGTGTATGGTTTTAATAGCCCGTGGCTACATAATAACAGCAGCACTGGACAATTTCCAAGGTTAAGCAACGCTTGCCGAGGTTGGTCTCTGGATGGGTGACCATCTTAACATACTGAGACTCCTCCGTGTATCGGAAAGCACGTTTAGCCGTTGGTCCTGACTGTCATTTGAAGATCTTAGGTAGTTGTTACAGATAGTCAGAAGTCAAAAATATTACATTAGTTTTGCCAAGAAGTAGGTACCGTGTTACCTAGTCACTGGGTTTTGGAGGTCAGAAAGGATTCACTCCACGTAAAATACTGGTATCCAGCTGAATCCGATATGACTGGAAGCCGACCCCAATATAGTTTGGAAAAGGCTAGGCAGATGATGATGATATGGTTTTTATTAACCTTTTGAACGCCAGAGTATAAACGGATCGGCGTACCCTCGATGCCAAGTCACAAATACAGCACGCGCTTGCTTGTCACGTATATGTGACAATGGCGTTCAAAAGGTTAAATATCTCATTAATTTTATTGTGACACTTAGCAGATTTGTAAATTCCATGCCTCAAATAACGACCTATAACTTTCAATTTGATGATCCAAGATGGAGTCGAGTTGAAGGACATAACTAAGAATATAGGGGCAACAAATAAAAAGTCAACCACCTATTAAAACACACCACAATCAGTAAATACATTTTCTTATCAAACATGGTCATCTCGTGAAGCCATGTACCATTAAAAGAGTTGGTGTAAACAACAATATTAGTTTTGTGTAGGCCGTCACTTATTTGCCCAACATTGATGACATTTTGATGGGGGCTGGGCTTATTCTACATTTATTATGGCGCAGCGGGCTGTTGGAACTTGTTTGTACATGGATCTATGGGGCTGGATGTGGCTGCATGCTGTGGGAACTAATGATACGTTTTTTCAAGGAAGTATTATCGAAGCAACTAGTTCGATTCCTGCACGGAATAAATATTTGTGTGGCCTACAGGTAGTTGTTCCGGGTCTGGCTGTTTGTATTTGTGACTTTGTATGTTTGTAAACACACCAACGATACAAGAGAAATTCCTAGTGTGGGACAACGTTTTTAAAAGAGGAAAGTAGAAGAAGAAGAAAAACTTGGACTTCTATTTTATTAGAGTTATCATCATCATTTGTCGCGTGCATATCTTCTAATGAGGTCTTAAATCTTTTTAGTATGAAAAGCCTTTGGGCTCCGTATTAGACCTCATTGCCAGTTTTTTAGGTTTGTAACTTGTGCATGCGCATTTTTTCTTTTTTTCGATAACTATCGAATACAAAATATAATCAGCTGGTATTTCGATTCTTCGAAAATGATAGACATAGACTGAAATGGTAGTGTGATGATGCAAGTAGCCTCTGTGACATACATAATTTACGCTTCGGCTACCAACCTTGTTGGTTTAGAGTTATTTTCAACAACAACTAGGTGTCTACACTAAAAATTATAAACGATCTACAAAACCCATCCAGTAACATCTACATCCATCGCCTTCAAACTCAATAATAAACAGGCAAAAAAGTCGCGTCCATTGCGCCTCCGATGGTACCGATAATTTTTCAACACACCGTCTACTTATTACGATCATAGGTAGAGCATTAACTAACGCGCAGTGTTTTCAATCGTGCTTCAACCTTTACACACTACAACCAACCTTAAGCCCCTCAAACTGAAGTTCAAAATCATCTGAGTTGAAGAGACGATAACACTACCACAGGCCATTCAATATGAGACTTTAAATGTTGAAAGTTAAGGTTGGGTTTTGGCTGGAGGAGTCAGAGAAATGATGGTAGTATTTCAGCTAGACATCGGTCAAAGAATCGTGACCGGCCCGTCCCAGGCACCTGACGTCCACCGGTGTCGGTTAATGTAACTTCACCGGAGTACAAAAACAGCATTTCAAAGATACTGTTTTAAATACCAGTGTTGTTATCCGATCGTTTAATAGTTGACCGGGGATTGTTGGTTATTATGGGTAATCGGGAATTTTAAATGGCTGTTACACTATGCATGTATACAAAATCTATGCAATTCGTGCTGCAGCTGAAATATTACAGCCACTTTGAGTACCCATTTGAATATTTAGGGTTTCTTCTTCATTAGTGTGGTCGTCATGATGTTTTCGAGATTTGGTTGCATTAAGGTTTTCTTTGACAAGTGACGGGAACAGTCCGAGGGCAAATGTTGCCACGCATGTTTGATTTCTTAAAGATGTTCTTTTAACTTTAATAATTATAATTTAATATTTCAGATGTGTGATAAGCTAGATTCATAGCCTTTAGAAAAGAAACAAGTATAATGACAGGTCACATCATATTCATAAAAAATCATTTATTGCGTTCCACAAGGTAAATAAGATGTTTACAAAGAACCGTTGTAGACCCTGAAAGGGCGCAGCAAAAAATATTGTTACTGTTGTTGTTGTGTACTAACTAATTTCTAAAGTTAAAAATATTGAAAGAAAACAAAAATAAATAATACATGAAAAAAAAACATTCGGATAAAAGTCAGTAAGTAGGTATAACATAAATAATAATTCAATCAATATTTAAGATATCAATTTTTTTACATAGAGATCAGTTTCACATTTTGAGACAATATATAGATTCAAGTATATATAATACATTGTATAATTAAATTATTGTATGTTTAGTAGTCATGTCATGTTTTTTTCAATTATATTCTTATTAAATGCACAGATGTAGATATATATTTAAGGATGTATTTATTGCAATCATAGTTTTTCATTTAAGTATTCGTTTATATTATAATCGGACACCCCAAGGACCATAATATCCTAATATAATATTTATGGTGTAAGCTAATCTTTATTCTCCAATCATGCTCACGTAGACAATAAACCCACCAATGTAGATGTTCAAAATTCCTTAAGGTTCTGCATTTATGAGGCGTTCATCAACTATTACACAATCTTAGCCAATTTCTCTCCCTGTGCATACTATAATTAAGTACCTCTATAACACCGAAAAACAAGAAACGATTGCAAATATAATTAATATCAACCCGACTCATCCGATGCACAAAGCAATCAGCGAGCGCTTCCGTAGACAAAAAACATTTGAATAAATACAAAATTCTGCTACTCAAATAACTGTATATTCGCTGTTAATTTTTGTACATAGTGATTAATATAAATTCTCGGATTGCTTGCCATGAGCGACAGGTCACGAAGACCAGTGGCCAACTGACGTAAGCTTTCGAAGTGAGGATCTGACTTCATCTGCCTTGGCTTAAGTGTATGTGTCGGTTTAATTTCCGTTCCTATTGATGATACTCATTCATTGATAGCGTGAGAAATACGCAAAACATTTTTATGACTGAGATATCTATAAGTAGTTTTTATGGCTGCGCAGCAATGTTGGCGCCATTTCATTAGTGGGTTGGCTGAGATTTTAAGCGATATTTTTTAGAATTTCCAATCCAGATGTGCAATTCTACGTACCAATATTTATAAGAGATCGGATCGTTTGCATTTTTATCTCAGGGTCTAATCACACTGGCGATTTGCAAGCGAGGCGAGTGCGCAGCGACCTCACCGCGGGCGCGCAGCGTGCTCGCCGCGAATAGCGCCGTAGAACCCATTTTGTACACTCATGTTCAACACGGACAGCACGCCGCGAACTCGCTGCGCGCCCAACGCGTCTTCGTGGCGTGTTCGGCGCGCGTTCGTTGCGCAGTCGCTGCAAAATCGATGCGCACTCGCCTCGCTTTGAACTCGCTAACAAATCGCCAGTGTGATATCAGCCTCTGTCTCAATCTGTCAAAAAACTCGTCTAATTCCTTTACATTTTGAAAATTGACATTGATTGTCGCGGAGAGAGACTGCGACATGAATTTGAACGTTTATCAGGAACTAGAATTGAACTCCAAGACAAACACATACCAAACACGAAAGAGTACTTTTACGGCCGGTCTCAATAACGTATCTACCTTTGACAAACTGTCAAATTAGCTACCAACAGAACGTTATTGATACCGGTTGTTGATTGCTTTTCTAAGTACCTATCTCTGTTTTTTAAAAACGAATTAGACGAAACATACCTACGTCTGGCAATAACATCTTCGTTTTCCCGAAGACCCTCTATCTCCTCAGCAAATTTCACGAAAAACCAAATGTCTACGTCACCCATTGCCGATACTGCACCATAATTAGATACCAATCATACTTCAAAGTCTTTTTTTAACGTCTTGCAATAACATGTTCGTTTTCCTCGTGAGCCTCAATCTTCTCAACGATTTTCATGAAAAAACAACCTACTTGTTCACCCAATGTCTACATGTCACCCATCATCTATACCTTACCATAATTGCCATGCACCATACTTTCCCATACAAGTGGTCACATAGTTCACATCGTCGTGACCGTGCCATGACAGCTACTTTTTATGCTCGTCTCGTCTTTTTGCGCATTTGCTCTCTTTGTCTACTTTTATTTACGTGCTCGAAGCGGCTCTGGATCCGCAAGGATTGGGAATTTGTAGATGTGGGAGTAGGTAGAATCATGTAGCTATTGTTTTCTGGAATTCATGATTAGGAAAACATAGGTTTGACTTAAAAAACTAGTGATTTGTTTGCTACTTTTAAAATTCCGAAGAAGAAATTAAAAGAAAAACAACCTGAAATAAACTGGTACGCAACATTCTCTTACAATTATTTTGAATAAACCAAGTCATTATGCTACTTATGTTGTGTTTTCAAAAATAAGCTACGCGTATGGGTCGATTTTCAGGTCCAAGAGGTCTACAGCAAGCCACGCTAAGGAATTTTTTTCATCATTTCAACTTAGAAAGCGATCATCGCGAGCAAAATCGGAAGGCACTGATTTGTCGTACAAATGAACCAAATTAAATCGGTTTGCTAAATAAAACAATAGAAACGCAGTTATTGCTTGTATTTATTTAAACTTTATATAGGTATAAAGATACAATGGCGAACTTAATGCATTAATAATATTTTTTTTAAGAAATCTTTAAAAAAATTATTAGTATGTGAGTGAAACGAATAAAGAGAATAATAATAAAGCCGAAATTTCATATCTTAGCAAAATATTTACATTACAAATGTTGTTAGTAATATTAATTAGTAACTTTAACTTATTTTTGTTGGTGAGTAGTTCTTTGTATTAGTTTTGACCTTTGCTTTTTCTCATCCAGTCTTCATCAACTTAATGCCTTGTCAAATCATTAATTACATAATTATGTCACAAAAATTAAAGTCACTTCTCAATCAAATTAAGATCGGCAACTCATTTCTTGTCCTTATTTCCGCAATTTGCAAATCAAAGCTCCAACGCGTCTGCGCAACTCATTGGCCTTGTCGCTATCCAGGAATGCCATGGGAACGGGTAGCGCCGTCTTACATGACACGAAATTATTGAGCAGTACAAGTCACTATTACCCCATTACACTCGCTGGACGTCTGTGTTTAGCTGCAGAGTTCCAGGGGTCTGCGTGTCGCGAAGAAATAAAGGGGCCGGGTAAATTAGGTGGGTCTTTGAATTGTGCGGTGTTGATGTATGTTGCTGAGAGTAGAATGTTCTTACCTAACTATTGTGACAATAATAACTAAAAAAGTCGACAATGCTTACAATGCTCTTTAATAAGTAAGGTTTGGTTAGGTTTATATCATAAGAATAATAAACAATAGCTACGAATTATTTTTAATTAAATCCGGATGGATGACGGTGTATCCGGAATGACAGCTGACTGTCTCTTATCAAGTTGAAATATTTACTTCCCAAATGGTAATAAATAATTAAAAAATGGACGAATAAATAGTTATATAAGAATGGAAGTAAATAAATAGTTATGTTATTAACAACTTAAACTTTCTGCAAAACGCAGAATGCAAATTCAGCGGGAATTATTGCTGAAATAACCCTTATTCTGGCACAGTCGCGTAACAATACGTGAAAAAGATTGAGGAATTCAACATAATTGTAGCCCGTGAGTGGGTCGATTGTTTATATCGTTGAGTTTCAGGTTCTAGGCCTTGCCGGTTTCGGGCATTCGTTCGCCATGTTAGAGAAAAAATAAAAATAATTAATTACAATTATTTTTAACTACTAGCTACTTACTTACAGAAATTTATGGAAAAGATTCAAACCATTCTGGGAAAGAATCCATAATATCCCGTGAAGTTGTCGCTAAAAACATTTGAACCAAAAAAAACATGATATTTCATTATTAATAAGTGACAAATGCCACGCTACAATTTAAACAACAAAATGCCACTCAACAACTGAAGTTATTCTAGTAATCTGATACAACAGTGCACCAATCAGATAGTGAGGAAGTGCAGGCCGACTGGCACAGTGGACAGGCACGTGAAAGTGATTAGCTCCACAGTGATGCCTTGTCGGCACAAGGAGCCCTTGTGTAAGGGGAGAGATGGACTGTTAGGAATACAGTTGCATTTTTTATTTTACGGAACTGTGACACATGTGACACAACAATTTAAATAACAAAATGACACACTCAGCAACTGAATTTATTCTATTAATCTGATGTAACAGTGCACCAATCAGATAGTGAGGAAGTGCAGGCCGAGTGGCACAGTGGACAGGCACGTGAAAGTTATTAGCTGCACAGTGCTGCTTTGTGGGGACAAGGAGCCCTTGAGTAAGGGGAGAGTGGGACTGGTAGGAATTCATTGCATATTTTTTTAAGTATTCTTATTTGTTAATACATCCTTGTTTTTTGTCTTAAGCATTTTATTTCATTGCTAGTTTTTTTTCTTTGTATTATTATTTATCTCATATCAATGTATTTGCTTCCTATTTTATTTCAAAATTATTCAGTTTATAATTGTCACTCAGTTAAGAAGAACAGCTACAAAACTAAAAATGGATACATGCAGTTTCAAAATTGATATAACGAATATACCTATACTTGGATATATACTTGGATGGACAGGGAGAGGAAGGCCAAAGAAAAGATGGATGAATTGTGTTAGAAGTGATATGAAAGAAAAGGGAGTTAGTGATAGCGTGACGGCTGACAGGACAGAATGGAAGAAAAAAACGTGTTGCGCCGACCCCAAGTAACATGGGATAAGGACAGGAAGATGATGATGACTTATACTTAATATAAATTAATTAAATACCTGTTACGAAAGTGGCATAAGGTATTCCTGCTATTATGCATTGTTTACCAATGGACCAGAAAATAACGTCAATCTTCAATATCTCCCATATTTCAAAAGGCTATTTCTATCTTAATATTGAATTTCCCCAACTTTCCTCCCACACCATCTAACCCCGCTCTCCCCTACTTGGCGGCGATGTCGCGTGCTATCATGTTTCACCACTACAACGGCTCCTCTGTCCAGGGTTACCACAGACAAACAAAAAAAAAACACCATGTATTAGCGGCACTTTGCGATGCAATTCCGGCCAGTCCTGCTAATTACCCCTCCAAAAACCACTATTAAAAGACCCCTCAACCCTTTATACATTATAAAGAATCTTCTAATTTGACGTATCAGGTTATAATGGTTGGATGTTAGTGCCAAATTTCTTGAAATGCTCGGTAATTGTAAGACAATGCGAGAGTCATAAACGCTTGACGTGGTCTTGTGAAGGTGTGAAGGGGTACAATGAGGTCACGCTGTTCGTTTAGCGGGTGCTTGTCTAATTACAAAGTGAAACTGTGTTTTAAGCTCCTTGGGTTGTGATTTTTGTGTTTTTCTTACCAATTTGGGCAGTTTTGGAGGTAATAAGTGGTGGTGTCAATAATGAGTCGTGGCGAAAACACATTACCTTCCTTCTGGGCCAGTCGGGTAAAACAAGAAGCCTTTACACTATAAAACTATTTCCTTGGTCATCGTTAATACAAAGTCGACTTTTTATCCACTACTGGGCATAGGGCTCTCCTTGCTTTAATACATTCCTATTTTGATCCATTCGTGCTTAAAAAAACCTTTTTTTGGGAGTTTAAATGTTACTGAATATTGGAAATTTACCTACCGGAATAAAACTTCCATATCGCCAAATCCTTTTTAATTTAGGCACAAGCAAACCACAAAAGGACCAAATTAATTTGACCAGAAAATCACAAAGCATCGCACGAAACCAAATTTCCGATAATATTTGCGATAACAACCAAATATTACAGCAAATATAATAACTGAACCCAAAACAGGAAGCCAGCCCTCGTTGTACAAACACTCGATCCAGTTAACAAAGTCTAATAATCGTCGAATGCATTCGAATTATCCATTTACGAATATTCTCCGAATTTTTCCGAACACCACTCGAAACTTCAAAATTCGGACAAAAAAACGGGCCACTCAAACTGAGCGTGAAATATGGAGAAAAAATTACGCAAGTGAACAACTGCCCCTATTGAATGCATCATAAAAATATGATTGACATGTTTCTTAATATGACATCTTTCGGGCGGTGATATTTTTTTGTCGCATATGTGTACCGGGAATTGTGGACTCCTTTTTATACGACACACTGTAGTGAATCTGCCGAGGAAGTTTCAACTTTGGTAACTGAGTTTAGGGTTGAAATTAGAGGGGTAGTGATACAAAATAAGGGCCTAACATTTTGCGAACAACATTAGAAAGGAGATATTAAGTGCTCTGTAATCCAATTACATGTTCTTTGTCAATTTTAGGATGTGTATTATATTTCTATAGAGGCATGTTATCCTTCTTATATTTGTAGTTATGTACAAAAGGATATCTATTGAAGGTTTTGTCCTTTGTCAGTTATTCTGTAGTTCGTAATGACGCGGTTGAAAGACACCGCGTTTTTTTCATTTTTTTTTTCATATAATATTTCAGAACTATGTTGTACAATTTTAATAACAGGCTAATCTTCATAAATATTATCTGTAGCGACCCTTCATAAACGTTGCATAGTTAAAGGACCAAATCCGTATCGAAGGACCAATTATTTCAAATAGAGAAACCTCATCAGTTTCAATTTATAGCCCACCACTAAATAATGTGTACCAGGCTGAGTAAATTAATGAGAAAGACCATAATTCAAAGTATTCAAACACCAACTTTCAGCACAATAATTTATTCAAAACTATGTCAACGGAATCACAAATTCTAATGACCAAACACCAAAACAGACAACCTTTCACTCGAGCCCATACATCACAATTGTCAACAAATATTATCACTAATTCCTTGAAATCGGTCCATTTATTACAATTTGCGAAGATAGACCGACCGGAATACGTCATTTTATGACATGTCGGGCTTATTGTGTCTCTAGGTTAGTCAGATGAGAGCATAGGGTTATCAATAGTACGTGTCATTAAAGACATTTTGATACGTCCTTAGTTCTTACCCATCGTGTGATATTTGCCGGCGACAACACCAAAGAGAAAATCCGACAAGACGACATTAACACACTCCTATCACATGAGAATAAGGTGAATTTTAGAGTGAGTTTGACTTTCAGGAGTGTAGAAGCCAAGTTTGCAAGACAGCTCATACAATTAAAGTCCAATAGATGTACCGATAACAGTCACAATACACTTGAGGATGTCATAAGATTATAATAACTTTTGAATGCCCAAGGCGTAATTATACCTTAAGAAATTTGGAGGACCCAGAACAAATAAAATATAAATTAAACTGATTGAGAATTTTGATAAACGAGGCGTAAATTTAAAGAAGATAAAGTTCGGAGAGACGTGATTAATTCTGCTTTAGATAGTTTCGTTTGCAGTAAAAATATCGTGAATTTATTTTGGAGGTAGTTACTTTCATCGGAAGATGGCTGGTAACAGACGGAGGAGAATGGTTGAGGATCAAGTCAAATGGCTTGCGATATAAGAGGCCTATTTGCATAGAATATGGGTGATGACTATTACTTTACTAGACTAGAGTCAAGAGCAAACTCATCTATACTAATATTATAAAGAGGAAAGATTTGTATTTTTATATGTATCGAATAAACTTAAAAACTACTGGACCGATTTGAAAAATTCTTTCAGCAATGGATAGCTACATTATCAGCGAGTTACATAGGCATATTTTATCCCCGTACTACCACGGGAACGGGAACTACGCGGGTGAAACCGTGTGATGTCCGCTAGTCTCAAATAATAAAAAGCAGTAAGTAAAAAATGAAGAAATGTCTTTTTTTAAGTCTACTTTGAACGTGGTCGCGTGATGCATATTTAGACTGGATTTTTACAAGGAGAATTATGTTTACTGGAAGTAGCTGAGTGCCAGTAAAATACTGGTACTCAGCTACTTCCGGTTAGACTGGAAGCAGACCCCAACAAAGTTGAGAAAAGAAAAGACCAGATTAATACTTCTCCTGAACAAAAAAAAATCCATTTGCGGTAACATAGAGTCGAAACATCAAAGATATACTTAGTAGGTGTGCATTACGAGTGTACTTGAAAACAAAAATAATGCAATTTAATTGAAATGATATCTAGACAGAGCACAATTTATTTACGTATTAACATACGAGTATTTACATATTATGATAGATAAGAGATGTCTGAAGAGCTAACTTGATAGATTGCATCATAAACAGCTGTTTACTAGAAATATGATCTGTGTTTTTAATCTTAGAAATGAATGATTTAAAACTGAGAATTTGGTTGCGAATTTTCTGTAAAATATATTGTTTTTCTATTGCCACTGTAATAACAAATTATAAAAATTACAAGTGTTCTTTTCGGTTTATGATAAGGAACCCTTCGTGTGGGAGAACGACTTGCACTTGCCCGGTTTTTTTAATAACTGCTTCTTAAGTTTAATTATATGGGGAACTTTGGATGAATTTTAAGTTTTTGTTCTCTGAAGCCGACATCAGCTAGTCTTAACGTAAAGGTATAAATAAAATAATTGACACTGAACCAAAACCTAATTTAATTTTCGAACTGTCATACAGCACTAACATAATAATTAGCTAATTGGTCACACACTCCTTTACGACTGAGAAACGCTAAAACAAAATTATAATTACTCATAAATCCGACCATGGAGACCATCGATCGATACCCGATGCCCGATTCTCGATTCGCTCACACGATTATATCGATTTATTTAGTATGTGTGCGTGTATGTGGGCTTGTGTGTTTGTGTGTGCGTACAGGAACAACAGATTTATTGTTAATGGTGTCCCGAACATAATTAAAATGGTTGATGTTTCGCCCGGCCCGCTCGGCCGTCGTCCTTCGGTTGAGATGTAGAGTAGAGAGGTTAGAGAGATGGGCTCCTAGGTTAAGGTTGGATTTCAAATGGGTCCTTTTTTCAAGAGGAAGAGAAATCTTGTATTTGGATTGCTTGGGATATTTTTAAAGCTAAGCAAATTCTAATGAAAAGGAGGTATAACAAGTTACCAAAAAAGACTTTTCATACCTGACCACAACCTAGCGTTTCGTATCTTTAAAAAAACTACAACTCATAAAATATATGTAGTTCGTTATGACTGGCTCGATATTGGAGTGGATAGACCGTGTTTGGAAAATAGGACCGGTCTTATCCCAGCAATGGCAAATTAGACAGATACCTACGTATATAATTTATCCTTCCATCGAAACTAAAGACAAGAAAAATATGTAAATAAATACAATAATGTTCATGGTGCCCTCTGAATTTATTCATTACTCTGTACCGCTTATGGTGTTATAGATAATAGTGAGCGATACCCCGTGCGGTACAGCTTGTGGCGCCATCTGTGATACAGTACAGACCATTGTTTGATCGTCACCTGCAATGATGCTGATTGTTTATAAATTACTCGTCACGGTACTTAATCTTAGAAGCCAAGAATAATGCATAAATAAACTAACATGGCTAGATAAAGGACCAAAAACATAAATAAGGACTTCACCATCAAAATTTGCTGCTCATGTTTGTCCAAAGCTGAACATTATTTTTTTTTCTAAAGATTGGTAATCATCAAATGACTTCTCCCGCTCTAGATGGAGCGGAAGGGCGAGTCATACTTTTACTGACTAAAACCCATCCATGTTCCTTCTAAAGCCCTCTGCGTTCCAGGGCCGCGGTGACTCTTTTGAACAAATTCCGCAACCCTGGGCAAAAGCCTCTCTTTTCTTGAGCCTTGCTCCTGTGCCATCCAAGTTCTACCCGCGATAGCAACAATGTGATCTGTCCATGTTGCCGTGTCTCTAAATACCTAACAACCTAATTAACCTACTTATATACTTGGCAGAGATTTTTATGATAAAAACAATATGTTTTTGTTACTTTTTCATATTATGTGGACTATTTGGATGTCAGATAAAATGAAATAAAAAATCTGTGAAATTCAGTTTTCAGCATATAATATGTGTATTTAGGTTCACATTGCCAGGGTTACAAGAATGAAACAATAAAAAGATCATGTGTATTTACATACACACTGCCCTGTTGTAGGCAAACAAAATAACACAACATTAAATGAACAAAATCGTTTAATACAAAAGTTTTAACTTATCATTCAAAATATTAAACATAACAACAAGTTTTGAGATCCTTTAGAAACATTTATCAATAAGCATTTATGTAAGTATTCCTTACAAAGTCTTAGGAACCAAGTAAAATAGTCTAACTTTTATCTTTAATTCTTTGTCACTTGGTAGTTTCTTTTCAGCCCCTCGAAGTCGATTTGACCTGACAATTGCCAAGGAGAATATTCTATATTCCTTCCTTAAATGATGCATCAATTCGATCGATGTAAAAAAAATGTCGAAATATAGTACGGAGCAAGGCTGTTGCTTTATAGATTTGGCGAAAGCTATTACAACTTTGGCCCCAAGGCTCATTCCTTTTTCTTTTTCATTGAAAGTATGGTGTCGGTAAGTGTCGTCTCCTCTGTAAATTATGAAATCAAGGACTAGACCAGATGGAGAAGCACGAACAGGTAACTTGAAACCCCACTTCCTGGGTTTATTTCGAACATATTGTTTTTGACTGCCGACTCTGGTCACCATCATTTCGTCGATGCTGAAACGTTTCTCTTCAGGAATACTGGATGCGCAGTTACGACGTAGTCTTTCCACTAGTTGCCTTATTTTCTAGTACCTATCACCATCATATCATGTTATCATTGAAGTGTATGTAGCGGCGAATAGCCTGAAATCTTTTAAGAGTCATCAGCATCACATCAGCAATCTTACTGTACTTGAATCCATTCGACCAGTAGTCAGTGTACGCTGGCATATCAACTACGCCCATTAGAATATTGATCGCCAGGAAATTGTCTTTGCTCACGTTTATTGATGAGCAACTTTTCTATTTTTGCTGTTTCTTGTAACTTTACCTTTGACCATTTGGGAAGAAATTTGGCCGGTTTCAGAATAGTTTTCTTTATGGTCACCCGAGTTTTTCTAGAACGACCAACAGGAAGAGGTGTAGTAGTTGCTGCTACAGGTGCAGGGCTGCAGTTCGAGTCCACAGACGGTGACGTTGGGATATAAATTGATGGTGAAGGTAGTATGCCAAGATTATTTTGATGAATTCAGGGCGAGTCTGGGGTAGAATTGATAGTGTTTTTCGAAAGTAAAATAGGTTGGGAATATTGTGATACTGGTTCTTCATGGACAGCAGCAATGGTATAAATTTCACGATATTCACCTTCATCACTATCGGAGATGTTTAAGTTTTCAACAGAAGACGCCAGTGATCGCGCAGGGGAGTTCCCCTGACCCCCGATACCTCCAACGATAGTTATCGTCGGAGGTATCGGGGTGTGGCCTGCATATTTTGATATCATCTTCCGAAGATTCGCTGGATTCTTCATCAGATTTAGCTCGGGATTTAGGCACCAAAGCAAGGATTTTTTGTGATCTAGTGCTTTGAACCCAAAGCAGTGCAAGCTAAGAGGTACAGTTTTGGTTAAAAGTGCTATTTGCGTTGCGGTATCATGCTTTATAAAATAATAGTTGATGCTTAGCTTATTTTAACAACCAAGGGGTAGTGTTACTGGCATTATAATGTACATTATTTGGAACTGTACAACCCAGGCAGTGTGCATTTAAATACACTTGACAAATAGTATGTCAATCACATAGCAGCGGGCGGTGTGAATTTAAATACACGTGACAAATATAATGTCTATCACACAGTGGCGGGCGGTGTGAATTTATATGCACACAAAACAAAAGTCGTGAGTTGTGTCAAATTAAAAACATATTTTGGAAAAATATTACTACATTCCAATAGCTTAGGGTTTGTAGAGACTAAAATTGAAGCAATTATTTGTTAAATAAGTTAGAAAAATCTAGATAAAAATGGATTTTTACCTTGAAGTGCATGGGAGCTGACAGACGGTTCGCCATTTTGATCACCACTGACAGAGCGTAAGTGAGATAGATATAGTTTTCTATTTCTAGGGTTCAAGAACGTACGGTAACTATGTTTGCATGAAAAAATTAAACGATTGTTTAGTAAAATTTACCAGAAAAAAAATCTGAACGTAATGTGCATTAAAGTTCACTATGCCAAGTATAGGGTTAAAATAGTAAATAAGCAAATGGTAATATGAGACATTATCTTCAGATACTAATGAATGAAAATCTGATTGTAAGGTCATGTAATCTTTGGGCACGCCACAATTGCGGCACAAGGCCCCTCTTTGAGGAGTGGCTGGAGAGGCGCCACAGCGTCCTCACCTTCCGCCTGACGCAGGTACTTACCGGACACGGCGGCGGGAGGACACGCCCGGGTTTCAGCACTGTGAGGATCGCCCGGAGGACACGGTGGAGCATACGGTGGAGGTCTGCCCTGCTTGGGCGGAGTACCGCCGTGTCCTCGTCGAGGCAATCGGCGGCGGCAACCTCTCGCGTCCGGCCCTGGTTGAATCCATGGTCCGGAGCGAGGAGGCTTGGGAAGCGGTCACCTCCTCCTGCGAAGCAGTAATGCTAGCGAAGCAGGAGGCGGGCCGCGCGAGGGAAAGGCAAGGCCTTCGTCCCAACCGCCGCTACAGGAGAAGACGCCCCGGGCGTCGGGAGTCGCAGGGCGATCCGCGGCCACCGTAGGCGCGGGCCTGCGGACGGCGAGCGTGGGGTGGCTCGCTGTCCGATCACCACCAAGCCCGGGTCGATGGCGCATTGTGTTTCACGCGCGCCTCAAAGAGATGTCAGCATAGAGGACGGGGCCCGCTAGGGCCAGAGCCTGCCAGGGTTGCGGAATTTGTTCGAAAGAGTCACCGCGGCCCTGGAACGCAAAGGGCTTTAGAAGGAACACGGATGGGTTTTAGTCAGTAAGAGTCTGACACGCCCTTCCGCTCCACCCAGAGCGGAAGAAGTCATTTGATGATTTCCCATCCTTAAAAAAAAAAAAGGTCATGTAATCTTAACATGTTATAAGAGTGATAGTTAAACTCAGTAGGTACCTTATCAGTCAGGTTGCGAAGATAGAGAGAGCAGATAGGAGTCTATGTGTCTGCTCTGTATATAATCGATACTAATAGAATAACTTCAACTAAGACTAAAACTTAAAAGGCAGAGCTAGCCTCAACTTAAAGGAAAGGACGTGAAGAAAACAATAACTAAAGAGCTTTTGATTGGCTTCATGAAAACTAATAATATACCTACCATCAAAAGTACACCTTAAACAAAACCATTTGATCATAATGTTGGATTTGTATATTTCAGGAGCAATGGAAACACGATGATAGTCACACTAAAACAATTATTACTTAGTTAACTGTTATTAAGACGCATAAATCCAATTCAATTGATTACAATAACACAAAACATTATTGTACCAGTAACCCCCTGATAAATATAAAACATATTTCGTACGTCATTCAAAAACCCAATCACTTTGTCACAGTTTTTGTCTCTTGTCCCAAAAACCGTCCTCATTTTTCCTCACAAAACGCCAATGTCAACTTCTCAGAACTCTTAATCACCAGATTCTAAAGGTGATTAATCAAAATCGCCATTAATTATTAGACGCGAGTATTTATACTGATTATAATGGGACGTCCGAAACGCTGTGTCGTCCCGCCCTGCTATTACAGTTCGAGCGTTCGGTATTACGAACGGTCGCCGGTCGTATATTAGGACCGGAATATTACTGGTGCACATTACGCATTTACAAAAGGTTTGGTGGGAACTCGTGTAACGAAACGAGATGAGATGTGCATGCGTTTAATTATGAAGGTGGGATAGTTATGAAATTATGAGCGTGCATATTTTACTTATGTCGTTTTTAAATTAAGCAAGACTGTTGACCACGCAGATCTTTCTTTTATTAGCGTTGATGAAGTATGACTAGTTAAACGAATAAGAAAATCTAGCTCACAGAGTCACGGTTTATTGGCAAAGTCATAAAAGAAACTAGTTTCCCCTTGAGAAGGTCAAACGGCAAGACTAAAGTCGTGATAAGCCACTGAAATTAATCACAACTAAGCACTAAACATTCAGCCAGACAACATTAAGTCTAAACATTACACAATCGAATCAAAGAACCTTCATAAGTCATTAACGACAGAGTATCTGTCAATCACTAATGGCAGCACATGGCGTTACCACCCCGATTTAAAACACAATCGATATTACAAATGGTAACAATCAAAATTTTTCAATCGAATATTATCGTCGTACAATTAATAATTCGTAAAATATCATTAAGGAGCAAAACAGGAGAACAAAAGTTGCGGTCCTTTGAGCCATGTATAAAAAAGGAGAGGAATAAAAAAGGGAAGGCTTCCCGCAGGGCGCGAGTCGGCGGTGCGTATACTAAACCAACACAGTATGTGTCGACACTGGCTGTATGATATTGCCGCACGCATTATATGGATAGTGCTTTAGATGATGGAGAAATGTGAAACGGGATTTATTCAATTCAAACGCAGGTACGAAAATATAAATATCGAATACGGTAGCAACTGTGGCATGCCCTAAAGTAGAAAAAGGTAAAATATGGATCTTGAAGCGTAAAGCAGCATCAGTTTTCAATAAGGAAGCAAAAAGTAATATCAGCCTTTCAAATCCAGCAAAAGAGGGAAATTAAATAATTATACATAAATATCATTAAGTTTACCACTGTCTCTTTATCTGCAATCTAATAATTTTGTTGATTTCTGAAACAAAAGCAACAAAGCTCTCAAAACAAGAATCTATCACAAATTTTTCAACCTCACTTACGAATCTCTTCTCAATCGACATGAAATTTGTCCTCACACAATTAAAGTACTCAATAAATAACAAATCTAATAATATTCTTTGAACTCTTCCAGCCTATCGACACTCCACCACATTCTGTCGCCACCACCCGCTGGTCTTTAGGTCCTGGTGACAGGACACGACATGTTATAACGATCGTCGATGAGTAATGAAAGTTAAATTGTATTTAATTGGACTTTTAATTTGTTCTTTGGAACGAACTTTGTGATGAGTATTTGTTTTACCGATGATGTATATGAACAAGTGACGGTACTGAGCAAATGAAAAAAAAACATATACATGTGCAGTAAGAAAGCACGTAATCATAAAAAATCTGAGAGGAATCAACGTTGGAAACCAAAGGAAAATTAAAGAGACAAAATATATTTAAAAACGGCAAGAGAGTAGAGAAACTCTACTTATTTATCACCAATCGTCAAGAATATAACAAGTAAATCTACTAACGTGACCTAATATCTAACAAAAACAATAGCAGACTACAACAACAATCCCTCTTCGATTAACCATAATGAAAAAATAACCTGTCGTCATACCTTAAATGGATCCGTCACCGTAAATAAACGAGAACATTGGAGGAGTCCCGCAAGGCTCTCATCTAAGCCCTGCGTGTCCTTACACAGCCCATAAAGCCGACTTCCCTATATTTATGCCCTTTTGTCACGACACCGTCCAATTGGATGTCCCGATAATTTACGCTAACGTGACGACATTAATACAGAGCTAAGGGCACCGTGATATAGGGCCTTTTAATAATCCATTCAGAGCGCGTGCTGTGACAATATTTCCCGTGAACTTATAGCGTTTTGTCTCGTACTTATTTATGTCTTATCGTTAATTGAATGGCCTTTTTTATGTATATTTTATTTCGATAACGGCATTTTAATTTTCGTCCTCGATTTGATTTAGTATCATGAATCAAAATTCAATTATGGAAGTGTATCCTGTGCCGAAGTTGGTGTTTCATTTTGCAGGCTGAGCTTTGCCACCGCTGCGGCATTGGCAGAAATGAAGTCACGAACGGGGAAGGTAGCCACAATAAAGTAGATAACACTTTCCTGATTTGAAACTCAATTGTGTGTGATTGTCCGAGGCTCAATTGTTGAAATTGCAAGGGTTACTGGAAGCCGCGAAGCTTGCGAAATAAGATGAAATGGCTGCTGTTTTTTGTCTTGATGATTGAGCCATTCGGTTAGACCTTAAGTATAAACATTATTAATAGGAACTCAGATTGATACCTTCGGTTTTATTTTTTCCTGGTATATAGTAAATTATTAATGACACTCATTAGTCATCTGTAAATAAGCCAATATTTTTATTGGTTGTCCATCAGCAAAAAAGCTTGAAAAGGTTCAGTTTATCGCAATCTCTTATGGTAATTTTCGAGTAGGTATTCACATCAACATGATTAACTTCTTTATCATTCATCTTCATATGCTTGACATGTGAAGGAATATTTGTGATTTGAGTAGAATTTACTGATGCTGTATAATGAATTCTGAAATGTTATTATTTTATTATTATTTATCTCCGTGGTAAACTCTTATTATTTTCTTCTGTAACAGTGATTCCAATAACGAGCAAAATAATAAATATATAGAGAAAAGCCTTTTCAAAAGGGATATCTGCATGTTATCTTATTTTTCAGAAAATAGAATAAACTTAATGTGAACTATGTGAACTGTGGCGATTTCCTTAAGACAATATCCTGTTTTGTTTTAAACACGCTTTTAAAAGTCCAATTTGCTTAGTGGAATATCCCTTTTTTCAGTAATTCAAGAGGTGCAATGAATAATAATGATATATTTTCGCATGAGTAAGAAAACCTCATATTCAGTTGAAAAAATTATAAATTTGGAAATATGCCCTTTTGAAAATACTCTCCTCATTATATGTATTTGCGTTAAGGCACTCAGAAATTCTACTTCGGATTGATATTATTGATTATTATTTTTATTATTATTGATATTATCTACAAAACATTTTTATGAAAACTTGTTGGGGCATCATAGCGTTTTTTTTTGTCTTTGAGACACAACCGAGAATTTTGTATTCCAACTTTAGTGAATTACAAAAAAACATTGCTCCTTCGAGTCTTTATGAAGAAAGGACATCAATAAGATTTTTTTCGTGAAACCTTTGTGTTACACTTATTCCATTAAATTATTATAACACCACTTAGAAAACAACAAAACTATCAAACTACATCAATCAAGTGTTAGCAATCATAATTGCCTCCTTACATGACAGAGGAAGTGAAGAAATTCGTCGAGTCTCAGTACCAGCGATAGCTAAAGTACCAACAATTGGCCTCGGCGATAACGTTCACAATTGAATTGAGGGCAAAACGACGTCAATTAAACACCGCTTCTGTTAATAACTGTTAATTAAGTTAAGAGCTTTTAACTGGTTTTGTGATAACATAAAACGTGATGGACGATCAGTTGATACGTTATGTTTTTGAGGAGGACGGCGGAGAATTGATTGAAGTTTCGGATAGTCTCCTTTGCAGCTAACTGAATCTACTAAAAGCATTCTAGTAAAAAATTATTGATTTATAGGTGGTAGCGACAGTTGGCTAAGTCAAAAACATAATTATTTAAATAGCTTTATGTCTAGCACATTTAAAACAAAATTCATTTAAATCGAAGAAATTAAGTGCAACAATTTGTACGTCTTTTAACTCCAGTCTTGTCACTTATGGCTTTTAAGTTATTGAGAGAGGGAAAAATGCACAAGCGCCAAACAAGAAACACAAAGGTTTCAATTTCATCAAATTCGGAAGGCATCATCAGAGTCGAAGGGGACAACCGAAGCCTATTATTACATAACAAAAGCCTGACAAACGCAACAAAAACAGAACTAATGAAGTCGGAGCTGAATTTTATTTCGCCCGCACTAAACAATTCACATCGTAAATATTCGTCAGTCAAAACGATTAACAGAAAAAACTGTCCCTTGAAAAAATGCAATTTTCCTAACCAAATCAAAAATCACTCTTAAGCAATTAGACATAGAGACTCTAACGACTGCAGTTGTTAAGTTTGCATTGCAAGGTCCCGAAGTCAAACTGTCATAAGACAGGTTCGGTCACTTTTAGGCGATTCGGCTTTTTTTTTTTAATTTCGTGTTTTTCTTTGGCGGCTCGTTTATTGGAACCAAATGACACGACAGGTGACGAGTTTTTTTTTGTTGCTTTGGGGTGGATAGAAAAGAATTGTTATACATTTTATTGCGTGTCCCGTCCGTGTATCGGGCGATCTGAATTCGTAGGGCTAATTTGCTGGCTTTTGAGCACAGATGTCACGATAAAGATGTCGGTGTTATTTCAAAAGTTTTTTAAGTGTTTTAATTAATTTTATTTTTTGGTGATACGATTCTAATTGATCGCATGATTACTTTCATTTCATACAATAACAGGTACTATATTAAAGCCGAATGTGAGAAGGAACATTTTGTTTTCAGAATCCATTTATATTACAAAAACATTGAATAATGCAAGATTCGAAAACAGACTAAATAACACATAACTAACAAAAATACCTACAAGACAAAAATTTTCATTACAACAGACAGAACGCAATCATCCCCGCCTAGAAGAAACAGGCCACAACCACAAAAACTATGTAAATAAAACGACCATTAGACTGATTTAAACAAATGACACGCGATAATCTGCGGCCATTAGCAGACATCAGTCAAAATCCCGAAACAATAGTAATTGTTGTAATAAATAACGTCCCTGGGTTTCGTAAACCACTTGTCTACAAACGAGCTATTAAAATAACATTACCAATAGGTACTGTGGAGAAAAAATTGTAAAAAAAGGAAAAAATGTTATGGATGTTTATTTATAAATGGTAAGATTAATTCAAGCGATCAGACGACGTCGACAATTATATTACTTACCTACTATGCAAAATGCAAATTTATCAACGAAGTACTTTAAAATACAACATGGATTGCCAACATGTGTGATAGTGTTCGAACGCGAGCCTATTACATAATATATAAAAAACCAACATGCTAAAAACAACTTCCAAGTCCAAAATCGATTGACTGTCGAGTACCAGTAAAATAATACGTTTAAAAACGCATACAAAATCATTTACCGAAGATAAAAAATATCGTGTTTGTTACTCCACTATCACAATACATGTTCATTCATGAATTTTCAGGCTACAATCCAATCCTATCTTATCCAAATCTGGTAAGCCAAACCAAGAGCAACAATCATCTAAATATACTTCAGCAATGCAACTCATTTGTTTGTTTTACTGACCGTACATGTGTGGCACTAAACCGGTATGTTTGACGCACTTGTTACTAATGAGTACCGTATTATTGAAACAATCTCAGAAACTCAAACTTAACGTATGATTTTCAACGATCACTTAATTTATGGGTTTTGATTAGTCTTTAAACGTGTCTTTCAAAAATGCTACATTTCTAACTACAATCTTCATTTACGTAATTTTGGCAAATACTCAGAAATCTTTCATTAGTGTTGCAAACGTGACACGTAGCGCTACCTATCGCCGAAATACAGGTAACATAAAATAAAGTAACAAAATCTTAAAAAAACAGAACCTGGTAACTGAAACAAGGATAACGGCAATTAGGAAGTAGGACGAATTAATAGATAGACTGGATGTGGCTCGCAATTAGTAGAATAATAGTGATATGTGATGAAAAAAATATCATTAGATGAATTCTAATATTGAGGCCTCTGAACATAAAATCACCCAAATGTGACAATCATCAGATAATGATTATAACAATGATATTGGACCACTGACCACGAGCATCAACTCTAAAAGCAATGCATATAATTCCGTAACAATTTTAAACTTTCAAAGTAAACACTATCATTTACCTAAACAATACCTTTCTACTGTCCATCAACAAAGAACAGTAATCTTATAATCAGAATCAGTAACGATGCCGACAGCTTATCCCTTACCCAATTTCACGCTACCAACTCCATGTGGGTGGCCAGTGACATTTGCAATCCAAAAAAGAGTACAAAAGGAGGTTTGTATCCAACCGATGATAATTCAACTCCTGTGGCCCACAATGTGACAAACCGAGAATGTCACAATCTCATTGTCAGGACCCTATTCTGACCATTGTGTGGTGGCGCTACTGCTTTGTGCCAAAATTGGATGAGCTATTGTTGGAAAGTCATCTTTTTTTCGGCCAAATACACAAGTGTCATCGGACAAGTGGCTTTGAAAAAGGATTCGAGTAATGAGATTTGGATTTTTTTCTTACGCGCTTTTTTGGGATCTATTTTAAAATAAGGCGTTGCAAAATCTCGTATAATCTGAAAACAAAAAGGACAAAATAATAAACCTTGATCCTGTTCCAATTCAGAGAGCTTAGTATCTGCCTCATCTTAATACAAGATTCAAAAAACGCGTCATCATTTAATTTGAAAAATCTGTTAAAAAACAATATTTTATGTTAAGATAAACACCAATTGTTTATTTTCATTAGTACCGAAGTTTCCGTGAACAAAAACAATTCGCCTGAAACAAACAGTCAACCGCAGGACACAATTTAGTAGCGGTAGCACAAGTGCTTACTGAAAAACCCACATATGCGCAAAAACGTCACATTACAAATCCGCAGTACGCCTCTGTTTGTGCTCATCCGGCTTTAAGTCCCTAAAAAGCGCTCGTGGTGACACCTCCCCGTCTTCCTCCCACCCCACTGCCTACATGCTCCCATCCCGCTCGCACACCCGCGACTCCGCTCCAAAAGCGACAAAACGCGACACACACTTTGCCCACCAGACGGCCGAAGCGACAGAGCACGCGCGCGCAATACTCGTCTCTACACAACTTAGTTTTAAAGCTAGCGCTCCGGATTGCGCGACACATTAGAGGACATTTACTCACCATCGCTAAAACGTCCTAAGCGCCAGCGTGCTGTAGTCATCTTCAACTCTGCGCACACTGAGATAGACGCTACTTTCCCGTGTCATAGCTAAAGGTGGTGTAAAGACACAGTTTTCAAATGTCACGCAGTGTAGTCGTCTCTTTTCTCCGGAGTCCTGTCGCATCTGCCCGGCTCCTTTGGCATCCTTCAGCATGCATGTGTCCCCCCGCATATCTTTCATCCCGCTCTACGGCGCCTGAAGCCCAGTGTCCGGTCTCACAGACTGTTAGGCGGTCGTGTTAGCGTCGCTCTTTGTATATGTTCCACACGATATAATCACGAATATATTTGTGTCTTGTACGTACGTAGTACATGTATAGCGTGAAGGATTAGATGTGAAATGTACTGTGAAGTGACGCTCAGTGCCGTTTGATGTTTGTTTGTGTGGAAGACAGTCACCAGAAGCATTCATGATTCAGGTTAGTTTGCCAAATTTATGTACCTTCCGACGTTTACGGCCGTCCAGAAATATTATTACACTAACAAAAAGCAACTAATGGTGGCGAATTGGAGTTCATGGAATGGGAGCTTTTGTTAGCTGGTGCATATTTTGGAACAACAATTTAATTTTTTTCAAGACAATTTAAATTTTTCAAAAGCTTAGAATGACTTTTCGGCACTTAGAATTTTAACCCGATTACGCGTTGATACATCACACATTCCGACGTCAATCACTTGATTCTGGCTGATATAAAAAAAGCTGTACTTGTTTTTTTTTGTTCGAAATAAAGCAAACAGCGCCAACGTACAGTAAATAAATAATCATCGTATCAGCCGATGGTGAAACATCAATCAGATGCTATTATTTATTACCGCAAGCCCATGCGTGGGTGTACAAAGTGGGCAATAGATAATTTAATTATAGATACGAATGTATTCATTAAGTATTGCGAAGGCTTCGCTTGTAATTAATTTTGAGGTCCCAATACTTTCGGTGGTACAAAGGCGAGGTGTAATGACCACTTGGGTAATGATGAGAGACTTAGAAAATGATTTGAAGATTTTATTGCGACTTATATACTATAGCGATACTATCGTAGCAAGATAATAAGGACAGGAAAAGAGGTGCTGGAAAAAAACTAATTTCGGGTTGTGCCATTTTGCCCTAGGAGTTGAAGTGACATTAAGTGACCGTTGTTAGAATCTTATGAGATTCTTGTTTTATTTTGGCACATGTTTGTTAAACTATTTGTAGACACATTTTAGAACGTTTCATGTGTGTTGTAAATTAAGATTTTCTAAATAATTTATTTGCTTACGAGAAAAACAGTTAGCTTGAAAAAGTATTCTAAATTGGCGTTTTAACATAAGAGTAAAAAATCATGAATAAATTGTTTCTTATACAAGTTCATAAGTGCAAACACATTATGAAGAAATGAATAATGCGATTCATATTTTTATGCATAATGAATAAATTAAACTTTCAAGGGACGGATTCATTTACTTTTAATTTTTTTTTGATGCCGGTGATTTAAATGCTACCTGAGTACAAACCCATTTATAATTTCCTTCTGAAGTAGTATTTTCGAATACTTATTTTAGCACTCTATCTCTCACTTGTTTCAAGGCAGATTCTAAAGCTTTGAGAGCCCTATTAGATATGAATGTAGATAGTAAAGGCAGATCAAAGAAACGATTGGTGAATTGTGTGAAAGATGATATACGTAGCTAGTAAGGAACTGTTTCAAATAAGAGAATTCATCATCATCTACAAAGGCTTTTCTCAACTATATTGGGGTTCGCTTCCAGTCTAACCGAATTTAGCGTAATACTAGCATTTTACGTGGAGCGGCTGCCTACCAGACCTCCACATCCTATTAACTGGGTAACACGTTATTTCATGGCATGACGGGAATCAGATTTTATGGCTTTAGGAGGTTGACTTTTGTAATTATGGCAAATAAAGTTAGAAGAAAAATATAGACATGATGCGCCGATCCCTCTCTTGTTTATGAGTTAAATTACTACTGATAATATCAAACCCCAAATATTTATTTTAATTCATAATTTACCCGTTCATGTGGAAAATATTAATGAAGCAATAATTAGACCCTGTCGGGCACAGCAAAATTTTAAATTAGTAATAAAGTGGAAGTAGCTAATGAAAGTCGGAAAATTAATTGCAGACATATCTCGGAAAACCATATTTTTAAAAGCAGTAGTTACCTGCAACGGTATGTGAAAGCACTTGAGTGTAAAAATAGAACAAATATAAGTCCATACATGCAACGTTATAACTAAAGTACCTGTAAACAGTCAAGTATACCATTGCATGTTGCACCTTTAAACGGCGCCATGGTATCAGACATCAGCAGATAATTTCGATACTGAATTAAAGGCTTGTACGTAGGCAAACATTTCGGTACCAAGGTATTTTTTTTTTTTTTTTGTGATGTAGCCTGGAGTTTTACCATTTAACGTTTTATTATCTCACCTGATGATAAGTGGTGATTCAGTCGACGATGGTGGATGCTTGTGTAGAAGGAAAATATTAGCATATAGCATACATAGAATATATAGACAGAATACGCTATTATGTACACCATATACCTAGGTTACAAGAACCACATCTCTAGAAACATAATTACATTAGATACACAATAAGCCGCCTTATCACTATTTTTTTAAAGACTAATTTTGGATGGATTTAAAAGAGATAGATCATATTAGTCTTAGATTTAAAGTAAGTATGGCGCACTCAGAATTTTTCATGCATAAGCTTTGACTACTGAGGGTCCGAAAGGTCCGAAAGAAGATCATGGAAAAGGCCTGTACAGCAGTGGTACATTCTAGGATAACAAAAAATGGATTTTGAATAACCTTTCAATTTTGTGTCGAGATGTTCTAGCGTAGGTTTTGTCGTGGTCTAAACGCTGCGTAGTTTAGAAGCCGTAGCAAGATATTAGCGTAGCATCGACTTTAGTAGCGGTGCTTGGCCTAGGCGTAGCGTCGACGTTGCGTAGCAGCAGCAGATCAATCTCGACTTTTCGTAGTAGGTAGCTGCGTAGCGTCGACGTCGCGTAGTAGCTACGTGACACTTTTGACACATCGAACGTAGCGACTTCTGTAGGGGAAGACCGCTACCATAGGCTCCAGACAATGTGCCATTCTTTCAGAAAATGAAAGTGTTAAAGTGACAAAATATAAGGGATTGATCACGTGACATTTCGAGAGCGTTTATCAGTATCGTAATTTTTCGACGTTTATACGATTATTTCTTTTTTTTTTAAGGATGTAAAATCATCAAATTACTTCTTTCGCTCTGGTTGGAGCGGAAGGGCGTGTCAGACTCTAACTGACTAAAATTCATCCGTGTTCAACCTAATGCCCTTTGCGTTCCAGGGGGGCTATTCGTTAAGCCCGAAGTCCGTAGTCTCGGGCTTAGTTGCGGGCGTGTTCTAGTCCGTATCACCAAACCACTAAGAATGAATGACAACACGATTTGATAGTTACTGTCAAATCGTGTTATCATTAATTCTTAGTTCGGGTTCGGAGCTAATCATAAGTCCGTAGGTGATACGGAATAGAATACGCCCGCAACTAAGCCCGAAACTGCAGACTTCGGGTTTAGAGAGTAGGTCCCCTGGACCGCGGTGACTCTTTCGAACAAATTCCGCAACACTTCCTCACGCTACCGCTGTCAGAATGTCACTTGTCTAGAGCTTCAAATAACTTATGAATCTAATAGATATGACAGTTGGGTGTTGGTAGGTCCTACTCGTATGGCGCCAACTGACTTTAAAGGAGGCATTTTCTTTCCTCAGGAGCCAATATCATTGACAATAATGCAACGTCATGATATCCAGCCATGGATAATTAAACTATGCGGCGTCACAAAAGGTTTTTCAAACTACCTACTCGTTGTAACAAAAATGAATGATTAATCAATTTTACTTTTAACAAGACTGTTATGCGTGACTTGGAGATATGTTTTTATATGATTTGTCTTAAATGATAGTTGTAAGAGGCGCCTGCAATTTTACAATGAATTTAATAAAGCTTTGCATAAGCTGAGGGCCTAGCACGAATGTTTTGACGTATATACATATAGTAACGGTACAGTATCGTTAACGTACGCGTGAATTTTGAATATAAAAAGTACAACCCCATAGTATTTTGGTTTAAGTTTATGCGACATACACAATTTGTATTAAACAAAAATATGAATATAGTATCCAATTCAAATAAATATTATTGGAGAAACGAATATTAATTATAGTAATAGTAAAATTTTACGTTTTGTTACATACTACAAAAAAAATCGTGTTTAGGCCCTCTGGTTACCTAGGCCGAAAACAAATGAATGTGTTTCCAAAGATTTGTGCGGTACATTTATTGCTCAAGGAACATTTTGTTACAGTTTGTTTAGGATCCCACCATTTCTTGGTTTTCTGTCTCTAGACATATGAAAATTATAAGAGCCGAATCTTCCTCTCATTAGTATTCGAAAAGTTATAGAAATTGCTGAAGAAAAACACGTAACTTTGACGTTATGAAGCTCCAGGCGTAGTTTATGTAGCCTATTGGGGTCCCTCTAGGTAACTAATATTCCTTTATTTTTTGACATAGCGGCTTGACGTCCGATTATCCTATAATTATAATCCTTTGAGCTTTTTTCCGTCACTTGCTTTAGGCTCTATGTGGGAGGACAGATGTTCAAGTTTTCTCAGTTACGAATAATAAACATAGTTCTCTGTTAGTAGGTATTTTATTTTCATGTAACATAATAATGGTGTATAATTTTATAAATGTTTTACACATTTTATGATAGATATATTTGGATAGATAATTATTTCGGCATTATGAATTTTAATTTGACATTACAAACGAACATAATGTAGGTACGTATAAAACTACTAAGATATATAAGTACTACAGGTAGCCAGTAATACCGATAACGTAGTAGTATCCCAAATTTAAACAACGAGAGAGTTATTTCTGTCTATTTATCCCAGCGTTGGCATTTCAATATCAGTTTCAATTTGTTAAATAAACGATATTTTCCGAACATTTTGACATGGCCTGTCGCCGAGATAAGATTATGAACTTTTTAAGTAGATACGAGAATTAGTCCTCAGGATACTGAATTAACAGAAATGTCATCGTCATTATAAAGTAATCTACATAACGTGATTTTCATAACATAAATATTAACTAAATATTTAAATAGGTGTCAAACATAAAACATATGCTGCACTTAATCAAAATATCTTCATTTTACCGTAAAACATGAATTTGTAAAAATTTGCCACCACCCTGTAGGCCCATAAGTATAAGTAGTAATTGCAGGGTACCGTAATAGCGGAAAATGCGTCAAAATGCGTCGCCGTGCAAGACGCGTCGCGACTGTCGAGCGTGACGTCATTAGTGTAAATGTTTTGCCGCCGAGAGGCGCAGGCGCAGCTGAAATGTGTAAGGGCGGGGCCAAACGAGCGTAATTTTGTGAGACTCGAGTCGCATATTTTGAGTTGCGCTATTTACGTTCAACTGAAATCCGGTTAGGCTGCCAGACAGATGAACTAAATTTCAGTTACTATCCAACGTCTTTACGGGGTGTTTGTATCGTGCAATGGATCCATTAAAAATACGAAGCATTAGAAGAAGATCTCAGAAAAGAAAGAAAATCTATAAAGGTAAATCCACTAAATTGGGAAATGCTGATGTGTGGACAGTTCCATAAACACATTCCTTATATGGACAACTCACCTCGAACGGCCCGAACGCAATTGGGTTGATATAATGCACACGTAAGTCAGCAGCCAATTCATTTTGCGTCGCCATGTGGCACAACCACAAACAGGACGTTTTGTATGAAACCGAATGCTACGTAAATTCTGCGACTCATTTTACGGGACTCACAACTCAAAAAATAACGCACGTTTGGCCTCACCCTGAAGTGGTTGGTGGATATTGTAATAAGTAAACTTTATATTTTATAATAATGATAAGGTGGTGTTTGAGAAGGAGCTCGTAGCTAAATGAAAATAGCCTTACGCAACGCTTGCTGAGGCCGGTCCGTGGCTAATTGACCATCTTAACATATCAATATTGCTCTGTACCTAGGAAAGCACGTTAAGCTGTTGATCCGGGCTGTCATTTGTATCTATATCTTTCTCAGTCGTTACCAGTAGTCAGAAGTCAAGAAATCCGACATTTGTCTTGTTCAAGGGATATCGTGCTACTCAGTTACTAGGTTGTGGTCATTTACACCCCTGTTATAATTTGTCATTGCCATCATGAATCCCTTGTGTAAAAGAAGTAAGTAATATTCATATATCTATATGTCACATACGATAACTAAAATCTATAAAGATAAAAGAAATACCTACTGCAAGAGCACACCCGGTGCATCTGCCGGGATGCGCTGGCGCCGCGAGCGTGACACCATTAGTTCGTCCTGCAGCCGAGCGCCCGAAGGCCCCCGAGACTTGGCCGAAGCTGTCAGCTCGTTTTGAAAAAAGATTTTCTTTTTCAATGTCCTTTTGGTCTTAAACTAATTTATTTCGAGTTCTTCTCTGTTCATGCGTATTTTAGTAGTCTTAATAGTAGTCAACCAATGCCTTCTTTTCATATTTTACACTATCTTCCCATCGTTTAATTGGTGTTCCCTTACTCTTCCATTTTCAATCCACATATATTCAAGCCTTCTTTCCTCCGGCATGTTAAGTATTCGTTTCCACGCAGCATATTGTCTTCCAATACTATCTACCTAAATAGTTTTGTCTTTTTATGAATATCAACATGAGACTTAAACTTTCTTCAAAGTCAACACAACTAACTGATCGTAGTCATATCTAAACATCTCCTCCACTATAAAATAAACAACAAACAAAACCCAAGAATATCACAGTTCTAAAGCCAGTACAGATGTTGGATGCTCTTGCGCCGCAAGCGTAATGCCATTAGTTCGCATTGCCGCCGAGCGCCCGAAGGCACCCGACTCTGCCCGAGAACAACCGAAGCTGTCGGCTTCGACGCTAAGTATTATGAAATTGTGTGAGGATAGCTGAAGACTGGGCGGAATAAAACGTGATTTTGAATAAGATATTCTAGCTCTAATCTGGTTAGATAGGCAAGATCAAAGTTGTCGCTAATTTAGATACAAGTACGAGGCATTAAAGTCCTGTGTTTAAAACATTGATCCCAAAGAAAATCCGCATTTTTTAAGTAGGTACCTACATCGTTTATTCCTGTCTTCCTAACCTAGGTACCTTCATAAACATGGTCACTAAAATCTTTAACATTCTAACAATTAATCTAACTGAACCAGGCCCTCTATCCTCAATATTTAAAGACACTATTGAGTGCCCCATTAAACTGGTAAATAAATATTATTTTGCTCAAACTTTAACAAAGCTACAATTGCTCCGAATACCAAACATATGATATAACATCACCGCTGTATTTTTGAAGGGTTAGGCAATGGTTGCACAGTACACCCAAATTTGACCAGTTGTGTTAACCGAAACCTAACCTACCTATTCAATATTTCAGCCAGCCAGAACTACGCTTAACATAAATGACAATGCCGCTTCTACAGTCTTTGCATAATTAGATACACAAAGTACAAAATTGATATTTCAACAAGCCATAACAGTCCAAGGCGAACGAACCTGCGGGGTTGAGTATAGTAATATAATATTCTCTAGTCAGATATTACCGCAAGGTGGATTATTGAAATAAATCGTGGGTGATCAGCAAAATGCATAGTTTGCGCGCCGTCCCATTACACTGATTGGGTTTCCCGGAGAGTCGGAGACCATCCCATGGTTTGTTGGAAGAGTGTATTAGGGTAGGGTTGGGCTAAGAGTTTTATATGAATAGGGGAAGGTTTAGGAAATTATGTGGATTTAGAGCTAGGCTATGCTGCTATGGTATGTCTTCAACACGCTTGTTTATCTGGTAGAATAATGTCAAAGGTTTCGTTTTTAAGTCCGTCTACCGGCAGATCGCTATACTAGCAAACCTATTGATTTTTTCCAAGGGGAAGACATAATTAGCATATTATTTTGAACTATGCACATGTGTAAATATACACAATTACACATCGATACGACTTAATAAATGAAGGCTATCATTTTTTGACTATTCTAGCCAAATAGTTTCTCACGTGATTTTTTGTATACTTTTCATTAAACATACATACTACGAGTATGTAGTAGGTATCTGGTTTAACCATGTTATGACGTCCAAAGCCAACGTGATTCCGTTGTGAAAATGGAATAGGATACAGCGACTTGTACAGCTAAATTTTGTTACAGAGAGACCTGTAGGTACTACTAGTCTACTTTAATAAGCGAAGCCGTACATACATAGTTATATTATACTTTTACGAAAATTATTTTCTCCAATAACACAACATAAAAACCATAATTAATCAAGCTTCGAAATACCTGCATTTATCAAGCTCCAGGGTACAAAATCCCCACCGAGAGTGTCCCCACGTTGCCGTCGTGGTGGGGCTTGTGTGTCTCAATGATCTTGGAGCTCTGCCGGTAGAGTTACTCATGCCGGAAAGGTCCAAGTGAGAGACCAGACAAAGCGGGACACGAGAGAGGGGCACACCGTTCGGAGACCAGAGCAGTGTTCGGGTCGTCGGACGGTGTGCGTTTCGGGAGGAAGCTTGCTTATTGTTCTCTGGTACGCGTCTGCTCATCAGACGTGACTGTGAGGACAGTGAGCAGGCAGAAGGAGGGAGGGACCCTGTGAAAGGGCGAAGGGGATAGGGACCGCACCCTTAAAAGGAACAAATAATAATGGACAAGACAGACGGAAAAATATTACCCCAGGGTGGTACCAGCTGCTCAGCAGCTGGAGAATCCACCACGCTCCCTGTGGGAGCGTCATGCCCCTCGTATTCTGGGGGGGGCAACGAATGTCTTCCGCTTGCCAGTGGCAACAAGAGCCGAGGAGGCTCCCGATCCGAAGCGTCCTTTGAGGAATTGATCGGTTTTAATTTTAGTGGACCGGACAAGGTGTTGGGTGGGCGTGGTGCTCCTGCCAAACTATGGAGGAAGAGCCCGCTGACGTGTGGGGGGGATGCGGGGTCAGACTCTGACTCTGCATCAGGCCTGAGCGTCAGCACGCCGAGTTCGGGGCAAGGGGGAGTAGGGGCTGCTACGGAGAACGCAAAGTTCTTCCGCAAGCGCCCCAGACCGGAGGATGACCAAGGGTCATCCTCCAACGAAGAATTGGCCTCGGCCCGAAAAATTCCCACTAGTAGGCGGGGTAAGGGCCGAGAAGGAGGTAGGGGGAGAGGTTTCGCCTCCCAGGAGGCTGCCCAGCGTGCCTCTAAGCTCGCCAAGGAGGGGTGCCACCCTGGAGCGACCGGTCGGAAGATTCTCCCTCCGGCGTCTTCCGGCGGTGAGCCGGACACTGCCGGCGGCTCCGATCGGGAGCGCCAGGTCAGGTTTGCGGAGGCCGTGGCAACCGCGGTCCGAGATGTAGCCTTGAAGAGGACCCAGGCCTCCAAAAATAAGGCCATAAGCGCGGCGTCCGCCTCCATTCTGGCTGCAGCGGAGGCCAACTTCAGCGGGCCTCCGTCGAACGAAATTTCAAACCTGCGAGCGGAGGTCGCCCGCTTAGCGGCCGCCACGGAGCTTCTCCAAAAAGAGAACGAGAAGCTCCGAGCAGACCTGGCCGGGCTCCGAGAAGCCGGTCCGAAGGAGGCGCCTCAAGGGGGGCGCAAGCGCGGGCCAAGCCAGAACGTGCCTGTGGAGGACCAGCTCCTGAACCTGGTGCGGCAAGAGCTGGCTGCCTTCCAGGATCGGTTCCAGAAGCGGTTCTCTACACTGGAGGGCATCGTCCTGCGCCCCCCGCTAGCGCCGAGTCAGAAGGTGGCCTCATACGCGACTGCTGTGGCTGCCAAACCGGGGTCGTCCGGCCAGACCAACCGAGGGGCCGCGCCGGCACTAGCGAATAAGGCACCGGGAAATCCGGCCCCGGCCCAGAAGAGGAAAGGCGGAGCGGCTGCACAGGCAGCGATAGCTCCAGCGCCAGCAGTGCAACAGCCGTCCTCGCCTTCAAACCCTCCTGCGGCCGAGGCCGGATGGCAGGTGGCCGGCGAGAGGAGGAAGGCGGGCAAGGCAGCCAGGGCAGCCAAAAATCGTGAGAGGAAGCGGCGGCGTAAAGCACAAGGTGTAGCGGCTAGACTCCGCGCCCCGAAGACCGCAGCTGTAGTGGTTACGCTACAGCCGGACGCGGTGAAAAGGGGTGTGACGTACGGCGACGTGCTCTCCAAGGCGAAGGAGGCGGTGAACCTTGGGGAGCTAGGCATCGTCGGGGGCCTCCGGCTAAGGGTCACCATGACTGGGGCCCGTATGCTGGAGATCCCCGGGGCAGCCAGCGGCCCGGCCGCCGACGCTCTAGCCGAAAGGCTAAGGGCGTCGTTGAATGTGGACGATGCCCGAGTGTCCAGGCCCACCAAGTGCATAGACATGCGCATTTTGGGCCTGGATGACTCCGTCACGGAGGAGGAGGTGGTGGCCGCCGTCGTCAGGACGGGGGGTTGTTCTGCCGAGCAGGTGAAGGCAGGCATCATACGTCCTGACCACACGGGCATGCGAACTGTTCTGGTGAGCTGCCCCGTGACGGCGGCCAAGAAAATCTCGGAGGGCCGAAGACTCTTGGTGGGCTGGGTTTCTGCGCAGGTCAAACTGCTAGAACCCAGACCTCTGAGGTGCTTCCGCTGTCTAGTGGGCAACCATGCGGGAGCCCTTTGCACCTCGGAGGTTGACCGCAGTGATCTTTGCTTCCGCTGTGGTCAGCCCGGTCACAAGGCCGGCTCGTGTAACGCCACGCCGCACTGCGTTGTATGTGCGGCAGCTGGCAAGCCGGCCGGGCACTGGGCTGGGGGCAAGGCCTGCGTTCCACCCGCCAAGGCCAGGGGCAAGACGATGCCCTTCGCCACCACTATTCCCGCCGTAGCCACCGCCATCGCCGCCGTTGCATCCACCGCTGCCGCTGCCACTACGAGTGCCGCGGAGGAGCCCTCACAAGGGGCTCAGGAGGAGGCCGTAATGGAATGCTAATAACGGCCCCATTACGCCTCCTCCAGGCGAATATCAATCACTGCGCCGCCGCTCAGCACCTGTTGCTCCAGAGCATGGCGCAGTGGTCGATCAACATCGCCGTTGTCGCTGAGCCGTACTTTGTCCCACCCAGGGATGACTGGGTGGAGGACCAAAACGGCTCAGTGGCCATAATTTCGTCGGCCGCCGCCGGTACCCCGTCCCTCGAGAGTGTCAGAAGAGGACAGGGGTGCGTAGCAGCACGGTTTGGGGAGATTGTGGTAGTGGGGGTCTACTTCTCTCCGAACCGATCTCTCGCCGAGTTCCACAACTCCCTTAGGGAGTTGGTTGTCGTCGTCGCCGGTTATCGTTCCCTCCCCGTGCTCGTTCTCGGGGACTTCAATGCCAAGCACTTGGCTTGGGGTTCACGATATACGGACACGAGGGGCAGGATGGTGGAGGACTGGGCTCTGGAGACAGGCCTAATCGTCCTCAACCGGGGTTCTGTCCCCACGTGTGTGCGGATGCAGGGTGAGTCCGTGGTGGATATTTCGTTCGCAAGCCCTGCTCTGTCACCGCGTGTCGTCGACTGGCGCGTCATGGAGGAGGTGGAGACGTATTCGGACCACCGGTACATCCGGTTTGACGTCTCCGCCCAGACCTCAACTGCGCCAGTCCGAGAGACCCCGAGTGGTCCGCGGTGGGCGCTGAAGCAGCTGGACCGGGAGCTTCTCCTGGAAGCCTCGATCGTGCAGGCCTGGGTGTCACCACCAGACAGGCCTGCTGACATCAACGACGAGGCAGAGTGGTTCCGGGAGACCATGTCCGAAATATGTGATGTGGCAATGCCCCGGGTCCGGCCAGGACGCGCCCGCCGCCAGGTGTACTGGTGGTCGCGGGAGCTGGCATCGCTGCGCGACGCATGCGTTGCTGCACGGCGCCAGTACACCAGGCATCGCAGGCTCCGCATCCGGCCTCCGGATGCGCAGGCCAGGGAGGCGGAGCTGTACGAGGAATACAGAGTGGCGAAGGCCGCCCTCCAAGCGGGGATCCTGCGAGCCAGGGACCTGGCTCGTAAGGAGATGCTGGAGTCTCTGAACGGGGACCCGTGGGGACGCCCTTACAAAATGGTGCGGGATAAACTCCGCACCTGGGCCCCCCCGTTGACGCAGAGTCTCCGGCCCCAGCTGGTGGAGGACGTGGTGAGCGCTCTGTTCCCTTCGCGAGGGGAGCATACTCCCCCGCCTATGGCTCCGCCACCTGCGGAGCCCGATGCGGACCACACCGACGTTGGCGACGATGATGACAACGCTCCGGAGGTGACTGAGGTAGACCTGAGAGTGGCGGTAAACAGGCTGAAGGCCAAAAATACCGCCCCAGGACCCGACGGCTTACCTGGGAAAGCCTGGGTCCTGGCCTTGGAGGCTCTCGGGCCTCGACTAAGGGGGTTCTTAAGCGCATGCTTGGAGAGAGGCCAGTTCCCACTTCGTTGGAAGACGGGGAAACTGGTCCTCATTAAGAAGCCTGGGCGCCCTGCGGACTCTCCGTCCGCTTACCGGCCCATCGTGCTGCTCGACGAGGTGGGCAAACTCTTTGAAAGAGTAATTGCAAACCGCCTCGTCGGGCACCTGGTGAGGGTGGGGCCGAATCTGGCGGAGAACCAATTCGGTTTCCGCACGGGGCGCTCAACGGTGGATGCCATCATGCGCGTGAGAGCCCTTACGACGGGGGATGCTGTGTCCCGGGGCAGGGTCGTCTTGGCGGTGTCTCTTGACATCGCCAATGCCTTTAACTCCCTGCCCTGGAGTTGCATCAGGGAGGCACTCCGGTATCATCGGATGCCGACCTACCTCCGTCACGTGGTCGAGGCCTATCTGACGGACAGGGCCGTCATCTACCCCGGTCACCGGGGAGAGTGGAACCGGCGAGAGATGTCGTGCGGTGTTCCACAGGGTTCGGTTCTGGGGCCGCTCCTGTGGGACATCGGCTACGACTGGGTGCTGCGCGCCGACCTCCCTAGCGGCGTCAACGTAGTTTGCTACGCTGACGACACACTAGTCTTGGCGCAGGGGGGGTCGCACCAGGCGGCGGCCGAAGTGATGACACGCGGGGTTGCGACAGTCGTTGAGAGGATCCGGCAATTGGGTCTCGAGGTGGCCCTACACAAGTCCGAAGCCATGTGTTTTTATGGTTCTCGGAACAGGCCACCAATGGGATCCCAAATAACGGTAGGAGGGGTTCACATCGGCGTCGGGTCGACGATCAGGTACCTGGGGCTCGATCTCGACAGCCGATGGAACTTCGAGGAGCACTTCCGACGTTTGGCTCCAAGACTGGAGCGGGCCGGGGCTGCCTTCAAGCGGCTCCTGCCCAATCTAGGGGGTCCAAATGCCTCCTGCCGGAGGCTCTATGCGGGGATCGTGCGGTCCATGGCCCTTTATGGGGCCCCAGTGTGGGCACTTACGTTGAAGGGGCGACCTGCCCGCCAGCTCAACGCGTCCCAAAGGGTCATGGCCATCCGGCTGGCCCGGGGATACCGCACGGTCTCCGGCGAGGCGGCGAGCCTCCTTGCCGGATTAACGCCATGGGATCTGGAGGCGAGAGCTCTCGCGCACGTTTACGCGTGGCGCGTGGAGGCGCTTCGCCGGGGCGAAACTCCGCTGCCGCGGCAAATTGCATCGCGGCGGACGGAGCTCCGGCAGGATACCATGGCGGTATGGCAACGGCGACTGTCGCAACCCAGCGCTGGGCACGCCACAATTGCGGCGATAAGACCCCTCTTTGAGGAGTGGCTGGAGAGGCGCTACGGCGTCCTCACCTTCCGCCTGACGCAGGTGCTCACTGGACACGGCTGTTTCGGGAGGTACCTGTTTCGGATTAAGCGGGAGGACACGCCCGGGTGTCAGCACTGTGAGGATCGCCCGGAGGACACGGTGGAGCATACGGTGGAGATCTGCCCTGCTTGGGCTGAGCACCGCCGTGTCCTCGTCGAGGCGATCGGCGGCGGCAACCTCTCGCGTCCGGCCCTGGTTGAATCCATGGTCCGGAGCGAGGAGGCGTGGGAAGCGGTCACCTCCTTCTGCGAAGCAGTAATGCTAGCGAAGGAGGAGGCGGGCCGCGCGAGGGAAAGACAAGGCCTTCGCCCCAACCGCCGCAACAGGAGAAGACGCCCCGGGCGTCGGGAGTCGCAGGGCGATCCCCGGCCACCGTAGGCGCGGGCCTGCGGACGGCGAGCATTGGGTGGCTCGCCGTCCGATCACCATCAGGCCCGGGTCGATGGCGCGTTGTGTTTCACGCGCGCCTCAAAGAGATGTCAGCATAAAAGACGGGGCCCGCTAGGGCCAGAGCCTGCCAGGGTTGCGGAATTTGTTCGAAAGAGTCACCGCGGCCCTGGAACGCAAAGGGCTTTAGAAGGAACACGGATGGGTTTTAGTCAGTAAGAGTCTGACACGCCCTTCCGCTCCGCCCAGAGCGGAAGAAGTCATTTGATGATTTCCCATCCTTAAAAAAAAAAAAAAAAAAAAAAAAAAAAAGGGTACAAAATCAAAATTAATTTCCAAATCGGTATAACTGCGAGTGGCAAGGCGATGTCTCTTGTCAAGTTTCGCATTATGTTCCGACGTGAATGCGTTGCCGTCAAACTCATGGAGAGACGCCATGACGGCTCCGATTTGATGTGAACTGTGAACGTAAATAATATGGCGGGGTTATAAAAAGGATAAGATACAATGTGGGTGACTTTGACCTTTTGTAATGGGCCATTCAGGATTTTTTTTGAAAAAAGAATTGCAACAGAATTAACGATTAGGTACCAAATCAATTATTCAACGAATGTTGTCACCTACCTAATGTATTTTTACGTAAAGCTAAAACAATATCTTCTGTTGTCCAAATTATCTATCAATTTAGTTTTAAGACAAATGAACAACCAAGGGAAAATATACCTATTTCTTTATTGTTAAGATATTACCTAATCTATCTGTTAATTAAATCCAGGACCAAATTAATATTAACAGCACCATCTCCCACAAATTATAATTCCATAATCACTGTCTGCAAACTTGATGCTACTAACGCCATCTATTAAACATAAGTTGAACTAACCTCTTCTACAAAAGTGTTCGCAGACGCGTGGCGTTTCCGAGCTTTTCTTTGCTAAATACTTAGTCACTGGTATTTTCAAAGCCATAAAATAGGTTCACATCATTGCTGTCATAACGCTTAATCTTGTATGAGATAGGCAGAACTCAATTTTAAGTGTTCTTTTCTGTTTGAAAAATACCTTTTGTTTTCCTTGGAAGTAGAAACGATTTACTGATTATTGACAGCCTGTAGTATCCCACAGCCGAGCAAAAGCTTCAATACTTTTTATACTTCAACCTTTTTCTCCAGCTCATCTCGAAATTTTAAAATCGGAAGGCTATAATTCTCATACTTGCTAAAAACGCTTCTCAATTCAAGTCGCATTATCATCTCAGCGACATAAAATGTAGGCAAATTAGGCTGACTGTCCACTGGAGCGGAGAGGAGAGGAGCGGAGAAATATTAACCAATGGAATTGCATGAAATCTAAACGGAGCTGAAGTTTTATTCAATTCCATTGGTTCTCCACACAGACAGTCAGCTTTAGAGGTGTGAGTGAGTTTGCGACTGCGATTTGAATGCGAGCGCTCCTTAAAATATGAGAATCGCCCCTAAAAATTAGGCCAAATATTTTCACACACATGTAACATGCCTTTATCACCATTTTACAAAACTCGCTTGTAATACCAAAACAATGCCTTCAAAGCAAGTGTTAACAGGCATCTTCTGGGCCGGCTCGCTCCATCATAGACCATTACTCAATAAAAAAAAAACACAACATAACCTTATCAAGGTAGGTAGGTACAATATTTACACAGACTTTAGAGTCAATAGTTCTTAAACCGTCTCCAATTACAAGGTCAATGAGAAAATCGATAAGGTTCAAGGTCGCTAGTTCAAGGTTACTTGTAATAATACTAGTGAACTAGTAAATAGTAATAGTGGGAAATCGTGAGAAGGAGCTATTAAAGTAATAATAATTGTTTGTGGTTTGATAGTTATGAGTTGATGACATTCAGGGGGGCTACTCTCTTAACCCGAAGTCCGTAGTTTCGGGCTTAGTTGCGGGCGTATCACCTACGGACTTACGATTAGTTCCGAACCCGAACTAAGAATGAATGACGACACGATTTGATAGTAACTTCCAAATCGTGTTGTCATTAATTCTTTGGGGTTAGGTGATACGGACTAGAATACGCCCGCAACTAAACCCGAAACTACGGACTTCGAGCTTAGAGAGTAGCCTCCCTGGTTATGAGAGACTAGATATTGCTCGCAGGTTTGTCTCGTTATGTACAGAAAAAATAATTTATATTTTAAATGATATCAAATCAATCAGTCAGTCAAGTGTGTTCAATAAGTATAATTAATTCTAATTAATTCTGTATTGTACACAAAAACAACTTATATTATAAACAGTCATAATAAAGTTCATGAACAAAGGCGAGCTTAACTCAAAATTGAATTTTCTCCCAGCAAATCTTTGAGTGATCAGCATTGTAGTATCTACTAATTGATCAATAAGTATCTTCTAAGATTTTGGCTTTGATATCTAAAGGCCAACATCTTAGAAGAAAAATATCACAGTCTAGAATTTTACCAATTTTCAAATGGTTAATTTCGTATGTGACATGCCTACGAGTACATACCACACAAGACCAAACTATAGAAGATTGCAACCTTTTTTATTACCAAGGTTTTTTCAAGTGTGTTTGTTAATAATATTATCACAAAAACTAATCAAGGGATCCATGATTTATTTAAAATATTGAGTAACTGTAAATTCTAACGCCTGCTAATAGTGTTGTTGTTAAAGCAATTAGCATTTCCTCCATAAAAATAAGTTAGACGCGCTACTATTTTATGCTCATTATCAAATATTTTAATGTCACCTTGAAAACGGTCCTAGACAAATGGTTTTATTGGGCCCTTTATAAGGAAACACTATTCGTTATTATTAATATTTGATTGTCATTATTATGGCTTGTAAAGTTTCTTGTTAATTAATAGGACGACTCAATTAAAGTTACAAATTTATTAATTGGTTATTCATGCGAAGAAACTCCTTCTTTTTATTTGAAGTCGGTTAATAACTATCATCATTGGCGGCTTTTTGATGTGGATGTTCAAAGAATTCGCAGCAACTTCGTCTGTGCCTAGACCTTCTAGGAATACACTCGTAAGTCGTGAAGTAAGAAGTCAGAGATGCTTTGCTTCAGTTATTTTATTTATATTTGTAAAAACACAACCTGTAATCGCTTTGAGGAAAATAGGTAGCGCCATCTGTTGCAGTTTTTCTGAAACGTTTTTTTTTTCTCATTAGTTAGGCACGTAATTAAAATGTTCTCATAGATGTAATTGATCATAACTCATGACTGCAACTCGATAGGGCGACAACGATGCTATAATGCTTTGTCATAAAAAAAAAACTCTTATTTTACAACCAACTCGTATCGCCGCATCCTAGTTGCAATGTCGCATTACGCTAGTGTTCGAGAGTTCTAATGATTAATTTATAAAAATACTTATTTAGACTGAATTTTAAATGTCATAATTTCGTTTGAATCCTTTTATAATTTATAAGCTATAATTATATCACTTAAGCAACAAAACAATAAATCATAATAAGCGACAACACTATCCCTAACGAACTTAAGTTCTAAGTTGTAACAATAGATGCGCCCACGCAACCGAATGAACTAATCGCTGCGATGATCGATTCGGATATCGATAAGAAAGTATTCTAGTTAGGTCAGTTCTATTGTTACGTGGCAACACTGTTTTTTTAATTCAGTGTAGTCAGTTTTTTATTTAATTGAAAAATCGACTTAAGTTAAAAAGTGGCAGCACTACTTACCCACTAATTTAATAAGACACTCCAAAGTGTATTATCAAATAATTGGAAGTTTTCTTTAACGTGCAAATAAGTTTAATTTCAGAGGAATGGTCGCCAATTTTATTAATAAACATTTTGTTTTTGAGGTCTTGAAGGATATAGGTAGAGCGCTAGGTTATGAGTTCTAACAATAGATGCGCCCACGCAACCGAATGAACTTATCGCTGCGATCGATTCGGATATGGATAAGAGATTATACTAGTGATAGTTCGACTTTTAATTGTATTCAGTAACTTGACAGTTCAAAGACAATTTTTAGTAATGTGTCGTGTTTTAACACAACTTATTAAATTTAAATAAAAAGTTGGCATAGAAGTACATTATTTAAGTTCATTCTTACACCAATTCACTATCTTTTCTGTCAAAATCTGAACCCTTCGACTGTCAAATTAAACGGTCGGGATTATAATTGTTCTGTGTTCAGAGTTGCTATTTTTACATGGGATTTGGAGTTCTATATTAAATTATTTGAGATTATATTATAGAAGATTATTTGTAAGGTTTTCGCGTTGTAGTTGCAATTATTCTCTATTTTCTGTACTGAATGCTATTTTTTAATACAGTATAGTCACATGTATATGTAAGAAGTTTTATTTAGAAACAGGATGTAAAACAAGCACTTACTTTTTTTTTGTTGCATCTTCCACAAAAAACCCACCTGGCGACTTTCGCTATAACTCGTGACTTTGTCAATAGCTGACAATTAAAAAACTAAAGTCAAGAATTTTAACAATCGCCATTCTTCCGAGCGCCCATTCATAAAATTGATCGGAAATTCACACCTTTTGGGCTATTATTTTATTAATTTATCAGGTCACAATGAATAATTGTGTTTTAATGGTTTAATTGCGAAATGGCATCATCAATTTTGAATAATAATTCATGTAAAATATGTAAATTATTATAAACGGTGCGGGTGACTCGTTTTAAAAGCGTGGGTTGTTTATTCTTTCTTCTTAAAATAAATAAAATGTACTTATAAGTGTAATTTTCCTGAAATTATCACGATTCTGAATGTTGGTAATACAGCTTTTGTTTAGATAGCAATGTCAACGTTACGTTTCTATAAATGGAATTCATGGAATTTTGAATGTTGCGTCACGGTTCTTTTTTTATTAAAAATAAAACTTAAAAAAAATTAAGTTAGTCCAGTTAAAAAACAATTACAGTCACAAACAAAAGTGTAGGTGTGTTACAAAATTTTATATTAACTATAAATAACATATTCTTCTTATACTATGTTTTCACACCAACGCATTAATAGACAACTTTACTGGACAATAATAAGCAAATACCTACATCACCAAGTACAGTCTAGTCTACTAATATCTGGACATAGTTATACAATTCCGCAACATTAGGTAAACATTTACCACAATAAGTCAACCCTACATACTCGTATTACATAGCAAACACTATAATTACAAACTTAGTTCATAAATTAACAAAGTGGGTGAGCAGTATTGCAGCTGCGATGACGAAGTACGAAGGTAACACCCATCACACTACGTTCCTGAGATCGTATCAACATGACTAAAATTACGATGTGATTTTACAACTGCTAATTAAATACCATTTTGGTACAAACTTGTTTGGGACTTGGGTCGTTTCGAAATCTGTGGTACACATAGACCACGGAGGAAGACGCCTCGACGATGCTTAAGACAGCATCGTTAACACTTTCCATGAAACTCAAGCGTGTCATCGACTAACCAATGAAGCCGTAGTCCGTGGCAATTCTACGCCTGAGACAGTTGAAACTTAACGACACGAATATTATAATATAGTTGTTTCACTTAAAAAGAAAAACGCAAGTCAATTAAATAACTTAAAACACAAATATCACATACTCATATCACAGCACGGGAACCAATTATGTATGTCTCCTGATCTCCTCCATATTAAACCGGGACACAAAGTTACCAATCAGGAGCATATATTTTTCCATGAAAAACTGCTCACGGTTAACAATTGTTCATTTCTTTAAACTAAAGGGGTCGCCAGTCGCTGCCGGCGCCATAATTCCATACACTATGGTAATACCTAATTAGCTTTAGCCTCTAAAAGGCACTAAACAGTACTTTAATAGCACCTGTCACATGAAATAGTCATTATAACAATGCCCTTATGAATACTTTAGTGGACAAGTCGCAACTCTAGGCGAGAGCAATTTTAGGGTTAGGCGCGGAACGAGAATTCACAATGGACTTGTTATACGTACTACAATAACTGGGGACGGGGTCAATCAATCTGCCTAGCCCTTTTCCAATAACGTTGGGGCCGGCTTCCAGTCTTAGCGGATGCAGCTGGAATTACTGCCTATCTGACCTTCAAAACTCAGTAACTGGGTAACACCATAACCCTTGGCTAGCCTGGTAGCAACCGCGGGACGATACTTGTAAATAATGGGCTTTCTCGCGTATACGTTTAGATACAGGATTTAATGCTATGAAATTACATTTTTACATGATAATAAATAGGACATGTATGCCGCATGCCCATCGAGCGGTGGGCCCACAAAACACAAAATTGGTGCCCTGAAATCGCGAGACGGGGCCGCGGCAGACCACGAAGGAGATGGCGGAACGACTTGGATGTCTTCCTTGGGAATTGGCAGGATGTGGTACAAAATCGGGAACAATGGAAGGAGTGGAGGGAGGCCTTTGCCCAGCAATGGGACATTTCAGGCTAGCGATAATATAAAACAACACAAGCGCCTATCGACTATCAAGTCACCTGCTAATTCCCTGAGTCTTTTAACATTTTAAAATCCAAATTCACACGACACTTAAAAAATAATAGCATAAGTAGTAGTAGTATTCTACCAGCCTATTTGCTTCATGGTTTGTTACCCTAATACTACTAGTATGTCACTACACCCACCTATTTTGTGTGGGTACAGTTAGTTACACAAGTCATTTAATAAATTAATTAAAATAAATCTTCTAAAAGAAAAATAAAATAAATAGTCTTTCATAATATTTCCAGTTTTAATGATATTTGCCGATGACTAAGTACGATTGTTAAACGTATTCTAACAATTTTTGCCTCACAGGAGGCGTTAACAAAGATATAAAATCTACATGAATATGCATTTCTCGGTTTAATTACATAAATGGTTATTGGATCTAAATATCTGTTAGAAATCGAATTACTGTGCACATTACTTTTGCCAATAATTATTATCATTTTCATGTTAGTCTTTATGGGACAAACAAAAGTGATTTTAATTTTACTAGGCAACTAATCTGCCGACATAAATGTTGTCCAGCCAGTGTTTTGTGTCTTTATCTTATATATGTCTCCGGAAAATTGCAGACTCCGTAAGATTGTAATAATTTCTCGATATATTATAAAAAAACATTTTTTACCCCGGTTTTGTGCCCAATCCAAATTCAATAGGTTCCGTGTCTTATTAAGAGAAAATTGTTTACAATTTCACGCGCTATTTTACAATCATACGGCGTTTGCAATTTTCTGACCTATAGGTATAAGATAAATATACAGGATACTGGCTGGTCAATATTTATGTTCGCAGATTAGATTCACAGTTAAAATATAGACAATAATAGACATATAGGTACATACATAAATACGGTGTGAAACTAACGAAGTATAATTTTAATAAGTTACTACGCACTTGTTATTATATTTTCTATCTTATTTATGTTCTTATATTTTTATGTTATGTTATTATTTGTTTTTCTTAACAAATTGTTCATTAAAATCAATAATATTTTTTCTCCGTTGACATTTTACTGAGATTAGCATTAAAACGTTTTTTCCATCACTAAGGAAACAAGATACTTTTTTAACAAACAAAAAACCCTTCTAATTCATAGAAACATTTGGCCCCATCCATCTTGCCTACTCAACTTAAAAACTAATTAACCAGGTACAGTCAACTAGAAAAAACACTGTCAAAATAGGGCCAATCAATCAATTGTACAATCAATCAGTAAATGACATAGCTACGCCCACTAGAAGGTAGAGTCGAATAAACGCCAAGAAACATTATAGAATTATTATTGCAGCGCGAATTTATAATTGCATTTCAAAATTATTAGGTGTAAAGTTATATTATTGGTGTTGTGGGCCGCGGGCGGCGGTATCTGATGCGTACGCTTGCTTGACATGGTAAGTGATGAGGCGAGTGATAGAAACCTGCTTTCGTCGAGCGGTTTGAGTTATGGCTATGACTGTACCCTGTATCGGATTTGGAATTATGTAGGAAGATATACCTAGGTAGGTTGCATTTGAAAGTTTGCGATGATTTGGCTGGGTTTGTGTAATTTTTCATGAGGTTAATATTTTTTTGTGAATAATAAAAAATGGAAGCTGTTCGACCGTTTAGCTTTGACTACACGATAAAATGATCTAGCATTTATACCTATAGGTAGCAATTTATATTGCTCTATAGTTTTGTTTTCTGTGACTCACTATTTTTTCTGTTTTTCTCCCTGCACTGTAATTTATTCCATGCCTTTCCCCTGATTGTTGGCAGAAACTTCAGAACTTCACCTGCTACGTACCGATGAATAAAAGTCTTACTAAATTGACATTTTCCTTAAATAATAACTTGTACTTACTGTATCTTTAGGACTACCTAAAAATTATACGTGAACACTTTAACTTCAATGATTCTCATCTTTTCCCATCAGCAATGTATGTCAACAAGACGTTTATTGGCAGTGTTAGAGGCATGTGCGAGCAATAAATCATTTCTTAGGATTGCTACATTGCCCAACTGATTTAATAGAGCTATATAAATAGCCCCGGGTCTTCTTACCTAACCATTATTTTGCACTTCTATACAAACCCAATTATTACTAGTTTATTGAAATTCAAAGTCGTAATAGATTTATTAGCTAAGTTGAAGTCGGAATAACTAAAGCATAATTAATAGGAATAATAATAATACCTTTTCATGACTTATCATCACTACAGGCAAATTTAAAGTTGACTAATTATTCAATAAGAAGTTTTTAACTAATAGTTATTTATTTGACCATTGATGTAGCTAACAATTGATTGCAAATACGCATGTTAACAAGATTTAATCACAGTTTTTTTACATTTAGTTGAATTATCAACGGATCAAAAAACTCGCCCAAAGAGCTAGTCGCATTTGGCACCTAAACTACATATTCAAATCATACAAAACAAAAACCTCTAAAAAACAAAGGGAAAAACATATTTAGAATAGGTAGAAAAATACCTAATATTTACCGACTTCCTGAAACCCGATGAATGGTACACCTTACCCTACGCTCCGCATTCAAAACAAAAACAAAACCGTTCCTTATCAGTAGGGAGAGACCGCCTATTGTTAGCCGTGACGCCTCGCGTAACACTTTTGTTATCTATATGTCTCACATACGTTTAACTTCAAAGCTGCCGCCGGTACTTTTCTAGGAAACAATTCTTTATTGGGTTTTTAAAAAGCGCACATTTTTGGCACTCGGTATTTCGCATTATTGGTGAATCTTTTGAACTTGAATACCTTTCACATAGCCAACTTTTAAAGACATATTGTGTAAAAATGTGTTTGGGTGGTGTAAAAATTCTTGGTAATTGTTACAAAAGGAAACAATGACAACATGTAGGTACCTATGGTTAATGAGAGGATAAACTAGATACAAATGGCCGGACAAAGTGGCGTCACGCTTTGAAAATGGTGTTTTATGAAATTTTTCACCCATAGAAACAATAAATTTATGAAATACATATAGAATCGCAAGAAATCATTATAGGTAAAATAATTGTTATGTGAAAATCAGAAACGTTCAAACAGACCGTATACCTACATAAAGGCACTTTTGAATTTTCGAAGTCGGTCAGTCAAAATGCTAGTTCCACATATTAATTTAGGTGGATTAGAATCTTTTTCGTTTCTCTAAGTCTTGAAATGAACGGCCAAAAGGAAGACACTCATCAGACATAAGATGGACGGAAACTCTTAGATTTTAATCACACCGCAAATTATTTTGCATATTCAGTATAACTCTATTCCGGTAAAATATCACTTGAGTGCCAATTTGCGTCTGTGTGATTTATAACTTTAATAAATTCGAAAATCTAGCTTATCCGATTTTCTCTTCTTCCCATTATCTATCCTATATTTCCTTTAACGCTTTCGAATCACTATAAAGATAGCATGCTTAATTAAAATAAAAGGGTACCGACTAAATTAAAGCGAGAGAAGTCTATATTTAGTAGGTACTTAAATCTTTAAAATTAAACGTCATGTGATGGGCTATGGGAATATACGGAATTGCTATTGAAAATAATAATTCATTCTTCCAATCACAGAAGCTAACGCGCGTTTGACAATTTGTCACATTACTTTTTTCATAATTTTTAAACCGTGATTAAAGGCTTCATAAAAATAGCAAATTATTAGTAAAATTCAGTACATAAAACTAAAATCGACCGCCTGACTTATAAATCCACTTGTACAATCACGAGAAATTCCATTCAAACTACATAGGTATACTTAAACTTAAAAACAACCCTACAATAATTCGATTATTAGTCGCTAAAGACAAAACCATTAAACAAAATACTGCGAACTAATACGGACTAAGACCAGTCATAAAACCCTATTGTTAGTCCGACCAGGTAGTTTAGGGTTAGGTGACGCCTTAGCCACCCCCACCCCTAAATATCGGTGACTTTAATGTGTTAACAGTTGTGTCACGGGATTAGCAGGATTAGTCTTGTCTTAGACATCAGATCCTACCGACCGGAGCTCAGTGACATATCGATGTCCGCGCAAGTGACAGTTTAGTCCAAGTGGCCGTTCTATTTTCGAATTTGTTGGTGTTAAGTCTTCGCCTGTTAGTTCAAGTGACAGTTTTTAGTTCGTAGTTATTTTAGTGTTAAGACTATTGGACAATGTTTTGTGAGTATGAAGAGTGTCCGTGCTTCATGAGTGAGTGTAGTGAGAGCCATTTGGGGAAACTCACTCAGTTTGTCAAACGCTGGTGGGAGGATGATTATGATAAGGTTGGTCATGCTTGCCGTATGTCATAAAATAGCTTTAAGGCGTACTCTCTGTCAAGCTAATCTTTTGCAGTTCTCTCGTCACTAAGAGCAAAATATGTGGCCGTAATTCGCAAAATGTTCAACACATAATACATTCCAACATGTTCGAAAAGCGAATGGTTTTCTAGTCAAGCTTTGTGTGACGAGTTGTAGATAGTAAACATATAACGCACCCCCGGTGCGACACTATAACTTTTGCAAAAATTGCAATAATGAGTTAAATATGTAATAACTGTCCTAAAGCACCCCTTAACTTGGTGCGATATCGTTACTTTCGTAGTAAACATAGTTTGACGTTGTAGTATAAGCTATTCGTCTTGTGTAAATCTTGAAATATCATTTTTTTTTGAGATGTCAAAGTTTTAAATGCTTCTCCCGAAAAAAATATTTTTTGCTTAAGTGACAGTGTCGCACCGGGGGTGCGTAAGTTTGCTGTTTTTAGTTTTGTCATGACTGATTTATTTTGCAATTTCAAACATAAACTATGTACAAATTTCGTTTTTGATGTAGCATCAAATCTGATTCCATTTCCCTTCATGAGCATCGATGTCACTCCCACAAAACCCGCCCAATTTCGAGCGTACTCGTGTCAAAATCCTTAAGCCGGTCCAAATCTTCGATCGATACTTGACCCTTGGCTTATCCAATTATTATTTAATACCCATAACGACTCCACGAGGCGCCTTAAGCCGAGATTAAGATAAGACCAGGGGACTACACTATATCATTACCTATATTAAGTTTAAAGCGAGACTCAGGGATAATTTTATATAGAATCTAAATTGTATCAAGAGTTTAAAATTTTAAGCGTTGATAGCATACGAGGACAGATTATAGTGTCCCTGATGTGATACCTGTTATAATGTTTATTTTGTGATCATAATGTATGAGGAATAATGGGTGTCGTGATATTGGTTGATTTAAAAAATGCTGTAAATTTTTTCTGGAATATTAATTAATAATTGCAACTTTTCTGATAGGTTTATAGAGTTTAAAAATAAGCACGGCTATAAAATACACGAAACTAAACTTAGAGTTAAAATCTTATCCATTTATTTAAATAAAAGATCGCTAATCGGTACTACATTTAAACATTTCCTGAGACTTTTCAGCAGAAGCGTCAACAAAGCTCCATGGGCGTGCAGTAGGCTACAGTAAGGGTAGGCCAGCCCATATATAACGCCCAAAAAAAACTCACCACATTATTCAGGGTTGAAATCACGATACTGACTATGTGAATTTTGGCATTGTGAATGTATGGGCTGGCCTACCCTTATGTAGCCTACTGCACGCGCATGCAAAGCTCTGTAGGTATGTGAAAATTAATTCGTTAGTCAGATTACTCGTTCATACATAGTAAAATACTTAGTAAAAAAGTAGTGTTAAACTTGATTGTACACCATCATCGTTTTACATTTCACAAATAAGATCAATAATGCGAGACACTCTTCTAAAAATAATCTGTCTATAAAGTTTAGGGATCCACTTTCACTCCACCAAACTGATTCATACATAACACAGTGTAATGATAATTAAATTAATAGACATACACGAACTGGCCACCCACACAGCCATCTCTACACACTGTATAATCCATTGTTGAACGATCGACAAATATTGATATAGTCACTGTTTGACGTCGAATAGTCGGTGTCGACACAGACTTGTAATATGTAGGAATATGTTTTATTGTCATGACAATGGTAGGGTTTTATTTGTAGTGGATGGCAAGTGGTGTTCTTACCCTATAGAAAATGTGGAGTGAAAAGTGTGACGGGATATTAAGCTACTTTCACATTTAGGCGACTTTGGCAGCGGCTAAAGTTTCGAGCAGTGTCTTTAGCTTTTGTTTCTGATAATGTGAAGGTACTATGTGCTTCTACCGCGCGAACTGTCGATGTCGCGCTGCTAACGTCCTAATGTGAGAGCGGCCTTAGCAGGTATTATAGGTGCCACAGTACTTTTGTTTGATTCTTAGTATTTTGTTGATATCTTCTTGAAGTTTCTCTTCGAAAAAGGACTAACTTATATGCTATATCATCTACACGATGTTACTAGAAGTCCCGAAGAAACTGATAACGGTACTTAAGTTCTAATCTGAAAACACTTCAACTGAGGTGAAGTGAGCTGTCATTTGATGATTTCCCATCCTTAAAAAAAAAAAAAAAAAAAAAAAGGTAGATTGTCAGTTCACCTAAGATTTCACGACGGAATTTTTAAGGAATAGTGGTTTTTACGGAAATTTATTAATCTATTTAAGGGGTTATTATTAACTAGCTTCAACCAGCGGCTCCACTCGCTATTTATTTGTGCGAATTAGATCCGTTCAGCCGTTCTGACGTGATTGAGGTACAAACATACATCCATACTTTCGCATCCTACTATATCCTACTAATATTATAAACGCGAAAGATTGTATGGATGGATGGATGTTTGTTACTCTTTCACGTCAGAACGGCTGAACGGTAATCGATGAAATTTGGCACAGAAGTAGATTATAGTCTAGAATAACACAAGGTTCATCCCGGGAATGTGTTCCCTTGGGATAATTTTCGACATAAACGCGGACGGAGCCGCGGGCCGTAGCTTGTTTATAATATTAGAATTGATTAGGCTTTACAACCTCAATATTAAAAACGGAATGGTGCCAAAGTAGCAACAACCATTTTTGCGTTTTACACAGACAACTTCAAGAAAACATGAGCTCGAATTAATGCACTTGCATTATACCCCATTAATTTAAAGGCTACCTCTGAAAAACGTAGCAAAACAACTTTTTAGTCCGCACCTTACCCTTATATATTCAGAAATCGTACTCTAATAGACAGATGTTTCAGGTAAATACGTATACAGGCAATTTGTTGGACATTGGTTAAGGTTACAATTGGAGCCAATTATTGGCGTGTACGGCCAACTACCAACAAATTGCAAGCCTGGCAGACACTTCACTTGGTTGGCTACCTATGTACGTGCATAATTATTAGTTACTAGGGTAAATTCTTAGTATAGGGGTACTGGTGGTTGCAGAAGTGGTACAGCGTACTTTGTGATTGAGAAAATGATTTGAGTTTTGTGAAACTTGGTTTTAAATATTCCTGGATGGTTTGCGTAGACGATAAAAATGTTTGGATAACTTTGTTGTTTTAAAATTGGTGACGTCAAAAAGTCATTTATTTGTATCAAATATAAGCACTTGAGCAATTTTTTTTTTTACCATGAAACGGAAGTTAACGGCTGAAATTTAAATTAGCTGTATAGAACTAAACATTTCCCACAAGAAAACAGCGGGGCGGCGCATCTCAGGTGCGTGCTTAAGCGGTCATTAAGCCAAATGGCAATGCGTTTTGCGCTTCACAGTACACAAACCTGTTTACTTACTTCATGTATCATGCCTGAACAATATGGCATGTCACGACAGCGAGCCAACGAAAAACGATCGCGAAGTACACATTCAAAAAACAAAAAAAAAAACTCTCACGACCAACTGAAATGAGACCATATATCAAAGTAATAAGATACACTTTGTTATGTTATATTTAAAAAAAAATGCCATGAAATATGTCCGCTTGTCCATTGCTCTGCCGGTAGGCGTGGGTCAGATATGTGCGCAAATTTATGTTTTTCACTCACTGCGCCGGAAAATAGTCTGTTTTATGAGGTAATAAGAGTAGTTTCGGATGTACGGGTAAGTTGGTGGGTCAATCACCTCGGGTTAACATCGCGACTTTGAATGATTTTTTGCGTCTTGCAACCTTTTTGTTGACTGTTGACAATTACTTGTTGCGTTCCCACAGTCGGCGGTGACCGCCTTATAAGAAAACACTTAAAGCAAACGCAAAAAATCACTGTCTAGACTTCCATTTTGTTTTCTTGTTTCGTTTGTATTGTAAGAATTGATGCCTAGGTAGTTGAAAAAACCAATTTAAGTTATTTTCATTATTATTCATGAATAAAATTCTATCACATGAGGATTGATTAAATTATCTATTAAGTTTAAACATCTTTTTTTCTCTTGAGAACATGAAACAGTTTCTTTATTTTAATACAAATGTAAACCTTCATATTTATTTTAAAAAAAACACCCTACTAAAAAAAATATACAAAGTTGCAAAACTTTAATTCGAAAGTGTGGCCAGTTTTCATCCATGAAACTTGACTTCTTTTCAACTTATAGTTTTTCAAATTCTCAATTCGAAATCATGTCAGCCATAAATTTTCATAATACTTTTTTCCTTGCCAGTACCACCCCCAACGACAAGAAAATGCGTTATTCGATTAAAGAATTTAAGTACCTAGAAGGTGCGCGTGAGTTTTACGCCGTGATTGGTTAATAATACGCTGTGGGCTAATGATAATGATAAATAATAATGATGAGGTTAACGTCGGCTTTCGTGGTCACAGGCCGTAACGAGAGCGGTACAGCAGAAATTAATTTCATCAACATTGAAACTTTGTAAGCCATGTCCCTTTCATTAAAACAGTTATCGCTGTAAATTATACATTGTATGTTCAAAATTTAATCACACAATGCCTTCATACAGATTCATTATGATAAAATACACATCATTGTTGGAAGGTTCCTAATACAAAAATAATGGTTCGTAAACACAATATAATTTACCAAACATCTGTTTAAATTATATCATTATAAATACGATTACTCCAATTTTCTTAAACCCTTTGAACGTCCTCGATTACAATAACGACACTAACAAAAACATCTAACTAACAAAAACGACACAAAACGCAATCCCAATTTTTACGAAACGACTTAAGAAAGCACGAAACGACTTCAGAAAACTCTATATAATTATTTCTCCGCATTACTTTAAAACTTTAAACTCTCAGACGTATATTTTTCTAAAAGACACTTTATTATCCAACGTTTATCCGTTTTGTGGCAATAGAAACGAAACCATTGCAATAATTGGTCGCTTTTACAAAATTGCCCCCGACGCGCCGACTCCAAACGACAATTTAATTCCGGAGAAACGGATAATGATATGGCATCCCCATCGGTTACACGCCGTAATCGAGTGACAAACTGTTTTAAAAAGCGACAATCAAGTTCATTATAAGTGAATGCTGGGTGTTGCCAGCTATTATGCTTTTAAACGAATATTTTAAATGAGATGTGGTTTTTTCGATAGAATTTAAGTGACGTTTTGATGCGGTTTTGTAAATTGTAATGTAGGCTTTTATATAATTATATTAAACGTTAAAATTTTAAGGTGGAAAACTTATGCCAAGTAAAATGTGAGTGATTATCAAGACAACGTTAATATTACATCGAATTGTACAAAATGGAACAATTCATTTGTCAATGTATACACTTCAAGATTAGTCAGACGATACTGGTTAACAACGTTATTTTAGATTCAATTGTTCCAAGTGTTTTGCTACAGAACATTTTCGTGTTATTCTCACGACATCACAATAATAATTACATACAAGTTTTTGTTTGAAACCTGTTCAAAGGCAGCCAAGGAGTGGTTGAATTAACTCGAAAATTTAACTTTGACATCGCGAGGCGGCCCCGAATGCTTACCAAATGAATAGTAATTTAGCTTTCGGATTAAATCGTTTCAAACACGCGACACAAAACCACTTTTCTATTCTCAAGTCGAGTCGAAACCGTCATTTTACACAATTTTACCCAATTGCTCCGAGTTCTGAGAATTAATTTGATATTAGCCTTTGAAAACGCAAGGTGTGGTTTGGTGTCGGCCTGATAGTTATTTTGAAGAGGGATTTGAACAACCAGTGTTTAAGGCCTGCTCTAGACTCGATAATCTTTTAGAATTAGCCGCGCTCATTCATAATTTTATTAAATGGACTATTTTGTAAGTCGACTCATGACATGTTATTTCGTTTTATAGACGGTAAACGCTTTCAAAACTCGGGATACCTACCGGAATTGTTATAACTGATTATTTGCATGTTAAGTTTTTGCAGAACTTATAATTTGTTTAAAACATTCAAATTGATTAAATCCATCATGAACGTTCGCCATTAGTTGAGATGAACAATACTCACCACTGAACCGCGTTTCCCTCTTTCCTGTTAAGAAACTATAATTTGATTTATTTCTTGTTTCAGGAATCACAATCAAGTGGCGCTGAAAGATGGAGTGGGCGCGGACCAGAGCACAACATGGCTCTCCAACAGATCCTCAAGCTGCAAGAAGCCAGGGCCCTTCACAAGACCTCCCTTCTTCCCATCTACAAGAAGAATGGTCTTCCGTCGCCACCGGGAGCTAACTACGACAAGCCTGATAAGAGGCCAGAGTACCCTGATACGAGAGCCTTTGAGCAATCCAAGCTTGAGGCTGAGTTCAGAAGACTAATGGAGCATTCTGGCAGAGATATCCGAAACGATGAATCTCTTAAATACTTCCAACACATGATGGAAGCTAAACAACACTACGATTATCTGAAAAGTATCCAAGAAAGAGAAGCTAGGAGCAACCCTAGAGAAAGTCATACAGAAGTCAAGAAAGAAGCAATGTCGCCCAGTCATAATAAGTCGTCTCCAATGCATCAGTCACCTTCTCACAGAGTGTCGTCAGCCGAAGTATCTCCCAATCATAGCATCCGCTTATCTACCTCATCCAGTCCCCTCTCAACTACTAGTCCAATTAACTCATCGCCTTTAAGTCACCTTCAAAATATGCAACCTTTTGACTTCCGAAAACACAAATCGAACGAGAGCAACGAAAAAGAAGAGACCAGAAAACCCTACGAATTGGGATCTGCAGAAAAGGCAACCATGGATTTAATGAGAAGTCAATTCTTTAACTTTCCTTTACCGACAAACTTGCCTATTCCACCAATGTCGATGTCTTCAACATTTAATCACCAGGCAGCCATGGTAGCGGCGCTTAGTCAAAACCCAATGGGTTTAGCCTCACTTCAAGCTCTCCTGCCACAAATGTCAGCGAAACCTGCAGAACCATCAGAAAGTAAAATCCATAGCAACGGAAAAGGAAGACCGGATGACCATAAACCAGAAGATGACAATGTTCTCAACTTAAGCAAAGACGCGTACGCTGAAGTAGCACAAAACTCTAGAAACATGATGTTAGGAAAATGTATCAGTCCACCGAAAAGACAATGGGGAGCATCACAAATGCCTCTAAACTTAGGCACACACTTCATCAACCCAGCAACCGGCAAAAAGAGAGTACAGTGCAACGTGTGCTTGAAAACTTTTTGTGACAAAGGAGCATTGAAGATACATTTCTCCGCTGTTCATCTACGTGAAATGCACAAATGTACAGTTGAAGGCTGCAGCATGATGTTCAGTTCAAGACGGTCTAGAAACCGTCACAGTGCGAATCCTAACCCGAAATTACATTCGCCCCACTTACGACGGAAAATTTCACCGCATGATGGCAGAACCGCACAAGTTCACCCAGTTCTAATTTCACCACACAGAGCTGGCCTAAATATTCCACCAGTGATGAACCCAATGCATCCATTTGGATCATACCCTCTTTTGAACCCACCCCATAATATGGGTCAGTTCCCATCTAATTTACCTTTGGACTACAAAAATAGTATGAATATGAATTTCTCACCATCTTTTGACCACAGCCAGCCAATGCGACGCGAGTCTGATTCTGTGGAAAATAAAGATCAAGATGGTCAAGGAGAATCTGATGAAGATGACGGTATTGTAGTTGTGGCAGGTGATGACGATGATGATGATAACGAACACATCGATACCAGTGATTATTATTCCACCCTGAACAAGTCCATAGGATCTATAGATGACTCAGAAACTGATTTTGATCAAAGAAGTGTTAGTGAAAACAACGAAGTAATAGACAATAGAAAAGATGAAACAGCTAGTCCTGAAGTAATGAAGAGAAAACGCAAAAATCTTAATCCTACTCGTTTACAAAATCATTACATTTCCGAAAATGGTTCATCAGACCCAAAAAGTGACCATCCAGATACTGATGAAAATGAGTGTGCTATAGATTTGAAAAGAGTAAAAACTGAGGACAGTCAGTCAAACGACAATAACATCGATGTTACTACTGAAGAACCTAAAAATAGCGAAGCCAAACCAGAAACACCTATCATCAAAGATGAACCTACCGATATGAGCTATAACATTCAAGACTTGAGAGTAAAAGATGAGCCAATTGATAAACAAGAAGTGTACAAACCTGCAAATAATAGATCGAGTGAAGAACAGTTTTCATCGGAAAATGCATTGAAGAGACTTGAAAGTTTATCTAAAGGTGATTTTCCCAGCATACCTAAGAAACCTGATTCTCAATCCTTGGGTCCCTATAATTTATCCATGAATGATTCGATAGATTATTCTGATAGATCACCGTCTTCTTCAGTGTCCAGTTTTGATTATAACACTGAGGACACTCACGGACAAATCTTTGGACATTTCGATAATGGTTTTTTCGTCAGTACTACTGATGTACCCATGGACCACGAGAATCCCCGCAAATGCACAGTATGTGGAAAGATTTTCCAAAACATCTATGTATTAAAAACTCACTACCAAAACGCACATCTGAAGCTTATGTACAAATGCAATGTAGAAGGTTGTAGAGCAGCTTTTTCATCGAAACGAAGCAAAGACCGGCACAGTGCAAACATGAGTTTACATCGGAAAATAGAAGAGTACAGAATATCAGAAGAGTCTTCACGTTTCTTGGACAAAATACGAGAGCAAATGGAACTAATTTCTCGGTACAATGAGGAGGAACGAGCTGTTCCTTACGTAGAATCTCATATCTATTACCGAGCAAAAGAATCTGATAAACTCAAGAACCATTTGAGTCAACAGCTCAATTTCACGTCACCTTACCCTCACCTTCAGCTACCTGAAACTTATCTCAGTAACAGGGACATGTTTGCCCAGCACTCGTTTCTTTTCACTCCATTTGGTATGCTCCCAAACTTCCCGCCGATCCCATTAGGTTTCCTACCTCCAAGTTTGAATGCTTTCGGCTGCCAACCAAATTACTCCCCGCCGCACTCGAGGAAGCTGAACTATTGTGTGGAGGATGAGGCTCCGCGACCAAATAAAGATGGTAACTATCCATGTCGGGGTTGCAAAGACTGTTTCAAGGACCTGTCTAGTTTGAAGCTTCATTGTGAAAGCGTGCACGTGCAATCTTTGCACCGGTGTTCCGTCAGTGGTTGCAACGCTGCGTTTTTTTCAAGAACTAAGAGGAATATGCATTACGAATCTCACGTGGCGCGCAGGCAGAATGGTAGGATGCACGTCAACCCATCGTGACCTGAATAGTACTATTGACTCTGTAGTCGAATCTCCAGTGCATTTGTGATTTAATTTAGTATTACCAAATAGTGTAAGGCCAGACGTTTCAGTACCTTATTATTCTCAATGGAATGAGATGTGTACAAAAAGCGGCTCAGCCGTTTGTGACGTATCAGAGGAATATGAACTCTTTGCAATGTAAATATTAAAGTAGTGATCGCTTAGACTTTTCCATGTGTTGTAGCATAGATAGTATTTAATTGTAATTCAACATTCCATAGTAATAAATCGTGCAATAAAATGTAAATAAATAATAGCGTGTAATGTACAAAGTTCTGGCTGATGTATTTAGAATTGATGATGGTTGTTTATGTACTTACAATTTCGTATGATGTATAGTTGTGAAAATATTTCCGTCTAAATTACTTTCTTTGGTCTCTTAGCACAAAATAGGATTATTGGAACGATTTTTGACGCTGTCAAATCAAAATAAATTTTTGTCACCATGATTACTTTTTCTTCATATTAATATTTTACCTCAGAACTCGTTACAAATAATCCTGAAACTACTGTAGAATAATCATTTGATCATATCTCCTAATATTTTGGTGCTAAAATATGACAAATTATATTATTTCTATTTCATGACTGTACATTTCTTGGTGTTTCTCAATCAAATCTACGTGTAATGTGAGATATTAGAATACCTTAAATTGTATAAGTACCAAAAAGTATTAAAAACTTAATTGTTATGATTGTATTATATAAATAAAACATATATACTTCCTTTTTGCCAAACGATAATAAGTATGTAATAAAAAAGTTTGGAAAAATTTATTTTGGTTTTTACTTTTTACCTCTTTGATTTCAAAACACAAACACTAGGTACTGATTAAACATATTTAGCCACCTGCTAAACTTGCCAAGGTACGGCTACAATATGAACACAATTACAATAGGAACGCCAATGTCACCGGTCAATTGCAGACTCCGTAAGATTGTAATAAATATTTATAAGATTATATAAAATCTCGATATATTATGCAAAATCGATTTGTATACTATAAATCCCATCCAAATTCAATAGTTTCTAATACATCCGTGTCTTATTAAAAAAACATAGTTTACAATTTCAAGCGATATTTTACAATCTTACGGCAATTTTCCGGTGACACCAATAATAACAACATTTAAGTATATATAATAGTGAAGTCAGAGAAGCTTATTGTCAGCAAGTGTGTTTGAATGACGCTGACTATAATCCTAAATATCACTATAATAACGCAAGACTAGCTAAATGGTACTTAAATGGAAATTTAAACTTTTGAACGCCTTTGTCACGTATACATGACAAGCAAGCGCGTGCCCTGTACGCCAAACGTCATAAATATGTGAAGTGCGGCGAATTTGCGGCTTGGCGTCGGGGGCACGCTGATGCGTTTGTGCTGTGGCGTTCAAAAGGTTAACACAATTCAGCAATTATGGTGCCTAGGTATATGTTCGGGACAAGCCCGACACATTGGTGCCAAACACTGCAACTGCTGAAAGCCACAATCAACACTGTCGATGACCAGAAAAGTGACGAGAGAGCTGAGGAGGCTCATTATCAATCTTGTTAGGTAAACGTATTTAATACTAGGACCACTCATAAAGAAGTAAGTGTAATTTTGAACCTAACAGGATTAGATTAGATTTTTTTTTTCAAAATGAATTGCAGAGCCATTCCTTGGTCTATTGTATTTGAGTATGGTCTATGACAATGGGCAATCAAGCTATGAAAATAAGGAAAAAAGTATCCTATATGATTTAGACACACCATATTTCAAGGAGAAAGCCTAATCTTTGCTTAGAATATTTAGGTCATGTCTCTGGATTATAGTGTATCTACGGGCCATTCAACTACCCAGTTTCAGTATTCGGCCCCGCATTGTTCGTTTCTGTTTAAGCAAGGAGGTTACAGTCCAAATAACTACAACTTCTAGTTACTGTCCAGCCACAATCTGCATAGGTAAGTTGTAAATTTAATTCCAGTAGGAAACCACTAAATCCCAAACTTAATAACCCAATATTAAGTCATAAATTTTAATAAGTTAATAAGCAAGCAACCGAAATTAAGGACGCCATGTTGCTAAACTATGCTACAGATAATAAATATAGGCAAAGAGCATCTCGCAAACAGCCTGGAGCTAAAAAAGTTAAAATTCCAGAAGCCGAACAACACTAATTTGCGTGATTTATGAATTTCAAATAAGGAATACCGATTTTATGCGTTTCTGAGCACAATTTGAACGAGAAAGGGTTATTTTAAATGGAGGGGAATGCTGAGATGAAATATTTATTGGAAGAAATATTTAGAAGTCTTTCACGGAAAACTTTAGTGCTATTATTAGTTGTTTCGTTTAGTTTTGCATAAAACTAAATTACCTAGTCCATTCGACGTTATCTGAAGATTTGACTACGTTCAAATTTTTCATAACTATGCAATTACATTATTTACTGTTATATGTCAATATTGTTGTAAGAGCTATTGTCGTTGCAGACACTAGTAATCGGTAATTCCCTGATAGAGCTAGGGAGGGCCTTTGTCCGTTCGTGTGTCTGTCTGTCATGAGCCTTTTTCTTAGGAACGCGTGGTGGTATCAAGTTGAAATTAATATATAATACGTAGGTTTGCGGATCCTTGATACGCGTTTTTTAGATTCAGAATAAGGCATTTTATTTCCTCTTCAGGCTCATACCTACCCTAGTTTATTTAGCTTAGGAACCTCTACACAGGTAAATTCTCAGAGTTACTTCCAACTTAGCTCAGACGTTACACGTGCAAGTTTGGTCATCCCATTAGCTCAACTTCTACTTCAGCTCGAATTTAACAAGAGTAACTAAGTTTTTAATGAATTGATATGACCTGGCGGCTTGCACTGTGCCTGGCTTCCCAATTACTTTAGTAACTACTTTGATGAGCTTATATTGTTCTTGGACAAGTGGAGGGTGTGGTTTAGTGGATGCGACCAATGACTGTATGCAGCATTAGCATTATTCATATTTTATTCTATTGGTCTTGATTAAATGACTTTAATTAACAAAAATGTTGGGTGAAAATTTGTCTGGATTTTCATCTTTTCTCATATTTTAAATTTAGTAAGTAAGTCGCCGACTAGACAAGCTAAAACATTATTTTGTTAACTCAAAGATAGAATTTAACAGAAAGCACAGTCATTAAAACACCATAATATTAAACCCTTAAAACTGTTTTTCTCTTTCCCAAGTAATTTTGACTAGCGTTTATTTAGACCACTCCTTTCCTAAATACACGATAATATAGAATAATTATTAAACACACAATGTATAACTATATGATACATGTACAGTACTACTGTTTTTCTCCTTCCCAAGAGATATTGAATAGCATTATTAGTTAGTTATTAAACACATATTACTATATAATAAATGTATAGTAATGAGTAGTATAAGAGACATATGTGAATATATAGTATAAGAGACAAAATAGAATTAGTTACCAAACACAAAGTAAAGTTGTGTGTTTGGTAACTTAGTATTTTTGTAATAGTTTTTAATAAATAATTAAAAAATCACCAACCAATACTTGACAATTAAACGACAAACTCTACAGCAAAAAAAAACAACCAAACTCTTACCGTTTTGCCCACCCTACCGCATCACGCCGGCGTCACATCGACATCTGACATTTGCTGTCACCCGTGACATTTAGCGTGACGTCATTCACGCGACACGTCAGCGTGACATCGCGTGCGGGGACCGTTAATTTTTAAACTTTCTATTATAGCACGTTATTAGGGAAAAGTAGGGAAACTTGTAAATTGATTTTCTTTTTGTTTGTGGCTTCTGTTGGGGTAAACATTTGGGTAGTGTTACTTGGAGGGTAAATAATTGATTTTGTGAGTTAGTTGCTTCTTAGTTCCCGTAATGGTGTACCGATATAATGTAATTATTCTGAATAACGTGTAAAGAAATTAATCGTTCAATAAGATGAACTTTTTAGAGTTTCTTTCCTGGACCGAATTAGGTCCAAGGAAGAATACCTACCTACCTATTGTTGTAAATACTAAAAGCAACTGTTGAATCTACGTCGAATCTCACTTCAAGGTCCAATTTTTGGAAAAAATGTAAATAATTGTGGAAGTTGTCAAACGTGTGTTAGTTGCTGTAATTGAGAGGGTTGAATTAATTTTCAACAATCAAGAATCATCCTGTTTAAATTTTAAAACTAAAACAGAATTATACATAAACCTACCGATTCCATATTAAGCTCTATAATAATGAGCCTTATAAAGCACTGAGCTCAGACCAACTCGAGTTAACTGTTTAAATTACTTGTTTTAATTTTCTCCTTTTTACAAACCATTTAATCTGCCTAGCCCTTTCGGAACTCCGTTGGGGTCGGCTTCAATTCTAACCAGATGTAGGTGAATACCAGTATTTTACTTGGAGCGACTGCCAATCTGACCTCCACAACCCTGCCTGCACCTTCTGGCAATTTTCTGGCTTCTGGCAACCGGTAACGACTGTCAAATATTTACAAATGACAGCCCGGCCGAAGGACTTAACGTGCTTTTGTGCGTATAATGGATGGTCACTCATCCACATTCCAACCTCGGCATGCGTTACTTAACTTTAAAGATCAACCCGTGCGACTGTTATTATTATTATTAAGTCACGAGCTCGTCTCATCAAAGCTGCATAATACGCGGCTACCTCGCGAACTAAACAATACGCACTCGACGTCTCACACAAGGCTAGTCCGTTCTCATTTACATAATCAAGTCTCATCAGGCACATTTGCATCCGAAACGCAATGTGAATTAAATTCAAAATAATAACATTCTACTTGTAAAATGGGCTTTATTGCCCTTGATGCTAAGTTCAAATTTTAAGTTTTAAGTGTTGTTCTGTGGTAACCAGGGTTGCCAGTCATGTGCTTTAGAAAAAGAACTGCATTAAAGCTCAAAATAACTGTACATTTTAATAAACCAACATAAATGGTTTTTGGTTTTTCTTATTTTGTGGGATCGATTGTTAGTTTAAACAAAAAGATGATAATCCAAACTTTAACCATATTTCAGAAATAAACTTGTACCTAAATAAATCACATAGGTAGAGGTGGTTTGTTAGGTGGAGTTGGAGGTTTTAATATAATTTTTGGTATTACCAAGAACATAGATGGCGCTATCATTTTAAATAAAAAGCTGCGAAAAATGCCAAATAAATTGTTAATCTGAAGTTAAATTTATCGCTGGCAACCTTGGCTGGTAACGCAGTGGTCTGCGGTACGAAATTCGAGCGGCCCGCTTGTCAGCAATTTGTTTTGAAGAGAGAACACTTCTAATTCGCAAAAAGAACGAGCGCTCTATGTTTAAAAAGTATCGTCACGCGAACTAGGTAAGGCGGAGTTTACACTGTTGAATGTTTAATAGAAAGAAACATAAACAGGGTTATTTGCATAGAAAACATCAATAACCTTGCAGGGGGTGAAAGTAGTTACGGAATTTGTTCGAAAGAGTCACCGCGGCCCTGGAACGCAAAGGGCATTATGAATACACGGATGGGTTTAAGGACGTCCGCGTCAGTAAGAGTCTGATACTCCTTTCCGCTCTGCCCAGAGCAGAAGGAGTCATTTTATGATTTCCCATGCATAAAAAAGGGGGTAAAAGTAATCATGATTATGAACTACTTTTACTGTAACTTAGCTGCTTCATACATTTTTATTGGGTAGATAAATATTGAAATTTGATTTTTATTTCAATCGGTCCAGCCTTTTCCGAACGAGGTATGTTGGAGTTGCTTCCAATCTAACGGGATACAGCTGAGTACCAGTATTTAACATGGAGCGAGTCCACAACACAATACTAGTAACATAAAACCTCTCGACAAGACTGGTGTCTGATTTTCTGGTTTCCGACTACACGTTGGAGTCAACAGCTTCACGTCCTTTCCAAGACGTGTAGGAGTCTCGGTATATGATGAAGTTAGACGCGCGCGAGCGATCCATATTATTTATCTACGCACTAGTGGCAATAGTGGAAAATCTTCATTTATCTAAATTAGTCAACTGCCTAAGTTAAATGATAGATGTAAAAGTTTCTTGAGCAATGCTTCATTCCACTGGCTGGCTTTTCAGCTTGAGTATCTTCGTTACTAAACAGCGAAAAAATTAGTTTCTGAAAGGAGTACCTTTTGCAGGTTTAAACTTAACGAACTGAGTACATAAAACTAAGTAATTTATTCAGTTTAGTTTAGTTCTTTGGCACAGTGCAAGTTTTCTTTCTTGTAGAATCAAGAGATAGATAAGATAGGTACAGGATTTTAGGATATAGACTTTTTTTTACAATTTAATGGACCGCGGTGACTCTTTCTAACAAATTCCACAACACCACACGCCATACGATCTGAATAATGCCTCTGACGTCACAACAATAAACGTTGGCACCTACAATAAAGCCCCAAACAATAAAGACACCATCAACACTAGAAGACGAAGATGACCCTTTAACTGCTTTGCAGAAAGTAAAGTTTTTTTATATTATTGATAGACACACTTTTGACCACAACTTAGCCTGGTGGAAAGCGATGATGTGGTCGGCTACGGAGCACGCTTGCCCAGAAGTAACCTATTCACTCATGTCTTAAAGAACCCAGGTTGTAAAAACATAGACACCGGTGAGAAATTCCACTCCTTCGCTAAAAGCACAATGAAATCACACAATCCATAATTAAATAGCTACAGTAAAAACTCAACTTAGACATAAACAATTATGAACGCACCTTTACGAGTTCCAAATTTGAATTTGAAAAGTTCGAAACGGGCCTTTCTAGAGCGTTTTTTTTTGTGTCGTTAATGAGACTGTGGCTTCTATGGGAGCCCGCAATGTTATTATGGAGAGACAGACGGACAGACATGGTCGATTTTTTCATATTATGTAAACATAACATACTACGCGCTGTGTATGTATTTGTTTATATGAAGTAAGAAAGATAGAAATGTTGTTTTGGTCAGACAGATAGATATTCGATTTGCTTATACCTACTTACATATCATACTGTACTTTTGTAGGTAGTTCGTTTAAAATTAATAAAGATAAGTTGGTACCTAAGCAGTTTTTTTTATTTTTTACTTCTGTTTAAGGACGTTATTTTCTTGATAAAGATACTCGTAGTATAGATAATGATTGGTTGCCTGAAATATGACGATGATTATTGAAGGTCGGAAAATACCGACTAGGACCTTAGATATTAGTATAGCTTTGCTTCCCTTGCAAAGCTCGAGCTGGTTTGGTTGCTAGTCCAAAATTAAAAAATAAAATAAAATGTCAAAGCACACAAGAAAGACATGTCGTGCAACTCAAGAACAATAAAGTTCAGTGCAATTTTCGGATACAGTCATTGTCTATCAATGGTAAGAAAAATGAAATCACGCGAGCTTAGCCCCGGGCCACATCATCCAAAGAATACAGGGTGGAATTTTGAGAAGGGCCAGTTTTTTTGCGATTTGTGGCTTTTGTACTGCTCATACCTGAGTTAGAATTTTTGACTGTTTAAAACAGATCTTCTTTAGATTCCTGGATGGTTGTATGATGTTCCTTAAGAATTGGTAGGAAGAAGCGCCAAATCGTGACCCGTTGGTAGGAAATAAGGGGAGGACTTTGCCTAGCGGTGAGAATAATAATAAATTACCCGTATTCATGACAGGTGTATTTTTTTTTGTTATTTGTGAATAAAGTTAGCAATTGATCGAAAATTTAAGGATAGTCTCCTAAGAACGTTTTCGTGTAGATGCAACGGAACCAGACGATCTATTCTGTTAACGTCACACTGTGGTATGATAACTTAGAATGTCCTTCCACCATGATTGTATTGATTGACAGCTCACTTCAAGTTCACTTCACCTAAGTTTTCATGGTGAAATGTTTACGAAATAGCATTAAGTACTGACCCTGCATGTCTCGTTTCAAAAACCCACCCTGTATTGGACTGATCAAATTTTGAATTTGGAAGCATCGCCGCGGGCTCAGTCGTCATATTGCACGCGATAACAACAATAACTTATTCTTATTTTATATTTAATCATAGATTTATTATTCCTGCTAAAGAATTAAGAAATGATAGGTAGACAATTTGCAACTAGAAAATTACTATGGAAGTTATTCGGCAGTGATATGTGAGTCTGAAAGATAGACAGCCAGGTTGTAAATTGATACCTACTGACTCTGACCTTCTTCTAGAGTCTAATTGCTCTAGAATCTAGAGTTTAGTTAGTAAGCATTAAGGTAGGTATTTGAATAGAAAATATGCGTCGATAATAACAACTAAGTATCTTCATATATCACAAGAGGACCCGTGCTGCAGAGTAGCATTGTTCTTATATACTTAGATACTATTATAAATAAATAGAATGTAATTATTAAAAATCTTCTACTTTGAAACGCATATTGAAAATCAAATTGAAATGGACAAAAACTAAAATGAAAAGGCTCGTTCCAGCGAGCGTTCTTAGTAAGTCCAAAACAAACCGCGTACCTACCTTAATAGAACCGGAGATTTGGAGACAGTAAGCTATGGAAACATAGAAATGAACGGAGAAATGAATCGGGAAAATCAATTCATTTAAATTGTGTACCATCTTTTAAATTAATCTATAAAACCGTTAAATTATGACCATGTCGAGCAACATTTATCTTTCAAATCCAACGCATTCTCAATCGTTTAAAATAAAAAATGTGACAAATTTATTGCACGTGCAAATATCTAAAATATTCATCGAATTTAAATAAAAAATATTTAAAATATCCCTACATTGTATCCTTAGGGATTGACAGACTGTGAGAACTCATTTTCGTGATTCCAAATTCAAACGAGACAGTTCGTGATCGACCGTTTTCGAACGATTCCTGACATTCGATTTCCAAATTTAAATTTCAGTCGTTTTAATAAAAATGTGAAGAATTTATTGCACGTGCAGATTTCCAAAATATTCATTGAATTGTAAATATTAAAAAAAAATACCTCTCCATTGTATCCTAAGGGGTTGACAGACTGTGAGAACTAATTTTCATGATTCCAAATTCAAATGAGACAATTCGTGATCGACCGTTTTCAAACAATTACTGACATTCGAATTCCAAATTTAAATTTAAATATTTCAACAACGCCATTGGGCTGATAAATAACTTCTGTGCATACTTGCAAAGGTTTTTGATTTGATTCGGAATTTTGATAATTCCAATGGTTTTAAAAACGAGAGAACTGAATAAAATATATTTGTTAATTTTCATAATAACTTTAAAAGATTGTAAAAGGTTGTTGATTAACAGCCTGTACAACTATCTAGAATACAATAAACAAAGAAATCGAAGTATGTAAATATTAAGTAGAATCTACCAGAGCCAAACGAAAGGAACACACAGCTAAAAGGTATTGAAGACCTACACTGCTGTTATGGCAAGCAAAGGTGACGACACAATACAGGAAGAAATGACGACTGCTCTGGAACGGAAACTCAACACACTAACTTAAGAAGGTACCTACTTCAGCCGCTACGCCTACCACTACTTAGTCATTCATTCATCATTGTTAATTGTTGTTGTTCATCATTTCAGGCGAAAGATGTTCAGTTCCTGTCATGGGCCTCCCCCAAAAGTCACCACATCAACCGAGTAAGCGGCTTGCAGCGGGCTTCATCAGGTTTTTAGTCCACCTTGTGGAAGGCCTTCCAACGCTTGGTCTTCCGGTATGCGGACCACGGACATCGACCATCTAGCAATGTCTGCCACTGACTTAAATTTGGCGATTCTTCGGGCTATGTCGAGAACCTTAGTTCACCTACGGATATCTTCATTTCTCATCCGATCATACAAGTAAACTCCGAGCATAGCATGTCATATGAAACAATATCAATATGAAACGTCCGCCTGTTTATGGGTGTCATTTTTATTTTCAAAATTGCTTAATATTCATAGTCACCTACGTCTACGTAGGTGACTATGAATATTAAGCAATTTTGGTCCTAAGTACTTAGTCTAACTAAGTACTTAGGACCAGCGCTGCAAAGAAAAAAAAAACTATTATTACAAAAATCTTCCAAAAGCATTCCGATACCCTTAGGGACCTTCAGGGTCTACCTACCAAAATGACATAGCGTGAACTTAACTACCTTTGTAGCAGCAGCCTGTCCTTCAGTCAGAGCATGTCATTGAAGCCTGCAGCGCCATTCAGAATAAAAGATTAGAGCTACCTGCACTTCAAAATTCTCGCACGGAAGCCAAAAGCAAGAACTTTGAATTAATAGGTATCGATCGACAGAAGCTCGTGCCAATATAAGAAAATTGTTCTAAATTCGATCGTTAGAGGCACGCTTCAAAAAGAACACGCAACAGTTTTATTTGAAAAAAAAACAAGATGGCGTCTGCGAATTTAAGAATTTGTTCGGATATTCCGTGACTTCTGAGTTAATCGTTTAACATAATGTGATAATGATATTGGTGAAAGATGATTCAGGATTTAAGGAATTAAACTCGTTGGATATTTTTAATTTGCCAAACAATCATAAATATAAGGAGAGTGAAAAAAAAATACATTTCTAAGAAATTCTACTTCCTACAACGAATAAGGATAAACGGATATAAAACTCAAATAAAAACATTTGTAACAATTTAACCATGTAAAAGCTTCCGTTTTGGAGGACACTTAAATAGAAAGAAAGTTCCAAAACATAATTCGATCATTTTGAACAAAAAACATTCAACTATATACCTACCTACTGCGTTGAGCGCAATTGTAAAAATTGCACGGCTCTATGTTCGTGTTGACATTTATGTACCTAGGTACCTAGTTCACGAACGTTGTTAAAACGTCCTAAGTCTATCATCCACGGTATACCTAGGTACCTACTTACGAAAAAAACTTTAAAGCTGTGACATTTCAAACGAATATCGGCTGAATGGGTCATGAACTCATGAATTAATAAGTTTGACTTTATCTACCTAGCGGATACTAAGCCAAACCTAATCTGAAATTAGTCCCCTAATAATCTAAAACTATTACCGACTAATTTAACCCCAATGTTAGCACCTAAATACTACCCGAGTCCCAAGTAGTTACATTAAATTGGGCTTTTAAACATTGTATAGGTGTACAATAAATAAAATTAAGTGTCTGTTTGTAATATCAATATAACAGCGTTTTACTAAATGCATGTGAAAGTATATATACGATATTTACCTGACCACGTGACATTTCGGTAGCTTCAGCGGCCTCAGTAGGTACCTACAACAACAAAAAACACTTTTTTTAGGCCTTCTGCTAGTCAGCTTGTACCGGATACCCTGAAACGGACAAGTCGATTTTGACGGGACTCGTACTCTGTAACTAAGTAACTAAGGCTACCTACTTTTTTTTTTTAATTAAACTCATAGCTACCTACTAAAATACTTTAATTAATTAATTTAACACTTTACGCACACAAATGTACAGGGGCATACTTAATACCAAATGCATTCTCTACCAGTCAACTTATGGGTGATGCAGAGACAAATAATGGGAGGTGCCATGTAGAGAAATACGATTAATATTTAATATATAAGTTTCTGCTCGCGACTTCACACGCGTGACATATTAATCGAATTTTTATATACACCGTGTAACAGAATAAACGCAATGTATCTTAAGGGGGCATTGTACTCATCATTATGAACAACTTTTACTATGGCAACAAACCCGAAATCGCGAAAAAAAAATCAGCTGTTCGGTACATTTTGTCGAGTTACCTATGTGCACATAAATGTATGGGGGAGTCGATTTTTTTTTCGCTATTTCAGATTTGGTCCCATAGTGAAAGTTATACATAATGATGAGTGCAATTAACCCTTAAGACGTATTGCGTTTATTCTGTTACACGGTGTATATAAAAATTAGATTAATATGTCACGCGTGTGAAGTCGCGAGCAGAAACTAGTATAGCAATAAACCTGAATTACCTTCGTCTAATACCTTGGTACGGTATCGTAATAGATATTAAACAAGTCTCTAATTAGGACCAGTACCAGTAGTTAGGTACTGGTACAACATTGGCACCGTGGTATTACATTAGTAACGCAATATGGTTGGCTTGACATTACGATAGACCCTTTATATGAAGGCCCAGGTGTAATTATTTCGATGTTTTATCGACTGCGGGCTAGGCGAGTTGAATTTAATACTTATTTAGGTATCTGCTTACATATTTATAGGTACTCATAAAACGAGTACCTATCTACTTAATGATAAATTAATGTAAGAAAAGAAAACTAAAAATTTAACACAGTGACAAAATAATCTTGGCATAGGTACTAATCTAAACTAATATTATAAATGCAAAAGTGAGTTTCTTTGTTCGATAGATTCTTTGTATGGCCCCGCTGTACCTACCTAATTATTTCGATTTAGTATATTTCTTCATACCTGCTTATAGTAGGCGCCAGATAAATGTGGAATAAAGTATATTGACCTTTCCCTAATAACTGTTCATAGGTACCTGAACAATTAAATATGAATCGTTTTTCATTATTAGACAATGTTAAGGATCACGAGAGATGATGATTCGGGACAGCTTTGTGTCATTAATTCCGTTTTTCAAATTAAAAATGTCAATAATTGTAGGTGGGTCAATGACCGTTATTCCACGATTATCTGGCGCCTACTATAGTAAATACCTATCTACGTACTGACTTTTACATTTTTTTATTTATTATTTTCTTAATTTACATAAAAAATTATAAAACAGGTCATGAAAATTAATGCAATTAAAAGAAAATAAAAAATAAACATTTAGGTATCTCAACTAATAACTTTCGCTTAGTAAAATTCATCAAAACCGGTTCAGCAACTTAAGTTGCTGAACCGGTTTTGATGAATTTTAGTACAGAGATAGATGGTGCCCTGAAGACGGTGATGAGCTATTTTAACGCGAGGAAAGCCGCGGGCTAAACCGAATCTCAATTATTTGTAGGTAGATGTGTACTAACTACCTACTTAAGTATCTACTGAAACAAAAATAAGAGGACCATTTTCCAAATCATTTCCTCAAATCATCAAATTGAAAATCACCCATATTTAGGGTTCCGTACTCGAAGGGTAACCAACGGAACCCTATTATTAAGCCTCCGCTGTCCGTCCGTCCATCCGTCCGTCTGCCTGTCTGTCAGCGGGCTGTAGGTATCTCAAGAACCGTAATAGGTAGACAGACATTTTCAAAAAGTGTGTTAGTCTATTGCCGTTATAACAACAAATAATAAAATTTTATTAAATAAAAAAATTAAGAGGGCTCCTATACAGTAAACGTGTTTTTTCCGGTTTTTGGCACGGGACCCTTTGTGTGACTCGCCCATGGCCGGTTTCTTATTAAAATTAAATTGAGTCATTTTATCAGTAATTTCCCATCACTCCCCGTAGGTGTCGTAAGAGGCGACTAAGGGACTCACCAGAGAATGGGCAGCAGCGTTCTCGGTGCATTGCAACAGCTACACTGCGATCGCCAACCCGCCTGCCAAGCGTGGCGATTACCTATGGCAAACGCCTCCCTTGGGGAAGGCTTATGTCCAGTAGTGGACGTCTTTCGGCTAACATGATGATGATGATCCGTTGTTTGGTCTCAGTCGAGTGAAGTTCCTTCAAACTGTCTTGGAATATGACCCTTATATTCCAAGATCCCTGAGCTGCCAGATCCTTACTTATTATTTCACCAACAAAATGTGTGAGATAGAGTAGTGTTAGTATGTTTGTGATACCTATAAATGGGCTGTCAGGCCAAGCTAGCAGGTACCTATGCGTACGTTTAAAGTACATTCGAACAGTACCTACTCCATCTCACGCATTTTGTTATTGAGAAAATAAGTAAGGTTTGACGGCTCTAGGATCTTGGAATATTCGTTACAATATCACATCACAACACGTTCTAAAAATAAAATTTCTACGTCTCCGTGAAAATTCGCGTCGCCGTGGAAATTCGAGTGGGCGACATAAACATCTCCCGTCTCTTTCTCGCCTTCACCCACTCCTATTGAGCTATCCCTTTCTTATGCGACATGCGACAAACGGTGACATCTAGGTCGACCAATGACAATAAGGTGGGCGGCCATTGGCTGAAAGTGTCACGCTCATGAAATTGACGTTGTGCTTTTAGCTACATCATTTCTTTTTTAAATATTTTTTTTACTTTTTAAGGCTGTTTATGTTTTGTTTTCTGTGCTTTGCAAATTAATATCGACATTTTTAAATACTGGTTTCCTACCTCAAAGGAGAATATGAATATACCTACTTAGGTAGGTACCTACATATTTTAATTTAACCTGTAATGTAAGTTTGTTTGAGCGATAGGCGCTCGTGGCTAAATAATAACAGCCGCACGGATCGATCTTTAAGGTTAAGCAGTATTTGCCGAGGTCGGTCTGTGGATGGGTGGCTATCTTAAATTAACGAGACTCCTCCGAGCTTCGGAAAGCACGTTAAACCGTTGGTCCCGGCTAGATATGCATATCTTTGGCAGTCGTTACGGATTATCAGAAGCCAGGAAATCTGACACCAGGCTTGCCAAAAAGTAGGTACCTACCCAGTTACTGGGTTGTGGAAGTGTGATAGGCAGCCGCTCCACGTAAAATACTATTACCTACTTATTCAGCCGAATCTGGTTTGACTGGAAGCCGACCCCAATATCGTTGGGAAAAGGCTAGGCAGATGATATGCGTTTGTTTGAGTAGTTTTTTTTATTAACTTTCTTTTTTTTTTAACCTGAATTGAGAGCATTAGGGACTCGTGAGGATAGTTTTGATAGTTTCATAATACCTACTAACCTTCTTAATTTTACTCTAAAATACCTAGGTAGGTACTTAGAAATATATTTATATGGTTTACCTACTTGAGTTAATTCCCAAGTGTCGCCTGCGATGGGGAATTGAGCGCTGATGTCTGAAATATATCTAGATATTTTATATTTAGTTTAGACCAATATCTGAACTTAGAATTAAGTGTATTATAGTGTATCACCATGTTATTTAAATGTCTGTATGTTTTAGAACAAATAAAAATTATTATTATTATAATTATTATTTACCCACAGTACCTAGGTACCTACCTATTCTCTTTCCAATGGACCAAATCAACATACCGGTTTTTTTTCGGGTATAGTAATAAATAACATTACAAAGAATCGTTATTTTATCATGTGTCTTTAAATGTGAAAGTTTGGCGCAAGTTACATTTCTTGTAAATAAGTTTTATAAACTGAAATAACTTTTATCAAACAACTAACCGTTTACCTACACAGGTTAAAGTATTTTTCTATAAACGGTGATCGTGATGGCCATGTTAAAAAATCGAGTGTTTTTTTCTTTAATATCAACCTATTTTTCAGGAAAAGTAAGTAAGGAAAATGTCCGTACTACATTTCAAAGTCACATACAAAGGCGTGGGCGGTCTCGAATGGCTCGTTTAAAAATGTCACCGCCTTTACCGTCGCGCTATTGGTCGAAACTGTCACCGTGTCGCCGCGCGTGACACTTCTTATTGGTCGGCCACGCCCATATTCTAAATTCGAATTTGAATGCGTTCCATTTGAAATTCGTAACGGTCGTATAATGTAATGAGTACCTATTTGTGGACTTCTCTCATAGGTTAACTCTTAGTTCTATACAGACGATTTACTTTCATTTTATTTTTAGTCTATGTTTTGATGTAGATTAGCCATGAAAAATTGAAAACTGACTACAGTCTTGTCAAGAAGTACCTAGTTACCCAGTTGCTGGGTTGTGGAGGTATTCGTATGCATTCCACATCCTTCTTTAACAAATCTTTCACTATTCAAGCTGCTCGTTTGTGGAATGCATTAGGTAGGTACCCATAGATGTGAGGCCTGCACAAACGCTACCAACGTTTAAAAAATTGGTGAAGGAGCATTACCTCTCACTATAATTTTTCTTCTCCTTTCCCATTTATATATTTGATATTTATTAGTATATTATTTAGTATTGTGTGTATTTTATATTATTATCTATGTCTAATTAATATTATTTGTGATGTTTGTACACTGACCGCCCTAAATCTAACTTCTTTCGTTCAGTCCATCCAAAGGTTGTCTGTGAGAGATTGCCCTGTGCGGTAAGACCGCCTATTGTACCTAGGTACCTACCTACACTTGTTTTTTAAACGTTTTTATTATGTTTGTAATGAGGTGTAGATACAATAATGTATATAATAGGTAAATAAATAATAGGTACTGGTATTCCGGTGGAAACGGTTTGACTGGAAGCCAACGCCAATTCTTTGTTCTTTCGTTATTTTAGCACTGTCAACAAAAACAATCAAATCGACGCTACGATAAAATTGACCCTTGAACCATAACCACAAAATTAATTTCCCTAACAAACATTATTCGGCTGAGCATTCCAGCCATTTTGTCCTCCATAAAGCTAAATCTCCCCATATTAGCTAGAACAAAGTATAAGAAGTGAATGATGTCGTTTTGTCTCGCGGCGACCGCTGGGCTTGCGCGGAACTATTGATTCGAGACGCGACGGCCGACGCCCGTGTGTCCTACCCAGCACAGGTGACAAACTCATACTCCTTCGACGATCCTATATTCCTGGTACCAATAGGAATATCGTCGTCACATATTTAATTAATGTTTATAAAATATTTTAAAACTTTTATTGCAAAACGGTAACTTTAGTTTCTTGACCGTTCTTCTCCATAAGAATATACCCACTTTTTGCAAAAGGACTAGTACAGTCATTGTAATATTTTATTTTCAAACTGTGAAGATGTTCAAATTGAGTGCATTATTTATTTATTTATTATTTAAATAAATTTGTTAATTAACCTCGAAATATTTGTTATTTCACCTCGTGCTAGCAACTAACTCGGAGTTAAAGATAACTCTGGTTTTTTGCAAATGGGCCTATTTAGTTAGTCCATCAGTTAGATTATCGAAAAATATTGGATATCTACGTAATTTTTAATTTAGGCAGAACAAAAAATCCGAAGATTTTAGTAAAAAATATTCTTATTTGTATAGGTACCTAATCATATGGTTGACTTTATTATTATAAATAAGGCTATAAAAGTTTTACTAATCACAGAAAATATAGCGCAAAAATAGTTATGTACTTTTTGGAAGATCTACATTCTCAGTACCTACCTGATGTTGGTATAGTGTTGGTATTTGTACTTAACTGATTTGCTAGTCTAGTATTAGTTAAGTCAACGTATATCATACAACTTCCTAACTAGGTCAGACTAAACATCGTAATGTTTCGGTTACTCCCGGTAACAGTCGTCAATTCTCGGTAATTCTCGAGGATCCCCGAAACATTTCTAGGAAAGAAAGAAAATTGTGTTTATTGGCATTATTAAAACAGTAACACCTTAAAATTAAACAAAATGCCAAAAGGGCCTCAGCTGAGCATAATGCCAGATGGCAACACAAGGTATACCACCTGACGCTGATTTTCAGCTGCAGCCCACGAGTGCCATACCTACTACGCTCGAAAACATAGACACACATAAATTATGCAAAACTAAAATATTTTGTACAAAAAGTAACTAAAATAAATGTTGTCTTAATTTTAAAACAACAAGATAAATAAAGATAGGAACACTAACTTAATCATTGAAACAATTGATGAGAATAGACTAATTTTGTATTGGTAGGGACAGTGTCATTAAGTGGTAAAACGATTTTCTAAGTTAGTTCTTCTCATCTATAATATCTATATAGAGGGTATGCGGAACAGTGAGTAAAGTCCCGCAAACCTCCATTGAAAAGGGAGGATCCTCCGACCAGACGGTGTGGTGGTGTCTGGTGGGCAACTGCCCGATAGTTGATATTCGGACTGTTGTATATGTTCACAAGTCACGGAGAACTTTGCTTGCGCGATGCAGGATTTCGTTGGTAGTTCATCGCTGACAGGATAGATGGCGTTGCGGTTCTTTTTGTTGCCGTACAAATTTTGTTTCTTAGCTTTACATGTGGTAGCATTGATGCTGCTACAACTAGGTATACTAATATTATAAATGAGAAAGTTTGTATTATTAGATGGATGGTTGGTTGGATGTTTGTTACCGAATCACGTCAGAACGGCTTAACGGATAGTGATACAATTTGGCACAGAGGTAAATTATGGCCTGAAATAATACTTTCTATACCGGCAGTATGTTCTCTTGGGATAATTTTCGACATTCAGGTGGAGCCGCGAGCGATTGCTAGTATGTGTGAGGTACCGAGTCTATACCTTCATGGCTTTTTTTAGGACAAGGCCGCTGTACTTGTTCCCAACCACTACACCTCCTGAAAGCCTGGCGACCCCCACAAAAACGTCAATCGCCAGAAAACGAGTTAATGAAGCTCGACGAGTCCCGGAGAAACGATTCAACTGTCTTGAATCCCGAAATAAACCAGCAAAGAAAAGCGGCACGGCTTTTGAGACCAAAGGATTGTAAATACCTGAGCCTACATCGGTTGCACATAGGTGTACCTATTGCAAAAACATTTATTATGATATAGGAAACTTGAAAAATAAATCAAGTTTTACATCGGTCGCGTAGGTCAAAGGTTTTCCACTACTTACGACACACCTGTGTAGAAGGTAGGATTCACGTTCTATATATTCATTGCAACTTACAACCGCAATCCACTTACATCGACAACAATTTAATCCTAACTATAGAATATTATCAACGCGATAGTGAGTTTGTTTGTTTGTTACGCTTTTACGCCTGAATTGCTGAACCAAATTTGATGAATTTTCATACACAGACAGATGGGACCCGAGAGAAAGTTATCGGATTTTACGAAAATCTACGAGTATAAGTATTATCGGAAACGAAACCGCAAGCAAAAGCTAAATTTACATACTTAAAATAAATTTAATCCCTGGCTGGGGGCCTTAAATTCATTTGATGTCACCACAGGATAGTCCGGTTAAGCAGTAACCAGCCCTAGTGTTCTGGCCAGCTCCAAAAATAAAAAAAAAACAACGGGTTGCTCCGGGAGTGCCGGCAGAAGTGAAAACTTGAACATTAACGTTGTGCATTTTTGATATTTTGGAATGGTTAGGGAATAATTTCGCACGAATTGCTTTAAAATTATCAGTTTAAATGTACTATCATTTATGTGGTAAAATGCAATATTCATTTATTGCGCTATATTACACAAACATGACAATTTATATTACATTAAAAATTTAACACTTCTGAACTTTCCCTCCGGGCCTCCGTCTTACGAATTTTCGATCAGGTCACGTGTCCTCACGCGAGTTTTATATTTTTTCCCCATGTCGAAAACTGCACAACGCCGCCGCTAAAGAAATTTTCACTTCAAAAAAAAAATATATATTTCTGTAGCTCGTGCAAAATGAGACAGACGGTTATGCTCGTGAACGGGTGCTGCTTGTGGTGGCTGGTCGCCTTGCTGGTCATGTTTTTTTTATTTTTTTATTATTGTTATAACTATGCTGGCTCTAGTTCATCACTTGTGGTTCCAGTCACAATCCTGTTGTTAGATTATACCATTGCACGTGTAAGCGGGGACACCATTTATGCCTGGAGGCTTAATTAGTTTGATTTACTTATTAATGCTTGAGTTTATTTGTTTTTGATGGCATAATGGAGTGTGCTAGCTAACAAGTGTCAATTAATTTCATTGATTTACTTATTAGACATAAAATTTTCTGTGTCATGTTTTGTAAACTTTGCATACTGCTGTATAAATTCAAGTTTTTATAACTTAACAGACAGATGTGTTGCTGGGGAGTTTGTTCCGCCACTTCTTCTTCCCAGCTAGGAAGTGGTGACGGGCGGGCGTTTTGGGGAACTGTCTTTATGTAGAACTTTGACGTTCAAAAAGTGTTGCACTCAGCCTAATTTGAATAAATGACTTTTGATTTTGATTTTAGACGTCATAATCAGACATTAGACAGACGTTTACCGATGAGATTTTAAAGATTAAAGTTATAATCAAACTAATTTGCAGATAGTGAAATATAAGGCATATCTAAAGATAGAAAAGATTGATCATTATCTATCTATCTGTTGTTGTTTTTTAGAAAACAAAACGTGTTTAGGTACCTGCGTACTAAACGAACATAATTTTATTTAAAAACATTTTCTTGATTAAAGTATAGGCTTCCTTTTATAAGCTTTAAAATTTAAAATTATAATATTTGTTATTCCACCTGCATCGAGGCAATGAGGGTTTAATGAAAATTCCCACCACTAGTTGTTCTGAAAACATGACGTTGACATCAATATAAGTAATGTCGAGGAACAAAAGCGTTTTGACAGATGCCGAGACCAAACACCTCAGGGCTGCCACATGCTACAGCAAATAATGATAATAATAATATTTTTTTATTATAAGGCAACAAAGGCCCATAGATAAAATACATACATTAAACATACGAAATAATTAACTAATACATATTAATCTTGCTTAACTTATAAACTAAGACACACGAAGTGACGGCGTCGAGTTACGCTGCGCGGTGTCGCGTAGTCTGCCGCGAAAACGTTGGTAGACTACACCCTTCGGCCAAAACTCTTCCTTTAGGAACGTGTCGAGATGTTGTGTCGGAACCCGCACCACAAACGACTTGAAGTTGGTGTTGTGCCGCTGCTCCAACTTCTCGACCCTCAAGGTAAAGTTGGTCTTCACCTTCATGTACTCCACGCAAACCATTACTAGCCAGTGCTGCTCCACTTAAAACTTGAAGAGTTTCACTGTTGGTACCCACCACTACAATATCAACCAAGGGAAGCATAGAACCACTTATCCCCGTCAATAATTGAACCGGGTTTCAAAACTCGTAATAAACCTAGACCAACTCCAATTAGCCAGCAAACTTTAAAACAAAACGTACAAACAAACATTTTCTGTTTATTAATGGCTCATTCCGTTCCCGAATAAGACTTAACCCTCAAAAATTGAATCGATCCCGAAAGTTCTGAGTGCTAGTTAGGGATATTTCGACCGGGATTGTCGAATTTTTGAGTTTACGGTGAAAATTTTCGGGCAGTATATTTGGATTACTGTTCGGTTGGCTTGTAGACGTTGTCTCCTTTTTTTGTATGGAAGCTAGGCGGCCAAGTATTATTATAAATATATATACTTATCAGGACCGAGCACGTGACGTGAAAAGACCACGGTTTTGATGAACTCGTTCACACACGTCAGAAGTACGTGTCACGACGAATTCATAAAAACGTAGACATTGAAAGGTTACGTAGGGCAGAAGGAGGTAACATGTTGACCCTTAGATTCTCTCATTGTATGGACCAAGTCAAAATCACCCCGTTCTAGGCGTTTTGTCAAGGTCTGTACGCGGGGTCTATGGTTCAGCTACACCAGCTTGCGCGTCCAAAATAATGAAGTTTTTAGGATGGTGTTAAAACCGCCTCGTTTCTGCAGCGCATCCGAGACGTTTGCTCAAAACCGAACTGACGGCTTCCATGCAGTAATTCGCAAAAAAGTTACATTACTGATGCGTAGAACGCGGGTCAGTGGCAATAGCATCCTGGAAACAGAGGTGGATAGTCCTTATTCCCCTTTTCTGAGGCACTTTGTGTAGAGAATCAAGAGGTCCGATAGGTTATTCCTTGCTTTATCGTTCTCTGCTCATATCCTGTCTCAGATACCTACCTATTTCATTGTTTGTTTTTATCCTTGTGTGTGTACTACTAACACTAGTTATAAGGTATTCTACTAAAAAATGGACAATAATATTGTCTGATATAAATAAAAAACAAAACGTCCGGGGCACGGTATGTGTGAATCAACGGTAGAATGGATGTTTGTTGGGCTGACAACATTGTAGTAGCCGTCGTGGGTAGAACCTGGATGAGGTTGTCATGGAGATCGTGATCCCAATCGTGGGCATGCTCTTGGTGATGATATAATTATGTTGACTGTTTTCTATTGGCTGAAATATCTTATTGAGTAAAATTTTACTTGCTCAAAATTCTCGTTTAGGTACTCAGTGCCCCTGAAGCGGGTTATTTTTGTATGTATTACCAATTCTGATTATTCTGCCATTTCTGATTTTAGAATTTTGACTAAAATTACTTTAGTCTGAAAACCTTTGTCAAACTTTGGCTTGACACGTTCGTAACTCCGAATACTTAATTCAGAAACCGGCCCTTAGTCAATAGGTTGAGTATGACTAGCAGCCCTCAATGTGCCAAACGTAGTGGCCATTACAATTTAATAACAAGCTAGTGGCAACATAATTCCACAACTACCAAAATTTAGGTAAACAGCCCCCACTCCCTAAATAAAACCACGAAAAATATAAAAAAGCCAGCAAATAAAAAAGGGCAACTAGTGATGTTACGCAAACAGGGCTGTGCAACATAAAAGTTTATGTGGGGCCGTAAAGACCCGCGCGATCCGCGGTGATATCAACAGGTAAGCATTTTAGGGTTATTGCTGATTTTTTACTACAATGTGTAACGTAACTTGTGGGGTTAATGTCTTGAAGTTAATGTGGCGATTTTTTATCGAAACTTTATACTTCCATCTGTTTTTCCGCCTTCTGTCGCAGTTTCTTTTGATCGCCATACCTGCAAAAATACCTTCATAGGTACCTCAGACATGGCGGTCGATGGCGCGTTGTGTTTCACGCGCGCCTCAAAGAGATGTCAGCATAGAAGACGGGGCCCGCTAGAGCCTGAGCCTGCCAGGGTTGCGGAATTTGTTCGAAAGAGTCACCGCGGCCCTGGAACGCAAAGGGCTTTAGAAGGAACACGGATGGGTTTTAGTCAGTAAGAGTCTGATACGCCCTTCCGCTCCACCCAGAGCGGAAGAAGTCATTTGATGATTTCCCATCCTTAAAAAAAAAGGTACCTCAGACAGGGCCATGGACCACTGAATTTCAATTAAGTATTAGGTTTTTTATTTTGCTGCGGAATTGTCTTAAACCTCTCGCACATCTTGAAAAAAAAAACGATATCACAATATTCTAAAATAAAAAAAAAAATGAATTTAGACGGGGTTTATTGTATACAAAACTATTTTATAATCTATACTTCTATATTTACTAATATTATAAATAGAAAAGATTTGTATTTTTGTATGTAACGAATAAACTTAAAAACTACTGAACCGATTAAAAAAAAAAAAATCAGCAATGGATAGCTACATTATCAGCGAGTAACATAGTCTATATTTTAGCCCCGTACTCGCACGGGAACGGGAACTACGCGGGTGAAACTGCGTGACGTCCGCTAGTTAGGTATATAGAGAAATTATAATCTAATCAAGATTATAATTGGTATTAATGTATTATAATAATAGTTATAATTAATAACGTGGCAATGCCGCCAGTCTTTTGGGTACACTTCCAGTCGACAGCGATGCGGATGAATTTTTTGACGCCATATTTTAGGGTTTATTTAGTTAGGAGATTTTATTTTTATTTCTAGTGTATATAGTTAGTTAAGTATTTATGGAATAAACTATACATTACTTCTTAAATCAAGATTAATTACAATCTTACGGAGTTTGCAATTTTCCAGTGACATATTACACTGACAGACGTCGAAAAGCCGTTACCGCTTGGTCTAGAACAGACGATTGTGAAATGTTTGTCCAACACAGGATTCTCCAATGAAAGTTTCGCGCGTCTTCCTTTTTTTTTAATTATATTTTAAATCACGCTTATCGTCCGTAAATTTTTGTCCCGTCTTTTCTCTGGGTTTTAAGAAAGGAAAACTTATATAATATTATAAATACGTAAGTGAGTCTATTTGTTTATTATGCTTTCATGGCTAAATCGCTAAACTGATTTTGATGAATTTTGGTATGGGAACCTGGAGACGGGTACATTTTTTGCGAAAACATATTACATTATCGCGAGCGAAGTCGTGGGGAAAAGTCAGTCTAACAGAAAAATCCTGTGAAATACCCTGTTTACTATCACTTTGTCATTATTTTTGTCACAACATAATCCTTTCCTTCATAGGTACTACATAATATTTATTACATGTACCGGTATTTCTACCGAGCGGTATAAAAGTTTAGTGTAAGCTGTAAACAGGAACGTAAAAGGCACTCTCTCGATGAGTGTTACGTACCTGTCTAAATGTACCTCAAGTATACTTGAAGTATACCCTTTTGCGTGTCTTAAGTTACACAGTTCGACATAAGAAAAAATGCTCCAAATGTCTTAAGTCGGACAGTTACACTTAAGGGCTTGGTCAGGATTGGACGATAAAAATCTGTGGTAGACACGCAAAAGGTTAACGGAGTATACCTGAAGTAATACATTTTATTGCTGAAAGTTGGCATCGCTGCTTTGATGTTGTTCAAAGAAACATTGGTGTGTAAGTGTTTTTAACTTGTTACGTGTATTTGGTTACATAAATATGGGATAAACATTAAAGTTGAATCTTAATTGATTGGTTGAATGTTCGTGTATTTAAGAAGTTAGTTTTTTCTTTAAGATTTATTCCATAATCCTGGTCATTAGGACCGAAATCCAATACAGTACAGGCATTAGTCCGCTTTTTTAGTGTTTTTTTACTACTGAGAGATTAAGGTCTTAATCAATAAATAAAATAAATGTAGGTTCGAATATAAGCTGATGTGATTGGTTCATTGATTTATCAACAACGAATAGCATGGCATGACTTGTGTCGCATCGATATATTCTGTCTAGAAACCTAACTGACGAGACAATGTCATAATGATTCCGTTTTGAAAAAAGGATACTAATATGCATCTTGTATAGCTCCGTCTGCCTCCTACATCGGAATTGTGATGGTTTGATGGCCCTGGTACTAGCCACTACACTGCCGAGCGCAAAGACAAGCACTCTTTCCTTTGGTTCCATTTTTATGGGAAAAGCTCGCCACTCTATGCCCAACCACTACAACTCCTGAAAGCCAGAATCAACAGTGGCGACCCCCACAAAAACTTCAATCTCCAGAAAGCGAGTTAATGAAGCTCAACGTGTCCTGGAGAAACGATTCAACTGTCTTGAATCCTTAAATAAATCAGAAAATAACAGCGGCACGGCTTTTGAGATCAAAATCATGTATTGTAAAATACTTTGCATACTACTGTATAAATTCAAGTTTACTTAATTAGTTTGATTTACTTATTAATGCTTGAGTTTATTTGTTTTTGATGGCATAATGGAGTGTGCTAGCTAACAAGTGTCAATTAATTTAATTGATTTACTTATTAGACATAAAATTTTATGTGTCATGTTTTGTAAACTTTGCATACTGCTGTATAAATTCAAGTTTTTATAACTTAACAGACAGATGTGTTGCTGGGGAGTTTGTTGCGCCACTTCTTCTTCCCAGCTAGGAAGTGGTGACAGTGAAAACACTAGGAAGTGGTGATGGGCGGGCGTTTTGGGGGACTGTCTTTATATAGAACTTTGACGTTCAAAAAGTGCTGGCACTCAGGCTAATTTGAATAAATGACTTTTGATTTTGATTTTTTGATTTTGAAAAAGAAAAACTATTTAATTGCCACTAAACGACATACCCATACATTATTTTATTTTACTTAGGTAAACTAAACCCTAAACGATAGTGTTAGTAGTTCTTAAATTATATAAGTAAAGACACGTTAAAAACGATAAGAAAAAAAGTAAGAAAAGTATGAGTAAGGTATAAATAAAGGATTGTAAATACCTGTCCTGATACTACATCAATAGTGGCGACCAGCAGATCAACACCTCTAGTACTTAATGCAATGTGTAACAACCACTAAACCAATACTTACTTACCAAGTTACAAATCAACCTGCTTCCGAAACAAATTCAAGCAACAAAGATCCAAGAGTCCACCCTTCCCACCACCACCCATCCGTTTATCACATCCCACATTTGCATTCCATTTCATTTGCCATCCCCCGGACACTTTTATACCTTTTTTACTGTATTTTTATTTTTATTATATCGAGCTTTTCAAGGGTTGAATAGTTCTTTTTTAGGTTTACGAGTGGCCAGGAGTGTATTTAGATTTTTGGGGTTAGATTCACTTTTTATGAGGGGTGATCTAAGTAATAGGAAGTGATTTGAATGGGAATTCGTTGATTTTGTTACTTGGGTCAAGTTATAGTGTTATTGGGTTTGTGGATTGAAATTCCTTGCTGATTTGTTTAGTTTATTACTTGAATCAGTAGGTACAGAGGTACTATATATTGGTATATAGTATAACTGTGAATATAACAGTTGGGCTAGAAAAATTTCACGATATTTCTAGGGTTTCTTGAAGAGTTGAGCTAAGACTTCCCACTCATTACACCCTGTACTACCCACATGGTAGATGTCCCACCCATACGCACAAAACGCCTTGGGAATACTTTAATTGTGCGTACAGCAAAAGAGTAGAATTCTCTCCTGAAGTTTGTGTTTCCTGATAACAACAATCTAGGGGTCTTCCAGTCAAGAATTAATACTTCAGGGCTACTCGAAAGTTGACCACATCATCGCTTTCTATCAGGTGAGTTTGTGGTCAAAAGCGAGCCTTTAATTAACAAAAAAAAAACATGTACAACACCTAAATAAACACAGATCAGTCGTTCAATAAAAAGCCGATTACAACGAAGAGCTTATTGCCGGAACCGTAAAATCATTTCCCAAATTCCCACCACCTACACTAAAATTAAACACCTACATTAAATAAAAGCAATTGCAACTCCCCCGGTATAAAGGTCGTAATTGTTCTACGCGACCGCAACCGCAATGGCGTTACGTTGTCAAACTCATGTTCACACATGACGCCCGGTCGCGTCATTGACAAATATTACTAACATGACTTGTAGTTCTGTGAAATGTTGAGCTTCCCTTGGGTTTGGGGTGTTAACGACACCGGATTGATCGGAAAACAATCACTTTGGGGAAATATCGAAGATTTGAACTCTGAAACGCGTTTTCTTTTAAGATATTTTTTTTTCATAAAATACGTACCTATGTAACAAGTACTTTTTTTTCGAGAAGTGCCATTTTACTTAGCTGAATGGTTAATTAGTCAATTGTCACATAATTTTATTTCGAGGAAAAATTATGACAGTTTCACAGCTTTGCGTAGAAAATAATGTCAAACAGCCATATTTATTACGCAAAAAAAAACTTATATGACGATTAAAAACTCGGCTCTTAATGTAAAACCAATTTAACCTTATAGTGTTAATTGCTGCGAAGATCCTGTGGCTCTAAACAAAGTGACATTTTATCAGCGACAACGACTGTTAAAGTACAAAATTTAAGAATTGACATGCGGTACCAAAATGTGACACGGATTGGTTTAATAAAAGTTTTTTGATTATGATCAAAAAACTTTAATATTAATAATAGTTCTTTATTATCAGGCAACTAAGGCCCTAGATGAAATACACAAATTAAACATACAAAAAATAAATAAACTAATACATATTAATCTTGCTTAAAACATAACTTAAACTAAGACACCCGAAGTGACGGCGACGAGTTACGCAATGACACCAATCTGTGTTTATTTAGATAATTACATTAGGATTTACATTCCTAGCTTAAAGTACTTCACATACGTCAAAGCTGCACAACATGAAGCTCTTCCCTTGGCAATCAAAGCGGATCCACAAACGTTAGCTCTTAATACGTACGTCTGTCTGTACGCCTCACTACTGCTGGTTAATACAACACATCTGTATCCCGCTGCGCTAGTGAAATCCACTGCGGTTGTTAGGGCCGGGCTAGATTTAAACGGAGACCATGCAAAGTCGGTATCTCTTTCGAGTTTTAGTGACTTCGAAAATATGTAGCTCTAGAGGAAGTGCCATTCTTTGGGCGATAACGACTGTCCAAAGTATTTGAGATTGACCACGTCACATTGAACTTTTGTTCAATTTTTGTCGCTTAATGTTACTTTATCGAAACCCTCTTAAGACTCTAAGAATGGGCAATACCCTCAAAATAGTACAGAGGCTATTGAGGCACCCATTTTTAAAAACTACATTCATGTATTTTTTTCAGCAAAGGCTGGCATCGCTATCAAATGACTGGATATGGACTTTCCTTAGAATACAGTAAATGCCATCGGAAAAAAAATCGGGCAAAACATGCTTTGGGAAGAAAATAAAATTGAAAACCGACTTTTGCTCACTACGTCCACTATTTTCAACTGCATAAGTGTATCTCTGCCCTAATAGCAAAAAGACTACCCAGAGGTCAAAGCGGTTAACAAGTAAATACGATAAAGCAACTACCATCTTAAGACAGTTTAATTTATTCTGGAGTAACGTCTAATTGCGATACAAATACTATTTTGACGCTCAAATTATTTTATCATGTGTTCTATTAATAATCGGAATAACTAGAGATTAAAGAAAAGTATTGGTACTTTTCGATTAACTTAACTAATATTACAAAAGCGATAATGAGTTTGTTTGAACACCTTCACGCCTTAATTGCTTAACAGATTTTGATGAATGTTGGAAAGAGATAGATAATAAAAGATGGATAATCTATATTATATAATATATATAGCTTTTTATTGGATCAGCGGATGTCACGCAGTTTCCCCCTGCGTAGTTCCCGTTCCCGTGGGAGTACGGGGATAAAATATAGCCTATGTTACTCGCTGATAATATAGCTATCCATTGCTGAAAGAATTTTTTAAATCGGTCCAGTAGTTTTTAAGTTTATTCGTTACATACAAAAATACAAATCTTTCCTCTTTATAAAATTAGTATAGATAACAGCTATTTGAATTATATTGACACCAAAATCACAGAACCGATACAATATTGTTCGTTGACAGCAGAGTGAGGGAAGTGTCGCCACCTAGCGTGTAGACACAAAACAAATAGGGCTACGTTCCAACTTAACATACTCCAATCAACATTGCCTTTTGCGAAGTATGTTCTGGTTAGCTTTGAGCTCCCCGTCTAATAAGGCTAAATATTTTAGCTGTATCGATTACCACAGCTCTGTAACCTAATAAATAAGGCGTTTGCGAATACCATTTACGAGAATAATGTAATCATAAATGACTATTACAGGTCACAGGAAAGTGTATCTTGCTTTATTGCTTTTGTTATGTCCATTCTTTCATTACCATCATCAATTCAGGCGAAAGACGTCTACTGCTGGATATAGTGCTCCCAAACTGTCGCCACACCAACCGGTCCTGTACGTTTCGCATCCATCGGATTCCCGCGGCCTCCACCAGGACATCGGTCCACCTCGTGAGAGGCCTTCCATCGCTTCGTTTTTCGGTACATAACCGCCATATAGATCACCTTATGGGAAGCCAAAACATTTACATGAAGACAAAATCTCCCAATTCGCCTACAAGGTGTTCTATTCACAGCAAGGACCACACAGCAAAGTGACGATGTCTTTGCCGTATCCTGGTGTGTAAAAGGCCACCCGGTACCGAAACCAGTACATCACACTTAAAATGGGCCCTCTGAGTAACCCTACATGTACACTGCACTTAAAATAATTCCAAGCGTCATTTAAACTAATACTGGGCTAAAAGGACCGGCGCTTGTGTTTGGTGTTGCCAACTTAGAGATGGCATAAATACCTACCTATCATGTGTATAATTGAAAACTTGTATGGCATGAACTATGCAACATCAAACATTTTAAGTATACTGTATCTATAGCAGAACCAGGCTTTTAGGTAATTTATTATTTTAAGATGAAAGAAGAACGACACAACCTGCCAATTTTGATTCCTTTAGCACATGAACGACAGCAACTTCAAGCCTGATGGCTCAAACTTTTTCTAATTTTATTGGAGACCAAACCAAACCGTGGAAGACTGAAAAAAACATTTTACAATTTTCTAATGCATTATAAGTTTTTTTTTCTTTATTGTACACACAATACCTACATACAAATAAATACAATAGGATAGGATTGCTTATGCCCAAAGGCGAGCTTAACCCAGCATAATGTTCTTTTATTGCAAACTTCTGTGCTATTGATAGATTTGCAAATGAGTACGGTATACATTAAGTGCACAAGATAAAAGTTAACATTATTTTTACCTTATTTTTTTCTTAACTTTTCCAAAATTTTAAAGTAGTGCAACACTGATCAGTCGGTAAGTCAGTACACTTCCATAAACAATGCCATTAGTGCGGGCGTTACGCGGCGGATTTTAAATTTGGAACGCGCGCCGCCATTCGTCATGTCGCCGCCGCGCCAGCGACATGCCGCGCGCCGACTCAGTTACAACAGGAGTGGATGATCTTGATACATTCGCAAAGTAACTACTTTTAAAAAAAATAAAATATAAAGTGTTTATTTGAGCCAAGTACAACGCATACCATAAAAAGCTTATTAAAATTAGTGACTTACGCTGCTGACAAAATCGGAAAAATAATGTAACAAAAAAAATATAACACCTAATGAACTTACAATGTATGTTAGGTGACAAGCAGGTTGGCTGTGACAGTGAACTTATATCACTATCACAGCCAACCACTTCTTATAAAATAATTTTATTTATGTACTGGAAATGAACGGACTGTGTAAAGCTTCTTTCCTTGTTTTTTTACTCGACCATGTTGGAAACTTGAGCCGTTCCATTGAATTTTCAAAATGTTGAACATGAAAACGTGATTGATAAGAAAAATGTGCCAAAACAATTAAAATACACGCACGATAATAACGTGACCAAAGTGTTTTTCCCCTGAAAACATGACGTGCCTTAACATGTTCGTAATTTTATCGACGCAAAATATAACTTTTCCGCGAATTTTAAGTACTTAATCCCAACCACTTTGATTGATTAAATAATGACTAAATAAGCCTCCAGATTAAAAAAAAACTGTCGTAAATATTAATCGGATTTATGATATGAAATCAAAATGATTAAATCAGAATTATTAATCAAATTTGATTTTATAAGTAGATTATCTCTTGCTGACAAACACCGAATGAATATTCTGAAAGATGCATAGATTTATTTTTATATAAATACCATATCTATTCATTTGACAGCCTGTTTCAGCTGTCAATTTTACTAATTGTAATAAAACAAAACAGAAAATGAAAAACATGGTCACTACTTGAACTATTAAATTAAAACGACTAAATTACATATAATCACTGTAGGTGTGCATGTAAACCAGTCAGCTCACATAAATATACTGGTATTCATCAACTGATTGTTATCAATAATTGATTTTATCTTTGTAATTCACTAAATATGTGTGTCATACTAACTTGCTTTATTTTCAGTATCAAAGTACCTAAAACATTGCAAGTATCAAAATACGTTGGTCGCAGTACATTCCTTGTGACTAATGACGTCATGTGTCCCGCACAGCGATCGCAAGCGCAAATGACTCGCGATGAATTTAAAATTGGAACTTTGCTAACGAGGGAGGTGGGGCATGTTGCAGATTTGTGAGTTATTGTCGCCTTGTGGCCTGGAACAAACAACGTGAAACAACAAGTATTGCTTTTAAAAAGATTCTCTTGTTATTTTGCTTTTTTCAATTATTTACAATATGTTTAAGTGCACCCAAGGTAGATAGTTCAAGCTTATAAATTGTAATATCTTTATCTATGTATTGCCGTATTTTATTTCCCTATCGCTTTCGGTTCCGGATTGGCAATGCTTATCTTATAGTCGTTGTTTTCGCTTTTCATTCAACGAATTCTTATTTTCTAGTGAAACTTTTTCTTTCAATTTATTTTACCTTTCGCATGTGAAGTAACTTTTTTAACTCAGACACTTTTTTCACCTTCCAGTTCCAATTAATAACGATCTTTCTGTAACTGTCCATATAGGAAAATACTGCGTAAAAATATACGCAGTGTGTGAATCGAATAGCCTCATCATCGTCATTTCAGCCGAAAGACATCCACAGCTGAACATAAGCCTCTCTTCATATCAAGAGAGAGAGTTAAAACTGTTATATAAGTCCATCAGTCACTAATTGCTTTGGATATAAATACCTACTACATCCTAAATTACGCCCTAATCAAATCAAAATAAACTCACAAACAGCTAAGTCCACCGCACATTTCCCGCCAACTTAGTGGCCGGCCATCTTGGAAAACAGACGCCATCGCAGTCGGATGCGTTTGAATTTCGAAGCAGGGTTCCCAACCCTGCAGTTTTATCTTTAGATAGGCACACACGGGACAGTGTACCTTTATATTACCTCTTTATTAGGAAAATCTTTATTAGATAAATATGTATTTGTGTACAGATCATTTTAAATACAATAACTCCGTTCCAAATTCAATAGTTTCTAATGTTTCCTTGTCGTATTGAGATAAATGAGTTTACAATTTCAAGCGATATTATTATGAACGGCTTTTGCAACCTTCCGGTCACAGAAATCTCCTCAGTTTCGGCCCCAACATCAATAGGTACGCAAGCACTATCTATTTTATGAGAAAATGCAATAATTTGTATCGGGACATATTTAAAATATATCATACATATTGAGATTAACCTCCAAATTCGTTTCGCTAGTCTGGTTAAAAGTTTATTATCATATGTTTTTCTTTAAAAAACATTAAACTACTTTATTAAAAAAAACGAATATTAAAAGCTAAATGTTAATAGCTTTAGGTAGTTAAATTCACAGTTTTCTAGAATACTTTCAAAGCCTACATGCAGGGTTTTCTCTAGGATAAAGTTGGCAGCCCTGTTTCGAAGTTAAAAATACACGGACAGTGGCGACGCGGGTGGCCGTCAGAAAGATCAATTATTGTCTATTAACACTCTATGGCCAGGAAGCTCTAGTGTATACAATGATGTTAGCTGACTCTGTCGCGATGTCTATGGTTGGGCTTTGATTTTCGAATTAATTTTTTGTGCGTCATTCTTGTTGGTAGTTATAGTCGTACGTAGCCTAATAGGCATGGGAAAGATGGACACTTTATTCTGTTTCCAGTCCAAAGTCCAAAAATGCCTGTTTTCATACAAAACAGACGGACAAGAGAGTCATCTTATAAGGGATCCTTTTTTACCTTTTGAGGTACGGAACCCTAAAAAGGCATCAAACACAGAAAAAGAGCGCGTTTTGAACAACACGCGAGCGTACTGCAGTTGGTAGTTTAAATACAAATTCCAGGATATTATTCCGGAATTTTTGCCATGTCTTTGTCTCAAGTCAGGGAAGTCAAAGATAAAAAATAAGATCATAAAAAATGGAAAAGAAAAGGATTCGTGATTATTTAAAGCACTGAAACGTAGTCGCACACACTGAGCCTGATAAGAAAGCTCAAAGCCTCAAAGACAAAATATTTCTAAAATTAAATAAACGAAAAGTGAAGAGGTCTATTAATGGTGGTCTTTCTCGACGTGATCCAAAAGTTCAAAATCTATGGGATTAAAGAATCACAAACACTATAAATATATGACAATCGTTATCGCTGTCTTGAGCGAAGAGCTGGCTAAATAATAACAGACACGATATTCGAGGAGATAGTCGAGGTTAAGCAGCGAATACCGAGGTCGGTCCGTGGATGGGTGACCAGGCATTACATACCGAGTCTCCAGTATGTGGCTGGTCACAAGTCATTTACAGCCGTTGTGGATAGTCAGAAGACAGAAAAACTGACACCAGTCTTGCCAAGGGGTACCAGTCGGATTCCAGTCAAACTGGATGCAGCTGAGTACCAGTGTGTGACCTCTATAACTCAGTACTGGCTGTGTAATCCGAGTCCAACATAGATGAGAAAAGGCTAGGCAGGTTGATTCACAATTCTTATAGCTGGTAGAAAGTTACTGTGTGAACCAAAGATTATGATCAAAATTTATTTTGTTCAACCCTCAATTAACGAAGGAGACGGTATCGGTCGGCATCATCACAATATTCACAAGGTCCCCATGTGGGAGGCCAGCCTATCTCCATTTACTTGAAGCACGTCAAAGTTCATAGATAACTGAATTAGATTAATTAACCGAAAAGGCAAAATCAATTACTGCTTTCCTGGAAATCTTAATCAAGACCTTTAGATTTGCAACCGCGCTTATTACTAACACTATCTTAGTAGAACACTGCCGCGCTAGCGATATCAGCAGTTAGTGCAATTTTTGACAAAAAGAGTTAAATATTGATCCCGAATCAGCGTAATAAGCTCTACCAGATGACCAGTCAACAAAATATGATATATAAGATTGTAAAAGGATCATCAAAATTGATGTCCCAAGAATGAAACATTAGTTTTATCGTGAGCCAATTTTGCGATTGCTCGTTGATGAAAGGTACCTGGCAAAGTTGTTTGGTTCGTGATAAACATGTCTTAAGATGTTAGGCCGATGGTAGCATGGATCAGTTTTAAGTAAAGCTAAAGCCACCACTCCAATCGACCGACGTCGATCAATTTCTTTATTCGTTTGGTAGCTTATTAAGCTTCTAAATCGAACGACGGAAGGCTATAATTAAGTTGGTACTTATTACCAACCCCTGCCACTCCTGAAAGCTAGAATCTACAGTAGCGACCACCACAAAAACGCTGATACAATGAAGATCGGCGAGTTACGGAGAAACGATTAAACTGTCTTGACTCTTGATCTACTACTTGTAATTATTTAAACTATTCGGTTGCCTACTCACCACGTACTATACCTACATGGTGCCATTTTGTACCCGACAAAACAAAGTCGTTTCTTCTAAAGATCAATTGAGATCATTACTAGGATAACAGAATATTTTTAATTATATTATCTAGCCTGCATTGTCCCATTGCTCATCAAAGGCCCCGTCCATTCCTTCCATTGTTCCCGGTTCAGTGCCACTTCTTGCAAATTCCTTAGGAAGATATTTTATTCGTCTCACCATCTTCTTCGCGGTATATATCAGAATAGCTATACCGGTCTTGGATGTTTGCTACTCAATCACGTCATAATGTCTGAACGGATCTTGATGAAATTTGGCACAGAGGTAGATTATAGTCTGGAATAACACATAGGATACTTTTTATCCCGGAAGTATCTTCTCTTGGGATAATCACGTTCACGCGGGTGGAGCCGCGAGCAGCAGCTAGTAAGATATAAATTGATATTTAATATCGGCAAACCCGAGATGATGCCTACTCAGTCAAAATTAGGTTAACTTAATTAACATTCGATGATCATACGATGGCGATTCAGTTCTAATTATAATTCTAAAAAATAAAACAGGAAAAAAACAAAAGAATTCCGTTCAGCCATTTTGTTGATACGCTATTGCTATTTAAAGAGTATGCTACTCTAATTAATCTTAATTACGTTTTTGACCAGATTGTGATGACCTCTACTTGTGGTTTGACTTTTGAAGATGTCAATAGATGACAAGGGTCTTTGTGTGGTGGTTGGTCTCGTGTCACGCATTGACTCAGCGGAACCACTAATGAAGAAATACAGAAGTCTCATAGCGTGTCGGTAAATCTCAAATAATACTGAAAAAAAGAAAACTGCGTTCTCATACAAAATGAGACACGTTTTAAGACCAAAACCATAACAAAAGTATAAAATAGGATTATGTTAAAAAATGTTGCAGGTCCGTCATCAAGTTTTTTTTATATTTTATTAGTAAGAACAAAATTCTTAATAATTAATTGCGATCTAGCCTAAAAGACTAATAAAAAGCAATTTAACTTTAACTTAATACATATGTTACGTGATAGATTATGTTAAAACTTAGAATAGTGTCCATTTGCATCAAAAGTTTTGGAACAATTCACTAAGCACACTTGAGGGAGCAGGCCTGAACGACGTTGTGCTATGTTACTTACAGATGGACATATCATATTATATTTATTTATCTGCAATCTTCATAAAGAATTAATTATAAATAATATTTTATTGTTAATAAAAATTGCAGAGAAGTTTTTCATTCAGACAAAAAATTACTTTTAAATTAGATATTATAAAAATAAGCAAATAAAAAAGTTAATAATATTTACGAGCGATATACTGAGACTGGGAAAAATTACCCAAAGCCCTGGCTGAATTGCCAATTGGAAGGGCAATGCTGATTCTTTGAGCCGAAAACAAGGCCAGGTATTTTTTTCTCAACTGAAAAAAAACTTTACAAATTATTGTGATTGTTCGAAGTAGGCCTTCTGCAGTTCCAATTCTGTTTTACGACCCAAATCTTACATTGGCATGTTAATGACACTCATTGCCCGCCAATCAGTTTAGCGTCAGGCGTTTGCTGTTCACATTATGCGATGTGTCGTGCTAAACAGCCGCCATCTTGGCACGTGTCTAAGGGCATGTGCCGACGATACACTTTGATAGACCTACCTAATGAAGGTGAACACGAGTGGGTTTAGTCAGTAACAGTCTGACATTCCCAGGGAATCATTTGATGATTTCACATCCAAAAAAACCTAACTAAGTTTTTCGCGTTTAAATCTCAACCGATGGAAAGCAATGATGAGGTTCAAGATAGAGCAAGCTGGCCTAGACCTAACGTAATCACCACTCTTGCCTCGAGTAGGTTTGTAGCTATCAGGAAACACGGACTCCGGCAGGGAATTCCAATTCTTAGCTATACACACAGTGAAATGATTCCCAACACGTTTTGTGCGTATGGGTGGGATGTCCACCATGTACCGGTGGCGATTCCAAGTCATCTTCATGTAGTAGAAAGTAGATAGATCACTTTTGCTAGTTTCTCCGCTTACTTCTTTTTAACCAGTGTGTTAGAGTGTGAGTGTGTGTGTATGTTTGTTACTTCTTCACGCGCAAACGGCTGGACCGATTTATATGAATTTGGTATAGAGATTGAGTCCTGGGAAAGGACATAAATGATAGTTTTTATCCCGGGAGTATGTTCCCTTGGGATAATTTTCGACAACCACGGGCGGCAACTAGTACCTATGCAATAAAAAAATTACATAATTTGCTTCGTGATGGTATGCATGGTTGCACGTTTCGGACACCTTTGATAAAAAATTATACGCCTACTATGGCCTACATATTATTATGATATGTTACAAACGTGCATGAATGTAAGCCTCATAACTTTGCAACATTAGTACATTTTTTACTGTGAAAACCTAATTTGTTTTTTACGATTCGGAGCTTTTAAATCCGCAGCTGTCACTTTTCCTGCCAGGGTTGCGGAATTATTAATTATTATTAATAAAGGGCATTTGGAGGAATACGGGTAGGTTTGAGTCAGTAAGAGTCTCCCTCCCGCTCCGCCCACAGCCGAAGGAGTCATTTGATGACTTCCCACAATTCCCACCCAAAAAAAAGATGTACCTAATTTTGAAAATTCCTTAATTAGGTACCTACCGATTTTATTTGAGCAATAATAATGATTGAAGACAAAACAAAACACAGTATTAAAGATAATAAATCAATTTAAAAGAATACATAAACAGGATAAAAGTAAAAAACAATATAGATGGTGCGGATGATTTCAAAGTAAATAATGATAAATTAGAACAATTAACGCCAAATTCATCAAAATAATCACACTAATAGATAAAGATCAACACAATCAGATGAGATAAAAATGATATTAATAAGTTATTGTACGAAAATGGATAAGATAATGGTCTGTTAAATTATAGTTTGACATAATGATGAAGCAGCACGTGTAGACGTGGAAAGATAGATAAAAGTAAACCATGTTAAACATTTCCAAAACCAAAATACACCAAAATGATGTCACAACTATATATTACTAGGTTTTTTTTTTAATTTGTTAACATAGGTAAAGAAATACAGGTCTTATGTTTGATGAACAGAGCGCTATGTTATGCCAGGAGGCGTACAAATATGGTGTACCAGCTTAAATAAATCTAGCTGAGGATTACATAAAAAAATACTTAAAACATTTGAAAAACATGCATAATTAAGGTATTAAATTAGAAATATATTTAACAATTTGTTAATCAATACTCCAATATAGGGGTCAGTCCTAAATGAGGAATTAATAAAATGTCAAAAAAAAAAAAAAAAAATTAAAATGTCAAATTTGGTTAATGTCAAGATAAATAAATTGATAATCTGTACCAAAATAATTAAAAGTGTCAAATTTAGGTAACGTCAAAATTAATAGGTACTTCTAAGCCTAAATTAATTTGTCATTTAAGTATTCGTCAATTTTATAATAACATTTATCAATTAAGAACAATTTCATTTTTTTCTTAATTTGTGTGGGTTTTAAATCTTTTATGGCGTCTGGAATTTTATTATAAATGTGTGGAGCCATACCCAGGACACAGACTCAAAGAATTTTTGTACTGACTACGGATTGGAACTTCCTACAATTGTAATTCGTGCAAAAAGGTTGGGATTTGTTTTGACGAAGATACTAATTTCGAACATGTATATCGCCGGCAGCGTAAGTAATTGTAATGATTTAAAGTACGGTGCACAGCTGTCATCTGTTTTCATACTACACATGGCTCTAATGCACCTTAGGTATACTTTAACTTCAACCTTCACATACAACTTCAATAGGGATGTTGCCTGGGTTAGAATAAATATGATTCTATTTAGTCCGTCAGCTACATTATCGAAAAACATTGGTTGGTTTTTTATTATATCAAATCAATAAAATACGAAGATAAAACGCATCAAACATAAGGAGTGGGGGCTTGTAACGTCATTTTCCAGTAAATGTATATTGTAAGTGACGTCACACGAGTTTTCAACGGACTGTATCGTCTTCATTTTTTGTTTACGTGACAAAAGAAAAAATACGTGTCCAATATTTTTTGGAATCTACTTCACGGATGAATTCGATTTTTTAGTCAAATACCCTATTTTCCGAAAGGAAGAACTTATGTAGTTAAAAGTAAACAAGACATAAAAGCTTGTTTAAAAAAAATTAAAAGAACTAAAAAGTAAAAAATAACTTAATTCCGATAAGAACGGAACACAACTACTAAAAATAAACTTAAAAAAATGTCGTTCATCTAACAAACCTTTACTGATACTTACACTGCTTGTAAAAACATTACACGTGCAAAACCGTTGACTAACTCCATACTCCAGTCTCAACAATTATCATTATGAAAACGTCCAAAGGTCCAAAGAAACAAAAACTACAATTTAATTCTTATGAGTGCCGGAATCATGGTGAATAATGATGTTTGTGCGTGCTGCTCCGGTGTTGGATAAGGAAGTGATCACTGATCAGATTTCACGCCTCATTGGTACGACTACTGAGGACCAATTTTGGGAGCTCGGTTGTTTCTTTTTCTGATCCCAACTTGTGGCCCTGGGATGGTCAAAGAAATCGTAACTGATGGTCCTAGGCTGGTGACAACTGTTGTTTGTCAGATGATAGAAATAATTGATCTTCAAAAGCAAAAAAAAGCAAAAAAGCATTCAAAAGATCTTTTGAATGCTCGGCCACACCATTGCCTAGGCGAATGAAACTGAGTTGCCATACTATGTATGTAGATTTAATTATTTAAAACTTCATTTACAAAATTACAGTGGCTGACCTAAACTTACACTAACTATTACGAAGTTCTTTCATCAGTTATCATTTTGGTATCTACCATCTAATGGTATAATAAGCCAATTCATTAATAGATTCTAATACCCATATTTTATTAGAGTCAGTTGTATTAACGCTAACTAATAATCTTCTATTTAAGAAGAGACTATCACCAAAGATCTCGGATGATACTATTCTTCAGTGTTTATTCAGTATATCTCTGCAGACTATGACCCTTTCATCACCTGTACACGCGAGGACTTAATGACTGCGTCAGCACATAACGTTATTGTAGTTAAATAAAGAGTAAAAAGAAAGTATATTTTGCCATCAACCCGTTAAGAAGACGAATTATTCTTTGCCATCTTGGTGTAGTACCAAGATGGGAAAGATTCTTCGCAAAGTGCCAGAATAATCAATAAGTAATGATGTTTCTTTTTTCTTTTTTTATATAAACGTTGCCCCACACTAGGAATTTCTCCTGTATCGTGGGTGCGTTAACAAACATACAAATTCACATACACAAACAGCCAGACCCGGAACAACTATCTGTAGGCCATACAAATATTTGTTCCATGCGGGAATCGAACCCGCGACACGCAGCGCAGCAGTCAATCGCTCAACCACTGCGCCAACCGTGTCGTTTATGCGTGCACTGTAACAGGGAAATGATTAGATTCTGAGGTGTCAGTAATGATTGTGTCACGAGCTCTATCATTATCGTGTCGGTGTAAGGCTGTCGTTGAATTGATAGATAAAACATCGATGGCTATAGATTGGCTGTTGAAATGTTTGTAAATAAATAATCAAAACAAATAAAAATCATGACTCCATTAAAGATCCCTTATGTGTCAGTGCCATCATGATTCCGTTGTGAGAGAGAGACAGATCTGTGTAGGTGAAGCTGCATGCCCATTATCCAGGTACCCTCTGTGAGATAGTTAGTAATACCAAGGCGTTGCTAGCCTTATGGAGGAGCTGGGGTGGATCGAATGGCAAATTTGTCCCACCTGCACGCAAAATACGCGCGCAGTTGCGGAAACCAGCCCGATTCACGTACATTACATGCCCATTGCCCATTTAATTCTTGAGTGTTAATGTAACTGACCATTGATATAATTTTGTCGTCTCCAAGACAAATTTCCTTCCTCATTTGCTCAGCTGGAGACGTGCCGTACCAAATGTATTTCTAATGAAGCAGCAAGAGGTAATTAACCTGATACGCATATAATTTAGTACGATTAGATGTCTACGATATTTCTGTCACGATACCAATAATTAGAATGACAATATTAAAGATGTATTAGTAGAAAAGACAAAGTCATTAGCTAAAGCCAATGACTTTAGTCATTTGCAGGTCTAGTCTCACGTAGGCTGTAGCTACGTGATGAAAATATTGTATACGATGCACTATTTGATTCGGATTATCGTTAATAGATTTGTTAATGAGTTCGTAGTGATACTACAAGGAAATATTGAAGGATGTTTATTTGTTTTTATCGGCTAGAAATTACATCGAGGTGTGAATAACGTTTCTGTGTCAGACTTGGATTTATCATTATATGTGGTTCTGTGCATTGCAACAGCTATACTGCGATCGCCAACCCGATTCTGGCAACCCCCCCCTTGGGTAAGGCCTATGTCTAACAGTGGACGTCTTTCGGCTGATATGATGATGATGACTTTCCTTCTTTACTGAATGAATCCATACTTCCACACTTAGTTAAACATACGAAATTAACTGTGTTCCATAACAACCTTGATAAATTCTGGTAAAGAGATAGATTGGATCTTGCTTGATAGCATCCTAAGAGTACGTTCCCTTCGGATAATTCCCGAAATTTGCTCGGATGAAACCTCTGGCACAAGCTTGTGCCCTATAAACCTAAAAAGTTCCTCCGAAGTGACAAGAGGCCCTAGACAAAGTGACTGCTTAAAACCATTGTCGACTGTTTCAAGTCCAAAATATTTGGGAGTGACTACGTTCCATTTCAGTAGCGTGTGTGAATTTTTGACGACAGTTATTGCTGATAAAATATAATTTTGTCTAGAGCCTAAACCCTCGTGTCAGTTAAAGTTTAGCTTAGCTTAGCTTACCATGCTCGACTCTATTGTATCTAATATTCTTCCGTATTGTGAGGTCCGTCATGTATTCAATAGCACAGTACTATAATTGTTTTATGATTGGCGGGTGCCGCGAAATCATCGCCATTGACAGCTTATACATCTCAAATTATATTCCAGTTAAATTATTATGAGTCATGGTTAATTTTATTGAGATTGATTCTTGAACTTTTGTGTAGTTGATTACAGCTTCTACTATTCTGAGTTTCGATGTGGCACAAGATATTTATTCAAAATGATATTGGATATTTAGTTGCATCTTAAATGTTTGTACCCATCAGTGACTGCCATAGAGTATGATGAAGTAGCTGATGAAGGATCGCAGTACAGTACCTTCAGCGCAGTCAAAGTTGCTATTGATATCATTTTCATTCATGTTCAAGAACCCTAAAGGCGAACGGAAGATACTCCCAAACACAGCGTCAGTGTTAAGCCCCTTCACAGAATATACCTACCTTTCATGAGTTAAGGAATCCAAATAATGAATAACAAAGATATACTGTTCGACCAAAAATTTAAAAAATCATGAAATGGAGAAGGGACGTGCTGCAATACTCCCCGATGATGAAAAAAAATGCATGTTCAACATCTATAACTGCTATGGCCACAGTACTCCTCCGCTCATCATAATGTGTGGCCTACACGTGAGACTGCAAATCTCTTTAGAAGAATAGAGGCCGTATGCAGCCGCAGAGGGTGACGGGTTAATATCTGGGCACTCCAGCGCCCTGGTCAAAGGTAGCTGCAGAACACCTTGTGGTTTTAGTCAGTAAGGATATAACAGAACCGTGCGAGGCCAACATTCAAGAAGATTTCCACACGTTAAAAAATATGCCTAGAGTATTAGCGATGAAGTACAGAAGCTCCTGCAAACATTTTTAGTTGGAAATCCCCACAATCAATCTTCAACTGCTCTACATATATCCTGATTACGGTTCACCCTTGTTTGATAGAACAACGTTTGATATAATATTACTAAATCGAACAACGTTTAAGAAAATCATCACTTTCTATAATATCGTTTGACAGAATTTTCAGTTCATCGAATATTTATTTGCTATAACAACATTTGCGCTAATGATCAAAAGGTATAATGTTCATTTGATGTAATGTTCAGATGGTATAACCATGTATTTAACACTTAACCAAACCTTAAAATATTCTATGCATGGTCGAGGGTGGGCTTGGTCGTCGGAGCCCCGCCTCGCGGGGCTCCTACTTCTGGGTGGTTTATAAAAAAAATAACCACGAAGGGGATGGCGGAGTCTATTCGCTCGCTTCGCTCGCTCACACGACCCCGCCATCCCCTTCTAACCTAACCTACCCGAGTCGGGGTGCCCTAAAGTCCAGATTGCATCCAGTTTCTCCTGGTAACAATAGTTGATGGTGGCAGGTGTATAGGGTATAAAGAATAAAATTAGTGCATTTGAAAATTCGGCGAAATGAAATTAGTTCAAATAAATAATTACGCTAAATAAAAATTTACCAATGAATTATTCGGTCAAATGAATAATTCTTCGAAATGACTTCATTGCAACTAAAATTCGATTTAGTAATATTATATCAAACGTCGTTCTATCAAACAAGGGTGAACCCCTGATTACAACATCAGATAATCTACAACACACAATTTAATCCTTTAATTCGCGGGACTTAAAAGGCTATACTTCTATCTATCAATCGATTATTTAGTTATCTGATCATTATTATCTACACGCGTAAACAAATTGAATTATTGATTGCCTATGACGTCAGAAAAAGTCATTCATTATCGTTGACACTGTTTACCATAGGTTGGTAGGCAATTCTCCTTATCACTATTTTGTGGACCCATTTACTTGGAAAGTATTTATTTGGATAGCTTCAAAAGCCTGAAATAAATACAAAATAGGTTGAAAAATAAGCCTTCGAAGAGTGTCAATCGATTACATTGATTGATTGAGATTTATTCTATTTCCATTTGAGTGCTTGCAAAATTGTGGATGTTATGCCAAATGTGGGTTTCGACCCATTAATCCCTGTACAAAATGCTTCTGCTATTATTAACTGTAATGTATGAACACTGAAAAGAAAAACTAAGCCTTAACTATAATTACCCCTTTACACATTTTTTATCAATATATGTTGTCTCACTGCTGGGCTAACGCTCCAGAGCCTTCCACTGTTCCCAATGCTCATCATCATCATCATATCAGCCGAAAGATGTCCACTGCTGGACATAGACCCAAAGGTTTTGCCATAATTGCCACGCTTGGCAGGCGGGTTGCCGTACGCAGTGTAGCTGTTGCAATGCACACTGTAGAGAATGCTGCTGCTCATTCTCTGATGAATCCCTTAGTCACCTCTTACGACACCCTCTGGAAGTGATAGAATGTGTGTAGCTATACTAGCTATCTCTGACCAATCTGTCATGAACGCCTCCAAGTCGTCACGCCAGCGTTTCCTAAGCCTTCCTGCAAGGACGCCGAAAAAAAAGCTTTGTCATATTTACGACAAGTTAAGATAAGATAAGATAAGAATTTTATTTTGTAAAACATGAGTAGGTACAGTATATAGGTCTTACAATTCAAATGAGGTAGCTACATGTTTTACCATTTATGGTGTACAAAATAAGTCGCACTAGATAAACAATACAAAAATAAAAATTAAAGAAATTACAATGTCAAAATCTGAATGAAATTTTAATTACAATGTCGAGATTTAATTCAAAATTACAATGTCAAAATTTAAATTAAATTCAAAATTAAAATGTCAAAATGACGTTAACATTGCTTTGTTTACTTGTTTCGTATTCCAAATATGATTCATTAGTTTCTTAGTCTCTTTGGACCATATTAAATTTGAAGTATACCTTTCGGCATATGTTTAATATCCTTAAACATCAGTGTGTGACTATGTTATTATGACTGTTGACAGTGATTGATGCCGGCTATAGTTAAATAATAGTTTTTATACATTTGTCATAACGTTACTGATTCTAGGAAGTGTTTGAGGCGAAATGTCAAGGGCATTGATAATTTTAAGATATGTACATATCAATAGCTATAAATTGAGAGGTGTAATTTTATTTTTAAACTTTGAACTGTCTCTAATGAGTTTAATTGTTGTTTATGGCGTCATTAAATAATCTGGCACGATCTTTTTAGTTATTTATTACCCAAAAGCCTCTAGAACTAGACATAGTGAAATTATATCAGCGATAACGTCAAAAATGTTTTTTTTTTAAGATATTATCATCATTTTCGCGCATATGTCTACATTTATGTTTTTTTCTTTCATACTTACTTCTCTATTAGTCGTCATTTCATTAGTCACCTCCTTTCCTTCATACACTACCAAAATGTCATGTGATCAATTCAAAACATGTGCAGATTCGATATCGCCAACAGAATGTTGCCTTGTATCAGTATCTTTTGCAGAATTATGTTGAAAAAATTTGTCAGCTTAATCTAACCGTAAATGGCAGTAGATTAGTTGCTAAATTGAGTAAGATAAACGGTAGAAAAAATTCAACAAAAATGTCAATATCACTACATTTTCTGAAACTTATTGAAGACAGAAAGAAAGATGATGACTTTGACTTCAAAAATCTATGTTGCACAATTTTATTGTAGTCGCTCCAAAGGTCACCAAGTAGAAAAATATCCAAAATTAAATCGTCATCCTACTATCCCATGACACAAACGTTTTTAAATCCAGTCTTTCCTCATAAAAGTTGTCAAGTACCCATTAAAAACTAAAGATATAATAAATCGTACAAACGGAACGCAGCGTTCTTTTTTCGAAAGCCAACGTTCGCCGTTCCCGCCCTCGAACGCGATTGGCCGATAGCCGAGTACGTGTTGATGCGTCTGCGCAGATAAAGAGACTGTTTTGTAACGTAGCGAGCTTAACGTGCGTTATTGGGAAAAGTTTCGTCTAAAAGGTTTATTCTATAAACCTTTTAGAAACAAATCCCATTTATTTACCCATTTGAAACTACTATGCATAGCTTCCTGGTTTCGATTTCCGGGTCGGACTTTTCATTGAGCTTTTCTACCAAGTATCCGCAAAGTAGCAGTGCCAGTAGCCAGTGTCTGGGTTTGGATTTGTGCCCGGACAAAGGTAATAGGCTCGCCGTCTATTGGGACATGGGACTTAAACAGGACTGGCGATTTGTGAATGTAATGAAGTGTTGGGCAGAAGTGTACATAACACTTTTGCCTAATACTTCGGGAAATACAGATGTAACGTTAAATTATACTAAAAAAATTGCCTCTTGAAACTGAAGTCGCATGAGTAGACTATATTAACTTATGTTTGTAATTCTAAATGGAACAGTATCTCTGTTTAGAAAATCTCCATCCCTAAGTGTAGACCACATCCATGTTGCGGATTTGTTTCAAAGAGTTACCGCGGCCCAGAACGCAAAGGGCATTTAGAGGAACACGCTAGGGCATTAGTCAGTAAGATCTTCCCTTCCTTCCGCCCAGAGTGGGAGGAGTCATTTCATGATTTCCCATCCAAAACAAAAAGAACTTCATCCATCGCTTACCATCAGGCGAAATCAAGGTCAAGAGCGGGATCATCAGTATAAGAATCTTTATAAATAAAAGTAATGAGTACTCAAATGACAATAGTTTAATAGTTATACCTATATTTACAAGATTAATACTAACTTAATCTAAATAAATAACTACGAACTACTATAACGGTTAATCTCTCCGTACCAATCTCAGATATATTTTTTCTTTCGGAGTCAGAAGTAATCGCATTGGTGTGATCGTAATTTTGTCCACAGTATTCTTCGTGCACTCAACTCGGAACTTGGAAAACACCTTCACCATACAGATTCCAAACTGGAGTTGTGCGAATCTTGAACCTGTAAAGGAAATATTTTATGAAAAAGGAGCTATAAAAAATTATTGTCTTGTTGTAGTGACTGTAGTGTGCATCGCTGTTAATGGGAAAAGGCCCAGAACACTGGCAACATTGCCACGTTCAATAGCAATGCTGTTTCTATAAAAAAAGAAAAGTCCAGTCCTGTGGTCAGGTGAAGAGTCGACTGGGCGTTTACTGTAGACACGAAAGACTCGATGAGTACTTGGACCCCATAGGCCTAATTTTTCAACCCTAAACGGTTCACATATAATAAGGTAAGAGGATGATGGATGAGATTACACTTATTTAAACCCAACTTCAATGATAGTTCATTCAATTAATGTACTCAGCTTATTAGCGAGCTTGTTTTCTCCACTTTGTCACATAAACCTTCAAAGGTCTTAGACAAGTGTTATGTTTCTACCAGTAGTGTAAATTAAGGTGTAGAAAAAATAAACTAAAAAAAGCTCTCGATTGCCGGTCCTATGCCTTTCATAAGCTGCGCCACAACAACCGGTTTTCCGCCTTCCACATGTGTTTCCACTTGATTAGTTTGTACAAAAAATCATACATCTGAAACTCTACTACTCTGCTTTTACATAAGTTTTATAACAGGAATATCGTTAATTTACTCACCAAGACAGCTTCTGGGCCCAAGTCCAAGCGACACCATTGCGCAGGGATGTCGCTCTTTTACGTTTTCTGGTAAAAATCTCTCAGGTTTGAACTGCTCCGGTTCAGGATAATACTTCTCATCATGCTGAATACCATACGGAGATATTGCTATTATAGTATTTTTATCAATGACGATATCTGTTCCATCTAACTGAATGTCTCGGCCAACATTCCTTGAAACTGAGTTTGTTAAAGGATGCATTCGCAGCGTCTCATTGAAAACCATTTGCAGGTATTTCATTTCTTGTAATGCTTCATAAGAGAATTTACCACCATGTTTCCGATGGACGTCGTCGATTTCTTGTATCAATATTTCTTGTGCATCTGGATTCTTAGCCAAGTGGAACATTGCATAAGTTGCCAATAATGAATTGTTTCCGTAACCAGCGAAATAAAATATAAAGACTTGTCCAGCTAAAACATCATCCGTGACGTCCATCCGCAGTTCTTTTTCACCTTCAACGGTTTTCCCAGAGCCAACATTGCCTTCTCGTCTCAAACCCATCAATACATCCATTGTTATGTTTCGATCAGTCTTTCTAACAGACTCTAGGGTGGTACCAGCTTGAATAACTTGTTTACAAAATTTAGCCACATTGTCTGGGAAAATTGATAAATTATACTTCGATAAAGTACCTGGGAATAGTAACTCCAGTTCAAGAAAATAACTTGGTGTTTGGATTGCTGCGTCCAATAAATCACTCAAATTATTATCATCATTGTAAGGGTTGACGTCAATACCAAATGCGCCCATCATTATTGAGTCCGCTCCATATTTTCTAAAAAATGGCAACGTGTTTATTTCTGTGTCCCTCAATGTGGCACTTTCTAAATATTCAACGAACTTGTCAGCTCTACCAGCAAGAATTTGAAAATTGGCCTTGAACTTGCTAGCTGTAAACACTGTTGTTAAATGTTTCCTTAAAATTTTCATCACCGTTACATCGGAATGAAAGAGATTGTCTCCCAACCGTTCCTTGCTGTAATATAGTCCACGATCAGGAAAAGAATCGAAGTCCTTAATGAGCACTTGTTTCACTATATCAAGATCACGAATCAGTAATGTGGGAGACGTCATTCTGTACAAGCCAACAACTTTCTCGTTGGGATATTGGCTGTAGAGTTCACTGTACAGCACGCCAACGTGCTTCCTTCTGAAGAAGACATCGATGAAGTTTCCGAAGAACGGGATAGGGGTTGGTCCTTTGACATTTCTTTCTTTCCAAAAGTTGAATGTTCTGGTGAAGTAGAAGTAAAGGAAACCGACGATCGTAATAAATGTTGGTAAATATAAAAACATCGTTGTAGCTGTCACTGCAGTGGTTAATTTGTTATAAATGGGAAACGAGCGGGCCGAAATGTTATATATAAATGAAGGGCCTACGACACAGCGGTGCACTGATAACGGTCACACGTCGTATGAGTCAGTTTTCTTACGCTTGGACTAGGCGTGCGATAGTGCAAGTAATTTTCAATACAATTCAATGACTGCAATTGCGATTCTGCTAGTAGCAGGTTAGAAAGATACTATTAAAGTAACTGACGTGTTAAGTCATATTAATTTGAAAAGGAATTGGTACAGTTCTATATTTGAGATGTTACCCAATTTTGAACCCAAGTCATTGATTTTATTGACATACCATCCGACACTAAACTGGTCCTCTTGTATTTCACTTAGTCTCTCCTTCTTCCTTGGCTCGTTACACAATTTTTATATTTCCACTAATATCACTGAGTAGTCTTGAAAACACATTGTTAAACCTTTTCGCTTCTACTTTAGAAAGGTTAATTTGCTTTCTTTGGGAATCTTTTCTTAATTTAAATCTCTAGTATCCGTGCTTAAATATAGAAGCCGATTGCAGATGGCCAGCATCTTTATCCTCACATTTGATGTTCAAATTTTCTCATCTTTTCTGGAATGAAAATAAAAACAAGCACTGTACATTAAAACACGGATTATCTTTATCAAAAAGACCGATCAGATCAGGTATCTCTCCGACAAAAAGATGTTATCGTTTAACAATGTATGCCGTTGGGTTTTCCACAAGTGTATTATCGTCACAAGATTTTTGCACCGTAAGTCCGCAATCAGAGTTGATACTAAATAACACCACTAAGTCACTGAAATCACGTCCACTTGTTTCGAATTAGTTTTTGTCTATACTCAATAAAATATTACAAGCAGATGTTAGAATCACAGTTATCTTAATCGGATGTTCTGCCTGAATTATTTTTTTTGCGCAAGTTGATATGGTTTATCTTTGAATTTAACATTCGTACTAATGTAGAAATTGATTTTTAGGGCTCCGTAGTCAACAAGGAACCCTTATAGTTTCGCCTGACTGTCTATCCGCGGTTTAGCTAAGAGACGCTTTGTACTAGAAAAGTTGGAATTTGGTAAGTTTGCACGCCGTATAAACACGCCGAGAAAGTGGCAGAATAAAATCATTAAAAAAATTGGTTGCCTGTAAAATCGGTTAACGGACGACAGTTTAACGTGACAACGTCATAACAAAACATTGATGAAATGATCGTAAGGTTACAATGAACGTAACGATACAATGAGCATAACGTTACAATGAGTCATCCTTTTTCGTGCGTGCAGCCGGCGTTCATCGATTTATTAGACGTTGTCACGTTAAAATCATTATTTAGGGCAAAAAAATGTTTTATTTTATCATCTATCCCATGGTGTGGAGTTGGACAAATAATTTAAACATATTGCGGGTGTGCGAAAACCATTTTTGCATCCAAGGATCTGTTCACGAAATATTAAGCTTTAAAGCACAATTTTTTGTTGCTTTCAAGTACATTTTACTATTTTTCTGGCATGGTTTAGAAGACGAGTTACTCCGGACCCCATCACTGTGCGTAGTCCGACACGCACTTGCCCGGTTTTCTTTACTAAGTTGTCCTTGTAAGCAATACCAACGGGATCGCCGATACGTATGTATATACGTATACGTATATCCTAGCAACAAAACTTAGACTTCTTCGTTACCACCATCACTCAGATTTGTCAGACGTACACTGCTGGACTCAGGCCTACCCCCAGGCGATGCCACATCGACCACTCCTATGTTTCTTGTCTTCCCCAGGGTTTTGCTCCCTCATCTCGCAGTCGCTTTTCTGAAACCTAGACCACTGCCGCTGTTCCAAAGATGTATGGGACATGACCATTGCAATCGTCACTTATTCAGTGTTGACGTTTGGCAGTCCTGCAGGCTATGACGATTACCCTGGTTTGCCAGCGAATCTCATCATGTCTGATCCAATCTCGGCGAGAAACTCTGAGCATATATCGAGCTCTAGACAGAGTGGCATTATATCTACGATAGCAATTAATGAAATTTCAACATTTTTGAGATTGACCACGTGACATTTTGATAGCCCATGTCATCCCATGGAGTATTACTGTTGGAGAAATGGTACGAGAACCCAATGGACCGCCAGATCAAGCATCGTAAGTGGATATGGATTGGGCACACACTGCGGAGAGATCCTGATCACACTTTCAAACATGCCATGGACATACTCAATGGAAAACGAAGCGTGGCCGTCCCCATCAAACCTGGTGACGCGCCGTGTTGGCAGAAGCGACCAGCATCGGAATGATATGGAGCGAGATGATGCATGAAGCTCACGACCGTTCGCGATGGAGGACTACGGAATCTTAAATCAAGTCATGTCATCCCATGCCTTTTTGAGAATCGGTATCGCTGATAAAATTTCAATTTGTCAAGGACCCATCATCTTCCTTGTTGTTTAGGCGACTTTGAACTTTTTTATAAGGACATTGCGTGCAACGTTTTAGAGCTTATAAATCACGAGTTGGGAAAAAGCCACACGCAAATTTATGTGATTAAATATTACTAATCCGTTCATTTTCGCTACTTAAGATGTAAAATTTGTTATACGACAAGACTGTTCTTGTCTTAATGTTTCGAGATATGATATTTATCATAACAAGCATTAAAAGATAAATCATTTCCTATCGCATGAAACGTCATAATCGTATTTTACTCATATTTAATGTCCAATTTGCTATAAATAGTACGATATCTACTGTTTAGGTAATGGGAAGTCCATATCATTAAGATTTCTAGAAAGACAGGAAAAAAACAAATTAAAATAGTATCGAAATTTTAGAACGCAAAAATCGTATCAAAACCATCGATCAATTGCATCGATTGGAGATGCATCGATGCAATTGATCGATCGTTTTGTTACGCCTAAATTAAATATTTTTATCAAGAGAATTGAATTACGCACCTACCGAATGTACGTAATCAAATTCTGATAACAATATTTTCACATCCAAGGAACAAAACCGTTACAGCTTATAAAAAAAGCATTTTTTATGTTATAGTAAAGTACATGTTTCTGTTTAAAAGCTCCTTGTTTTTAATAACCCTTATAAACTGTTATTATTATTTTTTGCAGACTATACCTAAGTTTTTAAAGGTTATTGTTGGAAGTTCTTATCTGATTGTGTCATAGGCTTCTCTGTATCCTGAGAAATACAAAGTTCTGTGCAATATGCCACGGTAGAAAAGCCTAGTGAAATATATCTCACTAGGCTTTTCTACCGTGTAAAAACGGTTTTACCCGAGGTTGCAAGGAATACAGAAAGCTCAGCTGTTGAATCCTAGGGGGCTCAAACCGTTGCTGAATTTGTTCGAAAGAGTCACCGACGTGTTGGAATGCAAAAGGGCTTTAGGAGAGCGGAAGAAGTCATTTGATGATGGAAGTATGGTAAAAAAGATCTAACCAAAAGTTAAAAAAGAGCGTGGCACAGACTTAACTTTGCACCCCGGCACAAAATATGCTTAAGACGGCCCTGCTGGAGCACATAGGTGTATCTTATCTTTATCTATACCAACGGTAAATAGGAAGTGCCCTTACCACACGACCATAACAAGCACGACGAATTAAAAATCTCTAATCACATCTACGAACTCCACATTCAAAAAATTACCATCAAATGAAATCGCCGAAAAAACTGTGTATCAAATTGGATACACCAAAGAGTCCGGTATCATTATGAAGAGGCTAAACGTGAGTTGAGGTTTGGTATATCTAATTAAGGCTTGATTTATGATGGGCCAAGTGGCAGCAATTATTGTGGGACTATTAAGAACATGGCGTTGGATTGGGAATGCTGCTACTATGGTTTTGGTGGTGTTTTCGAGGATACGTCTGCAAGGAGTTGAAATTGACGTGATCATTACCAATGAAAGCGCCTTTACAGTTCTATTATGTGGTTTAATTTCAGCTTCTTCATAGCTTTCCGTTAATTCTAATAAACACCTTGTTGATCAGTGGACATTGAAGAACAAGAAGACAGGCCAGTAGAGTTCCAAAGTGTCTTCAAATAGCAATTGGAGCCTGCAATTTTATCGATTCAGGAATCCTCTCCATTTCCGTCATCTAACATCTAACGGTCGAGAAAATACCACAACAAGTGCCACAGTGGCTGTAATACACACGCCTGTAACTTGCACAAAAGTATGCAAGTAGCACGCATGCCATAATGACAGCCACCAATCGGAACATGATAGGACACATGGAGTGCAAGGTACTTGCACACTGCACACTTTTTTGCGAGTTATAGTAAGTAGGTCCACACGATAAAGACTTTGAACTCTGAATAAAGAAATTCTACATATCTCTCCGACATTAGTCTGCACTGACTTTGTAGCACAGATAAAACTCTTTAGAAGTTTATGGAAGTCTCTATCGTGTGGACAGTCCATTAGGCATGTGTATTTAGGGCTTATACAGTCTGCAACGAGCCTGTTGCCATCCTAAGGGAGCGTTCCAACTATGTCGTGACGATTTTATCATTGGACGACTGTCACATACATTTTGTATGGAAAATGTCGTGGACGACGGTTAATCGTGTCGTCCTATATGTGAACATCTCCATTTAAATACACAAGCCACGACGCTTTACACGGCACGATAATCTGTCGTCACGACATAGTGGGAACGCGCCCTAAAATGTAGTCACACTACAATACAATTGGCAGATGATTATGCAACATGCAATTTGAAGTTCCATATGCCACGGAGCTGCTACTTTATGGCTTGTTATGGAATAACTCCAACCCATCATTATGGACTAAGCAGAACTGTCTATTGTTTTTTATGTCTTAAAAAAACTAATAAGTGTGGGTCAAAATCGGTTTTTTTATAATGTTTTTTACTGATGCTTTTCTTTAGAAATAGTAAACTTATGTGGCATTCCATGCCAAGCTATGGCAGACGTATGATGGTATGCATTAAAAAAATAAGGAATCTATGACAGGTGATGGATGACTTCGGCTGGCCTATCTAGCAAGCATCTAGCAAGTCTTGAGAGCCACAAAATTCCGGTCTTTATGTTAAAAATGATCAGTGCTCAAACGCAATACTAACAACATAAAAAGTTCAAAGTATGCCACGAAGTAGGAATCAAACTAAACCTAACATTTTTAAGAGCATCCATATCGAGTCTATAGGAAACAACCTAATGGACCGATAACAAAGATTTGTCCTAAGGGTTTTGAACGTTCAACTATGCAACCCCAAAAACTAAATTAAGCCCGATCTTCATCTGAAATTTGGTTACTAAAGAACAAAACACGTGCAATCCTTTCATCGTATGATAATGTATTGCGAAAACTGTTGTTATTTAGAAATCTTGTATTCACAACAATGCTCTTAGCCCGCGGTGAGCTATTGTTACGCTTTATCGATGTGCGCATAACATTTAAACTTGGTAGACTGTTACACCGAGGAGAACGTTGCGAGCGCACTCGAGCTGGTCAAGTTTGGCTTAAAAGCGTCTTTTGTAATCTTCATACATAGTTGGCTGTGACTATACGGCTTGCTTCACCACAGGGAGTTTTAAAGTCTCTACGACAGACAATTTAATAGCTCTTAATCCATTAATAAAAATAAACATTACAAAAAAGGACGTTCATTCAAATTCGTTGCTGAGAAAATCACACGCAACGCTAGTGTATTACAATTTTAAAGAAGTAGAATATCAAACAGGCATATAAAACAAAAAGTTGCAAAAAAATAACAACGTAGTCCAATCGCAAAAATCACATCCATAAATCTCTTATCATTTAACCACAAATTACGGGACAGTGTAACAAATGAGCGTATTAAGCGTTCCCACAACGCAGCGACAGGGGACGTCCGTTCGCGCCCGCTGCCGCAGGGCAACTGGCACTTTTTGCCTTTTTTCGTGCGGGTAGTCGGACAAGCGGGCCAAGAATGTGACCGTGTGTAGTGCGATATGAAACGCCGCTGGGCGTAAAGACACTGGTTTTTTGTGTACGGAGCGAATAAATTGCTGTTCTTAATCTCTTCGTGAGATGGTCAATGACTATAGCCCTTGGACATGTTGTTGGGTGTACTCTCAAAGTGCAATATCAAGGCTGCTTTGGATATTACGTTGAAATTTTATTTTAATATGTAATAACTACATGGTTTATCTTTTGTATTAAAAACTGCTTTAGACTTACTTTAATCACCATTATTGAAAAATGTATTGTAATCTCCTTTCCAGGTGGATTTCAGCTTCTAAGTATTTGATTTAAAACTAGCAAACTTTGCAAATTAGAATTAAAAATCTTTTATTATCATACTTACTACTTTGGATTGTCCCAAATATTCTTTAAATTAACAGACAAAAAAGATTTGTTTAATGTGGTGAAACTCAGGTGGAGGAACGGAACAGCTGGCTCGAGGAAAGAAAATAATACCTAGAAGAATTTGGGAGATGCCTAGGTATATACATATATCAAAGGACCAGTGAAAGAATTAATGTCGTACCACCTATCTGAAAATACCCGGAGATCTAACTACAAATTCTTCTTTCTTTCCTTCTTCTTTTTAACTACAAATCGATCAAACATAAGTACAGTTACTGATACACCAATCAAACGAATATCTTCAAGCCTTAATCATATCACAACGAATTTAGTTGCCAATCCCCGGCGTCAAAAACGCTACTACACGACATAACACAGTAATACGAACCCGGCTTTAGTAACTCATAAGTTTAAGCAAAAATACCCACACACCCAAATGAAAGCCCCTACAATTTACATACATCTCAAAGTCTTCCCTTTCAGTTTCAATGGTAGTGTGCCCTTCCCGGTGATTATACGTAAAATCAGTGCCAATTACGTAAGCGCGGCGTCTGCGCAGCTCTCCGGTAATGATCGCGCGTTCTCACGCTTAGCTGCATAGGGGGAGGGGGGGACGTGTCATAGCTGTTAGGAGATAAGTAGGAAGGCAATTTTTGGCTTTGTGTTTCCCTGGCTGGAGGCTTGAATATTAATATTAAGGCCGTCACAGGCAAGTCTGGTTAAGCAGTCGACAACCACCTAGGTTAAAATGCGAGAAACCACTCACAAAAAAAAATGGCTTTGTGTTTTATGTTTGAATGGGAAAGTTCGGGGGAGTTTAAGTTGTCAAAGTCAAATAATTTATTACAGTTCGAGCATAAGAAGGCACTTCTTCAATAGGTACTTTTCAGTTAGTTACATTGTCTAGTTTAAAAAATGTGTAAAATCTTTGATCACTAATAAAATGTTACCAATATATTCGAAATAATTAATAAAGTGACTCTAGTGGTTCATTCGCAAAGGTAGATTTATGATGAAAAACGGACAAGTAACTCCATAGTTAGATATTTCAAATTAAAGTTTGACTTGGAGAAATATAGAGGCCAAAGAATATATGGACGAATTATGTGAGGAATGATAATTATAATGATGGATAAGGGAGTGAATGATAGCGTGGCGGTTGACTGTGAAGAATGGTATAAGGAAACGTTTTTCGTCAACCATAAGTAACATAAACAGAACAAGAAAGAAGACGTTGTTTTCTATAAAAAAATACAATGTGTGCGTTCCTCCTAATTCCCTTTGCGTTCCAGGACCGCGGTGACTCTTTCGAACAGATTCCGCAACTAACCTCTTTACATAGGCAGTTTTTTTTTTAGTTACCCTTATATCCTTGATAATAATAACTGTGTAAGTTATTATTATCAAGGAGATAAGGGTAAGTAAAAAAAAAACAATCTACCGAGCCTTTTCCCAACAATATCGGGATCGGCTTACAGTCTAACCGGATGCAGTAGGTTACGAGTATTTTACATAGAGCGGTAACACGGTATCCTTTGGAAACACTGGTGTCAGATTTTCTGGCTTCTGACTATCCATAACGACTCGAGTTGAACAAATGACAGCCGGGACCTTCGGCCTAACGTGCTTACCGAGGCACGGAGGAGTCTCTATTGTTAAGGATGGTAACCCCATCTACGGACCAACCAGTGTTGCCTAACCTCGAAGATCGACCCATATGGCTGTAATTGTTAAGACTGCTCCTTCTCCTGCTAAAGCTGGCTAAACAACTTATATAATTTCTGTATTAATCATCTACTAAAACTTCGCTCCACTTGAAGTCCTACAAAAACCTCCGACCCCATGGCAAGTGGAACCTCTTAATCTACGCGAACGTAAAACGAAGATGGCAGGCTAATTGTCCCCGAGGGAGCAAGTCTTTGTAAACAGCCGCCGGGCAATTTGCGTATCGGAGGCTGCCACGACTGCCCCGGATTGTACTTGTTGGCTAATTTCGACAGCTATAGCAAAAAAAGAAAATTAAATGTTGCTCAACTTCGTCTATTATTTTGTGTTGTGCTAGTGCTGCTACTGCGATTGCGGAAAACCTCATGCGGCGTAAATGTAGTACCTTACCTTATTGGTAACTATATTTTCGAGCCGTTTGGGGTTGAAACCCTCGGGCCGTGGGGCCCTTGTGCTCACAGACTTTTCAAAGAAGTTTCGAAACGGCTGGTTGACACTTCCCGTGACCCAAGAGCTGGCTTTTACTTTGGCCAGAAGCTGAGTATTGCCATTCAACGTGGCAATGCCAGTCTCTTGGGCACATTACCAGCTGAAAGCGTTGAGGACGAATTTTTTTAATGCTATATTTTAGTTTTTGTATGTTTAGTTTATTTGTTAATATTAGTTTTTATGATGATTGATAAATCAATATTTTTTCAATGGCAAACTAATAAAATTATTTTGTTATGTCAACGAACGCTCTTACTCTGTACCACTTGTTTAAAATTAGAATGCCATTATTGTTTCTTTTTTTTAATATAATCCTATATCTCTTCATTCAAAATAATAAATATGTTTGTCCATTCAAAGGTTCTAATTAGTAGAAAAAAGAATGAGCAAGGAACTGTATACTTATATGTACATTCCATTTGGTAAGTAAATCTATGATGAATTGATGATTACCTATACGATATAGCTGATCCTTTCTATGAAATGTGCAAGAGAGTAAGTAAATACCATGAGAACTACAGTCCATTAAATCTGTGAAGATAACCGATTTGAAGGCTGATAAGATTAAGAATGATGAATTTATTGAAGTCTTCTTTATGTTATCTTAAATATCATCACAATGAAATATAATAGTACCAGCTTCTGCCTGTATCTTCGTTTGCGTGGAATTCAGATCGGAATAATCCAGGTTATCTTTACTATTATAATAAAGCAGAAGAGTTTGTTTCTTTGTTTGATCGAGTTTATTTATTTATTTATTCATTATAACACCTTCACAGATACATCCAAGGCGATGTTATAACTTACAATACAATACATCAGATACCTCAACAATTATTTATATTTCATTCATTTTATATAATCTTATCTCTGGAACTACCAATCGGATTTGGAAAATTCTTTTTGTACATGTTAGCCACATTCATGAGGAAGGCTTTGTTATACGGGAATGGGAATTCCTACGGGAACGGGAAGAAACGGGATATGCGCATACGAAGTTGCGGTCAAAATCTATAAACCATAACGTGTGTCAAATTTCGTTCAAATCCGTTCAGTAGCTTTTGCGAAACATATTAAAAACCATCATTGCATCCTTACAAATTTCCGCATTTACTAGGAAATGCGATTGAGCAACCAATCCCGACAAGTAGGGAAAGCCAACTATCCGATCACTTTTATTCTCGGTGACTAAGAGGCAGTTTCAAAAATTAGCTACCAACAGTAGCTGAAATGTCATGTTTGATAGGTAAATATGACGTTTCAGCCACTGTTCGTGGCTAATTTGACAGTTAGTTATTACACCTACATTTTAGTTTAAAAAGAATAGTGCAAACTATGAAAGTATTAAAAAGAAAAATATTTAATAAGGATGGACAGAATTAGTAGTCAGTAACATTGACTATTCGGCTTCTTTTAGAATCGGTGACAATTAGGCCATTTAAGCGTCGACTAGCGTTTTAGTTAGCTAGTCTTCCAAGTCCATAGTCGGCCCAGCTCTTAATATTATTTTCGAAATGCGAAAAAATGAAAATGAAACAAAACTTCGAACTGAGTTTCTTGCCGACCCTACCATTTGGCCACCAAAATTGTGTTCTTATTGATTTTATTTAACAATCGACAAAAATGCCAAATTGGGTAATGATTCAGGGGTTACGCAGATACATGAAATATTTGTTATAAATGTTTTTCTAAATGAAAAGTTATTTGTTATCTAAAAAAGTTCTACAGTACGAGGTGGCGAGTGGCGACACGACCTAGACTCTTATTGCAAGGACTGGTCCGAGTTGACCCGGGAAAAGAATACCTGGAAGGATTTCAGGGAGGTCTTTGCCCAGCTGTGGGACAGTATAGTTTAAACAAAATATGTTAATAGGTTATCGGAGGAGATAAAGTGTCACCAATGAAAGTCATCACAGGCTACCGTATGCTAGGTAGGTACATACTGGAATAATTGACAAGTCTACACTAAAAAAATATCTGATTTGGTTTATATCATTTAGTAATCAGAATGCCTAATAAAACATATCTGCAAACCTTTTATTTTCATATCACATCTAAAAGCGGAGAAAATCACATTTTTATTTGGTTTTTAATTCAAGTTCTGGTCAAACATGGCGGCCATTAAAAAAAACTGATGCGATCTAAATACTGTCTCGTTATGTTATTTGCTGATCATCAACATGTCACGTGGTGCGTGTATCCGAAAATCCCAAATTATTTTTAATTTGGACTCTTAATACAACCGCGTGCTTTTTGAGCTTAATAGTTACGAATTTTATTTTTCCAAATCAAAGTCTTTTTTTTTCGTTTTTTTTTTTTAAATGAAGACACTTCAAAACCTCTTTATTTTAATCATGATTTATATCTCCTGAGTCCCAGTGTAATGGAAGTGCCAGTCAGTCCAAAAAAAAACTTAGCTTTTCATCATTGAAGATTAGGGTTTGTAAAACAAATGTGATTTTTCCAGGCTCTTTGACTTGCTTTCTCTCAGTTTTCAAACTGAAATTAATTAATTTTTGTTTGAAAACTGTGATGCGATGGATTTTTTTAATTATGAATAGATACGTTTTGTGTTCACAGTACGAAATAATTAAAAAAATATTAAGAACTCAGAGAATTTCAAAAGTTTAGAATTTGTTGACTAGTGTTATAATGGTTCGGTAGGGACCGCGTCATTAACTCTTCTATCTCTCTATTAGTTACCTCTTATTCTGTGTTATTAAATGCACGAGGGGTAACCAAAGGACGACGCTGACTGTACCACTCTTGAAAGTAAAATAGGTAGACAATCGTAAATCGTAAATACAATACTTTTCATAAAACACACGAAATTCGCTAGTCATCATGATAAGGGTACAACCACCAAAAAAGGGTGCTCTTATTTAAATTTCATAGTAACAGAAGCATGAATAATTTACAAAATAGCGTAGAATTCGTGCGTTTTCTTCAAAAACTTGCTTTAGCGCCACTAGAATGTCTTACGAACTGGCTTCACCGTCATACCACTGCATCATCTTTGTATAAAACCTTAAGTTATGGTGGTAAAGTTGAAATTAATCTGACAAAGTCGGGGAAAGCCGTAGATTTATCTTTGTCGTCTCTAGCCAGTTGGGAGGTCCAGCCATCATTGCTTGTCATATCTGCCATTGTATTCCAACAATAGATATTGTTCACTGTATCGCAAAGTAATTACATTACTATAGAATAATTGAAGTAAAAACGAACGATTGACATTTTAAAGGAATCCATTTTGTTTTTGCAACAATTTGAATAAAGAATGTTTTCGTGTTAACGTCAAAGAGTAAGCCGCTGGGTTTTCTTGAGTAAATGGGATTAAAGAAATATTTATATTGAGATTGCATTGGATTTTAATATTTGAATAGTTTGTAGTATTAACAATAGTAAAGCCGTGGCGCCGTGTGATTGTGGATTTACAATAGGCTACTGTAGTAAACACAGACGAACTATAGTATAGTCCATTTTCTACGTCATTTCCAAACGAAAAAAATCAATTGTTTTTATTCGTGTAATAAAATTATATAAAAGTCGAAAAAGAGTTTATACTCATGGAAGACCGCCCTGGAGAGATAGGAGGGGTCTGCAAGTCTTTTGCAGACTAAAATCACACGGTGTTCTCCAACTCTTTCTATGGCTGGGGCTCTGGAGGACTTGTTCAGTTCACCACGATTCCCCCAGCCAGAAATACATGACCAACCTTGGCTAGAAAACAATGATTAGGTACCTACTCTAAGGCTCAAAAGTAGGTATTTGCCATCCAGAAATGGGTGTTGTATAAAAGTTTGAATAAATTTAACGAATTCATAGTAATTTTCATACCTTTAACATTATATCAGTACTCACTGTCAATTTTATTATATAAGACTATTATCTATGTCTCCGCCTTCCACCTTTATTTTACGGCCTCACAAAATACAGGTGGCCAAATATATATTCGCTACTACTACCAATCCGAAATACAGTATAGTATGAAAACCTACAACTTCTTCATACCAGGTTCACTGCCTCCATACCTTTGCCTGCCCTTGAACCAAAACCCAAACCATGCCAATCTGTCAGCTCAAACTCAGCACAATTCCTACATGGTAGTCAAGCCGTTAAATCGCCTGTAATAAGGTTAAATGCGTTACCGATTTTAATTTAATGATTATTATAAGAGCGAGACATTACGGCTCACAATAGTTTCCTATACGTATAACATCGGATTCCGACATCTCGACGACTATTAAAACTAAACACCACGTTATTGTAGTTGTGTGGGTCAAGTTATAAGATGTAGCGATTAGGGAGTCAAGATTTCACTTCTTGAGTCAAAAAACTTCGATGGATCAACATATAAATGTATCCAACGTGTTGATCCATGATACGAGTATAAGTAGTAACTTAAAAAGTCTCAAAAATCTAAAAAAAAACTTCAAGATTTTTTTTTCGTGATAAACAAACAAATCAAACGATGAACATGTAAAAAGAACCACCGAATGGGTCCCGTTAAATACCAGACGCCATCGCGGCAGTCAAAGGCGATGATGACGGGACGTGGTCGACTAACCATTCAGTGCTACCAAGAGACAGAGTCGTGTAGGAAAGGGAGAGGGAGGCCTTTGCCCAGGAGTGGGACAACATAGGCTACCTCTTAAAATAATAAACAGTGGGCCTAAGCTGACTTAAGTCCGGTTAAGTAGTATGACAGAGCCAGACCTGCGAGACGCCGCTCACAGCTACATTCAGGATAGCCGAGCGGCCTAAAAGCCTAAGCTGTTAATATCAATACGTTGCCTGAAAAACCAAAACCAGTGTAGAAAGAAAGAAAGAAACATTTCCAGTATAGTATAACGTCTAAATACTTCTCAAAAAGCACAATGCCCTCGACATCTCCCACCGCACACCGATATTTACGAGTGTCGGTATCACCGCAGCGATCGGGCGTTGGCAAATGATGTTAATTTTCGAGTTTTACAGCGAAACAAAGCAATGGTTATCTGGCGAGGCATCGCTCACGAGTTGCGCCGCGGTATCTAGCGGTAGGAGCTCCGACTTGTGACGTAAAGCCGGTAGGACACCGAGAGTTGTGACTAGTAATGTTTGGAGGCCTAATGGTATTCTTGTATTTTCACTAACATTGTAGTCATCAAAATCATCCTTATGCCAATGTATTAAAGGTCTGTGCATCTTGTCTTTTTTAACCGACCGAAAAAGGAGGAGGTTCTCAATTCGACTGTATGTTTATTTTCTTTTATTGTTTGTGTGTTTGTTATGCGGTCATTCCGCCAATTATGAATGGATTTTGATGATTCTTTTATATTCGAAAGCCTATCCTGAGGTGATCCCATTGGCACCAAGTCAGAATCTGATGATGGGATCCCAGGGATATCGTAGGCAACGCTCAAATTTTCAAGGCACAAACAATGTTTTTCATATGCGTTCCAACGCAATTCAGATAATTGTGCCTGGTAATCAACATCTCATCCTGCTGAGCTGATGATGGAAGGTATGAGTCAGTATCTGATACTGGGATTTTAACGAAGGGTTTCGTTATAGCTATATTACATTTGCCTTGGACGGTAAAAAAACCAGTGACCTTCTCAACTTAAAATCAATAAAATCTAGTACCAGAGCAAATGAACTGGGGCCTTACTATGAGCTCGATCATGATTCCGCTCTAAGAGGGAGACGGAGCTATACATAGCGAATAGCACTAACCCGTTTACATCATCGGAATTGGATGGCATTAGCACGTTATAGTAGGGCTGCTGGTCTGGACTTTGACCTTAACGACAAATAGTGCAACCACTCATCATGGGAATAATGTCACTTATTTGTTGGGTATCATCACTAAAAATAGGAAAATAAAAAACTTTTATACAAAACAAAATACAATTCCGACTTCCAAATAAAAAATATTACTAAGTATAAAATAATAATTCAGTGGTATTTTTTTTACAAAATGTTTTTTTTTTGTATTTGCCGTCAACTCCTATCTTGCCGTAATTATCAATATAGATATGCCGTGGAAAAATATTTGTCTTATCCAGTCATCGATCCGGGTGCTACTTCAACAACAGGTACCTACCTACCTATCGCTTAAAGTAAGTCAGAATTCAAAATGTAAAAACTATTTGCGAAACTTTTTGTAACAATATAGTCGCACCGGGATATCGATCACTAGATAATAATATAATAATTATAATTATAATCCATATATTTTTACTACTTGGGTAGAAGTGCTTGCTATATTTTTTTATAGCAGAGCAGGTACGAACATATTTCTATTTAAGTTCTCTTTCATTGACAAAATCCTATTTTAAGATAAAAACAAAGATATCCTAAACGGGATAGATCGAATTGACGAAAGGCAGGTGGCAAAGTAATAGTCTTTGTTTTTCAAAGAAATTAATAAATTGATTAAAAATTATATCCGTGAAATCTCAGATTAATATTTTTTTATAATCCTTTATTACGGTCGAATACGCCTAATTGAATTTAAGTTAATCTTAAGATAAGCCCTTCACCATACCTAAACATGATTAAATTTTAACTGTACACAAGGCATTCCAAGATGACAAATAAAGGCAGGGCACCTCAGCACCTGCTTATCTTTGTTCCAGTCTACTGCAAAAATGATATGGTTTCCAACATTTTCCATTCGCATGACGTCAGCTGCCTTTTTGGGGAGTGATATGAAGATTCGAATGACGTTATTGCGACACACGCTATTTCGAAAAACTTTACGAGTGGTACGCCAGTCCGAAAACACATTGACTCGAAAACCGCTATATCGAATGACGTTGTCGCGAACACGTTGTTTCGTAAATCTGTTGGACTGGTAGGTACGCTAGTATGAAATTCTTGGTATCAAATACACTGTTTCGAATAGCATTATTCCAATCTGAATTTGTCTGTGGATCGATCTCGCCACCCCGATAAAGCTTTACCTATCTTCGTATTGGGTTGAGAAGAGCAATGTGCAAAACTTCCTTAAGTATAGTAATCAACCGAGAAATAAATAAATCAAAATACTTAGTGGTATAGACAACTAGTTGTCTATAACAGTTAGTATAAGCAAAACACAGTGTGCCTGTATTGAATTTATAAGAGCTTTAGTAATGACTACCACCTATAATTTTGATTTGTTGATTTCTTTACTTAAAATAATACTTCTACTTGCTCTTGTTTTCAGATTATTCAGATTGGATATGCTATTCGCAACAGTGGATTTCGATACCGAGACTTCGTACTGGGTCGCGTTCCAAACTACCAATCAAACAAGTTTTCGAATCAGCCTATTCGCGACAACGTCTTTCGATATAGCGGTTTTCGACTCAATGTGTTTTCAAACTGGCGTACCACTCGTGACGTTTTTCGAAATAGCATGCGTCGCAAAAACGTCCTTCGAATATTCATATCACTGCCGCCTTTTCATTTGCGTGACATGACTGTTGCTTAACATTATGAAACTGTGATGTATGTGTCTTATTAAAAAAAACAAGATGGTGGTGATGGTAGTTCCAATTTCGACCACGCACCGAAATATCCTTGTAGATCCTTGGCTATAGTCATGTCGCTAATGTGAGATTATGGTCAAACGACAGTCTATCAATAATAAAAAGAATATACATTGTTTGTCACTTATTTGTACAATATTTACTTGCCTTTGCTCAGTCTACTCCGCCTTTATTTTAATCTCCTTAAATAATTATACATTTATGAAATTGTTTATTACATTATTGTCTAATCACATTTCGGTATTCGTTATCGCAAATATTTTAAATAATAGAACACGATTACACGATCATTTGTGGATCATACAGATTTTGATTACACGAGTAAACAATTAATGATAATAATTAAATTAATTTGCACTGAGACTCACATTTCTAGTCACGGTGAAATGAGTTTGCGTGAACTGATGATTATCATTTGGCTTTTGGGGATCCCCTAGTATTCCATTAGGTATGCTTATAATAGGAAAGATGGCCTATTCGTTGGATGTGCCTATTCGTTGGATGTGCGTTGATGTGTGAAATAGCCTGAATGAGGTACGTGTAGGAGTTTCTTAAAGTCTTCGCTGCTATATAGATCATCTGCAACAGCAAAAACTATTCTCGTATAGATAGAGCTTCTCTACTCTAAAACAGACGAAACTTTCATTTCGATTACACAATGTGGAGACATCGATACGACAGTAAATGAAAACACTGCCATACTGGTTCATAGAAATATTCTGAAACTATTATAAATCCTGTCACCGAAATTAAAAATAAACTTTCCAATTGCATAAAACGTCAAAAAAACACAAACTAGTCAAGGATAGTGACTACTATTCTGCCGAAATTTTCCAAGCAGTCTATTGCAGTTCACATCAAATTTGTGATAAAACACAACATATTCGTATGAAGTAGTATTGCCAGTCTTTTGATTTTTTGTCGTATCGTCGTCTCCACCTTGTATATCATTACTGCTTAGCTTTTTCCCAACAATGCTGGAGGCTTCCAGTCTAACCGGATGCAGCAGAGTACTAGTATTTTACACAGAGCGACTCCCTATCTGACCTTCACAACCCGGTAACCGGTTAACATGATACTCTTTGACAAGACTACCCATAACGACTGTCAAAGTTGTTTAAATGACAGCCGGGACCAACGGCTTAACGTGATTTCCGAAGTACGGAGGAAACTCGGTATGTATTATCCACGGACCGACCTTGGTAAGCGTAGTAATCATCAAATGACTCCTTCCGCTCTCGGTGGAGCGGCTTACTGACTAAAACCCATCCGCGTTGCCCTTTGCGTTCCAGGGCCGCGGTGACTCTTCCGAACAAATTCCGCAACCCTAGCTGGGCCAATAAACACCACCAAAATACTCATTGTATCACCCTCCTAAACGAGTGCAATCGGTGTACGAACACGCACGGCAGTCGCGGCCGAATTACGGCCAGCGATACAATCTTGGACGACAAATCGCACAACGACCGCACCGCCTCGTCCTTCGCTTCACGCTTGGCAAACTATCAAACTATCGGGACATCGCGAGATTATAGCTTCCCGCTTTCTTTTAGATGCTGTCGCGTTAACTTAGTAAGTTATTGTTTATGTGTTTCTTGAAAGATTGTTTCGGTTTCCTGCTGTAAGGAATGCCGCATTTCTTTTTCTTATCGATCGTTACTTTAGAGTTCTTTTCTATGTGTCCTAAACAGTTTGCTTCCAAAGGCCTACGAACTTTGCGGTTTGCAAAGTTACCTAACATAGACTCTCATACCTTTTAAGGTCCGTCGCAACGTGATCTAACACGTCTCGAACATGGCGCAGACGCAGACGTGTATGAACGTGTTTATGTTAAATGTACGCACCGATATGTTTCAAGCTCTTGACAGACCACGATCCGACCTTTAGTGTTGGGCCTAACACCTCTTTGTAACTCCTTATGATAGGCCAAATTATTGCTAACTTGACCATAGCACTTTATCCTTTTGTTGGCAGTTTCAGTTGTCAACGACGCCAATTTGAAGAAATCTGACCAGAAAATGAGTCAATTGCGATAGATATAATTGATCCAAATGTTGTTGAGCATTGATAACATAAATATCAAACCAAACCTTTCCTCAACTCTTGAAAACACAATGCCCTCTTTCAGAACCCCACAGCCGACAAAACATGTTCTGTGGCACAAAGTTCCTCGCTATTGCGTGTTAGGAGCCTATCAAGTGCGGTAGTATCTGCCCCACGTTATCTAGCCCTGTCCTGCAGATGGCTCGTGATACCGACAGCAAGGCTAAAGGATACTGCCTACTTTTTTGAACATGGCTTTTCGTTGGTGGGAACTTTTGTGTTTGATACTGAAGTGGTAAGTTTTGCATGGAGATAAAAAAAAACGATGACGTTGAGTTGTGTGATATAAAACGTTTTAGGAATACACGTACTTTCATTGTGCGTTCAGCTACTTAGAACTCCCTGCCGGAGTATGTTTCCTGATAGCTACAATCTGAGGGCCTTTAAGCAAAAAGTGAATATAATAATAATAATAATTTTATTATCTGGCAACTGAGGCCGCCCATAGATAAAATACACAAAATTATTTAAAAAAATAATAAACTAATACATATGAATAAACCTTATTAAAACACTATACTAGAACTATACACGAAATGTTGTCTGCGTCGTGTTTCGCTACGTGGTAACCTTCCTCGAAAACGTTGAAATACGACACCTTTCGGCCAAAACTCCTTTTTTAAGAAGCTCTGTAGATGATGGGTTGGAACTCGCACCACGAACCACATAAAGATGATGCTGTGGCGCGATTCCAACCTTTCAACCCTCAGAGTCCAGTCGGTCTTTAATATAATATACGCTACGTCAAGGCAAACGTGGTCCATCTTCAACCACATCATCGTTTTCCAGCAGTTGAGATTGAGGTCAATTTCGAGCTGATCAACAAAAATGGCTAAAGAGAATGTCACTGTTCAGATGATGGCAAACAGATATGAAGACAAACACATGCCAACCTTAACTCCAAATAAAATGAGAAAAGAGCACGAGTATACACTAAGATAAGGGCCATGCAGATTTCATATCTCCTTCTTTTTTACATTTTATTTTAGTTACTTTTTGTACAAAATATTTTAGTTTTGTATAATTTATGTGTGTCTATGTTTTCGAGCGTAGGTATGGCACTCGTGGGCTGCAACTGAAAATCAGCGTCAGGTGGTATACCTTTGCTAGCGAAGGAGGAGGCGGGCCGCGCGAGGGAAAGGCAAGGCCTTCGCCCCAACCGCCGCTACAGGAGAAGACGCCCCAGGCGTCGGGAGTCGCAGGGCGATCCCCGGCCACCGTAGGCGCGGGCCTGTGGACAGCGAGCTTTGGGTGGCTCGCTGTCCGATCACCACCAGGCCCGGGTCAATGGCGCGTAGTGTTTCACGCGCGCTTCAAAGAGATGTCAGCACAGAAGATGGGGTCCGCTAGGGCCAGAGCCTGCCAGGGTTGCGGAATTTGTTCGAAAGAGTCACCGCGGCCCTGGAACGCAAAGGGCTTTAGAAGGAACACGGATGGGTTTTAGTCGGTAAGAGTCTGACACGCCCTTCCGCTCCACCCAGAGCGGAAGAAGTCATTTGATGATTTACCATCCATGAAAAAAAAAGTGGTGTACCTTGTGTTGCCATCTGGCATTATGCTGAGCTGAGACCCTTTTGGCATTGTTGGTTTTCATTGTTTAATTTTAAGGTGTTTCTGTTTTTTATAATGCCAATAAACACAATTTTCTTTCTTTCTTACTTACTCTACTTATTTAATAGTTCCGGATGTTGGCTCATCCGTTTAGCTCAGGTAAAGGCCAGGCAAATTATTGATGTTTCCATAATTAATCAACTTGATTTGTTGTAAGTCTGATTGTGTTATAATTAGCTTAAATTATTCTGTTCATCATCTTCATGCATAATTTCTTATGCGTGTAGTACGTAAATAGATAAGATATAAGGTTAGTTTTATTCGATGCAAAGAAGTACAAAACCAAATATAATGCTCAATATTTTTTAAGCTTCTTTCGATTTAGAATTGAAAATCTTAATTGAGAACAATGGGGTCACGATAACCTGCCAAAACATATAGTTAAATGGATAAATAATTAATGGATAACTCGACAAACTGTACTAAACTGATTTTATTTTCGCGATTTCAGGGTTGTCACATAGTAAAAGTAGTTCATAATTATGAGTACAATGACCCATTAAGAGGTATTGCGTTTATTCTGTAACACGTTGTATGATAAAGAGTATTCTATTCTATTAATTTTCCCTCTCTTGTCAGATGACTTAGGTCGTCAGCGCAAAAGTAAACTCTCATGAATCGGTTACACAAACTTTCGAATTATCTAAACTCTATGCTACATCAATAAGAAGTCAGTACACCACAGCCTCTAGCCAAAATTACATTCGATAGCTATAGAACAAAGTCATCTGCCTAGCCTGTTTCCTACTATATTGGGGTCGGCTCCCAGTCAAACCGGATTCAGCTGAATACCAGTGTTTTATGTGGAGCGGCTACCTACCGGACCTCCACAACCAATTGATTGGGTAATACGGTACTTGTTGGCAAGACTGGTGTCAGATTTTCTAGCTTCTGACAATCGGTTACGATTGACAAGGATCTACAAATGGCAGCCGGGACCAACGGCTTAACGTGCTTTCTGAGGCACGGAGGAATCTCGATATGTTAAGATGGTCACCCATCCACAGACCGACCTCGGCAAGCGTTGCTTAACCTTGAAGAACGACCCGTGCGGCTGTTATTATTTAGCCACGAGCTCCTAGCTATAGCTATAGAATAAAGTAATCTATTTCATTCCATAGCTTTATTATTTTGTTTTTATTTTATTTATAAGGAACAACAAACAGCTACCTACTACTCTTAATAATGTATACCATATAAGTTACAGAAAAGACAGATGAAGAAGACGACAGATGGTGAAACAATGGTCGGCTTTACCAGTAAAAGCGACCGCTGGTCGAAGCGTCAACAATTACCAGTTGACTTTGACATGCTCTACCGAAATTTCACGTGGTCAATCCCAAACATTTCGACAATCGCTACAGCCGATAGAATGTTACTTTGTCTGGAACCCGGCACCAACATCGCTAGCAAGGACAATAAGTCAGCAACGTGACTCTGAGCTGATGATCGTAGTCTGCAATGATTGTGGCGGTCTGACCGGCGGTAACAAATTAGCGCGCGATGTGACCGCCGTGGTCACGCGCACCCGACCTTGCGAGGTGGGCTCCTAGTTGGCAGATGTAGCATTTGAGGTCACCGCCACGAGAATAAGCTTGCAAAGAGTCTTTTTTTGTGAGTGGCTTCTCGAAGTTCAATCTATGAGGTGGTCGACTGCTTAACCGGGCTTGCCTGTGGTGGCCTTAATATAAATATTAAAGCCTCCAGCCAGGGCTTATTTAAACTTACAAACTAAGCGACTACACGCTGAGGGCACCCCCTGTGGGGTACGGGCTTCCTCGGCGGCGAGGGCGGAAGAATTGCTAAGAGTCTCCGTTTACTTTTGACCTCGGTAAATTTTTACTCAAAGCCTACGTGCCTATTCAAATTCGTTCAGCTACTTTAGCATGGTTGAATTAGTATTTAGGAATTCAATATTCAAAACAATGGATTGTTGAACGTTGGCTGAAAGATTAAAGCATTTATTGGCATTAAACCACTTACAGGAACTATTGAACCATTTTGAATCGTCAAGGTGTCATCGATCGTGAAGGCAGCAAAATAAGCATGTGATTAAAAAACTTTTTACAAAAAATACAACCGACTTCCAAATACTCACTTTTTAGTGGTTCACATGTGCTTACCCCTTAACAGCGTACCGGCGTGATGTTATTTTATGAACTGGTGTAAACAATAGACAGACATGAGATTTCAGCAATCCCAGTCCATTTGCTATTATTTATTGAGGAGTTCCGTTGCCTATGCCCTAAGTTCTTCATCAGATCTTCACCAAATTGAAATGGGACCACTCCGAAAAAGTACTTTTCCAAAATCTGCCCAAATCGAGTAATCAGGGAACACACATAAAAAAATAAAAATAAAAAATAGGTTCCGACGAATTCAGAACCTCCTCCTATTTTTGAAGTCAATTTAAAATAAAAACAACCGTGTGACAACATTCTTATTGGCAATGTCATGTGCCCTATTCCTTACTATACTCTTTGCATGTGCCTCTGATGCAGCTACGACAACTGTGCTCTACCCATCCGTATTTATTCATCTTTTGCTGTAAATATGTTTTGGAACTATGTTATTACTACAAATCTTACCAAGCAATCATCTTCATCATCTTTTATACCTTTAAAAGACACCATTGGACTACTTTCTGAAATTGACAAATTATTTTGTGTGCAACAAGTCTTGTGCTAGATGAGAATGTGCGAATCCATTAGAACCTTGGAATTGAAATTCGTCGTATAAGGGACCAATAGTCTCGATTTCTAATGAGATCTCAGACCATAATCGCAAGGTACTGTTGTGTGCCAATTTGAAAACAGTCATCTTGGCTATACAATACATCTCAGTCAAGTGAGTTTCCTCCAAAAGGAATTCCTTTTGTTTTTGCTTGGGACTTTTATGAGCGAATGTCAGTAAAAGGTGCGTGTTATATTGTTCTTCTATGAAATAAGACGTCTTAAAAGACTGAGAGTGAGTTTCCTGACAACTTTTCGAAAACGTTCAAACTCTAAAGTCCTTATTCTCAGAATTTCTTGAACAGATTTTAATGAAACTTGTTATACTTACCCAAGATCTAGGTATAGATCTAAGGAAAAGATTTTTGAGACAGTGAGAGAAGTGAAGAGGTAAGGGAGAGGGACAGACATTTTAATTCTATTCTATAGAAAGTGAAAAAACACTCTGTTTTTCTGCCTAAACTGTTTTGAGGAGTCAACGCTCTTAAATGGTGTTGGAACTTACTGTCAAAGCATTTATTTTATACTGAGTTGTCTAGTATAAAAAAAAAACATACAGTCGAATTGATAACCTCCTTCCTCCTTCTTTTGGAAGTCGGTTGAAAAATATAATGAAATGCTGAAAATTTTATCAAGACAAGTAGACGAAGATGCTGTGATTCTAGAAAGAGTCTGCCAGGGTTGCGGATTTCGTTCGAAAGAGTCACCGCGGCCCTGGAATGCTTAGGGCTCTAGAAGGAACGTTTGGTGACGATGACGCGAGTTCCATGATTTTTGTTCACCCAAAACGTGCAGTATGTTTCTTGAGAAACATGACCCAAAGACACTAACATTACATTTTTTTTTTAAATTCCCAATTGAAAATGGTTCGAACTAGGACCAAGCCGTTCGAGATCGTTCACGATCGGTTGGAGGTAGATATCGCAGGATTTACTGCTCTATTGGGCGATACATCGACTGCTGCGACACCGCTCGCTACGCCCGATAGATGGCGTTGGATACTATGAGACTTGATTTATTTGTTTTGTAACTTTTTTGCTAAATGTTGGTCCATTTCAGATAACCCATCTAGAGATTAAAGGTTCTTGTTTAACAATTCGAGAATTTTCGTGCACTAGCTGCCACCCGCGGCTCCGCACGCGTTTAATTCGAAAATTATCCCAAGGGAAAATACTACCGGTAGATTATACACCGAGGGGATATAGCTGTCTTTTATGTCACGGACGTCATATTGAATCCCGAATGCAATTAACGATCCGAGAGTCCTGAATGCAGGGAGGGATTTAAGCTAATCCAAGGCAAAGACATCTTTATCCATGAGGAGCCTACTGTACTTTTCACACCACTCAAGGCTTCATCACAATTTTCACGCAAGAAAATTGTGCTCAAATTATGAAGAGACGTCAGTACTTAGAAAAAGGGTTTTAAGAAATACAATCTTTCAGGGGGTGAATAGAGAGAAATTGTATGAACTTACTAAATCTGCGCAGAAGTCGTGGCCAGAGTGATAGTATAATTAATTAATTACGAGCTTCTCATTAGTAAGACTTTGAGGTTGCGGACAGTAGGTATTTTACGATTTTTGTTTCCACACGTTCGGGACCCCTGTAGTCCGGGGGCCCTGGTTTTGCAGTGCTGGTGGTGTGAAAAGACTATAATCTATATCTGTGCCAAATTTCATCTAGATTCGTGCAGCCGTTCCGGCGTGATTGAGTAAATTACAGCCATCCATCCAAACTGTCGCATTTGTTTAAGCTTTATACAGCACAGTTGTAGGTTGGTACCTTATATCTATGGTTGGTACATAAGCAGACCTAATGCAATAAGGTATTCTCTACTATTCAACCTTTGGGATAAAAAGACTTCACTGTGGTGTGGTGCCTGTGGTAGCGGTGTGGTGTGTGGTTTGGTCTGTGGTGGGCTCGTCTCCTTCCTTAAATTCTTTGCCACAAAATAAGGAAGGACGCATTTCTGTCGTTAAACAATGTGTTTCGATTTGTAGGGTTTGTGGACGTTAGATGGATGTTGGTTGAACTGTAAAGGGCAAATTACTTGGTAACTTTATCTTTTTCTGATGGCCAGAGTGCTACGCAATTGTTGGATGCCTACCTGATTATAGCAGGATTTTCATTCAGCGTTTTCGTCTCGAAATGTACGTACAGCCGGTGCCGGCTGTCATTTGTAAAATTTTGACAGTCGTTTCTGTAGTCAGAAAATAATCAATCTGACACCAGTCTTGCCAAGAGGTATCGTGTTATGGTGGCTCTTCACTTGGTGTATTTGCGCAAACATTTGCTTAACCTATCGGTTAAAAAATGACTTTTATCTCGATGCCTTGAGGGTATGTTTTCTGTTATCCAAGTAACGCGAATATTTTCACAAATACACCAAGTCTAAAGACCTTTAGGTATTGGATTGTGGAGTTCAGATAGGCATTCGCTCCTTACAATATTGGTATTCAGGATGTATGGATCTGGTTAGACTGGAAGCTGACCACAACATAGTTGGGAAAAGGCTAAGAGAAGGCTAAAGCACATTGAACCCTCTTTCCTCTCACTTTCCTGCAATCTGTGGGAGTGATGTCCTGAAATGGGACGGAAGTGTGTAACAGGAAGCCAAGGGAGCGCGCGCTATTTGATTTGACCAATGAGCGCGCCCTATTCGATTCAACCAATGAGCGCGCGCAGTAGCCGAGTTGACTGTCAATTGGTAGTTTTAATGTTAATGTTGCTTTTTACCAAGGTGAGACGTCAGATGTTACACATCCTGTGCGACTATAGTAAGTTTTTTTTTAGCGTACACACGGTTGATGCCCAATATACGAAGGCGCCTCGACCGATTAATGCTATCTTATACTAAGAATAAATACCTACTTAAACATAGCGGTAACTAACGATTAAAACATTTAACTGCCACTAACTTCGATCTAAAGTAGGAAAGCACAGCTACTCTAAAGTTCATTTCACACAAATCACAATAGCGAAGAGTTACGAGCTAAATTATAAAGGGTGCACCACACGGTCGTCAGCTCTCTGCGATAAAGTAGGTGGTTTAGAACACTGGCGGCCGGCTACGTCTGCGCAGAATGGTAAGGTTGCCAGGACAGAAAAAATATTTATCATGACATAACTGAATACAGTTGTGTAAATAAAATTTGGCCTATCTTTAAACGAATGTCATGAAAAATATCTGAATTGGCTACAATATTTTTGTACTACAGAGATAATAAGATAAGAGCGCTAGTCAACTATTGACTATATAAAAGTAACCGAATTTGAATTAAAGAATATACTTCAGTGTACAACAAAAAATAGTACAAAACTCTTTTACACAAACTAAAATAAATGGAAATAATTTGTTGAGGAAGATAGCTAAGGTAGAAAAAGTTTGGTAGATATTTTTCAAAGTTACAGGGTAGGAGCAATTAGAAAAAAAAAAACAAATCCTAACAAATGTAAGGAGCAAAGCTAAATTGAATTCTTTCGGAGACCAAACAACGCCTACTCTAGTTTTCCGCAATGCTTTTCATAGACAGTCTTTCGTTTTATCATATTACTAGCTGTCGCCCGCGGCTTCGCCCGCGTAAATGTCGAAAATCATCCTTATGTCCTTTCCCGGGACTCAAACAATCTCTATACCAAATTTCATCTAAATCGGTCCAGCCGTTTGTGCGTGAAGAAGTAACAAACATACACACACTCACAAACTTTCGCCTTTATAATATTAGTGTGATGTGATGATAAAATTTTACCCTTTCTTCGACCAGCCCTAGGTCGAAGTCGGCGTAAATTGAAAATCCTCGTGACGCTACGTGTCGGGATCAGATGCCGAGATAATGGCTATTGTTTGTTTTGTCTCGGGACGAGATGGCCACGATAATATAGCGGGGAGATAACTGCTGCGATCACTTGAATAATAGACGAAATTCGTGTGGATACGTAGGGGTTTGAAACATTAGTTGCCGACCATACAAAATGTAATAAAGTCAAAGTCGAAGCGTTTATTTCAATTAGGCCATTAAACGGCACTTCTGAACGTCATCATTAACAATTAAAGTGACTCTACTGTCCATTCGGAAAGGTAGATTCTTATGGAGAAGAACGGACAAGAAACATCGATAGATAAAAACATCTATGAAACAAGGATATCATTCAGACGTCCATTTGGACTTGTCCACGGAATGTGAAGAAATGCTCACAGCACATGACAGTCACATCGCATTGCCGCGACTCAGAACCACTCACGTATTCTTAGGTAGGTATCCCAGAATTCTTATCGGTCAAAATCTGCATGATGATAAAGATTTCAATGTTAATGAGTGCAGACTTTATGGTCTTAACAACAATATTATAATCTTGTGTAAATTAGCCGTAACGTCCTGTTCTTAACGCTCAATTTACGAAGGTAGGTAATTCAGTTATTTATCATTTACATAGAAATCTATGCAATTTAACAACAGTAGTGAATATTATTGTAAGGTGACACGCCTTTATTTAATGTTGTATTATAATTTGGCAACACCCGGACACCTGGCAGATCTCAACTGTCAAATTTATTCACAAACTATGCTCCATCTATTATCCTGCTCTCTGAGCCCCCAAACATGCATCCAGTGACTTATACACTGCCCCCGACGATCTCGTGGAAGTGGCAATGTTTTGGGCCACTCAAAACAAGATAACAAACAAGTGAGATACTGTTGTGCCAACGACACGAAGACGAAGAAGCAAATTCATGCAGTAGAAAAGCGCACTTCGGAGTTTATTTTTGATTCTACTTTTAACCCCTGACGCATTAAAATCCCTTAGAAAAGGGGTAACCCAGGTGCGACAATCCGTGGCGGATCCAAGAATGTCGTTTGCGGGGGGAGGTGTAGGTACCCCGCTGAGGGTAGATTTTAGCAAAGTAAACACTAAATACATTTGCTTAACGCATAACAAACTTCTTTGGATAACTTTTCATAAATTCCTCAATGACTTCATTAGGTTGAAGACTACCAACGGTCGGTTCTCGACCTTGCTTGGGCTTAAGCCCCTAAGCCCCTCTCCTCTGTATCTGCTAGTGACGACAATGTTCCTATTAAGCAGGGTACTGATTGGTGTTACTGGCCCTAATGTAAAATTCGCAGCGAGCATGTTATGTTACGCTGTGTCCTAAAATCTGTGTAAAATAAAACACATACACAAATGTTCGTGTTCGTTTCCACTTACTGACTGCACGAATGTACGCTTTGTAACATGTTACATAACGCCCCGTAACACCGGTCAGTCACCTTTATACAAGCAGCCACCAACGAAAACTATCCCGATCCCGTCAACAGAGTCAACCATTATATCCAAGACCACGATCTTCCAAAGCATTTAATAACATTGTAACTACCTACCCTGATTTACTTTCATGAAATAAATTCATTATATAGCACAACAGATGCTCTGACTTGCCTTCTTACGCGGTGACAGCTTGACAGCTCAGCTTTGCACAAAACCACGGTACCACACACCTTGGATTTACGAAAACGAATCTTATACCAAAGTAGTAAAGTAGAGGTAAAGTGTATAATTAAAATGATGCCACAGCAAAACTGGAGGTTAAAAGTTAACCACCCATCTGGTTCGCGTTCGGTGCACGATAAAGTTTAATTTGATGGAAATGCCTTCTTATAGATAAAACTAATATGGGAGCATTTTTTTTTGGTTGCGATCTGGGACCGTTTGTCATTTCGTCCCCGTCTTAAAAATGTTCCTTTATAGATCATAAATATTGTGGTTAGTAATGTTTTTATAATGAACTTCCTAAATACAGAGATGGGTGAAATATTCAAATACATATCATAGTAAATATAGTTTATTCTAATATAGTTTATTTCTCTCATAAAGGTACATCGTTACAGTAATTTATTTATCTTCTTCTACCTTATGCCTAGGTTCGGGACCTGTATGATAGATCTCCAGGCTCACACCCCTAATAACCTGATCATATTTTACGGCATCTTAATTCCGATTACTTATTTATAACACTAACAATTTTGATAGAGAGGTAAATCTATAATAAAGGTGTGGTTATGTTTGTGAAGTGATATTATTGTAGGATTGTGTGTGTAGTGTGTGAATGTGTTAGGATGTTTTGTGTATGTGCATGTAAGTCCTGTGCAAATTTGTGCTTATTAGTAAATCTGAGTAGGAGAGATATATTAAAAAAAAAATAGATTGTTTGTATCTTCATAGTCCAAATCATTATCATAGAATACCAATTGAATTGCACTATTTCATTCCGCCTAGCCCGTTCCATTATAGAGGGTATGCGGTACAAGGAGTAAAGTCTCGCAAACCTCCATTGAAAAGGGACGATCCTCCGACCGAACGATGTTCAAATCGCCTGGAAAACTCTGATACCGCGATGCAGGATTTCGTTAGTAGTTCTTCGCTGGCGATAAAGATGGCGTTGCGGTTTTTTTTTTGTTACCTAACAAAGGCGAACGGCAGAATTCGTACAACATACTTTTTTTGTAGTTCTGTGATAGAATTTGTACCACTTATTAAGGCAACTAAACCATTCATTTTCATGTAACATTAGTATTTTTAGAAGTCCGGATTAATTAATTATAGCAATTAAAAGATTTAAGTAATATTTAAAAACAGAAATAACAGTAAATATAATTAACCAATTATACATTACAATGAATAATTATTGCATACAATCTTAATAATTAACCATTTAATTATAGGAATTATTTTCGCCATCAATGTTTTTTTTTGTATTGGCAATTATTTTATTGACAGGTTAGGAAAATCTTTCCGAGTCTCTGTTCAGTTCTTTGCTGTTGTTTTGGATTGTGGTTTGTAAATGCATCTGAGCAATTAAGCAAATTATCTGGTAATTTTTACGTTGAGTTGAGCTACCTGCCCCTTTCTTAGATGAAATAAAATTAAGAATCGATTAAGTAATTATAAGAACAATAAAATAAAATATGTAAGTTCCTACAAAAACAAAGTTGTTTTATTTACCCACACTCAAAACTCCATCAGCACTTCATCATCATCATCAAACTATTGCAGACAGCTGCTGGACGTAGGTCTCTCCTTAAGCACCCTACTGAATAGTTACAATTCTCATGTCAATTTGCCAACTTAATGATAAGCAAAACACTACAAAGATAGCACCAGCTATCTAGAACATATCCTTTTTCACCAAAACAATGTTATGTGCCTACACGTAATAATATTTATTGAGACATAACCTCAAAAATAAAACTGGTTATAACTTTTAGGTCCCAACTTCTAAAAATCTAAGAATTTTAAAAGGGCTTGCCTATCGTATTGACTACCAATTAAAACAAAAAATATCCCAAAACACGATATTTTATTAGGTGTCCGAAACTCCCATACAACCCTGCCGTTCGCCTTTGGTTTCGTTAATTTCTCTTGTGGTGGCATTGATGTCGCTACACCATCACACACGCATCCTACGTGAACCTACGGCGATGCACCACCGGTACATGGTGGACATCCCACCCGTACATACGGACAAAACGTTTTGGGAACACTACAGCTAAGGACAGTAATTTTCTGCCGGTCTATTTCCTGATAGCTACAACCTGGATGTCTTTAAGCCAAGAGTGAAAACTAAAAATCTTCTAGGCAATCGTGCTCTATCGTCGACCACAATCATCGCTTACCATTCGCTCAGGTGAGATACTGGTCAAATGTGTGCCTATCAAAATTATGTCGATTAGATTGATGTCTTTTTTCCGTTTTCACAAAAGACCAGCTCCAACATTGCTAATCTTAATGTAGGTGACACAACATGCTAATTTATTAGCTTGACCTGAGGGCCTAGCATCCACAATGTAGCATGCATTGAATACTGTAGCATGCATAGTGTAGCATGCGCAGTCTAGCACACATAGCACGCATACTATGGCATGCAGAGCGTAGCTTGCATAGTGTAGCATGCACAGTGTACCATGCAGAGTATAGCATGCATAGTGTAGCATATATAGCGTTGCATGCATAGCTTAGCATGTACACTAATTGTACAGTGTAGCATGCACAGTGTAGCATGCATAGTATAGCATGCACCTACCAATTTATTTCTTGCAAATTTTCTAAAAAATTAAGTGGTGAACATAATAAAGAGTATTCTATCCTAAATAAAATTAACAAAACACTTAACTGCGTATTTGCATCATCGTACAAAACTACACCATAGCATTACATAAGTACCTACCTATGAACAAACGAAAATCATCCAGTTGACGCTTCCGGGCCGGTCCGGCAACGACGGCATTGTTACGGGGCGAGGTCACACGGACCGATAAGACGTCTAATTATACATAATTACTACTTCAGGCCGAAACCTTCGGGGCAAGCGGGGCGAAGACAAGGTCGTGGATTCAGTACCTTCTCGAGGTAATTTGTACATTGTTAAGATTAGCCCCGCCTACTAATATCAGTTGTTTGAATACCTTTGCCAGGTATGGTTTTTTGTTGTAGTTTAGATAAATAGTTTGATAGTAGATAAACGACTTGTCCTGTACGTCTCGCACCCAGCGGATTCTTGCGACCCTCACCAAGTCCGCCTGATAGGAGACTGCGTCTTCCGGTACGGGGTCACCGCTCCAGAACCTGATAAGGTACCAATACATAGTAAGGGCATCCCCTTGCATCCCATTAATTCTAACAATTTATGGACAAAACTCAAAGTCAAACGCGTTGCAGAGGAGCTGCTAGACTAAGAGCTCTTTATGAACGATTTTATAATATTCAGTCAACTTCAACTTGAGGAATAGAAATGGCGGTTTGACAACTTTTGCGTTAAAAATTATGGGAATACCTACTGACAAAACAGGCCCTAGTCGGGACGGGTCGAGACCTAAGCTTGTCCAGAATGCATGAGGGCCAATGGTTAAGCCGTTCTTACTCTCATGCTGATTAAGCCCACTTATACAGTTATTGTTCCACCCATCTGGCGGCAAGTCAGGCTACTGATCATTGTGTCTTCCAGTAACGATAGAGCCTTGCACGATCTTGAAACAAGTCAATAGATACCAGACTTTTTCATCTTTAATATTTACTCTATTTTCCCAAAAATAATGAGATCCCGACATTGTCGAAAATATTGGTACTTACAATGCACAGAGGTCCGGCCCATAGGTCAAAAATAAAAAATGTGACTCCTTGATTGGTCACTTTAATCATTGCTTTATGGGAATACAAATGGTTTGGATGAATGATTCTGAGGAAATAGGTGGCGTAGCGGTAAGCCCGATTTCAGCTGAAATATTCAGTGTGAACAAGAGTCTTATAGATAGATGTTCCACTTTTCTGAGTGAAATGAGTTCTGGTCATGATATCAATGTATATTTCAAGATTAGATCTATTATTGTATTTGTGAGCTATTTTATTCTATTTTACTGCACCTAGTAGTAAATGTTCGCATGCCTCCTACAGGTGAGATGTGAAAGCACTACCTACTTTCTTGTAACACCCATTGTACCATACCCACTCATAACATTTTGATATCGTTTATTGCAGTCGTTTCAAATCTAATCACCCATTGTTATTGGTTGAGAAAGTCGAATATTTTTCTAAATTTATTTAAAAATATTGTCCTACTATAATGTGAAGTTGATCATACCTATCTTTTTAATTCTAATTTGAAACAGATCTCATAGTTGTGTATGTATAATTTTATGTTTAAGCTGTGTACTTCTATAAGTGACAAATTCACCATGATAATTCATGTGTAAGTTGTTTATGTAATATGTTATAGTGAATAAGTCGTTGGAGTACCTTATATAATAAAATAAAATAAAATAAAAAATATCTCTGGCGAATAAATGATTTTATTTATTTATGATTACGCTTTAGACACAGCACATAAATTAGTTGAATCTTATCATTGGTATCTATTTAACGCCAGCATCCGTGCACAAAATCTTAATACATGGATCGGATAGTATAAACAATGCTATGGTACCTATTGGTGAGTTGTCTGAAGAAGCGACTGTATTTAGAAACAAAGATTTAAAGTTTTATGATTAAAGCACACTCGTAAATTCTCAAGATCGGTTAGCAATTTTTATTTAGCTAATTAACAGACTTCTTCTAATATCCGATCTATTTATTATATGTATATGTCACCGGAAAATGGCAAACTCCGTATGATTATAAAATAACTTGAGAGATTGTAAACTCTCGATAAATTGTCAACTGAACATTTGGAATACTTTTTTTAGCATCAAAATTTGATAGTGTATTTCTTGAAGATATTCCGAAAAATTGTGGAATGACATAAAACGGCAACCAATCAGAGCACAAGTCTACAATTTATTCGTTTTTAATTTAGGCGTTCAAAAGGTTAACTAATAAATTAATAGAAAACGTACAAAAAAAAATCTGCAATTTTGGAACTGTTTGATTTTTTTTGTTATTTTTTCCGTCTTGATAAAAAATATGTTTTACATGAAATTAATCACGTACAATTTTTTATTTCAACCTACTCCTTATAGTTGACTGGCAAATGTACCTAATTATTGACCGCCACTACATAAAACACAAAACATTGTGCAATTTCGGGATATGTACCTACCTATTGTACTTACCAAACCTTCAAAAGCTCAAAAGTTTTCACATTCGGCCTCATTCCCTTTTCCCAGATCTTGCGACGATATCCTCACGTTTTCGTGCCCACTGAACAATTGACGGGCGTGATGCATGGACCCGTGATTGAGACAATTACTCTTTTAAAAGTGGAAGACCATGTCTCTGCAAATTACGAATGTCCAAGTGACGTTTCGAGTGTAATTTGTAAAATGCCTAGGTACGTGTAAAATGCAATAATGTAAATAATTGGTCAAGTTCGTGTCGTACCTTCTGTTGCTTGGTTCAGTACTTAAATAAATTGCACCAAAATGTATCAGTGTGGAGTGTGGTGAAGTAACTTTAGACTGTGCTAGCGAACAAGTGGCAAATAATTCAATTGTATTACTTATATAGTATCTATATCTTTAAGATATATACATAACGGTAGCCGCGCCACCTACCGGGTCCAATTGTGAATCAAAACCATTCTCGAATCCCCTTGAACACACACAAAAAATTTCATCAACATCGGTCCAGCCGTTTAGGAGGAGTTCAGTGACATACACACGTACACAAGAAATGTACATAAAAACCACTTTTATTTGTGGTACTCGCAAAGCATTAAAAAATAAAAGATACACCGCCACACCAACTGGACACTAAAATCAAGAGCCAACGTGAGCCAGAAGTTGTCCTGTTGTCCCAGGTCCAATCATAAAAAGTTGCACTTGCTACATAATAATTGAATAACCATTGTCAGCTTCGGTGAAAGAATTGGTGAAACAATGAGATCCGCGGACCTCACGACTGCCGGCCAATTGTGTGGACCACAGGGAGTCACGCTTGCTTTATTAAGAAATTATTAAAAGTTTGTATAGATACTTTATGTAAATGCATGTATGATAAAGGATAACAAATACCTTTAGGAACCTTTTCGGCATTATTTTCGGAAAATTTTAGATAAAAGTCACGGAGCCAAGCCACCACTTTTTTTTTTAAGGATGGGAAGTCATCAAAAGACTTGTTCCGCTTTGGGTGGAGCAGAAGGGCGTGTCAGACTCTTACTGACTAAAACCCATCCGTGTTCCTTCTAAAGCCCTTTGCGTTCCAGGGCCGCCACCACTGAAGATCATATTATTTGATTCGGTGCCTACCTAGGTACAGGGAGGCGCCTGATGGGAATTTGTGCGCAATAGGTAACAAAGAAATATTTGCTGGACGATATCGATGAATGTAGGTATATGTTTAGTTTACATAAAGTATATAGGTATTGATAACGATCCCATCCACTAAGGATGGAATACGCCAGAAAATTTCTGCTCAATTAGACTTTCTAGTCAAATGGACAACCAGCCAATACAAAACCAGTGACAATTAAAAATTTCAATTAATAACTAATTAAATTAAATAGATACTTGGTGGAACTACTAAAACCGTAATTTAAGACCTGGGCAGGAAGTCTCGACATAGTTACCGATCGCCTACCGACAGAATTCAGTCGTTAAGTTCGAAGGCCGCCCGTACACAGCCAATCTCGAACGCGATCCACGATCAAAATCAATAATCTGATCTGATCCGTGGTCAAAGGAAACTGTGAATGTGCTTTGACAAGAAATTAGGCGCCTTATGCAATTCGGAAGTCATTATTTCAAGCGAATCGTAGGCACAGGTTCGCAAGGGAATCTTAGTGCCCTTACCAAATACACGTTACACAATATTTAGGCCCGTTTGCCCTCCGATTTATTCTAACATTTCTATGGTAGGCTTTTTAGTAGTTAGTTTCTCCAGTAGTTTTAGCAAACCTTCATTGCCCCTTCTTGACAAAGGTCTCCCTTCATTTCTTTCACGATGCCGCGTCGATGCAGGAGTGCAAAAGAATAAAGTTGGTACCCAGGTACCATTTCATAGGCGACTCAGATCCTAACGAATTATAATTCAAACAAAATCACCCCGTGCATTCTGCGCCATTCCTCACAAGGTACCGTACTGTATTGTGCGAATTAAAACAGCCATCGCGATCGCCAGCGGGTGGGTCACGAGTTGTGCGTGTGTGCGTTAATCATGCACCGCGACGCAACGGTGCATGAATCTTCTTTTTACAGTCGGATTTTAAGGAACAGTATGGCTCGCGTAGACGTAGTTTTTACAGGGACAAAATCAAGTGATTAGTATTTTCGAGCAAGAGCCGCAATCTTTGAGGTTAAGCAATGCTTGCCGAAGTCAGTCCGTGGATGGGTGCCCATCCTTACATACCGAGACTCCGCCGTGCCTCGAAAAGCACACACAAGATATGTGGAATAAGGTTAAGCCGTAGGTCTCGACTGACATTTGTAGATCTTTGACAGTCAAATCTGACTCGTCTTGCCAAGGGGCACCTATTGTGTTACTGAGTTGAGTCGTGGTCGTCAGATAGAGTCGCTCCAAGTTAAGAATACTGGTACTCAGCTTGAAGCCGACCCTCGACCCCCTGTCTCGGAGGCTTTTCGAACAAGCTTCAAATATCTATTGATAAATATCACAGTATATAACTACTAACTTAAATTCAGTGGCTCAACAGGAGGATTATCGCCTTAGTGATGTGTAGTGTTTAATAACTTCGGAATGGAATATTTTATTTGAAAAAATACTTTTGAGCCGTTTCATTTGATTTGTCGCACGATAGTTAGAAAAACTTATTTTTAAGTATTCTACTTTGCCCCCAAAAAAACTGAACCCATTATCAATATGATTGACCGGCCTGTTGGTCGAGTGGTTAGTGACCCTAACTGCTAAACCGGAGGTCGTGGATTCGATGCCCACCTAGGACAAATCTTGGTGTGATGAGCATGAGTAGTTGGAATATAGGGTATTCAGATCACAAATCGTGATCTGAATAACCCTATATTCCACAGTTAAACCATTCGAGTATCAGATTATTCCTCTGTAACCCCATAATATACTTAATTATTCAAAATTTTCGTTCAGTTTATACCTCTGTTTTTCAATCCAAGCCACTTGTAACCATTCTTTCTTCGTCAAGTCATAAAATGGTCTACTAATAACATTTATAGTTTTCTATTCAAACATATTTTTTTTTTTTTTTTAATTAAAGTCCTGTATAGTAGTCGCATACTCATCAGTAGCATCTGTTCGAGTGTGTAAATAAACAGAGCAGTTCAATATGAACTGCTGATTATAAGAAGCGGTTCAGTATGATCAGCTCATTATAACAAGCTGTTCAGTATGAACTGCTCATTACCTTTAACAAGCTGTTCAGTATGAACTGCTCATTACCTTTAACAAGCTGTTCAGTATGAACTGCTCATTATAACAAGCTGTTTTTGCTTTCGATGTCGAACTATAATATGTGGTTGGCAGGTGGTTAACTATATTAATATTTTTAGTGTTAAAGAAATAAAACTCGCAAGTAGGTCAAGTTTAAATATTTATTTCTATATTATTCAAATATTGTTGTAATATTAAAAAAATGGGAGTGGTGAGAGTGAGTGTGATGTAATGTGTGTATGTCACACCAAAAAGTAAAATATGCAGGTTGTGTGTCCTCCTAATAAAAAAAAGTAAATTAATAGAAAATATTCGGGCGCCGTGGAGGTAGCACACAGTATATAAAAAAAATAAAGATTACCGGAAAAGTTGAGCGGAAGAGTCAGACCTTTAATCTGCCGGTGGGAGGCTAAATGAGAATAAAAAAAAACTATTATTTTGTCCTTTCTCTATTTAATGGCCCGTAGCTCCACAGTAATACACCATATTTTACTAAATAAACCTTATCTAGACTAACATTTCTAGGTTAATGGTGGTGTTAAGGAAAGTGTGATATTATTGCATCTTTGTCTATTGATGTAGGTATTAATAAAAAAATAATGGAAAATTCCTACCAGATTGCTGGCTTTTAAAATAAGTTTAACTTAAACAACTGGAAGCGATGAGTTATGAAGGAGTCCCCGTTGCCAAAATGGTCCAAAGAAAAAGTATTTTCAGCAACAAAATCCAAATTTAGAAATAAAGGAAAGAGAAAAAAAAAAAACGCCGAATCATTAGGCTGGAACAAAAATGAAAAGGTTAAATACACCGGAGACGTTAATATTCAAACACGTGGACGCGTGTGACATTTCGACAAAAACTTACCGTTTTTTTTCCCTTTCAAATGAAAATCAATGCATGTGCGCTAACGCAATAACAATATAGCGTGCGATAATCACCGTACAGAGACAGAATATCTGAAAACAAAGTTCAAACTTGATAAGAATCCTATTCGAAATCGAGACTGACATTATGTCCAGAGGAATTTTATCTTACCGAAAATTGAGGGCAATCCTTCTCACTCCATCGTCCTGTGTTGAAATATTTATCAATATGCCATTATTAGGCTGTAATTATCCGAGATTACTACGGATTTTTTGAAAATATCGACGACAGTGAAAATTAGGTTTCTGTCATCTTTGAATAAGGATCGTAAAGTGTCAGGCGCAGCAGCTACCACAGATCACAAACCGGAACAAAGTGTCGTTCGGAAATCGACTACAACCACAAACGTAGATTAACTATAACCGTGTGTTGTATAGAAATCGCCTAAAATACCAAATCGCATGTGACGAGATTTAAAACTCGTTACATTACATCCCTCCCCGAAAAAATAAAAGAAAGCAATTTCTTTTATGCTAAAAAAAACAAAAGAGAAAGGCAAAAGCTTTTTCAAAAAATGAAAGAAAATAAAATTCCAAAACCAATTAACAAAAAAAAGGTTAAGATAATAAGACTGCAAGGAGACCGCCAAGTCTATTATCAACAAACCAGATTAAAATGCAATCATGGAATGTCGCAAGAGTATAATTTCTTAAAATAAGATGCATACAAAAAAAACAAAAGTAAAGTTAAGACACAAGCATAACCGACCTATAATACAAAAAGAACCAACATGAGTGCAGTTAGGCTCCTTCGCCACTGACTAGCAAGTTAAATCCAAGAAATATTATAGGTGCAGCTAGAAATAATCGTCGCTGACCAAAAATATAAAACTACAAAAAATATATACCAATTTGAGTACGGTTAGGCACCATCGCCACCGACTAACAAGTGTAAAGCAACAAAAAACATTAAGTTGAGTACAGTTAGGCGCAATTGCCGCTGTCTAACAAGAATAAAGTCAAAAAAAAATTGTCTATATGAGTACAGTTAGGCACCATCGCCACTGACTAGCGAGAACAAATTATAACCGTGTGACACAGTTTTAAACCATCACATCTCTAAGGATGTAAAAATATAAAGAAGAATGTTGTGATCGGCATAACTCCACCAATTTCCCGAGCACAAACACCTTCGAAAATAAATGCATATTGTGATCGGCACAACTCCACCAACCTCCCGAGCACAATAGCAAAAAAGGATGCATATTGTGATCGGCACAACTCCACCAATCTCCCGAGCACAATAGCAAAAAAAGAATGCATACTGTGATCGGCTCAACTCCACCAACTTTTCGAGCACAGCAGCAAAAAAACACGAAATCAAGGAAAAAATATGCACCGAGATCCGTAAAAAAAATATAGGAAAATGTCTACAAGTGAGAACAAAACCACAAGTATCGAAATCCCTAAAAGGTATAAAAATACAGAAAACCAACCCAAAAGCAAGAGCTAGCAGTTCTGCAAAAAAAACAGAAACACAATAAATCTATACTATTTCAACAAAGGGAAACAGTACGATCCGCGTAACTTAAAAATAAATAAAGATTTTGCTTCCTAACACAATAATCGAAGTTAGGGGCAAATCCTATGAATAAAAATAATACAATACCTAACGTGTATAAAAGTAGGTAGGTACCTATACAAGAATTGTATACAAGAATGTATAAAAATTGTATACAAGACTGTATATAAAAAAGTTTTAAAATATAAGATCTTTCGATATGAGAAACGTATGTGTGTGTGTAGAAAAGTTATTAAAATATCCTAAGTTATATTTTAGAAAGTTAAGAAATTGACTTCAATAAATTTATACGAAGTTACCTAACATACATCTTCACTCAAAACCCTATAAACCTATCATCCATCCCAACATACATCACACTATCATAAGGGTCCTTCAAACAAAAATATCAAAATCAAGACTAACACTTGGAAACCAAATTAAAATTTAATTATATCTTTAACATGATAACGACCAGAAGTACCCTTATTAAGGTCTTTCAGAACATAAACGTTATCAGAAATCTTTTCTATAATTTTACATTTAATAAACTTAGGAGCAAGTTTTGCCGAAAAATAAGAAGGTGCATGAGATTGAACGAAGCTCCTTCTCCACACAACATCACCCACATCAAAAGAAATGACTTTACGACCCTTATTATAATAGCGAGCATTACGCTGATAAGCTTTTAATAAATGAGTTTGAACTTTAACAAAAATATCACTAAGTGAATTAAGAGAATCAGCATAGTGATTTCTATTGGAAACTTCCAATTCACTTAAGTTATCAATAGAGTTACTTAAACGATGTAAAGAAGCATCAAAAATAAGTTCCCTACCAAACATCAAAAAATTAGGTGTGAAATCTGTAGCAAGATTGACACTATTATTCAAAGCTAATTGAACATGAGGTAAATATTTAGACCAAGTCCTATGATCATCCTTAACAAAACAAGCTATGCAAGTTTCAACAGTTTTGTTATATCTCTCAACAGGATTGTTTTGAGGGGTGTACAAAGTATTATAAAATATTTTAGTAATATTAAAACCTTTCATAAATTCTACGAAATGTTTAGAAGTAAATTGTGTACCATTATCACAAACAATTATCTTGGGACAACCAAATTTAAGAAATATTTCTTTTTCAAAAAGTTTATTTATTACCCTAGTAGTAGCATTTATCATAGGAAAAATCCAGCAGTATTTAGTGAAAACATCAACAACCGAGAGAATATATTTATGTCCAGAATAAGTTTTAGGTAATATACCTATAATATCCACTGAAAGCATCAACAAAGGTCGATCGACTTTTTTAGGGTTAACCATAATACCAAAAGGAGGATGAGTGGTATGTTTATAAGCTTTACAAGTATCACAGGATAGAATATATTTTTGAATATCATTAAACATTCCTTTCCAAAAATAGTGTTGTTTTAATTTGTTTAAAGTTTTGTGAATGCCAAGATGACCAGAATTAATATCATCATGATTAGAACGAATTGTATCTAAAATATGTTCTTTAGGAATAACTATTTTCCAATTAAGCCGACTATTAGGGTCGAACTTACTTTTACAAAATTTATATAAAGTTTTATTTTCTACTCTAAAGTTTTTATATCTGCAAGGAGATTTCTGACAGTTAATAAATACTTTTTTATACCAAGGATCATAAATATCTTCATCAGGTAAGACTAAATTATTCTGAGAAATTCCTATAGCGGCAACTTCTATACGCGATAGAGCATCTGGGACTAAATGTAAAGATCCTTTTTTATGAACTATATCAAAAGTAAATTGAGAAATTCTAGCAGCCCAACGTGCTAAACGTCCACTAGGGTTACTAAGACCTAAAAGCCACTTTAAACTAGCATGATCAGTTATTACGGTAAATTTCATTCCTTCAATATAAGGTCTGAAATGTTCTATTGAAGCTAAAATAGCTAGTAATTCACGTTCCGTGGTACTATAATTGCGTTCACATTTATTGAGTGATCTAGAATAGAACGCAATAGGATGTTGATCTCCATTATCATCCTCTTGACTCAAAACACTACCAATACCAACAGAACTGGCATCACAATGTAAAAAGAAAGGTTTTTCAAAATTAGGGCATTGCAAAACAGGAGCAGTAATTAAACTTTGTTTCAACTCATCAAATGCATTCTCAGCCTCATTGTTCCAACTAAGTGATTTTTTAGAATTTTTACTGCCAGCTGTTAATTTAGTTAGAGGAGAAGCAATATCAGCAAATTTACAAATGAACCTACGATAATATGAACATAAACCAAGAAAACTACGAAGTTGTTTAACGGATTCAGGACGTGGAAAACTTTTAATTGTATCTAATTTAGAAGGATCAGTATGCAAACCATTACTATCAACTATATAACCAAGATAACGAAGTCTATCTTTACAAAAATTACACTTTTTCAAATTAACTGTCAATCCAGCATCTTTCAGTATCTTATAAATTTTGTGTAAATACTCTATATGTAAATTAAAATCTGAGTTTACACAAATTAAATCGTCTAAATAACAAAACACCGTATTATCGAATTCAGGACCAAAAAGTTTATCAACAAGTCTCTGCAACTCAGCCGGTGCATTAGTGAGACCGAATGGCATACGAACAAATTCGAAAAGTCCTTTTCCCGGGACTACAAAAGCAGTCTTTTCTCGAGAAGATTCTTCGAGAGCAATTTGCAAAAATGCTTTAGAAAGGTCAATTGTACTAATATATTTAGCTCCCCCAAGGTTATCTAATATTCTAGAGGTATAAGGAAGAGGGTAAGAATCCTTTATAGTTACTGAATTTAAACGTCTTGAATCTAAACATAATCTAGTACTACCATCCCTCTTTTCTACAGCTAAGACAGGTGAACACCAAGGTGATTTAGAAGGTTGAATGATACCTTCTTTTAATAAAACTTCCACTTCATCAAAAAGTTCCTTCTGCTTTGCAGGACTTAAAGGCCAATATCTTTGCTTAAAAGGTTCACTAGTAACATTAATTTTATGTTGAACGAGATGAGTAAGACCTAAGCCTTTCTTTTCATAGGAAATATTTTCAAAAAGTGAAACTGTATCATTTAATTTTTGTTTCTCAGAAGGAGAAAGATCACTAGCAGAAGTGACTGTACAAACTTGAACTTTATTACTTTGAACATAAGTTACATTTTTCCATAAATCTTTAGCTAAATCAAACTTTAACCAAAAATCAAAACCTAAGATGAAATCAGGCTGAAAAGAAGGTATAATTAGAAAGTTAATATTTTTAGTTAAATTATCACAAGTAACTGGCAATTCAATAGTACCAATAATTCTCTGTGAAGAACCATCAGCTGTATAAGCAGCACTAGAAACAGAATTTATTTTATAACCTAAATGTGAAAATTGTTTATGACTATTTGAGCCCAAAACACAACTATTGGAACCACTGTCCAACAAACCACAAAAAGTATGGTTACCTACGGAAAATTGTAAATATGGTCTTGTATCATTATGTTTAACAAATAAAACAGGAGCTGATCTATAAATTTTAAAGAATGTTATTAAATAATCTAACCAATCTGCAAAATCTTTGTTACGAGTAATATCATCAGGTTTGTGACATTTAGCAAAATTTTTCTTCATCGAGACGCTCGCGGTTATATTAATAACAGGGGCTCGATGCAACCTAATCAGTTTTTTGACTCACTAGAGTTTTTATTATCTACATTACAAACATCACAATTCTTAGATGTGACTCCAACCTTTTGACATTTAAAACAAATAACGCCAGGTATGGATGTACAATTTTTAAAATGATGTCCAGATTTTTTACATTTTAAACAAGTTAAATTAGTTGAAACTGCATTAGACTTGACGACAGGTTTATCAATTTTATTCTCCTTTAAAGTTTTTCTGTTGACAAAAACCTCCAGTTCTTTTGCAAGATCAAGAAATTGTTCCACAGAATCAATATGTTTACCAAATATAAAAGGTGTGTAAATAGGCAACATGTTATGTTTAATTACATTAACCAAAACTGTATCAAACAATGGAAATGAAAGACGACTAGCCATATCCATAATATCCGTAATAAAGTCTGGAAGCAATTCAGAACTTTTTTGTTTCTTAGTCCGAAGGTCATGTTCCAAGAAATAATCAAAATCTGGCCTGTCAAAACGTTTCAATAAAGCAAGCTTAAGCTCGTGCCATGATGAAATACGAATACGAACAGTGCGAAACCATTTAAGAGCAATACCACTAAGCAAGTCTGTAAATGAACCAACCAATAAAATCTCATCAAAATTTTTATATAAAAAATATTCTTCAACTTCAGTAATAAATTCTCTAACACAAGATCCCCCATCAAATTTAATTCTACTCTTTTTTAAATCTGGCAACTTAGTTGCAGAAGGCAAATTATTTTTAATATGTTCATTAACCAAAGCATTCATGGAATTAAAAGAAGGCAAAGCATGCGTCGCAAAAGCTGAAGAAGAGTGTGCAACCCTGTCATTATGATCAAAAGAATGTTGTACTTCTGTCAAATTAATCATGTCAGGAACATGTGCATTAATATTAGGAACTGTGCGTGCATCATCAGATTCCAAGTTATTTTTATCAGCTAGAGGCGGAGAAAACTGAACTTCCTTATCCATGATAAGAATAAGCAATATCGACTAGCAAAGCAAACCAAAATGCAAAACTTCAAAAGTTGTAAAATTTTTTGAAGGTAGGTTAAAATATTTTAAAAGTTACAAGTTGCTTTTTAAGAAAATATCAAAGTGTTTAGCATTGAAAAGATGCAATAATAACTTACAATGATGAGTTTAAATCTCTTAAAGTATGATTACTAAGTTAAACTAAAGTTCACTTAAAATTAAATATGAAACAAAGTTTCACCGCACTAAGTTAACACCGTTGGATCACTTAAACAATAACAAAACTGTCTTACCATAAATTATGTTGGTTTTGTAAGAACAAAAAGATAATGCTGTAACAACAAAAGTTAACAACACAGATAGTACAATATTGTTAGTAGGAAAATATTGTTTACAAAAAAATATAAAAAGAATTTAAGTTGTTTACAACAATTAACAATAGTAAATTTCAGAAACAAAAATGTGTTCTGTAAACAATACTATGAAATTATTAGATGCAATAATATCCCTTACAAATTCATGAAGCTACTTCAATGTCCCTGTTCGCAGAGCGACAAATGTAATATTTAAAAAAATGGGAGTGGTGAGAGTGAGTGTGATGTAATGTGTGTATGTCACACCAAAAAGTAAAATATGCAGGTTGTGTGTCCTCCTAATAAAAAAAAGTAAATTAATAGAAAATATTCGGGCGCCGTGGAGGTAGCACACAGTATATAAAAAAAATAAAGATTACCGGAAAAGTTGAGCGGAAGAGTCAGACCTTTAATCTGCCGGTGGGAGGCTAAATGAGAATAAAAAAAAACTATTATTTTGTCCTTTCTCTATTTAATGGCCCGTAGCTCCACAGTAATACACCATATTTTACTAAATAAACCTTATCTAGACTAACATTTCTAGGTTAATGGTGGTGTTAAGGAAAGTGTGATATTATTGCATCTTTGTCTATTGATGTAGGTATTAATAAAAAAATAATGGAAAATTCCTACCAGATTGCTGGCTTTTAAAATAAGTTTAACTTAAACAACTGGAAGCGATGAGTTATGAAGGAGTCCCCGTTGCCAAAATGGTCCAAAGAAAAAGTATTTTCAGCAACAAAATCCAAATTTAGAAATAAAGGAAAGAGAAAAAAAAAAAAACGCCGAATCATTAGGCTGGAACAAAAATGAAAAGGTTAAATACACCGGAGACGTTAATATTCAAACACGTGGACGCGTGTGACATTTCGACAAAAACTTACCGTTTTTTTTCCCTTTCAAATGAAAATCAATGCATGTGCGCTAACGCAATAACAATATAGCGTGCGATAATCACCGTACAGAGACAGAATATCTGAAAACAAAGTTCAAACTTGATAAGAATCCTATTCGAAATCGAGACTGACATTATGTCCAGAGGAATTTTATCTTACCGAAAATTGAGGGCAATCCTTCTCACTCCATCGTCCTGTGTTGAAATATTTATCAATATGCCATTATTAGGCTGTAATTATCCGAGATTACTACGGATTTTTTGAAAATATCGACGACAGTGAAAATTAGGTTTCTGTCATCTTTGAATAAGGATCGTAAAGTGTCAGGCGCAGCAGCTACCACAGATCACAAACCGGAACAAAGTGTCGTTCGGAAATCGACTACAACCACAAACGTAGATTAACTATAACCGTGTGTTGTATAGAAATCGCCTAAAATACCAAATCGCATGTGACGAGATTTAAAACTCGTTACATTGTTTTATAAGCAATGATACATTTCTTACATTACTATTACTTACATTTTCACTAACCTAAATAATAGAATATGTGTAAGTAAGTTTGTAGGTTTAACATTCTATAATCATTTATTCGTAAAACTAAGATCGTTCTTATTTTATCTTACTGACAAAACACTTGATTTTCTTTACACCATTTATTTAAGCAAAACACATTTTTTAAGGCACATATATTGGTATGATACATACAACTTATAATGTCAGATGAATCTGAATAATTGTTATATAATGTCAACAAACTCGGGCAGTTCTTACTTTCTAAATTGTATACATTATTAATTCGGAATATATCTTTTATCCATAACACTTTTTCGTTTCCTTTCGTAAATATAGATTTATTTTTTAAAAAATCCCCAAAGATTGCTTGATAATTAAAATATGGTACAAAGCCTTCGTTCCAGTTTATTCCTCTGTTTTTTTCAATCCAAGCCACTTGTAACCGTTCTTTCCTCGTCAAGTCATAAAATGGTCGTGGTGGTTTTATCAACAGTACTTGTACGTGTCCTTTGTACATTATTGCTATTTCTTTTGGAATAAACTCATTTTCTTCACTCTTAAACCCTTGAACATCTACGATGACATTCATGATAGTTTTCTCACAATATTACTCAACGGCTTGTATTCGAACAGTCGATCGTTTATTATTAAACAATAGGCAGATGTATTATTTTGAATATCTTCAGAGCATTCAATTTCTAATCGCACGTCAACTGGTCCAGTTTTAAGTGAATCGTTTTGTCTTGAACAGTCAATCACAAAAAGTGGAGCAATTTCTTTAAATTGGTCTAAGCTAAGCAATGGATCAATGCCTAAGTTGTAATACGACTGACGAAAATTAGCATACATTTCATATAATATACTGTATTTACCTTCATCAAATTTCAGATTAAGTGAGTCATACGGATAGTATTGAGAATTCAAATATAATTTAATATTGCTTACATTGCAGTGATCAAATATAGAAGAACTTCTAGTTTTTACAGATTACACATCACTGGAATAATCTACAAACGTAGAATCACAATGCCCCCAGGGTAATGTATGAATTTGATCCTGTAATACTTGAACTTTGTCATCGTTTCTTTCTAAAACTTGTTTGTCTACTTGCTGAGTGTATAAAACATGTTTAATTGATTTTATCATATTCATTTTACATCTATGCGCTTTATTTGTCAGCAGTACATTGTTGTAATCATTCAATTTTAGGTTACAAGTTACAGACTTAGAAACACCTTTGGCTTTTTTAATTTCAGTCTTCGCACTGTTAATAAAATATAATTTAGCTCTTAAACCGGTAAATTCTATAATTAAATCGCCACCAACCTCATGTTTCCATAATCCAGGAATTTTAGCATTAAGTTGTGGTATGTGATATGGATTATTCATTTCAAAATTACTAGTATCAAACTTTGAAAGATCATCATGCATATCATGATAAAAATCATCTGTGTAAATTAAATATAATAGGCTATCAGTGTCTGTATAGCACAACTCAGCATTGTTTCCGTATTTATTTTTCATAACGTCATAATGAAATTGGTACAAATGTTGCTTCGAATATTCCAAAACGGTAAATCCAATATAAATAGGTCTATCTAAAACGACCTTTTCACGGTATAATTCCACAGCTACGAAATTTTCTGAAAAAATTGATATACTTTTTAAATTTGGTTTACATATCAATTTTTCAGCGCCAAGATGTTTATTTGTTTTATTTCTGGTATCAGTCCATTTTGTTACTAATTTTACATCTGCTTGCTTCCGTTTATTTTCGATAGTTTTTCCGAATATGGCATTATTCAATAATTTAAAAAAGTCCTTCTCAAACGCAGTTTTGGAATTTTGACGAAGACTAGTATTCAGATCAATGTATTTTTTGAGAAAGAATTCTTGTCTGAAGCTAAGTATACGATGAATCTTTTTTAAAATCAAACCGTTTTTCAAACATTCTTTCAAGTGAACATAATGAATTACATAATTTTGCTTATCATAAAGATTTGCAACCAATTTCACTGATTTTCCATAAGGAGGTACTATTTTTTCAACTGCAAAAGGCAAGTCTTTATGCTTATTATGTAAATAATCTGGATAATTTAAGTCTACTTCCAAAATATAACCGTAATCATTATCATCTGACACATCATTTACATCAAACTTGCTAATTTCTTTCAGACTCAAGAACTTAAATTCTTTAATAGGAAGTTTCTTCATCATAGCATAGCCATATAGATTATTACAATCAAGATATATTAAATAACTACTTGATTCAGACTCATTAAAATGTGGTAAATATTTATTGTTTGCTACAGCATGACGTAGAGAACACTGTGCAAGCCCACCACGAATTCCTTTTTCTAATAACTCGTACATTCGTAAATCACTTATCAACTCAAGTTCAGTGCCGGTATATAGAAGCATTGCATCCCAACTTAAGCTCGGTGACGTTACATAATAAGCCGGATCCAACTTATAGAAATGTAAGCTTGTTTTTCTAAATTTTTCAAATATGTCGCATAGTAAAAGCACATCACATTTTATGTATAAATCTGTATATTCACCAAGAGATTTTATTTCGAAAATATTCCAAACTGTTTGAGCGTGTAAATATTCTTCTTTAGTTATATGTTTTTCACACAGACTATTATAAAAATGATCCTTCGAGGGAAGTTTCGTCTCATCATATTTAGACCAAGAATCAACGTAATCATATGGATAAACACCTTTTTTTCTCATTAAATCAAATTGTCTTTTATCAGTAAACTCTCTCGATAAGTTCAAAAAATCGTTTTCTGACAAACTTTGACTTAGTGCATCTAGACTAGAACTAAGAAAGTGAAAGGAATCAATAAATTTTATTTGTATAGGGTGATTGTGTTTTTCCGTATTAATTACTTTTATTATTGAAAGATATTTTTCTTTAGTTTTCGGTATTATATTAATAGAACCTTCATACTTTGCTAACTCTTCAATGAATAAATGTGAGTCATATCCAGACAGATTATGAAAGACAACAGGAATGAATGAACAAACTCTATACATCAAATTACAATGGGAGTGCGCTGCCCCACGATACTCAGATGTAATATGATCATGATCTCGGACTTTATCATTCAATAATAATAGTTTGCATATGTGACATGTAGTCGAATTTCGATAGTCCATCTCTTGCTCCGCCGATAATGGGGTCATTGGCTTTTTACTACTTAAAATCTTATGTATATTTTTAACGTCTTTTATTAAATATTTAACAAATATTTTCACACAATCTTTACCTCGATATGTAATATACCTGTTTAATTGATCGTTATGTGCACAACAAATATAATAAGCGAAACATGAAGGTTGATGTGTTTTTAGTTTCTGTGTATTCAAAGAGCTACTTTCATTACAGTCTATTAACATACATTCAAAATCAGCATAAATTATGAAATTGATTTTTTGCTGCCTCTCGTAATGTTTGAACTTTAGTACAGAATTATTTTCAGGTAATATAGTCAAAATCTTAGAGCAGTTATGAGTCTTGTGTCTATTTTCGTTACTAAATAGTTGTAGACATGCATCACATAAATAATGTTTTCCTTTAGAACGAGTCACTTGACGTCGCACCAGACGTACTAAATCTTTAATTAGACAGTAGTGTCCGATAGAATTTTTTTCGATATAAAGTAAATTAAAATGATTTTTTCTTCTATTTTGCGTTGCATAAAGAGGTCCGGTCACAGTATTATTTTGTAGGCCATATATATTTAAACTGATGTTGGGATTATTTTTTTCTAACGTTTTAATATCATTAATCGTAGGAGGAAATGACATTCCCTCAATATTTAAAACAGAGGTATAATGGGGGTATGAACTTGTTCTGCATACATTAATTTTAGCTGGGTATAATCCAGCAACTATACTCCATAATAAACAACAATTATCTTTATTTTTAATATTTATACAACTTTTAGACTGCTTAATAGCTGACGGCAGTTGTATATAAGACCCACCTCTCATAGGGGAATACTTGTTTACATTAATTTCGAGATGACTCATAGAAACAAATGTCCAACCAGATTGACAGTGCTGGAACTCGGTTAATTTATTATTTAGTTTATTTATTACTTTGATTAATAATTCATTCAAATCAGTGTTCTTATAAATAATTTCATATTTGGTATTAAACGACTTTAATTGTTGTTCGTCTGATTTTGATAACATAAAATAGGCAAACAATTCGAAATTCAATTTTATGCAATTGTGTTCATTAAGTGACATTTTTATCAATTCTGTTATATTTATTAGATGATCACCCAGGAACGCCTCTAAACCGAGGTACTCGTCTTCCTGAGTGACATTCAATCTGTATGTCATTAATCTGTTTTTGAATGCTGTTGCAATAATATGAATATCTGTGAACTTGGTATTCAATAAACAGTTTGCTTTGTGTATATTCGTTCTCATATGATAGGAATACTGATTTTCTGGTATTTCAATTTTACATTTATGACAGGTTATTGACTTTCTAGGTCTCGATTTGCTGTTGAGGTGTGTAACTGTAAATAAGAAAACCAATTACTAGATTACTTACTTATATTATATTAATTAATACTACAATATCATACTTATAAAATACAGTACAAAATAATAATAATAAGACATTTCATGTAGGTAAACACAATTAAAACAAGATACAATTTAAAGTAAGTACCTATAGAAGAAAATATTGATGAACACCTAGTTAAACAAATATTGGGGAACACCTAGTTAAACAAATAAAGTCTTTAAGTATCATAAGCACCTATGCAGGTGATAGGACAATTTTTAAAATCATTTTGAGTTGCTTTAACAAACTCCTTTAAGTGGGGCCAAGATTCTTTATTTTCATCTAATTTCGTCTTGATGGTAGTTATGGCCGAGCGCCATCTATTTATGGGCATTATTTTTTTAATTTCTTCTGTGTTGTAAATTTTCACTTCTACATAATATTTTCCTTCTTTAGTCTCGCTTATTTGTCGTGAATATCCCTTAGCCATCCTTCTAGTAAAATATGAGTACAGTGGGGGTATATTACCAGTTTTGTGGGGTCTCTGTGTTGGGGTGACGCTTTCTTCGTTATCACTGTCTTCACCGAATAATTCACTGGCCGTAACTCGAGCTGATGGTGTTACTGGCGAAACGACCTGCTTCGATTTTTTTGCGCTTGTTGACTCTTCACTCGATTTGATGGACCTTTCCCGCTTCTTTTTTCTTTCCTCTGTCTTCCTCTTCGGCTTCGCCTCTTGCTCAGAGTCATCGCTAGAGAGGAAAAGGTCGTTGCTAAGTAGTGTCGACCTGTCAACAAAAATATAAATGTACATATTAGTGCATTGCAATCAAAATATCGTGAGGAAGATAAATAGTTAACAGATATAAATATCGTTTGATTTGTGCTGAAATCGAATCTGAAAAGTCGATCAGTCAACCACCGACCGATGAATATTATACATAGCATCTGTGCAGGAATCGAACCTGCAGCACAGAAAAGCATCACTCAGTCTCTGAGCCAAGCATTGTAATAGGTACTTGGTTCTATTCATACATTACTCTGACCATTCAATATATCTAACCATTCAAAATACAATTAATACATTATTCTGACCATTCAATAGTTAGATACGGTAATGAATTATTGAATAAATACTTACATTCTTGATTGATGCTTAGACAGGTAGTTTGATGAGGAGCTCGGAGCGTTGATTCCTTGCAGACAGGTTTCGTTCCAGAGAGGAATTGTGCCGGAGACTAATTTGCGAAGCGTTTTTATAGGCCTAAAATCACGTCATTCAGTCCAAATTTGTAAAACTGCATACTTGCAAAAATTGTCAATTGCGTACACGAGCGTATTTATCGTAGCGGTTAAGGTTTTAAGTTTACAGCGTTTTATATAAGACAAATAAAAAAGCGATTTTGAATCTTGTGTAGGTACTCACTTAAATCAACAATAGGGGAAGCTCATACCTACTTACAATTATAAAAAATGTTTGTAGGTTGTTGTTTTTTTGCTGAATGTTTTCGACGTCGATGACGGCGACGGTACAAACGCTGCGGTTTGCACGCTCGCATGCAACTCCTAGACATGTGGAGAAGTGGAGATATGACGAGTCAGAATCTCATATTTCGGTATACAAGAATAATCTTGTTTTTTATCTTATAATTTTGAACCTTATTACAAAAATCAAATAAATCTGAACAAGTATAAAATCAGTACAATCTCGAAAAAAATAATCACATCATCGCTAGCGTTTCTTCACCAATAATGTCGGTAAGTAAATTAGCGACACTTTTATTAAATTAATTATTTTTTCGCAATTTCTATGATAACTTACATAGAAATATAATTTTAGTTTTTATGAATAATGAAGTTGGGCTGCCGATATTAATAAGTAATCATAATTGTATATTAACTTATCTTATTCATTCTTATGTTTCAGGAATCCGAGCAACTTTTTATTTCAACCCCGTCATACTCACCGAATCCAGCACCACAACAATTACGTCAAAATGTGATGAACTATTTGGAAAGAGAGAGACCGTTTATATCGTACTCTCCAATTTCCCCACCATTGAATCAAAATCGGGAGAGAGAAACATCACCCCAGTTAGAAGAAAGGTTGAACAGCGCCAATACCACCAGGAAAACCGTCAATGATAAAAGACGAGGGAGCAAAATGATGTATTCGTATGTTAGAAAGTATGTAAAGGGCCCACACCGTAAAATAATACGTATTCAAATCTTTGAGGGTGAAGAACTCAATGGTTCTAAATTATGCACTTGTAAAGCTAAAATATGTGCTCAACATATTGTTGATAATATATTTACTGATGATATATACGACTGTGCTAAAGATATGATAAATAAAATTCAAAAGAAAATGTAGTTGCGTATGTACAATTTACATTAGACATAATGGTTGTAATGTATAAACTATGTATCATTCTAAATCAAATGTAATTAATTAGGTATTAATATAAACCTAGATAATAAACAGTTATAACGAATTTATGTATTTTAATTGACATTATAATACTACTTAGATATAAAATAGTAAGTAAAACCGAGCGTAGCAATAGTATGATAATTAGACACAGAACGCCAGCTTCCTATAACGAGCGATACCTCACCTCACGCACACATAGATGTGGGACGCATGCACTTGCGCGAGTGGAGATTGTTCGTTGCGGCTGGCATGCATTGCTGAGATCCCTTTATGTACACATCAATGTGTGCGTGCGCCCGTTTGCGCACGCTGTAGGAGTTGTAACGTCCTGTACCTATTTACTTTGCGTCTATGTTGCTATTTTGTTTTGATCGGTCTCCTTATAAAGAATTACTTACATTGCAAAACTCATGATTAATGGTAAACTACTAACATACGATGACTTTGCCTGCCATATCTTCTCAATAAAATTTGTGGGACAAGGACAGTGAATAAACTTCAATGACAATTTACAATGGATGCGTTTACATATGGGATGAGCATTAAAGCCCGAGTTACTTATAAATAGCTTACAATCAGTTAAGACGACATTACATTCTTACAATTCGTAGTGTGAAGGTTCTCGCGAAAAAATATTAACATTACAATGTTTAATCCATTAAAATCTGATTTAGAAGGCATTCGTAAAATTATTTGCAAGAATGCTAACGGTGAAATTATATTTACTCAAGATATGCAGACTGACCTGAAAATACCGAATGTAAGCTCATCTAATCACAAGGATAGTGATACAAGCCAGACAAAAGAGTTATTTGACCTAGAGATGATTCAGTATCTTATAGTCAAGACTGAGGGCCATCATGAAGATGTTCGTACATTTGTTCGAGTTAGCGACATACAGACTGATCGTGGAAAATGTAATGCAAGCTCACCAAAACCTAGTGAAAGTAGTAAAACAGAAACAGCAGACACAGCTCTACCTGATTTAGAAGATGTTTTATGCTACCAGATTCAACCAGGAAATGAACTTTTTTTCTTTTAAACCGTTTTATCTTCACTGTAACAGTGTAACAGAAAGACAAAAAACCTGATGCCAGCTGTCAAAGATAGGCTAAATGTTGTGTAGTGCGTTCTGCAAATTGACCAAAACAATGTAAATATCCTCTAATAAATTATGTTCTACGATATTTATTGTTTCATTTACACAAAATACCTACCTCGATTTGGTCTGCATGATCTTAATATACTTCTTATACCAAAACTAGGACGCAATCTAGTATGTTATATAAACAAATAAGATTTGAGAACAAGAGCCATTTCACAACGAAGTGTGTGTTAATTCGAACACAATATAATTTTATCTACACAATAACTATACATGAAGCCTGCATTTTACACAGGTAACTAGATGCTACCCTATATAAGGTGTCGGAGGAACACATCTGTGCACATTCCACTCCAAACTCGTTGATGTCTGAATAGACTATTCCTACTGAATGATCCATTGATAGGTATGAAGTGACTGCTCTTTTCATTCTGAATAGACCATTCCTACTGAATGATCCATTGATTGATATGAAGTGACTGCTCTTTTCATTCTGAATAGACCATTCCTACTGAATGATCCATTGATTGATATGAAGTGACTGCTCTTTTCATTCACTGAAACTACTTTCAATGTATTTAGTCAAAGTCTCATTTCGAATAGTGAAATATAGGAATACTCGAATGGTTAAACTGTGGAATATAGGGTTTTTCAGATCACGATTTGTGATCTGAATACCCTATATTCCAACTACTAGCATGATCATTTGTTCTGTGTCTGGGTGTAATTTGTCTATAATATGTATGTATTTAGAAATATATAAGTATGCTTATCAGTTGTCTGGTTGCCATAGCACAGGCTTTGCCTAGTTTGGGATCGGATGACCGTGTGTGAGTTGTCCCAAGATATTATTATTACAATATGTTTATTTTCGTTACGCGTTCATCTTTGGGTCACATATGATTATATTATGTGTACCAAATTTCAACTGAACCCGTCCAGACACATCAGCCAAAAGACGTCTACTGCTGGACATAGACCCCGTCTAGTAGATTCCGAAAAAATCGGCAGTGACAAACAGATAACTGAGTTATCCGTTTTTCCATTTAGAGGTTCGACACCCTAAAATGTTTGTTCAACATTAGAAAAATCTGAATTTTTAATTGTCGTGGGAGAGCGGGATAGAACTTAGTCCTCCATTGACCACAATCTTTGGGGCTTTGTAAAAAGAGACAATAATAGAATAAAAAATATTTATTTCATCTTACAACTTTTCTTATGCTTTAGAATCTCCACAGGAGTCATATAAAGCGTTAACTGACAAACATCACACTTATACTCCTTAGCATTAGGCTTAATTTCCCGTGAAGTTCTAGGTGCTTCTACGTCCTTCTTCTCTTCTTTAGCGGAGCATGTGAACTGTGTGTGTTGGAGTCTTTCTACGGGAGATAAGCAGACTGTAAGCTCGCAGTTAGTGCAAGTCCAAGGTTCACTGTAGATTTCATCGTAGTTTTTGGCGCTCCAAATCGTATCGACGACACTGGAAATTGAAATAGAATCGTTTAACAATTTGACAAATTTTCCGAACCGCAGTTTAGCTGCATCCTGTTAGATTTGAAATTGAATATTACGTAGTTGGGAGGATGCTTGGTAGATTATGATTTTGGGAGCTAGTATTGACAAGAGGAGTTTTTAACCTTTTGAACGCCACTGTCACGTATAGGTGACAAGCAAGCGCGTGCCCTGTACGCCAAACGTCACAAATACGTGACAAAACGGTAAATTTGTGGCTTGGCGTCGGGGGCACGCCGATGCGTTTATGTTCTGGCGTTCAAAAGGTTAAAGTAACCTTCTAGGTAAGCTTGCTCCATAGTCGATCACATCATAGCTTTCCAACAGGTGAGACTGTGGTCAAACGCAAGACTATCAATTATATGCACGGGTCGACGGTGCGATGTGTTCCACGCGCGCCTCAAAGAAATGTCAGCATAACTGACGGGGCGCGCTAGGGCCAGAGCCTGCCAGGGTTGCGGAATTTGTTTGACAGAGTCACTGTGGCCCTGGAACGCAAAGGTCATTTGGAGGAACACGGGTGGGTTTTAGTCAGTAAGAGTCTGACACCCCCTTCTGCTCTGCCCAGAATCATTTGATGATTTTCCATGTAAAAACTACTGTAAACCTCTCAGATGTGAAAATATACTATAACACCCAATCTCACTTGACAATACCCCTAACCACTCCACCTTCGGGGAGCGTTACATGATTACTGTTGTCCCATACAGGTCTAATACGACCAATCATAAAAATTACCCTTGGCAAGTTGTACACAAATTGTAGTAGAACTATCTGAGCAAACTGGAATTCCCCGCTAATTTACCGCAATACGATCATCAGACGATATCCGTTCTTCAAGCCATCTTTATCATAAAAAAACTAAAATACCAACTTAGACGCAAGTATTATCAACCAATTATAAACGACATTATCAATAACATAGACCCCTCCTTTCTTTTCATGAGGTCTACAAACAAAGGTCTCTTCGAACGGATTCGGTTCCACACTCGGATGGACCTCGTTATTGCCACAGTAGATCACCTTCAGGTCACCAGGTAGAAGAAATCGTCAAAAAACGTTAAACTTACCAATTATAAACGACATTATCAGTAACATAGACCCCTCCTTTCTTCTCATGAGGTCTACAAACGAAGGACTCATCGAACGGATTCGGTTCCACACTCGGATGGACCTCGTCGTTGCCACTGTAGATCACCTTAAGGTCACCAGGTAATAGTCTTTTGATCGTGTAGTACACTTCTGAATTCATGTAGGTACTCATATCACAGGATAAGTTGTGTTGGATTTCGTCGTAGGATATTTTGGGTAGTTTTTCCTTTTCAAGCTCGCTTTCGACTGATTTTGTGGGGGTAGCATCTGGAATGTTAATTTTTCATTAAGTGACTGGCTTCCTAGGACGGGTTGGGAAGTAGCCTTTTTTTTTGAGCGAAGAAAATGCCTTACGCATGCCACGCCGTCCGGGGAGACAATGTTAACCACATCGTCTCCTGTGGCGCTTGCACCCACTAAAAACTTCGCCTGTGCACCTACTTTCGCCTTGATAGGTGGGCCGCGAGAACTGCTACGCACTACGCATGGCATTCGCGACCCATCCAGCGTGGCCCACTTCTGGGCTCCCTCTTCTTTACCCATCGCAGGGCTAGGTTGGGAAGTAGCCTCTCCCAACCCAACCCGCCCCGTCTAGATGTCTGAATTCTATCTTTTGGAATATGATAGATTAAGTTAACATAACATATTTAGGCCCTAGGCTCCTAGGCTACATAAATGTTATGGTTAACGCAACATCCCAAAATATATGGACAGACGTTGAATCGATGTAAGGAAATTGAAAAACCTGCTCAGGAGAAAGGATAGACTGTGTGTGAATGTACTCAGATAATGCTGTATAGTTTGAGTGTATTGTTTTTATTGAACTTTTAGCAGACATAATATAAAGTTTTTTTTGTTGTAAATTGACTGACTTACCTGCAATTCTTCGGTTTATAAGAGCGTCCCATCTTCGACGTAATTTCACGGCTTTCAAGAGCAAATTTATTCCCGACTCACGATACGGAAATTCAAGTAAAAGCCAGGAGTCACAGACGATTCTGAAAATATCAATCAATACACTCACCGGTACTACGCGCAAATTCATAGATCTCCTATCTATTTTATAGGAATTTGTAACGAGAATAAGGTAACAATATTTTTCAAATTACTAGAGGTAACATGATCGATAAAAGAATTTGAAAGGATGTAGTAGGAATAGTTTTAGAGGGCTACGCTTTTCACGATTTTGGAGTGGTCAAAACGACGCGAGTTTGGTGTGGATATACTTGGACAAAGAGAAGCATCTTCTCGTAGGAGTGTCAGAGCATTTTCTTCTTCCCTTTAGAAAGTTTTTCATACGATAGGATCGCTTTTTATTACATGAGACTTCAAAATGCCAAATGTAGGTGTATTATAGTTACTGTTGTCTTAAGAGAAGTCGGTTAAAAAAGGACGTATCGACACAAAACGAAGTTACCTATTTCCGAACATAGGTTTTCTCAGCTTTCTGATTGACTGACTTCTTGACTTCCTGAACTTGAAGTCCTGTTAATGGATTTATTGAAATAAAAGCTTTGAGTTTGAGGTACTCTGCGACTTACAGTCGCGATGTTGTGTTCCTAATGTTCGTGGAAGTAAGTAATTGGAGTGTAAGTGGAGTTGATACTACCTCCTCTAAAATCCCGGAATCATACACATGACGATTGTATCCCGGGATTTGCAAATTACTTATTGCGATTTCATACATTTGTAAAAAAAAAATATATTGAAGAATCTTATTGTTTTTAGAGTTCCGTACCTACTAAAACTGTTAAATTAAATAGCTTTGTTTTCACGCAACTCTTTCTTCTTTTGATTCTTCAAATCAATAATTTGTAACTATACTCAAAGTCCAATTCATGTTTTTATAATCCCGGGTTTTAATTGTCATGATTCAACTCTATGTTACTTACTTCCACAAACATTAGGTAAATATAGTCTACCTATTGCGATCTCTGGTTATCAGGTAGCTACAAATAAGTCATCATCATCAACCACAGCTCGACTTCCAATCCGAAACCCTCTTCTTGTACCAATCCCTACGTTCCTGTGCCAGCCCCATCCATGTTCTCCCCGCGATGGCAACAATATCATCAGCCCATCTGGCCGCCGTAAGATTAACACCTCTTCTTCTTACAAATGAGTATTAAAATGTATTTACCTCGTAAATCCAATATTAGTTTCGATAGAATGCGCTAATAATAAAAGAGTTTGAGCGGCCGGCATGCGCATTGAATTCACTATGTATGGCTTTGTCGTCTCCAGTAGTGATCTGAAACGTAAATGATTGAATACAGGATTATGAGAAAGTGTAGGCATACATACAGGTACGGGATGCGATAACCCTTTTTCTCAAGGAAAGTATTTTCTGTCTGTAAAGCGAATTTAGAACGAATTCTATGAAAATACTACGTCGCATCGTTGTCGCATTGTCGCGTCGGAAAAAACACCCTCTGTAGCAAACATTGTAGCACTATAGAGCGAGGCCACAATACTGCGTTGCGGCGTCGCATCGCAAAAACGACATCGCACAGTAATACAATTAAAATTAGATTTTTACGATGCGACGCCGCAACGCAGTGTTGTGGCCTCGCCCATAGACATGGTAAGAATGGAACTACTATTATCAAGTCGTATACTTACAAATAACACAATATCTGATGCCTAGAGGACACAGGTAACTTTCCATCGAAACCCAGACTGACAGGCAAGTCTGAGTGTATGTCGGCTTCCGTCAGTTGCAGCGTGCGGGGTTGTTTGCCGAAGTACGACGTGGGGTGCAGGTACACGAAGGGTTTGCTCCATGTGTGGTATAGCTGTTCTGATACTGACTGCGGATATATAAGATATAGATTTTTTATAACAGATCTAAGTATTCTTTTTTTTAATTTTGGCCCACACTTGGATTCTCTCCTGTATCATGGGTGCATTTACAGACATTTAAATTCACATACACAAACAGCCAGACCCGGAACAGCTATCTATAGGCCATATAAATATTAAACTTTTGAACGCCATTATCACGTATACATGACAAGCAAGCGCGTGACTTTTGCGCCAAACGTCACAAATGTGTGACAAAAAGTACGGCGAATTTGTGGCTTGGCGTAGGGGGCACGTCGATGCGTTTATGCTCTGGCGTTCAAAAGTTTAAATATTTGTATGGCCTACAGATAGTTGTTCCGGGTCTGGCTGTTTCGTGCGTGAATAGAACCTCGCGTCACTCGCTCAACCGCTGCGCCAACCGTGCCAACAGGTTTAGCGTTGTTCGCGTTATGGCGGCACTTCACTTTGCGTATTTGTCAAAATATTAGTTAAACCTACATGGTTTTCATAATGGTTTGACCAGTACGCATTGTATCTGTAGACGTTAAAAGAGACTTTGACTTCTGAGTTTGTGTTGGTGTTTTTTCACAGGGTAGTCAGCAAGTAAACACTGGCCTCGTCTAGCTTTAATTACCAAAAAAGATTGAAGTGTAAAAGTATTGACTGGCCTGTTGGTCGAGTGGTTAGTGACCCTGACTGCTTAATCGGAGGTCGTGGGTTCGATTCCCACCCAGGACAAATCTTTGTGTGATGAGCATGATCATTTGTTCTGTGTCTGGGTGTAATTTATCTGTAATATGTATGTATTTAGAAATATATAAGTATATTGGGAGGAGCCGCGCCGTGCCCTCATCTCTGTTGTAGGCGGTGACCTCTCGCTGCCGGCCGTAGTCCATGCTATGGTCGGCGGTGAGGAGTCCTGGGACGCGGTGGTCTCCTTCTGCGAGACAGTTATCGCGCAGAAGGAGGCTGCGGAAAGGGAGAGGGAGATCACAACCGCTCTCCCTGCCCGCAGCAGGCGCATCGGGCGTCGGAGGATACGGGCATACGCTGCCCTCTTCCGGCCCCCCTAACTGGGTCCAGGGGCGGCGGACTTGGGGATGTCCGTCGCCCCCCACTCATCCGGACCCGAGGTGGCGGCGCGTGGTGTTCCCGTGCGCCCCTCTTTGACGTAGCGAGGGGAGTTAAACACCTCACTCCCCTCGCCGACGCGAGGTGGCCCGCAGAGGCGGGCCGGCCCCAGCCGGGGATTGCGGAAGTCGCATACGTTCCCGTGATCCCCGGCGTAGGTGGGAGATGGAACACCGGGGTGGTTTTAGTCAGTAAGAGTCTGACAGACCCCTCCACCCGCCCCAGGGTGGAGGATTTCCATGAGGATTTCACCCCGAGATCAAAAAAAAAACAAAAAAAAAAAAAAAAAAATGGATATCCTACTACTATTATAAAGGCGAAAGTTTGTAAGTATGGATGTATGTATGGATGTTTGTTACTCTTTCACGTAAAAACTACTGAATGGATTTTGATGAAATTTGGCACAGAGGTAGATTATAGTCTGGAATAACACATAGGATACTTTTTATCCCGGGAATATGTTCCCTTAGGATAGTTTTCGACAATCACGCGGGCGGAGCCGCGGGCGGCAACTAGTATTATATATATTATTATTTTTTTTAGAAATAAATATTTCTTATCAATCAATAAAAATGTAGGGAAATTAAGTGTTTTTTGACAGATTGCGTAACGAACGTTCTGTTAAAAATACGAGAACTGCCCCTCAGATTAACCGATTTTGTTTTCAAAATTGTTGTGTCGTAAGTGCTATGAAAAAAAACACGTTAGCGTGAATTGAAAATATGAAAAAATATTATAAGAAACTTGCCTTGTGATGATTAAAGTTGTCAGCTACAGCCACTTGAGGATACAGAGCTCTGCAAAGAACTACCTGAAAAAACAAAATAACATAAAAGTCAGCGCGCTTTTGAAAGAAATGTAGAAACGAGCTCACATACGAATGCGGTTACTGCTTCATATGGCCTTACATACAAAGACGGCAAGGGAAATTCCATCAATTGATTGAATCCAACTCTATGGGCTAACTGGATGACCACATTGGCAGAGAAGGCGTGTTGTGAAAAGCTTCTCTTGTCCAGAAGTAGGACAAAACGAGGTAAACAGATCAGACTATATCCGTATTATTAAGGTCTTTTACGTCCGACACCATACAGTACAACTATAAATAGGGGCAATGGTTGATATTTGGGCTGGAAAACTCTGATATCGCGATGCAGGATTTGTATGACTTCAGGTTTTTAGTTCGTATCTAGCTGGATAGATGTCGCTACATACATTTTTGTGGCAGTGTAGATAGCGCTACACACAATATCTCATACCTTCAACATAACTAGATCCCTGCCACTAGAAGCGCTGGAGCCCGCGATCAGGGACTGTATCCTCTGCGCGTCGTTCGTCATACGGAACTCGACGTCCCTTATATCGATGACGTCATCGTCGTCGTTGGTATTCTCGTCCACGATCTCCCACGAGTCTACCTTGAGGCGCTTCTTGCGTTTTAGGTCGTTGGCTGCTTTTTGTTTGAATTGGCTGGAAAAAGAGAGAGTTTTTAAAGTAATAGATATCAAAATAAATCTTAATCTGTAGCGACTAAATGACTTATATTTATTTAGTTAACTGGCGATCAAAACCGTGCGACTGCACAGATCTCGAGACGTTGGCTTCTAAGACATAAAGAAAAAAATAATTCGTTTTCCTTTCACGGTCCGAATCAAAAGATGAAATAACAGAAGCAAAACTCACATTTTTTACCTCGGGCTTTATAACTTCCTTGGATCTTTAAAACCTATCCGATTACAATACATACGAACTGGTATGGTACTGGTGGATTGCACACATACCATTCTATTGATCGAAAATTAAGTAAAACCCTTACCGCCTCGCATCTTTCAACTGTTTCATTTGACCGTGACGTAGAGCTCTTTCAGACGAGGACATTGATTCAGGCTCAGGAGCTTCCATCAAATTGTTATCCTGGAATTGTCGAAACAACAGTAATTAACAAACAGACCATAAAAAATAATTTGTAGAGGTCCCGATTGATAAAGGAACAATCAAAATTATGCTTTTAAAGGAAACATATAAGGCTGAAGCTTTCCTAAGAATCAATAAAGATTTTTAAAAATCTTGACTATATATTCCTTTACAGTTTGCACCACGGTCGGTGATCTTGGCTTATTGTAACTGTTGACGACACGTGTGTGTCGCGGGTTCGATTCCCGCACGGAACAAGTATTAGTATGGCCTACAGATAGTTGTTCCGGGTCTGGCTGTTTCTGTATGTGAGTACCACCGATACAAAAGAAATTCCTAATGTTGGCATAATATTAAATTCCTAAATTCATAATGGGGCAACGTTTAAAAATATATATATATAATATAGACTATAACGTGTACAAGAAAAAATAAACTTAAACTCACTTGCAATAAGTTCCTAAGTTGAGCAGCCAATTTCGTAAGTTCGTACAGACGTTGTTCTTCTATGCCTCGTCGTCTGCACCACGCTCGACCACCGCGGGTATCTCGTTTTTCTCGAAGCCAGGCGCAGTATAAGGAGAGGAGGGTTAAGGGATCGCCGTGGTCGGATTCATCTGCTCTGCGGGCGTTCTGGAATGTTGATGAATGGGTGACGACTGACAAGTGGTGTCAAGAGAGCCGGCTTTTTCTTCAGCCACCGAATCAGCATTGCCATTCAACGTGGCAATGCTGCCAGTGCTCTGGGCACTTTTCCCGTTGATAGCGATGTGAACGAATTTTTCGATGCCCTACGAGTTCTTCTCCTCCCTCTTTTATCCCGCTAATCCATTTATACATTATTATTTGCTTGTTTTCTTCTATATAATAAAAATGAATCGCTAAATGTGTTGCTAAGCTCAAAACTCGAGAACGGCTGGACCAATTTCGCAAATTCTTTTTTGTTGTGTTTTTTATTGTCAGGAGAAGGTTCTTATGAAAGAAAATTTTGAAAAAACATTAATATCCGGGCGAAGCCGGGCGGTCCACTAGTATACTATAAAATTAGATTTATGTTATAAAATAATATATATTTCATATGAACGTTATCTTAATTGCTATCTTAGGCCACTAAAGCTGAACTCTCACTGGTGAATCGCGTGCAGTTTCCTCAGACTGTTCAAAGCAGGCCAAAATACCAACTGCGTTATTATTTCAATATTTTGTTTAAAACTACGTCTGTGCGACACTCGACGCGCGACTGATTTTGATGGATAGTATTATAGACAAGATCAGAAAATATAACTAAACTTGACCACTTTTTAAGTATTAAAAAATAAGTATTTTTATGTAGGTCAAAATAATTTAAACAATAAAATGTAAAATCAAAATAAAAGAAAAATAAGCGCTTTTTATACGTCAGAACGGCAATAATAATAAAAAATAACTTACTTCACAATCAAAATCCCGATGCGCCCTCGTAGTATAAATCGACCGTATGCCCAAAGCAGCTGCCAGCGCAAGCGCCGAGTCCAGTTTGTACGGCGGCAGGGTCGCGGCGCCCAGCACTAGTGTCTTAGCGAGGCACACCTCTACTGGCAAGTTGGCTAGAGTACGCCCTAGGGCTGTTAGCTTCTCGTTCGAGGTTAAGGCTCCCTGGGAAAAAGAAAAATAGAATGTAAACCAAAAAGCATCGATATTGGCTGTCCGGCGGCAAGACTGGCTGACGATGTTTCTGCCATTGTAGGCAGAATGGATGAGGGTGACACAGGGGCGTTTTTTTGCGCCAAGCCGTGGGGGATTGGCACAAAAATAGGCCTACGGCTGTATGAAGGGCTGCTAGCAGTGGGCGAAGTCGGGTTGCGGCTGACGATGAGCTGAGTCTAGATTTTATGGAGGCAGAGTATCTTTGCCAGGCACACTTTAACTGGTAAGTTGGCTGGAGTTGGCGCGTTGTTTCACGCGCCCCTCAAAGAGATGTCAGCATAGAAGACGGGGACCGCCAGGGCCAGAGCCTGCCAGGGTTGCGGAAATTGTTCGAAAGAGTCACCGCGGCCCTGGAACGCAAAGGGCTTTAGAAGGAACACGTATAGGTTTTAGTCAGTAAGAGTCTGAAACGCCCTTGCGCTCCACCCAGAGCGGAAGAAGTCATTTGATGATTTCCCATCCTTAACAAAAAATAATTCGTTTTCCTTTCACGGTCCGAATCAAAAGATGAAATAACAGAAGCAAAACTCACATTTTTAACCTCGGGCTTTATAACTTCCTTGGATCTTTAAAACCTATCCGATTACAATACATACGAACTGGTATGGTACTGGTGGATTGCACACATACCATTCTATTGATCGAAAATTAAGTAAAACCCTTACCGCCTCGCATCTTTCAACTGTTTCATTTGACCGTGACGTAGAGCTCTTTCAGACGAGGACATTGATTCAGGCTGGAAAGGGTGTGTTTGTATGTATATTCGGCATTCACGCAACAACGGAGCAACAGTTCGACGTGATTTTAAGCATAGCGACAGTTTATAAGCCTGAAAATGACATACGACTACTTTCCACCCTGGAAAACGAACAGTTCCTGTAAAAACTTACATGTTGCTTCAGCTCCAGCAGAGCATTCTCCACGGCGTCTTCGGGCGGCGCGTCTAGGAACGGGAACCGTCTGACGTCACTGACGCCGAGGGAGCTCATCAGCAGGAGTAACGACGCTAAAGGCACGCGCGATACCTCCGGAGTGCTGAAGGATTCCATCTCGTTGTATTGTTGCTCGGAATATATACGGTAGCAGACGCCGGGACCTGTAGGTATGAAAGGTGTGAATAAACCGATAGGGAGCGTGCAAGAAGTATTGGTGCACAGGTAGGTAGCACAGAAATGTCAGTGTCAAGTATTTATAAGGTAAAAGTTCCGAGTTTGCAACAGTAGATGGTAAAATCTTCGTCATGACACTGAAGGAAAAAAAAAAAACTAAACAAAAAACTTTTTTTGGCTTGCTTCTAAATTAATATACCAAATATATTTTTTCTTCGGGTTGCTCCTAAATTAAATCAAAGATGGTAGTAGGAAAGAGAAAAAGGTTCGCTTCTCCTTTGATTTCAAGAGAGACTGATGAAAATATAATTTCTGATTTGCTTCAAAACAATCTAAATATAGTGTAATATACGCGAAGTGTAATATATGTTCAGGCCGCCTAAATTTTTAATTAAACAGCTAATTACAAATGTTCCTATGTAAATTTTAATGTTATGGAGGCATCATAGTGTAAGTCCTTACTTTTGTATTGTTTGTCAAATCGTTGAGCTCCGTAAATTTCTAAGTTTGAGTTACACGATAACTGACAAATGCTTGCACTGTATGGATTGGTCCATTGTAATATGTGTGGTTCTTTCCTTAAAAGATCACCTCAGACATATACCTACATGGTTCTCACATAATTTGAACAGTACGAATCGTGTGAAAGCTTGCTCAAATTCTAATTCTTTATTGCGAACTTAGTGTACAGAATTTTGAAGATGTTAACAATAGGTAGGTTTTTAGAACTGAGTTGCCTGTTAAAGCATTGCAATTTAAATGGTTATACAAATAAAATTTTACTATATTATCATTATTCATACATTTTATAATACATTATACTATTTTTATTAAAATTGTATGTACTTATCAATTTGTACTCAGCAGACAAAGTCGTCTGACTGTCCATACAGATTGACGTGTAAAAATGACATTTTAACCTATTTACAACATAAATAAAATTTTAAAAATTACCTGTACGGCCAGCTCGACCTTTTCTTTGATCAGCACTAGCTTTGGATATCCAGAACTCTTTCAATCTCTGCATTTTTGTGGTCGAATCGTAGCTCATTTCTTTTACCTAGAACAATTGATTTAATAATTATGTGAATAACCTTTTTAATACTAATAATCCGGCCATTACTATTTCTAGTTTTTTTTTTTATTATTTTTATTTTATTATCTTTAAAAAACTTAAAAATAAAAAATACAACCGATTTTCAAATAAAAAACCACTACGCTCCATCGTCGACTTTGTCTTTGTCATCTATGACCTAGACTAGAGTCAAGAGCAAACCCATATTAAATAAATAAAAAACAAAGTTTAAAATAACTTTAATTTCGAAAGTCGGTCTTTGTGGTTGTTTCTTCGTATTTTAACACCAACATCCGAAATTAAATTATTTAAAACTTTTTAGTGTTTTTTATTTGGAAGTCGGTTGTATTTTTTTTTTGTCCAAGTTTTCTGCTTAAAAATCAAAATCAAAAGTCATTTATTCAAATTAGGCTGATTGCCAGCACTTTTTGAACGTCAAAGTTCTACAAAAAGATAGTTCCCCAAAACGCCCGCCCGTCACCACTTCCTAGTGTTTTAGCTGGGAAGAAGTGGCGCAACAAACTCCCCAGCAACACATCTGTCTGTTAAGTTCTAAAAACTTGAATTTATACAGTAGTATGCAAAGTAAGTTTACAAAACATAACACAGAAAAATAATATACTTGATATTTAAACAAATCAATTGACACTTGTTAGCTAGCACACTCCATTAAGTCATCAAAAACAGACAAACTCAAGCATCAACAAGTAAATCAACTCATTATAAAAACAATTGTAATGAGTAGATTACAGTTATATATTTGACAATTTTAAGGGTTGCTAACATAATTAAAATTGTTCTTATTCGTTATGAGTAGATTATGTCTAACTTACCTTGCCAGAATCAACCACAAATCGTATGCCATCAATAGTGACAGAAGTTTCTGCTATGTTTGTGGACACGATACATTTCCGGACGCCTTCTGGTGGGTAGTCAAACACCTGAAAATGTGCAATACATTGCTCAGCAAATAATGTAGGACTTTTATTTCTGCATTGATTTCGGAACTAGTATGAGATTGGCACCAGACCCTAAACATATCCAAATATGTATCATCACCTTCATACCTGCCGAAAGACGTCCACTGCTGGACAAAGGCCTCTCTAAGGTGGGGGAGGAGTGGGGGATGCCATAATCGCCACGCTTGGCAGGCGGTTTTTATGATCTCAGTGTAGCTGTTGCAATGACACAGAAGCACAGAGAATGCTGCTGCCCATTATCTGGTGAATCTCTTAGTCGCCACTTATGAAACCCACGGGAAGTTATCCCAATATGTATACGTTTTCAAATAATTTTCCCACTTAACTTTTTAATCTGACGCTATTGTTTTTCGAAAATTGAAAACTTATCACAAAGAAACTTTTTGATAAAACAAAATTACTATTTATCCGGATGGCCAACATGCTGATGCCATGATGCCGAAGATTCTTTAACGTGTGCTCCTTCAGTTAAAGGAGACCACAGCATGCATTATTATAACAAGGTACTAGTGTAGCTTAACTTACTTCTACTATGTTTATTTTAATTTGTTTTTTCATTATTTTTTATTAAGTAATTTTTTTTTATGAATAAAGTTGAATCCGATAGGTTTACCTTATCCTGCTCAGCTAGTGACAAGCCACTGTGAAGTGGTAGCACTATCCATTTCTTGTCCTTCTCTGCATACTGTTGAGCTGCTTCGCTTATGGCTGTGATTTCTTGGACGCCTGACATGAATATTAGAAGGTCACCTCTTTCGTCACCTGTAATAATTAATTTACATAAGGTTTTTGCAGTGAAACTGATGTTACATGTTTTGTCTACGCCGGAACGCAGCTCTTCTCTTTAATCGTGAACGTGAGCGAATCTTGTCAAGGTAGGGTTTTTTTAAGGATGGGAAATCATCAAATGACTTTTTCCGCTCTGGGTGGAGCGGAACGGCGTGTCAGACTCTTACTGACTAAAACCCATCCGTGTTCCTCCTAAAGCCCTTTGCTTTCCAGGGCCGCGGTGACTCTTTCGAACAAATTCCGCAACCCTGGCAGGCTCTGGCCCTAGCGGGCCCCGTCCTCTATGCTGACATCTGCCAAGGTAGGGTACGTTGGCAAGATTTGTTGCAACTTCACAGCGGACTTCACTTCATTAACTTTGTGGGAATCTCGCGGACCGCCATCTTTTATCGCGACACAATATTGTTCACAGAACATAAACCTATTGTTTTACAAGAAGATTAGAGGTCGAGGTCGGTCTTTTGTTGTCCACACGTTTTATGTGAAGGGTAATTTCCTAAACCACTAATTCAAAAATTATTCAATATTTGCATGGTACATTATTCTAGTTTGACATAGGTAATATGTATATTATGTACTAAATAACCCGGGCCAAAAAAAAAAAACAATACTTACGAGGATATTTACTGTCAATAAGTTGCATGACTTGCACATAAGGTTGTGGATCAAGCCGGTCATCTCTTGTTGGCTTGTCTTCAATTAATATTGGTTTGTAGTTTAACTGGATGGGGAATAGACGACCTGGCACCTGAAAGAATATAATTAACTACATTATTTTGTTCATTGGCGACAGATCACTGGAATAACTTGCGACCCACGGATGCCCCTCAAGTTAAAGGGGAAAATCTATAAGTCCGTGATAAGACCTGTCGTACTGTATGGATCAGAATGTTGGGCTGTGAAAAAGACGGATGAGAAAAGATTGCATGTAGCGGAGATGAGAATGTTGAGATGGATGTGTGGAGTATCTAGAATGGATAAAGTGAGGAATGAGTTCATTAGAGGTAGCTTAAAAGTGGCGCCAATAACGGAAAGATTGAAAGGAAACCGCTTATCTTGGTATGGTCATGTGAAGAGTAGGGATGAAATGCACGTAACTAAAAGAGTTATGAATATAAATGTGGATGGATGGACAGGGAGAGGCCTCCCTCTCCAGTCCTCCAGTCTTTTCTCTGGCCTCCCTCTCCATTCATCACATTGTTTATATCTTCTGTCTAACGGCAGGTTTCAATAACGTATCTACTGTCAAATTGGCTACCAACATTTGGTCTAAGGAAGATACGTTATTGAGACCGGCCGTTAATCAAAAACTGGCTAAGTACGAGTCGGACTCGCGCACGAAGGGTTCCGTACGGCAAAAAAAATCATGCCTGTTGTATGGGAGCCCTCTTAAATATTTATTCTGTTTTTTAGTATTTGTTGTTATAGCGGCAATAAAAATATATCAGTGAAATTTTATACTGTCTAACTATCACGGTTCATGAGATACAGCCTGGTGACAGACGGACAGTGGAGTCTTAGTAATTGGGTCCAGCAGCAGGGTTAGTAGTAGGTTAGCAGTTGAAATTTTCACAGATGATATATTTCTGTTGCGGCTTTAACAACAATTAATAAAAATGAAATAAAATTAAAAATATGGGGGCCCTCATACAAGAAACATGTTATTTTCAGCTTACGGTACGGAACACTTCGCGTGCCATTCCAACTTGCACTTGGCCAGTTTTTTTTTAATATTTCATAATTGTTTACTAGAGCCGATATGTATTTCATTTTGCAAATATTTTTTTTATTTAATATAGGTTTGCTCTTGACTCTAGTCTAGGTCATAGATGACAAAGACAAATCGCATGGATATTCCCTATTGTTACAGGTCTATCATTCAATCTACCTAGCCTTTTCCAAACAATGTTGTGGTCGGCTTCCAGTCTATCCCAGCTGAATACCAGTACCAGGATGTGGCTGAATACCAGTATTTCACATGAAGCGACTGCCCATCTGACCTCCCTGACCCAGTTACTGGGCAACACGATACCCCTTGACAAGACTGGAGTCCGATTTCTTGACTTCTGACTACCAGTAATGACTGTCAAAGATCTATAAAAGACAGCCGGGACCAATAGCTTAACGTGCTTTACACAGCGCAGATTAAAAAAAAAAGGATATTGTAGGACAAAATATATTTGGGAAAACACTAGGTAGATGATGAGATGATCAGAATTGATGAACTTGGTGATTATGGATGAAGCTGATTGAAGGCTCTTCAGGCTCTAAAATTAACCATTTCTCACCTGAATAACAACAGCAGATTCTGCAGAAAAATAATCTTCAAAAAGCTTGATATTTATAGTAGCTGACATGAGCACCAGTTTGATATCCTTACGAGTGTGTATCAGGCATTTCAATATACCCAATAAGAAGTCCCCCATTAAATGCCTTTCATGGACCTCGTCTAGAATTATGACGTCATAGTTTGGTAGGTTCTCTGAAGACATCTGAAATTTGTTAAGCGTAAGAGAAGATTAAATGATGTCATTCAACGCATTTTAGGGTTCCGTAGTCAACAAGGAACCTTATAGTTACCCTTATAGTTTGCTATGTCCGTCTAGCTGTCTGTGGTTTAGCTCAGAGACGCTTAGCACTAGAAAGTTGGAATTTAGTACATATTAACCACGCCGACAAAGTAGAGTATACCCTAAAAAAATATTAAAAAAAAAAGTTTTCGTAAAGTGGCGATGATTTTTTGGTTGTAGCATATTTAACGAATTAAAATGGAAAACTATCACAGCTAACTAGGCTCAAAACGTTAATGAGTAATAGTCGACCAACTTATAAAAAAAAATTACCTAAAACTACATGCACTTGTAACTTTGTATTCTTACAGTGGAATTGTTACTGTTTATTTGGTCACGGTTTACGGGACGAGCAACTGGCGCGACAAGCACTTGGCCGGTTTTTTATATTTTGAAGTATATTTCCTGGGAATTAAATACATAATATTTGGGACAGGCCCAATTGCATTATTTTTAAACTCCGTGCTAGGTACTAACCCAGGATCATTATATATGAAATATTTGTGTTCTAACCTCGTGATAGCAACTAACTCCGAGATAAAAGATAACTATAGTTCGAGCAAGTGGGTCTTAGGGCTTACAAAATTATGATTACAACAAATCTTCTTCTTCAAAGTAACTTAAAAGTAAAAAAAAACAATTTGGTGTCACTTTTTTATGACAATCATTACCAAACTTGTGTGAGAGCCATCAATTACAAAAGAGCCTGCAAGAACGCACTTAGAGAAAAACCGTTTAATTCCTGTCTATATTCTTACAACTTTCTACTTTATGTCACAGGTTTTCAAAATTCAAAATATATCTATTTGTCACACATTATGTGGGTACAATGTTGGACATTGGTGTGTTATTTTTGTTGAAGTGTTTCGCTATGTGCTCCCTTGCTGGGCATACAAATATTGATTGCAAATATTGTTTTAAGTGTATTATTCTAAGTCATCAGATTTTTTGTCCTATAAGCTGCTTATTTTTACGGATCCCCGTAATGGTAAAATATTAATTTATTGTTCTATATAATCTATACATATAATAAAATCATTAATATATTTGTTAAATTAATCCGATGAGCAATATGTGCATGTTGGTCAATCTCTCTCTTTTGCAAAATCGCGGACAATAGTGTGGGTGGGTACATGTTTGTTATTTCTATTTTTTTAACAACTGTGTTAAAATGTAATGTGTAACTGTTTTTTGTCCCAAACAAATAAAATAAAAAAAAATTGTTAGTCAATTAAAATATACTGTACCTGACCTGTCTAAGCAGTAATCCTTCAGTAATGAAGCATATCTTAGTATCAGCAGTCTTGCTCTTCTCGAATCTGATCTGATAGCCGACCTTGCTTTCAAACTGTGTTAGCATTTCATATGCCACCCGCTTTGATAGAGACACACAAGCTATTCTCCGAGGTTGGGTACATGCTGTAAACAGATAGAAGTTTGTTGTACTACCTATTACTATAATTATATACACTTTGATAAAAATTCTAACTAAAAATAGTCTAAAATATGGCATCGAAAAATTCCTCCGCATCTGGCCACTGGTAATGTGCCCAAAACGCTGGCTTGCCACGTTGTATGTTAATGCTTATCTTTTGTCGAAGGTAAAGCAAGCCCTTGGTTCTCGCGAAGTGTCAACTAAGCGTCTTGACAGATCTTTAAACAAGTTATGAGCACTCGGACCCCACGACCCGAGAGTTCCAACCCCAAACGGCTCGAAAATATGACTACCAACAAGGTTTTTATATTTCCGACGCTTGAGGTTCTCCGCAACCGCAGCGGCAGCGCCAGCACAGCACGATGGTGGTGGTGTCCGAGGCTGTTGACAACTTTGCCACAGTAGCAGCGATGAGGCGAGCAACAAGGAGCTCCAAGACGCAGGGAGGCATCGAGGCGGAAAGTAGTATCGTTGAACAAGGTCCCATGTTCGACGGCGGTAGTTTGTTGTTAACACAAGTCAAATAATTTCGAGTTTTATCTTATAATTTGAAGTTTTGTCTTAGTGGGACCATGGTTGTTTCAGAAAAATTTTTGAACTGGAAACTATTGTGCTAAGATAATCTATAGCCTTCAATTAAACAAAAGCAAGAGAATCTACAGCCTAAAATTCACAAGTTGAGGCCTAGATACATGGGTCTGAACTTGTGAATACATTCCAGATGAGATACACCAAATACACCAGATGAGTGGTATTATGGAAGCCTGATCAATTCTTCCTATCCTAGTCTACTCATCCTTAATTTTATAAATGTGAAAGTTTGGGAGTCAATGTATATAAGTGGTTTGGGGTGTGACTGTTCTATACCCACCCCTACTTGGAGCAATTCATTGATGGTGGTAAAGCATTAGGCTTTAATTTAAAAAGTTGGCAAGCACTAAATACAGGAGCCTCGGACCGAGCCACAGGCGCCAGCTAATAACAATAAAGTAGATTACTGACTGCATTGCGCTTAGTCATGGAGTTGCGGAAACCAGCCCGAGTTACATACATACATTACTGACTGCATAGCATATGAGCAAACCAAAGAAATGTGATACCAGACCTGTACTAAAAAAAATCTATCTACCATAAATATGAAGGACTAGCTTTTGCCTGCAACTTCAAATGCACATATCCCGTTTTTTCCCCTTCCTGTAGGAATTCCGGGAAATCCTCTCTTAGACTCTTAGTGCTCCCTTACACTCCCCAAGAAATTTCAGCGTTCTACGTAACAGAAGAATTTTATAAATATTGATTTTTCCTAACCTCAATGTTATGTTATGATACAAAGATGAAGAACTCACCAATACTTTGAAAGCCAGCTTCATGTAAGTACTGCGGCACCTGTGTGGACTTGCCACATCCCGTGTCCCCGGCAACAACCACCACTCTTTCATTTTGTACAGCTGACACAATTTCATTCCTAAAACAAATGGGGTGAATATTTACTAAGAATAGGTATGCCAACAGCATAATTATAAATTACACATTAATTAGAAAGTTTGTAGATATTATTTCTGTATAACCAAGTATGATATGACTTTGTTTTTTTATATATTAAAACAAAAAATATCTTGAATGTAGTCTGTGTTCACAAATTAACAACTTAATGAGATGATTTTGTGATTGATGATTTTGATTAATTTACAGAAGGGATAATACGTAACTTAAGAATATGTGGGAAAGATTAAGAAACTGTTACATAATCTTCATTCATGATGTTGATTGGGATTGAATAACTGGATTTCGTGAGGAATAATCAAGTCAGTGGTCAGAGTCCAGTAATGTATAAAACACAAAAAAGCATAATAACTACTTACCTATAATTCGCAACCGGTAAATCCCTTTGAGCTTGTCTCAATTTTCTAAGTTTTTCAAACTTCTCCTTGTTCTTGAAATCAATGTAAATAGAAACAATATTCATGAATGCTTGAAATAACTTATTATTCAATTTCTTTCCGTCTCTATCATAGCAAACAGAGTCCACATACTTTATAGAACTAGTAAAATTAATACAATTAAATTTGGAAAAGTTCTGGGAAGTATCTTCGCTGTTTTCGTCGGGTCCATAGTCAACAATAGGTTTGCCGGATTTTTTTAAAGTAGCTTCGTATTTCTTAAGAAACACCCAAAAGTCATCCAGATTATTAACAACAGTGTTACTATCGCTACTTGACAGGATTATTTTATTTAAATCTCGCTTGTAGTCCGTAAAACTAAAATCTTCTTCACTTTTGTTGGACGTCGAAAGAGCAGGACTTTTTTTACGAACTTTAAGTCTATCTCTATCGCGAGAATGTGAACGCCTCCGTTTGTAATAATGTTTGCTTCTGCCAGGAGAAGGGCTTCGACCCATTTTAAATTGTTTTTTATAATAAAATATCACAAACAACAAAACAATCACCAAAACCAGGTTTTGATATGATAAACTGACAGCGACTGACAAATGTGACACACTCTGACACTGACAGCGACACTTGTGGTTGTCAGGTTACCTTTTTAGAGCCTCTGTAATCCATGAAATTATTATTTTCTACTAGCGTCTACGCGCGGCTTCGCCAGTGTGAAAAGTATTTTTATAGGTTTTATTTTCTTCCGCGGTACCCTTTTCTATTTTCGAAAATAAAAGTTCCTCATACCGTCACGCGTCAGCTACTTCGCAGGAAAAAGTGTCGAACATAAGCAGGAACGAACAGAAAGACAGAAAAAGGAAATGTATTAGATATCGTATTTTACAGCAGACATTACAATATTATTTATAGTACCTGGATGACCGAGATTTGCTCGTTTTTTTTTGTATTTTTATTTATTTGTGATACTTCACAACTAGATCGACATTATTCCCATAATGAGTGGTTGCGCTATTTGCTGTTCAGGAGTTATTTTGTTGTGTCCAAGTCCAGACCCAGCTCATAGTTAAATATCTACTTTGCTTTGGGATTGACATAAACCTTACATTTATTGATTTTAAGTTGAGGAGGTCACTGGTTTATCTTTGAAGTTCACCGTACAGTGCAAATGCAATATAGTTATAATTAAAGCTAATGCAAAAAGAATCATCAAGATCGGTAAATAAACAATAAAGTTATGCCCGAATAGATAACTCAAAAAACATGTTAATTCAGGTTGACTTGTTTGCATCTGCCTATATATATATATCCCTTCACAGCGTACCGGCGCGCGGCGTGATGTTACGTTATGAAGTTGTGTAATCAATAAACAGATATTATGCAATTTCAGCAATCCCGGGAAATTTGCTATGATTTATTGAAGAGTTCCGTTGCCTACCTCCGAAATCCTTTATCAGATCTCCATCAAATTGAAATGGGGCCAGTTTGAAAAATACTCTTCCAAACAAAAAAAGAATCATAAATTGGCGAAAATATCGCTGAACAAACATTTTTCCTGGGATTCCAGATCCTGACTTATACCTTCCATCATCAGCTCAGCAAGATGAGATGTTGTTTACCAGGCACAATTATCTGATTTGCTTTAGAAAGTACCTAAGTACCTATATGAAAACATTGCATGTGCCATTAAAATTCGAGGGTTGCCCTCGATTTCCTTAGGATCCCATCATCAGATTCTGACTTAGTGCCAATGGGATCACCTCAGGAGTACCTATAGGCTTTCGAATAAAAAAAGAATCATCAAAATCAATTCATAATTGACGGAATGATCGCATAACAAAACATACAAAAAAAAAGTAAACAAACGAATTGAGAATCTCCTCCTTTTGGAAGTCGGTTAAAAATGACACCTAGCTAGATCGATTTATCGCCCCCGAAACCCCCTGCACACTAAATTTCATGAAAATCATTGGAGCCTTTTCGAGATTCAGATTATCTATATACCTACATAAATACAAGAATTGCTCGTTTAAAAACAAAGAAGGCTTATTCCACGACATGATCCTGTCTAATTCAGTACTATCTAAACTACTAAACTAATTATATTATAAATGCGATAGTTTAGATATTGTATGGATATTTGTAACTCAATCACGTCAGAAAGGCTGAACGGATCATTTTTATCCCGGGAGTATGTTCCCCTGGGATAATATTCAACATTCACGCGGGCGGAGCTGCGGGCGGCAACTGGTTTAATAATAAAAAATAGTACTATTGGAAATAATGAAAGCGGTGGTGTTTTACCTACGCGTATAAAATGAGGGACTGGGTTTCTTTCGAGTTGAAGTTCTTACATTGTACCTACTATTTTGTACACATGTAGGTAAGTAAGTTAAACAGACCGATAAAAACATATTTTAGGTATTTTCCCCATAAGACAACAGTTTTTGTTTTCTGGCCGGCCCTTTTGAGTTAACCACTCAATGTCCGACGATTTTCGATATTATGATACATGTTTTGAACGTTGACATTTTACCCGTAGGTATTTTAAATTTGACATTCAAATATGTACCCGTAAAAAAGTTCATATTTGTATACTTACCAAATTCCAAATGAACCGCCACTGATACCATCTTAATTATTTTATCATTTTTAACGGCGGCGGCGACTAAAAAACTAACCAATATCAACAACTATGGTCACTTAAAACCTGTTGATAACTAAAACATTTCTTTCACTTTCTTTCATAATCATCTACTTATTAAACAATAACAATACTGATTGGAATCAATAAATTTAAATACGATACCTAGATTAGGTATATTGTTTCGATAAAATATAAACCCAAAATTTGCATAAAATCTTCATCTGACTCGTTATTTATTCCTCTTCTTAGCGTGTCGGTGGCAAATACATTTATCAAATTTTATGCTTGGCCCAGTACTCAGCAACGGCAACACCGTTCGCTGACGCAGTCATAAGGTCTTCACATGTACCTACAGGTGACAGGGCATGCGGCGCAAAACATTAGGTGGGCCATAGACTCCGGAGCGATGCCACACAAACACTGAAGATCAGAGCCATCCGAGAACCTCCACTTGAGGAGGTTATCTTTAGTGCGACCGACCTGGCGGAGTCTATTCAGGGTTTTCCAGGTCGGCCACGGCAGCGCATTCCCAGGTGGGAGGTTCTCCGAGGGCCCGATGAAATAATCAGGAGGTTTGAGCTTCTCTCGCCAAAGTTCTTTCTGTTTCGCGTTTTCGCAGTTTCTCCTGTAGGACCTGTTCAAAGTGCTGCCGACGTATTTTGGGAATGGACTGTGGATGATTGGCACCCCCTGCCATGAGATGTTGAGAGTTCAGCCCACTGGTCTGTTGTGAAGGTGAAAGGCGCGCAATTGTTTTTAAAGGAATTTGGCTTCAGCGCATTATCAGAAAAATAATGGAAAAGATCTGAAAGGGCAAGATTGGCCTCAATCTTCTCAAAATCAGTGACTTAGTTAGTCAAAGACAAGTCGTCGGCGTAAAAAAAGCGGATTGGGTCACTGGTTGGTCATTTGTATAAATATTGAATAGCGGGGAAGCCAGAACGCTGCAGACCATTCTTTTGCGCTCGCCACCTACTCTTGTCATCAAGAAGGTTCACTTGAAATCGTCAGTTACTGAGAAGTTCTCTGAGTATTCTAGTGAACTAAAGATCCTCAGTTAATATCCACGACAAGCGCTAAATGTGAACAGTGTCGTAGGCTACTGACAAGTCGACAAATACTGCTCCCGTAACTTTCTTTGTTTCGATTTTTCGAACCCATCCTCAATATATTGTGTGAGGTTAAGAACATTTATTAAATCCATAGCACACGACCATACACTTTACACTGCTGTCAGACAACTGTATTCGAAAATTGCTTGTGTCGTGGCATCGCGTGTTGGTAATGTGCACGGTACACATCGGGTGTGGACACGTAGTGTCGCGTCGCGTTTTAATAGTCTGTTTCCGCCTTTAGTCTGTCTACCTCTGTTTCTTTTGCTTTCTAGCGAGTACCAGTCTGTTATTAGTTTGGTCCATTTTTCTTTCTTCTCTCTTGCCATGTGCCCTGCCCACCTCAACTTTAGTTGTTTGTATGTTATGTACGCATTCTTGAATTTAGTTTTACTTTTAATGTTTTCTAGTTTTTCTCGGTCTTTTCTTGTAATTCCTATTGTACTTCTCTCAATTTCGTTTTGTCACACTTTTTTGTTTTCAAGTTATTCTGTCAATGCCCATGTTTGATATCCATATAATAAGCATGGCAGAATACACTTATATTATATACCTTCATTTTTTCTTTCATCGGCATTTCATTGTTCTTTATTACTTCGCTAAGTGACCAATATCGTTTCCAAGTATTAGCTATTCTTCGTTCTATTTCCTTTTTATGCAGTCTGTGGTAGATACTAACTGTCTCAAGTATATATTGCTCATCATTCACATATATACATATAAACCTAGCTAGATCGATTTAGTGCCCCCGAAAACCCCTGCATACTAAATTTCATGACAATCGTTGGAGCCGTTTCCGAGATTCAAATAATATAAATGAACAAGAAACAAGATTAGACATACACTAGTCAACACTAAAAAAAAACCTGATTTCATTTATACTTATTATTTTGTAATCAGGATGCCTAACGAAACATAAATATCTGCAAACATTTTATTTTCATATAACATCTAAAAGCGGAGACAAACACATTTTTATTTGGTTTTTAATCAAGTTAAAGTCTAAATACTCTTGTCGCATTATTTTAGTTGCTGATCATCAAAATAATACATGCGTGTATCATCCCAATTTATTTAAATTAAACACCTAAACTTTCCTCATGAATAACCATTGGAGAAAACCGCATGAAAATTCGTTCAATAGTTTTTGAGTTTATCGCGAACAGACAGACAGTCGCCGCGAGGGACTTCATTTTATAATATTTAGTGAATTTATAATAAAAATCACGTAAATTAACAATAAGAAAAACAAAACAATTCTGTTGGCATAGTTTGTCAACTACCCACAATTAATTATAATTGATAACCAACTCCGACATAATCGGAAGCCGGTTAAAAAGTATCCTTGAACGTCCGCCTAAAAAGGTAGATATTGGCAAAAATACCAGAGGAACTAGACTCACTGACTTGTGAGTTTAGTGTCTACAACGACACTGAAGCCATTTGTAAAACAGTCGAGAAACTACGTACGTACGTAGGTCTGTACGTGAACATGAAGGGCAAACAGACGTACCTACCCTACGCGAAAACACTTGGCGAGCTTTAAGTACTATTTCCTACGTTTATCAGCCGCTTTGACTTTTATCTGCGATGAGATAAAATGTTAATTGTAATAATTTGTATCGGCATCAAACAAATAATTGCGTTCCTTATCAAGTTATCACTACAGCGATTTATCGCGGGTGCTTCTCCCATGTAAGTATATAACATTTTACCAGCTCGTTTCACTTTGATTCAGAAGTGGTTAGAAGTAACTAGCGCCATGTCTTCATACTTTGTAATATTTGTAACTGTTGTTTGCTTCCTTTACTACTACTTCACCAGAACATTCAATTATTGGAAGGACAGAAATGTCAAAGGACCAACCCCTATTCCATTCTTCGGAAACTTCATCGATGTCTTCTTCAGAAGGAAGCACGTTGGCGTGCTGTACATTGAACTCTACAAGCAGTATCCCAACGAGAAAGTTGTTGGTTTGTACAGGATGATGTCTCCTACTTTGTTGATTCGTGACCTTGACATGGCAAAACAAATACTCATCAAGGACTCTGATTTTTTTTCTGATCGCGGATTAAATTTCAGCAAGAAAGGATTGGGAGACAATCTATTTCATGCCAGCATTGAGGTGGCGAAAGTTTTGAGAAAACCTTTAAGTTCAGTGCTTACAACGAGCAAGTTCAAGGCCAATTTTAATGTTCTTGCTGACCGAGCAGATAAGTTCATTGATTTTATTGAACGTGCCACCGCAAAAGAGTCAGAACTTGATGTGCTACCACTTTGTAGAAGATATGGTGTTGACTCAATTACGATGAACGCATTTGGCATTGACGTGGACCCTTACAATGAAGAAAATCATCTTTGTGATGTGATGGACACAAGAATACAAAAAGCAAGCTTCTTTCTTGAGCTGGAGTTACTATTCTCAGGTATTCTGAAGAAGTTTAATTTATCAATTTTTTCTGACAAAGTAGATCAATTTTGCAAACTCATTCTGCAAGCTGGTATCGACCAAGAAGCTGTCGCAAAGACTGACCGAAACAGAACAATGGGTGTATTGATGGGTTTAAGACGAGAAGGCATGGTCAGTTCGACGAAGAAAAGTGAAGATGATAAAGCACTATGGTTGAAAATAACGGATGATGTATTAGCTGGACAAGTGCTTATATTTTACGCCGCCGGATATGCAAACATTTCGTTATTGTTGAGTTTTACGATGTTCCATTTGGCTAAGAACCCTGATGCACAAGAAAAAATGATTCAAGAAATTGACGAAGTCTTACAAAAGCACGGTGGTAAATTTACTTACGAAATACTAAAAGAAATGAAATACGTGCAGATGGTGTTTGATGAGACGCTGCGTATGCATCCTTTGGCAAACTCGGTGGTAAGAAACGTTGCTCGTGATATTCAGTTGGAAGGTACTGACTACGTCATTCATAAAGATGTCGTAGTAGCAATTTCTGCTCATGCAATTCAAAATGACGAGAAATATTATCCTGAACCTGAGAAGTTTAAACCTGAAAGGTTCTCTCCAGAAAACTTAAAGGAGCGACATCCCTGTACTATGATGTCGTTTGGACTCGGCCCTAGAAGTTGTCTTGGTAAGTTATTTATTGAAAACTAGCTTTTGCCCGCGACTTCGTCCGCGTGGAATAGTTACTAGGGGCAGACATTTTATTTTAAGATTATGAAGTTTAGTAAAGTTTCAGTCATTACTACTGAACAGAGAAAGAATAGATAGTTTAACAAAATGTTCGACGTGATTCTTTAAATTGGCATAACATTTTTATTTATAAACCGATTGACATGAAACAAACACTAAATGTTAAGTGAAGCTTACCATAGTATTAGTGAAACCACATCGAATAAGCCGTTTCTCAGATTAGCGTGCACAAACGCACAGACAAAGAGTTAAACAGACAAACAGACCAAAATTCTAACAATCATTGTTTTGGGTGCTATTTGCGTTGATAAAGGTCACAATAATATTTTTTCGCATGTACAGACAGCGATCCGCTACATTTTTATTATATGAATAGATGGATTAATTAATATTCTTGTCTTTTAACGATTATTTAAATGTATTAATTTGATAAATTACACAACGTCCGAAAGAATCTATCTCCCCAGGAATATTAACTAACATTCGCTTGCGCTATAGCAGCCATGATCAAGTAAATTTATAAGGGCATGAACGCAATTAAATAGTCTGGGTGTTAATGGGATTTAATAATAGCAAATGTCATGATGACTTATTTTATTTAGTGAACAGCTCTAATATTTTCAAGTTTTGTCCAAAAAACATATTGCATTTTTCTTTCTTTTCTGATGATTGTTATTTTTTACAGGTTCCAGATTCGCGCAACTTCAGTTCGGGATTTGTATGGTGAAGGTGTTTTCCAAGTATCGTGTTGAGTGCACTGAAAATACGGTGGACACCTTCACGTACACAGCATGGCGTTTATTGATGACTCCCAACGAAAAGACACTTCTGAGATTAGTTCGTAGAGTTAATTGAAATATTGCTGTAACCAAAATGTAATGTAAATGTAGGTAAATGTAAGTAACTAACTTAAATCATTGCCTAAACATACTAAGGCCCACTTGCACAAACCTGAGTTATCTTTTAACCCGACCAGGACTAGGAAATCTGATGCCTTGTTTCCCGGTAGAACGTCCCTATTCCGGAGGAGATCTAAATTAGCTATAGGTATCGAACAAAATTTGCTAAGGGTAATTGACGGAACCATCGATTTGGGAAGTATTATGGAACAAGGTCAGGAAGATCGGGATCTTTCCGAAGATAATTAAGTAGTATAGGTACACAGTTTAGTTACACAATGGAAAGTTCAAGGAGGGGAAGTACGCTTCCGACCTCTGAAGTACCTACATATCTACCTACCTGCATCCTTGTCGACATGGTCTTTTTGTAACCGACTTCAAAAAAAGGAGTAGGTTCTCAATGCGGTTGTATTATTTTTTATGTTTGTTAACTCATCGTCATCACTCCGTTATTTATGAACAGACTTGAAAAAAATAATCTTTCATGTGAATGGATATACCTTCCGATTGGTCCCATAGAAATTTTAACAAGGTCGGTTCAGTAGTTTGGTTTTTAAATCAAAATGGCTGGAGGAAATAGAAAATATATCATCCAAGTAAACGAAATTGCGTGTTTTGCTTTCTTGTGACTTTTCAGTGGGGTTGTTAGGTGTGGTGTGGGTGTGTGGCACAAAAAAGTGTAAAATAATACAACTTTGTACTTAGTGTTTTTTTTTTATTTGGAAGTCAAATAAAAAAACACTACAAAGTATATATAAAATAACTTTAAAGGTACGTAGATGTCTCATTTTGAATTAATCTATAAGTAAGTGTGTTTGTCTCCAGCCATATCTTCTTCGAAACCTTCAGAATTACAATTTTCTCCAAACCTATATTTTTAGGGTTTAACCAACGGAATCCTATTACTAAGCAAGCCTCTGCTGTCTGTCTGCCAGAGGGCTGTATCTCAAGAACCGTAATAGGGAGACAGTTGAAATTTTCATAAAGTGTTTAAGTATTTCCAATGCCGCTATAACAAAAAAAATATGAAAATTAAATTAAAGGGGGCTCCCAAACAGGAAACGTGCCTTTTTCGGTTTATGATATGGAATCTGTCGTGTGACTCCGACTCGCACTTGGCGGGTTTTTTAATTAGAACACTAACTGAATGGCTCAAGAGTAAAAGTTACGAAGAAACCGAAGATATCCTACACAAGATCACATAACTAAGAAACACATAATTTGTTCACATAGGTATACATATCACACCCACACACCCTCGCGCTACACATACCACATATTCCACACATTTGCCCACCCACCACATCCCGACACCTACACAAACACACTCTTATACACAAACGAACCCACACATATACACACACTCACAAACATATTCTACACCCAGTGCGCTCCCATACTGATACATCAATTATAAAATGTTAATTAGTCCTAAATTAAATTTTCTTTGTTGCTTATTTCTCACACATCTGTAGAATGATTGTAAACTGGAGCAGCGGAACCACCTAATACAAGCAAATCTTTGCTTAAAAGGTGACTCCAAACCTAACATAGTTATATCCTAAGGGAAGAAATAAACATTTTTATTTTTATTTATTTTTATTTTAATATTTATTATATACTATTACTATATCTACTTTTTAAACGTTCAATACTTACACTTTTTAAGACATTCAAAATTTGACAAAGTTTTAAGTGAATCTCACGAAGATGTTCTTTTTTCTAAATTATTTGTCTCATCTCGTCAATATATTAGTCTAAGATAAAATACCTAGTAGGTACTACTTTGAACTATAACCACCTACCTTGAATCTAAATTAACGTTGCGTACTAGAGAACTAACAGGAAAAATACAGGTTGACAAGCAGCGCCACTACATACAAAAGTCACCCAAATTCGTAGACGGAGAAACCCCAAATTGGACAACCGTACACGATAAAGCTGCAAAAATCCCCTTCTTTTTTTGTGAGTCAATAATAGCATAATAAATCGTTGAAGATGACGATAAAATAAAAAAAAATAAAAAATGCTGAAAATATTTAATTTCAATGTTGCAACAACAAAATAATAAACATAGATAAAATAAATAGAATAGAAACGTCTCTATCTGTCTCTGTCTAGTCGCCCTCTATCGTCAGCAAGCAGCATTTTGTATAATAATTTCCGCCATTACGTTCCGCCATTTTGCTTGGTCGCGGAGTGAACGTAAAAATTTTATTCTCATGTATTTTATCGTGGATTAACTATTAGTTAGTTTAGAATTAGTGTTTCAATAAACACTAATGGCTTGCTTAAATACACTTAAGTTAGAAATCAAAACTTTAGAACAAGTGTTTCCCAAAAACCATGAACGGTTTCAGATAATGTCAGCCAGTGTCGACGAACTGACCTGCAGATTCGTTGGCAAAAATGGAAAGAAATATGAAATACACGCCAATATTACTGTAAGTACCATATTCACCTAATTATCGTATATGGCATAAAAAATAATGTGTTGGCTGTAGGGTGCACTTATTGATTATCTTTAGCTGGGACAAAGGGTCGTTGTTTATGAGGGCAGGGCTGTCAACAAAAGGTTTACGGAAGTGAATTTACATTTCCCTGTTGCAACTAAACGTTTGACACGTTTCTGTGTAAATTATTTACAAAACATTGATGTTTTAGACATAATCAATAGTCGCGCGTTATCGAGTTTGCGAATCATATGTTTATTGAGCATACGGTGCCGTGTCGAATCGCTGTATCGATCATTTCGGGCGCAGAACGTCATTATCAAAGTGTTCGTGAATCATTACAGCTATTTTATAGAGAGAGTAACGTCTGTTTTGTTTGGATAACGGTATACGGGCTCGATTTTGGGACAAAGGCTCTTAGTCATCCTCTCTACCTGCTTTTTGTCATGTAGACATTTTGTTGGGCCCATTACTGTGTTTTTTTCTGATGCAACAATGCAGGCTTGGAATGTGTTCAGTGGCCTTAGTTGGGCCATTAGTTGAAAACAGGTTATTAATGTGCATTTAATGTATTTAAACATTACTGTTTACTAGGATTCACATGTGTAGTGTAAACATGTATTGTTTATGTACTACATAACTATCAATGATATAATACCAAACAATGATTACATAGTGTTATCAATATATTTTGGTACATAGTAACCTATTGTATGGTCATGCATTGTTTCAATATTGTATTTGGTATTTGATAACCTAATTACACCACCCTTCTGTTTGATGCCCATCTGGTTCTAATGAAGACTTATTGTGCACATTAAAAATCCTGAACAAGCATGTATTTAAAAATTTGTTTTTTTTTGAGCCAGTAGCTATGAAACACTGACCTAGATAACTGTAAACTGTTCCCACAGTCCATAAAACAATACTTATATGACTGTTTGTTTTTGCAAAATTATTGCGTTGCCATAACTGTATTTGCAAAGTGTACTTGAAAAAATATTCTTCAGCTTTGTAATGTTTTTTATGCAATTAAATTTGTTATTCCTTGAGCTATGCAGACCAAGAAATCATGGATCACACTTCAGTCAGTGTGCCCAAAAACTCCACAACCTCATCCCACTGGCCCCCTTCTAGACGCACTGCAAGTTAGCAACCCACCTTTGTTGTTATTACACCAATACCCACTAAGCGTTTCCAAACGTCTTTTATAATGCGCACAGCAAAAGAGTGGAACTCTGTAGAGAGTTCCACTCTTTTGCTGTGAGATGCAGGTAGCTACTACATCTGTGTTTCCATACAACACATTCAACCCTAATCTCTTCAAAGTTAGAGTGAACAGGCTTCTTTTGGGCAACCTCAATCCATCTGCGACTTTGTCTCAGTCACTTCAGAATTTTTTTTGGCAAAAAAATGGCACTGGAATGTAATTGTAATTTTAAAATTGGGTTAAAAATAGTGCTTATATACCTGCATGTATACTGAATTTATACCACTAATTTAAAGTGCCAGTAAAGTGAATCTGTAGTGCTGCTTAAAATCATACCAATCATCAAACCTAAAACCTACTTAACTCAGTACCTACTTAATAAAATTCTTAAATTAATTCACTGAAAGAGATGTACAATTGCATAGCTTAAACCAATTGTTCTAGAAGCTTTGCTCAACAGTCCCTTTTATAATAAAAATCAACACTAATCATCATTCATTTTGACCAACGTTAAATAGCATCGGGCGCATTGCTGCTTATGTCTAATTTCTAACTGAATCTGAACTAAAAAGAACCAATGCCAATTCTTGTTGTGTTGATGCCTTGACAGTTCATCAAGTTACTCTTTGGGTCTAGTAGATGACCTATGAAAATAGAACTAAAAAATTTAATTGTTTTAAAATAGTGCAGTTCATCTATAACAGGGTCTCTTAAGCTCTGGTTGCGACCCTAATTCAGGTTGCGCAGGCAATATTGGGATGGGTCGCGGGAACCCCTTATTACAGTGGCCAAATTGTGTCAAAGTCTGTATGGATGAAGCACCAGCAATGATAGGGAGTTGCATGGGGTTTTGTGCCAAAGTCAAGGCAAGCAATCCAGAGATTGTTAAACTGCTTTTTACATAGAGAAAACTTGTCTACATAGGTTATGCAAGCAGATCTACACTGGGTATTAAAGTATGTAATCCAAATTATAGAATTCAGAAATGGATGCGCTTGGAATGTCCCAATATTTCGATAGATTTGCAAAGAAATGAGTTCGGATCGCCAGCATTTATTTTACCATTAAGAAATCCCACGGAAAGATTTTAGCCAGAGTCCTTTCCCTTAAAATTAGAATAGAAATATTTTCGTAATATGAATGTGCTGATGACTTGATTGACAACAAGGAGGAGGCCAAATTGGCAAAAATATAATTACATAGGTACAATTTACATATATTATTTTATAATGACATCAATTTTAACAAACCACGGGCTTTTATTTAATCCTACTGTTTTACTACCACTGGAAGATATAAAATTAAAACATTAGGGTTGTAGGCTTCAAATATGTTTATTCTTTGGGTCTACAGTGAAAAAGGTTAAGAACTGCAAATTTATTAAAAAAATGTCTACACAAAGCAGATTTCAGGCTATATCACTGCTAACTGTTTTAAAGTAATACAAGATAGCATTCTACTTGAGCATAGTAGCCAGTATTCATTTTGAAGAAAGCCGTCCCTGAAAGTGGAGTGTTACACTGATTGCATATGTAGGCAATAAATTGTTATTGATCTTTGGTCATGTGAATTATTTATGAGTGCATGGTAAAAGTTGGTTGAGTCATTATTTCTGGAGTCTTATGAGCCAGGGAGAAAGGAAGTTATATGATTATTTCATTGCTAAAGTATTAACATCCCTATCTGGATCATGTTGCAGGGAGTACTTTCTTTCAGATATGTATTATTTAATATAATTGAAATTTGTGCTGTGATGAAATGATGTGATAACAGGAGTGACAATTTCTCTAAAGATCAAATAAAACTGCATTGTCACTAGCTTTTCTATGGTTTCATGATTAGTATCAAACCCTAGTAAGCACTGTACCACTAAATTGCTATTGCCACACCCACACAGTGCAGTCTCATACTATAATACAACAACTATCATTTCTTCTTAGTGCTATAGTCAAAACTCAAATTTCGTCTGTCCAATATATTGCAATATAAACAGGTCTCTCTCTTGCTCTATTTAAATCCTAGGGATGCAGGTTTTTGTGCATGATGAGAAAGAAAGAAGAAACAAGATCTCTTCTGAGGAGGCTACACCAGTAAAGTTACTAATATTGTCACACCAAACCACAGCAGTCAACCTTATTTGTCAAATGTAACTGAATTTTTAAACTATTATCCCTAACCAATTGATCTGTAATTTTGCATACATTTGGTTTGGATGACAATGCATAGTTAGCCAAAAGTGACATCATTATCACACTGATATTATAAAGGCGAAAGTTTGTGAGTGTGTTTGTGTGTGCATGTTTGTTACTTTTTCAAGCGCAAATGGCGAGACCAATTTTGATAAAATTTATAACATTAAAATTTTGGTATGCAGGAAGCTGACACCCTGGATTAACACATAGGCTACTTTTTATTCCGGGAGTGTGTTCCCTTTGGATAATTTTCGACAATCACGCGTAGTATCTGATAAACCGCGGGTAACACCGCAGGGCTAGTATGATCTAAAACTGTAGAATCATGTCCTGTTATTCTTTTTCTGCACCACCATGATATGGGTATCAGATGACAGGGTTTGCTGAGAGGAATATGAGAAAAGTTTAATTAATAACTTTTTTCAACAGGAAACATACCCCAACACACCGCCTGTATGGTTTGCTGACAGTGAAGATCCCATAGTTACAAATGCTGTCCAGATCCTGACCAATACACAAGGCAGAGATAACCATGTTATAAACCAGGTAAGGATATAAAATGTATGTTAACATGATTTTTATACATAAAATACCGTGATTTGATATTTTTATACTTTATCCCATTGGTAGAATTTTTTCCTGTGTGTTACTTAGTTCTGACAAATATGGCTTCCGGTCCAGATTATTTACCATTTTACATACTTACAAATATGTTAGTTTTGTCAATATCTTTCTGCTTTTATAACTATTTATTTGGGGTGTCTACTCTATCCTTTTTAGCTGTCAGCTTCGTCTTTGTCATAACCCTTTTTTAGAAACTATTCTAATCCACTATTGGTTGTGTGATTCAAAATTCTTTCCTAAGTGACATATCTTCTGTATTAATTGATCAAGTCAGCCATTAGTCATCCTTTTAAAAGTTATTATTAAAACTCAAATGAGATGATGTGTGGCACACGGTCATTCCCCTGATCATAGAGGAAGTGATGGAGCGAAATACATTACTAAGTGTTAATCATTATGACTTCATAATGCCAATAAGAGAAAGGATTGTGTAGTGGCAGATTAAGAGATCAATTACTTTGGTTTTATCTGCACTTATAATTAAATAGCATCGAAGACATCTAAGCTTAAACATAGGTTATAATTTTTTTTACTAATCTCTAGCGTCCAGTAGGATGCAAACATGATACATCAGTTCCAGCAGTAGCTAGGCAAAAGGCCATTTTTCTTTCTAATCATCCGACTCTTTTGTGATCACTGGCCAAGTTTGAATCGCAAATAGAATAATGTGTCATAAAATACGTTGTCAAAAAGCGATAGTGCTCTTCGTGCTGTATCGTTCTGTTCGTCTCTATCACAACGGAATCATGATGGTATCGGAACGTCATAGTCGCAGATCGTCTCACCACCTTTCAGTATAAAAAAAACATGCGGGGCAGTCTTTGGGGACTGCCGATAGGAGTGAAAACTAAGCTAAAGCGTTGGGTGACGATAACGGGAGTTCCATGATTCTTGTTAACCCAAAAAGTACACAAGACACAGTATACATATAGCTCATGGAAAGCGTTCGGTGACGATGACGTGAGTTCCATGATTTTTGTTCACCGAAAAAGTGCTCAACGCGCTTAAAGAAGTTTTCACTTCAAAAATTAAATACACAGGTTTCACTGTCAGTATAGAAGTTTAACAAAATAACGAAGGATCTATCTATCTTGCATTTACGTTGCAGACTTTCATGGTAACCACTCTGATCGATAATAAGCTATATATAGCCCTTAGAGTGAGTCAATACAACATCTAGGGTTGTTTCTGAACTTCGACCTTTGGTTTGCTGCAACCCGTCTGCATTGCTGTCATGCAGAAGTTAATAAAATATGAACATCATCAGGCTTGTATCCTCCTAAAGGTTGGGCAGGGGTCTACCCATATTATTTTAGCCTGGTGTGTCCCACTGCAGGGCTAATGCATCCCTTTCTTCCTGCCATTCCTTTCGGCTGTGGGCAAGTGTGGACCAATCTTGCCGATAGACGTCAAGCTCGTCCCGCCATCTTCGCCTGGGCGATGTCGTCATGCATTTTCTGGGACCTACATTGAGGTTGCTTTAGCTCATGAACCATTCGACATTCGGCAGACGTGTCCGGCCCAGTCCCACTTTAGTTTGGCTGCTTTTTGGATGCCGTCGGCAATTTCTGTTTTGGAGCACAGCACTGTGTTCCTAACGCGGCCCATTAATCGGAATCCTGGAGTGCACCAAAATTTCACCAGTTTCACCATATATAAGTTAAGGAAAAAACCGGTGTGTAATACATGACAAGTCTATTACCATCAACCACCGGACACACATCCAGACCACGGGTTCCTACGGAGAAGTTTCAGATGGTAAGAACTTTCGAACCCTCACGGACCTCAAGTTCGGAAGTAACGCTTTCGACCACTGGTCACCATCGAGCCAGATAAAAAAATAAACAATTTGTCTATTTTCTCGCAAATTTGCAGCCATATAAAGCCAAGTTTTTAAAGATTTAGATTGGTAAATCTAATAGCTTTGATTTGTCCATAGCTTTCTTTTACTCAAATTGAGATACAATAATGACTATAATGAAGTCAACTCAATAAACTGTTCTACATAGATTCTTCCCTAAATTTAATAGAGAAAATTACTTTAGACCAGTGTATGCCGTATGGTATTTTAAAGTAGGTAAATGATATGCAAAAGAAGTTTAATTACCAACTCTATATACGTACATTAATTTACGCCTCAATTGCAAGGTACTCATCATTTAAAAAAACTTTAAAAAATGTCGGTATTTTGCCAAAAACTTGCAGTTTTATCTATGCACCTACCTACGTAAATATTGAGCACGAACTCGAGTTCATTGAACTCTGTCGGTACAAAAATAAGTGCCTACCTACACAATGTGCAAATTGAACATGCCACTAACTATGTATTTTAAAATATTCGAACACGTGCGATGTCCTAAATAGTCTTTCACGTGCCAGTAGTGTTGAAAACAATATTAAGGTAAATAAAAAAAAAATCTGTCTCTATGGTCTTGACTTTTTTTTAAATCAAGAGCGAGGTCGCTTACATGAAGGTGAGTTTTAGCAACATAGGAAGTGATCGTTTGCCTTTCTTTTTAAAACATTGTTTTTTTTTCTTAGAAAAAAATGACTGAGAATGTGTTAAGTAGGTAGGTACTTATATTTTTTTGCAAATAATAATTAGGTGAAGGTATTATTTTGTAGTTTGTCGTATCACTGTTATTGAATGTTGTGCCAATCAATATTTTCAGTTCTTCGTTAGTTCAATCTTATTGTTTGTTTTATAATGTAAGTCGACCTAGTTCGTAGGTTTGTTACCTCATAACTAAAACATTTATGGACCGATTTTTTATTATTATGTTTAAGGATATACTTTCCGATTGGTCCCATAGAAATTTCATAAAAATCGGTTCAGTAGTTTGGTTTTTAGATTAAAATAGCTGGAAAAAATATATCATCTAAGTAAACGGAATTGCGTATTTTGCTTTCCTGTGACTTAACAGGGGTGTTGTTAGGTGTGGGGTACCACTAAAAAATAAAAATAAACTTTTTGTCAAAAAAATAAAACCGACTTCAATAACAAAAACACTACAAAGTATAAATAAATTTAATTTTGCAAGTCGGTGTTAAAAACGAAGAAACAACCAAAAACACCGACTTCCGATTAAAGTTATTGGAAGTCGGTTGTATTTTTTTGTTAAAAAGTTTTATTAACATAAAATTATTAGGACCACTCGTTCTGTGCTAGTAGTGCAAGCTAGTCAGCAAATCGGTTGCGGAGGCCTTTCTACATGGATGCGCCAGACTACAACGATCCTACAAACATTTAAGCCATGGGTTCGTGTTGTGTTGTGTCGCGAGCTCGCGATATAGGTAAACTAATCAAACGAATTTGTTCAGGCTTACGTCATATTGCAACGAGTTTTGTAGGTAATCAACTGCTTCAGAAGGCGCTTACGCTACGCTACGACACGACACAATATAGTAATGTGAACTCGCTTTATTATGTGAATCGAAATCAAATTAGGGTGTGCGCTTTTTGAACGTCAGTTGTACATAAAATCCCCCCAAAAAGCCCGCCCGTCACCACTTCCTAGTGTTTTGGCTGGGAAGCAGCGCAACAAACCTCCCATCAATAATTTGAAGATAACAGAGAGAACGATGTTTTAAAAACTTTAATAACACCACTTGATATTTGTTATGTAAGGGCACGAAAGGAGAGACAACTGCATATAGGTACTAACTGCGATCTTCAATTTGATAGCGTCCATAACGATGTTCTTAGGAGTCAAATTGGTCTAACGAAACTGTTATCTGTTATTTCTAGGTCGGTATACTGTTGAGAGAACTATGCAAGTTACATGGAGTACCAGAGCCACCAGACTTGGATTCATTGTCTCTTCCAGTGCACCCAGCGCCGCAGCAGAGGTTTGTACCGAAACTACTTTAAACTAGCTTTTTATTATTTATTATATACTTTATTGTACACCTCATAATAAGAACAGGACAATCAAACATAAACTAAGTGTACAATGGGCGGTCTTATCGCACAAGGCAATCTCTTCCGGACAACCTTTGGATGGATTGAACGAAGGGAGATAGTTTTTTTTTTGTCGCGGATTGGCTCCCTTGGCCTTTCCACCAGGAAAATATTATTTTTATAAATGCCTAGGATAGTCAGTAGTTCATTAGCTGAAATAATTTACGTAATAGGGTCTTTAGAGAGAGAGGTTATCGTTTACAAACGAGTAAAAAAGAAATAACGTCTTTATATACTAGCTGGATAAATACTTACGACAAAAGTATTTCAGTACCTTTACAGTTTTGCAGTACCCTTATTTGGGAAAAATAAAAAAAATCGATGGAAAAATTGAGAACTTAGGTACATACACGCTTTTTAAACACAATTTGTGGCCATAACCTACCTAAAGCCATAACTTGATTGCTGGCTTGATTTTTTCTCCTTTTTAATATGAGTCCGTCAGGCAGGAGAATAGCTTATTAGAAGAATTAAAACTCAAACCAGAGAGAAGTCAAGTTTTTTGGATAACATCTTTACATCAGTTGTCGTCTACAATCTAGGGTCTTGAGTCAAGTGTCGGCAAAATACGTAACTGCAGCACTCGTCTTTTATCAGCACCGTTTTTCATATCAACGATAATCGACCACACTCGAGAGCGCACACTTCCTGTTTCTTTCCTCGCTCCATCGTGTGCATTATGCGTCAAGATGTTATAGGACGGTTAAGGTATAGGTAAATAGTAGTAGGTACACACATTAATATCGGTCAACAGGACCGTATCAAATACACATACACATAAGTGGCCTAAATAAATACCACGATTATTAATTACTCCCGCTGGGTCTTGTTTCTAATATACATAGTTTTACACATTAACTTAATACGAATTATTTAAAAGAATGTATTGGTGCTGATGAGCAATGCAGTAAGTATTGCAAGGAGACCTTATCAGTAAAATCAAGCCCTGAGCAACTTTTTGAATGCAGAGCATAAACGCATCGGCGTGCCCCCGACGCCGCAAGCCACAAATTCGCGGTCCTTTTTGTTACATATTTGTGACGTTTGGCGTACAGGGCACGCGATTGTTTGACAATGGCGTTCATAAGGTTAAAATATCCTAAGTGAAACTAACGTTTATGCTTTTGCCTACGTAGATAAATGAACAACTTTCTTCAAGTTATAGACACAAAAAAAAAGATTTGGCCATACAAAGTTACATCAGCTGATCAAAATTTGTACGGGAGGTACAATTTTTGTACGGTAGTCCTTGAAGAAAGTTGTTCATCTGAATGGGCAAAAGCAGTTATTAAAATATGACTTTACCTTTATGCTACACCCTGTATGTCGTACATACCTCTAGCCAGGTTATAATGATAATTTAACCTAAGAATGCTTAGTACCAAACAGTCAACCTTTATGTTACATTCAAACCTCAAGGTAACCTTGCAACTACTAACCTGAAGAATACTTCATAAAATATCAACGCTACTGTTACAAACATTGCACGGTTTTAAAATTAAATATACCTAAGTTCTTCGAAAGAGACTAAAATTAATTTTGTCGACTACGAAAAGATACAATCAAGGCCGAATTGCGATGTTTGCTGAAATTATGTGGAGCTTAGTCATCTTGCGTGCCTTGCAAGATTATCACTAATTCGGATTGATTATTTTTATAATGCTCATGTGTGCTGCAAAATATTGCATAGAAGTCACGTATTTTTTATAGATTGAATGCGGAAATAACTCGGTCTGTCTGTTTACCCTTTCACGCCTTCACCTCTGAACAGATCCCTCACTTCTGCCAAGATTCTGTAACCCTCGATCTAGATTTTGAAGGGATGAACCTTCAAACTGGCCTCGTTCGGTCACAATTCTACGCTGTTTCTCTCCAATTCTCTAGAAAATCATCCAGTTATCCACTAACAGATAATCAGACGAATAATAATCTTCATAGAAACCCTGTCTGTCTTTTTAGAGTTCCAAGTGTAACGTCAAACGGCGCCGAGTCGGGAACAGAGGAAGACGAAGAGATGGCAGCGGAGGAGGACGAATCTGAAGGGGAGGACGACTTGCCACTAGAAATGGTCGACGATGCTGGGCGCAGCAACAAAGTATGTATTGCATTTTATGGGTTAACAAGCCAGTATTCATGTTTCCAGTAATCTTGCATAGGATATAAGGAACGTGCAGGAACTTGTGGCGGCACAGAAATATCAATGTCATGTATTTATAAGGTTAAAGTTATGAATTAGCATCACTAGATATCCCTGGCAACGCCCTGGACATTTCCCTAATAGAAGTGTGTAGGAACCACAGGTGGCTGCACAGAAGCGTCAATGTGAAGTATTTATAAGGTATAAGTTCCGAATTTGCAACACTAAGGCCTCTTGTACACGCTAAGAAAAGACACCAGGCCTATGTAAGAATTCGTGTCGTTTCTACAAACGAACTGTGTAGGTACACTATTTCGGCGCTGATCAAGAAAAAAATCTTGTCTGCGTTAGACACGATGCGTGAACGTTGCTGCGGTGCGGTGGGGGGGCGGAGTAGGGTAAGGTGGTCAAGTAGTTTCTGTACGTTTGTTTGCGTGGACGTGTTGTAGCGGATGGAAACAAATAATATGACTGACACCGAGTTACTTATAAGTTTAGTAGAGGGACGACCCGTATTGTGGGACAAATTGTTAGAAATTTATAAAGATAAACGACTACCTTAAAAAAAAAAAACGAATTTTAATAACAGACCTGGAAACAAAGCTCTCATTGGTATTTCCAGGTAAAATATAGACCAATGAGGAGCCAAGTTTCCAATTTAACTATCACACCAAAACAGATAAATTGTAGACTTGAGCTCTGATTGGTCGCCATTTTATGCTAGTCCACAATTTCCCGGAATGACTTCAAGAGATTATAGACTATCAAATTTTGATGCGTAAAAAAGTATTCCAAATGTTCAGTTGACAATTTATCGAGAGTTTACAATCTCTCAAGTTATTTTATAATCTTACGGAGTTTGCTATTTTCCGGTGACGTGCCGATGGCTGGTCTCGGTTGAGATTGGCCGCCATGGCCGAAATCGGTCAGGAGGACTGTAATATAGTTTGTGGTAATTATAAGTGTTAAAGGGTACGATGGTCATATCTATAAATAAAAATCTATCTATAAAAGCCCCAATTAACAATATTTGCAGGGTAGTTAGTAGAAGATGATGTAATATAATTTCTGAAGGACACGGTTTTTCATAGAAGACATTTATTGAATGAAAGCCATATACCTCCTACTTTTTTCCTACAGTGCAAATATTGCATTTCTAATAGTCTGGCACACAATAAGTACACTCAGTTTCTTTCAAGTGTCGTAAGAAGCGATAAAAGTTGTTGTCAGATACCCATCTTTATGGGCAGCAGCATTACCAAATGACAGGATATTGTAATCATAATCACCGCACTTAGCTGGTAGACATTTTTAAACGCAATAAAACAATTATCGGTCAATGCACACGGATGGACATGCATAGTGAATGTTGTTGCTATCTAGAATGCCTTTGTTGCGTTTTGAAAAACCATTGACATTAAAAAACTTACCGTACTTTTTTTTTAAGTGATGACGTAAAGTCTAACGAAGTCCAACGTCATATCAACGTTTAGTCGCATAATGCCTCATTAGCAAAATGGTACCCGAGTCTGAAAATACTTTACGCAAAAAGGCAAATTTTCAAAAGGACTAAAGGACTTACTTTGTTATAGGACTGATGCGAAATGGCTAACTTTTACCAACGGCATGACATGAAACAACTTAGTTAATTTCTAGGTTTATATGTAAAGAGTTCGATTAATGAACCGCGTTAGGAACACAGTGCTGCGTTCCAAAATAAAAATCGCCGACGTCACACAAAAATCAGCCAAACTAAAGTGGGACTGGGCCGGCCACGTCTGCCGTATGTCGAACGGTTCATGGGCTAAAGCAACCACAATATGGGTCCCAGAAAATGCCCGACCCAGGCGAAGATGGCGGGACGAGCTTGTCGCTAAGATTGGTCCACACTTGTCCAAAGCCGGGAGGAATGGAAGGAAGAAAGGGAGGCCTTTGCCCTGCATTGGCTAAAATATATAAATATATGTGTAATGCCAACAATAACTGATTACTACAAGTTTTTTATTGAAATCAAGCAGTAACACAACTATTATGACGAAAAAAAGTCATCGTTATTTTCGTTGAATATGATTTGTGCAAAATATATAATCACAGCAAAAAAAATACTCATCATACAATAGCCTCTTCCTTTTATTAACGTTGGACACATTCAAATAATTTGAATGTTTTATTTGAGCTCCTAGGAATTGGCAAGAAGTGGCACAGGACTGGGAACAGTGGAAGGAATGGAGTGACGTCTTTTTCCCAGCAGTTCAGACAGGATATGCTGGAAAAATTCCCTTACAAATACTTTCCAAGGTTTACTTATGCCATTAATCCTTTAATTCTTTATTGTACACCATAACAGCTAATATTAATTCACAGTGATTTAAATAGTTCATGTACAAAGGCGAGCTTAACTCAAAAATGAGTGTTCTACCAGCAAACCTTTGAGTGATAGAGAGAGATATAGAGGGTAGGATCCAGTGATAATCAACATTGATGTTTTTATTTTGGCCATGAGACTCATCAACTTAATACCAGGCTCAAAGCAATACCCAATACCAGTGAATATGACATCCTGGATCGATTTAATAGGCCGAGTTTCTTCTCAACTTCAGATGGCCATATACCTACCAGTTACGTCACAAATGCAAATAATTATAAAAACAATGTGCAGAGTACAAGAAACAATCGACACGCTTTGACATAGGTCATTGCGACAAAATTGACAATTTCTATTAGCACATCTTGTTGTACTAGGTTTGTTTTTTTTAACTTTTTGAACGCCATTGTCACGTATACATGACAAGCAACTGCGTGCCTTGTACGCCAAACGTCATAAATATATGACAAAAAGTACGGCGAATTTGTGGCAGGGCGTCGGGGGCACGCCGATGCGTTTATGGTCTGGCGTTCAAAAGGTTAATATGGGTTTGCTCTTGACTCTAGTCTAGGTCATAAATGACAAAGTCGACGATAGAGCGAGCTTGCCCAGAAGAAGCCTGTTCACTTTAATTTTGAAGAGATTAGGGTTGTATGCGTTCGGATTTAAAATTCAATGTGAATGTGACATTGTGACTGCTCAAGTTCAATACCTTGCGTTTTGTATGGAAATATTGTTGTATTCACCTGAACTATGTAATGGAAATCTGTGTGTCAATGTCGTATTATTTAAGTCATAAATAAAACTTGCTAGTTGAATATGCAAGCGCCGCTCATCAATATTTAAACGCATATTTGTGGAATATGTAATCCAAACATACAAATTTTCTATTAATTCTTGTCCACATAAGGTAGGTATGTTTGTTTTGTGTTACTTATAGGGTTCAGAAATAATGAGTGTGCTCATAATATCCCTATTCTATAAAGTTATCTTTATGAAAACACAAGAAAAGGCATTTGTATTTTTTCATTGTTCTGCAATCAAATTGAGAAATAGTGCTCTCTTTCTAGCACACACATGCTACATGTTCGATTGTAGTAAATCGAACAATATTAATATTTAATTTTAAAATCGGGCGTTCTTATTGATCGGTCGGTCGTAAGGAAACTTCGGCGTAAACAACTCTGTACTATAAATAGCCTGCACTAGTGGCGGTACTTACGAATAGGTATGACGCATCCTGGTCGAATAGTTATGGCCATCCAGTCAGCCCAGCTTATAATCTAACAATCTTGCAGTGATCGTCTTTTATAATGCGCACAGCAAAGGAGTGGAACTCTCTGCCTGCGTCTGTGTTTCGGAACGCATACAACCCTAATCTCTTCAAAATTAGAGTGAACAGGCTTCTTCTGGGTAAGCTCGCTCCATCGTCGACTCAGTCTCTGTCATTTATGACCTAGACTAGAGTCAAGAGCAAACTCATCTCAAATAAAAATTTACAAAAAGTCGAGTTGAAAAAAGTTCAACTGATAAAAGGCAGTGTGTTGTTGACGTCTTTGGTATGTATTATTGTCAATACATGATCGCACTATCGTGCTATTTCTTCAAGAGTATAATAGACTTGCTTTTGCCCGCGACTTCTTACCGTCCCTCTTTCCCGTTCCCGTAGGAATTTCAGGAAATTCTCTCTTAGTGCTCCCCTAAAGTCCCCAAGAAACCTACATACCAAATTTCAGCTTTCTACGACCAGTAGTACGGCTGTGCGTTGTCTGTCAGTCACTCAGTCAGTAACGGAAGAATTTTAAATACGTTTACAAATCACATCCTCCTTTAAGCTATGGGGAAGACACACGTTAGAAGTTGTTGAGAAAGCGTCCATATTTCTGCAGTCAAGCCTATAAAAAGGATTTTTTCCTTGGGTATTTTCTGCAGCTGTACCGTCAGTTCTCCTCAGTTGCACACTATTTAATTCGATCCTGCGGTACAAGCCAGCTGCTACCAACTGCGAACGGTTGATGATGATTTAACTTCTTCTTTCGAGTCGATGGTTATCTCCTTAGATATATTGGCTTGACTGGCCTGTTGGTCGAGTGGTTAGTGACCCTGACTGCTTAACCGGAGGTCGTGGGTTCGATTCCCACCCAGGACAAATCTTTGTGTGATGAGCATGATCATTTGTTCTGTGTCTGGGTGTAATTTGTGTATAATATGTATGTATTTAGAAATATATAAGTATGTTTATCAGTTGTCTGGTTGCCATAGCACAGGCTCTGCCTAGTTTGGGATCGGATGACCGTGTGTGAGTTGTCCCAGGATATATTATATTATATATTATTGGGCCCAGTAGGTCCCCCAAAGTACAGGTGCATGGGCACACCAACGTGTGGCTCATGTTCTGAACAGGATCATCGCACACACTGAGTATCCGACGGGTCTTTAACACTCCATTTCGCCACGTTGTGTTTGCGGCAGCCTACCTGAGTGCGAATCGATTGAGTGCTATATTAACACAATCATATATTATTTGCGTAAATGAGGTACTTAGCAAAATATTACAGATCTCTTATTCTGCCTTAAATTTCGGCGCGCAAATTAGTCATAGAAGTAATTAGATCATTTAAAGTCACAATTCCTGCAAGCAGTCAAAGTATTTATTATTAAATTAAAATTTATGTGTAAATTATTATATTATTAATTAAATAAAAAAAATATATTTATTGAACTACCCTTAAATTTAAAGAATGGTAATGTTTTTATGGTACTCGAAATTTTATTGTAAAATTTGATGAACATAAATAGCTGTTGAATGTTAGCGTGAGATTATTTTTTTGGTCGATGCAACTTGTTAATATTATGTGATCAAGGGGCGTAATAACTTCAATGGCCCTTTAACCAAGTTTATTGATAAATAAATTATCAATAAACTTGGAAATAAACAGTCGTAACACTATTCTTTTTTATTTTCCAGGACGACATGGAAACAGAACACTTAGCGACACTGGAGCGGCTCCGACAGAACCAGCGGGCAGATTACCTGTCCGGCAGCGTGTCCGGCAGTCTACAGGCCACCGACAGACTCATGAAGGAGCTCCGGGACATATATCGCTCTTGCTCCTTCAAAAACAACATGTATTCTATTGGTGAGTGTCTTTATTAGACTCCAGACGGATATGTTAGGCTTCTTATCTGATCGATCAAGAGACAGATTGTTGAATGAGCCGCATCAAATATCTAAATAGTCTAAAAAATCAGTTGCTGGTATCAGGCGTATCGTGCTTTTACCGTCGTCTTGTGGTAGAGACCCATCGTTTAAGATAAAAAATCATATTTAAAAAATAATTCATAGAACCAATTGTAGCGACGTTAATGCCGCTACAAGAAAAACAAACGGAGCGACATTACGGCACATATAAGAACCGCAACGCCATCTATCCCGCCAGCGACGAACTACTAACGAAATCCTGAATCGCGGTGTCAGTTTTCCGTGCGATTTGAACATATACAACAGTCCGAATATCAACTATTGGGCAGTTGCCCACCAGACAACAAGCGTCTGGTCCGAGAATCCTCCCTTTTTGCATACCTATATATCCATACAATCAACATGACTCATTTTATGGGTCTTATTGGCGCAATTTAACTCAATTTTTTTTTCCTTTCTATTTAGCAATCCGCGTTGATCCCATGCACTCATTTACTCAGTCACAGCCTCACATACGGGAGGCCTGTGTCCCAACAGAGCCTATTATACTTCCCATAATTGGAAACACTAAACATTACTTTTATTATCATTGACAATGTGTGTCGCAGTGCTAAACTAGGCGAATAAGCGTAGGTTCACAATAGTTCAACTGTGTATACTTTGACCTCGTGACCTTTCAGCAGACATACAATCATAGGCTACTACATACTACTATACTATTGACGCTAAACTCTATTGTAATATTTGTATTTGTTGAATTCAAATATGAGTTTTTTAAATTTAGTAATAAGCCCAGTCTGTTCAATTCTAAAAAAATTAGCTGGTGCCTGCGACTTCGACCACGTAGATGTCTTCCTACATTTTTTTTAGAACATTGCTCCACTTTAGGAATTTCTCCTGTATCGTGAGTGCGTTTACAAACATACAAAGTCACATACACAAACAGCCAGACCCGGAACAACTATCTGTAGGCCATACAAATATTTGTTACGTCTGGGAATCAAACCCACAACACGTAGCGCAGCAGTCAATCGCTTAATCACTACGCTCTATTTGTTGTAAAGGTCTTTTGCCCCCAGTCATGTTTGTCACTCCATCTGCATTTACGTTTGACTCAGACCATTCTTAACCTCCTGCGAAATAACCAGCCAATAAAAATCTGTTGACCGCGTTACCAGTAAGGTAACCAATCTCCTTCGCGCTTCGTCGATCATGCAACCATAGTCATCCGATCGTATAATTTTAGTGAGCATCGTACCATATCGTTGTTGACGTATATTTGAGGTGCAGTGTTTTGATTCTCGCGGCCATCACTAGGTCAGCGGTCGCCCTTTTGGGAGGCATTCCAACGCTCCGTCTTCCGGTACGACGATTTACAAAATAATTATAATGTATCCAAATATTCTGTATTCCAGAGTTAGTAAACGATTCCCTGTACGAGTGGAACATCAGGCTGCGCTCCGTGGACCCTGACAGTCCGCTGCACAACGACCTGCTGGTCCTCAAGGAGAAGGAGGGCAAGGACTCGATACTACTCAACATCATGTTCAAAGAGACGTACCCCTTCGAGCCGCCCTTCGTTAGGGTCGTCTACCCTATCATATCAGGTGAGACATTGGTTACAGATAGCAATGGAAAGAGGGAAGAGAGGCCTGCCTATTTCTTGTCTTCTAACAAACTTTTTGACTGATGAGCTTGTGTAAGTGGAACCAACAGTTTTCATGCAAACACAAGGTTGCCTTTTGGCTTATTTGAAACTACAGTGAAATCATTTGATGTTATGAGCACTGATTGATGTGACTGTAGAATTGAAAAAAGGACAAGATTATCGAATGTATGCCTCTGCAAGATTTTTTAACTTGTATCGCCATATCGCCAGGAAAGCTGTTTACGACTTACTGAAGGTAATAATTGTCATTGGAAGTCAGTCGAGGGCTAACATGCCTGTGACTCGGGCGTCTAGTCCGCCACGAATGCAAAATGTATTATTTAGCTTCCATTCTAACACTCGTGTCTCCACGACGCAGGAGGCTACGTGTTGGTGGGCGGCGCCATCTGCATGGAGCTGCTGACGAAGCAGGGCTGGTCGTCCGCCTACACCGTGGAGGCCGTCATCATGCAGATCGCCGCCACGCTGGTGAAGGGCAAAGCGCGCATACAGTTCGGCGCCACCAAAGTCGTGTCGCAGTCGCAGTACTCGCTCGCGCGCGCGCAACAGAGCTTCAAATGCCTCGTGCAGATACACGAGAAGAATGGTGAGATTGATTTACATATTTTTCAAGTGGAGTGAAGGTCGAAGACCCAGATTAATTCCAAGGGTGGTCTGAACCTGCCTTCTGTTCGCTCGACGACGCAATCGAGTTTTCCAGTTTACAAATGAAAGCGACGATCGCGTTTTCTGGTAGATGGTGACTAGTATGCAAATGTTACTAGTTGTCTTCCTTGGCAAGAAGTGGCGCAGAACCGGGAACAATGACAGGAATGGAGGGACGCCTTTGCCCAGCAGTAGGACAGTTCAGGCTAGATATAAAAATAATAGACCGCTATCCACATGTTACCGGTTTCCGATTGATATACAGTGTTCCAGAAGTGCATGGTCATATTTAAGATTGTCGTATCTACTGCAGAGTATAGGAAAAATATCAAAACAAAAAAAATATTGACTTTTTGGAAACCCGCCAAATATAAATAAAAGTTCCAAACAAGTCGATTTTCAAGCAGTCTGATTGATACAGTTGCTGGCATTTTATTTACTTAAATCACAGATTCGATGCCCCCAACTGCATCAGGCTGCTTTAAATGTGTTTAATTTGCGTTTTTTGAGCCTGGGTTTTTTTTAAATAAAAGGCAATTTTTTTTTATTTGAGTTGTGTTTGCTCTTGACTTTAGTCTAGGTCATAGATGACAGAGACAAAGTCGACAATGGAGCGAGCCTACCCAAAAGAAGCCTGTTCACTAGATTTCAATTTTGATATTGTTTCTAAACTCTGCAACAGATACAGAAAACCACCCTGAAATATAACCCTGCACTTCTGGAACACCCTGAGCTGTTCTTATTGTGGATACATTTAATTTGCCAAAAAAATATAACATGATTTCTAACTTGTTTCTGCATCTATAAGTTAATTCGCAATAACCATGATCAGTTTGATATGGGTTATTGATTATTCCGCACCAAAGCTGGGTGATACAAACCAACTTTGAGCTGTGAACTGTAAAATATGGGTACTTGTTACTAAAATTACTTCACAAGTACCTATACTAATTATTGTTTCGGAATTTGTTCGAAAGAGTCACTGCGGCCCTGGAACGGATGGGTTTTAGTCAGTAAGAGTCTGATAGGCCCTTCCGCTCCACCCAGAGCGGAAGAAGTCATATGATGATTTCCCATCCTCAAAAAAAAAAGTACCGAATTATTGTGATTAGTAATAGTTTAACCAAACAATCTGTTGCTAATTATAGATATTTCCTGTTATTGGTAATGTTACATACATCATGGTGTCCTTGTTAGTATTTACAGTTACAATTCAACTTAGTAATATTAGAACAATATTCCTTCAAAATTAATTCTGTTCTTTGGTCTTGAAAGTCAAAGTCAATTCATGTATTTCAACTACACCATTAAAAGGCACTTTTGAACGTCAAATTTACAGTTTGAAATAAAAATATTAGTGACTCTAGTTATCCATTTGCAAAAAGTTAATTCTTATAAATAAGAACGGACAAGAAACTTCATAGTCTACTATTGTTCGATTTCTTTGAGTAATAGAAAACGGTGTAACTCATTCAATTCGGGGACGTAGCGAGAGTGAAACAGAAATAGCGCAAAACCTGAAAGGGGTCTTTGTACTCATCATCATGAATAACTAAAAGTTATTCATGATGATGAGTAAAACCATGGGATCAAACCTCAAAAAACAAAGTCGACTGCCCCATACATTTATGTTTGCGTAACTTGACAAAATGTACGGAATAGTAGATTTTTTCGCACTTCTTAACAATACAAACGTATTTTAAGATTTTGAGTTATTTTTACACCTTGTATACTTTATGGCATATTATCATGGATCTCCGTATGACAGAAACCTTTTACAAGCGAGAAAGTGCGGAATTCGCTCTCGAAAGCGCCACGCTCGTGGCAGGATGGGAATTATTGCTCGCCTCCCATCATCGATCAATAATTTTAAAAACAAGGGAAGAAATTCAGATGCCTTGGTCCCTTTTACTTACAAATTACAACCAGTTGTTTAATATTATGATATTATTTACCGGTGCTCTTAAAATCCAAAGAAATACATATTTTTTTTTCAGTAAAATTGTGGACGTACATATAGACTGCATTTATTGTAACCATAGCCTTAAATTGTGGCCCAGTTGTCGAATTAACCTTTTGAACGCCACTGTCACATATACGTGACAAGCAAGCGCACAAATATGTGACAAAACATACGGCAAATTTGCGGTTTGGTGTAGGGGGGGGTACGCCGATGCGTTTGTGCTCTGGCGTTCAAAAGGTTAAGCAGATCGTCGTGCAGTCCGTCTGTACACACGTCATGCTATTCCACCCACTAATGCGATACTGTGTGTAATTCCAGGATGGTTCACACCACCGAAGGAGGACGGCTAATGCAGGCCGTCTCCCTGCCGTTACATTTAAGACTAAACGTGCAACATTGACAGTAACGCCCAAACAAACAAACAACCACTCCAAATTTGACAAGTGACTATGAGTTTGCGTGAAACTTTGCATTATGATTCCATTATGATGTTCGTTTATTATTGAAACGCAATTATGTATGTGTTAAGTATGACTGAGGGACTATGTCGATGTCTTCGAGTATTCTACGTGTACTTTAATCGTTAAGTGCTAATGTTCTAACGATGTGCGGGCGTTCGCGAGAGACTATACAAGACTTATAGGAAATGTTTAACTGTGTAACGTTTTTGTAATCATTAATTTTCTCAGAAAAAGTTATCCATACGGTAGCCTTAGACGTTACTGGAGTGTAAAGTTGAAAAAAATTCTTTGCATTTCTTTTTAGTTATTGAAATAAAAAACCTGTGATTCTTACCACTGTATTTTGTTTTTGGAATCCCTGCTTTGGACCTTGTAATATAAATAGCTGGTTTATTTAAAATATTATAAATTAAAAATAAATGATATAAAATATACAATTTATCTTGTAACAAGTTTTTGCTCTTTATTACCATCATTTAGAAGTGCACTAACATTATAACCTCGCTTTATATTATTTTGCTGAGATCTGGAAAAAGTATTTCCAGATATCAGCATGCATTTTTTTATTTTTTTTACCTATTGATAGGCACGCGTTTGAATACTATCTCACCTGATGATAAGCCATGATGTGGTCGAAGATGAATATCATAACTTCTTCGTAGTTAAATGTCCTATATGGCTTATTGTACCTACTGCAAGGGTGGGAGTGTTTACAGTTTAGAAGCTTTAGACATCTGGTGATATTTCGTGTTCTCCATTATAGCCTTTAGTCCATCTGAGTGCTCTTTGCCACCGGAAATGTTGATCTTCTTACAGTAATCTGTTTTATTCATGTTATCGTACCATTGTGTTAGTTTGGGGAATCTGGAAAACAAGTCAATACGTTGATATTTTTATCAATTGGCAAATTTGCTGAATGAATATGAGAACTCGCTTTAGACAGATATTTTTGCTATTTTAGGACTCTTGCGACTTACAGCCGCTTCAGCAATTCCTTGCAGCAATCAGATAGACGTAGGTACCTATTTGAGAAAGTTGCTTCAGAAAATGGTCGTCCAGAAAGATAAAATCATTATCTTATACACCACAGTCAAACTTAACTCACCGTCATCATCATACGCCTCTTTCATAGTACCTATCTCCACCAGTCTCTTCCAGATCCAGAAGTGACACGATTTTACAAACAAATAGTGAGAAAGAGAGATCTACAAACCTCTTTTCGTCAATAGGAACCAACCCAACCAAAGTTGCCATAGTGGATACTAGACTCAAGTCTGCAATAGTTATCACATCGCCGGCCATATACAAATTCTCAGATAAATAGTCTTCCAGTTTAGAATACGCATCGACAATGTTCCTGATCATGGTTTTGGACATCTCTGTCAGTCTCCCTACGTACGTTGGTGCCTGGAAGGGAACCAGAAATAATTCACCAAAACAACAAATTACGAATAGGTTAGTACGTAAGATTATATAAATAACATAGGAGCATCTGTAGCCGAACTGGAACGAGTCCTGCATCTCGGCATACAGCGCCAGACCCTCGAAACAACAATAATTTATAGCCCGGAAGAGAAGCAAAATTTAATGAAATTTATAATATAACATCAAAATGATGAAGTTAGTTCGTTTCAGCGCGACCTGTACCTAATGACTGCCTCTTCGGTCTCGCGGCCGCAAATGAAACGCTTAAGCATTTGGCTCTGGGTTTCAATTCCCAGGTCAGGCAAAGTGCTTTTGGTTTTTCCCTTAGGAATTTCTTAGTGGCAGCTCGGAGTTTGGAAGTCGGCAGTGTGATACCCCGTGCCTCGGAGCACTGCAAGCCGTGGTTCCGCACCTGATATCACTCCTGTAGTGTTTTGCTGCCCATCGGAATATGAGAGTTAAGGAACAGCGCACCTGTGTTCGCGCATACACTTGTGCGCTTCAATATCTCCGCCACGTCGATGACTATAGTAGGCGCCAGATAATCGTGGAATAACGGTCATTGACCCACCTACAATTATTGACATTTTTAATTTGAAAAACGGAATTAATGACACAAAGCTGTCCCGAATCATCATCTCTCGTGATCCTTAACATTGTCTAATAATGAAAAACGATTCATATTTAATTGTTCAGGTACCTATGAACAGTTATTAGGGAAAGGTCAATATACTTTATTCCACATTTATCTGGCGCCTACTATAGTCTCTGCAGCCGGCCTCGATATAAATGGAGGGGAGTACTGTTTAGGACTAAACAAGAATATAGTAAGGTTGGAAAAACGCTACCTTTATATATTTTTTCAAGCATACAACTTTTGTTTTCCAATGGCGGCATCCTTACATACTTACGTTCGATAGCAAGTCTAAAGCCTAGTGCTCAAGGTGTGTTCTAAGTTGTAGTCAACATTGAACACAAAGAGAAAGTGAGATAGATAGGGGAATGAAAAATCAACCAGTTGCTAGTTGTTTTCTTTAGGCGTTTCCTTTGGATTAATATCAAAATGTAAAATAAATATATCATCACGTCTGTATTCTCCAAAGAATCAAGCAGAGATGTACATATAGTATACAATTTTCGCTAGTTGTGTTAATTCAACCAGTTTGGATATGCAAGTCACCGAATGCGGTCGCTGTGGCTGCGGCTAGGTGGCATCATCATCATTATAATTCTCATGTCAAAGGGGACGCCCCCTTTGACATGAGAATTTATTATAATGATGAAGCCTATTGCTATCAACCGGACACAGGACCAGACTCCACAGTAAGATTGTAAGTAATAAATATTTATAAGATTACAATAACTCCACTCAAATTCAATATTTTTCTTAAAAATAAACAACAACAACAATTTCACGCGATATATATTACAATCTTACGGAGGTGGCAATTATCCGGCTTATAAAGGTAAATATTTCCTCACCATAACAGCCCTCAGTCTTTCAAATAAAACTCCACAGTCGAAAAACAATCTCTGATTTACAGTTGCACGTTTTCTGCTGTCAGCGGGGTAGAGTTGGGAATGTTCTGGTTTGCCATACTTTTCCAAAAGGTAGATCATGATGGCGTGGCTGGAACAAAGAAACATTTAACCATAGATTAAGCAGCTGCAGAAAAGACAATCCGAAAATCTATAGGTACTAATACTTATTATAAAGAGGTAAAGTTTGTATGTAGGGGGCTGGATTTACGATTTTGAAAATTCTTTCAGTATATGATAGCCACATTCATAAGGAATGCTACTTATAGGCTATACGGGAACGGAAAATTCCTACGGGAATGCGCGAAAAACGGGATATGCGCGTACGAAGTCGCGGGCAACAGCTAGTAAATAATTAGTAAAGGTTATTTTTAAATGACGTTTTACCTGTCGGCCAGCCAGAAGTCACCTTCGTCTAATATAGGTATCGTTTTCATGGGATTTTTCTGAAAACACACTTGAATGTTTCGTCATTTCGTCGTTTATATCGTTAATAAATTGGACTAAATTAAAAAGGTCCAAAGTGGGTACAACTCGATGCAAATTCTATGGTGGATCTGAATCCCAGATGAGTAGCTGCGCAGTAGGTTATATACATATTCATGTGTTAGGGCACTTCACAGCCGCCAGAAAGTTAGAATCTTTCTTTACCGGAGAGAGAGTTAGATTTGGGACACGCCAGCACATCAAGCTACCCGAAACTAAAAATTTTCCCAATTAGCCTTGAACCTAAGACTTTAGCTTTAACTTTAAAGTTGAAAATCTATTAAAGAAATTTGACAGATATTGTAGGTTGATGTGCTGGCGTCTGGCGTCTATCGTACGTTTCCATTACGAGCAGGTAGAACACATTATGCAGAGTCGGTTGGTAGTTTGAAGCGAACGAGGGGATTGTACCTCATGCAAACAGGTATTTGTCATAGCCTATGCCTAGCCTATATTTGAGGGTTGGCAAAACCCATCTTCATAACCGTCGTAAGAAGCCTCATTTCCTTCACACAATGAAGGCCGTAGCCAGGAATGTATTTCGGTGGAGGAGTGTTAGGAATAAGATCCTAAAAATTAGATACAGAACTTCAGATAACAAACGTGACTACCCACCTTTTTAATTTCCGGTGCGTCTTGTTCCCGTAACACTGGATTCAAATTCCTCTGTTCGATATGCTTTAACCCTAAAATATCAATGAGCATCATCACTGCTCTGGCAGGGGGACTGCCGTTCATTTTGTAGAGTATTGACGGCATTTTTGTACCTGTTATAAGAAACATTATCCTCATTATTTAAACTCTATTTTTTTCCACGCCTTCACTCCCGTTGCTTTCGCAGAGGAACCTTTTATTTTCTAGGTTAATAAATACCTAGTATGAGTATCCTTTGGCACTCGGCGATAGTTTAAATTTGTGTGACTATATTCCTACCTCCTACAATTTTTTAAGTCAGTTGGTTAGTGAGTAAACCCATACTCGAAAACCGCTTAACACAGAATGACTAGCTAGCTACGTGGTTTTTGAGTTCGGCATAGCTCGTTTTTATTAGGGTTCCGTACCCGAAGGGTAATCCACGGGACCCTATTACTAAGCCGCTGTCCGTTCGTCTGTCTGTCAGCGGGCTGTATCTCATGAACCGTAATAGGTAGACAGTTGAAATTTTCAGTGTGCCGCTATCACAACAATTAATAAAAATAAATTAAAGTGGGCTCTCCTACTAGAAACGTGTTTTTTTATTAGAATCATGGCAATGGTAGGTACGGAACCCTTCATGCGCGAGTCCGACTTGCACTTGGCTGGTTTTTGAACAGATCATGAGTTGTTTTGTGCTAGTAGTAAGTTTTACCTACTAGCTATTTATTGTAGAACGAAATGACCCGGTGTATCTAACTACCATTTCATCTCAACATCATTACTTATCCATCTATCTATCTAATACCTTTAAAAGAGCAATTCTTGTATAGATTATGTATACCTACTTCCATAGGTAGGTATAATCTGAATCTCGGAACGGCTCCAACGATTTTCATGACATTTAGTAGGTATGCAGGGGGTTTCAGGGGCGATAAATCGTTTACCAAAAAAAAGGTCATCCAGGTACTTACTAAATAGAAATAAGCGTGGGTACACCACATATAGGGTTGCCAACATTTATTCGACGAAATATAGTATTTTTCAAATTAAGCTATAAAAAAAATAGTACCTACACTTCAAAAAAATATGGTACCTATCTACTTATTTTATAGAAAAAGCAATAAATAGCCAAAGATATATTTCTTACTTATTTATTTGTACTTATAAAAACTATTTGTTTAGGACTTCAACTTCTCAAAAAAAGAACAATGTCTGATTGGAACTAATTACCAAATTCCCAAAACAAAAATAAAGCAGACCAATGAACAAACATACGTTTGACATTGACAAGTTCGGAATGCAGTGCGTCGGAGAGACGTTTGGTTCGGATACACTAGATGACTAGAGTCAAACCAGAGAAAGGGTCGTTTTCTATCGGCCGTTGTTATGGGAAATCAACGTGGTGGGACGACGACTCTTCCTCCGGTTCGACTATACATGCTACCGCATCAGTCAGAAGTTAATGTAAAGTTAGGTTGATTGTTAGATTTCGGTGTTGAAAATATAGTATTTTTGCGTAGGTACTATATATTTCTTCAACAGTATATAGTACGCAGACCCGAAATACAGTACAATACTATATTTTATAGTACGGTTGGCAACCCTACACATAGGTACCTCATTCTCAGACCGATGAAAGTTCAAGAACTTTTTGTTAAAATAAAAGGAAGATATAACAGGCGATGTTTCATCTATGTATGTTATTACTTAATTTGTTTGTTTCAATTAATTGACCTTTGTAACTAAGGCGAAGAATCTCATTTTTATCTACCAACATTTAAAAAGATAATTATTATCTTTATTTCCTCTTTTCATAGGATTGGACTTTAGACATAGGTTTCGAAATGTTCAAAGCAAAATAAATACAGGTAATTTAAGAAACTTAACCTCAAAACTACGTAGGTAGGTACCTACCTATCTGAGGTCTCTACAGTAGAAAATAAAGAAAGTTAATGTACCTAAACAGCGTATCGTTAGGTAATAGTACCTAACGATACGCTACATATGTAGGTCGCCTTCTATGGATAGCACAACTGGTATGACCACTCCGCTAAAACACCGATAGTTGTTTACACTACTTATGTAAAACAAATAAACAGCAAAGTTAACTTGCTCTTTATTTGTTTTCATATAAAAATAATGTCTAATTAATCTAACGCTTACCTTAATTCCAAGTTACAACCAAAACAAACAAATAGAATTTTAGAAAAGTTCACTTCGGTCACTTTTTCTATAGCATCACAAAGTCACAAACACTGACTGGGGTCATTGTCATCTATACGACCAGCTGATAACCTAGAAGTTGCCAGGCACTTCTCATAGATGGCAGCACTGTCGACAATGAACAAGGAGGCAGATAAGATAAGTATTTAGTAGGTATGGGTGAACTGATGCAGGGGGTCTTGAATGTCGCGAATTGCTTGATAGCTAATGACTGACGGCCGACTAATAATACAGTAAAACTAAAAGCAATAAAAGAAAGCAAGATCGAGCGCAGCGAGCTCGAACATTTTAGCACCTACGGTCGAATGGGATAAGTTTAACATTGTCATATCAGCTTCAAAAGTAAATAACGAAATGGCGAAGGATAAAAGAGCGTGCGAAGCGAGTCCTTAAATCTTAGCTGCGATAGGTTATCTCTCTTATTATATTACCGAGACTTTTTAAAGTTTTTTTTCTATCAATGTAGGGCCAGCCCTTGTACCCGCTTCCGGGCGCTCGTATGACTGACTAAAAACAATAAGTGGAGTTTGACTATATTTAGAAAAACTGTAGGATTGCGCCCTCTAGGACACGGTCGGGTAAATACAGCTCCACGGACGCCGCAGGCCCTTTCGAGGTTTCGCGAGCGTCTGTCGCACAGCACCCCCTAAGACCTTGCGCTCAAATACGCCGCACACCCTGATACTTTTTTTTTGTGTGGCGTTTCGCAGTTCAGGTGGTCGACTGCTTAACCGGGCTTGCAACATCCTGATACCATGCACTGGGCTTGAAACGCAACCTTGTTGCATTGCAGCGATATTTTGCAAAGAACTTTGTTGGCAAGGTTATCTCATGCGATGCGCTAAAATCTTAGCCAAAATAAATAGGTACCTACTAAGATACTGATATTGGAAAATATTTTGTTTATGCTATCGAAGTAATTTTGTTTATTTCAAAGTTATCTTCAAACAAACTTTGACCTAAGCGTTGCTGTAATTTATCACGCCAAGATAATTCTGAATTTAACGTCATGGTCCCACATCCTAATTTTCTTGTAGACAGTGCAGCACGTCTTCTTACATGTATCTCTACCCTTTTTCTAGTACCAATTATGATTGTTTTCCTGACTTACCCACATACCAAGTTGGGCGAAAGCTGCATCACGACATCGAATTCATTTGTTTTGTTTCTGTGACGTACCTTAGGTTTTACCTTAGACGTTTACCTACATGACCTTATGTACCCCGTCTAATAACTGTAAAGTTGGTCTCGCGGTCACAAGCGCGAGCGCCGCTCGTTTGATTCCTAGTTCGGGCAAAAACGTGTTATTGGGTTTTTCCATGGCTAATTACTTAGTAGCAGCCCGGAGTTTGGAAGTTGGTGATGTGACAGCCCCGTGCCTCGGTAAGCACGAAATGCCGTATCGTATGTCCTGCACCTGTTCTCTCACAGACGGTGTGTCGGTATGCGGTACCATCAGATATGAATGCACACACGTATCCGATTGTCTGATCCGATTCGGGTTACCAGATGATGGAGGTCACAAAACCGTACAAAAAATAAAAATTCACAAAATCCGTAAGTAACTCACATTTGAAAGACTTCAGCATCATAGAGGATGTGTCATAATTTCTATATTTAGACATTACTTGTATGAATTATCCACATCTGACCTCAGAAAGCAGAGGTCAGATTTTCTCTCCATCTCAGAATAACCTAATGCTAAATCGCGTGCGTACACGCACTCGATTTCTCGTACGTCTAGCAGCCTTGAAGTCTTAAAACGATCATGATTCCGCTCTAAGAGGGAGACGGAGCTATACATAGCGAATAGCACTATCCCGTTTACATCATCGGAATTGGATGGCATTAGCACGTCATAATAGGGCTGCTGATCCGACCATCGGAAGAGAAACCGGATCGTCTGTTTCCAGTAAAAAGTGATAACAAGTATCTACCAAGGGATACCTAAAGGTTGACCCAAAGTAGGTTAACATATTTACGGTATGTTTGGCTCAACAGTCAACTTATAATAAGATTACGCGTTAGAAGTAACAGTAACGCTTGTTTTTCATTACGTTATGTTATTCAACAATCTGCCTATCTACACTTGACCTTTGCAAACATTGGCCATTCCCCTTTATATCTTTCAAGATACGTTTCTTATGTAACTGAAGGGTTCTAATCGTCCAGGGATTTACCCCGTTGCAGGTCTAGTGCGAGTCTTTACTCGCGCTTTGGGAGTCCTTAACTTGGACGTAAAAATACACAAGTGATTTTGGAAAAACTAACTTATACATGACGCGGTGCAAACATTTTCAAGGTCGTTCTATTACTGCCTCCATTTCCACTTCTGTGTAACTCGACATACTTGTCTGCTAAACACTAAACCCTAGAGCAAACTATGCTCATCCAGCCAAATTACCCAGGTCCCTGCTGGAAGAGTAACAGGCGCCGCCGCTGGGTTTTACCTAAATCCGGCCCCGCCTCCAAGCTCTTAATTAGAAAGGAACTAATTGACAGGAGCCAACATTTGGTAATTTGTCGACATAGATAGCCAACCGTGAAATGAGGGTAGAACCCTTTACGTCAAGATAATGAGAAGGTAGAGTATGTAGGTGGGTAATTGAATAACAGTTTCAACACCAGTTGGGCGCTATGCGCTAAAATACTGGGATGTCGAATGACTTGAGTACTGTACCTGTAAAATATTATGTTCCTAATTATTTGTTCTCCGTCTCTAATTGACATGATTTCATAAGTTACAATCAAATTAAGCGCTTCTTATTATACCTATTCAAAGTTCGTGATTACCCAAAAACAACGTGGGTTTCAATTATTCCTGTTTCCGAGGAAACACTGGTTACCGAGTAAATAAGTAAGGAAATCAAAAGGCTTTTGAACTGTTATTAATTTTCTTTCCTCATAAAATAACTGTGGATAAGTTAGAGATAGTACAGATAGCAAAAAAGGCTTACACGTGCCAGTTCCTAAATCATGTTTGGTAGTGATTCTACATGATTGTCCCATTATGATTACGTAAGGATCTGTCTATCGCCTAAATTTATCCGGCCTTGGATAACTGAAGAATCACAAAAATACACGGAATTTCTATTAAAGGACAGGATGGTATTGAGTGCTGATATCATTTCATTATAGATATTCCATGGGAGAAAAGACGAAAAACTATTAAGTAATTTAGTTTTTTTCTAATATGGGGAGTCTTTTTTCTATTTTATCTTAAAAGGAAATTAACACGAATACCGAAGTAAATTAAATTTTATTCGCCGATAAATTATATTAATTCGCTTATAAATAGTAGATTCTTAACAATGAGTAGGCAGGTTATAGTGCAACCTTATCAACATTTGCTATGCTAAGTAAAAAAAAGCTAATCAGTAAGAACGTATAAAGAACTAATAAGAAATTCTAATAAGGTACGTTTGTAAACAGATATGAGACAGATTCGGCGTAATGAGTACGTCTTATTGCCTCAGCAAGCATCACAGATATGTCAATAGTTTGTATCTTCGGGCACATTTTCATATTAGCATCCTGAGGGATTGTATTTGTTACCACAATACCCTCAAGACACGAGTTATTGATCTTCTCAATAGCGTTTCCTGCAAATACTCCGTGTGTCAATATCGCGTACACTTTTGTAGCTCCGGCCTCACGTAATGCTTGAGCTCCTTTCACAATTGTATCACAAGTATCTGCTAAATCATCAACCATTATCGCTGTCCGGTTTTTGACAGTACCGACAAGGACAGTCGAGTCCCCTTCGTTAGCTCTTTCCCTCTCCTTATGGATAATAGCGAAGTCAATATCCAGTCTGTCAGCAATGGCCGTCATCCTTTTCACACCACCAGCGTCAGGCGACACCATCACACTGCTCTGCCAGTCAGGAATATTCTCCTTGATCCATTTAGTGATAGCAGGCTCAGCGTACAAGTTGTCCACAGGAATGTTGAAGAATCCTTGGATTTGTGAGGAGTGTAGGTCAATTGTGATGACGTGGTCTGCACCAGCTACTGACACGAGGTTCGCCAGTAGCTTAGCAGTGATTGGTGCTCTGCTCTTGTCTTTCTTATCCTGCCTGGAGTACGGGAAGCAAGGAACTACAGCTGTTACGCGGGAAGCAGACGCAATCTTGCACGCGTTGATCATGATGAACAGCTCCATCAGGTTGTCATTGATCTCTCCGCAGCCACTCTGAACAATGTACACATCCTCACCTCTGACCGACTCTCCGATTTCAACATTGGTTTCTTTGTTGCTGAACTTCTTTGTTGTAGCTCTTCCTAAATTGATATTTAGTCTCGCAACAATTTTCTTCGCCATCTCCGGATGCGAGCTCCCAGTAAACACTTTGATGTTCGGCATTCTGGCACCAGGGTTATTGAAGCTTCTTTTACGTGGTTCTTCTTTCGGTTCCTGAAGATTATTCTCCGGTTTCATTAGTTTCGGATCGAGAGTGAAGACTTCCTTCACTGGCCGCGTTTCACCACAAAATAACTTGTTATTTGATGTAAACGTAGATTTATCTGGGTTCACAAAGGGGTCAGTTCAATTATAATCTATGTCCCCCGCAATGGAAGTGTCCGCGGTCTTATCCATGTTACTGTAAACACGCAAATATAAACACTGAGAGCTGGGCTTGTTTATTGATTGAGCGTTGTATTACGTAAAAAGTACCGTCTATTACGAAAGCGCGTGTAAGAATAGAGTACGAACACATATGACTATTTTATTGTGTTAAGATAAGGGGGTCGTATAGTGATCTGCCACTAATTGCATCATTGCCGATAAAATAATTACCTACTCGCAATAACCTGCTTAGTTCGTTGGCATGGATACAAATAACAATCGATAGCGTTTTGTTTCTGTTGCCAAAAGATTTAAAGAATTTATTGTGTTGACGAATGTATCAAAATTAAATGGTGTGCCTACAGTAAATGGGTTTTATTTTGGAATCTAGGAGAAGTTTTTTAATTAGAAATGAGGGCGTGGGACGAGTTGACTAGCGTATTGATATCAGTGCCAAGGTTTTGGTTCTAAGCAAACGCGAAGTTTATCCTGAGCTGGAACAGGTTTTTCTTAAAAATAAATAGATGTCGCTGTTACAAAGAATCCGTTAGTAAATATAAAGGCGCAGTTTCGTTTTGCAAGTGTTCCCAGTCTACCTAAGGCCAACACAACCTAGTAGTACCAAAGGATCTAGACTGAGTCTAGACAAAAAAAAATATAATTATTATGCCTGATTTCATTATTCGAGATCATTTCGATCTGTCGCCACCAATTCAATTATAGATTTAAACGTTGTGTATTTTAAGTTGATTTTTAAGCGACCCTTTAGGGTTCCGTACCCGAAAGGTCCAAACGGAGCCCTACTGCTGTCACTCACCTGTCTGTCTGTCCATCGTCTGTCACACCGGTTTTACAGCCAATCGTTTGGAGCTTCAGTCTTCAAATTTTCACAGTAGAAGCATCTTATTATATTTTTTATATTATATTATCTTGGTGACCCAAAGTCATACAAATTGTATGTGAAAGAGATAAAGGGGCGCAAAAAAAAATTACCTACCCCTTCTAGTGGGGCATCGGTGTTTAGAGCTCGTTGAGTAGAAAACTACTGTATTTTGTTGCTTGAAATTGATTTTTTTTGGAACTTAAGTCGTATTTAGAGGTGGGGTTTAAAAAAAAATCTTTTGATATTTTTTGTTTACTCTACAGCAGCTACAGAACACCACCCTTAAATTAAATATGACCACGCATTTCTGAAACACCCTGTACCTATATTGATAAATCAATTAATTTCTATGGAATTTCCTTATTTTTCCTGTTATAACCATTTTGATTTTGCGGTCAAACTTATGAATAATTCTGCCTTTTGAACGGCTTATATTCAACACTAGCTTCGTACGCGCATTCCGTTTTTTCCCGTTCCTGTATAGCCTATATAGCCTTCCTCATGAATGTGACTATCATATACAAAAATAATTTTTAGTTTCCGCCTAGTAGTTCCAGAGATTAGCGCGTTCAAACAAACTTTTCAGCTTTAATTAGTACAGACTAGCTTTTGCCCTCGACTTCGTACGTGAATATCCCGTTTTTTGTCGTTCCCGTATAGCCTGTAGCCTTTCTCATGAATGTGGCTATCATATAAAAATACTATTTCTCAAATCCTACTGGTAGTTCTAGAGATTAGCGCGTTTAATTAATCAAACAAACAAACTCTTTAGTTTCAATATATTAGTATCGATAGTATAGATACAAAATTAATTTTCCAAATCCGACTCGCGAAAATTGTGCGGAAATCAAACCTGTCGCACCTTTAAAGTAAAACCGTTACTAAACGAAAATTTTCATGAATTGAGGTATCAATCTATCTAAAACAGACCCCTATAAAATTTCATAATTTCGTTTAGTAACGGTTTTACTTTAAAGGTGCGCTATGAGTTGTGCTCTAACTCATCGCGTAAATTAGGTTAAAAAGCCCTAAAGTCACCTTTAGTTACTGTGCCGACTGGGCGCAAATAAGCATAATAATATTTTAGGCCACAAAAATTATAAATTGACTTTTTGTTACCAGCATTGTAAGATATTTAATGTTTTTCCTTATTAGTGGTTAGTAATTTGATTATTTTTTCCAAATAATGGTACTAAAGTAATTTCTGTTTCTATGAGAATAAACTTTACTATTGTTGTGTTGTGTTCAACATTTTACTGACATGCGTTTTATCCCTCCTATTCACATGACTATGGTAGACACCAGATAAATGTGCAGTAACGGTCATTGACCCGCATACATTTATTGACTTTCTTAATATAAAAAAGACATTAAGAAATAAAGACAAAGCTGTCCTGAATCGACTTCTGTCGTGATCCTTTACCGTTTACGTTCTTTAATAATTAAAAACGTTTCATAATGTATTGTTCGGGTATCTACGAAGGGATATTAGGGAAAGGTCAATGTACTTTATTGCAAGTTTATCTGGCGCCTACCATATAACAAAACAAACAATTTCATTTGAACTTTTCTGTCTCTGGCGCCACTTTTAAACTTCCTCTATTATACTCATTTCTCACTTTATCCATTCTCGTCACTTCACACATCCATCTCAACATTCTCATCTCCGCTACATGCAATCTTTTTTCATCCGTCGTTTTCACAGTTCAACATTATAATCCATACAGTACGATTCTGACTAGTAGATTGTTTTAAAGCTGTAAATATTACTCATTGAATAACACAACACTACAATAGCGCCATTCATTATAGTGTTATCGGATTCCATTGATAAGTACATAGAGTAGTAGTGGTCAGTATACCAACTTTAATCACAAGGACGAAATAAAAAAAGGTCTTATGACTCCTATCCAACACCTAGGTACATCAATGAGGCAGTAGTTTTAGTTATACAGTTTACACCCTATATATAGTAAATAGACAAATACTTCATCCCTCCACTGAACCGTTCATGTTTGCTTTAAGTAATTGAGTCTATTTTAGTTCATAGCACCATAGAGATAATCTCTAAACTTTCATGTATTCTATTCCTGGCTAGATTGACTGCTTCCAGCCACTAGGCCACGAACGCCAGCCCAGTCTCTAGCTTCTTAGAAAAATCTAGTTGAAGACCTAAAAAAATAAACTCCTTTTCGAATGGTTTGTCCAAATACTACGGATTTGGACTCGTCTAACGAATCTAATCCGGAGTCACATCGTGGGCGGACAAGGATTATCGAAAAGGCTATTGGCTTGCGAACCAGTCATTCTATTTTCAGCTTCAGTCAAAATAAACCTCAAGTAAACCTATCCAATTACTTTCATAGTTTACATTAAACTATCAGTCAACCAAATGCACACCGGTAGTAATGTCGTGGCCATATCATAGAATTGGCCATTTCATGATATGGCTGAAAATATTGTTGTATTTCATAAAATGGCCAGCGAAAACTGACAATATCGTTTAAACGTCAAGGTTTGATGATATAGCAATCCACGTTTGGTCATATCATGAAATGCCGGGCCACATGAAATTATGAAATCAAATTGAAAACTCTTTTTACTGTCTGCAGGGTTTAAAAGAAACTAACATGAATGGTATGAATGCAGCTAAGCTCGCTCGCTTCGTTCGCTCACTCTTACTCCCGCCATCCCATTCGAACCTAACCTATCCGTGTCGGGGTGCCCTAAGTTCCCTCAAACCTAACTGGAACAAACCTCGGCCACATCATGTTTTTTTTTTCAGCTGGCGGATTATAGTTGATGATTATAGATTATTAGTTGTTTTTTATCGGAACAATAAAATTGTCCGCCGCCACAAAAACAGAACGATATCAGCGCCTGTTACAATGTGATCACTAATGTTTGTCCATATCATGAAGTACCCGTGTGTAGCTGTTGATATCATTAAACACTTAGTTATTCATTGTTTCCGTGAAATAAAAAAAACTACCAATCTACAAACAGCGCTCACCACCTACTATGCGTATCTATGCTTTTGCATGGCTAAGCTACGGAGTTACCCTTTGGGGAAATCGCACAGTTGCACTATTTACTCTTCAAAAAAAATAAGTTAAAATCCTCTTAAACATCGATCAAACTGACAGCTGCAAACCTAATTTCCAAAATTATAATATTTTAACACTCTCCAGACAAACCTGCAAATTTGTTCGTAAATATCAGGAGTTTTATACAAATCGCGAGGACATACAATCACGTTACACAATCCGACACAAATCAAGATTAAACATTCCAAGTTCTCGACTAAAAATACATTCAACAAGTCCGTATGTGATGTCCATTAAAACATATAACAAACTACCTGAACTAATAAAAAAAGAAGATAAAATAAACATATTTATAAAAAAATTAAGACAATATTTAATTGAAAAATGCTTTTATAGTATTAAGGAATATTTAAATGATAAAATATAAGGTATGAAGAGTCCCTAATATGGTTTTATTGGATCTATTTTAAATATAAGTTTAGCTATTTAAATTTGTTTTTTTGCTGCCCAACAGGGTCCATAATGATAACAATCTCTTTTTTAAATTTACCACCTAAGTACACATTGTGGAATGCAAATAAAGTATTGAGTACCTATTGAAGTGATCAATTCTATATGGCCACGAGGTTTTTGAAGTAACCAACTTACTTCAAATACTCAAAAATCTTATTTCTTTTGTAGTGACAATACATGGCGCGCTCGTCACATACGCCACTCGTCCATTGACAGGTTCATTTGAAAACCAGCGTCAGACAGCATCAGTCTGTCTGACATATCGCTGAAATGGACCTTTTTAGTGCAGCCGTGAGACACACACTAATTTCTTAGCACACCTACATTTTGTTTTTTTCTATGTACCGTGCGTGTTTCATGTAAGTCTTGTGCTAAATAAATATTATTCTTTCTTTCTTTCTTTTTTTTATATGCTAGAAATTAAAGATAGCGCGAAATTAATGCCAGCACATCAAGCTACCCGAAAATGGCAAATTTTCCCAATCAACCTTGAATCTTCAAAGATAGATAGATTTTCAACTTTATCGCTAAAGCTTGATGCTTTAGCGATAAAGTTGAAAATCTATTAAAGAAATTTGACAGATTTTTGTAGTTTGATGTGCTGGCGTCTGTACCTAATAGGTTATTGCGAGGCAAGAGTGCTTCATCGTCGATCATATCATCGGTGAGGAAGTGGTCAATCGTGGGCCTATTAATCATTAAAAAACACTACCCTCTAGACGTACAATTTTCATTATATCAAAATCAAGTCATTTATTCAAATAAGGCTGAGTGCGAGCACTTTTTGAACGTCAAACTTCTACATAAAGACAGTCCCCAAAAACGCCCGCCCGTCACCACTTCCTAGTGTTTTAGCTGGGAAGAAGAAGTAGCGCAACAAACTCCCCATTAAACAAGGCAACCATCGGCCGTCATAAGCTCTTGAAAGAAAAGGAAATTGTCCCCAATGATAAAGAAAATCACCACGCAATGGGAACGGTGCCTAACACCGATTAGAGGACACATTTCTAAGAAGCCATAATATGAGTAACGCCAGCCGTTGGCCGCGACCTTGTTCACATATTAACCTCATTTATGATTGACCCAGTAATGGCTACATAAAATACATTGTCCACAGTCATGGATTAATGAAATATAAAAGATAGTTAAGAGAAAACATTATTATAATTATTCTGTGGATAATTTTAATATAATAATATTTTTCAACATCAAAATTGAAAAAATAAAAACTATAAATACTTGAAAAAAATGTATAAAACCATGTTCTTCAAGTTTACAAGATGCAGGATTCGTAATTCAGAAAAATCTACGTCGCATTGTCGCATTGCGCCTAATATTGCATTTCACACTCTTTTACATTAAAAGCCGAATTGATCGATTGGGTTTCCTATGGATAAACGTGACGAAATTTTAAACAAATTTTAATAGCCAATTTATTTTCTTTGGCGTGTGAATTTTCCATTAATCCTTCCTTATTGCCAAGTTTCGTCGTACAAGAACTCTTGTGCAAAGTGTCATGTTTCTAGACCTGGTATTATTTTTCTTTGTCCTATATTTAGTGGCTTAACCTTAACGATAGTTTAGTCTAACCACTGCAAAAATACTCTAGAGGTCGTGGCTAGGTACCTCATAATTTCTACTTTCCACGATCATTAATTCATTTATCTAGCTTGCATGGTTTGGTTAACTATCGGCAATTTTTTCTATTTTTAGCTTCAGTCAAAATACACGGTGTAAACCGGCTGTTACGAATCTCTAGCTTAAAGGTGATATTACTGTTCAATTCAGTTTACATTTCTACCCGACGGTCCTAGAAAGAAGGTAAAGTTTTCTCACGGTCAGATCTTTTCGGAATAGATTGGCTGCTTAGTTTGGTGATTGAGCTGTGTGTGTGTTTCTTGATAGCTACAACCTGGGAGTCTTTAAGTCAAGAGTGAATAGGTTACTTCTAGGCAACCGTGCTCCATCTTCGACCACATCATCGCTTGCCACCAGGCGAGAAGTGGAGAAAGTGGTCAAACGCGTGCCTATCAATAGTAAAAAAACTGGTTTTGGAAAAATGCTCGCATTTGTGCTATTGTTACGAGCTTGGGGTTCGTGACAATAAAAACAGCCGATTAAATAACCAAAATGACACTTTAATTTAAAAACACTAATTACAACTTTTAACTCACTAATTATTAAACACAAGTTCACCACTGATCACTTTATTCGCACTTGAAAATCGCTTCCGAAGTGTTCGCTTGTATCGCAAATTCAATACTGACTCGGTCGCGGACTACGCACTCCTTATATAGGGCAGTTAGTTCTAGAAACTTCTATTCTCGAAACATCTGGAATGTACTCGTAACTACCGCTGCCGACTGACCAGATATCGAGAAGTGTACAATGTTCTGGAAAAGAAATGTCTAGAAGGTACTTGACTCTACTAGTTCTGCTACTCGATACTAGATGGCGCTAGTAGTAACTTAATGTACCCGACATTAATTCTGGCGCGTAACAATATCAAAGAAGCCTCGTTTTTAACCGACTTCCAAAAAGGAGGAGGTTCTCAATTCGATTGTATGTTTTTTTGTATGTTTGTTATGCGATCATTCCGTCAATTATGAATTGATTTTGATAACTCTTTTTTTATTCGAAAGCCTATTCAACAAAAACATTACATAACGCTCGTTTGTCTCTAAGGTAAGGCAAACACATGCTGTTAAGTATATCTAATCGTGGGCGCCCCTATTGCCAGCAACCGAGCAGAAATCTTCACCCCGGGCTGCTACTAGAAATTGCAAATGAATTCCATTAGAAGCTAGGACCTCATGCTCAGCAGTACAGCTTGCAACCACTAGAACTACGAGACCTCGTATTGGTGCCAAACAAAAGTTTCTCTTAACATGTTTTTGTAATACGATACATGACACATGTCGCTTCCAAACTTTTGTTTCCCAAGAATATGAGTGGCGCTAGACAAACTGCCTTTAAGAGGGCCTAGCACGAATGTTTTGACGTACGCATAGTAACGTTACAGTATCGTTAACGTAAGTAAATTTTGAATATAAAAAACTAAAACCTCATAGTATCTAGGTTTAATTTTATGCGACATACACAATTTGTATCATATAAAATATGAATATAGTATATAATTCGAGAGAGATTCGAGAATAATAGTAATAGTATTGTTTTACGGTACGTCTAAAACACTCGTGCTAGCTAGGGCCCCTCTAATTCTGCGAATGTGATTATCGATATGCCAAAATATAAGGGATTGACTACGCGACATTTCGACAGCGTCTGCAAATCCCGTACATTTATCATTTTGACAATAGGCTTCACCACGCTACCGCTGACTGTCACTTGTCTAGAGCCTCTGGGTGGCTGGCTCTCAAGGTGTCTACTTTATTTATCAGTATACCTAAATACCTATTACATTTCATTTTGTCCCAATAACAAATTTCCAGGTAACGAAAAGTATGTTTAGCCTTGAATACTTCCAAGTGAATTCTGTTGTAACAATACTTCATTAGACTCGACTGAAATCAGAACCTTGCGGGGTTTCCTATTCAATATCCTACTTTGGTGTTCCGACAAGATTTTTTTTCCTTTGAAATGATACTATGATACTCAAATCACTAAGTATGAGTCTGGATTTGTGGTTGGTTGATGGTAATAAGCTGGACTCTATAATATAGGTCTTAAACATAATTGGCGAATTGTAGTACAGGTACTATAAGCAAACTTTTGCCTAACTCTTCGGGGAATATTGTGTGTTGATACTCGAATACAAGTTTCATTACGCCTCGTGATTTCTAAAGGTTTCTTTGGTACAATCAAATTTTAAATTCTCAAGTAGGTTGATTTTATTTATTTCAAGGAGGTAAATCCTTTAAACTTCAACGTAAGTTCCCAACTGAATTCGGATTCGACGCTCATTTTGATTGCTCCAAAGCATGCATTGATTGAACAACTCTAAAATTTATTTGGATTTCAAGTAAAAGTAGAAAAGTGTGTATGTGTGTTTTTTATTTTTTATTGGAATGTATGTAAATGAGAAATAAATAATACTGAAAGTGATACAGTGTATCCGAAAGATTATAATTATTTGTTACAGCACCAATTACAATATCTATTCTTTAGTTAAATATATCAATCAACATCAACAAACTTGTAAAATATTTCATTGCTGTCTATAAGTTGACACAAATCTATTAAAGAAGTTGTACTACTAATAACTTTCTTTGTATCGTAGTTATTTTCCTTTTTGTCTAAACCATAAATTAATACTTCTGTTACAGTACTAGCCCATGTAGCAACATCCTCATGGCAAAATACTCTTAAATCTAGTATTTCGTTCCTCTCAGCTGTAACTGCAATGTGTGTCGCGTTTGCTTTAAATCTCAGAGTCATTTTTTCATTCATGAATAGTTTGCCTTTAGCGTCACATGTTGTGATTTTGTTAATAGGCGCTTCTGTTGTGGTTGTTATTTCTTCATCTTCATCAGTTTCACCTGTTGTTTCTGTAGTGCTAATGGTTTCATGATCATTAGTTGTTTCCATGCCTGTACTTCCTGTACCAAGTGTACTTTCTGTTGCAGAACTAGTGATGTCATCATCTTCAGTGGTTATAGATGGTGTAGTACTAGTTACATCATCTGTTTCGGTGCAAATTGTAGTTTCACACTCAAGTGCTACGACAAGTGAGTATCCTGATCGACGTCGAGTTAGATCAGCTGTTAGTTGAGTGTCCTGTAAAAAAATGTAATGTAAGTCAAACATATAAAGAAATAAATATATATCAAGGTCCTAAAGATTTCAGAAATAATAGTGACCTGATTACGATACATCGTAAGAGAAATTACGGTAATGGATATGATTGAAAGTATTATCTTTTTTAGGTCAGCGTGTGGTGAATAGATTGTGAATTGCGTCACTTGCTCTAAATAAATGTTGTCTTTGAATACTTTATTCGTATTTCCATATCAATAATATTTTAAAACGATTCTAATTCGAAACTCCTGGTAGACCATTTCTTTTTTGTAAATATCTAAGGACATTTAAATAGATCGGAGAAATCTTTTTTTATTTTATTAAAAAATAAATGGCGTTGCTGCTTGTCGTAATTTGACATTACCTTCTGCATAATAATGATGGAACCAGCGCGCACCATAGTAAAGAAGTCAAATTCGGTAGTCGTCATAGTTACAGCAAATCCTTCATCTCCAATGATCTCCAAACCACCCCAGAATTCATACCAAGTTCCAGGAGGCATCCAAAAGTGAACATGGGTTTGGTTCGGTTCCAAATTAGGAACTATCACTAGATCATCCCCTACGGCAAATTGACTCGTCAAATCTGTTAGATTTTTAGAGGTGGGGAATTGGTAGAACATTGGTCGCAAGAGGGGACTATCTTGAAGAACTGTGTAGAAATATGGAAGTAGACTGAGACGTCTATTCAAAGCGGTTGTCATATGAAATCTATCGGTACCAACAAATGCTACAGGATCTCTTGGTATTCCTTTTGAATGAATCTTGATCATTGGCATGTAAGTCGCTGCCATGTACCATTTGGCGCATAGTCTGACTTGCGTAACATTACTGAATTCTTCTGTATCGCCGCAGATGGGAGATGACCAGTACCAGTGACCAGAAACGCCGCCTAAACTCGCCTCTACGAGTTCCTTTCGTAGATTAGTCCACGAAGTTGTGATGTTCTGTCGATTAATGGTGACGTTTCCATTCAGCCATTGACTGGTGGATGACGTTGGTATGGACCCTTTGATTTTTTCAAAAGCGTTGATAAATTCGTTTCCATATTCGTTGTGTCTGATGAGATACCGTTCTCCTGGAAACTCTGTTTCGTTGGTTAGTCGTGTTTTTCGGGAATCAGGCCGCCTAGTGGGTCGAGTGGCATTCCATTTAGGAGTTACGTTAAATGCAGCTTCAAAATTCTGTAATTTAATTTTATTTCATTAGTAGAATTAAAACATTGCAACTTTTTCTGCTGACAAATCTTTCTCTTTGACTGGATCAATTTATTTTACTGACATGTTGATTGATAAATATATCACTATAGTTCATTTCTATAAATAATTTCATTGTTTATCTTGTTTCATGTTTTAAAATGTCTAACTAAAACTTCATATCCATCAATTTGGAAATAAAATTCTATCTTTATACAGGCCTTTGACATCTGACAACATCCTGTTTCTAACCTGCACCCCTCTAAGTTAACGTTCAAGTTTTGATTCTTTGAGACAGTCATTTATCATCGACTTTCTCATCAGTATGCGATGATTAATCAAGTTAAAAGTATAACAATTAATAGTTGTTTTGAAAACTTCTGTCTTGTGATAAATTGATCTGTAATGCTGGTGCTACATTTTCGCGCGAATATTCGTGTTGCGTTGTCGTGATAGTAGATGACAGTGCCGAATAAGCATTTTTGTTCGCCCAAATATATCGCGATTCGACGAATCAACTGGCCATACTTGTCGCGACAGCGCAAATCTTCGCGTTATCGCGACACTGTAGCCGCGGCATAATGATATTTTTTTGTCCAAATAGCGTAGTGATTGTTTCCAGATTTGTTTTATGTAGGTACTGTGAAGCTGGTCTACTGAAAACAAACCTTACACCATGCAGACTGGTAGTAAAATAGTTTTGGCTGGTATTGGAGAATCCAAAAGCATGCGATTTAGGAATCACTTCAAGAACTGGTCGATTGTTTAGCTAGAGGCAGATTTGATTAAGGCGCGCTAATGTAAAGACGTTCGATTAAATATTAGGTACTTGGATGACAGGTCATCCAGAAAAAAACCGTGCAAAGGTATGTATGTATATGTAGGTCTACATATACATACATACCTTTGCACGGTTTTTTTCTTGGTAAACGTTTTCTAAAAATGAAACCTAGCTAGATCGATTTATCGCCTCCGAAACCCCCTGCTTACTTAAATTCATGAAGAGATTCAGATTATATATATACATATATACAAGAATTGCTCGTTTAAAGGTATTTGATAAAGTAACTTACTTCATTAAAATACGGTAAATATTCATAAAACGCATCACGGTCCTTTTCAGATTCGTCCAAAGGCCAATTGTTTTCCAAAATCACAGCTTCAAAGTTTGTGTTAAAAACCCAAAGACTGTTCATGAATTTTTCGCTTGCCCATTTATAACCAGGATAGATGACGTCATGCTTGTTAACTTTGCCTGTATACAGGTGGTGTGCATCAGGATCTCGTAAATTGTAATGGCCGAATTTCGCGTCGTCAAAACATCGTGGGATTGGTATTTGAGTTGAAGTACTGGTCGTGGATGTAGGAGTTGTTCCTGCGACAGTAGTTGTTCCATCATTATCTTCGTCGCTTTCATCAACTACAGGTTTCGGTGGTGGTTTGTATTTTATCTGTGAAAGATATTTTGGAAAATTACTTTTAGTTTTTTAATTCAGCAGAACGCATTTAAATTTTGACAGCTTGGCTGTCGCTGCTGCGAAGGTGCGCAATTCATGAGTAAAATAAAACATAATTTTATTTAGTCCGTCAGTTAGATTAAGTATCGAAAAATATTTGACACGTACTTTTTGCTTTATCAAATCAATAAAATTGACGAAGATAAAACACATCAAAGTGTACGCAAATGTGACTTCACACGAGTTTTCAATGCACTGTTTCGTCTTCATTTTTTGTTTACGTGAAAAAATACGTATCCTATATTTTTCATCTACCCTGTTGCTCTGTGATTTCTGGCTGACTTTTCTAAGGTCAGTTACATTAAGTTACTTTATCAATTATATCCAGTTGGTACGGAATGAATAAAAAGAGAGAGAGATTTTAATGTAAGAGTTAACTAGCAGAGAAATTGTCAAAGGGAAATAACACGAATGTTGGTCATGAGTAGTCCTGACAGATTCACAGTGTATAAATTGTATTGAAATCGAAATGGCTAGCTTTTATTTGTGCAAGTGTCCAATTTACAGTAAATCAGAATCACAAGGTCTATACTGGAACAAATATAGGTCCCTATAGAGGATGAAGTCTTTGCGTCGTCGTTTCGCCTCATAAAATAATACAGTCTTCGATATCGTTTAAATTCCCATTTTTTTTTCTTAGAAACTAAGCCATAACCTTTAAGTAAGTTCAAATTTAAAATTAATTTATACGAACTCTGTTAGTAAGTGAAGCCTTCCTTTAACAGATTCAAAGCTTAAACTAGATTCTTGACGGTGACGAAATTTTTACAACGAGTCGAGGGCTTACCAATTTCGTGTCATACAACGTTTTACAACACATTTGCGAGTGAATAGTACAATAGGTAATGAAAAAATCTTTTCGCTTTTAGATATCAGTCGGAAAGTCGCAACAATCGTTGACGTGTCTTATGGAAATAGCGCGAATATGCAAATGGCGCCATGTGTGCGTGGTGAAAATTAGAACTACATCTTTCGTCTCATTTTCTCTTTAGTATTAAAGTGAGACAAACATATTGAACAAAAGCGCTTCCAAGGAGGTTCGATCATTCTTAGATATTGTTTAAATAAAAAAAAGGATACGCACGGCGCTATACAACGTTATACAATATTGTATGGTGCGTATTTTTTAACTTTCGAACAATGTAGACATGCTTCGTGAATGCATATTTTAAGCAAATGTGTTGAAAAGGTATTTTTAGACCTTTTTGAGATGGTTACTTTTTTATTCATTCCTCTTCCATATTTGGACTACGTTCATAGATTGCTTAAGGACCTAAAGAGAATTTCAAAAAGTCTAAAAAACCTATTAGAAATACCTAGATTGGTAAATAAAATTAGTTTGATTCACATAATAAGATCACTTGAATTTACGCCATCGTAAGTGAAAACTATGTTATTGAATTGATACGTGACTTTCTCTAAGTGAGCTGATTCTGTGGTGGATAAATTTTATATTCCAGGTATTCTAAATTGCTGATTTTACGTTTGCGTCTCGTAGAACCTAAGTGCTGGTGCTTTACCGCTAAGAAAAATGTTTCAGGTTTTCACGGACCATGATCAGTCTACATCTCGGGCATGGCCCAGTTATTTGTGGACTTACTCCTACTCCTACTCCTTAAACGGCTGGATTGAATTCAACAAATGAGGTATCATTAGATTCGCCATAGCTGAAGTAACATCGGCTATATGAATTTTGAAAAAGAAACAATATGGCGGCCGCCGTAAGGCAGGCGAAGTCATAATAATGTAAAGCACTAAACGGTAGGAAATAATCAATCGAAAAGTACAACAAAAAAGACGACCAAATAGTTTTAAGCAAGTCACTTGTCAAGCGAACTCAGATTTGACAAACTGAGCTAAAATAAACGCTTAAAGGTGGTAATTCTAGAAACAAATAATCTATTTATATAAAGGATAAAAATAATTAATTCCATTGATACAAAGCTTCACAGTCGCTGGCTGCCGTACTGACTTTTCACCGCGGATAATTTTAATTTTTGCTTTAGTCCTTTACTTAATGTTTAAGAAAGAAAAGAACCATTAATACTTACATAAGGTGACACATGAGGTACAAACTTCTTCCCAGCGTTCCTGATCTGCACCTCACCTTGGTTGACAAGATTGATCATAGTATCGTTGCAGTCCGTTTCGAAGACCACTGGAACCGTGCCACAATGGCTCTCGTATGGCACTCTTGCAGTTGTCGCTGATGATATAAAGGTACGGAGTTCTTCTAGGGGGTAATTCGAAGTTGCCTCCCTGAAATTAGAATTATTTTTAGATATTATTATATTTTCTCTACAGATGGTGTCAGTGAACTCCACAATTCATGAAAATTCTTAAAATAACTTCAAATAAAATTGTAAGAAGTCTTGAAGATAATTCTCAAAAGCGTAAATTACTTAGATAAATTTCGTCACGTGCCTGAACCAACTACGTTTTTGAGGTAGTTGAACTTTTCTCGCTTTACAAAAACACCAATTATGTACGTTCATGAAGAATTATTGTTGAACTTTGTGTAATCAAACTTCATCAGTTACTTAATTTTTACTTTGTGAGCTACTTTTATTTTGTTTCTTTAACAAAAATGATCTAATTATTATTACCTACATTTATTAAAAATGTATTAATTAATATTTCATATTATTTCATTATTTATATATTGTAGGTATTTTTAATTTATGAATGAGCCTTGCCAAGCGACGTGAGTAGATTTTGAACTACCGAAACCAACTTTGCTGACTCGCCAAGTACCTAATCCTTTTTGCCGCAGCGTTGATTTACTCGATATATGCGACGTGTGATTGAAATACCTAAAAATCTGAAGAGTAGCCATTGTACTCATCGTTTATGAGCAAGTTTTTAGAAAGAACCAACTTTGAAAACTCGCAACAAAAAAACAACTGCCCCGGCTCGTTTCTATTTGCGCTCGTTAAACTCCTATTCATCTTTTTAACCGACTTCCAAAAGGAGGAGGTTCTCAATTCGACTGTATGTTTTTTTACGCGATCATTCGGTCATTTATGAATTGATTTTGATGATTCTTTTTTTATTCGAAAGCCTATACTCCTAAGATGGTCCCATTGGCACCAAGTCAGAATCTGATGCTGGGATCCCAGGAAAAATGTTTGTTCAGCGATATTTTTCACCAATTGTCAACCGATTTGGATGATTCTTTTTTTGTTTGGAAGAGTATTTTTCCAAACTGGCCCCATCTTAATTTGGTGAAGATCTAATGAAGGATTTCGGAGGTAGGCAACGGAACTCTTAATCTCTCACTCTAACTTAATAAATGATAGCAAATCTCCCGGGATTGCTGAAATTGCATGTCTGTTTATTGATTACACCAGTTCATAACATAGCATCACGCCGGTACGCTGTGAAAGATGCAAACAAGTCAACCTGAATTAACGTGTTTTTGGGATTATCTATTCGGGCATAACTATTGTTTATTAACCGATCTTGATGTTTTTTTTTTGCATTGGGTTTAGTTATGGCTATATTTTATTGGCACTGTACGGAAACTTCAAAGATAAACCAGTGACCTCCTCAACTTAAAATCAATAAAATCTAGTAAAGTGACATATTGTAAGGTTTATGTCAATCCCAAAGCAAAGTAGATATTTAACTATAAGCTGGTCTGGACTTGGACTGAACGACGAAGTCACACAAAGTAAAGTGGGAAACCACTAAAAAGTGGAAAACATTTTTTTTACAAAAAAATACAACCGTCTTCCAAATTTCATTACAGTTTGTATTTCAATAATTAAAACTCTTAGTCGGTACAATATTTTTATCTCTTATTATTATCAATGGCTTGTATCAACAAATCTTGGCTTGATGGCGCCCATGAACCGGTTCATCAGAGGTTCCAACGATATAAGTACCAATGAGATCGACATACATTCTGCAATTCACTGTCAAAATTTCGCAGGTATGTACTGGCCTCTAAGCAAAATCCCTGAAGGTTGAGTTTACACCTTTAATTTTTGTTTTCAAAGTTTCTTCTAAATCAAACTGTGTGTATTTAAGTTAGAAGTAGGTTTTTACTTTGGGTTGTTATAATTCTTTAGTGTTATGCAGTTATGCACTCCTAGAAGTGACAAGTTAAACCTACTTCAAAACATCTATCATCAATTTTTCTTTTTTGTGTAAGTGTTAAATAAATAAATAAATCTCTTTCCCTTGCCCGATACTTTCTTTTTAACATCAATGAAACATTTGAAAAACAACTCTCGGAACGAAACCAAAACTAACTTCGGAATAGTTCTTAGAAGTTGGGATTTGTCAATGGATTGATGGATTGTGATTGAGTACTTAATCAGTTCTAAGAATTTTAAGGAGTTGTTCGTCATGTTCCACAAGTTTGAACTTACTTTAAGTATCAGTCAATCTAACAGTCCGTGACGAAGATTTGAATATTCGGAGACTTATTTAAATGAGGGCTATTTATTAGATAGGAAAAGTTAAAGGAAATTCCTACCTGACGGAATAAAAATGATTATTGTACCAATATCCTTAAAATTCTAAAAATAAATCCAATTAAGAGCGCTATATTCTCCCGACAGGTTTCTATTCAAGTAATATAAGTTAAAGCCAAAGTAATAACAGTTGATATTGGTGTGGGTGTTTTTTATTCAGTCACGCCCTAGTGGCTGTAAGAATTCGGATGGCTTAGACCACTGGTAGATCATGTCTGGATTCATCATCATATTACAGCCGAAACAGGTCCACTGTTGAACACAGCCCCCCCGCGTTTTGCATCTAGCGGATTCCCATGGCCTTCACCGGTTGGTCGGTCCTTAATTCGGCTGAGGACGATAGAGGTTTTAACCCCAATAGTACGCTCCCTTGAGAAAACATTTCCGCGAACGAAACGCTGAGAGACGCTATTTTGGTAATAAAGTTAATTAAATACTCACCTACAGACATGTGCTCCTAGCATCCAATATTCAAGGCTTCTCTTCACCCCTATAGCGACCATGACATCCTTCATCACATCACTAGGTTTCGGACCCACAAACAAATGAAACTTCAAACCCAATGTCGTTATACTGCGAAGGACCAACTGGTTATCCCCCCTGACAATGACTTCTGTAGGAGCCATCGATTCAATCAGCAACCCATGGTAAGACCCGTTGAATTTAGCAAATATCAAGGGAATGGAATTCAATCCACCTTTATGATTGTATAACACTTTCACAGTACCCGGTTTCAAAGGTATTTCACCCAGACCATACATCGTTTCATTAGTGAGTTTGAATGATATCTCCCATATATTATCAGCTGCAATTAACGGTCCCCTTGCTGTATTGAAAATGTTTCCTTGCGTTGAGTTTACAAACATATTCAATTCTTTTATGTCTGAATGTCTTCTATTGGGTTCTGTTATGCTGTACGAATATTTTTTCTCTGTAAGTCTTCTGCCTTTAAAATCGTTGTCGTGGTAAAATGTGAAGGCAAGGTGTGTAGCCGTTATTTCATCGACTGATAGTCTGATGTTTTTATAGCTCTTTGCTTCTGCAAACGGTATTGTGAGAAGTCTTGGATGCAGGTCTGTTTCCTCCGTCCATTGCCCTCGGAATAAGTAGGAAAATCTTGATGGGTATCTATGGAAACATAAATCGTTTTCATGGTCATAGCAACATTGTTCGTGGCATTTCTCGGGTGCTACTGCCTCTAGGCCACATGGGAGTCTGGCTTCTCTTGCTACGATGCAAGAACCGGTTGACAAGCCATCAGGTGGCGGTAACTCGAGGGTTGGGAAGAAAATGAATTTGTAAACCAACAGTGGGCCTGCTATTGAAGCTATTGTCAGTACGAGGATTATCCTTAGAGGTCGGTTCAGCAGAATCCTGTCGTACCATGTTATATCTGAAATGGAAGAACATTTTTCGTTAATCTTCTTTGTTAGTATTTTTTTTTAGAATACTTTATGCGTCAGAAATTCATCCACATCGCTTTGAACAATGGGAAAAGTGTCCAGAACACTGGCATGTTTTGGACACTTTTCTCAATGGCATTTTATTTCGTTATTCCTTATTCCTCCCTTCCGATCTGGGGGGAGCGGAAAGAAGTATCAGACTCTGACTGGCTAAAACCCATCCGTGTTCCTTCTAATGCCCTTTGCGTTCCAGGTCCGCGATGATTCTTTCGAACAAATTCCGCAACCCTGGCAGGTAGGTACTGCTGAGCTAAGGGTTGAATTTCCACGTTGGGCAAAGTGCTGTTGGGTTTTTCATCTGTTATCAAATTTTTTGTCTGTGATTTTAACAGCCCGGAGTCTGTATTTTACTCCAATTAAGGGTTTGCCCTCACTTCATGGGACTTAAATATATATGATGTGTACTTTAGATACACCTCTGCCTTACTCTTTGGAGATCGTGTTCGTATGATTTTATTTAAGTGGTTTTTAAGCTTTTTGCCAAAGCGTAGGGCGAACGACTTGGTACAATTATTAATTCAGGAGTCTAAAGTTAGTTTAAATCTGTTGAAAGTGCAATTTATTTTGCATAGAATATTAAACTAATTCTTTCTAAAAACAGTTCTTAATGTTTGTTATGACGGACGAGTGTTGGCTTCTGGCAAATAATTTAGTTAAAAATGAGTGGAGCACCAAGCTCGGTTGTGTTTATTTCTTTAATTGCTCTTTTATTGAAGTGTTTTAGCTAAATGATGTCACTAGCTTTTGCCCGCGACTTCGTACGCGTATATCCCGCTTTTTTCCGTTCCCGTAGGAATTTCCCGTTCTCGTATAGCCTTCGTCATGAATGTGGCTATCATATACAAAATTCATCAATATCATTTTTTTTTCAAATCCGACTGGTAGTTCAGCTTTATTATTAGGTGAATTTTGCTTTCCAAAAGCAAAATCACACTGTATTAAATACATAAGAATAAGAATATTTTATTTCCATTTAAAACATGGTACATTTAAGGTCTTATTTTTAGAATCATGATCTAACATGTTTTGCCATTTACTGGCATACAAATATTTGAGAAATTGTTCACAAAAATAACGAATGTTATGTAATTATAAAACTATTTTTTTGTGATACAATAATTAATTAAGTTATTATATAAATTCAATTTCAATTAAGTACACTAGCAAGTCTCTCAGGTACATCTGTATGCTTACACTAAAGGTACAGTAGGTACTAATTTGAAAATTTTAACAATATGTGATAAAGCAATTTAAATAGGTAGGAATAATTAAAGTAATCAGTAACCATATTTGTCTGTTACTTTTTTGTTAGAAAATTCTTTAAAACTATAAAAACAATTACCAACCAGCCATTTATGTAGTTTGGATTTAAAATGTTTCAAAGGTAGTTAGTTCCCTTATTTCTTTTGGTATATTATTGAAATTTTTTATTGAAGTGATGTAGCTATTTTTATGGCATAATGTGCTTTTATGTGTGGGCATTCTAAGTAGTGTAGGGTCTCGACGGGTATATTTTGAGTGTAATTCACACGTTGTGAAAAACTTGGAGTGCTCCTTAACAAAAACACCAGCTTGCATTATAAAAAGACCTGTTAAGGTTAGAATTTTTAATTTTTTGAATATAGGTTTGCAGGATGTTAAAGGGCTGATTCCATAGATTGCTCTTAGGCACTTTTTCTGTACGCGAAAGGCATCATTTATATTTGTGGAGTTTCCCCACAGTAGGAGTCCATATCTTAATAAAGAGGAAATATATCCGTGGTAAGCAGTTAGAGCAACTGCTTCGCTCGCTGTACTCCTTAAACGTTTAAGGGCAAAGACAAATTGATTAATTTTTTTGCAAACGTGTTCTATGTGTAATTTCCAGTTACAATTCTGGTCGAGACTAAGGCCAAGAAATTTGTAATTATTAACTTCGAAGATTTCTTGTCCGTTATAGGTAATTTTAAATGTTTTAGGTTTAGAGTTGTAATTTTGAAAGTTTATGTATTTGGTTTTATTTATATTTTACACAGAGATAATTGTTTTCGAGCCATTTTAAGACTTGGTTTATTGTTTAATTAATATTTATTTCGTGGCCTATTTCTGATTTATTATCATTCGTAACTATGACCGATATATCGTCAGCAAAAATTATGCACTGTTGTTTTAAAGCTGTAGGTAAATCATTGATGTAAATAAGGAAAAGTAATGGACCAAGAATACTTCCTTGGGGCACTCCTGACTTGGTTTGACTGTAATCGGAACTGTATGATGTGGACTCGCTCTTTTCGTTAGTTGAGTTTATATATATATAAACAAGTTTATTTCACTATTTTGGCTGTACGTTCCTGTTACCCTGCGGCAATAACAATCTTCAAACTTAACTTCTTCAAAAATAACATCATACAAAAGTATCAAACATCATAATAATAATATTGTTGTAACAAAAATCACTAAACCCTTATAACTATCATATAAAAGATATCTAGAAAGAGAGCAATTGGAAATAAGATATAAAATATCAGCTTTCCCATAGAAACTTCGCATGCCCAATTTAGCCTAAATGTATGTAAAAGCTTTTCCACGAATCCGGCATTACTGCCAAATTGTAAGATCTTCATATTATTGAGAACCCACCTGGCTATACTGCGCAAGGAGATTTTCCACGAATTTGGTATTAGGTGCCTACTGCCAAATTGTAAGATCTTTATGTTTTTATTGCGGATTGGCTGTACAACGTCAGTGGATAGATTCTTCGTGAAAAAATGTGATGCTCACTTTTGGGAGCCTTTATAATGCTATTTTCACCAAGATCTGTTAGTTACTAACTGTCACATGAAGCATATTGATGACCCTAATACGTATCTAGAATAGTCGAGAGTCGAATGTGTGAGAAATTTTCATCATCATCATTTCAGCCGAAAAGCCTCCCCTCATTGACGCTGCATCGATTGCTCTTGTGCGCTTCGTATCCAGCGGTTTCCCGTGGCTATCACCAGCAAAAGTGTTATTGATGGGTTAGGGTTCACGAGGTAGAATAGCAGAAGAAAACCTATAACGGCGACCTCAAGTAACATGGGACAAGGGAAGAAAGAGAATGAGTGACTAAAAGAGATTGGATACTCTATCTCTATCTAGTCTATTTTGTCCCACTGCTGGGCAAACGCCGCCCTCTCCCTTTTTCTACACAACTCTGTCTTTTGCCATGTCGGTTCTGACCCTTCGGTAGGAGTCGAGCTCGTCCCGTTATCTTCGGCTTGTTCTGCCGGGATGTCTTTTGGCATTTAATGAGAGCCATTTGTTCTTTTTGAGGAGCTCGTGGCTAAAGAATAATAGCCGCACGGGTCGATCAAGGTTAAGCAACGCTTGCTAAGGTTGGTCTGTGGATGGGTGACCTTCTTAACATACCGAGTTTCGTCCTAGCCTCGGAAAGTACGTTAAGCCGTTGCACAGTGACACAGTCAGAATACGCTTGTAATTTAGCTTAGCATTAGGCCTTTCAAACTGATGAAGAAATGTTCGTTTCACATGTAAGCATTCAAAGTTATATCTTTTTTTGTATTTTTGCGAATTCCGGGATGAAAAAATCAGATAGCTCTAAATGAAAAACTATTTAATAGTTTATGTATATTTTGTTATCAACGCGGGAGTTTTACTCGGGCATTTGTTGTGTATACTGTGTATACTCTATGTCCTGGCTTTAAAAAAATAACATGTCCTAACTGTGCAAAAAACACACTGTGCGTTGGTCCCGGCTGTCATTTGTAGATCTTTGGCAGTCGTTACGGATTGTCAGAAGCCAGTAAACCTGACTCCAGTCTTGCCAAGAACTACCGTGTTAGTTGTTACCCAGTTAATGGGTTGTGGAGTCCGGTATGCAGCCGCTCCTCGTAAAATACTGGTATTCAGCTGAATCTAGTTTGACTGGGCGCCGGCCCAATATAGTTGGGAAGAAGGCTAGACTGATCATGATTCGGTGGTTCTTTTTGCCCATTTCTCGTCTGACATGCTGCAGACATGTCCGGCCCAGTACTGCTTAAGCTTAGCGGCCTTCTGGGCAACGTCGCAATATAGACTGGATAATTTTGGCTGAATCTGTTCTTAAATCTAATAATATTGTATTTTCTCTGTGAGTTGATTGTGTAAATCTTTTGAGAAATAAATGTCTAAAACCGAAAATCAGCTTAATTTGAAGCATTTTGCTTAACAAAATCACAGCCGCTTAGGTACATGTGGATTGAGATCTAATCAACAGATTAGACACTCGATAAAGCTCTCGACTCAGAAACTTGGAATAAACTCGAATAGCGCCTATTTAACAACTCTCTTTATAATGTATTCTGTCTGAATCGTAAATTCGTATCCGCAAAAAGGTTCTCTTTACGGTTCATGTAAATTACCGGATGTACATCAGACTCCATTCTTTGACTTTGATGATCGTGTTACTTAGTAAATATTATATATACGTATATATATTAATGCGTTTTTATTTGATTGTTTGGAGAGAGTTGAACTTTGCGGAGTGAAATAAAATGTATAAAAAGGGTTTATTTCTAAAGTGCTGATTGGAATGTTCAAATACGTATCTGAACTTTACTTGCTTAAATTTTGATGCGTGTACCTATAAAAAATCTTTACTACATGTGACTTTGATAAATTATATTGACTTGAACGAAATGCTTAAATAACACTCCTTTTTGGGCAGTCACGTCGTGTAAAATTACACTTATAGACGAGATTTTACTAAAGTTAATTTAAAGTAGTTGAGGTTTGGTTTTTTTAATCAACTATGAGAGGAGTTTGTATTTTTTTCTTATACAAATAATGGTTAGCATCAATGTCGTCCCATGGTGTTTTTACTATAAATGGTGTTCAAGAAAAGACAATAGTCTTATAAATTGGTTGAACTAAAACGATTAGCGAAGTGTTCACTTCGCTAAACACAGAACAAAACAAAACAACGGACTTTTTATTTTAGACTAAAGGGAGGTAGTAAAAGTAGTTTTACGTCACGACTCACGCGCCTTTAAAGCCGGTAGCACTTCAACAGCTACGCAGTTAGGTTAGCCCGCAACCTGATCTTTTTTTTCATACTTACACAGCCTGCTCGAGTCGGACTCGCACACGAGGAGTTCCGAAACATAAACTAAAAAAATCATTTTTTGAAATTTCAACTTTTTCCTATTACGGTTCATGATATACAGCCCGCTGACAGACAAACGTGTGGGCGGACGGACAGCGGAGGCTAAGTAAGAGGGTTCCGTTCGTTGGTTAAAAAGCTACCTTTGGCTAGCGGGTTTACCCCTGTGAAAGTCGTAAATTAAATTCCCACGGGGACGTGCTACCGGGATAAAAATGTATCCCATTTCCTTATCCAGACCCTGATCTACGTGTTCTAAATTTTGACCAAATTCGTGAGGCGTGAGTGAATACCTAATGTGACACCAGCCGGTCGATTCTATAAACATGTCGAAGTGAGCTTGGCTGAAGTGGTCACGAGGTGAGCTGTCAATCCATATAATCAAGATGTCACGTGATCACGAAGTGAGTTGTCATTCCATGTTTACAGAATCGACCGGCAGCTTCGCTTAGCTCGTGGTGTGCAACTGGGGTTATAGTGTGTATGACATCCTTTTATCGTGCGTAGAACATTCTACGAACAAAAGGTTGATGACACGTAAAGTGTCACACAAAGTGTTGTTCTACTTATTTACGTTCCTCTTTGTTTAACTAGCGTTTAATTCGACGGTTTCCTTTAGTAACGGCTGTTTTACACTTATTGGGCAATTTGTTTGGGTGGTGTACGTTATTATAGGGTTTAAGGGCTTGACCTGCTAAACGCTTAATATAGTGAGTGTGTTGACCTAAGGGTGAATACGCATTTCATGTTTTTTTGATGAATGCTTTTTATTTCAAGGAAGTCGGGCTGCTGTGGTGGACGTGTGATTAGGACAATAGCCCTGATCTCATCTGATGGTAAGCGACGGATGTTGTATTCTACGACAGAACGAGCGTACCGAGAAGATTACTGCAGAGCTATTCTGTAAATCGCTCACCAGCCCGTCGATTCTGTCGACATGTAGAAGGTGCGGTGTCAATCTTTATAATCAAGATGTCACGTGATCACGAAGTGAGCTGTCATTCCATCTTGATTATATGGATTGACAGCTCACCTCGTGATCACTTCACCTATACCTTCACTTCGACATGTTTCCAGAATCGACCGGCTACAACATGAGAAGATTTTGAATATGGCAGTAGTAAATACATATGTTTCAGATGACGTCATGACACGTTTAATGCAAAGAGCAATTCTGAGCTCTTCTGTAGCGTCGATAAAATTTAAACAACTGCTTTTAAAAAAACTTGAAGACAACTTCCTCCTCCACTTGACTCGGAGAAAAACTTTTAACTGAACTTTGAACTGATGAATGAATAAATAAATAAATAAATAATAAATAATAAATAACTTGTTTCTGTTTTTTATAATGCCAATAAACACAATTTTCTTTCTTTCTTTTAGGTTAAGGATGTCGAGAAAACTATTAAGTTTATTTGACAAAGGCTGAATCTATATAGAGGAAATTGATTGGACCATACCTAGATTTTAATAATTTAATTATTGATAATTTATCTTTATTTCAGACTCTTTTTCTTCAGACATACTTTTACAAAGATAGCGTTAGTGGGGTTGTTACTACACACAAACAAGGTGTTAGTAATATTTGAAGTGAAAACTTCTTTAGGCGCGAAGAGCACTTTTTGGGTGAACAATAATCATGGAACTCGCGTCATCGTCACCGAACGCTTTGGGTGAATAAAAATCATGGAACTCGCGTCATCAGCACCGAACGCTTTAGCTTTCGCTAAGTTTTCACTTCTATCGGCAGTCCTCAAAGACTGCCCCGCGTGTTTTTTAGTAAACAAAAAATCAATGTCCTAGTTCTGTGCTGGTGTAGACTTGTCCAGTACACAGTAAAAGGACTGTTTATTTTGCACGCTAACGTTCTGAGGACAGTGTTGGTGCTACCACGGACCCTGTTCATCATCAATGCAGTTCTTTTAAGGACTTCGACGTATTTTCAGGCAGCATAACTAAGTTTAAAAGAGCTATGCACAACAATAATTGTTATACATCTTTTTATTAATTATTATTGTATAGTGAGATCTAAATAAAATGCTCTACTTACATTTAATTTAGATGCATGCAATGCTATTGTATTTGTAAAAGATGTGTAGTTTGAACGTCTTTGTATGAAATTAGGTGGTTTGCCTAAATAAATAAATAAATAATGCTGTCTTTCTCACTAAGTTGTTGTAACGTTTAAAAAATCTTGGAGCTTAAATTTCTCCCTATTCGGCATTCAGAGGCTCCTCATTTTTAACCTCCTCCTCACGTGTTAGCGATGTGGTCGACGTTGGAGCACGCTAATTAATAACGCTTTTCGCTCATTTAAGCGAAAAGCTCTCTTACAGAACACAACACCGCTTTTTCAATATAAATTGTTATCCCGAACCTATCTTCCGTACATTTTTCGAGGTTCCGTAGTTTTCTCGTAAATCTGTCTGAGCTCATTAATTTGCGAGCATGTGAGCGTTAATCAGGTTTTACGGAGAATAGCGCTGTTTCCTGTATTAACGCTAGTGTTAGCGTGGTGTTAATTTAATGCTGCTCCCCTTCATCGTTGCTTTTATTGGAAAAGTTTTAGTATTGAGTATTGTTTTACTCGTATTTTCGAAGATTCGATATCGAAAACCGGCCAAGTGCGTGTCCGGTCATTCACACTGAAAGGGTCCTTAGTTACCCCTAAACTATGCCAAGAACAATTTTACTGCAAAATTACAAAATTATAAATGCATTTCGGTTTAAGTAATTTTCTTGGAATTATTAGGTTTTTTTCTACTTATCCAGTATTATTTTATAAGTTGGTCGAATATTACTCATTACCTCGTCAAACCTAGGTAGCGGTGATAGTTTTCCTTTTAACTCCTTTAAAAATGTATATATACTACCATCGTGCGTTTTTTTCATATCTCCAAAAATACCGGTTTCGTTTTTAGAGGCGAAAACATGATTCGAACAAAAATATCACTTTAAAGGTTGATATTTCGTTTACGGATCGTTTCAGAATAATAAGAACCATTATTTGATTCAGAATATGGTTTAACCAATAAGTATTATTTTTGAAAAACCTATCCAATGATACCCCAGGCCCAAGCGATGTGCAAGAAAATTTAAAAAAAAACACCTGTGGTGTATGGAAGGTAAAAATAAGATTTGAAGATTTTTTTTTTTTAACTTTTTCGGCTTGATTAATATCTATAATTATGCCACATTACAGCTTCGTAGCATTAATCTACGGACAAGGCAAAACTATAAGGGTTCCTTATTTAACTACGGAACCCTAAAACGATATATGGAATTCAATTGGGGTTGGGCAGGACACCGGTAGACAGTTGCGTAATACTGAATTAATGCTATCGATCGCAAATGGAAATTTTGTGATTTCAACCGGATTCATTGCATTAAAACACAAAATATAAAAAAAAAACACACACACACAAAACATGAATCCTGAGCATTGAGCAGAATCGATTATAATAAAATATGCGATTACGTGAGTAAACGCAATTGAGGTGCTGAACCCTGTTTAATATAACCGACATAGCGATATATTTGTCAAAATTACATGATTGTCCCATTTTTGGAACTGTGTCTTGTCTAATGAGAGCAGAAAATATATGGAAGAGAGTTACAATTTCTTGATTGATTTGATTGTCAGATTGTCATCAATATACCTTTATCAGCCGGTCGATTCTGTAAACATATCGAAGTGAAGGCTTAGGTGAAGTGATCACGAGGTGAGCTGTCAATCCATATAATCAAGATGGACATGTTAACAGAATCGACCGGCTGTTATATTAAATAGGTTCCTAGTAAGGCGCGTAGTGACAGGCAATAACTTAGCTACTTTATAAACTAGCCTGAATGGAACGAGTTGTCTTAATGAGTGAGAACAGGAACCCTTTCAAAATCGCCTGCGGCCAGTCAATGGCCTCTATAAACAGACATTTAGCCGCACACTCGTTGATGCCTTCCCCAATATAACCCTCATAAATCTTTCAGCCCTTAATCCTCGCACAAGACAAACAGTTCATCAAGGTTAAAAAGGAGATTAAGCCATCCTTTTTATCGTTTTGGGAACGAAATCAGACATAAACACCTAAACCCTTAATATAGATCTAAGTTGGAATTCGGAACGGTCTTGTCCGATGTCTCGGGTTCGAGACGAAAATGTCCGTCAAGGATAAAAAGACGAAGGTTCTTTTTTATTTCCAGGATAGGACGAACGGTCACTGCTTTTGACTCTTTCAGTCAGTCACTTTATGTTTGATTATAGGCTGGTTGGATAGGATTTTTGGAAACGTCTGTTTGAATAAAATGCTTGAGGAAAATTCCTAAAGGTTTTTACAAGACATTGTGACGCATCGATAGTTTAATATTTACTTTAGTAGAATTTTCTTGAGGAGTATTTTCATGACTGTAAGGTCCCATGGGACTGTTTCCACGTATGAGTTCTATTGGCAAGTACATAAATTGTAGTTATAGGATAGAGTATAAGCAACGATGTGATGGTGGGTTGACTGTACCTGCACGTTTCCTCACTGTATGCCATAGTACACTTGCCCAGAGGTCGAGGTACACTTAATGAGTCGATTCAGCACTTGATTTGTGAGAGCCATGTCACAGAGAGGTGAACTGAGTCCCAGCTGTAGGTGCAAGTTAGGCTGATTATGTTACTTGTCTTATTGCTGTGAAGTTAAGGTTCATAATAACCTTGACAGGAAATAGAGGGAAAACGCGTTTTTACAGAAATTGTTCCACTGGTGTACGTACATGTACCTACATGAGTAGAACCGCAAATTCGTAGAATCGCAACCGACAGAATGCGGGCCAAAACTATCTGAAGTATGAACGTTCGTGGAAATGAAAGTGGAACTAGGTATGCATTCGAAATTCAGGATTCCTACCTCTCGTCGAGTTTCATCAAATCGTATTTTCCTTTGTTCAGTGCACAATAGTCAGTACAAAAGTGAGGTGCACGACACAAGACATTCGCTAACTTTAAAGCTTTGGCATGACCTACACCGGAGGTTTTTGATAATAATTTTTCGAGGAATCCTTCCCCCAAATGGTAAAAAAAGAAAAAATATGATGCGCCTTCGCCACGGGTCAATCAAGGTTAAGCAACGCTTGCCAAGGTTGGTTTTTGGATGGGTGACCATCTTAACATACCGAGTTTCCTCCGTGCCTCGGAAAGCACGTTAAGCCGTTGGCCCGGCTATTATTTGAACATCTTTGACAATCGTAACGGGTAGTCAATAGCCAGGTCACCAGTCTTGCTTAAAGGTAAAGGTGTTACCCGGTTACTGGGTTGAGGGTCAGGTAAATCAGTCGCTCCGCGAAAAATACTGGTATTCTGCTGCCTCTAGTTGGAGTGGAAACTGACTTTAAAGTAGTTTGGAAAAATGCTAGGCAGATTTATTGAGCATAGTGACAAAAAAAAAGTTTTGTTTTGAGCATGCACAATATGTAATACCTTTAAACGAGCAGTTCTTGTATATATAATCTGAATCTCGGAAACGGCTCCAACGATTTTCATGAATTTGGTATGCAGATGGTTTCGGGGGCGATAAATTGATCTAGCTAGGTTTCATTTTTAGCAAATGATTACCAAAAACAAAAACAACGGGTTTGACTCCGGGAGTGCCGGCGAAGTGAAAACTTGAACATTAACGTTGTGCATTTTTGATATTTTGGAATGGTTAGGGAATAATTTCGCACGAATTGCTTTAATTATCAGTATTAAAGTACTCTCATTTATGTGGTAAAATAAAATATTCATTTATTGCGCTATCATACATAAACATGAATATCTATATTACATTAAAAATTTAACATTTCAGAACTTACCCTCCGTCTTACGAATTTTCGATCAGGTCGCGTGTCCTGACGCGAGTTTAACATTTTTTACCCATCCCAAAAAGTGCACAACGCCGCTATAGAAGTTTTTACTTCAAAAAACCCGAGCAAAGCTCAGTCATTTATCTAGTTATATTTATGTTCAAAAACAATAAAAAAAATTGTAAAGACTATAAAGTGCTTTATGGTTTTCCCTGTTCTAGTGAAATTCATAAAATTTAAGTTGGGAAACGGCTGCAAGCCTTTTATCAAATTAAAATGAAAGGGTTCAGCTTCTTACTTTTAAAAACATTCCCTTTGCTTGCCGTTTTATTGAATTTCGTAGTTTTTATATGACAGGTAATAAGTATTTCCGACGCAGCCTTTGTATCTCAGTTAACTAGTTTTTTCGCGCGTCTTCGCCCCTTCAGCCCACAGAAATAGGACATTTTTCCGAGATTAAAAGTAGCGACATGACACTAGTACCTACTTTTAGAGATTACATCCTACAAACAGAATAACAATTATACCTCTTAGTAGTAATAGCTTCGGTAGACCGAATGACTGACTGACTGTCTGTTTTTTTATTGTTTTCCAGGTTTTTTGCAAAAATCCATTCCAAATGAGAAAAAAATGAATTTCCCTGTAGCGGCATTTAAACCGCCACAAAATTTAAGGTAGCGACATCTATACCGCTATATACAAATTACGTCGTACAAGTCCTGCATCGCGGTATCATTTTTCCGTGCCATTTGTACTCGTACCTGAACGACATCCTAAATATTAACCATGGGGAAGTAGCCCACCAGACACAACACCCACCAGGTTCGTGGGACTTGACACCCCGCTTTGCATACCTATGGAGGTGATATGGATCCCTACAATTTATCCATTTTTTGCGAAACTTATAAGAACTGAAAACCTGACTTTAAAACAATAGGGATGTTGCCTGTGTTAAAAAAATATGATTCTATTAAGTTCGTCAGTTAGATTATCAAAAAACATTGTATACGTATCTTTTATTTTATTAAATCAATAAAAATACAGGATAAAACGCATCAAAGATAAGAAGTAGGAGTTTGTAACGTTACTTTGCAGTAAAAAGTGTACTGATAGGTTACATCACACGAGTTTTCAACGCCTCATCGTCTTCATATTTTATTTTATGGAAATCTATCTGACGGACTAATTTGATTTTTTTAGTCAAATACCCTATTGGATGGTTTTAACTAAATTGTCAGTTTATGAATGTACCACAGTAGTACATCGTGCCAATACTAAAGAAGAATGAAATACACTTTTTCGATATGTACTTAGCCTAAATCGTTCTACTAGACGCGTCGTTTTGTCGCACCGCAAAAATCTAATGGCATTATAAAAATGATTCAGTACAGATATATTTTATTACAATTACGATTAATGGACGTTTCCCGGAAAAAAACAAAGAAAAAAATATAGAACAAAGTTAACATAATTATTTTATATTGCGTCCATCTTGAGGAAGTTTGCTGCAAAATTGAAACCATTTCTTGTTACAACATTTTGTATAATAAGGAACTCAATTATACCTATCTACGGGCTCATTCACACGAGGACGAGTCGTGTTTTTTGACGAATCGTCTTTTGACGCGAATCGTTTGTTTTTTTTACGGCGGCAATGCTTTTTAAATGTCCGTGTCCACACGCATCACGAATCGTGAAAAATGACGGACACGTCTTAAATCACGTATCGTCTTTTAAAAATCATTTTCGTCAAAAATATGAGTCGTGATGATTATGTGACGGATCCCGCCCTGCCCGTCTGGGCCCGCACAGTTCAGTAGGTAGTAGTAGTAGTAGTAGTTGGTAGTTCATCAAAGACTGAACTCTGAATCACGAAATGAATGTGAACATCAATTCGGATATTTTGTCAAATCGTGAAAAAACACGATTCCGTCTACAATGTGTACGTCCATCCGTCAAGACGTATCGTGTTTTTCGACGAATCGTCAATGAATGAAAGAGCTTGAAATATTGAATCTGTTTCTAAAAATTTCCTACCTATTTTACATTCCTTCAAACTTAAAATCCGGTATTTAGTCTGGTCTTGACTGTCTGGTGGACCAGCAGAAAACTTGATTCATCATCTGCCTAGCCTTTTTCCAAATACATTGAGGTCGGCTTCCAATAAAACCGGATTCAGCTGAATACCAGTGTTTTACGTGGAGCGGCTGCCTACCAGACCTCCCCAACCCATTAACTGGGTAGCACGGAATTTCTTGGCTAGACTGGTGTCAGATTAAAATAGCAGAAAACTTGATTAAATACCTCACCGAAGCAAGATAATCCAATTTTGCCTGGAATCTTAGTTGTTCGGTATCGAACGGCGATATATAAAAGTAATACTATGAACAGTTCATTTCTCAAGCTTTGATCTAAAGCTTGGGATATACCTACATAGATTAATTAAATACAATTTTTTGAAGTGAAACTTCTTTATCAGCGTTGGAAAAAAAAATACCGTCACATTTCTCGGTTACGCGTCACATTTTTCCGTTACGCGCCATATTTTTCTTGTACTTTTTCCAGCGGAGTAGGGATAGCATGTCGTTTAAGCGGACTTACTCCCACCACTAGACTTGACCGTTTTTTGTATTAGAGATAGTTGTTTTTGTTTGTTGTTGTAGTTGTTGTTGTGTGTTGTTGTTTGTTTGTTGTTTTTGTTAGTTATTGTTGTTGTAGTTTTTGTTGTTTTGTTTTTACAAAGTAAAAATGAAAACAAAACTAGATCATTTTTCGAAAAATAAGGTCATAAAGAAGTTTCACTTCTTACGTGTGTAGGTACACTAGTACACGCACACATTTTTTTTCATCACCGGGGGAGTGTCATTGTACGGTGTGACTTATTCCTTACGCGAGTACGTACGTGTGCCTTGGATACGAGGAAAAACCGTTTGTCCTTGACAACAGAATTAATTAAGTTGGTTTTCTTTGTGGTTCCAATAGCTTACACGCTTTCGAATTTAGAGAAGCTCGTGGCTAATTAAAAACAGCCACATGGGTCGATCTTTATAGTGACAAATACTCTTTTAAGTTGATACAGACGGTCGATTCTGTAAACATGTCGAAGTGAAGGCTTGGGTGAAGTGATCACGAGGTGAGCTGTCAATCCATATAATCAAGATGTAATGACAGCTCACTTCGTGATCACGTGACATCTTGCTTATATGGATTGACAGCTCACCTAGTGATCACTTCACCCAAGCCTTCACTTCGACATGTTTACAAAATCGACCGGCTGTTCATAAGGGACCACCATTAGTGAGGGCGTTTCAACTTCATCATTGGAGTAAAACGTATAAACAAGTATAAACTTACATTTATACCAATAATAAAATTGAATTGACTGTCTTACGATAGCTACAACAAAAAAAAAATTGTCTGTCTGTCCGATTCTTACGGCTAGGTAATCTCCGAAACGGCTGGACTGGTTTTAACGGGATTTTTACTAGCAGATGTTATAAGCAGTAACTTAGGCCAATTTTATTTTAGCAGAACGATAGGGGTTCCTTGAAAAAAGTTCAAAACCCTTGATATTGTTAGCAGTCACGGACAACAGCTAGTAGATAATAAAAAATCGCACTTACTTTTGGCATTATCAACAGCAAAGGCTATGTCGTCATCATCTATATTTTCTTGATATCCATTCACGTGTGGTAGCATGGCTCATATCAGCTGCACCTGGAACAAAACGACTTTTTGATTATCTAAATATACGCGTCTGAGTAAACCACACAAATATAAATTTTACGTGTATGAAAAGTAAGTCGAATTTGGAATAACAAGGGTGTTTAAAACACGTAAAATTTTGACGTCAAATACTTGCAATAAACTTGTGTTTGGCTTGAAACATATAATACTATACTAACATTCCTTATAGTTTGATTGTGTTTATTTTTATGCAGTTCAATCATGTGCTAGGAAGTTTTCCTGGTTTTGCTACACACACAACCTTTTCAATATAAATCTTACTTATTTAACATAATTATACTTAAATGAAAACACTATTCTTACTACCACTTCGGAGAATTTAGACATCGCAAAGCTCAATTAAAAAAATTGGCCAAGTGCGAAATGGATTCAAGATCGAATTGTTTTATACTCTAACATTAACATTCGAATACAAAAACAATCGATCGCTAGTTCGCAAATTCGAATATAACCGCTAGTTCATTCACTTTGCCATACAAAATTGAGAAAGTGCCAATAATTTTCTCAACGTTGGCGTTTCCCTTTCCACGAATCGCGCACACACACAGCTATAATAAGATCATTTAGATATGTGTACAGGTCACAGGTCAAACCAAAACAAGGAACGAACGAATAAGAAAGAAATGGACTCGCGTACAAGAGGTGCATAAACCATGGACTTATATAGGTTATCCTGCAATCTATAGGTAAATACCAATTATCTGCATTTTTTTCCAAAATGTTTGGCTCTATAGTTCAGGAGATAAAGAAATTAGAAAATGACCATTCTCTCCCCGAGAATGGTCATTTTCTAATTTCTTTCGTCTAATTTCTTGAATACCTAACTTAAAAACTATTTATATTAAACATAATGAAAAAATATGTATATTGTAAATCTTCACAATTAGCCCATTTATTTGATATGTCACACAGTAAAGTATGAAAAACTGAACACAATTTGGGCCACAGAAGTTCACATGTGTATCAAATTTCAACAGAATCGGTCCTGTAGATTCGGAGAAGGAGAATTCGGAAAGTTGGCTGACAGACAGACAGACACACGAGTGAACCTATAAGGGTTCCATTTTTTACGGACGTTCAGAACCCTAAAAATGCATAAATCAACGTAAATAAATGCATTCACACAAACCTGACTTCAAGAGAATATTCAAACTACGTTAAGGCTTAATTTCTCAGCCGTAAACTAAATTATTCCACACCAGCAACGTGACAAGGTACTTCTAAGGCTAAGCCAAGCCAGGCTAAGCTAAAGGCATAATTTGTAATTCCAGGAAAGGCGGTAGCAGCTGGAACATACATAATGTAATACTTAGAAGGGAATGCACTCGACCGATGTGGTCAGTGGAATACGCCCTGAACTAGGCACGTAGGTATTATGCGAGGAAGAGGACTGCGTAGGTACACTATTTAATCTATACGTCTTATAGCTAAACAAAACAGAATAGAAACTTCTAATGTCCCGGAAGACTCGGTGAGCGCTCGAACCCCATGGGCCTAATGTTTGAACCCCTAACGACTCAAGTATATAACACTCAATAAGGTTTATATATTTATTTTATATTTGGTGGTCCCTTTGAAGTGGTTTTTATTTGGAAGTCGGTTATATTTTTGTAAAAAAAAAATTAAGTACGACAATTGGCTTATAAGTCAACCAAGACTTCTAAAACCAAGTGGTAATTTACACATTAGCAAAATATTTCAACAACATCAAAAGATAACAACAGATAAACAAATATGTTTTCTGCAGAAAATAATCTCTTAATTCAATTATTATCTACAAATTATTACATCGACAAAAACAAAAAGGAGCTGGAAAGAATATTTATTATATTATGTAAATTACGTTTCTGGATTTTTCCAGGCTTATATCAATCTGGGTTTCAATTAGATTACAACATATCAGATAACCTTAAAAAAATCAGGGGCTGAGAATGTGCTGAAGAAATAAATACATGAATACGAAATCATGCCTTGAACTAAATAACGTAAAATTTTCTAAAGAATTTGTAAATATGAAAGATGAGATTTACATTATGCATTTATCCTTGAAGGAAATGGATTTCGGTGTTAATCGTAATCCCTTGCTTTGAGAATAATATATGAGTAAACACTTCTAGCTTGAATTATACCTTTTTTATGCCATGAATTATTTGTTCTGCAAACACGAACGTGTCGAATCGAGGGTGCCCTTATAGTGACAGATACAGACGATACAGACGTGAACTCTGAATAAAATTCTATCACACCGACACTTGTTTACATTGCTTAAACGGTTAAAATTCTATAGAAGTTTATGTAAGTCTGTATCGTGTGGACGGTTTTTCCAACAAATCATTGCGGCGATCGCTTATTCGTGCATGATCGCTTTCTTTTAGGACGACGGACTTTAGTGCTGTCATCATTAGAAAAAAAAACCGGCCAAGTGCGTGTCGGACCACGCACAGTGTAGTGACAACGCTCCCCTTTCTTTTGGCGTCCCTCAGGGATCGATCCTTGGGCCAACCCTTTTCCTACTCTATATAAACTCCCTGTGCACCCTATCCCTTCCATCTTCCTCTATCTTTACCTACGCAGACGATACTGTAATACTTGTCAGTGGCAATAACTGGACTGAAGTATTTGCTCGTGCAGAGAGCGCTCTTAGTCTTGTAATGCAGTGGCTTTCAAATAATCTCCTAACTCTGAACCTCAAAAAAACTACTTACATCACGTTTTCAAAGACGGCTGTAACTCAACCAACCTTAGAAACCTTTAATATAAGAGCGCACACTTGTACGACTTTCGCTTCTACCCACACTTGTGTCTGCCCATCTATACTAAGATCAGACCACACAAAGTATCTGGGAGTATTTATTGATAGTTTTATGTCATGGAAACACCAAGTGAATAATATTACATCCCGTGTCCGCAAGATGATATATATTTTTTTAAAATTGCGTAATTCAGCTGACTTTGACACCCTAAAACTAGTATATTATTCACTATGTCAATCTATTTTGACATACTGTATATCAGTCTGGGGTGGTGCTGTGAAATCATGTTTTCTGCCCTTGGAGCGAGCACAGAGGGCAGTCCTTAAGGTTATGACATTTAAGCCTTTCAGATACTCGACTGCCCAGTTATATCACGAGTGTAAACTGCTTACTGTCAGACAGCTCTTTGTGCTTGCAACTATCTGCAGAAGGCATGCTAGTCTGAAATATACCATTCCAGTCACAAACAGGCGCCGTCCACCTAGGATCTGCCAAGCCCAAAGATTTAGAAGTGCATTAGCAGCGCGCAACTACACTGTTATAGGCTGTCATCTGTATAACACTGCTAACGAACAATGCAACATCTACTCAGTAACTAGATCGAAATGCAAGAAAAAAGTTACTCTTTGGCTTTTGTCTAAATCTTATGAGGAAACAGAAAAACTGATTAAACTTAGTTAAGTTTGCTATAACTTAAATTAATCCGTCACACACACACACACACACACACACACACAAACACACACCACACACACACACACACACAATTACATACACATACACACATGCACACACACACTCACATACACAATACCTTGTTATATATATATATACATATATACAAACAGTTATAATATCTAAGATTTTCTTACCGTAATGCAACATATACGATACACTACACTCTAACGTCACCTATTTGCTGCTTTTAAGTACGAGAGCCCTAGTATCCATACCACAAGTTAAATCTTACTTTGGGTACTAGCGGTCAACAAAATTATTGTACATGTTAAGTTTGTTACAACTCATGTGTTTTACCATTGTATGTATCTTCTTGAGACAATAAAGTTTTATTATTTTATTATTATTATTAAAGAACTATTATCTGCATTTTTTTATTATTTTAGGCCCAGTGGTTTCCGAGATAAGGGGGGAATGGTAATTTTCCGTCGAATTTCTCTAATAACTTCAAAACCATTTATTTTAAAATTATGAAAAAGATATTATTAAAACCCTCACAATAAGCCCTTCAATTTGATATATCACACGGTTCAGTTTGAAAAACCTTTTTTTTTTCGTTTGTCCCTGGGATCACGTTTGGGGGAAAAACTATAAAATAAAAATAAAAGTTTTTCAAATAATCCTTGTGTTTTTGTCTCCAATCCCACATTAGTGCGGTTTGACTTTTTTGTCATAACTAGTGGACAGCCCCGGCTTCGCCCGGATGTTAATGTTTTTTCAAAATTTCTTGCATAAGAACCTTCTCCTGACAATAATAAAACACAACAAAAAAAGAATTAGCGAAATAGATCTAGCCGTTCTCGAGTTTACGTTTGCGCTTAGCAACACATTTAGCGATTCATTTTTATTTATGTAAAGATAAGGTTATTACTACAACCTATCAGTGACTTCTGAAAAAGACTGACTTCTCCTAATAGAAATGTCTCGGCGTCTGAGTTTACAGGTAGCTCTCAAACGCAGAAATGTTGCTTGATGGCAAAAATAGATACCTACGTGTATTTGTACTACTTCAACGTTAGTGCTACCACTTAGTGGAACCTACGTGTAAATGTACATTGTGTAGTTAGGCCCGGCGCACACCGGCGTCAAACCAACTGCAGTGGTGCGATTCTGTTATAATCTCACCATATAAAGTTAGGCAAAATGAATTTGAAGTGTCAATCGATACCAACATGATGAAATGACAGTGCCCTTCTAGGAAGTTATTACGCTGACATGTTTACGGAATACGAGTAGACGGGCTGTTTTAGTCTTTGTCATTAGGAGTTAAGAAGCTGTGGTACCCTACTTTACCAGCTAAAACTGGAAAGTGGTGACGGGCGGGTGTTTTGGGGGACTGCCTTTATTATTATTATTCATGCTCTCGGGCACTCTTAGCCTAATTTGAATAATTTATTACTTTTAATTTGATTGAATGTCAAAGTTTGACACGTTTCCAGATCAAGGGCCGGTTTCTGAATTGACTCTAAGGTTTGACACGATGCTAACCCTAAATACCTACTCAATTCAGTACTCAATGTTATAAAATAGTTTATTAACTTCAAATTTAGACATTCTTAGTTCTGAAAAAAGCGGTACCTTTTCAAATAAATATCGGTCTTGTGTTTGGGATTTTTTGGTGCCACTCGCGACGCCATCTTTGTTTTTTTTAGAACGGTTACAATAAAGAGTCTTGAATCGTATCTGCTCATGGCCTTACTTGTTCAGACGTCGGTAACAAACAAGTAAAAGAAGACGTATGCGGAAAATAAAGAAAACTTTACACGTGTAGTACTGAAATAGAAAAGAGTGATAATTGGAGTTTCCAGTCAGTTTTTAATAATAGGACTCGTTAGATCTAAACTATCCTCACTATTATTATAAATGCAAAGTGAGTTTGTATTTGTATAAATGAATGAACCAATTTTGATGAATTTTGGTACAGAGACTGGGGACGATTGTAACCGTTTTTTTTTGTGAAAATAGATTTTGAACACGAGCGAATATTAAAAAGAGTTAAAATTGTTTGTTTATATATTTGCGAAAGGTAGACAACTTGTTTAGGTAGCACTTTTCTATGAGGCTAAAAAAATATTAAAATCTATACTTATCCTACTAATATTATAAACGCGAAAGTTTGTAAGTATGGATGGATGTTTGTTACTCTTTCACGCAAAAACTACTGAATAGATTTTGATGAAATATGGCACAGTGGTAGATTATAGTCTGGAATAACACATAGGATACTTTTTTATCCCGGGAATATGTTCCCTTGGGATAATTTTCGACAATCACGAGAGCGGAGCCGTGGGCGGCAACTAGTACCTAATATTATAAATGCGAAAGTCTGGTTGTTTTCATGGATGTTTGTTACTCAATAACGTCAGAACGGCTGAACGGTTATAGTCTAGAGTAACACATAGGATTTTTCCAGGAGTATGTTGTCTTGGTAACACTTTCGACATTCACGCGGGTGGAGCCGCGGACGGCAGCTTGTTATTTCATAAATCTATTGGCACACAGCCCGTCAATTCATTTTTTTTTCATAATTCGAATTAGGGTTATCATTAATAATAACACTGGTCAATAAAAAAACACTGTCACAAGATTTTTAAAAACTAATTATGTTAAGAACATGCTTAAGTATCATATAACTGAAATTTGAATTATTGAGACACGAACAGTTTTCCTGCAATACGATTTTGAAGTGGTTCTTTGAGACGAAAACTGAAGTTTTCAGGTGATTCTAATACAGGCACGTTATCATATTAGAGGATTGGTTGTGTAGCAGATGGCACGTCAGTATACTCAAATATCCATTTATATTAAAAAATGCCAAAATAAAGCTCACATTTTTTTAAATGTGATGGTGCCGAATTTCTTTTAAGAGTTTTAAAAATTATTTCACCATAAATGTAAAGAAATTTGACAGAATCATTTGAATACGTTTTCTACATTATATAAGAACTGGCGGACGTCACGCGGTTTCACGCGCGTAGTTCCCGTTCCCGTTGGAATATGGGGATAAAATATAGCCTATGTTACTCGCTGATAATGTAGCTTTCCAATGGTGAAAGAATTTTTGAAATCGGCACAGTAGTTTTTGAGTTTATTCATTACTAACATACACACACACAATAATATTAGTGTAGACATGTGTGTAAATCGGGCTGGTTTCCGCAACTCCACGACTAAGCGCGTATTTTGCGTGCAGTTTTTCAGACATTTTGTCTCATAAAGGTCCACAAATATCAAAATAAACGCGTTTTTAAGTCATGAAGATTCTAGAAAATATATTATATACTATTTTCGTTTAGAACCAAATAATTGAGTGAAATTGTTGGATAATTTAATTAAGTAGACACTTGAAAAGAAAAGAGTGTACAAATGTAAACAAATTACACTTAAGACCTTTTCTATGGTAACTTATTGTTCAGCGTCCTTTGTTTTCAAGAAATACTATATTACCTATAGCACTGTCTTTCCTTTTCTCTCTAAAATCCATCCAAAGGTTGTCTTGAAAAGATCGCTTTTAGCGATAAGGCCGCCCATTGTGTCACCCTATGTATGTGTTTCCTCATCTATATTTTCTGTAACTTATATGGTGTACATAATAAAGAGTATTCTATTCTATATTTCATTAGATTTGACGACATTAAGGCAATCACCTTTAACTGTTTGAGATTAAATTGTTGTCGTTTACTTGTCGATTTTTTGTATCGCATCTGCTTGGTATTATTTCCTCTGTGTTGATCAGCTCTCAGTCTAACCGGCTGAATACCAGTTTTATTCAAGGAGTGTCTACTTATCTGACGTTCACAACTCAGTTACTGGGTAACACGACACCTCTCGATAAGACTCCGGGGCTTACGGCGGCAGCGTTATGTGCTTTCCAAGACACGGGGGTTACAGGGTGAACTTTCAAGTGTGCGCGGATGACCAAATCCGAAACTATGAGGAATAGCGGAAAACAAAAGAACGTGCAAGTAACTCTTTGCACGTTCTTCTCCATAGAGAAAAAACTGCGGTTGAAAATTCTTGTTGCTTCATCTCTTTGGGCAACCGACCCTGACAGTTCAAAAGTGCCTGTAAATGGTTTAATTTAAATAAATGCTTTCAGTGGGAGTTAACACGTGAGACGTGGAAATGTTCAGACGACATGAGGCTTTACCATACAACAATATTAACAGGTTCGCTGACACCTACAAAATATAAGTTCAATCGCAAGGCCACGTTACATGTTATTCCCGCGTAAAAACACAACCGTTCAAGATACGAAAAAACCACAAACACGAAACGAATTTTTGAAATTTCAAGCACAGTACCAATTCAAACACAACGTCCCAAACCGGATGCCGGATTTATTTGACTCTATAAACTTTACTTGGCACCAACATGCACCGGTGCGTGGTCGGCCCCCCACTTGGGCAGCGCTCCACGCTCCGGTGTGTGGTCAGCCCCCCACTTGGGCAGCGCTCCACGCACCAGTGTGTGGGTGGTAGCGAACCTGTTAATACCTAAACTAGAGAGTAGGTTTCAGAAAAAACAAAATAAACAATGTATACTCACATGTGGGTAGAAAACAAATTACCACAGTTTAACTAAATCCAGAATATCAATCGAGTGGGTTATCGCCTTTGATATTTTATTAACGTCCTCTAGACGTGACAACAACCACGTAGGGTTATTTTTGTCATCCTATTCTTTTCCAAGAAATGCTTTTGGGCGGCTTCCATAACAATTAAAGGCTTTTATTCGTATTATTGGCAGACTGGCATGTGAGATTGAAATGATTAATGTCATTGTACTGTTAGGGCGCGTATGCACTAACTCGTATTTGATTGGAAATCGTGATAATTTGTACCTATGTATAAATTCGTTTACTAAAGTCAAGCAAGTAACCCAACGTAGTACACGTTGAGCTAGTTTACTTATCTTACCAAAAATGAGAACTAAGTTCGGTAAGAAAAATTTAACATTTGAAGGAGCACAGTTGTACAACAATATACCGTCATGCATAAAAAGTGTACACTCATTCAATGCATTTAAGAAGGAATTAGCCCAATATTTAATAAATAAATAATAACGAGGCAAATAATTACACATATGGGAATGCATTGGATGAGTGAAAAACTCAATATTTATTTTATTGACGAACTCAATATACCTAGCATAAGGTAAGTCTCATGTAAGTGACTTTGTGTCTTTATTGAGAATAAAATATCTTTAAACCTAATTCAGATACATTTTGAACATGTTCGTGAAAATTACGAATAAAAATAAAGAAACGCTTGAAAATGTAGCCTGAATGGATAAGATTAAGTTTTCTTGTAACAGACAAGCAGTTACTCGGGCGGCAGGCTAGGGGTTAGATACCTCATGGAAGCTCCGCATCCACTATTTACATCTCTTGGGTTCTGGGCCCCCCTTAGAACCCACAGAGTCTGTGGCCCTGATGGGAGTTCACAGACCAACCTTCTCTCGATAAGTCGACAATTCTTGTGCATGCAGGTGTATTTTTGTCATCGCACTGTGTTGAATTCAAGGCAGAAGAATTTTGTTAAATACCATCATCAGATTGCCTATTAGTTATTAAAAAAACCGACAAAATGCGAGTCGGACTCGCGTGCAAAAGGTTCTTAACGAATCTCATTATTGTAACATGTTACTTTAAAACCATAGACTTCTTATAGGGTTTCCTGTAATCTGTAGATAAAGAACTATGGAGATATTATTGTTATTTTTTTAAAATTGTTGGTTCAAAATTTCGAAGATTAGGGAGTAGGGAATATAATATAATATATAATATAATATAATATATCTTGGGACAACTCACACATGGTCATCCGATCCCAAACTAGGCAGAGCCTGTGCTATGGCAACCAGACAACTGATAAACATGAATGATTATTATATTTTATCTAATTTCTTGAATAATGAAAAAATATATTTCAAATCTTCACAATAAGCTCGTTCATTTCATAGGTATATTGAAAACGGTAGAATTTGAAAACTATTTTTTTAAATTTTCTAATATAAAAGTATCCCTCATACTCAAAATGTTTAATTTCATAATGCGTCCGTATTTGAGTAACAAAAATCCATATGTGTAACAAATTTCAACAGAAACGGTGCTGCAGTTTCGGAGAAAGTTGGCCGTGACATCCGGCAGACAGACAGAGGAGTTCCGTTTCTTACGGATGTTTGGAACCCTAAAAATATTGTTTTTCCTTGGTCAAAGACTCAAAGTGTATGGTTTAATTATAAACACGTTTATAGCAGTTAGATAGTTGAAAAACGCCGCTGCATATCGCATTGAGATAATCTTCTACAATCACCTTTTGATAACGGTTGTGTTCGGCAGCGTTTGCGGAAGTGGTCACGTTGTTCAACTGAAATGTATTCGTTACATACAGAAATACAATTTTTTCCTCTTTATAATATTAGTATAAGTGTAGAAGTATAGATTAGCTTCTGTTAGTGGTTTCGCCCTCATGAAGATTTAAAATTATCCCAATGGAACATGCTCCCAAGATAAAAATATCCTTTGTTCTATGAATTTCATTCAAATCCCATTCAGCTTAAAACGTGAAGAGGTTACAAACAAACAGACACATAATAGTATTAGTATGGATTCCTATGAGAACAGTTTTATGGCCTTTGGCGCCATTTTGAATTATGATCTAGAATAGTAAAAATCTTGTTTACTGAAAACAAAATATAAAGTTACGTACTAGCAGAAAATATAATTTATTAAAACTAGGTACGAATGGTATGGTGATATTCTGTTCTGATTTGTGTTAACATATTTTATTTACCCACCAGTTGTGAATACAAAGTTTCTGAGTCCTTGAATTAAGTATTTGGATATGTAATGGGCACATCAAATGAATTCATATCTACCTACTTTTTTTTTTTAGGAATGGGAAATTTTCAAATTACTTCTTCCGCTCTGGGTGGAGTGGAAGGGCGTGTCAGACTCTTACTGACTAAAATCCATCTGTGTTCCTTCTAAAGCCCTTTGCGTTCCAGGGCCGCCGTGACTCTTTCGAACAAATTGTGCAACCCTGGCAGCATATACATATCTACCTACTAACAGGTATTTCCCCGAACTTGGTGTCATAACAAACATATTATTATGTAAAACAATCCATGATTGTTTTAATAGTTGATTATGCGCCGATGTCTTATGTCACGGGAGTCATATTGAATCCTGAATGCAATGTAGAAGTTTAGAGTTTAACTTACGAGTGAAGCAAAGCGAATACAAGAATACAGCGAGGGATTTAAGCTAGCCCAGGCAATTACAACTTTATCCCTTAGGAGCATAGTCTACTTTTCACACCTACCGCGAGAAAATTGATCTCGTACCATGAAGAGAGATGACTGTTTACCTTGTGGGTCGGTATCCACTGCTAGGAGCAGCCGGTCGATTCTATAAACATGTCGAAGTGAAAGCTGGGTGAAGTCACGAAGAGAGCTGTCAATCCATGTTATCAAGTTGGAATGACACTTCGTGATCACTTCACCTAAGCCTTTACTTCGACATGTATACAGAATCGACCAGCAGGTCGCGCGTCCGAAGTTGTCCACCGCCGCCGGGCAATAATATTGTACTGAATTTCATAATAACCGGTAATAATGTGATTTAAATTTGGAACCTCATTTTGACAGCGCGACCTGCACCTAGCAGAGGAGGCCGGGCGCCGCTTAAAATTAGGGGCTTTAAATTGCGTACTTTTGGTTAGGTTTGCATAGCATTTAATTTGGTGTTTTCGTGCAGGTGGTGTGAAAAGTAATTTTGAAATCGTGTGTCGGTTTTCCTCGAAAATACAATGAACCAACAGACGCATTTCATCCATTGAATTTTTAATGCCCATTGAGACATTTTCAGACACGTACATCGTACATTATTATTATTTATTACGCGTTTGTATTTACCTTTTTTAAAATTATTGTAGTTGTTTATTGGTATTTAGTTAAGGTTTCATACAACCAACATAAGAGAGAGAGGGAGAGAGTAAAAGTATTTTCACACCACCTGCACGAAAACGTCAAATTATAAGTCATGCAAACCTAACCTAAAGTAGGTACGTCATTATTGCACGCATATACTTCATTATTCTCTCACTGCATTCAGGACTCTTTTATTAACTCCCAGTAATAAACCCTTTTAATAAACTACAAACGCCCTCCCTACGCTTGGGAGTTAACGAATCCTTCATTACGTTCGGGACTCAATATGACGCCCGGGACACAAGACACTACTTTATCCCCTCGGTGCATAATCTACTATTATATTTTAGTTACATTCTGTGTATTCACCAATTAACTAGAATTTCTTGCAAACATATCTCTGTTGCTAGTGGGGGTAGTTTGAGCCTATCAATAATAACACTCCTTATGCTTCGTTTATGTTGGTAAAGATTGAGGGATATTCCCGTTCTGGTCGCAGTTTCAACCTGTGAAAAACAACCCTGAATTCTACACACTTGGTCCAGTTTTTGCCATTGAATAACGCCGAGATGAGTTTGCGACTTTAATTTCGTCTTTTTGTGCACGAGAATTGCCTTTCTAGTTTTATACTAGGTATACATTTATAAATCTCTCTTTACTTCGAGATAACTGAGTACTTAAATGCAATTTTATCTACTCACATTTTAGCGTCTGACTTTAGGTTTACTTTGTTATCACGTCAAATAAAGAGTAGACACTTTACGACACATAGAAAGATTAATTTCACTTACTTTGTCTTGAAAACCCGTACCGACCATAAGACCAAAATTTACTTTAGAAACCACACACTGTTTTAATTCATAATTATAATTATAATTAATTTGAAAGTGAAAACAATACAATCACACACGTTCTTTGTTCTATAATGTGTTATCTCTGACGAATATTGATTATCATAATTACCGATTGGATGGTAGGATAGGACTGTTACTGATAACATGGATTCCTATTCAAAAGGAAGTCGATTAGATATTAAATTGATAGTGTAGTTATATTTTGAATATTGATAGTGATTTGTTTTGAATCAATGATGTCATTGTGTACATTTTTCGGGGATTACTAACTCATGATACTGCACAATATTTTTTTATTACAGCAAAAAATAACATTTTCGCTATAGTAGCGTGGTTAATAAATCATTCACACTGCAATAGTTTCACTGTTATTTTATTGATGTAATAAAATGTTATTTATTTAGTTAACATTAAAAGGTTGAAGGCCAATCACAGTTGTTAAACACATGTTTTGGACATAAACCATGAATAAAAAAATTTGTTGTCTGTAAAGTCGGTTTACGGTCGATAATTTAACGTGACAACGTCATAACAAAACATTGATGAAATGATCGTAACGTTACAATGAGTGTAACGGTACAATGCGTGCAGCCGGCATTCATCGATTTATTAGACGTTGTCACGTCAAATAACAATGACATATAACAACACGGCAGTAATACTCTCGTCTCACAATACTCCAGATATATAGACAAGATCTTCTTCCATTCGTCCGCGGACACTTCACAATCAGCAGTGCGATTCTGTAAGTGTCTCACCGTGTAAGCTTAGGTGACATTAACATGAAGTGAGTTGTAAATCCATACAAAAAAGATGCAATGACAGTTCACTTCATGCTCACTCCATCCAAGTTTACATGGTGAGATGTTGACAGAATAGACCAGCAGGTTAGGCATCCAAGAAAGCATTGAGCGCGGCGAGTATGCGAGAGATTGGCGACTGGGCCCGGGCGACGCTCGGTTCGACTCCCCGACTAAACACGACTAAACACATTTATAATAGTAACTCGAAAGTCTGAGAACCTATTTAACTACGGGGTGTCGTAAGGTTTTTGTCCAGTAATTGGGTTGTGGAGGCCAGATACACAGTTAGACTCGAAGCTTAGGTCAGGAAAGGTTATGTGAGCAGATGAATGATGTTTCTTGTGACATAATCAACACTACTTATCTATGATACCTACTGAGGTTTACATTTATTTGTTTGTTAGTTCAGCACTTTGTGTTTAATCCTGTAAGCCCGAACCACTTTTAAGACTTACCTAAGTTGTGGCTCACCACTATGGCTTAGAGATGTACTTCGTTCGCTTTGCACATACAGGTTGAAAGTTACTTTAAAAGCATGCAGCGGTGGACTAAGAGTTGGGGTGGACACTCTACTGGATTGTGTTGGTAAAGCACTGCTTCTACATTTACTATGCTCTTTATGTTTGCCTTAGAACACAAAAAGCCGATGTTGGTGAAGTAATAAATCCTCGTAGATTTAAATACTTCCTTCTAACTAAAACCTTGAGTATTATATTGTTATTAGGTAACTTAGAAATTCCACAACCCACAGTTGGTCCTTCGAGCCGGATGACTTACATTCGGCAATTCACGGATAACTTTTAGTGGATGTGAACGGGTTTAATAGAAAAACTAAATGTTTTTGGCGGAAAAATTTAATACGGAAGGTCCTAAATGCAGACAAGTATGTTTTAAAAGCGAGTCCATAACCATCACAACCCATTCCTGATAATAATTGACACAGCAATTATAGCGCATATAACAGTCCTCTCTTGAATGGCTTTAGGGTATGTAACTACCCAAAAACTAAACGAAGTTTAATACAAACTGTTTCCACGTGTACGTTCCATGCAATTTAATATACATGTACTTATTAAGCCAGTGCTCAAGGCAAGAGAAAGCGTCTTTGACTTTGCTTTGCTAAGTTAATGAAGAATGCCATGCATATATGAACCTTATGAATATGTTTTTAATCTTCATATTCGTATGCGACGCTCGCTTTGCTTCGAAAAGTCAGTGTGTTGTTCACATACAATGGTAATTGTCGTTTGAGTGCGTTTCTTCAAATATGACGTGCGGGGCGTGGGGGCCCAATTACGTTGTTTTCAAGTAATCACACTCACACACACATCATCCACAACATCGCTTACCATCGCAGATGAGATAGTGGCCAAACGAGTGCCTATCAATAGTAAAAAAGAATAAAAAGGGGTTAGGTGGCTTAGGTTCTTTCGGAAATTATATACCTAACGATCAAAAAAAGTAAATAAATATAAGAAATCCTATCTGCTCCGCGTAATATAATGATATTTTTCTGAAAATATAAACAAACAAATACAACAATATATAAAAAAATACCCATTTCTTTGGTATTGAGGTGTCAAGTTCAAGCAATCATTTAAAATTATTTTACTTATAGAGGCAATTTTCCTTCAAAATAACTTTGGATGTATGAATTTGTATTTCTAGTGATTTACAAATTAACGAAGCGATTTTCGTGTTAAATACGTTTTCTAAAAAGTGTAATAATGCCCATTTTTTACGTGTTGAATAAAAAATCTCCGTCCGACAAGGTGCTGTTTTGAAGGTCGTTCACGCCTTGCTTTGAATTCACTTGTCGATATCGACACATAGCGACTTTGACATACCAATATCAGAATGCGCAAACATCCATCCATGCTCAAAGATTTTCTCATTAATTATAAGGTGGACTCGTAGATACTGGAAACTTCCCTAAATGAAAGCCCATTTGAGGAAGATGGGACGTTCCAACATCGATACCGCAGCTTGTTTGATAGCTGCGGTTCCGGAATTCCGTAACCATTAGCACAAGCAATAAGAACTAAGGACCCTCACTAACGATCTTATCCATCTCTTGATTGTGTTAATGACGCAATAATCATTTCGTGAACAACTGTTTGACTTGGTTCTGCAGGATTCTAAATGAAGTTAATATATCTGCCTAGCCTTTTCCCAACTAAGTTGTAGCCAGCTTCCAGTCGAATCGACGCAGCTGAATACCCAGTAATTTACATGTAGCCATTGCCTATCTGACCTCCACAACCCAGTTACTGGGTAATACGATACCCATGGCAAGACTGGTGACAGATTTTCCAGGCTTCTGACTACTCGTTACGACTATTAAAGTTTCAAATGACAGCCGGGATCAACGCCTTAACGTGCTTTCCGAGGCATGGAGAAAAGTCGTAATGTAGATGGAATTCTTTTTTTTTATTTATTAATTTTTTCAAAAATGGAACTCTTTGGAAACATGTTACTTTTTAATTTGCGAGACTGTCATTTGTTTTTTCATTGTGGCGTCCTTTCGAAAATTTTGTTTCGCTATCAAAATGAATTTAACTCGTAAACATTTTCGATCAATGATTTTTTATGATTTTCGCTGATAATAGATGTTTACACATCCACAGACCGATCTCGGCAAGCGAGCTCCTCCGCGCTATTCCTTGACTGCGTTTATGAAGCAATAATCATTTGGTGACCGACTGTTTGCTTGACTTGGTTCTGCAGGATTTTAAATGAAGTGGTTCAGTAAATAAGATGAAGTTTGCAAAGGTGCGAATGAGAGCCAGTTGTCCTAAATGGGGTCTTAGTAATCATTTCAAGCGGGTAGATAGAATAGAAGTGTCCTTTTGTCTGCTAATAATAAATGTAACCAGAAGAAACTAAAGTGTTTCTTTTGGTAGTAAGTACTTACTACTAAAGACATAGGTACCAGAGAATGTTCTGTTGTGTTTTCCAAGTACGTAAGAGATTGTCTCAATCACTATCGAAGGTTTTATACATATCGTTGGACAAGTGGTTTACATCATAAATATTATAAAGCTGCACCTATTTGTAAATAAGAATAAAGTTTATTTGTGCATTGTTACATAAATGAGCTTACAACTATTACATCATTACCTATTATATCTGTAGCTAGTTGTAGGAACTTGGCCCTCATTAGTGATATTAATTGGATCCAAGATCTCAATTAATTAGTTACACTTTGTAGGTAGGCCTGGATTGCCGGGCGAAGAAAATAAAGGAAAGAAAAAAAACTAATTTAAATATTGAAGCGCCGTCATATTTAATATTAGTAGTTTGTGAACGGTGGAACCCAAACTAGGTAGAACCTGTATCTTGGGTTCCTGAGTTATGATTACATTAAGTAGGTATAAATTACATTTGGGTGAACATGTTTTGAGTCGGTTTAATAAGTAGGTAGGTTGTTGTATGGAGGTATGGGCTGTATGACTCGCGGCTCGAGAGCTTAAGGTCAGGTAGAAGAGAGATCACGTCGGGGTCACCAGTATAGAGTATAGAGGTATCCGGTACAGAGAGTAAAGTCCCGCACATCTCCACTGAAAAATGGGAGGATCCTCCTGCCAGACGTTTGTTGTGTTTGGTGGGCAACTGCCCGATAGTTGATATTCGGACTGTTGTATATGTTCAAATCGCACGGAGAACTTTGCTTGCGCGATGCAGGATTTCGTTGTTGCCGTACAAATTTCGCTTATTTTTCGTGTGGCGGCATTGATGCCGCTACAGTTGTAAACAATGGTGCATGACAAGTTTTTAATAATAAAAAGAAAATATAGTAAAAACCAATTAACTTACAAAGTAAAAGCTTGTGAGTTCTGTAAGTGTTCTTGTGTGAGTTGTCTAAGTATTCATGTGTTTGTTTGGTGTAGGTACTTATGAGATAATAATTTATAATAAACTTCTGAAAATACATTAATCCAGTTGACCGTCAACAACAACATTTTCAGTTTTAACAACTTACCAGGTTGTTAATAACAAAAATGACCGTCTTTACTTGAATACGTTCGGTAGGGAAAAGATGTCAGCTATGATGCAGCCGCTATTCAGTGGTCGCTAGTGATGGGCAAGTGAACAAAATATAAGTATCGTTATTTATCGTACCTATCGATATTTTTAAACAGTATGGAAAGTTATCGAGTGAAAAATATCGTCAGTTCAAGTATGATTTATTCATATTCCCGAAACATTTAAAATTCGTAAACTATAATGAAATGACTGAAACAATTATATTATATACCTTTGTGGTCATTACGCAGCGGACAGCACTCAAGCTAGTAAGTAACGTTAAAAACGAAACCTGAGTTTCTTTATAAATGTATCCAATTTGATACGAAATCGATACTCTAAAATCAAAATCGGCTATCGATATATCGTGATTAATAATATCGACGGTTAATATCGATAATGTTCTGAAAAAATATCGATATTTCGATATATCGATATTTCTTGCCGAAGCCTTGTGTCCGCCAATGTTACGCTTTCCACTAGCCATGTCCGCTAATGTAGGTACACTGTCTTACAGCCATACCTAGACATCAACCAAAAATCGAGGGAAAGTTTTCTCAATCCTAGTTATCACACAATAGCTTAGGGAATATCCCCATTTGCCTCGAGAGTAAATAGCGAACCATCTTTTAAAAATAGATGGCGTTGCTTCGTTACCTACTAAATATTTAAATCCTCAATTCCAACCGAGTGAGGTTGTGTGCGTTGTTTACGAAAGGTTAAAGGTTATTTTACGCAAACGCATACATAACTTCAAGCTTATATTCTTGGAAGGTTAAGCTTATATAGGAAGCTTATATTCCTCCACAGAGGTCCACCCCTTCCTTCTGAACATCTTAACTTATGCTTCGAGTATATAATGTTATCATGTAGATAACATTATTCATTTACACAAACGGACAAATTTTCCAAATCAACCTTGAACCTAATGCTATAGCAATAAAGTTGAATCTCAATTAAATAAATTTGCCAGATTGTTGTAGCTTGATGTCTGTACCTATTCCCCGAAGAGTTAGGCACAAGTGTTCCTAAACCCACATAATTATTGTTAGTGATTTTGAAGTTTCATGTAGGGTGTAGGGGCGAGTTTATTGCCACAAAACCAGACTTCGGGTTTCTAAGAAATTCGGATAAACCCAAAAACTCTTCCTCTGACGCAACTATTAGTCTAACAAAGCGGTCGATTATACCTAAACAGTTTTGACATAATTTTGTGTAATTATAAAACTATGCTCAATCTTTGCATTAGGTTAACTAGCTTTTGCACGTGGCTTTGATCGCATGAATGTAAAGTTTCGCAAAAAAAGCCAAATAAAAAAAAAACCATAAACCAGTGATTTTTACATTTTACATCAAATATCAGTCACAGTTAAACAAATTTCTTATATTCAATCATTTACATTATCCAATTATTTATTTTCCTTGTCCAATATTACAGATTACAATTATCACAAAGAAGATTTACATCACTTTTAATAGGCATTCATTTTTGTAATTGATTTATTATATTATTATCATTTACAATACACTTCTGGACATATCTATTGGCCCACCTTAGAGTTTAGGTTTCGATGGCCCCTACCGAAATATGATTGCTAGATTGAACAAAAACTGTTGATGCAGTTTTAAACCTGATACATTTTACCATCTTTTTCGATCGTATTGTTTTAAATTTGAATTCAGAATACCATACGACATGGAGCTACGCCTAACAAGTCGGATATGCGCCTTGTTAAAGGCAATTGATTTTTGAATAAAAAACATGTTTTATCAAATAAAGGTTTCAAAGTCAAAGTCAAAACGTTTATTTCAATTAGGCCATTAAACGGCACTTTTGAACGTCATCGTTTACAGTTCAGTAAAAATAATAGAATTACATTAATAAAGTGACTCTACTGTCCATTCGGAAAGGTAGATTCTTATGGAGAAGAACGGACAAGAAACTCCATAGTTACTCTTTTCAAATAATGATTTACAAAATTTGGTATACCCAAATTAATTTAATATTATGTGAGGACGATGCACCCAGAGTATGCTACTTATAAGAACAAAGTATCACCAGCAGAGGTAAACTTATTCATTTTCTAAAGAAATTTAGGTAAATGGTACTCACATATTTACAAACATTGGAACCATTAATTAAACAGTGTGTGAGTCAACAGAAAAATAGAAACACAAAAAAAGGAACAGTATATCTATAAAGTTAATACATAAATCAACCAGTTGGATTTTGTCTACACCCTTGATTGTCCTATGGAGCAGGACCAGCATGTTTAATTTAATAACGCGTGTTGCCTCCATGGGCATCTACCACAGCTCTCATACGATTAGGCATAGAGTTTATCAACCGCTCTATGCAATTTTGAGGGATCATCTCCCATTCCTCTTCTATGGCAGTTTTCAACTCCTGCATCGTCTGGGCAACTGGCTGACGAGCCCTAACACGTCTTTTTAGCTCGTCCCACATGTGCTCAATGGGGTTCATGTCTGGGCTTCTGGCTGGCCAGTCCATAACTGTGATGTTCACATCCCGAAGATATTCCCTGACGATGCCGGCCGCATGGGCTCTTGCATTATCATGCATAAAAAGGAAATTTGGGCCCATATAGTCCGCGTATGGTATCACGTGAGGTTCTAAGCACTCACGAATGTACCTTTCAGCATTTAATGTTGGCAGCCGTGGTCCTGTAACAACCTCAAGTTGAGTTTTGCCGCTCAAGGATATACCGCCCCAGACAGTCCATGAGCCACCGCCATGAGCAACCCTCTCTTCAAAGCAGCATTGTGCGAAACGCTCTCCCTTACGTCGGTAGACCTTCTTCCTTCCATCATTGCCATGTAACACAATTTTAGACTCATCAGAAAAGAGTACACGGCTCCAATCTTGCTGTGTCTAATTTAAATGACTGCGTGCGAAATGAAGGCGCGCTGTTCGGTGGGTTCGCGTTAGTTTGGGCCCATTAGCTGGCTTGTGTGGTACCATATCGCGTTCTTTTAACCTTCTCCGAACAGTTCGAGCGCTTACAGATACTCCGTGGAAGTCGCGAAGTTGGTTTTGTATCTCAATGGAGGTAAGGTGACGATTTCTCAAGCTGGTCGTCACGATGAATCGATCCTGCCTTTCAGTTGTGACCCGAGATCGTGGCCTTCCTTGGCGACGAACAAAGCCGCGCGATAAACATTTCGGACCGCAGATCGACTTAAATTAAGTTGAGCACTCACGTTTCTTTGGCTGTGTCCGGCCTGAATAAGTGCCACAGCTTGGGCGGCGACTTCAGGTGAAGTATCCATAGATTATTGATAGAACCTCACCTTAATGTTAAGAATAAGTAATGTTTCTTGCAAAACCAAAGATATCAATCACTTTTTCAAGAATTAAATCCAAGTAAACCAATAAAACCAAGTTTTCTTAGTATTCGATTGTTTGATATCAACAAACAGGCTCCAAATTGTCATTTGTTTCTTTAAATTCTGTGTTCGTAATTCAAAAAAAGACTATTGAATGAAATTGTGAATGTGCCAGGTTCAAAACTGCATAAAACTTTTTGCTCGACCTAATATAAAATTTTAGCTAGGACCAAACGAAACTGAAAATACAAGGTGGGCCAATAGATGTGTCCAGAAGTGTATATTCTTAGAAGATTTGTCTGCTGAGAGGGCGGGGTCATCACGATGACGCAGCTAGTGGAAGGGATAACGTGATCTGAGCGGCGCGCTGCAGTGTCTCGGTCTCTTTTTCTTGGGCGCTCGGATGCGACGGATCTTCTTGTTGTGGGGACAGTAGATTTAAAATTCGGTTAAACGGTGTTCTATGTATTTGATAATTTTTAATTTAATTAAATAATAACTTTTTAGGTTGATTCGTGTTTTCTTTCTAAAAAATCAATTGAGGTCCTGATCCTTAAGAATATGCATATTAATTTCTCCACTGCTACATGACCATAATTACCACAATGTTAGTCATTTTTATTTATTTATACTTATCACCATGAGTCGTTTAAAAAATCTGCAATATTATTGCTTGGCTCATCGCCGCAAGGTTGCATGCTTGTCGGTCTTCTACAGATTGTACTTCGGGGAGAGTGTCCAGGAACTCTATGACCTCATCCCACCGGCCCCACTTCTACCATCGGACATCTAGACGCACTGCAAGTTACCATCCCTACCTTGTTGCTATTCCACCAATTCGCACTAAACGTTTCCAAACGCCTTTTATAATGCGCACAGCAAAGGAGTAGAACTCTCTGCCTGCGTCTGTGTTTCCGAACGCATACAACCCTAATCTCTTCAAAATTAGAGTGAACAGGCTTCTTCTGGATAAGCTTGCTCCATCGTCGACTTTGTCTCTGTCATCTATGACCTAGACTACAGTCAAAAGCAGACCCATATTAAATTTAAAAAAAGGTGTTTTAAAACGACAAAAACATCAGCAAGGAAAAAATAATAGTAAATTAATAGTTGTGTCATCACCAGAGATCGGAATAGGTAGACTATATTTACCTGATGGTCGTGGAAGTAAGGAACATAGAGTTGATAATACCTCCTGTCAAATCCCGGAATCATAAACAAGACGATTGTATCCCGGGATTTAAGAAATACAAATTACTTATTGCGCTTTGAATACATTTGAACAAAATTATTATAATGAAGAATCTTATTATGTTTTCAGAGTTCCCAACCTACTAAAACAGTTTTTCTCAATTTCTCAATGACAGCCTGGAGTTTGGGAATTGGTGGTGTGACACCCCCGTGCCTTGGAAAGCACATTAAGCCGTTGGTCCTGCGCCAGATCCATCTCCGGTCGTGTCGGGTTGCCATCCCATCCGAATATGAGAGTGATGGAAGAGGGAAGTGCACCTGTGTTCGCGCACGCACTTGTGCACTATAATATGTCCCGCGCCGATGGCTAGTATCGGTTGAGTATGGCCGCCATGGCCGAAATCGGTCAGTAGGACTACATTTAAGTAAACAATAAAACAAACAATGGTACAATGTCCAAGGTACTTTTAACGTAGTTCCTATAAGGTTAGACTAGTCACTTTTGGGTTTCGGTGCCCATGACTAAGAGATAATGCAATGTTTGTACATTATATTTTGTAAAATTAAAAATGTAAGGGCAACCAAATCAGAATAGTCATTAATTGGTTTGTCTTAAAAGATATATGTTTAGAAATACGTCAAGACATTTATGTATGGAACTGATGTTAGAGGCCTACGTTATGTTGCCTGAAATAAAAATAAAATGGGTTATTATTAGATATATCATCAATATCAACATACACCCGCGAGCAATAATCTAGCACCACTACATCGTGCGTTGCTCAAACTCGACTAAAGCAGTTTTCAGGTCTTGTATTGACGCTGGAGCTGGACATCTTTCTCGTACCCGTCTTCAGCTCGTCCCACATATGTTCAATCGGATTCAAGTCAGGACTGAGGGCTGGCCTGGCCACTCTACTGTGGAAAGGAGTGATGAGGATTTTCTGAAATTCCTTCAGGAACGGGAAAAAACGGGATATGCGCGTACGAAGCAGGCGAAAACAACTTTATAATTAGTGTCCGACCGAAACTAATTTTGACGGCCGAAACCGTTAAGTGTCAGTTTCGGCCAAAACCGGCACCGAAAATTTCTTTTTTTTGACTTAATACTGTGATATAAAATTGAAGGAGCAAAGAGCGCGGACGCAACGTAACGACAGACCGTCTCAGTACACGGGACATATCCGATCACATCGGAAATCGTGAGATGAAAAAGAGCGATTAGCATTTGGTCAGTAGTTTTTATTGTATCTATATAAACGTTGTTTATTATTATTATTTTACTAGCTGACCAGGCAAACTTCGTACCGCACGTAATAATAATTGTCATGCATGAAACAGGGAAACTCCAAGTTGATTCCGCAAACTTCCAACGACCTGGCCTTGCGATTTATTTATGGTTATCGTAAAGGATTTTTTTTTTTTTTTTTTTTTTAAGGATGGGAAATCATCAAATGACTTCTTCCGCTCTGGGCGGAGCGGAAGGGCGTGTCAGACTCTTACTGACTAAAACCCATCCGTGTTCCTTCTAAAGCCCTTTGCGTTCCAGGGCCGCGGTGACTCTTTCGAACAAATTCCGCAACCCTGGCAGGCTCTGGCCCTAGCGGGCCCCATCTTTTATGCTGACATCTCTTTGAGGCGCGCGTGAAACACAACGCGCCATCGACCCGAGCCTGATGGTGATCGGACGGCGAGCCACCCAATGCTCGCCGTCCGCAGGCCCGCGCCTACGGTGGCCGGGGATCGCCCTGCGACTCCCGACGCCCGGGGCGTCTTCTCCTGTTGCGGCGGTTGGGGCGAAGGCCTTGTCTTTCCCTCGCGCGGCCCGCCTCCTCCTTCGCTAGCATTACTGCTTCGCAGAAGGAGGTGACCGCTTCCCAAGCCTCCTCGCTCCGGACCATGGATTCAACCAGGGCCGGACGCGAGAGGTTGCCGCCGCCGATCGCCTCGACGAGGACACGGCGGTGCTCAGCCCAAGCAGGGCAGATCTCCACCGTATGCTCCACCGTGTCCTCCGGGCGATCCTCACAGTGCTGACACCCGGGCGTGTCCTCCCGCTTAATCCGAAACAGGTATCGTAAAGGATACGCACGGTAACTGTAGACCCTTAAAAAAAAAAAAAAAAATCGAACGGTAAATCCGTTGGAATCATCGGTATACGTGAGATCAACAACATCATCCTCTCCTTTGTATTTTCCCTTGATGATCATTGGCTCGATGACGTTATTCATTAGCTTTTTCACAGCCAGTCTCGTTCCATTGCACAGTATGATGACAACTGATCCTGCTTTTAATTGTGTTAGTCCAGGCAAGGCAGTTGACTTTGTCGTCCTGGTTTATAACTGTGTCAACTGATTTGAAGGATGACAACTCTCCCGGAAGAAAATTCTGAATGGTGTCGCATTGAGATTATCGACATCTTTGTTTTTCGCCACCAATATTTCTGGTTTACACAGCCAATTATGGTTATTGAACTCTTGTACTATGTCCGGAAATACACTCAGAACAAGCTCCTCTTTCGAGACTGTGAAGTGACAGAATCTGTAGGTAATATGATGAATCCGGTCGAGGTGTGAACTGCGACTTCACCATTTTCAATGTCTAACAATTGCTTCGAAAACACAACTGTAATTTGATCTTGTTGCAAAAAAAACTCACATGTCAGTTGTCAACTGTAGTATCTTTACGTGCCGCCACAAATTTGATGATTTTAGGCACGCGTTTAATTCGTTAGCAACAGTTGGTTGGGGAATAACTGGAAGAGTCTGACAAAAATCACCTGACAACAGAATCATGGCTCCACCGAAAATGTTTTGGTTGTCACGAAGATCTTTCAACGTTCTGTCCAGTGCCTCCAGTGACCTCTTGTGGGCCATCCTGCATTCGTAAGAAATGATCAATTTGCATACCTGTAGAATCTTCGCCATTGCGCTGTTTTTGGCGATGTTGCAAGCTGGTGTTTCGTTGATTTGTATGTTCAATGGTAATTCTAAGGCAGTTCGTCCGCCTTCTAACAAAGTTGCAGCTATTCCAGTTGAAGCCAACGCTAAGGCTACTTCATTTAGCGATCTGATCCTCGTCAACAGCAATGAAATAAGGAACGTTTTACCAGTCTCTCCGGGAGCATCAAGGAAGTAAATTCCACCAGATCCAATGTTCACAGCTTCTATCAAAGTATCGTACGCAATCTTTTGTTGTTGATTCAATTGTGGAACATTTGTACGAACTGTTTCGGCCAATGCTTCATTATCGTACACGCAACGATGTCGGACCACGAACATTGACTAACAACAATCGAAGATACTAAAATTCGTCGTTATTTGGATGTTCTGTGCAGATGCGACCTAGAGCGTCTGAAGCAAATAAATTTGGATGTCCTTCAACTGGTGTTCCCTGTTTCGATTTTGAAGACGCGTTACAAGTGTAATAACGTGGCATTATGCATAAAGCAAAGTACCAGCGAGAACATCTGTTTGACAAACTGAGAAGAAACTCGTTCATGTGGTAGACGGTGGACGTGCCGCTCTGTCCACCGCGTTCTCTTGATTGAAATACACTCGTTGTCCATTTTCTAGATGAACTGCCAAATGGACTACTGTAGGGTGTTTTTCGTGGATAGCAAATGAAAAGATGCGCCAAATTGCTCCGTTGCTGCTACAACATAGCGATCCATCTGATACTGAGATACTTCGTCATTTGCATTTGTTACAGCGAAGATGGCCATATTATTACATATGTACTTTATCGACTTGACGGAGTTACAATTTTCCAACATTGATGAGAGCCTCAAAAGCTCTGGACAATATTGGTGAGTATGGCATAATCCAAAGATTGTCTGCATCAAAATCTTGACCTTTTACCTTCACAACCACCGATCACTCATTGTCCGCAACAATGGAACTGGGTTAGTAAAAAAAATCAAAATAATTCCATAGAGAATGACTTAAAACCAAGGGCATTTGTAACTTTGTAATAAAATAATAGTGAAGTACATTTTACTATTTTTCTGACATGGTTTAGGAGACGGGTAACTACGGAACCCTACACTGTGCGTGGTCCGATACGCACTTGGCCGGTTTTTGAAGGAACCAATTGTCTCAGTCGCCTGGAGAAGGAAATTACTTGGAATATAAGCTCATATTAATGTGTGTTTGTGTTTTGATATGATGAGTAATAGGAATACGTAAGTTAATACATAGGTACTTTCTATGAATGACTGAATAAGGAAAACCAAAATAATATTTTATTGGTGCACGTATGTATTTCTAATTAAGCGGTAATATTTAATTTAGGTTAGTTTAAAAGCCGAAACTGCCATACAATAAAGGTCAAAAACCAGTACAAGACATTTCTGGCTTTGCTATAAATCAACACTCGGGTCATTTTGTTACGAATGCGAAGGATTTATACTGGACTCCATAATCATTTATTAAAAAAAAAACATGCGAGGCAGTTTTTGGGGACTGTCGATAGAAGTGAAAACTAAGCGAAAGTTAAAGCGTTCGGTGACGATGACGTGTGTTCCATGATTTTTGTTCACCCAAAGCGTTCGGTGACGATGACGCGAGTTCTATGATTATTGTTCACCCAAAAAGTGCTCAACGCGTCTAAAGATGTTTTCACTTCAAAACATATCTGCTCGATGACGTGCTGAATATGATTGAATTGGCATTATCGTCATAGAATGTGGGTAAGTAACGCAACAGTACTCAACATCATGTACCAAGCCTTTTCCCAACTATTTTGGGGTCGATTTACGAGCTAAATCACAATTAATATCCGTGTTTATAAACTGAACTACTTCACTTAACTTTACTTAATATCGCTAGCGCTCGCTTAGCATTCACTGGTGTCACTTATTACACATCCAATTAGGAGGAAATTAGGAACATAAAATCGAGGGTTATTAAAACCCCAATGAATCAAAGTTTGTTATTCATTTCAGTTTGACTTCTAACAACTGTTGAACGTATTTATTAATAATTATAATCCCGTATAATTGACAGTATAACAAAATAATAAGTTACTTTACTGTTTTAAATTAATAAGTTCACAATGTATAATTTTAACATGGTTATAATCATTTTGGACATTGTTAATTTCTTGAAAAGTGTTCGAAATGTACTGACATCGGAAGTTGAAATAATAATAATACTTTTAATAATTTTAATTGAAATAATATCTGCTGCGATATTGTACGTGCTATTTATGGCAGTCATTATGAAGTGCTGTCGGACTAAACACAGTGCACTAGATACTTCGGACACACCAACGAGTCCACAACTCAAACCCGAATTATCAACGAACGATGTAAGTTTGTAGTTTCCTAATTCTTTACTACTACTAATTACTAATAATACTAATCTATCTATATAAAAGAAAGTCGTGTTAGTTACACTATTTATAACTCAAGAACGGCTGAACCGATTTGGCTGAATATTGGTGGGGAGGTAGCTAAGAACCAGGAGACGGACATAGAATACTTTTATCCCGTTTTACTACAAAACGCAACAAACAGAAAAATGAAAAATATATCAGTCAAAATACTATCATTCTAACCGTTAATTTTTTTTAAATGGTATAACAAAACGCAACTGACCGCTAAACGTAATGTTATCTGTGGTTAAGTATGTTTGAAAATATTACAATTAGAAGTTTTGAAGTTGACCGGTTGATGCGTTTGTTTCGAGTTTCTATTAGCTTATCGTGCCAATATTATCATTAACAATGCCGCGACCAAGAACACGGCAAAAATGTATTCTGAGGCGGTACGAAATTCGCCGGGACCACTAGTAACTAATATATTGCTAATGTAATATTATAAATGCGAAAGTTTGGATGGATGGATGTTTGTTACTTAGTCACGTAGGGACGGCTAAACGGAGCTTGATGAGATTTGCCAAAGAAGTAGATTATAGTCTGAAATAACACATTATAAAATAAAAATAAAATAGCCTTTATTGCTGCTAAATGCCTACTTACTAAAACTAAGTTGATTTAATCATAATTCTTACTTGCATTTGAATTATCGGCAACTGGATGTTTGTGTAGAACAGCTTGTCTGCCGACAAGTCTCTTGCGTTAAGCAGTTGCTTAACGCAAGAGACTGGTCGGTCCATACCAGACCAGCTATTTTTTTTAATCTTTCCATGTTTTGATTTGTCTACCTCTATTTCTTTTGCTATCTCTAGGATACCGTTATGTGACTAACTTAGTCCATTTCTCTTTACTTTCTCTTAACATATGTTTTGTGCATCGCCAATTTAGCTGTCTGTAGCTGTGTGCATTTTAAAATTTTGTTTAATTTTTAATTTCTTGCTTCACACCAAGTGTGCATTTTGTACCTAAAATACTCCTTTCTATTGCTTTTTTGGATATCATCTAAAAATTAAGGTGATATAGGATCTCCTTGGCGTACACCTCTATAAATAGGAAAAAAAAACAACGGGTCGCACTCCGGGAGTGCCGGCAGAAGTGAAAACTTGAACATTAACGTTGTGCATTTTTAGCTAGTCTATACTATTATACTATACTATAATACTATCTATAATAATGTAATAAAGCTGAAGAGTTTGTTTGATTGTTTGAACGCGCTATCTCTGGAACTGATAGCCGGATTTGGAAAATTCGTAAATGATAGCCACATTTATGAGGAATGCTATAGGCTATTTGGGAACGGGGAAAAAAGGAATATGCGTGGACAAAGTCGCGTGCAAAAGCTAGTAGATTTAATAAATAGTAGTAGTATTCGTTTGGTTCAGGTCGAGTGCCGATACAGAAACGCTTCTTCATTCCTAGTTTAAAATCTAATATTCAGACAAATTCATAATGAATAATATTTTTCAGATTGCCGAGCCGTACTACCTGAACATGACGTGTAGGAAAGAGTGTGAACTGGAAATCAACCAACAAGAACAACCAATCTATGAGGAAGTGTATGAACTTGTAACTATACGAGTTCCTAAAGGCCGCTGAATTTGCAATAAGAGCAGTCGAATGAAATGCACGGGGACACAACTCTCTAGTTACATACATCGCTTCAACCGAAACTGAACCAAACCTGGAACATGTCACTGACTTTGTGCATTAATCGGGCCGTCACGATACTGTGGCTAATTTCTTTACGAATATACTGTGACTTCGAAAGTTCCTTAACAGAAATCATTAGAAAATTCTTATAATTTATTTGATACGTGATGATTTCTGACCATGATGGAATTTGAACATGATAATATTAAAAAAAAACCTTAATATTGAGTCTAAAGTAAAAAGGACACAAAGGCAACAGTATTATTTATTATTATACTTTGACTTCACGTTCATGATACCTTCTGGGTACTTATATAATACGAAGTTCATGCGAAGGAAGCCCCGAGTACATCTAGTCGCTAATAGAATGAGTAGATCCCAAAGTGACCTGAGGTTCTAGACATACTCGTAGTACCATTCTAATAGCGAAAGCGACTGTCAAACGGCCTATCCTCTATATGAAATTTAACCAATAGTCTTTTTAAATATTGTATGAGAGTTGGAGTTTGAATATTTGAGTTACAATATATTCAAAATATTGATGAAAAATTTGTCGTTTTAATTACGTCTTTACAATGAAAATCCTCGTATTGATTGCGAAAACAATATTGTATCTAAGAATCTATAGCAATAATACAAGCCTATTCTTGCAAATCTATTAATATCCGCATCTAGGAAATCAATTCCTGCTCCATCCCTGCATCCTTAAAGGGTTTGCAGGTTGGAGGGGTGAACAGGGGGAAAATTATTTGTACTAAAATCAGCGCAGACGAAGAAGCGGGCGAAGCGCTAGTTAAATTTATGCTAAATATTTAAAGCATTTTATATACAACACACATCACGGATAGTCCCCATAGGCAGAGGTGTAGGTCCCCAAGGTAAAGGTTTTTCCTAGTTTTGGGACCACAACAACAACAACAACATACTGAAATGAAGTTACGGATAAGATAATTATTGCACGGCCTGTCATGCAGTCGAAGTGCGGGTCACATAGCGTGGCAAGCAAACATCAAAGACATTATCCGACGCGCTCTTGTCGCTTTCGGCGTTCCAGCCGTTTTAAAACCCAATGGCCTGGCACGCAACGATGGCAAGCGACCGGACGGTATGTCTTCATTTCTATGGAAATGGAAATAAACCCACGGATTGGTAGGCCTTTATTGTGGGACGCTACTTGTGTCGATACTCTTGCGCCATCTCATCTTCCTAGCTCATCGTGCTGTGCTTGTGCTGCCGCTGCGGCTGCTGAGAACCTCAAAAGGCGGAAATATTATAACCTAGTTGGCAATTATATTTTCAAGCCCGTTTGGGATTCAAACTCTTGGACCGTGGGGTCCGAGTGCTCATGCGTTATTTAGAGAACTTGTTAAACGCTTAGTTGAAACTTCGCGTGACCTTGACTGTGTTCAACCTCGTAAAGAAGATAAGCATTGCCATACAACGTGGCAATACCGCCAGTCATTTGACCTCACTTCCGGTCGACAGCGATGCGTACAAATTTTTTGGCGCTATATTTAGTTGGGAGTTTTAGTTTTATTTTAATTTAAGTTTGCATGGTTAGATTAGTGTTTAAAATATAACAGATAATTTTCGTAAATATGAGGTCACTACGTATAATAAACTTAGTCTTATTTCGCTGTTTATGTTTAAGTCTCTTGTATAAAAGGCGAGTCTATTATCATCATTCGGGTATAAACCCAAACTTGCCGAAAAAGGGCACAATGTTTTGTTGTAGGAAACCGCTGACTATGGCAGTTTCGTAGAAATTATACTAATGGTAACGTAAAACACTGGGGACTGAGGAAAACCACAGGATTATTCCGGAAAGCGCAATCGTCTCTTTGACATATGACACGTAATCAAGCAGACACATAATAATAAATGGAGCAATGAATTGTAATTTCCTTAATACTACAGGTGCGATGTAAAGCGTGTTATCAAATTAGTGTTGGACACATTTACACACAGGTTTGCAATAACCGAATCGACTTATTTTGGCTTGGAACCCATTTATATCAGTGTTCATTTTATAAGGATTAAAATGAACACTAATATAAATGGGTTCCAAGCCAAAATAAGTCGTTTGACAAACGTTTGTTTGTCGTTCCGCCAAACGAAAACGGTTTTGGCGGGGCAAAACTGTGGAAAAATCTGTGCCAAAATCCGTTCTGTTTCTTGCTTAGTAAGAAGGGTAGTGTAAATTATGTCTTTCTTACTTCTACGCTGTTGTTTCCTGATCAATTTCGTTGCGGGACCCAAGACAGTTCAAACGTTTCTTCGGGAATCGTCGAGCTTTATTGACTTTGCGATTTTCTGGTGGATGCCGCTGTAGATTATGACTCTCAGGATTTTCAATAATTGGGATTGTCGGCTTGGTAATATAATTTTCATCCGGTAAGCAGGTGAGAGGTCTATCTATATCTATAGGTTACTTGGTATCTTAGACTATCATTAATATGAATGTCTGGATGTTTAGATGTTTGAATATACCTCACGCCTAAACGCTGAAATGGATTTTGATCAGATTTGGAAAACGGGTAGACAATGACCACGATTACGACGCGACAGGATAGTTTTATGTCGGTAGTGCATTCCTGTGACATACCGAATACACCACACTATATTTAAATAACATTTTCTTGATTTTTTCTTCCTCTTCTGAATACCAACCATTTTGTTGGTAAGATGTTTTAGTAGGTACGTGACCCGCTCCGGCTTCGCACGGGTGCAATTAATATGACACGCGATTTTGACCATTATATTTATACACAGTAACCTTCCTCATTTATCCTTTCTACTTGTGAAAACTGTATGATCAGTTGGTGTGTTCGGAAGAAATAAGGGGAGAAACAGATAGAGGCAAACAACTACTTTGTTATTATGTTATTTAGAGAAGAGAAGAGATTAGAGATATTTCTTGTTGGTCTAGTGGTCTAAAACCGTGACTGTTGAGTGTGAGATCCTGTGTTCAATTCTCGGGTCGAGCAAAGTATTATTTGCGTTTTTCCACAGAGAACATATCAGAAGCAATCCGAAGATTGGAAGTCAGTGGTGAGGTAACTCAGTGCCTCAGAAAGCACGCAAAGTCGTCGGGCTTGAGTCTTATCTTTCACCGATAGTATTGGATTGCCTTCCAAAGAGTGAGAATAAATAGAGATCTGTGTTTGCGCACACTCTTATGCACAATAATACCTTCAGCATATTTGGTCGATCTTCTCTCCTTCTTTAATAGGTTGGCCATTTTTGGTTGGGTGGTTTATGACGCCGAATAAATATGAAATTATTATCTGCTCATCTGCCAATTTGTGTAGGCTGAAGTGACATTTATTGGTAGGCGTACGATAATTTGATATCCCAATATACCTTGATAGGTAGCTACTTGTTTTTCTGAACATCTGTGTTGCCGGTAAATTCGGAAAATGCAAAAATTATGTTGGTGTACATCAAAAAGTTTCATCACATCATCTATATTAATATTATAAAGTTTGTTTGTTTGTTTGAACACGCCAATCTTTGAAACTGCCACTTGGATTACGAAAATTATGAAAAAAAACGAGAACGGGAAAAAACGGGATATGCGCGTTCGAAGTCGCGGGGAAAAGCTAGTCATAATATAAAACAAAATACCCCCTCCGAGTCTGTCTGTCTAAACGAGATAGACTCAAACACTCTTCTCCAAGGGATGATATTAAATTGTTAATGTTTTAATATGTTTGCCCCTAGTATAGGAAGTATGTTCCTTTCGCGGCGATGTCGAGATTTCTAAAGTGTAGTGCCGCCACATGAAAAACTAAGAAGCCAAATTTGTACAGCATCAAAAAGAACCGCAACGCCATCTTTCCTGTCAGCGATGAACTACCAACGAAATCCCGCACAAGCAAAGTTAAGCGATTTGAACATATACAACAGTCCGAATATTGACTATGGGGCAGTTGCTCACCAGACACAACCGTCTGGTCGGTGGATCCTTCCTTTTCAGTGAAGGTATGCGGCTCTTCACTCTCTGTTCCGCATACCTCTAACCCACCCTGGCGTAACGCTAACTATGCTGACATCAATGAACAGCTCTTTGTAGGATGTCCTTTTTGTACTATTGATAGGCACGCATTTGACCACTATCTCACCAGATGGTAAGCGATGATGTGATCGAAGATGGAGCACGCTTGCCTAGAAATAACTTCACATTCACTCTTGACTTAAAGACTCCCAGGTTGTAGCTATCAGGAAATACAGACTCTGGCAGGGAATTCCAGTCCTTAGCTATCCGCACAATGAAAGTGGGTGGGATGTCTACCATGTATCAGTTGCGTATCTGTCTTATCTGGCCTTAAGTTCCAAACTGAAAAAGTAAGAAAAGTAGATTAGTAAAAAACAATACACATAATTTATTAATGTGATTCTCAAAGGTATAGGGACTTAATATAAAAAAAAGCCTAAAGAAATAAAAAAGGTTCTTCTAAATTACATTATTGGTACTAATTGCAAAGTTACAGGTTACAGAAAGTTTTATATCGGCCACTGACTTGTAAAATTACTTGAACTATACATAGGTACTGTTACGAGCTTGGGGTTCGTGACAATAAAAACAGCCGATTGAATAACCAAAATGACACTTTAATTTAAAAACACTAATTACAACTTTAAACTCACTAATTATTAAACCCCACTTCACTACTGATCACTTTATTCGCACTTGAAGATCGCTTCCGAAGTATTCGCTTGTATCGCAAATTCAATACTGACTCGGTCGCGGACTACGCACTCCTTATATAGGACAGTTAGTTCTAGAAACTTCTATTCTCGAAACATCTGGAATGTACTCGTAACTACCGCTGCCGACTGACCAGATATCGAGAAGTGTAGAATGTTCTGGCAAAGAAATGTCTAGAAGGTACTTGACTCTACTAGTCCTGCTACTCGATACTAGATGGCGCTAGTTACTACTAGCGCCATCTAGTATCGCAAGAATTAATGTCGGGTACATTTATTTACTACTTAATGTACCCGACATTAATTCTTGCGCGTAACAGTACATAAAAAATAATTTAAAAGAGTCTTAATTAAAAACTGATTCTTAATTATAAGTTGGGTATAATTGGTGGCCAGTTGGTAACTGTTTTGATAGAAAAGAAAAGAAAGAGAGAAAAAAAGTTTATTTACAACAAGCATAACGCATACCAAAATTTACAAAAGTTGTGCAAGTTGGGAAGATACGCGTCACATTCGCGCAAAGCGGCCATCGCTCAGCATAATGCTAGACTCGTGTGCGAGACAGAGCCACAGCGCTGGTTTTCAGCGACAACCGGCGTTGACAGAATGACGTCGATCGGGGCAGCATAAAAAAGTTATTAAAACGAAATAAATAAACAAAAAATAAATATAATATGAATGAAAAAAGTTTTTGCAAGAAAATATTTCTTTACTTCATTGGCTTTTCTTTGAACAACTAAACATAGAACTCGTGTGCAATGAAGTCACAGTCTACTGACGTCATTAGTGTTTCATGCACGTCGCGTTGTATTATTATGACGCATTAAGCATTTGTATGAGACATCATGAAAGGCAGCAACAGACGTGCGTGATAGTTTGAGGGTAAACAGGATACTAAGATAATGCAGAACAATCATTTTTGTCCCCGGATTATTGCAATCACCGCCAGTTTATAATAAATCGCGTAAGATTGTGTAAACACTAAAATTTGGATAGGTGTTATTGTACTCGAAATAATCAATTCACAATACATGGATAATTTATAGCATTATGATTATGTATAACAATTTTACAGTGTTGGCAACAATCCGGTGCCATTTATAAAAGGGACATTTACTGACTGGGACATCGAAGCATATCCGAAAGTAGACATGTTTGTGATTTGGCATGTTAATAGATAGGTAGGTTTTATTCGCGCCCATAAAATCTACACACATTCACGTGATAAATAAAAATGAAGTGTATGTTGGTGTTGTGTTGTAGAGCTTTTTACTAAATGCGTATGAAGGTACATACGACTAACTTCTGCCAGCGGCTTCACCCGCCTGAATGTCGGAAATTATGTCAAGGGAACATACACAAGTTTAGGTTCTACTACAGACTATATTATGTATTACTCTCTGTGCCAAATTTCATTCAGATCTGTTCAGCCGTTCTGGCGTGTTTGAGTAACACACATCCATGTATCCATTAATACAAAAAAAGTCCGAATTTGAAAAAAAAAAAATCTGTTTGTTCCGGTTAACTCCAAAACGGTTAGACGATTTTGACGGCGCACTTTCGGCTGATAACTAATGTTATAAGGAGAACCTACGCTACTTTTGTTTTAGAGAATGGATTAGAATTCCGTACAAAAAATTAAAGCCATGAAAATATATGTCACCGTAAAAAGGCAAACACCGTAAGATTGTAAAATATCGTGTGAAATTGTAAACAATTTTTTCTAAATAAGACACGTATATATTTGAAACTATTGAATTTGGATGGGATTTATTGTAAATAAAACAATTTTTAATATATCGAGAAATTATAATGTAATCGAGATTTTTTACAATCTTACGATGTCTGCAATTTTTCGGTGACATATATAGTTCTCTTGACTGATTTCGGCCATGGCGGTCACCCTTATCGAAGACTAGCCATCGGCGCGAGACATATTATAGTGCCCAAGTCTGTGCGCAAACACAGGTGCACTATCTCTTCCATCACTCTCATATTCCGATGGGACGGCAAGTGAGAGATCTGGCACAGGACGAACGGCTAAACGTGATTTCCGAGGCACGGGGGTGTCACACCACCAACTTCCAAACTCCGGGCTGTCACCCCGAAATCTCTAGTGGAAAAACCCAATAACACTTTTTTCCCGACCTGGGAACCGAAATTCGAACCCAGGGCTCCACGCTCGGCAGTCGAGCTTGCGACCGCGACACCAACGGAGCAGTCGAATATATACCTATATAACGCGGCCAAAGTCGCGGGCAGGAGCTCGAAGTGAAATAGAATAACGAAAATAAAAATAAAAAAGAATTTTACGGCTAGAGGGGGGACAATTTTACCCAGAAACGAATTATTTCTTGAATAAACTTGTCAGTTGATTGAAAAATTTGCACTCGGTATAATGTTTGTGTATGACGCGGTACATAAATAGGTCAGTGACCTGTTTCATCCCACATGTTATACCACCGGAGATGAGTATGTAATATTAAGTGACTGGTAACTAGAACAGAATATCAACGACTTCGGTGACATAAATTGGGATGTCGTTAATAACCTAGATTCAAAGTTGGGAAACATTCTGAATGTGATGAGGATAGGAATTAATTTTGATTTATTAATGATTCTGTTACGTGATTCGGTTATTGTAATTTTGCGACTGATAGATCATTGGTTGAGGTGTTGTTGCGAAATTGGTTCGAAAGAGTCACTGCGGCCCTGGAACGCAAAGGGCTTTAGGAGGAACACGGATGGGTTTTTGTCAGTAAAAGTCTGACACTCCCCTTGGCACCACCCACAGCAGAAGGAGAGATAAGGCTGGCACAGGAATGTGAGGAATGGTATAAGAAAAGACAAGCGTATGTTCAGCAGTAGTGGACGAAGTCGGGCTGCGGATGAAATACCTATACAACGTGAAACAGAATAAACGCAATACCTTTAAAGGGGTCATGATACTCATAATTATAAACAACTTTTACTATGGGACCAACACTGAATTCGCGAGAAAAAGGACTACCCTTATAAATTTCCGCGCTCACAACTCGACAAAATTTACCTACTGAACAGTTTTTTTCTCGCGATTTCGGTGTTGGTCCCATGGTATGATGAGTACAATGACCCCTTTATAGGTATTGCGTTTATTCTGTTATACGTTGTGGAAGGTACACCCACATTTCGCCAGTGATGTTAAGTTAGGAAGGAGCCTATTGGCATTTACTGGCGATCTCAGAAGCAGCCTAGAGTCTGCATTAATATGCAGACTCAAGGCTGCTTCTGAGATCGCTCAATAACACTTAGGTCGAACCAAGAATCCAACTAGCCTTTGTGGTCAGCCGTAGCGCTTGACAAAAATAGACCGACGAGCCAATCCACCTATTACTAACTATGAATCTACACGATCTTCTATCTGCTTCATCTATTTATTATGTACATATATGTCGTGGCCATATCGTTAAATTTGGCCATTTCATGATGTGGCCGAGGTTAGTTTTGGTAAGATTTGAGGGAGGTATGTTTGGGGACACCGCATACATACCTAGTTGACGCCTGCCACTAATAAAAATGATACCAATTTTATTATGGCGGTATAATGTGTAGGTACGGAACCCTCGACGCACGAGTTTCGACTATATTCGATAAGTCATTATTTTTTATATCGCTGAATGACACGTAATAAGGGTTATTTTAATCAAGAAAAAAATCACAGTTTCAGAAAGCCCACGAGCAAGAGCGACGCTGCGGGAAACAGCTATAACAAATAACTACTAAATTATTTATGAAAACAACGGTAAAGTAAACACCTCGGATTAATTTAATTGTCTCCAGAATTTGTTGTTTATTAAGGGTCTCTGTAGATGTTCCGATGGGCGCAAAAGTTTCAAAACAGAGAAATATTATGTTTTATTGTCCATGACCTTTCAAACGGGCTTTGAATGAGCTAAAGTAAACTCAAGTGGGGTATTTTGTCCGAATAACAATCTCCATTTGTTTGATCAGCACGCTTGTACAGTCAAAGGCATAAATATGTGGCAACTAGTATCTAAACCGATTTTGTTTGCGTGGACTGATTAAAAGACGACCCCTCAAACGTATTTTTTTCTTTACATGCTTTTTCAAGCCTGTTTAGCTTAGTTGGCTTTCGTTTTAAAATTCCATAAATACGATCAAACTAAGAATAAGCACTTCTAAAGTCGGTGATCCGATAAAAAATATTTTGAACAACAATTTTCTCGATCTATTGTACATATAAGTATGGAGATGGAGGGGGGCTCGTGGCTAAAGATTAAAAGCAGCACGATTCGATCTTCAAGGTAATGCAACCATAAAGACCTCAAGTTTGTGTCGTGTATGGGTGACTGTCGATAATATACCAATTACCGATATGTAAAAAAACAAGCGTACAAATAACTGTTAAGAATAGTTCAGACCTACGCGATATTCTCTGCCCTTTTATTCAGAAATTTACATCTTGAAAAAACGCAATGCAAGAGGCAGTATGTAAGGAGCGAAGCGGGTACACACATACATACATACAACATACTACCCGTTAAGTGTCCAGATCGCATTTAGCCCCACTAATGAAATTTGCCCCAAGTACAAACAATCAATGTAATGTTTACATGACGTAAAATATTCAGGCGTACTTACTCTAAAAGATTACATACCGAGTAGACCTCTGTCCTATGTGACAAGGGATAATTAATTGCTATTTTCATTGATTTACTGTTAGAAAACAGCTGAATTACTTTCACTATTTTTAACAAGCTCTTCGCTACCGTAGCGTGGTATTATGGAGGTATGCGGAACAGAGAGTAAATTCCCGCACACCTGCATTGGAAATGGCAGGATCCTCCTGCCAGACGGTTTTTGTGTCTGATTGCAACTACCCGATAGTTGAATAGAATAGAATGGAATGGAATAGAATGGAATGGACTGGAATGGAATGGAATGGAATGGAATGGAATGGAATGGAATGGAATGGAATGGAATAGAATAGAATATTTATTTTTGCGTAAAATAGACGATAATTTTCAAATTCGGACTGTTGTATATGTTCAAATCGCACGGAGAACTTTGCTTGCGCGATGCAGGATTTCGTTGTTAGTTCGTCGTAAATGGCGCTGCGGTTCTTTTTGTTGCCGTTAAAATTTCGCTTCGTAGTTTTTCATGTGGTGGCATTGATGCCGCTATTGTATAATCATTAATTAATTGTTGATTGAGGCATTGAATTTACAAATGGGCTGAGTGCTATAACATAATCAATGAAATATTGAATAAGTATATTAGCTGTAAAGCCAATACCAGGCTGTACCAGGTAAACCGACAGTTTTGTCGGGAGCAGGAGCTCTTTATTGAGTCGAGTTCAAAGACAAGAATAGGACCAAGACTAAGACCTAGACTATGACTCCCTAGCACACCGAGTGCACACTCTTTTATAAAACGATATCCCACTCCACGACAACTCTGTCCGCTGGCGTACGGAAGTACGTCACGTGTTTACTTGATACGAAACACTAAAATGAGCTTAATCTCATAACATTTACATTGTAAATTTATCAAATTGTAAAATAATAACTATCGTAAATAAACAATAGTGGTTTAACAAAGTAAATCGTTTTAAAAGCAGAATAACATGTCATCATTTGTATTGAAGAAGTCCAACGGTTCCTATTATTGAAATAAGTTGCCAAACATCAATTCGCATGTACACAGAGTACTTTATAAATCATGTTTTGATTTATTAGACAATATTTTATAGTAACAATCACTTAAATTAACAATAAGAAAACAAAACCATTATGTTTGCATAGTTTTTCAACTATCCTCAATTGTAATTGTTAACCAACTCCGACATGTTTATTATTTGTTTCAATATTTGTATTTAAATATATATACACGTGTTGCTGGAGAGTTTGTTGCGCCACTTTTTCTGTCCAACTCAAACACTAAGAAATGGTGACGGCGGGCGTTTAATGGGACCGATTTGATAGTTTTCACGTTCAAAAATTGCTGATACTTAAAGATACATGATATGTATATGATAATGATACTTAGAATATGCAGAATAAAAAGCGATTGATATTTAAATAATATCAATCGCTTTTTATTCTGCATATCGCACCTACCACTATTCTCTGCATCACCCAAAGTTTGAATAGTAGAGAATGCCTAGGGCGTCCACCTCTGTACATTTGGGTGCTTAAAGTGTTAAATAAATAATCAATCAATACGGCCCATTTGTAAATTCTATTTTCTTAAGTATCATTATCATATACATATCATGTATCTTTAAGTATCAGCAATTTTTGAACGTGAAAACTATCAAATCGGTCCCATTAAACGCCCGCCGTCACCATTTCTTAGTGTTTGAGTTGGACAGAAAAAGTGGTGCAACAAACTCTCCAGCAACAAATCTAAATACCTATTGTAGGCAAAGCCATCATCAATAAATAAATAAAACATTTTCTTCCCTGTCGTGTCAATCATCGCGTTATCATAATAATAACAAAAAGAAACATTTTCATCTCTTTTGTTATTGCATAAAAAAGAAGGTAAATTCAACAAACAAACTTACGCAATTATAATAATAAGTTACAAAATCCTTTGCTTCCAGTCAAATCGTCCTAAAAATCTTTTATCAATCAGTGTCTAGGGAGCTACGAGATTCATTGATAGAATGTCTACGACATCCGTGCTACCCTACGTCACATCGCGCTACGACGCTACGCCGGCCACACGCCTCGTAGCGGCGACTGCTACGAGCTTTCGTAGACTTCCGACGCGGTCAAATAAAGTTTCGTTCGGAATTTCAGATGTTTTTAGTGATTAAAATGGTTATAGGATTAATTAAATAATTAATATTTCTACTAATATTTGTAGTGTTGTGGTGTGTTGTGCTTAGTTTCATTAGAAAAATAAATGAAATACATGTTTTTAAATTAAGTGAATGGTGTTTGTTAAATGAATAAATAAAGTTGATAAAAATAGTCAAATTAATATTATCTGTGTAAGTCTTTGTGTTATAAAATAGGCTACATTTTAATTAATAAGTCAAGTGAAGTGTCCCAAATCTTAAAAGTATTGAAAACATCTGTTCCCGATAAGTAAAAATTAATTGAGTGTACATTATTAAATTACAGTTTCATATATGATCGATATACAAATTTAAAAAAAGTGTTATTACAGTGAATATAACGTCAGCCATAAAAGTGATGTCAGTAAAGATGTGAACTTTCAAAAGTTATTTTCAAGAAACTTTTACTACAAAACAATATCGATTAAAAAATGTATAGTATCAAAACATTGTGGTGTTAACAAAACAAAAATGACATAACATATCAAAAATGTTCCAAGACGCTCCCCCAGATGTAGAAACCGATTGCAACCAACAATTCTGGGATTACTTTAACATGGAGGGTACTTCGATAGTCAATGTGACAGAAGTGGTCGACACCACGATCCCTGCGCCGGAGCAGGGTTTCGTGGTGGGGGTATACAGCGCGCTATTGGTTGCCGGGGCAGTCGGCAACGTGGGCGTGTTCGTGTCGCTCGTGCGCTCGCGCAGACGTAAGTCACGCGTCAATCTGCTGATGACGCATCTGGTGGTCGCTGATATGATTGTGCTGTTCATTGTTATACCGCTGGAGGTATGTACTTTATTTTATTTTATATATAAAATGTATATGCCCTTGTTCCCTCTTAAACCTGCAAAGCTACTCCTAATTTCTGAATTAATAAATTGAAGTTGAACCCGTGTCAAACTCTATTTTTACTCGAATACTTGTGAAGCTGAGGTATTAAAGTAGGGTCTGAGATGTTCTTTAATACAAATTCGCAATTTAGAAATCTGCCCTTAGAGCACCCGTATGACGTCCAAATGGATGCAGTTAGTGAATTCACTAAGCGGCACACCCAATCTAATTTATCTCGAAAACCCAGAGAAACTAAATTCATTGGTGATATTTCATTAATAAGTACCTGTACCGTGTTAAAGATACAGAACAGATATCGCTTACAAGTAACGAATCATTTAGTTTTATGTTTTTACGTGTTACCTTTGTTGTATTGTTTTCTTTGTAAGAATATTTTGCATACCTTTGTATAAATGATAGTTCTTATAACTCAACAGACAGATGTGTTGCTGGGGAGTTTGTTGCGCCACTTCTTCTTCCCAGCTAAAACACTAGGAAGTGGTGACGGGCTGGCGTTTCGGGGGACTGTCTTTATGTAGAACTTTTACGTTCAAAAAGTGCTGGCACTCAGCCTAATTTGAATAAATGACTTTTGATTTTGATTTTGATTGATGTTGACATACATTTATATGGAACACTATTTTCTTTTGTATAACAGTGTTGGTCCCTTTCTGGAAGTTCTCCATATGCATTAGTAATTTGACCCTCTGGAATATTGCCAAAGTCACCCTGAATAATAATCGATGTAGTTGATATTTGGTGCGTCATACGTCGTTTGCGGTTCGAGCAATGATCTTACGTACTTTGCACTCGACTTTAGGTTTTCTGCATTTGGTAAGAGGCTTTGCTTTACTGGCCTTAGGCCTTAGGCAAAATGTACTCGATCGCGTTAACGTAAACGTTAGTGTAGTCAGTTTGCATAGAAAAAAAGCCTTACCGATATTGTCACCAGACGGTGCTTATCAAGCCGGTTGGTCACTGTAAAAACTTTCGGTTCGGTGAGCTTGAAGAGTGCATATCATCTTGATTGGATGGATTGACAGCCCTTGAAGTGGGCTGTCAATCCACACTTCACTTCATCTGGGAGTTCACGTTGTGATTTTCACAGAATACCACTACAGTTCCAATACAAATTGAAGTTAATGATATCTCGATCGAATACGTATAAAAGTGTGCACGTTGTGTGCACTCAGGGTAGGTACTGATCTCTTTCGTCTTTTTCGAATGCGAAAATCTTGCCATAACCAGAAATCTAGGAATCCATTTTATAATAACGTTTTTAAAGAAAATTTTCTTTTTTTCTGTGATGTTTGAGTACCAAGGTCAAGGAAATATGACGTCTTCTATCCCTTTTTCTCGACGAAATTCTGATGGCCTTCGTAGAAAGGCCCCAGGCTCGGAATCCAAGATTAAAAATTATCTCAGGAGTCTGAACAAAATAATTTTTAATAATGAAGAGTACTAAACTTCTTACGGTATGAATGTAATAAAAGGTCGGAAGGTCCGTAATGAAAATTAACCCTTGTAGAGAATTTGCGTGAAAAAAATGAAAACTTTGTTCACCTTCCTTCGTTTAGGCAACATTCTCAGAGGAATTTAAGTTTTGAACCACCTTAAGAGAATCAGTATATTTTTAAAACTCTTGCTTTACTGAGTGATTGAGTGACTGACAGACAAAGCACAGCCGATATTAATGGTCGTAGAAAGCTGAAGAGGATTTCCCAAAATTTTATACGAGAACGTGAAAAACCAGAATATGCGCGTACGAAGTCGCGGGCAAAAGCTAGTCATCTATAAAGCTGCTCATCGTGAATTTGTATGCAACAATGGGAAGTATGTAGGTCCCTTGTTGAATCAGGCCAATGCTAATTTATTGCCATTTGACACCTCGATTAACCATAAAGTAACTGTAGATATCTACAATCAATAATAACAGGCTATCATGCTTATCTAAGTTTGCACCAATATTACTGACATCCCACCGGGCTGGCTTATCCTTCGCTGTCCGTCCGTCCGTCTTTTCGTCCGTCTGTCTGCCAGCGGGCTGTATCTCAAGAACCGTAAGAGGTAGACGTTTGAAATTTTCACCGTTTGAGTATTTCTATTGCCGCTATAACAACAAATAAGAAACACATACAAGAAACGTGTTTTTTTTCGGTTTATGGTACGGAACCCTTCGTGTGAGAGTCCGACGCGCCCTTAGCCAGTTTTTTAACTCAGCTATAGCAAAACCAAGAAGAAGTGATTGTATGTTCCTCTGTAGTACCAAAACTATTCCGGGAATTTTGATGAATTAATTGTAAATCGATTTTTTTTAGACAATATTCCTATACCATGAAATATGATATTTTAAGTTTTGTGGTTACCTTTCTGTAGTCGAATGAAATCTCTTATGAATTTTCTGCCATGATCATTATCGTCTTATTATGGTAGTATGGTACTTTTCTTGTAATTTTTTTCTTTACTCAAAATGCAAAAATTTGGTATTGAAGTTTTGTTACGTTCTTATCTCTGAATGGTCAAATCAGACACCGGCTCATAGCGAGTGCGAAAAGCCTTCTGGTTTTAATACATGAAGGTAATTCAGGATTTAATCAAATTGCAGGTCGCAGCTATTTAGGTCAACCTTTTGGGTTTAAAATTTCAGTGGTTACTGTCATTTTAGCCGTAGTAACTTCGTTAAACCAAAGCCAACTGATGTGTGTCCTGCTCGCTTGCACATAAAATAATTTCCGGTCTTTTATTATATTTCCAGAATATTTATTCGCTGTCATGTGGTATTTTTTTGCTTACGTTCGCGTTTGAAAGCAAGAAAAGCGGCGACAAACGTGCTTTTCTATAGGGATACTTTTAGTTTTATATTTATAATTGTTGTGTTTATTTAATTTAATGACCAATAGTGTAAATGGGAATAAATGTAATGTAATTTAATTTTCCTTAATGTTTGTATTGTTATTGAGGAGCTCGTGGCTAAAGAAGAACAGCCGCACGGGTCGATCAAAGGTTAAGCAACGCTTGCCAAGGTTGGTCTGTGGATGGGTGACCATCTTAACTTATCGAGTTTCCTCCGTGCCTCGGAAAGCACGTTAAGCCGTTGGTCCCGGCTGTCATTTGTAGATCTTTGGCAGTCATTACGGAATGTCAGAAGCCAGTAAATCTGACTCCAGTCTTGCCAAGAACTACCGTGTTACCCAGTTAATGGGTTGTGGAGGTCTGGTAGGTAGCCGCTTCACGTAAAATTCTCGTAATCAGCTGAATCCGGTTTGACTGGAAGCCGACCCCAATATAGTTGGGAAAAGGCTAGGCAGATGATGATGAATGTTTGTATTGGCATTGTAACTGTGTGTTTAATAATTAGTATGAGTCTTGTAACTTGATTATGAATAAATAATAATAAATAATATTAAACTTAAAGATCAATTCCTGCACTTAAAAAAGTTCAAGTCCAAAACTGTTTACACTGAAAGGAATGAGAAGATGATTTTTTCAGATTGCGACTGACATGGCAATAAAAACACTAGGAGTTTCACTATCTAAACAGATCTTAAGTAATCATTAAAATAATTATTAGGAAGAGGTAAACAATGTTTTTCTGTATATCTATATGTAAGACTAGCGGACGTCACGCGGTTTCACCCGTGTAGTTGCCGTTCCCGTGGGAGTACGGGGATAAAATAAAGCCTATGTTACTCGCTGATAATGTAGCTATCCATTGCTGCAAGAATTATTCAAATCGGTCTAGTCGTTTTTGAGTTTATTCATTACAAACATATACACACACAAAAATACAAAGTTTTCCTCTTTATAATATTAGTGTAGAAGTACGTAATCTGCGAAATCTCTGTTAAAATAACGATGCTTTTCACGGATGGGAAGCCCTCTAAGTGGCAAATTGTTTAGTAACATTTGGTTCCGATTGGATGAGCCACAGAAGACAAACTGCTTCTGTGTAATATTATGTAGTCGCTCGTTCAGGGCAAACAAACGAATTCATCTAGATGTATCCTGCCGGTCGACTCAGTAAACATGTCGAAGTGATGGCTAAGGTGAAGTGATCACGAGGTGAGCTGTCAATCCATATAATCAAGATGTCACGTGATCACGAAGTGAGCTGTCAAGCCTTCACTTCGACATGTTTTCAGAATCGAGCGGCTGGTGATAGGGATTAATGACGGCTTTTCTTTTTGATGCACTTTTCATTTTCTTGTCTTGAATTTCGTATGAAGATAAAAAAAATATAATTTGTTCTTGGACTAGATTCTCCTGAATTTTGCGATGGGGCAAATGTTAAATAGGGAAGTTTGTGGTGCCTTACATTTTTTTTTTAAGGATGGGAAATCATCAAATGACTTCTTCCGCTCTGGGTGGAGTGGAAGGGCGTGTCAGACTCTTACTGACTAAAACCCGTCCGTGTTCCTTCTAAAGCCCTTTGCGTTCCAGGGCCGCGGTGACTCTTTCGAACAAAGTCCGCTACCCTGGCAGGGTGGTGCCTTACTTACTCACTTTGATAAGAAACACTGGTTTGAAACAAACGAATGAAAAGCGGTGAAATTCTATAAATTCCGTACTGAAGTTTTCTTCTGAAGACAGCGGGGGCGGTAATGGAAAATGGGTGCTTTTGCTCACCAGATTGCTTCTTTACCGTTGCGAAGTTCCCGCTTACAAGGACGGACAAACAAATGTGTGCGTGAATATAATATAATAATTCTCGCAACATATATGTGTGAGAAAACTACAATCTGATGTTTCCAATTTTGTAACATTTGAAAAGACAAATAAAGCAGACACAAAAATATACTTGACCCAGTTTTCTATTTAATTCAATTCTGGAATTGTAATATTTCATTTTTGACTCATAGCGATATCGAATCGTTTCGTTATTGTTATTGAAAAAAAATGCACACAGTTTTTTTATGAAGGCTAGTAACAGGGTTTTTTTTTATTTGAAACGTTGAGCTTTATTTTTTTGTCCCTGAGTTTCTTAATTAGGGTATATTCTCATAATGACATTAGGTTCATGGTTAATCAAGTATTCTTTAAAACAAGTTTTATTACGATGTCGTAATAATTCCTTCCTTTATTAAATTTTAGAACCATTTGAAACTCTAATAATTCTATAACTATTCCATAAAGAGACGGAAATTGTTCTACAAATTATTGCTTTTGCGTCTTCCGCTGTCAAAAGGTAGTAATTTTAATTACCCTGTTAAAGTAATACGGGTAATTAATTTAATATGACACCGTTCGCTACTGTAAACCGCAAATATGCTATGTAGGTAGTGATGGAGTAGTACCGGGAAGGAAACCAAGAGGGCGTTGCTAGGCAGAGTTACATTTTATTTGCGACAGTCATTCTTTATCAAAATGGTTTGTCGTTCGAACAGTCAGAATTGACAAGTTACTGTCAATATTAGAACATTTTGGCCTTTTAAACAATCGCTGTCTATGGTAATGAATTGTCACTTTCTTGGTATGGGCTCCTTAAACCTTAAGACTTATTCAGACCTGTACGGTATTTGCTACCCTGAGCGGAAGAGAGTGATTTTAAGTCTCGGTTTTTGTTTTTAATTATTTTAAATGAATTTAATAAAAATATAGCTAAAACTCTTTGTGTGCTTCTTATACGTAGGTACTGTAACACTAGCGGACTCACTTAATATATTAAGATAAATAAAACTATATTTGAGATTTAAACTTCATTATATATTTGGCATCTGCCTTCAACGAACGCTGGTACCGGAGGCCCATATAAAAAAAAAAAACATATTTTCATATTCTTAATTCTCTTTTACTTTTTGCCAGACACTGCCAAAGATCCACCTGGTCTGTCAGAGACAAGGAGATCCTCCTGACAGTACCTACCTACATACTCAGGAAAAAATTGTTTTGCTAAAAGCAGCTTTAAAAAAGATTTTGTTAGCTATAAACGCTTTTAGCGTTAAACCAGTCAACCATACGATAAAAACCTCGCTATAAAATGTCATTCACGGAATAATGATACACTTGACCCGATTTTCAAGGGCCTTTAGTATGTAGTTGGCCTTTAATAAACGGCCCACACAAGTACTTGAACTCATGTGATAAGAACATAATACTTATAGGCATTCTATTACACAATCTAGATAAAAGCCAACAAAATCGAGGTAAACAGAAGTTTCTAAAAAACAGCTGTTATCGAGTGTTGCCATACCTTTTTTTTATAGTCCCAATAGCGGTCATTGACTCGCCTGAATTTTGAATTTACAGAAAAAAAGATATACCACTGCTTAAGTTCTAACACCATGTTAATAAAAAATAGCAACATTAGAGGAACGTGAAAAACTGCTTAATTTTGCATATTTAATTTTCCATTACATTGGCATTTTATAATTTAGGTATTCTTCAAATAACATTTAGTAAAAATTCAAACAACGCGTCTTTCGACTTTTTTGAATTTCAATCCCCCAAAAATTTTAAATCGACATTTATCGTGATAAGCAACATTTTTAGTAAAAAAAAACTGTACATAGTTTATTGTTCGGTTGTCTTCAAAGTGATATTACGGAAACTATGTACTACAATACTGTATACAGGGCAGGAACTCCCGTTAGTGTGGTCAGGTCTTTTTGTAGTTTATATGCAACTCTACCACTTTCCACGTTGCCATTTACATTCTCTGCAACACACAAACTTGTTGCTGAAACGATTCTATGCACCCGTTTCTGCTATGAATGAACACAGCTTTTTACGTTTTAATAGACTCCTTAAGACCACGCTTGGCGCCTCTTAAGCCTTCAGCCTTGAGACTAATCTCGGTGGCTGGGTATGCTTTTAATCACTGCCTATTTCCCAGGGGAGCTCAACCTTCTCAAACTCTATACCTTAATGTATAAAACTCTTAGAATTGTTCTCTCTATAGAATTGAATTAAGTGTTACTGTTTTAGTGACACTAAAATAAGTTGAATTGACTTAATATTTGCATGCCATCATTAAATGGCGGAATGTGTCTTTGCACTAAATATATTATTCTAAACATCTATTTATACCTACCACATTTTATACAAATAAATAATATTATTAGTATAAATTATATTATTATAAGAATATTATTATTTTAATCGGTTTTTAAATAGTCCTGAGATTTTTTTAAATAAGGACCATAAAGACGGTGAACTTAAAATTTCTTGTTATATATCAAGTGATCAACTGCCAATCCACTAAATGAAAGAATGGCTTTGTTTTCCTATACGGACGTTCGGAATCCCAAATAATCTATACATAAATCGCAATATGATTATGGTAGAATTCCGACTCCAAGTTCTTTTTTAGGCACTTTGAGCATTAAAATAAAAGTCGTCAAATGCGATCGATCGCTATGTTTTTTTCGATTTTGTACTTGGGAATTTCCACGATCGACGTTCGACGAGCACCTCTCGCACATATTATTTTTGTGTAGGTCGTATCCTCACGTAAAAATAATAAAACAACTTCTTGCAAACACATAAAGGCCGTGTTTACTCAACCGATACGAGTATTGAAGGTTGTATAGATCGTATATCGTGTAAAACCAAAACATTGCGTCATGCGTTCGCTGAAAACCGCAGCTTAATGGTTCCACCACATACATGAGTAAAATATGCCACACGTGTAAAACCGTGCACTTGGTACGTATTTTTAAAACGTGTTGGATTCTTTAAAGTGCTTGTCACTCAATTTTCTTCATACCAATATGTGTATTACGATACTTTTATCGATAGTTTACTCAGACCTCTCACTGTACGGAAATCATTTACAATGCGAGGTCTACTAATATTGGAAGTGTGTTGCTGTTTGTGTTTAGCTTCAAAGCAAAAGGACTTTAAAACCTGTTTTTAGGGTTTTGTAGTTAACAAGGAACCCTTATTACCCTTAGTTTCGCCATGTCCGTCTGTCTGTCTGTCTGTTCATACGCGATTAAGCTTAGAGACGCTTAGCGCTAGAAAGTTGAAATTTGGTATGGGTATACACATTAATCACGCCGACAATGTGGTAAAATAATATCTTGGGTCCGGCCCTGGTTGAATCCATGGTCCGGAGCGAGGAGGCTTGGGAAGCGGTCACCTCCTTCTGCGAAGCAGTAATGCTAGCGAAAGAGGAGGCGGGCCGCGCGAGGGAAAGGCAAGGCCTTCGCCCCAACCGCCGCAACAGGAGAAGACGCCCCGGGCGTCGGGAGTCGCAGGGCTATCCCCGGCCACCGTAGGCGCGGGCCTGCGGACGGCGAGCGTTGGGTGGCTCGCTGTCCAATCACCACCAGGCCCGGGTCGATGGCGCGTTGTGTTTCACGCGCGCCTCAAAGAGATGTCAGCATAGAGGACGGGGTCCGCTAGGGCCAGAGCCTGCCAGGGTTGCGGAATTTGTTCGAAAGAGTCACCGCGGCCCTGGAACGCAAAGGGCTTCAGAAGGAACACGGATGAGTTTTAGTCAGTAAGAGTCTGACACGCCCTTCCGCTCCACCCAGAGCGGAAGAAGTCATTTGATGATTTCCCATCCTTAACCTTTTGAACGCCACAGTCACGTATAGGTGACAAGCAAGCGCGTGCCCTGAACGCCAAACGTCACAAATACGTGACAAAAAGTACGGTAAATTTGTGGCTTGGCGTCGGGGGCACGCCGATGCGTTTATGCTCTGGCGTTCAAAAGGTTAAAAAAAAAAAAAATATCTTGAAATACATTTTTTTGGGGTGGCCCCGCTACATGTAAAGTGGCGATGATTTTTTTTTTTATCGTCTATCGTCACAGGACCGGTTGTTGTGGTGACACTTGGGGGAGGCCTATGTCCAGCAGTAGACGTCTTTCGGCTGATATGACGATGATGATGAATAGTTAAGTTTTTTTTTTACTTTTCTTGGCATGGTTTAGGAGACGGGTAACTACGGAATACGAACCTGGTCGGTTTTATTATCTTGTGTTGTTGCACCATGGTAATCTTTGGTGCAACAACACAAGATAAATTCAGGTTTCAGGGGTTAGATTTTTGAGCCATTTAGGTCTTATAGTATTATTCTACGATTTTATGTCAGTCCATTATTGCCTTTTCACATCTTGTTTGCCATAGTGACTAAGTTGCTTGGGCGAACATAATTATGAATATGTTTTGGTTTGCGTCAAGCACGTAACATTTAGGTGTACACTGTACAGTGCGTACCAGAAGTACGTGGTCAAATTTAAGAGTGGAATTCTGTATCTGCTATACATGAACGAAACAACATCAAATTAAAAATTATTGACTTATAAACAAACTGTTCTCAAAACACGACTAAAAAGGTTAATAAAAATCACTTTTCAAGCAGTTGCCAGTTTGTGGTATCGAATCGGTGATTGAACTAGTGCAAACGCTACCAACTTCAGCAGACTTTGAAAAGTGAAGGAACTTTATAGCCGTTTTTTGCGATCGGGCTTTCTGAATAGAATCAAATATTTTGATATTGCTTTACTCTCTAGCGGATACAGAACAACACCCTGAGCACGTACTTCTGGGACATCCTGTACATATAAGCTTTCGATGTTGTTAGTGTACCCAGGTACTAGGTTAGCACGAAGCTGGGAAAAGGCCAGGATTATAAATAATTGTGATGATTAAATCCACTATGAATTTGTAACCTTTTTCGTGGCTCCGTAATTATTATACGAAAGACATTTCTAGTAGGTAGGTATGTTTAAAAATAAATAAGCTCAAGCATTAACGCCTACCTAATCTCCCCTCAGAAAATTTAAACTCGATTACCATAATGCGGAAATTCCCATTCACACTACGTTTAATTTTGCGCCTCCATTTCGCGGATTATTACCTACAGACCCAGTCGTTCGTGCATAGGACAGACTCATTTGCAGTCCACGGAATTGATAATAATTAGAGCGAATTTCAACTGGGTTACATGTCGGATAGCGTTTTTTATGAACAAGTGCGACTAACAAGAGAGATATGCAGGTACTATGGCAGATAACGTCATTTGAAAATGAAAACCAAGCACAATTTAGAGGGGGAAAAACCTTTGTTTTTTATTAATAGAATATTCTGTATTATGAACACCATATATGTTATAGACTTAAAATCAATTGAAAACATTATATAGTGTGACACAAGCGGGCCTTATCGCTAAAAGTGAATGAAAGATGGCAATGATCCTGCGAACTTTGTAGCACCCCAAAATTGTTTTTTGTAAGACTTTTTTTCCTAAACCTCCGCAAAATTGAGGTGAACAAAATAAAAATAATAGTATTCGAATCGTTCAAAGGTCAACGATTTCATCAAAATTGGACCCGTGACTCCTTTGAGCATTTTTATTTATTCCTCATAATTTTGGATTTAATTATTCACGTCAACTTGAAAAATTCACCATGGTCACGTGGGGCAAGTGTGCGCAGCGAGTAAGTGTACGCACTCGTAGTATCTCGAAAACGCTTTATATGTACGAACTGAAAACCCCCCTCTTCATTGCCGCACATAAAGCCGTACTTAGTGCACAAATGTCTCTGTCCGCCGGTGCGCCATTTTGTTTTCACAGATTAGTATTGTTTTTGCTTGAATTATTGCGATTTTTGCTTCAAATTAGGGATTCATTCTTTATTAACATATCCATGTTTTGAAATTATGCTTATGAAGTCAAAGTCAATTCATTTATTTCAACTAGACCATTAAAAGGCACTTTTGAACGTCAAATTTACAGTTTAAAATTAAAATATAAGTGACTCTAGTTGTCCATTCGCAAAAGGATTCTTATGGAGAAGAACGGACAAGAAACTCCATAGTTACTCTTTCCAAATATGTTTTACAATATTTTGTATACATAGGTACATTGATCAATTGATTATATTATGTGAGCACAATGCATCCAACATTACACTAATATACAGCACACACTTATATATGTACTAATAGGTACAACAAAGCAATACCAGCAGAGATAAAATTAAGTTTGCTAGTAAGGGACATGGTACTCACACATTTACAATATAATTAAAAACAATGGATCAGTGTGTGAGTTAAATTACATATTAAAAACCTGAAAGATATATACCATCGAACAATACATAATATCTTATATAAGCCGTGGTTAATGTTTTGGTGGTGACGATTACGTAAGATTACTCAGATTTGATTGAATCTGGTTTTGATGGTTTGGGGCAAGTATGCGCATGTGCATGTCGAGTAAGTGTGCGCATGAGCACACTTTTCTCGCATCGCTTTGGAAAGCCATAAATACAAAGGTATTTATGATGCAATTCGTTGTTTCAGAGTATAATTAAATTATACATAAAAATTGCCTCGAGATTTCACAAGAAAGGTGATAGAAATGTTGTCACGAAGGAACAGCTGGAAGCTGCCAAACAATTAATTTCAAAGGGTGCTAGCAAACGAAAAGCTGCATCTCAAGTTGGATTAAAGGAGAGTACACTACTTAAACAGTTGAAGGTTGGATCGACTGCGACAAGTATGAGAAGATATACAAACACATTTCCAAAGGCACAAGTAGATGAAATCTACGAGTGTGTGAAGTGTTATTTTTGTTCCCTTACTTTAATAATTTACTTATGACATAAGATATTGATCTCACTGATTTATTGTTAGGTTTAGGATGTTGATTTACTAGTATAATATGAGTCTGGCTTTAATTTTTGTATGTTATATGTTGCGTACACTTACCTGCACTACTGCGCACAGTTACCCCTATACTTGGGTAAGTGTACGCATTTGGACTATTTTGATTATGTTGATTTCCAAAGAATTTATGTCATTGATAATGTTTTTTTTTGTGTTAAAGTTGTTGATTATTAAATATCTTAACTAGTAAAGCTTGTTTTGTTTCAGTCAACTTCACATTTTTTACTATATGACACTTCGAACCTTAAGTGCGCACACTTGCCCCACATGACTCGTATGTATGAAAATTGCATCAAACGAGATAACAAACAATTTTGCTGATTGTACTCGGTACATTAAATTTGTAGTAAGTAATATTACGCTTGTAATTGAATTTAATTCCATTTTCATAATAAAACTCAACGCAATCAAGTACTCGTAAATAGGATTAGTTAAGGTATGGTTTGTTGAATATATTTATTTATTTCGAATATTATAAGAGGCTTACCTACGCAAGTCACAGCTTGAATATTAATGAGACGCACCTTGAAGTAATTATGATAATATGGATTTTCAGAATCCTTTCTTGTAGTTAACCTTTGTTGTGTATTCATTTGAATTTAAAGGTTCAGGGGCACAGTTCACATTAATAGAATGCCCCTCCGATCAGTGTCATAGTTTCAAAGTCATATTTGCTTTGTCTAATACTGGCACCACGCCCCGACTTCGGATGGGTAGCATAGCATATAAATAATAAGCTATATATTATCCATACTAATATTCCAAACGTGAAAGTAACTATGTCTGGCTGTTACCTGTTCATGGCTTACGGTCGGTTTCAGTTAACTACTATTGGTAGCTAATTTGACAGTTGGTTAAAGGTACGTTATTGAGACCGGCCGTTAATGGCTGAAGGGATTTGGGTAAAACTCGGCACACGAGTAGACCATGTACCGGAATAGGACATACGATAATTTTTATATTTTTATCCCGTTAGTATACTCCCTTGGGATAATTTTGCTGGCTGGCAGGAACTATTATATTATAAGTCAGCATGATTTTTCCCGATATCTACAACAATCATCGTCATATTACCCAAAACCTTACACCTAAACCTTCCTCATTAATCTTTACTCCGTCCATTATTAATTAAAAATACATTCGGTAGTTTTTGGGTTCATTCCGTACAGACAGAGAGACGCGGCGGAAGGACTGTTTTATCATCATCAAGACGTCCACTGCTGGACATAGGCCTCCCCCAAAGGGGCATAGCTGTTGCAAACCACAGAGAATGCTTTGTTTTATAACATGTTAGTAATTATAGAAGTTACTGGTAAACATAACGAAATCTAAGGATAACTGATTCACATGTCTTGTTCGAAGAAAAATCGTCTTTGTCAAACGGCTTAAAATAAGTATAATTATGTTTTCCCCGAAGAAGTAACATAATATCAGAGTCTTAATAGTGTAGATTCTTAACAAAAAGCAATTTAGTCCAAAAAATATTGGACACATTATTATCTGAAGAGAAAAAAGTGAAGTCGACGCAGTGAGTGGAAATGTGTTGCATCTACTTCTTCTTCGTCGTTCTCTTACTGCTGAGGATCGCGACCACATGCGACGCGTCTTCAAGCCATGCGGTCTTCTCCGCTCAAGGTGGAACACCGACGCAATAAAGAAGGTTGTGTTGCGTCACGTCTATGTTAAAGTGTTCCTTTACCTAGTTTTCTTTCACCCACGTCATCCTGGAATGCGAGGCCGTGGCTACCCAACGTGAACAAATCCTCGGAACGGTGAGGTCCTTCCGCGAAGCCTGTGAGGCTCCCAGGAAGCTTCTGTGCTTCTGGGCGGAGCTAGGCTGGCTAACTAAACCAGGACACCTACGCACAACGGAACGCATGCGAGTGTAAGTGCGGAACCTATTCCTGAACTTTGATGTATTTTATCTTTGTCAGTTTTCATTGAATAAATAAAGCAAAAATTACGTGTCCGATATATTTTGAAAATCTAATTGACGGACTAAATTGAATCATATTTGTTACCCAGAAATCACCCCTATTGCGCCACGATTTCTATCACAAAATCCGTTTTCGAAGAAAACTCGTAACCCACTGCTGAATATGTTTTACAAATTCGTTTTCTCGACATTAAATAGCAAAGATGATATTGTTAAACTGTAAAAATCGAAAGGACATTGACTGTGTTACATAATTACCCAATACTCGGTAATCTCAAGAGTTATTTTGCCACTAACCTAATATTATAAAACCTAATAACACTTTACCCGACACGGGAATGGAACCATTAACCTCACGCCCGGCAGCTATACTTCAACAACTAGTCCAACAAGGCAATAACGGGTTCAAATAATAATTATTTATGTTAAGTATGATTACAGCGAGCGTTCGCGACTAAAGTGTTGTTCTGTGTTTGTAGTTGTTACAAACAAATGTCAGTTGCAGGGCTAACATAACAAAACACTTTGGCAAATTGTGTAGTGATCTTATGTACTTATGTACTGAGATAGAGGAGATTAAGTACTAGGGCGGCATGACGTGATGGAGCCATTGTGTCGTGAAAAGAATGGGGCGCTTATTTTGCCTGGAAGCGATGAGTGAAATTTGATCTTTAATGGTGTGCTCGGCTTGCATTGTCGCGTCACGTCTCCAGTGTGTTCTAATGATAGCGTATTTGTGTACTTACATTATCTCCATATAAGAATACGTACAGTCAACAAAGCTATTTGGTATGCAGACAGCTAACTTGTAACTACTTTTAAACAATGTTGTGCGGTGCTGAGTAGACAATTATTGCACAAAAAGCTTAAAAAGCACACATTAGAAATAAATATAGGCTGTGCAGTGGAAAAAATAATATGTTTGCCTGTATACCAAATAGCTTTGTTGACTGTACATAAGTGTAGGAGAACCTCTTTAAGACGGTCTTACAATTCGTTTTTTAATTCCCTTTCTAAGGCAGAGGGAATATTTTTACCACCATGATAACTTTAGCATTAGGTATTCTATATTTTAAACACAAATAAATAATTAATTAAATATTTTTGTAAGTTAAAAATATAAATATATATATATTCCATCCAAAATGTTTACTGGCCTATGACAATTCTGGAATACTTTTTGATTTCCAAATTGTTATGCTTGTTAAAGGGTTAACCGCCCGCTGTTCTCGTGGTTGTAAGCGCCACTTCCAAGATTAGAGTCCTAGGTTCGAATCTAAGGTCGGCCAAAAACTGCTATTGGGTTTTCCATTGGAAATTTCTTTGTAGCTCGGAGTTCAGATCTGACACCCCCCGGACCACTGTGTCTGTGTTGTCGTCACACAATACTCGAAACACAGCGCAGATATTATAGTGCAAAACACTTGTGTACTATAATATCTCCTGCGTACTTGGCTAGTCTCCGTTGAGACAGGCCACCATGATCAAATTAAGTCGGAAGGATTGTATTAAAAGTACAGTAAATGTGAAATGGAGGGATGGATTTCGTTGGATAGTTAGCAAACAAACTGCAATCGCTAACGTATCTGATATACATAGGTTGTGGGGTGCCTAACAATAATCGAAAATGAGGATTATGAGAAAAATTTTAGGTTTTAGGGTTCCGTACTACAGTCGACCAAAACGAAACCCTTATAGGATCACTTTGTTGTCTGTCCGTCTGTCAAGACCCTTTTTCTCAAGAACGCGTGGAGGAATCAAGCTGAAATTAATACCAATACTCAAGTCTGCTGCTACTCCTTGGAGCAGTGAAAAAAATCAAACTTCTAACTGCCGGTTTCAATAACGTATCTACTTTTAACAAACTGTCACATAAGCTACCAACAGTAGCTCAAAGTTTTTTTTTTGCAGTTACAAACTTATATTTTCGGTTGAAGAATTGACCGTGACGTACATTGATGTATGGGAGAAAATGTTTTCAACAACAAAGTTAAGTTTGTCCTTTAATCTTGCCTGCTATTTTTTTGTCAGAGTAATGAGAGTGCTTTCATAGTTAATAAACTTCCGTAGGTAATGTATGCTCGGAAAAAATCAAGACTCGATCGGAACCCTCGGTGCGCGAGTCTGACTCGCACTTGTCCGGTTTTATTTAGCGAGATGTCTCGCGCTTGCTCGATTCTGGCTCATCGCCGCAAGGGTGCCTGCTTGTCGTTCTTCTACAGATTGTAATTCGGGGAGAGTGTCCAGGAACTCCACGACCTCATCCTACCGCCCCCCTTCTACCATCGGACATCTAGACGCACTGCAAGTTACCATCCCTACCTTGTTGCTATTCCACCAATTCGCACTAAACGTTTCCAAACGTCTTTTATAAGGCGCACAGCAAAGGAGTGGAACTCTCTGCCTGCGTCTGTGTTTCCGAACGCATAAAACCCTAATCTCTTCAAAATTAGAGTGAACAGGCTTCTTCTGGGTAAGCTCACTCCATCGTCGACTTTGTCTCTGTCATGTATGACCTAGACTAGAGTCAAGAGCAAACCCATATTAAATTAAAAAAAAAAAAATCTTATAAATTATCAAGTCAGTGTTTGCATCAATTAACACAAAACTTCCCTTTCATTAGTAAGTAAACCCTCTTGACTGTTAACTGACTACCTGTTCAAGGTAAATATCTTAAAAGTACTTCCCATTTTTATTGTTTTGGGTTCGGATCGAAGTTGCGCCCAACCCCCACCCCATAAAATAAGGAAAAATTGTTAGTCTTTACTTTCTTCTGTCCATTTTGAAAACTTATCTCGTTTTATTTTGAATTCGGTTTGTGTTTTAACTCTACAGTTATAATAAGAGCGGCTCCGCACTGCACTCGATTCGGATCTGTGAAAATACGGATCAAGAGTATAGAAAATTCAGACCGAATTCGGATATTGCTTACGCTCTGGTCCAAATCCACCCCACGTCCCGCTGCCGAGCCGCCCGGATATGTCCGATTACTAGTACTACGGCTAATGCGGTCCGTCAATATTTCTTCCGAATTGGTGTCTCACACATGACGGAGAGGAATTGGATGACGAAAGTCGGACCTAGTGCATAAACTACCATATAAATAGTTCTTGAATAGAATAGAATATTTATTTTGCGTAAAATATGGTACATAATGCTCTTAAGTTAAAATCGTTCCACATATTTTGCTTACACATTTTCAGCATGCAAAAAAAAAAAAACTTAAAATTAAGATAACAACTAATATAAACTAGGTACGGAGATCATTTTTAAAATTATTTATTACGCTTAATTTCTATCTGAGATCATGCAAGACAAAATCAAAAGAAAAAAATTTAAAACTTTTTTCTGAAATTATTCGTTTTGTTTATACAAATGAAAAAATATAAAAAGTAAAATCTTTCAAGTTAAATATCTCACTAGCGATATAATTTACCTATTGTAGGATCTATGATCGTCTAGAGATTTCGACATTGCTTATGGTTTAAGAATTCGCTTAATGTATAGAACACGTTGTTGTAGAGCCACTACTTTAGTTTATTTTTGGAAAAAATTAACGGTAGCTCTTTTATTTGTTTTGGTATTTGATTGTAGATTTTGATAGACATATTATAGATCTATGACTACTTCGGAACGTATTTTCACGGATTCGGATCGGAAGCAGTGCGTAACCGCTATAAAGATAGCTGTTTGACCAAATATGTCAAACCGCCATTTTTAATCCTTAGATGAATTTTATTTGACTATTGAAAAATCGGGCCTTATTAAGACCAAAATACCGACTACTTGATAACTCAAAAGTCCTACAAAACTATTTCATTGAAACAAAAACTGAATTGATTCACAAACATTTTACAATCTTTATTAAACCTACCTAAATAAAAAGCAAGATTTAAAAGAACACTGTTTATCCTCACTATCTCGCCGAACAAAGCTCTTGTCTGCGATTTCTGTTACGATAACAAAAGAAATAAATTAATCAAGTGCCTTTGTTCTCCGATCTTCAATGTGTCTTCGTTAGAAGTGTATTTCATGATCAATTTGACAGGAGAGCAGACCCTCTATCCCTCTTAGGGCGAGTTTGATCCGTAATTAACTCAACCCATGGATGAAATTGTGATAAAAAATCGTAAAAATGCATTCATAACCAGGTTCCAAAAAAGGTTTTCTATTCAATGAGCATTTTTTTTATGTATGTACACCGATTACTCCGAGTTTTCTGATCCGATTTATGTGATTCTTTTTTCGTTCGATTTGGTATACCTACTTGCCATTTGGTCCCGTAAAAATTTCATTCAGTTTGGCCCAGCAGTTTTTATTTTATGAGCATGTTGCTTACTTGGATGATGTAGTTACGTCGTTTAAACTGTTATTAGGTAAATAAAATGACTACGGGTAACTAATTAGTGTCACAACTAAAAAGTGAAAACAAAAATACAACCTACTTCCAAATAAAAACATTACAAAGTCTAAAATAACTTTAATTTCGGAATTTTGTTTCAAAAACGAAGAAACAAAACTAAAAACACCAACGGAAGTCGTTTGATTGTTTTTTTGTAAAAAAATATTTATTTGAACATAGGTCAAGTTAGATGTTAATCGAAAAACGTATGTTAACGAAATTTGGGTGCCGAACATTTTTAACCAATGGGTGACTACGGATCAAAAACTCGCCGTTGAGGCAAGTTTTGTCGGAAAATTATAATCTGTACAAATAATACAATTTTGACTACTGGTTGAGTTAACTTCGGCTCATAAAACTCGCCCTTAGAGTATCTGCAATAGGTTTGTTAGCTTCGATAGTCAATATATCATTGGATTTGTGCTCGACTTGCTGTAAGACAAATGGAAAGATCATGAGTGTTAAATCTATTATTAGTTGGCGAATGGTGATGCTATAACATGTTTGTGTTTCTTTCTGTAAAAAACATGCATTTTATTCATCTTTACGTTTCCAGACTCCAAGAACTAGGGTACGGTGTTTGATAAAAAAAAATATTCTCTGCTACTTAATGCTTAGAATGTAATCATTATTTTTAACAACTTAAAACATTTCGTACCTTATTGCGAAGATCACTTGTGAATATATTTTCATATCTTTTTTTTATTAAAATAAAGTAAAGATTTTAGTTATGATTGACAAAGTGCTCCACGTAGGCGAAAGCGAAGCCGAAGAATATTATAAGACGCGAAAGATAATAACTGCGGAGAAAGGAAAACCAAACCTAATGCGTGTCGAAAAAGCAAGACACTTTAATAGAAAATCAAGGTTTATTTTTTCTGTAGCAATTTTCCGAAAACGTGTGAGTACGTGCATCATTTTGTTTCTATTACAAAGTAAACGTGGGTTGAAATAGCTGACTATTGAAATAAAAGTAGTTATCACAGGTAATAATAAACGTTTAAGTATTTTCGAGCCAAATGTTTTCCTATTTTCGGAATTAAGTAAGCGTTACCACTTAGGATAAGGGGTTTTAAAATAATACTTAGCTAGAGGTCTTATAAATATTACTGTTGTCAAAAAAATTACGATGAATTTAAGGTCCACTTGAAGCACTTAACCTGCCTTCCTATTTAATTCCTAACACGGGACTGATATGATCAATAGTGTTATCTTTTTGTGACACTAAGGTCTTTTTAACAATATTGATTTCATTTGCCTACACACGATACATTGCGTTATTGTGACGTTCTGAAATGTATTTATTTGTCATTTACGTGTGTTCCCTTTTTATTTCCTACTGCAAGGCAAATACCTCCCTATCGTCTTACCATTCTTTCTAGTTTTGAATATTTGTGGATCAATCCTATCGATAGGCGTCAAGCTCGTCTCGCTATCTTTGGTTGGGCCTGCCGCGATGTCGTCGGTAATTTTTCAGGATCCATATTGTGGTTGGGCCATTGGGCATGCGGCAGACGTGTCTGGCTCAGTCCCATTTCAGCCTTCTGTTTTTGGGTGATATCGACAATTAGCTACTAGGTACTACTAACCCTATGGACTCTGGTCTGAAATAATAACTTTCTATTCTATGCTATTCTATTAATGTTTTGTAGCGTGAATTTTATACAGTTAGTTAGCAGCAGAAATACGAGTAATCTTGGATAGATTACTCGTATTTCAATATTTCAAAAACAAGTTAATTATAGTTCTATAACGTAAGGCTGGAAACTTCGCATAATTATATATAATTCGCTGGCGGCCACACGTCAAAACTTTCGAGTTAAGGGTCGAGCGGCAAACATAACGTGACTTGACATAAGAAACTTAGCACACTGACTTGCAAGTTTGTTTCTGCATGAAAAACAAACAAGTCGTGGCTTTTACACGAACGATACAGCCGGTCGATTCTGTAAACATGTCGAAGTGAAGGATTGGGTGAAGTGATCACGAGGTGAGCTGTCAATCCATACAATCAAGATCTCACGTGATCACGAGGTGAGCTGTCAATCCATACAATCAAGATCTCACGTGATCACGGAGTAAGCTGTCATTCCATTTTGAATATATGGATTGATAATTTTGACATGTTTACAGAATTGAAGGGAATATCATCACCACGCCTGTATTTCTGGACGGGGCAGTTTTGCCTACTATATTATTATAACAAAGGTAGGTGGTAATATCTCCACCTAACCTTTTAGGTAATATAGGTGGGGGGGAGAAGCACCATAAATGGGGCAGGAATCAGTGAGATTTAAAAACGAACGGTTTTTATTATTTAAAGCCTAATAAAATTTACTCAGAAAAAAAAACCAGGGCTCATTTTCGAAAATAAATAATACAACGAGGCAATCTGTCATAATATAAAATTTTGTAACACAAACAGCTTTTCTTGTACTCCTCGTAGCACTTTCATTTGATACCTAAATCATGGAGGTGCACAAAAAAATTGGTCCGCCATATTGGATTTAGAACTATGTCACTTGGCCGACCGTGCATTGTCATCCTAACCAAATGATATTTCAGCGTTTAGTTTTCAAATTCAGTTGCAAGGTTTCACCTCCACATACTAATTCACAAGGGAAATAAAATAAGCTTGTAAAAGTATGACAAACTTCTACACTCCAGAATCTTTCCTTAGTTCTCACTTACGCTATATTAGGAACTCTTCTGTAAAAGTTCGAAATTTTTTAGATGGGAGCTGGCATAGCCCCCGCCGCCATTTTGGATTTTTTTCAATATTGCGCCTCGCGATCTTACATGTATATATGGATAGAGGACACGTAAACAAAGAAAAAATATTAGCAACATGGTGTCAAAAAATATTAGTAGATCGTGCGCCGTAACTAAAAAAAAATAAAGTGGCGGCGGGGCTATGCCATAAAGGTTCTATCCCCTTTCATGATTCTGGATTCAGAGCTGTTTAGGCCATGTGTCGCCAGTAAATTAATGAATTTTGTGTGTGACTTTAATTTCATTTAAATATTCCTATTTCCTGTAATATTTTACAAACAATAAACAGCTGTCATCTGAAAACTAATTACCTGGCTAACCAACCCTGTGCGATAAGTGCATTGTACATGTACGAGTGTACAATGCGCGGTTTAAATATGTTTGTCCTGTGCTAATAATCATCATCTGCCTAGCCTTTTCCCGATTATATTGGGTTCGGCTTCCAATCAATCGGATTTAGTTAAATACCAATATTTTACATGGAGGGGCTGCCTACCAGACCTCCGCAACCCACTAACCGGGTAATACGGTAATTCTTGGCAATGGCAATACTGGCATTTATTGGCTTCTGACAATCCGTAACGACTGCCAAAGATCTACAAATGACAACCGGGACCAACGGTTTAACGTGCTTTCCAAGGCACGGAGAAAACTCGGTATGTTAAGATTGTCACCGATCCACAGACCAACCTTGGCAAGCGTTGCTTTACTTTTGATCGATCCGTGCGGCTGTTATTCTTTGGCCACGAGCTCCTAATCTTGTGATTATAATGAGGCATACAATAACGTATCAATCTGCTTAGCCTTCCCAACTATGTTAGGGTCAGCTCATAATAAAACTTTCATGGAACGGCTGCCTATCTGACCTCCACAACCCAGGATCGAGGTAACACGATTTACTTTAGAGGTTACCACACCAATCAATCGATCGTGGATCGATGCCATCGATCGATGGTAGAATGGATTAGTCAACGTCGATCGATAGTTTCTCCTTCTTTATTCGTACAGCCACGCTACAGATAGTTTTGGACCTTAAGGTCTGTTTTTGTTGCCATTCGAGATAAAATCTCTTTGACATGCTAGCACAATAACAAGCAAAAATACACAAAAACAAGAAAAACTAACGAAGCGAAATTTTTACGGCAACAAAAATAACCGCAACGCCATCTATCCCGCCAGCGACGAACTACTAACGATATAATCCTGCATCGCGGTATTAGAGTTTTCCGTGCGATTTGGACATTTACGACAGTCTGAATATCAACTATTGGGCAGTTGCCCACCAGACAAAACAGTTGTCTGGTCTGGTTTGCAATGGAGGTTTGCGGGACTCTACTCTCTGTTCCGCATACCTCTATAATGCCACAATTTTTCAGTGTGTAATTTTTAATTAGCACTAATTGAAAATGTCACACTGAAAAATTTAGCAAAACCGGAGGGCGAAAATGATCCCCATGGAACATAATGCCGGAATTAACAGTATCCCATGTGTTATTCTAGATTATAATCTACCTCTCTGCCAAATTCTTTCAAGATCAGTTCATCCGTTCTGACGTGTTGAGTAACAAACATACATCCATTTAGACATCCAAACTTTTGCATACAATATGAGTATAGATTTACATATTAGGAAGGTTTATGCTTTTTGTACCTTTGTGTTGTTTTTTTGGCTCTTCTAGGTTTCTTTTCTAGTCTGCTCATTGGCAAGGCATTGTGTCACGTCGTGGGTGCCTGAGGAGGGGCGTCGTAGCCGAGGCAGGCCAAAGAAACGCTGGCGTGACGATTTAGACTCGTTGATGACGGATTGGCCGGAGATGGCAAAATACAAAGAGCGTTGGAAATCAATGGGGGAGACCTTTGCCCAACAGTGGAACAATATCGGTTAGGAAAAAGAAAGTGTCACGTACAAGAAAAGGTTTTCAAAACAGACGACAGTATAAACGATTCGACTGTACTTACATAACCACAGACATCGACTTGTATTGTTGTAAAGGTACGCTTTACTACCTGCAAGGGACACATTACGTTTCAATGAACTACTGCCCCTAATGTACGCAAGGCGAATGTTACGGGCCGTTACAGGTATGGGGAACATTTTGAGATGCCTGAAAGTACATTATATCGTAAAATAAGTTTTCCGTATGTGGCTGTATGCCGGTTTTCACTAACACTAGTCGTCAGTGAATTTAATTTGAATTCGAGCTATTGTAATTTCAACTTTAAGACGCTGAGGGGAGTGTTGAAAATCCAACTGCGGAAATCCGACAGACAACGGTGTAACCTAGTGAGATAAGAAAACGTTAGGGTAGTACTTACGTCTAAACGCCATCTTGAATATACTATCATATTCAAGATGGCGTTTAGACGTACTTCCTGAGGCTCTAGACAACGTGTCATTTAGCGAATGCGATCGTCGAAATGAAAAAATATTTAATAAGGATCACGTGAAAATAATTTCGACAGCATTTGTCAATTCTTTTTGTCATTCATTTTTCACGTTTTGACAATCATTTGTCATAAATTTTTGACGTTTTGACAATCACCTTTGCCACGTTACTTGATTAAAGCCTCTGGTATTGAAAGTGTTTCCTGCTTTATTGTTCTAGCTTTCGCGTGCACGACTGCTTAGTTCTTGGGCTTAATATCCGGGTCGGGAAAAGTGTATTAGAGCCCGGAATGCCCATCTCGTTTCAACAAATCTGACGTAATGTCTGTTTACTGTTTCTTTACCTACGCATGGTCTATCAAAGATTTTCATCTAACTCGTTATAATTTCAATAAACTGGATATTACAGAATACGTATATAAATGAAAATTTTGATCATGTATATTCCATTGCCAGAATATGAATTATGAATTATTGAAATTCAATGTGTCTTTTCCAGATAAACTGTTCAAATTCCCCATTTACCTATTACTAGGAGGCTCATTAGTTTAGAACTAATGGGCGATACAATTTAGTTTCAAATGCCTATTGACCAGTTAGTCTTACTTTGAAGGCAAATGATGAAACTTGTAGGTAAATTGACTTAGAAATATTATTGCACTGTTGAAATTCAACTCTAGGCTTAGGTTTGAGGGTTGCGAATCGAGTGTACTTTTATATGTGTATTCTATGAAAATGGCCTTTTGAGAGCAAATTCGAGACAATACCTAGTGCTTTGTGCCAGAGCGAATATAGTAAAGATTTATAATTTGAAGTAAATTCAGTACATCGCCACCAAGTTGATTTTTAATTGACGTGACTGTTTTAAAATGCCTTTAAAATATATGAGTTATGGAATGTAAACTTTGTGTTGTAAAACAATAGAGTTACATATTTTTCTATATTTTATAGTTAGCTTGAATTCTGAATATCTATGAGTAGCTAGACAAATGAATTCCCACTAATTTGCTCGGCATGTCTTCCATTCTCAATCCAAAAATAGAGTCGTAATGTTCACAAACATCGTTTTTTGTTTGGGACGAACAAAGGAACTATGGATACACGATGTGATTATATTCCTCGAAGAACTGCTGACAAGGTGACTAATAGAGAAGTATTTATGAAGAAAAGAAATAATTGGGATTTGGGCAAAATAATGATTTAAACTATTTTGTTTAGGAAACCGGAATAGTTAGAAAATTCGTTCATCTACTTTCAGAATAAACTGAGACGACAATCTAGACTCACCCTATTTTAATGAGAGAGCCTTACTTTGTGGTACAACTGTTAATGAGTCGAGCACAAAAGTTTTGTAATAAAAACCATTTTAATGAGGTTTCGGACTGACTTTTACATAATTAAAAAGTTAATGTCCTCATTAAGAATAGGCAGGTCACAATATTACCTTGTTTAATGTCTAGATATTTTTAGCTTAGTTTTTAGGGTTCCGAACATCCGTAACAAACGGAACCCATATAGGTACACTCGGGTGTCTCTCTGTCTGTCCGTCTGTCGCAGTAAATTTTCTCCGAATCTACTAGATCGATTATGTTTAACAGGCGGTAGATTGTGAACATCACTATCACTACATATTATAAAACAAAGTCCTCCGCCGCGTCTGTCTGTTCGCGATAAACTCAAAAACTACTGCACCGATTTTCATGCGGTTTTCACCAAGAGATGGGGTTATTCATGAGGAAGGTTTAGATGAATAATTCGTCCCGAAATTTCGACGGGAACGGGACAAATGGGATATGCGCGTACGAAGTCGCGGGAAAAAGCTAGTTGTTAAAAATTAAAGCCTCCAGCCAGCTCTCGTTTGCTTGTTAAAGTTGTTCGCGGTTGTCATTAAAGGATCTCAGGCAGCCATTATGGGTGATCAGCAGTCTCTGAGACTACTTACTAACTACCGGCCTGGCAAACGGTATCATGTTACCCAAACTGGGGTGTGTGGTCGTCTCATTGAAATGGAAATGAATACCAGTGTTTATAATACAGGTATTCAGCTGCAATTCATTAGAATTGAAGCCGACCCCAAAATACTTGTGAGGAGAAACTTGGAGAAACTTTTGTAGTCGGTTAAAAAGGCCAGGCTGATGATGATGATTTACACATACTATTATTATTACAGGCAGAACCCAAGGTAATAAAAGTAGTCATACAATGCTACACCCAGAGACGCTCCTCAAAAACTGATCACACACCTACTCGCGTCCATGATTGACCAGTCCCAAGTAACGGCTCCGTGTGCCGGCCCAAGTTACATAGAGGACAATACATTAACTGTCACTCTCTGGAATTCCGCAAATGAGCGGGAAAAAATGTGCAACCGCTGAGAGATGCTATTAATAATCTTAACAGCCCGACACACGGGTTTAATATCTCCACCACTCCTTGGTGTTATCCTATGAAGTTATCGATCAGGGTATTCCTACAGCCTTATGTCGAAGGGCACTTAACGATATCCGGCCACCATAAGGGGGGGACTCAACCAGTCAGGCCCAAAGAGGAAGCGCGTAGTTGTTAAATGCGCGCCTTAATTGGAGGTGGTGTGGATTCACCGCTCTAGATGATCCTAGTGCGGTGACTCCACACAACCTCCCATTATGGCGCGCGGCCGCCTGGGAATACAATGGATACCAGTTGTGGGTGCGAGGAACTCTATAGCAGGCCCAACTCATGAATGTTGTACGAACTCTTGGGGCTTTAATTAAGCCAAAATTTCCCCTAGAAAACACATGGTGTCTCAAAAAAACGGTATTCCTATGAACTAATAGGAATACCGTTTTTACCCCAGCGTGAATAAATATTAGAAATCACATTATTTCTGATGACAGTTTCATCACAATAAACATACCAGAATCTAGATTTAGAAACTATTTGTGTAAGTGAAATAAATGTTAATATCAAAGCACCCGCAGAAATCTATAAACAGACTACATTATTACAGCGTACACAACGAGACGTGAGCTTTGCGTTACAGTGGATACCGAAACATGTGAAACAACAACCGAAATACGGCGAATATACCGCAAGAATACGATGTAGTATTCTACCTCTGCTCTAACAACCGTTTTACACACAGCATTCATACATGAATATTCCCAGAAACGTAAAGCTCCAATTCTAGCTATGCTGCTAGCTATGAAATGATATAATTCTGAACGAATTTATTTTTTAACTGAACGCACTAGTAAAAACACTGTACAAAGGCCAACAGTAGCTCAAAACTTCTTGTTACAAAAGCAAAAATGACGTTTCAGCTACTGTTGGTAGCTAATTTGACAGTTGGTTAAAGGTAGATAAGTCATTGAGACTGGCCGTAAATGTACCCGACATAAACTACCTCTAGGCACGATTTTTTTTTAAATTATTCATTAAGATAATAGGTACAATAAAAATAAATAATGCATTAGAACTGAGAGGTGTTTACGTATCAATACGTCGCCGTTTCCTTCCTCGCCGTCCTCGGAGCACAAGGCTAGGACTGCGCTGATGTTTCAAACTACGTCATGCATCATCATACTGAATAAATAATATTTAATTTTTTTAATAATTCAAATGTTCATAAATATAATTTAAAAAAAATAATGTGTAGTAGTCATTGGATAGCTGAATTGGGCTGCCGTTTTAAGACGACTAAAATGGCACCGTGTATAATAATAATAATAATTCTTTATTATCAGGCAACTAAGGCCCATAGATAAAATACACAAATTAAACATACAAAAAATAAACTAATACATATTACTTAATCTTACTTAATTAACTTATATACACACGAAGTGACGGCGCCGAGTTACGCTGCGCGGTGTCGCGTAGCCTGCCGCGAAAACGTCGGTAGACTACTCCCTTCGGCCAAAACTCTTCCTTTAGGAACGTGTCGAGATGTTGTGTCGGAACCCGCACCACAAACGACTATCGCCACGCTCGTATAGTGCGATGCCTCACACAAAAGGTGATGCAAGTTGCGTAACAGTGCGGTCCGCCCTAATTTGCAGTAGCGTTCACGGCACATTTTATTCAGGCAGTAGTCTCTATTACATAAATACGGTTGTATCACACACATAATTTTTGCCAGGGTTGCGGAATTTGTTCGAAAGAGTCACCGCGGCCCTGGAACGCAAAGAGCTTTAGAAGGAACACGGATGGGTTTTAGTCAGTAAGAGTCTGACACGCCCTTCCGCTCCACCAAGAGCGGAAGAAGTCATTTGATGATTTACCAGCCTTAAAAAAAAAATCACATCATTCTAAAACGCATCACTGTGCAATGCCGTTACATACGTTTGTCATTAGATTTGTTAACATAAGTTTTTTTTTTAGCCTACACTGTCCCACTGCTGGGCAAAGGCCACCCCCAAGTCCTTCCAAGTATTCTTTTTCTGATAGATCAATTAGAATATTTAATTTATTTCAACTTTTATGTAGACTTAAGGTACATAGGCGGATTTAATACAACAAAGCAATCACTACCAGTGAGCCTTTGGTTTAAAAAGACTCGCCTTTTTTATATTTAATATGGGTTTGCTCTTGACTCTAGTCTAGGTCATAGATGACAGAGACAAAGTCGACGATGGAGCGAGCTTACCCAGAAGAAGTCTGTTCACTCTAATTTTGAAGAGAATGGCGTTGTATGCGTTCGGAAACACAGACGCAGGCAGAGAGTTCCACTGCCTTTGCTGGGCGCATTATAAAAGACGCCTAATATCAAAAAGTAATTTTAACAAAATGAGTATTTACTTTGTGAGTCACCGGCCACCCCAAAACTAGATATTTGTCTGTATCAGAGGGTCCAGGAAGAATGTTTTGACATTACAGTATTGTTGACGTAAGTTAATTTTGAAAATATAAAACTTTTTACAAAAAAAAAATACAACCGACTTCCAAATAAAAAAAAAAGACTACAAAGTAAAAAAATATCTTTAATTTCAGAGGTCGGTGTTTTTGGTTGTTTCTTCGTACTCTAAACCCCACTTCCGAAATCAAAGTTATTTTACACTTTGTAGTGATTTTTTTTTATTCGGAAGTCGGTTGTATTTTTTTTTTAAGTTACAATTTCTTGCACGTTCTTCTCCATAGAGATCTACGCTTTCGAACTGCAAATAGTTTTATCTTTGACTGACCGACCGTGACAATTCAAAAGTGCCTGTAAATGGTTTAATTTAAATAAATAATTTCAGTTTAAGTTTGAGTTTGAATAGCCGTGAACTTAAGTTAGTCAAATTCGTACTTAGTACCTAGAATATGCTTTTCCAAGAGGCGTGCGTATATTTTCACTTTTATTATGTCAAGCAATAAATTAATTCAATTTAATAAAATCATTAACTAACTGCATTGCTACTAGGACAAGCGGGATCTGTCGATTGATGATGATTTACACAGCATGTCTCAGACGATACACCTCTCAAATTGCAGCAAATCGGTTCAGCAAATGTTGCCCCATACATAGCCACGCAATGTATGTATGTATTTAGAATTGCACGAAGCTTAGTCTAATTTATACCTAGTCATGTGCACACTCCATTCGAGTTAATGGCTTAGAATACGCGAATCCGAGAATACGATAACAATATCGTGGGTTACGTGGGAGGCCAATTACTATTACATACGTACAAAATGTTCAAATAGCGCGTTGTTTGTAGGATAGTATTGTTTATACAAAGAAACAAGCAAATAATCATGTGAAACGACGTTTTCTATTGACTATACATTCTGTAAATACTGATAACTTTATTGCCTTTGAGTACAGAACTTCGAATGTGCGTTTTATTATATCATTTATTTTCATTAACTGCGGTACAAAAGGTTGTAGTAGGTACATGAATAGCGGATTTTATTTAAATATTTATAAATACATAAAAACTTATACATACTTTATACAAGCGGAGTGAAACGTGGAGAGGAAGAACTCACAGGGCATCGAAAAATTCGTCTACGTCGCTGTCAACGGGAAAAGTGCGCAGAACACTGGCCGCATTGCCACGTTGAATGGCAATGCTGATTCTTTGGCCAAAGAAAAGGTCAGCCCTCAGGTCACGTGAAGGATCGACTAACTGCTTGCTGTTTTCACGAAAAACTCGATGAGCACTTGGACCTCATGATACATAAATTGTTAGCGCAATGACACATTTCTCACTTTCATTGCCTCACTGCTGGGAAATTTGTTTCTATTGACGATATATTCTGTAAAGATATATTGAGTAAATATAAATAACTTTATTGACGATGAGTACTGTATTTTGAATGTGCGATTCCATGTAATAGTTTTTTAAATATAATTGTGCCATTTATTTTCATTGAATGCGGTACAAAAGGTGATAGAAGGTGCAAACATTGTTAGCGCAATGACACATTTCTCATGTTCACTGTCTCACTGCTGGGAATAATCCTCCTCAAAATCCTTCCACGATTATTTATTTTCCAAAAACCTGCCGGTCGATTCTGTAAACATGTCGAAGTGGAGGCTTGGGTGAAGTGATCACGAGGTGAGCTGTCAATCCATACAATCAAGATGTCACGTGATCATTCCATCTTGATTATATGGATTGACAGCTCACCTCGTGAACACTTCACCCAAGCCTTCAACTTCGACGTGTTTACAGAATCGACCGGCTGGTCTTGTGGTTGGCGTCTAGGTCGTTTCAGTGAAAAATCGCCAGTCATTAAGGCGCTATGTAATGTGACAAGCAAATTCCATTAGTTTTGAGTGCGCAGCTTGCGTCTCGTAAGAATTATAATAAAAATAAGAAAACCACATTTTTTTCTTAACGAATCACACGTAAAACCTAACTCAAACATAATTTGGATGTTTAATTAGAGAGGAGAATCTGAAAAAAAATATTCAAGAGAGGTCAATCTGGATTGTTTTTTTTACCATAAAGGAAAACCTACAATTTCGAGAAAGCCTTAACACATAGTATAATGTATGTCAGTCATCTGAACTGCAACATTTTGCAACTGCAACGGTTCAAGTGGAAAACGCAAAGGAAAGACGCAATTTGGAGTACCTAACGCCATAAGTGACGATGGTGTACGGAAAATACGAAACATTAAAAGGCTCAGGCGTTATGCTATTACAAAGCGATCTATTTGACAAAAAAATCGAATTAAACTAATTTGATGACGATACAGGTCGTTGAAAACTCATGTGACGTCACTTACCAGTACACTTTTTACTGGAAAGTGGACGTTACAAGCCCCCACTCCTTATCTTTGATGCGTTTTATCTTCGTAAAGTTTTATTGATTAAATAAAAAATACGTTTCCATTTTTTTTTCAATAATCTAACTGACAGACTAAATAGAATCATATTTTTTTGACCCAGGCAATATACCTATTTATTTGGCAAAACCAAAAGGCGATCTTTGTCGGCGCGACGACGCAATCGGGTTTGCCATACAAATGAACGCAACGATCGCGTAAGTACGCGATCATTGCTTAGTATTACGACGACGCCTCAAAGGCTTTTGAGCAACAATAGAACTTCCATAATTCATATTCAGTATGTAAAATTTTGCCTTTGTACCGTACCGTACTTTCTAGTGCGTTCAAAACATTCCCCTCTTTGGAATAGCTAAAATAATTCAAAACATAGACAATCAACAAAGTTATTTATCACTTTATCTATCCTCTGTGTTATCACAAGAAACTTTTTTGATCACATTAAACATTTGGATCGTGTTGCTGATAGTTATCCTAATACAATTAGGGTTAACAAAGTCTAGTAATGAATCCCTTTTTTGTCCCTCAAAGTTGACGCGGGTTCGAGTTGTGAATGTAAAAGCTGGATTGAACTTCGTCACCAGTATTTGTAAAACGACCTTCAGAGTTGGGTTTATCCGTGATGTTTTACTGGGTTATGTTCGTCATTGAACAAATGGTTTGGATGGTCGCTTTTTTTCAGAAGAGCATAATCAATACTTTAAAATAATAAAGTTGAAGTATTTGTTTGAATGCGCTAATCTTTGGTACTAACAATCGGATTTGGAAAATTATTTTTGTACATGATAGCCACATTCATGATGATGACAGGAACGGAAAAAACGGGATATGCGCGTACGAAGTCGCGGGCAAAAACTAGTAATATTGACTGCTTCGTTGTTCTAGTGATCGCAAAAGGGGCTGGAAAGCTGGGGGTTCTATGTTCCATTATCAGGTCGGATCTTGAGGATTTCCTCAGTAACATATACATAGTGCTCTGTTTTTTTGACTGGCTCGCTTTTATAATTAATTACGTGGGTAAAGTAAAATTATGAAGTTAATTCTTTAACAACTCTTACTCTCTTTTCATGACTTTTTTCTTAGTTTTGTGAGTGATGAATAGAGCCATGTCATCTAGTACAACAAAGTATCTCATAGTATAAAGAGGTGAAGTATAATATAAATATAATATAAAATAAACCATTAATCCGGTTTCAAAAATTCTTGTATTAATATAATAGCTATCGCTAAATGTCTGCAGCATTTTTTTACCCCGAAAAGATATCTTGGAAACCCACGGTTCCTGTAACAGTGAAGACGTGGGAAAAGTAAGCCTAGTGCAGATTTCTCTATAGTTGGATAAATTTTACCTTTTTTTTCAAGGATGGGAAATTATCAAATGATTTCTTCCGCTCTGGACTGAAACCCATCCGTGTTCCTCCTAAAACCCATCCGTGTTCCTTCTAAAACCCTTTGTGTTCCAGGGCCGCGGTGACTCTTTCGAACTAATTCCGCAACCCTGGCAGGCTCTGGCTCTAGCGGGCCCTGTCTTTTATGCTGTCATCTCTTTGAGGCGCGCGTGGAACACAACGCGCCATCGACCCGGGTCTGTTGGTAATAGGACAGCGAGCCACCCAACCCTCGCCGTCCGCAGGCCCGCGCCTGTCATTTATTCTTCTGATAAAAAATATTTCAATATTGAAAAATCAACCCTAAGATACATATGTTTATTCAGGTAAAATGCTAAATATAAATTGGTACAGCGGCCGTAAAATTTTGATTGCAGTGAGATCTTGAGTACGAAACCACCATGCATGAAACGAATTTTCAGCAAGTCAGGCATAACAGAGTGTAGGAGGATCGTACATACGACAATTTGCGGTTATATAACGACCTATCATCGTAGGGAAAGCCTATATAATGAGAGTTCAGCTTATACTGGAAAGCGGAAATGACGGAAGGTACAGCTTGATAATAAATTATATAGGCGTGAGTCTTTTGCACGTGGATCTTTTGCAAGGAGATCATACATATTTTTTTTTAATTTCGAATATTCACAATAGCATTCCGATGTCATTTATTCTTTGTGAGGCATTTTATTTATTTCCTGTTCTTTCAGAAGGACGATTTATTGCTTCTAACTTTAATAGGATTTATTTTAAATCCTGTCATAAAAATCCAATCTCGTTCTCGATTCAATCCAATTTGATGTGACCTGGGAAATATACACCTCAAGGTGAGACATGCTATATCGGATTAGAATGAAATATAGGTCACAAGGACTTATGGGGAAATTAAGTCTTAGATCAAAGCATTGTGCAAGCAGCACTTTTGGTGCTAGAAAGAAAAGAAAGAAAGTTAGAATAAAATTTATTTCGCACAGGTACATGAAACACGCACGGTAAAAATAACAAGAAAAAGGTAGTTATGCCAAAAACTTAGTGTGTGTCTCACGGCTGCACTAAAAAGGTCCATTTCAGCGATATGTCAGACAGACTGATGCTGTCTGACGCTGGTTTTCTAATGAACCCTTCAAAGGACGAGTGGCGGTTCATTTGAATCAATATAAAAATTATAATATATAAATATAATCGAAACAAAGTCAATAAAAGAGTAAACTGATATAATTGCACATGGAGCAAATTTAAGTACTAAAAAATAACCAAAAGTTTGGATGATATTATAAGAATGTATATGCATGTGTACGTGTAATGTGTAAATAAATACATAAATAGTTTACCACCAATGAAAACAAAACAAACCATTCGGCTAACCATATATCTTCCTCACTAAGTACGTTCGCGAATAAACGTCAGTGCGTCATGAACGGTGTTACACAATACAATACCGTTCAAACATACAGAACGGCCCCTTAGTTCGGAGCGTGACCGGCTCGATCTGGAAGCGTGACGGACGGGGGGTCAGCATCCTCAGCAGGCGCGCCCTGAAGTCGGCGCCTACGTCGCTGGTCGTCTCTCGCCGGGCCTCCTCCGGGAAATCGGAGGTCTCACCTGGCGGGGACAGACCGCCGTAGGCATGTGAAGATGTGGCACTGTGGGACGGTGCCGCGGCGCTCCTGCTGAAACACAAGTTGACAGTTACACTTATAGGCACGCAACGATGCTAGAGTCGCGCGTGTCACCAGCCGCGCCTATATGGCACCCAAATGCCGTGCCCGTAGTTACGGGCACGAACACCCCGACGCCGCGGGATTAAAGGCCTAGCCTATGCCCGCCTGCCACGCCCCCTTGCGTCGCGAACATCTCCAGTCCGTCAGTGCGTTACTAGCAAGCAGTGGTTTTACTCGTCTGTCCTCATCTTTAACAATTGGGTACTAGGTTCTACAAGCGACATTGCCCGGGTGAAAGTCGGATGTTTTCCGAGTGAAAAGCAAATTTTCATTGGATTTGTTTTTTAATGTAAACTTACTAATTCAAACAGGCAATTATTTAGTTTTTTTATACAGACTATTAACCGGCAATTTTATTTTTGTTTCGGAAACAGTGCGTGCATTTTACGTATAGCAAGGTCATTAAAAATAAATAGAGAAGTATTTCTTTTTATTTTACCAAGTTACGAAAAAAAAAAAAAAAAAAACAAATTTTAAGTTGTCGTTGTCACCCTTTTCGATACTTAACAACGAGATTAGTGTTGCCAGTACGGGAAAAATAATAAAAAAAACATTTTATTTTTTATTTTTCGTGAAGTAGGTATATTCTATTAACGATACTGATTTCATGGAAGTAAGATGTGCACTGTCGACGAAGTAAATCTGTATGCCTGTTAAAGATATCCCTGAAAGTAGGTCTCTGATTATGAATATGATTTTTTTATCCAAGAAAAAAAAGGTACCTGTGGATTATTTTTCTTATGGCTTATGGCTTCAAGAATAAAAGTAGTTTGAATTCTTACGAGAGACACATGAACACTGTTTACATAGAACGTGCAAATAAAAAAAAGAGATTTATGTCCAAGCGGGATAAAGAAGGGAGGGGAAGAACTCATTAGGCATCAAAAATAGTCCAACTGTCCTTGAGTAAATCCCTCATAAAACCAGATATTTTTCTTAAGACTTCAAGGCATGCTCTATTCAACTCTAAATGAAATATAGGTCACCGGGACTTATAAGAAAATTATCTAATAAAATCGTGAAAACATCATATGGCCATGAGCTTTCCAAGTAAGCAAATAGATTAGACGCCCGAAGGACGAATGAGGAAAGCAAATAAGAATATGGGCCGTCATGTGCCAAGCAATAATCATCTTATAAATTTTGAAGTTTGTTTGTTTATCAGGCCTATTATATCTTCTAATATTTGAAGGGACGAAAGGGCCGTTGTCTTTATTACATTTTTTTCCTTATATGAATAACTAGTGACTCGCCCCGGCTACGCCTGGGTGAAAATATCATAAAAATATTCTTCGTTATTTGTAATATTGGGAACTGTATCAAGATTTTTCGTTGTTTAGAAGAAGCGGAGGAACAGATAGAGGCAGAAAGCGACTTTGTTACATAGGTACTACAAGGCTTCCTGTCCAATGATGCGGAGCGAGCAAGTGCTAAGCGAAGTTGCAGGCTGTGCGGAGTAACGAGGTCACGCCAAGAGTAGGTAATGAAAGCGAGTGGTCAGTATTTTTCCACTTCTCCGCTCCCCAGTCTCGCTCCGCTTCCCGGTTTAGTGTGATTTTTTAAACTAGTGCGCAAACCCCTGCCCACTGAGTCGTCGCGGAGATTTTATGCAATTTTATTGGTTATATTGGCACAACTCCGTTCCGCTTCTCTTCTTTGACTGTTAATTTATCTTATCATAGCGACAGCTTTTTATTTTCCAACATACACACGAATGAAGTCGCGGGAATCAGCTATAGTAGGCGCCAGATAAATGTGGAATAAAGTATATTGACCTTTCCCTAATAACTGCTCATAGGTACCTGAACAATTAAATATGAATCGTTTTTCATTATTAGACAATGTTAAGGATCACGAGAGATGATGATTCGGGACAGTTTTGTGTCATTAATTCCGTTTTTCAAATTAACAATGTCAATAAATGTAGGTGGGTCAATGACCGATATTCCACGATTATCTGGCGCCTACTATAGTATATAATATTTAATAACTACACCCCATATTACTTAAGTTAAATGTGGGTAGAGACGTAATACACCTCTGCCTTAGCCTCCGGGACATAAAACCTTGACATTAAAGCAAGTAATTTAATGGCTCTCGAAAATAGGCGCGACACGACAATGTGAAGACGATACGATAATTCTTTTATAGAAATAGTTCTACATAACACTGGAGATATAACATGAATGCTTCACCTTTCCAGGCGTGACGTCATTGTAACAGAAGGTTACGCAGGCGTGATTGTTTTATAAAGTTTAATTAAGTCTATTTTCTGTAAGTGTGTCATCACAGCGTCGCAGTATCTAGATAGTATAAAGTTCCTGTTTATGTGTCCGTTAAACTAAGTTTGTCTGTGAAGCTTTAAAGCTTAAAAAAAACGTCTAAACGAAACATGCGGAACGCGAACACGAGACAGATTTTAATTAGAGGAAAGATTTAAAAACTGGCCAAGTGCGAGTCAGACTCGGACAAAGGGTTCTGAACGAATTTCATTTTTGTAACATATTATTTTAACACTATAGACTTCTTAAAGGTTTTCTTGTAATCTATAGGTAAAGAACTATTATCATTTTTTTTTTTCAATATTTTAGGCTCAGTAGTTTGTTTGTTTATTTTCAGTATTTTGTTTTAAATCGACAATTTTCGTATAATTTCTTAAATAACTTCAAATCTGTTTATTTTAAATTATGAAATATTTAATTTTCTAATAGCAACGCGTCTGTGTACGAAATGTACCTAATATGTACCAAATTTCAACAGAATCGGTCCTGTAGGTTCGGAGGAAATTTTGCTGTGACAGACGGACAGACAGACACTCGAGTGATCCTATTAGGTTTCCGTTTCTAACGAATGTCCGGAACCCTAAAAATAGAAACATGAAAACCAAACATTTTTGCCAATTAGCATCGTGTAATCGCAGTGAGTTGGAATTTAAGAGAATCTGCTTATTGCCAGCTTACTATACAGGGTGTATTTTGAAGGAAGGCTAAATCCGAAACTGTGAGTAATATCGAAAAACACTGAAAGCAGTCTCGAACCTGATTTGTTTAAAACATAAATTTTCCAGTCAAATTTATTATTTATATGGAGCTGTTTACAATCGCTAAGTGCCATATTTAGATTACTTTTTATCCCGAGAAAATCGAAATAAATGGAATAAACTTAATTAGAAATGACATGTAATATATTTAAAAAAAACTATGACATGACATGGGCTGATAGTGATGCGGTTTTTTGTTTTGTTTTTATTTATTTTTGTTATAATTGTAGTTGATAAGTTTTTCAGTTTTTAGTGTTTCTTTGCGTTTTTTTCCGGCAGAATAAACTGATTTTCTTTTTTCTTTCTATAGATTACAATAATAAGAAATAATGGGACAATACTTTTGCAATTGCATGACCATAGTAATAATCTTTGAATAATCTTTGACGCAGGGAATAATGGACGGCTGCGAATATGTATGGCTTCTGTGAAATGCCACGGGAAACAACTAGTGAATAATATAGTGTTCACAACAATGATACAATATTTGGAGGAGGAGCTCGTGGCTAAATAATACAGGACCACGGGTCGATCTTCAAGGTTAAGCAACGCTTGCCGAGGTTGGTCTGTGGATGGGTGACCATCTTAACATACCGAGACTCTTCCGGGCCTCGGAAAGCACGTTAGGCCGTAGGTCCCGGCTGTTATTTGTAGATCTTTGGCAGTAGTTACGGATAGTCAGAAGCCAGAAAATCTGACACCAGTCTTACTAAGGAGTACCGTGTTACCCTGTAAATGGGTTGTGGAGGTCTGGTAGGCAGCCGCTCCACATAATATACTGGTATTCAGCTGAATCTGGTTTGACTGGAAGCCGACCCCAATATAATTGGGAAAAGGCTAGGCAGATGATGATGAACAAGGATACAGTATTAATTAACTCAAAAAACCTGGAAACTCATACCAAGTCCACATTATTAGTTGGTTATATCATGATCGCAACAAAACATCATTTAGAGAAATATGAAGAATAGGAATCAGTAACTTTTGAAGTCATACGGTTTAATTATACGTATATGTTTTCACACATTTCTAGGTAAAATAATCTAGTAGTGCTTCCTTAGTAGGTAACAGTAATAATAACGCGATGGTTTGATTTGTCAAGTCAAACAATCACAAGGTAATTAATTCATCGACATGGATTCAAGGTAACAGTATTAATTAACTCAAAAAACAGGACAACGCGTACCAACACCACATAACAGAAAGTGACAGAAGAGCCTCTAGAAAAAATATATTTTTGAAACATCACATTATATTGCTTAAAAATCTCAAAAAATAGCGGTGTTGTCAGCATTTTAAAATCTGTAATAAACAGAGACAGCACTTATTGTGTGTGACGTTACTCACAAGTCCCGCCATATCGAATTGAACATCCAGTACAATTGACATTTTGTGTTTTTTGAACATTTTATTTTTTATTTTTTCACAAATCGTAATGTTTTAATATCATCTATCAAACAAGTATTGATTAATTAAGATTTTCATATCAATCAAATACCCTATTGTTTGAGATGACCCACCACCGATAAACAACTGTGGCGCGCACGCATAGACACGCGTCACTTACAGCGAGTGCAAGCGCATTCGCGATATACATTCATTTAGAACGTTTTAGAGCGGTAACGCACTGCATCCGATCCGAATCCGTGAAAATACGTTCCGAAGTATTCATAGAATTATTTGTATGGTAGTTTACGCACTAGATCCGACTTTCGTCATCCGAGTTCTCTCCGTCATCCGTGTGTCTCCAAATTCGAAAGAAATTTTGACGGACCAAAGTAGTCGCCGTACTGTTTGTATTTCGTATTGTTTGTAGTCCAATTTGAACCCAACGTAATCCTCGTATTCAAATCGAACATATCCAAACATGGCCCCTAAAAAGCTTGGATTTGGATCAGAGGTCTTTCACGGAGACGGATCGGATGCAGTGCGTAACCGCTCTAACTATCTGCAGTTCGACAATCTAAAACAAAAGCCAGTCGCCTAACCAAAGTCTGCGTTGGTTCTCCAGATTCATTATTCGCACAGCCAAATTGTTGAACTTATAATAACTTCAGCAATTTGGTGACAAAGGTGGAAAAGTTAATAATTCCATCTTTAACTCATAAAAAGAGTGAACAGACATTTTCGGAGCATGCTCGTTCGATTGTAGATCTTCCATCGCTTTGCATCAGGCTAGTGGTCTAAGAGCGGGCTCATTGTGAAATGACAACAAAACGGTGAGTCTCTTTGTGTAGACCCAACCTTCTGTCAGGCACCTATTTTGCCACTCTGTAATGAAAATACCTTCATTTTAAGTGATCAAACGAGTTGACAGCTTTAAATTACCTCATCATGTAAATTAATACCTTTTGCGAACGCCCTGATGCAAGTGACAAAGATTTTTATCTCTAAGTATTGATATAGGCGCAGGGTAGTGTGCCAGGCCAAGTTCCGGCTTAACGCACGCAGTTTGTATATTATACGAAACATTTCGAGCTCTTTTTACCCCCTCGTAACGCTGCAACGTTATGAAGGGGTAAATACAGCTCGAAATGTTTGTAATATGCTCGAAATATTAAAATTACGTTTCATTTTCGTAGCCTTTTTTTAATCAATGTTTTAATTGACTTATGTCCCAAATCTTTGTTCTTGGGGTTTCATCTCCGAGTTGGGAAAATTGTTATTTAGGTTTCCGTAGGAAAATGAAAAGTTTTTTAATAGCAACAGAGCAGTGGTAACGATGTTGACTTACGAGTAATAACCCGAAGCCAAATCGAAGACAACCGATCATACTGGACCCGAGTCGGGGGTTATCTCTCACAGAGATGAGGCCGGTGTCTCAGGATCTGGAATTTTACTAGGTGATTGTACTTATGAGACCTGTAACAGTTAGACATCTTATAATATAAAACTTATTTAATCCCCACTGTGAGAAGGTACGGTCAGCAATAAAAATCGATTAAAACTTCATAATTTTTATACATCATCTTAAACGACACAAAATGATCCGATAATCTTCTTTTTACCGTCACATATGACAGTAAATATTCTTTAAAAAATGTATTTGTTCTGATTAAAATAATTTATTTTTGATATATTAAAATAAATTTTATATAAATTCGAAGTTATGGCTCGCTGTACCACTACCTATTGTGACTCAATATTTGCTATTGGGTATACCGGTAACAAAACTCGTATTGCCCAGGGAAGCATGGCACTTATGGGAGACCTTTACTTATTTTGGAAAACCAATGCTGCCAATGATGATAACACTTTTTATAACTAAATTAATATACTGTGAATGTATCAAAATGGTATTTTTTTAACTTTATAACGGCATGGCCTGCCTGCAATAAATGAGTTTTATATTATTTATTGAACTAACGCCACAAGCACTTGTTCTTTCATTTATCGTTCACATTAAATAAATTGAAATTATAAAAAGTCTGTTAATGGCTCGCTGGGTGTCAATGACAGGCCATTTTCAGCAACATTATTTATGTTTAAAGCTGGGTACTGACCGGTATTACGGGCCCTAATGTACATTCGCAGCGATAATGTTATGTTACGCTCTGTCCTAAAATCTGTGTTACACAAAACACGTACGCACATGTTCGTGCTCGTTTCACGTACTGACTGCACGAATGCTCGCTTTGTTACATGTTACATTACGCCCCGTAATACCGGTCAGTACCCATCTTTAGAAATTTTATTAATGATCTTGAAAGTATCTGCAAGCGTAGTCAGTGAAAGATTACAAACACAATTGTTTACGCTGAAAGAAAAATGCACTCTCTAGAGAAAATTATTCTTGGCTGATTAATTTTTGCAAAGGCATTTGATTGAAGCTTTAATAACTATATTGCATTCCTTTAGGAATATTAAACTTAGTTTTTTTCTGTTTGTAGCATAAAGCTGGCCTGTCTATATTTTCTTATTTTAACTTCATTTATTGGCAACAAAGCGGACGATGCGTAGCTGCGTAACGTCTCAAGCGGAAGAATATTTATTTTTATTTAATGGGACAATAAATAGCTTGTAGCTGTTTATTGTCCAGAAGATATAGATAGACGATGAGGAGACGTTCTCGCTGGTGGATGTACTCTAATTAACATGCTTAAAGTGTCAAGGACTGATCGCAAATATAAATATACAACGTGTAACAGAATGAACGCAATACCTGAAAAGGGGTAATTTTTAACATAGGCTTTGGTCCCATAGTAAAAGCCGAAATCGCGAAAAAAATATCCGCAGTTCAGTACATTTTGTCGAGTTACGCGCACATTTTGTAAGTTGTTTGTTATAAATCTTTTGTTTTTGACGTGACAATGTCTCATAAATCGATGAACGCCGGCTGCACGCACGAAAAAGGATGACTCATTGTAACGTTACGCTTATTGTAACGTTACGATCATTTCATCAATGTTTTGTTATGACGTTGTCACGTTAAATTATCGACCGACTTTACAGACAATCAATTCTATTTTTTCTTGATTTTGTTTTGATCCCATAGTAAAAGTTGTTGATAATGATGAGTAGAATGACCCCTTTTCAGGAATTGTATTTATTCTGTTACACGTTGTATGTAATAATGCAATATTTGCATAGTCTGATAGTACTCATCCCGACCGAATTCGGTCATGGAGGCCAATCTCAACGGAGATTAGCTAATTACACAAAATATATTATAGTGCACATTTTTGCCACCCCATGGGAATAAAGCGTTAGTTTGGAGGTAAGTATGTTGGGTGCGCAGACAGAGCTGTGATCTTTGCATCTTCACTTTAATTTTCCCATAGGACGTCATTCGGGAGGTTAGGCGCATTTACCTGCCATAACCGTACCGGAAGACGTAGCGTTGGAAGACCTCCCACAATGTGGACTGATGACCTGGTGAGGGTCGCGGGTAGCCGATGGATGTGAGACGCACACGACCGGTTGTTGTGGTGACACTTGGAGGAGGCCTATAGTAGGCGCCAGATAAATGTGGAATAAAGTACATTGACCTTTCCCTAATAACTGTTCATAGGTACCTGAACAATTAAATATGAATCGTTTTTCATTATTAGACAATGTTAAGGATCACGAGAGATGATGATTCGGGACAGCTTTGTGTCATTAATTCCGTTTTTCAAATTAAAAATGTCAATAATTGTAGGTGGGTCAATGACCGTTATTCCACGATTATCTGGCGCCTACTATAGGCCTTTCGGCTGATATGATGATGACTTGCCATAAACTCTAGTCTAGACTATCCCAGTCTAAAATGTTAACGATGTTTGTTTATTTTATAACTTAGGCATCCGCTGATAAATATTTTTTGGAAATTTCCACTTTGAGGTGCCAAAAGGGTTGGGTAACTTTGTATGAAAGTTTTTGAATTTTGATTCGGTTTTCACTTATAGGAAGACATAAACGAGACAAATTTGTGTGCTCGTCATTATGTAAAATATCAAAATTGGTTTATCTGTCCCCATATATAGCCTGCTTAGTACTAATTGGTAGTTGTGATGCTACGTTGATGATAACCGCGGTCTAATTTTGTGTCACCTGCGGTAGAATTTCACCAACCGCAAGGCTTAATTAGTGATTAATTAGTGTCAATTGAGCCGTAGTTAATAACGTGTTAATATTGGAGTAAAAGGAGCTCAAGATCAAAGGTTCGAATAGATCAATTTGTGTGGTTAAGTAACGTTGTTTTGGTCAAACTGTGGATGTTTGACAACTGCAACAACCTTCACGTCGTAAACCTAAAAATAACCCTCCGTTCCTCTAAAATCGTTAGTAGCTCGTAGCTAAATAACTACAAGGTTGTACAACGTTTGATGAGGTCGGTCTGTGAATGGGTAACCTCTTCCGTGCCCCGGCAAGCAAGTTAAGCTATTTGTCCTGGCTATCATTTGTAGATTGTTCTGGCTATCATTTGTAGATCTTTGGTAGTTGTTTCGGGTAGTCAAAAACCCAGGAAATCTGTCACCGGTGTCCAAGGGATGTCGTATTGCCCAGTTACTGGATTGTGGAGGTCAGTTATGTCGCTCCATTTTAAAATTTATGTTCAGCTGCATCCGGTAGACTGTGCAGTGTGAGCTGACCCTAACATAGTAAGAATACATAATCGGCAAAGTGCGAGCTGGACTCTCACACGAAGGGTTCCGCACTAGGGGTCTTTGTGAGCTGGAATAAATGATATATTATTATTATTATCATAGACCGAAACTACTTCAACTTCTATCTATTATAGTTCTTGAGATACAGCTCGCTGACAGACAGCGGAGGCTTAGTAATAGGGTTGCGTTGGTTTACTTTCGGGCCTAAAAAAGGCTGGGCAGATTGATTGGCATCGAAAAATAGGAAGGTATAGACAGCGTCATGAACTGCGTTCCCGTCATGCTTTCAAATACCTTAGAAATGGGACTCCACCACTTACGACGTAGTCTCGACATTTTACCGCTTTCCAAATTCCGGGTACTTTTAGAGATGAAAACAGAGTAAGAAGTTTTTAATTTTTTTTTTGTTTTATTAATTGCATCCAAATCATCTCGCCACCGCTTTCTGGGCCACCGTCTGTGTGTGCCTGTGGCACCCATTGCGTTGAGACTTTTGTCCAGGAGTGGGACACAATAGGCTAAGGAAAAAAAAAGTGCAATCGGCTTTCAAATAAATAATAATAAATTCATTTTATTTCGGATATTATCCATGCATTATATAAAATAAAATAAAAAAAGCTTGAAGCCACAATCAAATCTTTTCTGAGAAGGATTGAGATTGGGTGCGTTCCATTAAACGCCACCGAAAAAGTTGATAGAGACTTAATATTATAATCAGTTTTTCTGGTCATGGTCTAGTATTTGCCATCTTTTTAGGCGTTTTACATCTTCCTGTGGTGTTAGCAGGTTCCTAGCCAGTTAATTTGTGTATTTATTGAGCCTTTCCTTGTATCTCCTACTATTTTTGCAAACTTCCTCCCTAACGGTCGGCATCTCCAGATGCTCATGTATTTCCGAGTTCCTCATGAACTAATGTGCACTTGAGAGATTTCTTCAGGAAGACATTTTAGACACAGACTTAAAATATCTTCCTGAAAACGTTCGGAACTTGCAGCGTCAACATACACCGTAATAGCGTTTGTTTTGCTCCCGTCTTCCTATTTTCGTTCGGAAGCGTCCATTTTTCACGTCATGTATATCTCGCGTCATTTTCCTTCCCCGACACAGTGTCATTTTAGCAAAGAATTGGATTTTCCTACACCTGTCGTGAGTTTGTGAATAAGTGACGATTGTGACGAATATTTACTGTGTTATTGGTTGAGTTGTAAGTGGATGTTTTGTAGCGTTATGTAAAATCACACCAGTGTTTCTTGCTGACGTACAGTTTTAGGGTTCCAACGATAACGAACTCTTTTTATTTTCTGTTAGGATAATCAGAAACGGAACCCTTATAAGATTACGTGTTCGTCAATGCTGTGCTGCGAGTTCACCCTTTGCACAGCATCATGCTGAGTGGGAGCCTGCCACAGGCATGATGTGCATATGCATAGAGTCTGGTATTTTCTTTCTTTTCTTACATATCTATTAAAATATTTTTTTTCACTAACTTAATATTACGATTTACTAATGATATTATTAAAGAATTTTAGTTAAGGTTTATAATTTTGTCTGCATGTTTTGTGACGATAAATACTTGTTATTTCAAATCAAAGTAAAATCAAATCAAAAGTCTATTCATATTATGCTAAGTGCCAGCACTTTTTGAACGTCAAAGTTCTACATAAAGACAGTCCCCCAAAAAAACCGCCGCCACCACTTCCTAGTGTTTAAGCTGGGAATAAAAAGTAGCACAACAAACTCCCCAGCAACACATCTGCCTATTGAGTTAGAAGAACTAGCATTCATACAATAGTATGCAAAGTATTAAGAATACTTTGACAACAAAGAAAACAATAGAACAAAGGGAACACGTGAAACCTAAAACTAAATTATTCACTACTTGTAAGATAGCAAACTTTCTTTTATTTTCTCCTTACTTAAACCATAGTTCACAGGTAACTATGAACTACAATAAAAATAGAATTTTTGTACCTCCTGGCGTCTTAACACAATAACTGCATTGGACAGAACGTATTGTGACAGACATATTCAGGAATTGTTTTCTGCAATCTTTTCCAGTCGAATGACTTTCAATAGCTTGCATTTTATCGAGAAAATACAGGTGCGAAAATTCCTGTTCCGACAGAACGGTAAAAAACTGCGCGCGGAATGCGACGTTTTTCATAGGTATTGAAATGAAAATTATAGTCGACTGCGTCACGTGTTTTTTCTAGAGTGTTTTAGTGTGATTTTATGTATGATACCACAGGGTTATAACTAGCATTTAATATGGAGCGTTCTCTACAAAATATTAGTTGGTGAATGCCGGAAACTATCCCTAGGGAACATAATTCTGATATAAAAGTATTCTATGTATATATTCCAGACTATAATCTACCTCTGTGCCAAATTTCATCAAGATCCGTTCAGCCATTCTGACTTGATTGAGTAACAAACTTCTAAACTTTTGCATTTATATTAACCCTAGTTGTCGCCCGCGGCTCCGCCCGCGAGAATGTAGTAAATTATCCCAAGGGGTCATACAACCGGGATGAAAAGTATGTGTATCATATGTGTTATTCCAGACTATAATCTACCTCTGTGCCAATTTTCATCAAGATCGTCCAGCCGTTCTGAAGTGAAAGAGTTACAAACATCTATCTATGCACAGAAATTTACGCATTTATAATATTAGTAGGATATAAGTATATGTTAAAAGTAGTGCTTGGCTCTATGGTAACCTAGCACTCCTTTCTCGTATTGAAAGGATATGTTTTGTATGGTAGAAGTTAAAGCCTCGATTGTAAAGGAATTAGCTATACTTTAAATACTATAACACTTAGTAACAAGACAATGGTAATGATTTTGAGTACGTGGTGTCTCTAGATCTCAACGCGAACTGGCCCACATTTTGGTGAAAGAGCGAATGTGCGTACTTGCGTACGATGCAATTATGCATTTTCGCTTAGTGTTCGATTAAAAACATTATAATATACTGTTTTTTAAAAATTTTGTACCGTCTACTTTGTCAGATAAACCATATATATGAGTCGATTGTTTATCTGACCTCCACGACCCAGTAACACGATACTCCTTGACCATAGACAAAGTAGACGGTACAACATTTTTGGGAATTATAATTGACAGCCAGTTAACTTGGAAGCAGCAGAAGATATGTGTAAACGTTTAAGCACAGCCGCGTTTATGTTGCATAATCTAGCAAAAAAAGTAAATTTCCTGTTATTTTTAATAAAATATCAGACCAAATTAAAAACGTACCGTTGCAAAAATTTTAAAAAACGTTTCACAGAATTACTAGTAATCTGTGCAGGATTTCTTAAATGATAATCTTTTGTAATGTAGTAGTAGTCGTCTTTATTATTGTCTACTGCGTATAAATTTGCATGCTATATTTAGGCAGAATGTACATGGATCCTATTATATAATTTAACAACTTATTTTTATGTACCTACATTCAAAGCAAATAAAGAACTATTCTATTCTATTCTTGACAAGACTGGTGTCAGATTTCATGACTTCTGACTTCCCGTAACAACAGTCGGGACCAACAGCTTAACGTGTTTTCCGAGGCACGGAGGAGTCTCAGTATGTTATGATGGACCCATCCGCGGACCGACCTCAACTGTTATTATTTAGCCATCATCATCAACCGAATGACGTCCACTGCTGGACATAGGCCTCCCCCAAAGGGGAGGTTTGCCATAATCGCCACGCTTGGCAGGCGGATTGGCGATCGCAGTGTAGCTGTTGCTATGCACAGACAATGCGGCTGCCATTCTCTGGTGAGTCCCTTAGTCGCCTCTTTCGACACCCATGGGAAGTGATGGGATGGTGCGATTTTTTTTTACGTCCGACACCATCCAGAACTTTTTTAGCTACGGACTGCAAATTGAAATAAATTGATGGTTTTGATCCTTTTGGTCCTTTTGTAGATAAATACATGATAATATATTTATCTACAAAAGGACCAAAACCGATTATATAACACGTTATATAATCAACTGTTTCCTCGCACGTGTTGAGTAGGTGTTTAAGAACAATGGGCCAATGTAATTGGAGATCATCGATATAATGAACGTGGGCGAAGAATGGTCAAGGTATTGTTCATTAAATACCAACTTTGTCATAATATAGGATATCTGGGAATAGAATATAATTTGACACGTGTTATGATGTGTAAATAATACCCGGAAATATCATCTTAAAATAAATATTGTAATATACTTAATTGTTAGAAAAAAACTAGCCAAGTGCGAGTCTGTCGCGCGAAAGAATATTTTTTTTTTTAGAGTAATAAGACACTTAATAATTATAAACACCTTAATAAGTTTTTCTACAATAAGTAGATAACTATTTACTGTATTATTCTCAAAATTATAAACTATGTTGTTTGGGAGATTTTTTTTTCTTCTTTTTTTTAACTAAACTGAACTGACTTTTTAAATGAACTTAAATTTTATAATTTACTTTCAACTTCCATGTAATAGGACGGCGAGCCTATTGCCAACAACCAGCTACAAATCTAGATTCCGCACAGCTACCGAGAAATTTCAGGCCGATAAAAAACCCAATAACCTTTTCCGGGAATCGAACCCTGGACCTCATGCCAAGCACAAGTGTTTGCACTAGACAAACGAGGCGGTATATTCTTTCTTTATCAATCCTTTTATTCCTTACACAACAATGCTTCTGCAACAAAGAAAGGAAAATCTTCGCACAGTCGACTGATCGATTTAATATAAAAGTTGCACTTCACTTGGCGTATTTGTCCTAATATTCGCGGTACCTGGATTAAAGAAAATATACCCTAAAGTAAACGATTTAAAGGCCATTATAGGTCGGTGTTAACAGTAATTGCTTTTTCGGAACGAATTTGAGGGTAGAAGGACATTTTTGAAATTTTGCACTATGTTGTTCGCTTGTGCTATGCGAACTATTTTTGTAGGTACACAGAGAATTTTTAATTTTGAGAAAGAAAAACCGTTCTGCAATTTTACAGGCATACGCTGGCTAGTAACGTGGATACATTTTTAAAATAGCGTAGGTACGTACCTCTTTGATCTTTAAAAAAATTGCCGTTTTTCATAACCCGCATTATAAAAAAAAATACACAGGGTATTTTATTTTTTATAATGAGGTTTCAGAAACATATTCTCCCATTATTATACCCTACAATTTATTGAGCTCCTTTCGTAATTATGGTGTCCGATAAAGAGTATTTCTATTTTTTTTTAAATTTATGTCTCAGCCTCAAATTAAATTGAATTGGCTACTTTTTTTAAAGCATTTTTTTATTGTCTATGCATCGTGTCTTTGTTATAATATAAAACTATATAGAAAAGGATATTAAAACATTTATCAAAATGATGGACCACTAAGTGAGAAACTCATCATAATACTCGTAATTAGTTTATTTTGCACTTCTATAATTGGTTTGTTCTCACAAAGTTAACACCTCAGAGTGTTGTTTCAACGATTTATAAACAGTAAATAGATAAGTTTCGATGAAAAGTTAAATCATTAATAAAGTAGGTGTCAGCTTTCACAAACTTTATTTTAAACAGATTTATTATCGGTTTTAAGTTCTTTAATAAAAGGGTTTCATTAACTAAGTGGTTCGGCCTGAAATATGTTAAAAAATATTTTTAAATTAAACTAGTAATAATAGTGTACCGTAAGAGTTTAAATATTATATTTTGTATTAATATTAATGTTAAGCATGTGTAGGGGCAATCCTTAATTAACTCTGATTATTTTAGTTTTCATTTTATCAGTTGGTAAAAGCTGTTTATGGCCTTCGTTTGAGAGTGAAACAAGATATTTTGACTTTTTTATCTCACTCTAACATAAAATAAATATATTATAATATATTATATTTCGTTGCAATATCTTTAGTCGATAACTATCGTTTCCATCAAGATTACATACCTTATAGTTTTTATTAGATAAAAAGTTCTAGATTTTGTAGAAATCTAAATTGTAAATTTGGCTGAAGAAGTCATTACCGCTTTCCTTTCATGACAAGAAATCTAGCATAGATTCTATAAATATTTTATAAATTCGAAAGTGAGTTTGTTTGTTACGCTCCCACGCCTAAATCACTGAGCCGATTTCCATGAATTTTGGTGCAGAAATAGGGACCCTGGAGTTGGTTTTGGAATTTTTTTCGAAATTCTGCATTAACGAGAGCAAAAGCTGGTATAGTGTTATATTTGCCCCAAGTAACACGGACAAAGGCCTCAAAAAAAAAAACAAATTCGCAATATTAGATAACCAGAATATCATCTAACCGAACCAGTTGAAGAGAGATCGTGAGACGAGTTACAACAACATCCACGTCGCACTCGCATGTCAGTCGCAATCTGTCAACAATGTATGGAAATGGAAGCTTTTTTGACAGCTTGCGACTGAGATTCGAATGTGAACGTGGCTTAAAAAATAGTAGAATTGACACTCTGGGATTGAGCAGAATTCATAGTGACCACGACTGCCCAGTCAAGAACGACGCGAAGAAGAAGAGAAAAAAACATTTTATAAATAACTCTACCGCCAATGTGTTACAGACAAATACAGACAAATCCTTAGTACAATTGTGTAAATCAATGAACCTATGTTAACCAAATCTGTTCAAAACAATAATCAGATAACCTGTTTAACTCAGGCAACATCCCTTATACAAGAGGAATGTTGCCTGTGTTAAAAAAAAAATGATTCTATTCTATTCATTTACAATAAATAAACTTAATGTTAACCAAATCCGTTCAAAACAATAATAATATCAGATTACCTATTTATTCGAATTCTATTAACATTTCATTGGCAGCATTGAATTAGTGACATATCCTCGTTAATTATGCAGATTGAATTCGATATGGAATATTAATTTATTTAATACTATGCAAATACTTACAATACAATGCAAGTAATCAAATCATGATTGGCTAAAACTGGTGCTAAGGCAGCTGGTAGCCGTTACTGGGAATGAGGTATAATTATGCTTTAATCTCACTTTGAATCTTATTATAAATAAAGAAATTTCTATTGGAATAAACAGTATCTTTGTGCTCTTTTCTGTGTAGAAAATTTTCTTTAATAAGTATATTGTGTTTATTAATATATAAATGTAATACCTATCTGAAAATGTTTGTCTCTATAATTGTTAACGTATCTGGGGGCATGGCAGTGCCCCCGCCAAGATGAGCCAAAAGAAAGGTAGCAGTAGGTACCTATTTTTTCTCGAAGAGTTTTGTCGTGACGACGGAAAACCTAAACGTGGTCTGTGCTTTTAAAATAATTAGCTAAAAAATATAATAATTTCGTATGTAACTCTTTGTGCAACTGGTATTCAATCGGTTTTTTGGTTATGATTTCAACTTCTGGAGTTTAAAAGAGACCTCGATCACACTCTTTAATACATGTCTACAATCAAGTCAAGTCTCAAAATAAACACGTAAGCAATTGAGTTTCCTAAATTAGCCCTTTAACTATAAACAATGTCCCAGAGTGAAGTCTGGGACATTCACAATTAGCAGTTTCGAATTAAATCTACGTTTCTCAAAGTGTACGTAACCACGTCATTTGAAATGAAAATTAACGCCAGTTAATTTATCCAGTCTGAAAATATAAAGCGTTATACCCACTGAAACATGAAGGTGGAAAATGAAGTTGCCATCGTTGGAATCAAAATTCATGGTAACAATAAGGGCCATTGCTCTGTCAAAGGAACATGACAGCAGAGGTAATTGTCCTTTCAAGGAAATGAGTAATGACTTCTTCAGCCAAATTCACTCGTCTTAGCGTGGGCACTGCCATGCCCGCAGATACAGGCATAATTATAGAGACACATTTTCAGATAGGTATTACATTTATTTATAAACTTACAATATACAAATAAAAGAACATTAATTTAGAGACAGAAAAGAGCACAAAAGTACTGCTTATTTCAGTAGAAATTTCTTTCTGTTTATGATAATATTCTAAGTGAGATTAAAACATAATTCTCCCTAATTCCCTACCAGTAATTCGGCTACCAGCTGCACTGGCTTTAGCCAATCATGATTTGATTACTCGCATTGTAAGTATTTGCATAGTATTAAATAAATTAATATTCCATTTCGAATGCAATCTGCATAGTTAATGAGGATAAGTTACTTATTTAATGTTGCCAATTAAATGTCAATAGTATTCGAGTGAATAGGTTTTCTGATATTATTATTGTTTTGAACGGATTTGGTTTACATAAGTTTATTTATTGTAAATAAATAGAATCTTATTTTTTGAACCCAGGTAACATCCTTATTGTGTAAAAATATGATTCTATTTAGTTCGTCAGTTATGTAATCGTAAAATATTGGATACATATGTTTTTATTTTATAAAATCAATAAAAAAATACTAAGATAAAATGCATAAAAAATAAAGAGTGGGGCTTGTAACGTCACTTTCCAGTAAAAGTGTGCTGTTATGTGACGTCATACGAATTTTCAACGCACTGTATCGTCTAGATTTTTTGTTCACGTGACAAAAGAAAAACTACGTGTCCAATATTTTTTGGAAATCTATCTGACGGCCTAATTAGATTTTTCTAGTCAAATACCCTATTGTTCTAATACAAAATCTGTATGGATGCTGACCTACAAACAAACTAAGTATTTGTCTGTTTCTTGTGGGGAGAGGAACACATTGACAGTGGAGTTAATTTGAACTCCACTGTCGCCTGTTCGACTGGCCTGTTGGTCGAGTGGTTAGTGACCCTGACTGCTAAACCGGAGGTCGTGGGTTTGATTCACACCCAGGACAAATCTTTGTGTGATGAGCATGATCATTTGTTCTGTGTCTGGGTGTAATTTGTCTATAATATGTATGTATTTAGAAATATATAAGTATGTTTATCAGTTGTCTGGTTGCCATAGCACAAGCTCTGCCTAGTTTGGGATCAGATGACCGTGTGTGAGTTGTCCCAAGATATTATATAGATATTATTATTATTAATTATGCAACGATTATATTTTCTTCTTCTCCGCTTCGTTCTTGACTGGGCAGTCATGGTCACTATGAGTTCTGCTCAATCCCAGAGTGCCAATTCTACAAATTTTTAAGCCACATTCGGATTCGCATCTCAGTCGCAAGCTGTCAAAAAGCCTCCATTTCCATATATTGTTTGCAGATTGCGACTGACATGCGAATGCGAACGTCGATGTTGTTGTAACTCGTCTCACGATCTCACTTCAACTGGTTCGGTTAGAAGATATTTTGGTTACCTAATATTGCGTTTTTTTTTGAGCCCTTTATCCCATATTACTTGGGGCAAATATTCCACTAGACTATCTGTTTACCGCGGCATCGCTCGTGTTTATACAGAATTTAACAAAAAAATCTATGCTCAATATCTATATACTAATATAATAAAGCTGAAGAGTTTGTTTGTTTGTTTCCGCTCTAATCTCTGGAACTACCAGTCGGATTCGGAAAATCATTTTTGTATATGATAGCCACATTCACGAGTCTATATGCTATACGGGAACGGGAAAAAACGGGATATGCGCATACGAAGTTGCGGGTAAAAGTTAGTATATAATATTTTAAAGCTGAAGAATTTGTTTGTTTGGTTGAACGCGCTAATCTCAGGAAAAACTACTGGTTTGAATAGAAAAAAAAAAAGGTTTGGATGGCCGCTTTTTTTCAGAAGAGCATTATCAAAACTTTAAAATAGTAAAGCTGAAGTGTGAACTGCCATTCGGATTTGGAAAATTATTTTTGTATTGATAGCCACATTCACGAGGCTATATGCTATACGGGAACGGGAAAAAACGGTATATGCGCATACGAAGTCGCAGGTAAAAGCTAGTATATAATATTTTAAAGCTGAAGACTTTGTTTGTTTGGTTGAACGCACTAATCTCAGGAACTACTGATTTGAACTCAAAAATCTTATAGTGTAACCACTTATCAAGTAAGGTAATCTATCCTAAAAGTATAAATGCGAAAGTTTGGATGGATTGGTATTTGTTACTCAATCACGTCAGAACGGCTGAACGGATCTTGATATTTGGCACTGAGGTAGATTATAGCATACTTTTCATCCCGGGAGTATGTTCCCTTGGGATATTTTTGACATTCGCGCGGGTGGAGCTGCCGCCGGCAGCATGTGAGTAGGCTGTATAATATCACGCTGCGGCTAATGGGAGTGGAGTATTAATGAAAAATGTGACGCAGATGAAATTGCGCGGAATAGGTTATAGTCCATAATCGTCTCCAGGAGAAAATCGGTTCAGTGATTTAGGCGTGGGAGCGTTACAAACAAACTCACTTTCGCATTTATAATATTAGTTACGATTCTATGCTAGACTTCTTCTCAAAAAACATGGGCAACAAGTTGATACGGTTATATCTTAGACTGATTTAAGATGGTGCCATTTGTCAAAACTACCTACTTATTATGCGTAATATAATGTAATAAATGTGAAAAGATAAATTTTATAAAGCCGTCATACCACTATTATGGTAAAGCGTTCATTTTATTGCTATATTTAATATAATGACATCCTTAATATTACGACGACATATCTACTTTTTATCTCTTTCTTGAGTAAAGATCCATAACATTTGACAATTTGAGGAAATTGGTTGTCGTTTTCAAAATTTCGGGAAGACTGAGAGATGTAGGAATAGTTAAAAAAGTAGAATACCTATGAAATTATCTGTCTGATAATTTATCCAGAATTTAGAACCGCAGGTCACGGAGCGGGCCATTTATCTTACTTAATCTTCTGTGGACGCTTCAGTTTAAATAAGCTACGCAGTCGCTACGAAGTTCGTAGCGGTCAAAGCTACGCGTGCTACGCCGTAGCACTGTAACGAGTACGCGTTTTCTATTTCAAATTTTCAATATTCCAATATATCAATGAAAATATCTGTAGCAACTAAAAGCAACAATCGCAAAGTAGTGTATATAATAGTTTTATCGAAGAAAGGTCAAATAGTTTTTAAGGCGTAGCTAAGGTAAATAGAGTATGTTTAATGTCAAGAGATTAGCATTTAGAAGTTATAACAATATACAGGTAGAAGTTATTCTTAGTGACTGTGAGAAATGTTTTATTCAGTAATGCTAGGTTTCATGCGGGTAAGACAGAGTGACAATTTGATGATAAATGTATGTGTGATCAAGCTAGATGTACACTTTTGGACACATCTATTGGCCCACCTTAGAGTTTAGGTTTCAATGGCCCCTACCGAAATATGATTGCTAGATTGAACAAAAACTGTTGATGCAGTTTTAAACCTGATACATTTTACCATCTTTTTCGATCGTATTGTTTTAAATTTGAATTCAGAATACCATACCACATGGAGCTACGCCTAACAAGTCGGATATGCGCCTTGTTAAAGGCAATTGATTTTTGAATAAAAAACATGTTTTATCAAATAAAGGTTTAATTTAATAACGCGTGTTGCCTCCATGGGCATCTACCACAGCTCTCATATGATTAGGCATAGAGTTTATCAACCGCTCTATGCAATTTTGAGGGATCATCTCCCATTCCTCTTCTATGGCAGTTTTCAACTCCTGCATCGTCTGGGCAACTGGCTGACGAGCCCTAACACGTCTTTTTAGCTCGTCCCACATGTGCTCAATGGGGTTCATGTCTGGGCTTCTGGCTGGCCAGTCCATAACTGTGATGTTCACACTCCGAAGATATTCCCTGACGATGCCGGCCGCATGGGCTCTTGCATTATCATGCATAAAAATGAAATTTGGGCCCACATAGTCCGCGTATGGTATCACGTGAGGTTCCAAGCACTCACGAATGTACCTTTCAGCATTTAATGTTGGCAGCCGTGGTCCTGTAACAACCTCAAGTTGAGTTTTGCCGCTCGCGGATATACCGCCCCAGACAGTCCATGAGCCACCGCCATAAGCAACCCTTCCTTCAAAGCAGCATTGTGCGAAACGCTCTCCCTTACGTCGGTAGACCTTCTTCCTTCCATCATTGCCATGTAACACAATTTTAGACTCATCAGAAAAGAGTACACGGCTCCAATCTTGCTGTGTCCAATTTAAATGACTGCGTGCGAAATGAAGGCGCGCTGTTCGGTGGGCTCGCGTTAGTTTGGGCCCATTAGCTGGCTTGTGTGGTACCATATCGCGTTCTTTTAACCTTCTCCGAACAGTTCGAGCGCTCACAGATACTCCGTGGAAGTCGCGAAGTTGGCTTTGTATCTCAATGGAGGTAAGGTGACGATTTCTCAAGCTGGTCGTCACGATGAATCGATCCTGCCTTTCAGTTGTGACCCGAGATCGTGGCCTTCCATGGCGACGAACAAAGCCGTCAGTCTCTAGGTACCTCCGATAAACATTTCGGACCGCAGATCGACTTAAATTAAGTTGAGCACTCACGTTTCTTTGGCTGTGTCCGGCCTGAATAAGTGCCTCAGCTTGGGCGGCGACTTCAGGTGAAGTATCCATAGATTATTGATAGAACCTCACCTTAATGTTAAGAATAAGTAATGTTTCTTGCAAAACCAAAGATATCAATCACTTTTTCAAGAATTAAATCCAAGTAAACCAATAAAACCAAGTTTTCTTAGTATTCGATTGTTTGATATCAACAAACAGGCTCCAAATTGTCTTTTGTTTCTTTAAATTCTGTGTTCGAAATTCAAAAAAGACTATTGAATGAAATTGTGAATATGCCAGGTTCAAAACTGCATAAAAACTTTTTGCTCGGCCTAATATAAAATTTTAGCTAGGACCAAACGAAACTGAAAATACAAGGTGGGCCAATAGATGTGTCCAGAAGTGTATGTGTGATCTTAGGGCCAATTCTACTTACTTTAAGCAAAGTTCGCATTCACATCTCAGTCGCAAACTGTCAAAATAACTTAATTTTTCATACATTTTTCTCAATTGCCAAAGTAAAATTCAAACGGCGAAGGGGACAGTTGACAATGTGTTCGGTATAATTGACCTCGTGACATTTGGATCGCACTTGTCAATCCCATACATATCAAAATATTCGACAGTATATGCGACAATCGGCGTTGGCAGAATGATGTCGATCGGGGCAGCATAAAAAGTAATTAAATCGAAATAAATAAACGAGAAATAACATAAAAACAACGTTTAGAAAATGGCAACAGACTGTCAAAACGGTTTTATAATATGTCACATTAGCTATAGTGGCGGCAAAGATGGTTTGACGATCTGATGACGTTTGCAGGTCAAAGTTGGCCCGAGACCGCTCAGGATAAAGAAAGAGGAGGCCTTTGCCCAGTGGGACACACATCAGGCTATTAAATAAAACAAGTTAAAGTGGCATCATTAGTTACGTTCTTAAAGTAAAAGCCTCTCGCCTTGCGCTGCGTCCTACGTAGTTGACTCAACACGAACGCGGTCGCGAAAAGATACGATTAGATGACAAGCAAATTCAATACGTAACGTTTGGTCACGCAGGCCACTTCAAAAGGTGTCAACTGTTTATTGTTTTTGAGCCGCGCCTCGACTCTTCGCGCTCGCTTCGAGATCGCTTGCTCAGGACACAGTGTTAGTGGCGTAAAGTGGTGGCGAGAATTTTCCCTCCACATAAAAAAAAACAATCAATTATATTTAATTATAATTAATTTTAGTAAAATACGTAACTGCCAAATTGATTGAAATTATGTGGAAGACTAGACTTAGAATATAGGGGTTATATTTTGGGGCAAATAAGAAATTTATAAAAAATAAATAAAGAAGTTTGTTTCAGGGGTTAATTAGTTTTAATAATGTTAAAATTATTATAGATTTTCAACTCCCAAAATGAACATTATTTTATTTGGTGACATCGCTTTGAATTCACTTACAACTGGGCGTTTCGTAAAATATCATAAATATATTTTTTTAAGAGTTGAAATGTTTGTGAATACATGGTAGATCATAGTTAATAAATATAAAAAACATTGAAGTATTAAATTAAAATCTTACTACTCGCCGAGTAGTTTTATGTAACGTGGGAGTGAAATAATTGTTAGAATTAAATTATAAAATAAGAGCGTTGCTCAGATACATTATGTGCCCAATTAGTTATTTTAAAAAGTTATTGTAAATCTCATATTTTTAATTTTACATATTATAAATGTGAAAGTTTGGATGGGTGGATGTTTGTTATTCAATTACGTCAGAACGGCTGAACGGATTTGGATGAAATTTAATAAAGAGATAGACGTTTTACCCCGGGAAAATGTTCTGTTGAGATAATTTCCGGGATTAATGCGAGCAAAGCCGCTGGCAGAAGCTAGTGTTTGAAAAATAAATATTGTTTTTTTTTTCGTTTTTTTTGCGAGTCATCCGAATCCATAACGATAAGCCAAAGTCGAGTGGCAAAGGCACTCTAATATTGATTGCATGGTTGAGCTTAATTTATTGAATTTTTTTTTTTTGGTGGTGCCCATATCAAGCACGACTTGACTTTTATAAAACAGCATATGGTTTGAATTGTAATAATTGATTCGCGTTTCGAAAATCCAATTACTTTGCTGACGCTGATTTTTATACGCCATATTTTATCAAACAAAGCGTTTTTGTATAAAGGTGTTATATTACTATTCTAGCTAGTTATTAAAAGCAACTGTTTGGAGACCAAGAGCTAAACTAACTTAGTTTGTTATGAATAGAAAACTCAAGCTACTAGATTCGATGTCATCCAAATCTAAACTAATATGAGGTAAAAAACAAAGTAGAAGAGATAAAACTGATTTTGCTTTGGAAGTGATATCCAATAGTTACTTAGTTTAGATAATATAGCTGTGACAAAGTTACGAAATAAATTACACTAGTTTACGCGATTTTTCACCCAAAGGTAAGACCACTGTTTCAATAGAATAATTTATCCCATTTTCAGATATCGAAGAGGTAAATAATTTGACAAATATTTTAGTTATAAGAAGGTAAGAAGAATACAAAATCATTACAGTTTATCTTTGAGTGAGAGATTTTTATTTATTGTTACCTAACGGTTACGCGGTTTTACCAGCGTAGTTCCCGTTCCCGTAGGAGTACAGGGATAACTATACTACTAGTGTACTATAACTACACTAGCTACATTATAAGCAAGTAACATAGGCTATATCCTATGTTACTTGCTGATAATGTAGCTATTAATTGCTGAAATAATTTTTCAAATCGGTCCAGTAGTTTTTGAGTTTATTCAATACAAACATACACACACACAAAAGTACAAATATTTCCTTTATATAATATTAGTGTGAACTAGTGTTATTAATTTAGATTGAAAAATACTACGCTGATTTATTGGTCTGCAAACGGTTAAGCTTCCAATTTTTATACCATTCATAAACATTTCAGCTCCTTTGAACTTGGGATATTCCTCTAAATATCTTAGATAAGATCTGTGAGAACTCTAAGGGAGGAGAGAATTTATGGATAATTTAGGACTTAATAAAATTAAAAGGAAGCTTTTTAAACGGAGCCTACTAAAGTTATTCTGAGTACGGAGATAAATTTTTCCGCTTACGACTGGCAACGTGATCGCGATTTAGATTGTCACGGCTCGAAATGTTTTTTATTTATCGAGGAATAAGTTTTAATTCTGTTCGCGGTCTCAGCGCTATTTTGTATTACAGCTATTTTTAAATAATTAGGTTCGAGAAACTGGTGGTTTATTAATAACAGTAGTACGGTTCGGTCTTAGAGATTAAGAATTGCGAATTGTTAAAATTCAATTTTGAATCTTATTTTTATTTATTGTACACCCACCACAATATAGTCTTTATAACCCAAAGGTTGACTGGTAGAGAATGCCTTGATGCATTAAGTCCGCCCATGTACCACTATTGTACATAAAGTTTAAATAAATAAATAAATAAATAAATTAAGCATAGCTTGCCGAAAGCTTGCTGAAGCTTTTATTATATTTACCATTTTCAATGACGTGTGTGAAGAATTAAATTATAAAACGGCCAAGTGCGTGTCGGATAACCCATAGTGTAAGGTTCCGTATTTACCCGTCTCCTAAACCATTCCTGAAAAATAGTAAAACGCACTTAACTATAATTAGATTAGAAAGTTACAAATGTACTTGGTTTTAAGTCATTTTCTATGGAATTATTATTATTTTTTTACCGACCCGGTTCCATTTTTTAAGTTGGTCGACTAAAACTCGTTAACTTGTAAAACCTACTTAGCTGTGATAGTTTTCCTTTTAAATTCTTTATATTATGCTACCATGAATGTTTTCAAGTATCCAAAAATAACCGTTTAGCTGGCAGAGGGGGGACACTTGACTCTAACAAAAATTAGCACTATAAAGCTTAATATTTCGCAAACTGATCCTTGGTTTTTAGCAAGCCCTCAACATTTTTAAACGACCTATCCATTGACACTCGACACCATGGGGTAGACGACAAAAAAAAAATATCGTCACTTTATTTCAAGATTTTATTTTTCCAATTTATCGGCGTGATAAATATAATTATATACCTATACAAAATTTCAACTTTCTAGCGCTAAGCGACTCTAAACTAAACCACGAACGGTCAGACAGACAGACGGACATGGCGAAACTATAAGGGTTCCTTGTTTACTACGGAACCCCAAAAAGGCTGTCAGTGATAGTGTGACAGTCAGAAAGAAAGAAGGTCGCAATGGAAAACGACACACCGTGTCGCCCCTAGCAGCAACAAACGACAAGAGCAGGAAGACGAAAACGATAATAGCTCTCATAGATGACCATAAAAAGCCAGTAGGGTATGAATTTGCCTATATTTGAATTCATAACTCAAGATTGTTGTCAAATTTTAGAATAACAAACTCTATGCTATACAAGACGAAGTTCAAATTCCATTGTAACCCATTTGTTTTTTTGGCTTTATGGTTTTTTAATACAAATGGTCATTTAAAAATGAACTTTAAATTCACAATGCTACGGTCGATGCTTAAGTTGGCAGCGATAAATTCAGATTCTCGAATTATAAATTCAAGTATTGTGAACGTGATTTGGACTGATTTACCTACGTAGAAAGTAAAAATGTAACTAGAACATTTTCAAGCTTCTGGGAATGTTAATTTTACACACTACTAGAAATGCATGAATTACACACACACACACACATACACCATAGTTACTAAACACATTTCAATTTGATAATATTTTCGTGTGCAAAACGTCTAATTTTCAGCGAACAACCTCATGACGGTACCTTATCAATATATCTATGAAAACTTCGTGTACTGAAAAAGAATCTACATATTTTTAGTAGACGAGTCGATAGACATAATTATGTTACTAGAAATAGGGATCAACTAGTTCAACCAAGTTTCAGACTAACTAATGTAACCTCATCTTTCATGTGGTACTGTTTAAAATGTTATAATAAAATACTTCCCAAAATGTTAAGACCTGAATGAATCGAAATTTAAATCTTGTATTAAACGCACACTATGCAAGAAAGCATATCATAAGTTGGGGGATTATATTGAAGATAAAAATGCTTGGGTCAATGCTGGTCCAGCTCCACCTAGGGCGCACAACATTTTTATATTAGCATTTACAAACGTTGTTGAACCTGCTAAAGACTGTAAGAACATCATATTTTCATTGTATAGACTCAATATATTTAACATTGTATAATTTCATGAATTAACGGCACATGTACTGTGTGCAGGTACTGTGTACCTTAAATTACTTTTGTTTATTTTTTCTTTGACTTGAATGAAGTCTAGCTACTGGTGGCGCATGTGTTGGATAATTTGGCACACTTCAATACCGTTGAGCCGGATGGTGCCGGCGCGTGCGTCATTTTTAACGGACGCTGTCAGTTGAGACTGGTCATCTCTTAGCTGCCATGGTTTATTTTAATGATTTGTTTACATTTTTGTTTTTTTTTTTACTCAGGACGCTTTCATCGTGCATTTCTTTCTACATCGTTCTCAGATGTATGTGTGTATAATAAACCATAACATTGTAAAAAAAATGATTTAAAAGAGTGTCCGTGGAGTTTCTTGCACGTAATTCTCCATAGACATCTACGCTTTGGAACGTGCAAATATCTTTATCTTTGACTGACCGACCTTGACATTTCAAAATAGCCTGTAAATGGTTTAATTAAAATAAATAATTTGAGTTACGAGTTCGAATTGTTAATAATCAAGTAAGAAAAACGATGGTAAACGTGCTTTATAATATTCAGATTTTCGACCAGTCAAAAATAAATAATTAGTTTGTTAAAAAATATGTATAATAAAGAGGTCATAAGATTATGGGTTCGATTTCCGTGTAGGCGAAGAAAAACATACTTAAAAAATGGTTAGTCTGTCTGGACAGATCCACATCTGTGTGTTGCTTTCCTCAAAGGACGGACATCAAACTTTAAACTTCATGGTTCTCCTATGATTTAACCATTACATTAATTGTATGAACTTTATAAGAATATTTTGATCTCTGTGTTTTGTGGTTTCTACATGAGTCAGCTAGGAAACATCGAGCGATTAAGTTAAAATTCGCCAACAAAATTTAAGAAGGTATCAAAGTATTATTTTTAACCAATGAACTAAACAAAATATATATTTATCACAGTCGACCCTTTTGGGGAACGTGATCTTATTGGGTTAGGCCTTTAATTTAAATTTTAGGTTACAGCAGTAACAGGTGTTCTCACTTGAAATAGGGGTCACCGGAATGTTACGAATCTTGGGACTCAATGGAGCGGACTTATCGAATATTGAGGTCGAGTGGTCACGAGCGATATTGTAATTTAAGTAAAATCTGGCGCTATAGAGGGTGGTCTTTGGAAAATTTACACAAAACAAAACAAACTCTTTAAAAACCCATTGTACAGTCGCCAGCACATAAAGCTACAATAATCTGTCAAATTTCTTTAATAGATTTTCAACTTTATCTCTAAAACGTTAAGTTCAAGGTTGGTTGGGATTTTTTTTTAGTTTTTGATAATTTGATGTCTGTACATCTACTAAAATTTATTCATGTTTTATTATTTACAGTACCTTTATGTACAGTACTTGCACATAAAGCACGTGTAGGGTGTAGCGTGTAGTGGTATCTCTATTATACCTCTGCCAACACTTCCGGGGATAAAAGCCAAATGTGTAAGAAAATATCGAGGAAAACTGTACTAAATTACCTGCCATTGCAATTTCCCGATAAATGGGTATAAGATTCCGAGAAACGAGTTCCGAAATGAAAGCTAGATTCTGTTCCTAGTTAAACGTCTGTCAAGCGTGGCAATTATGGCAAACCCTTGGGGGAGGCCTGTGTCTTGCAGTGGACGTCATGCGGCTAATGATGATGATGATGAAGTAAACATGTGAACAAAAACATGTTTTTGGAATAACATTTTATTAGTTTACGTTGCGATTTAAAATACATATTATACTACTAAAACTTGATCAATAGTACTAGACATACTTAAAACAATTTAATTTATAGCAGAATAAATAAACACACTTCTTGTGAAAATAAAATCAATTGGAAACATGGAATTTAATAGAATTCAGCTCGAATAGATACATTGGTACTCCAATGTGTGGGTGAAAATTATTTCTAGTGACAGTGATTATATAATATGTAATGGTTCATGAATTGCGTTTGCCCCCAAGGGCAATAATTAAATGCTTACCATATAATTACTGAATTGTATTCGCATCAGACCCAGACATTTAATCAAGTCTTGAAGGCTATTATAACCACCCTGTATATGACGTTGATGTCGCACGTTAGTAATTAGAAACATGAATTGAAATTCTAAGCCTGGTGCTCGTAATATTGGGTAATATTCTAAAGCATGTACACAACAGGCTTTGATTGAAAGCGAATTGTTTTTTTTTGTTTTTATGAAGTGAAAACTTCTTTAGGCGCGTTGAGCAATTTTTGGGTTAACAAAAATCGTCATTGAACGCTTTGGGTGAACAAAAATCATGGAACTTGCGTCTTCGTCACCGAACGCTTTGGATAAACAAAAATCATGGAACTCGCGTCAACGTCATCGAACGCTTTGGGTGAACAAAAATCATGGAACTTGCGTCTTCGTCACCGAACGCTTTGGATAAACAAAAATCATGGAATTCGAGTCATCGTCATCGCACGCTTTGGATAAACAAAAATCATGGAACTCGCGTCATCGTCATCGGACGCTTTGGGTGAACAAAAATCATGGAACTTGCGTCTTCGTCACCGAACGCTTTGGATAAACAAAAATCATGGAACTCGCGTCATCGTCATCGCACGCTTTGGATGAACAAAAATCATGGAACTCGCGTCATCGTCACCGAACGCTTTGGATGAACAAAAATCATAGAACTCGCGTCATCGTCAACGAACGCTTTGGATGAACAAAAATCATGGAACTCGCGTCATCGTCACCGAACGCTTTGGATGAACAAAAATCATGGAACTCGCGTCATCGTCACCGAACGCTTTGGATGAACAAAAATCATAGTACTCGCGTCATCGTCAACGAACGCTTTGGATGAACAAAAATCATGGAACTCGCGTCATCGTCACTGAACGCTTTAGCTTTCGCTTAGTTTTCACTTCTATCGGCAGTCCCCAAAGAATGCCCCGTATGTTTTTTTTTTACTTCTTAGATATTGATTGTCAGAATGCCAAAATACTTAAATGCATAAACACAAGACATTTCAGTAGCACTTGTCGATCCTAAACATACATCACGCTATCACTGGGAGAGTGATACTCGTCTTGAGTTTGAGGTCGATTTGGAAATGTTGGACTATTTTCATTGTGGCTACAGCTAGCTAGGTAGTGCTATCCATTTGGTAACATAATGGTTGGCCATATCATATTGCGAGGCATATATGTCTTTGTTAGAATACTAACTACTTACATACCTTTGTATAAGTGATAGTTCTTATAACTCAACAGACAGATGTGTTGCCGGGGAGTTTGTTGCGCCACTTCTTCTTCCCAGCTAAAACACTAGGAAGTGGTGACGGGCGGGCGTTTTGGGGGACTGTCTTTATGTAGAACTTTGACGTTCAAAAAGTGCTGGCACTCAGCCTAATTTGAATAAATGACTTTTGACTTTAATATAATAATAAATAAATATAAAAGGTGCTTTGTGATTTATTTATTTTTATTTATTAAAACTTTATGCACAAGTAAAATCACTGTACAAAGGCGGACTTAATGCTTAATAACTCGGGAAAGAAAGAAGAAGAAGATGAAACACAATTTAATTGCCACAGAACGACATACATACAATACATAAGTAGTTTTATACATGGTTGCTCAAACCCTTAACGATAGTGTTAGTAGTTCTTAAATTACGTTAGTAGAGCTTCAGGCAGTCGTTGGACGAGTGTGGACTCTACTTACTAGGCAAAACATTTACATTTCTCGGAATCATGTTATCATCTAGAACTGTCTTTACAAACATAAAAAAAGAATACAAAAAAAAAACAACGTGTTGCACTCCGGGAGTGCCGGCAGAAGTGAAAACTTGAACATTAACGTTGTGCATTTTTGATATTTGGGAATGGTTAGGAAATAATTTCGCACGAATTGCTTTAATTATCAGTATAAAAGTACTATCATTAATGTGGTAAAATACAATATTATATCTATCGCGCTATCTAAACAAACATGACAATTTACATTACATTAAAAATTTAACATTTCAGAACATTCACTCCGTCTTACGAATTTTCGAGCAGGTCACGTGTCCTGACGCGAGTTTAAAATTTTTCACCCATCCCAAAAAGTGCACAACGCCGCTAAAGAAGTTTTCACTTCAAAAATCTATTTCTCAGCTGTGTAGATATTATTAGTTAAAATGTTCTGTATTTACCACTAAGGATTTTTCACACTAGACCCTCCATTTAAACATGATAATACGAACCACCTCGTAGTGTTCATAATCCGTGACTAATTGCAATGGGCTAGTGTAGTATCCAGAATTAGGAGAACTCTTTGTGAGTAAGGCCACCCGAGGCGCGTAGTAATTACTAGCTCACGGGAGATTTCAGCGTTTTCATTGTGGTCTATAATACTCCTCTAATATCTCTATTATGCAGAATAATGCAATAGGTAGGTACCATGAACAACCTTTTATTTAATCACGCTTATCAGGGCCGTGCCCGGGACGTACCCTGGTTGTGGCCCGTCACAACGTGGTCTAACATGTCCCGGGCACGACCCGGATACAGCAGTTTTTTAACGAGTGGTGGTCAGCCATCAGGATGACAGTTCAAAGTATTCCGTTTTTTTATAAATATAAATATATTATTATAATTATATATATTTCGATTCATAAAATATTGTTAAAAATTATTGCGATATAGATTTATATGTAGAATCCTGTTGAGTCCCGGACGCGGAGGACGGTCAGCTAATAATTTGAACTAGATCTAATTGTGTATTAAGTAAGGTCGAGTATAAATAAAACAACCGACTTGGTGTACTGATCTGTATTTTTGTTCTTAAATTAGACCTTAACGACATGAGCCTAACTAAATGGCGGAGAATCTTAACACCGACTTCTAATTCGACGCCAACGCCATCTAGTTACACAATTTACAACATTACATTTTGCAATTTTGAATTAAGATCTTGGTGAGCGAGTTTCGAACAAGCATGGTTCTTAACATACCGCCCACCAAGGACATTACTGAAGGAATGTCCTTCATGAACTACTTCCTGGATCTGACACAAATTTGATCTCAGGTTCGTTTTAACATCTTAAATTAAGAAATTGTACTACTTTAAATCTTAACATCTAACATTAAATTTGTAAATCTAAATAACACACACATAAATTCAGTGATCTGCAACTGGTAAAATACAAATTTTGGATGTTGGCCTCTTAATAGTAGAGGATTTAGTGCGTAATGTGACTACACGGGTGATATTATCAGCACCGGGATGTTTCTCTACTACACGACCTAACAACCAACGACTTGGCGGCAAATCGTCTTCCTTAACTAAAACAATGTCACCAATTTTTGGCTCAGGAATTTTAGAAGACCATTTATACCGATTCATAAGATTCGACAAATACTCTTGGGACCAACGCTTCCAAAATGATTGTAGCATCCTTTGAATAAATTGCCACCGTGACAAATAACTAACATTTGTACTTTCATACTTATTGTCTGGTACATTTACTATTGGCTCTCCAACTAGGAAATGTCCAGGAGTTAAAGGTATCAGTTCACCAGGATCAGTAACGTTAATGACGCTCATTGGACGCGAATTTAAACAAGCTTCTACTTGATTCAGGAGTGTGCTCATTTCCTCATATGTCAAAGTAGCATCACCAATGACCCGTTTGAGGTGAAACTTTGTGGACTTTACACCTGCTTCCCAAAGTCCACCGAAATTAGGGCTATGGGGAGGAATGAAGTGCCACTCAGTACCGTTGGCCTCGAGCTGTTCTGCTGTTGCTGTCTGAATGGATGCCAAATGTTGCAACTCTCGGGAGGCACCTACAAACGTAGTGCCATTGTCGCTCCATATTTTGGCACAATGACCTCGCCTAGACACAAACCGTCTGAATGCGGCTAAAAAAGCTTGTGTGCTCATATCACTGACTACTTCTAAGTGTACAGCTCGAGTTGACATACACACAAACAAGCATATGTAGCCCTTGTACGAACGGTGCCCACGACCTTTCGTTGTCCTAATGTTAATAGGGCCAGCATAATCAACACCGCTATGAAGAAACGGTCGCGCTGGAGAACACCTAACCGTTGGAAGCGAACCCATCATTTGATTCTTGATGTTCGCGCGATGTTTAGCGCATGTCACACATTTGCGCACATGGTGCTTGACTAGATTCCTGACTCCTATGACCCAGTAAGCTGTCCTCAAATAATTTGACATTAGCTGTGGACCGCCGTGCAGAGTCTTTAAGTGTGCATCTGCCACTATAAGGTTTGTAAGATGACAAGAGTTTGGTAGTACTATCGGATGCTTTGTTTCTTCACTCAATGGAGCTTTCTCAAGTCTACCTCTAACTCTGATGAGGCCTCTGTCGTCCAGATATGGACAGAGTGAGTTGAGCTTACTAGATTTTAACTGTACATAACCTTTGTCCTGTAGTTGTAAATATTCTACTGTAAATATATCCTTTTGTGTTTGTCGTATGCAACATTCTAACGCTGCTTCTAGCTCTAACTTATGTAAATAACTATGTTTAAACGTGTTTTCCCTTAAAAAACGTCTGCAATATGCGACTACCCTAACTAATTTTTGTAATGACGAATACCGCTCAAACATTGAAAGCTCTGGCACTACAGCAATGTGTGTTTTTGTTGTTTCCTCGAAGTCGATATTCAAATCATTTGGCCTTTTATAAACTATTGTACTCAGAGTTAGAAATGGTGGTCCAGAAAACCATAAACTATTTTCTATTAATGCACTAGGTAAAATGCCTCGTGAAGCGCAGTCTGCTGGGTTCTCCTTGGTTTTCACATGAAACCATTGAGATGCCTTCATCGTGGTCAATATTTCCGATGTGCGATTCGCCACAAACGTCTTCCATCTGCTTGGATGGCTGTTAAGCCAAGCCAACACGACAGTGGAATCTGTCCAGGCTTTGATTTTATCCCTAGAAATATTCAGGACATCTGCTGTTTCTATTAGAAGATTTGACAGCAGAACTGCTCCACACAACTCTAAACGAGGTATACTAACTTGTTTGATGGGGGCTACTCTGGTTTTTGCAACCAACAACGAAATATGAACTTTGCCTACAACATCTACTATCCGCAAGTAAATCACGGCTGAGTACGCGGTTTTGGAGGCGTCACTGAAGCCATGCAGTTCGAGATCGTTGTGCGACTTAGTTCCAAGCCAACGAGGTATCCGAACTTTGCTCAGTAGTGACAACTCTTCGCGGTAAGTACTCCATTCCTTTATTAATTCAGTGTTTAGTTCTTCATCCCAACTAACACCTGCAAGCCATAATTTTTGGATGAATGTTTTTGCAAAAACCACACTAGGAGCTAACCAACCTAGCGGGTCGAACAATCGGGCTATATCCGATATAATTGTCCTTTTAGTTACAGGTGCAGTCGTCAGCGGCGGAAGATTCACCGAGTACTGGAAGGTATCTTCGTTGCGGTTCCAGGTAAGTCCCAAAATTTTTATTGTACTATCTAATTTAATTTCTATTCTTTCTTCTTTTTGTTCTATTTTCTCTAATTCCTTGTTCTGTATAATATCTATTTGTCTTATTGTTTTGTCCTTATTTTTATTTGTTCTTGTTTGATCTCGTTGTTCTTTAACTTCATTGTTTTCAATTGTTTCTATTCTTTTAAGTATTTCTTGACTGTTACTATTCCATTTTTGTAATATAAATCCACCTTTTCCTAATAATGCTATCATTTGCTTACATATTTCAATGCCTTCTTCTACACTGTTACACCCTGTCATTAAGTCATCCATGTAGAAGCAATTTAAAACCTTATCTGCAGCTAGTGGGTAGTTTTTACCTTCATCAACAGCGATCTGACGTAAAGTTATAACTGCTTGGTACGGTGCAGAAGCTGTTCCAAAGGTCACAGTCACAAGCTCGTAATCTTGTATCTCTTTATCAGGACTGTCACGCCAGAGTATTCTTTGGAACATAGCATCTCCTTCAGCTACCTTGACTTGGCGATACATTTTAATTATGTCCGCTACAAGTCCTATAGCATGTACTCTCCATTTTAAAACGGTATGACGTAAATCAGCCTGCAGTGTTGGACCAACCATCAGCGTATCATTCAGTGACACTCCTTTGTTGTTCTTTTCAGAGGCGTTGAAAACAACACGCACTTTAGTTGTGGTCTTGTCATCCCTAATGACTGCATGATGTGGTAGATACACTGCTTCTTCCCTTTTGCTATCATCTTTCTTCACGTGCCTCATATGACCTAGCTGTAAATATTCATGTATTACTTCTGTGTATTTTTCCTTTAACTCTTTGTTCTTTGCTAATCTTCTCTCTAATGCTTGAAATCTCGATTTAGCTATGCCACGTGAGTTTCCAGACTTACAAGGAGGATCTTCGTCTCGGAAAGGTAACCTGACTATATATCTACCATCGTTATCTCTCTTAGTAGTCTCACTATAAAACTCTTCGCATTTCTTCTCCTCTGGTGTAAATATCCTTTTAGAACTAATTTGCTCTTCAATTTCCCAAAATTTCTTTAAAATATCATCTACCTGCATCTTGCAATGCATTACGTTAATTTTATTTGATATTTTACTTTCAGGACCAAATGCACCTGACAGGACCCAACCTAATCTAGTGCTCTGTGCTACAAGACTACCAGAAGGACTCTTAACTAAACCTTCCTTAATAATGCAGCTATAAACATCAGCACCCAACAGAATATCAATTTTGTTAGGTGTGTTGAACTCTGGATCTGCTAAACACAGATTGTTGACCTCTAACCAGTCGAAAGCATCCGTGCTTAAGCTTTGCTCTGGTAGGTAAGAGGTGATCTTGCTTAAAACGTAAGCATTAAACGTAAACTTAAAACTAAAATCGACGCGAGACTTTATCGTTATTTGTACCATGTACTTTGTCATGGTTGACCTGTTGTCTCCTAATCCTAAAACAAATCCTTGAATTGGAATCTTTTTCAGGTTCAGAAATTGAGCTGCTGCTTCAGTAATGAAACAAGCCTGCGAACCTTGATCGAGTAAGGCTCGGAGTGTTTGGTACCCACCCGTCTTTGACTCAGCATTTAGTAGCGCAGTGGCTAATAAAACTTGTCTGGGTTTGGGTACCTTCCCTGTTGACAAGCAAGTAACTATCTGATTAGCACTAGTCGAAGGACTAGCACTATCAGAAGTTGGCATTGCTTCAGGGTCTTGGTCTTCATTTGCCAACTCAATGTTTATATGTAACAGCGAATGGTGGCGCTTTTGGCAAATTCTACACCTGGTGTCCTTTTTACAGCTTTTAACCGTGTGGTTACTACCTAAACAGTTAAAGCAGATTCTGTTTTTCCGTATAAAATCACGTCTAGCCTCGAGTGATTGTTTTGCAAACCTTTTACAAAAACAAAGTTTGTGAGCTTCAGAACAAAATTCGCATTTAATGTGTGATGATGCGTTCGTGGCAAGCATTGTCTTAGGCGTATGATGGTTTGAACTGTTATTGACCCCGTGACCTGAACCCTTTTTTGGTTCTATGCACTCAAATGCGCGGAAACGTTGCTCCAAAAACAATTTGAATTGCTCAATAGTAGGAAAATTATTGGAAATGCTAGTGCTGACGCTTATTTCCCATTGTTTACGCGTTTCAGCATCTAATTTAAACGTCACGATGTGTATAATAATAACGTCCCATGTACTCACATTTATGCCTAAATTTGACAACGCATTTAAACAATCACTGGTGGTATCTAAAAGTTCTTTTAATGAAGTGGCCGACTCAATTTGCATACGTTTTATTCCAAATAACCTTTTTAATATGCAATTGGCGAGATATCTTTTGTTGCTATACCTCTTATCTAGTAAATCCCAACATTGACTATAATTCGCATCAGTTATTGGAATATTCCTTATTAATTGATCAGCTTCACCCGAAAGATGACTTTTTAAATAGTGTAGCTTTTGTACGTTATCTAGTGATTCATTTTTATGAACTAATGATATAAACAGATCACGAAATGTTGTCCATTCTCCATATTTTCCAGAGAATATTGGAATGGCGATCTTTGGTAATTTTACTAATGAATTTGCTGACTTAAATGAACTGTTAGAAGAACCATCACTTGGTTGTACTGGTTCCCTTGGTCTAATTTTATCATGTGTTGTTTTTAATAAACTTTTAAACGTTATATAAGTGTCTTCGGTTTCATCATACATGTCAACCACCTTTTGATCTATATCATTTAATTTAAAGTTTTGATAAATTTTAGTATTGGTTTCTTTAAACGAATCCCAATCCTTTTCTAACAATTCTTGTCTAGTTTCTATGTATTCGCTCGTTAATCTTTCTTTAGGACTCTTTTTGAAATTTGTTAACCCTTTACTAATAACAATTTGTAAACCTTTTAGTACGTTAATTAATCCCTCCATCTTTGAGACAGTTATTAACGACAAAATCAATGGAATAAACCCACTTTAAAAGTGCATATATTAATTTAAAAAAAAACGAAGTTAAACTTGATGTAAACAGGTGAATAAATTCAAAATACCTACATCAACAAAACTAATGTAAACAGACCAACGAGTGCTTAAAAACAATGTTTGTTTTGTACAGTAACAAAACTGACTTGAAATAAAATACAAGTCCAATATTGACAAAATTATTCTAAGTCCTAAAAGTTGTTTAAAATTATGCAAGTGTTTTAAATGACACTAAATCTGGCGGAAATCGGGCATAGGTTCCCCGTTCCGTCGTTTTTTAAGAAACTATTCTAAGTCCTAAATTAACATGCACAACATAATACAATTATACAAGTTATTAAAATCTAAGCGGAAATATTCTAAGTCTTAAAATTCTACAAGTCCAAAATTCTTCACCAAATGTCTAAGTTAATCTCTTGGATGAAATAAAGTCCAAAATTGCTTGTCACAAATTTCCTTTGTTTATAAAATAAAATGTACTCACAATTTGCACTTCACTCACACAACACGACGATTTTGGCGCGCCCTGGTGGCGACACGTTGAACTCTTGGATGTGATGACGTCAGTTTTCTGATGTCACGTTGAACTGGGGTGTGACGTCCTTCTTGTGACGACACGTTGAACTGCGGGGGTGATGTTTGCGATCACCTCCCGTTTGATCTGGATGCAAGTGGCGCCCTCTGGTCACCACTTTCCTGCCGCTGCTGCAGAGCTCGTCAACACTTGTAGAAGCTGTCGCTGCCGATGCGGGGGACCGAGTACTCTTGCTGCAGCGATCCACTGCGAGTACACGGGCAAAGCGGACCGGGCCGCGCACGAACTCAAAAACGGTTTTTTATCCGGTTCGATGGACCAATGTTGAGTCCCGGACGCGGAGGACGGTCAGCTAATAATTTGAACTAGATCTAATTGTGTATTAAGTAAGGTCGAGTATAAATAAAACAACCGACTTGGTGTACTGATCTGTATTTTTGTTCTTAAATTAGACCTTAACGACATGAGCCTAACTAAATGGCGGAGAATCTTAACACCGACTTCTAATTCGACGCCAACGCCATCTAGTTACACAATTTACAACATTACATTTTGCAATTTTGAATTAAGATCTTGGTGAGCGAGTTTCGAACAAGCATGGTTCTTAACAAATCCTGAAGGAGCAATGGCCGTGCTTTATTCATCGCCATCCATTCGATGTCCAGCAGTCCACCGCATACATGATGTTGATAAACAGCAGATACTCGATTTGTGCGCTCCGATAAATAAATTTAAAATAAACGCACCGCTCCGCAAGGGTTACCGACATAGCACGAAGGATTGCCAAACTGAAGTCGCATATATAGACTAAAACCTTTTGTTTATTTTTTTCTTTCCTCTTTATTCTTTAAATATTTTAAGAAAAAGCTGTTTATTGGCATAGCTAAATACGACAAAAACATAAGTACTCTCACATACTTGACTTTCAGTCTTACATCACAAATAGAGTGAACTCGAAACTTAGTTATCAGGTGAGCCTTTTGTCACCCCAAAACGTTTAAAAAACTGGCCAAGTGCACTTGCACACGAAGGGTTCCGTACCATAAGCCAAAAAAAACATGTTTCTTGTATGGAAAAAATTAAATCCAATTAAAAATAAAAGGGGACCCCATTTTATTTTTAATTTTATTTCATTTTATTATTTCTTAATATAGCGGCAACAGAAATACATCATATGTGACGGTTCATGAGATACAGCCTGGTGACGGACAGACAGACGGACAGTGGAGTCTTAGTAATAGGGTCCCGTTTTTACCCTTTGGGTAAAGAGTCCTAAAAATAAGCTCGTGTGGAATCCTGCACATAATACACATACCTGTAAGTTGCACAAAAGTAGGTATGCAAGCAAGTAGCTTGCATGCCAAAGAGGCCGGTCGATCCAGTAAACATGTCACCGCGAAGCCTTAGCTGAAGTGAACAGTCAGTCCACCTTGATGGATGGTTTGACAATCCACTTCACATCAATGATCACATTAAGATTACCATAATACCACTACAGGACTTGTTATGCCACAATAGCGAGCAAGAAAAGGTTTATTAAGTAAGGAAAGCCATTTACACGAAATTTTACAGAAAATCCAGTTTGCGGGAATGATGTCGTTTATTTACTTGGAGCACCATTAAACGGATTGTATTACCTTCCCGCTCGAAGGACTCCTTATTTATTTAATTTTATAATAGCGTTTGCGGTATATCGCCTTGAGTTTCCGTTGATTACGACCTAAATGTATGTAAATACATGTGAAGATATAGTACATATATATCTATATATAGAATATTTGATTAAAAAATCTAATTAGTCCGTCAGATAGATTTCCAAAAAATATTAGACACGTATTTTTTCTTTCTATTTTTTAAACAAAAAATAAAGACTATACAGTGCCTTGAAAACTCGTGTGTCGTCACTTACCAGTACACTTTTTACTGGAAAGTGACGTTATAAGCCCCCACTCCTTATCTTTGAGCGTTTTATCTTCTTAATTGATAAAATTAAAATACGTATCCAATATTTTTCGATTATCTAACTGACAGACTAAATAGAATCATTTTTTTTAACCCACGCAATATTCCTATATCTGAGTTACAAAATGTGTGGCATAGAGTGGAGTCAATATTTACTTTGAATGCGCGCTAGTCGACAGCCTTTTAAATAGATTTCAAATTGAAAGATTTTCAGTACGAGAAGTGGCTTTTAGATAATCTTCATAACACAGCTGTTACCTACATCTTTACAAACCAAAAAAAGAGAGTGAGAAATTAGGTCATACCTACGATTAAACCTTACGTCTATTTGTGGACCTATAAATCTCACTATTCCATAAAACGATGAATGTGAGGGATCAAAAGATAGTTGACCTACTTACGTTTCATCCAAGCGTCAAACAGGCTGCGTCGCAATAAAAAGAGAGCAAACATTTTTGATTACTTTCTTTAGTCATGTTTGTCGTTCTCCGAGACAAGACCTTGAAATGCAGTCAGTTTCAGACGTAGTGATAGAACTTGTGGAGTCTGTAGAATACCAGAGATTCATAAAACCCGACTTTTTACCCAAGGAGGGTAAAGTTTTTTGAGAATATGTAATATCGTATCGTTGTAGTTAGTATTTTTGTATGTTTTGCAGGATTGTGAACACTGCTTAATAATTTTTGCGGGAAATTTGAAAGCAGTTATTCTACCGTGCTATTTCGTCCATGGTATGTACTACTCGTTTTATTCTTTCGTAAGATTAGGTAAGGGGTTATCGTTTAGTTTCCAATATTTTATCCAATTTTCATTTTATCTTAGGAAGACATTTGATTTTTCTTTATGTTCAAGCTGCTGGCTTTTGAATACAAATAACTTTAAAAAGAAAACGTTCTGGACCACCAAGGTTGAATATTATTCTGCAAGAAGGATTTTTTTCCCGCCAATATTACAAAATAGTGTAAATTTACAATGCTGTAATTTGTATGTCTATTTCTTTGGCATGCTTAACGCCTAGATAGATTTTGACAAATGAGGTATCATTAGATTCATCTTAAGCGTAGCAAAATTAATTTTGAAAAATAAACAAGATGGCGGTCGCTACTCAGTCGGACGCTAAACAAGACACTTTTGAAGAGTCCCTAATATGGTATTATTGGATTTATTTTAAATATAAGTTTAGCTATTTAAAACTTCCTCCCTCCTACATACATATATTTGCTCTTTGCTGTGCCCGACAGGATCCATAATGATCACAATTTCTTTTTTAAATTTCCTACCTAAGTACACATTGTGGAATGCAAATAAAGTATTGAGTATTGAAGCAGTCTGGTGCAGTTGCTGGCATCAAATACGCGATTGACCTAAAATAAATGCTACCAACTGTATCAGACTGCTTGAAAAGTGACTTGTTTGGAACTTATTGATCGCTTTTTTACTAAGAATAACATTAAAGCATTGTCCATTTTTCCCGAATAATTTGGAAGCCAGAAAATATTATATTTTAATAGGGGTCGAGCCCATTGCCATCATCTACATTTACACTTTACTGTATTTTTGTCACCTTCATATTAGTTATTTGCCACAATTCATGAAGACGGTCCTATGCTGGACTATTTGTATTGTAAAATAGTAACGGTGCGTCAACAATCCATCCGGTGAAAAATGACGATTAATTCATGTGAACATGCGCTGTTATTTGAACCTGCGTTTATTCCGTCAACATATTATATACCTACGTATGTGTATATGAGTTTATATATGTCTATGATTAAATATAAACCTTGACTCGTGAGAAAAGAGTAAATACTAAACTTCACAAAGCGATTTTCTCGTACAGTTTGCTTGTGTTAAACATATGTATCTTCAAAACATAAATATTAAGAGATGTTCAAACACCATCACACCAGATTTGAAGTTTTCTGTTGCTTCTTACTTTCCATTTATTTAGATTAAAAAGAGCTTTTAAATCGCTTGTATAACGCTGTTTAGTTCCAAGATACTTGTAATTACATTTTATGATTAAAAACATTACTAAGCTCATAAAATAAAACATGAAACACACAAAAATCAGACAATTAAACAAACATTTTAGGCTTTAAAGTTATATGGGGATGCGTAAAATAAGTGTGGTTATTACTTTAACTCGATCTCGGCTCACATCCTTCAACCTTTAGCCACAGTAAAGATAGATACAGAATTTCGACTCCACACAACGAGCGAAACGTACGCACACATACAGATTTTACTTATAGTGCAAATATTTGTAAGTCTATATTTTAATTAACTATTACTGTTTAGTTATTTATTTATTTTACTGTTTTGCTTGTATTGTGCGAGTCCCAAATATTTTTTTTTCTTTCTTTAAAAGCACTCGCGAATGGTATTTGGTCGAGATCACCCGCCATCCGAGCCGGCTACACACATCGAAAGAATACGCACGCACACATAGACAGGATTCAAGTACGGCGAGTGAAACAAATACCAGTTGCGCAATCGCGACTAGTATTTGTTTGATAGATAGATGGATAAAACATTTATTTAAAAGCAAAGCACTCAAAAAGATGAAAAGAAAAAACAAATATAGTGCGGTGTGCGCTCCAAGGCTGCACCAAAAGGGAGTATTTACTGGATCCCTGAGGTTGACAGATGGACGTCGTGCTGAATTTGTGGTAGATATGTGTGTAGATATGTTTGTGTATAATGCGTGTTAATGTTATGTGAGTTAGGGGATCGTTCACAAAGTGAAAGAAGGGTCGGTGGGTCGTTTAAAATAGGTTAACATTAAATAAACTAAATCAAGTAATATGCTTTTGGGATCGAGGCCCGTGGTATGAAACCATCCTTCTGCTCTTACCTATTTTGCCATATCCTTTATGGCGTACCAAGTCATTACTCAACTTCCTTCGCTTTGAAGGCTGCGTAATTGTTATACGTCGGAAGAGGTACCGGCGACAGTTTATAATCGAGTATAATCAAAATATCCTCTTTGTTGTCATTTATGAGACATCTGGGACGAGGTTCAGGTCAAGGGGTATAGTTTGTGGTGCTAAATATGGTACATTAATTGTTTTGAAAATTATGTCGAGAAGACTGACAGCAATTTCCGAGACCTTTTAAATAGTCTATGGTTAAAGATTAGTTTGTGGTAAGTGATGAGTGAGTGGCTGGCCAAAAATAAATCATTCTATTCTTAGAGAAGGAAAAGTTGGTCAACACAGGAACGTGTTCCGCTTCAAATAGAACTTTTACATGCAAAGATACGGAAATGGAAACTTTCTATATTAGCGCAAGGCGGTGCAAACATTTGATGCGGGCTGGAACGATGAGCTCGTAGAACAATTTTAATCTATGATAAATGCTCGTTGCATTGTAGAGTTGTGTCGTCTGTGGGTTTTTAGCCGGAAATTATGATCGCCTAGTCACTAACGGCGGTCTCAATAACCAGCCGTCTATCTCCCTTTAACCAACTGTCAAATTAGCTGCCAGCAGTAGCTGAAACGTCATGTTTGAAAGGCAAACATGTCGTTTCAGCTACTGCTGGAAGCTAATTTGACAGTTGGTTAAAGGTAGAAACGTTATTGAAACCGGCCGTAAGCCAAAATCAAAGCATTTATATATAAAAGTCAAAGTCAAAGCATTTATTTCAAATAAACCATTATCAAGTACTTTTGAATTGTCAAAGTCAGTCCGTCAAAAACATGAAGCTATTCGAAAGCGTAGATCTCTATGGAGAAGAACGTGCAAGAAACGTTTTGTATTGTAAAGAAGCGTTTTGTATACGACATTCACAAAGTTTTAATATTGAATCAAGAGTCCACCTCTGACCTACATATATAAATTGGTTCCATATTCTATGATCAGAAGGTTACGATGTACTGGTACGGTCTATAAAAGTGGGTTGCGGAATTTGGTCGAAAGAGTCACCGCGGTCCTGGAACGCAGAGGGCTTTAGAAGGAACACGGATGGGTTTTAGTCAGTAAGAGTCTGACACGCCCTTCCACTCCACCCAGAGCGTGGGAAATCATCAAATGACTTCTTCCGCTCTGGATGGATCCTTAAAAAAATAATCTATACTAATATTATAAAGCTGAAGAGTTTGTTTGTTTGAACGCGCTAATCTCTGGAATAACTGGTCCGATTTGAATGATTCTTTCAGTGTTGGGTAGTCATTGTTCAGTCACATCAGCCATTTATCGAGGAAGGCTATAGGCAATTTTTTTTTTCAAAATTAGGGATCCGTAATAAAATTGCTATTTCGTAACACAAGGTGTAAAATCAAAAACCTTTTTTTGCGTGCGCTGCAAAAACTATTGACAATAGAACAAAATGATGTACTACGGGTTAGAAGATCCCATTAAGACCTACAAAAAAGTCCGCGAGAACATATATCTAGCTATCATGGTTTAATCACAATAACCCATTTTGTGTTCAAAATAATTATTAAATCGTCTAAAGAAAAAAAACTACGTTAAATACGTATCGTTATATTAATCTTTATCGAAATTAAGCATTATGTTATCAAGAGTATTTATGTAGAAGTAAAATACTTTTTGTTTCATCTCAATCGGATATTTCGTTTAAAAGTTATCACGTGTGTAAGATGTTAAGAGTTGGTACCTATTAATGAGTTATGGGCCATAGAGTTTTTTATCAACATAAAATCCTGTAATAATCTTTTTCGAAATATATTTGTTGATGATTGTACATAAGTATAAGATCTTTGAAGAGTATAATAAATACATTTCTAAAATAACTCTGCTAAGGAAATCCACGCGCGCATAATGTTTTGAACAGTTCTGAAGACATTGATAATTGCATTAACTTCGGTAATGGTAGTTGAAACTTCTAATACAATTAAAGGAGTTTTAATCTAATAGAATTGAGAAACGCCCCAATTTTTTGGGTAACGTAATTCCTCCAAACTCACGAGATTCAACGAATCCTAAATTTTGTTTCTAATCTTGAAAATTAAAAGCAGAATATTTTTAGTATTTATTTCCTTTGGGCCAAGTTCTTTTGCAATTGTATTGAGTGCTTTTATCATTTGTATGCTCAGTATTCCACAATCACCAGTAAATTCTATAAAGTTCAATGAACTTATTTGATCTTTATTATGAACTTTATTATAGCAATACAGAATAAAGCGAAATAGTGATACAAAAGCGGCTTTCAAATAATTCTCAAAGAGATATCAAAAAGTGATCAAATTAACACAAAGGGCTCAAAACAGCTATTTTATAGGAACTAGCACTAACAAGTCTAAAGCAACTTGGGAGGTAACCAATTCTATGAAATTTAATATTCCTAAAATGATAGCAAGACATTTCAATGATTATTTTATAGACTCAGTTCAATCGAATGCCGATAATTTGCGAATAATTCTCAAACAGACACATCATCAGGATTATAGGTATATCTAATCTATCTAAACTAATATTATAAAGAGTAAAGATTAGTTAGTTTGTTTGTTTAGAATTAAGGTTGATAATGTACATGTAAACTACACTTCAAATTACTCAAATCGGACCTTTCGTTTTAAAGTTAACAGAGACAAGACAGTTAACTTAGAAACCGCACGTTTGGTCTACTTTAGTTACTTTCACAGCATTATGTCGTACGGTATTTTGCTGTGGGGTCGGGCTGCTGACATTGAATCCATATTTATTTTACAAAAGAGAGCTGTCAGAGCCCTTTATAATCTGCGTCGCCGTGATTCTCTTAGGGAACTTTTTAAAAAGATTAATATTATGACGGTCCCTTGCCAATTCATTTATGAAAATATTATGTATGTGCGGAAAAACCGACATCTTTTTAGTAAAATTTGTGATAGACATAATTTTAATACTAGAAATAAAGACAAATTAGATCAACCATTTTTTAGATTAGCTAAAGTCCACACTTCTTTCATGGGGTATTGTGTTAAATGTTACAACAAAATACCTTCTGACATAGTAGAACTAAATGAAAGAAAATTTAAAACTTATGTTAAAAGTACACTTTGTGAACAAGCATATTACAAATTAGAAGATTACATTCAGGATAAGAATGCTTGGAAACATGCTGGTCCTGCTCCATAGGACAATCAAGGGTGAAGGTCAAACTGGTTGATTTATGTATTAACTTTATAGATATACTGTTTTTTTTTTGTGTTTTTATTTTTCTTTTGACTCACACACTGTTGTTTAATTAATGGTTCCAATGTTTGTAAATATGTGAGTACCATTTACCTAAATTTCTTTAGGAAATTAATAAGTTTACCTCTGCTGATGATACTTTGTTCTTTAAGTAGCATGCTCTGGGTGCATCGTCCTCACATAATATTAAATTAATTTTTGTCAACCAAATTTTGTAAAATCATTATTTGAAAAGAGTAACTATAGAGTTTCTTGTCCGTTCTTCTCCATAAGAATCTACCTTTCCGAATGGACAGTAGATTCACTTTATTAATGTAATTCTATTATTTTTACTGAACTGTAAACGATGACGTTCAAAAGTGCCGTTGCCGTAATTGAAATAAACGTTTTGACTTTGACTTTGACTTTGAGTTACGGCGGGCATAAAAATGGTCTAAGTAAGAAAAATGTTACGGTTTGAGCGAACTGGGGAGAATCTTAACGCTTAGTCCGATGAAGCTGAAACACGGCATTAATGTTTTGGATAAAAAAAGAAAAATAACAAATATTTGGATTTTTCGATGCTCTAAGTAAGAAAAATGTTGCGGTTTGAGCTAACTGGGGAGAAACTTAATGCACGGCATTAATGTTTTGGATAAAAAATTAAGAATAACAAATATAAGGGGCGAAAAGGGTTGATGAATTTTTCAGGAGAGGACATTATTGCTTACTTCAATTTACGTGGAAATTGGAATGAACAAGCTAAAAGTGGGAAATTTGAAACAGATCTAACAATGTTTACATAGTCAACCTCTGGCGGGGTGAACGGGGTGAACTGGGTGGATAGTAGGCTGATCCTGAGACCGTTGAATGGATATCGTAGTGCTTAATTTTCCAAAACTTACCTTTAAAAAGGGTTTGAGGGGGCGTTGAAGTTTGTGGAGTACCTACTAAATCCGCGCGGACGAAGTCGCGGGCGAAGTGCTAGTGGTCTATAAAAGTGGTTTTGACTTCTAGGTTTGATTCAGGGTTTATTCGCAGAGTAGAATGATAGAAAAAAATACCATATTTGGCTGGCTTAAATTAAAGAGTAAATGTTATATTTTAGCGAATTTTTGGAAAATTCATTATTTTTCTTTTACACCCTATGTAGTCCGGGCTTCCCAAGGTGCTCGAATAACTCGAACGTTTCTCGATTTGTTGGTACGCCAGACTTGCAAGAAAGGTTGAATACCGGGACGATATGTCGGGCAAGCTATGCATAATAATAACACAATTCTTGCGATATAAACCCGTGCAGAAGATGCAGTGTGTGATATTCAACAATTTTTCTTTTCCTAGAACATTTATTTTGTACCTTGCTTGTCACGGGAGTCCGATTGATACGAGCGGCGCAGGACTTTTTGATGTGACGATGCTTTAATACTGACCAGCTGTGGACGACTCTCGGTTGAAATAATGATAAGGTTTCCCATCCGTGTTCCTTCTAAAGCCTTTTGCGTTCCAGGGCCGCGGTGACTCTTTCGAACAAATTCCGCAACACTTTTTTATTTATTTTTATTTAAGGGTGGGAAATCATCAAATGACTTCTTCCGATCTGGGTGGAGTGGAAGGGCGTGTCTAGAAGACTCTTACCGACTAAACCCATCCGTGTTCCTTCTAAAGCCCTTTGCGTTCCAGGCTCTGGCCTGCCAGGGTTGCGGAATTTGTTGTGTGTCTGAGAAGACGGGGCCCGCTAGGGCTCTGGCCCTAGCGGGCCCCGTCTTCTATGCTGACATCTCTTTGAGGCGCGCGTGAAACACAACGCGCCATCGAACCGGGCCTGGTGGTGATCGGACAGCGAGCTACCCAACGCTCGCCGTCTGCGGGCCCGCGCCTACGGTGGCCGGGGATCACCCTGCGACTCCCGACGCCCGGGGCGTCTTCTCCTGTAGCTGCGGTTGGGGCGAAGGCCTTGCCTATCCCTCTCGCGGCCCGCCTCCTCCTTCGCTAGCATTACTGCTTCGCAGAAGGAGGTGACCGCTTCCCAAGCCTCCTCGCTCCGGACCATGGATTCAACCAAGGCCGGACGCAACAGGTCACCGCCGCCGATGGCCTCGACGATGAAAATTCCGCAACCCTTGCGGATTGGTTTTTGGAGATTGATATTAAATATTATGACTAGTATTGACTAGACTGAAGGCCCAATTTCGATCTTGGCGACTGCGACGCGCGACTGCGACCGGCTACAATGACTTGCGACCGCGACTCACGGCTTTCTATGAATTACAATAGGGCCTGGCTTGCGAGCGACATAGCGACCGCGACGCAGCCGAAAAGCACATCAAACGCCGTTTCGTACGAGGACAATATGTTAGTTGAATTTAGACGAGATGTTAACAAAAACCCACATATGTATGATGCAAGACTCCAATTAAATAAATATATCAGCGTGAGAAAATATTACGTTAGGGAAACATTTTAAAATAATAAATAGTAATAAATTGTTTTATTTCGGACAACATAGGATCCATTTTTGTTAGTACACACCTTAGATACTTATACACTAGGATTAGTAACAAATTTAAGAAGTTACAGTACATGAGTAGGTAAGGTTAAGGTTGGCCACTTCACCGACCAAAAAGTTATTAACCGTCTAGCTAAGCAACTGCAAGAGTACCGAAAACAGTGTTACGTCGCACGCCTGTGTCGCTTCGTTTGCCATGATTGCATGGTCGTCAGGTCGCCATTGCCAAGATCGGTATTGTACCCTTAGATCTTCGTCAAAAAAGTTTGTTTGTTTTTTTATTTAATGTTTATTTTTATTTTTCATAATTCAGGTTTTACAAAAAAATATAATCTGCTTAAAAGGAAAACAGCGTTATAAGCGTATAAAGATGCAATAGCAATATTTATGTTTATTGAATTGGGATTATTGGGCCCGAATTTCAAGCACACAAGAATTTACGTTAACGCTTCTACGTGATGGCCAAAAACACCAATTTTGTGTTTTCATTTTACAAATTGGATTTTAGAGTCGTTATTTGCACAAGGTGAGCAATAAATAATGTTATACCTAGTTATAATATACATGTTTAAAGATATCTTCCAATGGATATGTGATGATAGTACCTGAGTAATATAATTTTACGATATTAATTTTTGTGAATTAAATTTTTCAAGTGTGCGTGGACGGCCAAATTCGAAACTATGAGGAATATCGAAAAACGTGACAAAGCCCGATTTTGATGAAAACTAAAACTGCGTCATTGGATTTTTGAAAAATCGGTATTCCTAGCCAGGAATCGAACCGGTTGAATTTGCCATAAAAAAAACGCAACGTGTATTGTTACTCCATCCGTAAGTGTCGCTAATCAAGATTACATTCTGACAAATCTGATCGCGTCTTCGTGCCGACAGAGAGCGCCTTCCAGATTTGCCGTACAAATTAACGCGACGATCGCGTATTCGCGTGACTATCTCTTTCACGACGCCTCACGTTTCACCTCGGATTTGGAACAGGGACAGACTGAAGGAAAAGCTACAAAATTGACCGAGTTCTGGCGCTAATGATTTATATCGCAGATTGTAGAGTAGGAAGAATAGTAATGGAATGTACAACGACTAATATCTCTCTCATCAGGTAGCTAACATATTTTTTTTGCCCGAAGAAGATTCTTAAGCTTCACAAAGACTCATTTCTGATCAAGTTATTCATTAGTTATGATAACTGAATACATACAAGCTTATTACTTAACCTTGAAGTCAATCACAATTCAAAGTTGCATTAAAATTAGATAGAAGCAAATCCTCAAATATTTTTTTAAAGAATTAAGGTCATTTTTGATACCAAATTAAATTAATTTTAACCAATTATTTGTGACTTACACTGTTGAAGTCATCTCATTGAGTATTTTATTTTGATACCTCACATGACCAAGTCACAAAAATATGACGACGCTCAATCCACCACATTGTTTTTTTTTCAAAATCGTCATAGCTCGTGTTACTTACTCAGTGTGTCAAGGCGAATCATGATTCCTCATTTGATAAAATCCATGAAGTCGTTTAGGCTGCAGGACGTGGCGAAGAAAGCCTAAGCACGTTCCCGATGGATAATTTTCTTGAACGTAAGCCAAGCCGCCTCAAAAACTAGTGTGTAAAACCTTGCTGAAAAGGTTGTACCTAAGTACAGACTTTATTTTTTTTTATTTTACGGTACTTAGGAGAGGCTCAGCCATACTGCTGTTGTTCGAATAAAAAACCAATAAAATAACATGAGAGTGTATTTTGGAGGTGTAGTAAAATACATGTATTTATTACGATGTTTAAAAATAAAGTGAAGTTGTATCTTATTATAATACATTCACTTTGAAGATTGGGTTTCTAAGTATCAAGGCTACGTTTTCGTAAAAAAAACGGTTTTATATCTTATTTAGAGCTCTACTGCGGGTAGGTACAGTACTCACGTTATCTTTAGTAGTTGCCGTAGGAGGACGCTCAATTGAGAGGTAGGTAGTATGGTATTCCCATGAGTGAAGTTATTTTTTTTTAAGGATGGGAAATCATCAAATGACTTCTTCCGTCCTGGGCAGAGTGGAAGAGCGTGTCAGATTCTTTCAACTCACGAAAACCCATCCGTGTTCCTCCTAAAGCCCATTGCGTTCCAGGGCCGCGGTAACTCTTTCGAACAGATTCCGCAACCCTGGTAGGCTCTGGCCCTAGTGTACCCCTTCTACTTTGTTGACATCTCTTTGAGGTGCGCGTGGAACACAACGTGCCATAGACCCGGGTGAGTGAGGTTCCTAGAGTGGTTTTAACAGAATATTGGTCACTCATTTAAATTATTTTAGTAAATTGAATTGGGTTTATCTGGTCAAGACTTGGCGTGGGCATAGTTGTTATTTTCAATTGTTTATTTTGAGTAGGTAGGTTGCCTAGACCCGCATTTGCCGCTGGACGTACCTACTCGTATGAAGGTGGACATTATCTATTATAATCAATTTGCCCTTTGATACCGTACGCCTTCAGACTTTAGTGGGCGCATTAACCAAAACGATGATAATGATTAAATATTGATTGAATGAAAACGTAAATAAAACTTGATATAGATAATTGTGAATAACCTTTTGCTATTATAGGTAATTTAATTATGAATTTAGTTAAAACTGGGTAATAAACTTTAAAATATTTTTTTCTTTTTTGGTTTTTAGGGTTTCATACCCAAAAGGGTAAAAACGGGATCCTATTACTAAGACTTCACTGTCCGTCTGTCTGTCACCAGGCACTATCACATGAACCGTGATAGACAGTTGAAATTTTCACAAATGATGTATTTCTGTTGCCGCTATAACAACAAATAATAAAAAAAAACAATTAACTTAAAAATGAAAGGGGGCTCTCATAGAAGAAACGTGTTTTTTTTGGTTTATGGTACGGAACCCTTCATGTGAGAGTCTGACTCACACTTGGCCGGTTGTTATTTTACTTTTATCTCATAATTATTTTATTAACGGCCAATGAACGTGAAAACAATTTGAGAATATCTGTAAAACAAGGAAAACAAAAAAAAACGTTGGATGGACTATTTGAAAGATGTTCCAAACTATAACTATAAATGCGAATTAGTAACTTTGTATGTTTGTTACGTTTTCAAGCCTAAATTGCCGAACCGATTTTGATGATACCCAAATCCTAAATAATATTAAAAACGCGAAAGTGTTTGTTTGTTTTACCACTTCATCATTATGTCTTAACGGCTGAACTGATTCAGAAGAAACTTGGCACACGGGGAACCATATCCTGAAATAGGACATATTCTGTTCATCCCGGGAGTTTGTTCCTTTTCATGATAATTTTCTACTTTTGAACGGACTTCCAAAAAAGGAGCAGGTTCTCAATTAACTTTAGTAGATGGATAAGAGAATTAATGAATAAGATGGCAAAGATATTTTGTTTTACATATTTTAGCTTATAAACAACAAAAGGTCACATTCCACATTTTAATCCTATCTAAGTAATTATCATACATCTTTTTCGGTCGTTATGGTGTAAGCTGAGCCACAATTAATGAACACGTTTGCAGAAACCTCTTATACGTTTAATTAAAGGTATCATTTGTGCTGAATTTTGTAAGGGTTCCGATATCAATATCTCATCGTTTCATTACGTACTAGTATTTGCCCGCGACTTTGTGCCCGTTCCCGTAGGAATTTCGAGACGAATTTTTACACCTAAACCTTCCACATGAATAAGCCCATCCAATGGAAAACCGCATGAAAATCCGTTCAGTAGTTTTTAAATTTATCGCGAAAAGACAGACAGACGTGGTGGGGGACTTGTTTTATAATATGTACTGATTGGTAGATTTATTTGGATAATTTACTGTTTAAATTTTCTTTGGATTTTTGGGACAATCTTCTTAATTAATTTGAAGACTCATTTAATACAAAAAACTTATTATGCTAATCAATATTGTCTGCCTATTTCTTTGTTTCGATTTCACGCCTAACTGCTGAATCAATTTGAAGAAGTTTGGTAAGGTGATAAGTTGAAACTAAACTAAGATGACGTTAAACAATTCAATATGGAAGAGGAAGATACGCAAAGCAGCAGCGCCGATTCCAAATAGATAGATATAATAGAGTACAATGGCGTGAAGATTATGTGTACCAAGTTGCAATTTATCTTTCTTCGTCACTAACATTATGAATGTACTCTTTATGTTAGTCGTTTCCATTTTATAAACCCAATGACATCCACCGGTATCTTTAGGGTTCCGTACCCAAAGGGTAACCAACGGAAGCCTATTACTAAGCCTCTGCTGTCCGTCTGTCTGTCAGCGGGCTGTATCTCAAGAACCATAATAGGGTAACAGTTGAAATTTGCACAAAATGTGTATTTCTACTGCTGCCATAATAAAGCGGCCTCCCATACCAGAAACGTGTTTTTTCCGATTTATGGTACTGAACCCTTTGTGTGAGAGTGCGACTCGAATTTGGCCGATGTTTTTGGTTTTTGTGAACGTAAATTTAAAATGAAGGCGGCTTAATGTGTATTGCTACAATGTCAACATGAAAACCACTGTCGTTAGGAGTGTGTTACGTAATTCAGCTTCTAGATTGTACTGAATCTGATCCGTTTATTACATCCATCAAATAACATTAGAATCAACATCTGTAGACTACATAATACGGTAATTGAATTCCATGTACCTACAGAACACAAAACATTTTCCCGCGTTACTAACACAGAGTTTCTGGTACGAAATTATAGAAGCGTCAAGAATTAAAGACAAGTAAAGTATCGATGCGTCAAATATTATGCAAGTCTAACTTGGCAGAACGAAATCGATACGATAAACATTTTAGTCTAGTGACAGCTTGCCTTGACAAAACGAAAACGATGCTATGTTTGAGTTTATGAAAAGTCGGTACCCTACAAGATCACTCGGTGTCTCTCTGTCTGTCTGTCTGCCAGTACTAAAGTCTACAGAAACACTTGCGAGAAGTCTATGGTTTTCAAGTAAGATGTTAAAAAACATGATTAATTCGGAACCGTTTGCGCGCGAGTCCGTCTCGCCCTTGACCGGTGATTTATTTAATTAATTATTCGATAGCTTTGTTTTTACCAAATATTTCAAGATGTAAATCGAATAATAGATACATAATAGATATTACTGCGGGAGCCTTAAGCTCCGGCCTGTGCGACCAAAGCGACTGCGAAGCGGGAGCGTCAATCGCGCGGCGGACGCTACTCCTGTTTATCTATGACACCTTTCACACATACGCGACCATCAGTAGGGTTCTCCGTTCGCGGCATACCCTAGTCGAACCCGACGACACCATCACTCAGATCCGAGATCGCTTCGGAAAAACAAAAACAGACCGCGTTCCGTTTTCTGGCCTAGCCGCCGAGGCCCGTCGCGACGTTCCTGTAAAAACCCTCCCCGACCTTTGCTTACCCAGCCAGCCCGTGTCGCTGAGCCAATAGCTTTAAGCTCGCCCCTAAACAATAATGATATGACCCAGCCTGTCTCTTGCTGTCCTCCCGCATTGACGCCGCTAAGCTGAGGTTCGTACCCCACAGGGGGTGCCTCTAGCGAGCGGTCATTTAGTTTAACTTAGTTAGTAAGCCATGGCTGGGGCTTAAATCTATTTGAGGCCACCACATGATAGTCCGGTTAAGCAGTAATCAGCCTTAGTGTGCTGAACTGTGAGTGGTTATCGTCAAAAAAAAGACGTACGCGACCAAGTGTTAGTACCAAGTTGTAGACGCTCCCGTCCCGTCCCGCGAGCGTGTCGCGCATATTTGGCCGGAGTTTTAATGCGATTGACTGTTGATAAATTCATTCAACCAAAACTTACAGCCGCTTGAAAACTCACATTAAATTAACGCGGTTCAGTCAGTTTCGGGAACTGGGTGTATGTAAACTTTACCTCAGTCATATAATTATTTCGGTTTCGTAATAACGAATGGAAGGATGATGATCGTGCTTTATTGTATTATAAAGGTTGTAACAGATGCATTCGTCGTAGAAATGGGTATAATGGCCGATTAAGTAATCTTACAATATTATTATTTTATTACGTAACATAACGTCATGCCTGTAATACTCATTCATCGCATGTGGGAGCTTAACTCACATTTATGTTATCCTAAGTCGCATGTAAAGAAAACGAGTTTATTTGCATGGGGCACGAATTAATCAAATGGATTGCCTGAGAAAATTTTGTAATGGAATAATCCCACGGGGTTTAAAAAATATCTCTTGCTAGCTGCTGCCCGCGGCTCTGCCCGCGTAAATGTTGAAAATTATCCCAAGGGAACATACTCCCGGGATAAAAAGTTCTCTCAAGCTCTCTCAAGCTCTTATGTGTTATTCCAGACTATAATATACCTTTGTGAAAAATTTCATCAAGATTCGTTCAGTCGTTCTGACGTGATTGAGTATCAAACATCCATCCATCCAAACTTTATAATATTAATAAAGATAAATTTACACTGGTTGATCTGAGAAACGACGAGCAACGAGGCAGTTATATATTCAGGTAATTTACAAGCATTGCACAGTAACATTAAAATTCAAATAAACATTAATTCGGACAACACAACAGAAATAATAAAATATAAATAATTATGTCAAACAAATACATTACATTAAAATCCCCAAATTAAATTAAAACCAACGAAATTAATGTTTCATCCATAAATTACATTTTCAACCATAAATTCAATTTTAAAATTTAAATAAATTAAATTAAATTATACACCAATTAATCATAAAGTTAAATTAAACTGAAATGATTATTAATTTATGAGTAATATTAATTTAAGAAAACAGTCTAAAGGTACATAGACTTATAGATGAATAGACAGAGAGAGACTCTATGTTATGTTCACGACCAATGTTGGCGTGGCTCTTAGCGATAAGAACACCACCGCAATCACTGAGATGGTGTAACCCTTTTTTACTTTATCGTTGCAATGTAATATTATTCTTCTCATTGTAGGGTTCCCTACTTCAGTAGGCAAAAACGGAACCTTTATAGGATAATTTTGCTGTCCGTCCGCTCGTCTGTCCGTCTGTCAAGACCCCTTTTCTCAGGAACGCGAAGAGGAATCAAGCTGAAATTAACATCGAATACTTAAGTCTGACTACCCTTGGAGCAGTGAAATAAATCAAAATCTAAAGATAAGGCCGTTTATGGCGCATGTTTTGACGCAAGCAAGGAAATCAAGGCAAGAAAATAGTTCTTACCAGTACAAGTAAAGGAAAAAGTCTGAATATTGGGAGTTTGTACGTAAATATTTTATGTAAATATATTTTTTTTTTACGATTACAAACTTAAATTTTCGCTTGAAGAATTGACCGTGACGTGCATTGATGTATGGGAGAACTTTTTTTCAACAACTAAGTTACGTTTGTCCTTTAATGTTACTTGCTTTATTTTTGTCAGAGTAGTAATACTCTAAATAAAGCACTCTCATAGTGCTTTAATGGTTTATAAACTTCCGTAGGTAACGTATACTCGGAAAAAAATCAGGACTCGATCGGAACCCTCGGTGCGCGAGTCTGACTCGCACTTGGCCGGTTTATACTGTCTGTTTTGTTGCTGTTGTGTTGTCTCAGTGTCAAAAAAAAAAGTTTTCTATTCTATTCCCTAATCACAAAATTAAGATTCCTTTTAAAAGCAGTTCGTAGTCACTATTTGGGCGAACGATAGTGAATATTTTACACGTATGCACACCATAATGTACTAAAATTACACAAAAACAAATTTTAGACACCATTTTATATATAATGTTGTCTGGATAGTTGACGCCTTTCAGATAAATTAACAGTAATATTATAACGATAATATAGGATCTAATTATTAACTTTTATTTACATAGATATTTACAGCTGTTTTAATAAATACTTACTTTATACACTTAAAATAAAAACTCCTAACTATATGGCGTCAAAAAATTCGTCCGCATCGCTATCGACTGCAAGTGAGCCCAAAAGACTGGCGGCATTTCCACGTTATAATATAGGTAATCATTATTTCAAAGGATTTAGATTACACCAAATCGCTGCATAAAATCCTCGATTGTCAAATTTATAAGTACTGTCTCTCACAGATTCACCGAATAATTTTCTTTGAAATTCTTTGTGAAATCACTTCCCGTCTTTGCACAATAGAAATCGAGCAGAGATATCTTGGCAGCGCGTTTTGCTGGCTCAAGTGGTTGATAACATTATTCTAGATCTTGGTCGACGGTAAATATTATCAAGATATTTTTTCTGGTACCTACTTAGTTCAAGCTTGATATCAGGTTTCGAGTATAGTAGCTAAGTTATTATTGTGTATTTGTACTGATAAAGTTGTGTAGTCAACTCGAAGTTGCTCTAGATTTCTTTTAAGCCCCGATTTCACTCGTTCAGAGAGGTTTCTCATAGGTTTCGGAACACCATTATAAATTAAATTTGAAAAGTGCCCATCGGTCCGACATTTGAAAAAAATATATTCAAGGTCAAATTTAGCAAATATGGGTTTTTTGCGGTCTTCGGTATATTTTATTATAACACTAAAATTGTAGATCATGCCATTAAAAAAAAATTCTATAAAATTCATCTATAAAATTTTCTTCACACCTTTTCTCTTTAGAGTCACCGCTTCTGAGATAATAAGTAACGATTCAAAAAGTTGAAAAAGTTCTTCAAACACTTGATTACCAAGACCTTGTTTTTTTTGGAAATTCTGGACCGAAGGGGACTTTTATTATTTAATTTATAATGGTGTTCCGAACCCTCGAACAATTTTTCAGCTCCATGCGAATTATTATAACTTTACCTCAGTTAAATGAGCTTATCTGACCGGACTATTTTAATTTCCAGATACCTCTTTTTTCGCACGCAACTCCTCTTTCTAATTATTCGAATACCTATTTAACATTACCTAAAGATAACAAATTTTACGTTCCCTTCTAAAAAATTGCCATTACAACGTAGGTTTGACTTACGACTTTGGTGTCAAAAAACATCCAACACACGTTCGGGTAAAACCCGGTCCTTTGAGAGCTTATGTTCGGGTATGGGTCAAACACAATGGGCTTCCGCGCTCATAATTTGGTCCTTAATGAAATGTCTCGCTTTTGACCCGAACGGGGATTGTCTAATGACTGCATTCTGAAACGGGTTGTCTATTTTTTATATGTGAGATTGTTAAAATAAGAAAATTATGTCTTCAACATCATCGTTTCAGACGAAAGACGTCAACTGCTGGAAATAGGCCTCTCTCAAGCATAGCCGCAATAACTTGCGTCCCTTAGACTCCCGCGGTAACTAAATTAAATATACATACAGGGCGTTCCAAGACTTTGCCACATGAATGGAAAGTACCTTAAATACAGTAGCCATTAAAAAAAAATATTTTAATGTTTTTTAAATATTATTAAAAAAAAATGTCTAATCATTTTTTATTTTTAAAAAAATACAAACTGCATTCAAAGAATTTTAAACAATCGCCTGTCTGAACCGGGAAGCACGAAATGTGAAAAAAATTACCTGTAAATTTACTGTAGGTACCGATCGAAAGGCTCAATCATATACGAGTAGGTACATTTATTTCTTCTAAATAACATAGCATCTAAACTAAAAGGAAGACCATGAAATTAAACATTTAATCTATATAGATTGAGGACGCATTTGCAAAATTGATAGGCATTGAATCAAACTACTACATTGACACGGGTCACACACACAAATGTAGGCACGGTTAGCTGCGGGAATAATAGCCAAGTTAACTAACTTTGATTCTTTGAACGTTCTTTTTCTCATTCCTTTATAATACGTAGGTACCTACAAAAATATGTCCTATTCTCATTCCTATGTTCATGATTATCATTCAATAAATATCTCTACCAAACGGCAAAGAGTCTAGTTTTGCATGAAAGCCTTTTAAACTTTGCAACAAAAAATTAAATCAAGATCCTTGTGTGAGTTTCAAGCTTCGAATTGAAGATGTATACCTAATTCTATCAAATACTGTTAAATCCCAAAGCAATCAATGCGGTGTTCACAAGCAGATAATTAGGTACACAAGATTCAAGACGGTCCTATTATTGCCGTATTCCATCAAAGGAAGGAATATTAGTCAATAGTCTGACAGTCAAAGGCTGCTAACTGAATAGATGATTGGAAATACATCACTGTTTATCGATGTCTTTTATCATCATTCATTGGCCACATATTAATATTAGGGACAAAATAATGTTATTTTCTTTTTTTTTTGACAATTCCGTCACACATTCCCAACCACTGCAACTCCTGAAATCCAGAATCAAATGTGGCGACCACCAGAAAAAACGCCGAGTCAAAGAAGCTTAACGCATCCCGGGGAAACGATTTAACTGTCTTGGATCCCGCAACGAAATGAATCAGAAAAGCAAAGCGAAGGATTAGGAAAAAAATATAATTTCCACTTCCCTCCATTCAATTTCAATTCATACTAATATCCGCTTCTTTTTATTATTGTCTTTAATATTACCCTGTACAGTTCATGCATCACCTTCTTAATTGCCTGTCGTGCACAACCACCTGCACCATCCAAGATTTAAATGAGGCCAATGATAGAGCTGTACAACTTGCTCAATACTAGTCGGACAAAATTTGATTTGAGTTTATCGACACGTTAAGAAGAAGACTAATATTATAAAAAGCTTCTGTCCGCGACTTTGCCCGTATTACAAGTATTTAATTCTTTTACCAAAGCCCTGATCCTCTTCTTAAAATAAGTTACTCCTTCTGACATTAGTTATCTGACAGTGAAAGTCCCGTGAAATCAGTGCAGTCCGTTCCAAAGATTAGCCGGAACAAACAGATAGAGAGACAGGCAATTATTTTAAATATTGTGGTTTTGTTATATATTTCCAAATACATTTAGTATGAAGCTGTTATTTTGATATTACAAACAGACGCTTTATTTTCAATTATTTGTATGTATGGATGTGAAAGCAACTCTGTCTGTTTGTCTACCTGTTTACTTGGAAACCTCTTTACATCTAAACGGCTGAACGCATTTAGATGAAACTCGGCAAACGGGTAGAACATATCAGGGCATAAGACTATAGATCATAATACTTTTATCCCGGGATTGTGTTCCCTTGGGATAATTTTAGACTTATACGCGGGCAAAGCCGCTTGCAAAATTAAGTATTCAAATAAATATCCAAATCAATATAATAGGTGTTTAAAGAGGTAATTCTTATTTGTCTGTTTATTAAAATAGTCTTTGGAAGTTGTGACTCGACAGAACATTTTCACTCAGCATTTCTTATAAATGGACTCGAAAATTGTCTCAGTACGGGAAAAATATTGCCTTAAAATCTTTTTTATGGTCCTTTTCGATACTCAACAATGAAACTTAATGAAACAGTATTTTAAGGTTATTTTACCGTCTACGAAGTTTTGTTCACGAATTTATTGGATTGTTAATGCGTGAATGGCACAAAAAAATAGGTTAAGTGCTATCGTCCTTCATCACAGATTCTGTTAAGTGTTTTGTTCATAAAGTTCTGGTAAGAACAGTTAAGTTAATTTTAAGGAACTAAAGTGGGTCTTTGGCCTACCATCACACGAATATTTTTAAAGTAAATGTATGTTTGTTTGGTATGGTGTTCGACGTAAAAGAATAGCACCATCCCATCACTTCCCGTGGGTGTCGTAAGAGGTGACTAAGGGACTCACCAGAGAATAGGCAGCAGCATTCTCTGTGCAACCCGCCTGCCAAGCGTGGCGATTATGGCAAACCTATGTCAACCAGTGGACGTAATTCGGCTGATGATGATGAATGTATGTTTGTTACTTAATAATGAAGTACCTGGATGACCTTGCTCGGTTTTTTTTTAAACATTTTCTAAAAATGAAACCTAGCTAGATCGACTTATCGCCCCCGAAACGCCCTGCATACTAAATTTCATGAAAATCGTTGGAGCCGTTTCCGAGATTCAGATTATATATATAGGATGACTGGTAGAGAATGCCTTGATGCATTAAGTCCGCCCATGTACCACTATTGTACATAAAGTTTAAATAAATAAATATATACAAGAATTGCTTGTTTAACCCGGCGCCAATGACGCTGGGTCATATTGACCCGAGGCAATTTTAAACGGACATATTTTTTTTTTTGCTTCGGTCTCATGTTTTGAACGTTCGTGTAGCTGGAGATACAGCCCCCTTCTACCCACCTCGTTGATATGATCAGTGAGACGCCGTTCGTGGAGTGAGATACACGTGCGTCAAGTTGAAACGGGTAAGTATGACCCAGCGTCATCGCTGGCGTCGTAATTTTGTGACTTACTTTTATTCGTTACTTTAGTGTTCAATGTTAATTTTCTTTGTTATTTTTTAGGTTTTTTATAAAAATGTCAGTAACAAATGATCCGGAGAGAATAATGAATCGGATTCTGACAATGAAGATTTACAGGATTCCCAGGCTGCTTCGGACATTGACGATGATGACCACTTATCTCAGCGTAGTAATGACAGCAAAAGTGAAAAAGATACAAGCGATACTGACTCGAACTCATCTGATCAAGACCTGGCATCCGTACAACAACAACTTCGACAACAGTACTTCAAAGGAAAGGATGGAACTATGTGGCAAAAAGCACCCGCCCGGCCACATGTACGTACCAGCTCAGAAAATATATTATCTGAAAGACCTGGGGTAAAACTTGTAGCTCAAGGTGCTGGACTTATTTATTACTCCTGATATGTTGTGTAAAATTCAGGTCTCGCTCTGTTACACGAGCATCAACAAGTTCGGAAAGGACGCGTGAATTTACCTCCTCAATTGCGCAAACGAATTGCAGATTTCGTAGGTGAACCTACCGAAGAACCTCCCCAAAAAGTTTCCAGAATTGTGCAAAAGATGTCAAATATGTCCATCAAAGAAGGACAAGAAAACCTCGCAAACTTGTCAGGCATGCCGCATCTTTGTATGTCCAGACCATTTTGTACCATACTGCAATAATTGCAGCAGTTCGATGGCTGTGATCGTGAAATAAAAAGACTGACCACTATATTTTTTATATAATAAGTTTTTTTGATCTCTTCTTTAGTCAATAAGACTATAAGTTCCTATTATTTCTAATAATAAATAACTAAAAATTAAAAAATATCAACATGTTACGTTTTTACAGTTGATTTTGCATGTGTTACTGAGAATGTCGATAAATGTTGATTTACTTGATTTATAAGTATTATTTTTATTTCAGTACCTAACCAAAATACCCTTTTTTGATACACAATAATAAAAATAAAGGCAACTAAAAAAAAGCTATTAAAAACATTTAATAAAAACCGGGTCACCATGACCCGGTGTCATCGTCACCGTAATTATTTTCACGTCATTGGCGCCGGGTTAAAGGAATTAGATAGATTTAAAAGGCGAAAACGAAAAGTATCTTATAACATACGTCTGGGAATGGTCTACCATGTTCTGACGTATGTCATAGCATATTATATCCCCGCAGTAGGTTACCGTGGGATCATTTTTGACATTCACACGGGCGAAGCCGGATGCAAAAGTTAGTCAGAAACCTATATTTTATGTAACCTTCACACATCACAAGTAACATTCACAAGTGTTCGCTTACATAGATTTTTGGGATGACCAATATTACGGCGTCTTTATCGAACCCAAGGATTCTGTCAGCCGACTTTTTATTTTATTGTCACGTTCCTCGGATTGCCGGGGTCAGCAAATAAGTGCTACGATCCATGTAAAACTTGCTGAATTTGAATATTGTTAGACTGGATTTCAACCCAAAGTTAGGTAATGTTAGGTCTATATAGCTGAAGATGACAATGGGCCGGCCGTATTAGCCGTAGAACCGATGACCGTTGGGGTCGACGAGTTCTTGAATGGAGACCGCGAATCGGTAAAGGTAAGGTAGGACGCCCTCAGGCTAGGTGAAGCGACGATTTTCGCAGGGTGGCTGGTAGCAGCTGGATGAGAGTTTTGAATGGCGTGCACTAGGAAATGCCCACGTCCAGCAGTGGACTGCTATAGGCTGATTATGATATATGATAATGATGAGGTCTATAATACCACCGAGAAAAGATCACGTACTTGACTACTATCAAAAATCTTCTTCATGAATAACAAAGCTTACTTGATAAATGTTACTAAAATAATACGATGTGTGAAAATCGTTTTAGTCTATATGATCACATTTATTTCCAGAGATATTTTTTTTGAGCCACCTTAAACCAACCTTCGTGGTGTGTGCGCTGTGAAAATATAAATAAAATCAGTCGGTGGAAAAATAAAGAAGTTACAAGCTTTGAAGTTTTTTTCTTTTATTGTCACGCAAAACTGTGTGTGGATATCGCAAATTCACTATGGCGAGACTTGTGAGTGACGTCACACGATATTAGTGCTGTCTCTGTTTCTCTGGTTTTTACCCGCGAATCCCGTTTTTCCCGGTTCCCTATAGCCTACCTCATGAATGTGGCCATGGTATACAAAAATAATTTTCCAAATCCGACTGGTATATCCAGAGATTAGCGCGTTCAAACAAACAAACTCTTCAACTTTATTAGATTAGTGTAGTAGATAAGTATAGCTCACAACTCAGTTAACCCTACCGTAACGAAACGTGAAGATGTTTAAATGACAGCTGGGACCAAGATTAACGTGCTTTCCGAGACACTGTAAAGTCTCGGTATGTTATGGATGGTCATCCAATGATCCACAGACCACCTCGGCTAAAGTTGCTTAACCTCGAAGATCCTCCATGCGGCAATCATTATTATTATTTATTTATTTTAATCAATTTTGAATGATAGAAATAAACTAAATTGAAAATCAAATGAAAAAAATACATTCAAATTAGAATTTATAGAATGGATAAACAAAATTAAAATAATGTCTTAACATTAATCAGTACGTGAACCACGCAGAACACACGTACTGACAGTCGAATCGATCAGCAAAAGCGTTCAGCCAGTCGATTCTGTAAACATGTTAAAGTGAAGGCTTGGGTGAAGTGATCACGAGGTGAGCTGTCAATCCATACAATCAAGATGAAATGACAGCTCACTTCGTGATCACGTGACATCTCTATTATATGGATTGACAGCGCACCTCGTGATCACTTCACCCAAGCCTTCACTTTAACATGTTTATAGAATCGACCGGCTGGATGCTGTTGCGGCTGGACCGCACCCTACGCACCAGGGATGTGCACCGCTTGCGCATGATTGTATGTAAATAATCCGTATGCGCCCCGACGCGCTACAGAAGCGAAGTAGCCCCAAGAGCACCCTAAACGCGTTGTTGTATTGGACCCGTAAACCACTGTACCGTTTCTGCGTGTAATCCATCCACAGCCTGCCAGTATAAAAGGACGTACAAAATGCCCTAAATAGGGCTATTTTAACGCCCCTCGAACACTGAGCAAATCTGCGGCCTATCATATTCGCACGAACAGACAGCGTTCTACGTTCCCTTTTAATGTCTGCATCGTCCTTCAGGTCAGAGGTTAATAATGTAATTATGTAGCCATGACGAGGTTTACATCCCGCTTAAATTACGGACGCGATAGCTTTTTCTTAAAAATACTAAATTTTCTTTTCCAATTCAAAAAAATCTGGTCTTTCGAATTTACTTAAAAGTATATTAAAGTTAAAAATAACTATTAAAGGTCACTTTTAAGTAACCTTTATTATGTAAGCCAAAGTAGTTGTCGAAAAGATTTATCTTTTCCACAATATTTGTTACCTAAGATTTATTCAAACGAAATATTTTGTACCAGAACTTTCTCGATTCATAACTCCTAGCGCTTTTATTTCGACCTATACCTAGGTATTACTTATCATCTTGAGGTACCTATTGGTTTCTCAATTCTCAGTTCTTTATTGCGTACCATAATGTATAAAGTTGTTAGGAAATAATTATATTAGTCACAATTATGGACCCTGTCGGGCACAGCAGAGAACAAGTAGGAGAGAGGAGGAAGAACACTGAGTGATTAATGTGATAACTTTTATTAGATATTTTTTAGTTTTACTGTTTTATTAATGAAGAATTTAATTTAGGAATTATAATGATTGTTTTATAAATTATATAGGTATTTTAATTAATTTAGTAACATTGTAAAAACTATTTTTTATTATTATTTTACTTACTTTTGTTGTCTTGTACTCATAAAGTACAAAGGGTCGCCAAAAAAACTTCTACTCTTAGTTTATTCATAAAATAGTTTTCAAATTAAGTTATCGTTTGATTTCCCTTTAAGCATTGTTTTGGATATTTTTGTCATATCTGACTTTTGCAGAGTTATTGACAAAGGCACCGATTGTCGTAAAGATATAAAGGAGAGAAGACCTTAAAGTCGTCGGCTAATCCTGAAACAGCAATCCATATATTTTTTTCTAGGATCAAAATAGGAGGAAGTTCCCAACGCGATGGGTTTTTTGTACCTATGCTTGTTCAGCGATATACTCACCAAATATTTGATTTTAATGATACTTTTTTTTGTATCGTGGAGTGTTTCTCGAGGTTGTCTCGTTTATTTTTTTTTCTTTAACCAATTTCTCTTTTGTCTACAGATTGGATGGCGAACAACAAACGCGTGGTTGGCAGGCAACTTGGCCTGCAAATTTTTCTTAGTCCTAAGGGCTTTTGGGCTGTACCTGTCATCTAACGTTCTGGTCTGCATATCACTCGACAGGTAAGAAAACCTCCAAAAATATATATTTTTCAAGATGATCCATCACAACTGTTAAAAGTTACAAATTCGCCTAATTGTTGCATTGCGTTTTGATAGTTCATTTGTATCATATATTATCACCAAGAATTTCTTGGCATACTGTAATTTTTAAGGCACGTGCAGTTCCGTTAGGAATGTTTCGATTGAAATAAAATTCTGCGTATATCCTGAATTATTAACCAATAACAAGGTAATCAAATATAACATTTTGTCTTTAATACCATGGTATGAAAATTGTAGTATATCAAGAAATTCATAGTTGTAAATAATAATTGCATTATAAATAACTGAATTTCCTGAAGAAACTCTTAGCTGCGACATTCTGACTTCCTCCTAAGTTATTGAAAATTAACTCAAGAATCAGGAGGCGCTCGTGTATTTTACATTATATAACATCACGCCGGTATTCACCGAGGAATTAGACAGAGGTATACTAACAAGTACACCCACACTTCTCGAGTTATGTTTAAGTTCCCAGAATAGGGGACGAGCATATTGTCATCAACCAGGGAGCAATCTAAACTAGACTGCTACGGAGAAATTCAATTATTTTATAAAGAAAAAGAAAGAAATTTATTTAGGACTCGCACATAACAAACAAAAAAGTGAAATAAATTAAAAAATAACATTAATAATTAATCCAAATTAAGCCAAAAACGTATGCTGCGATCTTTAAAAAAAAAAAGGGCCAGTGATGCCGTGGATACACGAACACAGCACATACTTAAATGTAAATATCATCATCATCATCTGCCTCGCCTTTTCCCAACTATATTGGGGTCGGCTTCCAGTCAAACCGGATCCGGCTGAATACCAGTATTTTACGTGGAGCGGCTGCCTACCAGACCTCCACAACCCATTATCTGGGTTACACGGTACTCCTTGGCAAGACTGGAGTCAGATTATCTGGCTTCTGATTATCCGTAACGACTGCCAAAATACAAATATATGCTAAAATATAAATATATGGATACAATTAAACCCCATGATCCATTTAAAACTTTCTCGAATAAAATACCAGTTATCAAATAAAATGAAAACTTCAAAGAAGATGAAAATAATAACGTAATCAGTTTGTGTGCTGCATTCGCAGGAGAATGGAAGTATTATTTACTCTATTAGATACGTGCTGTTTCACAGCACTCAAAGCTTAAAGAATTGTTAAATTGCACGTTGGTAGAATAACATATATTATTGTTAATAGGAAAGTTGTTTTATAAATTAACTTGTTCTAAAGTGATGAAGGATTTCTATGCACAAAGCCGAGAAAATTATCACAAAATTTTGCTTGTACGTGGTACGAGTGAAATATAAAAAAGTATTTTTTATTAAGGCGTACATCCTAATAACCCTGAAATCACAAACTTTATTTTTATGCGTTGGTACCGTAAAGTAAGGCAATTACAGTAAGCAAAATTTTAATTCATTAGCAATTTATCATGGCCTATGATATATTGCTAATGATTTAAAATGTTGCTCACTTAACAATGGTGATTATAGAATTTAAATCTTTGACCAGAGGGCCTAGTACGAATGTTTTGACGTATAGTAACGTAACTTAAAAGGGGATAGAAACTTTGTAGCATTGCCCTCGTCGCCATTTTTTTTTCTGTGTGAAGTGAAAACTTCTTTAGGCGCGTTGCGCACTTTTTGGGTGAACTTAAATCATGGAACTCGCGTCATCGTCACCCAACGCTTTCCATGAGCTATAGGTACGTATACTGTGTATATATGTATACTTTTTGGGTGAACAAAAATCACGGAACTCGCGTCATCGTCACCGAATGCTAGTTTTTACTTCTATCGGCAGTCCCCAAAGACTACCCCGCATGTTTTTTCAAAATTTGACATCAATATTTAACCATAAATATAAATAAAATACTATTTTTTTGCGATTTCAATGCAAGTTAGTAGGCAAGTTCTTAATGAAGTGGTTTTCACATGCTCTTATTTTTACTTTCCTCCAATAAGTGCTTGAATTAAGCTGAGAACTATTAAATGAAGAAAATCGAATGCATATAGGTAAGCACGAACATTCCTTAACGATAGTCATTGTTCGCACATGGCGACTTTACCTCTAAGTATCTCAGCAACGTGACACTTTAGCGCACCATGTTACTAACATGTTTTATTAGTTTTAGTATCCTCTACCCAAGTTTCGCCGCGTTTTTACAAAAAATATAATAGTCGTTTCGCACATTATATTTATTTGGATTGGATACTATATTAATATTTTTGTATGATACAAATTTTGTATGTCGCATAAAATTATACCAAAATACTATGGGGTTGTAGTTTTTTATACCTAAAGTTTACTTACGTTAACGATACTGTAACGTACGTCAAACACGTCAAAACATACCAACGTCAAAACATTCGTGCTATAGTAGGCGCCAGATAAATGTGGAATAAAGTATATTGACCTTTCCCTAATAACTGCTCATAGGTACCTGAACAATTAAATATGAATCGTTTTTCATTATTAGACAATGTTAAGGATCACGAGATGATGATTCGGGACAGCTTTGTGTCATTAATTCCGTTTTTCAAATTAAAAATGTCAATAATTGTAGGTGGGTCAATGACCGTTATTCCACGATTATCTGGCGCCTACTATAGACCCTGAGTTTCCATTAGTTTTTTATCTTGTCATTTTAACATAAACATATTATGTAATATATGTATGACTACGTAAAACACATAATATCCAACTCCAATGTTTAAAGTCATTTTCTCTTCAGAAGTGGCATTGTATATCTTCGGTTCTTACTTACACCATGACCGGCCTATGTACGAGCGAATATTAATTTGTGTGTAGTCGGACACACCACAGGGGTTCGTGGCTTGCAATATATATGTCAGACAGGCTTTGAAGGGATTATGTGAGGTTGGGTGGGCGCTTCCTTCCTATGACAACCAAACAATCAGTTGTTATTACATTTTGGGAATCTGGACAGATTGTGGTAAACTTTAAATTAAAAGTTACTTAACCTTCAAAAGTAAAAGGGGTTCAAACATTTTCTATGGGAGCTGGCATAGCCCCCCGCCGCCATGTTGTTTATTTTTTTTTCAAAGTTGCGGCGTACGATAAACGTGCCTAAACGTATATGGTGCCCTAAAATGTCACGTTTCCGAGATATTTGAAGGTTTAGTTGCCATGTGAGAACAATGAAAATAATGTTAATTCTCGGCTTGATTTGACCATTAATATAAAAAAAACACTATTATTTTGCGAAGTGCTCAATAAAGTGGTTTTCACGTGTTCTTATTTTACTTTATTCCAATAGCGCAACATTCGGGTACCCAAAGATGAAAAATGTTCCAAAAATTTTGTTTTAATCAAATTTTTTGTTACAAATTCAGTAAAGCCCCTAAACGTCCGGTACATTACTCTTTTCAAAGCGAAATCTGTGTGACAGCGTTTTGTCAACGCGAACATCAATCACGCCGCGTGAATTGAACCACTGAAATAGAAAAAAATAGGCTATTTGCGACGCTATATTTGGTTACGACTTTTGGCGAACACTTTTAGGTTAGGTCGGGTTTATCTATGTATGTTAGTCTTAAACCTAGTTATTTTTCTACAGTATTTTTCGAATAGGGAGCCAGCAAATTATTAATTTAACTAAATATAATATAATACATCTATAATGTCTGCGTGTTTGAATATTTGCAAATCAATCACGCATCGTTGAGGCGTGAGTTGATTGGTTCTGGATAAAATTGGAGAAATCCACACATATTTTGGCCGTGGTCTGTCACAACGTGGCCTGACACATCCAGGGCACGGCGCGGATACCGACGTGTGTGAACGAGTACATATGTTTGCCTGGGCCATACGATACTGGTAGGTACATATGACCCCCTTTTTTTTATTTATTTCGTTCAATGGATTGATTTATATATATAGGAGCTCGTGGCTAACGAATATCAGCCGCACGGGCCAATCAAAGGTTAAGCAACGCTTGCCAAGGTTGGTCTGTGGATGGGTGACCATCCATACCGAGTTTCCTCCGTGCCTCGGAAAGCACGTTAAGTTGGTCCCGGCTGTCATTTGTAGATCTTTGGCAGTCGTTACGAAATGTTAGAAGGCAGTAAATCTGACTCCAGTCTTGCCAAGAACTACCGTGTTACCCAGTTAATGAGTTGTGGAGGTCTGGTAGGCAGCCGATCCACGTTAAATACTGGTATTCAGCTGAATCCGGTTTGACTGGAAGCCAACCCCAATATAGTTGGGAAAAAAGGCTAAGCAGATGGATTGATTTATAACGAAAGACTATTGAGCTATTATTATAGGGTTACCTAACTCAAGATATAGTTTTCAAGGTTTCAGTGTTTACTTACCTACGCCTGAATGGATCGAGTGTATTGACCCCAAAACTGTAGAGTAAACAAACTATTATAAACCCGCAAAGACCTTGACGAAGTAGATGAGTGAATGGCTTCTATTTTACCTCGTAAATTACCAAGCAATCTTTCTCTCAACAAAATCATGAATATATCGCGCTACGATCCAACACAGCAATATGGAATAGGAAATACAGGTTCATTTCTAAAATATTGCAGAAAGTTATAAAACACACTCGAGGATGACTTAACCCGAACATGTTTTTATTGAATTCATTGACTATTGTTTTGATGATATTTTATTTTGTTGATATTTGATTCACGTGACATTTTAATTCAATGTTTTTTTTTGACAACTTCTGATAATTCTATTGAAACCTTGTTAGATAAATATTTGAGAACTATTCACCTAACCTTCTCCTGACAATAACAAACACAACAAAAAAAGAATTAGTGAAATTGGTCCAGCCGTTCACGTGTGGTAACGGTACCACGCGTGAATATACATAAAAATTGGTCCCGTGACCAAGGGAAATAGGGATTCATTTTTATGTATATAGACTAGCGGCCCCGACAGACGTTGTCCTGTCCGAACGTTTGCTTTGTGTCTGACAAAAAAGCGCCACCTACCGGGTCCAATTGTAAATCTAAACCATTCTCGAATCTCCCTGAACACACAAAAAAAATTCATCAACATCGGTCCAGCCGTTAAGGAGGAGTTCAGTGACATACACACGTACACAAGAAATATATATATATATTTAGATTATGTGTGTCGTCGGCACTGAAAGAATTAAGTACCTTGAGGTAAGTCTGAAAGCTGGCATTGCCGTTTTTAGTTTACGAATTTAAGCTGCTTCGTGGCTTAGTCTATAAATAAGAGACGTGGTAGTCAAATGCTCGAAGACGTGACTTATCAAAATCCTTTACTAGTTCATTCACATTTCATTGCCTTTTGATCGCTAGTGTATTTTTAACTCGTGTCTTTTGGGAGATCTTTAAGGTTACCAGGTTTCTATTGATTTACTCGCTGACGTACTCATATAAAAATGTGATGTTTTCCCTGAGGGGTTGGGCAGAGGAGTTCCATATCTACATGTCAAACGACAATTCAGGTCAGGTCAAATTTTAAGACTTGGTGTTGCCAGTGGCTAAGCACTCGTGAACGTCGTAAATTATCACAGGGGACCGTTCCCCTCGGGTAAAAATGTATCCAGGACATGATCTACCCGTGTGCTAAGTTTTATCCAAATTCGTTCAGCCATTAAGACGTGAAAAAGAAACAAATAGGCAGACAGACAGAGCTTAAATGTAGTTAAGTGTATTACTCCCAAGGTTAAGATGGCCGTTGCGGAATTTGTTCGAAAGAGTCACCGCGGCCCTGGATCGCAAAGGGTATTAGGAGGAACACAGATGGGTTTAAGTCAGTAAGAGTCTGACACTTCATCTGATAAGGAGTCATTTGATGACACTCGATCCCTAAAAATAAAGTTTAAGGTGGCTTATTTCATCGGACGTTAGCTAAGTACGCAGGAGATAATTAAAGCGCAGTGCACAAGTGTGTGCGCGAGCACAGTTGCTCTTTTCTTATACTCTCATATTCCGATGGGACGGCAATCCGACACGACTAGGAGAGACCAGGCGCAGGACTAACGGCTTTACGTATTTTCCGAGGCACGAGGGTGTAACACCACCAACTTCCAAAGGGGATAGAACCTTTGTGTCATGGCTACCCGTTCGCCATTTTGTTTTTTTTTTCAAAATTACGGCGCTCGGTGATACATTTATATTTAGCTAGAGGACACTTAAGCAAACATAAAATGTTAAGAACGTGGTGCCCTAAAGTGTCACGTTGCCGAGATATTTCGAGGTAAAGTCGCCATGTGACAATAATGGTTTATCAAATTACTTAATTTAGTGCTTATCCCATAGAAAAATGTTCGAAACCCTTGTAGGCTGCTAAAATATTCCTAATTGAAAAATCCAATAACACTCTTACCCGTCCTCGAACCCCCACGCTCGGCAGCTACGCTTGCGGCCACAAGATCAACGGGTTAGTTAGTTTCCACGTTACAGTGTTACTAAATAAAGGAAGACAGTGAGCGTGGCAGTCACGCACAACACAAGCTACATAATACAATATTCGTCTTTGTCATTATATCTATATCCCAAAGAATAACATAAGACAAACAGGAAACATGGCTGATTCAATAACACTATTGATTTTTTGGGTTCCAAACACGAAGGGGAAGCCGCTATTCGTCCATCTGTCAGTCAGCAGGCTGTATCTAATGAGCTGTAATAGGTAGGCATTTAACATTTTTAGAGTGTGAATTTCTAGGTTTATAATAATAAAAACTGGCCTAGTGCGAGTTGGACTCGTGTGCAAAGGGTTCCGAACGAATCTAATTTTTGTAAAATATTATTTTAACACTTCTTATAAGTTTTACTGTAATCTATAACAAAAGAAAAGTAAAATAGAAAAGTAAAGTCCTACAATCTGCAATTTTTTTTTTAGTTTAAGTCGATAAATCCCCCCCCCCCCCGGGAATGATCTTGAATAACTTCGAAACTGTTGATTTTAAAATTATGAAAATTATATGATTAAAAACCTCACAATAAGCCCTTTGATTTGACATGTCACACGGTACTGTTTGAAAAACCTTTTTTTTTCTTGTTTATCTCCCAAAAGTGACCTCCATATCTACTCATCGCCCTTTCCCTAACACGTTGTTTAATTTACGATATCAGTTCGAATTTGCTTTAATTTTTTGTCACATATGGTCAACGGTCAGGGTTGGGTCTATAAGAGATATTGTTTCCTACAAAAAATACCAATTTCATATTATCATTTTTGTCGACCGCTTCGACGCCTCTTATGAAAGCCCCGAAACATGGCTAAGTTTCCAGATGTCACTTCCAAGTTTTTTAATAACCAATAAAACTTGAAAGTTGTTAATCTGTTGCTTGATATATTAACACTGTTAAGCCGCTGATAGACTTGAGTATTCATTTGTAATGAGCAACCTAGCAAAAGTTCTTTCCTGATATTTCCACGGAATCGAAAGTTACACAGGTGACACTGCGGGGTGCAGTTAGTTTAAAATAAACAGAAGCGTTTTAGCGAGCATTCTAGCGAGCGTTCCAGCGAGCATTCTAGTAAACGACTGTAATTTTGCTTCGAGCTTTTTGCCGAGCCGAGCCTTTTGTCATCTTCGTGAAAATCTAGAACGTTCGCTAAAATGATCGTGAAAATTTTCGTAGCGACCAAGGCTATCCTTTGATAATTACCTACTATGAATATTTTCTTGTTCATACTTTTAAGACGGCGATTTTTCTTATTTCTCAAAAGGTCGGTCACAAAAATCGTGCCGAGGTTGACCCCGTTTTTTGGCTTTTGACCAAACTAAGATCATCTTTCACAAAAAACATTCATACGTATGTGGTGGCTAGGGAAGAGCATTGAAGAAACTATCTACCCTCGTAACCGCACTCAAAACTGTCCTCACGACATGCTCATCATTTCTTCGCATCACAATTCATGTCAACCGATTTCCACTCCACTTTTCAGTCAGGCGTAGTCAGCGCCTCATGTTACGAACGACTTTAAAATCGTTGAATATAGAATCAGGCGAAAATATTTAAGGAATCATAGGGTTGAATTTTTTTATAAATGAGGCTTGAAAATAAAAAGTGTAGTATGTATTTTAAGTAGTAGCTTAACTACTTCTGTTTCAAAGAAAATTAAAAAGTGATTTTATAATAATTACTTTATGCCAGTATTCGTGTTTCTGTTTCTTATGTTTAGAGGTCGAGCCTAAAGCCGTCAACAAATTCAGTTTTCGGGCTGCTACTGGGAAATTCCAGATGGAAAATCAATAAACTTTTCCCGACACGGATATAGAACCCAAGACCTCTTGTTCAGATGTACAACTTACGACCAATCTAGGCTATAGTAGGCGCTAGATAATCGTGGAATAACGGTCATTGACCCACCTACAATTATTGACATTTTTAATTTTAAAAACGGAATTAATGACACAAAGCTGTCCCGAATCATCATCTCTCGTGATCCTTAACATTGTCTAATAATGAAAAACGATTCATATTTAATTGTTCAGGTACCTATGAACAGTTATTAGGGAAAGGTCAATATACTTTATTCCACATTTATCTGGCGCCTACTATATCGAGGCAGTAAGTTATCAATATCAATTTATATAAAATTCTTCCGTTATTGACTGACTGAGTGACTGACAGACAACGCACAGCCGCAACTACTAGTCATACAAAGCTGAAATTTGGCATGTAGGTTTCTAGGGCAGCACTAAGAGAGGATTTCCCGAAATTTCTATGAGAACGGGAAAAAACGGAATATGTACGAAGTCACGGGCAAAAGCTGGTTTTATACAGCACAAAAAAAAAACATAGGATTGTAGCTATCTTTCAAATAATAGCCACTATTTTTATTAGCAAAAGGTCACGTTCTATTGTTTAATTTTTCTATTGAAAGCATAAAAGTATTTCGGTTACATTCTGTTGAATCTATGGCTTTAGTAAGTACTTTCTTACTTAGCGTTTGATGTTGACCATAGTATACATTGAAGCTTAGCAACTCCATTGGAGAAAGTCTTTTGTGCTGTGTAGCCATGGGGACGAGATTAGTTTACCTCCGTACTCATAGTTTTTAAATGTTGCTGAACGATGTTATTTTACAAACTAGCCCGCGTGGCCTATCCTAAGAAACCGAAAAAGATGGAGATAGTGTAGATTTCTTAGTTTTTGAAATCGGATAATAAATACCCTTGCTAATGGACAGCCATTTTTTTAAGTGTTAATGTTTACGCTACTGGCAGGGTTGCGGAATATGTTCGGAAGAGTCACCGCGGCCCTGGAACGCAAAGGGCATTAGGAGGAACATGGATGGGTTTTAGTCAGTAAGAGTCAGACCGCCGCGCCGCGCCGCTCCGCCCAGAGCGGAAAGAGCCATCCATCCCCATCCATAAAAAATATTATCGGTAAAGTGACTTTTTGTTATTAATGGTCGAATTGGATTTTATGATTTGACTTTAACTTTTTCACTTTAACTTCGAGTACTCCAGATATTAACATAAACAAAAGAACTCTTTTGTTAAATTACCTCATTTTAGGTTAAAAATAACGTTATTAAGTTATATCTATTATTAGTCATGGTAAAGAAGATCAAATTAGAAAAACATTTGAATCAAGAGAACAAAGTTTTGAATAAAACAAATCATCATTTGTTATTTCTTGATATAATTTTGTGATTGTAACTGTTTAGCTAAATTACTTACAAGTTAACGGCCCGTGAACAAACGCGGACCTCTCTGAATGCGGTTGTAAGTCTGCCATTATTAACAGAAGATTTAACGTGGGTAAGCCAGAATATCATTAAGGCTAGAAGGATGAGAAACACCAAGTCATTGTTGAAGTCATTAAAGTTTATAGGATCTCGGTGGCTTCTAATGACAAATATTTTTCGCTTAAACCTAAATTCTGCACAGAATGGGATTAGATTCTAATGCTACTAATATTTTAAATGTGAAAATTTGTACGTTTGGATGTTTGAATGTTTGTTTCAATCATGAAAACAAAAACGACTCATCGGATTTTTACTAAATTTTGGATGTGGATAGTTTGCAATCTAACTCAGAATAACACATAGAAAGCTTTGCATCCCGGTAATAGCTTCGGATAATATTTTTCCTTTGCTAATGGACAGCCATTTTTTTAAGTGTTAATGTTTACGCTACTGGCAGGGTTGCGGAATATGTTCGGAAGAGTCACCGCGGCCCTGGAACGCAAAGGGCATTAGGAGGAACATGGATGGGTTTTAAGCTTTGCATCCCGGTAATAGCTTACAAGAGTATGTAGAGGAAGTAAAAGCTCGAAGATTGGCTGAAATTTAGAGCTGTAAAAACCCAAGAAACCAAAATCATGAGTTGATGAGTTGTTGAGTGACATTATTAGGATAATGCATTTTGAATTTCTCTCTAAATCCAATTCTGAAGGCGTGGTCGCAGGCAGAAACTAGTTATAAAATAAAATGTGTCTATTGAAAAAGGTGAGTAAGGTTACCTATTAGTGTATTCATTTATCATCTTCACCTTGGCTTTTGAACTCGAATTTTGCCTTAAGACGTGTATTAAAATTTTGGATTCCAAATACTATTGTAGACCCGTTATTATCAGTCTTGTTACTAAATTTTCGATTAGAATTTTGCTGCGTAAATGACCTCATGATTTATCTATGTAAGTGTCTCATAAATTGTTGCGGAATTTGTTTGAAAGAGTCACCACGGCCCTGGAACGCAAAGGGCTTTAGAAGGAACACGTATGGGTTTTAGTCAGTAAGAGTCTGACACGACCTTCCGCTCCACTGAGCGGAAGAAGTCATTTGATTATTTCCCATACTTACAAAAAAAACTGTTTCTCATAAATTGGCCCATATAATCTAATATTTTTGCGTGTTAATATAACCATTTTAGGTACTGCATAAGTACTAACAACCGGTTTTGACGGGCTAATTAAAGCATAACCAAACTAACACGTCCAATAATTTAATTTATTCAATAATCCCCAATCAATCGCGATAAGGTGGACCGATGATCTGGTGAAGGCCGCGGGAATCAGCTGAATGAAAAACCCACAGGACCGGTCGATGTGGCTACACTTGGGGAGACCTAGGTCCAGCAGTGAACGACTGGACGTCTTTCGGCTGAATTGATGACGATGATGAATAGGAATAACAACAGCCAATCAAATCACTTGATCAATCATAAATAAGTAAATTAGACTTTCAATATCGTGGATGTAATGCCCCTTCAGCAAAGTTCCATTCTATCAATGAACGCGATTGTCGAAATGCCAAATGCTCGCATAAGGGTGCGTTTCTACCATAGATGTGCGAGGAAAGTGAGTGGCGCGAGGATGCGTAACGAAGCTGTGAAACGATGTGAGAGTACCACCAGAGATTAGCGAGGTAGCTGAGTGGCGCGAGGATACGTAGCGACGCTGTGAAACGGTGCGCAGATGACCGATGCGAGGATGTGTAGCGGACTCTTTTCAGTTTCTCGCTCGCATCCATCCCTAGCACATATCCCTCACACACATACCTCGCAAACATCTCTTGCACACATTCCTCGCACTTATCCCTCGCACCCAGCCAGCAAGATAATTATGCTTGAGGCATTATGCTGAATATATTGCAGCGAAATGTTTGCGAGTTTTGCAGCAGATGCTACCACACAATGATATTTATTACATGTATAGAATTCTCGTGAATATTTGATATCTATAGTATTAGGCTTACATTGTAAGTGCTGTCATGCCAACAGAAAATCTCTAATGTCAGTTAATGACAAGCTGTCACTGTCAATTTGATTGAGTCAAGGGAAAGAAATAACCTATACAAGGTATGTGGGGTGCCGCTTATTTAGTATAATAGTATTACTCTGTTATGTTGATGAGATATCACAGACAAACACAGATTAAAAGATTCACAGGCACCTGGCACATAGATACACGGACACGCAGTTACACACGTCTTTCTTGTTCTTGCCTTTTTGGTCGGGCTTTAAAAATATGTAGACATATATATACTAGCTTTTGCCCACGACTTCGTCCGTGTGGAATAGTTACTTGGGGCAGACATTTTTATTTAAGGATCATGAAGTTTAGTAAAGTATCAGTCTGTGCTACTAAACAGAGAAAGAATAGATAGATAGTTTTAAAAATGTTCGACGTGATACTTTAAATTAGTATATTTTTTTTATTTATGAACCGATTGACATGAAACGCACACTAGTGAAGCTTACCACAATGTATTAGTGAAAACCAAATTTAAATCGCATAAGCCGTATCTGAGATTAGTATGCACAAACGCACAAACGCACAGACAAAAATTCTAACAATCATTCGGGTGCCATTTGCGTTGATAAAGGTCCCAACAATATTTTTTCTCACATATCTTCCATGTACAGAAAGCGATCCGTTACATTTTTATTATATGTATAGATAGATAGATAGATGTAGATATTGTAGGTGCCGATATGGATGTGCCACGGAGCCTTCAAACGTCTATTTTATCAAATTTCTTTTGACTGGAATATTCGATAAGAAACCGTGAAATTTGTCTTGTTATCTCAAAGACGCTAGGTCGCTTGACTCGAACGAGATTTGAGGGCCAATATAATATTGTGAACGTAGGTAAGCATTATATCATATGAATTCAATAAAGGCGCGGGGAATTGATCGTGTAAAACCTTTATTAAAACAGTCATTCACAATTTAAAGTGACAAGAAATACTAAAATATATTCAACTTTTTTTAAATTTAATACGGCGGCGATAACTTAGAAATAATTTAAAGCATAGTGTCAAAACCTTGTGGCAATTTGCAAGTATTCAAAAAGTGATTTTGACAGCTGTCAGTTGCGAAGTTAGAACAGTTCGAATTGTTCTTGAAAAACTTAAAGTCCCTGAAAATATTTTGTTATCTTAATTGGTAGGTACAGTGGGAGAACGGTTTGAGTTTTGAGTGAAATTGTTTTGGTGGCCAATCAGTGGCAATTAACAGTATACAGATGTTTCCCAAAATTGGGTGTTATTGTTGGTTAGACTTTGAACGTATTCCGCGCATAAATTAATTTTGGTATAGTTACTTTATCGTCAGCGTGGAGCGCTGAGGGCCCTGACTAATCTGTTTTCTTTTTAACCGACTTCAGGACGAGACTATGTTTTTTTTGTGTATGTTTGTTATGCGATCATTCCGTCAATTATGAATGGATTTTGATGATTCTTTTTTTATTCGAAAGCCTATACTACTTAGGGTAGTCCCATTGGCACCAAGTCAGTATTTGATGATGGGAACCCAGGGAAATAGAGGGCAGCCCTCAAATTTTAAAGACACATACAATGTTTTTCATTTTCTTTCTAACGCAATTCAGATAATTGTGCCTGGTAATCAACATCTCATCTTGCTGAGCTGATGATGAAAGGTATAAGTCAGGATCTGATGCTGGCATCCCAGGAAAAATATTTGTTCAGCGATATTTTCGCTATTGTCAACCGATTTGGATAAAATCTTTTTTTTTTTTGAAGAATATTTCTCCAAACTGGTACCATTTCAATTTGGTGATGATCTGATGAAGAACTTCGGAGGTAGGCACCGGAATTGTTCTATTCTTCGATTTAATGGTGTTCGTTTAAAAAATACAACTAAGTACAACTAGTTGTTTTTTTTACAAGTATGAAATTTATCTATCAAACCAAACCGGAGTGAAAACGAAAATATTCGTTGGGTAAAGAAATTAGAGCACCAATTTATGACTAAAAATATATAGTAGGTAAAATATAAAAATAGATATGAATATTTCTTTTATGTTCCATCAAATATATCGAATACATATAAAAGTTAAATACTGTGTAAATAAATACGATTATTAATACGATATGATTTATTTGATTTATTTAAACATATTAGAGAAAAAGCTAGGCAGTTTTCTAAAATTTATTAATTTGGAAAAACTAACAATTGCATAATATAGAATACTTACTAATATTGAAATATAAAATTAACAATTATGTAATCAAGAGCGTTATCCACAGAAAATAGGAATATATTAATTACGCGCTTCGAAGAAAACAAGTTACAATAAAATAATTCATCTAAATTAAGTAAACCATCATAAAATAAGTTATACTAAGTAAAAATTATAATAAAGAAAACGCAATAATAAAATCAAATTAAATACATTTACAATGATTAAATCAAATAAATTTCAATCATGAAGTCAATAAAAAACAACATTCATAAATTCATTAAAACTTAAACTAAAAAAACATCTCCCTCTAAAGTCTAGTTCTTTGATTGCTTTGAATTTCGGAATCGCCCGGGAGTAATGCAGAATAAATCAGTACCGAGAAAATACTTAATAAAATTCTCGGTTGGACGTGGCAGTAGTGCTCGCTCACCAGTATTTGTTCGACATGCTCTTGATGCAAAAAATGATTGCCTACGCATTGTACCGGTATCGGTACGTGCTGTTCTGGGAACCGAATAAAAATCCTGTATCATATATCAGAACAGCCATAAACAGTATTGCAAAGGTCGTGAAGCAGCATGGTTTCAAGAAATCATGGTTTCAGATGATGATGATTGAATGAAATGTCTGTGACGAAGACATATCTTTGGAAATATTGGAACGTTGTTCCTTATCGCGCGTTGTGAAAGTGGGCTAGACGGAAAAAAATCATACGAAAAGTTATAATTTTTGATTGTCTTTTGTTTCTTTTATGTTTGAATTTCGAAGAAGAATGTGGTTTTAATTTCGAAATAAAGCGCCAAAATATAAGATACAAATATTTTGATAAAAGTAATTGATTAGACACTAATTTTTCCCGCGGCTCAGCTCCTTTTATTCTATCATAGAAGATTTTATTGGAATATGATGATTTTTCGAAGACAAAAAACAGCCTCTTCATGAATGAGTTTTCTTAATCGGATCTGTATCTACAGTAGAACGGAACAAGGAATTTTACCGTTTATAATAATTATTAGTATTGACTATTTTGAAAAAAGGAGTCTCGTAACTTATATGTCATTGTAAGAAGGTACCCAAAAACTTCTCAGGTACACACCATCCAGAATAGAAAGTTGGTATTAATTTCAAATACTACAAAGGAAACATTTGAATGAAAAAAAAATTTGCATGATATCTGCTCTATTTTATGAACAAACAGTTTTATAACTATGAAACGTATCAGTTATTTAGCGTAATAGACTTAATTGGCGATCGTTCGAACGCAACAAATTGAAACTGAAAACAATACAAATATTTTAAAACTTTTAAATTTTTTATTTGTGAAATACTTTTTTAATTGATTAAATACTAGCTATTTCATGCGGTTTCACTTCTCTATCAAGAAACAGAACAGGGATGGTGCTTTTTTCAAGGATAACAAGTAGGCTACGAGAATGAGTGCTATGAGTTATGACACAGCGATACTGAAGCTTCCAATCTGCAGAAGAGTTGGTAATCCGATGAGTCGGTAGTTTAGATATTAAATGATATTTATTTGGAACTTCGTTCCATCCGGGTGTCCCTTGACACCTCTCAAGTTTTTTTTGATAGGTGGCGTCTTTGTGTCGCTGATACGACATTTTAAAACCATAATTATTCTGGTGTGTGACGGAGACGGTAATATACAAGTAGCGCCATCCCTTTTTCACAACGGAATTGTGATGGCACGTCATAGTAGGGCTGATCGCTTTGAAAGAATTTATGGGTTTTCGATCGAAAACCTATAATGTTGAAATAACACAAAAACTGATTAAGTGTCATTCCTGGAATCGACTCTTCGACAAACCCTTTGGGATTAGTTTTGAGAATGCCTTTTTTTTTTTTTTTTTTAAGGATGGGAAATCATCAAATGACTTCTTCCGCTCTGGGTGGAGCGGAAGGGCGTGTCAGACTCTTACTGACTAAAACCCATCCGTGTTCCTTCTAAAGCCCTTTGCGTTCCAGGGCCGCGGTGACTCTTTCGAACAGATTCCGCAACCCTGGCAGGCTTTGGCCCTAGCGGGCCCCGTCTTTTATGCTGACATCTCTTTGAGGCGCGCGTGAAACACAACGCGCCATCGACCCGGGCCTGGTGGTGATCGGACAGCGAGCCACCCAATGCTCGCCGTCCGCAGGCCCGCGCCTAAGTTTTGAGAATGCCTGGCTTATCATTTTGGTAAAAGGATTAGCCCTGTTACTAAGTAGGTACTACCGAGTTTTTTTGACGTTTTTAAAATGATAATCGTTTTACAGTCTTTTTTAACCATTTTGTTTTGTTTGGTCTGTAAACGTGTTGTGTGTCTTTAAATTTTTGCTAAATAAATGTATTTTCTTACTTACTAGATTTATCAGAGTATGATAGTTATTTTTATTTACTTATTTATAAACGTCTCCTGGGGAGGTTTCGATAGTCTCTCCGACACATTGATAGTAAGACGGTACAAAAAGCGTTGAATTAGTAAAAAAGACTGCAGAACTGACTGGCCTGTTGGTCGAGTGGTTAGTGACCCTGACTGCTAAACCGGAGGTCGTGGTTTCGATTCCCACCAGGACAAATCTTTGTGTGATGAGCATGATCATTTGTTCTGTGTCTGGGTGTAATTTGTCTATAATATGTATGTATTTAGAAATATATAAGTATGTTTATCAGTTGTCTGGTTGCCATAGCACAGGCTCTGCCTAGTTTGGGATCGGGTGACCGTGTGTGAGTTGTCCCAAGAGATATTATTATTATAATTTTCCTAAACTACTAATATAAGCCTTTCAGGACAACAAAAGCAGGGGTGGCTTAAGTTTTAAAATATATAACCAACAACTTTTCGTTTTGTTCCAGATTCTTTGCCATTCTCTACCCACTACGGCTACCCATAGCAAGAAAGAGAAGCAAGATTATGCTGTCCCTTGCTTGGATCATCGCGCTTCTATGTAGTCTGCCACAGGTAATACGCTTTTTACTTAAAGACTACTTATTTAATCATCATTTGTCATAATTTTCCTATACTTATCGCAATTTATTTCAGGTCAGCGCAACATGAACTCTTCTTCCATACTTTTGAATAAGTCGTAATATCAGTATTTAAAGACACTATTTTACTACACAAAAAAAATCGGAACTCTCATACTTTATGAAGAAAAAATCTTCTTCATGGAAGTTCTCTATTGCTTTCTTGAAAAAAATGTTTTTAAAACCTACACCGTTCCGTTACACGCTGTACACGTTTAATTTTTCACACAGTTCATCATTACCTTTACCCCGACACTTTACAACTGTCTAAATTTGTTCTTAAAATCTTCCTCCTGACATTTCCTCAATCCTGTGCATGCTGTCGTGTATTCATTGATAATTGCACCCGAAGTCGGTGCAGATCGCTTTTTTAAATTTACTGACTAATTTTCATAAGTCTTTTTAGTCACCTGTGCCAGTTTCAGAATCCTTCTTATAAATAAACTAGCGATCCGCAGCAGCTTCGTATGGGTGCAATCAATAACAATGAATACACGAATCTTTCTCGTTTATCGCTTTTTCTATAAATGAAAACCTTCGTAAATTCCGTGCGTTTTGATTAGAAGAAATAAACGGAGAAACAGACGGAGGCTGACAGCGACACTATTCAGAAATGAGGGAAGATAAATTTAATCAGGTAACTTAAGTATTCAAAGTCATAAGTCATTTATTCAAATTAGGCTGCGAGCCAGCACTATCTAAACGTCAAATTTTACATAAAGACAGTTCCTCAAAACGCCCGCCCGTCACCACTTCCTAGTGGTGACGGGTGTGCTATGAAGTGGCGCAACAAACTCCCCAGCAACACATCTGTCAATATCATCTGTATTCTACAAGACAAATTGTAAGGTTTAGATTATTAGGAGTTTGACACTTGCCAATTAACTAAACAAGGCAGTCCCAAAGTTTCACCCATAAATCAGTTAGTATGTTCGCGAAAGTATTTTGGCTTCAGTTCCCAAATTGATATTTTCCAAGTTAATGAATTATTTTATTTTAAACCACTTTTCTGGAGTACGGTCAAAGTCAAAGTCAAAGCATTTATTTCAAATAAACCATTATCAGGTACTTTAGAATTGTCAAAGTCAGTCCGTCAAAAACATGAAGCTATTTGCACGTTCGAAAGCGTAGATCTCTATGGAGAAGAACGTGCAAGAAACTCCACGGACACTCTTTTAAATCATTTTATGTTTACAAAAATCCTGGTTACATAAACCTTGCTGCTTCCATATATGAGAACAATGTAAAGAAAGAACAAAACAATTTATAGAATAAAATTTTAAAATGAGGCAGTGGCAACTAAGGGATGACCAGTCTCCACTGACGGCGCCCGTTCACGAATATGACGCGTGCATCAGCACCATTCAGCTCAACCATTTTGAAGGGAACTGAATGATCCGATACATAAAAAGAATTCTGTTAGGTATTTAGTAGCCTTGTTCGTGCACGTGTTTAAATACATTGCTTTGTATTTTTCATAAATTGGCCACTTAACTTACCTTATATTCAACAGCGTATTTAATACTTAAAACAGCTTAAATGCGTTTGAGTAAAATGAGTTCTAGTAAATAAACTTGAACGGCTTCAGAATTTTCTTTTCAGCTACTTTACTGAATAAAGAAAATATTGGAAAAGCAGGTGGTTATTACCTAGAAACAATAAAGGGGTATAAACGGTTTTTAAACGGATGGATGTTTTTTAAATTGCCCGTACCGATTCTTTGAAAATCTCGGGGGCAATTTACAGGCAATTTGTAAAACGTAAAAGTGATTCTCTGAAAGAATTATGGAGAACTTTTTTCTAACCGTTTGAGTACCTACTTTTCGAGAATTGTGCTTTGAAGTCAAACTAAAGACAGAGAGATAATAGACTGTGACCGTCTGTATGTAGGTACATTAGGAATCGGGAGTTGGTAGCCTAGGTACCTAAACGAAAATATGATACGTTTTGAATTTAACTATGAGCAAAAAATATTTGGTATGTACCTATATAGGTACCTAAAGAACACGTGGAAATGAAAGTAGTCCTGGACTTTTTAGTCACAGTATTTTCATTGGTCTCCCACTTCTCGATAGGTTGTGTCAAAGATGATAATTTTGCTAGAAAGGAAATTAACCACATATGTGGTGTGGTATGTAAGCAAAAGATGTATTTGCTGCGCTGAATATAGAGTCCTAAATAAAGGAGAAGGGTGAGATGTCGATGAGACAGGAACATGTTAGTAACTCACCAGCCTTCAGGCGCGAATCACTTAGGCCCACTTGCGCTGCTCCTGTTAGTACTGGGCTAACGGTCTAGTCCAGGACTAACTTTAGAAATTAGCAGAATTGTTTTTCTAGAGGCTAGTGAAACAACTGAAAATATAGTTTTAGCCAGGGCTAATTACGTTTTCGTATTTGTACAAGGCCATTCTGCAAATTTGGGCCTTAGTCGCTCGCTGCTCATTGTTCTGACGGTTGCAAGCGCTACTGCTAAGCGTGCAGTCCTGGGTTCGATTCCCAGGTCGGGTTTAATATGTCATTGGGATTTTCCATTAGGAATATCTCGGTGATAGCCCCTCCGGGCTAGAAGATTGTGGTGTGACACCCCCGTGCCTCAGAAAGCACGTTAAGCCGCTGGTCTCTCACGGTCGTGTCGAATTAAACGATTCAATCGAATTATGAGAGTGAGGGAAGAGGGAGTGCATCTGTGTTTGAGAAAAGAAGGCGCACACACTCCGTTGAGATTTGTGGAGGTGATAACTTGTTATTTCAGCTTAATTCTTTCGTTTTTTCTTTAAATAATTTGGTGCTTCAAAATATGTTGTACATACTGTCTAAGCTTCTGAATTCTGAACTAATAAGTATTAATTCCCCTTCAAACGGCTTAACGTAGAGATGTGTCTTTAAACCTACTAAACAAACTTAATATCGTATTATTTTGGTTATAACAACGATTATATCTTCGTTGTTATAACCAACTTAGAATTAACGTAAATCCTTGTGTTACCCTTCAAAATAACCTCGTTTGCGCGATGAAATGAGAACTTTACGATTTCTGGGAACAAATACCGTATTGGAGCTTAAGTACAGTGTTTTCGTAGTTTGATTTGATGTTTTGGCCTTTCATTTTAATCTCGTAGAAAAGAACGTTACATGTTTCACGACTATGTTTTCAAGCTTATGGCTAAATAATAGAAGCTGCCCAGGTCGAACTTCAAAGTTAAGCTACGTTATCCGAGGCTGATCGGTGGATGGGTGACCATCAATTACATATCGATTGAACATCTTCTGTAGTCGTTATGGATAGTCAGAAGCAGTCGTTATGCATAGCCAGAAAATCTGACATCAGTATTCCAAACTTTTTTTTAAGGATGCGAAGTGATCAAATGACTTCTTCCGGTCTGGGTGGAGCGGAAAGGCGTGTCAGACTCTTACTGACTAAAACCTATCCGTGTTCCTCCTAAAGCCTTTTGCGTTCCGCGGCCGCGGTGTTTCTTTCGAACAAATTCCGCATCCCTGCCAGGCTCTGGCCCTAGCGGGCCCCGTCTCCAAAACTGACATCTCTTTGAGGCGCGCATGGAACATAACACGCAATCGACCAGGGCCTGGTTATGATCGGACAGCGAGCAGCGAGCCACCCAACGCTCGCCGTCCGCAGGCCCGCGCCTACAGTGGCCGGGGATCGCCCTGCGACTCCCGACGCCCGGGGTATTTTCTACTGTTGTGGCGGTTGGGGCGTAGAGCTTGTCACTTCAACACGCGGCTCGCCTCCTACTTCGTTAGCATTACTGCTTCGCAGAAGCAGGTGACGCTTCCCATGCCTCCTCGCTCCGGACCATGGATTGAACCAGGGCCGGACGCGAGAGGTCGCCGCCGCCGAACGCCTCGACGAGGACACGGCGGTGCCCCCCCCAAGCAGGGCAAACCTCCACCGTGTCCTCCGGGCGATCTTCACAGTGATGACACCCAGGCATGTCTTCCCGCCGAATCCGAAATATGTAGGTACCTCTCGAAACAGCCGTGTCCGATGAGTACCTGCGTCAAGCGGAATGTGTGGACGCCGTGGCGCCTCTGTAGCCACTCCTCAAAGAGGGGATTTATCGCCACAGTAGTGGCGTGCCTAACCTATCTTGTTATCCAGTTACTGGGTTTCGGAGGCCAGATAGGCAGCCCCTACTTGTAAAATACTGGTACTCAGTTGCACTTGGTAACTCTAGTAACCGACTCCAATATGGTTGGGAAATGGCTAAGCTGATTTGATAGCGCGATATCAAGCTACGCGTCTAAAACAAAGTCGTTGTCTGCTTCGTGTGTTGTAGTTTAAAAGCCCAAACTTTTACTAATTCAAAACGATAAACAAGGAAGTTTTGTGTACATAGTTTATATCCGTGCAAAGCCAGGGGGGTTCGCTAGTTCTTCAAATATTATAATGGTGTTGGGATTGTTTTAATCATTTGTAATCATTCTAATCTGCTCAGATAAATAAATTTGAAACTGAAGAATTGTAAGAAAAAACAACTAAAATAATTCAGAAAGTAGTATTCTGCCGGTAATCTTTTATGTTTAATATGTGGATAATACAGTGTGCTGCAATATTGTAAACGATCGTTTGAACCGATACTTTAAGTGAAAATGTATATTGTAGCTGTTTATTGTCCCATTCGATAAAATAAAATAAAGTAATACCTACTCATTTTCATAAAATTGATCACTGACCCGTAGACAATCTGATTAAGATACAATATTCTTAGAAACTCGTTGAGTTTAACAGCATTCAATATAAATGGCATAATTTAACAGAATTTCTCAGTTAAGCAGAATTATCATTAAACAAAATAAATAAAAACAGTTTTTCAGATCTTGCAATTTCATTAAAAATAAACATTACAAATAACCAAATAAACAAGTTTATCAAACTCGTTTTTTAATAAATGTACATTATTTAACTACCTATCATGAAAAGGGAAAACCATTCTAAACTTTATACATTTTTAACTACAGAATATATAAATATTTTGTTTAACACATTTTCTATTCAAAAGCTTTCAAACCGCCATTTTAATTTGTCAAAGATTTACAAACAAACTGCGCAGCTTAATGTGTTTTCTAAAGTACAGAGCAGTATCGGTATGTAAAAGACCAATCCAAGGACCAACCGAACCGTGAGACAGTTTTTTTTTTAATCTATTTTTGTTTAGGGGCGTTTTTATCAAAGATATGCCAGCCCTATCGTACCCTTTTACATTAATTTGCTTACTTAAACAGTATTAGTTTACTTAATAGTTAATGAATTAGAGTTATTCGTGCAGGACCATAATTGAATGGAACAACTTTTTAATAATCTCCAAAGACGGTATAGATAATATGGATTGGATTATGCCTACATCAAATTATTATTTATATTATTATATTTATTTATTTTAAAATCTCACGTTCTACTCCGTTTCGAGCACACTCCATCAGCAAATGTTGCTAGTCCTCGATTTGATTGCAAACTGTGAAACTAGGAGAATCAGCCTTTTATTCATTCGCCAGAGAATTAGCCATAAGAAATGCAAACTTTATTTTGAATTTGAATTATAGTGCCCAGAACGGAGCAGAACAAACGGGGCAGCTTAAAGTGTTTTGTAAAGTACAGAGCAGTCTCGGTATGTAAAAGACCAATCCAAGGACCAACCTCAACAAGCGTTGCTTAACCTTGAAGACATACCCGTGTGACAGTTATCGCGTAGCTACGAGCTCCTGCAGAAAATAAAGGGCAAATATTTCGTAAAATTAATCATTTTATTTTCCAATAACTTCGACCGCCTGGAATCTGGACTAAACGTAATGTCTGCCAGTTGATTGATCGTCAAATAAATAACCCTTGTAATCCTTCAAGGTACGTTTAGACTAGAAGTCAATTACTGTTTCTCTGCGGTTGACAACCCCTAATACAGAGACCCCATTACAAATGGCCTTCTGGCTCCAATTTAGCCCGGTTCGCTAAAGAAAATTTATTTGGACCGCTTTTTAAATTTCACTTTGAGAACTGCGCCATTTCTCTTATTTTAATAAACTACCAGTACACATTTATATTTCTTTCAGTTCAACATATTTTAATCTTTAGTCTTATTGCATAATTGTGGTTAGGAGAGTCTTTTGATTTAAATTCTTGGAATCTATTGTCGGCTTCTAGTTTTTAATCAAGAGAGTATAGAACGAGTTTCTAAAAAAAAATAATGAAAGTTTGTAACTAACTCGTGAAAGGCTCAGTGCCTGTTTTTGATCGTAAAATGATTCTGATAAAAGCCGTTTTGGAAGGAATAACAAGTAAAGTTTTAAATTAAGGGACGTGCATAAATTGAGAAATACCTACATTTTGATGAAAGTGGAAAATTCTTTGTAAAAAATGTAAATCTGACACCAGTCTCGTCAAGGAGTATCATATTACCTAGTTACTGGGCAGTGGGGGTCAGATAGGCAGTCGCTCCATGTAAAATACTGGTATTCAGTAGCGCCTGGTTTGACTGGAAGCCGACCCTAATATAGTTGGGGACAGGCGAGGCAGATTGTATTTGAGAACTTTAATTAAATTACCTATCTAAAAAAAGGTTAATGTAAATTTCTATGAATCAAAATAATCTGCTCTTTTCACATTAAAATATATCTACTTAACAAAATCATTCAATAATAAGTTAAACTCCAGCACTCCAAATAAAATCAAATCCACAATTAAATGATATTTGTCTTTGTATTAAATAAATACCCCATTAGTTAAATAAACAAAGTTAAATTTACAAATCATAATTAAATAATTAAAAAAAAGTTTGCTACAATGAACAAAGAAAAATTGCTATAGACTTGCCTTTAAGAAACGATACGTAATGGGTTCACTAACACAACAAATATGTACTTTTTCCTTGATACCCCAAACATTGTAAAGTATCGTGCATCTACTATTTACTACTTTATTTCAGTATCTACCTACATTTCTAATGTCAACGTCATCATCTGCCTAGCATTTTCCCAACTATATTGGGGTCGGCTTCCAGTCAAACCGGATTCAGCTGAATATCAGTAGTTTACGTGGAACGGCTGCCTACCAGACCTCCACAACCCATTAACTGGGTAACACGGTACTCCTTGGCAAGACTGGAGTCAGATTATCTGGCTTCTGACTATCCGTAACGACTGCCAAAGATCTACAAATGACAGCCGGGACCAACGGCTTAACGTGCTTTCTGAGGCACGGAGGAGTCTCGGTATGTTGAGATGATCATTTCAACATGGATCCACAGACCAACCTCGGCAAGCGTTGCTTAACCTTGAAGATTAACCCGTGCCGCTGTTATTATTTAGTCACGAGCTCCTCATGCTCCTCAGCTTGATATTTCTATTTCTCATAATAAGTGAATCGTATTCTTTTGAAGAATAGATGTCTAAAACCCTAAATGTCGCGGATTTTTTTTCGTGCACCGTTTTCGTTTTTCGTGGGGGCTGCTCGCCAATCAGTGGGTGCTGACCGCCCGCGAAGTAAAGAGGTTGATCTATTTACTTAATATTATTATGTTCTATTATAGTTTTTACAGATAAATCTTGAAAACGTTGGTCAAATTAATGAGCTAGGTATAATATATTTTTTTTATTATTGGTTGGCTGGCGTTCACCACAATCTCACCGGGTGATAAGCGATGATGTGGTCGACTATGGAGCACGCTTGCTGAGAAGTAACCTGTTCCCTCTTGACTTAAAAACTCCCCAGTTTGTAGCTATCGGGACAAAATACCCTGGCAAGGAGTTCCTCTCCTTAGCTGTACACACAATTCAAGTACTAGTTACTGAAAGTAAGACAATACGAAGTGTCAAATCAAGGTTTAAGGTCATCTTCCCCTAAGAACATATTACTGCGTAAAAACAGTAAAAAATAGTCCGGTAAATAAAATAAAATAGGCAAGACAGCTATATTATAACTTGATACAAAACAATGGAATTTTTGCCAAAAAAATAACCTACACCTGTTAACCTTTAGCATTACCGGTGAGGAGATAAGTTAGAGGCAAACTGTGTTATTCTATATCCTCAATGTTCTTCCCCTGATAGACAATAATGTTGAAGACGGCTTGGTTATTAGGATTTATTTTCACCTGACGACAAGAGTCGAATAAGAAGGGTGGAATTTTTTGGACTTATAAATAAACGGATTAGGGTGTAATCCGTTTATTTATAAGTCCAAAAAATTCCTCCTCTTCCACGCTTAACCCATCTAGAATTTGATTTTGGGTCTTATTACGTTAATACGCGAGAAATGGGTAGTAGTATTGTATATATAAGTAATTCAAAAGCAGTGATGGACTTGGCTCAGTGGTTGGGCGATTGGCTGTTGGGTGCGTGTCGCAGGTTCGATTTCCGTATGTAACAAATATTTGTGTGGCCTACTGATAGCTTTTTCGGTTCTGGCTGTTTGCGTATATAAGTTTGTATGTTTGTAAACACACCCACGATACAAGGGAAATTCCAAGTGTGGGGCAACATTAAAAAAAAAAGTCAGTTATTCATTATTGGACCCGTAAAAGAGAACTTTTTATTTTGTCGGAAAAGACGCCAAAAATGTCTAGTACTAATGTTAATTAGGTACAGAGTTGAAAAATACAACTAAAAATTTTTAACGACTCCGTCTGTGTGTCACGACTTACAGACTATATTCCAGGGATGGTCAAATGGGGCAACCCGATCAACGTCCTGAACCCGTTATTATATGTTTTAGACCCGTAGGACGTGATTGTTGGTCCACATTCTTTACAGATCGCTTTCTACACTAATATTATAAAGAGAAGAAATTTGTATTTTTGTGTATGTGTATGTTTGTAATGAATAAACTCAAAAACTACTGTGCCGATTTCAAAAATTCTTTCACCACTGGAAAGCTACATTATCAGCTAGTAACATAGGCTATATTTTTCCCCGTATTCTCACGGGAACGGGAACTATGCGGGTGAAACCGCGTGATTAGTGATAGGCCATCCATTGTATCACCTTATGTAATATTTTTTTATCTGTCTTCTCTGTGACCTATTTGGTGTACATAATAAAGAGTATCCGTTATTTATTACGTACGTCAACTCGGCCGCGGCTGTAAACAAATATTTACGCCTAGCAGTAAATATTTGTTTAATAACTAATCAAACTGCGGGTCACCGAACATATTTAACGAACTTCAATCCTCTGTGTAAATAACAACGTAGTTTAATAAGGGTTCGAAAAAAAAATGTAGCACAAAAGTAAATATAAAATAAAACGGTATTTTTTGCTAGACATGTTACAAGAGCAAACTGTATGGAACTTTCTAGCGTTAAAATGCTCTTCCAACTATGCGGGCAGAAAACAATGGAACTTTTAGTTGAGTCGAGTAGCTATTGTTATTTTTTATTTTTTTTGTGAGTGGCGTCTCGCAGTTCAACCTATAAGGTTGTCGACTGCTTAACCGGGCTTGCCTGTGGTAGCCTTAATATAATATTACAGCCTCCAGCTGGGGCTTATAAAAAACTTACAAACTAAGCGACTACACGCTAAGGGCACCCCCTGTGGGGTGCGGGCCTCGGCTTAGGGCGTCGCTGGGGGGAGGACAGCTAGGGACGGGTTGGATCGAACTAGAAGTCGCTATTGGGTGCTCATTATACTGTTGTCTTTCTTCTACATCAATATGCTCTATATATCTAGGTATAACTTGTAAGTTCTAGATTTATATCTATCTCTCTATATCACACCACATCACATCACACTTATATTATAAAAGCGAAAGTTTGTGAGTGTGTTTATGTTTGTTACTTCTTCACGCGCAGACGGCTGGACCGACTTAGATGAAATTTGGAATAGAGATTGTTTGAGTCCCGGGAAAGGACATAGATAGTTTTTATCCCTGTGTATGTGTATGTTCCCTTGGGATAATTTTCGACATTCACGCGGGCGGAGCCGCGGAGGGCAGCTAGTCATACAATAAAGCTATTCTTGTCTGATGGCAGAGTCCTGTTGTTTTCCTTATTTAACGAAATATTTAATGAAAGTGCTTTTGTATTTTTTTCACACAATTTCAATATTCATTATTTAAGTTTTTAAGCAGATCTCTGAAATTCGAAACCATTGCGCGCGAGAACGATTCACACTCGGCCGGTTTAATTCTTACTGATGAGCCCGCTCTAAGCCTCGATCTCTTCTAATGGTACGCGGTTTATTTCGGATTTAGATTCTTACAGATAAGTACTTTCAGATTAGATTAGTACTTTCAGATTAGATTAGTACTTTCAGATTAAACATAAATATTATCAAGATTTAAAAAAAGTTAAACCATGTGCAGCAGGGGCAGCATTCAAGTTATGTTTTATAGGTACGATGTAACTTACAATGAGGATTAAGAATTACAGTTTTGGCAATAATTTTGTTGTTCAACTATATTTCTAATTGGATGGACCAGAGAGTTATAGCCACACATTCTTTCCCCAAATTCAAAGCTTACGTGTTAATATATCTAAAGGGTCGGTTGCGGTGAAGAGTGGGCATTTAGGAAGCACTCTTGTCAAATATATGACGTTAACAAAAAAAAACTATGCAGCCATTACCTTTTTTTTTTTTTTTTGATCTCGGGGGGAAATCCTCATGGAAATCCTCCACCCTGGGGCGGGTGGAGGGGTCTGTCAGACTCTTACTGACTAAAACCACCCCGGTGTTCCATCTCCCACCTACGCCGGGGATCGCGGGAACGTATGCGACATCCGCAATCCCCGGCTGGTGCCGGCCCGCCTCTGCGGGCCACCTCGCGTCGGCGAGGGGAGTGAGGTGTTTAACTCCCCTCGCTACGTCAAAGAGGGGCGCACGGGAACACCACGCGCCGCCACCTCGGGTCCGGATGAGTGGGGAGCGACGGACATCCCCAAGTCTGCCGCCCCTGGACCCAGTTAGGGGGGCCGGAAGAGGGCAGCGTATGCCCTCCTCCGACGCCCGATGCGCCTGCTGCGGGCAGGGAGAGCGGTTGTGATCTCCCTCTCCCTTTCCGCAACCTCCTTCTGCGCGATAACTGTCTCGCAGAAGGAGACCACCGCGTCCCAGGACTCCTCACCGCCGACCATAGCATGGACCACGGCCGGCAGCGAGAGGTCACCGCCTACAACAGAGATGAGGGCACGGCGCGGCTCCTCCCAAGCTGCACACTCTGCAAGCGTATGCCGCACCGTGTCCTCCCGACAGTCGACGCAGTGGTGGCATCGAGCGTCCGGCCTATGCGACACAAGAACCTCCCGAAGCAGCCATGCCCCGAGAGGACCTGCGTCGCACGAAACGTCAGAGAGCCGTGCCTTCTCCCGAGCCACAGGTCGAGCACTGGCCGGATGGCCTCGATGGTGATGAGGCCGGCGGTAGGGCTCGAAAGCCTGTCCCGCCATTCCGCCACCAGGACCTCGCGCAGCTGCGACCGACGCAGCTCCAAATGTCGTTGCGTCAGTCGCTCGCCGCGCGCCCGCGCGTCCTCGCGCCACCGGTGCAGTGACGCGAGCACTTTCGCCTCCAGGTCCCACGGCGGAGATCCGGCCAATGCGCAAGCCGCCTCGTAGGAGATCGTGCGATATCCCCTGATGACTCTGACGGCCATCACCCTCTGCGGCCTCCGCAGAACAGTGATGGTGCTGGCCGTCAGGTCAGCCGCCCAGGTGCAGCCATTACCTAATCCAAGATAGCCATACCCGTGAATATGGGGTGTTTCCGCAAATAAAGCGATATCAAAATCGACAGATCTTCGTTGAGTGTTGCAAACCACATGGATGGCGTACAATAACTGTTTGGAAAGACATTGGAGATAAAACGACAGTTTGAACTAAGGAAGGGTGCACAATACAGTACCTGTTGCGAGTGGAGCCTGGAGCGACGATTTTTTTTTTTAAGTATGGGATGTCATCAAATGACTTCTTCTGCTCTGGGTGGAGCGGAAGGGCGTGTCAGACTCTTATTGAATAAAACCGATCGGTATTCCTTCTAAAGCCTTGTGCGTTCCAGGGCCGCGGTGACTCTTTCGAAAAAATTGGCAACCCTGCCTGGAGCGAAGATACGTATGCAATTTTCCCGATTTTTCACCTTGGTTCTTCGAGTTTGAACGCAAGGGGTGCGCTTGCGACGCGATCCGAACTTACACGAAAAATGCGATTTTGCTTTCTATTCATTTATTTCAAGCTCCACAACAAAAAGAAATACAATAAAAAAGGCACATTTTTTTTAATAGTTCATGTACATATTTAAATTTTTTAATTTGGGAATAAGAGTTTTTTCGTGTCGGCAGTGTATCTGTATAGAATTACATTTTAATATTGATTCATGCTGTAGATGCTGTGTAGCTTTTATTATTATTTTGAAGTGGCCAACATACGCGTAGCTTGGATTGTACGGCTGCTAAAAAGTGAACGCATCGTTTGTGTGTGCCTGTGCCAGACACTGGTTTGACCGTGTTATAGTTTTTCTTTTGCCATTTAGTTTTTAACTAACTTTTTTAGCCGACTAATCTGGCAGAAAAACAATATTTCTTTTTTTACTGATTCTGACTCTCTATTTTCTGATGAATATGTGTTTCTGTACCTACGCTAAAATATTCTCTTAAGTTTTATTTTCCCTTGAGTCTGGCAGCCAAAAAACAAACAAAATCTCAGATTCCAGATTTGAACAGTTTCACGAAATCAATGAAATAGTCTATGAAAACTTGTCTATGTTTACTTTTGATAAATATTTGATATCTAGTAGTATGTAAATAATTCGAAATTCAGGTTTATAGGTACCAAAGTCAAAGTAAATGAGACTACTAACAAATAATAATTAGTGTAATGGCGTAAGAATTACGTACCTAATTTAATGTTACAAAGTTCAGTGATGGTGGCGCGTGTATCGGATCATTCGGTTCCCTTCAAAATGGTTGAGCTGAATGGTGCTGATGCACGCGTCATGTTCGTGAACGGGCGCCGTCAGTGGAGACTGGTCATCCCTTAGTTGCCACTGCCTCATTTTAATATTTGATACTATAAATTGTTTTTTTTCTTTCTTTACATTGTTCTCATATATAGAAACAACAAGGTTAATGTAACCAGGATTTTTGTAAACATTAAATGATTTAAAAGAGTGTCCGTGGAATTTCTTGCACGTTCTTCTCCATAGAGATCTACGCTTTGGAACGTGCAAATAGCTTTATGTTTTTGACGGACTGACTTTGACAATTCAAAAGTACCTGATTATGGTTTATTTGAAATAAATGCTTTGACTTTGACTTGGGGTCTTTCAGCTCATTAGGCTTTTCTCTTGAGAAGACTAATCTTTCAAGAATATAACATGAAACTGTTTATTATAATGATTAAACTTATGCATTCCTTAATTGCTTTTATATTGATGCTGTTTTGTTTTTTTTGTTGTATGGGAATATTTTCATTGTGCGTACTGCTAAGCTATAGCTACAACCTTGGAGTCTTGGTCAGGAGTGAACAGTTTGCTTCTAGGCAAGCGTGCTCCATCGTCAACCACATCGTTACTTTCCATCAGGTGAGATTGTGCTCAAACGCGAGCGTATCAATAATAAAAAAAATAAAATTAACTTAACTACGTTCCGTTTGCCCAATATGTTGGGGTCTTGCCAACCATGTTTGGGTTTTGCCAACCATGTTGGGGTGTTACCCACTATGTTGGTATGTTACCCACTATGTTGGGTCTTGCAAACTACGATGGGGTCTTGTCCACTTTGTTGGGGTCTTGCCAACTATGTTGGGGTCTTGTCCACTTTGTTGGGGTCTTGTCCACTTTGTTGGGGTCTTGTCCACTTTGTTGGGGTCTTGCCTACTATGTTGGGCTCTTGACAAATGGATCGGCTTAAAATCTTTGCAGATGCAGTTGAATACGTAGAATGTGGATTCATGAAATAAATTTGAAGTGACCTATATTTGACGAGTATCATTCCTTAATTGTTCCCAATTTACTTCATGTTTAACGATTCGAACGGTCGAAGAACGATTTTTTAATTGCATTCACATGTCAAGAGCTAAATTTATGAATCTATATGGTTTACTCAAACCTCATTTGTGTACAATGGGCGATGCCAGAGGTGAACTGATTTGTGTGAAGTCACCGGCACGCAACGCATTTTTTGCTCATATTTGTTCGGTGCGGGCGGTGCGGATAGTAGACGCACCGGTATGTGAAATCATACAAAGCAAACTGAAATCCGTTGCGAGCCATGCGTGCGATGCGTCCGGCACAGGCCAATGGACGCGTACCTTTAAAGTGATTTGTTTGGAAATTTTAAGTCTTTTTTGCTGTCGATTTATTTACTGTACATCAAATACATAACATCGGCCTTAAATATGGCCAAGCTCTTATGAAAAAACCTGTCTAAAGATACAAGTATGTCTTGATGATTCTTCTCTAAAGGTACTTTTCTTTTTCATTAATAGAGTTTTCAGATATTTCGAAAAACAAATCAATGCGTCGTTTCAATGAGTGGTTCAATTAATAAAGATCAGTTAAAGGCTTAGCTTTGCATGATTTGTAACAAAAAGCAGCGATTGAAAGATTAGAAAATGCTTTGAAGTTTCTGTCATTTAAATAATCAAAATTCTATCTACAAAGAGTGCTAAAATATTTAATTATTGTAATGAAACATCTTCGTTTTAAAGGTCGAAGGCAGTCGCATCAAGTGATTTTCAGATTGTATAATATTATGTTTTTCCAGTAGAATAAACCCTAACGTTTGAGTAGTAAAGTAATAACGAACTATTTCTAAACAAATTGGGTTCAAAACAGGTTAGTTTTGACTAAAATCAGGCTTATTTATAAAAAAATAACCACATGATTAGTTCAAATAGTGCTTTTTGCAGACTCTTTATTTTTTTAATATTTTTTTCTGTGTAGTATTTCAATTTAGATTTTGCGAATCAGTGTTTAAACTAATCATATACTTTTTTATGAATGAGGCTGTTTGTGTTTTTGGGACTGTAGTTACCTGTTTTTTTTTAAGCTCGCGAACTTAAAAAAAATCACTCACTCATTGCAAGTTATGCTGTGAGCTACGCATGCAGCACGCTTTCTTAGAAACCTAACTTTTTTTTTAGGATGGGATATCATCAAATGACTTCTTCCGCTCTGGGTGGAGCGGAAGGGCGTGTCAGACTTACTGACTAAAACCCATCCGTGTTCCTTCTAAAGCCCTTTGCGTTCCAGGGCCGCGGTGACTCTTTCGAACAAATTCCGCAAAACCTTGACGCAACCCTACAACCATTTATTGCCAACCACATTTTTATTCATATCCATATTATAACTAAGAATCTTTCCTCCCTTTTCATATGATGAATGAATATCCATCTCGAAACGAAACCCTTAGAAGCGAGGCTAAAGCAAGTTTTTAACAACATTCATGATTTATCCGCCCATTCGCGAAAGAATAATATGATTTACGACAAGGATAACTGCTTTCACATTACTCTTAAATGTTTGGAAAATGGGAAATACGAAAATAGGGAACGAACCTTTTTTTTACTGTTAAAAGTTGACATGTTTCTTTTATATTAAATTTATTAAACAGCAATTGTGTGAACATCAACACATGTGAGTTATCAAACCGTACAAACAAGATGGAATGACTTTTCACTTAATGCTCACTCCACTTAACTTTATACGGTGAGATGCTGACAGAATAGAATGGCTGATCCTGACTGTCTACTTCGTTGACAAGTGCGGCTGCTGAGCTGAAATCTTGAGCTGTACTGAGCCTGACAATGCTTTTGGGTTTATCTTTAGGAAAGTCGCCCAGAATCTGTCCGGCTTATGATAATAATAAGCCTGACATAGTGGTGATAGACCGATTTGAACGTCATGCAATGATTGTTGATATATCAGTCCCTCATGACGAGATCATCGTGAAGGCTTAGAAAGATAAACAAAGGCTCGCGAGGTTGTCGACTTGTGGTATGTCAATACAGCAGTCATTGTGCCGATAATCGTGACAGCCAATGGCATAATTGCCAAGAGCCGCTACCAACATCTCAAGAGGCTCTCGTTGGGCAGCTGGATTAAGAAAGCAGGACTCCTGGACACGGTGGGTAGGTATAGTTAGGAGGTTCTTTCAGGTTCTCTCTGTCAGGAGCCCTGACCACCGGTAGCTTGCACCCTGTTCCCACCGGCTACAATTTTATATTTTTAAATGTTTGTTATTTATTTTTTATAGAAATATTTTTAAATGTATTTATGTATGACTACTAACTATAACTATACTATAAATACAAACAAACCGACCGGTTTCCTTCCGGACCGGTTTTCTTGACCGGTTTCGGCCATGGCGGCCATTGTCAACCAAGACTAGCCATCGGCGCGGGACATATTATAGTGCACAAGTGTGTGCGCAAACACAGCTGCACTGCCTCTTCCATCACTCTCATATTCCGATGGGACGGCAACCCGACACGACCGGAGAGAGATCTGGCGCAGGACCAACGGCTTAACGTGCTTTCCGAAGCACGGGGGTGTCACACCACCAACTTCCAAACTCCGTGCTGTCACTGAGAAATTCCTATTGGAAAAGCCCAATGACACTTTTTGCCTGACCTGGGAATCGAACCCAGGACTCCACGCTCGGCAGTCGCGCTTGCGTCTCGAGACGCGCAGTTAAAATTTAATTAAAATGTGTATAAAATAATTAAATAGTAATGGTAAATAAAATAATTTGTGAAGTGACAGTAACAATATTCTTTACCCTAATCTAAAACCATGGATACCTGTGAACCACTGCCACACGCTTAACACTGAGGTGGACAGCTTGCAGCAACGACCCACATATAAGCAATCGAGTCTGCTCGACACACAGCGCAGAATAAGGTTGGGGCTGGCCCGTCGTGCAATTCCGTCTTGTATTCATGATCTTCCTGCCCTTATCCCATGTAACTGTTACTTGGGGTCGGTGCCACGCCTCTTCTTCCTCAATTCTATTACTATCAGTGAATCCCTTCTTTTTCATATCATGCCACATAATCCATCCATCTCATGGCCTCTTTATCCATCCACATTTATATTTATAACTCTAATTTCGTAATGTAATATTACATTATATTCGCTAGTATGAGTGGCTGTCCTTTTCATTTATACACCCCAAGTGTGAAGTGACATACTAAACCTAACAGAGTATAAATTTTAACTTTAAAGTTGTAATACGTTTACGAGTAAGGGTTTTAGTAGTCCCAGTAGCTCCATACGCTTGTACAGTTTTAAATTTCCGGTATGAAATAGCGGTATGAATGAAAAGGGTCGTTTTACACCCTTTCCCATTGCTAGATGTCTTATATGGTTTATGATAATTGTTCAACTATTGTATTTGTTTTGCTAGTAGAAAAAATATTAAGTGTTTCACTACATTAGAAAGTCCTTCTCATCCTCGCATCGTTTTCTTCATAACTGAGGTTCGTGATTCGTGAAGTATTTTTCTTGACGATGTTAAGCCATATCTGCCTATTCTTGGCATTGTGAAACTCTTCGTGAATTTCATGTCCAATGATGGGCGAATTTGGTACCACCGACCATCTGAATATAATACATAAGAAAATATATAATATAGTTTTCTTTCGGCATTCGCAAAAAAGATTTCGTACTATTTTTATATGCTCGCTAGACTACGCTTCCAATGATATCTTGCTTGGAATATATCAATGAAATGCTTAAGAAGAATACGTTATTTATTGATGCGAAACAATATAAAATTACTGGAAATCAGCACTTTATTCATGTCAACAGCCCAGACAAGCTTTGTCACTACCTATAAGATAAGTCTGCTCGCGGGTGGTGGCGCTGCTTCAAATTGCAGGCCTAATATATAATATTACATAACACAACATGAAAGAATTAACTAGCTAGGTATAATTAATGTACTAGTTTATAAATTAGCATACTCATAAAATTAACACGCTAAGTTCCGATTTCAACCGCGCGCAGGCTTGTTGTGCACACGCTCCAACTTGTCTCCTCTGTGTCATGGAGAACACGTCAAGCGTTGTTCCTGGTTGTCATTTGCAGATATTTAACAGTCCTTATATTAGGAAAAGTTGATTAATAGTTTCAGTTGTTAAACCTTGTTAGTTCGGTGCCCTTGCACTACTATGTTCCCGACCCCGGTCTACTTACAACAAGATAGCGTCATCTACAACTTGTTTGTCTTTGACAAAGTTGGAGGCAAGTATTTGCACTCAGCATCAAATACAAATAACAATACCCGAAGTTCCAGAAGTGACTCAATTTAATAGTGATCGTTCTTGCAAGTTTTGCTATTAGTAATGTGATAGAGTGAAGATTTATTTAGGTGTCATAATATATATTTATAATGCCAACGAAAGAGGGGAAAGGAAAAAAAATACAAAGTTTTGTCGACTCCAAACTCAAACCTGTACCAATATTAGGGTAGGTTATTATTTATTACTACATAATACATTGCTATAGACGCTCTTAGAAGAAGGAAACCCGAAAACACAGTTCCATGCGCTCCTATTGCAGTTAGTTTCAAAATCAAAATCAAAAGTCATTTATTCAAATTAGGCTGAGTGCCAGCACTACATAAAAACAGTCCCCCAAAACGTCCGCCCGTCACCACTTCCTAGTGTTTTAGCTGGGAAGAAGAAGTGGCGCAACAAACTCCCCAGCAACACATCTGTCTGTTGAGTTATAAGAACTATCATTTATACAATACAATATAATCATTTATTCGTTTTGTTGTACAATAAATAGTATTTTAATTCTATTCTAAATCCATTTATTACATTTTCAATTGCGTCACCAGCGGTTCACACTAGTGCTACTTATGATATAATTATCAAATAAAACTATATTTGAGATTTGAACTTTAAAATATATTAGGCGTCTGCCTTCAAAGAACTTTGGTACCGGAGTGCCAAAAGAAAACAAAACATATTTTTACATTCCTATTTCAAATTCTTTTAATTTCGCCAGACGCTTCCAAAGGCTACCTTGTCTGCCAGAGACTTGGAGCCAAGGGTATCCTCTTCGCAATATTTATCTTTTCTCCGTAGTATATTTTGAAGTAGCCCAATGATCGTTCTCTTTTTAGCAAAGGCCAAACTTTACTCAATCAATTAGAAACTAAAATCTAAAAAAGTCTCTGTCTGACTACCCAAATTTATTTAAATACCTTCTTTGAGTTCAAAGACTATTAAATTCTAGACGCCGACGACAGACTCCGACCTAACTTAAGATTAAATAATTTCCGCGCGAATTTATAGTCAAATAATGGGCCTTTCCGGAATGTTCGTTCATCCTTGGGTTTCTTGAAATATGACAAAGGTTTTCGAGAGGACCTGACGTAACATTTTTGGACTTATAACGATGTACTTTATTGAGATCACCGGTTTTCCCATCACGCGGTGATTTCTATACTTTCTCCCGACCTTTCGCATTCTCACCATTAATACAAAGGAAAGATAGGTTAGGTAAGTTAAGCGTGTTGTTCCGAAATGGTGGCAAAATAAATCTTACATTTCTTCACAAAATCGAAGCCTTTCATATAGTTTTTTTTTTATTTTCTAAGGGCTGCTATTTATACGTGTCTTTGATTTATTACGTTCAATTTATCTTGCAAGAGAATTTCGTAAAATTTATCGTATTCACAGTTTATTTCTGGATTTTATTCTTCACTTGAACCATTTGCCTCATTAATACGAATGCTTACACGAAATGTGTGGGTTCAATAGGAAAATTCAATACCATTGAATTTACCTAGTAAATCCACACGCTTTGAATTATGTTATAGGTAAAATATAATTGTTATGTCCATATTTTCTATAAAAACAGTTTATTTAATGACAAAAAAGGTCGCATAAAAAAGACAAAATGAAAAGCCTACCCAAAGAGACATTTTATCAGCAATAACGATTTAAAAAAGTCCTAAATGTATTCAGCGATAACGATTGTCAAAAATCTGTATAAAAAGATGTATAATGCATGTAATATGTTATCTTTAGAGGAAGTTCAGCATATTTGTTATATCAGTTTGTTTTTTGAGTATAAGTAGAAGTGGAAACGAGCTAGCCCAATAATAAAACGATACTTTTTTGAAAAATGATTAATATTTTATATTAACTTTAATAATACAAATAATCATACAACACAAAATCTAGGAATCTTCTCAAAATTTATATCATAAACTCCAAAAAATTGATTCTACTTAGGATGCAGGTAATTTGGAAAACAGTATTCCTAATTATGTTCGCCATTGAGGATTTCCCCCCGTAAAAATAAATAAAAAAGGTTACTCACTCCAACTCAAGGAGACACTTTACTTGGCGTATTTGCCCAAATATTTGCGTTACTTGGACAATAGAAAATATACCCTAAAATTATTGTTATAAAGATCATTTTTTTATATAGAAGTTTGTTCGAATATTTGTGCAAATAGGCCAAGTGAAGTGCCAGCATTAAATATGACCATAAACTTTTGGAAAATCCTGTAGGTTTTTTTCGAAAATCTATACGCTATCAAAAGCCACGAACAAAGGCTAGTTGAGGTTATGGGCACTAAAATAGTGTCAACATACGATTGAAGATGTCCTTTGAAGAACCATTTTCATTGTTACAATTTTATATCGGTATTACTTTTTTTTGTAGTTTACGCCTATAAATATTTGTCTTTCTCCTTACCACAATCCCACGCACAAGCGACTAATAACGTAAATGGCCTCTTTCCAACAATACAAATCACCAAGTTTTTGCGGTGATATATCTAACGACCGCGCAGTATCGTTTATTACCAAGGCGTTCTGCTGAACAGAAAAATGCCAATTAAATTAAATAAAAAAACAAGAGAATATTGTCGAGATTATCTTTTTAGCTCAACATATTTGATAATTTTTTACAGCTAGGTACCAACGCTACTTCATTTCATCTGCCTAGCCTTTTCTCAAGTATATCGGGGTCAGCTCCCAGTCAAACCGGATTTAGCTTAATACAGTCCACAACCCATTAATTGGGTAACACGGTACTTGGCAAGACTGGTATCAGATTTTCTGGCTTCAAATAACAGCCGAGATCGGCTTAACGTGCTTTCCAAGGCACGGCCTCCGTAAGGTGGTCACCCATCCACAGGCCTACTTCGGCAAACGTTGCTTAACCTTGAAGATCGACCCGTGCGGTTGTTATAGTGTGTACACGAGCTTCTCAGTCTGCTCTGTGCCACTTCAGGGCAAAGACCTTGTTGTCTTCATTCCCTGCCAAAAACTATTTACTATTTTTGACAACAATTCAATCTTAATGAGATGATCTTAATGTTTCAATATTGTAAATCTCACAAAGGTCAAAACTATACACAAAGACTAATAAGCCTTGATGCGCAAGCGACATTCAACCTTAAGGTGATCGGCAATTTAATGATACCGACTTTAATAGTAAGAATATTTATGAACCGGCCGGAATGACCTCTTTCTTGCCTTAATTGGCCGGTCTACATATGTCGAGATTCGCAAGAGCAAACGTGCTCGGGAGAAGGATGCACAATCCTGTAAGATGCTGGTAGGGATTTCGACCGTATTTCCGAGATTGTCCTGATTGCCGTGAATTTGTATAAGTACTTACATACTTTACAAATACCACTTTCAGACGTTATATTGTGTGGTATCGGTATTCCAATGAAACACCAAATTAAACCCAAAAATATCAGCAGGTAGTGTCCAAAAGAATTTAATAAAGTAGAGGTATGCGTACTACATGATATTTTTGATATTCGACTTGTTTATTCGGTCCAGTATACGGAATACCGGCCATCCCTTATTTTGCGGCGAGATAATGGTTCATTATACCGGAGTGCCGTCGTATATGAGACTTCATAATTATAAATTAAGAAGCGCTGGTTATTAAGTACCCTCTGTCAGGTATTCATTAAATTCCGTAATACGGTTAATTTAAAATTTTTCTCGCTGGATTAATGAAATATTTTTGGCATAGCCGTGTTTCGTATTTTTTACTGTGAATGTAGGTAAAGTTGTTGTCAAAGATTTAACATTGAAATGTTTGTTGTATATCGAGAACACTGTTTTTTATTGAGTTCTAATAACTATAAAAAATCGTAAGTTGGTTAAGGCTCACGTAGCCACAAATTTATACGTTGCGCTCAATCGCTATGAGTATTTCCTATAAAGATATCGCACCCTTAGAATGAAAGTGACCTAACTCAAAATTCCTGTTACTTATAATTTTGATATAAACTGATCTTAAAAAGCATACTCTAAAACCCTGTGGTGAAAAAGAGTCCAAATTATGAATGGGAAAGGGCAGCTTATACATAGGTCACGGGAGAGATTTTTCTTGTACCTACTCGTAACACTACTTTTTTACGATTTTCTTGCTTGTTGCAATTTTTGCGTTAGGTCACTTTCATTCTAAGGGTGCGATATCCCTCTACAAAGATTGTCCTTCTATTAAGATTCTGCAAACAGTGCTTTAAAGAAAAAGTCTTTAAAATCGCACTTAATGAATCGCCTTCTTAAGGGGCTGGCATAGTGTTTTTTTTTTAAGGGTGAGAAATCATCAAATGTATTCATCCGCTCTGGACGGAAGGGCATGTCAGACTCTTACTGACTAAGACCCATCCGTGTTCCTTGCCGTGTTAGGGCTACGCAAAAGTGATAGTAAAGTAATAAAACCTAAGAATATGCTAATTTTAAACTTGATGTAGTTTCTCCTTAACTTCAGCCAATGGCATTTAGAAATGTATAAGAACAAATATAATTAATGCACTACTTAGAATTCCTAAGAACTAACTTTAGAATAATGATAACATAAGCAACATTATACACGTTAACCAAGAACTTAATTAACGTCGAGTTTCTTGTGGTTTAGCATAAATTAAGTACATGCGAGGTTTAACCTTGTGTCTTTTGTTCCAGAGTCTAGTCTTCCGTGTCATGAGTCATCCGAAGGTGCCGGATTTTCAGCAATGTGTGTCTTTTGAGGCATTCGCTAACCAACACCAGGAGTTGGCGTATAACGTGTTTTGCCTCGGAGCGGTGTATTTTCTACCCTTGACAATAATATCGGTGTGTTACGCGTGCATTTTTTATGAAATATCGAAGAATTCTAAAGAAAATTCAGGTGAGTCTTTCACATAGTTTTTCTCTGACAATTTGACAGGTTTTTTCCGGTTTTGACACTTTTTAGGGTTCCGTATCTCAAAAGATAAAAAAATAACACTTATTCTTATAAGTGTTCTTTTTCTATCTTTAACTCTCTTGTCCGTCTGTCTGTCTGTTCGTGTGTCACCACCGATTTTCTTAGGAACGGATGAACCTATAAAGTTGAAATTTATACCAGATACTAAGGTCTATGGCAAATAGCAAAATCTTACGGCATAAATAAAGGGAAAATTCCAAAAAATAAAAATAGTTAAAAATTAAAGGGTGTCCCCATACATAGTTGACGCCTGCGACCAATAAAAATTATACCAAATTTATTATGACGGTATAATGGGTGGGCACGGAACCCTCGGCGCATGAGTTCGACTCGCATTTGACCGGTTTTATTTTTGATAATGGCGATGATAATTTTCGTTTGGTGTGAAAAATAAAAACAATCCGTCTCGATTGTATTAATTTAGATTTTAGCTTCGATAGTTTTCAATTCGTTTACATTGTCAAGTTGGGATACAAAATCTTTTTAAGAGCTATGACACTGTGCAGAGCAAATACGATATTTTATGAATGGTAAACAAAAGTCAATAAACCATTCACCAATGTAGGGTTGCCATAAAACTCAAATTCTGAAAAGACGGCGATTTTGTGAAATAATTAAATAAATTGAAATGTCACTTTCCCATTTTTATAAAAAATTGAGTGACATTTAATTAAATTCTATGACATTGTAATTTTGTGACTACTGAGTTAATAACTTATTAATAAACATTTCATATTTTAAATATAGATTAGTATTTACACTTAAAATTAAAATTTCTAACTAAAATTTGGCGTCAAAACATTCACCTGCGTCGCTGCCGTCTAAAACTGAGCCCAAAAGACTGGCGGCATTTATTATTTATTTATTTCGCTTTAATTAGTCTCTACACTTACAGTACGAACCAACATTATTACACACTTCTATTCTTGTTATACTGCTTATTGATGAAAGTAGTTGTTTCATTTTGATCCTTAAACAATACACTTTAGGAAATTTGCATGCGAAATTACTTGGAAAGTTTTTGTACTTATAAAGTATAACAGAAAAAACGCATAACCTGAAAAGGGGTCATTGTATTCATCATTATGAAAAACGTTTACTATGGGATCAACATTAAAATCGCGAAAAAAAAGTCGTCCATACATTTATGTGCGCATAACTCGATAAAATGCATAGCTATTTGATTTAACACGATTTCTGGGTTTGTTCCATAGTTCACAGTTTATATCATAATATCTACGATCTACGCACACTAGTATCTAGCCCTTAAGAGGGATCTGCAATGGTAGCCCGCCCGGTATTCTAATACATTTAAATAGTAACTTATATATATATATATATATATATATATTTCTTTGTGTTAATATCTAAATTTGCTTTGTATTTCTTTGCTAAAAGGGAAGCTCCAAAATCTAAAAACATTTTTATGTAAACTAATGAAGCAATAAAATATTTTGTATTTTTATGTTTTATAATTATGTAATGCGTACTTTTTAGTGTCGCAGATCATATTTAATCAAGTCAAGATCAAGACCAGACACAGACTTGCCAATTGAAAAAAACGGAAGAAAATTTGAATTCCGCGGACTACCACTACGCAATCACCTAAAGCAAACTTTTTAGAGTTTTCAAGTCTTCATCTTCCATAGTTTTTTACTATTTGTCGTCTACTCAGTAGTTGTAGTCCTCCCTTCCTAGCCATATCACATTTCTAACTTCTTTATTTTACAACCTATTTACCGTTTTTATTTGAAACATAACTAGGCATATGCTCCAATGACTAAATAATAATTATGCTATTTACTTAAACATACAAAGTTGCTCAATTATGTATAAAATTAAATTATCATTTTTTTAGTATATAAGGTCCCATTAAAAAAGATGGACAAACTTTTGGAAATCATTCAGACCACCAGAATAAGGCCAATGGAAAAATAATAATAAGAAAAACGCAATAAATACTATTAAAAAAAAAAGTTAACGAAAATACACTCAAAATGTTAGTTACCCAATGCATAAACACATCCATGTCTTTGTATCTCATAACTGTGATACTACAAATATGCAGGCGTCACGTGAATGCGTCAGAGATACATATACTTACCCATAATAAAATTAACGTGTATATTCTAGTGTGCCGAAAAAAATATTATTTTAGTACAAAATAAAATCACTTTAATCACTGTTTTTTTGGCTTGGATATCTTTGGGTAGACATAGTGAACGCTATGTTAAAATTTGTCCACCTAATTTAATGGGACCTTAAATATATATTTACTAATTGTAAATGTTTGAAGCCGTTTGTTCCATCACTGGTCTCACAATGCTGATTGGGAGATTGCGTCAGTAAGCTTCTGTCTGGCAACATCGCTGATATGAACCTTATCCCTTAGTGTGGGGTATCGTTGGACAAGACGTTAAAAATATTTCGGGTGTGCGAAAACCATTATTCCAGGTTAATATTTTGCAAACGGATCCTCGTTTGCAAAATATTAAGCTTTGAAGTGCAATCTTTTGTTAAGAGTCAGATTTTTGGAGACGTGAAAAAAATCATGGTAGTAGCATTTACAATGCTGCCAGGGTTGCGGAATCTGTTCGAAAGAGTCACCGCGGCCCTGGAACGCAAAGGGCTTTAGAAGGAACACGGATGGGTTTTAGTCAGTAAGAGTCTGAGACGCCCTTCCGCTCCACCCAGAGCGGAAGAAGTCATTTGATGATTTCCCATCCTTAAAAAAAAAAAAAAAAAAGCATTTACAATGGATTTAAAAGAAAAACTATCACAGCTAAGTAGGCTTCACAAGTTAACGTTATTAATGGTCGACTAACCTATACATGTACTTGGAGAAGGCAAATTTCGTACAAATCCCTATGTGGGCCCGTTTTTGACGTTTTTAACCGTTAAACCGTAAACTCGATTTATAGAATCAAACAAAATGTAACATTCCCGATAAGAACTTGTCCGGGATTTTCTTTTAATGAACGGTACACAGAATATTTGTGTTTGTAATTTGTCTGGAATCTTGAATGGAAATTCCCTATCTTTCAAGTTATACTCAAACGCAATGTACTCACACACATTTCTTATGTTCTCATTACTTAAAACTTCCGGGAACGAGCTCTTTCATGTGAGCTTATGCCCAATTAAATTGGTTGAGTTGAAGAGAGTGAACTTGACTTTCAATACTGGGAAGCAGCGTCCTCTAGTGAAATTTTGATACCAACTCATGGTCTAATTTATCTTTAAATAGCAAGACTAAGGACTGAATAATTTAGTCACTGACGCAATATGATTCTTATGGTTACTCAGTTTAATAAAAGGGGTATGATATTATATATAAATATGAGAAATATTAGCATTCCAACACCCACAGGGGTTGTTACGAGTTTATTATACCCGAGACCACATTGAAATTTGATATGACACAGGATTAATTCTACCATTATTAATAGAATTATAAATAGCGGGTGTTATTCATGAGTTTATTTTTAACAAAACCAGTGTGTCATATTGCGTGTGTATCCTTCTTCCTGCTTTATTTATAAATATGGAAGTGGGTTGGTTTGGTGGTTTAAGTGTAAACCGTAGCCTGGGCATAGGAAACTACTATAATCTAATCCAAATCAGCCCGTTAGGTTCCACTGCTAAGCGAAGGCTACCCTCCTCCTTTTTAGGGTTCCGTACTCGAAGGGTAACCAACGGAACCCTATTACTAAGTCTCCGCTGTCTGTCCGTCCATCCGTTCGTTCGTCTGTCCGTCAGTGGGCTGTATCTCATGAACCGTAATAGGTAGACAGTTGAAATTTTGTGTATTTCTGTTGCCGCTTTAACAAAAAATAATAAAAATGAAATAAAATTAAAGGGGACTTCCATAAAAGAAACGTGTTGTTTTCGGTTTATGGTACGGAACCCTTAGTGTGAGAGTCCGACTCGCACTTGGCTAGTTTTGCACATAATTATGTCTGTCCTCTGCCAAGGAAACTAAAAATAAAAATATTTCTCTTTTAGTCGCTTTATCCCGGTAGCTAGTATATTTTCATAAAACAAATTTTCGGGTGTAATTGCTATTGAAAGCGGCTTCAAAATAAATTGTTTTCAAAGTTGTGGTCTTGAATTTTTAAATGAAAACATTTGATTACGAAACATTGTTGCGAAATGTGAAAAGATTTTGTTTAAATTGCCTTTTAAAGAACACTGACTCACCGCAAAAGCTTAAAATAAACATTTAAAAGGGCGAAGGAGCTTCTCACACATTTTTAAAGGCGTGATTGTGTTGTTTTGTTTTTGTATTAAACCCATGTTTATTTTAATTAAAATATGGGCTACACTACGGCAAGAGGATAAGTCGCAAAAAAGATACAAAGATCAGAAAACCTTTTTCTAATCAAATGTTTTACAGCTATAGTAGGCGCCAGATAAATGTGGAATAAAGTACATTGACCTTTCCCTAATAACTGTTCATAGGTACCTGAACAATTAAATATGAATCGTTTTTCATTATTAGACAATGTTAAGGATCACGAGAGATAATGATTCGGGACAGCTTTGTGTCATTAATTCCGTTTTTCAAATTAAAAATGTCAATAATTGTAGGTGGGTCAATGACCGTTATTCCACGATTATCTGGCGCCTACTATAGGTAGATACTTATTTCTTTAAAAAGACTTGTCATCATTTCTTGTCATATCGTTGCATTTTTGCATCACGCCAATCTTTGGCAGCTTTAAGTCAAAATGTAACATGTTTTATTTTAGTGCAACTCATCTCAATTTGATTATTTATTTAGTTATTTAAACTATTATGTTCATTAGTGGTACATAGGCGGACTTAATGCAACACGCTGTTTTCTACATTCTTATATTTATATCTTTATTTGAACGACATTTTTTCTTTTTAACCGACTACAAAAAAGGATGTCATTAACTCGAATGTTTAAATATATATTTTTTTTTATATGTGTTCGGGCAAAACTCAGTCATAATAGATAGGTATGTATAGAATTGGATTTACAAAATTCTTTTTTGTTCGAAAGATATATATTCCGAATTGGTCCTATTTAAATTTCGTAAAGATCTGAGGAAGGATTTTGGGGATAAATTCAAATAATTAATTTTTTACAAAAAAATATAACCGACTTCCAAATACAAACCAAAAAAAAAATTTTTTTTAAAGTTGTCTGATAGAAATCCAGTCTGCAGCGCCATTACATCGTTAGCACTCTAGGTTACTTAAGAAGTTATCTCAAGAATACTCATACAAAAAACCTTTTACAGAAAAGTACCATCAGTCAGACCACAGTAGAGTGATGCTGAGGAGATCAGACCAGAGACCGCTAGCCAGAGCCAGGAGAAGAACGCTCAGGATGACTGTCACCATAGTGACGGTTTTCGCTTGCTGCTGGCTGCCGTACGCTACTATGACTTTATGGTAAGTGCTCAGAACTAATATTTTCTAGATCGTGGCTAAATAATGTCAGCCACACTTTTTGACTTCAATCCGTAGATGGGTGACAATCTTAGCATACCGGGAGAAATTTCGGCATGCTTTGGAAATCATTCTGAGCCGTGGGTTCCGGCTGTTATTTGAACATCTTTGACAATCGTTATGGGTAATCAGAAGCCAGAAAGTCTGACACAAGTCTTGCCAAAGAGTATGTTGTTACCCCATATACTCTTTGGCAAGAGTATATTGTTAACCCATATACTCTTTGGTAAGAGTGTCTTGTTACCCCATATACTCTTTGGCAAGAGTATATTGTTACCCCATATACTCTATGGCAAGAGTATCTTTTTACCCCATATACTCTTCGGCAAGAGTATCATGTTACCTCATATACTCTTTGGCAAGACTGATTTGTGGAGGTCAGATCGGCAGTCGTTGCATGTAAAATACTAGTAGGAACTCAACTGCATCCACTTAGACTGAAAGCTGACCTCAACAAAGCTGGGAACAGGCTAGGCAGGATTCCTCTGAACATAGTCACATAATGGCACTATCTCACCGACCTACTCTGTTTATTTAACGGTCAAATAAATCAACGGAGCTTTGTAGGTTTTATTGCATTGGTTAATTACCGTTCAAATTGCCGCGACCTGCCGTGTGATGAACCATCTCCTACAAAGTGTGTACTTACTAGCGAATTTTATTGATTGATTGACATTTATATGGTAGGCGCCTGATAAATTTGCAATACAACTTTCTGCCCTTTCCTTAATTTTTCTGCATAGGTACCCGGACATTAAATTATTAATCATTTTATCATTACTAGAAAAGTAAAGGATTACGATAGATGTCGATTCAGGACAGCTTTATCTCATTATTTCAGTTTTCAGAATTAAGGTGAATGTAGGTGGGTCAATGACCGTTATTGCACGTTTATCTGGTGTCGACCATAGACTTCCGTAAATACAAATGCAAAACAAAACCCTTACAGGATCACTCGTTTGTCTGTCTGTCTGCTCGTTTGTCACAGCCAATTTGCTCTGAATCTACTGTTCCAGATTTAGTTCAAATTTGGTATATATGAACCCGAAGACGGTGGCGGACCATAAATAAATACATCTTAGATATGGGGTTACTTTTTGGAGAAAATCATACTATAGTTGTGTTTGCTTATTGATTTTATCTTGAGTTCAGGGTACGCAAATATTAAATCACCCGGTATTTAAGATAATGTGCCGTATTAAATATTGGGTTTATCTATCTAAGCTTCTTTTCCAAGAAAAGATGACGTGGTTGGCGCGATGTATCAAAGCAAATTGTAGGGTTTCGTGTTCGTCGTCACTAGTCCGGTCTTTACGGTTCTCTGAGAGTTGAATTACTAACGTCATAACATTATACGTAAGTACGGGGTTTCTAGTAGCTCAGGATGCGATAGTGTAATCTAGGCATCATATTTATAATAATTAAGCCACCGTTGAACCTTGGTGGAAAATTGTTTATTTGTTTCTAGAAAGTTTATTGAAAATTTCCCGGGATGCTACATTATTAAAAAAAAAAAAAACAGTGCTATAATTGACTCGCGTTTGCCATTATCTCACCTGATGGTTATCGGTGGAACGCGCTAGCCTAAAACTAATCTATTCACTCTGAACTTAAGGACACCCATGTTATAGCTATCAGGAAGACAGTTTCCGGCAGCTCATTGAATAGTTACCAGAAACCCCGTGTTACCACAGTGTCTCCAGATGAAAGTCTTTGAGCAGTGCGTGTTGCCAGTGATGAATTATGGAATCGAAACGTGGTCGCTCACAATGGGCCTCATCAGAAGGCTTAAAGACACCCAAATGGCAATGGAGAGGGCAATGCTCGGAGTTTCCTTGCGTGATCGAATCAGGAATGATGATATCCGCAAGAGAACCAAGGTTACCGACATAGCCCGAAGTATCGCCAAACTGAGACGAACACTATCGCAAAATTAATGTGGTAAATTGTCAAGCGAGAGAAAACTGTTACACAACAATACCACGCCTAAACCAAACCAACAACGAATCAATCAATCTATCGCAACAGTTTTGGCGTGGTGGTAATTTTGCGATAATTAACGCTCCAGAAATTGGCCATTAGTGAATCATGCGAAAATAGGTAACTTTCTTAAATCTACTTGGGTGTAAAGAACTTTATTTCTCATAAAAACTTCGCTTATGATGAGATACTTAAGTGATTATAAATTAGTAGTATTTTATTATTTACTAGCGGACGTCACGCGGTTTCACCCACTTAGTTCCCGTTCCCGTGGAAGTACGGAGATAAAATATAGCCAATGTTACTCGCTGATAATGTAGCTATCCATTGCTGCAAGAATTTGCGGACACTTCGGGGAGGCCTATGTCCAGCAGTGGATGTCTTTCGGCTGATACATGATTTTCGTTTCAGAAACTGATGGGAATGTACGGATGTAAATCTGAATTAATGACCATTTGACCAATCTATATCTATGTTATATCTAATATAGTCTTTTGGGCTCACTTCCAGTCGATAGCGATGTGGACGAATTTTTTGACTCCATATTTTAGTTAGGAGTTTTTATTTTTATTTTAAGTGTATATAGTTAGATTAGTATTTAAAATATGAAATCCTCATTTGATTAAAATTTTGTTATCCGTAGTCTGTTGAATTTGAAACTCTCTTTCCTTACCTCATTTTCATAACCTTGAAATAATAATTGGAGATATTTGGGTTTATTGATTTTTCGGAAATAATAGATCACTCTTTTACACCCATTAAGTACAGTTTTAGGGGTGGGTGGATTTTAATGCTTGCTTCAATCAACTTGAAAATTAAAATAAACTATCTCAAAGTGAAATAATGGAAACATTAACCGAATTTTTCATAATCAAAACCCGTCGGAGCTAAAAGTGATGGCAAAGTTGTAGTAGGAACTATCCAGGGCTACTTCGGACACAATACGCAAACTTTACTTATAGCAAGATAATTAAAAATAAACAGACACGTATTGTTTTGTTTAACCATGTTTTGAACAAAAATATCAAATGTAATAACGAAAAAACTTAGTCACTGTTTTCGATATTTGACAAATGATGCAAATTGTTAAAAAATAATAAAATAACAAAAGTATGGATTCTTATTTTCGTGCGATATATAAACGATACTGAGGAGCTCGTGGCTAAAGAATATCAGCCGCACGGGTTGATCAAGGTTAAGCAACGCTTGCCAAGGTTGGTCTGTGGATGGGTGACCATCTTAATATAGTTTCCTCCGTGCCTTGGGAAGCATGTTAAGCCGTTGGTCCCGGCTGTCATTTGTAGATTTTTGGCAATTGTTACGGATTGTCAGAAGCCATTAAATCTCGACTCCAGTCTTGCCATGAAGTACTGTGTTACCCAGTTAATAGGTTTTAGAGCTCTGGTAGGTAGCCGCTTTACAAAAATACTGGTATTCAGCTGAATCCGGTTTGACTGGAAGCCGACCCCCAATAGTATTGGGAAAAGGCTAGGCAGTTGATGATATAAACGATACTGATTGCATTGAAGAAAATGCGCATTGTCTCCGAAGTAACCTTCTAATTATATACAACGTCTCCACATACATAGAATCAAGACGCGTTGGAGCCCCATGCAACAGCTAGTCATAAATATCAATTAGAAAGTTCCATTGATTTTGACTATTGTTCATCTATCGGAATCGCCTCAATTGACTTTTCAGTAAATTCACTTCAAAAATTATTGGAGAAGCCGTTGTTTCAGTGATATTATTTTAAACTAGTTGCCGCCCGCGGCTCTGCCCGCATGATGGTCGAAAATTATCCCAAAGGAACATATACTCGGGATAAAAAGTATCCTATATGTTATTCCAGGCTATAATCTACCACTGTGCCAAATTTCATTAAAATCCATTCAGTACTTTTTGCGTAAGAGAGTAACAAACATCCATCCGTCCATCCATACTTACAAACTTTCGCGTTTATAATATTAGTAGGATTCTGCCTTTCGTCCCAAGTTTGTTTGTTAACATAGTTCTTTATTTGCTTTGACAATAGTAATAGGTAACAGTATTGTTTTATTACTATTGTTATTTTTTTATTTATTGGTGTTCTTTTTGCTACATTTTACATGAGATCTTAATAATAAATACCTACCAAAAATCCACCTAAAAGGTGTACTCTTTCACATACTCGTAGTTAGTAATTATCATAAAAAAGAATAATAAAATAAAATAATTGCAACAAAACACAACATAACTTAAGACAGGAAAAAAACAAGCAAAACATTAACCATTGAGTATACATATTAATAATGAATGAAAATAAAGATAATAATACAATGTCAAAATTAAATAAATGACAATGTACACCTACCACAATATAGTCTTTATAACCCAAAGGTTGACTGGTAGAGAATGCCTTGATGCATTAAGTCCGCCCATGTACCACTATTGTACATAAAGTTTAAATAAATAAATAAATAATAAACCTACAATTTATCATTAAGGAATTCGTCAACAGTAGATATAATAAGTATGATTCGTGGCATATAATAGCCAATAGCTTCAGGCTTCGAATTCATTAGTGTGGAGGGGAGCAGAAAAGTGCGGAACTGCTAAAACATTAGTAATTTCAGATAATTAATATGGAGAAATTAATTATCTGAAACTTTCTTTCTGTATGGTGTCGGATGTAAAAGCACGCAAGCACCACCCCATCACTTCCTGTGGGTGTCGTAAGAGGCGAATTAGGGACTCACCAGAAAATGGGCAGCAGCATTCTCTGTGCTTCTGTGCATTGCAAACCCGCCCTCCCCTTGGAGGATGCCTATGTGCCAGCAGTGAACGTCTTTCGGCTGGTATGATGATGATGAACTTCTCCCATTTGCTCTGATTACTAAAACGCGAAATATGGCATGGCTTCTGGGGCGCGGAGAATCCTGACATGTTTTCTACTAATCTTATCCTATTTGACTTACCAATTTCATATCACTAGCTGTTCACGCGGCTTCGCTCGTTTTAATATAAATTTCATCAATACGTGAGCTGCATGATACTCCCAACCGCAAGGGCACATTCAAAGACAAATAAAATAATACATACTCAGTAAATGGTAGTTTAAGGTTGTATAGTACTGACACATGTGCTGTTAATACATAAAATTATGTAATACTAAAGAAATCAAGTTTATACAATGAAAATAAAGTCTCACAACCTTCAGTGGGTTCAACAAACAACAACAACAACAACATTGAGCCAAGCAGAGCATTATCCAATAAATTCCGCTTTTTGCTTTCAACATCTTTTCTAGCGTCTAGCGTCGATCCACGTTAATCCACAAATAAATTGTTGCTTTACTTTGTACCCACGATATTCTTTTATTTGCCTTGCTCATTAGAACCCATCAAAACAGCCAACCTTTATTTGGTCGAAACAAGACTGGTCTACAGTTGCCAGACAGGAAAATGTTTAATTAAATCGTATCTTTGGATAGAAACGCTTATCTCACAAAATAAATATTGTATGATTTCTATAATTATATATAATTCTAGGTGACTGCGATCGCCAAAACCGCAAATCTCAATGTATTTTTAAACACCAAATTGGGTCTTAGTGAACAACTTTTTCTAAACGTTCTAGATCCATAGTTATTTTAGAATTACGGTACCTCCAAACAATTGTTTTCGTTGGTAAATTTCCAATGGGAAAAGTACCTTTACATAAAGGGTCATATCATGCAACTGAATTTTCCTATAAATAGTTATTTACAAGTTACAACTGGTTGAGCTGAAATATTGCATGCACGATTACTTTGCATGCCGTGCGCGGTAAGCTAAGTGAAATTATTGTACATGTAATATGACGAACTCCCAAATAATGCGGACCTATTTTTATATACCCCATGATATGGATATCAAACCAAAGAGTTTATATAAAGAAATAAAAAAAAAAGTTGAGTGAGAACGAAAAGTTTTTAAGAATAATTTTAATTATTATTTAAGTCACCATTCACGCAATTTTCTTTCTTTCGGTTTTAGACACAAATTGAAATCAACTTTTTGTTGAACGACCAAAAAATTAATTAGTCAGCTCGACAGCCAAGAATAGGGTATATTACTGAGTAAAAAAATATGATTCTATTTAGTCCCTCAGTTACATTATCGAACAATATTGGACACGTATTTTTTGCTTTATCAAATTAAACGTATCAGAGATCATGAGCGGGGCTTGTGACGTCACGTTTTAAGTAAAACGTGTGTGAGCTTTCGACGCACTGTATCGTCTTCATTTTTTGTTTACGGGGAAAAAGAAAAAATACATGACCATTATTTTTTGAAAATCTGTCTGACGGACTAATTAGATTTGTTTAGTCATCTACCTTTTCACACAAAGGACACATGCTTTTTTGTTGTTTTAAGACGCAACTAATTAAGAAATTCTGAAGGATGTCTGGCTCTGTCTGGATTCTTAAAATCTGTTACGCAAACCATGTGTGAAAGAGGGTAACGTTTAAAGTTTATAGACAAAGAAAAACATAACCTTAAAACCAACGTTTTCTTCTGAATTTACATTGTGGTGAGTTTTGGTAGACTCATTTGTTTCAATTTGTTTTGAATTGTGGAATGCTTTTCTGAGTAATATTTGCCTGTTCACTAAACTATATTATAAAAGACATTTTTTTTTGTTCTAAGAAATCGCGTAACAAAACGTAAACAATTATCACACAGTGACAAGCAAACGAGGAAAAAGAAAATCTCTTTTACCGCTTTTGTTTGTCTGTTTGTTAACAGTTTATAGGATTTGGATGAAACGTGGCTCATTGGTAGACCATGTCCCAGAATATTCATCCTGGGAAAAAATATCTCAAGGAATGTGTCCTTGAGATAATTTTTACTATGTATCTATCACATAGGCGAAATCTGCTGGCAGAAGTTAGTATGATCTTAACTTATATATAAAAAAAAAAACATGCGGAGCAGTCTTTGGGAACTGCCGATAGAAGTGAAAACTAAGTAACTTGTGAATTGTATCGTCGAGCTACATATGGTTCACCCAAATAGTACACATATATTTTTTTTACTTTTTTTTCTAACTTATGAAAAAAAAATGCCCCACACGAGGAATTTCTCCTGTATCGTGGGTGCATTTACAAACATAGAAACTCACATACACAAATAGCCAGACCCGGAACAACTATCTGTAGGCCATACAAATACTTGATCCGTGCGGGAATCGAACTCACGACACGCACCGCAGCAGCCAATATACATATAGCTCATGGAAAGCGTTCGGTGACGATGACGCGAGTTCCATGATTTTTGTTCACCCAAAAAGTGCACAACGCGCCTAAAGAAGTTTTTACTTAAGAAATGAAGTAAGCGATGAAAATTTATTTCCTCAGAATTCAGGGCCGAAAAATACCTTTAGTTAAATTACATTTATGTCTGCGTGGCAAAAACTTCTTACCGAATAAAACTCCGTTATTAATGAACTTCAGCAAGTTCACTTTTGAATAATTTTCTTTGTAATCTGACTGTGAAGGATGAATACTGATTAGAATGTTTACAACCTCTCATAGTTTGGAAGGTGTTATTATGAATTGGGATTTGTAGAGCAAAGAAATTGATTGTAATAGTATCGATCGTATTTTTTGTACCGTTCGTTGGTATTTGCTGTTTGGCGTTCCAATATGACAATAAGCTAAAAAATTCAATTAAATCGTTTATAAATTAATATTTTTTACGCTTCTTCTTTTTTATTAGAGATGGGTTTGTTCTTGACTCTAGTCTAGGTCATAGATGACAGAGACGAAGTCGCCGATGGAGCGAGCTTATCCAGAAGAAGCCTGTTCACTGTTCATGCGTTCGGAAACCCAGACGCAGACAGAGAGTTCCACTCCTTTGCTGTGCGCATTATAAAAGACGTTTGGAAACGATTAGTGCGAATTGGTGGAATTCCAACAGGGTAGGGATGGTAACTTGCAGTGCGTTTGGATGTCCGCTGGTTGAAGGGATAAGGTCGTGGAGTTCCTGGACACTCTTCCCGAAGTATAATCTGTAGAAGACCGACAAGCAGGCAACCTTGCGGCGACGAGCCTCTTAGCTCTGCGTTCCACCGGGTCAAGCGCGGCAAGTTGGTATGCAGCTGATCCATCCCAAAGGTGGCTGCGATACTCCATGCAGGATCGAACTTGTGCTTTGTAAAGGGTTGGAAGATGTCCAGGCGTGAAGTATCGCTTCACTCTATTTAGGATGCCTAGCGTTTTGGCCGCAGTTTGGGCTTTGTGCTCAATGGTGGCGCTAAGTTGAGACTGGTGTCAATTCCATATGTCCGTCGCCCCCCACTCATCCGGACCCGAGGTGGGGGTGAGGGTAATCACGTTTATGAATAGTTAACAGTAATTCAATTCAATTAGAATATAAGAATCAAATCAAATACTATGCTGATTTATTATGACTGTATTAGATTGTTGACCTGAAAAATAATTATGAGGATAAAAGTGAGCATAAGCGTTTTGTTCAATTGCGTACAACGGAACGTGATTTGTCATCGACCCACGCCATCGATTGACAGCCGGCAGGCTGCAATCCACAGAGTACTATAATATAAAAAGGAATACTGCAATCATTCGCTTCACTTTCTTGTTGTGAATACGTACTGTTTTATTTTGGATTTCATTTTGACATCGATGTATTTTTTTGGCTAATTCTCTGAGTAAAATCGAAATAAATAGAAAAGAGATCGCTAATTAACGTCCTCGCTTATCGCTAACCATTGGCTAACTACACTTTTAGGCTACGACGTAATTGGGTAAACATATGTTGATCCTAACCTCAAAAGTATTTTTGACGTTATTATTTAAAATCGTGGCTATTTACACATGTTTTGTAAATGAGATGGTGTTTACGACATAAAATCAAACCAATCTAAGTATATTTTATTTTGGGACACGAAAAATTAAAGCCTAGTCCAGCTCCTACAGAAATTTGGCCATTGTTCTTTGCGTGTCTGTATTATTATTATATTTGTTCAATTCACGAGCACTTGCCTGATAAGCTAATATAAATTGAATAAACCTTAATGTTACAGGTAGAGGGTCCAAATTCGTTTGTTTTTAGGGTGGGTCAGATAATGTTGATAACCGACTGTACCCCAAAAAATAGGAGTTAGGAGTTAGGACTTCAGCAACCAATTCAAATCAAATCTTACTACTTGCTGTCTTAGGATTTTTATACATGTCACCGGAAAATTGCAAACGCCGTGAGATTGTAAAATATCGCATGAAATATTGTTAACTGTTTTTTCTTAATAAGACACGGAGATATTGGAAAGTATTGAATTTTGTATGGGATTTATTGAATACAAAACGTTTTTTTCACAAAATATCGAGAATTTATAATCTAATAAAGATGTATTACAATGTTACGGAGTCTGCAATTTTCCGGTGACATACATATGTAAGTCATGGTCATAAACTGTCCTTGCGTTTCGTTTTCACATAGTCCTGACTTTTTCAAATCGCACTTGGTAGACTTAGTCTTATTTTCCAGCCTTTAGCCATCATTCCAGTACTTTAACTGTCATTTAAATTACCTACTTAATTTTAATTTAAACTGAATGTTTGTCAGACTGTTAAATGTCTTTTGGCACCTTTATCTGCTCCGTGTTTGACATGAAGATTTTTGAAGGTCGTCACAATCTGGCTCTAGAGATACAATTATATTTGGTGTTTCGAGCGAAAGTTCTTGCGTAACTTACTCTTATTCGTCTGTTAGAAGCTTTGTGCGAAGACCTTTTCATTCCTTATTGAAACTAATATATATTGGGACTTGATATACAAAGTGGGCAGGGCGCGCGGCGTGCGCGCGGACAGGGCGTTATAAAATGTATGTCGTCAAAGGAACGTTAATATATGTACTTAACGCGTCGTCGGCGTAGTCACGGGCGCGCGGACAGACGCCATTCATTTTCGTCACAGCGCCCCGTTAACCACTAACCAACCAATGGCGTTAAGACAAATAGCGTTAAAGGACAGATAAACAACCGATTAAAACCTGAGAAAAACCTCAGAAACCGGGCATTAATGAGGTAAAGTGGTTTGTTCATTTTCTTATGTGTGTAAAGTAATCTCTGTAAGTATTGATATTATTGAGCTACATCGCTATGTAGCTTTTAATACTTGTATCAGTATAGAAATATGCGGAACAGGGAGTAAAGTCCCGCACACCTCAATTGAAATGAGAGGCTCCTCCTACCAGGCGGTTGTTGTGTCTGGTGGGCAACTGCCCAATAGTTAATATTTGGACTGTTTTATATGTTCAAATCGCACGGAGAACTTCGCTTGCGCGATGCAGGATTTCATTTTTAGTTCGTCGTAGATGGCACTGCGGTTATTTTTGTTGCCGTACAAATTTCGCTTGTTATTTTTTTTTCAGGTAGTGGCATTGATGCCGCTACAAGCTACACCGCTATGTAGCTTTCCGAATACTGGAATAAAAATCAGATTATGACAGGTGGAAAAGTGCGTGGGTTCTATGGAATAAGGCTCAGGGAAAATAAAATCAAATTCTTACGAAATCTTCCTTTCGACTTTCCAATGTTTATCTAGAAATGAATCTTAATAGTAAGTAGAATGATAAGCAAAGGTATTCTACATACTATTTCAAACATCTATTTTATCTTAAAATATGTTAAATAAAATCAAGCACAGCCGAAACTACAGGTCGTAAAAGCTGGCATGTAGCTTACCTACACTCCGTAGGGGAGCACTAAAAGAGGATTTTCCGAAATTTGTACGGGAACGGGAAAAAACGGGATTTGCGCGTACAAAGTCGAGGGCAAAAGCAAGTTGTTTTATATTTTGTTATGTTCGCCTCGAAGCTCGTGGTTTAGGTTTTAAAAAAATGGTACAATCAAATTCTTTCAGTAAGTACGAAGTTCACACAGTGACTATCGCGACCCAGCGCTGGGCACGCCACGATTGCGGCGGTAAGGCCCTTCTTTGAGGAGTGGCTGGAGAGGCGCCACGGCGTCCTCACCTTCCGCCTGACGCAGGTATTTACCGGACACGACTGTTTCTTAAGGCACCTGTTTCGGATTCGGTGGGAGTACACGCCCGGTTGTCACCACTGTGTGGATCGCGGTGGAGCATACGGTGGAGGTCTGCCCTGCTTGGGCGGAGCACCGCCGTGTCCTCATCGAGGCGATTGGCGGCGGCGACCTCTCGCGTCTGGCCCTGGTTGAATCCATGGTCCGGAGCGAGGAGGCTTGGTAAGCGGTCACCTCCTTCTGCGAAGCAGTCATGCTAGCGAAGTAGGAGGCGGGCCGCGCGAGGGAAAGGCAAGGCCTTCGCCCCAACCGTCGCTACAGGAGAAGACGCCCCGGGCGTCGGGAGTCGCAGGGCGATCCCCGGCCACCATAGGCGCGGGCCTGCGGATGGCGAGCGTTGGGTGGCTCGCTGTCCGATCACCACCAGGCCCGGGTCGATGGCGCGTTGTGTTTCACGCACGCCTCAAGGAGATGTCAGCAGAGAAGACGGGGCCCGCTAGGGCCAGAGCCTGCCAGGGTTGCGGAATTTGTTCGAAAGAGTCACCGCGGCCCTGGAACGCAAAGGGCTTAAGAAGGAACACGGATGGGTTTTAGTCAGTAAGAGTCTGACACGCCCTTCCGCTCCACCCAGAGCGGAAGAAGTCATTTGATGATTTCACATCCTTAAAAAAAAAGCCTCTTTGAGGCGCGCGTGAAACACACCGCGCCGTCGAAAAAATCATCTACAAACTGTAGACTTGCTATAACATAAAAATCTTTCCATCGAAGAATAAATTACTTGGTTATTTTAAGAATGCATTTGAATACCGAAGTCTTTTCCGTTCTTAAAGTTTTCCTGTCTTTTGTCGGTCTCTGCATTGTTAAGGCACCAAAGACAACAGGGAATTTGAATACCCAATTGCGATACTTTGATCTTTGACTTGCGTGGTTCTTTTTTGTTTCCATTTTCTTGAATTGAATAACTATTTTGTTAATTTTTGAGTTGGTATACAGAAATGACATGCAATCTTTTATTGCAATGCATTTCTTTAAACGGAGGACGGATTTGGCCGTAGTCACAGTAAAATTTAAAGAAATGATCTCGTTATAACCCAGGGACCTGTCTTGGGACCCAAAATTGTCCCACGGGACTGTATCACCAGGATAAAACGGATCCTGTGTCCTTATCCGGGCTACGGTCTACTTACGTGTTTTTCTATTGAAATTTGTACAGTCGTTAAGGCGAGATTTCTTGATTAACAAAAATCTAGGTAAACGGACTTTTACATTTATAATATTAGTTTGGAGGATAGTTTTGTTTGAGTTCAATACTATTTATTCAGTTACAATAGGTATAAATTGCGTTCTAATAGAAACAGCATAAAACATAAACATTAAAATTAAAAGTAAACACAATAATATTTAGATAGTAAATAGTAAATAATTACATGCAAGCATATTAACAATAACATAAACAATTTCCAAGAACAAGTACAATAACATCACAATAAAAATTATTCGACCAAAAATCTTCTACTTCACAAAATTTTGCTTATGTGAAACCTTTTGATCTAAATATAGTCTTCAATATTATATACTAGGAATAAAATAAAAGACCTCATATAAAAAACACCACAGACCCTATAAAAATAAATCATAAAATATGTATGAGAATCAGGAATATCTTTGTTTATGGTCTTATTATTTTCTTAGAACATGCGACCTCACGATTTTACTGTTATAAGGGTGAACGGATTACATTGTCTTTTGTATAGTTTGTGCCAAATATTGTATCAAGAACTTCGAGCTACTGTAGATTCTGCATAATAATGTTCAAAACATTTTAAACCCGATTCTTATTTTAAAAAACTGGCCACCTTTTTAAATTAACTTTAAGTAGATCCCTACTTAAAGTTAATTTAAAAAAGTGGCCAGTAATCATGATCATCTGGAGACGGTCGTCTCCTTAAACTAGGTAACTGATGACTAAAAACCTGCAACATCTGACGCTGACGTCAATGTAACTTTTGGCGCGAAACATATGCGTTTTGACAGTTAACTACATCTGACGCCTCAGTGCTGCCGCAAACATATTGTATCTATTTGAGTTAAAACAGCAGTTCAAAATCATCAATTAGCATCTTCAAATCCTCCACAAAATTAACCACTTCTTTTTCTTCAGGTACATGCTAGATCGGAAGTCGGCAGTCCACGTCTCCGCAAGGGTGCAAGACCTGTTCTTCATCATGGCAGTTTCGAACTCCTGCATGGATCCCCTGGTCTACGGCTCCTATATCATCGACCCGAGAACGTTGAAGAGGACTATTAGGAAGATATTTTGCATACATGTCAGTCCTTCGGAAATACCAGGTGAGATTTTTTTCCTAATATGATATGGTATTAGCATAGACCGATGACCTGGTGAGGATCGAGGGAGTCCGCTGGATACGAGGAGCACCTTTCATCGCACATTGCCAGGTGCTCTGCCCAGCTCCATTTGAGTTCCATAATTCCTGTTCAAATGTCGACACCTTCGTATGATGAGTGTGTACCTACTCATCATACTTATTAATGAACCCAAGAAATCTTTGACTTTACTTTTTGTTAACTTCCCCTTGATCATATGAATAATGTATTTCTATTCATTCAGCCTAGTATGAATACTTATTTATTTAAAACCTTTTTTTGCAAGAACGCCTCCTTATCAAAATCCTCCTATTCTCATATCGTCCTTTTAGCAGATCGTCCTACAAAGAGAATGGGTCATTTGTTTCCACTTGGCATTACTATTATTATTTTTGCATTTTTCATGTCAATATTTAATTTATCAAAATTTGAACTTTAATGTTATTTATTATGGAGGACTTATTATAAATGAAACACCTGTACCAATTACCCATGTTTGCAAATGAATAAATAATAATTATGATAATGATTACTACACATAAATACAAGATTTAAAATGTTTAAAGTAAATACTGACAGATATTTTTTCACGATTTTTTTCGCAATCAATTCATAAAATAGGGACGTTATTAATACTAGCTTCTACCCGCGACCTTGGCCGCATAGATTTCTTTAGAATTGGGTTCAGAGTGAAATAAAAAAAAAAATATTATCTTGCCAGCGGCTCCATCCGGAAATTCTTCTCCGTGAATCTGATGTCGTGGTGGTTTGTGAGTCTTTACCACTCAGAATGGTTCCAACGCCAAAAATACTTATTCATGATTCTGGTCTCCTGGTAGTTTGTGATTCTTTACCGCTCACGTTTACAGCCCTGGAAATACTTCTTGATTCCTGGTCTCCCGGTAGCTTGTGAGTCTTTGCAGCTATACATTTCAGCCCGTCTTCAAACTTCTACTTCTACGACAGCCTTTTTTTTTTACCAATCAAACATGAGATTGTCAAGGGGTGTCGCAGGTTGTGTCTATACCGGAGGTAGGTATATCTATTTCCGTTTTTAGTTTAAAATAAACTAAATATGAACCATGATAAAAAACCGATAGTAATAGTAACTTTTCAGCATAGCTGTACTTCGAAATTAAGACATATGACGTTCTGCTAATGAACGAATTGCAAATGGGAACCATTTGCTAATAGTACGTTTTGATATGGAGGCGCTCGAACAATTATAATTTCTACGTAGAATTCCTTTAGTAACACCTCCTTCGTTCCATTGTTCCGTTTCCGAACATTAAAACATCAAAAAGACCTGTGATTACAAATAAATAAGTACCTTGTTTATTACGTCCACTAAGAAAAAGAAACATGTATAAATTTGGTGTTCCAGAGTATATTATTTATGGCAAAAGATGAATTATGGATTGGTCTAGTAGTTTGAATACATCGTTGGCAATATTCGAAAGGGGTTTTAGTTTTAGTAACTAACTCATCAATGTAAAAAACGAAACCGATTCGGAAAAAGTTAATACATTTTGTAACGCGCACCGTTTCCGAACGTCTCAAAATACTTCACGCCACGCCGTTAAGTTGGCAGTGTGTGCGCCGCGAAGGCGCCAACAAAACAACCACGTCCGCCCGCCGGCCCGCGCCTCATTTCCTCTCTAGTTCTTTCCTTCTTTCCCGGGATAAACTATGAGACAGACGTACGCACTTGACCGCGTCCCGAACTTTTATCTCTGTAAACTTCCACTCTGTGTCAAACTGTTTTGGTAAAATTGCTGTAACTGTGTCATTGACAATAAACCATATTGTAAAACGAGTGTGTGAACGATTTTTTATGGTACGAACCCCTACAATTTTCATTTTAGCATGAAATAGTGTGTGTGTATATGTATGTATTTTGTTTTTATATATTTAATGTTTTTTTGGATGGGAATTCATCAAATAGCTTCATACACTCTTGGGGGAGCGGAAGGAAGTGTCAGACTAACTAATTAAAACCCATCCGTGTTGCTCCAAATGCTCTTTGCGGTCAAGGGTCACGGTAACGCTTTTGAACAAATTCCGCAACCCTGGCAGACCTCCACCGTATGCTCCACCGCAATCCACTCAGTGGTGACAACCGGGCGTGTACTCCCACCGAATCCGAAACAGGTGCCTTAAGAAAAAACCGTGTCCGATGAGTACCTGCGTCAGGCGGAAGGTGAGGACGCCGTGGCGTCTCTCTAGCCACTCCTCAAAGAGGGGACTTATTGCACAAAGAAGGCGTGCCCATTTTGTATATACCTGGTATTTAATTACTAAGTTCCAGTTCATAATTAAGCTGTATTTAAAAAATATAAAATAAAATATGTAGTCTAAATGAAACAGCAGATATATAATTTGTATATGTTTCAGAGTTCGTAGTAAAAGTTGTTTAAATTCATGAGCTTCAGCGCCTAAAATATTGCTAGTTAATTTAAAGTCAGCCTGTTTAGGCAGGGTCATAAAACATTGTTCTGACTTAAAGTGAGAACGATGTTTTAAATGTTAAACGTGTTTTCACCTAATTAGAATTAATGATATACCTTGGCTTAAACTATTTATTACACAGTGTCTACTCATACAAACGATATAGGTTCGACTTATGTGGTCCTCAGGGAATCAATGATAGAGTAGGTAGGTATTTTTTTATGTGTAACATCTTTCCTCTCGCTCTCCTGCAACTGTGGGGGTGATTTCGTGAAATGGGACGGAAGTGTGTAACAGGAAGCCGAAAAAGCGCGCGCTAATTGGTTTGACCAATGAGCGCGCGCAGTGGTCGAGTTGGCTGTCAGTTGGTACTTTTAATGTTAATGTTGCTTTTTACCAAGGTGAGACGTCAGATGTTACTCATCCTATGCGACTACTGTAAGGCTCGCTCGTTTTTTTATTATTTTTTTCATTTCTGTTATTCAAAAAGAAATGATAACGATTGAGAAAATTTCGGCATTACTACTCAACGTGGCAAAACTACCAGCCATTTTCCTATTGAGATTGATTCGGACGAATTTGTTGATATATATGTACAGGGTGTCCCAGAACTCAACGTCAAGCCGAAACGGGGTGACAGGATTGATCATAAACATCACGAGAAAAATCTGAAAAAAAAATCTATCCCATGCAGTTTGAAAATTATGGACATTTTAAGAAAAACTTAGATATTTGATCAAACTGTACCATTTTTCGGTTATTGCGGTTATTCTTTTTTATTTTTGTTCATTTGAACTTTGGAAACGTAATTCTAAATAACATTTTTTTCCCTACCTTGAGAAGAACATAAGTTGCAGAGCCTTTGTTGCAGCACGAGAACTACAACATGATGATAAAAAATCCTAGCTTTTTAACATTATGCTTATTTTATTTTAATTTTTATAATTCTATATTAATTAATGTAATTGGACCTGTGCCGTTTTAATTAACCACCTATAAATAAATAAATAAATAAATAAATAAATTTCTAGAATCCCAATAAAAAATAATGACACAATTGCCTCAAGTTTCCGAGAATTGAGACTATTTGTTAAACTACGAATTTAAAATTTTCAAGATTCGTCGACTTTGACAGGCCCCCTTTAAAAAAAATGTAATAGAGTGCCTTGGCAAGTGGCATTAAATTTCTAGGTTTTTCTTAAAATGCCCATAATTTTCAAACTGTGTGGGATGGATTTTTTTTCAGGTTTTTCTCGTGATGGATATGATCAATCCTGTCACCCCGTTTCGGCTTGACATTGAGTTCTGGGACACCCTGTATATACAGGGTCATTTTTTCAAGTGTGCATGGATGGCCAAATCCGAATCTATTAGGCATAGCAAGCACATTCAAAGGATTTTCGAGTCATTGCATTAGATTTTTGAAAGATCGGTATTCCTAGCCAGAAATCCAACGGGTTAATTAAAAAAAAAAAACTCCCCATCCAATTATTGCGCTACTAAGGATCAAATTCTGGGAAGTAATAAATAACACATGGAAAACTAAAGGAAAGCGGACATTTTTACATAATTCCTATAGTAATAAAACCTTGACTGATATTTTATTCAAAAATCCAACGGTGCAGTTGAAAATTTCCGGGCCAGATATTAATGGAAACTTTAACTGCGTCATAGATTTTTCAAAAACTTATCAATTGATTTAATATTTTTTCTAATTATATAGATATTCAATTTTATTTAATATACATATTATTTAATTTAATAATGTTTTGAAACATTTAATAATCATACATTGCTTAAAAGATCAAAGAAAAACAGATAGCGATGCCTTTCAATGCAATAGAACATAGAACTGAAAATAAAGTGTCAATCCTACTAATATTATAAATGTGATGTGAAAAATTCAGTATCTTTGGATGTTTGTGCCTCAATCACACAAAAAAGGCTGAAGGGATTTTAATGAAATTTAACACACATATTGTTCATGTCCTGTAATAACACATAGGCTACTTTTTATATGATAAATGGCATGGCATGAAGATTCACAAGTACAAGGAGACCAGAAATATCAAGTACTGCGTGACCAGAAACATGTCAAACTTTTTCCGGGGCTGGAATTGTGAGCGGTAAAGATTCACAATTACCAGGAGACCAGAAACATGTCAAGGTTTTTTCAAGGGTGCAATGTTGAGCGGTCAAGATTCACAATTGAACTAACACATATGCTACTTTTAATCCCGGTAAATTACATGGCTTAACGGAGTCTGAGGAGGTACAGAAAATTCAGAGCCCGGCTGGATGAGCGATAAAGACTTCACATGTACCCCGAAACCAGAAATATTTCGAAGTATTTCTGGGGCTTTCGAAGTATTGTGAGTCATCGAGATTCAAAATTAGCAGTAGACCAGAAACATGTTGAAGTAGTTTTTGGGGCTGGAATTGTGAGCGATCAAGATTAATAAGTACCAGGATGGACAAACTCAGTGGCGGCCAGCTTAAGATTTACGGAATCACTGGAGCAGGTGGATCATCGACGTAAACAACACGCTCAACATGTGGTGTCCCAGCGAGCTGCTGATGTGCCAATAAAATCAGTACAATTACACATTTTTCATTTTGAATTTCTCCCAGGCACCAGCTCTAAAGTTCACGCAGACAAAGTCGCGGGCAGAAGCTAGTGACAACTATATCGGAAAGAAATAATTAAAATAATAAAGTTCAAAGACAGAATTCAAAGAAACTTAGAAAATATGAAGTTAACGAGGCTAATTGAAACTTTTTAATCAAAGGAACTTATTCAGGCATGTCTTTGTTTTGCTTTTCAAGTTTTCTCGTGCTCTATAAACTTGATTTTAGTAACAGTTTGTTTAAATAAGTAACTCAGAAAGACCTGTGATGTAAAGAGTGGATCATCTTACTTTGACGACAACGAGGATCTAAAGGCTCCACCAAACAGGAACGATGTGGCACTGCGACTACGATGCTATAACGTCAGAATGTTTATTTTTATATTAGCCTATAGTGTCCCACTGCTGGGCAAAGGCCAACCCCATATCCTTCCAGACACTATTTTCTTGCGCCACCTCTAACCAGCCTTTGCAGTGTGCGTCCAGGTCATCTCGCCACCACTTTCTGGGCCAGCCTCAGCAACGCCGTCAATCCTCTGGCTCCCATTACGTGGGGAATTACGCCCAGCGGTTACTATTCATGCGGCTGATATGAGCTGAGCAATGTTTTACAAATAGAAAATTACCGGGAAACTCGGTGTTGCATTGTCGTGTCCTGCCTGTTTGATGAAGCCTCCTAAGTACTGGCGGATGCCTGGCAAGCAATCTGTGAGTGCGTTCTTAGTCGAAGACTAAGAGCTGTGATTGACCTAAAATATGAAAGTTTGTCTTACAAAATAGTAGTTCCGGATTTGTCTAGACCTTCCAGTATGAGAATAAATTGTATCTGTTACGCTCAAAGACCGAAAACGCGTTCTGGATCTTAACTGATGCAACCATATCGCGAAATTAGTATTTTTATGGACATTGCTTTAATATTCTCGGCCACCTCAAGCCTAACTACGACGACAGAGATCCGGCTACGGCCGGCAGCGAGCGGTCTCTGCCTACCACAGAGATGAGGGCACGGCGCGGCTCCTCCCAAGCGGCACACTCTGCCAGCGAACGCCGCGCCGTGTCCTCCAGACAATCGACGCAGTGGTAACACCGAGCATCCGGCTCCCTGCCTATGCGACACAGGAATCTCCCGAAGCAGTCATGCCCCGAGAGGACCTACGTCGCACGAAACGACAGGGACCGTGCCTTCTCCCGAGCCAGAGGTCGAGCACCGACCGGATGGCCTCGATGGTGACGAAGCCGGCGGAAGGGCTTGAAACCCTGTCCCGTCATTCCGCCACCAGGACCTCGCGCAGCTGCGACAGACGCAGCTCCAAGTGTCGCTGCATCAGTCGCTCGCCGCGCGCCCGCGCGTCCTCGCGCCATCGGTGCAGTGACGCGAGGACTTTCGGCTCCAGGTCCCAGGGCGGAAATCCGGCCAGTGCGCAAGCCGCCTCGTAGGAGATCGTGCGACATGAACCATCCTAACCTAAACGTATCGGGGTGCCCTAAGTTCCCTTAAACATAACCTTTTCTGGCGATGTGGTTGCATTAGTCAGGGCTCGGAACGCATCTTGGCATTTTTTCATCGCCACAACGCGTTCTGGCCGTTTTAATGAAACCATAACGCGTTTTGAATTGTTTATCGCTCTTTGGGTGTACCAGACCTTGGGTTTCTACAACATGTTGCAGAATAAACGCAATACCTGAAAAAGGGTCATTGTACTCATAATTATTTATTTATTTATTTAAACTTTATGTACAATAGTGGTACATGGGCGGACTTAATGCATCAAGGCATTCTCTACCAGTCAACCTTTGGGTTATAAAGACTATGGTAGGTGTAGATAAATAAAAATAAGATTCAAAATTGAATTTTAACATTTCGGAAAGAATATGCGAATATATATATATAATACTAATACAATACATATATATGCTAAAATAATAAACTAATAAATATGATATATAATTATGAACTACGTTTTGTATCGTAATGCGTTTATTCTATTACCTACACGTTGTATAGATTGATGCGAAAAAATAGCTTATGGAAAAGAGAGACTAGACAGTGAATATGCGTGATTGTTTAGGGACCTTCAAATCACTGTTCCCTTCGAACGAAAACTAGTCAAGCAAATTCGAATCGGATACTTGAATAAATCAGTAAACAAACAAAATATAACGATCCTACCGAATTCGTCTAGTTTTTTTACACGAGACGTTTATTACAAAAACCGCCGAAGTGCGAGTCGCACTCGCGCACGAAAATATGAAAAAATAGCTTTCGCCCGCGTGAACAAGGAAAATTATAATCATGGAAATTTTTGAAGAATGTTTTTTTTTTATTTTTTCCTTAATGTATGTCAGCTTCCCAACATCACCCTTAAATATGACCATGCACTTCTGAAACACCCTGTATGTCATAACTTCTTAGATTTTTTCTCGCCATGGTTGCTTGTTGCTATTTTGTATTATTTGTGTTTCTGGTAGATTTTTTTCAGAAACTCTTATCCTTAATAAAACGTGCCAATGCGATCATTACTTTGTTGTAAGAAAGGGATATACGTCTTGTATAGCTCGGTCTCCCTCCCACACCGGAAACGTAAAAAAAAACCGGAATCATAAAGTTTTAAAACTACATAATACTAGTAGCTCCTTGCACTATTGTTTTTAAAAATATAATATTTTTCCGTACCATGATTTTAATTAGAACGTGCCGCACAAATGATACTTTAGAACTTAATAAAGCTACGTCAAGGTATCCGAACAAACATGCTTTCACATCACAAGCTGCTCCAATTACTTCCATTTATCCGTCTTATGGTACACAAAAAAAGGTTCCAAAAATACGGTACACAAAAGACGCGTCCATTCCTCGTCGCTTCTTTGACACGAGTCATAATATAATACTTAGAAATATTTAACGTATTCATATACCTAATACCAGTCATACTGTTTATATTATCCAAATATACACCAGGTATTTGAATTCAAATTTCGAGATCATATACATCTGCCTAGTCTTTTACGAGGTCGGCTTCCAGTCAAACTGGAATCAGCTGAATACCAGTATTTTTCGTAGAGCGGCTACCTACCAGACCTCCACAACCCACTAACTGGGTAACACGGTATTTGTTGGCAAGACTGGTGTAAGATTTTCTAGCTTCTGATCATCCGTAACGACTGCCAAAGATCTACAAATAACAGCCGAGACCAATGGCTTAACGTGCTTTCCGAGGCACGGAGGAGACTCGGTATGTTAAGACGGAGGATACTTTTTTGAATACCTTTTAAATACTATTGGTCACTTAAATCAACTTAAAATGCACAACGCTTAAGTAAATACCTGACTTCATGGCGATGGATTCAAATGATGTTAAATTATATACCTATTCAAATACAATACAAACATTAGGTATTCTACTGATCGAAATTCGGTCACCGCAGTCAATCTCAGTGGGGATTAGTCTCCATTATTATTGGCTGAGATTGGCGCAAGATATTATTATAATGCACAAGTTTAATCTATGCGCAAACACAGGTGCACTGAATCCATTTGTAAAGCAGAGCTAGACAGCAAGCACGGAATCTGCTAATACTCTACAATAGATATAATAAAATATAATATCTTGGGACAACTCACACACGGTCATCCGATCCCAAACTAGGCAGAGCCTGTGCTATGGCAACCAGAAAACTGATAAACATACTTATATATTTCTAAATACATACATATTATAGACAAATTACACCCAGACACAGAGCAAATGATCATGCTCATCACACAGAGATTTGTCCTGGGTGGGAATCGAACCCACGACCTCCGGTTTAGCAGTCAGGGTCACTAACCACTCGACCACCAGGCCAGTCCAGATAGTTTGTATGTGTTTGTCTCTCAATAAACTATAAACGTTTGAACAGACTTGAATGAAATATGGCAGGCTATGACCTTGATTGAAATCTTCGACAGCCGATTTCCAGGTATCACGTACCTACCAAAGCCATTAAATCACTTTTTTTTAGTGTGGTTGCTGATTTTATGTATGTTTCACAGAATATTATTAAATAATTAGTATTTAAAAAATATTTTAACGATTGATCATTAGTCAATGTCATAGTCTAAGAGCTGCTCGCAACCTCGAGTGAGATCCTATTCACAAGGCTGAAATTTGGGCATAGTTTATTTAGTAGGTGCAAATAACGAAAGCTAAAGTCTGCCAGGATTTAGGAGGAGGTCCTTGACGACTGAAATACCATTGATTTAGCCGTTTGCTCAAGCTAGCGTAGGTTAAAAGTACATACTAACTTACACTACTCTATCCCACATATTCTGTAAGTCACAAAATAGGGGAGGTCTGGCCCCTCTGGGATCTCAGTCTATTAGTAAGTAATATAATATTCGCAAATAAGTTCATAAACAAAAGTTTATATAATCACATTGTCTATGTTTAGTTCATTCCAGTTTGTGTCACGTTAGGTTTGACACGTAACAGTCCTTGGCGGTATGCGTGAATGAGGTACGAAATATCAGCTTCGGGCAGGTTACATTTTGTTACGAAATAGAAAAGTTATTATAATGTTATTATTAGTACGTGTAAGGCTGTGTCACTAGGCTGTATAGTTAGTCACATTGATATTGTTCTCACTTACAACGTGTAACAGAATAAACGCAATTCCTGAAAAAGGGTACTCATCATTATGAACCAGTTTTACTATGTAACCAAACCCAGAATCGCAAACAAAAATCAGCTGTTCAGTACATTTTGTTGAGTTACATACATAAATGTATGGTGAAGTCGAATTTTGTATTTCAAAGTCAAAGTCAAAGTCAAAACGTTTATTTCAATTAGGGCATTAAACGGCACTTTTGAACGTCATCGTTTACAGTTCAGTAAAAATAATAGAATTACATTAATAAAGTGACTCTACTGTCCATTCGGAAAGGTAGATTCTTATGGAGAAGAACGGACAAGAAACTCCATAGTTATTCTTTTCAAATAATGATTTTACAAAATTTGGTTTACAAAAATTAATTTAATATTATGTTAGGACGATGCACCCAGATGCTTTGTTCTTATAAGTATGCTACTTATAAGAACATAGTATCACCAGCAGAGGTAAACTTATTAATTTCCTAAAGAAATTTAGCGTTTTCAGTCCAATTGTAAAAGTTGTTCACAATGATGAGAACAATGACCCCTTTCAGGTAATGCGTTTATTCTGTTACACGTTGTATGAAAGCACCAATAATAATGAACCTAGGATTTTTAAAATAACCTACCAAGTGTAGTCTTTTTCATCGAAATATAGATTAGTAGAGAATGCCTTGTTGCAATAAGTCAGGCAGACTTACCACTAATGTGCATAAAGTTAAAATAAATAAATTGATTTTAAAGAGTGACCATGGAGATTTTTGCACGGTCGTCTCCGTGGAGATCTACGTTTTGGAATGTAGCTTTAATTTTATGATTCATTAACTGATAGTTTAGTCGACATATATACCTTGACATTAAATCCAAATATTTTAAGGGTCGGATAGAAAAAAAAAAAACAAATGACAGTAATGTAAGTTTTCCTAGGAATCCTAATCTCATTGGCATGACATAAACTTGTAACCCTGCGTCGACACCAAAAGATTTATTTTTTTATTTTTCCAACATATACGGTTACAATCAATTTCATAGTTTTACCCATGGAAAATATATTCAGAATAAATTCAGAATTGTATTGCGTATTATGAGTTTGTTTAAGAACGTGTCTAATTTTAATTACAGGTTTTCAGGCAAAAGTAGAGTTTGAGAAATATTCAACTTCAAAGGCTTAATTTTGAAATTGCGGGGTAGTCATATTGAACGTAACTTTTATTAAAATTCCTGCCAATCGTCTAGCAGTTCAAAGTATACTGTTGAGATCCTGGGTTTGACTCCTGGGTGTTCTGGTTCAAAGTGTTTTTTTCATCTGGATTTTTTTCTTCCGTGGTGGATTCTGGATTTATGACTGATTGGTTTAGCTCCTATAAAATGGAACCTAGAGTGTGCATTTTTTTTGGATTCGAAATCATCAAATGTGTCCCCTCTCCCTTCCGCTTTGGGCAGAGCGGAAGGGGCTTATTACACTCTTACCGACTAAAAACCCATCCGTGCATCTCCAAATGCCCTTTGCGTTCCAGGGCCGCGGTAACTCTTGCGAACAATTCCGCAACCCTGGACCTAAAGTGTACCTACATCTCTATCTAACCCTTCGTTACATAATAGGGATTAAAGGATCAGATGAAATAATATCCTATCTTTGTCTAAAGACAATGTCATTAGGGAGACACAAGCACTGTAATAGCGTGTTCTCGAATCTCTTCAAATATTAATCCTTGGTTAATGGGCAATCCCCTTATACAATGGAGTACGTTTATTACATGTTATTACCCTTTCTGGTAATACCTAACGATAATTCCTCGATATGACGCATATTGTTAGGAGGTACTGTGTTAAATGTTACAACAAAATACCTTGTGACATATTAGAATTAAATGAAAGAAAATTTTAAACTTATATTGAAACCACACTTTGTTTTGTAGCAAGCATATTATAAACTAGGTAATTATATTCAAGATAATAATGCTTGGAGAGGCAGACTTACTGCCAGGGTTGCGGAATTTGTTCGAAAGAGTCACCGCGGCCCTGGAACGCAAAGGGCATTAGGAGGAACACAGATGGGCAGTAAGAATCTGACACTCCCTTCCACTCCGCCCAGAGCGGAAGAAGTCATATGATGATTTTCCATCGTTAAAAAAAAGGCGAACTTAGTGTCCTAGTCACTTTGTACCAGTTAAACTCAGGGTGATTCAGAGTCAGAAGATGGCAATAAAAACGTAATGAATAAAAAAATATGTGTAAGTATTTACAATTGTATAAATACTTACACATATATTTTTTTTTTCTTTTCTTTTTATAACTGCTGTAGCTGTTGCAATGCACAGAGAACGCTGCTGCCCATTCTCTGGTGAGTCCCTTAGTCGCCTCTTACGACACCCACGGGAAGAGATGGGGTGGAGCTATGTATAACACAGTGTACATTTACTTTTCTCAGACTATGTGATAGAGGAGATATTTTGTAGATACCAATTTTACTTTTTTATAATTTTTTTGTTTTGGGAAAATTTAATCCAACAAATCAACGCTGAGTGATTGTATTATACCAGTTTCTTGTGAAATCTATTTTGTTTTCAGTAAATATAATAAAATAAATTCACCTTCGTGTCTTTCGCTATGGCTTCTGAAGTTTTTTTTTTTTTTGACGGGGACCACTCGCAGTTCAGCACGCTAGGGCTGGTTACTGCTTAACCGGACTATACTGTGATGGCCTCAAATGAATTTAAGGCCCCCAGCCAGGGCTTAGAAGTGGATTTCCCCATAATTTATGGATTTTATTCCAAAGCAAGCTTGAAACTCCGACATCTTGTCAAGTCATAAAACCGTATGAACCAGTGACGGGTTAGTAAAAGAATAAATAAAACAACAAAGAGACAGCAAAAACTGTTAAGTATATTACTGTGTGCTATATTATAGTGATTCCTCCTTCCTGTTAAGAAGTATCCGATCCATTAAATATAATATTATACATAATAAATAGTTTATTGGCTCTCTGGTTTGAGGTTATCTGAAAAACACATTAAAATTTAAAAATGTCCCTGTACGAGGATACCCATTATAGGCCTGATGCATTTGACTAAAATGTCTTTTCTGTATACATCTCACCGTAAAAACAAAGGTGGAGTGAGGTTTAAAGATTCTTATGTACCAGTACACATAAGAATTTTTTGAAACTATTTTGAATCCTGTCACCGAATTAAAAATAATCTTTCCAATTGCATTAAAACATCCAAAAAACTCAAACTAGGCCAGGATAGTGACTACCATTCTGACGAAATATTCCAAGCAGACTGTTGCAGCTAGTGACATCAAATCTATGATAAAATACAACATTTTCATATGAACAAGTATTGCCAGTGTTTTGATTTATTGCCGTATCGTCGTCTCTACCTTGTTAATAATTGTATTTGAACACCACAAGTTAGTCTGTCTTGACTAACTTGCCAATACACAAGCCAATGAATTTTGCACTTGAGAGACCAGCTAAGCCGACAGCTTAAGTTCAGCTTGCATTAGTGAATTGTAAGCTGATTTAAATTAAGCCAAGCTGTGAATTGTTTTAAGCGGATGTTCCCGAGTTTCTGTGATTGAGTTTGTGTTATAATTTTCTTAGCTCGTTGCTAAATAATAAAAGCCGCATGGGTCGAACTTTAAGAGTATGACCTAACAAGACGGAAAACTCTGAAGCTGGGTATTGGCCGGTGTTACAGGCCGTAATGTAACATTCGCAGCGAGCATGTTAAGTTACGCCGTGTCCTAAAATCCGTGTAAAACAAAACACATAAGCACATGTTCGTGCTCGTTTCCACGTAATGACTGCACGAATGCTCGCTTTGTAACATGTTACATTACGCCCCGTAACATCGGTCAGTATCCACCTTAAAACTACCAAACGGATTTTTATGCGATTTTCAAGACTGGACGGAGTGATTCATTAGGGAAGCTTAGGTGTATAATTAATCAAGATTAAGATAGTGTTAATTGTATGATATGATGTTTTTGGAAGATCTTGGAAAAAATCATGCCGACCAAGTGCTTAAAATATGCTCTCCCACCCGAGCAAAGACTGGACGAGCTGCAAGTTAGGTACAAAGTTTACCCACGTGAATTTATATAATTAAAAGGGTTACTAGTCAAGTAACCCTTTTAAGTTACTTTCGAAGCGTGACCATGAAGTTGGTGTTAGTGGTCACGCGGCATGACCGTGTGTTTTGATAAGTTCTAAACAGTTTTGGGAGGTTTTCGATATTAACAATTTAAGAGAAGATCGAGTTTTGGAAGCCCTGAGGGTTTTTCAGCGTTCAGTATGAAAACTTGATAGCCGAGATACATGATACGAGTGGTTACGCCAAAAATATATTTAGAAAGTTCCCGGTAATTCATGCGCGAAGTTTTCAGACATAAAAAATTCTATGGTCTGGCGCAAAATATTTGGCATATCTGATAAATAATATGACTTCAACTGACAACTCAAATTGAATATACCCATTTTTTTAAGGATATTCAGATCAAAAAAATTTTTTCTCCGCGCTCCGACTTATGCCCGGTTTCTGAGGTTGTCATCGGTCGTTTTATCTGTCCGTTAAAGTAATTTATTTTAACGCCATTGGAGGGTTAGTTGTCAACGGACAGATAAACTACCGATAAAGTACCTACCTCAGAAACTGGGCAATAGAAGAATAATTAAAAGCATTATGCTACAACCGATTCTTTGTGTAGAAATGGCGCGAGAAAATAGGTTAATAAAATAAAATAATTTTTTGTCTAAATAATTTAAGTCAACAATTCTAAATTTGGCCAAAAAAAGCTAACAGACCTAGACAAGGGCAACTTATTTTCGAGATAAGCCTAAAGACCTTGTATCTTTCTATGTTTTAGAGAAAGTTACGGGAAAAATCAAGGCGAATTGTTAAATCCTAAGTAACTTTTCGTTCTAATAAAGTTAAATGTCTGTTTAACACAGAGTACAGTTTTGTTTTGCAATCCATTTGACTTAACAAAATGTTTTTTTTTTAAGTTACTTTCCTTACTTTGTCTTGTCAAGTTCCACTTTAGGATTTAGATTTTTCTTGGAAAGTAATAATAAATCTTTTTGATTTCACTTAAATTTGAGACAAAAATAAGTAAAGTAAGTGTTGGTTTTGTTTTTGTTGGACGAAGTCGTGACTTCGTCCGCGTGGAATAGTTACTTTGGGCAACCATTTTTATTTTTAGGATCCTAATTTTAAAAACGCGTAAATACATTATGTTTATTTATTTTTTATCAAATGCCTAAATACAAAGGATGAACCTTTCAAAATTTCAATCTTCAATAATGAGGGACTCCCATACAAACTTTCATCTCCTATTATAGGTAGCCTATGTCCTTTCCCGGGACTCGTATCTTTATATCAAATTTCATCTAAATTGGTTCAGCGGTTTAAGCGTGAAGAGGTAACAGACGGACAGACACTCTTTCGCATTTATAAGATTAAGTATGGATTATGGTTAAAGGTGTGGTGTGGTGGTGGGATATACTGTGTGACGGATCATTAGGTCCGCACGCGTTGATGACTATCTGAATATCTAGAAAAAATATGCAGAATGTTTCAGAAATTCTGTTGATGTTGTTTCTTACACCACGACATACATACATTGTACCTTATATGCGTACCAAAATTTTTCTTCGAACTTTTTAAAAACCTGAGGAATACTGCTAGCAATTTTGTAAAAAAATATCTTCTTGAAGTTATTACATTGTAGTTATCTTAAATTTGAATCCTAACTAATATGGCGAAACTGAGTTTGTTTGATACTTCTTCAAGTCTTAACGGCTGGATGAAACTTGGCACACGGGTAGACTATGTTTTGGATTAGGACATAGGATACTTTTTATTTCGAGAGTATATTCACTTGGGATAATTTCGGACATACTCGCGGGCGAAACCACGGGCAGCAGCTAGGGGGTACCTAACTATCTGATTAAATCAAGCTGGGAACTATTATTTGAATTTAATGTAATGCATATAAGATATAGTCATGATTGCCACATGGTGACTTTAGCTCGAAATATGTCGGCATCGTGACACTTTAGGGCACCATGTTCTTAATATTTTTTGTTTGTTGAAGTCCTTTACCCATACAAGCATGTAAGATCGTGCGCCGCACTTTTAAAAACGGAAACAAAATGGCGGCGGAGGGGCAATGCCATAGTGGTTCTATGCCCTTTATTTATTTTAGACTTCACCGACACAAATGTACAAAGGCGGACTTAATGTAACAGGCATTTTCTATCAGTCAACCGTTGGGTGATGCAGAGATAAGTAGACATAATTGCAATATGGAGAATGAAAACGCGATTATTGAGATTTTTTTCTCTATTAGCATCCTTGACACTACAATTAAAATAACTTATTAACTGAAATGTAAATGCCAGTCACATAGCTCAAAGAATAGTTAATTAAAAACTTGTGAAGCACTTTGCTCTGAACCATAGAGCAAAGGGATACTGCTAGAGAAGGCCACGTCAAAACTTCTCTCTGCAAAGCAACCCTATTCTAAGTAATTTCCTCGAATCGACTGAACCTCCACTCAGCCTCCCTCTATTATATTAACAGGTATAGCTTTATTTATTAAAATGAATTGAGTGGAGTCAAATGGAGAAGAGAAGGTTTCTTTCAAAAGGACAGAATTTTGGGTGCAAAGCATGTCAGTAGACGTTGCCATTTCCACTCATAGAAATTGATGCCTGTGAACATGTGTGCTTAGCGCAATAGGGTATTTTACTGAAAAAAAATATTAAGTCCGTCAGATAAATTTCCAAAAAATATTGGACATGATTTTTTTTCTTCACGTAAACAAACAATTAAAAGGATACAGAGCGTCGAAAACTCTCGGGACGTGATTAACTAGCGGGGTGACGTCATCAGCCTCTTGAACTTATCACTGATGCGCTGTATTTTAATAGATTTTTATTGATAAATTATTAATAATTATTTTTATTGATTTTTAATGACAAAAAATACGTGTTCAATTTTTTTTTGAAAAACTTCTTCAGAGGCGTTGTGCACTTTTTGGGATGGGTAAAAAATGTTAAACTCGTGTCAGAACACGTGATCTGATAAAAAATTCGTAAGAAGGAGGGAGAGTAGTATTTTATATCCGCAAAATATCAAAAATGCACAACGTATATGTTCAAGATTTCACTTCTGCCGGCACTCCCGGAGTGCAACCCGTTGTTTTTTTAATGTAAGGGACGGATTAAACAGAATTATAATTTTTCTATCTCTTGATATATTCTATCTCTCGACGTCTCTTGTCGCTGCCGGGTCTATGTTCTGCAGAAAACTTTTACATGAAGTTTGCTAGCAGATCTTTAGGGCTTCGTCAAAGTTTATCGGTAGCTTTAACTACCTTATTAATCCTCTTTGACTTGATTATGGTAATCTACCGAATACAGAGAATAATAATTACCTATGGAAATGTCACCAGACCCATAATAAGATTGTAATAAATCTTTATTGGTTTTTAATTTCTCGACATATTAAGAAAAAATCGCCGTAAGATTGTAAAATAACACGTGAACCTACTAACTAATTTTTCTTAATAAAACACGGATATATTGGAAACTATTAAATTTGGATGGGATTGATTTTATACAAAACGTTTTTTTCATAATAAATCCAGATAAAAAAACAGTTTCCATTTTCCGGTGACAGATTCCTCAATACTTAGCTATTACAAAATTTTACCTGACTGCGTGAGAATAGAAAAGGGCTATATTTTTAATGAGTTCCTATGTAAGTAATTGTCTATAATGTCTATATGTTTACAATTAATTAAATTATATACAAAGGTTTTCTCTAATAGCACCATAAGGTACGGCTGCCTTGATTTTAAAATTGAGACGTTTTAGTCTTTTCACTCAAAAACGTGAGCAATAAATTTATCTTTGATGAAAGAATCGACATCTGTCAGCGTGGTCGTGGTGGACATTTGCAAGATTTTATTTTTATACATAATTGCCAAACCATACTCGTTGTAATACAAAATTTGAATCATCTTCATCTAAATTCTTTGTTTTATTTAGTTCTAAAAAACAAAGTTCTTGTTGAAAAACCTTTTATAACCGTCTAATCAAGTCGAGAAAATCTCTCTTAACAGGCATTATCGCACTCGATATTACCATTAAACTTGCTTCGAGAGTGATTCAAATAGGCTTACAGGTGAGAGGTTTGAGTCGGCAATCCTTTAGTGCTTGTAGAACTTACCTAAGCTCCTTGAAGAAGTGGATTTAGTAGATTGCGATTTGTTAGGAAAGGTAACTGAATTTCATGAAGTTTAATACAAAATTTTCCTTTAGATATGTCTCCGGAAAACTGCAAACGCGGTTAGATTGCTGTAAAATATCGCGTGGAATTGTAAACTATTTTTTCTTAATAAGACACGGATTTATTGGAAACCATTGACTTTGGCTAGGATTTATTGTAAAATAACACGACTTTTTCATAAAATATCGAGAAATTATAATATAAAAAAGATTTATTACAATCCTACGGAGTCTGCAATTTTCCGGCGACAGATACACGTGTTACATTTAGAATTCCGGTGAATCCTATTAATCAACGTTAAATATAGAGGATTATAGGGTTTGTCCCTTTCATTAAAAACAAGGCTTTTATTTTGAACATATTTTATTTCATCAGTACATATTTCGAGTCGAAACTACTTACGACTTTGAAAATAAAAAAAAATGCCACCGAACTCACTATGGATATATAAATGAAGATATTTTATATGTCAATATTTTATACTTTGAAAAAATTTAATTGTACAAATTTATGTATCTACAGAAGATTTTTTCATCGTATTTAATTAACCCTATGAAGTGAAGGTGATATTAGGGGAGCGGCTAGGCTATTGTTCAGCAGAGATGTGGTGGCGCCTTACTCTCCAGAAACCATTACAGCCTTGGAGAGTAAACATCCAGCGCCTGCGGATGATCACCAATACCCCCGATTTATATATTACAGCCCCGCAATTGATTGCCGCCGTGAGCTCTTTTCGAAGTGGTTCCGCCGGTGGCCTCGACGGCCTGACTCCACAACACTTAAAGGACCTTTTAAGTTCAGGCGTCGGGGAAGCTGGTGAGTCACTTTTGAAGGAGCTTGCGGCTCTAGTAAAACTAATGCTTTCCGGCGGCGTGAACGATGCCGCCGTCGATGTTTTGTACGGAGCAAATCTTTGTACCCTACGCAAGAAGGACGGCGGCATTCGTCCCATAGCTGTCGGGTGCACCTACAGGCGTATGGCAGCCAAAATTTGTTGCAAATTGTTCGGTGAGAGGCTGAAAAACAAATTCCAGCCACTAGCTTGGCTTTGGCTCTAGAGGGGGCTGTGAGGCTGCCGTACATGCACTGTCTACTTTCCTAAATTCTAGCAAGGGTGAGGTCATCCTCAAGGTTGACGTCAAAAACGCTTTCAATTCTGTTAACAGGGACACCTTGTTGGCAGAAATAAAAAAGGAACTACCTGAAATTTTTGATTTTATGTGTCAATGTTACAGGCATCCCTCTAAATTATTATAAAAAAACCTGTTGGAATCTGCAGTTGGATGCCAACAAGGTGATCCTCTCGGGCTAGTCATTTTCAGTTTGGCTATTCATGCCATCATTCAATAAAAAGATTAACGTCTGGTATTTGGATGATGGAACACTGGGAGGTAACACCGTTTTGAAAGATTTCCTATTTCTGAAAACGCAATTTGAATCCATTGGCCTTGACCTCAACCATTCCAAATGTGATTTTTTTCTTACTGACAATACCGACAAATTTGACCCTTCAAAAATTTTATGCAATAGCACCAGAGATCAAAATTTTAGAAAAAAGTTCACTTCACCTCTTAGGTTCTCCTATTTCTAAGACAGTTTTTCACCATTCATTGACGGAAAAATTGATCATTTTAATGATATTTTGGAAAGACTAACCAAAATTAACTTACATTCGGCCTTCACACTCATTAGATATTGCTGTTTTGGGCCAAATGCTATGTATGTCTTCCGCTCTTCCCCGTTATGGAAGCAATCACATCTCTTGGACAAAATTGACCAAACTATTCGAAGCACTCTAACATCAATCTTAAATGTGGCCTTGAATGACCGAGCGTGGCTGCAAGCAACACTACCCATTCGTTTCGGTGGGCTCGGCATCCGCAAAATTTCTAGTGTGAGTTTGCCGGCCTTCCTGTCTTCGGTCCGCAGCACTGAATAAGTAACTACAAGAATTTTGGCTCCATCACTGGTTGACTTTGAAGTGCCATGTTTGACCGAAGCAGAGAATGCTTGGAAAATGGCTTGCCTAAATACGGTGTTGCCCGAGAACCTATATTCTCAGAGACAGTGGGATGAGCCGCTCTGCAGGTTGGTACGGAATAACCTCTTAAATACGTCAACCAACACTGCTGAGCGTGCCAGTGCCTTTTCTTTGGCTAACGAATCAGCATTGCCATTCAAGGTAGCAATGCGGCCAGTGTTCGGGGCACTTTTCCCGTTGACAGCGATGTCGACAAATTTTTCGATGCCCTGTGAGTTCTTCCCCTCCCCTTTTTACTCCGCTTGTATATTTTCAACTCGCTTGTATATAGTATCTATAAGTTTTTATGTATTTGTAAATATTGCCTGAATACATTGGATTAAGATTTGTGACGTCACTGAGGACCCTATGAGAGATAGCCAATAAAATAAACATTACTCGGTATCTGCATAATTATATTAACTGCTCCGTTTGTCTAGCGGGCGCAAGTCATTGGATTTTTCGAATAGGAATTTCTCAGTGACAGCCCGGAGTTTGGAAGTTGGTGGTGTGACACCCCCAATCCCCATGCCTCGGAAAACACATTAAGCCGTTGGTCCTGCGCCAGCTCTATCTCCGGTCGTGTTGGGTTGCCGTCCCATCGGAATATGAGACTGGTGGAAGAGGGAGTGCACCTGTGTTTACGCACACACTTGTGCACTATAACATGTCCCGCGCCAATGGTTAGTCTCGGTTGAGATTGGCCGCCATTGCCGAAATCGGTCAGGAGGACTATAAATATAATTATATATTTTAACCATGCTTGTCTTAGTTTCTAAACTATTTATTTTTCCTCACAGGTATCACCGGACGAGACTTACGAACAAAAGTGAGCATACGCCAGCCAAGTCGAGAAATTACGCAATTGGAGAACGTAAGTCCTTTTTGAACCTAAATAATTACATTACTCCTATAATACGACGCAATTACTCATGCCTCGTCCTAATTAGCAGGAGCGCAGAATGTACAGACAACAAAGGAGATCCCTAAGTGTACAGACAGATTGGTCGTATGAGTGTGTCCTTTGCGTAAAAGTTATTACTCAAGCAATAAGGACGAATTTTGTCTGCAATAAGTTGTATACCTACCTCTTTTGTTGATGGTTGGTTTGTGGTTGGTTGATGGTCTCTTTTTTGATAAATGAACATCTGCTCAAAGTCGACAAATGTGATATTATTTATGGCTGATAAATAATATCACTGTTATAATTCATCAAATATATATAGATATGTGTATTTTGCTAGCCTGTCGGTTTCCTATCGATTGCATTTTGGGGAGTGTGCGACGGAATTGCACAGTTTAATTCCGCCAATCACGTAACCGAAGACGTACGGCGAAGCGCCACCCGTACACGGTGCACACCTACACGCACAAAACGTTTTGGGAACACGTGCATTGTGCGTACAGCTAAGGAGTGTAAAACAGAAAACGTGAGACAAAACTTATTAAAGTGTCAGATCATCAGACTTGTCACTTTCCGGTTTTATTAAATACTAGCTTTTGCCCGCGACTTCGTACGCGCATATCCGGTTTTTATCGTTCCTGTAGGAATTTCCCGCTGCCGTATAGCCTATAGCATTCCTCATAAATGTGGCTATCACATACAAAAATAATTTTCCAAATTCAACCGGTATTCCATAGATTAGCGCGTTCAAACTCTTCAGTTTTGTTATTTTAAAGTGTAGATGTCTCTTTTTATACCGTTAAACTGAAGTAGATGCGTGGTGTGGGACTCCAGTAAGGGGTCAAATTACTGACTATTGTCGCCCGAAGCTTCTTCAGGTCTTCTCCATCTGTTTTAAGCTGGAGACTCATTAAGTAGGTACTTTAATGACATTAGGGCACAGTATTTTTAGGATAGGCTCATTTGCGATTAGACAGACATACATAGTTCATTCCTTCTAATTTAATTACATAAATATTAAGTTACAGCCGTCCTACTGCTGTCTGTTAAAAAATAGAATATTAGTGTTTGACTTTTTCCGTGTCTTGCAAATCACGTTCGGCTGTGAGTCTTGGCTGTCATTTGGACATCTTTGACAGCCTTAACGGGTAGTCAGAAGCCAAAAACTCACGACCAACACCAGTCTTGCTGAGGGATATCATATGTGGAGGTCATAAAGACAGCCGCTCCATGTGAAATACTGGTATTCTGGACTGGAAGCCGAACCCAACATAGCCGGGAAAAGACTAGGCACATTAGTAATCTATCCATATATATAAAAATGAATCCCTATTTCCCTTAGTCGCGGCATCACGTGTCAACGGCTGGACCAATTTCGCTAATTCTTTTGTGTTGTGTTTGTTATTATCAGGAGAAGGTTCTTACAAAAAAAAGATGAAAAAATATATACATCCGGGCGGGGTGGGCCACTGGTAAATAATAAAATAATAAATCTTTATTCGGAATCTCATAAGGTAATATACAATATGGATCTTAAATTAACAATGTTGATATATTAATGAGATTGATTACGATGCCTGTACTAGGATAATCCTGTATCACAGGCTGCAGGAGCTCCAACAATATACCATAGGTGGACAGTATTTTTTTTTTAATATCTAACGTTACATTGATTCCTATAAATTGTACATGCCATTAAGTTTCTAAACATCTAAAGAGGTGCTGATGAAAGAGTACGACTATACAGTTCCAATAGCTAATTTTAACATTGTGAGATGTTACATAAAATTGAGAGGTTATAAATTCAAGATCACTACCCCTCAGGAGCTGGGTATCTCTTAGCTTAGTTATCTGTTTTTCGGACTTCTGAATGAAGAACGTGCTAACATCCCACGGTGTTGTTGTCCGAGGCACGATAGCATCTTGTGGTATGTGGGTTATGTGGTCTATCGGGCTGATTTCGGCTAGTGTGTCTTAACCTTGGTCATTGTTTAATTTAATTTGCGGTTTTTAATTTAATTTATCTGTTTCTTATTTAATTAATTGATTTTTAACTACATATTATATTTAACTGTCTAAAACTATTTTTATATTGTTACTAGTGGTTCCGGCAAACTTCGTACCGCCTCAGAATACATTTTTGCTGTTTTGTTTTTTTCATGTATCAGAAATGGCGTTGTATTCGAAAATATTTTTTGTCCACATTTTCTTTCTAACTGTCAAATTTTTAATCATACGTAACCATAAATAACATTACGTTTAGCTGCCAGTTGCATTTTGTTATTCCGTGTCAGTTGCGTTTTGTTATACCATTTTTAACAAATGAACGGCTAGACTGATATTATATGTTTTGACTGATAAATTTTTCGTTTTCCTGTTTGTTGCGTTTTGTAATAACACGGGATAAAAATTATCTTATGTCCGTCTCCTGGTTCTAAGCTACCTTCCCACCAATTTTCGGCCAAATCGGTTCAGCCGTTCTTGAGTTATAAATAGTGTAACTAACACGACTTTCATTTATATAATTATATAGATTTCTCTGATTTAATGTTTATTTTATGGTCATTGTGCAATGGCTATAAATTATCTGAATAAATGATTTTATAATTATAGTTGTTATTCTTTAGGAGCACAGCATGATTCAATACTACTATCTTCTAATTTCTTTCACTCTATCTGTTGCATAAGGCAGTCACACGCAGCCGTGCGTCTTAATGTACCACGCCTGAAAAATAATTCATAGTCGTACATTTCTTTTTAGTGCATTTGAACATTTTCAACGGTCGCCACCGATGAACTTCAACGCTCTCAGGGATGTGTACAGTGCTTGATTTAAATTAGCTACCTGAGGAAGGTACACAATTTACAAAGTAGATGAAGAATATTACAACTAAACGCAAATAGGTCGAGCCAACCAGACGTTACCTTAAATTCTTAGTATTTACTTTCACTCGAACCCTCTTCGACTCAGTATCAATTGATCACATTGACAGTACGATGACATGAAAATTCTCACCTCGACAGTTTTCGAAGAACGAAACGTCAAGATGTTCAATTTTTAACAATCAATTTGATTGAAGAACGGTCGAGTCGACGTTGGGTCGATAAAATAAGAATAGATGTAACAAATAGTGCCTGATAAAATGGAAACCAGTTCGTATTTTCAAACCAAATCGTAAATACAAATTATATGTAAAATATCCCACTTTCACATACTCACGCTTTTACAGACCCTCTGCATACATTTCCTTTGGTCGACTTTCAATCCACAAAGGAGCTATTGCAAATCGATTCCTAATGCATACAAATTCCGTGTATCTAAGGTTTAAGTTGATTTATACCGCAATCTACTTCGTTTCATGTTTGTCTAGTACAGCATTGGTCTGGACTGAACTGTTCTCATGTTTGAGTTGTTGTTCGTCATGTGTGTGTTATTGTTTTAGTGATGTCGCAAACTGTCTTTTTTATTTTTGTTAATGTTTTCCTAACATAGGTTGTAAGTATATTGTTACTAACACTGTGAGTCTTGTTACTCGAATTAAATGATTTTTAGTATACTCTGGAAGAACTATTGGCCCCTGCCTGACCACTGACAATATACACGGCTTTAAAATGGCAGGGGGTGACTTGCACACTCAATAAATGAGCCCCTAAAAACGGTCGCTAGCACAGTGATTAGCGTCAAAGGGGCAATATATCCTGAGGTGCTAGAGGAGTGGAGAGGTATACCACGGCTATCAGAACAATCCCGGAAGTACGGTCAACCAGTACCAGCATCTTACTGGATTATACATCCTTCTCCCGAGCACGTTTGCTCTTGCGAATCTCCACTCAGACTAGCCAATTAAGGCAAGAAAGAGGTGGGAGCTCAGTTCCTCGTCAGTGTTCACTCCAGCCATCCAATAAAGGCTGATTTGTATTATTATTATAAATACATAAGCTCAATCATTTCTCCTAGGGAAGGCAGAAACTATAAAATGCCACCTATTACAATACTCACATACTCCTTTTGCTTCGATTACGTTTAGATATCTGGTCGTAAACGGTGGAAGGTTGTGAGTACTACGCACCTAGCCTTTCTGAATAACATCAACTATAAGGTCTGTGTATGTCCATCTAAACTACCGCTCAAAAGCATTTGGCCACTCAGAAATAGATATTTTATAAAGGTTATCATAAATGAAACGACCTCAGTCTAATCATCATCTTCATCATCAGCCGAAAGACGTCCACTGCTGGACGTAGCCCCCCCCAGAGGGAGGGAGGGGTTGCCGTAATCGCCACGCTTGGCAGGCGGGCTGGCAATCGCAGTGTAGCTGTTCATTGCAATGCACAGAGAATGGGCAGCAGTATTAATTAGCAATTCCAATATAATGTATTTTTTAATACGACTGCCTAAAAAAGGAGAGTTATTCAATTTTTAGACTTATCTACATGTCTACTTTTGTTTTTTATGACGGCCTCTCAGCGCTTTGGCCTCAAAGAACGCAGGTGGTCAAATAATTTTGAATGGTAGTGTTATAAATAATAACAGTGTGCTTAATAATAACAGCCGCACGGGTCGATCTTTAAGGTTAAGCAACGCTTGCCGGGGTTGGTCTGTGGATGGCTCCTCCGTGCCTCAGAAAGTACGTTAAGCCGTTGGTCCCGGCTGTCATTTGTACATCTTTAGCAGTCGTTACGGATAGTCAGAAGGCAGTAAATCTGACACCAGTCTTACCAAGGAGTACCGTATTACCCAGTTAATGGGTTGTGGAGGTATGATCCGGTTTGACTAGAAGCCGACCCCAATATACCTAATGGGGAAACGGCTAGGCAGATGATGAGTGTTATTTGTCCTTTCTCAGCGTTTCCAGTCACGTCTGCCTTTTACATGTTCCTCCGATATTTAATATTGAGTTTCAAACTAGGTAGCGTGCTGCTTGTAAAGGAGGTATTGTTCTTTGCACAAGCTGACGTCTGTAAGTTCTGGCAACCTAATTAGTTAGTTGAGAGTACTAAAGATAGTAGTTTTTATAATTTCGTAAAGAAGTTTAGATTGTGCCTAAGTGCCTTTTGTATTGTTGTTTTGGTCTTATGTTTTTACTTGGCAAATAAGTAAAAGCCCAATTATGAAAACAAATGTTCTCATTGTGATATTCAAACCGCCATATTCACGATCCGCTTTTATGCAGTGATCGAATAATAGGGATAATTCCGACCGAAGATATCGAATCGAATAAAATAAGAATTGTGGTAGACATGGTCATACAAATATAGTTGGTATAAGTATGTGATATATGAAACTGATCATAAAATGGGAGCAACTTGTCAGTACCTTCACATCATTAGTTATCCTTTTACACGACTCAGGAGGATAATATGTACTTTGAACTAAAAAGCGGAAAATGTACTAGGCGGGCTTGCCCGCAGGCATGGCAGTGGGTCTGATCATCATCATCATCATCATCATCATCATCATCATCATCATCATCGTCGTCGTCATCATTATCATTATCATCATCATCATCATCATCATCATCATCATCATCATCATCATCATCATCATCGTTATCATCATCATCATCATCACCATCATCATCATCATCATCGTCGTCATCATCATCATTGTCGTCATCATCATCATCGTCGTCATCATCATCATCGTCGTCATCATCATCATCATTTCAGCTGAAATACGTCTACTGCTGGACATAGACCCCCCACCAAGTGTCACCACACCGACCGGTCCTGTGCGTTACGCATCTCCGCATTTCCGCGGCTCTCACCAAGTCATCGATTCACCTTACGAGAGGCCTTCCAAAGCTGTGGTCAATGTCCACCTAAAGTAACGAAGTCACGGACATGAAACATGGCCCAGCGCTGAGTAAAGATACCTTTTTTTTTTAAGGATGGGAAATCATCAAATGACTTCTTCCGCTCTGGGTGGAGCAGAAGGGCGTGTCAGACTCTTACTGACTAAAACCCATCCGTGTTCCTTCTAAAGCCCTTTGCGTTCCAGGGCCGCGGTGACTCTTTCGAACAAATTCCGCAACCCTGGCAGGTGGGTAAAGATACCTGGGGGCAAGTCACTCCAGGCCATTCTCCGTCTGCAACACCCGTCGCGTAATATAAGTGCAAACAATCAAAACTGAAACGACGTAAGTACCGTCTGAATCAATACCAAAAGGAATAAATATCTCCCTTGTGAATCAGAAGTAATCATAGTATATTTGCAGTCTATGATACAGATATAAAGTTTTATTTGGCTAAGGAAATTAGTTGCCGCCATCGCTCCGGTGAAATGGAAAACGATATTTCAATGTTGGGTTGAAGCTGTATAAGCATAGCTCATCGGCAATGTCTGCTTGCAATTTAAAAAAAAATCGTATTAATCGAGAAACCTTGGGCTCTGAGTTGAACGGCCTTGCTCGGAGATGTGAAAACGAAGTTCAGTACGTTTCGACTTTTAAAGCATTAGTTAGTGGTTATTTTTATTTTTAGACTTGGTTTTGCCCGTTACCAGTACCCGCATATCCCGTTTTTTTCCGTTCCCGTAGGTGTTTCGGAAAATTATTTTTCTTTTTTTTTTGTTTGTTTGAGATGAGTTTCCTCTTGACTCTAGTCTAGGTCATATATGACAGAGACAAAGTCGACAATGGAGTGCGTTCTTCGAGCTACCCTACACTCCCCAAGGAACCTTAGTGCCAAATTTCAGCTTTCTTCGAACAGTAGCACCAGCTTCGGCTGTGCGTTGTCTGTCAGTCACTGAGTCACTCAGTAACGGAAGAGTTGTTTATGTCACCGGAAAATAGCAGACGCCGTAAGATTGTAATAAATCTTTATTAGATAATAATTTCTCGAAATATTTTGAAAAAAATGGTTTTGCATGCGCTAAATTCCATCCAAATTCAATAGTTTCCAATATATCCATGTCTTATTAAGAAAAAATAATTAATGATTTCACGCGATATTTTAAAATCTTACGACGTTTGCAATTTTCCGGTGACATATATATTAGGATATCACCTGCCTTCTGATTTTATTTGATGGTATAAATTGTGAGGATAAATGTGGCCTTAAATAGTCTAAATTTCATTTGGAAGCAAGAGTTTTGGTAAATGCGTCAATTGTTTTCCTCGCTATACCTACGTAAATAGGTTACTGTCCCGAAATGGTGATTCAATTATGACACGCCGTAAAAAAGACTGACATTGTTATTAGAAAGAGCTGCTATTTTCCTTATATTTCCGTTGACATGGAAGAAATTACAACGAAACCCAATGAACCGAAAAAAATACGTTTCATGTATGGTTCGCTTTAATGAACTGTTTGCTGTAATAGTGACAATGGAAATACACACTTTGAAAAGGTCACTTGTCTTCATATTACGGCTAAAAAGTTAAAAAGAGAAAACTTCGATTACTTAACTTAATAAACAATTTTTTTTAGAAAAATTTCCACCGACTCACCGAAAATAGTTTTTTATTTTTCACTTTTTGTGCTACCCCACCCACACGTAAGAACACTACTGAAAAGTATTTATTGACAAGTATTTAAACCAAACTGCAGACTCGATTTTGTTAAAATTTTATCTATGAGACCAATCGGAAAGTATATACTTAATCATAAATTTCATTTGTCAACTCGGTTCATAAATAACGGAGTTATGAGGTAACAAACAATCAAAAAACACTTGAATTGAGAACCTCCTCCTTTTTTATAGTCGTTTAAAAGCAACGGATGCGCACCGCTCAAAACCGGGATGTTGGCGCTCTTTCGGGGAGGCTTACGTTCAGCAGTGGACTACAGTCCACTGCTGAACGTAAGCCTCCCCATATTGGCTGATATGTTGATGATGAAAAGGAACGGGTGCTATTCGCAATCAATTCTAGAGTTTCATAGCAGCAGGATGTCATTACATTTTGAATGTAAGTCCAACGATAAAAACTCTTATTTACAGTTTTATGACATAATCTTGCCGGCGGTTTCCTGGTTGTCCTAAAGAGATTTATGACTATGTTTATGAGTCAATAAACGCCCTCTATCAAAGGGTTTGGTCGTTTTATGTTTGTGGGCACATAACGAATGAATACCTAAGTCAGTTTCCTTAATCCTATCCTTCCTTCTAATCTTAACCTACTTCCTGCTTCCCGGCAAACCATATAATTCAGTCATTGTTATATTTAATTCTTAATTTGTATTTTTTTTTGTATTGCTGTTAATAACTACCAAGGCTTCTGTGTAATTAAAGTTAATCTCTGTAAATTAAACTGAGCTTGAGCTTGTACAAGTTATACATGGGAATAATAAAATAAAACTATATACTTAGATCGCGACGCGATTGACTGCTGCGCTGCGTGTCACGGGTTCGATTCCCGCACGGAACAAATGTTTGTATGGCCTACAGATAATTGTTACGGGTCTGGTTGTTTGTGTATGTGAATTTGTGTGTTTGTAAACGCACCCACGATACAGGAGAAATTCCTAGTGTGGGGCACATTTTATTAAAAAAAAAATATATATATATGTATATATAAATTATACAAAATCTGGTTTGCTGTTCCATTTCTTGTTTTGCCCCTGTGGAGAGTACGTAGTCATTCAATACAGTGCCGAGCACATTTAGGCAACTAAGGAGACTCCAAAACGGATAGGTTAGGTTTGAAGAGAATGACGGGAGCTAGAGCGAGCGAGCAAAGTGAGCGAACAAAGCCCCCGTCATCCGATGTGAAAATAGTTAGTGTTAGAATAAACGCTTTACCATCAAAATAGCTGGATAAATTACTGTCATTTTATGGTTGAAGGCAGACAATTGAATGAATACCTAAGTCGGTCGCTCAGTACATAGTAAAACTAATATGATTTCTACGTATGTGAATGTTGAGCTAAAAATAAACTTTGTTGCTTTGTTACAACGTAGGGAAATGTTCGAAAATTGTAAAAATACTCGCAACACTTAATGGCTAAGGTGACAGGGAACCGGAGTAAGAAGGCTTAGGTCAGCTCGCACATAGACGCGCCGTGTCTGCGCGCAGCTTTAAAACAATAAAGAATTTTATTTACTACACAAAATGTAAAAGTTAAGGAATTCAAAAACAAAATATCGTTGAAAGCAGCTAGTGCAAGTCCCACCAAACAAAGTAACGTTCAGGAAACTCTTAATTGGCCGCCATTTTGCTGAACTGTTCCTATTTCTGCCAACCGTGGGGCACACAATGGTGTTATAGGTATTTGTACCACATTACATAATTTTATTGTGTATAATAAAACCACATTAAAAAACTTTAAAAAAATCTAAAAAAAAATATATATATATAAGTACATATATATAAATAATAATTATATATATTTGACTAATATCAACATTAAAATAATCGTGATAAAACAATCAGTACAACTCTAATATAATCAGTAGGTACAACTTTGATGCAACTTTACTATTTTTAACCTGTTAGTCAGAACATCTTACTAGGTCGACTGCCGTCCGCGAACTGCCTGAGCGACTCCCAGCGTGAGGTTCGTCTCCATTTCACCCCACCATCATGCTATTAATCAAACGGCATGGCGGTGGGCTGTGTTGCCAATTAAAATAAAGAAAATACCAGAACACGGAATCTTGACATGTGTGTGTCAAATAAACAAGTTTTGTTTTCCTTTCTTCTTTCAATTTAATCCATCCATCCAGACAGACTTTCATATGTGAAAGAAATAAAGTACGTTTATTTAGACAGAAATACAAAGGCGCTCAGTATATAATATTAGGATTTAATACTTTGTATTAAACATTCTGTGCCTAAGAAGCTTAAATTCGAAACTAAACGCTAAGCCCCTTGTTCAAATCGAATTAGATCAGATTATTTCATAACTCCTATTGAGTAACTCCGCTTTTATCTGCGATTTTGTGGGGAATCTGTAAATAGATTATGATTTATAATATTCCGTTTTATATTTAGATGTTTTCCCGTTTTGACCTTGGCTCTAAATGTAACAGTTCGTTTCAAATTAATCGCCTATTATCGTGATGTCACCTACACATAGAATCAACACATAAATGTATTTATCTTCGTAAATGAAAACAAACCTGCCTACAGGCAATGCGACATGTGGTGTAAACAAATTTACCGGCTAGTTTAAGACTGTAATCTTATGTATTGCGATGCAATGCAAATGTGAATAGAGCGAATTTCAAAGTAAGCAGAATACCATTTTCCATTCACACTCGTATCGCATTCCGGTGGCATGGTTTTCATTAGAATTCGCCTTTTGTTGAAGAGCTTGGGTTGGTCTCGTACATCGTAGCATAACCTTCTTTGGAAATAGTTCTATCTCATAAGTACATCGTATCGTGATAGATGGTTTAAAAATCACTATTTAATTTCGCTAAGTGGACTTTTACACGTGGCTTTAGAAATAGTATGATTTCTTTTTTCCTTATCCGGCAACGATCCGTTGCCATTTGCTCAAATGAGAGAAAAAACATATCTTTGCGACGGAATTAGAGGCATTAAAAGAATTCCGGACTTCGACATTTTATCTCGACGTGAAAGTATTTCCGAGCGGAGAAAAACCAATTAGGAGACAGTTTGGGAGGAACGGTTAAACCGCAATTAACTACTTTTGGCCTTATTAGTTCAACGTCAGAGCTTTGGCGTAAATATAAACGTTAATAATGAATAAATTATGTTGAAAACGTAAGTTTTTGCAGTGGTAGGTATAATATAAAAAAAATGTATTTGGACAATTGATAAAATAAAGCACTCCTAAGTCAATACCCGTTCCTTTCATTCATTTGAGAAAAGGTAATGTTCAGAATATTGTTAAATTCTATATACTAAAATGTAATACTGTAATTGTCTGTTAGTTACTTTTACGTGAGCTAAGCCGCTGCAAGAAGTTAAATAATATTAGCACGTAACGAAGCAAGCAATACATGCATGCGAACATGTTGTAGTCACATGTTATATGTTGCTGAGAACATGTTGCAGGGAAAAATAAGTAATTTTAACCGACTTCAAAAAAAGGAATTTGTCGGTATTTTTTTGTATGTTTGTTCGGCGATATTTTCGTCAATTGTCAATCGATTTGGATGATTCTATTTTTGTTCCGAAGAGTATTTTCTCGGACTAGTCCCATTTCAATTTGGTGAAGATCTGATGAAGAACTTCGGAGATAAGTAACAGAACTCTTCAATAAATGATAGCAAATCTCACGGGATGACTGAAATCGCATGTCTGTGTATTTTTATACCAGTTCATAACGTAACATCACGCCGGTACGCTGTGAAGGGGTACACAAATACATAAAAGACAACCTGAATTCCTCTGTTTTTGGGGTTATCTAGTCGGTCATAACTTTATTGTTTATGGACCGATTTTGATGTTTTTTTTTGCGTTGAGTTAAGTTATAGCTATGTTGAATTTCCATTGGACGTTGAACTTCAAAGATAATCCAGTGACCTCTTCAACTTAAAATCAATAAAATCTAGTAAAGTGACACATTGTTAGGTTTATCTTAATCCCAAAGCAAAGTAGATATTTATGTTATGAGCTAGTCTAGCTTGGACTGCGAAGGCACACAAAGTATCTCCTTAACGGTAAATAGCGCAGCCACTCATTATTTCATATACCACGAAAAAGTAAAACAAATAAAATTTATCGCGTCTTCGGGTTATTTTTTCAATTTTGGAAGTCGGTGTCAAAAAACGAAGAAACAACCAAAAACACCGACTTCCGAAATTAAAGTAATTTTATACTTTGTAGTGTTTTAGGGTTCCGAACATCCGTGAGAATCGGAACCCTTATAGGATCACTCGGGTGTTTGTCTGGCTGTCTGTCTTTCCGTCTGTCACAGTCAGTTTTCTCCGAATCTACTAGACCGATTCTGTTAAAATTTCGTATAGAAAAAAAAAAAAAAAAAAAATTAGAAATTTGGAAGACAAACTAGAAATAAAAAAAAGAAAGAGTGTGTGTACTTATGTACACGCGTTAGAAGTTATACTTCTTTGGCGTATGGAAAAATAAAAGTTTTAAAATATTTGTATTGTTTTCAGCTTCAATTTGTTGCGTTCGAACGATCGCCAATTAAGTCTATTACGCTAAATAACTGATACGTTTCATAGTTTTAAAACTGTTTGTTCATAAAATAGGGCAGATATCATGCAATTTTTTTTTTTTTATTCGAATGTTTGTTAGTAGTATTCGAAATTAATACCAACTTTCTATTCTGAATGGTGTGTACCTGAGAAGTTTATGGGTACCTACTTACAATGACATAATTATAAGTTACGAGACTCCTTTTTTCAAAATAGTCAATACTAATAATTATTATAAACGGTAAAATTCTTTGTTCCGTTCTACTGTAGATACAAATCCGATTAAGAAAACTCATTCATGAAGAGGCTGTTTTTTGTCTTCGAAAAATCATCATATTACAATAAAATCAGCTACTAGAATAAAAGGAGCTGAGCCGCGGGACAAATTAGTGTCTAATCAATTACTTTTATCAAAATATTTGTATCTTATATTTTGGCGCTTTATTTCGAAATTAAAACCACATTCTTCTTCGAAATTCAAACATAAAAGAAACAAAAGACAATAAAAAAATACTAGAATATACAACTTGAACATAGTTATCGATTTTCATGCCACCTAGAACTAACTTCACTATGTAGAATTCAGGTGTCGGTATGCGCGCGCATCGTAAAAATTCACTGTCATCAGTTTTCCATCGCGCCAAAAGAAGTATAACTTCAAAAAAAGTTTTTCAAACGTTACCGTGTGACACATCAAATTAAACGGCTCATTGTGAGGGTTTCAATTATATTTTTGTCATCATTTGAAAATAAATAGTTTTGAAGTTATTCTTGAAAATAGACGAATAAATACCATTCTCCCCCTTATCTCCGAAACTACCAGTCCTGGTAGGCCTAAAACTTGAAAGAAAATGCAGATAACAGTTATTTACCTATAGATTGCAGAAAAATTTATAAGTCTCTATTGTTAAAATAATATGTAACAAAAACGAAATTCGTTCGGAACCCATTGCACGCGAGTCCGACTCGCACTTGGCTATTTATTTTATTAAGAAGTCAGTTATTTTTTAAAGCCCTGGCCGCGCGCTCCCCACGAGCCCCGTCCGCTTTGTATGTCAAGTCCCTATGGGCCTTTAACTTTTTGATTCTTTGTTAAATAATCATACAAACTGTACAACAAGATGTCACGTGATCACGGAGTGAGCTGTAATTCAATCTTGATTATATGGATTGACAGCTCACCTCATGATCACTTCACCCAAGCCTTCACTTCGATATGTTTACGTTAAATCGCGTGAGATCGACTCTTTCTTCTCATTTAGACACAGAAATATTGAATTTGGATGGGATTTCTTGTACTTAATGTGATCTGTTCAAAATCTTCGAGTTCACAACCCAATAAAGAAATATTACAATCTTACGGAGTTAGTATTAATCCGTTGACATATGTAAACAACAATAACAAATATTGGACTTCTAATGAGTACTCGTATAACCACACGGTGGGGTTCTAGGCAAGTCTGGAGCTTTGTGGTTTTCAACGGAACCCCGTGTTCTGTGTGTTATACTTAGATATAACTAAATAACCTCGCTCTTGTACTTGTCCTCCGAAAGGTTATGTAGAGGATTACTTGTAGCACACTCACATTTCGCCTTTAATGTCCCGTAAGATAAGGGGCGAGCTTTTTACTATGAACCGGGTAGAATTCAGATGCTGAGGTACTGAAATTTCCATGTGAAAATAAAACTTTGCTAACGAGGCAGTAAGGTTAGCCCACTACGTTTCAGAAAACTGTCTAGATCTAATAGAAGACACAATCACTATCTAAAACGTTCTTTCTTTTGTCCACAGATCCGTCTAACCTGCGTCCGTCGCCACAAAGTTCGCTTCGAAGAGGTTTCAACAATCCGACCAAGCGTCAATTCAGATCCCATTCCTCATTGGGCCGAACATTCCTTAGATGAAAGGCCCGTCAAGGCCTCACACAGCTGCGAGATATTCGTCCTACACACGCCTAAGAGGAACTTCAGGTAGCGTTCTGCCATCCCTGGAAATTTTGTCCAGGAAAGTGAATTCTAAAACTGAAAATTAAAGTGAAAATTATTTTTGTTACCAGATGGACGGTTTTACGAATGGTGTATAAAATATTTAAAATGGTTGTGAACAAAATATTTTTAAAGAATGAATACTGTAGTAAAAGAACTTTGAGAGTGGAAACTGATTAGTTTTAAAGTATTTTTAAGTTAGAATTGTAAGATTTGAAAAATATCCAAACCCTTCTGACTGTTGTTAAGCTCCTCTGATAAAAATAAGTATTTGTGATTTGTTATAGTTTAAAATTTTGTACATTTATTTTGAAAGCGCCCCCGTAAGTGATGTGAACAAAAGATATCAATAATGATCAGGACATTTCACTGTGTATATGTCGTAGGATAATTTGATACTTCGAATCTTCGCGAAAATCCTAGGGGTTTTGCGAAAACGCGGATAATTAGACATAGGCGAAAAATTATCAAATCTTACTGGACAAAGTCAGGATTTTTGCGAAAATACTCGTTATTATAGTAAGATTTGATGTGCTCAACACTGATTGGCTACAATTTTGCTGGCTGACTTCTAATTGGTTCCTAGTTAATAACGTGCGGCAACAAATGATTGACATTTAAGACGTCAACCAATCAGAGACGATCTCTTATTGAACGCGCTGACCGACCAATCAGCGTTCTTATTTCATAACAGCCAGCGTTTCGTTTCGCAATATTGCTATAATAACGAGTATTTTCGCAAAAATCCTGACTTTGTCCAGTAAGATTTGATAATTTTTCGCCTATGTCTAATTATCCGCGTTTTCGCAAAACCCCTAGGATTTTCGCGAAGATTCGAAGTATCAAATTATCCTACGACATATACAAAATACAGATATTATATTTATTTAATGTGATTAATATGAAAAAGCTTGTGTCAAAAAAATATGTTTGTGGAACTGTTCACTTTGATCTTGGAAAAATATGCATGGCATAGACACATTCTACAGTTTTACAAAAATAAACTGATGAGCAAAAAGCTAAATCTTGTTCAATGAAGTAAAAAGATGGAAGGAAAAATGGTATAAAAATAAGGTTCTAGGCCACGTTAACTTTCTTAACTCGGATTTATATTAAAGAACTATTGTCCGAAATCATTGTTCTTAGAACTCAAAACTTGGTTTATTTAACAGAAGGCATAAAGGTATTTGTAAAATAAAGCTTTCCTTTTATAAAATTTATTCCCATTTCAATATCTTTTGTACCTTTAGACAATAGTTGTCTAGATTTTGCGTGAAAAATCTAGACAAACGTTTCCTTAGTAAATCTGGCTGCTAACCATGGTCAAATTGTGGTTCCTGGGTTATCTAAACATCACTCATGACCATGGTCAAATTTGCTACCAACAGTAGCTGAAACGTCATGTTTGAAAGACAAACGTTTCAGCTACTGTTGGTAGCTAATTTGACAGTTGGTTAAAGGTAGATACGTTATTGAAACCGGCCATTAATCTATCTCACATATAAAATTAAGCCTTCCAAACAGCGGCCTGCCATTGTGTTTTCCAGAATTTCGCAAGGATGAACAAGGACCAGCTTAACGGAGATGCCTGTTCAACATCATCAAATGCAAAAAATAAATAAATAAAAAGTTACTCTCTTATCTCTCAAAATACAGTGCTATGTGGTGAATCCTGGGTGATACTACCACTGCCGCTTACTTTCAACAATATCGTAGGTAATCAATCTCTTGCCACACGTTAAAGTCTTCGGCCTATACATTGACGACAGGTTAAGTTGGAATAAGCAGATCGCTCAGGTTAGCCAGATCCCTCTATAGATTCAAGCATTTTCTTCCACGTTGGTTCAATCACGGGTGTTCCTATAATTGATCATGCTGATTTTTGCCACTCTGTCCTATCCCAAGAACTTCTCAAAAAACTGGATCGACTTCTTAACAACTGTAATTGTTTCTTTTTTGGCCTTCGTAAACATGATCACATTTCTTCTTCCGTTCTCAGCTAAATGGTTGCGTACCCATTAAATAGATCCCTCTGGATACTCTTCACTATTATGAACGATCCTTGCTCCGATTTATAACAATATTTTAAAGTGTTCGGCAGTTCACAGTGTTAACCTTCGAGCATCCAAAAACTTACTTCTTCATATCCCTTCTTATCTAAACTAATATCTAAAGAGAGATTGCTTTCCCAAAATATCACGTGGTTTTTCGTACGACCAACATTTGTTTAGTGACTACCAATGACAAATTCACATTATATGTTTCTACCACAATTTATAAGCGCTAAGAGTCGTTATCGACTACAGATTGTGATTTTGTGTGTGGTTATTTAGAAAATTGAGATCATTTATTTTATCATCTGACAGTGATGATGTTAACATTTTCCTAAATGCCTTCTCGATTTGCCATGATACTCTAATTTACAAGTTGAGACTGTTACTAGAAAAAGAAACAAATTCACTTGTTACTTTTTTTATTTTTATTCAAGTAAGGACTCTGATTTTTCCCAAATTATCTTTAAAAGATTCCAGTTATGTAAATCCGTGACGCTGACCTCATTTTTACGACGCTAATGCACTGCTGACAAAGTCGTCCCACATTATTTCCCGGTACTGCTTTTTTTTTTTTTAAGGTTGGGTAATCATCTAATGACTTCTTCCTCTCTGGGTGGGGTGGAAGGGCGTGTCAGACTCTTACTGACTAAAACCCATCCGTGTTCTTTCTAAAGCCCTTTGCGTTCCAGGGCCGCGGTGACTCTTTCGAACAAATTCCGCAACCCTGTCAGTCCCGGTACTGATACGTATTTCGTCCTTCTTTGTCGTCGTCGTTGTGTTATGTAAAAGTTGAGAAATACTTGGAAATCTCTAAACAGAACATTTGGTATAGTAGGCGTCAGATAAATGTGGAATAAAGTATATTGACCTTTCCCTAATAACTGTTCATAGGTACCTGAACAATTAAATATGAATCGTTTTTCATTATTAGACAATGTTAAGGATCACGAGAGATGATGATTCGGGACAGCTTTGTGTCATTAGTTCCGTTTTTCAAATTAAAAATGTCAATAATTGTAGGTGGGTCAATGACCGTTATTCCACGATTATCTGGCGCCTACTATAGGTTGATGTTACGATTGTGGATCCTTAGTTTAACAAAAGCCTGGCGAATGAATTAATAATGAATTATTTTAAACATTATGTAACTCTTCAGTACGTTTATTTTCTGTCACTGGAGTTCTCCTAAACGGTGGAACCGATTTAGATGTTTTTTTTTTTGTGTATTTTTGAATGGGTACCTGGATGGTTTAGATTCACAATTGGACCCGAAAGGTGGCGCTAATTGTCTAAAAGACATAACGAATACAGTTATTGCTCACATGTATGCTCATTTGTATCTCTTTTGTGCCAACACTATTTATAATAATTATTAATATTGTACATATTTGTAAATATAGTTATTAAGAGTCTCTTGTTCGATATTTTCATCGAATCGGCAATTACTCGAAAAAAAATATCCTTGTTGTACCAATTTGTTACATCTTTATTGAACATAAGTCTACATAAGCTTAATTATATCATGTTATGTCCATAATTGTATATACTTAAATAAGTATTTGACAAAAATAAACTTCTTATTGCTAATTTGTTTGTATTTATTTTGAATTACCCAAGTAATACATAATGGTTATATTGAACATTATGTGTGTTCATGACGACTAAAAAGATTTGAGAAACATATTTATTTATACGCTTGTTTTACGCTCCAATGATTGCCCAGACATTCAAATTCATTGAATGAACATGCAAAATGGCTGCCGTCCATTAGGTCCATCTAAAAAAGCCCACTGAGTTTTTTTTCAACTCTTATAACTTAATATTCCAATAAAGGTATAATTATTGCTACATCAATAATTTTAATGGAAATCTACTGAGACTAAAATATTTCGATAATGTACCGTACATTTAGGTTGTAATTTCTACGTTTTCTCCCAAGGGTGTCGTGTGGGGTGACCAAGGGATAGATACAGTATTAGTACGGTACGGAGATAAATCTGGGGTCCCTATGGAATGTGAAGGTCAGACGGTGGTAGCCAATCAGCCCTTATTTGGTCGTAACAAATTGTTTGTGCGCTAGCCCATTCGTTCTGTTTAGGACATGCCTCGGTTCATTATTTTTCTCAACTTTTCTCTGGAACTCTCTCACACACTCCTTACGCGACAGCCCTTCTCTTGACGTCTTCAAGAGGAAAGTTAAAGAGCATTTCCTTTCGCAATGATATAATATTTGTAGATATGTATGTATATATATATATATATGTTTATGTATGTATGTAGATGTAGGTATATTTATGTATAATTAAAAATGTGGCGTTATACAATTTGTGCACTGGATCCTACCCTCTATTGTGATCTCTCTCTATCACTCAAAGGTTTGCTGGTAGAACACTCATTTTTGAGTTAAGCTCGCCTTTGTACATGAACGATTTAAATCATTGTGAATTAATATAAGCCGTAATGGTGTACAATAAAGAATTAAAGATTAAAGAAGGCGTTACATAATAGTTTTTGCGCTACTTGTGCATACATTCTTCTTGGGTATATCAATCATTTATATCGAACATCGTTTGACAAGTACCACAGATCAAGTAATTGACGCACTAAGCAAGAAGTCGTCGCTAGGTATCTTATTACTAGTGCCTAGCGGCGACTGGTGACCACACTAGGTACCAATAAAATACACGTAGTGTAGTTTACGTTTGTCATAGCTGGTGTAAGAATTGTCACGAGCTGTCAATTTCTAGGAGTAAACGGTGACATGCATTGACACGCTTGGTTCCTATAGAAAGGTATGGTACCGCCGAAGCGCCTTGGAGCTGTGTGGTAAGTACCCTTTTTTTTTTAAGAATGGGAAATCAACAAATGACTTCTTCCGCTCTGGGTGGAGCGAAAGGGCGTGTCAGACTCTTACTGACTAAAACCCATCCTTGTTCCTTCTAAAGCCCTTTGCGTTCCAGGGCCGCGGTGACTCTTTCGAACAAATTCCGCAACCCTGGCAGGGTGGTAAGTACCCTAGAAAACTGAAAACGCACTAAAAAGTTTGAAACAAGATGCTATCTAAAACTGATATGTACAAACTATTAAATATTAATATCGTCTATTAAAGAAACAATTTACACGTCACATATTTCAATGTATGATAATAACGATGTTCAGAGGATAGCCGTGGTTATGTGTCATTTTGCCCTAAAGCTTATTATCTTTTGCTATTGTTAAAGTGTATTTTTTTGGTATAGTATACCATACCAAACCATACCATACCATATACCTACGACCACGTCTATCCACTGAAATTCACTATACTCGTAAATAAATTTCGTCGTTGTCACATTCCATCTGTTTGTGGGAGCCTTAAGGCTCGTTTAGACAGATCTGGCTTCTCGCCTAAAGTTACGAGTCAATAAACTGTCTCTGTCTAACGAAGGATTCAAAGCCTCTTTGTGGCTCCACTGGAGTTCATTTCAAAGGTTACTTTTAAATATTTGCTCAATATTAAAAAAAAAACACGTAAGTCAAATTGCTTTTCTTTTACGTAGGGAAATAAAGTTCAATTTGAGAGTACCTACAGGCAATTTGTAACCAGTTAACTATTCTTTATTTCCCCAAAGACTTAACCAATGGCATACTAATGGCATAGTTGAATGGTTGTTTATTTTGATGTCAGTTGTCTGTCACTGAAATTACGGTCCAAATTCCAAGTTTCAAAGATCTTTACTTGACACAGTCCAATGACAGTGGAAAGAAAAAACAGTTGATGAATGTCAAAAAATGTTTTCTTTTTTATTTACGGCAAGTAGAGCCGATGTACCTTAATGTTTTATCAATGTCTACAGTTAATTGGAAAAGCATATGTGCTGATAAATATTATTATTATTTATTTTTTTTAATGTAGACATAAAAAGTCTGAATCGAGGCGGACTCGAGTTGAAGGACATGTCTTGGAGTCTAGGTGTAACTATAATCTGCCAAGGTTGCGGAATTTGTTCGAAAGAGTCACCACGGCTCTGGAACGCAAAGGGCTTTAGAAGGAACACGGATGGGTTTTAGTCATTAAGAGTCTCACACGCCCTTCCGCTCCACCCAGAGCAGAAGAAGTCATTTGGAGTATTTCCCATCCTTAAAAAAATCACCGCAAAGCAGTGCTGTCGCACAGCTCGGCGTCAAGTCCTGCTGTCATAGCATTTGTTTTCCGACATTAGTTAAATTGAAGTCAACGTCATCGGTAACGTCTTCTGGGTAAAGGAGCTCTCGCCTAATTGTCGCCAACTGGTAACGTGAATTATCTTGAAAACCCTTATTGAAGTAAATGACAAACATTGACGACGTAAAATACTGGTATTCAGCTGAATCCGGTTTGACTGGAAGCCGACCCCAATATTGTTGGAAAAAGGCTAAGCCGATGACACATGTGATGTATGTAACTTATAAGGAGAAAAAGATTTTCCACATTCTATGATTTTTGAGCAACACTTCACTCTTGTATCTATCCTGCACACTTTACATTATAGTTTTAATTTACATACATGAGTAGGTTTATTTCCATCTTCAGCGAAATGCAGTGAATTTACAAAAAGCACTACGTTTTGAAATTCAGAAGTTTCGAGTGTCAGAGATCTAGTGAAAATTAGGGAATATTCGTTTTCACAGATTTACTCATGTATTTTTAAAACGTTCTCATATTTTATTTTTTTCGTTTCCGTATTTTGTTCTCTTGTATTGGGACGCCATAGAGCAATAAAGGTTTTTAGGAATATTAACACCACGTGGAAAATGTAACATGAAAATGTATCTGAAATTGACATCCAATTTGACTTGAAAATAACCGCTTTGATAGCTGGTGCCAGGACCCGACGTCTCAGTTCTGCCACCTAGTGCACGATTCTGAAAACCCCTTATTACATCAACGGAGCGTCATGTCTTCAGCTGCTCTTTCAATCTCAGTCTGTCAAAATAATATTTTTTTCAAAAAATTAGTAAGATTAAGCGAATCAAAGTGAGAGAGGGAAGAAGTATAACCCCTATATTTTGAGTGTACCTATATGACTCAGAATATAGGGGTTATACTTTCCAACTCGACTCAATCAAATTGACTGTTATAGCATGTTATTTATCAATTGATGTTTTTTTCCAGTGTCATGGCGACTGGATCCACTTGCCAAGGGGAATCTCTTGCAAAGATCTGTAAATACAAGCCGGGACCAAAAGCTTAACGCTATGAAGCACGGAGAAGTCCTGGTCATCAGAGATTGGTCTTAGAAAACTGAAACTGACTTGGAATATGGACTTCTTTTCGTTCAAAACAACCTAGATGCGGATATTCAACCCAAACGACCAACATACGATTTAATCTTCATTCACAGAATGAAGTATTTCTAGTAACAATACCCATTCTCATGTCTGCAAGCCAGGAATCGGATCGCCTTTGAAGAAAAGCCCTAAATTACGAGAAAACTTACCGAATTCAACCCCAATTCAATCTAACAAGGACTTATTTATCTTAGTAAAGAGACTTTTGGAGTTCTCCGAGCTTGTCTGCTGAATTGAAAACAGGGAAAGGATTTTTAATTAACTGTTTTTTTGTCAGAGGTAGTTGGAGTTTTGGTTGTTCATTAACTTGGCTGGATTTACTTTGAACGGGAGGAGAAAATTATGCAGGTAAATACTGCTCAATTTTAGCCTTATGAGAATTGGTATGCTATGTGGTTTAACACACGTACATAGTAAATACGTACTATTTACACGTAATTAGTACGAATGCACCTTTTTTTTTTTTAAGGATGGGAAATCATCAAATGACTTCTTCCGCTCTGGGCGGAGCGGAAGGGCGTGTCAGACTCTTACTGACTAAAACCCATCCGTGTTCCTTCTAAAGCCCTTTGCGTTCCAGGGCCGCGGTGACTCTTTCGAACAAATTCCGCAACCCTGGCAGGCTCTGGCCCTAGCAGGCCCCGTCTTTTATGCTGACATCTCTTTGAGGCGCGCGTGAAACAACGCGCCATCGACCCGGGCCTGGTGGTGATCGGACGGCGAGCCACCCGATGCTCGCCGTCCGCAGGCAGGAATGCTCCTTGCAGTTTGTAAATTGCTTACTTGCTTAGGTACTACAAAACAGCACACCTGTAACTCCCAAAGGGTTAGGATGAGGAAAAATAAAAAGAAGTAAAATATTTGTTTACTTTAAGACTATAAAACGGTACATGTAAAATAATGAAGTACAGAAACGCTACCGCCCGCGGCTCCGCCCACGTGATTTTTCTTAAATTATCCCAAGGTAACATACTCCCGGGATAAAAATATATCCAATATGTTATTCCGGACTATAATCTAACTCTGCGCCAAATTTCATCAAGATCCGTTCAGCCGTTCTGACGTGATTGAGTTACAAACATCCAGACCTTTGCATTTATAATATTAGTATAGATTTTTATTTAGCGCCAGTTAATTTTAAGTTTCATAATGGGGGGGGGGGGGGGGCGAGCAATTTGCAAATCAACTTTATTATTATTATCAGCTAGCCTAAGCTTTAAAGCTAAACCCAAAAAGATACACTTGCATGATTGTAGTTAAGTACCTAGGTACCTACTTAACTACATATCTTGTAAAGTAAGTTTGCTCTGAACAGACTGGTCTGGGAAAAACATTTAAATTGTGAATACTATAGACTCCTTTGGCTTGCTTTGTGGGACTCGTTCGTTTGGTTTGCTTTTAAGGTAGCCAAACTGACCGAACTGAAAAGCACGGAGCGATGCTACTAAATATTGATTCCAAAGAGCGACTTTTAATTAGTTATTTTTGGAGTTTAAGTTGTCGTGAATACAAACAAAAAAACTTTTACGTAGGAGTCAGTGTTGACACTGAATTATGAAAAAAAAACTGAAGTACTACTCTTAGGACGCGCGTCGCGCGCAAAGGAAACTTTTTTTAAAGATAAATACATGAGTAAAAATAAAGTAAATGGTTATAATAATAATAATAATAATTCTTTATTATCAGGCAACCAAGGCCCATAGACAAAATACACAAATTAAACATACAAAAAATACACTAATACATATTAATCTTACTTAATTTACTTATAAACTAAGACACACGAAGTGACGGCGTCGAGTTCAACCCCCTCAATAAGCCCTTTCATTTGGTATGATTTGTCCCCCAAATATGGCCCCATACCAAAGGTTCTTATGTGTACTAAATTTCAACTGGATCGGTCTAGTAGCTTTGGAGTAAATTAGCGGTAACAGACAGACATACGAGTGATCCAACGAGGGTTCTATTTTTTCAATACAAACCTGGGAAACCTGAAAAATAGTTTTCAGTAAAGTTTTCTCGTCAAAATTTAGGTCGTAGCTTATTTTACGTTACTAGGGTTAGTCCCATGGTCATCATCATCTGCCTAGCCTTTTCCCAATTATGTTGGGGTCGGCTTCCAGTCAAACCGGATTCAGCTGAATACCAGTATTTTTCGTGGAGCGACAGCATGGTGGTTGGTGGTGCCTACCAGACCTCCACAAAGGTCTGGTAGGCACCACCAACCACCATGCTGAACCATAGTGACACTTGATTATATTCAAAAGTGAATTCGAAAGACGTTACCCTGCATAAAGACGTTCAGCGACCCAGAGTTAACACTTATTCGCTTAGATGCCCAAGTTTGTCATGAAACGAAATTCTTGCAACGGTCCAGCCACCATTCGCCTCTGTGTTAGCAAGGTTTCGTCCGATTTGCCTGTAGGACGCCAATTAGCAGACGTTTCAGTATTTATGAGCCATGCGTTAGCTAGTTTATGCGTCTACAGAGAGGAGATCCGTTCAGTGTGGATTTACCATTAGTATAACAGCTGCATTTTAAGTTTTTGAAATCACCGTTTGCCTATCAGCGACGGTGGTCACGTGCTGCCTTGTACAGCGAAGCTCAGGAGAGACCCCTTTGAAGTCTTCTAATGTATATGACTCATTGCTGGGCAGAGGTTTCTTATCATATTTAGAACAAAGAAGATAAAAAGGCACGAGAATTAATCATCACCCCTTTTTTTTTTTAGGGATTAGAAATCGGAGCGGAAGGGCGTGTCAGACTCTTACTGACTTAAACCCATCCTTCTCAAGCCCTTTCTTTACGTTCCAGGGCGATGGTGACTCTTTCGAACAAATTTCGCAACCCTTGTAATCATCATCCTTAGGCATCGACTTAATACAAAACGATCATTGCGTTAGTTTATGTTCGACAAAATCGAAAGGCAACCGCGATCAAATTAAGGCGACGATCGCGTATTCGAGCGATGATCGCTTAGTTTTAGGATGCCGACGCACTGAAGGCAATGTGGCAATTTCTGACTGTGAAATAAGGATTAAAACAACCACGTTTAAAATATTACAGTTTATTATTAACACAAGTCATTATTCTTTAAATCTTTCAATCGACTAGTTAGACTAGAATGTTATGATGAAAAGTTGAATACAATGAATATTAATTAACGTCTTTGAATAAATAAAATAGTTTGTTAGTTACTTTCATTTGTAAATCTCACAATAAGTTTACTGTTTTAGTAAGAACATATAGCACATTTGAAAACCAAGAAATAAAATTATATTCAATTCCAATACTTATGATCAAATAAAGCTTACATAATAATTCCTTACCAACTTTCTTTAAACATTGAGTCTCTTTTTTCTGATAAATAACAATTTTTCTACCTCTAACTGTTATTTGTTGTTTTTATTGCCGAGATTCTAGAAAAACAAAATTGTTGTTTACGTTAACATTAGATCTAAATAAATAATAATATTCAAATAATTTACCTAAATATCTTTATCAAAAATATAAATGTTTGTATTTTTCAATGACATATTTTTTCGACTATGTTATCATTTCATTAAAATTATAATAATATTTGCTTATAATAAACCTACTACTATAAACTATCCGATATTTTACTAGATCGAAACTATAATTTTCTGTAAATATTTTGCTCAGACGTTAATTTCAGAGATGTTTCATTTAGGCAAAATGTTTATTTGAATTTACATAAGGCAAAATGGTGCATAACGTAGATTAATATATATGTATAATATTATATATAATTAATTAATGAAAAGACATGTTTTTGACATTGACATAACTTAGCATCGATCTAGCAAAATAAAACAATGGTTTGCACAAAAGGTGTCACTGTATTGCCAAAACATTTATTTTTACATTATTCTCTGACTAATCCAGACACCAAATAATTACTCTCAGTCCCGACAGAATTGAAATACGTATATTTTCGTACAATTTTGGTCTGAATATTCTTTTGCCGTTGCTGGAATTTAATATTGTTCGGTGGTATAAAAACACATTCTATAGGTATGGTTACAGTTTTGATAAATGTGCCATCATCCCTTGAAAGTTATTCAAAGGATGAACATACATTTGACACCCTGTCTTTGGAGGGCTGGCAGAACGCCAAACGATTATTTTTCTAAACAAACATCCTCTTACCATATTTCTTTTATGGATGAACGTCGAGAACAACATCCTAATTATTTTATTTTCAACATTGCAAAATATTTTCACTATCAATCATTTCGAGGGATAAAAGTATCACCATCTGTACAAAGAAATTTAAAATTTTACAAGCTTTTTTGCAACAAAAGCTTTATACAATGAGATTTTTAACATTGCAAACAAAAGCGATTTGCAAAACTACACAAAAGGTCCCTTCTTTACATATATCTTTCTATAACTTATTCTAATTTTCCGAACTACATAATGGAGCACTTCCAAATTTATTAAACTTAAAATTGTAGACTAATTAAAATGACTGTCTTTGGGCGTAACTTTCGGGGTTGAATAGTTCTAAAATTAAAAACACAGAGTCGCCTGTGTGTGTTTTTTATAGATATTGTAAAAAAAATAAAGACAGTTTGGGACTTTAGAATTAAACTATTATAAAATAAATAAGAAATGTCTGATCGCATCAGAGAAATCGAATTCACATTCAATCAGGGCTATCGCATTTGAATTCGCCACTAGAGGCACTAGAGTAGCGTGAGTTCTTTTCTGTGGGCCTTTTACGCGAGTTTATTGACTCATTTTATATGATTTGTTGTGTTTAATGACTATAACCGATAATTTATGGCAGATGCAGATATAGTTCTTCTACCGACAACTGCTTTAAGTGAGTTTAGTTTTTATGGAACACTTATTTCCTTTTTTACTGTCGAAAAAACGAGATTTCAGGCCACTGGTTTATTGATGTTATAATATTTAATTCAAAGTACACGTAATTACGTCTTTTAATAGCTGCTAAAAGACCTCACTCGCCAGTGGCGCCAACTGGTGAGCGCAAAAACGGTAGCCCTCATTCCCTGTAGCAAAAGGATGATCAAAGCACCTTTTTCTTATTTCCATGCTCTGATACTGTGAGTATTTTTAAAGTGCCCTTAATTGATGAAAGAAAGCAATTATGAGGTAAAATAGAATTTATTTAGTTTCCTGTAATTATTTACAAGGTTAGCAGGTCTTTAAAACATTATTATTTTATATGATACACTCATTTTTTTGAACTGAAAAACTAACGATTTCTCCAAGGACTCCTTAAGTAACTTTAAGGCTTAGTCCAGCTTAGCCGCTTTATAGTTTAGCTAATTTAAATTAGTCCAAGGACTGCTATTAGGTAATTTTTTAGGCTTTATAATACCTCTTGAAACCTCTGATTTCTAGATTCTACTGATCGATATTGACTCACAAGTAACCTTACATCGCGTGGACAAACCTTCGCGCCATTTATTTAGTTTTTTTGTAGGTAAAACATTCTACAAGTGGTTTGTAAAGTAACGATCAGTTTCTGGATGTTTGAAACAGATATTCAACACATTACAAGTTCATCACAAACATTTTTATATAATAAAATCAACTAAAACTGAGTGATGACAGAAGAAGACAGCAGTAATAAAGAAACAAAGCAAATATTTGAACTGCAATATTGTATTTACAGTTTGGGATTAAAATGGTCGTCACAGCTAAGCAACCTTTAACTGTTTTTGGAACGAAACGCGAATGAGGGTTTCGAGGGCCTAGCACGATTGTTTGACGTATAGTAACGGTATAGTATTCATAAGTGAATTTTGAATATAAAAACTGCAACCCCATAGTATTTTGGTTTAATTTTATGCGGCTTGCACAATTTGTATCGCACAAAAATATGAATATAGTATTCAATTCAATTAAAAATTATGTGCGAAACGGGTATTATAGTTAAAGTGAAATATTACGTTATGTTGTATGTGTATTATACGTTACTATCCATAAAAAAAACATTCGTGCTAGGCCCACAGATTTGGAATTAGGTACGTTGCTAAGTTTTTTCCCTAGAGAGTTGTTCAAGATCTCTAAATAACGCAACGGTTGAACGATCTTGAAAACGCGCTGATTTAAAGCACAAGACCGTTGCGGAAATTGTTCGAAAAAGTCAACGCGGCCCTGAAACGCAAAGGGCTTTAGAAGGAACATGGATGGGTTTTAGTCAGTAAGAAACGTCATGTTTTCCTTTTGAACTGTTGGTATTGAGACCGGTCTTTAACAAATCCCAACAGTTAACGCGGGCTCAGACAATTTGTAGCATTATGTTACGACACCTGTCATTTCAGAAAGTGGATATAAATTTCACTTTGTGATCGGGCGTTTTTAATTCGTTCAACAAATTACAGAAGGGAAAATTAAAAGTTGTTCATTTTAATTTTATTACTTTTCGCAACCCAGATATTAGTTTTAATGTAGTGAAAGCATCTCTTTGCTGCTTCCTGCAGAAAATTAAAATTGCCTTAGCAAAAGATTTGTAAATTTAATTTTAAACTGCGATGTAAACTTCTTCTAGTTTACAAGGAAAAGTTTAAAGGAAACAAGAGAAAAGTACATAATTATATTAACGTTTCACTAAAAGTTGTTGAATTTAGTTTTATAAGGGAAAAATATTAAATGATTCTACGTAAGAGAAAATCAGCGATTTTGTAAAATATAGAATGGATATATTTTTCTGTCTACTAATCGTAATTAATATTTAAAGAGCCAGTATAAAAATCTAAAATGGTTTTTGAGTGGATATTTATTTGACGATTACTTATCAAATCTTGGACTACGATTTAACAATCCGAATAAAGATACTTCATTTTTATTTACATTATTTTACCTAACTAACAATTTCACGTTCACTGATTTGTACTTTTTCAATCTCTTGCTTTGCTTTCTGTAACTGTCACCACGTTCAGCTTAAAAAAATTACAATTTTACAGTAATTATCTTATCAATTATTGAGGCATGGGTGATACGGATCTCCTTGCTTGCATGGCCTTGTTATCGCAGTACGCTCTGATGTCTTGTATTGTCTGCATGAGGAATACTGGGACGTCGTCATCACGTTTCTGTAAAAATAGATAAGGATTATTTGCTTGTTCGATTTTCTGAGGTAAAAGTCGGATGTCACTTTTAGTCAGCCTGCTGTATTCCAATGGTAGGCTAACGCGTCCCTTTTTCCATATATTCATATGCTGGTGCTAGAGTCTTTTAACTGATCAGAAAGTCTAAGTATATATAAACATAAACCTGTATAGTTACAAGTAATACATCATCTGCCTAGCTTTTTCCCAGCTATATTGGGGTCGGCTTCCAGTCAAACCGGATTCAGCTGAATACGAGTATTTTACGTGGAGTGGCTGCCTACCAGACCTCCACTACCCATTAACTGGGTTACACGGAACTCCTAGGCAAAACTGGTGTTAACTAAACCACTTGTTAAAATGTTTTGTAATCAATGCTTTTTTTCAATCAACTATTGTTGGTTATTAGAAAACAAAAACTTTTTAAAATTAAAATCCTTTTTCTGTTACATTTAACATAGGTAGATAGTCAGCAAAGTTTCAGATGGCATTTGAAATGTTCAGCATCATGAAAACTAATAGACTGGGTTGATAAGTGTTTTGTATTCTTCCCATTAGTTAAAAATGATAGGCACCTAAATTTCGTCGATGTTCGTGTTTCGAACAATATTCAGCTGGACCAATGGTAAAATAAATGACTATTGATGTTCTAATGGGTTTTACTCCATAAATACTTAACTAACATTATACACTAGAAATAAAAATAAAAAATCCTAACTAAATGAACCCTAAAATATGGCGTCAAAAAATTCATCCGCATCGCTGTCGACTGGAAGTGTACCCAAAAGACTGGAGGCATTGCCACGTTGTATGGCAATGCTTATTCTTTGACCAAGGTAACTTTTACCTTGGTCAAAGAATAAGCATTGCCATACCTTGGGTCACGTGAAGTGTCAACTAAGCTCTTGAGAGATCTTTAAACAAGTTATATGCACTCGGACCCCAAGACCCGAGAGTTTCAACCCCAAACTATGAATAACTATTAGTTATGAACTAGCAGTTATTTATTTACTTTTGCTGCCAACCTACTTTTTTCTGTAATATTAAATATACAGGCTGAAATGATCTGATTCATTAAAATCGGCTACTTTGTCTTTTGAGACCGAGCCGCCACAATATTCCAAAGCAATGCTACTCCTCAAAGCGAGAAGCAACATGGCAATCACCAGAATGAAGCCAAAGTAATGAAGCTCGTCAAGTCCCGGGGAAACAATTTCCTGTCTTGAATCCCACAACAAAATTGATCGAAAATAAAAGCGAGTAATTAAAACGCCTGTACTGAGAAAGTAAGCCAAGGTTTTTCAATCTCCATTGTTCCAAGAATAATGCTCGATGTTTAATAAAAGAACCTTGATAAACGAGCTAAGCTCGTTTTTTTTTTGGTAAACGTTTTCTAAAAATAAAACCTAGCTAGATCGATTTATCGCCCCCAAAACCCCCTGTATACTGAATTTCATGAAAATCGTTGGAGTCGTTTCCGAGATTCAGATTATATAAACATATGTCACCGGAAAATTGCAGACTCCGTAAGATTGTAATAAATCACTATTAAATTATAATTTCCCGATATATTTTGAAAAAATCATTTTGCGTTTAGTAAATCCAATCCAAATTTAATAATTTATTAATAATATCTTGGGACAACTCACATACGGTCATCAGATCCCAAACTAGGCAGTGCCTGTGCTATGGCAACCAGACAACTGATAAACATACTTATATATTTCTTAACACATACATATTATAGATAAATTACACACAAAATGTTTACAATTTTACGCGATATTTTACAATCTGACGGACTTTGCAATTTTCCGGTGACATATACATATATACAAGAGTTGCTCGTTTAAAGGTATTAGATCAAAATATACCTGGAACAACACTTCGCCTTCGAAGTAAGTCAGCTGATGCTTCCTTGTCCTTATGAGTAGCCCGACGAGTTTGTCGTTGATAACTGTGTATATCTGTAAAAGAAGAAATATAAAAGTCAGTTAAAAACTTTGTTGCTGAAGACTTTTTGCGCAGAAAGGACGACTCTTATATTTTTTCAACCTTCGCACTGTATTTTTCTCTTTACAAAATTAAAGCTAAATAAAGGCTAAGTTTAAATGCAGCAAAATGTTTTCATCGAAACTGTTATCGCATAGTCGCTTCGCACCTGTCTTTGGGAGCCTTAAGTTCGGCCCAAAATCGAACTTAATAAACAGTTTTATGTACAATAAATAATAATGTGACATTGACAATGAAACACGATTGCCTGCAAAATACGTCTTTACCAGCCAATTTATGACAATTCAAGTTTGTACCCTGGTAGGTTACTAGGTCCCTAGTAACACCTTAGCGTACCTTTTTACGATGTAACCAACTTACTCTGAAAATTCAATTTCCTGTTCTAGAAACACATAATTTTCTATACGAAAATGTGTAAGCTCTAATATTCACTTTAAAAAAAACTGATTTCACATATTTTTTCTCATATTAACTTTTCCTAGTTCCGCACAAAAGGAAACTGCCAAAGTACATAATAATAAAGGGATAACAAATAACGCACATCCATTTCAACCCGAGGTCACAATAGTACGAAAAAAAGGACGACTCAACATGTCAAACGCCTTCCCTAAAACATTTATTACCGAATCCTCTTCCCCTTCAAAGATTCGAAGGTCTGAGCGCGTAAAAAGCTTCCCGGACCAAAATAAACATGGGTGTCCTGACCGATGTGTTTACTTTTTACTAGATAACCAATTTGGTTTGTGGATGTGGATGAGCTACTAACACCTATCTATAGGTACTTTTTACTTGGGTTGTAACTGAGACTATTAAGCGGAAGCGGAAGTACAGAACATAAATTTCGTGTATGCGGAGTACTTAAATCACAGAACAGTTTTTCGGATTTTCGGTAAACTAAAGTGGAACAATAAAAAGTTGCCGACCGCTAGAGGTAGGAGGCTGAGGATACTGAACAGGAATGCACGTCAGCTGCATGCTGGTGGTCAGGATACCCGTAGAAGCCGTGGTACTGGCTGGCTGTCTGACTCGCTGCTTGAGAGCATGAGGTCGGGATGAGGAGTGATAATGGCGTCATGCTGAGGTAGCTGCACGAAGGCTGTGCTGACGTTCAATGTCGAAGGTCACCAGTATAGCGGTATGCGGTACAGGGTGTAAATTCCCTCAAACCTCCATTGGAGAGGGAGGATCCTTCGACCAGACGATTAATGTGTCTGGTGGGCAACTGCCCGATAATTGATATTCGGACTGTTTTATTTGTTTAAATCGCATAGAGAACTTTGCTTGCACGATGCAGGATTTCGTTGGTAGTTCGTCGCTGACAGGATAGATTGCGTTGTGGTTATTTGTTTTTGCCGTACAAATTTAGCGTCTTATTTTTTTCATGTGGCGCCACAGACCTACCTACTACTGAAACTGGTGCTTGAAAAAAGTGTAACTTCACGTAGTACTCCGTCGAATGCCTCTAAATATTTACGGATTTACGATTTCTTGCGGAAATTCCGCTTTTGTGGAGGTGGTAGCGTCAAAGTTCCGATACAACCCTAGTTTAGACCAATGAAGTGGAAAGGATAAGACATAGACACGTTTGCGGAAAAAAGTACTGATGTATTTTGTCTAGGCCTGATAGGATGTAGTCCAAATATATGTATGTGGATTTAACAGCTCTACGCGCTGGAATTACATAAACTCCAAGAATATTTCTCTAATCACAAAACAAAACAGGTATTTTTTATTGCCGACATTTAAGTGAGTTCCCTTGTTTTCATGTATGTCTCCCTTTATTTTATACGTCACATGTTTGCGGTCACAAAAAAAGACGGCTTTAGTTAACAAACGGAGGCCATCGAATTGGTTAATTTTCAAATTTTCACATAGCATAAATTTACGTCGGCTCTTAAAACATTTTTTTTTTTCAATTTTTGAAATCTGTCCAGCCGCTTAGGCTTCAGGGCGTGCCGAAAATAGACAACCAAGAGCCAGTCAGGAAAAAAAATGCAAATCATATTTTAAGTATTGCCAACCTTTCAATAATCTTCTACGAAGTTTCACTACTTATTTTTACCCGACCCCAGAAGGTGAGTAATGTATTTCGAGAGTATGTATTTTATAATTTAATTTTACTCTGCCCACCTCCTGAAATTAATAGTTCATACGAAACAAATTTTAAGTATTGTCAACCTTTCAATAATCTTCTGCGAAGTGGCACTACTTGTTTTCACCCGACTGCCCCAGAAGGCGAGTAATGTATTTCGAGAGTATATATGTTATAATTTAATTTTACTCTGGCCACCTCCTGAAATTAATAGTTCATACGAAACAAAACACCGATATAATTAGTGGTACTCTAAGTACCTCCTACTTAAGAGGATACTTGTCAGTTCGAGGAAACACTCAACACCGAGTGAACTGTTTGTGTTTAATCTCATCGCAAGATTAGTTACTGTTTACAAGTCGATCAAGGAATTAGATGATGGTATTGTTGTTTGTGGACAGTTAAGTATATTGATTATTTATTGAGGGTTACCAACACTTCTGTATAAACAGGGTTTTTCAAAAGTGCTTGGTCATATTTACGGGTGATAAATTGTATCCGCTTTGCTTACTATTGTTATCTCTTCTGAAACACATTGCCTATTGTATTTTAGGTAAAGATAATAATATTATCCTCAGATATACACATACTCTTACATACATTTTAGGGTTTTATTCCTCATCGTAGAGGTATAATATGTATATACCCCAACTCAAACATTTCAATAAAGGATTCCCAGACAACATGTGTTCTTGAGAGCCCGATTGTTTAGTCATAGGCGTGACTATGAAACATTCATAAACTGCACCTCGTTTTCGTAAAATATAACCTAAAATGAAATAAGTTTATATTTTTTTCATTCCGTCATGTAATTTTAATAATTATTGTTTCACACATATTTAACATGTATGTATTTATGCATCTATTTAAGTATATTGTATTACTTTATTTCTATTTGTTCGTGTTATATATTAACTTTATATTTGCACTTGCACCAAGTATAACCCCATTTCGTGTCAAGGCTATCTCTATCCATTCCAGGTTGCCTGGAAGAGATCGTGGAATGCGATTCGTAGGCTGCCAATTGTTGGGCACGCCACTATTGCGGCGGTAAGGCCCCTCTTTGAGGAGTGGCTGGAGAGGCGCCACGGCGTCCTCACCTTCCGCCTGACGCAGGTACTTACCGGACACGGCTGTTTCGGGAGGTACCTGTTTCGAATTAAGCGGGAGGACACGCCCGGGTGTCAGCACTGTGAGGATCGCCCGGAGGACACGGTGAAGCATACGGTGGAGGTCTGCTCTGCTTGGGCGGAGCACCGCCGTGTCCTCATCGAGGCGATCGGCGGCGGCGACCTCTCGCGTCCGGCCCTGGTTGAATCCATGTTCCGGAGCGAGGAGGCTTGGGAAGCGGTCACCTCCTTCTGCGAAGCAGTAATGCTAGCGAAGGAGGAGGCGGCACGCGCGAGGGAAAGGCAAGGCCTTCGCCCCAACCGCCGCAACAGGAGAAGACGCCTCGGGCGTCGGGAGTCGCAGGGCGATCCCCGGCCACCGTAGGCGCGGGCCTGCGGACGGCGAGCATTGGGTGGCTCGCTGTCCGATCACCACAAGGCCCGGGTCGATGGCGCTTTGTGTTTCACGTGCGCTTCAAAGAGATGTCAGCATAAAAAAAAGAAGGGGCCCGCTAGGGCCAGAGCCTGCCAGGGTTGCGGAATTTGTTCGAAAGAGTCACCGCGGCCCTGGAACGCAAAGGGCTTTAGAAGGAACATGGATGGGTTTTAGTCAGTAAAAGTCTGACACGCCCTTCCGCTCCACCCAGAGCGGAAGAAGACATATGATGATTTCCCATCCTTAAAAAAAAAAAAAAGGCTGCCAATTGTATGTTTTTAGTTTATGATTTTCTGTATGTGTGTTTTATTTGGTGTACAATAAGGTATATATAAATAAATAAATAGACGGCTGAAAGGACAAATGGATGAATAAAAAGTGTTGCGCCGACCGCAAGTAACATGAGGTAAGGGCAGGAAGATGATGACTATGGAGAAGAATCGGCAAGAAACTCCACGAGGATGGATGTGGATGTGGTCGACGAGCACGCTTGCGTATAACCAATCTCCTCGCTCTTGACATTGACATCTTCAAGACCCCCAGATAGAAAAAAGGAAACTTGTGATATAAATGAATTAATGATATAAATGGTCTCAACAACATGTGTGAGACCTGTACCCAGTGTTGTGGTTAATATGATTAACGATCACCATCATCCATTACTTCTAATGGATTGCGCTAGGTTGCGTTAGTTGATGGATTGATAAACAAATATTCTAGTATAGTTTTCTTGTACGGCCATGGCGGTCGTTGCCTTTCCATAATCTCTAAAATTAGTAGAAAAGCTATCACGGCCGATAAATTCAGGACAGTTTTATGTCTTCACTTTTGATGCTGAAATTAAGAATGTCAATGAACGCAGCTATTCGCATGACAATAGCTGCGTTCATTGACTCTGAGCATCGAAATTCCATGTTGAAAATTAAGCTTTGTTTAAACGCTCTTGATTTCGATGTCGCCTTTTGTAAGGGATGGATAAAGTATACGATAGAACGAGCGATAGGTACCTATCTCTCTACCCTGACGTGTCAGTACCATTATAACTCCGGTGAGAAAAAGGTGCTTTTCTATCTGTAATTCTCCATCTTAAAACTTCCATAGACAAAAGACTCAGTCCACAGTAGGCCTGATCCCATTCCACAATATCGATCGATCGCGGAATAGGCCGCTAATTGTTTGTGTTTTGTTTTTTTTTACTTTTAGATCTTCTTTTATGTATCTTTTAGGGTGTTACTACACCAATCGATCGATTGGTGTAGTAACTTCTGCCGCGCTACTGTCGCGCTGCTAACGTCTTAATGTAAAAGCGGCCTTAGACTTCCATTATTTTCTCTTCTTTATTCCTCATTTCTTCTTACTTCAGTTTACATCAACAGAAAGGCATCTAAAGAATGAGTTGAGCCATTTCATTATGCCAAAAGGGTCCTCATTTTTTAATTGAAATTAAGGTCAGCCTGTAATATTTCAAGAAATTTAATAAGGACATAGCATTAATAAAATTATGACGTTATTAAGGAGTTTTATATTTCATCATTTAACCTTAAAATTTGGGTCAAATTAAATTTACTTTTTTAACTGAGGCAGTATTATCCGCACAAAATTGATTAAGCTTTTGGTAATCATAACTCAAAGTCGTCTTTTAAATAATTAAATGCAAATGCCACCTTCAATATATTTTTTAAGTGTAATCTACTCAAACAAAACTTAAAGCAATCAAAGAGTTTACAGGTGCTTTTAATTTGTCTAAAAGCCAATTAATCCCATTGGCTTTTCAAAGCTAATGCTGAGATCAGGTACTTAAATAGCCGGAGCGAAATAAAGTTATTTAAAGTAAATATGATCCAATCCAAATAATTTTAAAAACTGTAATTAAAAACAAAAACACGCTTAAATAAAAACAAAAACAGGCTTAAATAAAATAATAAGGGAAAAAGTACGAATAATTTAATTATTTTAAAACATTCTGAGTGAAAAAGTTACAATATAGGACGCACTGGTTTTACGCAAGTTCGTAGATTCTAATTTTACCTGTTTATCTTTTGGGATGGGGTAAGGTAACAACAGTAAACATTATTGAAATTATTTAGTCACATCATGATACAATTACTTATCTAGTTTATCCCGCTTTTGATGAGTTAATAATAATAATTAATTTAACCGAAATAATGTTCGTTTGTGGTTCATGAAGTACGAAGTATATTCAGGCACAACTGGTAGTCAAATTACAAATATGTATATATTTATCACAAAAATGTCCTCTACTTGATGTTAGGTTATTGTTATACTTTCAGTAGGAACCTACCATTATTTTATTGTCTGTTTTTAATTCTTGTTTTTAATCCCCGCGGCAAAAACGACGGGGTGTTATAAGTTGACGTGTCTGTAAGTGTGTGTGTCTGTCTGGGGCATCGTAACTCCCGAAAGGATGAACCGATTTTGATTTTGATTATTTTTGTTTGAAAGGTGAATTAGTCAGGAGTGTTCTTGGCTATGTTTGGTGAAAATTGGTCCAAGATGGCCGCCGCCACAAAATGGCGGATGACATATTTTTTCAAAACTCCCGCATTACCTTTTTGCTACGCAATGAGAGAGAGAGAGAGAGAGGAAGGAGAGAGACCGAACTACGAATGCTCACAAACTGTTTCGCGAAATAATGTTCGTTGCGTAACAAAAAGCGCGTGCAATAAACGTTTACAATTTTTAAGCCTTTATTAGCGGCACATATTTAGGTATATATTTTCTCTGTTTTTTATAAACACGCACTAAAAGTAAAATAAAAAGTAAATCTGTAATACTTAGTTTTGTATCATCTGCCTAGCCTTTTCCTATAGATATTGGGCTTCCAGTAAAACCGGATTCAGCTGAATACCAGTATTATACGTTGAGCGGCTGTCTATCAGACCTCCACAACCCATTTACTGGGTAACACGGTACTTCTTGTCAAGACTGGCGTCAGATTTTCTGGCTTCTGTCAATCCGTAACGACTGCCAAAGATCTCCAAATGTCAGCCGGGACCAACGGCTTAACGTGCTTTCCGGGGACGGAGAAGTCTTGGTATGTTGAGATGGTCACCCATCCTCAGACCGACCTTGGCAAGCGTTGCTTAACCTTGAAGATTGATCGTGCGGCTGTAATTATTTAGCTTTAATAGGATTTATTTAATTTGATAAAAAGTTAATACTAAAAAAGTCCTTACTATTTTCGTCTATATATTTCCTTCAACAAGATACGTCATTTAACAGTCGACATTTAACTGGATAAGTAGCTCATGTGTCTGCGCTACGTACGTCGTTGAAACCTTAATAAATTGTAAAGGTATCCTTGTGAAAAGCGATCTTGTAATCTTTCTAAGTACCCACTTGATTCGAGTTCTTGTGAATACCATTTACCTCTATAAATCTTACCTGCTCGCTACATTTCAAATACTGAAAACTAATTAGTATTCGGGTATGTTGCTAGGTAGCTACGACTATCTATTCATTTTGTTAAAGGTTTTAATTAAATAATATTGTACTCGGAACCTTTGATGGATAATTTGTTAATTTTATTTGATTTATCAAAAGGTTAAGTTTAGATTTATCGTATCTATTTCTGAGAGTTCCAAAGGGCATCTAATTTGATGAAATTATTTTTGAGAATTAGTATCGCAAAGAAGAGGTTTTCATAAAATAATTTCTTAGTAGAAGAATCTTCATTCATTCACTCTTGGATCGTGTACAAGGTTGATAAAACTTTTCGTGTTAAAGTTCTGCGAAGCTTACTAACCTTCATTTCTACTATTCCCGTTAATCTAAGCAACTGTTATCGGTTTTTCTCTTTTGAAGGCTGAAGGGTCTTTTTACTAAGTTGGAATGTTAGTAAGATTTTTCTAAACTACAGGTTTCTAAGCATCGGGTAAAATTATATAAGTGTTATTTGGCACAGGAGCTTGTGGTTAAAGAATAACAGCCGCAAGGGTCGATCTTCAAGGTTAAGCATAGCTTGCCAAGGTTGGTCTGTGGATGGGTGACCATCTTAACATATCGAGTTTCCTCCGTGCTTCGGAAAGCAAGTTAAACCGTTGGTCCAGTCTGTCATTTGTAGATCTTTGGCGGTCGTTACGGATTGTCCGAAGCCAGTTAATCTGACTCCAGTCTAGAAACGTCAGACAAGAAATACCGTGTTACCCAGTTAAATGGTTGTGGAGGTCTGGTAGGCGGCCGCTCCACGTAAAATTATTCAGCTGAATTTGGTTTGACTGGAAGCCGACCCCAATATAGTTGGGAAAAAGGCTAGGCAGATGATGATGATGATGATAATAATGATGAAGATGATTGCGGCCTGTTATTTGGTAGGTTAAATAAAAATTGACTTTAAAAATTGTAACATAAAAAAAAGAAAAACTGTTTATTTGTAAAATGAGGTAACAACAATTCAGATTTATTGTAGATGTTACGTATACATCATGTAAGAGGAGGCTAATTACACGCGTAACAAAGCGTAGATCTCTTTGGAGAAGAACGTGCAAGAAAATCAACGGACACTCTTTTAAATCAATGCTTTTTACATTGATATGGTTACCTCATCCGTGTGAAAATTTTACAAACATACATTGATTTAAAGAGTGTTCGTGTGAGAACGATGTAGAAAGACTTGCACGATGAAGCGTCCGAAGTGAAAAAAAGCAACAATTCAAGGAACAAATAAATTGACATAAGTCGTGGCAGCTGAGACATGACCAGTCCTAGCTGACGGCGCTCGCTCAGCAATATGACGCCTGCGCTAGCACCATTCGGCTCAACCACTTTGAAGAATGCCAAATAATCCTTTGTATCGATACCCGTACTGTATACGCTACAATCCTTTCTGGTTACGTTTCAAACGATCCGATCGTAACACGATTAATCAGTAGCTTCAGGGCGATATATAAGCCCAATTTGGGTTATTTGCGAACTATTGTTGTTCACAATTCCCTGGTATTACGCAATATTATGATTGTTATCTATAAAGTTGTCTGATATTTATTATTTGTTAGGGTTATAATAACTACGTCTCTATCAATGTTATAAAGATTTCTTGTTACCAAGTTTAAGGCTCTTTTCTCCTTAAGCGTTGGAGTTGTTAATACGAAATCTTTTGAAATATTGTACTAGCAGTGGTTTTCTCGGGGTAGTTTTTGGTCAAAAATTAAATCGAAAACCTCTATTCAATTGTTCGAATTGGGTTTTCTCTTTAATAATGTAACAAGCTTGGGGTTCCTGACAATAAAAACAGCCGATTAAATAACCAAAAATTAGACACTTTATTTTAACAACACTAATTATAACTTTAAACACACTAATTATAAAACACAACTTCAATACTGATCACTTTAATCGCACTTGAAAATCACTTCTGAAGTATTCGCTTGTATCCCAAATCCAATACTGACTCGGTCGCGGGCTATGCGGTATTTATATAGGTCTATTTATTCTAGAACCTTCTACTGTAGAAGCATCTGGAAAGTACTCGTAACTACCGGTGCCGACTGACCAGTTATCGAGAACTGTAGAATGTTGTGGCATAGAAAAGTCTAGAAGGTACTTGACTCTCAGCAGTAACTAATGTCGTTTTGTACCAGGCATTCATTCTGGCGCGTAACAATAAGTTATCTTAAGTAATTAAGATTCTGTGCTATTTATACGAAACATTTGGCCCATTTAACCATTGAAAAAATCATGTTATTTATTCGAAGCGCAAACTTAATCATAATTCAAAATGCAATTTCTTATCACGTTACTTCAATCCCTTTGTATACTAAACATCTGTTAGTCCCTGACCTATCTCTGCATCTGTATTGAGCCAATTCAATTGAAAACTAAATACAAAATAGAATGATTTATTTCTATACAACGTGTTTCAGAATAAACGCATTACCTTTTAAGGGGTCAATGTATTCATCATTATGAACAACTTTTACTATGGGACCAAACCCGAAATCGCGAAAAAAAATCAGCTGTTCGGTACATTTTGTCGAGTTATGCGCACATAAATGTATGAGGAGGTCGATTTTTTTTTCGCGATTTCAATGTTGGTCCCATAGTCAATGTCGTTCATAATGATAAGTGCAATGACCCTTTAAGAGGTATTGCGTTTATTCTGTAACACTTTGTATATCGCGTCAACTTTCAGACGTAAACACTGACCCATGCGTGGAGTATTCCAATGTTTATTTCTGTCGGGCGCGTTTTCCGATTCCATATTCGGCTGGGTACAGAACCAGTGTGTTTATGTTGGTTATTACGCGTCATTGGACGCACTGGCAGGCGAAAGTAACAGGGTTGCCAAATTTTCATATGAACGACAACATTGTACGTTTGTCATAATAAAAAATATTTTGCTAGCTCCTACCTGCTGCTCCAGCCGTGTTTTATCAGCCCTTGGCAAAGTTCTACCTTGGCAATACGTATCTTTACGAGTAGTTCATGGTCTACCCGTATTCCAAATTGCATCCAAATCTATTCAGTCGTTTAGGAGTCATTGCTTAACAAACATACTAACATCAAATGTTGAATGCATTCCTTGCTCCGTAAACAGATTCAAACGACCGTGACTTATCATAGCAGTTGAAAGCATTTGCGATCGACATAAAACGCTTTATGTGTTTAGTTAGATCCATTAATCTGTCCGGAATTTTACCGATCTTCCGTTTATTCCTGTAGAGTACTAAACATCATTTCCGCATTCATAATACAGCTAGCTTTACACCGTTTGCATGCTTTTGATTAAATTATTTCATGGGAACTACGTTCTACATAGGCCTTCAAGTTAATTTTATTATACTCGTCACTTTAAACCAGGATCAGGCCTTCATCCTGTGTACTAGATTAGAACTGTTTGAGTAGCAAGGGCGCATAGCAACTAAACTTTCTGATTCACGTAGTCCGTGTATACATTTGGCACTTTTCTTAGCGTGCTGTACCTACATATATATCCGGTATCCGTCAGAATTCACCCCGGAAGATTTATACACATACTAAAATAGCTATACTTTGACTGTCAAAATTCCAGTCCAATTAATTAATTTTTATAGACAATTTGTCTTTCTTACGCTGATAAAAAGTTTTTTTTTAGAAAGAAGGTAAACTCTCTAATGTCCGGTTTCTGAAGAACTTAATCGGTCGTTTATCAGTCCAGCGCATTGTTCACCCAACCTAAACGCAGTGCCAATATGGAGCCCCTTCACGGGACATGCATCACCTTCTTAATTGCCCGTCGTGCACAACCACCTGCACGATCCAACGAGGCCAATGCACACACAGCACTGCCTTCTCTCTTTAAAATCCATCCAAAGGTTGTCTTTAAAAGATCCCTTCTGGCGATAAGGCCGCCCATTGTGTCACCCTATGTAATGTTTTCCTTCATCTATCTTTTCTGTAACTTATATGGTGTACATAATAAAGAGTATTATATTCTATTCTACATATGATAGAGCGGTACAGGTTGCTCAATACTGGTCGGATAAAATAATGATATTAGTCAATCGATACCAAAAGAAGATCTGTCTGTTAACTGTATTTTTGTATGGCTTTATAGTGTTAACGGACAGATAAACTACCGATAAAATACTTCAGAAACAAGTGAGCTGAATATTAAAAGAAGATTACTGTTGATTTACTTCATAGGTGAATTGAATGGGGTTCTAGCCCTCTCGCAATATTAATATAACGGTAATTGCAATTTTAATCGGAAATTCACCGAACGGACTTGCCCGGGCATGCCTGTGACAGTTTGTGTGCAGGACTTCGTTACTATTTGATCTGTCTGTCTGTGTTGGTCACAGGCAAAACAGACTTATGATATACCTATAAGGCCTACTCATGGGCGTGCAGTAGGCTACAGTAAGGGTAGGCCAGCCCCATACAAAATATAAAAAAAAAAAAAACTCTCCATTTTATTCAGGGTTGAAATCACGATACTGAGACGATGCGAATTTTCGTCCATTTTGAAAGCGGACGAAAATTATTTTTTTGGGCATTATGTATGTGTGTCCTACCCTTACTGTAGCCTACTGCACGCGCATGGGCCTAATTGCACAAACCAAGTTATTTTTTTATTTCCGAGTAAGTTGCTAAATATTTGTTATTTAACCCCATGTTTACAATTAACTCTTAGCTAAAAGATTACTTTGGTTTGTGTGCGTGGGCCTATTATCGAGATCGGAACAACATGGCCCACGGGAATGCCCACTGACAAGATGGCCGAGTGGATTCCCCGCTAGATTCGTTTTTTTACTTTTTATTTTTTACTATTATAGGCACGCGTTTGACCACTATCTCACCTAATGGTAAGCGATGATATGGTTGAAGATGGAACACGCTTGACCAGAAGTAACCTATTCACTGTTGGCTTAAAGGCTCTAAAATTGTAGTTAGAAATTTACAAACAACAAATATTACAAACAAAAAGTAGCACGTGTTTTGTTGCAAAATCTTTTAGTTTTTTCACCCCACACTTTATACCCACTTTCAGTTCAACCCATTTCATCACAGTGCTCTCTAAAGGATAAAAGTAACTTCACATAACATCGCTCGGAGTTTTATCACACCTACTTAATTATTCCATTCAGGCATCCCAGTTCGTCCGACTAGATTTTGCGACCCCTTTTCTAAATAAAATACTGTGTTAAAAACTTTGTGTAACACAAAATAATGTGATCACAAAGGTTTCAAACGAGTTGAAATCTGGGCAAAAAATCCTATTCTATTTTGTTACTAACGATGATGGTAAAAAAGGTACTACTAAGTGCTAGTACAAGTTGGACATTGCTAGAATTTATCAGATAAAGGTGATTAATTTTTTTAACAAGAAATGTCCATGTTTCCTTTGTGACTCACACACTGACCCAGATGAGGCTTTAGAGAAACAGAAATAAGTACTTATTGCAACTTTAATTTAACCTACAATGAATTATAACCCTGATACCTTGAGATGCAATCCCCGTATTGATGATTTAGGACGATATCCACACGAAAATTTGACATAATATCTAAGTAATTCCAATCCTATATGACCCAGGACAATTTCCATACGAAAAAGGGTAGATTCTTTCGTTCATTTCAATAGCAACACATATAGAAACTAACAATAAGTCGTTCTATCACGTTTAAACGGTTCGCATATAGAGTATACGTAGCATTTCCACGAGAGATGAATGGATAGCATATAAACCACACATTCGTTTGTACACATTCGAATCGGATTTGAGTTTACATATCTCTGAATAGCTGAATCCATTGAAATTGACAGTTGAAACGGAATTTGTAGTTTGCGGACCGAGGTCATCCCTACCGTTTAGCTACTACTCGTACAAGTAAGACGAGGTGACCAGTATGTTTGTTCAACAGGTTAACTTCGTGTAAATCATGGAACAAATTAGTTACTGTTTTGTAAATGAAAACTCCGTTACTGGGAGACCAAAGGTTGAACGCGTGAATTTTGTCATTAGAAGGTAAGGTCATCTGTATATGGTGGACATCTCAACCGAACACACAAAACGTTTTGGGAATTATTTAATTGAATCTATAGCGTACAGAGAAGGAGTGGAATTCTCTGCTGGAGTCTGTTTCCTGATAGCAAGGTTGTAGCCCTCCCTACGCGTGCTAATTAGTGCTAATTTGCCACAACCCTACTTGCAATGTCCAAAAAAACGTCCACAAGAAAAACTTACAGCCGCAAGAAGGTGGAATGTGCAGTTTTTATTCTGTTCTTAGGTAGTTTCAAACCAAACCATCGCTTTCTGACATTATGGTTAACCACACTTATGGTTGACACCTGAGGGCAAACGTCGAAGTGGTCAACTATGGAGGACGCTTGCCTGGAAGTAACTTGTTCACTCTTGACTTAAGGAACTCCAGGTTGTAGCTATCAGGAAACAGACTCCGGTAGGGAATTCCACTACTTAGCTGTACGCTGTAGACTCAATGAAATTATTCCCAGAACGTTTTGTGAGTAAAAGCGCAGAATTTGTCTTACGGCATGCTTTCAAGTTTCAAGATCATCTAAAAATATCCTCAAAATTTTTCAATGTTCTCATACGATCCGCGGTAACTGCCAGCCCTACCATTAGTAGGTAAACCGATTCCAAATATAACGTTGGCCGTGACGAAGCTCGTCGCCACGCGGAATGTGCGTGACGTCACAAGCTTCTAGCGGTCGCCGCTCGGTGTCGCGGGCAGGCGATGATACATCATCTTCTCCTATGTTTATTTGTACACTTGTGCTAAATAATTCTTAGTAGTTGAGTACTTGATGAGTGGACAAAAGAAGACCGTTTTGATTTGCGTAATGTTTATTGGTTACACGTGTACTTCTTAGATATTTCCGTTAGTGTTATGTTTTGCTAATAGTGCCCTTGAACTTATGAGTGATGCTGAATTAGCGAGGCTATGCTTGATGTACTAATAATTATAACATGTGAAATGTGGCTTCAGCCTTCTGACAGTTACGACAAGTTTCAAAGCTATGTCTGGATGAGCAATAAATTATAAACTGACTGATTTTTTCCTACGGCTTCGCTCATGTCTTCTAGAACCGTATGCCTTTCGAGACAAAAAAATAGCCAGATAGAAGGACTTTCGTGAGTGTCATTGATTCAATTCACGAGAGGTGACCTTCTACATCAACCAACATACTATCTCTTTAAAAAGTCTGAAGAAAGACAGAGAAAGAGAGAGAGTGAGTGTGTTACTTACATCTAAATGCCAATGAAAGAGAAAACAATACTCCACAACAATCACATCAAAGTGTAATGTATGCTTGCTCCAGTTTGTAACAAATCGGTTCACGTTGCAACACAGAATACAAAGCGTTCCGTTCTAGTTTGAGAGGCCTTGAGCATCAATACTAACCCAAAACGACCTTCGCCTTGAAAGAAATCTTTCACTTTGACCCGTAAAATCGTCTAAACATAAATTCATGACTAAAGAGATGAGTAGAGGTGGATGGTCAACTCAGACTACGCTTGTTAAGGCTCCCGAAAACGGGCGCCAAATCATAATTTGAAGAAAAGGCGGAAAGGGGGTTTAATACGAGAAAAAAAATACCTATCAATAAAAACGATATAGGTAACTGGTTGTATTATCGCGCCTGTTCGGGAGCCTTAACAAGCGTAGTTTGAGTTTACCATCCACCTCTGCATTCACCTTTGCGCAAGGCTGTCTGCCGAAACCTCTCGACGCAATAGTCCCATGTCACAAAGGGCACACAAATAGCAATTAATTGGCCACAAACGTAAACTTTGGACTGCTAAGTGCTGAAAAACTGATAAAACACTAAATGCAACCACTAGCAACTATGTAGCGGCATCAATGTCACCACATGAAAAAACTAACAAAAAGACGACGAACTGACAACGAAAAAAAAAGAAAACAAAGTTCTCCGTGCGATTTGAACACATACAACAGTCCGAATATCGAATATCGGGCAGTTGCCCACCAGACACAACAACATCCTCCCCTTTTCAATGGAGGCATGCGGGACTTTACTCTCTGTACCCCATCCCCTTTATACTAGTGACCCCGACAACAACGCAGCTTTCCCATACAACTCGGAAAGTGAGCTGTGGCTTCGTTTTAGTGTCTACGTATAAAAATGTCATAAAACTTTTTAATAATATCTTGCGACCCACCCCTACTTCACACGGTTTGTACGACTTGACAAAACCCGGATATTTATTTATTATGTGTAGGTATGTATCTTTTATTTAATGTGGCCTCACATAAAAAAAACTTCCGAAATAATTTCTCAAATGATGACGAAAACGACATTAAAACAGTCGCGAACTTTAAAAACCAAATTTTAGTGAGAATTATTCTCATTTCTGTATAACTCAAGTCAGGATATAGTGCCTTAGATATATGAGGCTAGTTTTTCAAGTTTTTTTTTTAAGAATTGGAAATCACAGCAGTCCGACACGAAACGTCTAAATTGAAAGAGCCCTTAGACAGGCAGAAAAAGCGACTTTATTTTAATACACATAGTCACTTTAAAGTCAACTTAAAATACAGAACGCTAAAGTCTATACTTGAATTGGTGGCGATGGATTCAAGTATTCTCGAATGAAGCATTCGATTAGGTACAGACGCTTGTAATCTATTTTCATTTCGTCTAGAAGAAACACATTAGATGATAGTCGGAATGCGTCAACATTGTTGTTGATTGAAATAATTATAGATAAACTTCCTGAAATTTGGCTGCATTATATAATTTTATCGTTATATGCTCCATTACATAAAATTGTCTGATAGACAAATGAAGTGCGGTTTTAATTAAATGCGACGATGAAATATGGGACAGTGAGAGCCAAATACTTAAAGTCTGCACATTTGATTTGTGCATGTTCGTAGGAACAACAGTTACATATATCTTGCTCGAGAGCGCATTCCATTTGATAACCATGTTGCCGGTTCGTGATTTTGAAGTGATAAAATGTCGAAAGGGATTCTCTGCGCCGATAGCATATTTCGAATTCTTATCTATTAGCGAATACTGTTGTCTAGCCTAGCTATTCGACTGACGCTACTAGAGTGACATCTGTTTATCAGTTGTGTCTAAATAGGGACCTATGATAATATATGGGCACTGATAGCAAATATTGCTTCAAACGGGTCAATTTGTGTTGATATTCATTAGAATTGGATACTAATTCTCGGGTTTCAAGATTCTTTTTGAAGGTACCTAGCAAGTTATGCCTCGGATACGCTAGTTTTTTAAGTAAAGATGGTAAGCTACTGTTCATTAGCTAGTAACTCTGGATTCCTGTTCTAGCTTTATGTTGCCAGCAAAGCTAGTATTCGCTGAAATAAACCAAAACCTTCTTACAAATGTGGTTAATTTTACTTCATGGACGGTGGACCTTAGAAACTGCAATGACACCGTTATCAAATTATCTGGCATCATGTAAACAGCAATAGCATGTTCCAGGCCAGGGCAGTATAATACAGTATCAAGCCTGCTTAATCCGGAGGACACGGTGGAGCGTATGGTGGAGGTCTGCCCTGTTTGGGCAGTGCACCGCCGTGTCCTCGTCGAGGCGATCGGCGGCGGCGACCTCTCGCGCCTCGTCCCTGGTTAAATCCATGGTCCGGAGCGAGGAGATTTAGGAAGAGGTCACCTCCTTCTGCGAAGCAATACTGCTAGCGAAGGAGGCGGGCCGCGCGAGGGTGAGGCCTTCGCCCCAACCGCCGCAAAAGAAGATGACGCCCTGGCGTCGGGAGTCGCAGGGCAGTACCCTGCCACCGTAGGCGCGGGCATGCGAACGGCGAGCATTGGGTGGCTCGCTGTCCGATCACCACCAGGCCCGGGTCAAAGGCGCGTTGTGTTCCACGCGCGCCTCAAAGAGATTTCAGCATAGAAGACGGGCTCGCTAGAGCCAGCGCCTGCCAGGGTTGTGGAATTTATTCGAAAGAGTCACCGCGGCCCTGGAATGCAAAGGGCTTTAGAAAGAACACGGAGGGTCTCTAAGGTCACTGATTAGTCAGTAAGAGTCTGACACGCCCTTCCGCTCCACCTAGAGCGGAAGAAGTCATTGGATGATTTCCCAACCTTAAAAACCTTAAAAGCTGCATGTACCCCAGGCACTATATTTTGACTTGAGTCACACAGAAATGAGAAAAATTCTGTATATGCGAGAACAGTAATTAGCTTGCTAGCTTTTTGACAAAATATTCTATCCTAGCTGAAAAATCTAGTTTCATGCAACCCGGGAATAACTAAACAAGCTAATCTGTACTAAATTGTTTTTAAGACTCCTACAGACAGATACGATGACAACACCGTTTCATAGAAATTGTTCTAAGATTGTCGAAATATTCTGATGAAAATAGTTTGTCGTATCATGGTCATTTTCGCGTATTGCATGTAGTATGAGAACCTTTATTTGTGATCCAACTAAACTTTGATATACGTATAGCAAGTCCAGAAAGTTCGAACATGAGCATTATTAATCCCATTTAGTATCACTGCGCAAAATTAAAACATTCCTAAATTTCTTGCAAAACATGTATTTTAATAACCTCGTTATTCGATTTATTTACTTTTTGCACGATTTATTGCCTCCTGTTTATTTGAACACTTGTGTAAATAACTATTTTTGCACATTACCACCCGCATAGAATTAACACTGTGATTTAATGATACGAACATCAAATATGAGTAATTTATTGCTTGCAGACCAACGAACGCGTAGGGTTTAAACATATTTTTTTGAAAATTTCCCCGAGCAGAACTCCGTACAAAAAAGAACTTGTATTTGAAACAGCCGCTAGCCATATCAAATAAAAATTGGTGTGTTCAGTTTTATTTCTTGGAAACACGTAAAGCCGAAGCCTAAAAACTTGTATATGGTTTTTGCTCGTCAATGTGAAAGCTATTAATGGAGGTTTCTTCGTAAAGCTGAACAAAAACTAAAAACCCATTATGTTTATATCTACTATCAGAAAGAATTCCTTGAAAACGATGACGTCGAGATAAAAAAGCGTATAGAGCTTGGGGCAATTATCGAATATAGTGAGCAATACACTCCCCGCGACTGTGCTCGTGGACGGATACGAAACGTGAATTTTACGGTATGACAGTCAATATATAAAAATAATAATAAATAAAATAGGAAGCTACCGATCAGTGAAAAAAAATGAATTAGTAGGATTCTACTTTTAGAGATTTACTTCTGCAAATAATTTAACCTTTTCAATTATTATTAGATTGGATAATATGATCAAATTACCAGGAAACAATTTGGTAGGTAGACTTTTAAGTAAAGCATTTACAATTTGAGGCAATTACCGAATTGAATGAGCATTATACCTCAAACTTAGAATATTGTTACTATCTTAGGTTGCTATCGAAACTATGAAACACGTCCTTAAGTAGGTAACACAAACCAAAGTCTACCGTGAATCACCATAAGTTTATCAGAGTAACAGTGTTATCATTATTTCAAAATATCAAGCATTCTCAATTAATCTGCCTAACCTTTAACCAACTATATTGGGGTCGGTTCAGTATAAGCTAAACGCTTATACTGAACCGACCCCAATATAGTTGGTTTCGAAACATTACATATAAGATATTATTTTTCTGTGTCATGTTTGGTAAACTTACTTTACATACTACTGTATAAATTCAAGTTTTTAGAACTTAACAGACATACGTGTTGTTTGAGTTTATTGCGCCACTTCTTCTTCCCAGCTAAAACAAAAATGAATATGTATTCTCTCTTCTAACGCGTTTTTCTTTACTTGAAGTTTATTGTACTTATTTCTACCATTATATCGGCACTACAAGGTCTATTGTAAGAAACTAATTGTCTTAAGAATTATATTGTTTGTATAGACAGCTTGATGACAAAAAAAATACACTAGGAAGTGGTGACGGGCGGGCGTTTTGGGGGACTGTCTTTATGCAGAAATTGACATTCAAAAAGTACTGGCACTCAGCCTAATTTGAATAAATGACTTTTGATTTGATTTGATTACCAGTCGGACCTCCACAACCCAGTAACTGGGTAACACGATATGCTTTGGCCAACACGATATGCTTTGGCCAACACTGGTGCCAGATTTTCCAGTTTCTTACTTTCCGTGACGAGTGTTATGGTGATTGCGTAGTGGTAGGTAAACATAAAAATAATATTATCAATATGCCGCTCTAATTTAGATTTGATGCATATTAGTTAAATTTCCGAAATCTAGTTTATATGCATAAAATATAAGTTGTTGATGATGAGTGAATATTTTTATGGAGACAATTATGTAAATACATGCTTGTTATTGTCGCGGATCATATTTTTATCAAGTTACAACCTGACACTAACTTGCAAATTGCAAAAAAAAACACAAGAAAATTCGAATTTCGCGGCCTCCAACTACGGATCCCCCTTACAGATGATGTGATGAAGATGCATGATGCATGTGACGTAAACAAATGTACAAGCCTTTATAAAACTTGTAGGAAATGATTTTCAAATAGATTAACAATCTATTTGAAAATACACAGTGAGTGCATGAAGACTGGTGTCGTCACCGTCGTCGTCTAAAAAATGCGAGTGTAACGATTTGGACTTGCTGGTGATAGGTTTGCCGGAGGAGACAAGTCATAAAGCGAACTGGAAATATTGCCTAGCTGTAGAACATTATGAAGTGATAAGGAAAAGGATTTTAGGAGCATCTTTTGTGTGTGTGTTGCTTGAATTAATAATTCTGTATGGTGTCGGACGTAAAATAATAGCATCATCGTCCCTTCTCGTGGGTGTCGTAAGAGGCGACTAAGGGACTCACTAGAGAATGGGCAGCAGCATTCTCTGTACATTGTAACAGCTATACTGCGATCGCCAACCCGCCTGCCTAGCGTTGCGATCATGGCAAACCCCCCTTTGGGGGAGGCCTATGTCCAGCAGTGGACGTAATTCAGCTGATGATGGATGATGATGATTTATCAATATCATAAAATTCTTTCGTAACTGACTGACAGACAACGCACAGCCGAAACTACTGGTCCTACGGGAACGGAAGTCGGGATATGCGCGTACGAAGTCGCGGGCAAAAGCTAGTTAAATATATAAGAAAGGTGGACTGTCATGAAAGGGCCTTAATATCATCATCATCTTCCTGCTCTTATCTCATGTTACTTGAAAGGGCCTCAATATGACGGCCGTAATGTAAATAACACTGGATGTGTTGCTTTAGATGTAATAAAATTTGTATATGCAATATTTTTTTTAATACAACAGCAATGCTTTCTAAGAAAACTGAAACTTTGCTCACTTTAAGCCAAATAAATGTTGGAAGATTCTTGGAAATCTTAAACCTTCTTAATAAAACTTTGATTAGTTCAAAAGTATCTCAAATTGCCGCGAAATAATTTGGGTTATAGTTGAAAACTATTCAAATTTACTACACTGCTGTTATTTCAAAATATATGCTGGAAAAGTTTGATGTCTAACGAACGGCATATTATATACCTACGACGCAGCTCTATGTGTCCCGGCAACATCATACCACGAAGGGTGAGGAGATCGTGGAGTATGTTCGAGCGAAGACCAGCTGGACCTTAAGGGTCGAGAAGTTGGAGTCACGCCATAACACGAATTTCAAATCGTTTGTGGTGCGAGTTCCGACTCATCATATTGAAACCTTCCTCAAGGAAGACCGAAGGGTGGCCGAAGGGTGTCGTATATCGGCGATTCCGCGGAAGGCTACGTGACACCACGCAGCGCAAAACGACGCCGTCAATTCGTGTAAAATAGTGTATTCATATTTTTGTAGCAGTAGTTTTAGAAATATGTATGATAGCCTGTAAGGTATTTATGTTATGGGTCTTTGTTACCTGAAATAAATGATATATTATATTATATATTGTTTGAGTAGATACAGTACCACCAATTTAAAAAAAAAAGATCTTCAAAAGGCTTTTTACCTTAGGAGTAATTGGGTTTTAAAACTACTTTTCCTTAGCGTAAACAATAATAATTGTAGTGTTTTATTTTACTTTTCTAAGCAATAAATTCGCAAATCAAACCAATCTATACTTAATATTATAAATGCGAAAGTGTGTCTGTGTATCTGTCTATCTGTTACCTCTTCATGCTTAAACCGCTGAACTGATTTAGATGAAATTTGGTAGAGATATAGTTTTAGTCCCGGAACAGGACATAGAACAGTTTTTATCTCAGAACTCTTCTTTTAAGGGGGTGAAAAGGGGGGTGGAAGTTTGTATGGGGAATCAATAACCGCTAAACCGATTTAGATGAAATTTGGTATGGAAATAGTTTGAGTTGTGGGGAAGGATAAAGATATAGTTTTTATCCCCGAAATCATACCTAAAGGGTGTCAAAAAGGGGGTAGAAAATTGTAAAGGGAATCGATAAAAAAGGACTAAGACTAATAGTTATCGACTGAATTCAGTCGGTAGGCTATCGGTAACGATGTCGAGAGTTCTCGCCGGAGATAAAGGCAATGATTTTCGCTGGTCATGTTAAAGTGCTTCAGCTCAATTTCTCCTCCGTACCCGGTTGTCAGTAGATCTTTGGCAGTCAAACGGGTCGTCAGAAGAGTAAATCTGACTGCCATGAAGTACTGTGCTATCCAGTTTCTGGATTGTGGATTGTGGACGTCATATAGAGAGTCGCTTTACGTAAAATACTGGTATTCAGCTGAATCCGGTTTTACTGATAGCCGACTAAAAATGCCAGGTAAATAAGGATATAAAAATCCAAACCGTGATTTTTGTTGAAATAAATAAACAACATTTCAAATCAATCACAAATTTTCGATGAATTATTGGATGTTCACCCGAATGTAACTTATTAATACTTACTTGATTATCGTTTTAACAATTATCATAACTACTGATTTTGCGGTCACCGAAATTTCAATATCATTATTAATAAATCGTTTATTTAATCCTTCGAATTCGGTGTAACGCAATTTTACGTGAAAATACATCATTTAATTTCAAGGGAATCATTATAATGATGGTTTTAGTGTATCGATATTTAGTATTAATCCTCCTTCCTACAATTAAGTAATAAAGGTTTTTATGTTTCGCCTTTCGATATTTACCTATAGTAGGCGCCAGATAAATGTGGAATAAAGTATATTGACCTTTCCCTAATAACTGCTCATAGGTACCTGAACAATTAAATATGAATCGTTTTTCATTGTTAGACCATGTTAAGGATCACGAGAGATGATGATTCGGGACAGTTTTGTGTCATTAATTCCGTTATTCAAATTAACAATGTCAATAAATGTAGGTGGGTCAATGACCGATATTCCACGATTATCTGGCGCCTACTATAGATGTTTTTTACTTGGCACACAAATAGACCTGTTTACGTTAGATATTTGGATTGAAGATATTTAACCCGATGGAACGTTACCAAAATTTACTTGAAAAAAGCAAATTTAACATTTTTTTTTCAAGGTTTTTAGGTACTTATCAATTAAGATTTCTACAGCTGGTTGATAACAGCGTTGATTACTTCCACAACAGAAAAACAAAGAAACGAAAATTCAAATCAAGAACAACAGGCATTTAAAATGGCGGACATTCATTCGTTGAAGTTATTTCCTTTGATTCTAATTTAGACCTGTAATGTTACAAAGATTCATTACCACGTTTGCTTCATTAATTGTTAATTTTAATACAAACATTTTAGCTTATTATAAGACTCAACCAGTCGTATGATTCATGACAGAATCAGTCTGAAGGTACACCGACTTTATAATTTCCAATATAAGCTGACCTCGCATTGTGTACACATTCCGTACAATGAAAAGTCAGTTTATATTGGAGTGTTAATGTAAGTACAATAAAATTGGAAGTCGTGAATATGAATCAGAGCACTCGAAATATGAAACAATTTATCATTAATTCTGACAGTTCAGACAAGCTTGGTATGTTAGAGGAATCTAAACGATTCGTGATAAATAGTTTCAATGTGTATCGTGTATTGTAATTGTGCCAAATATTTTAGATACAGGTAGTATCTTACTTATACTTGTATCCAGGCACCAAACAGTTTGCTGTAGATTGATAGAATAATGTTGTGAGGAGGATAACCTTGGCTCCTGGTCTCTGGCAGACAAGGTAGCCCTTTGGAAGCGTCTGGCGAAAAGTAAAAGAGAATTTGAAATAGGAATATAAAAATATGTGTTTTTATTTGGGACTCCGGTACCAACGTTTGCAGATGCCAAATATATTATGAAGTTTTAACCTTAATGATAGTTTCATTTTTTATAATGATATCAATAAGTAGCACTAGCGTGAGTCCGCTGGTGTGTTGGAATAATGATCTTCAATATATATACCTTTAACCAACTGTCAAATTAGCTACTTACGTCATGTTGAAAGGCCAATATGAAGTTTCAGATTTTTTTTTTAGGATGGGAAATCATCAAATGACCGCTCTGGGTGGAGCGGAAGGGCGTGTTAGACTCTTACTGACTAAAACCCATCCGTGTTCCTTCTAAAGCCCTTTGCGTTCCAGGGCCGCGGTGACTCTTTCGAACAAATTCCGCAACCCTGGCAGGCTCTGGCCCTAGCGGGCCCCGTCTTCTATGCTGACATCTCTTTGAGGCGCACGTGAAACACAACACGCCATCGACCCGGGCCTGGTGGTGACCGGAGAGCGAGCCACCCAACGTTCACCGTCCGCAGGCCCGCGCCTACGGTGGCCGGGGATCGCCCTGCGACTCCCGACGCCCGGGGCGTCTTCTCCTGTAGCGGCAGTTGGGGCAAAGGCCTTGCCTTTCCCTCGCGCTGCCCGCCTCCTCCTTCGCTAGCATTACTGCTTCGCAGAAGGAGGTGACCGCTTCCCAAGCCTCCTCGCTCCGGACCATGGACTCGACCAGGGCGGGACGCGAGAGGTTGCCGCCGCCGATCGCCTCAACGAGAACACGGCGGTGCTCAGCTCAAGCAGGGCAGACCTCCACCGTGTCCTCCGGGCGATCCTCACAGTGCTGACGGGCGTGTCCTCCCGCTTAATCCGAAACAGGTACCTCCCGAAACAGCCGTGTCCGGTCAGTACCTGCGTCAGGCGGAAGGTGAGGACGCCGTGGCGCCTCTCCAGACACTCACTGTTTGTAGAAGGTCAAATGGGACTAGCTGGGTCATGTCAGCCGCATGCACTTCGGGAAGAATACACCACATAGTAAGCGATACCTCCGTGTAAAACATCTTCATGAGTCGAGTAGTTTTCGAGATTTTGTGATTATTCCGTAAATGAATGACCTTTCGCTTTTATATAGATTATATAGAAGAAGAAAGATATAATTCCTCATAATAAGCACTGGACTAACATTTAAAGAAGCAAGTGTACAATGAAATTAGTCTACTGTGTCCCACTAGCTGTATTTTTTAATTCAACACCAGGTTATTGGGTAAAAATATAGTAAAACTGTGCTAAAGTGCATTACTTTTAACGGGGCAGAGTAATCTCAAAAAACGTAGTCTATATAGGTACTCTGTCCCACTAGTGGGGTAGCTCATGGGGCAAAGGAGACTAATTCGTGCTATGGGCGTCGGCGTCGCGTCACGTCGTTTGCAGTACCCTCAAATAAGTTAATTGTACTAATTGTACTGTGTAATGTTGTTAATTGTACTGTGTAATTTTGTTTGTCTGAAGTATCTAAGTACCCCATTCAGACAAATAAAATTCCGCGACAATATATAAGGTATAACTTATCAGAAACCTCAGTCGGATTCCATTGAAAATCACAGAATAATATTTCACTTCATAGTTCCAGATAATTCTCTGATTTCAATAAACAATTTTAATTAAGAACATTCCCTGAAGGCAGCAGACGGAATGACAGAATAAAGTCATTGTTTGTTTCTTGTTATTACGATATACCTACATAACACATCACATCTCTGTGGGAAAGGCGAAAAAGATAAACACGACGAATTACAAGGACACAGAAAATGCTTACATATTTTTGATTTATATCAATGACATATTTAAAAAAATATGAATAATATAAATGTAAAAATGAGTTTGCTTGTTTGTTACTCTTTTACGTCTAAATCGTTGAACCAATTTGGATGAAAGTTCGTACGGAAATAGATGGTACCCTGGTACAGACGGTGAACGGTTATAATAATATTTATCGTATTTTCTTCAGATAAGATTTCAGTAAAATCTCCCACATAAAGGTTCGACGCAATACTGCGAAAACGCGTTTTAATAAATAATGATTCTCTAGATCAATCTTTTTAGTAAAATACCCAGTATTAAATAGTTTGACGTTACTAGTGATTGAGCTATGAATAATTCAAATGAAAAAAATAAAGCATTTTTAGGCTGTCTGGATCATTATGTAAATTGTTCTACAATCAAAGCAACACTTAATTGCTTATTAAAATAATTAATTTTGACTAGTAGAGTTAGTCTGAAATTATTTTCAATAATTCGATCGTCAAAAGCTGTCAAAACATTCCTTTAATGACATTATATTCATTTAAAATAAAATTTAATTGACATATTTTTAAGAAAACTTTGACAATTTATATCTACTAAATAAAAACAACTACTCGGTAAATGAATTTCTGAATGATAGACTTATAAAGTCATAACTTAAGTACCTACTCAAGTTTCTAAATTTTATTTGATTTGTTAATTCTATTTACATCCCTCAATGGATAATAATTAAGAGTATTCCTCTCTCCTTACTTAGGTAGATACTTATCTTGCTGTGTCCGACAGGGTCCATATTAGTTCATATGGACCAGAACAATTGTTGTTTTACTACCTAAAAATGTGGAATGCAATAAAAGTATTGAGTATTAATGTAAAAATAAAATAAATCATTGAGCATCAAAAAATTCATCAACATCGCTGTCAATGGCTAAAGTGCCCAGAACACTGGCAGCATTGCCGCGTTGAATGGCAAATGTAAATGCAATGTGTTAATTTATTATATCATTTATTTTTTATGCATATATTTATTTATTTATTTATTAAAACTATATGCACTAGTAAAAACACTGTACAAAGGCGGACTTAATGCCTTAGGCATTTTCTACCAGTCGACCTTAGGGTGGTGCAGAGACAACATGGCAGGTGCAACTTAAAGAAAACTAAAAATAGAGAGAAGAAAAAATATAAAAAACATTTATAAATACATAGATACATACATACACATAAACAAAGTTATTAAGAAAAAACCAATCCAACGAATTAACGCTGTGATGATTCTACCAACTTCTTGCGAATGTGCTCACGTACCTTCACCTTAAAGGACAACCGACTTGTTGCCGTCCTGATGCTCAGAGGGAGCGCATTCCAAAGGAAAATCGCTTGAACAAAGTAAGAGGAGCGGATAAACCCAGAGCGGTGAGAGGGACATCGTAGAAGGCGATTATTAGTAGAGCGAAGATTTTTACTGTGGGCAGAACAAATGAATTGAATTTGTGAAGTTAGATAAGAGGGAGACGACGGATTATTAAGTAAAGAAAACAGACAAGTCAAGGCCCTCAGCGCTCTCCGCTGACGAATGGGTAACCATTTTAATAGTGAGCGATGCGCGGATACATGATCATACTTACGGAGATTGAAGACAAATCGAATGCAGTTATTTAGAAGGCGGTCAAGTTTATTGAGGAGATCTGCATTCAGGTCGTAGTAGCACACATCACCATAGTCAATCATGGGGAAAATTAGGGACTGTACTAGCATTGCCTTTATGTGAGCTGGGAGAAGATTTTTCAGTCGATACAGTGACCGCAACGTTCCGGTAACTTTTCGGCTGACACTCGTGACCTGCCTTCGCCAGTCAAGACAGGTGTCGATATGAAGACCAAGATCCTTGACCTCGGAACCAAACGGAATGACTGTGTTGTCAAAGATTACGGGTGGTACAGTTAAGCCTTTCAGCTTTCTCAAGCTATGGGGACTTCCAATCATGATAGCCTGACATTTTAAAGGGTTAACTGCCACCCCGAATCGGTCTGACCAGCTTTTAACCAACGTCAAATCCCGGTTGAGCTCCTCGATCGCATCCGATAATTTGTCAACACCTGCCTGACAATAGAGCTGCAGATCGTCAGCGTAGAGATGATACGCACACCGAAGCTCAGTGGTTATAAGATCAATAAAGATGGAAAACAAGAGTGGAGATAAAATACCGCCTTGAGGGACGCCAGCTGCAAGTTCACACCACCCGGACGAAGAGTCTCCAGCACGAACTGACTGCTGACGCCCCCGGAGATAAGAGGAAAACCATACAAGCACTTCGGGAGAGACCATAAGATATGAAAGGATAGACAAGAGGACGTCGTGACTGACGGTATTAAACGCGTTGGAGAAGTCGATCAACACCATAGTAGTAACTTTAATGTCTTCCATTCCCCGCCTTATATCGTCAGTCACTTTAAGGAGAGCTGTCACGGTACTGTGCCCAGGCCTGAAACCGGATTGAAACGGGCTGATGAGAGAGTTGTGGTAAATGTAATTGGAAAACTGTTTATGAACACAGGCCTCGAGCACTTTGGACAGAAATGGAAGGATGGAAATTGGACGAAAGTGATTGAAAAGAGTGGGATTGGGAATCTTAGGCAGGGGCCGAACATGAGCTTTACGCCACAGGGAAGGAAAAGTACCAGAGTAAAGGGAGAAGTTAACGATGTGGGATATGGCAGGAAGAAGTTGATCCAAAGCCGAAACGATCATATGACGACTGATGTTGTCGCAGCCCACGGCTTTGGATTTAATGGATAGAATTATCTTTTTGATCTCTCCCGGATCGACTGGGGTGAAAATAAAGGGGGAAATATTGGGACGCGTCAGACCAGCAAGGTAGTCAATAGTTTTACATTTGGTTAGACTGTCTAACATAGGGACAGTGGAGAAATAGCGGTTTAGATCGTCCAAGCCAATTGTATTAGGAAGGTCTGAATGCCGCGATTTGCCAATACCTAGAGTTCCAAGGAATTTCCAGATATCAGCAGAAGAAGACGAAGTGATGTTACTAAGAATGTGGCGGCGTTTAGCGTTACGTATCATCTGGTTACACCGATTCCTGGCAGTCTTGAAGTAGGCCCAATTGTCTTCAGAGCGATCCCTTCTAAATTTCCGAAACGCACGGTCCCTTCGTCGCATTGCCATACGAATTCCCTCATTCATCCAGGGCGCAGGTGGACGCTTCAACTTAACTTTTCTGACAGGAGCATGTGTGTCGTACAGACTGGTGACAATATTGTTAAAGACGCATACTTTGTCATCAACTGTGTCAGCTTCCTGCAAGGGTGTCCAGTCAATGTTCGATGCATCTTTTTGGAGCTGCTCACTGTTCATCCGCGCAAAGGCACGCCTGTACTGGTATAAGGGTTTGGGTTTAGGAGGTTTGAGGACATAGGTCATGTAAATAAGGTCGTGATGGGAAAAGTCAGGGGCATCAATTTGACCATGTGAGGAAACTAGGGAAGGATTAGAAGTGAGGATCAGTGAATATTAATTATTATCCATGTATTAACCTGTTAGATGAAAAGGTTGTTTTCATTAGAAGGTTAATTACTGCGGGCTGATTTTCGCCGCAAACGCTGTCTAATTATTCACGACTAACTCATTTTGTACGTTGTTAAAATTGCAAAATTGAATGTTGCCATAAAAGATCAGAAGCTCCTCTAAATTAGGATCTACAAAGGCACTGTTTCCAGTAATGTAATTCATTGGAATTGAAAAGCAGTACGAAAATCCCGAAATAAATGTACCTACTTAATCAAAGTTAGATTAGAGTTCGGGAGAATTTACTCTCAAGTTCAGCCTACACCGAGACATCGCCGCCCCCGAAGCATAAAATGATTACTGATATTATCATAGTTTTAGTGTTTTTGCATATTTCAAGTCTACGGTGCCTAATATATCTACCCAAATTCCGTGAATTTCCAGCCATTATTCATCATTATTCGTGACTTTTTCAAGCAAAAAAGGCTTCTTAAAAAAAAAAATCTGTGAACAGTTTCTTCATTAAAGATACGACAAAAATGTTTGCAATAATATTCTCGCAAAATAAATCGGCAAAATAATTCTATTATTTTAATTTTCAATAAACTAATAGTTGATTACTGTAAAATTGGTTTAATGTAAGCCCCGGAATGAAAGTTCAAGGTTCTATTGCCTTCAATGTATTTTTAGAAACGAGTTTTAACTAGAATAAAATGTTATTAGTAAATTAAACCAACGACTGACATTTAAGTAACTTTTAAATTCTAAATATCTTGAGTTTGGATTACCTTAGTATAATACATTTTAAAACATTACAAAGTTTGAAAATTAACTATTGAGCGTATTTTTATCTCTCCAAATCTATTTCTTAGCAAATTAAAGATAAAAATCGTTTTTTTTTTAATTTATCCTGAAAAATCGTGTGTTTGCACGAATTTTCACTGTACTTTTAAAATATGACTTATAATTATAAGTTATAAAATAAAATTTTATACATGAATGTGTATGTCTATTTCTTTGGCAAGCCCTGTGGACTAAAAGACTGGATAGATTTACCAAATGATCGATCAGTAGACTCATCTTAAGTGCTGAAGTAACATAAGGAGACAAGTCTAAAACTGTTACTCAAAAATTAGAAATTTAAAAAATATATTTATATTTGTGTCAAAAAACTTTTAAGCCGTTTTTTTTGCGGTCTGGTTTTTTGTACTCTCGGTGTAAGCTGGCCCTTACTCGGGAATTTGAAAAGTACATTAGAATTTGTCGGCAGACATTAATACCTTCTACCTACGTTATTATAAAACTGTTGTGGTTATATCAAAAGTTTTTTTTAAATATTTTACTATCGTCCATTTCATGTTTCTGTAATAGTTTTATAGCAGCAATATAATTAATATGAAATATTATATAATTTTATTATTCTTAACACTTTGTTCCTAATATATAAAATGTGTATTTATATAATTGTTAAATTTATGATCAACCGTAAAATATATGAGGTAAACTTCCTACATAGTAAATTTCGTAAAATAAATGTGATGACACTGAAAAATTAATAAAGAATATTGTTTTGTCTTCTAATGCCTAAATCTTTGTGTGATGAGCATGATCATTTGTTCTGTGTCTGGGTGTAATTTGTCTATAATATATATGTATTTAGAAATATATAAGTATGTTTATCAGTTGTCTGGTTGCCATAGCACAGGCTCTGCCTAGTTTGGGATCAGTTGACCGTGTGTGAGTTGTCCCAAGATATTATTATTATTATATTATACTTTCTAAGACTGCAGACTACTTAGGTTTGAAAAATGTTTCTCATCTTTCAATAATAAATTTATATATATTAATTTATATAAATTTCAGTAATCAATTGAGAAACGAGCCAAGAGGATCATCGGCAATGATAGGCTCGTCGAGTCGAAGCTCCAAGGTCCAGAGCATCGACGCCGAGTTGGTAGCCTTTCGGTTTTCTATTGGTTGCATTTTAAAGTGTGTGACGGAATTACATAGTCAAATTCCGCAAAGCCCTTTTCATTATCGGACAATAAGACGTATGGCCATGCGCCACCGGTACATGGTGGACATCCCATCCACATGCACAAAACGTTTTGGGAACACATTCATTGTGCGTACAGCTAAGTAGTGGAATTCCCTGCCAGAGTCTTTTTCCTGATAGCTACAACCTGGGGGGTCTTTAAGTCAAGAGTGAATAGGTAACTTCTAGGGTAAGCGTGCTCCATCTTTGACAACCGTTTGATATTATAAATATCTCTATTTAATTTTGAATTTAGACTCTACTAATCTGATTCAATATCATGATGGTGTTTTTTTAATATCGCTGCTGCTAGTACAAATCTTAACAAAAGTATTCGTAATGCTGTATGGTATGATATTGCCAATATTATAATAATTATCGACACACAATTTTTGAATGCTGTATACGATATCATCTGCAGCCATGTTACATTAAAGACCATTGGCCGTCCCTTTGAACGCATCAGTCTCAGGGCATGTTGCCATGACTATTACACTTGGCATGAATGTTTAGTGACGATACCAATAAAAATACCTAATAACGTGTTGAATTTTTCTTTGGTATTTGCAACTTTTTATTTTAATGGGAATATTTGAGTGGGTTAAAGTGCTTACGACAATTAACAACTTTTTTATGGGTGCAACTCTAAAATATGAAAAAAAAAACTGGAATTTTAGAAATATATATTGAACATAACTCGATAAAATGTAGGAAACAAATGATTTTTTCGCGTTTTCAGGGTTAAAAATTATTAGAATCTGCCGTTGCACGTCACATCATTTATGCCTGGAGGATTATTAAGTAAGTTCTACTTTTTATGCTTAATTTGTGTGTTTTTGTTGGCATAAGAGTGCACCTAGCAACTGAACCATTTATTTTGCATTTTGGATCCATAATGTATATGCTTTTCCGGATCATGTTATGTTAATTACTTTGCAATATTGTATTGATTCAAGTTATTCCAATCGAACACACAGATGTATTGCTGGGAAATCTGCTGCGCTATTTTTTCCCCAAGAGGTGATGGGCGGCCGTCTTAGGAGACTGTCTTGATGTAAAACTTGGTTAATTACTTTAACTCATCCATCCATTTATACCATAGTGAGCACTTATCGCATGTTCAACGAAGTACCTATGACCAAAAACATAAACAGAAAAGTTAAAACGTAGCTAGATATCCGCATGTGTATTTTTGCTTTTAGTAAGTACTAAAACAGTAGTGAAAATGCCTAAATATCAAAACGAAAAGCATGTTATTTGGACAGTACTGAATTAGGAAATTTGGAGCGCACGTGCAGATAAACAAACATACGTTACTTTTTATAGATAACTAACTTTTCCCCTCGACTTCGTGCTCCCCTATGCCAAGGAAGCTACATGCCAAATTTCAGCTTTCTATGACCAGAAGTGTCGGCTGTGCGTTGTCTGTCAGTCACTCAGTCAGTATCGGAAGATTTTTATAAATATTGATTGATTAGCCTTTGCCAGTAGCTTAACCCGAAACCCAGAGGACATAAAGTACCCTATGGTCTAGTACTCAGGCTCTGGTTTTCTTCACCTTTGCTCCGCTCTTGACTGAAAGGTCGTGGTGACTATGAATTCAGTCTAATCGCTAGTGGTGTTATCACTCATCTCACTATCTCTCCTCATCTGGCTCTAGGCCTCCAACCGCGGATTTGACTTGATCGGTCCATCTCATCGGTGACCTTCACACAGCTTATATTCTCCATTTAACCTTGTATGGTGTACCATCAGGCACTCTATGGAGTTGTTATTTCGCTTCGAGGAATTGCTAAAGTATTTCAGTATTCGAAACTGGTAGAGGCTGTTTGATGACGAGTTCTTGGAGTATAGCTACGGTGTTACAGTATCTAAATATCGATCCGTTCAGCCATAGAGGCTTCCTGGCTGGGGGCCTTAAATTCATTTGAGACCATCACAGGATAGTCCGGTTAAGCAGTAACCAGCCTTAAAGTGCGAAACTGCGATTGGTCAACGTCAAAAAAAAACCATAGAGGCTTGATTTTGAAGAGAACCTTAAAGACTTTCACATTTTCAGCCATGCTAGCTATTTTAATAAAATAAAAACTTTTTATTTGCATATTATAATTTATATTTAAAAACGTAGGTATTGGAAGGTATGCGTGGACCATTTTATTTAAAATAAATTATTTGACTGATACGCAGTAGAGAGCATACGGAAAATAACATATAATTTGCTGCAAAATATTTACATCTTTCATATTATCCACTTAAACTGTTACCGCCACTTGTCATCGCTTACTCTAAACAAAATATTATTTTGACGTGAACATTTCAGAATTTATTTTAGCATCGCCAGTTTGACCTTGCGACAGGCATACAGACAACAATGAAATTTACGTAATTTTGACAGGTTCACAGGTGTTTGAAGATAGATGCGGATATGTGAGTCATTTTGAAATGAGTGGGTGGTTAAAAAGAATGTTTCTTTTCCTTCAAGAATAGATTTTTCATTCATCATTAACAGCAGTTCAAACTTTTAGTTTTAATATTAGTATTTGCAATTTTTGAACTAAAAGACAGTTCACTCTTGGAAATTATTTCCAGGTACCGTTAATGTGTTTTCTATGTGTGTTTTAGCCTTCACTGGTTCTGGCAAGACATAAGCAACTTTATATAATAACTACTTAATTATTTTTACGTAAAAACTAACCAAACGTATACCCACAAATTTACAGCTGTAGTTCTTAATGATAATGTTAGTGTTGTGTATTCCTTTTATTGTTATTATATAAAGATTATTATTTTGTTAAAGATAATTATTTTATCATTAGCTAAAAGTTGATTGCTGCGCCCTAACAGGGTAATCTACACACAAAGTTTAGTTGAGTCTGTAACTGTGTACATTGTGAGCAATAAATAATAAAATAAATAAATAAGTTAATAAATAAATAAACAAATAAATAAATAAATAAATAAATAAATAAATAAATAAATAAATAAATAAATAAATAAATAAATTAATAAATAAATAAATAAATAAATAAATAAATAAATAAATAAACAAATAAATAAATAAATAACAAATAAATAAATAAACTTATATCTGATGTTCCCTGTGAGAGGATGCCTGTGTTCCAGAAATAGGTGGTCCCACAACATAACAGATGTATAGACGAAACTAAATGGATTCAAAGGCTCTGTGATTTATAAATGTTCAACTAATATAATATTTTGCCAATTAGTATATCTGATTCCCTTTTAATTTACTATGAGACCTGTCAATCAATACGTACGTAGCTTTGCCATTTTAAACCTGACACGGTCATAGTGCTGTCATATTTTGGCTCATGTATCCCAGCTGGTACTAGACAGTCTTTTTTGTGCGGACATTACATTTTCACAGCTAGGCGTTGCTATGTGGGGTGCGGGCAGTCGGCTAAGAAAATCCGAATGCGCAAAAGCAAAGACAGGGTTATGTTTTTCACATGTGTCTTTGTGTAGGATTTTTCTTTATATGCTAATGGGATGATAGATTTAAATCAAGAACGTTGGTTTTTATGAAATTGACTTACTGCATATGTGACTTGATATACAAAGCATTCTGGGCGCGCGGCGGCAAGCGGACAGGGCGCTTTGACGAAAATGTATGACGATTGTCCGCGCGCCCGGGACGCTTGTCATTCCTTTGACGCCATACATTGTATCTTGTCAGCGCCCTTTCCGCGCACCCTGTCCGCTTTGTATATAAAGTCCCTTTTAGTGCAATGGTAACCTTTGTAATATAGATATCGTGCACTGCTTGACTGATTAAATACATACACGCAAAGATAAAATAAAATAAACTGAAAACATAAACGAGACGTCAATCAAAAGATACAGTCGAACTCTATCTTTTGATTGACGTCTCGTTTATGTTCTAAGTTAATTTTATTTTCTTCATTTTTGTGTCCACATCTGCTTTGGTTCAATTTGTATGAATTTGATTATTTTTTACTTTTGTTTTATAATGTATTAGAACATAAATACAAGTAGCACGAAAGACGAGTATGAAATTCACATTCATGCCAATAAGTTATGATAATTAGGATTTAATTAGTTACCAACAGTAACAATGGAATCAAAAAGGTTACATTTATTGAAAATAAATTAAAGGGGATTCTGTCATAAAATGATTCCAAGAAAGGCTGAAAATACGTTAAGATAACGGTCTTTGCGAAAATTATAATATGTTCGGGCTTATTGGGAAGCAAAAATTATGAATGACCATTAAATTGTTACAACCTATGCCTCACTTTGTTCTTTATATTTTTGCAACCAGATTTTTTTTAGATTAACGTATCATGTCCAACTGCTGGGCAGAGGTATCCCCCTTATAGCTTTCCAACGTTCTTTGTATTTTGCCTACTCCGCCCAATCCGTCAGAAACAAGTCTAAATCGTCAGGGCAGCGTTTCTTTGACCTGCCTCAGCTACGATGCCCGTCATCAGGCACCCACTGCGTGACGATCCTTGCCCATCATTTTTATTTTAACTATTCAAAAACCAAGATCATTCAAATTCTCTTGCACTTATAAGTATTATAATATCTTCTATATAATATCGAATTTCAAGCGGGCGAATTTCAAGCGGGCGAACCTACAAGCCACAAGCTAGTTTTTCCATATATTTGGAGCAATGAACTTTAAAAATGTACAAATGAAGCTATAAAATATGTCAATTTTATACCCGACTATATCGTTAAATCTTTGCTTACCCCGCAGGGTAAGTAGGGTAATAACAGATTTGCATGCAAAGAGTAAGATCGTAAAATGTTATTACTAAAAAGAAGTCAATTTGGTACATAAACAAAAGCATAATTTACTTCCCAATTTACGCTGGCAACAATGGAAATATCACCGTGTTTATCAGTACAAACAACCACAATACGCTGTATAAATTTAATAATTGCCTTAAGTGAAATACTCAAAACCGAACATTATATAATTATGTACCTACATTAACTAAATATTTACTATAGAAGTCAAAACGTAACTTTCTCATTTCAAATGCTTTTAACAATACGTTTGTATGTACTTAAAGCCAGAGCTAATAACTTGTTGAATAATTAATATCTTGTTTATAATCGACAAGGAAGAAAATTTCGTCAGCGGAATATCCTATTCAAACTTCACCGAGTTTTGAAACGAACATCCATCCGCCTGAAAGTTTTACAGACTTCAGAACTCCTTTGTATTGAACCTCTTTTTAAATCTCAACGTCTATCACTTTGAAACCTATTATTATTTTTTAGAATTGTTCATTTTCTATCTCGAAGGGAATTTTAAGTTGTGTTTTCTTCTGAGAAAATCTCTGATTTCAATACCTACTTCAGTCGGCTTTACTTGTAACCACTTAAACTTGACTTTTGAAGTATTTATCAATTTTATTTTTACTTCTCATTTTAAATTGCACAAAATAAGAAAAGGAAAATTTAAGCTAGAAAAGCTGGAACCTTAGCTTGAAAAACGTTTTGGAAATAAAAGGTGTTTATTGTCATGGAGCCTTGTTGAGAATTAATATACAATTACACTCAGTAAGAACCTCTCCTATGATGAACCTTAATAAACCTTAACAAAATTTAAACGTTAAAAGCGCCGGAGAGTAAAGTCCCGCACACCTCCACTGAAAATGGGAGGATCCTCCTACCAGACGGTTGTTGTGTCTGGTGGGCAACTGCCCGATATTATATTCGGACTGTTGTATATGTTAATTTTGCACGGAGATTTTTAAGCAGGATTTCGTTGGTAGTTCGTCACTGACAGGATAGATGGCGTTACTGTTCTCTTTGTTGCCGTACAAATTGCGCTTCTTAGTTTTTCATGTGGCGACAATGACTTTATCATTCCCCTCCGGAGACCGAAGGTTGATAGTGGATGAGTCGTCCGTACATCTTGAGATGCTTGCCAGGCCAGTGGATGATTGGTTCCAGTAAGTCGGAACCAGAAGTCGCAGAGTTCACGGTGAGTTGGAATTGTCTGCGGTGCCCCAGTGAGTCGGGGTAATGTCATCCCAGTGAGTCTGGATGATGATCAGGACATGTTAGTGATCAGGATACCCGTAGAAGCCGTGGGTACTGGCTGGCTATATGACTCGCTGCTCGAGAGCTTGAGGTTAGGATGAGGAGTGATGATGATAACGTCACGCTGAAGTAGTTGCACGAAGGCTGCGCTGACGTTCAATATTGAAGGCCACCAGTATAGATGTATGCGGTACAGAGAGTTCAGTCCCGCATACCTCCACTAAAAAGGGAGGATCCTCCGACCAGACAGGTAGGCTACTGCCACCAGTACCCAACATCCGACCGGTCGGAGGATGAAAAAGAGGGGAACGGAACCACGGATACAGCTAGTCCTGATATAAACCTTAACGAAGAACTTATCAATTTTGTCCTGAATAAATTACCAATAACCGTTAACAATAAGGTTCAATTACTTGCCGTCGTTATATATTGATGAATTAATTTTCCCAATATTAATAATGTAGATCCATTTCAGACTGACACATAAAGTCAAATTAGGTATCCGTTTCATTGGAGGTACCGGATCCTTTCTAGGTCTGTGGTTTCAGTCAAAGGAAACCTACTTACTTAGATAAATCTATTAGGTACTCATTAGAATATTATTATATATCATCGAAAAGGCATCCTGTCTTAAATATTGAGAATGCGGGCAGCAGATTTTGTAGGTACCTAAATTTAAGTCCTTGATAGGAAAACAGGATAACCCATTCCGAAAAAAAAGCCAAGGCCTCCAGAGTAGACAAACAAACATAACTTGGAATACACACATTCATTATTATTATATGTGGCCCATTCCCCAAGAACAATAGATGGACAGATAACGGAAACCATATCTACATAATGCATGGCTGTCTCTCGCCCCCATGACTTTTGACCTATATTTCAATGTCCAACACTCATTCTCCGAAGAGGTCAGGGATTCACCCTGATAACACAATATAGAAAGGTAGACACAGAAGATCGACGCCAAACAAAAAGCTAAAACAGGCACATGTATACGTAGACGCTTACATACGAAGATCAAAAATAAATGCCAGTCGCGAGTGCACTTGCACTCGCTGTACGTGAAGCGTGTCTATGTGTGCGTACTTTTCGCTCGGTGTATGGAGCTGACCTTCTGCAACTATCTATTCTGTGCTGTCCGTTAATACGCTGCTTTGTCCCTACCCGTCATTGCATTAATCTTTGATCCTTGATTTACTACTCCCTAGGGAAGTGATGGTCGTTCTATTGTAAATCGAAATCAGATAGTTCGACGAACCAGTTAAAGTTACTATTCCCTAGACAATTTCTTATCTTGTATTCAATCGCGTCAACGATAATTTTCTCGGAAAATCGTCAGAGTGTGATGGCCTTCGTTCTTTGAAAGTATTTAGTTATGGTACATAATGATGTCACCGGAAAATGGCAAACTCCGGAAAATTATAAAATAACTTAAAAGATTGTAAACTCTCGAAAAATTGTCAACTAAACATTTGGAATCCTTTTTTTCAAAATTTGATAATCTCTCGAAGTCATTCCGAGAAATTGACTGACACAAAATACTGCCATAAAATAGCGACCAATTAGAGCACAAGTCTACAATTTATCCGTTTAAGTGTGATAGTAAACCTGGAAACAAGGTTCTCTTTGGTCTGTTCAGATGTGAGCACACACCAACAAAGACCAACGAGGGGCCAAGTTTCCTATTTAACTAACTATCACACCAAAACAGATAAATTGTAGATCAGAGTGCTGATTGGTCGCCAGTTTATGTCAGCCCACAATTTCTCGCACCGGTACGGAGATATTACAGAATACAAGATTTTGATTCGTATAATTGTAGAACAAATGTTCATTTGACAATTTATCGAGAGTTTACGATCTCTCAAGATATTTTATAATCTTATGTAGTTTGCAATTATCCGGTGACATATACAGCTTGAAGAAATCTCGTTAAGAACTTGCCCAATCCCAAAAGGTTCATATCACAAAATAGTTTGACGTGTAACAGAATAAACGCAATATCATTAGACGGGTCATTGCTCTTATCATTATGAACAGCTTTTACTATGGGACCAACACTGAAACCCCGAACAAAAAAAAATCGACTGCCCCATACATTTTTGTGCGCATTACTCCACAAAATGTACTGAACAGCTCATTTTTTTTGCGATTTCGGGATTGCTCCCATAGTAAAAGTTGGTCATAATGATGAGTGCAATGACTCCTTTTCAGCCATCCTGCACATTACCTACTGCAAAACTAATGCTGATGACATGTGATGTAATAAGTACTGGTACTCTTTTGTTTTTTAATATATAGTCATTTCGACAAAAAGACAAACGGTACATGCCTTTTTAGCAAAAAATAATAAATAGAACAGAATTCGTTCGAAATACAAGCTGTGGAGATCGTTATACTGGCCATTTATATTTTTTGTTATTTATGTTTCAAACAGAAAACCCTGTTTGGAACAATCCACGGATGGATAAACTTTTATGATTTACACTGATGCTCAAGTTTTATTCGTCTAGCACTTACCGAAAATAATTCCCCAAAGGAGATGACTCTGGTAGCGTCTTTCAGTTCAGGAGGTAGGAGACTTTTGCAAGGTGTTTTGCCGTACTCGTTGATGATTTCACATAGTTCTTTCATTTCTGTGCAGACTCTGGCTTGAGCTTCGGCTCCTCGGAATTCAGTCATCGAACCGGGAATAGGTCTAGAAAAAAAAACATGCGGTCAGGAACGAAGTACGAAACAGAAAGGCGTAAGAGGAGGGGTAAAATGCAAAAATGACGTTACATTTTCTCCCGAATCATACATAAACTGCAAGCCGCATTAATGAATTTCGCTCCAAAAAGTGTCATTACAGTAGTGAGAATAGTGCAAAGGCAAATAATAGAATTGGGTCAAAAAAAAAACATTATTCAGGTACTTCTAATACAATCGTAAAGGAATTTTAGTAAAGGTTTACGATTTGTATGCATGTCATACATAAGTTCGTTAATATATAAAATCGGTAAAAAAACGCTATAAAACTATACATCCTGGAAAATATAAACTGTCGTGAAACTTCTAATGATTTTCATAAAAACCGGTACAAAGATAATACCGAAATTCATAAAAATAATCAACAGTCTGATTACCCAGGCCCACTTATTGGTTTAATATTTGCAGAATCATGTTTTTGATGAAATCAAGGCTACAACTAAAGTTTTTACGCACAAAAATGCTAATTTAATAGATTACCCAATGATTTTGCGTTATTTGAAGCAAGACCTAAGTAATCAACTTCGGCTTGAAATCGTGCCTTACATAAACGAGATTATTACTTTGTTGGATATTCGGTTCTAATCCATCTATCTAGAATTATTTCTGAGGAATTTTAAGTATCCCTAAGTCTAAAGATAATGAAATGCCAGCTACGGATATTATTGCGGTACACCGGAATTTAACCCTTTCGCCTTTGATAGCCTATTAAGGAACACCAGACTAAAGCCTCGTATCCACTAGGCAACATTTGACGCGCGACATGATGCACAATATGTTGCTCATCATGTTGAACGGCAACGAAGAACTTTTATTTAGTAACATTGTCAATGTTGCGCGCCTGCTGGCAACGCTGCGCATTGTTGTGCAACGTTACTGAACATGTTGGGCGTCATGTGTTGCGCGTCAAATGTTGCCTAATGGATTCGAGGCTTTAGCTTTCATGTCAATACATAAAAACACCAGTTTTCATGTCTTCATGATTTCCAAGAAGATGTTTTTCATGAATTGATTTTAATGTTTCAAAGAATCATAAGTATAATGGACTTAAATTATTTGAAATTGTTAAAAATATTTGGTGATGTTTAAAAATAAAAAGAAAATCGAAATTAATGAAAATTAACAAACAAATTTTCAGTTGTTCAAATGACAACTGAACTTAAATCCAATTAAAGGTTCTTTGGCAATAAAGAATCTATTAAATTGATATTTTCATGTTATTAACTTTTAATTACGTTAGTTTATTTAGTGCAGCATAATAATCAGAAAAAAGTCGACTTGATTATAAGTTTTTTTTTTGCCAAAGATCTTATGATTTGAATTGTTGATGAAAAAAAGTTTCGAATTTAACAGTGTTTTGTGTTTGATTCGAAACTGTAAGACATAAAAAGAAATGTGATAATAGAATCGTTCCATTAAACCTAATACCTAATAGTGTTCAATACTAGGACTTTGTTCGTTCCTACACACTATACCTAATAGTGTTCAATACAAGGACTTTGATCAAGCTGAAATGACCATGCGTGGACACAATATCGGTATTTCGTGATTACTTCTACACAACTCGGCGAACAAAAGTTATTATTGTGTTTCTGCACTGGTTCACTTCAATAAAATACTGAAACCTTTGTAACAAGATCAGCCAGATGAAAACCTACTGTCGATTCTTTGAAAAGGCCCAAATACCTACTTATCGCGAGATGCAATCATGCGTGTCCTTTGCTCAATTGACAACAAGAGGACGACAATAATAATATTATTATCAATATAAAATTGGGCCGTTATTGACTAGCTCCAAAGACCTATGCATAAAAGATTCCAGAATAATTCTAGAATGTTATCTTTTAGTATTTATATTGTACTAGCTTTTGTCCGCGACATCGTACGCGCATATCCCGTTTTTTCCCGTTCCCGTAGGAATTTCGGGAAATCCTCTCAGTGCTCCCTTACACACCCCAAAAAACCTACATGCCAAATTTTAGCTTTTTACGACTTTTGGATGTGCATTGTCAGTAAGTCACTCAGTAACGCAAAAGTTTTATACATATTGATTTAGTTTTTCATAGTATTTGTGATTAGAAAGCAAACATCAAGTTATATATGATATGATATTGAAAAACTTAGAACCGGTTCCAAATGTTGCGAAAATAATGATTAACGTACAAGTAAAAATAATTAGGTTAACGAACAATGACACTTTACGTCACAAAATATTAGATGATTTTAGAGGGCAAGGTAATTTTTAACTGATCAAACAAGAGACAGTTGTTTTTTGAAAACCAGCTGCTGCCAGTGACTTTATAATTCCAAGATCCATTTTTCACCCGAAACCGTTCAACCGTTGAGACATGAAGAAGTAACATGTAGATATACTTTCACATTATTAACAATGTTAGTATGGACATTTAAACCGCCATATTTATTCTTGAACTGATAAAAAATTAAAAAACAGCCCCAATTAAAAGTGGTTGGTGTCACCTCTACTTACTTGCCATATTCATCCTTTGAGAACGTTGGTTTGTGGTTTTTGTCGAATGATCCACTGAATGCCGTCACCTTTTGTAGATCTGTGTGTGCTTGAGCCTTTGTGTCGAATGCGGAGATCAGGTCAGTGAGGGAGGAACTCTGGAAGAGGAAAATAATATATTATTATTTAAGTAGTATGTATTAGTATGACATTAATTTTAGTCATATTTAGGTATAGTATGTTATAGTTAAAGTTTTTTTTTGTCTTTTTATGTTAGCGTAACTTTTACACACGATGTCTACATCTCTTTTATTCGACTCTCCTTTCGCAGGTACCTATGCTGAAAGAGATTTCTTTAGAAATAAGCATTTGTACCTATTTTTCTGTTCCCTTCTTCTTATCTATTTGTTAAATGTGTGTACATCAACTGGTAAATAAATAAAATAAATATTATGTACGATGTTAGTAAAATAAATTTTGATGAGTGAACCACAGGGTCTTGATACTACAGATGTCTGAACACAAACAAAACAAAAGGTATGCAATTTTGTGTATGTGAATGTAGGTGTGTCTTGTGGATCAAAGCAGGTGGCGTTCTATAGTTTCTACCTACTATACTTTTTTTTAGATGGGAAATCATCAAATGACGTCATCTGCTCTGAGCTGTTTAGTTTTTCAGCGCTGATTTATTTATTTTTTTTAAACGCAACATATGTTGAGATAGGTACTTGAGGGATACCTTTTTGGCCTCGCACATATTAAATTCATGCTGTTAGCTTTTGTACTCGTAAATTAATTTTTATGACTGTTAGTTTGAATTTATTTGACTTTTCTGTTTGTTTTGTGCGAGTCCCAAATTAATATTTTTCTTTCTTTTCTTGTCTTTGCTCTGGGCGGGAAGGGAGTGTCAGAATCTTACTCTTGACTAAAACCCACCCGTGTTCCTCTAAATGCCCTTTACATTCGAGGGCCGCGGTAAGTCTTTCGAACGATTCCGCAACATAGTTTCTGCCTATGGGATAAAGGCGCTGGTTTATAAAGATTATATGTATAATGCTGAGAAAGAGATAGTAATCTTGTATCACAGGCTTTTAGAAAAAGTAGCATTCAATACGCGAAAACACTTGGTGAAAAGTCAAAAATATATTGAATCAAAAGCGCTACAGAAATGTCACGTGGTCTGCACTAAACATCGGTATTCGAAAGTCACTAACACCTCTAGAACATCTCTTGTGTACCTATAAATCAGACCATAAGGGTTTTAAAGTGATCTTTGATATATTTGCATGACACCTGGGGCTGCAATGATGATATCCGCAAAAGAACCAAGGCTCCCGACATAGCCCGAAGGATCGCCAAACTGAAATGGCAGTGGACAGGACACATTGCTCGCAAAACAGATAGTCGTTGGGGCCGAAAGTTCTGGAGTGGCGATCGCGTACTGGAAGACGTAGCGTTGGAAGGCCTCCCACAAGGTGAAGCGATGTCCTGGTGAGGGTCGCGGGTAGCCGGTACATAGGGGAGGTCTATGTCCAGCAGTGGACGTCTTCGGCTGATATGATGATGATGGGGCCGTATAACAAAGTACCAATGCCATTATTAGTCCGTCGTGAGAAAAAGATTGTACTATTTATTCATCTTGTATATCTTCGTTTCTCTCTCACGTCGGGGTCAAGAGGCTTTTAAGACGTCATAATGGGGCTCCAGAAGTAAGAAAAACTTATTACTCTATGTACATATTTTCTAGATACTAGTAAATTATGACGACTATTTAAATTTCGAAAGCACATTTACGATTCAGAAGTTTGACGAACCTTAGGTACACAAATCGGGTGGCAAAAACAGTGCTATATTTAGATAGACTTTACTAACACGCGTTCACGTGTTCTAAGAAAATATTTGACGCCAAGGGACTCTGATGGAGGCAGCAATAGATGAAATTACATCCGACACCTGAATATCAAGGGTCGTTGATCTAGTGGAGAATGACAATCAAAAAGTGGTCTGTAAATAGTACCTTATATAGATATTTTTTGAAATGGGTTTTAAAACTGGATATGACTGACTTTTTTTAATTTTGATATTTGGATTTTCAGCCATTGCTTGTTGTACATCACTGTATGCTTGAAATCGTTGAATAAAATGTAAATAATATATCCTTAACAGTTTACAAAATAACAAATGTAATAAGTAAGTAAACAAGCTAGGTTTTGTGTTCACAAATTTAGGACGACCTGTATATTTATACAGGCCATCCTTAATTAAACTTGTGAACACAAAACTCAGCTTTAAAATTCTAAATAAAACTTCTGTTTTACCGTATGAGTTAATGATATATTGTGAGTAGTATCAATGTCAAAGTCGAAATATAACCAAGGTTGACATAAAAATAAACATGCAAATAAAGTTAAAATTTGCGAACAATGGCAATTTGAAAAAAACTAATTTAGATAAATCTAAAATCCGCACTGGGCTCGCAAGGTGGATTGTAGCTTACTTCGACTCTCAAAGAAAAGGGATTGTTTCGCAGTAATGGGCACAGGAACCAGCCATTTTACGAAACACAGCCTGTGGTACTAAACGATAGTGTAGCTTACTATTAGTGGAAATCGGATAAATAATTTCAGAGCCAAAGTTTATAGGTACCTCCTACATATCAACATTTTAGGGTAAATTGTTGCAGAGATGAGGGCCGCACGCGTCCGTGTTTGGGTCTCAGAAGTTCATATCAGCAGCCCTACTATGACGTGCTTAATGCCATCCAATTCCAATGATGTAAACGGGATAGTCCTATTCGCTATGTATGTAGTTCCGTCTCCCTCTTAGAGCGAATCATGATCGTTTTAAGACTTCATAGTAGGGCCCCTGTACCGAATTCCAATTGAATCGGTCCAGATTTGAAAAATGGACAGACTGACACAAGAGTGATCAGTTTTTTCAGACAGACGTTCAGAACCTTAAAAACATTAAATCGGAAAGTGATAGCTTCATTTATTATTAAAAATAAAATATTTATGTGACGTTTAGAATAATTTAGGGTGCAATAAAACAACCTTTATGAGTTTTTATATCAAACGTTAAAGCGAATTCTGTTTCTATAATTTTATTCCAGCAGTAGCTAATGCTATTAAAACCGTTAGGTCTGAGTTTTTTCAGCATCCATTTTAACTTAGTTACTTCAATTCAGTTTAATCAAATACAGTGAGTTCCTAACTCTCAACTTTTCAAATTATGTCGTTGAAATGTAGACACTTGAAGCGTTTGCGCTTCCGAGGTTATTAATCAGATTAGTGCTTCTTCTACGTTTTTTAATTTGAAATAAAATTCTGCTTTACCAAAGTGGATGTTAGTTTCTTTTTAAGGTTACCATATATTACTTATTTTCGTGTTTATGGTTCCGTACCCAAGGGTAACCAAAGGAACTAAGTTTTCGCGGTCCGTCCGTCCGTCCATCCGTCTGACAGCGGGCCGTATCTCAAGAACCGTAATCGGTAGACAGTTGAAATTTTCACAGAGTGTGTTATTTCTATTACCGGTATAAAGTCAAATAATTATAAGAAATAAAATAAATTCAAATTTGAAGGGACTAGTTTTCGACCGAAACCGAACCTTCATTTCTGATCTCAGTTTCGGCCGAAACCGAAGTTATGTACCTACCAAGACATATAATAAATTATAGTTTTCTGACATAATGAAGCATGTTTCAATTTATTTAACATGCTATAAATGTTAATTTAGTTCGTTATTTTTAATACCTATAATCACAATAAACTTTAAATTAAAAACAACAAATATGATTGCTAGCTAAGGGGCCGAAGGCTCAGTCAGTTTTTGGCCGACACTAGATTTTTGGGCCGAAACTGGCCAAAATCGAATCTTTGGTCGATCTTCTAAGGGAACTTATACAAGATTCGATTTACGGTCCGGAACCCTTCGTGTGCGAGTTTGACTCGCACTTGGCCGATTTTTAGGTAACGTTATTTCTTTACGTTATTTAAGTACATTGAGGAGCCCGTGCCTAAACAACTGAATAATAACAACCGCAGTGGTCGATCTTCGAAGATAAGCGACGCTAGACGAAATTGGTTCAAGGATGATGACAAGGTGACCATTCATTACATACAGAGACTCGTCCGTGCCGGATAACACATTAAACCGTTGGTCCCGGTTGTCATTTGAAGATTTCGACAGTCGTTACGAATAGTAAGAAGCCAGAAAATCTGACACTAGTCTTGCCAAGGGTTATTGTATAATCCAGTAACTGGGTTGTGAAGATCAGATAGGCAGACGCTCTATCTAAAATACTGGTCGGAACTTAGCGTCATCCGGTTACACTGGAAGCCAACCCCAGCATAATTGGGAAAAAAGATAGGCAGATTGTATTTTTTTTTCCTTTTAAGGGAAAAGGAAACTCGTGGATATGTGCCTCCTGCCTACGCTCACCTACGGAGCGCAAGCGTGGTCTTTAATAAAACGTCAGAAGTCTGCCAGCAAGCAATGGAACAAAGTACCTATTCTTGGAGTCAGGGCAAAAGTGGCCACTGATTGGATTCCAAACAACAAAAACCGGCGATGCGGCAGGCCCAGGAGCAGATGGCGGGACGAGTTAGACTCCTACCGAAAATATTGGCGACATGTGATAAAGGACAGGTAACAGTGGCCTTTGCCTTGCAGTCGGCCACTACAGGCTCATAATAATATTTTTTTTTAATTTCAGATGGATTTGCTCTTGACTCTAGTCAGTGACATAGACAAAGTCAACGATGGAGTGAGCTTACCCAGAAGAAGCCTGTTCACTCTAACTTTGAAGAGATTATTGGTTTTGGCGTTCGGAAACACAAACGCAGGTAGAGTTGTTTGGAAACGCTTAGTGTTCGCAATAAGCGCTCGGTGGAATAGCAACAAGGTAGGGATTGATATTACTCAACGACAACGGCAAAGATATGAGCCAAAATATTGTTTATTTTAGATCAAATGAAATAGTCTACGTCCCTAGTTGTCTATGTACTTAAATATCAAAGCAATATACTTTTATACATATACTTACATGGTTATTAATCAGTAGTAACATAACTTCTGATTAATAACCGTGTTTGTTTACTATTAAAATAGCAACTCGGGAATAAATAAACAATCTGTACCTACCTGAGTGTGTGTGTATTCTATCGAGTATTTTTGACTGCTCCGGATTATTTATACCTAGGTACGTCTGAATTTTTAGAGAAACCGTGCGTGACTTATGAACTTTTGAAAATTTTCGATGTAAACATTACTTTTATGATTCATAAGAGATGTTGGCGGGTTTTAATTTATTTAATGTTTTCATTAACGCAGTGGTAATGCGTTATAAATTAATAAATACGACTTGGCATCGAGTGTGATTTAAAAATAGACGTCTGTTGAACTTTGTATGTTCGACAACCAAGCATTATGGCGTATTAATAAAGTATGAGTATGTGTGCCCCCCCTACACTCCTTCCATTTCTCTCTTAGTCGTACTTCTTCACGCCAATTCACATAGAAGCCATCCAGGGCATCCGTCGCGAACCTGTTTAGCTATGTTAGGGCTCCAGATTTTACGGCTTTAGGCAGAAATGGCCTGTCCAGCCGGTCGATTCTGTAAACATGTCGAAGTGAAGGCTTGGGTTGACTACGATGTGAGCTGTTAATCCATATAATCAAAATGTCACCTAATAGCGAAGTGAGCTGCCATCGCGATTATATGGATTGACTTCGACATGTTTACAGAATCGACCGACAGTTCCAGATTGCAGCTTTCTTAGTGTTTTTGTGTTGTGTGTGTTACTAACTATAGGTTTTTACACTCAGCCTTCCTCACATGGTCGATCTAAGAAAGCAATACACCGATAGTGCGGATTTCTATCCGAGAAACACTATCGACGATCGTAATTGGACAAGTACTACCAGAGATTAACTTTTATAAAATAGACTTGCTTTTGCCCGCGGTACGTGCTTATCACGTTTTTTTCCTGTTTCGAAACGAATTTCCCGTTCCCATATAATCTATAGCCTATATTATGAATGTGGCTATCATATACAACAATAATTTTCCGAATCCGACTGAAAGTTCCAGGGGTTAGCGCGTTCAATCAAACAAAGTCTTCAGCTATATTATTTTAGTTATGAGCTAATTTTTAGATACCTAGATTTGATAAACAGGCAAAAAATAAAATCTCAGCCAGAACAAAATAGTTTCCTTTGTGTTATTAATGGATATTCAAAAGATAAATAGTGGACCTTTTTCAGTTTCATACTAATTGGATAATGACTTAATCATTATCCAATTAGTAATGTTCTGAAACATAATAACACTTATGTTATTATGTTTCAGAACCAAGAAACTTCTTAACTGCTTTATATCGACAATAACTCAAATCTGTAACAAAAAAAAAATCTTTTTTGAATATTTTTTTTGTTTTTGAATATTTTATATTTACAGTAGATACGGATGATTCATATTCTTCCATTTACACATATTCTCACACGAAAACCTCATGCGTGCCTTTGTTACGTTGTGTACACTAATCAAAAATTGATTTGTTTTTGTTTTGCAAAAAAAATTATAACACGTTTGTTTGAATAACGAAAACGTTCTTAGTTCGAACTACACGTATTCATTTGTTTATTGATTCATGTATTGAAAAGATTCAAAGATCTTCTCAGTTCATTGGATTCCATTGAAAATAGCTGACAAGACAAGACAGGCTAGACTTTTAAAATATTCAAGCTCTTTTAAAAATACTTTAAAAACTTTCAGAGGTTATAAACACAACTTGACATAACTAACTACACAGAATTCAAACAGCCATATTTTTTCAAGTCCATTTTTTTTTATTTGGGTGATCAATATATATAAAAGTGGTCGGTTGCCGAGTGACTGAGTGACTGTTAGTCAACGCAAAACCGAAACTGGTCGTAGAAAGCTGAAAATTGGCATGTTGGTTTCTTGGGGAGTGTAGACAGGCACAGTAAGAGAGGAGAAAAACGGTAATACGCGTACGAAGTCGCGGGCAGAAGCTGTTAAGTTATTACACTAATATTTTAAAGGCGAAAGTTTGTGAGTGTTGAGAGAGTTGTGTTTGAGATGTTTGTTTCTTTTTCACGCGCAAACGGTTGGACCAATTTTGATAAAGTTTGGCATGCAGGAAGCTGACACCCTGGATTAACACATAGGCTACTTTATATATATATATATATATATTAGTTGCGCGGGTAATACCTCAAGGCGCAGCTAATATATATATATATAAAGTAGCCTATGTGTTAATCCAGTTAGATATAATTGTTAATACCAGTCTGTAACTGTCTCACAGTTGTGCAAAAGCCTTTTTGGCCTTCAGCCTGATTACCGCCACTCTCAGGTCTACCTGGTCCGCATCGGGCACCGCAGGTGGCGGAGCCATAGGCGGAGGAGTATGCTTCCCTCGCGATGAGAACAGAGCGCTCACCATGTCCTCCACCAGCTGGGGCCGGAGACTCAACGGGGAGGCCTAGGTGAGGAATTTATCCCGCACCATTTTGTAGGGTGCGTCCCCACGGGTCCCCGTTCAGGGACTCCAGCATCGCCTTGCGAGCCAGATCCCTGGTCCGCAGGATCCCCGCTTGGAGGGCGGCCTTCGCCCCTGTGTAGGTATTCCTCGTATAGCTCCGCCTCGATGACCAGCGCCAGCTTCCAGGAGAAGCTTTCGGTCCAGCTGCTTTAACGCCCACCGTGGACCACTCGGGGCCTCTCGCACTGGCGCGGTTGAGGTCTGGGCGGAGACGTCAAACCGAATGAACCGGTGGTCCGAATACGTCTCCACCTTCTCCATGACGTGCCACTTGACGACATGCGGTGACAGAGCAGGGCTGGCGAACGAAATGTCCACCACGGACTCACCCTGCATCCGCACACACGTGGGGACAGGACCCCGGTTTAGGATGATCAGGCCTGTTTCCAGAGCCCAGTCCTCCACCATCCTGCTCCTCGTGCCCGTATAACGGGAACCCCAAGCCAAGTGCTTGGCATAGAAGTCCCCGAGAACGAGCACGGGGAGGGAACGATACCCTGCGACGACGGCAACCAACTCCCAAAATGTGGACCTCGACGAGAAATCGGTTCGGAGAGAAGTAGACCCCCACTACCACAATCTCCCCAAACTGTGCTGCTACGCACCCCTGTCCTCTCCTGACACTCTCGAGGGACGGGGTACCGGCGGCGGCCGACGATTAGGGCCACAGCCGTTGAGGTCCTCCACCCAGTCATCCCTGGGCGGGACTAAGTAAGGCTCAGTGACCTCGGCGATGTTGATCGAATATAGCGCTATACTCTGGGGCAAACTTAGTAAATAGAATTGTTAGCGAGTCTTTATTGAAAGAAGTTTTACCGTAATTAGGGATTTTACAGTAACAATTACAGAAATAAATATAATTTATTATTCGACATCAAAAACTGTTGCTATTTTCTCTTCGGATTATATTACTGTGAGATTCGTTGACTAAATAACTGTAGACTCAATCATTTTATGTGCCCTGGCTAGAGTCATCTGAGCCAATGGCTAATGGGGCACAGTCGAGGGTCTCTGCCTAACAAGAGGTGCTCGTTAGGCGGCTGGGTCAAGGGTTACTACATACCCACAGATAATAAAGATCTAAATGTCAGTGTATTGACGATTTTGGTACTTTGAAAGTAGGTCACTGATATGATGTGAGTGGTAGGTAGGTTTCATAATATGCGAAACGGGACCTAAAATTAAAAAAAAAAAATATCATAAGAATAAAAACTGCTGGGCCAAACTGAATATTTTTTTTACGGGACCAAACGGCAAGCACCGCATCGAACAATAAAATAATCATATTAATCGAATCACAAAACTCGGAGTAACCGGTGTACACACATTTACACCCAGGACAAATCTTTGTGTGATGAGCATGATCATTTGTTCTGTGTCTGGGTGTAATTTTATAATAAATATAAGTATGTTTATCAGTTGTCTGATTGCGATAGCACAGGCTCTGCCTAGTTTGGGATCGGATGACTGTGTGTGAGTTGTCCCAAGATATATTATATTATTATATTATATTTAAAAAAATACCCACCGATTTGAGAACCTCCTCCTTTTTTGGAAGTCGGTTATAAGCATGGACTCCATTTTGAGACTTGGTAAAGTATTATTGGTTTTTTCTAACAGCAATTTTTCAGTAGATTCCGGCAATCGGAATTTGTATTGATAGTTAAAGGTTCGTCTATTATAAGCTTAAACGAGTTAAAATGAAGGCCTGCTTAAAAGTCCTCATCTGGCTTACCCGTCGGGAAACACAGGCGTGATATTACGTTATATAAACTGGAAATAAAATATCAAAATATTTTTCGAGTTCTCGCGATAAAATGAAGACGGTTAGAAGTAGATTATGGTAAGTACTAAGCTTTAGTTAAGTAAGCCTACAACACTTTTAGTGACAAGAAGAACGAAAACCCTTCCTAGAGACCTTGACCGGTCATATCTTAAAAAACTTTTTTAGAAAAAAATCTTAATTTCGGAAGTCGATGTTTTTGGTTGTTTCTTCGTATTTTAATACCGGTTGGTTGTTTGAAAAAGTTTTTTGTTTTACACTTTTTAGTGGTGTGGTGACTACTGACCGATTTTGATAAAATTTCTATGGGTGGCCCCATAGATTTTTTTTCAAAATCGGTTTAGTCATCGTAACGTATTTCCTTTCACATGAATAAAGGATTATCAAATCGGTTTATAAATGACGGAGTTATTTATTTATTTATTTATAAAAACAATTTGTTGTCCTTAAGATTACAAAAAGCACACCATTAGACCCCTAGGGTCTGTCTTAACATGCCATGGTCTGGAAATTTAATCAACGCGCTAATTAGAAAATTACATAAGCTAAGGTGAAATCAGATCGATGTAATGTTGTTTGAGCTTGCGCTTGACATTTTTACTGTTCATTGAGTCTCTAATGTGTAAGGGTATTTGGTTTAATAAATTAGGTATCATGACAGATGCGGTGCGTCTACCATAAAAGTTATTTTTGCGTGGCACTTGCAAAGATTTTGTTTTTGCTTGTCGAGTGTTCACATCATATCTAATTGGAACTTGAATTTCAGTGTTATCGAAATGTTCTATGAGGAAAAGGTACTCAGCGCGGGCCAGAACAGGTAACACTTTGCAGTGTTTGAATAGACCCATATAATTATCGCGGTATTTATTTTTAACATAGTTTGGTACTACGAGCTTCAACAACCGTGTTTGCAGATTATGTATTAGTTACGAGGTAACAAAAAAAAATATAACCCAATTGAGAACTTCCTCCTATTTTAAAGTTAACAACAAGTCTACAGGGACTCTCCAAAAATTTTCAAAAAGCCTTTATAAGTTCCGCAGACCTCGAGAGGTAACAAACTCCTTAAACAGTTTTTTGTTAATTATCTTTGTCTAAACTTCAGAAAACTTTTGTAAAACAAAAGTTATTCAATACAATAAGTATTTTGATATCTGTTCGAGTATCTCTTAACAATTAAATTTGATCAAGCTGAAAAATATAGAGGTTATTCAACACAGTGAAAATTTATTAAAGGCAAAATAACGCATTCAGAAGCTTATGTCCATTCGTGAATTCATAATTACAACCTTCGGAAGGGCTCATTGTGTTTAATTTATTGTGCCCTGATAACACGATTCAACTGGCGTAATTAATTGAATGGCCGAAGTTTTCTCTTCTGGTTGAAGGAAAAAAAAACAGTATCCTTTTTATCCTTATCCTGCGAAAAGCTAATAAATGTTTATTCAGGAGGAAAACCAAAAAAAAAACATGATTTTCTGAAAACAAGTACTTACTAAATTAACTCTTGACATTTGTAAAGGTAATTATTTGTTTCTGTCCGTGTTATTTTAATAATAATAATAATGAAGTGTTTTTTTTAAATGTATGTTTTTTTTTTAAGAAATATTTAGAAATGTAATTAGGATGTAAGTGAAATGAATAAAGAGAAATAATAATTAAATTATTGTATTTAATTTCAAATTCGCTATTAAGCAAGCAGTAAAAATAGAGTAATTAAATTTGAAAAATAAAAGCGAACTTTGTATTTTTTTTTTTATTTAATACGGGATGCAATGGAACAAAGTACCTATTCTTGGAGTCAGGGCAAAAGTGGCCACTGATTGGATTCCAAACAACAAAAACCGACGATGCGGCAGGCCCAGGAGCAGATGGCGGGACGAGTTAGACTCCTACCGAAAATATTGGCGACATGTGATAAAGGACAGGTAACAGTGGCCTTTGCCTTGCAGTGGGCCACTACAGGCTCATAATAATATTTTTTTTTAATTTGAGATGGATTTGCTCTTGACTCTAGTCTAGGTCATAGATGACAGAGACAAAGTCGACGATAGAGCGAGCTTACCCAGAAGAAGCCTGTTCACTCTAATTTAGAAGAGATTAGGGTTGTATGCGTTCGGAAACACAGAAGCAGGCAGAGAGTTCCACTCCTTTGCTGTGCGCATTATAAAAGACGTTTGGAAACGTTTAGTGCGAATTGGTGGAATAGCAACACATTCACACAAATTATTTACAATTTTCGTTGAAAACCTACCTCTTAAAACTATAGAAAGATTTTCTAAGAAATCAAAACGCTTTCAGCTTTACGAATCCCGAGGCGGCAAATCATCAATATTTATAAAACTCTTCCGTTTCTGAGTGAGTGACAACTCGCCCTCTAAACTACTGATAGTAGAAAGCTAAAATTTGGCATATAGGTTCCTTGGGGGGGATAGGAGAGAACCAAGAGAGGATTTCTCGAAATTCCTACGGGAACGCGGGCAAAAGCTAATAAGAAATATAAAGTCATGTTTTTATTTCCAGTTTAAAGTAGGAAAGTTTTGTTTCGTTAGGATAGTAACTGGGCATGTTTAAGCGTCCCACTGCTGCACTGTGTCATGGAGACAGAACAATAGTCGTCCCATAAACTGTCACATACCTACGTATTTAAATTATTACGGAGATATCAATATATATAACACTCTTCCGTTGCGGAGTGACTGACTGACAGACAACGCACAGCCGAAATTACTGGTTGTTGAAAACTGAAATTATCATGTAGGTTTCTTTGGTAGTGTAGAGAAGTATTTAGAGGATTGAGAGAAAAAACGAGATATGCGTGTACGAAGTCGCGGGCAAAAGCTAGCTTAATATAAAAAGCATGTTAAATTGTTTGTCTGTGAACTACATACCAACATTTTTAAGCGCATTGAACACTGCCGCCAAGTCTTAGGTAAAGGCTACTATTTATTCCGAAAACTTTGCAACGATTTTCTAACGATTCATTTTCGTCACAGCAAATTTGGAAAATATTTTATGGTAATAGGATATAAAAAAATCAACAGTACCTAAACGTACAATAAAAATCTTAAACACATTCGCTGCGAGATTTCGCACAGCCTAAATCACTGGGTCGAGAACCACACATGTTCCTTACACTTGAAGGATTTTTGAAAATGAATCCACTGTTGGTTAAATTAGGGAAAGATTTGAAATAAATATTTGATGATGGACATCCCAATGTGCTGGTAAGGTTAATCCATATCCATAGAAAAATCCATAGAATAATATTGGTTTATTAGTCAATACATGTAGTTCGGTACTTATAACGTTTTCAAACCCACCGAAAGTCCATTTTAATTCAACATTAATTTCTATGAAATCCTCAGTAACACTAAATTTTGGTTTCCAACTTTATTTATAATAATATATAAATATATTTAAACAACAAAACATAATTAAATCTCTAAATTAATGTAAAACCGACTTTCTTTGAAATTATATTTAAACCAATGCTAAGGTTAAAAGTGAGTCGCCTTTATTAAACGTTAATTTTAGTAAATAATAGATTATTTGTACTCATGTTTATAATCTTAATTATAACTAATTATATGAGTGTAAACAAGTAATTAAAAATAAAAACAACACTTTGTTTTAATAAATTCTGAATGGATTGTATTAAAATTGTGGAAAAACAACATTTTAAACCCTTACGGTAAGCTCTTTCATTAGATATGTCAAACGTTACAGTCTGAACTTTTGTTTGAAACGTGGGAGTCACTTTTTAAACAAAAGTTTCCGACCGTAACAAAAATTTTCAAAATTTATTCATTTAAGTTACGCGTTCGTGTTGCAGTCACAGAGGTTTATTATGTGTACCAGATTTTAACTAAATTGGCAGTAGACTAACAGACAGACACACAAATGACAATAAGGGTTCCGTTTTCCATTGGTATGGATATTTGGAACCGTATTAATTATATACTGTGTCTATGCGTGAGTTCCTATTGAGCTTTTATGAAAGAATTTATCAGAAACAGTCCGGGACCTGAACCAATGATTGCCATATGAAAATCTATAAGCGAAAGGTTATTCATTCATTAACTCACTGATTAATCCCGAAATTTCGTTAAGTACTTGATCTATTAAGATGAAATTTGACACGGGAGTAGATTATGAGTAGAATACGCCAGTTAAGAAAGGATTATAGGAAACTCCCCCTATGAAGGGGTGGAAGTTTGTATCCAAATTCTATACCTTTGGCCAATATACTTAAAACTTGGTACGCCTTAGTAAATTAGCAAAGGTTATTATCATTAAACGTTTTTCAGAAATACCCCCAAAAGACGGTTTAGGGGCTACATTTTGTATGGAAGAATTTCAATCCTCTGGCTTATTGAATTTCCAACACAAACTGTTGGAAATTCAACCTATAAGGGGGTGAAAAGGGGATTTTGTTTATACTAAAACTTCGCAGACGAAGTCGCGGGCGATGCCTGATGCCTCCAACATGAGCACACGTCGCGGAGCGAGAAACGCTAGCTTCGGCAGTTTTGAGTCGGCGAGCTCTACTGCGTCACCCGCTGCTGATATTGCACGCGTTGCAACATGCGCCGCCGCCGTCACTGACTCGATGCCGGTCGAGGTAGTGACTCGTGTAGGTACGTCGACCCCTAAACGTGCCTACGCTGCTATCGCCGCCACGCACAAACCTGTGCCGCAGACCAAACAGGGGGATATGAAGAGGTGCTGTGAACCTGCCAACAGGAGTTCGAAACAGCTAGGCCCAGCTACAGGCACGTGTGATAAGGATGGCTTCGTGAAGGTGGAGAGGAAGAGGACGAAGAAGCCTCCTAGTCGGAACCAGTGCGGGACCGCGCTGGCAGGACCCAATATGCTGCGTCCGGCAATACCTACGACGCAGCTCTATGTGTCCCGGCTACATCACACCACGAAGGTTGAGGAGATCGTGGAGTATGTCCGAGCGAAGACCAGCTGGACTTAAGGGTCGAGAAGTTGGAGTCACGCCACAACACAAATTTCAAGTCATTCGTGGTGAGAGTTCCGACACATCATATTGAGACCTTCCTCAAGGAAGAGTTTTGGACGAAGGGTGTCGTATATCGGCGATTCCGCGGAAGGCTACGTGACACCACGCAGCGCAACACGACGCCGTCACTTCGTGTACAATAGTTTATTAATATTTTTGTGGTTTTTATTAATATGTATGATAGTCTGTAAGGTATATTTGTTATGGGTCTTTGTTACCTGAATTAAATGACATTATTATTATTATAAAGGGTGTTTTTAACACCTCACTATCTACTACAGCGGTGAATACAGAGTTTATGAGATTTACTGTATTCGCAGCAGCTTCATGATAACAGTGGAAAAATAATTACCCAAAACAGTTTCTCAGGAATTTATTTCACAAGCATAAATCATTCGTTAACATCCAAACTTTTCATTATTTAGAGAACATTATACAACTTTTCGTATCCTTTACTGATGTTTCGACGGCAGCTGTTTCTAAAAAATTGTGTAAACGATCTTTATTGCCAGAGCTAAAGATGTTTTCTTTGTGGATCGTTTGAGTTCTCGCTAAATACTGTTTTGTCTAGAATTTAACGTATGAATGGATTTGTATGAAATGTCAAGGTTTTTGTAAAATTTATGCACGATAAAAGTGATGGAATGACATAAGAGAGTAAACAAATGAAAATCAAAGAAAATTATACAATATGTTTCTTTCATATATTTTTCCCTGGTTTTCTTTCTGTTTGGCATGATAAGTACGGTTTTATTCTACAGATGATATATGTATTTACTGAAATTCAGATCTTTGCTTAGATGCAGAGACCTGAATTTCAGTTTTGATATATCGCATAGTTCTGATATTTTGTTTCAAAGGCCAGATGTTTGTTTTCCACTCAGAACCTTGGCACATTTAGTTTTTATATAAATCCAAGAACCATTATAAATGTCATGTCACAGTATTTTCGACTTCATTGATAAATATTTTTATTTTAAAATGTCGTATCGTCTGTAATATTATTTTGTTCAATAGTTTACACTTCAACATATAGTTTATTTGAGACCTAATATAAATTAAAGTTAATTTTCCAATTTCTATAACTAATATTGAGAGAGAGGTAGAGGATTTCTCAAAATGAAATGGCTATTGCAGTTCGATCCTATAATTGAAGCTATGCATGGAAGTTTCGAGATGATATTACTATGTCATCTACATAAACACAATTTCTGAAAACATTAATCTGCACAGGTCTGTTTATTGAAAATATACTGTTTTGCTAGAATATGAAATAATAATTCTAGAATACACGGAAATGCTCCGATTGATTTTATGATAAACGTAATAGTGCAGTACTGTAATTAAACTTATCTAGATTTATATTTGACAGAAACCGGCAGCTGTCCCAAGCTTGAGTCACGTCTAGTACAGATGTTCACAGTCTATGCCAATTTCGGATTGAATGGTGTGAGAATGTGTGTATAATAAAACGTTAATATTGACAGAACATAAATTTAAATAAGTGGAATTCTTGGCTTCGAGGTTTGAAATTTAAATCTCCTGTGGTTTTGATTACCGTTTTTGCAGATGATGTTAAATTATAATAATAAAAGGTGGAATAAAGTGACTAGCGAGTTGCAAGTTTCAGCTTGTCGTCTCTCCGACCTTCCAATGTTCCGGTAACGCAGACCTGGACTTCCACCGAATGTTAAAGGCGGCGTGAAAACTTTCAAATGAATTTATGTTTGCGACAAATAAATTAAATAATGGAATATTTGAGGGAAATGTGAGAAGTAAATGAATATGGTCTATCATACCAGCTGACGTAAAATGGATACCGTTATTTTAAGAATTTCGATACTAAAGTTTCACACATATGCAGGGCCCTCTTTAATATAACTGCCGATGCGACTAATTTGTCAAAAACTGACAGAATTGTCACGATTTTGCGACAGGTGCTGTTAAATAAAGTAGAAAATGTATGAAATAAACGTACAAAAATGTAGAATTTTCAGATTGTTGCTTTCACTTGTCACCAGTCAGTTTTATGAAATAGGCCCCAGGATCGATCGACTAGATGTACCTACCATTTCGAATACGGTATTGCCAAGGATGATTGAAAAAGATTTAAGGGATAAAAGTATTGAACACATTGGTATACGAGAGAACGAGACTACGTCTTCCTTGTCAGTCAATAATAGTTGATTAATAAAATAGTACAGAGATAGATGGGACCCTGGGGAGTCGGTTACTTTTGCGAAAATCCGTAAAAACGCGAGCGAACCCGCGGGAATAAGCTGGTAAATAATGTAAGTGCTAGACGTTCAAATATCTATTCATATTACAGAATCTAGTCTCATAGAATGAAGACAAAAATATCAGAATTTGTCATTGTTCGGGTGAATGACAGGGTGAATAGTTGTTTGGCGTTGCGCCTGCGACCTCCGTTGTTTAACACTCATTACGTTTGACGGATCGCTGTTTTGACGTACTTATGAGCTGTGATTCATGCTTCCGTTTACGTACTTGGAGTATTCACAGAAATTTTACAGGATTAAATTGAGCTGTATTTCATTAATGTGTGCAAATATAAAATATTTGCACACATTTATGAAATACCAACAACTTAAAAAGTTGTTTTATTCAAAAATAAGTCATGCAATTGCAATGCTTGAACGATACTATAATATGAGAAGATATTTCTAGCGTTTTTTCAACTGTATTGGGGCTTTATCGAATGTAGCTGAATACCGTTATTTGCCATGAACAAACTACCTACCTTAAAACGCATTTAACTCACTAACGCATTCCCACGTAAGACATACCACTGAATCTTGTCATGACATGTCAAAAGTTTTGGAATGTTTGGTTCAAGGCCATGCCAGTTTTCTCTCCAAGTTGCCTTTTGCTGACTGAGAGTAAGTGTGATAAAAAAACTTCACTAAGATAAGTGCATCTGTCTTGATTCTTACCAAAGTCTTTCTTCTTGATTGTCAGAGTTCTTACCATTAGCCCTCTACTGCTCAATAAAGGTTGATTCACACATATCCGGACCATGCCCAGGACGTTGTGACGGACCGCGACATGCCCCGGGCACGGCCCGGATACGGACGCGTGTGAAAGAGTTCATATACATAAAAAGTACACACCGATCATTTTCTAGAGTTACTATTTTTGTACTCGTGACGGACCACGTTCTATCAACGTTTCAACGTTTTAAGATGGATAATCCACATTGACGTAAGTGTATTACTCGTAAATGCATCCTTCTAAATACGCCTATTGTAACGTGCAATGCGGTCTTCATAAAATGCAGATAAAACTCGACTATTCATCTAAATGTATCTAACAAATAATACAACATGCATGCTCACGACTCTAAACTCAGCATAAACAATATTCAGTTCTGATTTATCTCTTGTTCTACAACAAGTATTGGATCTACTTCTATTGAAGATTTAATATTCCCTTTGTTTATTCAGTTTATGAATGTTCTATCACTGCTAGAAGCTCGTGTATGTCATACAAAGTTATTTATGACATTTGAATAGGAAAATAATAACTAAGTGACCTAGCATTTACATAAATCAATTTCGTTCATGTAAATACAAAAATTATAATAAATAGATTGATGTTTAAAAATAAGTCGAAAACGTATCCTTTGTATAGTGTTACATAGCCTTTTTGTTTAATACCAATTGAAATGATAATTTTAGCAAGTCTGTTACCTATTATTTATTTTTTTTATTAGGAAATAATATTGTTTGTTGTTGAGATGATTTTGATAATGATGTCGTTTTTGGCTCCATTGCTTTACACTTTCGTGCATAGTACGTAGGAGTCATTTGTACATTCATATTTTTTTAAATTTTATTATCAGTTGACAAATTTGATTTGCTTGCATAAGAGCTATGATATCCAAAAAATACTCTTTAATTGTTTAAAAGTCACAATACACGTAAATTATCATACTTTGTTTCTGTTTAATGGCAAGTAGGTAAGGTATGAAAATAAAACAGAAAATAACGTCTGGCTTGATTCAAGAATACGAGATTTCAAAAAAATATTATTACTTTCATGACTCCACTGCATCCTTTAGTCCAAGTTAATAACCAGTTTTATTACATTCTTTAATATTTCGTAGAACTGGGACTTTCATTCAGCAGCAATTTCAATAAAGTCTCTTTCTACCTATAAAAATATTGCTCCTATAAAAATATTGCTCCTATATTTTTGCCTTCCTGGAGTTTGAAGTGCAATAAAAGGCATTCTTCAAAGACGATACTAAGGCTTCACCTGGCGTAGCCTGCAGGACAAGGCTTTAGAAAAAATACCATACTTAGCGAATGTGTTTGTCAAAATGCCAAAATATAAGGGATTGATCACGTGACAATTTGACAGCGTTTGTCATTCCCTTAAATTTGACAATCTCTATGATGATTCTTCTTTTGTGCTGTTCTTTGTTGTTATTTTTTCTTGACTGTTTTTCGCAAAATTGTATACAATGTGCATGATGTTGAGGACCTTTCTGTAATTAATTAATTGCCCAACCGACAATCATTAAACTGTAACACGTGTTGTGTGCAGGAGAGCTAATAAATAAAAAGTCTCAAGTCTAAAATGGGGCTTTACTACGTCTACACATTTCGATAGAGTGTCTCAATCCGATGACCAAAGGTGACCCAGCCGGGATTTGCACCAAATTTGACGAGAGGAAGGCTGTGTTACCTCACAACTCAATTAGACGTATAACTTTGTGAAATTGATTTCATTACCCTCGGCTCTGAAAACGGTGAAGGAAATTAGCAAGTCACTGAACTAAAAATTGAAAGACGCCTGACATTTACAAATCCGCACTGGACCCACGTGGTGGATAATAGCTTAAACTTTCTTATAGAGTGGAACATTACAGGTTGTTTATGCTATATTGTCATAAAACAATCCAATGCATTTTGGACCTTCACGCTATCGCTGGTAGAATATCTTTTTGTCTAAAGCGCGAGATCAATCGCCTGACTGCTGACTGGTTAGGCTTCTTACTTCTGGGTGCTAATATTTAAATATTTAGCTCGTGCCGATACATCAGAATAAAAGACCGAAGTTTGATATCATTCCTTCCAAAAATATCTCTAGTTACTATACCCACTTCATAATCGTTATTGCAATGTATCTATCTTGTCCCACTTTGTGACTATTACAACGATATCAGTCGAAACTTCGAAAGTATTCAAGAAATTCTTGGCAGCGATCCAGAAGACAACGAAAAAGTTTTCATTATTACGTGTTAAATAAAACGCTATTGTTTCGTGGAGTGCCTAATGGGAATATTTTAATTAATTGGCCATCTTTTATTTTTTTTTTACTTTTTGGTATTTTTGAATTTGGAATGTTCGCGAATGTAATGACGTAGCGAGGTGTATTATTTCAGTTTCAATGACAGTTCAATTTCGGGGAACAAAGAGAGATGGGTCGAAACAAATGTGGCGTGACGTCAGATACATTCCGAAGGTATCTTCCCGGTGAGTCAGAAGGAATGTTGGACTGAGTTTAACCTCTGGATGCATCATACATGTAATGTTATTGCAAGGAATATTTCGTACGGATTTGACGAAGATTCCAATCGGGGTTGATATTTTGCTTTAATATTAGAGGATTTTCGTTTCGTATATTTAATTTTGGAATGCAATTTTAGTATATTGTTCGTCTACAAAACAGACAAATAGATGTTCTCGTAAAATAGTAAACGGTTAGGCTATGAAAGTCACTTCTATACGCGTAGTCTTTCTTATCTTAGATATTTGCCCTGTTACTTAAATTTACGTAATCTTAAGCTAGAATTTATCCTACCATATAAGCTGTCCTTCACTTTCACCGTTGATACAACGACGACAAAAAACTATACAAAGTGTAGGAAATAGCATTATTTTTAATATCAAACATTTCCTACTTTATCCCATTGTAAAGTTTACTTACCCCCCACAAAGATCTAATAAATTAAAAATAACCCTGAATACCATAGTTATCTTAGACATGTTTTCTTAATCAGACAAGAGTTAACTCTGTATAGGCGCAATCAGTTAATTACGTTGCACCTTTACTTAAGAAGTTAATTATTGAGATCCCTAGTCACAGTTTAATTTAAACAAGATTAAAGTTCAATCTAAAGTTGCCGGCTTTCTTGGTAGTTCGTTCACTGTTTGTGTTTGTTTTTCGCAAAATTGCAATAATACCAACTTACTGATTATAATACACATTTAATCTTAAAAGCTGATTTTATGTTCGTGGATTTTTCTTATCAAAAATCGATCTTACAAACACGAGGTAAGTACCTATTGAGGTTTCGCTCCGTTCGGGTTTGCTAAACAAATGATCGCGACAATCGCGTATTCGTACGATGATCGCTTTTACGGCACCTTTGAAACGATGTCACTTCGGCGAGTTTCTTTATCCGTAGTTAGTAAAAATTATGGGCACCTAAATTAAATTAATGTGCGGTTAGCTTGACCCATAGACAAATTAATTAGTTAACAACTGATCTTAAACTCATTTTAACGAAATTTTTATCACCATTTTAACCATTGGTTAATTAACTACGGAACAAAAAACTCGCCCTTACTGACACTTGGTTTTTGTTGAAGATTTTGATAATGCCACTAGCACTGTCGGCAAAGATGACCCGGTGCCTTTTAAAAGCTACTAAGGGGCTACTAATTCTTTTCAGTAATACATCACATTAGGATATTTTACTGAAAAAAGTCCAATGAGTAATCTAGTTAGTATATAATATTTCCAAAAATATTTTTCACGTTACCAAAAAATTAAGAAGATACAGTGCGTTGGTGACTCTCGTGACGTAACGCGATGGCACACATTTTACTAGAACGTGACGTCACCAGCCTCTCTAAGCAAAAGCATAGAGTGCATACCAAGACAATGATTTTATGTGCTAATAAAACTTTTAAGTGCTCCAATACCTACACTGATGTGCTAATAAAATGTTCCACCAACAGCTGTTCTCCTTAGCTTTTTAAGTTGCAAACTGAGTACTGTTTTCTTTGCAAGAAACAAAACTTACAAGTAAGACTCTCAAGTGTATGTTATTATTGTAATAACGGGAAAATCATAATTATTATCATGAGTTTTCCTTTGTGTACACACAAAGGAAAACTTCATGATAATAATTAAATTTACTGAATTAGTTCGTTTTTAGGGTTCCCAAAGGGTAAAAATGGGACATTATTACTAAGACTTCACTGTCCGTCTGTCTGTCTGTCACCAGGCTGTATCTCATGAATCGTGATAGCTAGACAGTTGAAAATTTCATAAATGATGTATTTCTCTTGCCGCTATAACAACAAATAATAAAATGAAAAAAAATAAAATAAATGGGCGGGGCGCCCATTTATTTTATTTTTGCAATAAACATGCAAGAAACATGTTTTTTATGGGCTTATGGTACGGAACCCTTCGAGTGCAAGTCCAACTTGCACTTGGCCAGGTTTTTTATTTACCTTCACAATTTTTAATAAGTATAAATATGATATGTCGGAGGGATACCCAGACGGGTAGGACGAAGTATTTTGAGGCTAACGGCTTGTGACTAGGTGCAAGCTTTTTGATCCGCGGTTACCCATTGTTTAACAATTATGGTGCCTAAATTTCGTTACTGACTTGACCAAATGTTAAAAAAAAACCCAATAATCTGTTACGCTAACACAACATTTTCACTTACCAGCATTAAAATGTAATTTAAACATTGTCATGAATGAAGACATTCCTATTATTTTTGGCTCGAGTTAGAAAGAATGCGAAACGTCATTGTTGCTGTCTAGACGATTATACATAAACATTGAACAAGGAAAACTTTACTGACGTAGATGACTGACTGAAAAAACCAATCAACGGTATGATTCAGAAAGTCGTATCTCGTAGGTGAACGTATTGAACTCAATCTGTTTGGCCTTCTCGTGATTGTGATGGGGTTGGCTTCTAGTGGGGAAGGCGGGGGGGTCCAGGGTGAATATTTAAAGTGTGCGTGGATGGCCAAATCCGAAACTATGAGGAATATCGAATATCTCGAGCCCGATTTTGATGAAAACTGAAACTGCATCATTGGATGTTTGAAGATCGGTATTCCTATCCACAAATCGAACCGATTGATTATGAACCAAAAACACATCCTGTATTATTACACTACCTGAAAGTATTGCTAATAAGGATCAAATTCTGGGAAACTAAAGAAAAGAGCTCATTTTTAGCTCGCTATGAATATCGATTTTTCAAAAATCCAATAATGCAGGTCATAGTTTTCCCCCACCGAGGGTGTCCCCACGTTGCCGTCGTGGTGGGGCTTGTGTGTCTCAATGATCTTGGAGCTCTGCCGGTAGAGTTACTCATGCCGGAAAGGTCCAAGTGAGAGACCAGACAAAGCGGGACACGAGAGGGGCACACCGTTCGGTGACCTGAGCAGTGTTCGGGTCGTCGGACGGTGTGCGTTTCGAGCGGAAGCTTGCTTACTGTTCTCTGGTACGCGTCTGCTCATCAGACGTGACTGTGAGGACAGTGAGCAAGCAGCGTGGGAGAGGCCCTGTGAAAGGGCGTAGGGGTGAGGGACCACACCCTTTAAAAGGAAAAACAAAAAAAAAAAAAAATGAAAAAGGCAGACGAAACAGAATTACCCCAGGGCGGTACCAGCTACTCAGCAGCTGGAGAATCCGCCACGCTCCCTTTGGGAGCGTCAAGCCCCTCGTATTCTGGGGGGGGCAACGTATGTCGCAAACCGCTTGCCAGTGGCAACAAGAGCCGAGGAGGCTCCCGATCCGAGGCGTCCTTTGAGGAATTGATCGGTTTTAATTTTAGTGGACCGGACAAGGTGTTGGGTGGGCGTGGTGCTCCTGCCAAACTATGGAGGAAGAGCCCGCTGACGTGTGGGGGGGATGCGGGGTCAGACTCTGACTCTGCATCAGGCCTGAGCGTCAGCACGCCGAGTTCGGGGCAAGGGGGAGTAGGGGCTGCTACGGAGAACGCAAAGTTCTTCCGCAAGCGCCCCAGACCGGAGGATGACCAAGGGTCATCCTCCAACGAAGAATTGGCCTCGGCCCGAAAAATTCCCACTAGTAGGCGGGGTAAGGGCCGAGAAGGAGGTAGGGGGAGAGGTTTCGCCTCCCAGGAGGCTGCCCAGCGTGCCTCTAAGCTCGCCAAGGAGGGGTGCCACCCTGGAGCGACCGGTCGGAAGATTCTCCCTCCGGCGTCTTCCGGCGGTGAGCCGGACACTGCCGGCGGCTCCGATCGGGAGCGCCAGGTCAGGTTTGCGGAGGCCGTGGCAACCGCGGTCCGAGATGTAGCCTTGAAGAGGACCCAGGCCTCCAAAAATAAGGCCATAAGCGCGGCGTCCGCCTCCATTCTGGCTGCAGCGGAGGCCAACTTCAGCGGGCCTCCGTCGAACGAAATTTCAAACCTGCGAGCGGAGGTCGCCCGCTTAGCGGCCGCCACGGAGCTTCTCCAAAAAGAGAACGAGAAGCTCCGAGCAGACCTGGCCGGGCTCCGAGAAGCCGGTCCGAAGGAGGCGCCTCAAGGGGGGCGCAAGCGCGGGCCAAGCCAGAACGTGCCTGTGGAGGACCAGCTCCTGAACCTGGTGCGGCAAGAGCTGGCTGCCTTCCAGGATCGGTTCCAGAAGCGGTTCTCCACACTGGAGGGCATCGTCCTGCGCCCCCCGCTAGCGCCGAGTCAGAAGGTGGCCTCATACGCGACTGCTGTGGCTGCCAAACCGGGGTCGTCCGGCCAGACCAACCGAGGGGCCGCGCCGGCACTAGCGAATAAGGCACCGGGAAATCCGGCCCCGGCCCAGAAGAGGAAAGGCGGAGCGGCTGCACAGGCAGCGATAGCTCCAGCGCCAGCAGTGCAACAGCCGTCCTCGCCTTCAAACCCTCCTGCGGCCGAGGCCGGATGGCAGGTGGCCGGCGAGAGGAGGAAGGCGGGCAAGGCAGCCAGGGCAGCCAAAAATCGTGAGAGGAAGCGGCGGCGTAAAGCACAAGGTGTAGCGGCTAGGCTCCGTGCCCCGAAGACCGCAGCTGTAGTGGTTACGCTACAGCCGGACGCGGTGAAAAGGGGTGTGACGTACGGCGACGTGCTCTCCAAGGCGAAGGAGGCGGTGAACCTTGGGGAGCTAGGCATCGTCGGGGGCCTCCGGCTAAGGGTCACCATGACTGGGGCCCGTATGTTGGAGATCCCCGGGGCAGCCAGCGGCCCGGCCGCCGACGCTCTAGCCGAAAGGCTAAGGGCGTCGTTGAATGTGGACGATGCCCGAGTGTCCAGGCCCACCAAGTGCATAGACATGCGCATTTTGGGCCTGGATGACTCCGTCACGGAGAAGGAGGTGGTGGCCGCCGTCGTCAGGACGGGGGGTTGTTCTGCCGAGCAGGTGATGGCAGGCATCATACGTCCTGACCACACGGGCATGCGAACTGTTCTGGTGAGCTGCCCCGTGACGGCGGCCAAGAAAATCTCGGAGGGCCGAAGACTCTTGGTGGGCTGGGTTTCTGCGCAGGTCAAACTGCTAGAACCCAGACCTCTGAGGTGCTTCCGCTGTCTAGTGGGCAACCATGCGGGAGCCCTTTGCACCTCGGAGGTTGACCGCAGTGATCTTTGCTTCCGCTGTGGTCAGCCCGGTCACAAGGCCGGCTCGTGTAACGCCACGCCGCACTGCGTTGTATGTGCGGCAGCTGGCAAGCCGGCCGGGCACTGGGCTGGGGGCAAGGCCTGCGTTCCACCCTCCAAGGCCAGGGGCAAGAGGATGCCCTTCGCCACCACTATTCCCGCCGTAGCCACCGCCATCACCGCCGTTGCATCCACCGCTGCCGCTGCCACTACGAGTGCCGCGGAGGAGCCCTCACAAGGGGCTCAGGAGGAGGCCGTAATGGAATGCTAATAACGGCCCCATTACGCCTCCTCCAGGCGAATATCAATCACTGCGCCGCCGCTCAGCACCTGTTGCTCCAGAGCATGGCGCAGTGGTCGATCAACAGCGCCGTTGTCGCTGAGCCGTACTTTGTCCCACCCAGGGATGACTGGGTGGAGGACCAAAACGGCTCAGTGGCCATAATTTCGTCGGCCGCCGCCGGTACCCCGTCCCTCGAGAGTGTCAGAAGAGGACAGGGGTGCGTAGCAGCACGGTTTGGGGAGATTGTGGTAGTGGGGGTCTACTTCTCTCCGAACCGATCTCTCGCCGAGTTCCACAACTCCCTTAGGGAGTTGGTTGTCGTCGTCGCCGGTTATCGTTCCCTCCCCGTGCTCGTTCTCGGGGACTTCAATGCCAAGCACTTGGCTTGGGGTTCACGATATACGGACACGAGGGGCAGGATGGTGGAGGACTGGGCTCTGGAGACAGGCCTAATCGTCCTCAACCGGGGTTCTGTCCCCACGTGTGTGCGGATGCAGGGTGAGTCCGTGGTGGATATTTCGTTCGCAAGCCCTGCTCTGTCACCGCGTGTCGTCGACTGGCGCGTCATGGAGGAGGTGGAGACGTATTCGGACCACCGGTACATCCGGTTTGACGTCTCCGCCCAGACCTCAACTGCGCCAGTCCGAGAGACCCCGAGTGGTCCGCGGTGGGCGCTGAAGCAGCTGGACCGGGAGCTTCTCCTGGAAGCCTCGATCGTGCAGGCCTGGGTGTCACCACTAGACAGGCCTGCTGACATCAACGACGAGGCAGAGTGGTTCCGGGAGACCATGTCCGAAATATGTGATGTGGCAATGCCCCGGGTCCGGCCAGGACGCGCCCGCCGCCAGGTGTACTGGTGGTCGCGGGAGCTGGCATCGCTGCGCGACGCATGCGTTGCTGCACGGCGCCAGTACACCAGGCATCGCAGGCTCCGCATCCGGCCTCCGGATGCGCAGGCCAGGGAGGCGGAGCTGTACGAGGAATACAGAGTGGCGAAGGCCGCCCTCCAAGCGGGGATCCTGCGAGCCAGGGACCTGGCTCGTAAGGAGATGCTGGAGTCTCTGAACGGGGACCCGTGGGGACGCCCTTACAAAATGGTGCGGGATAAACTCCGCACTTGGGCCCCCCCGTTGACGCAGAGTCTCCGGCCCCAGCTGGTGGAGGACGTGGTGAGCGCTCTGTTCCCTTCGCGAGGGGAGCATACTCCCCCGCCTATGGCTCCGCCACCTGCGGAGCCCGATGCGGACCACACCGACGTTGGCGACGATGATGACAACGCTCCGGAGGTGACTGAGGTAGACCTGAGAGTGGCGGTAAACAGGCTGAAGGCCAAAAATACCGCCCCAGGACCCGACGGCTTACCTGGGAAAGCCTGGGTCCTGGCCTTGGAGGCTCTCGGGCCTCGACTAAGGGGGTTCTTAAGCGCATGCTTGGAGAGAGGCCAGTTCCCACTTCGTTGGAAGACGGGGAAACTGGTCCTCATTAAGAAGCCTGGGCGCCCTGCGGACTCTCCGTCCGCTTACCGGCCCATCGTGCTGCTCGACGAGGTGGGCAAACTCTTTGAAAGAGTAATTGCAAACCGCCTCGTCGGGCACCTGGTGAGGGTGGGGCCGAATCTGGCGGAGAACCAATTCGGTTTCCGCACGGGGCGCTCAACGGTGGATGCCATCATGCGCGTGAGAGCCCTTACGACGGGGGATGCTGTGTCCCGGGGCAGGGTCGTCTTGGCGGTGTCTCTTGACATCGCCAATGCCTTTAACTCCCTGCCCTGGAGTTGCATCAGGGAGGCACTCCGGTATCATCGGATGCCGACCTACCTCCGTCACGTGGTTGAGGCCTATCTGACGGACAGGGCCGTCATCTACCCCGGTCACCGGGGCGAGTGGAACCGGCGAGAGATGTCGTGCGGTGTTCCTCAGGGTTCGGTTCTGGGGCCGCTCCTGTGGGACATCGGCTACGACTGGGTGCTGCGCGCCGACCTCCCTAGCGGCGTCAACGTAGTTTGCTACGCTGACGACACGCTAGTCTTGGCGCAGGGGGGGTCGCACCAGGCGGCGGCCGAAGTGATGACACGCGGGGTTGCGACAGTCGTTGAGAGGATCCGGCAATTGGGTCTCGAGGTGGCCCTACACAAGTCCGAAGCCATGTGTTTTTATGGTTCTCGGAACAGGCCACCAATGGGATCCCAAATAACGGTAGGAGGGGTTCACATCGGCGTCGGGTCGACGATCAGGTACCTGGGGCTCGATCTCGACAGCCGATGGAACTTCGAGGAGCACTTCCGACGTTTGGCTCCAAGACTGGAGCGGGCCGGGGCTGCCTTCAAGCGGCTCCTGCCCAATCTAGGGGGTCCAAACGCCTCCTGCCGGAGGCTCTATGCGGGGATCGTGCGGTCCATGGCCCTTTATGGGGCCCCAGTGTGGGCACTTACGTTGAAGGGGCGACCTGCCCGCCAGCTCAACGCGTCCCAAAGGGTCATGGCCATCCGGCTGGCCCGGGGATACCGCACGGTCTCCGGCGAGGCGGCAAGCCTCCTTGCCGGATTAACGCCATGGGATCTGGAGGCGAGAGCTCTCGCGCACGTTTACGCGTGGCGCGTGGAGGCGCTTCGCCGGGGCGAAACTCCGCTGCCGCGGCAAATTGCATCGCGGCGGACGGAGCTCCGGCAGGATACCATGGCGGTATGGCAACGGCGACTGTCGCAACCCAGCGCTGGGCACGCCACAATTGCGGCGATAAGACCCCTCTTTGAGGAGTGGCTGGAGAGGCGCTACGGCGTCCTCACCTTCCGCCTGACGCAGGTGCTCACCGGACACGGCTGTTTCGGGAGGTACCTGTTTCGGATTAAGCGGGAGGACACGCCCGGGTGTCAGCACTGTGAGGATCGCCCGGAGGACACGGTGGAGCATACGGTGGAGATCTGCCCTGCTTGGGCTGAGCACCGCCGTGTCCTCGTCGAGGCGATCGGCGGCGGCAACCTCTCGCGTCCGGCCCTGGTTGAATCCATGGTCCGGAGCGAGGAGGCTTGGGAAGCGGTCACCTCCTTCTGCGAAGCAGTAATGCTAGCGAAGGAGGAGGCGGGCCGCGCGAGGGAAAGACAAGGCCTTCGCCCCAACCGCCGCAACAGGAGAAGACGCCCCGGGCGTCGGGAGTCGCAGGGCGATCCCCGGCCACCGTAGGCGCGGGCCTGCGGACGGCGAGCATTGGGTGGCTCGCCGTCCGATCACCATCAGGCCCGGGTCGATGGCGCGTTGTGTTTCACGCGCGCCTCAAAGAGATGTCAGCATAAAAGACGGGGTCCGCTAGGGCCAGAGCCTGCCAGGGTTGCGGAATTTGTTCGAAAGAGTCACCGCGGCCCTGGAACGCAAAGGGCTTTAGAAGGAACACGGATGGGTTTTAGTCAGTAAGAGTCTGACACGCCCTTCCGCTCCGCCCAGAGCGGAAGAAGTCATTTGATGATTTCCCATCCTTAAAAAAAAAAAAAAAAAAAGGTCATAGTTTTCATCAAAGCGGGCTCGAGACTTCTTTCAGTGTTTTCCGATATTCCTCATAATTCCGGATTACACCCTGTATATGAAGCGTCTATTTGTCTGAGATCCAGGACCTAGTAACTGGGTACCCCTTGGGTACTTGATACCCCTTGGCAAGACTGGTGTTAGATTTTCTGGCTTACGACTGCCCGTAATGACGTTGAAAAATGTACAAATGGCAGCCGGGACCAACAGCTTTACTACTTCTAATACTTTTGTCTCGGATTGTTTTTAAACTATGCCCCACACTAGGAATTTCTCCTGTATCGTGGGTGCGTTTACAAACATACAAATTTACATACACAAACAGCCAGACCCGGAACAAATATTTGATCCGTGCGGGAATCGAACTCGCGACACGCAGCCCGGCAGCCAATCGCTCAACCACTGAGCCAACCGTGTCGTATGTTAAGATGATCAGCCATCCACGAATCAAGTTTGGTAAACATTGTTCAACAGCTATCAAAGATCTTCAGAAAACAGCTGCGAACAACGGCTTAACGTGAACGTGCTTTCCGAGGCGCGGTGTATTCTCGATAATGTAAAAGATGATCACCCATCCATGGCACGATTCCTTATCCTTGAATATCAACCGTGGCTGTTATTGTTTAGCCACGAGCTCTTCGTAAACATATCGAACTCAGTGTTTAAAGAAAAAAATGAAGGAAATCGCGGGAACGAAATCTGCTTATTTATATTAGAATTTATTCGTGTATTTGCGTAAACGATCGTATCCCTGTACGTCATGTAAGCGGATATTGCTGTAGTAAAAATTGTGTATTGAAACGAAAATGTCGGATTGAAAAATGTTAAGAATTTCCTAAATATTCGTGGCCAACAAAATACTTTGTTTTACTAGCAATACATAAATAAAACTGAATACAAGCTCAAATTATAAAAGTTTCTGTAATCTAGTATTTCGATTGTATGTTTTTGACTTCATAATGATGTGTTAAAGACCTACGCGTTTTTTATTTTAGCCGAATATTGTTTCGTGTTTAGGATCATTCCTATTTTTTTTCCTTTATTCCATACCTAAACATGGCCAGAAAACAAGAATCCTGTTGTTTTTTGGGTAATCCTCCTAAACAATGTTTTTACTTCAGCGAAATTCTACGGTTATCCCTCTGGCTAGTGGCTACTATATGTGTTTGAAAATCCAAAAATATAATTGCCTTTTTTTTTAAATATTACAAATACGTTTAATAAAAAATGGAAAACATTTACTAATTTTGTTAATTTTAACTGCCTTTACCTTAGTAGGTACTGGCACATTCGTGTTTGGGTACAAAATGTTCGACACCCAAATTCTTATGTAACAGCAAAAAATAAAATAATAACAATATGAAAGCCAGTTTATTTTTCTATGTTCACTTGTTTTATGTTTTGAAGAAAGCTGCAGCATATTCCTGTTTTGCTAACCGATTTCAAAGAGTTAAAGTTGTTTTTCTCAACCATAATGAAGGGTAAAAATTCACAAGGACGAAACCGCTAGTAGAAACAAGTTCGCGGTTAAATGAGTTAGTCAGTTAAAAATATTTCTACAGCAAGACGAAGACGTCTTGCTGTAGAAATATTTTTAGAAGAAGTGATCAGAAGTGGTCGCTAATGGCGTATCAAGACTGAAAATCAAGATGTCCTATTTGATTAGGGTAGGTACAGATATCACTATTCGAGTTGCTTCTGAGAATTTCCTGATTGAAAAACTTAATTACTTCTAGGTAAACCTGACCCGGGATTTGAATCGAAAATCTAAATTTTTTTTTAAAGACAAAGGTAGGTAGCGACTTTTTTATACTCATCATTTGCCTAGCCTTTTCCCAACTATATTGGGCTCGGCTACCAGTCACACCGGATTCAGCGGATTCATATCTGACCTCCGCAACCCAGTAACAGGGTGATGCGGTTCTTCTTGACAGACTATGTCAGAATTTCTAGCTTCTGACTATCCGTAACGACTGCCAAAGATCTACAAATGACAGCCTGGACCAATGGTTTAACGTGCTGTCTAAGGCACGGAGGAGTTTCGATACGTTAAAATGGTCACCCATCCATAGATCGACCTCAGCAAGCATTGAAGATCGACCCGTGCGGCTGTTATTATTAAGCCACGAGCTCTTCCGACTCTGTTTTATACTATTTGGAAATATTAGTACGGATAAACAGCACGAGTAATGCGAAACTCTCGGGAAGTGCGACGCATAAGAAACACGGAACGAGTGGCGTGTGGACTTGACCGGGATTCCATACAAGTGTCAATGATGCCACGAGAGAACGGTCGTGAACTTGGTATAGTAGGTCGCACGTCAGTGGTTAAAACCGGGCAAATGCGTGTCGGACTCGCGAACGAAGGGTTCCGTGCTATTAAAAGAACTTTTGAAGAAATACATTTTGTGAGTGTTGGAATATAGAGGTAATTATGTCAATGCGAAAACTTGGCGAATGGTTTGCGAGTCTTACTCGCACTTGACTGGTTTTTTGTTCTGGTTTATATAATTTGTTGTAATACTTTAGTGTAAGCATGTTATTCATACAAAGTTTGATTCTTTTATGCATTACCGTTTTTACGATAGAGGAGTAAGAACAAAATAACGTTAAAGTCGTTGCTTTATGGAGCCCTTAATTTTTATATTTTTTTTTCATAATTAGCGGCCGCAGCAACATTTAAGCTGTTTTAAGTGCGTACCTACCAATGACAGTTCCAAGATACCTGTGACAACGAGATGGACAGTCAGACAGTGGAGGCTTAGTGACCGGATATCGGTTTATACCCTAGCGGGGGAAAGGAACCCTAAAAACCAGTATATACCAACCTCTTATTCTATAGAAACTCTTTACTACTCTAGGTCAGCTCTAGGTCAAAGGTTTATCTCTGACAAAGCACAGTCAAAAGGAAGGTCGCACTTGGTAAAACAGGAAATGTAGTATTTGGGAATTTAACCGGTCGTCACTGCATAGTGGGTAGGTACATAGTGGGTACTATGCAGTGCCTATGCCATCCTGATCCTATTGTGAGTGAGGTATAATGCTATTTGTCTTGTATAGCTCCATCTCTTTCATACACCGGAATCATAAATGTTTTATAATACATTACAATAGGTATAGTAGTTATTTCAAAAAATTGAAATCGGGGTAAAGTTACAAAGTAAGGTTTCACTCGAATATTCTAAGAGTACCGGCCAGGAAGAAAATATGCAAACGTACCCAGGTTAGTAGCAGGAAGAAAGATCCAAACACGAATACATGACTAAAATAAATAAATCTCTAAAATTTATTTTGCCACGCTCATCTTTGCTCAATACTAACGAGGTCTAAAGACAGTAAACTATGCTTATAAAATCATTTGTATTGAATGATTCAACGTACAGCCAAAACTACCAAAGAAACTACTAGAAAGCTGAAATTTTGAAATATCGGTATATTAAATTTTATATCACTTATGTGATATTTGCTAAATTCGTTTCGCTCCACTAAGAAACGAATTTTGGAAATTTAAACTTTGGTGTGGACTCTTTGTTCTTTGAATACGACATCCACGCGGACGAAGTGGCGAGCATCAGCTAATGTAAACATAAGAATGAATCATTAAACTGAATCGGTTATTAATTAACCAATTTATTGACTCACTGTTTGGTCATAAAGAATACCCAAGGTTAAGTCATAATAAAGTGGATACTCTAAATAAATCGAGTTGTGAAACAAAGAGATATCAAATATTATTTGCTAGCTTTGGATATGAAGCCAAGTGTTTCGATAATAATGGTAGATATAAATTAGGTTTACAGAAAGCTGATCAGATTCCGTAGTCAAAACATCTTAGGAACATAATATGTTAATGTATACTGACAAGCACCTACCAGTGGCTTGCATTGCATTTGGACATTATTCCTATTGGAATAAAAAATATACTATGTCCTCCAAAGGACAATCTTTATCCAAACCAAAATTCATAAATATTAAATCGGTGGCTTAGGTATGAAAGCATCCTGCCAAGGTTTCGGGATTTGTTCGAAAGAGTCACCGCGGCCCTGAAACGCAAAGGGACGAGTGAAACGCATTAGGGGGAACACGAATGGGTTTTTTTGTCAGTAAGAGTCTTACACTCCTAAAAAAAGGCATGAAAACAGCAAAATATATGTACTTACAGACAGAGTGACTATCTTATTTTATTTATAAAAACGTTATTATGGATTGTTCTGTATGGTGTCGGACGTAAAAGAATAGCTCCATCCCATCACTTCCCGTGGGTGTCGTAAGATACGACTAAGGGACTCACCAGAGAATGGGCAGCAGCATTCTCTGTGCATTGCAACAGGTACACTGCGATCGCCAACCCGCCTGCCAAGCGTGGCGATTATGGCAAACCCCTTTGGGGGAGAACTATGTCCAGCAGTGAATGTCATTTGGTTGGTGATGATGATGGTCTAGTATGGATTGATGAAACTAAATACGAATGAAAAAACGAAAGACAATGTTTTCTCTAGTTTCAACGTGTACGTAGAAATAACCATTAGAGATGGGAATGAAAACATAGGATGCTAGATCGGAAGACGCTAATACGAGAGCACTTAACTTTTTATTTCAATGACTGTTTCCAAGAAATAATTCAGAATACACAGTATAAATTCTTTTGATTGTATACTGTCAGAAAACACAATGTAGGTATATATTTTATTTCATGCCTACTATTGTAAAAATACCTACACAATTTAGGTATGTATTTTATTTTATGTCTATTACTTTTGGGTTTGATCTACTCATACTATTAAGAAATGCATAATTCTCTAGTTTGTCTGTTAAGTTTTCACTCATTAAACTGCTAAAACTGTTTTTTAGGAATTTTGTTATATCGATAGATAAGAAAACACGAAAATAATATTATGAAAATAAAGAAAGAGAGAGGTAGAAAGTTCTCATCATCTCTCGATGTCATAAAAAAAAGTTATTTCAGTTTTATTAGTCAAAATAATAGTCAATTTTATTCCATATTCACATCCCACATAATGAACTAGTTTATTTGGATTATACAAACAGCTTCCCCTCTGTTAATCTTACTTCTTACTACTATATATTATAAATGTAAAAGTTTGCATGGATGAAAAAATTATGTTTGTGACTCGTTGACGCCAGAACGGCTGAACGGATCTAGATGAAATTGAACAAGGAGAAGAGAGAATTTTAATCCCGGGAGTATGTTCTCTTGGGATAATTTCCGATATTCACGCGGGTGACGGTAATTTACACAACGCGGGAAAACATGTACAGACACTTGCACACCCAGCTACCCGAAACTGTCAAATTTTCCCAATCAACCTTGAACCTAATACTTTAGCGATAAAGTTGAAAATCTATTAAAGAAATTTGACAGATTGTTGTAGCTTGATGTGCTGTCTGTACTTGTACCCGTATCCAAGATTAGAGCGGGTTAATGAGTGACAAAACGAAATCGGAATTAACATTCCACCTACATTCCTCTCTGTTTCAGCAAAACCTTGGAACTTTTCTGCTAATGAAGTGCTGAGTAGAAGGCCCAGTGTTATGGGGAAAAGTAAATGGACTAATATTTGGCACACCGACACGTGTTTCCCTTGCCAAAAGTTCCGGACTCACTCAGTCACGGACGATTTTTTCGTTCTATTGTTGTGTCGGATGTTTTGAAAGTAAAGTATGTCTGCTAGATTATTTTTGTGTGTTTTCATTTGAGGAAACGATATGGATAGCAGATGCACTGATAACATTGATAAATCAAAGTATTGATGTGTGATTAGATTGTTTTTCGGCGATTTTTGACAGCACTGACAATATCTTTATCATCACTCACAGCCGTTGAAAAATAAGGTCGGAAAAAATAAGTTTTTATTCAGGAAATAAACATGCTTTTGCCTTTGTTTACATAACAACAACATGCAAAGAAGCCTTACCCTTGATCGCTTCTGAATGGGGTCATCTCCGGGTATCGTGAGGAAGTTTCCGCTCATTTTCACAATTTAATAAACCACAATTTTATTTATAAAAAAAACAACACTCTTTGTTTTTATAACTGTTTAAAAATAGCGCGAGATTCGAGTTTCGAACGTGCGCACGCGACTGCGTTCGGTGTTCAAATGAAGTATCAAGAGTTTATGAATGGGTGACGTTTTAAATAGTTCTCCCCTCTTTCGAGTGTAGTGACGTCACGGTTTGTAGCCGGGCTGTGTAGGAGTGTCTGCGTTCCGATCGAATTGTTACCTAAATAGCCTGGATGATCAGCTGTGTGGGTACTGCATGAAAAGCTCCTGTCAGTCACGTCTGACGTCATAGGACTGCATGTTATCGCAAAAATTCAACGGAATCCAAAGTGTTTTCTGATTTACTTTTATTGTATTTCAAGTAAAAGAAATATCAGTGTAATTGAAATGGCTCAAAGTCATAATGTCGAAAGTTTATTGGCCATCACAAATGTTTGGATAGACACAAATAAATCCGGATGGAGGTTGATTACTATGCTACTTTAGTGAGTTTTTATTCAACTCATTGTAATTTATATCATTGACGGGATTGAATAAATCTTCAATTTTATTACCCAGAAGATTTTGGCGATTCCGGAATAATGAAGACAATTAAGACAAACAGATTTCGGAGCTCTACATTCTGCCGACTAGACAATCATCGTAACGTACAAATAGTAAAATATAGATGGTTTGATTACCGTAGTAGTAAATATTTCAAGTGTAGGTGTAGATACCACATAACCAGATGCGGAAAACAGCATTTTTCACACAGAAGGCATTTAAGTTAATCGATCGAATTTAGAATCCGTCGATCAGTATTTTAACTAATCATGTACAGCCCTAATCATAGAAACTTTTTAACCATAAAGTTTTTTTTTTTACTATTGATAGGCACACGTTAGACCACTATCTCACCTGAAGGTAAGCAATGATATGGTCGAAGATGGAGCACGCTTGTCAAGAAGTAACCTATTCACTCTTGACTTAAAGACAGGTTGTAGCTATCAGGAAACACAGACTCCAGCAGGTAATTCCACTCCTTAGCTGTACGCACAATGAATGTGTTCCCACAACGTGCTGTGGGTGGCATGTGTTTAGTCTCAAGAATGATCGGCAGATTCTTAATTGTCCATAAAAAAAAAACTTCATGTCATCATCAGATGTCAGTAGTCAGTAGATATTCAAACTAAGTAAATGGCTAGAACTTTCTACAAATAAGGCCCCTATAATTAATGTGTAAACAAAATGGGTGCTGTTAGGAGTTTTAGGGATTGTAAAGGGTTTCGTTAAAATATTACATGTTGGAAGATGGTATATACTCACTTGATTGTAGAAAAAATAGTTACACAACTCTTTTAAAATATATTTAGTTTTTATTTCATTATTTCTGTTGACTTTCTCACATTTAGATAGTACCAGGATGAAGACTCACTTTGCCAGAAATTGTACCCAGATAGAAACGCTCCTCGGTCTATGCCTCTTCTTTCTATGTCAGGTTCAAGAGTAGAATCGTATGGAGGTAATGACATATTGACCTATTGACCTATTTACCTCCTTCACTATTGTTTTCCTCAACTGATTCATATGTGAGTCAGGTCAATAAGAATAACCTTGTTAATTTCTCGCAGTTTGCGGTTACGGGTTACAAATCGGAACAGGCATGTGACGATGACACTTTTAGAATATTACTAGTGACCCGTCCCGGCTTCGCCCACAACTATTTTTTTTTATTTCAAAATTTTCTTTCATAAGAACCTTCTCCTGACAATAACAAACACAACAAAAAAAGAATAAGCGTAATTGGTCCAGCCTTTCAAGCGTGATGCCGTGACCAAGGGAAATAGAGATTAATTTTATATATTTAGATTATGTTCGTGACAATCTAAGAAGTCGGAATTGACAGCAGAGTCAGTTTGAGAGCAGAGGGATAGAAGATCGCTTTACTACTAAGGGCGAAATATATTTATTTCAGGCCTTTTTCATACTTACTACTAAAGTAATGTTGTCCTGCTGTCAAATCCGACTTCTTAGATTGTCACGAATTGTAATATTACATTGACAATGCTATAACGGTCATTGACCCACATACATTTATTGACTGTTTTAATATAAAAAACAGAAATAAAGACATAAAGCTGTCCTGAATCGACTTCTATCGTGATTCTTTACGTTATCTAGTAATGAAAAACGGTTCATTATTGATTGATCGGGTTTCTACAGAGGGATATAAGGGAAAGGTCAATGCACTTTTATCTGGCGCCTACCATAGAAGTAGGTAGCACGACACTGAGTCTGATCCTGCTACTAGGTTGCGGAGGTGGATAGGCAGTCGCTTGATATATAAAATACTGGTATTCGGCAACATCTGGATATCGTCATCATCCATAGCCCGACTTCGCCCACTGCTGAGCATAGGCCTTCTCCTGTGCCAATCCCGACGTTCCTGTGCCAGCCTCATCCAGGTTCTACCCGCGATGGCAACAATGTCGTCCGCCCATCTCATCGCCGGCCGACCAACACTTCTTCTTCCTGTCCTCGGGCGCCACTCGGGTATACTAAAAGCCGACTCCAAAATTGTAGTTTTGAAAAGTTTGTTACATTTTATGCTGGAACTTCACTTGGCGTAGGTATTTGGCCAAATCTTGCGTAACTTGTGTACCTAATACAAAATTAACCTTATAACAAGTAACATGGTATATTTTGTATTGATCAAGTGACGCGAATATTTGACCAAATACGCCAAATATAGTTCTTCTTCGAAATGAGTTTGGACACCACTGGAGGAGGATGACTTTTGGAGATTTTTTTACCAATCTATTGGTACCACTGCAACTACTAAACGCAAGAATCAACTGTGGTGACCACTGCCGTCTTGGATTCTGCAATGAAAGTCACCAGCAAAGCTGTTCTAATGGATAGAAAAAGTAGATGCCTAAGTAATGGAAAATTCTTTGTTTTTTTTTCTGTTTGAAGTCTGCCATTGCTGTCCCGGTGATATCCACGCCATCGCAACGGGTAGTTGAATATCCATTACAAACTGAGACCCCTCAGTGCTTCGGATAGCGGAATGTTTGCTATCCAAGCCTACCAAGGGGATCGCTCTACCTAGTAACAAGTACTGAGTTTATTATCAACATCAGATCAGTCGCGCCATACAAAATTCTTGGACTGAAATCTGAATCTACATGGTTGAAAAATGTCTGAAATCTGTCTGAATGTATGGAAAAAAAAATACGATTCCACGAAGAGTAAAATTGCTGTTTAGAGTGCTGATGATTGAATCATTGTAAAAAACAAATAAATGACTTGGTCACGTGAATCAGTCTTGAATAGCCTGCCCCCACACATCCTGTTTCACGGTTGGCCAAGAGCTCACGAGAGGAATGTATGAGTAATTATGGGACCTATAGATACATTCACCAGAATCTTTTAAATATACCTAAGGTATCACAATGAAATACCAATTTACGTGCCTGAGGCATAAGTGGCAACACGAGCGAGCCAAATAGGTGGGCCAAAGTAACCGAAATATTCCAAAGATTGCCAGAATTAAATAGCAGGGCACATTGCTCGGTTGAGGAATTTGTTCGAAAGAGTCACCGCGGCCCTGGAACGCAAAGGGCTTTAGAAGGAACACGGATGGGTTTTAGTCAGTTAGAGTATGACACGCCCTTCCGCTCCACCCAGAGCGAAAGAAGTCATTTGATGTTTCCCCATCCTTTGAAAAGAAAGGGGACATTGCTCGCAGAACGGACGATTTAGCACAAATTAAATCTTAGTGTGACCATAATTGAACGATATCTGAAGATCTTCATACGGTTTTCTCAGAAACCAAACATACGCCCACATCCCATGCATACGATGATTCCACCTTCCTAAAATTAAACCAAATATTTCTATGAGTTCTATTCTGGTCGCTCTTAAAAAACATAATAATATATACCTCTATTTATTATTAATAACAGGAAACTGAAGCCGGAGCTACTAAGATAAACAAACAAATACCAGTATCGACCTTTAGATGATACATCTTGTTTTTATTGCCTTTTAGTCGCAAATAGTTTGGTTTTAAAGCAAATAGATTTATTTTTGGGATTAAAAACAATGTGTTTTGAAAGATTGAAGCTATGGAAGGTTTGTTTGTATCTTTAGTAGTGATGGAAAATTTGGATAAACTAGGAATTGATTTTGACAGTTTTGGCTATTGTGTATCAAACCCTGTCCTGGCCCTCTTGTTTGTGAATATACAGTTTTAAAACCTACCAGTTCGATAGTCAAAGACAAAGCATATATTTCAAGTAAACCAGTCGTCAAGCGTAGATCTCTATGGAGAGGAACGTGCAAGAAACTCCACGGACGGAGATAAGTTTAAAAATCATTGATTTATTAAAAAAAAAAACTGACAGACAGCGGTTATAACCAATGTCACATGTGGCACAGAGGACTACAGTGGGAATAATGAAACGAAACGAAATATATTTGAAATACGGATATTTATTTATTTTTTCATAAAAATTCTAAATTCAATAATGTGTTTAAACATGTAACATTTACATATATGCATTTATACAAAGATGTATGCAATGTTAGTGATATTAATACTAAAATTGGAGCGTAACAGACTTACAATGATGCCGATGCATGTGACAATCACATATTACACTTACAAAATAATATTTACCAAGTATTGTCAAATGGTAAAGGTTTATGTGTCAATACGATTTGTTAGTTAGTTATTATATATTTTGATGAGATTATAATGAATACTGTGCGCTTTACTTTTAAACTAGCTCGAATCGCAATATCTTCATAAACAGTGTTGTAACTTGTCACAGAACTTTGCCCATACACAATATACTTTAAATTAAATACACGTAAAGTAATACTGATATATTTTGGTTTATGTAGATATCACACGATCCCATCAATATAGTGGCTTCCCTTCACATACGGTGGAAGTACGATTTGCAACTATTTACAAATGTATGACCCAATAATGATTTTGTTATAATGAAACGTTTATTTTTTAAATAATTCAATCAAAAATTCTATTTGATGGGCGTCGCTATATTTTTCCAAAATATTTTCTTGAAAAGCTCTATTCAACGCAGTAATGCACATGTATATTGTTTTATGTTTATTACTTTATCGTGGACAAAGAATGTATTATATCTAATTCAATTGTTTATTTCTATGGTTTACTGCGCACATTATTACATTGAATAGAATATTTTATTTGAGATTTTAGTAAATAACAAAATAACAATTTTATTAATAACTGTTGCAATTTTCTATTACGCTATAGTTATACAGATTCAGTCAACTCGGAAATGTAAATTAGAAATAATAAAAGTATTTTCTATATATTATAATAAGACGAGTAAATATATAATTAATTAATATATATTATTGAGATTTGGACTAGACAAACCACATTCTCTATCTACAGATATGTAATCCATGATAAATGCTAATATTTAGAAAATCTATGTCCCGTGTCAGTAAGTGTGCCTATCTACACATCGTGTGCATTTTCAACGTCATCAAAAATGTTTAACAGGTATACTTCTTAAAGGACCTTAAAATTTTCAGAAATTTTCTTAAAAAACAATACAGTTGTAAAAAATACTGATTACAAAGGAGAAATTCATTTTATTATAAAAAAGTTTTAAGTTGGATTAATAAAATAAAATTCATCTCGGGTGCACTTAAAAGAATTAATATTATTATATTAATGCTATTGAAAATGTACACACATTATAATGTATTTATGTGACTTTCAAACGTGTTTGAGTTTTGGACTGTAATATTTTTTGATTTTTTTTTTATTTATTATTTTGTTAATAAATCATTGATTCGTTATTGTTTTTGCCATAATATTATAGCCTTAACAAATTATTTTTGAGCACTGGGGCCTTAACTTGGAAGGTTTTTTGTCATTATTAATAACAAAACGTTCAGTAAAATACCTAAATGATTAACATAATAAGATTTATATTAATAAACAGTCTCAAAAGTAACAAAATGGAATGAAATGTTACAAAAATTATTATATTATTATTATTAACAATTAACATCGGATTTATTAAACAGATAAACACTTCAGTTACGATGTTACGTCATTTTTATAACAATATCACAATTTTCAATAATATACAAAAAGATTTTGGAGATTTTAGATTACACTTCAAACAGGCCAAGCTTATTAAAGTAATAGCAAATATTGTGATATACACATATATTAACATATACTTATTGTTATGTACATGTCTGTAATAAATATGGATCACATAGATATAATATAGGTCACTCAAAACGGGACACATAAAATAATTATTTATTTATTATTTTATAAAAGATGACATTATACCGCACATTTTCATCCATTATGTTACGCGATACTTTTTGAGATAACAATATTTTTTATGGACATGTATTCTTATTATTTGTGAAATACAAATTTATTGAATATTTTGAGGTTTCCGGGCGATATTTTTGACAAAATTGCATGACGTACAGTACAGAAAGTAAGAAATAAATCAAAGCAGATTATTTCCTCTGTGGATCCAGTATATTTATCGCGGAAGCCATTAGTATTAAACGTTGCGTTTTGATATATATATATGGTTCAAGATAATTTGTTTCTAAATCTATATTTACGTACAGACGTCAAAAAGCACCGCGTAAAGGATTTCAAGAACAAACGACGGCTATGACTATATTTATTCCATTTTAAATAACACTCATCACCTAAACGAACATGCTTTATGTACTTCGCATAATAATTCTATACACCACGCATTTACCGAAAGGAAAAAATAATAGAAACGCATACCTCTTAGCACTCGGGAATCATCCTCAACACTTTTACACGTTATACCGATTCGACAGAAGCAATTAACCAACAAACGAAGGAAATAATTTACATAAGGCCATATATTTTACTGTACACGTATAACGAGTAGATGATTAATTAGATAAATAATTATGTTGCATTTTAATATTAATGTTTAAGGATTAATTCATCCATATTTACGACAGTTTGGTCCATATAAATATTATTACATAAATCGTGGGTCAACGATGCGTTCGCGAATTTAGGTACCCAGCACAAAAGGCAGTTTTAATTTGAAGGAAATAACTTCACTACTGAATGATAAAGAATGAAAAGAGAGCGAAGTTAACAAACATGGTACCTAGACAAACTAAATTATGCCGTATATTGAGAAAGTTCAAAGTGTCTGTTGAGTTGAGAATGCAAAAGTAGCTGGATCCCTAAGTCGCGTCCGCTGCGGCGCCCGGCCGCCTACGGTCAGTCTTTTCAGCTAATGTTTACGAATTTGTGCAAAATATTCTACTATCCGCGTAACTTAACAAAGATAAATTTTATTTACAAAACGCATCTCCGTCGAGATTGTACGAAAAAAAACGAACGAGCACTGACCGGGAGCTGCCGGAGCGCCGAATGTCACTTCCTTACTCCGTTGCAGTGGCTTCGTCTCTTTCGCACGCGTCGTGCAGAACATGGTTCTGTCTCGCTTGCGTACATAAAACTGTTTTGAAATACTAAGGGACATGACGACCGGATCTGTCAGTCCAGTCGCAGTCTTGGAGTTGGTATGTTGTGTAGAATGCTGTGGCACGTGGGGTTTGTTTAAATGTTTCACGCTGGGCCCTGTGCGCCGGCAGGCGTCTCGGTCCTCATCTCTGACTTGAGCTTGACAAACTCCCGGGCTACTTCATCGTTGTGCCTCTGGGATAGTATTCTTAGTATCGTCCAGCCAGTCTCGTCCATCTTGATTCGGGTGCCTAAAGGCAGCCAGCACGCAATGGCACCCTGAAATTGTTTAGTAGTTTGTGAAATCAGAAAAAAGTCAGAAATTTTGGTCTACCCTAAACATGAAAACGCGTTGGAAGGCCTCCCACAATGTGGACCGATGACCTGGTGAGCGTTGCGGGTAACCGATAGATGCGAGACGCACAGGACCGGTTGTTCCGGAGACACATGGGGGAGGCCTATGTCCAGCAGAGGACGGCTTTTGGCTGATATAATAAAGCATGAAAACTATTGAGAAACATGTAGGAAAATCTTTCCTCATCTAACGCTGAATTTTAAAAAGCATTGGACAAGATTCAGATGTAAAGATTTATGAGGATAATTATAATGAGGTGTACCTGTTCAACAATTTCCGTCATGCGCATGATAGCGACGCCGACGAGTCTGTCCTCTCTGGCGAAGCAGTAGTCGCGGACGCACACGTGCAGCTCGAACAGATCCAGCTGCTCCGAGTTGCTGACCATGCTGAAAATAGCAAGAAGAATATTGAAAAACAAACTGCATTATACCACTACTTTTGTTTGTCAAGATAAATAGTTAATCCTAGAGTGTGGAGTCTGTTAAGACTTTTTTAAAGGTTTAGCAGTGGAACCAGCAGCGGGATACACCCAAAAGGAGATGCTGAGGTTGGACCACTACATAAAGGATTGGACTCAGCTTGTCCAAGACTTACAAAAATGGAAGGAAGGCCTTTGCCCTGCAGTGAAAGGGATACAACGTCCCGAATAGGGTTTAAAATAATAATATTAAATAGGAGTTATAGAACCCGGTTGATACAGGGCCAATGCAAAAGTCAGTTAATAAATACAACCTTACCAGTGATGTGAGTGTGCGAACGTTTCTTAAAATTAAGTAGATTTGGCACTCTGTTGCTTTTGGACATTATTCAAAATAATACTCACAAGTGGAAAGTCTCATTGAACTTGGGACTCCAGTTGTTGCTCTTGGACTTGGTGGCAAATTTCCTTTTCTTCTCCGCGAGGTGAGGACCAATGAGGTTGACCTCGATGAACGGACGGAACATGCCGCTTTGTATCACCCACTTCAAGTCGTTCGCTGCTACCACTGAAAAGTTTTGTTCGAAGGTTTGGTTAAAAAAATGGACATACCTTGAAAATTTTTAATTGTACACGAAAACATAATTAGAACACAATAGATAGTAGCGTTCATGTACAAACACGAGTTTAACACTAAGTTGGGTTCTCAACTTCTTATTTTGCACTCATAGTCTACTACTTTTTCCGACAACAAAGACATGGTGAAAATCCTTTTGCGAGTGGCTTTTGCTTCCTGTTGACGTTAAGTATAGGTATCAAGGTTTATGGTACAAAACGAGTCCCTGATCAAATCGATGCCACCTACGTAAATTGTTGTAACCCACAAAATTATAGATTTTGGTCTTTTAATTGAAATTGTTTCATTTAATGTATTACATCGAAATACTTTGGAGGTGCTATTGGTATAAGTTCTCCATATTCGAAAGTCGTAGATGGCCCCATACTTCTTATGAAAACCCAAAAAAGTCAGAAAAAATACTTATTCATTCATAAAAAAACTGAAAATATTTTTTTACCTTTCACCGTGATCTTGTGCTCGCCTGTATTAGGGTGCGTGAAGAGATCCACTTGTAATGACACCTCACCCACGCTACCTTCCTCCACGACAGCAGCATCTGAAGAGTTTACAAAAATATAATATTCTTGTTCATAAGTACTGAATGTATGTCTTTATACATTCTTTAGACACAATATACATACATCGTCGACCACAACAACACTTATCATAAAGTGAAATAGTGGTGATACAAAAAAAAACAACGGTTTGCACTCCGGGAGTGCCGGCAGAAGTGAAAACTTGAAATGTTGTGCATTTTTGATATTTTGGAATGGTTAGGGAATAATTTCGCACGAATTGCATATGCATGCATGGAGACATACATTTTCACCGCGCGGTAGAAAGATAGGGGGATATTACTTCCTCTCCTATGCCGCGCCGGCGGTCTACTGACGCGAGTTTAACATTTTTTACCCATCCCAAAAAGTGCACAACGCCGCTAAAGAAGTTAAGTTTTCACTTCAAAAAAAAAAAACACAAAATGTTGCAGCACAAAAGTTTGAACAAAGAACTAAGCTGACCTTTGGTATCATGTACAGTCAACAAAGCTACTTGGTATACAGGCAATAATTTAATTTTTCCACTACACTGCCACTATTTTTTCTAATGTGTGCATTATAACTTTTTAAGCTTATGGCATACATACGAGTGTGGTTTACAATAATTGCCAACTCAGCACACTCATAACATTGTTTGAAAGTAGTTGCAAGTTAGCTGCCTGCACACCAAATAGCTTTGTTGACTGTACATAACATATTAATAATTGGGACTTGTAATTTGTTAACGATACATTTGTGTTTTTTAAATTGTTTTTAAAATATATCGAGCAATCTCGATATATTTTACAATCCATATTGACATTTTGACAGTCGTAAAACCTGTTGTGATCGAAATTTTTCGTGTTTTTAGATATATGAGTTAGTACATAAGTACTATTAGGTAATCAGATCACAATTAATTGAACTCAGTTAATTATGATTTCATTCAATACGATAAAGGATAACTATTTTGGGTGTATAGTGCCGTAATCTACATCTATACTGTTTATATCTTTTTTTGTTCTATTCATAGGCACTCGTTTGACCACTATCTGATCTGATATCTGATGGTAAGCGATGATGTGGTTGAAGATGGAGCATGCTTGCCTAGAAGTTGTAGGTTGTAGCTATCAGGAAACACAGACTCTGGCAGGGAATTCCACTTCTTAGCTATACCATACAAATAGTAATATATGTATATTTACCTTGGTTCTGCTGACAGCTAACAAAGGTCCTGATAAGCGTATCAGTTGTTTGAGTGTACAGACTGAGGGCATATCTCAAAGACTGCAGTTCTGGACTCTTTTCCAGGAAGGCCTTCTTGAGTCCGTTGCCTCCAGCGTGGAAGTATAACTTGATGGTGTCCAACGCTGCGTCTAGGACTCCGCATTGCTTTGGTGTCAAACTCTTCTCGGCTGATAGATGCTGCGGGTCAAATTATTGAGTATTAATTAATGAAATATAAATTATAGAAGGTAAGTGTTGCGATCCTATAAACCGCGCGCGAATACGTTTGTAGCCATCTTGCCACTGATTGGTTCCGTTAGAGCTGTGATGTCGGTGCATGACGCGTTTATATATAATACGCCATTGGTATTCACACGTTTAAAATAACTATTGCACTTGTGAACATTTGGGTGGTTTTAAAAATGGAAGCCTAATTTACCCTGACACTAATGTAAAACCATTTCTTATAGCAATAAGTCGTTTGACATTCAATTTACTCAGGGCTATCGCAGTCCATAGCTACATCTATTGTCCTTTTCCAAGAACCGTCACAACACTTTGTTTTTTTTATTTTACACATCCAATTTATCCTAGTTGCTTTAAAAGGTCGTCGATCCATATCACAAGAGTTGCATTTGACATTATAGAGCTGTCAGTAAAATGCAAGTAAAGATTATCTCGTAGCTTACCTCTTTCGATATATCCATGACGCCGGAGAGCGCATGTTTGACGTCCTGCTTACCGACTGTGCTCTTGAACAACTGCGTCATGTCCTCGATCTTTGCATTTGCTGCCAAGTTCTTAGCGTTGTTTGTCAAGTTCTTCAGCATCATCTGAATTCAGAAAAAAAGTATTTTTAGAGTTCAGAAGTAGAAGACTCCTTTCGTTAGATTTGCTTCTCGTTTTTATGTCTCACTGTGAAAATAGCTTTGTATGTTTTGCACTGTTTAACTGAAGAAGTACAACACTGCTTTAGTTTATGTACGTATGCTTCTCGTTTTCTAAGTCTCATTGTGTAAATAAGTAAAGTCTTACCGTTTTATCAGTCATAGGCGGAAGCACGACAGTCTTTTCAAGAATCTTCATCACAATCTTCCACAATTCCTTTAGTAGTCGTTTAAGTACAGTCTTTTCACAGGATTCTGCATACATTGTGAGTGAGCCATCCTACATAACAAAATAATTAATATGCATCATAGGAAGCCTTTTTACAAAACCGATAACATTAATTCTGGTCACCTATCACGATATGAAAAAACGGCCATTGAGAGGTCAACCTCGCAGAACGTAGAATAAACATTAGCATATTTTAAACATTTCAAAAATAAAATTGCACATTGTAACAGTTCATTGATACTGGCGTGCCACTAGGATGCATTCTTGTAATTATCGTATTCAAGTTCTGTGGTCGCATGACGCATTACTTCAGAGACAGTTTGCATTTTTCTTCCAGGCAATCAGTATCGTTAGAAAAAATAAAATATACTAGAAACTTTTTCACGAAGATTAAAAATGTATTTTTGATAAATAGGCATTACTTACCTCGTTGTTGAGTATCAAAAACAGTTACTATGATTACTATACTTTTGATTTTTTTATATATATAAATAAAAATGAATCGCCAAATGTGTTGCTAAGCGCAAAACTCGAGAACGGCTCGACCAATTTAGCTAATTCTTTTTTTGTTGTGTTTGTTATTGTCAGGAGAAGGTTCCTATGACATAAAATTTGAAAAAAAACATATACATCCGGGCGAAGCCAGGGCGGACCACTAGTTTGCAATAGAGTAGACCAAAAAACTACATGTCTTTTTATTTTAATAATCTTGCAATATGTAAAATTTGCGCACATCTCTGAAGAAACCCTGTGTAGTGAATGTATTCCTTACCAATATATCCATGAGTGGTCGCAGCACTTCATCAGCCTCGTGGTGCACGGGTGGTTGCTGCTGGCCGGGCGCTCCGCCACCGCCAACCTTCTGCAGTAACTCTCCCAATTCTTTCACACTCGCCGTGATACGCGTCTCTAAACTGAAAAGATAATGGCTGTGGTTATTAATTGAAGTAGTGTTTTTGTATGAATCTATAATTATGTCTGTTTAAGTAACTTTTGCCAAGGTCGGTCTATGGATGGGTGATCTTATTGTGACACTGAGATTCCTCCGTGGCTCGAAAAGCGCGTTAAGCAGGTCCTGGCAGTTATTTTAACATCTTTGGCAATCGTTATGGGTAATCAGAAGCCAAGAAATTTGACACCAGTCTTGCCAAGGGGTTTTGTATTACCACGTTAGCGGGTTGTAGAAGTCAAGTAGGCCGTAAAACGTGATAATAAAAGAGGCGTCGGCAATATCAGTACTTAAATGAAACAAAACTTATGCATTGATTCGCTTAACGAGTGTAGTGACAAGATAATTACCTACCTATCCTACTATACTATACCTATCAAGCACTCGACCGAGTACCCGCTGACGAATGACGGCTAAGAGGCCTGTACTTGTAAAACAAATAAAACACGACACTCTTACCTGATAGCAAACATGGATGCCAGATCATCTAACGTCCCGTTGAGCCTATTCTGCAGATCTTTGAGAATATCAGCGGCATCACGCTCCAGCTTGGTACCTCCCATAGACTCGAACATCTTCTCCAACTGGACCCGCAGTTGTTGAATGTTGTTCATCAAGATACATGCCTGGGGAAAAGAGGCTGAGCTAAGAAAAGTTTGTCGTTTTCAAGACATTTTTCTCATTTTGCTACATAGGTTTCGAGGGATATATTAATTTTGGTATTTTATTTTTGACAATTATTGTCTGTAGAGGTTATAAAAGTTAGCATCATTATCTAGGTAAAAATAAGTTTATTGCGTTTTCATACTAATTGATGTTATCTATTTCCTTAGTTGTCGCATTAATATAAATCAAAATTCAACATACCACCCGTTCCTCCTTCAAATGCTCAGGGAACTCTTTCTTCACGATGTCAGCGTAAGCGATGAGGACCTTGACGATGGTCTTGGCGAATCTCTTCATGTACCGCTTCCAGATCTCAGGGTCGGGACACTCCAGCTTGGAGACCACGTCGAAGCATTGCGTCAGTTGGGTGAACACGTCCACCACTGAGTTACTGAAGAGGGCGTGCTCGCTTGATTTTTGGAACTGGAAAGTAAGTAGTCAATTGTGATTTAGTCTTTTGTAATGTGGTATGTGGATATTACTTTTGTCGTAGTTTTGGATGCTTTACGCTTAGTTTTTTTGCATTCAATAATGTTATTGGAATTTTATTTTAATTTTGCTGACATCTTACTAGTTTTTATTCTCTTAATTGAATGTTGTAATTTAATTTAAAGTACATAAGTATCAGATTTTATTTCTCGTTTCTTAGCAAGTAGTCGCTTGGATGTTCTTTTTGTAAGTTGAAAGCATGTAAATATCATTAGTGCCTTTAAATTAATATTACTTTGATTCTTGTGCTCATCGTTAAATTTTGATAGAATTTGTTTCAACTCACCCCGTCTTTCTTATCCCTGTTGAACGCTCCATTCAGATATTCTAGCGAAACGTCATCATTCTCGTTCAACCACTGCATGACGAAGGGTTCGAACCAGGCTGGGTACTCCGGAACAGCTCCGCAATAAGGTGGTACGTCTTTCACGTAGTTTGTGTGAAGCCATTTCACCTATAGAAGTGATTTGTGATTAGAACATACAGCAAGTCATAATTATAATCGAACCGAATTTCATCTATTGCAAGACATATGTTTCTCCCGAGTGTCGCTACTTTGACAGGTGCTGTGTGTCTTGCATCCAGCGGATTACTGCGGCCTTCACTGGGACTTTGGTCATCTGCCCGAATTGAGCGAGCAAGAACACGTCATTAACTGTCGTTTATATCGATTCTGCTCTGAACTCTGACGTTACAATGACCACTAGAAAATAAGTGGTCAAAGATACTGATTGATTTTTACAATACTAGAGGCATTGCAGGCTGGTGTGTTTCCAACTCCGAAACAATCGGAATAGAAACCAAACCTTCCAAACCAAGCTTCAAGAACTCTTTAGATATGTAATGATTAAATATGTATAATGAGAAGATATGCAAGAGCTATAGTAGGCGCCAGATAATCGTGGAATAACGGTCATTGACCCACCTACAATTATTGACATTTTTAATTTGAAAAACGGAATTAATGACACAAAGCTGTCCCGAATAATCATCTCTCGTGATCCTTAACATTGTCTAATAATGAAAAACGATTCATATTTAATTGTTCAGGTACCTATGAACAGTTATTAGGGAAAGGTCAATGTACTTTATTCCACATTTATCTGGCGCCTACTATAGTAGGGCATACAACTCGTTGTGTCAGAGTGTTAATGATCTAGACTTGTTCTCTACCAGTGTTCCGGAACTAAAAAAAAATCTGTATAAAAACTTCTTTGAAGTTCACTAATACCTAAAATTTTTTTTTTAATTCTTCGTTTTCATTTTTCATTCTATAATTTAAGTGCTTACTAATTCTTACTTTCTCTTGCCTGTCTACTGTTGTGCAACCCTAACATTGTCAGTGAAAACTTTTAATGGGCCTTCTTTCACTAACTGTCAGCTGTAAGTTTTCTGAAGAAATAAAATAAAAATAAAAAAATAAAATAAAATACAATTAGAGCTAAACAAACAAGAACGAACAAATGCACATCCTAATACGAGATCCTTTACAAATATTTCTACTAAGCATTATTCAATTAATCAAAAGTGAACTATGTATATCTTAGCTTTACCTTGAAGTGTAAGTTCATATAAGCAGAAGACTTGCAGAGCCGATGCTGTTCATGCTCCTCCAAGGCATACTTCATGTCGACTGCGAACAGCGACCACATTGTCGCTGCCGATAACTGTAAATAAAAAAAACATATTAACATCATGAAGTGTGTCTTCTTGAGAACCTTTATCGCAGATTCAAGTAATATCATCGATATTAATTGTAAAATAAAACAAAATAACTGTAGTAAAGATTTCGTTACAAATTGGAAGTGATATTATAATGTAATAGTAAACTATTCTTACCTGTCCAATATTCAATTCTTGAGGAAATTGGTTGAGCACGGGAGCGTAGCTATTCCTGTCCTCTTCAATCACAGATACGATAAGGGCGATCAGCTTGTGCCAGAAGTCCACTGAATCCAATTGTGGCCCATGGTCTGATGGGTCCCGTTTGGCTTCATTAGGATCCACCTGAAATAATGAGATACATTGATTTTAAAATAGTATCCTTCGAGAACCACTTCATTTAAGCCTTTGATTGTCTTACTATTTCTTCCTCTCGTACCATCATTGTCGCCGTTCTCTCGTTCATATGTATATAAACTCCTTGCTCATATGTTTCAAAACAGTACTTACCTATTTTTTCATAGCTCTCACCTCTCTTTGTTCTCAGTTTGGTCTCTAAGTACTCATTTCTTTTCTTTCGATTATCATTTTTCACACTCTCTCTTCTGTCAGTATTATAAAACTTACCTGAAACTCTCTGTTGTACAGCTCGTAACAATTTTCGAATAGAAACTGATATGTTGATCTAAGGCATGCCTTCACGCAGTCTTTGACCACGGTGCTGGCGCGGGGCGGACTGCTTAGCTCTTGAACCTTGAAAAACAAAACGTATTTAGAAATAAGAATGCCTGATAATGGTTTGATATTAAATGTGCCTAAAATAATACAAAAATGCTTATTAAAAATCAATTTCAGATTTCATTCATGCACAGTGTGCTCTAATTTATTTGAATTTGAAAAAGAAGAAAAAGTATATGTTGTCTTTGAAAACCGGGCTACCTGTTTAGGCTTTACCCAGGGTCATTGGACCCTGAAAATATAAATGAATGAAACATTAAAAATGTACCTTCATCCTAAAGAATGTAATACTGGTAAGCAGATCGACAGTAGACTTGAGGTCCATGAGCTTCTCTGCGCTGGATGCTGGGAAGTTGTTCCGGTACATCGACAAATCGATCCTCAAGGAATTGTGCAACTGATCCAGCAGTTTGACGAATTTCTCTTTCTGTGGAAAAAGATGCATCATTAGTTGAATATACATACTTTCAAGAATAAGTTTTTATTTTATTTTTTGCTATCGCCATTTATATCCTTTTTCAATATTTTCGGGTAGAAAATATACTCGAAATAAATTTCAAAGTAAAGTTTTAACTAAAATGTCTGCTAAGTGATTAAACGGAACATATACCTACAGGAATCACGAAAAGGTATTGTGTGATCAAGAACTTAGATTTTTTTAAATCATTAAGGCTTTTACGATCACCTGTTACGGTTGAATATAAAATTGAGCTTCAAACTTCAACCATATTATGCCAGAGTCTTCTACATTTTATTGTACTTACTCCAAAGTTAGAAGCAGCAAATCGGTCCGAAGCGGAGACAGCTGATGAGGCGGTGGTATGCGCGTAGTAGGCATTGATGTTGGCTAACAACGTAGACATGACGGCTGGCACTCCGGCGCAGAGATACTTCGTGGAGAGGCAATGGAAGTGCCTGGAGTGAAGAAGATTATACCAATTAATAAAATGTTGAAATAAAGTACATTATTTACTTGGCTATATTAAAACAGGCAAACAGGTAAATCTTCAAGGTTAAGCAATGCTTGCCGAAGTTGGTCTATGGATGAGTGTCTATCATAAAATACCGTGACTCTTCCATGCCACAGTAAGCCCAACGGCTTACTGTGGCATGGAAGAGTCACGGTAGGTACGTAACGACTACAAATGATAGCCGGGACCAACGTCCCGGCTATCATTTGTAGTCGTTACGTATTGTCAGAACCTAGAAAGTCTGACTCCAGTCCAAGAAGTAACATGTTACCCAGTTACTGGGTCGTGGAGGTCAGATAGTTGAGAAAAGGCTTAGCAGATAGGTACTTACGTCATAGCCTGATAGATGGCTTCAATCCCGTATCTCATGGCGAACTCATCGACGATCTCTTCGGGAATGTCGTTGAAGTAAACCTTCCAAGCATCGTCACCTCTCGCAGCTGGTAAAGTGACTGCTCCACTGTTCTCCTCGCAAAGGTAGTGGAAGAGGTTCTCGTGAAGACAGGTATACTGGAGAAGAAAATAAAAAAAATAAGTATTAAGAAATTTTGTGGAGAATACAGGAAGCCCGTTTACGGAAAATAATCGTTTAGAATCTAAATGATTATTTTATCTAAACTTTAGATGATATAAATGTACATTGACGAACTCATATTACACGTAAGGTAACGTAATCCAAATTGCAAATATCCCACACAATCCCACTTGATTTTTGATATCGTGTAGTTCAAATGAATGTCTATATAATTTTCAATAATAGATAATATAATATAATAATAATATAATAATATGTTAAAATTCAATTTGAGTCTTATTTTTATTTATTGTACACCTACCACAGTATAGTCTTTATAACCCAAAGGTTGACTGGTAGAGAATGCCTTGATGCATTAAGTCCGCCCATGTACCACTATTGTACATAAAGTTTAAATAAATAAATAAATAAATATGATACGAATCAATTCAATTTCTAAATTCCTACTTGCAGAGCTAAGCGATAAACTTTATAAAACTTTTAAAGCGATCGTCATTCAATAAACTATCCTACAAAAATTCAGATTTCCGAAAGAATTTTTAATATCCAGTGCACTCTATCACATAAGAATGTTATATTGTCGATGTGGATAAATCGAGCTCAAGGATTTACAATTTCTAACCAGGATTCCATTAAATATCTGTCCCAAAGCAAATAACTTCTGGAGCATCTGTAAACATAAAAGGTTCCAATATTCCAGTTTCGTCTGTTACATCATAATCCAAACCTCAAAGGACTAAAAAGTTAGAAATTAAAAAACTTCTGTTAACAGAAAAAAGTTGGCCATACGTTTATTTTCAATTCGATTTGGTGCTTCTAAAACAAAATCAAATTCGCATGGGAAATCGCGGTGCAAACCGAAAATAAATTGAATTTCCACTGCCGTCCGACCTGCCCTGACAGTGAGAAATATATGAGTGAATATTGTGTGCATTCGAGTAATGTTTATTCCATCAGAATATGGATGTGGGATGGCACGGTTCGTGTACTGTCGGTTTGAGCTTTTAGTGGTACAGATAACATGTTTATGTAGATCGGTTTCTAATCTAAATCTAATACCTTTAAACGAGCAATTCTTGTATAAGAATTGAATATATAATCTGAATCCCGGAAACGGCTTCAACGATTTTCATGAAATTTAGTACGCATTGAGTTTCGGGGGCGACAAACCGATCTAGCTAGGTTTAATTTTTAGAAAACGTTTACCTAAAAAAAGAAACTTGCAAAGCTCGGTCATCTAGGTACTAGGTCCTTATAAGACCAACTTTATCCTGTCCAACACAATACCATCTATTTTTTTTAACAGACATACATACAGCTAACATTGCAGTTACCCAATGCGATAGTGCAGAATAGAAAATAATAATAATTAGATAAGAAATACATTTCAGTTCATCAATACAATTCAATTCAATTAACATGAATAATATAAAAACAAAACAATACAGTAAATTAATCAATTTAATACAATTAATCTTAATTCAACTAATTACAGTAACATAAAATGTGTAAAGTGACTTTTGCGAACTCGTACAGTGAACAAGAGGTACTCTCTTGTTCACTCTTATCTTGATCTATCTTATCGACAACCAGGTTTAGTGTGTGCAATGTCCGCGAGAGCGGGACCGGGCCATTAGCTTGGTGCGACCGTGTGATAGTGCGAACAAAAAAAATTATAGGAGGAGGCTACAGCTGGAATAGCACGATCAATATACGTTGGTTATTTTGGTAAGATTGCCACCTGATTCTGACCTATGCTTCGTGTTATTTATAACAACACCCACGTCGTATAAATCATTAGGTATCACTTATTATTCTTTACTAAAGGGAAAGTGGCGAGTCGGGCATAAATTAACATGTCAAAATTCCAATCCCTGCTGAAAAGATTCAGTCACTGTTATACCAACCCATTGCAAAGTAACTTAAAATCGAAAAATATGAAGCTGAAATTCTTTCCAATATACAATCCCAGAAGTGTGCAGAGAAAAGATAGGTACAGCAAGAATATCGTTACCGGGCGGATGTTGAATGTTTTGATCTCAAAACTGGGAATATTGTGGGCGAATTTGCGACGATACGTTATCTGGCCGACATTTGGGACTGTTACCCTAATCGTGGTAAGGTTTTGCTCGTAGTTACGTAGTGTGTTTGTTATTTTTGTTTTGGTTTAATGTTTAAGGATATAATATTATTATTTATTTATTTATTTAGCTTGAATTACTCTCTGCACTTACAGTACGAACCAACACGTACAGAGAGTCATAATCGAAATATTTTAAAGTTACACACACAAAAATTAACAAAAAAATATAGTATAACAAATTATTTACCAATAATAAAAACAAATAATCCATTTATTAGTTGCTGGAAATAATAAACAATAATAATAATCAAATAATCAAAATAATAATAATATGTCAATCATAAAAACATTTAAACACTAAAACAATCTTTGAATTTCTTTAGGATTCAACACCACATCAGAGGATGTTATTTCATAGTGAAAAATAACAACTCACAGGCCAGAGAAACATGGCTCGTTGAAGGATTTGTACTCAGCAGTAGTGAATGGAACAAGGTTACCAATGATTATCATGATGATGTTGACGAAATAACAAGAAATATCGCTATCGCAAAACTTAATTTAGTTAGAGTTATCATACATTTCCTCCACATGAACCCTGAACTTAATGAAGGGCTACAATGTATGAGTCAGGGCGTGGCAAAATATGTGAAACAATTTCGAATCTACCTAAAAACCATAAAAGTCTTCAAAATTCACTCACTCAACAACATCATTCCATATAAATTGTCTTTACCATCGGTTACCAAGCAAGCCCGAGGAGAAATTCCAAAAGTAATTTATTTTCACCGAAAAATATTTTAGTAGGAACACCATTTTGGCGGATAAGTCTCTATTATCGTTAGCTCTCGCTTTCCGAAACCATTTGGCAGAATATGTAAATTTTGCTATCTAATCCAATTTGTGTTAAGGTTGCTGGGAAATAATCAAAGTTTAGTGGCTGTGTTTACTGTGTTACAAGTAGAGGAGTTGGGAGTGTGTTATCGTTTAGTAGTTGTTAGAGTGAATTATTGTTTGCTTTCATAGAGTTCACAAGACTGAGAAATAGATAAATATATTTGGTTTGAGCTTCGTGTTTGTCTAATCAAGAAATTGTTTTTGTTTTCCTGTTATTGCAATAAACTGATTTCATAGCCACATCATAGCTTCGTCTGCCTAACCTTTTTTACCACCTATATTGGGGTCGGCTTCCAGCCAAACCGGATTCAGCTGAATACCAGTATTTTACGTAGAGCGGCTGCCTACCAGACCTCCACAACCTATTAACTGGGTAACACGGTACTTCTTGGCAAGACTGGTGACAGATTTACTGGCTTCTGACACTCCGTAACGACTGCCAAAGATCTACAAATGACAGCCGGGACCAACGGCTTAACGTGCTTTCCGAGGTACGGAGGAAACTCGGTATGTTAAGATGGTCACCCATCCACAGACCAACCTTGGCAAGCGTTGTTTATCCTTGATCGACCCGTGCGGCTGATATTCTTTAGCCACGAGCTCCTCCTAGTTAATGCCATATCATAGCTTATAACTAGATTAAAAAAAAAAACCTTTTTCCTTTTTTATCACGATCTATACTTCGTTTAAAGTACGTCCTTACACCTAGTAAAAAAAAACACGAATAGACTAAGCATTCAAAATCTACGGAATACTAGAACTTCAAAAATATTACGTATGACTATGTTCATACGTAATAATGTACTCATAAATCTTCCCGGCAAGCTGAAGTTTTCTAGTGGTGATCAATAACCGTACTACGCATAATATCTATGTGCCATCAACTAGAGACATCTTTTATAGAAAAAAATATCAACAACAAACGGCTCCCATCAATCACTTTTTTAAGAAATCTTTTTCAGTTATCATAAGACCCTTTAAGTACTGTTAAGGTTGTATGCAATCCCGATTACTATAAGGTTCCCTAAAGTTCGTTTTTTAATCCCAGATATTCATTTGACAAGTGCAAATATCAAACTATAAAAATATTTGATAGCGTTTTGAAATAAGTCATGCCTCGTAGTTCATATTTTTCTATCGAAACTTCTAATAGACCTTTGAGTAAAGTTGGACGTAGGAGTAGTTAGTAGTCTCATCGTCATCATCATATCAGCCGAAAGACGTCCACTGCTGGACAACAACCGGTCCGGTGAGTCTCGGATCCATCGGCTACCCGCGACCCTCACCGGGTCATCGGTCCACCACAGTCTAGTTTTAAATATTACGAATGTCAAATTAAAATATTTAATAAAATGAAATGGTTCAAAAATATTATCATTATTTTTCACACTCTGTCTACTTAGTGCAAACACTAATAAGAAAGTTTATGACAGCTTAAAAACATCTTACTTATAACATCTTACTTATACAGTACGTATAACTTTGGTAAGATCAACCAATATCCAGGGTTACGGAATTATTTGGAAGAGTTTCCGCGATCCTGGAACGTAAAGAGCCTTTGGAGGGAGACGGTTGGTGTTGAGTCAGTAAGAGTCTGACACTCCCTTCCACTCCGCTTAAAGCGGGAGGAGACATTTGATGATAACCCAACTAAAACAAAGAAGCCAACATACAAAAAAGTAAATACTCATTTTCTTTCACAGTAATAGAGCCCCTGTTACCTTAAAAGCGTCAGGTTACTATACTGCTGATGTATTCAGTATGTTTGATCCTTTGTATGTTTGTTTTACCAAGTAAAGGCTTTGACGAAGATCTATTGTCTTTGCGCAAAAGATGGCAACTATGTTTGTACCAAACCCAAAGGGGCACGAAATAGGGACCCTTTGGCGAAGCTTGGTTTAGTTAAAGCAACATACATAGAGGGTATTTACCCTTTGGGACTGAGGGAGCCCTTGGTCTACATTCTTGATGTTACAGAAGATAAACCTTATCCATAATTCCATACTAAATTATAAATACGAAGGTAACTCTGCCTGTGTGTTTGTTTCCTCTTCACGTCTTAACGGCTGAACCAATTTGCATGAAACTTAGCATGCGGGTAGATCATGTCTTGCAGTAGGAAAAAATATATACGAGCGATGCCGAAGCTAGTCTTCTATGAAACGCTAACAAAATATTAGGATAACTGCACAAAATTATGGACTTTTATTTCCAGTTCCGGGAAATCATTACACGTAGCTTCAACACTATCAAGTTTATAACTTGCTATGAAAAGCGGAAACTCGTTGTTATACCATCATATCATAAATACTAGCTAATAGTATAACACATAACATCACGCCAACCGAAGGCTTATACAGAAGTGTACCTGCCTACCTATAGGTACACCAGATTTCATCAGCTATGTTTAAATCCAATATTATAGGGGGCGAGTTCCATCAACCGGAGCCCAAACCTATTCTAAAAAAACCATGATACAACCCAATAATACTTTTACCTACACAGGAATCTAACCCAGGAGCTCTCACCCATCTCAGTAGCACTAAATTGCTCAGCCAACGAAGCATTATAAAAAAGCTAATCAAAGTACACTTCGGCCATTGACTTTGGCAAAGTTTAAATAAATACATCGAAACACTGTTACCATTAAAGTACTATAAAAATACTGTTTTAAAACTTTTCTTTTATAAACATCTAATTTTATCGGAAAACGTGGAAACGTTAAAAAGTTCGCCCCTAGAAAATATTGTAATACCAATTTTCTTCAACGAATTTTCTAACAAAGAAGAATTATGGTGAGCCTTTTGTTTATTTTGTGGACACATTGTGGGCTAATTAATCATCGTCACAAGTTTAATTAATAAAATATGTTTGGGAATGAGAAAATCTTTGATAAGAGGCATCGAAAACGCCACTACGTGGAGTACAGTAGAATATTCTTTACAAGCTTATGCCAGCGTTTATGCGTAAAAGTAGGAACTCATCCCAAGGAACTTGTGACCTGAAATAACTATATCCATGATATAGTCTACCCGTGTGCCAAATTTTATCCAAATCCGTTCAGCCGTTTAGACGTAGATACATGCCACACTGACAAACTTTCCTTTGTATTTATAATATTAGTATAGACTGTTCACGAAAATAGTTACATAACTGCTTTATAAGAAATCTGGAGCTCTGACACAACGAAATGGCATCGCAGCAGTCCCAGTAAAATATGCTAGGTAGAACAAACGACCGATGGTCCACATTAGCCCAGTGTCGTAAACGATGAAAGTCATGGGGTGAGGCCTTGCTTACAGAACTGATGGTCGATGGGGTCGAAAAGTTCTGGAGTGGCGACCGCGTATCGGAAGACGCAGCGTTGGAAGGCCTCTCACATGGTGGACCGATGACCTGGTGAGGGTCGCGGGTAGCCGATGGATGCGAGACGCACAGGACCGGTTGTTGTGGCGACACTTGGGGGAGGTAAATGTCCAGCAGTGAAAGTCTTTCGGCTGATATGATGATGATGGTGATGAGGCTTTTGTCCAGCAGAGGGATGAGTAGGCTTACAATAACCAAACCCTTTACATATTACTCCCAGCCACTGTAGCTCCTGAAAGCCACAATCAACAGTGGCTACCATCAGATCAAAAACTCGACGAGTCCCGGAGAAACGATTCAACTATCTTCAAACGTAAGAGAAACAATATATATTAACTAAAACATTACCCCTCTTCTGGAGCAGTCGGTAACAACCACCAATGGGTCTATTGTTAAACCAACAAATTTTGATTTCCCTAGTTGTTTCATAATAAAGACTTCATAAAGTTCCTCTACCTACACATCCCCACGAAGGAATACAAGCCTTATGTATAATGCTTTAAAAGTTTAATTGGTTTTTATTCTCCGCAGACCTCAGTTGCTATTGTCTTGAAAACATATAGGTACTTGTACATATCATGTACATATGGTCGCAATTAAAACTTGAACATCACTTTATTATAACTTTTGAGCTGTTATCATTATAACGTTAAATAATTGGTTTTGTTATGAATCTAATTTATTTACCGATGACATGAGGATAGACCATGCATAAAAAATCGGCCAAGTGCGAGTCGGACTCTCACACGAAGGGTTCCGTACCATAAACCGAAAAAGACAGGTATCTTGTATGGGAGCTCCCTTTAATTTTTAATTTAATTGTATTTTATTATTATTTTTTAATATTTTTTAGTTGTTATAGCGGCAATGGAAATACACACTCAATGAAAATTTCAGCTGTCTATCTGTTACGGTTCTTGAGATACAGCCCGCTGACAGACAGAGGGTCTGACGGACGGACAGCGAAGGCTTAGTAATGAGGTTCCGTTGGTTACCCTTTGGATACGGAACCCTAAAAAATATAAAAATGTCATGAACTAAGCTAACCATCGACCTAGCTTCTTCCCAACTATGTTGAGGTCCGTTCCACAAATGACAGCCGGGACCAATATGGCTTAACGTGCTACAGTGCGTTTCCATGGCACGGAAGCCGTGGACGGGTTTTCTTATTGTATTTTCAGCCATTCACGAGCCGACAGAGACTAGAGTAACTAAACCATAGAGCCAATAAAAATAACATACTGAAGTCATTTTTAGTGGTCTTCTCACGTCTATTAATTTATTTTTTAATAATTTCAAACTCTTTCATTATTTTTGGTGAACACACTTGGTAACTATAGCTGGACTTGATAGAGGATTATTTTTTAATATATCTATCTATCTTCTATATAAATAAAAATTAATCGCCGAAATGTATGTATGTACGCGCATAACCCAAGAACGTCTTGAACGATTCAAATAATTCATTTTTTGGTGTGTTTTTAATTGTAAGGGCGAGGTATGTATGAAATAAATTTTGAAAAAAAAAATACATCGGGACAAAGCCGGTTTGGGCCACCAGTTTATCATAAAAATGATGACAGTGATTTTGCGAGCAACTCAGTACTATTTTAGTAAAATTAAGATAATCCACTCATCCCTCTCGTTAAGAAAGTGGGCTGCACTGAATACAGCGTCGGCCATTCTTCGATATTTTTTTTTCGTTGTTTTATAATTGCGCTTTTTGTGAAGCGACGAGGGGTAAAAAACATAATAGAGTTTTTTTTTAAATGCTCGCGGGTTTTACGTTTTTGTAGATGTCTTTTTTCGCATTTTACCGTGTTTTAAGCTAGCTTAAGCATTTTTAGGAAATATTTCAAAATTACATTCATATTATTTTGCCTTCATTAGTGCTAAGAACACTTCTTAAAGTTACCTCTGAAAAATCAGAAACTCATTTCCGTTCGAATTTCGAGAGCACATTTACATAGCTACACTAGTTTGTATATTTAAATAAACGTTAACTATGTTTAACTGTAGCTTTAACTTGAACTGTAAATAAACGAACCTTTATTATCATAACATTAGCATTGCTTAAACACTTAAGCTTAAATATACTTTACACTAAGGAGTCTCAGAAAATACTGTAATAACAGTAATGAGAATATACTTCGGCAACAACCCTTTACGTATAAAATAAATACGCTACCTAGATCCTAATTATCTTAGAACTCGTAATATTTAATACTGTTAAGCAAAAAAGAAAATTAACACGAAAATCCAGCGGAAAATCTCGGTTATCTAAAAAGTAACAGAAAAATATTTTCAAAGAAAACCAAAGAGATAGAGTAGGGACAGACGAAATTAGTTCTTACTCGTACAAATTGGAAATAGAGATATCGATGAAGGTACCAGGTGGAATAGAGAGCTCGTTGTAGAGTAGTTACGATGAAAAATATATAACGCCTTGCTGAATTCGCCCGCGTCTGAGAAACGGGCTATCCAAATCGATACTTTGTGCCAAAGTGGGACTTGAAGACGCTTTTGGTGTGAAATAGTGGGCTTGTAACTTTGTAAAAGTGTATTGAGATAAGTCTTTAGTATATTGTTATGTTTTTACATCTAGCAGGAGACTTTAGTCAATATTTGTGCTTTTTGGAGTTATAATAAAATATTCTAAGTAATATTATAAATGCGAAAGTGACTTTGACCGAATAGACCATGACCTGGATTAGGACTTTTTTCCGACTTACACGAGAACGAAGCCGCGGGTGTAGACGGGTGAAGACATTATTTTTCTCAAGATGTCGTCTTAAATCAAGTACCTCACTATTTTTACGACTTTCATTTAATTAGTTAATCTAGTCTTAACTTGAGTTTCTTGCCTTTTAAAAGAGAATGCAATGTAATGATTGTCGAACTGAATAAATGAAACTGTTATTCATGGTATTGACCACATGTTATTTTCATACATCCGTTTAATTTTATAACCAGTTCACATTTAATTAAAGTTCATTATGCATTAATCGCAGCAGATTCATATCAAAGCGGTTTTGATCCTCCATTTAACGTTAATTGGAAAATAAAAGGGAAGCCGAGTGGATTCGGTTGCATTATCGGAAGCGGATGATGATACCATTCACTTGGTCAGATCGTTTAAGTTAAAATCAAATAACCTTTATCCAATGATGAGCGTAAATACACTGAATACATAGTGTGATAGAAGAAGAGCTCGTGGATAAATAATAACAGCCGCACAGGGCGATATTCGAGGTAAAGCAATGCTTTTTTTTTTAAGGATGGGAAATCATCAAATGACTTCTTCCGCTCTGGGTGGAGCAGGAGGGCGTGTCAGACACTTACTGACTAAAACCCATCCGTATTCCTTCTAAAGCCCTTTGCGCTCCAGGGCCGCGGTGATTCTTTCGAACAATGCCGCAACCCCGGAATATACACCGCCAGAACATGAAATACATCCACCATCTTTTTGCGAGTTGTTATATATGTATAACACATGAACCTGAAAGTAACTTTGCTGGTTTTAACTGGTCAGAGTACACCGCTAGCACTGAAGTATAATTACTAATAAATACTCTTTGAATGCTAAGTTCTCACCTTTATTTGCCCGAATGGCGAAATTTCTGAGGAGTAATTTGTCGCACCTCATTTATTTTAGGGCTTAAAAGCTTTTCCGGTAGGTTTTCGGGATTTACTTCTTGGCAGCATTTTGTAAATTTACATAATTATTATTATCACGAAAGTGTTACCTATGCAAACATAAGCTACCGTCTAAGCTCGCTTAATTAGTTCAAACACGGTGACCTACTTTTTCCACCCAATTATACATCCAAACATTTATTTTTAAAACCGTTATTTATCACGTACACACTTCCTCATTAGCGTGGACTGCAGGTATAAACATGCACGCGATTCTAAATCTTATCAACATAAAAATATAAACCCAAATGGCATAAAGTTTACTTGTACAAAGTTCCTGTATAATTCGTTTAGGGAGGTCTCACCAATATTTTGGTGTCCATTTAATTAGAGGGACCCTTAATAAATCAAGGAAAGATAAATTGGTTTAAATGGGTCCCTCCTACCTTCCTAGAGGTACTAGACTGGTGTAATTTATATGTACCTATGTGAACCTGACCTTCCGAATACCCAGGAGTCCGAACTTGTTTTCAATGGGCAGTAAAGGAAATTAATGATAAAAGTACCAACTATTTAATTACATATATAAACGGCAAACACGCCTCAAAAGTGAGAATGTACGACTTTTATGCCGTTCTGCACAAGTGGAGACTGAATAAGAATAGATCTTATTCAGTCTCCTATTCCAAGAAGAAGCTGAGTCCCAGCTTCAGCATTCCAAGTTAGTCCACACAATATTTTAGTTACACTGGCGGACGAAATTGATGGGCTATTTATTAGGCACTGGACGGATGGACATGATTGTGCGGACCAGGCGATAAATTGCCCAATCAAATTATTTGATTCAAATTATAATAAATAAACCAAGCGAGAAACTACGCTAATACGAGTACTAATACAATATCGGTGATTTTGCCAATGATTTTTAAGGTAGTAAGAAAGTCTCAGGGAGTACCTTTCTTATTTCAAAAATGATTTCCCTGAAAGTCAAGCTACTATAAAATATCTAAAAAAAAACAACTTAAAAAAAAACATCAGAAGCTAGCATATGGTTCGATTTAGGCGTTTCCTTTGGAGAAGAACCCGCAAGAAACACAACAGTAACAATTAAAAACAAAAGCAAATAAAGATAATGTTTCCAGCGTAGACCAGTCAACAAAGTATCCGGTAAGTACATATTCAAATCTCTGAACATTATTAAGTGTCTTTACTTACTATCCCGTTTAAACATATGACTTATATGGGACATGCCAGGAGAGTGGATCCCCGGGTAAAAGCTAGTATTCAACGAATTAGGTCAGACACTAGGCATTGTATTAACGGTCGATTTGTTCTAAAGGAAGGGTTCGATTTATGCACCATTAATTTTACAGTCGGATTTAATTGGATTTTGCTAGAAGTCAATGTCATTATATTTATTGAAATGGCTTTACTATTTGTGGTAACAGGTAATAGCTTTTATTCAGCTTTCCCATGGTTTATGTCGAGTTCTAGGAGATTTTTGGGGTAAAAAGTATTCAATATTATCATTTCAAAACATACCTATTATATCTAAGAGCTTACTTCTCCACATACATACTAGTATTCAGATGTATCTGGTTTGATTAGTTGAGAAAAGGCGGGGCAGATTACTTATGATTGAAATACATATTCCGTCTGCATGTGAGTTTGAAACAAACACGAACTTTTTTTATAAAAAATACAAAATACAAAATATGTTTTAAACAAAGTTTTCCTGTAGCTTTAGCTTGCAACAAACTAATTATCAAATCACTGTTAAACATAAGTATGTTTGCGTGTTAAATTTTAACCTTTAAATGAAGTTTTGTTATAAAATACAGATTTCACGCGACCGGGGTCACCCTTGTTGAAAAATTATTCCAAAAATTATTTATACTCTGCCCTTAATGGCAAAAAGCACGCTTTTAAGCTAAACTTAGTGCCTTATTATGATGCAAACAGGAAATAATATTTCATGGTTACTACTAACAGAATACTTCAGTGTTACAATAATTTGTTTGGGTTTTAATTGAAACTTCTAGAGGCTCTCAAAACCAGGTTTCGATTGGAAAAACGAGATTCAATTCCAATTGATTTATTTTCACTACGTTAATGGGTTGGCTTTTGTGAACTGAAATTAGATTTTTTAAGTTAACACTTTCTTTGCTTGCGGTTTGTGAGTTGTAATATTGAAATAAGTTATTTTTTTATGGGAAGTTTTCGTAATAATTTAGGTAGGTTGTACACGTAAAGTGGACGCGATGCATTTATTTACCAAATCGTTTTAAAAGTAGCTTTGTTTATGAAAACATGGTCAACTTGGTAGGTTACATAATTTTTTTTTAAATCTTACTCCATATTTATAAATAACTACTACTGCTGTCCGCTGCTCCGTTCGCGTGTTATTTGTACTTTACCCTTTTATAAATAAAACCTTATGTCTTATTTTGATGGATAAGCTATATTACTGACTTTTTTATTTCAGGTCAGTGTCAGGTTATGTTGATAAAAATACGATTGGTGACCGTAACAAATATGGCTTTACTGAGTTATAATAATTAAAATCATCAATACAGGTTGTATCATTCATCTAATCCGATTGATTGATTTTTTTATGAAATAACCATTCAATCGAGTTAAATGAACTTAGAGAGTTGTATTAATGATTTTAATGAATAATACTGTAAATAAATACGTGCTATGGGCGCGAATCATATTTTGTTCAACATACAGCCTGATACTGACTTGCAAATTGCAAAAATATAAGAAAGTTTGAATTTCGCGGGCAACCCTGGTGCTTCCATCTTAATAGCTTGGCAGCTCCCCCATGGGGATGTTGAAGTCAAGAGTGAATACGTTACTTCTAGGCAAGTGTACTCCACCACACGCTCACCACACGCTCGCTTTCCATCAGGTGAGATTGTGGTCAAACGCGAGACTATCATTTTTTTTTATTTGAGATGCCTCTAGTCTAGGTCATAGATGACAGAGACAAAGTCAACGATGGAGCGAGCTTACCCAGAAGAAGCCTGTTCACTCTAATTTTGAAGAGATTAGGGTTGTATGCGTTCGGAAACACAGACGCAGGCAGAGAGTTTCACTCTTTGCTGTGCGCATTATAAAAGACGTTTGGAAAGGTTTGAAGTACAATCTGTAAAAGACCGACAAGCAGGCAACCTTGCGGCGATGATATAAAAAGGAAATATTACAATTGAGATAACATTCTAAAAATTTGGTTCAAAATTGTATTTTATTGAAGCAATAATAAAAGTATCTCAACTCAACTCAAACTCAAATCATTTCAATTAGACCAGTTACAGGCACTTTTGAATTCTTAAGGACGGTCGGTCAAAAATATGAAGATATTTGCTATCTGCCTAAAGAGTTCTCACACATACAGTGGCTCACACATAAAATCAGTGGCTATTGTGAAGAGGTTCTCAAATACCAGTTCAACCAAACATATGTACGTAACTGAGACCCTCGTCCCCCGCCCCTTACCTGACATTTATCCCAAAAAAGATATAAAGCAAAAAATAGCCTCTCACAAACCGCCAATTTTCACCTTCTATCTAGTACTAATGTTATTAGACCGGTAAACCAGGCGTTACAGGTCAAAGTCTTTGATCAGACGTTTTCAATACCCCGTCTACCCTCTAGGGCGTTACATTTCTAGGGTTCGATACCTAGGTAGACGGTACAATAGAATTGATTTAGAATCTCTCTAGAGGTATCGTCTATTGATACAGATTGGTTCAATATACGTAACGAGTATTTAAGTTAGCAGGATTATTGGTTTTTAGTCTGCTAATATTTTTCGGAGTGTTTATATCTAGGGAGTGAAGAAGACGGTGTAATAGAATTGATATACAATTTTTTCTAGAGGTGTCGTCTATTGATACATATTGGTTGCCGCTTTAAATACGTTCAATATTACGAGTATTTTGCCAGAAAATCTGACACCAGTCTTACCAATGAGGACCGTGTTACCCAGTTAATGGGTTGTGGAGGTCTGGTAGGCAGCCGCTCCACTGATAAAATACTGGTATTCAGCTGAATCCGGTTTGACTGAAAGCCGACCTCAATATAATTGGGAAAAGGCTAGGCAGATGATGTTACGAGTATTTATGTAAGCAGAATTGTTGAGCAGTCTAGTGATATTTTTTAGAGTGTTACATTTCTACCTAGGTGGTGATATAGACGGTATAATAGAATTGATTTACAATCTTGAATTTATAAATCGAGATTTTTGTCATCAATTACTTAACAATTTTAAAGTTGTGTTTAAGTGACTATAAATATTAAACTGACTCTAAAAGTATTTGTTGCAATGAAATTTGAAATTTGTTTTGTATGACATAGAGTTTTCCAGTCCTCCAATCCAATTCCAGGATTTGAGTCGTCGCTTGTAATAAGATGGATATTATTAATGTTCGCAGAATTTCATTTACGAAAAGGCCAATGCGCTAAGATATTCATGTTTATCCAAAAAAGCCACTCAAGCATACAATGTTTGTTATATGTACTTATAATTTCAAGGGAGATGAAAGACCTTGCAATAATACTGAAATCTACCAAAAATATCAATCCCTGAAATTTTATAATATATTAATATGTGTCCACTATAGCTATTAATTCCACGAAACTGTAAAATATTCCCAATCAACCTTGAACCTAATGCTTTAGCGATAAAGTTGAAAATGTATTAAACAAATTTGACAGATTGATGTAGCGTGATGTACTGGCGTCTGGTACCTTATGTTCTTATTCAGGTCAAAGTCTATACGTGAGCCAATTTCCATCGAAATATGTAGACGGTTTAGACGTGAAAACGTGACATACGGACAGACAGTCAGGCATACTTTCGTAAAATGTACGTATTAGTCCAGACTAATACGTACATTTTACGAAAGTTGTGAAAGTTTAAGATGCTACTAATATATCCTATATCCGTATATGGGTATATAGGATATTTTAGTAGCATCTTAATAACTGTAATCCTCGTACGATGTCGATAGTAAATAATATTGGCGAACACTTTAATTGGATTATAAGCTTAATGCGAACGCGAAGTTCACTTCCGTTGAGTTCGCTTCTGCAAAATTCATTTAAGCTATTACGTGCTATGACGCAGGCTTGTTGTTTTTATATCTTCCTAGCTGGAATCTGCTCGGAGAGAATTAGATTTGAGGCTGGGGTATAATTGAATAGAGGGGGTATTAGATACACCATGCGTGTCTGTGGTTCTAGTGGTTCTATTGATTGAGAGGGACTAAGACGAAATAGGTCAGAATATTTGTTAGTGTATGCTTTCTGTCAACATGATAGATACATATCTATTTGCACTAAATTGGAAAGTCATCTGCCAAAAATCTACTAATATTATTTGAATAATATATTAATATTATTTTAATAAAATAAATAATATTTTATTGTAAATTACGGTTATACCCAAATAACATTTTTTCAGTATAAACCCAGCTTCAAGAAGATTAAAGTTCTAAAACGTTACTGAAGCGCTACAAAGTTCTTTGAGTATCTAATCTTTCTTCAGACATATCACGATATTAAATGCGAATAAATATTATTTTGAACGATTTCTTCTGTCCTTGACTTCGCCTTAGCAAAATGAAATATTTCCCCCTAAAGGTTTCAGAATTTAATACTTAATATTAAAGGTATTATTTTTCTATCAATCCGTCTTTCCTTTTAAGGTTTTAATAAAAAATCTAATCTCGATTTTCCGTGACTGATATCCTTGAAATGTAGCTTTAGTATTAAATGATTAATAGTCGTGTTACTTTTTATGTTTCATAAAAACTTGGGAAATAAACTCTGTGGTGCTATAAATGTGAAATTCTAGTGAAAATCGGACTAAAGTATATACATATATTATTGTTGCGAAAAAAGTCGGTAATCTTTATAGAACTGGGATATTGTTTTGAAAGAATGTTTATTTATGGTAACAAAAAAATGGAATTAATGAGACAATTAAAACGTAAATGTCATATTTATTTTAAACATTACGATCGATTAAGAAATTAATATGTATACGCTTAAACATTTATTACAGTAGATATACATAACTGTATACCCAAAGAACATAGTACAATCACACCCCACAAACCATGACAGGAGTCGAACCGTCATCACACCATATTGTCCACCCCAACCCTTTGCCTGTTCAGAATTCGATAACTAATCACATAGAACAACAGGGGGTAGATAGTAGGGGGTAAAGACTACAGACCTTCTAATAATTTAATGCACCCCCTTCTCCCCTCAAAATGTAGCGTGCAAACCATTGATATACGAATAAATTTCGTATCAACCTCCCCTCGTAACTCCGACACTTGAAAATTGAGTTCCCAGGAGCTGAAATTACACATGAACTGACACGATGACCTGGTTTTATACTTTCAAATATTAATTTGTTGAAATGTCACGTGACTGCGGATGATTTCGTTCGTGTTGACGGTTTGGAGAAGTTATTAAGATATTTTATTCGTATTATTAGTTGTTCACGATACGAAAATATCCTTTAAGAGCATGGAATGGTCAGGGGGTAGTGTTATGCTTATTGCAAAATTAAGGTTTTCAAGCCCAGTATTTAATTATTTAACTAGCTTCAGCGAGCGGCTTCGCCCGCGTTACCGGCTACTGATAAAAAGCAATTAACTATTTAATTTCTACAGGAATATAAAAAAAATAATTTCAAATTAATTTCCTGTAAAAAAAAACTAATAAACATAATAAACCATATCCCCCTAATTTCAATATAATACCAGCAAAAATCACAAATCCAGAAACCGGAGCTTATGAAAAAAAAAGCTTATTTTATTTTATTTATTTGTATATAGTTTATTAAGAATGGTTTTATAAGTAAAATAAAATATTGAAAAAGTAATATTCGATGTCCTAATCAAGGGCATGATATATCTACCCGTGTGGTTTAATTTGCAGCCATTGAGGTGTAATTGATTAAAAGACATCAAGGTCAAAGACGATGATACTCAATATTTCAAATAACTGCATGTAATATGTGAAAAGGCTACTTAAAAGCGATTCGAAATCAAAGTAAACAAAATTGCCAACCAGTTATAAAATAAATTTTAAGATGAACAGTTTTTATCTTATTCAAGTCATACTGCACCGTATATTTAAAAATAAGTGTTTTCTCTGTTCTTAAGCTGTAAAAGAAAATATCTAGCCTTCGGCGTCAATGTACTCTCGGAGATTGGATATAAATTTTTACTATATCAGTGCATGTAGCTTGATAAGGTTTAAAGGGCTTTGAAGATCGTAAAGCTAAAAAAACATAAAGACTACTGCTGTATGAGATTGAATGACAGTAAGAAAATACTAAAAATGCTTAACCAATCATAACTTTGATCAAAACATAATTTTATGATTGGTTGAAAACTCAAAATGTTGTTTATCACTGTACGAAGAAAATACAAGCTAAAGACAATCTCAGATTTTTTAACTTAGAAAAAATACACGAAAATTAGTGCTGATTTTGCATGAATACACAAGCTAGTTTTTTGGACACCGTCCCAATTCTACTAATTTTAAAACAACGTTCGCATTGTGACAGTCGCAGTCTGTCAAAAATATATAGGAATAAGATGCAAATGCGAACGTTGCATAAAAATTATTAGAATTAGCCTTAGATCTTGACGTCATTGCCGATGCAATAAATATCATGACAAAAGTCCCCATCGATCCCGCTTGTGTGTGGTTTCTTATTCGAGGTCACAAATTTTCGTTTTTTGCACCGTTTTAGAATTATGGCGTATACAGTAATGAAAACTGTCTATTTTATCTGGACTATAAGGTCGTATGCCCCTTTTTCACTTAGCAAAACCTAAATTATTGTCTAAATGGATAATATTGAGATGACGATAAATATGGAGTACGCAAGAGGAAGACATTTTGTGCTTTGTTGCGCTGATCCCAGCTCGTTTGTGGTATGTGAGGCGTGCTCAAACGTTACCAACGTGTAAAAAATTGGTGAAGGAGCATTACCTCTCACTCTAATTTCTCTCCTCTTTCCCATATATATCATTATATATATTAGTATATTATATATTTTATATTATTATGTCTGAGTAATATTGTGTATGATGTTTGATCACTGACCGCTCTAAATCTAACTTGTTTCGTTCAGTCCATCCAAAGTTTGTCTGTAAAATATTGCCCTGTGCGTTCTTCTTCTTAGCGTGTTAAATACAATTTAAAATTTTATTCTCGGTCCAGTACTCAGCAACGGAAAGTCGGTAACACCGTTCGCTGACGCAGTTATGAGGTCTTCTGTGCGATAAGACCGCCCATTGCGCAATTGTCTTTAAAGACGTTTTTCCTGAGCTTGTTATGAGGTGTACATAAAGTATCTATATTATAAAAAAATAAATACATTTTGAACTGCGATCGCAATTTATTATATACCGATATTATGGCTTTATATTTATAGCCATATTATCGGTGTGTAATAAATTGTTTCCTATTTCCTAAAACCAGCAATGGTAGCAGCGAATCTAAATTGAATTATCGCGATGTCCTAACGTCCTATTTGAACCCAAATTCAGACATAAATTCAGGATTAGGGTCATTATTGTGGGCTTATTTTAGGTATACTTTGTAAATTATGTTTTGTACCCAGTTTTAGCTTAAATGGTTAATATATTCGTTCATACTGGGTGACAGTATTTACTGATATGAAAATGAAATAAATTGTCATCTTTTTTAAATTATCAAAAGATAAATGTTTCAGGTTCATATTTTCAAAGGTTTAAAATTTTTGGGTATATTAAATATAGCAAGTCGCTATCAAAATGAAAACATTTGATACCTGGAAACTCAATTCGATCCATTACATTAATAGAGTCCACTTAGTTTTGATTAAACTAAGTGGACGGCCACTGTTTAATTTCTATCTGGCTTGAACCTAATTACATTTTAATTACTTATTCTCTACATGCAATAAAACGTCCGTGTAATGCACAGTGGTTGACATAATTACACGGTTGGACAAAGTGTGTCAGCCCATATTCCCCTAGGAAAACCCGCATGGCAAAATTTTGTAGCCACGCGAGAAATAAAGGCTCAAAATTACAAAATGGCGCAGCAGTGTGTGTAGATTTAAACAAGCTTATTCATTAAAACAATTCTAACCATATTACCTTAAAAAGTGATAAGTGTGAGTGAGAAGATTTTAATAAAGAATATGTGGAACATGTGTTTTTTTTGGAGGAGCTTGTGGCTAATAAATAACAACCGCACGGTCGTTCACGAGTTCGGTCTATGGATAGGTGACCATCGTAACATACTGATTCCCGGCTGACATTTGTAGATGTTTGGCAGTCGTTACGGATTTTCAGAAGCTAGAAAATCTGACTCCAGTCTTGCCAAGAAGTACCACGTTACCCTATTAACGGGTTGTGGAGGTCTGGTAGCCAGCCACTCTACGTAAAATACTGGTATTCGACCCCAATGTAGTTGGGAATAGGCTAGGCAGATGATAATGTAAATAATGTGTATTTGACTAAGCCTGAAAATTTCGAATCTTACACATACCTTTTGAAGGATTCAGCTGACATGACACTGGAACGAAACTCCCTGGGTTCATGTCAATAAATAACAAGCTATTCCTAACTCTCAAATTTATTTAGGGAGGTTGAGTCAAGTGGAGAAAATGACTTAGAATATGGGTGCAATATACAAAACCAAAGGTGTGAAACAGAACATGTAACGCAAACAAAACAGAATAACTTTCGCTATCTGCGTTCTGATTTCTTCGGAAAAAAACTAAGTCGTTGGATCATGCTCAACCAATCTTACACGTTTTTCTTATTTCTTTCTCGGTACTATAAGGATTTTTATTCGGTAACAAGATACGAATACAAAATTCACCAGAAAATATGAAACTTATATAATATGTATGTTGATATTATGATACGTGATTTTGCGTGCCAACCGATTGTGATGTAGTAGAATCGGATTACGCGTCGTTTTCATTCGTCCTAAATAAGTCACCTATACGTGCCTATACGTACCCATACGTGTGAGCTCGTGAATAAAAAATAACAGCCGCATGGGTCGATCTTCAGGGTTAATCAACGCTTGCCGAGGTCGGTCTGTGGATGGTTGACCATCTTAACATACCAAGACTCTCTCCGTGCCTCGAAAAGCTCGTTAAGCCGTTGGTCCCGGCTGTCATTTGTATAACTGCCAAAGATCTACAAATGACAGCTGGGACCGTTACGGATAGTCAGAATCCTGACACCAGTCTTGGCACCAGATGTACCGTGTTACCCAGTTACTGGGTTATGGAGGTCTGGTAGGCAGCCGCTCTATGTAAAACTCTGATATTCAGCTTAAATTCGGTTTGACTGGAAGCCGACCCCAATACAGTTGGGAAAAGGCTAAGAAGATAATGACTTACACAGTAGGTGACTTATTTAGAGTGTCTTTAGATCCGTAGTTAACCAATGGCTAAAAATTATGGGTACCTGTTCGTTAATGTGCGTTTGTCTATCAATATTTCGCTTGAGTCATGGTAAAGTAAGTAGGTAACTATTAGGTAATAACTAACAATGAGCAAAAACGCTTTGTTACGAATATTTCGAAAACACTACTTAAAAGCTTGTCATTCTTAGATGTTCTTCGTCATGATTATTATGAATTCTCTTAATCGGTATGATTATTATACACTTCTCATCAAAAAAATCGAAACACTTTCGTTTTTATTGTTTTTGTCCTAATTTTTTACAAAAGAGAATTAATTCCATGAAAAAAAAAACATTATTGTGTAGCTGGCAGTTTGGTCATTACAGTAAGAAGAAAAAAATCAAAATTCGAAATTAGAATTTCATTTGTTTATCCTATAAATGAAATTAATCACTGTTTTGAGACAAATGTGTATTTAGGGTTGGAGTACGTTTCTCGTTTAAAAACTAAAATTAGCGCTTGTCTTTAAACTTTTTGTTTCTTATTTCATTTACTGTGACTTTGGGACGTCTGAAAAAACTTTTTTTTCTAAAACATATGGATACTTCGCCCGCAGAAGCCGCCCAAGTGGTGGCATTGCTGGATTCTGGACTTAGTCAGCATGTTGTGGCTGCAAGATTGCATCTAAGCTTATCATCTGTTCATAGAGTCTACAAACGCTATCGGGAGACTGGTTCGTTCACGCGCCGTTCAGGATCTGGCAGGAATCGGGTCACTTCTGAGCGAGATGATCGATTTATTGTAACAACCTCTTTACGAAATCGACGCCTTAACGCTTTTCAACTGTAGCTGTAAGTGACTCTACAATAAGAAGAAGGTTGAAGGAACGCGGATTGGCACCGCATAAGCCAGCGAATGGGCCGAAATTAACTGCAGACCATCGAAGAGCGCGCCTTAACTTTGCACGCGAGCACCTAACTTGGTCATACCTTCAGTGGAGCAAAGTACTGTTTTCTGATGAGTGTAAAATTATGCTGTATGGTAACGACGGAAGGAACAAGGTCTACAGAAGAGATGGAGAACGCTTTGCACAATGCTGCATTGAAGAAAAGGTCAGCTATGGTGGCGGTTCGTGGACGGTTTGGGGAGGAATCAGCGCCGACGGTAAGACAGAACTTGCCTTTGTATCTGGGCCACGGCTGCCTGCACTAAACTCTCATCGGTACATCGAACAGTGTCTTGAACCTCATGTGATGCCCTATGCACATTTTATTGGCAACGACTTCATATTCATGCACGACAATGCTAGAGCTCACACCGCGGGCGTCGTACGAGATTATCTTACCGAAGTCGGTATCTCCATTATGGTATGGCCAGCAAGAAGCCCGGACATGAATCCCATTGAACATCTATGGGATGAATTAAAGAGACGAATTCGAGCAAGAGATCCAGCCCCAGAAACACTTAGCCAGCTGCAAAATGCAATCCAAGAGGAATGGGATAATATACCACAACATGTGATCGTGACTCTCATCCGATCGATGAAGAACCGTATGGAAGCAGTAATAAGAGCTCGCGGAGGGAATACAAGTTATTAAATAAACGTTTCTTACATTTTTTTTCATTTACGCGTGTTGTTTTACCCATTTCCTTCATATTCCATACAGGGTAAAAATTACTCATTATACAAAATACGAAACCTATGAAGACTTAATTTGAATTTAGAACATTAACATTAGGATTTAAAAACCTCATACTACTCACTATTAAATGACATTTTACATTTATTCCTAAATATACACATTTTTCTGATAATCCTTATCAAATCATAAACTGCGAGGTGTTTCGATTTTTTTGATGAGAAGTGTATATCATATTTATTAGTTTATTATTTAAGCATATACATGTATTTTATTAGTATTATTTATATTATCTGTATATTCTTTCCGAAATGTTAAAATTCAATTTTAAATCTTATTTTATTTATTGTACACCTACCACAGTATAGTCTTTATAACCCAAAAGTTGACTGGTAGAGAATGCCTTGATGCATTAAGTCCGCCCATGTACCACTATTGTACATAAAGTTTGAATAAATAAATATTTACTTATCACAATTTTTACCATTGGTTGAGTCAACTACGGTTCAGAAATTTTGCCCTTGTTCGGTAAATTTGGTCCACATTGCGCCGCACCGACTGTTTGTTACCCTGTATTAACAGTATCAGCCGGAAGGCCTTTGTGTCAATACCATTGATATTATCACTCATATTTATGTCAGATCCATCCGTCCTATACGTGTGCCTATCTGCGTCCGAATATCAGATACACAACGTTTTTATAAAGATTATTATCAAGTATAGTTACACTATTTCAGATTACTGTTACATAATTAATACCAAACCTACATTTCCCGAAGGGTTCGACAGAGGTATGTTTTTATTACACCTCATAAATAAACTCAAAATGTTAGAGCCCGCGAATACGACAAAACGTGTTTGCGAATGTGACTGTTGAAATGCTGACATATACGGGATTGATCACGTCGCATTTCGACAGCGTTTGTCAATCCCATACATTTTTACGTTGTGACAATCGCCTTCGCCGCACTACCCGTCTGAATGTCTCATCATCATCATCATATCACCCGAAAGACGTCCAATGCTGGGCATAGGCCTCCCCTCGGGTTGGCGATCGCAGTGTAGCTGTTGCAATGCCCAGCAAATGCTGCTACCCATTCTCTAGTGAGTCTCTTATTCGGCTTTTACGACACCAACGGGAAGTGATGGAACTTGGCACTTGTCTAGAGTCACCAAAAAAGCAAATAGTTTTGGACCGTCCAGCAAAATAGCCGGTACGTCACAAAACAAACAAGGCTTCGTCCTATTTCCAATGGGTCATTAACCTGTCACTCCTCCCTCTGCTAGTTTAGTTCTGGAGCCATTCCCATGAAGCACTCATGGGAATCAACAGTGCGAAGTTACTTGTAACCCGGAACTATACGGCCGACTGTCAATGCGTATTTATGGTCGGGTTATTGACCTTGATTGGGTACATATTACAATTTATGTCTACAGAGTTTTTCGACATGAAATGTAGGTACCTACGGTTTACTTTGGAAAATGTATCATTAATCTACTTCATTGTTTAAGCTTTTTCAAGTGAAACTCGTTTCTTTTTCTGCGTATTGACACATTTGAATTGATGGTATGATTCAGGAAATTGAAAAACCTTGATTGAAAATTTGATTTGTATTTTGCACAAAATAAATTCGAATAGGTTTTCCTGACTTCCGTAAGCCTGATCTCAAAAATTCATAAATTCTGATAAGTATCTATTAATAAACAGCTGTTTAAGCTGACATGAAAACTGACGACAAATTAAAGCAAGCAGGCTTCCGAAAACCAGAAGCAATTCCCCAAAGATCGTCGTAAAGTTAGGCCCCAGGTGTCGGCAGGTAAAGACATGGCCAAAACAAAATATTATGATTCCCCAGACGAGATTGTCAAGGCCCATAAATATGCGGAAGAGTCATGTTTTCAGGCAATTTATTGCTTAAGAAATTAAGGAACATTAATCTTTTAAGTCTTGTAGCGACAGCCATTTGTCTCTTGGCTTGGTTATAATAGCAACCAAGTGGCAACATAAGGTTGCTATTATAACTATATAATATATCTAAATAATCGAAGTTTTCTCTATGAGTTTTGCTTCATACAGACGTCCCCTCTTCAAACAGAGCGAACAATGTACGTCTTAATAGCTCAAATTAGGTATACTGGATGCAGTTTTTAGTTTTTCCTTATGTCTCTAATATTCATTATGTTCAATGTCATGCATACCTGTCATTTGCATGGTTACTGAAATGCCGATTTTGAATGTAATTTTATTTGAATTATAAGTGACAGTACTGTTGGTGTGCTTATTATAAATAAATAAAATAAATAAATAAATAAATATAATTTATGTATTTTGAATGAGTAACAAGGACATGTTGACTAGGGTACGTTTCAAGAAATTGAAGCATTCGATTTTTTAATTTTAATTTATTTATGTTTAATTTACGGCGGGAGAGTGATAGCAATTTGTACCAGTGACGTATTGACTCGTCATACCCCAATATCACAGTTCTAAAAAACAGCGCAAGCACTATCGGTACTAATAAGTGGCACGATCGCTATACATGGGGGTATTGGATTGTTGCGGCATTGGTTCGAAAAAGTCGCGGCCCTGGAACGCAAAGAGCTTTAGAAGGAACACAGATGGGTTTTGAGTCAGTAAGTGCCTGATGCGCCCTTCGGCTCCACCTAGAGCGGAAGAAGTCATTTGATGATTTCCCATCCCTTAAATAAAGAGGGTTATTGGATTGCGGTAATTACCATCCTTTTATGTTGAGTGCGAGGAAATAAAAGTATGGGAGGCTTAAATAGCCGTGCCGTAACGACAAGGTATAAATCAATGAAAAACTCTAGATGAGTTGGCCAAGCGTAGCTAATGGACCGACGATAATCGTGAAATGCCTTGCACGCGATGAATCCGGTTTTTCTAAATACTATCCAACATTATCCCGATTTTATCAATGCTTTATACACTCCCAGTATCTACCCAGCTTGAGTATACCATCATAAAACAGCTCTCAAATATGGCGCCCTCTTTCTTCGTTCTTGTACGGTCAGCAGATGACGACATACAAGGAATTAGGGCTGGCCCTTTATAAAAAATTGTGTTAGGGAGCGTTGGCAATTACTACCAACATCTGTCTTGCAGCCCTACGTGAGTAAAATTTTGAGTTTCGATTTTTTTGCGAACTGTAGGTACAAGTACATGAAAATTTTTTGGCAGGGTTATTCTGATGTTTTTATATGACGATCGTTTAAAATCAATTACGACTAAGATGGATGTTAAAAAGAAATAAGAATAATGTTTTTAGTGAGTGAAAATGTAGGAACTAAACCGTTGTTATTTCAGTTGAAGGAATTTGAGTGAATACGTAACTTAGTTACTTGTACCAAAAACTAATTTTGCAAAGAAAAATGAAAATTATTGTGTGTGTTCCTGTTCACGGCAATGAATGAAAAAAATAATTTACTAACCTACATTAAGATAATTTATTGTAGAAGCCTCTCCTGTCCAGCTGTGGCTTACTAGTCTTATAGTAGCAATAAGAACTGAGGGATTTTAGTAGGTAGGAACCCAACATAATACTCCGATCTCCCAGTTGGAGTATATTTGTCACCGGATAATTGCAAACTCCGTAAGATTACAAAACAATCTTGAAATTTATTCTGTAAATTCTCGATAAATTGTCAACTGAATATTTGGAATCCTTTTTACACATCAAAATGTTAGTCTATAATCTCTTGCTTTCATTCCGAGAAATTGTGAAACGACGTAAACAGAGTACGGTTCGACAATTTGTCGGATTTTCTTGCCTAGCCAAGTAGCGGAACATAAGGCACAGGGAGCTCAGGGCTCCCCGACACGGAAAGGTTAGGTTCGAATTATGTGACGGGAGCTAGAGTGAGCGAACGAAGCCAGCGAACTTAGCTTGTCGACGTTCGGCGACGACTTAGCTACGTCGTCGTCGAATGTTGAAATTGTATATACCTAACGTTTCGTTATTTGCTATTCCACAATTTCTCGGAAAGATTTCGAAAAATTATAGAATATCGTAAATGATTTGTAAAAAGTACGCCAAATGTTCAGTTGACAATTTACCGAAAGTTAACAATCTCTCAAGATATTCTATAATCTTATTGAGTTTACCATTTTCCAGTAACATATCCATAAAAGCCTAATATTATGTTTTACATAACATTTTTTTAGTTTTTTTTTTATCCTATCAAACCACGTCAATAAACCGAAATAATGCATGCGGTGTTTACCTATGTATAAGTGATTGTTGCACTGATGTATATTAATTTAGTGCATGATATTTTTAACATAAAACCAGTGTGAACAATTGTTGGTGAACCAATAAATAAATAAATAAATAAATAATCATACAATGCAATGCATATTGATAACATAAAGTAACTCAGAAAGTACGACTAAAATACAACCGCCACTAAAATCTTCAACCCTCAAAGCAGCCGCTCAATTTCATCCCTCTCGAAAAAGGCTGACGCAAAAGTAAAGGCATACATACACTCACACGTACCGCGGCAGCTAAAGAACCATCATCTTTTCAATGGGGGGTAGTTCCGCATGTAAAAATACCCATAGATGTTAAGTATAAGGAAAACGCGGGGGGTAACCCATTAATTGTAAGTAACGGAGCCAGATATCAATGCCTATATGTTAGAGGGAGAAAAAGCTATTCATATACCTACACTTTACCTGAATACACGTATATTGGGTTCGGATTCAGTCTTACCAGATGTGGCTAAGTGCCTGGCTAGACTGGCATTTAACCTCTGATATCTTATTATCCTAGTAACATTATTAATGTGGGTCTTTGTTGTACTCGTTCACGCAAAAACTCCTTTGGATGTTTGTTCGGATGTTTCACATTTAATACTTTTTATCTACGAAATACGATCTTTTGGAATGATTTCCTAATATCTTTCTTTATTTAAGAAAAGTTATAAATTGTAAACATTAGGTACGCATCAGAAAATCGTAACTTTAATCTTGCTTTGTGGTTGGTTTTTTTCTCTAAGGTGTTTTAGGTGTCGCTTAGTCTTGAATATTTCAATTGTGGGCTGTTTATTAGGTTGAGAACCAATTACTCAGTATTTCTTTGCTCTGTATGGTGTCGGACGTAAAAGAATAGCACCATCCCATCACTTCCCGTGGTTGACTCACCAGGGACTGGGCAGCAGCATTCTCTGTGCATTGCAACAGCTACACTGCGATCGCCAACACCGCCTGCCAAGCGTGGCGATTTTTTTTATTTTTTTTATTTAATACGGGTTTGCTCTTTACTCTAGTCTAGGTCATAGATGACAGAGACAAAGTCGACGATGGAGCGAGCTTACCCAGAAGAAGCCTGTTCTCTCTAATTTTGAAGAGATTAGGGTTGTATGCGATTACGGCAAACCCAGCCCACTTTTGGGGGAGTTCTATGTCCAGCAGTGGACGTTTTTCGGCTGATATGATAATGATGATGAGTATTTCTTTTGATTCTTAAATTTACCAGTATAGCAAATGAACATGTAAAAAATGTATTATTTCACTTACAGCTAGTACATGCTCGAAAAGCCTCATTTATTTCGTTCAGTAAGGTATGATAACACAGTCCAATGGATTGTTATATGTCACAATGGCTTTCCAGTAATTTTCCTTCGCTCTACATTTTTTAATTGGTTCGTTATTTCATTCGTTTATTGTAAAACTTGTTGTCGCCCGCGATTTCTCTCGTATTCCAGGAGAAGGTGATCTGCGTTAAGTTGCACATTGCTCGCAGAACAGATGGTCGATGGGGCCGAAAAATTCTGGAGTGGCGACCGCGTACCGAAAGACCCAGCGTTGGAAGGCCTCCCACAAGGTGGACCGATGATCTGGTGAGGGTCGCGGGTAGCCGAAGGATGCGAGATGCACAGGACCGGTTGTTGTGGCGGCACTTGGGGGGGGGCTATGTCCAACAGTGGACGTCTTTAGGGTGATATGATGATGGTGATAGTAAGGTGTCTTTGTGTGTTTAATTGTGTTATTATTTAATTAAATTTAATTGTTTTTTGTGTCTTTAAGGTGAATATCTTATCCTACTATTGTGAATTATAAATGTAAGAGTTTAGAGACTAACTAGTGATCCCCAGTGGTCGAGATTCGACCATATTTTTTATAAAATTAATGAATAAAAATGTATTAATGATGCATCATTATTAAAAAAAATATTAGCTTCTGCACTACTTCTTCATATAGTAAACTTTAACGGTGCCAAATTTCATACTCCTCCGTGCGCTTAATTTTCGTAACAAAATAAATGTTGATGATATGATATTCTCGGAGTCAATTAAAATAGCTTCAAAGACATGTGATTCTACTTCTTACAAATAAGTAACATCACAATAAATTACTCTTAAACTATCTTAAGTTATGAAGATATTTCATTGGAATAAAGCTACACTACTACTACGGAAAATGCATGGTTATTTTTTTACAAATGTTCAGCATCCAACATTGGCATCCAGAAAATACTTTCATACGTACACCACCACACATAAAAAACCAGAGATGACCAAACAAAAACCTATTACAAAGTTTCCAACTTGTGACGAAAAGGCTTTTACACACGCGTGAGGAACCTTAAAAAGTAGGTAGGTATTACCGGTAGACCGTAGCGTAAAGTAATGCAATTAAAAGTTGGTGGCGTGCGACATAGCTCGCTTTGTACGGCAATTACCTTCGAAGTGCCGTAAGTGGTTATAATGCTTGAAAGTACGTTTGGAGGTAAAACGTCGTATGTGCGTTGAACGTAGTTTTTAATGGGATAAATTGTAGTTCGAGCTCCTGTGAAGGGAAGTGGACAAGTGGTGGAAGTGACGTATGCTAGAGTGTAGAGGGGGGAAATGCTGGTTAACTCCGGAGTTAACGGTAATGAGGCTTGCCTTAAGAATAAGTGATTCAAGTATGTTATGATCAAACAAAGGAGGCTGCTACTTTTAATTGTAAAAAGGATTTAAAGTATCCATAACGAAAATTAAACCAGTAAGAAATGTTTTCTTTTTTTGCATTTGGACCTATTTTTATGCTAGCCTACATTTGTGTCAAGAGCATAGACTTCTATACCTCTCTCTCTTGCACGATCTCAAGCAAAGTTTAACCCGCAAATGTGATCAAATCTTATCAACATTTTGTGTTATTAATTCGTATTGTATAACAAACTGCAAATTGGATCCATGTTTATTTATTTTTCTTAGACCGCTTAACTTTTTATCTATTTGGGTAATACGCTGTCCACACCGACCTAAATATTTACATAGCCTAGTAAACTCTAAACAAAAAATAAAAGAAAGAAAGAAATAACGCACAAAAGTGAGGAATTAAAAGAAAAACAACTTATTAACTAAATAAAACCAATATCACTGCCAAGCTATATTAGGGACAAGCGTCTCCCCTCGTCACACCATGGACAAAACAGAATACAGTTGTCTATGGCATGACGTCCGACACTGCCTGACAGTGACAAAATTAAACAATAAAAATACGCCATGACACTGGCAGAATAGCCGTCATTGGCTCAGTTGTTAACGATGAAAAACATACAATAATAATAATAAATGTGTCACAAGAAATGTTAAAAAGTTAAACAAGTCCGTTGCAGCTCAAGTGAATCTCGCCCCAACCCTGACCACGCTAACTCTATGTATAAACCCGATTGATCTCCTACAGCCGGGCATTTAGCCACAATCCTTTGACGTCTAACACAGTTATACTCGTACCTACGAGTATCACAGATGCTGTTAAATTGGTGCGGTAAACTGATCTCCGCGGTTAGCTTCTGGACGTGGCTAGCGCGTTAAGCCGGTCAGACACGGTCAGTGTTAAGTTCTAGCGTAGGTAGGTGGTCTTGTTCACCGCAATGGCTGACATGACTGAGAGACGTTTGATGTCGGTCGTTGAATTAAATATGTCGTGGGATGTGACTAGCAGAGATTAAACTTAATCCACAAATATCAGGGCCATGCCCGGGACGTGAACGGACCGTAGCCCGTTAAGAGCTCAAAAACAATCGGTGTGTAAATGTCATAATTATGAACTCGTTCATACACGCCCGTATCTGGGCCTGTCACGGACTTGTCGGTCCATTCACGTCCCGGGCATGGCCCTGAAAAGTTTCATTATGAAATGTGTGTTGGTTGTATTATTCCCAACTTTCTAAGAAATGGCGAAACCAGTTTAACAAAAAAATAAATCGGTTTGGTAGCGATGAGATTTAGTAAAAAGGTAACGACTTCCTTACCTAGTTACTGTAAGCTGAACGAAACTGAAGTGAATCCTACAGCAAATTCTATTCTTAACAAAACATTTCAGTCCGCTTCGTTTTTGTGTAACGAACGAAGACAAGTTTATTTTTTATTATTAAGATCTTTCGTGTACCAAATTTTATCTCTTTTTCTTAAATTATACGACTTAATGAGCGTGTTATATAAGTCTGGGCTCTCATTGAACACAAAACATTACTTAAATGAATGGATCATTCCGAAATATGTTACTCAACAATTCTTCAGCAGAAAACTCAAATGTACAAACTAGAATAAGTACTTTTGTTTGTTTATAAATGTATCTGTTTTAATTATCTCTCTCATTACACGGTACTTAACTAAAAATACCATAAAGACCAGTTACTACCACTCTAACAACCGGCAGTGAAAAGGTTGATCAAAGGATCTAGATACTTTCCTGAACATTTTATACTAAGAGAGATACTTTATCTAAGTCTAGGGTCTAAAGTACCTTCCGAGGAACCGATAACTTAACGAGAAATACTTTGCCAAGAAATGGGACATTAACAGGCTAGCGAAGTAAGTAGAGTCGGCAACAAAAATCCTGATTAAGTCTTCGGTGTTCTTAACCTTAATTATTGAGCAAAATGTTAAAGTTAAATTGGAGCAGAATTTAAATTAAGTGAATATGAACACTTAGCTGTTTTATGAAGTGGTAAAAACCAGATTGTCGAATCATTCTTTGTCAATTTAGATAATGTGTAAAAGTAGCAGCGTTTAACGATTTTCGTCACTGACTGTGGCTTAGTTAAATGTTTACTTTAAAACATGTTATTGTAGATACGTGGAAAACTTCAAACAGAAGCAGCTTCTTTTGTGATTAAGCGCTATTTATGCTGATCGATTAATTTATTTAAAACCTACTTTATTGTGCACCATAAAATCCAAACTAATATGCAAGTGAACACACGATGGGTTCCGGGTCCATACCATTAACCGAAAAAAAATACGTTTCCAGTTAGCGACCTTAAATTTTCATTTAATTTAATTTTTATTATTTGATGTTACAGCGGTGTTACTAGTAAAACAATTTCTCTGGTCGATGTCTTCTTTGTCCCAATGATTATGATAATGGCATTATGGGCCAATATTTGTCATTCTGATTATATTCGTCTTTTTAACAATTTCGTTATTTTGGTTATTCAAAAATTACATCACTAATGCCCGGTTTTTGAGGTGCTTTATCAGGCGTTTATCTGTCCGTTAACAACTAACCAACCAATGGTGTTATGAGAAATACAAATAGCGTTAACGGACAGAAAAACGACCAATAAGAAACTCAAACACCGGTCATCAGGAATATAAAAAAATATTTGTTACGAGAGAAAATTTTGGAGAATTATTATTATTTGTGAGCCAAGTATTTTGCTAATGGCATTTTACGGCAGTTTACGTGACCTTATGTATTATGAGTGGGCTAACAAAATCAAATAAGACGTAAAAATTTCACGCCGTTCCAAATACACCTTTTATCATAGAGTGAACATGAAAAGTAGGTGAATTGTGAAAAACGGTACTTTAAGCAAAACGCGACGATTTTTCGCGCCATTACACATGTGAAAATTACCATATAACGACCCATTGCAATTCTCTGCCAACTCTCGTTTAGCTACCTAGGACCAAATTAACTAAAAGGAAATTTTAATTAGCTCCATTCCTTTTGACGATCTTTATTTTAAACTTAGAAAGATGAATATGATTTTATTCATATACTCTGCCTCCCGCGTGAAAGACGAAAATCATACCAAGGAAAAATATTCTCGGGGTAAAAAGTATTATTTCTCTTAATCTAGATTATAAACTACCTATACTTATGTCAGTCAAATTTAATCAAAATCCGCTCCGTAGTTATTGCGTGAAAGAGAAAAAGTCGGAATGTTATTCTGACAGCGAAGAAATGATAAAAATGAATGGGATTGACATTATCTATCAAGACATTTCTGTTGCTGATCAAATTTTACTTCGTCTTGAGCCCAAAGTAAGCACATATACAAAGAAATTGAAGAACGTTACGTTGGGTTCTATTTGTAACCATGAAAAATATTGTTTTGAAGAGATGTATATTTCTATACCATCGGTTCTCTTATGGAGCCTAGCACACTGTAAAATAATATTTTTCAGAAAAGTGACTGCACTATCCTATATTAAAATCCGGAGTTTAAAAGACAGCAATTGAATGTGTAAATGGAATTTTCCCGAGCACAATGTCACGTTCGCGAGCGCTAGAAAACTTTAAGCTTAGCTCAGAACTTTTCCAAACGAAATGGATTGAATGGTTTTCTGCAACCTTTTTGTCGGCTGCATACGGAAAAAATAAAATAAAGAAATAAAAGAAGACTTGAAAAGTTCATCTAAGAATAAAATATACTTCGAAAACCTGTGAAAGACACCTACATATTTGATAAAGCATCTTGTCCCCGGTTTTTTGCCCTTTCAATGGGCAAATATGATTATTTCGGAGTATCATACTGAAATCCGATTGTATTTTATTAATTAAATTTAAATTTCAAAAAAAAATCGGCTCAGTTTAAATAAATTTTCAATTTAAATTTCGAAATGACACCATACTATGTACAACGTGTTGTTTTAGATACCAATACAAAACATTTTCTAGAAAGTTAAATACAGGAAAATTGTTAAATGCGTGTAAATGGTCAAATCCGGAACTATGAGCAACAGTGAAAAACACTGAAAGGAGTCTCGAGCTTTCAAGAATCCAATGATTCAGTTTTAGTTTTTATCAAAATTGGGTTCGAGACCTTTCAGTGTATTTCGCTATTCCTCGTATTCGATTTGGCAATCCACGCCAATTTGAAAAAAACACCTTGTAGATTTAGGATTTTATATTAAAATTAAAAAAAATAAAACGGTGCAATAAATTTAAAGCAGTGCTTATAGATTACATCATGTATTCATCTTTTATAGAAACTCTTTTCGTAATGTCGATAAATAATGAATTTAATTTATAAAGACAATGTCGTATTCAGCCATAAATTAAACTATTGTCTAACAAATTCATATAAAATAGGCTTTTGCAACCTAGTTGGACGATCAAGTTAGTAGAATTACATTAGTGTAGAGAGAGGTAGATGCCTCTGTGTAAGCAGACTATGTAATCTCTTTAGTTTGCCCTCTAACTTAGTGTCCTCACATACTGTTCTATTACTAGGTAGTAAATTAGCTTTATTATTGTTAAATATTTAGAACTCTTTTGATTCAGTTGCAATGACAACACCAAAAACGAAGCAAAAAATTTCCATTGGTGGGTACATTTTATATGATTACACAAGTCCTTTTCCGGGCCATGCCCGTCAAATGTCGGACCACGTTGTTTCGGACTATGGCCCGAACATGTCCCGGGCACGGCCCGGATATGTGTGGATCAACGTTTAACTGTCAATTAAATGCTTCGAGCTGGAGTCGAGTTCGAGGACATAATTCAGAATACAGGGGTTTGAATATACACGTAGGTGCTCATGTGTTAACGTTTACCTGCTAACATCTTCATAGAGTAAGCAGATTCGAATTGCAATGCTTTGGCAGTACATTAGGTAAGTAAACAGCTTGTCAACGTATTAAGTGCATTTGAATTCACGCTGTAGGTCCTAATTAACTGCACTGCTGCTGTCGTGTTGTACTAAGCATTATTACTTAGTCGACTAGCTTACAGTATAATCTTAACGTTTACTAATTGAATAAAGAGGTAAGTATATGTTTTGTTCTTTGTAACAGTGAAAGTCAACTTATTTGTTTCAATTAGATCATTAAAACGACACTTAGGATCGTCAATATTTTAAGTATCAAAAACAATTTTATATAGATCTTCTTGTTGTCCATTCACAAAAGAAAGATAAAAAGAAGAACAGACAAGAAACTCCATAGTTCTAACTCCAAAGAATGACGTTCTATTCACAACATAATTACCTATCTTATCTATTACTATTTGAAAATTCAGTTTGTTTGGACAATGGTCCCCAATAGGTCTAACATAATGAGAACCTGAATAGCGATTAATTTGAAATAATGAATTCACACTGATGTGAGGAATTGTTTTCTATATAAATTGTACGTTTCTTTGTTTGTATGTGTCACCGGAAAATTGCAGACTCCGTGCGATTGTAACAAATCATGATTAGATTATAAATTCTCGATATATTATGAAATAATCGTTTTGTATAAAATAAATCCCATCCATATTCAATAGTTTCCAATATATCCGTGTCTTATTTCGCGATATTTTACAATCTTACGGCGTTTGCTATGTTCCGGTGACATACATATATTTGGCAAAAGTGAGCCGATTACGAAAATTCTTCCACTGATAAAATATATCATAGGCATCGTTTTATCTCGAAAAAATGCACGCTTTAACAGAACATTTGCTGGAAAAGAGTTTTGTATGAGTTCACTAAAATAGTAAGAAGCTAGAGAGTTTAAATGCAACTAGTGCTGCGTTTTAATATTTCCTCTAATGTTGTTGCTTCAAGTCTCGTTTAATCCGTAGATGAAACATAATATTGTGCCTTTATTCCCGGATGGGTCAGGCAGAGGTTGTGGATTTATAAATACATTCACATTTTTCAAGTTTTTTTTTGCCTGTTAGTAGAGGCAAGTTCGGTCACAAATCTGAACTCCGGGTTACTGCAAACCCTAAAAGCGTCCCGCGCACGGCCCTGATATGTGTAGATTAATCTTGATACTGTAAACCTTCGTTATCTATTTATCCCTAGATACAGCTACGCTAAAATACACCGGTTATCAAAAGTGACAGTTTTAAAACAGGTGTTACAACAGTGAACTCTTGTAGTTTTATACATTTTCCTCGTCAAACATTAACTCCTTTGCACAATACGTGAGGGAATTATAAAGTTCCTGCTAACTCATTTTGTTTTGTCATTAGTTCTGACGAACCTTCTTCATTTTAGTCTAAACTTTATAACTTTAATACTTGTGTATAGTACTTGTAGAATGTAGGTAAGACCAACAGTTGGATTAGAAGTTCTGAAACGCTAAAAGTGCTGTTTTATATTTTTTCCAGAGTATTTTTAGTTGAAGCTTTTTGTCAAATTCAAAGATTTAGCCCGGTTAGTGTCAAATTCAAAGATTTAGCCCTGTTAGTGTCAAATTCAAAGATTTAGCCCGGTTAGTGTCAAATTCAAAGATTTTGCCCGGTTAGTGTCAAATTCAAATAATTTAATTTATTACAGGTTCTGCTAGCGGCTTCACCCGCGTGAATGTCAAAAATTATACCAGGAGGCACACATCCGGTACAAAAAGTACCCCATGTCCTATTCCAGAATATGGTCTACCCTAGTACCTACTAAATTTCTAGTTTCAAGCTTGTTTCACACTTCAGGCTCTAATTTGTATGAAAATTAATAGTTTAATTCACACGGACCACATTTTATCGTTCGAATTTGAAAACAACTGGGCCTACAGTCTCGACATTGATAGCGATTTCGGTAATTTCTACCGAATAATACCGTTGTCATGCCTACCAAATAATATCGATACGCTAGGTTCGGAAAAGTTCAAGTGTTTCTTTCAAATCAGACTTATCGACCGAATTCGGTCGGGGGCCGATCGGTAACTATGACACAGGCACTGACCAGAAATGCCACGGCAGTAAACCACTGCCAACGCCTTTTTGGAATACAGGCGTGATGATTCGCGGTATATTAGTTTCATCTTTATGTTTCTACAGCTGTGTAAAGCGCACTTAAAACTACTTTATTTTCATCACAAACAGTGCTTTGTTTTACAAGCTTGGAGATGAGAATAATTTAGATTAAACTCGGGTAAGGAACTATATAACTAAGATAACTTACATCTTTATAACGGGCGAAGTCGCGGGCGATAGTAACAAAATAATTGTACCAATTAAATAATATTTTGAATTAATATAAGAATATTTTCCAATCGAATTCTAATATACTCTACAATATTATGTGGTAATAGCCAGACCTGAAAAGTATAGCTAGGCAGAATATTTGAAAACATCCTGTCAAAGACACGGGATTTGCGATAAACCCCGCAACGTGAGCTCCCCGTCTGTCCGGTAACCTAAATACGGAACCCAAAACGGTTCTATCAATATGCCAAAAATGTTACGGAAAGGTTGTAGGTATATCTATTTATGTATGAAAAAATGGTGATATGAAAACTCGATCGGTAAATGCGTCGGTTTTCGTTTAGTCAAACAATTTTTTTTTGAGAAAGTTGTCATTCAGTAAAAGGTTGATGATTTCTTGTGGGAGCCTTCATATGCGTTGGGTTAAATTATCTATACTATCACAATTCACACTATATATCACACTAGTCATACTCTAATATTGTAAAGGCGAAAGTTTGTGAGTGTGTGTGTATGTTTGTAACTTCTTCACGCGCAAACGGCTGGACTGATTTAGATGAAATTTGGTATAGAGGTTGTTTGAGTCCCGGAAAAGGACATAGACTAGTCTTTATCACGGGAGTGTGTTCCCTTCGGATAATTTTCGACATTCACGCGGAGTATCCGATAAACTGCGGGTAACACCGCGGGGCGCAGCTAGTAATACAATAAAGCTGAAGAGTTTGTTTGTTTTTTGTATGTGATAGCCACATTCATGAGGAAGGCTATAAGGGAATGGGAAAAACGGGATATGCGCGTACGAAATCGCGGGCAAAAGCTGGTATTCTAATAAGACTCTGTTTTTGGTTTTTGGTAGCTTTCAAGAACAGTCATAACTATTATTGTACCCGATTTGTTTATTACAAAGCAAATATTAATCTCTTGACAAAAACATGAAGCGTTATTAAATCGTTAAAAATGAAGTGGCTGTTTGTACACGGGCAAGGACAATCCTTAAGGGAAAGTCAAAAAGTGTTATTTTTCTATTATGAATCTGAAAGAAAAAGTCCGTAATACCTATATGAAAAGTAAATAACTCTTAGGAGGTTGCCGATGTAACTTTTAAGGGATTTTACTTGGATTGAGAGTTAAGTAGAAATACTCGGAAAGTAGTGATTGTTTGATCCGAGAAGCGGGTGGAAGACGCTGCTTCCCACCTTAGGAAATGACTTAGTAATTGCTTCCCTCTCTAGGGCGGGAATGAATTTTAAAAATAGTTCTTAATTTGGTTAGGTAAGGCTACAAAAAAAAATTACATGATTAAAATAAACCGGAAACAGCTGAATAACAGTATTTTACGTGAAGCGACTGCCTATCTGAACTCCACAACCCTGTAACTGGGTAGCACGGAATGTAACCCAGTTACTGGGAACTTCTTGGCAACATTCATAAAGATAAAAAAATAATTCTTAATCAAAAGTAAGTACAGTTGTAATCTGTTAACTAAAGTTTTAAAATTAATGATGTCGATAGCCCTTTTGGTCAACATAACCTTAGCCAATTCGGTATATAATTTACCCAAAATTAAAGCGAGATAACTGGCAAAATTCGTCGGAAATTCAATATTAATATTCAAACAAAACCCTGAACTTTGTCTTACGACTTTTGAAAGTGTATTTTACAAACATTTAGTTGAAAAGTTAAACGATGAATGGGCATGGAAGTCTTTGAATTTCCGAGTTCTTCTTTATGGATGGGAAATCATCGAATGACTCCTTTAGCGAAGGTTTACTGACTAAAATCGAGTCGTGTGCCTTCAAATGCCCTTTTGGTGCAGGGCCGCGATAACTAATTCGAACAATCAGATCAATTTAATAAAAACTGATACAAATTTACAAAATGAGTGCCATAGGTTACTTTACGCAACGCATGATAAATCTACTAAGATATAAATTGCTGTCTCACTGAATCAATGACACACATTTATACTACCATGCCTAGCTTGTATATCTGCATCTGAGGCTCTCGAAAAGTGACATTCTGTCAGCGGTAGCGTTGCGAATGCAATTGTCAAACGTCAAAACTGTATGAGATAGACTCTGTCGAAATGTCACGTGATCAATCCCTTACCTATATTTTGACATTTCGACTATCGCCACCACTAATAAGATGACACTTTCTTTAGGGCCGCTGAGGCTCTAAGCAAGTGACATTCTGTCAGCGGTAGCGTTGCGAATGCAATTGTCAAACGTCAAAACTGTATGAGATAGACTCTGTCGAAATGTCACGTGATCAATCCCTTACCTATATTTTGACATTTCGACTATCGCCACCACTAATAAGATGACACTTTCTTTAGGGCCGCTGAGGCTCTAAGCAAGTGACATTCTGTCAGCGGTAGCGTTGCGAATGCAATTGTCAAACGTCAAAACTGTATGAGATAGACTCTGTCGAAATGTCACGTGATCAATCCCTTACCTATATTTTGACATTTCGACTATCGCCACCACTAATAAGATGACACTTTCTTTAGGGCCGCTGAGGCTCTAGGCAAGTGACATTCTGTCAGCGGTAGCGTTGCGAATGCAATTGACAAACGTCAAAACTGTATGAGTCGAAATGTCACGTGATCAATCCCTTATATTTTGACATTTCGACTATCGCCACCACTAATAAGATGACACTTTCTCTAGAGCCACTGAGAGCCAATTCGCATCTTAGTCGAAATCTGTCAAGAAAGCCTTAACTTTCATACAATTTTGACAAATTGCGACTGAAATGCGAATACGGACGTTGCTTAAAAAAATGCAGAATTGGCGCTCTGATTTACCTACATCAGATTTAGAGGACGGGTAATGGACAGTCAGTGCCGAAGTCTAACTTCCTGCATATATTTTACATAAAGTTTGCTACTTCACTCTATCTACAAATATACCCAACAAAATTTCTGAATGTATACAATTATTTGTCATGGATTCCTGATGCATTATAATAATGTAATTGTTTGAAATTTTCTCGTATTACAACTGTGTATATTTTGTAACTGAGTTGTGGTAGCTGTAAATTCATCTTTATTGCATTTTTGCATTTTCCTGTTCCTACTTTTATTCTGACCCAGATTTCAACAATTCTTTATGGACCGTGATTTTAGTTGCTCTGTTAAAGTTGAAAACAAAATTTTATGCTACTTTCCACGAGCAGGTAAGTTGTGCTGAAATGATTAAAATGGTTGAAGGTATACTAGAATCGAAATACATCTTGCCAGGGTTACGAAATAGTTCGATAGAGTTACCCTGGAATTTTGAACGAACACGGGTGGGTAGAGTCTGACACGTCCCTCCCGCTCATAAAAAGGGAGTCCAAACCAGTTGATGTAACGGTACTTGGGAGGCCTATGTTCAACAATAGACAAATGTCCAGGTCTGAACAGATGATACTGAAGTTTTTGGGCATCATGCAGCTTATGGTTATTGTAGTTTCGTCGGGGCATTATACAAACAACCTGCTCGCAACTTCTACAATAATTTAAGCATTTTTAATTAACTTTTTAGCCATTTTCATTAGTGACGACGTAACGTAACATGCCATTAATATTCCAAACTTGTAGACATAAGTCTCAGTAAATTAATTAAGTTTAAATTAAATATGTCTTGTCTTGGAAGACCTAATAATTTTTCGGTAAACCGAGCACTTTCTCGTCGAGGTTATTAACATTGATAGGTCAAAGGGAAAAGAAGTTTTAACATAAACTATTTTTGTTTAGTCTTCATAAAATATTTAGAACTACTGTCAAATGTGACTTTGTAGGGCAATAAACTCTGCCCGGGTCGATTCCACGTGCGCTTGAAAGAGAAATGAGGCCCGCTAGGGCCAGAGCCTGCCAGGGTAGCGGAATTTGTTCGAAAGAGTCACTGCAGCCCTGGGCACGCAAAGGGCATTAGGAGGAATACGGATAGGTTTTAGTCAGTAAGAGTCTGACACTCCCTTCTGCTCCGCCCAGAGCGGAAAGAGTCATTTGATGATTTCAACTTTTACATACTTAAAAAAAGGGCAATAAAGTCTTAAGTGAAAAGTTGTGGAAGATTCAGGATGGCTTTATGTCATTACTTGCTTCTTGCCAGCAATTTCTACTGCAGTCTCGATCCCAAGGGTACTTCACACTCTAGCAGTAGTAGAGTAAATTATAATAATTATGTCCTATGCTGAGATAGGAACCATTTTGGCCTCACACAGATAATATCCATGTTTACTAGACTATATTTTAATGAATTATTACTGTTTAGTTGTTAATTTATTTTACTGTTTTGTTTGTCTCATGCGAGTCCCAAATAAACATTTGTCTTTCATTCTTTTCTTTTCCAAGGTCCATATGAAAATTCATCAAAACCGTTCAGCGGTTTAGGCGGCAAAAGAAACAATCAGACTGAACTACTTTGGCATTTATTATATTTGATTGGAATACCATCCATTCACTTTATGAAGTTAAAAAATTTCAATAAATGCCGTTGGGTCAATGACCTCTTTAGCAATGCTAAAATGCCACAACTATAATCGTATTTGCCATGTAGAAAGTCGACCACGGTAAAAAAAATGTAACATAACCCAAATGCGTCTTAAAATTGATTTAAAAGTTTGCTTCACATTGGAATTACTTGCAAAGTTAGCTTGAGTTGACGTCGACTGAGAACATACCTATTACCGATGAAATCGACGTCTTTGTAGATTTAACAGGAACGATGTTATCTGAAAATGAACTTCTATTTTGCTAGTGATAGATTTCTTATCAGAAAATCGTAGTCAGAATTAAACTAAGTGATTACATTCCTTGTGTAATCAGAAATATTGATCAAGACATGTCTGCTACAATATTGTGGCCAAAGTTTGTTTTTAAGAAGTCACATATTTGTAATGATGGCTTCGCATGATTGAAAAAGCCGGGCCCAATTAATGGGAAAAGGCAAGGCCATAGAATTAGAAGAATACATTTTGTAATAGAATGAAACTTTGTCCAAAAATAATCTGAAGGTTAGTTTATAAGCCGAAAAGATTTGTGATTAAGTCCGTGGGGCATGTAAAGATTAAGAACCTATCTTGTTAAGGCAAAATTTTATTGATCAATTTAGCAATTGTTATCAATAAACCTTTATCTATTCTTCGGAGTAATGTTATTGTAAATTACGGTACCTTTATCTTCATACATTGTATCGTATTACCTTAATATTATTGTGTCCTAGACCATCGTATTGTTATCTATCAAACGATATCATTTATTATCGTCAAGTAGTTCCTTGCTGGTTCATATATTTATTGTTCTTCAATTCCTTGGAAAATTCTTCGGCTCTTGTGACATTTATGTTGATATTGAGTGGTTTTGAGTGCCCACTTTGTCGATAGACACTTCAAAGGTTTAGAAATGAGTACGTCATTTAAATGCGGTTTTTTAGTTTTTACTAGTTTTTCTCTTACCAAGGCCGCCTCCATACAAGTTTATGGGTTTTGAAAACAATATAAAATTTAGAATTTGGTAGTCATAATATAAACATTCATGGCAACTGCCAGAAGTAGTGTTGTATAACCTATAAACTAATGCTTTCATTTATTGTATGTAAACATTGTAATTTCAATGAGCAAATATTTTTTTTTTCTTTATTTTACTATTGATTTGTCCTTTTTAATAATCTAGCAAATTTAACCCTTAATACAGCCAAAAATAGTAAGTAAACAAGTTCGAACATTTTTGATTTATTTTCAAAATCGCAACGCGCGATTTTACTGGCATAAAGGAGTTGACCGGTAGAGGATACTTAAATAATCAAATTTTTTATTAGAGTCATTAAACTTTTTTTATCTCAGGCGACCTTTACCTCTAAATATCTAGACAACGTGACACTATAGGGCACCCATATCTATCCGTTTAATCGCGCGCTGTGACTTTGAAATAAAATATTTAACTGCTGGATAGCTATGCCCTTTCTAAGTAATCTATCTTGAAGCACTATCAAGCAAAACAATAATAATATTATCTCATATTGTATACATATCATCAATAAATTTCATTAACCACAAAATTATTTATTTAAACTTTATGTACAATAGTGGTACATGGGCGCACTTAATACATCAAGGCGTCGGCATTCGTTTCATTATGTCTTTTAATAAACAATACTTTTAACTACAATAATACATTTTCATTTTTGTAATTAAAATTTAATGTGGCTAAAAAATTTTATGAAACAGCATTCAATTTGACTCTGTCAAAAGAAATTTTAATTCCATCAGCATTAATGTGCTCGTACCCTAACTTTGCTAGAAAATAAACATTAAAATTCCCGACGGAGAGGTAGCGAGAGGTTCCCAACCGACATAAAATAGCCAGCTTAAATTATTTGCATCACAAAACTGGCCACCGTGCCCAACAACCCGCTGGGACCAAATGTGACCAAGAAATTATACTTTTGCATTAGCTAGCAGTTTCGCTTAGTTAGCCGACTACGCAAACTTTTCACATTTATTCCGGAAAGTTGGTCCATTCAGCTCCCGCATCTGGACTTTAGTCCCTACTCTACAACTAGATTTGATTGTACGCTCAACAGAACTGAAGTCAGGCTGGTATGAGCGACCGATGTAATTCGAATTAATGACGTAAAAGAACGATTCGACCGACAAATTTTGGGGAACTTTAGGGACTTCTATAGATTTTAATTATTTCCTCGAAATTGATTGGATGTATATCCCGAATTTGCGAGGATTTTCGTAAACCTGTTTTACAATACTTTTAAATGGTGGTGTAATTTTGAATTACCTATTATTTCCGTCGTACATCATACATATTTCTAAATATTTTTGCATTTTTTTTCAATAATGCCATAAAATTAAATGAAAAAAAAATCTGCAAAAGTTACTTGTTCCTTCTGATACCTCGACACATGCATTAAATTTAATTAATTCGACAAAGTCACGATAATTTATGTAAAACACCCTTACGCCAAAATATGACAACGTCGCATTTTCATAGTTTAAACATTAATGATTGATTTAAATAAAAATGATAAACTCGTACCTTTTAATGAAACTTAGAAACACGTATCGAGAGTCTAGTGTTAGTATTATCTTCGAAACTATTTATTTTTGGAACACTTCGTCTAGTACTTTTTGTATTACTTTTACATTTAGAATATAACCTTAAAGTTATGAGTTATCAAAAAGAATATATTGTAAAAGCCAAATATTACAGACTTATTTTCGAGTACAAATGTAAGTGGCAATAATATACATTTTTGCTTTTAAAGCACAAATGCTTGGCAAATAAAAATGATTTATTCCGGCTTTCACAGCCAGTGCTACACTTAAATTAACAAAACGGTTTCGCGCTAAGACATAAAATACGAACTGCGATTTGTTATATTTAATCAAATGTTGTTTCCAACATTGGCTGCCAGAGGAGGCCAACAAATCATTACGAAACAATATCCAATTATATTTGTCAAGTTCAGTAGTTGCGTTAAATAACAAGTAATTACCGACGTCTCTGGCTGTAGGCCAAGGGGCATGGTGCCAATGCCCCGAGCAACCTGTTGACTTGCGAATTGGAAAACATTGTTTATAAAACGCAAGGAAAGGTGAAACCTGCTATAAACTACATTTGCAACCCCGGTCGATGACCTTTCGAGACCCCCGGCTTAGAATTAGCAAGTTTATGGAATCAACTGTTCGTAATGCCGTAGACGTTGAAACGTTTGAAGCCGTAAAAGTAAGAAATATTTTTATAAGACCTGTAAGAAGGTAAAGTTTGTTGTGATACGAAAGTTTATCGTTTGATTGGATCTAAATGTGATCCAGTTTCTGAAATAAAATTCACAGTTTATGTCACTGACCTGAACGTGATACGGTGCCACCTTCTCCTCGCCTTTGATCTCTACGTTGATGTGCAGCCTGATGGCTCCGGATACTGCTGACTTGTCTGTTCTCTTCTCCAGGTTGTACCAGACGTCCATCTCACCTGACAGGGTTCGTACCTATGAATATAATTATGATGAATTGGTTTCTTTTAGCAACACAACATTACATTGGGACAGTTACAAAACCTGATTCAGTGGTTTACGATTCCCTAAATTTGTCCTCTGTTTTATTCATATTTGCTATGTATAACATGGCTATGACATAGTTTCCTTTCATAAAAAGATCAAAGAAGTAATATAAACAAACACCGATTCCGCCACAAGGGATAAAATAGCAACAAATTATTCCACCTTATAAATATTTATTACCTATGAGACTAGACGCGGCCCGGGCTTTTATCATCGTTCACTTGTCATGAATTTGACAAGACTATAATAATAATAATAATAATAATTAATAAAAAGATCTTGTTTACCTCGATGATTGTTTGGCCCAAGAAATCGTCAGATTCTCTTGTTAATTTCTGACGCAGTTTTGATTTTAAGTCATTGTCTTCATCCCATACTCTCACTTTGATCCGATCAGACGAATTATGACACTCGCTGAAAAAAAAGAACTTACCCTGTACTAAGAACTTATAGACATGAAGGAAAATCGTTAAATCAGCTCTTTTATGTTCTTTCGGTACATTATGAATATTATAAGTTTATACTTACAAGTAAAACTTCTCATTCCACACCGGGTTCAATTCCTGAGGCATAGTTCTTGTCCTTTTCTTCACTTTGCTTACTTGGACGGTAACATAGGGGTCTGAAGTTCCACTCTTATCTTTCGCGATGAGGCCTTGAGCACAAATAACTGCCCGTGAAGGGCCAATTTAGTATGTCATAATCACAATATGAGACAAAAATTTGAATAAGTAATAAAAAGTTTACATACTAAAAATACAACTATTTTAGCAGGGCCTCATAAAGAGGAAATTTTCCCAAAAAGTAAATTGCTTACAGAAATAATATTTCAAATATACCGCTTCAGTGGGTCTCTGCGTTTACTAAGAATAATATAGCAGACTGTTCCAAAACCCTCCGGTTCGGTTGAATAGTTGCCAGCGTATTTCTGGTAAATCTTTCGAAAGTAATATACATTCATATTCATGGTGGTTTTATAACTACTTAATACATGTTTTCATGAAATGTTACTCTACGCAATGTACTAATATTACATTACGCTCAGATTCTTCGCCACGAAGCATTATTAGCATAATATAAAGCTAGCCTCAACTCACACTAAGAGATAACCTTACCAAGCTATCTGCTACCTTACTTACCAAATAGACATTCTGTGCTAGAATCTCTTGAAAATCTATAAACAGGGTTTCGTGTGGTCTGAACGGGTCGGGGTCAAAGAAGACACTAGCATCAAACTACCAAACTTTTTATCTATGCCCAAATTCGATTTCTAAAACAAGTTGAACATAGCGCCTACATTATCGCAACTTCTAATGCAAACTTCGACCAAGAAGAAAGTTTCAAAGAAGAAGTATAAAGATATGCGCGGGAATCAAGTCTAATGGTATTGGAATTTTCACGAATCGAAAAGTTATTGGCAGTAAGAGAGGTAGAAATTTCGGGATAATTGGGGTCCTTCATTCGGCATGCTATAATTTCTTCTAAAATTTCATTCACTTACAAACGACTACTGAAGTATAGTTTCTATCATCCTCGCACTGGAAATTAAACAGGTTAATGTTCGTGAAGTGAAGTACCGTTCGTGTTACTGTGAACGAGCTTTGACAATCCATTTATAATTGTAACATTTATTGTTAATTTGTGACTCTCATGCAATTTGTGTCAATTTAGCAGACGTGCTGCCGAGTTGTGGTTTTGCAATCATTATAAATGAACGTGGTTTGAATCGTGTCGTTTCAGTGTTCAGGGAGTATAAAATTTGTGTGCGTGATAAGAATAACTGAGTTTATTTCATCAGCAGAGTTGATGAAGTGTTATAGATTCGTGGAATTTCCTTTGTGTTAATGATTAAATAAAGCTACGTTTTATCGATGGAAGTGATTAGAGGCGGTGCATTAACGACCGTGATTTTTCGGGTAAGTATTTGAAGTATAGATATGCAATAGAGTTCTTTTTTGATATCTGCTGAAGCTGTGGCTTACAGTTACTAAAGCATTTACTTTTTTCAACTTAGCATATTTTACTGTCTCACTTTACAACGCTATTACGCTATTTTTATAATGATACGAAAATCATAATTGGAAGCAGATATCAAAAACAAGGGAAAAGAGAATTCAGGCGAAGAGTCTCTCTAATAGGATCAAAATTGCGAGCGTGCGGTTCGTAGCCGCAAAAGACCACCGCAAACCTGTAATGGCGATCTTGCAAGACCACTTTGATGTTCCTTCTATAGTGACTTGCTTGGCCTGTTCTAGACTGTCAATGTGAGTGTCTGGGTCGACGTTAAAAGTCCGCCTGGCCGCCACATGAAACGAAAGATTGAATACAATTTAGTGTTGTGTTTGTATTGTGTTTTTATGCCTTTTGATGTATTCGCCTCCGCTGGTAGGTACCTAGATCCTAGAGGAGAACATTTAGTACAAACACTGTACGTCAATCGAACCTGTGATGGCGATCTTCGCGCTCCATTTGGATGTACCATCGAGGACTGATTGCTTCACCGTGCTCATGTGCGCCGCGTGAGGGTCCCCTTCGATGCTGAACACGCGTCTGTCACATACACACTCGTGTCAGCGATTGCTTTCCGATATTTTCAATTCACTCAATGGTATTTTATATGATATTAAATGTTACTTTTCATGACATTGTCAGAAACAGCTCTTTTACAAGCGATTCTCTGTTAGATAAAATGGATTTCAAAGGGGGTGTTATTTTCGTGCAGTTTAGCGATTGCAAGTTTATGTGATTATTTTATTTCAGCTATGTGACACTAGGCAAAATGGTGATTAGGTTTATTATAGTTAAGATAAATATAAAATCGTATACCTGGATCCGACCCATTTAAAGCAAATCGCCGAACAAAGTTTGGAATTTTAAACATTAACGTTAGTCAAAATTGGAAGTGTCATTACCTGATCAGTTCGAAAATCTCGGGTTTGTCTCGTTCACGCTGTTTCATTCTTTCCTTCATAGCTGTGATGATGGAATTAGCTTTATCTTCAGCGCCATGTTTGGAAGACTTTTCGGCCGCCCCTGCGAAACACACTGATCAGGCGGTGCCAACATAGTTCTCGTTCGTTGCGGGATGCGCCGGGACGGCCCCCCGCCCCGCGCCCACACCCGCTACGACCACTCTTGGCCTCAACCTGACAAGAATCCAACTTCGATATGTAAATTGCACAAAGTTTATGTATGTCAGATCTGATCAGGTCGTCGACGTCGAGCGGCGCCGGCCGGAGCGGATCTGAGCACGGCGCCTGGTAAACAAAACTCAATACAGTTCAACGCTTTCAAAACTTTTTCAGGATTATTATTGGCAGCTTATTAATATTATCATGGGTAGGTAGGACGGCACAGTAGGTACCAACAAGCTGCCAAGTATCTCCAGGAGGCGTTAGAACTGCATCGCTTACTAAACACCCTCTGTATTTGTATGTATCAGTATTATTGTTTGTTCGTCCATTTACCATATTTTTAAACGATTTCGCAACAGTAATTTATTTACAAATCGATACTTTAATCATTTAAAGCGCTGAACATTTTCAGGGATAGAAGTGAAAACATAAAGATAGTAAAATTAATACAGAAACGTGGAACTCTAGAAATCAAAATATGTAAAATAAAATAAACTAAAGGACCACATATAATATAGAAGTGGACAGACACTGGATTGCGTGCACACATTGCTAACAGGCACATCGTAACAACACGTTGCATTTGTCGGATTTGTTTGGGCGTTCGTGTTCATGAAGCTTCTAAACCGATTTGTAAGAAAAACGGTGTGTAAGATAGTGTAAAATGTAAAGTAGGGTAAAGAACAGTACATAACATAAGTAATTTAGTTTAATAGGGCTTTAACAAGTTTCGGCGCTGGGCGGGGCAACCCGAAAGGAACTAACAGATAACAGGACCGGAACCCTATTTACGTGAGCTACATGTCCACACTTCGAAAACATTGAATATCAAAATGATGTAATTAATACACAGCACAATATACCTACAGAAAGAAATAAATTACAAAACAATAAAGAAAGAAATATAATTCATATACTTACGTCAGCAAAATAAGATAAAATCATTCCAATATCTTAAATCATATAGAATTAAGAATACTAAAATCAAAGTCAAAATAATTAATAACCATATTCAAATTATAAATTTTTATGAATTCAAATTTTAATTTCAAAGTGTAGACTAGAAATGAACATGGCGTGCAGTCGATGATCTCTATTTGGTTAAAAAATAAATTGTCCGTAAACGCGGTTACCTAACGACTGCTCGCCTACATGATCGTGCAATGTCAATCTATAACCGGCGAATAATAAAATTTGGAATATAATATTATCTGTGTATCTCACCGATAGCCATGCACACCGATTAAGCAATGGTCAAATCATCAATTGGGAAGGGAAAACACATCATGCTATTTTCATTATATGAGGTCGGAGTAAACATGAAGAATAAGGGAGATAACGAAACACCACAGAAACATAATTACAACAACGATAAAAATGATAAAGAAATGTATTATTCCTATGATTGCGTGAATCCTGGTGATGTCGCTAGTTGTGTCTTTCTGGCGAATGGTCCTAGCTGTGTTCTCGAACGTGAAGAATGTTTGATCACTGATGTATAGCGATCGATACATGCAAAAATTTTAACACATGCATATCAACCGAACTATTAATGGCAGTTAATTTTACTACAACGACATTCTGGATTTTGATTATCATTTTATTACCTTTAACACAGAGATCACCTAGAGAGCGGAATCTATCAAATTAAGTAAACATCTAGTAGACTTATATTAACATTTAGACATAAAAGAGCGGCAGTTCAGGATACTCATAAATATTATAATCATCAAAATCTGAACGGAGAAATTAAACCGTCAAACGCTAGAAGACGATCTGAGATATAACGAACAATGGCCATAATTTACAAAACTGATTTCAAACAAATAGATAACTCGCCTTTAGGATGATAAATCTATGAGTCACCATTATATATCCAGTATAGACTTGATCAAAGTGCGGGCACAAAGGTCATAACTCTCGACAAGACTTGCTCTCCATTAAGTACCATTGAAACTCTCTCTGTGTGGGAGAGTTGTGGACTAACTCTCGTTTCCGACTTATGTAACAACATCGCTCATACCCCGATTTCAATTTTCATCTCAAAATCATTCATTTTAATCGCTTTCAGTCGTAATCTGAACACCAATAAAATGTAGAACTCGAATTGTTCTGCCGTTTTTGGATAACAAAGGATTCACGTTAAATCCAAATAAAGCAGTAAATCTAGAGGCTTCAAAGACCTCACAATCTAGACTAACTTAATAGAAGACGAATGCCTCAACATTACGTCAAAAATAATTAAATTACATAAAGCGGAACGGTTCAAGCTTTCCCTGAATCATGCTCAGCTTTGAGCGCTTTAGGTACAATGTTCTTAGAGACTGTGCATTAAATATTGATTTTCTACTGCGACGTTGTGTATCCAAAGATCTTGTCTACAACGAGTGACCCGTCAAGTGCTTCTTGACTCACTTGAGTTTAATAAGGAGGGAACTGCGCTTCCCAGCCAACTCTAAAAACCTAAACATTTCATGTTTCTCGAACGTTTATAAAGCTATCTTTGAAGTGACGCTCTTTAAGATTTAGATTAGATTTTTTAATCACAAAAGTTTTGGTAATCGATGTTTTGTGATTAAAAACTGTACAGTGATTTTATATATATTGTGGGCAGCAAGTAAGAGAATTATTACTGTATGATAATATCAAAATTTGAAACTTGGCATTTAGCAAAAAATAAAAGGATGTTCTCGTACTTGCTAACACTGAATCGGGGGTAAACAACATTGAAATTATAGGAATTCGTTCCATTCTTAAATAACGGTGTTTTATACCTGAAATCAATTGAAATTGTGTAGAATAAATTGGTTTATCACTTTGCAAGGTAATGAAACAAATCCCTTTCACTTAAATTACAAATACCCATAGACCACCACAGGGCTCCACTTACTCTGGAGGCAGTCAGCATTGAGCAAATCCTTGCACTTTTCGTGACACTTGACACCACATTCAGTGCACCTGACACCTTGCCTGGCAATGCCCCAAAGAAGTCCTTCGCACTCGTAACAGTAAGTGGGTGACGTCGCCGTCCATAGAACGAAGTTGTGTGGCGTGGTTGATGAGATCGGGTAGATGAGCGCTTGCAACGTCTTCTTGTATACATGCATTTTCTGGAAGACACTTATTTTTCAAAAATGGATTGCTTAAATCTCATTGTTAGAATACATTCATATTTATATATACCTTTGAAAAATAGTAAGTAATTTGAACTCACCAGCTCTTCGTCATTCAACGTAGCCCGATGCACAGCTGACGTCAAACCTGCATTCCTCTTCGTAGCAGCCATTGTCTAAACAGCAGAGAATATATGAGCAAAGAGCATTAACATCTCACTCCATCCTCAGTATGTATTGTCACTGAGTCTTATGTCTGCTATTACTAATCAAGCTTTGAATTGCCTACCTAACTACTATTTTGAAAATTTCTCTATTGTTAGAAATTGAGAATCTTTTTTTACCATTTGCAAGTTGAAGCTACTCATGCTTTGAAAAAAGCTGTTTTTTAAGCCTATCTTTTAAAAAACTGTTTCTACCATCTGGAAAATTTTGAGTAGTCCTTATACCGATGAAAAATTCTTTTGATAATACAAAAAAATAATTGTAGGTGCGTGTAAAGTTAAAATGTGTGTGTGTGAGAGTCGGTACAACACTGAAAAAGTATTATATTTGAGGGATCATGTTAATTAATGTTGTGATGAAAAAGACTTTTCAGTCGCAAAAATAATATTTGCTGTGATATTGAAGCTTCGCAATGAAAACGAAATCAGCAAGCACGTGCATGTTCCCAGTGTGGAATTCAATTTTCTTTTTTATTATTCATTTATGTATGCTGTGATGGTGTTATGCAATCGTTGGATGTATAACAATATTATGTAGCTTTACCTTTTATACTTAACCAACATCTGAAACATTATATCTAAAGCAGAAACATGCAGAGGCCAAATTAAATTAAATCAAATTTCAATGCAAGCACACTATGTACAGTGAGAGAAAAGAGAAAAATTTTGATACAAGATTGCTGACCAAAATTTTGTCTTTCCACCGTCGATCAGAACTGCATGCATAGAAAAGAAGTGTTATTGGGATAGAAATACCTTGAGAACCTGCAGGTCCGTGGTAAGGGGGTAAAATGCAATGATATTATTAATTTTTATCAGGAATAAGAGTCGTTCATTCGGTGACTATGGTTCCGCTACCGTAGTTTTAGCTCCGGTGACCCCTAATTTATCTTTAACACGGTACAGTAAGGGTTGGGTTGGTATCTAAGAATAGGTTTAAGGCCATCTAAGTAGTAAAGATCAGAAGGAAAAACACAATACAGGTAACATTGAGACATCAATGAAGAGAGAAGGGATCAAATAGGCCTCTTTTTTGTTTTTTTTTTCAATTTGAACAACAAATGGGGAGAATTTAAAAAAACAATATTTAGTTAAGTTTAAGCTCGAACTGTTAATAAATGTAATGTTTTACCTGAGGCATGACACATTTTACGATTTATAAGGCAACTTCCTGAGTTGTAAAATTTAAAAATTATCCAAGGTCATATTCAACGACGGCAATGCAATTTTCTTTAACGATCTCCCCATAAATTGCTCAAGACACATAATATGGAAATTCCGTGTAGAAGAAAACATTTATTACGCGCCTAATATTACTAAGCTTCAGGAAGCGTACGTCGATGCGAGCTGTAAACATTTACGACCAGTTTCAAATATCTACCTTCCATTACCCTGGTAACAGATAAAGGCTTATTATGCTTAGATAGCCCTTTTGTAATAGCTTCAAGTCAATATCAAGATAGCGAATTGAAACCGGCCCGAGAGAAAGATAGCTGACTTCCATCGGATTCGTAATAATAGAGATAGGTTTATGTCGATAAGAAAAAAATCGAATGTTACTAGTACTTACAAGTTCTGAGACAAGGGGGATCGATTTCCTTCTGGGCCTAATGTCCGGCATGCTGTCAATGTTACTGTAGAACGGGTTTTCGTTTCCTGGTGGCCTATGAACACGATTTAGTTAGGCTTGATTAGTTTAGAGTAAGTGTACATACCATCTCTTGTAAAATTTCTTGTGTGTTAAAAACTTAAGCAGAATAATTATAAGCTTATCACATTCCAATTTCATCTATTATTTTTAGATCGATTGACAAAAAAAAATTGCAGTTAAAATTAATATATTCTGTTCACATACCCATTTCCTCGTTGTTCGTTGAAGCCAGCGGAGCCATTCTAAAAAAAAAAAAAAAACAATTAATAAAACAAAATTAAAATTAAAATAAAAAGCTAACAATTCTTTATTAAAAACGTATAACCAAAAATACATTAATAATCATTTTGATTAATTTTCTATGACAAACTATCTAGTCTTGATATATTTAAGAGACCAACATTATATTTATTTTTATTTTTTCATAAATAATGTCCATTCGATAAAGTGAAACGTCTTTTCCATATATTTTAAATGAGAAGTCCCGAAAACAAATGTATATTCAACTATGATTGATAGGTTACTGATACTGAGTTGCTAGGTGTCGCAAATGAAAATTTAATATTTTCAACTCATTATTATGTCTTCTTATGTGAAATTGTCAAGATATGTGTCATAGAAACTTAATCGAACATTTTCAACACTTATGATAAAATAACTTACATGGAGAATTAACCTGACGATAAAACACAGTTAATAGTACAGTTAACAATAGTAATAATGCTTGGGCAGTTTATGACTCTTATGATATCTTCATCTGTAACCTTGAAACAATCACTGAATGTCGAAGTGTGAAAAGGACCAAAGAAGTTTTCGAAGCCTAAAATTAAATTGTCCCAACTAAAAACAAGGTGTAGACAGGCAATACCCGCAAACTTAATGATTAAAATTTTGCTAAAAATGACTTATTTTGCCCATAATAATTATAATTATTATAATTCTACGCAATATCATTCAACATCTAAAACTTTCCGCTAAATATGTTTATTACATAAAGTGCCAGCTATATTTTTATGTAAGTGTAAATAGCTATACGAATACCTAAGCCGTGTGACATCTAGTAAATACGTTACGATGTATATTATGTATTAAATTCTAATATGATTATTTATATAAATCACTCGATTGAAACATTTAGGTAACAATGGTAGTGAAATGTCTTCAAAAATAGAGAGGGGAATATAAACTAGTCACTATTGGTATTTTGGAAGAAATAATTTTATCTATTTTAACTCGACTACGGCTAGACGTAAATATATTAATTTATGATTTCTCATTCATATGTAGTGATGTAGATATGTGTGTTATCGTTGCCAGACACGCGATATTACTAAATTAAATATAAGATTCCAGATGAAAAAGAATATGAAATCAATATTTTGCTGCGCCCTCGTTTCATTTTGAGTTCAAAGGCAGATAGCTTGACAGAGAAAGCAAATTGTCTGGACAGGGCAACCATCATTGAATGCGTTTCCTTAGTGTAAACCTTTTACTGTAGTAAATATAGTTTTATCTAGTAACATAAGCCGTAGCCGAGTATTTATATTGCTTATCATTTTGAGTAAGTACTCATACTATACTGTTTAGTAAATAGTGAATATGTATTTATGACTGAGAAATGTTTCTTATATCGATACTCTATAAATAAAAGGAACATCTTTCTCCTGATATGAGATGATATGACCATGAATGAATTTTGTACGACAAAATGCTTCCCAAGCCGATACATGGATGAATTTAATTATAGACAGCAAATTCATTAATATAACACTAACTTTATCAAATAATATATATCAAGCAACAAACACATATTTATAATACTGAGTATATAATTGTAGTAAAGATTATCATTGATCATGTTTCTAAGTATAAATATCGTCAAGCAAACCTTTATTAAAAATTGTATAATTGTTTGGTTGAATATCATCTTAAGCTTTATGTAAAATCCTTTAATACATATAGAAAGTTCTTAGTACCCTATTGCGTTGGTTATACCTAATTATTGCCTCAATTAAATAGAAAGAGCGTCAATAGTAAGTAAATATCATATAAGTATAATATTGTATATACGAGCACCCTATTCTATGCATTCAAATACATATTTAGCAGTACATGGAGAAAAAGAAACTGGTTGAAATATTTCTCACAACCGCAGTTAGTTGTTAGGTCAAAACTACCTAAAACAACGTCAAAATAAAATATTAAAACAGAGCCCTGCTTTCGGGGAAATTGAAGTATAGTTACTAGTGTAATGTTTCACTAAAAGTTGTTTAAAATGGACGACTATAAATAACAATTACACGTTCTACTTGCTAATCTATGTTATAGATATATAATGTAACGAGTAACTTCATTTGTATTGGAGTTGTAAAGCGGGTTAGTAATATTAGCAATGGCTTGATTATATCAGTCTAACTATAATATTTATTTCAAATAACCATGGAAGTAACCTGCAGCTTATAAAATAGTCTAAACAGCTTATATTTAACTCTTAACTCTAATTTCATGAAACTTTTGCATAAGATAACTTACACCTGCGCTGACTTTGTCTTTTTCTGCGAGCGGCGTGGTGGCTGCTGGCGTTTCAGACGTCTTCTCTTCCGCCTTCCGGTCTTTCAATGCTTTCAAGAGCTTCCATTTACTCCCAACAGGAGCGTCCTGCTGAGGCGGAGGCTCTTCAAGAGGAAGAGAATCCTGATGAATTTGTGGCATATCATAGTCATCATCCAGTTCGTCACCACTTTGAACTGGACTGTCGGGTCCAGAAGTTTCACCTGAACCAGAATCTTCAAATGACTTGTCGTCATCAGATTCTCTATCTTGAATATCATCTATTGTTTCTTCGATTACTGGGAAAGTTGTTATATCTTTCCAAGTATCTTTAACTGGAGATTCATCATACTTTTGTTTGGTTGTAGCTGTCTTTAGTTTAAGTTCCCTAAGCACAAACGACATTTTTTCTTTTAGATATTCACTCGAATCTTCGTCTGTCTCTTCGATTTCGGGCACTTCCGGAACGGTTAGTTGCCGCTCAGCCTCTATCTGAGATTGATGCTCCATTTGTTCTAATTTCCTTAGTTCATAACAATACCACTCATCGTCAGAATCGATACTGTCTTCAGTACTCTGTCGCCTAGATGACACTCGGGAACCACTCCTCCAGGAATGGGTACTCCTGCTGTCGTCATCGTCGTGTTTATTTGGTATTTCCAAGCTTTGCTGATGTCGGGGTTGAAACTTGTTTGGTAGGCCCCGAGAACTCTGTATGGATGGACTCCTTTCTGGTAAATTGTTAGAGTCTTCACTTAGTGATAATGTGTTGTTTACCACTTCGGGTGGACTTGGTTTACGACTTCTCTTTTCTTTTTGTTGATTCACAAATTCTTCGTTTATTTCTTCTTGTTGCTCTACCTCCCCTTTTGGAGGAGAAATATCGTTTATATTCTCATCTGAGACTGATGTTGACTTACGCAGACGATATTTGCCTAAAGCTCTCGAAACCGCAAATTCTTGTGAACTTCCACTGTACGATTTATTGCTTTCACTTAATCCTTCATCAGAAACGTTTGATGACTTTTTCACATCACCAATAGTTGCAAAAAGAGAGCCAGGAGACTGGTTATCGCCTTTTTCATCTTCTTCAAATAAGTCGACATTGGATATATCTGTGTCAATATCCAATTTCTCTAACTTTGGTATATTGTCTTTTTTCATTTGACTAACACGTGCAAAATGAAAGTCGATATCATCACTTTTATCTCTTGGCATAACATTACTAGCTGCTGTTAACTTTTCAGGTTCTTCTATAATACATTCAGTGTCATCGTCACGAAATTCTATTGCTTGTTCTTGTATTCGTTCTTGAATCATTTGCTGTTGTTCTACTATATCTTGATTGTTTATCTTTCTTTTAGGTTTAGATGCTACTTTTGGAAACATGCTGCCTTCATGTGTCGAGTCCGAAAATACACTATCACTATCCTCTGACTGAGCACTAGATCGACCTCCAGACCACTCCGTTTCTGATGTCTCTGGGTCAGACAATGATTGATGACTGGCTTGTTGCTTTCGTCTTGCTTTTTGTAGCAAACCAGACATTGAAGCCACCAAATGATATTTCTTTTTCCTTCTCTGTGCAGATAATATTCTCTCTTTCAATGATTTCTCTTGCTGTGGTTGTTCCACTGTATCGACACCAGAAGGTAATGAGTGAGATCTATGTTTTTTAGGCAAATGCAAATCAGGGAGCCAGTGACTCATTGATGACATAGCGGACTTTAGTGATGAAGTCCGTTTCGGTTTTTTGGGCTGTTTATCTTGAGCCTTGCCTTTATAGTTATTGGATATCGATAAATAGCCTGACTCAGATACAAGTATACCACTTGACTCAACATACTGCTCCTTTCTCGTTTTATTGTGTTCAGGTGCAGCTTGTTTGTCAAAGCCTTGATTTTCATACATTACGTTACCATTTCGTTGATCGTATTGTTGTTGTTTAAAATATTCTTGTTGTAGTTGATTTTGAAATTGTTTTCTTTCAGTTATACTTAACGAATGTGATTTCAAGCTCGATGTTTCCATTGAACTGGTCGGAGATCTACTGCCACCTTGCCACGAGATCTGATCTTCTAAAGATGTTCTTTTTGGTGAATCGTACCTAGTTGATGTTGGGTAATAAGAGAGAGCATCAGTGAGATTGCCGGGAGGATATCCAGCACGATGCCCTTTATATCCGTTTTGGTAAAAGTGTGGATCATTCGCGCCCATCGTATTGGCCCTAGTCAGGGGTCGTTTGTTAGCATTTGCCGCTGACATGACGACAGTTTGTGCATGATAACTAGGTTCCGGTGGATAAGAATCCACTGCGGGCCTCGCAACAGACTCAGAAATTTCATTTCTATCTAATAATTCGGAAAAACTCCTATCTTCAGACAACATTCCTCTCGGAGTACTATACACAGTTGTGAATATTGGTTGCCTATTTCCAGCTACGGAATATATTGAAGGGGCTTCGTTGCCGTAATAATATTCTCCAATATTGCTTATTTGAGTCATTTGATCTGTTACTGAATATGGAATATCGCTTTTCATGTAATCACTATCCACTTTTCCCTGCAATTTACTCAAATCTCGGGAGCTAATTTCTTTTGTTATAAGATCTGTCTTTCGTAAGTTGTAATCGCTCTTCAAGTTTGTCCCTTCATAAAGATAAGAATCTACAAGCGTTTCTATGTATGGTTTTGGCTCGACCTCATACGACATTCTTTGTATTGGTTGCGGGGAAGGATCTCTCATTTTATGAGAATCGTGACTTCCATGTGTAATTCTTCCCGTTTTAGGGGAACCAGGACTTTTTTCCAAACTCGACCATCCACTCATAGACGATAACCCTGAATCAGATTTTGCAGCAACAATATTTGCTGAATCCCTCTTTACATGTTTAGGTGAAGTTTTTGGTGACTTTGGAGATCTTGGACTTAAACGCATACCATCATGGGGCATAGCGCTATTTGTAGATAACATTGGTTGATGAGCAACCAGTTCGTTATTATTCTCTATTGATGGAAACCCATCTGTCCCGTTTGGTGGAGCCGGTGGTGGCGGACTTGGAGATTTTCTTAGCCTGTTATCTTCATAACTTAATTCATTAGTACTAGGTCCGTTGTATATTTCGTGAATTGACATGGGAGAGAGTTGTTCGGAACCACCTGATTTATAAATCTCGTTTAAAGGCTGAGATAGGCCTTTGTTAGAAAAATAATTTTGTCTGGAAGTGTCTGTTATTTGATACGGAGAACTATATTCGAATCTTTCCCTTGAAAGAGCACTAGGTGATTTAGATGCTTTAGCTGCATTTATTTCAGCATTAGCTACAGCCGAACTATAGGCTAGACGCCCAGTAACAGTCGTATAAGGTTCTGTAGTAGTTCTCTCTGGTACAAACTTTCGACGAGGAGATAAAGTTGGAGGCAAATAATCTATTGCTCTATCTGTCACATTATCAGTTAGTGACAACCTTGATGGTGATTTCTCTCTAACGATAGATTCTTTAGGCGCTGTCAACATAAAATCGTCAAAGCTTTTCATCATGTCGTTAATGGCCCAATTGTCTCCACCTGAATAAACGCTTTTTAGTTGTTCATTGATAATATTGCCATCCTCAACCAGTGCCTTTGCTTCAATTTCCCTGTCATGTTTTGATAGTTTTGTTTCAGGACTAAGAAGCCTCGTTTTCAAGTCTTTTAACTCTCTGGAATCTTTGTGTAATTGGGTTGTCAATCTATCTAATTCATGTAATTTATCTACTGTAATTTGATCTATTGTACTTAAAGCAGACAAATGTACCAAATCTCTTTCGCTAATTACAGGTCCACCTTTTAATCCGCAGTAATCTTTATAGTCGGACGAACTGTATATTTGTCTAGAGCTGGTTGGCATCATTTCAATATCTGGTTCTTCTGGAGCTTCCCAAATCATATCTAATTGTGATGGTGGTCTAGACGTTTCATCGCAAACTAAATCGTCACGATAAGCTTGATTTAAGCTCTTATAAAATGCTTCGTTAGATTCCATTATCTCCTCTTGATGGTCTAATAATACTGAACTTCGTCCAATATCCAAGCCTTCTTCTATGCCATCTTCGACAGTACCGTTTCCTAATATTTCTCTGATCACTTCTAACCGAGTGATAGGATCTCTGGCACTGACAGTTCGGCATGTGTAAAAGTCCAGTAACGTAGATATCACACCCTGTTGATCGGCGAGCAACGTCTCCAATCTTTCAAGCCGTTCCCACATCCTGACATATTCTTGGCTGAGCAGATCGAGCGCTCGCCAAGCGTATTTGAGTTCTGTTTCGAGAATATTGAGACGTGTGCCGAGGCGTTCCATGTAGTCGCTGATGATGTAGTCGCCGGAGTAGGGGGGCAGGTCGGGAGGAAGAGCGAGGGAGCCGCAGTCGTCCATATCGACCTCTGCAACCCCATTCCCGCCGTCCTCGCTTTCCTCCATCCCGCCGCTTGCGCCTGCCCCAGCATTGTCGTGGATATCGCGCATCATCTTCGGATCGGACAGTGGGTTTTACATAACATTTTGCACTATGAGTCATCCCATATCGTTTTATTGTTCACACTTTCGACTTGAAACAGTCCTGTGCCACTGACAGTCCTCACTAAAGTCATTTTATCACACTGAATGTTCAACACGTCATATTTTTTAAAGTTCACTTTCTAAATCTATTAATATCTGTTTTCAACACTTTTAAAATGTATACTTTGTACTTCGACGGAATGAAATTGATAATTAGTTTACATCAAAAATATACTTTGAGTTACACTTATCACTTTACTGCAACAAGAAAGATTTTCGTTAGCGGGTGTCGGGCTCCACTGGTTTGGGCATAAGACGGCTTATGTGCACACCAGTGGGTGGGGGGCAAAGGAATACCTCGGTGGAACATGTAAACTTTGTAGCCTACGCGACCCAATTTTCTTGACGGAAATGTTAAAATATATTATGGTCGAGTTTTCCTTAAAGAAAGTTTACATATTCCTGTGTGAGGCAGCTAAGCGGTTCGTATTTGATTCCACATGAGCAAATGCACCTCAGAGGTGGAAGGCGTCGCTCGGCTAGGAAAGGAAATAGGATGAACCGCAAGGAAATTAGAGCCGAGTCCCACCACCGCTTCGCTTAAATATACCGTAGGGTTTTTATTGGATTAGGACAGTTCCATTGTGACAAGTGGTAAACAAAACTCCAAAATATGTGTTGCCTAGATTTATGTGTATTTACGCTACAAGAAAGCCACGTTTTCCTCCACACAAACTAAATAAATGAAGAACGTCTATAGGGCAATACGTGACTAGACCACTAAGAAGGAATGCCTTTGATACCACATAGAGGAATATTTGCGGGAGCGTGTATATATATTACGCACAATACCTACGTCTATCTAAACAATGTGCGTCGACGTTTTTTCATATGATAAATACTTTATCCAAGAAATATTCCTATAAGTCTTTATGTCCGATATTATGTACGCAAACATCACATACCGTCCTTCGTGTGTTTTCATTTTATTAAATACCGCTATCTTAGTTATGTGACGTAAGTATATCAACGATGTTCTAATTCTCGTGGGTTCATCATTCCGTTTATTACCAAGAGAATATTGTTTTTGATGAAGTTATATGGAGGAGCGTTTTATGACTTTTATTAAAACCTAACACTATTATTTTTTCAAAATCTTTGATAAATTCCTATAGCATTTTTGATGAAAAATTATTAGTTTGCAAAAGAGATAGGGTGTCTTTTCAATAAACTAATGACTTTTTCCGTATCAAAGGACACTCCAAAACCAAGGGAGCTTCCAAGTCGTTAGTCCCATCTATATAGGTACTGATAAAAATGGTCCTACGATCCAATAAACAATAATGCCTTATCGATAGGACGGGGTGTTTTGATTTCTTTACACTTAGAGTTGTTCAAGAATATCGGTTTCCGATATCGGAAGAATGTTGTTTTTCTTTGTAGCGTTTCTAAAGGCCTATTTAAGTTACGAAGTCACTTAGATAATGGAATGGAAAAAGTGTTTATGTGTAAGAGAATCAAATCTGATAATTTTTACAAAAAAAACATGACTTCTTTGGTTTCTAAACTAAAATGAAATGAAAACTTTACGTTACAGCAATTAGCTTCTTAAACCACTTTTTCCATTTCATCGCAATCCTCATTTGCATTTTTTTATTTAAAATTACTAACAAACGCACTTAACACCGCGAGGAACATTCACTTAGCAACTTGGAAGGACATTCCGAAACTAGAAGATCGCTAAAATAAACCCCGATTCAAGAAACGACCTTTAGGACCGTCAATGCAAAGTAATCGCCAACCGCTTGTCTTTCCTCTCACGGGAGCAAGCTAAATTAGTAGCGATGGACCGACACAACGTAAAGCCGGTTGGCAATCACCAATTGAAATTGTTGGATATTCTCCAAAATCTACCAAGGAACTTTTGCTGTACACTAATTGGATTTGTATACCTCGATCTATGGGAATCGTGAAAGAATTCCATTGGGAGTACTCTTTTACTGTTAATGTATATTCTACTATGTGCAAATTGAGTATCTTACCTAGTAAAATTTGTAGATACAAGGATGAAACTGTATTTATTTTGATTATCATTAATTTATTAGTTCTGTTTCTATCAATAAACCTGTCAGACTAAAAATATAGCTTTGCCTTTGCATTTCACATATGCAAAACTTCATAAAGCTACCGCCATCACAACACAGCAAAGAGGTTTAAGCTCACGTGAGAAATAATCCAATAATGATCAAAGGTACGATACTTCAACTTAAGTAGGCCATAAGGTTTGATGGACCTGCTAAAATTACTGAAAGTAACAAGCAACAATTCGGTAAGCCTCGATGCGTGCGATCAAAGTTTTGCCGATACTTGAAGTAATATTAGAAGTAAGAGTGCCTGCGAACGTTATGCACGTGAAGTATGTATCAAAATACATGTGGGGTTGATATTTCGGTTGTATGGCAGTCACGTGAGATCGTGGGATGCTAAAAACAATTATTGTCTCATATCTTTGTGCGTCTACTTCCCGTGGGTGCTGTTAAATGAGAATAAGGAAAATTGTTGCACTAAAACGATCTGTAATATGGTTACTCTGGACTAATAATATATTGACATGGCTCAGCTCCTTTTGAGTGAATTTATTCTTATATTAATCATGACCTAAATTATCATGACTAATTAACACAGCATGATTTGATTTATTAACAGCTTCAACAATACAATGTTCATTCACAAATAAACTAGGTTATTATTCAATCAAATCCGGAACTTCGTTTACACCACAACAAACCTGTCATGAAGTACGATACACAAAGGGTTGCTGAACGATTTTCGTACAGGTGCCTTTTCAATTTCAACCCTTACCGTGGTCACACATAAATCTTACATGTCAACCTTACACAGAATATATGAGACCGTGGCTCTATTAACTTTGGGTAAAAAATGTTGTTGAACGTGTTATTTTAAAAGAATATTCGGAAATGATGGCGTTAAAGATATTTCACAGTTTGCTTCTTTATTTATGGATTCAGGAATTTAGAGCACTCAGGAAATTCTCTCCGTTAAAGTGGAAAAAACGGTGAATATTTGAGTTAATCTTGCGACGGCAGTGCTCCATTCGAGGCACGACTAATCGTTCTAATGTCTTAGTGTCTAGAAGGAGTAGGTAAAATTAAATGAGATTATAAAGCTGTAAATTGAAAAAAAAGTAGGTGCGACAGTTTTATGTCATGTTTCTCTTTCTAATTCACCTGATACCTTAAAGTAGATACCAATTAATAGGTAAATGAATATGGTACTCTCAAAAAAACTATAAACCAGTAAAGATTAAAGATAAGGTGACAAAGTGCTAGCACTTTGCCATCATCCAGTTGTATAAAATTAGTTTCATGTTCATTGTTTTATTTTCTAAAGTTAGTCTGCATACTTATCGTGGTCACGGATAATCTGTTCAACCCACAAGCTTAATCCGCAAAGTTAGTTTTAGTTTTCGAATCCATTTAGTCTCGTCTAGTAATTAGTGTACACCGTTTTTGTGCTAAGCGAATTTACTAACTTATTGTTCGTGACAAAGTATCGTTTTAAAATTATTTTAAGCTTGAGAACTGTAATATTTAATATTTATACACTGTATTGAAATTTTTCTTACCGTTCTAGCAATATATACGTAAATACATATAATATAACTAAAATGAAATGTATTTATTAAAATTAGTGTCAAACCTGACACGAACTTATTTACCCCTAATAAATGGAAATACAATCAATATCTACCAGTGAACTCTATCTAAAAATGCCTTTTACTGTTTGCAACGAAGGCAAAAGAATCAACAAGCTGCATATTACATTCTTTTAAAAAAAAACGTCAATTCGAAGGCACAATACAATAAATCATAGGAGTCGCAAGCTAGTCCAGTTTCCAGCCACAAATGGAGTAGGGATTAATACGGCCAACGGTGCAGCTGTTGGCATTCGTTCAAACACGCCAGATGTTACTTCACGCTTGAATCGTGACTACTGGAACGATCTGGTATACTTCACACACAGATAATTTGGAAAAAATGAAGACAGTGATGTTAAATAAAGTCGTACTTGATGGGAAGGTTCCGAGTGATCACTATATTTGAAGAATAAGTAGAGCCAACGAAATAACCTAATTTGAAGATCAACAAGGCGATTGAAAGATCAGATGAAATGAAAGCTAAATATTGGCAATTTGTCAGGAATCAATTAAGTCTTAAGGAGCTGTTACTACTTTATGAGCCTAAAATCGTAGAAGAGACAGAAAATCACTTGCAAAAGGAGTTTCTAAGCACACACACAGACCAAGAACAAAACTTTGGCAACAGGCAAAACTAATCAACTCCCCAAAGATCATCTTATAAAGTTGGCAGCTTTAAAAGACGTTGCTTCCGTAGGTAATATTTCAGAAAACAGACTTGCAGAACAACTTAATCATTGCAGTGGCTGGAGATTATCAGCAACGCGCCAGGATGCAGTAGTTGGCATTCGTTCAAACGAAGCAGATGTCACGCTTTGCGCTCCAGATTGTCCGTTGTAGGAATGTTAAGAGCATATTTAATATAGCCGGTTTCTGGGGTGAGGTTGCTGTCATCTTTATTCGTGTTTTGTGAATGTAAAATGTTGTAGCTGAATGAAAAATGTTGTCCAAGGGGTATGTGCTACTACATACTTACATACTTTAAAAAATCGTAAGCTTTAGAATTGCCTGTTTCAACGAAAAATGAAATCTGACAATAAGAATGGAATAATATTCTGGCTTTCTGGTTTTTAAACAGAAAATATATTTCGAGTGAAATCGTACCTGCCTTCGTATCCTAATAACAATGCATTTTAAATTCCATAAATATTATAAAAACCTTTGTTTAAGTTTAGGTACCAGCGAAAATAAAACAGTATTGATTTAGTGAGTGCGTACTACAAAGGCGTCAGTCAGTACACAAATTGAATAAATTATCACCAGTACTTGTAAAGGGCGCTTTATCGACCTTAAGATCGTATTTCAAGGTTAGAGAAGTAGTATTAAATGTTCAATATTTTTTCTAGAAGGTACGGTAGGATTAACATTCATTTAAATATTCTAACCATTTTTTAACCCAATTTCTGTTAAAAAGGTCATGTCTAAGTTGTTTCCAATGAATTGAGAAGTTAAGAGCAAGTATAAGGTCAAATTTATACCAACAAATTTGGGGTATACCTTAGTATGTTTATAATATAAAAATCTGTGTCACATTAAACGTTATGTATTTTTATTTTTTATTAAATATTTCGTGAAAGCAGAAACTTTTAAACAATGTAAATTTGACTACAAAAATATGAATTATCCTTCACAGAAAACAATAATAATAATCATTCACTTTGATATCTAAGATAAGGCATATAAGAGTCTATTCCTGTTCCATCAATAAGATGAATGTGTTGACTGTTTCTATTGAAACATTTTATGGTAGGTAGTTCCTGAACGTTTTCCTTTAGAGTTGGCAACATTGCAGGCGAAGGTTAAATGGACCAAATAATGTTCTTTATGATTTGGTCTACTCGGTCGGCAGTCGTTGAAAGGACGCTTTTTATTTATAGTCAATGTTTTAAAATTCGGTTTATAATATTTTTATTACATTTCGGGTTTACCTATTTTTTTTTAATCCAATCAGTTGCATAGACGCTAACTCGTCAACTCGAAAACTTTACATTGTATTTAAAAGGATTTCCCTGTTTCTGTTTTTTAGCAGCCACACACAACGAGCATTTTACGAAAGTAACAAACGCAGAAACACGCTACAGTTAGATACCTAAACGTGAAACGTTATTTGTCTTCTGTAAACCGTTGAAAAATAGACGGCGGAATTTCAACTTCCACGCTCATAAAAAATCTCACATTTCCCCGCACTGAGGCTGTTCAAATAGCACAAAAGTTTCAAACGTGGAAACAAGTGAAAAAAAAAACCGTTTGTGAGGTAAGTACGTATAAGCGGGGATTGTCAACAAAACGATTTTGAGCGTGAGTGTACGTCCGTCGCCAGCATATCGCCGACTCATGCCCATTTCATTCAGTCGAAACGTTTTTCACACCCAGTTTTTTGCAGGTTACGGAAAAAAAATATTTTCCACTATCATACTGATGGAATCACGTAACGCAGGATTGGCTTCTAATAAAATCCGTTTTTGGATCGAGCGTTACTGTTCCACAAAATTTATGGATTTCAATCGCGAAAATATGCGAGTGTATGTCCATATCTATGAAGAGGGATATGCGATCGGGTTTATCAGTGCAATTTTTCATGTATATTTTTGTTTGAGCGATTTTTCCTATCTTGATGGCCTCAGATATTTTGACTATCAGAAAAGAAGTGTCAATTTGATTTTATATTGGTTTAGCCACTCTTTGACATTATAATTTTTCGTTTTACTTGAAATTAATGTTCATAATCTGATCGTGAAAGAGTGCCAACTTCTACAAAAAGTAAAAATAATAGATTCACTAACAAACCGTCCTTGGATAACCACATCTTTCACAAAATAAACCCTCTCACCGCGTTTGCAAAATGTTTGCTACATTAAAAAAAAACCTTTTAAAAACGGGTTCAGAAATCAGCTTTGACACGGTGACCCGTGCTGTCAGATCCCCTCGTCCATCGGAACCCGTCCCTTTGCTGACGTTTTTCTCTATATGTAACAAACCAATCTTCACATCCGGGAATGTCAACAATACGTCTGAAACGACAAATGAACGGGAAACGTTTTAAACTCCGTGTTAAGTGTAGGTTACATTTGCACTTTAGAAAGTGGAGAATACTATCGATTGTCATCTAGTTTAAAACTTGCGAACAGACTTCAATATTCTTTTAAGTACATCTTATTTTCACTGTAAGTCCTTATATACAGTAACGTTCATTGATTAAGTTCCCAAAGTATGTAATAAGTGTCTATCTGTTAAACATAAATTACTTTGAGATAATAAATTCTGTCCTTCTTCCCCCATGACGTAATTTGGTTCTGCGTAATTTTAGAGTAATCTATTGCTTTGTTCCCAAAGTGATTAAGTTCCATCCACACTTTACCATTACAATATAGCCCAGAATTAGGACAAGCCGGAATTAGTTTTGCTAAATAAATACTAAGTCATGGTCAAAATAAATCTGCGCACAAAACGTAAATCTAGAGAGATAGCCAGACAAGAATTTATGTAACCTAAATAAGAGGAGAATGGTTAAGGCAGACAGTGGAAATAGGAATATATTAAAGAATTAAGGGTTAACATTTCTATATAAGTATTAGTTTTGTATTAAATATAAGTAATAATGATGAGGACGCTGGCGTGATAATATTTATTTATTTAATCTTTATGTATAATAGTGGTACATGAGCGGCTTAATGCATTAAGGCATTCTCTACCAGTCAACTTTCGGGTTAAAAAGACCCATCATCAGTATGAAAGTGCTAAGCGTCGGTAGGGATAAGGAAATAAACAGATCTTCTTCAGAAAGGCTAGGTGCGTGGTACTCACAACCGGCGTCAATGACAAAGATGATCGACCACATCGTCGCCTACCATCTGGTGAGAAAATGGTCGCGTGCCTATCAATAGTAAAAAAAATTGATAAAAGTTAATAAAGCAAAAGGAGTACGTAAGGATCATAGCAGCAGGCTCTATAATTTCTAGCGTAAATTTATGTATGTGAGTTACTACAATTTTTTTATTTATGATCATTTCTGCTCGTTAGCTTCTTTTAAATACCACTCTGAGAAGTTCTTTTTTACGTTCTTAGCTGCATTAAAAATGTGGAGGATTAAACTTTAATTACATTGGAATGCTTCGCCTACAACTAAGAGTAGGCCACCCCATTCCGTCTTGTGTATTCTATAAGCGGACAAACTGATTATATCAGCCGGATGTCCGGACTCATGTAGCACAAAGATAGCAGTTCTAAAACAGTGTCTATGTCGTCTGAACCTCCCCGTCCAATTTCACGTTTATATTTAGTTTAGTTTTAATGATGCCAAATTGTGTATTGTTCAGACGCTTTAGTGCCAGCCCTGATAGAAAAATATTAGGCCTTTCTGAAGCTTATTTTAAGAATTCATTTGACTTCCAGATTTTCATGTTGTTCTAGGAATTCAATAAAGAATGGATGTAACAGCTAGTTGTCTAGACTAGTCGTGCAAGTTTCTAATAATAAAGTAGAATGGGTTGCTATGGGATAGTTTAGCTAGAAAATACACGACAGCTACTACATTTGATGTACAAAGGAATTGAAGAACGGGGAACTGTTGAATGAGAAGGTTTAGTGATACAGGTTGTGAGTTAAATAAATTATTTAACCCTAAACGGTGACTTTTGTTACAACAGCTTAAAAACGTTTCTTTTTTTTAGTAGTCTTGGACGAACAAGAACATTGATGATTAACATACTTTGATACGTTGATATAATACTACGTCTCCAAGACTAACAAGAATAGAACTTGGTAATTTACCTGTCAACCCATGTGATGAGTTCTACCACTTCACAGAAAATAATGGAAGGTAAACCAACAGTTAATTTATTTTCTAAGAAACCACAAAATGCTAACAAGAAATATATATACAGACAGTAAGGAAACGAAGTAAAAAGATGACGTAAGGTAGGATTATTTTAAAAACCATTAAAAGGAGAGAAAGATGAAATTTTGAATATTAAATCTAGCGAAATATAAAACACCAAGACGGTTTTAGCCAAACTAGGTCAAAAATAGTCGATGAACTTTGTATTGGTACATCACAAAAGCGGTTTAACGCAGACCCTGAACGACGAATAAAATACTAAAGTATTACAACTGTGAATCGTAAAGGGAACCGACCTTTATAAGAAGAGAAATGAGGTCAACAATCACTGGACTCACAATATAATAAATGGAGAATTTCAGTCAAAAACATTGAAGTGAGGGAATTAAAATTCATCTGTAAAATTACTCTTTCAATGTATTTCAGGCGTTTTATTGTCTCTTCTGTATTGTCCTTTTTCCATATCATTTTATTTTACGAAGAGAGGAATATTTCATATTGAAATTGGTATCGAAATTGATACAATGAATCAATCATGCTTCCACCTCTTATTGTTAGTTAGATTGCCAAGTTTGCACCTCGGAGTGAATTTATAATGTCTGCCGCTCTCTGAACTGCCTTGGCTGCCAAAACGGCTATTACAGGCCTTTACCCCCGATTCATCTGCCAACTATTATTCAATACCAACCACTATGTTAACATTTGCCTTTCCTACGAAAATTCTTGAACGGCGCCTATCGATACCGGAGCCAATATTATAAAACGATTAATTTATTCCCGACAACAGCTTAGCTCAACGCCATGTTGCGCACCTTGTTCTTACCTTAACTGGTCTTACAAAGCAATTTTCTCTTAATGAATAATGTCAAAGGGTTTATTTTCATTTGGCGTCAAGCGCGACGTTTTCCTTCGGTCCCAAACACACACCCTTTGTGTCCCTTGCGACCGGTGCTATCTAGGCTCTGTTTTCTGTGGTGGCAATTTCATAAATTAAACCGTACCGTGTAGAAACGTCGTCGGTAATGTTGTCCGTAACTTGATTCAGGTTTGTTTGTATAACGCATTTTCTCTGAACTACGCTCGGAAGTACTTTTTAACGTATCGATTTCGTCGTCGTGTGCCTCATTGATATTCCTTTGCACTTCACTAGTGTTTCAGTATCGTTGTTTCCAAGTGTATTGGAACGTATGTCGGTATAACAGTACACTTTGGCATAACGAGATAGCACTTTAGCGACTACGTATGGAGATCGCGCTTCTAAAGTACCTAATCTTTGACTCGGTTAAGCCGAATATTGCGATTTTCTATATTATATTTAAATGAGACGCAAAAACCTATTCTACAATTGATGGGTTTGTCGCCAAAGAGCTCCTTTAACAAAATCGTCAAACATCTTCAAGTATCCATGCTGGCGAGTTTCGCAACTCAACTTAGGAATCTTTGCAAATATCTGAGTCCCTAGCACAGGTAATAAAACTTTCCTATTTGAACAACTCGTAACATGCAATTTCCTCTGAGCATTGCTATAACTCAGTAGAGTATTTCAAACTTTACGTGTGCTATAGAGGTGGGACAGTTTTTGAACGGTAAATTATTTCTGAGGGCTAAGTTTTATCGTCTATTGTGGTCAAGTAATATTACGCGCTAAGCGGATCACGCGAACTTTTACAAGTTATTTTATAGGGGAAAGAATTTCTTGTGCTGTGTTAAGGCTCATTGAGATCGGTTCCTGTTACGCACGCGAGGAAAAAAGTTGACGTTTTTTTTTTAAAGTCTCCTGCCCTATCTGGGTCAACGTTTTCTGACATTTCCGTGTTTCCTCCAATGCATTTTCACGGCGAGAAATGCTAGTTGAATGTGCTGGTAACGAAACGTTTTGAATTGCAAGAGCCTTTTGATGTTGTTGCTTAAAAATTGTGACACTTTTTATGTATTTATGTCCCTAATGACTGAGGAAAAATATTTTTGTATTTTATGCGTCAGCTACCGTTTGTAATAATACAACATTATTATGCGATACTCTGAAGCGTGGTGAAAAAAAAAACAAAACGAACAAAATAATACAAGTGTCCAATAATGCAGGGGTCGAATCGATTGTTCGAATGTTTTTCCACATACATTTAACGTAATTTATTAGAATGACGTTTAATAATTTAACCAGGTCACACTTAATAGGTCAGGCCGTCATTACATGTCGTTTGTATCAAACGCCAACGTAAACAAAATCAACGAACGGAACACTTCACGTTTTTATATGGCAAAACGGCTTCGCAAACATGTATGGAAATGTCGAAGTGAAACGCAAATTGAATTAATTTAATATGAATAGAGTGTTTAAAAAGGGAACGTTGTATTTTAAAGTAAGTTGGCGAATCAGAAATAAAATATTATTATTTCAGACAAAACTGGTTAACAAAACTCGCAATGAAGTCTGGAAATGTATGTGCTTATTAAAGAATTTGTATCAATTGATTTTGGAAATTTCGTTGAGTTATTCTGCACATATTTTTAAATATGAAAGCTTAAATTTCAGTAAAAGTTCACAGTCACAAACAAAAGTGTTAAAATCAAAATGAATATACTTCATCATAAAAATTCTAATTTAAAATTAATCCCACATCACAATAAGCGGGTGTCAGCGTATTCATTCGTCAGATTCTCGTTAGCTGAAGCTGAATGCCGAAGAAAGGTTTCCTAGCGGTATCCGCGAGAGGCTTTGTTCAGTAACTGGTTGAATCCGGTTCGGGCCGCTAATGAGGTACAGTCACGAACTATTCACAATCGGCCGCAATCTCGTAGTAAAACTGACCTCGATTGAATTGTTGATGAAACATTTAGTGAGGTAGAAAAGCTTTTTGTTTAGATTTAGAGTGTTTATGTTATTTTTTTAAACATAAATAAGGATGAGCAAAGAATTAAAAAAACAATAATTCCAGAGTATCGATTTGACTGAAAATGTTTGTTCATTCAATTAACATTTTTTGTAAGCATAGCGACAAAGTTTCGTTACGTTGGTCTATCAATCGCATTTTCCACGTACACTTCGTAGAGTTAATTTAAATATTTACATATAAAATCCTCTCTATATTTCAAGAATATTGAATGAAAATATTCGCTGGCTACAGCAAAGCAAACGAACTGAATAAACAAGGTCTCCTCTGAAACTTTCATAGTACATTCATTGCATCATTCCAAAACAATTAGTTTATATCCAACAGAGCTTTCAACTGAACCATTACTTCGTATATTTAGAACCAAGTTTAATTCAATACTGTGTGAGAAAATTCGCTCTAGGAATTCTAGATTCTCGGCTTTATTTTATAAAGGTAAAATAGTGGTTTGTGGTAGTCTTCTTGAAATCACAGCACTTAAGTGTAATGTTGAAAATTAGCTTTTATGAACTGGCAACCTGCTAATAAGGCAAGAGAATCTGGTTCATATATCCAATGTGAACGTCATTACGCCACTCGAACGAACGGTAGTTGCTAAAAATCAGCGCCGCCGCCGTTGATTTTTGGATTTGCCCATTGTCACGGCATTTATGCTGAGCCATTGCCCGATTCTTGCTCGATACGACACACAACTTGAATGTATATTTTCTACATTACTTTCATTTTTAAAATGTTTATTATTGTTTTGCTTCCATGTTGTCGCTGTCAGTCAGTCGGGCGTCATGCCATAGATAACTGCTGAAATGTGTTCTGTTTTGTCTGTGGTGTGACCAGAGACACGTTTTAATTAGTTTCCGGTCCCGACATAGGCTGATAGTGATGCGGTTTTTTGGTTTTGTTTTTATTTATTTTTATTATAATTGTAGTTGATAAGTTTTTTTATTGTTTGTGTGTTTGTGAGTGTTTCTGTGCGTTTTTTCCGGCAGAATAAACAGATTTTCTTTCTTTTCTTTCTTTCAATGTTACTTCACTGACTGGGAAAGTTCAAGGTTAAAATAGTGGGATTTATCTATTATAAAACTCAAACCGTATGACTTGTTTAAATACTGATTTATAGTCTCTAAATTCTCAATTGAAAAACTTTATAAAAAATATGAAAACCAGTATTTAAACTGATCAAATGCTAAGACTTTTTCATGAATAAGGCTACCACCGAAGCACGTAAAACATGACATCTTTAACCTTCCATACAATCTCAAAGTCCAAAGTTCATTCACCCTAGATTAGATAAGCCGTATGAATAGACACGCTGCCCTAAATAAGGGCGAAGTTAAAGCCCTGTAAAATAACCTATGACATAAGCAAACCGGAGAGAGATGACATCAGAACTTGTTCATGGCACACCTCATTACACCCAGTGAAGGAAACTGAACTTGGTCAATAAAGAACTTTTTGTCCTAGTTTTTATGATGAAACTTTTTGAATAAATATAGGTTTTCTTCGATTTATTACGGTAAGAACAAAAGACGGAAACAAAAGAATAACTTAGAGTCAGTCACATTATTATTTTGTTTATACAAATATAGGTACTTTTTTAAAATATGAAAAATCATACAGCCGGTCGATTCTATAAACATGTGGAAGTGAAGGCTTGGGTGAAGTGATCACGAGGTGAGCTATCAACCCTTATTTTGAAGATGTCACGTGATCACGAAGTCAGCTGTCATTCAAGACTCGCTTGTTGGGAACAGGGTTCTAGCTGCTGGTGGTTAGGGCTCCAGAGAAAGGGAATTCCTCATAATACTAACCGAATCGACCAGAACTGCCTTCTGTAACATCTCCTTTATCCAACCGACGCCAGCATCGACAGATTAGTCAAATTTGTATTAAACTCAGTAATAAGAGAAATTATCTATTATAGAATAAAATTCTTATAAAAATATTCCATGGATGGATATTTTTCATTAACATATACTTTTTGAAGACCAATAAAATCAATTTCTACGGCAAAATAGAGTTCTTTCTTTACCTGCAGAAATGTAATAAAAACCCGGAAATAAAATGAAAGTATCTAGAGATATATTAAGATAAAATACTCATGATACGTAATAAAAGGCCGTCTTTAACAATAATTAAAATTCCTGGAAATAAGATATCAACATTTCCATTTTTAGATAAGAAAAAGGATTATCTTACGCTTGTAAGCCTCTCAATTTGATAAGAAAATTTAAATCCACATTGCGTTTAAGAGTTCACGCTTGAATTGTATTATTAATTAAAAATTAAGGTTAAATACAAAACCTTTACAAGTGAGATAGACATTTTTAGAACCAAAAACCAATATGCTGGAAGATTTTATGCTCTTTGAAGTATTATTAAGGTGTAGTGTTAATTTTATAGAGAATTAAAATTCACACTTATTTCTTTATTTAGACAAAAATGGCACGAATAACGTTGCTGGGAAGTTGTTGAGATTTTTCAAGATATAAGCACAACATTTCCTTATTATCTACCCCTGGGTAGTAAACATATCGTGTATTATTGTTGTTTAATTATGTCCATTAAATTAAAAAAAAAAACTACAATGATTGCGCCCAGATATAAGGCAAGCAACTCACATTTGCGTAGAAAACATAAACATGGATGACATGCAACTTTTCTTTTCAAGGTCTGATTTCACAGAGCATGTATAGAGATATCGCGACAACTGTTCAGGCCTATATCTAACTAATTGTCTGCAGAACGGTTAGGCCACATTAATTATACGAGGGGATCATCAATCAAGCCAGTCCCCCTTACACCCTCATTCACCCCCCATAGGACCCCCTTCAGTGTCAATTTGATCTTAAACGCAACATCTTAGAAAGTCGTTGAGTTTCATTTCAAATTATAAACGTGTGGGAAAAACTTGGATACGTTTAGAATTCTTGTTCTAATTTTTGAAAAGAAAACTTCTTTAGGCGCGTTACGCACTTTTTGGGTGAACAAAAATCATGGAACTCGCGACATCGTCACTGAACGCTTTGGGTGAACAAAAATCATGGAACTCGCGTCATCGTCACCGAACGCTTTAGCTTTCGCTCAGTTTTCACGTCCATCGGCAGTCCCCAAAGACTGCCCGCATTTTTTTTTGTGGGATTGTGTACCAAAATGATTTTTTTAAATGAAAACATTTTTACCAAGCATTAAATAAAGAGGATAACTTTTTTTATAACATAATCAAATACGAGATTTTCAAACTTCAATGATTTCCGATACTTTTAGATAACTCAAGTACTCTTTTGATAACAAAGAAGGTATTTTAGTTACCTTTGTAGCAAAACATCAAAAAACACTACAAGCAAGTACAACTCTTATATTTCTTTTTGTATCATGTGACATCATGATGAATAACAAGGTTTGAAAAGGGATGCCCCACAAAAAACTTCAGCGAAAAAACAACTCTTAGACAATGTTTTTAGGTCTCCCTTTTGGTAATGTTATTCTTGGTTATCACATAGCGAATGAGAAAAAAGTTGCTGAATCTGAAATGAATGTATGTCAAACTGTATGAGAATGTCACGATGTTAGATTTCATGTGATTTCTTTTGTTCTCCGAAGTTAAGGACCTTTTAATTTGATTGATGAATGGAAAGCGGAAAAAAATTAGATAACTTTAATGTCTTCTAATTTTTTTAGCCGAATGCCAATTCTATTCATTTTATTGTCAAACAACGCAATCTGTCAAAAATGTATGAAAAATGTGTTTTTGACATATTGCCATGGAGATTCGAACGTTGAATGTGAAAATGTAGAATTGGCAAGCAGTTGCAAAGTGCCGTTTAATGGCCTAATTGAAATAAACGTTTTGACTTTTACTTTGACTTTGTTGCTTACAGCAAAGGTTTACATTCGTTATACCATATTCATATAGAAAACTGATACTTTAATATCCTGTATTTTTTTCGACTCATTATTCATAAGATGAGGAGCTCGTGGCTAAATAATAACAGCCGCACGGGTCGATCTTCAAGGTTAAGCTACGCTTGCCAAGGTTCTGTGGATGGGTGACCATCTTAACATACCGAGATTCCTTCGTGCATCGGAAAGCATGTTAAACCGTTGGTCCTGGCTGCCATTTATAGGTCTTTGGCAGTTGTTACGGATTGTCAAAAGCCATAAAATCTGACTCCAGTCTTGCCAAGAACTACCGTGTTACCCAGTTATTGGGTTGTGGAGGTTTGGTAGGCACCCGCTCCACGTAAATTGTGGTATTCAGCTGAATCCGATTTGACTGGAAGCCGACCCCAGAAAAGGCTAGGCAGATGATTATTCATCAATTAAAGTCCTATTTCAATTCGCTGGATGCGAGACACACAGGACCTGTCAACGCAGTGACACTTCGGAAGACACGTGCTTGTGTTAGCAGTAGACGTCTTTGAGATGAAAAATGTTTACAAAGACCAAAAGGTTGCAAAACTTGTTCTGTTGTTTGCGAGTAAGCACCAATTGTTACCGAATTAATGATTTATAATGGCGTGTTTTCTTCATGAGATAGCAGAAGTAGGACAATTATAGCATTTTATTATATCTCAATTCCACTATAATATAATATCTGGTCTAAGACTGTGTCGTAGTAGTCTCCAAGCACTTGATAATATAATACATGGCTCCTAAGCCAATAGAGCAGAACAAAGCCACCGTAATTCTATCAGCTTCAACAATGCAAATAATGCTTTAAGTTATCTGGCATCTGCGATGTACGTACATACATATGAGTACAATAGAAATATCGGTACAGACATGAACACGGGGCTACATATGCTGCCAGCCTTCTGGGTACTTTTCCATTGATAGCGATGCGAACAATTTTTATCATGTTTTCTTCTCTAAGCAGTTTATCCCACTTAACTATCGTTTAGCTTTCTATCCGTAATACTAAGTTCCTAATCAGATTAGAACCTCTAGAGTTACAATTGAATAATATAACAAACGTATAATTCCCAAAATCACTTTATTATATTATTATAGATAGATGCTCGATTTTAATTAAATATATCCGAGTTATTGTCCCAAAAAATTATTTAATATTGATAAATAAACAATATAACGTTTACAACAACAATGCAACCCGATAAATTAAATAAATTAGTTCATTATTATCATGCCCTCATAAGTCAATTAATTAGACCCTGCCACGGACATGATGAGAAACTTGAAGAAGAATAAGAATAATTATTATTAATACCCAAGGGAAGTCGTTTACTCTTACTGCTAATACTTCTTTAGTAACTTGTGACGTCATCATTACGGCCTTAATAAGTACTAAGGAAAATTACGTGTTATGGTAACACAGTTATTAATTTAGCTACTTACATACTTACCGTTGCGAAATTGGATTTTTAGATCGGACAAAAACTTAGTGAAATATACAGAGTGGTTTTAATTAATTGGCAACATTTTGTGTTGTGCATATGAACAACTTTTACTATCGTACTAACCCTGAAATCACCAAAAGAAGTATACTTTTCCTGCCATTTTCAAGAGTTCTGTCAAAATTACCACGGTTGAATCTCTAGTAAAAGTTTAGTTTAGTATTTACTAGCAATCCGCCCCGGTTTCACACCGGTACTCCCGGGAGTACCGGTACCACTGGGAGATTATAAATGTAAATGCTCTGCGCATTTACATTTATAATCTCCCAGTGGGCATGAGTTTTTCCGAAGTCTTTAACAAATATCATCGTATTCCAGCTAATTTACACAAAATCTTAATTAATCGTCCTAAACCTTCCTTATGAATCACTCCTTCCATTGGCGAAAACCGTATGAAAATCCGTTTGACACCTTTTGAGTTTATTGCGTACAGAAAGTCATTTTCAGACAGACGCGGCGGAGGGACTTGGTTTTAATAAAATGTAGTAATAGTGATGAGTAGACAAGTCAATGTATGGACATTTGTTTGCAAAACCTCTAAAACAGACTCTGTAGTTGTGTTTAAAAGGGTAGTTATTTATGTACTGTGATCATTGAACAATAAGATAACACCACCCTTTTGTGACCCTCAAAAATGGCCGTTGATAATTGTTCAATGGTCAACTTTCAAACCATTTACTAAGCTTGTTTGAGTCGTTTTTCATTACTACACTAGTTTTGCCCGCGGCTTTGCTCGCGTATAGTATTATTATAAATAACAGCGTCGGGGACTGCCGATAGAAGTGAAAACTAAGCGCAAGCTAAAGCGGTGGCGACGACGCGAGTTCCATGATTTTTGTTCACCTAAAGCGTTCAGTGACGATGACGCGAGTTCCATGATTTTTGGTAACCCAAAAAGTGCTCAACGCGCCTAAAGAAGTTTTCACTTCAATAATAGTCCGTAACTGACTCCTAAACCAAGGTCCCATCAAGTTCTTGACCAAAAATTCATCAAAATTGGTTCAGCGATTTTATAATGAGCCGGTTGCTGTACACTGGCAAATAGAATTCCCGGGACGGTTAAGGCGATATTTAGTTTTTTTATCCGGAATTCCTGCATAGCTGCCGAGAGTGTCGTTAGTGCGCAGTTACTATCAAGAGGATCGTTTTTGTTACATGGAACGTGAAAATAACTTGTTAATTGTGGTCTTGGCTTATAAAAGTGTTATTTGTTATAAAATAAGCCAAAGAGCCACTTAAGTGGTATCTAACTCTCCACCGGCTATGGACATACCAAACGCATGTTAGCATCTAAGAGACAAAGCCGAAATATTTTCAGGACCTGCAGCCCTACTATGACGTGGTAATGCCATGCAATTCCGATGATGTAAACGGGATAGTGCTATTCGCTATGTATAGCTCCGTCTCCCTCTTAGAGCGGAATCATGATCGTTTTAAGACTTCATGGTAGGGCCTCTGTAATTGTAACTGAAATGCAGAAATGCTGCTTGGCTTTTGAAATAAACAAGTAAACACAGGCGATGAATATCGTTGATGCACAAGATTAAAAAAAAAGGAAAACCTGAGAGTAAAATATGAAATGATGACTTTTTTATTGTTGGTAGATAGATCTCATGATCGGTGTTTAAGTGCGGATAAGGAAGTCCCTACTCTACTCTCTACTATGTCTCATAGTAAATGTTATATTAAGGTGAAAATTAAAAGTTTTTTTTTATTTCAATTTAATGACGGTGTAAAATCTCTTTGACAGTTCTAAAGGGAAACCGCAAACTAACTTAATTTCAACAGAACAAACATTCCTAACACCAAGAGTTATATGTTAATAAATAAATACCTACGAAGATTCCGATGTTAATACGACCTACGGAAGCTTGAAAATATTCGTAAATATCTAAATATGTAGTTAAAAGTGTTCGTTATAATTCCTGACGTAGGTAAAATTGAAATATCTGTGACATAAGGTTCTATTCTTATTTTGTCAGAACCATAGTTTAAATCTTAGTCACATAGACTTGACATTTACAAACACGGGCTAAGAAATATAACATCTATATTTTCTTGTCAAAAATTATAGAATAATATGTTAAAATGGATTGTTTCAAGTTATCAACTTTGTAACAAACAAGACGTATAATCCATTAAAATACCATGAAAATGTTCCGTGTAACTTATATGTTAAGTAACACTTTTCACGAGCAGCCTGTGGGTTAACTATACACTGGGGTCGTACAACGCCCTGCGTGTTCAATACAGCAACGCTTTTAGGGTGCTGCTGGGGCTACCACGATTCTGAAGTGCTTTGACTATGTTCATAGAAGTGGATACTGATGGGTTTCATGCTCTTACAAGGAAGCAGTGTGCGTCGCTGCTGAGTCGTGTTAGGTCCAGAAGCAACCATATAATAAGCGTGTTCGCGGACAGGTGGAACTCTCCACTGCGCCACTGGATAAGTTTGCATACTGCACTGTGAACAGTGGACAGTTCCTCCTCGTCCTAATGTGTGTTGTTTTGTTTTATTTTTTATGGCAATTTATTATTTTTAAATCTGTGTGCGTTGAAATATAGACTGTTCTGAAATAAATGTTTATTGTTATTATTTTTAATAGCCAATCAATGTTTCAAGAAATTTTCATTACATACGTATGCATCGGCATTTTTATGATAAATTATTATTCGAGGGAAACAATTAAGGATTTATATTTCGAGGATCGCGCCAACGTTTTGAACAAGATAATGACTATTGGTTGATGAAGGTTATAAAATTCTGAACTCGACCCGACCTGAACAAGCGTTGTGATTAAAACTCGTGCCTTCTTTCTTTGAGAAGAGGCCTTTTCCCATCAGCGGGGCAGTTACAGGCCAGAAGTAGTAGAGAGTTTGCTAGCTGTATTTTGGTTGATGAAACGTCTAGAACAGGAATGAGTTTTGATACCATTTCTTTGTGCTAAATTATTTTAAAATTATTTTAATTTATATACACACATAACACTTCAAAGAGAAAAGAACAGATACAGATAGAAGAGCACAGAGGTGCTGCTTATTTCAAAGGAATTTCTTCCAGCGGACCTGTGACAGGAGAGTTTGATGAGGGGTATATATCTACTAGCTGCCGCCCGCGGCTTTGTCTTCGTGAATGTCGAAAATTATCCCAAGGGAACATAACCCCGGGATAAAACTATCCTATGTCCTTTCCCGGGACTCAAAAAATCTCTATACCAAATTTCATCTAAGTCAGTCCAGCCGTTTGCGCGTGAAGAAGTAACAAACATACACACACACTCACAAACTCGCCTTTATAATATTAGTGTGATGTGATATCTAACAGAACTATCTGAGAAAAAAGTTTTTTTTCACAATTAAAATTTAATTCAGTAGATTTCGTATTTCCATTATTTTCATAAAGAGTTATAAGTCTGTCTAAAACTGCCTTAATTTAGGTCTGACCCCAGCTTAACAGTACAATAATGCTTGGTAAAAGTATCCTGTCGTCGTCAATTTACATGTCAGTACAAGGAGACAACATACAAACCATTTTGGTTTCTAATTCCGCGTTATGTTTTTGAATAAGGGTGAATATTGTCTGCATTTTGTCGAACCTCGGAAGCTGAATCTGGTCAATGTGCGCATGGCTGGGTTCTTTGATCCGTTTAGTAAAATGAATCTTGATTTATATACTGGAATAATGCTTAGATAAAGAATATCAGTTGCTTTTTGCTTTATTTCCCTACATAGGAGATGTATTAAAATTAGAACAAGTACGTATGGATGGGGACTCTCTAAAATATATTTTCCAGGATACAATTTGTGCTATGCCTATTCGACTATAGACAAAGTAAAACTTTCACGTTTCCGTATTATAAAGATGCGATTATTATATTGTAAAAACATGATACATCGCATTCTTTTTGTAGAGTTTTTTAATTGCACAAGGGCAGAAAAAGCTTTGTTTAAAATATAATAACACACTCGTGCAGGAAACACAAATGACCTGATTAGCAACTTGAACTAATTTTCAACATTATAGCGTAACACGATGTAAAACGCGAGTAATCACAAGCCTATTATTACGCTCTTAGTCCTTAATTAGTTTTATATGTATACGTGTGTTAGACGACTTCTTCATGTATTCCTTTGTGGTAGCGTTACAGAGGGAAATAGGTCAAGATTGTGAGGAAGGAATTTCAAGCATTTATATCAAAACGCCTTTAATCTACGAGCCTATTTACACGCTACGGAAACTGTAATATTCACAAGTAATATTAATAATTCCCCCGCGTAGCACTCACGTAGGCCATATCGTAGCACAGGTGCTACGAATCGACTACGCTCGCGATAGTTTGAATGAAACTTTGTAACGATATTAGACGGTACACACAGGTAGATATGGGTTCGGATAGCTGATAGTTTATAAAGTGCTAAGTTACCGTCTAGGTGGTTATAACGAAAAAGCCTTAAAAGTTTCAAGCAATTTGATGCCGCTTATCAAAATTTCACTTGCAGCACAAACCTATGCTTTTATAAACCATTTTCATAAATTACTTTTGACAGTATTTTAGTACATAAATTCAAAAGAAAATAATGTGACCGTTCTCACGCCATATAATGTCGCTGAACGTATTTACGCGGGCAATTACCGACACACTTTTAATCTATAAAAAGCGTCCCCGTATATTGTATAGACGCCTATAGCGTTACCACTGTAAAGCTTTTGCCATTACGGTCGTTACATAATTGATTAACTAATTACACTACACGGACGGTAGGTCGTCACGTCGAATTATAAAATCCTCACGTGGCTGAATTACAATGATAAACGGTCACTTCACATCACTATCACATGGGTTTTGTTTACCACAGGATAGGGTGGGTTTTACAGTTACGGGAAATGGGTAGGTTCGCGTTGGGCGGTCGGGCCGCCACGCGCGGCCGGTGTGTGCGGCCGGCGGAGGTCGCATGTACCATGGGAACGCGGCCAGCCGGGCTGCTGGCGCCCGGTGCACTGCTGCGCGCGCCGCCGCCGCCGCCGCCGCCGGCGCCCGCTCGATACCGCCGCGCCCCATACGACTCATTATACCACCTGTGAGCACCGTCAAAACACCGCGCCATGGTTTCGTGAGATCAGCCCCGCGTCGTAAACATGCACCTCCGTATTATAACCCAGCGTTAGGGGGCTCCATCACGTTCACAGATCCACTAAAGGTGCCGTTTCAAAATTTTACTCTCCGAGTTTCAGAACTGTTTATCATGAAATGAAACTCATTAGAATCGATCAAAACTTACGCTTTCGAGCATGTGTTAAGTTTGCTTAAATATTCTCTTTGATATGCGTACAATGACTGTCATTATGATATTAAAAAGACTGGCAACTTTATCATGGTTTATATTGCAATAGCTTGGCTATAAAATCTATATATATAAAACATAGTCGGGTTAGTTACACCATTTATAACTCAAGAATGGCCGGACCGATTTTGAAGATCTTTGGTTTGTTGGATTTGTCTTTGCCCCGCATAGCAGAATAACTGTTAAAACATTGGAAAAATTAAAGAAAAACGTATTTACAAAAATCATTTTCGAACACAACGCCATTTCTGAAACAAAACACGGCAAAAATTTATTCTGAGGCGGTACGAATTTCGCCAGGACCACGTTTCCTATAAAGCTCGTATAAAGAGAAGATGGGTGTCCATTGGCTGACATAAAATTCAGATCAGTTTTTCTCACGGTTGGTTTTAAAAGCTTCTGTGTTGAAGAGCGGTCATCAATTATTTAATCGAGTATTTCAATTGGGCGGAATTAATTAATTTTTGCGGAGATGGATTCTGGCCTACTAAGCTTTTATGTATACGTTATGTAGGTATTTATATCGCGAGAATTCACACGCTTTCAAACGGTACCTTTCAAACAAGGTCAAACATTAATTTATTTTTGATTGACGGGTTTGAAGATCTACTTCTAACTTTTAATTTACGCGGGCTATTCTAACAGTCAGATTTAAGGTAACATGCATTAGCTGACAAATCTCGTTTATAGGAAATGTTTTGCAATTTTTTCACAGCCGATCAATTATTATAGCTATGTAAGGCTATAAATATAAAATATATACAGCACAAAGTACAAAATATTACAACCATGTATACTAAATATCGGAAGGGGCAATAAATTCTTCGTCTATGTATTATGGCATGACAATATCACACAAACTTATAGGGTTTTTATGATACTTATGACTTCTATATCGCTTGTGAATCTGGAAATAGAGAAAAGATGACGTTGACTATGTAAAACAATCGTTCTTTTCCCCATTCAATGTTTTATAACAATTTAAATTCAGTTTTAGAACTAATTGTCGTGTACTTGACTCTTAGTGAATTTTAGATATTTTGCCACATCTAGAAATTTGGGTTTAAAAAATTTGTCGACTTCTTTCGGTAAATGAATAATCAAATGGCACTTTTTCTACCCTTGATTTAAAGACTTCCAGGTTTTAGTTGTCAAAGAAACACAGATTCTGGCAGGGAATTCCTCTCCTTGGCACAATTAAAGTATTCCATAAATGAGGGAGTTTTGCTTATCATAGGCAGGTCGCTTATATCAAAGACCCTAACTGTTCTGTCAAGTGTCATAAAAGGTGAATATCATATCTGTCTTATCTCTCTTCTGTCGAGTGTCATAAAAGGAGATTATGTCAAGGGGATGCTGTCCCTCTTGTTTGCTACCGTATCAACTATCGAATTGAGGTCAATTATCTCTATGGCTAGCGTTACTTATAATAATTTTATATGACCCCGAAAACATTATCACTTAGTACCTCCATATATTATCGACTAAACGTGACACAGATTACTGGTTATTAAATCTGACTAAGACATAAAAGAATTTCACGTTTACTTGAACAAATAATAGAAGTCATTACACAAAGAAAATTGACATTACAGATGAACACTATTATACTTTTGCTTGCATGTTATTTATTATGTAAATTCAATGTATTTAATTTTTTTATTTAATATGGATTTGCTCTTGACTCTAGTCTAGGTCATAAATGACGGGGACAAAGTCGACAATGGAGCGAGCTTACCTAGAAGAAGCCTTGTTCACACTAATTTTGAAGAGATTAGGGTTGTATGCGTTCGGACACAGACGTAGGCAGAGAGTTCCACTCCTTTGCTGTAAAAGACATTTCTATAAAAGACGTTTGGAAACGATTAGTGCGAATTGGTGGAATAGCAACAAGGTAGGGATGGTAATTTAAGTTTGGTGTTTACTTTTTATTTTAATATTTTTGTTTTATGATGTTGATATTCAAACACATTGTACATTGTAAATGAATAAATTTTATTGAATCTCATGCATGAGTGTTTCATGGAAACTAGTTACTATCTATCATGTTTCAATAATTACCGTATTAATCAAATGTCATTGATAAGTCATTGATTTAATTTCAAATTCCGACATATTGTTCCACACTTCAGCATTAGTCTCTTCAACCAGCCATTTTAGGATTTGCATCAACATTTTAGTCAAATTCAATTTGAATGAACATGAAAATCAGCAATTATTGACCTATAAGCCTCGTTTAGATTCAATTTTATGCCATAAACTCCATCAAATATCGTATTTATGCATTCAAAATTGAACGTCAGTAATGACCCAACTTCATGAACGTGGAAATGTCAAACATAGCGACGCTGGAAGGTGTTAACTTGCTAATCCAATTGCTTTTGCCAACATTTCTGTTTGTGTGTCCTGTGAGATATAAATTGAAGTTACTGTAGGAGTGTTTTGCAATACGGTAGAGGAAACAGCTGCAAGTTTGTGTTAAGTATCTTCATTAAAATGGTAAGTTTGAAATGTGAACTGTTTATTTCAGGCGTATTTCGTTAGACGTATTATTTTTGCCGTTTCAGCTGAAACGTTTGATACGAACGATAAATATCACATGTTAGTTATTATTCATAGTTTACTGTTTAAAAAATTCCAAATGAACGTTTCTTTATTCAAACATCAATAACTCTTCACAAGCCATTTATAACATAAATGGTTCTGGTTTACAAGTACCATAAAAACCTACTGGTTCCAATATTTTTCAAGATAACTGAGACATAATGTATTGTCACTTTGATCCATCGCTCCGGACCGAGTATCAGTATTTCAGATCTCAGTTCAAGGCCTAGAAACTATAAAATAGAGCGAACAGCTATTAGAACTTTCAAGATATTTTCTGATTTTATTTTGTCTCTCCATTTACTTGTAAGTGTTTTCTTCGGTTTCAATTTTCATCTTGATTTTATTAAAACACTAAAATTTGTTCTATAAATATTTTAGTGTATGATTTTATATAGAAACAGACCAGCTTTTAAGCTGAAACAAATCGGATTTTTAATAATTATACTAGACCCTATTTGGAGTACACTTTACATACTCCGAATAGGGTATTTGACTAATAAAACTAATTAATCCGTCAGATAGATTTCCAAAAAATTTGGATTTTATCAAATCTGGTAAGTTGAGTTTTTAAATCAAAATAGCTGGAGGAAATAGAAATATATCATCCAAGTAAACGAAATTGCGTGTTTTACTTTCCTGTGACTTTCCAATGGTGTTGTTAGGTGTAGGTGTGTGCACCACTAAATAGTGTTAAATAAAAAATGGTTTTAGAAAAAAATACTGCTGACTTCTTAATATAAAAAAAAAACACTAAAATGTATAAAATATCTTTAATTTCGGAAGTCAGTGTTAAAATACGGTTGTATATTTTTGTTAAAAAAGTTTTTTTTAATCTATTTTTAACATAAAGAAAAAATATTTGCAAGATATAATTTATTCTTTTGATCAGTTGTATCTATGACCTACCCTATTCATTAATAAAATAATGTTCATCACTATTAGATTTAAATAACGTTGTCTAGTCTAGTTTAAGGCTAGGTTAATTAGAACAACGGCTTTAGCATTAATTGGTGCTACTTTGATACCGTTGGGGGTCGTTAGTGTTTCTACATAAATATTAGATACCCACCTAAAAATATATGTTACTTTAAGTATAATTTCTAATATATGGGGTTTGTCTGATGCTGTAACTTGAATATTATTGATTTGGTGGTTCGTTGTTGTGACATTGCTTCAGAAAATCTAAAGCTGATTAAAGTCAGAACAGATTTTCATTTTGGCAGATCGTTTTTTTTGGTATGATTTTCAGGCGCCAACTTGTTTTTTTTTTTAATCAAAGGTTTGCTTCCGCGTCCGATTAAAAAAAAATGCATCCAGAACGAAGGACTAATGTATGAAGTCAATTATTTAACTTATAAGCCACGTGGTTAACATGTCATGAATATATTCATGACATGTTAACCACGTGGCTGTTGGGATTAATAAGCAATGCCAGTGAAAAATTATTGATCGTGTACCTATAAAATATATCTAGAAAAATCTAATCAGTTATGTTAAAAGTTAAAACTGCACAAATACATCTATTCATATTACCATTTCCGGCTTAATTTACAAATGTTGCGGCAGAAATCGGAAGCTTGCCAAAACCACTCATTTTAAAATCACATTTATTTACCACCTAAATCGTTTTGCGCGAACATTTTAAAAACATAAACATTTCGTTGCTGTTCCTTTACAACCTTCAAACACATGTTTATAAAGCTGTCTACACAATTTTTATATACTCTTTTACTCGTATTTTGACTTCCCATATTCGTTTGTGAATATTAAATATTGCTTAACGGCAGCGCGTGGCCTTTTATAAATCCTTTTGTATTTTAGCATTACGCTTTTACAAGCATTCAATCTATGAAATATATATTTTTTGTTGTTGAAGTACATATGATAAACAAATACTTCATAAAGCCAATTTAGTTTTAAAAACAACAACTAAGCTAAACTACTATCTATGGTAACACGGGGCGAATAGAAATGCAAGGGGTGGATAGAAACTAAAATCTAACAGGTTTTTCACGTTATTTAAATATTGTTACCAGTATGTAAGGACTCTAAGTTTTAAAGATGAATGCTTTGTAAAATACTCATAATGCGAATTCGGTATTAAAGTATAAATTCCAAACAAAGTTTTGTTTCTATTCCCCCAGCATTTCTATTCGCCCCTTTTTACGGTACTAATTTTAAAGACGTAGGTTGATGAGGTATCTTTCGCGCATCTTTTTTCAGTTTCCCAAGTAGGATGTAACTGTGTATTTTATTTCATAGACACTGAGATACATTTAACTTTCTTGGCACACTGCATGCTAAGATAAATTTAAACTGCTAGTCACGATCTTTAGCAATGAGGAGTAAAATTCAAGAAGAATATTTAGGGAAAAAAATACACATTGTTTAAAGCCAGAACGATGTCTCACGTTCTGTGCCTAATATACGTTTTACGCTGGTGCGACAATATAATGTGCTAGGTTTTGCCTGCGGCTTCAATCGCGTTAATATAGACCTTCTTCAAGGTTTCAGCTATTTCCGTACTAAAAATAAAGCTTGAAAGCGAAACAAACAAACAAACTCACTTTCGCATTTATTATATAAAGTTAGGATTAAAATGGGCAACAGGAACCATGGCAATAAATAAAAGTGATTAAGAACTAAGGTAGTTATTGTTTTAGCTGAAAGACGTCCACTGCTGGACATAGACCTCGTCCAAACGCGGCATCATCGACCGGTCTTGGACTTTCTGCTTTTTCCCATTAGCATAGATGACGAACTTCCATTTAAATTGTAATCCTCAATTTGGCTCTTTTAACTTTTTGAACGCCATTGTCACATATATGTGACAAACGAAAGCTTACCATGTACGCCAAACTTCACAAATATGTGAAAAAAATACGGCGAATTTGTGGCTTGGTGTCGTCGGGGGCACGCCGATGCGTTTAAGCTCTGGCGTTCAAAAGGTTAAAAAGTGATTTTACCTGCCAAACCAAGAAATCTGTCAGTACGTTACGTGTAAAAAGAAGCCAAGAACTCTGACTGCAGTCAATCAATTAAGAAAAATATTTATTTGCTAGAATATAGTACAGTATGGTGTTACAGTCATTTTTTTCAGCATATCCTGTCATAACAAGGCGTGCATATGTATTCACAATAGTCTTGCCACAGAGTAACGTATTACCCAGTTACTGGGATTGTAGAGGTCAGATAGGGTTGCTCCATGTAAAATAATAATAATAAAATAATTCTCCTCGAGAAAAGTAGGCAGATGAACATTTTATTTTATATGTGTACCTGATGTACTCTCTTGTGAACTAACTAGAACCTAGGATAAATAACGTCAAAGAGGTAAAAGATGGGCAGACGCAACTTCATCTTTACGTAATGTATAAATTCATTATGAATCTGGTTAAAAAACTTTCAATATTACCTAGTCTAAAGTAAGACAAAAGTTTATTAATATAAACGAATCCCCTGATGTTTTAGGTACCAGTTGTTGTCACTTGAGACTATTGAGTGTCCGACATAATTATACCAATGTTATCATGTAATTAATTTGCGTAAACTAATTATCTTTCTCGTTTACATACAATAAACAAGCTTTATAATAATGACTGTGTTTTACATCCTAAAGGTATTCTGCCGGCCTAGCCTCTTCCCAACTACATTTGGGTTGGCTTCCAGTCAAACCGGATTCAGCTGATTACCAGTATTTTTCATTGACCAAACCGCCACAACCCATTAAATGGGTAACACGGTACTTCTTGGCAAGACTGGTGTCATATTTTCTGACTTCTGGCAATTCGTATCTAACGACTGGCAAAGATCTACAAATGACTGCGAGCTGTCATTTGTAGATCTTGTAGATCTTGTAGAGTTTGAGTAGTTAAGATGCTCACCCATCCACAGACAGACCTCGGCAAGCGTTGCTTAACCTTGAAGATCGACCCTTGTGGCTGTATTTATTTAGCCAGGAACATCCTAGAGGTATTATAATAACTATTAATGTCGTTGTAGTGTGCGCTAAAGCCTGGGTATCTAAGCAGGTTACGTAGAGATACATTTAGTGTCGCATTAAAGTTTATACACTATATAATGTGTTGGGTATCGTGGCATGGGAAACTAACCTTAGTGTTGACTGTGTTTTACGTTATCGATGCGATTGGAGGAAGTTAGACATTAAAATTACTGAATTGTCTGAGTGTTAATGCTATTTATTTTTTTCTTACAGGTTTTATATCACCATCATCAGCCAAAAACAGTCCATTGCAAGACATAGCCTTCTTCAATTGCTCGCCGATATTGAAACGTATGTTTAAGCGTTTAATGTAAAAAGTAATGTACATACGAATTTTGAATTTGAATCGAACCAATCAACTACCCTATTAAAATACCTTTATATACAAAATCAGCGAAAAAAGGAACCTAATCGGATTATCCTTCAAAAAGTTGTCGAAATAATTCATCTTACTCTCGTTGGGAAAGCATCGAACGTTTTTCTATAGACTCATCATAACCCTCCTTCGCCCGGCCGGATTGTGGGTCAAGGCCTCCCTTAAAACCCGGATATAACTCCGTACGTACCCTCATTATCTGATTCTTTTACAGGAAATCTCATTTTGTGAACAAATTAAAAGGCATATATTTTTATTTGATACGTGATACTTTGTCTTTCTTCAAGGAGCGTGTGCTTTTAACAAAGAATGGTACGTTACATATATAAAAATATATCAAAAGTGTAAGAAGTCATGGCAAACGAGTCCCCATCGCAAAATGCTGCAATCATACCTTTTTGAAATGTAAATAATTTATTTGAAAAAATAAACGTATTTTTGTAATTACTAAGTAATAAGTTCTCCAATAAGTTTTAGAGTACATACAAAAATTCTAAACCCTATAAAGATGTAAAAATATAAAAAAGGTTAAAAACACCAAGAAGAGAGTAGAAAGATACTAACTAATTTTTACAAACGGCATCGTTTTAGTAAATAATGTTTACAATACAGATAGAAGATACTAGGTACCTAGTATCATCAATAATTGAGGACAAAACCAATGGGTCCAAACATGAATAACCCATTCAGCTAGAAGTCGTTAAACCGGTGAAATTATCCGATCATGCAATTTATTTTCGTACTGATCTCTGAATTGGGGATATAACAATATCTGCTGGTACTAGCAGTTTTCATACATACTCACTTACTTAGTTATGATTATGTAGTCAGAGTTGACGATAACGATGCTCATAATGAGAGCGACGAAAGGTCGGATAGACTCTGAGCTTAGTTAAAATCCACTATGCAGTGATTTTCTTAAATTTATTTATATTGACTTAGGTACCATAGGTGCCTTGATATTCTCCACCAGTCCACCAAGTGTGGTAAAGAGATAATATGGCAAGTGCATTGTTAAATTAGTTGGAGAAAAAGATATAATAACAAAAATATATCATAATTTAAAGATCTAGTTACAATAAATATGTAAATAAAGTATACGTACATTTCTAATAAAATGTAGACAAAATACATACTTACACCTAATAGAATCAATAAAAAGAGCTGAGAGCCAATTCTAGACAATTCTGATGTCAAAGACGCAACTGTCATAAAAAAATGCCTAGTGAAGTATCATCGTGTCGGACACAAAATATTTAGGTTAAGGGATGATGCTCATGGAGTATTTTTCAGGCAACCTTTGCCCATATTTTTTAAATTTATTAGCTCGTCTTTCATCAAACTTCAATGTATAAAAACTTTTGTAAAGAAATACAAATTTAACACGAGCAAAAATCTTCCAAAAGATCACACCAAGTAACTGAAAGCTACAACAAAAACACAAATACTCCGTTTCCAATATAAAAATTCCTTCAATATAAACCCTTTGGGATGATCGGGAGAGCCCGTACTATCGGCCTATCCACTTGATCCCCCATATGCCTGTACCGGCCACTCAACAAGATATATTAGAGGGTGGAAAAGGGTAACGTTGATAATTTGAAGTAATGTGAAAAGCCCTCGTTAGAGTCGGTATGAAAAAGATTGATATATGAAGAGTTAATGCTAGAAGACGTTGAGAAATGTCAACGAATTTGTCCGGCGATTATTGGTCGGAGCTTAATACAAGAGAATGATAAAGGTGATCTTGGGAGCTAAGAATAACCTTAGAATTTGTAACTGAAGCGTATCTACGAAGCTACAAGCAAGACGCATGAAATATCTGTGAGATCTAAGAGTTAATTCAACAGGATTGTACAAAATTCTTGATTTTGATTCATTTTGTTGAAGGACGCAGCTGATGTTGTGAAGTTTAATTTAGTAAGTACAACCCAGTCCTTATTTTCAAGGTTCAGTATAAGCTTACAGTGCAAATTTCGGGGATGCCAGTCTCGGAGCTTTACACTCGACGATGTCACAAACACTCGCTCGAAATAAGCGCGTAAAAAAAGACATAGAGTTGGCACATAAACAAACATTTCTCTCTCAAAAGTAAATGAGCAAAAGTGATATACAACAAAAGATACTGTGTCAAGTCGTATATGACAGATGCTTTATTAACGGCCAGTCTCAATAACTTATCTACCTTTGACCAACTGTTGTTAATGAAGTTGGTTAAAGGTAGATACGTTATTGAAACCGGCTGTAAGAAAATAATGGCGTGATTCGATGTCCTCAAAAACTGTTGGGTGTCAAACTATATCCCTCACTAGAGCATTACTCAGACTCGTTTAAAAATATGTAGAAAAATGTGATGACAAATATCCAAAAAAAGAACTCAAAGATTGAACTTGAACTTCAAAAGATAAATGGCACAAAAATAATGTACGTTTGTTTATTAATGTGATTCCCGTATTAAGAACGCAATAAGCACAGCCTGTATGGAAGTAGTGATATAATCAGACACATATTAAAATGCAATGTGATAGCAACGTACGAGAATGTGGGTCGGTCGCATTTATAAACAGCGCGGATGAAATAACCATGGCTTGTATGAAATGGAATTGCGTATACAGATTGAATAGTGATGCTGTGAAAATACTGGAGATTAATATTGAGCTTTTGGCTTATCTGGTTCATATGGCATCGTAGGATTTTGCTTCCAACGTCTCTTCATCATAAATACAAATCTTTATTGGCGAGTAATAATAGAAACAGTGAATCTAAAATAATGCCGAATGTATTTCACTAAAATCTTCAACAGCAGACAATGTCTTTCGAAGCTACAAAATTAATTTCAATTATATTTTCCACTCAATTGAAGAAAATGAGTTTTTTTTTCCTCGGAAAATTAAAACAAAATAGTAGGTATTGAAGCTTGATAATGATTTATGATAACATAACCACGTCACCAAAATATCCCACTCAAATATAATAACACAGTCTGTCCAAGTGTCCATGTCTGGTGTTAACTTAATATAAAAAACTTGCTATGTTTGCAGAAAAAATGAAACCCTAGAACCCTGCAAAGGTCACAGGACTGTCTGAACAAAGAAATATGGAAATTCAGCACTTTCATAATGGTGTAATAGAGTTAAGCACTAGACAAATTTGGGCTACTCCCAATCTTGGAGATTTGCCAGAATATCAGGCCTAGTATGTTGACATAGTCGTTATATCTTAGCGTACTTAGCTTATACTATATGTGGCTCCTTTATCAATGCCAGCCGTAAATATTGTTCTAGGTACCAAATATTAAGTGAATGTGCCGTTGCTGAGAATCCCTATGATATTATTTTTGTTATTATTATTAATAGGCTTGCTTTTGACCATCATCTCACCTGATAGTAAGAACCTATATTCATTCTTGATTTAATGATCTCCAGGTTGAAGCTACGGATATAAGGAAACACAGACTCTGCCAAGGAATTCAACTCCTTAGTACACTTCTTCTTTTTTTTGAGTTGATCGTTAACTCCATAGATTTTTTGGGCCCAGTAAGTGGCCACGTCAATTGCAGCGTCGATGGTCCTTAGTACGCACAGTAAAAGTGTTCTTCTATCCTCACGTACTTAAAAAAAAAACAACTTTAGAATCTTTTTAGACCTTCTAATCGAATCAAAAGAAATAACTTTAAATCCTTAACTTAAAAGCTTTAAACAATTGACCTTTTAACCCTCTACACATAAAAATAAAAGATAAAAAGACACTCAACGTCATTTAGTGTTTACACACTAAAAATGTAATTTGCGAAATAATTAAAGAATTAGGGTGTGTTCAGACGCGCGTTAAGCGACTGATTGTAGACTTAATTGCTTTCGCCAGCGAACGTTAACGTGGATCTTTGAGTTTGTTTTAATGCTGACAATATGAGCTTTGTATGGTGTTAAGCTGAAGAATATTTCCTTTGTTTCTTTTGAAAGTGTAATTTTGAAAATAAGAGACATTTTAAAATTGCATTTAAGTTCATATTTTGTTAAATATCAATAAATATGAATCTCTTGGGCACATTACCAGCTGACAGCGTTGAGGAAGAATTTTTTGACGCTAAAATTTAGTTTTGTTTTAAATTTAGCTTATTTGTTAGTTTAAATGTTCAATCTAGTTTAGTTGTCATTTTATTTTTGTATGAATTATTTTCTGATGTTACTACTAGAAGTTTAATGTTTCGCTGAAATAAAGCGTTTTGACGATAAAAAAAATATATATTTTTATTTCAGCAAGCGATTGTCATAAATACAGTTAGCACTTTCTGATTCACATCGCAATACCGCATCATGGCACCGTTTGGTATATTTCTCTTTGAAACGCCTTTATTGTGGTAAACTCATATTACACAGTCAGTTAACTCTAACATAAAGTACACAGAGTTAGATTGATTCAAATGAACCGCCACTTGTCCATTGAAAGGTTCATTAGAAAACCAGCGTCAGACGGCATCAATCTGTCTGACATATCGATGAAATGGACCTTTTTAGTGCAGCCGTGAGACACACACTTGGTTCTTAGCATACCTACAATTCTTTTTTTTTAATTTTGTTATTTCTATGTACCGTGCGTGTTTCATGTAAGTACTAATTAAATATTATTCTTTCTTTTCTTTCTTTCTTTACACATAGAACACTATTTTTTCAGACAAGCTCCAAAGACAGAACAACTTAGGCCTAATTCTCCATAATTATGTATGTATTCCTTAAAGTCTAATCTATGTGTACGCGGTCTAAATACAATCAGTGTTTTATCCATTTTAATTAATTATTTACAGTCCCAAACAGCTGTGAAAGGTATCACTGTTCCTGATAATTAGCTGACAAAATTTTCCTCAATTAATTGGCTGTCTCTATCACTGAATTAGGCCGTGATCGGGGCTGATCGATTGTTGTTGTGTAACCCGGGTTCTTAGAAAAGATCTTTGTGAGAGTTATTTTTCGAAGACGAGGATGTTTCCCAACACTATGGTTTCATTAACAAGTCTAGGACCTAGATTTTTCACAATCATCATCACTGTACCACCCAAAAGACGTCCACTGCTGGAGGCGTCCCCCAAAGGGCGGGGGGGTTACCATAATCGCCACGCTTGGCAGGTGGGTTGGCGATCGCAGTGTAGCTGTTGTAATGTACCGAGAATGCTGCTGGCCATTCTATGGTAGTCTTAGATTGTTAATCAATATATATAAAAGTCTTCCGTTACTGAGTCACTGAGTGACTGGCAGATAACATACAGGCGAAATTATTGGTCGTAAAAAGCTGAAATTTGGTTCCTTGGGGAGTGTAGGGCGTGTAACACTAAGAGAGGATTTCCGGAAATTCCTGCGGAAACGGGACAAAACGGGTTATGAGCGTACGAAGTCGCGGGCAAAAGCTAATAAACAGAATAAAACATAACATTACGCCTCCCGAAGGATTATATAGAGGTGTACCCAGGTACACCTCTACTCCAGCTACCTATTGGGACACCAATATTTCAGATACATATGTTACAATCGTCTTTCTTGCAGATATTTAACCTCCACTGATATAAGTATTAAACCAGAAAATGAAGAGATATGGACAGCCAAACGACCTGCCACTTTACCGTCCAATCCGATTATAACTTTTCTGCGCACATTTTTTTTCTTCAAGATAAACTATATAACAAATGTTCAACTTATCGCAGCCTTCAACCAGTGACAGGTACCTAACCTTCGGAGGCTTTTGAAAACCTCTGGAATCCCAGCGTTTATTGGGCCACAGGTGGATTCAACTGGCAAACTGTTTCAGATTATCCATTAGTCATTTCTAATGATACCTTTATTGGAATAATCCTCTTCGTGAGTTTTTGAAATTGTGTCTGAAGTTGATTCGATTGTAAATGGCTATTATTTTTTCCTTCGGGCTAACCGACTAATATAATTATTTTTGTATAGGTTGAATCTAAATCTATCATATTTAATCTATCTATTTATATATATAAATATCAATTGCTGTTCGTTAGTCTCGCTAAAACTCGAGAACGGCTTGACCGATTTGGCTAATTTTTTTTTTGTTTTGGTCGCCAGATGACAAGGAAGGTTTTAAAACAAAAAAAAAGGGATGTAGGGTAGGTATGTAGGGTAGGTATGTAGGGTAGGTATGTAGGGCAGTTATGTAGGGTAGGTATGTAGGGTAGGTATGTAGGGTAGGTATGTAGGGTAGGTATGTAGGGTAGGTATGTAGGGTAGGTATGTAGGGTAGGTATGTAGGGTAGGTATGTAGGGTAGGTATGTAGGGTAGGTATGTAGGGTAGGTAACGGTTGACGGTTGTTGGTGAAGGGAGCGAAGCCGCGGGCACAGCTTGTCTAAAATATTTATAGCCATTCTAGAAAACAATCTTCGTACCTCTAAATATCGCGTGTTGAAATCCCATAAAAAGCTCGTGATTACTCAATATTTGAGCTTATCTCGTTTTATTACGCCCTGTGGGGTATACTGTTTACAGGGTCATTAAACATAATAATTTATTAATGTTTTTGCCCATTTTAAAGGGATAGTGTTGTGAGTGCTTTTCTTGGGAAAAGCGCGTTGAAAATATTTCTAAGATATGAGGAACCATGAACTCTAAACAATATGATATTCTGTCAGAATTCTGGAACAATCTTTGCCTCAAGTTTAGAATATATGATGATCACACGTGAAGGCTTGGAAGCGTGTTGAACCCGTGACCAATCTAATTTTTCGACAACCATTATCGCTAGTTATAAGTCACTTTTCCGTTGATTCTAGAATGTAATTGCAAAACTTAAATATTGTAATTTAAAAAGGCTAAACGATATAACTGGCCCTAACTAAAACTCAGCACAGTGAAACTTTATAACCGAGAGAATATATTCTACGTGCAAACTTAAAATAAATTCAAGCTCAGCGCCAACTCTCATCCGAATTCGACTAAATTAAAACATTTTAACTTTTATTTTTATAGAGGTAAGCTAGTCAAATTGTTTAATGGAACAAGTAATATATTAGTTCAGATAACAGTAATAGAGTAAAATTATTTTTTCTTATACCAAGAGATTTTAACAACCTCTCTTAGATCTGATCACAGGTGGCCACATAAATATATAATCTAATTCTTTTTACTACTCGCGCATAAATATTCTTCTTTCATAGCGCTTCCGTGAAACTTACTTATCTCTCTATATTCATAGTAATCTTTAGTGGTATCTCAGAAACATAGTCTTGGGAAGGCAAACCTGACGTTAAAGTGACTGATTGGTTTGTCGTCTCAAAGGTTTTTTGGACAAGAGTGACGTATAAATAGAGGACGTATATAAAGCACATAAGGTTTATTTTCTTTTATGGAGGAATATTTTAGTGTATAGCGTAGGTGGCTTATGTTTCTTGTTCTTACTGTTGCAGATTTTGACGAGTGAAATAATTCTTTTTTTTTTGTTCTAATAGAAAAGGAAGAACGCTTAGCAATTTCCGGCTTTTCCTACTTAAATTGAACGCTGGTAGACTAAAAAAAACATCTTTAGAACAGATATGAAATATATATATATATCTGTATACCTTTTCTCAGTGAAGCTATATAATAATATTTTAAAGCTGTGCTCTACTGGTATTGTTTTTTTTTTTTGAGGATGGTAAATCATCAAATGACTTCTTCCGCTCTGGGTGGAGCGGAAGGGCGTGTCAGACTCTTACTGACTAAAACCCATCCGTGTTCCTTCTGAAGCCCTTTGCGTTCCAGGGCCGCGGTGACTCTTTCGAAAAAATTCCCCAACAACAAATTCCGCAACGCTCTACTGGTATTGCATATATTTTTCGGAAGTCCACCGAATTATAAAATTGTATTTTCAGTATTCAATAATGAGCAACACTTCTTAACGTAAACTTACCCACAAATTACGTTATTATAAACATTTTGAGAAACTTAATTAAGGATGAATAACAATAACAAAAATTTACTTGAAAATCATATTTCTCAAAAACAAACCCCTTTACACCGAACTGTTTCGTCTGCAACTTCCAACTAAATACTTCTAATGGTTCCTGGCATTCTGTAGCTTTTAAAAAACATACTGTAAATTTAAAACAAACGCTGTTTGTTGAGATATTTTCCGAGTGAGTCGAACATTTCAATTAGCCGCATAAGCAGGCCGCTGTCCTTATCTACAGGGCGACACTCTTGTGCGGCAGTACGATTTATACGCTTAGGCGGTAGCTCCATTGAAGCGTTTGTAATAACTGGACTTAATAGTTTTGGACTGCCGGCCGTTGGTAATTACTGATAGTGTTTGGAAATTATAGTTTACGAATATTTGTAATTATGTCTAGTAACATTAGGCACAGAATTTTCGCCATTATTTTACGATGATCCTGGGTTTTGGGAACTAATCATCATTTTTTTTTTGTTACCTCATAACTCCGTCATTTATGAACCGATTTGAAAAATTTCTTTCATATGAAAGGATATACGTTCCGATTGGTCCCATAGAAAATTTATCGAAACCGATTCAGTAGTTAGGTTTTTAAATCAAAATAGCTGGAGGAAATAGAAAATATATAATTTCGTGTTTGCTTTCGTGTGACTTTCCAGTGGTGATGTTATGTGTGGGTGTGGATGTGTACCACTAAAAAGTGTAAAATAAAAAACTTTTTTACAAGAAAAACAAAAACACCCGACTTCCAAATAAAACAAACACTACAAAGTATAAAATAACTTTGATTTCGGAAGTCTGAGTTTTTGGTTGTTTCTTCGTATTTCAACACCGGCTTCCGAAGTTAATCCGAAGTTTTTCGTATTGACAACGGAGCATATCTCGGAGAGGATTAAAAATTAAAATCGTTAAGCAGTAATCAAAAGTCCAAGAAAACCCAACCCAACCACTTTATAGAACTGGCACTAAATAACAACTTAGACAGACTTGGCGTAAACTCGAATCGATAAGGCCCGTATTAAATTAGGAACGACTAACATCTGTGGGGCCCCGACTAGTCGAGATAAGCATCGCAGCTGCCTTAGAAACATACTTGTTAAAAACTTTCTATTGAGAACTTGGACTACGAGTCCAGGATAATAACTTAATGTTGTTATAGAAGTTTTTATTGGTATTTTAAGTTTGAGTAAGTTCTTAGTTACCTTTGTGAATTATCTGAGATGTTTTTTTTTTTATATTATGCGTTGGTAATTTTTTAGGGTTCCCTAGTCAACAAGGGACGCTTATAGTTTAGCCATGTCCATCTTTCTATCTGTCTGTCCGTTCGCGGTTTAGCTCAGAGACGCTTTGCGCTAGAAAGTTGAAATTTGGTACAAAGTGGTAAAATAAAATCTTGAGAATCTTTTTTTAGGGTGTCCTTAGAAACATATTTGTTTAAAGAACTTTCAAAAGGGAACTTGGATAAGGAGTCCAGGATAATAACTTAATGTTGTTATAGAGGTTTTTTGTGATGGCTTTTTTGTATTTTAATTGTCATTTTTCAATATTAAGTATTGTATTTATAGTTGCATTATTTCTAACTGTGACATTTTAATTGGTAATTCTTTGGGCTTTTAACAATTTATATAAATTTTGCATGCCTATTTCCAGGCAGAATGTACATGGCTCACTCCTATCTACCCCGCCTGTATTCTAATGTAACCTAAATTCGTTGCAAAAAATCAAAATTGATTGGGTTATTTTTACATTATGCTTTGGTCACTTTTAGTATAGTTTTGTAATACTTTGAATTAATAAAAGTTTTCTAAAAATGACTTCTTTGTTTGTAAAGATTTATAAACAAATATTATGTCCATATTTCACTTAAGGGTTCCGTACCTCAGTCGGCAAAAACCAAAACCCGAATAGGATCACTTTGTTGTCCGTCTGTCTGTCTGTCCGTCTATCAAGACTCTTTTTCTCAGTAAAACATGGAGAAATCAAGCATTTGAACAACAAAATTAAGTTTATCCTTCAATGTTACTTGCTAAATTTTTGTCAGAGAAATGAGAGTGGTTTCATAGTAAAAAACTTCCCTAGGTAATGTATACTCTGAAAAAATTAAGATACGATCGGAAACTTCGGTGCGCGAGTCAGATTCGAACTTGTCCGGTTTTTTTCGATTTTAATCACAATATTCTGTGAAAGATTCATATAGGCCTCCAGAGAATCATACATTCAACATTTACAAATGGATGGTTCGGAAAAGTGATTATTGAAAAAAGTGTATTACACCTCCACACCCAAGAGGGCTCAGGTACGTTCCCTTCGAACCCCAAGCCCCAAACGACGGACAAGGGAATTCAAATATACAAGGGCAAACTCAGACTCGTTTTTTTTTTTCTGAACAAATCTGCCTTTTATGTACAAACGAAATTTGATATTTACACAGTTCTGTGACACGGGCATTTGGCATCGCTGGCAACGCAACAAGTGCCAGATGTGGCTGTGACGTTCGTGCCAGTTGTGGCAATGTTGCCAAAAAGCCCCAAAGTCCCCACACCTTGCCAAACGCTTTTATTGGGCTTGTTAACGGCACTGTAAACACGCGTGACTTCTACGAGGCTGTAGTCTTGGCAAATACTTGTTCCGGTCAGATAATATGTTGGAAGAGAAAAGACCTTTGTGGGGTGTGCTTGTTCTAGGATTTAGGTCCTAAGTGTAAGATTTACCTGCTAGGGTTGCGGAATTTGTTCGAAATAGTCACCGTGGCCCTGGAACGCAAAGGGCTTTAGAAGGAACACGGCTTTAGTCAGTAAGATTCTGACACGCCCTTCCGCTCCACCCAGAGCGGAAAAAGTCATTTGATGATTTCCCATTCTTAAAAAAGTGTAAGATTTAAGGATTTGTGTTTGAATATTTTTCCGTTTTCTGACGCATATTCGTGCATCTACCAATTAAATCTTTCATAATCTGCTCGTGTAATTTTGTTTTAAATAAAACTACAACAGTGGGTGCTTACTGTAAATCGAGATAAAAAATCAATACAATTTTATCTCAGTATTGATTCAGGTGATCAATTTAAGCCATCCTGTATAATTCACTACTCATCAGAAAACCATCTCCGACGAAACACTAAAAAAACAAACACACCACTTTACACCGACAATTAACTTATCAAAGCCATAGAACCGTCAGAGCTGCCTTAATTAGTACATTCAGCGAACTACGAATAAATTCGTGGACATAAATTAATTACGCAATCGGAACAACAAAGACATTGTCACGGATATCCGTGTCGCGTGACAGTTTACCACTGACTGTTAAATTGGAGGCCCAGCACGAACTTTTGTCTCGAATTTTATCCTTAGATTTGAATTTTCACGACACGGTTGGCGCAGTGGTTGAACGATTGGCTCCTGCGCTGCGTGCCGCGGGTTGGATTCCTGCTCGGAACAAATATTTGTAAGGCCTACAGATAGTTGTTCCGGGTCTGACTGTTTGTGTATGTGAGTTTGTATCTTTGTAAACGCACCTACGATACAGGAGAAATTCCTAGTGTGGGGCAACGTATTAAAAACTTGGTTGTAACGCCTGTTTCAGCCAGTGTCAAAGGCTACTAAATTATTTATTTGAGTGTGACAAGCGTCTGTATCGTAACTCATAAATGCAAAAGTGAATTCGTTTATTTACATTTTGTTTGTTACGCTTTCACTACTAAATCGATGAACCAAAGGACTGTGCCAGGGTTTGTATGAACTATGGTCCCACCCTCCAATAGCTACGTGTGTACATTGTTGGAAAGGGATTTTTAAGCTGAATAAAAGTTTATATTTTGCCAAGTTCCAAATGTTAGTCCGTTCTGAGTTATACTTCTATAAGTTCTAGTCGATTCTCCATAGATATTTTTTCCAAAACCCTTATATCACACAATAGTACTATTTTTACAACAATGTCGACAAATAAATAATTCAACCAGAATGCGCATTTTATCTAGGTAATTAAATAGTCTTAAACACAAAAAAATTCGTGGCTCTGTGTTGCAGCTCTAAAATAATTAAGACATTAAATTAAATGGCATGCATCTCAGTTAAAGAAAACCACAGTTGGGAAGTTTTGTATTTATGAAAAGTTTCGAAACTAAAGTCGGATAATACGAAACAGAACCAGCAAGAAAAAGAAAAGAGGATTTGGTTTCACAAGACTTCCTATGAATAAAGAAAACACCGAAGATCTATCTGCTTTGGAAAATACTCGTATTGTTTTAAAGTGTGGAACAGGAAGATTATAAGAAATTCATTTATTTTTAAATATTATGTGGATTTGGTTTGCTTTACGTCATTCGGCGTCTAAAACATTTTGGCGAGCTGAGTGAATATAAAGTTTTGAATTCATATAATTGAGTTTCGGAGAAGTTTTTAAAACACATTTTTTTTAGGAATCTCACAAGAATGTTCTCAAATCGGTTCGAGGCTATTCTGATGCATTTCTATTTTGAAATTTCCATCGAGCCACTGTTTGCATTAACGTTGTTTCATAAAATATCCTGACATTCAACACATTCCTCCAACAGACGGAAATGTACACAGATATCCTAATGGAGAGTCAAACATTTCGGTAAACGATAAGGTCGCTTCGCATATCCATTTCTCTGTTGATAAAACCATTCAGTTGGCAGTAGGATGCGAAATGCTTATAGTCGTACAAACTAATGTTGGCGTTAGCTTTATAGTGTTGGCGCAACTGGTAGCTCTAGTACAATAGTTTAATGTAGAATTATATTATGTTGGCGTTACTGTTGACGCCTAATTACACTTCGATAGACGTTTTACACGGTTGAGTTGGCACTCCCGTACTGTAGTAGGTATGGGTGTTGCTAACTCAATTAATTTATTAATGTTCTTATGAGGTTGGTCAACTTGCCGGCTCTTTCGGGAATAGTTTATTTTGTCTCCATATGTCCATTCGAAGGAGATAAAGTACCTAAACTTGGTCCGGTGACCTATTTCCTCCTTTTCGGGATGACATAAAATTAACGGCTTGGTTTGTATTGAGGAGTAATACAAATAAGTACCTGATACTTTGAAGAACTTAGGTTTATTTTATACCAGTGAAAGCTATATCGACCGTTAACTCCGGTCAGTTCCGGGTACCAAAAGCTGATAAATCAAATAAATGATGCTTATAATTTTCCAATAAAACAACACATGCTGAACAAAGGCGTATTACACTACACTGACAGGGTGGGAGCAATAAATTCATAAAAGAGGTCATGCTTACATGGATTAATATTGCGTTTATCATTTCTGACATAAGCAATGGGGTGATTTTCCGAGCGTGTGAACACATTGCTCGCTATATAAAAGAATGGCGTAATTATATCCAATATCGACCCAGCAATGAAAGAAAAATAGAACGTCATTGTAATTATTTTCGAAGAATTAAGTGATGACAAAATTGCTTACGGAAAGTTGTTGTCAAGAGTTCAGTGTTATTTCATCCTCAAATTTATTTGATTGAAATTATGAGATTGTTCAATAAACAGGGTTAAGCGCTCCGTAAATTATTCAAATCGCGTAATTGAATTGCGAAAATCAACAGTCATTATTTTGTTTTGATTGAGAACATTTGAGCTGAGGTGAAGATAACATCATGCATTGGTATCCGTGTAGTCAAAGTCAAACTTATTTCAAATAAACCATTAACAGGTACTTTTGAATTGTCAAAGTCAGTCCGTCTAAAACATGAAGCTATTTACACGTTCCAAAGCGTAGATCTCTATCGAGAAGAACGTGCAAGAAACTCCACGGACACTCTTTTAAAACATTTTATGTTTACAAAAATCCTGGTTACATTAGCCTTGTTTCTTTTATATATGAGAACAACGTTAAGAAAGAAAAAACAATTTAGAGTATCAAATATTAAAATGAGCCAGTGGCAACCAAGGGATGATCAGTCTCCACTGAAGGCGCCCGTTCACGAACATGACGCGTGCATCAGCACCATTCAGCTCCACCATTTTGAAGGGAATTGAGAAGCATGAATAAGGCCAATCCAAAAGATTTTCTGGTACAATAAAGAGCAGATCTGAATCAGGATGGACTTAACAACACAGTCTGCATGTAGGTACTTATTCGAGTCTTAGCTGCTGTTCATCCTTAGAATTGACCCCCTTAAAATCTTTATGTAATTTTCATATTTCAGAATAATTTATAATATTCTCCTATGCATAAAATCGGAATAATCTTATGCAAAATATGTCTTACAGCAACAACTGCACTACGGGGAATTCGGTACTAATTATGCGAAATCTCACGAGTAATGCACGCAAATCTCTTGCACGAACAGCATACGACAGTATTTGAATACTGAACGTAACGAAATACGTCAGCACTAGGGGTATTAAGACGCATCAACTTGCAAGACTTAGTCTCTAAAACTTATCAAGTTAGGTTTGTGACGTCATTTGACGACGTTACTGTGTCGGTTTAGAAAAAGTCTACGTATAAGCTTCGACTTACTGAAGCTTGAAGAACAATGTGAATCTAAGTTTTCTGTTTCAGATAGAGACGTTGAAATAGAATGAGATTGTTTTTATTCACATTTTGTTAGGTATATAAACTGAGTTTGAATATCAAACTGAGCATTGAACGGCATCGATAGTATTATTAGCCTTTCTTCACAATCCAATCGTTACAACAATAATCCTTCAGAGTCATTCCGTAAAAGCATTAAAATGAAATTGTATTCTCCAAAATGTTTCTCTAAAGGCTTTTTGCGAGTGGACCGAGTAATAACATTCAAAGAGACCGCTATGCCAACTTGGGAGAGGAAGAATGGTTGGATACAACGTAATTAAAATTTTAGGGACCTCACGAGTTGTTAGGAATTCCCAGAGTGTCTCCGGCCCCGGTAATTTGAAGGATGACCTCGGAAAATTTCGGGTGTTTCCGCCATGCGTCGGTTTTTATGTTTTCACCCTGAATTTGTACAGTCTTTGCAATTTAGGACATGAGACTTGTGTCATTGGAAAAAGTGTAATTGATTATAAATATAATTTAATGATACTGCAAATTTATTATATTCTGTGGTTTAGTTGTGAAGAGACGATTTAAACGTCGATCTTAATGAATAATAGATGCTTATTTCAGTGAAGTTTCATCGACTAAAATAATTATGGTAATGCCTATTTCTTGGAATTGACGGAATTGTACCTACGATATTAAACTCGGTATCCTAACAACACAAAGAATACAAGGTCTGTTAAAATATACAACAGACCTTTAAGCATTGAATATTATTCTTAATCACCATTTTGACCTAATAAATTCTCTTAATTAGGTACCTCAATGTTTGACGATAAATGTATTTTTAAGTGAAGATTACTTTAGCTCAAATATTATTAATTTAGGTCTGGGTAATTCATTTATATTTTAATTTGTTCCTTCTGTATTTTTTTAACTAAGAAAACAAATTTACTATCATGTAAAAAGCCATGACCAAACTAATTTGGAACGAGTCACTATGTTTGAACGGTTCAATTGGGTCCCAATAAAACGTGCATAGTAACTTTATTACGGGTGACTGTTGAATAATTTACCGTTGCTTCCGATGGCCCGGCCAAACTGACATGTCACACTTTCCGCGACGCTACACACTAGTGATGAGACACAATCGAAGCTATTCTCTCCACTATGGAACGACTGAACGAGTGAATGGATTGGAATTCATTGTTGTTGAAAAATCGATGACTGAAGTTTAAATTTGGAATCGGTGGAAGCGATTCGAAGTTCGAATTCGTTGTGTCGTTTCGTATAAAAATAGAATTGTTTATTGATTGTGTTTTGTTTTTTCAAGGGTAGAGGAAAACCAGTAAACTATAGATGGGTCTATAAACGAACTACTACTAGAACTATAAATTAAAGATGACCGTAAAAAGGACAAAATATGGAAAAAGAAGAACAAGAAGTCACGGTGCTCCGAAAACAACTTGAGATAAGGGCACCGGAGGATGATGATAAGTTTTGTTTGAAGTTAAAAGTATAAGGTTAGAATGCAACTTTCTTGTGCGTTTTAAGATTTCTAAAACTACTCAATCTTAAACCACTTAACACTTACACTTATTTTGTAATTCCTGTGAACATTATCTTGGGGGTTTTAAGTATCACTCAAACCAGAATGTAGATACTAGATTTTTACTTTATTTGAAAACACCATTTCTTGTGATACAATAATATAACCATACAAATCTTTATATAAATAATTATTCTGGTCGTGTGTATGTGACTGAACTCCTCCTAAACGGCTAGACCGATTTTGGTGAACATTTTTGTGTTCCGGTGGATTAAAGAATGGTTTAGATTTACAATTGGATGCGGTAGGTGGCGCTGCAATCGATTTCTATAATTAGTTGTCAGACACAAAGAAAACTTTCGGATAGAACAACGTCCGTCGGGACCTTAAATAGTATTTAGCTAGTATCTTAAATATTTTGACTTAAAAAACATTAAACATTTATTTATTTATACTTTACTGTACACCTCATAACAAACACAGTAAAAACGTTAAAATATTTAATTTAATAAACAATAGCTGTTACTACACTACGTCTCTATTCGTAAAATACAGCTGTCCGTGTCCAGCCGTGTGTTACAGCGGTTTCCTTATTGCGCGGCGTTTGCACTGCGCTGCAATATGCCATGACATACATAGGTTCAAGTATTGGTAGAGGCAGCTACTTTTAGCGAGTGGGGATCAAACCACAATTGTGGATTAATAATGCAGTTATTTTATTAACGATAGGTTATTTCAAAGCTGTTGTCAACTTTTATTGAGTGGCTTTATAAGTGCTTTGACGAAAGAGCTCTCGCTAGAACGAATGCAGGGTGACTTTCAAGGGTGAAAGCGCAGACACGTAATATAAACAATTTTGAATGTGGTATAAACTCTAAAAAAACAAAAAAAATCTGCATAGTAGATTTGTTTTCGCAAAATCTCGACGGATTGTAGAAAACATTATCTTTCACAGTTCCGGGGTTGTTTCTAAGCATGCACTTTTAAGCTTTGAAAGATTTTCAAATAATCAAAAGCCATTCAGTATATCTTGTGTGTCTTTTATGATGAGATTTAAATCAAGGAAATCAAGTGCCATACATAAAACCACTGCCATGTTTAACTACAATCCTAAAATGCATGTACCTAGCATTTAAATTAAATATTAAGTAACACGTCCAGCGGCAATGATTTATCAACTATTTATTCTGCATACCTAGAGGACTGGTTTTAGTTCCACAATATTCTCTAAACACCTCTGGGATATTCGAACCCAAATATGGATAGCTATTACGAGTAGGTCAAAGAGGAATTTGAATTATTCATAAATATTTCGACCCGAGTTTATCTTATTGTGATTTTAGAGAAAGGTATTTAGAAAAGGTACCTGGACTAAAATATAAACGTACATACAAAGTGATAAGGGATGAAAACAACTTTTTGTTGTTTTGTATGTATGGGCTGTTATGTACGTATTTGCTACATACACTGAAAAGGAAATAGTTTTATTTCATACACGTTATTGAGTAACTATATCTGTAAGTTTTTACTTATCCTATCAGGTTTGGCACAATTTATCCCTTCGCTCGTATTTAACCCGTAGTGTAGTATAATCAGACTAACGATAACTGCGATCTTTTATAGATCTTTATATTAAGATTTGATATAATGGATCATACCTAGTAATAGATTCAAAGTCATCATAAGTAACATTAATTAATATATCATCGCAAGAAAATTCATGTCGAGCATGGTCAAATAATCTAGCATTTCATTCCCGTGGAACTCGAACTCGAACTCGAACCGTATTCGATTGCCATCTGCCATTAAAGTTCGCGTGAAATTGAACCCACAATTGAAGCAATTTGTGGAACATTGCTCTTGGGGCAGCTGATAGGTATCAATAAATAAATAACTATTAGCTGTATTACATTTTAAATGATTTGGATTGAAGGCAAAAAGTTTCTGAATTGTTGCATAAATGAAAATGCATTAATTTTTAATATGGCTGTGCTGTTTCAATTTTCGAATTCGTGGCTGAGTGAAAGCGATTATTATTATCTGTGACATATTTGTGTTGCAGATGTTACTGGATTGCTGCTTAAATCTGTTGGGCTTAAGGAATGGTGTGTGAGAGATGTTTTCTCCAAATTGTGTTTTTGTTCTGTGCTTTTATATTTGAAAAGTTAGGACACTAGAAAACATAACTTAAAACTTTTTTTATATATCGTTTCTTAATTTTGTATTTCAGGGAACAGAACAGGCGGATGTCGTCTTGAATAAAACAATCACCTGGTGACATATTCCCCTATTTTTCTCGTAATTGAGGAAAATATTTACTCTTACGTCGTGTGTTGTGCTACTTCATTTATTCTGTTTCTCCCATGAGGAGAAAAGGCGTAAGTATAAAAAGATTACTGTTACAGAATTGGCGACATGGTTTTTCACTACTTAAAGTTTTCTTTTCCCTTTGATAAAGTTTCTAGGGGCAGAGTTTAGTTTTCTTCTGATGTGTAAGCAAACAAATATGCAGTATATAGGTAGTTACCTACTACGTTTAAAACCTGACCTATATTTTGTTATTTATCTACTTCAAGGATGGGAAATCATCAAATGACTTCATTCATCTTCTTCAATCATCAACAAAGGGCGTGTCAGACTCTTACTGACTAAAACCCATCCGTGTTCCTTCTTAAGCCTTTTGCTTTCCAGGGCCGCGGTGACTCTTTCGAACAAATTCCGCAACCCTGGCAGATTTATCTACTACTTGAATACTGAAAACTGCATGTCAATAAATGAGTGCAAACAGTACTAGGTAAGTAGGGTGGTTACGTGAGTTTTATTGGAATCGCGGGTTTAACAAGGCATTAAATACCGCTAGGCAATGTGTCTCTTTTACATGACTTATCGATAATCGTTATCTCTAATAACATGTCACTTTGTCTAAAGAATCACAGATATTTCCATAATTGAGCCAATAGTTACATCAGACGAGATAGAAATATATTTTCTCCATCTATTTGGAGTATAAAAATATTTTTACTGGTCACTATTGATCGCCAACAACTAGGGTAAAAGAAACATAAGTCGCAGTACAATTTTTGTAGAAAGTATTGCCCGATTATGCATACTGCATTTACTATTGCAATATCATAAGTCTACACTGATAGCTAATCAATGCAATAAAATTATTATTATCCATCTAAATCTGTAAATGTTTCCAAAGATTCCGATGTTTGGTGATATTGAGGCCGATAACCTTCTTTTAGATAAAAATTAAAAATCTCTGGTAAAACTAGCACATTGTGCACGGTTCTTCCCCTGCAATTATAAGCACTGATAAGAGCTAGCATAATCTTGCAATACCTCTTTTTAAGAATTTTTACATTTACAAGACCATCCATTTTATTAACGCAATGTTTTACTTTTCTAGAAACTACTGCGATGTATTTCAAAATGAAAGAAGTGCTATCCATGACCAATACAATCTTGTCATTGTCCCATAAGTGATAAATTAAGTCATTAATTAAGTTAGAAAGAAGGAAGGACCCAAAATTAAACCATGTGGAACACCCACTCTTGGTGTCGCCAGACCCAGTAGATCTCTAGCCATAGGCATCAATGTTATAAATTCTATGCTTCAGATAAGAAGTCCATAGGTCAAGAGCTCTGTCACCCATAGTAAGAGTAAATTGGTACAATTTCCTGATAATACATTTTGTGTGTTCATATTCAAAGGCTTTGGAAAAGTCACGAGATATGCCAAGTTTTAATGTTTGATTTTCAGTATTATGACGCTCGTTTGTGACTAAACAGCCCTTAGTTAAAAAATAACTTAAGGACAAAGGTCAATGGCCGATTTCGGCTTGAACTACTACTGTAATAAAAGTTATGTATTCTTAGCATACCAGCTAACCAATTTGAATTGAGCGATAAAATAAGTGATGCAATTATTAATTTCATTAAGCGTCAACGGCCGTTTATCAATTTATTAACACCGATAAGAGAAGCGAGATGCAAATACCTTTAGTCATTAAGTTACGTAATAAAAATATATATTTTGAGAAACATAAAGCTGTTGTTGTATTTACCAAAATAATTGTTTAGATTGAAAACCGTAGCGCCACCTGGTGTATAGAATGTACAACTTACGATGAATTATACTTTTGTTTTTTCAGATGTCTTTTTGCAATAAATCGCGTTCGAATTTAGCTACTGTGTTTTGTTATTAACAGAAGCTGTGCAGAAGAAGTCAATTTTCTACAAAAAAAAAAGCATAACTTCGATACGACCGGCTGTCCGAAATTGTGGAAAGACGTATATAATATTTTTATTTATTGATAGCAGCGTGACGTAAACTGTATGCAAACCGTACGTGTAAGACTTGCAAACAACCAGATTATTTATTTAAAACGGAACGTCGTGCTCAGTATATGTATATAGCTGTCGTGATAAGTGGACATAACAGAATATAGTGTCACAAAAGTGCAGTAGGGATCGCACGCGTATATTAGTGGTTAGGATTATTGTAATTAATTAATTTTAACTAGTGACTCATTGTAAACGAGTAAGTCGTTATATCATGATATTCTTTTATTAAGCAATAAGTTAGAAAATAAATCATTTTTGTTGAGAATACAATAACATTAGTTTTCAATTCTAATATATAAAATTGTTTTGTGTTTGCATTACTGACTGACTGAGTGACTGAGTGAGTGACTGACAGACAACGCACAGACGAAACTACTGATCGTGGAAAGCTGAAATTTGGCATGTTACCTACATGCCACCTACCTTGGGGAGTGTAGGCGAGCACTAAGATAGGATTTCCCGAAATTCCTACGAGAATGGCAATCACAGGGTATGCGTTTACGAAGGCGCAGGAAAATGCGTAGTATAATTTATAAATATTATAACGTTAACAGCAACAATACAGCCCTATAAATAAAAAAATACGGGTTGCACTCCGGGAGTGCCGACAGAAGTGAAAACTTATTTTGGCGCGTTAGACATTTTTTAAATGGGTACTAGGGTTATTGGGTTATGAATTGCATTTTATTTATGTATTGTATTTTTATTAATTATTAAAAACTTTAAAATGCATTTATTATTCTTTTATGAATCATAGTTAACAATTTCGATAACTATTGTATCATCATCATTAGCATTAAAATGATTACAATCTAAAATAAAAACTTTAGGTTCATGGTAACTAAAATAGGAAATAAACAATTTTGATTTGAAGTTATTTAAATATTTCGTGAATACCGCATCAATTGTACTTTTATATCTCGTTGTGCTAATATTGCGTTGATTGGACATAGTAAAATCAAATTCTCTATTCAAAAATTCAGTTAATGGTAGTTTTTTATCGTCTGCGTCTCGTAACTGTGTCGCGAGTCCAGAGATTTTATCTCATCAAAAATATGCGAACCGCGCTAAAAGAAGTTTTCATTTAAAAATAAAATCATTATTAACATACTCATCAGTCAATTAGACGTGCCACGGACTTGATATTACTCGAAGAAGAATAAGAATAATAATTTAATACCCTCGGGAAGTCGTTATGCATATGTTGTGCACTAATAAGAAAAAGAAGTAAAATGACGACAATGTGACTCATTGATGCATTGCGAGCTCTTTGTTTGTAATATTTTTACTGATTAGTTGAACGCCAATGCGATTTAAATGGTAGTTCAATCTCAATTAACTTCAATTAGAAAGGTAGATTAATTTTGCAAAATATTTTTAAATTGGTATATGACAACTATTTTTTTGTTTTTTTAGGGATATAACCTGAATGATAATGGAGTCAAGCACCTCATCACAGAATTTGAACGATGCAGGTGCGATCAAGCCCAATGGTAAATTTTATTTTTCTAATATTTCGTAACATTACGTGTAACATACTGCTTCAACTGCATCCGATGAGGTTGACTCAAAGGAAAACGGAAGGTAGTGAGGTAAAACCTTAATTTTTTTCAGAGGAAGGACCGTTCCCTGATGCTAGTATCGTGATTTTTGATGTGGATACAACAATTGGGGACACCACACAAGACGAAATATGCCAGGTGGGTTTGTTGCTTTTTAATGTATTTATGTTTGATGTATGGATAAGCATTTTTTTTTCTTCCACAGATTGCAGCTTGGTGCAAGGGCAATCCATTCAAAGAATGTATGTTACCTAATGGTGTTATTACACCATTATGTAGTGGAATAAATGGATTTACATACATTAACGGAAAACTGTTCCATTATGGAAATTACGTGAATGCTGTTACTCCGAATGATGGCTTGGAAAAGTTTCTGGATTTCTTAAGCAAAGTGACTGGAAAAACTCGCAAAGTTCTATTGGCTGCTAACAATTGTAAAAGGTACATTTCTTTACTAATATTATAAAGTCATTATTCATACCAATATTTACAAACATTCGTTAGTTAATATTTAAGAAAACATACAATTATTTTGTATAATGATTATTGTACTTTCGGATATAAAAGGAACAAGACCCCGATCTAAACCGAATGTCCATTATCTCAATGGATTTAAAAAATCTATCATTTGCGATTTGCATTTTGTTTCTCCAAACAGTCCTTGTAAATTGTAAAGAAACTGGATTAATTAATTGTGTTGCCACTCCTTCTTCTGAATAAACAATTGCATTGCACAAATGGGTTAGACAAAAGTAGTTATTTCAATATTTTCTTTTTTTTTTTTAGCTTTCATAGCCACATAATTGTACGCCTCCTGAAACAGTACAATTTATTGGATTTATTTAAATCACTTGTTCTGGGTTTCATTGATACTATTGACGTCTTCAAATCACGATTGCAAGACCGTCACGTTAAATTTGGTTTTGAAGAATTAGCAAGAGAATATCTTGATGAGAGCACCATTCCTCAACAAAAGCACGCTGTTGTAAACGTTGAAATATTAGTATCACTTATTGAAGTTACTAACTGTAACGATGCGATGATGAAGCAGCATGTAACGGAACTCGAGGGGTTTATTTTGTATCTTGATTTGAAAAAAGATTTTGAGAATAAAGTAAAGAAAGAACAGCTTTGGAAAATTATGGAGGCTGGAATTACAACCAATATGTTGAAAGACGCATACAGAAATGACCCGGATAATGGTGTGTCAAATTTATTGCGACAAGGAGTACCCGGAAAAGCAGGAACAAATCTAATGAAATCTACCGCTAATAAAATAACTGTTATAATTTCAAGACTATGTGCTGAAGATGAAAATGTTGGTAATGGTACAGCTTAAAAATTACTTAACACTTTCCATGACGTTCATGTAGACGTAATGACGATATTAACTCTTATGTCTTTACAAGTATCCCCGAAAGTGTTACTTACAGTAAAATAAAACATTTATGACTAAAATATTGAAAAAAAATAATATGTTATCAATATAATCAATGTAATCGATTACTATTTAATTAACAATTGTACCCATTATAATCTTATATAAATTATACTGCATGCTTAATCGCGAGTTTTATTTTCGCTTGTCTCTCGTCACTCTTTCGTCTTTTCTTTACTACCGGAGTCTGTCTTTCCTGATAGCTTCAAACTGGGCGTCTTTAAGTCAAGAGACAACTGGTTACTCCAAGACAAGCGTGCTCTATTGTCGACAATCCTGACTGCCATCTTATCAACTAATCAAAGAAAGCAAGCTAAACTATTGCATTTTTGATGACGCATGCCGTGGTGACGCGTCGCCATGCTATACGATGGTATATATATACAGTATATATGCATTTTTTTCACTATGCCATATTTAGTTCCTGTAGTTAGATATCTGTTATTTTATGGATGTTACTTGTATGAAATAATTTCGATGTTTCACATCTGCCAGGCGTCCGGCTCACAATTTTTCTACAATTGTTAACATTTTGTAACTTGTTTTGAGCATTTTTTTTTTAAATTAACGTGTTAGATATAGGATATATAAACACTGCTAGGTGAAGGTTTTCCTCATAGTTTTCCTTTAAGAACGAGTCTAAATCGCCATGCCTGCGTTTTTTTAGCCAGTCTCTGCTTCGTTGCCCGTCCTCAGGCGGACTGCGTGGCGATCCTGGCCTATCGGTCTTTGTCCATCCTGTAAGTGTGACCAGCCCAGTCTTACTTTCGCGTCGCAGACTTATCATCAACGTCGGCGATGCGTATACATTCGAGCTACATATTTACGAGCGAACAATTCTAAGAAACCCTCAACATCGCCGCCTTAGCCACCCCCGCATACCTACACTTTTGTATATATATATTCTTCACTTCTTTATCTCTCATCCGTATTTCGTCTTCCCTCCACCCAACATTCCTTATTCCTTTATCAGATAACGAAAGTCCCATTTGATGTAATCAAAGATGCGACAAGGCGATTTTATCGAGCGTCGTGAATGAATGAAGTCGCCTTACTCTGCACACCGATTTATTGACACTAATGAATTTATAGATGAAGCCTTTGTGATATCAGTTCCTGAATATCTGAAGAACCAATAGATTCTTTGCTCGTAAAGTGCTGAGTTAATGTCATAAGTCTGGAAAAAGGTCTGTTAGAAATCATGAGATGCTTTTTGCGCTTCATTTACCTTACTCTGTTATTATTTCATTGAAAATAAAGATTTCTTTCATAAAAAGCCATTTAATGTATTGCTCCAGGAGAGGAGGCATCAGTATTTATTTAAACAACCAGATGTGTGATAAGTCACAATTATTTTACAAAGTAAACACATTCAAATTTTCTCAAGTAATATAATCTATACATATAATAAAAATGTAACAGATCGCTGTCTGTACATGGAAGATATATAAGAAGAAACATTATTGGGACCTTTATCAACGCAAATAGCACCAAACAATGATGGTTAGAATTTTTGTCTGTTTATCTGTGCGTTTGTGCACGCTAATCTCAGAAACGGCTTATCCCATTGTGGTCACTAATTCATTGTGGTAAGCTTCACGTAATATTTAGTGTTGTTTCAAGTCAATTGGTTTTATAAATAAAAAAGTTATGCCAATTTAAAGAATCACTTCGAACATTTGTTAAACTATCTACATTTTCTATCTATTCTTTCTCTATTCAGTAGCATTGACTGAAACTTTACTAAACTTCATAATCTTAAAATAATAATGTCTGCCCCAAGTAATTATTCTACGCGGACAAAGTCGCGGGCAAAAGCTAGTATTTAATTAGGATGTTGTGTTTTCATTTCCTGAAAATCACGCAGAAATTTCAAATAAAACTTACAAAAATCTTGACATATTCTCTTAAAATTACAATACCCACGGAAAGTTCCGTGACACTAACCGACTTTAAAAAGTTGGAGATTCAATATTCGTGTGTATGTATTGTTTTTCAAGTAACTACCCTCCTTGCATCCGTAACTTGTCACTCCCCATTCTTCCTCCTGTACCTATTCCTACACAATATATCTGCATTGTCCTTTGTACTCCCTGTCATATGTCTTAGGCTCCGTTACTATGTCGTATAGGTATGCCTTTGTATGTTGTTACGAAGAGATAGAAAGATTACCGTGAGGTTTGGTATGCATGGAGTACTCCTCTCGTCTGTGAGACAAATCTGCCAGATACCAGCCTGATGCGCTTGAGTCGACCTAGCCCGTTCCATTATCGGAATACAAGACGTACGGCGATGCGCCGCCGGTACTTGGTGGATATCCCTGCCGGAATATATGTTGCCTGATCTCTGCAACCTAGGGATATTTCAGTGGAAAGGTAGGTCTAGGCAATCGTGCATCATCGTTTTCCATCAGGTGAGATTGAGGTCTAACTTGAACCTATCAATAATAAAAAAGGTTTCCAATTATAACCTTCTATGTCTTTCTCACATCAAGGAGTATCCAACAGAACCGGTCGAACCCACAACCTCATTAAACCAGAAACGTGTTAAAGGCATTCAAAAGTGATGAAGTAGGTTTATGTGTGTATGCTATGTCTGTCTCATTTATTATTCAAAAGCATCGTTCTATAAATACAACGAAACGTCGTAGAAAATCGTACCACAGCCACTTAGCTTCGACATATGCCTAAAATATGTACCATGGTATACAATTTTGGAGTATACAACCCTGCGGACTTGTAGCAATGTACAGGCATTAATTACTTGGTGATGTGAATGGACATTGCAGGTCTATGAAAGACAAGTTGTTGATTAGCCTAAACTTGGCGATGAAAACCTGGCATTGCCAACATGGCGAAGGAAAGACACTGTGTTGTTACTCATGTGTTGTATTTTTTAAAGAACAAGTAGGTACCATTATACGTGATTGGTGGAAATTGACAAAATATGTTTTGTTAATTGGGTGTCGGAAGCCTGTGAAAATGTGATCATAATTGTCAGTTTTAATTGCTATTAATAAAAAGAGCGCGATCAATAATGAAATAACGGGACAATAATTTCGCTTCAATTCATCAATTTACAGCTACAAAGGTAATGCATTGCATAAATTATTAATTGAATTTATCCAACAGCGAGTGGCACTGAAAAATTAATTGAATCATAGCTCTGTGACTTTTGTAATTGGAACGCGTTCGGGCTTTCATCTCAAAGAGATTCTGATGTATCGTCAAAAGTATTGAAAATTATAACGAAGGTTGTTCTCTGATATTTTTTAATGATTTTCTTTGCTTATAAAGGAACATGCTTGTGATAAGGGCTTCTGGGAAATCTCTTTCGAGCCCCACTACTGCGAAACACTTGAAATTATAACGAGTATTTACTGCAAAATAAGAAGAAGTGGGGAATACTTTGAAGAAAAGAGATTATTTTACCGTTATTCATTAATTTCCGAGAAAATTATAAAGCTAATAATAATGGCGCTTGTCTGTTTTGTTTTATATTGAGCAGCATTTTCCTATCAAATAACAGTTTTATTTAGAATAAAATCGAATTATATGATTAGTTTAAACATTGATTAGCAGATTTCGAACGTTTGTATTTCCTTCACTGGCTTTCTGTTATTTATTAAGACGATGGCGGCTACTCGATAATGCGTCCCCGCGTTATTTTATTTTGCAGTTTTAGAGGTAGACGGGGCCCGCTGGGGCCAGAGCCTGCCAGGGTTGCGGAATTTGTTCGAAAGAGTCACCGTGGCTCTGGAACGCAAAGGGCTTTAGAAGGAACACGGATGGGTTTTAGTCAGTAAGAGTCTGACAGGCCTTCTGCTCCACCCAAAGCGGAACAAGTCATTTGATGATTTCCCATCCTTAAAAAAAAAAAAGATTTGTAGGTACTTTAAAAATTTACTCTAGATAGCACACATAAAAAAACACTTTATTTATTTATGTATTTTATAACATTATTTATTACCAATTGTCGGATTTTTTTTTGCTGAAGCTCAAGCAGACCTAAGTGTTCTTAAAACTGATCGCGTTTAAAAAACTTAGTCTTAATCTGCTTGAACGTCAATTTCGATGTCAATTTCCGTCCAACGGATTTCACCAGCCACATTTTAATGATGTTCACGTGAACCAGTGTCTTTGGCATAGAATGTACATATTATCACATAAAACGGAAAGCGTTTAGACCTACTGCGATTATAAAACAAAAAAAAGTTTCAATATGCAATTTTTTTATTTTCGATTCTATTTTCACTGTTAGTATTATATTTTTGTATATTTCTAGATAAACTGCTTAGATCCCACTAATATTATAAACGCGAAAGTTTGTTAGTATGGATGGTTGGATGGATGTTTGTTACTCTTTCACGTAAAAAGTACTAAATGGATTTTTATGAAATTTGGTACAGTGGTAGATTATAGTCTGGAATAACACATAAGATACTTTTCATCCCGGGAATATATTCCCTTGGGATAGTTTTTGACAATCACGCTGGCGGAGCTGCGGGCGGTAACTAGTATTAAATATTTTTTTTCTTGCATATTCCCTATTGATATAACTAAACGTAGCCTGTTCTGTTATATGATTTCGACTTTATTATCTACTGTGTATCCATCATTATTACAGTCATAATTATAGTGAATGTGATGCTGTGTACCTATATTGTAATACTACGTAGAGATAAGATAGCCTAACTTTGATATTGATCATCGTCTCGTTGTGTCTATCTAGACAGATTGTGCACAAGTATCCATAATTATAAAGGACTAGTGGCCCGCCCCGGCTTCGCCCGGATGTTTATGTATTTTCCAAATTTTCCTTCATAAGAACCTTCTCCTGAAAATAACAAACACAACAAAAAAAGAATTAGCGAAACTGGTCCAGCCGTTCAGGCGTAATGACGTGACCAAGGGAAATAGGAATTCATTTTTATACATATAGATAATAATATGGATTGTCGTTGTTGCTTATCAAAATACATAGCCGGACAGGAAACGCCTACCTCATAGTTATTAATATAGGAGGAAAAAACCAGCTATCAATTTAAATACTTATTAGTCATTTATGTTGAAATATAGTTTAATTCTGTTCTTTACGTAACTTTAACGTTAAAATTTTTAAAATAGATACCGAGTTTCAAACACAAGAACACAGTTTGAATTTAAAGTCATTTTTACAAACGATATAGGAGATACCAATAATTTATTTATGATTTGTTAATAGTTGACAAATCAATTCAGTTAGATTATTGTTATTTTCTGATCAAATATATTTCTATGCCAATCCAAACCAATTTACAAAGTAATCTTGCTTATCTGAAAAGACCCAATAAATCATCACATCAGCCGAAAGACGTCCACTGCTGGACATAGGCCTCCCCCAAGAGGCGAATCCTATAATCACCACCCACGACACTCACGGGAAGTGATGGGATGGTGCTATTCTTGTACGTCCGAAACCATACAGAACACCCAATAGATAGCACTGATTTTGTGTAGCAGAAAGACTAAATCCACATCCATACGTAGAACCTGGATAGCACATTGGCACCAAGTTGACGCATAATATATGCACACTGTCTCTACGTAATTTAAAAAGAATATCTATTAGTATTAACTTATTTATGAGAATCTATATTTGATCTTTAATGGACTTGAAGAGCTCGTGGCTAAATAATAACAGCCGCACGGGTTGATCTTCAAGGTTAAGCAACGCTTGCCGAGATTGGTCTGTGGATGGGTGACCATTTTAACATACCGAGACTCCTCCGTGCCTCGGAAAGCACGTTAAGCCGTTGGTCCCGGCTGTTATTTGTAGATCTTTGGCATTTGTTACGGATAGTCAGAAGCCAGAAAATCTGACACCAGTCTTACCAAGGAGTACCGTGTTACCCAGTTAATGGGTTGTGGAGGTCTGGTAGGCAACCGCTGCATGTAAAATACTGGTATTCAGCTGAGAGCAGTCTCGCATAAAGTTCACGACAGAAAAAAATCCTCCCACAACTACTTACACAACAAAAAAAAAACAGCAAATCCACAACAAATGACCACAAACTTTAAACAGAGCCACCTCATAAATAAGTAGCATGTGTAAAAATATCTCGACTTAAACTTAATTGGGAATACACGACAGTCTGTCCCACACACAGATCATAAAAAATTCACCCCATTTGTCGCAAAAACAAAAGAAACTGCATTCCATATTGCAAAAATAACAAATGACTCCTTGTTAATGTCGTTTGTCGTGCCTTATCAGAGAAACTCTGTCGTATTTTACCCAACCGCGGCAGAGCCGACAATGAGGGTAATGTTTTAGTCTATGCGACGCACGGAACTGAAAATAACGGAGCTAACGTACCTCACAGGATTCGTATTAGATTTATCTGTCGTGTCAGATGAATCCCAATGATATAGGGGTAGATTTGGGCGTGGTTAGGACTTATTTGTTACCTTCAAGGAAGATACACAGCATACGATTTTGCTCCTATTTTTCTTATGTATCGATTATTGTATATTTACTCTTCTACACGTTCTTTTTTTTTCTGCCTTCTTATCTTTTTAAAAATACAGGGAACTAAAAATGATGGATGTTTAACATCACAGACAATTTAAATTAATATGCAGGTTTTTGAATGTTATTAAAAAACAGGTGGCATGACAAGATCGCACAGCCGGTCTACATCAACATCTCCTTGTAAATTTAGGTGGAGTAAGCATTTAGTGAACGTCATTCCTTCTGGTTTCTATGTATCGACAGCTCACCTCATGTTAACTTCACCCGAGCACAAGGTGAGATGTTTACAGAATTGCACTGCTGGACTGCCGGAAGAAAGCGCTGTTATGATAATATCCTTGTGTCACGGGAACTTGAAGAGATCTGTTTCTTTTACTGCAGTCAGTTTTAGGGCTTATGATTCAATAGTTAGATAAACTTGAAGAATAAATATGATGTCTTTATACACTTTCCACGCAATAACTGTTTAACCTCCATTTTATTCAACACATCAAAGTTATCTATCAAAATCGGCCCTAAATAAAACAACTACCAACTTCAAGAAAAGTCAACGGCGTATAAATTCCTATCACAAAAATAAAACAAACATGTTGCACAAGAAATACTTAAGTAGTAATCAAGTAAAAGAAAAAAAAAATAGAAGCAGTGAAATCTACCACTAAGCTTTAAAGCTCGAATGAGGCTTAACAAGAGCGCTCGGCAAGCATATGAGCTTCTTTGTCGACAGTAAGCACTGGCTTTTAGAAGAAATGTATCTCGTTATACCTACCTGGGCTTGTGGGTTTTATTCTCCTTTTTTCGAAGACTGATGAAAAAATTGTATTGTTTATTGGTGAACAATGAGAGTTATTTTTTTATTGATAGCTCGCGGATGATGGAAAGCGATGATGTAGTCGGAAGGACGGTTTATTTTTTTGGGATTGGAAATCATCAAATGACTTCTTCCGCTCTGGGTGGAGCGACAGGGCTCAAGCCCTTTGTGTTCCAAGGTCGCTATGACTCTTTCGAACAAATTCCGCAACAAATTAATTTGACGATTTCCCATCCCTAAAAAAAACCTGGGACGAAGGACACTTGCCTATTAGTAACCTACTAGCTTTTGCCCGCGACTTCGTCTGCGTGAAATAGTTATTTTAGGCAGCTATTTTTATTTTTCAAAAACGCTTAATCATATGTTTATTTATTTTTTATCAAGTGCCTAAATACAAATATTTTATCTTCAATAATAACGGACTCCCATACAAACTTCCACCGCCCTTTTCACCCCCTTGAAGAATGAGTTCTGGGATAAAAATCCAATCCAATGTCCTTTACCGCGACTCAAACAATCTCTATACCAAATTTCATCTAAATCGGTCCAGCCGTTTGCGCGTGAAGAAGTAACAAACATACGCATAAACTCACAAACTTTCGCCTTTATAATATTAGTGTGATGTGATAAATGTGATTCACTCTTGACTTAAAGAGCCCCAGCTTATTGCTATCAGCAAACACAGACTTCTTATGGACTAAGTTAATGAATTATCCAGCTATGTGGAATGTTTAAGCTTAGCAGCTATGAGAAGATGAGTTTTTTAATTTCAGATGGGTTTACTCTTGACTCTAAGGTGACAGAGACAAAGTCGACAATGGTGTGAGCTTACCCAGAAAAAGCCTTTTCACTCTAACTAGTATGATAAATACCTCTGACTGGTTAAATAATAATAAAATATTGCCCTGTCTTAGACTTTTCTGCAGTGGGGTTAAATTAAAACCGACCACGCCGTCAACGCATTCATAAAGGGACTGCATCAAAGCCTTTTTTCTGCCAGCTACTGTTAAAAAATCTAATCTGCCAGCTACTGTTAAATATCTTTGTACTAACTAAACTTCACCTGTAATTCAGTCTCGACACGATTGGTAGAAGACAGTATCACGTTGTCAGCATTAATTTAACTTAATTGAAGTAGCTCCAAGGGAGAGGAGCTCGTGGCTAAATAATAACAGCCGCATGGGTCGATCTTTAAGGTTAAGCAACGCTTACCGAGGTTGGTCTGTGGATGGGTGACCATCTTAACATACCGAGACTCCTCCGTGCCTCGGAAAGCACGTTAAGCCGTTGGTCCCGGCTGTCATTTGTAGATCTTTGGCAGTCGTTACGGATAGTCAGAAGCCAGATAATCTGACACCAGTCTTGCCAAGGAGTACCGTGTTACCCAGTTAATGGGTTGTGGAGGTCTGGTAGGCAGCCGCTCAACGTAAAATACTGGTATTCAGCCGAATCCGGTTTGACTGGAAGCCGACCCCAATATAATTGGGAAAAAGCTAGGCAGATGTGAAGTAGCTCCAAGGGGTGTGGTTATGAATTTATTTAAACTAGCTCCTGTCCGCGTTTGCTCACGTCAAAATAGATTTTCGCAAAATAACCTTCAAATAATTTACGGGTTATTTTAGGATAATATTATTAGGATAATTATTATCCTATAACTTTTTCCAGGGTAGGTACCATCTGTCTCTGTACTTATCAAAATTTATCAAAATCGGTTCAGTGATTTAGGAATGAAATCGTGACAAACTCACTTTTGAATTAATTTGTAATATAAAATAAAATATTAGTTAGAATTTTTGTACATAACTATGTCTTCTCCATTAGTTTAGACTTCGGAACTCTCTTTTTATTTTAGGGTCGTAAGTTTGATATGTTAGGAAAATGTCTCAGGAAAAACCAAATATTTTAAACCAAACTGATTTTATTTTAAGTATAAGGTATGTTACTGACACATGTATCGCGTATGAAACAGGTACAAAATACTTGATGTTCATCAAACTTTTGTTTATCATCCTTCACAGTTTTTTTACAAAAGAAAAATAAGACAAAAGAAATATATTAATGTAACGAGGAAAAGCCTCTTAAGGAAACTTTTCAGAACTTTGGCAGTATTGTTTAAAATGTTCCTTTTTGTTTGCACAAATATAAATATTTGTTTACATTTTGAGCTTGAAAAATTTTCATTCAGTTATTATTCGTTGTTTTTTAAAGATTGCTTTATGACAGTTGAAATTTTGAATGGTTTCCTTAGTAAAATATTCTAGTTTTTTGAAGTGAAAACTTCTTTAGGCGCGTTGAGCACTTTTTGGTTGAACAAAAATCATGGAACTCGCGTCATCATCACCGTATGCTTTCCATGAGCTATATTTATCCTGTATATATAATTATGTGTACTTTTTGGTTGAACAAAAATAATGGAACTCGCGTCATCGTCACCGAACGCTTTAGCTTTCGCTTAGTTTTCACTTCTATCGGCAGTCCCCAAAGAATGCCCCGCATGTTTTTTTTTTTTAGTACGCTTTGTTGTTATTCTACAATGAGCCGAATTTGGCCTTGATCTTGTCTTATTGAAAGCGATAGATGAGGTCTATGATAGAATTATTGTGTTCAAGAGATGCCTGAGGCTCAGACACAAAGTACCATTTTATAAGCGAACGCGATTGTCGAAATGCCAACATAATTATAGAATTTTGAATCGCCATCACCATGCTACCATAGACAAAATGTCGCTTGACAGGGGCTCTGGTAACTCTTACTTGAAAGGCCGATGAGTTAAATAGTTTGGAAGGTACATAGACGCTGGCAAAGAGTCCCAGACTTAACAAGAACATTATCAAATTACATAGTGGGGCTATCATAATACGGCCTTTATTTATTTATTTATTGAGGAATACCGACTACATACTTGCAAAAGATTTTACGTAAATTGCACATTGCTCTTTTTTTGTGTGAATATGTTTCTCACGGACGTACACAACTTATACACTTTTGACATTACATCAACTATAAAGCTTTTATCTTCTTACAAAATAGAAACCCTTTTTAAACCTGCTAAGATATATAAAAGAAGAGAAATATAAAAACATTCGATCTAGACGCTGTGAAAACAGTCAGGTCAAAGATATTTTTATAATCTAAGCCTACGATTAACTTTTGACAAATATCTGTAATTGAGATAATAGTGCAACGCTATTTATTCTTCACAACGATTTAAAGCACTGCCAAAAATAGTTATTGTGGAAACCAATGAGTCGCCGACCATAGAGGCAAAGAAAGATACACAAAACTAAGATCATAGGCATCATAAAATGGCTTCATTTATTAAGCTCAATAATTTAATCGCATCATTCCATCTATTCTCTATTAACTGGACAGATTATTGTTACTAAACCCAATGGCTTTTTAACACCAAGATCAATGCCAGCCACGCCTCAATGTCAATTGATAAGCCAATTATTCAATTTCTTGTATAGAAATGAAGTCATGAATGTCCAAGTTTGGCCAGCGTGGACCATTGTATCAAGGGGCACTATGCAATGACGCAAATACAAAGGCGCCTAAAAACAACGTATGAAAGAGAAAACGCTATTCGAAAACTAAAGGCTAGAAAGAGAAATCCATCTCACGTCCTAACACTAAATAACATTTTATTTAGTTCCTGCGTTGTTCCCTCATTTCACGAGAAAAAAGTTAGCGACGATAATGCCGAGAAAATGTATTTTTTTCGTCAAGTCGCCTGAAAGACTTAAAACTTTCTAGATATTAAATATTCACGCGATAAAAAAATTTTGAAGCGTCAAGTATCGCATAATGTAACAGCTGGTAAATAAATAAAAAAGTCTGAATTAAAATTTCTTTGAATTTATGCTAAGGCATCTCTTACTAAAACCACAAGGCTTGTGTTGAGTTAGATACAATTACTTATTTTTGCTAATTCATTGTTGCTGAAACTTAAGGATACACAAAGGAGGCTAGCTCGAAGTGACCAGTAGCTGTCCAGTCACTTCAAGGTCGATGTCTCATAGATTTATTTTGAATATTGAACCTTATTAACAATTAAAATCTGGTATAGAGCACAGGGTGTGGGTTAAAGGGTTAATGATTCATAAACTTTAGACTAGAATTATAGTAACAAATGAACAATACGAGCTTGTACACACATTGCAGGGCAGAACCTTTGTCATATAGGTAAGTAGAGCAGAAAGGAGTATTGATTGGCTCACGTTCTAATTGCGTGTTAACGATTTCACACCGAGCTAACACAATGGTATGCTTGCTTAAAATAAACCTTCTATTCATGTTTTAATGTAATTGGTATTTAAATCCCACCTCATCCCACCAGCCTCGTCTAGTTTAATGATGACCAAAAAAATGTTGACGTGTAAAAGTGTTATTTTCAACCTACTTACAAAATAAATATCATTTATCAAGTTTTGAACAGACTCTGTAGCCAAGGACATTTTTTTCTAAATACTCGTTATCGAAAGGTGAGGTCCGAAGTAAACTATTGGTAGATACAAAATCGTTGTACTGCCTACCCACTGATGATTAAGAAATGAGGTCGCATGAGAGTCTAACTAAAACATATTAAAGCGTAGTTAAAGTGGGGTTTGTATTAGAAACTTTTAATGGAACATTGCATGACCATGAAACTCGGCAATAGAGCTTTCACAGAAAAAGAGATAAGTTTAGCTTAATCCAGTTACGTAGCTTTGTGCCATAAATACGGAAGTTTTCTCATATAATTTAATAAGTATTATCCAGTGAGAAACTCACCTTTTGGGTTTTAATAAACTCGTCTTATCTTACGTACTAAAAATATGAACAGAAATCTTTGGTCCAATTTATAAGACTCTAATATTTGTTGGTTGGATCCCACGATTTTCCTAAATGAAGCCAGTTAAGCACTGGCTTGATTCAGGAAAATTGACAACTATACAGCAAACAAGTAGGTTATACGTATGATCTACCTTTAATAACAACTAACGAAAGTTACCGTTAACCCCACACAAACACTGCTACATCGCATTCAAAAAACTGTTTCAGTCAACTCGTACAAAACTCGGAATTCAAGTGATTCTCGCATTCATTCTGTACTAACCGTCAGATTCCGCGATTGCGTTCTCAAAAGGGTTAAATTGCGCGAGTGTCAAACGTGTGGTGCACCGGACATTCGGACAACGGTCTGTTGTGCTCTTTCACGCCAGTATCCCGTTACTATTGTGTCCCAGTAAGCCAGTGACTCTTTCTAAGGTTAGTAAGAATTATATGAATTAATTGGTTTGAATGTCGGCTTAGTTTTAGTGCTAATACGGTAATGACATTCTGGCTTTAAGAAATTTGCGAACCTTAATTTATGTGCTAGAAAATATAAAATAGAAATAGGGTCTGAGGCTGATGATTAAATACTAAAACAAATAAAATGGCGCCGTAAATGCACCTCTTCCGATGTATTCACTCATACCGTTGCCTAAATTAGGTACCTATAAAATTCAAGGAGAAAAATGTCTACCAAACTAAAATAATTCACTTTTTTATTACAACGATTCAGAGTTCCACCCAAAAAGATTCATTCCGCACTGCATTCCAACTACAGCATTTAAAAAATACGAAAGTTAACCCTACGCTGGCCGAGTGACAGATGAATACGCCGCGACCGTCCGGATTTATGCTTCAAATTGGAAAATACGCCGTTCCGTTCATACCAAACGTCATTGTTACCGTGACGGTTTTTATTAGCAACGGAACTATTTTGGGACCTCACAATTCCTTTGTAAATGTAGTAGGTACATGTTTTATGCATTTCACACTGAAATTTTAGTGGAACTGACGATTGACGACGCGCGACGTGTTGATTTCAAGTGGTTTTTAATGGTCTACTATTTCCTGTTCAACTTTATGGCTTTAGCGACATTTTTGTAAAGTTTTACATTGTTGGGGACTATTAAAATGATATGTACAATAAATCGCGTTTATGGTCTGTTGGTCCTTTAAAATTTTAAAGTATATTTCAGCTAGTTACATCTTGTGTCCATACAGACTGATTTTATATTTATTTCAGTCGTATCAGATAGCGTAGTAACTACATTGCAACGATGTATAGGAAAGATTTTAATGCGTTCTTAAGTTCTTCGTCCCCCACTTCACCCGCTGAGTTGAAATGGGGTTAAACGTACAAAGTTGCCGTTGAGACGAAGCAGATTGAGAATTACGTCATAACGTTGTATTAAAAGGAAAACTATTCGTTACAAGCGAACTAGAATGAAATACAATACGACTATTCTCGCTTCGAAATAAAAGCTAGAAATACGACTGTGAAGCGAGACAAATAAAATACATAAATGCAAATTTATACGTAACATAATCACAGCAACGCGAGGAATTGAGTATACCAGATACTAGTAAATCTTTAGGTTTACGGCATCTCGCTGTATGTGGGGCTTTTGCGAATCTCACGTCTCCAATCGTACTAACATTATAGCTGTTTCAAGATGTCAATATACGTGGAATGTCAGAAACGATGTTAAGTCGACGCTTCGTATTCATACGCGCTTTATTTTGGCATGAAGCGTAGTCCCATTTCGCCAGTAATTCACCTAAATTACTGGATGTCCTCATATTTCGATACTAAATTTCATAGACGTGTGACCACTTTTTTTATGGATGGGTAATCATCAAATGACTTCTTCGGCTCTGAGTGGAGCGGAAGGGCGTGTAAGACTCTTACTGACTAAAACCTATCCGTGTTCCTTCTAAAGCCCTTTACGTCCCAGGGCCGCGGTCACGCGGTCTTTTGACCAAATTATGCAACCCTGGCAGGCTCTGGCCCTGGCGGGCCCCGTCTCTTATGCTGACCTCTTACTTAGTGGAATTTTTCTCAGAAAAACGCATATTAACCAATATGCCAAAATGTATTATTTCGTTATTTATTTCTTGACAAAAATAATTCTTTACAAATTATATACATAGGTAGGTACTTATAACCCTAAAGTCAGACCATTTTAATGTGGTAAAACTCCTATAAGTACGGTCGTTACTATTGTGCCTTGAAAAGATGAGCTCCGACTATCAAGTTTACGAGATGAATTTATGTTTCTCGAAGAGAAAAGACGAAATTTATTCTTATGTTAGTAGAAAGCGATAAAAACTGATGGAAAACTTCATCGCCGAGAAAATCTAGATGCAGAATAAACTATTTTTCAACAGTTACAATATTATTTTGAGCTAAGCTTTTAGCGGGTTCTCTGTCTGAGTGTATACGCATTTTGATATAAACTTTTTAGCATAAGATACTGACTGAAAAGAAGAATTATTAATTTTGAATTCAAAGCTTTACAAAAACATAAAACTTCGGAAAAGTACATTTGTGTTAAGTGACCTTAATTAGGTCACCTTACACATTTCAACCAGAAAGTAAAATCACGTAAAAACGCAATCTATTATTTTTATCGACAACTGTTAAAAGCCGACCAAATAATGTAACAAAAATACATGATCAGCCATCGATCGTCCTGAAAGCTGCGGTCGTGAATCGCGATGTATCAAAAATTGGCGTTGTCACCTAGAATCACGATTTATTACTTGAAAAAGGTCACGATAGCTTAAACGATGTTCCTTTGTTTGATCTTAACGATAAATAATGAAACACAACCTGTTATTTCTGTACCTGTTATTTCTGATTCCGTACCTGTTATTTTTAAACTGAATACGTTACGGCTGTCTGTGACGGAAAGTCACGACGTAGAACAGCGATATCAGTCTAGCCTTGCACTTAGGCTTGAAGCTTCAGGTTCTATTTTTGAATCGGGCGAGTTACTTTGGTAGCGGCACTGGTTAAAATCTAAGTAGATAGTAGTGTTGCGACTTTAGTTAGAGTTTAGAAAAACGATTATAATTATCACTTTATTTATTTATTTAACTGCCTTAAAACTACCGTAACAGGTCTTAACCTAATGCGATAGCTAAGTCACACACCCAAACTTAAAATTAAACCACAAAATACTAATACAATACCTATTAAGTTAGTTTTTTGTAACAAAGTGTAAACAATACTATTTTTGCGAATTCACCCCAGGGACATGTGAATATATCAATTTCGACCTGAATATAATTGATGGTGCGAATTGCTCGAGTCAGAGGAGTTTTGGCCAGCAAGTTGGTCCTGGCTGATGGTACGAATCATCATAACTTTTAAAGTAGCAGTAATTTTCAAAATACTTTTAAATAATAACAGTATTATTAAAACTTCGCCGTGTAGGCCCTACATTATGTCGTACACTAAACGGCGTAATAAAACTCTTAACCGTTAGTTACAAGCATATTGAAAATAAACGATTTGACTCTTCTACTACTACGTTTGAATGAATACCTTTAGATATACATTTTTATTAGAAACAGAAACTTAGAAATATTTTAGTCAGGTTAGGTTTGCTTACTAATACTGTATGAAAGATGAGAATACCGTATGTTTAATTTTGTTAATGTAGGTATATAATTAGAATGTATGAATTATTATTTCACGATTTTCATTTTCGACACTACTAAGTCTTTTCCAACCCCATTTTAGGCTGTCTTAATATCTGACCAGGTGCGTCTAGTAAAATCCCTATGAAAAACCTTAACCTTAAAGAAAAAAATTCAATTCTCAAAACGAACTTTTCAGAGTCAAGGCGCAAGTTTCGAACTTTAAACATGCGCCTTGACGCTGATAAGTCAGAGAATTAATATGAATAAATAACAAGCTGTAATCGCCAACTTGATGATTCAAGCGGTAAACCTTTATTTTTATTTTAGGTTATAAATCATCTGAAAATCTGAACTCGTAATTCAATCAGTGTGAGCAATAAAGTAGGTCTTGACATCTCCAGACAAATATATTTATATCGCATTTTTATGATACGAGAAGATATTCAATTTAGCTGGATTAGGTTGCGATCTAATTTATTTAAACTTTATGTACAATAGTGGTACATAGGTGGCATTAATACAACAATAATCTAATGTACTTTTAAACCGACTTAAAAAAAATGAGGAGGTTCTCAATTCGATCAGCGATATTTTCGCCAATTGTCCACTGATTTTGATGTTTTTTTTTTGTTTGGTAGAGTATTTTCTCGGACTGGTTCCATTTCAATTTGTTGAAGATCTGATGAAGAACTTCTGAGATAGGTAACGGAACTCTTCAATAAATGATAGCAAATCTCCCGGAATTGCTGAAATCGCATGTCTGTTTATTGTTTACACCAGTTCATAACATAACATCACGCTGGTATGGAGTACGGGTTATCTATTCGGGCATAACTTGATTGTTTATAAACCGATCTCGATTATTCTTCTTGCATTGGGTTAAGTTAAAGCTATCTTGAATTTTCATTGGACGTTGAATTTCAAAGATAAACCAGTGACCTCAACTTAAAATGTAGTAAAGTTAGATATTGTCAGGTTTATGTCAATCCCAAAGCATTGTAGATATTTAACTATGAGCTGGTTTGGACTTGCACTGCGAAGGCACAGAAAGTAACTCCTTAACGGCAAATAGCGCAACCACTCATTATGGGAATAATACAATTATTGTTGTGGGGTAAATGCACAAACGGTAAAAAATAAAAAGAAACACCAAAATATACTAAAATTACTTGATTTTCGGAAGTCGGTGTCAAAAAGCGAAGAAACAACCAAAACACCTAAATAATCTAAAATTATCTCAGTCTTATTTACAGGACAATAAACCAAACACATTTTCCATTTAAACAAGAACAGTCGAAATTTCCTTTTGTTACGAGAACAAGGCCCATTTATTAATTTAGAACGTTTTTGTCACGTAGCTCTTCAGAGTTCATACCAATGAATATTTAAAAAGTTATTTCTTGCAGCGAATCTTCAAACAGGAAAATATAAATACATTCCCTTTGTAAAAAAAGTTCCCAGGATCCAGTTTGGACCTTAAACTACCTACAAAACATTATGTTTAATCTCAGTTTTGCCAGCTGCTTCTATCCCTAAGGGTTGGTATGATACTCTTGGGTTTAAAAGTACCTATTCTGTATCCCAAGAGTGGTCAATTTGATTAGACCCTTTATTTTCTTTTTTTTAAGAATGGGACATCTTCAAATTACTTTTCCTCCTTCCTTGCTCTGGGTGGAGCGGAAGGGTGTGTCAGACTCTTACTGACTAAAACCCATCCGTGTTCCTTCTTAAACCCTTTGCGTTCCAGGACCGCGGTGACTCTTCAAACAAATTCCGCAAAAATTTATTAGACCCAAGATCTACTTTTTACTAATGAAACCCTGTGCGATCTACTAATTACTATTCTTAAAATTTGAAACGAAACAGTAAATCTCAGTATATGTTTATATATATATATTTTTTTATTAACCTAACCTATTTAAATAGTTGAGCAGTCTGTGATACATCATCATCATCATCATACCAGCCAAAAGACGACTCACGACGACCCACTGCTGGACATAGGCCTTCCCCAAGGGGGAAGTTTGCCATAAGCGCCACGCTTGGCAGTCGGGTTGGCGATCGCAGTGTAGCTGTTGCAATGCACAGAATCACAGAGAATGCAGCTGCCCATTCTCTAGTAAGTCCCTTAGTCGCCTCTTACCACACCCACGGGAAGTGATGGAATGGCGCTATGGCTGTCTGTTACACGTATTAATATTTTTGGCTTAGCCGTGATCGACCATGTCTATCTGTTTGATACATTTTGACTTCTTAGCCTCTGAACGGCTTTGGATGAATCTTGGCGTTCCACGTACGGGTAGACCACGTCCTGGAATGACATAAGATACTTTTTAACCCGGTAGTACCTTAGTTCCCCCGGGATAAATTGAGACTTTCATGCGTGTGAAGTTGAAGCAGAAGCAGGGTAGAAACTGGTGTTTTTAATTTATTACACCGTTTATGAATACTACCGTATCGACAATTCCGGATAACAACCGCGGTTTTTTGCGTAGTTGAGTTTCAAGTTTTAATCTCTATGGTACTTCAGCTTTAAAGTTTAATTGTGATAATGAAATGCCTTTGTACAGTTGAAGTTTCCTTTAATAAATATCTAGTTGTATGCAAAATTGCAAACGTATGGTTTGCAATTTTTTTTAAATAATATTCCTATCTCTCCCTCTCTCTCTTCTTATCTCAATAACTTTAAGTATGCAACTGTAAATAATAATTGTTTACACAAAAACTGATCGGTAGAATAATAATATAATAATATACGTCATGCTTGGCGCAAATAAACTCTTCTTCTTTCTTTCATTATAGATATTGCCAAGATACGTTTATGTTACAGCACTTTATCTTTGACCTCAATAACTAGGTATTTTATACATATAAAAAGGTAGACAGTAACTTACGACCATAAAACCCATTTACCCAGATCCCCAGCGAATAATAAATATAGTATTGCGACTAAAATCAGGACAGCTCGTAAACTTTCGCAAAGATTTGAAACCTCCCCCATTTAGCAAGACTACAAATTACAAACACAGCATAGTTTTACCCTAACACGGAGCGCACACTGGCGTTTTCTGCATGTTTTCATCCGTCACTGCCACAGACAGTGCCATTCAAAGCATTTTTTCACAATATTTCTGCAGTGCTGAGTCTTCATTTGAAATAGTGGAAGAAATCCCGATATTCCATTTCATTTTACTATTCAGACTCCTTTCTGGCTTTTTATTTTTACGTAATGAAAATCAAGTTGTTAGGACATCTAACAATCCTGCCAGGGTTTCGGAATTTGTTCGAAAGAGTCACCGCGGCCCTGGAGCGCAAAGGGCTTTAGAAGGAACACGGATAGGTTTTAGTCAGTAAGAGTCTGTCACGCCCTCCGCTTCCCCCCAGACCGGAAGAAGTCATTTGATGATTTACCATCCTTAAAAAAAAGGTCATCTAACAATACTCTGAATTTTCATTAGGTATACATGAGATAGTATGAGATGTAAGCAAACCTGAACTTAAGCCTCAGACCGAAACGCCCTAGAAAGTTAAAGAGACTCAAGCTAGGCACTTTAAATTAAACCGCATTTAATTGAGGATTAGAAATTCAGCCGCTATCTAAGTTTAAACTGAAGCTCAGTACACACACATCGATAGAAATCAAGTGCTCATTGGCATTCAGGGAACGGTGGGAGTTGAGAATTTTGTAAAGTTTCCTTGGGCGGACTTTTGTCGGGCTGCACTCGTACGGAGTCGTGCGGTACCGGTGCCACCCGCACGGTATCGCACGGTCTCTTCGGTGTGCGCTGAAACTAAACCGTCACGTAAACGTCTACAGTATATTACATGGAAGTTTAACGTCCGTTGGAAGCGGACGAGGCGAGATAATTAACAAAGTTCACGGGGTTGCTCCGAGTTAATTCCCTTATAGATCGTCGGTTAGCTCTCGTCACTCGCAAGATAGTACGCTGTTTTAAAAGGTCAGCGGAGTTTGTCCTAATTACAATTTTCAAAGTTTTTTTTTTGCATAATTTCATATTTTACGGTAACGCTAGTTGAAAGCATCGGTTTGAAGTAAGCACCTGCTGTAAGTCTATACTTATATAATACAGCTGAAGAGTTTGTTTGAACGCGCTAATCTCTGGAACTACCAGTCGGATTTGGAAAATTATTTTTGTAAATGATAGCCACATTTATGAGTAAGGCTATAGGCTAAACGGAAACGGGAAAAAACGGAATATGCGAATACAAAGTCGTGGGAAAAAGCTATTTATCGTAATAAGCTCGTTACCGATGTAAATATAGCAAGCCTTGCTTAGCCCTTTTCGATAAGTCAAGCACTATCGTATGTTTTCTTTTTTCATGGCTCAATTACGTATGGGTGGAAAGAGCTTGCTTGAGAAATAAATGGAATACTTTTATTTCGGACTGACACCCCATTCATATTTAGGTCCAAAGTAAGACAATATTCCAATTCCAGCTTCTGAGTTAAATCTTAATTCAGACTGGCATATCGATTAATGAACTTGCGGTCGAGTCGGTGACCGTTCGGACTAAATCTGCATCGTTCCGCAAAGAGCACGTTAAGCTCTGGATTCTCTCAAACTAAGTCATCCCATTAACTTGACATACATAAATAAAAGTTCGACGGTGACGTCAGAGAATCGGATCTGGATAATACCAGTTTCGTAATTTGTTCTTGTTTCTGGAGGTCACCCTGTTAAGGAATCTTTTGTTTAAGATCCATCACTTTTGTAGTCGTTTTTAAGCGTATGCCTCAGCTTCTGTAAGTTGGTTTTATTGATAAGTAAGGAGCATTGAACGTTTTACAATTTCATCACATTCGTTTTTCATTTCGCAATATGAGTTCTGACTCATTGTAGAAATAAAACAGTAACTCTTTTTTTTTTCGGCGAGTAATCATCAGACGACTCCCCCCGCTTTGAGTAGAACGTAAGGCAGTGCCAGACTCTTTTTTTTTTTAATGATGGGAAATCATCAAATGACTTCTTCCGCTCTGGGTGGAGCGGAAGGGCGTGTCAGACTCTTACTGACTAAAACCCGACCGTGTTCCTCCAAATGCCCTTGGCGTTCCAGGGCCGCGGTGACTCTTTCGAAGTAATTCCGCAACCAGAATAATAACCCTAACAAGTACTTTTTTGATAAAGCTGTGCTATGAGATATAAGAATTGATGAACATAGATATTAACATAAGGAAGTCAGTTGAAACCGCAGACGAGATCGCTCTAGAGGTGTTTAGTGATCTCACTCGTATTGGCCATTCAACAAGGTCCATTTCATACTTGCACCCGACATTCCTATATATTCCTGTATGGACGAGAATGAAGCAAAGAGAGTAACGTAAGTATTATGTCATGTGTTGTTTCCTCCTAAACTAATCTCCTCATAACATAGAATGCCGTGAGAAGCACATCTCTTTACGAAGAACCGTACCAAAGTCTCCACAGCCATTTGAATGATAAGCCCAAACACACAGATAAGATCTGAAACGTTGAACGATAAAGGGGGTGACAGTCTGACATATTTCATAGGAAAACTGTTTGAAGTATACCTCCCGCTTTATGATGGTAACAACAAAGGCGAGTGCTCTAAATTTACGAGGAATTATGAACATATTAATCTGCTTTTCAGTATAATTTATAATATAATGTTTCATAGAACCGTTTCAAGTGAGTTACGAGTATTATTTTGTTTCTAAGATCCTTAAGCTCATCACTTTATTTTCCTCTAATCCGTCTTACATTAATACGAAAATTAATTTAGCTTGTAGTTGAGCTTCTTGTCTGAGCTTGACTAAATGAAAACTAAGTCAAAATTTAATTTAAATTATTATTGTGGTATCTAAAATAATACTTGTGGTTATTTAGGTTACAGCTTTACGAACGCAAGAACGTTGTACATAAAAATAACTATTAATTTAGGGAACTTCAGAAAACTTGTTTTTTTTTATTATTAGCGGCCTTTGGAAGGTCAACAAGGTTAGGACATGGTTGGCGGGCCGGCACCAGCCGGGGATTGCGGATGTCGCATACGTTCCCGTGATCCCCGGCGTAGGTGGGAGATGGAACACCGGGGTGGTTTTAGTCAGTAAGAGTCTGACAGACCCCTCCACCCGCCCCAGGGTGGAGGATTTCCATGAGGATTTCCCCCCGAGATCAAAAAAAAAAATAAAAAATGGTTGGCTGCTTAACCGGACTTGCCTGTGGCAGCCTAAACATAAAATAAAATAAAAGCCTCCAGCAAGGGCTTTTTTAAACCTACAAAGTAAGCGATTAAACGCTAAGGGCACCCCCTGTGGACTACGGACCTCGGCTTTGGGCATCGCTGGGGGAGAACAGCTAGAGACAAGTTGGATCGAACAGGCAGAGAACTTGATACACAATTACAACTCACAGCTATTATTATATTACAAGCGAATTTGATATAAAAACTTGGCACAGATATTTATGTTTTTGGTAGGATTTGATTATACTAAGTAGTAGTTATACATATTTAACCTGGAAAATTAACGTCAAATTTGACAGTTTGACAATTTTTTTCTGCGTGAAATTAATAAGTACTGTTTTAATTTTAGTTTTAAATAAGAATTAACCGTGGCAAGGATCTTATGCTATTCAGACTACTTTATGACGTCAGCACGAACAAAAGTTTAAAAAAATATAAAAAAATAACCTCAGCTTGGAAAAACGAAATATTGAAATTAGTTGCTTAAAATAGCTAAATACATATATAAATTGAAAATATAAAAAATACCGGAAAAAAACTTTACATACACTCAATGTAGGGCAAAACCTTTTTCCATATGGAAAAGGTTCACACAAAATGGATATTGTATGTTTATTTCCCGGGGTCATGGGGCCTAAAACATACAAAATATTCCTACTAAAAGCATCATTTATATCCCATACATTTATGGCCATATTTTTATAAGAGTTACTTGTTCCATAGCAGGGTTTATGCGTAAAAGACATTGTTTCAGTTACATAGTGTGGGAAGATAGTAGGTAAGCTTAGGAATAGACACAACCAACATATAATGTTGTGATCAAAAAAAAATCCTTAGGATTCGTATCATCATCATCATCTGCCTAGCCTTTTCTCAACTATTTTGGGAACGGCTTCCATTCAAACCAGGTTCAGCTGAATACATGGAGCGAAGAGCAAGTAGGTTTCGTATTATGGAGGAAAAATAGTTTTGCATAGTACAGGTAAAATCAATGATGGTCTACCATCCATCTGCCTCGCCTTTTCCCAATTATATTGGGGTCGGCTTCCAGTCAAACCGGATTCAGCTGAATACCAGTATTTTACGTGGAGCGGCTGCCTACCAGACCTCCACAACCCAGTAACTGGGTAACACGGTACTCCTTGGCAAGACTGGTGTCAGATTATCTAGCTTATGGATATCCGTAACGACTGCCAAAGATCTACAAATGACAATCGGGACCAACGGCTTAACGTGCTTTCCGAGGCACGGAGGAGTCTCAGTATGTAAATATGGTCACCCATCCACAGACCAACCTCGGCAAGCGTTGCTTAACCTTGAAGATCTACCTGTGCGGCTGTTATTATTTAGCCACGAGCTCCAAATGATGATGGTCTACAAGTATTTAAATTTAAAATAAAATTTACATTAAACCAGGTACTTCAGTTACAGCGGCTGCGGCTGCTTCAGCATGTATTTAGTAATCCCGACATTGTAACATGTATTTAACAATGCTGTCATTCTATTTGATAGTAGTTAACGTTTTCCTTATCCTTGTCATTTGTTCTAATAACAAATTTAATTATAATTCTTTGAAATATTTGGACGCTGAAAACAGCAGAGTACAAAAATTTACAAAAAAAAAAAAATGACGTATATTATAACTATATAACACCTTGTGACAACTTGAGGCGTCCCCTTGTTGACTAACGATTGTACACACATTTCTTTAGAGTGTCTTAATTGAAGCTTGCAAATCATCGCAAGAGCTCAGGATCATTTTCATCGCGCGACGAAATCGCATCGTTAACTCGTACGATCGTTAGCCAATTAGGACGACGCCTGACTGTTTAAATACAGTCATGGTCCAAAGGTGCAGTGTCATAATTAAAGCACTAATTGATAAATGAAAGGGCAATAAGAACAAACAATATTGAGGTTTCCAAAGGAATTGAAAACGATTACACACACAACTGGATATAAATTTACTTTTGAGGCTGTCGAGAAACCCACATCGCACTAAAACCTGAAACTTGCAATATAAAGTTTTCTGCACAAAGACAAATATAAGTTAAATCATCTCATTAGCTCAACGTATAGTTAAAATGGATGCACGTTTAAACTTCTGAATGTAATTAAATGTTCCAAAGTTAGTGATAAAACTTTTTAAATTTGTACAATTTTAAAGTTTTCTATTCATTTTCATAAAATAACTATTGGTTTAAATGAAAAGTAAAACCATTAGTTAAAAGGCTGTTGCGTTTTATTTCTAAAGTGTTTTATTATGCAAGTAGTTGCGAGAAGAATATTTTACTTTATTTAGCTCTAGCTTTTTTCCGCGACTTTGCTCACGTTGATATAATTTTTGATAAAAAGGAGCCTGTACCTGTCACCAGGGTTCCATTTATCTCTGTACCAAAATTAGTTCAGCTATTTAGGTTTGAAAGCATTACAAACAAACTCACTTTCGTTACAATATTAAATTAAGATTAAAAAGAAAATGTGATATCAAAAGATTTAGTCTTGGATGGCCTCAATTCTAAATTTATCAACGGCATAGAAAAGTACATTCTTGATACTTCTAAAACTTCCCACATACGAATACATTCAGCAATAACCTTCAATTTAAATTCATTTTTGCCTAATTCAAATTATCCAATTTCTTCAATTATATAGATTCAGATGTGAGTAGTCATATTAAATGGTGTTGTTTTGTATCTGCTATACAATAAAGAAAATAAAAAAAAATATATCAAAAAACCCAACCGCGACAAACGAATAAAACGTTAAAAAAAAACTTTTCAAGCTGACTGATATAGTTGGTGACGTCTATTTTGGTTCAATCACAAATTCTGCACTCACTTAAATTCTTTACTCTATAACAGGTACAAAACCCCACCTTTAAATATGGAACAGCCTGTATAGTTTCCGGATGGTTTCTTTTTTGTAAGAAACTAGAAAGCAATTTTTTTATATTCTCACATTATTTGTCTTGGCTCTACTAAACTAAGAAGTATGTTAGTCTCAGCGCTACAAGACACATACATAAACTCCCAGCAAAAATGCAAATAAAAAAACAAAAATCCAAGTATGACAAGTGAAGGTCCATATAATTGCATCGCTGTCACTCCGAGGAAACCTAGACAGAATGCACTTTTATAACTGTACCACGAAAGTGGGTCAGGACGGGAATAAAACCCCGGGTAACTTCGCTATCCTGTGTATATCGTCAATGATTTATATTATAGTCCTGCGCGAAGAGATGCGGGAATAGCCATTGTTATTTACGAAAAATATGGCGATGAATTATTATCGTGAACGGTAATAAAGTTTAAGTGTGGTTTAAGAGGGGTCTGGTTTCAGGAATTGAGATGTTGTTTAATTGGATTGAAGTGTAATTTTAACGAACACTTAAAAATATTGTGGAGACACCATCAACTGTAGGAGATTTTGATATTATCAAGGTTTGAGGTTATTAAGTATTGCCTATGACAAATTAATTACTGTGATCATCTTTCTGACGTTGCCTTGTGTTGGCAAGAGTGGGTGCAACGTTGCGGAATTTGTTCGAAAGAGTCACCGCGGCCCTAGAACGCAAAGGGCTTTAGAAGGAACACGGATAGGTTTTAGTCAGTAAGAGTCTGACACGCCCTTCCGCTCCACCCAGAGCGGAAGAAGTCATTTGATGATTTCCCATCCTTAAAAAAAAAGAAAGAGTGGGTGCAATACGTTTTTGTTCTCCTTCTAAATTATATATGGACTAGCTGTTGCCCGCGACTTCGTACACGCATATCCCTTTTTTTTCCTTTTTCCGTATAGCTTATAGCATTCCCAATGAACGTGGCTATCATATACAAAGAATTTTCAAAATCGGTTAAGTAGATCCAGCGATTACCCCCTACATACAAACTTACAAACTTTACCTCTTTAAAATATTAGTATAGTTATTTATGTGCAAAAAGGTTACAAAATGACACTTAAACATGTTTATCTTTTTTGCCAAAGTAATCTAGAGGAGACCGATTCTACATATTTTCCCTTGCCAACCGTCACGCTATCATTCACACCGATTTCTTTTTTAATATTTTGTCTGTGTAACACACATACAATCAGGCAGTCAGTCTGTCTGTTTGTTGCCTTTCCACGTGTTAATGTATAAACGGATTTAGATGAAAAATAGGACACGGGTCGACTGTGAACACACGATACTTATTAATTAGTCCGGGATTATGTTTCCTTAGTATTAAAAAAATGTAAAATAATAAATTATTTAATTAGTAAAATATATAAAAAAAGTTTTCCCAAATCTACCTACCATGTAACACAGCAAATAAAACGACGTATTGTGAGGATTTCGAATATTTCTTTTTTCATAATTTTAAAATAAATGGGTTGGAAGTTATTCAAGAAATTCTCCCCAAAAACATTCCCCGCTTATCTCCGAAACTGAGTCTAAAATTTTGAAAAAAATATAAATATTAGTTCTTTGCTTAAAGGTTATAAAAAACCTACAAGAAGTCTATGGTTTAAATGTAACATGTCGCATGTCTCGCACTTGGCCGGTTTTTTTTATATACATATTGGTACCTAAGATACCCCCTGACATTGTCCAAAGGCACGTTTACTAACCCCAAAATACGCAGACTGTCCTCCAAACAAATCTTAATCACCAGAAAAAGCCACAGTCATGCATAAGCAATTAATCTCGTTACCAAATGTTGCACAAAAAGCAACCTAACACACTGAATGTAATAAATCTCCGAGCTGAAGCTAAAAGGCTTCGATTGCATAACTGAACATAGAGATTAAAATCGTCTGGTTCGTTTTTGCTACTTATCGTCCTTATTTTCAGATGCATTGGTACTTGAATGTTACTTTTTATCATCGAGCTAGATAACGGCTGAGGCGAGTTTGGTACCTTTAACAATTCTACGTTTTTGTTTTAAGATTTGATTTGTGTAAGCCATTGGTATTTGGTATGGAATATTGACTCATTATGGAGCTCATGGGCAACTAAATGCGTCTGCTTAAAGCATAACATAAATAGATGGTTTTTATTAGCCTGCCAAGCTTGATTAATAAAGCAATATTATTGATAACTTGACCGTTCTTTAAAACGCTTTCAGAGAGACCCATATTTAACTTTTAATCTGGCCACCTATTTTGAGTAGTATACCAATCAGAATTTACCGCTATCCTCTCTGTATTTGATTAACTAGAAGTCCTTTTAGTATCTGGATAAATCTTAAAACAAAACTAATGTAACATTACGAACTCGAATATAAATTAAATATTACTTTCACATCATTACATTAAGCTCGGCTATAAATAAAAGAAGAGCAAAAGGTTCTCACTTTTAATTAATAATTAAGTTTCATTAGTGATTTTCAGTTTTTTTAAAGTAAGCATGTTTTACTTCGGGGAAAGTGATGCCGTTTGTAAGTCTTAATCTCTTGAAAATTAGAGTGAACACGCTTCTCCTGGGTAAGCTCGCTCCATCGTCGACTTTGTCTCTGTCATCAATGACCTAGACTAGAGTCAAGAGCAAACTCATATCGAATAAAAAAAAACAAATGCTCACAGCGCATTTTGTTCACGACTGTTGCAATGTTAATAAGCCAGTTAAGATGGTATGTTTATTTGCGTTGCAGTCAAAATGTTTATCTTCTAGAATATAACTGTGTTAATAGTGCTATAGCTTAATAACTCAGTCACTCAGTCTTCACCATTTACCATATCCTGACATAGGATACTTTATTTTCCCAAGAGAATATTCCCTTGGGATCATTTTTGACACACCGAATGAAAACACTGGCAGATGCTAACTATAAAAAAAATGTCGAGCACTATGCATTGATTTATTTGAAAAAGATATTGGTATATACCAGAGAAACTTGTAAATAAGTGACATTTTATCAGTGATTGCGTGACCATTGTCAAAAATCTAAAATGTAAAGCACTGACATACGCCACATGGTCAATGATTTTGAATTATCGACAATCGTTATCAATAATACTGTGTCACTCGGTCGAGAATTTCATGTGAACGATTCCAGTAAACAGACTTCTACGAAAGAAAATACACATTAAAGAAGCGAAACTCATAATATGTAGAATGATAGGATGTAGCGTGAGAGAAAGGAGGAGTTATATATTTCTTCTCTTTCACGTCCTTCTTTCACGCTGTATTCTCGTTCAATTCAAAAATCGAATCGTCGTCTAAAAAGTTTCACTTCAAAAACGATGTATCTTTAAAAATAAAAGGCAAAACAAAAAAAATACATGGTTATGAACAAAGTTGCGCTTTTAAAGCCTCGTGGCCCCACTAATGAGAAACTTCGTGAACTAAAACAATAATTAAGAAACTTGAGCACAACTCACAATGGCTGAAAATGTTTTTCTGTATAAATTTTGTTTAAAACTTGAAACACTACTCAGCCGCCATTCATTTTAGTTTTCAAATGGAGTACTAATCGTTGCAAAGGGTAAATATATCGTACGTTATATGTGATGACGAATGGATGAATGTCGAATGCATGAAAGGACACTGCAATCGCTAATCTGAAGAGTTAAGAGTTAGAGAGATAAATCTTAGTATACATATTTCTTGTGTACGTGTGTATGTCACTGAATTCCTCCTAAACGGCTGGACCGATGTTGATGAACTTTTTTGTGTGTGTTCAAGGGGATTCGAGAATGGTTTAGATTCACAATTTGATCCGGTAGGTGGCGCTGCAATCGATTTCTATAATTTTTCGTCATACATAAAGCAAACGTTTGGACAGGACAACGTCTGTCGAGACCGCTAGTAGAAAATACATTTTTGGTGAACAATAAAGTATATTCTATGTAGCTTTCTATCTGTATTTGACAATGAAAGATCATCGCTGTTTATCGAATTTGCAAACATTCTGATCACTCAGCGGAACTTTTATTCACGAGTAAAGAAGAAAATGAAGAATATTTCCTGAACGCGAAAGCTAGGATAATCTCAAAAAAGTCATTTACATAACACCATCACATTTTCTTCTCGAAACGCGAACGCGTAGAATTTCACTTCTCTTTGCATTTTATTTTGACACAAAAGTAACAAAGGAAAGTTAAATGTTCCATCCAACCTTCACACAATGCAGCTCCATTTAAATTTGTGGTTTAATAAAGGAATTTAAAATACTAAAAGTTAAATAAAAAGGTATTAACACACCGTAATTTGCATCAAAAGTCAATTTTGTACACAATGCACATTTTATTCAGCTTTACTTAATTAAGAAATAATTGGAGTGACTTGTCGTGTTCTGCTGGCGACTGTACGATTGGCACTCAATATTGCAATAACGCTCAAGATCAATAGAATTGCTGTGAGTTCTATTATCGGGAAACGGGAGAATGTAAATAGGCTATTTGTCACTTGCAACCGAGTCTCGCCCTGGGAACGATTAAGTGGTGCTATTATAAAGTGCTCGTTGGAGTAAAGTTTTTACTTCTGTAATTGGGTTAGTAGGAAGTTTTTCGCCAATTTGTACCTTTGTTTGGATGTAATATGCGAACTTTTACCTTAAAGAAAACCCAAATTATGTTTTTTTTGTTTGGAACCATAATTTTTTAGCGCTACGCAAAGACGTTTTTCTATTGTTTTCAGGAAAAAAATTAAAATTATTGTGCCACTATTTTTGTATAATCTTAAGCAGCTAGTGTAAGATTTTTTTGTAAAAATAGTACAATACCTACTCCATATTTCTTTTCTCTTATTACACCAAACACTCGCAATCCTACAAATACAACTAAACAAGGCAATTGAGTCTAGAAAACGGGTGTTATGTGTCAAGTCGTAAGTGCAACAAAACAAGCTGCGTTGATGCAATACGAACTTTGACCCTTGGGAATAAGGTTAAAAATTCTGTGGAACTTGTTATCTCTTCAGTTTTAAAAGAGCATGCACCAATGTTGTTCCGTGCAGGTTTTCTCGCAATATCAACGTAGGACTGACCTCTTTTCTTTGCATTTTAGCACGAATGTCCTTTGTGACCTATACTGTGATGAGGTCAACAACATTTTGTTTGCAAAAGTCAAAGTCAATTAATTGATTTCAACTTTTGCTAATCTATAAAATGTTTGATCTAATTTATTTCTATTTCTAGTATTAAAATGGTGTCTATCACTAATTTTGCTAAAGGATGTCGATTTTTCCTTACATACTCGTACATAATATTCTTATAAATGAATTTAATCTTTTAAAAAGTTCCCTAAGAGAATCTCGGCGACGATTATAAATGGCTCTGACAGCACGATTTTGCGAAATAAATACAGATTCAATGTCAGTAGCCCGACCCCACAGCAAAATACCGTACAACATAATGCAGTGAAAGTAACTCCAAAGACCAATCGCGCGGTTTCTACATCTGTTAACTGTCTTATCTTTCTAACAGCATAAGCGGCTGAGCTTAGCCGCCCTGCAAGAGATGTTATGTAAGATCCCCATTGCAATTTCTCGTCTAAAGTGATTCCTAGGAAAACCTTCTAATCAATAAATTCCAGTTTTTGTCCATTCAATACGATTTCAAATTACTTACACGAAACTGATCACTGTTTGGCCGTTTAGAAAGTTTATAAAAAAGCTTCAAGAGGCTGCTTGACGACTTGTACCTCATTAAGCTTTTTGTAATGCCTTAATTATAATGCCTCATTTAGGTTTTCATTATAGGTAAGTATAGCTCTGATTATATATTTGCTTGAGGCAAGTAATGTTCCTTCCAATAAGACACACTAACTAACCACTGTTTGTTTTCTTAAACCACGTTAATTAACTAAAAACGAAACCCCTTAGGGTAAGATGAAACATCTCAAATAATTAAATTAAATATTTTTTCCACCAAGCAAATAATAAGAGTGAGCATACACTGGAGTAATTTAGATAAAATTACGAGTTTCTGCGAATTCTCGTTGAATTTGCTAAATGTCGTTTTTCTTATAAAAATATAATTCAGTTTAATATTGTTTGATTTGTCTCTGCTCATCAGAAATAATAAAGCACTGTTTATAGGGAAATTATTATAAAACTGAGAGAGATTGTGTTACAGAAAAAGTAACTGTTTTGCAAGCCATAACTAGTCCCCGACCTCTTCTCTTTACTCAAAATAATGTGCAACACATATTCTCTTTGATATTTTATTAATTAAAGCTGAAACTAAATATCGGAACGAAAACATTCAGAAAATTAATGCGATAAATTCTCAAACGGGCGTCAGCTGCTGTCGTTGGGTGACGGCATTATCAAAAGCCAATTGCATCACTTTTCTTTTCATTAATTTGTGACGCCTTAATATTTTCTTCCAGCGACTAAACGATAAATTCATATTGTTTCAGTTAGTACAAAGGTATGACGCGTCGTCCTAATACAAATCATCGTGCAAATACACGATCGACACGATCATTTGTTCGAAAAAACGGGAAGTCGACCTCTGTCGGCACGTCGACGCGTTCGGGTTTATCGTAGAAATGATCGCATCGATTTCATTTTTGCGCGATGATCGCTTCCTATTTGGGCGGAGTGGTTCGATGATCTGTTACACGTAAATGTATACAGACCTTTATTTGAAATTTTCCTCTCTGAATTATTTACGGTTAAGGCTAATTAACTACCGTCTTTTGCATAAACAGTTTTCCTTATGTGTTCTTCAAAAAGCGGCTTAAGAGACTATAAAGTTAAATGAGTTTCTTGGTTTTTATGAGAAAACTTGGAACTAGAAAGAAAATTTTTCTAATGTGGTATTTTTAAAGGAAATTCATGTTCATTATTAGAATATAGCATAGAAATTATTATTTTTCTTTGTAATAAAAGCTCTTGGGTACTCATAGGCATAATGAACATTATTTAGAAGTCGCAATACTAGGTATACAACAATAATAAATTTGACACCGGTCTTGCCAAGAAGTACCGTGTTACCCAGTTAATGGGTTGTGGAGATCGGATAGGGAGTCGGCTCCACGTAAAATAGTGGTATTCAGCTGAATCTGGCTTGACTGGTAGCAACCCAATGTAGTTGGAAACGGCTAGGCAGATGATGTACCTATGATCTCTCTTCCTGTTAATTAAAGGTATGGTAAAAAGTCAGAGCTGTTTTTGTTGTAACATAGAAGGATACTTACTTATCAACTAGACTAACCTTGTGTAAAACAAAACCTACATATGGAATATATTTTAATTTATGTATGTATTTTATGTAATTATTGAATATGTATTGTATTGATATATATACATAGTAAATCACGGACTACTAGCGTATTTTACCTCCTCTGTCAAATACATCCCAAGGTAGTTGTTAAGTTGTTAGCGATAGAACCACTCATTTTTAAAACTCACAACCTGTTAATTTTTATGCTCATTTTGTACATAAAGAGTATATTGTTATCAATCTATCTAAAAAAATACTTTTTAAACATTTTCATAGCACAAACACAGGAAAAATCGAATCACCATTTTCCTGTATCTCTGTTAACAAAATATTCAAGCAAATCTCACTCACTCAGCATTCGTTAAACAACATACAATTTTCAATTCCCAGAGCGTGGCATTTTATAAGAGTTAGGTAGAGCGGCAAGCTTGCGTCACGTGCATCCGTTCCATCTCTACGTAGAGACTCTACCCGAACTCTACCCGTGAAATGATTTCCGTGAAAGTGCATTTGTGCGTAAAACAAGACTCTACCGGAGACGGATTAAAATTTTACCTGTAATGTAATATGATTTTTACTAGAAATAAGTTGCTTTTGAAAAGTAGTGTTCTGAATATTTAAATTTGGTTTTATTTGTGTGTTTTTTATATTCTGAATAACTATATTCTTGGTAGTATAACTATATAACTAATAATGTTACTTCTTCTGCCTTGGCAACAGAAGTAACTTTGAAGAACGCCCCTTTCGATTTGGGGGTCCGGTGCCAACTACAGGCAATTGAGAAATTTCAGCTCCGTCGCTCAGGTTCAATGCCTTTGGTAATGTCCATAGATGGCGACTGCAAATCAGTTAGCTTGACATCAAATTTATAAAGATTTCTTTCAGCTAGAGCAGAAAGTTAACAATAATTACTTAGCCTCTCACCTGTCGCGGCCATTTTCGCGAATTCACACATCCGACACATGTCATCTGGGTGACGTCATGTGATAGCGGCGCGAGTGATTAAAACGCTTTATCCCTTAAGTTTTGTATGGGAGCCATATATGAAACTTATGTTGTTGGAATCGCTATGAAATAAGCCATCACATTTAAAATAGATTAGTCCAGTTTTGATCAAACAAATACTGTTACTTAAAACTATCCAGCAGCAGTTAATAGTATTAATAAGTTCCACTATCCAGCAAAAGCTCGTTTATAGCTATAACCAAGCTATAAAAACATCATAACACCTTTACGACGTACTTTAACAATGTGTTATGGGCACATTGCTATATAGTAAGCTATAAAATACTTAAATGGGCGTATTGATTCAGTACTTGCAATCCTAATCCTAATTTCCTTACAAATTATATAAATGCGAACCTGTTTGTTTTGTTAGGCTTTCAACACTATATCGCTGAACCGATTTTAATGAATTTTGGTACGAAGGTAGATGAGACCCTGGAGACGGTAATAGTTTTGTTTGTGAACTAGTGAAGAATAAAATTAACGATTCATTTTAACTAATCATTGTATGCGTAAAATTGTACGTTAAGGGACCATTCGGAAATAGTAATTCCGTTCTGGCTAAGAAAACGGAAATTTAATATTCTTGTCTATTTTGTTCAAATAATAATTCTTTCACTTTTTAGTTAACGCTGGCAATAATGATATAACTTTAACCGGAACAATATTGGAAGATCTCCTTGCTTTGTACTGGTCCTCCTCCAGGGTTGCGGAATTGTCCGAAAGAGTTACTGCGGCCCTGGAACGCAAAGGGCATTAGGGGGAACTCGGGTGGGTTTTAGTTAGTAACAGTCTGAGACTCTGGGTGGCTCGCTGTCCGATCACCACCAGGCCCGGGTCGATGGCGCGTTGTGTTTCACGCGCGCCTCAAAGAGATGTCAGCATAGAAGACGGGGCCCGCCAGGGCCAGAGTCTGCCAAGGTTGCGGAATTTGTTCGAAAGAGTCACCGCGGCCCTGGAACGCAAAGGGCTTTAGAAGGAACACGGATGGGTTTTAATCAGTAAGAGTCTGACACGCCCTTCCGCTCCACACATAGCGGGAGAAGTCATTTGATGATTTCCCAGCCCTAATAAAAATAAAAAATGTATGACACTCCCTTGCGCTCCGCCTCGAGCGGGAAGAGTCATTTGATGATTTCCCATCCAATAAAAAAGCCCCCCCACTGAAACGTGTCAACAATTGAAACGTGATTCCGTTCTGAAAAAGGGATAGTGCTAGTCCTGAATAGATTAATCTCTCTCTTACAACCTGAAATAACTCTGTCTAGTTCGTATATAACGACGGAATATAAGTAAATGTATGCAAAGTAGTTGTGAATGAACTGGAAAGAAAAATACGATATGGTAATGTAGAAGGTTTTCAAGCATTCGTATTCCTTATATTTTTCTTTCATTAGATATATCGCCTTGGCAGTGGTTTATGGACCTAATTCTTGTACTCGTTATGGTTTCAGAATCTGATACCTATAAATACCAGATTGTGAAACCATAAACGATCTATTTTATGAGAATAATCGAATAGCGGTGAACAAATAAAAGAACCTTGTAAATTGATCAGGAAATGAGTGAACAGATGCCAAAACTGTCCGTCTGTCTACTACAAATCGCATGTTTACCAGATTTCAAATTATATTGACCCTCCATCTCATAACAAACTAAAAAAGATCTCGGGCTCTAGACAAAGTGGCACACTATCAGTGATAAAAAAATTACATTTCGTTCATCCTCATCATCATCATATCAGCCGAGAGACGTCCACCGCTGGACAAAGACCTCCCCAAGTGTCGTCACAACAACTGGTCTTGTGCATCTCGCATCTATTGGTTACCCGCGACCCTCACAAGGTCTTCGGTCCACCTTGTGGGAGGCTGGAAGGCCTCCCACAAGGTGTCCAAGGTGACCGAAGACGCTGCCTTTTCCGGTATGCGGTCGCCTGTCCAGAACTTTTCGGCTCCATCGACTATCTGTTCTGCGAGCAATGTGCCCTGCACACTGCCACTTCAGTCTGGCGATCCTTCGGGCTATGTCGGTAACCTTGGTTCTCTTGCGGATATCATAATTCCTGATTTGGAAACTTCGATAACGCATGAGTATTCCATACATTTTGTAACAATCATCATGATTGATAGATTGTAACCTTGTAGGCCTTCTTCTCCTTCAAATAAAAGAAAAAGATCAACCAGAAACAATATTACATTTACCTTTTTAACATACATCCACGAAGGCTGAATGTCAGGCGAAAAAGAACAAAAACGTCTAAAATAAAATGAGACTTCATACAAAAATTCCTCTCAGAACTTGCTTCATAAGATTTGTTAGTATTACGTGTGGGAACTCGGGTATTTCACCTTCTCAGACCTATTTAAAGGCTTGGAATAAGCCGTCTGAAATATTAGTGCTTAGAATTTTGGTTTAATTTGTTATTTATAAAGAGGAATAGAGGAATTAGGTACGCCATTTTTGTGGTTTATGAATGACTAGCGGACGTCACGTGGTTTCACCCGCGTAGTTCCCGTTCCCGTGGGAGTACGGGGATAAAAAATATAACCTATGTTACATGCTGATAATATGGATCTATTGCTGAAAATTTTTTTCAAATCGGTCCAGTAAGTTTTAAGTTTATTCGTAACATTCAAAAACACAAATCTTAAACTGAAAGTTTTGCTGAAACTATGATGTAATACTTTTTAAATCGTATTTGATAAACCGTTGATAGATAAAAATGGTGAGTTGGGTGGGGGTCAGATGGGCAGTCGCTTCAAGTAAAAGATTCATATTCAGCTGTATCCTGTTAAACTAGAAGCCGAACATTATTGGGAAAAGGCAAGGTAGATGATGACAAGATAGAAAAAAAATGGCGTTATGTACCCGTATTTCTGACTTTTTTATCAAAGACGTAAACTTTGAATCTAAAGTGTATTTTCCTAAATTTCATCAAAGATCTAAGTTACTTTTCAGATACAAACTGCAGTTCACTCCTACGATAAGAACAAGTTAACAATAAAAGTCAGATCATTCAACAATTGCGCTCTATTTAGTAGTAGAATAAGTTTAATGGAAAAAGTTATTTCTAAAGATTCCGATCGTTACAAGTTTTTACGATGACTAACAAGCAATTTGTAAAAAAAAAATCTGTCGTTAATTTTGTACTAGCATTTTTTTAAGACTATAACAAACATCTTGTGTTTTAGATACATATACTGCAATGTTTTACGAGTCGTTCCAAAATCAAAAGTTCTACTAGTTAAAATATAAAACAGTAAAGAAGTGGTGGGAGACGAAAACTTAATCAAAATGTACTGCCGGTCGATTCTGTAAACATGTCGAAGTGAAGGCTTGGGTGAAGTGAAATGACAGCTCACTTCGTGATCACGTGACATCTTGATTAAATGGATTGACTGCTCACCGCGTGATCACTTCACCCAAGCCTTCACTTCGACATGTTTACAGAATCAACCGGCTGGTCACAAAGAGACACACCTCCATAAATGTACATAAGAATGATGTGCTTATGACAGTAGTGGTTCACATACATTAATTTTCAGGAGAAGACATTCAAGTAATGAATAATATTCCTGCTAGAACTAAGAGAGAATTTTAATGAAAAGTCGCCTATTATTTTCTAAAAATACACGAACAGTGCCAAGACAGACTTCCCATTGCATTTTTCCAAGTCTCTCATACCAGGGTCTTGTAATAAGGCGGAAGTATCTTCCTGCGCTTTGTAGGAACATTTCCGCAGCATCTCTATATCAGAGCAAACGTTTGTGCTCCCGTGTCGATGAAAACGTGGAATTTAATACTGTGAAACAATATTTTTCTTCAACTATGTTTGGTATAAGTTTCAAAGATGTGGAACTATTTTTGTTAGTGAACATTCTGTATAGTGTTAGACGTAAAATAATAGCCCCATCCCATCACTTCCCGTGGCCGTAAGAGGTGACTAAGGAATTCACCAGAGTATGGGCAGCAGCATTCTCTGTACATTGCAACAGCTACATTGCTATCGCCAACCCGCCTGCCAAGCGTGGCGATTATGGAAACCCTATGTCCAGCAGTGGACGTCTTTCGGCACGTCTTTCATATATGATGATGTTAATGAAGAGAATATCTATGATCGAAGTAATGTAAGTTTTCATAAGTAGCCATCTTGTCCATTAGTCGCATAAAATATGGTCATACAATCTACCTAGCCTTTTTCTATGGCGGGGTAAACCACCACTCTTACCCAAAGAAGCAAACTACCAATATGTATTAGTTTATTATTGTTTAAGATTATTTTGTGTATTGTATCTATGGGCCTCAGTAGCCTTATAACAAAATGATATTATTCTATGTATTCATTTAAACATACATACAATTATATTTTTAAATATTTCAATATAAATTATAAAAATATTAATTATTACTAATTAATTATTATTATTAATAATATTTCACATGAAGTGATTGGTGATATATGCTCTTTATATTTCTTACTAGTACTTCGCCTGCGACTTCATCTGCACAGATTTAGAACAAACAATTTTTCCTCTTTTCACCTTAAAGGTTGAATCTCCAAAATTCCTTTCTTAATGCTCACCTACATTATATATCGAAGCCTTGTGTAAAATTCGATGTTCCTTGTCCCAGTTAGTTTTGGCTGTGCGTCGATATGTTAGTCAGTCAGTTCTCCTTATATATTCGGACAATAGAATCCGACAACGAAAAGAATAAAACCAACCCAGTGACATTTCAGCCAATTGCAGCGAATAAACGTGACAATAAAACGAATCGGTAGTTAATATTTTACGATACCCGGATAACAGAACAGAAGATAATTAAGATATAGAACTAGCCGAACTAATAAATAAATAAAATAAGGGCAAGAGAGAGCGTAAAAACTAGATGAATAGCGTTTATTGAAAATCAATACCGTATCGATAAATGTTGGCGTTGACGACTTAACGTTCTTTTACGGACACGTATGTTTATGTCACCGGAAAATAGAAAACATCGTAAGATTATAAAATAACTCGAGAAATTGTAAACTCTCGATAAATTGTCAACTGAACGAAGAAGAATTTTTGAACACATTCCCGATAGAAGTTTCCTCGTATTTTCATAAAAGTGAACTTTGTACATGAATATTAAAATAGTTTTGAGTCAAACTTTTCATTTTTAATCAAAACAGCGTGTACATATTTCACTCAAAAAGTAGGATCATTCATAATATACGTCTAAGACAGGAACTGCAAAATTAAAACGAAATGTTTTAGATAAAGAAAAGATTTGACTTTGAACATGGATGGAACGATTCTTTTGACACGTTCAGGAAGAACCGCTTCAAACTGTAAACATCAACTTAATTGTCATGTTTAAGAAACAAAAGAACTTGTGTACGTGTATGTCACTGAACTCCTCCTAAACGGCTGGACCGATGTTGATGAATTTTTTTGTGTGTGTTTAAGGGGATTCGAGAATGGTTTAGATTTACAATTGTACCCGGTAGGTGGCGCTGCAATCGATTTCTATATTTTTTGTCAGACACGAAGCAAACGTTCGGACAGGACAACGTCTGTCGGGGCCGCTAGTTAAAACTTGAGTCTAGTGCGTACGTATAGAATCCTTTTGTGAAGCAGTATATATATCTTCACAAAGCTGTAGTTTGGACCTCTATATTAACGCAATAATAAACTCCTAATGCCCCATTTACCTCAAAAGACCCCGTGATTATTATCTATAAATTGCTTGTATTAGATCGTAAAGGATCTCAATTTCTACGTAATTTCGACTCAGGATAACGTAATTTTCCGATTTTAAGATCCTATTCCGATAATAACTGAATTTGAGATTAATTTGTGTAATCCCGTTTCTATCTGAAATAAATTTTAATTATTAGTGTATTTTAGTTAATGAAGAACTAAAATTTTAGTATCTACCTACGCAACAACTTTAATAGGATTCCTTTCAAAATTATTTCACGTCGTTGGGTATTCAAATCTTTTTCAATGAACAGCTTTTACTTCGAGAAAGAAAATGTGGTGTGTAAGAGAGCATACTTGCTTTCTCGCTCAACGCTATACATATATTATTTAGGGTTCCGAGTAACAAGCAACGGAACCCTATTTCTAAACTTCCGCTGTCCATCCGTCCGTTCGTCTGTCTGTCAGCGGGTTGTATCTTAAGAACCGTGATAGATAGACAGTTAAAATTTTCACAGAATATGTTCTATTGCCACTATAACAAAAAATCATAAAAATTAAATTAAAGAAAAGAATTAAAGGAGCCCGTTTTAAATTTGTCTAGATAGAATAATACAATCGCTTTATTAATTTAGAAGTTACAATGAGCCGATAAAAAGCGCACCGAAAAAAAAACAATATTTATTTTGCAATGATTTTCTTATTATTAAACATGATCAGACAAACCACAAAAAACACAAATCCTTCATGCAAATAAAATTATTTTAGTTACCTTTCTATACCTAAGTAAGCTACTTTTACTTATCTTTTATATCGTATCCGCTAGACAAAATGAAGTGCAAACAAGTGCTAATAAGGTCTCCACCACAAGTGTTACGGTTCCTCAAGTGCGCAGCACTAAAATCGTGTCGATACCCTCTTAGACGGTTTACGCTCGACCCAATTCTTGACACTTACCGTGAAACTTTATACTGGGTACGTAATTACCGATTAAGAACGGTATCAATAGGTTTAGTTCAGTTAGCTGATATTAGAACGAGGAAATTGTTAATCTAAATTACTTAGAGAGTCGATGTTACCATGTTTTTTGTTGATATAATGAGCATCTTTACTGCCATGTTTTCACTGTAGTAATAATAATAATAAAGCTTCAACGACCATCTGTCGAAGCTGTCGTTGCGCGGTTGGGTAAAAGGCTTGATACAGAAGGCAGTACTACTCGATATGGCTCGTATTGTGAGGAGGTTCCTTTATCTGGAGCCCTAACCACCGGTAGCTTGGGACCCTGCTCCCGACACCGGCGGACTACTATTTTTCATATTTTTAAATTTTTTTTTTATTACAACTGTTTTTATAAAAAATAAATAAAAAAGGAAATTCATATGTAAAGAAAATTAAATATACGAAATAATAATAATAAAATAGTTATTTTTCATAGGCTGTACGATAGGTGGCGCATCGTCGGCTTGGCTATTGAAATCTGTCATTTTCATACATTTTGTAACCTAAAATTCAGTAATTTTTAATTTTGTCGAAACAGCCTTTGTGTGCTATACCAGGATGTACCCCCGGTGTACATTTATTTAACAAAAACATAACGCTAAAAAAGAATTGGCAAAAGGCTATACGTCGCAAAAATCCTTCTATGTACCATAAATTTTATCAACAACGATAGTAGAACGGTTTCAACACAAAAATAGCAATAACCAAAGCGTAAACAAAGCGAAAACGATTTGACAGCAGCCATCCCAGCGACGTCTGCGCTGAGCTTTACGTGTGGATCCCCATTGATGTGAAGATACCCACCACTTAAATAATTTATGATTAAAGTATTATGCAATCCTGCCAGGGATGAGGTTGTTCGAAAGAGTTACCACGGCGGCGGAACGTACATCTGAAGGAACACGGTTGAGTTTTAGTCAGAAAGAGTCTAACACTATCCCGCTCCGCCCAGAGCGGGTGAAGTAATTTATAAAGATAAATAGATAAAGATACCTATGTTAATGAAACGCTCACAAAATACATATCAAGTAGGTTCTTATTTCAATCAATAAATAATTACAGCAGTCTTGCATTATTTTTCAAAACTAACTCCGATCTAAGATCAATTTAAATCGGGATATATTTTTCTCGATTAAAAACAACGATAAGCTTTGAACTATAATATAAAGGTACTAAAAACGATATCAAAAAGTTGAGAATGATTGGAAGTGATACACGTAGGTATGCTACTGAAGTGATCACGTGACATTTCGGTTCGGCATGTCATTTCCTTAAATTTCATAATTTTGACAATCGCTAGCGATCGATTTTGTTTAAACTCTGAAGCTCCCTTAGATATTGATAAAGCTTTGCTATGGTATTTCTGAATGACAATATGGATAAGTTACTCAGCTGTTCCTACTAGTAATTAAAGTTTACATATGTATGGGAAGTATAGATTGGAATAGTTAAGATAAGGCCGTCCGAATGTTTGCTACAAGAAACACGACATTTATAGTGTCCCGCGAACACGAAGCTCTCAAAGATTGCCGACCGGACGGGCCAACTACGGGCCAGCGCCAAAAAATTGTTGACCGGCCTGTTCCTACTACATAAGTCAATGATAAGAAGGCAAACATTTAATTCCGCATCAAATTCTTTTAATGGACTTGTGGATATTATAGCGTATCAGAGGTTAAAATCCCCGCCCATATTGTCACAGAGTCGGCTAGATATTTAGATAACAGGCAAGGTATGACTTTGTGTGGACTTTCGAGAACATAACTGAATACTCTGCGTAATCATTATCCACTCCATTGATTTCAGACCAGATTGACCAGTTTGCAAATGGTCGTTTCTACACAAGTCTTCACGTGGCGGCTGGTTTCCACCAGATTTATTACTTAAAAGTTACGTTAAGTTATGTTGAAAATTATCCCAAGGGAACATATTCCCGGGGAAAGGGAACATATTGCCGTTCTGACGCGAAAGAGTAACAAAAATCCATCCATGAGGTTTTGTGCACTAGCTGAATTATCCCAAAATAGTTAATTACGATGTTTGAAAATATTTGCTTAGTTATATTTGGAACATACTAAGTAAATCCTTAATAATAAATCCGTTACTTAGTTTTTTTGCTAGCATTCTATTTTTAAGTTATAAATTCGAAGCTTTAATTTCCATTTTTATGCTAATACCAGCAGTCAAAAATTCTGTTTCGCAGATTAGCATCCGTAATTAATTTGAGCAAAGATAAATAAATAATTATAGTGCTAATTGGCAAAATATGAGGCGCGGTACCTTTGTAGATTTGCCTACCTAAGTTAGGAAAGTAATTAGTTAGGGTCTCAGCTCGCCCTTGGAGTTAGAATGATTAAATATGCGTCGGGCGAGTCCACTTGACCCAGTTACTGGCGTAAGCCATAAGCCATCTAAATTAACTTTATCATTTCAAGGTGTAGTATATTTTAATATTTATGTAACACTTTTCTTTTCTTAAATTACTCGTATCTTAACTTAAAACGAAGTCAAAAGTTTGCAGAATCCAAGATACATTTACCTTAGAAATAAGCCAATGCGAGAAAGGTGTATTTTTCTAAATCAAAACACACATTAAATTTCAAATTAATTTAAAGCTAACACTGTTCCATTCATTTTCTTTCAAATTAAGGACTTTGCTTGTCTTTATTGAACAACCAATTTTAATTTCACACTGTGATGCTTCCAACATTTTATTGGAACGAGGTTTTTATATAATTTAAGTCTAAAGAAACAAGGAAAAGATTGAAATGATCAGTGAGTATTACAATTTATGGGAAAAGACAGAAAAAATTCGTTTATTCTGCCGAGATTTTCTTAAAGGATGGGGGAAAAGTGCCTGTAAAGACAATTGCTTTGTTATTGTTAATTTATACGAGTGCGTGCAGAATGTAAAACATACAGGAAATATATTTTTTCGTGAAATGCAGCTTTTCGCACGTAGAGCAATATATTTTGTCGTTTCGCTTGATCCATGGGCTTTACAACACATGGAAACATAAAACGAAATAATGGTGATGTATTCTCCTACCGTGGCCTATCCTGCAGGAACTGTGGATTGTTCCGGGATAAAATAAGCTATATCACAGAAGTCTTATGATACTCAGAGATAGTGGAGCTTCTCATCCGTTATTTATTTTTGTTACGTTATGATAGATTGTTAGAATGGCTACTTCCCGTATTGTCACATTCCCGAAAAACAAATGAACACAAGTGGCGTTTCGTCAAGATTTTTATCTTCATACATTAATTCACATTTCGTCAACTTTTAAGAATTTCTGTATTCATTCCCATTTCATCAACTTTAGGAATTCCTGCATTAATTCCCGTATGGTCAATCTTTTCTTTGGCAAGTACAATCAGGAGTAAAAAGTAATACCTACCACTGTTCATGATAATATCAACAATTATTTTTAATACGTCTGGTAGAAGTAAAATTTGTAACAATAAATTTCACGAGCAGCTCCTTCGCACCGAGAGAGCTGCTCGTGGCTAAATAATGACAGCCTCACGAGTCAATCTTCAAGGTTAAGCAACGCTGGCCGACAATGGTCTGTGGATGGGTGACCGTCTTAACATACCGAGTCTCCAAAGTGACTCAGAAAGATTGCTAAACCGTTGGTCACGGCTGTCATATGCAGATCTTTGGCAGTCGTTACGTATTGTCAGAAGCCAGAAAATCTGACACCAATCTTGCCAAGAAGTACCATGTTACCCAGTTACTGGGTCGTGGAGGGCAGATAGGTAGTCGTTCTGCGTCAAATACTGGTGTTCAGCTTAATCTGGTTTGACTGGAAGCCGACACGAAGTGCGAGTGCAAACATTAGTGCATTATTATGTTATTTAGTTTGGTTTGATAACGTGTTGCGGATCGCAACACGTTCAAATGTATCGTAAAAATGGATGTTTAACCGACTTACAAAATAAATATCATTTATCATGTATGTAATTAGCAAACACTTTGACCTCAAAATGACATCTGGATAACGTAATCACAAACAACATGCAGTAGCGCCCAGTCGGGACACGAATAGATAATTAGTTACCTATATTGTTAACATGGCCATAAAATTAAATCCTATATCCAGCATTGTAATAAGTATTTTTTTTTTTCAAAATGTTATTTTATTCTTGGTTTGTTTTTTTTAATTAATAGAATTTTAAAAAAACGGTGTTGTGTGGTCCGTTAAGTTTATAAATAACCTTACTAAGTATAGTTAATTCATTGAGTATGGGATAATTGATGTAACGGAGTAATCTATACAGTTGTAGCGCGTTTCGTAGATTTATGAGGCGAACAGGATTTTTTTTTCTGAACATTGATCACGTCGGAACAAGATTTTCTGTTCCTTAAAAAGAACTGGGGCTGTGCTACGAAGCGCCAATACTATCCTAATTCCGTTGTGAGAAAGGGATAGCGCTATTCCTCGTATAACTCCGTCTCTCTCTCTTACACCGGAGTCGTGACCGGTTTTAGGACGTCCTGTCTAAATAGAGAATCCACTTTTATATGGACTATAAAAATTACAAACTGGTCCTCTGGCCTCGTATAACCTAGTTTGCATCATATCACCTTAAGATCAAAGTGCATACAAAAGCAGCTTAAGTTATTATGGATCAAGGTGTAATCCTGTTTAGTATGCTCCTTGATAATATTTTGATGCAGAGTATTTTTTTAAATTATGTTAGCGCGACCTGTAATGTGTTTATCGCCATAAAATGTTATGGGTTTTTCAGAAACTGGTTTAAGAAATTTTCCTGAGGAAATATTGACATAACCATCAAGCCAAGCTAACAGATTACTATTTATTTACCAGCGGTCCCGACAGACGTTGTCCTGTCCGAACGTTTGCTTTGTGTCTGACGAAAAATTATAGAAATCGATTGCAGCGCCACCTACCGGCTCCAATTGTAAATTTAAACCATTCTCGAATCCCCTTGAACACACAAAAAAATGTCATCAACATCGGTCCAGCCGTTTAGGAGGAGTTCAGTGACATACACACGTACACAAGAAATAAATATATTAAGATTTATTATATACATACTTTATTGCACACCTCATAACAAACACAGTAAAAACGTTTAAAAAACAAGTGTACAATGGGCGGTCTTATTGCACAGGCCAATACCTTAATTTTTTTTTTAAGGTTTGGAAATCATCAAATGACTTCTTTCGCTCTGGGTGGAGCGGAAGGGCGTGTCAGACTCTGACTGACTAAAACCTATCCGTGTTCCTTCTAAAGCCCTTTGCGTTGACTCTTTCGAACAAATTCCGCAACCCTGGCAGACAGGGCAATCTCTTACAGACAACATTTGGATAGACTGAACGAAAGAAGTTAGATTTTATTTCCAGATTGTATGAAATCTTTTACGAGAAGTGATACTTTTTCAAGCTGTGTCCAATATCTCTGATTAGTTAATCCCTCTGTATTCTGGCAGGTGGATAATATTTTGATTAGGTACTAATTTCAAATGGATGAACCGTATAACCGAGTTCTAAGAGCGCCAAAGAAAATACAAACTAGGGTAGAAAGACTCTCGTATATGAGGGGGCTGAAGTCTATTTTTTTATTTTTATTTAATATGGGTTTGCTCTTGACTCTAGTCTAGGTCATAGATGACAGAAACAAAGTCGACAATGGAGCGAGCTTACCCAGAAGAAGCCTGTTCACTCTAATTTTGAAGAGATTAGGGTTGTATGCGTTCGGAAACAAAGACGCAGGCAGAGAGCTCCACTCCTTTGCTGAAAATTATTCTAAGACTAAAGTAAAAAAGGAATCAAAATCTCTTATTGAATTGAATTGTAAGTTTTAACCGTTTATATTAATAATTTTAGTTTATTACGAAGCGAAACCGTACGCTTATCTTAATGATTGTGTTTTTCCTCATAGAAGTGAATTATTGTATTCATTTTCATACGGTCAAATTTATTATAGATTTAAAACGACACGTTGGAAGATGCCATTAGGACAAAAAAAAAATATCGGCAGACCAGAGTGCCAATTCTTCTAATTTTAAAGCAACGTTAACATTCGCATCTCATTCGTAATCTGACAGAAGTTTATGGAAATTGAAGCTTTTTTGACACATTGCAAATGAGCTGCAAATGCGAAGGTTCCTTATATGTTAGTAGGATTGGCCATCAGATATTAGCTGGTTAGTAGAATTGGCCCTCAACTATGTATCTAGCTGGTCTGCAAATATTGTTTTTGGTAATAAGCTGAGGACATCGGCTGATGAATTCCATCATTTAATTTCGGACTATTCACTCGTGACTTAACTTAAGGGCTCCCAAGTTGTAGCTATCCGGAAACACAGACAGTGTGTATTAATTTATTTAGGGACAATAAACAGCAGTGTAACAATAAGTATTCATAGGTTAGAACTTAACAATAGACGTAAAAAATACACTCCTCACAACGTTATCCACATATTACTAAACAAATCTATTGGCCTTGAACAACACACAGCAGACGAAAATGGACAGACAATTTTTTTCAGAAACATGGCTTAAGTCTGTCTGCTCAACCCTAATAAACTGATCACTAAAGATAACACTAAAGTAACATAAACTAGTTACGAAACCCAATCCCGTTTATTTGTTACTACAAACAGTATCGTAACTAAATTACTGGAGCTCTAGGTCTTACTAAGATAGTGTCCGATTTATTTGCAGCCTACGAACATCCTTAGTTTAGGCAGGAAATAAACAAACTATTTTATTCCTATTTATGGAAGAGTTGTAGGTTTACGACTGATTTGTAGAAGAGTTATAGCATAGTACGTTACTACGAACGATTGTAGGCTAGGTTTCGGATGATAGAGTTAATTTTATAGGACCTTTCGACAGTCAAAACGTAAAGAAAAAGGTTCTGCATATGTAACATAGTTTACTGCAAATATCCTTATCTTAATAACTTTTAGGCTCATTTTAACAGTCTACATGAGAGAGATTCTAGCAATGTTCAGGGAAACAAAATGGGATCTGGCCCATCGGTGTTGATGCATCCTGTAAGTGTGACCAGCCCGGTCCCATTTTAGCCTCGCAGACTTGTCACCAACGTAGGCGATCTGTCCTAGATCCTATTATTGTGTTGCGGATTTGATCGGTGAGTTTGATTTATAAAATGCTTTAAAAATACAAGTATCTGATATGAAAAAAGCAAAAAAGGGTTCGCGGCTTAGCGATCGAATACGTAATGCCACTATTCGCTCCAAACAGGGATCGCCGATGTGGGCAGTAAATCTGCTAAGCTGAAGTAGGATTTGGAGGGTCACAAATGTAGAATGCACCAGGAGAGATGGGCCAGATTCTTTACGCAGTGGGAGCCAGAGGACGGGCGTCGTCGCCGAGGAAGGTTTAGGAAGCGCTGGTGTGACGACTTGGAGGCGTCGGAGAGAGCAACACACCGGGAAGAGTAGAAGGCTTTGGGGGAGACCTTTGCCCAGCTGTGGGACAATATAGGTTGATACAATAATAAACAACAAAAAAATGGACAAAGCTGAAACTGAACAATTCTGAAACAAAAAACAACCCTTTTTCTCTAGAAACACAAACACTTTTCTCTCCAAAAAGAGGCACTAACAATCCTTGTACCGTCATTATTACAATATAAAAAATGTGTTGCGAGAATGACAGATTCGTTCCCTCACATACAACCTGATTGTACAATCTAGAGGCCGTAATTCCGTACGTGTGCCCCGAAACGGGAAAACGTGCGACGTATAAAACATTTTTTGAAGTTAATCACTGACATTAAAGTGAAGATGGCTGATTTGGTACACAGTATACACACAGAAAACACGTAAAAAGGCTTGAAATCTTGATCCTTCTTATGGCTATGTTGGGGGTAGAAATCAGTCAAAGTCAAAGTCAAAACGTTTATTTCAATTAGGCTATTAAACGGCACTTTTGAACGTCGTTTCCATTTTAGTAAAATAATAATATTACATTAATAAAGTGACTTTACTGTCCATTCGGATAGGTAGATTCATCAGGCAGGCGTTTCCACTTTATGTATGTAAATGACTAGCTTTTGCCTGAACTAGTCTTTAATCTATAACCGTCTCTAAGGTGTCTCTAAGGTCTCTAAGGTGTCTGTACCAAAATTCATCAAAATCGGTTTAGTGATTTAGGCGTGAGAGCGTAACAAATGAACTCACTTTCGCATTTATGATTAATATTAGTTATAGGACCACATCACCAATTCGCTTGCTCCCAATACGTTTCGAATACTTCCCTCAGTACATTGAACTTACAATCCAATGTGCCAGTAACCCAATGAATCCGTTATTAACTATTTACAAAGGTAGAACACAAATAGTAAAAGGTTATGCCGACGGATCGTTAAATCATTGGCACGTCAGTCGTTTCCCTTAACTGTCAATAAGACAGGCGGCTAACTGAACGATTTTCTTTCATTTATGGTGGAGTTCCGGGTGCTATTGTATTCTTGGTTATGGATTTATCTCTCGTTATTTATGAACGCCTGGTAATGGTTATTATTGCTTCATTTATGAGTGTATTGTTTTGTGACCAGCAGTAAATTATAGATGGTTTGCTGGTATATTTAAATATGTTTCAACTCGTGATTTGATAGCATACTGGAATAAATATATATCTTATAAATAAACAAACGGTGTTATGTAATATTGATCTTTAAGTTCAAAATTGTGTTGTGTTTCTTTTTGCGTATAGCTAAGGAAATGTATTTCCCTGCCGAAGTCAGTGTTTCCTAATAGCTACAACCTGGGATCTGTAAGTCAAGAGTGAATCAATTACTTCTGGGCAAGCGTGCTTGTACGGAACAGTTTGAAAGAGTTACCGGAGCCCTGGAAAGCAAAGGGCATTTGGAAGAAACACGGGTACCCACCCGTGTTTCTTCCAAATGCCCTTAAAGTCAGTAAGAGTCTGTCAATCCCTCCCACTCCCTTGTATTGTATTATCCCTTGTATTTAACAAGTTCGTATGTGTCTGCAATTAATTATTATCTTAGTAAATAAACTGCTATTAAAGACAACTAAATAATAATGTATTGTTGTTCCTATATCAATGTGCTATATACATACGGATTAAACCAGAAAACCAGTATTGTAACTTGCGACATAACTTTTGCCTGTAAAATTAACTTAAGTCGGCATTAGACAATAGTTACTGTTACACAGTAAGGCAAATATTGCAATAACTACTTAACTTACTGTTGGTTATTCGGATTAAGATTGTAGCTTAATGCGGCTAAGTTAGAGCGTTACTTAATGGTATAAGACTTGCTTGCAAACTTTGATTTATAGTATTAAGTTGAAAGGTAAAGTATGTATATAAATATTCTTAACATTTACTTGATACTTGCTTCAGGTCCTTATGGCAGGATAGAATGAAAAAAGATTTTTATTTTGCCGACGAATATTATCAGGTAAATATCAGTTTTATCAAAAAAAAATATATGTAAGAGTATATGTGTCATCCATTAAAATAACGAGACTTCTCCGTGCTTCGGAAAGCGCAGCAGCTATTGGTAGTGCCAGGGTTACAGAATCAGTTCAAAAGAGTCACCGCTGCCCTGGCACGTAAAGGGCATTTGGACGAACACGGATGGGTTTATGTCAGTGAAAGTCACTCCCTTTCCCTCCGCCTAGAGCGGAAGGAATCATTTGATGATTTCCCATTGTTAAAAAAAAACCCTTGATCCCACCATTATAGTTCTTTGACATTCTTTACGGGTAGCTAGAAAATCAGACATCAGTCTTGCCAAGGGGAATACCCCCTTACACAATAGTGTTGCCCAGTTACTGTGTAATGGGTAAAGTATTGGTATTCTGCTGCATTCGGCTAGAGTGGAAGCCGATCCGAACATAGATAATTGGAAAAGTTTATTTTCAAATGTAAGGAATTAAAAAGTTTACTTCCTTTCACCCCACCGATACCGGGAGCAAATGCGGTGCTCCTGTTCAAACCATGTTCATCTGTTGGAGTATTCAAAGTATTCATAGACCTGTACTTAGAAGACCTTAAGACCACCACTGATGCTGATAGTAGCAGCGCCAGCAATATCGAGTCCATAGGGAACATGGGTACCATTGGGATAAAAGGTAGAAAAGTAGCCCATGTGCCATATATTCTAAAATATAATCTATCTCTATCTCTGGTCCAAATTTCAGATAATATTCTAAAAAGTTCATACCTAGATAATAGAAATTATGTACAACAAGCCAATGAATCATCAAGGTAACTTTACCTTTCGACTGTTCTCACCGTATCATTACAGTAATGATATAAGAATACAGAAGAATGACAAATCACTAACAACCCAAGTTTACTATAACAAAGCACCATCGTTATTTATGAATGAGCTTTGCTCACTATCTCACTATTAACGGTTTCATAATTATTTTGGTTGTATCGATTCGGTGTCATAAACCGATTCGAGCTACGAAATCAATTACGGGTAAACCGACAGGTACAGGTAAACCGACTAATACATATAGCTGAATCAATATATTTTCGGTTATAGAATATTTAAGTAGTGTGAAGGGTTTGTGTGTTCAGTGCCCTTTTGTTGCCCTTAAGTAGTACTTTTGAAATGAACAATTGGTTCGGCGATAGGTGGGGGAGAGCGGGGCTGAACGTGCCGCGGGAAAGTTGATCCGATTGAAATAGGCTTTATGAAAAAAAGAGATAGGTATACATAGCAAGAAAATTCGTCATAAAACGGAACGCGGCAGCGCACCGATGGCCATTATCTTAGTTTGGCCAGTAACGTCCGGTACATTGTTAAATTACATCGGAACAACTTGCCCATGGCTCGTTTAGCCCCACTCTCCCCTAAACATCTTTAAATATGGAGGCTCCTCTGTGCCTCGGAAAGATCGTTAAGTCGTTGATCCCCGTGACATTTATAGATATTTAACAGTCGTGATGGATAGTCTGAAGTTAGAAAATCTGACAACAGTCTTGCCAAGGGGTACCGTGTTACCCAGTTAATGGGTTGTGGAGGTCAGAGTGGCAGACGCTCCATTTAAAATACTGGTATTCAGCTGCATCCAGTTTCACTGAAATCTGACCAAAACATGCTTTGATATTCTAGGCAGATTGATACTATGGAATACTATGGTAATAGTATATTTTGTAGACAGATATAATCAATATATTATATGAAATTCTTCCATTACTGACTAACTGAGTGACTGACAGACAACGCACAGCCGAAACTACTGGTCGTAGAAAGCTGAAATTTAGCATGTAAGTTCCTTGGGAAGTGTAGGGGAGTACTAAGATTTTCCGAAATTCCTACGGGAACGGGAAAAACGGGATATGAGCGTACGAAGTCGCGGGCAAAAGCTAATAATAATATATAAACTGTTACTTCATCAGCTCATTTGAAAAATAAAACAAATGTCAATGATTTTTCCGCACCAATTCTTCCGTTCATTTTATTTTCCTCATGATAGTGCTTAATGTTTTATTAAGGCATAAAATTTATTTATCATCCACATTAAAACTTTAATACCTACACTACATGTGACATAAACCCTGGAAAGCTTCTATAAAATCCGAGGAGGTGAAACGCTAAAATATTTTTAAAAGCGTTTAAAATATGTTTAGGTCGACATCACACGGATGGCTTTGCTCATCCTAAGCTGCTTGCTATAAGATATACCAACCTTACGGTTGTACTATTCAAAATAACGTTGTGTTGAAATGGTTAGATGACTTACACTAAAATACATTTTATCAACGAACACGATTGTCATAAAGTCGATGTATGTATGACACTGTCATGCTATTATTATTTATTTATTTTGAGATGGGTTTGCTCTTGACTCTAGTCTAAGACGACAGAGACAAAGTCGACAATGAAGCGAACTTACCCAGAAGAAGCCTGTTTACTCTAATTTTGAAGAGATTAGGGTTGTATGCGTTCGGAAACACAGACGCAGGCAGAGAGCTCCATTCCTTTGCTGTGCGCATTATAAAAGACGTTTGGAAACGTTTAGTGCGAATTGGTGGAATAGCAACAAGGTAGGGATGGTAATTTGCACTACCGAAACTACTGTACTGTACTCTAATCAATTAATGTGCCTAGTCTTCCTAACTATTGTTGGGTCGACGTCCAGCCGAACCGGGAACAGCTGGGTACCACTATTTTACATAGAGCTACTGCCTGTCTGACATCACAGCCCAGTCATGGGTAACGCTAGCCCTTGGTAAGACTGGTGTTAACTTTCCTGGCTACGCCTACCCACCCGTTACGACTGTCAAAGATAAAAAACAGCCAGGACCAAAGCTTTAACGTGCTTTCCGAGATACAGAAGAATCTCGGTATGCTAAAATTCAAATTCAAATTCAAATTCAAATTCAAAATTCAAAATTCATTTTATTTTGTGAACACAGGGTAAAATGGTCTTATGTATATAAAGTGATTGGTCCAACCTATGTTCCGCCGACAGGCATATAAAATAGTGATGCTGTGATCAAAATTAAATTAATTCTATAAATTCCACAATGTCAACAAATAAAAATTGTCACCAAAGATTTATTGTCAATAAAGATGGTCACCTATCCATAGACCGACCTCGGCAAGCGTTGCTAACCTTGTCGTATTATTTAGCTAAAAGTTCCAATTTTAAAAATGTACGTTTGACAAACGCTGTCGCTGATAGATGCCGTTGAGTGAACAAACACAATAAAGGTTTTACTAAAGTATTGCATCGTCGACACTGGTGTTTCTTCATACATCTTAATCTCCTTCCCACTAGATGATTTAATATTTTTTGTGGTTGAAATATTTCAAAACATTTTGTTGATTTCTGCAAAATGTATGGTAGCCGGTAACCATTAACACGTACAATATGTTTGTGTAGGATTACTTGGAAAGAAGAAAGAACCATTTATTGGTGACACTACAATTTGTGGGATAATTATTCAGAACAAAACAAAAAAAAACCAAAATAAAATCAACAAAGTACTGTTGAATGTTTAGTGGTTGAATGTATGAAAATGATTTGGAATTTTATGTGATTAATATTCCTATTTCAAAGAAAGAAATTATGTTTATTTGGGACTCGCCCAGGACAAATAAAAAAAAGTTAATAACTAACACACACAAAATCATTACACCTGCACAAAACTAGGAAATGGTTTTAGTTATAGTGTTTAAATTCTTTTTGTTTACCAACAAATTACTAACACCTTTTTGTAATTTGTTAGTAAACAACTGTGTGTACTACTAACAACTCAACTAACACTTTCTTTGTAAAAATATGTCTGAAATAAAGATAAATTATTATTGACGTGACAACGTCTTGTAATTCGATGGAGCCGGCTGCACGCACGAAAAAACATGACGTCATGCGGCGTTACCTCGCTCTGAGGCGTTCCATTTAAGGCTTGAAGTGCAAGCGAGAGCGCGGAACGAGCGACAAAGAGGCACAATCGGCCTTCGCGTTCGGCAGCGTTCGACATCTGATTTTCTTTTGAACAATGAAACCATTCCATTAGTATTTTCTTATGACGTTGTCACGTTCAACTATCGTCAGTAAACCGACTTTACAGACAACCGATTTTTTATTTGCAGCAGCAGTGTGCCTTGTGTGAACTAAGCCACGAGAATATCGCTAAAAACAGATTAGGTAGGTACTCAAAACGGACCACGAACTTCTATAATATTTATTTGCCGGCGAGTTGTTTTGTGAAGATACATTCTAAAATAGGATTACGTATACAGTAGCTTCCGGGCAGAGCCGGGATACACATATATTATTCACTCAGTAACCTTATTCGAGCACCACTAAGTTTAAACCTCAATCGATCCAGCTTTCACGCTATGAATACCGTTTGAACGAATTATGTACGGTTTTAAGGTAGCGTATTATGTGAGTTGTGATTTTGTTTTAAGTAAATGAAATATTTATGCGGATTAACGGGCTTTTTTATGTCCAGATTCTTCATTGAAGATAAAATGACTATTCTGAAAGGAGGTTTAAGTTCCATCCAGTGGAATCAGATACGGTTGCGATTGACACATTTTAATAACCTCTTATCACACACACATTAGGTAACACTCATTCCAGCAATTACATTGGGCAATGGTTGAAAAGCCTATTTTAGAAATTTTGTTAGAATGATGGAGAAATTAGTCCTTATGCTTCATGTATTGCCATGAAGTAGTATTATGCATTGTAGTAGAAATTACAACCAATCCATTTCCCAAAAGTGATCCTTTGATCCGTTTTCCGAATCATTAGGATGGCCTTGAACGTATACAATCTATCACGAGGTTAACGAAAAAGCCTCCAATCAACTACATAGCAATCGATTGAACCACATCAATAAATAATTCACAAACATAAATTGTAATCCAACATTTTCGATGTTTTCTTTTTATCAATTCACCGAACGAGTTTCGATCTAGCGTCGCGATTACCTTGTATTTGTTCTAGAAAAATTGGATTGTACGAAATGACACAGAGTAGAAAACTACAGAAGACCAACTACATTCAGCGAGCGAAAACAGGTGCACGCACACAAAGACGCGTACGTAAAAATGCCAGTCGCGAGTGCGCTTGAACTCACTGTAGCGTGTCTATGTGTGCGTTCGTGTTCGCTCGCTGTATGGAGCCGACCTTCTGTACCCATATATTTAGAAGGAATAGCCTCGGGACATAAATCCCTAATTATTTGTTTGTCATTATCTGCTCATCAGAATCTGACCATTGAAAGGTCGTGTGTACACGTGAAATTGAAACGTTGGTTTTGAAACGTTCGTTGATTGGTTTGAGTTGAATTTTCAATTTGGAATGATTTTTTTTTTGCACGCAGTCACTTTTTCGTTTGAACTTTGAATGAAACTCCAAAAAAAAAACAAAAATACCTGGCTGCTTACAACGAACATGATACTATTAAACTTGAAGTCCAGATGAATATCAATCTATTTCGTCCACAGTCAATAAACATTATGCTAGTGCATAGCATATTATTTCATTTCTTGTTAGGAGACACAAAGTCCAAAATAACACAAATGGACGAACACTTATGCAAAAGACACGAACCTAGATAACTAGAGTAGGAATGCGCAAGCGCCTTTAAACTGCTAACAATTACGAGACACCCGTGCAAATGCGTCCTCCCACCCATTTACTGACCACAGTAACCTCACCGTCCACTTTCAGTAATTAGTATAATCTAATTAAAGCAGTATTCGAAGCGCTAATTACAAAAACATTATAAAAGTGACAGTTAGTACAAATTATGGCGGCACCCGGTAAGGCGCAAACATTAAGGGGTGAAATGGTAGGAGACGAGGCAATGATTATGACGAATGGCGTCAGGAATTTAATTATGATAATATTACGACTGCCACTTAAAGGGACTCGTATTTTTGTGAAATTTTGGCGTGAAAAGTTAATATTAGTTTTTTGACGGATTATTTTGATGATACTGAGAACAATTATAATTCTCTCTCTTCCAAAGGTTGTCCTCGAAAGATTACTGTAAGCGATAGGCCCCCCATTGTGTCGTCCTATGTATTGTTTTCTTCATCAATTTATCATGTAATTTAGCCATATAGCGTTCATTATAAATATTTTTCTATACTAAGACATTCCATAATTAATTGGACTTTTAATACTCAATATTCAATACTTTTAATGCATTCCACATGTATTCTTAGGTGTTAAAATAACAAATTGGTTCATATGGACCCTGTCGGGCACAGCAAGATAAGTCAGACAAGGCAAGGTTAGTTTCATGGTCTCATGTAATTTTAAAAAAACCAGCTGGCGATAAACTTATCATTGAAAATATAAATTTATAAATAAAATAAATATTAACAATAATAATAACTAAAATTAACAAAATACACTACAACAAACTAAAATAGCATCAACAAATTCGTCCTCAACGCTGTCAACTGTTAAAAACAACTAAACAAAACAACACAACAAACTAAACAAAATAACAACTTAACTAAAGACTTGTCAGCAATATTTAGTGCATGGAAGTAAAAGACGCATCGTTTCTGAATACGGGCTTAGTTGTTAGTAAAAAGCTTGAAGAAACAAATTATAGCAAGTTCTGAGAATCAAACCAACGCGCCTATGAACTTCAGCAAAATCCGTCCTTTCTGGCCAAAACCAAGGAGCTCATTATCACAGTGTCAAAATGATTACAATTTACAACGTTTCCCACATTGTGTTTCAAGTACCTAACTTGGGTTCCGCATCTTAGGAGGGAGAGAATTAATAATATTTTAATTGGACCCTTGAACGCTGTATGCCATTATTTATCGGTGTTTCTCTTTGAATCCCGCTAAAGTTTAATTGGAACGGTTATGTACTTTGAATTGCTCGAAGTTTCCTGAAAAGGACTACAATAGAAGTCCTGGGGAACATAAAAGTACTTAAGTTGGAGAAAAATAACTTTCGCTGCCTCCAAAGTCTTGCTTAACTAAGCTGGGGTTGGAAGTTTAACATTTATGAACTGGTTCATAATTGTGGTTGCTTGTTTTATGGATGCAAGGTTAAATGTGAAAATCGAAGGAAGAAAGATATTTCTCTGGACAAGGTAAGTTTTTGGGGTTGATTTCAAGTCAACTTTGTTATTGTCTTAATAAATTTTCAGGTTCAACGGTCTATTGATGCAGAAAGTTATGCTGTATTTTTGAGTTCAAAAGTTCGGACCTATTATTATTATCTATAGAATAAATCAATGTAAGTAATCCTAAGAGGTTTAGTTATTTTGTAAATGAAAGCCAAATAAAAAAATTTGATTCGTTTGATTTGGACATAAAGATACACACAACTTAGAAACAAATATAAGGGAGCTTAATTCTTAAACAATAGCATTGTGTGTTTTAGTTCAGCAAAATGCCAGACAACTAGAAAAAAGAACAACCAACGACGTTTCCACGGCTGAACGAATTTCAAAGAAATTTGGAACACAAGGCGATCGACAGATGAACTGGATTAAAACACCTCGAAACGTCGATATCCGACATCGGAAAAGAAATAACGTAACTGAAATGCAGGTAGGATATCCTGGCAAGGCGCGTTATTGATAGGTGGAGGTAGGCGGTGACAAAGTGGCGTTCGCTGGCTGGAGGAAAAGTGTGGGTCGTCCAGCAGCGAGATGGACAGACGACATTGTTGCCTTCGCGGGTAGAACCTGAATGAGCCTGACGCAGGATCTGGATTGGCACAAGGAAAGAGAGGCTTATTCTCAGAAGTGGGCGAAGTCGGGCTGCGGATGATGATGAAGCCAAACGACAAGCAGAAAAATAAATAGGGGAAAGCAGAGTCGCTAAACATCGACCGCGACTAAAGGCGCTGTGATAGACCACAAACAGCAGGATTCACCGAGGACTTTATCAAGGTGTAGAGAAAGAAGAGGAAGCCTACTTATCGAAACCAGTGTGGGACAGCGCCGGCAGGATCAAAAATGATGCTACGTCCTGCAGTACCGACGACTCAGCTGTACGTGCCACATTTATACCACACTACGAAGACTGGGGACATGTAGAGTACATACGGGTGAAGACCAACTGGACTTTGAGGGTGGGAGGCGCGTCATTTGGTGACCTTCCTCAAGGAAGAGTCTTGCCCAAAAAGTGTGCTGTATCGGCCGTTTCCGCGGCCGGCTATGCGACACCTTACAGCGTTACACGACGCCGTCACTTCGTGTGTTATATGTATTGTTTTTATACTTATAAATGTATTTTGTTTTATGGGCCTTAGTTGCCTGAAATAAAGGATCTATTATTATTATTATAGTACACTTTTATCCAGGGATACGCACGTAGGACATCTCCGACTTTCATGCAGAAGAAGCAGCTTCCGAAACAGCTTTTAACAATAGCTATTATGTAGTGAAAGCATTTGTCTGCCTACAAATCCTTACCTACATACAGGTTAAGTTTAACAGCAATGCAAATGCAATATATCAATGCATGACAATGATTCATAGACCAATACGTATGTCCGAACGTATTGTTGATAGTCACGCACGGAGATGTACCTTGTGTTTGTTTGACAATAACTGAACACATAATATGTACCTACGTGTGTTTGAAACAAAGGTTTTACACGTAACTACATTCAACCTTATTTATAAAACTTTTTTTACTTTATACCTACTATCTGTACTTAACTATTTATATCTACTATACCTAACTACATATACATTTATACAAATACACAATACACTTAGGGGTCGAAGTATTCCTCCATATTGCTGTCATTCGGAAACGTGCCCAGAAGACTGACAGCTTAAATACATAAGAGTAGATTCTGAATTCAAATTTTCTATAAAAAAAAAAATCTCCTATTGAATCCTATTTTGTCGTCAATTTTAAGATATGTGAAAAAGTTTCTTCATATGAGATACTGATTATTCTTGGCCCTATGTGTTTCTTTGATCCTTTAATCCATGACCTTAAAAGTTGAATTTGTACTGGGAGTAGATACAGGTAAAGTGTTTTTTTTATATCACAGTCCATTCATTGATTACCATAAATTACCTTTATGAAGAGAACAAAAATTATGAGCAAAGTCAAATCCCGTACCCGCCTGTACCCTGTATCATTTATCCAAATTCACAGTTTTATTTGTTTAATATGTCTAAGTAAATCTGACTCACCACCGCACATTGGGTAATCAACCATTCCCTACCACCCTTCATCACGACATGGAATATTAAACATGTTGCACTAACAAGTAACATGGGACAGGGACTGGCAGAGGATAGGTAGGTACTGAAACTGCATTAAATACTCACACATACTTGATTCATATGTTTTTGTGGTATGCGTCATGCTAGGTATAAAAAAATGCTTTCGTTCTTTCATAAATATATATATATTTTTTTTTATATGGGATTGCTCTTGACTCTAGTCTAGGTCATGACAGATGACAGAGACAAAATCAACGATGGAGCGAGCTTACCCAGAAGAAGCCTGTTCATTCTAATTGAATGATTAGGGTTGAATGCGTTCGGATACACAGACGCAGGCAGAGAGTTCCACTACTTTACCTACTCTATGGTTCCACTCCTTTGCTGTGCGCGTTATAAAAGACGTTTGAAATAGTGCAAATTGGAGGAATATATAAAAAAAAAAAACATTGATCTGTCATCACCAAAACTAGTTAAAAACTACTAAATAAACAAAATTATAGTATCGAAAAACATCCTCTGGTATGAATACAGAGTGGTATCTCTTCGGAAAATAAGGAAAAATAACGCCATGACAGTTTGTGAAAAAAACACAAGGGCACAAGTGATTGGGGTTTTGTTTGTTTATCTATTTAGCGATCTGTGAAGTAGAGGGCAATGTTTTGATACGTAGGTATGTTTTGTGTGTTGACGAGCATTTTGTTTCTGTAGGTCAGGAGGTATTTTGTCTTGAATAAATCGCGTTTTTGTGGTCGTGAGAGAGAAGTTTCCTTTTGTATATTTTTCGTCGGTTTGTCTGCTTTTGTTATGTAAAAGTATTTTATTTTGCTTTCACGTTTTTGTGGCTGTTTTTTTCGTATTAATGTGAGTATTTACCACTTTGGTGTTTCTGTGGTTAGAAAGCGACAGTTTTATGTTAAATACTCATGCAGAATCTACCAGGTTAGTCACAATGACTTTTTACTTGTCCTGTCTTGAAGTACAAGAAAGAGGATAGCAAATAATGTTATTAAATTGAGAGTTAAGTATAGCAGTACCTTATTTACTTACACAACTTATCATTATTTTAAACAATTAATAATGTCGTAATGTGAGATTTTTTGTTCAAAGTCAAAATCAAAACGTTATGCCATTAAACGGCATTTTTAAACGTCATCATTTACAGTTCAGTAAAATGATAGTATTAAATTAATGTAGTGACTCTACTGTTGAAATGAGAACATATTCTAGACTGAAACGACTACGAATTGGAAGTGTCTCCTGCGTGAAATGGCACGCACAATTTAATCAGTCACTGTACGGGTACCTATATATTTACAAATTAAGGTAAAAACACACACTCACCGAGAGCTCATAAAGTTACGCACATAATTACACACTTATCTACATAACTTGATGGGGCGTGAAATTTTATAGACGTTTTGACTTTATGGCCTGGCCGTGAGCAAATGTTTGAATAAGCTGCCAGGATTTTTATGTTACCTATATTAGGCATATGAATACACAAAATACTGGCGTCGTATTTAAATAAAAAAACAAAAAAGATTTATTTCGAGTAGGACCCATAACGTTACATAAAACAGCCGCACTGGTCGATCTTCAAGGTTAAGCAAAGCTTTCCGAGATCGGTCTGTGGTTGGGTGACCATCTTAACATCGGGAGACTCTTCCGTGTCTCGGAAAGCATGTCTTGCCAAAAAGTACTGGGTTTTGGAGGTCAGATTGGCAGTCTGTCCACGTAGGTCTGGTATTCAGCTGAATTCGGTTTGACTGGAAGCCGACCCCAATGTAGTTGGGAAAAGGTTAGGCAGATGATGAGGACTCATAGTGCCTAACAATTTACTTGCGAACTATGGTAGAAGGGCAAGTGTCTTGCTCTGAATGAACCGCCATAGTTATGACAGGTACAGATATTTTCATCCATTTGAATAGGTTAATATTATAGTCGTCTACTAACCTGAATAGTGATAGTTTAGGAATATAATGCATGACTGATATCCGGATACCACACACTTTTCGATACTTAACAACGTGATAAATGATGCCAATTCTTAAAAAAAAATAACAAATATTTTTTCTACTCAACCAAATGATCCATTTCAATGGTTCATCAAATCATAAATAAATGTTGGTTGGTAAGTACATGTTCATTTGATAAAACTCGACGGACCCCCCCCCCCCCCCTCAAAGAAGGGAAAATATTCTGTTTTACTATTGTATAAATTTATCTATTATATATTTATTGTACACCTAAGACTACCTACAGTACTGTCTTTCCTTCTCTCTCTAAAATCCATCCAAAGGTTGTCTTTAAAAGATCGCTTCTAGCGATAAGGCCGCCCATTGTGTCACCCTATGTAATGTTTTCCTCATCTATATTTTCTGTATATGGTGTACATAATAAAGAGTATTCTATTCTATTATATAAGTAAAACTATGAATGCACCAAAATTACACGAGATTGACATTTATGAGTACATATAAACGTTAAAGGTAAGGTATATGGTAGATATATACATATCAGTACAAAGAAAGTAGACGTTAATGTACATATTGACTTGAGAGCAAAGGTCATAAAATATATTCACATCTGAAAACTGAAAAATATTTTATGATAAATGGCCCACAGACAGTTTAACAAAGCAGGCAGTAGGTACTCATGGATTTATAAGGTCAAGAAATTTGCTTACAAACATCACCTGACCACACTTCATTATTGGGTGGTCCTTATAGTAAACAACCTTTGTACAGGGCAAATGTCGTACGTGGGCCAGCGTGGTCATTGAAAGAGAATTAGTGTGTCAGATGCTTCCCTTCCCACGCACTTTGTAAGGCGATTGAACGGAATTTTATTATGTAGGACACTTGATACTGTTGTTGTATTTTATTAGGACCAATACTTTGTGGTGAATTCATAAATATTTAGTTACAATTTAAAGAGACATTCGTCTTAAATCATACTTAAGAACCATGATAACGTACAATTTAAGAACATGGCTACATTATTCGCAGTTCTTAAATTCATATTTACCACAAATCATTAACTATGTTTTACATCTGCTGAGATAGCAACAAAACGAGCCAAAATTCCAAACAAAATTAAAAACCCAAATCAACTGTCCTCCTAATTCAAGGTCATTATCAAGGACAAAGTGACAGAAACGCAAAAAAATGCTTAAATATACATGAAAAATCACGTAAGCATTATAAAAAGCTTCTACCCACATCGGAGTACATGTTTTGGAGGGGCGGGGCACGGCTGGGTTTCTCTATTGATTTTGCACCCCCGCGCCTCCGCCATACCCCGTACGCATCTCACAACTGTTGCTTAACTCTGGCTGGAGAACAGTAGGTCAGTTAGATTTTGGAGTTGTATTTTCGTGGTATTTTGATTGTGTAAACGTTTATGACGTCAGAAATTGGTCTCTTAGGACCGAATTTTTCCGTAGTTACCCATTGGTTAAAAAAAATTGTCACGTTACAATGCGTTTCTCATTGCGTTATTAGTTACTAGCTACCGCCCGCGGCTCCACTCGCGTTACCGGGATAAAAATCCTATATCCTTTCCCGGGACTCAAACAATCTCTACACCAAATTTCATCGAAATCGGTCCAGCCGTTAGCGCGTGAAGAAGTAACAAACATACACACACACTGACAAACTTTCGCCTTTATAATATTAGTGTGATTGCTCAAGCTAAATATTGATAAAAAATGTTCATTAATGAAATTCAGGTTCCATAATAATGTTAATCAATGAGTAACTATGGATAAAAAAATTCGCCCTTTGTTAGTCCTAACAGAGCGGTCGTGGTAGTTATGAAGTATATCGATTTGAGACCAGCTTAGTTTTAGTTTTTTTTTTTTAAGTTTAGCCTCGTTTTTTCTAGCCAGTTCTACTCGACGTTGCCTATGGAAACGACCGATTTGAACCGTAAACTAGCTGTCTAACATTTTATAAGTGCCCACACTGCCCATGTAGGGCTATGTGTGAAATAAAATATTTTGAATCTGTACCGCTTGACATCTTTGAGTTTCTTGTATTACAAGTTTTCAACTGATACTGGAACTAATGCGCATTGAAAAACCCTAAACTATTAATTTTTTCAGGTTAGACAAAAATGAACTGTGTACTTTAAAATATTCGATCGAATAGTACTGTATGGCAACCGATAGAAATATACTAATTTCGTCCGTAATGAAAAAGTAAATATTTAATTAGTAGCTTGCTTCAAAGGTTATATCAATAAACTGAACTCCTACAAGAATTCTCTTTAGAATGACATTAATATATTGAACTTTCTTCCTACACTGATTAAAGATTCTCAGTACAAGATACTGATATTTTTTCAGGTTAGGCAAAAATTAACTGTGTACTTTAAAATATTTTTTTATTCCTTACTTCTTTAAAACTTTCAGACTCTAGGCAGTTATAAAATTGGGGGACAATAATAACTGTCCTTCTGTTTGTTCTTTCCGAGGCACTATGCATAGGTATAACGGCCTTGGAAGAAGCCTTGAGGACATTCGGATCTGTCAAAACTGTATCCGGATATAGTAAATCATATAAAGGTTACCATAGAAACACATACATACCATCCGAGGTTATATTCAGTTTAAATTCTTTTTCAGCACATTCTGTTGAAAAATTTTGCAGGCTTGCTCATTTTCGAACGCGGTGGAATGTGTGCATTTTGTTTTGTAGAAATGAGGTAACTATTTATGGATGCAAGTGTCTGTATGTGTGTTTGAAGAAGTTGAAAGTCCTATTTTTATACCAGCTTGTATGGAAAATAGGACTTTGAACCTCTCGATCGAATAGTACTGTATGGCAACCGATAGAAATATACTAATTTCGTCCGTAATGAAAAAGTAAATATTTAATTAGTAGCTTGCTTCAAAGGTTATATCAATAAACTGAACTCCTACAAGAATTCTCTTTAGAATGACATTAATATATTGAACTTTCTTCCTACACTGATTAAAGATTCTCAGTACAAGATACTGATATTTTTTCAGGTTAGGCAAAAATGAACTGTGTACTTTAAAATATTTTTTTATTCCTTACTTCTTTAAAACTTTCAGACTCTAGGCAGTTATAAAATTGGGGGACAATAATAACTGTCCTTCTGTTTGTTCTTTCCGAGGCACTATGCATAGGTATAACGGCCTTGGAAGAAGCCTTGAGGACATTCGGATCTGTCAAAACTGTATCCGGATATAGTAAATCATATAAAGGTTACCATAGAAACACATACATACCATCCGAGGTTATATTCAGTTTAAATTCTTTTTCAGCACATTCTGTTGAAAAATTTTGCAGGCTTGCTCATTTTCGAACGCGGTGGAATGTGTGCATTTTGTTTTGTAGAAATGAGGTAACTATTTATGGATGCAAGTGTCTGTATGTGTGTTTGAAGAAGTTGAAAGTCCTATTTTTATACCAGCTTGTATGGAAAATAGGACTTTGAACCTCTCGATCGAATAGTACTGTATGGCAACCGATAGAAATATACTAATTTCGTCCGTAATGAAAAAGTAAATATTTAATTAGTAGCTTGTTTCAAAGGTTATATCAATAAGCTGAACTCCTACAAGAATTCTCTTTAGAATGATATTAATATATTGAACTTTCTTCCTACACTGATTAAAGATTCTCAGTACTAGATACTGATATTTTGTTTTTTTGACGAATTTTATAATGACAAAAATTTTCAAAGTAGCATTAAATTAAACTTAAATTAAATGTGTACCTAATTCTCTTTGACTTTGTTATAAATGTTGCTTTTTTTATTTCATATTTTGACACTAAATGTATTTTTTTCTTTTTTAGAATATTGCTAGGGACTTTGTTCTGTTTAAATACATATGTAAAGCAAGTTTTTTTTGTATGATTGAATTATGTTGCTTTTTTGTGTACCTGCTGTGTAAACATTTCAACACAAATGTATTTTTGTTAAGAAATAAATAACTTGAACTTGAAAACAGGAACAAAAAACTATTTTATGTGAAGTGCCCACAGTAAGCTCCTGCAATTACGTTAAGCTGCTTTTGCTGAACCAACAAGTCTGTAAGGAACTTAATTTTTACTATGATTTGTAAGGGTACCAAAAGAATAACAAAATGGAACCCTATCACTAAGCCTGCTCTGTTGTCCAGTCTGTATCTCCTTAATCGTAATAGTAGACTGTTGAAATTTTCACTAAGTATGTATTCCACAATTCCACACAAGAAACGTTATTTTTTCGGTTTATGGTACGGAACCCCTACGTATGTGAGTCAGACTCGCATTTGGCCGGTTTTTTCATTTTATTGTTCTTTTTAGGTCCGACATAATCGAGGTTCCAAAGTGCTTCAGTTGACCGACCGATGTTCAATATTTGAAGGACTTTCACTTTGAACTCCATCGACCAAAAACTGAGGCCTCTTATTAAATGGGGATTTTTGTCGCCAAGATATCAAAGCAATATGGAACTATGACAAATTAATTTATTAGTAATTAATCAGGCTCTTGTCAAAGAGAAGTTTACGCAGAATCTGTCAGTAAAGTTACTGTTATCAATCATTTAGGATAGGATCAGAACGTTGTTTATCGGACCTTGAGGAAATGCAAATAGGAAATGCTTGTAGGCCTAAAATGGTTGATGATATGGGTAGATAGGGGGTAAAAACTAGAAACTGAGATGATGACAAATAGAAAAGTATAGATAAAAGACGATGTCGCGCCGACCCCAAATAGTTGGTATAAGGGCGAGAGAATGATAACACACTAACTTGCTTAATGTGTGTTGGCGATTATAGTTAAAGTGGTTACTGGTGAATTTTTGCGCCACTTCGTGACCCAGCTAAAACGTTAGGAAGTGGTGACGGGAGGACGTTTTGAGAGACTGTCTATATGTAAAATTTGACTTTCAAAAAGTGACCAGCACTTTTTCTCAGCCATATTTAAATAAATGGCTTTTGATTTTGATTTTGGTCCCACGAAAAGAAAATACCCTGCAAAATACTATATTTTCATCATCATCAGTCACTTGCTTCCTACTCTCATTTTTTGTTATGATAAATGGTCGTGTCTTCACCGTATGAAAAGAGGCTTCAAGGCAATAAGAAGCTATTATTATATATTTTCTCTAAAGATAAAAAAAGCTTTTCAAAATCTAACTTGTAAAAAATTTTGTAAGAACTTTACAAAGCTTCACATATACATAGCATAATGTACCAAGGTAGAAACTCATAGTCAGGAGCATATAATACAATAATATCATCTTGAGGTCAGTTCCAGGGTCCCTAATGTGTTCTCCGGGTCTGAATGTAATACAAACATTAAGTGGAATTCATGGAATGAGGGACAAACACTTAATGACGGACAGGATAGTAGTAGAGAAATAAATGCTGAAGTTGTGGTTACCATTATAGTTATATTGTACGCTTTGGTAAGAACTGGTTTTGAACTCATTAGTAAATGCATAATATTTTGGTTTATTTGCTGATTAGAGTGTGTATACATATATTGTGTTGAAAGTAGGCAACATATTTTAAACGTCAGGATTACAAAAAAAAGTCTAGCATTCATCGATTCTCAGAAAAAAGTGCGCTACAATTTCGTTTAAATAATGATTGCGTAACATAAAATGTTAATAATGTTCTTTCGCAAGAAATGGGTTAAATTTTCTCATACAAGATGCCCATTAACAAGGAAAATACTTTTAATTTGTCATAGATAAAAAACAATAGCGTGTTTAGTGTCTAAGAACCTCAAAAACGTCACATTAGTAGGAAGAAAATGATACCTTTGCATTAAATAGATATGCAGCAAGTTCAATGTATGCACATTTTGTTACTTTAATGTTTTTTTTTTCATAAAAGCATAACATTAGTACGTAACAACCCTAATTACGTTTGTTTTCAAACCATAACTCTTTTTAATGTCCAAGCAGCAGGTGGTTAAACACGATACCATTTAAAAAAATAACAATTAAGTACCTATTACAGCTGGATTACAGTTGCGTATTATTTAAACTGTCAACCTAACATTGCTAAAACATTATTATTTCTAACTTGAAAAAATATGTTATAAACATTTAAATGTTGCACTTTTTACGTAAATCATCTTTCTTAGAATACGATTTTTGTACAAGCAGTGAGAAAATATGGTGGGGTTCCTGTACGTTTTAAGTCCATATTTTGACTGAGTCAATTTATTTTTTAATTCTAGTTTACTAACAATCTGAAATATTACTTCAAATCATATTTCATGGAGAGATATTTAGGTCAAAATAGCTATACTTAACATTTCTGGTATACACTATTCCACGTCCCAGTAAATCGAAAATGCAAATCCAGTCATTCAAAACAGAATCCTAGAAACCCAGATTCTGTGAACATCTCTATTTGACAAGCAATTTGTGGTTAAAGAAAATGCTTATTCCAGAACTTTTCAGCACATTGAATATTGTAATAAAATTGTGTCTTCAAAAGATATTTCATATTGTTCGAAGTTTTAAAAGACACTTAGGAATTTCAAATTGAATGTAGTGTCCCTCTTGTAAGTTTTTCAGCGCAGTCCTTGACATAAGCTTGAATAAAAGCGCTTTATTTGAGACAATGTTTGAGTTCAATAATGCTACTATGTTGAGAAAAAAAGTATTAGACAAGGTGGGAGGTACTATGTTATTTTGGCGTACATTTAACCCACAAACTTGCTGTGGTATTATAATCATCTGGGTAAGAGCTATGGTATGACAAGTAACATTACAGCAAAAAAATAATTTTGAAGGTAATGCTGTGCGTTGCCCGATCTAGGTATATTTTAACCTATGCTTCAGGTTTTAGTTGTAAATACTAAAACTATCCCGGAAACTCCATTAGCTAAAACAACTCTGGTACTAACGAAACTTGGTCTGGCTGTAAGTTGAAGGTTATTCCAATGTCAGTAATTTTTTTTTATTTAATATGGGTTTGCTCTTGACTCTAATCTAGATCATAGATGACAGAGACAAAATCGACGATGGAGCGAACTTTCCCAGAAGAAGCCTGTGCACTCTAATTTTGAAGAGATTAGCGTTGAATGCGTTCGGAAACACAGACGCAGGCAGAGAGTTCCACTCCTTTGCTGTGCGCATTATAAAGACGTTTGGAAACGTTTAGTGCGAATTGGTGGAATAGCAACAAGGTAGGGATGGTAACTTGCATTGCGTCTAGATGTCCGATGGTAGTAGAAGGGGGCCGGTGGGATGAGGTTGTGGAGTTCCTCGACACTCTCCCCGAAGTACAATCTGTAGAAGACCGACAAGCAGGCAACCTTGCGGCGATGAGCCAAGCTGTGAAGCTTGGCATTCACCAGTTTTACGTCGCCAATGAGTCATTTAACATTGGTACTTTTTTTTCATTTGATTCCCTGTTTAGAAGGTTTCATTCAAACTACATTTTTGTGCCTAAAGTAACAGTACCAACAGTAACTGAATGTAAGCGCTTTTGGCCCATATAACTAAATGACATTCAACAAAAACCTTTTGAAATTCTCTGCAGTCACGGGCACTCAAATGCAGAACTGTATTAAAGAATTTTTATTTCAAAGGCAAAAGGAAAGGTTTTATAAAAAGGTCGTGATTTGTAAGGTTTTGTGGTGCATTCATTAATTTTACTTTCTAGTTCCTTTCTTTTGGTTCTCTTATTTAAACCAGTATTATCAAAAGGTAAAATTGTTTTTTTCTAAAGGTAGTACCTATCTGGAAAAAATTCCATCCTGTAATAAAAAATATTTCATTGATTGATAGCTACACTAAAAATTTGTTGAAGTAAATCAAAATCCTTAAAGAAAAACTTGTTGTCCCTGAAATAACATCCTTTCAAACTATTTCCAAGAATAAAACCCGATTTCAGTATAATCGTCAACAAATCCAAGACGTAGAAAAAATAATCCACCTTTAATCCTTTTCAAAAAAATCCACGTTCGAAAACTCCGCGAAGTCTTTTCAAAAACATTCGTATGAAAAAACCCATCCGATCGATGTAAATTGACACATTTCCCTATGCTAACGTTAGTAGGGTCGGCTGTCTGTCACACGTCCCCGGCGTCACTCCCTTCTAAATGGGATGAAACGGATCATACGTCTTCCGAACACTTTACATGGCTTTTGCATTGATATCAAACGGGTTTGAACAGGGTAGGGCGAAATTAAAAACGGAATGGAAAGGTCAACGACTTCCGAGTTGAAATTTTGTTACTGTGAAAATGCCTGACATTTTGGAAATGTTGTTTTTACTTTTTTCATTACAACATTCCTAGAATATTGATACTTCCCTAAGGTTGGAAGGAGTTCCTCCTAAGGAAGAAGTTAACGCTCTATTTGTGTGTGACAATAAGTTATTTTACACATAAACAAATAGAGCATTGCTTTATTACATGCATTTGCTGTTTTAACTACCTAAAAGTGACAGTTTTATTGTGCATATTTTAAAGCGTACAGTATTTTTACTCTTTTCGCTGGTATAAAATTGAAAAGAAATGAGTTAGTAATTCGCCCGTCCGTACATACAAATGATTATAAATAAAATAAAGCATATTATCTAGAAACTAGCTTTTGCCCGCGACTTCGTACGCGCATATCCCGTTTTTTCCCGTTCCCATAGGAATTTCGGGAAATCCTCTCTTATTGCTCCCATATACTCCCCAAGGAACCAACATGCCAAATTTTAACGACCAATAAAATAACACGACTGATTTCAGATGTTCTGGCTGACTTCAAGACGATCGATCGAACGACTGTCTAAGATGTTCCAATGACAGCCATAGGTTTAACGTACTTTCCGAGGCACGGCGGAGTAACAGTATGTAATGAATGGCGGACCTCGGCAAGCGTTGCTTAACCTCGAAGACCTAACCGTACGGCTATTATTATTTAGCTACAAACTCCTCTCCATACCTTAGGCAAGTTTTAGCAAAATCTATTCACGACCTATTCCGACCGTTCTAAATTCAACCCATTTAACTAAGTTTCTGTCTAACCTCGATTGCTTTGATTGTTAGGTCTCCTGAGAAATAAACGAGGATATATCGGCATAATGTCAATAGTCTGAGTGTCAATCGTCTAGCACAATGATTTGTCATTCAACTGTAGTATTTCGTAGATTGCTCGGGGGATCTGCGACGTATGTATCTATTTGAATGCAATTATAGGTGAATGCGGTGGTTGTTTATCCGAGGAGTTACTGAGAACAATAAGGGATATTACCTTAATTGAATAGGTTAATTTATGGTAAGATTACAAGGAAAACTTTGAGAACATTAGATACATGATAAACGACCACGCCGAAAGATGCTGGAAATAACCTTAACCCAAGAGTCGCGTGTGTCTCGCATCCAGCGGATTCCCGCGGCCTTTCACCAGGTCATCGATCCACTTTGTGTGAGGCCTACCAACGCTTCGTCTTCCAGTACCTACGCGGTCACTAGGTTCTTCAGAAACTATCAACCCCATCGACTATCTGTTTGCCACATGATCGTGTCCGAGTATCAATTTATTTGAGGTCGGTGTAGCATTTCTGTGTTCTTTCTATACATTTTTAATAGCCTACTATCTTCCACATTATCCGTTCATCATTTCTTTACACACATAGCAGACACAATAGTAAAACAATGGCGTCACACCTGATTAAGCTCACTCGGCCCTCAAAACCTGGAAACTGCATCAGGAAGGAGAAAACCGAATGGTTGGTCTCATGATAAGAGTGTCCATACTGTGGTGGTCTGTTGAAATCGGTGTTAGGAAATAAATCGATTCGAATTATTTATTTACAGTTCCTGAGCAGTGTCAAAATGAACATTATCTTTTATTCTGTATGAGCCATTAAAAGAAAGAAAGAATAATATTTATTTAGCACTTACATGAAACACGCACGATACATAGAAATAAAAAATAAAAATAGAAATGTAGGTATGCTAAGAACCAAGTGTCGAAGTGTGTGTATGTGCATTGACACTATATATCAAGAGGTTTTCAATGTGGTCTTTTTACGAACATATCTAAACATAATCATAAATCCTACCCTCTCTCTTTTACACAATAATGACCCCACCAAAACCCTGCTTCAAACAGATGAAACATTTTTTTTATGTAAACTGAGCCGGTTTCAACAATTCTGTCACGTCGTGCAGATGAAACAAAATACGTAGAAACGCAAATACAGCTGCACCGATGCACAATAGCGGGCGCAGAAATACAGCACAGACATTTTCACTCGCAGCCACGCTAAATATTAAAACAAACGTACGGAACCACGGTCTGAACGCACTGCTACCTAATTGCGACTTACGAAATGGTGAACTATTTTCTGGAGGGTTTGTCTTGTCGTAATTATTATTTAAATGGGAATCCTGGAAATTCTATTTCCAGTTTTGCTAAGGTTTAAACTTTTTTTGAGGTTTTTTTAACAGTTGGAACACATATTGCATGAAAAATGTAAATAAAATAAAAACAAAATTGGTGGTTGGATACAATGCAGTGAACATTTTTTTAAAAGGGTTCTGTAGTAGCGACTGTGTACTGGAAGACGAATCTTTCAAGGGCCTCCTACAATGTGGACCAAAGGCGTAAAGAACCGGCAGATGTGGCGACTTTGGGGGAGCCCTATGTCCAGCAGTGTACATCTCTCGGCTAGAATGATGATGATGATTATGAACATTTTGGCTTTTTACGAAATATCTATAAACAAACGCGCTTTTCAAAAACACTAGTATAATTTGAACAGATTGTGAGTATTTTTAACTCATATTCTAAGCGTTTTTATTTCCTATCAACCACTAGCAAGCACTTTTGAATTGACCGTCACCCATAAAAATGAAGCACGTTTCAAAGCGTAGATGTCCATTATATTCATAAAATGGGTATTTTCATTAGCCCCTTTAGGTTGGCTATAAAATTATCAGAGGCTTGAGTTGGCCTTATAAAGCCATACAAACGAATAGCCTTTGAATCGGCTTTGTTAGATCATTCTCAAAATTAGGGCGAAGTTCTTAATGAAGCCTATCGCCTACATCTGCCGCCAGCTATTTAATTAATTTATCCCTAAACAATTCATACCCATATCCTTCGTAATCCCGTAACTGACAGGCATCACAACACATGGCTAATAAACGTTTATTTGCCTTGAATTATAAACTATTGAGCTTTGCGTAAACCGAGCAAAGACTGACATAATGACTGTACTGTCATACAATAGGATTAATTGACAGTTTTGAATTCTTGACTATGGATACAACGATGGCGCGGCTAAACTCAAAGAATAAAGCTGTTCTATAAAATCAATATTCCTATTTAAAAACCAATTTTGATACAAACAAGCCATAAGTTCTCAAGATCATAATCAAGCAGGTACTGCACCATAATTTCGTTTTACAGTAAATTAAACTTTTAATCAGATTCAGATGAAATTACTGATCCGTTGCTTCATATGTTTAAAAATTCGTCTGCGCGACACCGTAAAACACGCAATATTGAGTTGACAAAAAATGTAAGGCTTGATTAAAACAGAATTTTGCGTCGTCTCTGACATTGATTCTTGTAATAATGTGTTTAAGTATTACTCCCCCAATTCAAACTCAGTATAACGTATTAAAAATGAAGGTACATTTTACAATAATGTAGTTAATATTAGGTTTAAGCAGTTTTGTCTTTTTTGTTTAGAGAAAAAACTGCTTATACCAAACTGTTTTGTCCATCATTGACGAAGCTGTTTTGTCTATCATAGACAAATCTGTTCTATTCATAGACAAAACTGTTTTGTCTCAGTCTGGCACTATCTAAGACGAAGTAAATTCAATTAGTCTCCATCGTAAAGTGCTTCTTGTTTTAAGGTCATCGACCAGTTTCGACAGCTACGTCAATTAAAACGTATCTAACTCATTGGGATTTTGAACGGTAGGATTTCTCGACGAGTCGAAGTGGGTCGAAGGTAGTGTCTCTGGGTTGAATAGTTTAGTGTACCTATATTATTTTAAGGAATTAAAATGGGGCTATGAGTTAATACATGCTAAACGTGTCTGTACTGCTGACTGATGAGGAGTTGCTCGGAGCTAACCCCAAATGGAGAATCAGGTCACATTTAGCAATATTTTTTCTATTATCGGAACCTAATCAACATGCAAAATTTTAACACTGAAGGTTAAGAGGAAGTGGTTCTTATTTAACTTGCAAGTTTTAACCTAAACAAACGAAGATACGTATCAAGACAAAATAAGAAAATTAAAATATTTCAAAAATAACTATTACTCTGCAAAATCGTGACCCTTAACGAATGCTGTTGGTTTTTTTAACGGCGTTTTTCTAACAAAATAATTTCCTTGTCACAAAAGCTTCCTTCAGCCACAAACTTTAATTTCCGGCCTACTCTATCGCATTATTAAAACCAATGTTATTCAAGATAAGTAGAAACAATTATTTACAATACAAAAACTCATTTCCTGCTGACTTAATTTACCTTTGACCGAATTGGGTCAAACTACTGGTACAACACTAAATAGATGAGTAAAGAAGGTTCACTTTATACGACGAACAAATACGCACGCACACATAGACACGACTCACGTACAGCGAGTGCAAGCCCACTTGCGACTGGTATTTGTTTGAGATCACCCGCCGCCCGCGCTGGCTTGATACAAGACGAGAATATGCAGGCACACATAGACAGGTTTCATGTATGGTGAGTGCAAGCGCACTCACGACTGGTATTTATTTGAGATCGCAGTACGTACGCCCGACCTCATAATCAGCCTTTAAAGTTCCCGCTAAAGGTATACAGGCCTCCTACGTGAGACGTACTGGGCTGTGATGTACCTAATCTAGTTCAGGGGGTTAGGTACAGTTTATTGAACTCACATATCTTCATATTTTTGGTTTTAGGATATGACGATTTTTTCCATAAGTAACCATTTTGAGAGCAATAAAACTAAGAGAGCAGAAGTAAAATTACGCAAAGACACCACTGCTTCTCTCTATCTACATAATGTGTGCGTGTACGTGTTTTTCGCTCGTTGAATAAAGCCCGACTTCCGTACTTATTTATCTAGTACAGTTAATGTCGGGTAAGTTACAAATGAACTTCGTTCACCGATACCAATATTAACATTCTGAGTTCGTCCTGTTTAAGTAAATAAAACTGAACGAGCAATTATTGAGACAGTTCGCCTTATAAATGACTAGACGAAGAAGTAGGAACAAGTTGTAAATAAGTTAAATACTAAAATTGAGAATATCTTTTTCTAGAACAGGGACCAAATGTTACATTTTCAAACCATCACGATTTCGGTGTGGGAGGAAGAGGTAGCGATACCAAGACGCAAAGCACTATTGCGCAAATAAATCATGATGGTAAAGGGAACCTAGCGCTTTTATAATTTAACATTTGGAAACATGTATTTGATATTAATTAGTTTATGCGACAATTACATGCAAAATTTGCAACACCACAAAATTGGAATCTTCTCCTTTCAAATTATACTGTATGGAATTGTTCAGCAGTGCAATTCTGTCAAAAGTAACAGTTCTGTGCAGTTCAAGCTCCTGTGGCACGAGGGAATAATCATAACAGTGCTTTCTTCCGGCAGTCCACAGTGCAATTCTGTCAACATATCACCGAGTTGGAGTGTGCATGAATTGAACTAAAAAATAATTCTATCCTGTTTACCTAAGATTGCACGGGACTGGCATTTGGGACACTGCAGTATGGGACATAATCTGATCAAGAGGATCACTAAAATTAAAATTTGCATAAATAAAGTAAAGATAATAAAGTAAAGATTTGTACAAACTATAAATAAGCGGACAGTGAGAAATAGTCCTTATTAAGATATCGTGTTGGTAGACTAGCATCATTCTGCCGGAGGCTCTATGCGGGGATCGTGCGGTCCATGGCCCTTTATGGGGCCCCTGTGTGGGCCCTAACGCTGAAGGGGCGACCAGCCCGCCAGCTCAACGCGGCCCAAAGGGTCATGGCCATCCGGCTGGCTCGGGGATACCGCACGGTCTCCGGCGAGGTGGCGAGCCTCCTTGCCGGATTACCGCCATGGGATCTGGAGGCGAGAGCCCTCGCGCACGTTTACGCGTGGCGCGTGGAGGTGCTTCGCCGGGGCGAAACTCCGCTGCCACGGCAAATTGCATCGCGGCGGACGGAGCTCCGGCAGGATACTATGGCGGTAGGGAGACTGCGACTATCGCGGCCCTAACTAGCGCTGGGCACGCCACAATTGCGGCGGTAAGGCCCCTCTTTGAGGAGTGGCTGGAGAGGCGCCACGGCGTCCTCACCTTCCGCCTGACGCAGGTACTTACCGGACACGGCTGTTTCGGGAGGTACCTGTTTCGGATTAAGCGGGAGGAAACGCCCGGGTGTCAGCACTGTGAGGATCGCCCGGAGGACACGGTGGAGCATACGGTGGAGGTCTGCCCTGCTTGGGCTGAGCACCGCCGTGTTCTCGTCGAGGCGATCGGCGGCGGCAACCTCTCGCGTCCGGCCCTGGTTGAATCCATGGTCCGGAGCGAGGAGGCTTGGGAAGCGGTCACCTCCTTCTGCGAAGCAGTAATGCTAGCGAAGGAGGAGGCGGACCGCGCGAGGGAAAGGCAAGGCCTTCGTCCCAACCGCCGCAACAGGAGAAGACGCCCCGGGCGTCGGGAGTCGCAGGGCGATCCCCGGCCACCGTAGGCGCGGGCCTGCGGACGGCGAGCGTTGGGTGGCTCGCTGTCCGATCACCACCAGGCCCGGGTCGATGGCGCGTTGTGTTTCACGCGCGCCTCAAAGAGATGTCAGCATAGAGGACGGGGCCCGCTAGGGCCAGAGCCTGCCAGGGTTGCGGAATTTGTTCGAAAGAGTCACCGCGGCCCTGGAAAGCAAAGGGCTTAAGAAGGAACACGGATGGGTTTTAGTCAGTAAGAGTCTGACACGCCCTTCCGCTCCACCCAGAGCGGAAGAAGTCATTTGATGATTTCCCATCCTAAAAAAAAAAAAAAAAAGACTAGCATCATTAGCTGTTATGAATCTTGAGTTGGGTTCATCTTTCAGATGAACCACCAAGACTTTTTAGACTTTTTATTGACTTGACTCTAGAAATTCTAAGTCATTTACCGCGGCTTTATTTTAGTTTCCACGTCATAAAATAAATACGTACAAACAAACCCTCATTTTTTTCTTCTTACCTAAATGACAAAATAAAATGTCATCGTACCTATTAACATTTTAATAGCTTTCATGTCAACAAATAAACGAAAATAAAGGCTTTACATTGACAACTATGTAATTATCGCTAGAGTCTTGCTATTAGAACTAATTATAAGCGAATAACCCGCTTTGTTTCTGATTATAGGGAGGCCCTAATTGATGATAGTTTTACCATAGAAAGACGACTTTTTTTTACGAACTAAAGTTATAGAAGGCTGAAATTGTTTATTTGTCGGAGGTGCCAAATCTCTGACTAATTACTAATCCGATTTCGAATAGATTTTTACAGAAACGCTACGTTTTATCTACAATAAACTTGAAGTTCCTGTAATGGATGCGGCAGACCGCGAAGAAGATGGCGGGACTACCTGGATGTCCTCCTTTTTTTTTAAGGTTGGGATACGAGTATCATCAAAAGACTTCTTCCACTCTGGGTGGCGCGGAAGGGCGTGTCAGACTCTTACTGACTAAAACCCGTCCGTGTTTCTTCTAAAGCCCTTTGCGTTCCTGGGTCGCGGTGGCTCTTTAGAACAAATTCCGCAACCCTGGCATAGAAACATGGCTACATTACCTTTTTTAATTCCTTACGTTTCTAAAAAAAAAGAACAATACACTGAATTAGTAATCATCATCCCTGCTTATTATCCTTCTCTGAACTAAATTAGGCCTATTTATAGCCTGAAACTACGAATTTTATCTCGAAACAATACAAAAAAACCTTGGTATTAAGTAGGCCATTCGACTAAAAAAACGAGTAAAGCTCGGTCATCCGGGTACTATGATCCTTTGAAGGAACTTTAAAATTCGTTTCTTTTTTAATATCTAAACAAAAAAAAATCGGTAACACACAGTTTTATGGTTCTCAACCCCGAATAGTTTACTACCCGATGGCTTCCCAAGGGCGTCATAAATAAAGGAATCTGTCAGGATTATTACCTGCCATGGGAACTTACATAGACACAATTTGAGAAGAAAAGCATGCAAAATATTGTACAGAGAAGTAAAATTGTTGTAATGTTAGTTTTAAGATACCTACATATTTTGTTTTTGTTTTTATCTACGCTTACTGACAGATAAACTATTCTTATTTCTTATTAGGTTGACTGGTAGAAAATGCTTTGATGCATTAAGTCCGCCCATATACCACTATTGTACATTAAGTTTAAATAAATAAATAAACCTGGCTGATAAATGGATGTTTCTAAACCTATTAATGTTTTATCTGTAATTGAATGTATGATTCTTTTGAGAAATAAATATCTATACCCCTAAAATATTAGAAATCTAAGAGGTTTTTACCTGTACTTAAACTTACTGTCACTTGTATACTCTACGAGTATTAAAAGGTAAATTTTGATTTTTCAATAATAAACAAAAACAAAACTCGTAAAAAAACAGTTTATCCTAGAACTATATTTTTTATCGAATGTTTAGTAGCAGGTAGGTTTTTTATGGATTTATGTAACCCTAAATCACCGTATGACTGCTTTATAGCCACAATGTATCATTAAAAATTGTATGAAAAACATTTTCATACATTTTGTACGAAATCTTTCGACGAACTAATCTAAAAACTACTCATAAAGGGTTATTTCGGATAAGTTTTAGGCATAATAGCAAGATCTTCAAAAATAAAATGATATAATTATTTTTTTGCTTTAAATATGTTTCTAGCAAAAAAAAACAAAGTAAAGCAAAGTAGTCACTCTTTTCGATACATAACAACAAGATAAGTGATGCAAATTCTTCAAAAATAATAAAATAGAAAAAAAAAAAGTTTTTCTTTTTTTGTGAAATATATTCTTTTAACGATACTAATTACATGGATGAAAAATGCACACTGTCTCCGAAGGAGTCGTGTATATTGATAATACACAGGATGTTTCAGAAATACGCGTACATATTTCAGGGTTACGTTCTGTATCTGATATACCTCAAGTAAAGAAGCAATAGTAAAAAAAAACTCAAAAAAAAAAACGACTACTAAGTAACACTACACAGTTCCAAACAAATAACTTTTGCAGTTTCATGTAGTTGTTAGCATTGATTGTAGTTCAATCACACATTTGAATCCACCACCTGCTGCTTCAAAAGTTTGTTTGGAACTTTTTAGTCGTATTTTGCTGTTTGCAAATAAATAAATGATTGAATGATTGATTGAGGTTTTTTTGAAAAATGTCGATATTTTTTATACTGTTTCTTTATTTTGTATTAGATACAGAACTTAAGCTTAAAATATGACCACGCACTTTTGAAACACCCTGTATACAATAAGTACATATAAAGCAGAGGTTAACAGTACATCATAGAGGCAGGGTGATTAATTGATGGAGATTGATCGACGCCATTACCTAATGAGTGGCGCTCCGTCTTCCGCGCGAGATAATCTGATTTCACACTCACTATGTACTTAGTAGCGTTGAGCTGTATCAGTTAATATGTACGTATTAATAGGTGTTGATGCAGCAAGTTCACTAAATGTTTTAACTTGCAATAAAGAAAATTCGTTAAAATACGTTTTTTGATCATTTGTTAATTATTAAGTCATAGTTATTTATTTGACCATTGGTCAAGCTAAATATTGATATAAAAAAACACTCAAATTAACGAAATTTAATTCCCCATAATTTTTAATCATTGGTTAAAAAAACTCGCCGTAAGTGTTTTGTTGATTTTTCGTTCCCAATCTCTCTCTCTCTTCTGCATTGCTTTCTCACTGCTGAGAATCAGGACTTAAAAATTTATGTGTCGGTAAAAAAGGCATTTTCTATCAGTCGACCGTAGGGTGGTGCAGAGACAGAACATGTTAAAGCATCAAAAAGATTAAATTGTGTCTCGCACAATACGAAGCTTCGCGAATAACACAAAGCTAATCGAATTACTCCAAAACAAATAACACCGAAATTATCCGAAAATGTTACGCAAATCTCACATTTCATATACAAACACAAAAACAAACAGTAACAACCATTTCTTTTGTTTACACATAACAACGTAATAAAAGTACTATATGATCCACTCGTATCATTACGACATCATTCACGACTTCATACGACTTTATAAACAATACCAAAAAGGTGCCGAAGAGAACTGTGACATTTACGCTTGCAATCTGCAAAAACGATGCTTAAATCTGCTATTTATAAGAAAATCGTTACACCGGTTCTTTTCTCCTCGAAAATAAGATTAAAAAGGGACCAAACAAAGTAGGAAAGATAAAGGATATAACCCCGAATATTCCGAATAACTGTTTGAACTTTCTGAATCATATTTAATTTCACTGTTTGTTCTAATCCTGTTCTCAACTCTCATAATTATATTTTAGCGCAATATTACCATTAATTGGAAAAAGTTTTATTAAAGTCCAATACTTTTCTTTTTTTAGGATCGTTATAAGGTGCGGAGAGTCAAAAGGCGCTTGTAAATGGATTCTAATTAGTTGAACATCTTTTCGATAAGCTCGTGTAACGGAACGGAAAATATCCTTTATAGAATTCCCGGTAAACTTCTAATACCTTATTGAGTAATATTAAAAACTATCTGGTATTAACTTGGAAATCTTCTTTCAGTCTCGAGTGACTAAGTGGAAGAAGTCAGGCGAATGAGTTCCATTGACTAACGCAGCATTGCTACACCAAGTAACATCTGTGTAGTAGTCATACGTAAATCAATGGATAAATAACCATTCGATAAAAACCCCTTGAATTCTGGTTTCAGTCGATGATGACAATTCACATTAAAAAATTAAAGCACCCCATAACAAATATATCGAAGCGACACGTCAAAATGCCATCGTTAAATATTTGGAGCTTCAGCAAAAAATTAAACGACATGGTCATGTACACGGGACAAAATGGACGAGTCAACTTGTTAACGAGATTATCCCCGTATATGTTTCAACGACAATATTAAGGCGGGTTTACACGAAGCCAGCTAGACTAGCCAGTGCTGGCTTAGTATTGGCCTCGTGCACCAATTTATTCGAGCCAGGCTAGCACTGGCAGCCAGAGCTGACATGGACAGAGCGCAAGTCCAGTCTAATTTTCTATATATCCTCTGCGCGTATACCCCACAAACATCATGTAGTAATGACCGGCTTTGAGTAAACAACAAGGGCAAGTTCAGCGTCAAATGTTCTGTAGGACTAGCGCCAGTGTACTAGCTCCATGTAAACCTGCCTTTACATACTGGGAAATATGTGCGAACTGACATGACGTATGAGGTAGCTTACAAAAAATCTCTGTAACATAAATATTTGATAAGTACTGACTATACTGTTTGCCCGGGTTCTGGTAGGTAATAAGGATCGTGAGAGTTGCGTGAAAATATAATATCATTTTTTGTAACATTGCTACACGGTTCAAGAGTTGTTTTGGTTCTGATATTACAAGACAGATTTGGAGACTACCAAACCTGCTTTGTAAAAGCGAAGTGAAATGTTTTGTTTATATGTGTGGCGTCTCGCAGTTCAATCTATGAGGTTGTTGACTGCTTAACCAGGCTTGTCTGTGGTGGCCTTAACTCCTCCAAGAGAGTCACAAAGAGACCAGCACTCTTCGCAAACCACGACCGCCGTCCTTCCGCCCTCGCCGCCGAGGCCCACCGCGACGTCCCCGTCAAAATCCGCCCCGACCCTTGCTCGAGCCAGCCCGCGCCGCTGAGCCTGTAGTCTTAAATTCGCCCCTTAATAATAATTCCTGTTCGATCCAGCCCGTCCCTAGCTGTCCTCTCCCCAGCGACGCCCTAAGCCGAGACCCGTACCCCACAGGGGGTGCCCTTAGCGTGTAGTCGCTTAGTTTGTAAGTTTTTTGTAAGCCCTGGCTGGAGGCTTTAATATTATATTAAGGCCACCACAGGCAAGCCCGGTTAAGCAGTCGACAAACTTATAGGTTGAACTGCGAGAAGCCAAACAGAAAAAAAAAATGAGTACTAACAGCCATTAGAAAAGCTTGCGAGCCACATATCATTTAGAGGAGTATTTGAAGGTGATGAGGACTATATGCAAAAGCCTCAAACATACAGAAATCTCAAAGATAGGCTTATGACCTTCACAGGTCACAAAAGGGTAGATGACACGTAAAATAGTGGTATGCGTAAGTAAGTAAGGGTTTAATGTTGTTCCACACATTTAAAAAATAGTAGAGAGCGACCTCAATATTATGTGTATATGTCTAGAAAGTTGTCCCAACGTTGCGCAATTTAACTTTTGACCCAGTATTTGTGTCAGACATTGTTTAAATAACTGGTTTTATCATGAAATGGAACTGTGTTATTTAACTTGTGGAGCTCTTTATCGGTAGGTATGTTTCTTTATAATTTCAAACAAAAAGTGAGAGGCGTTTTCTTTATTCAAACGGAAAGCCTATAATCACCACTTTTGAAGACATATTTTTCTCAATTACAATTGGATATTTTTTTATTAGTAAAAAAATAGTTTTTATTTGTTTCTTTGACATCATATTTCAGTATCTACACTCTAAACTAACTCACGTAAGCGTGGATGACATAGTTAATGTGACCGATTTTAGTGTTATTACGTGGAACAGTATCTTTGTTACATTAATGATCAACATAGGCAACACTAAAACGGATTAAAAAAAAAACTAATCTGGCTAATTTCATCGATATTGTCCAATGACAATCAAATTACCCATTCAGACATCATTAGCATTTATTGGAACGTTTCAGTTATTCTACGTTATGATCACTTTCAGTAAAATGACACCAAAGCGTTCGGCCTAATCCAGCTAAAAGGTTCGCTTGGAAGATTGCCAATAAGACAGTGTTTTGCCGCCAACACTTTTTTAATAATCATCGCGGTTTATGATAAATTCGACCGCACATAACAATATGGATGAAGGATATGTCTCTGTAATTTTGTAAGTCAGAGATTTATGGTAAGCGTTAAGAGAGTAGCATTACTTTCAAATAGTTTCAGGCAGTCAAATGCTTTTTGTTGAAGTGAAACTTCTTTATCGGCGTTGGAAAAAAAAATACCGTCACATTTGTCGGTTACGCGTCACATTTTTTCCGTTACGCGCCATCTTTTTCTTGTCCCTACCACGGTTGATTCGAAGAGTACTTTCTCCAGCGGAGTAGGGATAGCATGTCGTTTAAGCGGACTTACTCCCACCACTAGACTTGACCGTTTTTTGTATTAGAGATAGTTGTTGTTGTGGTAGTAGTTGTTGTTGTATGTTGTTGTTGTTATAGTAGTTTTTGTTGTTGTTGTTTTTTAAACGAGCTCAACGTGATTCACACAGTCTAGACGGTATCTTAGTAAAGTGATGTATCATTAAGACTAAGGAAAAATCATTGATTCACTTCTTTAAGACGCCTGAAAATCTCTACAAAATCTTTTGAACTACCTAGATTTATTTTTAGTTTAACTCAATAAAATAGGTTTGCATTTATTTTGTGATATTTTTTTCTTTCATTCTTGACCACAACTTTTCTCTGTTCCGCATTTTAAACAAAGCAAATACAACATATTAGACCCACACATAACCTCCTTTAGGGACATTGCTTGTTCCACATTCACGATACCAACCTCGAGGGAATTCCTCCCCTATTTGAGTATGAGGAATGAGTTTGGCTACGATAGATAGATCGGGTTTTTCATCCGGGCTTCGAAAGCCCAATTTCGAGTGAAGTTTCAGGACTTTTTTTTTGAGTTAATTGGTCGTGTAGTGCTAGGCTGGCAACCAAAATGTATGCACAGAAAATACGTGTTTTGTGGTATACTGGTTATTTATTTTATTTATTAGGTCTACCAACAATTGTTTACACTAATTTACAAACAAAAATAAAACATTCGTTTAAACTTTACACAGTGCAACAATTACATAAAAGTAAACACCACGTGAACAAAAACAATATAAAGTAATTGTGTTAGTTGTAAGCTACATATTACATAAGTAATTTAACTCTATGTTAGTAATTTATGCTAAATATTAAACGCTTTATTATAATTTCCAAAACATTTACAACAAATCTGTTAAACAGTTCAGAAAATTAAATTTTTGCTTATTAAGAGAATCAAATTGCAAATCAACCATTGTCACTACAACTATTCAAAACTCTACAAAACCGGTATTAAAACGACTTCTCGTTTTGTTTAGAAAATATTGTATTTAAGTTTAGAAACACGTCTAAAGTTTTACCACAAGGAAAAAGTATTTCGCTCACACCTACTTTGCTAAATAAAACAAGGTTCAGTAAAGAAACTTTTACGCTTGCTTCTAATCTGAACGAAAGTTATAGAAGGCTGAAATTGTTTATTTGTCGGAGGTGCCAAATCTCTGAGTAACTACTAATCCGATTTCGAATAGATTTTTACTGAAACGCTACGTTTTATTTACAATAAACTTGAAGTTCCTGTAATAAATGCGGCAGACCGCGAAGAAGATGGCGGGACTACCTGGATGTCCTCCATTTTTTTGTTTAAGTGTGGTAAATCATCAAATGACTTCTTTCGCTCTGGGTGGAGTGGAAGGGCGTGTCAGACTCTTAATGACTGAAACCCATCCGTGTTCCTTCTAAAGCCCTTTGCGTTCCAGGGCCGCGGTGACTCTTTCGAACAAATTCCGCAACTGGATGTCCTCCTTAGGAAGAGGTGCAATATCGTGGCCGTGGGAAGGAATGAAGGGAAGCTGGTTAAATCAGCAGTGGATCCAGCGCACGTCAGTGTAAGGCTTCACTGCATGAGGATGTGATGTGCGCTTGCCGCAAGCACGACGTGCATCTGGCACGTATGCATGCCAGTTCTGTAACAGTGGTCAGCTAGGAAACACCGGCCTCATCTACTTTAAATAATTGACGTGTTAAATGTTATTTATAATTAATTTGCGATATAAGTATGACCTATCATTTATTAAATACTTTTTTAGGGTTCCATTACCGAAGAGTAACCTACGGAGCCCCTTGTACTAAGCCTCCATTGTCCGTCCGTCTGTCTGTCAGCGGACTGTATCTCTAGAACCGTTTTAAGTAGACAGTTCAAATTTTCACAGAGTATGTATTACTTTAACAACAACTGTTAAAATTAAAGGGGGTTCCCATAGAAGAAAGGAGTTATTTTCTTCGGTTTATGGTACTGAACCTTTCGTTTGAGAGTCCGATTCACACTTAGCCAGCTTTTCTTTCTTTTTAATTCACAAATCATCATTCTACTACAAAAAAATACCTACGCTTCGGTCCAGAAACATGTTTCTACACGTCTGTGCCTATAGGTACCAACTTGTATCGTACATTTGTTCTTACCATGTCCCCAATTTTCACAGATCTGTAATCGCTGACAGCTTTGACACAAATAGCAATTTCCCTCTCGAGCGGCAGATAAAAGAAAAACCGTTTCGACGCTCGTCATTGGATAACACGCTTACCCGTATCTGTTTAGGTTTTACATACGTACTTAAGTTGGAATGTGTCTTTGTATTGATTAGTAACTGGGTTGGTCCTTTCAAGTTGTTTTACTTATTTGTTTTTGTATTTCATGTTTGTTGAAAAATACATGTGTACTTTTTTGGATTAGTCGACATATTTTAATAATGTGGAATACAAAATGCTGTACACACAATCACGCAGAGGCGCGCGGGCTCAACAAAAAACAAAAAAATATCAATGACACTTCCAATATTTTGAAACGCCCACAGAATTTTCCAACTCACTTTATTACCTTTTATACAATAAGCGATATTATTATGGAAAATATTGTACATGTATTCGTTATATTTCAACAAAAGACAAAAAATAAAATGTGCTCCTTTTCAATTTACAAAGAGCAGATGTTACAAACATGAACAGAATCTTGTTGACGTGAAAAAATATATCCACTGAGTTGACTTTATGAAATTTATTTTTCATTCCACACAAAAATGTGAACAATTTTATATGTAGGTAACAGAGAGAATTATAATATGCTTCAATGGACTTTAATTATTTCATAAAATAAAAAGCACTTTAATTATTGCGGTATTTACTAAATTTGCCACGAGCTATCCAATGTAACGGACGTAAACTTGTTATAAATTAATTCTCAGAACTTTATACTCTATGGAATTAATGTGGTCTTGTTAGAAAAACACTACTCGTTATTTGAACAAAGCAATCAGAATTCCTGGGAAATTTTCAAACAGACTCAATTACAGAGTTGCGAGAATTTGGTTTTACAAATTAGATGGTGTATATTTTCGTAGGATACGTAAATTGTTTGTAACATAAATCCTGTGAAAGGGCTTTTTATTTTTATTTCCCGAGATGTAAGCCGTATGTATTCAGCTGGATCCGGTTTGACTGGAAGCCGTCACCAATATGGTTGGGAAAAGGCTAGGCAGATGATGATGTAAGCCGAATGTATTCAGCTGAATCCGGTTTGACTGGAAGCCGTCCCCAATATGGTTGGGAAAAGGCTAGGAAGATGATGATGTAAGCCAAATGTATTCAGCTGAATCCGGTTTGACTGGAAGCCGTCCCCAATATGGTTGGGAAAAGGCTAGGCAGATGATGATGTAAGTCGTATGTTGATGAACCCTGTTTATCCAGGTTAAGTGCAGACTCCAGCACATCAAGCTACCCCAAACTGTCAAATTTACTCAATCAACCTTGAACCTAAAACAATAGTTATAAAGTTGAAAATCTATTAAAGAATTTTAACAGGTTGTTGTAACTTGAATACTACGAGAGTAAAACCGACTACGTTTTCTTTATCCTATTCTTCTACGAGTCTATTCACAGCTATCGTGGAGTCTGTACAACCAATAATTTGGTCCCAAATAAATTGTATATTTACGAAGAGATTGAGTGGCATAATAATTTTAATCAATAAAGTAAGCCCACGATTCTCACATTTTAAATCAATTGCCAAAAAAAACAAGATTTACGTTTTGGTAACGGCTGACACAAAAAAAAACATTCTTTGGTGTGGGAGATTGTACACGCACATTATGTACATATTTACGAAAAATACATAGTACTTTATTACGGTATATTTTATTTACAATTTATTGCCGGCCTCCTATAGATTTATGTATTTCAAGCCTTCATGAAAATAAATCTTTCCATACATTTTAGTAGCCATTAGTCTACTTTGCCCATTCCATATGATAATGTCTGTCATATTTTACAGGAGTACTTTTTACTTTTTTATATTCATAGTTGATGCGAAAAATAAAATAAACGTTCCAAAGGGAAAGATTAACGTTAAAAAAATAGGGCTAGTTTAATAAAAAGCTTGGTAGCTTGTACTAAATATTCAGTTAATATTAAAAAATAACTGGACTGAAATAAAATTAATATTCATGAAAGCATCTGCCAAGATAATAATCATAATTGGCCTTCAGGTACCTACGATCCTTATATTTATTGTTTTATATCTTTTTCATTTTAAAAACCCTGTTGAAAAGGTTCTCAATAAAACACTTATTATTATGAATATGGACATGTTCTCTCAAATTTATTTATTAAGTAAATAATTTATTATTCCTTGAAAATTGTTTTCAATATAAAACAATCGGTCTTTTATTAAAGTAACGGCCTTAAACGAGCGATTAATTGGCCATCTTTCAGGACATTAAAATACTAGTGAGTATGAACAGTTTTTACTAAGAGACCATCCCTGATTGCATAAAAAACTACTGCTTCCTTACTTTGTTTATGCCAACAAAAATGTACCTAAAATGAAACAGTTTTCCCTGAAATATGTCATTTTTTTTATATTCACGAGCACTTTCACTTTACAAACAAAAATTTGAACACCAAATTAATGGAACCTTACAAACAAATTGCCTACTATCCCTTAAACCGATTTTCACATTCCAGACCCAAAATGATCGGTAGCGCCATCAAAAGCCATTAAGTTATTTGCTCGACATTTATTAAACTTTAACACGGTGATCGGTTCAAAATTAAAAGCTGTATAATAATATTTACAACAACGAGGCCCCATCAATATTCCTGTTTTAATATCGTTCGTATAAAGGATCCATTATATTCGTATCGTGTAGAATATTGGCCGTTTAACTTGTGTAAAGCGGTTTATGTCACTATTGGTTTTTTTAAAGCCTTTTCCATATTAGCAACATTAATTTGTTTCGTCATTTTGTAGGTAATATTAAAAAAAAACACTTTCCGAAGATTTCTACTCGTCTCCTAATGAAAATGAGCGATTTAGATTTTTTGAGGATGAAATAAACTAAACGTTATTTACAGTCGTATACAAGTAAATTATATACTAAGAAAATCACGACAACTTTAAACCGAAACAAGTTAATTTTAAAATAGTTCTAGTCTGCTATTTCATTCATTCCATTTCCTTTCCAAAGCAATACTTTCCCGGAAAACCCAACATCTTAAATAATTACTAACACGACCGATTCTAAGAATGTCTGCTCAAGTTTAAACAAGTCTTCAAACATCATGTTTTACTTGTGAAAGTTCTTGCAAGTTTAAAGCCGTGCCTATAGTAAACGCGCGGAGACTAAGGCGGGTACAATAGTGCGATTCTGTAAACTTCACCGTGTAAACTTAGGTGAAGTGAACATGAAGCGAGCTGTCAAACCATACAACGTACAAATAAGATGAAATGACAGTTCACTTCATCCTCACTCCACCTAAGTTTACACGGTGAGATGTTGACAGAATAGACCGGTAGGTGAGATTGCGGAAGCGATTAAATAGCTGCAGTGCATCGCGAGTTGTTGTATCGCGCAGTAGAGAAATATTGGCTCAGGGAAAAACAAAAGACGATAGCTCGCTAGCTAGGCAGTGACGTCACGTAGCGTTTGGCGCTGCGATAGTTACTTCAATGTGGATGGATGGCGGTTATGTTTGATGCCCGCGCAAACTCGTCACACTGACCTGGGCCTAAGTTGATGGCTCGCAAGTATGTGATGTTATTATAACATAGTATCCTCGCCAACTTCTACATAGTTGATAGTTTTGAATTCTTTATGAAATCTGACCTTTGCTTGTTATCGTGCAGAAAATTCTTGGGTTTAATTAAATATGACGCAGTTGGCTTATGATTTTCACGAAGTAAAATAGTGGTGTTAAACGTGAATTTATAATCCGGCACGAAAGGTCAGGTTATTACTGCAAGGGGTTGCACCCTGAATTTGTCGTGCACAGCTTAATAAAAGTGTAAATGCTTAACTCACAAAGACGGCAACAAACAAGAGCTGTCAAATTAATTACTCACAATGGACATTTTAACACTGAAATGATTAAAGTATACTAAAGACAACAGAACAATTTTTTTGCTCAGTCTATAAGACAAACTACTAAATACAGAGTGCAAAATGGCTTTTGCCAGTAGTGATCATCGTAATAATGGCTCAGCAGCTCCAAAATGGTGCCGGAATATTAGCATTTCGTGATGGCCTTGGTATGGACAGAAAATAGTATGATCTCTGGCATTTTCTGTCCACAGGAGACAGCAACCCCGCCACCAACGACGCGACACGAGTGACAGCCAGTATCACCAACTTTTCCGGTGATTCTAGTTACTGCATAACAAGATAAATGAGGCTCTTGATAGTAATAAATAAGTTTAATTGTATCAGTGAATGCCACTGTCGAAATTCCAAAACATAACGGATTGATCACGTGACATTCAATCCCCTACATTTTTGTCGTTTTGATAATCGCCTTCACCACGCTACTGCTTACAGAATATCATTGTCTCCTCGAAACAAATACAAGAATGCCACAATGCACTAGAACGCGTCACGGTGACAAACCGCAACACTGTGACGCTGCAATGGATAAAAGGTCACAGCGTATCACTAGGAATTGACGCGGCTGATGAACTGGCCAGGAGGGGGTCCGGTACGATGGCTGTTGGACCAGAACCCATAGTGCCACTCCCTTTCACCCAGCTACGCACGTGGCTACAAGAACATACCCACACACAAGCAGAACGCTGGTGGGCCTCGGCACCAGGCTGCAGGAGGCTCCCAAACCACCACTAAACATTAAACTTACCAAGCGCCTTCTGCGACTGGATAGGGGCAGTCTGCGAATGGTGGCGGGGACCATCACCGGACACTGCTCACTGAATAAGCATTTCCACACACTAGGTATAACAGACAGTCCTCTGTGCAGAGCATGCATGGAGGAGGAGGAAAAGGTGTCGCACGTGCTCCTTGAGTGCACAGGCGTCGCCGATATACGTAGACAAACGATAGGGACACCAAAATTCACTCACAGACACCCTGAACTCTTTAGGAGGACTGATTTGCTTCTGGAGGGAGGTTGGCTGGTTGGAATGACGACCGCCATGGTCCACGCACAATGGTCCAACATCAGGACTAAGTGCGAAAACCATACCCCAATAGATAGATTGATCACTTGTCTAGGACTTATGCGCAGCAGTATAATTGAATACAAAAATAAACGGCGCCATCATCCTTCAAATTCACAGTTTAAAACAAACCCTTGTTGTATTTAATTATCAAGATATACAATCAGCGTTCATTTCCTCGCGGGGCGGACAAGTATCAAGTTGATTTACGCCGACCGGCCGCTAGATATGCATCGAATCAATTAGAGCTCGGCTAATCGTTCCACGTACACGACATGGCTAACGATTGTGTTCCTTTGGATTTTTTTATTGATTAGTTTTATGGATTTAAAGCCGAGATACCTAATGTTTCAGGCATAGTTATCCATTTAATAAAGTAAAGAGTACCTACTATTAATTTAACACTTCAAGATTTAAACACCAGGGTTGCCGTAAGTAACTCTTGCATTAGAAGATCAGGTATCATGAGAGAAATATTCATAGTTATTTTTCTTCAGTAACTGGAACTAACACAGTTGGACCACACGGACCACAAAAAATTTGACTAAAGATATTCTTAATTTTATTCTCTGTAAATTGTAAGACAATATTGTGCATCTTATTTTTAGCACAACCAAACACACTCATTTAATTACAACATACGTGACGCTTCAGATGAATTAAGCAACAAAACTAAATTAACAATGTCACTGAAGAAGTAACAAGAATTTGTGGCTCCATTGTCCAATTCCTGGTACTACCCCCATCGCAGTACCCACCTTAATTAAATGGGCAAAGTTACCCGGAATGGGCGAAACGTGACTTTGCCCAAAAAATTAGCCAACCGAAGCCATTAAAGTTGATAAGAACAGAATTTTATATTGGTTGTTCTACTTTTATTAGATTATCATAAAGAATTTTTAATATTATAAGCTTCACGTAATGAATTTCTGGTACGGCCACTAAATTAAAAGGCTCGTTTCAAATTCATTATTTCGCTGCTACGAGTTTTAAATTATAGAGATTTAGATCTTATTTTATAAAATATCTATATTTTTGAAAGGCTCATAAAATATTTGGGTGCTTATGAAGTTTTATAAAAGGTCTAACGATGACAGACGTAACGATGATGACAGTCTAACAGTGAATCTTCCAGTCACTAATTTAAAATAAGCCACTTCGATTTCACTTGAATTGCAATTGTACCGACACCGAATTTTCCAAAAAAAAATGCTTGGAACAAAAAAAAACGCATTGTGATTTTATGACCCATTTGTGTTAAAAAATGTGACATTCATCTTAACTTGCAAGGGTAACATTGATTAATATGCCTCCAGTAATTACCGGATATTAGTATTCGTCTGCGAAACGGAAAGCCTTCAGGGCAAGTATATAAATACAGGGACATTCGATTAGGTGACTTTTAGGGTCACATTAAGGTGAGACGAATTATATGTTACCAATTGGGTAAATAGTGCCAAATGAAATTGGTAGTGTACATCAGTGCTCACTTTAAAAAAAAGATCACATATAAAGACTCGTTTGATGCAATGGATATGAGATAGACTTATGCGACGCAAGTTGCGGGAAAAGTGCAACAAATTGAACAGATTGTACGTAAAACCAAATCCAAATGTTTTTATTGAAAAATTTTATCAGCGAATTAATGATGATTAAAAATAAATGTTTGGGACGTCATTTTTTTACTTAATGATATTGTATAAAAATAACACGGATTAAAATTTCATCAAAAGCATAAAAATGCCCTTTGTGCTATGTGACTCGCATACTTTGTCCAACAAGAATCTGTCAATAAATTCCATCGCTGCACATACAGCGCAATATTATATTCAGCATTATTTATTACAGTAAATAAAAACACGTACGCAACTGGGAAGTGCAGGAAATGCACGTTTCCGCTTTATTCAGCGTGTATGTAGATGCTTGAAGCGCTACTCAGGTGCTCGGGCCAATCGGCTTAAAAATGTAAGCGAGAATGGAACAAATTGTTAATGTTACAAGGCCTTGTTTGATCGTTTGTGAGAAAAAAATACTGGTGTTGAATAATTTAAAATTTTGCTTGTAGTCGGTATTGTATAATAATAATGTCTTTGCGAAATATTTTGCTTATATATGCAACGCATAATAATTACAATTCGTCAATAACTTTACTAAATATCTTAACTTAAACATACTAAATATATCGTAAACATATCTTAAACTTATTTCATAATTTTAGAAAAAGAACTCACAAAATAAATACGCGGTGTTACACATACACACAGACTTACAAATACAAGCTCTTTGCACGTGTTCCTCAATTTTTGATTCACCTAATTCACATTAATTTCAAGAAAGCTTTCACGACCCTGCGCACAATTTACCACTAATTCACGATTCTAAACGGTGCGACGTGTTTTCCATTCCAACACCAGTTCGAGACGCTCGAAACTCAGGCACAGGTGCCAAACACGAGCCACCCGGCTTTAAAATACAAACGGATCCGATGCAAATTTAATCAGGAAGCTTTACAAGGCTCCAACCACCTGAACAGGTATCTATAGGTCCATATAAGGGTTCGTACACACGTCGGTCTCGTCACCTTCAAGTCACCGGTCAGTCAGTTGTTACGTCATGATCTGCGTGTTTTAGGCCAGGGTTACATATTAAATGACCATTAGTGACGTTTGATGTCAGCGTAAACATTGCGGAGTATTCTTAAAAACTGCAGTGAGCGTTTAAAAACAAACATCAGATAAGTTTGACGTTGAGTATAGCAAAGTAATTTAACTATTTAACTGGTGACGTTCATATGAAAATATAGGCTCAATAAACGCCATATCATGTCACCACCATACTGACCTATTAAGGCCGTCCCGTGAGTTGATTTGGCGGTGACATGACTGATCTGTGTGACTTTAAGCATAATTTGCATCTATGCTTTTATTCCTTTTTATCCTTTATGCATGAGACTTCGTTTGCCAAACAGTTATGAACACTTCGCTCCGGAATGAATGAGTTCGTAGGGAATTAAAAATTCACCTGTGGAAATTCGTAATTTTCCTTTGCGTGGGATTACAAGGATATGTTTCTGATCCATTGTTACGTCGCACGTCATAAATAGGAGTGTGTACACATTTTTGTACTTTGAAACGTTAAAAGACTTATCGTGCAGGAAAAACAACGGGCAATGATCATCATGCTTGCGTAATGGATGTTGACAATTTCGGCCTGAGTATAAGCTAACTGACAAATGGACAAATGGTTGGACTTCAGGTATACCACTGCCTAATTCTTGAAGGCTTCAGGCGTATTGGTATATTATATGTTACTCTAGTGTTTAAACTATTAAATTAAACACACAAAGTAGCGGGAACCACTGGATTCGACACGCACAAGACCAGTCAATGTGGTGGTGCTTGGGAGAGGCTTTTGGCTTATATGATGATAAAACACACAAAAATGTTCAAAACGACTTATGAATGTAAAACATATCCGGGTAGAATGTTTCTTGAGTGAATGTAAACACGAGACGTGTTCTACAAAAACATGCGCAAAGAATTATAAAACCCGAACATTATCCGAAAAGGATTTCCAATTGATTAAAGACGGATTTGCGTAACGGATTGAGACTACACAATCAAGATCTTATCTGCAAGAGGAAAATCTTTTCCTCCACCTCAAAAGATTCCTCGCTGCAGTACTATCTGCCATTCGATCTTAATTCAATCAAAATTAGCAGTCAAAACAATTCTTATCTTGTTGTCCCATCCATTAGTCGGAAGTCACAACAAACTCCTTAGTAATTAGTTCTTTTTTGTTGGTTTTCATCTGGAATGAAGTATTTAGAACTACACGATGATTAATGGTAATTATAAGTATTTGTTTTTTAAATTGTTGTTTTTTTATTCGGACGCTTTTATCGTGCTCGTCTTTCTACATCGTTCTCACATAAATGTTCAATTTCAACAAAAAATATGTAATCACAACTTTGTAACAATTTATTGATTTATAAGAGTGTCCGTGAAGTTTCTTGCACGTTCTTCTCCATAGTGTTCTACGGTTTGGAACGTGCAAATAGCTTCATCTCTTTGATTGAACGACCTTTACTATTCAAAAGTGCCGTAAATGGTTTAATATAGATAAATGGTTTGAGATAGGCTGAAGAGATTCATGGTCTACTAACAATCAGGAATTTGACCATGGTAAGTCTGCGTGATACATATGACACGCGTTCGAGACAAATCATTTAAAAAAAATTAGGTACAATACTTAAATAAATATTATTTTAGTTTAAGCTTCTAGAAGTCAGGTTCAGAGACAGTTACTTTGACAGGTAGATCTCCATATTAGGTATCTCATCAAACTCTGTTCCATCTACATAATTTCAATAAAACTTTAACACAATGTTACCCGAACATCGACAGTTGTTTTATCGACAATTATTCAAATTTAATAGAAAATACAGTAATATTTGTTTAAACTGCCACCAATTACACTGAACGAAAGGAAAACATTAAATTTCGGATTCCATCAAATTGGCTTTGTTTTAGTTTCCGACCAATTTGCCCGAAACTTTTGCACCCAAACAAAATGCAAATATAAAAAGTGCTTTTACATTCAGTATAAAATGTTAAAATTCTATGCAGTAAACGTTAGCAAAACAAGGTTTAGAATTTCGAAAATGAACATAGAACTGGAAGCATGTTTAGTTCAATCAATAATTATTAATATGCGCTATGTTTTGCCAATTTATGGCGTACAAAATTTACATAAACAATCAATTACAATTAAAGTTCCAATTCAGGTGGCATGTCAATAAATTTCATTAAACAAGTAATTCAGTTGAAAACATGTCAGTTAGGTAAACAGGTCATTATAATCTTAGATAGGTAAATAAACACATTGATATTTAATCAATAAATAAAATCAAAAGTGTTTCATTAGCAAGTCGGTATCGTCATACCTCTGTTTATCAGTAGTAAACTCAGTAATGGAGTATCTATCTAAAAGAAATTTAAACATTCTACTAGTACTATTTAGATGAAAACTACAATTCAGTAATCCGAAACGGTTTCAAAATAGAAACGTAACAATTTCCATTGAACGATTCCCAAACACGCATTGCCTTTGAATATTTTTCCCAACGTTACGTTGAAATCTTATTTCAAGTCCATAGGGACTTGAGAAATGGACTTGAAAGTGTCCGCACAGAGAATATGCAGCTTCTATATTTTTAAAAATTATTTAAGGAGAAAATTTTTAACTGAAAATATAACTTCTCACAAGATCGGCAGCAATCATGACATGGTTGAAACTAGGTGAGTACTAGTTTAAACTTCGTCACGATTAAATAAGTTAGTTTTAGTAGCTACAATATGTACATTGTATAATTCTATATTTAAATGTATAATAATAGTGCATGTGGTGTTAGCCTGTATGTAATTGTTGCACTTATAAATGTATATCGTGTACTTTTAAATGCAATATAATGTATGTGTAAACAATAAAATTGTTGTCTTACCTAAATAAAAAAAATAAAAAATAAAATGTATAATGTTACTTTTAAACCGCCTCATGAAGGTTACATTACAAGGAGCACGGTTAAAACTAAACTGACAAATCAGATCTGATTGGAATAACCAAATGTGAGCACATTAATTGTTTTTTTTTCTGCCCAATGATTTTATTTTGTTTTAATACGCGTTTATACGTGATTATTAGTCTAGTTGTTATTAGTATTTAATTTTAAGGCTAATAAAACATTTCTAATGAATATCATGATCGGTTTCAACAATTTTGTTTCGCTAATAGTACTAATTCTAGCCTGCATCAGCGTCATAAGCGATCGACTGTCATAACTAACATACATGGTACGAACTTTGATCTAAGCCAGACGTCAGATTTGAAAGTAGAAGAACTGAACATTCATAGACATTGTACCAACACAAATAATATAATAATAATAATAACGCGCGAGGTTGTCGACATGTGGGATATCGGCACAGCAGTCATTGTGCCGATAGTCGTGACAGCCAATGGCATAATTGCCAAGAGCCTCGACCAACATCTAAAGAGGCTCTCGTTGGGCAGCTGAATCAAGGGCTTGATCCAGAAAGCAGTACTTCTGGACACGGCGCGCATAGTGAGGAGGTTCCTCTCTCAGGGGCCCTGACCACCGGTACCTTGGACCCTGTTCCCGATACCGGTGGACTACTATTTTTTTATTTTTTTAAATGTTTTTTTTTTTATACAGAAATATTTAAATTTTATACTAAAATGTAATATACAATAAATAAATAGAATAACAATAATAATTTATCCTGGAAAAAAAAAAACATGAATATTACAGTAGATGCAACTGGATTTCAGTATTTTATATTGAACTAGCGTTCCCGACAGACGTAGTCCTGTCCGAAAGTTTGCTTTGTGTATGTCGAAAACTTATAGAAATCGATGGCAGCGCCACCTACCGGGTCCAATTGTGAATCTAAACCATTCTCGAATGCCCTTGAACACACACAAAAATTTTTCATCAACATCGGTCCAGCCGTTTAGGAGGAGTTCAGTGACATACACACGTACACAAGAAAAATATATATTAAGATTGACTACCGAACTACCACATTCCAGTTACTGGGTAACACAAAGTTCTCTTACCTGGACTGGTTATCAGATGTTTTGGGTTTTTAACAAACCGTAGTGCGTGTTGTATATATTAAGCCAAACGAACAAAAACGCTCAATGAGCGAAAAAACAACTCAAAACGCGTTTCGTGAATTCTTCCAAACGACCACGTCACGACACGTAAGAAAACGGTCACAACGCGTTGTGAAAATGAAGAAATGCCATGTCACGTTCTGAGCCCTATAAATGATACAAAAAGATGCACCAGTTGCGAGCTATTTTCGCTCAATGAACGTTTTCGTCTCTGAGCGTAATATATTAACATTCAAATGACAGAGGGAACCAACTGTTATAATGTAATTTCCGAGGTGGGGGGACTTGATATGTATTGGATGATCGATTTTAACAACCGTTTTTATAACATTGAATATCGACCGACGCTTCTATTACAACTTAGCCACGAGTCCTTCAATGACCACAAATTTCAGTAAAAAGCCAAATAATTTCAGCACAACATAATGTAAACGTGGCTCTGCATCCGCGGCACTTAAAGTGCCTCGAAACAGATGTGTGTGCTACTAAATAACGCGTGCCACGCTCCGCTAATCTCTAAACAACATTCTGGAACAACGCAGAATTTACGGAGGCATTTTTGGTACGCTGCCGTGTTTGTCTATGTAATAGCTGTCCCGCGGCCCGGCCCGCTCAAAAAAATCCCAAGGGAACACAATGCCAGGATGCCAGGTCCTATGTCTCACTCCAGGAAATGGCCTACCCGCGCGCCAAGTTTCATTCAAATCCGTTAAGCCATTAAGACGTAAAAGGTAACAATCAATCTAACTTATTTTGGCATTTATAATACTACTACTTTCTGAAAGCGGCTTCGCCCGCGTGAATGTTGGAAATCAACCCAACAGAACACATTCTTGGGATAAAAAACCTATACCTAAGCGTAGCCTATGTGCTATTCCAGACTATGACTTATCTTTGTGCCAAATTTCATCCAGATTCGTTCAGCCGTTCTGGCGTGATTGAGTAATAAACATCCATACAAAATTTCGCGTTTATAATAGTATAAATAAGATAAGTGAGGATGTGTTGACTAAATTACCAAGCAGTGGAATTTGTAGCCCTCACTTATTTAAAAACAAATTAAAAACCTTCTTGTTGGAAAACTGTTTATACTCAGAATCAGATTTTATGTCAAATGATAAAAAAATATAATATTATAATAATAACATTGAACACACTTTCAATTGAATTATTTTTTTACTTCTACAGTTTGACTTTGGCTCATCTGACATTTGACATTATATTTGACATACTTTGTGACATTTATTTATTTATAGACATCTTTTAATTGATTGACTTGATATTTTATTGTACTTTAGCTTTCAATTGTACAAATTATTTTGCATGTGACAATTTTATTATAATATTATTATGTACCTAATGCATATTCTACACAATGTTTATTGTTTGAATAAATAAATGATGATGAATTAAAGTTACCATGATTCGTAAAAACTGACGATTTAACGTCTACGTTGCTTGAGTGCCTGGGTGCAGTGAGCGTACCTAAATCAGAAGAGGCCAAATACTGAGTCGAGCTCTTAAAGCAATCCGAAACAAAATTCACTCTACCCAAAACATTTTATTCCGCCTCGCAACGTCCCTTTCAACCCTATAAGCAATATTAAAAGATTATAGCTCCAAAGAAAACATAATTACTCCTACAATAATGACACAATAGCAAAAACCGGCGAGCCCGGAAGCAATAAGCGACCGTGTTTTCGCACAAAACAGTGGGAAATGCAAATTGTTTAACGAACCTGGCCTTGGGAACGCTGGGCGTGCATTTGTGTTAAACTCCTCGCCTTGACGGAGTTATGTTCGGTTTACAAAATGGCTGAATATTGATGTGGTAGTGGACAAGATAAAAACGTGTGCGTCTCGGGACGCCCGACAGAAGTGATAACTTTAACTAATCTAAGTTGAACTATTTAATATGGGAAGCGTCTGTCCAAAATATGACTAGCGCTGTGGGTTAGAGTGAGAGAGGAAGAGTTTGCCTACCGCTGCCGTATGCGTGAGAGAAAGGACAGACTGGTGCCGTAACGCGTTACGTTGCGAAGCGGTTTACCCTCCCATAAGAAGTTATCACTTCAAAATCTCGTTATAATTGGGCCACTGTGGGCCGCTGTGCTTATGGATTTGGTTGAAAATTAGCCCACGGATAGACCATGTTCTAGATAGGGACAAAAGAAACTTTCATCCCAGCAGTAGTTATATTTCTTTGGTTAATTTAATACTTCCACACGTACGTAGAAGCAGTATGGAGCTAATTGATCATAATTTTGATGCATTTTATGAGTAATCTTCAATGGAAAATGACATTAACGACTGAAAGCTGAGACTGAAATCTAGATAGCGCAATCTTTAGGCGCAGGCCACAGATGGGTTTTAGTCTTTCAGTCAAGAGTCTGACACGCCCTTCCACTCACCACTCAAAAAAAAAAAGATAGCGCAATTTAACTTATGTACATTATGATTTGTCTATATAATTATGTATGTTAGGTTACCTACGTTAAGTTACTTGATCAAAACTAGACGAAGTTACTATTTATCGAAGTTACTTTTCACCAGAATAAATCGATTCACATTCAGGGTCACATCTGATTACTTTTTTTCTAAAAGTAAAATAAAACCTCTTTTTAAGAATCTTCAGAGGGAGCGCGTGAAACATTTCAAATTGATTTTTCTCTCCAATGTTCTATCACTGAACATCTGGCTTAGAATAACTTACATTATTCTCCTGTGCCTATATATTAATCAAGTTTGTAAAATAAATCTCTTTTGTTCAAGTACTTTAAATAAGAATAACAATGAATTAACTATGCAAGAGCTGTTTAAACTTGACTAGCAACAATTTTTGTCATCGTAAAATTAAATTTGTAAAGTACTGAATAAAGTTTGTATTTAAAATAACTTAACTACAGTTGTCGCATTTTGTAATGTATTAAAAGTTATGTTCTAAAGTTGAGCTTAAAGAAGCATAAAATATGTGAGTAAATGATTATACAATCACTGTTTCTGGTAACTTTATGCTGAGGATGAGGTACTGACTACCCTGGTCGGTCTGGTGTTATTTGGTTTGACCATCTAGAATGTTTCAGTTGCATTTCAAAGTCGGTATTTTTCTCCGGTTAACGGTAATAGGTTTACAATACATGAGACTATTACATAACTAGCCAAATCTGGGTTATCTTACTGCGTATCGACTATACTGTTTGGTATTTCTAACTATACTGTTTGGGCCCAGTAGGTGGTAACGCTTATTGGAACGGGCTTTTGGGGCATCCTAGCAAATAGGACATGATCTGATCAGGAGCACCACAGTTGCAATGGGTTGTGGATAAATCAATATTACCCCTTCTAGCCAAATTATGATTGCATCAGTCTACCTAGGTACTTGCGTACGTAGATTCAGTGCAAAATGTGGGTGTTTTTTTTTTTAAGGATGGGAAATCATCAAATGACTTCTTTCGCTCTGGGTGGAGCGGAAGGGCGTGTCAGACTTTTACTGACTAAAACCCAGCCGTGTTCCTTCTAAAGCCCTTTGCGTTCCAAGGCCGCGGTGACTCTTTCGAACAAATTCCGCAACCAAAACGTGGGTTTACGATAATTAATCTGCTTACCTCTTCTGGCAATACAGGCGTAATGTTATGTTGTGCAAAATAATCATAATGCTTGTTTGTTACTTTGTTTTCATCATTGTTCATAAGATACTCCATTACTAAACGCCACGAACAACTTTGATAACTGAAATAGGTACTGGGATATCCTAAGGAGCACTATCATACTTTAAAACTCCAAGCTACGTATAACGACTGTTAGACGAAAGTTCGTATTTTGTGCTATGGCTACGCTATATATATACATATGTATATATTGTAATATTTGCGGACTCACGCTAGTACTACTTACTGATATTATTATAAAATAAAACTATATTTGAGATTTAAACTTCATAATATATTTTGCGTCAGCCTTCAACGAGCGCTGGCACCGGAGTCCCATATAAAAACAAAACATATTTTCATATTCCTAATTCAAATTCTCTTTTACTTTATGCCAGATGCTTCCAAAGACCTTGTCTGCCAGAGACCTGGAGCCAAGGAGATCCTCCTGACAATATATAAAGGCCTTCTTTTCAAAATCCAGACCGGATGTGGAAAAGAAGGCCACCCATCCACGTAATGACCTCGTCAAGTGTCACTTTACCTAGCAGATCGTCTTTAAATTAGTACTAGCTTTTGCCCGTGACTTCGTTCGCGCATATCCCGTTTTTTCCCGAATCTGTAGGAATTTCGAGGAATGCTCTTTTAATGCTGCTCTACACTCCCCAAACAATCTACTTGTTAAATTTCAGCTTTCTACGACCAGTACTTTTGGCTGTGCTTTGTTTGTCAGTCACTCAGTCAGTAACGGAAGAATTATATACTCGTATAAGTATTGATTGATTACCACTATATCGGCGTTAAGTTGTAAGCAACTTAAGTCAAACGTACTTACAGGAACTAAGGCTGTATTACAATGAATTTAGTACTACATCCATGCCTTTAAAACAATATTTATTTCATACTTCCCCCCTTAACCAAAACCACTTCCACATACAACGTTCTTAAACCAACAGCAATAAAGTCGCATTTGTGGCGCAAAAGCGGTTTTCATTACGCATACTCATAAACAAAGAAAACAAAATGTAGCATAATGAAACAATAGGTACCAGGTACTTTTAATGAATGTAACACAAAGGAGAGGAATATGCAGTGGCTATTGTGAGAAACAAATGGACTGAATTAAGAAACGTGGCTTTGTATCATTGACTTGGGTCGGAAGGACATAAATGGGAAGATTGTCTTTTGTTTTCATTTTTACCTACTTAATAAAGAAGAATGTCTCACTCATTCGGATGTTGGCGGAATTTTTTTTAAATCCAAAAAAAAGAACAATCGCCGAATCGTCGAACTTTTTCAATAAAGTATTTCTTGAACGTTCAAGAAATACTTTGTATAACTGTACCGTGTGACATATAAAATGAAAGTTATTATTGTGACATTTCGATTTTTTTTTTCATAATTTGAAAATAAATTGTTTTGAAGTTATTGAAGAAACCAGATAAAAAAACAGCTGTTCAGTACATTTTGTCGAGTTACGCGCACATAAATGTATGGGGGAGTCGATTTTTTTTCGCGATTTCAGTGTTGGTCCCATAGTGAAAGTTGTTCATAATGATGAGTACAATGACCCCTTAGAAGGTCGTCTTATAAACCAAAAACAAAATATTTACATATATCCACTTGTTTTTGCCTATCTAAAGTCACATACAGAACATGAAAATTGAGTATTACGCAGAGTAAATTGTACTAGCAGACTTCCCAGAAAACAATTGAACACAAATCACGTTATAATTTTCAGTTTACTACTAAAACTTATTACTTTTATAGGTAATTTATTTAATTTTGGCATTTTGACTGTTACAAAACTAAAAATCAATCCAATCACAAAATTGTGTTCGTTCAATCAATTGCACATAAATACTCAATGTTTCCACGAAATGTCACAATCAGCATCGCGTTTTTAACTTCCACAATGATTGATTGAAGATAACGTAACAGCTTTTCAATAGCAGTTACTTCGCATAACTGGCTATCACAAATGGTAGAATTGATTGCTTTTCATTTTATTTTTACGTCAACAGTGGCCAGAATAATTTAATTTTACAAAAAAAATAACGCGAAGTTCTAAAGAAACAAGTTGAACATGACTTGCAACTGTGTTTGCTCGCATACACATTTAACTATTTACCGTAGAAACAAACTCCATATGACTCATAATATTTTAATGAATTTCTAGTTCCAGGAAAGCGGGTTATTGCCCTTTTCACTTACAATACATATTGTAATATCCACTTGAGATGAAACAAAGCCGACAGAATCGCTACGTGGTTGCTACGCCGCGTAGCCGAGCTACGCCGTAGCAACCACGTAGCACTCTATCAAAAGAACGAATAGTCTCATTTCTTTTGCCATTTCGTCTCAAATAAAGTCCCAATTAACATTTTCCAATCACCAGAAAATAACTAACTTGTTATTTAACAAAATAATGCCAAAGGCAAATTAATAGAACCGTAGGAGTAAGAACAGTCGAGTAATTATTCAAAACCTCAAAACTTAAATAGCCTGATAAAAGCCTACCTTAAATATTAAGAATGACCTGAATGCATTTATTATTCATAGTTTCCCTAAACACCTAGCCTCAACAAATGCTCTTAAACTTTACCGATTTAAGTAAAAATAAGCGAGGGAACTTGAGTATTTATAGCTAAAGTCTGGCCTAGCTAATTCAGTGGCAGTCTGGAAACTTCAAAATTAGTTTAAAATTCCTATGCAATACTTATTGGATGTGAAATTGACGGGGCGTTGCGCAATGTACGGATTGAGATATTCTATTCGCGATGTAGTATTTGTATCTGGGAAAATGTTCTGAGATGGAATATTTTTTTACTTTTTTTGAAGTAGTTATTTTCATAGGTTGGTTTTAGAAAGAAGAGAGGCAATTTTCGTATTTCAAGGAACGTTTGCATTATCTATCATATCTTTACTAATATAATATAGCTGAAGAGTTTGTTTGTTTGAACGCGCTAATCTCTGGAACTACCAATCAGATTTGGAAAATTATTTTTGTATATGATAGCCACATTCATGAGGAAGGCTATACGGGAATGGGGTAAAACGAGATATGCGCGTACGAAGTCGCGAGCAAAAGCTAGTGTTATTTATAATCTCACTCGAAATCTGTCTTGCTTTTTGACAATGATGTCGCCGAAATGAGATCACGACTTGAATTCGAACGTTTCGTGATATTTTTTGCCAACACAATTAAAACTTACAGCTGAGTATAATTCTAAATATTAATGCAGAGCTATTTTAACGAACACACACTTCTAATTACGCCGTACATAATAAAAAAAAAACTTTTCTCCAATTAAACCAATAAGTCCACAGTAGAGGCAACAATTCGCACGTAGGCCATATTTTTATTTGGCCTTTAGGCCATTAATATGCATGGGGATGGCACGGGATTGGCTGGGACAATGAGCTTGGTATACGTGACAGGGATGCCAAATTTAAGCCAGTTTTGTGGCAGATTTGTGGCAGTTTTGAGCCGGTTATGCTCTTAGTGTAGTGATAACATTGTTTGGTTTATTAGATTGTGCTGGGTGGTGCGTGGTAAAAGAATGCTAATGAAACGAATTTATTAAAGAACAAAGGAAAGTAATCTTTCCACTGTTTTATAAATTTCGCCTCCCAACATCTAGTATCGTTTTTCGGATAGAATATTTTCTTTTTTTTAATCGACTGTCTTTGGTTGAAAATTGATAATATGACTAATAATTATATTACGGATTTATTCTCTGTTGAACTAAATCCAATGCAATACGTCGTATTTCCACGTCCCGCCTACTGCTTTAGATATTATAAACCTACAACTATTGTTATTTTTCATATTTTTTAATAAAACCATTTTCATTAGACAACCATTATTTGACTATATTTCAATATCCAACAAAAATATTTTAAACCAAACAACCTAAAACTCGCAATATCTTTTTTAATTTTATTTCTGATCCAATCAACTTGCTCTCTAGAGCGTATTCTATCAATGAGAATAAAAAGAACGTAGCGTTTTGTTTATTTGGCGTTAATTTAAAATCTGCGAATACAGGTTCAGTAAACAGCTTACAGAGTAAACAAAAACATGCAAAAAACGATTATGTTCTTTCGTAAACAAGGTTTACATTAAAATGGATTGATAGGGACTAAGAAGCAACTGGCAGGGATGGATTAACTCATCTTTGTCTGGATAGGATGACATGTCAGGCAATTTAGCTTAGCCTCGGTAACATGTCACGGTGCCTAGTACCTATCAAATGCAGCCTGAATTGGCTTGGAGTGTGACCCTATAGGTCCTATTATTTACATAATTATTATGTACAATGATCTTATCACTGAATGAATCTGAAATTGTCACAACATTTGAAGCCGATGCCTATTCTTTTTGCAAGCAGTGCATTATTAATCCCGTTAATTGGAAAAAGAATCAAGTTAAAAATAATATGGCCTTTTAAAATAACGTCAATTTGCTTTGCAAAGTTTACTTTTACACTTATTCTTTTAAAACATAGATAGAACCAAGAATAAAGCTGAACATTCCTATTTTCACGTAATACGTTTACTAGCTATAAAAATCACTGATTGTCACTAATGTGAGCTTGTAATGCCCCGTGAACAGCGATAGCTAGCGCCATCTCTCTTTCGGAAAGTAAACTACTGGTGCAACGAAAAAAGACTCCCTCCATACGACAAGCCATTACTCGCAGTAACTACTGTTAGCAGAAAGATTGTGTGTAATAGCTACATTTGCCGATTATGTATTAAGCTCGAGGTTTTTAATCGAACTTGGAAAAACTGCACATTACCTAATTTTTCAATATGAGGTCCAAACTATGATTAAATTACTTTTTGGGTATCAACAGTCATAGAGGAAAAAACCAAGAGTAAACCCTGGACTTAAATATGGTCTGAAGAAGATCAGAAAAAGTAAAAAAAAACCTTTTGTGCAATAGCAAACCGGTTTATATGTATCAGTAACTGTGCTTTAATTACTTCAATATAAGTGGCAAAAATAATAATTAAGTGTCATCTTAACTTAAAAAGGCGTAACGAAAAAAAATCGTCTTAATTAAAATTAATTCAGCGGGAAGCCGTAAAGATTGCGAGCGATAAAAGCAATTAGAAAAACACTTTAAGCAAAAGGCGAAAACAACTTTTCGCAGATTTAAGCCTTTTTCATTTGTCCAATTTATTGAATCTCCTTTTTTTGTCATTAACAAATGCGAGAGCTTGCTCGGTCATTTTAACGGTTTGCTTACTTTTTGTTTTTTTTTTATTTATGACTATGTCAACATGGTTCGTATTATGGGATGTTTGATCTTTTGTTTATTAAAGGTCATTTCTGGAACTTTTGTTCACGTTACAAAAACTATTTCACTGATTGAAAACTCTATTGCGCAGTATCAAAGGATATTAATATTCTATGTTAATTCACGCGAATAAAGTCGCTAGCGATACTTGTACATATTCTCTATCTATCTATTGGGTATGGTTTCTGCACATAGTCGTGATGTTGGACCATTGTGCGTGAGCCATGGCGGCCATTATTCCAACCAGCCAACCTCCCTCCACAAGCATCTTTAATCAGATTTAAGACGACTACAGTATGGTTTTTTTCTTGTAAAGGACCCTGTTCAAAAATATGCTGTCTCAGGAATAAAGTGACTAGATATCTCAATACGACTACTCGCAAGATTTTCTTGAATAGCTTTATTCACTTATCTCTTGAACACACCCGTAGCACAATACGCGATTTTGCTGTCTGACTAAGTTGCGAAGTATGATTACACAAAACTTTAAATTCCATACACAGATCCAACATTTTGTGGTATCCACTAAATATATTTCGAGACGAAAACTTTTTGATACTGTTGTCCCAGTTTTAAAGTGTAGAAACTTGACTTTGTCATTGTCTTGTATCAAAGACAAAGTTTTGTCTGAATCGGGAGGACACCGCAAGGACATTTTACAAGTACAAAGTACAGAAGTGGAAACAAGGAATGACTTTTGTTTGTGGTTGGTCAGTTTGTGGATGTGGTAGAATATTTATTTGAAGATTGTGGCTGTAGAGATCTTTTGACTGAATTTCTAAGGTGAAAGGCACGGTTAAAACACCAATTTTTATTATTATTATTATTTTTAACAAATATATTTTTGTATTAAAATAGAGAGTTTTTATTGCTTATGAAATAACCACAGACATTATTAGACCTTAGATATTAGATATGATTATTGTTATGTAGATGCGGCATGCAAAAAGCACAGGACTGTTCGATGCTAGAAAGCTTGAAGGTAGCCTATGTCCAGCCTGCCAGCTCGACATAGGCTTCCTTTCGGCTGAATCGATGATGATTGTTATTGATATAATTGTATAAAATCATCAATAAACGATTGGCCACTGCAGCATTCCGACTCTCCACATTCATGCTTTAAGCAAACCATTTATACACACAAAAATTAAATCAGATTACTAATACATTGATGTCATAAATCAAAGAGATACTAAAATACGATTCGCATCACACATTTGGCCTACAAAATGAATATTTATGTGCAATGTGAACACAGACTAACGATACCATCCATGAAGCACATAACTTCTCATTTATCTGGTTTTGGGAACGAAATCACTGTAGTCATTAGTCATGACATATTAGTGGAAGTACACACAGTACAATATTTTAGTTTTATAACATCAATCACTGTGTCTAATATTAGTACTAAGTGATGTTATAAAAGTGGAAAATAATATGTATTATTTGGAAGGCTTTGGACAAAGTGTTACTCTAACAGCTGTCATCATCTGCCTAGCCTTTTCCCAATTATATTGGGGTCGGCTTCCAGTCAAACCGGATTCAGCTGAATACCAGTATTTTACGTTGAGCGGCTGCCTACCAGACCTCCACAACCCATTAACTGGGTAACACGGTACTCCTTGGCAAGACTGGTGTCAGATTATCTGGTTTCTGACTATCCGTAACGACTGCCAAAGATCTACAAATGACAGCCGGGACCAACGGCTTAGCGTACTTTCCGAGGCACGGAGGAGTCTCGGTATGTTAAGATGGTCACCCATCCACAGACCAACCTCGGTAAGCGTTGCTTAACCTTAAAGATCGACCCATGCGGCTGTTATTATTTAGCCACGAGCTCCTCTCCTACTCCTACTCTAACAGCTGTAAAGATTGTTAAAAGACCAAAATGTTTGGTATAGATCATGGTTAGTCATATAAGCCCGAAGAATCGCCAAACTTAAGTTGCAATAGGCAGGGTACATTCTCTCGCAGGAAGGATGGTTTGTGGAGCCGAAATTGCTTGTATGGCGATCGTATCGGAAGATGTAGTGTTGAGAGGCCACAAGTTAGATCGAAGATCTGGTGGTGGATGCGGGAATCCGCAAGATGTGAGACGCACAGGACCGGTTGATGTGGCAAGGGGGGGCTTATGTTCAGTAGAGAAAGTTTTTCGGCTGAAACGATTATTATTACCACGTGCAGTAATGGGTTGACATTCCACGCATTTTGGGCCTTTAACAGTTGTTAACGCTGTAAGAACGTCACTTGTTTTACAGTCTTTATTGTGGTTTTATGAAAGCAATGGCGCTGCGCCAGCTTGCAACATAACAGTCTCATAGTCAATGAAAAACCGGTAAAGATTACAAGATGAAACCAATGTTTCTAATGTGGACCAAAACAAATGTAATTATTTTACAGAATTTCACCTACAATTGCTGCAATTAAAACAATTAAAAATGTAATGTGAAACTGTTCAGCCCTCACTGAGAACGAAAGTTCAGAAAATACCTATATTCTTACTGCAGATATTCGGTTTCATTCATTTAAAATAAATTATGCCTGGAAATAATGCAAATAATGTTGACTGAAAATTTCGGGGATCGTCTGAACACGACGGACCATGCATTGTTATCATAACTTTACTTTTTGGGTAAATGGTCCTTTATCCTGCTGTGGAGAAAATAGCCAAAACAAAGATCTCTACATTTCCTAATATTGTCATGACATCATTTGTCATCCCGAATGCAAACTGTGACCAATTCAAACGAAATAAAATTCATTTTAAAATACCAACCGAAAGCATAATCCTGTTAAAGCGAACAGTTCTAACTCATACAATATTTTGAATGCCTGGCTGAATATCTAAAATATTGTGACTAAAATGCTTCCGATATAGTTATTTATATCATCCGTATTTTTGCCAAAACGTGTCGGTATTTCAAGCTCTAAATTTCGAACTAAATAAATATATGGCTGCAGTGTGTCTGTTAGGTTCTAATTTTATGTTACTGCGACATTGGCTAGGAGATATATTTTAAGAGGTACAGTCTGATACAAAAGTTTTAAATAGATATTAAAATTCAAATAAAGAGTTAATCGCTACCAATAATGACACCGATTACTCTATTCAATCATTCATATAAAAGCATAAACTATCAAATACAACAACTTTTTTATCACCGACACTATATAGGCCCGAGTCACTATGCCTTTTTGATAAAATCTAAGAAAAGTACGAAGAAAAAGTGATGTGACATTTGCTTAAAAATTACTTAACTTGTACCCAGGACGTGAACCTACATTTACGCTCAAAAGTAGGCGCTTTTAAGCGGAACTATACACGTCCTTCTAATTGAATTTAGGCCTGTGAAAATTGAGCCTACTAATCGACCCGGCAGTTTCAGCGACACTTTGTCGAAATACTAGAACAAAGGAATTTATTTAATTATATTGGACAATGTTCGTTCTTTAGCCACAAAGTCCTAAAATTTTCACTAAATTCTCGGCCCATGTATTTTGCCTGTCACTGTATTTTAGCACGGAGGAAATAGCAACCTAATTGTGGAGGATAGGCTTATTTACAATAACTTTCGATTTGAAAATTCAACGTTTATGAACAACTTTTACTATGAGACCAATACTAAAATCACGAAAAGAAATCGTCTGCCCCATACATTTATGTACGCAGAACTCGTCAAAATATACTGAAAAGGTGATATTTTTTCGCGGTTTCGTGGTCCCATACTGAAAGTTGCACCGTAACTATCACAGGGAAATCAATGTCGTAGAATGATCTAAATATATAAAAGCTCCTATCATTATATAATGTTACGCAATAGAGCTGCTGGAAAGGCAATCGCCAAAGGTATAGGAATATAGGTTTATTTTGGCCTGTGCGCGAAACTTGAAACTAAGTTCAAAGTTTCATATTGACAAAGGCGAGTATTTCGGGCCTGAGCTTGATTGATAAGGTTAGGTACACATCACTGAACTCTTTGATGAAAATAGCCATTTTACCCGTTGCAGCAACAAAATTGAAACGGTTCCACTAAAGGTCAGGCTAGACGGGACAATTTCACTCGTGCGTTCATAATCTTCTGAGCTATGTGTTCGTGCACAGTCGTAACTCTTGCACAAAAACATAGCACTAAAATACATTTCAGGGCTGAATGTGCACGTGTAAAACAAAATCGTTTTCTATACTGTACTTACGAATTGTTCCAAACTGCTTTGTGAATGCAAACTATTCATAATATATAACAAAGTATATGCAAACTGAATACATAGTCTCAAAACTCAATATCTCACTGAGAATCTGTAGAAAGTACATTATTTATTTAACAAACGCTACAAGTTTCTTTGCAAACGATCCCTTTTGTTTAAATACACAAAGAAGTAATGAGTCCAAAGAAATACAGTACTATTCCTTTGGACTCATTACTCAGTTAAGAATATATTTAAATTTCACAAACTTGGAAAAGACGCACGGAAAAAATATCCATATATCACAAGGCGTGGAATGCTTTTAAAATGGCTGCCCTCGCGAAAATGTGAAATATTACCGTCAAAACTGAAAAGCTACGGACCACGTTTTTAGGTAAAGTTGCAGTAAATTCACCTATTATATGAATATTCATGGTTGGTACCATATCATTGAAATGAACCAGATAACGTACGGATGTAGCTGCAAATGGATAGTTTTAATTTAATGCTTTTTCATTAAATGTAAATGTGGCTCGAATTAAATTTTATACTCTCATTTGCACTTAATGTGAAACTCAGTGTGTTTTATATCAACAATTTACGAACCGCTGTTTCGTATATAAAAACTCGAAACTACCCACTTTCAACAAAAATGAAATATAGGACCACCGACCTCGCGAATGTGACAAAGATTAAAACAACCGCAAGGTCTTTGCAGAATAGTAATGGGGTGAGCACAGAATACGTGCAACTTGAAATAAAACCGTAAACCTAAATAGAACCATGCAACAGTGAGAAGCTTCAAAATTAAATGAAGATCCGTATTCGCAAAAATTACATAGATACTCGTACATTACCTATAACCCGTTCAATAATAAAATCCATCGAAAAAATCCGATGAACCGAAAGTCCTAAAATAATACGATCCACAAAATCCTAATACCTTTTTTCAGAATCCTACTCAGTTAGTGCCAAATTATTGGATATCTGCCCTCACTATCGCCATAAAAAGTAAGTACCGTCGATTTTTATGGCACTCCACTATTTCAACCGGGAGGCTTGAACTTCCACATTTGGCATATAATTCGATTAAGAGAAATCCGGATGTATTTTTAGACTTTTTACTGCCTGAGTATGAAAATTTTGAAGCGTGATAAATTGACCCAGATTTTTTTCCTATCCGTCGTCAAGCGCTGCCTGCATGGTAGGAAAGAAAAAACATTTATTTGTTGAGTTGAGTTCATCAGGTATATACATAAAATAAAATAAAAAGTGATAATATAAACTTAAAAAAACAATGTGTGCCTCACGGTTGCGTCAAAACGGGATCACTTCAGCAAATAATTATAAACCGATTTCTGCTCTTTAAGCTCGCTCTATCGTCGACTTTGTCTCTATCATCTATGACCTAGACTAGAGTCAAGAGCTAGCCCCACTCAAATTAAAAAAAACCGAAGACGAATCGAATTTTAAGTAGTATTATTTTCCTAGAAATCGCTTGAAAGTGACAGATAAACGATTTTTAAATAAGTTTAGTGATAAACGCATTAAGTCATTTATGTTGTATGCTCGTCTTAATAACGTTAAATTGTGTGCCGGAAAAACATAATACCAAAAACCAAAAACTGTTGTCTCATATAAATGTTTTATTTTTCCATATATCCCTCCATGTATTGCCTGAAGCTTTTTGTTATTGTTCTGGTTATGTAAGATATCATGTAACCTACAGCAAACCGAGCTGATCTTAGATTTTTTCCTAGAATTTGTCGCGTATACACGTGTTGTGCGAATCATAGTTCTTATCTTAATAACTTTTTTGGGTATATTCTTAATCTCAGTCCATAAAATGTTTCTATCATAAAATTATTCCACGGCACAAGAAATATACCTTGGCACCAGAAGAATATTTCACAGAGAATATATTTTTACCGTCTCCTTAGTATTTTTTTGCCAACCTTGTTCATAATTGATGTCAAAGTCGGTGTCGACTGTTTCCTGTTCGTAAGAACCACTTAGATAAAGAAGGGCCTCATTTTTGACACGTCTTCAAACTAATACTTTTGAAGGATAAATTGAAGGATCTTTACTAAATTTTGCAATATCTATGAAAAGTTTATGGGCACTAGACTTTGAAGTTAGAGTTTATGTTGTATGATTAATACATTTAAAAATCTTTCAGATTAGTTAATGAGCTAATTCGTTTTAAATTCAATAAATAAAAATATATATGCATATTTCACGGTAACGCATAACAAGTACAAAAAATATCGTAATCAAAGCCAAAGTTTCCCCTTTGACCTGACTGAATCCAAACAGACAAACCATCCTACATTAATGGGAAGAATACAATTATTTCTTCAATAAAAGCTAAGCCTGAATTAATTTCCGGGATATTTTGCTTCCGAAAGGTTAGGTACCGATATAATCGTGTCTCCTTAAAACTCCAAACATTCTTAAGCTGATCTGTTTGACGTACGGATAGCCTTTGATAAGAAATAGCTGAAATATTTTAGGGGAAATCCGCTTTACCCATAAAATACGGATCGCCTTATGGTTTGGGACATGGCATAAGATAAAGATGGAAGTCATATGATAAAGTAAAGTATAAAGTTTAAGAAATATGAGTCTTTAAGCCAAGAGTGAATAGGTTAATTTTACATTGTCGACCAAATCATAGCTTTCCATCTGATGAGATTGATATTGAAAAATATATACTGATATATTATACTACTTCCTGAAGAAATCGAATGATATCTTACTTCTTGATCAGCTAGCTATAAGAATAGCTGAAGATCAGAAAATGATGGATGGTCTAAAAAAAAGAAGGACATATACATATTTCCGACAAAATAAAAGTTCAATGCGGTGGTTGGTAGAACCGCAACTTAATCTGCCATAGTCAGGCTGTTTTAGTAAAATATTCACAAAAATCACAACAAATGAGTAAATAAACTATTGACAGAAGGCAACCAACAGTTAAACTTGACATTTCAAAGACCTCACGCTACACTAGCGTCTCTAGAAGCGAATTCAAACACGAAAGTCCTCATTGGATAACAAACCCTTTGGCAAGACTAGTGTCAGATTTCTTAGCTTCTTCTCCAGCTTAACGTGCTTTCTGAGGCTCGGAGGAATCTCGGTATGTTAAGCTGGTCACTCTCAACTTCAGCAAGCATTGCTTAACCTTGAAGATCGATCCGTGTGGTTGTTATTATTAAGCCACGAGCTCAATATATCAATATTAATTATTATTTTAATCACGATATTATCGTTCGTGTTTACTGACATGTTTACAAAGCTACCACTAATTCCACTGGCATATCGTGTACCTGCATAATGCAATTAATTTTATTATCAATTCATTAGGCTTATTTTATGCTGTTTAGAAATATATTTTGTTGATTCAGAACATATCTTCCCAACTGACATAACCATTTTTTTTTATTTGGTGTGTGGCTTGCTTGGTGCAATTAAACTATTTTTCTTTCTTTCTAACATTGTAATGTCAGCTTCAGGGACTTAATATACAAAGCGGACAGGGCGCGCGGTGGGCGCGTGAACAGGGTGCTGACAAGATAAAAATGTGTGGCGTCAAAGGAACGAAATATAATTAGCGTCGCGGGCGCGAGAACAGACGTCATACATTTCCGCAGCGCCCTGTCCGTGCGCCCGAACATTTTGTATATCAAGTCCCCAAATTCGGTTATGATAGTATTATAGACACACACAAAGATCTCTCGTAACAGGAATAGAAGATTAATAGCCGTTTTAGGTACATTTAACAAGAGAGTTAGTGACTTTCTTAATAGGTACTGTAGTAGCTAACTAACCTCGCGTTGGCTAGCTACTTTAACGAGCCTTCTTAATGATTGAAGAAGTTATGCTTATTATGTAGATAAACACTAATTTATATTTGGAATTGATGATAGAACAACTATACAAACAGCCGTTGGCTAATACCACATTTTATGTTATGTAAAGTAAATCTCAAAAGAAACAAAAATATTATTGCGCTAGTTCATCATCTGCCTAGCCTTTTCCCAACTATTTTGGGGTCGGCTTCCAGTCAAACCCGATTCAGCTGAGTAACAGTACTTTACGTGAACCGACTACCCATCTGATCTCCATTACCCAGTTACTGGGTAACACTGTACGTTTTAGCAAGACTATAGCGCTAGTTCGGTTATTACTCAAAGAGTCAGATCCCGGTGTAAGACATATGCTTCGCAATTTCTACCTTGAGCTAGTTTGTAAGGTGCGAGTCCTGCAAATCCAACTCATGGGGGATGGAGAAACGCCGTGAAATTTTAGTAAAATAGTCAGAAACATGACGGTTACACTCCGACACTTATCAACTAAAACCAATGCTCCAATGGCCTTTAAATTAAACTTTGTTCCTTACAATTTTGTAGCCAAATGACTTCCCTTGTTCGCCCATCTCGGACGACATTTTAATTTTATTAAAAGCTAAGTGATACACCTTTCTTCGCAAGCTGTTAGAGGAAGCGAGAATAAATGAGCTGCTTAAATTTAATCCTGGCAACTTTCTAGTAGCTAAACAAAATGCTAGCAACCCCGCGTCGTTGCTTAAGGCATCGTAAATTGTTTAAGCCAATACTTTATTATTCTTCGCTTGAGACACGCCCATCGATTAGGCAAATGCCGCTTTAAATTCTGAGGAACTGTAAGAAATGCCTGACAAGAGAAAGTTAGAGAAAGTTACATTGTATAAAAAACTAGCCGTTGCCTGTGGCTTCGTACGCACATATCCCGTTTTTCCCGTTCCCATGTAACTTATATCTAGCCTTCCTCATGAATGTGGCTATCAAATATAAAAATAATTTAGACAGAGAAGTTCCAGAGATTAGCGCGTTCGAACACACTCTTCAGCTTTATTATATCAGTAAAGATATTTATTGTGTGAAAAAGCCGTTTAATAATTTTGCTGTAAGATAATAATTAATTTCAACTTTCTATCACCGGTCTTGAATGTTAAAAGGACCAAAATGAACGAAATTGACATGCGCTACCGAAATGTCACGCCAATTCCAAACAATATTATTTATTTATTCATTCTCACATACGATATTCTGACAATCGTTATTGCTGCTAAAATTACACTTTTTGTATGAAACATAAGTGTTTTTTTTTTCAGTTGTGTTTGCAGCCCTAATCCATTATTCTCAAATACTTGTATGTAAAACAATCTGTTTTCTCATAAATCAAACCATTTAACAAAAGTTACAAGGGAAAAATAAAAATATTTCTAGAAATCTAATCTTGAAATTGTCAAGTAATTCATTTTAGTAAGCTGACTTGTCATGACAAAGGATTTTGTGAAAGAATATTAATCATCTTTTGTCCTTGAGTTTTGTGTAAAAGCCTTCCTAAAAACTGTTGAGATTTTGTTTCTATTTTTGGTAAAGAAAAATTGCTAAGACTACCTCGTTGATCTCTAGTGGTCCCAAAGCGGCTGATGAATATGCCAGGGTGGCTACTAAATTCAAGGCTCACACCTATAATAAGGAACGAGCCCGTAAGAATATTGTAAAAATGCACTTACCTCAAGGATGTTACATTATATGTTCTGTTTGCATATTACAATTTAAAAACAATGGCGCAAATTTCTATTAAAATCATACTAATTCAACTTCCTACTAATATTATTAATGTCAAAGTTTGTGAAAAAGGATGGCTGTGGGCAATAACTAGTGAACGAGCATTTATGAAATTTGACACAAGAATATTAATTATAACCTAGATTAACACATAGAATACCTTTTATCCCGGGAGAATGTTCACGTGGGATGATTTCCAACATTCATGCAGACGAAGCCGCGTGCGGCAACTAGTAATATTTTTCTATGTTTTTATTTTCAGATAAAACCACCAGTCGCAAAATGAAATAGCATTATTTCACAAAAAAATACTAAGTTCAACTCTCCATGGATCTCTGGAAGAGGTTGACTTGTAGTCTAAGTATTCGGTTACCTCCTCAAGATTGAAACATGAGAATCTCATTATTTGTTTAGCTCTCTTTAAGTGCGTACAAAACGAAAAAAAGTTGTTGCCAAGGTAACTTATTTCTAACAGATTTGTTTCTTTTTTAAGTATCTATCTAGTAATCTTTATTGACTTTTTAACTAGGCTTGAGCTATGTTTCTGTTTGAAAGGACGTTTTATGATGTATTGGGTAAAAATTAATATTTTTAAATAGGTAATACCTGCGCAGACAAAATCACGGGTGAAGTGCTAGTCACTAAATATTAGTTGAAAGTCAGTTACATAATCCCAATACAAATTCTCCACTAAAACCCGATTTCAAGCCAAACTAATTATCAATTCGCTATTGCATTAACAGCTTCATAAATTCTTCCTTTGCAATTCCAGTCAGGGCTAATGAATTTACTGCGGTAAAACTCGTTACCATTGCCATAATCACAATTAACATAATAAGCTTTAATTAAGTTCGGTTTAAGTAAACAATTTGTGTTGTGAGTGGGTTTTTACTTTGTGTTAATATTGGAGTCATTAGTTTTGTGTAGTCCTTTGATTGTGAAGCTATTTTGTTTTAGTTGATAATATTTCTAAGGCCTGCTTCTACAAACCTAAATTATTTTTGAAGTTCGAGTTAGTTGCTGATCTGGGGCCATAATGTATGAAATATTTATTATTTAACCTCGTGTTAGTGACTAATGAATTAAAGAGATAATTCTGGTTTGTACAAGCGGGCCTTCATATTTATACTTCTATACAATACTATAAACAATATCCTACTAATATTATAAATGTGAGTTTGTGTGTCTGTAAGTTTGTATGTTTGTGAAAGCAAAAACGGCTGAAGGGATTTGGATGAAATTTGACACACATATAGTAATTTATAATTGTTTTTGTGATTAAATGATTATTTCATCGTGAAAATATAGTGAAATCAAAAAAATATAAATATAAATGTCTTAGGCAAGACAAACCTGAAGTTGAATATTTTTATTAAAACACGTTTGTCTATTTTCATCAGCTTTCTTGTAATCGCATGACGGTGTTAACGACCTTGTCACAATATTTAATAACCTGTCGTGACCTGATGACGTCACGCCTGAGGAAGTGACTTGCCACTTTTGTAATTGAGAACAGTCCATATTGTGAGTAGATCAATTTAACATTATGGTGCAGGGTGCCAAAATAATGTGTTTTTGTACTTTGAAAAAAAAATTGGTAATTGTCTTTTATCATGTCTCTTCTATACTGAGATAAGGGTTTTTTTTATTGTTTGATTTTAATCCCTGAAACTTTTCCTTTCTTTGTCTCTTTCTTATTTTCTATAGCCAGGGTAAAAATCGTGGCGACGGAAGTGAAGCCGCGGGAAATAACTTGTGGAAATAACTAGATTAAAGGCTTTGGTTGTCGGTTGACTCAACCATTTTTAAACTTTGTAGTTTTCAAATTCAATTAACCTTCATAAAACGAAAAAAGTGTCCTTTTTATTTAACTTTCGGTTCAAAGACAAATTAACTCATTTCATTAAAAAGTTAAACTATTCTAGCTTCTAAATGGCTCACTAAAAGTACTATAGTTCTTTATTAAGTAATTCATTTCTGCACAAAATCAAGACTTTAACGTCCAAAGAATCTTTTTCGTGTGTATAAAATAAATACCTTCACGTTCAAAGCTTTTCGCTCGCAATTTGTTATTTTAAACAATCTCGTTTGATAAATTATTCATAATACATCTATGAAAATTAAATGAATTCCTCCATTTGTGAAAATTAAGATTTATGAACTGAAATTTATGGACTGAACGGAAAATTTTGTTAAACGTACAACAAGTTATTGAGGGTATTAATTATTTGCTTATTTTAAATCAACAACCGCTTACTAACATCAATGTTCAAATGAACATATGATTTGAATAATTCAAGTTTACAATGATTTTAGTTAGGTATCGCAAATAAGTCACGAACAAAGAACAAGGCCCATTTGCACCACAAATACCTAATTTCGAATACCTGATTTAAGGTAACTAAATGTGTTTTACTCTTAACATAAACAAAACATAAATATATCTTTATGACATTTATACCATAGAAAGAAAAACGATTACTTAAATTCTTTTAAAATGCCCGAATGTTCAACGCGCAGTGAATATGCTACGAATGGCGTAGCAACTTTCGTAGATCACTGCTACGCCGTATCATAAGTGCAATCCTTTTTGGTCAAAACCACAACGGAGAGTACAAAGAATTTACTTTATTCTGAGTTTTATACCGGCCTGTAATATACTTCTAAAGAAAAAAACACCTAAGCTGCTTATCTTTCCACGCAAGTTGTTACAATCTACCCTCGGAAATTGGGTCAATATCCCTGTTGGTATACGTCAGTAAGGAACATACATAAGCACTATATTCGGATCTTTTGAAGCTCTGTTACTGTCATAGTAGAGAAATTGTTAGCAGCAACAATCCCACCAATTGTTACTATTGTACTGTAGTTTATTATATCGTGATTCTTTTATCATCGTTAATTGAATTAGAAAGGAGAAATAGTCAAAAACTGTTTTGGACGCCATTTTCCAATATGGCGGCACAAGCGGCAAAGAAATCTGTAAAATCACCAATTTTCAAAACTCCGGGAAACTTTCCAGGTAAAATTGCCAAATTACTTGATTATTATAACTACAAAAATTACTTTTGCTTTTCGGTTTTAAAAAAAATATTTCAATTACGTTCCCCACAACTCACAGTTCCATCAGTTACATAAGACCATTGACTATCTACATATATCACACTTACATATATATTATAGCAACATTTTTCATCCCTTCTCAATAAATCTTTGCGACATAAGAGGTACCTACCTAATTTGCTATCAAGAACTCGTCGCTCGTCTAAAGGGACTTTTGACTTCAAAGGGATTTTGTTGTCTACGTTTTTGCTTAAGTGATCTTCAATTATGCATAACATTAGTAATAAATTAAATTCTTCGAGTTTGAGGAAGATTTTTTGGAGATTATGAAACTTTTGCAACATGTTTTATTTTAGGACTTGTACCCATCCTGGTTTTGTCCGGGTTTAAAGCCAATCTACACTAATATTTTAAATGTGAAAGTTACTATGTCTGTTTTTGTAAGTGCGAGTCGGACTCTCACACGAAGGGTTCCGTACCATAGATCGAAAAAACACGTTTCTTGCATGGTAGCCCCCTTTAATTAAATTATATTAATATTATTTGTTGTTATAGCGGCAATAGAAATACACACTCTGAAAATTTAAACTGTCAACCTATTACGGTTCTTGAGATACAGCCCGCTGACAGACAACGGACAGACGACTGACCGGATCTTCATGGGCCGCAGCTAATTAAAAAAAAAAAAAATGTTTCCCTTGCTATTTTCAGTAGAGAGGAGCTCATTACAATATAATTTTCTGTTACAACTAATTTCATGTTTCATTGACGTATATTGTATAAGAGGTAATTAAGCTCTTATAACATAGAAAACGTTTCCGAGAAGCTTAGATATAGCTTATTAGCTGTAAGCCTGTGTAGTGCCGTGTCTGAATCAGGTAGCAGAGAATTATCTTACGTGTACATGTAGTAGTAACTTGTAAGCACAAATTAACATGAAAATGAGAAAATTATGTTTATACAACGAGTAACGGAAATAAAGCCATTCCTGAAAAGGACCATTGTGCTCATTATGAATAACTTTTAGTACCTATGGGACTAATACTGAAATCGCGAAATAAATATCAACTTCCCCATATAAATTGTAGCCCTACTATGACGTGCTAATGCGATCCAATTCCGGTGATGTAAAAGGGATAGTGCTATTCGCTATGTATAGCTCCGTCCCCCTTTTAGAGCGGAATCATGATCGTTTTAAGACTTCATAGTAGGGCCTCTGCGCGCATAACTCGACATAAAGTACTGAATAGCAGATTTCATTCTCGTAATTTCGGGGTTGGTCCCATAGTAAAAGTACAATGACACCTTTGCAGATATTAATTTCATTTATTCCGTTACATGTTGTATAGATATCAATACAAGTTAATTAAAATGATAACTTCTATAATCAAGGTGTAACAGATTTAACACTGAACTTGAACAGGGGTCATTGTACACATCATTATGGATAAATTTGACTTTAGGAACAACCCTGAAATTGCGAGAGAAAATCAGCTGTCAGTACATTTTGTCGAGTCATTCAAAGAAGTATAGGTATAGGTTGATTTTTTTCGCCTAAAATATGTGTTTTAGTGATTGCTGCGCGTTGCAAAGACTTTTAGTTTGCAATAGACAAACTAAAAGCTCATATAAATCAAGATCAATCGCTTAACAAAATCGTCACAAAACCTCTCAAAATAATATTCAAAGACTAGAATCAAAGTAAGAAAGATTCTCCCAAACTTTTGAAGAAGGCGCGAGGCATTTCCAATATCTGCTCGACTGCAATGTATCTCAGTAGTGGCTTGCTTTTATTTGAAAACTTCTCCGTTGTTAGTAAGGAAATATTCTGTAATATTTTAGCTAGTCACGACCCTGTTAAATAGTGCTTTTGAAATACGGTCGGAGTTGGTATTTGCTGCTGGTGTATTAATATTGTAAAACTTTGTGCATTTTTGTAGAAGAAAGTTTTGTTCAGATTTTGAAAATGTATTGTTTTTTTCCTGTAAAAATGTTGTATTCATTACTTAAATTGTAAACAGTTTATAATTTAATGAAAACAAGTTTTATATAATGCTAAATTATTTGGAGAAAAATTGGTTGTCTGTAAAGTCGGTTTACGGACGATAGTTTAACGTGACAACGTCATAACAAAACATTGATGAAATTATCGTAACGTTACAATGAGCGTAACGTTACAATGAGTCATCCTTTTTCGTGCGTGCAGCCGGCGTTCATCGATTTATTAGACGTTGTCACGTCAAAAAGTGATCGACAATTTGCATCGTAGAATTTTTATCCAATAATGCATGTATATACAAGCTAAAATTCAATCCCTAAACAAACGTTAAGTAAAAACTTATAAGTCATAGCTACTTGAAACGTGCCAGTATCGAATCCACTGCCTAGTTACTAAACCCACCAGGTGATCGATTCTGGAAAAAAAGTGAAGTGAGCTGCCATTTGACGCTAGTGATTGACAGCCCACTTTGAGCTCCATTCTCCTAAGAATTAGGCGAGATTATTACAGAAAGCACTAGAGTAGTGCTATTCTACACACTCACCCACTCCTTAAAAGAAGTCATTACCTAGATTTATTACGAGCATCTTAAACGACTTTGAAACGTATGAGTAACACCACAAAAGTCAATTTCTCAAATTAATGGCGATCAATCACTGATCATTGACTCTCCCTCCTGTTTAATAATGCATAGGCCCTATGCCGTTAATGTACGCGATTTGTACGTAAATCCTTCAAGAAATTGGGCTGACTTTGATTCCATGACGGATGTGAAGAATAGGTATTTGATCTTTTAAGGGTTACGTACCCGAAGGGTAATCAACGAAACCCTATTACTAAGCCTCCGCTGTCCGTCCGTCTGTCTGTCTGTCTGCGGGCTGTATCTCAAGGACCGTAATAGATAAACACTTGAAATTTTCACAGAATGTGTATTTGTAGTGCCGCTATAACAGCAAAATTAAATTAAATTAAAAATTAAAGGGGGCTCCCATACAAGAAATGTGTTTTTTCCGGTTCATGATACGTTACCCTTCGTGTGAGAGTCCGACTCGCACTTGGCCGGTTTTTGTTAAAACATACGATTTGCAGGGATGATCAAATCTTACTATTAATATTTACTGTACTTTAATATTACAATAATAGTTAATTAATAATTGTATCATGTTAATAATGTTATCAAAACACAAATTAACAATCATTTTGCAAATTAAATAAACAGAGCAGAACTTTATTAAAAGGCAGTTCTTAATAGCAAATATAGTCGTTTTACTATAACATTCCTAGTTTCTGTTTTTCCTTCGAAATCAAGGCTTTTTTACCCAAACTACTAGTAAATTCGTTGAATTATTAACAGGTCTAACTGTCCCTTCTCAAATCGATGTTTTATGTATTGATGAATTCTCTGAAATATAATAAATATTAATTTACCTACCTATCTTACTCAGGGATTAATATTGATATGGCTGGAAATAATCAAAGTTTACATGGAAATAATTTTATCCGTACCTAATTGTTGTTCTAGTTATCCGCAATTGTTTTGTTGCTGATATCCATCTAATTAGTAGTTTGTTCATTTTATTGAATTATTTTACTGTTTTTGTTTTAAATTTTAAGGAGTTGACCATATTGTTTTATGTAAATGTCGAAATGCTATTAAAAAAAGGTTAAATTATTTCTAATTGTTGATTTAACTTATAAAATTCAAATGTTATTATTATATGGTAAATACTGTATTGGGTATTTTTATGTGTAAATTCAGATACAAAATTACTTGTTTATGAATAAAATTACTATGACTATGTTATTTTCTGCCTTCTACTTAGTAATTATTAAACAAGACAATGCTATTTGTTAGATTGGTAAACTTAAATAAATAAAGAGCTTCTAGTAAAATGAAAAATATATTATTTTTTACGTCTGTGTTTTTTTTTTAAACTTTGTTCCACACTAGGAATTTCTCCTGTATTGTGGGTGTGTTTACATACACAAACAGACATATAAATAGGCCGGCCATCGGCTGTAGATCATACAAATATTTGTTCCGTGCAGGAATCAAATCAAATCCACAACCACTGCGCCAACCATGTCGTCAATTATTCTAAATATTTCGTAAGTTTTGTCGTCATTTTAATTTATAAACGGGCTCTGGTTTTTCCACTCAACTATGTAAAACAAAATAAAAGTAAACAACACATACTTCACAAACATTTAAAAAGTAGCAAATGAAATACTCCCGAGAACCACAATCTCAAGAACAATTATTTACACGCAATCAGAATTAAATGCATTTACACGTTAACATAGTTATTGCCATACAGAACTGTACCAACTTCTCACAAACTTACAACGAACGTTAAACCATTCTAAATCAGACTCTATTGCCTACAAAACAAAGGTAACACACGCTGCAAGATTAGTTTGGTGTTTGGAACTCCCAGAGGAGCAATCGAAAATAGCCTCTAAACCGATGCAGTAAGGTCGTTCAAATATCATCAATTAAATTGTGCTAACGATGATTGCACTGCAGTGTAATATGCCATTACACGAGGTTGAATAATTAAAGTGTATTTATGTCCGAACGATTACACCTTCCCCTGCAATGTATGTGCAATTTGTGATGAGAGGTGACGATATATTGGTGCTTTATCATCATTGCTGGTTGGGATTTCCTCTACTGAAATGGTTATCTGTTATGCATATGTGTCATTTAAATGCTGTTTTTCGTCTCATAACACTGCGGAAACTTGCGCCTAGTTCTTGAAGAGGTACGCAGAAACTACTAGAACTAGACCTTCCGTTTTGTCTACTCCAGTTTAAATTCACTTCATGTTTTTTCTTTGGCTTGTAAAAAAAATATTTATGTTACCAAACAGCAACGTGTTGACGTTGTCCATAATCGGAAGGAAGATTGGGACCTTTTTGAAACAAATACGCCATTTTTCTTTCTCTTTTTAAGCACTTTCTTTCAAACTAGGTAGGTATGTACTCGGGTGTAAGCGTTGAACCTAAATCTCGGGAGTTAAACACGCTGAACAATAAACATTTAAGTAAAGTGCAGACAGTACTACTCACAAACGTAACGAGCATTCCTACTTCTTCACGCAGTATGCACTTTTCACCCACATATAAAATATAAAATCTCGCGAGATATCTCAGAAGTACCAGTAAAACTTCTCTCGTACTTTTTGAGAATATTCCAATGACATAATGATATTCCATGAATGAAGTTTCAAAGTATTTTTGTTAAATATTGGATGAGAGAGGTCCGAATCGACGGTCTGTACCCTATTTGACCCTTCAAATCGGTTCGGCCAAAGCCGAGGTCTAAAAAACGCTATCTCCCGACCGGTAACGGGGTCCTCAACATTTTATCAAACCCTTACGTATGTTTTGGATATATTTACACAGAAATATAGTTGTGTTTTTCTGGTATGAAGTATTTATGTGATTTTCAAGTATACCCATAGGAGAATGTTCGCTGCTTACATTAAAATTCCCCGAATAGATGAAGCTTAAAACTTTAGTACCAATTAAATCCCTCAAAGTTTTAATTCACGAGACTTCTATTTACTGTAAGGAAAATATAAAAGTCTATCTCACTTTTTAGTACGCTCGATATTTGCAGAGTTCTGCACACGCTATAAAGAACGTGAACATAATTTACCCCTCTTCAAATGCGGCAGGTAATAAAGTACCACCATTTTCTTTTATGCACTGTCCTGAAAACGGAGCCTTCTTACTCACGGTACAGCATTTGTTTGCTGAGGAATTAAAACTTTATGGCCCTCCCTCTTGAGCACAATAACAGTGACAAAAGCAACGTCAAATGTGTATTGCGTTCCTGCAACGAACTCGAGAAATACAACTCCAGAATTGACCCCTTGGAAGCAATAAAAGATATTTTGTATTCTCCAGCGTTAGCGCGATTAAGATCATTCCGTTTGCAACTCCTGCTCACAAAGTTAATATCATAAGGAGAGAGAGAGCTCTTTGCTGTAATTCAAGTGCTGAGCAAAATGAGAATCTCATCAACCCCAGCGGGTTTAAGCCGTTTTTTGCGCACAAAACTAGTTTGTGTGCTGCCTTTTTAAAAACACACATTTTTGTAAAAAAACTTATGCCTACGTAATATTTTTCTACCTAAATATAATACTACTCACCCCGAAAATGTGTAGATACTTTAGTGTTCTGTATTAAAATTGGACTTCTTGGTTTGAATTTTATTTACGTCACCGGAAAATTGCAGACTCCGTAAGAATATTATAATTTTTTATTAGAGTATTATATCTCGACTTATTATGAAAAACTCGTTTTGTATACAATAAATCACGTCCAAATTCAATAGTTTCCAATATATCCGTGTCTTATTAAGAAAAAATAGTTTACAATTTCACGCGATATTTTACAAACTTACGGTGTTTGCAGTTTTTCGGTGACATTTACATTATTTTTTAAGTTTGTCATCTTTTGTCGTCAGTTAAATAATTCAATATTTTAGCACTATTTTCCGTTCTAAATTAAACAGTAACAGCTGTTCGGGTAAAGTGGCATCAAACGACCACTCAAAGATTTATTTGTTAAAAAACCACATAAAACATCTTATTTACTAAAAGATCGTAATCTTAAATGTCTCTCAAGTAAACTCAGTTACGCCTAACAATAAAATCTGTTCGCAACTAAAAACTTGGTTTATTGTGCTGTTAACTTTACTGTGCGTTAAGTTTAAATGAAAAAGTTACTCTAACAAAGATGTAATCTGACTTTTAAATCGTGACACTACATGATTTAAGCTGTTACTTTAGAATGTGCTGGAGAAGATTTATATTAAGAACATTTATTATTTGTAAAACGCATTGAAGCGTTTTATTCTGCGTCAGTTAGTTGCATAGAAGGTTTTTTGGGATTTATCTTGACTTCATAGAAGTTGATGTCTTGATATATAATATAATCTTAATACAACCATGCCCATGTATATAACGGGGCTCTTGGCTAAAGTCCAAAAATATTACAGAATGTTTTAAAGAAAAAAAAAGAAAATATGTTTATGTGCGTGTGTGTTTGTTTTATATTCTAAGTAAGTACCTGGATGCCCGGTTTTTTTTGGTAAACTTTTTCTAAAAATGAAACCTAGCTAGATCCATTTATCGCCTCCGAAACCCCCTGCATACTAAATTTCATGAACATCGTTGAAGCCGTTTCCGAGATTGAGATTATTTTTATACAAGAATTGCTAATTTAAAGGTATAAGATAAGATATAATGCAATCAACTTTGCACTCGAATTTGATATGTTACCAGATTTTTTCGGAATATGGTACTAGATCAGGCGATAGGTACTTACGCTACTATACTTCGCTAAAGAAATACCCTAAATCCAAAAAAAAAAAAACGATACAAAAACATCAGACACGAGTCGTTTATCGTAATATATTTGTTACTGAAGTTAAAATACCTCGAACCGCCTCCTTTACTCGGAAATATCCGAATTTCCTAAACCTAGGTCCAAGGACTTTAGCTAAACATCGATAACTCTGTCGAACCGAAACTTTTATAGATGGGCTATAAATCTTTATGATCACTAAAGAAAAAGGCCTTGGACCGATGAGCCCCGCTACTATGACAACTCATTGCCATCACGATAGTGTCGTAAAAAGAGATAGTCCTATTCATCCTGTATAGCTCCATCACTCTCTTACACAGGAATCATGATGGCATTGACTCATCATAGTAGGGGGGCAGGGCCTCAGATCCGTCAAAAAGTTTACAAGATTAAGTAATTTAAGGCGAAACTTCTTCATATCTTTTTCTGAATATTTTTTTGTGAAGCTTATCAAAGGTGTGGGTTTTTAATTTAGATGAAGTTTATTTGAGGTTAATGACCTTGAAACTTGAAAGTTCGAAGTTTGATTTGAAGTGGAGATTGTTATTTTTGTTCCTCGTGTCTTGAATGAGTCTATTTATCTGTGACTTCAAAGATGTAATTGGCAATTCTTTTGTTTGTGCTAATGAGCTGATACACGTGTATCAGAAAGACAGCTTATCTAGCTGTAATCTCAGCGATTTCTTATCTATATCTAAACTACCAATCAGTTTTACTGCTATGCAAATTGTAATAACTCAATATCAGGACACGTTCACTTTACTATCATGCTCTCACAGTTTGTAGGTACAGTCAGCGACTAAAAATTATTAAATTTTGGTTTTCGAAATTTATATTTCGAGCACTAATTTACTTAGTTCAAATCGAAACAGAAGTAGCATCTTTCACTACCTCATGAAAACTAAAAAAAAACAACTATCTTAACGAATCGGTGCTACTATGTACCTATATGAAAAGCCAATATAATTTTATGTTATTTTAAATAATACATATGAAAAGTAGCAATTTTAACTTTTGTCGTTGACCGTACTATCGCAGTGCAAATGCATAAATTGTTTGCATTCGTGATGAAAGCAATTCTGTGGACTGCTGGCTTTATATTTCAGAAAAGCACTCAAGTTTTATGTGATAGTAGAACAGTGTTCGAGATTCCGATATATATTAGTTTGAGTATCCGTTTGCCGTAACTTTTGCATTAAAGGTTCGGAATTGAGAATATAATCCGGTGTTTGCACCTACCTTTTATGGGGAATGTTTGGTTCCGTTTTAGAAGTACTGGTTTTAGTCAATAACATACGTCACTATCATAGTTCTAAAATACCTTAAGTTAGGTATGATAGCGTCTTTTGAAAACGTGTTTTTTTGTACTCTTTCAACATTTCACATTCTTATGTTAAAACATTTTTGCTCATCATTAACTGTATGAAAAAAAAATCTCATAACATTTCCCAATTTTTAAAACAAGCCTAATAAAAAGGCACCACATTTAATATAATCCCAGCCATCACTCTAATTCTACCTTGGATTCACTTCCTGTCATGAATAACGCATCGCAGTACATTATCAAAGCTTTGGCACATTCAATTGCCACCTCCATTGACATTTACATTTTGCACGGTCTCAATTTTAAATTTCGAACGTGAGAAACCTAGAAGTTTCCTTTTCGAGGCAAGCAAAAAGTTCTTATTCACCCAAAATAAAAAGATAAGAACCGTTTTATTTTTTGTGCCAAAATTGTCAAAGGCGTGCTGTGTTGGTTTTCTTTGATAGTTTTTGTATAGGTTTAAGATAGCTATGCCTTCGGGGTTTACAAAAACAGAAGCTAATTTATTCAATATCTTTTACGAAAGACATCGTTATTATTTCAACAAGACATTGAAGTTGTTTCAGTTTCTCATAATAAACTAGAAAATACAAGGAAAAAGGATCATAAAATTACCTATTACGTCTACACCTACGAGTATATCCTGCTATTGAGATAGAATACCTTTATCCAGAACTTTGACAAGTAAAAAATGTTCTAGGAAAACTAATAACGTTCACAAACACATAATAACTGAACAAAACTTGTTCAACTGCTCAAAAACTGTCAACTTAACAACAATATGAGATTTTTTATTACTATTATAGTCATAAAAAAATAAACTAATACCAATCCAGATGCCATCTTTCAACAATAACACATTATTGCAGAAGACAAAATCGAACAGTCCCAATGTTTGATACACCTGAACATTGTACAAGTTAAGTTATCCTTACTACTACGTACTAGTTGCAACTGACAACATACTTAGTAATAATGTGCTGATGTTGTTGTGCAATGTGTAACAACAACAACTTAGTTGAACAACAATTTAATTTATGGTTAGAAGTGCTTAGAAACAACCGCTCGATTCAACATTGTGCATTACAACAATATTTATACAACATTATTCATGGGTATGTTATATTCAAAAGATGTGCTTGACTTTCAAATTTAAATATACTGCTGACATGTTTGAAAAAGTTTATCTTTCGAAGTATTTATCCGATTATAAAATTTCTTTGCCGAGTTTTGCCCAGTCTCATATATTGTTTGATGTGTCTTGAAAAAAAAAAAACTTATTTTTAACTCCGAATAAATTGCTAAACCGTGGCCATTATGTATGAAATATTTGTATTTTAACCTCGTGTTAGCAAGCCTCGTGTTATTTGGTGCACGTGATCTATGATAAGGGTTGTCAAGGATTATCAGAAGGATGTCGTACATGAAAACCATTCGAATTCAAGTCAAATCATTAAACAGTTTGTGAATACGAACGCTCTGAGGATCTAAATGGAAATAATTATTGGAACACTTTTCTCTCATGGAGTAAAATGGTAAATAGCTACAACTTTTCCCCATTTATCTCCGAGGGTGTCTGTATGGTTGAGTTATGATTTAGGTATGTGATCCGAGTAGGAAGCTCCTCACCAAAATATAGAGCTTCTAAACGTTTTAGTGCAGCACAGCTCCATTTACTTGCAATATCAGTGGCAGAAATTACACCGCAGCGAGCGCTCATGTTTACGTGACATTTATTCTAAACACTTGCTCGTAACATAAGTTAATTTAGCGAATATGCATTACCGGATATGTGTGCAGAATATTTTAGATAAAACTGAGCACGTGTGGTTTGGAAAGTAAATACTGTGGTAAATCATGATGCTTGTACACTTTAATATTAGAAGATATAGAAAATCATAAAAGGATAGCATTATTTTATATAGTCATATGTATATGGCTATACACTGATTGAACACCCTGAATTTCCTTTATGACTGACTCGCTAGCCCAAATATCCCTCACACACCATTTCATCTTGTAATTACGACGCAGATCCGACCGAAATAATTCATGAGTCCCTGGCGCTGTATTTGTCAACGTATCTCTCATATTATGAGCCGACAACGTCCTAATGGTACGAAGTATGACTAACGAAGTCTGCATCTGACAAACCCAACCGAAATACAGGAGGAAATAAACTTATGTTAATGTTCCCACAAAAAAAGTTACGAAACAAAAATGTTTCATTCAGTCCGCAGATTAAATTCAGCCCTTGTGGTTTAAAATGAAATGCTCACTGTTTGTATTCACAGTTAATAATGCTACTTATTTTTCACCTCGCAGAACTAACGTAACACACTTTCAAATAACGAAATTCGCGGCGACACGTGTTTAGGGAACAAATAGCGCTCATTTGTAACGCCCGCATTTAGAAATAAAATGTTTTATTTATCGCTTCGGTGTAAGTGGCGGTCATTTAAGTGTTTGTTTAAACTTAGGTTGCAGGATACTGTTGCTAAATTATATTGTGCACGTATCCGTTGGAATTTCGGATGCTTACGTACTAAATTCTGAACTAAAGTGCCCGGGAATTTGTGCTCGAAATACCTGTTTGAATAGCTACCGAAATTCGGGCAATAATGTTTTGCGTCTTGTCGGATCACATAACGTATTAGTTTCAAATCCTGTCAAGGGTACATTGTGTGCAAGAACGTGCTTATATTTTACGCTGTGGTGGGTATATTATTATAGGAAGCTTGTTATATATGTATGTATCTAGCACTAAAATTAAGGCAGACAGTGTGCAAGAAAAACAAACATTATTTTTATTTTTTCCTTGTTCTTACTATGTTTGTATGGGCCCGACATGATTAAACTGTCAGGGAACTGACGAATGCGGGACGAGTGATCTTTATCGCCGTTTACGACGAGAACATGACGAAAATGTACGAAATCCCTAATGTTACACACAATGTTTACTGTGCAACTCTGTTTACTTTTGTGGGAGAGAATCAGCCGGTTTATTCTGTTATCATCTCACCGTGAAAACTTTGGTGAAGTGTGCACGAAGTGAGCTATCATTTCGTCTTGGTTGTATTGATTAACAGCACACTTCACGATCACTTCACCTAAGTTTATACGTCGAGTTTTTTTACGGAATAGCACCTCAGGATTTTGATCTTTAACTAGTTAAAACCCCGTCAGTGATAGCGTGACGGTTAAAGTTGAAATGGGAAAAGAAAACGTATTGAACCCAAAATATCATGTGATAAGTGAAAGAATAACAGCCGCACGGGTCTATCTTCAAGGTTAAGCAAGGCTTGCCAAGGTTGGTCTGTGGATGGGTGACTATCTTACCGAGTTTCCTCAATGTCTCGGAAAGCACGTTAAGCCGTTGGGCCCGGTTGTCATTTGTAGATCTTTGGCAATCGTTACATTGGATTGATAACGATAAGCATGTTTTTGTGTTTAGACCGAATGCAATCCGTTCTTGAATTTAAAGAAAAGTACTGTTATTTATATCCTGTCCATGCAAGAATAACTATCTCCAAACAGAAGTTACAGCGCGCAGCGTCAAGATCGTACGAGTACCTTAGCTTATGCTGTGTCCGAGATTGAGAATAAAAAATGCAGTAAATTTGGACGAACTAAACTTATACCTATGTAATATACCCACTAAGTGATTGTGATTCTACAAATCTATCTACTACTTTAAGTAAAAATAACCGGTCTGTTTCACCACCAACGATTGAGTTCCCGTTAATTTACTTGGCAGAAAATTCCATGCAAATGATGTAGGTACCATTTCGAATTTATTCGGTGATTAGTGGCCACTAGGAGGTTGTGAAACAGGCCGTAACTGTTTGACAATCAAACGGTAACCGTTTGAAGTGCAACTAAACGTTTGACTCATGATACAAATAGGTCAATTTGCAACACAAAAAGTAAACATCGATGCTCCAACAAAAAAAAACGCAACCCAACAAAATGCATTATTCTACAACTAAAAGTCGAATTCATTTCGCATTCATAATTCAGGTACACAATCGAGACCACAATCCCTGCTTCCACTATACATTGGAGACAAAAACCTTTCTGAATGGGATCCATGCAATAATATCGTGAATATTCTTTTGTACAGAACTCATTTCGAGTGGAGTATAGACCTGTCTGCTAGTGAAAGCCACGTAATAATATTTCATGTTATTGTTATAGAATAGCTGGTAAATTACGTTTCCTAGTATATGAGTGGATTTGTGTTTATGTAAACAATGCAATTATTGTGGTATTTGCAATGCTATTGCGTTGAGATGAATAATTTGATAACGTGTGAATCAATTGCTAAACATAGTGAACAAGAAGTAAGGCGACAATTTATAGACATCTTTTAATTGATTGCCGTGATGTTTTACTATACTTTAGCTTCAAATTGTTTTTCATGTGACAATTTTATTGTAATTATTATGTACCTAGCGAATATTCTACACAATGTTTATTGTTTGAATAAATAAAATAAATATGAAATTTTGAGGTGAACATTAAAAAAAATACATGGAGATATTTGTATATATAGGTATTTAAAATAACAATGCTTGATGTGAAAAAAACGGTAAATTAACATAGTCTTTAAAATTACTGTAGTCAACAGTACTGCTAAGTAAAAACGTTATAGTTTGCTCAGGTAAATATTATAAGAACCTATGTATATAAATAGCCTTAGTATTGAGGGTCCATAAATAAAAATCCTGACCCCGATTGGCTTTTCTAAGAAAAGCTAAGAAATCAAGTTCGGGACGTTTACCCCTTGAGTAAAAGAATTGTCGTTTTAGATAGGTATCGTAAAAACAGAAACTAACTCTTCCCTAAGTTTTGGGTCCGCAACAATGTCCAATAAGGTTCGTAACTACTATTGTATTCTAGATTGATTGATATTATTGTAGGTAGTACATATCACAATACATATCACATTCAGCATTTGTCAAATTTAGCTCACTGACCCACGAACTCTGAAAGCCCATTCAATTTCATCGTTGTCAACCAATCATCGTCAGGATATAACCGGTCTGTTTCACCACCAACGATCGGTTTCGTTCGGCTTGTCGAGGTCGGTCCATCAATGGGTGACCATCTTAACATACCGAGACTCCTCTGTGCCTCGGAAAGCTCGTCAAGTCGTTTGTCCCAGCTGTGATTTGAACATCTTTGATAGTCGTTACGGATAGTCGGAAGCTAGAAAATCTGACACAAGTCTTGCCAAGGGGTGTCGTATTATACGGTTGTGAAGGACAATGCGCTCCACTTCCCAACATAGTTGGAAAATGGCTGGGCATATTTTAAGTAAGAAAACAAAATTGGATTTCGACATCTATTTCTATTATGTTCGTGCCCACTAGAGGTGAACAGAACCACTAAACCATCGTTCCTCAGACTAAACAGTACTAATAAAACAAACAGTTAAACATGCAACAATATCGTATTAATTCAAGTGAAAACAACAAGTTACCGGCAGACACCGGGCATCAACAAAGTGTGCATTCAACCGGAAGCAAGCAAACATCTCCGTTGGAAAGGTATGGAATCAAACCTCAAGATTGTTTATAGTTTAGAGGCTACACTAACTTCAATATGCTTGTTTATGGGTTAGGCTTTATCTTTGCTAATAAACACACAACTAGTTTACAAAGAGGTACGCGCCGGTGAGCGAAGGTGTTAATTTTATAGTTTGATAAAACAGCCGGTCATTTCTGTAAACATGTTGATGTAAAGGCTTGGGTGACAGCTCACCTTGTGATCACTTCACCTAAGCCTTCACTTCGATATGTTTATAGAATCGACCGGCTGAATACAATCTCATGGTAGACTGAACAATGTTCCCAGATCATCATCTGCCTAGCCTTATCCCAACTATATTGGGGTCGGCTTCCAGTCAAACCGGATTCAGCTGAATACCAGTACTTTACGTGGAACGGCTGCCTACCAGATCTTCATATCCCAATAACTGGGTAACACCGTACTCCTTGGTAAGTCTGGTGTCAGATTTTCTGGCTTCTGACTAACCGTAACGACTGCCAAAGATCTACAAATGACAGCCGCGATCAACGGCTTAACGTGCTTTCCAAAGCCCGGAGGAGTCTCAGTACGTTAAGATGATCACCCATCCACAGAGAAACCTCGAAAAGCGTTGCTTAACCTTGAATGTCGACCCGTGCGGCTGTAATTATTTAGCTCGAGCTCCTCTGAAGAATGTTTGCAGATATCGGACTCAATATCAAGCTTACAGATAATTTTGTCAATGCCATACTGGTTTGAGAGTAAGAAATAACAAAAATAAAAGTAGGTTAGTCTGTTTCTGAACAGATAATTCCAAATAACCGATCTGGGAATCAAAAGCACGACCTCACATTTTTCCAAAACAAATTCTGACCTCAAGATCAACAAAACAGTTGCAATTCAAAACCAATATTATCCAGTCCGAAGACATACCCGAATAAGGAACCCATTTGAGTATGACGCCAAGATATAAGACGGACCATATGTAGGGCACATTGTCATAATACATGAGGTGAAACAATAGGAATAAAGGACAAGACGTATAATAAGGATTCAGGACGCACACTGGAGATCGCTCTCTGAAGGAATTCAGGGAGCATACGTCACATCGTTCGTATAATAATGTATGACAACTTATATCCTGGTCATGTCATGAAATTTCCTTGAGATATTGTCTTGATAGTTAGATGTTATTGGTTGTCAGAAGTTAGATAAATCTAATAAAAATCGAAACTAGTCCAAGGGGTATTGTGTTACCCAGTTACTGGGACCAAAATAACGCTGCATGTAAAACATCTATTTAAAAGCCAACCCAAACATAGTTGAGTCATGTCAAGGTAAGAGAATAAGTGTCATATTACCCGGCTCAAAAACTGAGAGACTGATACTTTCATGAGAAACAAAGTACATAGTAAGATCTGCAAAGTTTAGTTTTTACTCTTAGCATATTTTCTACATTACTTTCACTGTTAAAATGTTTATTATTGTTTTGTTTCCATGTTGTCGTTGTCAGTCAGTCGGGCGTCATGCCACAGACAACTGCTGAACTGTGTCCTGTTTTGTCTGTGGTGTGACCAGAGACACGTTTTAATTAATGTCCGGTTCTAACATGGGCTGATAGTGATGCGCTTTTTTTTAATTTTTTTTTTTATATAACTGTAGTTGATATTTTTTTTTAGTTTTTAGTGTTTCTGTTCGTTTTTTCCGGCAGAATAAACAGATTTTCTTTCTTTCTTAGATGCTGATAGTTATTTACTCATAGATCCTGACGTCTGCAATATACAATTTAAGCGTTTGAGAGCGAGAACACTGGTCTAAACTTACAATAATTATGAATACTATGTACCAAGAGGGGAGTTGCGATGGAAGTTGCTAAGTAAAATATTCATTTTCATCTAAATCTGAATCAAATTAAAACTATGAAAATAAATTCATCTGCACGTAGCAGATGAAATTAATTCATCTCTTACAGAAAATCGCAATCTGAAACATTCATGTATCTTCAAACGTCACAAAATCTTTCGAAATTCACGTCTTCCTCAATAAACGTTCCCGACAAATACACCAAGGATAATTTCACAGAAGGAAAGTACCTTTAATGTATCGTTGGTATTACGGGAACCGTGTTGGCAATGTCTATTCTCGAATCCCTGAAGAATGCTGACGGTAGAATGAACACAACGCGTTACAAATCGACCTCTATAAAACGAATTTATTTGAGACAGTGCAGCGGCACACCAGTCGAAAATTCGGCTTCTATTAGCCTTCTTTCTAGATTACCCAACAACCACTCATAAGGCGGAAATTGCGTCACGTTTTTGCGTATCTAGGTCAAAATTATAGTTTGAACGTAAAAAAAATCGACCATTACAATGCATTTTGGAGATGGCGAAGTTTTCATACTTATACATGTAAACTTCACAATCATCATCTTCCTGCCCTTATCCCATGTTAATTGGGGTCGGCGCGTTTGATACATTTAAACTTAAACAGTCATAATATAAACAGTCATTATCAAACGACACCTTCAAAAAGCGAGCATATTACAAAGCATATTACAAATTAGAAGATTACATTCAGGATAAGAATGCTTGGAAACATGCTGGTCCTGCTCCATAGGACAATCAAGGGTGTAGACAAACTCAAACTGGTTGATTTATGAATTAACTTTATAGATAAGTATACTGTTTCTTTTTTGTGTTTTTATTTTCTGTTTAATTAATGGTTATTAAGATAATCTGTAAATATGTGAGTACCATTTACCTATTTTTTTTTTATAAAAGGAATAAGTACCTCTGCTGGTTATACTTTGTTCTTATAAGTAGCAACTCTGGGTGTATCGTCCTCACATAATATTAAATTAATTTTTGTATACCAAATTTTGTAAATCATTATTTGAAAAGAGTAACTATGGAGTTTCTTGTCCGTTCTTCTCCATAAGAATCTACCTTTCCGAATGGACAGTAGAGTCACTTTATTAATATATTTTACTGAACTGTAAATGCTGACGTTCAAAAGTGCCGTTTAATGGCCTAATTGAAATAAACGTTTTTGACTTTGACTTTGACTAAAAAATTAAAGTTGTGCTGTAACTGTTAATGTTCGGCTGTAACGGTATGCTGTTTAAATCTACTTACTTATACACTCTACTCTACCACTCTCTCTCTCTCTCTATCTACTTACTTTACAGGCCGAAAGTACCTAATTTTTAAATTAAATCACACGGAATTATCGACAGTGTGTTCCTAGACTAAAAATTAAATCGATCGATACAGGACGAGTGAAATTAACGATTTTTATCCAAAGCTCTTTATCGAGACCCGTGTCGTTGTTGAGCGAAACATTTAATCTCTTACACGTTGTTTTAGTCTTTCTTTGGCTAAACTTGTGTTTCTTAACTTTGAGGGATTATGACGCGATTGACTTTGTGACAAAAAGATCAACTCGATTGTATTGTAGCCTGGCGAATTCGTGCTAAAGTAACTGTAGCAAATTAGGTATACAAGCTGCTGAGGAGCACAGTAAGGTGTAAAACATATTGTTTCACGTAAACTCACGTCTTTTTCTTATGAGGTTAAGCAGAAACTACTCGCGATTCCTATATGTTCTTTTATGCAACTCACAATAAAACAAACTATTAAACAAATCATATCCTTGCCCACTTAGCACAAAGCGTTGAAATCTTAAAATCTCACCCACTATAATCTATTAAGAACTATAAAGAAAAACCATTTACTACCAATTCACGACGCCTGAAGAAACGACCTCTCACCCGGCCGAATCTGCCGAGTGCCCACTAATTATGACCCATTATTTATTCAACGGGGCATTTTCCGCAATCAGCCAGCCCTTTCACCTAAATACGGCAGAAAAGAACGATGAATTGTTTACATTATTGTATGTGACGTAAAGAGGTTTATACTTTTTCTGTTTGATGTTGACATCGGAAAGTAATTTGTTTTACAGTGGCTCAACTTTTCTGTCTCGCAGTGTAATTGCGAACGTAAATCACAAACGTAATATGATTTTTTTTTGTGATTTGTTCGATAACGTTCTTTGATTTTCAATAATTTGTCTTTTTGGTACAGATTGGATTAAACATAGATTTCAAGAAGAAAAATGCTTAGCCGAAATATAAGCTGAAAAATGTAGTTAATGCGAAAATTATGCCATCAATAAATGCATCATAGTAGCCACTATTCCTACGGAATATGCTTTAAACGGATTATGATTTATGCTAACTAAAATTTTGCTTCGGTCTAAGACTTCCTGGCTTCTCTTATTTTCTTCAAAAACGTCATGTGCCCGTTATTCAACATACTTCCTTCTATAATGAATAAACTTTCCAACCAAGAAGACAGTAGCTCAAGAAGTATTTTCAAACAACAAAGTAACAGTAAACAAAGCTTTGCGAAGAAACAATATTCTACCACAAAAGGTCTGCTGAGAGAAAAACGTTTACATTTTTAATTAAATTAAAACGAACATCGTTACTGTATGTAGGTTAAATTCTTTAACTGGTCAACAGGCAATAACAGCATTTAAAACTCTAGTTAAAGTTGCACAATGGTTACAACATGAATGAGTTATCTACATAGAAGAATAGAAATAGTGTATTTGAATATTCAAAGTTACAAGGAAACGTCAATGGAGAGAGAGAAACTCATGACACAATAATAACAACCGCATGAGTCGAGTTTCTACCAGGGTTGCCAGGGCCCTAGAACGCAAAGTATTAGGAGGAACACGTATGGGTTTCTTACGTATGGTATGGGTAAATCTGACACTCCCTTCCGCTCCAGCCAGAGCGGACAATTAACGTAATGTTCATTTACGCAAAATGCCAAAATGTCCCTTACGTTAATTGATATTTCCGGTATCGATATAAACAGTAAATTAATTTAACAATACTATGTTACAGTTAACCTAGTCTCTCACAACAAACAATTCCAAAAAATAATACAAAAAGAAAAACCTAGGTCCAGTTAGGAAAGCTCTCTCTATTATCCTATTGCAATTAATCCCGTCAGTCCGCTAACTCCTTTGCCAATAAACGGAGTTCCGTAGCAAAACTGTAAAACCCTTTTTACGGCAGCGCGTCGCAACGGCTTAGCTAAGTGCTGATAAGGCGAAAGATTAACTTTTAGATCGTTAGAATGTTTTTCTTTGTAACATTTTAAATGAGAAGTTATCCAAGGGAGCCGCTTTAGATAATGTTGTTATTTGGGAAGTTTAATCGAGAGAACGATTAGGAAACGATGGGTTTGTGAGAATGTGTACTATTTTTGTTTCTATTCCATACTGAAGAAGTAACTTCCTTCATGGATAACATTTTTAGCTGTCATACAGGATCTTATAACACTGAAAAAAATGTGTCTACAACTGTGTCTACAACTGTGTCTACAACTGTGTCTACAAACTGTGTCTACAACTCTTTCGATTTATTTTTATAAATGTATTCTTATAATTTAAGAATAAATTTATTCTTATAATTTAAGAATAAATTTATTTTTATTTTTTAAGAATAAATTTATTTTTATTTTTTAAGAATAAATTTTAATAAATTTATTCTTATTCTTACTGAAAATAAAATCGAAAGAGTTACACACACAGGTTCACAGTTTAACAATAAACACATTTTTATTTATCCTACTATATACCCACAACTCTAGGCAAACAATCCTTTCTAACAGTGGTTTTCAACATTTCACGTGCCTATACTTTTACAAAGATCACTAGAAGTGACGTCACATGCAGGTTTAAGCGCTGAATCCCAACGATGAAGATTCAAAAAATCAAAGCATTTGAATGGGCGTAAAGCACGTATGTATGTATGTATATGTCACCGTATAATTGCAAACACCGTAAGATTGTAATTTATCGCGTGAAAATGTAAACTCATTTTTCTCGATAAGATACGGATGGATAGGAAACTGTTTAATTTGGATGGGATTTATTCTATTCAAAATGATCTGTTCACTATTCGAGAAATGATAATCCAATAAAGATTTATTAGAATCTTATGTAATTTGCAATTATACGGTGACATATAAAATTACACTACATATAAAAATACTTAAAGATATAGGTTAAAAGTTCAAAGTTTCTCTAACAATAAACCCACTATCATTCGCGTAATTCCACGCAAACATCCCATCCTACCAGGGGCTGTCAACATTTCACGTATTCCCATACAAAGTTCACGTAACGTGACGTCACATGCCAGCTTACATAAATCGTGGGCGCTGATTTATATCGGACACCGGTAAAGTCATGTCGTGTCACAGTGTAAAAAAATATATAAAAAGAAAGTGTTCGCTTTGTTGACTAAATCACAACACACTGGATGGATGTGGCTCGTTTTTTGTTTGGGTTAATGTAGTCTGTGACACTTTAGCTGTCTAGTTTGCCTTTATGAATAGCGATTATATCTTTCTTATAGATAAATTTGTATTGAACTGGTTATGGCTTGATCTTTTGGAAAAAGCGATTGGCAGTCCAATTGCTTTTTCCAAAAGATCAGTTGGCGTCAAGATTTTTTTTGTACAAGAGAATCCATTTTTTTTACTTCGGTTGTAATATTATCACTTTGTAAATTGACATGTCAAACATGGTATGTTTGACGTGTCAATTTGCTGTGATGATGTACATCTTTCTTTTGCTATTTTTTATGGACATCAAAATACGATTAAATTAACTGTTCCGATCTGCCAAAATGTAATATTTAGTGAAGTAAACAATATTGTGACACAATTAAGAAACCGATCCTTTACACAAATTTATTTATTGTCACCTCAAATGTAGCCCAACCGTCTGAAAACACCCTTTGAAGTCATCTCCGTGAATATCAAAGTGATTTTACCCTCTCATTTTGCTGATCCCCGATGAGGGAAGCCTATTCATAGTGTTAAGTCATTAATACGTTAATTATGATTCCCATTAAATTATATATTATGGCTGCTAATGGTTACCAGAATGGGTTTCTCAGCTAGTTGGCAGTAAAATAGGTAGTCATTGAAATTACCTTTATTGAAGTCGGGGAAAAACGGGTCATTTTACAAGTGGGGAGTTTGTTGCGCCATTTTCAGTCATCCCAGCTAACCCACTAGGAAGTGGTGACGGGCGGGCGTTTTGGGGGACTTTCTTTATGTAGAACTTTGACATTCAAAAAGTACTGGCACTCAGCCTAATTTCAATAAATGACTTTTAATAGTGATTTTGGTGCAAAAGAGATTTTAATATGAAACTGTTGCATCCATTCTAGAAGAATGGATGTCAAGAGAAGAGGTACTTTGTTCACGTTTTGTTAAATTTTAATCAAGAAATTGCCTGAAGAGAAGTGGTCACAATCAGGTAGTCCGCTACTTAAACAAACATTCAATGTTATGTAAAAAAAATAGTATTGTCAATGATATCGAAATAGGGACGTCTGTTTGTATATTATACGTTTACATTACAAAATTGTCAGCCACACGTAAATCATCGCTTTTTTAGAACCTGGAAAGAAAAAGAATGCCGACAACCTAGCAAGTATTCCCATCTTTATACCAACAAATAATTCCATAAGGGCCCCGGAAATAATCTTATTTATTCGCCAACTATTCTTCAGAATATCTGCAGGTGTGAAATGCGATGGCGTCCAGAGCAGGCAGAGTGGAGTGCTATTACGTAGCAAGTCATAAAGGCTTGGTTAGAGTTATGGTCCAATGGCGGTGATGTTTATGTAAAGGATAGGTAGGAGGAGAAAACAAAAGCGTGAGTACGAAGAAATTGTATTAATTGATATGTCTGTCTCGTGGCTAAATAATAACAGCTGCATGGGTCGATCTTTAAGGTTAAGCAACGCTTACCGAGGTTGGTCTGTGGATGGGTGACCATCTTAACATACCGAGACTCCTCCGTGCCTCGGAAAGCACGTTAAGCCGTTGGTCCCGGCTGTAATTTGTAGATCTTTGGCAGTCGTTACGGATAGTCAGAAGCCAGATAATCTGACACCAGTCTTGCCAAGGAGTACCGTGTTACCCAGTTAATGGGTTGCGGAGGTCTGGTAGGCAGCCGCTCAACGTAAAATACTGGTATTCAGCTGAATCCGGTTTGACTGGAAGCTGACCCCAATATAACTGGGAAAAGGCTAGGCAGATGATGATGTCGGTCTGTTTGTTACCATTTCACTTCTGAATGGATTCAAGTGAAACTTGGCCCATAACCTATGTGCCAAGTTTCAGGTGTAAAATGTCCCAAAATAGGACATGGTATTCTCAAGTGCAGAGTACTTTTCATCCCGAGAGCATGTTACCTTCAGATAATTTTATACTTATACAGGGGCGAAGTCTTTATAAAGTTTGTAAGTTTTAAATTTCGAGTGCAGTTAACATAAGTATGCTCATATTTTGACGTAGGTAGTTGGGAGCTAAAGATTAATTGTTTAATGGGAAAAGGTATATCCGTATTAAAATTTACATGAACATGGTACTCGTGCTTATCTTTGTCAGCTTTTATTTAACAAAGAGGTTGGATAGAATTTCTGGTGGAATATGCATTATTGACCTGATAATTCTGATAAATTCGTATTTCTGGGAATCTCAACAATCTTGTCAAAAGTTTCAAAGTCGGAAATTGTGCGTGCGTAAATCAAAAATGTTAAAAATACCGCTGTTTTCATTTATGATATTACAAACGATTCTGATATTGCCAAGTTTCAAACTTTACAAAATTAAAAAGAGCCTTAAGGCATACAAAGTAGAACATTAGATAGTTGTTTAATAGAAAACTTTTCCACTCTCCAATGACCTTTACATCAAAGAATCTAAAACTATTGTAAATTTTACATAACTATTATTTCAAAGACTAAATTAATTAGGATCAGTGAGGTTGCTTTAACTAACAAGGCTGCCAATTTTCCCTTAAGCAAACAATAACAAAATAAACAAAGAACATGGTTTTACTCTTCATTAAAGTAACTATCAAGAAAATCGGAGTAATTAAGATTAATAACTATAATGAAACTAGTGATAACGACTTTAAACTAAAATTTATTAGAACAAGGGATACGACCATTCATTTCTAGACTCATAATTTTCAAAGTAGGTAACATAAAATCAAAGCGTGATTTTAGAACATTAATACGAAATAACTTTGTTTATTGTAACGACTGTATTTTGTAATAGCTGTTACACACGGTTTGTTTAGAACCCTTTAACCGTTAATGTAGTAATTCACTTTTATAGCGATCACTATATTTTAGTTTACCATTTTGAAACTTACAGGTACCTTACGATAAGGAGAGTAAAGTAAACAGTAGATTGACAACGTCCAAACGTGATCAATGTTTTTATAAACACGCATAGTAATAAGATAGTCAGTAAAACTTTGAAATCTTTAACTTAACAATAGAAGACTCCTGTTACGAGATATACTCGTACCTATATGGAATTATTTATTATTGTGAAAAATCGAACATAATAAGAAATGGAACTCATTAGATTTATTTTTGTGAAATTGCTTCATTACATCATTACAAAACATACGGCCGGTAGATGTTGGACATCCCATCCATACGCACAAGACGTTTTGGGCATAGGTACTTGTAGTATGCTTACAGCTAAGGAAGAAAGGTGGTATTCCTTGCCGGAGTCCTCCTGATAGCTACAAACTCTTGGGGGTCTTTAAGCAATGGGTAAATAGGCTCCTTCTTGGTAAGCGTGCTCCATTATTGTGTTGTTGTTGTGTTGTTGTTGATAGCTTTCAATCAATTGAGATTGTGATCAAAGACAAGCCTATCAAAACACAATAATGCAACTACAGGAGTAGTAACTAGAGCCTGCCAGGGTTGCAAAATTTGTTCGAAAGAGTTACCGTGGCCTGAGACACAAAGGGCTTTAGAAGAAACACGAAAGAGTCTGACACCGCTCCACCCAAAGCAGAAGTAATCATTTGATGATTTTCCATCTTTAAAAAAAAGAAGGAGTAGCAGCTAGTATTAACCAACTACACCTAGTAAGTTATAGAAATGTCAGATGTCTGTATTGATCATCGTATCCATTCTGCATTGTTCCTAACCACAAAGGATTCCTGGAATGAAGTACCTACATGGTCTCTAACAGAACAAAGAGACGGGAAACTAATAATATAACTAATATTTTTCTAACAAGAATGTTTTCATAATTATTGTCTTATAAATATATATGTATTCAACATATTACTAATATTATTGAGTCTAATAAGCACTGCGGAATAAGATAGAATAATTAACAGACATGTTTTCTTATTTTTTGATTAAGACGATGTTTCCGATGAAAACATGGCATCCTCAGGCCATACTAGGACGAGTTCGTTCCATAATATCTTGTCAGGAATATTTAAAGGAAAAGATTACTCAGAAATTAAGCTGAGTTTTCCTTTACTTTGATGTTAATGGGAGACTACTATTTAATAGTAAGTCCTGGTCGCTGTCGACTAGGAATACTTGAAATGCCCGGGATTTATCTTTAAGGATAAATATATTTGACAGGACGACGGCGAAGGACGGACGACTTTAATTGATTGATGAGTTGATTTTTAAGTGAATATTTGTATTAATAAGACCCTAAAAAAGTTGGGGTTTTGCTATGGAATTAATTCTTATGTACATAAATGACATAAATAGAATTTATTGTTTCAAAATTTGATAATGACAGCCCATTTTGAATTCAAATAAAGATACAGTGAAGTATGAATTTCAAATGAAACATTTCTGATGAACAGTTAAAATAGTATAATTCAATATATTTATTAATTGACTGTGAAAGCAGCAAGAAGTTATTCCTAAAATCTGACAAACAAAAACGAACTATTGATTAAGCGAGGTTTGATCCCAACAACACATTTCTGATAGAGAACTGAAACAGAAGTGATGTAACTGCATTAGCCATTTCCAAAATCACTTAAACATAGGCAAACAGATACAACTTATTTTGAACCTAACTGTAATGCCCGGGATACACGAGGCTAGTTTTTCAAGCTAAATCAGTAGGCTAGATACTGTACTATACAGTCTTGGCTTGCTGTCCTGATTTGGAACATGCTAGTGCAGATAATTTTAAACTAGTACCAATGCAAGGTTGGCACGTCCATAAAGTCAAATGAACTGCATTCGTAAAAGCCGCTCAAGTACTCGCTTCTCCGACCTCATGAAGCTAGTACACAAACCAGGATAAAATCAGTAGTGGGGGGTGCTACTTACTCAAAAAATAGAACCCCATCCTATTGAACTATCTGAGATTGAGACGAAAGTAAACTGGTGTTCTCACTGGCTTACGGGCCGAGAAATGAAGCCAATTCACACGAACTTTCTTATTTTGGCTTGAAAAACTAGCCTCGTGCAACCCGGGCATAAGAGTTCAATATTCCAGTAGTTCGCTATGAGGTCGTTGTTGCTGCCCATTTTACAATCACCTTCCAATTTCAAAGTTGACAAAAATTTTCAGCGTCAAAATAAAATAACTTTAATTTATTCCCTCCCGGTCAATTTCTCTTTGCGAACACTAGAGAGCGAATGCATTTATTCATTTAATTTAATTCAATTCTTTGGTGAATATTTTTTGCATAGTTGACTGTGAAATGTTTAGATTAATATCTGGTATTTATCAAGATTATGGATACAATTTGCAGTCTGTTTCAGAGTTATTGCTTTGTTTAATTTAAGCTAGCATTTGTGCAGAAAACTTTACTATTTTACACAAAATTTCTATCTAGAAATTCTTTAAATGTCTCGTTATGTGCTGCGCAGTTGGTTTTTCGTACCAATATTATAACCTGGTTTCCTTAATTTACATATAACATTGTTGCAAGCCTTTGTGTGAAGCCACAGAATTTCCAGCTGAATATATATTGAAGTAATATAAGATTCAATGCATTCTATCGAAGATTGAAAACCTAAGCTCGGAGAATTCGACGAAACCGTGTCGGATTCAGCCAAAAGATCTCAACGTTTCTCAAATACAGTTTCCTATCTTCACGAAAATAATACCTACGTACAGCGTATTCTTTCTAGCATATCTCTTTTGGTAAAAGACCACAATATCATGCATTTTAGTTGAGGTATAAAACTTTATTCTGTGGTATGAATATATTCTCAGTAGGTATAATTTATTACCGAGTATTTTTTCACAAAATATAGTACATAAAGAAAAGCACACTGCAAACAAAATAAATATTATAGGGCCATTGAGATGTAATATGAAGGAAATTTCAAAGGTCAAGAAAGCCAATAATTAATCATCTCATTTATCGAACTAATAAGCTCCATCTTGAACTAACTGGAGCATTCCGTTCTTAATTACATTTCCTATACCAGTACAATAAAATAATATAGAATCTAGGATATTAATTACCTGGATCAATGACGTAGTTCAAGAAAAGCTTCAAAAAAGTGTTCTTAACATACGTTAGAATAATTTTAGCCTGTATAATGCAGTTTATGAGAGAGAGAAAACTTTAAATTCAAGATTTGAGACTAAAAATAAAATTACAACAACAGAAACTCTGTTACCCTAAAACATTTCTGCCCCTACTATGATATCCAAATGGCATCATGATACCGTAGAAAAAAAGGGATGGTGCTATATATCCTGTATAGCTCCATCTCTCTCCCACACCGAAATAATGATGGTTTTAAAACGTCATATGTAGCGATGTTCGATCCTGTCCAAAATAATAATACAGCTGTTCAAAGCTGACCAGATTATTCAGATTATTACAATCAAAATTAAATGAAATGATCTGTTTCATTCACACCAAATTAAACAACAACGTGTCCGTTTAATTGACTCACATAGCCTCAACAATGATCGAAAATTCCACTCTGCTCCGGATTTAATTCCGGACGCATGGTCTGCCAGAATACGCAAGCATTGAACAGATTACATAAAGGTTTAGCGCAGCTACAATATAGATGCATGCAGAAGGTCAGGCCTCCCACAAGGTAGACCGATGACCTGGTGAGGGTTCGGGTACCCGATGGATGCGAGACGCACAGGACCGGTTGTCGTGGCGACACTTGGGGAGGTCTATATGCAGCAGTGGATATCTTTAGGCTGATATGATGATGATGAGAAGGTCAGATCCACAGACTACGGAACGTCACAGAAGATTTTTTTTAAAACTATTTCTATAGCTAACAATAACAACTAAGCACCGAGTTGACAAATGACTTATTCCTATATTATTAGGCTCGCGTTTTTCTACCTCACCTGATGGAAAGTGATGATATCATCAATTTAAGTATTCCAGAAATCCATTTCTTAGCCCAGGTTCCTGAAACCTGTATCAACTACGAAAAAAAAAATTTAAAAAAAATGATTAATATACATATGTCTATACTATATCTTCAGAATCTCCCTCAAGAATTTTGTTTAATCCCTAGTAAATGACAGCCAAAAGGTTACACTGAGCACAAGTTTCAGTTTTCATTGCCATAGTCACGATTGCCACGGTTTGTCAATTACTTTGAGCAAACATTGACACACACTGGCGCGCTTGGTTTGTATGAGAAGTTTTGACAAAACCGATCCTAGTAGTGACTGGGGGGGTTTTTGGTGCTCTATGGTCAGACCATAGACATGTACAGCATTTTTTTAAGATCTCCATATGTACGCGTCCATGTGTGCGTGCGCCTGCGTTTTTACTAGTTGTATCGAGCTGGACTTCTGTACCACTATCTTCTTAGTATTTTGTACTGCATTGCTTTGTTTTGCTCCCAACATTACTGTTGCTAGGGCATTCCAATTTACACTGACATTTGCAGATCGAATTCGCAGTAGTAACAAAACTGAAAATGTTAGGACAAAAAGTAACGGAATGGAACCTTGTCAAAGAGCGTACATGGTTTTATTTGGATAGCTAGTGACTGCATTAGAATTCAATAATTTCAATATTTTTGTTTCATGCAATAGATGCTTTTACCACATTTAATTTTCCTATTCGCTTCTCTGCGTGTTATTTATGTATAATTAAAAATACTGATTTCGTATAGACAGAAAAAGTATTGATTCATCATCTGCCTAGCCTTTTCCCAATTATATTGGGGTTGGCTTCCAGTCAAACCGGATTCAGCTGAATACCAGTATTTTACGTGGAGCGGCTACCTACCAGACCTCCACAACCCATTAACTGGGTAACACGGTACTCCTTGGCAAGACTGGTGTCAGATTATCTGGCTTCTGACTATCCGTAACGACTGCCAAAGATCTACAAATGATAGCCGGGACCAACGGCTTAACGTGCTTTCCGAGGCACGGAGGAGTCTCGGTATGTTAAGATGGTCCACAGACCTACCTCGGCAAGCGTTGCTTAACCTTTAAGATCGACCCGTGCGGCTGTTATTATTGTTGTTTTTTATTATTTTGAAAGTATTGATTATATAGACTTTAATTTTGCAATATGTATAAATGTTTCAATATTTAACTGGTTCTACGAAAAAACTGATTTTGTTACCAAATTTCACCAACACGAAGTTGCAAAAAAATATATTCCTTGCTACTCGAATAAGTTTATAGTATCGCAAAAATAGCAACCGTTACAAAAAGGTATAATGTTTGAAATATCAGTTAGAATAATAACGTTCAGCGTTGTTCAGTATTCCGTTGCTAATTGAGAGAAAGATAATAAATACAAGGAAATGTAATTTTTATGCTTTTAAATAAATAGGAAAGGGCATCGTGGAAACCATTAAATAAATTGGAAAGCGGAAATTAAACTGAACAAGGTATTAATCTAATTGTCGACCGTTTATTGCTAGCTGTTCTGTTTGAAAGCATTTGAATTTCATTTTAAAAGGTTCTTATTTTCATACTAAGGATTTTCGGACGGCTATATTTACCCAGGAAATTGGTGAAGTCATACCTTTTATTTAATAACAAATGAATGTATTTAAACTATTGATAGCCCTACTGCAAAGAGGTCGTGTTGATAAAAGCTAACATAACCTAACCCTAAAAGTGGTTAAAACCGGTTCCTATTTTTCCCCACTTTTGGAAAATACCTTAAAAACCCTTACTTATTAAAAATGGGAACAAAATAGATATATAAAAGCGGAATAAAATAAAAAACTTCTAAATGAAAATCAGCCATACGAAAACCTACAGATAAAGAAGAATGTTGTACTGAAGATATTCTCGTGTGTTAGAATCGTTTTAGCATTTCAGAACTGGCTACCTAATGAAATTTGCATTCAAGTAAAATGCAAATATACGGGAACAAAATAGGATTTCATTTAAATTTACGTGAACGTTAACTAAATCAATTTTATGCCGTGGATTAACTGTACCTTGGCCATTATACTGTGAAATGGTACAATTAACAATAAAGATCTATAGATAAAAGTGAACAGCTTTTGGAAACCCGCGATTCTTTCTTTTACTTTTCATTCTTTTTATATTTTTCAGAAAATAAGTACAGGATAAGTTGTCAGTCTTGTGATAGTTGATTCTGGCTTTCAGGAGTTGCTATAGATGGGAATAGTGCGGGACGGGTTTGTCTGGAAAAAAAATCCAGTCTTTTCAACAGGAAATTAGAAGTCGGTTTTTGAATTATTTATTTTGAGTTTAAGAGCGTGTCAAAGGTATCAACGTTTTCAGGGTGACGTAAGGTTTGGGAAATACTCAACCTGAATATCTTAATTCAGAAATCGGCGGTTAAATAGGTTTTTTCCAAGTACAAATGTCAAAATAGCTGAACAAAAATTACCATAGTAAACATGCTTAGGCTTTGTATCTGATATACAGTAAGGAAAAGATAGCAAAAATATAAAACTTACTTTACCAAAAATCCGACCTCAAAAAAAATACTGAAAAGTTCCAAACAAAACACTTTTCAAGCAGTTTCGCGTAGTTGGAGGCATTTATTTCATTTTAATCATAGATTTTTGGAACTTTTTAGTCGATTTTTTCGGTCAGGTTTTTTCTGTTTTAAAAGTCAATATTTTTTTTGTTTTGATTTTTTTTCTTTATTGTATAACAGATACAGAACAACACCCTTAAATATGACCACGCACTTTTGGAACAGCCTTTATTTCTCGGGACTTGATACATAGCTGAGCAAAACGTGATTATACCAAACACATCTGTCTATGCCCCTTCACATGCAGCCGTGATACTACTTAGCCAGTCCACTCCAAAGCTAATTTATGCTAATCGCATAATACACCTAATAACAATCCACATAGCATTTGTTAATTAATAATATGGTAAGGCTAATTACCAACATCTAAATTGCGTATAAGATATAATAAGTCTAATTTATTAAGCTAATAACGGAACGTTATTGTTGCGAGATAATTGTCCAACTGTGGCTTAGTAAAAGAAAGTTATGTGTTTATTTACTTCCGGAATTTTCCTTCGTGGAAATGGAACGCAAAAAGACTTGGTGAAATAAAGATATAACTACTGAAGTATATCACGTTTGTTGAACCAATGGATCTGCAATGATTCTGCCGGTCTATTCTGTCGACAACTCACCGTGAACACTTAGGTGGAGTGAACGACAAGTGAGCTATCATTTCATCTTGTTTGTATGGTTTGACAGCTCACTTGTCGTTCACTTCGTCTAAGTTTTCACTTCGACTGGTTTACAGAATCGCTTAGGTAACGTAATATTGAAATGAGCTGTCAATCCGTAGTATAAGAAGGAATTAGTTTGTTTGACTAAAAGTTATTAAACTTGCCTATATGAAAATTATATATACAGCTGCATTGATTCTTGTTTTACTTACTTAACTTTATGCAGAAGTAAAAAAAGTGAATTTGCTACCAGTTGATGGTAGAAGGTGATGCATTATTGTAATTGATGCAATATGCTTAATTTCTAACTCAATTCTTTTTATTTATTATATTTGTGTTTTTTTTAATATTTTAATTTGATTTAAACAATAATATTGTAACTTTATTTATTTTTTTATTAGTTTAATTTTTAATGTTGTATCTTTACTGTACCATGATTTATTTTTGTTAACGTAATGGATTGTACTGGAACCAGCCTTGGACTTAATTTGATTTTATATTTGTGTAATCACTATACAATTATTTGTCTTCTCAAATAAAATAAAATATAAGATGCAAAGACAAAACTTGGCAGGGTGATATTGGCACAAGGAAAACTAAAAAAAAAACACAACCATAAACCCATAGGTATTAATACCACATCATATTACATACTGTATTAGTACCCTATTCACTGCAATAGACATATGTACCTACCAATAGAGAGCAACTATTACATAAGTCTAAATATAGATATAACTGGCGTATTAGGACTTGCTTCAAACACTTGATTTCAGTCGTTATAATATGTTAATTGGTATGGAAACTAAACTTTCAGCAAAATAACAGCATCATAATAAGAACACGTCGTGTACAAAATAAAGCACAAAGCAAATACATTTCCCATTCCGTTACCCTACTACTGAAACCACTATTTCACCCTCGTCTCTTAGACAAGTACGCAGATATTAAACCCGGTACATAATACCGTGGAACGCAATAACCCGCTCGCAAGGTACCTACTGTTGAATCGCAATCGGTGTTCGTTGCAATTCATGATCGTGATATTTCGAAATCGACATTGAATGCGAGAATTGAGTCCGGAATAGGGAAGAAGGGAAGTTTCATCTAAAGAATTAAGATTTAAAATAATTTGTGTGTAGGAGGTACCTAATTACTAGAGCTAATTTGATAGTTCTTTTTTTTATTTAATATGGGTTTACTCTTGACTCTAGTCTAGGTAGGTCTTTAGTTATTTAACGAAAAAGGTAGATTTAGGTGTGGATCCAGATTTTCGCTTAGAGTGGGTCAAATACTTCTGTCGAGGGGGGTGGGGGGAGAAAAGGAAGAAAAAAGCAGTCATATGCTTCTACTGATTTCTCTGGACAAGACCACAAAAGCGAAGCCGGTAAAAAACGTATTACTTACTGTAACTTATTAAAACAAGACTAAATGCCTAATTTTAGATAGGATAAGGCGTCATGATCGTCCAGGGAACCCAGTCGTGTCGCCACGCCGATAGAGGGCGCTTTGCATGAGGACTACTCCTTGACAACAGAGTGCCATCCTGATGTTCAATATAACTATGGTTGGTTTATTAAAATAATAAGAGGGACACAGGAAAGCCTATCAAATATGTTGTTTGTCTTCAATATTAGTACATACAATACTAAAAGCCAGTTAGAAGTACGTAGCCCATAAAGGAAATAGTACCCCGACTTAAATGTTATTGGCCTTCAAAAGGGATATGTAAGTAGCTGGTTCACGCACTTGGGACACGTGTAAGGCAAGGTCGAAAGAAGCTAAACCCCGGGAATCGTGGCATACTATTTTATGTACCAACAGTTTTCCTAGCCCAGCTATAAAAAATTACGTAGGTAAGTATATTTTTTCAGTTTTTATTATTTATCGTGCACGATTTGTATTTAAACCTTTACGCCCATTTTCTATTTGCTGAGCCATGGATTATTTTATCTTCAACTTTGTGTACACAGCAATAGTAATGCCATCTATACTCTGCCTTCGTTATTGTTTCATGAAAAACGCACGAAATTTTCACTTGCAAGTACACGGGAATTCTAATAGATGGCGCTGTTCTAAAAACTTAAGAATTTTATGTTTACAAAAAATCGTTTCAGCTTTTATGACAATTTTACCGTGTTTTGCCAAATATAAGGCAACAAAAAAAACTTGTTTTAAAAATGAAAAATGTTCAAAAAATATTACCGAAGTGATAGTCGTTGCTAACAGCTAAAGACCGTCATTATCTTAGGAAGCCACGTTAATAAATTGTGCCATAAACTAGGTCCTCTGTGGGGAAATAACTGAACATTAGGTACATTATCTTTTCTCTTTATTACATACAGTGCCGATATCACGTAGTTTCAGTGGCTGCGAATGTAAGCGAGAATTTATAAGGTGGTGCCACACATGAATTTATATGCTTTAAATTATTGGAAATGACTAGTAATACTCCTTTCGAATGTATTTGAGATTTAGAAGGGACTTTGGTACATGGATTGCTATGTTAATGAGTCTTTATTTCACTGATATTTAGAAGAATAGTTTTCCGGAAACATAAAACACATAGATTCAGATTATTAATTTATTTATTTACACTTTACGCACACAAATGTACAGAGGCGGACTTAATGCCATAGGCATTCTCTACCAGTCAACCAAATTAAGATTACTTAAAACAAATGGTTTTGTACGATTCCTGGGATTGTTTCCATGGGATCACACAGAATAGAATGGAAAGGTTTAATTTATAAACGTAATAGATAATAATGAAAGTCAAAATAAACTAAATATTTATAAGTTTGAGGCCTATGTACTCTTAGGTACCTACCTACCTTTAAATCTTGATGGGTCAATGACCGCTTCTGTTAACTTATCTAGTGCCATCTATAGGATCATTGTAACCTTGACTCACGATGTCTTTAAAAAAATTACCCACCAAATCGTTTTGAACACAGCAAAAGGATGACATTATCAAGTTTATTTTCCTCTTACAAACTACTATAGGTTCATTTACAATGTTTGTAAATATTCAGTTTTCCCTTCCTATCGTTTAAGTTTCACTTCATTCATTTAATTAAATAGGTTAGGTAGCTTCTCTGGAAATTTATGATGGACAGCTTAAATCCTTTATGTACTTATGTTTTTTTCAACTTAAGGATTTTTAATTCACAGTTTTTGCCAAAGTGAAATCCATCAAACTAGAGTAATGCTTCAGGCAATTTTATTTAACTAGGTCAAGCACGTAGATATGAGATTGCCTACAGAGAACACAAGAGGACTTATATACTTACATTATATTTCATTCTCGGTTTCCGCATCTCGCTACACCTTTTTCATTGAATTTAATGGAAGTATAATTTTATATTTTATGAATGAATGTTTCCCAGTCACGAGACAAAGTATAAACAAAATTTATGTTTATCTTCTTTCTATACCAGGATGAAAACCACAGACTAGATGTTCCGTACATTTTACATTTTTATTTTTGTGTTTTTTTTTTCGAAACCACCTGCATTCCTCTGCTGCTTCCAGGTATTTTTGTTTCCATAAAACAAAAATACCTGGAAGCAGCAGAGGAATGCCTTGGCCCCACATTCTGAATTCATAAACATTCTGGTGCAGTCAAGTAAAAAGTAGCCAGTTCGACGTTTTATCAAACATAGTCTTTTCCATATTTTTCAATAAACCCAGTAGCGTGTGTTGTATCAAAGAACATCATTTATGAAACATGAAAAGCCTAGCTTTTTTTACTGTGTAAATATTATGAAACAATCAAATTCAAACATACAAAACGTGTGTTGATTGTAGTGTAACATCAACTTTGTCTTTTCGCGATTGACAACGATTGTAGTAGTAGTCTAAGTAGGACAAGGTGACGTCTCTGGTCTATTTTGCCTTTAAATAATTTTAAACCCAAAAAAAATAGAAAAACATGCTTTGTATAGACATTACTTACTAATAAAACTTTTGCGTTCCCTTACTTATTGTTATAAATGCCGAGAAAAAAAAAACTAACAAACAAATCGTTTCATTATCTTACGGTACCCCAAGCGATGTGAGCTGACAATAAAACAATAAAGCTCGTATCGTAAACTATAGCGATGGAACCAGTCATCGACGCGATTCAGATTTGAGCGTGAACACAACGAGCGAGGAAGCCAATCGACACTCTTGAGCAAAACAAGGCACACGATCAAACAAGCAGTCGCTCAGAAATTACCATTCAGTCAACATTGTGCCACACTTCTAATAACAAAATAATTTAAAAAAAGAACTGTACTATTAAAAAAATACAGGCCTTTTTATTTTTTAAATCAGGAATACAAAAATGTTGTGTGAAAAAAGTTGATTGCGGGATGTGAAATACAAGTCAGGAAATGTATCGCAGAATAATTTTCGTATTCGCGATTTCAGTCGTCATCACGTTGCAGGTGAGTTTTTGTTTTAATAAAATAACTGCTTTTTTTGGAAAATTCTATAAAATATTTCGAATTGAATTAGCTCGTAAATATTCTGGTGGCATAATGATGTAGAAGGAAACATTTTATTTTTATTACAACTCTGTTACACAACCATCGGTACACACGTTTATGATTTACAACACATATTTTTATAAACTGTAATAAAATATTGAAGTTATTTTTTGTTTGGTATTTCAACGTAAAATAAAATAACTAGCAATTTAACTTTTGATATCCTTTTAATTTTAACCGTTTTAAAAGAAGCAATTAAAGCGGTAATGAAGTGTAAACAACATTTTGATTGCCTGTGAAACTTTTCTTTTTAAGTTTCATTTTTCATTGTTAGCCACTTTGTTTATCTTTCAATCTGAAAAGCGAAAGATTAGGAGTTGCAAAGTTGGTTACGAATATGGTAAACTCTGTCGGTCTCTGTTCCAAAGAACATTCTTCTTATGACGGGTGGACGTTTGTAATTTTTTCTCGCAAAAACTACAGAATAACACATAAGCTACCTATTTATAAAGATACTGAGGGAAGTACCTACAAACTCCACGCGGGCAGAACCTCAGGTGACAACTAGTTATTCTGTGAAATTTAATTCCATCTCTTTAGTCATATCTTTTACAATCTTATGAAAAATCTTCATCTTACGACCATACCATCTTATTTTAACCACATCCAGCCAGCGTTGCGGAATTTGTTCGAAAGAGTCACCGCGACCGTGGAACTCAAAGAAAACATTAACACATTATCCCCTCACTAGGAATTTCTCCTATATTGTGGGTGCGTTTACATACATACAAACTCACATACAAAAACAGCGAGACTCGGAACAATTATCTGTAGGCCATACAAATATTTGTTCCGAACCCGCAAAACTCATCGCAACAGCCAATCGCTCAACCACTGCGCGAACCGTGTCTAGCATTAGAAGGAACACGGATGGGTTTAGTCAGTAAGAGTCTGTCACTCTCCAGAAGAGAGAAGTACAGTTGTAGGGGCACTGGAGCCTCTAGCATATTCCCATAATTTTTCACGTCCAGATACCACATTTTTTTTTATTTACGATCTTAGTAACGTAGTGAAGTTTCAAAAATTTTCTTTACATAAATTTTCTATGGAAGAAAATGTAAATAAAGTAGCGAGAATATTTTGAAGTAACTTTGCCTCATTTACCTTGCTTGTCACTTTGACTGCAGATAAAGCGGTTTTTTTTTTTTAAATATATGTGGTTTGTGGTAGTCAACTTTGAATGCTGGAGGACGGTCTGTAACGTAGAATAATAAACATGAAAGGTTTGTCCGTGACTTACTAAAGTCATGGTTTGATCGAACCGGCCATGGATAGGTTACCATCCCATTTACTGAACATTGTCTTCCTATGCTGGAAGAAAAATTTTCTTGATAATTATGTAGCGTAAATTATTTGGCGAGGCTTAACCTCAAATCGTGTAAATACGAATGCTGTATCAAGGATGAAGAGCGTAAGCGCCCATAGTGATGTTTCTTGGATACATAAATTATGATTAAATGAAGTCCGTCATCTAGATCAAAATAATATTGCACACGTATTTTTTTTTAATCAACTCAACAAAAAAATATAAAGATAAAGCGCTTGGAGTTCAGGAGTGGGGGCTTGTTACGTCACTTCTATGTGAAAAGAGATGTTACACGTCGCCGTGACGTCACGTGTTTCAACGTAGGATTTACGAGTGTCTTAGTGTTTTAGCACTTTTATCAGATTAGCCATTAAATAGAAAAGATTAAGAAAGAACAATACTTAATCAAAGTTATCACTACCTAAGGTCATAAATGGAAAAAAAATCGTTAAAATTAAATGATTTGTATTACAGCGCGAGTTTGTAGCACTACCTGGTAAGATTGAGTTAATTAAAAACCAATTATTCGATAAAATCTAACTGAGAGATTATAAACTTAAGTTAACGTTACTTATACTTGAAGGTATAATAGTTTAGTCGTTATATGCCTTTGAGTTATCAAAGTATTAGTAGAAGCAACCATTTATATCGCTTATACAGGGATTAAAATCGATTTGTTTTCATACAGAAAACCAATGTATAGCATGACAACAGCTACTCTCATATCATATTATTTTGTTTCATTGCCATCAGAAATTCGTTGTGTAAAGTGAATAGTACGAGTATCACGTATAGCTCAATTTCTCTCGCACAGAAAATTATCATGGCCAACTAGGGAGGCAGTTAGTATATGTCAGTAAGGTAGATCTTGTACTGTTTCTATATAATTTCTAGCATTTAGTAACATAGTATTCCCTGTATCATAAAGCAGCATGAATATATTGCCAAAATGTTTTAGGTAATTGCTCTCCAATACATTATACAAAATAGAGCATACAATATTGCCGTGAGTACATAGTTTAAACAAATACCATCACGTGATTAATATTGTTATTTACTTATTTTGATGTACAACAATACGTGACTAACAAAAATATTTACTCAGACGTTTTAAAACAACAATAACAAAACATTAGATGAAGACAATAAGATAATTTTCTTACTCAGGGGTTTCTGCTTTAATAACAAACTTATTCTTCCGGTCTGTACATAATAACGTGTTATGATTTAATTTTATCATTCTGTCCATCAATCATTGTGATAAATTATTATTTTATTTCTCATTTTCCATCTTCTGTTTGTTATAAAAAATGACAATGGAGCTTCAGTTCTCGATAAGAATTTTGATTTAAAACAAGAAATATATAATTCCACATATGCAAACATTGTGAAGTACCTTCTCAGTACAACTTAAAGAAACGTAATGACAATGAACTAATAGAAACTTTTTCGAAACCAAATCGAATTGAAAACATTAAAATCCAAACATTGACGACCACAGAATAAGGTCTCAGACTTTTTCTCAAATTAGAAAGCCTCACACACAACAAAAAGAAACAAAAACTCCTCTCAACAGCAAAGCTAACAACGGATCTCTTTATTTTTCAGACGACTGATTTTCAAGATAACCTAATCAATGGCTACCGGTCACTGATTGCGGACATTCAGGTCCGGACACAGAAGTCCCGGGAGGACATGGACACACTAGTGTCCCAAATAAAACTGCTCATGAAGAACGAGGCGGATAAAGCCATTAACTACATGACTGTGTACCTTGAACAAATATCTCTGTACTTCCAGGTGAGCAGGTTAAAATTCACTTGTTTTAACAAAAACTTAGTAATACTTCTTGCAAATAACCCTGTCTTGGTTTGAACAAATTAATTTGTTTTAATGCTGCATACTATTTCTGAGGAAAATAGTCAAGTCAATTTTATTAGATGAAATATATTATACAAAGAATTATCTACCGACAGTTAAAGCCACTATATCAAAATCAAAGAATCACCATTAACCATTTCCATTCAAACTTTCAACAACAAAATCCAAGCTTACATATCCTAACGACTTTCAATAAAATGCTGCAAGCGTTCATCCGATTATAGCTGACCATTTTACGCTTCCCTAGGTGATCATACACGACCGTAAGCCTCGAAACGGGACTTATTGCAAAGAGAGCATAGTAAAGCTGCTCGGCGAGAACTTGCAACTGGCTGACGAAAATGTCACATTGTGCCTCGCTCTTGGATACCAGAGGGTGCAGAGATTACCAGGTATGTTGTACTACTATTACAAGTATTCAAAAAAATCATACAAACATAAAACACGCTCAATACGAGTGTTGAGTTAAGCCTTTAGGTAGTACAGGCGTATGTTAAGTACGCCCAATTCTGCAATTTCATTTCTCATGAAAATACAGTCTTCAGTTTGCATTCTACAATCAAATTTTGCCTTACATTATAAAAGGAAAATTTCGGGATTTTTAAAACAATAGTGGACCCAGTATAGTTCCTTGGGGAACACCAAAGTATACACCAAATCTTATGTGCATCGACAAAAATGTTGATAGAGGACATAATCCAATGCTACTCAGTAGGTCCTACTAAACGCTCAACACACTAAGATGTACTGAGAAACATCAGAACACAATGGTGTTTTCCACTTCCACGGCAATATAGGCGATATCCATGTTCAGTATTGCCTTCCGGTCGGTGCAATGTTATTGTGTACATAGTCTGTGTTGTACTTTCGGCTTAATGAATGCGCGGTCGAGCTCAGTTAAATCACCCTTCCTGTTTGTCGGAGAATCGATTATGCTGCTGCTGACCAATATCCTTTCTCTTTGATCAAGTCAAGGTATTGAATTACTTGGTAGTAAGTGACGTTTATTGGAGCTGGTTTTGACTTTGGCCGGAGATGGTAAACTGTTAATAGGGGAATTTGTGTCAAATTCATACTTGAAAGCCATCAAGTATGACTTCAAATACGAATTCTCCTTACCTGAATTCAATCATTCTTAACATTTTATATCGTACCAATATCGAAATATTTTGGGAATACTGTTCATAAAATTGAAAAGAACAAGGCTGATTATTTAGACTTTTCATAATTAGTACTGACGAATAGAACATTAAATACATCCTGCGTATATATTCATAAAAATAAGTTAGTAGTCTCTCTAGTATAAAATCCTCTCTAAATACCCGCTATTTACTGAAAAGGGTAGTACGAAACTTAAATAAGTAAATAAGTTGTTGGTAAACTAGGTGTGTTTACTTTAAATCTAAATTGTTGACGGTTTGGCCGTCAGCTTTGTCAACCCACATACGTCCGTATTATTTTGGGACAGCGCTCTTTGTTTATCAACGTCAACATATCCGTTAGTGACAATACAGGTAGTGGCCAAAACAAACGTAGCGTTGGGTAATAACAACAAAGACGATGTGTGTTGAAGTAAAATCCAGTAATATGATGATAAACGTGATTTTAATGTATTGTCTGGGGATAAGTTTAATCCATTTTGGCCAACTACCCTAGTTGAATAAAATATAAAACCCAGTATAGGCGAGTTTTTAGATAGGCAGAGCTGACAATTCGAGATAATAAATCGATTCCATATTTAAAAAAAAAACTGATGTGGCTGCTTTGTAAGTGCACAGTTGATAGGGAAGAATGGAAGAAGAAAAAAAATGGTGCAATGCTAATTAACATGGGATATGGGCAGGAAGATGATTACTTCATCACATTGAGCATCATGCACCAATGAGAAATGTAAACAAAAAAAATATATTTGTTTCAGAAAAACTACAAGTCCACTTCGAAACGCTGGAGAATCTGAAGAAGTATTCCGCCTCAAAGCTGTTCGAATGTCAGAAGCAACAGCAAGTCGGAGGGAACTGCTCCCATGAGAGTCAAGACCTCGAGAGGACCGTTGTAAGTATTAAGACTGCCAATAACAATTTAGTGTAAAGTGGCGTACAATGTCCAATTTGAAGCCGTAGTTCGTGATGAAGATAAAATATTGGAGATAGTATAAGTATTTTTCAAGAAGGTTGATCCAATTCATGATAGTTATGATGTCACATGTAATCTAAATACAACTGAAGAAGCCAAATGGCAATTTTATAATCACTCAATAAATATAATATAACAATGAGTATTTAGTTCGATACAAAAAACATTTCTTTGTATTTTTCTATTGACTATTGTGATCATACTACAGAATATGGCTATGGTTTATTTTGTTGCCATAATGTGTCATCTCATGTCCGTCATTTCTATGTTCAAATTACACCATATGCCTTTGCCATAATTATTACTTTATAATAAGTATAACCTGACGTTAGTTTCTTAGATATTCTTTTTACAAAACGGTGTCGTCAAAAATCCGTCACTGACTTCTTTAGTATCAAATAGCAAGCAAATAAGCAGATACTAGTAACTTGTAACACATTAATATAACTAGGTCAGTACAGTCAACCCCAAGAGGCTAGTTGAGTAGCAACCGGATACGTGATACCGGGAATTGAGTTTGTATCTACACTTGATTCTGAACAGGAAGCTGACTGGCTCCGGAATATTGAGCGGGGAAATTATCAATGGGGAGGAATGGTTATAAGGAGAGAAATTAGTTTATAGGGTACAATATGAAACAGATGGTTCTGGTTTAAGCCACTAACGTTAAATAAGTTAAATAAACAGATTGATTATGTTGTTGATATATGCGATTGAGATGAACAGCAATTTGCTTATTATTCCCAATATAACAAATAGTTTGTGAGAAGTACAATGGGGAATTGTTCCTTGCATGAACCTTATTTTTTTTTAAGACACTAGACTTGCAGAGTTTAAAAGTATATTTTGCTTGTCATACCAATAATGTCATAAAACAAAATCGGAACATTTATAAAAACACTTTTTTTCAGTTCCTCTACGAAACATCGCCATTCCCGGTAGTGATGGCCGAGATAGCCATCCATGGCTTCAAAGAAGTGTCCGACCTTAGCGTGTGCCTCAAGGACATTATCTCAAGGATGATGACCCACTCCGTCAAGGTCATCGGAGATTTCAACAGATGCATCCACAACATAGAGATGCCAAAACTCAAATATTTACTCAAATTCATGAAGAAATATGCCTGATTGAGCGTGTGGATGAGTCTCACAGGGTTGCCAATTTTTTATATGCATTTTTGGAAGAATTAATTTTCATGACAATTTTCCAGTGTTAAAGTACCAATTTCACTTTTTCGATTTAACTATGATAGGTTATTGTATTTTAATGCAATATTTGTGATTAAGATTATTTTATACATTAAGAAGTATAAATCCGAAGTGATATTTGAATTCAAGATGATATTTGAGAATTGTAGTGTTAGTTACTATCTATTAGCGAGTTTTTATGGCATTATTTCGATCATAAGACATAAAACAATTGGCTTTGTAAAAATCCATGAGTAAAATGGCAACCCAAGCATGAATTGAATGATTTGTATGGGTTAATCAAAATGTAAATAACGGTTCTTTAATCAACATTCGATTTATTAAACTGTAGTGAAATTATTTTAATCGTCTAAAATTGATGAGATTTCATATTTGAATAAATAAAGATAGACTGACATTTGTTTTATTCATTATTCCCTAATAAAAATCCGATTATTTTAATAATTTTCAAATTATAAAAATAATCGGATTTTTATTCATTGTCTTGATTTAAATATTAATATTTAATAGGTTATGTATTTTCGGGTCTCCTTTAACTCTCTTTGAACGAGAATAACGAGTAAATCGTAAACTCAGCTTGGGCCAGAAGAAAGGGCGACAAGTTTCTGTCAAATATTTTTAACCTGTTTTGTAAAATTATATAAGATAAAAATGTAGGTCAAGTTTGACCTCATTCTATTTAATAATCAGGTAACATTTTGGAAAGCGTCAGAAAAGTTAGAACCACAATTTAAAATATACAAGTACTAGTATTCGTAAAACAAATCACGAAGAATACACTCAATATTGTTTGCAAGAATGAGTGCAAAGTGCAAATGAAAATAGAGCTATTTAAATAAAAATGTAGGATAGTAGAAAATTCATGCAATTCCCAGCATGCGGTGACGTCACTACTTCCTTATGCATTGCTTTCTATTCCATTCAATGATTCGACTCATTGAATCTCAACACAGACTCGAGGAAATTGTCTTGAAAGAACTTTGAAAGGAAAATAAAACAGGTCACTGACACTGCAGTTGTTTTATTATGAGAAAACTCAATGGTTCAGAAATCGGACTAACGAACCATTCTATTTTAAATTTTATTTATATGTTGTATACCTACCACGGTGTAGTCTTTTACACCCAAATATTGACTAATACGGAATGGCTTGTTGCATTAAGTCCGCCCATGTACCACTATTGTAGGTACATAATATTAAAATAAATAAATTAACGAACTTATGGCAGATTTTTGAACTACGTTATTTGAAACCATTGCCAACTTATGATCCCACAAAAACGCAGATGTCTTGAAGGGGAGCGAAGCCGCGAGTACAAGCTAACCTATCCATTGACATCATTTAATAAAACAACGTACATTTAAGATTAAAATACGTAAAACGACTCTTACTTCGTCTTTTAATGGAACCTGAACGCGATGACAACGCCATCTGTTTTACGCGGTAAGAACTACTAGGTAGAGACAAACAAAGCAAGCTAGGAGTACGGTGACACAACAATGCTTTTGTAGTATTCAGAGATGTCATTGAACGTAATGTGAACATTTGGCGTCAAGCTGATTTTGAAGTTACACTTCTATCACGTAAAACCTCATTTTTACGGAATGGCGCAATTTTACTATGGCGTGACTTTCGTTTTTTTTTAATACTTTGTCTTTCTAGGTCTTGAGAAATGTAATTTAAAATAAAATGTAGTCAAATACCATAGTAAACTTTACCTATCTAAAAAGGTACCTAGTTAAAAAAACTATCACGTAAGCATTTATTTTTTGTAACACGGAAAAATATTTTTCCACAGAGGCGAAAATTTGTTTTATATCAAGAAAATATTTGCTGTTTTCCTGTCTTTGGTTATAACGACCTGTTTCTGCTTACTAAGCCAGATAGATTTCTTGGAAATATTTTATTTAGTTAGTAGTTATAGAAAGATACAAAGGAATATTCGTATAACAGATATTGACATACAGAAACGTATAGAATTGATCGTTATTTTCATGAATGTAGTTACTATAAAAGTGTAGCGTTTTCAGTTATATGAAGATAAATAGGTACGAAAGCTGTTCCTATGTTAACCATTGATTGTCATCGTCATTGATTTCAACTAAATCTACACAACGCTTCCAATTAAAAAGTTAAACTAGTTTTGCTTGCCTCTTACTAGTCTTCATTATAACTTACGGTATTGAAAGTTCAAATGCATTAATAACAGCTTTCAATTACTTTTGGGAAATATTTAAAAGTGAAATAATGAGAACATATCAAACGATATTTCATGAAAAGAAGATAAGTTGTGTGTTAAAACTCAGTGAAAACACTTATAGTAATGTATCCAGGTAATTTTCAAAGATTGTAATGATTGCTAAAAAACGACCCTAGAGGGGTGTTGACGTTCATAGGGGGAAGTTCGAAATCCACGCGCTTATTTTAAATAAACTTTTAGATTCATGGATTACAGAATACTAAGATATCAATGTTAACAAAATACGTATCTGAACCCAATGAAGCTCTAGAGAAAAAAAAAAGTTCTATTATCGTTGATGATTGTCAAACTTCAAAATATTCACAAGCGCTACCGAAATGCTAATCAATCCTAAACGTTTTCTTAGTTTTGACAATCGTTACCGGTGATGAAAAGTCACTCCGGCTAGAGCCCAAGTACTAAAAACTTGTTGCTCATTGGACGTGGGATATTTTTAAATTGTAATTTGCAGGCTTCAGTCCATCTGACTAACTCTCCGCCCTGGGGAATCGACAGACGTCATCTAAATAAAATAATATGATTGCTTTCGCACGAATCACTTCACTGTGACATATTGAAAATGTTGGAAAATCACTTCCAATAATGCAAGTCTGATACGGCACCATTACTCAAACAAATCCACTAACTAAAGAAGTTCTTTCGGAGAATATCCGGTAAAACAGAACTATACTAAACAGTCACACAATTATTTCGTTAAAAAAAAAACCGTTGATCCGAGAAGAACCATAATTAAGAACCAATAGTCAAGTTGTTGTATTATATTTCATCAATAATATCCTAAGGTATCAGATCGGAAGAATAGTATCGATATTGACATAATTTTCGTCAATAAATGTTGCCTTATACCTACTGTAATTGCTTCAATAAATAATGGACTATGGACACTAAACATAGGTTTGCTTGACATTTTAAAGTTAACTATGGCTTATCAAACGGCGGTCATTGAACTCAGCATATACATACGTATTTTATATTCAGTATTTCCACTTCTGGGAACCACTAGACATATTTATCGATACTGAAGTTTAAAATACTAAGAATATAAAGCTTATCATTTATCAAAAGCATCATATTGCATCGATAATGTCAAATGGTATCGAAGTGATCAATTGGTAATGAGTCAATAACGCAATTATCGCCCGTCAGGGCTATTTGACGAGCTTTCACGACCGATATCACGATACACTTGACTGATAACGCTTATAAAGCTAACAAAACATTGCGTTTGTATTCACAAAGTTCACTGTAAAATATAAACACAAACACTAGAGTACCTAGGTGTTAAGACGAGTATTTATGAGTCAAGTTAATAAATCCATAATAATAAAACTAAGTGGTTACACTCACCAGAGTAATAAGAACGTCGGCCGAGCAAGGTTGGTACTTGAGCAGTCTACTAAACCTTAGTGTTCGTTGGGCCATGGTCAGTGGGCCCACGGGTCTGGACACATGGATGTGCGGGGACGAGGGCGGGCGCGGCGGCGGCGTCGACGCCAGCGGCACATTCCGCCGGACCGTCTCCAGCGGCACAGTCCGAGCCACCAAAGAGTCACTCCCGACAGAATTCACACTACCACTGAACATGTTCATCAAATCCCCGATCGAACCACCACCGCTGGAACCACCGCCACAACGCAACTTGTCCAAGTCCGTCAAACTGGATCCACGGCGGACGCGGAGGCGGGAACCGCTCACATTGGTACGACTCTGGTACTGCAGCGCCTGCTCCCGCCGCACGTCCGCCTCGCTGATCGCTTGACCTTTCCTGCTCCGGAACATTGTACAAACGTGTGATGACACATCAACGTCTACCACAACACTGAACGTTAACACCTGAGCGAGGAATTTGCATACAAACGAGTGATAGGTGATATCAATAGGGCCACGGTCGCCCGCAGGATGCCGCTATCGCGTCCTCGCGAGTTTCCGCCGCCATCGCTTGCGCAATGTTTTGTACCCTGAACGACACTTTCGAATTTCTTCTGATTTTTATTAAAGGGGTGCGTACGCAACAAAGTCTATTAACGGACTGAGCGGGAACGCGTAGTTTCGTATGTGCGTATGTATGGAGCAACTGAGCTGGACTAATGAGGTGATCGAGTTCAAAGGCGTTAGGGTCTCTGCAGGCGACGGCCGCCACTGCGCTAACAGCCCTAAGAAACACAATGATCGAGCCCCGAAGAAAAACGAAGAATTAAATATTCAATTTGTATATCTCCATAAAAAGTAAAACTAATACGCTCACCAGGGAAGCCTTTTCCGTATAATTGGCCGGGAGCAGAATTAAATAAAGGGAAATTTTTAAATGTATATTATCAAAGGTTTTCGCTGTGTTTTTCTTTTAAGAACTCTTTTGTTATTGGAACAGTAAATATCTACATAATTTCGTTTATTTATTCATGGCCTTATTCGAAGTTATACATTTTAATCAGTAACCGGTATTTGACTTCTTGCGGGTATTTTAAATTAATTTGGTGGTGTTTTTAAATTGAGGCTAGTCATTATTTGGAAGTAAATATAAATTCAGCCTGTGTAAATAGAAATACGTAAACCAGGTTTTCAAAATAAATAGACGACTTAAGTTATTAGACCGCCTAGAAACTTCATCAACTCTCGGAATCTTTTGTGTTGGCTCACTTTAATTGTTCATATTCCAGATTAATATCGAAAAATGATCAGAACACCAGCGCTGTGATATTTTTTTTTAAATATCGCATTATATGCTCGCACAGATTAAATAAATGTTGATTGCTTAATTAATTAATTAATTTAACTTTTTGTTTGTCTTGTGCGAGTCTTATTTTTTTTCTTGATAATTTATTTATCAAGAAAGAAAAATGCCAAGTCTTAACAGGTTTCACAGAAAAAGCTTTCGGTGTAGTAAATCGAAATTTTGTACTAGATGGACATGTTTTTATAATATTACTTTATCATACGAAGGGCAAATCTGAACGAAAAAAACGCTACAGAATTTCCCGGATATAATTCCGGAGATTGTGACAATGTAGCAAACGCGCGTTTTTTGCTGACATATTACCCTTTATGACATAGTAACTTGCTAAGATGGCGTGAAATGACACGTGCACATGGAAACATTATACAAAACAATAAATTTTTAAAAAGAGTATCTGGTGGTTTTTGCTGGTTAATTATGATGAATTATTCGAGCTATTATTCTAGCTTCCGACGTTTTATAGGTGCCTATGTAGGCTTAGGAGAAAGAAAATACTTTGAATTCGAACTTGAATATTCAAGAAATATTCTATCTTCTTAGAAACCAGTTGCCATATTTCAAAAACGTAACTGTTCCACTAAATTCCTTAGTTAACGATGTGCGAAAATTAATTAACAAGACATAATATATGAAGGCTAATGAAGTGTTATTTTACGAGTGCACTCGTTCAGATGGGTTCAATCAATTACCGAACAAGTTGAGGCCAAGTGGATCGCCTTTTAGTCAATCACTGAGTAGTGAATATGTTAATGAAATTCATTGAGATGATTCTGAAAAGGTTGAGTTTTTATTTTTGTAGGAAATGTTTGCGGCAATGTGTAGTCAAGGAGCTGTGAGAGTGCATTCAACTTTGAACAGAACGTGTTGAGGTATGTTAACTTAGATATTTTTGTAGGATGGTTATTCTTTGAAAATACTGTAGAACTTGAGATTGTTCGTATTACATATCCTCTATAACCCGTCAGTTATATAAGCAAGGACGAACTATCTTTTGGGGCTCCATTTTAGACCTCATCTGCCACCTTCATCCGGCAAGACCGAAGTCATGAACTGGCTTATCAGGAATAACAGTAAAGATTTCAGCTATTTTATTTACTTTAGAAAATAAAACTACGGAAAAGAAAAGTTTAGTATTGTTTTTTTTTTCAAAGTTTTTGTTATGCTTTAGACATTAGAAAAAACTCGGTCTATATTTAAATTTTTCCATTGATTTGCTACCTTTCAAAACACGAGTTAAGTTTTCTTCGAAAAAATAAATTGTAACAACCGTAAACAAAAATAGGTATTTGATTTCGTTTGTTTTCATTTAATCAATCAATTGTTCTCTTCTGATCGAAACAAAAAATGATGTTTCTATTCAAACATTAATAAACAAACTCAATTTATGAACCCAATTAGGTTAAATATTTACGTAGACAAATCAAATTGTTTGATAAAACATTGTTTTCTTGAGGGATCTGTTCTAAAGTACATATTATGTTATTCTAAGAATCAATAGCAAACAAAGTGAAGGAAATACGGAATATACATGAAGGTCGAATTTCACCACTGAAACTGTGTTGAAGACACCGCCATGAAAGTCAATTTTAAAGTCTGGTTGAAAATCTACATTATTGTTAAAATAAATAGTAGGGACCTACAAATATACAGGGAGTAACAAATAGGTATAGTCATATTTAAAAACTGCTTCTGTCCATGTATCGTAAATTACAACTTTCTTCAAGAAAGTCAAATAAAGTATAAAAAAACAAAGATTTTCCATAAAAAGCTATTAACGTCAGATCAAAATTAGTATGGGAGTTTGGGACTTGACCATAACTTCCTTGAAGAAATTTGTATATTTACAGCAGCAGAAGCCGTTTTTAAATATGACAACAAATTTCCGTAACACCCTGTTTAGAAATCATGTCAACCCGACTCGCAAATGTGCTTCGTAATACCTAATCTAATCGTCTACGACATAATTATTATGTCCCTTATCAGCTATTAGCACTTCGCAATTTGCAAAGCTTCTTGTATCTAATCTGATTGTCTATGACAATCTATTTGATATCATTAGTTACATTTTTTTTAGGCTGTGTTTTCATTGATAAATCTGTCCGAACTATTCATTCTGGAAAAGTTTGCATTAAGAATATTATACCGTCAACAACGTCCCTTAAAATATAATTGAATCCTGCCATCAGTATCTTATTAAAGACCATAAATGTCACAACTATGTTAGACTATAGCTTTTGCGATTTAAGGTCATAGCACACATATCAACTCGGAAGGGGATCATCACCGTATGAAATCGAGCCTTTAGCATGGCGAAAGCGGTCATAGACCTTTTATAATATGAGTTCAGAAACGCAAACAAAGTGATAAAGCCGCCGTAGAGACTCTAAAACGCCGTAGTAGGGACTACGAAGTCTTAACACCATCATAGTTCTTGTGTGGGAAGGAGACGGAGCTATATCAGAAGCATAGCACTATCCCTTTTTCCCTAAAGAATTATGATGGCATTGGAAAATCATTGTACCGCTGACTACATAGACATATCGTGATTCTCAACCCTTTTCCAAGCTTTTTATACTAATTCATAACGATACAGTTATTGTTCAAGTTTGTACTAAGAGATATAGGGAATCGGCAGTAACCACTATTGCCATGCAAAAACGAAACAACTATAGCAGTAAAAAATATTTTTAAATCTTACAGTACCAATATGACAGAAACCGATCCCAGTTCACAAAGGCACGTTTACCGAACGCTGAACTAGGAGGTCAATACATAAAATCTACATAAAAGAATACGTACGATGTTATAAAATAGTGAACAGATGCTACAGGTGTCCTATCCTATAATGTATGTACTATTGTTATAGACTCGATAGCGTAGCCTGGTCATTCAGGTGTTAGTAATTGATTCACAAAAGAGAGGGAGACTCTCCAGGCGTTTTTTTTTTTTATTGTTGACTAGAAGGTTTATTTTTACATCAATGTTTGTAACATTGACGTCTCATTATCATCACTGAATTAATCTGGATTAGAAAAGACAAAATTGTGAATGCCACACACTTTAGGGTTTTCATGATGGTTTTAGCCGTGCATGCGTAAACAACAGTTATAACCGAATTTCAGAAAAAGTAAAACTGTACAGTTTTATAACATACACATATAGGGTTTGCCTGTTTGTAAGATTGTAAGGTTATAACCATCATGCATACTCTAGTGTGTATGGCCCCACCTAAAGAGTACAAAATGCTAAATTAGACTTCAAATTATCATTTATTAAGACATTTCCATTTAGTACCTAAACCACTTTTGCAACTCCTGGTAGGCTTGAGTTATATGATCATAAAATATGAAGATAAAATCATTATTATGCAAATCGCTTGCCTTCCATGGGGCAAGCTGATTGGAAGTGGGGCAATTAAAGCCACCCAAGTCCAGCATTGTTTGCACCGCATAATCTTTGTTTGAAACTTTGATTGTTAGGGTAGTAAAATTGTGTTGCTAATCTATTTTTGCTTTGGACTCAGCCTAATCTGAAAATAATATAAATTATGTAGGTGAGGATTTCGTTTCTTAAATTTTTGTTTACTAAGATACAGGTATCATTGTTTCGGTTGCTTATTCTGATTTGACTACTTGTCTTTTGTCTATGTCATTAGTTGATATATGTTATTATGCCACGAGACGGAATAGCTAGGATTGTCTCGAACACGTTCTTTCGAATATGTCCAAATGAACAAAGTTGAGCGCACATCGCAATGCCTTTCTTATCTTAAAGAAGGGACTTAAACGACAAAGTTTAATCGACTTCACCAGCTTCCACAACACTGTATAGTACAGCTATAACTGTGCTAAAGTCCTTACTCGTTATTACAAGCGTACTGTTGGAAACTACTTGACCGGACAACTTTGTTAATGCATAGTTGGCTGTTCTAATGCTAGAGTGTTAATAGCTTCGTTTGTGCTGGAATTGTTGGGGATTTAACTATGATTATTATGTTCTTGGTTATTTACAGAGAGTACGTAATATCTACGAATAACAGTATTGTAGGTGTATTTTGCGGAACAGATGGCTTGAATTGAATGTAAAAATCACTTTTTAACAACGGTCATTTTTCAAGAATTGTTTCTAAAAGGAAGACAATACATTTGTAAATTTTATACTGTTCCTGAGTATAGCATCTAGAGGTATATTTTTGATGTTCTTGAAATCTGACTTCAAAATCAACTGAGAAATACCAAACCGATTAGAGAATTTTCATTTAAAGAAACTCATAATTTTCCTCGACCATATAATATTTTGACCAACGTAATAATTCCCAATCAATAACCCCCCAAACTCTCATTTATCGAGATCCCATTTACCCCGTTCAAGGTCACAATACGAAGGCCACTAACAACATTTACCCATTTTCTTTCCCCGCCATCTTGATTATGTGCCTACCCGCATGGCGCAGCGGGGTGTAAAGTACAACTATGTTTCTATATGCGTTTGTCTTGTAACAGTACTCTACAGGACTTTGCACTATTTGCGTCCTGCGTAATGCATTTGAATTAAAGTTCAGTCGCTTCACTATGCAGTGGGATTGTAGACTTGAATTTCGAATCGGTGTTAGAGGGTATTTAGTTTATTTCATTTTAATGTTTGTTTCTTTTTATTGTGCGTAGTATTTTCGTTTTGGTGCGTATATTGTTAAAGGAACAATCTATAGTAACATTAACTGATTTAATTAAGTTTATTTCCGGATTTATGCATATTATTAAGTATAGAATATAAAATATGAAAAAAAGTTAGGAACCTTTTAGATGTTGTATAATTTCGATATTATGACTTCATTTAGCACAAAGAACACGGAACATCTACATACTTATGCCGCCATAGTGTTAAAGTAAATTTATTTTCTAAGTAGAACACTCAACTGCTTCTACAGATATGCATTTCTCGTGTATTGTACTCGTTGTAAAGAGGTAAGCATAGGACTTTGCACTACCTTTATGTATCTCTAAATGTTATTTCGCAAATAGAGTGCATCATAATGCATACAGCACTACAGTTAGTTAATTAGTGCGTAAAATATCATAAGAAATATCTTAGATATTTCTTAAGATTATAATTTGAATGCATTCATTTGACCGTTTGTCACATTTTATAATGTTTAGAATTTGACGGTTATTTTAATAAACAATTTCGTAGAGACTTAAAACAATATTTGAATACGATAACAGAAGTTCAATTTCCGTACTTACCTTGAATATTCCACGATATAATAACTTCGTTGTAAGACATTGTTGTCTTACAACGAAGTCTAAAGCTTTGTAGCTTTGTATGCATAATATTATATTTAAACAAGTAAAAAAGTAAGTAAGTAGTGAGTTTAAAGTTTTTTTGTCTTTTTATGTTAACATAACTTTTACACACGATGTCTACATATCTTTTATTCGACTCTCCTTTCGCAGGTATGCTGGAAGAGATTTCTTTAGAAATAAGCATCACCTTTGTACCTATTTTTCTGTTCCCTTCTTCTTATTTATTTGTTAAATGTGTGTACATTAACTGTTAAATAAATAAACAACCACAAATATTTCCTCGAAACCCGAAAGTAAAATTCTCACGTAGCAACTAATAATCACGAAATCAACTTAACCAGCAATAGAACGGTCTTTAATAAAAAAAAAACAATATTCATTACCGAAACTTCTTTTTTCCCCACCTACCTCTTCTTTTACCCCACTTTTGGAAGCCTCAATTGGTGTTCAGACATAATTAGTTTGTCCATTAAATCGTCAGTAAGGCTATATAACACAATAGGGGGTAACCCATGTCTAACCCCTGCTGGGCCAGACGCTATTAGTGTAGTTTTATGTTTGGCACTTATCCTAACAAGAGCCATGTGGATTTGGTTAGAGTCCGACGACTGGTAGGGCCGAATTTTCAATAGTCAGAAACAAATACCCTAGTAATAATAATAACGGCTAAAAGTTTTGTAAAAAAAAGACAAAAGCCAATTTTTTCTTCAGTAAAAAAATTCTGACTAGTGAAAAATCAGCACTTATAATTATGAATTCTTTACGTCTTTTATTTTAGGAAGAGATGCAACGACCCTAAAAGATTTTTTTTTCTAGGAAATAATACCTATGGCAATTTATCTTTAGTTTATAGTGATACATATTCGTCGAGGACGTGGCTTTCTTGTTTCGCATTCTGTATTTGAACACATACGGTATCGACAATAACTTTTTAAAATAGTTTAAATTCACGTTGTACACAATTTGAAAAGACAGTGAAATTGTACACTTATCTAACTGGAACTCTCACTACGCCTTGCTAAACGTAAAAAACACATTAACTTATCTAATAACTTAATTTAAATTCACTTTATTCTCACGAGCATATTATTACTATGAAAAAACCAGTTGTATTTTCCTAACTCGGATAATTGTCTGTTACGGTAATTTCGTTTTCCTAATCGTTCTGCTAAAATATGTATTTGAATGTTCATAAAATTGGGACAATGTACGATTAATTCAACTTTGTTTCGCCCGTGACTATGATTATTCAATTATTTTTAAATTTACTTTCAGTGATTATGACTTACCTGGTCCTTTTCAATTGAAAGCTATGGTTAATTCTCCATGGTTTTAAAAAAACAAACCTTACATAAAATATTATTATAACATATGAAATTATATGAATCAAGTGACGATGGGTTACAGGTTTCATAGTATTCGGTAGCATCTGTTCTGTTCATTTTAGTAGTAGTTTTGACGATAAGAAAAATAAAAAGTAATAAATGAAATAAAACGAAAGAAATAAAAATAAAACAAAAAGAATGAAAACATTTTAAAAATAATAACCAAATCAAATGAAAATAAATAAAAACAAAACACATAAATTCAACAAAAGCAAGTTCGAATAAAGTAAAAACAAAATTATATCCAAAAAAAGATATAAATTACTTTAGATTCCTATTTCTGCACCCATCGTTATAATCGAAAAGAGTACTCACGTTCAGCTTCATGACGATCTTGTTGTATGCACGATGCCACCTCTGCTTCGGTGTCAACTTCGGCTGTTCAGGCTGGAACTCCAGTCTATCTTCCTCCGGCCTGTCCTGCTCCTCACGGAACACACTATCCTCTTCCTGATACGGTTCATCTGTCTCTTGGAACTGTTCCTGGTCATCGAATTTCTCCCTTCCTTCCCGAAAGGTATCGTCTTGGTCAATATACGTGTCTTGGTCATCTCTATACTCTCCGACATGGTCGTCGTATAAAGGTTCAGCTTCGTGAAAGCCGTCAGTCTCTTCAGGTACCTCGTGGTACGTCGTGCGCTCTTCTTGGAACGTAACTTTGGTTTTATCCGTGAGTAAATCTGTGAAATGAAGCTTTTCTGTTATAAGGCTTGAAGATTTCAATGGAAGTTTTGTTGGAGGTCAGATGATGATTTTAATTATGCATGCTCTTAGATGTTAATAATCCGATTAATTGGTTTATCCCAGAAACTTAATTAACATTCCAGAATATTGCGAATTCTTTTAATGTTTAGTTGTATTGATAAAAGCATATCTGAATATGCTATGACCAGATCACAAAGACATCATAAAGACATCAATCTGAGCTTTTCATCGTATACATGTGTGAACACACTTGCACACGTATGCTAATAGGAAAATATTTATGTGGAAAAAACTAAGAACAAAAGCAGCTACCTTCTTGTGTAGTCGGGACAGCAAGTTTCTCTTCGGGATGAAAAGAACTTTGCGAGGTTCTACGATCAACAATCGACGGCGTTTGACTGTGATAGCTGTCGACTGAAGGTTTTCTTATTTGAGCCACAGTCCTCGTCGGAGACGCCTGCTTCTGCAAGCTGGGGCTCGGTGGCGCTCCCGACAAACGCCTTTCCTCAAGGGCTTCTTCAAGGATGGTATCATGAGCACAGTCGTCGTCACGATACCTATCCAAAGAAGTCCGATCGCGGTCTATTGTTTGATCGTATTCAGTCTTATTGTACTCGTCCTCGTAGGCACTTTCGTCGAAACTCGACTGGGTTAACTCTTCTGGTGCGTCTGGTAACGTCCGCGTACGACGCACCGAAGGTCTTTGTATGGACTCCTGTCTCCTTAGAGACGGAGTTCGCGGTAAAGAAACTGGCGCAGACGTGGTCACGGTCACAGTCACAGTAGACACTGGCACTGACGGCAATACTTCTGGGACGGATGTTGTCGCTGTCGCTGACACGGTACTTGTGAACGGTGTCACGGATGAAGCGAAGTGGCTTGCGGGAGCAGTTGTCACAGGGACTGTGTGAGGAGGCTGGCTCACAGTTGGAGCCGATACCGCCGCCGCGGCAGCACCGAAGAAACTTCCCAACTTCTTTGCACTACCCGCCATAAATGAACCTAAGGTAGCAGCACCGGCAATTACACTTGTTTGTAGCTGTTGCGCAGGTTGTTTTGCTTGCTGTTGTTGTTGCAATAGATGCTGCTGCTGCTGTTGTTGTTGTTGCTGTTGCTGAAATTGTAGCTGTTGTTGGTGTTGTTGAAATTGCAAGTCTTGCTGCTGTTGTTGTTGGAATGGCAATTGGTGTGCTTTTTGTTGTTCATCATGTTGGAAATACTGTTGATCTTGTAAATATTGCTGGTCTTGTTCAAACTGTTGTGTATAAAGCTGTTGCGAAACAGGCTGTTTCTCTTCTTCTGGATACTGGGACTCGAATTGCGAATCATACTTGTAGTCTTGCTGTTGCTGGTAGTCCTGCTGTTGCTGGTAGTCCTGCTGTTGCTGGTAGTCTTGCTGTTGCTGATAGTCTTGCTGTGACTGATATTCCTGCTGATTGAGATGTTGTTGTTTATCCTCAAATTGGCTTTGGCCCGTAAATTGTTGATCTTGTTGGTCGAATCGATATTGTTGATCTTCGTACTGTAAATCGACCTCCTGATAACTTTTACTTTGAAACACATCTTGTTGTTTCGAAACTGATAGATGTGGTAAATAAGACGAAAGTGTTGATGGTACTGTTTTCGGTAACAACGAATCAATCTCACTAGTAATAGGGTATGTGAATTGCGATATTGTCTCTGTTTCGGTCCACGGTGTTTTTTGAGCTGGAAATTGGAAGAAAATGTTGTAAATATTAAATGAAAACTCTCCGCACAGACAATGAATGAAACGGGCCGTCATGTTTACGGCACAAAAAGAACTGATATTTTTAATGGATCTATACACCGTGGTACGGAAGCTCTTATCTTTTATGTAACTGAATCATTTTTAATGTGAATTATAATAAATTCTTGCTATTGTTGTACTGACATTGACATATTTATGATATCGCAAACTGTCTATATGATTCTGTGTATATGTGTCTATTTATAAGTCCATTGTGGATTTATTGTCAACAAGCAAAGATTCTTGTTAGACTTGACGTTTCCTAATGTCATCATTAATGGATTCGTATATTTTCAAGGTGTTTTATTTATTTCGGTACACTGTTTCGCCAAAAGAAAACATACTAAGTGCATAATTACCAGCTGCAGGCGGAGTAGCGTGTGGCGTTTCATCAAAGAATGGTTGCATCCCATCCGAATCATAACTGTAACAATAAAAATTTGAAGTAAGAGGCAAATTTGTAATCGATGGTTAGCTTGTTAGCTGTTCAATCCTAATGCCCCTTACGACTCGAGTACTATACAAAATATTATAATGATCAATTTTTTCAATTCAAAGATGATAATTTCTTAAAATCATTTTCTTCTTTTATTCAAACCGACGCAATGGCCATTGTAAAAAATATTTAATTGAATGAATATAATGAGAATTAACCTTCGGCAACTACTAAATGGTGCCAAATAAATTAGTGTAGGTTTAAGACCCACGCTAAGTTCTCTGGATGCTTCAATCGACTAAATCAACGGATGGTTTTATCTCGATTGCAGTAAAGCGACTTTGTAGTGGGTGTACGCAAGTTGCAGATAATAATCATGATTCAGATAAGTTCGGGAAAAACGTGTTTCTCGATACAATGTATAATTTTAACGATAGCAAAAAAGGTTCTCAGAATCTGAAAAGTTCTTGCATCCAGGAAAATGGTTTTTTAATGCATTTTTATAGTTACATGATAATGAAAGCATTTCACTCTTTTTAGTTGTATCTACCATGAAGCCGATTTCCTCAATGTTATATTTCAGGGTTTACTTAATTCTGTATTGAGTTTTCAGTGCGTTATATTTTAGTCAGAAATCCTGAATTCGAAGTACTTACGTCGTATTATTATAATTAGTATCTTGATACGATTCTGTGGCAGTGTCTTGAAAGTCTTGTTGAAACCCGAAGCTTTCGTAACCATAACTTACATCAGGAATAGGTTTTTCAGGTTCTGTAAAAGAAAATTTGCCTTTAATAAAAATTTTAATGCTAATAAAGAATATGCGTTGCTATTTTGGTCGATAGTACCTCATAAGTGATGGCATTTTTTTTTATGTGGACGTAATAATTTTTTTCATCGCTCGTGAATCGCCGTCGCTCGTCGGTCAAAGTTATGTGGGTACCAAGCATAATGAGTTACCGAGAGTGTAACACCACGTTTGAGTGATAGACTTACCATTAGGAATAGATACTATACTCATATCTGTAGCAAACGGTCGCTTTTTCCTACCCAGAGTCGGAAGCTTGGCGAAGGCGATTGTCAAAAATGTATGGGATTGACAAACACTGTCGAAATGTCACGTGATTCTAGTAGATTCTACTAGCAAATGTCGGGATTCCAGATTCTAGAAGAATGGCACTCTGTCTAGCACCTCCGGTTATTCAGGCATACGATTTTTATTGAAAGCTCAGCTCACCGGGTACGTAAGGCACGTGCGTAAGCGTGGAGGCGGAAGGCGCGCGCCTGGGGCGCGTGAAGCTGCCGTACGACGTCATAGATGACGTCATGGGCGTGGGGGGCTGCGGTAGGCGGCGGCCGCGACTGCCGCGCGTGGAGCCCGACTCGCTGCCCGGGGGCACGGGCAGCGCGCGGCCCCGCTTCGGGGTCGACGATGGCGTGGCTGAAAGGAAAGCACGTTGATTGACGGAAAGCTAAAGCAAGTTTACATTTTTGTGTTTTATCTTGTCGTGGCGCTTTCTAACGCAGTTGATTGCATGGCAATTGGTTTGATTGGTGTATTCCGCGCCAAGACTCCTCCGCCATAGTAATGTTATCCTAGCTTAGGGCAGCGTTCGGCCTTTTCTAGGGTTCCTAATGTCCGTATAAAAAAACGAAACCCTAATAGGATCACTCTTGTGCCTGTCAGTCTGTCTGTCACAGAAAATGTGATCCAAATCTACTAGTTAACGTTTGGATGTCCCTTTGGTTGACCTGGGCGGAGGTTCTGTTTGACTCAAACAACACTATATTTTGCTGCTATGTTTGACCAGGGTACGGGAGTACTTGTGCAGTTGTCACGCTATACCAGCCTGATGCACCATTGAACCTCTTAAGTTAGAGCCTAAACGGTACGGCCTAACAGTACATATTTCTGCAATTAAATAATTTACAGGGCTTAATTAAATCTGTTTGCTTCTGTATTCTTTGCTAGATGAACTCTGATTCCATGTAATATATGGTATCAAACTGCGTTCACGAAAGTCTAGTGGTAAGGGGTAATGTCTAAATGTAGCAATGATTTTTTTAATTAGCAGATTTGTGCCGTCGCCACTTTCCCATTCCGTGACCGCTCCATTCCGCTGACTTCATTCCCTCAACCCGAGAGTACTATACCTACTTTAAATATGTCCGTAAATCTTTTCCTGTGCATACTTCTGACACAACTCAAGTTGAGTCCAGTAAGTATTCTACTGGACTCAACTTGAATTGCAATTGGTGGTTAAAAAGATAAATTTTACGACTTTCAATTTCTCTCAATCTCAAATTATTTCTACTTGCGATTATTTCAGCTGCTCATCACAACATTAAAATTATAATATGTACAGTAAAATAGGATAAATTTGGCCCTGGGATATACCTTTGGCCCAAACGTTTAACCAATAGGTTAAACGTAAACAATAGTAAACACAAAGTGATGTTTTCCTATTGGTTAACGAGTTAGGGCAAAAGTTACACCCCAGACCAAAGTTACCAGACTTTACGGTATTGCTCTCTAAGCTCTCTTTATAATCATGATATATTATTTGCTAAAGCTGAATATTGAAGGTTTCAAAGGAGTGTTACAAAACTGGTTACCTGGAAGACTTGCGGCAGAACGTCGCGGCCGTGGCCTGTACGGCGCCATCTCATTGTAGTCGGAATACCTTGACGATGGCACCAACTGTAACAACACAAAGACAATCAATATTGCTTCGAGCTGGCAGGTTGGGCAAGGGTTCCGAATCAATTCTACATACGAAATGTTTAACCAAAATGATAAAGGTGACGTATATCAACTTTTAACTGCGGGGCTTAAAATAAACTTTAGTTTTTTTTTTCCCAGGTAGACTGGAAACACAATTTGGCGATAAGATTTTATAAACCCGTCGGATACCCAGTGTGAGTAGGAGGTCCCCATTCAGAACATGAGCGGCACGCTAGTGCCTCAAGTGCTCGTTCACGTACTGGGCCCAAACAAAAATCTAAATAGAAGAAAAAGTAGTGTTTAAACGTTTTTACTATGTTTGTAATGAGGTGTACAATAAAGTATATAATAATAAGTATTATTCACGGTAAAAACCTTTGGTACCGAACATTAAACGTGATTCCTGGACATAATTAATATTGCAACCAAAAATCGCGACTTATTTTTCAAAAGGATAAATATGGTAATTACAGTAAGGCAAACTTTTTGGACACAGAAGTTATGCCTCAGCTATAGAATCTTGAGGGAATTTTAAACACTCGTGTTAACTATAAATGTGCCCCTTAGTCTTTAGTCGAAACCTTTCGTGCTAGAAATTCATTCAGGGATGCAGGTTCTAGGTTTTTATTATACTCGTAACAGATCACATAAAAGTGATACATCCTCTGCCTTAGTATGTACCTAGTGTTGATTAGACACTCGTGTTGATTGTAAATAATGTTCTTAATCCTTAATTGTTAAATCTTTCATTGCTACTATAATCACCCAGGGACCCAGGTGTACCCTGTGTTTTGATCTCATAAAAGTGATTTTGGTACAGTGATAGATGGGAACCTGGAGGACGTTTACTGGCTTATTTTGACGAAAATCTATAGCAACGCAAGCGAAGCGAAGAATAGTAGTTCTATGCTATCCTCACCGGTTTAGGCGGCACTTGCGGCAACTGAACAACTGAAGACCTTCTCTTATTGACAACATTCTCATACTCCGTCGGCGTGAGTCCATGGCCATCGTCGTAGAAGTACTGACCGCCGCTGTCCCACTGTCGGGAGTCGTCGCCAACGTACGACGTCTGATAGGGGTACGACGACGAGTCGTAGAACTCCTCGTAGCTGGGCTGCTGAGATAAATGCGAATGGTCCCTGCGAAGACAAAAGTAGTGTTAAGTCATCGTCATTATGTGAATGATGGTGCATAGACCCAGTTAAAAATGAGATACATAATTTGAAGCGTCTTATTATGCAAATTTCCTTCACATTTTAAAACTAGGGATTCATTTTGTGCATAAAATCTCAGTTACAACGTTGTCAAGTTCACATGTACTAAAGCTCACTGTTTAGTGAATTAAAGTATGGCAGATCTAAGTTAAAATAGCGATAGCAAGTCGAACTTCCTTCCTAAAGATTGTCCACAGACGGCGATCCATGGACAAACTTAAGATAGTGTTAAATGGAAGGAGGATAGGGAAACTTTTACAATGAAAGTTGAGTTTACCGTACCTCGTGTGCGTAATACTGGTGCTGTAGGTCTCGAACCCATACATAGGCATGTTGTCATCATACAGCGTATTCTGACGCTCCAGACTTGGCCGACGCTGCTCCTCTGTGAAGTGAAAACCGGATTATAAGGGCAGCAGCCACTCATTTTTAAGACATTTATCTCTTTGTAATGCTGGCTCACCATTTGTCAAAATTTATGCGTCACTTGTGCAGTACAAAATTAACTTTTTTTAAATTTTGAGCCAATGACTTCAAATGTATATATTAATATGGCCATTACATCGGGACTTGAAATGTATCGAAATATTTATAAAAGAAAATCGGATTAGTTACAGCTTGTTTGGCATACAAAGAAAATTATCGGAAGTATGGGCGTAATTTTGGCAATGTCATTCTGATGCGGTTTACGCGGAACGTTTTATCTATCTTAGAAGTTTTATCTTAGTTCATATATTACACGTGGCATAGGTATATACATACATACATACGAGTATCTTTTAATATCATTACCAACCTTAACAATATTTTAAATCAGATTTATCACTGGGATAAAAATAAAATAGCTCTGCCTACTCCGATCACTAGTTATAACGCAACAACCATAACCAATAATTATATTTTTTGAGAGATTTTCTTTAAACTAGCACATCTTATTATTATTATAGTACAAGATTTACTCGACTTAGCACACGATTGTCGACTTATGGAATAATAGCTGCCGCCCGCGGCTCTACCCGCGTGAAGGTCGAAAATCATCCCAAGGGAACATACTCCCGGGATAAAAAAATTGAAATTTTGAATTTGAATTTGAATGTGCAGCACACATTCAAATTCAAATTCAAAATTCCAAATTTCATCAAGATCCGTTCAGCCATTCTGACGTGATTGAGTAACAAACATCTATTCATCCAAACATCCAAACTTTCGCATTTACTATATTAGTATAGATTGACTTGGCAGTCATTGCGCCGATTATCGTCACCGCCAATGGTGTGATGGCCAAAATCTTTGACGACCATGTGACGAAGCTGGCCTTTTACAAAAGACAGTACTCCTCGATACGGCTCGTATTGTGAGGCAGTTCCTGTCTCTGAAGCCCTAACTACCGGTAACTTGCACCCTGCTCCCAATACCTGCGGACTACTATTTATTTTCACTTTTTTTTTTAAATTTAATATGGGTTTGCTCTTCTACTCTAGTCTAGGTCATTATTTATTACTTTCTTAATAGTATGGCTTACCTCCAGACTGCCAGTCAGCCGCGGTCCTCCATGATATCGCTGACTCCACACTCACTTGTGCGTGCAGCTGTGACCACGTGTCTATTCTGCAATGAAGAGAAATTCAGTTTGAGATTGGATTCATATCTGGGTGTTTACATCACAGAAGGCAACAACTGACGGATTTCAACCTCTTCAACCCCTGTGGCTTAGGATCTGCGTTAATGAATCAGAAGGACGAATCAGTCAGGAAAAGTAATTTTATTTCATACTAGATGCCCGCACGCGGCTCTGCCCGCGTTCATGTCGAAAATTATCCCAAGGGAACATATTCCCGAGATGAAAAGTATCCTATGTGTTATTCTAGACTAAAATCTACCTCTGCGTCAAATTTCATCACGATCCATTCAGCAGTTTTTTCGTGAAAGAGTAACAAACATCCATCCATCCATCCATCCATTCATTAATACTTACAAAGTTTCGCGTTTATAATATTAGTAGGATCATGTCATAATGAAGATTTTACAACCAGCCTGATTACACTTGGGAGATTGGTATTTGCTGGTCCTTAAGTATTGCCACATAATAGTGTATATAAACAATTTAATTATTGATCTGTCTTTCAATCACAATATAACACTTTCAGTACATAATATAAAACAAAGTCCCGCTGCCTGTATGTTTGACTGTACGCGATAATCTCAAAAACTTCCAAAAGAATTTCATAAGTTTTGCACCAATGCTGCAATCGATGAAGTGATTCTTGAGGAAGGTTAAGGTATTATTATATTCAGTAAGTTTTCTTGTAAACTGGCTTATATAATAATAACGATATAATATAACGATTATTGTTGAAGATTAACAATAATCAACAAACAAACAATAACAACAAATCATGCTTAGCTACATATTTTACTATGGCAATTAGACATCTAAATATATATTTACCTGTTGGTCCGCGGCTGACTGTTATAATACAACGGGTCTGTATCCCCGTGTATGTGGTACTCATCCCTCTCGTACGAATTCTCACGAGATACCTCCAAGGATCTCTGGAAATAGAAAGTAGGAAATGGTTAGAAAATATGGTTATAATATATAGTATTACTATCCTGCCGGTCTATTTTTTTTTTATCTGATAAGGATTTGCTTTTGTCTCTAGTCTATGAACTAGACAGATGACAGAGACAAAGTCGACGATGGAGCGAGCTTACCCAGAATATGCCTGTTCACTCTAATTTTGAAGAAATTAGGGTTGTATTGTTCGGAAACACAGACGCAGGTAGAGAGTTCCACTCCTTTGCTGTGCGCATTATAAATAACGTTTGGAAACGATTAGTGCGAAATGGTGGAATAGCAACAAGGTAGGGATGGTAACTTGCAGTGCGTCTAGATGTCCGATGGTATAAGCGGGCCGGTGGGATGAGATCGTTGAGTTCGTGGATTTCCGTCACCATTTCCGTGAAAACGTAAGTGTAGCGAGCATGAAGTGAACTGTCATTCCATCTTGTTTGTTTGGATTGACAGCTTACTTCATTTTCACTTTACCTTGCTTATACAGTGAGAGGTTTAACGAATCGTACTGCTGATATCATGGAGGAAAAAAATCACCTCAACATTAGCTGGGTTCTCATATGATTTAACTACTACGGATTGTATGTACGTCAAAGAGAGAGCTTATCTATTATATTATTGTTTCCGATACGAAACAGATATCAGATACAAAACATCATCCTTCAATATGACCACACACTTCTAAAACACCTTATATAATTAGTTAAGTATAAAAAATAAAATAATTTTACTGTACTATGTTACATTTATATTCTTTCTTTGAGTCGTATGTCGAGTATACTTAAGATATGCTAAGGTAACATAAACACTTTTATATTGTAGCAGGAAGGGTGGTTTTCAAGGTAAAAGGGATGGAAATTACCTGTGGTGTGTGCATTTGGTGCGCATGGCTGCGGAACTGCGACGCGCTGCAGTTGGCATGCTGCCCCACTGGGTAGTTGAGGTCGGACGTGTAGTCCGAGTCCTCCGAGTAACCCGCTGAAAGAGAAAAAAGATTAATGTTAGGGACGAGAGAAAGAGACACATAGAATTTTCTCCATAGTGTTACTCCCACGTGGTTTTGACCAGTGGGTATACATATAAATCAATATTTTCGTATAGATAACATTCCTGTTCGATCCAATTCTCAATTCTTTATTGCGTACCATAATGTATACAGTTGGTATGGAAATAATTATGTTAGTCACAATTATGGAACAGCAGTAATCCCTAGCTGTTCTCCCCCAAGCGACGCCTTATGGCGTACCCCACAAGAGGTGCCTTTAGCGTGTAGTCGCTTAGTTTGTAAGTTTTTAATAAGCCCTGCCTGGAGGCTTCAATATTTACATGGCCGCTACAAGCAAGTCCAGTTAAGCAGCCGACAACCTCCTAGGCTGACCTGGGACAGGACACTCATTAACAATCGGTAACATTAATGTTGTAGCGACCATCTATGCGCCACACACGAACTAAAAGACCCGATGTTACTCTCTTCTCTACATGATCTTATATCACGCTATCAAAGTTCTCCGCGTTATTTGAACATATACAACAGCCCGACAACAACTGTTGGGCAGTTGTCCACCAGACACTACGCCCGTCTCTTCGGAGGATCCTCTCTTTTCATTGGAGGTTTGCGGGATTTTAGACACTGTTTTGCATATCTCCCTCCACAATGTTTTCATTGATAAAGCGTTAAAACTGTAACCAATGCAGGGAGTTACTTTTTCTTTCTGTCGCTACTTTTCTTCTGTTAGTCTTCTGCCGTTTCAGTTTTATATTTTTCTTAAAAAGTGTGTAACTCGCTTTTTGAATTGATAATTTTGAGTGGAGATCTTGTTAAACTGTAATGCGACTGTTTGACAAGTTCTCATATGATTTGACCAGTACGATTGTATGGACTTTAAAAGAGACATTGACCTCTGAGTTTGTTTTCTGAGTCAGCTAGGAAACACCAGCCTCATCTAGTTTAAAAATGACCAAAAAGATTGACATGTAAAAGTGTTATGTTTAACCTACTTACAAAATAAATATCATTTCATTTATCATTATCATTTCTCATGCTTAAGTAGAGTTTGAATAGTTCTGAACTCCAAATTCACAATTCAGAAACTGGGTTGATTAGAAACTAGGCAAGAATTGGCAAAAAATGAACATGTCCGAGAAATTTGTTCCTTAATGATACCTAGCTCCCGCTTTTTGTGCAAGAATTTCAGATCTGCAAAACGTACTATGATACGCGTGAAGCAAGACTAGTACATAATTGTTGATATTAAACTATGTAGTACATTTAGAACAATTTTTTACGTTCGATGTATAGTGTTCGGACATACGTGTTTCAAACCAACGTTACATCGACCTAAAGTGTATCCATCCAACGAGTTTCATACCAACGTGTTTTCGGACAATCGTGTTCGGACTAATGAAAATCAAACGTGTTTCGAACCAACGTAGGACACTCATGTAATACATAATCATACCGCTTGTATAACGATTAACTTAATCGGCTTTACGTCCATTACACCTATACAGATCTATAAATTAATAATTGTGGTAAACCACAGCTGCACACTGAATAGATTAATACTATATGCTCTAATCCCCTTGAGAAGTATTGCGCTATATAATCTTACAAGACGACTAAATGTCAGATTTTTATGAAAGTAGAAGTTTTTCAAACTATTACAAGTCATTACTTAACTAGACTCAACCACGACTCGGCCTCCCTTATTTTTTTTAACGGCGGGTAACCCTCATGAATGTCGTCCGCCCTGGGGCAGGTAGAGGGGTCTGTCAGACTCTTACTGACTAAAACCACCCCGGTGTTCCATCTCCCACCTACGCTGGGGATCGCAGAACGTATGCGACTTCCGTAATCTCCGGCTGGTGCCGGCCCGCCTCTGCGGGCCACCTCGACTCGGCCTCCCTCAATCTAATTGTCAATTATAGCTTGCTATTTATCAACAGCAAACAACAACGTGAGTATTTTTTGGTATTTTAGAATATTTATTTTTTAATTTGCGTAAAATATGGTACATAATTTAATAATAAATTCATATATTCAGGTAATTCACACCCATTGCACAATAACACTATAATAAAAATACCTCAACACTAATTCGGACAACCCAACAGAAATCATAAAATAAAAATAATTATGTCATACAAAAACATTACATTAAAATTCCCAAATTAAATTTAAACCAATAAATTAAATTTTCATCCACAAATAAATAAATAAAATTTTAAAATATTAATAAATTAAATTATACATTAATTATGGCCACGAGAGAGATTTTCCCGCTATTATGGGGGCTGTGGCGAAGAAAGCGGAGGCATACATGAATTAAAAACCACCTTTTTGAAGCTACTTCAAAACGTTTGCATCACATTAGAATCCCTCCTACATTTATGTGAATAATATCGGAACATAAATCGTATATGCACGAACGCGCAGACCCGGAACTGCCATATATCTAGATAGACTCATAAATAGACATTCATACCGGGCGGGAATCGTTTAACGTTATACAACTACCACCCACGTATAGGCACGAGCTACATGGAAATAACCCGTAGTAGTTTCAAATTGATTTTCTCAGAAGACTTGGAAGATTTGCTTCCCACAATCAAGATTAATACTCAAAAACCTGACGCACAAAATGTCTTCAATCTACTGTGTTATGACTGTTTGAACAGCAATTTGGACACTTGATATTAATAACAAACTATCTTAAGTTTTAGGTCTGGATTCTAATCCTCTAAAATTCAAAGAAATAGGAAAGATTTAATTTACAATTACCAATATACTAAAAGTGCATACTTTTTTCGCTTGACTGTCTGACCCATCTAAACCACCTATTGAATTACGGCCCACTATGTAGCATTCCATGACATAGCTGAGGTTAGGTAAAGTTACGTTTGAGGGGGGGGGCAAACGAGGTTTGAGGTTAATTTCGAATGGGATGATGGAAGTTGGAGTGAGCGAAAGAACTGGTGTTAGTTCTTTCGCTCACTCCAACTTCCTCCCTTTACAGAAATGGAAGCTTGCATGGAAGCAAGCACGTCGAGGTTAGTTTTGAGGTGGCTATTTCATGAAGTAGCCAACCATTTAATAAAATGAAATGGCTAAATTCTAAGATATGGCCACGAGATGTATTTTGTACACATGTTGACTTACAACGAGCAATGTACTGCATCTGCCTGCGAGCCTGCTCTCTCCGGTCCAGTGTGACGTTGGTCAGGTACACTGTGATGTTATATGTATATTATGTACATATTGACTTACAATGAGCAATGTACTGCATCTGCCTGCGAGCCTGCTCTCTCCGGTTCAGTGTGACGTTGGGCAGGTACAGTGTGATGTTATATGTATATTATGTACATATTGACTTACAATGAGCAATGTACTGCATCTGCCTGCGGGCCTGCTCGGCTCTCTCTGCGTCCAGCGTGCCGTTGAGCAGATCCAGCTTGCGCTGCAGGTCCGCACCGCCTGTGCCTTCTGCGTCTGGAAGAAGGAAAGAAATATTTTTATAACAAAGTCATTATAATGGTTTTGAAAGGACTGTAGTTTTTTTTTATTATTCAAGATTGTTACTTTTGTTGCTCATATTGTTTAGACTTTCCACCCTTTGTAGAGGCGTAGACTTTACATTAATTTGCACAAATTATTTTTAAGACTTTCTATTCTGAAAATATATAATAGTTCTATTTCCGAAGAACTCGTTTCCATTTAGTAATTGATAATATTAAAAAATTGCGTAGGCATGCGGGATACACTGTATTTTAACGTTAATAGTTATCTATACTAATATTATAAAGAGGAAAGATTTGTATTTTTGTATGTAACGAATAAACTTAAAAACTACTGGACCGATTTGAAAAATCCTTTCAGCAATGTATAGATACATTATCAGCGAGTAACATAGGCTATATTTTATCGACGAAATACGCGGGTGGAACCGCGTGACGTCCGCTAGTTAATAATAAAGGCCTAATCACTATACAGCCCATAACAACCCCATCATCAGACTATGGCCTAGTAAGTTTACAGAACAAAAACTAGTTTGCCCATAACATACCATTAATGCTGTTAATTTCTGTAAATATTTATTATTATACATATATATATTATTATATAGAGGTTTTCAAATATTTTATCCTCAATCAAGCTTCACTGTTCTGAAATTGAACCGATTACGAATGATACGATTTTGGTGGAAACGATTTTATTTATAACGGGCCTGTGCCTGTTCCCGGGGCTTCAATCTCGTGGTCTAGCCCAAGAAATGTGTGCATTTATTCGGATTACAAAAGCCTACACATGTCCCTCAGCGATAGCTACCAAGTGTCGCTTACTATAAGAAAATAATTCTCGTAATCGGATCAGTACATCCAGAGAGAATCATCTACTAACAAATAGTCGTCTTTCGGACAGCGCTCTTCGTGTTCAGTATAACAACGGGTTCAGAGTGCTGGTGGGGTTACACCACTTCTATAGTGCGTCGGGGATGTTTGCAGATGCGCGTGTGGGGCAGCACCAAAAGTATTCTAAGCATGATTGCGAGGCGCCTGCACTGTTTTTATGTGGGTCGATGTTGTGCAATTACTCATGTTTTGTCGCAGTAATTGTGTTGTACAAAAAATAAAATAAAAAACACCACGAATTGTTATTAATTCGAGGTGTTGTTTGTTTTATTTTTTGTAGAGTCAGAGCTTATTATCATATTTTTAAGTTTTATTTACAGTGTTTGAGTCTTGGATATTTAATTAAAGATAAATTCTATTCTTTTGAATTCTAAAATAGACCACCTAAATACTCGTAACCTCTTCATAATAATAGTTCAAATCTTAATTGATTTGAACTATTAATATGGGTAGGTTACTATTATAGAATTATCAGGCTACTATTATAGAATAAATTAAATCATAAAGGAAACCTGAAACCTGAATAAAAAGTTTAATTAACTATGTAGAAAATACGGCAGCATCCCCTTAACATACTGTTCGAGCGACCCAATTTCTTAGATTAAATTCATTTCCCCGGCGACAGTAGTCTTCTAAGATGTCAATAGCGACCTATGTTACGTATTTGCTAATTGATTAATTAATGTATGTATTTATAAACCTAGATATTCACTGTATAAGGCATCCAGGTTTATTAATACACTTATTTTAAACTGATGGACGTAGTTGATATTTATTCTGATTGTAAGTTTTGTCTAGGTAACTACTAGTATTAACCATAGTTACCTACAAGTACTAGTAGTGCAGACAAGGACATAAGTCGGTTCATGTCAGTTCAAAGTCTCGCTAACTATATACATTACTAATATTTAATTACATTGAACTACTTTAAAGCAGTGTTCAATATATCAGTTTCTATAAACTTGATCGTGTAGGACAAAAATAGTATGCCAGTCAATAAGTGCCTGTAATCAAGCCAACGAACCAAATCTTTCGATCGCCGTGACCCCAGGTCGTTGATCTCTAAACAAGTCTAGCAAACTTGGCATCAGCGGCCGTCAGTTCAAAACATAATTTACATGAAATTTCCCGAAACCTAGAACAAACAACGTCGGCGAAAGATGGAAAAGATTACTGGGAATATTAAATCGAATTTAGTTTCAAACCGCAACGAAGCAGGCTTGAATTTCCTGCAATATTTCCTATTAAGGCAAAAAATAACTAACTTCGACTTCGAGATACACGGAATTTCTTCGTTTTATGACTTGCACAGAGGTTAGCTCAAAGTCCGTTCGCATAAATATAAACTTAAAACCATAATCCCATCAAAAGTTAGAGCAATCACGAGAGTTTGCGCTCGTAAAATTAAAAACATTTTCTGCGCACGTAATTTTACCGGAACAAGGTCGAAATTTGCATAACAGGCATGAACAAGCAATCACTTGGTCCGTTTGACGTGTGCAGTAACCCTGCGAATTACTTAAATGATTTATGGAGTACGGCGGCTTAATTGTGGACTTAAATGTGTAATCGGTACAATCAATGGCTTCGAAGAAAGTTTCATGACGCATTTTTACTAGCGCTGCTGCAATTTATACTGGGCTGTTAGAAAAGTACTCATGACGTTTATTTTCCTACCTCATGTAATGCTAGTGGCATTTTGTTTATTGCATTTGGCGTTGTATATCATGCGAAGTCAGGGTCAGTCAGGTCAGTCATAAAATAACTATAAACGATCTGTACCTACGCCACGCTAGCTTATTATTGTCACGATTGCATCAACGTCGTGTAAGCGCAGCGTACACGCCTGCCGGGGTGGCGGAATTTGTTCGAAAGAGTTACCGCGGCCCTGGAACACAAAGGGCTTTAGGAGGAACACGGATGGATTTCAGTCAGCAAGAGTCTGACACTCCCTTCCACTCCGCCCGAAGCGAAAGGAGTCATTTGACAATTTCCCATCGATAAAAAAGCGCAGCGTACACGTCTGCGATCATGTTCGATCCAGCCCGTCCCTAGCTGTCTTCCCCCCAGGGACGCCCTAAGCCGAGGCCCTTAGCGTGTAGTCGCATAGTTTGCAAGTTTTTTATAAGCCCTGGCTAGAGGCTTTAATATCATATTAAGGCCACCACAGGCAAGCCTGATTAAGCAGTCGACAACCTCATAGATTGAACTGCGAGACGCCACTCAAAAAAAAAAACGCCTTCGATAAATGCCTCGTACAAGTACACATGGAAAAACATAGATATTGAAAGGCCAGATTTTTATACATCGTTTTATGTGTTTTAGTGTATCGTACACTGACAAAAATCAGCTATAAAACTGACAAAACGAAAATGATAACGGATACAATAGAACACACATAGAATAGGATGTAACTGAACGCATCGTGGCGACCCATTTTACACATGACTTCACGTGTTTTCCTACAATATTTTAATGAAATGTTTAATGCAGAACATTAAAATATAATGTACAGTCACCCAACTAAAGTACCACGTAACCTACATACATATGTTGTGCGTGTGCTGATAATTTTTTAAAGTATGGATTTCTTGCCTGACATGCTGTTTTTGCTAAATATACGTATACATTTATGATTTTGACATTTTCAAGACAAAGAATAAGCAATTAATAACTGTACGAACGAAGCAGCGGAAATGGCTAGTTATAAACGTGAAATTGTAATTAAGCACAATCATTTTTCAAACTCGAAATTGCAAGCAAGCTTTTTAAGGGTTCGTCCAGAGTGAACGCGAGGTGTCTAAGCGGGAGCGGTGGCGAACGCGATTAATATTGTCCACAGTGAAATGTTGCAAGTAGTAGGGTGTAGAAGCTGTACTTCAATTTATAATTCGACTTAAGAGTTGTACATTTTTAGGTTATATTTCAATGGCCATTAAACTACAAAGCGTTTAGAGACTATTTGTATAAAACCAGCCAAGTGCGTGTCGGGCCACGCACATTGAAGGGTTCCGTAGTTGCCCGTGTCGTAAAGCATGACAAAAAATAAATAGCTACTCTTACTACTGTAAGATTGCAAAGTTACAAAGTCTTAAGTCATTTTCTATGGAATTATTACGAAATTTTTAGTTATCCAGTTAAATTTCGACTATTAATCGTTAACTTGTAAAGCCTACTTAGCAGTGATAGGTTTCCTTTTACATTTGTTATATATGCTACTACCATGAATTTTCGTCTCGAAAAACAACCGTTTTAGTAAAGGGGAAGGGACTCTAACAAAAATGAGCACTTTAAAGCTTAATATTTCAAACTGATCGTTGGATGGAAAACTCTCAACTTTTAAAACGAACTTCTCAACAACAACTCACACCTTGGGATATACTTAAAAAAAAACACTACGTGTACTATATTTTTATGATTTTTTTCATGATTTATTTTACCACTTTATCGGCGTGATTTATATGTATACCCAAATCAAATTCGAACTTTCTAGTGATAAGCGTCTCTGAGCTAAACCGCAGACAGACTGACAGACATGGCAAAAGTATAAGGGTTCCTTGTTGACTACGAAACCCTAATAAGGGCCCAAAAAGTATGGATTGCAATAGAATTTGAACTTTACCATGGTTGCCATAGAGTTTGTTGTTCCAAAACTAGATGATTCCCTCGAATTCTGATTGGAACATAGACGTGTTCCTCAGGGTAAAACGAAAGACTATCGCATGCTAGCTACGCTGTTCTGTCATGTCTTGGCCACTATGAACGCAAACAGCGGTTTCATATGTTGATTTTTCGCCTCCGCCGTCACCACCGCGCTAGCCCCTCACTTTGGTTGAGGCTTAAGTAGAAACGTCAGAATATTAAATTTCCTTCACGTTCTAACGTTACAAATTATTAATTAAAAAAAAGTTCGCTTCCTTTAAAATAACATAACATTAAGTGCAAACCTATTTCTTTGTAATTAGCTTCTTAAAAGGACCCTAAGTAAGTACGGGACTGTAATTAGAACAATTTCGAATACGCTGCGTTCTAAATTATTTACAGAAACAAGGGTCAAGCTTTGAACTTTGACATTACCTACTTAATTAACCTTAAGTGTTACTTTCAAGAAAAAATAAACTTATGGTAAGCTTGGATTCCATTTGCTGGATTTCTTATGTTTAACCGACAGCTTGTGGCTAGTGGTTCAAAATGTCCGTGTGAAAAAATGACCACTGCTTCTCAACGCTTCGTCTTCAAGAAGAGCCTTCCCAACATCTATCTATCTATATATGTATATAAAAATGAATCCCTGTTTCCCTTGGTCACGGCATCACGCGTGAACGGCTGGACCAATTTCAGCAATTATTTTTTTGTTGTGTTTTTTATTGTCAGGAGAAGGTTCTTATAAAAGAAAATTCTAAAAATAAAAAAATACATACGGGCAAAGCCGGGGCGGGTCACTAGTTTTAAATAAAAACACTTTCAAGAATCTCAAGAACCGGGTATTAGCCTCTAACACGACATGAAAATCATAAAAACTCGCTTAAATTACATTGTCCTTTACAAAATAGGCTACTTTGAAGTTGAGTGAAGAAAGGGACCATTTTTATATAACAATGTTATCTTAAATGCAGAGTGAGTGTTTTATTTATCCGTAAACGGCTTCAGAGGGGCAGTTATGTCGTATCTAGCATCGAACGAGATATTATATTTTAGGGTTGGGACTCTCTATTTGCGAAAACCAGAGTGATACGCAATAGCCTTTAGATTCACATATCATTTTCGAAGATACCGGGAAGAGAGGCAGGCTACAGGGAAGACCTTTGCCCATCCGTGGGATGGTATAGATTGATCAACGAATAAAGTTTAATAAGAAAATTTATTAAGCTATTCTTAGGTCTTATTCATAAAATTCTCTGCAGCTGATAATTATAATCAGTTGTTACGCTGATTCTTGATTCAAATTCTGTATTGAAGGTTTGCTAATGAAAGAGCGAATTTTCGCTTTTTTAAAGGATCATTCGCATTGCAGTTGCAAAATGTTTTTTCACCCCTCGCTAACAGTAAAACCACGCCTCAACATGTCGTGTACCGTAACATACAATGTTATACCGTTTTGCAATAAATACGTCCGCCTATTGGTCGTAAAACACAAAGATATGCATGTGTATGGAAATGAAATGCCAGTAAATGGCTGAACACGTATGGTGACTCAAATACACGTGTCAATTTGTAGATGGAGTAACGTTGTCGGGTTTTGGGTGCAGGGAAAAGGGGTTAGTCTTTTCTTTGTGACTCGTCGAGCTTCATTACCTTGACGCTTTTCTGGTGGGGGCCTCGTTTGATTCTGATAATCATGGGTTGCTGTGGTGGGAAATATCGTGATGGGTTTGTTCTATAAAAAAATATCGGTTTGGTTTTCAATAAGTTAGTAGTATGTTACTATAAATACAACCGACTTCCAAATAAAAAACACTACAAAGTAAAAAAAAAACTTTAATTTCGGAAGTCGGTGCTTTTGGTTGTTTCTTCGTTTCTTGACACCGACTTCCAAAATTAAAGTTATTCTATACTTTGTAGTGTTTTTTATTGGAAAGTTGGTTGTCATTTCCACCTTTCCCGGTTCTATACCTCTTCTTGCCAATTCCCAAGGTAGATATCCAAGTCGTTCAAGATTATATTTAACTATTATAAGCGAAAGTTTATGAAGATGGTTGTTTATTGCTCTTTCACTTTGATGAAACTTTACAGCTTTAACATCAGAATAACACACAGTCTATAATTTATAAAGGGGGAATTACTAATTCCGCGCGGGCAGAACTGCTCTTAAGGATTTAGTCCAGTTTTCTTTTATTCGTTAGTGGGATGATGATATTAGACTTTTGTTGCATGAAACCAAGCATTCTTATAACAAAACTTGGTTCTTATAAATTGACACAGCAATGTGACAAAGAGGCAAAAGATCAATCAACGACAGAGATTCTTAAAAAGTCCACTGGACATGCTACCAAGATGCCGTTGTCAATTATAAACTTAAAAAGAATAGAGCCCCTTGACCCTCTTGTTAGTAAATACTCGTAATTAACTTTGTATCATTGAGTTTAGCTTCCAAATCCTACCTTACTAAGTATTTTAGCGTCCAGGGTTGCGGAATTTGTTCGAAGAGTCGCCGCGGCCCTGGAACGCAAAGGGCATTAGGAGGAACTTGTATGGGTTTTAGTCAGTAAGAGTCTGACTGAGCTCCGCCCAGAGCAGAAGGAGTCATTTGATGATTTCCAATCCATAAAAAAGGTATTTTAGCGTATTTTTGTAACTAATTCATGCATAGTAATTTAGTTTATAATGCTTCTGACCAAAGGGAAAGCCACAACAGTTTCAATTACAGAACAATCTGGAACAATCCGAGTAGCTAATCACATATCTATACACAGATCAGTTACCTAACGCGTTGTTTGAACGTAAACTTGTGCAGTTAACGCGTTATCTAGTTTATTGTGCAAACATTTGACTATACAGTTCAGTTAAGTAAACATTACATGTACATACAAACGTGTAGGTACGCGGTAAACAAAGCAACGTGACTTATGTATCAATTTTTCGAACTCGGCTTTCAGTTGATGCATCCAGTAGAGAACCAGTATTTTTAATCATTGTAATCATTTTTTTATGTGAAAGGACTTTCCGATTGGTCCCATAGAAATTTCATTAAAATCGGTTCAGTAGTTTAGTTTTAAATCAAAATAGATGGAAGAAATATGTCATCCAAGTAAACGAAATTGCGTATTTTGCTTTCATGTGACTTTCCAGTGGTGTTGTTACGGTTTTAGTTAGGTTAGAGGTACCACTTAAAAGTGAAAAAAAAAGTTCGCATTCCAAGTAAAAAAACTACAAAGTATAAAATAACTTTAATTTCGGAAGTCGCTGTTAAAATACGAAGAAACAACCAAAACCACCGAAATTAAAGTTATTTTATACTTTGTAGTAAGTATTTATTTTTTTCCTCCACGACAAACATTTTTCTGACTTTTGGCAACCCGTTACGACTGCCCCACATGTTTAATAGACAGCCGAGACCTATGGTTTAACGTTTGGAAACCTCCAAGGCACAGAGGAGTATCAGTAGGTAATGAATAGTCACAGGTTCAACTTAGCACGCCTTGCTTATTAACATCAAATATCGACCATTTTAGCAATAATTATTTAGTCACGACCTCCTCGTTCATACAACGTGACTATAGAATACCTGAAAGTATTCGAGATAGGAATCAACAAATTTTGGCTTCGACTAAATACTTTAAAAATTCAGTACAAAGCTGGACCAAATATGTCAGTAGCTTTTATTCAAGTACAAATAAATCAAATAAGAAAGCAAGCAGAGCTCCGCAGTCGTTATGGTCACCAAATGACTTCTTCCGCTCTGGGTGGAGCGTAAGGGCATGTCAGCCTCTTACTGACTAAAATCCATCCGTGTCATTCTGAAGCCTTTTGCGTTCCAGGGCCACGGTAAATCTTTCGAACAAATTCCCTGGCAGTTTATATATAGGACATACGTAAGATATGCATCACGTTTGGAGTGTTTGACAAACTAATTTAATTTGACCCAGTAGGTACTTGTAAAAGAAAGTCATCATTATCATAACAGACGAAAGACGTTCACTGCTGCACATAGGCCTCTCCCAAGTGTCGCCACAACAACCCGTCCTGTGCGTCTCGCATCCATCGGCTACCCGCGATCCTCACCAGTTCATCGGTCCGCCTTGTGGGAGGCGTTCCAACGCTGCGTCTTCAGGTACGCGTAAAAGAAAATACTTTGGTCAAAATAAAACACTACAATAATACATTCTAAGTACACACTAAAATAGTCGCAGTCATTGAAAACAAGGCAACACTTAGACACTAATTAAAACAAGTTATAATTAAGATCTAAGCTCGCTTCGTAGCACTTACGTAGCTCTCGTAACACCGTAGCCTGCTACGCCGTAGACACATTATTACAACAGAATTTGTCGTAGCACACTGGCGAAGCTTGAAAGTATTATTAAACAAGGACGGCGGGTCATTGCAACAGCTCAGAAGATGCCCTCGTTTCGTCACAAACCAACCAGTGTTATTGACACACAGGCAACGGAAACACGACTCTATTCCAACTGATTAAAACTCACTTTTGATTACTCCTCGGTTTAATTGTACTGGTTTGCCAAAAGGCGCGATTCCAAAGCGAGTTTTCTATTTTAAAATGCGTGAAACCACTGAACTTTTACTCGAGCCTTAGTTTTAATGAGTTAGTTCGTGTAATCAGTTTTGTCTGCGTCATTGTACAGGAAAATTTCAACGTGTTTACTTGAATTGCTTAGTGACATTTTGCGATAAAATGAAAGTTGCTGAGGCGTAGGAAAGGGTTTTATATGCGAATGATTGATAACTGAATTTAATGGTTATTCGATTCAGTAGTTATTTTTATTTGGATCTATTTAGGGTTCCGTACCCAAAGGGTAAAACGGGACCCTATTAATAAGACTCCGCTGTCCATCCGTCTGTCCGTCTATCCGTCTGTTTTTATAGATAATGGTACGGAACCCTTCGTGCGCGAGTCCGACTCGCACTTGGCCGGTTTTTTCTCTTAATCTCTAAAATAAATCTTAAATTATGTTTATCTTAACTCATACAGTAAATGCGAATCTGAGTTAGTTTGTCTGTTACGCTTCGATTTTCTTGAATTTTGACACATATATAGTTTTTTTGTGAAAAAATCTTCACTGGGAGTGAACACGCAAGAAAAAGTTAGTACCTACTTCAATAACTAGCAAGCAACCCCACTTTGTCCGTCATTTATCCTGCTTTTAATTTATTTGATGGATTTTATGTGATTCTCCTAAATTACTCGAACATAATCACACCACTTCTTGAGATAAGTAGACCTTTATAATATTTACTGCACCAAACACAGCCGGGACAGATCACTAGTACAATTAAAACACTGCCCACAAAATTCTCATTCCACTGATTGCTCCATAAAATATTAATAAAGACTTTTTTTCCTTTCAATCGTGTAATGATCATTCTGTTTCTTTTATTTAAGCATAAAGGTTGCCACCAAATAAAAATGTATAAAAACCATAATATTTCACAGCGGAACATTTTAAAATGGCCGCACTCGAGTCGTAATCCCGCACATTTCGAAACAGCCGGCAGCTTTATTATTGTGCCAACAACGAAACTTTTTTAAACTTGAAAGGAAAAATAAAAAAGTATTCGGAGCAATTCGTACTCCGTAAACGTAGTATGTGTGCATGAGTAGACGTGCGCCAACGACTAAGCTGTTCTACGCTGTGAAAAATGAACTCACGAAAATCCTGAACAATTTTGGATTACAGTTAATAAATAAAAGAGCTCGTGGCTAAATAAGAACAACCACATGGGACGATTTTAAAGGTTAAGCAACGGTTGCCGAGATTGGTACCGAGACTCCTCCGTGCCCCGGAAATCACGCTAAGCCGTTGGTCTCGGTGGTCCTGGCTGTCACTTATAGATCTTGGGCAGTCGTTACAGATTATCAGAAGCTAGAAAATCTGGCTGCAGTCTTGCCTAGCAGTACCGCATTACCCAGTTAATGGGTTGTGGAGGTCTGGTAGACAGTCGCTCTACGTAAAGTACTGGTCTTCAGCTGAATCCAGTTTGACTGGAAGCCGACCCCAATATAGATAGGAAAGGCGAGGCAGATGATGAAATTCGTAAAATGTCAGTAGATTTAGTTGTCTTTAGAATTTCACGCCTCAATTTGAGGTCATATTTTGCAATGTACTAAGTAATACTTAGTACACTGCAAATTGTATGTACTCAAATTGTATTCTAGGTATAAATCAAATCTGCATAGTACGGGTAAATATGCGCGTGGAGTTTTAAGCTTTAGCATCAAAGATTACTACTTGAAAAACTTAATTTTAAAATTATAATAGTAGTAATTTATTTGTTTGCTGTCGAGAAACATATTATTTATCAGGCGAAGAGTACATAACGATCGTATTGTTACGCGCCAGAATTAATGTCGGGTACATTAAGTTACTACTAGCGCCATCTAGTATCGAGTAGAAGAACTAGTAGAGTCAAGTACCTTCTAGACATTTCTTTGCCAGAACATTCTAGACTTCTCGGTATCTGGTCAGTCGGCAGCGGTAGTTACGAGTACTTTCCAGATGTTTCGAGAATGGAAGTTTCTAGAATAAACTGACCTATAAAAGGAGCGCGTATTCCGCGACCGGGTCAGTATTGGATTAGCGATACAAGCGAATACTTCGGAAGCGATCTTCAAGTGCGAATAAAGTGATCAGTGGTGAACTTGTGTGTTATAATTAGTGAGTTTAAAGTTGTAATTAGAGTTTTTAAATTAAAGTGTCATTTTGGTTATTTAATCGGCTGTTTTTATTGTCACGAACCCCAAGCTCGTAACAATTGGTGTCAGAAGTGGGATATTTAAATCATGCCGATTCTACCAAAGGACGACACGGAGGGTATCCGTACCCGGAGTCAACGTCAGCAGGAGACGGACCATAGGCGTTTTGGAGGTACAACGCCGCAGACGTCGGAGGGCCAGTTGCCGATCATGGAGGCCGGTCCGTCCACAGGAGCTCCAGCATCTGCAGCACCAGACTTTGCTGCACTGATGATGATGCTGCAGGAGCAGGCCCGCCGACAAGAGGAACAGGCCCGCCGACAAGAGGAACAGGCCCGCCGACAAGAGGAACAGGCCCGTCGGCTGGAAGAACAGCTACAGCGAGACAAGGAGGAACAGGCTCGCCGACAGGAGGAACAGTCTCGCCGACAGGAGGAACAGGCCCGTCGGTTGGAAGAACAGCTCCAGCGTGACAAGGAGGAGCAGGCGCGCCGCCAGGAAGAACAGATGTTCGTTATGAAGGATCTACACGCTACTTTCGGCAAAGAAATAAGTGTTGTAAAAGAAAAGGTGGTCCAGCATGAGAACCGCCTGGCGGAAGCCGAAACGCGAATCGACCAAATGAATGATCGAGTTGATAACGTGATTGCTGACGTGAAGAAAACGCTGGACAACCTTAAAGTAGGGGATGGAATTGCCACTTACGTAGCTTCTACACCTTCGCTACGTGGATTCAAAGTGCCACCGTTCGATGGGACATCTTCCTGGTCGGCCTACAAAATACAGTTTGAGGCTGTTATGAAGGCGAATGGGTGGACTAAAGATCAGGCCATGACTGCTCTCACCCTCGGCCTGCGCGACCAGGCCTTAACTGTCCTGGAAGCTCTCGGTAAAGAAGTGACGTACGAGCAACTCCTTGAGGCGTTGGAAGCTAGGTATGGCGACGCTCATCTGGAACATGTGTTTCGTGCGAAGCTCAAGGATCGCGTGCAACGCAGCAGTGAAAACCTGCAGCAGTGGGCCCTCGAAGTGGAAAAGCTGGTACGAAAAGCATACCAGTCCGTACCTGCGCTCATTGAAGGGAACCTGGTGCAGGCATTCATCGATGGCATCCGCGACCTTGAAGTTAGAGCTGCTGTGAGGCTCGGGCACCACGGGACGCTTAAGGACGCCTTGGCTCATGCACTGGAGGTGGAAGCTGTGCGACAGGATCATCGTTCCCATCGCATCAGGGAGGTTGCTGCGGTTACAGCTAGCGACCGTTTTGAAGGATACAGCCCTAGGTGCTACGGCTGTGGTGAAAGGGGCCACCTTCGATCTAGTTGCCGTAAGAGAACAATGGAAGGGGAAGCTGTGTGTCAGAATAGTCGTTCCTACGGCGGCAGGGAGGTTGCAGCCGCTGCAGTTCGCGACAGATTTAAAGGGTACCGTCCTAGATGCTACGGTTGTGGTGAAAGGGGCCACGTTCAATCTAGTTGCCCTAAGCGAACTGCGGAAAGGAAAGATAGCCGATCTCCAGAAGGTAGAGCGGTTAACAACAGCGCCAAGCGGCCGCAGGAATACGACTTGGTGACGGAACATCGCAGCCGAAGATCTCATGGCAACCCAGACGCATTGTCAAGAAGACCTTGCCCTGAAGCCTGCAAGCATTGTACTAGGCAAGAGGGTAAAGAAGACGTACCTGTGAGGATGCTCAAGACAGACCTCAGCAACGAGTGGAAGGAAGGCCTACAATGTGCACAGCAGGAAGATTCGGACATCAAGCCGATTCTGGAGTGGATGAAGGCCAGTGCTCCTAAGCCCACGTGGAGTGACGTCTCAGCGATGAGTTCGATCACAAAAAGTTATTGGGCCCAATGGGACAGCTTAGTGATTCAGGATGGAGTCCTGTGCCGTAAATGGGAAAATGCTCGGGGAGACAGCTGTCATTTGCAAATGGTTGTCCCTAAAGCAAAAGTACCGAATGTCCTACAGCTGTACCATAATGGTTCTTCAGGAGGCGATATGGGAGTAAAACGGACTCTACTGAAGATAAGAGAACGGTTTTACTGGGTCCACTGTCGTGACGATGTCGAGGACTGGTGTCGCAAATGTACAAGTTGTGCGGCTGTAAAAGGACCTCAGACTCGCAGTAGAGGTGCATTAAAATTGTACAACGTCGGTGCACCATGGGAAAGGATAGCCCTAGATGTTGCGGGACCTTTTCCAGAAAGTGAAAGTGGTAACAAGTATTTCATGGTTGTAATGGATTACTTCACTAAGTGGCCGGAAGTCTTCGCCATTCCAAATCAAGAAGCCTCAACAGTTGCAGATAAACTAGTTCATGAAGTCTTCTGTCGTTTTGGAGTACCCTTGGAGATTCACAGCGATCAAGGAAGGAATTTTGAGTCCCAAATATTCCAGGAAACTTGTCGAGTTATGGGTACTCATAAAACGAGAACAACTTCTTACCACCCACAATCGGATGGAATGGTGGAAAGATTTAATCAGACATTGGAGAGATACCTGGCAAAAGTCGTGGAAAACCGGCAACGCGATTGGGACAAGCATATACAACCGTTTTTGCTGTCATACCGAAGTGCTGTTCACGAAAGTACATCGATGACACCAGCCTTCGCCAACTTCGGAAGAGAATTGCGGCTGCCTGCAGATCTGATCACCGGAATACCACCTGATGCCCCACGCAATATAACCGATTATGCGAATGACTTGCGGAACAAAATGAATGACATTTATGAGCACGTCAGACAATCGGGCCAGCAAATGTCTGAAAAGTTGAAAACCCGTTATGACCGTAAAATGAACAATAAAGGGTTCGACGAAGGTTCACTAGTGTGGTTGCACAATCCAGTTCGCAGTAAAGGGAAATCCCCTAAGCTTCAAGCTAAATGGGACGGGCCGTACCGGATTGTGACAAAAATTAACGACGTGAGATCGTCCTAAGATCGTCCATGTGGATCGACTGGCGCGTTATTATGGGACCGATAATGCTCGGGACGAGCATGTCTTAGGAGGGGGCAGTGTTACGCGCCAGAATTAATGTCGGGTACATTAAGTTACTACTAGCGCCATCTAGTATCGAGTAGAAGAACTAGTAGAGTCAAGTACCTTCTAGACATTTCTTTGCCAGAACATTCTAGACTTCTCGGTATCTGGTCAGTCGGCAGCGGTAGTTACGAGTACTTTCCAGATGTTTCGAGAATGGAAGTTTCTAGAATAAACTGACCTATAAAAGGAGCGCGTATTCCGCGACCGGGTCAGTATTGGATTAGCGATACAAGCGAATACTTCGGAAGCGATCTTCAAGTGCGAATAAAGTGATCAGTGGTGAACTTGTGTGTTATAATTAGTGAGTTTAAAGTTGTAATTAGAGTTTTTAAATTAAAGTGTCATTTTGGTTATTTAATCGGCTGTTTTTATTGTCACGAACCCCAAGCTCGTAACAGTATTAAGAAGTTAGGCTTCTGTAGCATACTCTTGGCTCATGTTCCGCTGTTACGAACACATGGGGTATGTAACTGTGTAAGTTTATGTGATATTTGCGACTGGGAAATTGCAAGTTCGCATTGGAAATTTTCCAGTTTATTAAGTCAGGTCACCGGGTGAATGTTTTGCTTGATAAGAAAGTAATGCGTCAATATTTTTACAGTATTTCATTCAACTTGAAATGTTTCTTTGTTGGGGTCAAATTTGCAATCTAAATTAGAATCGCAATACACAATCAAAATTTTAATTTTATTTTAGATCCAACAACGTTTCTTTTTTGTGAAAACTTTATATTGATTTTCCATTTAGGGTTGACGTGAGGCGCAGCGCAATCCCCGGCCACCGTAGGCACGGGCCTGTGGACGGCGAGCGATGGGTAGCTCGCTGTCCGGTCACAACCAGGCCCGGGTCGATGGCGCGTTTTGTTCCACGCGCGCCTCAAATAGACTCAGCATAAGAGACGGGGCCCGCTAGGGCCAGAGCCTGCCAGGGTTTGCCAGGAGCAATTTTTTCGAAAGAGTCACCGCAAAGGGAACGCAAAGGGCTTTAGAAGGAACACGGATGGGTTTTGGTCAGTAAAAGTCTGACACGCCCTTCCGCTCCACCCAGAGCTAAGAAGTCATTTGATGGTTTCCCATCCTTAAAAAAAGGGGGTTGGCTTCAGAAGAAACTACTAAACGGTTAACAGTAGGTACAGACACAAAATGTCTTAAACGGGTAGGCTACTCAAAATAAATTCCTATAACTTGATTCTCTATCTAGGATTAGAACTAGACAAAACTCCTCAACGGTCTGCAGTACAGAGATGATATTGTTCTTCTATTTACACGTTAAAACAAAATATTAATAATAATAATATCTTGGGACAACTCACACACGGTCATCCGATCCCAAACTAGGCAGAGCCTATGCTATGGCAACCAGACAACTGATAAACATAGTTATATATTTCTAAATACATACATATTTTAGACAAATTACACCCAGACACAGAACAAATGATCATGTCATCACACAAAGATTTGTCCTGGGTAGGAATCGAACCTCAGGTTTAGCAGTCAGGGTCACTAACACAGGCCAGTCTTTAGTCTATATTGTTTTTTTACTATTCATGTATTAAACTGAAGCTTGAATAGAGTGGATTGTTTGATAAATAAATGCATGATTAGAAAATAACAAAGACTGTCTAAGAATATTTTTTTATCTAGTATTGTAGTGTATAAATATTCCTGATTTTTTAAATAAGTTACTCCTCATTTTAGAACCCTTAGTAATCGTTTTACCCATGAAAAGCTCCAACCAAATAGAAGTTAAAGCAAGACGCACTCAAGTGTACACTAATAATTTCGTATCGTCCTAAATATTGCTTTTGATCTCAAAACATAAAGGACTTCAAAACACAATGAACTTTTAACTTATTTATAACCATTGTTAGAACCAGAACAGTTCATTTCTAGACAATACATTGAAACAAAGGAAGGTCAAATACCTTTCATAAGCCTAGTTCAACGAGAATTTTAATGTCAGAACCCGGTATAATTATACTAAAAAGTGAGGCTGTTAAGATTTTTTTTTATGACACTATTCCCAGCCACTGCAACTTCTGAAACCCAGAAACAGTGGGGAACCCCAGAAATACGGGTCACTGAAGTTCGAAGAGTCCCGGAGAAATGATTCAACTGTCTTGAATCCCGCAATGAAATAAATCAGAAAATAGCACCGTAGGAATAATAAAACTGAAAGGATGTTGAATATTAACTCATTGCTTGTCTACTATCTACACAATGTATACCATATCATGGTACAGTCTGCATCAAAAGAAGAGCAACGGCAGAAACAAAACAAAAAAAAAAACAAAAATAATTGGCCAACTGTAACCGGGCTTCGTAGGAGATAGATTCCTACGAAGCGTGCCGTGCTATAGTAAATTAATGGGGTATACAATATCACGGAAATATTCAATTAAACAAGTACCATTCTAAATCAAACATAAGACAGGTACTTAAATCAAATAGGATGGTTACAATATTCCCTAAAACCCTGTAAATCACCATTTCAATCCCTGGCTCACCTTGTCTCCGTACCAAGGTGACCCAGGGTGTGAACAATGTGGATGAGAAAGAAAATACACAATCTCAGGGACGTTTATAATAGATTCTTGAGGTGAACCGTTAGCTCAATCGTGTGAGTTATACAGATATAAATAGTTGGGCTTGTTGCAGAAAATAGCATGTGCTTACCCTTAAGATACAACATACACTTTAAATATAAAAACCACTCAATTACTTGGTCTTTCTATGTATAAGTGTCCTTATTCACTAAAAAAATATCTCAAAATAAAGGACCACCGTATATTAAGACTAGTCCAGCAGTAACCAGCAGTAGTCTTATTTTTACAGAAAGGATGATGACGACGATCGATGTGTGAAAAATAACCCTGTTTTTCAGCATTAAAATTTTCAACACAAAGGCGTCTATTGCTGGATGACATAGCCCCCAAGGGTCGCCACATCGACCAGTCCTCTGCTTCTCGCATCAACTTGGACTCCCGCAGCCCTGGCCAGGCTGTCAATTCTATTAACATATGACTACCAACGTGGATTGAGAACTACTACTACTATGAAAACCAAGGTGGATTGAGCTTGAAGTCAACAGTCATTCCCTTGAATTGGATGAATTGACAGCTCGCTTCATGTTCACTTCACCTATGTTTCCTTGGTGAGATTTTTACAGAAAAACACTATGGGTCAGGTCATCGATCCAACCTTCGAGAGAACCCTGATACAACGAAAAAACATAGTTAAAATACTTGTTTCCTTATTTCGTGCTCAATTCATAAGTAGAAGTTCCATCCGAGTCCAAAACTTCTGATAACTCCGAAATATACACCTACAGGTCTGTAAAAATAACAATGAACCTCGAAACTAAACCGTTTAAATTGCACTTAGTATAATCACGTTTAACGTTAAATACTAATTTAGTTCTAGCTTAATATCGAAAACCAATGCGGCCAACGCTAATTAACTCTAAATACCTGTTAATTTACTGTACCGCAACGCCAAAAAGCAGAATAAACTTACCTGAGTATTGAAAATCCGGATATATTCTAAACACTTTTGTGCTTTCCACTTTTAGAGAAGGAAGACTAAAACTGCCTTAGATATCAGCAATAGAAATTTCACTAAATTCTTGTAAACAAATTAAACTGGTATTTTGGTACTAGTAGATTTATCTTACTTATATATCGATACATCACGCTTGTCTATGGGTACAATCACTAACAAAATGTTCACTACGTGTCTCAATAGATTATTAGATAGATTCACTGGCGAGCTAGTTCTAGATCACTATGTCTTTGGCACTTTTCAGGGCAGTGGTCAAATTGAGCCTAGTTATCCGTGAGTGTGTTTGGTTAGTAAATAAAATATTTATTTCAGTACAAAGTAATTCAAGTTTTTGAATACGCATACACGTGCCACAATCTATCTAACTTGGAACTCTCTCGAACCTTCCCAAAGATTTCGATTCAACCTACCTTATCAGTAAGCTCGTGTGATAAACATGCACCCAAACACGCAAACTTCATTATAATATGCGAGAGATAGCGAGATAACGTTCTTATCAATGAGATTGGTTCTCTAAATAGCACAACTCCTCCGGGAGACAGCGAATTAGGGCAAGAGTTTATTAACCAGAAAGATATGGTGGCTTGTAGCCATCGGTCCATTTATCAAGAGGTACTCACGTGATAACCGCTGAGCTATATCCCACAGATAATGGGAGACAGTGAAAAATCTTTCTGCTTTAATGCTCTCTAGATATTTGTCACTTGATTGAGCATGTTTTGCTAAACGTAAACACTTTCTTATGGAGAACCTTTAATAAGTCAGATACGTTACCGTCACATCGCTGATTAGTTACTGATTGCATGTGATTAACTGAGATACACCGGTTGTATCGTGATTGACGCTTATGGCCGATGTCCTAATTCATCTGCGTAACTAAAATATTAAAATACATAAATATGTAACTTAATAGTTTTATATAGATATATAAAACTATTAAGTAACATATTTATGTATTTTAAGCACATAAGCATCTCTATTTCAATTATCACAATGAATAAGACCAGGCCGACAGACGGCTTAAGAATTCACTTGAACCCGTGTTGGTACCCAAAAAACACAAACTCAAAGCCACGGAATTGGTTACAGCTGAGGTACGTACCGAACATACCGTTCCTGAATACTTTATCAGTGACATACGTCGTACGTCGGAGACCATACGAGCCGAATTGGCTGTGCCTACCAAGTTCCGCTACTGTTTACACTTTACTGTGTATCTCCGTTGAAATACGGCCGTGTAAGCCAGTGCTGTGTACTAAACTCGGTGTATCTGTTAGGCTTTATATACTAGGATTATGTTTGGACTGGCACGTTAGATATACCTTATACCTTGACGAATAAATTTATGGCAATTAAGGACATCATTTTAGTGAAGTTTTCGCTAGATCTATACTAGGTGGAAAACGCGACAAGAAGCGTAGTTATTTTATAAACGTTTTAATAAATAATTAACTAACTATATACACTAGAAATAAAAACTCCTGACTAAGTTAACCCTAAAATATGGCGTCAAAAAAACCCCACAAATTTTACAAACTAAATAAACTAGCTGGTATTTAAGTAAATCATAATGCTACCAGAGTGTGTTGTTTTTTTACCGACTTCAAGATGGAGGAGGTTCTCAATTCTTCGTAACCTTTTTTTATTTCTGGGGAGTTTGTTGCGCCACTTCTTCTTCCCAGCTACAACACCAGGAAGTGGTGACGGGCGGGCGTTTTGGGGGACTGTCTTTATGTAGAACTTTGACGTACAAAAAGTGCTGGCACTCAGCCTAATTTGAATAAATGACTTTGATTTTGATTTGTTTTTTTTTTTTATGTTTGTTCCCTGATTACTCGAAGATGGCTGGATCGATTTGGATTTTTTTTTGTTTAAAAGGGTATACTTCCCAATTGGTCCCATGACCATCAAGTCAGGATCTGATGATGGGATCCTGTAAATTAGAGAGAACTCTTCAAATTTTATAGGCAAACTTAAAGCGATTTGGATAGTTTTTTGAGAGTATCTGCTCGGAGTGGTCCCATTTCAATTTGGTGAAGATCTGATGAAGAACTTCGGAGATAGGCAACGGAACTCCTCAATAAATGATATCAAATGGACTGGAATTGCTTAAATCTCATGGCTGTCTATTGTTTACATTGGTTCATAACATAACATCACGCCGGTACGCTGTGAAGGGGTAAGCACATGTGAACAACTAAAAAGTGAAAAAAAAAAACTTTTTACAAAAAAATACAACCTACTTCAAAAAGTTTTTTTGTTTTAACATCTTTGACATTTCTCAGGACATCTCAGGGTCTTGAGAAACGTCAAAGATGATTGGAAGGTGTGTTATTATAATAATAATGATACTTCATTCATCTGTCCAGCCTTTTTCCCAACAATATTGGGGTCGGGGCTTCCAGTCAAACCAGATTCAGCTGAATACCAGTATTTTATATGGAGCCGCTGCCTACCAGACCTCCACAGCCCATTAAGTGGGTAACACGGTACTCCTTGGCAAGACTGGTGCCAGATTTTCTGGCTTCTGACTATCCGTAACGACTGCCAAAGATCTACAAATGACAGCCGGGACCAACGGCTTAACGTGCTTTCTCATCTCAGTATGTAAAGATGTTCACCCATCCACAGACCAACTTCGGCAAGCGCTACTTTACCTTGAAGATCGACCCGTGCGGCTGTTATTATTTAGCCACGGGCTCCTGTAATATACTTTTTCGTACCTCATAATAAACACAGAAGAATCATTAAAAAACAAGCGTGCCGTGGGCGATCTTTCAATAACAAGTTTAAAATGGGGGTATTTTATCTGATATCGCTAAGTAAGACATATTATTTTCAAACTTTGCTTTGCTTTGATCAATTTTGGTGCATCAGCCAGGCGTCCCCGAGATGTTAGTGCTGATATTTTTAGACTATTATTCAATACACAGCCTAATAAAAGATTCAAGAACAATAATAATTACGCATTCAAAAATTTACTAGACAATAAAGAGAAGTACAAAAACCACAAGGCACAATATGCATTTACAAACAATCGAAATAATAAATGGAAATACACGTTCAGATATTCCGACGTTAAAATGCATGTATGAGGCATTTTCATTCGTTTCCTCTTTCATGCTTATCGGTTTTCCAATATTTTAACACAATGACATCTGTCGATTCCTTTGAGAGTTGAAAAACGTGTATTAATGAAGATTACGTCATGATGGACTGCCTGTATTATGAGATCTGGATCTCTTTACTGAAATTCTCTTAAGAAAAATTATATAACAGCGTAAGTATTTCAATAAAGTATATTCCGTCTACCTATCTATGTCTTTTCTCTACTAATAATATTAAACGACGCTTTTTAATATCCATTTTAGGGTTCTGTACCTAAAGAGTAAAATGGACCCTATTATTAAGACTCCGCTGTCCGTCCGTCTGTCTGTCTGTGCGTCTGTCACCAGGCTGTATCTCATGAACCGTGATAGACAGTTGAAATAACAAATACTAACAACAGCTAACTAACAATAAATACTAAAAAACAGAATAAAATATTTAAGGGGGCTCCTATACAACAGTCATGATTTTTTTGCCGTTTTTATAGATAGTGGTACGGAACCCTACACGAGTCTGACTTGCACTTGGCCGGTTGACCCATTCATTTCATTCTTCATCCATTGTATTTCTGTGAAACAAAATATAACAAATGCACGACACACAATAACATCGTCAAATCAAACCTCTTGTTAATTTAAATGAATATTATAACCAGGCCCATGTTGCGATATTGAAATGAAGATATTACCAACCTAAGTAGATACTCGTACAATTTGACCGTCGACTCAACCCTCGAATAATATATGCGGCATCTCGTAATCGGAGCCATCTTGTCATTACCTAGAGAGCGTTGGTTTATTTAAGCGGACTACTGCGGCGGAAGAGGGTTAATACTATGCGATTTGTGTATTCTGTTTAAGGATTTGATGTTTGTTATAAACCAAATTTTTATTTTAAAGCTTGGAAAAGAAAATTACGTAGGATAGGTATGTGCTTTATTGTACAGTATTTTTTATACGACCTTACTTCTATGGGTACGGCTACCAGGCAACCTTTGGATAGATTGAATGATCTTAAAATAAAAAAGGGTGGGTGTCTGATTTTAGTAGAGATGGAATCTTTTGAGGACTGTGTAAGGGAAGCTTGGATGCCATCGAAAAAGACGTTTTTTTGTACTATTTGGTCATTTTTGCTGAAAAACTTGGACATAAGTGGCCCAGGTCAAAGTGGTTTGGGTGGATAAACGGGTAGCCTCTGATTCAGTTTACGGACAGAATTGACAGATAATCGTCGAATGATTATGATTTCTAAATTGTAAAGGGATCTTTAGACAGCTCACATCGAGATACGACGACGCACTAGTCATTAATTCTTCCATACAAACGAAGTTGGCGATTTCTCTACTGTTTGACGGTGTACGTTCAAAACGATATCAATTTGTATCGCCATTATGTAGCCCTTTAGGTATAGAAACATCTCATCTGCCTAGCCTTTTCCCAACTATATTGGGGTTGGCTTCCAGTCAAACCGAATTCAGCTGAATACCAGTATTTTATGTGGAGCGGCTGCCTACCAGACCTCCACAACCCACTAACTGGGTAACACGGTACTTCTTGGCATGACTGGAGTCAGATTTACTGCCTTCTGAAATCCGACTGCCAAAGATCTACAAATTACAGCCAAGACCGACGGCTTTACGTGCTTTCCGAGGCACGGAGGAAACTCGGCATATAAAGATGGTCACCCATCCACAGACCAACCTTGGCAAGCGTTGCTTAACCTTGAAAATCGGCTGGTGCGGCTGCTATTCTTTAGCCACGAGCTCCTTATTATATCCATATGGCCAAAGGTCCGTTTATAAAATTAACGCACACTTTTTTTTCGAGATAAATCATATTTTGGGAGTGTGAATTCGCGTGCGCATTAGCTTCTTATACACACGCGCACACACTTCTTATTATTTTTTTCCCATATATCGTTTATTCCTTTTGCAAATGATATTGGATGAGATAGCTGTCATGCATTTTTAACCGCGCCCTCCAACGAATTCGAGCCGTCGACTGGTGCACCCTAAGGTTACCGATACAATATAGACATTTATTGTCAAACAAAAAGATATAGTCCATACAACTCAATGAGAGAATTCGATACACTCCGCGGAATTTAGCGACACCTCTCGGTATCATATAACTTCCTCTGAACGTCGGTTTCTTTGTTTTATTCAATTGTAACTTTAATGATAATGAATATTTTACCTATTTTACTTGTTCGAATTCCTATACCACGAAAAGCAGTCAATATTCCAAATTCCCAGGGGAATTACCATCGAAAATGTTCTAAGCAATTTCGTTTGTAACAGGTTCACAGTTTATTCAAACCAATCACAAAAATTATATCTACCATTGTTTATGAACCAAAACAAACTTTTACCATTCAAATCAATAATTATGATCTTCATTATTATCCTGTCATAGTTCAGAATTAAATGGGACATAATTGCAGCAATTTATTGAACCGGGTGCCCCGCTGCTTTTCACAAAAAAGCTATTATTGATTGAACAAATTGAACCCATTAAATAATTGGTTTCCTATCCTTTATCAGGCCTATTATGTAAATATAATAGATATTGCCCAATTTGTTGACATCATTCAAAAAGTTATGGACGAAATACAAGTATCCCTAGTTTGACAAAATCCTCATGATATCCTCACTTTGTCATTTAGAATTTGTTGCCCTATTTATAACTTATGTAAGGAGTTAACTATCAACTCGAAAAGACGAAAAACTAGGTACGAGTTCTTACACAAAGCATGATTCTGTATCAGTATTTTAATGACAGAGATACTCTAGACTAGTGACAATCTGACAGCAGTAGCGTGGCGATGGCGTTTTTTAATACGTCAAAATTTTATAAGACTGACAAACGCTGTCGCAATGTCAAGTATTTAATTCCTTGTATTTAACATTTCGACAATCGTAGCCCCTGATAGAATGGCACATTGTCTAGCGCCTGTTGTCTAATCGTATTTTACAGACAAACAAATGTAACATTAAGTAGTGGAGCGAGTCATTTCAGCTAAGACAAGCTCTATTTGCCTTGCATGTTTGAACCCCAGCCTCAGTGGTCTAGGTCGCAGGCGCTATTGCTGAACAAAAACGAAAACTACACATATACACCTCTACCTATTTATTTATTTAATACTTCATGCACACAAATGTCCAGGGGCGGAATTATAACGTGTTTTATAATGCGCACAGCAAAGGAGTGGAACTCTCTGCCTGCGTCTATGTTTCTGAACGCATACAACCCTAATCTCTTCAAAATTAGAGTAAACAGGCTTCTTCTGGGTAAGTTCGTTCTTCATCGTCGACTTAGACTACCTAGACTAGAGTCAAGAGCAAACCCACATTACGTAAAAAATGAATAAAAAAATTAATGCCTTAGATATTTTCTACCAGTCAACCTTTGGGTGATGAAGATATAAATAGTGGTAGGTGCAATGCGAAAAAAAACGCAATTAATATTTGGTATTGAAGCTTCGAGGAATACAAGTGTGATGTTTTTTTGTGTTTTTTGTATTACTAAAAGCTCACGCAGGCAGCTGCGAATAGAAAAACGTAATGTGAACAACGATGCGACAACACATTGTCACGCCGTGCCATTGTGTGGGGAGCCTTAACCCTGAGTATGTACACATACACATACAAACAAGAGTAGGTGGGTAATTAAGTACACAAAGATATCATATTCGCACGTTGTTTGTAGTGATTTATGACAATACTTTGCTCAGTGTTGAGTACTCGGCGTCAAATATCACGAATGCTTAACTCAAACAGATTTCGTAATAAGGTATTAGAGTCTCGAAATAAGGTCAGGTTTAATTCAAAGAGGCTGAATTGTTTATTTTTGTTTGGAGTATATTCTGTTTGTTAATAAGTTATTTAATCTCAATTTCTTTTATTTGGGACGAAGTCATGTTTGACCGTTGTCACACCTGATGTGAGACATATGATTTGGTTGGCTATGTCGTATACTTGTATAGATATTAACCACCATATCGATTCTCCACTACAAAGGGCAAAAATACAATTTTGGGGAAAATTGGCTATTTTGATGTTTACTCAGTTTTTCACGAAATTTCGAGCTTTGTATTCAAAATTGCGCAACCGAGTGAAATAATAGTTTTTATTACCGACCATCTCCTTAAAACTATACATCCCTTATTCGCAAAACCGTCACGTTTTTTGTTAATAATCAAAAGTATAAGATTTCGAATTACACCCTCTGTTGCAAAACGAGTCGAATAGAACCACTAGCTTTTTTTCCAGGAACGTTGCATATTTTTCAGAATAATAAGTACTCAATGATCGCTGAAAAACGTGTGATAGTGAAAAGTTAATATTTTGCGAAATAGAATCACTACTACACAGAAATTACTTTCCTACTACAGACCAAAAAATACAAGTTTCTAAACACAGCAGCAACAACACAGGAACCTAACGATTATTTTGATTGGCTGAAGTGGTTTAGTAAAATTACAAAAAAAAAATTAAAACATACTATATGTTACAATTTTATTTTATTTTTAGCTGCGAGAACCTAGCATGAATGTTTTTGACGTATAGTAACGTAACGTAAAATTTTTTTACACAATACATTTCTAATATTTATTTGAATTGGATACTACCTATATTCATATTTTTGTATGAAACAAACAATGTATTATCATCTGCCTAGACATTTCCCAACTATATTGGGGTCAGCTCCCAGTCAAACCGGATTCGGCTGAATACCAGTATTTTATGAATGTCGCATAAAATTAAACCAAAATACTATGGGGTTGTCGTTTCTTTATATTCAAAACTAGCTGCGCCCTGCGCTGTTATCCGCGGTTTATATATATATATAAAGTAGCCTATGTGTTAATCCAGAGTGTCAGCTTCGGCATATTTTATCAAAAGTGGTCCAGCCGTTTGCACGTGAAGAAGTAACAAACATACACACACACACACACTCACAAACTTTCACCTTTATAATATAAGTGTGATTTACTTACGTTAACGTTACTATACGTCAAAACATTCGTGCTAGTCCCTCAGCACACGGATTTAACGTATCGTGGGAATGTGAACAGCCATTAATCATTCGCTCAAAACACGTTGACCCGTAACACACATTCAACCGTTATAGGCCGTGCCTAAAGGCCTACGCACACCGTGATGAAATGGCAGAGGATTTTGCCACCGGTCAGCGCACACTAGCCGCTTAGATACTGTAGCATTCCGGCGGCCAACTAAGACATCCGACGTGCCAAATGGACAGCGCAAATGTGGTGTGCCATGTACTGCCACATGCACTGCCTCACCCCGCGACATGTCACGGCGTCCTACGGCTTGCCGTCGGTTGCAAACCGCAGTTCGCTGCGGCATCCCGCAGCGGGATCCCTTAGCACGCTCTCAAATGCTGTGTCAAGGAATCAATTTAAACATTGGCATTTATGTCGTATTTCTACTAGATAAGCTTGAATATCCTTTGGTAAAATCCTCTGCCATTCCGTCCCGGTGTGCGTAGGCCCGTAACTACCTACAGAGTACCCGCTCGTGAATGGCACATTGAATTTTAGAAAATATTCTGGTACCTACTGAGACGGTCGCTTGCAAATTCAGCACTTGGAGCTTTCCAATGAGCTATCATATCAGCCAGAAGATGTCTACTGCTGGTATATGTCCATGTATATATCGCCATGGTTGGCAGGCGGGTTGGCGATCGCCATGTAGCTGTTGCAATGCACAGATAATGCTGCTGCACATTCCCTGGTGAGTCCCTTAGTTGCTCTTACAACACCCACGGGAAGTGGTGAGATGGTGCTATTCTTTTACGTCCGACGCCATGCAGAAAAATGAGCTATGGAGCAATGTATACTTCTTCCTTGTCGTTCCCTCAATGATGAGAGATGGCGTCATCCTAATGCAAAGCGACAATTGCAGGAATAAGCGATGGTCGCGTTCATTTGTATAACAAACTTTAAGGCTTTCTGATTTTTCTGAACAAACGGACGCGACGATCGCGTATACGGGCGATTTATCCTAACCTCCAAAGAATAATAATTTATTTTGGAGAATTATCTAAAAATGTAATTCATTTGTATAGAAAAATTATCATGATGATAATATCAGGCATAATCAAATCTCCTAAAAGATCATCAAATTATCACAGTTTCATTATTGGTTACCAAATCAGGGATATTAAATTGTCTATATCAAATGTCACAATATTTTAATTAAGATTACAATCATGCATATAATAATAAACCTACATAGTAAAAATAACTTATCAGTAGTTAGGTACATATCTATTTTACCTATAAAACAAGAATTACAATATTCCGTGACAACAACCCTTAATTAATCAACCGTAAAACAGTGTAAACATTTTGTAAAATAACACCGAATTATATCAAAGCCAATGAAACAAATACAAACACATGTCTCTCAAACAAAAATCTACTCTAATGCCATATTTCCAAAGTTGATTTCAGAATCACAAAGTAGTTTAAAAGGTCTTAGAATGATTTCAGCTGCAATAGAAACTAGACTTTTTCGAATGGTCTTAAGGTTTCTTATCCGAAAGCAAGTTAGTTCTAAATATAAATCAGTTGAAGATCTTCAGACAGTCTTTACTGACACTGATGTTAGGGTATCCTTTCCAAAGGAAATTGTTTAAATAATAGATAGATAAGGATTGTCAATCTCTTCTAGTTATTATCGATTCTTAGCTCAATGCGATGAACGTGAATCGTATTATGTCAGTCCGTTTTAGGAGAAATCTGAGGACAGAAATACTATCTATTCGGAGATGCGGCTTCAAGTTGTATTATGAAGTTAATTACAAACATCTTATTATTCTAAGGATGTTTGAACCATAAACAAACAAGTACCAGAATGCCAATTCTACTAGCTTTTAAGCAACCTTCGGATTCGCATCTTGGTCGTAATCTGTCAGAAATGGTTGTTTAAAAAATTATAGAATTGCCCTCAGGTATAACAGTGGAAGGGGTGACGGGCGGGGTATTTAGAGGACCGTCTTCATGTAAATTTTTGACGTTCAAAAAACGCTGATTTTCAGCCTTGTTGGAAAAATGAATTCTGATTGATTGAGTACCGACGACATTTTTCAAACTTATTTGGGAGAAAACTAGGTAATTAGAAATACAAGGTCGAGACGACAATAAAACACTGATAATTCACAGATTTGATGTCACTACATGCAACAGATTGCTTGGAATATTTCGTCAGAATAGTAGTCACTATGCTTACTAGTTTGAGTTATTATGACGTTTTATGCAATTGGAAAGTTTATTTTTAATTTCGGTGACAGGATTTATGCGTGTGTCAAAATATTCCTATGAACCAGTATTATTCGTGTTTTCATGTCTCCACATTGTATAATAAAAAAATCTAATTGTAATCAGTCGTCAAGCCCTGAATTACTTAATTATGGCAGAGCTTGAGACACTAGTCGCCTTTTGTGCCTATATTCAATTATGTGACTAGCTGTGCCCGCGGCTTGATACGCGTCGGAAAAACAATACAGTGGGGCAATAAAGATATCACGCAGTAAAAAAAATGGTGGAAATCGATAAAACACTAGAGTGGTTCAATAAAGATATCCTGTTCCATACATGCTATGCAAGAAGAAAATGGATAAACTTCAGAAGGCGGATGAAGACATTATAATTGCTTAAGTGCATCGTAATAAACCCAAAAATAGAAGTAACTTCAATTATTTTTTACCTAAGTATAGCCTATTTCATGTAAAATCGAATTTAATCTGCCATTTTGCCATCAGGGCGGATGGCAAAGAAAAGAAAACTATGTCCACCCGTTCCTGAGAAAAGCGGTGGTGCCACACGGACGGACAGACGGACAAGAGAGTGATCTTATAAGAATTCCTTTTTTTACCTATTGACGTACGGAACCCTACAAGATACAAATTCGCGAACAAAGTTACTTGGGCGCAAGTTAATTGGTATTATACTTGCAATAAAAGAGAATTAGGTTCCGAAATGCTATTTTGAGTCGGGATCCTGTCCTGAATTTTGATTGGGGCGCTGAAACGAGGGTGGGTGGCCTTTCAGTAATACATAACTTATTTCACCCAGCGGAATGCGAGTGAGAAAGTAACTTTTGAAAATATGCGTCTTTCATTAAAAATCCTTTGTAGTGAAATGAACATTTTGATGTCAATTTTTGATGGCTGTTATTGTTAGGGTTCGTTTGTATATAAACGATAAAGGTTCAAGATTGATAAATTATGAATATTTTAAATTGAATTCAGAATGGCACTGATTGAAAAAGTTTTGCAAGATAGCAAAAGTGTGATTGCAATAAAGAGAATATTTTCAGATGTTTTTTTTATTTTGCTATCTTGAAAAGAATCCAGTACCCGTTGAACGAATGGAAAAAAGTCTATCCAGCATTGATATCTGTAATTTTAATATTGCTGCATGCAATCTAAAAGTTTTGTTACAAAAAAATTGTCTCTCAATAAATACAACAGATTGCATTTTTACTTGTTAAGTAGGTACCTACCCATAACAAAAAGTATTTATTTACGTAACTACAATATCTGGTAGAAATAACTCCGAGTACAAATAACAAACATCGATTTCACAATCTACATACATCGATGTATTTACATAAAGCGAAGTCCTCGTATTTGCCCACACAAAAAAAAAACATTTTTCCCTACACAATATTTCCCTTCTTACCCCATCATCAAAAAGATGGAAAAGTAATTTAAGTAAGTAAACAAAATCATAAATAATCTCCAAGCTTAGATCAAGTACTCGTTTTTTCGTGTTTTCTACATTAAACAAGATATTTTTGTGACATCATATAAACATAAACTGCTAAACATGGTTCTCATCAACAATATTCGCTATGTTAAGATGGTCACCCATCCACACACCGATCTCGGCAAGCGTTGCTTTACCTTGAAGATTGACCCTTGCAGCTATTGTTATTTAGCCACGAGGTTCTCGTTAGCAATAATTCGTAATCATTCCAGCCTGCTACTGAATAGCTTACTTTATATCTACCTATGCTGATATCTTCACTACTACGTTGGACTGGTACGGCACCTGACTACGGTATGATGAACCATTATTCCATTTACCATATGGCCTTATTTCCGCCTATGTACCCACTTATCATCAAGTATAATTGAATAAATAATGCTGTATTTTGATATTTTAACTGGATTTGACCATTTTTATTTTATTTAGTGTTTAATTTAAATTTTGCATGCCCACTTGGGCAGAATGTACAGCTCAACTGTAACATTCCACCATATTGTAATTAATACCTATGTATATTCTATAGTAGGCGCCAGATAATCGTGGAATAACGGTCATTGACCCACCTACAATTATTGACATTTTTAATTTGAAAAACGGAATTAATGACACAAAGCTGTCCCGAATCATCATCTCTCGTGATCCTTAACATTGTCTAATAATGAAAAACGATTCATATTTAATTGTTCAGGTACCTATGAACAGTTATTAGGAAAAGGTCAATGTACTTTATTACACATTTATCTGGCGCCTACTATAGCAAATAAAGAATTTGATTTTGCTTCATCAGTTAGCCGGTTTCTTTTAGTAAACAAATATTTCTATGACACTGGTCCAAGTGTTTTTGCATAAGAAAGCAGTGACTGTAAACAAACTCACTGCATAATAGTTACTCTATGTAACTCTATTTTAAGACAGCAATTTATTTTCTAGGACGGCAGATTGACAACTTATGAATATTTTTCAATTGCACTGATTGCGAAAGGTTCACAATATGGCAAAAGTTTGCGATTACAATAAAGAGATACAATTTTTTTTTGCTATCTTCAAAAGTATCCAATACCCGCTGAACGAATATTTCTTTTACACTGGTCCAAGTATAAGAACGTAGTGCCTGTAAACAAACTCACAATACAATAGAAATCCTATTAAAGGGCAACATTTTATTTCCATACTAAACACACAAAGGCAGTTTAAATTAAACGAATGACAGATGAGCATATATATAACTGCGAATAGAAACGGCAATGAAACTATAAACAAGGTGTAACCTAGATAAACATCAAAGACCCATATCCACGCTCCAGTGAGCACATTAAATGGCAAAACTTCGTGAAAATGGCGTCGGTTATAATTAAACAAACGTTGTACAGTCACAGAAATGAATTGCTTATCACCCTCAGGTTGAATTGTACTTCGTAATTTACTTGCCCTTGTCACAATTTATTTGGGTTCGGCGTACCATGTCTTCTTTATTAGTCGTCATCACAGAAGTTACCACTTTCTTGTAATATCACCTACACACAGACCATTCATTCTAGTTTCTTTGGTTTCTTCTCTCCTCCTTAAGAGCATTTAATACTCACGGTGCTTTATACAGAGTTTAACCTTTTGATTGCCATTGTCACGTATACATGACAAGCAAGTGCGTGCCCTGTACGCCAAGCGTCACAAATGACAAAAAGTACGGCGAATTTGTGGCTTGGCGTTCAAATGAGATAATAGAAAACTTAAAATTGCGCTAACTGCCTCTAGTATTTTTCGGAAAAGTTCATAACCAACTTTTTAGACCTTTTGACTGAGTATTTTAGAGCGGCGGAAGTTACCTTAAAAAGGACTTTCACTTGAATCTAGGCCTTTATCTCTGGCAGTGAGATAGTTTCAAAATTCATGAAATTTTTATTTTTTATTAACTGAGAATCGTTGTCGAAACTGGTAAGCAATTAATTTCTCTGACTGTACCTGGGCTGCAACAAAGTTCCTACAAATGAAAATGACGACCGTATTTGCTTTTAAAATATAATTAATTCAGTTGCAACCGAATCGAGGCTCTTTGGAGGAAACTATTCATTATTACTAGTGCCTAGGAGTTGCATGAATATCCAAATGGTTTTCTGCAGTTGGAACACCAAGGGAATTACCGATACGTTCCCTACTCAAGAGACAAATTTGTAAAGTATTGTTGAATGTCAAGCTCCAGGTGTGCTGCTGCTGGTCTTGGCTGCTAAGTGAAACTACTTCGTGGTATGAAAAGACTGTATTGCAGATGATGACCGATATTTGCGCACGTTATTAACGTCGGCGAGTGAGTGGCCCCCGCGGCTGTCCGACGACGGTGATTGCGGTGCGAAAGAGTCACCGCGCTTCTGTAACGCAAAGGGCTTTCGAACACGGATGGCTTTTAGTCAGTAAGAGTCTGACACGCCCTTCCGCTCCACACAGAGCGGAAGAAGTTGTTTGATGATTTCCAATCCTAAAAAAAAAACGGTATATGAAGGAAGCTAATGTAAATAGGTGTTTCGGGAAATCTTATTTTATATAATAGTTCTCCCTTAGACTCCACAAGTATAATGCAATACCAAATTTCAGCTTTCTACGCCCAGTAGTTTCGACTGTGCGTTGTCTGTCAGTCACTCAATCACTCAGTCACCAGTAACGGAAGAGTTTTATATTATTGATTATTGATAGGATCTCTGTCTGTTTGTCACATCTTCATGTCTTAACCACGGGTAGACCATGTCATGGAATAGGACATAAGAAACTTTTTATCTCGGGAGTGTGTTTCCTTTGGGATATTTTTTTGAATCATCCGGGCGAAGCCGCTGACAGCCACTAGCAGTGCGATTCTGTAAACATCTCACCGTGTAAACTTAGGTGAAGTGACCATGAAGTGAGCCGTCAATCCATACAAACAAGATGGAATGACAGTTAACTTAATGCTCACTCCACCTAAGTTTACACGGTGAGATGTTGACAGAATAGACTCAACTGCCGTGCAATAATACGCTCCGGCAACAGTTACTTAGCAACGTTTTACCCAAAAATAATTGCTCCATCTAAATATAGTAATCGAAAATGAAATAATAAGGATTGTTCTAAGCGTCACGAAGACTTACACCTCATGACTCTCTTTGAAGGCGATTAATCAAGAACTCAGTCCCGAAGGACGAAATCACAAGGCTTCTAACTGAGATTTACAAATGTAATCTATTATTTACTTCATAATATTAAAAGCTCGCTACTAGAACTTTCGAGATTGAATTTTCCCAACAGATTTATCAACCATCAGTTTAATTACTTTTCATTTGTTGAAACTAACTCGATAGACAAAGTATATTTTACGATGTCCTTTTGTCCATAATTTTTAAAAATCGAGAAGAACGGTTGGTATGTCGTTATTTCCATGGAATATGGGTAGGCCCTTAGTGTGGGATGCTACTTGTGTCGATACTCTTGCGCCATCCTATCTTCCTAGCTCTTCGTGCTGTGCTGGCGCTGCCGCTGCGGCTGCGGAGAACTTCAAGCGGTGGAAATATAACAAACTTGTTGGTAGTAATATTTTCGAGCCGTTTGGGGTTGAAACTTTGGATACGTACGCATAACTTGTTAAAAGATCTCTCAAGAAGCTTAGTTGACACTTCACGTGACCCAAGGGCTGGTTTTTACCTGGTCAAAGAATTAGCATTGCCATACAACGTGGCAATGCTTTTGGGTATACTAAACTTCCAGTCGACAGCGATGCAGATGAATTTTTGACGCCATATTTTAGGGCTAATTTAGTTAGGAGATTTTATTTTTATTTCTAGTATCTATAGTTAGTTAAGTATTTATTAAAACGGGTGTAAATGTCGAGGTGGTAAATCACAACTAGAAAAACCTCAATTTCAGTTAAAATATAACATCACAAAGATGTAGAGAAAATCTTTAAATTTAAACATACAAAACTGAAATATGGATAGTTTTGATAAATAAAGTTAACAGCAACTCAATAGAGAATATAATACAAAATGTAGAAGTAGACTTATCCTTTCCACGTTTTATTTTATGTGTGCGTCTCTCATAGGTACGCAATTTCCCTTATTAGTTCTTTGTACTACGTATATTTGTTTTCTTAGTACAATGCAGTATTACATCTGAGCAGTCATTGTGTAAGCTATAAGAGGAGCGATAACAAAGAGTATCCCCTCATCCTTTTTCTATTACCTACTAATGGGGATTGATAAAAGAGCAACGCACCCTACCTCACAAGTTAAGACAGGCTTAGGGTGCTTTCAACCTGAGATGTACGAGGTAGCTAAGCGGTGCGTGTAGAAAATCCATCAATGAGATCGATTTATTTTTTAAGTCTGGTTTAGCTCAATTGAGGAATTAGTTCGAAAGAGCCACCGTCATCATATTATGGACTAATACGCTACGTAGCCTGACACTACTAAACATCGCACCGTTCTACAGCTTCGCTTCGCAACCTCGTTCCGCTCAAGCTCTGCAAACTTCGGTGGAATTAATCACACACTTCACATCGCCCGTACACATCCTCGCACCGCCTCGCTACCTCGCACATCGCTGATAGAAAAGCACCCTAACCCTGTATACAACCGCCCTAATACAATAATGTGGAACATATGTACCTACACGGGATGTACAATACATTGATTAGACGGTGCACCCTCCGTTCACCCACTTCCCTACTTTCCCGTAAAGTACTCGTATCTGTGAAAGCGGTGACAAGACGGATGTCGGCTTTCTTTGTACCTACTTTGAAGCTATATCGAGCATAATTACAAAGTCATATAAGATGAACATTTGACTAAAAAGATAGAGTGATAATTGTGCTTCTTTTTTCATTTTAACTTAAAGGAGTTTATTCGTTTTAGTAAGTGAGAATTAGTTTTTAAAGTGCCCTTTAGTGTCGTCAGAATTTCACTGTTTTTTATAGTGTTCGTACACTACTGGACCAGAACATTCAAGTTTAAAAATTGCGCTGTTAAGACCTAACTGAGAACTGTTTCGAAGCTAATCTCTTCAAGTTATTATTAATAAACAGCTTTTTCCGTGAAATAACCGTGAACGTGTGTAATTGTTGCTCTTTTAAGCGGAATGTTAAAACCACTTGATTGCCATGCAATAAAATACAACCTTAATTATTTACACACGGTAATTTCAAAAGCTACCTCAGCCGCCTGTTTTAATATAATTACTTTCGAAAAGGCAAAATCTTTTCAACATTCAATCCGCTTAATCAAATTGCATAAAAAAATAATTGGATCCATTTATTATTGGCAGAAACTCCGGTTATCAGGGAAGCAGAATTAAATGAATACATTTCTCCTTATAAAACAGGCTGTCGGAAAGTTCGACGTTATTAAAATGAAACGGGATATTATTGTTAAGATATTCTATTTTGCATGGTGCCTGTGGATGGATTAACAGCTTGAGAATGACTAAACTGGGAAATTTGGATGAAATAATGACTAAAATCTGACCACTTTCTGACGGGCTTACATCTTTTCAAACATAACTGGTAAACCCTATTAAATACATCAATATTTTATTAAAGCCAACGTGACCTATACAAATAAATATATAAAATCAAACAACGTGACCTAACTATAATTAAAATACGTAATTATAACATTTTTGCGACAGATGCTTTTTGTTAAAAGAAGCTCCCAAAATTGTTAAATTTTCATAATGCACACGCATGCATAAAACCGTTATTCTGTTTTATTGAATAGACTCTAGTGGCTCTAGAAGTGACATACTGACAGCGGTAGCGTGGCCATGGCGATTGTCAAAACGTCAAAAATGTATAGGAGTATCAACGCTGTCGAAATGTCACATGATCAACCCATAAGGGATGGATCGTTCATCACTTTGGCATTCGCTAATGGAACGGTACTTTGTCTGTCGCCTCTGAAAGCTAATTTTCGTACCTATTTAAAATGCCTTCAAATTCTAATATCAAAACTTGTCAAAAAGGAAAATTACAGGTGTTTTTGACACTTAGCGATTTAAAACCACAAGAATTGCCGTTTGGTATCATTTTATTTATTCCGTGGTATTTATACTCGTGACCGTATTCAACTAAATTATCCGTGAAAAATTAGTCGAAACATTTTAGGCTGACACAAACTTCACAACCACTTTAAAATAGTGTCCGACCGAAAGTTCGGTTTCGGTTTCGGACGAGTTTCGGCCAAAAATCATGTTTCGGCGGCAGTTTCGGTTTCGGCCTAAATTGGCCGATACTTTTGCCGAAACCGAAACTGATTTCGGAAGTAGTCCTGTAATTCTAAATGTAAGTATGACTGTCCTTCTAATTGTGATGTAGGTATATTTGTTAATTCTAAATGTGTGATTTGATTATCTCTGTTGAAACTGAAACTAATACTGTAATAATAATTACTAATTTTAGTAAATATAATTTTTATATAAGAGGTACCGAAAAAAGATGATTCTTTTCAGTACAAATGCAAACCAAAGTATTAATTAGTAAGGTTTCAAATTGCTAATACTTAGTATTTAATGAAACAGTAACAATTTGTGATTTGATTATTGATAACTGATAAACACCTGAGAACTTAATTTGAAAAATATTATTAATATACTGTGTTTTAATTTCATGTCGTAATTAATGCAGCATAATGTGTAAAATGCATCAAATTTCAGTATTTTAAGGAATTTTATACTTGACCACATGAGTTTCGGTTTCGGTTTCGGTTTCGGCCGAAACTGAAGCCAGTGCCGAATATTCAGTTTCGGTTTCGGTTTCGGCCGGAAAACCAGTTTCGGTCGGACTCTACTTTAAAAGTTCAAAATGTGTCTATAACTCTTACGCTACATTTCGTGGTATACGTATAACGTATAACTACATTAATGCAAAACTTTTACAAACTGCAAATGCTCGACAGCTGTCAGATATCCAGCGACGCGACGTTCATAATATTATCCGAACTGACAGTTGTTGCTAGCGGCCATTTTAAAATCATGTCGAACCGGCAAACCAACCGGGCAGTGCTGAGGTTGTAGTTCTATTCACTGTTACGGTTTTGTATAACATATTCAAGTAAGCATCTTCCAATGAATATGGGTAGATTTCTTTATAATTAATGTAAGTGCATGGAGTTTCTTGACCGTTTTTCTCCATAGAGAGGAAAACAGCCACCTAACTTTATGCATCAGACGACTGACCGACACTTTGAAAATGTATAAGTCAATAGATTTAAGTCCACAATTTAGGTTAAATCTAGATAAAGGCCGAAAATATCTGACTGAATAAATATATTGACATTTAAAATTTTTTAATTATTTATATTGCCATTTCATAACACACAAGATATGAGGGATGTTAGAAGAATGGTATGATGTGACAGACGATTGAAAAGTCGTATAAAGTGAGCGATATGTGCAATCAATAAAATAATTATAAAAGAAGTTTAAAGACATTATTTTGCTTTTTATTCACCACAATCCCTACATATCTGGCATGTGTTAGGGTACCTACCCTAATACTGACCTTTTTTTTGATCTCGGGGGGAAATCCTAATGGAAATCCTCCACCCTGGGGCGGGTGGAGGGGTCTGTCAGACTCTTACTGACTAAAACCACCCCGGTGTTCCATCTTCCACCTACGCCGGGGTTCGCGGGAACGTATGCGACTTCCGCAATCCCCGGCTGGTGCCGGCCCGCCTCTGCGGGCCACCTCGCGTCGACGAGGGGAGTGAGGTGTTTAACTCCCCTCGCTACGTCAAAGAGGGGCGCACGGGAACACCACGCGCCGCCACCTCGGGTCCGGATGAGTGGGGGGCGACGGACATCCCGAAGTCCGCCGCCCCTGGACCCAGTTAGGGGGGCCGGAAGAGGGCAGCGTATGCCCTCCTCCGACGCCCGATGCGCCTGCTGCGGGCAGGGAGAGCGGTTGTGATCTCCCTCTCCCTTTCTGCAGCCTCCTTCTGCGCAATAACTGTCTCGCAGAAGGAGACCACCGCGTCCCAGGACTCCTCACCGCCGACCATAGCATGAACTACGGCCGGCAGCGAGAGGTCACCGCCTACAACAGAGATGAGGGCACGGAGCGGCTCCTCCCAAGCGGCACACTCTGCCAGCGTATGCCGCTCCGTGTCCTCCCGACAGTCGACGCAGTGGTGACATCGAGCGTCCGGCTCCCTGCCTATGCGACACAAGAACCTCCCGAAGCAGCCATGCCCCGAGAGGACCTGCGTCGCACGAAACGTCAGAGAGCCGTGCCTTCTCCCGAGCCAGAGGTCGAGCACTGGCCGGATGGCCTCGATGGTGATGAGGCCGGCGGAAGAGCTCGAGAGCCTGTCCCGCCATTCCGCCAACCCTAATACTGACCTACATTAACCTACTCATAGATAAGACTTGTACCTACACTCTATCAAAACATTTAAAAACACATAATTTTATAGCTTTTACACTAACACCGGTACTTTTATCTCCCCTTCCAAAGCTAATCGTCTACCGACCCACCAATTTATCATAAAAATACAAGTACAGGAACTGCCTAATACGACCACAATCCATCAATTTTGACGTACGGAACCACCCCGCTGCCAATATATAGCTTTTATGCACCTCATGTTTTGTAATTATGTTTCTAATGTAGGGCACGGATTTGATGAATGATATTTTCTGATTAAGTTTAATGTTACGAAGCGTGATTTACCTCGTCTGAGGAAGACCTATAAAATACAGCGCAGTTAAAATAAATTAATTGCGATTTGGCGTCAAAACTTACATCAAAACAACCCTAGGAATACCCACAAAATGGTTTACTTCATGTTAGATAATGATTTATTCTAAGTGGTAGTTAACCATTTGAAATTATATAAAAACTTAGCCTTTTTTCTCCTCGTCATAAACAAAACAAGCATTCTACCATGACCGCATCAAACTGGCAACATTAAAAAATACGCATTAAAAAATAGAACGCACGCCGTTTCGCGCCAAATCGTCTACAGCCAACCATAGACGTAATAAGGCTGTCCATTCATTATCGGTCGGGCGGCAGTTGGTCACGTGACACAACGACCTTGGCACCCGCGCACCGAAGCGTTTCGCCCACGAGTCTCACATAGCCGCCTAGACGGCGCCTGATATTTGTTACATTGTAGACAAAAATAAAAAAAAAAACCGTCTCGTCCTAGTGACGACGCGTCCTGGCTGAATGTCTTTGTTTCCTTTGCGTTTTACTTTTTAATGGTTGTGTTTTGAAGTTGGGTGTTCCAGTTTTGAATATGTTTTTCTGGTTTCAACAAACCATTTTGTAAACGAACAGGTTATAATCTGAAAGTTGGCAATTGCATAAATAGCCATCAAATAATTCGCTGTTTTGATATGATTGTGCCAAAATTTTTAATATTATGAGCCTGTGCCTTCCCACTTTCACACACGGCAAAGGCCTTTTTCCTCATTCCACTTTCCACGGTGTTCTGCAGTTTTGGGCTAGTTCTTTGAGAAGGAGTCCAGCTCATCTCGCCATCTCTTTCTGAGCCTACCATGTGGTCGTTTCCTTGCGTTTCGGATCCACTGTGTGGTTATCTTAGCCCATAGCTCCTCCGACATGCGGCAGATGTGGCCAGCCCAGATCCACTTTAACCTCGCCGCTGTGTGTCCAACGTATGCTATTTGTGTCTTGTAACAAAGTGGCATCAAATCTTTGAGTTTGAACAAAAGTAAATGCCACCAACTGTAACTAACTGCTTTAAAAGTCATTTGTTCGGAAGTTTTAGTTGGTTTTGGACTTTTTGAAAAAAAAAAAGTTTTTTTTTTTGTAATTTTTTCCTTGATATATATCAGCTATCCAACATCACCCTACTTCTGGAACACCCTGTATATTAAAACTCTAGTGATCAATGAAATAATTCTCAAATACACGCTTTTCCCTGAAATTAACAAAACAAGTAATAAATTAACCATTTCTATTTCATTAAGCCCTTTAACATCAACAATTCAACAGTCCTAAAAGTTTTTAATGCTTCGAATAAAAGATAAGGTAGTAAATGACTTTCTAAGTGGCTATTTTAGATGTGATCTCATCAGATAACGTAATGGAAAAGCAAAGGAAATAGATCGCTAGGGTCTGTTACTGCCACAGAGTAAGGAAGCGCTGCACCGGCCGCGTCTACAGACGATACAAATATATATAAATTCAGAATTTGAGAAAATTTACAAATATTGGAAAAACCAACTCTATGTCACACTAAGCAAAGTTCAAATTCCATACTTTTTTTGGTCTTTTAATTACAAATGAAAAGATCGATCTGCCTAGCCTTTCTCCAACTATATTGAAGTCGACTTCAAGTCAAGCCCGAAGTCAGAATTTTACTTGGGGCGACTGCCTATCTGATCTCCACAACCCAGTAACTGGGCGACCCGATACCCCTTGGCAAGACTGGCACGGAAGCATTTCCATTTTCCATCCACAACCCGACCTCGGCAATTACTTAGGAGATTGACCCATGCGGTTGTTATTACTCAACCACTAGTTCCTCCAGCAACTATACAACGTGTAACAGAATAAACGCAACACCTCTAGGGAGTCATTATACTCACAATAACCCCATAAGAAGTATTGTCTTCATTCGAATATTTAAATTCAGAATTCTAAACAATCGTTCCAATTTTGAACAGAAAACTTTACATCATCCAAGACAATCCATTACAACCAGTCGTTACTTGATTCTCTACACCTAAAAAATAATGAAAATCCTTTAAAAAGACCCATTAAGTGTGTTGAGAGCACCACTTTTGTCATGTTTGTTATTAAAAGCCGTTTCTAAACCTCTTGGTGCTGTAGTGCGAGTAAACGGGACACGCTTGATTTGTATGGAAATAGTAGTAATGCCGCAGAGGCGTCTCCGTGGTCTATGGCCACTCCAAACTAAATTGGATTACCTACTGCGATTTTCTCGAACATGAAGAAAAAGCGGGGCTGTTTAGAAAACTCTTAAGAGAATCTATTATCATGTAGGATAGTAATAGTACTATCTATTTTTTTTACCACTACTTTCGTTCATTGTTGCCCGAGCTTTTTCGGGCTCTAGAAGAAATGATCCTTGTATCCTGTGTTAAAGTAAGCATGTGTTAATCCAGTAGATAGTGTACAAAATTTTATTGACATACTAGTGGCCCGCTCCGGCTTCGCCCGGATGTAGGTATATTTTTATTCAATTTTTTTCTTTCATAGGAACCTCGCCCCGGCTTCCCCCGGATGTATTTTTTTTTTAATTTTCTTTCATAAAAACCTTCTCCATCAGGAGAAGCAGAATAAAAAACAACAAAAAAAAGGATTTGTGAAAATGGTCCAGCCGTTCATGCGTGATGCCTTGACCAAGGGAAATAGGGATTCATTTTTATAAATAGACTAGTGGCCTGCCCTGGCTTCGCCCGGATTAATATTTTTTTTTTCAAAATTATCTTTCCTAAGAACCTTTTCCTGACAATAACAAACGCAACAAAAAAATAATTATCGTTGACTTTGTCTCTGTCATCTATGACCTAGACTAGAGTCAAGAGAAAACACACCTCAAACAAAAAAATAAAAAATTAGTGAAATTGTCACCACTTCGACAAAGCGGTGGGAGGCCTTCCAAGGCTGCGTCTTCCGGTACGCGGTCGCCACTCAAGATCCTATACGTGTTATGGTCAGAAATTGACATTTTCAAAAGTGATAGCCCCGTGGTTAAAGCCTCATCTGGTATACCTATTAGGTGAATTAAATGAGACTTTTTCTAATTCAAATGTTTTAAGAACAGATATTTTCAAGGTTCATCTAAGATCAAGTAAGGAAAGACAAGTATTTTTTCCAATACATAAAATAAAAACGGCCTGTACGAATGTGGAATAAACCATCCGCGAACATTACTCGTATTTACTGGCCTGACCTAACCATAGATTCTCGAAAATCAGGACATGTAGCTTGCCAAGGCTCAACAGCCAAGCAGGCGCCAATCTGACATACTTGAGATTTGTGCCAACTTGACTTTATATCTTTTTCTTTATATCTTTCCTTTTATCGATTATGGGGCAGGATATATCCTGAAGAATTGTTACCCACAAACTATTTTTACGCCTCCTCGGACCCACTACGCCAGTCGTGACAAGGGTCTTGGGTCACAAATGTTTTACCGTTGAAGTTTTACATTGTTTCAGTTTGATTCTATCTCATTTCCCCTTCGTGGGTCAGAAAGAGACAGGAGACCAAGGGTGCGGCAATGTTTATATTCGTATGTAATGTATGTCAGTTTCTTAGTAAAATTGCAAATGAAAGTTTTAACAGTTCCTTACTATAAGTTTTTGACGTGAAACCCTCTTCATTTCAGCCGGAAAAGTGTCACTTGCTGAAACCATATGTAACTAAATAATATTTAGTTACATATGGTTTTAGCAAGTTACATATCATGTTATGGTAAGATCGCTTATTACTTTTGAAGTTTAGCACCTATCGGCATTATTTAAAGAATTTGGAGGTTAGAAGTTATCACTCGGTACTAGTGCAATTATGTCGTTGGCGTAAATGGTACTGTAATCAACATCGAGCGTGCAGCACGACGTATTCGGAACAAAATTTACTGTAACGCGCTGTGTTTATATTGTGGCTACTCAGCAGTTCAGCAGAATGATTCAGTAACCATTTCACCGTGAAAATGTAGCTGAAGTGAACTTGAATTTAGCTGTCAATCCATCCGATTAAAATGAAATGTCCACCAATTCGCACTAAACGTTTCCTAACGTCTTTTATAATGCGCACAGCAAAGGAGTGAAACTCTCTGCCTGCGTCTGTGTTTCTGAACGCATACAACCCTAATCTCTTCAGAATTAGAGTCAACAGGCTTTTTCTGGGTAAGCTTTGTCTCTATCATCTATGACCTACACTAGAGTCAAGAGCAAACCCATCAAAACAAAAAAAACGAACAAAATACAGTTCACTCCTCCTAAGTTTTCACTGTTCTTATGGTGTCAGACGTAAAAGAATAGCACCATCCCATCACTTCCCATGGATGTCGTAAGACGCGACTAAGGGACTCACCAGAGAATGGGCAGCAGCAGTCTCTGTGCATTACAAGAGCTACACTGCGATCGCCTACCCGCCTGCCAAGCGTGGCGATTATGGCAAACCCCCTCTTGGGGGAGGCCTACGTCCAACGGTGGACGACTTTCGGCTGGTATGATGAAGTTTTCACTGTGAGATGTTTACAGAATCGCACTGCAGTTTGTTGTATGGTCACAAGACGTTTCACACGCTCCAATGCGGCTGCGTCCCAGATACACCCTAACTGATTATATGGTGTTCCTTATGTCTAAAGCTCTAGGGTATTAACAACACAATTAGGCTATGAAAAGACGGTATTAAAAAGTTAAAGGAGGAAACTTGCTGGCTTCATTACAGTCTCGCACGTAGACAAATGCTTGGATAGTTGAATTAAACTCACTGAATTCAGGACTGCCTCAGTAGTTAGGTCGCAATTGTGGTTGCGGAGCTTAACGATTGCGGTTTGATGCTCAGGTGTGATTAGTATTATTGATTTTTCACATCTATTGGTTCAGTCATCATCATCATCCACAGCTCGAACAATAAATTCAGTAGCTGTCTGGAAACTGACATTAAGGTCAATTCGATAGGCGTATCTTCTACTACGGTTCCGTATAGTGTCGGACGTAAAAGAATAGCCCCATCCCATCACTTCCCGTGGGTGTCGTAAGAGGCGGGGGACTCACCAGAGAATGAGCAGCAGCATTCTCTGTGCATTCAATAGCTACACTGCAATCGCCAACTCGCCTGCCAAGCGTGGCGATTATAGCAAATCCCCTCTTGGGGGAGGCCTATGTCCAGCAGTGGACGTTTTTCGGCTGATATGATAATGATGATCTTCTACTGCATTACAATTCAAAGAATCTAAGAAAAGGTTATTTCGAAGGAAGCTTGCTTATTGCTCATAGCTTAGCCGCTCAGCGATGACGCAGTCAATGATAGAGCATGAGCCGATCCATTCTGTGAACACCTCACCGTGGACTCACTTAAGTGGAGTGAGCTTGAAGTGAACTGCCATTCCACCTTGACTGGATGGATTGACATTTCTCTTCATGATCCCTGCACCTAAATTTAATGAAATGTTTCTACAATTGCACTGGTGAATAACAAAATTCCGGTGAAGATCAGCCTACCCCTTAAAAATTACAGACGTGTTGTTATAGTCTCAAATGAACGCCCTAATAACAATCCTAAAACGCTTATAAAGATGCGATAATTAATCGTAAATTGGCGTACATTTTGAAAGCCCTTCATAAAGTATCGGGATTACTTTAATATTCTCACATTAATTATGTACGAAACTCGTAAGAGTAATCTTTTATGTTCGGTTTAAAATTAACTTCAAATGTTGTTTAAAAGTGGTTTCTTGTCGGGAAAAGTGTTCAGCAATTGTTTTCTTTTTTACTTTTATTATTCTACTCATAAACGAAGATGTTATTCTTAGGACAATGTGTATGTAAACATGTTGACTCGTTATCGTATTTCACCTGTTTGAGGAAGTCTTCATTTAAACGTAAAAATGGAATATGGTTCTTGCACTGACTAAAACCCATCCGTGTTCCTTCTAAAGCCCTTTGCGTTCCAGGGCCGCGGTGACTCTTTCGAACAAATTCCGCAACCCTAATTCGCATGTTGCGCTTGTCATAATGAAATTTTCAAAAGCGAAACATCGGGACGTCAAAGAGAGATGCCGCAAAATTCATAAAATTAAATTATTTAATCCAGAAGCAGATTTTACAAACAAGTAACACGGTTTCAGAAAGTAATTAATGATGCGTGGTCCTCTATTTGAAATTCATCATAAATATTAATATTTCTTTATAAAATATTATGTTGAAAATATTATGTAAGTTTTATTTTGGCATCAAACAGTCATATACAAACAATATAATTCTCAAGACAATTGGTTTCTTACAAAAGACATTAAAGTGCCGATAATGTGATATAATGGTAAAAATAAGTACAATAAACTCCAAATAAGGAAAGACGCATTAGAAATAGATATTCATTTTTGTATCAGAACATGAGTTCACTGAAACATATGCCATTATCAGTTAAAGGTAAGTTTCAATTAGGTGATATATCTACTTTTTAGCTTTAGTTTCAGGCTTATAACGAAAATATTGTGAAAAGTTTATTTTATCTTTAGCGGCAAAATATTTCCGCTGTGGAAGGCTTACAGGAAATCGTCCCCAAGATACATTGCTGGAGAAAATTGTCGAGTTTGCATAAACCCCAATATCCTATTTCATTTTCTCTAGGAAGTCAGAGAGTACGCTTTCTAGTAATAGGACCCGCGACTATCCTTGACTGTCGTAGTTTAATGCCAGGAATAACTAGCTCACATGCCAGTAACTTGCAAACAGAAAGCATGCTGTAGAGCGACACATACTCATTACGTTTACTCTCACATACATTATTATTAACTATTATTATTTAATTTTATAGTATTCATATTCATAAAGGACACGGTACAAAATTAACCCTGCTCCGGCTAATCTATATACGTATACTAAACTAATATAATGAAGCTGAACAGTTTGTTTGTTTGAATGCGCTAATCTCTGGAACTACCAGTCGGATTTGGAAAATTATTTTTGTATATGATTACCACAATCATGAGAGAACGGGAAAAACGGGATATGCACGTACAAAGTCGCGAGTAAAAGCTTGCGATATATATCTCAGATTGTAGAGTAGCAAGAGTAGTTAAAGAATATACTATTACTATCTCTCTATCGCGTGGCTAACATATTTTTTGCCCTGTGGTTCAAAACATTAATAACAAGCTTATTACTTAACCTTGAAGTCAAATCCTATTCAAAGTTGAATTATCAAACACAAACAACAAATCCTCAAATGTTTTGATTTAGAATTCATATCAGGTTTTAATACCAGGTTGATTTTACATAGGTATTACAATAGCCTCAATGTACTCTGTTATGGACAAAAGCTGTGTGCCATTGCAACCAACTGACGAAAAATGCGGGACAATCGTATTGTTTTGTGCATTTTGTCCGCACTGTAACAATTTGGTACACAGTCTGTTTTTGTATTGCCCTTTTTTTTAACGGACCGCTTTTCCTGCATCAGGATTGGGATAAAAATCTGACAAATGAAAATGTGGCTTTTTACTTTTTACTACTGATGAGACTTTACCACCAAAGGAAGCCTTGATATTTACCAGAAATTCGGATTTAACTTCTGCTGAAACAGGGGAAAGGCATCTCTTTTCTTGGAATCAATCCCCACGCTCCTAGGCCAGCCATATCCAGGTTCTACCCGTGATGGCAACTATGTCATCTAACCATCTGGCCAACTCGCCTAGCGGTTGACGCCGTATATTAATCACGCAATACACGACTACCAGAGTAGGAGTGTGTAGGAAAATACACGTTTCCAGCGCTTGCGTGCGCATCAGTCTACCTATTTTACGCGGGAAAGAGAGGGGGCGAGAGCGGTAAAACACTGAGATTATGGTGGTAACCATGCGCGACTATGCGTCGCCAACCTGACAGCGCTGAGCTCACAGCTTTTTGATGGTTCTGAAACGATGCGCGCTACATGTATTATTATGAGTTTGCACTTACCGAAGGGCGGCTCGAACCTGCAGTCCAGGAGCAAGGCATTGCCAGTGGGGCCCGTGGTGCCGACGACAGCGCCACCTCGCATCATCACCTGCGCCTCCAGTTCTACCCACCGCCCCCCACCGTCCGACTGGAAGAAGAATGGATGGGTTAGTACACATAGAAATATAAACTGCTCCAGTGCGGACAGGAACTACAGAACGCCACTTAATATGATCATAATATACCGGTGGGAGTTTTCATCGTTCAGAAGAGTTAGTATCGTCATTAATTCCATCATTCATCATCTACCTACTACTTCCTCATGCAGCTGAATGTCAATATTTTACATGAAGCGGCATTCAGTCTGACCTATGATGGTATATCCCTAAAACACATTTTCAAACAAGGAATACATTCAATGTGCATACAGCTGAGATGTAGAATTCCCTGCCGAAGTTTGAGTTTACTGATATCTAAAATCTTGGGGTTTAAATCAAGAGTGAACAGGTTACTTCCAGTCAAGCGTGATCCATCGTTGACCACCATTGCTTACGATCAGGTGAGGTAGTGGGCAAACACGTGCCTGTTAAAAGTAAACACCTTAAGGTGAGTAGTGCCCGATGTTACGGGGCGTAATGTAACATGTTACAAAGCGATCATTCGTGCAGTCAGTACGTGGAAACGAGAACGAACATGAAGCGTATGTGTTTTGTTTTACACGGATTTTAGGACACGGCGTAACATAACATGCTCGCTGCGAATGTTACATTACGGCCCGTAACATCGGTCAGTAACCAGCTGTTGGCAACAGCGATAAGACTTTATTGTTTACAAGATGTAGGAAATAAGAAATTCAGATTCATTCATAGTGTAGGTACAATAGACGGAAGAGTACACATTGCTGAAGTTTTGCAATGTAGCGAGTCCCACAATGCAACTGCAAAATGGTGGAATATACAACACGGTGTTACACTGGTAATCCCTCCATTATTAGCCTCAAACCCAGGGTCCAAGTGCACCAAAACGTTTAACGAACAAATTCCTCTTACACTCCATGAATATGAAGCCCAACTTTACGATAATTCCCTCTCATTCCATCGTACCAATTATCTCTAAAGAGTAAATGGGTAAGGAAATGCAAATGCAGGCACTCCCGTAGGATGAATATTGTACTTTTAAGCTGCCCCTGGAAATACGAATGGAAGGGAGATACGCTGCGAATTGAGATACCTGCTTTCAAAGTGAGGATTTTCATTTGGACGTTTAACGTTTAACTTAGTAAGGTCAGAAGGTTTAGATTCGTGTTGAGGATGAGTTTTCCGGAAGAAAATACTTCAGAATAATATTATTAGTGGAAATATTCTGTACTAAGCCGTTTTATAACTGATAATATAAATCATTCTTATATAATTGATTTAGCTCTTTCTATCATAAGCAGATGCCTCATTCAAAGAAAAAAAAATTTGCTACCATAACAGGAACTCGTTTTTATATATTTTTTTAACATGAAACCATCAATAAGTACACACTAACGACGAGTAGTATTAATAGGTAACAGGCCAAATTGTTAGTATGAGATAATCTCTGGGAATATTAATGCGATTACGAAATTTCAAATCCAGCGGGAAAGATCACATTAGCAAAAGCGCGGAAAAAAACCTACCACAACACGAAAAAACCTCTAAAAAGTAAAAAATAATAAAAGTATAATTTACTCCAAATGTCATCTATTTACTACTTATTTAGTGGCAAAAAACCTTGGATACACAAACACAGACACACACGTCATATACACACGTGAAACTTAACGCTCCTCTTTCTGATCCAGGGTTAAAAACACAACGCACTAACCTCAGCAAATTTAAAGCTCAGCATTCACCACACTATCCGTCCACACTATTCGCAAACGAAGTGAATAACTAGCAACGTACTGCAATCAATCAGTAACAGGCTATTTAACATGAATACCGCACTCATTAATATTTCAGAGGTAATCTGATCAATCGCCGACTGATGGCTGCGTTGCTAACTATTACGTATTGACTGGCTCGCGTGGGTCGTTCGACGAACTGGACGAATGGACTTTTGTATGGTGGGTGGTTGTAAAACTTTTTAATTTTCGACGTATTGAACTCTTGATAGAATTTACCCGAGAGCCCCAGAAGGAGGGTAATGTATTTGAGTGGTAGTAATGGAGTTGAGTTTTTTTTTTGTTTTAAGTTGCATCACACTAGGAATTTCTCCTGTATCGTGGGTGAGTTTGGAAGTATAGTGTGATTGACCTCAGTTAACTGTAGTGTAACTATAAAACGACTTCATAATAATTACACAAAGGATTTTAGAAGACTATTAAGACCGTTTTTCATATTCCTCGCTTGTATTTCCAAAAAAAATATTTAATTTGAGAAAAGAGGAACGTTGATTAATTGCTGCTTATTGAAATCTATTAGACTGAGATCCCAAAGCTGCCAGACCTCCCTTTTTTTCTCAATATCAAAATGTGTAGGACAGAGTAGTGTTAGTATGTACTTTTAATACCTATACCTGCTAGTCTGAACCGACGACAAATTTTAATTTTGTTTTTTTTTTTGTGATTTATCTATCAAAGATATTTCAGTAGTCAAGGAGATAGCTTTGCATCCTTCCAAATCCTGGCAGACTATAGCTTTCGTTATTTGCACCTACTAAATAAACAATGCCCGAATTTCAGCCTTGTGAATAGGATCTCACTCGAGGTGGCGACCAGCTCTTAGACTATTACAAAGTAGAACTCCATAAATAGAAGTTTAGTTAGCATTTAACATCTGAAATCGACGGCGAATAGTGCTATAACAATTCGCCGTCAACACGCTCAAAAGAAAAATACAGATAATTTGAACGGAGATCTAATAAGAAACCGGCTGTAAACGAATTCTCACGGATCATTCAGCATCCAACTTTTTACGACCACCTTTATTATTAAACCCAGTTTAAACCCGCAGCTTGTTACTCAGTATTCATTAAAAATCGCGTCCGGTAAGCGGTTACCGTGTTAACAAAAGCGGAGCCGTGTCGACGTCGCGGAAAATACCGCTTACAGCCTTTATGTATGTAAATTCTATACAATTTGCGTTCCACAGTAAGTGGATACCCCATATATCGGGCTTAACAATGATTTCCATGAAAATTAACATCCATTGTTCAGTAAAAACTTACTAAGCGGGAGTTTCCAAGTTTCCGTGCGTTTTTAATTACCGCGTTCCATTTTTAAAACGTTCGTTTTGATGTGAGGACTGTTGAAACAAAGGAGTATTGATTACAGGCTATATATTCTTGACCTCCTTAATTAGTCGGCTATTGATATCGTCATTATTTTGTTTCAATTTTTCACTGATTGCTCTTCTATAATTTTTCATATCTTAATGTTTTTACCACAAAATTATAATTAACTCATCATATTTTCTAATTTTGGGTCCATGATTACCATGGCATGCCCAAAGCAAAAAAAAACAATGGTTTAGCGAAACTAGACATTTCTAACGCCCCTTAGCTATACAGAGTAGCGCATTTTTAAACACGATTGAAACGTACAATACGTTTAGGTAATCAGTCAAGATTTAACCTAGTACATTTCTAATTCAGACAGTTTAACATATGTATATTCGAAGTTTAAGAAATTTCGCCTGCCTCCCAGATGGTTTAACTTTAGAGAGATGAGATAAGATTATAATATATAAAGTTTCAAGTTCAAGACAGTATTATGGTTCAAAAGCTGTATACTGGTTCAAACATAATAGTTAAATATGCCATCGACACGCTAAGAAGAAAAAATACAATCAGAATAACAATTGAAACGACTACAAACTCAGCCAAAGAAAAGACCCAACTTATCAACTCCGACATTCTCATTAACAAGACCTCATTACACACATTACAAGCAATCACAATCTATACCGAAGAATTGGCTCTCTGACTTTCTCAAGAATTCAAGACATTCTGCCGCCATGAGAGGACGTATTTTGGGCTAAAAATACTTATTGATTTTCAGTGAGGACAAGGCAGTGAGCCACGTTAGTACACTTATTATATTTTGCGGTACTTATTACACACGGTGAATGTAATAAGCCATAGACACGTTTTTCTCTTGTTTTTTAGCTGTATGAGAAACGACTGTTACATGAAAGGAAAAAATCTGTGACTTAAGGGCCAAGACAAAGTGATTTCGAGTTCGGTCGAATTATTCTGATCTGTCACCCTGCTGTGTCCCCTTAGAGGGGAATTACAACTGAAAGTTTATTATTAGTAAATTTGGTATATTTTCATTACTTTGTTACTAGGTTATATGAAGTCAAATATATGTATAAAGTAAAAAAAAAGTGGAATTGCCTGAAGACTGATTGTAATCCATACTAATATTATAAATGCCATGCTTTTGTTTTAAGACAAAGAAAGGAGAAAAGATAATACTTATTGTTGTAATCAAACAGGAATATAATTTTACATTCAGCAGATTATAGAAGATCTGACAGCAGTTCGTAGCCCGTAGCGGCGTTTTTTCGTAGCCCGTAGTAATTCGTATTACGCACAAATATTTGATATTTTGAGCACTTAAAGTGTTTTGTCATTTATATTTTATTTGAACCCCTTACAAGTATTTAATTAGTAGGTATGTAAGTCATAATAAAATCATGTTCAAATTAGTTATGTAATCACTTGTTAATATTTGTAATGTTTCTCATTTTACCCATTTCGTAATAATCTGATGGTGTTGCATATGGATATTATCTAGGACCAAAGTAATGATCAAGACGAATCAAACGAGCTCAAACTCGATGGAGTTACGTCGTTTTATTATGGACTTCCTGCGGCCACCTTCCAGCTCCATCATCAGAACCTGGATACCATCTAGAGACAAAGTACTCGTCAAGAAAGGTTGACTGGTAGAGAATGCCTTGATGCATTAAGTCCGCCCATGTACCACTATTGTACATAAAGTTCAAATAAATAAATAAGAAGAATCATACGAGCCCAAACTTGATGGGATTGCGTCATTTCATTACAGAGTTCCTATCGCCACCTCCCAGCTCCATGTCACCATAATATTGCATTGTCACGTGATATACATATGCGTGCAAAATTTCAGCTTAATCGAAAACCGGGAAGTGTATCAAATTTAATTTGCGAGACTGATTATAGACAGACAATGGGACAACCATTTTTTAGATTAGCTAAAGTCCACACTTCTTTCATGGGGTATTGTGTTAAATGTTACAATAAGATACCTTCCGACATATTAAAACTAAATGAAGGAAAATTTAAAACTTATGTTAAAAGTACACTTTGTAAACAAGCATATTACAAATTAGAAGATTACATTCAGGATAAGAATGCTTGGAAACATGCAGGTCCTGCTCCATAGGACAATCAAGGGTGTAGACAAAATCCAACTAGTTGATTTATGTATTAACTTTATAGATATACTGTTTCTTTTTTTGTGTTTCTATTTTTCTGTTGACTCACACACTGTTTAATTAATGGTTCCAATGTTTGTAAATATGTGAGTACCATTTACCTAAATTTCTTTAGGAAATCAATAAGTTTACCTCTGCTGGTGATACTTTGTTCTTATAAGTAGCATACTCTGGGTGCATCGTCCTCACATAATATTAAATTAATTTTTGTGTACCAAATTTTGTAAATCATTGTTTGAAAAGAGTAACTATGGAGTTTCTTGTCCGTTCTTCCCCATAAGAATCTACCTTTCCGAATGGACAGTAGAGTCACTTTATTAATGTAATATTATTATTTTTGCTGAACTGTAAACGATGACGTTCAGAAGTGCCGTTTAATGGCCTAATTGAAATAAACGTTTTGACTTTGACTTTGACTTTGACAAGTGAAGCTACATAAAAGCTTGTAAAAACGAACCATTTCAGATATAACATTAGGTACGTATAATGCCAAGGATTGCACAACGACGCCCTGTTTACACTTAAAGAACCATTCAATTTTAAAGGGATTGCCCGTTTCAAGGCTGTCTGACTGCCTCAGATGGTAGGGGCGTTATGGATAGATCTTTCGAATGCTATTTTAGTCAATAAATTGGATTGACGGTCTATTGTTTCTCTGCAAAATGCATTATAGGTACTTTAGTGTTATCTAACTTCTGCGTAACGATAAATGATTCACTCACCTTCTTAAGAATAACATAGTACGGTTAGGTTTTCAATCACTTTTAATGATGTAGTTGCATTGCTTTAAAAGTTTACCAATTTAAATATATTTTGAGTGTTAAGACGAAATATTTGCTTCACGAATTATTTTTTCTTCAAAAAATTTGAAGCGCGAGTGTTTCGCAACAAACAAACAGTCGATCGCGAGCAATCGATTAGAAATAGTTTTTGACGTGAAAACGTCTAATAAAGCGATGAACGCCGGCTGCATGCACGAAAAAGGATGACTCATTGTAACGTTACACTTATTGTAACGTTACGCTAATTGTAACGTTACGCTCATTGTAACGTTACGCTCATTGTAACGCAACGCTCATTGTAACGTTACGATCATTTCATCAATGTGTTGTTATGACGTTGTCAAGTTAAACTATCGTCCGTAAATTGACTTTACAGACAGCCAATTTTTTTTTTTTTGAGTCACATCACTTTCATATTTATCATTTCAATCGAAATATGTCCTACTTTTGAACATAGGCCTTTCCCAAGCGTTGCCACTACAACTGATCCTGTGTGTCTCGCATCCAACGGATTTTGATATACTCACCAAACTGTTCCTTTAACAAATGGACCTTCATCACGTAACAAAAATCTCTAACAATAAAACTGAACACCTATTTATCCGTATAAAACTCCGTTTGCAAAATGCACTAGCTCATACACAATACTAATGGTCTTTCTGAAGAAGAGATGATGGGTACTAAACCATATTGTAGACTATAAAGACATCCTATATAATATCCCATGTTTATTAGAGCATAAACACTGATAGGTTTCTTGTTTACAACCAATATTCTAGCATGTTTCTAATGTTCCTAACTCAGTTAGTTTACTTCAATAACTTATGTAGGGGTATAAACTACTTGCACTCGATTTTACAGCCCGTAAACTTTCAGTACCGAACAGTGAACACAAACCCAATAATCGGTACAAGGAACAGTTTAAGGGCAAATTGCCTTGATCACCGTACTTGGTGATAGGAGTTTGTTTTGCGAGCCGGATTACGCTGATGGCACCATTTTCGATATGATCGCTCCCTTTTTTTGAGTGAAAAATACGATAGCAACATGGTAATTTGAATGTGTAATTGAAATTTTAGGTGCACATATTTAACAACTAACTTTGCCCCGCGAATTTGGTCCTTTGGCATATCCCACTGAAACTATACGTTTGTTTTTTTTTTCAGTATAAAAATATCCTTTGATACTCATATAAATGCTATTATCGATACTTTAATATAATAAAGCTGAATAATTTGAAAAAAAAGAATTTGATTGTTTGTTTGAACGCGCTAATCTCTGGAACTGCCAGTTGGATTTGGAAAATTATTTTTGTATATGATAGCCACATTCATAGCTATAGGCTATACGGAAACGGCAAAAAAGGAATATGCGTGTACGAAGTCGCGGGCAAAGTGCCAGTATTATTATAAAAACTAGTGACATCACAAACGTGAAACTAACACTGTCTGTCTTATTCACGTCTTAACGGCCGAACGGATCAGGATGAAGCTTGGCATTTGGGTAGCCATGGCCAGGAATAGGACATACTCGTAGGATACATTTTATACCGGGAGTTACATGCGGACGATGCCGCCAGCTGAATCTAGTTTTTTTTTATATATATATATATATTTATTTGAGATGAGTTTGCTCTTGACTCTAGTCTAGGTCATAGATGACAGAGACAAAGTCGACGATGGAGCAAGCCATCGTCCTTACCCAGAAGAAGCCTGTTCACTCTAATTTTGAAGATTAGGGTTGTATGCGTTTGTAAGTTTCCATAAGTATAAATATAAAACTCAAAAGGAAATAGGAAGCTCAGAGGAATCGTTATTCCACAATAATACCTTCAGTTTCCCGCTGCCACTGCAACTTATAATAATTTCACGCTCCATAATTCTACAGAGTATGTTTTATCTCTCTCTTTCTTACCTCGTTATTTGCGATGGGAATGAGAAATTTTAGTAACACGTCATTTAGAAGTGGGTCAGATTGAAACGTCAGAGATATAAAGACAATGTTAATAATATATTTTACTGTGAAATTCCATATAAATAAGAAACTCAAAGGGAAGTAAGAAGCTTGGAGGAATCGTTATTTCACAATGGGGTATTTTTCTGAAAAAAAATCTAATTAGTCCGTCAGATAGATTTCCAAAAAAATATTGGACACGTATTTTTTTATTTTTCACGTAAACAAAAAATTAATACGATACAGTGCGTTGAAAACCCGCGTGACGTCACTACGATAGTATAATGTTTACTAGTGACGTGACGTCAACAGCCTCCGCTCTTGAACTTTGACGCACTTCATCTTTATCATTTTATTGATTTAAAATAGAAAAAAATACGTGTCCAATATTTTCTAAAAACAGACGAACTTTATAGAATTATAATTTTTCTATCTACTAAAATTCTCTATTCCTTCAGTTTCCCGCTGCCACTGCAAATTATAATAATATCAAGCTCCATTATTCTACAGAGTATGTTTTATCTCTTTCTTTCTTACCTCGTTATATGCGACGGAAGCGAGAGGTAGGTAGTGGTAGCCCAGCGCTTTGTCCCAGATGACGCCTTTGTTCCACACTTCCACTAGGAGACCCAGGTTGATGTCATTGATTTCACTGTGGGACAAACATTTTAACATTAATTTTAAGTAGACTGGTATTCCAGTGGTAGAACATTCCAATGGCCTCTAGTCCGCTTTGGTACAGTGTTTATACTAGTACATAAAGTTTCATTCAATATAAAAATAAAATAAATAGAAGAAAAGTCTAAGCAAACTAACGATACGAAATATCGCTTCATAAGGTACCTACCTATACCACCTTAAAAAAAATGATGTTAGTGTCAAAAAATAAAGAATATAAATCCCCGACGAGAAAAAAAAAACCCGACTTCCGAAACTAAAGTTATTTTGCGCTTTGCAGTTTTCTTTTCAGGAATCATTGTATTTCTTTTATATTTTTTTTACCATTTTCTGCATATAACAACTTATTTCAAATTTATTATTCTAAAAACCACATGATTACTGCTACTGATATAAATTGTCTACATATGAAGACATTTTAAAATTAGAAACATTACTGTGTCGGACATAGTATCGGTGCAAACGGATGTGAAAAAGCAGTTCGGAAGTGAATTTGACCTCATTAGTCGACCGACGACACTGCGGGAACTCTTTTTAGCATGCTATTTTCATTTCATTTAACTTATCGGAATATGCGGTTTCTGCAGCTATTAGTGGGTAATTTTAGAATCATAATGGTAACTCATTGAAGTATTAAAACGAAAATAAATACAACGACACACAATCACACAAACAACATTACGACAAAACGCAGAAACATTTTTCATTGCAAGGAAAACAAAAATCAAACAAAACTTCACAAGCTGATAAAATGGCCCGAGGCCATATTTTCAGCATGTACCAAACAAAAACCGACTACAACAAAACGTAAACAATCCATAAAATCAGCTTCATCACTACATAGTATAAAACAAAGTCGCTATTTTTGTCTGTTTGTTTGTCTGTATGCTTAAATCTTTAAAATGACGCAACGGATTTTGATGCGGTTTTTTGTAATAGGTAGAGTGATTCAAGAGGAAGGTTTATATGTATAATACATGCATAATAGAGAAACACTGATAAATTTAGAGGTTTCTAATGTGATGTCGTGAATAAGCACGTTTTTTTGCGCTTATATTGCAAACGCTGGCTGAACCCTACGAGATAGACCAAAATAATGTACTACAGTATTGTCCACCTTAAAAAGTTCAACAAAAAAGTCCGTGATGGTATATGTCTATCTCTTAGGGATAACCCACCATAACCAAGTGATTTTAAACAATACAGCATTAATCCTTATCCAATTAAGTACCTTAAATAAATTGTGCATTTATTATAGATCAATATGCTTTTTACAGCAAGTAATTTAAGTGAATATTTCCGAAGATATTACAAATTTAAAATGCAGGGACGTAGCGGTTGCGGCGGTACCGGCCAGGGGCCCTATAAATAGCGTTCAAGTTATGTTCTCAAGATGATTTCGCGAAAACACTGACATATGACACAGTTTCAAGTTATGTACTATACTTACATTAAACCAGAGTTCTAAAACCGTGGTATATTTATAGTATCTTCATTGCACCCGTGCGTAGCCGGGGCGGGTCGCTAGTACGATATAAAAGAGCTTACTCCAGCAAAGCTTCGTCCTGCCAAGGGTATAAATAAATCACATGGCTCCAGTACTATTTAGGTCGTCGTTCTCGTATTGAACCTGTCTGTAAGAGTCGTTTAAAAATATAGTTTCGTAACTCATGTAGACGGACACATAAACAGACGTACGGTATAGCGTTCTTACTCGTAGGTATACCATTTATAATCATCTGTCAATAAGAGCCTTTTAAAACACAGCATCGTAACTCATTTATACAAAAACATAAATAGACAGTCGGTATCGCGTAGTTATACTATGTAGAATCAAGCCAGCAAAAACCAATCAGAAGACAATATTTGGCTTGTACCAGCCAGAGCCAAAAAAATACAAAAAGCGACCACAGTTAAACGTAAACAGTCCATAAAATCAGCTTCGTACGACATAGAGCTTACTCCGGCTAGGTTTCGTCTTCCCAACGTAGGTATAACCTACAGAGCATGGAGACGCCTCAGTGGCAATAGCCTGACAAAGGCAATTGAATACTGTCAATTTTTCAGTACTAACACTAAGCACTAGTACTACTGACAATTTATTAGTAACAGATGCAGCTACATGTATAGTAAGTGTTGACATTTGTAGTTGCATCTATGTAGATATATATTAAACACTATTGAAATACCTGACGTCACACAATCCTAGATCGCGATGGGTATCAAAGTTCCCCACGCGATTTGAACATATAATACCACCCGACAACAATCATCGGGTAGTATTGAATTCCTTGAATTGCTACTTAGCACTCTTCCTCTCACAATATTTTGCTGTGCCCGGCAGGGTCCATATCGATCTTTTACTTTGTTATACCATCTATGATATATGTACGAATGGAATGCAATAAAGAATTGAGTATTGAGACACAACACGCGTCTGATCGGAGGATCCTCCCTTTTCACTGGAGATTTGCCGGACTACACATCCTGTTCCGCTAACTTTATACTTAAAAAGGGGTCATTGTAGTCATCTTCATGAATAACTTTTGCTTTGGGACCAACTCGCGACATATCGCAAAAAAAGTCCACTGCCCCATAGATTTATGTGCGCATAACTCAACTCACTCGACAAAATGTACTGAACACCTGACTTTTTAGCACGATTACCCTTGAGAATACTGGCGTCAGATTTTCTGGACAAACAGCAGGTATGCAAATTATTGGAAATAGCGCCACTAGTCGGTCTCGTTTCCTGCTCTGTGGTATAAACAAATCACATGGCTCCGGTACTATTTTCATGCAGTAAAATAGAATTGAAAACATTCCGGATTTACCGGAATTTATGTATTTTGTGAGAGACGTTCCAAATTGTTGCAGTTTACAAAATGGACAGGATGGATTTTCTGCAGCCGAGTTTCTCGTTCTTTCGGTTTATGATTGAAATTATAATGATTATGGAATTTTATATAACTTGACCGAAAGTATAGTAAGGTACATGTGTCTTTCTTTTTTGGGTTGCGAATAAAATTGATGTCATATTATTGTTTTTATGTAAAATTACCACCTTATTGTTTGTTCCCTGTCCGAAGTTGATTGCGAAAATTGCTATACTATTTTTCATCTCGGTCACAATGGTTCTTATGGAAAAGCCCAAGGGACCTGTAAAATCAAACTAACTAGTGAGGGTAGTGTACAACTACAGTCATCAATGAGCAGTATCGTAGTACAATTTATACAACACCGCTCTACTATCAACAGAACAAATCGTTCAAAAACGATCTTTATGATAAAAACAAACTATTCCTAATTATAACAAGGCACAGACACGCCTACCGTGATTCACCACCGCTCCCTCTTCCACTAACAACTTACCAAAATATACTAATAATAGCCACTAACAGCGACTTCGCCCGCGTGTATATCGGAAATTATCCCAAGGGAACATACTCCCGGGATAAAAAGAAGCCTACGTCCTATTCCGGGCTATAATCTATCTCGGTGGCTTCTATCTATCTATCTATTGGGGTATGGTTTCCGCACTTATTCCTGATGTTGGACCATTGTGCGTGGGCCATGGCGGCCGTGATTCCAATCAGCCAACCTCCCTCCAGAAGCAGATCAGTCCTCCCAAAGAGTTCAGGGTGTCTGTGAGTGAATTCAGTGTCCCTACTGTTTGTCTACGTATATCGGCGACGCCTGTGCACTCAAGGAGCACGTGCGACACCGTTTCCTCCTCCTCCATGCATGCTCTGCACAGAGAACTGTCTGTTATACCTAGTGTGTGGTGTCTCGGTGGCTATTATTAAAATCTGTTCAGGCATTCTGGCGAGATTGAAAAACAAACATACATCCATCTAAACTTTCGCAGTTATATTAGCCTGTTTTTCTCTTTTAAATTTGTTTTCTTAGCCCAGAGTGACAGTAAAAAGAAGTTTAACTTATATTCATCATGCTAGAGGTGGGAAAAAGTAAAGTTTTATGAGGTATATTTTTCTTCACGCTAGTGTTTCTCATTTTCTCGGTTCAATTCTAAGTTTTTGATTTAGTTTCATGGACCTACTCTTGGAAGCAAATATATCTAGTTTTGTTATGGATTCTCCAATTCTAAGTTATGTACAGCTAATCTGAATTTGACAAACTGAAGTGGCAGTGGGCAGGCCACATTTCTCGCAGAACAGATGGTCGATGGGACCGAAAAGTTCTGGAGTGGCGACTGCGTACAGGAAGACGCAGCGTTGGAAGGCATCCCACAAGGTGGACCGATGACCTGGTGAGGGTCGCGGGTAGCCGATGGATGCGAGACGCACAGGACCGGTTGCTGTGGCGACACTTGGGGAAGGCCTATGTCCAGCAGTGGACGTCTTTCGGCTGATATGATGATGATGATGAATCTGTATTTCGAGTGAAAACAAACTAAGTACCTATAACTTTATTTGTCTGCTGCTATGTGAATGCAGGGCTCTCCTGTTCAGAACATTAGTCACACGTTGAAGTGCCCCAAGTGCCTATACACCTGTATTTTGGGGTATTTAATGAATGCCACAGAGGCTGCAATTAACGTAGGTCCAAATAAATATGTAGGGAGTTAACCATCGACTCGAAAAGTAGAAGATTTGTCTGCTAACTTGCCAGAGCATAGTATCTCTATATGATATGCTTAATTTCTTACTACGGTATCGCATTTAAAGCGAAAAATCTGCTTTTTTTTTAATCGTTAGCGGTAATCTGTACTAATATCATAAATGCGAAATCTCTATCTGTTTGTTTCTTTTTCACGCCTAAATCACTAAACCCACTTTGATGAATTTTATTATGGGGATAGATTGAACATTAGGGAGTTACTCGAAGTAATTTTTCTACACAGACTTAGTCGAGCGCACTAGCTGGCAGACGATAATTTTAAATCAGAACAAGAATTTTATACCAATTATTCTTACCAAAATTATACCATTAATTGCCCCTCTACAAGATAATCCCTTCGAGTAAATACCATTTCAACTAAAACAGTACATGAAAGCACATTTACTATATCCTCTCTTTAAACAGTTAATTCGTTTACCTTATACAGAGCAAACTTTGTTCTCGCAGCAAATAAAATTTTATACTTTTCATTCTTGCTCTGCACTCGCCTGAGAAATAACTGACACGAGAAATCTAGTTTATTGTGGAACTTGTTATTTCATGTATTTTTATCTCGGGAGTTTTGTGCTAGTGTTGCTTTTAAATTCCTTTTCATAACGCATTTTGACACTTTGTTTTCTATGTCAGATTTTAAATATGTTCATATAAAACCGTAAATATTTCTCCTGCTTCATATGAGTCATTGAATAATCGCGTCAATTCTTCCTTTTTTTTGTTCTACCCTTATTATCTGAAAATCTGGATAACTTTTTTGGCAATCTTTCGGGATGTCAGGAATCTATTGAAGCCGGACTTGTAAATAAAAGGTTCCGTACCGTTTTTCTTGCATGGGGCCTTAAATTATTAGTTTTTATTGTTATAGCGACAAAGAAATTTTACACTCAACATTTCATCTGTCTCTAATACTGGTTATGAGATACAGCCCGCTGACAGACAGACGTACAGCGGAGGCATACTAATAAGATTCCCTAAACAAAAGCTGTTCAGTACATTTCCTAGTATTCTAAACAGGTGTTATATTTTTTGAGTTGTTCCCATAGTATTTTTTTTATTCATGAACCTTTCACCCCCTAAACTAAATATGGCCGAACTAACAATAAGGCCTAATAACAAAAAATCGTTTTATGTCCCAAATGTCTCCAATTAGCTCATATAAATGGATAATAAGGTATTCAGCTATATTACTGTTAACTTACCAAACATAAATTATCACTCAATTTTCTCCTTATTGCTCGAAAACTAACAAAGTGAAGTAGTTATCGAAATGAGGTTTATTACATTAACTGAATACCGAGTTCTTGTTTAATTGCCGACAAAACTTTCAAACGTAGTTCTTTGTACTCTCTAACTTCTAGAAGTTTTTACCATAAAAAATTACTCGCTAACATTTAGTGGTTTTTAAATGAAATAGCAGTTTCTCCCATATTTACCGTTACTTCCTTCTACATCATGATCTCGTCCTGATTTCTTTCACTTTAATCTAATACATGCTAAAGTCGGAACTTGAATAGGTGGTGACGGATTCAAATAATCTCGAATTGTAAATAATTATATGTATACTTAATTCGTCTCATTTGGAAAGACTAGGCAAAATTGTGACGTTTGCTGTCTTTTAGGAAGTTGTTGAAGAACGATAATCGTCTGTCAATTTTAGTTACTTGCATCTTCTCAGAATTTTTTCTACCTGTCATTCTGCTTTCCCGCGAAAGCTTTTTTTAAACATTCCATAGACAAAACTAAAATGGAAAATGTTACCAATGCCTAAAAAGTGTACTTTTATTACGAATTAGATGTACAACGTGTAGAGTAACTTCCTCAACGAATGCAGGTGATCAACAGAACACATTGTTTTTGTTTTAGTATTTAAATGTATTTTATGATTGACATATTATTATTAGGTATTTGATTATTACTAATTTTATTATTTGATTATTATAATTGTTTTTTATTTCCATCAATTAATAATTTGTTATTCTGTGTTTTTTGTTAATTTTTATATATATTGTTATATGTGTGTTACTTTTAATTTTTTTAAATGTCTAATTTATAATAGGATTATGACTCTCTATACGTGTTGGTTCGTACTGAACTGCAAAGAGTAATTCAAGCTAAATAAATAAACAGCCTGTACATCGCCTAAAGCTATATTCCGATTGAAGTACTATTTTTTTATTAAAGCTTCTTTGACTATGAACAATAAGGCGTAGATTTCTATAGTCACCGCAATATGATTTTAAAATTTTCGCTTCTATTGTCAAACAGAAACGTAGGTACACAGAATATTTAATTATTTATCTAGGCATTCAGCTGTTCCAACCTGAATTTTTTGCTATTTTAATTATTCTGCCCGCCTGTGACCCGACCTAATCTTGGGTGACCCTTATAACTAATGCACAATCATAAATTATGCTGTGAGGCAGTCACGAGTAATGACCTCCTTATTTTATTTAGTCGGTTAAAATATTGTGACGTACTTTACAAATTTTAAGTTTTTATAGTCTACTACTGTCCTAGGCTTTGCTCGCGTTCAAGTCTTCGACGACACGGCTGGCTCAGTGGCTGACCGATTGGCTGCTGCGCTGCGTGTCGCGGGTTCGATCCCCGCACCGACAGTTGTTCCGGGTCTGGCTGTTTGTGTATGTTTGTAAACGCACCCACGGTATAGAAGAAATTCCTAGAGTGGGGCAAAGATTTCCCTAAAAATAAAAATGCTTATAACCGCCCGCCGGGTCCCATCTACCTCTGTACTAAAATTCATCAAAATCGGTTTGGCAATTCAGGCGCGAAAGCGTAACAAATAAACAAAAAAATCACTTCTGCATTTATAATATGAGTTAGGATTTAAGTTTTCTTATTGTATGTCACCGGATAATTGCAAAAGCCGTAAGATTGCAAAATATCGCGTGAAATTGTTTACAATTTTTTCTTTAAAAGACACACATTTGGATGGGATTTATTGTATACAAATTGATGTTTCCATAATATATCGAGAAAATATAATCTAATAAAGATTTATTACAATCTTACGGAGTCTGCAATTTTCCAGTGACATCATCGTCATCCAACTCTACTAAACTTATTTTAAAATAAGCAGTCCCTTTGGCTCTTTTACCTGGAAGTATATTATGTTATTTTATCATTTAAGTGTTCAAATAGGAAGTACTTTTCTCTTTTGTTTGCAATCACTTTATCTTGAAGACAATAACTACAAGATAAAATCGCATCATACTTTGAAAATGCTCCATGCATACTTTTACACATATTCCACTTTTCACTAAATAATTCCTCAACTCATAACGTATGTGTCTGGATTATTTTCCCAGTATATTTTCACAAAATGTCCATTCCAATCCATTCATGAAAACGTCTTGAAATTTTATCTCTAAAACGTCCGTTGTACAAGCATAAAGTTCACGTAGTGTGAAATATTTATGTAGGTGTAGTGCACACGTGAGGAAACTTGATTCCTCCCGTGAATCCTGCTTCCTTGCAGGAAACTTGATCAGCACATATAAACTCCACCTTACCGGTTGACTAGAGTTTATAATTGTAAACGAATAGCTACTAATTCTAGGTGCAGCGGAGAAACTTCAGTAATTTTGTAAGGTCTAATAATGTTTGTTTTAAACTTTCTTTTTTGCGAGAAGGCACATCATTGTGCGTACAGCTAAGGAGTGGAATTCCCTGCCAGAGTCTGTGTTTTCTGGGAGTCTTTAAGTCAAAAGTGAATAGGTTACTTCTAGGCAAGAGTGCTCCGTCTTTGATCAAATCATCGCTTACCATCAGGTGAGATAGTGGTCAAACGTGTGCCTATTAATTGTATAAAAAGACATATTGAGACGGTAATGTCGAAATCACAAAAGATTTTACAGTAACAGGTAATGCGTGTCGATTTCTGTGACGTGCATAAGAGAATCATAATAGATGGAATTTTCTAACATCTAAATCACGCCTATGGCCAGGGAAATAAATTTTTCGTCAAATTTATGCACTCGCTCGTGATGAAACGAGAACGGTGGTAAAGTGTATTGATCTATGTACCTGTTAAAACAGTTTCATTTTAGTGAAGTGTCACTGTTTTGGGAAAATTAGTTTTTTTTACAATTAATTTACCTAAATATTTTTTTTGATTTTTGTAAATTACAATTAATGTACATAACTAACTTAAAACTATTTTCTTGTCTTTATATTTAATCATGGCCACGGAAATAATATGCAACCAGCAAAAACCTCACAAAATATTACTCAGCAAACTATAAAATATACTAAAACTAATTGGCTCCAGTGCCTCAACTAAAATCACGACTAATCCGTATAGGCAAAAGCTTCGTATTTTGGCCCGGATTCACCTCCACTTCGTCCCTAATTGCACCCATTAAGCCCGGACAAAAACGACTTTATGCCCCATTATAGAATTAATGGCCTATATTCAAGAATACAGGGCTAACACTTCGAGTCAGCCAACTTTGAATTTGATTTTGTGCAGGTAAAATCAAATAAATGACATAACATATAGTAAATTAAAATGTTTAATTCGGTTCCAAAAATCGCGTTTTTATTTTATTTCAGAATCTTAATATGAGCACGTGAAAAAAACTATAGTAACGTATTACACTCAAAGTCATAAATATTTTAAACTGCGCGACAAAGTATTATTTTATGAAAAAAATGAGTTTTTATTATATTCCGAGAAATGGCACTGGCTCCTGTATCAAAGGTTAACCTGGCCTTTCCTTTACCGTCACAGGTGTCAAGGATTTCACAGAATTTCTGGCCTTTTATTTATTTATTAATTTCCAATTTATGTACACACAGAGAAAGTATCAGATATAACATTATAATTATTACTACAAAGGTACTGCTTATTTCCAAAAAAAAAATCTTTTTATTTCATTTACCGATTCCTCTTTCTAAATTGAACGAATATTAATGTAAGTTGCTCTTGCAATGCTCTTTTTTTTCTTTACATTATATCTCCTATGGTTATCATGGGTACTCTTATATTAAGCAAAGACAAAAATAACTTACACTGAATCACTTAACAAGTTCTAAAGTTAAGTGCACACCCTGTAAGAACAATTAAATGGGGTTTAATTTTATACTCTGTTAAACAAACTCTGTGCCGAATAAACGTTATTTTATCAAAAGCTGAATTTGTACTTAGCGAAATTAGAATATTCAATTGCTCTTAATATAAATTTATATGACATGCTAAAGTTCTATTCATAATCAGACACTTTTATGATAACTGTGAGGGCTAATCCTCAAATTAAACTACACTTGAATTTATAATTCTAGATAATTTCAATCTTTCGCCATTAACTCAAGTATCGACTCAGCTTTGTGTGTATTAAGTTGATTTTTGCATGACCATTAATTTGTGTTAAGAAGACCCTAAAAAGCATGGGTTGCAATGTAAGGGGTTCGATCATTTTTGTATGGAAGCTGGCATAGCTACCAGCCGCCATTTTGTTTTTTTTCAAATTTACGAACAAACAATACATTTCAACGAAGTCGCCTTTTTAGAACAATGAAATCACATAAAAAGTGAACTAATCACGTGCTTTTATGCAGTAGATACAATTTTAATATTACTTCTCGGCATGATTGAAACATTTATATAAGTTAAACTCTATTATTATAAGAAGTAGAAACTGGTTTTCGCGTGTTCTTATTTTTACTTTCTTCCAATAAATGGTTAAATCAAGCTGGGAACATTTAGTTTAATTTAATCTTTTGCACATAAGCACGCAATTAATTAGTTTTTAATGATAGTCATTGCTGCCATTTGACGACTTTACCTCCAAATATCACGGCAACGTGACAATTTAGGGCACCATGTTGAGTGCGTGCGCCGCGATTTTGAAAATAAATCAAAATGGCGGCCGGGTAGCTATGCCACAAAGGTTCTAACCCCTTTGAACTTTGTCATTTATGTGAATAATTATTTGGTGGGTAAACCATATTTTACTTGCTACAGCAAAGTGTAAAAATATACATTATTAGAATAGAAAAATAAAATTATAAAAGAATCAAAGATTTTGAAAATAAATCAAAATGGCGGCCGGGTCGCTATGCCACAAAGGTTCTAACCCCTTTGAACTTTGTCATTTATGTGAATAATTATTTGGTGAGTAAACCATATTTTACTTACTACTATAAAATATAAAAGTATACATTATTAGAACAGAAAATAAAATGATTATAGAAATAAATCTTCAAAAACATGTCTGATTAAATAATTCAAGACGTGTCCGCTCAATCAGTACAAAGTGCTGAGATAAATGTCTGACATCACGCATCATTTCAGAAGGCATTTCAGGCAGGCTTAGCATGAAACGAGCACTGAATCTCAAGATCCCTATATTATAAGTCCTTTATCAAAATAAGAGCCAGACGTCTAACTGTCTAAGGATACGACAGACGTCTGAGAGACGTATGGGATGAAATTGGACGTCTATTGGACGTAGACCTCGGTCAGTCTGCACTCGTGACCTCGTCAATCGACAAGGCCACAAACGAGATGTACCGAAACTACGTAGTGATGACGTAATGGTTCTTGCGCGATTTTGCCGCTTTTTCCTCGTGTTCGATTTTTGCTAGAGTCGTAAAACGGGGGCGCGAAAGATTTGGTTGTGAAATACGAGTATAGTTGTTTTGATATTTCTTGTCTATGGTTACTAACTATTCAGTTCCACTAAAGCTGAATTGGCTAATATGGATGCGAGAGTTTGTTTGTTGGCTACGCTTTCAGTCAAAATCGCCAAGTCGATTTTTAGGAGTTTTGTAAAAGAGAGATGGGATATGATTATAGGCACTTTACACACTTAAATTCAATTCACATAAAATCTTGAAAAAAAGTAACACACGACTAATTTATTAGTAATAGACAAGCAGACAACATTGAAATCACTACTTCAATTAATTCTCACAATCAATCAACACATTGGTGGAATCGATTTAAAAAGCCCAAGGCTTATACGCACTAATATCGAGATCGATACTCAATAATGCTTCAACTAAATAATCGTTTGCAAAATTGGTTGCTACCTACGTTGTCATCGGAAATCAAAAGGAAGTAACTCGATAAAATTGAATTTGGAGTTTTTTTTTATTTTTAAACCGTCACCTTAAATCTAACACAATGCGAAAGTGCGTGTGTTTGTTTGTTACGCTTACACGTATAAATCGCGGAATCGACTTTGACGATTTTTGGTACAGAGGTAGATGGGAAACTTTTTTCGCTAAAATCCATAGTCGAAAAGCTTGTTATATATGTTGATAAAAACCATTAATATATCAAATTATTAAGTAGGTACTTCTCCAAGTCTTAGTATTTTAAATTTCATTATGACCAGTCTAACAACTTAGCCATAATGCTAGCCCTGATCCTTGCTATACTTTCTTTTAAAGGTTTTAAATACAGACTTTCGCAGTTCATAGCAGTGCATAGGTCATCATCATATTAGCTGAAAGACGTCCACTGCTGGACATAGGCATCCTCCAAAGGGGGGGGGGGGCGGGTGCCATAATCACCACGCTTGGCAGGCGGGTTGACGATCGCAGTGTAACTGTTGCAATGTACAGAGAATGCTGCTGCCCATTCTCTGGTTTTGTTTCAATGTTCCAAAACATAACGAGTTTGGAATGCGCTACACGAAGCAAAAAAAAAAGTTATAACATTTTCGAGATACCGTTTTACCTACGTACTACCTACGACGCGCAACCTTATCGTATTAATAACCTGCACATTTGATAACAATCTAGTGCTTGTTTTATCGATCGGTATTTGGCGTGATGTTGATATAAACATCCTGTATTATATTTTATTGAGTTCGTTATCCGCTCAGTGTGAATTGACAATTGGTTTGAATGAGCTTTCGGAGTTTATTATTTGTTTACCCGTACTGTATCCTAACTTCTGAAACATCTAAAGCATCTCAAGTTTAACTGGCAAATTGTGGTTACAAATAGATGAAATCTATAACAAACATATACAATGACCAGTATTGTCCATACACGTCCCACTACGAAGAACTCTGCCTGTCGATTCGCAAAAAACAAAAGTGATGTAGTTTTCCCCGAACAGTTCATCAAATATTTTTCTCTCGAAAAGTTCAATTTAAATCATCAGCCGTTTTTGTATTTTTTTTTTACGAACTTTACGATTTCTTGTGAACAGTCCTCTTAGGTACAAACGTACTCTAACAGTTGTTTGCAAAATGACATGCATCGGATACAAATTATTGTCCAACACGTTTTACGTTTACGAAGCCTGTATACATTGTTCGAAAGTTGAAAATTACTCACCATACAATGGAACGTGCAGTAAAATAGGTACTCTCTAAGTACCTATTTTACCGCACTCCTCGTTGTATAGAGCCGTGCGTACCCTTTACGGTTTTATTTTTATATTTCCATAAAAAATATAAGAATTCCACCAAGAAGACACATTACTAGAATAAATAAGCTTAATGATCGAACCTCCTTGGAAGCGCTTTTGCTCAATACATTTGTCTCACTTTAATGCTAAAGAGAAAATGAGACGAACGGAGTAGTTCTAATTAAAAAAACTCACATGTGGCGCCATTTGCAAATTCGCGCTATTTTCATAAGACAAGATTGTTGCAACAAAGATTCAAAGATTGTTGCGACTTTCCGACTGATATCTAAAAACAAAAAGTTTATACAATTACCCATTGTACTGTTTTCTCGCAAATGTGTTGAAAAACGTTGTATGACACACGTGCGGAAAATGGTTTTTACAAACTCGTGACTTTAGTAAGCCATCGACCAACTCAGCGCACTAGTATCATCAATAACTTATTATTCATTACAATGCTTCTCTCGAATATTTCCTCTCATATTATTTATAAATAGCTTTTGCCCGCGACTTCGTACGCGCATACCCCGTTATTTCCCGTTCTCGTAAGAATTTCGAGAAATTCTCGAATAGCTCCCTTACACTCCTCAAGGAACCTACATGCCAAATTTCAGTTTTCTACCGATCAGTAGTTTCGGCTTTGCTTTGTCTGTCAGTCATTCATCAGTTTCGGAAAAATTTGATAGATATTGCTTAAAGATAACATTAAAATTAAATCGTATAATATTCTACTAAACAATGAACAAAAGAAAAAAACAAACAACAAACAAAAGAGAGAAATGTTATGGCAAAACTTATATTCCCTAATTCCTGTCAAAAGACTACACACAAAACAAAATAAAATCACTAGGCGGCTGCCTATCAGACCTCCACAACCCATTAACTGGGTAACAAGGTAGTTCTTTACTGGCATCGTTACGTCGAGCTGACGTTACGTAACGACTGCCAAAGATCTACAAATGACATCCGGGACCAACGGCTAAACGTGCTTTCCGAGGCACGGAGGAAATTTGTAATGGTAAGATGGTCAGCCATCCATTGACCAACCTTTGCAAGCGTTGCTTAACCTTGATCGACCCGTGCGGCTGTTATTCTTTAGCCACGAGCTCCTCTGACTACCAATAATCAACAAAATTGACAGCCGGGAACAACAGATCAATATGCTTTCCGGCACGGAGGAATCTCGATATGTCGCTTAGCCTCAAAGATCGACCCGCGAATCTGTTATTATTGAGCCAGACCTTTGATCTATACAACCACTCATAATGATACATAGGACAATACAACACAGCCTCCATTATCTATACTCACATGACGCATTATTCCTGAAAGCATTACTAGCCTTATTAAATAAAGTACCTAAAGGTTCATATTTAGACGTACAATGGCAACCCTAAACCTGCCTTTGACGTACGTCATCTTTTTAGGGCAACACTCTTCATTCATCTTGACTAAACTTCGAGCCTTATTTTTCGATTTTTCCATCAAAATTCTCTATTATAAATGGTTAAGGGGACGCAAAAACTCATCTCGTAAACGACATACCGCCACTGACTTATTTATGAAATGGTTTTTATTGTAAACTAGTTTTTTTCCTGTGGATTCTCTCGTGTGGTTGGAATGGATAGTATATTCCTTTATGTAGCGTCCTTGTGTGTGAATTTATATCATTGTCAAACCTCTCATGACGATTTGATTTGACATAAGACAAATTAAAAACTAATGCAATATAACATAGGCCAACTAAACTGATTCAGATTAAGAATCTAGATGAGACGTAAAAGGCTGTAGGAGGAACAGGGATGGGTTTTAGTTACTAAGAATCTGACGTGCCCTTCTGAGCCCAGAGCGGAAGAAATCATATAATGGAACTTCACCCCAAATATTTATTGCAAGGAAAAATAATGAATATCTTCCCAGAATAAATAAAAAGAACAAAACACACAAAATGATTTATTACAAGATAGAAAGATAGCTTTAGAAAGAAGTATAAGATCACACAATTATAATAAGCAACAATTTGATAAAAACAGAATAAATTGTCAGTTAAAAGTAGGAGATTCAGTGTGTGTGGAAAATGGCAACCGATTAAATAAGAAAAAACTGGATGAAGTAAAAATTGGACATTATAAAAATTTAATAAAAAAATATCTCATTCCATTTATAAGATACATACGGGTTACAAAAAGTTAGAATCGATTTATTTTCACATTATTAAAATTATACAAGTACCTGAGTAATTTTTGTAAAGCTGTGTTGGATTACCCATTTATCGAGAATGGCTTTAGATTTCAAAAAACATCACGCTACGACTAATAGGAGCGGCGCATTAATGAAAATGTGGCGCAGACGAAGTTGCGTAGGTCAGCTAGTAATAAATAAACAAGTTAACGCAAGAGTGGTAAATTCAGTCGAGTAGTTGCTTCAATTTTGCTGCAGGTAAGCCACTAGCAATTAGCAACTTGCATCGTGTAAATGGAGCTTTAGTGACCCGTGTAATCAAGCAAGTTCAAAACAAACAAAACTAAGTACTTTCTGTTACAACTGATACCATCAGAATTCCATTAAGAAAATGTTAAGTATAACCTGTTGAATGTCTTTCATCGTAGTTTATCACAGTGAGGTGCAAAGTAATGGTCACTAGATTACTATCTCGCCATCAACGTACCTTCTTCAGACGGCTATAAGACAAGGCAAGAAATATGGTGTTGATGCTATCTCTTTCATTAGATAGCTTCTAACATGCATGTGTTTCATGTGTTCAATCTCAGTACCTGGATGCTAGCTTTGCTCGTTTTTTTTTTTTCTAAAAATGAAACCTAGCTAGATCGATTTATCGCCCCCGAAACCCCGCATACTAAATTTCATGAAAATCTTTGGAGCCGTTTCCTAGATTCAGATTATATATGTACAAGAATTGCTCGTTTAAAGGTATTAAATACATAGATTAGATAATAAAACACAACCTCCCACTAAGGGTGCGTTTCCACCAGAGATGGCTAGGTATTTTTTACTCTGCTCCATCCAGAGCGGAAGAAGTCATTTGATGATTTCACATCCATAGTTTATTTAGGATCGACACAGATCGTCCTCCTCTTCCATGCATCTCAATTTGCCGTTATCCCTGTAAACATCCCCTTCCTAGCCCTTTCACACAATTAATTAACATTTCTTTAGACTTTCTCTTACCCTATATCATTCTCATTCATCATATTCATCCATTATCATTCATACTCAAAGCTGTCTTAAAATGCTCTTCCTTAAATACCACTTTCATATAATAGTAATAACCAAGGCTAATCTTTCCAATTTCAGTGACCGATTGTACGTTGTTGTCTATATGTTCGTAAGTACCCAACTGTTAGTTTGACTAGTGCGGCTATTTTTGGGTACGAGCTCTTTGAATTGACGTCTACATATAATACTAAATGCAATCCATTTCGTCCTGTGTTGCCATCAGATGTCACAACACAATGACGTATAGTCGCATATTGTGACTTTACAACGCCCAACGCTCGCTGTGCAATGAACAAGCGACAGTGGAGGTTGAAATGCTAATATAATACAAATTGTAGTCGCCTGTGACAGGGTTGTCAGGGTTGGGATTTCCTGCTTGTCTCCTAAAATTTCGTGGTGCCTTGCTTATTTTTGGGTGTTATTTATGTTCATAGAATTTATAAATGCCGATCAATGTCGGTGGAGAAATACCAAGATGACATTTTTGCTGTTGCGAGTATAACCTGGTTGTCGTTTGTTTGATTTTGGACTAAAAAGAAGAGTTATATGCCCAGCAGCGGGCTGTGGATGACATTTGTTTGCATAAATAAGACTCCACTGTGTGTAAATTTTGATAAAACAAATTATAGTCATTAGTTCTTTTCAGATCAACTCTTAATTAATCTAGGCTCCTTGGAAAATCGACATTTCTGCTGTCTTTTGAATTTCACCCTTTCTTGAAGTCTCATTACCTTGATGACCCACAAGAAGTCTTGTGTACACTCCACGTTAAAATATTCAATTTATTAACACCTTCACTCCTTTCACTCCATGGAAACCTTTTATTACACTCTTCCCCAATAAAACAAACCCATCAAAGGTTACACAACAAGTAAGACTGTGTACCAAGCCAGGAATACCAAACGAGATGTACGAGTTACATCTGTTTACTATGCAACACCAGTTGTAAGGCACAATTGAGATTAATGACCCAAGACCAGAGACCAGTCTTTGGTATTTTTGACTCCAACGTACCACATTAATGAAGCGAAATGAAATCTCTTATTCAAATTGGGCTGATGGTTTAAGGGTTTAAGTACTTCCTCGGTGCTAGTTTAAACTTTACTGCTCTGAAAAATTGTGGAATCTTTTCGAAGACTAATTTTAGCGTAATGATTGACAGAGGAGAATAGTAATAATAATATCTTGGGACAACTCACACACGGTCATCTGATCCCAAAATAGGCAGAGCCTGTGCTATGGCAACCAGACAACTGATAAACATACTTATATATTTCTAAATACATACATACATATTATAGACAAATTACACCCATACACAGAACAAATGATCATGCTCATCACACAAAGATTTGTCCTGAGTGGGAATTGAACCCACGACCTCCGGCTTAGCAGTCAGGGTCACTAACCACTCGACCAACAGGCCAGTCAAGAATCGAAAAAGTAACCGTGTTCCGCCGAACCTAAACAACATGGTAGGCAAAAGGGCAAGTCTTGTATTTTTAAGGACTGTCCGTATTCGTATCTCAGTCGAAACTGTCAAAGCACCTCTAATTTCCCTCATTTTGACAATGATTGTCCCAGAGATGGTATTACGACTTGAATTTTAACGCTTTAATTGGTCTTCAGGAAGACGATGGTGGCTGTCTCCTTATTTAAGTGCTATCGCATTTAGCAATAGTCTATCTCTGCTAAAAATAGACCATACTTTTTGTCCAATTGGTACTGAATTTATAACAGCGTTTATATTTTAACAGGTCAAAAGCAACCTTTCAAATATTAGGCCGTCTATTTACGTGTGGCGATTGGAATATTGGCGTTCTATAAATAAATGTATCGTTTTGGGAAGCGTACATTTTAATACCGAATTGGATTTTATTATTGGAATTGATAGATCCAATCAGGCCAACCAATTAAAAATAGAATAACCTACCACTGCGCGGTAAAAGCTAATCATTTTAACACAAAAGTGCACAAAATTTGACCCATCTACTATTCGAACCACTTACGGCCACATACATACATAAATGTATGCTCATAAACCTATACGACCTACACAGAGGCAAAGTCATAAAATCTTAGGCTTTCGGATTCGATACAACCCTAGGACGCGGTTAGGAATGACAAGTAGTCATTTGCGACCGACGTCAGTGAGAACGACGTCCCGTTGCGAAGCTATTGTCTCGCTTACAGATTGTTCGTCCCTCGGCATTTGTGGGGTTAAAGTAATTAATAATACCTGCACCTATGTGTAAGTTTATTCTTTTAATGAAAATGCGGACGGTAATTTTGTTCGGGAAATTATTTTGCGCTGTAGTGAAAAGTGAGTTAGCTATTTTGTTTTCTTAAACCAAAACATGAAATTAGAACTAAGTTTCGAAAACATTGATATTTCTTTTAAAAAATAATACATCCTTGGCAATATTCTTCAAATAAAGAGAACACTTCACGTGGTTCATTAATTCGATACCTATTCGAATTTACAAAGTTCTATACTATTAATCAACATTTTATCACTACGTGATAGTCCAGTCAATATTTTTTGCATTTAATGTGTTAATAAACTAACGATTTTAAAGTTTAAAAGTAAAGAAACGTCCAATATAGTATTTTGAAGTACTTACATATAAAACAAGCACCGAAATCCAATACGTCTAAGAATGTAAGTAAATTTCCAGACTTAAAATACTTGTTTAAGTACAATGGAATCCAAAATATTCACTAATTAAACAAGATTCATACAATAAAAACTACACCACTCACTTAGACCACTAGAAAGCACTCTACTTCACACAACTTTCGGCCTTAGCCCAAAAGTATAACACATATTATTGCATGCATGAAAAAGAAAAAAAAAGTTTAAAAATACTCACAATAGGAAGTCTTGTTCCCAACATGGAGTCGGGCCCTTAACTGTCACCGTCGTGGACTTGACATTCTGTAGTTTGAGTGTCACGTAAGTGTTGAACTGTTGTACTCCTGGAAAACAAACCGTATTTTAATACGTGTAAGTTTAAAATCCCTTGGCATATGAAGTAAGGTAGTCTAGCTCATGAAAAGAAACTCTACTATGTAGCTGGCTTCCTAGTATAGGATCAATCATAGCCCTAATGAGCGTTGAAAGTTAAATTAGAATGAATGTCGTTGTAAGGGTTCTGTGCGGGTCTGTGTGACCACTAGACATGTTTAACGTAACTCAAAGGGTCCGCTGAATTGTAAATAGAACTTGGGTTTTAGGGTTATTCCTTGTATAAGTTTATTTACACGCAAAATTATTTAGTTAGTTCCAGCAAGTGTCCGAAATCTAAATTCTCACATGTTCTTAGAAGAAGAAAATATGATAAATTTTATGGTACCTTAGTCTCTCTGTGGAAGCAGAGGAACCCGTAACTTCATTTACACTAGAGTGCCAATTCTAAAAAAAAACCTCATTTTACATACATTTTTGACATATTTCGACTGAGATACGAATGCGAATGTTGCTTAAACTAGTAGGTCTAGCACGAATATTTTGACGTATAGTAACTTTAAAGTATCGTTTACGTATGTATTTTAATGCAAAAAACTACCACCCTTATAGTATATGCGACATACACAATTTATATCATCCAAAAATACGAATATAGTATCCAATTCAAATAAATATTATGTGCGAAATGAGTATTTTAATTATAGTAAAATTTTACGTTACGTTACTATACGTCATAAACATTCGTTCTTGGCCCTTAAGAATTTTTCCCTTAGGAATTTGAAGTTTAAACTTGTTAAAGTAAACTTTATCATGAAAAATTCAAAATGTAGTGAAAGAAGGTTCAAGTTCAATATACTGATGTAAGCTAAATGTGAATGAAAAATGGCAAACGAAACTGATATTTAGGGTTAAAAATAATAGCCCAAATTAATATCTTACCTTGCATGGAAACATAGCGCGCCTTTTTTACTGAAACAAACAAATAATAACCATTTATTACACTGTTTTGACCCATGAAAATTAAATGGCCGGAGAAGGTCAACGACCGCCAGGTCCGTTCATATACAACGTTTGAAATTACTGATTGAAAAGGATTCTTTGTAAGTTGTAAGAAAGTTCAGTCGCGGACTGAAAATGTTTGTCACCCTAAGGTCTAAAATAGCTAGCGTATTTATTTTTTATAAGGTTTGTTTGGTTAAATGTATTAGATAAAGAATTCTTCATGACTGTTACGAAAATTTTTATAAGAAAACCTAACACCTGGAATACTAGGAAATATCTTTTAAATGTTTCTATGAATTTTATCTAAGGATTGTCATTTTCCAATAGTGAAATAACTAACTTTTACATAAAAATAAAAATGGCTCAAATATCCATATTTATTACTCAGTCAAAAGTTGTTAACATTTCAGTAGATTAGAAGGTTCCAATCATAAATCAGACTGATCCCTATTTTCGAAATTAAGAATTAAAAGCTCAGTATTTGGCAAACTCTGCAAATCAAAATTTTGGTTTTAAAATAGAGTTTGACACGTTCTCAACCCCGAATTCTCAAATCTCACTTGTCACATGAAAAAGGTCCAATTTGGTATGACATTTTCGACCTTATTGCGTTGTCACAAACATTTCACTCTGCGACCGCACATAAGCTTCGTCGTCTTAACTTACGCTTAAGTTGCACAGTTATTGTTCTGTTTATTATACTTGCAATATTGCTTTTGTGTCACTTTTACCTTAGGTTTTCTCATTTAGAGTTGGACTATTATTTTAAGTAAATTGGTTTTATGAAACCAAGGGTTCTACTCATTTCACCACAACTATGTTGCAGTGGGTTCTTCTATTCAGCTTCATCAGTCTTACAAGATACAGCTGAATACCAGTATAGATAGAACGATAGGATCCCTAGCATGTTGTCAGAAATGCAAGTGGTCAAATATGCATTTCGTCATCTCTCAGGATAGACTCGTAACTTGTCAGAAACGGAACGCGACTGACGCGCAATACAACAGATACGCAGTTCGTCAGGTATTTGACACCATCCATCCAGATTGATGTAAACAAAAGAAATTGTCAAATAAAAGAGAAAATAATGATCAGTACTTTTAATAACATTGCACTCAGCATATTAATCGGATCTACCTATCTGACCTCTAGAAACCAGTTACTGGGTAACACGATACTCATTGATACGGTTGATATATAGACTTCCAGGCTTCTATCCTCACATTGCTGCTGCCGAAGATGTATAATTGACAGCCCAGACCAACTTTTCAAGGCACGGAGTGGTCTTGGTACGTAATGTATGGTCATGAATGCAAAGACCGAGCTCGGCAAAAGTTGCTTGACCTGGAAGATTGACCTGGGCGACTGTTAATATTTACCCACGAACCTCTCAGTTTTCCTTAAGTCCTATATAGGCAATTAGGAACTTGATTTGGGATAATAAACTACGCAAAAGGACCCATTAAGGTCAAGAAATGTCAAGATACTTGACATTTGGTATCCTAGATCACTATTTATGACACTTCAGCTCACTTATAAATGTGTATGAGCACTAAAATGGCTATACACAAATAAGTTCATCTATTCTTTGATATAAATTTTATATAATTATATGAAATTATTGAAAATAAAATTGAAATTTATATCATTTGATATTTTTTTTCTGGAAATATGGGTTGGAATTTGGAATCCAGTGAAAACTACGGTTAGAGAATGCCTAAAACATAAAACTCCTAGAAAAACTTTGACTTTTATGAGTAATGAAGACTTTTTAGAAAACGGTGGACAAAACAAAGACATCGTTTTAAAAGCTCTCACTTAAAATTCGTGATTGCTTTCAGGAATCTGCTTTACTCAAAAAGATGAACAAATTGCTTGATAAAAAAACTGAAAGTACTCACTTCGTTCTTTTACAAGCGCAAAAAACCCTATCAGAGCTCTTAAATAGTTTTATCTCGGTTGCAAAAAACTGCAAATGAATCATTTCATTTATTCACTTACCTCATTATTTATTAACGTATTAAAAACACTAAAAATTTAACTGTAACACCTCTCACTTCACAAGAAAACCTTGCATTTCAAAACACATAAAAATAGTCCAGTCTTATAAAACCAAGAGCTACATTTTCTTATCAACACTTCAAGCCAACAATAACTGTGCAACAAAATCACTTTTATTTCAACCATAAAGGCTTTGTAAGTTACCCACGTGCAACGTTTGCGTGAGTACTGTTACTACTACAAGAATAGGTGGCGCAATCGATGGTACTACCCCACCATATGACTTATTGTGGATCGAGAAAACTTAACTTGCTCCATGGACTGTAATACATACGTCTGTGATATTTATTGAGGGAATTGTTCAGTTTGTTTGACGGGTTAGTTACATTTGTACAAGATACTCAATTAAAATTAGTTTTACAGCCAAGTGCAACGAAAACGTCGCCATGTCGCCATCTAGAAAATTCCCTAAAAATATTTGTGCAAGAAGTAAACGTAAAAGTTAATTGTATACATTTTTGGTTAAATTACTTGAAATTAAGCAGTTTATACAAGTTCCCAGATTAGGGTGATACCATTTATATGAAAGGCGATAAATTATTTAAGATTAGTCTTCGAATTTTATGATTTAAAGACGAACCTCAAAATGATATATTGCCTTTTTCTTTTTCAAGTTGATAAATTATTTTGAGAGTATAAAGGTCGTATGTTCGTATTTGAATGTGGTTCAATGGTGGTCACGGGCTTTTGTGTAGTGTTGAAGAAAAATCGATGCTAAGGTTACTATAGCATAAGATTTTATATCTAGATGAGTATATAATCTGAATAAAATATTGGGCTCTAGAAACGATGTTCCTATATTATGAATAGTGAGCGAGAGAGACAAGATAGTAGAAGAAGAAGAAAGAAAAGTAGTTTATTTGTGACAAGCAAAGATGACATTCTAACAGCCAAACCGAAGCCAATTGGTCCAAAATGTATGAAATACTTAGCGCTACCAAATTGTCACGTGGTCGATCGCAAACTTTTGAAGTTTGGCAATAATTATACTATCGCTGAAACAATACCACATTGTCCAGTGCCCAAATTTTTCAAAAACATGTAGCAAGCGCATTTATTATAAAACACGAATAGAATGGCTTTCACAACAAATTACTACATTCAAGTTTCTCCTAACCTCCAATCTCCAGACATGAATTACGATTGTTTGAAACACAAAAATATCTAATTAATACTTTGATAAATAGAAGTTCTCCAATTATATTTGTTAGCCGGTCCCTTTGGGGGTACACACTAACAACAGGTACACAAAAACTTGAACTACCCACAATCTGTATCAATTTATCAAATCCCCCGAAGGCGGAGTTCGGAGACTTATCTAGGGGACTCGACTAAAAGTTTACTCATTCAAAACATCGTTCCCACGGCGGTAGATAACAAAAACTTTTACACTTTGACATTTGAATACTGTTAGAGGGAGCGGCTGTTAAATTATCCATCATTAGGAATAACTATCGGTTTTATCGAAGACTAACTATTGCCCGCTACTTCGTACGCGCATATCCCGTTTTTTTCCCGTTCCTGTAGAAATTTCCCGCTCCCGTATAGCATGTAGTCTTCCTCATGAATGTGGCTATCATATACAAAAATAATTTTCCAAATCCGACTGGTAGTTTCAAAGATAAGCGCGTACAAACAAACAAACTCTTAAGCTTTATTATATTAAAGTACAGATATAGATTATAGAACAAGCCATAATTTAATAAAATTCTGTCAACTCAATTTATTTTTTTTTAAATTTCGGTATTTTTACGCTGCCTCGATAAAAATTTCGAATGTCGAACACACACATGCCAAATTGATATTTTTGACAATGTTTAGACACCACTTTTCCTATATTCTGTGTTGAAATCCAAACTGAACATTCAGAAGTGTCTCTATTCGAAATCCTTAATCTATACTAATGTTATAAAGCTGAAAAGTTTGTTTGTTTGACCGCGCATCTACCTCCGGAAATCTACGTGAACAGGATAAAACGAGATATGCGCGTACGAAGTCGCGGGCAAAAGCTCGTTGAAAATAAGAGGCTCCCAAAGACTACGAGGGTAGATAATTAATAAGTCCGCCCATGTACAAGTATTGTAAATAAAATTTAAATAAATATTACGAAAATCCGTAGTTAAAGGAAGAGGTTTACAGATTAGAACTATATTAAGAAATCTTTTAGCACCACTCTACTAGACCTACTTGCCTAAAAAAAACACTTTCATGCTTTAGGTCATCAGCTACCTATGACGTCACAAACTCAAATAAAAAGTCTGCCTCCACAGCTCTAAGCAAACACGAAGCCGCTTCCCACTCAAACTTGAAGCACACTTTAAATAATTCACTCCCACAGGACGGTCCAACTTTCCCCGGACCTACAGTTTGCCTTCAGATTCTAGAAATCTAGATATTTCTCCAACGCTCTAGTGTTATAAAATAGAAAACAACTTTGTGTATATTTTATGGAGTTTTGATCGCTTTTCTGTTTTGTATAAATTGATCTTCATATTTTTGTGTTGGTCTTAAGATTGTACGACATTTTTTCTTTCTGTTACTAAAGAGTAAAGCTGAAGTATACTACATTTTATTTTGGGTATAATGCTTGCCAGTTTTTTTTTTTTTGTTGTTAGTTGTTGTATTTATGTCACCGGAAAATTACTGACTAGATTATATCTCGATATATAATAAAAAAATCGTTCTTTATTCAAAAATTCCCACCCAAATCAGTCTTTTTTTTTAAGGATAAGAAATCATCACATGACTTCTTCCGCTCTGGGTGGAGCGGAAGGGCGTGTAAAACTCTTACTGACTAAAACCAATCCGTGTTCCTTCTAAAGCCGTTTGCGTACCAGGGCCACGGTGACTCTTTCGAACAAATTCCGCAACCAAATTTAATAGTCTTATTAAGTAAAAATAGATTACAATTTCACGTGATATTTTACAAGCTTACGGCGTTAGCAATTTTCCGGTGACATTTACAAACTGTGAATAATATTATGTACAAACGCAAATCACCAGCTGCCAATGGGAAAAGTGCCTAACATAGCAAAGCCATATTTAATGGCAAAGCTAGTTATATGGCTAAAAAAAGCAACGTCCTCTGTTCACAATGAGTAAATTATCGTAAAGTGTCGTGTTGACAAACAATGCAAAAGAAAATATAAACCATTTGGATTTTACAGTTTTAAGCACACATTATTTTCCGCTATTTGCACACCAGTAATGCCGTTTGCTTTTCTAGAATGTTTCATCTCCTTTATCTCACTCCGACCACCTATCCCACTGCCGAGCGCAATGACCAATTACCGAGCCAAGATTGTCAATTGCAGCGAGAAAACCATGTTCTTCCGTAGACGTAAACGAACCGATATTTATGGCCTAGATCTACTACAATTCCTTTTCGTAGGAAAAAGTTTCCGTACTGCAAAAGGATCGTTAGGTATATCCTAACTATCACACTAATGTTATAAAGGCGAAAGTTTGTGTGTGTGTGTATGTTTGTTACTTCTTCATGCGCAAACGGCTGGACCGATTTAGATGAAATTTTGTATCTCTATACAAAATCTCATCATGTTTGAGTCTCGGGAAAGGACATAGGGTCGAGATTTTTATCCCGGGAGTATGTTTCCTTGCGATAATTTTCGACATTCACGCGGGCGGAGTCGCGGGCGACAGCTTGTAGTGTTATAAATGCGAAAGCTAGTTTTTTTATATGGTTATAGGCAACTTCTCGAAAATTTATACTAACTTATGAATGATTTCGTATGAAGCTTTATTAATCATTCATTAAATTTGTCTGCTACCTTGCTTAGCCATACGTTAGGCATGGCAATTCCTGCCAGGGTTGTGGAATTTGTTCGAAAGAGTCACCGCGGCCCTTAAACGCAAAGAGCATTTGGAGGAATACGGATGAGTTTTAGTCAGTAAGAGTCTGACACTCCCTTCCGCTCCGCCCAGACCGGAAGGAATAATTTCATGATTTGCCATCGTTAAAAAAAATTGGTTGTCGATAGTTTAATGTGAAAACGTCATAACAACACATTGATGAACTGATCGTAACGTTACAATGAACGTAACGTTACAATGAGTCATCCTTTTTAGTGCCTGCAGCCGGCGTTTATCGATTTATTAGACGTTGTCACGTCAAAATATGCATGGCAACTAGTTAAGAAGATAAATGCAGGCCTATTTTTGTTTTGCGAAAATATATATAAATAAACGCGAGCCAAGACACGAGCAAAAGCTAATTGTAAAATAAAAATGATAAAAATTGGTTGTCTGTAAAGTCGGTTTACAGACGATAGTTTAACGTGACAACGTCATAACAAAACATTGATGAAATGATCGTAACGTTACAATGAGTCATCCTTTTTCGTGCGTGCAGCCGGCGTTCAACGATTTATTAGACGTTGTCACGTCAAAAAAACCGAGATAATTCATCTACTTCCAACAAAAAGGACCAAAAAGATCAGAATTAAAGAAGCACCCTCTTCCCCCTCCTTTATAACACACCAGAAATTAAATCAGCCCAGTTAAACAGAGTGACGTACAACCCACCCAGCAGGTTTCGACAGTAAAATACTTCTGAAAGAACTTTAACTACGTGCGGCATGTTGCCATCTGTGTATTTTCGCATGCAAATAAAAATTACCGCAAAAAGGTCACACAGAGGCAGGCCCGACGAGTATAAGGTATGTAAATTCGTCCTTTTCTAGTCAAAGTATATAAAACGGGTATGTAAAATACTTGTAAGCTTGAACAATTTTTCAAGCGACGTCGAATAAATATTGGCATCGTTTCAAACAAAATACTTTTTAATATTACATTTTTTTGTTGTGTAGGTGTAGGCCAACATGGTGAGGGTGGGGCCGAATCTGGCGGAGAACCAGTTCGGTTTCCGCACGGGGCGCTCAACGGTGGATGCCATCATGCGCGTGAGAGCCCTCACGACGGGGGATGCGGTGTCCCGGGGCAGGGTCGTCTTGGCGGTGTCTCTTGACATCGCCAATGCCTTTAACTCCTTGCCCTGGAGTTGCATTAGGGAGGCGCTCCGGTACCACCGGATGCCGACCTACCTCCGTCGCGTGGTCGAGGCCTATTTGACGGACAGGGCCGTCATCTACCCCGGTCACCGGGGAGAGTGGAACCGGCGAGAGATGTCGTGCGGTGTTCCACAGGGTTCGGTTCTGGGGCCGCTCCTGTGGGACATCGGCTACGATTGGGTGCTGCGCGCCGACCTCCCTAGCGGCGTCAGCGTAGTCTGCTACGCTGACGACACGCTGGTTCTGGCACAGGGGGGGTCGTACCAGGCGGCGGCCGACTTAATGACACGCGGGGTCGCGATAGTCGTTGGAAGGATCCGGCAATTGGGTCTCGAGGTGGCCCTGCACAAGTCCGAAGCCATGTGCTTTCATGGTTCTCGGAACAGGCCACCAGCGGGATCCCAATTAACGGTAGGAGGGGTTCACATCGGCGTCGGGTCGACGATCAGGTATCTGGGGCTCGTTCTCGACAGCCGGTGGAACTTCGAGGAGCACTTCCGACGTTTGGCTCCCAGACTGGAGCGGGCCGGGGCTGCCTTCAAGCGGCTCCTGCCCAATCTAGGGGGTCCAAACGCCTCCTGCCGGAGGCTCTATGCGGGGATCGTGCGGTCCATGGCCCTTTATGGGGCCCCTGTGTGGGCCCTAACGCTGAAGGGGCGACCAGCCCGCCAGCTCAACGCGGCCCAAAGGGTCATGGCCATCCGGCTGGCTCGGGGATACCGCACGGTCTCCGGCGAGGTGGCGAGCCTCCTTGCCGGATTACCGCCATGGGATCTGGAGGCGAGAGCCCTCGCGCACGTTTACGCGTGGCGCGTGGAGGTGCTTCGCCGGGGCGAAACTCCGCTGCCACGGCAAATTGCATCGCGGCGGACGGAGTACTCACTTCGTTCTTTTACAAGCGCAAAAAACCCTATCAGAGCTCTTAAATAGTTTTATCTCGGTTGCAAAAAACTGCAAATGAATCATTTCATTTATTCACTTACCTCATTATTTATTAACGTATTAAAAACACTAAAAATTTAACTGTAACACCTCTCACTTCACAAGAAAACCTTGCATTTCAAAACACATAAAAATAGTCCAGTCTTATAAAACCAAGAGCTACATTTTCTTATCAACACTTCAAGCCAACAATAACTGTGCAACAAAATCACTTTTATTTCAACCATAAAGGCTTTGTAAGTTACCCACGTGCAACGTTTGCGTGAGTACTGTTACTACTACAAGAATAGGTGGCGCAATCGATGGTACTACCCCACCATATGACTTATTGTGGATCGAGAAAACTTAACTTGCTCCATGGACTGTAATACATACGTCTGTGATATTTATTGAGGGAATTGTTCAGTTTGTTTGACGGGTTAGTTACATTTGTACAAGATACTCAATTAAAATTAGTTTTACAGCCAAGTGCAACGAAAACGTCGCCATGTCGCCATCTAGAAAATTCCCTAAAAATATTTGTGCAAGAAGTAAACGTAAAAGTTAATTGTATACATTTTTGGTTAAATTACTTGAAATTAAGCAGTTTATACAAGTTCCCAGATTAGGGTGATACCATTTATATGAAAGGCGATAAATTATTTAAGATTAGTCTTCGAATTTTATGATTTAAAGACGAACCTCAAAATGATATATTGCCTTTTTCTTTTTCAAGTTGATAAATTATTTTGAGAGTATAAAGGTCGTATGTTCGTATTTGAATGTGGTTCAATGGTGGTCACGGGCTTTTGTGTAGTGTTGAAGAAAAATCGATGCTAAGGTTACTATAGCATAAGATTTTATATCTAGATGAGTATATAATCTGAATAAAATATTGGGCTCTAGAAACGATGTTCCTATATTATGAATAGTGAGCGAGAGAGACAAGATAGTAGAAGAAGAAGAAAGAAAAGTAGTTTATTTGTGACAAGCAAAGATGACATTCTAACAGCCAAACCGAAGCCAATTGGTCCAAAATGTATGAAATACTTAGCGCTACCAAATTGTCACGTGGTCGATCGCAAACTTTTGAAGTTTGGCAATAATTATACTATCGCTGAAACAATACCACATTGTCCAGTGCCCAAATTTTTCAAAAACATGTAGCAAGCGCATTTATTATAAAACACGAATAGAATGGCTTTCACAACAAATTACTACATTCAAGTTTCTCCTAACCTCCAATCTCCAGACATGAATTACGATTGTTTGAAACACAAAAATATCTAATTAATACTTTGATAAATAGAAGTTCTCCAATTATATTTGTTAGCCGGTCCCTTTGGGGGTACACACTAACAACAGGTACACAAAAACTTGAACTACCCACAATCTGTATCAATTTATCAAATCCCCCGAAGGCGGAGTTCGGAGACTTATCTAGGGGACTCGACTAAAAGTTTACTCATTCAAAACATCGTTCCCACGGCGGTAGATAACAAAAACTTTTACACTTTGACATTTGAATACTGTTAGAGGGAGCGGCTGTTAAATTATCCATCATTAGGAATAACTATCGGTTTTATCGAAGACTAACTATTGCCCGCTACTTCGTACGCGCATATCCCGTTTTTTTCCCGTTCCTGTAGAAATTTCCCGCTCCCGTATAGCATGTAGTCTTCCTCATGAATGTGGCTATCATATACAAAAATAATTTTCCAAATCCGACTGGTAGTTTCAAAGATAAGCGCGTACAAACAAACAAACTCTTAAGCTTTATTATATTAAAGTACAGATATAGATTATAGAACAAGCCATAATTTAATAAAATTCTGTCAACTCAATTTATTTTTTTTTAAATTTCGGTATTTTTACGCTGCCTCGATAAAAATTTCGAATGTCGAACACACACATGCCAAATTGATATTTTTGACAATGTTTAGACACCACTTTTCCTATATTCTGTGTTGAAATCCAAACTGAACATTCAGAAGTGTCTCTATTCGAAATCCTTAATCTATACTAATGTTATAAAGCTGAAAAGTTTGTTTGTTTGACCGCGCATCTACCTCCGGAAATCTACGTGAACAGGATAAAACGAGATATGCGCGTACGAAGTCGCGGGCAAAAGCTCGTTGAAAATAAGAGGCTCCCAAAGACTACGAGGGTAGATAATTAATAAGTCCGCCCATGTACAAGTATTGTAAATAAAATTTAAATAAATATTACGAAAATCCGTAGTTAAAGGAAGAGGTTTACAGATTAGAACTATATTAAGAAATCTTTTAGCACCACTCTACTAGACCTACTTGCCTAAAAAAAACACTTTCATGCTTTAGGTCATCAGCTACCTATGACGTCACAAACTCAAATAAAAAGTCTGCCTCCACAGCTCTAAGCAAACACGAAGCCGCTTCCCACTCAAACTTGAAGCACACTTTAAATAATTCACTCCCACAGGACGGTCCAACTTTCCCCGGACCTACAGTTTGCCTTCAGATTCTAGAAATCTAGATATTTCTCCAACGCTCTAGTGTTATAAAATAGAAAACAACTTTGTGTATATTTTATGGAGTTTTGATCGCTTTTCTGTTTTGTATAAATTGATCTTCATATTTTTGTGTTGGTCTTAAGATTGTACGACATTTTTTCTTTCTGTTACTAAAGAGTAAAGCTGAAGTATACTACATTTTATTTTGGGTATAATGCTTGCCAGTTTTTTTTTTTTTGTTGTTAGTTGTTGTATTTATGTCACCGGAAAATTACTGACTAGATTATATCTCGATATATAATAAAAAAATCGTTCTTTATTCAAAAATTCCCACCCAAATCAGTCTTTTTTTTTAAGGATAAGAAATCATCACATGACTTCTTCCGCTCTGGGTGGAGCGGAAGGGCGTGTAAAACTCTTACTGACTAAAACCAATCCGTGTTCCTTCTAAAGCCGTTTGCGTACCAGGGCCACGGTGACTCTTTCGAACAAATTCCGCAACCAAATTTAATAGTCTTATTAAGTAAAAATAGATTACAATTTCACGTGATATTTTACAAGCTTACGGCGTTAGCAATTTTCCGGTGACATTTACAAACTGTGAATAATATTATGTACAAACGCAAATCACCAGCTGCCAATGGGAAAAGTGCCTAACATAGCAAAGCCATATTTAATGGCAAAGCTAGTTATATGGCTAAAAAAAGCAACGTCCTCTGTTCACAATGAGTAAATTATCGTAAAGTGTCGTGTTGACAAACAATGCAAAAGAAAATATAAACCATTTGGATTTTACAGTTTTAAGCACACATTATTTTCCGCTATTTGCACACCAGTAATGCCGTTTGCTTTTCTAGAATGTTTCATCTCCTTTATCTCACTCCGACCACCTATCCCACTGCCGAGCGCAATGACCAATTACCGAGCCAAGATTGTCAATTGCAGCGAGAAAACCATGTTCTTCCGTAGACGTAAACGAACCGATATTTATGGCCTAGATCTACTACAATTCCTTTTCGTAGGAAAAAGTTTCCGTACTGCAAAAGGATCGTTAGGTATATCCTAACTATCACACTAATGTTATAAAGGCGAAAGTTTGTGTGTGTGTGTATGTTTGTTACTTCTTCATGCGCAAACGGCTGGACCGATTTAGATGAAATTTTGTATCTCTATACAAAATCTCATCATGTTTGAGTCTCGGGAAAGGACATAGGGTCGAGATTTTTATCCCGGGAGTATGTTTCCTTGCGATAATTTTCGACATTCACGCGGGCGGAGTCGCGGGCGACAGCTTGTAGTGTTATAAATGCGAAAGCTAGTTTTTTTATATGGTTATAGGCAACTTCTCGAAAATTTATACTAACTTATGAATGATTTCGTATGAAGCTTTATTAATCATTCATTAAATTTGTCTGCTACCTTGCTTAGCCATACGTTAGGCATGGCAATTCCTGCCAGGGTTGTGGAATTTGTTCGAAAGAGTCACCGCGGCCCTTAAACGCAAAGAGCATTTGGAGGAATACGGATGAGTTTTAGTCAGTAAGAGTCTGACACTCCCTTCCGCTCCGCCCAGACCGGAAGGAATAATTTCATGATTTGCCATCGTTAAAAAAAATTGGTTGTCGATAGTTTAATGTGAAAACGTCATAACAACACATTGATGAACTGATCGTAACGTTACAATGAACGTAACGTTACAATGAGTCATCCTTTTTAGTGCCTGCAGCCGGCGTTTATCGATTTATTAGACGTTGTCACGTCAAAATATGCATGGCAACTAGTTAAGAAGATAAATGCAGGCCTATTTTTGTTTTGCGAAAATATATATAAATAAACGCGAGCCAAGACACGAGCAAAAGCTAATTGTAAAATAAAAATGATAAAAATTGGTTGTCTGTAAAGTCGGTTTACAGACGATAGTTTAACGTGACAACGTCATAACAAAACATTGATGAAATGATCGTAACGTTACAATGAGTCATCCTTTTTCGTGCGTGCAGCCGGCGTTCAACGATTTATTAGACGTTGTCACGTCAAAAAAACCGAGATAATTCATCTACTTCCAACAAAAAGGACCAAAAAGATCAGAATTAAAGAAGCACCCTCTTCCCCCTCCTTTATAACACACCAGAAATTAAATCAGCCCAGTTAAACAGAGTGACGTACAACCCACCCAGCAGGTTTCGACAGTAAAATACTTCTGAAAGAACTTTAACTACGTGCGGCATGTTGCCATCTGTGTATTTTCGCATGCAAATAAAAATTACCGCAAAAAGGTCACACAGAGGCAGGCCCGACGAGTATAAGGTATGTAAATTCGTCCTTTTCTAGTCAAAGTATATAAAACGGGTATGTAAAATACTTGTAAGCTTGAACAATTTTTCAAGCGACGTCGAATAAATATTGGCATCGTTTCAAACAAAATACTTTTTAATATTACATTTTTTTGTTGTGTAGGTGTAGGCCAACATGGTGAGGGTGGGGCCGAATCTGGCGGAGAACCAGTTCGGTTTCCGCACGGGGCGCTCAACGGTGGATGCCATCATGCGCGTGAGAGCCCTCACGACGGGGGATGCGGTGTCCCGGGGCAGGGTCGTCTTGGCGGTGTCTCTTGACATCGCCAATGCCTTTAACTCCTTGCCCTGGAGTTGCATTAGGGAGGCGCTCCGGTACCACCGGATGCCGACCTACCTCCGTCGCGTGGTCGAGGCCTATTTGACGGACAGGGCCGTCATCTACCCCGGTCACCGGGGAGAGTGGAACCGGCGAGAGATGTCGTGCGGTGTTCCACAGGGTTCGGTTCTGGGGCCGCTCCTGTGGGACATCGGCTACGATTGGGTGCTGCGCGCCGACCTCCCTAGCGGCGTCAGCGTAGTCTGCTACGCTGACGACACGCTGGTTCTGGCACAGGGGGGGTCGTACCAGGCGGCGGCCGACTTAATGACACGCGGGGTCGCGATAGTCGTTGGAAGGATCCGGCAATTGGGTCTCGAGGTGGCCCTGCACAAGTCCGAAGCCATGTGCTTTCATGGTTCTCGGAACAGGCCACCAGCGGGATCCCAATTAACGGTAGGAGGGGTTCACATCGGCGTCGGGTCGACGATCAGGTATCTGGGGCTCGTTCTCGACAGCCGGTGGAACTTCGAGGAGCACTTCCGACGTTTGGCTCCCAGACTGGAGCGGGCCGGGGCTGCCTTCAAGCGGCTCCTGCCCAATCTAGGGGGTCCAAACGCCTCCTGCCGGAGGCTCTATGCGGGGATCGTGCGGTCCATGGCCCTTTATGGGGCCCCTGTGTGGGCCCTAACGCTGAAGGGGCGACCAGCCCGCCAGCTCAACGCGGCCCAAAGGGTCATGGCCATCCGGCTGGCTCGGGGATACCGCACGGTCTCCGGCGAGGTGGCGAGCCTCCTTGCCGGATTACCGCCATGGGATCTGGAGGCGAGAGCCCTCGCGCACGTTTACGCGTGGCGCGTGGAGGTGCTTCGCCGGGGCGAAACTCCGCTGCCACGGCAAATTGCATCGCGGCGGACGGAGCTCCGGCAGGATACTATGGCGGTATGGAGACTGCGACTATCGCGGCCCAGCGCTGGGCACGCCACAATTGCGGCGGTAAGGACCCCTCTTTGAGGAGTGGCTGGAGAGGCGCCACGGCGTCCTCACCTTCCGCCTGACGCAGGTACTTACCGGACACGGCTGTTTCGGGAGGTACCTGTTTCGGATTAAGCGGGAGGAAACGCCCGGGTGTCAGCACTGTGAGGATCGCCCGGAGGACACGGTGGAGCATACGGTGGAGGTCTGCCCTGCTTGGGCTGAGCACCGCCGTGTTCTCGTCGAGGCGATCGGCGGCGGCAACCTCTCGCGTCCGGCCCTGGTTGAATCCATGGTCCGGAGCGAGGAGGCTTGGGAAGCGGTCACCTCCTTCTGCGAAGCAGTAATGCTAGCGAAGGAGGAGGCGGACCGCGCGAGGGAAAGGCAAGGCCTTCGTCCCAACCGCCGCAACAGGAGAAGACGCCCCGGGCGTCGGGAGTCGCAGGGCGATCCCCGGCCACCGTAGGCGCGGGCCTGCGGACGGCGAGCGTTGGGTGGCTCGCTGTCCGATCACCACCAGGCCCGGGTCGATGGCGCGTTGTGTTTCACGCGCGCCTCAAAGAGATGTCAGCATAGAGGACGGGGCCCGCTAGGGCCAGAGCCTGCCAGGGTTGCGGAATTTGTTCGAAAGAGTCACCGCGGCCCTGGAAAGCAAAGGGCTTAAGAAGGAACACGGATGGGTTTTAGTCAGTAAGAGTCTGACACGCCCTTCCGCTCCACCCAGAGCGGAAGAAGTCATTTGATGATTTCCCATCCTAAAAAAAAAAAAAAAAAAAAAAAAAGGTGTAGGCCAACAACTGTAAAGTATGGAGTGTTTTTATGTAAGAGATTGTGTGTGCATGAATTTTGTGTCTGTAAATTGGAGGCATAAAAGCAAAAGGCTGAAAATGGATTACATGTTGTGGCCATTTCATGATATGGACGAAGTTAGTTCAGGTTATATTTGAGGGAACTTAGGGCATCCCGACACGGATAGGTTAAGAAATTGGCTCCCGACACAACATTCGTGTTAGGTTTCTTTAAACCCTGCTGACAAAAATAGGAGCCCCGCCCATCCAGGCTCCGCCGTCTAAGTGAGGATTGAAGTGGCCACATCATGAAATGGCCAAATTCTACGATATGGCGACGACATGTATAATACCAGCAGTTAAACAATAACGGCTGCAGAGATCGATCCTTATGGTTAAGTAACATTTGCCAAGGTTCCCGTTCCGAGCATTTCGTCCTGGCTGTCATTTGTTGATCTTTGGCAGTCGTTACGGATTGTCAGAAGCCGGAAAAATCTAACATCAGTCTTACCAAGAAGTACCATGTTACCCAGTTACTGGGTAATGGAGGTCAGATAGGCAGCTCCACGTAAAATACTGGAATTCAGTTTTGACTGGAAGCCGACCCCAATATACTTGGGATAGGACAGGCCACAAAGTATCTACTCACCTCTAAAAAAAAAAGTCAGAAATATATTATTCCCTAAAGCTGTATTTTCGGGTGTCTAGGTCTCCAAAGCTTGGCGGTACCAACGTACCAGCGTGGAAAACTACATGCAATTTATATGAAGGCAACTGAAGGATTATATGTCCAAAGTAAGTCCGTATGCAAATGCCCGTGTGCCTCTTGCCTCTAGTTTATTTAGCAAACTTTCTCAAACTGTGGTAATTAAATGTCGGAAGAGGATTTAGTTCGCAAGTTTTGCCTGCGAGTGTGCTTGAGTGTTTGTTTCTTTGGTATTCTCTCTTGAGATGGTTTGTTAGTGGTAGGATGAGATACTGACCTGTGAGAATTGGTTGAGAAAATTATGTGTTAACGTTGTGCTTTTATTTCCCCAAGCAAATACTGTCTGATTTAAAGCGGCTTTCATTAATGAGGGTGTATGTGTAGGTATATGTTTGAAGTCAGTCTTTCTTCGTTCTTAATAACAGTATTCTAACTCCTTAGTCACAGGCACATATACCTAGTTTAGTCAGGGTATTTAAAATGTTTGTTCTCAAAATCTTTAATGTTTTTAGCCCTAATGAGAACTTTTGTATTTGTGTTTTAGGTGAAAAAGTAAATAAATAAAGTGCACAGCCGTTAATTTGGCTTAGTCGGGTGTGTCTCTGACAATAATACCTATGTGTCGGTGTCTCTCTGAAGCTCATTTTGACTTATTGACACTACTATAAGAATTAATGTTCTATCATTTTGGATTTCAAAATTCCTTTAGTTGGTACTTATAACAATCAAAATGATATAGTACTATTTCCCGCTCGTAAACCGATTCAATAAATCTCTAACCCAACAAATAAAAAGACTTACACACTCTTTGTTTACAAGTACTTCTTATACAACACATACTAACAACCTGGGTACGTACTCTCCGTACACATATCCTCGTAAAACTACATTATTTACGTCATATGTCCAGAAGGGTCGCCTCCCGAAACCAGTGTCCGTTTTATGATACCACCTATACCAACACACATTATGCTGGGTAACGACCAAGCGGATGAACAAACGAACGCTAAAGCCCAAGATAGGGTGATAAGTTTGCGCGAATGCTTAGACAGTCATATAGTTTTAAAAATATGAGTAACCGATGGCGCGGCGGTCTCACTAGCCAGCGATCGTCTATTGTTCTACCCTGTCGAAACGTGACTAGCCTCTTGTGCCCACTACAATAACTTGCGATAAACTGTGGCTATCTATGAAGTTTTTTGTCTGTTCTTCTCCATTAGAAACTGCTTTTGCGAATGGACAACTAGAGTCGCTATGTTGATGTTCAAAAGTGCCAATGAATGGTCCAATTCAGCGTTTCCCAGTGTGTATTATTTTACTTGATGTAACCAGCGGGAAGGGCGGGGGCGTGGAAAGTATTGAGTGGGTCACGAAGGGGCAGTGTGTAAATTACCGGGCCATAGTAGAACAATATTTGGGAAACACTGGTCTAATTGAAATAAATTAATTGAATTTGACTGTGGCACCTAATCGCCCAACGCTGGCTCAAGTCATCGTGCGTTCACTCTGGATAAGACCCCACGAGTGGGAATTGCCGTTGTACACCGCACGCTCGCTCGCCTTCACACACTCATTCTTTTCCGATCGCTAGCGTTCGAGCGCTTGGTCTGTACCCAGTGGCAGGCCGGTACACGTCCCCTGAATTCGTTATTATGAAAACTCTGCCCATCTTTATGTATGTTTGTTTTATGAACTTTCCGATTTTATGAAAAGGCGATTAAGGGATTACGTTTTAGATTAGGACAATGTTTACCTGTTTTAGTAATAATAACATTTAATTATGGAACCGACTGTTTACTATAGGGATACCGTATCCGTGATCTATTGAGGACGAACGTTATTCGCAATGAGATAAAAACTGAAATTAGATATTTTGCAAGCGTAAAAAGTTTCATCTTGATAAGCCGATAGAGAATTGCGTAAACTTTTACAAACAATCATCTTGACACACTAATAACAACAAAAACTAAACAAATAAGCGGTACCGCCACGGCGTAGCTTATCGCTACGGCGTAGCTTATCGCTACGACGTAGCAACACTTGCTACGCGGCGTAGCAGAAGTCAATCCCCTACACGCCGATTCCTTGAACTTTGTTGAGCGTCGTCGTCGAACGAGTTTTTTCAGTTTTGTTGAAATTGTGGTTTTAGCTAAATGATCCCAAATTTTTCACAACAGTAAAACTATTTGCAACAAATACAATACAAGGGTATCACACATCACATCTCTGCTGATCATAGGCCTCCCGCAGAGGGGATGGGGTATGCCATAATCGCCAAGCTTGGCAGACGGGTAGGTGATCGCAGTGTAGATGTTGCAATGCACAGAGGATGCTGCTGCCCATTCTCTGGTGAGTCCCTTAGTCGCCTCTTACGACACCCACGGGAAGTGATGGGATGGTGCTATTATTTTACGTCCGACACCATACATACAAGGGTATATTATAAACAATTATATACCGTTGTGGGAAAAAACTGATCTCTCACTATCACTTCCAGTTAAGTCAGTAAAAAAATATCTGAGTAAAAAAGACATAAATACAAGTGTTCTATCATCATCATGTCTCAACAGCAGCTCACCTCAAACAGAATATCTAAACAAATTCAATCTTACTTTTGTAACATTTTTATGGCACAATTGACCAACAAAGCCTTCGTTTTTGTCTACAATAAGAAGATTTTAGGCAACAAAAGCAAAGAGAAGAAGGCAACATACAATAACAAAGGCAACAACGACCCAGTCACAAATTTAAATAAGCGCCATTTCATTAATGGAATTCTCGGTGTGAATAGACTACAAGAGGTTTATTTGCCACCAAGTAGTAGCAAATATATAGCCCGAAGTTGTATATTTTATATTTGTATATTAATATTGCAATTTTTTATTCTCACCATTAGGGGACTGATTTTATTTTTGCTGTGTTAGTCCGTACTACTTCCAAACAGTAACCATTCGCTGGCTGACTTCAGCCGTAATGGCTAGTTTACACAGTGCGAGCTAGCGTGCGAGTCAACCTGCCGAGTAGCTGCAGTACAGTAACTTGCATGGTATGGACGTCTCTATCTTACGAGTTACTGCCACGTGCGAGTTGGATAGTAGCTCGTATCCGAGTTACTTCAACATTTTTTGTTTTGACTCACCTCCTCCCTGACAGTAACTTGCACATGGCAGCAGCTCGGACAATACTTGCATCGTTTGGACGCGTTCTGCAGTACCTCGCCAGTGACAGCCAGGCAGTTGCGAGCGTAACCTATATTTTTTGTGTGCATTGCCTTGCAAGAAACTGGGCAGCTACTATATCGTATTGACAGTTAAGGCGAGCCTAACTACTGGCATACGAGTTGACTATCCGAGAATCTGTCTACTGTTAAGTCAGCAGATTGCACTGTGTTAACTAGTCATAACACGTGCACTACTTAAGAAAGGCCTTTTTTTTTTTTTTTTTTTTGATCTCGGGGGGAAATCCTCATGGAAATCCTCCACCCTGGGGCGGGTGGAGGGGTCTGTCAGACTCTTACTGACTAAAACCACCCCGGTGTTCCATCTGCCACCTACGCCGGGGATCGCGGGAACGTATGCGACATCCGCAATCCCCGGCTGGTGCCGGCCCGCCTCTGCGGGCCACCTCGCGTTGGCGAGGGGAGTGAGGTGTTTGACTCCCCTCGCTACGTCAAAGAGGGGCGCACGGGAACACCACGCGCCGCCACCTCGGGTCCGGATGAATGGGGGGCGACGGACATCCCCAAGTCCGTCGCCCCTGGACCCAGTTAGGGGGGCCGGAAGAGGGCAGCGTATGCCCTCCTCCGACGCCCGATGCGCCTGCTGCGGGCAGGGAGAGCGGTTGTGATCTCCCTCTCCCTTTCCGCAGCCTCCTTCTGCGCGATAACTGTCTCGCAGAAGGAGACCACCGCGTCCCAGGACTCCTCACCGCCGACCATAGCATGGACTACGGCCGGCAGCGAGAGGTCACCGCCTACAACAGAGATGAGGGCACGGCGCGGCTCCTCCCAAGCTGCACACTCTGCAAGCGTATGCCGTGCCGTGTCCTCCCGACAGTCGACGCAGTGGTGGCATCGAGCGTCCGGCTCCCTGCCTATGCGACACAAGAACCTCCCGAAGCAGCCATGCCCCGAGAGGACCTGCGTCGCACGAAACGTCAGAGAGCCGTGCCTTCTCCCGAGCCACAGGTCGAGCACTGGCCGGATGGCCTCGATGGTAATGAGGCCGGCGGAAGGGCTCGAAAGCCTGTCCTGCCATTCCGCCACCAGGACCTCGCGCAGCTGCGACCGACGCAGCTCCAAGTGTTGCTGCGTCAGTCTTTCGCCGCGCGCCCGCGCGCCCTCGCGCCACCTATGCAGTGACGCGAGCACTTTCGCCTCCAGGTCCCACGGCGGAGATCCGGCCAGTGCGCAAGCCGCCTCGTAGGAGATCGTGCGATATCCCCTGATGACTCTGACGGCCATCACCCTCTGCGGCCTCCGCAGAACAGTGATGGTGCCGGCCGTCAGGTCAGCCGCCCAGATCGGGGCCCCATAAAGGGCCATCGATCGCACGATCCCCACGTACAACCGCCTACAGGCGGTGCTCGGGTCCCCCAGATTGGGAAGCAGCGTTGACAGCGCCCCCGCCGCGCCCAACAACTTGGGCGCCAGCCGCCGGAAGTGGGGGCCGAAATCCCACCGGCTGTCGAGCACCAATCCCAGGTACAAGAAAGGCCTATCCCAAGTGTCCCCACATCGACAAGTCCTGTGCGTTTCGCATCCAGCTAATTCCTTTAGCCTTCATCAGGTCTTGGGGGAAGCCTTCCAACGCTGCTCTTCCAGTACGCAGTTGCACTAGGTTATTTTACGGAAAAAATCCAATTAGTCCGTCGGATAGATTTCCAAAATATCTTGGCCACGTATTTTTTCTTTTATCACGTAAACAAAAATGAAGACTACACAGTGCGCTGAAAACTCGCATGACGTCATTTCACTCGTAAAAATTGTACCAAAATAATGGAACCACGCGTGTTTCCCGTCACATTCTGTTAAAACAATGATAAGTTTCTAGTACGTATAAAAGTTAATTTTATATCTCTTTATTATTTACCTCTACAAAGCTTAAATATTTGAGTTGAATATTGTACAAGCTCATCAGCTAATCTCTAAAGCAAAAATATTTAATGTAATTCTCTTCGAAACAGTCATAATTTTATTTTGGTCTGTATACATAACAAGGTCAGAGTATGTCTATCATGCCAATTTTTTACTGTGCAATGATGTTATACGAAAAATATAAATTAGTTCACTTTTGACAAGATTTTTATGTGACTAGCTTTTGCTCATGACTTCGTACGTGCATATCCCGTTTTTTCCCGTTCCCATATAGCCTATAGCCTTCCTAATGAACGTGTGACTACCATTTACAAAAATAATTTTCCAAATCCGACTGGTAGTGCCAGAGACTAGCGCGTTCAAACAAACAAGCTCTTCAGCTTTATTATATTAGTATAGATAATGATTGAGCGCGTGTGTGTGATGTCTTTCTAGAATAATATGCACTCGTAAAATAAAGAACCATATACCCTACGTTACTACGTTTATAAATGCCAAACGTTTATAAATGCCAAAGTTTGGATGGCTGAATGTTTGTTACTCAATCACGCCTGAACAGCTGAACGGATTTGGATGAAACTTGGCACAGAGATAGATTATAGTCTGGATAGCACAAACGCTCTTAGTCGCAGGTGTATGTTCCCTTGGGATAATTTCCAACAGTCATGTGTGCGAAACCGCAGGCAGAAGCTGTCTTACACATTTTCCATAACTACTTGTAAATAATTGCCCAAACACCCACAATTCCAAAGCCAAAACTCAGCGAACTCCCAATTTAAAACTAGGTACCTAGATAGTTTGTTCTAAAATCGGCGGATCCCGACAGTTCAGTCTAATTATAAATTATTCCAGCCGTGTAGTTGGAACGGGGAATTGTTCCACAATTTGCTATGACACCCACGTGCACTGTCGAGCAGATAAACGGGCCCTTGATTGCTAATTGGTTACATTTTGTTTTATATTTTGAGCGGCATTTTTACAGTGAATTTGATGATGAAAGAGAATTGTATTTAAATTGTTTGTGATGAAATGGAATTTAAAAATAAAAATTACATTCTCTTTCATTTTTATTTGAGTAAATACATGCTACTTTTTGATATATGCGACAGCTGCCACCGATTATATAATGCATATTACTTTACATTAGAATATAAATTTAAAAATGAAAATGAATTCCTAATTAATGAAATTATTTATTTATTTCGTAACAATTGCTTACTATGCTTACAATTTGCACCAAATATGTTGTTGAAATATGTTATTTCATCGTATCAAAATGATTTTTAATATAATCTTGAAGAAATTAATCTGTTACTAAGATGGCTTACATTAAAAGAAGATTAATCAAGTATTTAACAAGTTGAGAATCACACGCGCGTACTCTAAGCCATCACAGTTCGGTAAGCGTTCATTGTCAACACAAAAGTTTGTCAACTCTCGCAAATTATTCCAGTCGCGTGAGCTGTTCTAAGAATTTTGGCCACAATTGTACATCCCCTTTGTGTTGGCACCCATGGGCGCACTGAAAAGAGTATAATTATTTTACTGTAATTTTAGTCTTAAGTCTCTGAATCGATTCCGTACCCAAGTAGGTCGCTGCAAACGTAATTTGGCGCAATGGGAGATTATTGATCCATCTTACACTCAGTGCGAGTTTGGTGCTCCTGATCTGACTCAGTCCCATCTGCCGGAGGACACTCCAACAGATGGGACTTGGGATGGGACACCTAATGTCCATTCACATGCTCTCTCAATGATCTGAACAAAACCTCGCTCCGCAATAAACCGCTTTCTGCATCAAGCCTTGATCCAGCTGCCTATCGAGAGCCTCCCAAGGTGTTGATTGAGACTATTGGCTATTAAGCAATAGAGGTATGCGGTACAGAGAGAAAAGTCCTGCATATCTCCACTGGAAATGGGAGGATCCTACGAACCAGACGGTTGTTGTGTCTGGTGGGCAACTGCCCGATAGTTGATATTCGGACTGTTATATATGTTCAAATCGCACGTAGAACTTTGCTTGCGCGATGCAGGATTTCGTTGCTAATTCGTCGTAGATGACGTTGCGGTTCTTTTTGTTGCCGTACAAATTTCGTTTCTTAGTTTTTTATGTGGCGGCATTGATGCTGCTACAAAGCCATTGGATGTCACGATAATCGGTACAATGATTGCTGAGTCTACATCTTCATATTTTTTCTTTATTACACAACGTTTTACAACTAAATACTTTCAACCACACTGTTCCCCAATATATAGGAAATATAACAGAACTCCCACGTTAATGATTCATGTACTATGCATAATACATCATACCAGCCATATTTCCCGGTAACTATGTAAACAAGTGTGGCTAGCGCAGGGTGCATTGATGCATAATGTTATTACTACTGAAGCCATGCATAATAACATGCGGCTCTGAAAAATATGTTCTTGTCTTTTATAAGTAGTTGCACGCGTTTACCCTATTTGAGTGTAAAGTTGAAGTTTTTATATACGCTTAGTTTTTTTTGCTCGAGGTTAAATAATACAGCCGCACGGATCGATTTTCATCGTGAGTAACGCTTTCCGAGGTCGGTCAGTGGATGGGAGACCATCTTAACGTACCGAGACGCTCCGTGCCTCGGGAAGAACGCTAAGCCGTTAGCCCTGGTTGTCATTTGTAGATCTGATGACATGACTAAAACTGAAAAGGGGTAACTACTGAAATGATGACAAAGAGAGAACTATGGTAGAAGAAGCTTTTTAGCATTTAATTTCAGGCATTAATTGTAGGAGTGGAATTCTCTGCTAGAGTGTGTTCCCTGATAGCTACAACCTGGGAGTCTTTAAGTTAAGAGTGAATAGGTTACTTCTAGACAAGCGTGCTCCATCTTCAACCACATCATCTGATGGTAAGCGATCTGATGGTGAGATAGTGGTCAAACGCGTGCCAATCAAAATGAAATGTTCAGCTAGCATCTTTTTTCATGTCCAACCTTGACAATCCAAAAGTATCTAAAAATAAAGTATAATAAATGGTTTATTCAAAATGTTTAATTTTGTAGACATTTTGCTCCGATCTTAAATAAATTTGAATAAGGACAAGATAATTATGTTTTTTTTTAGAGTTAAAGAAGACACTTTACAAGAAAATAACCAGGATTTTGTAATAACTTGATTTAATAAAAGAGTATCTATGGAGCTTCTTGTCTTTATGGAGTACCGTGTTACCCAGTTAAGTGGTAGTGGAGGTCTGGTAGGCAGCCGCTCCACGTAAAATACTGGTATTCAGCTGAATCCGGTTTGACTGGAAGCCGACCCCAATATAGTTGGGAAAAGGCTAGGCAGATGATGATGGAGCTTCTTGTCATTTTCATCTTTCGAGACCTTCATTTTGACTACAAATTTCAGCCTCATTGACAATTCGAAAGTACCTATTTGAGTTTTGAGTGTAGTCATTTAGTACGAAACCACTTGAACTATAATACACGTGAGTCAAACCAACAAAAATAATGAATGAGTCACAAAGCGTGCGAAAGTTACGCAATATTATTTAAAACTAGTCTAATAGAAGAACCAGACTGCTTCTATGATTCATTATAAAATGAGTTAGTGTTCATTAAACGATGAGTTCATTGAGTACCTAACAGTCATGACGTCGCCATGACAAATTTGTAGCTATTTTTTTTTATGGATGGGAAATCGTCAAATGACTTCTTCCGCTCTGGGTGTAGCGGAAGGGCGTGTCAGCCTCTAACTGACCAAATCCCACCCGTGTTCCTTCTAAAGCCCTTTGCGTTCCAGGGCCGCGGTGACTCTTTCGAAAAAATTCCGCAACCCTGGCAGAATTTGTAGCTACTTACAATGTAAGTTGTGTGAATTCTGTCGCAATTTTAGAAGTAAACAATAAAAAATTAACAGGCTTCTTCAATAAAAAAACAATAACATAAGCATAGTTTAAATACGGATTCCAATATTATAATACTGTTAAGAAAATTTGAATACAGAATCTTCTAATCATTGACTCGAGATGTTTACTACTTACTTATCGCATATTTTTATTCATATTATTATATTGCGTATTGTGAAGGGTTTAATCGTCACCATTGTATAGATAACTTGCATCATCATCCCAGTGACGTATGCTTGTAGTCAACTGTACTTTGAAAATTTTCAACATACTTTGTTTACTCTCAACGTCTTGAAACCCCAGTAAGAAGAAAATTAATAGAGCCAAAACATATTCGTACGCCAATTCTTGCTTTGCAGTGACTAAGCTATCAACACGCTGCTGCCTTCTTGAATCCAACAGCAAAACTATGCCAAAGATCACAACATCGAAACATTTGGTTGTTCTCCAACCGGTAAGCTGTTTAGTGGCACGATATGAAAACTGTTAGTACCATGTCAGGTTGGATTCCTGCCCAGTTTGGACTAGAATACTAACTTGGAATTAGATATTAGTATTCGGCCGTCGCAGTCAATTTCCGTAAAACATCATCAAGACTTTGTATTTTACTCGAGAGATGGTTAATTCACATTGTATGGACTTAAGATTAGTTTTTTGATCCGTATTTAACTCAACAAATTTTTTTTATCCCTGGTTGCCCTAGTGACCAAAACACTAGCCCTTAGACTTGGACAACTAGAATCACTATAGTAATAATTTTAATTTATTTTAAAACTGTAAATGTTGTCGTTCAAAAGTGCCTTTTAAAGGTGTTATTGTTATGAATTGACTTTGACTTAAGGCGCAAACAAAAGTTTCAAATCTTCAATCATACGTGTCAGAATCTTTTAGTAATACAATTAAGAAAAAAGACGTCCCGATACCAACCAGCCCTGTGCTTCTTGCACCCAGAAGTCTCCCGCTATTGATTAATTGATTAATAATTCAATAATCCTGAACTCAACATCCCACGGTCTCCAAAGATTACAACTTCTTATGGTAATCCAAACAAAGGTCAATTTCAAAAGGACACTGTTGCTACATCAGCCGTCAATGACAGGGGTTGTCGGAAAACGCCCACCGTTGACCGCTGATCGCCACCTACAGTGTTCAAGCTTATAGGATAAAGAAACGATGACCCTCTTTATGCAAAGCTTATAAAATATAGTGTAAGGGCCATCTTGCAAAGTCTAAAGTACTCGATAAGTCTGCTAGTCGATAATCCGTGGGTATCCACAAAGTTCGGCAACGTTTATACTAAGCAAATCTTCTAAAGTTCTTAAACATAGACAATACTAGCTGCCACCCGCGGCTCCGCCCGCGTTAATGGCAAAAATTATTCCAACGGAACATACTCTCGGGATAAAACATATCCTAAGTGTTATTCCAGACTATAATCTATCTCTGTGCCAAATTTCATCATGATCCATCCAGCTGTTAAGACGTGATTGAGTAACAAACATTCATCCAAACATTCAAACTTTCGCATTTAGAATATTAGAATAGAAGTATAGATATAGATCAGTATAGATTATCCCAACTATCCCATCCCAACTAATATTATAAATGCGAAAGTAACTCTGTCTGTCTGTCTGTCTGTTACGCTTTCCCGCTTAAACCCCGCAACCGATTTTGATGAAATTTGGTACAGCCAATCTTTAGACCCTGAGACAAAACATAGGCTACTTTTTATTTTAAAAAAAGGGATGAAGGGGTTGAAATAGGGGTTGAAAGTTTGTATGGGAATTTTTAATTTTAAAAGATAAAACCATGAAACTTTATATTTAAGCACTTGATATGAAATCATTAAACATTTGTTCCAGCATTTTTGAAATTTCGACCAGCTAGGGGGTGAAATAAGGGTTGAAAGTTAGTATGCAAGGTCGTCAAATATCACGTTATAAGAAACAAAAAATCGTTTGTTCTAGCATATTTACCAGTGTGGGGGTGAAATAGGGGTTGAATTGAAGATAAGACCACGAATCTTGGTACCTAGGTCTCATAGGATGTGCAGAGTTTTTCTACTAACGGAATTCCCGAAATTCGAACGGAACGGATTCGGAACGAGAACTACAAATCCAAACTTTTTGTATACGAAATCATAACCACTGAATCTAGGAACATGTAATTTAGAAGTTTTGGGTGTATCAAGTTACAAAAAAGTTCGCTTTTAACGGCATGATTACCTACATTAAATCAAGAATTTTGTAATGCTGTCCACAACTTGGAAGATCTTAAAAACAACGTCTATCCCGGTTTAGAACATAACATGAGGAATAGAGAATGGCTGTGTGAAAGGGCAATATTAGCACCGACCAATGAAATCGTGGGACAGATCAATGAACGAATGATGTCACATGTGCAAGGCGATGTTGTCGAATATTTGTCGGTAGATATTGTCATGGACAGTGAACAGGTGACGTCTTATCCTACCGAGTTTCTAAACTCTTTAGAGCTGTCAGGAGTACCGTCTCATAAGCTGAGACTGAAAGTTGGGGTTCCAGTTTTATTAATGAGAAATCTCGAAGCGCCGAGACTATGCAACGGGACTCGATTGCAAATTACGCAGCTAGGACGCAATATTATTAGAGCAATTATAATGACAGGTATAGCGAAAGATGAAGAAGTTTTGATTCCACGCATACCCATGATCCCTACAGATTTACCGTTTCAGTTTAAAAGAATCCAGTTTCCCCTCAAACCAGCCTTCGCAATGACCATTAACAAAGCGCAAGGGCAAACACTTAAAGTAGCGGGTGTCCATTTAGAGAAAAACTGTTTTTCGCATGGCCAACTTTACGTGGCCTGCTCGCGAGTGTCGAGTCCAAACAATCTCCACATTTTAACAAATGATAACAAAACAGCAAACGTTGTGTACAAAAATGTTTTAAAATAGGTAATTTAAAAATATTTTTGCACACAACGTGAGGCTGGCCCCTGTAAGAGTCTCTTAGACATAAGGAACCAGAATTGACAAAAACTAATTTCACGCGGGCGAAGCCGCGGGCGGAAGCTAGTATCTATATAAAGAGTTAAAATTGTTTAAGTGGGAATCTCTACGCTACATAATCATCGCATAATAATCGCTTCTATCAGTTCTATCAATGCACCTGCCATGTTATGTCTTCACCAACCTTGGTTGACTTGTAGAGAATGCTTAAGGCATTAAGTCCGCCATTGTACCTTTGTGCATGAAGTTTAAATAAATATATATATATATATCTCCAAAAACATCGCTATACGATAGACTATGGGAGAGCTTTTGATACCTACTGACGGAACGATAAATTAATTCCTCGTCAAACACGAACATAGCTACTTAAATTTTCATTTAAATAATGCATAACGTACCATGTTAAACACACCACGTAAACTTTCATTCTGATTGTTTTCGATGTAAAAGCTATTAACGATAATGACGATTTAATTTTACATTTAAAGTGGTCGTAAATTATTGATATGGACTAACTGATAACTGTAACAATAGCACTTGTTTACTATGTTGCATTTGAAGGTTAACGTTTTATTTCTGATTTGTAAGATGGATATAATTTTTAATAAATATTACTGACTAGTATTCTTCCCGTGGGTTCGTTTCGTAGGAATCGTGCACTCTTCGTGTTTTAAGTGAAAACTTCTTTAGTCGCGTTGAGCGCTTTTTGGGTGAACAAAAATTATGGAACTCGCGTCATCGTCACCGAATGCTTTCCAAATTCAAAAATAATAATGTAATAGCTCGACGATACAATTCACAAGTTACTTAGTTTTTTCATATGAATTCTTCAGGTGTTATGGATCTTTCAACAGGGTTCTATAAAGGGAGCCCAAATGTTGGTTATTTTTGCGATTGGACTTACTGTTTTCGAGATATTGAAGATTTTTTATATCGAATCGGTCGCTACGCGATTCGCTACGATACGACGCAGCGCGCGTCCAGCGACGGTAGCAGATCGCGAGACGCGTTGGGAATTTTGTTCAAGTTTTCACTTCTGCCGGCACTCCCAGAGTGCCACTGTTTTTTTTCCGGGATTAAAATGATACCGGCTATTAAGAAGAAACCCTACGTTTTAAGTAATTTTCTCAACTGGACTATAGAAGGTGGAGACGACGATATGACAATAAATCAAAACACTGGCAATACTAGTTAATACGAATATGTTGTTTTTTTATCACTGATTTGATGTCACTAACTGCAACAGACAGCTTGGAATATTTTTTCAGAATAGTAGTCACTATCCTTTACTAGCTAAAGTTTTTTTGACGTTTTATGCAATTGAAAAGTTTATTTTAATTTTGGTGACAGGATTTATAATAGTTTCAAAATATTCCCATGAACCAATATTGCTAGCGTTTTCATTTATTGTCGTATCGATGTCTCCACATTATATACAATTGACAGCAAGAAAGGAAGAAAGAAAAACATTTATTCGAATAGTCCGGGAATACATTAAATGAAATGCGATTGGTTGTTAAAATGTTTTTAGTTGACATTAATCGAGGGTTTTTTTGGTTTTATGACAACTACTTTCGACATAAATTCGATTTTATTGGAGGAAGTTACCTTCAAAAGGACTTAAAAACGTTATAGGCCAAAGATTTACAAAGTTCAAGTTTCCCTGAAGTTATCAGAAAAACTGAAACCAATAAATGTCCAAATATAAGTTTAGGGAAACGTGCAATAATAGCGCATTGTTTTTAAAGCAAGTTCTTAAAACTAAGAACCAAACAACAAACTCGTAGGTCATTTCCTCGGATTTTACAGTTTTAACTACACTTAAACTACAATATATTAACACTCCAAACTTTTTCAATTTCAGAAGCTTAACAATAACAAATGGCAACCCTACTGCACCACACTAGTGTTGTGTTATTAATAACAGAAATAACGTATAGTACTATAACAAGTTTCCCAACGCAGGTTTAATCCCCCATCCCCCCTCCCCTCATTATTGGCCTTCGAAAAAGCCGCGTCAAACCACAACACAACGGATTTATAAAAAGCCTGGCTTCTAAACGACCGGGGTCATTATAAGGGTTATTTACGAATATTTTTTGCAATTCGTTCAAATATCAACTTTGAACACATGAACACAAACTCCAATTTTGAATGGATAAAACGTGTAAAAGGTCATAAAATAATCAGATGCAACGTAAAGTGGACCATGTGTGATGGTGATAAAGTTTACAACCCCATTCTGCAATAATTTGAAGTGGCTTACATGCAGGTAATTTCACACGATTTTTTGCAGAATGGGGTTTTCCTTTTTCAGAACTTTTCCTGTTATTAATGGTATGTTAAAGTAATTACATCTATCAAGTGAATATAAAGTTAAACATGAGATGAACTACTTAGGGACTATGATTAAGCTAAGTGGTTTACTTTGTAACGTAAGATAAGTAGATTGAGGCACTTTCTCACTCTTAAGTGGGGGAATGTTATTCTTGTAGGAGATATTATTATGAGAGATAATTGACCGCGCATATTCTATAGCCTGCACAGCTACTAAATAACGTTTCGTAGCTGTGCAGGCTCCAATGTTTTAGTAAATCAACTACAGCGGAAGCTAATAAGTCTGCTAGTGGATTGGCCCGTCTCAAAGACCGATATAATACTAAGAGCGCTTACGCACTACGTCCGATCCGGACCCGATCAGTATCCGTGAAAAGACGGTCCGGCGTGGTCGTAGAACAATTTGTATGGTAGCTTACTCACTACACCCGATTTCCATCATCCGATTTCCCTCCGTCAGACGAGTACCTCCATTTCGCTGGCCATGGTATTATTTGTACGAACAGTTGCGCACTATGTCCGAACCGAATCCGAGCTGCGTCCGAGAAAAGAGGTAGAGGGGCCGGGGGCGGTGGGTGACGTGACTCGGCCCTGTTAGTATTTAGTTGGATTTACTACAAAAAATGTTACACTTTAAAACAATGTAACAATTTAATTGGACAAGGATAAGGAACCATGGCTGGGATGGATGGCAATTTAAATCGTTCTTAAGACTTAAGAAGTTAATTTTTAGTTAACACGGTAACACTGATAAACACGATGAAAGTATAAGACATAAGAGTACAGGAAAGTCAAAAAAACGAAGGATGGATTGTGTGAACCAGTGTGAAGTCATATCATCTGTATGTCTAGAAAGGAGGTAATCATGGATTTGGATTGGAGTTCGGTCCGAGTTTTCTCGGACAGTATTTTGACGGATTCGGATCGGACGTAGTGCACCACCGCTCTAAGGGTACGTAGTCCGGAGACAAAATGAATCATATATCCTTTTCTAAAGTCCAATCTATGACTATTTCATAATTAATCAATATCGGTTGAGTGGTTTAGGTGTGAAAACGTAACAACTTAACATACAGAGTTACTTTCGAATTTATAATATTAATATGAATTCTCTCTTTGTGTAATGTATGTATATTACTTATAGGTAACTAAAATCTACGTGATCGAGTGCTGTAAGGGTGCTACCACACCAATCCATCGATTGTCGAACGATGCAATGGATCGATGGTAGAATTTATGTGTCGACGTCGATCGATAGTTTCTACTTCTACCATGGATGCCATCCATCGAAGTTGATCAATTGGTGTGGTAACACCCTTAGACAAACAGACAATGGACTTCTTTCGACATTAATATTAATAGAAATCGAGGTAATCGGACTCCATCTGTCTTCAATGTTTCCAACTGGATTAATCATTGAAGTCAGTTGTAAGTGTAAATTTCTAGGAGTTGTTGGATCTAAATATACCATTTACTATGAAATTTTGATATCCAAAATCAGAATGGTTGTCGGGCTTTTGACTGTCTGAAATTACTGCCACAAACGTCCGACAATGACATCTATCAAAACATTTTTCTAATAAGTTTTCTGAAGTTCAAGTAGATCTATACTTAATATTATAAAGCTGAAAAGTTTGTTTGTTTGGTTGAACGCGGTAATCTCAGGAACTACTGGTAAGAATTGAAAAACTCTTTTAGTGTTGGGTAGCCCATTTATCGAAGATATAGGCACATCACGCAGGTATATAACATCACTCTACGACGGAGCATTAATGAAGTATGTGACACAGAAGAAGTTAAGTGGGTCAGCTAGTATTGAATAAATATTAATGGTCTCTAAACTGACACCTACGAAGACTGCTTTAGATCCATTTAAGAATGTGACTGTCTCATTTCATATCGTTCAAGTCGTGCGTCCGATGGGATTACTCCCTATTTATAACCCCTCTAAAGGGGTAATTTAAAAATGTTTTTTTTTTGTTTTTCATTACCTCTAGTTATTTATTTCATGTCCAAAGGAACTTTTGAGTCATGCTTTGCAGCGGTCTACATGCCCATAACTGAATAAATGGTTTTCATGAAAATTTACCTTTTTATATATTTTTTAATTTGAGATGGTTTTGCTGTTGACTCTAGCATAGGTCATAGACGTCAGAGATAAAGTCGACAATGAAGCGAGCTTACCCGGAAGAACCTGGTATATTTCATTAATTCTTTACACATATATATATCTACTCATGCAGCCACTATTGCAAACACGGTGTACTCTAGATTAACATGACATTCTGATTACCTGATAAGGGGAAACGGCGAAACGATACACATAAAAAGTACCCAAACATCTGAGTGGAACAATTTTTATACCCCACCCTTTATGGCATCGCTCACATAAAAAACTCAGCTGTAACCATAAGGAAAACAATTACACGAAAAGTGATAAAAAACACGTCTTTTAAAATTGTTATCTTATTTCTTTTCTCAATTATTATTTCTATTTCTTGAGTTTATATCTTTACGACACTAATTTAGATTTTAAAAACACGAGATGACCAATACCAGACGAGATTTAAAAACTACACAGCTGCACTGTGGTACAACAAAGAATAATTTATTTTTGTGTTATTTTTAACCTAAACATTGAATCGTAGGGGTAGGGAATTTGGCCTGTTGCGGCGGTTAGGGCGAAGGCCTTGCCTTTCCCTCGCGCGACCCGCCTCCTCCTTTGCTAGCATTACTGCTTCGCAGAAGGAGGTGACCGCTTCCCAAGCCTCCTCACTCCGGACCATGGATTCAACCAGGGCCGGACGCGAGAGGTCGCCGCCACCGATCGCTTCGACGAGGACATGGCGGTGCTCCGCCCAAGCAGGGCGTGTCCTCCCGCTTAATCCGAAACAGGTACCTCCCGAAACAGCCGTGTCCAGTGAGTACCTGCGTCAGGCGGAAGGTAAGGAAGCCGTGGCGCCTCTCCAGCCACTCCTCAAAGAGGGGCCTTACCGCCGCAATAGTCGCGTGCCCAGCGCTGGGTCGCGATAGTCGCTGTCTCCATACCGCCATGGTATCCTGCCGGAGTTCCGTCCGCCGCGCTGCAATTTGCTGCGGCAGCGGCGTCTCACCCCGACAGAGCGCCTCCACGCGCCACGCGTAGACGTGCGCGAGGGCTCTTGCCTCCAGATCCCATGGCGGTAATCCGGCAAGGAGGCTCGCCGCCTCGCCGGAGACCGTGCGGTATCCCCGGGCCAGCCGGATGGCCATGACCCTTTGGGACGAATTTGTATTGAGTTGGCGGGCTGGTCGCCCCTTCAGTGTGAGTGCCCACCCCATAAAGGGCCATGGACCGCACGATCCCCGCATAAAGCCTCCGGCAGGAGGCATTTGGACCCCCTAGATTGGTCAGGAGCTGCTTGAAGGCAGCCCCGGCCCGCTCCAGTCTGGGAACCAAACGTCGGAAGTGCTCCTCGAAGTTCCACCGGCTGTCGAGAACGAGTCGAGAGAAGGAGTCGCAGGGCGATCCCCGGCCACCGTAGGCGCGGGCGGGATCTGGTGATCGGACAGCGAGCCGTCCTCAGGCCCGCGTCTATGGTGGTACCAGGTCCGGGTCGATGGCGCGTTGTGTTTCACGCGCGCCTCAAAGAGATGTCAGCATAGAAGACGGGCCAAATCCTGCCAGGGTTGCGGAATTTGTTCGAAAGAGTCACCGCGGCCTTGGATCGAAAAGCGCTTTAGAAGGAACACGTATGGGTTTTAGCCCGTAAGAGTCTGACACGCCCTTCCGCTACACCCAAAGCGGAAGAAGTCATATGATGATAGACCATCCTTAAAAAAAACGGAGTAGGAAGCAGTCGTAGGTAAATAAGTTGACTACATAAAGTTTAAGTAGATAAATTGTACTTTTCGTCACTGTCTTTCGTTCAATCTTCGGGATACTATCTCATGTAATAAATCTTCAATACGGTTTTACGAAAGAAGCATAGATTTAGGGATAGTAAAAATCTTATCTTCGTTTTATCGAAATCACTTTAGGCGAGAACGTTTTTTTATTGACATGTCGCTTTTTAAGACCTTTCTATAGTTTTGTACATTGACGATGCATGCATAATGAGATCCATGTATTTATGGCGAGCTAATAAATTCACTCCAAGCACTTTTTCATCGAAAATCCGAACCTTAAACACATTTTTAAGAAACTAAGTCTAATAGTAAAACTTAGATAAATCTACCTCAAAATCATCGAAATTCGCTAAAACGATGAAGATTTCCCACAAAAGACCATTTTCCTTAAATCATAGTTGACGCAGCTAAAATCTGTTGAAGGCACAGTCGAAGTACAATAGTCGGAAAGTAATAAATTCGACCGGCATGACGCTGGGACGATATGAGATGAATTCTTAAAGAAATTGTATACTACCGACACAAAACTAGAACTCGCAGAAATGTCAACTTTATTGAAATGACTACTAAGTTCAATTTAAAAAGACGGTAAACTATTTTAGGTGCAAATAAATCTGAACTATTTTGAAAAGGAATAAGGTTCTTAATCCCATATCACGAAGAATGTATAGTGACTGATGGTCAAATACACAAACAGTGCGGAGCGTTAATATTGCACAACATTTCGTTTAAGAAAGACACGCAAGTATGAACGACAGAGACAACACGCTACAATAGCGAAACTTTTTCTTACGAGCATTTACACACACAACTCAGTATTTTATTCAAACTCTCAAGTCTTTATTCTTGGAAATGAATGAACTGATTTGAATGAATTAAAAAAAAATCGTGATAACTGTAGGCAAGATAACTGAGCCTAAATAGTAAGTTACGAACTTTTTTCGAAGAAGAGCGTGATTTTCAACTTTGTATTGATCATTTTAAATTGCACTCCCTTCGTTTTCACAAATTTGCTCAAAAAAATGCATTTGCGAAGCCTGTATACATAGTTCGAAAGTTAAAAATTAAGCACCATACAATGGAACGTGCGGTTAAATTGGTACTCTCATCTAAGTACCTATTATACCGCACTCCTCGTTGTACAGCGCCGTGCGTATCCTATACTTTTTTTTTTTAAATTTCCATGAAAAAATATAAGAATTCCGAATTCCACCAAGAAGTTTCACATTACTACAATAAATAAGCTGAATGATCAAACCTCCTTGGAAACGCTTTTGCTCAATACGTTTGTCTCATTTTAATACTAATGAGAAAATGAGGCGAAAGATGTAGTTCTAATTTTCACCACGCACACGTGGCGCCATTCGCAAATACGCGCTGTGTTGAAAATAACTATTGTACACGAAAAATAGTTACACAACTGTTTATGCAATCTTCATTCTTGTGAAGTTCAAGTTCCATTAAAATCGTTTCCAAGAATGAGAACTTGCAAGTTATATGACTAAACTCGTAATGTCATATTTATGACCGTGAAGATAAGTAGTTATTTAAGTTTTTTTTAGAACTGAAATAAATATTGCGAAGGTTTTTTCGTCATATCCAACAATAAGTTACGTGCTTGGACTATAAATACCTCTTCCTTCCGTGTCCCTTTTTGGTAGCGCTTCAGACAAAGGGATAATACTCACACGTCTGGACAAAGTGACAATGTATGTAGGTATAAGATAACATAGATTAGTTACATATAGTGCACAGAAAGACTGGCAAAGCTAATTGCTGAAAACAATCCAAAACTCATTGTTTTAAAGCTAAATGGGGCTTTTAAATCGCAACCTCGTTCGACAAGAACTACTTAAATCCCTACAAGGTGCCCCACCATACGCGAAAATCGTTTTGGGAATATTTTGACTGTGGTGACAGCTAAGAAGTAGAATGTTCAGCCGGAGTCGCCTGTGTTCGTTAAGTCAAGAATATGCATAGGTTACTTCTATGTAACCGCGTTCCATCGTCGACCACATTATCGCCTACCATCAGGTGAGATAGTGGTCAAACCTATTTATAACAAAAATAAGATTAAGTTATGCCATCAAGAGCCTGCCAGGGTTGCGGAATTTGTTCGAAAGAGTCACCGCGGCCCTGGAACGCAAAGGGCTTTAAGAGGAACACGGATGGGTTTTAGTCAGTAAGAGTCTGACACGCCCTGCTCCACCCAGAGCGGAAGGAGTCATTCGATGATTACCTTGTATTGATGGGACGTTGACTTACATAAACGTTTACTGCTAAGCTTCCAACCACTAACAAATAGTTCTACAAATCACTACTAACAAACAGTTCTACAAATCACTACACCTCGTAGCCGACTTTGATAGACGCAGTGTGTTACGAGATTGTTATTACCAGACAAGAGAACACCATTTCTCATGCTCCGTGTCACAATGTCTTTGTCATAAGTGAAGAGTAGCTTACTGCCAAGACGCTCTAACCATTATACATATTAGGGGTTCCTTTTCACCAAAGATGTGCGAAGTAGAAGGATGCGTAGAGAAGCTGTGAAATTGTGTGTCGCTGAGTAGTGCGCACACATTTCAATATATTTCTCACACAATTTTCTCGCTCGCCTCCCGAGCATACTTTCCTCGTGCAATCCCTTGCAAAAGGCAAGAGACATCCCTTTTTTACCTGTGGCTAATCAAATAACTCCTTCCGCTCTGGGTGGAGCGGAAGGGAGTGTCAGACTCTTACTGACTAAAACCCATCCATGTTCCTCGAAATGCTCTTTGCGTTCCAGGGCCGCGGTGACTCTTTCGAACAAACTCGGCAACAAGAGGCAGCCCTTAAATCTCGCAAAAGGCAAAGAATCGGCCCTTACATAGAAACATTTAAATATTTACTAATAATCTTAAGAAACATACTAACAAAATCAAATATACTAAGTTACAAGTTCATACCCCTCGCACATATCTCTTGCGTTTTGCTCATACAAATACCTAGCTCATCATCATCATATCAGCCGAAAAACCTCCACTGCTGAAAATAGGCCTCCTTTAAGTGTCGCCACAACAACCGGTCCTGTGGGTCTGGCATCCATCGGCTACCCGCGACCCTCACCAGGTCATCGATCCACCTTGTGGGAGGCCTTCCAACGCTACGTCTTCCGGTACGCGGTCGCCACTCTAGAACTTTTCGGCCCCATCGACCATCTGTTCTGCGAGAAACACCTAGCTTAAGCCCTTTTCCACCAAAGCTAAGCCAAACTAAGAAAATGAAGGAATGCCATTAGAGTTTTTTTCTTCGCGCATCACTTACCTACCACGCACATCATTGTTGGATAAGCACCCTATACTTTATAATCTTCCCGTCATGTTACAAGCTGGGTCAATAGGTCAGGTTAGTAGCACTGAGCTACCGGCCTATTACCTTAATTAATAATGAAATAATAACTAACGCCACGAGAATTAATTACTTACTGTTATTATATGCTGCACTTGCAATGTTTGTGTGACATGGCATCAAGGAGGAGAGACAGTGTGATTTGTGTAATTTGGAAATTTATTTAAGTGAGGTTCTTAATAGAGAATAAAGTTTGTAAGTAAATTAGGCTTTAAATTAACGCCTGCATTTGTTACTTCGGGCGCTTTGTACTCAAATATATGTATGTTTAATTTTACGGATGGAGTACACATTGTCATCAAGAATCCGTTGTGAAAAATACATAGTTCTGTATAGTTCCATCTCTCTCTCACAACGGAACTTGATGGCGTTGGGGCATCATAGTAGGGGAGCTCATCATCATTTTATTCTACGACATAGGCCCCTAAGCGTTGCCACAACGACCAGTCCTGAGCGTCTCTTATCCAATAGACGACCGCGGCCTTCTCCTATTCATTGGTCCATCTAGGGTGGCCTTCAAACTGTGCGTCTTCCAGTTCGTGGTCGTCAGCCCATATTATCTATTAAGAACCTCGTTTTTAAAGCAAAATATGTATGTTTTACTAGCGAACCGCCCCGGCTTCGCACGGGTGCAATGCTGATACTAAGTACCGCCGCAACCGATATGTCCCTACATTTTAAATCTGCAATATCTTCGAAAATATTCATTTAAATTACATGCTGTAAAGAGACATATTAATCTATATTAAATGCACAATGTTTTAAGGTACTTAATTGGATTAGGAATAATGCTGTATTGCTTAAAATCGCTTCGTAAATAAGCCATTATTTCTCGTAAAAAGTAAAGGATAAAAAATGGTTATTACGGGTTATCCCTAAGAGATAGACATATACCATCGCAGACTTTTTTGTAGACTTTTTTAAAGTGTACAATATTGTAGCACATTCTTTTGATCTATTTCGTAGGGTTCAGCCAGCGTTTGCAATGTAAGCGCAAAAAATGTGTTTATTTACGACATCACATTAGAAACTTCTAAAATTATCAGTGTTTCTCTACTATATTATACATTTATTATACATATAAACCTTCCTCTTGAATCATTCTATCTATTTCCGTTACGTAGTTTTAAAGATCTAAGCATCTAAGGGACAGACAGCGGGAAGCGACTTTGTTTTATACTATGTAGTGATGTAGTGATAATGAAGCTGTTTAAGTTACACAACACAACTAATATTCGATCATCCTACACAAACTTCGCATAAGACAATACAAACTTCAAAACACTTTATCTTTTTGCGGATAAAAAAGAGCCTTTTCTTCGAAACATTTCGTATTCAGTAAGTATAAGCTTCTTAATCCCACACGATATAACTCACAAGTCATATATGTACATAAATTAAGTACTACGATATACATAGGTTTATATACGTTGGAAGGTTCGAGGAAACTCGAATATTCGTTTCCGTCTTACTATAAAGTAATACCACTATTTCATTTTATTTCGTTCAGTACACGTATACGTATTTGACTATCCTTTAAAGATATTAAATTCTTTCGAATGGTTCTTTTTCGTGTGTTATTAAATTTTTATGGTAAATCTGTGCTTAACTTTATCTTATTTTAAATCTAGCTGACCATTCGTAATTCTGTTTATTAATACCAAAATCCCAAAAAAATAACAGTTATTCCCGAATTTTCCAAAAATCTTTTCTTAAAACACTTATTTTGACGATCACGACATTTTGAATAGCCGTTCTCTGATGGCCCTTACGAATCGCGTTTACTTTTTATTTAAATACAGGTTACCTCTATAAAATATTAGTATTGAATAGATAATATAATCAAAATATATATTCTTTGCTCAAAGAATTAGCATTGCCATTCAACGTGGCAATGCTGCCAGTTCAAAGTGCATTTTTTTGTATGTTCATGTGTATATAGTTAGGTTTAGTAGTTTTACAGTTTAAATAAATAGTTTTAAGTGATGTACAATAATTGTAATTTTTAAAACTCAATAAATTTGTTATGATCAAAATTATAATAAAAGCACACCAGCAACAACGCCATTTTAATTTAAATACGGAGCATTGTTGCTAACGCAAACATAACCAAATAAACTTGGTCTCATCTTATGTGAATTTTATTTCTTGCTCTGTTTTTTTCCGAGGCAAAACAAGCTGAAAATATCATTGCTCTCTATTCTACAAAGCTCTCAGTTGTGCTATTGTCGGTAAAGCTCTTACAAAATTTACACACACTGTGAACTAGACATTATTCTAAAACGTTTTTTAAAATAAATGCAATGTCTGATACGAAGTTCTAGTAGGTATGCACAAAATAACTTAAAAGACAACAACTCAACATTTCGATTTTTAAACATATTTAATATTACTGGCTTTTTTTATTGGAAATCATCGAATGACCCCTTTCGCTCTGGGCAAAGTGGAAGGGCGTGTCTGAATCTTACTGACTAAAACCCACACGTGTTCCTCCAAATGCCCTTTGCGTTCCAGGGCCTCGGTAACACTTTCGAACAAATTCCGCTACCCTAGCAGAATTCTGCAACCCTGACAGTAATATTACTACCAGGATGGATTGATGGCAACAGGCTCGCCCCCTCTATTATATGGGACTTTAACATAATTGGTGAAATGTGTATACACGAGTACTATAAGAACACGTCTGCCAAACCAGTCGGGGAGTACAGTTGTGATGTTATTATGTTATGATATGTTAAATAAAGGATAAATATCCTTTTGTAAGTGCACATTATGATGGTGTAAATTCCAGAATGAGCTACTAGGTGAAGCACATAGTAATTTAAAGTTTTAAAGTTAGTTAAAACTCTCGAGTTTAATATCAGTCAAACGTGCAATTCAAGTACCTTAGAGAACGATCTTGTAACAGAAGTAGTATTTATCCAGTTGTAGCAACGATTTCTGAACAAAACTCACTTTAACAATACTGGAAATAGCATACACTTTTATACGAAATCAGTTTTACAACCAAATAATAGAGCTCACATCGCGAAACTATCGATTTTCTTGCGCTTGAAGAAACGTCTAAACGACTGTGCGAAGATTAATGGATCGTATTTATTTTCGAACCAATCTAAGTGGAAGGGTGAAAGGGACAATTTAAAGGACTAATAACGAATTGAGGGTGTACTTAAAAAGGTCGATTTGGACTGAAACTTTTTACTGCGGTGATAAATGGGTAGGTAACTTTTTTATTTATACGTATTTGAGGAGAAAACAAATTCTCTCGGCATTGTTTTTTAATGTTGCCATCATCACATCGACTATAAAAGCTCACCATTATTCATGGGTTTTCATCGGAACGGTCAATCTCAAACGGAAAGGTTGGGATGGGTATGGGTAGAAAGAAGAGCGGGAAAAGAGATTGCTGTTATCAATAGAGTTGACTTTCCTCGTCACCGATTGCAGTTGTTTTTAGCAGAAAGATACTATTGGCTGAAAATTCCGCCACTATTAGTGATAACCACTTATTGAGATAGGTGGCATATTTTTCGAACTACACAGAACGATTCAGATTCAAATCATATTTATTTGTTTTAGGAGGTCATACCCATACCATTCATCATCGGATATTGTAATAATATTCCTTTGGATGCTTTCCAAAATATTTTCAGGGAAAGAAATCTACACACATGGTATGTATAAGGAATTATATGTATAAATAGATTTCTTTGGTCTAGTAAAGAAAGGATTCATGTTGTTTTGCCAAGTTACGGCATAGAAAAGGTGAAAAACGTCTCGGAAGATGGATTGCAGGTAATATTGCCCACGCAGTGGGAAATGTCGGTGCGATTATATTAACGATGTGTAGGAACGTGTGGCTTAACCTGACAACTGGAAATAGAGGCTGCGAAGTGCATGTATTCTGTTTCAGGTAAGATGAGTTCTAATACGTGAAACACTAATAATATCAGCTTTAAATAAATACCATTGCTTATTTATGTTTGAAAACTTGGTTTGTTCAACGACTGCATTGACGCGTACAATGCGTACATGTTGTATTGCCAAGTAAAGATCACTTTTTAGGAGCTTTTTGCAATAAACTTGCGAAAAAAAACGAAATTTGAATAAAGAAGAACTATTCCATTCTTCTTAATTCAAATTTCGTTTTTTTTTTGTTAGAAATAAAATGCCTAATAATTAATAACAGGAAAAGTGCCAAAAACACTGGTTGCATTGCCAGTGTTTTTGGCACTTTTTGATACGTACGAGTTTTATCTTTCTTTTTCTAGATAACAAAACGTTACTAATCATTGTGTTTACATTGTTTTGTTTGCAGTTACAGATAGTATCTGCAAACTACGTAATGTCAATTCCATTAATGATTCTGGTTTGAAATTGAATCAGATTACAGTATTAGGCACTTGTTGAAACGTGCCAAACAGTGTTCGACAAATTGCATAACTCATTTGAAGCTCATGTTGGCAACATTTAGACAGGACAGGATCTGTAGACAAGTCGTATAAATATTTATGGACTTGGTTAAATGAAGAGACTAGATGACAATAAGAAAGATGCAGAAAAAAGTAGGTGCCTCTGTCAAGTATTTCTATCAAACTTGAAGATAAATCTGCAAGCTTCTGAAAGAGTAACAGACAGGTAAAAATTTGTAACCTGTTAAGAGGTATAAGTGTACCACCTAATGTTTATAAATCTTTCTAGTCTTTTCCCAAATAAATTGGGGTTGACTTCCAGTCTAACATGTTGCAGCTGAGTTAGGCACCCAGTTACTGAGTGTGGACCTCCAAAACCCAGTAACTGTGTAACAAGATATCACTTGGCAGGCCAGGTGTCAAATTATCTGGCTCAGGAATTACTGCAACGATTATCAAAAATCTTAACGTAACAACCGGAACCAACAGCTTCACGTGCGTTTCGTTATGGATGTTCACCCATCAACGGACTGACCTCAGCAAGCGCTGCTTAACCTCGAGGACCAACCTGAACAGATGCTATTATCTAGCCATGAGCTCCACGAGGTGTAAGGTTATTAAAAGGTAGTTAAAGAATTGCGAGGCCGAGTGCCTCAAGTTCTTTATCACAGTCATAAAGATGTGCAATAAAGTACTTTGCAACAACAAACTTTCGATGGTACGTACTTCGAAGAGCCGTACTGTAAGGTTTACGGTTTATCGAAATTTTAAACTTCGAAGTTCCGTGAAACAGTCGCTATATTCGTATTCGATTTGTCTATAGGAGATAAATACCTATTAATTTAATTAGAACTAAAGTAATATACTGCCGTGATGATAGAATCAAATCAAGCGTCAAAATCAAAAATCATTTATTCAAATTACGTTGTAGCCAGCACTTTTTGAAGGCAAATTTTATAAAAAAACAGTCTCCGAAAACGCCCGCCCGTCACCACTTCCTATTGTTTTAGCTGGGAAGAAGAAGTGGCGCAACAAACTCCCCAGCAACACATCTATCTATAAAGTTTTAAGAACTTAAGCTTATACAATAGTATGCTTGTTTGTCCGAACTATTTCAACAAAAACTGGACATCTCTGCTTTCACTAAGAATGCAAATAACGTGTCCTTTAAGGCAAAAGCATCACATACAAACAATGAAACTGCAGTACCATTCGGTTCCATTACAGACACAACCTAAATGCAACATACAAAGTCACTAAAATTCCTAAACTTTTCACTAAAACATTTTATCTCCATTTTATTGTCAAGTTACAATGAAACGGAATCGTAAACTGTTGGAACTGATTCTCAGATGGAGATATAACAATAAATCTTGGATAATATTTATGTAGTAAATAGGTCATGGGGGATTTAGGTCGTTTATCCTCTTACAGGATTTTCATGAGGCCTTCGAGACATTACCACAGATTAAGGGAGCGACTGAGCTAAACAAAACTGCTATCTCTTTCTATAAGGTAACGTATGAAGGAGAGGGAACAACTTCAGAGCTATTAATTCTTGTTCATACTATTATTATAAATGTGACAGTATGTTTGTTAATCAATCACATCTCAACAGGTGAATGTATTTCGAGGACATTTGGAACAGCCGGTCGATTCTGTAAACATATCGAAGTGAAGGCTTGGGTGAAGTGATCACGAGGTGAGCTGTCAATCCATATAATCAAGATGGAATGACAGCTCACCTCGTGATCACCTCACCTAAGCGTTCTCTCCGACATGTTTACAGAATCGACCGGCTGGAGTAGACTATAGCCTGGATTAGAACAACCGGTCTTTTCTGTCAACATAATACAATATAAACTTATTTGGAGTTTTTGGGGTCGCAATGCAGGTTACTCTTTTCTTCCGGTAGTTAGTTCCTGATTTCGACTGACACGCGCGCAAAACCACTGACAAATGCTAGTATAACAAGTGTTAGAGCTTATTATAATAAGTGTTCGATACGAAACAACGTAAACAAAAGCAGCGCAAAGAAAAAGCAACGTTAAAGCTTCTATAGAAAGAATATACCAATATTTCATTTTATTCGTTATAAAGGTCAAATTACCAACATTTGTCGGTTAGTGGGCTAAGAATAAGGCTTAGTACATAACATTAAGATTTTATGTCAACGACAGTCTGCTAGACTTCTGGGCTCCAATAAACACCATCGTGAAATAAAGCTTTATTGACTCTGAAGACTCCGTCCAAAGATAAATGAAGAAAATACGAGTTTTTACTCTGTTATAATTCAGTTCAAAGTGATTGGGAACGAGATTTTTTTGGAACAGATCGTTCAACGGATTCTTTTTCTTATACGTTCTGAAAAATAGGTCTCAGAATAGTCGTTTAACTTTAGATGTAGTCAATCTATATAGACCAATGCGGAGATTTAGTTTTGGCAAGTTGAGATGTACATACTGTATATATAAAGAAACGTACATATATATTTCTTTCATAGTTGTCAACTAAGTATCTGTTGAAAAGCAATCAATCATTTAGTTCACTCAATTCGTTTATTACAATCCAATAATATATTAGCGCTCCATTACCTTTAAACAAGAAGGGAAGGAACAACAATGATAAATGATATTTATTTTGCAAGTAGGTTAAACATAACACTTTTACACGTCAATCTTTTTGGTCATTTTAAGCTAGATGAGGCCGGTGTTTCCTAGCTGACTACCCTGAGAAGAAACGCCGAAACAAACTCAGAGGTCAAAGTCTCTTTTAAAGTCCATAGTCTATGTACTGGTCAAGTCATTTGAGAACCATGTAGGTTAATGAAATCATTTGGCTAAGAATGGTAATACACATAATAATATGATACAATAAAATGGTACAGGTGCTTCTCTAAGCGTCAATAGGAAATAATAACTTCATTTATATGAGTTGACGAACACTCAATCCAGACTTATTAAGACCCAGTTCTTGATAATAAATATTCGCAAAATTCATTGCGACATATTTTCAGAAGCGCATTCTCTATCTGCTGTGATTGGTGAAGAATTCTCAACAATTAATCATATCAGAAAAATTATAGGCTAATTTAAATTTTTTAACTAAGTATCATACTTATCAGCAAAATAATATAAAATAACTAATTCTTATTAAAGAAGCCCAACAATAAAAACAGCAATCAGAATACAGCTAGAAAGTAAATTAAACTCCCAGATAAAACAGGTTACGGTAATAAGCAAATTAACTTTCATCGCTATTTGCAGTTTTATTCCAGCGCCGTTATTTTTCAGGCGACGCTTTATACAGCTTATAAAGCGCTGTATGAAACAAGAGAACGTTCTTTTCTACACTAGTGATTTCTTGCGACGGTCTTGTCCTGTTGGCAGGAATAGTTTTTTTTTAATGAAACCACTGACAAAAGATGTTTTTCTTATCATAGATAATAACAAGAAATAATAGAGTGCCTGTGCTACTAACTATAGTCGTATTATTATACTGTGGTTTTATAATGAGGTTTTATAATTGATTGTTTTTAAATGGTAAGCTTTCGTAAGGAAGGAAGACAGAATTATCATAAATTGATCTTACTGATCTGATTAAGGATAGAAAGACACACTATCGCTAAGTGTCCGTAGATGTTGTCTTGGTGATACAAAAATGAACGGTAGCTGTGGAAAAGTTAGTAACACGCTTTTTGAAGTGAAAACTTCTTTAAGCGCGTTGAGCACTTTTTGGGTGAACAAAAATCATGGAACTCGCGTCATTGTCACCGAACGCTTTAGCTTTCGCTTAATTTTTACTTCTATCGATAGTCCCCATAGACTGCACCGCATGTTTTTTTTTTTTTTGATATGGGTTTACTCTTGACTCTAGTCTAGGTTATAGATGACAGAGACAAAGTCGACGATGAAGCGAACCCTACAAACGCTGACGGATACCCTGTAATACAATTCATATTGTAATCTAATGGAAAACACCGGACCAACAACAATATTATTCAGATGTATTACAGATATTCAACACAGAAAACAAAACTCAAATAAAGTCTAATAATAAGTGACCCGAACATTTGCACTGCAGATACCCGAAGCCGGGTTTATTTAAAGCGGTGCTATTAACTATTGTCACCAATTTTGTTTAAATTGTGTTTGGCTATAATGTTTTTTTTCTACTCTGTTTGTTCGTTACGGGTATTTTTTTACGTCGCAACAGTTGAATGGATTTAGATGAAATAGGACACTTTTCATCCCGGAAATATGTCCCTTGGGAACTTTCGAATATTTATACGCCGATGACGGCTAGACATAGCGTTCATTAATAATTACAACATCTGTACCTAATCTACCTAGATTATCGTTTATGTATTCCATAAATACTTAACTAACTATATACACTAGAAATAATAATAAAATCTCCTAACTAAATAAACCCTAAAATATGGCGTCAAAAAATTCATCCGCATCGCTGTCGACTGGAAGTGTACCCAAAAGACTGGCGGCATTGCCACGTTGTATGGCAATGCTTATTCTTTGACCAAGAAATTCTTATTCTTTGTTTTTTATCTACCTATGTTCAACAGATAAAAAACATTTGTATTTGTATTTTGAAGCCGGTGGCAGAAGCCGATTCTAAATAAAACATCATCATATTAAACTGCCATTGCCGACTAACCATTGCTTTAACTCAGTAGCTCGCTAACCATCGCTACACGGTCCGGTGCGTGTCGTGTGGGTGTCAAATGGTTTGAAATTTTGTTTTCAGAAAATGCCATTTTCATCAACATATTTTACTCAAAATTAGAAATGTAGAAATCATTTTCTATATCTAACTTATCTAATACCTTTAATCGAGTAATTCTTTTATATATGTATATATATATAATCTGAATCTCGGAAACGGCTCCAACGATTTTCATGAACTTTAGAATACAGCGGGTTTCGGGGGCGATAAGTCGATCTAGCTAGGTTTCATTTTTAGAAAACGTTTACTTAAAAAAGAAACCGAGCAATGCTCGGTCATCCAGGTACTATTGATGATATAGTATTTATACCTCACCGTCTTTAAATATAGATCCTGGACGTAAATGAAGGTACTGCGACATCGAAGCAGATAGACAGACAGCCCTCATTATTAATGCATAGTTCTAAATTACTCTCAGTCCACAGGCCGAAACGAGGTTGAATTTTAAAGTCAGCAGTCGATGTTACTTTACACGATTTACTAAATAACTTTTAATGATATTTGTGTCAACTCGTGTTTGTAGGTCTCAAAAATGAATGGCTTAAATTGACTACCAATGTAAATCGTCCGTATAATCAAATCAGAACGACAGTTCTATGAAATAGCTATAACACGCCAAATTAGCGTAGTACTAATGTCAATAGGGATGTCGCCTGGGTTAAAAAATATGATTCTATTTATTCCGTCAGTTAGATTATCGAAAAATTTGGATAAGTATTTTTTATTATATCAAATCAATAAAAAATGTGAAGATAAAAACACATCAATGATAAGGAGCGGGGGCTTGTAACGTCACTTTCCAGTTAAAAGTGTACTGGAAAGTGACGTCACACGAGTTTTCAACACACTGTATCGTCTTCATTTTTTGTTTACGTGACAAAAGAAAAAATACATCTATTTGACGGACTTATTTATAGTTTTTAGTCAAATACTCTATTTCAGCAATTTTTCTTTTTTCACTTGTGTGTGGCAAACTAGAAAAAAAACTGCCTTGTTGTGTCTAATATTACTCGCAAGGGGTACTGCTGGCCAGGGTTGTGAAATGGTTCGAAAGAGTTACCGCGGCTCTGGAACGCAAAGGGCATTTGGAGGAACATAGATGTAGTAAGATTCTGATAGTTCCTTCCACTACGCCCAGAGCAAAAAGAGTCATATTAAAACGCAACTGGCGAAATGTGGGGTGTACCTCAGGTACACCAGTTTAACCTTTCAGGGAATATAGCGTCAAGTTATGTATGTATACAATTGCATATTATAAATAAAAACCTGTTTCATCTCAAGATATTATTGCGAGATCAAATAAAATTGATGGTAAGAAACCCTAAAGAAGTAATTAATGTTACAGTCTAATTTCAACTGCGTGTGTTAAAATATATGGCTCGTCGAGTTAGAATTATAGGCGTATTAACCTTTTGGATTTATTACCGCAGTAGTTCAGTGTATTTTAAGATTTATCAAGATTGAATTGATTGACTTGAGGAGAGGGATGGAAAGTAAGAAAAAGAGAATAAATTTTGAAAATGTATTAAAAACATGAAGTTTTACTTAACAGGCGTTTTACTTTGCTTCATTTATTTCATAAATACTGCTCTCAAGTTAGGTAGTGAGGAAACAGATTTGTCCTAGAACCATAAAAAAAAATCGCTTATGAACTAAAGGTCCTTCCTCTCACATGAGGAGTCCAGGATCCACGCCGTGGGAACAGAGTATGTGTTTCCTGATAACTACAACCTGGGAGTCTTGAAGTCAAGAGTGAATAGGTTACTTCTAGGCAAGCGTGCTCCATCCTCGACCATATCATCGCTTACCATCAGGTGAGATAGTGGTCAAACACAGGCATATCAATAGTTAAAAAAAAACATATTCGGCTGGTCATGGTATTCAGTGTGTAAAGTGCATAGCTACAAGTTACATAAAAATATTTCGAAGAGTGTACGACGCAGGTTAGGATAAGCATTTCACGTTACCTTGCCTTGTTGCATTATATCCGCCTATGCACCACTACTGTAAATATAGTTTAAATAAATAAATTACCTTTACCACACACGACACTCTATCCAGCCGAACATATTTTTGCACTTTAAACTGCGTATACTAAAAGTTTTGACAGCCAATTTTCTAAATCGCCATTTTGTAACGAACGGGGCCAACTTTTTATGACAGGTTACTAAATTGGGAAATTGTAGTTTTCCATGGACATAGAGCATACACTGAGCTATTTCGATGTCGGAAGTGGATACAAGTAAAAAAGTGAGAAAGAGATATAGCGATTTAGCTTGGGTTTCGTACGTCTCTTCAAAATTAGAGTGAACAGGCTTCTTCTGGGTAAGCTCGCTCCATTGTAGACTTTGTCTTTGTCATCTATGACCTAGACTAGAGTCAAGAGCAAACTAATCTCAAATAAAAAAAATAAAAATGGAACCTTGTTTTTTTTCTAACACTTTCTTTAACATTTTATTTTAATTTGTTAGAAAAAAAAGACTGTGTCATGTGTCATCTGAAATGTAGTGACTTATTGTAAGTATCAAACATACTTTTTTCATGATTTTAAAATTCGTACTTTTAGGACTTATACAACGTGTTCCTTTTGATATCCCATAACTCTAGCGTATCAATGAGACTATGTCAAATAATCACCAAAACAAAATAATTCTACAAAGTCACAATTATATAACAACCTCGCATTTTCTTAGCTTAAATATCAATGTTTGATTTGAATGAAAATTATTTACTCGGACTTTTCAATGAAACTTAGATACACACATCGAGTGTCTAGTGTTGTAGTTTTGGAACACTTATTCTAGGACTTTTTGTATTCCTTTTACTTATATAAGAAAAACCTTTGAGAAGTCTATGATTTGATCGATAAAATGATTCGTTCGGAATACTTTGTTGATCTGGTTGGAATCCGACTCGTACAAGGTCGTTTTTATTTTTCAAGAATTCTACTGGTCGATTCTGTAAACATGTCGAAGTGAAGGATTGGGTGAAGTGATCACGAGGTGAGCTGTCAATCCGTACAATCAAGATGTCACGTGATCATGGAGTGAGCTGTCTTTCCATCTTCACTTTACCCAAGCCTTCACTTCGACATGCTTACAGAATCGACCGGATGAATGTGCCCGTCACAAGCTTGTCACTAAGACAGTAGATCCTACAGATACAAATTGAAATAGCACAGTCGCTTTGTAGGTACCCTAAACGATCATCTACAAATGATCGTTTAGGGTATTACTCGGTTTATTATTTATGCCATAAAGCTTCATGCTAATGGCACCAAAAATGTAACGTGAATTTCTCGTCAGTGTACAAAATGCTTAATAAGTGTGTTAAAAAAAATTGAACCAAAAATAGCCCGACGTTGCGTGTTTGCCAGTTATTAAGCATAGGGCACACGAGCTTAGCGGAGAATGATTCCGAATACCGGATCACGTAATACAAATAGGCATAGTGCATGTAAATTGGGCACTAAATTTCCTTAAATTACATCCATTTTTTAACGATAACTGGTAATTTATTAATAAAAAATAATTGTATATTTATCAGTGTACTAGAAAACGACGTGACTAGGGTATCGAAACAGTTTGTTTTACGCGACTTGATCGTTTTTATGGCTGTTCCGGACATTATTGTATAGATTTTTTTAGCTATAAGAACTTTTTTCAGACGTTCTTTTGTTTGGTTTTGAAAACCGAGTTCCTTCTAATAGCTTACGCTTAGTGAAAATTATCATTATTTTAAGTACGGAAAACTATTTAGAGCAATTTTTTAGATTCACATACCTCGTTTGTTGTCATTTTGAACACACTTAAAAACTGACTTACCTGAAGCTATGCTTTGTACCAACTGCCCCAGAAGGAGGGTACTGATTTTATTACAAAGAAATCTCTAGAAGTAGACTCTTTAGGAAAAATGGTCGCCTTATTTACGTGTCTAGCATAACTTGACAACTACTTAATAGATAAACTTTGCAATAAATGACGAGATTGCTGGCGATAGTCCAAATACCTACATACTACTGAATCAATGTGTAATGTTGTTATCAACATCATTTTGCTGTCTGTACGCATGACATACGTACACATGGCTACAAAATACAGCATAAGCAGATTTCACTCTATAAAGGCTTTCCTTATAATGAGAGATCAGGTAACGCTGGAAATTTACAGCTGTGTGTACTATCGGATTCTGCACTTCCAAGGAAGAAAGTTGAATTTGGATATTTTATAAAATAATGTTTTATTCAAACATCAAGCTTGTACCTAAGACGCTTCTGTCGGGGAAGGAAAACATCGTAAGGAAAATTGGACTTAATATTCCAAAATCGTTTGTACGAGGAAGCTACAGAGATGATTAATGATCGTATCTTGTGTATGACAAGAGGTTCCTTTTTTATTGAGACAGTAACAAGATGATATTATTATTTTAGAACCTATAAACCATAAATAGAAAAAAAATCCGGACAAGTACGAGTCACACTCGCGCACCGATGGTTCCGATCGAGTCTTAAGATTGAAGGACAAACTTAACTTTTTTGTTGAAGAAAATACTCTCCCATACATCAATGTACGTCACGGATAATTCTGCAACCGAAAATATAAGTTTGTAATCACAAGAAATATTTTTATATTACTACAAAATAATTACCGAAACATAATTGGTCCTTCGAGCCGGATATGTTGTTGTAAATTCCCAATGTTCAGACTTTTTCCTGTACTTGTACTGTAAGATTTATCTTCTTGGCCAATTTCATGACGCTATGTCAACGAGAAGTAATCTATAGGTTTTGATTCCCTTGCGAGCGTCAAAACATTCGCAATGAACGGAGCTCAAACGGCCTATCTTTAGTTTGAGTTGACTTAAAAGTTTGATTTTTCACTGCTCCAAGGGGTAGCAGACCTGTATTTGATATTAATTTCAGATTGATTCCTCCACCCGTTAAAGTTCCCCCAAAAGTGTCTTGACAGACGGAAAGACGGACAAACTGACAGACGGACAGACGGACAGATGGACAGACTGACAGACAGACGGACAACGAAGTGATCCTAAAAGGGTTCCGTTTTTGCCGACTGAGGTACGGAACCCTAAAAAGAAAGAAGAAGTATGTTGTAGCGCCACGTATGATGCAAACCATAAAAACGAGAGAGCGACTTAAGCAGGTGAGACTCATTAAAAGATTGTTAAGATTGTTTGCTGGTACATATCCGGCTCGAAGGACCAATTATGTTTCGGTAGTTATTTTGTTAATAATTTCGAATCCAAAACTAATTCTAATCGTCCGTGTTTATCATTAAAACCATAAATTGTTATCAAGTTTAACCCAGAATTTTTTTATCTTATTTTAATATTAAATTTATTTATATCAAGCTCTTTCTTTGAAATAATCAAAGCAAGTCAGATTTCAACGAAAATAAATAGCGATACGGAAAACGACCAACCAATGATAATATTTTGTCTGCTTGTCCGTGGGGAAATAACAAGGATGCAAGAAACTCGAATATTTCATGAATTTAAGCAAACAGTTATTAACCAACTTCAAAAAAAGGAGGAGGTTCTCAATTCGGTTGTATGTGTTTTACCTCATAACTCCGTCGTCATTTAAACCGATTTGAAAAATTATTTTTTTATGTGAAATGATATAAGTACTTTCCAAATGGTCCTATAGAAATTTCATCAAAATTGGTTCTGTAGTTTGGTTTTAAAATCAAAATAGCTGGAAAAAGTATGTCATACATGGAAACGAAATTTCATTTTTTTTTCCTGAGACTTTCCAGTGGTGTGGTTAGGCACACATAAGCTTTATTTTTTATTTTTCATTTGCAGTGAACAACAAAAAATTAATAACTTTAATTTCGGAAGTCGGTGTTAAAATACGAAGAAACAACCAAAACCACCGACTTCCGAAATTAAAGTTATTTATTTCTTTACTTTGTAGTGTTTTTTTTTTATTTTGGATGTCGATTGTATTTTTTTGTCAATTAACTCACTATATTTATTTTGTGAGTATTGAATATTCATTCGACAATGAACAAACATGCACATGGGTATATGACGCTAAGGGGTGATAAAGGAAAAACGCATACAATTTGCTTCTGTGAAATATCACAGAGACACTTTAAAAAACGCAATATCCCTATGATTCTGATTATTTCAGCTTTGACCACTGGAAACGTGGTACTGGGCTGTGAAAACAAACTATGTATCTTATTCATACAGATAAGGTTTACTTAACTAATTTCGATTTAAAATATTGTTTATTTGTTATGCACCTTTCACAGTACAGTATTTTAACCCAAAATTTGACTGACAGAGAATGCCTTGTTGTATTACACACGCCCATGTGCCGCCTATGTAAAGTTTAAGTAAGAACAATAAATTAAAACAGGGCAAATGGGTTTTATTAGACGAAGAACGAATGACCATCAATGTCTTAGTACTCTCATATTGACAATTCTTTTTTAATTTTTTTTTTCATGGTTTAAAAATTTAAAATTCTCACAGGCCAGGTTTCTAACCTCCCATCCTTGTACTCGATATTCGGGCCCCTGAAACTGCAAGCGATAAACTTTCAGCTCAGAAACATAATTAAAATGTAGCTCCAATTTTATAGCACTGACTGCCCATTTAACAGTTGATAGTGCGACATTTAAAAATACGGCCGGTTGGCTCAAATCCCAATGGGAACGACTCCGCAACATTAAATAGAATTAAAGAACATTGTGAATGATTGCGCTGGAATCACTGCTCACTGAGTTTGGGAAAATGTTTGGGAAAGCCAAACGATTCTCATTAGTACACTAGCTGTTTCGGTTTCTTATTAAAATTATTTAACGTAAGAAGCATCAATTAACGTGTCTAAAAACAATTAACACAAGGGACATTAAAAAATTGCCTAATTGATACTTCTCGTATCGTTTTTCCGGGAGAAAATGTAACCTATATAGCCATCGACTTATGAACCTAAAGACCACCCTGGACCGCGCGTTTTTTATTGTCACAAACTGGCACGACATTGGCCGGTCTAGACCGAAGCAAATACTCCTAGCGGTAGGTAATCTTCGGGAGCGGTCGTGTACGCAGGACATTAAATAATAATAATAAAATAAACCATTTATTTTCAGGTTACAAAGACCCATAAATAAACTTAACCTATTTTACGACGCCATATTTTAGACTATTTTTAGTAAGTCAAGAGTTTTTATTAAGTGTAAATATAGTTATAGTTAGTTGCATATAAATAGATAATAATTTAAATAAATAAAATTTTATATTATAGTTAGAAAAAAATAAAAAGCTCTAAGTATGTATACTTAGGTTTATTATAAAAATATTTTTTTAAATTTGTTAGTAAATAATTAAAACTATGTTATACTCTATCCGTTTAGGTAGTTAACTAAAGGTAAACAATCTTGATGTGTCTTTTTACACAAATTCATATTAAACAAATAAACTACTTTTCAAACTTATGGTTCAATTGATTTAGTATTCGTTACTGTTGTATTTACTTTGGTTTTTACTTGCATTTTATTTTTAAACTGAGTTTTTAAGTAAAAAGTTACATCAAGATTGTTTACCTTTAGTTAACTACCTAAACGGATAGAGTATAGAATCATAAGTCTTTGTGCGTTCAGGTGGCACTTGTCCGCGAAAGCGGCGGAATACCACATCCTGACACCAAAAGCTTTCTTCCATCACCTGATGCAGGTAGCATGTTGGTACGCGCACCACAAACGCCTTAAAGTTGACGTTGCGATGCGTCTCTAACAGCTGCACTCTCGGCAAAAATCGTTTAAAAATGCCATGTTCTTGTATGATCAACGCGTATAAGCGAAAGTTCGTACGGCTCTATTTATAGTATTTAAATCTACGCCTAGGCATGTGTTAAACCAAAGTTGTATTAAACCTTTGTATCAGTGTTTTTTTTATTGGAATAAGGTACTTACAGAAATAACCTGCCAAAAACAAATCATTGTAATACTTTATAACGACCACTAAGTTAGAAGAAACTCGAAAATAGAATACTGCTGTACACGAGTCTCTTAAGAAACCACCTAATGGAACTAACTCGTTTAAGGACTAATTTCCGAAGTACGCAGGTTGAATAATACCTGACAAGTCAGAAATGGTTGAAATTGGCACAAGAAAAGAGAGGTCTATGCTCAGCAGTGGACGAAGTCGGGCTATGGATGATGATGATGATGATGAAGAAAAGGTTTGCATAAGTTAATGTAAAATATTTTTAATAAATTCATGCTGTTCCAGAAGTGCGTGTTCAAACTAAAGGGTGATGTGTAGCTGATATACATTAAGGAAAAAGAAATATTTTTTTTTTTTAAATCGACCGCAAAAATAAGGACTGAAAAGTTCCGAACTTTTCAAGCAGTTTGTTACAGTTGCTGGCATTTACTTTAGTTCAATCACAGATTCAATGTCACCAACTGCATCAGACTGCTTGAAAAGTGATTTCTTTGAAACTTTTTTGTCGTTTTTATAGTCGATTTTTGAAGTGAAAATTTCTTTAGGCGCGTTGAGCGTTTTTTGGTGAACAAAAATCATGGAACTCGCGTCATCGTCACCGAACGCTTTTGGTAAACAAAAATCATGGAACTCGCGTCATCGTCACCGAACGCTTTAGGTGAGCAAAAATCATGGAACTCGCGTCATCGTCACCGAACTCTTTTGGTGAACAAAAATCATGGAACTCGCGTCATCGTCACCGAACGCTTTAGCTTTCGCTTAGTTTTCACTTCTATCCGCATGTTTATTTTTTTTAATCTCATTTTTCTTGTTTTGCAATTTTTCTTAATGTAAATCAGTTACCCAGTAACACCATAACAATGACCACGCACTTTTGGAACACCCGGTATAAATAAATTAAATGATATACTTTAATCTCCCAAATAAATGCAAAAAACATTATCACATAACAAAGTATTGATGCTACGCTCGTCGTAAAAGTAAAAGATAATAACTAAAAAAGATAATAATACATTTGCGTACAAAAAAAAATACTGGCATTTCCCAAAGCTCGACTAAGTATGTTTGAAGCCGCTTTAAATCCTTTTTGTAGACTCAGACAATGAGATTACATCCTTAAAACGTTAACTTAACTTAAATCTTATTTGGGTATACATTTTTTTACACTATTAATGAGGAAAACGTTTCTACGTTTTTAATAGTTTTCGCGTATGAATAATATTGAATTTTAGTAATGTAGGTTATTCGTGTCAATTCGTTCATTGTGCGTACTGCTAAGGAGTGAAATTCCCCGCCGGAGTCTGTGTTTCCTGATAGCTACAACCTGAGGTCTTTAAAGCAAGTGTATTAAGGTTACTTCTAGGTCAGCATGCACCATCGTCAATCACATTATCGGTTGACAACTATATCACCACATTCTCACCTGATGTTGTGTTTTTTTTAAATATTTATAATAAGACTATAAATATTAAAAAAAAACAACAGTTATCCCGCAATATCTTATCACCATGAAACATTGTGTGTATACAGAAAAATGAACACATTTTGTAAAAGAAACAAAAATTTTAACATAAGTTAAGGCCTAAGCAAATTACTTTTCCGATTATAAATCTGTTCTAATAATTTTAATAAATGATTGTTGTATTGTAGAAATTATAATAATTATACTAACTGTTTGAAAACTTTGTACAGTTCTTGTTAAGCTTTGCGCGATAACAACTAGGGCATAAGTTATTTTTAAGTGACAGCTAAGTTATGCGCAATTAAAATTAATGGAAAACACATTCAGTTGTTTTTTTACTAAGCGAAAATTTTCTATGTTAAGTCTAAGGGTTGGGTTGTATCACACGTACCACAACTACGCCACAAGGACTACACTTTGGCGGGCAATAATTGCTATGAAAATGAATAGTTTTCCGCCCGTGTGGGCCATACCCACCACATCGCAGCCATAACGCAACCACAAGCGACACCACGCATTAGTGACCTCGAAAACAAAACGTTACGTCGACGCAATGGCACCGCGCGCCTATCTGTGTGCCTTTTAACGCTAACCACAACGTAACCATATCGCAACTACTAGTGACAACGGAACCAAATCGTCATTTTTACTTCAACGTAACTGCAAGAAGCTGCAGCAGCACTATGGACATGTAACCATTGCTTGACCTTTTTTGCCGCTGCGGTGTGGTGTGGTGATATGAATTCTCCCTAAAATGCCACAAACTTCAATTTCAGAAACTGTGTACAATAAATAATCTGCGTATTTAATTGACAAAACTAGGCGTATCACACGTCCTAAGCTGAAAGCATAAAGTGTGATTTTGGACGCGTTTGGTGCTCTACCTGGATTCAGGATTGAAGTCAGTACACTCCTGACTGATTGTATATATTATAAGTACGCTTCGGAACCGGAGAGTAATCGCCCGATTTTGAATGGGTTTGGAACTTATAAACAAAGTAATATTTATTTCCTAAACATACCCATTGAGGTCGATTAGAGTGATGAGTAGGATAATTTAATTAAATTAACCTGGAAAGCATAAGGTGTATCATTTATCTATCTAATACCTTTAAACGAGCATTCTTGTATATATGTATATAAACATATAATCTGATTGTCGGAAACGGCTCCAACGATTTTCATAAAATTTTGTATGCAGGGGGTTCCGGGGGCGATAAATCGATCTAACTAGGTTTCATTTTTAGAAAACGTTTACCAAAAAAAACAGAGCCAGGCTCGGTCATCTAGGTACTGATAGTAAAATATAAAACAACAGATAAATGACTTAAGTCCTGCCATTGATCCTTTCACAAAAATATAGATAGAGTAGAGCTTTTAAACGGCTTTACAAATACCATTTCCCTATTTTATTGAAATAGGCATTAAATCTGACAGCGTCAGGAGAGATTTAAAATATAGGATCGTTTAAAATAAATGGTTTCAAGTTGATATAGTAACGGTTCTACTGTATGAGTGTCGTAGTTACATAGATTTGTGAAAAAGTGAAGACTTCACTTTTGGTTCGTAAGGATAACTTTATGGTTGGCATTAAAGGACTAATGTATACTCGGAATTGATTTTAAAACCTGTCTGTTTTAAGGTGTAATTATTGAATTTAGAAAAGTTATTAAGACTTGCGTATGTTAAATGTGTTATATAATCCATAGGTTTTGTATATATTCCTAGAATAAAATAGTTCTTGCTCCCATTTATTACTGCCAATCAGCTTTAACTTTTTGTAAGGTAATTTAAAAGTTAGTTTTCACCTGCTGGCCCAACCTGTTAGGTTCTCCAGAGTAGTTAATTCCATCTATGAACAACAAAAATTCAGGGTAAAACAAAGTTAAAAATCGATGTGTCTAGTATTTCCGCACGAAAACATTTCTATGATAACTATGCCCTGATTCTCTATCTAGGATTGGCTCCAGACAAACTGCTCAACGAACAAAGTTCGGACACGAATTTTTTCTTCTTTTTAGCGCGTTAGAATAAAAGCTTGTTTTTATAATTTTTATTAATAACTAGCTACGCCCGCGTTAATGTCGAAAATTATCCCAAGGGAGCATACTCCCGGGATGAAAGTATCCTTTGTCTTATTCCAGACCATAATCTACCTCTGTGCCAAATTTCATCAAGATCCCTCCAGCCGTTTGCGCGAGAAGAAGTAACAAACATACACACACACACTCACAAACTTTCACCTTTATAATATATGTGTGAAGTGTGATTTATTTTAGAAATACATTTTAAACTCTATTAATTATTTCACTAGTAACCATTCCTTTATAAACCAAAATACAACCGCTTGCCATTAAAGCATATCAGAAACAATTTACAGAAATCATTACAGACATGGCTGTACCTTGGGCCGAACATTTCCGATCCCTCACGAAGTTGGCAAGTACATTAATTATATCGGCGAGGCAACCATGTTTAATTAATCTTTCTATCTCGCTGATCCGATGTCTAACTTGGCCGACCTTGGCTGTATATTATCTTGCTTTTTTTTCATAATTGAGGTCGTGGTTTGAAAAAGAAATGGGATCGGTAAATAAGATGTTCTATTCTATTCTATTTTTAATATATGGCAAACAAAGCCGATGTCGACTATTCTGCCAATGTTCCAAGTAAATTGGAGAAGCAAGTGTGCAATATTTTAATGATTAGGAGAAAACGACGATTGATGCAGAAAATAATTCGATTCTTCTATGGATACAGTTGATCAGGTACTTGATGTGTTAGTACGGGACTGAAACAAACATATAAGTGTTAAAACATTAATTACTTAAAATAAATATATATTATTGCATGCCACATCGATACAGATAATGATTTGGAGAGGGCTTATAGTTTTATGTTATTGTGGCGGATGAAAGTCATCAACGCCACAAGCAGGTCAGGAGAGGAAAATGTTAAAAGAGAGGGGAAATTAATTGGAAGAGGGATCTTAAATTTAGGGAGACGACTATATAAATCAAGAGGGGGGACGTTGTTTTGACATTCAAAAAATATATGGTCTAAAGTACCCTCTGCCAATCCGCACTAACAGAGGGAGGAGTCGCGTATGCGGATTTTATGAAGAAAGACAGGGGTACAGCAAAAACCTAAGCGGATTCTGCAGAGAACAGATACAACAGTTTTAGAGACCTTTCTGAAGCCATTGAACCATGGTTTTGAGTTTATAGTGGGTTGAACGGCATAGAAAAACCTTCCTCTCTTTTTGCTAGACTCATTCCACTGTTCCTGCCAGGAACACCGAAGATTCGTTTTCGGCAGAGACAGCAGGTCGTAACTTTGGTGGGTATTGTTTGAGAGATCAGCCGTTACGGATGTGCACGCATCTTTAGCCAGGGCATCAACACATTCGTTACCCTTAATACCACAATGGCTAGGTATCCAAACTAGCTGAACATCTTTTTGAAAGTTGGTACAGGATAGCAGAGACTTCTTAATTTCAAAAATAAGGGGATTGTGTAATTTGCTTTTAAAGGGATTTTGAGCTAACGCCTGCAAACAGCTAAGAGAATCTGTGAAAATAACAGCTTTCTCAATGTTAGCGTGCGACTCTATAAAACGGCAAGCTTCTAATGTAGCCACACACTCACCGGTAAATACGGAAGACTCTTTAGGACATTTAAACTGTAGAATAATTCTGGAGTTTTGGTAATAAACCGCTGCTCCAGTGTTATTGACGTCATTCAATTTCGAAGCGTCAGTGAAAAATAGTTGATAACCATTCCATCGCTCGCCCACCGCCGCATTGAAGGCCGAATTCGCTGCAGAGGACTTTTTGGATATACCAATATTATAGAAGATTTTTGGGGTAAAGCAAATAACTTCGTAGGTGAAGTTATAAAGAGGTAGTTTAGGACACTGGAAAATTGGGCAGTCAAAATTTTGGGATTGTCGAAACGATTTTAAAATTAATGGAATGTCTTTATTTCTCCAATAATTTGAGCTTCTGCATAAAGCATCTAGCTTATTTAGGCTTGTTATTAGAGGATGGGATGATCTGGAAATTAACCTGAACAAAAAGCGGGAGGCCAGATATTGCCGCCTTATGGCCAGAGGAGGTTCAGCGCACTCAACCTGCAATGCGTTAATGGGAGAGGACTTCATACAACCAGAGATGATCCGAAGACACTTGGCCTGAACCCTATCCAGCCCCGCCAAAGCACCTTTATTACACGGAATCAGGTGATATGTTCCATAGTCTAGAACGCTACGAACTAGTGCGTTGTATACTAGTTTCATGGTGTAGGGATGAGCCCCCCACCAAACACCCGCAAGAACTTTTAAAATTGAAATTACCCTTTCACATTTTTGAATCAGGAAATTTATGTGTTGTTTACCTGTTAATTTTGAATCCAAAAGAACGCCCAAAAACTTAACTTTATTCACTATAGGAATATTGTGTCCTGAAATGCTTACTGAAATCTGGGGATTTTGTCTTTTCCGGGAGAAAATTACTGCCGAACTTTTGGGAGCGGAAAGCGACTGGCCATGGCTTAAAAGCCAGTGGTTCAAAGAATCCAAAGAGAGGCATAGAGAAGCGGCAGCGTTAACTATGGAGGAGTCTGTCACATACAATACTATGTCATCGGCATATTGCAAGATCTGACAGTTATTATTAAGGCAGGACCCAATATCGGCCGTATATAGATTGTATAACAATGGACTGAGGACCAAGCCTTGAGGGAGACCCCTCCACGTCTGCCGATTGGCGAACTCCTCTCCCTGTACTCTCAGAACCAATGACCGGGACGCGAGGAGTCCACATATGCATTGTATCATCTTAGCCGGAAGACTCAGCTGTTGCAATTTTTGCCTGAGAACAGGAAGAAGTACGTTATCATATGCGGAGGAGATGTCGAGGAAAGTGGCAACAACGGATTGGTTTTTTGAAAAGGCCAGACGAATATCCGTTATCAGGACACCAACACTGTCCATTGTACTAAGTCCTTTCCTAAAGCCAAATTGGGAATTCGGCAGTAAGTTTCTCGATTCAACTATCCACTCCAGACGATTTTTAATTAGGTGTTCTAGTAGTTTGGCTAAGACTGAAGATAAGGCAATAGGTCTAAGACCATTCGGATCATCTGGAGGTTTGCCAGGTTTCACTAGGGGAATAATGATTTGTACCTTCCACTGATCTGGTACCCAACCATGATTATAGCAAAAGTTTATAATGCTCAGGAAATACAATTTAGCCTTTTCACCTGCACGACAGATAAAGGAATATGGCACACCGTCAATGCCAGGAGCTGAGTCCCGGACCTGACTAAGAACCACATTCAGTTCATGCAAAGTGAATGGCACATCAAAAGGATCGTTGTTTAACCTAAGCAGGGGTATATTTTCACATTCCGATGGAAGTGGAACATATGGTGGTGCAATTTTGTCGAAAAAGAGTTCAGCTGTTTCCCTAGCTATGGGTGAAACAATTGAAGGGCGACACCCACGTCTAAATCTGTTAATATTTTTCCAGACTTCTGAGATTGGAGTGGAGGGAGATAGGGCAGTGCAGTACTTCACCCAACCCGCACGTTTCTTCTTGCGAAGAAGACGTTTGGCTTTGGCATTACACTGCAAATATGCCAAGAGGTTTTCGGTATTCATAGCTACATTGTAACGTACTTCAGCCTCATTTCTTGCCCTAACAACCAACGTGCATTCTGGATCCCACCATGGAGGTGAAGGGATTTTGTTTTGGGCACTGTTTTTTAATGGGAAGCAAGAATCTGCACTAGAGGTAACGGCGAAAACAAAACTCTCATAGCAGCTCTTGGCATGGTGGTGACCATTAGTATTTGGTAAACATGAATTTAAATTTGGAAGATTGTCAATTTTGTCCTCCAATAGTGATACGAATTTTGTCCAGTCTGGTTTGGACAGATTATATTTCAAAAGTGGAGGAGAAGTTTTTTCTAAATAAGTCTTATTAGCTAAAGATATAACTATAGGGTAATGGTCACTACCATGCGACAAGGTTGTACATTCCCAGTGAGCTGATGCTGCCAGGTCAACCGAACAGAATGTAAGGTCAACACAACTCTTCTGCTGCCCGGGAGGGGTTCTACGAGTTGGACAACCATTGTTCAGAACGCAGAGGTCTAAATCATCCAATATCTCCACCAAAGCCATGCCGAAGGCATCACAGCGTTCCGAACCCCATCTGTAGTGATGGCAGTTAAAATCACCCATGACTAGCAATGGACCATGAACGTTAGAAAAAATGTTTTTTAAAATAACTAAAAAATCAGGGTGAGGGTGGGCAATATAAATAGAAAACACTGTGATGCCCTCAACCTTTCCTGCTGTAATGCTCAAATTATCCTGGAGTGAGGCCAAGGATATGGGTGAAAATGGGACACGATTATTAATGAACAGAGCCGACCCTCCATACCCATCGGATCTGTCACATCTGAGGATATTGTGAAGTGGCATGCGTAAGCTAAGATTTGGGGTGAGCCAAGTCTCAGCTATAGAACAAGCTAATGGCTTGTATTTGTTAAGAAGGAATATGAGGTCGTGCTTTTTATGCCACACGCTCCTCACATTCCACTGAAGGAATACTTGGCTGGACGCCATTTTTAATTTGTAAAAGAAGTGAAATAAGTTGGTCGGCAACGTTGGACGGTGATTTTGAAGTACTAGAAGATGAAGAGATAATAATTGGTATAAGTTTTATTAATAGTTCAATAGCAGATTCAGTATTATTGAAGGGGATGTTATTATTATTTAGGGCACAACCATTAGGCTGTGAAGGCAGAGGGATACTAACAATTTGTTGATGGGCAGCTTTATCATAGGATGGTGAAAGTGGGGCATGGGTCTTGGGCTTGAGTGTAACTGTTTTCCTATAAGATACAGGGGTTCTAGTGATATTCGCATAATTGCTTGAAGTTAATGGGACTACTTTGCAAGCGTCAGTGTAAGAAATACATTTCTCAGCCATAACTGTCTTAATGGCCTTCTGCCTACCATGCTCAGGGCATGACTTGCTATTAGCAAAGTGATTACCCGAACAAAGTACACAAAATGCCTCGCTCTCAGAGATGTTGCAACCATCACCGGGGTGTTCGTGGCCACATCTACTGCAGCGTGGTTTCGACCTACATAGGTTAGCAACATGGCCAAATCGGCAACACTTACGACATTGGATAGTTGGATAGATGTATTGTTCTACAGGAAGGGATGTGTAGCAGCAGAAAATCCTCTTTGGTAAAACTTGACCATCGAAAGTAATTACACATGTTTCAGTAGGTTTCCACTCAGTTATATCTTCTCTCTGCACTTTCCGATTAATACGACGTACTTTTAAAATTTGACCACATCCCGCAGGTACAGATAAGTACGTTATAGCCTCTTCTTCAGTAATATCACAGGGAACACCGGTCACAACACCCATCCTTGTGATATTATAAGTAGGTATTGATGCAGTATAGCCATGTTTAGGTAGCAGACTGTTTATTAAGAAAGAATTAGCATCCTGTGGGGATGTGAATTCTACAGAAACTCGATTCCTGCCTACTCTGTTTACTCCATCACGGACTACGTTAGCTATACGGTTGAGAATTAAAAACTTGCCAAAATTTACGGGATGTAGTGTAGTGCCTGAATTTAATTGGGTTTCAATCCGAGAGACGTGAACTAAGTATGGAGCCTTATCCATAGCGGAATATTTAATTCGGCCGATTTGGCTTCTTGGCTGCTTGCTTGGAGGTGAAGGTGTAATGATCTCTTCGTGACCGGGACGTTTGCGAGTATTTTGTTGGGATTGTGTCACCTCCATCTCTGTGACACTACAGACTACATCAGCAAACTGTGATAATGGGTTCGGGCTGTTCGGAGTGGGAGGGAAAGTAGATAGGGAAGCTGGGATGTCAGGGGGATCAGGATCGGGTGGTTTATTCCTATCCATTTTGGATGGAACTAGGGTAAAATACGACAAACACTATACAAACCTGGTAACGAGCACAAGGACAACACACTTAATTTAGGTATATCAAGTTCCAAAAAAACAACAATTACACAGAAAAGCTAAAAAAATCTCTAGACACACGTGCTACCCACAACACCGGTGGCAAGAATCTCCCCACTTGTTTATTGTTATGACATCAAATAAGATGTTGTCTAGCCTTAAACAAGAACGTCTTCTGACATGTCTTCTGTCATTTGACCAACTGTCAAATTACCTGACAACAGTAGCTGAAACGTCATGTTTGAAAGGCAATTATGACGTTTCGTCTACTGTAGGTAGACTGGCCGTTATTGGCATACGCTATGTTTTTTAATGGGAGTCACTTTTTATTTTATTTTTTGTGTGGGTAAGTGATGGACTGTCGGCCAACATATGTTTTATTTTTCCTTCTTTGTCCTAGCTTATGATCCCAGTAGAAAGAAGGGATACAGGGAGATACCGAGAGAAACAAAAATATTGAACGAAAAAATATGAAGTAGAGTAACCATATGGTACTTTTGAAATGTGGCTTGTCATTTTTGTCGACCAATCACAACATAGAACTTCAATTTTCGAAATCACATAAAACAGCTAGGAACTAGGTATCATGGGCTTTGGCTCTTAAAGACAGCCTCATAGAATCTTCTAACCAACTAACGGCCGGTCTCAATAACGTATCTACCTTTGACCAACTGCCAAATTAGCTACCAACAGTTGCTGAAACGTCAAATTTGCTTTTCAAACATAACGTTTCAGCTACTGTTGGAAGCTAATTTGACAGTTGGTTAAAGGGAGATACGTTATTGAGACCGGCCGTAAGTTATTTTTTAAACAGAAGACAAGCATCACCTCACTCACAACATAATCCCAAATCCACACGCTTCAACATCATTCTCTAATTGGAATCCACATGAAAATAGGATCGTCAAGTCAAAAAAATTCAAACAAAAAAGATGTGCCAGTTGTTACAAAATACCGCGCACTTACAGCGAAATTTCAACCGTGAACTTATGACATTAAGGTTTAATATAACAAAAGTGGGATTATAGGAAGTTTTCGTAATATGGATAGAACTTAATGGCTCTGTGCCAACAATAACGGATACCCGACTTGCCTGTGCGAAATTATGCCTTTATTACACGGCAACAGATATTCTATAAAGTTTTTGATATTATTACTCGTGACTATCATTTTATAGCTTTATTTTGATCGTTGAGTTGTTGGTCACACTAATGATATTTGCTTTGTAGAGTTTCGTTGTGATCCTGAGTCGATTGATCTGACTGGAATGATGTAAACAATCTCTTGACTAAATAGTGCCGTAACAATATTTCACGCTTGCATTCCTCAAAAGGATTTTTTAAGGATGGTAAATCATCAAATGACTTATTCCGTTCTGGGTGGAGCGGAAGGGAGTGTCAGACTTACTGACTAAAACCCATCCGTGTTCCTTATAAAGCCCTTTGCGTTCCAGCGCCGCGCTGACTCTTTCGAACAAATTCCGCAACCCTGGCAGTCGTAGGTACAGAAACAGTATTTAATGGTAAAGTTGCAACCCAATGGCAAAGCTAAAGTATTATGCTCATAATCTTATGTTCCCAGCGGCAATAATACAAAGGGCTTAGTGCGAGTTTTATAACGTACTCGATCGTGTTAACATAAAATTGCGTTTTTGTCAAATTGTTTGTATAAAAAAGGTTTTCTATTATTGTCGCTAGACGGCGCTTATTCAGTTTCGATTCAAATTGACGTTTACACTAAAACGTGATGGAGAACGTTTAAAAAAAGCTCGCACTAACACCAATGAAAAATTATTCGGCGACAAACAAACTCAACTACACATCACTATCAAATAGGACAGACATTATAATTTAACAACGATTTTATTCTAAGAATGAATAACTTGAAATGAATCAAAATGAGGACAAACAATCTACATATCGTCACAAGGGTCGTAACGACGCGACGTTTGGGGGAGACCCAGGTCCAGCAGTGGCCGTCTTTCTGCCAAACACATGTCGTATTTTTGAACGCAATGTCGCATCCATCACTATCACTACATATTATAAAATAAAGTCCTCCACCGCATCTGTCTGTCTGTCTGTTCGCGATAAACTCGAAAACCGCTGCACCGAATTTCATGCGGTTTCACCAATGGATGGGATTATTCATGAGGAAGGTGCAGGTATAATTGCAAAATTAAACCCTTTAATCTACTCTACTAAGCTATTTATGTAACATCCTCCCATCAAAACCGTGTTCATTTATCTAGATATCCAACTACCCTCAAAGCCCTTCACTACCGCCGCGGAAGATCCTAAGGGCCTTAACTCAATCAACGCGCCTCGTAAGCGAATTGGTTATCGCAGCATGATGTTATTACAACCACCTGTTAAAGCCGATACGGGAAAATGAGATGAAAATATCCGTTACCGCAACTAAAACATAACTTTACGTGGGAGATTTAGAAAGAACATGTTACTAAATATACGGGTAACAGAGAAGATGGTTTATAAAGTTGTTTTTTATCTCAAGTACTACCCATTTGCAATGGCAAAGCCGGTTATATTAAAGCTGCTGCAGGCAGGCGACCAGTGTAATTTTACTAAATTTTAAACAACGTTCGTATTTGCATAACATTCGTAAACTGTCAAAAATATATGGAAATTAAGGCTTTTTTGTGAAGTCGAAAGTAGAATTGGTATATCTTATCATCCGTATAGAAAAATTGTAACACACACGCGCTGACGAATTGTTATCGCATTGTCGCGTCGAGACTGTCTGTGTCTTTATGGTATGGCATGTTTGCCATGGCAAAATGAAACGTAAGTGAAATAAACATTCGACTATTATATAAAATCAAACCTTCAGCTATATTGTGTGCGGTAAACATCGAATAACTAATTTCTGATTTATTTTATGACAAAGCACTAAAATTCTTGTCGCGATTTCACTCACGTGGTAGTTATCTCACTGTAACCGTGCAGTTTTTCGATATAAAAACACACAATCGACAATAGTAGCTTTCTATCATTGAAAAAATTCTCGTAATCGGTGCAAAACTTCATATTAACTTTCACAAAAAAATTCTAACCAACCTCTTTAAAATATAAGTTTAAATTACCTACGGAACGCAGGTAAAATATAAGTTGTAAAACTGTGTCAATTTTCACAATTTACTAACTAATAAGTAGAACTGTGCTAATACAAACATACTTTAAATAGTGCTGGGACATTAAAATTGCGACCACTAGCACTAAGTAAACAGACCTGACCTTGGTAGTTTTAAAAGTCTTTGGTTTTAAGTACTCATTAAAACCTTAAGGCCAGCTTAGATAGCACGCTTAAAAGCTGCTGAACTAAGTCAATAACAGCGTTTGCAACTCAGTAAATAAAACTGGTTCGTCGGCTGTCACCAAAATACTGTTTAACGGGATAAAGACCATTTTTAACCTCTCAATCGCTTTTATGTTCTATATGATGTCGAACGTAAAAGAATAGCACCATCCCATCACTTCTCGTGGGTATCGCAAGAGGCGACTAAGGGACTCACCAGAGAATAGGCAGCAGCATTCTCTGTGGTTTTGGGTATTGCAACAGTTACACTGCAATCAATATCGGCCTGCCAAGCGTGGCGATTATGTCAAACCCAGGGGAGGTTTGGGGGAGGCCTATGTCCAGCAGTGGACGTCTTTCGGCTGATATGATGATCGCTTTTATGGCCGGAATACGCGAGGCTAGTTTCTCTCGCCAAGCTAGCAATCTATAGTAGGCGCCAGATAATCGTGGAATATCGGTCATTGACCCACCTACATTTATTGACATTGTTAATTTGAAAAACGGAATTAATGACACAAAACTGTCCCGAATCATCATCTCTCGTGATCCTTAACATTGTCTAATAATGAAAAACGATTCATATTTAATTGTTCAGGTACCTATGAGCAGTTATTAGGGAAAGGTCAATATACTTTATTCCACATTTATCTGGCGCCTACTATAGTAACTCTAACTTCGTGTATACAGTGTTCTGTTTCTGTGTGTGAAGATGTAGCTAGTCAGTTACATTTTCAGGCTTTTTTTAAGGATGGGAATTCATCACATGACTTCTTTTGCTCTGGGTGGAGCGGAAGAGCGTGTCAGACTCTTACTGACTAAAACCCATCCGTGTTTCCTGCATATTTTAGGCTAGTAAGAAATCTAATTAGCTTGCATCTCAAGCTAGTAGGTTTTTTATAGTACAGGGTTCTATTTTTGAGCTAGTAGCACTCCACCACTGATTCTACAATCCTGGCTTGTGTAATAGGCGCATACGGCCGGTAAAGCAAGTATTTGATTAGTGTTATTTGCGAATGCAGTTGATTTTACTGTAAGGAGACACGATGACAGCTAATTTTAAACTGTTTATTAACGGTTTAAAATTAGCTGTCATCGTGTAAACAACACTAGTATGTTTAAAGCTAGGTCAGACCCGTAAAGTCCAGAATCTACCTTGATGTCCTAGTTCGAAAAACCAGGCTCGTGTATCCCGAACATAAGTCCTGTAAGCCAGTAGGGCAATTCTTGTATTTTTTAAGAAAGATCCCATTCTAATCAAAATCTCTCTAATTTTCTTAAATTTTAAAACTTTTTTGGTCACCAAGATGAGTTTGCGTCTGGCGTTTTATGTTTTTAAATATGGGAATAGTCCTTATAAATGCAGTAACAAACAAGAAAAAAAACAAGGACACAAAGAAGCCTGAACAAGTCCCAAGGATATTAATTCAACGGTCTTGGAAATTAATCCTGAAAGAAAAGTGTAAGAGTAGAAAATAAACGAAATTCCTCTGTGTTAAATTTGTTTTCAGTACAATTAAGTTCGAACCAAAATCAAGAATATCACCACTTAACCTAATTTAAATAATAAAAAGGGGTAAAATTGTTCGTATGTTTGTAAAAGGTAATCTGTGGAAGTAGGTGACTGATCCGGGATCCTGATCAGGAATGGTTTTTTACTGATTTTTTTTTCAATGCCGAGAGTTGAATTATGCCGAGTGACCCGATATTTATTCTGCCGTCTATTCTGTAAAAAATCTCACCGTGACTAATTGACGGCTCACTTCAAGATCACATCACCTAACTTTTGACGGTGAGATGGTTACAGAATAAGAATACTGAAAAAATCCACTGTCTCAGTGGAGAAAAAACCTGATTTACAACTAAATAATTTAAGCTAGCCAAGAATTTCCAGCACTTTATGCCGTAAAAACCGAACTCAAACCGTAACACCGAGGAAGCTAACCCACAAAATACGATCAGTCATTTCATGCGAGTTTTATATCGGTTCACTCACACTGCCTGAAGGTCGAAACGCGGATAAAACCTTCTTACTGCTACTTTTATTCAGTTAGAGCAGCTTTTACTTACGTCCGTAATACATTTTGGTTACTCAGTTATATTTCTGTCACAATAATTTGAATTTAGTTTCCTTTTTAATGTACGGAAATTGTTGGTTTCTCTTTGCGCTTTGGTTTGACCAATTATTTGTGAAATAGATAAAATAAAATCATTTTCATTCCTTTTAATTTAAATGTAGTTTGTGGTCCTATGATCCGCGCTGACGTATTGCAGCAACTCGCAAAATTCTAGTAACTTTCAAAGTTCTGCACTTTTTTGTATCGTTCAAGCCCAAAAGCATCATTGATAGTCAAGGTAAAAAAGTCATCATCTGCCTAGCCTTTTCCCAATTATATTGGGGTCGGCTTCCGGTCAGACCGGATTCAGCTGAATACCAGTATTTTACGTGGAGCGGCTGCCTACCAGACCTCCACAACCCATTAACTGGGTAACACCACACGGTACTCCTAGGTAAGACTGGAGTCAGTTTACTGGCTTCTGACTATCCGTAACGACTGCCAAAGATCTACAAATGACAGCCGGGACCAACGGCTTAGCGTGCTTTCCGAGGCACGGAGGAGTCACGGTATGTTAAGATGGTCACCCATCCACAGACCAACCTCGGGAAGCGTTGCTTAACCTTGGAAATCGACCCGTACGGCTGTTATTACTTAGCCAAGGTAAAAAAGTATCACTGCTTAATTATGCCAATAAGACGGACGAAACATTTGAGAGAAAAGACACAAGAAACATGATGTTTACTACAATATTTTTGTAAATACACCAGCATTTCTCATAATAAAAAGAAAATAAATCAAACCAATAAAGAAGGAAAATAACAAACAAAAACCATTGCCTACACGAGGAAAAATTTCAAGGAACCTTTTTACTAAGAAATTGCGTAGTTACCAAATTCAAATGTTGTACGCATTATTCTGCGAAGTTTTCTTTGGAAACCAAGAACAATGGAACAGCAGGAACCCAAACAAAGTTCAAGGTTAACCCTAGGAGCTCCGTGTTTTGCTGTAGCTAGGGGTTTCACGCGGTATTTCCATTTCCACTTTTATTTAGTAACCTTATATTGTAAGTAAACATAATGACAGCCCTTTCTATTTGCTAAAACTAACTATTCCCTAGCCGTCGCTTTCTAAATTTCGGAGGACAAATGAAAACATTTTTTTGTACAGAAGGACAGACATAAGTTCCCAATTAGAGGTATCGGTACCTACGTGTCCTAATAATTCTCGCCCAAGGTAGCTGCCAGCCCACGAAATACTTCATCATCATCTTCCTGCCCTTATCCCATGTTACTTGGGGTCGGCGCAACACGTTTTTTTCTTCCATTCTGTCCTGTCAACCGTCACGCTATCACTAACTCCCTTTTCTTTCATATCACTCCTAATACAATCCATCCATCTTTTCTTTGGCCTCCCTCTCCCTGTCCATCCATCCACATTTATATTCATAACTCTTTTAGTTACGTGCATTTCATCCCTCCGCTTCACATGACCATACCAAGATAAGCGGTTATCTTTCAATCTTTCCGTTATTGGCGCCACTTTTAAGCTACCTCTAATGAACTCATACTTCCAATCCACGAAATACTTCATATAGTATGAAATACCGTTCTTAAGATTAGCTGGACAGCAAGAATAGTAGCCGGGCTACTCACCTATGACAGAGAGGTGTACTTAGACACCATTAATAGATGATGTTGTTGATAATATGTACATGTTGGAACCTGAATTGAACATAGGGTTCAATCAAAAAAACATCGAGGAAAAAAAAATAACCGCTCCATACATATTTTTCTGTTTCAAAAAACTGAATAGTCAGCTGTTTTTTTCGCGATTCGAGAGTTGTTTGTATGGTAAAAGTTGTTCATAATAATAAGTAGGTACAATTTCCCCTTTTCAGGAATTACATTTAATCTATTACAGCTTGTATTTTGATAAATTATATTGTGTTTGTATGTGGCAGAAACCTTTGGCAATGAAGCTCCTATCTAAGATAGTTCCTCTGTGGTAACTCGATCTAATGCGGAGAGGCTGGCGACTAATAAGCGCTTGACCCGTTCCGCTTATGGTGTATCGGAACACAAAGTGGTTGACAGTTAGGTGGATTTGCGTAGGAAGCTCGAGCAAGGAGGTTTGACGTATTTACAGAGGTATTATGTTAGAAGTTGGTACGGTGTTTGTGCATGAGATATGTCGTGTAGTCGAGAGGACACTGCACTAGTTTATTAGAGCGCTTATAGTCATCCCAAATTGAATGAATATACCTACATATATATATAAAAGCGAACAGAGAATCAATACCCTATGTGGGAAAGCAGAGACTTTAATGCGCGTGCAGTAGGCTACAGCTAGATAATGCCTAAAAAAAAATTTTTTTTTTCTTTCAAAGTGGACCAAAATTCACATCGTCAGTATCGTGATTTCAACCCTGAATAATGTGGTGAGTTTTTTTTTGTGCATTATGTTTGGGCTGGCCTACCCTTAGCACGCCCATTACTTTAAATCACCACCTGGTACGAATCATGCATACTCGTGTTGCTTCGTTTGCGTTTATTTATCAAATCACGGTGTTCAAAAGTGAATTTGTGACTGACTTTTCTGATATCCAATTTACAAATATAAAACAGGTGAAATTATTTTGTAATCTGCACACAATTATCAGTCAATATAATATATAAAATCCTTTCGTTACTAACTGACAGACAACGCACAGCCGAAACTACTGGTCGTAGAAAGCTGAAATGGCATGTAGCTTCCCTAAACACCGTAAGGAAGCTCTAAGAGAGGATTTCTCGAAATTCCTATGGGAACGGAAAAACGGGATATGCGCGTACGAAGTTGGGGGGTGAAAGCTAGTTTTGTACTACTTTGACTTTAAAAGCAGTATTTTTTTGTTTAAAATATTTAATACTGAAAATACCAGGACGGTCTAAATGTTTTCATCCACACAAATTAAACTCACTAAAGCTACATTAAAATTGCCTCAATTTATCGACACTTACGTGATAAAACTGTGAATAGGTGACACCTACATTTCAGTATGACTACACGAATTTGCAATCAGATAGGCTTATCAGGCATTCCTGGTATTGGACTAATTTAAGATAAGATGGCTGCAGTCAGCTACTTTTAAACCCATATTTTTAAACACAACATTGAGCGTGTTCCAAATAGTCAACCGCATCAAATCGCATTCGTTTGTCATGCGTTTAAAAAGCTGATATTTTTTCTAGTCGTATACCAGTTTTGCCAAGAGGTTGGGTCACCTAAAATATGTGTCAGGATTGTTGAGGTCAGATCGGCATTTGCTCCATGTACCGAAATGCAGCTGCATCCTAGTGGAGTGTGGTGGAGTAACATAGTGAGGAAAGGCTAGAAAGATGGGTTACCTAGTTGTTTCCCATTCCACTGCAAAAGAAGAAATGTACAAGACTCACAATAATCACAGTCCTACTAACGGCCGGTTTCAATAACGCATCTATATTTGACCAACTGTCCAATTAGCTACCAACAGTAGCTGAAACGTCATATTTGAAAGGCAAACATGACGTATCAGCTACTGTATAGATAGGTAGATACGTTATTGAGACGTCTTTAAACCATCACGATTCCGGTGACAGAGGGAGACGGAGGTATACAAGACACATCGCACTATCCCTTTTTAACAACGAAATCGTGAGCGCATTGATATGACATAGTAGGTAATGTTACCAAGTAAAGAAAGAAGTCTTTAATATTATCCAACACACCACAAAGCTATAGATTAACATTACTTAAATTTAAAAAAAAAACAAACATAAAAATGGGTTCAGTATACACGAAAGCACAACAAAAAGCTAAAATGACTCAAAATTTAAATCTAAGTCTATTTCTTTGCTACCCTTTTGTTGCTATAGCACCAAAATGTTTGCTTAAGCCCTAATGCGTTCACTGAAGTGTTAATAAGTACGTATATAAAGTCCCCTTTGGCCGTAAGTAGGTATAGAAGCGAGATAATGCTTTGTTTACCTCAGTGAACAGCGACCTTGTCTATTATTTGAGGTAACGTATGACTAAACCGATTAGTGGATTACGGTGAATATGCGATGGAATAATGAATGTTATGGCGCGAAAATGTACTTTACGGTATTGTGTGTGTGGTGTAGACGGGTTTTACTTAAATAAAACATGAATATTTTTCATCAGACAGTATCAAATCTACGTTCAAACTTAAATAGTTTTAAATTATTATTGACGACACGGTTGGTGCAGTGGTTGAGCGACTGACTGCAGCGCTGCGTGTCGCGGTTCGATCCCCGTACGGAACAAATATTTGTATGGCCTACAGATAGTTGTTCCGGGTCTGGCTGTTTGTGTATGTGAGTTTATATGTGAGTTTATATGTTTTTAAACGATACAGGAGAAGTTCATAGTGTGGGGCAAATATATATATGTGTATATATTTTAGTGATAGGCTCGCGTCTGATCGCAATCTCATCTGATGGAAAACTATGATGTGGTTGACGATGGAACACGCTTGCCTGAAAGTATTCAATCTTGACTTGTAGACACCCAGGTTGTAGCTATTAGAAAACACAGAATCTAGCTGGGAATTTTACTCCTTAGTTATGTACGCACTATGAAAGTTAAGTAGTCCTAAAACGTTTTATGCGTATGGGTGGGATGTCCACCATGTATCGATAGCGCATCGCAAAACTTGACTGCATACTGTGAACTAGACGACAAATTAAACGAATTAAACTTACACAAATTCCACTACCAAATCGTTCGCTACAAATCTCCATTCAAACACATACTTCTGTAGGTATACAAACTAAACTAAAATGAATCACACAACTACCGAATCCCCTTGAAACTTGAACTGAACTCCACATTGCGCCACAACATCCCCTCTGATGACGTAACGGACTGGCCGAGACCTTGACGTTCGGGAAGGGCGGATTTCGCCATTGACACAGAGTAGATTGGTACAGAATGCTAGCTACATACAACAAGCGAAAAGGCACGCACACAGAGACTTATGTGGGGCGATCGCAAACAAATGACGTCATTTGTTTGCGATCGCCGTTATAGGTAATTGGTTATGACATTATTGTCATAGGGCCAGTTTCAGGAATTACAACAGAAATCTATTTAAGACCACACACTTCATACACACACTCATACTTCATACTTTGGCATTCAAGTAGTTCAATGTTTGACTGGTTTTTAGACTAAGATAGATTTGACAAATACTCAATTCATCATCTTCTTAATTTTGGAATCGAATGTTTGAGGTGTACGTATCTTATATAGCGTTCGATCTTGAAACAAATGGCGCACAAAATGTTTGGGGAATGCTTTTATTATCCGTAGAACTATATTGAATATGAATTGACTTTGACTTTGCTAAGGAGTTGAATTCTTTGGCAGAGTCTGTGTTTCCTGGTAACTATACTAGGTCTTTTAGTAAGAAATACAGGTTACTTCAAGGCAAACATGTTTCATCCTCAACCACATCATCGCTTACCTTAGATGAGGCACTAGTTCAAAACGAGCCAAGATTTTCTCTCACTGTACGTGAAGCATGTCTATGTGTGCGTGCGTTTTCGCTCGTTGTGTGGAGCCGACCTTCTGTATTATCTATTCTGTGGCGTCGACCTCTGCATTCCCGCCCTGAGGCATATCCGAAGTATCGTGCTGACATTTAAAAATGTATTGTTTCTAGAATGGAAGGTGAAGTAAGAATATTTTCGAGGAAGTTACGACATTCGTTTCTCAATATGAAGTAATTGAACTACTCGGCCTGACCACAAATTAATACTTGAGTAAAACAGTGATCCATGAATAAACTTTGTAAAGTATTTTTAACCGACTTGTTGATGTTTAAACAAGTGGCGTTTTCTCATGGAATTGTTGTAATTTTGTAAAACGATAGTTGAATACCTACCCATTAAAAGTTATTACCACCCTGAGCAAGAAACTCCTAATCAATGTTTTCTTTCATTTCACTGACTTCCACCTCATTTCGTACCAGGATATGAACATCCTGTGTCTGTTCCTTTTGTACGTAGTAAACTCGTTCGTATTGCAATAGACGAATCACATATTCTGTCTGTGTACTGTAATTTAAATTAATATTATTACTTAAGTGAGTAGTAAGTTTATCTAAGTTAGAATTTAAATATTAAGTTTTTTTTTTATATTGATAGGCACGCGTTTGACCACTATCTCACCTGATGGTAAGCGATGATGTGGTCGAAAATGAGGGACGCTTTCCTTGAAGTAACCTTTTAAAGACTCCCAGGTTGTAGCTATCACGAAACACAGACTGGCAGGGAATTCCACTCCTTAGCTGTACGCACAATAAATGTGTTCCCAAAACGTTTTGTAAGTAATTTTAAGTTTTTGCTGTGCACTTAGAAACCCGCTAATTTTTAATTTCTTTCGCACTGAAGTTTGCTGTTATAAAATCAATTTTGGATTAAGCTCGCATTTGTACATAAGCTGTCATGTAATGTTTGTGTGTTTTGTCTACAATGAAGAATAATAATATTATAATATTATTGAGGAGTAAATTTTTTTGTTTGTTTGGCAAACCGTGAATATACTGGTCTCAATTCAAATATGCTTTCTCTGATTGAAAGTAGGCTACAGTACTCGGTGTTGGTGTACCATCACCCAGTACTGTAGGCTACTTGTATCCCAAAAAATGCCCTGTACCCGTGATGGGCCACGCCAGAGCGCCATTTTTACCCAAGAACGACCACTCTTGCAGTTTAGTGACATAGTGGTCAAATGTAATTCCATCCATGATAAAAAAGAACATTTGTTTTATTAAAAGAGCCTATGTGGCCTTTCAAACGTACTTCACTTATCATCTACGTAGGTGGTATATGTTTTGCTCTTAACCTTTTCTGTGACTACCGAAAGAAATAGTTTAATAGGAAAAATATCTATATTTTTATGTCTTCTTACGACCTTTTACTAATATCTGTACCGGTAAGGCTGTTTTATGCAATTTCATTGAAAATATTATTAATTGTTAAAAAGCACGCAAGTCATCATACAAAAGATAAAGCGAAGTGAGTAGTTCTAATATGTATCGTATATTGATTTTAAGGTATCTACGACACACTGACGTGATAAAGCTATTTATTGCATTGTCATTATGACACATCGTTAATTTTACTCTCATCATGTTGTGTAACAATACAAAATAACTAGAGAACACTATTCTCGTATTTAATTATGACTGAATATTATATGTGTCAGATATTAAGAATGTGATAGTTTGTCTTCCAATCCAACACAATTTAAGTGATTTTAATTATAATTCAATGTATTAGTGATGTGCTGTTGTAGCTAAACTTAATTTGTACGGCAACAAAAAGAACCGCAACGCCATCTATCTTGTCAGCGATTAACTACCAACGAAATCCTGCATCGCGCAAGCAAAGTTCTCCGTGATATTAGAACATATACAACTGTTCAAATATCAACTATCGAACTGTTGACCACCAGACTCAACAACCATCTGGTCGAAGGATCCTCCCTTTTCAGTGGAAATTTGCGGGAATTTACAGAGAATAAATTCCCGTAATTTTTCTTTACTGCATACCTTTATACCTTGATGTACTTAATTTATTAACTTTTTCATGTTTTTTTCTCAATATTATTCAATTTATGGATCTATATAATATTGTTTTAATTAATGCTATTAATTGTATATGTTGTGTGTTCTTGTAAATGGTAAATGTATTTATAAAATTTACCAAAAAAAATAAAAATACTTAGTTTAATAAAATGCTGTTTTTATTATTAATTGTTTTTGTGAACCATCATTTCAATAAGAAAAAACAGTCCGTCAAACAATTTTTAAGTTTAAATATAAATTGATTAATAACGAACGAACTTAAAATAAAAATTATTAAATCAAAAAGTTTTTGGATTCGATGAAAACACTATTAAAAGTATCCTGACTCAGGTTATGGCCGCGGAAGACTGGATGCGAGTAGCAAATGATGAATAATGCAAATGTAAACTAAGATTTGATGTAGGACGTCAGCATAAGAACTTAAACATATTCCTCCTCCAAACAACACAGAATAAACAGTTTAAATTACCAAAACACTATGTTTACTAACACGTACGATACTAGTTTGTTTATTTACCCACAAACCGATAGGCACAGTAACAAGGGCAATGTACGGCAATTCACACTATTGGGGACGAGGGCTTTCTACAAAATATAAACAATACAATGTACAAATTACTAGCTGACGCAGGAGCCATGCATTTTTCCAGGATTTCCAGCATTTTTTGCTTGTCGCAAAAAAAACTCTTTTTCTTCCTTTTCATTTTTCTTTTAGGATATAAAGTAGCTAATGCAACTCGTCTTGATAGTGTAGATCCTATCTTTTTCAAGATACAAAATAGCTAATACAATTGATCGAAATTGTAGTTTCCTTTCAATGGTTTCGGATCAAAGGATTTAAATTCGAGATGCCATGATTTTGCCCAATACCGAATATTCGGCTAGGTCTTCGGCCGAAGCGACGAATATTCGGCGGCCGAATAGTCGACGTCATCGTTGATACGTTCCGACCATCATTGAAGTGTGAGCGGTAACTCCGTCGCCGTGGACGTAATTTACTTCATTTGCGATTAGGTCGTGTTTGTGACACGACACACATTATGTGTTGATTATTACATAAAGGTGTGTATATCTTCAAAATAAAACATTATTCATGACTTTATTTACCACTGATAGATTTTAAGTTTGAAATATGCAGATTTTTTGTAAAAATAACAATTGATCGACCAATATTATGCGATTCTTCTTCATAATATAGTATTCAGTTCGGTGGAATGGTTTGCAATATTTAGCCGAATACCAAATAGTGAAAAAAATAGCCAAATAGGCCGAATACCGAATAGTTGCCAAATATTCGTAGCATCTCTAGTTTAAAAATGAAAATTGGCACTATGTTCTTCGAAGGATTAGATCCCAAAAGTAAACGTTTTTCTTCTTTGTTAGTTAGTGTTATAACTGTTTTGAATATCTAATTCAAAACGTGCACTAAAGTAGTCGCCACGATGACGATATGTAGGTCATATCGCAATCCGACGCCCCGCTAAACCTTTGCTGGTTGGCTAATACCTTTGCTACAGCATGAACTATTATCAAAATGATCACACCGATACGAGTAAAAAGAGTAAAAACTTTATCCCCTCCCTCTCCCTCCTAATCTTATCATAGTTATGGAACTACACAAAAATAGAACCTCTTTTTATCCAGGAACCAGTTATAAAATGTTTAATAATAATCTAGCTGAGCTTTCAAGAGTTTGAAGATAAAGTTTTTACTTGTACTTATAAAAAACACGTTATTCAGGTTAGTCTTGTGATGCAATAAGACACATCAAGTTCTATTGACTGATAAAAGGAAAGCCCAAACAGCTTTTTAAATGTACCTATTTATTTGATTTACTGATAAACATAAGTATTTAATCTTGTCTACATATCGTTCTTCGTATTAAGCTTATTACATTCCCCTTTTTATTAAAATTCCGAATCAGATGCTCAAGGAATGCGTCACGTAGTTTTTGCGTAGCACTTCGCTACGTCGTAGCTATTTGCTACGGCGTAGCACGTAGACCTAATGGCCTTAGAACTAGCAATAAGATAAATAAAGAAACTTCTTTCATTTTATACGCCTTTAGGATCGTATGGTTGATCGGCTTTAGCCTTGTACTTAGTAAGTCCTCAAAAGAGTAAGCGAGGGTGAGGGTGCTAAAATAAACAATGAAATGAATGGGAAATGTATCAAATAACGACTGAATTAACCAAATTTTAGATAGGAATATGCTCCAATGAAAGGAAAATATGTGAATTATATGTATTTTACAAACGAAACCTATCATAATTTTTAAGTGCCCGAAAGCTGCTCGGCTAGTACACATACTTAAAGAAAAAATCTACAAAACATTTAGTGTCGTATTTTTCTGCAATTATTAAACAAATATTCCTTAAATAAATATCCGCGACTTCGCTAGATGTGTTCTCAAAAGGAATATAAAAGCTGAAACATTCATAACATTATCCAAAAATGCGCCTAAATGTTCGTACAAGCGTATGTCCGCGGTTATTCTTGCATTCTAGGAAACTGGTACCTATATAAAGTGTATTCTATCATCATCATGTCAGCCAAAATACATCCACTGCTAGACTTAGGCTCCCCTAAAAGTCGCCACATCGACTGACCATGTGTGTCTCGCATCCAGCGATTACCAAGGCCTTAACCAGGTCACCGGTCTACCAACGATATCCTATATTTGAACCTAAATAATAAACTACCTGTGTAACATATGTATTTCATCCAAATCCGATTAGTCGTTAAAGCGTTATTAAAGAACATACATACAAACTTTCACTGCACGAGCTCCACGCCACAAAGCTTTCATGAAACATTTTAACCATTAATTAAGCTAAACCAGCTAAAGTGCATAATGGACACTCCGGCTTTAAACATAAAGGTATGCATCGGTTAATTTTAACTTCAGTATCCGGTAAACTCGCGTCATCGGCAGAGAGGCTTAAATTAATGGGATGATGGTACGGCGGGCTTGCCGACCACAGTTTGTGGCGTGTGGTACAAGTTTAAAACTGTAAGCGATATTATCGGATATTTTTTAAAGTCCAATCGTTTTTAGGGTTCCGTACCCAAAGGTTAAAACTTTTTTAACCAATTTTTCGTGACAGTACCGCCATGAAAAATACTAGAAGGTTTCTTTTTTGAGAAAATTTGATCTTGCATCTCTATTTGAAGATGAAAGCCATCATAATAACTTGATTTCTTGTTTTATAGGGGGATATAAGGAATGTTTAAAATAATATAATTAAAATCAGCGCCACAGATTTCTTTATTGTAAATTACCATTTCGATCGAAATTGTGACGAACGTTTTCCAAACGAGGTGAGTATATTTAAATAAACACCTAGTCCGTATGTACGTATGTTTAATTATTTATATTTGCAGGCGGAATCATCAATCTGCACGTCATATTGTTTAAATATTAATTACTATGAGCATGCGACGTAAAACCTACGTCATTGTGTGAAGGTTGTTTTAAAATAACCTCATGTTTATATTATTTATTTACAAATGTATGTTCATAAGTCAAGTTCTACTGAAATTATAGCACGTGATATGAAAGAGTTCTTGTGACAAACCTTGCCATAAAATAGACTAGAGGAGTCTATGTAGATATAGTCACATTTTATTCCATCAGCAATAAACAATTGTCAAAAAGTCCACGGGATTGATAAATGCTAACGAAATGGTAGCATTTATCAATCCCACATGGTCGTTCTAATTTATTTTGGACTGAAGATAACCGTTATCGCTGATGCAATGTCACTATGCCTTCACGAAAAGTGAACATTCTTTGGTTCAAAATATACGTTGACATTTAAATTCTGACCAAAAGCATCGTTATAGGATATACCCATTGACCTTATAAATAATGGAATATTGGAGCTTTCCAATATTCCATAACTATCACGTTAACCAGTCGGATAGATGATCGCCGTTGGTTTTCAAAAAACCAAGACACTTCCACCGACCTTTCAACATACAAATTTACAGGAAAACACATTAAATTCCTAACTTAGTCCGCACAATATGATGGAGTACTCTAAACTGAAGGTCGCACCCCTACACGCTTGAAGCACCCTCGCGTGCATATAATATGCATACTATATGTATTTATGTGCATACGTTACGAACACTCATTGATGCGTCCTCGGATCGGGGGCGGTATTTAAATAAGTGCATTTTAATGCTTAATTACTATGTGGACTTTACATATTGCCTATAACCAATGTTAGAGGATGTGCCCGATGGGTTTTTTCGTCGAAAACCGGTCGAACTTTCAACCTCTATTTAACGGAATATTTCCACAAATTAAAATGTTTTATAAAGTAGATACGAGTCCTTCAAAGATAAAAAACTTTTTTAAACGGTTTTTTAAAAAGTGACGGTTTTTTAAAAGGTGACGTTAAATAGTAAAAATAAGTCGAATTATTCATAGCTATTGTTTAGTAATAAATTCAAAAATACGAAATGAATCATCAGTTGCCAAATCTTTTCCCGACAATAGGTAATATTGGAAGCCGACCCCAATATTTTTCGCTCACAATAGATGGTCGGAAAAGTTCTAGAGTCGCGGCCGCGTACCAGAAGACGCAGCGGGTTCGGGTCGCGGGTAGCCGATGGATGCGAGATGCACAGGACCGGTTGTTGTGGCGACACTTGGGGGAGGCCTATGTCCAGCAGTGGACGTCTTTCGGCTGATATGATGTTGATGATTTTACATGGAGCGGCTGTCCAGTCTATCTGTTCTCTAAAACTCAGTTTCTGCAGACCACGATGCTCCTTTGGAAGACTGGCACAATGGCATTTTGAAAAAAATGTTACCAATATAATTTGTTCTCCAAACAGATAGAAGACACAATTTTTTTACTCATTATATTTTTATGAGAAACCTAGATTGCTTCAAACTACTTTTCCCAACAGAAAATTAAGACCTTTTCAACCAACCAAAACCGTTAGCCTACAGAAAGTAATTTGTATTATTTGAAGGCCTTCAGTTTGCATGTCGATTCGCTAATCAAAAATGTGTTCCAAGGCCAACACAAGGGCCTATTGGTTTGTCATGTTTTACAATCAATGGAAAAGATTTCTAGAGGTTTGTAGGTCACCTAGATTGGCTACAGTATTTAGACTTAATAAGCCAGAGGACCTTGTATAAGCAACTATTAGGGGGCGTAGAAATATTGCTGTATCAGCGAGCTGTCATTTTCAAGGAGGATACATTTAAAAGCGGCTTTGACAGTTTTTCCTATTGTGTGGTTCTTAGGCAATATTTGTTTTGATTACAAGTCAAGAAAGATAAGTAGTAGTAGTTGTTAAGTTTATTTATTAAGTTTATTATAAATAATCGTTGGTCCCGGCTGTCATTTGTAGATCTTTGGCAGTCGTTACGGATAGTCAGAAGCCAGAAAATCTGACACCAGTCTTACCAATGAGTACCGTGTTACCCAGTTAATGGGTTGTGGAGGTCTGGTAGGCGGCCGCTCCACGTAAAATACTGGTATTCAGCTGAATTCAGTTTGACTGGAAGCCTGCCTAGCCTTTTCCCAATTATATTGGGGTATATAATTGGGAAAAGGCTAGGCAGATGATGATGATTATAAATAATTTGTTTTGATACCGGTGGCCCGAGCAATCGCTGAACTTAAGTGGCATCGGGAACGTTGCTCGCAGAAAATATAGTCGATGTGTTTGAATGGGTTTGGAGTGGTGACCGCGTACCGTAAGACGCAGTGTTGAAAGGCCTCCCAAAAAGAGGACGGGTGTCCTGATGAAGGTCGCGGGAGTCCAATCCATGGGACAGGACAATGTGGTGACACTTGGGCCCCTAAATATCACCACATTGTCTATGTCCAGCAGTGGACGTCTTCCGGATGTAATAATGATACATCAACCGGTCCTGTACTTTTCGTATTTAGCAGATTCCCGCGACCGTCATACCTCATTGATGGCCTATCAACCAATCTTTTTTTTGGCGAAAATCTATATGATAGCGAGCAAAACCGGAGTCGGTAGCTTGTAAACTATGATTGTGAGATATGAAATGTAATATATCATCGAAAACATGAAAATAATACCACCACTTTTTCCAATTTCTCAGTGAAAAACAGGAAATTCCTAAATTGCCTATTACATTATTTCCTTGAACCAATAATACAAGATTTCATTTCCAAATATTCAAATGTTGTCGTATGGAACTGACGGAAGGCTCTCATTTTGTCTATTATTATATTTAATTGGACGAAATCTTTGTCAACCGTTTATTTTGAGTGATTTCCAATTATTTTCTGATTATAATACCATCTTCTTGAGATAAAGACGTGGGTTTTACGTTTTATCGTAATATTCCTTTTGGTTGTTTTGTGTCTCATGAATTTTTAATGAACTGAAAATGTTATAATTTCAAATTGTTTGTTTTGCTCCTGCTTAGCTTACAATGAAAAACCTCGATCTTCAATTACTTTGGCTAGCGTGACCATAACAATAATTCCCTCTTCATTGTAGCTGTCAATAGACTGATGAATTTTAAAAGCGCCGAAGCAATGAAGCTCAGAAAATACAACAGCTGAGTAAGGAATACAAATTACTAACATTTTATTTAATCGGCATATGTATTGTGTGTATGTAAACCCAAGTCGCCTGCCAAGCGTGGTCATTATGGCAAACCCAGCCCTTGGGGGAGGCCTATATCCAGCAGCTTTCGGCTGGTATGATGATGAAGTACCGATATTGCTTGCTTGTAATATTTCAAGCAGTGTTTTTAGTTACTTTTCCTAAAAGGATGAAGTAGAACTTCACTTAGTTTAATCACGAACTTCTTTTAGTTTAACAATATGTAGTTCTGCTATTAAAAATCATAGCTGCCAAAACTTCTGATAACGACGTAAACAATACCTTATGAGTTATATTATAACACAGTTTAATTTAAAAATCCTCTCTCATTTAAAATAATGGCTCTCGTACATTAAAACTTCACCGAGTAAGCGTGCAATTACACACAGAATTGCGTTCTTACTGCATTCACTTCAGAATCATTTATAAAGGGCTTTACATACTACACTACGTTACACAAGTCATTCAACATGACACCGTCTTGTACAAGTACTTATACAATTCTCTATAGAAGAACTAAGAACCCGTAAGATGATTGGTACGGAATACAAGGGATTGCGTTGGATGGCGTTCCAACCTGATTAAGGAATCGATGACGTAAGAAATTGGAGATAAAAAGCCAGACACATGTGTTATGGAGAAATATGATTGTCCAAGCTTAAAGCCGTGAAATTAATTTGATTGAAGACATAATGAGAACCTTCAGATATAGTAAATACCAGGATTTTTAAGTAGATGGGTCGATTCGCTTGAACGGATTTATAACGAGGTATACTGCCCTTACATAATATCAGAATGCGTTGACCCCGAATAAATTAAGACAAGGGTAGGAAGATGATGATTATACCAAGGGCATACACTTCTAAGACCCTTCACAAGTCATAAATATTTAAATTTTAAAGCCGCGAGAACATTATTCCTGCTCTGTTATCAAAACAATATTATATCCTTTTCCAAATTACATTGGATTCGGCTTCGAATCTAACCGGATGCAGCATAGAGCGACTGCACTACACCACTTGGCAAGTCTGGTGTCAGTTTTTCTGGCCTTCTGACTATCCATAACGACGGTCAAAGATCTTGAAATGACAGCCGAAAACAAGGGCTTAATATGCTTTTCGAGGCTCTGTGGAATCTCGGTATTTCATGAACTGGCAAAGAGATCATTATTGTTGCCTATTTTTTTGTAGGTAATACAAATATGGAAAAACTGATAAGATTAAAATTTCAATTCATGGCTATCAATTTCAAGGCTATTGCTGCCTATCATAAAATATTTTTCATTACGGAAATGCACGGCTTCTGTGAGAAAAAAAACGGTTACAAATTATATTATGAATGATGATTTGGCCACTTGCTGAGTAAGCAAGTACCAGTGTTCCATGTTACGTCATCACTAACCAGAGTTTAAACGTTTGATATATGATCGTGATGGTTTTGTACACTTTTGCATCGCTTTCTTGTTTAACTATGAACTTTTGTCGTTCTTTTGATACTTTCTTAACCTCGTGTCTAATTTATAAAGATGTGGAGTGAAAGGTAATAAATACTAAGATGGCGGATGATAAACGTGGTAGGAAAAGAAGACCAGCTCCTGAATTAATTTTGGATTAGAATAGGAGGAAGACGGCACTAATCGTGTGTTATTTCTAAACTAGATTTTCAATATATTTTGGCTGAGCACCTTTTGCATGTTAGGTTCATATTTGTTCTATACAATGTAGAGCCATCGATACAACAATAAATGAAAACACTGGCAATACTGGTTCATAGGAATATTTTGAAACTATTAAAAATATTGTCACCGAAATTAAAAATTAACTTTCCACTTGCCAAAAATGACAAAAAAAACTCAAACTAGTCGAGGATAGTGACTACATTCTGACGAAATATTCCAAGCAGTCTGTTGTAGTTAGCGACATCGAATCTATGATAAAAGACAACATACTCGTATGAACTAATATTGCCAGTGTTTTGATTTATTGTCGTCCACCTTGTATATGAGCCTTAAATAACAGTTGAAAGCTAAGCCTAAGAACTTAGTTATTGCTCGTTTATTCTGTAAGTATCGCGGAGGAACAAAAAAATTTATAAATATTTCTAAACTTTTCAGCCTTGACCTTGCCAAGTACAACAAAAAGGGAACTCGATTAAGGAAGAGGTTCTATTGCTTTAGGTTTAAAATCAAATATGCAAACACTCTGGTCAAGCTAAGTGAGTTTTTTAAGTAAACTAAGTGAGGTATAGGCCGCGCATTTAGCACACTTTATAACAAAAAAAAAATAGCAGCGTATTTTCTTATAGTTTACAAATGAATATTTATAATATTACTAGCTGCCGCCCGCGCAACTGCCCGTGTGAACGTCGAAAATTATCATTATTATTAAGGGAGCATACTCCCGGGATTAAAACCTTATCCTTTGTCCTTTTCCGGGACTCAAACTATCTCTATACCAAATTTCATCCAAAGCGTGAAGAGGTAACAAACAGACAGACACTCTCGCATTTATAATATTAGTATGGATGTCTATTAAGTTTGAATACTGCATCCTCTATAACAGCGCAATGAGTTAAGGTAACAGGGGCTGAAGCTGTTACGGGAAAATGAAGTGGAAAGCTTATGTATAAGCGAAAACTAAGTTGCAGCAACAATGCTGGTATAACTTAAACCTATTCATAGAATGCGTTCATTGAACCACTAAATTGGTAAGTAGATGCTATTGTTGTCTCGTTATACCATGGCACTAGCGTTTAATGCCCTTAACTTAATATCCCTACGTTGGCACCCGAATAGTAAATGTATCCATGTATCAATTAATTTAAGAATGTCAGCAAATACATGTGGACCATCACTCCTATACTGAATGGAAACATTTGTTGTCCTACTTGCACCTAACGAAAGTTACACCAGCCGCACATCAAAACAGAATGTAAGCCCCTTAAGAACTCATTTAAAATAGGACTCTCCAACACATTATATATTGAAGAACGCTTTTTTTAACGCCTCTAGCATTTTTTATTAAAAGCTTGCTAGTTCAGGGAGACAAACTTAGACGTTTTCAAATAACCTATGAAATACGTATTATAGATTTTTAGGCGCACTTTATACAAAGGTCATTGGGGTCAAAGAAAGTTGGAGAAAGGAATAATGTTCGGTGACATTTGTAAATGTTTTTGGTTTACTTGTTTGTATTAGGCTCGTTGTTAATGCATAAATAATGGTACCTATGTAGAGTATCACCTACTTTTACGAATTCTTTGATAAAAGTAGACACATTCAATCAAAAATAAAAGTTAGGTGCAACTGTATTAATTGTTTCCTCCTTTTCTAATAATTTCAAGACATGGTGGTGGTCGTGGTCCTACATTATCATCATTGGAAGACCAGCGTCAGACAGTAAAATTATTTTTAGCGCAGCTGTGAGAAACTATGTTTTGTTTTTTGAAAAATTTCATTTATTTTGTTTAAAAAAAAAATACCAACCATCGGTTTGTGTACCTATTACTATAATTATATACACTTAAAAAAAATTAACTTACTAAATAGTCTAAAATATGGCGTCGAAAAATTCCTCCACATTGCTGGCCACTAGTAATGTACCCAAAAGGCTGGTAGCATTGCCACGTTGTATGGCAATGCTTATCCTTTGTCCAAGGTAAAAGCCAGATCTTTAAACCAGTTATGAGCAAATCGGACTCAAACACTGTTGACAACTTCGCCACAGTGGTAGCAATGAGGAGAACAAGGAGCTTCAAGATGCAGGGAGGCAGCGAGGTGGAAAGTAGTATCGTCGAACAAGGTGCCTATGTTAGACGACGGTAGGGCGTGAAGCCAGAGTCCCGATTCCCATTGACCCACAGCCAGAATTTTGAATGGTTGACAATTTTTATTTTGCTATATGCCTGTGTACCTGATGGACTGTCAAATAAATGTTTTGCCTTTCTATCCTCTTTCATAAACTTGTATCTGTATTTTCCCTATTTATAACGATGACAACTTAACTATTACGTAAAGCTTCGGTTAAACGTTTTCCTAAAGAAAGATAACGACTGATGCCCGATTTCTGAGGTACTTTAACGGTCGTTTATCTATCCGTTAACCTCTAACTTACCAATGGCGTGACACATAGCGTTAATAGACAGATAAACGACTGATAAAGTACCCCAGAAACCGGGTATCAGTAGAACAACTTTGGGTAAAAATTTGAATAAATTAGTATTATATTCGATATATTTCATTGGAACCTTTTCTTTAATATGAGTAGTCGTTTGCCATCTATACATACCTATTATACCTATACTGACTGTAGTACCAAGATGAATGAGCTATAACACCATTTGTGACTATCAACTAATGACTTAACATTTACTGGCATTGAAATTTTCATCCAATTGTAAGCTTTGAACGACGATTCCTAACACCCGTTTAATAATACGAAATGATAGGATTAGTCCCACACAAAATCTATAGTAATATACAAAGGTAGATATTCCATACTAAGTCCCTTAGAACATTCAGTGGAATTGATGGAATATTCTAGAATCTATAATACTGAACAAAAGCATTTAATGTGCTCGCTTTGCAGTACATTCAAAAGCTGAATTCATATTTATATAATTTTGGTTTACCACAATTTAGGGGTTATTTCGATGGAGTGGTGGTTGAAATATTTGAGCCATCGACTCTCACTAAGAGCTTTGTAGAGAGTATGATTCCAGAACGATATCACTGTTTTTTTTAGCTAACAGTTATAAGCAGTGATCGGACAATCGGGCCTAAACTTCTTCCCGTGAAAAAACAATATGGACATTCCTTTCTGAATAAGTAAGTAATCCGGGGTTCCCGGAATTTAACAATTTTGTAAAAACAACTATAACAAGCTTAATGAAATGATAGCAGAGGTTATTTTGATTTGTATCTTTATTTTATTCAAAACAAATGGAAAATCATAAAAAACTTTCATTGTACATTAGAAGTTCCATCAGAATCGGATTTTTAAATTTAAAAAAATCACAATGAGAGTTCACGAGTTCTAACTATATTTTTTTAATGCGGGCAGATTTAGCAATCTCAGGAATTTTAAAGATTCCGGGATCCGGGATTCTGAAAAGCATGTCCGTATTATACTTTCGTGGGAATAAAAGTGAAGTTTAGGTATATTAGCGCCCGATTACCCGATCACTGGTTAGAAGTGTCTTGTGCCATGGATGATTGAGCAATTTGCTTGGGCGAATTGTGTTACTAAAATTCTTCTCAAATAAGTACACACAGAAGAAATCCAAACCCTCAAAATACGTTAAAAAAATATAAATAAAACAATTTTTTTTTTCAATTTAAACTTTTTTTTCCGAATAACTTTAAGATAATGTTCCGGGAGGCGAATAATAATAATGTAATGTTTGTTTATAATAATAATACTATTAGTTCTAAATAGCCTATTTGTGTTAGCTTTATCTAAATATTAACCGAACAAGAATATTCTCAATCGATATTAATTAGAGTATCAATCAATTCTAAGAATAGAATCGAAATTAGACATGCCATTTCAAGAGTCAGATGAAATCAATTGGTTAAACCACACACTGACTTTACGGGCATCATGATAGCACAAAAAAGTTTTCTGGGTATGCAAATAAACTTGATCTCGAGTGCTGTTTTAATTTCTACTTAAAACCACTGCGTAAGTCTCTAAAAATAAACTCTTTTAATTAACAGATACGGAACAATAAGTTATTTCTGAATTAAATGCTGAAGTTTCTAGTAGGTTCTAATGAAAGCCGTCAATATGATTGTCCAGGCGACGGCATAGGAAATCGACTTCCTTTAGTATGCCTATGTTGTACATACCTAGGTACTTTAGTTTACGTTCCAGTCATTATTTTTAGCATCGACTATGCTAGCTTCAACTTCTAGTTGAATAGTATCTAGTCATTATTAGGAATGACGACGATAGAATATTGAATTATTGACAAAGAGTCGGAATCTTGGCTTCTATCCTAAAGCTTATCAATATATATAAAACTCTTCCGTTACTGAGTGAATGAGTGATTGAATGACTGACAGACAACGCACAGCCGAAGCTACTGGTCGTATAAAGCTGAAATTTAGCATGTAGGTTCCTTGGGGAGTGTAGGGGAGCACTAAGAGGATTTCCCGAAATTCCTACGGGAACGGAAAAAAACGTGATATGCGCGTACGAAGTCGCGGGCAAAAGTTATAAGTTAAGTTTGTGACAATGGAAGAATAGATGATTTTTTTGTTGTTTTAGTTTGTTACTCTTTCACGCAGAAACTACAGAACGGAATAAGGTGAAAGTTGGCACACATACTTATAGTTTATAATCTGAATTAACACATGTTAGTTAAGTAGACCTTTCTAACCATTTTTAAAGTAGAATATACTACTAAGAGACAATAAACCTGAAAAAAACAGACGTATAGCGAAACGAGTTTTTCAAATCAGTTAAAAATAGATTCAAACCGAATTGGTTTTCTGCCTATAACTAGATATCACTGATATTGCGGCATGGCTCCTCATATTGATAACCCTTCATATCAGGCGACTAGCTCACTTAATAGTCCGGACGTGACGCTCCAAAGGCCCCCACGCTCAAAGGACCTAATGTTTTTTATTCACTCTGTCTATAATGACATTTTTTGTACCTACAGCCACCGTCGATTGGGCACGTTTCGATACCCTGTTTTTTCCTAAGGAATAATGATATTTCACTTTTTTTTCTATTCGAGTCGATGGTTAACACCTTTTTTTTTAAGGATGGGAAATCTTTAAATGACTTCTTCCGCTCTGGGTGGAGGGAAGGGCGTGTCAGACTCTTACTGACTAAAACCCATCCGTGTTCCTTCTAAAGCCCTTTGCGTTCCAGGGCCGCGGTGACTATTTCGAACAAATTCCGCAACCCTGGCAGGCTCTGGCTCTAGCGGGCCCCGTCTTCTATGCTGACATCTCTTTGAGCGCGTGAAACACACCGCACCATCGACCCGGGCCTGGTGGTGATCGGACAGCGAGCCACCCATGGTTAACCCCTTAGATTGTATGTGCCCAGTGGGTGCTACGTTAATTGCAGCATTGGGGACATTCACTAATTCTCCAAAATACATATGACTGACATTCTGAATAGAGGCACTGCACTCACATTGGTTACCCGACGGGTCTATAGGGAACGTGCATGGCGTTAACTATTCTAGTGTTGTTTTTTCGAAACGTATTACTAAAATATACTTGATATTGACGCTTCTACGCTGCCACCTATAGTTACTGCATGCTCCGTTTAAGGAAACGTGCACAAAGTAGACTGCGCCATCTAGCGTTGCAAATTCGAAACTTATAAGTGAAATATTGACAATGACACTTCTGTGTTCCTACACGTTCCCTATAGAACCCCATTTCACCAAGTTGTGTTCGCAGCGACCTAGCTGCGCAATCGATTCAGAGCTTTCCAAATAGGCCTAGACATTATAATAGGTATTTCACTGCCTCGTAAGTCTCGTGGTTGCTAACGTTACTGGCGAACACTGGTGGTCCTGTGGTCGATTACCGTTTCGGGAAAAGTGTTGTTGGTGTTTTTTCTTTAGCAACCCGGAGTCCGGATTTTTGCATGCTGTCGCATTGTTGCGTTCTGCCTGTCTACGGAGCCCGTGCTTTGTACAGCCTTTGATTGGGCCATTTCTAGATAGATAGGCATACAGATAGCATACTCAGTATTATGTAGTTACAACGTACAAGTTACACAAAATATTATTTTAGAACCCATTTTATTACGTAGATGTAGCTTTCCTCTTTTTCGAGAATTTTACTTAGAATTGAACGTTACTTAGGTGAACTAAAAATAGTCCCTGTTGAAGGTTGGTAAACACAAACATCTCTCGGGTTGAAAATATCATTTGTAATGGGTTGCTTGACAAGATTTCATTTTCAGTTTCTCTAGGTAACGAAAGGATGCCTTGTCAAGTGTTATAAGAGAAAAATATATTAAATTACCAACCATTATCTATTATTATTTATCATATCATATATCATATTGGATTCCTCATAATAAGCACAGGACAAACATTTATAAAAACAAGTATACAATGGGCGGTCTTATCGCACAGGACAATCATTTGCAGAGTACCTTTGGATGGACTGAACGAAAGGAGATAAACAGGAAAGTTTTTTATACTAAATTGTAAAAAAATATTTATTTTTTTAGGTATTAAGCGTATCATGACTTCATTTTCGAGTTTCACCTGTGTTGCTAGTTATTCAGAATAAACTTCAATGCAATACCAACTACAAAGTTTAGTAGAAGTTTGTTTTCCAACAAAAGATTTTAAGTGCCCATTTATGCATGAAACGCTTAGAATTTTAATGGTGCCGACGCAATGTACATAGTTTTGAAGTTAAATTATTTGTATCTGCATAAGGCATAGGAAACTTTGAGATCTCTTTTGACTAATGAAAACAAAAAAAAAAATTCAAATGATTATCGATAATCTTTTATTTACGGTTCTGTACCCGTACCCTACTACTGACTCCGGTGTCGGTCTGTCAGCGTGCTGTATCTCATTCACAAAAACAGACAGTTGAAAATTTCACAATATTATTGCCGTTACAATAATAAATGATAAAAAAACAACGGGTTGCACTCCGGGAGTGCCGGCAGAAGTGAAAACTTGAACATTGCAGTGCATTTTTGATATTTTGGAATGGTTAGGGAATAATTTCGCACGAATTGCATATGCATGCATTGAGGCATACGTTTTCGCCGCGCGGTAGAAAGAGATATTACTTCCTCTCCTACGTCTACTCTCCCACCGTCTTACGAATTTTCGATCAGGTCACGTGTACTGACGCGAGTTTAACATTTTTTACCCATCCCAATAAGTGCACAACACCGCTAAAGAAGTTTTCACTTCAAAAATAAAACAAAAATTAAGGCGGGCCCGTACGAGAAGCTTGCTTTTATTCGGTTTGTGGTAAGAAATCCTTCATTTACAAGTTTCTTTCCTCTACAAGCAACCGCTTGACCCTGACATCGAAGTTTGTTTGTCCTTTAACTGACATTAAATACATACCGATCACATCGATATTAAATATGGGACAAAACAAGGCTTCATCGGTAATCACCTATTACTTTGTCATTTTTTTTCTGTATCCGCCTTTTTTTTTTTTTTTTTTTAAGGATGGGAAATCATCAAAATGACTTCTTCCGCTCTGGGTGGAGCGGAAGGGCGTGTCAGACTCTTACTGACTAAAACCCATCCGTGTTCCTTCTAAAGCCCTTTGCGTTCCAGGGCCGCGGTGACTCTTTCGAACAAATTCCGCAACCCTGGCAGGCTCTGGCCCTAGCGGGCCCCGTCCTCTTTGCTGACATCTCTTTGAGGCGCGCGTGAAACACAACGCGCCATCGACCCGGGCCTGGTGGTGATCGGACAGCGAGCCACCCAACGCTCGCCGTCCGCAGGCCCGCGCCTACGGTGGCCGGGGATCGCCCTGCGACTCCCGACGCCCGGGGCGTCTTCTTCTGTAGCGGCGGTTGGGACGAAGGCCTTGCCTTTCCCTCGCGCGGCCCGCCTCCTCCTTCGCTAGCATTACTGCTTCGCAGAAGGAGGTGTTCTGTATCCGCCTACGTTGAATAAAAATAACATGAACGAAATAGAAGATATTATCATTAAAATAAACAAACAGAACAAAGATTTATATTTTATCTCCATAAACAGTGTGCCTCCCTCCTACACTTCGAACGTAGGAGTTGCCAAATTATTACTTGGAACGGTACGATTTAGAAACGTTTGTACCAATTAGTTGTTTCATCATTGTTTTAAGAAAGGTCACAGTTAAGAGGTTTAATGACAACCTGATCTTGTTTTCACTAAGTGTTTTGGTTATAGTAAAGGTCAATTGTTTAACAACGTAGAGAAGATTTACCAAGAAAATAATACGTACGATATTGATAAATTAATTCATGATTGACAATGAGATAGAATAAGAAAATGTTTTTAATGTGTATTTTCATAAGTCAATGTGTTTTAAAATTGTGTGTATTTGTAGTTATTGAAAGTCGGCTGAGAGAAGAGAGTGAAATCTCACAGAACCAGTTCGGTTTTATGCCTGGTCGGGGTACAACCGATGCCATTTTCGCTATCCGTCAGCTGTGCGAAAAATACAGAGCTGTGCATAAAAACTTACACATGGTATTCGTTGACCTCGAAAAGGCATATGACCGCCATGACCGGGTGCCTCGTGAGGTTTTGTGTTGGGCCCTTAAGGAGAAATGTGTGCCTGGGAAGTATGTGCAGTTGATCCGAGCGATGTACAGTCGATGCAGTACCCAAGTTCGGTCTGTAGTGGGCACCACTGACAACTTCAGTGTAGCAGTCGGTTTGCACCAAGGGTCGGCCCTTAGCCCTTACCTCTTCCTGGTGATAATGGACGCTCTGACGTCGGACATTCAGGAAGAGGCTCCCTGGTGCATGCTGTTTGCTGACGACATTGTGCTAGTTGCCGAAAGCGGCCTAGAGGTCCAGAGCAGATTGGAGACGTGGTGGCAAAGACTGGCTCTCCAGTCCTATACCTGTAGCTCTCATCGGAACGCCTATACCGATCTGCTCCGACTTTCGGTGCCTCGGGTCGCTTGTCCAGTTGGACGGAGATATAGACCGAGACTCAAGTTAAAGGGGAAAATCTATAAGTCCGTGATAAGACCTGTCGTACTGTATGGATCAGAATGTTGTGCTGTGAAAAAGACGAATGAGAAAAGATTGCATGTAGCGGAGATGAGAATGTTGAGATGGATGTGTGGAGTATCGAGAATGGATAAAGTGAGGAATGAGTTCATTAGAGGTAGCTTAAAAGTAGCGCCAATAACGGAAAGATTGAAAGGGAACCGCTTATCTTGGTATGGTCATATGAAGAGGAGGGATGAAATGCACGTAACTAAAAGAGTTATGAATATAAATGTGGATGGATGGACAGGGAGAGGGAGGCCAAAGAAAAGATGGATGGATTGTATTAGGAGTGATATGAAAGAAAAGGGAGTTAGTGATAGGACAGCGTGACGGTTAACAAGACAGAATGGAAGAAAAAAACGTGTTGCGCGACCCCAACTAACATGGGATTAAGGCAGGAAGATGATGATGATGATGAACGTGTCAAATCCTAGTTTGAAAATAATTGCCAAAAACTCTACTTTAGACGGTTAAAAACCTGTCCAAAGGTTTTTAACAGTCAATAAAGAAGAGTTTGACAAAAGTTTAACATCTCAAATTCTCAATTTAGAAAAAGAGAGTACAAGAAATGCTGTCATTTAATTTTTCGGAAATTATTTACTGAAGAAATTCGTATTCCTAGTAAATGTACTGCATTAGATCCTCCTGTTTTTGTGTCTTCATCTTGACGGAATGTAGGCCATCGGGAAGTGGTTTTTAGGGTTCCAAACATCCGTAAGAAACGAAATCCTTATAAATCTTGAGTATGGGGTCACTTTAGGGAAAAAATTTGAAAACTAAAAAAAAGTTTTCCAAACCATACCGTGTGGCTTATTTTGAGTAATTTCATAATAAATGATATTGAAGTTATTCAAGAAATTAGACGATGTCCATCCCCCCCCTCCTATCTCCGAAACTACTGAGCCTAAAATTTTGAATAAAATGCAGGTATATATAATATTAGTTCTTTACCTATAGATTTTAGAAAAACCTATAACAAAACTATAGTGTCAAAATAACATGTTACATAAATGAAACTCGTTCGGAACCCTATGGGTGGGAGTACGACTGGCACTTGGCCAGTTTTTTATAGAAAGTTCTAAGCGGCTTATTGGGTCAGGATCCGTTCTAATTAAAATGTCGATAGGAAACTGCCATTCGATCTTCTCAACTTTTATGAATCCTGTCTGGGTAACAGAGTGAACTTAATACTTACCATTTTATTTTCATGCTTTCTTTTGTGAGAATTTGAATGTTTACAAAACATCATATATGTATGTTCCTATTAATTTATCAATGAAGTTTGGCCTAAAATCATCGACCCCGTCATCGCTGTCGATCAGTTGAGATAGCTAGTGATCAAAGGTACCAGGGTTGCGGAATTTGTTCGAAAGAGTCACCGCGGACCTGGAACGCAAAGGTCTTGAGGAGGAACACGGATGGGTTTTAGTCAGTAAGAGTCTGACACGCCCTTCCGCTCCACCTAGAGCGGAAGAAGTCATTTGATGACTTCCCATCCTTAATAAAAATAAAAAAGTAGTCAAAGATAAGGAATTGACCACGTGATATTTTGTCAACACCAAACATTTGGACTTGCACACGAATGATTTCGTACCATAAGCCGAAAATAAAAATGTTTCTTGTATGGGGGCCGCTTTTATTTTAAATTTTATTTCATTTATATTACTTGTTGTTATAGTGGCAACAGAAATACATCATGTGTGAAAATTTCAAATGTCTTGCTATCACGGTTCATGAGATACAGCCTGGTGACGGACAGACAGACGGACAGTGGAGTCTTAATAATAGGGTCCCGTTTTTACCCTTTGGGTACGGAATCCTAAAAACAAACTACGTTAGTCCAGTACTAGAGTAGTAAGTGACACCGTCACGAGCTTAACCGAAGCCTTGCAGCCGTGATTGGTGGTGCGTTGATGGTGGTAGTGGTGGTGGTATTTTGGACTTTTTGACTGAATCCCATTTTGGTCACAAACGATGCAGTAAATCAATCGGCTTTTCCAACTATGTTTGGTTCGGTTTCCAGTCAAACTGGATGCAGCTGTACCGGTACCAGTATGTTACAGGGAGCGATCGCTTATCTGACTTCCACAACCCAGTAACTGTGACCAGTAACACGATACGCAGTCGACACAGTAAAACAAGGAAAACAGGCTCAATACGTACTGCAAGCAGAGCTGGGCAAAATACATGCTTTACTTTAATTAAAATACAAATTACAAAATATTATCTCGCATGTATTTAAAATACGAAATACAAAATACTTTTAAGTCGTGTATTTAAAATATAAAATAAAAATACAGTATTTTAACTATTTTTATTTAAAATGCAAAATACTATTCACAAAATACTGTCAGGTGTTTGGTAAGGCTAGCCTTTTTGCTAACGAAAGCTATCGAGCGCTGTTTTCTGCAGAACGCACCCATTAATATGCTTGCTAAATAAATTTTTGTTCAAATGTATTTTGAAGTCATAAGTATTTGAAATACTAACTACAAAATACCTCAGCGTCATGTATTTTAATTACAAGCAATTCAAATAATGCCCAACCCTGACTACAAGTTTCTTTCAACTTGAATAAAAATCTCTATTTAACGTAGAGAAAATGTAGGGTTACATTTTCTCTCCGAGAGATCCTACGACAATTGACAGGGACCTATTGTTGCTGAAGAGCTCCATACACAGCATGCATTCCCAGTATCGGAGCCTCTGGTAAATCGAGTGCCACTCGTGAATGCTTGGAACCCGATGTATCCTCGTCAGGGCTATTCATTGCGCACTCAATGCGACAGGTAGGAGCAGTCTATTATCTGCGAAGAGCAGTGTATGCGTTCAATTGCTTTGCAAAGAAGGAATGGATCGAACAATGACTTGGTTCGCTGTTTGTAATTAGCGGTGGGTTTTGTGCATTGGTTGTTGTTAAGTTGTTTTTTTTTGTGTTCTATTTTTAAAAATAATGATATAGTGCCAGTTTTAATGTTTGACTATGACTATCCCATGATTTCTGACTTAAGTATTTAGTATTTGTAGTATTATTATAATGCCAAATTTTTACAGGCATTCAGTTTAAAATAGACTTTTAGAAATACCTAACTTCAAATGTATAATTCAGAAACCGGCCCCATTGAGAGGCCTACATTTTTACGAATATTTCGTGTAAATGAAAACGTGTAAGTAAAAAACTTATTCCTTTACTCAGAACGCGTAGGTACCTAATTATTTGAACAGTCTTGTCAGTATCACGTCTCATTCACCCACTTTAATATCGTCCTACTTATCGTGATACTTAAAATTCGAGAGAAGCAATCGAATCTGATTTTACTAGAGTCTAAAAACGAATCTCTTCCAATCTCCTAAGTTGAAAAAATTGCATAATTTCCTACCTAAACAATGTCGTTTCAAGATGGCGTATCGCTACGCCACTGTCGTTACAAGCTACGCACACAATATATAGGAAGGAGGTTACGTGCAAACAATAACTAATTCCCCGCGTATGTTTACTACGCCATAAATTCAGCTGCACTATGATGGACGTCGTTAAACTTTATGTCTGTTACGGGTGTACAAATTAAATTATTAATAAACGTTGACATGTTACAATATTGCCAGTTTGCAGGTGGATAGTTATAGTCGTCCTGGCCTGATTTCGTAGCAATCAAACACAATGGTAACTAGCAAATACAGGGTGATCCAGAAGTGTGTGGTCTTATTTAAGGCTAATGGCTAAAGACTTTGCAATTTTTTTTCTTATTGTATAATCAGCTACCCAACATCACCCTTAAATATGACCACGCACTTGTGGACATCCTGTATATGTAAGGTGGCTGATGGGATGGCCTCGCTTCTGCAGTGCGTCAGCGATGTTTGCTGAAGCTCGAGTGGACGGCTTTCATGCCATTATACGTAAGAGAGCAGCATCGCTGATGCGTAGAGTTAGGGGTAGTCCCAACAGCTACTTGCGGGTTATTGCAGATTATGTCCATAGTCCGATCTGGAGGCATTGAGGTCTGCATGTACGGTAGGCATTTGTTGTTTTGTTCTTTCTTTCTTTCACTTTATTGTAAGTAGAAATTAAATTACTAACATATTCTTAAGTTATTATCTTCATGTATTACTAACACTATATGGACCTAAAAAAAGTCTGAAATAAATGTATTGTTGTAATAAGGACAATGGTAAAAAAAAGAAAAACGCATTTGATACTTACAAGAAAAAGAAACCGCTAACGAAAATACACTAAAAATGTTGTTTTGCCCAATGCATAAAGACATGTCTTTGTTTCCTCATACTTCTGATATTACAAATGTGCAGGCGCACGTGACCACGTCAAGTCCCTACCTATTATGGATGTATTTATTCTAGTGTGCCAGCAATTTATTATTTTAAGTCAAAATAAAATCACTTTAATCAGTTTTTTTTTTGCTTGGATATCTTTGGTTAGGCGTACTGAACGCTGTGTTAAAATTTGTCCACCTATTTCATTGGGATCTTATATATCTGCTTAACCTTTTCCGTAACCGGTAGCAGCTGAGTATCAGTATTTTACTGCCTAACTGACGGCCTATCTGACTTCCATAACCCAATAGTTATTGGGAAGCAAGGTACCCCTTGGGAAGACTAGTTCCCGAGTTTTTGGCTTCTGACATTAGAGCCTCGGTTACCTCAGGCAGGTAACGTTCCTTCAGTACTTTTTTCAATATATCAAATAACTTCTCCCGCTCTGTGTAGAGTGGGAGGGAGTGTCAGACTCATACTGACTAAAACCCACCCGTACTCCTTCAAGCGTCCTTTGCATACCAGGGCCGCGGTCACTCTGTCGAACAATTCCGCTACCCTGGCAGGTACTTCTTTTTTCAGTAGGCATTGAAAGTACTGAAGAAACGTACCTCTACCTAGCCATTTCAAATGAAAAATGTCCGTACCTATGTATGTAATAAGCCTTGGTAACTAAAATAACCAAGCTAGTAGCAAGCCAGGTAATGGCTAGCATCCTTTTAACGAAACAACTTTAATTTCGCGTGTTGTTTAATCAACGTTCTTTAACTACATTGCCGAGTAAATCCACTTTGGCATAAACGCAAAAATGTTATCTACCTACCTGTAGGAGCTGAAACTTTCAGAACCCTTCTGAATAATAAATGAAGCCCAGAAATGTGTAGAGATGAAATTTAAAGGTTATGTAGTTACACCTACCTAATAAGGATGCTACCTGGGTTAAAAAAAAATATGATTCTATTTAGTCCGTCAGTTATTTTCTTTATTTTTATTTATTTATTCATTTACACATACAATTATTTACAGGCAGAACCCAAGGTAATAAAAGTAGTCATACAATGTGACACCCAGAGACGCTCCTCAAAAACTGATCACTCACCTATCAGCTAGATTATCGAAAAATATTGGATAAGTATTTTTTATTTTTCCAAATCAATACAAAATACGAAGATAAAACGCATTCAAGATAAGGAGTGGGGTCTTGTAACGTCACTTTCCAGTAAAAACTGTACTGGTAAGTGACGTCACACGAGTTTTCAATGCACTGTATCGTCTTCATGTTTTGATTACGTGACAAAAGAAAAAATACGTCTACGACGGACTTAATAGATTTTTTAGTCAAATACCCTATTACCTATAACTTTTTTAGGATGTCCCTTTACCATGATGTTTCATTGCGATGATGAATACGTTGTGAAAAAGGGATAGTACTATACGTTCTGTATAGGTCTGTCTCTCTCACACAAAGGAATAATTGGACGTAGTTATGCATAAAGCAGCCATGTCGCGAAAAGTACAAACAGATGTATGAGATTCTTTCTGTAGGTTGTTTATTGAGTTTCAGATAATTTTATGATTGAGCAATAAACAACCGAAGGAAATCCATCGACAGAATCGATGGAAAAATGGTCAAATCAATGTTTTTACACTTCCCGACATGACTGCTTTATGCATAACTACGTGCAATTGTAGCATATTGGTGCGTCGTTGTACGGAGACTGAAATTATAAAAACCTTTCTTTGTACCAAACATTACGTATGTTTGGTACAAAGAAAGGTTTTTAAGGCACGTCACGTATAATGAGGTAAGTCAACACAGCTTTATAAACAAGAGTTGATTAGACAAAAAGTGGTAAAAAAGTTACTTCAAGTTAATTAACTTAAAGAAACTTTTAGGCAATAGGAACCAACAACTAACTACTCGTATTTAGCCACAAGCGTGATAATTATAGTAGCATTCAAACTATAACTTTATTAATATGCTCATTAAGCCCATATTATTATAATAAACCAAAAACTTCCGTCCATAAGTTACGTCTTACTTACGGACGTGCGTCGGTAACCGGATGAGTTGAACTCAAAGCATTACGTAAAATGTTAGTTCCGCATGAGTTCACAAGGAAAGTTAGTTAGTAGCATAACTGTGATTTTGAGCGGTTACACACAACGGCTCAGTCACTGCCTCTAGGGCACAGTTGGTAAACTATACAACTGAATTGTTTCAGTTGTTCCTAGTACTTTTTATTTCAATTTTTTTTTAGGGATGGGAAATCATCAAATGACTTCTTCCGCTCTGAGTGGAGCGGAAGGGCGTGTCAGACTCTTACTGACTAAACCCATCCGTGTTCCTTCTGCCCTTTGAGTTCAAGGGCCGCGGTGACTCTTTCGAACAAATTCCGCGATGTTCCTAGTACTGTTGGCCCGAAAGGAATACATAAACAGTTGGGCAGGCGGAATACACAGAATTTAAAAAAAAGCTTTTGTTATTTATTTATTGATTAGGATCGTCAACATTGCATACACTGTAAGATTATCATAATATTATTAATAAATTATTCTAGTGCTGCAACACTTACAGGCAACCACAACATTATCATATAAAAGACTTTGAAAGAAAAGGCGTAAACGGGAGGAGGAGGAGTAAAGGCGTTAATTGGGAGTCGGATTATCAATACGAAATATAATAGAATTAATTTTGCTAACCATACTTCTGTGGAAGAAGTAAAGTTATGTTTTTGAAAGTGTCACTTTCAGTGTGAATATTTAAATGTATTAACTCATGAGACTGATAATTTCACTGAAACCACTGAACATAACGATAAAACAGCAAAAGTATACCTAACCTAAGCTGAAAATGGTAGGATTTCATTGAAAAAATGTGCCTTAGAAATATAGGTAGATAATAGGGACTATGCATGAAAGAAATATTTATTATCCATACAGTTTATATAAAACTATACAAAAATATAATACTTACATTGAAAATAGAATCGAAATTGACCGAAAAACAAATGAAATATAACTATTCTAAACAAATATATCTATCTCTCTCGCGAAAACGCTGTTTTCTATGGCAGCTGTATAGGCGTAATAGTATTTGACGTCAGATTTGGTATCGGACTTCTCTTTCTAATTGACATCTTTGAAGCTTAATAACTTCAACACTGACGAAGGTATTTTAAAAATTCTTTCATAATTATTTACTTACTAGAGATAATAAGTATCTTATTTTGCAAATTAAAAAAATGCTTGCATATTCCCTATTGCGCTTTAAATAACCATTAGCCGGAAGTACACCATAAAAGTCATATTATTATGATTTTACCACCAAAAGCGGTTCAATAAAAAGCAATCATAGAAAAGTTCACAAAAACATCTCGCTTCCACTGTGGACACTTTCGAATCAAAGACGTTCTGTGTCAAAGGGACAATGGCCTTAAGACGGACTGACTATAATGAAAGAGCGACCTCTTTCATGATAGTCATTCCGTCTTAAGGCTATTGCTAAGCTCAATTGCTAACCGCTTTGGTAGTATTAAGTTAGTAACATTATTTCAGTTCTTCTTAGTTATCTGATGAATGAAACTTGCCAAATTCACGGTTCGACAACCAAGACTGATAAATGATATCAATTGTTTTGTAATTTATTTATATTTTTAGCCAACTGTGTCCCACTGCAGGGCGAAGGCCTCCCTTTCTTCCTTCCATTACTCCCGGCTTTGGGCAAGTGTGGACCAATCCTGCCGATAAGTGTCAAGCTCGTCCCACCATCTTTTTGTAATTTGGTAGAGAATAAAACTTTTATGCGTCAACATTTTTTTTTTTCAATTTGATCTAGATGTATCAGGTATTCCTTAGCTGACTTTTTCCCTAAGAATAAACACCGAAAAAAAACTCAAAGGTCAAAGTCTCTTTTAAAGCACCTCACAGATTTGAGTGGACCTGTCCAGACAGTGCAAGCGTCTGTCAGCTTTTGCAAAGCTCAAGTCAAAACTCAGAACAGGTAGTTTAGTATTCCGTGCCACAAGGTTGTTCATTCAGTCCTGAATAACACGGATTGTATTATGTAATGTGTGAATTCAAAAAGCTGAATATTCACGCAATCGACATTGATTAGTTTAACTAATTTACAATTAAAAATTTTCTGCTGTGCTGCAAGTTGAGTGTTTGATTTTCTCATGACACAAATATTTTAATGACATTCAGGAAAACTATGACTCGATACTTATCGAATAATGAAATTCTTTCACCTTAAACGGCCTTAGCTTTTTAAAAATACCTGTGTGTTTTGAATTATTTAAAATAACGTTAAATCTGCAAGCAAACAGTGAACCACGGTTGGGGAAAGGCCTCTCCCCAAATCCTTCTAGGTATTCTCTTCTTTACCCGAGCCAGCCCTTGCAGTAGGCGTCTAGGTCAAATCAAATCAAATGCGTTTATTTTTGTACACAGATAAAAAAGGGTGAATCATTTACAGGGTAATGGGTCTCTGTGACCTGCCACAGTCAAATTTAAATTAATATTTGTATACCACCTGGTATACAAATATTAATAATTTAAATTACATTAGTAAGTATACTAACAGTGTGACTAACATAAAAATATAACACAAGGTACCTATGTATGTTGTTGGAACTTAAACTATAATATCAGTATTGCACTATTACGTCTTAATAAGTAGGTATCTATTGTTGAATAGGAATCAAAGTCGTCTGAGATCTGAGAATCAAAGACGCCTATCACCAATCCCACTAACTTAAGAAGACTTATCCGAGACCAAGGTAACTATTTTTAACTCGTATAGTGACATTCTCCAGTGCCTATTTCAAACCCGCAATCTTATTATAATCTTACAAGCTTAACTGAGACAGTTTGGTTGAAAGGCAAATCTCGCGGCAAGATCGCAACCACCCCGGATTACTGTGAAATCGTTCTAAGGATCTGTGGTACGTGTACAACAGAACACGTCGGGCTTAATAACCTACTTCTATTCAAATGACAGCTAATCAAATAAAGTAAAAAAAAAATACGCTAAAACTTTCCTCAAAATATCCAAGATTGAGCACTGAGTTGCAGTTGTCATTGCTAAAAACAATATTGAAAAACTTTCCATACAAACTACGTGTGTTTCACAGAATTTGACGGCACTTGGATAGATTCCTTAAAAAAAATAGGTTTGTCAGTCAGATTACCTAAAAATATTGGACACTTTTTGGTCACGTAACAAGAAAATAAGACGAAACAGTGAGTAGAAATTTTGCCTTGGTACACTTTTTACCTAGAAGTGACATCACCAGTTCCCACTCCTGAACGTTGATGCATTTTATCTTTGCCATTTTTTATTGATTTGATAAAGCAAAAAATACGTGTCCAATTTTGTTTATTTTATTTAACGGTCGGACCAAATATAATAATTATATTTTCATTCAGGAAACATTCCTATTCAGTTTAGAGTACTACTAATATTAGAAAACTTATCAGCGCACGTTGTGCAGGCACGAATATTATAACTAATGGCGTCTCTACCTCTCTAGTCGCTGCCAATGCAAGCTTAGCGATTCAATACTATCTCTGCCTTGTTTTATTATTCCTCGCGACAAGAATTTCCTAAAAGGGAAATTCAATAGACTTCAGATCTAACGATCAGAATTCCAGGAAATTAAATCCTGTGACATTTATAATAAACTACTGACGACTCTAGAGCTTTTTACTTATATTTATAACACAGTCTGTATTTGCCTCACTGCAACGTGAAGGCGTCTTTACTTCCCTCGCTTACTGATTGATGTTATTTTCAGACCATTAAATACCGATAATATTTTTCTTTAGGTACCTACGATATCGGATATATCTTAAAAAAATGAAGGTACTTAAGTATCTTAAGTACTTATTTAAAATCCTGAAATGTTAAATTGGTTACTACTTACCTGGTTAAACATAAAAACCTTCAGCCAACTCTACTAAGCACGGTCTTCCTACGTGTGCCAATATGCCGATATCTATAAACTAAATTAAGAAATATAGGTATCTTAAATTGCTAAATAGTTGGTTGGTATACATAATCAGACAGGTCCAGCGCATTATCACCGTGGTACGAGAAAAGCTTGGGGAACCCCGCCAAAATTGGATGTCCGTCGTAAAGAACAACCAGAAGACAGTAAGTACACTGGAATGATTTAGCACAGACACTTCTGGCGAAGAATGACGAGGAGAATTGACCCCAAATAAGAAGAATAGACAAGACAGAAATTCAATAAACAATTTCTTCCTAAAGCCACCAACAAAGAAATACCATCAACAAAACATCGTCAATTCCAAACTCGAATACCAAACCAAAACATAGTGGTAAACTTAGGCACTTTCAATATTAAGTACCATAACCTATTTACCAACAGAGTATCAGAGCTGATGTGTCACTGACCTACTTGGCTTTGCAATGAAACGTACCAGCACAAAGAAGTAAGGAAAAGCTTTGAATGCGAGCTGTGCGTCAACGGCTCTTCTTTACACGAAGTATCTTGCTGTACATTTCATATTTGCACTTTTAGTGATGATAGGAATGAATAGGGCTTATTAATTTGGAGTACTGTGTTAAGGTGAAATAAGTAAAACTATGGTTTAACCGGTTGTACTCCCTTTTCAACACGGTGTTTGATTACTAACAAAATCTACATGAGTACTTATTTGAAAGATGTTACTGAAATAGTATTTGTGAAAAATAAATAAAATCGTTGGAAAAAACAGAGAAGTTATACGAATTTGAAGTTATTCGTCAATTCTTGTCACGTGAAACGTTGTTTATACTGGATGGCAAAAATCCATTATGGTGTGCATATCTATACTATAATATAATTAAGCTGAAGAGTATGTTTGTTTGTTTGAACACACTTATCTCTGGAACTACCAGTTGGATTTTGAAAATTGTTTTTGTACATGAAAACCACATTAATGAGGAGTGCTATAGGCTATGCGACTATGCGCAAAAAATGGATATACGCTTACGAAGTCGCGGGCAAAAGCTAGTTTACTCAATAAAAGTGCTCTGTCCATATTCAAGCCTACACTCCGTATAAACATTGGCTATAGTAGGCGCCAGATAAATGTGGAATAAAGTATATTGACCTTTCCCTAATAACTGCTCATAGGTACCTGAACAATTAAATATGAATCGTTTTTCATTATTAGACCATGTTAAGGATCACGAGAGATGATGATTCGGGACAGTTTTGTGTCATTAATTCCGTTTTTCAAATTAACAATGTCAATAAATGTAGGTGGGTCAATGACCGATATTCCACGATTATCTGACGCCTACTATAGACAATTTATTTGTTGAAATTTAAAAATCTCCTGAAAAGATCTCACAAAAGATCGTCAGACATTTCCTCTTCACGACTAGGTAGATTGTATAATTTTCCAGCGGAAATAATATGCAGTCGGGTAATTTATCTCTAGAATAAGGATGAGCATCATCTTGTGTTCTACAAACATAGTTCGTGCCCCTATAAAGATTGGTGATTATGGTAATATCCCTCTGGAATACGTCGTTACGGAACTTTATTGAGTTTCTCCGTGGACATCATAAAGGCATGGTATGAAGGCTATTTTTAGTAGAAAATTATTCGGTATTTTCAACTTTTACAAGAACGTTACTGGAGTATCCTCTTGTATTAATAAATCCATCCTAGTCTTTTCCCGGCCATATTGGGGTCGGCTTCCAGTCAAACCGGATTCAGCTGGTACCCCTTAGGCTGGTGGCAGATTTTCAGGCTTCTAACACCCAACGGCTTAACTCTGCTTTCTGAACCACGGAGGGATCTCGGTATGATATAGATGTATATCTCAAGTATATAAAGAAGCTTAAACATATTTGAAACAAAACTCAAGAGACATGTATGTACCCTGTAACGTCGCCAACACCCTTTTTTTTTTTTTTTTTTTTTTTTTTTTTTTTTTTTTTTTTTTTTTTTTTTTTTTTAAGGATGGGAAATCATCAAATGACTTCTTCCGCTTTGGGTGGAGCGGAAGGGCGTGTCAGACTCTTACTGACTAAAACCCATCCGTGTTCCTTCTGAAGCCCTTTGCGTTCCAGGGCCGCGGTGACTCTTTCGAACAGATTCCGCAACCCTGGCAGGGTCGCCAACACCCTAGAGGCAAATATTTTACTATTTACATGTAAGAACCATAAATTTAATTTTAAGTGAACTGTTATTTAAGTTCTTATGAGAATAAAATTCTTTAAACCCACATAGGTTCGCAAAATCATTAGGATGTACGTAATTCGTATGAGTGGAAGATTGATATTGAACCGAGTAAACAGTTGAACGCACACACGTAAACAAAACGAATCTCACACAGACGAAAGGTCAGACCTGCAACAATTATAGCTACACGACATATCGTTGCGCTGTGACCATATACCATAATGACATTTTTTTATAGTGACATAGTGACTTATAGCGCAATAGCCAATCGCCCAGCCACTGCGACAACTGAACCTCAATCCTTCAATATATTTCGCTCATCAATGTAACTCATGATTCAAAGGAATGTTGAGATACCACAAGTATCCATGCTTATACATACATATTTGGATATTTCCCCAGTGAAATTCCATTTGCAAAGATGGGAGGCTCAGCATGTAAATTATTAGTTCTATTTCCACTGGCTTGGCTTCCGATTCGGCACAAATGCCTCTCAATTTCATATGAGCATAGAACGATGCCAACAGTACCCATTTTTGTTGAAAAAATGTTTTTTGAGAACAAGCTAATATTAACAATTTTTTGGGGACGATGCTTTCAAAAATATAAAATGAAACAATCTTTACCTTAGGACAGAAATTACATCTTTTCATTTTGCTCATATTCCGGTGGAAAAATCATTTCCAAAACAATATAATTATCAGAACCAAGAATTTAATTTTGGTCAGGGGATTTTTTTATCGGGTATGGATTGCTAAAACAAACATTTCTTATCCCAAACCAGAAAGACTTCGGCCGTATTTTTAAGTACTGTTTTAATTAATGAAATGATTGGAAATTGCCCATAGTATTAAGTTATCCTGGACTTAACTTAGTTTATCAGCAGTTCAAAACATACTTTGACATTAATACCACAGAATAAAACCGATTTAAGCCCACGTAAAAGAACACCTCTTTACTTTTTTCTTCACAGAGTTTTTCGTAGCGTAGGCGGAAAAGAAATCACCGAGGTTCACAAACTGTAAAACCCACGTTCTTAATGGTCACACTCTGCATTCAACTTCAGAAAATTCTAGGGCGTAGGCAGCACTTATGGCATTCAACTCTCGATTCTTTTTCTAAAGGTCAAAGTTCACACAAATGCTCATTTAATTTTATCGCAAACAATTTGTTGTATAAGTTTACAAGCGGATTCTCACGCGTAGGAAGCTTTTAAACCGATTCGTAAGTGCCCGTAATTGCTGTCGAACTGAGTATATAAAAAGTTAATGTTTAAACAACCTACATATGTACCTATACTAGAAAGCTTTTACTACTACCTATATAGTAGAAAGTCACAATAATTCTTTTCGATAATTTTATCTTTTTGCAGAGTTGACTTCTTCGTCTACTGGTTGCAAGCGCTACTGCTGAGTATGTGGTCCTTAGTTCAATTCTCGGATTGGACAAAGCGTAATTAAGTTTTTCCAAATACAGTTTTTCACCAGCAGCCAAAAATAGAGGTAGCCAGAAAGAGTTACCGCGGCCCTGGAATGCAAAGGCATTTGAAGGAACACGGGTAGCTTTTACTCAATAAGAATATAAGCTCCTCCCTCCCGCTCCGCCCAAAGCGGGAAAAGGCATTGATGATTTCCAATCCAAATAAAAAAACAGTATACTCTATACTGGTTTTTTACTGCATGAGACTTCAACATCACTTGTGACAAAATTATATACGGATACCTCTGCCAAACCCCTCAGGGGATTCAGGCGTGATGTTATGTATACAGAATCAATGACAAAGTAGATAATTCCACAGGTGCTACCTTCCATTCCTAAGTACTTGCTATATATTCAATGTGCATCATTACACTTAAACTACCCATTACGCTATTACAACCGACATAACATTTCTACACCTGTGTTCTACTCAATCAGACGAGACCAATACCTATTATTAATACAGTCAGCGACAATATTCGATGAGCATGTACAAAGTGACAAAAGTCGTCAACACCTAAAACATTGGTTTGTTTACCGCATTTTGGTCCTAACGCCATTCAGTGACTTTTGTTGTTTTAATGTGTTCACGACTTTTGGAACTTTTAGATGCTCAACGAATTTTGTCGCTGACTGTACCACAGAACAGCAAGCTCATACAATCGTGTTGTGCCTTGAAATGTTTTAATACTAAATAAATGTTATTAATTGGCTTAACCTTTTCCGAATTATGATTGGGTCGTTTTTTATTGGGGAATAGGCTTTGCCTGATGGAAAGCGATGGATGAGGTCTATGATGGAGCTCACGTATCCTGAAGATGGCTGTTCACTCTTGCTTTGAAGGCCGATGGGTTATGAGTGGGAGGGAAAACAAACGCTTTCAAAGAGTTCCACACTTTGGCTATGCGTATAATAAATGTGGAGGAGAAGCGCTGAGTACGACATGTCGGGATATTGACCAAGTGCGGATAGTACCCAGCTGTACGTCTGGTATTCCGGTAGTAAAAGGGCCATGGTGGAATCAGGTCGTGGAGTTCGTGTGCACACTATCCGGAGTAAAGCCTATAGAAAACCGACAGGTAAGCGACACGATACCCCTTGTCTGCTAGACTGGTGTCAGATTTTCTGGCTTCTGACTAAAATTGTTTGTTTGTAGAGGGTAATCTCTAGAAGTACTCATCTGATTACAAAAGTTCTTTCACTGATAGATAATTAAAAAACCGCTAAGTGCCATAGGCCGTTGACTATTTATTGACGTACAAAATTTAAAAAAAAACTTAATTATTTAACTGTTGAAAAACAATACATGGGAACATGGTATATTGGTCGGGTTTCTAACAAGAAATATTAGAAAGGCAATGACTATTGCCATGCTAAAACACACCTACTTCATTGTTTGTTTTTATCCTTGTTTGTGTACTAATAACACTAGTTATAAGGTTTTCTACTCACAAAATGGACTGTAACGTGGTCCGATGTAAATAAATTAATTAATTAATACGAAGCAACTACATATAAGACCTACAATATTCCTAGTAAGCTCCAAAATTGCGAATCAACGCGCAATATTTTTATCATCTTTCCTTATCAACACAATTTTCATTACCTAGTTATGACACAGCTTTATTATTACACATGGCAACATTTTGTCTACCCTCAAAAACCAAATAGGGAATTTTCCTTGGATACAATACCACTAAGGTAAGGTAAAAGAGAAAACCAATAATACCGTCTAATATCTTCAGCATCTGACAGGCTGTTATCAATACCATCGATATTCGAGAGACAACTGCCATGGTTACCTACTTTATAAATGTGACATAATTATTTGTAGGAGCAGACATTTTTGTATTTAGAAGGAAAATACGGGTAAATACGAAGTTCTTGCGATTTTCCGGCCTATTGTCACGATTCGCTTAAAGGTCGTGCTCTCAATTAGTGCAGCGTTCTCTACCCGTAGCTGCGTGGATGGGAAAAAATGGATTGGATTGCCTGGATTTTCTTTAACGTAAATGTCTTGGGTTTGGTCCTGTTTAATAGGTTTAGTAATTGTTAAACATTAACTGATCCTTTTTTTCTGATGCCTACTTGCGCAAACCAGAGTTATATTTCAACTTAGAGTTGCTAACACCATGCTAAATAACAAATCTATACTAATATTATAAATGCGAATGTTTGGATGGATGGATGTATGTTTGTTAATCAATCACATCAGAACGGCTGAACGGATCTTGATGAAATTTGGCACAACGGTAGATTATAACCCGGAATAACACGTAGGATACTTTCGGTCCTCTTGGGATAATTTTTAACATTCACGCGGGCGTTAAAAGATAAAAGATAAAGCAACCAACTCGAAGTTAAAGATAAATCTGATTTGTGCAGAAAACTAACTGTGCAAAACATTACCCGTATGCTATTCGAAATAGAGCGTATAATTACTTCTTATTGTTTCGTTTTAGCGAGGCCGTCATTGTATTTTTCCTATATTGCTTCCTAAAAAACCTGATCAATTAAATTTGTACCGTTTCATCATTATCATACCAGCAGAAGACGTCCACTGCTGGACATAGGTCTCCCCCAAGAGGAGATGGGGGTTTGCCATAATCACCACGCTTGGCAGGCAGGTTGGTGGTCGCAGTGTAGCCTTTGGCAATGCACAGTAACACAGAGAATGCTGCTGCTCATTCTTTGGTGAGTTCCTTATTCGGCTCTTACGATACCCATGGGAAGTGATGGCATAGTGCTATTCTTTTACGTCCGACACCATACAGAACCGTTTAAAAGACTAAAAAAATATTGAAGTCTACGATAGATGTTTCCTGTACTATTGTATAAGAAACAAAGTGTCAAATTAACGTCTTAACACAAACAGAGTCTTAATTCAGTTTTTAGGGGCTAGAATCCGTCCAAGTGCCTCGCTTCACACTTGTGACGACACGATTAAAAAATGGTTCATCTTGACACAGTTCCCCCGCGAGTACACCTGTCTTTGGATGTAGTACGAAGTATAGGCGCCAGCGTTTTCTAGTGTAAAAAAACATGTTTAGTTGTTGGAAAACCACTAGCCTTGAACTTATGTAAAAAAAGTCATACCATATTTTTCCCAATTGAGCGATGACTTTTCAAAATCCTTCCCCAGTACTCACGTTCATCAGATAAGGAACGTCTGTGTAAAATTTAATACTTCTAGACCCCCCATTTTTGTGTTGGCTGCCAGTGTAAGAAATAATAAATCGAAGATTTTTATTACACTGGTGGTTGCTCAGTGGTCGATATTCGACCATATTTTTTATTAATTTAATGTATTTCCAAGCATTATTTTAAAAAATATTCTTCCTTCTGCATATAAACTACCACAGTGTCTCAAGACGAAAGTCTACGACCAGTGCGTGTTGCCAGTGATGACGTATGGAACTGAAACATGGTCGCTCACAATGGGCCTCATCAGAAGGCTTAAAGTCACCCAAAGAGCAATGGAGAGGGCAATGCTCGGATATCCTTGCGTGATCGAATCAGGACAATATCCGCAATAGAACCAAGGTTAAAGACATGGCCCGAAGGATTGCCAAACCGAAGTGGCAATGGGCAGGGCACATTGCTCGCAGAACAGATGGTCGATGGGGCCGAAAAGTTCTGGAGTGGCGATCGCGTACCGGAAGACGCAGCGAAGGCCTCCCACAAGGTGGACCGATGACCTGGAGAGGGTCGCGGGTAGCCGATGACCTGGAGAGGGTCGCGGGTAGCCGATGAATGCGAGACGCACAGGACCGGTTATTGTGGCGACACTTGGGGGAGGCTTATGTCCAGCAGTGGACGTCTTTCGGCTGATATGGTGATGATGATATAAACTTTAACAGTGTATTTCATTCTCCTCCGTCCGCGTAATTTTCGTGAAAAGGGTACAAAGTTTTTGCTTCACGTATTAATATACATAAGTAGTCTTCGAAAACGAGAACACTTGTGAGTGGGCTCTACTTCAATTATAATACCTAGTATTAAAACAACGACAAAAGTTACGTCCGGTTCTCCACAAACATCTCTTAGTTTTCCCAAAAGTGGGTGGAAGAAAATTAGTTGAGGAAATGACCAATAGCCCGCATCTGTCTTCTTAAACTAATTGCCATAACTAACTAAAGTCCAAGCAGTCAAATTTAATGAATGACTATAGATAATAAAGCTTCGCTCGGTACAAATCATATATTTTTCACTATATGTATATTTGTCCATTTTATGATTAACAATTTTTTGCAAACATGTAGATTACAAAAAATATAATAGCACCCACTCAAGTCATTCCGCTTAAAAAACAGAATCTACATTTATCAAACATGAAGGAACAGCTGTTCAAATCCGCCAACATTTCTTTCAAAAAACTGGTAAGAGGCTAAAAAATCGCTGACAGTCAAAAGAATAATGTTGAATTGATTAATGAACGAACTATGAGTTGGATTTCCTAATTTTGGGCCTAAGTGAAAAACGTGACCCCGTTCTTTTAAATGTTTACTGAAAAGTACTAAAAATCACGAGTGTCGGAACACGCTCACCATGTAGACCGATGACCTGACCCCTACGATGACGTGCCGAGAGAGAGACGGAGCTATATAGGACGCATAGCACTATCTCTTTTTCACAATGGAATCATGATCGCATTGACACGCATAGTAGGCTGATTAGGGTCGCGGGAGTCAGTTAAAACACGGGACCTTTCGATGTGGCGCCACTTGGGGCAGGCTTATGTCCAGCAGTGAACATCTTTTAGCTGGAGTGATGACGATGATAACTAGATATCACTATAAAAACTTGTTTGTTTGTTCTTCAGAAGGAAGATTGTTGTTGTCGAGTTCCGAACTTATAATCTGAATGCCTCTTTTCTTAGTTGATATAATGATTTTATAGAAATTCGAATAGCTTCGTTTCATCTATAGTAAAGCTATTGACAACTCTTCGTCTCTGGTTGGACCTATTCACATCGTCACGTTAGCCTTACCTACCTTTAAAGAAAAATAGTCTTGAAGTAATACATCAAACAAGAAAATAAAAGAATAAACTCTCCTTTCTATACAGACATATTATCGATAAACTTATATCCTCCTAAGATATATATTTGAATATATTCCCAATATATCATTTTTTACCCTCAAGATCCTGTCAACGAAGTCACGTTCGAGTCATAGTTATTGAAAGTGAAGTGTGTGTCGTTCTCCGGGGAAATCTTACTGCTGTCTTAGAATTCAAAATGGATTCAATCAATTTACACTACCGTTTGAAATGGCGCAAGGCGCTAGCATAATTAATTAGATTTTTTATTTAAAGGAAGTGTGTGAAACAGTTTTTTTAATAGAACACCAAAATTCGGGTATACATGCTATAATCTGTCGTTTATTATCGATAGTTATGGCACTCGTAATATCTCTTTCATTAAATGATCCTACTAATATAATAAACGCGAAAGTTTGTAAGTATGGATGGATGTTTATTACTCTTTCAAGCAAAAACTACTGAATAGATTTTGATGAAATTTGGCACAGTGGTAGATTATAGTTTGGAATAATACATAGGATACTTTTTATCCCGGGAATATGTTCCCTCAATAACGCGGGCGGAGCCGCGGGCGGCAACTAGGATACTATAAATAAGTTAAAACTAACATTAACATATTTCAGTATGTGAATCTAGGCATTTGGAGGAACACGGAGAGGTTTTAGTCAGTAAGTCTGACACTCCTTTCTGCTCCGCCCAGAGCGGAAGGAGTCATTTGAGGATATCCCATCCGAAAAAAAAACGTGTGCCGACAAAAGTGATAACTTAAACTAATCTAAGTTGAACTATTTAATATGGGAAGCGTCAGTCCGGAATACGACTAGCACTGCAGGTTAGAGTGAGAGAGGAAGAGCCTGCCTACCGCTGCCGTATACGTGAGAGAAAGGGAAGCTAGACGAACTGGCGCCGTAACGCGTTACGTTACGAAGCGGTTTACCTTCCCATAAGAAGTTATCACTTCAAAAATGCCAAATGTCTCTTACATAAAATATAACATTCGATCAATTTGCCTAACCGTAGTATTTTACATGAAATGAGTGAAATTAAAATGGGAAATAATAAAATCCTGATTATAATAACAGAGGTTATTTCTTTCTTCACCACAACTGTCGTCATTAAAACATGACATGCAAAAAAACTTGACGAAATTATGGAAAACCCACCAAGTTTGGGATTCCCGTCTATTCAGAGAGATTGAATTTGAAAATCAGATTAGCTATGCGACTTCTTAAGGTCATTCCGAATAACCTAATTATTAAAGTTCCTCTCGCAACGAATTCGAAGTTGCCACGGCAAGCAGTAGCAAATTGGCATAATAACGCCCCTTCTAACGGTAACAAAAAAAACGTTTTTGGCATGAAACGCTCTTGGAAGTTGGTACTTACTTTGACTTGCAAGTATTTTCCAACGGCCACGTTAAAATTTGAACACTCGTTTTGAAAAAGGTTTGTAATCTCTGGTTCTTTATCGTAAAACATGGCTGGCATTGGCGCAATGATTATGTATTTATGTATCAGTGTAGTGTATCGATTAATGGCATTACATGACTTTTTGTTCACTTTATCATTTTAAGAGTATCCTTTATATTTGTGCATTATTTTTATCTTTGTGCCAGGTTGATGGCAATTGGCGTGCCACCACTTGCATGGATTGAAACTTAGTGTAGTTTATTTAAAATAAGCTGAGAGCCAGATAAATAAAACAATCCCCCAAAACGCCCGCCCGTCACCACTTCCTAGTGTTTGGCTGGAAGTGGTGACGGACGAACATCCATCGATGACATATTAAGCTGATTTAACTAATACTCCCAGCACATTTAAGAAAGCTCATTTAAAATACTTTCTTCAAATATATATCACCGGAATAAAATAAGATAATCTTTTCCCCCTTTTTACCGAAAAACAGCCAACATTACTCTCATAAACAGGAAAAATGTAATCAAAATAAACCACAGCAGCTTCCATTGTGGAGAACACAAGAAGAGGCAACAATAAGATGTAAAGCGATTCACGCACAACGGCATCTGTTGTTCATGAATACCTAAATGATCCAGCTTTTTCCGATATGCCTCGCTTTATAATTCATGCGAACACTTGCAATCTTATGTGATTACTGAGGAAACATGACTTTTGAGTCGGATAACTACGTTTTTGTTTGTTTTTTTTTTATAGTGTTACATGACGATTCTAGAACTGCTTTTACTATTCTAATTTAAATTAGAAAATGATTTTTTTGGAAGCACGCAATTAAAACGAATATTGACAGTGCAATGCAAAGATGAATTTGTAAAACATAAAATACCGCTAAAGCCCATAACTTGAACAGGGCATACACCAGTTTAATATGTCAGTATGAGCTTACGTGAGAGCGCCATGCTGGCAAGCCTCCAGTACACCATCATAAGACCTAAGACGTAGACACACCAGCGCATACATGCAACCATTCTTTATATCCTGCAGTGTACCGTGCAGTATGTACGTGGGATTATCTTTGAATGAAACGATAGACGTTCATAAGAGTTTAAAAGGTTTATAGGTTGCATTGTTGCTTTGATGTTTTTGTATGGGTAATAAGTGTGAAAATATCAAAGAAATGTGAAGTCTATATTGGTCTTCCGTGAAATATTTTCAAAGGAACATGTATTTAAGACAGATTGAAGACGAGATAATTTTCAAAGAAGTTTTTAAAGAAGTTTTTGTTTTGTTTTTCAAACGCCTAAGCAATGGCTTGGTAAAAATTTTATTCAGCGAGAAAAGTTTATCATAGGAAGTACCTTATTTGTGGGCCACAGTTTTTTCTATGGATATAAAATTTAAGTTAATTCTAACAGGCAGACATAATACCACAAGGTGCTATCCACCAATCTTTAGGATAAAATGACAACATTATAGTAAGTAAGTTATTCTTTAACGGCCGATTTCAATAACATAACCTTTAACCAACTGTCAAATTAGCTACTAACAGTAGTTGAAACGTCAAGATTGCCTTTCAAACATGACGTTTTAAGCTAGGGCCGATAGTCAAGAGTAAATTGGTTACTTATAAGTAAGCGTGCTCCATTGTCAACTACGTCTTTGCTAACTATCAGGTGAGATTATAGTCAAACGCGAGGTACCTACACAAAAATATAAACTTACAAAAAAACTCTTAAACAATACACACCTTTAAAAAGTCATAAATTCTCTCGTTCTTCTTTTAATTTGTTTTTCTCTTCTTCTATTAATATGTTTTCAAGTATCAAAGTTCACTAGCTGGTAAACTTTCTCATAAGCTGTAACTTTGAGAGCCAGTTTCATAAAATAGTATTAATTACACAGCCAATTTTCACAACTTGTGCAACAATCTTAAAATGCCTTAATTGATCTGACCGGCCAATTATAAGGTGGACGGCTAAAATGTAGGCGGAAAATAATGATAGAGCGTATTTGTTGCCATGATTGATATCAAAAACATTACCAGACAACTCTGGAATGGGCTGGAAGAACTTCTTCATGAAGTTCTTCCAGCCCATTCCAGAGTTGTCTGGTAGATATCGATATAGCGTATCAGCGATACAACCACCATTATATATTGTAGGGGAGAATTTCCCGGAATTCCTACGGGAACGGGAAAAAACGGGATTTGTGTGTACGAAGTCGTGGTTATGCTGGTACAGTATATTCGTATTATCTATGTTTAGATATTTTTGTAAAGACGCGGGAAACTTCATATGCAACGATACTTGGCTTGTGTATTCGTTTGTTTTTAAAAGCACTTTAAACCGAACGAGCGAATGGATATCTTATCCCCACTCTACAAAGAAATGTTTGTATAAACCGAGATACAAAATTCTTTCTTTAGTCTCTCCAAACTAAAATAACGTGAATATCTACAAAATAATGCTCTTGCTCTTCTAACTCATATTTTTTAATGTACCATAATCTATCTACCAACGTTTATTACGTTTCTTTAATTGTAATATTAATTTGCTTTATTTTATCTCATTTATTATTGTAAATAATTTAAGACTGATTCATGATCTCATTTAGAATTTAAGTACCCAGTTTCTATAATATTATCTGTGACGTAATGTTAACCACTAAAATTTTTGTATGCCAACAGGCAGAATCTACTGGGTACCGATATACCTGTAACTAACAACATTATTGTGACACCTGCATTCTATACAAATAAAGAAATTATTATTATTTAATCTAAACCCACCATGCACAGTGGAATCTCTAAAATCACCTCAAAATGTCGCTTGTCGCTTCACCTAAACTCCGACCTCCGATCAATTACCCCTAAACTCTTGGCAGGCGATCACACCAGATATTATTCATTTACACAGATATATACACGGTTATGTACTGTCCATTGCACAGGAATAATCTCTTAGTCGCCTTAACCGATACCCGTGGGACGCGGCGGGACGACCACATTTGCGGCCGGAAACTAAGCGAGGAGATACATGGATATCTAGAATTATGTCAGGAGAATGTTGCCTAAGTATATTTACAATGAAACGAGAAATAACATAGATTTTTCTTTTCATTACTTTACATCATGAAACAAAGGTAGATCTTTTCCTATTCTGCTTCCTACTAATGGATAAATATTTTATCATCACGCAAACACTACTGAACGGATTTGGACGAAATAGCACACATAATATGGTTTGTAACCTGGATTAATATAAAATACTTTCTACCCCGATCTGAAATCGTTGTAACACACGAATGAAGACAATACTTTTAGATTTAAAATGAAAAATCTTGTCTGAGGCCGCTATCCCACTGGCGTTTTCGAGCGTTGGCGTTTCTCAAACTGTTGCCAAAAAACGCAACGTTAACGTCGTGTTGACGCTACGTTAACGTTAGCCACTAGAGGCTCACGACGTCGGCGAAACGCCAACGCTCGTAAAACGCCGGTGGGATAGCGGCCAGAAAGTTAATTAATTGATTATATTAGCAGAACTATGATTTATTATGTATTACACCTGGTACTAGAAGTATGAAATAACACTTACACCAATTTGTACTTTCGAAACGTTTTTAAACTGCTGAAGAAGTCGCGTCGTTTTGATTTTCCGGAATTATATACCTAAATTAACACCACACTTATCACGTATCTCGCACAGATTATATATACTGCAACACATAATTCCAATTAGACACTTGAAAGTAGGGAACCTAAATAAAACTATGGACTGTCGGACGGATCGGACGGCTTTAAATAAATACACGTTATCATGCATGTATAGAAAATGAAATTCTAACGTTAGTAATACACTTTCCAATCATAGTTTAGATTGATATCAGCACTTTAAAAAGCTGTATTTTTTACCTACAGCACGCAAATATATTGGGGCAGCTAAAAATTAATTGCCTATAAACAATGAGTGACTGTTATCAATAAAAAAGTGATCAAACAAAGGCTTTTGATCCTTTTTATATTTTTTGGTTAAAATAAAACTGAACTGTGCGATAAAAGGTACAAAGAAATATTAACAGTGAAAATATTGGAATTATTTTCTGTTTGGGCCTCTTGGTAGGTTTTTAAAATTGTTTAACGAATGTTTCGATTGCTTTAACGGAGTAAACAGTTTGATCAAAGGGCAATACTTTATAAAAACATGAATTTATTGTTCGAGATACTTGAATCCAACTAACTAAAGTATCGCCTTTATCGCTGTGTATTTTAAGTTGATTTTCAGGTGACCACTTGTATTAAAAACTTGAAATTTTTTTTCGACGTCATTTAGTTTGTTTCTTAAATTGATAATTAACGAGTATCTCTAATTCTGAATCATTTTACTATTTCCTTCGTATTCAATTCATGTATTAAAATAATAGGTAATTAAATTTTATTTATTTTTCTAAAAAAAAACATTTGCATTGTACGTATTTCGTTTATAAAAAATGTCCTAGCATAACCAGCCTAAAACGTTCCCTCCGCTAGGGCACGAGCCTCCTCTCTATGCGACTGAGTGGGCCATAATTACCACGCAAGATTTGCGCAGGTAGGATTATGCTATGTCCTAAGCCGAGACTTGATCTATAGGTTATCTGCGTGCCAAGTTATATCAAACTATACTACATTTAACTTGAATAAAAAAACAGTGGTAGTTTCTTAATCCTACTAATAATATTATAAATGTGAAAGTTTCTATGTTTGTGCAACAATCAGGCTAAAACGGCTGAAGGGATTTGGATGAAATTTGGCACACATATTGTGCGTGTCCTGGAATAACACTTAGGCTACTTTTAATACATTTTTATGCGAGCGAAGCTGCAGGCGGAAGCTAGTAATCTATAAATTCAAAAATATTTATTTGAATATACCTAATGTAAGATTTTATTTTGAATCTGTTTTGTGGATTTAATTCCAATTGGCAAAACATACACACGGTAGTTTAGAACACTAAAAAAATGTACCATAGCATAGACACTGTCGGTTAGATCTCTGACCGACTACTTGGTATAAAAACAATGACACATTAAGGAAACCATTCCTCCAAACATACATACGTAACATAGCAAAATAAGCAATGTATCTTACCGTGGCATTACATAACATCATCGGAATCTACAAATCGTGAATATCAATGCTAAATGTTGTCTAGGCACGCGAAACAACACAATATATTCGTAGCTTCTGCCACCGACTTCGCACGCGTGTTTTTTTTGGAAAATATCCCAAGAGAACATGCTTACGGGATAAAAAAATACACTATTTGCTATTCCAGACTGTATTCTATCTCTGTGCCAAATTCCATCCAGATTCGTTCAACCGTTCTGGCGTGATTGAGTAACAAACATCCATCCATCCAAAGTTTTGCATTTATAATAGTAGTAGCTTTTGCCCGACTTCGTACGTGCATATCCCGTTTTTAGAGTTCCGTACCCAAAGGGTAAAACAGGACTCTATTACTAAGACTCCGCTGTCTGACTGTCTGTTCGTCTGTCACCAGGCTGTAATCTCATGAACCGTGATAGTTAGACAGTTGAAATATTTTCACAGATGATGTATTTCTGTTGTCACTATAACAACAAATACTAAAAAAAAACAGAATAAAATAAATGTTTATGAGGGCTCCCATACAACAAACGTGATTATTTTGCCGTTTTTATAGATATTGGTACGGAACCCTTCGTACGCGAGTCCGACTCGCATTTGGCCGGTTTTTCTCGTCCCTGTAGGAATTTTGGGAAATCTCTCAGTGCTCCCCTACACTCCCCCAGGGAACTTACATGACAAATTTTAGCTTTATACGACCAGTAGTTTCGTCTGTGCGTTATCTGTCAGTCACTCAGTCAGTAATGGAACAGTTTTATATATTAGGATAGGAAGGTAGTAGGCTAGTAATCGCAGATGGTTTTCGGTTAAGCATACACTACGACATAGAAGTTTTATCGGCAAAATTGTCAGACATAATCACTTTGAAACTGTTGTGAAAGTGTAAAAGAACCCAGGCTTGAATTAAGTAACAGGGTCGTAATAATTTCAAGATAGAGCGAAATATGTATGTTGAGTTCAGGGGCCCTACTATGAAGTCTTAAAACGATCATGATTCCGCTCTAAGAGAGAGACGGAGCTATACATAGCCAATAGCACTATATAGTAGTCATACCAGTACCAGACTTTATGAACGTCAAAAACACCAACGAATTAAATTATTGTACCTGTGGAATTTGGAATAAAATTACACAATTTGCAGAACACTTCGTTCTACATAACTATTGTTGAAACTATAATGCCAACCAGACAAAATGTGTAGAAAACCCAGTTTCAGAAACTTCTCTGTTTAAGTACTCACTTGTAATGCTCAAAAATTGCAACTAAAAAACATCGACGAAAACACTCAGTATGTACGTTGTAACATTGAAAACATAAATTCATTGCCAAACAGAATTGTAAACAAAACGTAGTATTGTACCGTAGCACTTGAACCTTTGCATACACTACGCGTATTTCATTTACTCCATCGACTTCTCGGAAAACACCGCGCCGCCAGTGTAAAACAAATTAATCCAATATTCGATAAAGTAGAATCAATTAATTACTCTCAGTTTCACTTCAGTCACTTTCGACGTAGCAGCCCTCCTCCCCTCCCCCCCCCCCCTCCATGAGCGTGACTGATGCAGAATTCGTGGAAATTCCATGGTAACCTGTTGCAGTTTCCAGTAAGCCGGTTTAAAGACCTAAAGCGCCATTTTTCGCTCGTTATATGTTTGTCGCGATGTATGCTGCTAACTGGACAAACTGAAACTTGATTGATTCAATCGTTTGCTTACAAGGGTTTATTAATCTCGCTTTAAGCTAGGGTTGACCAGAACAGAAATTACTATTCTCTTTGGGTTCAGAGAAATTAGGCCGCGGTACCAGGTATATATATTTCAAGCAACTCGCATGCAAGTTAAATTACATTACGGGGTACGATCGACCGCTTTATCACATAACACATCGGTCGCCCGTAATGTAATCCAACTTGTATGCTAATGAAAATGTGTTCTTAAACATAGTGATACACTACCAGCGACATAGATTGACAGGCGTATTCATATCACGAATTCAATATCTTACATAATGGAATTTTAACAATAGTTCTCGCTGATAGAATGTCACTTTATTTACTATTTCGTCTGTCTGTTGCCCGATGTACCATCTGTGTAGCGAGTATTTTGCACAGGCAGCTCGTGGGTAAATAATACCAGCCGCACGGGTCGATCGTCGAGGTTAAGGCACTTGTCTTACCGCCAAGCCGACGAGGAAGCGATTAGCTATCGACTATCTTCTCGCTGAGGAAATGGAAAAAAAATAGATCCCGTGTGAGTAAAAGAGACATACATTTAGAGTCGATTGTTCTGCTGGCGAGAAGTCTCTTACCACTAGTTTGTCGCAGCAACAAGAGGTATCAAAGATAAAACTCGCTCAGCGATGCTCGCTAGGCAGTCAGAACTCACGCCGAGAGTCCAACCAACGGTCATTTCTACCTATAGTGCGAATCTGAGTGCAAGCTAATATATTATGGACTCAGCGCTTCGTAGCGCGTGCGTATCTTGGCCGGCCGGAACGAGTGGTGCGAGTTATCGCCCCTCACACCAGAGCTCAAGCTTATAGCCGGGCGACAAAACTATGGAAACTACACACTCGCTTCTCACTGCTCGCCAACTCGTTTCTAGTTTCTAGCTTTACTCGTTTCTTGCTGATTGTCGGAGGTGAGGGAAGTGCCGAACCGAAGCCGACGCTTGCTGAGTTCGGACTGTGGATGGGTGACCATCCATTGTACACCTAGACTCCACCGTGCCTCGGAAAGCACGTTAAGCCGTTGGTCTCGGCTGCGACTTGAAGACTTTAAGAGTCGTTACGGATACTCAGAAGCCAGAAAATCTGACACCGACCCTGCCAAAAAGGACCGTATTACTCAGTTACTGGGTTGTGTAAAACTGGTTCTCTGTGTCCGGTTAGGCTGGAAGCTGACCCTAATATAGCTGGGAAAAGACTAGGCAGACTGATTGAATGCCACGTTTATGCACTATACCATATACTTAGGTACTAGGTATACCCATACTGTGCTAACTCAGTGCAATAAAGCTGGAGAGCATCCAAAGTCTCTAACTTCATGCATACTTGATTAAGTTCCTTAAGTTGACTTACGAGTTGGAGCGAGCAGGCAGAAAAACTATTGAGTTTATTCATTAATCACAGGTATTGTGGGATGTAAAGAACAATATTGTGGGAACACCTGTACAAATAAATGCCCGAAATCGCAAATACACGTAAATGTACGTATTGAGGAAGCCTTGTGGTCCTCTATTTCCTGTTGACTCTATTGTTTGATCCAGTTGGAAATCAACGTCAGGCACTAGTAGTGTGGCATTTATGCTGAGGCTGAACTGGTGCACAAATTTGAGGTTATAGTAATTGAGTTTTTGTTTTTTTTTTGTGTTATCTACTCTGGGTCAAAAAAAAATTGGTCAAAGCTGGTGCTTTTACATATCTAGTGAAGTGTAAAATACACCATATACAGGGTATTTGGGAATGTACCTAGACAAGTGACTCACATGGAGAAAACACATCTTTACCAAAAGACTAGCAATGGGACAACAGGTCAGAAAAATGTACTGGATGTCGCATAAGAAGTCTCAGTTTTCAATGACAAACAAGTTACTCATTTATAAAGCCATAATCAAACCCATATGGTGCTATGGCCTGCAACTAAAAAAATGCAAAGATTGTTTTAGTGTTTAAATGTATTTTATGATTGACATATTATTATTATTTGATTATTACTATTTTATTATTTGATTATTACTATTTTTATTATTTGATTGTTACTATTTTTATTATTTGATTATTATTGGTAAATAATTTGTTATTCTGTATTTTTTTGTTAATTTTTAATACCTATGTGTGTAACTTTTAATTTTTTTAAATATCTTATTTAAAATAAGATTATAACTCTCTGTACGTCTTGGTTCGTACTGTAAGTGCAGAGAGTAATTAATAAAGCTAAATAAATAACTATAGGGTACAGCGGCAAACTCGAACATAGAATTCCTGTAAAGATTTCAATCTAAAATGCTACGCATGATAGCAAACGCTCCTTGGTACATAACAAATGATAGACTACACCACGACCTTAACATTTAAACAGTCAAGGAGGAAATAAAGGAAAGGATGACTAAATACAAAACAATAATCACACACCACCCTAATGTACTTGCAAAGGATCTAATGAAAGAAGTGCAAATACCACGAAGGCTCAAACGCAAAAACCCACAAGATCTATTTTTGTGAAGTTGTAGATCGCATAATGATGAAGCGATATTGTTAATAAATAATCTCGTACAAACCCAAGACCTGCAAATACCAACCTATTGCTGAATATCGCCAGATAGACTGCATTATAAATTTACTTAAAAAATATATATATGTCACCGGAAAATTGCTGACTCCTTAAGATTATAATAAATCTCTATTAGATTATAATATCTCGATATATAATCAAAAAATCGTTTTGTATATAGTTAATTCAAACCAAATTCATTAGTTTCTAATATATCTGTGTCTTGTTTGGAAAAATTAGTTTACAATTTTACGCGATATTTTACAATCTTACGGCGTTTGCAATTTTCCGGTCACATATATACAGGATGTCCCTGACTTTGCCACGTGGAGGGAAAGTACCTGAAATAATGTAGATGGAAAAAATACTGAATGAAGACTTTGTTTTTATTTTAAAAACAATACGAACTGCATTGAAAGAAAATTTTAAATGATCGCCTGTCTGAACCGGGCATCGAACTAATTATTTTAAATGCTATGTTATTTAGAAATAATAAATGTATATGATTGAGCCTTTCGATCAGTACAGTAAAATTATAGGTTATTTTTTTCACATTTAGCGGGTTCGATTTCCGGTTCATACAGGCAATTATTTACTATTGTTTTTAAATAAAAATGAAGTCTTCATTCAGTATTTTTTTCTATCTATAGTATTTAAGATACTTTCCCTCCATGTGGCAAAGTCTTGGGACGCCCTGTACCTACAAAAGTCGAAATGTGTTTTATACTTATAAAATTGTCAAAAAGGAAACTTCGGCTACGTAAAAAGGTCTCTAAAACGTGGTTGGTGAAGTTAATATTGAATTTGGTTTAATACTGACGCACGAGGAAAATACTGCCCACCCTTTTGACGTGTTCTTTTCTTCGTTTTTAACGACATCATGGTAATTAGTGTCAAAACAGTATTTAAAACCGCTCATAATTTAATGCCAATATCCCATTTTGAAAGAATTTAAGAAAAAAAATAGTCTAACAATGTAGAATTCTTATAAAAACTGGCCAAGTGCGAGTCGGACTCGCGTGCGAAGGGTTCCGAATGAATTTTTTTTGTTATATGTTATTTTATGACTTATTATAGGTCTTCCTGTTATCTATGGGACAAGAGTAGTATCTGACTTTTTTCAAATTTTTAGACTCGATAGTTTCGGAGATAAGGGAGGGAATGATGTCTTTTTGTCTAATTCTTAAATGTATTCACAACTGTTTATTTTAAAATTATGAAAATTTTGTAATTGAAATCCTAACAATAAGCCTTTTATTTGATACGTTGCGCAGTATAGTTTGAAAAACTTTTTTTTTAAATTTTATAGTTTGTCCCCCAAAAGTGATACCCATATTCATAATTTATTTATTTACGTAACGCATCCGTGTTAGGGTCACAGAAGTTTATATGTACACCAAATTTCAATAGAATTGGTCCAGTAGATTCGGAGGAAATGGAAAAAGGCAGTGACAGACAAACAGACAGACAACCGAGTGAACCTATAAGGATTCCGTTTCTTGCGACTGTTCGTAACCCTAAAAAGCAATCTATGTCTGTATTTTATCCACCACATAGTTTAAAAACAAACTTTACGAACTGTGTCAGTGTATGATGCGACCTAATCTCGAAAACTACTGAACGGATTTCGGTTCAGTTCTACCGCCACCGCAGAAAGTTTGGACGTAATTTAATTAATATTACGCGTGCAAAGACTCCGGTGAGCTTTTTTCTTTCAATTATAAATTAGATTTGCGAAAATTTTGACAGATTGTTTTCAATATTATTCGATAGTTTATGGACAAATTTTAGGGTCGGGTCGAGATTAAATGGAATGTTTGTAAATATTTATTACCCTTTCTTCAAAGCATTTATTGTACTTGGAACTAGTAAATACTGCTGTAACTGTATCAAAGGTATGATACCATTTCCTAGAAAAGTTCAAAGCTCAAGTTGTTATAATGTTACTCGATTTAAATCATACCTCCACTAAGCAGAATTTGAGATATAGCTTAATGAAAATTATGTCTACCTTTGATCATTATTTTCCAGCTTATTTAATATACATGAGACGCGAAAGTATATATAAAAAATTCTCATTTTGATCTGTTTACTCGTCTTAAACTTAATTACCTTTCTTCGCCGACATAGCTAAATGACTCACAAAATAACATATTATTATTAGAACGAAATAATATCACAAAGTTTCAGCTTAATATGTCAAGAAGAAATAGTCCCGAATTTTCTGGCAAAGAATGGAATAAGTGCAAAACCATTGAACTTGGTAGGCTAAACCCCTGATTTCTGAACAAAGAATATAAGGTTTTATTATTTGTTAAACTCATTTTTAGGCAGAAAATATGGCATTGGCATTAAAGTAGTGTTAAAGCGTCCTTAACTCCAAATACCTTATTCAGAAACCGACCGTAAAAGTAGCTATTCCAAAATCAGCTTGTGAAAAGTTACTTAAATCGTGGTCGTAACGATAGAGGCGGGAGTTTTTCACCGTCAAACGTGTGGGCGTGAAATATATTAGTTATACCGTGTTACACGCACCTTAAATGAGTTAATCAACGTTTTGACAACTTAAAAGATTCAATGCCGAGTAACGTGTGAGTTAAATATAAACCTACATTTAAATTTTAGACAGAATCAAGAAATCTCACCCTGAAAAGTGCTTTTTAAATTTTGCCAAAAGATGAATGAGTTATGTTTGAACATAATAATCTTTTTTCATTCAGACCTATTAACCATTCCTCTTCTTTATATTTTTACAAATCCTATAAAATAAAGTAGGTACCATTCAAAATTCCACCCTAAACAAATTAAAAAAGTAAATAATGTAGCTCAATAAATAACAGGATTGGACCGCCTCTTGCCATCGTTTGTTTCCCGACATTCATTACGATGGGAATCCCACTTATTTTATAGCGAACCGTGATTGTATTAAAATACCAGGAAAAGAAATTACCACGATGTCTTTTGTACACTAATACTCCTGAACAGCTTAAAGAAAATCCAATTCTTTTCAGTGAAAATCTGCATGGTAATTTACGCTGAAAACTACAACCGCAACAATGAAAAAACACGCCGTAATAAGGCAGTTAATTGTTTTCAGATTACAGAAAGGCATCTTGTTATGGTCACGACCTACATCCGCATTAAATGGGGCAGAACACTGTATATACTATAGCTATACTTAGCCACCCTGCGTGGCTCGTCGATGCGCCCGCTTTAGCACTATTGAATTAACTACCTCACTTCAGATAATGCGGCCTTTCTTCAATACATACAGCGAAGACGTCTGAATACATTCAACTTTGCGATTCTAGAAATCGCGGCGGCGTACACCGACTGCTAAAAACCGTAGAGCATAAACAAAACACTTGAACAGCGCGCAATGTAGACCCACATTTTGGCTCGGTGAAAAAACCACTTCTAAATAATGTTTAATACCGTACTTTCAACGATTTATTGTTATAGAGAATGTCACGAACATTAATAAAATCTATAAATATGCTAAAGTGCAACTTGATAGCACGCGTGTCGTGACTATGACCTTTATTGCCATCAGCACACGGGCGATACGCGCCGATATGCGCTCATAACCCACGCAAAACAAACTAATATATCGGAACTGGTAATCAAACTTTATTTATCTGATATCAGTTAAACAAAAAGTTCTCGGAAATACATTACGCCTGCGGTCATAGCTACCAACTCTGTGCTATGTGTACGAGCGGTGTGTCTATATAGATGTTCCGAAGAAAGAAGCTTGTTTTTCTCTTCAATGATCAATGTAACGTGGCTATCAGTTGATAGTGTTACGTTGCCTCAGTGAAGTCCTGAGCCCTGACCACCATAAGTACCTGAGCACATTCAGTACGCGTCCATAACGACCACAAATTGCTGCGTAACTCTCGTATATGTTAACACAAAGCGGGTTAGCACTACCAGCGGGGCACACTGCACTAGGTACCTGTAACGCTGAGCAAGGACATGGTGGGACGTCGGCCCGTCTGGCCTGGCGGGCCCGTCGACCCGAGGCGGTCGGCGGGGCCGGCGCCTCACCGGCCGCCACGGGGCGCCATCTGTAGCACTCGCGCGCCCGGCTCAACGCGCGGCCGGCGACCGACTGACGCCCGGCGGCGCGCTCTCCCCGCTAGTACCTACTCGCGTCCTCGCGCATGCGCCGTCACAGCCTTCTGACATCACCGGTACCCGGATTATTTTCGCCCGGCGAGGTAAATACCCTCACATCGATCGAGCCCGGTTAAACTTGATGCAATTATTGCACTGCCCTAGTCCTTACAGATGCAGTTTTAATGACCGCTAACGAACTCCTTCCTGGGCCGCAGGTGCTGGCACCGACCAGCGCTTATTAGTATCCGAACCGTCTTCTTCAGTCTTCACGCTTTTTAATATGCGAGTGGTCGAGAGCTGCACAAGTTTGCAGCGAGTTTCATGAGTCGTTAATTATTTTCACAAGAATTCTGAGCTCAGTTCTCAGTTTTTACAATGTGCTACGTCTGTTCGAAAGCGTAGTTTCTCACAAAGGAAAAGCTACAAATCTAAATTTAGCTTTCAATGCTGTTGCTGGCGATGTAGTAAAAATAAATCATCGTAGAATACGAGCACGCGCGCACGCGAAGCATTTTTCTTTATCCTTAGCAAAAGGGAATCAAGCTTTATCTCAATCTCGAACTGTCCGTCCCAGTGCGTCTCTCCCAGATATTTTGACTCAGACTTGCTCCAATTATGATGAAAAAAAAACGCACAAATGAAAATGGAAATATTTTCCACAATGGAATATCTAGTTCCACGTCAAGTGCTACAAACCATTTATTTTAATCGACTGCGGAACGGCTGAATGAATTAAACGATTTTGTAGAGGCGGGAAATGTGTAGGTTCATTTTAGAACGATAAACTCGCTAGCGGGGGGTATTATCATATCAGCTCGTTTCTATGAAAACATCGGCCTTCCCATAAAGTCTTTGAAGAAACGCTCTCGGGTACATATTATCATGATCAAGTACACTTCGCAGGCCATTTGTGGGACCGCAGTTTGATTTTATGGCACAAAGATTCTGAGACATCCCTTTGATAAAATCTCGTAGCGGTCTTGTGAGAGCCTTCAGAAAGTGCACTCGCCTACGCAAGGTCTGTTTGTAGCCGAGACCACGTAGACTTGTAGCAGTCGTAGCACAAGAGGTAATAATAGCTACAAGGTAAACTTACTACGTTCTTATTTGCACCTTGAAACTTATCAGCTACGAGCTGCTACGAGTTCGTAGCGCTACGCGTTGCGTAGTACGTTGCTACGAGGCTATTCTTGGCTCGCGGCGTAGACTTGGCTTTACGTAACCAATCAATTTTGTTGGAATAAAAGGATTGTTCGAGAGCTTTTCTTATTAAGAATAAACTGTGTTTTTGATTAGGTATGGTATATTATTATGCCACCTAATCTATGTTTCGTAATAATAGAGTAAACGTTCGTTTTTAATTCAATTAAAACTATTTCTCAGGTACAGTCGAGTACAAAATTGCATTATACAGCGAAATAGGAATTTAATCACGTAGTCGAGTGCAACTAATGGGTTATAAATTCATTGCACGTCGAGGCTCCGCGAGGATGCATGCTCTAGGCAACCACTTCCGAATGCCACTATCTTTGTATATTATGCTTTTATGAGTCTTACACTACGATATTAATAACTGCTTTATATTATGCGGCAAGAGAGGTTTCTATGGTGAGGTTCTTATTCGTATGAACCCACAAACGTCCACTGTTGAGCTTTCACTGCTATACGTACTTTTACGATGGTAATATTGATAAATATAAATAATCATTCAGGTTCTTCCTTCACATTTATTAAAGAATAAAAAGAGCTGCGTATATTATTTTAGTAAGAATATACGCAGCCGCTCCATGTAAAACACTGGTATTCAGCTGAATCCGGTTTGACTGGGAGCCGACTCCAACATAGTTGGGAAAAGGCAGCTGATGAGGGATATAGCCTGGGTTAAAAAAAATATTATTCTATTTAGTCCGCCAGTTAGATTATCGAAAAATATTGGTTACGTTTTTTTTTCATCAAATCAATAAAAAAATCCGAAGATCTGTAACGTCACTTTGTCGAGTGGGGGCTTGTATCGTCACTTTCCAGCAAAAAATGTACTGGTAAGTGACGTCACACGAGTTTTTAACGTACGGTACCGTCTTCATTTTTTGTTAACGTGACAAAATAAAAAATACGTGTCCAATATTTTTTGGAAATCTATCTGATGGACCAATTAGATTTTTTTAGGGTATTTAACCCTATTGTGACTATGGTGCGAATACGAGTGCGAACGTTCCTTTACTACATTTTTTACTATTAGATCTGTTAAGTAATATGTGGATAACGTTGTGAGAAGTGTATTTGTTACTTCTATTGTTAAGTTCCAACCTATGTTTACTTATTTTTACACTGCTGTTTGTTGTCCCTAAATAAATAAATCAGACAATTGCCCCTCAGATTAGATGTAGGTATAACATTATTCTTGTATGCCTGATAAAGTGTCACCAAATTATACAGCAATTACAAGATGAATTTAAAATAGTAAATACACTGACATTTAGTAACTCTTTTTTATGCAGCAATAAATACAAATTAACCGAGTAGGTTTTCAAACATCATCATATAGTAGAAACGCTTGGCTAAATAATAACAGCCGTACGGGTTGATTTTCAGGGTTAAGCAATCGCTCAGTAAAGTCGACCTGTGGATAGGTGACCATCCATTACATACCTGTTTCGTGCTTCGAAAAGCGCGTTAAAACGTTGGTCCCGATTATCATTTGTAGATCTATGACAGTCGACATGTGTGGTCAGAAGCCTGAAAATCTTCCATTGCACTGCCAATATTTATTTCTAATGTGTGCACTATAACTTCTTAAGTTAACATACTTACGAGTGTGGTGTACAATAACTGTCTACTCAGCACGCTCAAAATATTGTTTAAACATAGTTGCAAGTTAGCTGCCCCTTTTTTTGAGGATGGTAAATCCTCAAATGACTTCTTCCGCTCTGGGTGGAGCGGAAGGGCGTTTCAGACTCTTACTGACTAAAACACATCCGTGTACCTTCTAAAGCCCTTTGCGTTCCAGGGCTGCGGTGACTCTTTCGAACCAATTCCGCTAGCAAGTTAGCTTTTTTATTTAATATGAGTTTGCTCTTGACTCTAGTCCAGGTCATAGATGACAGAGACAAAGTCGACGATGGAGCGAGCTTACCCAGAAGAAGCCTGTTCACTCTAATTTTGAAGAGATTAGGGTTGTATGCGTTGTATTGTATGTAGCTGCCTGCATACCAAATAGCTTTGTTGACTGTACACATCATTCCACGTTAGCCGACAATTTATTAATTACATATTTTAACTAGTTGAAATTGCAACTACGTTTATAAACCTCCGTGCAGTGGCAGAGTAGTTCATTACTCATGCAGGTTGGCTCGTTAAGTTCTCTACTACCCACTTCTCAATTAAAGTAATTAGTAGGATTACCTTTATTAGCAAGTTAATTTAAGGACCTTTGAGTATTTAGAACGCTACTGTCAGTTTTTCCATATTTGTTGTGTTGTATGAGCGGATGTGTATTGGATAAATGCTCGTTTATTATAATTATTAGTCTAGGGCTCAGAAAATGTTGTGTGATGTCGGGATGAGCTCTTTTTTTTTTTTTTTTTTTAAGGATGGGAAATCATCAAATGACTTCTTCCGCTCTGGGTGGAGCGGAAGGGCGTGTCAGACTCTTACTGACTAAAACCCATCCGTGTTCCTTCTAAAGCCCTTTGCGTTCCAGGGCCGCGGTGACTCTTTCGAACAGATTCCGCAACCCTGGCACGGGATGAGCTCTGCATAGTTGTTTTCTGCTCGTGGTCGTTTTGACGCATTGCTCCTCCGACATGCGATAGATGTAGCTAGCCCAGTTCCACTTTAATCCAGCAGCTGCACTCTGTTCTCCAAGTGTATGCTTTTGACAATTTGAAAGAGACTACGCTTGAGTGAAAAACCGTACTAAAAAGATTACCTAGCCAGTTATTAGCTTTTCTGCTTATCCGGGGCGTAGCTCTTCTGGAACCGTGCATTTTTTCGGGATAAAAAGTAGCCTATTACACTCAACAGTGACAGTTTTTTTTGAGCGGAGGTGTAGTTTTAGAGATTACATCCTTCACCCAAACTTTCAAACTTGACCTGCTTATAATATTCGTTAAGACAAGTATCAAAGATTAAGGGCGGGATTCCGGATTGAGTATTTTGAGTTAGGAGCGTGTCAAGCCCTATTTTAAACCATTTTTATTCAAATTTTCAGGCTAAAATAGAGTTTGAGCAATACTCAACTTCAAACCGGGGGTAAATCTTACCTCGAGTGAGTTTTGGTAACTTTGCACTAAGTAGTGTGGCGTGGGTAGCAGTAAAATCGCCAACACGTGCGATAAGAAACGTCCTCCGTCGCTGTGTAGACCCGCTAATAAATGAGGTGACATTAGCTATTCCCATATAAAAGCCTACAGATAGAAGAAGTACCTTTAGTGAAATACTTGTGACACTGAGTTGGAGTCATCCTTCCAGTTTAGGTAGGCCAGTAATAGAGCTAAACAAGGTAACTTCAAGGCTCGCCAAGGTCAGTCCGTGTGTGGGTGAAGGTTTGCCAAGGTCAGTCCGTGTGTGGGTGAAGGTATGCCAAAGTTAGTCCAAGATACCGAGATTACTTACAACTAAAAAAGCACCTTACATTTAGACAGTTGTTGTCTAAATGTAAGGTGCTTTAATCTTTTTCTATTCCCCAACAATGGGACGGCGTGATATTTACAGGATGAATTTTTAAAGTGTGCGTGGATGGCTAAATTCGAAACTATGAGGAATATCGAAAAACACTGAAAGGAGTCTAGACCCTGATTTTGATGAAACCTAAAACTCCATCATTGTTTTTTTATAATCGGTATTTCTAGTCAGGAATCGAACCAGTTGATTATGAAAAAAAAAACACACCCTGGAACCATCTGGATTAAATTCTGAGAAGTAATTACACATGGTAAGTTATTGGTTAAAACCATTAACTTTTTAAATTTCTGTCTAAACCTACCTACCAAAACCGTAACTGATATTTTTCAAAAATCAGTTGTAGATTCTCGGCCTGATGTTGATGAAAACTAAAACTGCATCATCGATTTTTGAATAATTTATCAGTTTTTTTTTTTTTTTGAAAATGAATGTGTTTTTCCAACCAACCAAAGAATCATACTTTATATAATACTAGCTACCGCCCGCGTTTATGTCGAAAATTATCCCAAGGGAACATATTCCCGGGATGAAAAGTATCCTATGTGTTATTCCAGACTATAATCTACCTCTGTGCCAAATTTCATCGAGATGTCAGAGAGAACGGCAGAACGGCCGTTCTGACGTGAAAAAGTAACAAACAACCACCTATTTATCCATCCATACTTACAAACTTTCGCGTTTATAATATTAGTAGGACTAAATTTTGCCCGCGACTTCATACCCGCTTATCCCGTTTTTTCCGTTGGAATTTTGGGAAATCCTCTCTTAGTGCTCCCCCACACTCCCCAAGGAACCTACATACCAAATTTCAACTTTCTACGACCAGTAGTTTTGGGTGTGCGTTGTCTGTCAGTCACTCAGTCAGTAGCCGAAAGAATTTTATATATATTAGGTTTTTATCTGGTTTTGATTTGACAGCATTACTTCAATGATTCTTTGGTTCGTTGGCTTGGTGGCGGTGTATTACCAACTGCGATTGTCCATACTCCATTCATATTTTATACAAATCCTTAATTTAAAAGTACAACCCCCTTCTCTGGGCCAGTCAGGTTAAAACTGCACTTGTTCATGAAAACGATATTTTATTACGAGTACAAATAAATAATAAAGATTCGACAGCTCAAAACATTCTATGCAATACAATATTTTGAGCTGTCGAATCTTTACAGCCGATTGAAAATGCAGCAGTATATAATTCTCGTGGAATCGGAAGAATTGAATTCAATTTCGATGAAAATCTCTGGGGAATGCGTTCAACAGATAAATAAATCACTCTTGATGAAACTCATCATAACACCCGAACTGGTTTTTTGTTTCGATATTGGATTTGAGTTTTTAGAATTTTTCGCTTTCGGAGTTGTTGTTCAGTTTTTTGCTTTTAATAAAACAGTGTAACCAAGCATCACGCCTCTATTCTCCAAAGGGTTAGGCAGAAGTGATCCTGTAATGTACTTATATTTTTCCAAGAATATTTAAGTCCCATGTATTAGGGGACGAGACTGGTCTGCTACTTCCAGATGGAAAAACTCAGTTACTGTTTCGTCGAAGCAGGAACTGAACCCAGGACCTCACTAAAGTCATTAAGTTATCTATATTACTGAGCCTGTTAGGAGAGAACATTGTTTATTGTTATTAAAGTAGGTGTTTATACAAACCTACATACTTGAAAAAATACTAAATATCTAATTTTAACATTTGGGATACAAATAAATAGGTGCACAGAGCTTTAGAAGGAAATATAAAATTTGCTGAGAATCTTCAAATTATTCAGTAACTGGGCTTTTTAACATTTCTGCACAGTCATTTACAGTTTAAGGAAACCTTCAATAAATTGCAATCAATCAGCCAATTTTCAATCAACGCAATCACAAAAAAATTCAAAAATAATTTCGATTCCATTTTCTTTGTTTCACAAAGCCCGGCCATCGTCCGTACGTGTTTGTGCGTCGTTGCGTTGGCACAAATAATCTTAGTCAATGAGTTGTACCATCATTACGTAACCTACACGTGGTGTCGCGTCATTCGGGACTCTCCGACCTTTCGCGAGGACGACCGAAGCCGAATATCGATCGGAACGAGCCCGCGAACAGGCGACACTGCTGTGACGTCACGTGCCATGCGACTGCTAAACGTCATAACTCCAACTCTCACCACACAAAAACCAACCCTATCCTTCTCAATTTGAAGTTAAAATTACAATGGAATGGGTAAGTTCTGAGTCTGTTCTTTTGATATATGTACATGGCGAGTTATAAAGGTGGCGGTTCCGCGCGAGCCTTCCTGACCCACATCGAACGATGCGTAATGCGTATGCACCTGTCATGTACTAGTAACCTAGTACTATGGCGTGAAGATCAACGTGTGAGTTGTACGGCAGGGAGCACGAGTACGAGTATTGTTTGTAGAGGGAGAGATAACAATGGATAAAAGCAGGCATTGAAGTGATTGCGTACTTTTCGGGAGATATTTTTGCATAATGTTGAGCTGAACAATTTGAAATTGTGTTGCAAAATATCAAAGAAAGACGCAGAAAAACTGATTCGCTTTAAGTTTTTAAATTTAAAAAATATTTATACTTATTGAAAATTGTTTAAAAAACAAAAACATGATTATTGGTTGCTAAAAATTGAATTTCATATTCGCCAGAAGTTCTTAATAAACACACAAACACAACACTAGTAACAGACGTAAAAGCGACTATTCATAATAGCTACCTTTTCATAATATCTTCATAAAGAGACATCTACAAACCAAGCTACGAGCTACGGCCACAAGAGGTTTGCTACGAAACGCTACGAAGCGTAGCACCCTCCTAGCACCGCCCCAAAACTGTGCTACGGGGACAAAGACCCAGCCAACCGTTTTAAGTCAACGGTTCTTAACCTTTTTAGCTGGAGGCCCCAAGTATCAATATATCTGAAGCTCGCGACCCTAATGTTTTATTTACCTTCCAGTGATAATAAAATAATAGGATTAACTATAAGGCCGTAGTTAGTTAAAATTGTTGTCATTATGAAATATGAATAAAACAACTTTTATAAGACAACAAGGCACGAAAATCCTTCTTCACACCAAAACGTTGCAAGAAATGTTAGCAGGGTTTTCAGGTTAATAGCAATAAAATATAGCAAAGAAAAGGGCTGCCAGATAATTCTGCCCAAAATTTCGTGACACACATTCTTGCAAATCATTATTTTAGTACTCCATCACCCTACAATTTAAACAATTATTATTCTTCTTGTAATCCCGCGACCCATCTCAATACCGCCTGCGACCCGAGGTTGAGAAAGGCTACGTTAAGTGAATACAACAGTAAATTATTTTGGTCTACCATCATTGTCAACTCGACGATTTTGGTCAAGCTTAACCTAAGCTCGACTAAAATATTATACCTTTTATCTGTCGATCAGGATTTGGTTTCCGCACTTACAGTCCTTATGGTGGACCTTTGTACGTGGGCGATCTTGGCCGTCACTACTTTTTTTTTTTTTTTTTTTGATGTCGTGGGAAATCCTCATGGAAATCTCTTCTGTCAGACTCTTACTGACTAAAACCACCCCGGTGTTCCATATCCCACCTACGCCGGGGATCGCGGGTCCGCATGAATGGGGAGCGACGGACATCCCCAAGTCCGCCGCCCCTGGACCCAGTTAGGGGGGCCGGAAGAGGGTAGCGTATGCCCTCCTCCGACGCCCGATGCGCCTGCTGCGGGCCGGGAGAGCGGTCGTGATCTCCCTCTCCCTTTCCGCAGCCTCCTTCTGCGCCATAACAGTTTCGCAGAAGAAGACCACCGCGTCCCAGGACTCCTCGCCGCCGACCATAGCATGAACTACAGCCGGCAGCGAGAGGTCACCGCCTACAACAGAAGTGAGGGCACGGCGCGGCTCCTCCCAAGCTGCACACTCTGCCAGCGTATGCCGTGCCGTGTCCTCCCGACAGTCGACGCAGTGGTGGCATCGAGCGTCCGGCTCCCTGCCTATGCGACACAAGAACCTCCCGAAGCAGCCATGCCCCGAGAGGAACCGCGCGTTCTCGCGCCACCTATGCAGTGACGCGAGCACTTTCGCCTCCAGGTCCCACGGCGGAGATCCGGCCAGTGCGCAAGCTGCCTCGTAGGAAATCGTGCGATATCCCCTGATGACTCTGACGGCCATCACCCTCTGCGGCTTCCGCAGAACTGTGATGGTGCTGGCCGTCAGGTCAGCCGCCCAGATCGGGGACCCATAAAGGGCCATCGATCGCACGATCCCCACGTACAACCGCCTGCAGGCGGTGCTCGGGTCCCCCAGATTGGGAAGCAGCGTTGACAGCGCCCCCGCCGCGCCCAACGACTTGGGCGCCAGCCGCCGGAAGTGGGGGCCGAAATCCCACCGGCTGTCGAGCACCAATCCCAGGTACTTCATGGTGGACTCGACAGCGATACGGGCCCCCCCGACCACGATGTGCGATCCCGGCGGCGGCGCTCGCCGGGGGCCATGAAAAACAATGGCCTCCGACTTGTTGAGAGCCACCTCCAGGCCGAGGCGCCGTATGCGGCTCACCACCTGTGAGACCGCAGCCGTCGCCAGCAACGCTGCCTCCCTGTGCGAGCTCCCCCGGGCAATGACCAGCGTGTCGTCAGCGTATCACACCAGGTTCACTCCCGGCCGGAGCTCGCCCCTCAGCACCCAGTCGTACCCGATGTTCCACAGGAGCGGGCCCAAGACCGAACCCTGCGGAACACCGCACGACATGGGGCGCTGGTATCTGCCATCACGTCCCAGATAGGTGACACATCTTTCCGCCAAATAAGCCCCGACGACGCGGCGGAGGTAGGGAGGCACTCGATGATAGCGCAGTGCCTCCCGAATACAACTCCAGGGCAGGGTGTTGAAGGCGTTGGAGATGTCCAAGGACACCGCCAACAACACATCGCCCCGCGCCACCGCTTCCTCCGCCAGGACTCTCACTCGGGATATCGCCGTGATTGTGGAGCGCCCTTGCCGAAAGCCGTATTAGCATTCGGCCAGGTCCGGCCCCTCTCCGCACAAGGCCGTCACTACTAACCTAACCTAACCGCCCTACCTTCCTCCAGAAGCAGATTAGGCCTATCACTTTTTAGGGTTCCATACGTCCTTAAAAAACGGAACCCTTTTCCTATAAGGGTACCGGTTTTTTTTAGCCATTCAGACACACAACTGATCCTATAAGACTTTTAGGATCAGCTGTGTGTCTGGATAGCTGCTTGTCTACCTGTTCGCTCGTTCATGCGTTAGAGAGCACAACAGCGAGTGGTATAATTTATGTAACAATATAGGTATCAAACAGATAAGAAGAATCAGAAAAATAGGTACAAAGCTTGGCGATGGTTTGTTCTAAACAAGTCTCTTCCAGCTTACCTGCGAAAGGAGAGTCGAAAAAAAACTTGTAAAAAGGTAATGTAGACAATCAATGTGACATTCTATTATTAGAAAGACTGAAACTTTATTTGGAAATCTGTTGTCAACAACAACAACTGTTGGAACAGAGTTGTGATCTAACTAATGTACCTATTGTTCTTCTCTCGTATCAACTCGAACAGTAAACCTGAGTGGCAATTCTTTATTTTCAAGGAGTGTTCGCAATCGCATCACAGTCGTAAACAAACACATAATTTTTTGACATTGATTGTCGCTGGGATGATATTGCGACTGCAATGTGAACGCTTTTTAACCGATTTCAAAAATGGAGGGGGTTCTCGGCTCGTCTGTATTGTTTTTTATGTTTGCTATAACTCCGTCATTTATGAACTGATTTAAAAAAAAACTTTTTTCATGTATATGGGGTAAACGTTCTGATTGGTCCCATAGAAACTTCATAAAAATCGGTTCTGTAGTTTGGTTTTTAAATCAAAATAGCTGGAGAAAATAGAAAATATATCATCCAAGTAAACGAAATTCGGACAGAGAGCGCCTTCCGGGTTTTCGTACTTGACTAAAGGTTTAAACTAGAGAATTGTATTTGAACATTCTTGAAAATCAAGATACACTGAAACCCGATTTAACTGAATCATTTCTGCGATTGTCATCGAATATGTCTCATAGGTATGTGGCGCCATCTAGACCGACACATACGAACTAGGTACTTCACACAAATCCTGCAAGTACACGTCTGGCGTAATTAATACGAGTGGAAAACAGTTAGGAAATCTTCCAATCTAGCCCGTCCTTTGCTGTTCTCCAGTGTCGCCCTAAGCCGAGATCAATACCCCCTAGAGGGTGCCCATTGCCCATAGGGTGTAATCGCTTAGTTTTTAGTTATTTGTAGCCCTGACTAGAAGCTATAACTTGTATTAAGGCTGCTACAGGCAACTTCGGTTAAGCTGACGACAACTCGGCAATCATTGAAGAGTTGCCCACTAGATTTTAACTTTAACCCAGTTTTGCTTCTCTCTCTGTCTCTCTGTGGGGCCGGCGCTTAGGTAAGCAAGATGCAATATGAGAACTAGGATACCACTCGACGGCCCCGCAGTCCCTGCCAAACCGCGGTATTGTATAATCGTGTGTGAAAGAAATAGACTTTGTTATCAGTGTAAATCGTTTAATTTATTACCCAGAAACGGACACATTAGAGACCCCTACATTGGTGACCCCGACGTTTAATTACTCCTTCTGACATTTATGCGGACAAATTTTATCGTGATAAATAGTGCAGTGTGCAAATACAACATAGATACGAGCCGACTACCGAGTTCAGCACTTAATGGGATAAGTGCAATATTTTTTATACGCGCGTAATAGACTCGGCAATGGCTAACGCAAATCAGCAAGGTCAAAAACCTATCCTACCGTCAAGCTCAAATATGCCGCCAAGTGGTGACTTAGCCAGCATCAGCGTAGCCTCAAAAATACCGGAGTTTTGGACTGATCTGCCGAGGCTATGGTTTGCCCAATTCGACGCGGTGATGGACCCCCAAAAGCAAGGCGACGCCGCGAAATACAATATGGTCGTTGCGAAATTAAATCGTGAAGCACTACAACAAGTAAGCGATCTGATTTATGCTCCGCCAACAGATAACAAGTTTAATACAATTAAGGAACGGCTATTAGCAACCTTTGAAGAGAGCGCCGAGAAGCAGTTTGACAAGCTTGTAGGTGAGATGGATCTAGGATCACAACGCCCATCACAGCTTTTGAGAAGGATGTCAGCACTAGCAGCCAACACCCAAGTTTCGGACGACGCACTAAGGCGACTCTGGATTACAAGGCTGCCGTCCGAAGTGAAAACTGTGTTATCAGTAGCACCGGATATGACACTGGATAACTTAGCAAAATTGGCAGATAAAATTATGGAAAATATGCGAACTGGAGAAGTGGCTGCTGTTGCATCTGCCACACCGACACCGGACATATCAGACCAGTTAAGACAGGTGACCACGGAACTAAAGGAGTTGCGTCTCGAATTGAACGAGATAAGAGGGAGGCCCGAGAATAGAAGAGGGGCATGGAATCGGCAAAGGTCTAGGTCACAGTCTCGGGGACAACCAAGAACTCCAGGAAGCCCCGGGTGGCTGTGCAGGTACCACTACCGTTGGAGGAACCGTGCCAGGATGTGTGAACAGCCCTGCAACTGGAAGGAGCCCAGAGCAGCAGCTCCGGCGGAAAACTAGACGCCGTGCAGTCCAGCTCGGTGGGGGACTGCAGGGAGTTGGGCACAAATCACCGTCTGTGTGTAATGGACAGGACGTCTAGAACTCGCTTCCTAGTGGACATAGGAGCCAACGTTTCGGTCCTACCAGTAAGTTATTATAAGTATGAGCGTTCAGTGAGTGATTACAAATTATATGCGGCAAATAACACCGTAATAAGGACATACGGAGTTAAGACTTTAGAACTAAATTTAGGATTACGAAGAGCGTTCAAGTGGACTTTTATTGTGTGTGAGGTCAAGCAGGCCATTTTGGGCGCCGACTTTATTGAACATTACAAATTAGTTATAGATTTATATAATAAGAGCCTTATAGACAGCGTTACGAATTTGCGCACGGATGGGTCTATCGTACAGTGCGACGAACCTTCTATTAAGAGTATATTAAATAACGATCCGTACAGCGACCTGTTAGAAGAATTCTCAGGCATTACAAAGCCTATCGCTTATAGGGACATTCCGTCGCATTCAGTCTACCATCATATTGTCACTTCCGGTCCGCCGGTATATGCGCGCCCACGTCCGCTGCCGCCGGATCGATATAAGAAAGTTAGAGACGAGTTTCGCACCATGCAAGAGCTGGGGATCTGTAGGCCAGGGCAAGGTGAGTGGGCTAGCCCCCTGCATGTAGTTCCAAAAAAAGACGGTCACATACGCCCCTGCGGGGACTACAGGGCCCTTAACGCGATAACGAAACCAGACCGATATCCCATACCTAGATTGCAAGAATTTACGTATATGTTGCCAAGTAAACGCATATATACACGGCTAGATTTAAATAGAGCTTACCATAATATAGCTGTGGCACCCGAAGATGTTGAGAAAACTGCCATCACTACTACGTTTGGTCTTTATGAATTTCCCCGTATGAGTTTTGGATTAAGAAACGCCGCGCAAACGTTCCAAAGATTCATGGACCAACAAGTTTTAAAAGGTATAGAACAAATGGGGGTGTCGGACGAAGACGCCGAGTCAACAATTTTTTGTTATATAGACGATATTTTGCTAACGTCTAAAAATGTCAATATTCACAAATTACACTTAAGAGCGCTCTTCAAAAGGTTACATGAGTTCGGTATTACTATTAATTTAAATAAATGCGTTTTCGGAAAGACAGAGGTTGAATTTTTAGGGTACAACGTCTCGGGAAAAGGTATCAAACCAACAGTTGATAAGATAATAGCAATAACTGAGTACCCCAGACCAGTAACAGTTGAACAACTTAGGCGTTTTATGGGAATGATTAACTTTTACAGGTCGCATTTACCCAATGCAGTTACACACCAGGCAGAACTAAACAAGTTTTTACATAACACTAGGAAAAAGGATCAGACGCAAATCGTGTGGGATGAAAAAAGTGTAGAGGCATTCGAGCAGTGCAAGGTAAGCCTGAAAAGCGCCGTTACACTGTCGCACCCAAGTGCAGATGCACCATTAGGTCTAATGACAGACGCATCAGATACTTGCGTCGGAGCGGTTTTACAACAAAAAATCAAAGGAAACTGGTTACCTATAGGCTACTTTTCAAAGAAATTATCTGATTCGCAACGAAAGTATAGTACGTATGACAAAGAATTAACAGCAATTTATCTAGCTATGATACATTTCAGAAGTTTAATTGAAGGGCGTCAGGTTACTATTTTTACAGACCATAAACCACTCATTTTTGCTTTCACCAAAATAGGAACGGATAAAGAAATTCCTAGAAGAGCCAGGCAATTGTTATATGTCAGCGAATTCACTAGCGATATACAACACATAAGCGGCTCAGATAACGCAGTAGCGGACGCCTTATCGCGAGTCGAGTCCATTTCTGGCCCAACGACAATAGATTACGATGAATTAGCGCAAGCGCAGGAAGCCGAAGCCCCAATTACCACCAAATCAAATGGTAATTTGGCGCTCAAGTATGTTCATGTACCAGGTTCCAATAACCAAGTGTATTGCGAAATGTCCACGGGCGTCGCACGACCTTATTTAACTTCTACATTTCGAAAATTAGCCTTTAACAGCGTACACAACATAAGCCACCCTGGCGCTCGTTCCACCCGGAAGATGATTACAAAAAGATTTTTTTGGCCAAAAATGAACAGGGATATTAATAATTGGACTAGGACCTGCATTTCATGTCAGAAGTCAAAAGTAAATAGACACACAGTTTCGGGCTTATCCAAGTTTCCACCGTGCTCCAGATTTGAACACATACATACAGACATTATAGGCCCAATGCCTACATCGAGGCAGGGACATCGCTATTGCATTACAGTTATAGACCGTTTTACGCGTTGGCCTGAGGCCATACCAGTCTCAGACATATCAGCGGATACGGTATCTAGGGTCATCTTTGAGCAGTGGATTTGCAGATTTGGCTGCCCAAGTAGAATTACAACGGATCAAGGACGGCAGTTTGAAAGCGACCTTTTTAATGCCTTAATGAAACTAGTTGGGGTACAAAGGGTGCGAACCACCCCGTACCATCCTCAAAGTAACGGAAAAATTGAGAGATGGCATCGCTCTTTAAAAAATGCGCTGACCGCACGACTGTCGGCCAATAGGGACTGGGCAGAAGAGTTACCGATGGTTATGTTAGGATTGCGAGCAGCAAGTAGGACAGATACAGGCATAAGCGCAGCGGAAATGGTATATGGAGAAACAATTAGGCTTCCAGGAGATTTCTTTCATGTAAAAAATAAAAAGATTACGGACGAACATGTGTTGCTAAGAGAATTGCGACACACTATAGGTAAGGTAAGGCCTCAGTCGCGAGCGGATGGCGACTCGCGAAAAATTTTTGTTAGTAATTGTTTAAAGTCGTGTACGCATGTATTTATTAGAAACGATACCCTAAAAAAATCTTTGTGTCCCACGTATGATGGCCCATACCGTGTACTAAACAGATATGATAAGGTTTACAAAGTAAGGCTACCCAATAGAATCATACAGGTGTCTATAGATAGGCTCAAACCGGCCTATATATTAAATGAGGAAGACAACCTCGATGATAAATCATGTTTAGACAGTAAGTTAGAAATAGAAAATAATATTAAGGAAACGAAACCGCCTTCGCTCGTAACTAGAACCACACGCAGCGGCCGACACGTTAAGCCAACCGTGCGATTTTTAATGTGACCCACTTATTGAATTTTTTTTTAAATGTGCAAATAAACATAATGATTAAAATATTTAGCAAACCAGTAGAAATAATATTTAATTTTAAGCATTAATTATAATCTGGCAGTGTAACGAGCAACATTAATTTGAATTTGCTTTTGATATAATTCAAGACATCTGTTATTCTTTGATAATCCAAACAGACAATCATGGGTTACAATCAGTCAAAAGAGGAAGAAAAAAATATAATTACACAGCAGGGAGGAAACGAAAACGAAATTAACGAGATAGAAAAGAAATTGGAACATTACAGCATTTTTGTAATATTGGCAATCGTTCTCATTATATTACTCTGTTTGTGTGTGTGCGGTAAACATTGTTGCAATCGTCTTAAAAAGCACGCTAAGAAGGTAATGACATCATGGTGGACCGAGGGACAGGCAGCTCAAGCCACTCCACAAAATCCCATGCAGCCAGCTGTGCAGACATGTTATCAAAACCCCTGTTAAGTGAACAGTACGAGCAGGGTTACAGGAGATTTTAGCATATAAGGTAAAAGGGTATGGTTACACATAAACGCATTTTTATTTTTTTCTAATCCTTATGTCGTAGTTAATAAGTAATTTAGTAGTGTTGAATCAATTGTAATACATACAGTTACATGATAAGTTTATTATTTGTTCTATTCTTATAAATTGTAACATGACGATGTTTATGTCTCACATTTGTAGCAGACGAGACGGCATAGCGCTGATAGCGCAACCATCTCGCAACTAAGCAAATTCCTGTGTGCCTTGTGCGCTCTAATGTAACAACTTTGGTAACTAATAATTATGCTAATATTATATTGTCATCTTCATTTTTTTTCAACAAGGGGAGGATTGTGGGGCCGGCGCTTAGGTAAGCAAGATGCAATATGAGAACTAGGATACCACTCGACGGCCCCGCAGTCCCTGCCAAACCGCGGTATTGTATAATCGTGTGTGAAAGAAATAGACTTTGTTATCAGTGTAAATCGTTTAATTTATTACCCAGAAACGGACACATTAGAGACCCCTACACTCTCTCTTTTTAGTTTTCTATTTTTTTTAGTTTTCCACCATTTTTTGTAAACAATTCAATTTAATTTAAAATAAATAACAACATTTAAATTGATACAGTTTATTGAAATGTAAGAAGTGTCTTTTATTTGAATCAGAATCTATTACATTTAGAAAATCACATTGATTATATTGAATAAGTACTTAGGGCATACATTTGGTACAGACATCGTAAACATTAAGAAATTGAATCCATACATTGGCAATATCAATAATCCCCTTACACATAAACTTCTTAAAATTAACTGCCTCGTTGGTCTCCACTCGTGTTACAGGGTTTTTAACCCCAAAAAAAAAAGAGGGGCGTTATCACTTTGACGTGTGTATCTATTTACGTGTGGCTCTCTATGGCATTGTAGCTCCTAAACGGATGAACCAATTTTGATTTAGTTTTTCTGCAATATCTCAAAGGCAATCTGTAGTCTCGATTTTTGCTCAAATGAATACAATAGGATCGCCCCGAATTAGACTTAAATATAAATAGCGAAATGTTACACTTTTGCCTACGCCTTCGGGAAATAAAGGCGTGGTGTTATGTATATATGACTTATTGTTAAAGATGTATTTTATATTGCGTTCTCGCTTTTCTTGCATACACAAGAAAATTCCAGTTAGTCTATTTCACGAACTTCTATAGGTATTTAATAACTTTTTATATGAGTAAGTAGGTGTACAGACATTCATTGAATATTACGAATCTAAATATCAACTGCTACAATCTAAAATCGACATTTTATGTTTCCAAAAACGGCATATAAGTATTTGCAAAACTACCTAATATCTATCGCGGAGGGCCGGTATAGGTAACTTACTTGAAACTTGTATTGTATTCTCTTATTTTATAATGAGAAACTACAATGCTACATCCATTATTTCTTCTATGCACAGTCAGAGAAATTAATTGTTTTTCAAATTATCATCCTACTTCAATTTGCCGTGTTATAGCGGCTTCACACTACTGCCAAATAATGGCAGTTGTGATTTGAATATAAGGATTCTGTCATTTGTAGATCTTTACAGTAGTAAGAAGCCAGAAAACCCGACACCGATCTTGCCAAGGAGCAGTGTTGGACAGTATTTGAATTACTTGTAAGTACTTAATTAAAATACAAATACGTATTTGGTATTTGTATTTCAATTACTTCTTCAAAATGTAATTTGTAATTGGTTTTTGAAATACATGACGCTGAGGTATTTTGTAGTAAGTATTTCAAATACTTATGACTTCAAAATACATTTGAACATAAATATATTTAGCAATCTTCTTAATGGGTGCGTTCTGCAGAAAACAGCGCTCGATAGCTTTCGTAAGCAAAAAGGCTAGCCTACCTAACACCTGACAGTATTTTGTAATTAGTATTTTGCATTTTAAATAAAAATAGTTAAAATACAGTATTTTGTATTTTAAATATATGCGAGATAGTATTTTGTAATTTGTATTTTAATTAAAGCAAAGCATGTATTTTGCCCAGCTCTGCCAAGGAGTACCGTGTTTTCCTGTTACTGGATTTTGGATGTCAGATTGGCATCGCTCCATGTAAAATAATTGTATTAAGCTACATCCAGTTAGACTCGAAGCCATCCCCAAAATATCTGGGAAAGGCTATGGTAGGCGCGAGATAAACTTGCAAATATCCCTTCATAGATACCCGAACAATAAATTATGAAACGTTTTTCATAACTAGAGAGCATAAAAGATCGAGACTCAAGTCGATTCAAAACAGCTTTGTCTTTATTTCTGTTTTTGATATTAAGAAAGTCAATAAATGTATGTGGGTCAATTACCGTTATTGCACATTTATCTGGTGTCTACCATACGCAGATTTATTGAGTCAACTTGGTAAACAATTTTTGCTGTGACAAATTTAGATAATGATGACACAATAATTTAAAAAATCGCATTTAAGAAAGAAAGAAAGAAATTTTATTGAACATATAATATATATATTTCAAAACATACATCAGTCAATTTCATATAGAAAATTACCCTTTAAATTGATGTCTACTAACTATAAAAACTACAGTAGGCCACACGCATTGGTAGAAAATCCAATATAAGCTGACCTTGTGTTTTATTGAAATTCCATACTATGTCAGGCCAGCTCCATGGCCAAAGTGTTGGTGCAGTCGTGCGGTCAACTGTACCAACACTACATCGATACATTTTTATATCTACATTACTTATTTTCGTATACACTGAAGCATAAAAATGATTAAAATAAAATTTGAGTTGATTTTCGCTACAGTGCATACAATAGCTGTTTTAAAAACAGTGTCAATATATCTAGGTACTAAACAGAGATCTACATTGTCGTCTAACGCATATTGTTACTATTCAGCAAATAATTAGATAATTTATTGAATATTTCATTTAAAAAAAACTTTCCTTTAATAGCTACCAAAAATAAATTAATACCCAAAAAATGCAGTACTTTTATAATACATTTATTTTATTGTTTATATAATTATAATTCTACATATTTACGCTTTTAGAAGCCACATATTTATTTGCAATAGATGGATGAACAGTTATAGCAAACTTGATTAGTTTTTATATTTCATGCAAAGAATATAAAGTATTTTATTAAACAAAACAAGGATTCAATGATAAAAATTTGCTTATGTTATGAGAGTGCATCACCTGACTAGATTTTTATGATATACAGAAAAATTGCTCAATCATTGAATGTGTCTAACCTACTTGGTATCCCAGGCATTCAGAACAAAAAAGTATTAACTGACTATCAACTGTACTAGCCTAATTATAATCAATGTATCTATTTAGGGGTTGAAGTTCAAGAATAGCCCTTCAAAAAACTTTAGATAATTTTCATGGGCTTCAGAATATTTTAAATCCTCTTTCCGCCTATCCTTTATCAAAGCCTGTTCGTGCCTAATCAAGACTTTGTAAAGTGGACAATTCCAAAACCAGTCTTCTTTCTGATTCTTAACATTATTGTGATGCTCTGTTAAGTCTGCATCAGCACACTTTGCACAACTGTTCTTGCGTTCTACTTCTGAAGGTGGCATCGTAATTTGCTTGATGATTCCGTTAAATTGGTTCTCTACTGCCAAATAGCTATACATAGTGTTCAAGATACTATTCACAATAAATCTTCTGTGATACCAGATTGTCTGATGATTTGTGTAGTACTTTAACAAGTCTTCATTCGATATCAACTCATAGAACAGCAGTTCAAGTTTCCTTAAAGTTGCATTCCAAGTTGCATAGCATTTGCAATTGCCTGGGGTATAACCCAAAACAAGAGCAATTAGATCATCATCGTGTATGGTTTTCTTGGAGATCTTGTTAGGCGTCACAACTGGGTCATCACTAGTCATATGATCAGCTAAAACCTTCTGGAAATTGTCACGTAAGTTGACCTTTATCATTTTTTCTAATACGGGCCATCTTTCCTTGATGAGGTACAATATGCGCACACAGATTTGGCGATAGTGAAAGCAGCTGTAGTCAGAAACGTGGCTTGATGTCCATTGTTTAATGAATTTGTATTCATTGAAGTAAAGCATTGTGCTGTCGAAGCTGTATCGGTAGCGCCAGCTGAGATCCATTAGAAAGGCACGGTGGTCCCAACAGTGGTAGTTGTTCATGCACTTGTCTGCAGCCCTATTGCATAGTCTTAACTCTTCAGAAATTATATCAACTAAAAACTCTTCACTAAGCACATCATCCTCTGAAAACAGCAATAATAAAATATTAATTTCTAAATAGGATTTCTCAATAGTAGCCCAGAGTTGGGATTTGTGCATGGTGAAGCCAATTGGTTTGCTCTATTTATAAACCCAGTTCAATCTATGAGTGAATTTCCATTCCAGCACACAGTTAAAAAGTTAAAAAATATAAAAATGATTTGAACTTATTTATTACACAATAATGTTTTTGCAGTTTATGCAATATTCATATCAGTTAAGAATAGTTATAATACTAGCTTTTCATACAGCTACTCTCATGGCTTTACAGGATCTGTGTTGAGCATATCCAGGATTAATATAGGTACTATATATTCTGCTTGCTACTGCCTATGACACTGAGACAAGCAAACATGCATATGTAGTGTTGCTTTTAACCAGTGGAACAGTGTTTGTAGTTGGAGCTTTATTCCGAAGATTACATTTAAAAAACAAACAAGTTACCTCTTTTTAATACTGGTTTAGTTAAGTTTAGTTAACTATAACAATACTTACTTGCTAATAAACTTGTTAGAATCCATCTCCTGTATGAATAGGCCTCGTTACATTTTGGTTTCCTTGTCAGTACTAATTTAGTAAAATGCATCTCTGAGAACCAGTCATGGAACTGCTGTGACGTCATTTCTCTTCGTTTGTTCCATAATGAGGTTACATCAGGGTTTATGAGAAGAGAAGGATTTAGAAGACTTATTATTCTCTTATAGTTTAGATTTGATAGTCTGCTAAATCTTCGCTTTGGATTAGTCAAAAAGTCCCGTATTAATTCGGAATAGCAGTAGTTATAGACATGCTTCACGCACCAAGACTCCAATCCCAGCGAAGTTTGAACATACAGCACTGGTGATCTGTTAGTGGTGGACTCCACGCCAACAATGTCAAACTCAGTCCTGAAAGAACACACAGGATTAACGCGCAAGTTCTTTACACTCACTTCATCATGCATCTTGAAATTGTGCCAATTTGAAGTAAATATTTACAATTCACGGTCCTTCAGATAATGGTTCAACTCCTTTATTATTTTCTCCACTAATCCCGCTAGTCCAATCCTATCCTCTTCCGAGATCGACATGGCAATAGTCGAGTTTAAAAAGTTATGAATTAATTAAAATCTTGAATTTCAGAATTTTACAAAATTTTATCTAAATGAAAACAAGCACACGAAACACGTACAGCATTTCGAAACGTCAGTAATTTTATTTTACCAACCAAATGTCATTTTCATTGATTTTCATAGACTACGGATTTTATCAATGTTTGGATCCTAGGCATTTAAGTCTTTCATAATAATGTGTTATATTCGAAATTCACTAAGCGACGGGTTCCGTCTGAGTCTAATTGAGCCACAGGTGAAGCGCTCACCTTTTTAACCGACCTCTTAAACAGACTACTATATGTATCGTCTTCATTTTTTGTTCACGTGAAAAAAGAAAAAATAATAATAGTAAATCCGCAGGGCAGTTTTGTGGCGAACTGTTGGGCAGTCCGCAGTAGCCACCTCATGGACCTGATCTCCCGGGAGAAGTCTTGTTCCTCATCTCCGGCTAACCTTTATTGGCCGGCTGAAGTGAACACTGACGAGGAACAGAGCTCCCACCTCTTTCTTGCCTTATTTGGTTGGTCTGAGTGGAGATTCGCAAGGGCAAACGTGCTCGGGAGAAGAATGTATAATCCAGTTGAAGTGGATCTTGACCGTACTTCCGGGATTGTCTTGATAGCCGTCGTATACCCTTCCACTGTTGCGGAATTTGTGCGAAAGAGTCACCGCGGCCCTGGAACGCATAGGGCTTTAGAAGGAACACGGATGGGTTTTAGTCAGAGGTAAGAGTCTGACACGCCCTTCCACTCCACCCAGAGCGGAAGATGTCATTTGATGCATCCTTAAAAAAAATAAAAAAAATACCTTACCACTCTTCTAGCACCTCATCTTCACTATGAGCTGTCAACTGAGATACGCAATAGCACCGCTGGTGATGTTGTCCCCTTGGCGCTACGTAACTTTGTGATAGCACCGCATTCGGGGGCCCATTTATTGAGTGTGCAAGTCACCACCTGCCATTTTAAAGCCGTTTATATTGTCAGTGGTCAAGCAGGGGCCAACAGTTCTGCCATAGTATTCGATAAACAGCCCACTAAACCACTCAAACCCATAGCCTCTCATCTTGCGTTTTCATATTCTGCAATAGTCCTGCACCAATCGGGGATTGTCTTTGGATACAGGTACAGGGATAATCGTTGGTTGGTGCTCCATTCCATTTGAAATGTCTAACGGGGCCTCTGCAAGTTGGCTTTGGTCCCTCGTTCGCCTACCAAAGGACTGGGACCCCAGGGTGCCGAGATTTTCAAAGACATACAATAATAATAATAGGGAGTTTTCGGGGACTGGATTTAGTCCGCGAGATTTCACGTCCCGTGTCAGATCGTATCGACTTCCTTAAGCAGAAAGTTTGTGCATGGACAAACCGTATTCGGCGTTACAAGCGGCTGGTTGATCGATACTCGTAGATTCGCATGTTCCAGAGCGATGAGAGGTGTAAATATAGAGCTTGGGAGCGACCTGAACAAAGTGTGATGGACGTGTGCCGCTCGGATGATATCGCCACGAGTACATTCTGGCGAAGCATCGTCTGTCATAACGAGGGTGTCTCGTTGCGCGATGTCGAAAGCGTGTGTGAAGCTATACTAGAAATGGAAACAGTTAACATCACCCCATTGGATGTAGCCAAATCAGTCCGTCCATTACCGAACTGGAATTCTCCGGGACCGGACGGACTGCATAACTTCTGGCTCAAATGGTGTAACAGCTTACACGTGCTCCTGGCATCTCAATTCCAGTCATCCTTAGAGTCTGAGTCGCTATAACAGTTTCTAACAACTGGCATTACCCACCTGCTCCAAACGACAGGTAGTCCCGCGACACCTAAAATTATAGACCGATTACTTTTACATCCATCCTGAGAGCAAAAATTTATTTGCACATTGAGAACAACTTAATTATGCCGCCTCTCAGAATGGATGAAGGAAAGGGTCCTGCGAGAATAAGGAGCTACTCCTCATAGACATGGCCATAAGCCAACAGGTTCGTCGATTCCGCAAGGATCTGTCGACATGTTGGATAGATTACCAGAAGGCCTATGGCTCTGTGCCACACATATGGCTCAAGAAGGTGTTGGAGTTGTACAAAATAGATGCAACTCTACGCACCTTCCTTGAGTCATGTATGAGGCAATGGAAAACAGTCCTTCGCTATCCAGGATGTCGACCGATTGAAGGGTATGATGAGCCTGTGTGGATTAAACGGGGAATATTTCAGGGTGACAGTTTGAGTCCACTTTGGTTCTGCTTGGCCCTGAATCCTCTAAACACACTGCTGGAGCATTCAGGCCTAGGCTTTCGGTTGAGAAGAGGTGGTCAAGTCATATCTCAAGTTTCGAAGTTGGTCTATTTGGTAAAAAAAAAACTCATTTATTTTTATTAAATGAACAAGTCTCCGAAAGACTGAACAAAAAAAATGCCAGAAAATTACCAGTACCTTCTCAGAGATTGCAATTATACAGTAGAAATACCAGTTGTATTACAATTAAAAGATACATCTAATAAATTACCACCTGCCCTGAAAATGTTATCAATTGATAAGTTTTAATGTAAAATGTTTGCGTGGCTCTTAGACATGTGTTTTTTTCCGTCAAGGAGTTTTTAAAAGATATTTTAGTTGATGATGATATTTTGATATTACTATATAATACTAATAACGGGTGGTTAAATTTCAAGGGCCGATGTTGATTTTGAATAAAACACAAACTATTTAGGAAATTATTGTAATTTTATTTTATTATGATATATTGGTATTACTCAATTATGTATGGAACAAAATATCGGCCAAATGGGCGCCGCGACCACGGCGGCACACCTCCTTCCGATGGTCCAAATTTTCGATGACCCTGAGGCATAATGGAGGTTCTATGCCGTTAATGTGCCGAATTATCTCATCCTTTAGCTCTTGAATTGTTGCTGGCTTATCGACGTACACCTTTTCTTTCAAATAACCCCAAAGAAAAAAGTCCAACGGTGTCAAATCACATGATCTTGGCGGCCAATTGACATCGCCATTACGTGAAATAACACGGCCATTGAATTTGTTGCGCAAAAGAGCCATTGTTTCGTTAGCTGTGTGGCAAGTGGCACCGTCCTGCTGAAACCACATATCGTCCACATCCATATCTTCCAATTCGGGCCATAAAAAGTTCGTTATCATCTCACGATAGCGAACACCATTCACAGTAACTGCCTGACCGGCCTCATTTTGGAAAAAATACGGCCCGATGATGCCGCCAGCCCATAAACCGCACCAAACAGTCACTCTTTGTGGGTGCATTGGTTTTTCGACAATCACTCTTGGATTCTCATTCGCCCAAATGCGGCAATTCTGTTTATTGACGAATCCACTGAGGTGAAAATGTGCCTCATCACTGAAGATGATTTTCTTCGAAAATTGATCATCCACTGTTGCCATTTCTTGCCACCATTCTGCCCATTCACGACGTTTGGAATGGTCAAGAGGCTTTAGTTCTTGAGCCAATTGCACCTTGTAAGCGTGTAAATGCAAGTCTTTATGCATAATGTTCATCAACGACGAGCGTGAGAGGTGCAATTGTTGGGCACGACGACGAGTTGAGGTGGACGGCTCTTCAGCCACACTATCGCGAACAGCAGCAATATTTTCTGCAGTACGAGCTGTACGAGCATGCACTGGTGTTCTCACTCTCTCTTCTACAGACCCGGTTTGCTCGAATTTTTTCACGATTTTTGCGATTGTACGCACATTTGGACGATCAAATTGACCAAAAAAATCACGAAGTGCACGATATGCATTTTGATTTGAACGCCCATTTTCATAATAAGTCTGGATAACTTTAACACGTTGTTGGGTTGTGTATCTCTCCATGGTTCAAATTTAGTAAGTCTGAAACAGAGAAATGTCAAATAAAATTCGGAAAAAAACTTGGCGTTTAGGTGTGGTTCACATTCAACATCGGCCCTTACAATTTAACCACCCGTTACTATATCCTGGGACAACTCACACATGGTCATCCGATCCCAAACTAGGCAGAGCCTGTGCTATGGCAACCAGACAACTGATAAACATACTTATGTATTTCTAAATACATACATATTATAGACAAATTACACCCAGACACAGAACAAATGATCATGCTCATCACACAAAGATTTGTCCTGGGTGGGAATCGAACCCACGACCTCCGGTTAAGCAGTTAGGGTCACTAACCACTCGACCAACAGGATCGTCAATAACAATATTGTAGTTAAGATCTTAATAATGACTTTGACATTATTATGAATTCTTTGACACCTTAATTTTTATTTTGACATTATGATTTATATTTTGACATTATAATTTATATTTTGACATAATGATTATTTTTTTGACATTATGATTTATATTTTGACAATGTACCTAATAATGCATTTTTGATGAATTGAATGAACTGATGAAATGTTTTCCCATGGTCATCAGGTCAGGATCTGATGATGGGATCCTGGAGAAATCGAGGAATCTCTCCAAATTTTATAGGCACACATAGACATTATGCCTGGTAATCATCATCTCATGTTGCTTAGCAGATGATGAAAAGTAAGAAAGTAACTCGGGATCAGATGATGGGATCCCAGGAAAATCAAGAGCAACCCTCAAATTTTATGGGCACTTACAATGTTTTTTATGTAGGTATGTTTGGCCATAACGCGGTCATATATTTAGCTTATCATTTATTTAGTTTTGTTTGAAAGAGGTTTATTCCGAAATGGTGCCATTTAAATTTTGTAAAGATCTGTTGAAGAACTTCGGAAATAGACAGTCAAATAGATATGGACTGCTTGGAGTTTTTGGGGGGTAGCACTAACAAGTGAAAAATAAAAAAAACTTTCATACAAAAAATACAACAGATTTCCAAATAAAAACCACTACAAAGTTTAATTTTGGAAGTCGGTGTCAAAAAACGAAGAAACCACACCAGAAAAACCTTTTTTCTTTCCCGGGTTCGGCATTAAAACATTCGGCATGATTACGTTAAAAGCCAAAAAAACAGGTGAACAGTTGTTTATTTCAATATAAGAATAGGTACCTAATTAATTTACACCGAATTTATTATATTAACAAGTTTTCAAAGTCTTTGAAAGCACGATCAATAGCTGGAGTCATTTCTCGAACTGGTTTGTCGTCTACGGAAAGCCAGATTGATCCTGGAGCGCCAATTTTGAACATCTCAAAGAGAGCTATAACTGCCGACTCCACCCTGGAAGTTAATATTGCAGAATAATATATTATTGTGTACAAAACTAATATTATTTGTGTTACTGAAACGATCAATGCAAAAAACTTTCAATCAGTGTTGTCGACACGTTATATAATTATGTATGCTTTGTGAAATATAAAACTTACTTTTGACAAACGTAGTTTTTCGCAACGGCAGCAGCCAAAATCTTTCCAAGACTTGGGTCATAAGTCCTCGTTTCTAAATTTTGCAATATGGCAGTATCGGTAGCTCCAAAACATATTGTCAAAACCCTAATTCCTGTGTTTTCGAAGAATGGATCCATCTAAAAATAAAAGTTTTATGAGATAAGTGACAGAAATTATAACAGCATCAATATGGTGGATGTAAGTAGTTATAAACCTACAACATCTTTTATGTTGCTCAAACAACGCCATGCCTAAAGATTTTAAATAAAAAAAATAAATGTGAATCGATAAACTTAAACAACCCAACTTAACTGACCGCTAAACATTGGCTGAAGTGCAGAACAGCCATTTTTGAACCTTTGTAAATTGGCAGAAATGATACTCTTGTTAAAGCAGCTATTGAAGAGATATTTATAATGGTTCCACCAGCTCCACCTTCATCCTTTCTCATATGCTGGACGCCTTTTAGTGTAAATGAAACTAGGCCTTGCTGAAAATTAAAGAAGTACCCCGTAAGTATCTATAAAACATTACGTTCTTTTTCCTAAAACACGAAATACCCAGTTAACGTCAGAAGCTGTCCTCCACATGTTAGGCGCGTCCACCATGACGCCAGCATTGTTAATGATGACATCGATCTGCTTGAACTGTGCGAGTACGGAGTCGAACGCGCTTGCGATGTCTTCTTCTTAAACCTGATGCACCTCCGGTTATTAAAAATATTTTGTCTTTTGCGTGCCACTGCGCCATCATTTTTACATTGCACCTGATGAGGAACTAAGGAGTGTCTTTGAATTACCGATATTTAAATCTTCTTATGATATCTATATAGAAACAAGATACTGTATCACATTTTGGTATCAGCTGGTATTATATCATAATATAAACATAAACTTATGGCAGCTACAGTCGAAGGTCTTGAATTCATTTTATATTAGGGATTTTACATGGTTATTTTGATAAATGTAGGTAGGTCCTGCACCTAATGTAAAACACAGAGATGTAAATACTTATTTATTTAGTAAAAAAAATTAAGGTAACAAAAGTTTATCAAAGTCTTTAAACACGCCATCAATAACAGGTGTTATATCTAAAACAGGTTTATTTTCATTAGATAACCAAATTGATCCCGGTGCGCCATTCTTGAACATCTCAAGCATCGCTGCAAATGCTGATGCCGGTCTGCAAATAGACAAAATAAATAACTTTACCAACATATCATCTGCATAGCCTTTTTCTAGGTTGGGTTGGGGCTTACACAGTAATACTATAGGTACCTAGGTACCTTGGTAAGACTGGTTTTCACCAAGTGTCATGGCTGTGAAAGATTTGACAGATTACAACCGGGACCAACGGTGTAACTTGTTAACTGAGGGCCAATAGCCATAGCCTTGAAACTGCATAATTAGGGACACTCCTATGTCCAAGGCTTCTAAAAGGACCGCCGTTTATAGCGTTATAACTACAGATCGAAAACTTACCTTTGAAACGTCATTTGGTCAGCCACAATCGTATCAGCAAAAGTCTTTCCAATTTTTGGTTCATATGCCCTCAGTTCCAAGTTTTCCAGCAGTGGAGTATCAGTAGCTCCTAAACAAAGAGTCAGAACTCTAACACCTGTGTTTTCGTAGAATGGTTCCATCTGGAAACAAGAATTCGAGAATAATAGCCGAAGAATTTCATTGCTGTAGGTATTAGTCGAAATTGAGCAGCTGACGTCGAACCTCATTCGAACATTTTAAGAAGGCTCATTCTGGTAACAATAATACGAAACTGGATTCCGTATACATATTAAAGCTCCACAGAGAGATAATAGAAATTCGATAAATCCCCATCAAACAATAAATTTTATGAGATGATAATGTCTCTGTAAAATTCGTTAAGGTGTTAAGCCGTATTGAGTGATGGCATTAATAAAACGCGTTAGTTATATTCAACCAACTTTGAATGACTCACCGCTAAACATTGGCTGAAGTGCAGGACAGCCATTTTGGAGCCACAGTAAACTGGCAAAGCTCCAACTTTAGTCAAAGCACCGGTTGAGGCGATGTTTATAATTGTTCCTCCGACTCCACCTTCGTCTTTCCTCATATATTTAACACCTTTTAATGTGAAGGACACTAATCCTTGCTGAAAAGGAATAAGCAGTTAAAAATCGAAATTGGTACAGTCGATTTTATTATTTACTAGTCGGCGACTTCACCCCAGTGACGAGTTGCTCTTTATAAATCAGCTGGCCAGTGAAAGTCCCGTCAGAATTGATCCCGCCGCTTCGGAGATTAGTCGGAACAAACGAAAACATACAAAAATTTAAAATTTATGTTTTGTCATTAGTATCGTATTTACTTTCAAACGCATTTAACAAAAAAAAACTGTTATTTTCTATATTGATAGGACAAGGATTAATTGATGGTAGAACTAGGGGCTCATAAATCTTTGATAGCCGTTACAAGTGAAAAGTTCGAAAGTCTGATATAATCTTAGACTTACCAAAAGATATCGTGAAACTCAGCAACATATTGGGTTTTAGACTTACAAAACCCAGTGGAAAACGCAGGGCAAATAAAAATGGCATAAATATGTATGCTTTATGAGCACTTACATAATTTACGTCGGTAGCTGTCCTCCACGTGTTAGCTGCATCCACCATAATGCCAGCATTGTTGATGATGACATCGATCTGCTTGAACTGCGTGAGTACGGAGTCAAACGCGCTCGCGATGTCTTCTTCCTTGCTCACGTTGCATTTGATGAACACCGCCTTGTTGCCGTGAACTTTGTTCAGACGCTCGGCTGTCGCCTTGCCGAGCTCCTCGGCTATGTCTAGGATAGCTACGTGCTGTAAGGAACGGAACAAATTATTGTGACAAAAAATAATACTTTAGTTTCTACCGGGATACATGTTGACTATGTCCTAATCGGGTAGACCATGTTCTATCTACCCGTAAGTATATCAAATTTCCAAAGCCTTCATTCACTCATCCTGATTTGTAATAATACTAAAATGTCATAGCAGTGGTATAAAATGTACCTTTGCTCCTTTATCTAGAAAAGCTTGCGCGTACCCAGCCCCCAGACCAGAAGCTCCTCCAGTAATCAAAAATACTTTGCCTTTAGGGTCCCACTGCGCCATTGTAATGATACACACAATCAGATACTAAGTAGGTAAGTTTATTCTGGGTTTGTTGTTTAAATACACGAATTTTATCTACATCCGATTTTTAAGATACTTTATCTCATTCTTTGTTTATCGGTTATCAGGTACGTAGGGGGTTCACAACAAAGGTGGGCCTAGCTTTTAGAAAAACAAACCCAACTTTACAATTTTCTTCGTTGACCTAATTAGGGGCTTAGATAATAGAAGGTTGTTTATTTATTAACATATTGCATAACAGTTAAAAACAGTGCTTAAGAAACTGAATACCTGTTAGGGCGCAGCATTTAACTTCTTATTGGTCATATAAAACAATAATAACTACTATAAATACATCAATAAACTAAGGTCATTAACTAAGGTTAACATCATTATAATATAAGAACGTAATTAGGAACAGTATCAATTTGTTGTCGATTTTGTACTCATAGTTAAGTTTTACTGAAAAAAAAATTAAACTATCGTGTAAATATTTGATTTAAACTAAGTATGGCTCCGTAAGTACACACTATTATTTGACATTATTTGAAAAAACACACATTTAAATTGCATTACGCACAGGCTTTCGAATGGGTCCAAAAATTTTATAAAGATATTTTGTGACACCAACTGTCCGTGCCACAAATAAGGAAGTTTTGTGAAAAATGGTACATAACAAACAGTTTAAGATTATAATTTTTGGAAATTGTAAATTTTAACAGAAATAGCTCATTGCATTTGGAATCCAATATTCGCGATTTTTATTTTCATCGTATGCTAAGGGGGAGCCCGGTACTAAACACCCCCTTATATACGCCCATGGCATTTTGTGCTTTATTTTAAGGTCATCCATAAATTCTTTTGTTTGGTTGTAACAATGAGTGGTCTTATAAATATCTTCGGCAACCAACTTCTTGCCAAAGGGTGACACTGATTACAATTTTTTGTTAGACAGAAGAAAGCTGCTTGCAAATCTACCTAAAACGTCAAAAAAAATTGCTTAGGTGCACCTTCTCAAAACGTACACTAAGTGTGACAATTCAATTTAATAGTTGTTGTTTAGTCATACTTACTTTGCGTAAAAAACGTTGAAATCTGATCATGCAACACATTCTTTGGACTTTGGGCACCATACGAGTAGGTATTACAAGATAATGAAACACGACCTTTTCACACTACCACAAAAAATCGCGCAAACAACGAAAAAAAACCTTAGGCATTAAAATAGCCCGCTTTATTTTGTCATTCGCAGATGATTCGTGACCATTCTCACGAACAGTTGATGACATTAACGAATATCTACACTTAAGCACCCAGTAATAATACAGAAAACGGGTTTCACTCTTGGTTAGGATTTAGGTGGGAATTAGGTTATATATTCGAACCTATTGTCATCAAAAAGGAACAAATCCAGACGTTTCTTTCGTTCTACAACAATTTATCCGGAAATCAAGTAACAAACTGAGGTTTTCGTGTCTGCCAATATTCGCACCAAGTATCAAGTATATTGGCCTAAGAAATAAGATTCTTCCATACAAACTTTGTGAAGAAGGTTACAACTGCCTGAAACAATACATGACGATTATGACCGCTATGGCAAGAGCGTGCCGACAGAGAAGTAGATTCAAACTTTAACACCCCCTAAATCGTCTTTTGGGGATAGTTGTGAAAAACGAATAATGGCAACCTTTATTAAGTACTACGGCCAGTATTCGTACCAAGTATCAAGTATATTGGCCCAAGAAATAAGATTCTTCCATACAAACTTTAACACCCCCTTAATCGTCATTTGGGAGCAATTATGAAAAACGAATAATGACAACCTTTATAATTATTTCGGCCAGTATTCATACCATGTTACAAGTACTGGTCCAAGTCGATTCTTCCATTCAACTTTTAACACCACCTGAACCGTCGCCTCCTAAAACTAATAATAGGGAGCTTAATTTTAAAATAAGATTTTTCATACAAACTTCCATCCCTATATCCCGTCTTCCAATCCGTCTCTACAACCAGTGGTTTAGGCTGTACGGTATTGATCCATCAATCAGTCAGGACAAAGCCTATTTATATACAGGCTGGATTTTTGAAACGGGACAGTAAGGGCAGGTACCTTAACCGTTATAGTTACAGGAAAACGTTCCTAGGAGACCGTCCATAACTTTTTGAGATATTCTGAACTGCTGCTGCATTCACAGATTTTGGAAAATTTGGGAAAAGTTTTTGCGATTTCTGTCATTTCTAGTACTCATACCTTAAATGGTCGCATAGAGTCTTTTGATGCGTTCATTCTTTTTATTTTTTTTGGTATTTTAGCATTTTTTTCGCTGACTGTACATTTTTTCCAAAATCTGTAAATGCAGTTCACAATATCATAACATATAAAGATTCAGAATAAAGAAAAAATACTTTACAATTTTGGGGATGGAATATTTTATCCCATTCTCTGACATCCCGCTCGGTCACAAATCCTAGCCTTGGTATAATGCAGAATGCGCCCACGCTGAGGCCCAAAAAGAGTCTGCCTACCAAACCTTTTTTTTTGATGTCAGGGGGAAATCCTCATGGAAATCCTCCACCCTGGGGTGGGTGGAGGGGTCTGTCAGACTCTTACTGACTAAAACCACCCCGGTGTTCCATCTCCCACCTACGCCGGGGATCGCGGGAACGTATGCGACTTCCGCAATCCCCGGCTGGTGCAGGCCCGCCTCTGCGGGCCACCTCGCGTCGGCGAGGGGAGTGAGGTGTTTGACTCCCCTCGCTACGTCAAAGAGGGGCGCACGGGATCACCACGCGCCGCCACCTCGGGTCCGGATGAATGGCGGGCGACGGACATCCCCAAATGGGCAGCGTATCCCTCCTCCGACGCCCGATGCGCCTGCTGCGGGCCGGGAGAGCGGTTGTGATCTCCCTCTTCCTTTCCGCAGCCTCCTTCTGCGCGATAACTGTCTCGCAGAAGGAGACCACCGCGTCCCAGGTCAAGTTAGAGCACGCAGGGTTCGCGCTAGGAAAAGAACTTTTAATTCTGCCGCCAAGTTCTGCATACGTAGTCTACTTTACCACCAATGCTGAAACCCGATGGGTCGCTGGTTCACTCTGCAAGTGAGAAAGCAAATTTATTTGTATCTCTCTTTGCTAGCAATTCACGTCTGGACGCTGGCTCTAAACAACCACCAACTGTACCTCGTTGGGACTCTCCGATGCCGGAGATCGCAGTTCAGCCTCTCTCTTGAAAAAAGAACGGTTCCAAAATCCTGGAAGCTTGCGAATGTACAACCTGTGCCGAAAAAGGGCGACCGTACAGACCCTACTCATTACCGACCGATTGCCATTACGTCCATTCTATGCAAGGTTATGGTAAGGGTGCTGAACAGTAAGTTGCTGACCTTCCTTGAAGACAATGATCTCTTCAGTGACCGTCAATGTGGCTTTTGCCGGGGACGGTCAACTGGCGATCTTCTTGTGTATGTCTATGTATGCACTTACTGTATCGCTTGATATCTCGAAGGCCTTTGATACGGTCTGCCAGGCAAGTATACTCAGCAAGCTTCCTGCTTATGGCATCCCAGCTGATTTTTGTATCTGGATACAGATGGTTCAGACTTTTTTAATGAACGGTCGATCCGAGTAGTCATTGACGGCTGCTCCTCTGACCTCATGGCTATTGATGGCCGGAGTTCCTCAGGAGTCTATTCTCTCTGCAACTCTTTTCCTGCTACACATCAATGACCTGCTTCAGCCTACGGGTACGCAGATGGCAGTTCGGTTTCAAAGAGATACGTCCAGCGCAAAAACCAGCGGGGAAGAGGTTCGTTCCTTGAGAGAAGCCATGGTAGAGCGAACAAATTTGACCTTAAGCCTTGTCTCCCAGAGGGATGATGACAAAAAACACAAGCGTGTCTTATTACCGCAAAAAGGAGTCATTTCCACCTAACTCCTATTTTTCGGGGTACATCTGTCCCTGTAACCGATCGGCTCGAGCTCCTAGGCATGGAGTTGACACCCAATCTCAACTTCGACGCCACCATTGAGCACAAAGCCCAAACTACGGCTAAAAAGCTGGGCATCCTAAATAGATTGAAGCGATACTTCACCCCTGGTCAGCTTTTAACCCTTTACAAAGCACGAGTCTGATCCTGCATAGAGTATTGCAGCCACCTTTGGGATGGCTCAGCTAAATACCAACTTGCCGCGCTTGACTCGGTGGAACATAGAGCTAAGAGGCTCATTGGCGACGTAAAACTGGTGAATGCCAAGCTTCACAGCTTGGCTCATCGCCGCAAGGTTGTCTGCTACAGATTGTACTTCGGGGAGAGTGTCCTGGAACTCCACGACCTCATCCCACCGTCCCCTTTCTACCATCGGACATCTAGCCGCACTACAAGTTACCATCCCTATCTTGTTGCTATTCCACCAATTCGCAATAAACGTTTCCAAACGTCTTTTATAATGCGCCCAGCTACAATTTTTACAATCTGACGGCGTTTGCAATTTTCCGTTGACATTTATGTAGTTCCACCCAGAACAAAAATCCAGTAACGGTTTGCCCGACCTGGGGATCGAAACGCAGCGTTGAGACTTAGGACAGCACATTTTATTACCCTTAACCCCAAATATATTGAGGTCAGCTCCAGTCCAAACCGGAATCCGAATACAGCTGAATTTCAATGTTTTATGGTCAGTACAAATAAAGTCAGTAAAATTGTTAGAAAAATATTATATAATTATACCATTAACACCCTGATTATATTACAATGTATAGAAAAATCTTCAGAATGAAAAACACAGGGATGTAGTTAAATAACCTCATTATAATTTAACAATATTCATGGCAGCAAAAGTTTCTCAAAATCTTTAAAAACACCTTCAATAACTGGTGTTATATTTTCAGCTGGTTTATTGTCATTAGACAACCAAATGGAAGCCGGTGCGCCTGTCTTGAACATCTCGAGCACGACTGCTACTGCTGATGCAGGTCTGAAAATAGACAAAAGAAACACTTCTTTATAGGAAGCAAAAGGAGTATATAAGAGAGCATGAGAAAAAGTTTACTGTTCTCAGAATTTGCAAATTACAGATTGCAAGACATCGCATCGTCTTTATTTTCTAAGTCAAAAAAGCCCACTGCTGGATATAAGTCCACTTAATGGATGCGAGAATCCAAGCTGCTCCTATCGATATACCGGTATAACTATCTAAGCAATCACATTTGAGAACTTTTTACTCCCATCAGCCGTGCGCTTACGAGGGACATGGCAGTAAATAGTAACGATGAAATGAACTACTTACTTCTGAAATAGCACTCCAGTAGCCACAACCATATCCGCCATAATCTTTCCTATTTTTGGTTCATATGCCCTCGCTTCCAAGTTATGCAGCAGTGGAGTATCAGTAGGTCCTAAACACAAAGTCAGAACTCTGATGCCCGTGGTTTCGTAGAATGGTTCCATCTGGAAATAAGAATTTAATAAGTATTAGCAGAAGCATTGCATCGTGGAAAAGGATCGACGACGGTAAAGGGTAGTTTTAAGTACAAAGTAAAGTTTCAATTGTGGATACTGATGGATATTCAAAAACTGTAATACCATAAATACTTCGTGGTTTCTTTTTAATTCCTGTCCAATAGGTCCAAACGGTTGAAGTTTTCGGTCGAACTAAGTTTTAAGTCAATATCACCTCGTAATTTACTCACCGCTAAACATTGGCTGAAGTGCAGGACAGCCATTTTAGAGCCACTGTAAATTGGCAAGGCTGGAGATTTTGTCAGTGCGACAGTTGAAACGATGTTGATGATTGTCCCACCGACTCCACCTTCGTCTTTCCGCATATATTTCACGCCTTTTAATGTTAAGGAAACTAATCCTTGCTGTAAAATTTATTCGGTTTTAGTTTGCTTAGCACAATATTATGCACTAGACGACTTTATGCACCAGACGCTTTTGATTCATAATCAAAAGCGTCTCTTGGTGGGAAATGAAGAAAACTATGTGTTTCGCTGATTTCAAATAATATGGTCCAAAGACAAGAAGAAGAAAAAGAGACAATAGAAAATTTTAAGAACTTCTACCCAATTAATATCAGAAGCTGTCCTCCACATGTTAGGCGCGTCCACCATGACACCAGCATTGTTGATGATGACATCGATCTGCTTGAACTGCGCGAGTACGGAGTCGAACGCGCTTGCGATGTCTTCTTCCTTGCTCACGTCGCATTTGATGAACACCGCCTTGCTGTCGTGAACTTTGTTCAGACGCTCGGCTGTTGCCTTGCCGAGCTCCTCTGCTATGTCTAGTATAGCTACATTCTGCAAAAAATAAAAATTATCAACTTTTTCCTGATTACATAATAACACTCATCAATCCATAGTCTAATCAATAGTGCAAGCAGGTAGGGGCAAGAAGGTTTTTAGTGTCAAGTCAGGGTGACGACGTTTCTTGTTTTGTCACACTTACGTTGCAAAAAAACTTCATTCAAACAGATAACGGGTTTGAGAAAATGAGCTGCGCTTTATTTTATAGTTTTGTACTACTGGATTTCAGGAATAGAGGCCAGTGGCATGAAATGCCCCGTGAGAAACATTCTGCAGAGACTTGCCTACTGTTATTCAAATAGGTATATTTATTTGTACACATAAGATGGGCCCGATCTAGCTATTTAGCCGCTCTGGGCAAGCACAATATTTGCCGCCCTTTATAATTACTCCTTACATGGGCTCAAAATGTTTAATTTAATAGGCGTAGGTACATTGTAAACAGCCAAAAAGATATGTACCTAACTAGTGAAATTAAATCTCCAGTTCAAATATAATGTTAAACAAAACGACAAAAAACTAAAACGTAATATATGGTAATCAACTAATCAATAAATCGGAGGTTCATCTAGGTATTTTACTGTTGAAAAGTCGTTCATGTTTAGTTTTATTACCCGCACGTGGTTTACCTTCTATGCAACAAATTGAGTGACTTTCTTCAAGTAGGTTTTTGAATACTGACCTAACTTCACAAGACACAAACCATTGAAGTAAGTACCTACTTAATAACCCATACTTAATATTATAAAGTGTGTCTGTCTGACGCGACTTCGTCCGCGTGGAATAGTTACTCAGACGAGAGACAGCTATTTTTATTTTTGAAAAACGCTTAATCATATTTATTTTTTATTAAGTGCCTAAATACACAGGTTCATGGTTTTATCTTTAATAATAATGGACTCCCACATAACCTTCCACCCTTTTCACCCCCTTAAAGGATGATTTCATAGATAAAAACTATACTATCTCCATACCAAATTTCATCTAAATCGGTTTAAGCGTGTAGAGGTAACAGACAGACAGATAGACATACTTACGCATTAATAATATTAGGTAGTATGGATTGGTCTAGGTTAGGCTGGTCGCCAAAGTGTAATGTATAGTGTCAGTTCGATCAGCGATAAAGAGTTCTATCCAATAACATCGCCAATTTTCGACGGGAGCGGTGTTTTTGCTAAGCGACGTTATAATTGTTTTTATTTGAATGTAATCAGTCTCAAATAGTCGTTTTATTTATTTAATACTTTACGCACACATAGAGGCATTTTCTACCAGTCAACCTTTGGGTGATGCAGAGAATAATAGTGGTAGGTGCAATGTGTTCTTAAAACGTGCTAAAAATTAAATACCTTTGCTCCTTCATTCAGGAAAGTCTGCGCGTACTCAGCCCCTAAGCCAGAAGCTCCCCCAGTAATCAAAAATGTTTTGCCTTTTACTTCCCACTGCGCCATTGTAACAACCCGCTAATCACAGTAATCACTGAGTAGATACTGTTGTTACTTGACTATTTATCTTTAACATAAAGATAGTTTATCACATATTTTATCAGTCCATAATAAACATCATTGGTGGGCCTGGCTCTTGGGGAGTAGATAAATCTTTGTTTTTCTTTTGTTATATTTTTTTTTTTTTTGAGTTTCTCACATTTTCTTTTCTTGTTTGTTCTCTATTAGCGTTTCTTTTTTTATCAGAAGTAGTCTGTTCAGAATTTCGATGGCTGGGTTATGAGAATCATGTACCTACAAGCCTACAACTCTGTCAACTCAAGATTTCGCACCCGAGTGCGCTCGCTATGATTGCTTTCCATTTTAATATTGACAAAGTACACCTACCTTTCCAAGTGATTAACTATAAAAATAAAGCCACTCTATGTTTTTGATTAAAAAGTACGTGTGCAATATTTTGCCACACCTAGTTCGATCTTTACGTACTTTATCTTATTTTCAGCGCACTTACTCTTATTATTACTTTCTTTATCTGGGCTTATTATTGATCATATAAAAACCCTTGGTGACTCTTGGATATTGAAAGTGAATCGTCAATTCAATGGTCAATTCAAACAAATCTAGTGGTGCTGAGCGATGGTTCATTTATGGTTCCAATGTTTGTAAATATGTGAGTACCGTTTACCTAAATTTCTTTAGGAAATTAATAAGTTTACCTCTGCTGGTGATACTTTGTTCTTTAAGTAGCATACTCTGGGTGCATCGTCCTCACATAATATTAAATTAATTTTTGTATATCAAATTTTGTAAAATCATTATTTGAAAAGAGTAACTGTGGAGTTTCTTGTCCGTTCTTCTCCATAAGAATCTACCTTTCCGAATGGACAGTAGAGTCACTTTATTTATCTAACATTATTATTTTACTGAACTGTAAACGATGACGTTCAAAAGTGTCGTTTAATGGCCTAATTGAAATAAACGTTTTGACTTTGACTTGACTTTGACTTTGATGAATATAATTTTAGGAAATCATGAATTGAAATCAAATGCGAAAGTCTCTAAACTGATCAAGAAGGAAAGTCTCTGTGGACACCTATCTCATCCAAGGAGTCTAATCTAAACTAATATTATAAAGAGGAAAGATTTGTTTGTTTGTTGCGATTTAGCTCAAAAACTACTGAACCGATTTAAAAATTATATGACCGTTAGAAAGCTAGGTACATCTTCAACGTCTATCACCGTTAGAAACTACAGCTACACCGAGTAATATAGGCTATTTTTAATTCCTGAAATAATTAGGGATCCGACTAAAACTTGAACTATGTAACCCAAGGTGTAAAAAAAATTGTCATAAAATGTCTTTCATCGCATGCGCTGCGAAAACTATTGATGATACATTAAAATAATGCAGTACATAATTAGAGTACTCATTATTACCTAGAAAAATTATGGTTAAGTCACAATGACCGCTTTTTGTTAAAACTATTCAATCAAAGCCCAGTTGTAAAGAAAATGTGATGATTTTATCAAGAAATGAATCCTTATCCATTTAAATGGTTTGATAATTAAAGTTAATTATTTACATGTAAATTAAACTTTAAATGATTCAAATCGGACCTTTCGTTTCAAAGTAACGGCAGGTAAAAAATGCTCTAAGTAAGAAAAATCCGATGAAGTTGAAACACGGCATTTTGGATTTTAGGCATTTGGATTTGGATAATTTATTTTTGAAAATATTTGGATTTTTCGAAAATAAGCACCTTTAGGGGCGAAAAGGAGTGATTAAGTATTTAGGGGAAGACATTATTGCTTACTTCACTTTACGTGGGAATTGGTTTGAACAAACTAAAAGTGGGATAATTGAAACAGATCTTTGCAAAATCGATGAGAGGTGAACGGGGTGGATAGTTGCGCTGATCCAGAGACCACAGAATTAGCAGCAGAAATGGCTGGGTAATTAATGAAAATCGTTTTGCTTAATTTTCCAAAACTAAACTAAACTCTTCTATATATACATACATACACACAAATAAATAAAATAAAGTGTCTGTTTGAAATATCAAATTGTCAGGTTTTAACAAATGCATACCTATAAAAGTTTATACGATACATAAAACAAAAAACAATATTATGTCTGCTTCTCAAAATGTCTGTATATTTGTTCCGGCTATTCTCCGGAACGACTGGACCGATTTTGACAGGACTTTCACTGGCAGATAGCTGTTGTTATAATTTAAGGTTCAACGCAAAAACAAAATTCAAATGCAAAAAGAAATTGATTTTGTCAAAAAACCCGTCCGGTAAAAACGACTAAAAAGTTCCAAACAAGTTGTTTTTGAAGCAGTCTGATGCAGTTGATGGCATCAAATCTGTGATTGAATTAAAGTAAATGTCGCTAACTGCATCAGACTTTTTAGTCGATTTTAGCGATCGGGTTTTTTGACTAGGTATTTTTTTATTTTCTACATTTAAGTAAGTTAAATTTTCGGATTCGCACTTTAATTTGTTATCCCACTCGATAGATTTAAGAAAAAAAACAATATTTTAAGACATAATAATAATGGCGCAAAAATCGGCCATTTTAATATTTATATAGGTACCCACCCAGTATCACTCTCACAATCAAGACGAATCTAATGACACCTCTCAAGCTAAAATCCATCAAGCCGTTTAGGCTATAGGGCGTGCCAAAGAAATATGCATACCTACCTACATACAAACACTTGAAAAACATAACCCTCTTTCTGGCGCAGTCGGGTAAAAACTTTCACGCAAGCTGCGGGCAGAAGATAGTAACAATAAAACAACAGCTAATCGGTTAATCTTAGCAAAAATTTAATAGCACAGCAATTTTAAAGTCTAATCTGTTCCTGCAATAACACTTTCAAAGTCCTTAAAGGCACGATCAATAGCTGCAGTGATATTTTGAACTGGTTTGTTATCGACAGACATCCATACAGTAGCCGGTGCGCCAGTTTTGAACATATCCAGAAGCGCGGCAACTGCTGATTCTCTTCTGAAATTTAACGAAATGTTGCTTTATAAACATGCCAAAACCTTAGCGAAAATTAGCTTACTGACTTCCAATTTCCGTATTGATAAACCGCAGCTGAGAACTTGTCTAATTTTTCTTTAATTAACATCTAACTATTCAAACTTTTGCATTTGCATGCATTTTGCAGCAAAACTCGTCATTTACAAACCGGAGGGGGGAGTGTGATCTATACCAATTCAAATGATTTCACTATCACAGCAGTAAGGTAAGTAACAAGAATTTTCCAATATTTTTATTTATTGGTTTCATTCAGGTAAAAACTCACGTTTGACAAATGTAACCATCTTCAACCGCGGCTGCCATTTTGTTTCCAAGTTTTGGGTCCCAAGCCTTCGTTTCTAAATTCTGCACTAAAGGAGTATCAGTGGATCCTAAACACATTGACATAACCCTGATTCCAGTGTTTTCGTAGAATGAATCAGCCTGTAAATTATAATAATATATTAAAATAATAGGTATTTAGCATCGCGTAAATGCAATTAATGAAACCTTTTTCGCGCTTTCTTGAACGACAGTTTACTTTTTTATTGCAAATTCGCAATATAGTAGGTAGGTATGTGTTCTTTTGCAGGGTATTTCAGAAGTGATCCTCATTTTGTTTTTTTTTTTGTTTGAAATTCTGTATCTGATATACATTAAAGAAACAATCGCGAAAATTACTTGTAGGTATCAAAAATACCCAACGACAACCTTTACTGTACCTATTTAAGATACAGGAAATCACACTTAAATATGACCCCCACACACACACACACTGATTTCGGGACAATAATCCTATGGAGTTAAGGCATCAAACAGCTAAAATTCATCATCATTCGTTAACCCTAAATTATTAACTTACTGCTAAACATTGGCTGAAGTGCAGAACAGCCATTTTCGAGCCACAGTAGATCGGCAAAAAGGGAAATTTAGTTATAGCCATTATCGAAGCGATGTTGATGATAGTTCCGCCGACACCGCCTTCGTCTTTCCTCATATGCTTGACGCCTTTTAATGTGAATGAAACTACTCCTTGCTGGAAAATTATGGATGTTTAATTTATTAAGGCACATGTAGCTAAATTAAATTAAATTCTGAGATAATGGCTAAACAGTGGTTATAATATCTCTAACCTAGCTGCAATCTATACTCTATACTTATACCTATTAATAATGCAAAAGTTTGGGTTTTTGGATGGATGGATGTATGTTTGTTACTCAATCACGTCAAAACAGCTGAACGGATCTTGATGAAAGTTTGCGCCCATCGGATAATTTTCGACATACACTCGGAGGCGCGGTTGGCAGAAAGTAAATGATAAATGCGAAGGTAACTCTCTGTGCGTCTATCTGTTTGATACCTCTTCACGTCTTAACGGCTGAAGGGATTTGGATGAAACTTGACACACGTTAGACCGTGTCCTGCATTAAGACATTTAATAATGTTCATACCGCGAGTACGTTCCCTTGGGATAATTTCCGTCTTTAACGCGGGCGAAGACGCTGGCAGAAGTGAGTCCTAAATCATTTGGACGAGGCCTTAGGTAAATACCTATACTTAGTAATGTTTTGATTCATTACCCAATTAATATCGGAGGCAGTCCTCCAAATGCTAGGTGAGTCGATCATTACACCAGCATTGTTGATGATGACATCGATTTGCTTGAACTGAGCGAGCACGGAGTCGAACGCGCTCGCGATGTCTTCTTCTTTGCTTACGTCGCATTTGATGAACACCGCCTTGTTGCCGTAAACTTTGTTCAGACGCTCGGCTGTCGCCTTGCCGAGCTCCTCGGCAATGTCTAGGATAGCTACATTCTACAATAAATAAAAATCATTTACGTCACCACCCCCAAAACTCAAAAATCGGCTCGCTGCCGCATTGCTAAAGCAAACTTGTAGTGACAAAATATAAAATACTACAAACAAACGATTATTTAAAAGTAGTATATTTTTTTATTTTCATAAAACAATGGTATCTACAGCTATTTTAGATACTTTTGAAATAAAAAAAGTTACCTAAGTATGAGTTTATTAGTTTCAGAAATAACGTTGAAATTTTTCAAAGATTTTGTGCTCGATTTTAGACGGGCGATGGTTATAAGATGTGGAGAAACATACCTTTGCTCCATGGTCTAGGAAAGCCCGCGCGTATTCAGCTCCCAGGCCAGAAGCACCTCCAGTTATTAAAAAAGTTTTGTCTTTTGCGTCCCACTGCGCCATTTTACTCGACGATGCAAACGACCAGTAACTTCTCAGCCTAACAAAACAATGATCATAAAAATCTTTATTATATCATCTTAATTAACTCATCAAATATTCTTATCTGCAGATAATTTTATCATGTGCACACTGCCCGTTATTGAGTTGCGATAAACAAGTCTGTACAAGGACGAGTCTGTTGTTACAAGGATTTGCAATCATGAATTCCCGCTGCATAAAGCACGACTTTGTAGCCATTCGAATACCGGATGGTTAATCTTCTACATGATTGCAGTCTTTTACTACTTAGCGTTTTAAATAGCCTCGCGTTTTGAGCAATTCTTAGAATGAAAATTCGAGGACTCTCATCTTTTTGAATAGATATGTACCTACCTACCTAGTACTTAGGAACATTAAAAAAATGAACAAAATTTATAATATTTCATCGCATCCATAATATTTATTGCCAGTAGGTAAACGGGCACTAATAAAAAACGACAAACAAAACCAAGACCATGACATATCTTCGGATCGAACCCAGGACCAGTCGGGTCCGCTCACTACACTTAAGTACCTACGCGAGTAAGTTCACCAGCGACTAAAGTCGTTGCGTGTCCTATCTGTCTCATCATCATCATCATATCAGCCGAAAGACGTCCACTGCTGGACATAGGCCTCCCCCATAGGAAGGGGGTGGATTGCCATAATCGCTACGCTTGGCAGGCGGGTTGACGATCGCAGTGTATGAATGTATCTGTCCCAATGCACAGAGAATGCTGCTGCCAATACTCTGGCGAGTCCCTTAGTCGCCTCTTCTTACGACACCCACTGGAAATAATTGGTCTAATCCTAACTAATATTACAAATGCGAAAGTGAGTTTGTCACGCTTTCACGCTGCTGAGCTAATTTTGATTAATTTTAGTCCTAAGATAAATTGGACCCTGGAATCGTTCCTATAATCGGTAATCCATAAAGGCTACTTCAAAGAGTATAATAATTGGGCTACTTTAACGCGAGCGAAGCCGCGGTTAAAAGCTAGTACTTTAATATAGCCATCAGAGTTTGCATACTTACAAATGCTTCACTTCATTCATATATACTGGCCCTTTTACCAAGAGCTTTGCCACAGTGAAAGTCGTAAATTTAACTTATGCAACGGGAAAAAAATACAGGTATGGTAGACCCTCAGGCCGTAATTTCTAATCTCTCGTTAATCCGTTCAGCCAATTATTACTGAACGAATTCTTTGCTGAGTTGTCATGACACTGTCAGTGTTGTTCTGTCAGCTGTCAAATTATTTGAGTCGAACATCAGGAGAGAGACTACGGCATACAAATATTGTTTTATTTATTTTACAATTGGAAGAAAGTAACTACGGATAAATTAGAAATCGAAATCATCGCAAATAAGAAACTAATAAAATGGTATAACCATTCTCATTTATTGTAGAAGACTACACGTCTATAATTCAACTCAAAACAAAGTAAATCATGTTAAACTAAACGATTGTTTTTACGTTTCAGAGTGCTATATTTAATTTTCAAAGCTTGCTGTCCGTGATACTGCTTCTAATATGCACCTGTGCGTACTTAAGATCATTCTTCCCTAGCATTATGGACAGAAATAAGACGGGGTAAGTAACTGCAATATTTAGGTTATCTAGTTCAATTCAATGGACCGGACATTGATAATTATTAGTGCCATCAGCAGCTGCTAACCTAATTTTTGTTAGTTAACAATTATTATCATCTATTTAGTTACATGATGCATGATACAAGTTGTGCAAAAAAGCCTCCACTTGTAGTAAATTGTCATCATTCTCTTGTTAGTTGGTGCAACATGCCAGTCATTCCTTACATACCTTCCTTCACACAACCCATCTAATATTTATTTGGGCTTCCTACCTAGTAATTATTTATTTTATTTCCAGATTACTTGGAACCTTTTGGAAATGTGCCAGGATTGGTGAAAGAAAATCTCCTTACGTTGCTGTGAGCTGCATCGTGATGGCATTCAGTATATTATTCCTCACATAAATTGTAAAAAGAATATTATTTTTTAATAGCTGTATCATTACTTAATAACTTGCATATTTTTACATTTGTAAATAAATACTACCTACTTAAGTATTTTAAAACGGGTTTTATTAACCTTTTGAACGCCACGGTCGGCTATAGCCGAGAAATGAAAAAGGCCTTTTGAACACTAGAGCATAAACATTTCATTTGTTGGCTATGGCCCACCGTGGTGGTCATTAGGTTAAAAACGTTATCTGACCAAACTAAAGGCCGTATATCATTCTAACAAGTCAAAAATATAGTACTGAAGAATCATAACATTACACACTAGATACCTGCCGGTTGATTCTGTAAACATGTTGAAGTGAAGACTTGGGTAAAGTGATCACGAGGTGAGCTGTCAATACATATAATCAAGATGTGACATGGTCACAAGTGAGCTGTCATTCTACCTTTATTCTTTGCTTGTTTTATATCCTAGTTCTCTATCCTTGTTCTCAACCTTTTGTGCTGAAGTTGATCAGTTGATATGAATGGTTAAAAAATTAACTGCTGAGGGGGTCAACAAAGTGTGACAAGGGGTGGGAGAGGTCCTAAATTTCATGTCATCACTTTTAAAAATGAAATATAAAAATTTGAATAACTAACGAAAAACTTTAAAATATTATCAGTTCCATCTGGATCATCATAAGGTTTAAATTTTTTGTTTTGTAAATATTTTGAAATGTGATTTGATGTTGATTTTATAAAAAAATAATTAAATTGTAATAAAATAATTTCGGAAGTGCTGTTTTAATTTTTATTAAATTAAAACAGCACTTCCGAAATTATTTTATTACAATTTAATTATTTTTTTATAAAATCAACATCAAATCACTTTTTTCACTTTATATGTGACGTCACACTAGGGAGTCTCACAAATGTGAACAGTTGTGACAAGGACGGGGGGTGTCATAAAATTCGTGCCGTAATTTGTGGATGGCCCCTAAGGGCCGGCGCCCACTGACGGCATGGCATGGCACGCTTCGGCATCGGTATCATACCACTCAATTCAGTACCTACTGTGCTAGTGTAAAATGAATTATGTATTTTTCTAAAAATTATTGCCTCGCATCTTGTGGAATGTCACGACATGCCGTAGCATCCCGGGGGGCTATGGATGACGTAGCGTTCCGCAGCATGCCGCGGTAAGTCGCGTCATCACCAGTGCCGGATTAGCCATATAGCAAGAGTAGCAAATGCTACGGGACCCGCGCATTGGGGGGCCTCGCGCTTACAAAAATAATTCGCTAAAAAACCAGCATCATGGCTCTGTCTCACACGCGTGTCCTAAGTCCTACCATACTCTGCGATAGCCGTTTTAGCCCGGCTATGGCGCATATTTCCCCAAACTGTATAAGCCTCTAATTTTGTTTATTTTTTATGGTCTTACTTCGCGTACGTAAACTCTTTTTCTTTCTTTTCATTCAAGCGATCATAGAGTATGAAATCAAAGCAGCAAAATTTATGTGCGGGGCGTGACAAATGATAGAGGGGGAGATGGAACTGTATTTGGGCAACCATATTGAGGGCGAAAAATTGATAGCTCAGTACGGGCTCAGACGAGCCGTGTGGTTGAGGGGCCCACTTTCAGATTACCAAAAAGGGCATATTTTAGTACTAGCTACCGCCCGCGTTAATGTCGAAAATTATCCCAAGGGAACCTACTTACTCCCGGGATGAAAAATATCCTATGTGTTTATGTATTGTATTGTATATGTATTCCAGACTATAATCTACCTCGGTGCCAAATTTCATCAAAATCCACTCAGTAGTTTTTGCGTGAAAGAGTAACAAACATATTATGTACATCCATCCATACATACATTCTTACAAACTTTCGCGTTTATAATATTTTAGTATCATCAGAGCCGTTCATTTTGATTTGATAATTTGATTGCTGGTCGAGATGTTGATACCTCTCGACCTCTACATGGTAGTTCAAAAACCGTGCAAACTCCCCCTTATGAGTCAGACGTTCAAATTTGGTATTAGGTACAATATTTCTTTTTTAATGAAGATTTTAGGTGTAAGAGGGGGCCACTCGTTAAAATTTACTACAGGCCCCGCGCTTGCTTAATCCGGCACTGGTCATCACGCGAGATATTTCTACCAATTCGTAACAAAATAATGTCAGTGGCGTTCCGCGGCATGCCGCGGTAAGTCACGTCATCACGCGAGATGTTTCTACCTATTCGTATTAAAATAAATTATAAAGTTCTTAACTCATTGAAATAAGATCGAAAATTATTTGTCTACGAAAAATCCTTTGCCATGCCATGCCGGGCCAAAACCCTCTTGACCTAAGGATAAATTTACGTCACCAAGCACTGGGCGCCAGCCCTAAATAAAACGCCCAGGCCGCCAAATCTTTAAATACGCCACTGCTGGTGTTTCTTGCAAGATTCCCTTTTTGACAAATAATCATTCGAGGTAAGGGTGTAATTCTATTGCTGTTTGACCAAAAATTAAGGTCAAATAAAACACAGTGTCATTTTCAGTAATTTTATTTTTATACGTGTCTGGGTTTCTAAAAATAGAAAATGCTAAGGGATAGAATATAAAGAGATTACAAAACAGTCACAAAATCTAATACTAACCATTATAATATACCTTGTAATTATTTTTTCATAACTGAATAACTGTGATGAAAACAAATAAATGCCTTCAAATATATAAATAGCAAGTGTAAGCATCAGCTGAGTGATTCAGATATTAACTAGTGCAATCACTTTAAAAACTGTGCCGATCATAAAACTGTGAATATTAAACATGCTCGCAAATATTGCATTGAATTGTAAAATTAACATACGATAAATACGACTCATTATTCTCAAATAAATTAATTATAAAACCAATATGATTTTATCAAGTAACTTTGTTTGATTGGCGATCAACCAGTAGGTACTAACATAGCAATTCCAATAAGCTTATACTTTGTCAATATGCCTAAAAATTGTAATAAAATAAACATAAGCATTGTAAAATGTTTCAAAATATTAACAATATCAACTCCTATGCTATGGATATAATCTCTGAATTTCAGTACAAAATTTTTATCAAATGGGCCGAATATTGCAAATTCTTATCACTTTTTGTTACAATTTTGTGGAAAATCTAGTGCATAATACGTAATACTAACATGTCTAATTGGGCTTAATTCAGTCTAGACATTGTCCTATCGTAAGCTAACACACTTAAATACAGCGACGACACATCCACTAGTCCTACAAGCTATTACTAAATAAATAAATGAACTTCGATGCATTGATGCGCATTATTACATATTCCAGTAATAATTTCAAGAAATCCACCACTGTACAACTATCCTGTAAAGACTTTGCAAAGTTAATTCAGGCGGAATAAAGACATAAGAGAAAATCCTTCAATATTGATTTGCACAAAAATAAAAATAATTATTCAGTATAAAAATAAAACTTGAATCAAAATATTTTATTAAAATATTATTTCTGGAACTTCACAATGCCAGAGAAAGTACCCGGTACCTGATTCTATAATCTTTAAATCTATGAAGACAATAACTTAGAAAGACTTTAAAATAGCGTTGTGTCGCATGTGTTACTTGTGTCATAGAAAACAACAGCGATTTTTTATTTATAGCAGCTTAGTAAAATTGTGATGTTAAGCAAGTGCAAGTATGTAAAGTACAAGAATATATGGCACTAGAAATATAAACTGTCTACGATAACAACACATTCATTGAGCAAGAGGAAAGGGAAGAATATGGATCAAGTTTGTTTCAGCCAGTCAGGGGATTTGTCCAATTCACTTACAGAACCCAAAAACGGAATAGTAAGTCCAACAAAAAGTGGCCACCCACCCTAACACGGTAATAAAATCTTAAAATATCAAAATCAAAATTTGAATAAAATCATGAATCACAGAATGAAATGCAAAATTTCATGAAAAGTAAAATGAGACATTATCACAGAGAATCAATATAGTCGAGGTGCACAGCAATGATTGTAAGTGCAACATTCAAAAATGTAATTTAGCAAACAACACCAGTCTACTAGTCACGACTCACGTCTATCACATTCATACACTTTACAAAGTACATTTTTGGTGTCTTAAGAATGATGGTCGAGCTTTACTCCTAGAGTTATCTACATCTAGATATACTACTAAAATAATCGGGACTATAAAGTACAAAAATCTAAATAATCGAATAGTATAAAAGGATTATTAATATTAATTCTATTCTTTATGAATTTAAAGCATTTTCAGTAAGAGGTATTCTCATAATTACGATGATCTTAACTTTATTATTGCTGGCGAACTCGGACGCCTACGCTTATAATCGAATCATCTTATTTTAGCAAAATATTGCCTTTATGTAAAATAAAGAAGACCTCTCAATAAAAATAAATACTGAATGTCTAAATATAATAAATAGAGCATAATTATTCAATTCTCGCTCATAGATTACTCTTAATAATTAAATTAAATACTCAAGATAACATAATTGGTTTTTTTTTTAATTCTTTGATTTAAATAAAATCAATAAATAGGTCCTATATTACTAGAGAGCTGATTTTTGTTCATTTTTAAATAAAATTGCATTAAAAAGGAATTATTTTAAGGGTATGTAAAATACGCACTTAGAAACGTAACTTTTGGCACGAATAAGCTTGAAACAAACGTGTAGTACGCCTACGTTGTCGTTAAAGTAACACGAGACTAAAGCTAACAATGACTATGCATGAACGACTATTGGAAATTCCTTATTTCTACGTCGGAAGACTGACGTCTGCCGCTACCTTTACCGATTCCCCGATACAATTACCACTTGTTACCCTGGAACAAAAGAAAACAGTAAGTAAACCAAGTCATCATAAGTATTATTTAAATTTTTACTAACTCTATTTCATCTACTCATCAGGTAAAATTCACTAGACACTTGAAAATGATATTGTTATGTAGGTGTTTGTAGCACTTGTTTCTTTAGAATTTTTGTAGTTGAAAACGTTTGAACTTTGTTGACAGCATGAATCACCCATCTGGATCACATCACAAAGACTCGGGCTTGTCCAGATCATCTCAAAATATATATCAAGTTTTCTCAAAGCAGAACAATTAAAAGTATACTATAAAACGAGTGAATGTTAAAGCTGACTGCTGGGCTAGAATGGAAGAAGAAGACGTGTTACCACCAAGCATAAGTAACATGGTACAAGGGCAGAAGGATGTGTACACCATATTACCTGTGTATTAGTAGTTGTATCCTATCTGATCATCTCAAGATACTTGTGCTTGTGCTTGGTGAGCATCTCGGTCACGGTCACCAGTTTCCTGATAGCCGGCTGAGTCTTGGCCAGGCCTTGCAGCTCCGTTAGGTGCGATACACATATGTGGTGTAGTGTTGCCAGTTCTTTCGCTGTAGAAGAACATTAAAAGATAAGAACATGTTAGTTTTTTTTTGTATTTATTTAAGTTAAAGATGGTTTAAAATTGTTTGAAAGGGTTTTTTTTACAATGAAAAAATTGCTGTTAATTGGTTGTTTTGTTCAAATTCTTTGTCTTAAACATACTGTCAAGTCAATCAGCGACTTAGGGTATGTGAATTTTAGAAGTTTTGCATTCTTTTTGTGTGACCGTCGTTTATGCCTTCGCTTTGAGTTAGATTGGTTGAGTGATTTCGATTGTATTGTTATTTTGCAAACTAGTCTTATTATAAATTTACTTTGTGCATGAGATTCGTAATTGAAGATGAAAAGGTTCTTACCAATATCAAAACTGTTGTTAGGGCTGGGAGGCGGGTTGCCGGGGTCAGGCACGTTGCTGAGCTGGTCCAAGAACACGACCATACGCTCTTTATTCTTCAAGATGAACGGGTTCACCACTTCCATGTAAGGCTCCTGTAAACATCAACATTTTGATCACTACTGGCGATGACTATTTTTGCAATATATAGCGACAAAGTGGGCCGATGACCACGGTCCGAAACATAAATCGTTTATAGGGCCAGTTAGACTACCGGGCGCCAGAGAGCGCAGAACGATCTCCGGCCACCATAATGTGCGGCCTGCAGGTAATAGACTTGGGGGAGTCTAGTTGCTTGAGCAGTCAAAGGCCCGAGACGGCGGCGCGCCGTGTTCCGCGCGCGCCACTCTGGATGAATAGCGGCTGTATGCGGTCGCAGGTGACGAGATCCGCATTCATTCATGCATGGAAAATACCCGGCTGTGGGAGCAAGCACTACAGCGCCCCGGCCAAAGGTAGCTGCGAAACACCGTGTGGTTTTAGTCAGTACGAGTCTGACAGACCACTGCACCCGCCCCGGGGCGGAGGAATACAAAGGGCAGTTTTGACGTCCCTGCCTTAAAACTGGCCAATAAACGATTATGATTCCCCCTCGTCAGTGATAATACAGACAATAGTTGCACAACACAGTTCAAAATCGCTTCACAATTGAAATGATACTCAAACATTGGCTTGTTTAATGAGGTGTTTTGGCGATGCTTGGAATAGGTATAGCCCTATCCCAAGCATCGCCAAAACACCTCACCACTTTTCAGCTCAATGAAGATGGTGAAAGTACTACTCCGAGTTTCCAGGCGAGTACTTTTCGCTCTTATACTCTTAGCAGGAATTTCCATCCAGCGGCAGCGTCGTAAGTGGAGATGGATTGGTCACACGCTAGGAATCACCATCACATTCTCATTCATCTAAACAGGCCATGGACTGGAATCTTAAAGAGAAAGGAAGCGTGGCCTTCCCCGTCAATCCTAGTATGACGTACCGCGTTGGCATAAGCGACTATGGAGTACTGTGGACGCCCTCTGCCCCAGCTAGGGGACATAGGATATAAAGTAAGTCAGTACATACCTTGGCTCCGAACTCGACAAGGTTGGCGAGGTTCTGCAGACACTTGGCTACCATAAGCAGCGAGCGCTGCGCGTGCGGCGGCGGCGCGCCCGCCACCAGCCCCCACGCGCGCGGCTCCACCAGCGCCGGGCAGATCAGGCGCAGGAAGATGAAGCCTGGGGACAAGATAAAAAAATAATTTACGTGTTCTAAGTCGCTCAAAATTAACATAGCCTTGTAGGCATCTATACCTTATACGAAGTAAAGACACACAAATCTTACATCGCAGTATCAACATTCTCCGTGAGATTTGAGCAGATACAACCGCCCGACCTTCACTCATTTCTGACATCTTTCTATATTTAGCCTATCATAACAGCCAAAGTGGTTACTGTCGAATGTGAATGGATGGAGAGGGAAAAGGAAGGAGGGTCTCTCCCTCCTTCCGATATACTGGAGTTAGTGATAGCCTGACGGATGATATAACAAAATGGAGGAAGAAAACGTGTTGCACCGACTCCAAGCAACATCCAACACACCGGCCGCGGACACGCCTCGGGGGACGTGAAGATGATGAGTGGTTACTGTCAAGTGAACGTTCACATACCTGAGACCACTCTGGTGCGCACGAAGCGCTCATTGGGCCACTTGGCGACGGCGGCGCGCTGCAGACAGCCGCACAGGTAGCGCACCGGCCGCGGACACGCCTCGGGGGACGTGAAGATGATGAGTGGTTACTGTCAAGTGAACGTTCACATACCTGAGACCACTCTGGTGCGCACGAAGCGCTCATTGGGCCACTTGGCGACGGCGGCGCGCTGCAGACAGCCGCACAGGTAGCGCACCGGCCGCGGACACGCCTCGGGGGACGTGAAGATGGACAGCGTGATCTGGAACACATCACATTCACTTATATGTGTGTTCAATCTTTCTTGAAAAATGTCGAGACACAGGTTGTAGGGTATACAGATGCTCGCAGAGAGTTCCATACTTTGCCTTTGCGTATAATAAACGTAAAGGAAAATCTCCTACTGGGATCAAATGCGCATGGTACCCTGCAGTACATCTAGTCCGGTTGTGAAAGGGGATTTATCTTTATGCCATCAAACTATGGCAGTCTATGGGTCATTTGCCGCAGCTCCACCCCTGGCTGCTCTCATGTTTTTGTTGTTAATCTTGACATAGGCAATACTTTGTCATTTACATGCATAGACGACACACAAAACTCTTCTCATGAAAATGGCGCACCAACATTATTATTGGCTCTCAAATAAATGCAGAGAGGAAGACAGCCAAGTGAAGATTTCTTTGCACAATCACGGCTAGGTTTGTACATCACGAAAGTTTAATGGTAGAATCTCTTTATTTACCTGATCCAGTATCATGAGCAGGAACTCAGCATTGTTGCACGCGTCGTCGGGGGAGTCCATTTTCGTTGGATTCAATTCGGCTGACTGTTTCGCGTCTATTAGTCTTTGCACTGTTTCCGAAATGGCTGCCTGTAAATATAACAGTTTTAAACATTATGGTATTTGACTGTATTTTTTGTTATTAGATTTCTCAAAACCTAGAGAACAGACAGGATGCTGTTAAAAACATTTCTTGAAAATCTCAAAAAAAAGGCGGGGTTGTCAGCGTTTTAAAATCTGTAATAAACAGAGACAGCACTAATTGCGCGTCGACGTCACATATAAGTCCCGCCATATTGAATTGTAGCCATCCAGTACAAATGACATCCTGTGTGAAAAGGATAGAAGAATAACTTCAAAAGTCTATAATAAAAAATGACTTCTCTGTTTTTCGACCATTTTCTTTTTTCACAAATCGTAATGTTTTAATAAATATTCATTCATTTAGTTTTTTCATTCTAGTCAAATACCCTATGGCTCAACTTTTGACTTCTACACCATGAATACAATTCACACACAATTAGTTAGTGGTGGTGGTGGTATATTTGAGACAGAATCTAATCGGGAAATACCGAAACATGCACGGATTAAACTGTATAGAATAGAATATAATGCTCTTTATTATGTACACCATATAAGTTACAGAAAAGATAGATGAAGGAAAACGTTACATAGGGTGACACAATGGGCGGCCTTATCGCTAAAAGCGATCTTTTAAAGACAACCTTTGGATGGATTTTAAAGAGAGAAGGAGAGACAGCGATGTAGGTAGTCTTCGGTGTACTATAATTGTACTGTAATTTTTTTTTTTCTGCAACATGCTATCATGATTAATTTATTACAATAATCATCTCTTATTTTTGGGATTTTTATGACCGGCTACTGAGGCCTCTTGATAAAATCACTTTGTTTTGCATTAGAATTAAAAGGGAAAATCTATTAGTCCTTGATAAGACCTATTGTACTGTATGGATCAGAATCTTGGGCTGTGAAAAAGACGGATGAGAAAAGATTGCATGTAGCGTAGATGAGAATTTTGAGATTGATGTGTGGAGAATGGATAAAGTGAGGAATGAGTTCATTTGAGGTATTTTAAAAGTGGCGCCAGTGACGGAAAAGTTGAAACGGAACCGCTTATCTTGGTATGGTCATGTGAAAAGGAGGGATGAAATGCATGTAACTAAAAGAGTTATGAATTTAAATGTGGATGGATGGACAGGGAGAGGGAGGCCAAGGAAAAGATGGATGGACTGTGTGATAGAAAAAGGGAGTTAGTGATAGCGTGACGGCTGACAGGACAAAATGGAAGTAAAAAACGTGTTGCCCAAGTAACATGAGATGTCAGGAAAATTATGACTTTGTTTCATTCAATCATTCTAATGTTTGTTGGAGCATATACACTAAATGTTTCGAGTCAGCCGTCTCGGCAAGCTTTGCTGAGGTAGTGAATACTACAACTAAATTCTTAGCTCCACTTGACCAAGATAGTGGCTGTTTAAATGATTCCCTTTTATCCTGTATATACTGGATTATACAAAGATATAAGTATTAACCTGCAGGAAGGGCTTGCAGTGCGCTCTCATAAACTCGTCAACGAGCGCGGTAGCGAGCGAGGCCGCGCGGAACATAGCTCGGTGGTCAGTCTCGCGCGCCACTTCCGCGCTCACTAGCTCTCTGGCCAGCTCTGCGCCGCGCCCGCACTCCGTGAAGGCATGCAGTAAGGCTGGAAATCGAAATTCTATTATCTTGAGACGATCATCATAATTGACAGCTGCTTGCATAAGAATACACTGCAACTCCTGAAAGCTAGAATCAACAGTGGCGACAATCAGAAAAACGCCGAGTCAATGAAGCTCAACAAGTCCCGGAGAAACAATTAAACTGTCTTGGACCCCGCAACGAAATTAATCTGAAAGGAACAGCGAAGGAGTAGGAAAAACATCATTGTAAATGTTTTAACAAATTATTTTTTTCCTAGACCTGAAGCAAGGCAAACTGTCATACAGCTAAACACATACGTTGTCCATCCACTGAATAGTTGCAGTTGTATTATGACCCATTAACATTTAGCGAGTTCTTCTTCTTAGTCGTTCACTCTTGGCAGGGGTCGTGATCATGTCTCAGTCGAGTCTTGCGCCACCGCTACTCTCGTGAAGCAACACCATGTTTGGCGGGGTGAGAGTTTCGGTTTATACTGGAGTGTGTCACAGACGCGTGTGACACGCCCACGAGATATTTTGCCCTCGACTTTAGCGAATTACTCACCGATTTTGAGATGAGAACATCCAATTTTGCATTAGAGATAACTCTTCAGGTGTTTATCGCAGTCTTCAGGTGTTATGACCCATTTTAACGTAATCTTAAAATATATAAAGCTAATACTCACAAGTAGCCAAAGGTTGTCGGTCAGTGCGGCACAGATCCGCTAAGGCTTTGACAGCAGGTAATCCCGGTTCCAAGAGCAGCTGACGCAGAGGATTGTATTCTTCTCGAGGCATCACCAATTCTTGCATGTATCTGAAAAATTAAACATGTCATTTTGCAAACTTAGACATAAGCTGGTCAGGGAGGTTCGCTTTTGGTTTCCCAGTGTGTCTATTATTGCGGGAAGCGCAGAACCAGTTGTAGTGATGATGCTATGGGGTAGTTCTAAGTATTTCTCTTCAGTGGATGACTTTCAGTTGAACAATGAGCTTGGTGTGCTCAAAAGAGTGGAGACGCTGTAAGCAGCCGCTAGAGGCCGGGTAGCAATATATGGCATGGGTTTATTGAAAATCTGACATCATCATAAGATTTTATTTGGAAAATTTATATTGTAAACTATTAGGTACCTTATACGCAGTCTTAAAGATCCCCACTCGCCAATAGGCGTCATTCCTGCGAGCGGATACCATTCTTCGATCTCTTCACCGTTTGCGAGATTCGCTAGTTCGATAGTTAGTTCAGCAACCTGAAAATATATTTCATACAATAAGGACATTTGATCATTTTAAAGATGATATTGTAATGATATAGAAAAATATGGACTGTCTTACTTCAGATTCTTTTCCTCTCTTCCCCGTATTGTGGACAGTGATTGTAAACGAAGTCACATCGGGAGGCACGTCGCTGTTAAATGAAAATAAACGTTATTTACAAAAAATGGTAACTGATTGTTGTATCAAAATTGGGACAAATCTTCATCAAGCATTTAAGAAAATCGCAGTTTAGGCTTGATACAATGGATTTTACGAGCACGCTATCCATTCGTGTCGGTTGACTGATGTGAAGCGTGGACAGCAGCCTTTTTTTTTATTCAGTGCACATAATACCACTGCTTAGCAGAGGCCTTCCCGAAATCCTTTTAAGTATTCTCTTCCCGGGCCATCTCGAACCAGCCATTGCAGCAGATATACTTGTAGAAATACAATTTCAAAATCTGTAATGTAGACTGAGAATGCCCTTTATTCTGTTTTAGTGCTATTGGTCGGAGTGTATCAGGCTCATTCATAATAAAATCTAACCTAGTTTAAGTACTGCTAATGAGATTTCAAATACAATTACTTTACTCAAATTTTAACTAATTGTGTTAACTTGTTAACCTAAGCAAATGGTTAAAAAGTTTTATGGATAAGGGTGTATGTGTTTGTACTGACTCGAACACAAACTCGTCGTCCCAGTGCGGGTCGGGCGAGGGCCGCGGCTTGGTGGAGGCCACGGGCGCCGCGCCCAGCGCCAGGCGCAGGTGCGGGCGCGGCGCCAGGCGCGCCGGCAGCCGGTGCGCCGTCAGGCAGCGCACGCGCAGCGCGCGCAGCCACACCACGCGCGCCACCTGCGGGCAGGACACCCATATTCATACATTCTACACAAAGATCAAACGTCAGACAATACTAGGAACTGTAATAATGCCACCATGGTCCTAGCAAAAATTATCTTGCTATTAACTGTCTCTATCGCACTGAAATAATTAATGCATTAAAAAACAACAAAACAAGTCTATCAGACCAGCTTATTCAACTCAGGCTATGACGGTTCAGTGCTGTACGTAGACCTCTCCTAAGTAGCGCCACACCATCCGGTTCATCGATATCCGCCTCTGTCAAGACTACGTTTTTAAGGTCTTCAGTCCATCTAACTGTCTCATTCTAATTAATAAGTAGTTATAGACACAATACCCCACGTATTGTGTCATCCTCCTAACTGTCCCGATCTGGCACCTTATGACTTTTTTTTTATTTCCAAAAATAAAAGATAAACTTAAAGGAATTCGTTTTATAAACCCTGCAGATGCCGTGGCTGCGTTTGAAAAAGGCGTGGAAGGGATTCCTAAAGAAGAGTAGGCATACTCTTCTAGGCTTACTGCTTCAATCAACGCTTCCATCGCATGCGACGGTGCTTAGAAAGGAACGGACACTACTTCGAAAACCAATAAAAATATTAAAAGGCTTCTACATCATTCCGTTTTTAATTTTCTAAAAACTTTCAGTGTGACCCTCGTACATACCTTGCACTGGTGTCTCGCCTGCTGCGGCACACATAAGGGCCTGAGCGCGTCGAGCCACGCGCGTTCTTCACTCGCGGAGTTAGCAGCGAGAAACGTGTGAGTTGACAGACACGGTAGCGCACGCTCCACCAGTTGGAAACAGAACTCACGCTCCCAGAGCGACTCGTGGCACTAGAAAACAGAAATGAGATTTTGTTAAGTGAATTGGCAAGAAAAGGTGGGCTATCGAATTTGCTACGATTTACTTTAGCATGAAATTATCCATTGTTGGGTAATGGCCTCCTTTCGTTTCTGCTATTTTCCACAGTTGCGTTTTTCAACCACAACTTTATAGAACTCAAAAAAGCCCAACGGACTTTTGGACGTCCCAGGTTTTATTGACCTGTATTGAGTCGGCCCTTAAATCTCGATTTATACAGTATCATTTAGCACTTACGAATTGCCGAGCCCAATCCTACGTAGATACTGGGTACATCTTTATAATATCGTTATAATAATGAATGAATGAATAAATAAATAAATAAATCTTAATCTTACTAACACACAAATACCATCGTATTGAAATTAATTATTGTATCAACATTATGATTTCTAAAGTCGAACTTACCTGATACAAATAAGCACAAGACAGATCAATTAATCCTTTCGGCTTCGTTCTCTTCGGAGAATCATAAAAGTACAAATGCGTATCGGTTCCTTCTTGCAAGAGTACAAAGTACAACGCCTTCCATTTCTTGGCTCCTTTATCTGACTTCTTGTTGAGGTACCCTTGGTGTTTGATCCCCTTGGTCTTTTTCAGACCTATTTGGTCACGGCACTCGCGTAAGGTAGCGTAGATCTTTTCAGCGGCTGCCCCGGTTGTGCTCTGTTGTGGCTCGATGACATGTCCTTCAGCTATCAGCTGATGAGAAAAAATATGGAGTAAATATGGCTGAAAATTTGTCTTGTAGACTTCGTATGGGCTAATTTATTGAAGATTGAAGCGATATGACATCTAAACTTGATGCAACATAGCTTATATTTAAGATATATTGGATATTAGTACAACAAAATATAATTTTACCGCAAAATAGTTGTCGTATTGAGTATAATTTCCAAGCATTTTAGGTTATTACTATGTCCTTTCTCTTCAATTGCTATGTTTTGAATGATAAGCAGATAAAAATGTCCAACGCAAAAACAATCATGCAAGTCTGATACTAATCTTTTATCTTATCAAGTTGTTGTGAAATGTGAATAAAATATATACAAATTCCATTTTTCCGTGATAACTCTCGATAATTTGTTTACGATGCAAATAAATATATCTATTGCAAGATTTAATTCTTCTGAAACATGCTGATTTTACTTGCGTGATTAGAAAATATTAAGCATGCGAAAATCAAGAATCGATTTTTGCAAGGTTAGAAAAGAGTACACCATACATCAACAAAAGAACAAGATTCAAAAAGTTTATAGTATGCTAAATACAAACTTACCGGCTGTCCCAAAGTATGTCCTTCAACAATCTGCTCCTTCCTGTACCTATTGATGACAGCATCCAAACACTCAAACGTCCTACCACCCATAAGGTACCTCACACCTTTTTTCTCTATCCGGAACCTTTGGATCTGGTTGTTGATGTGGAAGAACAAGGAGTAATCCCCGGGCGAATTGTCCGAGGGCCTGACGAGGAAGCTCCCCGGTCCAGCCTTGACTAGCATGTCCACTGCTTCACTCTTCGTGCAGTTTGGATGGAACCATGAGAACACGGTATTAGGATCTATTGACGGGTCGAGATCCTCGACCAACTCTCTGAAGATCATTCCTTGCTCCCCCGTTCTGTTTAGACAAACATCACTTTCAAAATTACACATATTTATTGCTAACACTAGGTAAGAACGGAGACAGCAATGTGTCGAGACTAAACGGGTAAATGTTATAGTTTGAGTTACATAAGGAAAATGTGTGTGCTAATTAATGAAGATTTGCATTCATGTTTGTCCTAATTATTAAACCTGTAAGTATTGGCTAATTTCACATACGTTTGTCCTAAACCAACTATTTGTTTCTAGTGACCAACACTTTTTTTTCACTTTCGCATACTCTCATTGAAAAACTTTCGATGTGTGTGGTTGACTATATCACAACTGGGACTGTTGTACAGGGTAATTTGTTAATGGCCAGCCAAATTTTTCCCCGGCGTCAGGTATCAATCAAAGACACGATTTATGCAAAAACAACTCCCAAAAGGGAAAAAAAACAGCAATTTATTACATTTTGCCTCGCATACGAGTCATGCGAAGCAAAATGTAATAAATTGCTGTTATTTTTTTCTGCAAAGTGAGAGAATAGCTATTTCTTGAATTACAACACTGAATAAAATTTCAAAGTGGGGCATTCATATTTTTCCTCCTGCCCTTATCCCAATTTACATAGTATGTATTTAGGATCGGAGCAGCAAGTCCCCTTCCTCCATACTTCAAAAAAGAACAAAACGGTCGTCACGCTAAAAAAATATCTAATCACGCCTACTATATTGACTTCCTTCCTACTACAGTGACCATTGACCTGTAAATAAATTGTGCTACGATCGCTAGACCCTTTCTAAATATAATGGCCGTTCAAGGGAACTACGCATTAGTTGTACATGTAATAGCAGGATGTGAGATATCGGAAAATAAATGGACTCATTGATGCCAAGGCAAGAATATCTATCGGGAATTATCTACTTTAATGAACTGTTAGTCATATTTGAACATGTACTGTGTCACGTTTTTTGTCATGACTATTATGACAGCAATACAGCAGTTATTTCGATGTGCACCGAAAATGTTATGCTTCAATACAATTATCCTTTTTGCAGCTAGATAGACCGACGACATGTTCTGTATGTCGTCAGACGTAAAAGAATAGCCCCATCCCATCACTTCCTGTTGGTGTCGTAAGAGGCGACTAAGGGACTCGCCAGAGAATGGACAGCAGCATTCTCTGTGCATTGCAACAGCTACATTGCGATCGCCAACCCGCCTGCCAAGCCCTTGGGGGAGGCCATGTCCAGCAGTGGACGTCTTTCGACTGATGATGATGATGAGACTGACGACATAAAAAGGCGGATGCGGAAGGCGGAAAACCGTCTGCTGTTAAGCCAACCTAAGTGAGGCTTATGTCTAGCAGAAGACCGAGGTAGGCTGAGAACATCGATAGTTTTTCACAGATTCAGTTGAACTTGTTTGCTTTGCCCGCTTTGCAAATTTAATTGTAAAACAACAAGTTTCAAATCGGTATTTTAAAACTATTCCATAAATCTGTAAGAATTCTTTAAAGAATGCATAAAATCCATTTTAGGAAGTAAGCCTTACTTAAACATGAAACATTTACAAGGATGCAAGAGCGAGGGAACCACGCGCACTTTGCCTCAGATATGCTAGGAATAATATTCTAAAAGGCTTTTTTGGTTTTAAAAGCTTTTTATTAAGTTGCTTCGTTCGGATGTGTGTCTGGTTAGAATTATTATACTGAAAGACAGGAGGGTGTAAATGCACCCCCTTGGACCCCTTTCTGGAGTCCATGGATTGCCTGATTGCTTTGGATTGATATCGAAAAAAACTGTAGATGTACGTGTAGGTGATAGGAATAAATTTCATCAAGTTTCATCAAGTTGTGATTATTACAAGCAAAGTCGGGGTAAAAACAGCTCGAAATGTTTCGTGCAATTTATACCCTACGTGCGTTAGGTCGGAGCTTGGCTTGGCGCAATACCGTGCGTCTGAATGTGTAAATGATCAGAGACCACTATTGCCATGATAAAACCAAAATGTTACAGCTACGAGTACCTTACCTATGAGCAGTGACCCAGAGCCAGCCGTCACCCATGTCATTGTGCAGAAAGAATATGTCCCCCTTTTGGAAGGTGAGCTCGTCCGTGTCGGGCATCTTCGTGTACGGCAGTATTGCCACTACCCTCTGACAATAAAAATACACATGTAGGTGAGTAAAATATCATGAGATACGAGGTGGAAGAAGAGTAGGGAAACCTTTGTCGGACAAAACAGGCATATAAAAAAATTAAAAAACTAGTTTTCCCGGCAGCTTCTTTCCCTGTGGCCTAACCCACAGAAATCTTATGACACTCAGCAATAGTGTAGTTTCCTATCACTGAAATAATTTTCTTAATCGAACAATAAACGTTACCTCTCTATAATATTAGTTTAGATAGTAAAAAATATTATCTGATGTATCCATAATAAAGGGTCAAATCAGATTAGTTGGTTGAACTTTACGGATGTGATGGGTATTTGATTTAATTTGACCTTATGGATCTGATCATTGACTTACGCGCTGTCGAATGATAGCAAAATTGTCATCAACGAAAAAAAAGCCGGCCGAGTGCGAGTCGGTCTCGCGCATGAAGGGTTCCGTACCATCGTATTTATATTATTTGTTGTTATAGCGGCAACAGAAATACATACTGAGAAAATTCTACCAATTCTCGTCTACCTATTACGGTTAATGAGATACAGCCCTCTGACAGACAGACGAACGGACGGACAGCGTAGACTTAGTAATCCCGTTGGCCGTTGGTCCCGTTGGCCTTTGGGTATGGAACCTCAAAAACGGAGGAATAAGAAATACCTGTATCCAGGAGTGGAACAGTAACAGGTAACAAAAAAAAGTTATACCTTTTTATCGTTGACTGGTTCGGGTGGCGGCACTGGCTCCACGAGCCGCTCTCTTTTCAGGAGATCAGAACAATGGCTGTAGAAGCCCACCAGTTCAGTCAGCGAGTCAAACTGACGACCACCGATGTAATAGTCGCCGCAAACCGCCGTTATTCTGTACGTTAAAAATCCCATGAATGAACCAGTAAGGAAAAGAAAACAAAAAATCGGAGAATTCATTTAACATACTATCCTACTAATATTATTAACGCAAAAGTTTGTAAGAATGTATGTATGAATGTATGTTTGATACTCGATCACGTCAGAACGGCTGAACGGATCATAACAAAATTTGGTACAGAAGTCGATTATAGTCTAGAATAACACATGGGATACTTTTTATCCCGGGAGTATGCTCCCTTGGAATAATTTTCGACACTCACGCGGGCGGAACCGCGGGCGACTGCTAGTTAAACATAATTTGTAGATACTATCACTTAAATGGCATTAAAAACGAATAATTGCATAGGGGGCAAATAAGTCAATCTCTTCCAGTTACATTTATTTGTTGTACTAGGTTTACACAGTGTAGTATTATTACCACAGTATAGACTGGTAGAGAATGCCTTGTCGCATTAAGTCTGCCTCTGTACCTTTACAGTACACAAAGTTAAAAAAAGTATTACGAATTCTTACCTGAAGTGATTTATCCCAGTACGGCCCAAATAGCTCAGAACGTAAGATCCTGGTTTTCGATCACTCTCTCGAACTGAAAAGAATTATTTATTTCGTTATACTTGTTTATATTTGTGAAGAGAAGTGAAGAACACTATGGTAGGCCCCAGACAAACTATAATCACCAGACTAGCAATAAAGTACGTATTGACCTTAACCTAACATCCCATCGTAGATATCCGAACTATAAATTATGAATCGATTTTAATTACTATAGAACGTAAATCGTCGATTCAGGACATCTGTCTTCATTTCTGTTTTTTATATTAAGAAAGTAATTAAATATAATGTGGCTCAATGCAGGAATAGGAATTGATAAAAACCAGCCAAGTGAAAGTCGGACTCGCGTGCAAAGGGTTCCGAAACGACTTTAAAATATTTTTTGAACTTTTAACTCATAGACTTCTTATAGGTTTTCCTGTAATCTATGGAGAGCTAAAGACCTATTTACCTGTATTTGTTTCAAAATTTTAGGCTCAGTAGTTTCGAAAGTTATGCGGGGAATGGTCAAACTCATTCTATTTTCTTTAAAAATGGAATATTTAAAAATATACTTTTGAAACCCTGACGATGAGCTCTTTGATTTTATATGTCACAATATAGTTGGTTTTTTAATGTTTCTAATTTTCCCCCCAAAAAGTGCATGGATGCGTAACGAAAATTTATTTATTTTCGTTACGCATCCATGTTTGGGTGATAGAAGGTTATATGTGTGCCACATTTCAACTGAATTGGTCCAGTAAATTTGGAGAAAATCGACTGTGATAGACGGACAGACAACCAATTGATCCTATGAGGATTCCGTTTTTCTACAGAGATTCGGAACTCTAAAAGTGTGTGCATTATGATGTGGACATAGAGGTCAATCAATATGCTACGTCGTACGTACGTGGAATGACGGCCGCCATGGCGCCATGGCCCACGCACAATGGTCCAACATCAGGACTAAGTGCGGAAACCATACCCCAATAGATAGATAGATAGATATGCTACGTCAACTCTACAAGATCAGAGTAAGTGGTTCTAATGAGAACCACTTACTCTGATCTTGCAGATTTTACCAAAACTAACAAATGTTGCAAGTTAAATAAAAACTTGTATGAAATTGCATATTGTTACGGCCACAATAATAATAAATGATAATTAAAATGCTCTCTCAGTGTGTCATCAGCACTTAGGTACCTACTCAATGTTCAACAATATTAAAACAAATTCATTTTATTCGTTATTTCTGGTTTATCTGTGATTAGCAGGAATATTGTTGGTTAAATCTACCTAAACTACAAGGAAATAATAAATTATCATAGTTAGTTCAACGTGACGTTCCCGTTCGATACAGGAAAAACGAAAATACTTGCAATGTATTTTTAATGCCACCAGTCTTTTGGCCTCATTTCCAGACGACAGTGATGCAGACGAATTTTTTGATGCCATATTTTAGTTAGGAGTTTTTATTTTAAGCATATGTATGTAGTTAGATTAGTAATGAAAATACTTCAATAGATAGATTGAATGTAGGTGGATCAAAGACCACTATTACACCTAATTTTATGACAAAATGAATTATATTCTAAAGGATGTAGGATGTAGTAAATAGAAAGATGAATGTGATGAATTTATCAGACCAAGACAGTATCATGAACATTAACAGTCTTCAAAAATTGTATTCTGTTACAAATTCATGCATATAGTAACAATCCATTGTACCAACTTTGTAATATGACTTGCTAATAAAAACTAGTAACCACATACAATAACAACTATCTACATTGTGTTATCTTTGTTGTACAAGTGAAAACAACAGAACAATGAATCTTACATTGTCCCATGTTATAGCTTCTTAGGAAATGTCATTTAGAGTAATTACATAACCCTTTCTTATAGAATACACCATGGGAACTGCTTCATTAGTGTTTGTCTATTGTTGTGGCATTAAGTAGGTAATAAATTATTATACCTACAAGTTGTCAAAATCATCATTCATTTGATTAAGCTTTTCTTATTTTTCAAACATTAAAGGTAATGGCAGATTTGCCTTGAAATCCGTTATTTTACACCAAATATCTGTGTGTATGTTTCTGAGACTATATTTCAACACAATAATAAGGAAGAAATTCAATTAATATTTAGGTACACATGTCAAATATGTTTGGTTCACTAATTGATATTTTTGTTGACTTAACAACCAGGAAAATCATTGTATTGTATTGTTTAAGGCAACTGTGATTAGGCAGTAAATAGGTAGATACCTACCTTCCGTCTTGGGTTACTGTTATTGAATAGGGTTTAAAATGGTATGAGGGGGTGTGAAGCATCAAGGGGTGGTGGGTCTAAATAATAATATATTATGGAGAGGCATGTTCAAAAATAAAAACAATGCAGAGTTAGGTTAGGTGGCTGATAAACTTCATTTCATTTTATTTATCCCTTGCTTATTTACTCTTTAGCGTCTCATAAAACCCACACATAATTAATGATCTCTCCAAACCTTCACTAGTCTAAAATGAATAGCTTTGAACACCTAAAAAATAGTGCTGGTCCAGAAAAGTGTGCTGGAGAATATCTTACCCAGATAGCTCCCAAGTTTCCCAGCAGCCCACAACCTTTCTTCAGAGGTGTATCTATCCAGCCTGCCATGGTACCACTCAGTCTCAGGAGGAGCCAGCACTGCCTGCCTTTCGCCTGTTACAAAGCATCATTACATCAACATCCATTGCAACTCAACAATAAAGCCATCTGAAGTAATTAAGTAGCCTGATAAACTTACCATTGGTGCTAGGTCCATCAGCTTCATCCAGCTCCAAATCCGCTGCTAACTCTGCGATATCACCCCCACCGTCTTCAGATTCCGTCGAGGGAGACCCCAACTTATCCTTTACTGGGGGTCCGATCGGCGCCCCCATAGCACGAATTAAATCGGCCATCTTTCAAAACACAAACAATTTAGATCCGAAACACTTCACTTGTATGCGTTAGAGCTAAACCAGTGACTCATAGTTTATTCAGAAACCGTATGATATAAAAATTTTAGGAAATATCTCAAACGTGTTTACAAAAGAAAAAAAGAATTAATTAGAAGTCGTTGAAACAATGAATATGTAAGTAAACCAAGGGCAAGTTTTCAAGATTAACACATTATTTAGCCGCATTAACTAAGCGATTTCTGTTAAGAATGCCTAAATGATAAAAATATTCTTTCTAATAATTTTTCAAGAGTAAATTTTATTCCGATACGCCCGCAACACAGATGATAAAATAAATAGATTCGAGAATGGTTCAATCAATCCATTCAATTTAGTTCAATCAACTGTTTGACATTATAATCGGTGTTGCAATAACTCCATGGTGTGGCACTCTCTTTCAAGCTTCTTCAAAAATACACAATTCAGTCACATCATTCACACTTGGGCCCTTGTACATACTAAACAACTGGACAACTTGCACTACAAATAACTCTACTGGCGATCAAGAAAAGGACACTTAGGGAGAGGAAGAAATAATATGAAGAGAGGTTTCCACCACCTTACGATTTTGTGAACCCAGAGAACACTCACTGGCCTCTTGCTTGTGAATTGCAGTGGCCTTCTTGAAAAGCTCTGTTTCGTTGTCACTGAATACTATATAAGATTACAAAATATCTTGAGAAAATGTTAACTCTACTCTCGACAAGAATAAATTGTAAAGTTCCACAATTATACGAATCAAAATCTTGTATTCCAAAATATCTTCTTACCGGTCCGAGAAATTGTGGACTGACATAAATTGGTGATCAATCAGCACTCTGGTCTACAATTTATCTGTTTTGGTCTGATAGTTATATTGGAAAATAGACCCTTCATTGGTCTTTGTTGGTGTGAGCTCACATCCGAACAGACCAATGAGAGCCTTGTGGTTTACCATCACACGAAAACGGATAAACTTTAGACTTGTTCTCTGATTGGTCGCAATTTTATGTTAATATTTTGTGTCACTCAATTCCTCAGAATAACTCATTCCGAGAAATTATAAACTATCAAATTTTAAGCGTAAAAAAGGTATCCAAAATGTTGAGTTGACAATTTATCGAGGGTTAACAATATCTCAAGATATTTTATAATCCTACGGATTTTGCCATTTTCTGGTGACATCGATAACGTACCCAAGTAGGCCGATGTAAATATTTATTTTTACTGACTGAGTGATTTTGACCCAGTGCAAGTTCACTGTTCCTGTTCAGACCGAGTAGCATAGCATCAATCTTACAGGATATTAGTAACCACTATTTATCCGCCTGAGGGACGGTTATGTTTACTACATAACATAAGCAAACTAGTAGGTACAGTGGGATCGGCTAACGAGAGTACGATTGTTCTGGCTAAAGTGGGAAACACGGTATCTAGTCAGAAAGACTAGTTGTCAGGTTCAAACGTCGGGCTTGTAACTGGCTAAAAATCTATGATGAACAACGAATGCAAATCTAATCGCTCTATTTAGATAGAGTACTGAGATTTTATTTTCAAAGATATGTCATATTATATGTCACGCTATGTTATCCAGCAATACACCCTTAAAAAAGTGTGTGGTCAAGGTGTCGAGGATTGAAAAGTAAGTTCAAAAGACTGGTGTTCATTCCCCGAATCAATTTCAAATCATTCAAAGAGTGAATGACTTTTTCATTCTTCGTAAGTTTCGCCTATAAAATGTTTGTGGATCTCGAATTTCTGGAAACGGAAAGTGGAAAATCAATTTGAGATTGACTCGCGTTGACTAAACAGTGTTTTGTGGATATTATTTTAGTTTGTACTGATCTTGTTATTCCTGCTAAGTTTAAAAAAGTAAGTTCTGAATATTTATTATGATACAATGCAGACAAACTGTATTCCGATAGCTCCTTCGTTGTAAAATGACGTTGTCATTTTTATTTTCAATTGTCTTGCGACGAATATACGACGCCATTTTGTGATCGTGAACTTTCTTTGTTCTTTGTCCTACTTCGATAGCCTTCTTGTATCAGAGACTACGACCAAATTCACCGTTATAACCGTCCTTAAAAGCTTTCCTCGATTGTTACAGATATCATAATGCAGATTTTCGTGAAAACCTTGACGGGTAAAACTATCACTCTTGAAGTTGAGCCCTCAGACACAATTGAAAATGTAAAAGCTAAAATTCAAGACAAAGAAGGCATTCCACCAGATCAGCAGCGACTGATCTTCGCTGGAAAGCAGCTAGAAGACGGCCGCACACTGTCTGACTACAACATCCAGAAGGAATCTACACTCCACTTGGTACTGCGTCTTCGTGGTGGTATGCAGATTTTCGTCAAGACCTTGACGGGTAAGACCATCACCCTCGAGGTTGAACCTTCTGACACTATTGAGAATGTCAAGGCCAAGATTCAAGATAAGGAAGGCATCCCCCCTGACCAGCAGCGTCTGATCTTCGCCGGCAAGCAGTTGGAAGATGGTCGTACGCTTTCCGACTACAACATCCAAAAGGAATCCACCCTTCACTTGGTCTTGCGTCTCCGTGGTGGTATGCAGATTTTCGTCAAGACCTTGACTGGCAAGACCATCACCCTAGAGGTTGAACCTTCCGACACTATTGAGAATGTCAAGGCCAAGATTCAAGACAAGGAAGGCATCCCCCCAGACCAGCAGCGTCTTATCTTCGCCGGCAAGCAATTGGAAGATGGACGTACGCTTTCCGACTACAACATCCAAAAGGAATCCACCCTTCACTTGGTCTTGCGTCTCCGTGGTGGTATGCAGATCTTTGTCAAAACCTTGACTGGTAAGACCATCACCCTCGAGGTTGAACCTTCTGACACTATTGAGAATGTCAAGGCCAAGATTCAAGACAAGGAAGGCATTCCCCCTGACCAGCAGCGTCTTATCTTCGCTGGTAAGCAATTGGAAGATGGACGCACCCTCTCTGACTACAATATCCAGAAGGAATCCACTCTCCATCTTGTACTGCGTCTTCGAGGTGGTATGCAGATTTTCGTCAAGACCTTGACGGGTAAGACCATCACCCTCGAGGTTGAACCTTCCGACACTATTGAGAATGTCAAGGCCAAGATTCAAGACAAGGAAGGCATCCCCCCTGACCAGCAGCGTCTGATCTTCGCCGGCAAGCAATTGGAAGATGGACGCACGCTTTCCGACTACAACATCCAAAAGGAATCCACCCTTCACTTGGTCTTGCGTCTCCGTGGTGGTATGCAGATCTTTGTCAAAACCTTGACTGGTAAGACCATCACCCTCGAGGTTGAACCTTCTGACACTATTGAGAATGTCAAGGCCAAGATCCAGGACAAGGAAGGCATCCCCCCTGACCAGCAGCGTCTGATCTTCGCCGGCAAGCAATTGGAAGATGGACGTACGCTTTCCGACTACAACATCCAAAAGGAATCCACCCTTCACTTGGTCTTGCGTCTCCGTGGTGGTATGCAGATCTTTGTCAAAACCTTGACTGGTAAGACCATCACCCTCGAGGTTGAACCTTCTGACACTATTGAGAATGTCAAGGCCAAGATTCAAGACAAGGAAGGCATCCCCCCTGACCAGCAGCGTCTGATCTTCGCCGGCAAGCAGTTGGAAGATGGTCGTACGCTTTCCGACTACAACATCCAAAAGGAATCCACTCTCCATCTTGTACTGCGTCTTCGAGGTGGTATGCAGATTTTCGTCAAGACCTTGACGGGTAAGACCATCACCCTCGAGGTTGAACCTTCTGACACTATTGAGAATGTCAAGGCCAAGATTCAAGATAAGGAAGGCATCCCCCCAGACCAGCAGCGTCTTATCTTCGCCGGCAAGCAGTTGGAAGATGGTCGTACCCTTTCTGACTACAACATCCAGAAGGAATCTACTCTCCATCTTGTACTGCGTCTTCGAGGAGGTATGCAGATTTTTGTCAAAACCTTGACTGGTAAGACCATCACCCTCGAGGTTGAACCTTCTGACACGATTGAAAATGTAAAGGCCAAGATCCAGGACAAGGAAGGCATCCCCCCTGACCAGCAGCGTCTTATCTTCGCCGGCAAGCAGTTGGAAGATGGTCGTACCCTTTCTGACTACAACATCCAGAAGGAATCTACTCTCCATCTTGTACTGCGTCTTCGAGGAGGTATGCAGATTTTTGTCAAAACCTTGACTGGTAAGACCATCACCCTCGAGGTTGAACCTTCTGACACGATTGAAAATGTAAAGGCCAAGATCCAGGACAAGGAAGGCATCCCCCCTGACCAGCAGCGTCTTATCTTCGCCGGCAAGCAGTTGGAAGATGGACGCACCCTTTCCGACTACAATATCCAAAAGGAATCCACCCTTCACTTGGTCTTGCGTCTCCGTGGTGGTATGCAGATCTTTGTCAAAACCTTGACTGGCAAAACCATCACCCTGGAAGTTGAGCCCTCTGATACCATTGAGAATGTCAAGGCCAAGATTCAAGACAAGGAAGGCATCCCCCCAGACCAGCAGCGTCTTATTTTCGCCGGCAAACAGTTGGAAGATGGACGCACCCTTTCTGACTACAACATCCAAAAAGAATCCACTCTCCACTTAGTCTTGCGTCTCCGTGGTGGTATGCAGATCTTTGTCAAGACCTTGACAGGCAAGACTATTACCCTCGAGGTCGAGCCTTCTGATACAATTGAAAATGTAAAGGCTAAGATCCAGGACAAAGAAGGCATCCCCCCAGACCAGCAGCGTTTGATCTTTGCTGGTAAACAGCTTGAGGACGGTCGCACCCTCTCCGACTACAACATCCAAAAGGAATCGACCCTTCACTTGGTACTCCGTCTTCGTGGCGGCAACTAATGTGTCTCCATAAGGTATCCCTTGAGCACCTTCAAATTCTCAATATTCTAATCATTCCAACTACAGTATCTAATTGAAACTTTGATTGAATAAATAAATATCTTTCTCTTATGATGTCATTGCTTTTATTTCATTTTAAAACCCTTTACTTGCCATAACTACCATTTTTTACTTACACACACACACACACCTATTAATTATGAACAATCTACCACTAATACCAGCCGGTCGATTCTGTAAACATGTCGAAGTGGGGTTATTCCCAGTTGTCGCCACTGGTGACGCCACCACTGGCGACAAATGGGAATATTTTTCAAAAAAAGTCCCAGTTGTCACCAGTGGTGGCGCCACCAGTGGCGACAACTGGGAATGGCCATTCTTCTAGTTCCCAGTTGTCACCAGTGGCGACAGATGGGAAATATAAAGTGATACGCCTCCGGTGGGGGCGATGCTAGAGCTGAATTATAGTGATGGGGTTTCATTATTGTATCACTAACGAAGTTTTAAATAGGTATATTTTATATTTTCTTAAATAAAACTTTTACACGTTACTTGGGAAGATATATATTTTTATAAATCACAATATTTGTATTCATTGAGATTAAAACTGCACAAGTACAGTTTCCAGTACTACAACTATTACAGATCGTATAATTATTTTACTTAAAACTATATTATTAGGTTCTTATCACAAACTAAATAGTAATGAATATGTACATATCTGTGATAGACATCGCAGTAAATTAATGAGTAACATAATACCTGTAGATTTAGAAAATTATAAACGTCAATTATTGTGGTTAATATATACAAGTCTGTTTTATAAAAATAACCTAAGAACTACATAATGCCATACGTTGATTAATCTGTGATAAGAACCTAATAATATAGTTTTAAGTAAAATAATTATACGATCTGTAATAGTTGTAGTACTGGAAACTGTACTTGTGCAGTTTTAATCTCAATGAATACAAATATTGTGATTTATAAAAATATATATCTTCCCAAGTAACGTGTAAAAGTTTTATTTAAGAAAATATAAAATATACCTATTTAAAACTTCGTTAGTGATACAATAATGAAACCCCATCACTATAATTCAGCTCTAGCATCGCCCCCACCGGAGGCGTATCACTTTATATTTCCCATCTGTCGCCACTGGTGACAACTGGGAACTAGAAGAATGGCCATTCCCAGTTGTCGCCACTGGTGGCGCCACCACTGGTGACAACTGGGACTTTTTTTGAAAAATATTCCCATTTGTCGCCAGTGGTGGCGTCACCAGTGGCGACAACTGGGAATAACCCTCGAAGTGAAGACTTGGGTGAAGTGATCACGAGGTCATTCTGGTGAATCCATATAATCAAGATGGAATGACAGTCGAAATATTCCCAGTTGCCACCGGGTGATATCTGGGAAGTTATTGCCCCATCTCCAAATCGCTGTACACCGCGGCGTGAATCGCCAATCCCCTCATCGCTGACTGTCTTATGGCCGCGATGAGGGGGTTGGCGGTCCGACTTTTCCAACTTTGTTTTGGCAATAGGGAATGAAATTCCCAGTTGCCAAAACAAAGTTGGAAAAGTCTGGGAATTTCATTCCCTGTTGCCAGGTGGCAATCCATGTGAGGGCGACTGGGAGTTCGATGACAGTTCACTCCGTGATCACGTGACACCTTGATTGTATGGATTGACAGCTCACCTCGTGATCACTTCACCCAAGCCTTCACTTCGATATATGTTTACAGAATCGACCGGCAGTAATGCGTTGTAAAGTTATGTCAAGCGCACGCCACACCGTCGGCTAGCGAGCGCGCTGGCGGGCGAATCAAGCCGAGGGAAACTATATAAACAGCGAAGCTGTGTCGAGCTAAACAATGTGGGTTCACACCGTAAACTACCGGACGGGCGAGCCGAGCCGAAGTATGAAGAAGTGAAACGATGCTTTCGTTGCACTTCTTCATACTTCGGTTCACACTACGAACTACAGAGCTAAGCTACGCCAACGAGGCGAACGAATAGCATCGCTGGCATCGTCGGATTTCGTTCGAAAGAGGATTAGGAATTAAATGAAAAAGATACTATCCGTCCGGACTATGAACTCTTAGCTTACCTATACAAGTTCCTGACTGACACTGGCTTGGCCACCATCACGGATTTTAATTTTGATAAAAAAATATTAGTCGAAATTTGTCGCCAAAATCAGAATTTGTCGGTCACTGGTTCAAAAGAAATAAGGTTTTAAGTAGGTATAGGTGGTTGATCTGGGATACACAGTCATTCAACAGATCTCCTCAGCTTGGCCACATTTATATCTCAAAAACTAGGGGACCTAGCGAAGATCTGTTTTCTCCCATATTTTATAGATGATTTGTATTGTCCCATTGGCACCAAGTCTGAATCTGATGATGGGATCCTAGGGAAATCGAGAGGGCAACCCTCAAATTTTAAATGGTAATCAACATCTAATCTTGCTGAGCTGATGATGGAAGGTATAAGTCAGGATCTGATGCTGGGATCCCAGGAAAAATGTTTGTACCTACAGCGATATTTTCGCCAATTGTCAACTGATTTGGATGATTCTTTTTTTGTTTGGAAGAGTATTTTTCCAAACTCAAACCCCAACCCCATTTCAATTCGGTGACATGTTTTTGGGGTTATCTATTCGGGCATAACTTTATTGTTTATGAACCGATCTTGATTATTCTTTATGCATTGGCTTTAGTTATAGCTATATTGCATTTGGACTAGGTACGGTGAACTTCAAAAATAAACCAGTGACCTCCTCAACTTAAAATCTAGTAAAGTGACATATTGTTAGCTTTATGTCAATCACAAAGCAAAGTAGATATTTAAATATGAGCTGGTCTGGACTTGGACTGAACGATGAAGTCACACAAAGGGGAATAATTTCAATTTAGTTGTGGAGTAGGTACCTATCACCACTAAAAAGTGGAAAATAAAAAACTTTTTAGAAAAAAATACAACTGACTTCCAAATAAAAAACACTAGGTACAAGGTAGGTCTAAAATAACTTTAATTTCGGAAGTCGGTGTCAAAAACGAAAAATCAACCAAAGACACCGACTGCCGAAATTAAAGTTATTTTATACTTTGTAAGTAGTGTTTTTTTATTTTGAAGTCGGTTAAAACTATTTAAGTGGAGTACCTATGATTTTTTTATACTTAACACATAAATATACATTTTAACCACAAATATTACAGACTTTTAATAAAAACATAACTGGACTTGTGGACCATTCCCACTCTGGAACAAGGACAGTTAACCTGTTAAAAATCTATTGAGTGAAATAAACATACATTTTCGGGTAGAAAAGGGGCCCCCTTTGATCGCGGGACCTTGGGCACTTACCCTGAATGCCCAGTGGAAAAGTGGGGTTTGGGTTTACTATAATTAGGTAGGTAGGTACCTACCTATTCCCTTTTTTCCACCTGTGTTGTCTGAGTTGTATTTATATAACTTCTCAGTTATGTCGAAGAGTTTAGAAGGCTGCTCTCTTTAGAATCGTAGGGGCTAGATGAAACTTATTTTATATTTTTGGATTTTACGAGGTCGTCACGCACTGTTTCGGATTTCGGACACCTACCTACTTTGTGTTGCTAAATAGGTACCTACCTCAATTATAATCTTCGACTTATTCTATGAATTCTGTTTAAGAATTTAGTGCTTTTAACAGACTACTTCAGATAGGTCTATCATCTATGTAAAGTTGAGAAAAAACTTTTCCTTTATTAAATTCAAGAGCGAGAATCTGAGTGTTTTTCCAACTATCAATGTCTTATTTTTAAAATGCGCACTTAAAAAGTGCGCATTTTAAAATTTAACAAGACAGACCAAGGAGGGTCTGTCTTGGCTATTAAATACCTATAGGTATTTAAATCAAGGATGTGCCATTCGAAATCAAACAGTAAAAGTTTACTGCTTGATTTCATCAGATTGAACGTTCGAATTGCTCAAATTCCATTGCATCTATGTACAATTTCGAATCTTCGAAAAATCTAGGTAAATGAATGTAATATCCCATTTTACATTCATTCTTTTACTCTTGAATATTTTATGTAGAAAGCCTTTGACATAGGTACTGGCACGTCGAGCCAGTAGACATTCAATGGATAGGACAATCGATGCAATGACTTTTCGGCGAAACGAACGCTCGATCTAATGGCTATTCGAAATTATGGTACCTACGTACCGACGATGTACCTACCTTCCACAATTTCGAATAGCCATTATATCGAGCTTTCCATAGCATCTATGTCGATTCTAGTAGGTAGTAGTAGTAGTCGTAGGTAGGTATCTAACGTAACTTATAATTTGGGAATCTTTATTTTAATTTTGGCCTCCTTTCGTGAAGGTAAAACAAATTTCGCTAATCTAAAATTTGGTAACTTCTAGTCAATACAAAGTGCGATGGAGTAAAAGAATACCAGGAGCTCTTGAAATGCAGATTTTCACATTTATCTACAGAAATAGCAAAACTCATTCCAGTGCAGAATGTGGGTCAGTGTATAAAAATAAAACAAAAATAAGTGTTTAATTGTTAACATTTTATTAGGAGGCGAAAACGAGCAATAAGTTTCGGGATAAATTTTTAATACAAATCAATAATATTTGCATTACATCTCGTAAATCGTCAAGATTAAATCTATGAAATTACAGTATTTTAAGATTACAGTAACATGAACAAGAATAATACACCATAACAGACGTAGGTACTCGCATCAATAGCAAAATATTTTGGGATCCAATATATTGATAGTGCTACTTGACACGTAATTATACTTTGGTACCTATGCTAATAAATCACCATTCAGGGTAATGTTACTTGTTGTTTCAATAACTACCTACACGTCCAAGATACTGGCAAGTTCTTTTATATAAGATTGAAGAAAAATACGTTGATTCAACTGTGAAATTTGTAAACAACAAGTATCATTACCATACAAACCAATGATTTTACATACGTAGCAAGTGATGCAACACTGAACCAACAGTATAGGACAACTACAAAAATAGTGTTCGATAAACTATATAGTACCTTCCCTAAATAGCTAACATGACGATCCCAGCTTTATGATTGGGGTTCACAACTCACCAGAAAAAATAATTGGAAATGATTTAATCATCATCCAATCTTAGCGCTTTGATACAATCGTGAGCAAAAATCCGTATGTAAAGTTGCTACTTTTTAATCTTAATTCATAATGATGATATTGTATAAGATATCTGCAACACATACAAGTAGCCGTCATGTAAAATTCGGCAAAAATTCAATACTTGTATGTCAGGAGTCGCATGAATTTCGCTCTTTGCATATATGTTTGTGCTCGCGACTGTACATGCTTGTTTAGAGTATCTTTGGTGTGCAGGCTAGTTTATCGAACACAGAAACACGTCCACATCTTTCATCAATCATTCACTCGTTCCCAAGCTAGTAGAATTTATACACATTTAAAACAACAACAGTCTAGTTCCGTTCTGTAGGATAGTGATAAGATCGTACTGCATTCGATTAAATGGTATGTATATTGAGAAGGTCATAGCGATATGGTTCGTGGTGGCGGACGTAATGTTACGCCCAGTGCACGCCGTATCACCTCACATTAAACATTGAAACATGACATCCTCGCAACATTAATGAATATATTTATTTACTCAAAATACTTACATTAAGAGACACTTGAAGATAGAACAATTATTTATGAACTTACATACAACTAACATTAGATCTAGGTATTGTCTTTTGTATGCCAGAAGTGTGATACAATGGGGTCCGTTTACGACAATAATGATGCGATGAATTTATAAATTACTATGTTCAATATTACTGCAACATCAATAACGGACAAAGTGAATAATATGACGATTTAAGATCTTACCTCTCAAGTGCATTAATTAAAGTACGTTTAACCTTACTATTGAATGGAGGCCATGTACATTTACTAATTTCGATATTTTTGGTATCAATCATACACATTAAAATATAGTTAAAATAGGTAGCCTAGATAGTGTAATGACTAAAGGAGTTATTATGCGAAATGTCGAAAAAGTAAATATGGGACTGGTATAAAATATAAACAAAGTACATTTGAAAAAAAAAAATACATGGTAGGACACCGCACCAACAGCATGATATATATTATCACAATTACATTATATTATATTATGTTTTATAGCTTGCCAATAATACATCAAACATCGAAACGCCATAGATTTCTGACAATAATTCAACAACTCTTACGTCTCCGTCCCTCATATTCTCACAATAATTGTATAATATACGTTACATTGTATACTTTCTCAATTCAGTTAGATAATGACTCGCAAACATACAACTATAAAATCTAACCGCATGTGTTATCTAGTTTTATAATAGTCCTAATACATACTATAATATCCCATTCCTGTGCCATTACTTTACAGTACAAATAAGGATAATAAACGAAATAAACTAATAGTATGTCAAAGGAGAATACTATACAAAGGGTATCTAAAAAAATAGATGCACGATATTTAACTAATATACAAAAGTTAGTTTAAAAATATCACTTTACAGAATGTTTGCTGCATTGTGGCAGAGAGCCGTCAGCAATAATGTATTGCGATTGACATTGACGTATCACTTTGCTTAAAATTATTTATCAATCTCATTTATCGTATCCACATCGATAAACTTGAGCTGTATGTTTTGGAATGCAACGTTATAGTCTGGCATACACTTGCCACTTTATACGCACAGCAACTTATTATATGTGGACAGTACTTCATACTCCAGATATTAACAATCAATATGATTCCTCGTCTTTCGAGTCTGAGCAAAGGTACTTCAATGGATGTTGGTATATTTGGCGTAGTCACTTTTAAAACTAAAAATACCTAATACATAAAAATAACGGCAATTTACTTCCAACTCATTACTAATATAAATCGTCATGAAGTAAAATGGCAACATGATTACAATGATTTCTATAACAATAATTTTAATATTAAATAATTACTTATTTTGGCAATAAATGCAAACAGTAGGTAGGACAATACAAAATAATTTCATAAGTAAAATTCGTAGCATTATCTCCTTGAGATTAGATTAGATGTTTACATCTAGAGAGTCAATTTATTAACATTCAATTTTATTACTATTTTTTTTTTTAAGTTTGGAGGATTGATAACATTTTGGGTTAAAATTGAAAGACATGATGAAACATTGTCAAAGAAATTCTGCTACGATAAAAGGATGCCTAAACTGTAAAATACACCGGAAGACAAGAAGTTTGAAACAATAAAATTACTTTATTAAATTATTCAGAGTAATAAAGGAGGTTTAACTATAATCAGCTTGTGATTGAGCTTTTGACACAATAATAGATTCAAATCTACGTAATACTGCGTAACCTGACGTTGTAACGAATGAGTAAGAAGTGTAACACAACCTTTACACAGGTTGGGCCGACCGGCGTTATCATGGTCCAAGTTGAGATTCGTCGCGGGTTGTGTGCATCTCGCATTGTTTCGGTTCGTCTTCGCAGCAGTACAAGTTGTGTTACATTAGGGAATGGATGAATACGTCGGTGGTTGGTTGTGGTGGGTGCTTACATGTTGGGCAGCGGCACGGTGACCTGCACGTAGCTGATGGGGAAGTAGCCGGTCTTGCCGTTCACCGAGCCTTCAAACCAGTTGTCGTCAACTTTGTTGATCAGCGTGATCACGTCGTTCTCCTGTGACGAAAGACAAAGGCAATGTTAGGCTCTTGATGTTATTAGGGTTTTTATATATGTTGAAATTTAAATCATTGGTATTATTCTAGGTACTAATAACTTTTACTGTTGCACCAACTCTGAAATCATTACAAATCTCATTTACTCAACATTATGAAAAAAATGATTTTTTTATACTATAACTAGGTAAGTTGGTCTTTTCAATTTGTTCATGATCATGACTATTTACGACTTTTGTAAGATTGCTTACGAGTTCAAAATCAGCAGTGAGGCAGTGTCTCATGCTATCAAAATGCGAATTTAGTATTTGACCTTTCTTGAAGTACATCATCAATAAAGGGCAATAAACTTCTTTCTAATTTTATTATCTAGCCTTTTGAAAGCTATTGTCATGTATATATGACAAGCAAGCGCCTGCCCTGTACGCAAAACGTCACAAATATGTGACAAAAAGTACGGCTAATTTGTGGCTTGGCGTCGGGGGCACGCCGATGCGCTTATGCTCTGGCGTTCAAAATGTTAAACCTTTCTGAAATGTTCATAAAACGACCGAAACGACGAAGTTACTTACTGAGTAGAGATTTACCTTAAATCCTAGTTCGCCTTGATTCTCGGGCTCGAAGTCATAGAGAGCAGTGCAGCAGGGTCCCTTGTGGGCGACCACGGGAGTTCGTGCGGGAGACTTAACTGGCGACGGCAATGGGGATGCTGCGGGGGCAACCAGTGTTAGTACGAAGATATAACTACCGGGAACGTCTGGCTTTTACCACACTGCAGCGAAATTAACCAAATGCGAGCGTCAGAAAGAAAGAAAACATGTTTATTTGGCACAATGTAAAACCCAAAATAAGGAGACTATTTTAAAACAATAACATTGTGTGCCTCTGAATCCTATCCTTTGACTGGAAGCCGAACCCAATATAGTTGGGACAAAGGCTAGGCAGATGATGATGAACATTGTGTGCCTCACGGCTGCGCCAAATAGGTCCAATTCAGCACTGTCAGACAACCAGTAGTTGCCTGACGCTAGTTTTCAACTGAACCTTTCTTGAGTGTACTAAGGCGTCGTCTAGCTTCTAGCTACTTTTATGTCAGGTTACATTAGCAGGTAGAAAGAGAGGGACGTAATTTTGTTCGTTTCGCTTGCGTTTCGATTTCGCTGCAGTGTGCCAAAATGCGGTAGGCCCGAGTGAAACACGACACTGTTAGCATGAGCGATCGTTGACTTTCTACTAATAGTTCTTACCTCATTATTACCTACATATTGAAGCTATATTTATTAGTTTAAGATTCATTAGAATGACAAGCTTCTGTTTTCCAGAACGCATATGCTATCATGTATGTGTCATGTTTACTACGGGTCAGAGTGAAAATACACTAGTCAGCAATTCAGCATCAAATCTTATTACAGGCATAGACCAGGAGGCATATTAGGGCACCAAACTTTTGAAATGATGAAATGTGAAAATTATCTATCAGGAAATATTTTCTTTCTGATTAAGTACTTTCGTTTTGCTTTAAATTGATGCTGAATAGTACGTTTTCGCTATCTACATAGTAAATACTAGTAACTCTGAAGGGACATAATTTAGATACCTAATGAAAGTGGTATGAAAATACACTGGAAGTGTGTAGGTAGGTAATAATTATGAAACTCACAGTTCTAGTATCTACTACCCAAAATGATTAAAAAACTGCAATCAATGTTCATGAGAATATGTAGGTATGGTTTAACATTCTTTGACAATGTTATAAATGTCTGACAGTTCCATGATATGACCATATGGCTATGTTGAAGGTTCGAAAGCGCATGCCCTCATAAATGTATCACATTCAAACGACAACTACTGACGTCACACGGGTATGCTTCTATGGTTTTGACATGCACAGCCTAATTTTATTTAGTTAAAAACTTAGTTAAGCCGTTGTATTTTAGTCTAAGTTTTTAGCCAAAAGACGATTTATTGATAGGGTTTAACTAAGACTTCACAAAAACGCCACACAAGTTTTTAAGCAACATTGAAAAAGCGATATTTTTTCAAAAGCATGGATATCAACTTGGAAACAAACTCTACTCTACGTTTGTTTTATTTTGCTTTGTGTACAAGTTCTGAGTACAGTCAGCGAATACGTTTTCAACAAAATTGGAAAGCATTTTTATAAAACTACTCTTTTTTTTCTAAACGATCTGTGTCGGTGTATGGTGTGTGAAAGATTGCAATCAACTTTCTAATTAATTTAAAGTCGACTAATTAGTTTTACGTTTGCAGAAATCTGCGTATGATTCTAAACGTGTGAAAAATATTCAACTCTAAAGTTTTGTGCTGATCTCTAAAATTACTACTTTATAATTTTGGACTATGTATAAACAGTATGCAAATATGAATGGGTTACTATCGCAAAACTGCATTTTGTAATGTTATATTTACAGCATTTATAAAAACAAAACAGTCTAAAATCTTAGTCAGGCAGATTAAAAAGATGCAATCTCTCATGATGTATGTGTTCGCGTGTTACCATTGGTTGAGCGCGACGGGTTGCCGGATCCAGGGAACAGTTCCAGGTTCGATGGCGGCTTGTGCTCGGGGGAGCCGGTGTGGGAACCAGCTTCGCACAACGTGAACAAACCATATACACAATGCCCACAAAAATGCGAAAGTTGTTTCGTAAATACGAAAGTTGTTTCGGAAATGCGAATTTTTTTTCGTGAATGTTAAAAAGTTATTTCGTAAATAGATCGAATCGAATCGATCTAACGGCAACAATCGATACAATTTTACCAGAATTGCTTAAATAGACAATTTTAATGTTTTTTTTTAGGTTACTGTTTAGTATTATAAAATATTTAATTGTAGCTTTAATTCTTCGCGATGTGCATGTCAATCAGTTCGTCTGTAAAGGACTGAACATCGAACATCTTTAGAAATAAGAAAGAGACATCAAATATCGACTACTCGAAGGAATAGGAAGAAAGATCATACCATACTTTGCTTTCCTACCAGAGACTAAACATACATTATATAAAAATAGAAAGAAACATTTATTATTTTTCTATAAAGAGGAGACAATAAACTGCAAGTCATGTTGCCAGTTATAAAATAAGTATATAAAAAATGAATCAGCTATAACTATTAAAAATTTAAACCGCCTTGAACTTTCTCTGGCAACACCAATTGCAACAACACAAATATTAATCTGAATATAATTGATAAGAATAAGGTAATTCCTAAGTTATAATGGGAGGAGGGATATAGGAAAAGGATTTTCGGCAACCTGTAAGAAAAGTTGTCAATGTCAACCCGCGCCTGTGAGTGCACCTTTTCGGTTATAAACAGAATAAGAGAAGCTTAAAATAAAAATTATAAAAATGTTATGTCAAAGTAATTTAGCCCCAAAATTATGTACAAAAAAATCTTTCCTGAAGCGAACGACCAGCCCACCTATTATGAGTCTTATGACGTGCCGAATACCATCATGATTCCTGTGTGAGAGACAGACGGAATATATACAGAACGAATAGCACTATTAATTTGTCACAACGGATTCATGATGACAACGACGCATAAAAAGGGCTCATAGTAACGGGGCTGAAATTCAATGGCGGAACTACTATTTACATTTAACTGTCAACCTGAAAAATTTACTGAAGAATTTATAATGTTTAGGTTGACCATAGGTCTAAACATACATATCACATACCTATTCCAAATATAATAATTTCGAATACCTGTTCCAAATAATTTTGTTTCAAATAGGTATGTGTACAACTTCCACCCCCGGCTTTAGAAAGGCTAATTAACTCAAATTTTTACTGGAGCATATTGTGAGTGCTGTGATTGGCTGTCCGAAATAACAAGGGCCAGTCTTATAACTTGACACGAGATCTGGTCACAGATTAAACTGAATAGGCTTTCAAGAACTGGGGGTTAGTTGTTGACCTGATTTGAAGACGGTCTGTATACCTAGATAATTTTGAACTCAACTGTACATCTATTTGTAGCACTCGTCAAAAGATAGTCAATAGGGAAGCTTCCTGATAAAAAAGATACTATTTGGTCAGTCACTTAGATTTTCAAAAAATATTGGACACGTATTTTTTACTAAATTAATAAAAATGGATAAATCTAAAACGTGTCAAAGTTCAGGATTTTTGCTAGTGTGGTATTATCTGTGACGTACTTTTGTAATAAACCATAAATAGTAAATAAACCATTATCAGGTACTTTTGAATTGTCAAAGTCAGTCCGTCAAAAACATGAAGCTATTTGCACGTTCCAAAGCGTAAACCTTTATGGAGAAGAACGTGTCCACGGACACTCTGTTAAATCTTTTTATGTTTACAAAAATCCTGGTTACATTAACCTTGTTGCTTCTATATATGAGAACAATGTAAAGAAAGAAAAAAACAATTTATAGTATCAAATATTAAAATGAGGCAGTGGCAACTAAGGGATGACCATTGACCAGTCTCCACTGACGGCGCCCGTTCACGAACATGACGCGTGCATCAGCACCATTCAGCTCAACCATTTTGAAGGGAACTGAATGATCCGATACACGCGCCACCATCAGCGAGACATCGGAGTGAGCATGACACACCCTCAACTGCCCCTGCCACTTACTACAAAAAGTGTACCAAGGCGTAACAGAGAAATGTATGGGGCAATCGTTTTTTTTTTCGCGAGTTCTCTTTTGGTCCCCATAGTAAAATTTGTGTCCATAAAATAAAAAAATGCGTGTCCAATATTTTTGGTACTCTGACGGAGCACAAACACATTTAACTTTGTTTAGGAACCTTGCCTATTGTCGCTTATTTAGTCAAGTATTGTCAAGTGTAGGGCAGTTCTATTTCCATATTGCCTACTGTAAACCGGCCAAAACATTTATACAAACAATTTATTAAAGCATACATTGCAGAGGCTGGCGTAGTCTATACTATTTGTTATATTTATAATACATAGTTGTTAAAAGTTACTTCCGAACCACAAAATGATTATTTACAAAAAGGGTTTGGGAATCGTTAGTCACAATCTACACGAAAACTAAACTGGAAGATTTTTTTATCACCATCCAAATTTTTAGGCATTACGTATCAATGTATATGTACATGATTCATACTAAGGCTTGAAATAATTTGGACAGTGATAAAAATATCACATACCATAGATAAAATAATAAAAACTAAAAATTATTATCCGGCTAGCTTTTGCCCGCGACTTCGTACGCGCATATCCTGTTTATACCCGTTCCCGTAGGAAATTTCCGTTCCCGCATAGCCTATAGCATTCCTCATGAATGTGGCTTTCATATTTAAAAATATTTTTTTCCAAATCCGACTGGTAGGTAGTTCCAGAGATTAGCGCGTTCAAACAAACAAACTCTTCAGCGTTATTATATTAGTATAGATTTTCGTAACCAAAAGAAAAATACTGATTCCAACTAAAAGTTTTAATTCGAATCTTAAATATGTCACCTTGACAGCATATGAAATATCGCGCATGACTTGTGCCAAATCCAAAATTACCCACATTTAATGCAAGTCCCGTTCCAAGAAATTAACATTATTCTAACGTATACCGTGGTTAGTTATGAGTGATATGTGTATTATTAGTCCACCGTTTTACCACAAAATAAACAGTCACAGAAGGTCAGGTCCTTACATCGAGCGAAAACACACGAACTCATTGACACGCTTCACGTACAGCGAGTGCAAGCGCATTCGCGACTGGCTTTTGTTTGAGACCGCAGCCGTACATACGCGTCTTTGTGTGCGTGAAGCTGTTTTCGCTCGTTGTAGCGAATCTTCTGTATCCACATATTTTGTGTTCCTACCATGTGCCGTGAAACTCGCAATGTGCCCCGAAGCGTGCGAAATGTCCTCAATGATATGTGTAATAGTGCTGTCAGATTTCAACCATGGACTGCTCCCAAGAATAATAAAATTATATTAGAACCGCCACCTTTAAGCTTCGTATTCATGGTAAATGAAAGATGCATAATTGTTGCAGCAACATGTATTTTTGCTGCTTGTAGCACAAATTAATCATGTTACTGCGACAATGGTACGAAACTGCCCTTTACCACAATCAAGGCTTACCCGCAATCCACAACCAAAACCGAACAAAAAAATATAACCCAGCAAATAAAACCAAAGTCACCTTTCCAGGGGTCCCTTCCATTGGTCTGATTTCTTGGTGCCGGGTGCGGTTTGAACCCCGGCGCGGGCCGGGACTGCGGCCGGTAGGGAGGGGGCGCCTCCCACGCCGTGAAGGGGTCAGTGTGGCTGAGGTCGCCGACGGAGGAGGAGGGGGGGATGTGCTGGCGGGGGCGGGACAAACTCTGGGTGGAACCGTACCGCCTACCATTGTTCAAGTCGTGGATGCCCTCGATGTGGAGATCCGCTAAGGTCTTTGGTACGAACTCCATCTTGGGACGGTTCACCGCTTCCTCTTTCCTGGAATGGTAGAAAAAAATCCTGTAGTACCTTATTAATCTAAGAGCGTTTAATCTAACCATTTATTAATCTAAATAGAAAGTATGACTTTTTGCGAAACGAAAAAAATTTTTTGTTACTCAATCACACTTTCCTGTGCAACCTACACATCTTCGTCATCGACCTCTCGCGCCCGGCCCTGGTTAAATCCATGGTCCGGAGCGAGGAGGCTTGGGAAGCGATCACCTCCTGCGAAGCAGTAATGCTAGCGAAGGAGGAGGAGATGTCAGCATAGTAGCTAGGGCCAGAGCCTGCCAAGGTTGCGGAATTTGTGCGAAAGAGTCACCGCGGCCCTGGAACGCAAAGGGCTTTAGGAGGCACACGGATGGGTTTTAGTCAGTAAGAGTCTGACACGCCCTTCCGCTCCACCCAGAGCGGAAGAAGTCATTTGAAGAATTCCCATCCTTAAAAAAAAAACCTACACATCTAGAATCGCTTCTACATAGAATTGCTTGTATACAAGCACATTTAGCTTTTTGGATGCGAGAGAAACCGGTTTCTGTAGCAAAGCCTGAAAGAACGGTAATATTTTAATTTAATGCTTACTTTTCCATAAGTGTAGACACGAGTCCTTTGAGGATCTCCGTGCATTGCTGGTGGTACTCCAGTAGACTCTCTGCGAAGAACGTCAGCTGTGCTACTTGTTCGACCTGTGAACGTCATACAAGTTAGTATAAATACTCCACCTACAAGATGTTTGACAACCCCCTAAATAATAATATGACCCAGTCTGTCCCTTGCGGGCAATTCCCGAAATTACGCCGTTAAGCCGAGGTCCGTACCCCTCAGGGGGTGCCATTTAGTTTGTAAGTGCGAGCGGTCATTTAGTTTGTAAGTATAGTTTTTAGGTCTGGCTAGGGACCTTAAGTTCATTTGAGGTCACCACAGGATACTCCGGTTAAGTAGTAACCAGCCGTAGAGTGCTGAACTGCGCGTGGTCCCGTCCAATAAAAAAAAATGTTTGACAACTCGTTGAAAGTTTGTGAAAGTGTAGTTGAGAGCTTTGTGCAGGAGTTTGCTCATCGAAGTTCTACCATTATAACCATAATAATTGTTGCGGTTTAAGGGTAAGATGTCGGTGTAATTTAGCTACTTGCGGTATTTCAACTTTGTGTTTCGTAACTTCTATTGATACGTGTGGGCCATTAGCTTATTTGCAATCCAATGAAATAACAAGCAGACAGAAGGTTAAGTAACTAAGGTTAACTTACATCATTGTCAAGAAGGTTGAACATCCCGATCTGGGCTAGCTGAAGCGACTCAGCAAACTTCTCCTCCGCCTGTCGGATTTCATCGTCTGCAATATGAGCACCTGATGTATACGATCGCTTCACAAACGTACGGTAAGCACACACGCAGATACGTATACGACATTAGTTACAAAAACAAAATAATAAAAGAAACCAAAAAGGTGCATACAAACCAAACGGCGAAAATAATACTCAGGTTATGAATGGTGGTTAGGAGCAACGCAGACGAAGGACAGGAACAAAAACATGGAAAAAACGAGCGCACATTATACGATTTGAATAATATCTAATAAGGTTTTGAGTGACGTGTTAGCTCTGCACTACAGGCCTATTGTGTTTTTAGTAGCATTATTTTTATTTCATCTTTCCCCACATACCCTGTCTTGGTGTGTTGTGACTTGGGCTCATGTAAGGGCTGGCCCGACCGGGGCCTGGCCAATACATTTGGAAAAAAGAAAAGTAAGAACTTAGAAAAATTTAAGGAAAATAAAAAAATGATAGATGCCAATAAATTAAAAAGAGGATTTATGAATGAAAGCAATAAGTGGTAATCACCTTTAGCTTGTCTTCGCCGTTTGCAATCGAAGTCCAAACGGCGGCCCTGTAGTTTCTTACGGTGATGCTGAAAAAGATTTTCAACCAATCAGTCACTGTTTCTATGAAGTATTTCCTTTTACTATGACGGCAAACAGCTTCGTTATAGACGACCAATAGTAAAGGGTTGATAGTGGAACAGTTATTTTATGAGAAAGAAAATCATTGATGAAATCTGAAAATTGCTAAGTACTGAGGGTGCTACCGTGCTATAGGCAGACAGACATGTACGTTTCTACACACTACACTACGTGGTGGACAGTCTACTATACTACATAATAAGCGACATGCAAGAAACAAATATTCTAAAGTTTAAGACCTCATAAAAGGTAGCTGTAGAACTCACCATGACTTCCTTAAGATCTTTGGTCTGCAAATGATGGAGAGGTTCCAGGAAGTTTTGCTTAATGTTGTCGTCCAGGGAATACTTTACATCGGCCATTTGCTTCAGAGCCTCGCCCATCTCGATGAGACAATTCGCTAAGAAGTTATTTTTTATTAAATTATTAATCCTAGACAGCCAGAAGAAAAAGGAAGCATGCTATGTTGCAACCTAATATTACGGAAACTAGGTAATTAACAGTATACATTTATACCCACTTTCAATTAAATGGGGCGATTTCTGGACGGGAATCGAACCCAGGACCAGTCAAGGGAGTAAAACTAGGTGTACTTTATATACTTGCAATTTTTCGTGCCCTGGAAATAACGTTTTTAATAAATCATAATAATCTAGGTAAGAATTTTATAAAAACGATAGGTATGGAAACAAATATCAGGTAACTTAAGTTGCAAATTGTTTTCATTAGGTGACTACACTTATCTTAGATTTCCAATGTACGCCAGATGATAGAAACTTATATGATTTTAATAAAAATAAATAAAACAAAAGCAAATTAGGATTACAGCTGAAGTGTCATTCAGTTTGGGTTAACATCATAGTGGCGTATACTGGCCGGGCACGCGCAACTCCCGCGGGAGCGCGCAGCACCCGCAGCGTCTACGCTGCGTGCACGTCGCGTGACTGCGAAACGATAGAACGGAACGGAAATCGAATGATTAAGGAAACATAAAATGCGCGTCTGTGCGAGGCCAGGCTAGCGTTCCACCACCGCGCGACGTGCACGCGGTTTGACGCGTCCGCGCCGCGACTATGCCGCGCGCTCGTTCGAGTCACGCGCACGCCCGGCTCACGCCAGTGTGTCCCCGCCATACCGTGTCCATCTGAATGACAAAGTTTGGTTCACCATCTTCGAAAAACACTCGCAACTCATTAACATTTTTAGAAAGGAACTTACAGAAGACGGTGTCCTCCCCCAGCTTCTTGCCGTAGAGCAGCATGCAGTCGCCCAGCACGCCCTCTGGCTGGGGGTAGGTGTTGCTCTTGGCTTGGCCGCTCAGTTTGCTGATGCCTTTTACGGCAGCCATTTTCGCCCTAGCCGTGGGATTCGGCTGCAGGAACTCTTTTGTTTTTGCTTGTAACTCTTCGACTAGCTCGCAAGTGACGTCCGTTTTCTATAAAATATGTTCAATGTTTTGATTAAGTTAGTCATGGAAAAATATGGGATAGCTGATGAAGTCCAATGAAATGTTACGGGAGCGAAGCAAAATCGTAAATTGAGCCTTCCACATAAATTATATTTAAGGACATTCATAAACCTTGGCAAACAAAACGTATTCGGAAGCGGTTATGAGCTTTACGTAAACGTCCTCACTTTTATTACATTCGATTGTGAAATAACATCTGAATTCATATTTCTCTCTGAACCACGTATCTGAAGCTTTATTGTGTTTCTATAAAAAGTAAATAGTTACTGCTGTACTTACTCTTTCCATCTCCACAAAGTCCAAATCCAATTTTGTGCCCTCGGCACCTCCCATCTTTTCTGTGACATACTGAAATAAAATAAAACAAATGTTATTCATAGTCTGAATACGATATCAAAACATCAATAGAACTGTTGCCACCTTTGGTAGTCTACGGTGATATAGAGTAGTTCGGCAGACCTACTCTATATGGAATAATGGAAAGTATATGTTCTAAGAATAACGAGCACTTTATATAACTACTACCTATTTTCAATTAGTTAGCAAGTATTGCTTATTCAAATTGCCACCTACTGACGAAGTAATTGAACAGGAAAAGGCGCCATGGTTTCATACTTTTCAAACGAAGACCTAAAACATTTATCAAAGGGAAACTAATAAAGGAGTGAAAGCATTAATGCGTTGCATTTTACTGTTAAAAAACTTTATACAAAGGATAAACCGCGGAAGTATTGGGAGGGTTGCGGAACAAAGGCCTGGGTCGAAGCGTAGCCTTGGCCGGATTGTGCCCGCTCCACATCGACAACGAAACTGTAATAACTGGGAAAGCTTCTGCGTAAATGACTCACTATGAACGCAATCAGTGTCTATTATCTGTCGATTATAAGTAATTAATCATTAGCCTTCCATTCATGGATGACTTGTCCACAATTATACCTATTCTCAACTATCTGGGTATCTGCATCCGTAAAGATTATAAACTTAATTTTATCAAGCAAGCAATGAATATGACAAAGATAAAATTATTTAAATATCTCAGACTTTTGTTATTTTTCCAAGAAAGCCATAGAAAATTTAATAAGCCTTAGGGTATTAATGTAAATAGGGGAAAACATGAAAAGATTAGCGGCTTCTCAAAGTGGCGGAAAACGTGTAACTTCATTGTTAATAGACCCAAATTCTTGGAATAGGCCCGTGCATTAATGTTACCCGCCATTAGTCATATTACTATATCCAGGAGCAATTTATAATGTAAGCTGCAAACTTGGAAAACTGGAAATTGAAATTTGGATTTCCACTGAAAGATAGGTAACCAATTGAAAGTTTAGCTATTCTCCTAATTTCCTCTCGTCGTTGGCTTATAATATATATTGTATAAACCAGGACTTTTTACGTATAATTAGATATTATTTGCTCCATATTCTGACACCCATTTGCAAGTAACTACTTCACGGAAAATTTCGAACGTTAAATCCACGAACATATAAACGTTAGCGTTTATCACGGCACCTAAAATTCAAAATGTCGTTTCGTTTCACACAACAACGCGCATAAAGGCCCATTGGAATACAACGGATAGTATAGAATAAATTGTAGAGGGCGGGACCTTCTAACAAAGACCTTGTTAGCGGAGAAATAAGATCCTTGTCATGTCTCGTGACCGTCGTAAAAACAGGGACGGACTCGTAAACAACGCTTGTGGTTTTACAGCACAACTTTTAGATAAGCAAAAAAATTTCCTAGCTAAAATGAGACACGGCTTCTGTCTTTCAAAGCGCTTAAGCTAATCTTTGTCCGTATAGAAACCTCGTTTTCGAATGTTTTTAGCTTTAGATACATCGTCCTGCTGCCCTATCCTACTTTTGTTGCAACTGTGGGTCTTTTTCTCATTTTCCATACATCTGATTTAGCCGTCATCTCATTAGTAATCTCCTTTTGTAGCTATATCATCTTCCACACAATCCATCCATCGATGGTTGATCTTCCTTTACACTAATTCTATAGATACATGTAGGCTATGAATAACTCAATCAGTGAAATCCGTCCCGGAAGGTTCTAAGAGCACCTCTCCCCTTTATGACATCACTGTTCGCTGTTACCTTAAGTTATCTCCTAACTATGTCGAGGCTACAAGGATTGAGGTTGAGTCTCTCCCGTGCCCTAGACGGGTGCGCGCTGAGCTCGAATAATAGGTACGACAGGTAATACAGGGATAGTTTTATGATTAAAGTTGCTATTATTCGGGAATTACGCGTAAGTGTCCATTATAAAGGTATACCATACCTATAAGTTTACGCCAGTACTGAATTTTTGTTGAAGTATTCTGAGTTTAATTAATCACTATTGAATCTTAAATAATCTACATTTTAACAGGGTCAATGCTCGTGTTGAAGTCAAAACATTTTTATCATGGTTCTTAATCATTGGAACGAGGAAAAATTTAAAAGAAACTATGTTTATTTCTCGTTCTATACATTTTCCAATATCCATAATATTAACTGCTTCCTCAGTATCACCTACATGCAAAACTCCATTAAAGTGATCTAAGCACACTCCGGCTCCAATGTCGCAGGACTCGAGAGAAGCTGCGAAGGCCGTAATAATTGGGGCACCTCGTCGATATAGGGCAGGCTAGGTCACGGCCAACCTCACTGCCCGCTCTTCCCTTTCAACACCCAAGGTGGGATAACACTGAGGTTTACACAACATTTGCTCTAATCCACAAGATTTATAGGTAACGCACGTCATTCTATCATCATCATCTTCCACAGAACATATATTATTGGCATTATGGATATAAATGGCGGTAAAGCACGCGTTCAAATATGGAATATATTTTGTGGTGTCTATTAGGTCCAAGGCTTTCGTTGAATAAATAATGAGAATTGATATATAATCGTTATAAAGATACAATGTTACAGTTTTATGATTCAATTTCTAAGTGGATGGAAGTTGAAAAAAATCGATCGCGTGGACTAAAATAGCTGAATTGCTTCCATGCTTGTGTGACATGGTGATTTGTTACCGAGTGTTCATGTGAACACGAATATGACTGTCGACAAGGCGTAGGCCGCGTATCTAGCGTTTTCCGAGATCAATAATGATGGCCTTATGATGTCACTCCAAGAGCCATGATTCATTACTACAACAGTCACTACGCCCAAGAATCGATGTACTTATGAGTCTACGATCGTAAACACACCAAATGGGAGGAAGTGAAATATTTGGTCTGAGGTAACGGCACATGTGCGAGATTATCGTAAATTGCGTTTATCGCTAGGTTAACTTCCTACAAATTGTATAAAATGAGGTCGCGCGTTCAACCGATTGACGCACTCCTGAATCCTGACTGTACAACAAATTTATTACATTGAACAAGCAATTTCTTAAATTCGATAATAATAAATGTGTCTGTAATTTATGATTATTTTATTTTCTGGAGCGTTTAAGCGACCAAATCTGAACCCATAGAATTAAGTTTGTGTCAACGAGTTGTGTAACAATTTGTGGAGTACCTACAATAAAGTTAGATATTCTACATATTTGCTTTAAAAGCTGACACACGAAAATTGGAAACTCGGTGATACTACAAAAACATGCCGCAGCCTATCCAGATTAAAATTGTAAACCGAGAATTTCATATATTTCAGGCTTTCATTCGGCCTTGGTTGTTTTTATCGTGCTTTTTATGACGAAAAAACTGAACAGTAAGCAAACCGGACAGTATACTGCGGCGAAATGTTTTGTGGTCCGGTAACAGTCGTAAAACGCACATAAACGGACGCTCTCTAAACAAAGGCAGATGACAATTTATTTACAGAATGAGAAACGCAAAAAAGAAAGAATGGAAAGGAAAGTGGAAAAGTCACAAGACAAACGAACTACGATAAGCCAGGAGACACGAAGAAAGAATTTATCTCTTAAAACAAAGAGAGTGTTTAAACGATTTTTTATCTATTACGAAAATTCGGTCAAATTCAATATACACTATTTGTGGCATTTCGTAGCCTTGACAAACCTGTGTGGTGTGGATTGATTTTTTATGCATGTATTAAAAAAAAATGGTTAATTGTTTTTACATGTTTTTAATCCCTGGAAGGCTTGATCCGATTACGAAAATTCTTTCACCTGATACAAAAGTTATACCTTGACAGCTAGCTACCATGGAGTTTCTTGCATGTGATTCTCCATAGAGATCTACGCTTTGGAACGTGTAATTAGCTTCATCTCTTTGGACAGACCGACCTTGACTTTTCAAAAGTGCCTGTAATGGTTTAATTGAAATAAATGCTTTGAGTGTTTTTGAGTTTTGAGTTTTTACACTTATAGCTAAACGATTTCTGTGGAAAAGACTTCGAAAGTGATACTGCGGATAAATGGTATAAAATATTCAGGGCTTACGTTACTTATTATATTAGGCAAGTAAAATGAATTGGAGGTAACCTGAAATAATATTTTCGTCCCTTTGACAAAGTTTATACAGCTATCCGCGTGTTTTTCATTAGGAGACCAATTTAACTTGAGTTCCACTTTTTAGTTATAAATAGAGAAAGCTAATTTCGGTGTGTATTAAATGGATGTTTGCCCATACATTTTGTAGAGGGATAGTTTTGGGGTGGGCGTAATCGAGATTTGCCATTATTGGGCCTGTCGAGCCATCAATCACTTCAGATTTGCTTGCCCTTCTGTATTAAGTAAAGTATGGCCTGGACTATATTGCGGCTCTGTTCGCTCAACGATTTTTTCGGACAAACAGATCTGGACTGTAATGGCCACATACGTTAAATCATTTTTTCCTATGGAAGATCACGTTTCAAGCACAGTGAAAGAATGCTCGTCCTTATCAGAAACAAATAAACAGGTGAATGAACTTTTTTCACTGGTTTAGATTTATCAAGCAGGCGACGACAACATACAAGAGATGGCTTCTCCCCGTGCAGCTAAAATAGGACCATTGTTATTGTTGAAGTAATTACATAAATAATATAATGGCTTAGCATAAACTGCGAGTGAACCATAATGCTAGAAAACATTTCAGGAACACCAAGTATTTGATGACGTGGAAACATCTCAAGGACTCGACGACTGAGCTACGCCTTCGCACATAACGAGAGCTCCCTGTGTCATCATTCTACAATCTCCCGAATAAAAAAGTAAAAAACGGTGATCCACGCAGCCAAATGTGCCAGACACGTAATAATTATGACTCCACAGGGATTCAATGTTACCAAAGCCTAAAGCTAAACTAAAAACTTTATGGCACAGGCTATCGCAATCGTGAATCTTTTCATGAATTCATTACTCAGTAGGTACGTGCCTTGAGCTTTGAGCCAGACGGTATCCCTGGGGTCGAGGTGCCCTCAGTTTATTTTTCATCAGGTTTTAGGCGACTAAATAAATAACAGACCTGGCTTTCACAGTAATGCTCGCAAACTGTTAAACATTTCATTCATTAACAGGAAACATAACGTCGGGAGAGGAAACTAAGCTTACAAAACGGCGGGATTGTTATATTATCTAAATATTGTTGTAGGCTCACTGAAAACAATGTCGGGGATGGTATGGTTATTAACTTTAATAAACTCCGTGCGCATTCAGCCGGTTAATTGAAAAATATTTCAGCAGAATCGATGGTACAATATGTCGCGAGGTGAAAAGCTGACTATAGGCCAAATTGAATTTAAATAAAAAATCCGGTCAAGTGCGAAACCGGCTTGCGTGATAAATGTTCTCTGCATTGGCGTATTGGTATTGTAGTAAACAAAGAGCGTAGGAAAAGTTTTGAATTAAAACATAAGCACGCGAGCACGTACTTGTGTACTGCCTACTTATTTCTTGTGTTAGAGCCACAATATTTAACAAGGTGGTGAGTGGTGTGATGCGAGTTAAATATGGATTCGATTTTGATTAATTGATCGATACGAAGAAAGAGTGAATTTAGATTTTACGACTATGAAGCTGGTCGACTAACCAAAACGCCATCGTAACGATTTCCAAAGTGTAAACGTTTTATAAAACGTGTTCAAGCCAGAAAAGTAAGTCATCTCGTTGTTAATTTTATTTGAATTGGCTTATTCAGTGACACTCCAGGGTACCTTTTCCATATTTTTTTCAATTTTACACCTCATTTATTTTAACTCAAAACGATGTTCGGATTTGTTTTTCGAAAGCTTTGGTTAATACGCAGAGAGGCGTTAAAGGTTAAACACCTAAACTGTATTTTACATTGTTGAAAATAAATACAATAGTAAAGTCATAATCGCTTTGATTTTATCCATGCGAAAAATGGTACTTTTGAACCTTACGACTTTATTCATTACTATGAGGTTATTTCAAGATACAATTTCTACGAATGTCAAAGCTTTTCCAAGTAGGTAAGACTTATAAATAGGACAGTAAAACCGACACAAAAACTTATTGAAATAGAAATTAGAAATATACCGGCACCTATAAGTATTGAATTACAATAATAAGCTGTGAAACCTGACAAAAGTTTTCTGATATTCGCCGTCTACGATGGTACGAGTATAATCCGCAAAGCTTTCCTTAAAAAGTTTTTAATCTGGCTCCAATATTTTCCTTAAGACGCGGCTCTTTATAAAAAGTACGTTTAATAATGATCTCTCTCACCTGATTGGCTTTGTTGATTTGTTTCTTTAGACCGGCGAAAGCCATGGTTGTGATGTTGCGCCTATCCTCGCGTTAAATTATCTGGAAAGAGGAAACATTTATAAGTTAATTAATTAATCAATTGGCATTTAAACGGACGATACGATTGCTGTTTTTCTTAGTAAAATATGAAGCTTAATTAGCTAGGTCAATAACTCGATGGAAGTTCTACTGAATATGAATTCCTAGGAATTGCTCTAATAACGCTTCAGTTACTATCAGACAATAACTAGAGTCTTAAAGTAGTTGCTCCTGTAAGTCGGTACTAAGGAGTTTCACAAATTATGCTTCAGTTAAATTCAGACAATAACCTAGAATATAGGAGTAGATTACTTGCTCTAGGAAGTACTAAGTACTTCCTAGAGCAGTACGAGTGTCTATCTATGTTTAATAGATGAAATGCTCAAGTTACAGTTACTGCAAAGTACGGCTGGTAGGTAACTGATAAAATGTAAGTTTGAAAGTTTGGGAGCAGACCGGCCGTTACGAAATAATTATTCCGTACGTGTAGTCGACACGGCCAGTAAAAAGCACTCACAGTTTTAACACCGAAACTTTTATCATCGGGCGCAAGTCCCTGTTCTCGGCAGTCGGCCGGCGCAGGGAGTAGGGTAGCCGAGTTTGTTATTGGCACAGTGCCACATTAACGGATCGATACGGTCGCGGGGACCGTAAGTAACATTATGTAATCGCCGGCATGTTCAACAATAACCCTATTACGGTACTACAGCTTAATGTGCACTATGACCGAGTCCGGCGACTGCCCGCTCACCCTATTAATGGATAGTTGATAATCTATTAACTTTGGCCTTGTAATACGATGTCGGTAGCCGGCGCGACCGGGGAAAAATCTCGTCGGTTTTATCTTACACAATTTATTTTAATGAACGGACGAACTTACGCTGTTTTAGCGTAATTTAATTAAATACTAAAATGTTTCAGATTAGTTTAATTTCGTTAGTAATTTTCGGGCACTGGACTTTATTATTACAGTACATTCTAGTGATTTAAATCGCCATCGCCAGCACAGAAAGTATGAATTCTGTTTGTATTCTATACCTTTGTTTAGAAAAATTACATATTATATTAAAGGCAACGTACACTGTTGCGGGTTAAGGGCCTATAAACTCCTTATCCGTGACATTACCATTAATTTCTGGTTAACGACGTTGAAGTAATAACAATACACTTTTAAATATCACTCAACCTGTTGTTGGGCTGAACATCGATCGTTACTGACTGAAATAGCTATACACAAATAAGCTTAGTTGTACTATTGAAAACGGTCGAGTATTGTGAAGACAGTTTAATTTTGACGTAAAATTTGACAGGAGACGAGATATTGTTGTCATGCTCACGATATTACCGTTTCCAGTAATATTCACGTGAATATTCTTGTTTAATTTTGTAGAAGAATAATAAATAACGTTTACTTGTTTGAATATTTGTGTCATGTCTGGATTAAAAATTCTGGGCATGTAGGTAGGTACGCATTTTGTAATTCATGACAAACGTTAATTAAAAATTTACAAAACAAATATAATACAAAAGGAACAGCAATAAGAAATAATAATAGCTAATAAAAAGTTTATTTATAGTAAGCGAAATGTTCGCAGAAGATAACAATGGATCGTAAAGGAACGTTTACAATGTTTGCTTCGCTGTATTCCCGTAGAGCTTCGTAGCGCTTTGTAGACGTGGCGGGTCTACGGCGTAGCGCTACGACACTAATGTAATTAGAATATTAAGCTCATTACCTGAATTATGTTTGGTTATTCTAGTTTTGTTTGTTTAGCTACTACAGCATATTATGCTTAATGGCCGCAGTCAATCTGTTTAATCGTATAAATGACGCCACAGTTGGTATGCAAAATGACGGTTGAATTGATTCAGTGCCCAGTATTATGAAAGCTCGCATTAAGTACCTACACGCTAATTTTGCTACAGTAGCACTTTAACCAGATCTAAATTACTCATTCAAACCACGGTTAGTAAAATGGACCCCAGGGCCAAAAATGTTTGTATAATTTAAGTAGGTTTCCTAAGAATAAAATTATTTGCGTGAAAGCCCTTAGCATCTAAGTTAGACGTCTGCAGCTATGTCAGCACACAACCACTTACCTAGATAACAGGCGCTCCAACTTAAATGAAGTCGAATGCACCGACATCAAATCACATACAATGTTCTGCATAGCTCGTATCTTTGTCCGCAGAGAGCCCGCGATTAAGTCTAATTGGACCTTAAAGTTTCATTGAAAAGGTAGAAAATTGCAATGATATTTTACGCTTGATAAAGGACGTTTTATAAAGGTTTGTGATACTCATGAATATATAAAGGGAAGTGGAAATTAGTGCTATTAGACCGTGATACGAGGGCGTCCTCCCGTGTCACTTATTACGGTGATATTAAAATTTGCACGCTTGTGAGCGCGTCACAATAATTTTATACGACCTTTGGGTCTCAAAGTAATTTCATTACGTACTTAATTTTTCATTGTGGCTGAATTTTCATTCACAATTATAACTCTGGACGGTTTATAGGCCCTAGAAATGATATGAAATTACAATTTTTAGGTCTATTAAATATGAAGTTATATAAAATCATATTCATAATCATATCTACCTACAAGTAATTCAGCCATGAAGTAGCAACTCATTCGTAAAACCACGTTCAACATTAATAACACCCCTTTGCGTTTCAGTAAAGCCAGAATTTACGCAAAGCTCAGTAAAATTAGACTTCAAACTTTTAACAAACCTGAACAAGCTAGACTTTGTGTGAAGCCTCACTTTGATGTTTTTTTATCAGAATCTCAAAAGAACTGAAGTATTTCGTGTCAACGAGGAACAGAAGAGAAGAAAATCATTAGTCAAAAAGTTCTTGGCTAAAGGTTTTTTCGTACCTTTTTACTAACATAATAATAATAATATCTTGGGACAACTCACACACGGTCATCCGATCTCAAACTAGGGAGAGTCTGTGCTATGGCAACCAGATAACAGATAAACATACTTATATATTTCTAAATACAATACATATTATAGACAAATTACACCCAGACACAGAACAAATGATAACAGATGATAAAATATGTTAAGAAGAACACGTTTCAACTCTCACTAATAAAATATACTTATTCCTATATCTTTCCATTATCTAGAACAAACGGCGTGCGTAGGCGATGGTGACACCTACGGGAAAGGTTTAAATCCATTTTCATTATTACGGACGGATTGTTGCGTATAATGATAAATTGTAACGTTAATATTTTATAATAACGTAACAGTGATAATTTCTTTCGCTGACTTTATGAACTATTGTCGTCTAGTTTATGCGATATGAGAATTTAATTCATATTTTACTAAAGTGGATCGTCACACCCTCCGGCGCCCACTTATCTCTTGATTTTGTCTCCTCATACATGTTAAAGTGGAAATTATGAAGATTGTGTGAGACCACAAAACCTGAGTACACAAAAATGTAATTTGTTCAAGTCGTGGGTCCTTATCAAGCAAATATGTCACAGTGAATTACAACATTATGAGAGACCTCATTACTTAAATCCTTAAATTATAATAACGAAGGTGCTAATAGAGTTATTTCATTTTCCCCGACGCGACTTTATGCCCGAGCACTCGAGCCCACGCGTACTTCCCGTGACTGCGTTAATATCTGCTATTAAAACATCTAGTGGAGCTAGTTTTATTTCAATAGATTTATTTTATATTAGTGGCACAACTTTATATATTGACTAAATTGCCAATTACACATAGCCAATGAGCGCATCTGTGCGGCTTCATACAAACGGACATCTCGCTTCACTAACCAATCACAGAACATCAAAGATAATATCAATTCGGGTTCATTAGCTGCGACTATTACTATCACTACATATGTACGACATCCTTCTACATTGATTGCTACTGAGATTAATGGCTTATCTATTCAAAATTTTCTCTGAATAGCCATTAATCTTACTAAGCTCAATATAAAGGTCAAAGCAGAGACTGTACGCCAGCGATAAATGAAGATTCACCATTATGTAAATCATCCGGGTTAATTTATACGAACGTGAGTTTTTGTTTGAATATACAAGGGAAAAAATTCACAAAAGAGCGTGAACATGAAACAAATGTAATTTAGGGCGAGCGGTATTTGTTTCGGTTGGTAACATCTGCTTATTGTGGTGCGTTAGGTTCCATTAAGCTTTATACCTACTACGTATATCGATCTAGCTTGACATTTACGGTGCAGCGAGAGCTATTTCACGAAAAAACAATGATGGAAATGGCTGGAATCATACGGAATTAGTAATGAAACCGGGTTTCGGGGGCTTATAATGTCAAAAGGGCCGCAGATCTCACATATTACAGAATTACCATATTTTGACAAAGAGCAAATTATCATATTTTGAATGTCTGTAACAGAGCAACACGCTCAACTTAGTAACATAAGCCAGTTAACTTTTAATGGAGCCGAATTAGTGAACTTTCTACTTTATTATGTCTAGAAAAATTACACTTCAAGCGTAACCGTTTCAAAGGACCAGTGGAAACCATTATTTTTAGAATGTTCGCTGAGCGATTACGTAATGTTGGAGCATAAAAACTTGGAGGTACATGACAGCAATATGTCCGCGAGGCGTACAATACACAATAGTGTTCCAATATAAGTTTTATGCTGTGATAGGAAACTTGCGACAATAGTTTAGCAGCTTTTCTGTACACATTTCATAGAAAGATGTAATGTAACGCTCTTTGTAACATGGAGTCTTTTGAAAAGGGGATAACTGAAAGTTTTCCTATTCTTTAGAAAATTTAAAAATGTTTTTTTATAAATGTACTTTCTGTTTTGTTTCCAACATGCTTATTCAAGTCCAATTTACTACGTAGAATATCCCTCATTTTACTAGTTCTGTGTGTACTATAAGTAAAGAGACCTAATAAATAAACCCAAATAAAACTTGACAATTATAAAATCAAAAAATATTCATTTAAAAAAAATGGAATAACGCGTTTTGAAAAGACGCTGCTCTTTTTACTCATAGGAAATATTAATCCAAAAAATGATAAGAAAGTTAAGTATGTTTGTTAATCAAACATACCACAACAGCAGAATGTATTTGATTGAAATTCGGAGCGCAGATAGACCTAGGATATTTATTACATTTTATACCGGTAGTACGTCCCCGTGAGGTAATTTTCCATTGTCTCGCAGACGAATCCGCTGGCAAAATCTAGTAGGATATCTAATTTCAGGATTATAATAATCAGATTCCACAGTACAGGATTAATTGAAGTTCTAAGATAAGAACCAACGGGGTCGGTTGCAAATGATGTAAATTCATTGTCAGTAGCATTAATCTGTTTGGTGATAGGTATTATCACCAAACAGATCGGGAAGAACAGGAATCCTTTACAGATTTATAAACTTGTAATGAACAGTCGTTTCCTCTAAATGAAATATATTAGTCAGAAACAAGGAAGACCTTAAGTTATATTTATAAAACTTTAAATAAAAAATGTTTTAACTATTTTCAATCGCACGTGGATTCTCGTAATAAACTAACCGTACTAGTAGAAACAATTTACTTTTTCCAGTTCGTGTGCAATATATATACCTTTGTCAAAAACAACCATGACACACTACTCGATACAGGTATTATTTTTATCCCCTTGTGTACCTATGGTAAAACATAAAATATTCATGTCGGAAAAATGGCACAGACAAGATTCTATAAATAGATATCTCATTTCCCATCCTCACTCGGTTTTTCAAAATGAAAATGATGTTATTGGAAGCTCGCATCCTTATTTTTTTCTATACTACAACATTTAATATAACATTAAGGCCTATTCCCACTAGACCCACAGGTGTGTATCAGGAGTTCTGCCGCTTAATAATTCACGCTGTCTGTAGCTCAAAAGCGGCTCAAGGCATACCTTTACAAAACCACTAACATTTAATCAGACGAACAACGTGTTTTGTTGAATAAAATGTTCGTCTGATCTCGAGTGGGCACGACGTGTTACGAAGGTATTAATTAAACGTTACACTCCGTTGACCAAAAAGGTTTAAATAAATATTCGTTCTGCGTTTAAATGTTATGTTATATAAGCCGATATCAAGGTTTCATACCCAGTAGGAGTTTAAAATGGCACGTTCAACTATGAATACTACAGCATGACGTAACACGTTTCCGATATCTGTAATAAGCAGTACTACTTATAGACATAAAGCCTTAGTATCCCTGCTTGAAAGCCGATAAGACTCCCCTTTTTAATAACACCCATTTCGAAATATAGACCATCTCTTTTCCCCGTGAGTGGTAGTGAAAAGTCCTCGTAAAGTCGCAACGCGATGGATGAATGTATATAGCATTCTTGAAATCGCCAATCAATTGGCATTGAATAGTTATACGAGCTAAACATTTTCTGAAGATTGTTCTTTGTCCTCGCCATCAGCAGCTCAAAGAACCGATGACCCTATTTCTACTATTAGAAAAGCTATTAAATACCAAATGATCTCTTGCGATTTCATCTTCTAGGGATTTTCCTTAAGCGATTACTCTGTAGCAGCCTGAAGCCTAGATTTGAGTTCATTGTGAACTTATTCATGACCATACCGTGGGTTTGCTAACACCTCTGCCTAACCCCTTTGAAGAATATACTATATTAACTCTTTCCATCGTCTTTTACGGCTTCGTAGGACGATAAGCGTCAGATACATTTTATGTTTATCGCCCTCGCTGTGGAGACAGGCTTAAAAGTTATAATTATATTGAACCGATTCGATCGTCACTTCCCGACCGAGGTTAATCGGTGACACCATCTGCGAAGGCTTCATTTGATCTAGAAGATTATTGTAATCTATTGTTAGTTTGTCGTTAATTGATCTGATCGGTGAAATGAGGCTTTGTAATGATAGTTCGATAGTGAGACGCAATGTGCTCGCATGCAGTCTGGCAGTGAACAAAGGGATGTGTATTGTATCTTTGAGATGTATTTTTCATACGTTAACTAATGAGGTACGTAATTAATGTTAACGTAAGAATCATAACGAAATTATGAAAATAAGGTACAATACACATAGAAGAGTTGGTTGAACTTCATCGAAAAAGAGAGCAAAAAGTTATTTTTATAATGCATCTATCGACGTTTCAGTACGACACGATAGAATATAAACGATACTATAAAACACAGTATAAAATGAAAGAAAGACACGAAGGTGTTCTTACTTGATTCATGAATGAACTCGTGAAACAAAAACTGTTCAAATAATTTCAATACTGCACTACTGAACATAATTTAAATGAATAAGACGCATACTTGGAACAATAAAACCATGCAATAATTACGGTTTCTCTAAATGGACTCCATTTTATACATTCAGTTCGTAACTTATATCCAACAGTAAAAGAGAATGCTCCAGATATTACGACATCATTATGACAAAATTCAATATTATGAAATAATACGACGTTATATTTGATATTTGAGACTTACCTTGAGTCCTTTTTCTCAATAAGTTCCCGCGACTCCTTTGAGATCACGTCACTGATTCACTTTGACGGTATGTGAGTATAACTGAGTTTGTTATCGTAGTGCTACGGCGTAGCAGTCAATAGTCCACGTAGCTCGGACGCGACTGAAGCGCTCGTAGCGCTACGGACTCGCAGGGGTGCGCGCGCAGCCTCGCCCCTCACATGTAAACCCGATATCAATCCGCTTCCAAACAATTTCAAAACGATTTTCGAATATTCGATTTAAAGTCGGTTCCTTAATGTATCGACATCTCGAGTCCTGCCGTGTCTCATAATTAGGTGGAAACAGGGGAGATTCCGCTCATCAAAAATGCAATTAATATCGTTTTCGTTTTTATCCCCATTGAATGGTAATTATCTCTGTATCATTTCAGAATTTCGGGGTTTCGTGTTTTGACGGCAGATAAAGTCTGCCGTCTACTTTAAATAAACGAAACAAATTGTACAACAACAAATTTGAGTCGATCGACGATTCTGGACTCGAAATAGGTGACCTCATCCTTTCTTTTTCTTGTTAGTTAGAGGTAACTAAAGAATATAAAGTGGACGACAGGCTACATCAACCCTGACTATAAAATAGATCGTCTGTCAAAGATTGCGGAAGTCAAACGACTATTACTCAGTGTAACGTGAGAAATTGGCCATCGTTGATAAACTGGGGTGCGCCCTGAGCTATGATTAGAACCTACAAGAAAAGTGAAGATTGAAAATGTTAGGATGAATAAGAAACTACACGTCTATATACGTGTAGTTTCTTATCCATCGTAAATAAGTTACTTAAAATTCGTCTAGAGCACGAGGCGACAAGATTGCGTCTCCGCAAATAGAAATGGCTGACATAATATGAGTTACGTAGTATGAATTATTGAAGTGTTTCAGCTGCCTGCGTTATTTACTCTTGCAATCTCTATGAACATGATTACCAGGTATATAACGTAGGACATAAAGAAGTGGGACATCTCTGCTGCATTTCGTTTTATTAGGATGTGAAGAACTTCGTTCAGGCGCAGAACACCGCATCGCCAACTTTGCCCTCCACTAAATAGATTCATTTTCTCGCCCGACACCGGAACTTTTTAATTTACAACTTCAGTTTTAAATGTGAATAGTGAACAGGACATATCTATTTTTACATAGACGCCTAGTCTGCGCTAAAAATATCGATAAGTAATTTATCAATGTCGCAGAGATTTGTCTTGAGAAGGGAAAATATAATCCTTTTGACTTCAGAGTCCCGCAAAAATCCCTGACTACATCAAAAGGTATTGAGATGTTTTTTTCGAATGTTTTCTTTATAATATCTACTTCATAATTCAAATGCCCTAAAGCTCTCATGTTTTCCTTGAGGATAACGATACTCTTGTGAAAACACAGAGTATATAAAATGAGAATCACGAAACAGTGCGAAACAAGGGTTTAGCAATACTCATAAACGGTTTTATCAATTCCGGACAAAATGTACGGAAAAGGGACTCTTTTAGCTTTTAAATGTCAGCGATATTGCGATAATATTGTGCGAACGAATCTAAACGATATTTTTGTATATTGCCGACTTTACTTTTCACTTATTTCTAAATATAACTTAATACATACTACCATATTACGCAGTCTATTTTCAGAACGAACATTTTTGCAGATTTAATTTGAGTAAGCGCTATGAACAAAATTGGTCGTAGATTTAGAACACAATTAGGTACATACCATACATGTCATATTCATATTCATTTTTCATATTCATTTATTGCGTTCCACAAGGTAAAATAAGATGTTTACAAAGCTTAGAGCTAAGAGCCGTTGTGTCCTATTGAAAAAATGTGGACTCTAGCAACGTTATCAAAGTGACCTGCGCCAGTGAGGAATAGAAAATAAAAAAGGTATGCCCGTTTTCACTACAAACTCGTCGTTTATACACATATTTCTGACCTACCCATTATAATACCATATTCGCTTCGATAAAGGTTTTAATTACGAAGTGTTTGTATACCGTACTAATTACCATTATTAGTCCTATTCGAAATCGTTATTGCTTTGTTAAACATGACAATATTGTTCCAAGTATTTGAAAAGCTATGATCATAATTTCTTGGATAACAGGCTGGAAATGTTCAAGTCGGCTATGAATAGGGAGAACCCTATTCATAGCCGAATGACGTCACAAGCCGGCGCGGCGCTTAAATAACTAAATGAAGGTTTATACCTGCAGTTCTGTCACATTGCGCTATCATATTGTTACGCGCCAGAATTAATGCTGGGTATATAACGACACTAGCACTTCGCCCGCGACTTCGTCCGCGCGGATTTAGTAGGTACTCCACAAACTTCAACGCCCCCTCAAACCCTTTTTAAAGGTAAGTTTTGGAAAATTAAGGACTACGATATCCATTCAACGGTCTCAGGATCAGCCTACTATCCACCCAGTTCACCCCGTTCACCCCGCCAGAGGTTGACTATGTAAACATTGTTAGATCTGTTTCAAATTTCCCACTTTTAGCTTGTTCATTCTAATTTCCACGTAAATTGAAGTAAGCAATAATGTCCTCCCCTGAAAAATTCATCAACCCTTTTCGCCCCTTATATTTGTTATTCTTAATTTTTTATCCAAAACATTAATGCCGTGCATTAAGTTTCTCCCCAGTTAGCTCAAACCGCAACATTTTTCTTACTTAGAGCATCGAAAAATCCAAATATTTGTTATTTTTCTTTTTTTATCCAAAACATTAATGCCGTGTTTCAGCTTCATCGGACTAAGCGTTAGGATTCTCCCCAGTTCGCTCAAACCGTAACATTTTTCTTACTTAGACCATTTTTATGCCCGTCGTAACTTTAAAACGAAAGGTCCGATTTGAGTAATTTGAAGTGTAGTTTACATGTACATTATCAACCTTAATTCTAAACAAACAAACTAACTAATCTTTACTCTTTATAATATTAGTTTAGATAGATTAGATATATAATCCTGATGATGTGTCTGTTTGAATTTTATTCGCAAATTATCGGCATTCGATTGAACTGAGTCTATAAAATAATCATTAAAATGTCTTGCTATCATTTTAGGAATATTAAATTTCATAGAATTGGTTACCTCCCAAGTTGCTTTAGACTTGTTAGTGCTAGTTCCTATAAAATAGCTGTTTTGAGCCCTTTGTGTTAATTTGATCACTTTTTAATATCTCTTTGAGAATTATTTGAAAGCCGCTTTTGTATCACTATTTCGCTTTATTCTGTATTGCTATAATAAAGTTCATAATAAAGATCAAATAAGTTCATTGAACTTTATAGAATTTACTGGTGATTGTGGAATACTGAGCATACAAATGATAAAAGCACTCAATACAATTGCAAAAGAACTTGGCCCAAAGGAAATAAATACTAAAAATATTCTGCTTTTAATTTTCAAGATTAGAAACAAAATTTAGGATTCGTTGAATCTCGTGAGTTAGGAGGAATTACGTTACCCAAAAAATTGGGGCGTTTTTCAATTCTATTAGATTAAAACTCCTTTAATTGTATTAGAAGTTTCAACTACCATTACCGAAGTTAATGCAATTATCAATGTCTTCAGAACTGTTCAAAACATTATGCGCGCGTGGATTTCCTTAGCAGAGTTATTTTAGAAATGTATTTATTATACTCTTCAAAGATCTTATACTTACAATCATCAACAAATATATTTCGAAAAAGATTATTACAGGATTTTAGGTTGATAAAAAACTCTATGGCCCATAACTCATTAATAGGTACCAACTCTTAACATCTTACACACGTGATAACTTTTAAACGAAATATCCGATTGAGATGAAACAAAAAGTATTTTACTTCTACATAAATACTCTTGATAACATAATGCTTAATTTCGATAAAGATTAATATTACGATACGTATTTAACGTAGCTTTTTTTCTTTAGACGATTTAATAATTATTTTGAACACAAAATGGGTTATTGTGATCAAACCATGATAGCTAGATATATGTTCTCGCGGACTTTTTTGTAGGTCTTAATGGGATCTTCTAACCCGTAGTACATCATTTTGTTCTATTGTCAATAGTTTTTGCAGCGCACGCAAAAAAAGGTTTCTGATTTTACACCTTGTGTTACGAAATAGCAATTTTATTACGGATCCCTAATTTTGAAAAAAAAAATATAATATAAAAATATAATAGCCTAATGCCTTCCTCGATAAATGGACTACCCAACACTGAAAGAATCATTCAAATCGGACCAGTAATTCCAGAGATTAGCGCGTTCAAACAAACAAACAAACTCTTCAGCTTTATAATATTAGTATAGATTAGTTACTACTAGCGCCATCTAGTATCGAGTAGCAGAACTAGTAGGGTCAAGATCGTTCTAGACTTTTATATGCTAGAACATTCAAGAGTTCTCGAAATGTGGTCAGTCGGAACCGGTATTTACGCGAACTTTCTAGATGTTACAGCAGAAGGTTCTGGAATTAACTGACGCCCTATATAAGTTCCGTTTAGCCCGCGACCGGGTCTTTATTGGATTTGCGATACGAGCGAATACTTCGGGAGCGATCTTCAAGTGCGATTATAGTGATCAGTAGTAAAATTGTCTATTTACAATTAGTGAGTTTAAAGTTGTAATTGGTGTTGTTTAATTAAAGTGTATATTTTTGGTTATTAAATCAGGTGTTTTTAGTGTCACGAACCCCAAGCTCCTAACAATATGTATGAATGCCATTCCACGAAAACGTTCCATTCCAATAATTGCCTCGAACTCCCAGCCTGAACTATTTATAGCACGCGGCAGACTTATTCGAGGAATTTAAAAACATGAGAGTATTTCTCCGTGTGGATATTTCTGGGATTTTTAGTAATAACCGGAATATTGGCAATTAAAAATCAAAGATAATATAATAGAGGGTAATATGACTTGATAAATGCCACTAAAAAAAGCTGAGACGACTATAAAACTAATAAAGAACCTGTTACAAGGTGGAAATTTGACTTGTATAACATGAAAGTACCTACTATATCCGTCGTTCCTACAGGAAAACGCTCCGCTGTTAGGACTGTCCATTACTATTAAAGACATTGCGACAGTCTTTTAAGAACATTTACCCGTTCATATGACGGTTCTGGTACTTGCACTTACTGCCTTGTCTCTCTACCCCTTGTATGTTAACTACCGTATAGGTTGTAGATGTTTATGAAGCATTATTTAAGTTTGCTTTTAGTTATCACAAAATGTTTAGAATCATCATTCTCTTAGCCTCCCGATCCCAATCCCTTGGCTATTACAATTTAAATGGGTGTCGGCTCACCATTTCTTCTTCCATACTTCTTTTGTTCTCTTCATCTTAATAGATATATTGTCCTTTCTAAACATATCAGCATAATCACCTTTCACGCAGTTCATCTATTGTTTAATTTTATTTTTGTAATTATTTTTGTTACTTCTCAAAACATTCTTCACGACATGATCCTCATTTCTTCGAATCAGAAGCCCATACCGTGACAACCGATTTTTTTGGGACCGCCACAGTCTTTCCAACCCCCTGCAACTTAGTTCTCCTGCAGTAGGTAAGTTTACAACTGTGTTATTTCCATTGCATTACTGATTCTTCCTATCAGTTATCACAATCTATTCTACATCTACGTCATCAGAACACAAAAGACCAATGCTATTACGTTCAGTATGCATGCGCCAACCGCCCGTAGCCCGTACGTAACCAAGTTTACTACGGAGATGAGCCTAGTCTGTCGGCGCGCTAAACTAATAGCAACACACCTCGGCACACGTTGCACGGCGCTGATAGCATATAAACACGCTAGTAAATATAAACTCGTAATACATTCAAGTGTTTGTAGTGAGTTCTTGGGTGGTTTCTTTCGTTAAGGAGGTAGGACTTCTTCAAGTATAAGTTTCAAAAGCAAATGAAATTATGTTTAATGGAGAACTGCTTTTATACATTAGATGATTTTTTTAGCTGTAAGACTTAATCTCTGTAAATTATGTGTCGATCTATTTTTGTATTTGTGAACTATTTTATTCTATTTTACTGCACCTAGTAGTAAATTTTCGTCTCCTATAGGTGAGATGTGTATAGCACTACCTACTTTCTTGTAACACCCATTGTACCATATCTCTGGCGAAATAAATGATTTATTTATGATAAGTGTTGGAGTAACTATTTTTAAGTTCCTTCTTCAAACGGCGTTCCCAGCTCAGTTGCTTGGTGCGGACCAGCGTCCAAAAATGTGCCTTGAGCTTTTGACCTTCGATAAGAGAGATCCTAGCTGTGTCTGATCTCATAACCACTGTATGAGTATAAAGTATAACTCTTGCCGTTAGGCAAGAAGAAAAATAAAGTTCAACACATCAAACTTTATTTTTCTTTCTTGCCTGTCAAACCCTTTAGAATTGTTTAGATATATGACTAATTTTGAAATAAAATACTTTCTAGAGGAAAGCTCATTTGTAAACACAACCTACGTAATGCGTTTTACGTCCCGTTAAAATTGTATACGACTAGTGAACAAAATGAAAGAATAATGTGGTTCAAGCTCTACTCGTACCTAGGGACCACTTGTACCCTGTAGCACGCCATCCGTAGAATAATTTGTAGTACTCTACGTAGTACCTAGAAATTTTTAGCTCAGAGGCGTTGAGAAGTTTAATTCCCCTTAAAAAGGTACATAACAGCTGTCCTTTACTGTGTTACACAGGAAGATAGCCGTTGTTCAAAAATGCGGCTCTTCTCATTTCTGTGTGAATAATGTTGTAATCCCTACGCTCGAGGCATGTTGTGGGAGGGTGTTTAGTACCCAGGTAAGTGATGCTCGTCGCAATAATAAATCTCGAAGTAACCCTCAGAATGAATGTGGGAAGTACATATTGAAGTTTGTAAAAACTAGGTGGCTTTATTTTCTGCGACACAATCAATTGCGTGTTGGTTCGTTCAGCGAATGACAACCGACTGATTATAATTTCCGATATGTTATAGGTACAATTTGTTCATGATACTAATTGAAGTAAAACCTATGAAACTTGACACAAAAATCCAAACCAGGCTGTGTAACCAATTTGCACAGAGATTAAATACCTTCTTATTTGAATTAATTCTGCTGTTGCCAGGAATAGCCTAAAATTTTCAACGAACAGGAACAGTGTCTTATTCCCTGAAGGTAAATAAAGAACCTACATAAACATGATTGAAATACCAAGAAACAGGATTGTCTATAATGTAAACTTGATTATTCTATCAACTCTGGATATCGGGTTAAAATAGCAAATTAATTCTTGTTAGTTTGATTTATTTCTACGAAATTCCATACTAAATTAAGCGAAGCTAATTGCTCTATTTGTGGATCTTTGGGGAGGTTCTATAAACTATGTTCTGGACACGTAGATAATTGGTAATTAACAGTTTCGTGTGTTATCCCTGAGGCGATCTCGTGAGACCAAGATAGAACCAGTAACGCATACCCAAATTTCGCCAATGGCGATATAAGATGGGACGGGAACATAATGTGATATGGGATGTAGATACTTTTAGAATCATGACATTTAACTTTCAAAACCACGTGCTTGTAACAAAAGTTTTTGCTTGTTGAAAAGACGCAAGATTTGTGTTTTGCTACTTGAATCTAGTGTTCTTACGTAGCGTGATAAGACAAACCATCTCAATCACATCTCTCTTAATCATTGTTTGTGTGTATTCTCATTGTTATAACGACTCCTCGTAATTAAAAGTTTAAAAAACATTGGTGTAGATTTTTTAACGATTATCCTTCATTACTGCCGCTTGAGCAGATTTTATTATATTTCTAAACTGACATTTAATGAAATAGATTCAATTATTCACAGACTGATGGATAAACACAAACAACATTTTCACTTCGGAACAGTAAAGTATATTCATGCAAACAATTGAGTAGTGTTGCGGAAAATCATAGTTATTAGCTTAACTCGATTCCCAGTAAGTTGTGGGTATGAACATAGACCCGTGGCCTCCCACAGACTACCCACGCCGCCACAAAGAATGCCCTTTGGCTGTTTATTTTCACTGTATCAATGAAGCCTATTAATAGATTATTAAAACAGAGTAAGGATATTTTAATTTCAGATAAATTGTTTTTGTTCCCTTCTTTAATTACTTTTAATGTTTATGTCGTAGCCAACTAGCTTCATCAGCCTTTTAATCATCCGCCTACGTGACATCCCGGCATTCAACTGAACAGCTAAGCAAATTACTTGGATCGATATTGTTTAATGCCTAGCCAAGACATTTGGGAACTTACTACGCAGGGAGCTTGGGGTACTCCGACACGGTTAGGTTAGGTCGGAATGGGACCGTTCATATTTACTTTAGACCTAACTCTGCAGATAGAAATAGGAGCCCTGCTCATGGGGTCTTCATCGAGGTTAGGTTTAAGGTGGATATTTCATGTTATTTGATATTTCATGAAATGGCCAATTCTATGATATAGCTACGAAAATCTTATATTTTCGTCACATGGTTAGCCTATTCTATAAACTTATGCCAGCCCGATAGTTAAATGTTGTACCTATTTGACGCATTAGCTAATTGTAATTTAGGCCGCTGATTAAACGGCGCCTGGTACTGAAAAGACTAGGCCGTTAATTAAACGGCTGATTTAATCAGTTGGAGGCGACGTTTTTATTTTGGTAACTTTTATTTATTTATTTATTTAAACTTTATGTACAAAAGTGGTACATGGGCGGACTTAATGCATCAAGGCATTCTCTACCAGTCAACCTTTGGGTTATAAAGACTATACTGTAGTAGGTGTACAATAAATAAAAATAAGATTCAAAATTGAATTTTAACAATTCGGAAAGAATATACAGATAATATATATAATACTAATAAAATACATATATATGCTAAAATAATAACTTTTTGTCAATGGACGGATTTGTTATCTTTTTGGGGGTATAAATAACCTTTTACTATAGAAAGGGATCAAATCTGAATTATGAAAAATAACGAAACTTTATTTAACAGCTGTTTTAATTTATTCCCTGTATTTCCAGTGGCTAAATAATAACGGCCGTACGGGTCGATCTCCAAGATTAAGCAACGCTTGCCGAGGTTGGTCTGTGGATGGGTGACCATCTTAACATACCGAGACTCCTCCGTGCCTCGGAAAGCACGTTAAGCCGTTGTTCCCGGCTGTCATTTGTAGACCTTTTGCAGTCGTTACGGATAGTCAGAAGCCAGATAATCTGACACTAGTCTTGCCAAGGAGTACCGTGTTACCCAGTTAATGGGTTGTGGAGGTCTGGTAGGCAGCCGCTCCATGTAAAATACTGATATTCAGCTGAATCCGGTTTGACTGGAAGCCGAACCCAATATTGTTGGGAAAAGGCTAGGCAGATGATGATTTCCAGTAATTCAGCCAGTGATGACGGGACTGACGGTTGACAGGTAACCAGCCCTACTATGACGTGCTAATGCCATCCAATTCCGATGATGTAAACGGGATAGTGCTTACAGTGGAATCATGATCATTTTAAGATTTCATAGTATGGCCCCAGAATTGGAAATTGAAAGGTGCTGCGCCGACCGCAAGTAACATAGCATAAGGGCTGGAAGATGAGGATGATATGTAACAATTATAATTTGTAGGACTAAAAAAAGCATCAATTGAGGTGCCTGAAAAACTTAGCAATGCTTATTGCCGAATGAAGAGGCCCGGGTGTTGTAGGGCAGCTTGGAGTGACCTATGTCCAGCAGTAGGCTGCCATAGTCTGTGCTCTATAAACAAACCTATATAAAACTCTTCCTTGACTGACAGACGACGCACAGCCGAAAGTACTGGTCGTAGAAAGTTGAAATTTGGCTCCTTTATTTTATTTTTGGTTCCTTGAGGAGTGTAGAAGAGCACTAAGAGAGAACTTCCCGAAATTCCTAGGGGAACGGGAAAAAACGGGATATGCGCGTACGACGTCGCGGGCAAAAACTAGTAAGTACATATATAATATGCAGAGCGATCAGAACAAGGCAAAAAAGACGTACGGTAGCCCAAATACGGCTGGCAATCTTTTGCACAGTCACGTATCTGCAAGAATGTAGGAATGACCCATAAGCAGGACTGCTCGGAGAATTATCTGGCTGTTTGTAACTTGGTAACTTTGGTGCACAACTTTTTGGTGTTTTAAAGCATGCATGCTGTTAATTTAATGTGTAAACTGTACCTAATTATTGTACTATGGGTGGGAGTTGAAACCTCTAGAGTTTAGGTATTAACTGTAGCTCTGCCAGGGGTTGCAGGTCTGCGGAATTTGTTCGAAAGAGTCACCGCGGCCCTGGAACGCAGAGGGCTTTAGAAGGAACACGGATGGGTTTTAGTCAGTAGGAGTCTGACACCTTCCGCTCCACTCAGAGCGGAAAAAGTCATATTTTGATGATATCCTTAAAAAAAAAGGTATTAACTTCAGCTACTAACGGTAGGTATATCTGTAGCAAACTATTCGAAGATTAATATAAAAGAAAATAAATTTTCTTTATTATATAACAGACACGACATATCTCCCCAAGGAATGTCAAAATAATTTGGTCAGAACTATCTGAAATTAAGTTATCCATAATTTCGATGCGTCGTATATACATACATATTATATACATATTTATATTTTTGTGACTAGCGCGCTGTGTATTTATAAAAATTCCTGACCGCAAAAAAACGACTGAATAGTTTCATACAAGTCACTTTTAAACTTGTGAACGCCATTGTCACGTATACATGACAACCAAGCGTGTGCCCTGTACGCCAGAAGTCACAAATATGTGAAAAAAGTACGGCGAATTTGTGGCTTGGCGTCGGGGGCACGCCGATGCGTTTATGCTCTGGCGTTAAAACCTGGAATATTTCGATTTTCTTCTTCTCTCGCGTAGAAAGCCGTGGAATCAAATTTCAATCAAATCCAGTTCGTCCCTAGCAGTCCTTGCCCCAGCGACGGCCCAAGCTGAGGTCCGGCCCGGCCGAGCGTGCCCTCGCTCTTGCGTGTAGTCACTTAGTTTTAAGTTTCTTGTAGTCCTGACTGGAGGCTTTCATATTGGTTAAGGCTAGCACGGGCACTTATGGTTAACTTTTTGAACACCATTGTCACATATACGTGACAAGCAAGCGCGTGCCCTGTACGCCAAACGTTACAAATATGTGACAAAAAGTACGGCGAATTTGTGGCTTGGCGTCGGGGGTACGCCGATGCGTTTATACTCTGGCGTTCAAAAGGTTAAGGAGGGGGGAATAGGTTGACTTGCAAGAGGCCAATCATAAAAACAAATAAAATAAGCAAGCAGCTAGTTTAGACGCCATTGCTTACAATTTTCGTGACCCCGTAATGTGCAGTCAGAATTCTGACTGCACATTGACATTTACTGACACGATTGGTCTATAAGGAAAGTTTTCACGTTGCGTATCTAGCAGTGGCCGAAGAGTCTAAGTGCACTGTGGTCTTCCGTATCAGCTTGAACTAAAGCTGCGTGCTAAAATGTTGGCAGTTGGCAAGCCTGTAGGAGGATTGACCACCCAAGTTGCGCCGGATGTATATTTAAGTATCGTTGTTGGTAGTTACACCCTAATTTCATAAACATGCCGCTTATAGAAGGGCTTGTAAGAGTGGTGTAGCTACGTATGGACCGTATGGTACACCTCTATTTTTATACAGTGTTTATTGCTGTTGTGTTGTGTCTGTGTCGAATAAATGTTTTATATTCTATTCTATTCTACGCCTACTTTTCGGCAGTTATGTTTCAGTCATATTACATGGGTCAAAAACAGCGAGCCATCTGCTACTGAGAAATTCTAGAAAAAAAAAACCTAATATAGGCACTCCGTATACAGATAAAACGCATATAAAAAATCTGTGAACCAATTTTAGAACAATGTGTATGAAAATACGTTGTCACATTGTCGCTTCTCGCCTGTCTGCGGGAGATTTAACATTTTGCTCGACCCGAGAATCAAACCCAGGACCATATGCTCTGCTACTGCTGAGCATATGGTCCTGGAGAAAGTAAAACAACGTACCTTGTAAAAATATTATTTTTTATAAAATCCCACGATTTATTTGAACTTCAACAATCAGATATTCACGACGCGCGACATTTTTATTCTGTCATTCAAATACGTCTGGCACAGTCGAACTCATCACTTTAATATTATTAACCTTCGTCGCCAATATAGTCTAATGATAGACTGAAGAAGATCAGCCAGAGACTACAATGTTTTATTATTTTAAAGTGATGAACTCGTGAAACCTATTTCATTAAAATGAAAGAAGCGTACGTATATGCTACCTACGTATGTATGTTTGTGAAGGTTAATCTCTAAAAGTACTGTACCGATGACGATTTAGATTACGAATGTCATAGAGTATTGAATGTGAGACTTTTTTTTTATCTCGGAAAAATGCAAGGTTCCTGAGGGATAGGCCAAAAGAGCGAAGTCGTGGGAAAAATATGTGATCTTATGGCTAAGATTTTGATCGTATACTATCCTAATAGTATACGATCAAAATCTTCGTATACTATCCTAATAGTATACGATCAAAATCTTAGCCATAAGATCACAGCGAGCATCTGAGTTTTTGTTTTTTTTTTTTAATATTGGTGAAGCCCAACAACATTTTATCTTTTCCTCCGGACATAAGATCTAGGTTGATCAAGTATTGGCAAAAGCCACGCTCAGACTAGCAAATCGTTCAGATAAAACTAACTATTTATAGACGTGCTAGAAATTGACTCGGCTGCTTTGCATCAGACGGGTAAAATCTTAATTATAAGCAGGATCACTAAGATATTACCATTTTTATAGAAGAGTTTGCGGAAAATTTCATCTAAAAGGTTATGATGAAAATATATTAACAAATTCCAAAGACAAAGGCTCAATAACTACATTTTGAGGCCAATAATGGTAATTTATCGCGTGTTATTATATTCCCTTTCAAATACGTCGGATTCGCGCGCCTCAAGGCTGTAAAAAAACAAACTCCATTGATGCGATAATGTGTTTAATTTCACCGCGGTTGCTAACTTTATTGCTATCATAATTCAAAATCTATTTTCGCAAACCGTTTATTGAGTAAACCTGCCAATTTTACTATTCATTTATGGAACGGTTCGGTAGTTTTATGTAGAGAACGTTCAACACGATATTGGTTAGTTTGGCAAGCCATTGCGAGATGCAACACCTGCATGTTGGCAATACACATAAAAGTTAACTGGGGCTCTGGAATAAGAAAGAAAGAAAGAATAATATTTATTTAGCACTTACATGAAACACGCACGGTACATAGAAATAAAAAAATAAAAAAATGAAATGTAGGCATGCTAAGAACCAAGTGTGTCTCACGGCTGCACTCAAAAGGTCCATTTCAGCGATATGTCAGACAGACTGATGCCGTCTGACGCTGGTTATCCAATGAACCTTTCAATGGACGAGTGGCGATTCATTTGAATCAATCTAATCTGAATAGGTGAAAGACTTCCAGCATTCAATATTTAAATTGCAATTGCATTTCGGTTCCTTGTCACCAACTATACAAAGGTATTCTAGTATTTCCCCCAAACGAATATTTCTTACAGCGGTAACGAGTCGCTATCACAAAAACGTAATGTCTTATCGCGTGTTCATTAATTATGATAAAAAATCGTGAACAATGCTTTGTACAAGCAATTAGATAATAAGGGACATTGATCTACGTTGCCTTAGCATTCTTCTGCGTTTATCTAACATGGGTATTAAATTCCGGGCACATGGCGCTGAGGACAGCTTCGGACAGCAAAAATCGTGCAATCTACGGCCGATTTTATATTATGTGGACACGGATTTATGTCAACTGTGTAACGAGTGACATTCACATTAGTGTTGTGGACAGTACCTACACCCAATCCAAGTAAGATTTCTAAAAACGTGTCCCCACGCGTAGACACTACATGATTATATGTATATGAACTTACATATCATGTCCTATATTTAGCAGAAAAACTTGTCTACTACAACACCTTCATGCAATTTATGTCACGAGTCGAAGAGTGTAGATATGAAGTGAATGTCAGCGTATATAACGTCGGTATAATTAGATCATAGTCATCAAGGCAGACGCACGTGACGCCACTCGCTCCGTAAGTGACCGGTCTTTTCATTCAAATTTCTGGCTGGTCGGATCGAAGCGAATGCGCGCGCATCTCCGCCACACTGACGACACGACACACTGGCTTGGCTTATTCTACTTAAGGAACTTCAACACTATTGCCTCAATCTCCGATATTACCATCTCTAGAACGTTCTGTATCGTCTAGCCAGAGAAAAATATTCCTTCCGCCAAATATTAAGCCGGTAATGATATAAAGGCAACCCCAAAAAACAAAACGATTTGCTAGTCAACTTTCAGCAGCAAAAAATATTGATACTCGTAGTTTTTGTGCTCTCCCCAAATTCCAATTGGCTGTCTGTTATCGTTTTTACCCAATTTCGACGTCAGAATATAACCAAATTTGTAGTAACAAGGGAGGATGTGTAACTAGGGACTCTTATTTAAAGTCATCCAAGGATAGCCTGAAACATATTTTACGTTATAAACAAGAAAGGAAAACTCGATTAAAACTTTTTCATGAATTTGGTAAATTCCGAGACACTCCCGGCTCCCAGACTGTTTTAAGAGGATCTTGTTGACGACTGAAAATTTGTGTCACATTGCTTGTTTTATTTCCACTTACTAAGGTACCTACTTTTTATCTTATTTTTTTTCTTCCTTTATAATTTACTTTAGCGTTTATAATAGATATTCCGAAGATCCTCTTAAGAGAGATATTTTAAGAATAGGTAAATAAAAGAACTATTTTGTATAAGAAACCGTTATTTCTGCAAGCATCATTACATTACGATCAACCGTAAAACCATCTGCTGATCCTAGCTCAGTTTAAAACGGGTCGAACGTTTCGAATGTAAGTCAATGTGTCAGGGGCGCGAACGTATAAAGAACCGTTCGGAAATGTGGGTCGCGAACCATCGCGGGAACCTCTACCTCACCCTACCCGCCGTCATCTCCATCCATTTTAAAGCTATTATAGCTTTTAATATCCGATTAAAGGGTTCAATTCTGATGGTTTTGGATGTCAAATTATGTTTCAGGCGGGTAATGTGATGACATAATAATCAGGAGTAAATCAAAGACATAGAACAAAGAATTTTATTTCTATATATTCTACTTTGTACTCACAGGGTGGTTAATTGAAATGGGAGTGACATGAAGAGTAGATCCTTTAACCGATGAAGTTCCCAAAATACCTTATTAGAAGACCACTCATAACTTTGGAGTAGGTAGCAACAACAGCATTAAGTTAGTTACCCTTCATGCCCCACTTCAAATTGCCACCCTTTGTACACCGCAATGAACCATTCAGTTGTTTTTCCATCCAAATTTCACAAAAACACCTACTACACTTATTTAATATTAATCAAAGGAATTACTACAAAGGCGGTGTTCAACTACTCAAGGATATCTCAGGGCAATGAACACAGACCTTCCCGAAAAAGCTTGGTTCTAGTCTAGCGTGGGCGAGATAGCGTGGCCATTTATTTGGTGGTTGAGCGTCTCGGGGCGCCCGTCTGTCTGCCGTCATATTCCACTGCAGAGCAGAGAGAGCCAAATAGGTCAACAACATGGAAGTAAAAATAATATAGCAATAACATTAGCCGCAAAATAAGTTAGGCCAACGCGTTTAGGGATATTAAACGAAACGTTAGGGTGCTTTGAAGTTGACTTTAAAGAAGTATAAAAGCCAAGTCTCATGGGTGGTAGAAAATGTGACTTTGAACTTTTATCTGGCGAACATTGACCTGAAGTGTTGTGAGAAACCTTAGCCTTGAAGAATTGACCGAAGTGGTTTTAAAATAACCTCTACGTCCTACCCTACTCCTCAACGGCTAAACAGATCTGGATGGCACACATACCACGACCTGGATTGATTGGTAAGTATCCTATATACTTGACACTTTTTCCTATCACAGTTGTACGTTCCCAACACTTTTAACGCGAGCGGAGCAGCGGGCAGAATTAAACTAGAAAATATGAATAATAATTAACTTATAGCCCAGGTTTATTTATTGCGCTAATCCGCAACGCCGAGAATAACCTGAGCAAAATTAGATGAATGAAAAAAACATTCTATCGGAAGGGTGAAGGATTAGGGTCTTTATTCTGCAACCCTGGCAGGATTAGGGTACTTTTACTATTTACGACGCCAGAACTTGCGAAACTGTAGTTCGTAAAAAAACATTTCCTTTCTTTGGACAAAACAAAAATAGGATCTACTACTACATTGCTTTTAACCCAATTATTTGGAGCAAGTATTTTATCTGTTACTAAGTCAATATGAACCAGTTTCGTAGAGCATATCATGGTAAAAGTGAGAGTCTTGTCTAATGGCAAAGAGAAAGTTACATGGTGGTTTTATTAATAGTACGATTTTCTACAACTTTCCAGCATTATTATCATCCGTAGCGCACACATATCAAAAGCAATTAGAATCTAAAGATAAATATTTGTAATCAATATAAAGTAATTCTACTGCCACTACGTTTCAATCTAGCCATTAAGAATACACTCTCCTAATGGAATTTCAGAGAAACTAACTCGGTTGAATCTAATTTTAGATAACAAAATATTTTATTTCTATATATTGCTTGAATTGAACACATTCAGGTGTCTAGACGAGACTTAATGAAAATTACTGAATTGTGTGAGTGAGATACTAAAAGCCTGATTACCTAAGTCGGCAACCACCCATGTTGGTTTTTGTTAGCGGTTCAGTAATAGAAGTAGAATCAACTATTATTATTATGAGATGACTGCTGAAATTACATTTAAGAGCCACGATAGTGCAGTCTAATCTATACTAATTCTTACTAATATTAAAGCTGAAGAGTTTGCTTGTACGCGTTAATCTCTGGAACTACAAGTCTGATTTTTTTTGTATACGATAGCCATATACATGAGGAAGGTTATAGGCTATACAGGAACGGGAAAAAATGGGATATGCGCGTACGATGTCGCGAGCAAAAGGTAGTAATTATATAACAGCTCTTAATTTTTATGTAACGTTATGCAGGTGGTCAATCTGGCAAGCGCCCAAATACCGAATCAGTAAGATCTGCAAGCCCTCAAATTGACCCTGTTCGACAGAATTGGAATCGGAAAACCTCCAACTAAAGGGGCCGTAAGAAAATGTCGTAAAAGTAACTGGAAAAATCTGTACCCAGTGGACTGGTCCAATTTGTCACGGAAACGAAAACCATTAGAGTTCTTAGAAATAGATGTCGTGTAAAAGGATGGGTATCATGGGATCCTTTATACGAGACGAATACCTACTTAGTGGGAAAAAACGGAGGGTAACTTTGACGTGTGCCATGGCCATGCAAACACGGAAACATGTTTTATCTGTGCGTAGATCTGGTTACATTCCAGTGGTACGTACTGTTGATAAATAACATGATGCACGTATTATTGGCATTGTGAAAACAATACCGTTATTATAATATACGATACGAGTCATAATTTGTACATTATTATTTAATACTCAATCTGCCTTGCCTCTGCCCAAGTATATTGGGGTCTGCTGCCACTCAAACCGTGTTCGGCTAACCAATATTTTACGTGACGAGACTGCCTATCTGACCTCCATCATCTGCCTAGCCTTTTCCCAACTATATTGGGGTCAGCTTCCAGTCAAACCGAAAGAAATTCAGCTGAATACCAGTATTTTGCGTGGAGCGGCTGCCACCAGACCTCCACATCCCATTAGCTGGGTAACACGGTACTTCTTGGCAAGACTGGTGTCAGATTTTCTGGCTTCTGATTCCGTAACGACTGCCAAAGATCTACAAATGACAGCCGGGACCAACGGCTTAAAGTGCTTTCCGAGGCACGGAGGAGTCTCGGTATGTAAAGGGTGATTATTAGGGTATTATTTTTTAAATATGGTCCGCGAAAGGTTAGAAGTCTCTGTTTGTGTTGTCAACTGTAAACTAATATTCATGCAAACTGATTTTAATTATCCATCAGAAATGTGGTGTTTTCTATGACAATATCACTTTGATTTTAAAGGTTCGAGTATAAGTTTTTTTTTCGATTAACACAGGTACATTTTCTTCTGGTCCCTGCTAAAAATTAATACATCACAGTGGTCCCAGGGCAACAAAAGGTTAGGAACCACTGCTCTAGACAAAACTGGTAGTGTCAGAGATTTTGGCTTCTGACAATCCGTAACGAACGACTTCCAAAGATCTACAGCTGACAGCCGAGACCAACAGCCTAACGTGCTTTCCGAGGCACGGAGGAGTCTCGGTAAGTAAAGGGTGATTACCCATCCATTGACCGACCTCGGAAAGCATGGCTTAAACTTGAAGATCCAGCCGTGCAGATGTTATTATTTAGCTTTAGCCACGACCGAATATATCTTAATAGATACTGATATATTTTATTGCTAAGTTCTGTCTGGGAATAAAGGTTCAAACGTAATTTGCTAGACGTCAGAGATGCTCTCTTCGTTACTCGGATTAAATTTAAATCAGCTGGTTCAGATCTCGGTTGGGGGTAGGGAGCGTCTGAAAATAGTTCTGTTACCTAACCTGTTACTTTCAGTACAACTTGAAGATAAAGTAAGATTTCGTTCACCCGCAATGCGGTACTAACGTGTATAAGGAACGTTATTGTTAACTTAACGTTTACTTTTACGTACCCTACTGACCAACATTAAACAATTCACTTATTTTTAACAGACTTCTTCCTCATAGGTCGATCGATAGCAAATGCCTGTTAACTTAAATACTACCTAGTTCCGTTTGATAACGCTAAAAAGTTATTATTATCGAAAATTGGAGTCAGTTTAGAAGGAATTTAATCTGCTTTACTCCAAATAGTTTTTCATGTGTTTCCTTTCTAGATAAATAAATGAGTAATCCTTATCCTGTTAAATAACTACATCACAAAATGAACATCAGAAATTGCTGAGAAGTGAGAATTCAAAATATAAACTCCAAATGGATTTATATCCGATGACACGGCATAGTTTTGAATGATTTTCAGTAATGAGCTGTCCATCGATTCGACTGACCTGACCTTTCATATCATAACATGGCATGTCACACGAGTTCACCAACAACATCGTACATTATTAATGAATAACGCCTCATACATTTATATAGCGTTCTATCTATCCTACTATATGTGAAATCATGTATTTGAGAAAGCTTTCTATTAATCTATCAATGTCTTTATATGATGACCTTTAGCTGAGATATTTCATATCATGTTGGTAATCATATCAGCAAGATGATAAAATATGACTGATTTCGCCCAATGGATTTAATATTTGACAAGGTTAGAGTAGATTGGTACAGTTTATCATTGAATTTTATGGTGAAGTATTGATAAAAGTATCTTTCAGTGCTAAAACGGAAGCTAGCGCAAAATTTATAATGATACGCTCGATTTTGAACACACTCTCATCTTATGGTAAACGATGATGTGGTCGGCGACGGAGCGTGGTCGCTTATAATAAGTCTTATAGTATGTCGCACAATGTATTGGACAAGTATTTTCCAAACGTTTTGTGCGTATGTATCTACCTAGTACGTTGCTTTTATTACTCTTCATGATAAAATTAACGAAGATACAACTTGTACAGCAGCACACAAAGTAAACAACGCAATGATAAGATATGGTAACAAAAAAATATTCTGTGCAAACTAAAAATAATTTGAGATAACAGCTCAGCGGCCAAAGATCGGATAAACGAGCAAGATGTGGTCCCAGCTGACCTTTCAACTTTCTCATAGCGTTAGAGCAATAAAGGTTTTATTGGCAAATCCAGTGAAATACACAGCCCCAGGGTGAAATAGAATGATGAATAAATAAACTAGAGTCTAAACTGATTCTACACAACCGGTTTGCATGCATTTGTAGCTGTAATTCAATACTCGGAATGGATTACAGTTTATTTGTACTGCAAATTCATGAATATTGGAACGATTAACTATAGTAGGCGCCAGATAAATGTGGAATAAAGTATATTGACCTTTCCCTAATAACTGCTCATAGATACCTGAACAATTAAATATGAATCGTTTTTCATTATTAGACAATGTTAAGGATCACGAGAGATGATGATTCGGGACAGTTTTGTGTCATTAATTCCGTTTTTCAAATTAACAATGTCAATAAATGTAGGTGGGTCAATGACCGATATTCCACGATTATCTGGCGCCTACTATAATAATTCAAAGCTGTTTTGTTATGAGTCTGTATATTTGGTCATTGGGGTTTTATATTGATTGGTATATCATGAACTGAAGTTAAAACAGGCAGTTAGATGAAAAGCCTTCAGTAGGTAAGCCTTCATAGGAAAACATGGACCTTATTTTAAAACAATGAAATTGTGTGCCTCATGGCTGGTCCAGTTCAGCAAAATACCAGACAATTAGCAGTAGCCTGACGCTAGTTTTCAACTGAACCATCTGTTGAGTGTAAAGAATGTGTACCTTATGTACACGGTATACCTACGCAACTATAAGTTAGCTATTGACAGCGGCCCCTAAATTATTCCTAAAAATCTACAAAAGTCAACGTCTTTTAAATGAATATTTCTATTCATGTCCACATAACTTCCATTTTATACACATACATATGAAATATACATTGTCCTTGATACTGACATCGAAACACGGCGGGTAAAAATAACCCCATATGAGAGTTCAGCCAAGCTTAGTCGATACGTTAGCCATTTCAGCATTACATACTTTAAAGGTGGAGCATTCTAAAAATGCCAGCCATTTTGCAGCGCCCTGGCTTCTGAAGAAAATTCCTTTCACGTAAAGTTGAAATACGGATTGTTGCGATATTTTCTTGATGTTTTTAAAGTGCCTTATTAAGTTTTTTGAAATCAATAGATTGCAGGTAATGTGTGGACACATCATCATCCTCCTACCCTTATCTCAATTTACTTCTGTTCCGTCTTTCATGCCTTTCTAGCCATATCGTCTTCCACACATTTGACACATCTCGTCAATTGTTTCTAAGGTCTTCCTTATCCACATTCTTTTAAAACTTTCCTCATGTTTCTCATTGATTCGCAATCTTACATGCCGAAAGACAGAAACGGATATGTTCCAATTCGTAGGAATCATGTGGACCGGAGCCCCTGAACATCCCCTTACTCATTTAGAAAAACAAAAGGAAGAAGTAAAAAAATTAAAAGAATAGCTCGATTGAAAGACTGACCAGGCTTGTCATATTATGTGCTAACCTTTTTTTTTTGGGGGGGGAAACCTTCATAAGGCGCCTGGGGTAAAGACCAGGGAGTGTAGGATTTTTACCAAACCATCCCGGTGATCACCATCAGCACATAGAAGGCGCCCCGTTACCTCTTAAAAGACCACTCCGGAACCCCCTCTGTACAACGCCTGTTAGGGCACATCCGTGGGGAGACTGTAAAGGGTTCTCCTCTTAGCCTTGCTGTGCATGGCAGCACGTGATCACTGTGCCACCGCCTTCCCTCAATACCGCTGGCAGAGGCAGGTCTTGTCCAATCCTGGCAACCAGGACCCGCCGCTCAGAGCCCACGCAGGTCACTCCTCGAGCGTGTGCTGCGCAGAATCCAGGTCGCCGCCGCAATAGTGGCAATTTGCCGTGGCCTCTCGCCCAATCCTATTCAGGTACTCACCGAAGCAACCGCTAAATACACCAATCCTTTTATCAACATCCCCATTTGCGGTTCATTTATCTCAAAAGCAATAAATGTAACAGTCAATTAGGAGGACAATATTAAACAGTGCACATTTAGAGGTTAATATCATGCGCAAACATTGTGGTTGCTGCTGGTAAAATATTGCTGTAGATACAGCCATTAATTAAACTCCAGACCTTAATTTCATTTGCGTGACATGCTGGTAATGTTTTACAAAAATAATAATACTTTCATTATACTAACAAGGAAGGTCAAGGCAATATGATTAACTTTATTTAGTGTTAAAATAATATATATTTTGATATTATCGCTTACGGATTTAATAATATGCGTTAAGACCTTATCAAACGTATTTTTTACGGAAAACAGTGCGAAAATTCATCGGGAATATTAAGCGGATTAATCGTTTTTCATTTTAACTTAGCGGCCGCTGTGCTTTTGCTATTTCTTTCGGTCAACAAAACACTCGCACATTTGTCGGGAATAATTGCTCCCACTTCCCGTCGTCAGTTTCAATATAAACAATTACGAGGTTTACGACCTCATTAAATGGTTCATATGGTCAACAAAGATAAAAACGGTTATAGCAAAACAAATTATAAGTAGCTCGGAAAAAAAGACGAACGATTTTATTTTTTAAAAGCTTGGTCTCTGTAAAAACTAAGAAGTCAAGGCGCTAATTGAGAGGGACTAGCGGCGCACGGCTCCGGCTGTGGAGCGCTACTAAAATAGATGGACCCCCACGTCGACGTCAGTCACTAAGTGCACTCTGCAACTATTGGATAATTTACAAACTTGCCCAACCGATGCGGGATGAGGTACTATTTCGAGGTCATTTTATATTGATTTTCAATGTTTCAGCTCAGTGTTACTGCATTTTTAATATAGGGTATATAAATGCCGAGAATCCAGCTAATACGCACGCTTTTGAGATTCCTGTAGATCAAACTTTTTTGGCAGCGAAGTAGCTTGGTTCTTATATTCGGTTTATTTTGTACCTACCGGAAGATGAAGCTTACACGTGGGTTTGGTTGTAAATTATGAACGACGTTAGCTTAACCCCCTAATACGGTATATAATGTATGCAAGCTTGTTCCCTCATGGAGCTACGGTTTTACAGCGTACCTGCAAACGGGTTTGTAGATCAGTTGTTTATACGGAAATCCTAAAACAAAACTGCCATCATCATCACATTAACAATTCTAGATGTTTTCCTATGCCTAGGTGCAACATCGTGTAATTTAAAACGATTTTGCGTGATATATGAAAGGATATCCTACATGACTAATACAAAAACTAGATTCATATCTGAGCAACAAATGATTATCACATAAAGTAGCTGCCTTGCTCTACTGTATTTTTCATTCATTGTGAGTTGTGAGTCAGTTGGCTTAAAGCTAAGAGTACAAAAAGAAACAATTGATTACTTATAGGGCATCCACTGTTCTCACTACTCAAAAAGTTGTTGAAACGTAACCCCAAGATGCGGGCATACTACATTAAGATAATTTTCTACCGATTGTAGAATAGTTCGTAAACAGAGTGTGCGTTATCTTCAAAGCAATTACACTATATCTTGGTTTACTTTAAAGACAAGCCGCATTGTATTCGACTATATTAATTGCTTCCACGTTGGACTTGGACTCATAGGGAGCCAGCTACGACTGTTGATTGAGGAATTATTAAATCAACGTTTTATATTCTCGTGCCGTTATGCCATTTGTTCCTGTTGCTGATGTAGGTACTGTGGGTAACAGATGCCTTAGTGGTCATTGTCTTCAGCTACACTGCATACAATAAACGCTACTAGGCGTAGTCGATGACAGGCCTATGTTTAGAAGCGCACTTTTACAGTTTTCTTCTTACCGAGTCCATGCTGAATAGATCTTTCATATTTTTAGCCCCGTAAGTAGCAACGCTTTTTGTTGATGACCCTTATAGTCCATGTGTACTGTTTAGGACACAACGGACAATGGAAAAGATGAACAATTCTAATCAGGATCACCGCACGATTGTACTGTCGGAGCCAAAAAAGAATGATGACGATAACGTTCTAGCTATATTATCACAGGTAGTTTAACCTAAGTTTACCACTACTTTTCCCCACGATAAAGTTATTTTCGAGAAATACTTTAACACTAATGTTGCTGTGCCTAAGTGGCTGGTTTTCTGCATTAGAGGATTATTTGGGAGACCGTAAACGCCCACTACTTCTCCGCAATCCCTAAGTCGTCTTTTCAGACACCTACGCAGCTACGCTCCTACGGAAAGATAGGAACTGGGCTCTACAATTTACTGTACGGAACCAGTGCTATTTTAAGCTGTGCTTAATCTTTTAGAAATACGATAAAAAGTAATACGCTTAACAAGTACCTATTGTTAAGCGTCTTTCGGTTGCTAACTCAAGAAGTAAAGCAAATGATTGACTTTTACGGTATTATTTACATTCGCAAGTCAGACAGAAACGTTAAAAAAGCTAGCGAAGATTGTGGTGTTACTATCAAAGTACCTCAGTCTTATTTGATTACAGCTAACTCTATTCTGGCAACTTGAAAAAGTAGACTCCTACGACAAAATGTGGCGTCACTCGACAAGTTCGGGTCACACTAATCTGTATGCGAAGTGAAGCGACGCTAACTAATAATTAAGATTTTAATTAGTCTTGCTAGAATTACCATACCCACGGACTCAACTGCGTGTCGAAAAGCGTATCGTCTGATGCCCCCCAGCAAGACGGGCCGACAAAATTTAAAATGGGCCTGGCCTGTAGACTGGATAGATACAGCAGGTGGAGAAATGGGTTTTGTGGCATAACTTGGGAGAGGTCTATGTCCAGCAATGCTGTAGGTTGAGTTGAATGAAAACCAATTGAAAAAACAAGTTATTTTGTGTGCAATAAAGAATAAGAAAAGTCAAAGCATTATCAAGTTCACAAACCTCTTTTTCAGAAAGATAGCATGTCTTCGTAGAATTGTAAAATTACATTAGTTGTTCGATTTTATTATCACTGTTATAGGTTGATAGGAGCTTCCACATTATCAAGTTTTATCTTGTAATTTTCCAAAATATACTGTTTTTGTAGCCACAGCAGGTATAATATTTTCAAACCTGGGTATTGTTCCAGTAAATTATACTTCACACTTTGTTTTTCATTACAATCACATTGTTTTGTTTTGTTCATGATTAAAAACACTTTCAGTTTCATAATGTACCTACTCTATAAATAAATCAACTTAGTGAGCTGGCACAAAGGTATTAAAAGATAACATGAGTAACCAAACCTTCCAGGGTATTATCTCAATTACCTTGGCAGATGGTGGAGAAAAATAATGGATGACATCATACACATTGCACACCTATGATGTATAAGGTTCAAACAAAAATCTCCAAAATGCTCAAGAACACAGAGTTCTAAGGTTCAAAGTCTCTTGCATTTGGTGTGGTCAACAGTATATTTCATTTGAACATCTGTACAGCGAGTTATTAGTTTCAATTAGGAACAAGTGTCTGGTCAAAAATAAAACTTCATTCATATTATTATTGTGCGAGCGAGATAGGCCAGTGTTTCCGATGTTTCAATATCAGTGCAAATTGATATTGCATACAAAATTAGCAAAATTGAGATGATAATAATATGAATTAGTCATGGCTTTAACTAATCATAGATTAATTTCTTCATAATCATGTTGTTATTAAAAACAAAACTCTATTATACTTTCTGTAAATAAAATATTTTGTTTTATAATTAAATGTTTTTAGGCACATATATTATAATGCTGCAATATTGAACAAAGAAAAATCGAGTGAAAGGCTACATTTCATTACATTTCTTCAACTATATAAAAAATAAAGTTATGTGCAAAAATATAACTTTCTCAAATACCAGTTGGGTTACTTTTACACACAGAATGTCAACGTAATAATCACATTATCATATCAATTAAGATTATTGAGTCTATAGATAATTTGGAAATGTTGGCAGAAGTTTACAATCCTGATCTTACAGCCACATAACATGAGTTCTCCCTAATCAATAGCTCTATAACTACATAGGTCCTGAATCCTACACATTGTTTTGTTTAGACTTTCGAGACCTGTTATATGGTCTAGTACTGACTAATTGATCTATTGTAAATACTGAATGCGTGGTTATCAACCGAACGCCTCCGCACAACATGCTGTATCTTCAACAATTGATAATAAGAAACAAATTCAATAGGTTTTACGTATGACTTTGAAAATCTATTCTTTAGTGCGATTATTCCACACAATGACTAATGTACAAAGAAAACCAAATATCCTATCATCCTTTTTCTATTATCCTTATACCATTAATCATTTTCTAGATAGCATAATTATTGATTTGTTGGTAAGCGACTTACCTGTAATGTTGACTTCTTCACCCCAGAACGGCGGTACACAAATCTCAGAGTCACACTTGTGGGTCACTAGTTTTTCGAAATAATGTCCTTCGATTAAATTACTGCCAAATGCGTCCTTGATTCTTTTATACAGATCAATACACAAAAAACAGCTCATTCAACGATTAAGCGTTGGCATTCATATGTACTTCTCCAACTATAGGAAGTAACGTCAAAGTTGTCAATCAGGCAGTGCTTAGCTGTCAAAAGACCACAAATAATCACTATCAAAAAAGAAATCAAATCATAACATTTTGAAAAAATTAAAGTGGTACGTTATTGTTGGTTTTACTTGGATTATTATAAAAATAATTTAATAATCAATCAAATTATTTTTTTATAATTTTCGCCCACAAATTCTACAATCCTTCTAATACAACTTTCTGGACTAGTATTTTTTCTTGCTAGTAACCTCATTCACCAAAACATATGGATAGGGTTCGTTCAAAAACTGTGACTGGATGATGTCTGTCGAGTTTTACATTTGCAAAACTGTTACAGCATATTCAGTTTTTCTCTTCAGTGCATGAACCATGTGCCGTTGTTTTACGTAACAGTTTGATGAAACTTTTATTTAAAAACTGTTTAATTTTTGAAATATTCTTCTGCGAATTATCGATTACTGTGTGTTACATAAAATATTCGGAACGTTTTTGTAATTTTTCATCTCTTTCTTTCTCTACGTCATTCTCTCACGTTCGATGTGAGGTGTCAGAGAAATATTCGTGATAATTATAAAAAAAATAATAATTAGATCTTGAGATGTTTAGAATATTTATTTCTTTTGTAAATTATGTATTTCTTTAATAAAGACATGCCAGTGTCGTTTGATTATCTGGGATTCATCTAGCCAAGAGTTTTTTTGTTTTAATAGTTCATTATGAACTGTCACCAAGTATTAAGTGGTGCCTGTAATTCAGGAGATCAATGTTTTGCTGTTGGTTCTGTCGAAGGAATACCTTTCACAGTAAGTACTAAGATTAATGTCCGTGTCGTTGTAAACTGCCAAGTCTCGTGACTTGGAATCCTGTGCACCTAAAGTAGCAATTGAGAAGTGATGTTCCTAACAGGAAAATCTAATTTAGCCTAGTTTGATAAGCATAACATTTTCGTTTGGTCACTAAATACTATTATCTTCTTTTGTTTGTGAACATATTGTATCTCATAACTTAACATTAGTTACAGAGGAGACATACAAATAGAATGAGTTTCCTTGAATTCTAATTTGCATCAGTCATTTATAGATATTTAAATAACAATATTGCTAAAGGCGACTGATAACTGTAGAGGTAATGGTATAACACAGCTCTTTAGTAGTTTTTACATTAATATATGGTATAAGAATCTTTCCATTTACAGATGATAATCAGTTAAGTAAATATTTATGGAGATGTGCTAAAATTAATATTGATCTTTTATTCTACACATGGTATAAACATTTATACTACACAAATAGTTTTTTCATAAACATGGGATGCTAAGCATTTAGAATCTATGACCTTATGTAATCTATAAATCAATCTTGTCTTGGACCCTTCAATTTTAAAATTTTAACTAAATAAAAAGTATTGAAAAACTGTACACACATTTACAAATAGGTACAAGGAATTGAAATTAGATTGTTTAAAATAATAATAATCATAAATATTATAGGAAACACCTATTAAACAATTAATAACACATCCCAGTGTTACCTAACTACAAAGTGCTACTTCCTGTATTTCACTGTTGTCAAAACAAATATGTCCTTGATTGCTGATTTATTTGTTTTTCACACAAGTCAATCAAGTACTAGATAATGTCATGGTAGTATACAGAACCGAGTAAAAAAACTATTCACAGTCAACTCTAAAAGTCACTTTCAATTGTCCTTCTTTAGTAAATAAATGTCTGAGCTGTGGTATGTTTTTATTATTTATTATAATAGACTTAATTGTACCTACTCCAGTTAATAATATTGAAGCAACTACCAATTTATATGTGTTCCATATTCATCACAAGTTTTTATTTTTCACAGGCGTATGCCGCAGGATGTAACATAGTGATCTTGGCCTCTAACTTCGAAAGGGTACAGATAATTCCGGGAGCAATCCATGGTTATGTCCGCATTGGCTCGTTGGACTGCAGCACTGATACAGGGAAGATTGCTGCGTCTTATGGGGCCGAAGTGTGCATATTTGAACCAACACCGCTTATTCATACAGCTGCAACCACTCATGTAAGTGATTACCATACAATATTTTGTTACTGGAAGTTAAATGCTAGACTTTTACTGGTTGTGTTGAGAGAACTTTCATTTGTTTATACAAGTCATAACAAAGATCAATCAATCATTATAAATATATCTTTGCACTCACTAAATAATAATATATCTAATGCCAGGGTAATAACCTTAGCCAGCCTGAAAATACTAGCTGGGCCGGATCCCCAGAGCACACACAACATTTGTTTAAGATTCACTATACTATGTAATAATGGAACCAGTATGAAGTTCCTGCAAACATTCTGATAATATTACTGTAAAATTGATTAATATGATAAAAAGATGTCAGATTAAGAGGGATTATAGTAGCTCCTAGCATGCACTGTTATCACACAGATATTTACAACAATAACAGTTTAACTGGATGTATTTGATATGAACAAAAGTGAGTGCAGATTAAGAAGAACAAATAGGACCAGGAACTAAAAATAATACTGTTTGTTTTAAAACTGTTAAAAAGCGGGAATCCACTGAATGCGAAAAACCAATACCGTCAATATATGGTCGCTAGGCGATATATTATAGGCGATTCTCCAGCAGTGGAATGTCTTTCGGCTGAAATAATGATGCTACAAAACTTAAGTATGACAGTATGCTAAAATAATAAATCAACTTAATTTCAAATGCTAATATTTCATTGTCTCAGTGCCAGATGAACAGCAAAAAGAATTACTAGATAAAATATGTATGTACTACATATTCTGCTATGTACATAAATTTACTATCATTGTTTATACTAGCCGTCTACTACTGACAATAAGTTCATATGACATTTTAATTGATGTTGTTTAGTTATCACAGTCCAGTAAATAGTTATTATCCTTTTGAGGCTAACTAACCCTTGCATCTATAAATTACATATAATGTTTATATGTGGGTACTTTCTAAAGATCCCTCACAGTCTACAAAAATCGCCTCATGTGTGTAAAATTTACGAGGTTACTGTCAAAGCCATTTGGACGCATTTCAATTACCATTATTTGCAGTAACTGTATAAACAACATCAAATATTTGTCGCGTCTCACGAAATTCAAAAATAAAAGAGATTCATTAAATGACTCTTCAGATTAACGACGCATTGTCCGCACTCGAACTTAATGGCGCTTGCAATAATTACGTCATAGAGATCTGAGTTCGGACATTTGTCGAATGAAATAGGTTTTCAGATGTTTGTTACATAATAGGTCTCTGAACTTCGACGATTGCCGATGGCGCAGCGCCAATTGACCATAATATGAATGCAATTGGTAAATTTCTATCATATAAATTTGTATTCGCACTCGGATTCATTATTCAATTCAACGCGACATGTGACTGTTCAGGGCCTGGAGTACCGGTGGGTGCAAACCGGCAAGTTGGTGGCGGATGGACCGATCACCGCGCTGTCGTGGAATCTCGAGGGCACTCGGCTGCTAACTGGCGGCAAGATACTACAATTATGGCACCAAGCATCGCTCTATCAAGATGACAGCCAACGTAAGATATTGTTTTCCACCTATTTATCTTTCCGAGACGCTAAATTTATGTTTCAAGTAGTATTATCATTTTCCATGTAGATCTATATCTGTAAATCAGATATCGTGATTTAAGACGATCTCGAATTGTTTCTGACGCCAAGTGACTGCACCTACAAACAATTTTTCTATGCTAATACGGCAAAGTAACGATTTTAAGGCAGCAAAATTATAAACCACGCTATAATTCACTTTGATCGTATCGGAAGTGAAACTAATTTATAACAATGTTAAGGAACTGGAACTAGTGTTTAGCTATCGATTTATTAACACTAGAGTGCAGGGGCGTGTCAGTGTTTTGTTTCGTTGTTAGTTGACCTCATCAGTCAATTAACTGATACGGATTCATAGTGGTTATCTTAGCAGGTATTTACTCCATGCCATGTTTAGTGATTTTGTTTTGAAACCCTTTTGAGGGCAACGTAGAAAAGAAGTATGTGAGGATTACCTAATACCAACCTTCCTTAAATACATCACCTTTTATGTTAACCTTTTGAACGCCAGAGCATAAACGCATAGGCATACCCCCGACACCAAGCCACAAATTCACCGTATTTTTTGTCACATATTTGTGACGTTTGGCGTAAAGGGTAAGCTTTCGTTTGTCACATTTTTATGACAATGGCGTTCAAAAAGTTTAAAAAAAGCCAGGCTTCAGATCATTGCCAGATTGCTGCAGATTATTTTGTGTAGTGTCTTCTACCTCCTATTGAATGGCCTAATTTGTGTCCCATTTCTGGGCAAAGGCTTCCCCTTTTTCCTTCCATACCATTCTATCTTGTGCGATCTCTGGCCAAGTTTAGCCCGCAAACGAAATCAGAGTCATCACACCACCTTCCGTCCTCCGCCTTCGTCTACCTCCTATCGCCTAAAACTATCCGTTTCTTGTTTCCAGCGAGTTCAGGAGTGACATTCCAGATAGGTGGTGACAAAGATGACAAACCGAAGCAGGCCGAAGAAGACGAGCCCGTGAGTACAACGCAGATTGTGATACGCTCAGATAAGATAAACACTAACAATATACTCCACCATCCGCCGTTATCATTGTTTTGTTTATCTATTATGGTCTATAACAACTATATTTAGTATGAATAAAATGATCAATTAGACGTAACAACAGTTTTATAGTAGACTGGTTTTATAATTGAAATTATTTTCCCACTTATATACACACAGTACTTAAACGTTTTAATAGGTACACTAAATTGACGAAATCGTTACGAAAATCACACTAGTAGATGTTCATTTATAAATGAGTTTTCCGGACTTGTTCTGCATATTAAACTTCGCAAAGTAAGACTATACTTGTTTGCGTTCCACTTAAATGCTCTCATTTCGGTGACCGCAATATTTCTATAGCTGTTACGTGATGTATTCAGCAGCTAGAATCTGATCTAAGTTTCGCATTTCACTTAACTTATCTTCAAGGGACTCGTGTCGTGCTATCAAATGCTTTGACAATTTCCTATCAATTTCTGTAATCTATCTTGATGTTATTTACTTGTTTGATAGCACTAATTATTGTTACGTAATTGCAATCAATCAAAGTCAAAATAATAATAGTTTTATTTTATTTTTAGTCTTGATTTGCGGTTTGGCAGGTGTAATAAAACGTTTCATGAGATAGTGATTTATGATTATAACCTATTTCGGTTTTATGGTTGTATTATTTCGGGCACGAAAAATTCTGTCAATTCCAGCTTCCGTAGGTATCTAGTTCTCGGTTCCATTTATGAACACTTGTGCCCTTTAATTAACAAGGCCTAATATCAAAGATAATCTGAATTACACGACTAGTTGTGGCCCTGTTTTGGCCACATTTGAACGTTTATAGTACAGACGCCAGCACATCAAGCTACAACAGTCTGTCAAATTTCTCTAATAGATTTTCAACTTTATCGCTTAAGCATTAGGTTCAAGGTTGATTGGGAAAATTTGACAGTTTCGGGTAGCTTGATGTGCTGGCGCCTGTACATACCTTTTTTTTTCTAACCTATATTGTCCCACTGCTGGACAAAAATCTCCCTCATTGCTTTCCAACGCTGTTTGTGTTTTGCCATCTCCGGCCTATCCGTCAGGAACGAGTCTAAATCGTAACGCCTGCGTTTCTCTGGCCTGCCTCGGCTACGACGCCCGTCCTCTGGCACCATAGTTTCGTAAAACAAAAGATGACCTGGTAGAACACATTTGTACAATACATTATTGTACTGGTTAGATATCTACATTTATTTATCGAACATTATGATCTCGAATAATGCGTTTTAATGATAATAAGTAAAAGTTAAAGAAAGTCCAGGTATTCACGTCGCAAGTTCTAATAAAATATGTAATTTCTTTTTGAAATTCCTTGTATGGTGTACACTAGAGAATATTTTTATTCTATTATTTTTCTACTGTATAATTCATTTTACATGTGTTCTTCAATTGTCTAGGGATGGATATGCGTGTGGCAATGTCACACGGCGACTCCGGCGCATCACCTCGCGTTCTCTCCGGACGGCGTCTTGTTCGCCACATCTGGCATCAACGACCGGCTCGTCAAAATCTGGTACCAGAACAAAGGTAATAAACAAATATTTATTTATAGTACTGGCAGTAATCATAGCACATGAAGATTTATGATAGAGAAGGTCACAGAGATACGGATGACAGAGAAGATGCACTAAAGAGCGGCCAAGTGCTAGCCGGACACTCACACGACGGGTTCCGAACCATAAACCGAAAAAAAAACACGTTTATTGTTCCCCCTTTAATTTTTATTCTTATTATTTGTTGTTATAGCGGCAATAGACTCAACTGAGCTGTCTACCTATTACGGTTCTCGAGATACAGCCCGCTGACAGACAGACGGACGGACAGTGGAGGCTTAGTAATAGGGTTCCGTTGGTTACCCTTTGGATACGGAAACCTAAAAAGCCTGATTAAATGTCACAGACAATTCCTGGCCGCAAAAATTGCACATTAAGCATTTTTTACAAAACAATCTAACCTTAAGATTAGTTTATAATACTGATGAGCAACTTCTCGCAAAGTGACCTAAGTGAACCCTTTCACCCCTGAAAGATTACCATTGAATTAAATGTCACCCTGTATTTCTAAAAATCGATGTGTAAATTTCGCGGCCCGGTATTAGTTTAGTGGTAGTGTGACATTAAAACAGGTGCGGATTTGATATTTTAATTGATTAACATCAAAGATTATAATATCAGAATCTAATTGTAACTCAACACTTCTATTTAATAATATGTTTTATCAACAATCTATGCTAATTTTTTTACTAATAAGTTGATATTTAAAAACAATGGAAGGTGAACTCTAAAACGAGTGGCTGATAAGAAACAAAAACCGGATTTGGCTTCTTTGTAAAAATAGATGCTCACGTAAGAAGGTGTATTTGATAAGGGGATATCCCTACAAACAAAAGTATGCTCTTTCAACAGTAATCGGCTTTGAATATCATGATGCGTTTTAAGATTTTCATAGTCGCTCCAACAAAGTAGGCAAATAACATGTTCAATTATTGTCTGTTTGTTTACGTTTTTAGTTCGTAACAGACTTACGAACAAACAGTATTACGTGTGTAAGTACTGTGGACATACTTTTTATCCCGGTAAAATGCGCGGTCGTTGCAGGATAGGACACGGATGCGCGTGCAAAGCCGTGAGCAAAAGTTAGTATGTATAAAATAAAATATATGCAATATTTGACAAATATTGTTAATCTGATGTAGTTAACGCAACCGGTAACGGCACGTAGATGTTATAAAGCGAGATAATATCATTAACCTTAAATAAAATGCAGATAACCCATCTAATTGAAACCGTGAAGATGGCTTAGCTAAACCAACCTGTATTCCACTAACAGTTAAATGGTTGGAATGTCGCCTAATTTGTAAAACTAGTTTATACTCATTAGTCGTAGTAATTTCAGCGTATGACATTGAAATGACGCGATAATTGTAGAACCAATCTTCGGCGGAGGAATGGCAGTGACATCATTTTCTATTGCTAAATGAACAATACAGTATGAATTGATGTGTTTTTGTAGTAAAATTGGACACACTAAGCTTAATACGGTTGAGCTGGAACATTGCTGGCTATTGTACCTTTTTTTTAGATAAGTATACAGCCAAACGGTGTGTAAAAGTCTTGGGATTAGTACTTCGTGTAAATAAATAGTTTTTTTTTTAACATAACATAGCAACATTAAAACTCACACACACAAACCGCCAGACCCGGAATAACCATCTGTAGGCCATACAATTTTTTTTTTCCGTGCGGGAATCGAAGCCGTGACACCCAGCAAATAGTTTCGGATTGCCGCGAAATAAAATACATTTGTTTATTGTTAGTACCTACTTCGTATTATGGACACACCCAAAACCAAGATGTCTAAAAGGCCATGCAGTTAGGTGTTTGCCTTGCAAACTAATTCATGTGCTATATCTATTGTTGCGATGCGTATATCTCACTTATAAATCTCACTTGGACTACTTGATTGAGGTCTGGGGAACTGCTGCCAAATCAAACCTAAAAATACTCCAAATTGCCCAAAATAGAATAATCAAAACACTATTTAGGTATAGCTATTTAACTCCTACTGAAAAAATATACGAAGAAACACAACTTATGAATCTCCATCAAATGTATAAGTACAACACATGCATACTCGTAAGAAAAATTCTAACTAAAGATATACAGTCTCAGATAATATTTACAAAAAGGGCACAAACTTATAAAATTTTAACGAGACAAGCTAATGACATCTGTTTAACCCAGCCTAGGACTAAATATGGAAAGAGGAATATTATGTATGAAGGGGCCAATTTCTATAACAAACTACCTAAAGACATAAAAGAAGTCAAATCGTCATACGTTTACAAGAAAAGTTTAAAAAAATATATTTTAAAAGACCTTTCCCTGCCTTTTAATTAATCAAAAAATAATAATCATAGTTATACACGAAAAAAAAAATAAAAAAAAAATAATAATAATAAAAGAAAAAATAATAATTTTAGAACATGAATATGCGTACCAAATTAAATTTGAAATACAAAAAAAAACAAATATAATCAAAAATAAATACCCCACAATAACAGAAATAAATAAATATGTACAAATATTGACCTAAAACACTAATAATCGCTTATGTTCTGCACTGTGTCGTAGGCCTTAGTAAACACGCAACATCTATTAACTTGCACCCTACCCTCATCGCTCAAAAACTGTTGTCCTGTCTATTGTGTAACCTACCTTTTTCTGATTTGTTTATTTTACATTTATACTGCTAAAACGATGTATTTTTGATCGAAGTATTGTTATAATGTTTAGTTTTAAGTTACCTACATATTTGTTTTTGTTTTTATCTACGCTTACTGGCAAATAACATTTTTTCTAAATTTATTTATGTTTTCTCTATAAGTGAATTTGTAATTCTTTTGAAAAAATAAATATCTTTAACCGTATATCAGGTTAAAATATGTCTTCTTAGGCGAAGAGAGGTATACTAGGATTCCTGGAAAAACTATCCTTACATATTTCAAATCTATGTTAACCATGTGTCAGTACTTCAACCAGTACTCTACATGGAGCAACTGCCTCCACAACACAGCTGTAAAACTAAGCAGTATCGTTTCGTTTGTTTCAGTACTTGCGCAGGCGCATAATGATCACTCTCCACCCGAGCTGAACTATACGTTCATTTACGTGGCTCATCCCCGCGCTGTTACACACCTGTCATGGCGGAAGACTAGCAAATACATGCCTAAGTAAGTAATCATTTATACTTATACAGTTTCATTTATTTACCAAATAAATTGAAGAATAAAAAGGGTAGGCAACACGCCTGTGATGCCTAATATAGATGTTCAAAACCAGCGATTGCCGTTTACGTAGGCTGCGAGTTTATGTTACGTCGTGGCATACAAAAGGATTTTTGTTTTATAATGATTGCTGGCTACATAGAAATAATCCCTCAAATCACTTTTTAATGTATACTTAAATTACGCAGACAAAACGCAGGCACTACCCACAACTTTGATCTACCTCTCAGTTGGCCTAAAGAAGTATTAAGCCTTTATTATAACGGGCGGCTTGGGAGCCTTTGCCGGTCAAAGAAACTGCGTATACGTACCTACAGTACATGATGATAAATTTAACAATTTCCTTCATTCTCCAGGGGCAGCGTCGGCAACGTGCTCGTGACGTCATGCGTGGACAACATCTGCCGCGTGTGGGCGGAGACGTTGCTGCCGGAGGACGAGTGGGGGGGCGGCTGCGTGACGTCACACTCGCGCTCGCCGCCGCGCCGCCAGCGCGCCACGCACCGACACAAGCATCGGTTCATGCAGCGCTTGAAGCATATGAAGTAGGTCTCACTAAATCTCTAGGGTTTAACTTACACCTTCCTCCTTTTCCCTTCCATCTCATAACTATTTTCAAACTAATACTTAAACACGTTTCTGAAATTAACAGGTTCACTGTCCGCACAGCAGACATAATGTTCATGGGACTATGAACTGGTTAAACAAGATTGACTCACTTAGATTCAGAAGAAACCTCGGTACGACTGGCGAAGTCCTAATCGGTCGGTCTGTTCGATTACCCCGACTAGAAGCAACATTATAATGACCTACAAATCCCATCGTTTCAAATTTGTCTGTTTGGGCTAGTGAGATTTGACCTACGATGCAAACTAAAATGTAATAGAAACAACAATATTTATACGTCTAAATAATCAATAATTTCACTACCCAATGAAACACCGCAATGTCAACAAAAATGCAATGAATGTCGTCTCATATTATATCAACAGCCTTGACTGTAAACTTTCCTTTATGATTCACGTGTTGCAGACATTTATGATCGACACGCTTGAACAATTTCAGCGCAACACGCGATCTTAGCATAAATTTAACTAAAGATTGTGAACAGTATAAAATAGCCAAAAGAAGAAAACACTGCATATCTCGAGAATGCCTAGTCAAGTAGTCGTAGATTAAGGTCCAATTTCTGAATTTTGAGGCTTTTTTTTGGATGGAAATCATCAAATGACTCCTTCCGCTCGGGGTGGCGCGGAAGGGAGTGTCGGACTCTTACTGACTAAAAGGCCGCGGTGATTTTCGAACAAATTCCGCAATAATTCTCAATTACGAGTCTGGAATCCAAATCCTGAAATCAATGGTCAAGGTTATTATTATTATCATACATGAGTTCAAAGTTTACATAGTATCATAGCTCCAATAGTCATCTGGGACCCAAAGATCTTGTCGTTTAATAAACAGACACTGACCCACAGTTGGTAAAAGGCCTCCAACATATTCTTCCAGATTTCCTTGTCCCGAGCCAACTCGAACTAGCTCTTACGGTACGCCTTTAGGTCTCCTGGTCACCCATCGTATGTAGGCTTTTGCCTAGTGGTCACTTTGGATGCGGCTGAAGATAAAAGAGCGGATTATTATACCAGTGTAAAACATGGTGTCTTTTTTTTTTAAGAATGGAGGTGGAGCGGAACGGCGTGTCAGACTCTTACTGACTAAAACCCATCCGTGTTCCTTCTAAAGCCCTTTGCGTTCCAGGGCCGCGGTGACTCTTTGAACAAATTCCGCAACCCTGGCAGAAAACATGGTGTCTTGCAATTGATATTTAATTGTTCCAGGACATGTTTCCACATCAGACGAACAGCGCAGTCGTCCAAGCAGCCCGGCGCGCCCATTCCCACGTTGCCTTCAACTTACAGCGCCCACGACTTCCACAATCCTTTCCATGCCTCTTCTTATACTGGAGGTAAGCATTCTGCAGTTTTTTATTCTTAAATGTCACTCAACCTTAAAAGCGTTTATGCCGTACGGTATTCTGCGCTATTTACGGATAAAGAAAGCAATTATAAGATTCTGTAGAAAGTATAAGAAAAATCACTCTCCTGCTCTTTAAACTCGTTTTCAAATCCATAGTAGTAACGTCAACTATTTTGTGAGACTAGTAGTCGTGCGTAATAATTTCCAAGATAAGTACTTCCTAGTTTGTATGAAATATCATGAGGGTTAAACGCTCAGACATTATTTGGCCGTTAAGATGACATAAATTAAAAAGCGTTAGGCTATAAATGGCGATGAAAAACTAAGCCGCGGTATTCGGCAGACTCTTTTAGCTGATGCTCTGCACAATGTAATACATAGTTTGAGATGCCATTTATAATATGTTTAAATGTTTTAACTCGAATTATAAAGGTCTTATCAGATTGAAGTCGGGGACTGAAAATATATTGAGTGTGTTAAGCTTTTAGCTTAGAGTTCCAATAATGTTTAATAAACAAAACCTTTTAACAGCTCAATCACGGACAGCACTAGACGTTATAAATGTAATATGCATGAAGACTTATAGTAAAATCGTTTATCGACTGTGTTAAAGAGAAACTTCATTTTTATTGGCAGTAAATATTTTATGGGTCGTATATTCTTAATAACACGGAGTTTACTACTCCATACCATCGTGATTCAATCATATATGATGGAGGGCTTTTAGTAGAGAAATCTAATGTTAATATGTTCTAGATAAAATAGTGCACAGATTTTGTTTCCAATGATATTTAGCGTATTAGAGTTTCACACTTTCACCAAATTCTTCCAAAATCGCATGATGTTCAAGAGTTCGCGATCTACTGCTCAACTTGGGTATGGGCTTGATCTGCAAATCTCAGCATTTGAATTCAGATTTATTTAAAATAATCAGAATGAAAGGAACACAATTACGCTGATCTGTATTAAATTGAAAAACACAAAGAAATGGCGTAAAGTTATAATTTATGATCCTTAGAAGTAGCCTGGTGTTTGGATTACAGCCTGGTAAATGCCTGGCCCTTATTGCATGGGGCTTATGAGCTTACATGGCAAAATGCGTATACACTTTACACCGACTTCCTCAAGGATTTCAAGGTTATATGATATTTTTAAGTGCCTAATACAAATTTCAACTCCCAGGTCTTCATTTCCACCTGGCAGCTTCAATAAACGCGGAGACAGATATTCCTCTGGTGCCATCACTGGCCGGAGGTGGCCGCTTCATCCTGCACTGGTTGCACAACAAAGAGATGCACTTCACCAGCCAGGCTGAAGCTATACTGCACGATCTTACTAAAAAAGTAAGTACATTTATGTAAAAATCTTTTTCTAACGAACTTTAATGTACTAAACGTTTATATCACTTGTCAATACATATGTAATGAGCACAAACACGATGGTGTTAACTTGTTGCTTGCCTTTAAGTCAAGAGTGAATAGGTTACTTCTAGGCAAGCGTGTTGCACCGTCGACCACACATCGCTTTCTATTAGGTGAGATAGTGGTCAAACACAAGCCTATCAAAAAAACGAGCGAGTCTTACAGTAGTCGCATAGGATGTGTAACATCTGACGTCTCACCTTCGTAAAAAGCAGCATTGACATTAAAAGTACCAACTGACAGCCAACTCGACCACTGCGCGCGCTCATTGGTCAAATGAAATAGCGCGCGCTTTCTCGGCTTCCTGTTACACACTTCCGTCCCATTTCAAGAAATCACTCCCACAGATTGCAGGTAAGCGAGAGGAAAGATGTTACACATCAATAATAAAAAAGCTTTTGTGTTATTAAAATTCTTGCCAAATCCGATCAGGGCTAGAGCTGTTTAAACTTTTGAGCTATCTGAAATCTTAACCAACTGCATTTGTTTAGTAACAAAGTAGTAGTTTAATTAATCTTGTCTTTACTTTCTTTTTAAAGATTTTAGATAAAGAAGAAACAGACGAGGGCGGATCAGGTTCGGATCACACCGCACATCCGGATGGAGAGCATGAAAGTAAGTGTGTCCCCAATACTATTCTAGAATCGTAATTGGTATACTTTTATTCAGAAATATCTGTGGACTAAGGGGTATGACATTGGTAATGTTCGTAAATCGGCATTGAAATATGATTTTTTAAGTTACAACATAAGGCACAAATTTGCGTAACGTGAAATTCATCATCAAAAAAAGCAAAACTCCTCCAATGTGTATGTTGCTATACTGCGATATTAGAATGCCAGTCCACAGATATTATAAAGTTTATATAAAAATGCTGAACAATATATACTGTTACAACCTTCGATAAAGATGCTTCCATCAGTTTAATATGCGTATCAGCTTATTTGAATAAATGTGCCAATTAAAGTAAAAGTAATTTGAAGCCTTATAATAACCGTCGTAAAATGTATTTTCGTCTGTATAACCATTTAATTCTCATTTAGAAACTGTATACTGTACCTATTGATATCAAAACATAATAATTATTTTGAGAGTCAAACCTTAAATAGTCTTTATTATATTACGCTTTTAAGTATAATGTTCAGTAAATTTCGCTTATTTATAAGCCTTATTGCTTACTTTATTTCACGCTGCCGTATAGAAAATAGACGTCCAAGTCATCATTTAACTAAAATGCAATCCGAGGATAACAGCAATAGTGATGAGCAACCAGGTAACTGAATATTCATGCTGCATGCTTTATTCGTGTGTAGTACATAATATAAAAGCATAGTGTGGAGATCGTGAATACAGGATATAGAAAGGCTAGAGCCTTTTTACTTCGTCCTATCTTATTATGAACGTGAATGCAGTCAGGTTCCGTTGCGAAGCATGAACGATAGCAATTTCCCTAATGTTGATATCATAATGTATAGCTCTGTCTCACTCTCTCACTAGAGAAATAATGGCATAGTTACTTCATAACACAGCCCCGCATAATATTGTGTAAAGTAAATCGCAACAAAAACAATTGACGATCAACCTTCAATATCCAATGACAAAAAAAAACTTCCATTTGAAAAAGTCATAGTTAAGCAGCTTTTATAATTGTTTTATTTCTTAATCTATATATATAAATGGATCCCTATTTCCCTTGGTCATGGCATTACGCGTGAACGGTTGGACAATTTCACTAATTCTTTGTTTTTTTGTTGTATAATTTTATTGTCAGGAGAAGGTTCTTATGAAAGAAAATTAAAAAAAAATATATACTTCCGGGCGAAGCCGGGCCGGGCCACTAGTTTTAAAATATTTTTTAACCTCCTATTTGGCTGAATTATGTAAGGAAATCTATTGTCAATTTGCCTGAACTGTCAATCTAAGTAATCTTTTCATGAATTCTCGACATGTTATTAACAAGTGTTGTAACAGCCTGCCAGTGTCATGGATTAATGTTGTAAGGTATATTGTTTCTCTCTCAATATTGTATGTTACAATGACATAGGAAAACTTTGTATTCAAATTACCGTTTCATACAAATCTGAACATGAACTTCGCATGAAACGCTTAACCGTGTTTAACTTGTGTAAACTCCGCTCCCTATGAAAAGTCCTCTCTAAAGATCTCAGCATCAGTTTTGTGACGTGGAACTGTGGAAGTAGCAATGTTTTGGGCCACTCAAATCTGAGAAAATGTCGTGCCAGCGACACAAAGATAAATCATCAAAGTTTAACGAACATACCTCTAATCTTCATCCTCTCATTCAGGTAGCGGAAACCACAGCCACCCGAGTCTATCAAACACGACGTCTATAAACTCAATAGCCACTGACGTCACTTGTACGCACCTCCCCGATTCGCTGGACGCCAAGATAGAATCGTTACTGCGCGACTGGCATCAGAGTCCAGATCTACTGTTCTCTATACACCCTGTTGATGGCAGCTTTCTTATATGGTGAGTTTAGCAGACGATGTTATGTTTCGATAAATTTGGTCTGGAAAATTAAAATATCAACATTGTCGGGGACCTGCACAGAAGTAGAATTTGCTCGAAACCAAAATTTGACATTATTTTAGCGCAACAAAGTTCGCACGCACTCACGTTTAAAAGTCTTGTCGTAAACTCCCAGGTGTTGCTACTTGTGGCACCTGTTTCATATTGACTTTTGACCTTTACATCTTAGCTGTATATTTAGAAAATCTAAATTCTGAGTTACTTTCTTCTCACAGGGTGTGCGAATGGTTAGACGAGTTACAAGCGGGCGCAATCCGACAAGCACAAGTATCGTTCTCGGCGCGGATACCCTCCGCCTTCCCGCTGGGCGACGCTACCACCATGTGCACGCCGGCCGCGCTGTACCATGCGGCTGCGCAGCCGCTGTACGTGCGGCACAGGACCAAGCCCGTCATGCCACGTAAGTGTAGTGTATGTTGAGTACAGTGTCCTTCCCGCTGGGCGACGACACCACCCTGTGCAAGCAGCCAGCTATTCAGCCACGGGGGCAGTCACAATGCAGACTCAATCAGAGTACAGAGAAGTGATTACAACGCACAAGAGTCTCTCAATTTTCCAAACACAAGTGCACTCTCTGCTCATCTCTACATGTGATGGCATGCAAACCAACTACAGAGCAATAACGCTCAGGACAACGAAAAAAATAAAGATTGCTGATATTATTCAGATTTTTAAAGCATTATATTTTAAACACGATATACAAAGCCCTAAATTTGATTGCTAAAAGATAAAAATATTTGTTAAACAGTGGGACCACAAGCGCCGGAAGCAGTGACGACGCCGTTAGCGAGTGTACAGGAGGAGAAGGAAGAGAACGAGTGGCCTCAGGGTGAAGGGGGCGAACATAAAGAGAATCAGGAGAACGGTACGAAATTACCTCAGCATTTATGTAAAGACATGAAATACTGACTTTTTTCTTTTGATGTGAAACATATATAGCCGCGGGTAAAACCGATTGTTGGCGTGGCGACGCATGCCGATGCATATGTATATACAGTCTATATGTATTTTTTTCATTATGCCACATTTAGTTTAGCTGTCGTAATCTGTTCTTTTATGCATATTACATAATTTCGATGTTTCACATCTGCCAGGCGTCCCGTGACGGCTCACAATTTTTTTCTAAACATAGGTACCTATCTTTTCTGAAAGTATCCTAATCTAAAACTGTTGATTGTCAGTCTAATTAATTATTTATTAATTATTAAATTAAATTATTTAATTAATTATTTATCAACTATTAATAATTTAATAATTAAATTATTAATAGTTGCAGTTATGATAGCCATAAACCATTGAACTCATTTGTGCATGCACCTGTAACTATTACAAATAAAATGTTCTACCGACATTACTATTTTTGTATTTTTTTTGTTGTTATGTAGGAAATCGAGAAGAAAACAACAATGATATGCAACGTAAAACAAGCATAGCGACAGAAGACCTGGGAGAGAATCCGGAAGGGGATGTGTTGGACTCGGCGCCTGTCATATCTATGGTCACAAACCATACAAATGGAACCTTGAACCTCTGGCAGCTGACCTTCGATGATAAGTCCAAGTTTTCTCAGGTAAGGAACCTATACTGATATTACAAATGCGAAAGTAACTCTTGTCAGTCTATCTGTCTGTGTGTTACCATTTCACGTCCGAACGCCTTAACGGTTTTGGATGAAACTTGGCAAACAAGTAGATTATGTCCTGGATTAGGACATCAAACTTTCTACCCTGGGAGAATCTTCCTTTGGGATTATTTCCCACTTTCACACGGGCGCAGGTGCTGCAAGCAAGTAAATAAATAAAGAAATGATGATCCATTCTTCTGTCGCATTAATTCTTCCTGGCTGTTTCGTAATGTCCTGATAAGCAAATTATTCTAAGTAAACCCTTCCAATGGACTTGTAGAAGATTTCCCACTAGACAAATCAACAGGAAGTTTCCGGAACTGGCAAATTGTAATATTAAAAAAATGGGAGTGGTGAGAGTGAGTGTGATGTAATGTGTGTATGTCACACCAAAAAGTAAAATATGCAGGTTGTGTGTCCTCCTAATAAAAAAAGTAAATTAATAGAAAATATTCGGGCGCCGTGGAGGTAGCACACAGTATATAAAAAAAAAAATAAAGATTACCGGAAAAGTTGAGCGGAAGAGTCAGACCTTTAATCTGCCGGTGGGAGGCTAAATGAGAATAAAAAAAAAAAACTATTATTTTGTCCTTTCTCTATTTAATGGCCCGTAGCTCCACAGTAATACACCATATTTTACTAAATAAACCTTATCTAGACTAACATTTCTAGGTTAATGGTGGTGTTAAGGAAAGTGTGATATTATTGCATCTTTGTCTATTGATGTAGGTATTAATAAAAAAATAATGGAAAATTCCTACCAGATTGCTGGCTTTTAAAATAAGTTTAACTTAAACAACTGGAAGCGATGAGTTATGAAGGAGTCCCCGTTGCCAAAATGGTCCAAAGAAAAAGTATTTTCAGCAACAAAATCCAAATTTAGAAATAAAGGAAAGAGAAAAAAAAAAAAAAAAAAAAAACGCCGAATCATTAGGCTGGAACAAAAATGAAAAGGTTAAATACACCGGAGACGTTAATATTCAAACACGTGGACGCGTGTGACTTTTCGACAAAAACTTACCGTTTTTCTTCCCTTTCAAATGGAAATCAATGCATGTGCGCTAACGCAATAACAATATAGCGTGCGATAATCACCGTACAGAGACAGAATATCTGAAAACAAAATTCAAACTTGATAAGAATCCTATTCGAAATCGAGACTGACATTATGTCCAGAGGAATTTTATCTTACCGAAAATTGAGGGCAATCCTTCTCACTTCATCGTCCTGTGTTGAAATATTTATCAATATGCCATTATTAGGCTGTAATTATCCGAGATTACTACGGATTTTTGAAAATATCGACGACAGTGAAAATTAGGTTTCTGTCATCTTTGAATAAGGATCGTAAAGTGTCAGGCGCAGCAGCTACCACAGATCACAAACCGGAACAAAGTGTCGTTCGGAAATCGACTACAACCACAAACGTAGATTAACTATAACCGTGTGTTGTATAGAAATCGCCTAAAATACCAAATCGCATGTGACGAGATTTAAAACTCGTTACATTACATCCCTCCCCGAAAAAATAAAAGAAAGCAATTTCTTTTATGCTAAAAAAACAAAAGAGAAAGGCAAAAGCTTTTTCAAAAAATGAAAGAAAATAAAATTCCAAAACCAATTAACAAAAAAAGGTTAAGATAATAAGACTGCAAGGAGACCGCCAAGTCTATTATCAACAAACCAGATTAAAATGCAATCATGGAATGTCGCAAGAGTATAATTTCTTAAAATAAGATGCATAAAAAAAAAACAAAAGTAAAGTTAAGACACAAGCATAACCGACCTAAAATACAAAAAGAACCAACATGAGTGCAGTTAGGCTCCTTCGCCACTGACTAGCAAGTTAAATCCAAGAAATATTATAGGTGCAGCTAGAAATAATCGTCGCTGACCAAAAAATATAAAACTACAAAAAATATATACCAATTTGAGTACGGTTAGGCACCATCGCCACCGACTAACAAGTGTAAAGCAACAAAAAACATTAAGTTGAGTACAGTTAGGCGCAATTGCCGCTGTCTAACAAGAATAAAGTCAAAAAAAATTGTCTATATGAGTACAGTTAGGCACCATCGCCACTGACTAGCGAGAACAAATTATAACCGTGTGACACAGTTTTAAACCATCACATCTCTAAGGATGTAAAAATATAAAGAAGAATGTTGTGATCGGCATAACTCCACCAATTTCCCGAGCACAAACACCTTCGAAAATAAATGCATATTGTGATCGGCACAACTCCACCAACCTCCCGAGCACAATAGCAAAAAAGGATGCATATTGTGATCGGCACAACTCCACCAATCTCCCGAGCACAATAGCAAAAAAAGAATGCATACTGTGATCGGCTCAACTCCACCAACTTTTCGAGCACAGCAGCAAAAAAAACACGAAATCAAGGAAAAAATATGCACCGAGATCCGTAAAAAAATATAGGAAAATGTCTACAAGTGAGAACAAAACCACAAGTATCGAAATCCCTAAAAGGTATAAAAATACAGAAAACCAACCCAAAAGCAAGAGCTAGCAGTTCTGCAAAAAAAAACAGAAACACAATAAATCTATACTATTTCAACAAAGGGAAACAGTACGATCCGCGTAACTTAAAAATAAATAAAGATTTTGCTTCCTAACACAATAATCGAAGTTAGGGGCAAATCCTATGAATAAAAATAATACAATACCTAACGTGTATAAAAGTAGGTAGGTACCTATACAAGAATTGTATACAAGAATGTATAAAAATTGTATACAAGACTGTATATAAAAAAGTTTTAAAATATAAGATCTTTCGATATGAGAAACGTATGTGTGTGTGTAGAAAAGTTATTAAAATATCCTAAGTTATATTTTAGAAAGTTAAGAAATTGACTTCAATAAATTTATACGAAGTTACCTAACATACATCTTCACTCAAAACCCTATAAACCTATCATCCATCCCAACATACATCACACTATCATAAGGGTCCTTCAAACAAAAATATCAAAATCAAGACTAACACTTGGAAACCAAATTAAAATTTAATTATATCTTTAACATGATAACGACCAGAAGTACCCTTATTAAGGTCTTTCAGAACATAAACGTTATCAGAAATCTTTTCTATAATTTTACATTTAATAAACTTAGGAGCAAGTTTTGCCGAAAAATAAGAAGGTGCATGAGATTGAACGAAGCTCCTTCTCCACACAACATCACCCACATCAAAAGAAATGACTTTACGACCCTTATTATAATAGCGAGCATTACGCTGATAAGCTTTTAATAAATGAGTTTGAACTTTAACAAAAATATCACTAAGTGAATTAAGAGAATCAGCATAGTGATTTCTATTGGAAACTTCCAATTCACTTAAGTTATCAATAGAGTTACTTAAACGATGTAAAGAAGCATCAAAAATAAGTTCCCTACCAAACATCAAAAAATTAGGTGTGAAATCTGTAGCAAGATTGACACTATTATTCAAAGCTAATTGAACATGAGGTAAATATTTAGACCAAGTCCTATGATCATCCTTAACAAAACAAGCTATGCAAGTTTCAACAGTTTTGTTATATCTCTCAACAGGATTGTTTTGAGGGGTGTACAAAGTATTATAAAATATTTTAGTAATATTAAAACCTTTCATAAATTCTACGAAATGTTTAGAAGTAAATTGTGTACCATTATCACAAACAATTATCTTGGGACAACCAAATTTAAGAAATATTTCTTTTTCAAAAAGTTTATTTATTACCCTAGTAGTAGCATTTATCATAGGAAAAATCCAGCAGTATTTAGTGAAAACATCAACAACCGAGAGAATATATTTATGTCCAGAATAAGTTTTAGGTAATATACCTATAATATCCACTGAAAGCATCAACAAAGGTCGATCGACTTTTTTAGGGTTAACCATAATACCAAAAGGAGGATGAGTGGTATGTTTATAAGCTTTACAAGTATCACAAGATAGAATATATTTTTGAATATCATTAAACATTCCTTTCCAAAAATAGTGTTGTTTTAATTTGTTTAAAGTTTTGTGAATGCCAAGATGACCAGAATTAATATCATCATGATTAGAACGAATTGTATCTAAAATATGTTCTTTAGGAATAACTATTTTCCAATTAAGCCGACTATTAGGGTCGAACTTACTTTTACAAAATTTATATAAAGTTTTATTTTCTACTCTAAAGTTTTTATATCTGCAAGGAGATTTCTGACAGTTAATAAATACTTTTTTATACCAAGGATCATAAATATCTTCATCAGGTAAGACTAAATTATTCTGAGAAATTCCTATAGCGGCAACTTCTATACGCGATAGAGCATCTGGGACTAAATGTAAAGATCCTTTTTTATGAACTATATCAAAAGTAAATTGAGAAATTCTAGCAGCCCAACGTGCTAAACGTCCACTAGGGTTACTAAGACCTAAAAGCCACTTTAAACTAGCATGATCAGTTATTACGGTAAATTTCATTCCTTCAATATAAGGTCTGAAATGTTCTATTGAAGCTAAAATAGCTAGTAATTCACGTTCCGTGGTACTATAATTGCGTTCACATTTATTGAGTGATCTAGAATAGAACGCAATAGGATGTTGATCTCCATTATCATCCTCTTGACTCAAAACACTACCAATACCAACAGAACTGGCATCACAATGTAAAAAGAAAGGTTTTTCAAAATTAGGGCATTGCAAAACAGGAGCAGTAATTAAACTTTGTTTCAACTCATCAAATGCATTCTCAGCCTCATTGTTCCAACTAAGTGATTTTTTAGAATTTTTACTGCCAGCTGTTAATTTAGTTAGAGGAGAAGCAATATCAGCAAATTTACAAATGAACCTACGATAATATGAACATAAACCAAGAAAACTACGAAGTTGTTTAACGGATTCAGGACGTGGAAAACTTTTAATTGTATCTAATTTAGAAGGATCAGTATGCAAACCATTACTATCAACTATATAACCAAGATAACGAAGTCTATCTTTACAAAAATTACACTTTTTCAAATTAACTGTCAATCCAGCATCTTTCAGTATCTTATAAATTTTGTGTAAATACTCTATATGTAAATTAAAATCTGAGTTTACACAAATTAAATCGTCTAAATAACAAAACACCGTATTATCGAATTCAGGACCAAAAAGTTTATCAACAAGTCTCTGCAACTCAGCCGGTGCATTAGTGAGACCGAATGGCATACGAACAAATTCGAAAAGTCCTTTTCCCGGGACTACAAAAGCAGTCTTTTCTCGAGAAGATTCTTCGAGAGCAATTTGCAAAAATGCTTTAGAAAGGTCAATTGTGCTAATATATTTAGCTCCCCCAAGGTTATCTAATATTCTAGAGGTATAAGGAAGAGGGTAAGAATCCTTTATAGTTACTGAATTTAAACGTCTTGAATCTAAACATAATCTAGTACTACCATCCCTCTTTTCTACAGCTAAGACAGGTGAACACCAAGGTGATTTAGAAGGTTGAATGATACCTTCTTTTAATAAAACTTCCACTTCATCAAAAAGTTCCTTCTGCTTTGCAGGACTTAAAGGCCAATATCTTTGCTTAAAAGGTTCACTAGTAACATTAATTTTATGTTGAACGAGATGAGTAAGACCTAAGCCTTTCTTTTCATAGGAAATATTTTCAAAAAGTGAAACTGTATCATTTAATCTTTGTTTCTCAGAAGGAGAAAGATCACTAGCAGAAGTGACTGTACAAACTTGAACTTTATAACTTTGAACATAAGTTACATTTTTCCATAAATCTTTAGCTAAATCAAACTTTAACCAAAAATCAAAACCTAAGATGAAATCAGGCTGAAAAGAAGGTATAATTAGAAAGTTAATATTTTTAGTTAAATTATCACAAGTAACTGGCAATTCAATAGTACCAATAATTCTCTGTGAAGAACCATCAGCTGTATAAGCAGCACTAGAAACAGAATTTATTTTATAACCTAAATGTGAAAATTGTTTATGACTATTTGAGCCCAAAACACAACTATTGGAACCACTGTCCAACAAACCACAAAAAGTATGGTTACCTACGGAAAATTGTAAATATGGTCTTGTATCATTATGTTTAACAAATAAAACAGGAGCTGATCTATAAATTTTAAAGAATGTTATTAAATAATCTAACCAATCTGCAAAATCTTTGTTACGAGTAATATCATCAGGTTTGTGACATTTAGCAAAATTTTTCTTCATCGAGACGCTCGCGGTTATATTAATAACAGGGGCTTGATGCAACCTAATCAGTTTTTTGACTCACTAGAGTTTTTATTATCTACATTACAAACATCACAATTCTTAGATGTGACTCCAACCTTTTGACATTTAAAACAAATAACGCCAGGTATGGATGTACAATTTTTAAAATGATGTCCAGATTTTTTACATTTTAAACAAGTTAAATTAGTTGAAACTGCATTAGACTTGACGACAGGTTTATCAATTTTATTCTCCTTTAAAGTTTTTCTGTTGACAAAAACCTCCAGTTCTTTTGCAAGATCAAGAAATTGTTCCACAGAATCAATATGTTTACCAAATATAAAAGGTGTGTAAATAGGCAACATGTTATGTTTAATTACATTAACCAAAACTGTATCAAACAATGGAAATGAAAGACGACTAGCCATATCCATAATATCCGTAATAAAGTCTGGAAGCAATTCAGAACTTTTTTGTTTCTTAGTCCGAAGGTCATGTTCCAAGAAATAATCAAAATCTGGCCTGTCAAAACGTTTCAATAAAGCAAGCTTAAGCTCGTGCCATGATGAAATACGAATACGAACAGTGCGAAACCATTTAAGAGCAATACCACTAAGCAAGTCTGTAAATGAACCAACCAATAAAATCTCATCAAAATTTTTATATAAAAAATATTCTTCAACTTCAGTAATAAATTCTCTAACACAAGATCCCCCATCAAATTTAATTCTACTCTTTTTTAAATCTGGCAACTTAGTTGCAGAAGGCAAATTATTTTTAATATGTTCATTAACCAAAGCATTCATGGAATTAAAAGAAGGCAAAGCATGCGTCGCAAAAGCTGAAGAAGAGTGTGCAACCCTGTCATTATGATCAAAAGAATGTTGTACTTCTGTCAAATTAATCATGTCAGGAACATGTGCATTAATATTAGGAACTGTGCGTGCATCATCAGATTCCAAGTTATTTTTATCAGCTAGAGGCGGAGAAAACTGAACTTCCTTATCCATGATAAGAATAAGCAATATCGACTAGCAAAGCAAACCAAAATGCAAAACTTCAAAAGTTGTAAAATTTTTTGAAGGTAGGTTAAAATATTTTAAAAGTTACAAGTTGCTTTTTAAGAAAATATCAAAGTGTTTAGCATTGAAAAGATGCAATAATAACTTACAATGATGAGTTTAAATCTCTTAAAGTATGATTACTAAGTTAAACTAAAGTTCACTTAAAATTAAATATGAAACAAAGTTTCACCGCACTAAGTTAACACCGTTGGATCACTTAAACAATAACAAAACTGTCTTACCATAAATTATGTTGGTTTTGTAAGAACAAAAAGATAATGCTGTAACAACAAAAGTTAACAACACAGATAGTACAATATTGTTAGTAGGAAAATATTGTTTACAAAAAAATATAAAAAGAATTTAAGTTGTTTACAACAATTAACAATAGTAAATTTCAGAAACAAAAATGTGTTCTGTAAACAATACTATGAAATTATTAGATGCAATAATATCCCTTACAAATTCATGAAGCTACTTCAATGTCCCTGTTCGCAGAGCGACAAATGTAATATTAAAAAAATGGGAGTGGTGAGAGTGAGTGTGATGTAATGTGTGTATGTCACACCAAAAAGTAAAATATGCAGGTTGTGTGTCCTCCTAATAAAAAAAGTAAATTAATAGAAAATATTCGGGCGCCGTGGAGGTAGCACACAGTATATAAAAAAAAAAATAAAGATTACCGGAAAAGTTGAGCGGAAGAGTCAGACCTTTAATCTGCCGGTGGGAGGCTAAATGAGAATAAAAAAAAAAAACTATTATTTTGTCCTTTCTCTATTTAATGGCCCGTAGCTCCACAGTAATACACCATATTTTACTAAATAAACCTTATCTAGACTAACATTTCTAGGTTAATGGTGGTGTTAAGGAAAGTGTGATATTATTGCATCTTTGTCTATTGATGTAGGTATTAATAAAAAAATAATGGAAAATTCCTACCAGATTGCTGGCTTTTAAAATAAGTTTAACTTAAACAACTGGAAGCGATGAGTTATGAAGGAGTCCCCGTTGCCAAAATGGTCCAAAGAAAAAGTATTTTCAGCAACAAAATCCAAATTTAGAAATAAAGGAAAGAGAAAAAAAAAAAAAAAAAAAAACGCCGAATCATTAGGCTGGAACAAAAATGAAAAGGTTAAATACACCGGAGACGTTAATATTCAAACACGTGGACGCGTGTGACTTTTCGACAAAAACTTACCGTTTTTCTTCCCTTTCAAATGGAAATCAATGCATGTGCGCTAACGCAATAACAATATAGCGTGCGATAATCACCGTACAGAGACAGAATATCTGAAAACAAAATTCAAACTTGATAAGAATCCTATTCGAAATCGAGACTGACATTATGTCCAGAGGAATTTTATCTTACCGAAAATTGAGGGCAATCCTTCTCACTTCATCGTCCTGTGTTGAAATATTTATCAATATGCCATTATTAGGCTGTAATTATCCGAGATTACTACGGATTTTTGAAAATATCGACGACAGTGAAAATTAGGTTTCTGTCATCTTTGAATAAGGATCGTAAAGTGTCAGGCGCAGCAGCTACCACAGATCACAAACCGGAACAAAGTGTCGTTCGGAAATCGACTACAACCACAAACGTAGATTAACTATAACCGTGTGTTGTATAGAAATCGCCTAAAATACCAAATCGCATGTGACGAGATTTAAAACTCGTTACAAAATAAAATAGCAAACCCATACAACATAACCGTTTTGATTAGGTATTTGAAAATATCAAGTATGAATCAATGCCCATATACATAGCTTTAAATAAAGCTATGTATTTTAGAGATACAAGGGACTTAATGTGCTAAGAAAATAATGCATAAAATATTAATATTTGTTCTTGTTACAGGTGCTATCAATAGGCCATGCATCAAGAGCGTCGGGCCATAGGTTTAGAGTAAACGATATTACATGCCATCCAGTATTACCTCTACTACTAACTACAAGTCATCATAACATCTCTGGTAAGGATCAAATACTGAATTACTATTATGGCGCTGCCAACCCGCACCGATATGCATGCTCAATAAATAGGGTATGTGAGTAATAATTATGAAAAATGTAAATTAATTAATACATAATTATTTGATAGACGATATTAAAACATTACGATTTGTGAAAAATAAATAAAAATGGTCCAAAAACAGAAGTTATACACTTTTGAAGTTATTCTTCTGTCCTTGTCTCACAAAATGTTTGTACTGGTTGACTTCAATTCAATACGGCGGGATTTGTGAGTGACGTCACTCGCAATAAGTGCTGTCTCTGTTTATTCCAGATGTTAAAACGCTGAGAACACCGCCATTTTTTGAGATTTTTAAGCAATATTTTTTAACTGCGTCTTGTCTGCTCTCTAGGTTTTGAGAAATGTAATTTAAAAAAAAACCGGCTAAGTGCGAGTCGGACTCGCGCACGAAGGGTTCCGTACCATTTTATATAAAAAACGGCAAAAAAATCATGTCTGTTTTATGGGATCCCCTTAAATATTTATTTTATTGTTTTTTAGAATTTATTGTTATAGCGGCAACCGAAATACATTATCTGTGAAAATTTCAACTGTCACGATTCATGAGATACAGCCTGGTGACTGACGGACAGATGGACGGACAGCGGAGTCTTAGTAATAGGGTCCCGTTTTACTCTTTGGGTACGGAAAAACAGTCCTTATTAATCTTCCTAGCATTTCCCAACTATGTTGGGGTCGGCTTCCAGTCTGACCGGATGCAATTAAGCACCAATATTTCACATGGAGCGACTGCCTACCTCCACAACGCAGTGATTGCGTACCACGATACCCCTTGGCAAGACTAGTGTCAGACCTTCTAATTACTCCTTATAACTGTTAGAGTTCAGTCTACCGGCAACACCTCCTAGGAAAGATGTGAACTTTGGCGAGAGAAGCTCAAACCTCCTGATTACTTCATCGGGCCCTCGGAGAACCTCCCACCTGGGAATACGCTGCCGTGGCTGACCTGGAAAACCCTAAATAGACTCCGCACCAGGTCGGTCGCACTAAAGATAATCTTCTCAAGTGGAGGTTCTTGGATGCCGCCGATCTTCAGTGTTTGTGTGGCGTCGCTCCGCAGTCTATGGCCCACCTCTTGTCTTGCGCCGCATGCCCTGTCACCTGTACCTTATAGATGCGTTAGCGAACGGTGTTACTGTTGCTGATTACTGGGCCTAGCATAAAAATTGATAAATGTATTTGCCACTGACACAAGGTCTTAGTTTTTTGATTTATCTTCTGTATCTCTGACCCAACAGATAGTGAAAGAGATCACCACAAGTACGACGACGATGCAGCAGCCGGCGGTCTATGTTCCGAGCTGATAATGTGGCGCGTGGAGTGCGTGGGGCCGCTCGGCAAGTCGGGCGGAGTGTCCGAACTGGCGCGCGTTAACTCGCCGCATCTGTCTGCCTTCAGTAACGTCGCCTGGCTGCCTACCTTACTGCCTAGGTAACTAAGCTATAATTGAAGTCAAATGTGTCCATAGCAGGCTGGCCAGTTCTTTTATCTCATGAAAAAGGTAAAACAGGAAGGCTTGAGCAAACTTTGGTAATGGAGCTGTAAACCTCAATCTAAGTGTTTTAACTCCAACAAATAACCTTGAGTTCCGAAAACCAGAAAATGCTGATAATTATGAAATAACTGGTAAATATTTTAACTGCAAAATTATAGAACTACATGATGTAACCAAAACTATTTTGGTATCCATATTCGCCATATTTATCAATCAATAAAATTCTACTCCCAATAATTTTCAAGGGCTCCTCTATTTCCAGCACAACTCTCGGCAACCTGTCAAACTCCCCATCAGCGTGTTTCGTGGCGAGTGACGGTGAGAGTCTCCGAGTGTTCCAAGCTGTGATAGACGCGCGCACACTACTGGCTGAAATAGCCACCTCGGAGAGACGCCATAAAGATGTAATGGTAAATAGATGTAGTCACTACACAGAAGGTTATTGGCACCACCGAAGCGGAGAAGAAATGAATGCGACGTAACTTGCGGTGTTGAACAGATTTTATTTTTTTCAAGATAGCACTTGCGTTTGCCTGGCAAAGTGGTTTAAGTAACATCTCGAAATATTTTTGCTGACTTCAAAACATTGCAACTCTGTTTTGAAGTCAGCAAAAATATTTAGTTTAAAAGGCTAACAACTAGAAAGTTGTAAATGAAAGCCAATTATTGGCTGCGCTGTTTAAAATTTTCACTTATGTGTCCCCCCCAGAGTGACATATGAAAAAAAAAGAAAAAAATAATAAAAAGAAAAAGAAAGAATGAAAAAATGTTTATTTGGGACTCGCACAAGACAAACAAACCGGTAAAATAAAATTAATAACTAAACAGTATAATCAAATAATTATCTGTGCGAGGCCAAAATGGTCCATATCTCAGCTTATGCAAAAAATAAATAAAGCAAGATAGAAGAAGAAGAAGTTCATCTATGTAGCGGTTGATTGAATCATCTCATTTCCTCTTCGCTTTGGTGGCCAACGCCCACACTTTAGGTCATTCTTGCCATATTTGGGCTTAATCATTGCAAAAAGATCAATGATATTTCGACAAAGTCACTTTATTGGAATATTTCAATCAAAATTACACTTGAAATTAACTATTTCATAATTGGCGCTATCATAGTTGTGCCTCAAAATTTTGCTCTAGGGACAGGCACACTATACATTTCTTCTTTGGCCTCCTGCGCATTACACGGCCATGGCGTAAGTAAAACTGGGACGTGCTATCACGTGAGAGAGAGTGATGAAGCTATATAGCGATATCACTGTACAAGGTGCACGGCGAAAACTGTGTCATGTAGTGTTGCAAATTCGGAACTTTTCCATAAAATACTTGACACTGACGCTTCTGTGCTGTTACTTAAAGTTCATGCACGCTCCCTTTTCGTCATAGTACGCCACTGGTCGTTGCGCCTAATGCGCGGGAGGCCTCCCTATGCTTTACCAACGTCCTCCCTTGTTCAGCACGACACAATGTCGATGTCATCCGAGTCCACACTAGAAGAAGGCGGCGGCATTCCGTTACACGAGCGCATACAGATTGTGTCGCAGCAGTCGACGGCGCGGCCCGGCGCCATTATACAGCTGCACGCGATAGCTGATGCAACACACGACTGGCACAACACGCAGCTGCTGCATGTGTTCCAGGAACAATTGATTACTGGTAAATAACAATTTTAAAAAGTTTAAATAAATGGAATCGAAGAAGACAACGAAGGTCTCATTTCTTTTCTTTTTGTGTTACGGAACCCTAAAAACAATCAAAGTTGAATTTTTCGCCTTCCTTTTTTGAGCAATACTGAAGGGAGTGACCTCATTTGTTAGGTTTCTTATTGATGTTAACATTTCCTTATTCAGGTGAACGCACATCAATGGATCTCGAAAACGCAGACTCAGGTATAGAAAATTCCGATGTGAACACTCTCACAGAAGCTGGCTTAGAAGCAATAGTGGACTTACGTAAAGCGGCCACGTTCAACGAGCCATTCTACATCGTGGTGCTTGAGAGGACTGACGGAGGATCCACCGTGCACATGTGGAGACTTACTGTGTCTTCATCAGCGGATCCGAACGGTGAGCATTATAGAGCAGATTTTGGTACCTGAAAGAAAACTATGAATTTATAACGTTTTTTTGAAGTTTATCACTTGTAATGGGAGGGTAAACCGCTTCGTAACGTAACGCGTTACGGCGCCAGTCTGTCTGGCTTCCCTTTCTCTCACGCATACGGCAGCGGTAGGCAGGATCTTCCTCTCTCACTCTACACCTACACCCACCCGCAGCGCTAGTCGTATTTCGGACAGACGATTAAATAGTTCAACTTTGATTAGTTTAAGTTATAACTTCTGTCGGGCGTCCCGAGACGCACACGTTTTTTTTTTTTTTATTTCTCCTTTCGAACTTCTCTGTCTTGGGTGGCCAAGTATATCCTGCAAACATGAATAAATCGTCACACCACCTTCACCGCAGTTGATCTGGACGGCGACGTCCTTTTGGCGGCTTAAGTGACAGATGTTGGCGAATAATATATTGAAAAAAATAAAAACAATGGTCTTGAATGATATCTAATGCATCAGCTTTGATCATATAACTGCTTCGTTAGAAACTGATCATTCAAAACCGAATAGATTTGAGACTGCTTAACACACAACAGTTTAACCCCGTCAATAGATCCTCATTTATAGACCTCGAATCGCCATCTCGTGGTTAAAGGGGATCCGCCTCACAGTTAATGGTCCAGTCGCAATAAACAAGTTTTATTACTAAAAATAATTTGTTCCTTTCACAGACGACCTCACCAACAGTATGATGTACGTACCAGATAGTGCGTTAGTACAAGAAGACGAAGGCGAGTCTCGCAAGAACTCCGTGTCTATGGACAATGAGCGCGCACCGCCACACCCGCTCGCGCACTCACACATCTCTATATCTACAAAGAAGGTATGATATTAAAGCAAACAGTATCTTTTTCTCCAAACATTGTTTTAATAAATAAATAAATAAAAATAAACTGGTAGCAGCTTTAGCAAAGGCATTAGCCATTTTCATTTTTGGGTCGTGTATACCCTGATGATACGTGAATCTCACAGTTTATCCCTCAACTTCTTCTATCTTTTGGCGACACGGTTGGTGCAGTGGTCGAGCGATTGGCTGCTGCGCTGCGTGTTGGCGGTCCGATTCCAGCACGGAACAAATATTTGAATGGCTTACAGATAGTTGTTCCGGGTCTGGCAGTTTGTGTATGTGAATTTGTTTGTTTGTAAACGTACCCACGATACAGGAGAAATTCCTAGTGTGGAGAAAAGTTCAAAAAAAAAAACTGCCTGGTGGTTGTCAAACTAATAAAACACACTTCTCAACAACTCTCATCCTTGTTCAGGGACGGGAGTGACATTATTTGGCGATCCTTGTTTTTTGTTTGTTTGTTAATCTGTATTTTATTATTTTTCCAGGTCTGCGAATGCCCCTTGTCACTGCCTGACGGTGTAGATGTAATCCACGCGACGCCCGCAGCTGGTCACCTAAGCTCCGCATCGATCTACCCCGCTTGTTTAGCACCATACATCATGGCCACTGCTTGTTCAGACAGCACGTTAAGGTGAGACAAAGAATGGAAGACTTTTTTTGGGAATTATTAACTAGATATAGAGATAGCGTTCGTGCCATGTGGTCGGAATTAGTGTTTAACCTTTTAGACGCCATTATCACGTATACATGACAAGCAAGCGCGTGCCCTGTACGCCAAACGTCACAAAAAGTACGGCGAATTTGTGGCTTGGCGTCGGGGGCACGCTGATGCGTTTTAGCTCTGGCATTCAAAAGGTTAAAGTTCATATTCTCCATATTTCTATATTTTCTGGTATAAAAATGTTGTGATACTCAGCGATATTATTTAATCATCAAAATTGATTCATGACTTCCAGATTTAAGCCACAACATACAAACAATTTACCTATTTATAATTTAATATTTTTCTTTATGACGACTTTCAATGACGAATGGGATTTTGCAGATTTTGGAAATGTGACGTGACTAAAACGGAAGATGAGGACTTTGATTACACATGGAAAGAGTGGGAAATGATGAACAGAGATCAAGAATCTGCCATAGATATTCCAGGTAACACAAGAATCATTGCTATACTCGAAAACCCAATATAAGAGTCATTTAATGTTAGCTTTACGTAGTCTCTGTTGATTTTTGATTGTCATCTGTAACAAAAAGATCTTATAAATGTTGAGTGCAATGCAATTTAAACTTTGCCACGTATGACATTGAGTTTGTGCTCCCAAAATTTGACAAATAGCAGATTCTAAATTCAAACTAATCTTCTACAGGCCAACCCCTCCATATAAGCGCTGCCTACTCCGGTCGCATCGCATGCGCCTACAAGTGCGGTCGCTCCTTCACTCGCCCCAAAGGCGGCACAACCACTAACAGCACTAGCTCAAGTTCGGACGCTCGCTTCGTCAACCTATGTGTCTGTGTGTATGAATGTGAGAGTACCGGCGGAGCGGAATGGTTGTTAGAAGATACGATTCCTTTGAGGAATGTCAGCCTGCCCAGAGTCGGTGTGTGTACCGATACGCAGATAGATCTGTCGTATCTACACGATACATCTTTTATGCAGAAGAAGCAGAGGTTGAATCAGGTATATTAACTATTAAACAGTGCTAGTCTTCACACACACACAAATACACACCATCACGCACATCACTTCCCATCTCTCTATTGATAAAAGAATCAAATGCTAAGCAGTCGTATTGTAAAACTGTGGACTGTCAAACTAATGTCAAGAGTATGTTAGGGTGTTTGCTAAAGGGATCGCGTACGGCGCATACTATGCCATCTAGCGTTGCAAATTTGAAACTTTTATATAATAAATACTTGACAATCGCGCTTTTGAGCTGCCTCCAGCATTTCCTACACGCTCCCATTAGCGGAACATGGCGGGCGTGGACAGTGCAATCACTACAAAAACCTACATTATAGCAAGAACACAATTCTAATATATTCGACATTCAAACTCAAAAATCGAATCTTTCAGGTACTCCAAACCCTATCATCAGACGAAAGTCGTAACAACCGTAACGGGGAAGGCGACACAGGAAAATCAGCTGGCCTCCTCGCCGTCCCATCGTTCAGCACCCTTCAATCACTGCGCAAGAGTATCATGGAGAATGGCAACACCTGCCCATTGACGCAGAAACATTTGGTACAACTCGACTGGGTGTCTAAGGAAGATGGTTCGCATATTCTAACTGTGGCTGTAGGTTCGAGGGTACTACTTTTCACTCCCGTTTCAAGTGATCTGGCGCAAGCTAATCTTAAGGTAAGTTTATAGATTATCATTTGCCATATTTGAAACAAGAAAAATAATCATTTCAAATACTTAGACGTTTTACAGAGACATTTGAATAGTCAAGAATGTTCGAACGTTCCGAGATGTGTTACCTGTTATGAAGTACGAAAAAAGAACACGGTTACTTTTTATGTTTTTTATGTAGACCATCAGAATAGTAAACCCCATAATGTCATTCTTAGCGTAACGACACAACGAAACTTCTGTGTGCTTAAATTTTCTATCAAATTTACGCCGTGTAATTACAGTATGATGTGTCATAAAGTCATAAGAAATTGTAAAACCACTGCTGACGGAGCATCTATCTTTCTATCCCGTAACTTCGGTAAATGTGTTTAGCTTTGGCAAGTTAGTTGGAAGTTAAAAGTAGTATAAAAAATACAGAAGAATTCTTACTGTAAATTTTCATAGTTAAAAAGGTAGGACCTATAATAGTACACAGTAGGTACCTTTAACATACACACATATGCACCCAGTGTGGGTTATTTTGTATATTTGTGACAATCTAAGAAGTCGGATTTGACAGCAAGATTTCTAAAACATTGCTTTACTAGTAAGTATGAAAGAGACATGAAATAAATCTCTTTCGCACTTAGTGTTAAAGCGATTTTTTATCCCTCTCTACTCAGTTGTCAAATCCGACTTCTCAGATTGTCATCAATATAATAATTTTGAACATTTTCAGGCAATGAAAGAATCAATAAGCAACAACCGTCCAATCCTACGCAAGGCGTCCTCTCTCGCAGCCCCTCTATTCCTCGAGGAGATCAGATGGATGCAGCTCCGACGAATCGAGCTAAAGACCGCTGATGGTCTACCGCCATTACCTATGCAGATATCCTGGGTCAGAGACGGTATACTAGTGGTTGGGATGGACTCGGAGATGCATGTGTATTCGCAGTGGAAGCCGGAGAATCCGCAAACGTCTTCTGGATTGATGGGTACACAGGTATGTGGTAATTTGATCTTTTTTTTCAGGCAATAAAGCCCATGGAAAAATAACCCAAACGAACATATTATTATTATTTATAAAACACTTAATTAAACCAACTATTGTATGCAAACTCACGTTGCGTGATAAGCCACACCTCTCGGTCATTTAGAGTTCTAGGCACTGAGTTGGAATTAGCGTTTGCTCTAATTAGTGTAAATACTGCCTCATAAGCCAATTAATCCGTCTTTTAGTTCATCGCGTATTAATGAAACGGCATTTATGCAAGCATAGTTTAAGTAGGTTTATATCGTGATATAAACCTACTACAAGGCGTTCGTCCTATTTCTGTTAATCAAGCTAGTCCTTTTAGTGGGAAGTCAAGGTCGTTTACAAAGGTAAACGACCTTGACTCCCACTAAAAAACTGTCTGACTGACTGGCAAGAAAGTAATTAAAGAATTACTTTCTTGTCCACTATTAGTTGTGTATTTTTATTGTTATTTATTCATCAAATTCTGCATTCAGGAACTTGAAGAAGGCAGTGAGTCCCGTGCACTTCGTGACTCAGACTTACGCATATCTGCGCCGCACTTACAGCGTGTCTCTTCAATCAACCTACAGCTATTGGAAAGGGACGCTAGGAGGCGAACAAAAACGCAACCAGATCAACCTCAGGTATTTATTAATTTGATGTTGTTGTAGGGATTATTGTCATGTTTCGGGAGGTACCTGTTTCGGATAAAGCGGGAGGACACGCCCGGGTGTCAGCACTGTGAGGATCGCCCGGAGGACACGGTGGAGCATACGGTGGAGATCTGCCCTGCTTGGGCTGAGCACCGCCGTGTCCTCGTCGAGGCGATCGGCGGCGGCAACCTCTCGCGTCCGGCCCTGGTTGAATCCATGGTCCGGAGCGAGGAGGCTTGGGAAGCGGTCACCTCCTTCTGCGAAGCAGTAATGCTAGCGAAGGAGGAGGCGGACCGCGCGAGGGAAAGGCAAGGCCTTCGTCCCAACCGCCGCAACAGGAGAAGACGCCCCGGGCGTCGGGAGTCGCAGGGCGATCCCCGGCCACCGTAGGCGCGGGCCTGCGGACGGCGAGCATTGGGTGGCTCGCTGTCCGATCACCACCAGGCCCGGGTCGATGGCGCGTTGTGTTTCACGCGCGCCTCAAAGAGATGTCAGCATAGAGGACGGGGCCCGCTAGGGCCAGAGCCTGCCAGGGTTGCGGAATTTGTTCGAAAGAGTCACCGCGGCCCTGGAAAGCAAAGGGCTTTAGAAGGAACACGGATGGGTTTTAGTCAGTAAGAGTCTGACACGCCCTTCCGCTCCACCCAGAGCGGAAGAAGTCATTTGATGAAAAAGGGATTATTGTCAGATACTCATTTATTATATCTGATTTATTATATATATTATCAGGTGGAAAAGTAAGCTAGGTCTCCTGGTAAAGGAATTTGAGTTAGCTATCCACAGTGACGTTTATGATGCCACTCGCGATCTTGATTTTTTCAACAACAAACTTGAATCCTGGGGATGTTTTTGGATGAAAAGTATCCCATGACTGTGTTCTAACTGTATAAAAACATGCAATTGACGTGTGATTGAGTACAGTAGTGAGACAGCTGAAAATATTCACTTTTACAATTTTATAATTATATGCATTATAATTAGTAAGAATTTTGTTTCTTTGCCAGCCTCTATTGGACTACATGCCAGACTACGGATTGTTCGAAGCTTCGCAAATGGCTTGCCCGGTGCTACCGCAATACCATCCCAAGCAACTGATGGAACTGCTAAACAGCGGCAAAATACGATGGGTGAAAGCTATCCTCGCACATTTAGTCAGGTACTTATATGGTAACGACATCTATTGTCCTATTGTTATTTTGGTCAACAACTCTCAGCAATAACTAACTTATTATTGCCTAGTAGAATTTAGTTTGAAAAAATTCAAACTGAAACTGGTGGTAAATTAACACCAAAATAAAATATGTTTGAGACAATATTTTCCTTTGCATATAGATGTATCGGTGGAACTTATACTGGACGCAGTTCTCAAGGTGATGAAGATAGTTTGTCCAGACAGGTATGGTTTCTTTTAAATATTACTTAAACATTATAATCACTCGTCTATCATGCAGCTTGTTTAATGTAGCCTTCTTTGATTCAAAAAGTGAATAAAATGGCATACTAACTAACAAACAGATAACGATAATCGAATATAATAAATATGTATAATAATTTGTAATCCACCACAAAAGTTGCAATGTATTGTGTGTGCATTAAATACACTGAACAAACTAATATTCACTTAAATATTGATTTATTAAAATATGATGATTGTTTGAAGAATAAAGCTCACATTCGCTTGAGTTCCTTTTATTAATAATACCATGTATTTTAATATTGTACTTACTTATTATACATAAATAATAATTGGTATAAATGTTTAAATGTTGTGATTTTGATGTAATACTGTGATGTGGTGTGTCGCTTGCTTAACAAAGACAAAAAAGATTTAGATTTTTATTTTGAGACATTTAAAAAAACATTCTGTTCTTGAAATCCTAAACTTATCAATGATTGAATAAACAGATCACCAAACTACCATTATTTCTAGTTTGTTTTAGCATGGTGTTTCGAATAATATTTTTGAAATAACTATTAATTGTTTACTAATTAGGTCACTTGAAGGTATCTATATATTAAGTACTTCAATAAAAATTGAAAATTATGTAGTAACAAAATAAGTGATACCTACATTGACACTGTAGATCCTTAATTTCAACAATTTTGAATGCTATAATAATAAGCCCACTTGGAAAATTGACATCATAGTCACTTGCGATTAATTTCCCACAAGAAATCGCTTTAGAAAACCCCCATGAATGTAAACATAATATTTCACTATCAGAGGCGAAGGGCCCAAAAACCCCTAAACATCAGACGGCAGTAGTAGCCACATCCAGAAAAGGAAGCAGAAATTGGTTTTAGAGTGCTATATGGGTCATAATGAACATGAATAGCGGTGCTAACACTTACCATATACGTACCTACACAATTCATGGTTGTTTGGTTTCTCAATAACTGCGCAAATGAATTATTTATGAAGGGGTCGATAACTTGTCAAATCCAGTCAAGATTAGTTCTCTATTTCACCCTGTTCATTAAAGCCATGTAGCATTCTAAACCCTTCGCCACTGCCCATTGTACACTTGCGATTAAAAGTCGCGCCGCTGTCCATTGTATACACTTGCGATGATTAGTCGCGCCGCTGTTGCATGTCGCACGTGTGTTGCAGCGCGGCTGGTCGCGCTCGCGCACGCTCTCCGTCTCGTTCGCTGCCGGCGCAGCTTCGCCGCTAGATGGCGTTGCACAGGTAACTGTAGCTTTTTATATACACGCGCTAATTATACTGTATTATATTAAGTGTTCTATGTTCTTTGTGCAGATTTTGATGTAATTACAACTATTGTAAATATATTAGTATAGTTCTTAAAAATGGCGATAATGGAGTTTAGGGTCGTTGATTTAAATGGTTTTAAGTTATTTATGCCGCCAACGTATTAAGAGCTCGGGATTTCTCATCGGCCCTATAGGGGCCTGCCTTTTCTACGGTAAATTTAAAAAAATCTGTACTCAACCCAAAAACCTTTTCCACCCTAAGTATAAATTAAACAAATCTATACTAATATAATAAAGTTTATTTGTTTGTTTGTTTGAACGCGCTAATCTCTGGAACTCGGATTCGGAAAATATTTTTTATATGATAGCCACATTCACGAGGAATGCTATAGGCTATACGGGTATGGGACATTCCTACGGGAACGGAAAAAAAACGGGATTCGGCGAGACTTCATTTGCGCATATCCCGTTTTTTTCCGACAAACTACTATTACTTTGTCGTTAACAGTAATATTTCAAAAGTCTAATCTGTTAAATTACCAAACTAAAGTAAAAACTAAAATACAGATCACTGAAGACGTACAGCTAGACTACGCAGAGCTTACCTCGGTTCCACCGCTGCCTCTATGGACCCTACTCGTCGCAGACAAGGAGTCCCCACATCATCCCTCCACTATTCAAGAAGCTAAGGTATCAAAAACGCTACTTTTATTATTGTGCACAAAGAATTACCTCCCCCAGGTATAACTACAACACCCGCGCCACACTACCCGAATCCAGCTTATACTCGCGTCTGCTAGTTTGGTTTTTATACAGATCTCCATATCTTGATTCGACCAAACAAGGAAACGCATAGCTCTCTCCATAGTCTGGTAAAGCCAGTGTGACCGCGAAGATCATTGGAGAGTTTATATTCTGATAGGACGTTTCATTGGTTTTTAATGTTGCAGGACTATAACGAATTATTCGAAGGCACAATACAAGATACAGAAGACGACCTTGATGCGTTACTATTGGGTGAAGAGGAGGGAGTTGACAGACGTCCCTCAATGCCGGAACGACAACCGTTATCACACTTTGGATTGAGACAAGGTAATATGCCAAAAATAGTGATATCAAACTAATGGGCTACTTAAATATTTTACCTTAGTACAATTTTACAAGTTTTGTTTGAATTTTCGTGTTATTTTAACCTACATTGATTTCACCTCCTGTGTCTTAAAGAAATGTGTCTGATCCACCTCGTATGTGAAATCATTCAATATTATCTGCCTTAAGAATAGCTGTTATTGTATCTGCCCACTAATCGGAACATCTTACATTTGAAAAATACTAGTCGTTTCAGCACTTTGCAAACTTCAATGTTCATGTTACTTACAACCCAGGGTTGCGGAATTTGTTCGAAAGAGTCAGCGCGGCCCTGGAACGCAAAGGGCTTTAGAAGGAACACGGATGGGTTTTAGTCAGTAAGAGTCTGACACGCCCTTCCGCTCCACCCAGAGCGGAAGAAGTCATTTGATGATTTCCCATCCTTCAAAATAAAAAAAAATGTTATCTAATACCTTTAAACGAGCAATTCTTGTATATATGCATAAATACAAGTATGCTCGTACGATTTTCATGAAATTTAGTATGCCGGGGGTTTCGGGGTAAATCGATCTAGCTAGGTTTCATTTTTTGAAAACTTTATTAAAAAAAAAACGGGCAAAGCTCGGTCATCCAGGTACTAATTATAATCAAACATATATGTAATTCCCCACAGGTCGCATTCTCTCCCGTCTCCTAACGCACACACACTTGCCGGGCCTCAGCTCTCTGGACCAGATGCACTTGCTCGCGCTGGCAGATACTGTGTCGACTTGTGACGCCGACTTCGCTGAACGGTTAGCCACAAACGCGCGCGGTGACGTTGCACAGAATTCTGGACAGGAGATATTGCCTGGTAAGTTCATATTTGTAAGATAATAGTCTCGGAGTAGATTGTCTTTTGTTTAACAGCAATGTCTCGTCTTATTGGATGCTAAGAACGTTACAAACTTGATATGACGGAATCAACGGGCATACGCCTTAATATCATTCCTAGGGATCGGATGATCGCATGCAATGTACACGAACACGATGAAGTAGATCACGAATCGATAATGAAGTTTAAAAAAAAAAACAATTACACTGTCCTAAAAATGAATCGAGTGGTGCTAATTTGAGTACAAACATTGGATCAACACATTATATTTAAAAAAAATGCAGTGTCTAATAGAGTAACAGCAATGCAGTTTAAAAGTCTACTTATTTCTGGATTATTTATAGAAACTTTATCAAAGAACCTCCTAAGTGATCGCCTTACAATTTCTCCACCAGACTCGCTGGACGACTGCGGCCTCCGTTTCCTCCTCGCTATGAAGCACTACGGCTACCTCCTCCGCTGCCTACCCCTCGCCCAGCGCGCCAACGCGCAACGTAACGGCGTCGGCACCTGCAACCTGGTGTGGGCCTTCCACTCGGAGACGCACGAGCAACTGCTGGCGCTGATACCCGGCTACACTAAGGGAACGCCCAAGTGGTCTACTATGAGGGAATTAGGTAAGTTTCCCACCAGTATTTGGATTGCCTTTTCACAACTATGTTTGGCCGACTTCCAATGCAACGGGATGTAGTTGACAATCAGTATTTTATATGGAGCGATTGCCTATTTGACTTCCACAACCCAGTTGGGTCTGGGCAACGTGACACACCCACACACAACGTACACCCTGGAGTAAGGGTGCATTTCTACCACAGATGTGCGAGAATGCGTAGCGAGGGATGTGTTTGTTAAGAACCAATAAAATCCTAGCCTGTGGCGAGGCTCGAGGAAACACTCTTAGATTGGTTGTCAGACTACCCGTAACGTCTTTGACAGTGTCAAAGATCTTCGAATGTCCGTCGGGACCATCTGCTTATACGCGTACACACGTAATCTCGCTTCGAAGCTTGGCATTCAAAATACAGCCTACATTATCAAGGCACATGATACGCCATATCTTAGTTTTAACTTTTATCTGAATTAAATGTTAATAAGGTTCAATATTCAAATAAAAATCTATGAAATATCGACCTTCAAGTGACTCCATTTTACTGGCCAAATTGTATGAGCCGTTCTGAAAAGGGTTAAACTATATCGTTTCTTTACCTTATAACAAACAAGATTATTGAGACCCATTTTAATAGTGCATGGATTCTTTTTTCTTTGGAATTAAACCTCTATACATAATATCTTCTTTAAACCCAGGTGTCGGCTGGTGGGTCCGCGGCGAGCTGCTCCGCACTTGCATGGAGAAGCTAGCGCGAGCCTCATACATGCAGAAGCAGGACCCCATGGACGCCGCCCTCTACTACCTCGCCATGAAGAAGAGGATGCTGCTGTGGGGACTGTTCCGCTCCAATAGGGATGATAAAATGACTAATGTAAGTGCGGTGTTATTAGGAACGTTTTGAGATAAGGTCTTGTCGGTTCCACATCCACATCCGTGTCTTTTTAATATGGCCTTAGAAAAATTTGGAAAGAATGCTGAGGGCTAAGAATGAACATTAGTGCCCCACTGCAATAGAGTTCGTTCTGTTAAAAATTAAACACACTCGGCTTGTTGCCGGGTTTTCAAAATCCAGTGCGAGTTACTCTAAATCCGTGATAAAAAAGCGCTCATGCAAATGTTGTTTTTATTCTCTAAGCACTGGTTAATCTACTTTTCTAAGGCTACATTATTTTATACCTTGTAATTTTAGGCAAATATACTTATTTCAATGTTGTTATTGTTTGTATAGTTCTTTTCAAACGACTTCACGGAAGATCGCTGGCGTAAAGCTGCCTTGAAGAACGCGTTCGTGCTGCTCGGCAGACAACGGTTTGAGCATGCGGCAGCTTTCTTCTTGCTCGGAGGTGCTCTCAAGGATGCTTTAGAGGTACGATATTTAATTGGCCTTTATCTTGGTAAAAAAACACTTTAAAAAAAGGCGAAGGCACCCACAGACGAACGAAACAGTCGCCTTGAAAGAAGAGCTAGCTCGCATTCATTCCTTAACCGTATCGCCCGACATGAAACCTGTGTGGGGCGATGTCCCGGGGGACAGAGCATGTAACATCTACGTGTTGCGGCACGTGACGCATGTGCCACTTTGTAGCTCTCAAGTTTGTCCCCTAATGATTACAAGGCTTGAAGGAAGATCCTATTCCGCCAGCCGATGTTACTACAGCTTCAGTAATACTTCCGCGCCGCTCATCTGTAAGATTTCTAAAGTAACATAACATGTTCTGATAGATAAATTTTATTGAAACTACTCTTTCTCGTAGGTGCTTATCACACGTCTTGGAGATTTACAACTGGCTATGGTGGTAGCACGGTTGTACGAAGCAGACAACCCACTGCCGACTAGCTTGAAAAAGTTGTTGATGGACGAAATATTAGGGTGAGTGATCGTACAAGTGTACAAGTATCGACTACTGAGCAAAAGCGTGTTAGGAACAGTGCCAATCACGCAAATCAATTTTCACTGCGAGAGAAGCTGTCTGATTGTCGAAAATCTTAAGTATTGAAAATGTTAGAATTCTCCAAAATCAGCATTTTAATTGATCTTGCAAATTTAACTGTATTGACTATTTAAACTTTTGAATATTTCTGAGATCTATCAGCCCTTATCTAAAGCAAGCATATTTTATAGCAAGCACAACTTCTGATTTAAACCTTTATCGTACCCAGAGGAGAAACAGAAGACGGCGAGCTAGACTTAGAACGCGCTCACCCAGACCCGTTCATTCGTTCAATGGCGCTCTGGGAACTGAAACAATACGGCGCAGCGCTGGACACGTTGCTAAGCAACGCAGGACGATTGCATGCGGCGAGGGATAATGAGCCAATGCCGAGCGTTTTCAACTTCTACGTGTATCTGCGCACGCATCCCAGGCTGAAGAGGCATAATCTACCTAGTCAGGTTAGTATTTAACTCGTAAGTAATAATAGCAGTTCCGAACGTTTTTAACCCACAATCTGACAAAGGGACCTTTAGGACCTCTTTCTAACAATGTTCCAAGTCAATAAACCACACTGAATAGTGACACCTAACATGAAATGGAACACACGTTGAAACAATCGTCGAAAAAATCGTCAATTCGCCTAGATTGTGATTCACCAATCCAGCCTTAAGGGTGCGTTTCCACCAGAGATACATAGCGTTGAGTAAAGCTAGGTAAATAAAGCGATTCTATTGTTTCTTTACAAACACATCCCTCGCTACGCATCCTCGCACATCTCTGGTGGAAACGCAGCCTGAGACTCCTTGACGTAATGGGATATCAGACTGACTAAATGGCAAGCAATCATCTGTAATTCTAAATGAAAGTTAAACTAGCAGCTACATATTAATTTATTTCTTGACAGGGTGGCACCCTAGCCCTGCTCCAACAAGAGCCAGAAGAAGGCATCACCCGCCTAGAACGTCGGCTGTACTTCCAAACGGCGCACGGACACTTCAAGGCCGGCTGTCCTGCATTAGCCCTAGAAGTCCTGTCCAAGCTCCCTGCGAGGGTGCGGGATGAGCGTCCCAAGCAGCCGGTGGCTGCGCTGTCTATAGACGACGCCGTCATACACTCGGGGCAACTCGTGCACCACCCGGGACAACTCGTGGATCAACCAGTCAAAAGTACGCAACGTTCACGTCCGTTTGTACGTCCGCTGATTTATGTTTTGTTTTGTGGTTTTTCGTTGCTTTATTTTTGATGGTTTAAGAAATCAATAGGTCAAGATGACACGAAACTCATTATAAACTTACGCTTCGATGGATCAAAAGTAAATTTTGGTGTGGTTTTATGAGATTGAGGCGTTTTAAATGCTAGTTTCGTGTCTGCCTTACCCTTACCGACAATACTACCGTTGCAGTTTTCGATAAAGTGTGGAATGGCTAACAATTAGTCGTGACGATCGGCGCAGTACGACATATCGTGGCGTATTTCGACTCGTCCGCATTGTCTTTTCGCTTTCTAATGAGACATATATCGGCTATCCTCGGCTCTTCCGAAGATAGCCGATGGAATCTTTATGCGTGGTTACAATATGTGTACTTGTCTGTGTTATAAAACTTATTTTGTGAATTCTCAATCCAAAACAAACGCAACCATGACCTATAAATAAAAAAGACATCTTTCTTATATTATGTCTACTGCTAATTATTAAATTGCATGCATGGTAATACACAAAGGAAATATTTGTGGACTTCTCATTCAGTCGCAACTCAAGGTAAGTTCAGGTCCAGAGATATTTTCGCTAAATAATTCATAGTTCTTAGCTAAATCGTTTATGTACAGAGGAGGAACCCGAGCCGGCTAACATGGATTGGGGCGCACCGGTTGTAGAAGTGGACTGGGGCGCACCAGTTGCTGCGAACAAGAATGATGATCTGGTTCTAAGCTGGGACGATGAAGATGATAAGGGGTGAGTTTTGTTCCTATGGTAGGCGCCAAATAAACTTGCAATATCATTCATTGAATGTATTGAAGCTCGTAATTTCAAAAACGGAAATAAATATACATAAAACTGTCCTAAATTGACATAATTCACTTATATACACTAATTTTAATCGATTTAATTATTTTTTTCTTACTATTGATCTACTCTACTCATGGCTAGCGATCATGGGGGCAATTCTCGTATTTCTCAGGAGCAAAAACACCTCTGATTTCCCCACATTTTAAGTTGTTGCCATGAATTATCGCTGAGATTTTGAGACATGAATTTAATCATTTTTAATTACGAGAATTGGCCTTCTGTCAGATCGATCAAGTTATTTTTACAAATTCACCGCAAATGAACACTGCGTAGTCCACAGCAATGGGTACATAAAATCTACGTAGCTAATCGTACTCGTATAATTTGTGCCAAAGATCCGATGATTCTGGAGCCTCAACCCCACCACTAGAGATGAAAATGGACAAGAAAGAAGAAAAAGAAGAGGCCACAGTGAACGGCACCGCTCAGAAAGAGAACGAGGGAGAGGAAGCGCCCACTGTTGACATTATGGCGCAGCAGTTGAAGTTCGTGGCTTGTCTCAAGATATTGATGGAGGAACTCAGCACGTTAGCTACTGGATTTGAAGTTGATGGTACGTAAATCATTATTTTGAATTCCAATTTTATTTTTACTAATATTGCCACCATTTTAGATTTGGAAATGGACTACATTTTCCTTATCAGCATCCACAAAATAAAATTCTGGAAAAGATTTTTGTATTTTCCACCAATTACTAAAGACACCAATTACTAAAGAGTAAAAGCACAATTTTCATTAGCGGCCATATTGGATGTCGAGCTCATTATCGGTTTGAGCACCACATAAACCCCGAAAGTTACACCATTGATAGACTATCGCGACTGGCTCCTAATATACTCATTGTATTCCTTAGGTGGTCACCTCCGCTACCAGCTCTACATCTGGCTAGAACGCGAGGTGGAAGCCCTGCGTCGCCTCTGCGGGTACTTAGCCTCCGGTGGCGGTGGGGGCGGAGCCCTGCTGTGTGCGGAGCCCGACCTCGCGCCGCTACCCGACAGGCCAACCTTACACCAACTGTTAGTGAGGGAGAAGGCAGACTTTGAAGCCAAAGTACAAAGAGCGCTTAACAGGAAAAAGTGGCTAAAGGGTGAGTGCTGTTGTTGACTTATTTTTCTTATTTCTTTTGAAGAAGTGTGATGTAGAAATGGAAAATCTATTAGCAAGTCGTAAGGTTATATTGTATCATATTGTAATTAATTTATCTTTTATGATTAAACGTTAGATTTGCTTGAATGTATATTTATAGTTGATCAGATTACAAGCTATTGAAATTATCTATAGTAAAAGGAACTACAGGTAGCAGCACGGAAGCGTCAATTTTAAGACCTTAGTGCCATTATTTCCGAGCTACTTGTTGACAAGCTATACCCAATAAAACTCGTTTCGTTACCTAAAAAAAACGTTAACACATTTCCTTCCTTCCTTCCATCAGCGAACGAGACTCTCCTCCGCACACTCCTATCGTACTGCTCCTTACACGGCGCAGGCGGCGGCGGGCTCGCCTCCGTCCGCATGGAGTTAGTGCTGCTGCTCCAAGAGCTGGGGCAGGACAAGCAGCACCAACAGTTGTTGTCGCCGTTACCATTCCCGACCACACTGCCGCTGCTGGCGGCTGCTGTAGCCACCAATAACACTGTCGTTGCCGATCCTGTTAGACATTTACAGGTAATTTTCAGTTACCTTTTATCGAACTTAGATTCCCAACTTGAGGCTCTAAAGAGACGGGCTCCCTTTGAATGCTACGCAGTCGGCGTGCAGTTGGCATGCAGTTTTAGCGATTGGACTACGCAGTCGGTTTTTTCTTTAGCTGGCAGTTTTGATGCAGATACGGGAACTGTACAAAAACTGCATCCAAACTGCAATTTTGCATCTGGCGTGCAGTTAAAATGCAGCCTGTCTGTTTAAACCTCGTTAAACAGCAGTGCACAGTGTTAAAATCAATAATGGTATGCCAATAATTACATATGTTCGTGTGTGTGCCCGTAAAAAAGCAAACAAACTTTGTTACTTTAGCCATAAGCCTTAATTCACACACTCTTACAAAAATTTTTTTCCAGTCCGTAGCTCATGACATGTTGGGCACTATAGGTGAGCTGGGCATCCCTGGAGGCTCAGCAACCAGGGTACTGCACACCCTGAGGGAATTATCAGTCGCCCTGTCCGCCTGCATCTATCAGAGTCTGTGTGACTCCGACACTTTCAGCTTGAAGCACGCACATCACCACGACTGGTAAGTTACTAGAATACTTGCCTCTTCGCCCTGAAAAGTAATCGCCAAATGGAAAGCTGTGCATCGTTGCGTACCCAAGTAGGCCGCTGCAAATATGTATAACTTGGCGAAATGGGGAATTATTTATCCATAAAACACCCGGTTCGATTCAGGCTATGTCCCATTTCCGAAGGGTCTCAAATGTCCATACACCTGCACTCTAGATGATTTAATTAAACAATGTCTCAATCGAAGCAATAAACGTGACCTCCTTTTTGGGCCCAAACAGTAAAATGTGATATACTATCGATACGATCCGAAGAAGTTACTATAGTAGGCGCCAGATATTCGTGGAATAACGGTCATTGACCCACCTACAATTATTGACATTTTTAATTTGAAAAACGGAATTAATGACACAAAGCTGTCCCGAATCATCATCTCTCGTGATCCTTAACATTGTCTAATAATGAAAAACGATTCATATTTAATTGTTCAGGTACCTATGAACAGTTATTAGGGAAAGGTCAATGTACTTTATTCCACATTTATCTGGCGCCTACTATAGAGCGAAACTAAATGCTATGGTAGGCCCTATGGTTGTTCGAGACTTTCACAAAGACATTTCATAGGTTTCTATTAGTACAGCAAAGATGATTCTTTAAACCAGAAGCAGGGTCAAGGGAATGGGGGGGATTGGGCAAGCATATTTTATGAATATTAATGTTAGTATTCTTGTATAAAATCGAACAATGTTGCATGCCATAAGGTAAAATGTATTGGGACACAAAAAAAGAACAACGTATATCTGTATTACCTACATTATTGGCAAATAAATTAGTGAGAGAGTTTCTTGCACGTCCTTCTCCATAAAGATTTTTGGAACATGCAAATAGCTTCATGTTATTGACTGACTAACCTTGACAATTCAAAAGTGCCTGTAAATGGTTTATTTGAAATAAATGCTTTGAATTTTGAATTATTTTGTATATCTGTCGTACCAATGCATGGTAGTTTGAAATTCACGTTATATATTTTCCCCCTTATTTATAAAAACTTATTAAACATTACTTAGTTAAACTACTGTTTCAGAGATTCTTAATTCAAATTCTCCATAGAAAATTTTGAATAAAGAATCTGCTTATCACTATTTTAGCTATGTAATGGTTAGAACGTTTTTATGAATAAGGCTTTAAGTTTGTAGTGTTCAGTAGACTTTCTTAAAATATAAACGTATCACCTTAATTTTGTTCAGCAGTATCATAGCTGATACGGCCGGAACTAGTCAAATCATCACGCGACAGAGGCGCCATTCTACTGATGAGCTCACTGTCACGACTCCACCGAACAAATGGCCAGGTATGTATAAATTCTACTTGATAACTAAAATTAGAAGAAAAAACCGCTATTTTATTGTCGTCAACAGGCTTTGCCCTAGTTTCTCATTCACTGTCCTTTTTACTATGTTTGAAATACTATTGTATGACATGTACGAGAATAAACGCAATACTTACCTAAAAAGGGGTTATTGAACTCATCATTATAACCAACCCCGAAATCTTCAAAATGATGGTTATGGCGTACTTTGTTTTATAAACAAAGTCGTTTTCCGACGTCCTTCTGTACATTTTGATTTTTTTTAACTCCGCAACGGTTTTTAATTCGGTTTTCACTATCACTTAGAAAATGTCTTCTGGAAAGTTTATATGCATAATAATATTATAATTAAAATTATAAATAGTGTAGAAAAACCGATGTTTTGTCAAAATGCGATTTTCGGGCACACATTAGTAAATATTACCGTTGCGCAGCCGGGGCGGGTCGCTATTTTCTTATAAACATACATAACGTAGAATCATTATAATGCTATAGGCGTATCAGCCCTCCGGGGCCTGGCTCTCCGGGCCGCCGAGGAAGAAGACGCGCCCCGCCTGGCCGTCCTGCTGGCGGAGGCGTTCTGCGGCGTGTACCTGGCGCTGCTGGGCTGGGCGGCGGCCGCGCGCGACGCGCACCTGCTGTACCGCCTGGCTGCGCACGCGCCCGTCGCGCACGACCACGCGCGCCTCTTCGGCGGCGGCGTGCGCAGGCTGCTCACCACTGCGCCCGCGCCCTCGCTGCAGGTTACTGACCTCTAAACATGCTATACTTGTAATATCTTGAAGAGTTACACGTAACAATTACACCAGATAGGCGTGTCGCTCAATTATAATTTATTCCTACAGAGTTTTGAGAGCCAAATGTTTTAGTCAAAGTACGTAAAACAGAATTGAGAACTCCAAGTTCTTTTCCTCATAAATCAAAAATACAACATTTGAAACACGAATATTTTTTCAATACACTAAGCAGTCTTCGGGCCTCGCCGTTGTTCCGAAAAAATTATCAAACCCTTAGAATAAAGCTTTCATGATTTTCAGCCAAAGCTGGTAGAGCGTCCAGAAGGCACGTCCGTGTGGTCGTCGCTGCGAGAGAAGCGCGCACTCCTCAACATGCGCCTGCTGGGCCTGGGGCCCACCGCCCCGCACAAAAACATTCAGGAAGGCAGGCCTACGTACAGAGAACAGTTCGTGCCGCCACACTGCAGTATACTTACCTATCTGCTTACGAAGGTAACCTTTATAACCGCCGATAGTTTTATAAGCTTCCACACTCCTGTTCTGGTTTTGCAAAAAGATAAAGTGTAACAATAACTTGGTTGTGGATGTCTGAGAGACTGCCTCTCCAGGTAAAATATTGGTAATCAGCTGCATCTGGCTAGGAATCCGGTTAGACTGTAAGCTACTCCCAAACTGCCAGGGTTGCGGAATTTGCTCGAAAGAGTCACCGCGGCCCTGAAACGCAAAGGGCTTAAGAAGGAACACAGATAGGTTTTAGTCAGTAAGAGTCTGACACGCCCTTCCGCTCCACCCAGAGCGAAAGAAGTCATTTGATGATTTCCCATCAATAAAAAAAAGGTATTCCCAAAATAGTTAAGAATAGGCTAGGCAGATGATGAGTTCTTATCCTCGCTACGAGGAAAACGCGTGCTACTGAACATGCGCCTCTTTATCCTCCAAGATCATTTGGACTTTGTCTCTGTCATCTATGACCTAGACTAGAGTCAAGAGCAAACCCATATTAAATTAAAAAAAAAAAAAAAACCAACGTCATAATTTACGTTACCAAGCGGTTTACCCTCCCATAAGAAGTTATCACTTCAAAAATCTAAAATCTTGGTAAATTTGTTTTAATTAAGATATTGTTTTAGCCCACGGCCGAGCAAGACCCTGAGAATTATGACTACGATTCAGCGGAGTCGGGTGCTGAAGACATCGACGAGGACGAGAGCGAAGCCGAGGATGATGATAATATTTTCGACACCACCCAACCCAAGTAAGATTTAAATTATGTTGACTACTTTCCGAAAACAATAGCAATGATTGTAATCATTGGGATGGTAATTTTAAAATGGCTGCAATAAAATCACTTTTCAAGCTTTCTGATACAGTTGGTGGTGTTTATTTCAGTTCAATCACAGATTCGATGCAACCAACTGCATCGGACTGCTTGAAAATTATTTTATTTGAAACTTTTTAGGCGTTTTTCGAGGTAGGGTTTTTTGAAAAAAGTCAATATGTTTTTATTTTGAAATTGTTTCTTCACTTTATGGCAGCTACAAAACAACACCCTTAAATATGACCACGCACTTCTGGAACACCCTGTAAACTACAATAAAAGAAAAGGGAATAAATGATATCGTATCGGTTGACAAGGGCAAATATAAGGAGAATACGTGTTGAAGCGATCTCAAGTAAAACGACACAAGCAGGAAGATGATTATGAATGCTTTAACCAATTATCAACTTGCCATATATGTTCTGTACTTAGTCTGAAATAAAGATGTTTTTTTTTTTTTATTACAGCCGGAATGAAAAGCGTCGCAAGCTAGTGAACTCGGAGCACTCGGACCCGGACTCGTACTCGTGGCTCGTGATGCGCATCGCGGTACTGCGGCTGGCGCAGCAGAAGTTACAGAACTTCCTACAGCTGTGCGGCATCGAGATGTCAGGTAAGTGTACTAGTAGCATGTAATGAGAAGCAAGACTAGATATTTATAAAACCCGGTATACCTTGAACACATTGTTGCACAGGATGAGTATGGTGCAACTTTCGTAATGAAAAAACATCTAAGAAGGGTTTATAGTTTGTGCTAGCATTTCAGAGCCCGCCGCGCTGTTGTTTACCGTATTATATTGTTATTTTTTACCCAGACCCCTTCGGCCTTTAGATGGGAATTGACAGTAGGAAGGTAGATAAGTTAGTAAAAATAATAAAACCAGCTGTTATTCTTAGAATTACATAATCGTAAAAGCTAATACGGCAGTATTTCTTTCCCAACGATCAGAACTAGCGACAACGAGCCCAATGGTCCACGGCGCTCTCCGGCGCGTGGATCAATGGCAGCAACAGCTGACGGAGACGCTGGAGTCTCGCGCGCCGCCCTCGGACTATATCCCCGGGTGCTTCCCCGAACAACTGCCTACTGGACCTCCTATTAATAAGTACAGGTACGTTTGTGGAACAGATGATGATTTTAGTACACGATATAGGATTGAGCGACACATTCCTTTGTCTTAAAAAAATATTAAATTGTGTCTTCTATCTTTCCATACTTTTATGTATTATATTATGACTTTATTTATATAATGAATTTTAGGTGTCCATGTATATGAACTAAACGCGTTATATGTGGGAAGTGTCCCCTTAGTTTAACCAAACGCCCGTGGTGATATAGTGTGTGTATTTTGCCCAACCATAAAATTTGATAGTGGGACAAAGGCAGGAAGATTGTGATGAAATGTTATTCTTGAAGATTGTCTGCGCTTAACTGCACAAATTAACACGAGACTAAGGGTGTAAAGGGCATTTTGTTTTTCAAATTAATTTTCGTTAAGCTGTCTACAAAGTTACTTTTTTTCAGATGTTTATTAGAGAAGCATAATACCCCGTTCAGTTCGGTGCTATTCAGTGCCGCGCCCGCACGAAGATTGTGGAGTTTCCTCGTACGACAAGAACCAGTCCAGGTAAATACTTATTTTTTTATTTTGACGCCCTACTGTGTATCAAAATGACACCGTCTTAAACTACCTACCTTATATACAGAGATCACTTAAAATAGATTGTATGACACGATAAAACAATATACCAAAACTTTCTACCCCATACTCAGCTGTAGTTATTTGAAAATAAGAAATAAGGCTAACTTAATCGAGGAAGTGTTGCTCCGTAACATAATTTGACCCCGTATAAAACCTTCTTTGTTTGTGTAGGATCTCTTCATCCGAGCGGTATTCTCCCGCCGTCGAACTCAATCAGTGACAGCCGAGACGATGGCCGCTGAAGCCAGGGGCGGCTGCATACCGCAGACACAACGCGAGCGCGACCTGGAGCTGCACAACCCTGTGCGCATCATACACAAGGAGCAGGACTCCATCGCTGCCTTCTGTCTCAACAAGGTCACACAATTATACTGTTTAGAAGTACTCAGATATGCTGTGTACAGTAGTATCTGTACTACTGTACACAGCATTAATGAAAGAGGCAACATGATTTTTCGTGATGCTATCTTTCTTTCTTCTTTCTTTATCTTCTTCTTTTTCTGCAATTCCAGACATTTTAGCAGTTCTGGCGTGATTGAGTAACAAACAGCTATCCAAATTTTGCATTAATACTAAGCTTCACCTCAATCTCGCCTGACAGTAAGTTGGGGTTGAATGAGGTGAGCAATGGAACAGGCTTGCCCAGAAAGTGCCTATTCACCATTTTTTTTAATATTGGTTAGCTTATAGGTAACCTGTTGCACAAAGTATATATTTATTTTATGATGGTTATATTATTTCATTTTTCGTATCCCACAGGTGGGCGGCTGCCTGCTAGCCGTAGCAACAGCCCGCGAGGTCCAAGAGATGGACGTGTCGTTACTGCTGCGCGCGGGAGCGTGGTGGGCGGAGGACGAGTGCGAGCTGGACCTGCTGGCTCTGGGCGCCGACCCCGCCGCGCTGCCCGACACCGGCTTCCTGCTCATACAGCATCACGACAAGTAAGTCTACTCCTCTTGGCCTGCCACGAGCCATATGGATATAGGGCAAATCGTGGTAACGAGAATGGCTAGTCGGTAAGGTTGGCATAATTGGGTAAGAATGCACTCCTTTGCAGACAACGAGCGACATCATCACTTGTGAAGTTGTTTCCAAAAAAGGAGTACCTCTGTCATGGTAATTTGTAATTGAGCATCTTTCATCGACGCCAATCTTTAACAGAGATTGGCCCTTTAGATTGAGAGTACAAAAAAAACTTGTACATATTCTCTTTGGATGTCTTAATTTTCAAAATAAACTGCAATAAATTGAGAGGGAACCAGAATAAATTGAAAGTAATTCTTTTACTTATCGTCATTTAAAACTAATATATCTATACACAGGTCAAACAACGGTTCAGTGCCAGGCACTGGCAACAGCTCGCCACTAAATCCCAACGCGCCTCAAGTGCCAGTCGGCATGGCCAGTCAAACTGGAAGAGGTGCCAGTGTTGTAAGTACACCCCCATCATTTATTTTTCTATGAACAATTTAATTGGCCTGGAGTGGCAGAAAGCACGAATAAGCTTATTTTTTTAAATAAGGAAGGGGTTCGATTGAATGTCAATCTCAAAGAGATGGTAAATTGTGCCGTCATTTTGTTGTTCCGCCGCATTCTTTATCTTGTAGCCATGAGCTTGGCGTGCCGATTTGGCTGCCCATCTTTTTGTAAGTGAAAATAAAAGGGCTAACTCCCTAGAAAAGAAGAAATAAAATTGGGTTGGTGGCACGAATTTGTGTTTTGATCTATAACTAATTTCGCTTGCGTGTCTATCAGCAGCGAAATTATTTACACTAAGGGCCTGTTTCACCATCTACGATTAAGTTCCCATTAATTTACTTGTCAAATAATTCCATACACATTATGTTGCATTTTTTAATTTATTCGGTTGTTAGTGGCTATTCGGAGGTCGTGAAACAGGCCCTAAATCTGCCAATGACTCAACGTCAAAGCCAAGATAATGCGTCTTTGTTTTGTTTTTATTGCCCTACATACTTCATTATTATCAATGACAGTTTAATCTTGGAAGATATGCAGTAGTATGATATAAATGTTAGTAACAAATAACATAGTATTTTATAACTTACTAATTATTTATTATTTTAAAATATCTCAGTCAGCTTACTAGGTATGCCTTGGAAAATAATGCACAAATAACATACTAATTTCTGCTCGAATTATTTGGCATTATATCTGGTTGTTTCGGTCAAATAAGGCCAGCGACTAATTTGAAACTAAATATGCTTTACAACGAATAGCTTTGGGCACTTTGTCGTGTCTTAAAAATGATTCAAGTAGTCAAAGTGCAGTCGTGGAATGGTTTATGGGCGAAAAAGCCTGGAAAGAAAAAGTTATCTCTATGGTTGAGTCTAAGGCATACTTTGCGTATGCCTCTTCGACACATATCAGTACTTATTATTTTAAGCACTGGCGAACGAATGGTTTTTTGAGTGATATTAAAAAGCTAACATTTTACACAAAGGGTTTAGAAATTATCTTTCAGAAATAATACCTAACATAGTATAGTATGAGAACTAACAACAATAAACATAACATCCTAACAGGACCGGCGGTTAAGCAGCGTACCGACCGGCCTAGAAGCGTATATCGCTACAGTACGTGCACGTAATAACTAATGCACTGGGACTTACTGGGTGAATCAACGTTAGCAAACCACTCAAGTATTTTAGATATTTTTTAACTATCGTCTTCTTTATACACCATGTTTGTAAGGAACAAAAAATATACATACAAAAGTTGTGACAAGAGCCCTCTTTCAAAAAAAGTTAATATGATTGAAGTTCTTCAATGAACATAACTAATAACTTGGTTTTTGAAGTTGTTCCAAAAGTAAAGTTACAATTATATGAACGCGTAAGCTTTTTGTCGTTACCTCTGTGATACTTGATAGTTAGCTAAAAAATAATGAAGCTAGTAAGAGATCATGATCCTTTCTTACTTGTTTTTTCAATCTCACGATTCGCGGCCCCCCCAGGAGTCTTGCAACATTTATTCACCCAGTATACGTCTAAAAAGATGCTGGGTCATATTAACGTGGTGTGGTTATTGTGTGCGTGTCTGTACTTGTTATATTGTCTCGTGTCGCCTCGCGCTTCGCCCGCGCTTTCCTTTCTAATCTCTACACACTTATTCTCCAAAACTATACTCTAAGGAGACAGAGATTATATTGTGCGAGTACAACCTTTATTTTTATTAATATTAAAACTATAATAAATGACATAATAGGGAAAAAGGGTAGATAGGTAAGCGTGTAATAAATTGTGGATTCATAATCATTTTTATAAACACAGGTATTGTATTAATTTCAGTAACTTAAAATTGAATAGGAAGTGGCTCTTAAGTCCTAAAAAAGTGTATGTATGAGTGTATGTTCGGTATAACAGAGTGTTGATCGCAGGTGAAGGGTCTACAGTTCCCGGGTTGCCACGACCCGAAATACTGTCGACTGGTGCTGCATCGTTCGAAGCTTCTCATGAAACCGGTCAGTGACAACCCCAGCCACTCCTCCGCCATCTTGGTTTACCTACGTCACATCCCTAGCCAGCGGTCGCACTCCCCAAGATTTATTTCTAGTTCGATGTATATTTTTTTTGTTGAATTATTTTTTTCGTCTCCCATGATGATTTCTTTTGTTTTTATTTTTGGTTTTTCATTCCACGTACAGGCTGTACCTACACATAGATGTGCCAGTTTCTTTTCTCATCAGTCCTCATTTTTCAGCAGTTCTCAAGAGCAGCAGTTTTTACGTTCTGGCCACGTTTTTTTTTTCGTTGTAGCAGTCCGTTTAGTAGATGTTTCTGACCAGTGTTTCCGAATTATTTTGTTAAGTTTCCACTGTCTCTTTTTGCTAATGTATGTTGCGTTGTCTATTGCACATTTGTTGTATTAATAATGTGATGCATGATGATGTCTATGTCACTAACCAATCTAATATGTTGAGGAAGAAAATTTTTTGTCATTGAAATATCTCGGCGTTTATAATATATTTTTGTAATTAAAATGTTATATTTAGGTGCTGAAACACAAAATCGACAACATCAAAAGGATGGCAGCGCATCCATCACAACCATTGTGTAAGTGGATGTAATATTTGAAATAAATTAAGTCAGTGCCATTTCAGCTATTAAACGCACGTATCATCATCTAAAGTAGAAACTTAGTAATGGTTTAAGCCCAATATTGATCGTTCCGCGTAACAATCAACTAATGAGTTCACACAGACGATTACAGTATTTTCAATTAACTTTTTAGTAGCTTTTTTTTTGGATGGGTAATCATCAAATGTCTTCTCCCGCTATGGGCAGTGCGAGAGGGAGTCAGAATACTCTTACTGACCAAAACCCACCCGTTTTCCTTCAAATGCCTTTTGCGTTCCAGGGCCGCTGTAACTCTTTCGAACAATTCTGCAACAACACAATTTAATAGGACTTTTTTTAAATGTATTCCATCACGAAACTTCATCCTGACTACGCTCATTGATTATATTACCTCAGACGTCTCTATATTATTCTCAACTCTACATCAATTTCATCTTGCAGACCTCACGGGAGGAGCTGACGGTTCAGTCCAACTCTGGGAGTGGGGCCACCCGTCCTGCGTATGGTCCCCTCGGGCACCCGGCGCCTTCGCCAAGGTCACGCGCGTAAGGTTCTCAGACTACGGAAACAAGTTTGCTGCGTCAGATGCTGATGGCAACCTGGCGATGTGGCAGCTGCACCCAGCACCGCATCAGGCGGGACACCCGCATGCATCGCCTAGGCCATTCTTTGTAAGTATTGTGTCGTGTATCTATCGTGTCCCTCGATTGTACTAAATCATGAGTTAGGGATGTTTTTAGATTTGAAAGGAGCATTGTTTTCCCTTTGATAGGCACAAGAAGGACAGGGACCGATATCGATACTCGAAGAATACCGATATTTTTAAGAAAATACCGATAACAGTATCGATATCTGGGATAAATACTGGTATTTTATATCAGTAATTTGAGTATCGATTTAAAATATCGATAATTATATCAATACTCAGTACCGGTATCAGGCTATGATTCCTAAGTAAATACGTATTTATTACAGTCGCGAATCATATTTTGATCAAGATACAACCTGACACTGACCTGCAAATTGCAAAAACGCAATTTAATAATAACGGTATTATATCAATACCTAAATACAGGTATATAAAGCGATATGTTGGTATCGATATTCAGTCCCTGAAGAAGGACCTAAACCATTGTTTATTTATTTACCTACGCGTTTTGCGAGTCTGGCTGTCTTGAGAAACTGCTGGGACCCTAAATATTTTCTTTTTTTGCAGACCCATCAATGTCATAGCAAAGGAATTAGCGATTTCGTATTCCTAGGCTCCTGCAGTTTAGTAGCTACAGGTGAGCTATTCATCACTTCTTGTTGATATCATTACGACCCGATGTGTTACTAAATAGTTATGTAATTATTTCAGCTGGACATAGTTCCGAGAGTAAAAACGTTGCCATATGGGACACGTTGATGCCCACCAAGAAAGCTTTAGTGGTTTGTGAGTATGATTTTTTTTGTCTTTGATTTACACACGGATTTTTACCCGACTGTCCCAGAAGGAGGCAAATGGCTTTTTCGAGAGTATGGTATGTCTAGTTCTTTGTAACGTTCGAAATAATAACAAAAGTTCAAATGATCATATGGCCTAATTTCATTGAATATACTTTTTTTTAATATAACGATCAAATGATATAATGAATTACCTATGTATTTGATATGATTTCATTTAACCTAATTTTATATGGTATAATGAAGATTTTATAAAATGCACATTTGAAATAATAATCAGTTACTTTAAAATTGTAATCTATAAGTAACATTATAAAAAATATAATTTTGCATGTAGTTTAATAGATCGAATCTGTTCCAAAACCGAATCGTGGCACCGCGACTTTACGTAATCTTTTGGCTGCTACCCCTACTAGAGTGTATATAAAAACGGAGGCGCGAAGGGACAGTAACCCCCTCCCGCTGTAACAAAGCCTAAGCACCCGTGCGAGTCGTAGCGGCTGAGGCTGTAGCAAGTCGTAGCGGCTGAGGCTGCAGCAAGCCGAAGCTGCGGAATTGAGCATGTGCCTTTGTTACGTATGGGCAAAGGGGTTGCACTTCCCGCTGCCCCAGAGACGATGGAGAAGCAACTTTAGTGTTTTGAGGTTAGGTCACAATAATTTGTTTTTCTCAAGAACGGTGCATTACCTTAGAATTTTTTTAATATGATAATTAGGTCTAATGAACGTTACATAAAAATAGCATTATACAATTTGGAAATTATATGAAATGAACGTTATAGTAAATTTTATTAGAGCAAATGAAAGTTATATGAAATATAACAGTCATGAAATTAGGTTATTTGTTTTTATAGCATATGAAAATTATTTTAAGTGATATTATACTAGGTATCTGTTATTATACCATACATTACACACCCTTCTTTGGCACGACTGAATATATTTTGACAAATTAGGTATTCATTAGATTCGTCTTAAGTGCCAAAGTGACAGGCTATATTACTTATGTATGAGAAAGAAGTAAATGATGACCACCGTTAGGTTCGTAAAACGAACATTTTTCAAAGGAATTATATGTTTTGATTGAAATGACCGTATCTACGAATGTCCTGACAGAAAGTAAAATCTTGAAACTCACGGGTATTCGTTTTTAGTAAATCTTTTGAGAACCTATTTTGCGCCTTCAACGCTGACGCTGCTGTTACCGTGGTCACACATTAAGCCCTATCTATTTGAAAAGATAACCGTCGCCTTGAAAAGTAGGTAGACTATATTATGGTGGAAGGATCAATTCCATACTCATTTCCTCTCCTGTAGAGTTATGAAGACATAGTCTGTTCAGTTATGTAACTATTTTGGTGTACAATAAAATCATCATCTGCCAAGCCTTCTCCACAACCCAGTAACTGGGTAACACGTTACTTCTTGGCAAAACTGGTGTCTCTGTAATGACTAGGTACCAAAGATCCACAAATGACAGCTGGGCCGAACGGCATAAGCGGTTAAGCCGCACCGTGCTTTCCAAGGCACGGAGGAGTCTCGGGTATGTTAAGTCGGTCACCCATTCACAGACCGACCTCGGTAACCTTGAAGATCGACCCGTGCGGCTGTTTTCAAAGTCAATTCATTTATTTCAACTAGACCATTAAAAGGCACTTTTGAACGTCAAATTTAGTTTGAAATTAAAATATTTGTGACTCTAGTTGTAGCCCCGAGCTCCTCGTATGGTGCAAAATAAAGTATATAATTCTATTTATCTATTCTCGTTTTAGCGTGGACGTGCCACGAGGGTGGTGCAGCATGCGTCGTGTGGGCCGGCTCGCTGGGCGCACTGGTATCGTGCGGACGACGCGGCGACGTCCTCGTATGGGACCTGCGTACGCGCGCAGTCAGGCATCGCCTGCACGCGCACCATGCGCCCATCAAGTGCGTCGCGCTGTCGCCGAGAGAGGACTACTATGCTATTGGAGCCGCTGACGGAGATATCAAGGTAATTTTAGTAGTAGTAGTAGTAGCTTTCTTGTTTTAATATTTTCGACTATTCCATATTTGAATCTTTGTTTTCAATTTTATTGATGTTATTGCCATAAGAAAATACCAACTTGATGTAGTGTGGCATTTATTAAATTAATTTCAGAAATACTAACAAGTGTCAATTTACATACCTATTGGATATATTATTTTTCTATCACGTATGTAAACTACCTTGCATACTACTGTACAAATTCAAGTTTTCCTATACCTATTGCTGGGGAGTTTGTTGCGCCACTTATTCTCAGCTAAAACACTAGAAAGTGGTGACGGGCGAGCGTTTTAGGGAAGCCTTTTTGTAGAACTTAGGAAGACGCACTTTCCACCCTGTTCCTCATACTTGTATCCATCCTATCATGAGAAAGTAGCTGCCTGTTTGTTTGTTACATCTTGACGTTCTAAAAGTGCTGGCACTCGGCCTAATTTGAATTTGATTTGACTACTATCACTACTTGTATCTCAAATTGTATTTATTAAGTTTGTTTCCAAAAACACATTTGTTTACATGTTTCGAAACTAGATTTTCAACCCAAGATGCTCATATTACGAGAGTTGATTTGTTAGTTTTCATAGCATAGATACCTATGTAATACTACATTCCATAGATATACTCCCCTAAAACAGAGAATGCAGTAATTGCTGGAGTGTGTCTAATTATTACGGAAGCTTACCTGCAACATTACCTCGTTTCAGGTATTCTCACTGACGACACATCAGTTGCTGTACACGTTCGCCGGGGAACACGCAAGGAGTTCCTTCTTCAAGCACATTGGCCAGGGTGTCACGCAAATACATATCGGTATGAATACTTCATTCCTTCAATATGCACTATTCTATAACACCACAACATCTCAGTAATTAAAATAAGATTCGAAGATACACTTTTAATTTTTGAATTTTTGGTCCCAGTGGTCCATTCTACTAACACTAGAGAACTCCTACTTTCACCTACTAATTTATGTCAAAAGGACCTTGATTTCCTAGATTCTATGATTTAGTAATTACTTGTCAAAATTGTTTCTACTATTGAAGTTTTGTCGATAGACAACGCCGGCCGCCTGTTCTCTTGCGGCGCAGACGGCACGATGAAAGTGCGGAAGCTACCGGAGCGAGACTCGCCGCTGCCTCACCAGCCGCAGTATTAACGCACGCGAGTGACGTCGATACCCGGTACGTACTCCTTACTGGAACAGGGAGATTACTGCGCAACTGCGTGCGGCTCAACTAATGTATCTGTGTTACAGGCAGGCGAGACGCAGTATAGAAAGATCTGGTCCGGCGCGCCGCGTCTAGCCTTACGCCCCTTTGTGATGTACCTATTTATCGTTGTTGCTATTCAAATGTTACGAGTATGATGATCATTATACGCCGTTAGACTAGTCACTGAGTAGGCGATGTTGTATCTTATAATGTATTTAAAATGTTAATGAATCTTTAGTTATTTCTAGTGTGAAATATTCGCTATTTTTAACTTAATAAAACATGTCCTAGATAAATTTATAATTTATTTATTAGCACTCGCTGTCAGTCGACCGGCTGGAGCCGCGGCGGTGGCTGGCCTAAGTCGCGCTCTCGCAGCGCGGCGCTAGGGAGTACGTTAGTGTAACAATATTGTATGATGTGGTGTATTTTTAGTATAAAGTGCAATAACTAACTCGATGCTAACTTATGAATCCGACACTGACGACGTCGAAGCCTTTACTAGATAACAGTTTAGCTCTTTTAAAGATTTAGCTTATAATATGAGTGCATATAACTTGTTGACGCAAAATAAAATATTATTTATTAAATACATAGGTATATATCGATCTATCTCTATATAAATCGTCGTTGGCTTACTGTAACATGTTTATAACTATTTAATCCCGTCGCTCGTTCTCAATGGCAAAACGGTCAGCGTCGTATTTCATAAAACATTATTATACTTAATCCCCTTATATGGCACCTCATGTTTCTAGTAGTAAGTATTATATTGTTATCTATGTATTCTATACGTGATGTATTCGAGATTATATGTTCATGTTATTTTTAAAGCAATATTTTGTTCCATAAAAGCATTTCTAAACGAAGCAATACAATTATAAATATCAAATATTTTGTGTACTTTCCTGTGCTTTTTTTAACAGTATTATACGTTTGTGGTGATGGAAATAACAAAAATATTTTATAATCTGTATAGCCTGCAATGTGTTCTATATCTAAACTGCGCTTGTGATACATACAGTGATATGCTAAACAAAATATAGCAATTTTCCAATTATTAACAAAAAAAAACTTATAATCTTAAATATTATTTATTTATGTATATTTTCAAATGTATTTATTGTTGAGTTAGTAAAGTCTAGCAACATTACTTACCCAATCCCATGTATCGTACTAACACGTTAGTAATAACCAATAATAGCAAATAATTCATAATATTGATGTTAGTCATATTATTAAATCTGTTGGCTAAATATAACATGTTCGTTTAAATGAAACCCTATTCTGAGTGAAATAAAAGACATTGGTTTCGTTGTTTATCTTTGGTTAACTATTTGTAATATTGTTTAGGTTAATGACTGAACACCAAAGTTGATTCTATCAAACATAATTGTATAGCTGCTACATAACAATATATAAAATTCCATATACTAAGTTACCAAATTAGGCTTTATGAATGAAATTCGCACAATAGTACACATGGGATGCAAAGGAAATACTGAATAGTTGTAATAAGATTCTTGCGAAAACCGGTTATAAATAACACCTGTTCAATAAGTCAATTATTGTCTAATCAATGTCTGTACGATTACATGACAATCATCTGTATGTAGCCGGTGGCTATTGTTAATTTGTTTCCTGTAGCAATCACGTAATCGTATGTTAAAAAGCTGTGATGTGGACGTGTAAATTGAAACTATTTCCAATCAACATGATCACAGTGTATCAGAGTACAGTTAAAACGCGCAAACCTATAAGGATTGCTTCATATCGCTTCGCTTATCACCTATGTACGTATAATGTACTCCACAACCCTAGTTAGGGATGCCACATTTTAAATGAGTTGTAATTCACTGCACCTGTTACGATATAATAGTTGAATGAACAATGTTCAATGCTTATTTTGTTTTATTTATGAAGGAAACATTTAAAATAAAGTTTAACTCATATTTTTTGTCTTATTTCTGTGCCAAATCTACTTACCTAAGGCTCGTTTCACAGCTGTTCGAGAGACCCGTACGGGCCGCCCGTACACGAGAGACTATGGATGTAAAACAACCGATTTAAAAAGATTTAAATAAAATATTGCCGTTTTAAACCCCAAATAAATCGTTTAAAACGGTTGAAAACTCGCCTACAAAAATAAAAGAAATTTGCAACTGTGTAACCCTACACAGCGTTGGCAACGTTGCGCCAAGTCACGAGTGACGACGTCAACGAGAGTGCCAGAGTGAGTTTGGTTTTAAACCGAATCAAATTGATTATTTATATATCGTTTGAAAACAATGAAAAAATGTTTATTTACCAACACAGAGTTTTTAACTTATCAATAGAGTTTTTATAACTTAGGTAGGTAATACCTACGCTTTGTCGGACGGACCAACTAGAACTAAACCCGCTAAGTATATCTATATCAGCAGGTATATCACACATTTAAAAATCTTTACACAGTTTATAGGTACTCCGTTCTATCACTACTTCGGTAAAATCAAGAAAATGTAGTAATAATTAGAAAAACAGCCATCGACAACAACCGTTAAAAATCGAAAAAAAAAAGTTTTTTTTACGAGATTTTGTAGAATTTCGGTTTTCAACGGCTTTCGGTTTTAAACGGATTGGTTTATTTGGTTTTAAACCGGCCTTACACCTATACAGGGTACATCTATACCCGTACGGGTATCACCCGCAGTGCTCTGAATCGAGGGTTCAGTACGATACGGTTTAAACCGGTTATACGAGCTCTCTCCGGAGCGGGTTGCGTACGGACCAATCCCCGTCGCTGTGAAACAATGTTCTAGCGCCTCACGTGTCTCCGTTGCGTCCGTGGCTGTGAAACCAGCCTAAGTGTTGCGGGTATTCTCGCAGGACGCACAATGAAAGAAGAACGGGGGATCAACAATAATTTATTAAAACATAAGACAAGTGAGACGAATCAGATGGTTAAAATGCTATATTACGAAGATGTCAGTACAGTCACTTGACCCACACACACATTTGAATGTTTCCTTGAGAATGTTAGACTGTCTGCAATGTAGGTACTTACCTTTATTTGAAAACTGCCTCACGCTTGGGCAACACATCGCACGGCTCAATATCATTATACCAACCAGAAGTCGTCCTATGATGGACGACGCGGTTATGTATTTCGATAATTCAACAATGTAATCTACTAAAATAATTTGGTTCTATGTCTACCTACTATATTAGTTTAGAACATTCTAAGAGGTCCACAAAGTTGTAAACTAGGCAGGTAAGCCCAGGTTCTCAGACAGCCTCATTTTATAAGAATATATAGATATATAGGTGCAACTTTAAAATGTAGACATGTCTGAGTAAAGGCATATTATTAGTATAGATAAATAACAGTTATAAGCATCTGCAACAGTAGACATGCACAGCACGCGAATAAAACCTACCATGTTCCTACGAGAATCACATAGTTGTATAGTTTATAAAACAATACTATAGTTTATATTATTTTAGTATAGACAACAGGTATACTTAAATTTTTAGTCATTCATGCATCAAAGTATTAGTTAATAATAAGTTAGATAATATGGACGAAGCATATAGAACCTAACATTAACAATTACTTAAATAGTTTTTTGTCGACATCAGCCGCTTTAATTCCCAAGTAATCTGTAACGAACTTTAATGCTTCATCCTGATTTAAAGTAGGTTTTCCTATCGGATTTTCTAAGAACAATGTAGCTGATCTTATGCCATTCGCGACATTAACAAATTTGCAGAACGGGTTGGTTTTAGCCTCGCATTCTTTAGGTTTATTCGGAGAAGCGACCAACGTTTTGGCATTTAAATTTGTAGTGTCTTTTACCTCAACCCCATTACTCCATAATGTAAACTTCAAACCATACAGACCAAAGAGAACAGTAACCTCATGGTAAAGGTTCTCTACAGTTATAAACTTATTCAATTTATCCTTAATTATAAGACTACCTTGCTTACTCGAGACACCAAACCGAGGTGTTAGTTCTTGTAGAACGACATTCACCCAAGGGTTCGCGGGCACTTCCACTTCCTTCCTCCATGTTATAATCAACTTTAACAAAGATCCTTTTAGTTCTTGCGTCTCTTCTATAACAACAGGCATAGATGGCTTGATCTGCTCAATCGGGATCAGAGGCCCTTTCACTGTACTCTCAATAAACTCACGATGCAAGTTTATAATACGAACAATATCGCTGGTCTTGTTAACAGAGAAGTAAATGTTGACATCATCTGTCGGTACTAAATGGGCTTTCTTCCGTAACTTTTGAACTCTATTTATTACCTCTCGAGCAAAACCTTCGTCAAGCATATCTTGATCAGGAGTAACATTGAGAAGAATCAATACATCATTATCACTATGCGCCTCGTATTGATCGTTGCCTTGAGCCTGGAATATAATCCTCACTTCAGAGACATCAATGCGATGTCCAACTAATTCAACAAATCCGTCAGCGATAAGTTTTTCACATTGCTCGTTGTTAAGGTTCTTCAACCCTTGAGTGACAGCCTTAAAATCGCCTTTCAATCTTGTCCCAAGAATTTTATGATCCGGTTCAGCTCTCAGTGTAATGCCATACTTTTCTTTGTCACTTGTTAAGTGCAATTTTTTTATATTCAATTCTTCTAGGACATATCGCTCCAAGGATTTGACATCGTCTAAATAAATCGGGTCTCGGTGAATAACAACCATTTCTGGCAAAGGATACTTGATCGGTACCGTTTTCCTATCTCTAACGACTCTTCCCAATTCGATCACAGCCTGCATTCTTTGAACAGCCCTTTCTATGTTGTCATCTACCAATTCTATCTTGGGATCTGATATCATATTGAAGTGAACGCTCTCCAGTGAATCACCAGGCAACAGTTGTCGAAGCGTCTTGTACATGAGTTCCGTAAGGAAAGGCGTGAACGGAGCCATCACTCTTACCATATCGAATAATACGCCAAATAATGTATCTAAAGCGACCTGGCAGTCCTTAACACCATTTTCTCCTTTCAACCTTTTCCTGTTCATTCTTAAATACCAGTTGGTAAGATGATCAATAAACTTGGTCAACCTCGGTACAACAGTGTACAATCTATACGCTGCCATCTCTTTTTTCACGAATTGGATAAGAGATTGCGTAAACGATGTTATCCACTTATCCATGACGTTTTCTCTTACTGCCTTTTCGTTAAACCTATAGTCGATTTTATCCTCTTGGACGGTTCTTTCAACATTTTGCATAAAGAATCTGAAAGCATTGTACCACGGCAAAAATACATCTTTAATAATATCTCTGACACCTTCTTCTTTAAAACGAAGATTCTCTGCTTTAACCACTGGAGAATTAACGAGATAAAGACGTAAAGCATCAGCGCCGTATTTCCTAACTACTTCTAGAGGATCAGGATAGTTCTTCTTTCTCTTCGACATTTTTTGACCATCAGAAGCTAAAACTAAACCATTTGCAATCAGGTTTTTAAACGGTGGCTTTTTGAATAGTGCTGTCGACAAAACAATGAGAGTGTAAAACCAGCCTCTTGTTTGGTCGATACCTTCGGCAATGAAATTAGCTGGGAATACATCATCAAACTCCTTTTTGTTTTCGAATGGGTAATGGCATTGTGCATAAGGCATAGAGCCCGACTCAAACCAACAGTCGAACACTTCAGAAACCCTTTTTAGTGGCGGCTGCCCGGGTCGTGATGATGGGATCTCCAAATGATCAATGCTTTCCCTATGCAAATCTTTTACTTCTTTACCAGTCAAAGCTTCTAACTCCGCAATGCTGCCGACACAAACTACCTCCTGTCTATCGCTTGAAATCCATAAAGGAATTGGTGTACCCCAGTACCTATTACGACTAATAGCCCAATCACGAGCTTCTTTGAGCCAATTTTTAAATCTCTTCTCTTTCACATATTCAGGCACCCAATAGGTTGCTTCGCAAGATTTTAAAAGTTCGTGACTCATTTGTTCAACTCTCACAAACCAAGAAGGCACAGCCTTGTAGATGAGTGGAGTTTCTGACCGCCAACAAAATGGATAGCTGTGCTTAATTTGTCCTAATTGGATAAGTCTGTTGCGAGCCTTCAAATTAGCAATAATATTTTTGTCGGCATCCTTGACGTGCTGTCCCAAAAAGTCTTTGACTGGCTCCATAAACCTACCACTCGGATCGACAGGACAAATTATATCCTGATCCCGACTAATGATACCTGCCGCTAGACAAACCCTGAAATCGTCTTCACCGAAGTATGGCGCTTGATGGACAATACCAGTACCAGAGTCATCCGTCACGTAATTGTCGACCAGCACTTGAAAGCCGTTAGGACATTGCTCTACAAAGTAATCAAAAATAGGCGTATACTTTATTCCTCTTAGTTTCTCCCCCACAAACTTCTCAAGAACATCAAAATCTTCTACATTTTTGAAAACAGCAGGTAATCTTGATTCCTGGAGAACGTAACAATTACCAGTGCTCTTTTCTTTCACTTTTAGATAAATCAGTTTTGGATTGACGCACAGGGCTAAGTTGCTAGGAAGTGTCCAAGGAGTGGTGGTCCAAGCCAGCAGAGAGAACCCTTCAGCAGTGGGAAATGATACTACAACTGCAGGATCCACAACATCCTTGTAGTTCTGTCCAGACTCAAAGTTGGACAGAGGGGTGGAGCAGGCTGTAGAGTAAGGCATTACTTTCACTCCTTGATACACCAAGCCCTTATTGTATAGCTCTTTGAATACCCACCAAATAGACTCCATAAACCATGGGTACAGGGTTTTATAATCATTCTTGAAATCTGGAATAAACAAAATATTATTTACCAATTATGCATGTAGTTCGACAAAACAATGCCAAAGTCCGATCTGTTGTCTATCTCAACTCACCGATCCAACGACCCATTCTCGTAATGATCATTTCCCAGTCCCCAGCATACTTCATAACAATTTTACGGCATTCCGCATTGTATTTGTCAATGCCCATTTTCGCAACATCTTCTGGACCTTTGATTTCCAATGCTTTATCAATTTCAAACTCTACGGGAAGTCCATGACAGTCCCAACCAAACCGCCTTTCTACGTGATACCCCTAAAAGGACAATTTAATAATATTATAATTAGTTTTTTTTGTTTAATTTTTGTTTCAGCATTAAATTATTATAGTAAAAATTGGACAGAGAATTATTGATGAATGGACCCCTAAAGACAGATGTTTGCAAGTTTAAGTTAGCCCATTTTATATAAGTATAATGTTAACAGTGTGATACCTGTTGGTGTGCATATCTGGTGACAACATCTTTGATAGTTCCAGCAAGAATGTGACCATAATGTGGAAGTCCAGTTGCAAAAGGTGGCCCATCGTAAAATGAGTACCTGTTAAAGAATAAAGTTTCCCAATGTAACTGCAATTTGAATAAGTACTATTCCTTCATGGAATAACATTAAGAACACAATTAAAGGTAGAATCTTTAATAACTTCGGAATGGAATATTATAAATTATAGAAGAAATTATTTTCATATGAACATGAAATTAAGCTCTGTTTTTCTGTGTATCATTCATATGGACAGACGGATGTATGGACTGACGGACGGACGCACAGATGGACGGATGGACAGATGGACAGCACATGCTTAATAATAGGGTTATGTTGGTTACCCTTTAGGTACAGTACCCTAAAAAGTAAAAACTGTCTTTTTCTGGCTTGAGCACTGTTGCCTGCTAAGTGACAATATGCAGATCAAGGCAATCACCCTTTTAATTTAAAACATTCGATCAAAACTTTGGGATTGAAATGACAATTTTTTATTAAGTTTAATTTTCATTTATGTAGGTATATTACCTACATAAACGAAAATTATTCAAATACTTTTTTTTCCAACAATCTGTTGTCAGTTTTAAATTAGTAAATACTGGAAGAAGAGATAGAGATACATTTTTGCTATAGATTTGAGAATTTAAAAAATTTAAGTGTCTTTTCAAAGTTTTTATCTATATATATTTTTAGATTGCTATAGGAGAAAGAAAGAAAGAAGAAATTTTACATCTATTTTTTGTTGATAAAAATAAGTTTGGAGTCAATGGGAAAAGGAGAGAACACTATTTCCTATGGCTATTTAATGTGAATAATAACATTTTCAAGCAATTAATGTGGTAACAGATTCCAGTTTTTTAGCGAACTGCCCTTTATTTTATATGTAGCACAAGTTACATTATCTTTAAGCCTTCATTACTATTTACATATAATTGTAATCTCAATAAAAATGCTATTTATGTTTAATTGGCCTAGGCTTCTCGTCTACTTCACAGGAAGACCGGTGGGACTTTCCAAAATCACATGGAATTTATGGTCACCATATGGAGGGTTCAGTGTACTTGTAAACTTCGCTAACGTCCATAGTCCATAAACATGACTTATTGAGCAATCTACATAGTATATAATACTTTAAAAGTAACATTTTATCAGATGAAAAGTAACGTTTTGCACAAAATCGAACCTCACCTGGGTTTATTTTTTGACTGTTTCAAACAACTGTGGAATGCATCGATTTCTTTCCAAAATTTCAGAATTTTCTCCTCTTCTTTTGGGAAATCAATATTCTCAGGTACTCTGTTCACTTTTAGGGCCATGATATTATTTTTTTTATAACCTTTTTCAATTCCACGCCATCACACAAATTCCACGACACACACAGATAAAAGAAAAAGAAACGTCATTTTTTTTGCACACACGCACTGTAATGTACGACGAACGGACCGCCAACATGAGCTGGCAACAACTGTCAAGTTTACAACAAATTGCATCAACATCAAGAATTTCGTAACATTTCATCATCTGATGTTGTTGACTTTGAAGTATTAGTTATCTTTGATTTTAGGCCTAGGGTTCCGTATGTTTGGTACTTAAGGGTGCCATTGCCATCGCGGCATCCCGACATCTTATGTCTATCTGTCTGCCACAGGTTGGTCACAGGGCTGTCTGTTTCCATATCATGTCACTCGTATTCGTATTTATGAACTTGTTGGGAAATCAGAGCCGGCTCAAAACCGTTTATATTCAGATTTGCTGTTAAATGAATTTGTATTTCAAGAATTCCGCAATTTCATAGCGACATTCCAACTTCTCTTTCGAACTAATTTGGTACCACAGGAACCACAATAAAGACAAGGTATTCCAGTGAGCTAAGTACTTATGAGGAGAAGAGATTTGTAGTATAAACTCCAGAATTATACATCTATGGATTTTCCCGTAGGAAATACCCACGATAATAATAAGATTTAGTAGTAACTCTGACTAATCACTTATCTCTAATTGCAAGTCAGCTGCTAATCGTAGTATTGCTATATGCACTTGAAGCTACTCATAGTAGGTACATACAAGGCCAATTATTCAGAATTGTACTTTTAATCATTATAGGATGATGACTCTGCGTTTGCTTGCTACGATGTACCGAGAACATAACATAATGCCTATTGGCAGATTGCAGATGTGAGATGCGTCATGTAATGTTTACAGTTTTCTGTAGTCTACGTAACGTCACCGTTGCTCAATATTATTTTCGTTACTGGAAATAGTGGAAATTGGGTAGGTACAGACAGACGCCAGCAAATGAAGCTACCCGAAACTGTCAAATTTTCCTAATCAACCTTGAACCTAATGCTTTATCTGGCAGATTCTTGTAGCTTGATGTGCTGGCTTCTGTACTATTTATACACCTGCGGAAAAGGCGGACAAATAACAATTCGTAAAAGAAATAGTTTGTTTACAAAAAAATGTCTGGAAAGTGAGAGGAAGCAGTCAAATTCTTGGACGAATGATAGTAGCGACATCTACAGTGAGCTGTTTTTCTATTTTATTTCTTTCTGTGGAAATACCGGGAAATACAGAGTCTCAGAGAGCAGTTTTGTAGTTTTGCCACAATGCCCGAAAAGGACAGTGATGTCCAATAGGTTAACGTCACTTGTGTGTGACAGACGTCAAAGTTCATAACTTCAAAACAAAACAGTGTATCATCTATGACATCTATGCCCGACGGGCGACGGCTGATGGTATTACGCTGTGTGAAGTTGCACTTCTTTTCGGTTTATATTTTTACTTTCAGTAAACTATAATGGATTGTCACTGGATTAAGATTTCGCCAAGGTTATCCAAATGATAAGAGAGTATTTGTTGTGAGTTTATTCTTGCACCGAGGTAACTAAAAATTGTATTTGTATTTCTGTTGCAGTTTGAGCAAGGGTATTGCTATTATCAATCAGCTCGATGAAACTAGATTTGAACAATTCCTCCGCCGAATCGTAGCGAAATTGAATCTTCTGAGCACAGAAACATTTACAGAAGAAGAAAGACAGAAGCTGGAGAAAATATTTGGGATTGAGCAAGAAAACTTAGTGTTGAGCATCAAAACTCTACAATACATATTTAAAAGAATTTTAAAATACATTTTTATGCCCATCGATTTAAAAAACGATCTCAACAGTATTGGATTGAGCAATGACAAAGCTGATTCCATGGTTAAAGTTTGGTCAGCAGAAACAAGGGCCACTCTTGATCAACTTGGTTCTGTAGCAACTGATGAAAATAATGATTCATTAAGTTTTTCATGGAAGCTAAATGCTGAATTAAGTTCAGATTTTCGAAAGAAGTGCAAGATACCCAAAGCATACTTATCATTAACAAGGCAAAATAATGAAACTGAAATAGAATTAACTCATCCGGAGCTGTATTCAATATTTTTGCAATTTGAATCCATTCAGAATGAATTAGATAATTTAATTACATAATCAATATTGCTTTGTTAAAGTTTTTAGAAATGTATAATATAAGAAGAGTATTTATTGGGGGAGTACCTATGTCAAATTGAGAGGTGCGATCTGTGTTGGACCAAGTTAAAATAGCAATATCAGTAAATTTTATTATGACCTGAACAGACTTAATTAAGTTCCGATTTTGGAATGAAGTGCAACATACTTATCACTAACAAAGCAAAAGAATGGAACTGAAATAGAATTGACCCATCCTGAGCTGTATTCAATATTTCTACTTTGAATGAATATAAAAATAATAATTATTAAGAAAACTTGAACAAAGTTTATGTTGATTATGTAATTATACATAATCAATATTGCTTTGTTCAAGTTTTATTATTTTTTTAAATATATAGGTAATATAAGAAGAGTATTAACTGGAGAAGGATCTTGAATTGAAGGGTGCAATCTGTGTTGGACTAAGTTGCTACCTAAAGCAATACCATCATATGTTTATTAGGTCAGATATAAACACCTGAAAAGACTTAATGTAGCATAAACTCACAGCTGTATGTTCAATCTTAATTGTACAGAAATCATAAAAAAATAGCAACCCAATTATTGTAACTGTATAATATGTTACATGTTGCTGTTAATGGTTTAGATCCATGGTTTTGTGACATTGGTGAGCCTTACTTGTAAATATTAATATATCTATGTTATTCCAGAATAAAAATGTTTTTTTAAAAAACCTACTAGGTATCTTTTTTTTTTCAACAGTCTATATTATTGGTGTAAGTAATTTGAATGAAAACGGTGACTATTTTTCAAAAAACAAATTGAACATTTTTCCATATTGTAATTCACCCTTGCAGCAGTTTGTTCAGCCACACTTAATTTCTATTTCACCCAATTTTGGTTTGGTTTTGGCCAGAGTATTGATCATCTTAAGCCATTGTGTACACGTTCACGCTACTGGACACTGGTCATATTTTATTAGACTGTGCCACTGGTACCTAATACCCGATATATTACTTTCCTCTATGCTAATACCTTTCAATCAAAATGGGCATAAACTAACAAACGGTGAAGACGTCAAGACTTTTACTTACTTGGAACATAGTCTTTCAAGCTTCACACCAGTGTTATCATTTGATTTTGTTGTTATGTTGAACTGTAATTCTACTTTATGTTGATGATAAATAATTTCTTTATATGAGTCTTCTTTCAAAATATTTTAAAAGATTTTATTTACATAAATGAAATAAACGGTGTCCGTTTGGACGCGGCGTGTGTTGATTGATCTAATTAAGGGATTTTTAAATTTTGAACTTGGTAACCCTAGCCTATCCATACGTCAGAGGTTTTGGCAGCCCGCGGGTGAACTATTTTCTTCATTGTTGACCTTTCCTAAATCTTAGGTGTAATTATTTCATCATTAGACGTACTCTGGCTGCACCCTTATTATCTAGTATACATATTTAGTCAAAGTTTCGGCGATGGACTCCGAAGATGACACAAAGGATGATGTGGATTCTGGGAATGAGTCTAGCGGAGACGATGTCGACTTTGCAATGGACGTTGAGACACACAGTACACGGGAACGACAAACGGAGCTTGAGGAATATCGATATGAGGTGTTATCTACGGAGGAAATCGTTCAGCATATGGTCGACTGCATCAAAGAAGTGAACACTGTTGTCGAGGTCAGTATGTTAGTGGTAAACAATGGCCTAATCGAATGAGGTTACTCGTACAGTGTCGTACTTCCATAGGTTCTTTTGTGTCGCATTCCAATTTATTTGAGTTCGATTTGTTGAAACGCTATGAGCTACCTTATGAAGGCTGCCAACAAAGTTGGGTAATGCTCTCTGCTTGGGTAAAATATTGTTGTTCCACAAACCTAATTTTCATTTAAAATGTAGCTAAAAATCATTTTACCTTGTTATTTATGTTGCCATATCTACAATGTACCTAATATTGCATGTGCATAGTGATAAATAAATATCAGAGCTAAGGAAATAATTAGATATTCAATTAACAAAAATATAGTAACAAAGGTTTTCTTGAAGTGGAGGAATGAGTCATAACAATGATGTCTGCTTTAATAATTATCTGATGCTAATGTAATTTACTGTTTATGCATAAATATGTAGGAGTTGATGTTGACTACAGCAATAACATTGGTGTCACTTATTCTGATTATAAACAAAACACTTGTTAGTTTTTATGTCCCAAATGCATGATTGATAAGGCTAATCTTCTGTTTGTACCAGGACTGCTTCATGTGTTTTACTCAAATATTATTTTTGTCTGCATGTAGTAAAACATGAGAATAACGTTTTCAGATACCAGCAACAACAACCCGCATACTTTTAAACCATTTCAAATGGGACAAAGAAAAGCTCATGGAAAGATTCTATGATGGGGACCAAGACCAGTTGTTCTCTGAGGCTAGAGTCATTAATCCATTCAGAAAACCAGTCATACAAAGGCCGAAGGTATGAATTTTTATAATTTTTTATGTTACAAGGTTTTTCCACAAACAAGTTGGTATTTTTTTATTAATTTTATTAGTTATGCTACCTCAGAGGTCATTTAAAACTTCTTAGTCATGATTGAAGCAAAGAGGTGGAACATATTGGACATGTACTAAAAAGTTGTATGTAATGTTAAACTATTTACCTATTGTTGTTGTTTTAGTATTTTATATTGTATGAGTTGACTCATTCAAAATAATTTGGGCAATGCCTCTTAGATCATCGTAAGGGAATATTGTTAAGGATAACAGCTTCCTTTTTATGTGACTCATTCCATAAACAATTTTCTATGAATAATAAGTATTTTCCTCAATTTCAAAATTTAAATTCTTTAGGGGAAGTCCCATACTTAATATTTGGTTTAAACTTTATGCATGTTCTTAAAATATGAGTATTCTATCTAGAAGAACTGATTTTTAAATGGTCAAAATACTTTTACCAGCAAAATAAATTGGTAAAAAATCGGCACTTAAAGAGATATATATATACCTACATTATGGAATTGCAATTTTTTTCAGCTTAGCTAGTAAGATATATGTTTGATGTAGGTCACAACATTTCACAACCATGACTTTATTTATTATTTACATTGATGACACTACAAAATTGTGAAAATTAAGTTGACACAGTAATAATGTAGTAGTGTCATGCATGACATAAGTTTGGTCTCTCAAATGACGCCCTGTAACTAAGAGGCTCAACACAAACAACAAATAATCAAACTCATTTACTGTTCTGATTGGCTGACCAAACCAACATCCAATTAAATTTTTTCACATGAGATTTTACTACACAATAAATTAACAGGGCTTACAAAAAAACAGGTTTATATCTAATAGGTGGGTCAGGTTTACAGTTGTTTGTAAAAAAACAAACCTGACCCCCACAATATGCTTCATCTTACGGCATACTATGTCTTGCATTGGCTGATATCCAATTACATCATTTAATGCCCAAACACAACTACAAACAGAACTGCTTGTTTTATCAGCTGCTACATTTTATTATGTCCTACATTTCACATACAGATAATGGTAGAAGTTTTGAGAGCATAAATGTGTGCTAAAAAGGATTGATACTTAAAATCAGGTAGTGTTATTGTATTTTTTTGCCATTCTAAAGCAGCCAAGGATAGGTTGAATGACCTTCGAGATAAACAGTGTTAGTGACTACCTATCTGATTACATTAGTGGAAAGAGAAAGGAGAATAATGTTTTTGGATGTTGCTGTTAGCAACCAACTTGTCTTGGCCATTATGGCAATACTTGGTGCCCTATGTCTTATCCATACATTAAATATAAGAATCAGTAGAAAACCAGCATCAGGCAACTTCTAATTGTCTGGTTTTTGCTGAGCTTGAACTATTTGATGCAGCCGTGGGGCACACAATGTTCTGGTTTAAAAATTAGTTTCCTTATATTTTGTTCCTACATTGTGTGTGCTAAAGAAAGGAGTTTTTTTTCTTTGTTAGTCATGTTGGTTTTCTTCTATCATTTTCCTGTACAAAAGAGTCTTGGATATTAAAGAATTATTGTGTTTTATTCTAGTTGCCCAGACGGATATCAACATCAGGGACAGAGGAATGCGAAATATGTTTTTCAATCCTTCCGACCTCCGTAAGTGACTTGTTTTTATTATGAATTTTATCATGTTATTTTTATCTTGTTCACCCTAAAGAAAATGATAAGATACCAATGACAGAAGGTTCTTCACCTTTAGCATATTTATGTTAGCTACTGCTGTTATTGGCTAAGATTTATAAATCGTTTTTTATACTTTATAAATAAATAAATTATTGTTCTAATAGTTTTATGGCCACATACCTATTAGTCGAATAAAATTTGAGGAGTCAATCGAGTCTTAAAGAAGAATACTAGTTTTATGACCAAAACACACTATTATCCTTGAAAAATGTTTTTCTAGGTATTTTTTTTATCCCATATTCTAACTAGATTAGATTGAACTTCCGATGTTTACGTACACTCAACAGGACATGTATGTGTAACTATGTTATCAGTAAGCTACTTTTCACAAACATTACTAAATAAGGTTATCAACATTTTTCGCTGTGTATTAAAGCTTCAGCACTGACCTAACCAGTATAGTGGAAAGTTTATGAATAATACATTTAGTTAAAAACTAGCTTTTTCCCGTGTCTACTCTCACAGTAACCGTGTATTTTCCCGTCATGAAATATGTAAAGCGTTTGCTTTCTACCAGGGAAAGGATTTTCGAAATCGCGTTAGCATTTTCAGAGATTGCCTTCTACAAATAGCCAAACAAGATTTCCTCTTTATAATAATACTAGCTTCTGCCAGCGCCTTCGATCGCTGTTGGAAATTACCCAAGGGAACATATTTCCGGGGTAGGTACCTACTTAAAGCCTATGTGCTATTCCAGACTATAATCTATCTCTGTGCCAATTTTCATCCAGATACGTTCAGCTGTTCTGGCGTGATTGATTAACAAACCATCCATCTATCTAAACATAGGCATTTATAATAGTAGGTAGTAAGATTTTAATCAGATCAATAAATGGTATAGAATGTGCATTTAAAAGAAGGTATATTGAGGCCCTAGTTTTAATCAAGATAAGAAAAAGTAAGATACTTCGCTAAGTAGTAGCACAGAGCCAACGCGCGAACGCCGCGCGAAGTGACTTTCTATTCCTATTACCTACATTTTATATGAAGTTGCGCGCTTGAATGCAGCGATGGACTTGTCTCCGCGATTCTCAGACATTGTCGGTTCGTAGTCTAGATGCGACATTAAAATAATAGTAACTTGGTAAACTTTCTCAAAAGTAAAGAACTCAATTTTAATTTATTAATTTAATATAAGTGCATAATTGTAAGTAATAAGTAGCCTACTTTCCTTACTATTAGGTAGATACATCAAATGTTAGGTATGTGACCAAATAGATTAAATGGCCACATGTTATGAACATATGAATGTAATTAATGTTCTTAAATACGTAATGTCACAAGAATTATACCTACTTAGTACGTGTTTGGATGCACGATCGACATAATTATGGTGCTTGCTGCGAAAAGTGTATTGTAGGGTTCGATTCCCACACGGAACAAACATTTGTATGTCGTACAGATAGTTCTTCTAATAGGCTATTTTGACTTGCAATTTATAGGGTTCCGTACCCGAAGGAAAACTAAGGGAACCCTATTACTAAGCCTCCACTGTTCGTCTGTCTGTCAGCGAGCTGTATCTCAAGAACCGTTATTACTGTGTACCTATTGGTAGACAGTTGAAATTTTCAGTGTGTAATTGTGTATTTCTATTGGCGATAGCAAATAATGAAAAAATAAAGTAAATTAAAGGGGGCTCCTACAATAGATGTGGTTTTTTTCGGTTTTGGTACGGAACCCTTCGTGTGAGAGTCCGACTCGCCTTTGGCCGGTTTTTTATTATTAGAATCAAAAAGTAACTAAATACATCCAAAATCTAAAATAGTTATTTTTTAATCCGCTCAATAGTTAGAAACGTTTCAGAACGGATGTAAGGAGAAACTAGCAAATAACAGAAAAAGGTTACACGTATGCATGTGACGTCACCTTCATTAGATTACACGAAACAAAAGTACAAAACAGATAGCGAGATGTTTCTACCATGCCCCCACTCTTCCTCATACCAATATATGAAATGCTAATTGCTGCTTCATCTAATATCCAATTATGACGCAATTTTTTAGAAAAAGATTTCGTCTAATATTTTCATTAATTGTTGTTTCGTATAAAATATTGTACAAAAAAGACTCGGGAAAATCCCATTTGATGTTTCTTTTGTGGTGTAACTTCGATGATAAAAATAATGATACAGAAATAAATTATGCATTTTTATTTTACAGTTGATGACGGGTCTGGAGTGCGGCCACAGATTTTGCACACAATGTTGGTGTGAATATTTAACTACTAAAATAATGGAGGAGGGCCTAGTAAGTATACCTGAGCACTATTTGAATATCTTTATAGTTTAATACGATGGAAACTAGAATTGGTAAAGTCAATTTTCGAGCAACATTTTCTCTTATTTATAAGTATGCTCATAAATAATAGATGCCGCAGATATTAACCACTGTCTGACAATTATACATTGGTACATTTACGTTGAATACTTCAACACAGATATCCTACAAATAATTAGCCATGATCGAAGCGTTTTTCTCCGCCGATTCTCATCGGGTGTAAGCCAGAGATAAGGTCGGGACATACGATGGAACTTGAACTAACACAAACGAAAGATATGCGATGTTTAAAACGGCCGTCAGAATTCGACCTTAATGCAGATATTCAATGCGTCATAAATATTACAATCAAAATTTTATTCCATTTTCGAGGTTACGCATGAATAACGAAAATTATGGACTCACACATGCAAAGTATACACTCTCTTTTATAACAAAAGTATTTAACTTGAAAGGTTTTTTGTGTGTGTTTGTTATTGACCGCTTTTAGTGAATGAAACTTCCGTGTTATTCCGTTTTAAATAATGTTTTAAATATAGAGCTATCGAATACACGTGTCGCCATACAATACAGCAGACTAAAATGATTTATAAAAAATAAAGTCATTGTTTTTAGTGTTAGGTGATGAATGTGATGAGCATGATCATTTGTTCTGTGTCTGGGTGTAATTTGTCTATAATATGTATGTATTTAGAAATATATAAGTATGTTTATCAGTTGTCTGGTTGCCATAGCACAGGCTCTGCCTAGTTTGGAATCGGATGACCGTGTGTGAGTTGTCCCAAGATATTATTATTATTATTATTATTATTATTAATGGTCTATTTTTTTTTTATTTCGCTAGGTACTAGCCTAGCTGAGATGTCTGTCAATATTGTCTTGTGAAAAGTTTAATATTATTTTTTATTTTACTCTTCACTTAGTTCAAATCGGTATAAATTTATATTTGATACAAAAATATGTGATATAACACACAATGCGTAACATATGATACACTGTGAGAGACTGGAGTCCATACTAGGATACCCTGTGTAACGAATCACCAGGCTCTCACCCAGAATTTGCGTCGATAGCTACTTAACGTACTTTTGTTCAATTATATGATTGAAATTGAACAAAAGTATAACGGACCGTTTTTTAATGACAGGTTGTTGTTATTTTTTTTAGTAGTGGCATCAAGGTTAGCCTATAACATTCCTGTCTTATTCCAGGGTCAGACAATAGCGTGCGCGGCTCACGCGTGCGACATCCTCGTGGACGACGCGACCGTCATGCGACTGGTGCGCGACCCGCGCGTCAAGCTCAAGTACCAACACATCATCACCAATAGTTTTGTGGAGGTAAGTTGTAACATACACTACACCAACGCTTACCATCGGGTGTGATAGCGGTAGAACGCGAGCCTGTCAATCAAATGTCTTGTTAGCTTATATTAACTGGCAGCACAAGGGGTTTTCAGCTGTTAGTATGTTGTAACTTGAAACAGCGTGATATTAAGAATGATCAAAATGGCCTCACGTCCTACAGCAAAGATAAGTAAAAGTGATAAAAATGAGTATCAAAAGATGGCATACTTCGAATAGCCATTCTTACAGTTTAGTATTAAAAAAATATATATGAAAATCAGGTAAATGCTTCTCATAGGACGTGGGGTAATTTATATGGACAACGATCCTTCTTCTTCATGTAGAGGAAATAAATAGCTCTTTCCGATTTGGATTGCCTCATTGGTCTAGTTGTCGCAAGTGGTACTGACGGGCAAGGGTTCCTTGGTTCGGAAATCTGTAGCTTACACAGTGTTTCATTAAGAACTTCTTAGTAGCGGGTTGGCTGTTGTTTTGTATGTTTCGAAGCCAAATCGTTGAATTGGCCATTTCATGATGTGGCCGAGGCCTGGTTAGGTTAGGTTGGAGGTGGCCATTACATAAAGTGGCCAACCATTATGTGAATCGACTGACCACTTTAAGAATTGGTCAATTCGACGATATAGCTTCGGCATATATGTATCGTGTGTGTAATCTGGATATTTATACGTCCAGTTTACTCCTTATGCTAGTGGTGCCATCTATGAAGCCCGTTACTCACAAACTATCCCATACATTAATCGTGTACTTTCCCTGCAGTGCAACCGCCTCCTGCGCTGGTGTCCATCCCCGGACTGCAGCAATGCGCTGAAGGTGGCGTACGTGGAGGCGGCGCCAGTGACGTGCCGCTGCGGACACATCTTCTGCTTCGCGTGCGGAGAGAACTGGCATGACCCCGTGCGGTGCTGTCTACTGCGGAAGTGGATCAAGGTAGCGTCTAACGGTGGCTTATAAAGTTATAAGTGAACATAAATGAAAGAAAGAATTCAATTTATTTAGCACATACATGAAACACATACGGGTGCAGTTGGATTCAAAAGTCGCAAAGCTTAAATTTTTGTGGAAGAAGAATGATTGAGATTGAGATGGAAGGTAGTTGGTCCATGGCTAGTTTATTCTAAACAATAGAAAAAACTAGTTACGTACCATTTGGCTCTTTATTCGAAGAAATATTAGACACTAGCTTGGGAGCTTTTTTAAATGTTGCCCCACTCTAGGAATTTCTCCTGTATCGTGGGTGCGTTTACAGACATACAAACTCACATACCTAAACAAACAGCCAGACCCGGAACAACTATCTGTAGGCCATACAAATATTTGATCCGTGCGGGAATCGAATCTTTGACCTTTTGACCCCAAACTGCACATAGAAATAACAAAAAAATGCTCAATGTCAAAACCTAAGTGTTATTCTCATGGCTGCGCTAAAAAGGCCATTTCAGCCATTTCAGCGATATGTCAAACATACCGATGCTTTCTGACGCTGGTTTTCTTATGAACCTTTCAAAGGACGAATGGCTTGGACCGTCGCTAAAACATGCTTTGTTTGGCCACTGTCATTCCATCTTTGACCTAATTTATCGCTTTACATTAGGCGGTATTCGAAAGATAAGAACACAAGCCTTTCTATGAATTTAATAAGTAGAAATGAGCCAAGGGGAGGAAGCCCAATATACAAAAAATAAAACCTTACTGCAGAAGAAAACTAACTTAAATGACGTCTGTGTATCGTCCGCCATATTGATGTCCTTGAGTTTGGATCAAGGCAGGCTTCAATTCATAAATTCAATATCCGCGCTATGCAGACTTCGTGAACTAATTCGAAAATCCAGTTCTTTTGCTAAACATCATGTTGTTCCCTTCAGAAGTGCGACGACGATTCGGAAACGTCGAACTGGATCGCTGCGAACACGAAGGAGTGCCCAAAGTGCAACGTGACGATCGAGAAGGACGGCGGCTGCAACCACATGGTGTGCAAGAACCAGAACTGCAAGGCGGACTTCTGCTGGGTGTGCCTCGGGCCCTGGGAGCCGCACGGCAGCAGCTGGTACAACTGCAATAGGTACGTGCTTTATTTTTATATCATTATGACTTTCTCCAACCAGCTTTTGCCAATTGCGTTCTTAGTCTACCCCAAGGGAGAGGACTATTCGTAGAAATTCGTATTTATGCCGTAATCCCGCAGGCTAGTTGCGTAAACCATAAAATCACAATCGATCGCAATCCTTTTCATTTTGTCGACTCAACAGTATTCATGAATTGTTTTATGTTGTCCAGCAGAAGATTGTTAAACAAATGAAGCAATGGAGTAGGAATTTAATTATGTTGTGATTGTTCTGCAGTGTGTTGTGCAATTAGAGTGCAGGTCATGGCCTACCCGAGAGCCAAATTTAATTCAAATCCATTCAGCCTTTGAATCTTGATTGATTAACAAAAATACATACATTCATTATAATATTACTGGTGTAGCGGCATCAATGCCGCCACATAAAAAACTAAGAAGCGAAATTTGCACGGCAAAAAAGAACCGCAACGCCATCTATCCTGTCAACGACAAACTACCAACAAAATCCTGCATCGCGCAAGCAAAGTTCCCCGTGCGGTTTGAACATCACAACATTCCGAATATCAACTATCGGCAGTTTCCCACCAGATACAATAATCATCTGGTCGGAGGATCCTCCCATTTCAGTGGAGGTATGCGGGACTCTACTGTTCCGCATACTTCTATAATAGGATAGCTATTTCCAATTACTAACGAAGTTTTGCGGTGTCTATCTAACTTTGCCAATAACACTGAAAATTAAAAACCATGCCAAAGTCCATTGATATATTTGACACTACTGATTTTGGCGGAAAGACAGCGTCACTTAAGATCTGTTAAAATATTGCGCGTATGCGTTTTTGGGGATCCAGTTACAGAAGGGCGGTTTTTTCAATAGTCAGACAATTTTTTACTGAAGAATATACACTAGAATAAACACGGCTGGTTGACATATTTTTGTAACAAAAGCTGTCAAACCGCAAATTATTTCTAAGGTAAAAACTGTCTGACTATTGAAAAATCAGTCCTAAATTAGATTTAGCTGTCCGTCCCTTCCGTCCTCCGTCCCTTTCTAATTTGGCAAATGATCGGTGGTGCAGGTACGACGAGGACGAAGCGAAGGCGGCCAGGGACGCGCAGGAGCGCTCGCGCGCGGCGCTGCAGCGCTACCTGTTCTACTGCAACCGCTACATGAACCACATGCAGTCGCTGCGCTTCGAGTCCAAGCTCTACGCTTCCGTCAAGGAGAAGATGGAGGAGATGCAGCAGCACAACATGAGCTGGATTGAAGTATGTGCTTGATATATTTACTTATTTGTTTATGATTTATTCTGGCTGTTTGGCGTTTTTGCTGCCCTGGTTAATTAAGGCGTCCACCATTGATCCAATGTTTGTTCGGTAAAACAGGAAGGTCTGTCGACGCAACGACGCGTTTGTGTTTGCCGAACAAATGATCATGTTGATAGCATATTCGCGCAATAATCGCTTTCAATACGAACGACGCCATTTGAAATAGACTGTTGTTTTCTTGAAAATACTTAGCTATGAGTAGCTAGATTGTTTGTAGTAATTGTTGCAGAATTATCATAACAACCATCCTTTACTACTGTTACATATCTTGACTCTTATTTTGATGTGTAGCATAATGTAATAAATTCATTATGTATGTAAATACATGAAACTGCTTAGTACTTTCGTCGTAATGATATTGTTTAATTGATTTTCAACTTTAACCATCCACCAAAATGTCTCAATTAACTTCGGCAACTTAAAACATTGTTCATTTTCACCAACCAAAAACCTATGTATAAAAGTACCCACATCTAATCCGAAACATGATTATTAAAACTGGTAACAGGTGCAATTCCTGAAGAAGGCCGTGGACATTCTGTGCCAGTGCCGACAGACACTGATGTACACGTACGTGTTCGCGTATTACCTGCGCAAGAACAACCAGTCGGTGATCTTTGAGGACAACCAGCGGGACCTGGAATCGGCCACGGAGACGCTTTCCGAGTACCTGGAGCGTGACATCACCAGCGAGAACCTGGCTGACATCAAACAGAAGGTTCAGGATAAGTATAGGTGGGTACACGTTTTGTACTATCTTAGAACGATCTAAAAGGGTATTTGACTAGTATAAAAAATCTAAATGAATGAAAATCTATCTGATAGATGATATTAAATCATTACGATTTGTGAAAAAAATAATATCAATGGTACGACCATTGATATTATTTTTTTTGTTTATTACAGATTTTAAAACGCTGACAACCGCCACTTTTTGATATTTTTAAGCAATAATTTTTAACTGCATCTTGTCTGCTCTCTAGGTTTTGAGAAATGTAAAAAAAAATCCAATCAAATACCCTATTAGGGACCTTCCAAGTTAGTTTTTAGTTTGTTAAGCGTTCATCTAAATTGCTGGTACCAGTTTTGATGAATTTTGGTTCAGAGGTAGATGGGACCCTGGACAGGCTACTTTTTTACTAAAATTTATATTAATGCGAGCGGGGCCGGGGGCAAAAGCTAGTTTATCGTCTTAAGTTGCTCCTTTTTAATGGCAAATTTTTGATTGACAATCTATCTGGAAAAAGTATAAAGGCGGATTCAAAAAAGAAACTAGTTCTGAAAATGGATGGCGCTGAAGTGTTTCGCCTAAACTACTGAACCGATTCTAGTGAATGACTTATCAATCAATTCGTAATAATGGTACCATGTAGGTGGCAGAACCCGTACAAAGTTATAATGGCATGCGACCTTGATCATTTTTGTACCCATGTCTTGACTTCTGTTTAACCTTTTGAACGCCATTGTCACGTATACATGACAAGCAAGCGCGTACCCTGTACGCCAAACGTCAGAAATATGTGACAAAAAGTATGGCTAATTTGTGCTTTGGCTTCGGGGGCACGCCGATGCGTTTATGCTCTGGCGTTCAAAAGGTTAAAATATTTTCTTGTTTTGTAGTTGCACTTTAATTTTTTTTTTTAAATGTGCGTTGATCTGTTGTCTGTAGATATTGCGACAGCCGGCGCAAGGTGCTGCTGGAGCACGTCCACGAGGGCTACGAGAAGGACTGCTGGGACTACACAGAGTAATCTTGCCTCCTCTCCATAACACACACACACACACTACGCACCGCCCACACTCCCGGCTGTCCCAGTTGGGCGCCACTACGCCTGTCCTACGTTTAGTACGATTTGTATCGACCGGCACAAGTTTTATAATGTGTTGACAGAAAATTGAAGCGATTACTAAGAAGCAAAAAAATAACATGGTAGCCGAGAATCCGTTCGTCTCAGCTACCTGGGTCTCCGTTCCATGTAAATCTGACATTTAACTTCTTCATAATCGCTTCAATATCTTATAACAGATTGTTGAATGTGCTCCAACGCGGTCCAGTCGGTGGAAATCGGTACATAAGGCGCCACTTCGTCAGTCCCACGCTGGGCGCCACTTGACATTGCTCAGTACCCGGCTGCGTAGATGCCTTTCCTGCAGAGAAATTCTAAGTTGGGTAGTACAGTGTGGTAGATGTGTATGATATCAACCAATAGGGTCGGTAATCATAAAGTAGCTTGCTTCCACCAGAGATGTGTAAGATGTATATTATGTGTAGCGATGGATGTGTATGATATCATACACATAGGAAAGGCAGTCAAAATATGGCACATCCAGATTTAGTAAAAGCTCGTCTTTGTTGAGCAATGTCTCTGTCACTTATGTCTGTGTGTCTCTTTCTAGCTCAAAAGCTCTGTGTCACATTTACAGTCGGGTATTGAACTGTAAGTCTGTCCCACGCTGGGCGTCAATTGGCGACATGAGTACCTGGCACATCCAGATTTAGAACCTGTCGCTATTATTATTACCTTGTGACATTATTACCTTCTGAAGCTCGATGTGTCACATTTACACCCGGGTACTGTACACATGGCTGTCCCACGCTGGGCGCCACTTGTCGACGAGGGCGCACCTCACTACTCCCGCGTCACGCTTTTGTTTCTATCGTGTGTAGACTAAAAGCTGCGAACAAAATCACATTATATTACCTTTCCTGTGTACTGGGACCGATCTTATAGCAGATAGCGTATGTTTAAGTTCACGAGCGAGAGAATTTACTTCGACACTGACATTATTAGATGGAGCTAGTGTGGTAATGAATAGTTTGTATACCGTTCTAGGTCTTATCTGGCGAAGGTTCTAGAAGCTATCTCGCTGGTCCAAATTCAGCTTTATCATAATAAGCTTAACATGTTTGAGACCTAAATAACTCATCCCTGTAATAAAGATGCTAGTGTGATGATTTATGCCAATTTCTGTAATTAATTAAAAACGGCTGTCTTCCGATAGACAAGGGATTTTCATACTTAAAATAAGACTAATTAACTCTGATTGGCCCCTAAGCAAATTAATGAAAATGTAAAAAAAAATATTTCACAAAAATAAAAAAAAGATGTTTGAAAAAAAAAGTGTAAATAGGATTATTTAAAATCAATAGAAATTTAATTCACTACGGAATACGAAAATAATTTGTTTTAGCAGCTTGGATTAGTCACAATTTATAATATTTAGGTAATGTTCGATCATAAAGAATGGTACGGTCACACCGTAATTTTTGTATTTATCAGGTAAAATAACGATTTAATTTCAGAATAATATAAAGGTTTTATCTTCGTAAAAAGGCTTTTATTAATCCTTACAACTTGTTCTGATTGTATTGAGTATGAAATTTGAGGTAGTGCAAGTTTAAAATTTGTGAAATCATTGGGCGAAGAATTGACTAACAGAGACTAAATGAATAAGAATTACTGGTGTGTCTGTACACTGCTCGTCCATGACAATGACCCGTTTATATAAACACATCAATACACTGCTAAGCTATGCACAGACCTGCACATTGAAAACTGACTGGTATTTCTCTCTTTCTTACGATATTTTCACCACGTTTGGGTTTAAAATACAATGAATTTTGGATAGCAAATAAAGCCGTGTGTATTCGTGTGAAGGAGAAGGTTTCTGAAAGGCCGTGAATAGTGAATCGATTCTGACCGTTGTGATTGGTTGCTGCCAGTCGAATCATAACTCTACCTATAAGATTTGACAAATGTGTCCTTAGAGCGAGTTTTTATACGAACTCTATCACGTTAACGTAAACTTCAATTTGTATTGAAACGTGATAAGCGCCGCCTAGTGGCAATAACGGGAAACTTATTTTTTTCTACTCAAATTGACTTAAAGGAATGTTTTAGGTAACGTGAAGGAGTACGTTTAAAATCTCGCACTAAAACCTCTAATTAATACGACTGCCTTTCTTAAACCAAGAGTTCGCTGTGACCGTTGCCTTAGTGTCGTGTTTATCAAGCAATCATGAGGGTTTAAAATTTTGCAAGTGTGTGATTGACTAACAAAAAACGTGTAGATCTCATTTCTAAAGAGTTTGAAAGTATGAAAACTAATTACCTACATCAATTTAAATCTACGCTTTTCATAAATTTCGGCTATGTAACGAGATTGCCTTAAAATTGTAATCTAAACATTTTGGTCCTATGATATAACAGGATTTAAATAATTCTGAATAATGTTTCTGATGTCTAGCTAGCTTCAATGGGTCGAAACGGGTGAATATTTTTAGCTTGTCATGTCATGGGACAATCATGTTTCAAAAAATGGTAAATTTTCATGACAGAAGATTGTGTGCGCGTCAGTTTTGTCATTCATTGTGTTGTCATGGCTTCAAATTGTATGTTATTCTAACTGAGTTAGATAACACTAGGACTGTTCATAATAATCCATTCAAGTTTAATTACCAGAAAGTTCAGATAATTTGATTTTATTATTCTAAATTATTAATAATAAAAAGTGAATGTTATTTACGGGTTTGTTTGTACTAATGATTGAAAAAATCATACTTGCTTTTAGTACTTAGCGGTTCTCGATTCGTAATAAACGATTGATTGATGCTTAATTTTATTTTATGTTTTTGGAACTAAATTGACTGATTACACTGTGATCTTTAACTCTGTAAGCCAACACGTTTCATTTGTAGGAATTGAATAGAAAAAAAGGGATAATAATTATCAACCGTCGAATCGAGGCCCGCCAGTATTAGGCCGTTTCCATGTGCAACCAACCCGTATGCAAGTTGCATTGCATTGCGGGCTACCGAGGTATATTGTGATCATTCGTTCGTTTGCCCCTCAATGTACATAAACTTGCATGAGTGTTACTTGCAGGTAGAAACACGGCCTCAGAGTAAGTACCAAAGAAGACCGTTGTCGAATCGATTATGATGTGATTTCGTGGTGGCTGCATTTAGTCGCGAGCTAGGTACTCCGGACATACAGCAAACAACTTACTACATCTCGTAACATAAGTCTCACATTATAAACGTTCAGATCTCCTCTAATTAATTATTTTAATAGAGTTCATTTTATATATTTTTTTTCGACTGTAAACTTAGAATTTATAATTTTAATATTAATCTTTTTTTTTTGATGTTTTAAAGACGTCTTAGCATCGTGTAAATCGCTTAGTGTAGTAAAAGTTTGGATCTTTGTATTATTACGACCTCATTTCATGGTAATGTAAAGTACTACGATGTATTTATAAGTTCACATAGCGGTGGTTTGTTTCGGTTGTCGACATTGTCCTCGATAACGAGTCTTTTAATGAAATAAAAATAGCACAATATGATATAATGACGATTAATTATCGGTTAAGAAGAAACAAAAAATATTTTTACCAAAAAACCTATTTTTGTTATTAGAGTACTGTATATCAATATAAAACTGTTAGTTCAGCACTTAGTATGTTTTAATTCTGTGATCGAGTTATAATTTAGCGTCTGGAAGGCGCTCAATGTGATGCGACGTCACGCCAGCTCACTCATTCAAGTAATAATATAATTAAATAATATTAAAAAAAAATGTAATTATAAAGTTTTCCAATAAATATTAACGACTGGTACTGTAATGGTATATTTACCTATTAATAGTTGGAGTCGCGAACTATCTACCGAGATGTTCACAAGATGGTGACGGAGCCAAGTCGTACAAATAGATACATACATAACTATTTTTGAAAGTTTTCGATTCGCGATAATCCGCTTTTCTGTAAAGTAACTCTCGCGCTACATATCTGTCATTAACGAGTAATAAATCAATGAATTGTGGTACGAAACGTGCACAAGTCAGTTGCACTGCCAGTAAACGTCGTAACTTAATGTAAGACGCTTGTTGTACAAGGTTCACATAGTGGACGGACTAGAGTAGGAGCCCTAGAGCCCCGGACGTGACGCTGTTCTACTTAATAACAGAGGGCTTCGTCGTACACATACTATTGTACATATAGATGCTGTATAGATATTTATATGGTTAACAAGCCTATGTATTGACAAGCATCTTGTATGTGTGCCTATGTTAAGGACACACTTGTCTTAAGTAAGACTAAGATGGAAATAAAAATAAATAAAAATAGTAACATCGAAAGGAAGTTTGTTATTTATCTCATTACCTTTGTCCTATCGTTCCCATCGTACCTGTTCCTTTTACTCTATATAGGGAAGAGAAATGCGTAAAATGTTAGTAAATCTAAATCCTAATTGTGGAAACAAAACATCCCGTAAAAAGATCGGATCAAAATAAGTGTGCATTTCAAAAAATAGCGAACCCCAAAAAAATACACCAAAGCTATTTTCAATAGTACCTACTACATAAAAATAACAATACTGAATGCTTCGCCAACTAATCTGTTGATGCTACTATGTCGGGGTTCACTTCCAGTCGAACACACAACACGATAGGTACCCCTCGGTAACTCAGTAACACTGGTTGTCAGCCTTTCGAGCTTAACGACTGACAAAGATCTACATTTGGCAACGGTGAGGCACGTAAATATTCAACACATGATCCACGTTATTGTTTGATTAGTTCAAAATTAACGAGAATACCTATTTTAATTTTAAGTAAAAAAAATAATTTCAGAACACAGCACAAGACTGAACTAATAAATTCCAATGATGTACCTACTTATACAATCGTCAAGAACACCGGACGTATTGGAATGCCACCACTTACAGCAAACTTGACAGCAGATTAAAATAGTCCCGCCACCACCAACAGTCTGGCTGATGAGTGATGGAGTCTGCAATTTTCCGGTGACATAAAAATCACCTACAACCCAATCAGTATAGGAATTTCAATACCGGTCTCACTTGACGAGAAGTGCAAGACGAGCGTCTTCCAGTATCTGAGGCTCATCTGGTACATGGCGTCAAAAGCTAGTCTGATAAGCGTGTTATAATTTGGCCAAAGTATGCCAATGATGTTAAATCCAATATGGATTCCTGCAAATGCAAATGCTCGCTAACAGTGGATTTACGATCGAGCACATCTATTGATCGGCCTTGGAACAGTCCGGCGATGTCATACACGGGGTATAGATAGATCTATAAAACTATTTTTTTTGTAAAGAGTAGTGCTACAATTTGACGCGTGGGTGGCTCAAATTTTTTGCGCAGTCGCACAATGGAAATTACAACGGAAAGTGTCACTAAGGAAAATACGTTGCACAACGGATTGTAAAATATTTATACATTAATAGTTCATTATTATTAAAAATAATAGTTTATTGGTCTAAAAAAAAAAAAAAACAACAATGACATATTAGAGAGTAACAATCGTATCAGTAGTAATTAAGTTGAATTCTGGTACCCAAGCAACGCTAACGCTAGTTTTTTTTACATCAGACGGTCAGAAGGTGGGCAAGCGATAATTTGAAGAACAGCCCTTTTATGTGTGTGAGTGTGGTGAATTGTGACTTCGTGAGGTTGTGTAAAAAATAAATATATTATTTCAATATAATACATTTCAATACCAAGAATTATCTAGGTATATATCCCTACTACTAATGGGTAAGGTCTATCTAGGATCTCGAAATAGTGAGGAAAAACATTCCAAAACTGATTGGCGGACCTGGACCGGATGCATAGGTATGCGTGCATAGGTATTTTTGATGTTAGTATCAACAGTACCTACATTTGAATGTATTAAAAAAATAATATGCAATAAATCTACAAATATTTATTCCTACAAACTTTACGTACATATTCAGAGAAAAAGAATCCAACAAAAAGAAAAAAAAAACTACTAACAATCTATAAACATGTTTGTAGAAAATATTTAATGTGTTTTGCCAAAAAAAAAACTTACTGAATATTATGAACATAATAGGTATATAATATTCAGGATTAGATTGTTTGAGTTTTTCCTAGTAGGTTCCTTCGGCACCTTTCCGCCGCAGACAGACATCTGAAAAAAATATTGATTACATAAGTATTAAGCAATTGAGAATAAAACAAGCAAGTACCTACTCTACTATGCTTTTATAGATTTAGTAAAAAGTTAATAGGTAAGTACACAGCTTTACAATTTCCGTTGTGACAGGTCGCACAATTTCGTGTCATTCGTCGCACAACGGATGAAAAATTCTACAAAACCTATTATAAAAAAACATAATTAATTAAATTTACAGTACAGCTAATTGTTGGTGTTATATTTTATTAATTAAATACGTGACACAATGTCAATAAACCCCAAATTATCGCGTTGCACAACTAAAGTGTTACACTGGATTGAAATTTAGGACATTTTGAAATTACTTGATATAATGAAAACGCTTTCATAAATATTGAACTTATTTCATGGAATACTATACTAATAGTATTCTGAAGACCATAAAATATGCGAACTAAAAAAAAACTTATGTGTTCCTTAAATATATTGAATGGATTTTGAGAAATGTACGTACACGGACATCAACAAATTGTATGGAAGACAAACATGGACCCTTTTTATTTTCAAGTATAAAAAAGGAATATTATTTGAATATTTAAACGAAAAAAATTAGACATGATGACAAAATAGTCAACTTTATTTAATTATTAATATAAACAAATATTTATTATTTTTGATATTTTATTTCTACTCTTGAAATTGTCGTACAGCGCTTTTTAAGAGAGTGCGCGTAAAATTTGAGCCTTACCCGCGTAGCATTTAGCGCTATATTCGATGTAGCGTTACGCTTTTTCCTGCATCCGCTACGACTTCATGTGTAGCACAGCACTACATTCGACGTAGCGCTACGCTTGGTCCTGCATCCGCTACGACTTGACGCGTAGCACTGGATTCGACGTAGCGCTACGCTTGGTGCTACTCCGCCACGACTTGACGCGTAGCACTGGATTCGACGTAGCGCTACGCTTGGTCCTACATCCGCTACGACTTGACGCGTAGCACTGGATTCGACGTAGCGCTACGCTTGATCCTGCATTGGCTACGCAGCGAGGTAAACTAGACTGTTGTTTTCGTTTTGAATCAGCAAATGTAAAAAACCAATTTATTAATATATAAAGTCCGAACTAGGTTTTTTATGCAATTAAAAAAAAAACAAATAGATTCCGAATAATTCTAGCATTCGAAAAATATATATTGACGTAAAGTGTTATTTTTAACCTTAAAACAAAATAAATATCATTTATCAATTAGTGTTTGTATGCACCAGTTTAGTCAGGACAATGTCTATCGGGTCAGCTAGTTTTTTTATAAAGATTAGTGTATCGAAACTGTCGATCTATTTAGTTTAATAGCACCACACATTCCATAAATCATTTGGTAGTCTGTCGTTAATTTTATTGGAGTACTCGTACGTTCATGAATCTAGTTCGTAGAGTACTAGATAGCTACAAGAGGTTGTTTGTTGTCGCAGGGATGCTCTGGCCCCGTCTCCAACGAGACCTAGTAAAGCCTAGCAATAGCATGGTGAGTTACAACATTTAAACTGAAGGATAGAGAAACAGGGATTTAATTTGTAAGTACGAGTAGATTGCGTTTTGAAAGCTTGTTGATGCAATGTTGTCCATTATGTATGTGAACCGGTAATCATGGCAACGGATACACTGACATAACTTTGTTACTTCGTTTGGTTTCTTAGAAAAATATGGTGTAGAGTGTGGAAAAAAAAACTTCGATGGATTTTTTTTGTGTACATGAAAATCACAAACGGCAAGACGAATCTAACAAATTATTTGGGGAGCAACCTTCCAGTGATTTGTTATTAAGTAAGATGTGGGTCCTCAATGTTGGCACTGCTGTGTTGCTCAAGGATATTGCGTTTATCTGACAATTTACTTATGGAAATAACTGATACTTGTATCCTTGTTCATCTACAAATATAAACTAACGGACGTTTCTGTTTCAGGGCGCAACTCAGTTATTCGGAATGTTTTCTATATCAATGTAAAATCAAACAAGTGAATAAAGACTAAATGGATAATATTATATTTTGCTGCCCTAGTTAGGTTGTTAGGTACATACTAGTATATCCAAAACACTTCATGACATTTTGTAATTTATAAAAATGTATAGGAAAGTTTTGTATTATTAATAAAAAACATAAATAAAAATAGACAGTGCAGTTTTATTTTGCAGAGCAGTAACTACGCAACCTCGTTTGCTAATTAAAAATTAATTTCTTTATTTTTTGGTTGAGATTGTCAATGTTGTGGAATACTTCTTATTGTACTTTTAGGTATATTCCAGATATTTCGATTATTAGAATAAATGTTTAGTTGAGAAATTCTATGAATCAGCAGGAAGAATTTCATACATTAAAATTAATCCATTGAATAAAGTAGTCAAGATCTGTACCTATAGTATTTAGCTAAATAAACGACTCAAATACCAAAGTTCTTGAAAGGGCGAAAAATTGCAGTGTGGCAATTAAAAATACACCCATGACGCGTTTCAGCAGATACAAGAACTCCACATGCCGAAATTCGTGAAGAAAACATCATCAGAATCGGTTCACCGATTAGGCGTGAAAGTGTAACAAAAACAAGAAAATCACTTTTGCATTTATAATGTTAGGATGCAATAAGTAACCGAAACAAATTTCTTCGATAATTCACTTGCTTATCGAATATGACATAAATTTCTATTTATCTAGCAAGAGATGCTTAGAAGTGAAATATAACATATTTTTAGCAAAACAACGATGACCACACTGATTTTGCGATTGATGTTGCGATCTCATTTCTAGTAATACAGCAAAAATATATTCTCTTATATCTTGACAATAAATCCGTTGTCCGTTTGTTCGCGGTTTACTTTATTATCCAGTATTTATATAACATCTAATTTTGTTTTTAGAATACAAATATTTTAAACCGGCGAGTAACGGGTAAAAAAAAACCATACCAAGATTTCTTATGGTTTTTTTTGTAATCTATACGTTTCCAACTTATTTTGTGTCTATTCCCGTTCCCCTAGAAATTTCGGGACATCCTCTTATTAATCTTAGTGCTCCCCTACACTCAACCAAGGAACTTACGTACCAAATTTCAGCTTTCTACGACCAGTAGTTTCGGCTGTGCGTTGTCTGTCAGTCAGTCACTCAGTCAGTAACGGATTACCGTTAACATTAGTAATAATCATTAGATTATTACTTGATATATTTCTAAAACTATCTATCTTTCGAAACGAGTGCAGGGACGAAGTTATGAAGTTCGTACGGGGAAGTACGAAATCCAGCCGGACAAAGTCGCGGGCGATGTGTAGATAATATATCATGATTGTATGTAAAAGACGATAAGAGATAAGAAATAAAAAGTAGACTTTGCAATAGGTATGATGTTCAAAACATTACTCTGAGGACGTACCTGTGTACCTACTTGCACTATCTGTTTATATCATAATAATCAGAGACTATACTAATCACTCAGACATTAACCTTCAAGGTTCTGATATGATTTGACAATTACGCGTTTTCAATTGAATCGATTTTAAAAGAGACTAGGAAAGCCCGGTCTCTTTTGAAGTTGACGTGTAAAAGTGTTATTTATGACCAATTTCCAATATATCATACACACACTCACACCATACACATTCACCCACACATACACACACACCCACACACATCTGTTAAACATAAATAAAATAAAATAGATTATAGAATAAGAGTTACCAAAATTTATCCTAAAAATATTGTTAGTCTACAGCAGCGATACTTCCTGCGGCTGAACACTGTTTCCCATAATACAAGCTTAAGCTTAGCTTGGGAATCAGGAGCAGTACCTTTTGTGCAGTACATTAATACGATGCATATGTTAGATTACCCTAAAATTAATGTATTAACTGGCGACAGTAAAGACATTTTTAACTTACTTTAATTTGCAAAATAAATATCATTTATCTCACAATCCTTTGCAAAATGCCAAATGACGGCCTTCTACACTAATGACAGTTGAAATTGTTTCGGTACCGCTCGCAGCTCGTTGCAGTAACCATAGCAGTGTAGCTACACGTTATACGTACTCTCTGGTTATGATAGAAGGGGTCAATGTCCTCGAGAGCCATACCTCTCGAGGACATTGACCCCTTCTATCATAACCAGGACACCTCCGCCGGAAAGGTGCCCTGCATGCACATCTGCAACGGCAGACCCAGCTCCAGAAGATGTTAGAAACGTGGTTTTACTAACAATATAATTTCCCCTATCCTCCTGGTTTTTCCTTCAAGCCGTTTTTGTGCCTTACAGAACTAGGCTTAGACCGTCCTTTAAATTGTGCGTTAAGGTATACACATGCCTTTTACTTGCACAAAAGTATGCGAGTAGTTTGCATGTCATAGTGACATTCACTAATTAGAACTTGTAAACTATCTGCATACTTTTGTACTTTTACTTCTTTTAGGTTATTTTTATTCCCTTTCTTTATGTTTCTTTATTTTTAAAGAAAATCCAAAAGATTAAGACACAAAAATCTGAGAAATAACGAAGACGAAGAAGGACATGCTAGTAAAGCTGTGACATTTAAATTGTCCGGGCATGTAGCGCGTCTTCATGACCATAGGTGGACAAAAAAAGGGAACGGCATGGCTGGGCCCCCAAGGAAAACGATGGAAAACAAAGGATGGGAAGATACGATTTTTAAAAACGAGTGCGAGTCGAATTTCGCGCAAAGGGAAAAATTTTATTTTTGTAACATGATATTTTAACACTATAGACTTCTTATAGGAAAGAAAGCTTTGACAAGCTGGATTCAAACGGCCCGGTCTACAGAAGTCTGGGTATCCTTCAGTACATCTGTAGAGGAGTTCTTGTAGAATAATTTAAAAGAATGCTTATATAAATTTTATATATTTAGTAGGTATACACAGAAATTGAATAAATTACAACAGCTTAGGATAGAATTACTTACTCTTAGATTAAGATTAAGTATACAACGTGTAACAGAATAAACGCAATACCTCTTAAGGGGTCATTGTAGTCATCATTAAGAACAACTTTTACCATGGGACCAACACTGAAATCGCGAAAACACACATTTCACACACATTCTGTTAGTGACAAAATAAGGGAGGATTAAAGGTTGTCTCATAGATATTATAATGCTTCGCTTGAAATTAATAAATGATTTAGACTTACCTATCATTACAAATTTCTTTTGAGCTTTAATGAGTCTTAAACGAATCCAGCCGTTTCTACGGCAGATACTAGGTACGCAGCGGGAGTGGAAATTGTTTTTGCGCAGTGTGTATCCCTCGTCACGATAGGAAGGCATCTATCGTGCCATCGTGAGCTTGCAGTTTAATCTCAGACTTGTTTTGACTTGTCTTACAGATTGCTGTGTTTTTACCAGACAAGTTTCGACAAGTTTGATTCAGTAAAATGATCTAGTCATTGTCTAGTAACGCTGACAAAGCCGAATTACTTCCGAATCCTGTGGAAAGTCACTGTCTACTCTGTATGTACTCACACCACTTATCTATTTTACCGGATAATTGCAAACTCCGTAACATGATAAAATATTATGAGAGATTGTAAACCCTCGATAAATTATTGTCAACTGAATATTTCTTCTACAATGATACAAACCAAAATTTTGTATTCTATAATCTCTCAGTGTCGTTCCGAATAATTGACAACTGACATAAACTGGTGACCAATCAGCACAGATTTTTTTTCCATTTTGGTGTACCTAATAGTAAAATTGGCCCCACTGGTCCACAGTTATGACTTTAACAAAGTTTCTCAAACCTGTAGCACAGGGATTGCAACAGAAATGTGGAACCCAGCTTTTATCCGGATGTTTTATGTTTTCGTTAAAATAGTAAGAATAGGCTTTTTTATTGTAGGCGATATAGAACACCTTTGCTTGCTAAATATCACTTCACCACAAATGTAACAAAAATTGTTTGGATTATTCACACATTTTCGAAACATTTTGCTATAAAATATAATATTTTTCACTTTTAACACTTTTATCACTTAATAATACAGAACAGAGCACTAAAACATTATTCACAATATTTTTAACATTCGATGCCAACTAAGTAAATATATCTCAACATTATCAAGTTCAATAAGGGTAGAATCAATAAATTCGAAAATGTCGAGTATCGCAAAAACTTAAACTAATAAATGACTTTTCCTTATCAACTTGTACTAAATAAGTATAAATTTGTTAAAATTATTTCGAATACTTTTCCATTGTATACCAGTGGCCCCATTGGTTTGTGTTGTGTACCTACGCCATAGATTTACGATTTAAATGGACCTTCCGTTGTCCGATGTTGGTCAGTGTTTTTATGTCATAGAAGTCATAGATAATGGAAAGTCCAAATTCTTCGTCATAGGTATAATTTTCATGGTTTTCGGAGTCGCTATAAATGTAGGTAAATGAGTGCAAAATTTCTGCACGTAGGTTTACAAAGGTGCACAAAGTTTACTAACCGTTGTCAAACAAATACGCTTTATTGGTTTCAAGCGTTTTCACAAATTTCCTTTTTATTTTAACACTTGATACTCGTTTTATCCATCGCTTGCCTGCGTTGTTCTATAGGTACCTAGTCATAGAATGCCCTTATAGTCAACCCGCAAGGAAGATTAAATTAAGTGAGGTCACTAGGTTTCTTCTTTGATGATTTCCCAAATATAAATTAGTTTCTTTGTATCCATAAAGAAACCGTTTAGCAATAGATATCTGTCATAGGTTGAAGACAGAGCCAGGTATCCATGGTATTTGTGTCTGGGATTGAAACAGAATCTAAGCAAGGTCAAATATTGAACTCACTTAAGTCTGCCAATTTATTCGTAATTGAGGTTTGAAAGGTATTGTTTAAGGCACAGGATGGTCGGATGATAGAAGGTTACAGAAGGGTAGGTACATTCATTTTATATTTAAATGATACTAATTTTGTCAGCAATTCTGTTTTACTGGACAACAAATAGGTAAGTACATGTTTGTTATCCCACGATTCCTTGTAACTCGCATGGAGGTTTTAACGGATATACCTACTCACTGAGCTAGGAGGCTTAATTTTAAAAACAAAAGAGAGATGACGAAACTGCTTACGTTTTGGTCATATAAGTGTAGTGTGGGTGTCATAGAACCATGTCTATTTTGGTATGTGTAAGTACCCTAAGTCTATATATTGAATGGTTTACTAATTTTGCTAAGTTTGCTAACCAGTATTATACATCGATTCTTGAGTTTACTTACACCTTCGGGCAACCCGCGCCATAATGGTCATGTCGCGTAACTATTGGCTTCACTTTTAATTGGTGCGAAATTATTCGGAAAAGCAAGATGTGTCAATCATACCAGACCAAAGAAGAGGTTTTCTAGCTCAAAACACAGCCAGTGCTGGAAATAGTGCGAATTTAAATAAAACACCGCACCACACACACAGGAAATAGAGCACCCAGCCTATTATGACCACATTATCTGCTTGATGGTTGCAGCGCTTCTCTACTTGGGTTTTAAGTCATATACAAAATGCCATACTTGTTGGATGAGGTCAAGACATCAACCTTCAGGCGTTCAGGGCTTGCGACTGTCCGGACGAGGTCATTCTGAAAGTAGAAAGTGTAGATCAGTGAACTAATAAGTGCGCTCAAAGTGCCTAATAAGTGTTTGTATACGTGCGTAAGATCCCGAAGACTCAGTGCAGATCTAATCCCCGATGTTACTGATGGCTTCATGTCTTTTGTGTGACCCGGAAAAACCCTAAAGACAAGTGCCCTGATGCCTCAAGGCAGAACTCAATCAAAATGGTAATGTAACAAGAACGGAATCTAAAGCTTCTTCTGAACCCCTATTCTTTCTAGCCTCTTATACTCCAACTCCTGTTCAACACGCATCCCCTGTTAAACCCTCACGACGGTTTATCATTCCCCAAGACCTAGACCGGAATTGGGCTAGTCTTATGAAGGATTCTTGGCTTTGCAAGTCTTCGGGACGATAGAGATGATGGTTGGGCAGGTTCCGTCCTATTGGTTGTAGATTAACACTTTTTACGAGATTCCTCTTCCCCGTCATTCCCCGATGCATACATATTCTATGTATCTGCCTAAATTCCCCATCCCAAAGAAAATATATATAATAAATCCTAATTCTAGGGGAGTGATAATTTTACAATATTAATTTCACTTGCATGTGATCGTCCACGTATTCCTCCAGTTCAAGCCCTACAGAAATATCGCCTACCCCAAGCTAAATGGTCTAAGTTCTCGAAACTGGACTCAAAGATTCGAAACTTCCCCAAATAAATTCTTCAAAATCCCTTGCCTTCTTCAATGATTGTGTTGGTTATATGTTAGGAGCAGCCGAAGTTTAGACGACCGTTGCTGTGACATATACGTACACGAAAAACGACTATAACCGACATCTTATTATAAGTATCCTACTAATATTATAAACTAGCTACTGCCCGTGACTTCATTGAAATCGGTCCAGCCGTTCTTGAGTTATAATTTTATAAATGGTTTAACTAATCTGACTTTATTTTATATTTTTATAGATGTGAAAGCACAATAATTTCACTTCGGTGTTTTTGGTTTTGTTTTCTCGTTTTTTTTTGTATGTTTGGATGTTTGTGCCTCAATCACGCAAAAACGGCTGAAGGGATTTGGATGAAATTTGGTACGCATATAGTTCATAACTTGGAATAAACACATAGGCTACTTTTTATCCCGGTAAATTCGGAGCCGCTACTGGCTGAGGCGCTACAGGGCTGGAATTGTGACCCGTTAAGATCCACAAGTACCAAGAGATCAGAAACATTGAAGTATTTCCATGGCTGGTATTGTGAGTGGTCAAGATTCAAAATTACTAGGAGACAAGAATCCTGTCTAAATATTTTCGTGGCTAGAATTGTGAGCGGTCAAATACCAGGAACAACAAGCTCAGCGTCGCGGCCAGCTTGAGAGTTAACGAAACGCCGGAGCAGGCGGATCATCGACGCCAACAACACGCTCACTTTGTGGTGTCCCAGCGATTTGCTGAGATACTAGTACAATCAGTAGGTACGATTCATCATCATCATACCAGCCGAATGACGTCCAGCAGTTTCGATTTCGGTGGTGTTAAATACAATGTGTAAATAGTACGATTACTAATAGTATCGATACACAGTTGTATTCTCTCTCTGGAGCCAGCTCTAAAGTTCTCGCAGACGAAATCGCGGGTAGAAGCTAGTATGTATATAATTCGATAAGAACTGCTAGTCATGACTTTGCACAAGACAGCAATACGAATAACCAAAAATAGATGATTAAAAAAACGTGTTTATTTAGGTACCTATTGATCATTATCGCAATCTGGTTTCTGCTCGCTTCTCTTATATAAACATTTCAAGCGATAATGCTACTCATTACGTAAAGTTCGGTCATTGTGATAAGAGCTCCACAAAAATGTCGTTATTTTATTTGCCGATTGGGCTGACAGTGTTAGTTTACGCCCTATATTATTATTTTACAAGGACATTTAACTACTGGAAGAGCCGAAATGTGCCCGGTCCGGAACCAACTGTTTTTTTCGGTAACATAAAGGGATCCGTCCTTCGCAGAAAACATATTGGTGTGGAGATGCAGGAAATTTACGACATGTTTCCAAACGAAAAAGTGGTGGGTGTATATAGGATGACAACACCTTGTCTCCTTATACGCGACCTGGAAATCCTGAAACATATTTTTATTAAGGACTTCGACTTGTTCACTGATCGCGGCATTGAATTCAGCAAGAAAGGATTAGGACAAAATTTGTTTGCAGCTGATGGAGATACATGGAGAGCGTTGAGAAATCGGTTCAGCCCTATTTTTACATCAGGTAAATTAAAGAACATGTATTATTTGATGCTCGAGAGCGCTAATCACTTTGTGGACTACGTGAACACAGAATGCCAAAGTAAGCAAGAGTTCGAAATACATACTCTTCTTCAGACATACACGGTATCCACAATCTCTGCTTGCGCTTTCGGTGTGAACTACGATAGTCTCAGTGATAAATTAGAGGACTTGAAAGTTGTCGACAAGTTCGTTTCGGCACCATCGTACGCACTTGAATTAGATATGATGTATCCAGGGCTTCTAAAATCTCTAAACCTTTCTGTTGTTCCAACTCCGATACAGAAATTCTTCAAAACCCTTGTTGAAAACATTATCGCAGAAAGAAATGGTAAACCATCGGGCCGACAAGATTTCATGGATCTCATACTGGAACTTCGTGAAATGGGAGAAGTAAACAGCTCAAAATTCGGAAACAGTGTGGCGACTGTTGAAATAACAGAAGATGTGATGGCGGCGCAAGCTTTTATATTTTACGTAGGTGGATATGAGACCAGTGCAACCACCATGGCTCACTTGATGTATCAGCTAGCATTAAACCCTGACATCCAAAGCAAGTTGACGGCAGAAATTGACGAAGTGATTCAGGCGCACAATGGAGAAGTCACGTACGATTCCATAAAGGATATGAAATACTTGAACAAAGTATTTGATGAGACTCTTCGTATGTACTCAATAGTAGAACCCCTACTAAGAAGAGCTACAAAAGAATACAAAGTACCTGGTACAGATCTAGTAATTGAAAAGAACACTACAGTGCTAATTTCGCCGAGGAGCATTCACTATGACGAGAAATACTATCCAAAACCCGAAGTGTTTAACCCTGATAGATTTAATGCGGAAGAGGTGGGTAAGCGTCACCCATGCGCTTATTTACCGTTTGGACTTGGACAAAGGAACTGCATCGGTAAGTTGGCGTTTTATTTTGGTTGTCCACATGGTCACTGATCGATATTTGTAAACATGTATTACTCACTATCTGAATTTACAGACATTTATGTATGTCACTCAAGATATGATAACAAAATTAAAATGCGATATTCTGTATCACTATGACGAATTTAGAAATTTGAAACCTCACTTGTGCATAAGTGTCAACTTAATACAAACCGATCTGTTCCCGCCGTTTGGATATAAAATAATACTTATTTGGTTTATTCTATTTTGAATACTGAGTAGAGTGCACGTCTAGGTTAGAAATAGACCTTTTATATTTTTTTTCATATGCTTGTGTTCATTTTCAGGGATGCGGTTTGGCAAGCTTCAGTCTCAATTATGTATTGCGAAGATGTTGTCTAAGTTCAGAGTGGAGCCGTCCAAGAACACCGACCGGAATTTACAGGTCGCTCCAGACAGATTACTCGTCGGGCCACAAGGAGGCGTATATCTAAATATCATTCCAAGAAAGTTAAAAGCTTAAGAAAATGAAAGATTAAGTGGCCAATGTGTGTTTCACATGACATAGCAAATCATTATATAAAGCCCTGAGATAATTGTTAAGGTTTTGTAAATATCTTTTTAGTATAATTATTATTTATTTTTTCTAAATTATATAATTGCTACATTGTAAACCTAGGCTTGTAAAATTGATTCATCTTTAATTAATGTTAATTAATTTGCAAATAGATTACAAGTGACTCTTTACACGTCTTTATTTTTTGTCAAAATTTAGCTAAATGCGGCAGGTGTTTCCTAGCTAACTACCCTGAAAATAAACACCAAAACAAAAGCAGAGGTCAATAAAATTAATGTAATGATCAAATAATATGTGCGCCATGGATATTACTGTCTGAGATGGTCTTTTGAGGAAAGCACTATACAGTTTCGCAAAACAACTATACTATTTGTCAGTAATAGAAAGAAAGAAAAAGTATTTAGTGTTCGAACTGACATGCAAACCAATAATAATGCTTAACTAAAATTTCTTAACATACTATCGTTATAGTATTTGTTGACAGCTAACGGCCCGTTTCAACAACGTATTTACCTTTACCAACTGTCAAATTAGCTACCAACAGTAGCTGAAACGTCATATTTGATTTTCAGACATGACGTTGGGGAAAGAACCACTCAGATTTGAGTGGACCTGTCCAGTAAGTGCAAGCCTTGGTCAGTAGTCATATTTGACTTTCAAACATTCAGCTACTGTTAGTAGCTGAAACCAGGCTCAAGAAAATAGGTGGTTCATATATGTAGATATTTTTTATAATAATCTCCCTAGCCATGTTCAAGACCTTAGTATAATAAATTCAAATTAACTATTAATAAAACGTAAGCTATGCCAGAAAGCTTTTTACACATTTAAAGACCATCTTGAAGATCTGGAGGAGAGAAGAAGGCTTGGGATTGAGCTGTTTCGATGACGTACATGTTCCAATGTTCATATTTACTTTTTCATACCTATTATTCTTTTATTTTTACACATTGACATTTTTATATTCGTATTATTGTATAGGTACTTTTTGACATGAATGTTTACTTTGTTAAATATTCTATTTATAGTTCTTTTTTATTTAATTTCAATTCTTTATTTATTTTAAATTCATTATTGTGAATATGAGGACTATATGGGTTTTCTTTTTCTTTTTTCGTTTCAAGTATTTTTTTAACGATGTCTGGCAGTTTGAGTATTTTTGTGGCCTACTCAAATGTCCTTTCATTGGCATTGTTCGTCGATTCGTTGAGCTCCTTATTGGTTCTAAGTTGAGCTACTCGACTAATGACCAAGGCTTGCACTGACTGGACAGGTCCACTCAAAACTGTGTGGTTCTTTCCTCAAAAGACCATTTCAGACACTGATTTGCATGGTCCTCAAAGAACGTATTGTGAATGTGAAGACCATGTAGATAGCAATATTAGGGGTAAATTTCATGTTAGTCTGGCAGTTTGAGTTCTTTATGCGGCCTACCCGAATGTCCTTACTTTGGTATTGTTCGTCAAATCGTTGAGCTCCTTAAAGTTCTAAGTTTGAGCTACATGATAACTGACAAATGCTTGCACTGTCTGGACAGGTCCAATCAAATCTGTATGGTACTTTCCTCAAAATACCACAACAGATATTAACCTAAATGGTTCTCATATGATTTGACCAGTACGATTGTATGGACTTTAAAAGAGACTTTGTCCTCTGAGTTTGTTTCGGTGTTTTTCTCAGGGTAGTCTGCTGGGAAACACCGGCCTCATCTAGTTTAAAAATGTCAATAAGCTTGACGTGTAAAAAAAGTGTTATGTTTAGGTAACTTACTTACAAAATAAATATCATTTATCATTTGATTAGACAGTTGGTTAAAGGTCCTACCTACGTCATTGAAACGGGCCGTAAACAAAGGAAAGAAAAAATCCCAAAACTATTTATTAATTGTTGATGGCTGATCTAGGATGGCCTTTATTCAGTGACAAAAGCTCTCCCAACTCTTAAGTTTACCCTGGGTAGCAGGGTGGAAGGGTACATGCTATATGTCCCTTCTTACAACAGGTGGTGCGATACCACCAGGTTACTGAACGGACTTGGTTTTAGGCAATCGGATTATTATTCTGTACGCCTCGGCAATGTCAACTTACTTTGCATGAGCGTATCGATGCCACTCTGAGCAGATAAATTTGACAACAGAGAAGCATTAAGACATTTTAGGGCATCTACGACTGCCAGGGCTGCGGAATTTGTTCGAAAGAGTCACCGCGGCTATGGAACGCAAAGGGCTTTAGGAGGCACATGGATGAGTTTTAGTCAGTAAGAGTCTGACACGCCCTTTGACAGTCATATGATGATTTCCCATCCTGAACAAAAACTGGGTACCTACGAAGAATATTGGGTGATGCGCCCCGGTTGCTGAAAATAAAGCGACGAGACAAGTTGTTTTGTGCCGACCGTCTAAATGTTTAAGGCTCTGCCTAACGTCATATAGAAATATTTAGCAATCGAGCAGTGTTCGAACTTAGTTTTCCACCACATGGTTGCGGAGGTGGAATGGTTACGACTGTGTCTTGGACTGTGTAGAGCACATGTATTTATTTATTTATTTAATTTGGGAAAACAAACAGTTACACAAAAAAGGTACAATACAAGTGTTTAAAAATACAAAATAACATATGTGATACCACGACGTTATCCACATTTTAATCACAACAAAATGTTATGGGCCAAATTACACACGAGTAACATGAGCGAGATAAAATATAGAAACGATACAATTTTAAAAACAAACTAAAATTTACAATTTTTTGTCGTTTTGTTAAAAAACTAAAATAAATTAAAATCAAAAATTCAAATTAAAATTAATAGCCAGAAATAAAATCAAAATCAAATTAAATTCAAAATAAAAATGAACATTCTAATAAAAAATAAAGTTAAGAACAAAATTAAAACTAAAATTAAACATAAAAATAAATTAAGTATAAAATAATGAAAAATAATAAAATTAAAATTACAATAAAAAAAACAAACGCAGCAAAATAAATAAAATGTCAATCACCAATTAATTGTATTAAAGAGATCTTGAATTTATTAGCAGACAATGTAAACAAATCCAAGTCTCCAAAAACAGTATTAAAATTATTTGCCATACGACGAAGAGGGGCACGAACTCCAGCGTTACTATGGCAGGAGGAGACCGCGAAAAGCGGACGTGCGCGCACTTCTCGTCATTAGACAGTCCTCGGGACAACGTAGCTAAGCTCATTAGTAAGATCTATGCAGTCATATCTGTTGTTACACAAGTCATAGAGAAACATAGTTTCTAGATAAAGGCGTCGAGATTTCAAGCTTAACAACTCAATATTCCTGAGGGATAAATTGGAGGAAGTCGAATCGTGGCGGCAGCGATATTTCAGGGCTTTGATGAATTTGCGCTGAACCCTTTCCAAACTATCGATGTATTTCTGATAATGAGGATTCCAAATTAGCACAGCGTATTCTAACTGTGACCTTATTAATGGCTTATATAAATGTATATAGGTGTCGATTCGCTTGAAGTCATTGGCAGCTCTCATAACAAAACCATACATGCGATAAGCCTTATTTACAATTTTTCTAATATGCTGATCAAGGTGTAACTTAGTGTCCAACAGTATTCCAAGGTCCTTTACTGACTTAACTCTTTGCAACATAATGTCCTGTAGTGCGTAAGTATTACTTATTATATTTTTATTTTTTGTAAACGTAATAGACACGCACTTAGATGTGCTCAACTGGATTTTATTTTCTACACAGTAATTACAAAATCGATTAAGGTCTTCTTGTAGTAGTACAGTATCAGTGTGGTTATGAATTGGTCTGTACATTTTGAGGTCATCTGCATATAGCAAATATTTTGAATGTGTGAAGCAAGCTCCAATGTCGTTATATATGAAGATGATAAAAAGGAGAGGACCCAAAATCGAGCCCTGTGGAACACCAGAAGTGACACCGACTGAATTCGATCGATAGCCCTTAATTACAACTCTTTGTGACCGATTTGAGACATATGATGCAAACCAGCGAAGTAGATCTCCACGAATGCCATTATACATTATATGTAGAATAGAAGTATAGGTGCCATTGTCAATTTATGCTCCACGTCGTTAAAAGGCGCTGCTTGTGTCGCTAGGGCCAAGCACAGGAAGCGCTCAGTAACTGAAAATTAATGATTTAAAATGTGTATAATAATAAAACCTCCATCTCCTATTTGAAAATTCCCTTTTAATTTGATTGCGATTGCGATTGGGAATGCCAACGTTATTTTACTTAGAATACCTACTAGTTATTCCATTTGTAGATCTTTGGCAGTCGTTACGGATAGTCAGAAGCCAGATAATCTGACACTAGTCTTGCCAAGGAGTATCGTGTTACCCAGTTAATGGGTTGTGGAGGTTTGGTAGGCAGCCGCTCCACGTAAAATACTGGTATTCAGCTGAATCCGGTTTGACTGGAAGCCGACCCCAATATGATGCATGCAGATGATGATGACCTACTAGTTATTCCAATCATTCTTTCGTTTTATCTTCGATCCTTATTGCGTTTCTTTCATTACTTTTGGTTTTCACAACTCACAGAGCAATGAATTGTGCTTGCGCGACTGCACAGGCGCGTCAGCGCGCCCACCTAACACAATTGAAGTGCTCTGTATCACAACGGTTATTCAAAACTTAATGTAAGTACATGCGACTACGACATCCCTTGCCGACCCGCTCGCGGTTACCCGCTGCCATGTTCTTTAGTTATAAAACAATGTTAAGCGAACGTATACTAAAATTCTCCTCCCGCGCGTTCTATTCCTACCAATTGCTGTGAAACATCAGTCCGTAAATATATGGTGTGAACTAAAAACTGACGACATGACGTTTTTCATAAATTGAAATAAAACCACGGAACAAAGCAGTCAAGTTCTATATTTTATCGTTTACTTAATTTATTTTGTACAAACTTCAACAATATATATAATAAATACTCAATTAAACCTCTATCATTCAGCAAACTGAACTCACTTTTTTGTCATAAGTATAGTTAAAATAAACAATACAATGATATTATAACTTATTGTCTAAACTTAATTAAACACAACTTCTTTGTGCAAATATGCCTAATAGTAGTTATAATCTTTGGTTTCACCAACATAAAGTGACGACAATGGTAGACATGTCGCGTAGAGCCGTATGGAACTTGTCAACCTCGATACCTAACGCTATAAGGAGCTTTAAACAAGAAATACTCTTAGATTGTAGTTCTTATCACATAAATGCTTACACATTTTTAATAAACGCATTTTTGTGATAACAAAACTGAAAGAAATCAGAATTGATCACGTTACACAATTATACTACGTATGTTCTTTTTCAACTTTCCGTTGAGCTCTATACATCTGAAACGGGGAAAAGGATTCCGAATCCTAATTTCATTTATTTTGTAGATAAATTCGTTTTCGTCTGGATTAAAAGGAGTTCGTTTAAATAAATTCTGATTTCTAGACTGAATGTTTTTGTAATTAGAGCAAATAATCATCTAGCTTGTTTATAACGTTTACTGGCTAACCATAGGTATATATTCACATTCACTAATATTGTGACAAGCGGTACCGTTACCTTAATAGCTAATAAATAACAATTGGTGTACATACGTAAGTGTTTCCACGGCACTAACTAGGTGAGAACATCAGTATTGTCGAGTTAAATCATATTTCTAAACTTAAAATACTTACGTCATTTTAAGTTACAGATTTTGATTTTAGATTTTTACAAAGACGTCAACAAGGACATTAAAACAAATGTTCAAGATCATCTTATCCGATCAGTCTTCCAAAGCGCAATATAATATTATATATTAGAGGACAGAGCTTGAGCGGCTCCACACGGCTCTGAGATAACTAGTTACCTTGTGTGAACGTAAGGACCGTCAGACGCAGGACGCAGACGTAACGTAACGCAGACGTAACGTGACGCAGACGTAACGTTACGCAGACGTAACGTAACGCAGACGAAACGTAACGCAGACGCGCGGGCGCGGGGAGGCGCGCGAGCGACGGGGAACCTCGCTCGCGCGCGCGCTCGCTCTTCGTTATAAAATTATCTACATAATCGTTATCTTGTAACCATAATTATTGCAAAATATGTGCAAAACTGTAAGCGTCTCATTTAGTTTACGATACACTGACTCTTTAAACCTTGCAACACTTAGAATTGTCTTGCACTTCAGACATCTTTCACATTTTATGTAAACGAATTGAAAACAACCGGCACACAAGTATTCGGTGACATGTTCCGTACAAGGTAATGAAAAGCGAAACCTCTCGTCGAGCACACGTTCACGTTATTGCTTCAAGCTTATTACGTATCGCTGATATCAATAGATAGTAGACATAATATAATAAATTACGTGTTGCGACGTGCGGTTTGGGATCTACCCGGCAATAAGCTCTCAATATTTACAGAGTAGTAGAAAATTGACCACTTCCAAAGTTAAATTACAAAAATTTTAATGATTCATTAGTCTGTTGTGCTAGAAAAGACAATACTGTCACAGAAGTGAACCGTCGTGAGGGAACGGCAACGGCCGGGCCGCTGCGGGCCGCTGCGGCCCGCGGCTGGCTAGAGAGATGTCAATCGAAAAATAAACAATACTTCAATAATATCTACCTTACTCGGTAAGGGACGTTCGATCTCTTAGGTATATCAATATTATCTTATTGCTAATTATAGTGATGTCTTTCAAGTAGCCGAATCGGTTGTACATCGTGAATGAACATTAAACATTATCAACATCGTCAAAATGTAATCTGCAAGAGCAACACTCGTCGAAGCAGTACCAGCCCGCTCGCTATGTCAGATCTGTAGGTGTGAAGCGCGGACCCGCATGCGGCTTGCGGGCATATGTCCGCGCGCCGCATGCGGGCCCGCACGCGGCGCCGGCGGGGGGGAAGCCCGCCGGGCCGCAGCTAATGTAATCAGGGGAAGGCAATTACATTAACTAGGTATGTGGAAGTGCGCGTTACATAAAATGGCTCGATTCCTATGATGCATACTGAATTAGGACGGAAGTGAATTCTGGTACCGATTTCACAGCTGATTTGTTAAGCTTATATAGATAACGTTGCAAAAATTTCTCTAAACTCTCTTACTCCCGAGGACCGGCAGGCGGCCGTCCTCGCGTAGATAGACGACCTCGCGTCGTTTCGGTACAGTGACAAGCTTACAAATTGGAACTATTAAACTATACGGACAAAATTGATATGAATCGGCGTAGCCATTGCTTTTCTTAAGCGTCTATTAAGATACGATAATACTAGCGCCCGCTCGCGCGGGCTCGTGTGACGTCATGCATGAATGTAACCAAGTGTGGTGACGCGGGTGGGTGCTCGAACATGTTAGCCGTGAGGGAAGCTGAACAAGCGTGCTGCGCGCCGCACTCCGCCGCACCACACACACACACACACACACACGCCGGGACCGGGGACATCTACTTGTGCTATTGCTCGACACCATTTCGGGGAAGAAAAATGATATCTCACAATCGGTAACAAATCATCAAACTTCACAATAGGTATTTATAAGTACAGCTCTGTTTTAGAATTTTACAGATAGACAGTGATATTCATCGAATACAAAAATAAGCTTTTAGAGTTTCCTCAATTTTATCCAATACCTTACATTACATCACTAGTGACGAATAAAAAAAGGGCACGCTCGCGAGAACGATCCTCTCCGATCGACGGCTTCACTCACCGGGAACAGGTCCGCACGCGAACGCAAACGAACGGATACGAATCGGAACGACAAACGCGCGCGAACATCGGTCGCAAAACAAACGGTCACTAAGCTTCGGCCACGCGAATACAAAACACTCCAGTAAACACGTCGAACGTCTCTAAACGCGAAAGAACAACGTCCGGGCAATCGTCCGGGCAATCGTCCGGGCAGTCCGGCACGTCCGGGTCGGCGCGGGCGCACACCCGGCCGGGCGCCGCCGCCGCTCTACACTGCTACTCACGCTAACACGCCGTATGTACACGCGACACTAGCGTAAACAATAATTAAGTGCGCTTGGGTGGGCTCAGGAGCTCGGGCAGCGGTGCGGGCAGCGGCAGCGGCGCGTCGGCAGCCAGCGCGGGCAGCAGCGCCAGCGCCAGCGCGGGTCAGACCGGCGCCGGCGCCGGCCCCGGGCCCGGCGCGCCGCCGGCCCAGGCGCCGCCCAGCACCACGCGCGGCGCCGCGCCGTCCAGCAGCACGGCGGTGGGCGCGCCGGCGCCGGGCGTGCGCGGCGAGTCGTGCGCGCGGCGGTGGCGGCGCCAGGCGTGCTGGATGAGGCGCGCGCAGTACTCCTCGCGCTGGCGCCACAGCGTGGAGCTCACGGGCTCGTAGCCCACCTCGTCGGGCCGGCCCACCTCGAGGTCGCCGGGGTCCTCGATGGGGTTGCCTTTCCGCGCGAAGAAGTCTTTGGTGAGCGCGTCGAGGATGTCGACGCAGAACATCATGTCGCCGCGACAGATTGGGATGTCCATGGAGATGATCTTGTACTTGTTGGGCTTGTGGATCTGCAGCGGCGGCTCCAGCACGTCGAGGAAGTCCGACAGCTGGTCGTAGCGGATGTACTGCGTGCCGTCCGGGTCGAAACGCTGCCAGATCTCGTAGTACATATCGTAGTCGTCGTCCGTGAGGCCTTCCTGCACGTCCTCCGTCGCCTAGAAACAATGGTATAATCATTACAATCAGATCAAACAATTACCGCCTAAACTACAAAAACCGACCAAGTGTGTGTCGGGGTCGCGCGCAAAGGTTCCCGAAGGAACCATTTTATAATATTACTTTTAACTGTACTGTGACAGATGGACAGACAAACACACAGACACGATAGATCCTATTAGGCTTCCGTTTTTCATACCGACGTTAAGAATCCTTAAAATAATTATAGTCGACGCAGTTACCTGCGAGTAATTCTCGAGAATGACGGCGATGTACATGTTGATGACGATGAGGAAGGAGATAACGAGGTAGGACAGCAGGTAGGTGATGCCGATGGTGGCCGAGCCGCAGTTGCCGGGGTAACCGCGCTCGTTGTCGGGCTGGTCGCATTCCTCTTCATTGATGATGCCGTCCAGCACGCCGTCCCATCCGGCCGACGTTGACATCTAACAAGACACGTAATAGAAACATTAGATTAGTGATAAAGACTAATGTTTATGGAGCAAGAGCAGCAGGATCCTTTTTTCCGGTATTCACTATTCCTATTGCAGGAGTCTATGGAAATACTCATGTCAAGCAAACAGCGGGTAATGATTTGTATAACTGACCTGAAATAGCAGGATCATACTCTGCACGAAAGTCTTGAAGTTGTACACGTCGTCGAGGCCACCTTTGTCCTTGACGTGCATAAAGAACGACATGCCAAAGATGGCGAAGATGAACATGACGAGGAAGAGCAAAAGACAGATGTTGAACAGAGCTGGTAAGGACATCGCCAGCGCGAACAACAACGTCCGGATACCCTTCGCGCCTTTCACGAGACGCAACACCCGACCGACCTTTGCTACTCTCACCACTCTCAATAGAGTCGGTGATACGAAATACTTTTCTATAATATCACTCAATACCAAACCTGAGAACAAAAAAATGTAGCATTAGTGACGCGATAAAAGAATTGAAATACTAGTAACAAAAAACTTAGGAATACTCACTAAGAATTGAGAAATTGACTACTACGAAATCGAACAAGTTCCAAGGCTCAACGAAGTAATGATAGCGTAAGGCGAACATTTTTAGTAGGCACTCTGAACTGAATATCACGATGAATATCATGTTGAGGTAGTCGAGGACAGTGCTGAACGTTTCCGACTGCTGGTAGTGGTCCAGCGTCATTGTCAACATGTTCAGCCCGATGAACAACATGATGATCATGTCGAACTTCTTGTCCGTCACTATCTCGAACACGATTGCTTGTGGTCGCCACTGTAACAAAAATACACGTATCAGGATTCTTGTAAGTTATACAACTGTCTTATCTGTATGTATGTGTCGTAAGTCCGGTGTGGTATTGTATTAGGAAGGTGTCGAGAATCGTTCTGCTCCAAATGTTGAATGAAGTCTCCTGCGCAAAAACACAGGTTGTGGCAAGATTATGCTCCGCAAGTATATAACGTCCCAGATATAATATTAAAAAAAAAATAAAAAAATAAAAATATGAAGAAATGCACGTGATTATTACTGTGCATATTTTGCGAACATTTAAGCTGGCCTTTACAGAATTTCACATCCTCCAAAGACCTGCCTATATAATTTTAAAATGATACCTTCGGCCTTGGAATAGCTTTCAACGGTTTCTTAGAACCCATTTTCTTCATGGCATTGTAGTATTTCTTCTGATCTTCAGTCATGAACATCTCGAGACTTCCACCGGCTTTCTTCTTCTGTTCGTTAAAGTTGTCTATGATCACTCCGATGAATAGATTGAGAGTGAAGAATGAACCGAATATGATGAAGAACACGAAGTACAGGTACATGTAGATGTTCGTCTCCCTAATCGGCTGGCGTCCCACCTGGAATTAACAATGATTTTCGTGAAATATAAACTTCATCATTTTATGCTAAGACAGTTTTTATAATAAAGCAAGCCGTTTTTTTTATAAAACAACAAATGATAAACGTACTTCTCTTGAATCTATAGCATCGTTCATAATCTGAATCCATCCCTTGAAGGTGGCCACTTGGAAGAGGCACAGGTACGCCTTGCCGACATGGTCGAAGTTCATCGGCGAGTTCTCCCAAGTGTAGTTTTCTAAGATGCACGCGTTCCGGTCCGGAATGATCTCGTGGCTTAGCGTCGTGTGGTTCAGGTCGACGCACTGGAAACAATAAAAAATAATTTCATTAACTCTTTTTCTTTCTTTCTTCTTCTTTCTTTCTTTCAAAAGCAATTCCAAAAAGAAAGATTTAAAGACCAAAGTACTTTTGATTCGAAAATCAACATAAGACTATTTCCGCTGAATATTATGCCTTGAATACCTTGAAATACTTTCCAGCGAAGAGCTGTACCCCCATGATGGCGAAGATGAGCCAGAAGATGAGACACACCAACAACACGTTGAAGATGGACGGGATGGCCTGCACCAGTGCGTTCACCACGACCTGCCACATACACATGTATTACTAACACTGTTCATGGGACCAAACTAGACTTGCATCAAGTTTGTGAGTGTACAGTTAAACACTTCACTCTCATATGTTTTGACTGGCGTGCATTTTGTTAGTGGGCGCAAAATATTAGTTTGGAAGCTAGGACGTTAATTGTATTAGTACTGTGCAATTCTATGTAGCATTTCAAGTTAATATTGATTCTGAATTATTCCATACTTTGAGTGATCATGTAAATGTACTGATTGAAAATGATATTAGTATAAGTATCTACACAACATGAATTCATTTACATAACATCGAGTACATCGAAGCACATCTCAAAGCAACATAAATACTACACTACTCTTACCTTGTCCACTAAGTTAGCCATCCACAATGTATGGAATTAGTAGTAATGCATGCGACTTGCCGCTCGTACGATGAAGATACAAGAAGAAAAAATCTAAGGTGCAGAATATAAATTAGCATTCCAAATAACTAATTAATTACAAAACTCTAATCTAGCTAATAATAATAAGACCAATAGAAAAAGAGACCAAAACATGGATGAAATCTCTCCTAAAATAAATCCCATTGAACCATTTCTAAAAGAGGTTTATGACGAACAGTGATGATACTAAGCCATTCAGGGGTGCCACCGACCACTTCAAAATGATTCACTAATATTAATTCGATATTAGACTACTGCCAATGAATTGGTAACAACTGTTCTAATTAACAATTTTTAAACGAATTTAGATCTGGTGATTGATGCAGAAATATCGAAAAGGAGCCGTACTCGAATGTTGGAAATTTAATAATGTTTATTATGATCGTAGAAGTTGAAATAGAAATGTGAATGTGAAGTGTGGAGCGAAGTGTGTGGTGGATGGATGAGCGATAGGGTGTGTGGGCGCACAGGGCGGTACGTACCCTCATGCCCTGCATGCGGCTCATGGCTCTGAGCGGGCGCAGTGCGCGCAGCGTTCGCATCGTTTTGAACGCCTGAATGCCGCCGGCGCCACAAAGCGCCGCTACGAAGTTTATAAGCGAGACCTGATGAAATCAAGGGTTGCATATTGAGACAATTTAAATTTCAACAATTTGCTGGTAAAATTAAGTTCTGATGACTACTGCTGCACCTACAAAAAAGTCAAAATTACATAAGACAAGATCCCACCAACGCCAAACTTGAGTATTCCATAATTTGGTTGAAGACACACGACCTGGATTACAAATCTAAGGACAGAATAATCTTTGGAGGAAGATGAAGACTTCGTAAAAGATACAGAAATAACGCCTTTTGCAGAATATTAGAAGGGATAGAAATGTGATATATCACTCAAGTTACACACATTTGTACATCGAAATAAGTTTTGGGACATCAGAGAATTCCTGCATAATAAATTACGTTTACTCAATCGATCAACTTAATTAAATTCGTCATAATTTATTCTTTGATGTCCCAAAAAAAGCTCATTACATGTTAAGAACATAATCAAGGTATATGTATACTTAGTTATATATTTTGCATTTTATGACATCGACAGCATTCAAGATCATGTGCCATTTTCAGTTAAAATTATTTTTTTTTTTAATTCGGATATTTTATAGGATATTAACTCTTAATAATTCGTGAAAACGGCACTGTCTCTCACGACAGCACAAAGATAGAAGTCGTGTTTATTCATGCACTTGAAAATATCAGGATTTCAAGTCACTCTGTGAAGGCCATTATATATTTGGCCACAGGTAAATTTCAGGTAGCAGGGTTCGTGGGTAAGAGAGTCACATAGAAGCGGTATCCATAAACAAACAGTACGACATCGAGAGCTCGAGGCAGCGAGGTGAGGCCGTTCGGAGTTTCCACTGCCATAGACATCGAACAATCAAAGCTGCACGCTTTGAGTTGCGCTACACATCATACACGACGAAGTTCAATATAATATGGAACAGTTACTAGATACTGCAATATGGAACAGTCTTTATTTTATATAAATCGATTATTGGTTTATGTTCCGGTTGAAATTCGACATGCATTTACATGTCGATTTCTATGTTGCGCTGAAAACACATGGGTATAGCTGCGCTGAATAACGTGTGGATGTGCAGCGCAACAGTACCGCCACAGACTGCGCGACTGTGCGTCGTGTGCGCTACTCACGCGCATGCCCTCCCAGCGCGAGACCGCGCGGAGCGGCCGCAGGGCGCGCAACGTGCGCATCGAGCGGAACGCCGGGATGTCGTCCGCGCCCGCCATCACCGCGCCGTGGTTTACGAGCGACAACTAACGCCACACCATTCGTCATTTACTTTATCATAACAACATATTTCTTACATCTACATTTATAATTATTTCATGATATTATATACTTGGTCTTCCCATCAACAACACATTCAGAAGCTGTAGTGTTAGTTCAGACCTTCACAAGTAATTATAAACCAACCTGAATAGACCTTTACTTTGTCTTTTTCATTATATAATAATGCAAGTCAAATCCATTGTCATGATTTACTTTTTAGTAATCTAATCTGCAAACAAACTATTAGTACATATTCAGATATTATATCTAAAGAAGTATTAGTATATTACCATGACAATGATGAAGTCGAGCCAGCACCATGCGTTCGTGAAGTATTTTTGAAAGCCAAGGGCAAGCCATTTGATCAACATCTCGATGAAGAAAATGACGGTGAAGATTCGATCCATATAATATAAGATGTCTTGGAGAATTGGCCGATGTGGTAAATTTACATCTTCTAAAGCCTGTAATGAAGAGAAATTTTAACATATAGCTCTTTATGAACATAAATAAAGACTAACATGGAGGAAATATTTCACCAACTTACCAAAGCCAAACTACTGAGCAAAATCATGGTAATCACAGCCGTTTCAAAATATGTGTTCTCAATGAGTCTGAAAGTTTTCAATCGGAGCATGCCCCATCCTTGCCAGAAGGGCGACTCGTCGTCCCCCGCGAGGAATGGGAACTTTGCGTAACACGGCTCTGGACAGCAGTCAGCAGGACTATCGTCTACGACTTCTTCGTCTGCTGCTACTATAATGTCCGTTTTACCCAGACCTCCGTCTAGCTTCCCATCTTCTTCCTCTTCGACCATTTCTGTAAAAGTCATGTTATTATCATCACACTCATTTATCGCAAGAGTTATAATACACAAATGCTTGATTATAAACTGACCTTCTTCTAACCCTAACTCTTCTTTACTAGCGTCCTTTTTCTCTTCGCCATCTATCGTGTCTGCTGAGCCTTTATGACTTTCATCTTTGAATGACCTAATCTTATGACTGCCGTACGACTTTTGACTTATTGTATCGTCGTCCTGAATAAAAACGACATAATTAAAAACACATTGATGCCATGGTATTACTTACGTATAAGATTGTCTTTTACAATGTTTACCTGTATAGGATAACCATGATGATTTAATTCACAATCTAACCGGTTGTCTCTATGATTATCTGTTATTGCGTTAATATTATTTAACAAAATTTTCCCTTTCTTGTATTTATTGTCACCTAAAAGAAAAATGAATTAGTGCGGTATACTGTGTTTTAATGGCAGCTCAAGTTATTATTTCAAAATATTGATAAATTACCTGGTATAGTGAATTCCATACCGTCACCTATAGCTACTTCTACTTGGTCTTTGAGTTTCTTGTCTTTGTACAGTACGGCGTCGTCGAGGTCAGTGCCGAGCTCCAGTTCGTTGTCCACTCGCTCTGAGGAGACACAGCGGCCACACAAAGCCGCCTTTAAGCCTACATGTTGCATGGTGTGTCCACGGTGCGTTCACGGAGGGGCCATCCGACGACCAAGCATAGAAATCAGACCAGGACGAATAGACTTAGTAAAATTCGTCAATTTGTTTTCATAAAATTGTCTATTAATGATATCTTGTCTTTAAATCCTCTGTATAATATAGTGATTATAAATGTGATGCTTTTTCTCTTTTAAACGTTGTAATGACATAAATGATTGATTTTTTTTGTTACAAATAGGTAGGTTGGTATAAATAAATCATATCTTGAAAACATTTTAACATTTATTATTTTTTTATGAGTAATGATGATTTTAATCGTTTTATGAATAACTTAAACTAATTTGTAAGACAACACCAAAGATGCAAATCACGATAATGAAATATTGTTACATATATAATAATATATATAATATACAAACTGAAACGGAGATTATACAATACACAAACAGTAATCATGCATAAAACACTCAAAGCCAGGAACACGAACATGTATAGGAATAGTTACATGTAATGATGATACATCATAAAGCGTGAAAGTACTTACTAATTGATAATTTATTGCGCGTCCATTATCCATCGATTAGGTATTTTATTAGATTTTTTAAAAGTAATTTAATATTTTTCAGGTCAATGATAATATTCGGGGCGTGGAAGATTGGCCAAATATCCAATCAGAAGCGACATTGGATACATTTGCAATCGGATTATAAAAGTAGGTGGGTAGAAATGGTATGTTCATTGCTTGACCCAAGTCTATTACGATAAGCAAGTAAATGTACCGAATTTACCCACCTTGATATTGTCAGGGCCGTTCACGTAATATACATTAGTTTAATTGATTGCAAATTAGGTTTTACAGTTACTTTAAGGATCGATGGTTTCTTCCCTTGGTTCTTTCATCGTAATCAGTGACCATTATGAAAAAAAGACTAAGTATCTAAATAAGATAAAGTCCGCGTTTTTTTTTTCTGCATATGCTTTACTTTTTGAGTCTAGTTCAGTAAGATTTTGGAAATAGATTCTGGATGTTGTTTTGATTAACTTCTAGTATGCAAACGAGAGAGGGCAGCGCATTCAGCGAAGAAACACACTAGACAGTAGAGTGCATTTTAGTGTAGTTATAATTTTTTGTTCTTTAGAGTAAGGTATGACTGTCTAATGCATTAGTCTCCTGCTTACACAACTTGTTTTAAAAGGACAATATAGAAGAAGATACAGTGAATATTCCAAATGATAGAAACTTAATGAGAGGGGTAGATTCAAGATGGAAAGTAACAGTGTAACGAGGACTCAAACACACGACATTTATACGTAAAGGGTCTGCTTTCTACACTTGGAACGCTAGGGCGCAGGCAACGCACAGTGTTCACAAATATCAACACGCAATCCAAATGATTCTTATTCGATACAACAATTCCATGCTACGTTTTTTTTTTTATAAACACAAAAATCATGCTACAATTCTATTTAGAATATTTTACGCATTTTTTACATCTAATTAAGAGAAGAGAAGAGACAGCGTCTTCGATGATTCTATTAATGATAGCGAATCAATTGTTTGTGCAACAAACTGATTGTTTTATAATTATATTCAAACAGTAAATTATTCTGTTTTTCTTTTGTTTGCATTTCATAATTCTGTTATGTCTTGTAGCCAGATGATACAGCTATTTTTTTTTTCTAACGTTTAGAACACATTGTTTTTACACAAGCTGGGACAATAAAGACAGTATACATGTTTATCTACATAAGTACAAGGATACATAGAGGTACAACGACATGCCACAACATACGGGCAATTAGACACACATCTTACCGGGTGCGTGGATCGCTATCTGATTGGTCAGTTTGTTCTTCAGTAGCTTCATAATGTCGGCCACGTTTCGCTTGACCCAATCAATAAACCTTGATATTCTGTTGAAGGCCTCTGCTATTTTGTTAGTATCTTGGTCGGCAGTTGGCGTCGACAAACTCGATGAGCCGAAATTGGACAGTAACAGGGCCAAGAAAAGATTGAGTACCTGGAAATTGGATTATTTGGCAATGTGTCAACTTATAAACAATGAGTTTAAAAAAAAGCAATCACGGTTCATATCGATAAAGTTTAAGATACTGACCACAAGATTACCAATGACGACGGTAGCCAAGAAGAAGGGTATACAAGAGACATCTCCCACCAACATACAGTCCCACATACTCTCAATCCATTCTCCGCAGAGTACTCGGAATACAATCATGAAGCTGTGCATGAAATCCGTGAAATTCCATCGCGGGAGGTCCCCGTCCGGGAAACGGTCTACGTAATCTGTGCATACATACCAATACATTAATGCTATACCCAAGTGTCTAAGGATTGCAATTAATTAAAGACAATTCACGTCACAAAAATATCTCCTCTTTACTTATTAAAAGGCTCGGGTTTGTGTTTAGATCTAGAGACATCTATGTGAAAGACAATCACAACACACCACGATAAAACAGCAATAGATATGGTAACAACAAAATATTAATATTTTATAAATACTTTTAAATAGATACATATAAGTAAAGAGATATATTTTGATTTATTTTTGCATTTTAAATATAGTAATAGATAAGCAATTTAAAATTATTATATTTAAAAAGTTATACAATCGTCGCAATATGATAAATTAAGTTTCAATGAAGTAAATAGATCGATATTATTTTTAAATTTAGAAATATTCTTTAAAAGTACATAATTTAAATATTACGACTATTATAAAGAAGCTCCTGTGTAATTGCTAATATTGTGTTATGGTACCATAAATATTTGTCTAATATTCTGTGATATCTAGCTAGATCATGCGGTTCACTACCATGGCGTACAAAATATCAAGCTTTAAAACTTCAACAACATACTTACTATAATAAATTACAACATGCCATATAATAGTACTATAGAATATTAGAGACATAAATATAGCGCTTACGGAAGGCTTAGAAAACGTAAAGATTGAGAATGTCCAAAGAAAAGATGTAAAAGGAAACATGAAAGGTAGCTAGCGTAATGTCTCACAAGTGAGGCGCCTTTTCCATGGGGCTTTTAGAAAGAGGACTGTACATACTTTTAGGGTTTCAGGCTAACTTGGAAGGGGACACATCGAATCTTACCAATCGTCTAATGAGCACAACAGTGTGACGCACATAAACACAATATTCACTATTCAAACAGCGACGGGCGAGCCCCAATTAAAGTGTGGACTCAGGGAAGTAATTTAGATCAGGGCCGTTTAGGATTTGTTAAGCGCAACGTTGTGTGATCGATTGTTGTGTAAACCTCACATTCTGGACCTGGGTGTAACCAATGTACTGTGTCTCTTTCATTCAGTAGTTCATACATATGCTAAAACTATGTATTAAGCTGGTTGCACACATCCAGACTTCTATTTGGGTTTTCGTTCCCATTCCTGTACCTAATCCCTTTGGCAAGCTTCTTGTCAAATCTATGTGTTTATCCTAGGGCACCTGGGTGCTGAGTTAGGTACGTTTTGAGGTCTTCGTCTTTCTTTGAGTCTTGTGTCTTTAAGAGCTGATCCCGGTTGTGAAGATAATGCATAATAAAACTTTGCCTCCCCTTTTCTTCGGGGTTAATCTATTGTGATCGAATTAGTAGTGATTAAAAACGGGATATCAAACATTTTTTCTGAGCAAGTGTTGATGCGTTAACATGATTCTAAACGTCTTAAAATATATGTTTCCTGAACAAAGAATTTAGTTTAAAACATTTCATCCACGCTTTAAAAGATGCAACACAAAATATACTTCAACAGTAATGACTGTATGGTTTTAGGTACGTTGCGCTCAATTTTAAATGTGTTGAGCTGAGTATAACCAAAACGAGAGCTATAGCGATTTCTGCTATATTGTAAAAATATTATTTAGATTCAAAGCAACAAATAAATAAAATTGAGATTTGACTCTCTATCGCTCGAAGGTTTGCTCGATTCTGAGTTAATCTGGTTTTCGTACACAACATATCAATTTTATCAACTGTGTATTTTTATTTTGTGTACAATATAGAACAAGAATGACAAGTAAATGGAATGATAGGATTTACAATTTTAGAATGAAACAATGAGACAGGGTGATAAATGAACATGTATCAAGAGTAGAACAGAGGTCAGATGAAGAACCATTAACTTCATTTACACAACAACTTTCTTCGCAAGTATAATATATTAACCTTTTGCGTGTCTTAAGTTACACAGTTCGACATAAGAAAAAATGCTCCAAATGTCTTAAGTCGGACAGTTACACTTAAGGGCTTGGTCATGATTGGACGATAAAAATCTGTGGTAGACACGCAAAAGGTTAAAATAAGAGATGCGCAAACTCAATAAGAAGAACCATATCGTAAGCTAAGTGATTCTGCACAACAGTTGTCCACAACTGGCCAAATAGAGTTACAATACGAGATAGAATAAATCACAGATCTGTTGAAATATATTTATATGCTACATCGGGCGCCGCCGCCGCAAACCAACAGTCAACATCTCCAATCAAACACCAATGTACATGCAACACTCCCACCAATTACACTTACCCACGTAATTTTTCCCGAATAGTTGCATACCCATCACCGCAAATATGAAAATAATGATGCACAATACGAAGGTCAGGTTGCCCAAGGCACCCATTGTCCTACCCATTATGGAGATGAGTAAATTAAGTGTCGGCCATGACTTTGCCAATTTGAATACTCGAAGCTGCAATTACAAATTGTGATACAAGGCGTCACACAAGCTCGCTTACCGGCGCTTCACCTATGCTACTGCGGAACCCTTCCACGACCCTCAATCACTCACGTGTCTCAACAGTTGCAGTGCGTGCGGTGAGTGATTGGGGGCCACCATTAGCAAATGTGTGCTTGAGTTACCTATCGATGTGCACAGAGTTATTTCTGTATGAGTGGGATTTATGTTAGTTCTTATCGTGAGAGCTTTTGGATCGATAACATTTTGATCAACTTTCTTATGTTCTTTTAGGTTCTAATTTTCTATTTGTCTCTTATAACGACATAGATCCCATCAGTAGACGACCTGATGCATCAAAGTACCCTTCGGAAGCGAAGCTGCAAGTCAAATCTATGTTACTCGATGCAAAGCTTAAATAATTATGATCTGAAGCTGCGTGGCATAGCTTTATAACGTGTCTCGTTTCAGGCTCGCCTGCGTTTCTGAGCCACATTCCGTGTTATAAAGCCACAGCGAGGACTCATCAGTCCGTCATGAAAATAATGTTGAATCAAGCCCAGTGTAAAATTTCTGTTGTGTGAAGCTGAATAATTAATAATGAAGCTTAATTCTTTAATTAGAGATGCTAAATTTTCTTTTAAATTAGAACCTGTGTAGTTCTTGCCAAACAACTGCATCCCCATCACCGCAAATATGAATATAATGATGCAAAGTACAAAGGTCAAGTTCCCTAAAGCTCCCACCGTCCTACCCATTATGGATATAATTAGGTTTAGCGCCGGCCAAGACTTGGCCAGTTTAAATACACGTAGCTGAAAATATTTCACCACATTTATACATAAGTTGAATTAATATTAGTATCAGTCTTAACATAACGGGTGATTCATGAAGTGTAAACCAAGACCATGTAAAAAGTGAAGTTAACAATCATAATAAAGAAAACACAGATACTGTAATATCAAGCATGAATGTAACAATAATAGATGTAGGATAGCAAATAATTTTGTTGGAATAATAAAAGAAGAGACAAAACAAAGTATGAACAGATGAATGATTTTGATTTATGGATTCTTCTTTAAAAATAGTAATCGAACAGTAAGAGCAATACATACCAAACGAAAGGAACGCAACACTGACAAACCCTGAACTCCTTCCAATCCCAACTCCAACAGTGATAAGGCCACAATGATAAAGTCAAATATATTCCATCCCTCTTGGAAGTAAAACTTTGGGCTCATAGCTACTAATTTCAACATGGCTTCTATACCGAATGTAGCAGTGAAAAACTGAAACAAACATTATGTTACAAATTGGACTTTTCAAAGCATTAATAACATTTTTTTAATTTCTTTGCAGACCGGTTTATTTCCAACAAAATCAAATTTAGGTTTTAACCATCTAACAGCTGCACGTTTTCATTTGGAAATCAAAGTACGTTATGGGTTAACTTATATTTTTGCGTTTCTTAGTTGAAACCATTGATATTATTGAATTTAGTGTTGATACTCACATAGTTGCCACTCTTGAGCGCCCTCTCCATGTCTTTGTCCATGTCGTGATGGTCGAGCGCCATGAACAGCGTGTTGACCACGATACACAGAGTAATGAACAACTCCACGAACGGATCAAACACCAGCAGCGCCACGTACTTCTGAAACTCCAGCCACAACCAACAGCAGTCCCACACACAGAAGAAGTCTATCGCCTTCATCAGGCACTCGAGGAGCTTCTCCTTAAACGTGGGCCCATCCTCATCGTCTTCCGCTGTTGGGAAGTAGTACACTGACACTGTTGTCCCGTTTACCACCAGTGTGCGTGTGTGTGTGTTAGAGAGAGAGAGGGAGAGAAACAATTTTTGTTAGTATTCGCTCATTATTTTTATTAGTACAATCAAATTGGTTTCCAATAAAAGATGTAGTTGAATCTCGATTAAGTTTTGATTGATTTCGTTTTATCAGTTCATTCTTTTATTGGAACTTTTACAGTCTTAAATAAATCTAGACACCAATATCCATATTTTTTGTTGTTTGCTGGCTGTCATTTATCTACAAATGATCGAAGGGTTGCGCAAACTCTTGTGGCACTTGGTGCTGTAGGAGATACTCTACAAGAATATCAAACACACCACGGTGCCAGGTAACCTCGTGCAAATCAAACTCAAACAGTACTAGCGGTGAACAATACTCGAATACTCTCAACTGCTTTTAAGCATAATTATTTAGCTTAACTACTTGAAATGCTCATGAATGATGATGAGCTCAATCTCATCAATTTTGACTTCCGCAGATCAAAAAATATGAATATCGTGGCTATCCATAGAGAGTGATGTAAGCAAATCTTTGAAACTTTTTGCATGATACAAATACTCAGATTATGCTTACGTTCTTAGGGTTTTACTGCATATCATAAATCAGTAATAGTCATGATTATTGACTAGATTCTAGTATTAACAAAAACTAGCAAAACACGTGTCACAGTCCATGCAAAAAGGAACACAAAAATGTTAAAGCTACTAGTCTTCAATTTGTCATTGAAGTTGTAACAGACAAAGGAAAAATTGGTGCTTATGAAAATCAAGGTAGTGCAAGAAGCGTGGGACACAAGTACTTAGGAAATGGATACGACTACAGTGTAACACAATATGTAAGTGTAATCAACATTGTAGGATAATGTATGTACGCAAAGTAGGATGTATAGGCAACTACTGTTCAACACTCGTGTAGGCAGTCGAAGAAAAAATCTCTAATGTAGATGATTCTTTATCAAAATCATCCTCGTCTACGATTTTATACCCAAGTTAATCTAAGCTGGCAAGCTTTTTTATGTTGAGCCTTTCAATTGTTTTCTTAATACAGGAATTTCCTGTTTTGGACTTTCGTGCTAAACAATTCATTCCAAATTTTCTAGTTCTTTTTCTTCAACTAAATGTGCGTGCGAGTGCAATTCTCTATATGCGACGGCTCATCGCCAATAAATGACATCCACAAATGTTTTGTTGTTTCCTTTTGCCAATTATGCTTTTTTGTTGCATAATGAGCAAATACCGGGCAAGTGTGATCTGTTTGTGTTTGTGTATTATCTTTGTTAATTTATCTATATTTAATAAACTGTAGGTTTGTTAGAAAGCGAGATAAACATCGAACGTTGATAATATAAAGTATAATGCGAGACAGCGTTGTCTTTGGCACCAATATATTAAAAAAGTGTGTTGTGTGTGTCATACCGTTCTGATCGCTTGCTCGACTCTGGCGCCCTGCTTGCTCAATGATTTCGTTCAGTACCATTACATCTGAAATATATCAGTAAGCAGGATAAGGAATCCGAACATACATACATCTCTATAACGATTGTGCAACTTTTAAATTTATCAACTGTCTTAATACAAACCATGTCAAAAAATTAATTCAGCTTAGGGTATTTGTTTATCTACATAAATTTATCTGATTATCTACAAATATTTAATGTTTTTACCTCTCATATCCACTACGTTTGGTTGTTGTGAAGATTCTATGAACGGATTGTCGGTCGACGGTTTCAAAACTTTTCCAGCTTCGTCCGTGCATTCAGTCGTGCTCATTTCCTAAAACAGTGCAATAAATATGTTTTCTTATAAGCTGTCTTCTTATCTTACACTTTTGCTAGTAAGAATGTTATTTAGGATTCTAATTGAAAATCTTATTTTGGCTATCGGGAAAATCTTATTAGAAATTTCCTTGTTTGTGAACTGGCTTTTGAAACGGACCGGGATATAAGTTTTTTACGTAAAAGTCCTAATAAGTAAAAGTAGTTCTTATAAGTAAAGCTAAAGGTATATTAAGTTCTTAGAAGTAAATGTATATCAAGGTTATCCGTACATATTCTCTAAGAGGCCTAGAAGCTAGCGAGAAGTCCTGGCCAGGCAGCGGGTAAGGATGTGGCTGTGACGTCACACTGTGGTTCCTTGATGCTGAGCGGTTCCGAAGCCGTGCTTCTTTTGTTTGTGCCTTGCCACCACCCAGCAGGTCGCCGTGTGATGTGTATGACAGCCTCGATTGGTGGGATGTGTAGGACGAATGACGAGACCCTGGAGCAGCCAAGTGAGCTAGTTTAGATTATGAATGGCAACTGTTGAGGAGCCTTATAGTTATGGTTCTCGGTCTCAAACCACGATTGCACATTGTTCATAGAAAAAAATAGTTGTTGTCTTACTGATATTAGTTTAGAATGTGTTTTATTGGGATTCACATAAAATAAATTACTAAAACATACTGACCTAAATTAGCGTAGTAAACTGGTATAATGATAGCACCGTTCTCTTCAGACATGGGGGTGACGGCATTGGAGTCGTCAGCATAAGGCAGATGTTCCTGAGCATCCAGGTAAGTAGATAGCACCAGCGGCTTGCGGTCTGCGCCCGGGGGGTACCGCGACCGACCGTTCGGTCGCAACGCCATCTGGTGCGACCCTCGGGAACCTCGCCGCAAATTGAACGGCGATCCAGGCAGTGATAACGAAGCCTGTGGCCATACCTCGCATTCAAAACACTGGCACATATCCACAATAACAATTAAATGCATCCTAAATTAAGTTTATTATTGACATCAGTACTATTTTATTCTTATTTTTAAATCAATTATCCTACATTTACATATTTTTCCTCAATTCAGATCGAGTAGCTTTAATTTGCTCACACTATTGTCGACTCTCACCAAGAAAGGATTCACTAAGTTTGATTCACTATGTATTAAAGTCTATTTACCGGCTGCAGAGGCTTTGACTTAAGCTTGTTGAAGTAAGTACTCCTAAATTTAACTGTTATGTTTATGATTTATTTACTTTCATGTGCTGATAAACAATAGCAAGAAAATAAATAAAGAATTTGAGGAATATAGAAAAGGTAAAGTATAATGAAGAAAAGTAAATGATCGGTGCAAGTAATGGTCTACTTGGTTAAATTAACGGCGAAAATAAAAAAGGATTATTACCTTAATAAAATAATGAATCACTGCAAAAAATATGGAAGATACAGGTCACCACTAATAGTCAAGTAAGAGGTACAAGAGCTAAACAGAGAAAATAAAAGTGGAGTTAATCCTATTGTAAAGGAAGAGGTAGGGGAGCACAAACACCAATGAGGATTGAAGGACAAACCTGTGAGCCCTCGCGCAGTGGCCCATATGATAACTGGCTGATTTTATTTATGCGTTCAGGGTGGGGGACCTTCAATACACAAACAAAATTTTGAGTTTATTACATTTAAAGAACTTATAACGATCAAATATCTAGCATCCAACAAATAGGATAAAAGGACGGAGAATAGGCATTGCCATATTACACAGATTACAAACAAAACAAACCAAAATGGCATACATTAAAACTGAACAATTGCAGCTTAGAAGCGAGACTCGTGATAGAAACAAAATTACTCTTGTGAGAGGTTTGTTGAGGTCTACGGAGTAATGTGTCACTAGCTTTCAATGAGAGTATATTGAAAAGACCTAAGATAAGATATTACAAATATTTACAACAAGAATTTTTCTTTCGTTTTAGCATCCATGAGGAAAAGTACAAGGATCAAAATAAAAACGAGGATGCTCAATAAAACTCTTATTGTAGAATGAAATGGTTTGAAATAGAAATGATAGTAATGAGTGAAAGCAACAGTTAGTCAAGTAACTTTGTTTATAAACACATGAAGTATTGTGGGTTCACATGCATATTTGCATACGACTAATTCATAGTCCTATCGTAGCTATTTACTTCATTTAGTCTACATCTATAGTCATGACGACTGTTCCTTTGTTCGTCCAAATATTGAAGCCTCCGCATGTCGCTAATCGAAATTGAGGAATTAAATGTTACTTCAATATTAATATGGTCAGTTTATTGATAATATATTTAGACTGAACCTACCTCTTCGTCGTCGATACATTCAGTTTTCGGCCCGGCCCGTTCGTCAACACTCACATTGCAAAAGAAACAATCTACCATGACAATAGACTCATTCGCTCCAATATTATTTCTTACAATCAGACCCCCATTACTCAAATATTTTTATAGATTTTGATAATTTAACATAATATATATTTACGAGTCACGTTACTTGTAGCAGATACTAATTTGGCGCGTATATTAAAGAAATATTATTGGAGACCAACTGCAGAACTAAAGTGAACAACAGTGCATCATTCAATGAGCGAATATGCAACTTCTAGGAACCATGCTAACATTAACCGTTCCACAATAAATTATATTGAACGAAATTAATAAAGAAGTTTTTCTTGCAATAATGAAACAAAATAACATGTCTAATCAAATGTCGTCGTGCTTGCTAATAATAAATGTTTTAAAACATAAAAACTAGATCTAATTGAGGAAATATGTAATGTATCATCTATTTTTGTTCGCTAATGCATCTATCTGTGCTGTACATTGTGCCTGTAAATGAGACCTAATGAATGGTTCAAGTAAGGAGCTGACGAACCAGATGTTTTTGGAAACATGATAAGAGCACAGATAAATGTTAAAACAGAATGTTACAGATACACCTAAGTTATAAAAAATGTAGCTTTTAATAGAGATCATATAACTAATACACATGCTTCAAGACAAAAGTAGTTTGCCATGACAGAGGATCACATAGCTTGTACAGAAATGTAGTTTAAATGAAAAAAAATAGATTCACTGCAAATATTCAGATAGCGATAAAAAGAAGTAACTAAAAGTCTAATAGGACACAATCTAAGACATTTATTTTCATCTGCATATTTGCACTAGCGTAGAAGAAAAATATAGGACATCACCGGCAAAAACAAAAGAATTGGAAGCTTGGCGGTAAACACAGAATAATAAAATAGTTCTTTTCTACTTGAGTAAGTTACTGAAAGTGCTAAATGATGATGAGAGTGAGACAAGAGTGGAATTAAAGCTTCTCTTTGAGAAGATGAATTACTATTTGCATTAAGCAGCGTGTTAGTCTTAGGGTCAAGTTGAAAAGATACTGCTCGACTGACAATAATTCATTACGATAAAAAAATATGTAAATTAAATCCAATAAAATTCTAAGTTAGAGTTATTTATTCGACAAGTAAAACAAGTTTCGTTTAAAAAACATCAGTATTAATAGTAATAGAACCAGACAGAACGCGACAGGACTTAACAAATGTAAAGATATGACGTTATAGAGAAGATAGCAACGTCGCGGTCAATGTCAAAAGTAAATTAGTGTTGTTTATGCAAGAGGAGAATCATTGTCAGCGAGTCGATGCGTGTAGAGCGTTGCATACTCACCATGCTGACCTTCCTCGGGCGGCGTGCGTCGTGGTGCGGTTCGGTTGGCTTGTGCGCGGGCTGAGTGCTCACCGAGTCCTGGAAGGGGTCGCTACGCAGGGACATGCGCTCGCGCGTATTGTCGTCCTGGTTGCCGCGCTCCTGGTTCACGAACAGCTCGTAGCTCTGACACGAGAAGTCGCTCGGCGACTTGGCGGGGTGCGCCTCGGCGTAGGCCGCCGCTTGCGCCGCCGCCGCCTGCTCGCGCGCGTGCGCTTCTCGCGCTTCTTGCTTGTCTGCCCGCGCCGCTGCTTTCTGCTCTGCTTCCTGTGGCACACGCACAATACTGGTAATCTTTTAAGTGTTCAAAAACGGACATTATAGTTTGACAGCGCTCAAAAGCCCCGTCACTTGCATCTGAAAGCATTGTAGACGATCTGAATAAATATGTAAATATACCATTTTGCCAGGTCTTTGAACTTTGTTAAAAACAAACACCGAAAACTTTTGTTGACTCACAGACATTCTTACTCACACAAGTATCATCTTCCATGTTCTAACATGTTCAGTCTTACCCTGAGAGCCTCCTCCTCGGCCTGTTCCTCTTCTTCGGCTTTCTTCTGCAACTCGTCGTACGACATGGCGACGATGGCCAAGATCAAGTTCACGAGATAGAAAGAACCCAAGAAGATGATCACTACGAAGAACAAGACGTGCCATGACCCCGCTGACCTCAGCACCTTCAAACGTTAAATTATCATTAGACAACAGTGGTCCATATTTTTGACATCCTTGATTAACTCATATGTTTTTGAATGCTGAGTTGAGCATATAGAAAGTAAAAAATTAAATTAAAGTATCATATTATAATGAGTTCAGTTAACTTACCAATTGATATAAATTTTCCCAATAGTCCTGTGTCATGAGTCGGAAAGCTGATAAGAAAGCCCATCCAAATGTATCAAAGCTCGTGTATCCGTAGTTAGGATTTGGACCGTAGCCTTGCAAACACATATAACCGGGTTCACATTGACTGAAAAAGACACCACATTCATAAGAAAAACATCCAAGTTGATATAGATTTTGTTTAATTTTGAGATAAAATCTCTTACCCTGCTCCTGATGAATTTCCACAAAGTGGATATTCCCCTCCATCCCCATACCAGTTGGCTGAAAAAAGAGGTAAATGTGTCAAAGCAATTCATAGGTATTATCAAAACAAGTTTTAGGACTACTTGGTTGAAGTCTTACTCTCATTCTGGCAAAACCTCTCCCAGTTCTCATCGGTGAGGTTCCCCCAGGAGCCGTCTTCTGGGAACACTTTTATACACTTTTGCGTTAACACTCCCATGTAGATTTGTAAACCCATCAGCGCGAACACAGACAGTGAAAACATCGTCAGGATTATCACATCTCTCAGATTCTTCACTGACTCTATGACGGCGCCGACGATCGTCTTCAAACCTGCGGATACGAACTCATTTACATATTGTTATAGTTTACGAGTTTAGGTAAGCTACAAAAAATCTGATACACCACAAGAATTTTAATAGAACTCAGCTTTAGCCTTTACCAATGTACTCAGTAATTGTAAAATTTTACGAAAATTTTCGTTTGCTAATAAAAAATATTCTACTTAGTATCTAATACCTAAATACGTTTAACATCTACAGAATTTGGAAATAAGTATCTACATACATTTTGCATCTAAGGTCTAAGTAGTGTAAAATGTTTGAAGAAGTTATTAAGTTGATTGTCCATGTGGTTTTATCTTCAAATTTACAATTCAATTCGATTGACGTTCTTCTTTCACAAAGACACGAATAATATGCAAAATTATGATGCAATTTAATTTCTTGGTAATGCAGTAGTCAACCAACCAGGTTCCACTCCAAATATTTTAATTAACTTTTAGTTAAACACTATATTATAATGATTACCCGGTATGATGGCCACAGTCTTCAGCGCTCGGAGTACCCTGAACGTTCTGAGAGCGGCCAAGTTGCCGAGATCTATGCCCATCGTCACATAACTGGAAACAGACACCCACAACAACAACATCTACGTTAATATACATCACTACAACACTACCAACAATACTCTCTAATTCATTGTTCCTATAAATATTTTCAATATCAGGAAACATTTTGTTTTCATTGCCTTCAAATTAATATCTACAATCAAATTATTTTTTTGTCTTTGATCAATTCTTGAACAGATTGTCTAAATTATTACAAAATTGTCTATTAAATAACTAGAAATGACACTTCAAATATATACCGATATATAATCTACAATTCAACGATTTTAACTTTCTACTTAATTCAATAAAATTGTCTACTACTCACGCTAAAGCTATAACTACGAAGTCAAGCCAATTCCATGCATCTCTAAGGTATGTGAATGGCTGTAGTATGAAACCCCTGGCCATTACTTTCACCGCTGATTCAAACGTGTAGATCCCGGTAAAGATAACTCTGGAAAAATTCACCTCCACTGAGGAACGCCACTCGTAAAATAATAACAAAACATTTCTATAATATGAGATACAATATATAAGTTCAGCATCTCAACTTGTAGGAGATGGTAGGTAAATGTATGAACAAAATATTATTTCTAATTAGATGTACGCAAAGTAATATTATATGTATAATAAATGTAAGTATACGTCTAAATCAAATATAATAATAAAACGGATGTAGATACATATATACAGTTAATGAAAGAATTTATCGTTTAGGTGTGTTAAACTGATTAATGAAATCACTGGTACCTATGTACCAAATTCTTATCTTATGATATCTTGAACTTTATTGCACACACATGTTTGTTATTAGTTGAATGTAAAAATTAAGAATGAAATCTAGTAATTTTTTTAACAAATATTAGACAAATATGGACATGAATTTTGGTCGTTACAGCCAGGGAAAATTTATAACTGTCTAAACGCCTGTCTAAAGCGATTCAGGATATCTATGTATTGAATATACATGTTTTATATTATAAATGTTTTCCAATAATTTACTATAAACATATTCTAATAATTTACGTCCGTTTATCTAAATATTGATTATATCAATTGGAAAACTAGCTGAAACACTAACAATTTTGAAACTAGCGTGCACTCTACTAATATTCTAGAACCTAAGAAAGGATATGTTCTGTCGTCCGGTGGTATTTCAAAATTGCAAATTGAAATTCGTAATCGAATAAATCTAACTTAGATGTTGAAAAAAATGTTGCAATAGAATGTATACTCACTCAGTACTTTCGACGGTTGGCGTCGTAGGCATTATCATAAGAATACAGTTGACTAGAATTGTGGTTATGATAAACAACGAGAACAAAGGATGTACTAGAATGTATATCGCCACTCTTCTTATAGGATTGAATGGGTCTAGTAACCATAAGGCGTTGGTGGCCGAAAATCTGAAGATATCTTTACCCTTGCTTATAACTACGAAGGTCTGGAACAAAACCACAAACTCATTAATGCTGCTACTATATAATCAATTAGCAGGGACGAGACGAGCGGTACCAATCATTTTATTAGACAAACTTTTTATTGAGACGTAAGAATTCATGTAGGTATAACTGTAACTCTCTCGTGTTTTCTTTTTATGTTTCCTGTTTTCCGTAAAAATATTTGACTATTCAATGAAATTACTTTTTAACCTCTAGATTACTTCGAATGATAATAATAATACAGTTATATCAATATAATTATGTTGTATGATAAGATAGGTAATTATGTTAAAGGAAAATATTTATCTAGTGACATGGCGAGTCATGCTAAATTTACAAAAAAAAACTTCAAACTAGCAATGGTCATGTAATGAGAATTTTTATAATAACGTAATAACGTACTTATTATGATTGATTGATTTCATATCTATATTGATGTTATCAACAGAATTAGTGGATGGGTGAAACCACGAAAAATAAAGAAAAGTGAGAAATAAGAATCGTGAATTTTGTAAGAAATCAATAAAAACCGCCAAATATTGTAATGTTATGAACATAAAAATCTATTTAGATTTGACGTATTATAATGCGATAGTGGTAGTACCTAGAGTGGCCAAGTCATGCCGGATTGCCACCGGTAAATGCCTTGGGACCGCAACAAATGCACTTATCTAGTTTTTGTTGACGTGTGACGGGCGCTTAGCGGTCGTGCACATAAAATCGTCAATCACTTAAAATTCATTAAGTATTTATTGTTAGTAATTGGTTGCCAGTTTATGTCAGTCCACAATTTCTCGGAATGACTTCAGAGATATTATGGACTATCAAATTTTAATGCGTAAAAAAGCATTCCATATATTCAGTTGGCAATTTATCGAGAGTTTACAATCTCTCAAGTTATTTTATAATCTTACGGAGTTTGCTATTTTCCGGTGACATATACAACCTTTATTGGGAAAATTTTCCTGCATGCATGGGTTCCATTACAGTGCAGAATATTTGCACATTGTTTCAACGGATAATGATATTTTAATGACATAATTGTAACTTGTAGACAAAGCACATTCATTATGCAAGATGATAAGTTTTACTGTTAAAATAATAAACTGTTGTTTACATTTTAAACGTGCCTATTTTAATCAACCTGTAAGAAACTAAAACCGGTCGATTTAATTTTTATTAATATTAATATTCTGAAGGTGTTGATTTTTTTCCCTCCAAGAGTTCAAGGCTCTCTTAGATATGATATATTTTAGAACGTAGTAAGCCAAGATTAACTTTTTATCTCGAGAACCACTTGCATCACTCAAAAACAGCTGTTAGAGCCACGTGTGGTCAGTTTTATTTACATTATCTACATTCTTGTTTATTCTGCAACCAGTTTCTGGAGTTCGTTTAGCAGCTGAGAATGTAGCATGTGGGGAATAACAATGGCGGTTTGACTGCTTTTGTATAGAAAATATGTCAAATAACTGTATCTTTATTCAGTTAAAAGACATCTGAATATTGAAAAATCAGCCCTTAAACTTCAGAGTGAAGAAAATCAAAGGGAAAAACGAAGATTTTATTTTTCGTTGCTCGGCAAAACATTCCATTAGCATACCTATCTAAATAATCTAATAAAAACCTTATTAAAACAAATGAAAGATTTTTTCCTACCTTTTTAATAATGTACGGATCCCTTGATGTGCAATATTAAGTTGCCAATGACAAGTAAAATATGCTGTTTCACTATGAATATACATATTTTAATTAATTATCACTATGTCCTATGTGTTGTATTTTTATGAACTTTGTAATTGAGTTTTTATCGTAAGCAGTAGCTTGTTATCGTGGTGATAATGATTAGGATACCTATTCTATTACATAAGTAATAAAACAGTTGTGGACTTTTTTCTTTAAATTATAAATGAAAAGTCATCATGACTTGGGTAGGTGTGTAGGTTCGTGCCTCCATAACAACTAAACATATTTGGGTGCAAACAAAGGCTTGGCCGTAATTACATAAAATTACACATTAGTGTGTGTGAGATTTCAGTTTGAATGTGTGTGTGGTGATAACCCCTACTTACAAACATGATAACGAATAAATTTATTTTTTCATATGCTTTTGCTTGTGAATTTGGAGAAAAAATACCTAAGTACCATTGAACTAAGAGTTACAAAAACATTTTGACAAAAAAAAACCACTTTCAAATAAAAAAAACACTACAAAGTAGATAAAAATTACTTTAATTTCGGGAGAGGGAGGAATGTTTATGTCAAAAAGTTTTATATTTTTCACTTTTAGTGGTACCTGGTTTTACCTAAGAACACCAATGTAAATTCACGGGAAAGCAAAATACGCAATTTTGTTCACATATTTTTTCCAGCTATTCTGATTTAAAAACTAAACTACTGAACCGATTTTGATGAAATTTCCATGGGACCAATCGGAAAGTATAACATAATAAAAAAAATCCGGCTCTTTATAAAAAAAGCTGCAGTGATATTCTGCGATGAAGTTATAGGTATAACAACGATGTGACTACCGGACTAGTACTTGAATTAATTTAATACAAACCAATCATAGACTTGTTTAATAGACATTTATGTCACGTCGTTTTTAAATATGTATTTGTATTCTAAGAACAAAATGAGATGTTGCGCACCTATATAAATAAAGATTAAATTAAACCACGGACAAACGGACAACTGGTTTTTTGTCAAGATAATATAATTTTTTGCTGTATCATTATGAGATCGCAAAATCTAAAATCAGTGTGGTCATCGTTGTTATGCTAATAATATGTTATTTTTTTATCTTAAACTGGTTATCAGAACAAATTGCTTCTAAGCATGACTTGCAAGATGAATTTAAATATCTTTTATTTCGAATACGTAAGAGAAATTATCGAAGTCATTTGTTATGATTAGGTACTTATTGCATTGCATATTTATATAATATGTAGATATATCATGATTGTAGAAGACGATTAGCGATTATAAGTAGACTTTGCAATGTGATGTTCAAAACATTAAGTTGAGGATGTAAAACGTACATACCTTGCATATCTGCAATCATAATAATCACAAAGATAATAAATACCAAACGGCCGTCTCACTGTTGCCTCAGTTCAAATATTACACTAAAGCTAGTTGGAAATGTTTTGGTACCGCTCGCAGCTCGTCACAGTAAACATAGCAGTGTAGCTACACGTTATACGTACTCTCTGGTTATGATAGAAGGGGTCGATGTCCTCGAGAGGTATGGAGGACACCTCCGCCGGAAAGGTGCCCTGCATGCGCACCGGCAGCGGCAGGCCCTGCTCCAGGGTCGCGTCCGGCTGCGGACCTTCGTCCTCGTCCTCGTCATCGTAACGCACCTATGACACAATAACATCGTCACAACCACGAAACACGTTACATGAATCATCTACGACAAGTCAACGGCAGATCCCAAGAACACGGCCTTCAACGCTCCTCTAATATTAAGGCGCTATTATAACGAATGCTAAAGAATTCTCTTTTGTTTCAGTCCACGTAATGCTCCCGAGCTTTAGATAATATCTGTTTTTAAAGAAAAGAAAATTACATTCAGTTTATTTACATAGGAATATGAAATGCGGAGCGTTGACCTCAGAATCTGCATTTGACAAATATAAATATGAATATTTTATTGATCACCTAGGATACCCATTTACCGTCTTCGTCCAGTTGATATTTTTACTTACGCTTAGTCATTGTACCCATCCAATGACTGAAACAAGCTAGCCTATTGAAAGCCTAATGTGACAGACCATTTCATGAGCTTATAATGCGCTATGTACTCGTAACAATACTGTTGGCCTCACACACAACAAGTATTATTACAGAGTCTTTACTGAGTCAGCATGTCTCGTGAAGGCGTTTAAAGCTAATTTTATTTTGTGTAGTGCTGCTGTCTGTGTGACTATGATGCGTATCTGGCATTACTAAAAGCAGTTGTTTTCAAACATTCCTACTATTGTGTTACCATTCCGAATGTACGAAGGAAAATTCCGAATGATTCGCCTGTGTATAACATCAGGGAAAGGACTTCTAACTGACGTCGATTCGAAAACGGTCCCAGAATAGGAGGCGTGACTAGCGCAAGCCCAAAATGTTACAAAATACGAATCATTACCAACAAAACTTTGATATCCATCTGAATTGTTAACTATTATGCACTAAACGCTAGCTAGGTGATGCCACCATGCTAGACCTAGATGACGGCAGTCGATGATGATGTGACGAACATGAGCCAGTCCTGTGCAATGCTTGATAATGGTATGTTATGTGCTGGTGTACTTTGATCACTAACGCTTATTATAACTTGAGATCCTATTCATTTACATGTTTTCCGTTACTAAATAAGAGGACTCTCAAATCGATTGTTTCCTATTGAAAGTTATTTTGGACTAAAGGGGCATGAACTACGTTAATTTCTCAATGAATTCTATTACCGGGTTCAAGGTTGGCTAGAGGCTTTGCTATTATCTAATCAAGGAAATTACGTGTTTCTGTTAATAACTATAGGGAAGGACTTATTTTTTTATGAATTTCACGACTACACTATTTGGTTTATGCATTTCTTTGTTATTCTTTTCATCAATTAGAACTGGAAGGGATATTTACTCTGCCGAAATGCAAATAAACATGACAAGCCTTCGTTTTTTGCTACGATAAGATTAGCTGTTACGATTGCGTTGAATCAGTAACAGCTAAACTTGTCAACACAGTTCTTTACAGATACTTTGCCAACAAAGCGATGTATTTAAGGATAATGCTGTAAATGCGGTCAATATGCATAAATCAGAATGCACTACAAGTTATCGCACTTGAACAAATGTGGCGCCAATGTTTGTGGGAGCTTGCAATATCTTATGTTGAAAGAAATTTCGTTTGTGAAAGCGATAACTTGCTGAAAACTTTCTCTAATAAAAACGAGCCGTAAAAAGGTAAAAGGGGCAAGCAAGCATTCTTACTTCTTTTTTCTTTTTCGTCCGCCCCAAATCGTTCTGGAATAATTTAAAAATTATCCGTCAGAGTTTAAGTTTGGTTTGTATCCGTTGCTAAGTTGTGTGTGCCACACAATTGGTTGTTACAGTGAAGTCTTTGTGTGCTATCTAACATTTAATCACTCGTGTCGTAAGTATTATATAATTTTGTAGGTACCTAATAGTGTTTCTTCTTTTTTTATTTTTATTTTTTCAGCACTCGACACACATGTGGTTGAACTGAAGACACCCAGTTGGAGTAAGTAGGGGTAGACTCACCTCGCCTTCCGCTCGTTTTTTCTCGAGTTCCTTTTGCTTGGCATGCTCCTCAGCTATGCGGGCTTCGATAGCGGCCAGTGACTCTCTTGTGAAGGGTCGGAACAAGCTTCGTTCTTCCTCGCTGATCGAGTCCAAGTCCTCGGACATTGTCTATCGAACTCCCCCCGAGTGAACTGCCTACTGTATTAAAAAAGGAGATACATTAAAATGTTACATAACACGTTCGTTCGGTCAATGCTCGCAGCAAGAAGAACTCTTGCCAAAAAATATTTTCTTTCAGATAAACCGTACAAGGTGCTTTACATAGCGTAAATAAGCTGGCAGAACATCTTCTCAAAATTATACCCAGTAACGATTTACGATAGTTGGCATTAACCCAAAATGATGAACAAGCAACTTGATGTGACCTTATTTTTATTGCGGGCTATTTCAGCCTTGATATCATTATGTTTAAAGTATGGTCTAGTAGTTATACGTCTTATCATTTAAATGTATTTATTGAAATGATTATGATCGGTTGATCGTATTTGTGTTTGTTTTATCAAAAATCTTTTGCGTTGTTTGTGATCAGGTTAAATAAATTGATTTAGGTACCGCCTAAAAAGTTGGGCCAATCTACGAAAACAAAACTTTGGCCCCCATTAAACTCTGAATATTAAGACACGTAAATACTGTAAGCTTTATACAAATAACGGGGACGATGAGATGTGGTTATATTAACAATATAATTTCCCCTACGCCTCCTGGGTTGTGTAAGACAGTGTTTGTGCCTCACAGAACTAGGCCAAGGCCGCCCTTTATATTGTGCGTTACTTCTCTTAGGTTATTTTTATTCTTTTTCTTTATCGCTTTGGGATAGCTTATATGAGATTAATATTCGCACAAATAATAATTATTTATGGCTGTTAGGCTAGAACTGTTAGCCAACCCTCACATGTTGGTTCACCGATATTTGCTTTTTGAAAATAATTGAGAGTCCAGAGAATCCGGAACAAATCGAATTTAGACTTATTATTACAACTTTTCAATGAGCTTCAATCCAGCCGTTTCTTCGACAGATACTTATATGTTCTGTGTCAGATACGCAATGCGGGATTAGAAATTGCTTTTACCGCAATGCGTATTCCTAGTGACACTTTTACCTACATTATTTATATGTTTTGGGAAGAATTGACACGTAGGTACCACAGCCACACCACATCGCAGCGACAAATTGTGACCAAGCAGTGGTTACTTACATGATACATAATTAAATGAATCACAAACGTGGAAGAGAGGGGGGCGCCACCATCAAGTTTCTGCCCTGTTTCGGAAAAATCGTAGATCCGGGGCTGCTAATAGTTGCGATGTGGTTACAACCCTTCGTGATTGTGAAGTGGCCGGCTGCTAGTGCGCGGCGCCGCTGGCATCTGGCGCTGGTTGCGATGTAGTCGGTATCCTCCACTAGTTTTTATTTGGTGATCGCGGTTCGTTTGAATTAAATTATTCATTTTTATACACTTGGTGCCCATCCACGTGTTTTTATTTGTGATATAGGTGTGGTACGTGTGAATCAAGCCTTAATCTTGGCTTATAATTTTATCAGGAAAACCAGTACATACCAAAAAAGTATGATATTAAAATCTAAGCTGACGATAGGTTATGTATGTTATCAGCTAACATTTTAATATCATATTTTTTTGGACCTGTTCAAGATTACGATAGGAAGGTTCCTACCTACCGCCAGCTTTTATTTAATCTTAGGGTTGTTCCCATTGACTTGCTTGCAAGTTGTTGTAAACACAAGTTTTGACATTCTTTATAAATATTTATCAACGGGCATCTACGAAGTAAAGTCTGGTAAAGCTGATAAAGCCTTATCACTGACAAGATATAAAGAATGCACTAAAAATAAACTTTAAAAATCTCTACAAACATTATGATTTTTATAAACGTGCCACCAATTTTGTACTTCGGCGTATCATGAAAACTGCATCTAAAACGAACCAACCTACATTTATTTGAAGTACGACTTCTTAAATCTTCGAAATCTGCACTACGCTCAAGTTTTGGATGCGGGTTGATTTTCGTTTTCAAAAGTAAATTATTTAATTGTAGAAATTGTGGATTGTGGGTTTTGTCATGGCACAATCAGTCGAAGTTCCCACTACTGGGGCACACGCCGATGTATGCGAGGGCCAGTCCCTCTAACCCACCAGGGCCCGAGAGTTTCCTCATCATGTTTTTCGTCACCATTTGAGAGCAGAGGTGATGAAATGATGTACACAAAGCAAAGGGTCTGTCTGGGTTTGAGCTTTTGACTTCCAACTCATAAGTTGCGGTTATTTCCACTAGGCCTCCTCTGGTTTAAGGCTGCTTTTCCACCAGAGATGTGCGAGGATGCGCAGCGAGGGATGTTTTTGTTAAGAACCAATAGAATGCTTGCGCTGAGCAAGGCTAGGTAAATGAAGCGATTCTATTGTATATATGTGTAATTGTATCTACGTGTATATAGGAGTATTTTTAATGTTTTTTAATAGAATTATTTCAAACACAATGTGAATTGTTAATGAATAAATTGAATTGAATTGAATATTGGTTCTGCCCAAGTTACGCATCCTCTCAGTCAGACTGCTATCAAAATATTGCCCCAACATTTTGATGGCAGTGGCTGAATAAAGAAACAACATAAAATGACCACCGGCTTCTATCAGCCATGTACGAGCTCAGGTAACTACTACACTAGTTTTGGTTGAGCCAGAACTGTTATATTCTATCTACAATGTGTACCTGCTAACAGTGAATGGGCGGTTGTGTGTGGTGCGGGAAACGCGCGCGGCCGCACGCTCTACGCCCGCGTTCTCCCGCCGACCACCTACGGGCGGACCGCCCTTCTGCAACAAATAAGTCGTATTTTGTCAGGAGCAACTATACGCCTACCACTTAGCAAATAGTGCGTGGAAGAGATGCAGAAGACCTGTCGCAAAAGCTACGTCGCCAAGTAACAAACCTTAAAACTGTTTCAAATATGATAAGTTGATAACCCTTTATTTGGTAGGCACATGTCATACAAATACTTATAGACCCTTTGACTCATATGACTATTCACACATATAGTAGGTATTCGCGGAGTCGAGTAAACGTCGCAACTGTCCCCCTTTAATAAGGGGAAATTGGGTAATCCTAATTTCCCCGAATCCCGTGTGAAGTCCGTGTATTGTATACCCGTATGTATACGCACATAGGTATTTATGTTTACGTGTGCTTGACAAGGAATGTGAGTAGTCAAATATCTACACGCGATGCCTGTTCTGTACCATAGTTTGCTCAAGTGCATAGTATCGGACGTAGAATGCCCTTTTGGTCAACCAGCAAAGAAGAACAGTCGGTGAGGACACAAGGCTTCTTTCGTACAGCAGTAATATTAGGTACATCTGTCATAGGTTGAAAGAATGTTGACGGACATTCAAACAACTTATATTCTTTGAAGACCTCTACTTTTTATAATGTATGTTATAAAACTGACAACTAGCTTTGAGGTACTCATTGTAATTATGATAAATACCAAAAAATATACCTATAAGTTTAAGTTTTAAAATATTATCTTGACTTGTCAGTTTTTGTTCAACCAAAAGATTTGTGACTTGTGTACGTAGCGTAGGGGGTGACTTACGGCCCGTCTCAATAACGTATACCTTTGACCAACTGTCAAATTACCTACCAACAATAGGTAGCTGAAACGTCATGTTTACCTTTCAAACATGAAGTTTTATAGCTACTGTTGGTAGTTAATTTGACAGTTGGAACCGGCCGTCAAACACTATCACATGAGTAGCCTGTTATATGCCTCTAAGAGATGTCAGCATAGAAGACGGGGCCCGCTAGGGCCAGAGCCAGCAAGAGTTGTGGATTTTGTTCGAAAGAGTCACCGCGGCCCTGGAACGCAAAGAGCTTAAGAAGGAACACGGATGGGTTTAGTTAGTATGAGTCAGACACGCCTATTCGCTCCACCCAGAACGGAAGAAGTCATTTGATGATTTCCCATCCTTAAAAAATAAAAAAGCCTGTTAATATATGTATTATGATCAATTTTGGCCCTCATAAAACGATTGTCGAGTGAAGAACGAAAGTAGTGCCGACTTGCCACACTTGAATTCCGTGTAGATAATCTTGTTTGTGTGCGTTTACCGGGTGGCAAATATAGGAAGATCCTGGACCCTTCTTATATCCTCGTGAAGTTCCCTCACTCCCCTCGAACTAAATTAGTGGGATTGGCAATTCTAAGCGGGTGTCCGATTAGAATTGTTAATACCACTTCTGTTTTCGCGTATTTGAAAGGATTAATCACGTTTGGATAGCAATTAGCAACATTCCGCTCAAGCTTTCGTGGAAGATTATTTTAAATCTTAGGAATATTATTTGAAACAGAATTTTTATAAGACAGAATTTGATTAGATACCTATATCTATTGATAAACCTAACTTCACTTAGATATCTATAAGTTTTCCTAAAACAACACAGAAATATTGACCTTTACAAAAATAAACTCAGTTATTGAGGAGGTTTTTATCTAAATGACTTCTGTACAAGTTTCAAGCGAATAAAATTGATTACTGAGTAAAGCTAAGCGTATCTCGTCTTTAGATTTTTATTGTACAGAAGAATAACGGCATTGTCTCAAGGATGTTAAAATGAGGTCGAGAAAGCTGTCGAGAGTCTATAGAGATAAATATACCACTGGAGATTTAGAAATACGGCTTCTTGTAAGTAGACTTTTAAATAGCACTTATAAAGAGAACAGTCGCAAACTGACAAAATTGTACGGAAATTGAGGCATTTTTGACAGATTGCGACTGACATGCGTATGTGAACGTTCCTTAAAACTTACAATTTAGAATTGGCACTCTGCATGCTAACATTGCAATGGCTTAAACACTTTATAACAAACCAAGGAAATACTTCAAGGTCGGTTCTGCAAGTTTCTGAGGTAAGTTTTAAATCGAATAACTTGCTTACAACTAAATTCATTTGGGCTTTGATTGCTAGCTGAAGTTGACCAGACAAAGTCAGTTTTTACAAACTTCAGTATAACTTAATAAAAACTGACTTTGCATGACCTTTAAATGTTATTAAAAGAGATAAGGAACCTTGTTTTTTGAGTGAAATAAAACTTCTGTATACTTAAGGGTATTTTTAAATGATATATATCACTGTATGATGGCGTTCAAATTACAAAAATGGTTTGTTTTAGCGGCAACTACGATATTACTGCAGCCCTTACAACAATGTCGTATTTCGCCGTAGATCCATTATTCAGTGCCGTCAGAATATGTACCTGTATTAAATCTGCTTAAGTCAATATGGCAAACATTGTATTGTAGAGCACTTTAAAGTTACCGGACAGGTCAAATAACTGCACACGAGATGAACAGTCCCACACAACTCACTCAATGCATTTAGCGTCAAATCCATTGAAACAGAACGACAATTTTAATTATTGAGAAAAACCCATCCAAACTTTCGCATTTATAATATTAATATAGTAAGATTGACGTACTGACCTGTCGTCCGCGAGAGCAGTGTGACCGCGGCTACTAGAGAGATGAAAGTTACCACGTGATCGCTGATAGGGACAGCCAGCAAATGGGCAAGATTTTTCATGACCGACCTGAAACAAACAATTTTCAGCTATGACAGCAGTCGAAGCCAATGACTATGACAACTTCTTAGATAGTCTAAGGCCCATTTGCACATACCGGAGTTATATTTTAACTACGATTTATTTCTAACCCGAGACCATTGTGTATGAAATATTTGTTACTTATACTCGTGTTAACTCTGAGTTAAAACATTCTGCAAGTGCAAATGGGGTAAAGATGTTTAGGGGGTTGGATGTTTTCTTAGCTAATTTTGCTTCCTCAACCTAAACTAATCAAATAACCAGCCGCTCAAAACCAGAATCGTCAGTGGCAACCACCCGAGAGCGTCAAGGCAATGAAGCTCGGCGACCTAAGTGGTGGATTATGAATAAACTTCAAAATCCTTCAGATTGTCACAGTACTTGGTTTTGGATTGATGACCCGACACAATTATTTGAAAATCGAATGATGTGATTGGCTGTTGAAAACTCATTCAACTAATCACAGCAACAACACGCGCGTTTTAAAATTTGTCATAATATTTTCCGTTCAAGATACTGAGTCTAAAGTGTAAGTGACGCAATTGAGGTTCGGGTAATGTGGTGAAGGAACGCTTACCGTATATAGTGCAGTGCCTAGGGGTGTGTGTAGGTCTAGAGGGCGCGCGGGATGGTGGCCGCGTCGCCCGCTGGCCGCGCGCGCTCCTCTCTCCAGTTTCGGCGCGCGCGCAACATCTGCGTCAGCCCTCAGCCGCGTCTGCACAACAAACATTCTTGGGTTAATTATAATACAATAAGAAGATACTAACACTATGTATCTATGTTTTAAGTCTGTAGTGTCCCACTTCGAGTCAAAAGCATCCCTTTCCCTTTTCAAGACACGTCTGTTCTTTTGCCTCCGCAATCCTCTCAACAGGAATCAAGGTCAGTCCTCCATCTTCTTTTTGACCGACTTCAAAAAAGAAAAAGTTTCTGTATTCGTCTGTTTGCATTTTTAAGTAAGTATTAACTATGTCAAATTTTCAAAAGTGTATTGAAATACTAAGCCTAGAGTTAGGGTACCATCGCCATGCTTATTGGCAGATTTGTTCGGCACAAATGTACTGTCTGCACTGAAAAAAACTATGCAGTTTAAGATGAAAAAAGCTGGTATATGCTAGCTATGTATTACAACTCAATCAAATATAAATTTCTTGGGTAAAAAAACCTTTACCTTAGTCATTTGTGCTGACCTGTCTAATAGAACCTGTCTGTCTCTACTACAAAATATTTATTGAAACAAAAAGACTTGGCTAAACCCTTGATCATTAAAACTTTGAAGAAAAACAATTGGAATGCAATATGGAATCTCCCACAAAACCATGATGTATTTCTATTACTTTATAAATTAGACTGGTATAAGAATATTAGATAAGTAGGTATTATGGGTTTCCGCTATAGCTCGTTTACATAATCATACAAATAAATAATGCTTTGTTGACTGTGAGAAATAAAGGAGGTGTGGTGTGTAGCTATATTAACTGGTAGTGATTGCATTTTAATTGGAAAACCAAATATTGGGACTATAACTCATCATCTGCCTAGCCTTTTCCCAACTATATTGGGGTCGGCTTCCAGTCAAACCGGATTCAGCTGAATACAAGTATTTTATGTGGAGCGGCTGCCTACCAGACCTCTACAACCCATAAACTGGGTAACACGGTACTTCTTGGCAAGACTGGTGTCAGATTTTCTGGCTTCTGATTATCCGTAACGAGTGCCAAAGATCTACAAATGACAGCCGAGACCAACGGCTTAACGTGCTTTCCGAGGCACGGAGGAGTCTCAATATGTTAAGATGGTCATCCATCCATAGACCAACCACGGCAAGCATTGCTCAACCTTAAAGATTGACACGTACGGCAGTTATTATTTAGCCATGAGCTCACTATAACTACTACTACTTAAAATTCAGCTTCAGAATTAGATTACAATGATAATATAATATTTAACAAAACATAGGCATGCGTTTTCTATTGTCTACTAAGGATAAAACAACTACGAACACACGAATCTATACAGTATTTTGGAGCAACGTTTCTTATCAGATTACATACGTGTTAGGTAAGGGGCTGTTCACACGGCGCTACGTGCGCTACGCTACGGCCCGTATACTGTTCTATATTGAATAATAAAATTTTCATACGGTGAAAAAAATGTTGTCGTGCAATCCAAACATCACTGTGTGGTCCAGAATTTGTGTCACGTGTTTCTGTGCATCTTCAAATGATGACGATGCACTGAAACACGTGACATTACAAGTATAGAGTTCCATATTTTACGTTCAATAATTTAATATCTTTCAACCTAGTTGTTGAACCAGAACCATTAATTGAAATCGTCTTGTTGACATTCCTAGTATACAAATAATATTACGAGACTCCTACATCGCTTCAACAAAATAAGCAGTGATGAACAGAAAAAGTTAAAAGGCAAAAAATTAGAAAGGTATAGTAGTTGTGCCGTTCTGATTAAATCACCATCAAACAAACCAAGCCCTTTTAAATAAATATAGGAAGATAATAGACTTAAAAAATCTTGACTTTTAACTTTTATGTATAAAGTATGAGTATCAACAAAATGGTGTGTGTAGCAGACACACACCATTTTGTTGATACTCATTATATAAGCGCGCGGTAGATTAATTTACCTACCTAGATAAAAAAATCGTCCAACGTGTTTTGTTAATCGTGTTTTGCGGTTGGTATATAAAAACACGCCGTCAGTTTTCAATCATTAGTTTATATTTGGTGAATGTGTTAAGAGCTCATGACAATGTTGCTCTTTTATTTACCAGTGGTGACAGTAGTGTTAATTTCTGCTCTATACTATTACTTTACAAGGACATTCAACTATTGGAAGAGTCGAAATGTTGTCGGACCTGAGCCAACTGTTTTGGTTGGCAACTTAAAGGATTCGACTTTCCGCACGAAAAATATGGGAGTAGTAATTCAAGATCTATATAATGCGTACCCTAATGAAAAAGTGGTTGGTATTTATAGAATGACAACGCCATGTCTTCTGATACGAGATTTAGATATTGTAAAACATATCATGATTAAAGACTTCGACGTATTCTGCGATCGTGGCATTGAGTTCAGCAAACAAGGATTGGGACAAAACTTGTTCCACGCTGATGGAGAAACATGGAGGCCTCTGAGAAATCGGTTTACACCAATCTTCACATCAGGTAAATTGAAAAACATGTTTTATCTAATCGACGAAGGCGCTGATGCTTTTGTCGCCCACTTAAGCAAGGAATGCGAAAAGCAAAAAGAGTTTGAAGTTCACTCCCTTATCCAGACATACACGTTGTCTACGATCTCCGCCTGCGCTTTCGGTGTGAACTATGACAGTCTCAGTGACAAAAAGCAAATTTTGGAACTCATCGACCAGCTTTTGGCTTCATCGAGTTATGCATTTGAATTAGACATGATGTATCCCGGACTTTTGAAAAAAATTGGCTCTTCTTTTCTTCCGACTTCTATTAACAAATTCTTTAGAAATCTTGTGGCCACAATTGTTTCTCAAAGAAATGGCAAACCATCAGGCCGAAACGATTTCATGGATCTAATACTGGAGCTCCGTCAATTGGGAGAGGTCAATAGCTCGAAGTTCGGCAACAGTGTGGCGTCTGTTGAAATAACGGAGGATGTGATGGCGGCGCAAGCTTTTGTATTTTATGTAGGTGGGTATGAGACCAGTGCAACCACCATGTCTTACATGATGTATCAGCTAGCATTAAACCCTGACATACAAAACAAGTTGACAGCAGAGATAGACGCAGTAATTAAGGCGAATGATGGAAAAGTGATGTATGAAACTGTAAAGGAAATGAAGTACTTGAATAAAGTATTTGACGAAACCCTTCGTATGTACTCAATAGTAGAACCACTACAAAGAAGAGCTACAAGAGAATACAAAGTACCAGGTACAGATCTGGTGATTGAAAAAGACATGATAGTGCTAATATCCCCGAGAGGTATTCACTACGACGAGAAATATTATCCCAAGCCTGAGGTATTTAACCCTGATAGATTTGATGTGGAGGAGGTGGGTAAGCGACACCCATGCGCTTACTTACCATTTGGACTCGGACAAAGGAACTGTATTGGTAAGTAGCTCATAACTAATTTTATCTACACCGATGTAAGATATGTAAGCTAAGTTATCGTATTTTATGAATACTCTGCGTAACATAGGCTTTGCGACGATACATTAAATCTAAAATGACGGATCAGAAATCCATAATACTCGTTGCAAAAACCTACATATATTATAAGAATGAAAATCCGTTGTAACGTAAGAAATAATTTCATTAAACAAATTTCAAACATTCAATAGCATAACACATATTATATCCATACATACATCAGCGACTTCATAATTTGAACGTATTGTTAATATTTTCTTTTTCTTTTAGGAATGCGGTTTGGCAGGCTTCAATCGCTATTAGGTATGGCAAAACTATTGTCCAAATTTAGAATTGAAGCATCCAAAAACACCAACAGGAATTTAGAAATTGCACCGAAAAGGATTCTAATCGGACCGAAAGATGGGATAATAGTTAATGTTGTTCCCAGGACATTAAAAGCATAAGACAATCACCATGCATTTATGAAAGTCCTATGAACAATCAGCAATAAAAATAAACTATGATTAAGTATACTGCGAAAAAGTGACTGTGATAGTGAACGTTGACGAAAAAGATTTTTAAAATTTTGTGAAGTGTGAATATTACAATACACAAATAAAATATTTAGCAATTCAAAAAATATCTAATAATAATTTAGCATACACCTATTTACCACCTATTCTATCTATCATCTATAACTACTAGATGAATATTTTTGTGATCTAAACCAGTGAATATTTGTTTTCCATTCATGGGAAAGGTGCTTGTATTATATTCAGCCTCGATTCCATTCAGTTGATGCTGGCGGCGACAAGTCTGCCATGTTTCTTGTCTTGCCGTCTGCGTAATGTCCCCCTTGACAGCAACGTAACTGCAGCCGAGATATCTCATAAAACATTTTGAATATTGGCGCCACGCTTTCGTTATATCTAGTCCATCGATTACTAACAATGAAAGTTTCTGATGTATTTTAAACATTTAATTTCAGTGTAATTGTTAATTGTTGTCAGACAAGGCAAACGCTTCTTTCGTTTTATAACAAGAACTGATATAACTCTAAGAAATCTTAACTGATTTGATTGTAATCAAAAGAAGAACATTTTGAATTTAAAAACTTGTATTAGAATTTTAATATTAATTTTAAGATGGCTTATAAATATTTACCCTATGTATAAATTAATTATTTGCTCAATGTTACGACGTAGTATTTACTGATATGTATAATAAAATGCTACGGGAGTAATTACCTACTATAGATACTATTGATATCAAGAACTTACTGAAGGTTATCAGTAAATATAATTTTGAGTTTGTTAAAAAAAATGTTTTTTCTTATTGTTATAAATAATATAAATTTGTTTTAACTATCTTTGAAATGTTAGCTAACAATAAACATGTTAGAAAAAGCACTTTCACCTATAATTTTTTGTCATCTTGAAAATAAATGGTAGTTTGAAAGAATGAGCACACAGTCCCCCTTGCGCACCGCTTCCTTCTCCGTGAAAGTTCGGAATTAGGGTATTTGACTACTATCAAAAATCTACTTGAACAAATAGGTAAGTACTTATTTGAAAGATGTTGCTAAAAGCATACGACTTGTGATCAAAATAAAAAACATCGATGGAAAAATAGAGAAGTTACACGTTACTTCTGAAGGTATTCTTCTATTCTTGTCACGCGAAATGTGGTGTAAATTCAGTCTGGTGCGACCTGCGAGTGACGTCACATACTAGTGCTGTCTAAAACGCTCACGCTTGCATCATTTTATGAGATTTTGACGTGACAACGTCTAATAAATCGATGAACGCCGGCTGCACACACGAAAAAAGATGACTCATTGTAACGTTACGCTCATTGTAACGTTACGCTCATTGTAACTTTACGCTCATTGTAACGTTACGCTCATTGTAACGTTAAGCTCATTGTAACGTTACGATCATTTTATCAATGTTTTGATATGACGTTGTCACGTTAAACTATCGTCCGTAAACCGAATTAAAAGACAACCAATTTTTAAAATATTGTTTGACTGCATCTTGTTTTTCTCTAGGTTTTGAGAAAAGTAATAAAAAAATCCAGTCAAATACCTTTTCGATTAAAGTGATACGTGACACCACGTCAATCTCATACAAACTGCCAATTGATTCAGTGTTGCCCGCACGCAAACGTCATTATTGTTTAATTAAGTGCAGTAAAATGTCACTTCTTACTGTCACTTGGTTTAAAAAATGATCCAGTAAAATTTAAACAACACCGAAAATTTCGTGGACTAAAAACCAAAATGCAAGATTGGAAAACAAATAATACATTTCTTTCGAACTAAAGATATGGAAAGGCCATTCTTTTAGATGTTATAAGACAACTTAATCAAACGTATGACAAATATGCACTAGATAACTCTTCAAATTAAAATCATTCAGGAATTGAGGTATTATTTGGTCTATGACAATCTCGAAACAATATAGATTAATGTAACTATGGTCAGTGACATGTTCGCCTGTTTTGGACTTGGGCTACAAAGTTACAAAACGGAACTCCATAACAACAAACAGTACTTACAACATGCAGATTGAGTTATTCCGGGTATTATGTCAATCTTGTAGGAACCATACCATCTAGGCGCACGGTCAAGTGTAGGTATATTACACGAAACATTACGAGCTGTATTTACCCCCCTCATAATTTGCTTGTAATAATCACAACTTGATGAATAGGTTTTTTCTTTATAATTTTTTTGTAAAAAGATGTTAGAGGAAAAAAACTTGCCAAGTTGATAATAGGGAATCATATTTTTAAGAAAACGATTTATCGAGTGTTTCTTCATTTTTATGCGGTCAGATAAGATCCAAAATCTCTGTTCACTGGCATTCCCAAAAGACACATGATAGGGTGATGGAAAAGCTTGGCCTATAATTGATCTCACTACTTTTATAAGCCGAATTTTTAGGGATAGGGACTTGGCCTGTTTTACATTTTTGTTATTGGGGTATTGAACTTACCTACCCTCTAATAAGTTGTGATGAATTAAATCTAAAGCCGTCTGCAACAAGGACAACAACAACACAATGTGTTTTTTTAATAATTGTTTCGTAGATTGCTCTGATTTTGACATTGCGTTTTTGTTACACGAGCGCGAAGCCGGGGCGGGTAATTAGTTAATTATTGGCACAAATTCTTCTTCGTAGCAAATTCCCTGAACGTTGGTAAAAACTCAATCTAAAATTCGTTGCGTAGTTCGAAAGAACGATGCGAACACATAAACAGAGACGACAAACGACTTTACCTTTACGGGGTCACACTGAACGTATTTAGAATAGGCCAGTAAGAAAAGCAGGCGATGAAATAGTACATTGTTCACCGAGAGGAGAAAGTGACCGATTACCGTCGAGGGTGTCGTTTGAAGCCCGAGCCGTAGGCGAGGGCTTTAAAACACCCAAGATCGGGAATCGCAGTTTCTCTCGAGTGATACATAGTGCTTTATACTACACCTAGAAGGAAAATAAAAAACGAAATCTTTACTAATTGAAATTTATATTGAAATTGTTGCAGTTAAAACTGAATCCTCAAACAACACACAAATTGGAAATGGCGCCAATGGCGTCTGCAATTTTCACATGTTCTTTTTTCAAATTGTTTATCCTGCCGCCGCAGGGTCGCACTGCCAGCCCGACACCATCCAACACACAGCTAGTGGCCAGTGTCATTTTGCGAACTTGGAGATAAAAACTCACTGTAAAAACTTTTTGGCTTTTGATATTTAGGTTACCGGCGCATAGTCTTACCCAAAATTAAAAAAGAAAAACCACGTAAGAAATGGATTTTCATACACTTTTCTCTCCCGCTCAGATGCGTTTTCTCCCCGCATATTTGTTCGATATGCAATGACGTACTTTCTACCGTAAATTTGATAAAGTATCAAGGTACTTTCCAAGCAGGTGTAGTATAAATATTTTTTATACTACACCTGCTTGGAAAGTACCATGGTGTCGGGCTGGCAGTGCGACCCTGCGGCGGCAGGATAAACAATTTGAAAAAAGAACATGTGAAAATTGCAGACGCCATTGGCGCCATTTCCAATTTGTGTGTTGTTTGAGGATTCAGTTTTAACTGCAACAATTTCAATATAAATTTCAATTAGTAAAGATTTCGTTTTTTATTTTCCTTCTAGGTGTAGTATAAAGCACTATGTATCACTCGAGAGAAACTGCGATTCCCGATCTTGGGTGTTTTAAAGCCCTCGCCTACGGCTCGGGCTTCAAACGACACCCTCGACGGTAATCGGTCACTTTCTCCTCTCGGTGAACAATGTACTATTAAATTTCGAATTAGGAACTCTTTGGGAATCTGTAGATGTGTATTGAATTTATAATAATAAATTATGTTATATGTTTTTACAGATTAGCGCCAATTTAAAAAGTGTCTGTCGTGTGTCGAAAAGGACGTGACTTCAGAAAATTTTCACTCAACGATTTATTACGACTTTCGTTACTTTCTTACTCAACAACAATGTACCTAACGATAGACTTCTTCTTTCTTTAGACATTGGTATGAGTCAAGTACAAAAAATCTTACATGAGAACATTAAGGCATCAGATAGCTTTGTACTAGATGGATATCTCATAATTTGATGGAAGATTAAAAACGCCGTCATTTGGATTGGTACCGCTCAATGTTTGAAAAGTATGACGGAGGTGACTCGAATGCTACATATGACATCGTCACAGTTGATGAAAGCTTGTTGTTACGAGCCCCAAACCAAAAGTCAATATGCGCAATGGATACTTCCATTCGAAGATTAGAGAAGTAGAGAAGGGCAGAATTCAAGGGAAAAAGATGACTGCCTCATTCTTTGGATGGACGGGTCATTTCGTAACAATAGTCCTAGAATATAAAAGGACTGTTACTGCAGATTTGTATTTCAGTCATTGTTTACCAGTTGTCTTGGAAAATGTAAGACAGCAGCGCCAATGGAGGGATCCTCCTCCACCAAGACAACGCTACAGCTCACTCCGCCAGACGGACTATCGAATATTTGTCTATCGAAGGTGTGGAGTTAACGAGTCATCCTTCTAACAGTCCCGACCTGGCACCTTGTGACTTTTATTTAGTAACAAAAATAAAAGATAAGTTTAAAGGAATTCCTTTTAACCCTGAAGATGCCGTGGCTGCGTTTGAAAAAGGCGTGGAAGAGATCCTTAAAGAAGAGTAGGCCCACTGTTTCAGTCAATAGTTCCATCTCATGCGACGGTGCTTAAAAAGGAACGGAGACTACTTCGAAAAGCAATAAAAATAATTACTTCTTCAGCTTCTACATCATTCCATTTTTAGGGTTCCGTAGTCAACAAGGAACCCTTATAGTTTCGCCATGTCCGTCAGTCTGTCCGCGGTTTTGCTCAGAGACGCTTAGCACTAGAAAGTTGGAATTTGGTATGGGTATACATATTAATCACACCGACAAAGTGGTAAATAAAATCTTGTTTTTTTTTTTTTTTGGTGTACATGTCCTACACGTTTATGTGCCCTACACGTTTACGTGCAAAAAAAAAATTCGCGGAAGCGTCGTCGGATAGTTTGTTTAAAAAATCGCGGGTGTGCTAAAACAATTTTTCCATCCAAGGATTCGTTTGCGAAATAATAAGTTTTAAAGTGCTAATTTTTGCCAGCTAAACGGTGGTTTTTAGAGACCTGAAAAAAGCATGGTAGTAGCATGTTATATAACGAATTTAAAAGGAAAACTATCACAGCTAAGTAGGGTTTACAAGTTAGTAATAGTTAGTAATAGTTGACCAACCTATAAAATGTACTTGAAAATTGTGACTTGCAATTACGGAACTGCGCGCGGTTCGACACGCACTTATTTTTCTAACCTAACCTTCTTATTATAATATGTATTTTGTCATGTATTAGATATCTATAGATATATTCGTTTAGCATTGCTGATCATGACTTTGGCACAAGATGGAAAGACGAATAGGTATCCAAAAATAGATGGTTAAAAAACGTGCTTATTGATAATATACTGCATTATCGCAATCAGGTTTCTGTTCGCTCCTCTTATATAAACATTTCAAGCGATAATTCTATTCATTACGTAAAGTTCGGTGTATATGTTAAGAGCTCCACAAAAATGTCGTTATTTTATTTGCCGATCGGTCTGACAGTGTTAGTTTACGCCCTATACTATTATTTTACAAGGACATTTAACTACTGGAAGAGCCGAAATGTACCCGGACCGGAACCAACCATATTTTTCGGCAACATGAAGGAATCCGCCCTTCGCAGAAAAAATAAAGGTGTGGAGATGCAAGAAATTTATGACATGTTTCCTAACGAAAAAGTGGTGGGTGTATATAGGATGACAACACCTTGTCTCCTTGTACGCGACCTGGAAATTCTGAAACATGTCTTTATAAAGGACTTCGAAGTGTTCACTGATCGCGGTGTTGAATTCAGCAAACAAGGATTGGGACAAAATTTGTTCCACGCGGATGGAGAAACATGGAGAGCCTTAAGAAATCGGTTTACCCCGATTTTTACATCAGGTAAATTGAAGAACATGTATTATTTGATGCACGAGGGCGCTAATCACTTTGTGGACTACGTGACCACAGAATGCCAAAGTAAGCAAGAGTTCGAAATACACTCCCTTCTTCAGACATACACGTTGTCTACGATCTCTGCTTGCGCTTTCGGTGTGAACTACGATAGTGTCAGTGATAAACTAGAGGCCTTAAAACTTGTAGACAAATTCATTTCGGAACCGTCGTACGCAAATGAATTAGATATGATGTATCCAGGGCTTCTGGCATCTCTGAACCTCTCTATTATTCCAACTCCGATACAGAAATTCTTCAAAATCCTTGTGGATGATATCATCGCTCAAAGAAATGGGAAACCATCAGGCCGACACGATTTTATGGATCTTATACTGGAACTCCGTGAAATGGGAGAGGTTAACAGTTCAAAATTCGGAAACAGTGAAGCTTCTGTTGAAATTACAGACGATGTGATGGCGGCGCAAGCTTTTGTATTTTATATGGCTGGGTATGAGACCAGCGCCACCACCATGGCCTACTTGATGTATCAGCTAGCATTAAACCCTGACATTCAAAGCAAGTTGACAGCAGAAGTTGACGAAGTCATTAAAGCGCACAATGGAGAAGTCACGTACGATACCATCAAGGATATGAAATACATGAACAAAGTATTTGATGAGACTCTTCGCATGTACTCAATAGTAGAGCCACTGCAAAGAAGAGCTACAAGAGATTACAAAGTACCCGGTACAGATCTGGTAATTGAAAAGAACACTACAGTGCTCATTTCGCCGAGGGGTATTCAGTATGACGAGAAATACTATCCCAAACCCGAAGTATTTAACCCTGATAGATTTGATGCGGAAGAGGTGGGCAAGCGACACCCATGCGCTTATTTACCGTTTGGACTTGGACAAAGGAACTGCATCGGTAAGTTGGCTATTGCATTTTATAAAAGTTGTCAACATAGTCATTGATTTAAATATTCTGTTAACACGTTTATGACGACACGGTTGGTGCAGTGGTTGAGCGATTGACTGCTGCGCTGCGTGTTGCGGGTTCGATCCCCGCACGGAAAAAATATTTGTATGGCCTACAGATAGAAACGCACCCACGATATACGAGGAGAAATTCCTAGTGTGGGGAAACGATTTAAAAAAAAAAAAAAAAATTTTAGATAATTATCTGCACAAATTTTAGACATTCACATTGAAATCGCGCTTACATCTTGTTATGAACGTTATGTACATAATGCTATGTTTGTTTAAACATAAACCTAAGTAAAGTATTAATTAGCTCCCCGACAATTGGACACAACATAATACTAGTACAACATAGTTCTTACTTAGAATACCAAGTAGCGTGCACGTCAAGGTTAGCAGTAGATACATACCTTTTTATAATCTTATGTTTTTAACATGCTTGTGTTTATTTTTAGGTATGCGGTTTGGCAGGCTTCAGTCTCAATTATGTATTGCGAAGATGTTGTCTAAGTTCAGAGTGGAGCCATCGAAGAAAACCGACAGAAATTTAAAGGTCGATCCAGACAGATTTATCATCGGACCAGCAGGAGGCATATATCTTAATGTTTTTCCGAGAAAGTTGAAATCTTAAGAAATTAAAAACATTTAGGTACTCGTATCAACGTTATATCTACCATAACAGATTATTATATGTACCTGATTGTTTTGTAAATCTTTTATAAATATCTTTTTATTTTAATACCTGCGAAAAATTTGTTTTTTTCTAAATTTTATGGCTGCTTTCACTTACAGCAGTAGACTGATATTATATCTACTAGGCAAGTTATGCTAAATTTTATTATAATTGTGTAAAACTAATCACCATGTACGGCAATGATGGAATATAAATTAATGCCAGTAGAGCCATTATGTATTTTTATAGGTGTTCATGGATGTACGATTACTCCTAATAATACAGGGTTGAATAAACTAGCGAAACGTGATGGGTATCGATGTTACAAAGATGAAAAATAATAAAACATTTAATTAAAAGTAACTGTCCTCCACTAACAGCGGCCATTAACCCCGTGGGCAACAGTCGTCATGATCATTTCATCATCAAGTTACTTTGACCCTATAAATTGTTATTTTTGTTATTAAAGATAAATATTATTCATTTTTTTACATAATAATGATACTGTAAGATACTATGTAAGCCTTTTATAGATATTATTAGGTATGGATTGATTCCTAAATATTGGGAATTTGTTGCAATAAAAATAAATTGAAAAATGTTATCCGACTGTACGTGCCTTTTATTTCCAAAATAAGCTTTAACTTGCGTTGGTTTTGATTAGGCAACGCTTGCTGAGGTCGGTCCGTGGATGGGAGACCATCCATAATGTACTGAAAACCCTGCGTGCGTCGAAAAGTATGTTAAGCGTGCTTTCCACCGAACCTGGGCGAGTTTGCGCAGCGAAGCTATGAATCGGTTTTTAGCTGAATGGTGCGAGGATGAGTAGCGGACACTTTTCAGCGGCATGCGCACACAGCCTCATACACATTTCTCGCCTGCGTCTCTCGCACGCATCCGTAGTTTTTTAGGGTTCCGTAGTCAACAAGGAACCCATGTAGTTTCGCCATATCTGTCTGGCTGTCCGTCTGTCCGCGGTTTAGCTCAGAGATGCTTAGCAATAGAAAGTTGGAATTTGGTATGGGTATACATATTAATGGTGCCGACAAAGTGGTGAAATAAAACCTAAAGAAAACTTTTTTAGGGTATCTCCCCTACACTTAATGTGGTGATTTAACAACATTCATTTACTAAAACACGTCAAAAACTAATTATTCAACTTTAAAAAATCGGTTCAACAGCAGCAAACATTTCACGATTCATGTTTAAGACCCATGTACCTTATATAAATAGGAAGCAAGCCTTGCCATCAACCAGGCACAGAGCAGACTCAGGGCAACATGAAAAAAAACCAGATGGAAAAACCCTAACAATAACACTTTGTGCGACCAGAGACTCGAAAATTAAGGATGCATGTTATTCTAGTTTAGCTAGTCGAACCGAAATATTTTGATACTTTAGAACAAATACTACACAAGTATTTTTAAAGCATATTACAATTAAGTACCTAAATAATACCTCGGTACATATATTTCGGCTAAAAATCTATTAGTAGTTGTAACAAGAAGTCGTCCGCTAGAATTTAATAAAAACCAGTGTTTTCCCATCTATTATAATTAGTTTACAGAAGTAGTAAAAGACCGACCTGTAGGTAGAAATATTCGCCATATGGGTTTCTCAATAATCTGGCAAAAATAAACGTTCCTCTTTATAAAATTAATATTTATTAATATTATATTTTCATACCTTTTGAACGGGATTCGGAATTTCCCGGGATATAATAATACATTCTTCATTTCTGGTCAAATTGAGGAAATAAACAAAAACATTACATTTTCCTGGTTTTATACGAGAATGACGTTTATGTGCAAGATAATAGTGATAATACCCATACAATACCATATCATCGCTGGGGACTACACATTTAATAAGCTGATAAGAGTTACTTTTTTATTCCTTTAACCTTGGTTTATTTTTCCTATAATATTTGCTCAATTTAGGTATTTTACGAGTATTTTCGGATTTGGTTCTTAAACTTTCCTTCCTTGACGTCCGATTTCCGTTTGACGATATGAGGCGGTATTGAGCTAGGAACTTTTAGTTGTACAAACAAAAAAGAAAGCGTTAATAAATATTTTCTACTAGACATTCCTAAGTAAAAATGTATGTAGTATGGTTTTGTAAAAATTAAATGCTCCCCCAAAATTATCATGGCAAAAATATAACAGGCAAAACGTAGGTTATCTACGCAAATCGGCCAATTCCCGCTGAAGTACAGGAGTGATGTTATAGAAGACAAATGGCTCGCTGAATAAAAACCAGTCGATAAGTGCTTAATAGGTACTAAGTTTATCGTAATCAGGTTTATCGCTTGCTATGTAATATCGTGCTATATAAGCCATGTTGTTGCTACATATGTCATATTTCTTATGAATAGAAATATGACATATGTAGCAACAACATTTAGAATTTAGTGGTTGTGTGAAGAGCTCCTTAAAAATGTTGCTATTATATTTGCCGATAGTGTTAACAGTGTTAGGTTACGCTCTATACTACTATTTCACAAGGACATTCAACTATTGGAAGAGCCGAAATGTTAAAGGACCGGAGCCTACTGTATTTTTCGGCAACATGAAGGAATCAGCTCTACGAAGGAAAAATCAAGGTGTTTTGTTCCAAGAAATCTATAATATGTTTCCAAACGAAAAGGTGGTCGGAGTTTATAGAATGACGACACCTTGTCTTCTTATACGCGACCTGGACATTCTGAAACATGTCTTCATTAAGGACTTTGAAGTGTTCACTGATCGCGGCATTGAATTCAGCAAGGAAGGTTTGGGACAAAATTTGTTCCACGCGGATGGCGAAACATGGAGAGCCTTGAGAAACCGTTTTAGTCCCATTTTTACATCAGGGAAGTTAAGAAACATGTATTACTTAATGCATGAAGGTGCTAATACATTTCTGGACCATGTGAGTGCAGAATGCCAAAAGAAACAAGAGTTTGAAATACACACTCTTCTTCAAACATACACTTTGTCTACGATCTCTGCCTGCGCTTTCGGCATTAATTATGATAGTCTCGGCGATAAATTGAAGGCCCTCGAACTTGTGGATAAGATAATTTCGGCACCAACTTACGCAAATGAATTAGATATGATGTACCCTGGACTTCTTAAAACGCTGAACCTTTCTCTCATTCCGAGTCCCATACAAAAATTCTTCAAAAATCTTGTGGACACTATTGTTTCTCAAAGAAATGGTAAACCAACTGGCCGAAACGATTTCATGGATTTAATTCTGGAACTTCGTGAAATGGGAGAGGTCAATAGCTCCAAATTCGGAAACAGTATGGCGTCTGTTGAAATAACAGAAGATGTGATGGCGGCGCAAGCTTTTGTGTTTTATGTGGCTGGGTACGAGACCAGCGCCACCACCATGGCCTACTTGATGTATCAGCTAGCATTAAACCCTGACATCCAAAGCAAGTTGACGGCAGAAATTGACGAAGTGATTCAAGCGCACAATGGAGAAGTAACGTACGACACCGTTAAGGAAATGAAATACTTGAATAAAGTATTCGATGAGACTCTTCGCATGTACTCTATAGTTGAACCACTGCAAAGGAGAACTACGCGAAATTACAAAGTACCCGGTACAGATTTCGTAATTGAAAAAGACACTACAGTGCTAATATCTCCGAGGGGTATACACTACGACGAGAAATATTATACCAAGCCTGAAGTATTTAACCCTAATAGATTTGATGCGGAGGAGGTGGGCAAGCGACACCCATGCGCTTACTTACCATTTGGACTCGGACAAAGGAACTGCATTGGTAAGTAGTTTTTCTACTAAACTATGTATGTTATCATCTATGCTACTTATTTAAATTCTAAGACATCTGCACTGGGCCCGCGCGGTGGTAAACGACAATGCCTTGTTGCGTTAAGTCGGCCTATGTTTCACTGCTGTAAATAAAATGTCGTACTCTCAACAGACACGAGGCGTGTCCACTAAGTCCCTATAGTCGCGATGCAGTAGGCCAATTATGATATGAACGTCTTATCCATGGTAAACTAATCCGAAACCTTAACTACTCCTACTCAATATGAATTACGAGTACCTATGTGTAGCATTTTGACCGTTTCAAACGAATGTCAATTTTATAAAGACAGGTGGACTGTGTTTTCCTCGTATTTTATGTCATAGCCTAAAAATGTTGTATGTGTAGATACAGTTCAATGTACCAATGCTTAAAAAGCTCCAAATTCAAGTTGCAGTATCATCTCGGCGACAATCAATGTTAAAATGTAGGGAAGTTGGAGGGGTTTCTGACAGTTTTTAGAGCTGCGATGCAAATGAGTCGCTTTTCAAAAATACAAGAAATTGAGCTCCAATTCTCGTATTTTTGAAGAGGGATCGTATACATTGACAATAAACTTATTGTCAGATTTATGAGTAAGTACATTTACCATCATTTTAACATGTTTGTGTGTTTTTAGGTATGCGATTTGGCAGGCTCCAGTCTCAATTATGCATAGTGAAGATGCTGTCTAAGTTCAGAGTGGAGCCATCGAAAAACACCGACAGGAATTTGGGAGTTTCTCCACACAGAGCTATCATCGGACCGAAGGGGGGGATAATCCTCAACGTATTACCAAGAAAGTTAAAAGCTTAAGAAAACTTACGGAATCTACAACACACACAATAGCCTCTTTTGAAACAATTTTTAACCGAGCGTTCATATTTAGAAAGCAATTTCAAGGATTAAGACTTTAAATGCCATTAAAATTATTAATGTACATGAAAATTATTAGTGATAGTTACCTATTTGTTAATTTATTTTTTGTAGACAAATTTTGCGTTCAACTGTGTTTAGGCCAATGAGTGTGTCAATTAGATTTCATACATACATGTGCGACCAATTCATTGTAAAACTTAGATTATGTATCCGTACACATTTACAGGTTACGTGCTAACGTATGCGTTTTTTAAGAGCGCTTTTTGAAAACGGCTCTTTAGACAAACTAGGTAATAATATCTTAAGACAGATACCTAATACGGTAGATCACACGGAGAATTAATAGTGCCCTAAAGTCATGGCTGTAACTTTCCAGTGCTGTCTAAATAAATAAAAAATGGCTGTGAATTTTAACATTAAAAATACATAAATCTATACTACGAGAATCTATACTAAAGCTGTTAAGCTGCTGCTGCTGTATTGCTAAGTTTGTTTGTTTGAACGCGTCAAACTCTGGAACGAACAGTTGGATTTTGAAAATTTTCTTCGTAAATGACAGCTACAGGCTATACGGGAACGGGAAAACGGGATATGCGCGTACGAAGTCGCGAGCAAAAGCTATATTTGAATAAAAATGGTTTTTCTTTTAAATATATTGTTTTTTTCGGCAACTATTTTATATTTTAATTTATTGATTGGTTTGTTATGGGGTTTATACTATATTAATTATAATATAAATGGACAAACATACAAAAAAAGAGATTTTTAATTGTGAATTGTTAGCTTTATCGATCAATTTCTTGAATAAGCGATTTCCTATTTATTAGAAATGTTGTTTCAGAAAGAAAAAATAATTATTTGCTTCAAGTATGGTACATTCAGTCAAAACAAAATTATAACTTATACAGGATGGGAAAATATGTATTAATCAATATTTTCACCATACATCACACTGATTAACTAAATGAAAAACCGGCCAAGTGCGAATCGGACTCTCACACTAAGAGTTCGAAACCGAAAAAAACCCGTTTCTTGGAGCTCCCTTTAATAGGCTTAGTAATAGGGTTCCGTTGGTTACCATTCGGGTATGGAACCCGAAAAATGAACTAAATGGCATTGAGTGTGAAATAAATTGCGACGTATTTTCCTTATAATAGATAATAAATTATAAAACTAATCTTAATTTAATATCGTATTGAAGATAAACATATGTATCATAATATCTCAACTGCATTCCTTGAAGTACCTAACATTTCAAAGAATTTTGATTTTGACTAGCTAGAATCATGAAATTTGCCATGAAGCAAGGTCTTACAGCATAAGCAATGGAAAAAGTTTGAAAATTGTTAATTTGTAGCTTTATCGTATTAAAAAAACGATAGAACATATATTTGCAGATGATGATATGACCGTGACATTACATCGATGTATGGGAGAACATTCTTACAACTACAAAGTTAAGTTTGTCCTTCAATCGTACTTATCATTCCGTCAGAGTAATAAGAGTGTTTTCATAGTTCCTAAACTTCACTAGGGCCTGTAGGTACTGTAACACCAACGGACTGCTGCTAGTGCTACTTGTGATATTATTATAAATAAAACTATCTTTTAGATTTAAACCGTCATAATATATGTATTTTACGTCAGCTTTCAACGAGGGCTGGCACCGGAGTCACAAATAAAAACAGAGCACTATCTTATGACATAACGGAATCATGATGGCACTGGCTCATCATAGTAGGACCCGACGTCATGTCTCGAGCCAAGATCTAACCACAACCACTCGAACCAGTATCTTACAAAAAAGGGTATTTAACTGAAAACAACTAATAAATCCGTCAGATATATTTCCAAAAAATATTGGCCACGTATATTTTCTTTTTCACGTTAACAAAAAATTAAGAAGATGCAGTGCGTTGAAAACGCGCGTGACGTCACGTCGCTGGTACATGTATCATCGTAGTGACGTCATGTGTGGTGGTCAGATGGGCTGCTGCCCCATTTAAAATACTGGTACTCAGCTGCATACATATAGACAAAAGCCGACTTCAACATCGTTGGGCGCAAGGATAGACGGACGATGAAGAACAACGTCAAGATAGAAGAAAATGTCAGAGATAACCTGATATCTTGAAAACATGTATGGATCCTCTTTGATGATGATGAGAAGCAACAGAACTAACGGAGCGAAGTTGCGTGTGAAAGCTAGTGAAGTATGTAACTAGCTACCGCCTGCGGCTCCGCCCGCGTTCTTATCGAAAACTATCCCGAGGGAATATACTCCCGGAATGAAAAGTATCTTATATGTTATTCCAGACTATAATCTACCTCTGTGATAAATTTCATCAAGATCTGTTCAGCCGTTATGACCTGGAGCCAAGGATATCCTCTTCAAATGAGCTACGCCCCTACGAATAGAGGATAAGAGGAAATGCCTCGCAATCATCTATTCCAAATCTTTGGAAGGGTCAAGCGTAACCTACCTATATCTAATAAGACGTCCCTACCTATAAGCGGATGTTGACGAACAGGGGTGCGTATGCTTTTATAGAAGCAGCTTACGCCATGGCCTGCGATTATTTATGTTTTTTTTTTAAATTACTATGCACCAGTTGTGCTTATTAATAACGCAGTCATACCAAAGCCACTAGAAAAGCTCCGGCACATCGCGGTTACTTTATCAAACAATGTGACAACTCACATTCATCCAGATGGAATTTACATCTATAATTTATAATATTATAACATTAAATCCCTCGGACGCTATCGAGTCAGAGAAAAAGAAGGTCATACTAATATAAAATATACCTACCTATACTCCAGTGATCCGCACATAACAAAGAAAATCAAATAGATACATTGACTGACATCAACTAAGAACTGAGGGCCACCAATATCAGTTGAACCAATGGTGACAACTAGTCACCCTCTGCGAAAGGCTATGCCCCGTAGGCCCCGTAAGCAGAGTTGGTATCAACCTCCATGGCGCCCTAAACAACCACCTAAAAACCACTTAAGTAGCTTTATTTTCCAGGCGTCGGTCTCGCCTGATCATCAAATTCTCTTTTAGTTTTCGCCAGACGCTTCCAAAGGCTACTAACTGTCAATTCACGGAAAATCTACCGGAAAATATATTGCATCCGGACGAAGCCGGGGTGGGTCACTAGTGTACAATAAAAACTAAATAGTAAAAAAATGGATTTGTTTCCAGGCCAAAATAAATAATTCATCAAAAAAAAAAATAAGCTATTTTAGTTTAAACAAAACTCAACATTTGTTAGAAAGAAAGACAATGTGAAGTTCCTGCTTCCTACAACCTTCAATCAACGACTTTTTGACTTCTAATAGTTAGTTCCTTATGTTTTTTGACACTTTCACTACTATCCTGCTGCTCATTTAAAAGGACTACCAATATCTATCTTGCCTGATGTACCTAATGGTCACATTGAACTAATTAAAAAACTAAACATTAGCTATCACGCAAAAAGTGAAGACAAGCCTTATCATAATTAAGTTCCGTGATTAGTATATAAAATCAAGCCAAGCCATTTTGGTATTCATATCACTGTAATTAGTGCAAGTGCTAAGAGCTCCTCAAAATGTCGCTATTTTACGTGTCAGCAGTGGTACTAGTGTTAGTTTCTGCTCTATATTATTACTTTACAAGAACCTTTAACTACTGGAAAAGCCGAAATGTTCCCGGTCCGGAGCCTACAATATTTTTCGGGAACCTGAAGGAATCTGCCCTTCGCAAAAAAAATATGGGCGTAGTGATACAAGAAATCTACGACAGTTTTCCGGAAGAAAAAGTGGTCGGTCTTTACAGAATGACAACGCCTTGTCTCCTTATACGAGACTTGGATATTTTAAAACACATCATGATTAAAGACTTCGACGTGTTCACTGACCGTGGCGTGGAATTCAGCAAAGAAGGATTAGGACAAAATTTGTTCCACGCTGATGGAGAGACATGGACAGCCTTAAGAAATCGGTTCAGTCCCATTTTTACATCTGGTAAATTGAAAAACATGTTTTATCTAATGGATGAGGGCGCTAATGCATTTGTGGATCATATAAAAACTGAAAGTCAAAAGAAACATGAGTTTGAACTACACTCCCTTCTTCAGACATACACTGTGTCCACGATCTCTGCCTGCGCTTTTGGTGTTAACTATGATAGTCTAAGCGATAAACTGCAGGCGCTGAAACTTGTTGACCAAATAATTTCATCACCTAGTTTTGCTGTTGAATTAGATCTGATGTTTCCAAAACTTCTCAAAGCACTCAACCTTTCTATTTTTCCAACTGCTGTGAAAAATTTCTTCAAACATCTTGTGGAAAATATTATTACTCAAAGAAATGGCAAACCATCAGGCCGAAACGATTTCATGGATCTCATACTGGAACTCCGTCAAATGGGAGAAGTCAACGCCTCCAAATTCGGAAGAAACTCAGCCTCTGTTGAAATCACCGACGATGTGATCGCAGCGCAAGCATTTGTATTTTATGTTGCCGGGTATGAAACCAGTGCTACAACCATGGCCTACATGCTATACCAACTTGCACTAAATCCGGAAGTCCAAAGCAAATTGATAGCAGAAATTGATGAAGTTATTCAGGCAAATGATGGGAAAGTGACATACGATACCGTAAAGGAAATGAAATATTTGAATAGAGTATTTGATGAGACTCTTCGCATGTACTCAATTGTAGAACCACTGCAAAGAAAAGCCGTGAGAGAATATAAAATACCCGGTACAGATGTGGTAGTGGAAAAAGACATGATAGTGCTGATATCCCCGAGAGGTATTCACCACGATGAGAAATATTACAGCAATCCTAAAGTATTTAACCCTGATAGATTTGATCCGGAAGAGGCGGGCAAGCGTCACCCATGCGCTTATTTGCCATTTGGACTTGGACAAAGAAATTGCATTGGTAAGTAATTGAAACCTAATCAAACACATCAAAATATGAAATCTTCTGTTATCAAAAATGAAATTTTAAATTGTGATTACGATTCTGATACGTTGTTACGTGAAGCTAATCAATTATGTTTTTGTTTTAATTAAAAATTAATTATCAATGTGTGATCACTGAATTTGTTCAAGCAATGCGCTACATGCATAACTACTGCTTCAATAAAAGGAGATCGCACAAAAATAATTAGGAGTAGGTTAATAGTAGTTATGTGTAAGTAAGCAGTCTCAAGAAGGGCCTAACTTGTGCAGCCTCAAATTTGTCTCTAGATCATTAAAAGATTTGAAGTACCTACCTACCCAAAAATACTGAGTTATCTTATCATTTTACTGTACAATAAACATGGTTCCAACACCTACTTGTTTGAAAAAGAAGACGTAACTAGATCTGTTGTTTAACATTTGTATTCACTTTTTCAGGAATGCGGTTCGGCAAACTTCAGTCCCAATTATGCATAATCAAGATTTTGACGAACTTTAAAGTGGAGGCTTCGAAAAACACTGCCAGGAATTTAGGAGTTGCTCCAAAAAGAGCTCTAATCGGACCCGAAGGAGGAATACATCTTAATATTGTCCCTAGAAAGTTAAAAGCTTAAGAAAAACGAAATATACAATTCTATATTATAATAATAAACTGGTTTTCTTTTTGTTAATTTATCTTGGATCAATCAGGCATAGCTATCTAATGCCTATAAGTGTTGTATTTATTATTCTATAACCTACAAAGGTTAGATTGTAATTGGGTAGATACAATATTTAAGTGTTTAAATTGATCTTTTTTTGGTAGAAGCAGGAATTCGGTAAATGTATTATCTATTAATATTAATAAAAGCATTAAGGCATAAATCAGCCTCTGTACATATAATATGTGCTTTAATTAAATATTTGTACTTACGTAACTACTTAGATTATTTTATTTACTTTTAATATAACAACGTAGTGTAGCGCAAGCACTGCAAGAATTTAAAACTAAACTATTGTTTTATTACCTACTACTTATACCCTCATCCTAAAACACGCTCTATTTTGATTTTCTTGAAAAGTTAAATTTGTTCTAACTTTCTAATCATCTAAACTTATTTTTGTTATATATGCGATTATAAAGAGGGTTATTGTTTATAACTTGTAACAAAAGACAGAAGTGTGGTAGAGAGAGGAAAATCTTTGCAAATACCTAGATGTTTGTACGAAAATACCTTCACTAAATAGAAAGCTATCGGTGAATATATTAGGCACTTTATCTCAAAAAAATGCAAGATTCCTGGGCCAAGCGGTGCGAAGGGTTGCGAAGCTTAGGGAAAAATTAGTCGATGGATCAAGTGACCAACAGAAACAACTACATCCCACTCCTCCAAATTTCATTGTTCTCCTTAAAGTAAAACCTCATGCATTGTATTCCAAAACTTATTTTTAAAAATAATTAAACATTATTTTAAGTCCCACCTCCAATAAGAGCTAGTAAAAATATGTTGCATTATGTTTTCAGTAGGATAGTTAAAAATCCTACTAATATTATAAACGTGAAAGTTTGTTTATATGTTTGTATTTTAGTTTTCCTTCACCGAATGAACCTTGGTAAGTATGTAGGTAGCTGGAGACCTAGAACAACGTACAAATAGGCATATTTTTATCCTGACATTCCCACGGGATCGAGACTTCTGCTGGTGAAACTGCGGGGCGCAGCTAGTAGTAGATTTTTTTTTATTTTTATTATTATTATATTATTATTATTTAATTTAACAGTTTTAGTAGGTACTCTTAAAGGTCGGAACTCTTAAAACACAATAACTTCAATATAATTTTTTTTTCAAATGTATTCAAAGCGCAATAAGTTATTTGCAATTTCTAAAATCCCGGGATACAATCGTCATGTTTATAACCCCGGGATTTTAGAGGAGGTATTATCAACTCTATGTTACTTCCACGAACACTAGGTTAATTTAGTCTACCTTTTCCGATCTGTGATGATAAATTATAAAGTAACTTCTTCCGCTCTGGGTGGAGCGAAAGGGCGTGTCAGATTCTTACTGACTAAAATCCTTCCGTGTTCCTCCTAAAGCCCTTTGCGTTACAGGGCCGCGGTGTCTCCTTAGAACAAATTCCGCAACCCTGGCAGGCTCTTGGCGGTGCTCCGCCCAAGCAGGGCAAAACTCCACCGTGTCCTCCGGGCGAACACAAAACAACCTACCGATCAATGATTTGAAATTATAATGATTGCTACAACACTATTTCTTCATATTATGGTTTCAATATAATAGAAAATTATAGAAAGAAGATGTTTGTATTATTGTTTACCTATAGCAGTACTAGCCAACATTTAAGTTTTTTTTCCAACGATACTTATTTCATCTTGTGGAGGAAGTGGTACTAAAACTTAAAATTATTTAAATTATAAAGTTTGCTGTGGAGGGAGTGGGATAGCCACACAAACTAAGGCGCATATAAAGGTCAGCTTGAAGGTCCCGCACTTAACGCAGTCGCCATGGCAACTGGAAAAATCCCTGGATACATGGCAATAAATTTTATTGACAAGATGGAGTTGAGTTGGTGGATTTGTTTTGGAATATACATAAGGGTCAGTGTAGATGAGCAATTTTTCAAAATAAAGGGCTTTTATTTTGAAAAAATGCTGTTTATGTGCTGCACATGTTAGGCTTGCAATCATTGTTCTTATGGGTACAGGGTTCGTGGGGTTTTTAAAGTCAAAGCTATATTTTTTTTCAGAAAAACAAAATGGGATGGGCCATAACCGGAACCGGCCACTCAGATATTTGGAGTACAAAAAATTATCACACCGACGATGTTAACAACATGTGACTCAACTCTCATCGCTCAAAAACTGTTGTGCTGTTTATTGTGTAACCTACCTTTTTCTGATTTGTTTATTTTGCATTTGTAACTCTAAAACAATGTATGTTAAATCGAATTGTAATGTTAGTTTTAAGATACCTTTTTTTTTAAGGATGGGAAATCATCAAATGACTTCTTCCGCTCTGGGTAGAGCGGAAGGGCGTGTCAGACTCTTACTGACTAAAACCCACCCGTGTTCCTTCTAAAGCCCTTTGCGTTCCAGGGCTGCGGTATCTTTCGAACAAATTCCGCAACCCTGGCAGGCTCTGGCCCTAGCGGGCCCCGAGTTTTAAGATACCTACATATTTGTTTTTGTTTTTATCTACGCTTACTGGCCGATAACATTGTTTCTAAACCTATTTATATTTTCTCTGTAAGTGATTTTGTAATTCTTTTGAAAAATAAATATCTTTAACCGTAAGTATTTCATAAGCATTTTAAAATACGTGTTATTGTTGAGTAACCCTGACCTGACGCTGCAGCCAGGAAAATCCGCAGCCTTAGTAGCTTCTCGTCAACTTACAGCGGATGCCACGTGCTTAGGCTCATTCAAGTGGTTCGATAAGTACCTATCTAACCTAGGGATGGCGAACAATAGTGAACATGATCTGATGACGAAGCAGGCGGTTACAGGAACTTGGTACTACCTACTAATCGCAGACCTAAGAACCGGGTGTAATATTGAAACTGAATATATATCTGTTGAACATGGTAACAAGTACTCATATTGTAGCTAAACAGCAGTTGATCCACTAACTAGATAAATATTTTTATATCGCCTATGCTAAATACGACGATTCAACCTTAATGACCGCTCTGAAGTTTACTTTTAGCTGAGCAGGGCGATCGGGGTTAAATAAAGTAAAGTTTAAAACTACCTGTCTCAAATATGCTTCAACAACAACTTAAAATGAACCAATGAGTGACGTGAGTTGAGTAGGCGTGTGATCACTTTCTGAGGGTCGTCTCTGGGTGTCACATTGTATGACTACTTTTATTATCTTGGGTTCTGCCTGTAAAAATAATTGTATGAATAAATTAATAAATAAGTAAATAAATTATCAAATATAATTATCATTCTGCCAGTCCTTAACTAAGCACAAAAAACAGTACCATCAGTTGAATGGCTACAGTCACTTAAAACTAGCCGATTTATGAGCGAAAGGTTTTGTTATTTTATTTTTTATTTATTCAAGAAAGTTACATGGAAAAAAAATACACATATCGTCTGCCAAACTGCTATGCAGTTTGTCGGCAGTGTTCTCGTGGATACAGTTTTATGATATACAAGTACTTATTGACTACCTTACTGCGTACTATGGGTACACATAGACGCAAAGTCGAAACAAAAACAAAAACATAAACAAAAAGGGGTATACACCCTAAATATCCAATGATCTAATGATGGGCTCAGGTCGCCTTGCCCACCAGGCTAGCATGAGCAACGCACGCAAGCACACAATCGTCCCGACCGACGCCGCACCCCGCCCCGCCGGAGGGAGACAAGCAACCCAGCGCGAGCGAGACGCCGCCGCCGCGACGGCCGCTCGAGCGGCCACAACAACATGGTGGTCGGCCCGCGCCCGCCTCATAAAGTCACTACATAATTAGGTTCTTACGCTAAGGACATAAAACTAAATAATTCTTACGCAGGACATTTTTTAGGACATTTTATGAAACTGCTTAATTTGTAATTTGCGTAAGTAATTCATTTAATAACGTATGAATTAGCCATCGCTGCGTCCTTTAACCAAAATAATTCTTTACCTACTTTGGGGTCAAAATATTTGTTTCTTTGCGTCGCTATACGGGTTTGCCGGTTATACACTCTCTTAATTTTGTGTTCGTTTTTATTGTTGTGTCCTAAGATTATAGTAATTATCTATACTTTTTCATGTATGGGTAATATTCTACAAATTTTAAATAATTTTTCGTACTCCTTATTAATGTTGTCCTTAGTTGCCTTGTTTGATAATAATTTTAACAGTCTAATTTGCATTTTTTTTATTTTGTTTAAATGTACCGGAAACGGCAGTCCATAAGCAGCCAATCCGTAATTTATTGTTGCATCTACGAGTGCGTGGTAAAGAATGTACAGTATTCTCATAATAACTATATATTTTAAATTATTCAGTTTCCCTAGTACTGAGCGAAGTCTACCACACACAGTGTCTACATGTGCGTCTCAAGTAAATCTTTCATCGATTGTTAGTCCTAGGTACTTGTAGTTCGCTACGCGCTCAACACACTGACAGTATTCCTTGTTATCAAGGCATTCATACGAGTGGCCCTTTACTGAGATATAGGCATTCTTAGCTACACGGTTATATGGAGACGATATCAACATACATTTGGTTTTATTTAAATTGATCAGAGTGCCATTTTCGTGCGCCCATTTAACTAAATTATCAAGATCTTCTTGCATTGCGGACTGGATCAGTTCACAGTCCCGGCCACTGTATGCCAAGCACGTGTCGTCTGCATACATATAGGTATTACAATTTTTTATGACATTGACCATACTATTGACGTGCATGATATACCCAATCGGCCCATAAACTCGGTCAGCACCCCATAATTAACTTTACCGAGTTCACTGTCTGCTCCTTTAACCCTAACTTTTAGATACCTGTTGTACAGATATTGCCTGAACCACCCTTTTACATGCCCTCGTATTCCACACTCGTCGATGGCCTGCAGCCAATTAATATTATTGGTAGACTTGCGTTTGACCACAATCTCACTTGATGGAAAGCGATGATATGGTCGACGATGGAGCAAGCTTGCCTAGAAGTAACACTCTTGACTTAAAGGCTTCCAAGTTGTAAGCTATCAGGAAACACAGACTCTGTCAAGGAATTCTACTTCTTTACTATACACACAATTAAAGTATTCCCAAAACGCCATGTTAGTACCTACCTATGGACGGTATTTTTCTAGGTATGTCCCCTATGTATCGCCGTGCTAAAGTTAGGCACTATAATAAAACAAAAAACTTGTTACAACGTAACGGCATTATCGTAATCAAATTGCTCAGTCGGCAGGTATATAAAATCATGTCAAGCGATATTACTATTCATATCATAACATTCGGTGAATGTGTTAAGAGCTCCTTAAAATGTTGATCTATTATTTTTTGCCAGTGTTAATAGTGTTTATTTACTCTCTCTACTATTATTTTACAAGAACGTTTAACTACTGGAAAAGTCGAAATGTTCCCGGACCGGAACCAATTGTATTATTCGGCAACCTGAAGGAATCGGCACTTCGCAAGAAAAATCTGGGCGTAGTAATACAAGAGATCTATAACGAGTTTCCAGACGAAAAAGTGGTCGGTGTTTATAGGATGACGTCACCTTGTCTTCTCATACGAGACTTGGATGTTTTAAAACATATCTTGATTAAAGACTTCGAGGCATTCACTGATCGTGGCATTGAATTCAGCAAAGAAGGATTAGGACAAAATTTGTTTACGGCTGATGGAGAAACATGGGCAGCTTTGAGAAATCGCTTTACCCCCATTTTTACATCTGGGAAATTAAAAAACATGTTTTATCTTATGTATGAGGGTGCTAATACATTTGTGGACTATATGAATGCCGAATGCCAAAAGAAGCAAGAGTTTGAAATGCACTCTCTTCTACAGACATATACATTGTCTACGATCTCTGCCTGTGCTTTCGGTGTTAACTATGATAGCCTCGGTGATAAATTGAAATCCCTGGCGCTTGTAGATCAGATAATTACTGAAACGACTTATGGAAATGAATTAATAATGATGTACCCAAAACTTCTGAAATCACTCAAGCTTTCACTAATTCCAAAACCTATTCAAAACTTTTTCAAAACTCTTGTGAACGATATTATGACTCAAAGGAATGGCAAGCCATCAGGCCGACGCGATTTCATGGATCTTATACTGGAACTCCGTGAAATGGGAGAGGTCAATAGCACAAAATTCGGAAACAGTGCAACCACTGTTGAAATAACAGAAGATATAATGGCGGCGCAAGCTTTTGTGTTCTATTTAGCAGGGTATGAAACCAGTGCTACAACCATGGCCTACATGCTGTACCAACTAGCGTTAAACCCAGATATCCAAAGCAAATTGACAGCAGAAGTTGACGAAGTTATTAAAGCGCACAATGGAGAAGTCACGTACGATACCATCAAGGATATGAAATACATGAACAAAGTATTCGATGAGACTCTTCGTATGTACTCTATAGTAGAACCACTGCAAAGAAAAGCTACAAGAGAATACAAAGTACCAGGTACAGATGTGATTATTGAAAAAGACATGGTAGTGCTAATCTCCCCGAGAGGTATTCACTACGACGAGAAATATTATCCCAAGCCTGAGGTATTTAACCCTGATAGATTTGATGCGGAGGAGGTGGGTAAGCGACACCCATGCGCGTATTTACCTTTCGGACTCGGTCAAAGAAATTGCATCGGTGAGTTAATTATTCCATACTATTTTATATGCCAACATGCTTACTTAAAAAATAAAACAGAATCAGACACGAAAAAAAGGTTGTCAGTCGTTGAAATCCAGCTTCTGAGGCCTTTGGGTCAGAACAAGCAATTTCTGATGATTATGTATTTAATTTGGCTTTACAAGGACACGGATATCCAATGATATGATTATAATTTCACGTAAATACAATAGATAATGATATGTATGCATTTGAAGGTTATCGGATGTTATCGGTTTAACTTCTCGTTTAAAAACATAAATATTTGATTATTTTTAGGAATGCGGTTTGGCCGGCTTCAGTCTCAATTATGCATAGCGAAGATTTTATCCAACTTTAAAGTGGAACCATCAAAGAACACTGACAGAAATTTGAAGGTTGCTCCTCGCAGAGCGATAATTGGACCAGATGGAGGAATACGCCTCAATGTTATTCCTAGGAAGTTAAAAGCTTAGGAAAACTGACTTATCATCGTTTAAGTCAAGGTGCCGTTAGTAGGTATGTAATTATTACCTATTCACGTCCTAACGGCAGAACGGATCTAGATGTAACATGTCCTGGATCCAGACATAGGATACTTTCCATCCCGAGAATATGTCATCTTTCATGCAGGCGAAAGGCGTTGGCCGTAACCGTTGGTAGTAACCGATATTTCTAATCGATATATTGTAAAAAAAATATTTATTTTCCAAATATCATTATCACTGTTGTTATTTTCCGAACATAAAAGTTTGGGATTGTTATCGGCGTTTTATTTATTGAATTATAAAACCAATCACGTAAACAAACTCTTTCGCGACGCGCACATCCCATTTTAGTGGTCTAAAACCATGTTCGCCTTTCTAAAGAAACCTGTTTGAGGGACATCGTTTGGGTGGTATCAGAGTCTATAACGGATATAGATAGAATTTTTTTTTGTGTTTTATATAATATACAGATTACGTATCTGTCATCCTAGTGATTTTTTCTATGTATCCTATCCATCCGCTTATGTGTGGACAGCGTTGTGGGCAACAATATATACATATAACATGTAATAAATATATGTGGATATGTTTTTAACTAGGTTTTTTATGTTTTTTATTGTAGCTGTTAGTTGTTCCTTTTAGATAATAATTAAAAAAAATTGTTTCCTAAACTCGTTGGTTTGATACTTTATAACGTATTTTTTTCTAGTATAGGTACATTATGTCGGAAATACGGTGCATAACAAGTTTTCTCGGCCAAAGACCCGATTGTCACTTACATCTTGCCCAACTCCGTGTCTCGGAAAGCACGTTAAGCCGTTTGTCCCGGCTGTCATTTGTAGATCTTCAACAGTCGTTACGGATTGTCAGAAGTCAGACAATCTAATTCCAGTCTTGCCAGGAAGTACCGTGTTACCCAATTAATGGGGTGTGGAGATCTTGTAGGCAGCCGCTCTACGTTAAATATTGGTATTCAGCTGAATACGGGTTGGCTGGAAGCCGACCCCAGTATAGTTGGGAAATGGCTAGTATAATATCTATCTGCCTAGCCGTTTCTCAACTGTGTTGGGGTCCAGTCCAACCAATTTCAGCTGAATACTAGTATTTTATAGGAAGCGACTGCGTATCTGTTCTCCACGCAAGTAACTGGGTAACACGGATACCCTTTGGCAAGACTGATGTCATACTTTCTGCCATCTGACTATCAGTAACAATTGTCAAAAATCTACTTAATATAGCCAAGACCAACGGCTTAACGTGCTTCCCGAGAAATAGTAGATTCTTGGTAGGTATAAAGGGTGGAGATTTTTGACGTTTTATGCAATTGGAATTTGGTAACAGGATTTATAATACATAGTTTCAAAATATTCCTATGAACCAGTATTGCCAGTGTTTTTCTTTATTGTCGTATCGATGTCTCTGATGTGTCTGATGTGATTGTATGATGGATCCCCTTCCACGGATCGTCCTCGGCAAGCGTTGCTTAACCAGGAAGATCGGCCTGTGCGGCTCCTATCTATTATTTGGCAACGAGCTCTTCTAGCTACCTTGTACATCCCAGGTTGAAACCTTTATACTTAGGTAAGTAATCCTGAAAACGTGTTACTATGAGACACGTAGCTAATATGTCAATGCTAAACTTAAGAGTTGGCAATCTCTCAAGGAGTATTTAATAGTCCATTGGCTCTCTGAAGCCGCGGCCCCGCCAAATACGGGGTCTCGTTCACGCACAATCAGGTCAAGGCATTTGTTTCAGAGTCGAGCATCTCTGCGGCTTACTTTTATAACGTTGACAGCGTTCACTTGTGAGATCTGAAGACCTTTTCTTTGATGTTACAAGAAGATATCTAAAGCTTTAATGTGTTTTAACTACTTGGCGTATTAGCTCAGTTTTAGGTGTTGTGCTAGAGCGGCTAGTTCAGGAGGAAAGTTTGACACGAAACTTTATGTGGCAATTACAACAACTTTGAACTAACTGCTTTTTAATGTACTTTATACACAGTCATAAAATAGGTTGTTTAAATTCATTAAACATCATGGTTATTAGAACACAATAAGATACATCCTCAGCATGGTTACATCATCTACAAAATGTTCACTAATCACAAACGTTAAACTCGACGTGGCACATGTAGCGTATCCAAAGATGGCAGGGTGTGAGAGATAGTAATAAACATCGGGTTCTCGGTGTCTGTAATTCAATGAGTGGTGGTAGATATGTCTGGGTTGGGCGGGCGAGTTGAACAAACCCAGTGCCGCATAGATCGATACTGGCGGCCGGCTCAGGCGAAACGCCCCGTACATTGCAGCACTTACTGAAAGAAACACTATCTTTTTTGTATGTTTTATTATTATTTTGTAAAAAAAAGGTTTCAACACGGATATATTTAAAAATTACAAACGAGTAATACCATTATTACATGCTGTTAATTCAATTGAGCGTTAGCGTGGTTAAGTAATCTTGTCCATTAAAAGCAAAATACTTGACGTTTCTTACAAAGGACAGACTGAGTAAATGATGTATCTAGGTAAGTATCGGGAAAATCAAACTAACTAGACGGTTTGCTCGGCTGGTGTCCGGTTCCGCAACAAGGATTGGCTTTTGTCGTCTTCGTCTTAATGCGCCGTGAATTGTTATTTAAAAAAGTCATTGCAATTTATCACAATAAATGTATCTAATTCAACAATATTTTCTAGTAAAAGCAGTCGCTTTTCGAATTCGTCACATTCATCGTAAAAATCTTTTGTGAAAAACAAACCTCTGCCAAAAACTATGAATCATTTCTGGTAGCAAATGGCAGTCGACTTGAGTCACATCTTTCTTGGAATAACCACCCCTAGCATCGATATTATACATTTAGCATTTTAGTCAAACCAACATCGATGAATCATGTCCTCCCATTAACTATATCATAAAATCTTTATGTCTAAAAATACACAAATCTTTAGGAATGTAAAGTTTGAAAGGAAAATGATCACTGCTATCTACCAAAGACTTAATTAACCTTCAAATGTCCTCGTTCCTTAAAGGTCATAAATAAAACATAGTGCTAGTAACTGTGGGTGGGATGCGTGCTACGAAGTTTCAAACTTCCCCGCGAATTAACATAAAAGTGCACTGCATTAACAAAGTTACAGTGAGTGGTTTTCATGTAAAAAAATACTACTCACGTCTGTTGATTGTATACCTGATAGTCTTTTATTATGGCGCTTACCGTGTCTCGCAGATGTAAGAATGTTATCTTTTTTATGATTATATAAAAGTTACATAATCATAAAAAATATTATGTAATAATGAGGTATAGATAAGATTGTATTATTCAACAAGTAAAATAAAAGTATGAATTTAACAATCTACGGGCAGACCTACAAACAATTTAAATAACTAACTGTTTTGTTTGTCTTATGATAATAAATTAGTCTGAAATGAATCGTATTAGAACAACTTACAGAGTACATAAATAAGCTCGTGCGTGTGTACGTTCCTGTGGGCTGCTTCAATGTAGACTCTCTGACTGGGTTCGAAAGCAAACATTGTACTTTACAACTTTCCGGAGAGCTTGCGCGCTCGCGACTTTTGCTTTCCTTAGCTTTTATCGATTGCTATCCTCGCTGGCGACTCATTCACTTTGAATACGAACAAGTTTAAAACTAATTTTGCTTGGTGGCTCGTTGTTCATGAAGAAATCGTGCGTACATTAGGTATTTGTTTTTTTCAGTTTTGGTGACTATTTTGGGCAGTCTCGATAGATGGCGTTGGCGAAAATAGTTGAACTAGACCGGGCTATTGCTTCATTACCGTCGATGTTTATTATGGTCAACAAAACCCAATTGTGGTTTCATTTTCAAACTTGATACTTCTGTTGGAAGCCTTCAAAATAAGTAACTATCACGAAGAACCTCTTCATGATAGAACAACAGATATTTAACCTAGACTTCAATTGACTTTGACAATTGCAAAAAAAGCTACTAAGGTACTGGAAATTAGTTATATGTCGACGAGAAATATTACTTATGTTAGGTTATTTTCAGTATATAGCTGATTTCTCCAGCTCTTGTTTCTTAACAATACACCTGCTTGTATGTTTATGCTATACTAGCTTTTGCCCGCGACTTCGTACGCGCATATACCTTTTTTTACCGTTCCCGTAGGAATTTCGGGAAATCCTTAAGGCTACGGCAACGAAGCTACACATGCCAAATTTCAGCTTTCTACGCCCAGTAGTTTCGGTGTGCGTTGTCCGTCAGTCGCTCAGTCAGTAACGGATATACTCGTAAATTGATGAACCCGAACAACAATTCGGGTTCATCAATATACGAGTTTATAATGATCAACATCGTGGATTTAAAGGTACAAATTAGGAACACTATAACCGCAATAATAACCCTCAGGTATCATGCAGTACACGCAGGTACGCAGTTTTCAGTGTTTTGTTGTGGTTTCTGCCCATAGAAGGGAGAACAGCTAATAATTGCCGAAAGCTACACAATAAAGTAAACATCAATTGCGTACGCGCTTTAATTATTACGTAAACCGGAAACCAATAGCCGAATGTCGAAATAACAGCGATCAATTTACATTAATATGTCATTTCCAGTTAATTTGTAGAATCGTCAATGATTTAGGTTAATTAATTTAATATTAGCAATACCACGTTTATTCAGCCATGCACTGCCACTCAATACCTAATAAATCATCATCTTTGTTTGATGTAGCTTTAGAATTCTTATGCATTTAAAAACAAACTATAGGGACCCGTAATATTTTCTGACTTTTCCTTAGGTAGGTACTTACTATCTGTCTCAATAAATATCCCTGTGTAATGCATTGCATTTTTTAGAATCTCTAACTCAACATTTATACCCACTGCTGCGCTGACGTGAAAATTAAGAAAGACCTAAGTTTAATGAAGACTAACCAAGGTTTAATGGCGACCACGCTTAGGTCGTGAAATCAGCTTTGTTGTAAACAAATCATGTTAGTGTCGGACGAACTGGCTCAGTATCGGGTTACGTATTACATCTACCTACTTACTCTTTTACTACTGGAGACCTTAAGCCGATTGAATAGTAAGCCTAGCACAATAAGTAAGGTATACTACTTTTTAACTGCCAAGAAAAAAGGGAAGATTTATGAAGTAAAAAAATAAAATATTTATTTGGCACACACAATCTAAAAGCAAATATATGGAAACAATTTTAAAACAATAACATTGAGTGCCCACGGCTGCGACAAATAGGTCCAGATCAGTAAAATGCCAGACAACTAGAACTTGCTTGATATTAGTTTTCAACTGAACCTTACCTACATTGAGTGTACGGATGTATTGAGAGTGTGTATAAATGATCTAACATACATTTGTTACATCATTTATACACATACGTGCACATGCACATGCGTGTTGAGAGTGTGTATAAATGATCTAAAATTTATATGTTGGATCATTTATACACACTCTCAACTCATCCGTGCTTAGGACAGTAGGTAACATATAAACAAATAAATATTAATATCTAGGTAGGTAGTAGTTCCATACATAGATTATATTGCAACTAAATATGGTAACTCTAATTAATCAAACACTGCAATTGACTAATGGCTATCGCTTTGTGGATTAGAATCAGAGAGCACCTACCTAATCATTAGCTTATCATCTAATATTGACGTCAATTTAGTAGTTAGAATATGTACTAATAAAGTATGGAATAATCATCCACTATAGTTCTAAGGCCCTAAATAGAGCACAAATATCCTCTCTGCCTAGCCTTTTCCCAACAAAGTTGGAGTTGGCTTTTAGACAAACCAGATGCAGCTGAGAACGAGTATTTACATAGAGCGATTGTTATTTGTCCACAACCTTGTAACTGTAAAACACACTACTCCTTAGCAAGACTAGTGACACATTTTTTGGCTTCTGATAATCCATATCGACTGTCAAAGAGCTACAAATGACACCAGGGACCAACAGCTTCACATGCTTTCCAAGGCACGGAAGAGTTTCAATGTGTTAGGAATGATCATCCATTCACGGACCAACCGACTTTTGAAAGCGTTGCGTACCCCTCAAAGAGCGATTCATATATTATTTAGCCACGAGCCCCACAAAATGGAATAAACAAACAATACCTAATAGTGGTATATAGAAAAAGATCGGCTTTGAAGGGCGTCATCTCTTTCATTCATATGCCTGTGTTACAGTGTCCTTTTCAAGCTCGATATGTCATATTTTCGGCCGCCCGGGTCGTATCGTCGCTATGCACCAATAAAGCCCTCGCTACAATGTCCTACGTCATCGTACGGCCCTCCCTCAAAGGGTTCCTTCCTGAATGTTACGGGTCAAGGAATAAAGTAAAGGTGAGGGTACGACTCCGTAATTATAAAAATATTTTTTTTTTCTGTATATAACGAAACGGTAAGCTTTGGTTATGGTTACTCTGTGTGAATAGGATGAGTCTAAATTATGATATTTAAATTGTTTATCGGATTAAGTATGTACGTACCTATATTTATATTTTCAAGAACAATGACGCTGCATTGAATATTGTTTGCTAAGAGACTAAACTTTGAGATACTGTTGACAGGCTCTTGTGTTAGACAGCAAATAAACATCATTCCGCTACATTATTAACACTTTCTCAGCAACTTTTTTCGGGGAGTTCGGGGAGTGAAGCCAATATACTTACAACGATAAGTTAATATATACCCTTCACGATCATTTAATTTTCATCTTATGTGAGCGTATAATATGACGGGAAATATCAATAAAAGCGAAATCTTGTTCTACCGTACTAAAGTAAACCGAACAATCTAAATACGCTAAATGCAAACCAATTCAACCACAATACAGCATGATTCGACCTTCACAAACCGCCAGGTTTAATATTGATTGGGAATTTTCCTACATTCCTTTCCACAAAGGCACGACAAGAGCTATGTAGATGTACGTAGGTACACAGATGCAGGTCGTTGTGACGTAATTACATTTTCATTAAGGTAGAGTCACGCGTGGGAGTGCCCATTGATACTGGCACTTGAACGCACATTACTCATACACCAATTATTTGCCATCGAGGATTTAGTTAACTGATTCACTGCTCCTAGTAAATAAATAAACAAATATCAAGATTTGTTTTGATGGCTCGACCGGTTTTTTAATGCGCCTCATCTAAGTGTAATTTGTAGTATCAACATCAACAACTTATTAATAGACATGGGCGTGACGCAGCATTATATGTTTTTATATTCATCTAAGGTAGGTAGATACTTTAAATGAACGGATACCTATATGAATGACCTCTACTTACGTCATCAAACACTAAAAAAGTTTGTAAAAAAGGCTTGCGACTTTTTAAGAACCATACTCCTAATGTTTAAAATTATTCCGTTACTGATTGACTGAGTGACTAACAGACAACGCACAGCCGAAACTACTAGTCGTAGAAAGCTGAAATTTGGCATGTAGCTTCCCTACACTCCGTAGGGATTAAGAGAGGATTAGGTACCCGAAATTCTTACAGGAATGGGGCTAGTGAAGTAAAAAGTTTGTGATATAAAAAAAAATCGGTTGAACTGTTACATCGTTTTGACAAAAATAGCATCAACCAACCAAACATGATGCAGAATCTAACACCAGATTAAACCGAAGAGCCTTAACAAACCAGGGTTAATTTTGTTCACCCGAGCATAAGGTAAACAATATCGGAATTACCTCAACACCGAGCCACGTAATATCTATCTATACCGGTCTACGTTCAACGGGTGGTCAACGTGAAAGCCATTCAGCTCGCTCGCCATCTGTCCACTGTGTACCTACTAAATATTCTGCTGAGCGCCACAACAGATGTAATGTGATATAAATCGAATGTTTACATTCAGTCTCTGTGCCGTTCCGGTTCGGAACCGGCCGGGCGACACTATCTGAAGACGTCTCTCGCCCGGAACTAGGTCAGGCAGGCCTTTGAACGAACTCATTGCCTAGAATACTATAGCACGTATACTTATTACGAGTACATGGGATTGGCTAATTATGGCTGAATTAGTTAAGCCAATTTGAATGGATTCTGAGTAAGTTTATCCATGCGTGGAAACAAATGGGTTTATTATTTACCATAACTTTCAGGCGTGATTATTTCGCATTAAAATATGAATTGAAATGGCAATCTATCATGTACTTTCTTCAAGCAGCACTCTTAAGAGAAAACACGTGCCACTGGTCAAATCCAATTTTAACCCCCGACCAAAAAGAGGGGTGTTATAAGTTTGACCGCTATGTGTGTATGTCTGTGGCACGGTAGGTTTTTAACGGATGAACCGATTTGGATGCGGTCTTTTTTATTTTAACGCAGCTTTTCTAGCGGTGGTTCTTAGACATGTTTTATCAAAAAAGGTTCAGCCGTTTCAAGATCATCAGCTCTTTTCTAGTTGATTAAGGGATGTTCACAACTTCCACAGGTCTGATCGACGGGAATTTTGGTATTCTTTTACTTCTATAGTATTGTAAAAACATGGTAACCTTGACCTGCTGCAGCAACATGATCAGAATTCTGCAGAATAGCCAACTCCTCGCTTATTAGCAGCAGAGGTGCATATCATGGTTGGGCTCATTGGAATGGTTTCAGTGAATAGATTTTAAGAAGATTAGTAACCTTGACCTGAAACTGCTGCATGACCTTGAATGTAGGATACCCTACTCCTCACTTACGTTCAGCAGACGCTTCATGTTTGGGCACATTTAAATGGTCGCCATGAATAGTTTATAAATACATTGTGATGAAGGTCTGATGATAAAGCAGAAAATAGAAATAAGTGAATATGGTGAGAGATGCTCAGCCACTTGTTTGGCCGATATGATATTTTGGTAGGTACCTACACGGTGAAGTGCCGTTTAGGTGAGTGTAGATAGTAGGGTTTTTAGTAGAGGTAATAGGTAAATAAAGTATAACAAACATAAAATATTATAATAAAATAAAATGAATATAAGTATATAGAAAACAGAAAATAAATATTAAATTAACAATTTAAACAACCCCCGAAAAAAAATCTAAAGAGTAAAAACAACTTTTTTTTATACTTTCTGTAGTTCCGCTTGGGCCAAAATATGCGAAGGTATTAAACTAAATGGATCAAAATATATTATTTTAACATTTTTATTTTTTTTTCCATAATGAAGAACAAACTAAAATGATTATTAATGATACCTCTCAATTATGTTTTTTGTTTGTTACGCCAATAGTAGCTAAGCCTGCAAAACTATGCATAAACAAAAAGAAATTCAACCCATTTTCAGTTTGAAAGACAACATCGCAATATGAAAATATATTCTAAGAGAAAGATCGTCCCATTGATAGTTGGGGAATATTATGATCACAAACAGATGTGTGCCACTACCCTCGTCACTCGGATACAAAAACATATAAAATGTAACTCTTCGAATAGCTACATACCTTTGCAGAGATATGTGTATTTAATTTTGGTAAAGGTTTTAAAACAACACAGAAATATACAGCTAACTTAAACCCTCCTTACATGTATTAAAAAGACTCGGAAAACTTATCGATATTGTATTACAAAACAATCTTCAATATAATAAGTCAACACATATTAGTTCAGACGACCCAGTACATAAGTACTCGAAGGTATCTAATTTTAAAAACATTTGAGATCAATATCACGGTGATTATTATAATTTCAGCTTCAGGCATTAACTAACAATAACAATGTTAAAAACCTTTAGATTCGTGGTATTTGCATGAATCATATAAGCCACACGAAACAGACGTGTTTCATTCATATCAAAAACAGCAACACAATAAAACAACAAAATAATCTGGTGATAACGGGTCAGTTAAGAATTGTTTGATAAGTACGATCCTCTATTTGTCGAAAACCGCAAGGATGGGTTTGATAACAATCACATAATTGTGTAATTGAGATTAATTGCTCTTAATCCGAGAAGCTATCATAATTATTGTTATGTACCATGTTATCTCTTGTTATCACCTCAATTAGGATATATTAGTAAAGAGGCTCTGACACACACCCACAACGTACCAATGTGGTCATGCATGTCAAAAATTCTGAAAGCTGTGATGCGCAAGCCACAATATTATCAAGTGTTATTCACAATGACAGCATACCTCACTAATCCCTTGTTATTATTTCAAGCAATTACTCGTTAAAGAATAACTCCCGCAGCTGTTAAGCTCCTAATTAGGATTATTTTTACGGCAGACCTGAGCGTAGTAAGTTAATTTGAATTACTTACAGCAAGTAATCTTAACGGAAACGGTTACGGTCAATCTGAGTCCCGTGTGCTTGAGCGAAATAGAAGATCATCCAGTTTCTTTAATGAGGGGTTAGGCAACAAATGAGATAGGTCAATATACTATAGAATGTACTGGTAGACTGACACATTCATACAACAAACATTAGATGTCAAAGCTGTGGTATGACGGCACGGTTGGCGTAGTGATTGAGCGATTGACTGCTACGCTGCGTGTCGTGGGTTCGATTCCCGCATGTGACAAATATTTGTATGGCCTACATATAGCTGTTCCGGATCTAGCTGTTTGTGTATGCACCCACGACACCGGAGAAATTCCTAGTTCGGGGAAACTTAAAAATAAAAATAAACATTTCACACACATCAACGAATTGCTTAGAACACGTTCACTTCGTAAGATAAATATTCACTTCAGTTTACTCTAGTGATTTAACCACATCAACAGGTTCCAGGTTTTGAAACCGAGCATGTATGTCAAATAAGATGTGAACAATGTTTGGTAAACAATGAATCAACTTCTGCTATTTTTCCAAAACTTGACTCATCCATGACACTTGTCTTCAATGAAATGCCAATCAAATTTTGACAATGAAACAAAGCCATATTAAGTAGGTATCTTTCTTAACTAACGATTACCGAAAAAAGAGTTCTAGTTTCAGTGGAAATACATTTTTTTTGTATAGAAAATGAAAGGACTGTATTGGCTGCTTATCCCACGGTAATCAAAGGCGAGTTTACGAATAAGCCTGAGCAAATCTAGGCTTACGTAGAGCGGTAGATTTTAGCGGGCGGCAAGGGCCCTTATTAAGATTGCCAACTCTTCAGGAAAACTCCAAGAAAGAGGTAAAATATTTATGTTGAAGAAATAATGAGAGAATTCTCGGCGAAACATTTGCCAGATTGTCTTAATTTATAAAAATACCAATTCAGATTTATTTTTGGCGCTTTTGGTCAGTATTTGGAAATTAAGTTTCTTGTATGTACTGTACTTGACTAATTCTACTGTTTTATGCATTCCAGTGCCACGGTTCTGTTGACACGTTGAATTAAGCTCAAAGAGGTCAATGACTTCAGATGCAATTCACGAGAACAATTTCGTATATTCGTACCGAAAAGAAACTCCAGACGGCTGATACAACATTTTTGTGAGAAATATTTAAAAAGATGTAAAAAGTCATCTCGAACAATTCAATGTGCACGAACGATCGTTTTATCGCATAAAACGTGAATCAATTTACTATAAGATTTGAATACATTCATTTATTGCTCAATCACTCTTTAACAATAGAACGGAATACATTGGTACCCTATAGGACCGACACAAATCAAGATTAAACATTCCAAATTCTCTACTAAAAATACATTTAACGAATCCGTATGTGATGTCCATAAAAATATATAACAAACAACTTGAACGAATGAAAAAAGAAGATAATATAAACATATTTATAAAAACTAAAACAATATTTAATTGAAAAATGCTATAATAATCATCATCATCATCATCATCTTCCTGCCCTTATCCCATGTTACTTGGGGTCGGCGCAACACGTTTTTTTCTTCCATTCTGTCCTGTCAACCGTCACGCTATCACTAACTCCCTTTTCTTTCATATCATTCCTAATACAATCCATCCATCTTTTCTTTGGCCTCCCTCTCCCTGTCCATCCATCCACATTTATACTCATAACTCTTAGTTACGTGCATTTCATCCCTCTTCTTCACATGACCATACCAAGATAAGCGGTTCCCTTTCAATCTTTCCGTTATTGGCGCCACTTTTAAGCTACCTCTAATGAACTCATTCCTCACTTTATCCATTCTCGATACTCCACACATCCATCTCAACATTCTCATCTCCGCTACATGCAATCTTTTCTCATCCGTCTTTTTCACAGCCCAACATTCTGATCCATACAGAAGGACAGGTCTTATCACGGACTTATAGATTTTTAAAAATATAAGGATAAAGAGTCCCGAATATGGTATTATTGGAATTATTTTAGATATAAGTTTAGCTATTTAAAGCTTCCTCTCTCCTACATACATATTATATCTATTTGTTTTTTGCTGTGCCCGACAGGGTCCATAATGATCACAATTATTTTTTTAAATTTACTACCTCAGTACACATTGTCTGTGTATGCAAAAAAAAATTTGAGTATTTGAGGACTGATTGTATGTATTTGTATACTGGACTTTGAAATTAATACCCCCACACATGAAAACGATACGAGAAAGTCTGAAATCGGTAAAACTACTACAGCCACATAGATTTATGTATTCACATTGCAAATGTTTTTCTACGAATTGAGCCGGTAAGGAAGCCCCTAAGTTCAAAGCTTTCAATAGTTACGGTTCTCCGTGGGTTTGTGTGACGCCAAGCATTCAGTATCGATCCCCCATTGACGTAAAATAACAGAACTATAACTATTGTGATCTTAACATTGAAGAAGAAGACAGCTATAAGAGAATGGTAAAGAGCGAATTTAGTGTCATGCAGTAAAGATCATGTTTAGAGACCACTAGGTACGTTGACTCACTGCGTGTTGGCGACTTCAAACTTTTGAATTTTGTTTATTTTTTATTTTTATTATCTTTTATTCATAAGGTCACGTTTGAGCACTATCTTACTTGATGGTAAGCCAAGATGTGTGATCGACGATAGCGCACACTTGCCTAGAAGTAACCTATTCACTCTTGACTTCAAGACGTAGGTTATATTTTGGTAAGCTCTCGATGTTTTTTCTCAACTATGGTCTTTAAAAGCACAAAATACATTAAAAAGATCCATTGGTGCAGGTCCAGAGGTACATATCTGAATTGCCATTACTTTTGCTTAATTCTCAAAGGTACCTAGAATTACAAAAATCTTGACACATGAAACGGACGGCAATATACGAATCAAAAACAGGCCTCAAATTGATCGGTGCGAAAGAAGAAGAAAGAAAGACAAAAATTACGAATTTATTGTGACAGAACTGACATGCATGCCTTTAAATGATTCATTTAAATCAGGAGTCCTTAATGATAGTAGATATGCCTAGCCTTTTCCCAACTATATTAAGGTCGGTTTCAAGTCAAACCGGATTCCGGAGCTGAAAACCAGTATTTTATGTGAAGCGGCTGCCTACCACACCTCCACTACCCAGTAACTGAGTTACACGGTACTTCTTGGCAAGACTGGTGTCACATTTTCTGGTGTGTTACAATCCTTAACGACTGTCAAAGTAGTTCAAATGACAAACGTGCTTCGTTATGTTAAGATGGTCACCTATCCACAGACTGACCCCGGTTGAAGATGGACCTGTGCGATTTAGCCACGAGCATTCATATAATTCGTACTTCATTTATGTTAATAATAATAAGATATACATTTATCGAAAAACAAAAGATGGAAAAGAGTTTTTTTAAGGAGAGAAGGGTTTTCACACGACAATTGACTCACCCCTTGATTTACAAATCGCCTCTCGTTCTCACAATCGAATGTTTGTTGGTGTCCCGTCCCTGACCTATCACCAGCAGTTGTTTTACAAACAAATATGTAACCATCGATATGAACCTTGATGGCGACAAATTTGAGACAGTTTCGAGCAATTTCTAATGTTGTTGTTTTGAGGTAGAGAGTCTAGATACAGACGTCAAACAGATAATACAGAAGTATTTGGGCGTATAGTTAAAACCAGCAAGTATAATGTAGTTTGTAAAGATAGGTTCGGTCGGCACTTGCACTATCACAATCCCAGATTAGCAAATAGTTAAATTAAAATCGGCATAAATTAGCATGTCGGCACGGAGTGGGGCCGTGGGCCTAGCACCGGATCGCTCCAGGTCGGTCGATCGATTCCGAGGCGCCGACCCGGTCAACGCTTGGCAGACAACTAGCCTGCCGTTTGACCCCTGCATGGCACTAGTACCTGCTAGCGCGATCGATTTTTCTATTTTCCTGTCATGTGAGCACGACAATGGTTCGCGAGTCGACTATTGTTCTTTTTTTGTCGAGTATTATCGAAATTGTCTGAAGTTTAATTCTTTACAAAAGAAGTTTCGTCAGTCACTGTTATTTTTGAGATAGGTAACTGTGAAATTCGTAACAGTGGATTAACTCCTCAGGGTACCTGACCTCACCCAACTTAATAAATGTAAAGTGCTTGCTACTCAATCGACATTTATTTTATTGAATATGGTGATTATTATCAATAACATGCACAGAGCGTTTGAAATTAGCATTTATATTCCACATAAATCGTGGCTGTATTTCGAAGTTCGTATCGATCGCAAACATTCTAGGAATTCAGCCATTACAGTCGACGCAAACCTACGCACACTCTGCGATTGTACTTATTTACGAAAATAGCTACGCGTACATAAATAACTAAATGTATAGCTGGAGTTATTCTTTTATTGTTTGGGATTTCGATTCAAGTTTGAATAATGCTAAATTGGGAGGAAATCTAATCGTACGTTTAATGTGTATAGTGCATAATATTGTACCTACCAATAACAGGCAATTTGGAAGTGATTGTATGACAACCATCTATATTTTAAAATCATCATGAACAGGCAAATTCGAGGGATTATTGAAATAAAGATAAAATAATAACTCTGTAAGCCTAATAAAGCTTACGAAGAATCGTCGTAACATAAGCTAGATTAGCATGTCGTAGCATTTCTGTCTATAGATACAACATACTTCGTTCGAAAGCTATATTTATAATATTTTTATTTTTATTTCAAATTAATATATTTGGGACTAAAGCAGCTACTAACAAAGGTGTTTTAGGATTAATGGTGGAAAAGGTGTAACACACTATGTTTTATACTATTTAATGATGTTATTTTTACTTTGAAATTACTGCTTGGCAATGTGGCAATTTTCGTTACAATAAAATTATGCAAAAATGTAAATTATCTAATATGAAAAGTGTTAATACTGTTTGTTTAATGTCTCATACCTAACCTACATGATCTAATTACATTCGTGATAGTACACAATTCAACAATTTCCATGAAAGCTCATACTCGCTGTAAACGTTTGTGTTAATTGCGTTCGTTCCGTGTCAATCAAATGTCCTAGTGTTTGCCCTGGGGATACCCGGCCAATTACTGTTTGTACATACTTCATGATCCGCTTCAGGCCGAAAATCCCGCGTTACTAAGCCTTCAAGTTGTCGGCGATTGAAATATTGGTGATTGCTATCGCGTTAATCGATTTTAATGTTAATCGAACGGTTCGTGGTATAGAAATAGACCGGCTGATTATTTTCTATGAAGCGACTAATCGTAGAAAATTCACAATGTCACGGAACTACTTAGTTATGCAGTTTGATGGCTAGGAACGTCACTATCGACTATGTTCAGTGATCTAAAATTGCCTAGATCATCATGCGCCTGCTAAGCGTGATAATTGTGTCAATATTCTCGAGATTAACGTTACTAACGAAGAATAACGTTGGCCTATATCCCACGGGCTATAAGTAGATAATGTAACATACCGATATTTTACGTCTTATCTCCGACATTCATTACATATTCTCCTCTCGTCCGTACAAGACGTTGTTAAATGTTGTTTCTAAGACATCGCACCCGCTGTAGGTACAAGTTTTTGTTCTATTTGTGAATCTGTAAGCAGAACCCTATTTTGTAATAAAAGATGTAGACATTACCTACTTAAAATATGAACACGATATGATGATTTTGTTCACTTTTTTGTTAGACAAGTACAAGTAGATACATGTTCCTATTTCATTCAGGCTAATATAATACTGTAAACGTAATAAAAACATTGTTTTCTCTGATTCATAAACAGACGTTTATTCTTAAAATTCTTTACCAGTAATAATAACTCAACTTCCATTTAGTAAGTAGGTCGTAATACAAAGGCGATAAATCTGGAAAAAATGTTACACAAAAATCTTTATATTGGTAGGAATGAACGTGAAACGGAAGGGAGATAATACAAGGCTTTAGAAATGACATGCTCCAATTGTCTTGTAACTCGAATGAATGGGAACATTGGCGAGATTTCATGTCTATGACGAACAAAAGTCTTCTGTTTAACAGTGAATGAGTAAGTTATAACTCGAGCGTAGCTAGGAGTTGATTTCGAGAGATTTCAGTCTCATACGGGTTTTCAACTTTGGAGAGATTTTGTAAATTAGATCACTTTCGCTAGGCATTTATAAAGATAGATTAGGTATATGTTTTACAGTTATGGAACCAGTGTGCATATAAGCCCAGTAAATTGCAATTTAAGCTGAAGCTGTCGACCGCAAGTCTAAAAGTACAACTGGGGAAATATCGGAAATACACCCACTTTTTCCCACTTTCCTTTATGTCACTCATCCCGTCCGTCCAAGTTTTTGATTGGCTGAACGCTACCAAATGACAGTTTCCCAGGATTTTCCGGCGAATAACTGACTTTCGGAAGTAGGTAGGTATTTTATACACATAAGACGCGTGACAAAAATATCCTGGCACAAATAGTAATGGCCAGGTGAGAATTGAACTTTGTTCAAAGATAGTTGGGAGCAAGGGATGGAACGTGTGGAAAGAACAATGGCAAAGATTCTTAGGTATGAATGGTACGCAGCCTTTGGAGAACGAAACCTCTTTGAAAGTACCCAAGCAGGTAGAAGACATACTTGCCATATAAATACAGATATTTAAATATGTAGGTATGTAAATGTATTAGGTAGAATTCAAACTATAACATGACGTTTTTTTCTAAACTAATTGTGTAGGTTATCTAAAAGTACTTTATAATCTAGTGGAAAATGTTAACAAAGTTCAGTGCACCATAGCTATTCATGCAAAAATGGGCTCAATCTCATTGAGTGCTTTTGAACGAATAGGTAGTCAATCTATTTAGACCGCCACAGCCTGATAATACATACGATGTCTCGGTAATAAATAAGGTTTTATAGTAGGTTATATAAACTAAAACTTCAGTTTTGGTTCTAACAAAATGCATAACTAAGCCTACGTACACTACTAAAATATACAATTCACGTTAATTAAGCGACCTAGTTTACCATGCTCTGTCAAACAACGTGCTATGTGGAACATCGCTTCCACGACATACGCACCATTTTCACACGACACACGACTTCTTTTTAGAATTTTTAAAGAGCTCTCCGAGCCGGCTGCCATTGTGGTTATTCCGGGTAAAAGCTCCCTGTGTTCGTCGCTACAACGAGGTAATTCCGCTAGAAACTGTCGCATGTTCGACGACTAGTCGTTATGTTTTCAACAAACAAGGCGAAAGATGAGACAAAAACGTTTACAACATTCTCAGATTTAACCACAGATTAGTCATGAATTTTCCCGCCTTTGCGCTTATATTAAAATTATTTTTGTGTTCGAATTTTAAATCGACTACCTACTTGTCATTATTTGAGGTTTTATTTAATGACTTGATATGCTAGTAGGTACCAATTTTCTGTCAGTAATAATAATAAAATATGTTTTTTATTTAATTAAGTATATTTGTTAAATTATTTTTTTTAATGATTTATTTTTAAGTTTTAAAACAGGTAGTTACGTCATAAAAAGCAAGCATTTGTTAATAAAAAAAACATTGTTTTTTTCTTTTTTTATGGCGTTTGATACTTTTGAGGTATAAACGCCAGATATTTTTTTTTCACTTACGAAAAATAAAGAGTTTATAAAATTAAATCGTTACCTTTTTAAAAAGGAAATTAAAATTTTCCTTATTACAAGCTTTCAGCTCTTTGATCAAAGGCTTTTTAACGTTAAATTATACCTAGCTATAAAAATTACCACAATGAAATTCTATACTTGATTTGTAGACTCTTTATCCTTAATTCAAGGCAGAACGATGGAGTTGTAAAAAACGGTAAAACAAAAAAGGGACATGACACACTAAGCATTCTCTTTGGTCTATATTTCCGAGCTGTGTACTACCTAGGTTACATAGGAATGACCTAGTTTAGTGGCAGCCGCATCGGCGCGCATCGTGCACGGCTGTTGCCACTGGCGACACCACGCGATCGTGATTACATACTAATTAATACTGTTTAGAAATAAAGTAGGTCTCTAGCTTCTGATTTATTTTGTCAATACTTTTCCGGGAAAACCAAGTGATTAGGAGTCGTATTGTCAGACTTTGTCTATAAACACGTGAATCGCATCGCAATAACACGTTATTTGCTAAGTGATTTAAATCTTTGCAAGTCATAGTTACACAGCTGATTTAAAAAATCAACATTTTATATTCATCATGACGACCATAAATAATATGTTTTATGTTTCCAAGAGATAGAACGTTGTGATGTAACAAACGGCTTAGGTATTTTACTGATTCGGAGTGTGAAATAAAAATATTAGGTAAGTATATCGTAAGATACCTATTTAAATTACAATAAGTTATACGTGTAGATAGCTAAGGTTAATAGGTACGCCCCCAATAACGTGGTATTTAAAAAACAACACAAACATCTCTGCCTTACTGCCTACCTTATTTGGATGCGCGTAATTATAAGACTAAGTATAATTACAAGGAGCAGAACTCAAACAGATACCTAATTATGGATCCCAAAACTAAGTTATTTATATCCTCAGTTTAGTTAGGTCAAAATAAACACAGTTTAGATCGAAGAGCAACCAAACGTCAAACAAAGCGCGTCTAGCCAAAGAGACTTTTTGTTCATAAATCAATATTCCATTTTGATACACAGTTCATCAAACTTTGAAATAGATAGTCTTATGGCTTATATCCTTGGAAGTATTTTCCCATATAAATTCTTACACTCAAAGTGAGAGTATAAGCTATTTTTTATCAAAGCCGAGTGGCGACTGGTTCAATGACCTGACCCTCTGTACCTACGGATATAGGTACTGATTTATTGATGGCGGTTTTAAATTCGTTCACACGTTTATATAAATGTGATCTCTTTATAACAAATGTTTTCGAGTCTTCACGTTTAGTCAGTGTCGTAGCGAAATAGTAGGTACCGTAAAAAAACTTAGTTTTAGCTTTCGCCAAAAAACTGTTTAATTCGGTTAAACTGTCAGAAACCGCAGTCTTTTTTTAATTACACACTCAAATATTTGGCCCCTGACTCCCCATTAACAAAAAGCAAATTTTAAAATCTTGCATTAAGTTAATGGTTTTTTTTTTGTTTCATCTAATTTAAATCTTGGGGTGACACCCGTGACACCACAATATCCGCACAGCTTTTAGCGCTTTTTGTTATCCAGGCAACTATTTGTTGTTCAAGAAGTTGCCTGGAACGTACCATCGACCATTGGGTGTCATTATTAGTCCTATCGTTATTAAAAAATACAACCGACTTCCAAATAAAAAAACACTACTAAGTATAAAATAACTTTAATTTCGGAAGTCGGTGTTTTTGGTTGTTTCTTCGTATTTTAACACTTCAGAAATTAAAGTTACTTTAAACTTGGTAGTGTTTTTTCTCATTTCGCTCCATCGTCGACTTTGTCTCTGTCATCTATGACCTAGACTAGAGTCAAGAGCAAACACATCTCAAATAAAAAAAAGATGTCGGTTGTATTTTTTTTGTAAAAAGTGTTGTAATCGTAAAAAAATGTTTTTTCTAAACTAATATTATAAAGAGGAAAGATTTGTTTGTTTGTTTGTTAAGATTTGGCTCAAAAACTACTGAACCGATTTCAAAAATTCTTTCAGCGTTAGAAAGCTACATCTTCACCGAGTAACATAGGCTATATTTAATTCCAGAAAAAAATAGAGATCCCTAATACAACTTGAATTATGTAACCCAAAGTGAAAAAAAAACATAAAATGTCTTTCATCGCATGCGCTGCGGAAAACTATTGATGACAACGTCGCGGGCGAAGTGCTAGTATATGATAAAACAACAAATTCCCAATTTTCGGACTTTCTCCTGTACTTGCTGTAAAATCTATCTTCTTGCCAAAGTTGCAAAAGTTTGAGTTTGAGTTCCCTTACGAGCGTCAAATTATGCGCCATAAACGGAGCATAAACGGCCTTATCTTTAGATTACATTGATTAAGAAGCACTGCTCCAAAGCGTAGCAGCCCTGAGTATTTGATGTTACTTTCAGATTGATTCCTCCATGCGTTACTTAAAAAAGTGTCTTGACAAACGGATAAACAGGCACAGATGGATAGACAGACAAACAGCCAGACGAACAACAAAGTGATCGTATAACGGTTCCGTTTTTGCCGACCGAGGTACGGAACCCTAAAAAGTACAAAATAATTATGTCTAATAACTACAACATACGAATATAGGTAATTAAATAAAAGCAATATTGTCTGTAAGTTATAGAAATTTAGTTTTTGTGTTATTTTATTATCGAATCTACATCAAAAGTTCTGTCTGTAGTTTCTTTTTTTAGATATAAACTTGATTTACAGTATTCAGATTTCAGTACCTACCTACATAACTAGTAGTCCAATTTATTTAACTAGATCGCTAAAAAAATAACAAAGTAAAAGTTTATTTCTAAGTAATATTATAATAATTGGGTATGATTATTTTTTTTACATTTTCGAGGTTTTCTTGGAAAAACCAAGAACTACAAAAACATTCAAACTACATTTATTACCCACGGTAATTAACTAGGTTTATTAGGTAGGTACCCGCAGTAATAAACGTAGAAAATTAATAGACAATTTATATAATCGCAAAATGCTAAAAATTAGAGGAACCTAAACCCATTTGGTACCCTGAAATATAAACCACGAATAATATTAAAGGTCGTCCGTCTGTCTGCCAACGGGCTGAATCTCGTGAACCGTAATAGGGACATTTGAAATTTTCATAGAGTATGTATTCTATTGCCGCTCCACTATAACACAAAATTATAATTCAATACAAGAAAAGTTTTTTTTTTCGGTTTATGGCATGGAACTCTTCGTGTGCGAGCCCGACTAGTACTTGGTCGGGTTTTTACTACTTTATAGAAAACCTATTAAGGACTATTTTACCAGTGCCAAATCATACAAAATACTTTGGATAGTTGCTACCTACCAATGTCAAAAAAAATCACAGAGATTTTGGATTACACTTTAAGTTTCTTATGACAGAATATGAAAATCAGGAAAGTTAGAGGAGATAATCTAAAGTTGGCGGATATCATGAACCATATACTTACGCTAATATTTACCTACTACCTACAAGGCTAGGTACTTACAACATTTGTCAAGAATAAAGCGTTAAGGAAAGGTATTTTACTGAACATAAGAAAACAAGGAAAATGTGTTACAAAACATGACTAATTGTGTAAACATTTTGATTCCGTTCGTAAGATAAGATTTTTCGTGTTCCCAGTCATCGTTACTCACACAAATCCGTTTCGTTTTCCTCTGAGCTTTTCGTAAATGGTATAAAGCTAGGGATTAACTCTAGCATACTGATGTAGTAACAGGTTAATTATAAATGAGCTCGTGTGTGGATGGCCTTAAATGCGACAGACACGTCAGGCAACATCACGCGACGAAAGCCGAGCGTAGTTTTTGTTTTTCGAGGTAAATGCAGGTACGTTTGGTGAGGTTGGTACTATAGCTAGGTTGGTACCTACTATAGCTAGGTTGGTACTTGGGTTGTTACCTACTTCGTCGGGTCGAAAGTTACAAATAACCTTTACATCACGTACTACGTCAGGGTATGGTAATATAAATTGAGTTACGAGATTATCTGTCGTTTGTACCTACGCAGAATTTATGTTTGAAGAGTTGAAATAGAAATTGTTTCAGGAAAGAAAAACAAGTAGGCTTTACGGTATTTTATTGTCATGGCAAAACCCTTAATTCGATTGTAATTACTGTTTGTCGAGACTGCCCTCTTATTAAACACAGTACCATAGCAGGACCAAAACATCAATGGCAGTAATATTGACAAAATGTCACCTTTTCAACGTAAAGGAACGAGCTTTTTCTAACACGGTAAAAAACCAAGATCGTAATTCGTGGGCTTGAGTCAACTGAGTCGGCAAAATATCTACAGTCTCGGCTCCATGTTATGTAAGAGGCGCGAAAAAAGATTTGCTGTCGGTACATTTTATCTTACTTATTGACCTTGTAGATTCTTACTTGAGATCCCCAATTTTCCGCTAGATAGAAGGCGTTTAGCCTAGATTGCGAACATTAATCCATTGAAATCGAATTTTATCAAATAGGTTACTTTTGAAAACTAACTGAGCTACCTAATACAATTACCCGTTGTTATAAAAGGAATACAAGAAATAAATGTTGTTGGGGGTATCCCCACCCCCGGGTGTGGGAGGGGGTGCGGGGGTGGCGTCAAGGTTTAAGTTCGGTTCGCCGGGGCGCCACTGCGGACTATGCGTATTTCTACGTGTGGTGCTAGCGGCCGAATTACGGCGCTCGTACATACTCGGTGTTTGTCGTCGGCGAGCTCCGATTAACTGACGAAATGCCTTGTAACCTACCAAGATGTATTGTGTTAGCCGCTGAAACTCATATTTGAGCTTTTCTGTTAGTATTGTGACTCATACCACTTGGAGAAGCTTTACCTTTTTTATCTTTGGGAGTACTTGAATCATTTTGTTTCTATTTTAGAAAAAAACTACTGGACAGAAGTTGAATCAGGCCAGAAAATTAAGGACGCTAAATATGTATATTTGATCGGTTTTGTAGCTGAAACTACTGTCTGTATGTCTTTTGCAGGGACTATTCAACTGCGTTTTGTAATTGAGACGCTAAGTTATCTCTATCCAAGACATATTTACTACAAAATTAATAGAAGTACCTATACAATATTACTGAAAATAAAAGTAAAATCTAGTTTACACTGACATTTAACGATGTAAATGTCAGGAAAGGCTTCAGTAAGTGAGTGATTACCATTGAAGTGTCGAAAGCTAATGAACAATGCAACGTTTCGGTTCGTTATTATGTAAGATTCAGAGCTGAATGCATCAGGGACATAAATCGTGCCAAGTAACTTGAACAAAACGCTAGTCGCATTTCACTCGATAGCCTTTTAAAATTGCATAAAAGAAGAACACACCTAAGTACCCGTAAAATGAAAAAAATCAATAGGTGGAACTTTTTTACACCTAAGGTGCCACTATGTAGCTTTGTATCCACAGACAATGCCTTACAAAGTCATTGTAAGGAGAAATAAAGTAGGTAGAAATGAAATTGGTTTCAGGAGTCCTCTGGAAGCACAAGGTCGGTCGATGTGACGTCGCTTGGGAGAGTCTTGGAGGAATGGATGTCTTTTTGTTGGTCTGATTTTACGATCAGAAGATATCTATTTTTATCAATAATTGTTGATAAGCTCGCGTTTGACGACTATCGCACGTGATGGTAAGCGATGATGTGGTCGGCGATAGAGCACTCTTGCTTATAGTAGGCGCCAGATAATCGTGGAATAACGGTCATTGACCCACCTACAATTATTGACATTTTTAATTTGAAAAACGGAATTAATGACACAAAGCTGTCCCGAATCATCATCTCTCGTGATCCTTAACATTGTCTAATAATGAAAAACGATTCATATTTAATTGTTCAGGTACCTATGAACAGTTATTAGGGAAAGGTCAATATACTTTATTCCACATTTATCTGGCGCCTACTATAGTAGTAACGCCTAGTTGCTAGCTTGTCGGTTTTCTATCGGTTGCATTTTGGGAAGTATGCGACAGAATTGCATAGTTAAATTCCGCCAAATCCGTTCCATCATCGGACCATAAGACGTAAGGCGATGTGCCATCGGTACATGGTGGACATCCCACCCACACGCACAAAACATTTTGGGAACACATTAATTGTGGGTACAGCCTGCCTGAGTCTGTGTTTCCTGATAGCTACAACTTGGGAGTCTTTAAGTCAAGACTGAATAGGTTAATTCTAGGCAAGCGTGCTCCATCTTCGACCACATCATCGCTTACCATCAGGTGGAAAGTGGTCAAACGCGTGCCTATCAAGAGTTAAAAAAAAGTAACATATTTATATCAAACGCAATTCTTTACAGTTATTCCGATAAACAAGGTTCCCGAAAATCAGATTACCCAGTACATTGGCCTCATTAAGTGGTAATTGAATTCACATCCACGCATCCACCGGTTAAAGGCGAGACTAATAGGGGATTGTACCCACGTGAAAAATGACCAACAGCGAATCATTTTAAATTAATTTATTGCCGGTTTACGCTGGGTAAGCACCTATTTACTTGTCCAGAGTAATTAGACAGCTTTACATCGGGTATTTTGTAACTCGACTTAAATACTAGTGTAAATACTAGTATTTCAGTCGAATTACAAAGTTCGAATGAACACAGCGTTCAGTACGTCTAACCAAAGATATCCAAGCAAAAACAAACACTGATTAAAGAAAGTTTATTTTGAACTAAAATTATAAATTGCCAATATTTTTAGTGTAGTTTCATAAGCAGTTTTTTTATTTATTTTTACAATTGTCCTTATTTTGGTCATCTGGGTGATTTCTAAAAGTTTTTCCATCTATTTGAATGGCACCTTATATACAGGGTTTTCAGAATTGCGTGGTCATATTTAAGGGTCTGCTATCAGTAAAGAAACAATATCAAAATACAAGAATCTTTTAAAAATCCCGGCCGCAATAAACGACCAGAAAGTTCCAGAATATTCTCTTTTAAAGCAACCTTATGCAGTTGGTGGCGTTAATTTTAGTTTAATCACAGATTCGATGCCATCAACTCCATCAGACTGTGAGAAAAGTGTTTTTTTTTACTTTTTGGCCATTTTTTAAGTCAGAAAAAATATTTTGATATTGTTTCTAAACTGTACGTACGGCAGATACAGAACACCACCTTTAAATATGACGCCGCACTTCTGGAACATCTGTATGAAGGTACCACTAAAAGATACAGTGTGCAACAATGTGTTTAAAAATAAAAACCTATTAGGTATTAACTGAGTTCGTTTTCCTTTTGATGTGTTGTAAATTTGCAGTAACAACACGACAACTTTTTTCGTTTACAAAAGCCAGAAGTAAAGTGTAAACGTTTATTTCCCGTGTAGTTATTCGACGCGTCCCAACCTACGTAGGTGTTCACTTATTGCAATCTACATAACCCACCCGTGACGACCCCTGACTTTATTCCACAAAAGGGCGGGGGATGTTACACTTATTTTTTACGCAGGTGTGTTTGTTTATGTTTACGATCCCTGGCTAAATACGTGTGACCAATAAATAAAAGCGAGGTCACGAGCATTACAATTCACATACCTATATAAGTAGCGGAATATGATAGAATAAAAATATGTTTGTAGAACCTCAGTTGATTCCAGAAATGTTTCGGTTTTGTCAGAAATCCTAAACCCTGAAAACACCCAAGCTGCTTTGCCGATAAAAAGCAGCAAAACGGTTTTATTTATAAATCAAACAACTTTGAGAAATATGAAATAACGTTTTGAAGCAAAAGTTGTAATAAACACAGTGGGCAAAGTGCTGTTATTTACATTGAATCCGATATCAAAGGTTTCTGTGGAGCGGCGGGCGACAGGGTTGAAGCAAAGACCTTCTCGACACTTATGCATCCCCTTTACGGTCGGTGATTTTCTAACATTCAGTTTTGTGCTCAACGTTCTGTTGTACCGTGTTGAGATTTTCTAAGACTTTCTCATGATTTACGACTTTATTTGCTGGAATTTACATGGCCGATGAGTTAGATACACGTTGTTTTTTTTTTAATTCTTCGTAGGTACCCATTGCTTAATGTAGGTAGCCATTATCCTAAATATTGCAAAACCAAGGTATTTGCTCCCTACAGCAAACATAACCACGCTGACTCATTAACATACGAGTTGGCAGTATAGTATAAACTATTTAAGATAATGATTCCTAGGATTAACCCAATAATGGTTTTTCTTTTATTGGGCCATCAATCAAATACGTTTATTTGTGTACACAGGCAAAAAAGGGTGGAACAATTACAGGGTAATAGGTATCTGTGACCTGCCATACAGCTGGCATACAGATATTGATTTAAATTACATTAGGTAGTACACTAACAAATATAAAAAATATATTACATGTTAGGTAGTTATCCATTATTGGAACTTAAACTATAATATCAATATTGCAATATAACATAGTTCTTATATGTAGGTAGGTATAAGTTAAACACTTAATACAAAACCAAATTGCATCTTTGCCAATCTTATCCAAAATTAAAGGATCATAGACAGTTAAAAAAACAAAAGTCTCTCTTATTGTATCTCGTCCTATTTTTGGCACCTAGCCTAGCTCGCTCCCACATGACTGTTAGTTATTTCATTATTGACTGATTATCTTTACAGTGACCCACTCCGCGGTAAAACAATTTAGATAAAAGCTGTACACGAATATAGGTTAAATTTGTTGTTCTAAGTTATTTGATCGATGGATAAATTGATAACGAGCGCCTACGTGTGTTAGCTTAGACGTCTATCGAGGTTGCTTCATAAATAAAGTTTAAAAAATCCCTCCATAAACTAAAGAAGCTCTGAAAATGAGAAAAAGAGATCTTCGCTGATAAACCCCGTTATCTTGGCAAGCTATGGACTTGGTATGAACTAAAGCCAATGAAAAACTTGAGCCCCCAATGCCGATCGACAATATGGGCCAAGGGCACTCGGTTTTGGAGGGGAAGCGGAGGCCGACGCGGGACGCGTGACCAATGAAACGCATAAGACATTTACCATTATTTTACGCTTTGAATTATTAAGGACGCTAACCCCCGATTTCTGAATGATCGAAGCGTTTGATGTTAATATTTTTTGAACTGTACTTTGGCCTGTCAACCTGTCAAAATTTGGCATCAAAGGTTTGACATTTTCTTATCTCAAATATGTACTCAATTCAGAAACCCACCTTTAGTTAGCTACGAGTATATCCATTATATAGCCTTATTTAGTTACCTCTCTAAATCACGCATAAGTTTAGTCAAAACTGTTTCGTAATGTATGATTTTCCGGTGTGTTCATCCAATAGGTACTTTTAATCCCACAATAAACAAACAGCGCAATATTTCACGAAAAACATGTTTGTTGCACTCCAAATGTCTATATGAAAAACGCCCTGACAGAAAACCCATAAAATCGGGCCCTTGGTGGGCTATATAGGCCACGTCGGGTGCTCCTCCATAACCCGTGCTCACATTTACATACGTTACGTCGCTGTGACGGCGCCTCTCAACCAAATTGCTTTCAGCTTTTACCCAGCGTAAAAAGAATTCACACAGTTAATGTATTCATCCTCTCAAATTACTGAGGTTTAATTGGATACAAAATATCGGACACATTTTGTCTACCATGGACACAGCAATTAAGCTTTTGATCAACCTATCATGTCTGTTCGTTGGTGGAGCAAATTTTCGTGGAACCATGTTCTATCTTTTGATTCCGGATACTGCTTTTTATCAAGCCTCTTTTTCTCATCGAAAACCTGGGATTTTTAAATAGCAAAGTCATCATGATGTCGAGAAATGATGTTTTTTTTCTTTCTTTACATTGTTCTCATAGAAGCAACAAGGTTAATGTAACCAGGTTTTTTGTAAACATAAAATGATTTAAAAGAGTGTCCGTGGAGTTTCTTGCACGTTCTTCTCCATAGAGATCTACGCTTTCGAACGTGCAAATAGCTTCATGTTTTGACGGACTGACTTTGACAATTCAAAAGTACCGGATAATGGTTTATTTGAAATAAATGCTTTGACTTTGACTTTCTTTACCAACAAGATTGTGATATTTTGCGAGACAACTTTGAGCGTCAAACAAACAAACAAATGTCGTAAATGATACATATCAATTATTAATTGTGATTCATTAAAAAAGAAAAGTCTATTTGGCTACTGCTACTTCCCGATTCGTCGCATTCCCAATTCGACAACATGTTAAAAGTAGAAAAACCAAATGTACAAGTGGCGTTCCGTCAAGATTTTGATCTTCATACATCCATGTCCGTTTCGTCACCCTTTTTTACCAAACTCCTTTTTGACGCTCGCTTTATCACCCGATTTCCCAGAGGTGGGTATAATGATTTTCTAATGTATGTAAATTCCTAAATTAAGTACGTGACATGCATGTATTGCCATATTCTCAATAATAATAGTTCTGCACCAATCGTTGATTGTCCTCGGACATACTTTCATAGTACAACAGTGTCAGTTGGTGACATTTTCCTTTTGAAATGTGTAACGGGGCCACTTTGAGTTGCGAGTTGGAATTTTTAAAACTTTTGACATGTTTATGAATCGGGAATGTGGCGTTTTGGGAAGTAGCCGTCTATTATAGCATGATAAAATAAGCATCACATCCAGCTGGGAAATAGATAATTAGCGATGCAAAAATAAAACAGTTGGCAGGAAGTAAACGTCCTGCGGGACGGTGCATTGTGATAGAGTGAATGGACTTTAGAAGATTGCAGAGAAAAGGTACCTCCAGTTAATAGTTAATATGGAGCATGCAAAACAAATGAGCAGGGGACAAAAACTGACTGACGACTAAATTATTGTTATTTAAATGTGAGTTTTTTGTTACTATGCTATTTTATACTTTTTTTACTTAAATTAACACAAGTATTTTACTGGTAATTCAAATGTACCTACATTTTTAGATTGTAAATTGCACTGCACAACTCTTTTATAATTTAAATTGTTGTTCATGTATAAATAGATATAAATATAAATAAAAGAAGATTCACTTCACGTTTCGATTGTTATTCCCGAAGAAATAGTCAAGAAACAAACGCATTTCTCTTAAATTCTTCCCAAAACATAAAATCAATTCGCAGACCAGAAAAAACAGGACTTCTCACTCAATGTCCTTCACATTGAAGCGTTAATCATTCGATTTAAAATTGTATTTTCATTTTCCGCCAGTTAACCAAACGTATAACAATTTCCTCTTTCAATAGCCTTTGGGTTCCCATCAAATACTTGTCAGTATTATACCTAAACAGTACGCCTGTACCATAGAACTAGGAATAGGAGAAGACATTAAAATTCGTCATCATAATCATTTCAGCTGAAAAACATCGACTGCTGCACATAAGCCTCTTTCTAGGTCCTGTGCGTTTCGCATCCAGCGGATTCCTGCAGCCTTCACCAGGTCATCGGTTCACCTTGCGCCTTCCGATGCTACGTCTCCTGGTACGTGACCGCGACTCGCGTATCCTGCGAGGAATCACACTTAATTTTGTCAATTCCTCGGGCGGTATCTAAAACCTTAGTTCTTCAACAGATCTTTTTTTTTTTGTTTAGATCGCTCAGAGAAACATCGAGCATAACTACTATAGAGGTCATATTGCCACGGTGACACGCCTGGTCAGTGTCTTGGTGTATGGAAAGTGTCGACAGTACCGTTTCAAACAGCGGCCGCCGAAGCGTCACCGAGGTCTTTGCTATGTATGCTATATACAATACATGTACGTAACGTCGTCCTTGTGTGTGGGCCGGAAGGCCGTTCAAATTTTATTTATACAGGAGAGTGGGCGATTATATTGTGACACCATTTTAACAACACTCTTTCACTCTATAGGTGCTTCCAAAGCTTTTGCACGTGTATCCCTTCTTCTATAGAATAATTATTATTAATAGTTATTATTATATTCAGTATTGATGTTTTGACTAATAATTTGTCAAAACATCAATACTGAATATTATAATTATTATATAGAAGAAGGCTTACACGTGCAAAAGCACCTAAACTTATACTTTACATAATTCTAACTCGGTTCCTTCGAGAAGTTTACGATATTTTACGTAGGAAACATCACATCATTGTGATTGGTTAGTCGAAATGACAGGAACCAATCAAATGAGTTGAAATTCAATTAATTGGAGTAAGCTTCCAGAGGTCTGGTCTTTCGTTTACTTTTGAAATTGTGAATGAAAAATATTCGATTTCTTTAAGGTTTATTTAGACACGTGTAAGTAACCGACTTTAGGAATACTTCAATATGATTTTGGCGCTGTATGGTAACTTCAAACTAATTTAAGAGGTCTGTTGTTTGTCCGTCTTTTCTTGTCTTCTAGTTGAGCCATAAATACACTGGTGATTGTGTAGCTAATTAAAACTTTATGCAATACAAAAGTACAAAGGCGGATTTTGTAGCGGCAAATTACGCTATTTATGTCTACGTAAGTAATTGAGTAAATTACTATACTACATGACCTACTACATAAATACTAAACTCACTACATTAGCGGTGGACAGGCTTCATGATTCTATCGCTAGCTGCCTTCCTTCAATAAAAACTGATCTAAATCATTAATATATGTATATATATATATAAAGCCCTTCCGTTACTGAGTGACTGACAGACAACGCACAGCCGAAACTACTGGTCGTAGAAATTCGGCATGTAGGTTCCTTGGTGTATAGGGGAGCACAAAAAAGGATTTCCTAAAATTGCAACAGGATCGGGAAAAATCGGAATATGCGCGTACGAAGTCGCGGGCAAAAGCTAGTATGTCCCTACTTCGCAAACTTTTGATTGATAAGTTTCTAAGGAAATGTTTTGGTATGTGTCAATTTCAACTTTGATAAGCCGATATTGTTTAACTTCGATTGTCGCTCGAAATAGTCAGTGTTTTACTTTAGTAAGTCAAGAGATTCAGGATAGAGCGTCAGATACTTGGGAATACCAATTTATATTAGATACTTACTAGTGACCCGCAGAGGCACTGATAAACCTTCCTCGTATAAAGTATAAACTTTATCCAAATCCGTTGCCTGTTTTAAAAGAATTAAGTGGAGAAACAGACAGAGGCAGACAACGACTTTATTTTATACCACTTGCTGGGGAGGTTGTTGCGCCACTTCTTCTTCCCACCTAAAACACTAGGAAGTGGTGACGGGCGGGCGTTTTGGGGGACTGTCTTTATGTAGAACTTTGACCTTCAAAAAGTGCTGGCACTCAGCCTATTGATGGAATAAATGACTTTGATTGATTTCATTGATTGATTGATTGACTATTTAGAAATTGAGCATCTTCTTCTGAAAAAAGATTATTGTCGACATTGGTCTTAGATGGATAGGATTAATACGCATTTCCTAAAATCACTTGGTTCTTCATAGTCACCACGAAACAAAGCTTGGCGTATCGATTCCCCTCTGCATTAAGTAAGAAACTATAGATCCCAATCAATTAGATATACACACAAAAAATAAATACTTCCAAACGAATGACATTTAAGTACCTAAAGAAAAAACTTTCCAAAGTTAATTACGAGTGTATCGCAACGTTATATTCCAATGCCGGTTTATAATAACAGGGCGAGAACGTTCTCAGTTCGCGTGCAGCAATGTAAATTAAACGCCTACCCTGACACAATCACGCATGCAGGTGGAACGACATCCACGTATTATATTAGCTAAGACCCAGAATGTTTTAAACTGGAATTAGGTCATGTGACGATATTGTACCTACAGGTATCTGTGTACGCGATTTCCGCTTCAGGAGTTATACAAAAGATTTCGATTAAAGGATGAAATGAAACAAAATATAGAAATAGGGTTTCGAAATTCAAGAAGGATTTTGGGTACATTGCAGTTCATACAAAATCAGAAGGCCTACGAGCCTTATGAGGCCTATGAGCCTTGAATACGAGTGGAAATAAGTAAGCAAAAATTGACTGTGATACTAAACAAGAATTGAAAGGATTTCGAAATAGGGAATGTGGCGTAGAAGTTAACAATATTAAAATCATATATGCATTGGATTTGATTCATCAGTTCTCGATATCAGTTCAATTCAAAACCTCATTACTGCTCTACATAACAAGACATTCGGAATCAAATACGAACGTAATCACTTCCTTCACGAAATTAATCGCACATAAATATAAGAGCCTGTTTGTTGGAGCGGGCAGGCCAAGGACGACTGTTTTTCTACCCTCCCCAATTAATCACGGCACTCAATATTTATATTTCACAACCCTTTCCTCATTAAGAATAAGCATAAAACAAACTATTTTTTCAATCTCTCTCAGAAAAAGACCAATTTTCCCTGATACATGATTTTCTTAAGTCAAAATACATTCTGTATTTTCTCTTGCATGCTCCAGGAAATAAAGTAGATAAACTTGCGGGTATTTTCATTCCCTGAAGAATAAGTTTTAATAATATAATTCACTTTTATAAAAGAATGGAGCGGAAAGCTTACGAAGTCAATAAATGTACCTATGGGTGACGTTTAACGTATGATCCTTTTAAGTGATGTGCCTACGTCAGTCTGATCTAACACGAGTTGTGTGGCTAATATCGCTAAGTAACATTGTTATAAGGAAGGACCACAGGTATTTTAGCGTGTAACGAGGTTTTAATCACCTCGTGTGTAAAGCAATATATTTACCTAGGTATACAAAAATATGTGCCTTTTTCAAACAAAATGTAGCACTTGAACTATAAATATACTCTTCTTTGTATAGGCTTAAATATAGCATACTAGCTGTCGCCCGCGGCTCCACCCGCGTTAATGTCGAAAATTATCCCAAGAGAACATATTCCTGGGATAAAAGTATCCTATTTGTTATTCCAGACTTTAATATACCTCTGTGCGAAATTTCATCAAAATCCTTTCAGTAGTTTTTACGTGAAAGAGTAACAAACATCCATCCATCCATCCATCCATACTTACAAACTTTCACGTTTATAATATTAGTAGGATTCTATCTATAGGTAAATTTACAGCTTACCCGAAAAGTAAAACTAAAACATATAAATTGAAAAAGAAGCGTGACCTAACCTCGACTTGAAGTTATATAACATTTTGTGCGTTTGTCTGAGACGCCTGGCACATTCTCAAAGCTCGAATTCTCTCTACGACTCGTAGACAAACGATTCTTCAGTTACATAAGTGGGTCGTGGTCTTTTAGGATTTGAAAAAATTTTGTGTCTTTCACTTTGACAAGATAATTTTTCTCATTATTACAAAATATAAAACGTTTCGGATAGTTGTTTACCAAATATTATGAAACAACTCCAAAAACGATTCTTACACAATTTTAGTAAAACATGACATGAAATCTTTATCTACAAATAAAGCGCCTTTTATTTGTTCTAATCTGCAAGTAATTTCTTTGATATACAATTTGCTCGGCTAAAAATAATTGCGTAGGTTTAACAGTTATCCAATGGCAACAAATATTTACATTTTCTATGAAAAGTCTGTTTGAAGATATACTTTGTTGTTTTTTTGTAGGTACTTAAGAATCTTGTCATATAAGAAAATTCAGTGACTCCTTTAAACATTTCATAGCTTATTATTCCTACCGCGAACAGTCATTAACAGACAAAAATAAAAGGCGATTAATGAACAACTTGAAAGAGGAATTTCAATTAAGTCAAGATAGCTATTTACTCCGGAATTCGTGGATCGGATTAAGATAATAACTTAAGAAATTGTCAAAATTTTAATGCAATTTTATCGTTCTTTTGAGCGATAAAAATTTAACGACGTTCGCTTCTGAAAATGAGCGTTTTCAATATTGTAATGGGGATGGTATTTTAGGAATGATACATTTACAAAGTCGTGTCTATTGAGCCACTCTCAATTGGATTCGTGGAATAATGTCTGGGACCTTCTACTACAATAAGATCAACAAGAATTGCTCCGTGTCCCAAGTCGCAATTTTACGTTGCATCATCGGGGCCCAACCAATCTCAATGTCGGTAAGAGGTATCTTCCAAACTTATGTATGTTTATTTTCCATAAGGGCTTTGGATACTATAGGCGGCTTTTTAGCTTCATAGCTAAAGCTTTTAGCTTTACCTTCATAGTACCTCGTAGTACACAAATAGGCAAGTCAAACACCCGCATGAAACTTATAGGTCTACTATTTGCGTAGGCGTTAGTCAATAGATTTCGTAGCTATGTCAAAGTTAGTCATTAATTCATCCACCAAACAAATTAGTTTCGCGCAGTTCATGGAAAGAACATCGACGTCAGGGAAGCCATGACTCAACATTGCTATCATTAAGACAATGAGCACACCAGTTTTGTAGAAACAGTTTGGTCTTTTGATTCATTTTTAAAGTAGGCAATAATAACTTTGTCACTTTCAAAGCCCTTGCACATGCTGCGGAACTTTTAAACCTTGTGCAAAACAAAGAAAATTATGCAAAACTTAGAGCTAACCTTCACTCATTAGTCGAGCATTCAGTAACTGTAACCTCCTCTTACTCCATTTTACGAACCTAGAAGGTACGAGACGGATTTAAGTTCAACCGCAATCATTCTTAACCGAACGAGGTATCCGAACTAGAAAAAGATCTTGGGCATCTTGGCAATAAATATTTTTCGCCCAATCGGTAACCTTGGGTCTAATCTGCTCACGAGGGCTAGTTCTTATAACAAATGGATTTGGAGGCGCTAAACAAAAAGGTTACATAAACTGGCGTGGGCAAAAAGAAACTGTCGTGTTATTACATGAAAATAAAAGTTATTTTAACTTGCAAGTTATTTTCAGTTACGTGGGAAGCTCAGAACATTGCCAACGTTAATTGAAAATTACTCCTCACAAAGCTTTAGCAATTAAGTTCCGTATGAAGCTTACGGTGGTCAAAGGATGCTTGCCAATCGCTTTATACGGCATCATTTAATTGCTTTTCAGAATCAAAAGCAGTCTGTACTTTACATTCCAAGTCATCCTTGGAAATGAAGCATCCGTAATTTATGTTGTTGATAGATATTGGAAGATGTCGGTTGTCATTTGTATATCTGTGACAGTTTTTACGGATAGTCAAAAGCAAGAAAATCTGACAACGGTCTCACCGGTCTTAGATACCAAGGAGGACCGTGTTACCCAGTAACTGGGTTGTAGAAGTCAGATAGGCACTAACTACATGTAAATAATAAAATATTTTTTTTATTTCCTCAACTACATCTGGTTAGATAGACTTGCAGGCTACCCCAACATAGTTTAAAAAAAGCTATACACATTGATTAGTAGATTTCTGCAAAAGTAAAACACTGAAAACTTTGCCTACCCCAACATATTTATGAGAAGACTCAATGAACGCTGACTCTTAATTTTCTTTGGTCAATTTAATCATAGACACAAACTTAAGGTTTGTGTCCACTAATTAATTTTCCTTATGAACATTGCGTTTCCCTCTCCATGGCAGTGAGAGATACTTAGATAAGGGTCAGATACACTTATGGTCAGTTCTCAGTAAGTAATTGGATGATTTGGTCGTATATACTAATTATATTATAATGCTTCCACTTGAATTTGGCCTTAAGAGGAACAGAGAGAGGATTTTATGTAGGATTTAATGTTTCTATATGGTTAACTCTTTTCCTAAAGCTAGTGAGTAATTTTTGTTATTGAACGTTGACTTTTTCCACTTTTGGTGTTCTAATCTCACCGTGCCATGACATTCTGTCGACTGTCGAGGATTATCAGGTCAGGTAGTTTTGTTAAGAGAATCTTGGTCATTATAGTCCACCATATAAAATGGGGTTGTCGTTGGGCTCTTTCTTAATACAAAAGCATGAAAAAGATAAGCGTTATATTACGAGTATTACGTTAGCTTTTATTTTATAAGAAATATCAAGCTGGAGATAACACAAAACTCAGATTTATACATCTAAAACATTCACACGTTTTCAGTGGTAAAAGATATGTAGTTACTTGAATACAAGTTCTTTCCAGGAAAACTGTCCAACTAATCTTTTCAGATATTCTCCAAAAATGTTTCAGTGGTCTCTGAGTTGCAGCTGTCAGCTTATGAAACTACAGTAAACTTTATATAACTATATTTTTCTGTGTTATCTCGGCGAGCTGCGTAATCCTCGCAAGCAATAGGTACACGGTCTGTTTCAGTTTAATACCACACACCTGATACACGGAGATTAAAGTGAACCGATACGACAAATGAAAGGGAAATTACTACGAGAAAACTTTTGTTGTTTTGCAGGGGTAGAGGATTGTTTATGCTACTCTCTATATAAAGAACCATAGTCTTTATCAGCCTCATAATGTAGGTACGTGAGAATGATTAGAACATTGCTTTAAGTTTCCAATTCCTCGATTTGTACCTAATGATATCACGAATTGTGTACTTTCTTTTAAAGTACTTTAAACTTGAAAGCATTATTTAAAAGACCTCGCTTATGCCTAAAATGTATGCCTTGGCATTGGGACCTAAACGAATGTTTTCAATCTTACTTGGTCTTAGAATCAACCAGTTTGTTTTAAGTCCCTTGGGGAATAGCGATGTAGGTACTCACAGGGTTATGTAATCAACACCGAAAAGGATCTAAATCAAAAGCTGCCATAACCCGAATTTCCGGGGAAATCAGCGAGGCCAGAGTTTTTGTCAAACGAGTGCGGCCTTCCAAACTAAACCTATAAATTCTTATTACTTTCGCGTCACGTTATGTTCCGAAAAAGCTTCTAGGTAGCTTAAAACGAATGTTTATGTACTTACGTAATTTATTTGCCTACTCTTACTGCGTCGGTTGGGTTGGATTCTCGGGTAAGGTAAGATCATCATCTGCCTAGTCTTCTCAACTATAGCGCTAGGCCTTCGAGATAGCAAGACTTTGTTTTCAGGTCGTGAGCAAGATATTAAGGTATTTCTAAATATCTTAGTAGCAGCCTGGATTACAATATATCCCAAGAAAACGTTTTTATTATTGATAGGCTCACGTCTGACCACACTGGTCAGTGTAGCAGTCAGTAAAGTAAGTAAAAGATTCACTCTTGACTAAAATACCCCAAGGTTGTAGCTATACACAGCCTCAGCAGGGAGCTGTACTCCTTAGGTGTACTCAATGAAAGTAAAATGTTGTAGGAAGACACAAAGGTAGTAAATATTCAAACTAGAACTTAGTTTTTCCTACAAAGATTGGATTTCGTCCTCGAAGAGTCACACATTCCTCGAATCTTTATGAGAAACTTGGTGAGAACGACTTTACGACTTTTCCTTCGGATAGTAAAATATAACCTTGATTCGAAGGTGGGTGTGGTTGATCGTAGTGAGCATAAGTTCGTTTGACTTTATCGGATATCAAAGAATCTACATAAAGTTTTTTTTCTATTTAATAATTCTTTCTAATTTTTACCAGAATGTTTGCAGCTTTAAGCTACAACAATCCACTGCTAAGTTCTATAAACTAGCAATCAAGCAATCATTTTCATAATCAGCCAACTTGTTTAGGGAATTGGTGATTAAATAATCTCAAATGGAGCTTCCTTAAGATAATCAGGAAAGGACTTAATAGTCGACTAGATCCGTTTATTTGAACAAGAAATCACCTTTCTCCAACCCATGTTAACCAATATTCACGAACCAAATTGAACAAAAGTAAATTCTAGGTATAATATTTCATTTGAACCCGGCCTAATGTTCGATTAGCATGTTATAAAACATTATAGCGGCCATTAAAACCCTGCATTGTAACTGTAGTCGCTTTAAGTTGCATAATGTTGACGATTTGATAAAGTTTTCGTTTGACTTTAAGCGAAAATAAAGTTGAGATATCAATACAACTGGATCGTTTATGTATTGTACTCGCTGTTGTATTTTTCAATCCATAGATAGCAAAGAATGCCCAAGGATCTTGTGTTATTTTTTTTTTAGAAGTTAGTAAAAGAACCGTGCAGCGTAAATCATATCATATTTTAAACTTCATCAAAGGAAGCGCATCTTATTTTCTTTAAAGGTCTTTAAAACAATAGATAGAAGTCAACTGTCAACAAAAAATCAGGACCCTATTAATTCATAAAATACTAACTTTATATTCAAGTGGGCACCTCTAGTCTACCACCATAACTTCCTCCCCGTTCGATGTCCTTGCAAAACATCCCTTTCCATAAACTAATCCCTCTCCGTCAATTCATAAACCTACCCAACTCATTAATCTGTAGGTACCAACTACCCGTTCATTGATATCCCCGAAGAAGTACCTACAAAAGACTCGAGGAAAATATCCTTTACATAATCAGGCGTTACTGATAGAGATCGTACTTTTCTTATTAATGTTGCTTCTTTAATCTACGCATGCTTAATATGACAACGTTTGCGCACTGGCGCAAATTAATTCAGAATAACGAAAATCTGAGACGTGGAGGAAGAAACCCTTGTTTGAAAGCTGAAAAAACCATATAAGTAGACCTTGCTAGTTGAAAATTTCTAGTCATAAATAAAATGGTAAACAAGGAAGGTAGCCTTCCATATACTACGGCTGTGAACTTTTCGTTCCTATGAAATCTATAAAAAAGTTGGTTGACGTACTGTTTAATACATAACCATAAGTCAAAAAAGAATCCTAAAATAAATATTAGTTTTTCACACATCAAAGTACAATATACAGCTTTTATCCTCAAATGAGAATATAAAAGTATTGTGTAATTTTTCAAACTCAAGACAAAGCTTTGAAAAAGTAGAAATAAAGAACAGCGTAGCTAATAGCTACGCTTGTGTAGCAGTGTAGCTACGTCTACGAGCGTGCTACGAAGCACATAATATGTAGCACGGAGCTCGTAGCTCGTAGCCGCAACCGTAGCAAAACTCGTAGCAAATCTGACTACTATTAAAAGTTAATGACTGGTTAATTTTAGCTGGATAACAAGTGAAGTAAACTGTAATATCGAAGGGTGAATGAAACGCAAGTTATTCCTTTACGTAACCAGCAGTGCAAAGTCTAAAACATTGGCCTGAACCTTTTAACCTTATTTAAAGACTGAGTTCTTTATAAAACTAAATATTTATGGACAACTTCGATTCCAAGTATATTAAACTCCATTATAAGCATTATGTGAAATCGAATGATTGTTATTGGAACCACGAGCGGTTTGCGTCAAAAGTCTATCGATCTATCGAGCTGTCAATAACACATCGAGGAACAACAAGCGTTCCCGTACGAAGCCAACCTCACTCCGGCCGGGGAAGACGCAGGTGACGTATCCTGTCAGCAGCCTAGCTTCCGAGGGGCTTAAGGCTGTCATTTAGGATGTAAATAATGATGACAACTGTAAATAGGTTAAGTATAAGGGACAATCGATAGCAGAGCAGGCTAGTGTAAGCAGGCAGGTTGGCAGCGGTGGCGGTGGCGGCAGCGGCCGGCGGCTGTCGCAGCCAGCGCGGCGTCCTTGCGGCGTAATGCGCGCCGTCACGCGACCAGGTCGATACGCCGCTCGCAGCCTCCGCGTCAATTATTCAGCACGCGACCGCAACCGCCACCACCACGCGCGGACAAAGGGCGAGCGCGCGCACTGCGGCGACACCTACCAGCACCGGCGGCCCGCGCCCGCCTCCTCGAGTCAGCGCGCGACGAGATCAGCCACACTCACAGAGAGCACTCCAACAGAAATCCTCGGTAAGGTGTCACGGTGCGGAGCTGGTCGCGCGTTACGTAAAGGGCGCGACGTTGCGCGTATCGGCGCGGGTGGCGCGCTCGCGGCGGGCGCTCGTGGCGGGGTCGCGCGCGGAGTGCCGCTACACAGTTATGCAACGCGCCGCCACCGTCGCCCGGACTGGGAAAATCGAAGGCGAGGGGCGCGGGATGCGCGCGCACCCGCATCGATAGCGCGCGCCGCACACCCCCACCCCCGCGCCCCGCACCCACCGGCCCGCGCCCGCAGCGCCTCCCTCGCACGACCACCGCCATCCGCAATTGACATTACACCGGAGACACCAGTCATTTCTGGACGTTACGCAGATACTCCGATGAGCTTTCCACGCCGCCGGACGTCGCCGATGGACATCATTATTCAGGCTTCGTACAGCGAAAAGTACTTAGTTAATTACGAAAACATCACAAATTGCTTTTTCAGCCGCTGCACTATAGGTACTAAGGTTCAGAATATCTATGTACTGTAAAAAGGAGGACACGGTTTCCAATCTAGATCCTTGAGGCATAAAATAAAGTTTTAAGTGGCGCACATTATGACCAGGTTAAGTAGGACAATCGACTCACATTAGCGGCTAGCCAAGGATCTTTGCACGAGCAATTAAAGTTAGCGCTTCGAGGAAGCCTGGCGCCGAAGGTCATTCGTACGTGACCTGATTATGGAGTTCCATGGCGATCGAACTAGTTGTGTCTGCGCCAACGTTTTGTCCTAGAATTGAAAGTTCAGAACAAAGAAACATTACCATAATATTCTCGTGAATATGTTAACTTTGTGCTAACTTGGACTCCTGTTACTATGAGCGGGAATAATCCGGTGATATCCTCTAAAGAGAAAGGCTGACATATACATATAGTATGTGGAGATATGGCTATGGATGTAAATGGCACAGCTGCCTGTATATCATTCATGCTATCGGAGTGGCGAGTACTAAATATAGTTATCTCCGCGAGACGGGGCGGCGCAGCTCCATCGGCATTGTGGTCGCAGATCAAGTATACAATTTCATGAATGGCTTCACTCCGCCCGTAAATAGGACAATTGTAAATAAACGTGTCACTGGTAGCAATTAAATGCGGAGCGAAATTAACTTTCACATTTGTTTAATTGGGTGAAAATGGCACAACAACACCTATGTTTGTATAGGTTTGCGGAAAGGTCGAAACTAAACGTACCTACGTACCCCATACAAAGAAAAATATTTATTAAAATTCGAATGATACGAGGTGAGCTGTCAATCCATACAATCAAGATGTCAAGTGATCTCGGAGTGAGCTGTCATTCCATCTTGATTATATGGATTGACAGCTCACCTCGTGGTCACTTCTCCCAAGCCTTCACTTCGACATGTTTACAGAATCGACCGGCTGAATCGACCGGCTGAATCGACCGGCTGAATCGACCGGCTGAATCGACCGGCAGTTTTTGACATAAAAGGCACTCACTAACTTTTGTTGACAGAACCTGGTATCCACTGGAACCTGGTAGGTGATAAAAATAATGAGGGAAATTGAATAAAACCCTAATAATCCACTAGTTTACTATTTGCGTAGTTTTAACTAAAGCATTTTATATCAGGCCAGGTTCCGGCCTAACGCACGTAGTGTGTATATTACACGAAACATTTCAAGCTGTTTTTACCCCCCTCATAACTTTGCTTGTAATAATCACAACTTGATGATGATGGGAGATCATTTATTACTATCACCTATTTGAAGATTACTGTAAAGTTTCAAAATATTAGGTTAAACCGTCGAGGTAATACAGAGGACCAAAACTACTGACTCACTGACTCATCAAAATTATGGGGCACTTCCAGTCATGCTTAGAAACTTCAAATTTCATGTTTTTCGACAACGTCGATTTTACAATCAATTTAATAAAGAAAAAAACTTGCTAATATTCGAATATAGTTAATTTATTTTAGTTAGTACTAAAAAGTAATAGGGTCACATTTTTAAGAAAACGATTTTTCGAGTGTTTCATAATTTTTCGGTCGGTCAGGAAAGATCCAAGCTCTCTTTTCACTGGTATTCTCAAAGGTAACATTTTAGACTCATGGACAATTCTGCAGTTGTGTAGAACTGCAGAATTATCCATCTCACTACTTTTATAGGCCCAATTTTTGGGGATTGGCACTTGGCTCAGAGTTCCAGAAACCTCTATATCTTTCGTAGACTTTTGACAGCATTAAACATAGAGCCATATTTTCAACCCTAAGAAGCCAACACATAGAGGAAACTTATATAGAGCTCTTAAAAAATATTTAGGTATAGCAATAGCACAGCTAACGTCACACTAGATTGTGTTGGAACATCATTCAAAATCGACAAAGGGGTAAAACCGTGCAATCCGTTGTCTCCTAAAATGTTTACTAGCACCCTCGAGGTGGTATACAAGAAACGTGCAGATGAGAACGTGCTTGGGCAACGTGTGGCATTCCGATCGATGGTAAAATGCTATCATACCTTCGTTTTGCGGATGACATTGTTCTTTTTGCTTCCACGGCAGATCAACTTCAACAAATGCTCCAAGATCTGAGTACGGCAAGCCTTGAGGTTGGACTGATGATGAATCGGTCAAAGACTAGTCATGACCAATGCCCCTAAATATGGGTTCGGGGTCGATGGGCAGGAAATACACTATATCGACGAATATGTATACCTGGGACAGCTAGTTTCCTTCCACAACAGACAGGACAAAAGATCAACCGTCGAGTCGAGAATGCCTGGAGGAGCTACTGGTCCATGAAGGCGCTGATGAAGGGTGACCTTCCTATCTCACTGAAGCGCAAGCTCGTCAACATGTGTACCCTGCCTTATTTTTTTTTTTGAACGGGGGGAAATCCTTATGGATGCGGGCGGAGGGGTCTGTCATACTCTTACTGACTAAAACCACCCCGGTGTTTTATCTCCCACGTAGTGGAAATTATATTTTTTTCCTACTACTTCGCTTGTTTGTTCTTTTTTTTTCGCGGGAACGTATGCGACTTCCGTAATCCCCAGCTGGTGCCGGCCCACCTCTGCAGGCCACCACGGGTCAGTGGGGGGAGTGAAGTGTTTGACTGCCCTCGCGACGTCAAAGAGGGGCGCACGGAAACACCACGAGCCGCCACCTTGGGTCCGGATGAATGAATGGGGGCGACGGACATCCCCAAGCCCGCCGACCCTGGACTCAGTTAGGGGGACCGAAGGGGGCCCCTCCTCCGACGCCCGATGCGCCTGCTGCGGGCCGGGAGAGGAGTCGCGTTTTCCCTCTCCCTTTCTGCAGCCTCCTGCGCGATAACTGTTTCGCAGAAGGAGACCACCGCGTCCCAGGACTCCTCGCCGCCGACCATAGAAAAGACTACGGCCGGCAGCGAGAGGTCTATGCCTACCACAGAGACAAGGGCACGGCGCGGCTCGTATGCCGCGTAGCTAGCGTAGCGTAGCATCAATTTCACCGATCGAATCCACAACACAATAATACGATCTACGACAGGCATCGCCGACGTTGGCGTTGGTAACAAGTCTGCGAGGCTAAAGTGGGATTGGGCGGGTCACACTTACAGGATGCATCAAGACCGATGGGCCAGGATCGTCAGGCAGTGGGTGCTTGAGGATGGGCGGCGTTGCCGAGGTAGCGGATTGGCCGGAGATGGCAAAACACAAAGGGTATTGGAAAGCAATGGGGGAGACCTTTGCCCAGCAGTGGGACAATATAGATTAGGGAAAAATAAAAAAAAAGCCAAGGGCGAGTCGGACTCTCACATGAAGGTTTCCGATTCACAAACCGAAAAACTAACGTTTGTTGTATCGGAGCCCCAATTAAATATTTATTTTATTCTGTTTTTCAAACAACTAAGGAGTGAAATGGTCTGCGAGAGTATGTTTGCTGATAGGTACAACAAAGGGGTCTTAAAGTGTACAGATTACTTTTAGGCAAGCATGATCCATCACATCATGCTTACCATCAGGTGAGACAGTGGTCAAATGCGAGCCTATAAATAATAATAACGAGTGCGAGTTGGACTTGCGCACGAAGGGTTCCGTACCATTATCTATAAAAACATGTCTGTTGTATGGGAGCCACTTTGAACATTTATTTTATTCTGTTTTATTGTGTTATTATAGCGGCAACAGAAATACATCATCTGTGAAAATTCCAACCGTCTAGCTATCACGGTTCATAAGATACAGCCTGGTGACAGACAGACAGACAGACGGACAGTGGAGTCTTAGTAATTGGGTCCCGTTTTTACCCTTTTGATACGGAATCCTAAAGAGGATGACAAGACCAACATTATACCCGACTCACAAGGACCAACAATTGTCTTTTAAATTTACTCTACTTTAGCATGAAAACTGGGATTAAAGTTCAGTTGGTGACAAGATCTTCAAATTCTTAATTCAGAAACCGAGTTCCTTTTATTTATTACCTCTGAGAAATACTGATTGGGTTTAGGTACCTACTTCAAGTAGGTAAGTACCTATCTGTTAGTAGTGTGTAGTAAGTGAAATAAAATCCGCACCGCTAATGGTACAATAATTATATAAAAACTATATGCAGCACACAATCTGCATAAAGTTTTCGAGTCATTGCGTATAAATTGGTCGAGATATTAAAACGCGTGGCCAGTGCCTACCAACGCCATCTGTTATCAACGACTGGTAGTAACTTTGAGCGTACTGAGCTGGTCTTGTCCCTACATCTGTGGACAAACGACACAAAGAAAACTACAAAGAGGTAGTTAACGACTGTTATAGTAACTCGCATCACCGACGGTGTCGTTGGCATTTGTTTAGCCTTCGAAGTTCATTGACATCCTTCAATAGTAGGTATTAAATTAAGAACTAAAATTCCTACGAGTTCAAAGATGCCTAGCCTATTTTTGATATGCTTTACCGTTCAGCAAACATACTTAGTACTAATAATACACGAATATTAGACGAAAGTACATTTAAACAAAAATTACATTGTCCGAAAAACCCGTCTTTATTTTATCCATAACAAAAATTCAGTAATTCGCTGACATAACAAGCTACACACTAGATTTGCTCAAGAATTTTTAATTCTTCACAATATTGTTTATGAAATCAATCAGTATATTAACTAGGTACTACTTTTACTAACACTATGGATTTTTGTGTCCGAATTAAAGCATTTTTATTTATTTATAAATTGTAGGTACTGAGTACAAAACATTCATATATCAACAATCATAATAATTCATGATATTGTTACACACGCAACCTTGCTGGTGTCCTTAACGTACCTAGGTATTTCCAACTGAGATTCATAAATATTAATATCATAGTTTAGAACTAATCAGTTGTACGTTTAAAAAACATAAAATGTACCTTTCAATAGATTTTTTAACAATAACATATACTTATACAAGCAGCCTTGGTCTATAATATCTAACGGACTTCATATACAAAGCAGACGCGCGGACAGGGCGCTATGACGAAAATGTACGGCGTCTGTCCGCACGCCCGCGACGACGCTTCGTTTCTTTGACGCCATACCTAAGTACATAAATTTTATCTTGTCAGCGCCCTGGCCGCGCGCCCTGTCCGCTTTGTATGTCAAGTCCCTAATGTAGAGTTTTGACTGACCTCACCTATTCAAATGACATGTATGAACCATCCCATATCAGTGGTACCAAATAGAGATCGAGAGAAAACTTTTACTAAACATTAATCAAAGATGCGTCATTCAGGAATCAGTGTACACAACAGATCTACTTCTGTATCAAATATAGTAAAATCCGTTTATTGACATTGAAGGGAAGTGACTGACACGTAATACAAAGCAGTCTTAGAAAATAATCATGTTCCTGTTTTTGTTAGGTATTCAGTTTACTAGAGAGATACACTATAAATTGTATGTATGTATCTATTATAATAATAAATCTATTAAAAAACGAGAAATCATTCAGAACAAAACCGTAGGTATCACGTCGCTCACTATAACCGGATATAATCCTAATATATAAAATTCTTCCATTACTGACTTGACTGAGTGACTGAGTGACTGACAGACAACGCACAGCCTAAACGACTGGTCGTAGAAAGCTGTAATTTGGCTTGTAGGTTTCTTGGGGAGTGTAGGGGAGCACTAAGAGAAAATTTCCCGAAATTCTTACGCGAACAGGAAAAAACGGGATATGCGCGAACGATGTCTCGGGCAAAAGCTAGTTTCTTATAAACAGTCATAGTAAGTAAAACAAGCAAACAAACGACATGACTATAAGCAAACTTTTGAAGTAGGTATAAAGAATTTTAAACTTCGAACTGATATTCCTTCATAATAAGCGGAGTCATGAAATAAAAATACAGTACAGTGAAATCCGTTTCTTGAATAACCTTGAATCTTGAATTATATTAATACCCAGTTTCTGTAAGTAATGAAAATTATACGTGACAGACTGTCAAGCGCATGTGAATTGCTGGAACGATTGATAGTATAAATTGGCAACAGCCAATCGAGACAATTATCATGCTAATTTTAATTCCAGGAACTAAAGGCTAATTAATCTAATCATTTCATACGAAAACAAAAGACGATCATGTCATCTAGTAACCTTTATGAACCATTCTTGTTATTAATAATTTCTCAATAGAAGAAATGTTATAAAACAATTGATTTACAAGAAAAATGGTTTTACCTTTTGAACGCCATTGCCAAATATAGGTAGGTATGTGACAAAAAACAGTTTAGTACTTAATATGTCACAAAAATATGGTGAATTCATAGCTTTTATTTTGCTAGTATTTTGCATCGGGTATGGCCGATGCATTGATCCTCTGGCTTTCAAAAAGGTTAAAGACCTGCTATAGAAGAACCAACCACATAAATACCACAAATCCGTATTATAAAAAGCTAAAGCTGCCCAAAACCATCCAATAACTCATGACTTCAAGTTATAATCAAAGATTAGAATCATAAACCAGATAACAACCCTAAAATACTACTCAATTGTTCTTCTAACTTCTGTTTTCCATCAGTATTGTCTATAACAAGATCCCATTCAGTGTAATCATCCAAACCACACTCAGAAACTCCATCATCAACTCCGGACTTAAACTGAAAACCTCTTTTTATTCTAGTTTCTTCATCTGCTACTATCCGGATAGTTCTGTTTAAGTTGCCATATTTTTCTTTAAACCATTGTATGTCTGTTTTTCTTCTGATGTCACTCACAATCCATACGGGTTTCTCTGCAGCTGGAATTGAAAGAAAAAAGTATTGATTTTATTTACTGTTATAAATAAAAGAATGAACTACAAAATTCTATTTTAAATTTTATTTTTATTTGTTGTAAACCTATCACAGTGTAGTCTTTTTAACCGAAAGGTTGACTGTTAGAGAATGCCTTGATGCATTAAGTCTGCCCATGTACCACTATTGTACATTAAGTTTAAATAAATAAATAAAACTACAACTGTTTCTATTTACCTTTATATATAAAAGAATTTTATTGAGATTTATTTATAGTTTTACCAAGGACACAACATTGTGGTCAGTATTATAAAATAGATAATTCAATTGTATCACAAGACTGTTTTTATTATGATTATGATGTGTATTGAAAATGACATTGATGTAATTTCATGATATTATTATGCATGTACTAGAAATATTTGGACGACTGATAAGTCGAATATAGAAAGACTAAAATTATATTACCATGTTATTGTAAGTACTGTTACGCGCCAGAATTAATGTCGGGTACATTAAGTTACTACTAGCGCCATCTAGTATCGAGTAGCAGAACTAGTAGAGTCAAGTACCTTCTAGACATTTCTTTGCCAGAACATTCTACACTTCTCGGTATCTAGTCAGTCGGCAGCGGTAGTTACGAGTACTTTCCAGATGTTTCGAGAATGGAAGTTTCTAGAATAAACTGACCTATAAAAGGAGCGCGTATTCCGCGACCGGGTCAGTATTGGATTAGCGATACAAGCGAATACTTCGGAAGCGATCTTCAAGTGCGATTAAAGTGATCAGTGGTGAAGTTGTGTTCTATAATTAGTGAGTTTAAAGTTGTAATTAGTGTTTTTAAATTAAAGTGTCATTTTGGTTATTTAATCGGCTGTTTTTATTGTCACGAACCCCAAGCTCGTAACAATTGGTGTCAGAAGTGGGATATTTAAATCATGCCGATTCTACCAAAGGACGACACGGAGGGTATCCGTACCCGGAGTCAACGCCAGCAGGAGACGGACCATAGGCGTTTTGGAGGTACAACGCCGCAGACGTCGGAGGGCCAGTTGCCGATCATGGAGGCCGGTCCGTCCACAGGAGCTCCAGCATCTGCAGCACCAGACTTTGCTGCACTGATGATGATGCTGCAGGAGCAGGCCCGCCGACAAGAGGAACAGGCCCGCCGACAAGAGGAACAGGCCCGCCGGCAAGAGGAACAGGCCCGTCGGCTGGAAGAACAGCTGCAGCGAGACAAGGAGGAACAGGCTCGCCGACAGGAGGAACAGGCTCGCCGACAGGAGGAACAGGCTCGCCGACAGGAGGAACAGGCTCGCCGACAGGAGGAACAGGCTCGCCGACAGGAGGAACAGGCCCGTCGGTTGGAAGAACAGCTCCAGCGTGATAAGGAGGAGCAGGCGCGCCGCCAGGAAGAACAGATGTTCGTTATGAAGGATCTACACGCTACTTTCGGCAAAGAAATAAGTGTTGTAAAAGATAAGGTGGTCCAGCATGAGAACCGCCTGGCGGAAGCCGAAACACGAATCGACCAAATGAATGATCGAGTTGACAACGTGATTGCTGACGTGAAGAAAACGCTGGACAACCTTAAAGTAGGGGATGGAATTGCCACTTACGTAGCTTCTACACCTTCGCTACGTGGATTCAAAATGCCACCGTTCGATGGGACATCTTCCTGGTCGGCCTACAAAATACAGTTTGAGGCTGTTATGAAGGCGAATGGGTGGACTAAAGATCAGGCCATTACTGCTCTCACCCTCAGCCTGCGCGACCAGGCCTTAACTGTCCTGGAAGCTCTCGGTAAAAAAGTGACGTACGAACAACTCCTTGAGGCGTTGGAAGCTAGGTATGGCGACGCTCATCTGGAACATGTGTTTCGTGCGCAGCTCAAGGATCGCGTGCAACGCAGCAGTGAAAACCTGCAGCAGTGGGCCCTCGAAGTGGAGAAGCTGGTACGAAAAGCATACCAGTCCGTACCTGCGCTCATTGAAGGGAACCTGGTGCAGGCATTCATCGATGGCATCCGCGACCTTGAAGTTAGAGCTGCTGTGAGGCTCGGGCACCACGGGACGCTAAAGGACGCCTTGGCTCATGCACTGGAGGTGGAAGCTGTGCGACAGGATCATCGTTCCCATCGCGTCAGGGAGGTTGCAGCGCCTACAGTTCGCGACCGTTTAAAAGGATACAGCCCTAGGTGCTACGGCTGTGGGGAAAGGGGCAACCTTCGATCCAGTTGCCCTAAGCGGACTGCAGAAAGGGAAGGTAGCCAATCTCCAGTGGGTAGGGCGGCTAACAGCACCGCCCAGCAACAGCAGGGAAACGAGTGAAAGCCAGGACTGCGGGGCGGGTGCTGGCTGATGTTCAAAGAGCCCCAAGGATTTCGATCTCACAAACCCGTGACGGGAATAGCCTAATCATCAAAGGCGAGGTCAACGGAATGCCTTGTAAGCTGACTATAGACACTGGAGCTTCTCGCACGGTTGTCAGTTCCCAACTTGTAAGTCGGTTCCCTGGGGACTCCGTACACAACCGAGACCGCATAAATTTGGTAACAGCCACTGGTCAGCGTATACCCGTCCGAGGAGAGAGAGAGATGGAGTTGAAGCTAGGCAACGGAATCTACCTGCATAATGTTGTCGTGGCTGATATAATGGACGATTGCATCCTGGGCTTAGACTTTATGAGGAAGAATTGTTGTGAGATCGACGTTAATCAAGGAGTTATGAAATGTGGACAAGAAGAACCTTTCATGGAAGGGGCGTTACCAGGAAATGTCTACAGCCTAAAGAAGATTGTTCTTCCTCCGAGATCGGAAACGATTGTGCCGGTTAGTCTTCCTCGGAATCCTGGGCAGAATCATCGTTGTGTACTCGTAGAAAAGGTAGACAATGACCTTCCATGGAAAGTGGCACGAACTTTGGTCAGAGCCACCGACATTTCAGGGGTACGTGTGCTGAACCTTAGTGATAAGGAACAGATGATAGAAAAAGGCACTCTGATTGGTACTTGCGAGGAAGTGGATTGGTTGCGTCGATGCCAATATCTTTCGACCGGGACCCTCAGCAAGGACGCACAAACGAAAGTGACCACACTTTTAGACGACTGTCGCAGCGCTATGTCTCAAAATGAATTGGTCAAGGCAAAGAAGATGTTACAGAAGTACGCCAGTGTTTTCTCTTCAAACGATGGTGACATCGGAAAGACTGGCTTAGTTCAACACAAAATAAACACAGGAGAAGAATTGCCTATCCGTCAGCGACCAAGAAGATTGCCGGTAGCACGTGATAAGGAAGTGGAAACCATGATTGAAGGAATGGTGAAGGATGGTGTTATAGAACCTTCATCCAGTCCATGGTGTTCACCAGTAGTGCTGGTAAGAAAGAAGGATGGCAGCATGCGGTTTTGTGTTGACTATCGTCGTCTAAACGACGTCACGAAGAAGGACAGCTATACTTTGCCAAGAATTGATGACACGCTGGACATGCTTACTGGAGTGAAATGGTTTAGCACGCTAGACCTAAAAAGTGGTTACTGGCAAGTTGAAATCGACCCTAAGGACAAGGAGAAAACTGCATTCTCGACAGGAAAGGGCCTGTGGCAATTTAATGTTATGCCGTTTGGATTATGCAACGCTCCGGCAACGTTTGAAAGATTGATGGAACTTGTACTAACCGGGTTAATTGGCGATGCCTGTTTGGTCTACTTGGACGACATCATCATTGTAGGCCGTACGTTTGAAGAACATCTCCAAAATCTGGAACGCGTGCTCATGAAGATCCAGAGTGCAAATCTCAAGTTGAGTCCAAAGAAGTGTTCATTTTTCAAACGTCGAGTCAGCTTTTTAGGATATGTTGTGTCGGAAGAAGGCATCCGCACGGATCCAGAGAAAATTGCCGCTGTCAAAGATTGGCCAATTCCAAAAGACAAGACGCAGGTCAGAGCATTTTTGGGTTTGTGCTCCTATTATCGGCGATTCGTCAAGAACTTTGCGGACATAGCCAAGCCCCTCCACAAACTGACCGAGGAGAAGCGACCTTTCTGCTGGGATGAAAGTTGCGACGTCGCATTCCAGGAGCTAAAGGAACGTCTGTGCAGAACACCTATTTTGGGGTATCCTAATACGAACAAGGAATTTATAGTTGACACAGACGCAAGTGATATCGGACTTGGCGGTGTGTTATCTCAACGGAATGGCGATCAAGAGGTTGTGATAGCCTACTTCAGCAAGTCATTGTCGAAACCAGAAAGGAACTATTGTGTCACGAGACGGGAATTGCTAGCTGTGGTAAAGTCATTGCAGCATTTTAGCAAATATCTGCTGGGACGGAAATTCCATTTACGTACAGACCATGCTGCACTCAAATGGCTATTGCAGTTCAAAAATCCAGAAGGACAAGTTGCGAGATGGATTGAACTACTGCAGGAATACGACTTTGTGATTGAACATCGCAGCGGAAGATCTCATGGCAACGCCGACGCATTGTCAAGAAGACCTTGCCCTGAAGACTGCAAGCATTGTACTAGGCAAGAGGGTAAAGAAGTCGTACCTGTGAGGATGCTCAAGACAGACCTCAGCAGCGAGTGGAAGGAAAGCCTACAATGTGCACAGCAGGAAGATTCGGACATCAAGCCGATTCTGGAGTGGATGAAGGCCAGTGCTCCTAAGCCCACGTGGAGTGACGTCTCAGCGATGAGTTCGATCACAAAAAGTTATTGGGCCCAATGGGACAGCTTAGTGATTCAGGATGGAGTCCTGTGCCGTAAATGGGAAAATGCTCGGGGAGACAGCTGTCATTTGCGAATGGTTGTCCCTAAAGCAAAAGTACCGAATGTCCTACAGCTGTACCATAATGGTTCTTCAGGAGGCCATATGGGAGTAAAACGGACTCTACTGAAGATAAGAGAACGGTTTTACTGGGTCCACTGTCGTGACGATGTCGAGGACTGGTGTCGCAAATGTACAAGTTGTGCGGCTGTAAAAGGACCTCAGACTCGCAGTAGAGGTGCATTAAAATTGTACAACGTCGGTGCACCATGGGAAAGGATAGCCCTAGATGTTGCGGGACCTTTTCCGGAAAGTGAAAGTGGTAACTAGTATTTCATGGTTGTAATGGATTACTTCACTAAGTGGCCGGAAGTCTTCGCCATTCCAAATCAAGAAGCCTCAACAGTTGCAGATAAACTAGTTCATGAAGTCTTCTGTCGTTTTGGAGTACCCTTGGAGATTCACAGCGATCAAGGAAGGAATTTTGAGTCCCAAATATTCCAGGAAACTTGTCGAGTTATGGGTACTCATAAAACGAGAACAACTTCTTACCACCCACAATCGGATGGAATGGTGGAACGATTTAATCAGACATTGGAGAGATACCTGGCAAAAGTCGTGGAAAACCGGCTACGCGATTGGGACAAGCATATACAACCGTTTTTGCTGTCATACCGAAGTGCTGTTCACGAAAGTACATCGGTGACACCAGCCTTCGCCAACTTCGGAAGAGAATTGCGGCTGCCTGCAGACCTGATCACCGGAATACCACCTGATGCCCCACGCAATATAACCGATTATGCGAATGACTTGCGGAACAAAATGAATGACATTTATGAGCACGTCAGACAATCGGGCCAGCAAATGTCTGAAAAGATGAAAACCCGTTATGACCGTAAAATTAACAATAAAGGGTTCGACGAAGGTTCACTAGTGTGGTTGCACAATCCAGTTCGCAGTAAAGGGAAATCTCCTAAGCTTCAAGCTAAATGGGACGGGCCGTACCGGATTGTGACAAAAATTAACGACGTGACCTACCGTATACAGAAAGGTACAAGAAGTGCTCCTAAGATCGTCCATGTGGATCGACTGGCGCGTTATCATGGGACCGATAATGCTCGGGACGAGCATGTCTTAGGAGGGGGAAGTGTTACGCGCCAGAATTAATGTCGGGTACATTAAGTTACTACTAGCGCCATCTAGTATCGAGTAGCAGAACTAGTAGAGTCAAGTACCTTCTAGACATTTCTTTGCCAGAACATTCTACACTTCTCGGTATCTAGTCAGTCGGCAGCGGTAGTTACGAGTACTTTCCAGATGTTTCGAGAATGGAAGTTTCTAGAATAAACTGACCTATAAAAGGAGCGCGTATTCCGCGACCGGGTCAGTATTGGATTAGCGATATAAGCGAATACTTCGGAAGCGATCTTCAAGTGCGATTAAAGTGATCAGTGGTGAAGTTGTGTTCTATAATTAGTGAGTTTAAAGTTGTAATTAGTGTTTTTAAATTAAAGTGTCATTTTGGTTATTTAATCGGCTGTTTTTATTGTCACGAACCCCAAGCTCGTAACAGTACCTATATTCTGGCCAATAAATAAATTTCATTTCATTTCACATTACGCTGGACCTAGATGGTTTAAATGTTTATTTTTTATTACTATTTACAGGCTCGCATTTGACCACTGTCTCACCCAAAGACATTAAATTTATTCTCTTTGGTCTCACCTGATGGTGAGTATGAATGATTGATTGACCATGGATCATGCTTGCCTAAAAGTAGGTAATCTATTTATTTATTTATTACCTTAAGACTCCTCATTGTAGCTTTCAGCAATCACAGACACTGGCAGGCCATTTCACTTCTTAGTTGTATGCACAATGGAAGTATTCCGTAAACGTTTTTTTTGCATTTGGGTGGGATGCCCACCATGTATCAGTGCTGCATCATCATATGCTTTGAAGTTAAGTTTCCTATAGTTTTCTGACATCAAAAAACTATAGCAACATTTTGAATATCTTACCATCTTGACAAGCTATCCTACAGAAATATCCATAATCTTGAGTTCTCATCTCATCACTCCAGTTGATCATATCTAGCCGGTATTGTTCCTTGTACTCACTGTCACCTAGCAACTCATTGAGATTCAAATTCTTCTCCTTGGCCCAGTGACTTTTTATGGGCTGAGATATTTTTAATACTTCACATCTGTCTGTTAGCCTGAAATAATATTTAATTTGAATAAATCTTTGAACACATATTATTACTAAACTGGAACACTGAGTTATATGAGGACCAGAGTAGTTAATTTAATTCAATTTAATCCTTTATTTCAGGCATCTAGGCCCATACAATAAATACATAAACATAAAACAATTATAAATATAAATAAATGATTCCATCTTTACTATATAAGAGTTTGTTTGTTTGTTTGACTGTGCTGTGGAACTACCAGTCAGATTAGATTTTTTTTTTTGTATATGTTTGAAAAATGCTATAGGCTATGCGGGAAAAAAATATGTGTATACAGAGTCGCAGGCAAAAGCTAGTATTACAATAAATTAATCATAAAAATCACCCTGACTGGTGTTGTGCATCTGGTTGCAGAAATGTCGAAACACAACACCCTTTGAGTTCTCAACTCTGGTTTGAGGAACATCTCAAGCTGGGGAATTTGATCCGCACCACAAACAACTTGAAGTTTGTGTTGTGGTGTGACTCCAACTTCTCGACCCTCAAAGTTCAATTGGTTAATGGGAATGCAATATGAGATTGATAAACACACCACTCATGTGTCATGACCAGAGATCGGAATAGGTAGACTATATTTACCTAATGTTCGTGGAAGTAAGTAACATAGAGTGGATAATACATCCTGTAAAATCCCGGAAACATAAATAGAATCATGAAAATTTAAACCCAGGATTATAAATACATGAACTGGACTTGAATATAGTTACAAATTATTGATTTGAAGGATTGTGTGAAAGAAAGCTATTTAATTTAACAGTTTTAGTAGGTATGGAACTCTAAGACATAATAAGATTCTTCAATATAATAATTTTGTTCAAATGTATTTAAAGCGCAATAAGTAATTTGCAATTTCTTAAATCCTAGGATACAATTGTCATGTTTATGATTACGGGATTTTAGAGGAGGTATTATCAACTATACGTTACTTACTTCCACAAACATTAGGTAAATATAGTCCACCTATTCTGATCTCTGGTCATGACCCAAGCTTAAAAAGCTCTAGGTACATGTATCTATGCTCTCAATTAGTATTATGAATCAGTTATGCTAGTTTGATGTTAGTGTATTGACATAAGTTTAAATGAGTCAACAAACATCTGTTTTGAATACCGATGACATATTGACATAAATACATCTACAAGAATCGTTTTCGTATTATGAATTCATTAATCACTATCAAAAGAAAGAATTATACGTAAAGAAGAACCACTTTACTTACAACTTCTGTAAATGCGTGGTTAAGAAGTCCTTGCCGGATTTTCTCTTACCGCTAAATAGTAATATTATTTGCGGCATTTTTGTACGGTTGAAACACAACAAATTTGTACAAATCACTAGCGATAGAGAACAGAGTGCTTCGATTATTAAATAATACAACTTAATTAATAATATAAGTTAATAGGCTAACTTCAACCAAACTAATAAAACCTACTGTTGCAGTTACTTTGCATTTGACTATAAAATGAATCGTTCCACTTTTTCGATAACTTATTAAAATACAAAAGACTAGATGTAAGCAAAATAGCTGTTGTTGCAAAAATTATGGTTCCTAAAAACAAAGAGTAATTTAATAAGGAGTGCTATGTAAATACATCCATTCTATTTTAATGAAAAATTGTCAAAGTCAAAAAGTTTTGACAGCAATTTCCTAGTTCTGAAACACACAGTTTCTCTCACAGAATTTTCCACAAACTAATGTTTTGTAACTGCAATTCCTTACAGTTGGCTTAAAATAGAACCAATTTTTTAAAATGTTGGTAAGTATATAAATCAAGTGTTTATTATTTTACGGTAACAACATTTAAGAAACGATACGAGATCAACGCAGTTGACGATAGAGGGCGCATAATAGAGTGATCTTATTATTTTTCATTGTAAACATTTATTTCCAGTACAGATAAAAAAAGTTATTTGACTCAATAAGCGTGATATAGATATTTATGACAACTGAGAAAACCAAATTATTATGCATTTTATTCTTGAAGAATAAAATGCATGATAATTTGGTTCAACCTTTAAGACGACTTCAATGTTCCACTTTTATGGTTTTATGTTTGTCAGGCATCTGGTTAGAGGTCGTTTTGTTATACCGATAGATGGCAGCTCACATACTCCAAACAGTATTTTGTGATTTCAAAGCAAAAGAAGAAATTATTGAAAACATATTCTAATGCCGTCTGCACTTATACTATATTTTATTACTCTATACTCATAATTATAAGACTATAATTACTTATTAGTCAAAGAATTCTTTATATGGCTACATTATTTACGATATGCAAAACAAGGAAGGAAATCCTGAAATTAGTGTATTTATGTAGGCACATAATATAAATAAAATAAAATAATGTTTTAAGAATTACCTACCTACAATGTTTTATTTTTATCATACATGTGGTAGGTAGGTACTTAGATATTTCTATAAACTAAGTAGGTTAGTACCTATGTAGGTATGTTGAAATTAAAACCTCATCTTACTAAAGATTTGAGAAGTTTAGAGCGGAATTTTACACTCAGAACTGCTTACTGTAACAGAAAATAAAGTACCTAGCTTAGCAGGATATGATCTATCTATGCCTGATGCCTTTATCTCAGACAGACCCCTTGTTAGTGATCATGGCACTTAATAGATCGCCTTTTAATAGTTTCCGTTGTTTAAACTGCGACCTGCTTCGTCCTACATCTATTCCTATTCATATAATTCACAAAAAACCAAAGGGGAGACTGGGGAATAATTACCTACTCAAGCAGCAGGCAGGTAAAAAAAAAAGTTTTCCATAGGTACCATATGTGTTGATTGGAACCTTTTGTAAAGGAATAATACCGTAATCAATTCAACATGCATTACGCGAATAGCTTCCAAGCCTGGTAAAATATTCGAATGTGTCTATGGTGTAACCATCTATCGAACGCATCATCATACAAATATCCGTATCAAGCAAATGAAGTACCTACAACGGCATTCAATAAAAATTATCAATATTGTTCATTACTCAACCGATATCCGTAACTAAGTGAATGAATACCTTCGCTGGCATCTACCTCAACACGTAGGTACCCACCATACTATCGCCCACGCTACGTTATTAAACCTTCCCAACATAACATATAAGTATCTAACTATTAAATAAATTCGTGCCGGCACGAAAAAAATGGCGTTATTTGAATGCCGGCCGATAATTTAAATGTAGCAACAACCGCTTTTAGCTTACAACCTTAATTGACTTAAAAATGCTTATCAATATGACGTATCAACAAAAACTTTTGATCCCATAACTTTTTCTCCAAATTGTACTTTAGTGGTGTGACATAAAAGCCAATGTTAAAAGTCAGTGGCCCGGACTTGCACTGTTTCGGAACAAGGGTAAAGTTGGAAGCACGATGCACGCTCACGACTTTCTGAACAACTCCGGACATGACATTCCACGTTTCGCTGTAGATTAGAACGGGACGGATAGCGACCTACCCGCTGAAAAAAACGAGACAAGCGACCACCGAGCAGTCCACGTGGACTGCTTAATATCAACACAGGAGCAACGACCAATAGAAAACGGTACCGCTAATGTATTTCTCACCTCCGCACTCACACCAAGGACAGCTGCCATTTTTACATTATTCATACGATTCTGAACTTTCGTTGGTTGAGTTACGGTTGTAAATCTGGTGCAGTGGTGAAGGCGTATTCCATTTACGAAATGACTTATAAAAATGCGATGTTATGATTTTGGCTCATATTGCGAGGGTGTAGGGTACATTGTCGTGTTTGGAGTGTTCTGCGGTTCTTGAATTTAAAACGATTCCCAAGAACACGGGCGCAAGTTGGTGAAGGTTGGAGGAGGCCGCGGTGCAAACTGCATCGTCACAGCGCCCCCCGGCCCACCCCGGAGCTCTCCCGCCTTTATTGTAGTTGAGTGTGTGGCGCTGTGTGTGTACGTCTGCTCAGAGTCAACTGTTGTGCTGAGGCACGACGTTTTCATAGCGCTCCGAGAGGTGCATGCAGCCACCAGCCGCTGCACTCACACTCAACGCTCGCAATATTTTGCTGTAGCAATATGCCGTATTTTTATTTTTATAGCATTTGTTTGACCAACTGAACAAAGGATTTGCATGAGGCAATTATAGGTATGGAAAATGTTGCTACCTACCTTGCTTGTTCACATTAAAAGTAACGACTATTTTAATGCACGAACATAAATATTTATTAAAAATAAATTCTAAGCTGGTGGAACCGTGAAACTGCAGAAATAAATATGAAACAGGTACATCCATTTAAGTACATAACAACCAGCCGATACAGGTAGGTATTAATCAAATAAATTTATAAAATGTCGAAATCTTCAAAATAAGTAAGTACCTACCTACCTAACCTACCGAAATTTCTCTCAGATTACCCCCACTCACTCAACTCGGGCAACTTTTTATGAAAAACAAAATAACGAGATTCAAATCAAAAGCCGTTCTTAAAAACAAATCGACTCTTTAAAAGCTCTTTTACGATTACGTTTTTGATTCAATGGAAAGGGGATCTTTTGTCGACGGTACACCCGGAAATATTACGTTCCAAGTGGTTCAGATGTGCCCGCTTCCCCCGACCCCAGTGATGTCTTCACTCGTGCATTGAGCACAAAAATACTTACGAATAGATAATTATGAACTATCAACTACCTAGTAGGTACCTACACACAACACCGAATTAAGAGCATAATTGCCAACTTGTAAGTACCTACCTACCTAAGTAGTTCATAATTATTATTGCATTATCTTCTAGTATACCTAGGTACGTATGAAATAAAACTACTAACTTTCATTTTTCATCCATGTAGATTGCTTTATGGCATTACCTACACGGTTGTAGGTACCTATTAGCTAAACAATTAATTATTCTAAATGTAGCATTACATTTGAATAAATAATTAACATCGATATTAATTACAGTAGTTAGGAGGACGCACATCCTGTCGCTATAAAAGTAATTTAAATAGACACGATGGCTCTCGTCTCTATGGCCAACGTGGTGTATTTTTTTGTCGGCAAAGGCAAATTATTACACGCGTCAATTGGCTCATTCTTATAAATTGATTAAACAGCCGCCCAGAGCAGCGCTGCAGCGCTTCATCACACAAACTCGCTCGCGCGTACTTTTGTCAAGTGAGTTTCTTGAAAGTCTTGAAACACTTCAAACGCCTCGACTAATGGCTACCGACGACGCGATCGACATCGGAAGCTTTTATAAATTATATCTTCGAACTGAGAAAACGATATCACTGTGTTGATAAAGCGTTCACCGCTTTATTTGAGCTAATATTTGATTTATAGACGAAGTTATTAGTCTGGGCCGCCCGCCCCTTCGGGGAAAAAAACTGCAGAAGAACAGTAACTGTTGTCTCAGTCATCTCTGTGTGAATGCTTTTAGTTTTTTTTTATTTTTTATTTCTGGCCCTGTGACTTATGCGAGTTCCAATGGGAGGCAAAAATAAGTAGGTAGGCTGCCGCGATAAGGACAGAGGGAATTAGAGACACAAAAACACTAAGTAGGTAGTCTTACAGTTAGTAGGTATACTAAGGTACCTACCTACTTATAGACACGCTGTTAGAAAGTGCCAGGTAAGATAATTCCAAGTAGGTAAAAAGATTTTACCTATCTCTTTAACCCATTTACTTGAGTGCAAGGCGAGGAGTAAGTAATCTCTAATCATGTAAGTATCCTGAATTGATAGCAGACATGATTATCGATAGGTATCACATCATCCGTCATTCATAACACGCGGCGAGGCGGAGAGCGGCTCAGCCGACACGCCGCACGACACACTCGCATTACTCAACACACAAACAAAAAGGGAATAAATGCTGGAATAAAATACTTTTAATTTCCCCGGGCGCCGCTAATCGGGCCGCGTCGATGGAGGGCGCCAAATCGCCCTTTTTATTTTACTGTATGAACGCAAATCCGGCGGGAAAACGGCGTTAGGCGAGGGGGTGTGCGGGTAGCGGGCGCGGCGGCGGGGGGGTGCGGTCACGCGCTCGGAATTAGCGGTGGGGCCGCCGCGCGCCCCGCACTTGACCCGCGCGAGGTGTCACCGAGCACGTTACCTACCCGCAAAAAATAGGGGGTGAGCCGCACCGCCGAGCCAGGCCGAGCGCTGGGAGGCACCGCACGGATTTTGTTTTTAATTTTTTATGATTTCGTTTCGATAGAACACCGATAGGTACCTACAGGAGTCGATTGGAAAAATAAAACACTCGCAGCGACCTACCCAAAATGTTTTATACATTGTAAGTTTGGAACGCCGCAGCTACGTAGGTACGTATAAGTATACCTAGCGCTCGCCATAAAACTTCCAGCCATGTATCCGGTGGGTGCGAGGGCGGCGCAAGCCACTAATTGACTCACAAACAACCCATAGAGACCGCAAATACTGAGATATTACAGCTCTACTACCAAACAATGACTCACATTGTGTCATTTATCGAACTGTTTTGTAAATTACATTTAAGATTTCCTTCCTTGTACTGATAATGTAGCTAAAATAGGAAGCCGGTCTGCGATCGGTATTAATTAGTGTAGTTACCTGTTTACATTTTGCGGTAAATAACCTACTTTAACTAACTGATAGCAGAATAATTAGGAAAAAAGGAAATAACAAAGTACAAATACTCCATACGGCTATCATCGGTCCTGGATAGGTACCTACGCAGTTATTCAGATTTTTCCCCTTAACATTAACGTTTAGGTTGGTAGTTAACGTAACGGAGACCAAAGCCACAAGTGCTAATAACGCATGATCATTAATGAAGGCATTAAGCAAGTGTACTGGGTATCGTGTGGTATCGTCGTGTAAATAACCTTAGAGTTGATGTTGATAGCACGTGTAGTACATGTCCAGAGTGAGAGGCGCCGCGTCAAGTGCGATCGCTCGCCCACAAGAGATGTCGCTACTCGCTGCTCCAGGGATCGCGCGGTCTTCAGCCGGCAGTAAAAATACGTGCGGGTATTTCCTGTGCCGCGACAGCCTCGGCTGGGGAGAGCGGGGGCGATAAATAACTCAGTTTGCGGCCGGAGGGCGGGGGTGAGGCGGGGGTGTTATTTGTAGGGCTCGCGTGTGAATTATTCGTGGGTTCACGCGCGCTGTTTGCCCGCCGTCTTGTGGAGAGGCGCGCCGAGCCGACCCTCGTTAATGAAATTTCATATCGTTCCCGCGACGCGTTCCATTGTCGCTGACTCGCTGCACATCACTATTGAAACTAGCGGATTGTTACACTTCACTGCTCCTAATGAGTAGGCGTCTGCCTCATTGTTATTTGACAATACGCTGCCTACATTACCTAATAAGTGGGTGGTCTATAACGGTGGTTTACCAACTAGGTAAGACTAATCAGTGTGTTTTGAGTCTAAAACCAACATTAACGAACGTAGTAAGCATCAGCCATCAGGTGATTAATTATATTCGATTACCAATTTAAGTGGCAAAAAGTGCTTGTTAAGCTCGCTGTCCACTGAGGCGTATCGCTATACATTTCGTGTTCGTGCTGATAAGCAATAAAGATTATGTAAAGCAATAAGTGTTTTTCGCCGCGGCTGGGCGTCGGTGTAACGTTATTAGACGACCCTTATTGTGACTCCGCTGGTCCGCGGTTCACTCCCGACCAGCTGTCGCAACGTTTAGAATATTAATAGGTAGCCTTTGGCTTGTAGTTAGCCGCGCTCCGTCCTACCTACCTACCTCGTTGTAACTATCAATTTACCTAATTTAGCCTGCACCGGTCGCGACGAGGATTCTCGGCTATGTGGATAGGTGCTCGTAAATTGTTGTTTATTTAATGAAATGTTGGCTGCTAATCTACGCATCGCAGTCGCGCCATTAACTTGTCTTGAATGTGGAAGATGAGTGGCTCGGGCTTGGGACACTAATGTGTGACTTGATAATTATGTGGCTAGGGTAAGACACTGTTAGCTAAGTACCTACCTAGGTATATTATCTTAGTACAGTGAGTTTTAGCAAATTAGCTGATGTCTTTTGAATGACTTTTGCGTCAATGATTGAGATTTTTTAGAATACAAATCGATGGAATAAAATATACGGTACCTAGGTACCTACTTAAAAGAATAGAGTAGGTATTTGACTAAAAAAATCTAATTAATTCGTCAGATAGATTTCCAAAAAATATTGGACACGTATTTTTTCTTGTACTTATCACATAAACAATCGTAATTTTTTGTTTACGTTTATTCTATCGATTGAAAGTGCGTTGAAAACTCGCGTGACGTCACTTACCAGTACACTTTTTACGGGAAAGTGACGTTACAAGCCCCCACTCCTTATTTTTTGCGTTTTTTTTTAATTAGCTAAAATAAAAAAATACGTAGGTATCCAATATTTTTCGATAATCTAACTGACTGCATCCCTATTGTAAAATTCTATCGAATCATATTCTAAAAAATCTCAACCTTTTACCGATGCAAAGGTGAGTCAGTTAATTGCTATAACTCACTGTAGGTACTACCTTCCTAGGAAACCACAGATTGAATATCAATTGAAGTACCTAGGTAAGTAGGTACTTATGTAGTAAAACTGTAAAACATGACCGAATGTTTCAATATAACAGGAACGTGCTAATTGATCGATGGCATTACATCACACACGGAGGTGTCGCCGTAGGTAATCGTTAACAAGTGTGATAGAGCGGCCAATTGTTTCCATCGTGCGATGAATTATGCTAACATTACACTTTAATTACCTAACTATTGTAATGAACTCGTATCATCTGCCTAACATACTATTATAAAAGTAGGTACCTACCTATAAGTGCTAATAGGTAGGCCTGCTGACGACCCGCGTAACTTCGTCTGCGTCACATATTGCAACATTTTTGATTGATGCTTCGTTCCAATGATCGTAGCGTGATGTTAAGCTCGATAAATGGGCTATCCAACACTAAAAGTATTTTTCAATTCACATCAGTAGGTTGTTTCTAAGATTAGCGCGTTCAACCAAACAAACAAAGAAACTCTTCAGCTTTATAATATGAATAGGTAACTATATATAGGTAAATAGATGGGAAAGTCTGTGTGGTTAGAATTTTGTAAATCAATCACTCCTCGACGGCTGAACAGATTTGGATGAAATACGACACACGTGTAAGATTTTCGAAGAGATTTTGGATGAGTAGGAGAGGATAATTTTAATCCCGGTATATTACGGACGTCGAAATAAATAGGATATAAATAAATAGATAAGTTAGATACTAAGGCTTGATGTTAAGGGAAATTATATACCTAATGGATAAGGTTTAGATTTAAATAAATAAAGACTGTTCATAGCAGGGATTTTATGTATAAGCAATAGTGTAGGGATTGTTTTAATTTATGTTTAATAAAGGAAGATTGTAAGGTGGCACAGAATTCGGTCGTAACACGCTTCGAGCAGGTCTGAACCTGTCTAAACAATAGACAGATGCGCTCGCCTCTGATTGGTCAGCGCTAAAACGACTCGAACTCCGCGCCACCACCCGCGCTCTGATTGGCCGAGGCCTAAGCGCCCACGCTCACTACCTGTGTAAGTAGGAAATAAGATAAAAAGCGGGTGGCTTGCCGCGCTCGGTGTCATTCCGTCATTCGTCACTCAACCGTCAGCAGCAAGCCAGCCCTGGGAAAATAAACAAGATAAAGAAGTTCCGAAGTTTAATTCAAGAAAATACAGTCCACCTCGTCATTTGGTCCTTCGAGCCGGATAGCAGATAGAAGATAGAAAACCGCCGGTCGAAACGAACATCTACAATGAAGACTAGAAGCATTTCGGCCAAGGAAAGTGAATCCGAATCGGGCTACGATAGTCGCCGCCATCTCGCATTCGAAGAGCCGCCTAGGTCGCCGTCGACCATCGCGCCCGCGCTCCCGCGCCCACCGCATGGTGCGCCCGCGGCTGGGACCGATCCCGCCGCCCCCGCGCTCGCGATCGCACACCCCGCCACGCCCGCGGCGGGGAGAGTTGCGCCGACGACGTCCGATGGCGCCCTCGCCGCGCCGGCTCCTCGCGTCCCGACGGGAAGTAGAGCCACCGCGACCGCGACCGCGTACGACTATGGTGAATCGCTCGCCACACCATCCACATCGCGTTACCCGTTGACGCGCGCCGTGTTTCGAACCCAGGAATCAGTGAGAACTATGACAGCTGCGCACGATGTTTCTGTGAGGGATACAGTAAGTACGATAAGGTCCAGAAGATCGTACAGTAGTGACGTGGCAAGAGTGAAGAAGGCAGAATACGAGGCACAGAAGAGAATCGCTGCGATAAGGAACGAGCAATTAGAACTCGAAAAAGCACTCGTCAACAAGCGACTCGAATATGAAGTGTCGACGATTGAGGCAGAGGCAGAGGCTCGTGAAGAAGGCTCCGTGCACATGAGTGAAGACAGGGTGGACGAGTGGCTTCAAAGTGTTGACCGAAGTCGCCCTCCAGTCGCGGATCAACCGCAGAAAGAAGCGCAGTTTCCGCATCCCGCCGCCATGCACGCCGCCCTCGAACCTGCCACTTACGTCGAACCCGCCGCACGTATCGAAGCCGCCGCACCTGCCAGGAATGACCAGAAAAGGCAACGGTCGACCTCGCGTTCGCCTACCAGAGGAGAACGCCGAGTTGGAAGAGGAATAGAACAGTTGGCCGACGCGTTGGAAAAAATGATTCACGTACGCCCGCCGCCGCGACAAGTGACTGAGCTGCCCACGTTCACGGGAGCGGCTACTGAATGGTTGCCATTTAAGGCGGCGTACGACGACTCGTCGAATTTGTGCAAATTCACGACAACAGAAAATTTGGCAAGACTACGCAATTGCATTAAGGGTGAAGCAAGAGAAGCTGTGTCCGCGCTCCTATACTCCGCGTCTGACCCGCAAGTGATCATGAAGACACTAGAACAGTATTACGGGAGACCGGAGATACTCATGAATCGAGTGATGGAAGATTTGAAGAAGTTACCTCGACTCACGGGTGCGGCCAGTGAATTAAATTCGTTCGCAGTGAAACTTCAAAACATAGTGTGCGTGCTTTCCAAGATGGACAATCGTGGGTATATATGGAACCCGATGCTAGTTCGCGAAGTTGTAGAGAAACTGAGCCCGCACATAAAGTCAAGATGGTGCGATTACGCTTCTGAAACTGCGGAATCGTCGCGTGAACCGGAAGTGATATTGTTGTCCAGATTCCTGATGCGGGAGGCTGACCGAGCCATGAAATACGCCTTCACTAGCGCGACGCCCGCACCCGTCCAGAAGAAGGAAATGAGAAGCGCGCCACAATTTAACGCCAAGAAGAAGTCGGGTCGGGAAGTAGTTTACGCGACATCGGGAAAGGAGGAAGAAAGAAAACAAGAGTGTTTGTGTTGTGGCAGTGATCACGAGGTACCGAAATGTGCAAAGTTCCTGAAGATGAGCGTTGATGAAAGATGGGATTGGGCACGTACTGCCAAAGTGTGTTTCAAGTGTGTGACAAGACGCCATCGACGCGAACATTGCCGAGCGAAGCGATGCGGCAGAGGAACCTGCAGCCGCCCACACCACGCGCTGCTGCACAAAGATCGAGAGGAGAGAGAGGCACCGCCAAGTGATAAGCCAGATAAGTCAACTGATACCGAGAACCCACACTCGCAGGAAGCGGTAATGACCGTCTCCGCGTCAAATAATGTGTCGCAACGCGTATTGCTGAAAATGTGTCCCGTGTTATTAAAAGGGCCCGGCGGGCAAATATCGACGTTCGCCCTACTGGACGAAGGCTCAACAATATCGCTCGTCGACGAAGAACTAGTACGTCGTTTGCACATAAGCGGACCGGTCTCTACTTTACGTATCCAGAGCGTGACTTCACAACAACAAGAAGAACAAAGCCAGGAAGTCAAGTTACAGATACGTGGCCAGAGCGGTGAATTCCAAGAACTACGCGCACGAACAATGAAAAACCTGCGACTTCATGGTCAGACGATGGACAGGTTAAAACTCGAAAACTTTCCTCACCTCCAAGACATACAAAGCGACGCATTCTACAGAGAAGCTACACCGATGGTACTGATAGGTGCGGACAACTGGCACCTAATAGTCACGCGAGAGTTACGCATGGGCAAGAAAAATGAGCCTGCAGCATCCTACACTCAGTTAGGATGGGTGATCCACGGGACTGCGCCACGCACCACGCTGAAGGAACAAGAGGGACAAGTCGTGCTACATCTATACGATGTGTCTGCAGCGAGACAGACAGATGACGTACGTCGTATAGAAGAGTTAGTAAAGTCACACTTCAGGATTGATGCCCTAGGAGTTTCTTTGGCCAAGAAGATCAAACCCGAAGATCAGAAGGCAATGAACGTGGTTCAGGGAACACTGAGAAAAGTCGGTGATCACTTCGAAGTCGGGTTACCATGGCGTGATGAAGACGCTTCGATGCCCAACAACTACAGCTGTGCCCTGCGAAGATTAAAGATATTAGAGAAGAAGATGGATTCATCACCAAACTTTGCAGCACAGTATAGCACTCTGGTCAAAAACCTACTCGATAAAGGATACGCCCAGGAGTGCAACGGAACGGAAGAAGGAAGTAAGAAAGTGTGGTACCTGCCGCACTTCCCGGTTGTAAACCCAAATAAACCGGGCAAGATACGTCTAGTGTTTGACGCCGCACATCGATACAGTGGAGTGTGCCTAAACGACTATCTACTAGAAGGACCTGACCTCTTGAAATCGCTGCCAGGAATATTGTTTCGATTCAGAGAGCGTCCAGTAGCCGTCACGGCAGACATACAGGAAATGTTTCTCCAAGTGAAGATAAGAGACCAAGACCAGGCTGCGCAGATGTTTCTCTGGCGAGGTGAGGAACGTACTAAGCCACCGAAGAAATATAAAATGACCTCGATGATCTTCGGAGCCTCGTGTTCACCTTTCATCGCGCACTCAGTACGAGACGCCAACGCAAGACTGTACGCGCAAGAATACCCTAACGCCGTGCAAGCTATAACAACGAGCCACTATATGGATGATTACGTAGACAGCGTGGCAACCGAGGAAGAAGCAATTAAGACAGCGCGTGAAGTCATTAGAGTTCATCAGAACGCCCACTTCAATTTGAGAGGTTGGTGCTCAAATAAACTCAACGTGTTGAAAAGTATTACACCGGAGAAGCTGGCACACGACACAGAAGTAAGATTCGGACAACGAGAACAAAATACGGACAAAACACTAGGCCTACTTTGGCAAACAGGCTCAGACGAGCTAGGCTTTAACACTGGATTGAGTCGGCTGTCACCCGAAGTGAAAACTCGAAACAGAGCGCCGACTAAACGAGAAGCCCTTGGTGCAGTGATGGCAGTCTACGATCCTCTAGGACTCATCAGCCACTTCACAGTCACCGGCAAGATCGTGCTCCAGAACTTGTGGAGACACGGCATCGGATGGGACGAGGCAATCCCAGAACAAGACGCGCAGCACTTTGAGGAATGGATACAAAGTCTGGACGAAGTAACGAAGCTTCGCATCCCAAGGTGCTACGATAAGGGCCCAGACGACCTCATGGACCTGCATATTTTCTGCGACGCTAGCGAACAAGCATACGCAGCTGCAGCCTACTGGAGAATCCAGAAGAAAGACGGAAGAGTGGATGTGAGGCTGGTCGCAGCAAAAGCAAGAGTGGCCCCCCTGAAGCTAGTTACTATCCCACGACTAGAACTACAGGCAGCAGTGATCGGCGCACGACTGGCGGAGACTATAATAAAGGAGCACCGTGACAAGCCCAGAAGCGTGATCTATTGGACAGACTCACAAACCGTCCTACGATGGATCGAAAAAGACGCCGTGAAGTACACACCGTTTGTGGCCCACCGCCTGGGTGAAATCGCGGAGCTAACTGACGCCAGCCAGTGGAGATGGGTACCCACCGATCACAACGTGGCAGATGACGCTACACGCCCTAACTACACCGTACGAATGAAACCCGAAGACAGATGGTTCACCGGTCCCGCGTTCCTGTACAATGACGAAGAGTTCTGGCCAAAGGAGAAATCCAAAGAAGACACTACCGGAGACGAGTCAACGTACGTGATAGTCGAAGAAAAAAGAGAACGAGAACGACCTTCTCACCTGCCAGACATAAATAGATTCTCTTCTTTCGAAAAATTATTACGAGCTACAGCCATGCCATTCCTTTTCAAGGCAAAGTGTTACGATAGGTCCAGCCAAATGACCGTCGACTTGATCGAAAGGGCCGAGAAATTATGGCTGGAACAAGCACAACTGGAAAACTATGCCGATGAAATACAGTTACTTCGAAAAGGAAAGCCGGTACCCAAGTCCAGCAGTCTGTATAAACTGGACCCTTACCTAGAGGATCATATTCTCAAGGTCAGAGGGAGAATCGGACATGCGGCAGTCAAGGAAACGAAGAAAACCCCGGTGATCTTACACGGCAAACATCCGTTCACACGGCTATTGGTAGAACATGCACATCGCAAAGCTGGGCACGCTAATAACGAGCGTGTAATCAATGACTTAAGACAGCGGTATTGGGTCGTCAACCTACGCCCTACAGTGCGAGCCATAGCACAGCGATGCCAGCTCTGTCGAATAAGAAAAGCTACGCCAGTGAAACCAGTTACGGGAAACTTGCCAATGGAAAGAATCATGGAGACGCCGCGGCCCTTCACCCACTGCGGCACCGATTATTTTGGACCGATAACGGTAGTCATCGGAAGAAGACACGAAAAACGATGGGGAGCCCTGTTCACCTGTCTGACTACGAGAGCAGTGCATCTGGAATTAGTGTCGAGCTTATCTACCGACTCGGCGCTAATGGCCATACGAAGAATGGCAGCTCGACGAGGTTGGCCCAGAGTCATGTACTCAGACAATGGTACCAACTTTAGAGGGGCAGACGCCGAACTACGAGCGGCGTACAAAGAGTGGACGAAAGATTTCATTCCATTCGGACTGGAGCAGCGCATGAAATGGAAGTTCATCCCACCAGGAGCGCCGCATATGGGGGGAGCCTGGGAACGACTGGTGCGCTCCGTTAAGGCGGCGCTGGGAGCGACGCTGCACCAAAAAGCGCTAAAAGAAGAAACACTACTGACGCTGCTGACAGAGGCCGAGCACTCCATAAACTCTCGACCTCTAACCCATGTCTCTGTCGATCCCAAGGATCCGGAGGCCCTCACGCCTAACCATTTCTTAATAGGTACCTCCTCGGGCCTTCCCCGTACCGGGCCTTGTGAGGAGGCCAGCCGCAAACAATGGAGAGCTGCCCAGGCGCTCGCCGACCATTTCTGGCGGCGCTGGGTAGACGAGTACCTGCCTACGCTGGTGCCCCGGGGGGCGTCAGACGACCAACGACGACCCCTTCAAGTCGGCAGCTTAGTCGTCATCGTCGACTCCTCACTCCCGAGAGGAACGTGGCCTCGAGGCGTCGTGGAGGCTGTCTACAATGGTCCGGATGGAAAGGTGCGGTCAGCTGACGTCAGAACTACAGCGGGCGTCCTACGACGTCCAGTTACGAAGCTCGCCGTCCTTCACGTAGAAGATTAGGCTACGGTAGCCCTGCGCCGGGGGGAGGATATTACGGACGTCGAAATAAATAGGATATAAATAAATAGATAAGTTAGATACTAAGGCTTGATGTTAAGGGAAATTATATACCTAATGGATAAGGTTTAGATTTAAATAAATAAAGACTGTTCATAGCAGGGATTTTATGTATAAGCAATAGTGTAGGGATTGTTTTAATTTATGTTTAATAAAGGAAGATTGTAAGGTGGCACAGAATTCGGTCGTAACACGCTTCGAGCAGGTCTGAACCTGTCTAAACAATAGACAGATGCGCTCGCCTCTGATTGGTCAGCGCTAAAACGACTCGAACTCCGCGCCACCACCCGCGCTCTGATTGGCCGAGGCCTAAGCGCCCACGCTCACTACCTGTGTAAGTAGGAAATAAGATAAAAAGCGGGTGGCTTGCCGCGCTCGGTGTCATTCCGTCATTCGTCACTCAACCGTCAGCAGCAAGCCAGCCCTGGGAAAATAAACAAGATAAAGAAGTTCCGAAGTTTAATTCAAGAAAATACAGTCCACCTCGTCACGGTAGATACTTAGATTATAAAAAAGTCTGCTTTGACTACAACTTTGTAACAAAGCTTAATCAGAAACATTTTACCTATAATGAGGGAAGTAGCTCAAATATAACGACGATGTAATGAAGTACCACGCGGACAAAGCCGCGAGCAAAAAACTACTTAGTATCTATACAAAAAATAATTCCTAGGTAGGTATTCGTTTTGGCACACAATATCAATAAATAATGAATGATAAAATAATTACGATCTTAACAACCGACATAGTAAAATAATTGCCATGAGGTTCAAGTAATATCATATCATTGCACCTGTTACGGACCCACCTCTACTAAAGAGGAACTGTTATACTTACCTATATGGCGGGTCCACACGACTTTTGTGTCGATACAGTGATACAGATAACAGACTAGTTATGAAGTTTGAATAAAAAATTTCAACGACAGAATGTTTGAGCAGACTTTTTATTAGGGAGTTTGTCGGCGACAAGACCCCATCCACGCTCCTAGGTGCAAGTAGTGGTAGGGACGAACTAGCCACAAACCAATAGGCAACCGTGTTTCTTGTAAATATTCGTAAGGTCTAATTAGAATCTTGTTGTATTAGGTTTTTATTATTTTCTAATTAGTGTAGTAAGGTAAATTTGTATGTAAGAAGTCTTATTAGAGTCCGATAAGTTAGTTTTTTAACAAGTTGAAAGAAAATATTTGCATAACTTTTTGTATCGTAAATAATTACGTAACTTGAAAATGTGCTTTTTTGTTTATGAAGATATTGTTTTGTAATTAGTGTCGAATGAAAGGTCTTGATGTAAAAACACTTTTACAAAAAGAATCAAGTCAATCAGACAAGTAGTTTAGGAAATATAAGGCAAAATGTATAGTGAAAATTTGTTACCTTGGCAATTATTCTAGTTTTTGTTCTAGAAACTTTTATGTTGTAAGGTTTATGACTTTAATTATGGTTTTATTTTATAGAGTAAGGTTTAAGAAATCTAACCATGTATAAATTATAAGGATTTGTTGGAAATTTTAATAAAATAAGGGCTCCAAGGGTTTCGGCTCATAGTAAAATTAAACGCTAAAAAGGGTCAAAATCGCGCGGGCGTCTATAAGGTAACGTCGGCCAGTATAAAAGGCGGGTTGATTTCCGGGTCGACAGGCCCGCTCCCATACAACCCGCCAGCGCTGCGCCTAGCCAGCAGCAGCAACAGCGACCCAAATTGCACGCCTTACCGCCTCGCGCTCTAACGGAAGTAGAGCGCGAGCGCAAGAAGGAATTTACCGCCTGCGCCATAAGACTACTGATGGACCTAATTAAGGCCATCAGGCAAGGACACGACGCAGAGTTGGTGATCCTTGACGGCTTGGCCTCTCTTTTGACGCTCTACCATGGGTAAGCCGTTAAGGATCATCCACTGGAATGCTCGCGGCCTGCGGAGCAAGGTCGCGCCACTCCGCCTCCTCCTAAATGAACAGGAAATCGACGTGGCGCTTATTAGTGAGACGTTCCTGGGACCGGCCGACAAGGTGCATTTCCCGGGATACGTCACCTATAGACAGGACGAGAAATCGGACGCCGGCACTCAGTATCGCGGTCTGGCAATACTGGTGAAGCTGAGAGTCGTCCATCAGCCCACTCCCCCACCGAATCTCAACACGTTCTACGCGCTGGGTGTTCAGCTGCATGTCGCCGGTGAGGACATTGACGTGTATGCGGTGTATATCCCGCCCTCGGCTCCCTTTGACGTGGTAGAGCTGAGGGCGCTGATTATGAGGTCGCCGCACCCAACTGTCCTCGCGGGCGACTTCAACTGTAAGCACCCAGCGTGGAACTCTAGAATTGCCTCGCCCGGGGGTAGACGACTCTTCGCAGACGCGGAGGCCCACGGGTACGAGGTGTCCGGCCCTGAAACCCCGACGCACTATCCGGACGCACAGGGACGTGCGCCGGACGTGCTGGACATCATTGTCCATAGAGGCCTCCATTGCCAGATTGCGCAACAAGTACTGGACGACGAGATGTTGTCGGATCACCAACCTGTTCTCGTCGTCCTGTCCGGAATGCCGACCCGACTCTCGCCTCCAGCGCCACGTCGAAAGACCAACTGGAGCTCCTTCCAGGAAGCGCTGGAGACCACCACACCGACTTGGCCCATGGTCACCGCCGCAGACGTGGACGGCATGGCTAGTGAAGTCACTGCTTGCATCCAACGCGCCTACGATGAGGCGACCCAAACCTTACCGCACTCTCAAGGGCTGCTACGCAGACCTTTGCCACGCCACCTGCGCGAAATGGTCGCCAAGACTAGGCGCCTACGCAAGCGGTGGCTTGCCACGAAATGCCCGTCCATGAAGTTCGACCTGAACCGTCTTGCGGAGAGGACGAGGGCCAAGCTGCAGGAGCATAACGCTGAGAGCTGGGAGTCGTACATAGAGTCGACCGAAGGCGACTGGCCGGCAATACACAGACTTTGCCGGCAAGTCACCAGTACCCCAGCTCCAGTGCGCCCGCTACTACATAGCGACGGGGCGCCCAGGTACACCGCATCAGACCGTGCGGAGATCTTCGCTGACCACCTGGAGCGTCAATTCCAGCCGAACCCGACTGACGAACACGAGCACGTCGCAGCAGTCGAGAGGCACCTTGGAGAGTACTTCGCGTCGCCGATAGCGACCGATGAAGACCCAATCTTCTTCTCGCCTGGCGCAGTTAGACGCGCCATTCTTAAGACCAAACCCAGAAAGGCCCCTGGGGCGGACGGTATCACCAACACAGTGCTGCGCCACCTGCCATTCCGCATGGTAGCGGCCTTGGCGCGCCTGTACACGGGGATACTGCGCACGGGGGCCTTCCCAGACTGCTGGAAAGAGGGGCGCGTCATTATGCTGCCCAAGGCGAGAAAGAACGTGCTGAAGCCGGAGAGCTATCGGCCCATTACGCTCCTGCCCACCATCTCCAAGGTGTTTGAACAACTCCTGCTGCAACACCTGACGCCGCATGTGGTCCCGCGGCCTGAACAGTTCGGGTTCCGCTCGGAACACAGCACGACGCTCCAGCTGTCGAGGGTACTGCACCTTCTTACAGCGTCGCTGAACAAGAAGGAGCACGCAGTCGCAGTACTCCTCGACATGGAGAAAGCTTTTGATCGGGTCTGGCACGCCGGTCTGATCTTTAAAATGTCGCACACCGACGCGCCTCGTCGCGTCATTAAGGTGGTCTCCTCCTTCCTCTCGGGTAGGACCTTCAAGGTGGTGGTCGACGGTGCTCTATCAAGCGCCCGACCGATAGCAGCGGGCGTGCCGCAAGGCAGCTGCGTCTCGCCACTCTGCTACTCATGTTACACCGACGACATCCCTTCGTCGCAGGATTGCACCCTCGCGCTGTATGCTGACGATGCCGCGTACATTTGCTCTTCGCTCAATGCAAGACACGCGGCCGTCAAGATGCAGCGCGTGCTAGATTCGCTTCCCGACTGGCTGTCGAAGTGGCGGTTGTCGGTGAACGTGGGTAAAACGCAGGCGCTGCTCGTCGGGCGCGCGCACCTCCCACCACCCCTCAGACTGCACGGAGCCGACATCGAATGGTCGTCCAAGGTTAAATACCTAGGGATAACCATCGATCGTCGGCTCACCATGGGAAGTCACGTCCGCCAGGTCGCCGCTAAATGTAGAGCGGCGCGCGCTCTACTTCGCCCAGTGCTCTCGTCCCGCCTCCCGCTGCGGGTCAAGCTGGGCGTTTACAAAACGTACATCCGCCCGCTACTCACGTATGCCGCCCCAGCCTGGCTCGCCCTCACGAGCGAGACAAACAAGAGGCTACTCCGCGCGCAGCAAAGCCTCGCGCTGCGGAAGATCGCTGCCGCCCCTCGCTTCGTGAGGAACAGCGTCATCGCACGAGACCTCCGAGTCGAGAGCCTGGACGATTTCTGTGCTCGCCTCGCGTCCACCATGTTCGCGCGTGCCGACGCATCTGCTTGGCCCCACGTCAAGCACATAGCGCCCTGGCACGCGCGGCCACCCGACGCGAGGCGCCTACCACGCGACCTGATCCGGACGTGACGATCCCACTACCCCACCGGACTTGACGCCGAGAGAGTCGTAGACACCGACACGCGACTCTCTCAAACAATGATACTCCACATTCACCACATACTCCCGGCGCGCGCTGTGTGCTAAGTTAATATAGGCATAGCGCGCGTCGAATGCATACACACATGACTCTACATGCATATAACTCACGCGGTGACCGTGCGGCGCGGACGCGCGTGTCATCCGCTGACATGAACGGTGTTACACAACACACAATACCGTTCCAACATACAGAACGGCCCCTTAGTTCGGAGCGTGACCGGCTCGATCTGGAAGCGTGACGGACGGGGGTCAGCATCCTCAGCAGGCGCGCCTTAAAGTCGTCGCCTACGTCGCTGGTCGTCTCTCGCCGGGCCTCCTCCGGGCAACCGGAGGTCTCACCTGGCGGGGACTGACCGCCGTAGGCACGTGAAGATGCGGCACTGCGAGGCGGTGCCGCGGCGCTCCTGCTGAAACACAATAAGACAATTACACTATAGGCACGCAGCGATAGAGACGCGCGTGCCACAGGTTGCGCCTATATGGCAACCCTAATGATGTGCCCGTAGTTACGGGCACAAATAACGATCCTGCGGGATTAAAGGCACAGCCTACGCCCGCCTGCCACGCCCCCTTGCGGGGACGTCGCGAATTACTCCGAGACGGGTCGACAGGCAGTCGCAACACAGCCACCGAAGAGGCAAGATAAGGAAGAAAAAAGGAAGCCGAAACCTGCGGAACAAGAAGAAACCCAGGAAGCTTGTTTTTTATTTTGTTTCCTCCCGGCTGCCCGTCTCTCTCCCGAGGTCCCAGTAGGAAGCACTCTGTACTCGCTTACGCATTCAGGAGTGCGTGGGACGTGCGTCACCAGCACAAGTAAGGAACGTACGTCAACAAACTGGGAGATTGTCCCAGGACGACAGTGCGGGCATTGGACGTGTCCCTGCCGTCCGCAACAGTTGGTCCTTCGAGCCGGATTCCTGCTGGAAGAGTACAGAAGAGTGCAGAAGAGTACAGAAGATACAGAAGAATCAGAAGATCGAGTTCAAGATGCCGGTTACCAGGTCACAGAAGGATGCTCCCTCACGTCCCGGGTCCCGTCCCTCGGAAAGGGACGCGACAGATGGAAGGTCGGGATCAGAAGGGGTCACGTCTGCGTCAGCGTCAGCGTCATCAGGAACAGCAACTACGTCAGATTCGAACACTTCTTCGGGCACTACGACTACAGAGGGCACCACGACGACTGAGACTACGGTTGCGACTGCTACCACGGCGGCGTCCGAGAAGAACGGACAGAAGAATAAAGCCGCACAGAAGGAGACGACTAAGAAGACTCCAGAGGATATCCCGGACAAGGGTGTTCGTGGCTCCGCCACAACCCTTAAGCCAAAGGGGGTCGGTCGTCGCGCCAGGTCCATGAAGACCACGAGTTCCTCAGCCAGAAGACGCGAGCTGGAAGCCAGAGAAGAATTAGCACGCCTGGAGCTGAAGGAAGCACAGGCTGCGGCGAAGCTAGCCCGTGTCAGATTGGAGTTGGCACAGTGTGAAGATGAGGACTCCGTGGATGAAGACCAGGAAGACAGAACAGCACAGGTGCAGAACTGGATCGAGACATCAGTTCTAGGGGAAGACAACATGGAACAACCCGAGCTACGAGGTCAGCACCCTCCAGAAGAGCCAGAGAAGGTGAAGCCTGAAGAGAACTCCTCAGCGAAAGGAGGTACGAACGAAATTCAAGCACTGGCGAATGTATTGAAGGAAGCCCTTACCACAAGAGGAGGACCAGTGGCGCAGCCGAAGTATATTCACGAGTTACCCTACTTCGACGGCAACAGCAGCGAGTGGTTGGCCTTCAAGGTTGTCTACGAAGATACAGCACCGATGTTCAACGAAGTACAAAACATGGCTCGACTAAGAAGAGCACTGAAGGGCAACGCAAGAGAAGCTATCAAGAGCCTGCTGTACTCTGAAGCCTCTCCGTTGGAAGTGATGCAGGCCCTCAGAAGAAGATACGGAAGACCTGATGCGCTGGTGCTGGCAGAATTGGACAAGGTTAAGGCGTTACCGAAGATTACTGAAAATCCAAGGGACATATGCGTCTTCGCAAGCCAGATCAACAACAGCGTAGCAGCAATAAAGGGTTTGAAGAAACCACAGTACTTGCATTCACCTGAAATGGTGAAACAAATCATCGAGAAGATGCCAACGATTCTCAAGTTCCGATGGTATGACTTCACTGCAGCATCAGGAGAAGGCGAGTTCTCCGATTTGACGATGGTCTCCAAGTTCCTGAACATCGAAGCAGACAAGTGTGGAGCCTTCGCGACTTCAGAAGAAAAGAGCGGGTTCAAGAGGACTCATCGACAAACAACGCATTCGACAAGGGAAAAGGACTTCAAGGAAAAGGATTCAAGACAGACAGGGGAGAAGACATGTCCTATGTGTGAAAGTGGACACTTCCTCGTCGACTGTCAGAAGTTTCAGAAGGCGTCGGTACATGATCGGTGGGCAACAGTGAAGAAGAGTCACGTCTGCTTCAAATGTCTTCAAGGGAGGCATCGAAAGGAGAGCTGCAAGAAACCACCGTGCAAGGAATGCAAGAGGTGGCATCATCATCTGCTGCACGTCGAAGCAGAAGACAAGGCCTCGGGAGAGAAAAAGACGGAAAAACAAGAAGAAGTAGCCAACGTCATGGCATCAGTGAATGCAGTCAACAGCGCAAGGGCATACCTGAAGATAGTACCGGTAGAAGTCTTCGGGTCGAAAGGATCAAAAAGGATATTGGCCCTCATGGATGAAGGGTCAACAGTCTCACTTATCGATGAAAAGGTGGCAGAAGAAGTCGGCGCTCAAGGCAATAAAGAGGAACTGGTCATTGAGACAGTAGGAGGCAGGCTCATAAGGAAGAAGGATTCTCAGACGCTGGACCTTATAGTGAAAGGGGTTCATCAAGGAAAGAAGAAGACCTTGAAGAGAGTCCGGACCGTCAACGAGTTGAAGCTTGCACCACAGTTCCTGGAGAAGAAAAGGATAGAAGAATGCCAGCATTTGAAGAAGATCGCCGACTCTCTATATTATGAAGGGGAGTCACCACAGCTGCTCATCGGTCAAGACAATTGGGAGCCGATAGTGACTCAAGAAGTAAGGAAAGGGAAACCAGGAGAACCAGTTGCTTCTAGGACTGGATTTGGATGGGTGCTCCACGGATCAGATACTGGAGCTGCAAGAGTGGTGCACTTCCTGAACACGTGTCTACATGTCAGCACGCCAGATGAAGAAATGCATCAAGCCATCAAGGATCACTTCGCGATCGAGGCGCTTGGCGTGCAACCGAGAAGACCCTCTACAGATTCGGAAGGAAGAGCACTCGCCATCCTAGAGAAGACCTGCAGAAGACTTGAAGATGGACGATTCGAAGCTGGACTCTTATGGAAGAATGAAGATGAACAGATACCTGAAAGCTACACGTCCGCCAAAAACAGGTTGTTCAATATTGAAAAGAAGATGGACAAGGACCCTCAGCTGAAAGCAGAATACGTCAAGCAGATCCAGCATCTTATCGACAGCAAGTATGCAGAAGAAGCACCTGTCGCACAAGAAGACTCCAAGAAGAAATGGTACCTTCCTCACTTCTCCGTGGTACATCCACTAAAGAAGAAGATAAGGATAGTCTTCGACGCTGCAGCCAAGTCAAAGGGAAGAAGCCTCAACGATGCTCTACTACCAGGACCGGATCTACTGCAGTCACTCTTCGGGATACTACTCAGATTTCGACAAGGACCTCTAGCGGTGGCGGCCGATATCAAGGAAATGTTTCTTCAAGTTCGCATTCGGCCAGAAGACAGAGACAGCCTAAGGTTCTTGTGGCGCGGGGATCGTCGCGACGTGCCGCCGAAAGAGTACAAGATGACATCGGTTATCTTCGGCGCAACATCATCTCCGAGCACAGCGATCTACGTCAAGAACCGAAACGCAGCAGACTTCAAAGAGCAGTATCCAGAAGCAGCCAGGGCGGTCGAGATGAACCATTACATGGATGACTACCTGCACAGCTTCCATTCAGAGGAAGATTTCAGAAGAGTGACGACGCAGGTAGACCTCATACACAAGAAGGCAGGCTTCGAACTCAGGGGATGGGCGTCAAATCAACCTGAGCTGTTGCAAGATGTGAAGACTGATACCATAGAGAAGACAGAAGTGGACCTTGGCGAGAAGGAAGAGAAGACACTAGGACTACGCTGGTTAACGAAAAGGGACTCCATCGGCTTCAGGGCAAACCTCCGGAACACACCAGAGGAGATAGCGAAAGGACTTAAGGTGCCCACGAAGAGGGAAGTCACCAGCGCAGTAATGTCGACCTTCGATCCGCTGGGATTAGCATCACCAGTTCTCGTCCAAGGCAAGAAGCTACTTCAGAACATATGGCGAAGTGGCGTCGGTTGGGATGATGACATAGAAGAAAGGGAGTACGAAGCATGGAAGATTTACCTGGAGAAGATGAAGCTGCTCCAAGACCTGCAGGTTCCAAGATGCCTGGCGCCACATCGCACCGAGGGGGAGCTGCACACGTTCACGGATGCGAGCGAGTCGGCGTATGCAGCGGCGGTTTATTGGAGGACAGAAGATGAAGACGGGACTTACCATGTCAGCTTGGTAGCGGCGAAGGCAAGAGTCACTCCACTGAAACCGGTGTCCGTTCCGAGACTCGAACTGCAGGCAGCCCTCCTAGGAAGCAGACTGGCCCATTCAGTAGAGGAAGAATTGGACCTGAAGGTAGTAAGGAAGACGTTTTGGACAGACTCCAGCATCGTACTTTCCTGGATAAAGACGGACCCGAGAACATTCAAGACGTTCGTAGCTCATCGCTTGGCGGAGATAGAAGATCTCACCAAACCGCAAGACTGGAGATGGGTGCCTACGGCGCAGAACCCTGCAGATGATGCAACGCGCGACGTACCAGAAGGCTTCGACTGCAACCACCGATGGTACACCGGACCAAGCTTCCTGAGAAGAGAAGAAGCTCATTGGCCAGCACCGAGGACCTTCAAGAAGGAAACCACCGGCGAGGAAAAAGTAGCGGACGTCGCAGCAGCAGCGAGCGCATCTCATCCATCACCAGACCCCGAGAGATTCTCCTCATGGAAGAGACTTTGGAGAGCCACAGCGAGAGTACTGCAGTTTTTACAACTCTGCAGAAAAAGGGAGAAGCTCAACGTCTGCAAAGGAGATCCCACCTGGAAAATGACACAAGGAAAAAAGGCGAAGACTGTTGAGAAGCAACACAGATCTTCGAAAACCAAAGAAAGGAAATACATACCACTGGACTCCGGACTACTTGAGCAAGCTGAGACTCTCTTGCTGAAAGGAAGCCAAGAGAGAAGCTTCAGAGAAGACATCAAGTGTCTTCAGCAAGGAAAGCAATTAGAGGGCAGCAGCAAGTTGAAAAGGCTCGACGTAGTGCTGGAAGACGGTCTCCTGCGACTGAAAGGGAGGATCGACGCGATACAGGGTGTGACCAGAGATTACAAACGACCCATCGTGCTCGACAGCAAGGACAAGACAACACGACTCATCATAGAAGAATTCCACTGCCGCTTCAATCATGGAAATCACGCAACGGTGATGAACGAGATACGACAACGCTTCTGGGTACTGGGACTAAGGTCAGCGATCAAGGCAGTTCAGCATCAATGCCAGTGGTGCAAGACAAGGAAGGCAAGACCGCAAGAACTGCCGACGGGCAACTTACCTGCTGAAAGGCTGACGCACGGAAGCCCTCCCTTTACGTGCACTGGCGTAGACTACTTCGGCCCTATGACGATCACCGTAGCAAGACGGCACGAGAAGCAGTGAACCCTGCCAAAACCGAACTGGTCCTCTTCACCAAGAAGAGGAAGTTACCAACACTAGAATTACCACGGTTCTTCGGAACCACCCTCAGCCTTTCAACTGAAACCAAATACCTGGGCATATATCTGGATAAGCAGTTGAATTGGGCGAAGCACACTCAATACACCACCACAAAAGCCAGTATATGCATGTGGCAATGCAAACGCATGCTAGGTAGGAACTGGGGTATTAGCCCCAATACAACCCACTGGCTATACACCACAGTTATCAGACCGATAATCACGTATGGCTCCTTAGTCTGGTGGCCCAGGACCGACTTGAGCACAGCACAGAAAGACCTTGAGAAGCTGCAACGGCTTGCCTGTGTGGCAATCACTGGCAGCATGAGAACGGCACCCACTGCGGCCCTTCAGGCTATGCTGGGACTGCCACCACTGCACCTTATAGTGCAGGAGGAAGCGGCCCTAGCGGCCTTCAGGCTCAGCACAACTGGCACTTTAGGTAAAGACTCTAGAATCAAGCATACACGCATCATGGAAGATGCCGTAAAACGACAACCCATGATGTCATCACCCAATGACAAAGCTCAAAAGATGCACCATTTCCAAAAGCACTATAACATAGTGCTAACACAAGAATTGGATGACCACTCAGGTCCCAAAGAGCTGAGAATCTACACTGATGGATCAAAAACAAGTACCGGAACCGGAGTTGGAGTTTACTCTAGCGACCTCAACATTAGAATATCCAGACCACTAGGAAAGCTCAATACCGTTTACCAGGCGGAATGCGTGGGCATTATCCTAGCGATCCATGCCATAGAAGCCAGGGGAGTCACGGACACTCATATTCGTATACTCTCCGACAGCGCCTCAGTTCTCCAATCCCTAAATAGGAACTATACCACCTCGAAACAAATACAAGAATGCCACGATGCACTAGAACGCGTCACGGTGACAAACCGCAACACCGTGACTCTGCAGTGGATAAAAGGTCACAGCGGATCACTAGGAAATGACGCGGCCGATGAACTGGCCAGGAGGGGGTCTGGTACGATGGCTGTTGGACCCGAACCCATAGTGCCACTCCCTTTCACCCAGCTACGCACGTGGCTACAAGAACATACCCACACACAAGCAGAACGCTGGTGGACCTCGGCACCAGGCTGCAGGCAGTCCAAGGAGGCTATGCCACTCCTAAACAATAAACTCACCAAGCGCCTTCTGCGACTGGATAGGGGCAGCCTGCGAATGGTGGCAGGGACCATCACCGGACACTGCTCACTGAATAAGCATTTCCACACACTAGGTATAACAGACAGTCCTCTGTGCAGAGCATGCATGGAGGAGGAGGAAACGGTGTCGCACGTGCTCCTTGAGTGCACAGGCGTCGCCGATATACGTAGACAAACGATAGGAACACCAAATTCACTCACAGACACCCTGAACTCTTTAGGAGGACTGATCTGCTTCTGGAGGGAGGTCGGCTGGTTGGAATGACGGCCGCCATGGCCCACGCACAATGGTCCAACATCAGGACTAAGTGCGGAAACCATACCCCAATAGATAGATAGATAGATAGACGGCACGAGAAGAGATGGGGGGCTCTATTCACATGCCTCACAACCAGGGCTGTGCATATTGAGCTGACTCCTTCACTCTCCACAGACAGCATGATTATGGCGCTACGACGATTCGCCGCGAGAAGAGGGATGCCGAAGAAAATCTACAGTGACAACGGGACCAACTTCGTCGGCGCCAACAAAGATCTGAAAGAAGCGCTCGACACCTTGAAGCAAGAAGACCTCACCTCAGAAGCAGAGAAGATCGGCGTGCAGTGGAAGTTCATCCCTCCTGGTGCGCCAAACATGGGCGGCGCATGGGAGCGTTTGGTGCGTTCAATTAAAATCGCACTAGACGCCACACTCAACGAAAGGCACCCATGTGAGGAGGTTCTCCACACTCTCCTCCTAGAGGCCGAGCACATAGTCAACTCTCGACCTCTCACACACCTCTCCGAGAACCTCGAAGAAGAAGCACTAACTCCGAACCACTTCCTCATCGGGAGATCCTGCGGCGCTGCGAGAATCGGCAACTTCGACGACAACGAGCTCGTGGGCAGACCCACCTGGAAGGCTACGCAGCGACTTGCCGACCACTTCTGGCAACGTTGGCTGCGAGAATATCTGCCCACCCTGCTGCCGAGGAAGACCAAGGGAAGGACCAGCGCCACAAACCTGCAGGTTGGAGACATCGTGCTGATCGTCGACCACAGCCTACCGAGATGCACCTGGCCACGCGGAAGAGTCCTGCAAGTGTATTATTACGGACGTCGAAATAAATAGGATATAAATAAATAGATAAGTTAGATACTAAGGCTTGATGTTAAGGGAAATTATATACCTAATGGATAAGGTTTAGATTTAAATAAATAAAGACTGTTCATAGCAGGGATTTTATGTATAAGCAATAGTGTAGGGATTGTTTTAATTTATGTTTAATAAAGGAAGATTGTAAGGTGGCACAGAATTCGGTCGTAACACGCTTCGAGCAGGTCTGAACCTGTCTAAACAATAGACAGATGCGCTCGCCTCTGATTGGTCAGCGCTAAAACGACTCGAACTCCGCGCCACCACCCGCGCTCTGATTGGCCGAGGCCTAAGCGCCCACGCTCACTACCTGTGTAAGTAGGAAATAAGATAAAAAGCGGGTGGCTTGCCGCGCTCGGTGTCATTCCGTCATTCGTCACTCAACCGTCAGCAGCAAGCCAGCCCTGGGAAAATAAACAAGATAAAGAAGTTCCGAAGTTTAATTCAAGAAAATACAGTCCACCTCGTCATTTGGTCCTTCGAGCCGGATAGCAGATAGAAGATAGAAAACCGCCGGTCGAAACGAACATCTACAATGAAGACTAGAAGCATTTCGGCCAAGGAAAGTGAATCCGAATCGGGCTACGATAGTCGCCGCCATCTCGCATTCGAAGAGCCGCCTAGGTCGCCGTCGACCATCGCGCCCGCGCTCCCGCGCCCACCGCATGGTGCGCCCGCGGCTGGGACCGATCCCGCCGCCCCCGCGCTCGCGATCGCACACCCCGCCACGCCCGCGGCGGGGAGAGTTGCGCCGACGACGTCCGATGGCGCCCTCGCCGCGCCGGCTCCTCGCGTCCCGACGGGAAGTAGAGCCACCGCGACCGCGACCGCGTACGACTATGGTGAATCGCTCGCCACACCATCCACATCGCGTTACCCGTTGACGCGCGCCGTGTTTCGAACCCAGGAATCAGTGAGAACTATGACAGCTGCGCACGATGTTTCTGTGAGGGATACAGTAAGTACGATAAGGTCCAGAAGATCGTACAGTAGTGACGTGGCAAGAGTGAAGAAGGCAGAATACGAGGCACAGAAGAGAATCGCTGCGATAAGGAACGAGCAATTAGAACTCGAAAAAGCACTCGTCAACAAGCGACTCGAATATGAAGTGTCGACGATTGAGGCAGAGGCAGAGGCTCGTGAAGAAGGCTCCGTGCACATGAGTGAAGACAGGGTGGACGAGTGGCTTCAAAGTGTTGACCGAAGTCGCCCTCCAGTCGCGGATCAACCGCAGAAAGAAGCGCAGTTTCCGCATCCCGCCGCCATGCACGCCGCCCTCGAACCTGCCACTTACGTCGAACCCGCCGCACGTATCGAAGCCGCCGCACCTGCCAGGAATGACCAGAAAAGGCAACGGTCGACCTCGCGTTCGCCTACCAGAGGAGAACGCCGAGTTGGAAGAGGAATAGAACAGTTGGCCGACGCGTTGGAAAAAATGATTCACGTACGCCCGCCGCCGCGACAAGTGACTGAGCTGCCCACGTTCACGGGAGCGGCTACTGAATGGTTGCCATTTAAGGCGGCGTACGACGACTCGTCGAATTTGTGCAAATTCACGACAACAGAAAATTTGGCAAGACTACGCAATTGCATTAAGGGTGAAGCAAGAGAAGCTGTGTCCGCGCTCCTATACTCCGCGTCTGACCCGCAAGTGATCATGAAGACACTAGAACAGTATTACGGGAGACCGGAGATACTCATGAATCGAGTGATGGAAGATTTGAAGAAGTTACCTCGACTCACGGGTGCGGCCAGTGAATTAAATTCGTTCGCAGTGAAACTTCAAAACATAGTGTGCGTGCTTTCCAAGATGGACAATCGTGGGTATATATGGAACCCGATGCTAGTTCGCGAAGTTGTAGAGAAACTGAGCCCGCACATAAAGTCAAGATGGTGCGATTACGCTTCTGAAACTGCGGAATCGTCGCGTGAACCGGAAGTGATATTGTTGTCCAGATTCCTGATGCGGGAGGCTGACCGAGCCATGAAATACGCCTTCACTAGCGCGACGCCCGCACCCGTCCAGAAGAAGGAAATGAGAAGCGCGCCACAATTTAACGCCAAGAAGAAGTCGGGTCGGGAAGTAGTTTACGCGACATCGGGAAAGGAGGAAGAAAGAAAACAAGAGTGTTTGTGTTGTGGCAGTGATCACGAGGTACCGAAATGTGCAAAGTTCCTGAAGATGAGCGTTGATGAAAGATGGGATTGGGCACGTACTGCCAAAGTGTGTTTCAAGTGTGTGACAAGACGCCATCGACGCGAACATTGCCGAGCGAAGCGATGCGGCAGAGGAACCTGCAGCCGCCCACACCACGCGCTGCTGCACAAAGATCGAGAGGAGAGAGAGGCACCGCCAAGTGATAAGCCAGATAAGTCAACTGATACCGAGAACCCACACTCGCAGGAAGCGGTAATGACCGTCTCCGCGTCAAATAATGTGTCGCAACGCGTATTGCTGAAAATGTGTCCCGTGTTATTAAAAGGGCCCGGCGGGCAAATATCGACGTTCGCCCTACTGGACGAAGGCTCAACAATATCGCTCGTCGACGAAGAACTAGTACGTCGTTTGCACATAAGCGGACCGGTCTCTACTTTACGTATCCAGAGCGTGACTTCACAACAACAAGAAGAACAAAGCCAGGAAGTCAAGTTACAGATACGTGGCCAGAGCGGTGAATTCCAAGAACTACGCGCACGAACAATGAAAAACCTGCGACTTCATGGTCAGACGATGGACAGGTTAAAACTCGAAAACTTTCCTCACCTCCAAGACATACAAAGCGACGCATTCTACAGAGAAGCTACACCGATGGTACTGATAGGTGCGGACAACTGGCACCTAATAGTCACGCGAGAGTTACGCATGGGCAAGAAAAATGAGCCTGCAGCATCCTACACTCAGTTAGGATGGGTGATCCACGGGACTGCGCCACGCACCACGCTGAAGGAACAAGAGGGACAAGTCGTGCTACATCTATACGATGTGTCTGCAGCGAGACAGACAGATGACGTACGTCGTATAGAAGAGTTAGTAAAGTCACACTTCAGGATTGATGCCCTAGGAGTTTCTTTGGCCAAGAAGATCAAACCCGAAGATCAGAAGGCAATGAACGTGGTTCAGGGAACACTGAGAAAAGTCGGTGATCACTTCGAAGTCGGGTTACCATGGCGTGATGAAGACGCTTCGATGCCCAACAACTACAGCTGTGCCCTGCGAAGATTAAAGATATTAGAGAAGAAGATGGATTCATCACCAAACTTTGCAGCACAGTATAGCACTCTGGTCAAAAACCTACTCGATAAAGGATACGCCCAGGAGTGCAACGGAACGGAAGAAGGAAGTAAGAAAGTGTGGTACCTGCCGCACTTCCCGGTTGTAAACCCAAATAAACCGGGCAAGATACGTCTAGTGTTTGACGCCGCACATCGATACAGTGGAGTGTGCCTAAACGACTATCTACTAGAAGGACCTGACCTCTTGAAATCGCTGCCAGGAATATTGTTTCGATTCAGAGAGCGTCCAGTAGCCGTCACGGCAGACATACAGGAAATGTTTCTCCAAGTGAAGATAAGAGACCAAGACCAGGCTGCGCAGATGTTTCTCTGGCGAGGTGAGGAACGTACTAAGCCACCGAAGAAATATAAAATGACCTCGATGATCTTCGGAGCCTCGTGTTCACCTTTCATCGCGCACTCAGTACGAGACGCCAACGCAAGACTGTACGCGCAAGAATACCCTAACGCCGTGCAAGCTATAACAACGAGCCACTATATGGATGATTACGTAGACAGCGTGGCAACCGAGGAAGAAGCAATTAAGACAGCGCGTGAAGTCATTAGAGTTCATCAGAACGCCCACTTCAATTTGAGAGGTTGGTGCTCAAATAAACTCAACGTGTTGAAAAGTATTACACCGGAGAAGCTGGCACACGACACAGAAGTAAGATTCGGACAACGAGAACAAAATACGGACAAAACACTAGGCCTACTTTGGCAAACAGGCTCAGACGAGCTAGGCTTTAACACTGGATTGAGTCGGCTGTCACCCGAAGTGAAAACTCGAAACAGAGCGCCGACTAAACGAGAAGCCCTTGGTGCAGTGATGGCAGTCTACGATCCTCTAGGACTCATCAGCCACTTCACAGTCACCGGCAAGATCGTGCTCCAGAACTTGTGGAGACACGGCATCGGATGGGACGAGGCAATCCCAGAACAAGACGCGCAGCACTTTGAGGAATGGATACAAAGTCTGGACGAAGTAACGAAGCTTCGCATCCCAAGGTGCTACGATAAGGGCCCAGACGACCTCATGGACCTGCATATTTTCTGCGACGCTAGCGAACAAGCATACGCAGCTGCAGCCTACTGGAGAATCCAGAAGAAAGACGGAAGAGTGGATGTGAGGCTGGTCGCAGCAAAAGCAAGAGTGGCCCCCCTGAAGCTAGTTACTATCCCACGACTAGAACTACAGGCAGCAGTGATCGGCGCACGACTGGCGGAGACTATAATAAAGGAGCACCGTGACAAGCCCAGAAGCGTGATCTATTGGACAGACTCACAAACCGTCCTACGATGGATCGAAAAAGACGCCGTGAAGTACACACCGTTTGTGGCCCACCGCCTGGGTGAAATCGCGGAGCTAACTGACGCCAGCCAGTGGAGATGGGTACCCACCGATCACAACGTGGCAGATGACGCTACACGCCCTAACTACACCGTACGAATGAAACCCGAAGACAGATGGTTCACCGGTCCCGCGTTCCTGTACAATGACGAAGAGTTCTGGCCAAAGGAGAAATCCAAAGAAGACACTACCGGAGACGAGTCAACGTACGTGATAGTCGAAGAAAAAAGAGAACGAGAACGACCTTCTCACCTGCCAGACATAAATAGATTCTCTTCTTTCGAAAAATTATTACGAGCTACAGCCATGCCATTCCTTTTCAAGGCAAAGTGTTACGATAGGTCCAGCCAAATGACCGTCGACTTGATCGAAAGGGCCGAGAAATTATGGCTGGAACAAGCACAACTGGAAAACTATGCCGATGAAATACAGTTACTTCGAAAAGGAAAGCCGGTACCCAAGTCCAGCAGTCTGTATAAACTGGACCCTTACCTAGAGGATCATATTCTCAAGGTCAGAGGGAGAATCGGACATGCGGCAGTCAAGGAAACGAAGAAAACCCCGGTGATCTTACACGGCAAACATCCGTTCACACGGCTATTGGTAGAACATGCACATCGCAAAGCTGGGCACGCTAATAACGAGCGTGTAATCAATGACTTAAGACAGCGGTATTGGGTCGTCAACCTACGCCCTACAGTGCGAGCCATAGCACAGCGATGCCAGCTCTGTCGAATAAGAAAAGCTACGCCAGTGAAACCAGTTACGGGAAACTTGCCAATGGAAAGAATCATGGAGACGCCGCGGCCCTTCACCCACTGCGGCACCGATTATTTTGGACCGATAACGGTAGTCATCGGAAGAAGACACGAAAAACGATGGGGAGCCCTGTTCACCTGTCTGACTACGAGAGCAGTGCATCTGGAATTAGTGTCGAGCTTATCTACCGACTCGGCGCTAATGGCCATACGAAGAATGGCAGCTCGACGAGGTTGGCCCAGAGTCATGTACTCAGACAATGGTACCAACTTTAGAGGGGCAGACGCCGAACTACGAGCGGCGTACAAAGAGTGGACGAAAGATTTCATTCCATTCGGACTGGAGCAGCGCATGAAATGGAAGTTCATCCCACCAGGAGCGCCGCATATGGGGGGAGCCTGGGAACGACTGGTGCGCTCCGTTAAGGCGGCGCTGGGAGCGACGCTGCACCAAAAAGCGCTAAAAGAAGAAACACTACTGACGCTGCTGACAGAGGCCGAGCACTCCATAAACTCTCGACCTCTAACCCATGTCTCTGTCGATCCCAAGGATCCGGAGGCCCTCACGCCTAACCATTTCTTAATAGGTACCTCCTCGGGCCTTCCCCGTACCGGGCCTTGTGAGGAGGCCAGCCGCAAACAATGGAGAGCTGCCCAGGCGCTCGCCGACCATTTCTGGCGGCGCTGGGTAGACGAGTACCTGCCTACGCTGGTGCCCCGGGGGGCGTCAGACGACCAACGACGACCCCTTCAAGTCGGCAGCTTAGTCGTCATCGTCGACTCCTCACTCCCGAGAGGAACGTGGCCTCGAGGCGTCGTGGAGGCTGTCTACAATGGTCCGGATGGAAAGGTGCGGTCAGCTGACGTCAGAACTACAGCGGGCGTCCTACGACGTCCAGTTACGAAGCTCGCCGTCCTTCACGTAGAAGATTAGGCTACGGTAGCCCTGCGCCGGGGGGAGGATATTACGGACGTCGAAATAAATAGGATATAAATAAATAGATAAGTTAGATACTAAGGCTTGATGTTAAGGGAAATTATATACCTAATGGATAAGGTTTAGATTTAAATAAATAAAGACTGTTCATAGCAGGGATTTTATGTATAAGCAATAGTGTAGGGATTGTTTTAATTTATGTTTAATAAAGGAAGATTGTAAGGTGGCACAGAATTCGGTCGTAACACGCTTCGAGCAGGTCTGAACCTGTCTAAACAATAGACAGATGCGCTCGCCTCTGATTGGTCAGCGCTAAAACGACTCGAACTCCGCGCCACCACCCGCGCTCTGATTGGCCGAGGCCTAAGCGCCCACGCTCACTACCTGTGTAAGTAGGAAATAAGATAAAAAGCGGGTGGCTTGCCGCGCTCGGTGTCATTCCGTCATTCGTCACTCAACCGTCAGCAGCAAGCCAGCCCTGGGAAAATAAACAAGATAAAGAAGTTCCGAAGTTTAATTCAAGAAAATACAGTCCACCTCGTCATGTATCCTGGACCAGATGGGCGGACAAGGATCGTCGACGTCGAGACGCGAGGAGGAGCGCTGCGGAGACCCAGTTCGAGAGTGGTGCTGCTGGTGCCGGGAGTATCGCCGAGCCAGGAGGATGGTGCGACGCACGAGGGGGAGAATGTCGGCGACAAGACCCCATCCACGCTCCTAGGTGCAAGTAGTGGTAGGGACGAACTAGCCACAAACCAATAGGCAACCGTGTTTCTTGTAAATATTCGTAAGGTCTAATTAGAATCTTGTTGTATTAGGTTTTTATTATTTTCTAATTAGTGTAGTAAGGTAAATTTGTATGTAAGAAGTCTTATTAGAGTCCGATAAGTTAGTTTTTTAACAAGTTGAAAGAAAATATTTGCATAACTTTTTGTATCGTAAATAATTACGTAACTTGAAAATGTGCTTTTTTGTTTATGAAGATATTGTTTTGTAATTAGTGTCGAATGAAAGGTCTTGATGTAAAAACACTTTTACAAAAAGAATCAAGTCAATCAGACAAGTAGTTTAGGAAATATAAGGCAAAATGTATAGTGAAAATTTGTTACCTTGGCAATTATTCTAGTTTTTGTTCTAGAAACTTTTATGTTGTAAGGTTTATGACTTTAATTATGGTTTTATTTTATAGAGTAAGGTTTAAGAAATCTAACCATGTATAAATTATAAGGATTTGTTGGAAATTTTAATAAAATAAGGGCTCCAAGGGTTTCGGCTCATAGTAAAATTAAACGCTAAAAAGGGTCAAAATCGCGCGGGCGTCTATAAGGTAACGTCGGCCAGTATAAAAGGCGGGTTGATTTCCGGGTCGACAGGCAGTCGCAACACAGCCACCGAAGAGGCAAGATAAGGAAGAAAAAAGGAAGCCGAAACCTGCGGAACAAGAAGAAACCCAGGAAGCTTGTTTTTTATTTTGTTTCCTCCCGGCTGCCCGTCTCTCTCCCGAGGTCCCAGTAGGAAGCACTCTGTACTCGCTTACGCATTCAGGAGTGCGTGGGACGTGCGTCACCAGCACAAGTAAGGAACGTACGTCAACAAACTGGGAGATTGTCCCAGGACGACAGTGCGGGCATTGGACGTGTCCCTGCCGTCCGCAACAGAGTTACTTAATTAGGACTTTTATTTTCATAACCTGCAGTTTTTACTCCGATAAATAGGTACGTAGACTTACATACCTACATACTCCGACTTTTCTACCAGACCGACATATTGTCTGCATTGCTTTGTTGCACAGAAATTTTATAGAAGTTTATGGAAGTCTGTATCGTGTGAACCCACCATTACCTATGTGTCACTGTTCATTCTCTACTCTAGAGTGCACATGTGGGAAGGAGTAGTCATAAGAAGTACATACCTACCTATGTATATATTATTGTGAGTGTATCTTACGATATTCGTTGGGACGTCGTGCACGATTTACACAGTTGTTTTAACAACAACATACACACGTCAAATAGGTAAGTATTTATTTTAACCTGTTCGATTATAAAATATATTATATTTTGAGACCTTTGAGACTTTTCGTATCCTGGGATTTAAGAAATTGCAAATTACTTATGCGCTTTGAATAGGTACATTTGAACAAATTATTATATTGAAGAATCTTATTGTTACGCGCCAGAATTAATGCCGGGCACATAGCGACGTTAGACTAATGCCGTCTAGTATCGAGTAACACAACTAGTAGAGTCAAGTAACTCTTCTAGATATTTCTAGGCCAGAGCATTCTACAGTTCTCGATCTGGTCAGCCGGCACCGGTAGTTACGAGTAGGTACTTTCCAGGTGCTTCTACAGTAGAAGGTTCTGGAGTTAATTGACCTATATAAGGCCAGCGTAGCCCGTGAGCGCGACCGAGTCAGTATTAGATTTGGGATACAAGCGAATACTTCGGAAGCGATCTTCAAGTGCGATTAAAGTGATCAGTAGTGAAGTTGTGTTTTATAATTAGTGAGTTTACAGTTGTAAGTAATTAGTGTTTTTAAATTAAAGTGTCATTAAAGGGTTATTAAATCGGCTGTTTTTATTGTCACGAACCCCAAGCTCGTAACAATTGGTGTCAGAAGAGTAGATATTTAAACCATGCCGATTCTACCAAAAGACGACACGGAGGGTAGGTATCCGAACCCGGAGTCAACGCCAGCAGGAACAGAGGCGTTTCGGAGATACAACGCCGCAAACTTCGGGGGGCCAGCTGCCGCTCATGGAGGCCAGTTCGTCCACAGCAGCTCCACCGTTGGCAGCACCAGACTTTGCTGCTTTGATGATGATGATGCAGGAACAGGCCCGTCGGTTGGAAGAACAGCTGCAGCGTGACAAGGAGGAGCAGGTGCGCTGCCAGGAAGAACAGATGCTCCTTATGAAGGACCTTCACGCTACCTTCGGAAAAGATATGAAGGAGGTGAAGGATAAGGTTGCTCAGCATGACAACCGCCTGTCAGAAGCTGAAAGCCAGATCAGCAAGTTTAATTACGTCATTGCTGATGTTAAGAAAGAGTTGGGCAACCTTAAGGTTGGAGATCTCGGTAAGGAAGTGACTTAGGTACGAGTAGCTTATTGAGGCGTTGTAAGCTAGGTATGGCGACGCTCACCTGGAACACGTGTTTTGTGAGCAGCTCAAGATCCGGTGCAACGCAGCAGTGAAAACCTGTAGCAGTGGGCCCTTGAAGTAGAGAAGGTGGTTCGAAAAGAATACCAGTCCGTAGGTACCTGCGCTCATTGAAGAGAACCTGGTGACAGACATTCATCGATGGAATCCGCGACCTTGAAGTTAGAGCTGCTGTGAGGCTCAGGCACCACGGAACGCTTATGGTCGCCTTAGCCCATTCGCTGGAAGTGGAAGCTGCACGGCAGGATCATCGTTCCCATCGCGCCAGGGAGGTTGCAGCAGCTACAATTTGCAAATGTTTTCAAGGACACGGCCCTAGGTGCTACGGCTGCGATGAAAGGGGCCACCTTCGGTCCAGTTGCGCTTTTTGTTTTTTTTATATCGGGGGGAAATCCTCATGGATGTCCTCCGCCCTGGGGCGGGTGGAGGGGTCTGTCAGACTCTTACTGACTAAAACCACCCCGGTGTTCCATCTCCCACCTACGCCGGGGATCCCGGGAACGGATGCGACTTCCGTAATCCTCGGCTGGTGCCGGCGCGCCTCTGCGGGCCACCTCGCGTCAGCGGGGGGACTGAGGTGTTTGACTCCCCCCGCTACGTCAAAGAGGGGCGCACGGGAACACCACGTGCCGCCACCTCGGGTCTGGATGAATGGGGGGCGATGGACATCCCCAAGTCCGCCGCACCTGGACCCATTTAAGAAGAGGGTAGCGTATCCTCCGGCGCCCGATGCGCCTGCTGCGGGCCGGAAGGGGGCTCAAAATTTCCCTCTCCCTTTGCTGCAGCCTCCTTCTGCGCGATAACTGTCTCGCAGAAGGAGACCACCGCGTCCCAGGACTCCTCGCCGCCGACCATAGAACGGACGACGGCCGGTAGCGAGCGGTCTCTGCCTACCACAGAGATGAGCGCGGCTCTTCCCAAGCGGCACTCTCTGTCAGCGTAAGCCGCGCAGTGTCCTCCCGACGGTCGACGCAGTGGTGACACTGAGCGTCCGGCTCCCTGACTATGCGACACAGGAATCTCCCAAAGCAGCCATGCCCCGAGCGGACCTGCGTCGCACGAAACGACAGGCAGCCGTGCCTTCTCCCGAGCCATAGGTCGAGCACTGGCCGGATGGCCTCGATGCTGACGAGGCCGGCGGAAGGGCTTGAAAGCCTCTCCCGCCATTCCGCCAACAAGACCTCGCGCAGCTGCGACCGACGTAGCTCAAAGTGTCGCTGCATCAGTCGGCCGCGCGTCCTCACGCCACCGATTCAGTTGCTCTAAGCGAACTGCAGAAAGGGAAGCTGTGTGGCAGGATAGTCGTTCCCACCGCGGCAGGGAGATAAAGGGTACAGCCCTAGATGCTACGGTTGTGGTGAGAAGGGCCACCTTCGATAAAGTTGCCTTAAGCGAACCCGAACTCTGGTAGGTAGGGTAGCTATGTAGCTAACAACAGGGCCAAGCAGCTGCAGGAATACGACTTTCTGATTGAACATAACAGCGGAAGATCTCATGGCACACAGACGCATTGTCAAAAAGACCTTGCCCTGAAAACTGCAAGCATTGTTCTAGGCAAGAGGGTAAAGAAGTCTACCTGTGAGGATGCTCAACGGTCTGTATTAAGCATCCTCACAGGTAGGACTTGGACGTAAATGGGAAAATGCTCGGAGAGACAGCTGTCATTTGCAAATGGTTGTCCCAAAAGCAATAGTACCGAATGTCCTACAGCTGTACCATAATGGTTCTCAGACTCGTAGTAGAGGTGCATTGAAATTGTGCAATGTTGGTGCACCATGGGAAAGGATAGCCCTAGATATTGCGAGACCTTTTCCGGAAAGTGAAAGTGGAAACAAGTATTTCATGGTTGTAATGGATTACTTCCGGAATGGCCGGAAGTGTTCGCCGTTCCAAATCAAGAAGCTTCAACGGTTTCAGATAAACTAGTTCATGAAGTCTGCTGTCGTTTTGGAGTACCCTTGGAGATTCGCAGCGATCACGGAAGAATTTTGAGTCCCAAATATTCAAGGAAACTTGTCGAGTTATGGGTACTCATAAAACGAGAACAACTTCTTACCACCAACAATCAAATGGAATGGTGGAACGATTTAATCAGACATTGGAGATATACCTGGCAAAAGTCTTGGAAAACCGGCAACGCAATTGGGACAAGCATATACCTACAACCGTTTTTGCTGCCATACCGAAGTGCTGTTCACGAAAGTACATTGGTGACACGAGCTTTCGCAAACTTTGGACGAGAATTACGGTTGCCTGCAGACCTAATCGCCGGAATACCACCTGAAGCCCCTCGCAGTACTTATAACCGATAATGCGAATGACTTGAGGAACAAATCGGGCCAGCAAATGTCTGAAAAGATGAAAACCCGTTATGACCGCAAAATGAACAATAAAGGGTTCGACGAAGGTTCACTAGTGTGGTTGCACAATCTAGTTCGCAGTAAAGGGAAACTCTCCTAAGCTTCAAGCTAAATGGGACGGGCCGTACCGAATTGTGACAAAAAGAAGTGCTCCTAAGATTGTCCATGTGGATCGACTGGCGCGTTATTATGGGACCGATAATGCTCGGGACGAGCATGTATTAGAAGGCAGTGCAAGGCAGTGTTACGCGCCAGAATTAATGCCGGGTACATAACGACGTTAGTTACTACTAGCGCCATCTAGTATCGAGTAGCAGAACTAGTAGATTCAAGTACTTCTAGACATTTCTATGCCAGAACATTCTACAGTTCTCAATATCTGGTCAGTCGGTAGCGGTACCGGTAGTGACGAGTACTTTCCAGATGCTTCTACAGTAGAAGGTTCTGGAATTAATTGACTTATATAAGGCCAGCATAGCCCGCGACCGAGTCAGTATAGGATTTACGATACAAGCGAATACTTCGGAAGCGATCTTCAAGTGCGATTAAAGTGATCAGTAGTGAAGTTGTGTTTTATAATTAGTGAGTTTAAAGTTGTAGGTAATTAGTGTTTTTAAATTAATGTGTCATTTTGGTTATTTAATCGGCTGTTTTTGCTGTCACGAACCCCAAGCTCGTAACATTATTATGTTTTTAGAGTTCCGTACCCACTACAATTTTTAAATTAAATAGCTTTGTTTTCGCACAGCTCATTCTTCTTTTGATTCTTCAAATCAATCATTTGTAACTGAACTTGAAGTCCAGTTCATGTTATTATAATCCTGGGTTTTAATTGTCATGATTCCTTTTATGATTCCGGGATTATACAGGAGGTATTATCAACTCTATGTTACTTCCACCAACATTTGGTAAATATGGTCTACCTATTCCGATCTCTGCTTATTACTGTTTTTTGATATTACGATTTGAAAGTGTAGGTATTGGATATACCTACCATTTGGTAGGTAGATCAGAAGTAATGATGGATTAAAGATTTGTAGAGATCACGTAAACCATGAAAACATTGCACTCCTTTTTTAAGCAGTCGTGTAAAAACGAAAAGCATTCATAATTAAAAAAAAAAATAATAGGTACGTTTAAATTCACGTAGGTAATTAATGTTCTGGTAAATATACCTACTGGTAAAAAAAAAAATTGTTAAGTACAAGGAAGTCTCCCATTTTTGTCTCTGTTTTACAAACTGTAGGTAAATATACTCAGCCTATTCCGATCACTGGTCATCATCACTCATCACTTGTGCTTGTGGTACTTAGGTATTGTATTAACATCAACACAACAGTGTGGATCGTGTCAGTGCTATGTAGATGTCATCGAACAATTGCAGCTTCCGTTAAGATTTTAATAAATCTTTATTAGATAATTACTTCTCGATATAGGTATAAGTATGACAAAATTGTTTTGTAATGCCACCGGAAAATAGCAAACTCCGTGAGATTATAAAATAACTTGAGAGATTGTAAACTCTCGATAAATTGTCAACTGAACATTTGGAATATTTACGCATCAAAATTTGATAGTCTATAATCTCTCGAAGTCATTCCGAGAAATGGTGGATTATAATAAAATTATGAAGCAATTGACACAGTTGCGCTGTGCTCTGTGCACAACATGTGTGATGCACTGATGTGTCACTTAGGTACTACTGCGCCATCACTTGTGGGCCATCACTTATGGCCATGTGTACCTATGTTTTGTAGTCAGTTGATACTGCGGATTGCTTCGATGACACATTATCATTTACCTAGGTACCTACATACCTATAGGTAGGTATCCTATAGGATAGAGGTACTGCAAATTGTAGTAGGTACCTACTTAAAAAAAACGCATTTAATAAGCTTAGTGGTCGCTATAATTACACCCACCTGATAATGACAATGTCAAATTACACGGCTAAGCCGATTTCCGATACATACGAACAATAGTTACAATCCTCCATGCACCTAGGTACCTACTACCTCATAATAACATGATTTAATATTATCTGAGTGCTCATATCGAACAAGCTTATTTTATCAACTTACATTCGAGATATTTTGACGCAGTTTTTATACGCAACCATATCTTGTAAATCGATAAGTATCTACACCTCAAACGAAGTAGCTAACCCGTATCTAAATTATACTTGTACAAAAAATCCTTGACCTTCTTGAGTACCTACGATTCTTCTCAAATTATTACAAATCAGAGGAGATAAAAATAATACAAAAGATTTCAGAGCTAAGGGACTTCTTAGAAAATTTTACCTGAATCCTAAAATTGATCGCATGGAATGTCACAAACAATAGGCGACTGACATAGGCTGATTTTCGGGGAAACAATGCTGCCAAAAGCTTATGAATTTGTGCGACTTTCCTGTTTCCTATTTAGAAATCCTATTGTGAAACTGAGCCGGGGAAATACCTAAGCGTTAGTCTACTGCAAAATATGTATCAGTAGGTACCTAAGTCTTGCACACTGTCCCTGCGATCGCCAACCCGCCTGCCAAGCGTGGCGATTATGGCAAACTCCCCCTTTGGGGTAGGCCTATGTCCAGCAGTGAACGTCATTCGGATGATGAGGTACCTAAGTCTTATTAGCAGCCTTCAAGTCATTAATCATACCTTTACAACTATTACGGACGTCGAAATAAATAGGATATAAATAAATAGATAAGTTAGATACTAAGGCTTGATGTTAAGGGAAATTATATACCTAATGGATAAGGTTTAGATTTAAATAAATAAAGACTGTTCATAGCAGGGATTTTATGTATAAGCAATAGTGTAGGGATTGTTTTAATTTATGTTTAATAAAGGAAGATTGTAAGGTGGCACAGAATTCGGTCGTAACACGCTTCGAGCAGGTCTGAACCTGTCTAAACAATAGACAGATGCGCTCGCCTCTGATTGGTCAGCGCTAAAACGACTCGAACTCCGCGCCACCACCCGCACTCTGATTGGCCGAGGCCTAAGCGCCCACGCTCACTACCTGTGTAAGTAGGAAATAAGATAAAAAGCGGGTGGCTTGCCGCGCTCGGTGTCATTCCGTCATTCGTCACTCAACCGTCAGCAGCAAGCCAGCCCTGGGAAAATAAACAAGATAAAGAAGTTCCGAAGTTTAATTCAAGAAAATACAGTCCACCTCGTCATTTGGTCCTTCGAGCCGGATAGCAGATAGAAGATAGAAAACCGCCGGTCGAAACGAACATCTACAATGAAGACTAGAAGCATTTCGGCCAAGGAAAGTGAATCCGAATCGGGCTACGATAGTCGCCGCCATCTCGCATTCGAAGAGCCGCCTAGGTCGCCGTCGACCATCGCGCCCGCGCTCCCGCGCCCACCGCATGGTGCGCCCGCGGCTGGGACCGATCCCGCCGCCCCCGCGCTCGCGATCGCACACCCCGCCACGCCCGCGGCGGGGAGAGTTGCGCCGACGACGTCCGATGGCGCCCTCGCCGCGCCGGCTCCTCGCGTCCCGACGGGAAGTAGAGCCACCGCGACCGCGACCGCGTACGACTATGGTGAATCGCTCGCCACACCATCCACATCGCGTTACCCGTTGACGCGCGCCGTGTTTCGAACCCAGGAATCAGTGAGAACTATGACAGCTGCGCACGATGTTTCTGTGAGGGATACAGTAAGTACGATAAGGTCCAGAAGATCGTACAGTAGTGACGTGGCAAGAGTGAAGAAGGCAGAATACGAGGCACAGAAGAGAATCGCTGCGATAAGGAACGAGCAATTAGAACTCGAAAAAGCACTCGTCAACAAGCGACTCGAATATGAAGTGTCGACGATTGAGGCAGAGGCAGAGGCTCGTGAAGAAGGCTCCGTGCACATGAGTGAAGACAGGGTGGACGAGTGGCTTCAAAGTGTTGACCGAAGTCGCCCTCCAGTCGCGGATCAACCGCAGAAAGAAGCGCAGTTTCCGCATCCCGCCGCCATGCACGCCGCCCTCGAACCTGCCACTTACGTCGAACCCGCCGCACGTATCGAAGCCGCCGCACCTGCCAGGAATGACCAGAAAAGGCAACGGTCGACCTCGCGTTCGCCTACCAGAGGAGAACGCCGAGTTGGAAGAGGAATAGAACAGTTGGCCGACGCGTTGGAAAAAATGATTCACGTACGCCCGCCGCCGCGACAAGTGACTGAGCTGCCCACGTTCACGGGAGCGGCTACTGAATGGTTGCCATTTAAGGCGGCGTACGACGACTCGTCGAATTTGTGCAAATTCACGACAACAGAAAATTTGGCAAGACTACGCAATTGCATTAAGGGTGAAGCAAGAGAAGCTGTGTCCGCGCTCCTATACTCCGCGTCTGACCCGCAAGTGATCATGAAGACACTAGAACAGTATTACGGGAGACCGGAGATACTCATGAATCGAGTGATGGAAGATTTGAAGAAGTTACCTCGACTCACGGGTGCGGCCAGTGAATTAAATTCGTTCGCAGTGAAACTTCAAAACATAGTGTGCGTGCTTTCCAAGATGGACAATCGTGGGTATATATGGAACCCGATGCTAGTTCGCGAAGTTGTAGAGAAACTGAGCCCGCACATAAAGTCAAGATGGTGCGATTACGCTTCTGAAACTGCGGAATCGTCGCGTGAACCGGAAGTGATATTGTTGTCCAGATTCCTGATGCGGGAGGCTGACCGAGCCATGAAATACGCCTTCACTAGCGCGACGCCCGCACCCGTCCAGAAGAAGGAAATGAGAAGCGCGCCACAATTTAACGCCAAGAAGAAGTCGGGTCGGGAAGTAGTTTACGCGACATCGGGAAAGGAGGAAGAAAGAAAACAAGAGTGTTTGTGTTGTGGCAGTGATCACGAGGTACCGAAATGTGCAAAGTTCCTGAAGATGAGCGTTGATGAAAGATGGGATTGGGCACGTACTGCCAAAGTGTGTTTCAAGTGTGTGACAAGACGCCATCGACGCGAACATTGCCGAGCGAAGCGATGCGGCAGAGGAACCTGCAGCCGCCCACACCACGCGCTGCTGCACAAAGATCGAGAGGAGAGAGAGGCACCGCCAAGTGATAAGCCAGATAAGTCAACTGATACCGAGAACCCACACTCGCAGGAAGCGGTAATGACCGTCTCCGCGTCAAATAATGTGTCGCAACGCGTATTGCTGAAAATGTGTCCCGTGTTATTAAAAGGGCCCGGCGGGCAAATATCGACGTTCGCCCTACTGGACGAAGGCTCAACAATATCGCTCGTCGACGAAGAACTAGTACGTCGTTTGCACATAAGCGGACCGGTCTCTACTTTACGTATCCAGAGCGTGACTTCACAACAACAAGAAGAACAAAGCCAGGAAGTCAAGTTACAGATACGTGGCCAGAGCGGTGAATTCCAAGAACTACGCGCACGAACAATGAAAAACCTGCGACTTCATGGTCAGACGATGGACAGGTTAAAACTCGAAAACTTTCCTCACCTCCAAGACATACAAAGCGACGCATTCTACAGAGAAGCTACACCGATGGTACTGATAGGTGCGGACAACTGGCACCTAATAGTCACGCGAGAGTTACGCATGGGCAAGAAAAATGAGCCTGCAGCATCCTACACTCAGTTAGGATGGGTGATCCACGGGACTGCGCCACGCACCACGCTGAAGGAACAAGAGGGACAAGTCGTGCTACATCTATACGATGTGTCTGCAGCGAGACAGACAGATGACGTACGTCGTATAGAAGAGTTAGTAAAGTCACACTTCAGGATTGATGCCCTAGGAGTTTCTTTGGCCAAGAAGATCAAACCCGAAGATCAGAAGGCAATGAACGTGGTTCAGGGAACACTGAGAAAAGTCGGTGATCACTTCGAAGTCGGGTTACCATGGCGTGATGAAGACGCTTCGATGCCCAACAACTACAGCTGTGCCCTGCGAAGATTAAAGATATTAGAGAAGAAGATGGATTCATCACCAAACTTTGCAGCACAGTATAGCACTCTGGTCAAAAACCTACTCGATAAAGGATACGCCCAGGAGTGCAACGGAACGGAAGAAGGAAGTAAGAAAGTGTGGTACCTGCCGCACTTCCCGGTTGTAAACCCAAATAAACCGGGCAAGATACGTCTAGTGTTTGACGCCGCACATCGATACAGTGGAGTGTGCCTAAACGACTATCTACTAGAAGGACCTGACCTCTTGAAATCGCTGCCAGGAATATTGTTTCGATTCAGAGAGCGTCCAGTAGCCGTCACGGCAGACATACAGGAAATGTTTCTCCAAGTGAAGATAAGAGACCAAGACCAGGCTGCGCAGATGTTTCTCTGGCGAGGTGAGGAACGTACTAAGCCACCGAAGAAATATAAAATGACCTCGATGATCTTCGGAGCCTCGTGTTCACCTTTCATCGCGCACTCAGTACGAGACGCCAACGCAAGACTGTACGCGCAAGAATACCCTAACGCCGTGCAAGCTATAACAACGAGCCACTATATGGATGATTACGTAGACAGCGTGGCAACCGAGGAAGAAGCAATTAAGACAGCGCGTGAAGTCATTAGAGTTCATCAGAACGCCCACTTCAATTTGAGAGGTTGGTGCTCAAATAAACTCAACGTGTTGAAAAGTATTACACCGGAGAAGCTGGCACACGACACAGAAGTAAGATTCGGACAACGAGAACAAAATACGGACAAAACACTAGGCCTACTTTGGCAAACAGGCTCAGACGAGCTAGGCTTTAACACTGGATTGAGTCGGCTGTCACCCGAAGTGAAAACTCGAAACAGAGCGCCGACTAAACGAGAAGCCCTTGGTGCAGTGATGGCAGTCTACGATCCTCTAGGACTCATCAGCCACTTCACAGTCACCGGCAAGATCGTGCTCCAGAACTTGTGGAGACACGGCATCGGATGGGACGAGGCAATCCCAGAACAAGACGCGCAGCACTTTGAGGAATGGATACAAAGTCTGGACGAAGTAACGAAGCTTCGCATCCCAAGGTGCTACGATAAGGGCCCAGACGACCTCATGGACCTGCATATTTTCTGCGACGCTAGCGAACAAGCATACGCAGCTGCAGCCTACTGGAGAATCCAGAAGAAAGACGGAAGAGTGGATGTGAGGCTGGTCGCAGCAAAAGCAAGAGTGGCCCCCCTGAAGCTAGTTACTATCCCACGACTAGAACTACAGGCAGCAGTGATCGGCGCACGACTGGCGGAGACTATAATAAAGGAGCACCGTGACAAGCCCAGAAGCGTGATCTATTGGACAGACTCACAAACCGTCCTACGATGGATCGAAAAAGACGCCGTGAAGTACACACCGTTTGTGGCCCACCGCCTGGGTGAAATCGCGGAGCTAACTGACGCCAGCCAGTGGAGATGGGTACCCACCGATCACAACGTGGCAGATGACGCTACACGCCCTAACTACACCGTACGAATGAAACCCGAAGACAGATGGTTCACCGGTCCCGCGTTCCTGTACAATGACGAAGAGTTCTGGCCAAAGGAGAAATCCAAAGAAGACACTACCGGAGACGAGTCAACGTACGTGATAGTCGAAGAAAAAAGAGAACGAGAACGACCTTCTCACCTGCCAGACATAAATAGATTCTCTTCTTTCGAAAAATTATTACGAGCTACAGCCATGCCATTCCTTTTCAAGGCAAAGTGTTACGATAGGTCCAGCCAAATGACCGTCGACTTGATCGAAAGGGCCGAGAAATTATGGCTGGAACAAGCACAACTGGAAAACTATGCCGATGAAATACAGTTACTTCGAAAAGGAAAGCCGGTACCCAAGTCCAGCAGTCTGTATAAACTGGACCCTTACCTAGAGGATCATATTCTCAAGGTCAGAGGGAGAATCGGACATGCGGCAGTCAAGGAAACGAAGAAAACCCCGGTGATCTTACACGGCAAACATCCGTTCACACGGCTATTGGTAGAACATGCACATCGCAAAGCTGGGCACGCTAATAACGAGCGTGTAATCAATGACTTAAGACAGCGGTATTGGGTCGTCAACCTACGCCCTACAGTGCGAGCCATAGCACAGCGATGCCAGCTCTGTCGAATAAGAAAAGCTACGCCAGTGAAACCAGTTACGGGAAACTTGCCAATGGAAAGAATCATGGAGACGCCGCGGCCCTTCACCCACTGCGGCACCGATTATTTTGGACCGATAACGGTAGTCATCGGAAGAAGACACGAAAAACGATGGGGAGCCCTGTTCACCTGTCTGACTACGAGAGCAGTGCATCTGGAATTAGTGTCGAGCTTATCTACCGACTCGGCGCTAATGGCCATACGAAGAATGGCAGCTCGACGAGGTTGGCCCAGAGTCATGTACTCAGACAATGGTACCAACTTTAGAGGGGCAGACGCCGAACTACGAGCGGCGTACAAAGAGTGGACGAAAGATTTCATTCCATTCGGACTGGAGCAGCGCATGAAATGGAAGTTCATCCCACCAGGAGCGCCGCATATGGGGGGAGCCTGGGAACGACTGGTGCGCTCCGTTAAGGCGGCGCTGGGAGCGACGCTGCACCAAAAAGCGCTAAAAGAAGAAACACTACTGACGCTGCTGACAGAGGCCGAGCACTCCATAAACTCTCGACCTCTAACCCATGTCTCTGTCGATCCCAAGGATCCGGAGGCCCTCACGCCTAACCATTTCTTAATAGGTACCTCCTCGGGCCTTCCCCGTACCGGGCCTTGTGAGGAGGCCAGCCGCAAACAATGGAGAGCTGCCCAGGCGCTCGCCGACCATTTCTGGCGGCGCTGGGTAGACGAGTACCTGCCTACGCTGGTGCCCCGGGGGGCGTCAGACGACCAACGACGACCCCTTCAAGTCGGCAGCTTAGTCGTCATCGTCGACTCCTCACTCCCGAGAGGAACGTGGCCTCGAGGCGTCGTGGAGGCTGTCTACAATGGTCCGGATGGAAAGGTGCGGTCAGCTGACGTCAGAACTACAGCGGGCGTCCTACGACGTCCAGTTACGAAGCTCGCCGTCCTTCACGTAGAAGATTAGGCTACGGTAGCCCTGCGCCGGGGGGAGGATATTACGGACGTCGAAATAAATAGGATATAAATAAATAGATAAGTTAGATACTAAGGCTTGATGTTAAGGGAAATTATATACCTAATGGATAAGGTTTAGATTTAAATAAATAAAGACTGTTCATAGCAGGGATTTTATGTATAAGCAATAGTGTAGGGATTGTTTTAATTTATGTTTAATAAAGGAAGATTGTAAGGTGGCACAGAATTCGGTCGTAACACGCTTCGAGCAGGTCTGAACCTGTCTAAACAATAGACAGATGCGCTCGCCTCTGATTGGTCAGCGCTAAAACGACTCGAACTCCGCGCCACCACCCGCGCTCTGATTGGCCGAGGCCTAAGCGCCCACGCTCACTACCTGTGTAAGTAGGAAATAAGATAAAAAGCGGGTGGCTTGCCGCGCTCGGTGTCATTCCGTCATTCGTCACTCAACCGTCAGCAGCAAGCCAGCCCTGGGAAAATAAACAAGATAAAGAAGTTCCGAAGTTTAATTCAAGAAAATACAGTCCACCTCGTCAACAACTAAACACGTCATGTGTGTCAATTTACGTTGGACAACCCAGCAATCAAGACTGAGAAACAAACAGTAAGCAGTCGTACGCAGGCCACGCGGCCGATTGGAACGCGCGATACAGAACATCAGTAACAGATGTCGCTCGCGTAAACAAACAAATAATAATATGCTATGATTGCGCGCCGATCCGTCACACCTCCGCCACGCCACTGAAGCGAATCGCCCAACGCTTATCATTTCCTATTTATACATGTTATAAATCAAATACCCTACACTCTACATACATTCGCACAGCTACATTATTTAATTTGGAAATATCTTTTCGTACCTACCTATTAGGTACTAATGCTGGCTATCTAAATGAAAGAAGGTATAGTTATACCTACCCGTTTATCAAAACGAGAAATCTTGAAATTTTATCTGTTAGTATAAGGTGTCAAATTAGAGATTGTAAAATATTTACTTAAATATTTTATCGAGGTAAGTAAATATTTCTGGGAAAATATGGAATTAAAATATCGGAAAATGAGTATTTGCAAAATAATATGCTTAATTGTGTAATAATTCGGCAGCAGCAGTTAATTATAGTACTTACACAGAAATCCCTTTAAAATACTCAATAACATTAAAAGTGTTGAGTCCCTACATTTAAGGGTAGGTAGGTACTTACTTACCTGTTCCGTACAACCCTACTACCTACAGTTGTCAACTTGTGAACTTCGTAAACAGGGAATGAACTTACAGAATATTAAATTGTTTTCCTAATTTTATATTTTAATGCAATATTAAGTACCTATTGCTCACATTAACAATTAAGTAAGTACACAGAAATTTACCAGGTCATTAGCAGATAAGTTTTTAACGTTTCGGAAGAAAAATTAATTTAAAAAGTTCGCCTTTGAGTCGGATAGGATGGGTCGTTTTCGTTTTACCATCAGTACCTACTAAACAGAAAGTTGGTCTGGCTGGATAGGGATGGTTTAATGCTAGATACTTAGGTATGATTAGTGTTGGTAGCTGAACGAGCTGGAGAGTGTGACGCTGGGCGGCTCTACGGTGCAGGCGGCGGGCGGAGGGCGCGCCACTGGGTCAGTGCTGCGCCGCTGTAATCATTCTAATTCAATTTGTGCGGACGTCGCCGCCGCGCGCGCCACCCGACCGCTTTGTTTACATTACACCGCGCGGCCGCCGCTGCCACTCCACAGCGCCTCGATTAAGGACAAATCAATAAGGCAGCCGATACCGAGCGAGTTTAATAGAGTGAGCGAGTCGAGTCGTCGAGTCGAGCGCCCTCATTACCCCCGCAATTAGCGCACGGCGCGCTCCCGCCGACGACGACGCACCCCGCGCGAAAAACGAATAAAAAGAGCTGCCCTCAAAATGGCCGCCGCCTCCCCCCCGACCGCCCGCCGGCCCCCGCGCCGCTTCGTGATTGCATCCCCGCAGCTCTTATAAATATGGCCGTATTCCTCCCGCCTTTACTGATTGCCCGTATACCCCCCGGCCTCCCCCCGCGACCGCGCCGCCGGCGTCTGAATAGATAAACGAGTCCACGTGGACTGTAGCTCTTATAAAAATCGACTCGGCCAATGGAGCGCGTTCCGCGCACTGCTCCAGCCAACCGCGGCGCCGGAACGCGTGTAACCCCGCCCTTAATAAGCGATCTCGGCGCGCGAGCCAATCGCAGCCGCGGATTCGTCAAGTTCTACTCACCGACGACGAAGCGGTCCACGTGGACTGACGCACACATGCACGCGCGTATAATGCCTCGAGTGGAAATAGCTATGACGGCGAAATGTGCGACAGCGAAAAAATAAAATGCGGTCGGTCGGTGCGGAGCGAGCGAGTGGGTGTAAACAGGGGATATTTCGGTGCGGCTCGTTCATTATTATTGAATGCGCGGCGCTAATGCGAGGCGCGACTCGCGGCGACGCCTGCCACCAGGTGACGACCTCGCTACCGGTGTACACCCAGCGCGCCTCCACAGGGGTTACCTGCAAATAGGCATGCCTGGCAAAACATCTTAAATATTATACCTTAATGAAAGAGCGGATCCCATTATCCTATCCCCCTTACCTACCATAGTTAAATAAACCACACTGCAAAATCTAAAATAGGTACTCTCGAAAACAAAACATCAATTCAAAAGATCCGTACAAAACTAATTCGTATTCAACAAAAAAATAATCAATACAGAAAATCAGGCAACAAAAGCGTCGACATTAAAAGCACAATAAGACGGCTGAGACGGGCAGTGAGGCAGGCATACACACGTATAGGTAGGCGCGGCGGCGACCTCCATCGGATAAGGCGAGCTTGTCCGGTAGCCGGCGAGCCACACTTCCAGTAAAAAATAACTACCTACGTACTACATACCTGCACACCACACAGGGCTGCCCGAATTTTCTGACAACTGCTGTGTCAAAGGTTTCAACTCCACTTTTAACCACACGTGATCCCTAAGCGTGTATAAAAATCTATAAGTACAAGTACTTTTTTTATAAGTAGGTACGACTTAGCTCCGAAATTGACAAAAACTCGGCTAATGTATCGCCTTGTACAAATAATGAAATAAACTAAAATTATGAATTCCGCACCAGCGTTCGTTTAACTTCGTACCTACAGCTCAGTGAATCCACTTTCGATTATTTTTTCTGAGCACATCCGGACGTAAACTAGGCAAGGTATTTGACAGCCCTAAGCTTCTTCGCCGACTTGTAAGTTGTAGGTAACTGTTATTTCTTTTATGTTTTGGACACTAACACTTGCCTATCCAGCTAATGTCCACTTGTGAAGTGGTCGCTTGCTTGCATAGATGAATGATTAATGCGGTAACTCCTATCTAGAACTGAGTAATTACCTGTTCTTTTCGAGTTGATATAACGCTATCGGGAATCTGGATCGATGACTAAGTACGTGGTTCGCCACGTAAGTTGATACTCCAGCAGTGATACTGTGTTACAGCATTCGAGAAGACATTCCTTCAAATAATGTGCTCGTGAAGTCGTGATTGCTTCTATTAAGGTTGTAGAACAGCTTATCGTTTCTGCTCATTGGGTTACAATTTTAGGGGCCTTAGGTACCTAAGTATTTTTTTTTTAACGTGAGGAATATTCAGTAACTACTACCTAGGTACCTATTTAATTAATATTTTTTACCAAAAGTCGCCATGACACTGTTAGGTATATGTTAATATGTAGGTAAGACCATTAAGTACCTACCTAAAGCTTTTTTTGTTTATAAAGTTGTAACATAGCATGGTGCCCTAGGTTATAAAACTTTAAAGTTTTACCGACTTTCTTATAAATTTGACTTGCAATTGTAATACTTAGGTTAGTATGTTTGATTTCATGTGACAAGCTGTTGCAACCACGAAACATGGATGTTTGCAGCGTGTATATTAGGTAAACAACGACGTTTACCCATAGATCTCGATTCCACTCGTTAAATAAAATATGTGGGTAATTATTGTCTATTATAGGGGACTCTACATCAAGGGGCTAAGTATTACCTTAAATAATATCCCCTGTTGGTATAAATATAAACAGAAGTTAACGGGTAGGGACGTGTCTTCGAGCAAGCAGCTACAAGGCATCCTCATTTTAATAACCGCTTTAGTTATGGTTACGTCTTTTATCTCTTAATTAATAGCAAAACCATTCACAGCAATCTCCGGCTATCTAAACTGGCAACGTATCGTCGGATCGCTTTGATAACTGTCCATTGATATCATCGTTCGATGTAGGTAATTAAATAATATCCGGTTCGAAGTGGCGATGTATGCGTAATTTTGGCGGGTGGCGAGTCGCCGTCAGCTTAGGTACAATATGTGGGCAGTTATCACAATGACTTGATGTGTCAATCATTGCGCGGTCCGGAGCGCGCGGGCGGGTGGAGGGGGCGGTGTAAGTGCGATATTTACGTTCATTGTTGGCAACTGACGGCTTTACGATACGGAACCATTATGCAGACGACTGACAGTGATTTAAACTCGCGTAGATGGCGAGCCAGCGATGCCAATGACATGAGTCGCCAACAACTTTTGGCTCGTACAACTGCCCCAATGTATGGAGTATCAGTTACATAACCATTCATGGTATATTCATAAACTTATCGGCTACAGACATCTTTTGCCCTCGTTTTTAGTGGGTACTTAATTGAACGAGTGTTCATGGTTCACCCTCTTTTGTAGAGGATCAAATCAAAGCTCGATATCATTATCAGTCAACGGCACGGCATAGCTAGCTCTATAGTAATAGCAATAGAGTTAGTAATGACTTGTCACAACCTCAATTCGACATCAATAAACGTTAAAAGTACCTAATATAAGTAAGTAATGAGTATTTGTCTCAATTGATTGTATCATTGACACATAAATACCGCATCAATTTATTTTTCTTCATTAGTTAATAATAAACGCAGGTTAAAAGTTTAAATTCGATGTTATTGATTAATCTGTCGTTTTTGCCCATGGTCGACCATTGATATAAATAATTAAGTACAGATATTATATTCAATCGACACGGTGAAACAGCTGTCAAGTCGGTCGTCTGCCGAGAACCATTCAATATATTTATTCTTAAAAACTTGTCTTATAAAATAAAATATTCCACGAAAAGAATGATGATGTACCTACTTAAGTAACTTAAAAAAAACAAACAAATCGAGAATAACCAACATCTAGGTATACCTAACAAGCCAAAACAATAGTAAGTAGATATTGACAAAACCTTTTTACATCTTCTCATTCGTCAAAATCGTCAATAATGGAACAGTCTATACCTACGTGGAGGTACAGTCAGCAACAGCAAGTCAATCTAAATAACAATAATATAATCTCCGAATGACCAGGCCAGGCAAATCGTAATTGTGTAATTAATTCATCATCATTGTGTGTAACTATCGAAATTAAATAATTAACCGCCAATCCATTAACTTTTCCATCGTAATTTTCAACAACAACTTTAATATAATGAGCAAGTTTTAATTCATAAACATCAACGTTGGAAAGGCTGTTTGCGTTCTATAAGTACCTATAACCTTATTTGTTTGAGCTCTATAATCTTAAATTTCATTGATAGGTACACCTCAGACTACCTAGGTACCCCCTTCTAATTACCTATAAGATTTTTCAGTCCATCCCTGTCCATCCTAAGGTTGTCTGGTAGATCGCAGTCAGCGATAAGACCGCCATTGTACCCATAGGATTAAACTAAGTTATAATTTTTGGTGTACAATACCTAAAGTTTAACACACAAATCGCAATTTATAATTTTTTCAACGTTTTGGGGTTGGTCTCACATAGTAAAAGTTGTTCATAATGGTGAGTGGCTATGAGCCCTTTTTAGGTATCGCCTTTATCCTGGAACATGTTGTACCTAAATACTATTACCTATAGGTAATCTGTCTATCTGTATCGAACACTTAAGTTGAGTTAGTGAGTGTACTCTACAAGTACTTACCTATGCGTTGTGCTTGTGTAATGAATGAGTAATAAAGAGTTTTATTTTATTGTCAATCAACACTTGAATGTGGAGAGTATTTAATTATGGCGGCTGTTCGCACCTCGCACCTACCTATATTAATATCGAGTAGATGCTCGTACGGTGATAGTAAATGCAACGTTAGGTACTCAATTGGTCTAACCGATGGTAAGCACGGTAGGTATAAATTTATGCTGTGTCGCAAGTCTTTCCAGTTTAAATAGGTGCCTCGTTGTCTAGGTATTTATAAGTGGGACTTTTTAATTTTTATGATAACGCTGATTGATTGACGCCAGCACATCAAGCTTCAACAATCTGTCAAATTTCTTCAATAGATTTTCAACTTTATCGCAAAAACATTAGGTTCAAGGTTTATTGGGAAAATTTGACAGTTTCGGGTAGCTTGATGTGTTGGCGTCTGTACCTAAAAGCAATCTTTGTTATTTTAGAAGGACTTTGAGGCAGTTTATTGTCAGCTAAGCCTACCTACCTACTTGGTATACCTACTTTTGGAGTAAGTACCTCTACATCTCTGGGAGAAAGTTAAGATCAAATTGTGCCTGTTATCAGATTACCTGAGACATTAAATGGAGAGTATTGGAAAGACAATGGCATTAAAACTTGATTCCGAGCAACTGTCAAGACTCACTGAGCGCAGGAACGTTGGCAATGGCTAAGCCTTATCGATAGGTGAGGGCGACGAAGCCTGACATGATTCTGTCGAGGGAACAAGGGACGCACGTAGCGTTGCCAGGCGCCCGGATATTGCCGGACACAGTCAGGCTCTTTGGTTGCGTGTCCGGCCAAATTAGACGGTGTCTGGCCTGTCCGGCTTTTGTTAGGCTTCTTTTTTATATTTGTCATGAATGGTGTCCGCTCCGCCCGCATCACCTTGCATCGCTAGCGAAAGCGAGCGGATCAGCACTTTTCCATTGAAATTAATATTGTTATGAAAATTGAATGATAAAATAATAAAGAAGACTGATTCATTCAATTTTTTTGTACTTCCATTAGAATTTAAGAAGATTTTACCTAGGTATGATAAAAAAAACACGTCTAACTTAAAAAAAAACGTGTTAAACTTAGACTATTTTTAGTCTAAGTTTAGTATTAGTGTCTGTCCTTTTTACCCAAATATCCGGTTAAAGTGCCAGCCACTCTCTCTGTCCGGCTTTTCGGTTTTAAGACCTGGCAACCCTACACGCACGTAAGCTACAAATTGAGCTTACCCTCACGGCTTGCGATGGTAGGTATGTTCTAAGTGCCAAACTACAAGTATCCATGTAAGAAGCGAGCTCTTAGGTATACCTAGGTACCTAAAGCCAGATTTTCAGCATCAATCCTTCAAATTGGCTACAAAGAAGTGTTTAACTTGCTATCAAGGGCCGATGGTGAAAGCCGTGGCTACGTTTTAATAACAATTAACCTTTCTGTCTACGCTCGCACAAAAGCTTGTTTTCACAAAAGCACCTTTTGTTGTTAGTATCAGTTAAGTAGGTACTCGTAGGTACCTAGGCGGGCGAAGCCAGACGTGCGCTATCTAGTCATCAGATTCCCTTTTACGTCGGTGTGATTTTGAAAAACCATGATTCACGCCACCACACCACGCAAAAGTAAATAAACTGAGATATCTAAAGAGCCGATCGCATGCAATTCCAACTGCAGCCATTAAATATTAATTCCCGAGCAAAAAGCTGAGCTTGGAGCGAGACAGAATCCGAGCCTTCTGGGAAAACGAGTGGCTTTTTAAAAAAAGTAGTCGCTTTTACGCGACACAATGGCCGGTTATACAACTAATTGTTCGCGCCGGTTAATTATGCAGCTTGTTTTGTTTGTTCGGCGCGGGGCTGTGCCGCGTCCGCGTGTCGATGTCGCCGCGTGCTGCGCGAGGATAACGCAGGTTCGCATTCACCGCCGCACGTCGCGCGTCGTCTAGCCAATTAATCCACCGCTGTTTATGTTGTCCGTAACGAAGTCAATGTTTGAGCTGCTGCACTGCTGCGTCTTGCTAAAACAATGTTATAAAAACATGGACAACATCACGATCACTTAAATTCCAATGCGTTCCAAATAACATTTTAACCCAGAGGCATTCCTATTAATTTAAATAAAAGCGCACAACACGTAGGCGTGATGTTCTTTTTATCGACTTCTACCGAACTACCTACACAAACGTTTCCAAACTTACATATATTGTAAGTAGGTACATATACCTAGAAGCTCAAAACTTTCGAATTAGGGTTAAACAATCTCGATTGTAGGTGTTTATTACAGTCATCAAGTGTGTAAATTAAATGGACAAGAAAATAACGGGTCGATTAAGCGGGCCTACCTAATTAATTAAGGCTTATCTTGCACGATGCGATCAGCGTTAAAGCAATGGGATCGTAAAAATTTTGTTTGAGTCAGGTAGGGAGATAAGGCGATGTAGCGCGGGGGCGGCGCGATGTCGCGCGATACCGCCTGATTGTTATTTATCCATTATCGGCGGATCTGGCCGCCTGCGCGGGAGCCTGTATCGCCTCCATCTCGCCGCTACGAGATAAATAACCATGTCTATTACAAGTTACGGCGCTCCGAGCACATCGTGGCGGTTCTTTTTACCAATAAATGGGAGATAGATATATCTGCCCAGTGACATATCATAGGTAGGTACTACCTACGTTAAAACGGATTAAGCTTTCGCATCAATAAAAATATCCAACAACGCGCTCAAATATCACGATTTAGCAGATGTGATCGATCATTTGATTGTGTTTTTTCTAAAAGAAATCCCCTACCAGCCTTACCTACCTACTCGAACGGAAGCGGTTGTTTTTAGGGAAGGAAGTCCTGTCCCCAAAGTAATGGATTTCTCTTGCTGCGCATTTAAGTGAAATAAATGAAGCTTATCTTTTTTATTATTTTTAAAAGAAACAAAATACCTAGGCTATAAATACATAGACTATTACAATAATGCTAAATAGGTAAGCTCTATAAAGAAATAGCCGTATTAAGGCCTTATTGTAGCTGTAACAAAAAATAAAGGCAGTATAACAATGTAACCTTCTTTGACACAGATAAAATAGATTAATGAGTCAAAGCGCAGGTAGGTAAAGTGATGGGTGTTCGTGAATGCCTCGTCCATTGTTAGCACACATCGTTGACGCGACATGTGGCCGCCGCCGGACAGAACGACCGATTCCAAATAAGAATTAAAAATAAACTGCTAAGGGTTGTGGCCTCGTGAACGTGCCGGGGTTCGGTACGTTTGTACAGGCTTTTATTTAATTAACTCCTCTTGTGAGCTCAGTCAAATCTAGCTATTAGTTTTACAGCCTCTGTTTTGTTTTCACATAGTTCGAACACTAATTACTTATAACCGTTTCCAAGTTATCAAAAAAAGTTTAAAGTTTTATTTAACTTGGCCATGTAAAGAGCTATTTTGGCACGATCTATGTGCTTGAGTTCTGTTTAATATTACAGTACCCACTCACATCAGACACTTGATTTAATGATACTCTTCGTGTAATGACCCCGAGTCTAGTCTCAAAAGTTAAATGCCATTTTTTCAGCGCTTTTAATATTCTCGAAATGAAAGAATAACGAGTTCGGCGGTGGGCGTAAAAAATCTTTGCAAAATTTTCGAGGGTGCTCGACAGTGGGACTCTAGCACGAAACAAAACGAGCTCGCGCCGCGGTTTGTTCGTTTTTTTGTCGCGGCTCGTTACTTCGCTCGTGTGCGCTGTGTAAATTACCAACAACGTTCTTGTAGCGGGTAGAGCACCACTAATCCACTACCTAGGTACACCACGTAAACTTGAAATGTCATATTAACTCATCAAGTCATCATCCTGCCTAGTCTTTCGCCAAGCCGCTATGTTGGGGTTTTCTAGTGAGCAATGCTACGGTTCGCAGATGCGGGTGAATATTTTATTTAGGTAAGTAAGGTGTTTTTTATTTATGCTCCACAAACTAAGTTTGTAAATTCCATTGTTGATATGTTTGCAGTTTGCAGGACAAACTGACTTGTTGTTTCCATGAGCTCAGACTCCTACTCACTCACCTAGACGAGGGAAAATAACAAAGCTCTGTAAGAAGGAAAGCCCCTGATTGATCCTGGTGTGCAAAGAACGATAATCCACGCAATGTTTGCTTACTTAATTTAGAAGATTGATCGATCTGCGCGGCAGCTTTTTAAGCAGCCTCCCCTCAAAGATGACGCATAATTGGTGTAAGTAGGTATCGCGAAAGTTGGGGCAACCCCGCGCCTCCGTAAATTAAAACATGTGACTTCGCTCGCTCCCACCGCCAACTACTTACTTACTACCAACTTGACAGATGACGTGTTAACTGGTACTTGGAACAAAGTTAGGGTGACGCTCGAGTCTTACAGGATTGAATGCGGCCGATTTAACTTCACTTGCTGGGTAGAAATTGTTTTCACACATGGTTACTTCCCCAATAAGTCATGCTAAACAAAAACCTTACATCAAGGATTTATGTAGGTAAGACGATTCTAAAAATAACCTTATAATTATGATTTTGCCCTGTTACACGTCCGTGCAAATATACTTACCTACCTACCACTTCACTTTTAACATTAATATTTAACCCTACCCAAATTATTTTCAAACGGGAACGCGACAAAATAGATTCGTCCCAGTTTCAGTGCTGTAACTGACAGTGAACAGCGCATGAATTTTCACAGCCAGATTTGGCAAATTAACTAGTGTGGACATCGCTTGGACATCGGAAATAACTGACCTTTCCGTTTCGGCAAAACGGGAATAAATATTGGTACCTACTACCACCTTTCGAACTTGGTCAAGGTCAATAAATGTCGGATGTGAAAATACAAACTAATAGAATAATTTTTGTATTCAACGGGGTTTACTTGAAACGGTCGGTACCTAATAAACTTATTAATAACATTACAAATCATCGTAAATAATGAATTAATGACGAACACACACACATTAGGTACTCAGGAACGATTTATAAGTACGTGGAAGTGGTTTTATTTTTTCCATATTTATGGTTAATGACGCCAAGACGGTGACCGCAATAACTCATCTTTTGCCTCAATAGCGAGGAAAGAATAACAACTAAAAATCGTTGATGATCTAAGCTGTTTTTCCAATGGCGGTACTAGGGATTGGGTAGATTTAAACAACCTGATAAGAATTAAAGAAATCTTAAAAAAAAACAAGATAAGTAAGTATTAAGTACCTACCTAAACTTAAGGTTTGGATTTAAGTTTTGACATTAAAAACCGTTATCACAGCACGCTTCGGCACTTGATAATAACCCGTAACTGAATCATTCATTTTTTGACGCTGTGCTCAAGTAAACCACATGGCACGTTTCCATAAAACAGTGAGAATTATACAAACTCAAAGCAATGTTTACATATAATATTATAACGCAAACAAATTGAGTTTAAACATTACATAACTAAACAAAGAAAATCTCAGCTTTGAGAAGTGTTACAATAAAAACTAAAGCTGTGTTATTGCGAGCGTGTGTGGTGGCGAGCAAAATAAAATGTAGGTAGCTACCTACTTAACGTGCCGGCCGCGCTCCGTCACAAAAACCGCATCGTATGCACCGCTCGGAATGCCTTGAATAAACATAAAGCATAGCTAACTACGCCTCACTCGCCTACATACCTACATACACACACTCCTTTTTATTCATTAACCTTTTTTATAAAAATAAATGCCAACAATATTCCATTGTGAAGTGTTCAGAATGTTCAAATAGATTAATTAACGTCAGAGAGGTTATTTTTTCTGCACTGCATTGTACCCGTGAATAATGGTATTATTACAATAGTTTTAGTGCTAATTCATACATTTTATTTGCATTTTTTGTTGGCCACTTCTGTAACTGATACCTACCTTCTAGCTCAAGTGAATGCTTGCAGAAAAAATAAGTGATAACATAATTTCATTTACTATTTTATGTACAGTTCATTTATTTAATACCTACCTACACATGATTTTATTTATGTTACTCCTAGTACATAACACTAACGCATTCATACTTGAGTCAGGGCACACACAAGGGCTCTTTATTTATAGGTTTATTCGAAAGTCTACGAAGCTAGACATTATTATGACTACCTATGAGCAGCTTTTCGCAAACAATAATAAATTATTTAATATTCCTACTTGCCTTCTACGAAAAAGCTTTTTAAGACGCATTAATACAGCTTTTTTCGTTTTCGTTGCTTTTTAGAAGTGCTATATCAGTCATCGAAAATCCCATCGGAGTTTGTGGATTGTGACACAGGAAATTGTTGCGTTTATAAATGTCGCTACAAACTATCATTGCTCAAGCAGAAATAACTCATCAAGCCATCAAACTGACGCTTCACTGGAACTATCTATCTGTTACCACCGATCGGTATTCCGGCTCGGTACAATAAAGTCGTTATACTTACAGCTGTTTATCGTCGAAATTCACCGCACATCGAGAAACAGGCTACGTCTGTCTCTTACTAAGTACTGTTAATTATTCCCGGGTTGTCAACATAATAATGACCGATTGGCATATTTACACGCGATACAGGGTGCTAAGCCTTAAACGACGCTCATTTGGTCACGAAAGTATGGCACGGCATTTTAGAGTAATTTTATTCCTTCGTGCTTATGCGGCCATTGCGATAAAATTGTTGATAATGCCATGAACATAATTTAATATGTTTACTGCTACTTAATTTACCTATTAGTAGGAATTGTTGGTACCTAACTTTGTATGAAACGACGCCCTTACCTAATTCTTCGATGGGTACCTAATACCTGCTAAGTTATTGAATCAACACAACAATAAGGAGAGTTGAAATGAGTGAGAGAAAAAAGGAATTCCCTGCCTGAGTCTGCAATGTGTTTTCTGATAGCTACAACCTGGGAGTCTGAATACTTTTAGGCAAGCGTGCTTCAAATTCGACCACATCATCGCCTACCAACAGGTCAGATAGTGGTCAAACGAGTGCTAACAACAGTAAAAAAAAAAATATAGAAACATTTTTTGGCAGGTAGGTACCCCTCCCCCCACCCACCCACCTAGAAATATGTTTCTATTTCAACTCTGCGTACCCAATACCCTATACACTCGCGAGCAATAAACTGGAATCACTTCATCGCACGTTGCTCAAAACAATTTTTACTATTTCCATGCAATAAACTATGGGCTATGGAACGTTTTATTGAAAAAACTGGCCAAGTGCAAGTTGGACTTGCACACGAAAGGTTTTTTTTCTTTAATTTTATCTTTAAACCCTTCTTTTATCTTTTCCCTTTTATCTTTAATTTTATTTCATTTTTATTATTTGTTGTTACCTATTGCGGCAACAGAAATGCATAATCTGCGAAAATTCAACTATCGAGCCATCACGGTCCATGTGATACAGCCTGGTGACAGACGGACAGACAGACAGACGGACGGACAGCGGACTCTTAGTAATAGGGTCCCGTTTTACCCTTTGGGTATGGAACCCTAAAAAGAAAGAAAGAAGAAGAAAATATTGTGGGATTGAATCATTTGAAAGATAATTTTGTTACCTTTCAAATGATATAATTTTTACCTAAATGTTGTGGAAATGAATAGGAAGTAGTAATATGATAAGATAAAAAAGTATGTATATTTCTTTCAATATTATGTGTTACCCTTAATGACGGCCTGTGGGTAAACGGTTTTTAATGATCGAATGAGTTTCCTGATGGAATCCTGTGGCATTTCCTGCCACTCTGACTAAAACAGTCTTCAGGTCTTCTATCGACGCCGGATAAGGACATCTTCCTCGTAACCGCCTTTTCAGCTACCCACACTAGTCTGGCCAGTCTAGTGTGGAAATCGCGACTTCTTCCAGGTACCTACTCCGTAAGTAGTCGCTGCAGCAATATGGCAGCGGCCTCTATCGTGCATTAACAGGCAATCGTTGCTAATAAAGTTGGGGCATGGCACATGGCCTTACAGAATGTCGTTGATGTCTATTTCTGCTGTTAGCCTGCCTCCCGACCTCTACCAGGTACGAATATTAGCTCCGTTTTTAATTCAATGGAAATCCTCGCCCACAGCATACAGGACCCAACTCCGTATGCCACTAAGTACCTACTAGGTACTACTGTATGTTAGTCTCCTATAGACTCTCCGTCGACGGTCGCTACCATGCAAGCACATCCTGGTTTCGACCGAGAACAGGACTCGGCTTCACTGCTCCGTATCCCAATCTAAGTGATCGCAAGCAAACTGAAGCTTGAAGATGTCGGTGGGCTGGAGACAATTTAGGTCCCGTGGCTAGACTTTTTGGGATCTAGTTCGCTTTTTTGAGCCTACGCCTTACTGTCTAGGTACCTACTTGCTGATAGCCCTCCCCCGAACTTCTCTGAGCTGTTGCTGGACGTCCACAACGGTCAGGTGTCGATTTCGTAGAGAAGAGTTGACAATAAATCGGTCATCTCTCACCGAAGTACATCGCTGTCGTCCAGTTCCTGGTCTCCAGAATGAGTTTCCAGTCTCCCTGAACCTCTTGTAGTACTCCGAGACACAAGAATCCTTGCTGGATTAGGATGACTTGAGCGGCTTCTACAGGTGTGGTTTCCATTTTCTTCTTCAGTGTTCCTAGTGACGTGAAAAATTGGACTCGTGAGTGATGATCAATTTTTATTTTTTATGTGTACTGTGAGAGTTCAACCTATGAGGATGTTGACTGCTTAACCGGGCTTGCCTGTGGCTGTGGTGGCCTTTATATAAATATTAAATCCTCCAGGCAGGGCCTATAAAAAACTTACAAACTAAGCGACTACACGCTAAGAGCACCCCCTGTGGGATACGGGCCTCGGCTTAGGGCGTCGCTGGGGGGACGACAGCTAGAGGGACAGGTTGGATCGAACTAGGATGATCAATTTCGTAAACGCTCACTTTTTATAGGTTATCAGGACTACCAAACAATAGGTGGATATACCTTTGGAGTTTTTTTTTAAACATTGATGTATTTTGTCTTTACGTTCCATGAAATAAGATGAATAGGTACCTAATAAATCTTTGGTTATGATATTGAAAGAGGTTGAAACTGTTGAAAACTAACAAAATTAGGTACCTTTCAAATTATATAAGTACCACAATCCATAGAATGCATATAAATTGTAAAACAATGTTTTGAGCAACGCGCGATGAAGTGATTTCAGTTTATTGCTCGCGAGTGTAGTTACATCACATTCCTACATGATAAAAAGTAGCCTAAAATCTCTCGTCCGAATAGGTATGGATATCCCAATTTAGGTATCGGTTCTAAAACTACTCGCAGTATTGGTTTCCCGGAAAAATATAGCATAATATTTCGTTTGACAGCAAAAATAGAGTTGGGCCAAAATTCCTTGTTTTATTTATTTTATAACAAAACTAAATAGTGATCATTCGGATTTTGTTGCAAAATATCTATCGGTAGCTTTGTAAATTTGGTTCAGCCTGTATACCAAGCAATGTTACGAGTAGGACTAATTGACTTGATTTTCGGTGTTTACATATTTTGTCTGACTTGACTTGACCGGAAAATTGCAGACTCCGTAAGATTGTAACAAATCTTTATAAGATTATACCTAATTTCTCGATATAGGTACCTATTATGAAAAAAAAGTTTTATGTAGGTAGATACAATAAAAGCCACCCAAATTTAATAGTTTCCAATATACCTATCCGTGTCTAATTAAGAAAAAATAGTTTACTATTTCACGCGATATTTTACAATCTTACGGCGTTTGCAATTTTCCGGTGACATAGGTAAAATTCTTCCATTACTGACTGACTGAGTGACTGAGTGACAGACAACGCAAAGCCGAAACTCCTGGTCATAGAAAGCTGAAATTTGGCATGTAGCTTAGGTAACTAAGATAAATCACTAAGAGAGGATTTCCCGAAATCCCTACGGGAAAGGGAAAAAACAGGATAGGTACCTATTCGCGTTAGAAGTCGCAGGCAAAAGTTAGTTCCTTAGGTATGTATATTTTGGCAAGTAAGTTTGGACAACGACAATAATTGTTATTAATTTTAGATAAGTAGGTAGGTACCTACCTAGATGATGTTACTCTGTGACTCCATCGATAACCTATCAATATTTCGCGAAGACTCGTTAGCTGTAAGTTCGTCATACTCATAATTCGGGGCTGGGCCTTATCAATCTAATTGAGCTCATGCATTTTTTTAATCCGATTGTCATTGTACGTTTTGATGTCCACTTCACCTTGAAACTTAAAAATAATTCATTGTCATGTTTAAAAATAGAATAGAATAAACGTAATTTAGTATTCAGGTGGTTGCATTAAAGGCTAGTGTAGGACGCGGGGGTACGATCGTGCCCTCGCTCGTAAATACGCAAAGTGTGGTAGCAGCTTTAGGGCGCTCCGGCCGACCGATACAGAGCTATCTGTATCAATTACCTGCCCCTCTGCGGATTACCGAATTAACCAGCCACATTAATATTTTAATCTATGCCCGCAAATGTACGCGTACGTGGCTAGTGGCTACTATATGCGATCTATTCTATTGACCACAGGCATTTCGCTGTAATGTTGCCAGTGCTGCCACTGATAAACAGTAATTATATCGTTAATTGACAAGGATTGGTACCTACCTAACTCTCCGTGTTCTGTTGCCCTTTGTAGATTAGGTAGATGCTTAGTTTTTCTTAACATTTGTAGGTAGGTACCTACTTACTTTCTAATACCATTCAATTTTTTTTCTGGAGTCCTAAACTGATTTTAAATACCTACTTAAGTTGTAAAATAATTAGTTGAGTAAGTAGAATACCTACCAGCTGTTAACAAACAATTAAAAAGTAGATCTGAAACTGAATGACACGATTGTTTTTTAATTAAAAAGTAGGTAGGAATAAGTTAACTACCTACCTATCTATAGATGTCGACAGCATTGTATAAACTATTAACACTAACACGTTCCCAACAAACAGTATGGAATGAAATAAGACTTACATAAGTAATATCCATTTAAGATTATCAATTAGTGACTCCATTTAATGTGTCAAGTATGTATCTACGCAGAAGCAGACAGCAACTTTGCGATAAGTGTCTACAGAAATCTTTATTAGTCTGACATCTGACCTACTTAACTACGTGACTAGGTATCATGAGAATAAGCCTGGCTAGCTCAGACAGAATTGCAATGCAATATTGTTTGCCAAAATAACATCGGGCAAGTCAACCGCAACGAACCACCAACCCGTAACACCGACCCACCACCCCTCGCAGAAAATCCCCAGATAATACGTATCTATTAGAGCGTATATCTCCGATTCGGCTAAAGTATTCCTCAAACATGAAGATAGTCGACGAAAAATTCGAGTGGAGAAATATGTATGGCAGCGGCAATCGGCATGCGAGGGTCGTTCGGCCGCCGCGCGCCGGGGGAAGCGGCGGGTGGCGCCCCCCTCCAGTCAGTTCGCTTGCAACGTTCGCGCGAGAACGACGTGCGTCGGTAGTTTCAGCAGCGGATCGTCGCGTGTGACTGACTCGGAGTACGTGGTGGATCCTGTGTTGTTGTGTGCCTAAGTGGAGTGTGTGCTGTGCCCTGTTTTTCTTATAGTGTTTTTTAGACCATGAGCGTGTGTGTTTGACGGAGGGATGTATCCGAGCGCGGGCGCAATGAACGCCGCCGCCGCCGCCGCTGCCGTGGCGGCCGCCAGGCATCCGGTAAGCGACGACACTCGTACACAAATCACTCCTTACTGATAAACTATCTAGATCTCACTCCATAGACAGATGGTCATGTTTTTCACTCTAAATGGCTTGGAAAAGTTTCTGAAATTGTACGCTAACGAAACTGTCAGCCATTCATTGAATGAAGTTAAGTTGTCAATTCTCAAATTCCTCACAAATAAAAAATATTATTTTATCTGCCATAATCATAAAATAATTCACGTAAAATTAAAAATGGTAAAGCTCTTTGCGTTGATGTCTTTTCTGAGCAAAACTTTCTTTCGAACAATTCATTTTAACTGCTCGAAACCAAGTGATATAATTTTACAACACCGCACAAATAACATGTAAGTTTAGTTATTCAGAAAGTTGAGTGCCAATAAAAGCATAAAAGTAATAAACAGTGGAATGGCACAAACAGACGCGGCGCGGGGTACTTGCGAGTCGAGCCCCCCGGCCGGCCGGCGATCATTGTCAGCCGCTCAATTACCCGTGAAATCGTCTGCAAAGGATTTTATCATACTCGGAAATCTGGGGACGAATTAACAAAGCTTGCTTGTACCTTTTGACACTCAATTCTCGAAATTGCTTGCTGCGAAGATTAAAGAACAGTTACGTTGATGCGTTTACTTGATAACGTGTTCAAGTGTACCTACCTACCTTCGTTTTTGTTTGACATGAAATATCGATAAAAAAAAAATTGGTCGCATTTGGATCACTAAAAATAACATTTTCCTCATAATAGACATGTCGTAAATAAAGATAGACGATATCGATAGTTAATTTTATCACGATTTACGCACCATTTGTCAATAAAATACCTATTAAAGACTAACGGGGCATCTTAATCTTATAATAAAGCGTAATCTTTTACACCTAATATCAAGATAATTATCATGTTGGCTATAAAATTAATTGACGTGCTGTTTAATAGTAGGTAATTATTAGGTCAAATGTTTACCCGCTTACCAAACTGTGGAAACGGTTTTTATGAGTGTTATTAGATACGTAGGTATGTACTTAAATAATACCAAACGGAAACTGAAATATTAAACCTTGTGCACATTCAAGCAAGCATTTCCAAAATTATATTTTATGAACGAAACTGACCATGTGCCGTCGAAACCACAGCGAAGTGTGAACCGCGTGTGAAACGACTCTGAACTTTATGACGTTGTAATAGAGCATAACGGTAGCCAAGAGGCGACCGCAAGCCGCAACCCATCTGTCGCCGCTAGCCGACGGAAAACTAACCACATTTCGAGAATGCATTAGTGTTATTTTTAAGGAGACATCGTTCACTTTAGTATTGTGCGACCCCTGTAATTTATTATTCTTTCACAATGGATTGTTGATGTGGTTTGAGTCGACTACTAGAAAGAACAGAAACCAATTCAAAAGTTTGGTTCCATAACAATTAAACTATAGCAGAAATGATAATTTAAACTGAATCTTTAAATTCTTAGTCATAACTATTTTTATTGACATAAACTTTTGCACAACCAGGGTTTGTGAACATTGGATGAACGAGTGTAAAGTTTGCATCATTATTTTGATTTTCATTGATTTCGCGGAGCGAACACCTGTTTGATGAGGTAGGTACAAATTGTATTAAACAGAGAAGCCATGAATGTCGGTATTAATTACAAAATAAAGAGACGTCGTTATAAAACTTACGGATTAGATTATGGAGTAACTTAGTAATAAAAAATACTTTATCTCCACTAATTAATTAAGAACTAAACAACCTTTAATAAGAAATGAACACCTAACTTTCTCAACTAATTGAGCTGTATTTAACAATGTTTTAGAGTAAATAGTCTCATTTCAAACACGATTAAGTCCCAACTCCCCAGATAATTGCCCGACCCTTAAATTTTTACTTGCTTTGGGCGCACGTATTTATTGAGATTGGTAATACCTAAGCAGTGGTCTCAATAGGTAATGCTATTTAGGGGTCAATGGCCTCAAATGTATGTATTAATAAGGATATGACACTGGGATCCCGGGACTTAAAATTTATCCGCTGACTGAAAGTAAAGATTTTATAAGTAAAATTTAATTTTGATTTTACTTTACCTAATCTTAGCCACGTAAAAAACGACCTAACTTACGTACCACCGCGATTTGTTACACGTAAGTTTAAGAATAATCTAATTTTATGCGTATATTTCTAGTTTTATTTAAGTTTAGATATAACCCGTGGGATATATGCACACGAGTTTTTAAATCCCAGTGTTAGTGAATCCCGGTATCTCCGACATGTCCATACTATGAAACCTTGTCGTAAGTATCAAAAATAGCTCCGACCACTGGTAATAAGACAAGTAATGCTCTCAATGCAAAATGTATTAGTTGTACTTTCCCACGCGCGCGCATTAACCACTTTATAAATCGACAAACACGACCAATATGGAATGACCTCCTCTGCTTATAATATACTTTTTAGTACAAGAAACGGTGCTCATAAGTTTCGGGGTCCGGCTTTACTGGTCGCTCAGTCAGGAAGTTGTGTGACGCTTGTCGCCTAATTGATGCATTCATACCAGTTTCAAAGAAATACACACCTTATTAAGCGCTCTTGCTTGGCAGTGATAAGTAGTCGATTGTGCCTTTTAAAAAGTTTCGTCGCGTCACGCGTGACGTATCGAGTTTGAAGTAGATTACTTTGGGACACCATGGGAAAAACGTGCCATCTTAGTAATTAATTTTACGATGCGTATTGTACGCGCCTTATTGCGTGTTAAAATAAAAGTAAACACAGAAATATCTGCAACCCCTAAATATCTACCATCACTGATCTTCACTAATACAGTTGGATTTTCCCAGTAAACTATGTTTTTCTTTCTACGTACCTATGTCTTGATCTTGTAGTTTAAAAGCGTCACTCCACGAGTGTGTCGGGGTGGTGAATGAGGCGCGGGAGGGACGGGCCGGGTGTTAATGTAAATGCCTATTTGTCTATTTGCTTAAAATCCGTGTCGCGTCCTACTCTGTAAATATTTGACTGACAGAATTACCGCTACGGACAAATGAGATGGCGTCTCGTCAAACATTCCAAGTTTTCTTCAAACATGGAAATAAAGTTGAGTTCTAGAAATAATAAATCTGTGTCAATGACGATTATTTTAATATTGCCGAGATGAGTTTATCAACGGAAATGTCTTGTCAGGATTATCATCGTGATAAGTGGAGTGCCTTGAGTCAATGTTCACCCAAAATAATGAGTTGATATTTGTAGATAGATAATGCAATATCAGTTTGCACAAACACGGTATTTGGAGTACGCAAACAATGCTTCGTCATAATCAAGATGCCATCAAACATATTCGTGCGCGGGAACGGAGGGCTGACATACTTACGTTCTACCTATAGGTACCTACGTCTGAAACCACCGAGCGTTATAATTTTCAAAGTTGTTGACGTTTTCACGTCCATTCCGACTAATCTGTTTTCTAAACGAGAAGGAAATGAAATGTGATCTTTTTTTTTTAATAAAAAGTTAACCTAGTCAAAAAAAGCTCTGTTTTTATTATTATAATTAAGAAAGTTATTGTTATTGGTCGAATTTCTCGAATAGCCGATAGAATTAAAAATTATCAATCGCTCTGCCCACCGGCCACCACCGTACGTACTCACATCGGGTGGCAAACGGTGTTGAATTTCTGAAAAAATAAAATCAGCTTTCCGACCCCGCGCTTCCATATTAGTTTACTAGCATTTTTTTATTTTTCCAAAACAAAGGGTCATAAATCCGTCCGTTACGGTCGCTTTTATGAGCTCTAAAACGAACACAATAGAGCAGAAATTAGCTCGTGGGGTTTTGACGTTGAGGCGTTACGTTACAAAGCCAATCTTGATGTTCAAATATTTGTCTATGCTTGTTTGGTTTGTAAGTGCGAATGGTGTTTAGATGTTTACCAAGCCGCTGAACTTGTGTGAGTTGTGAGCCGAGCAGGCGAGCTTCTAATATTACTAATAAACAGTTGACATCGATCCGCCTCGCTACGTAACGGACATCCACGGTAATATAAATCACCAAAACTCTCATTTCAATTTCGTATTCGAGCAGAATTCATTCAGCCGTTTCGGAATTCGAATTTCGAATCCAATAAAAAGAAAATACTCTCCGGAGCGTACAGCAGGTAGACGTGGGCAGACGTATTCAATAATTTGAAATAAGAACACGTATTTCTTTTTATATCCGTTTAAACGCATTCTGTTTAGTTTTGTTTTTGTGAACGGCCGGTGGATGCGGGCCTTTCATCCGGACCCTCTACACAATACTGCCACTCAAAAACTGTTCATTGTATTTTAATTTGACCTTTTCGGCGATAATTTATGGGAATCTTTTTTTTGTCGAGGGGAACGTTTACTCAGTCTATTATTGCCGAGGATTATTTTAGTTTCTTTTGTGATCGATTTGAAGGTTGGATCGAAGTTGCGACTATTAGTATCGAAGGGTATATTTAATCTGTTAGGCCGTGGGAAAAAAATAATCGATACCGCAAAATAGTTTCAAATTGAAATTGAGTAATATTCCAGTGAGGCATGTCAGAATTAGGAAACAAGCTGTTAACCATCAAGTTAACAGAACAAACATCGTGTTTAACTTTTCAATTACTTTTAATCGTGTGTAATTTTAATGCGATTGCGTTAAAAGCGTCGATAGTGGAGAATGATATTTAATTTTGCCAATATTGCACACTGAAATAATTTGCGCGTTAAATAATACAAAATTTACGATAGGTCAGACAGAGCAACGATTGGCATGTTATACAATTTTACTACACAAAAGCGTTTAATTTAATCCGTAGTCGTAATGTTATTTTATATGGTGATTTAATCGTGGCTATAAAACACTTTAACGTATAACGAGGTGTCAGGTTTGTTGGACAGCGAGAGCGAGAGAGCGGTATTACCCGATGCGATAAGACCGATAGCGCCGAATAAAACAAATAATTAAAACGCCGACGCCGTCACTTATTGACGCAGATAAAATAATGTCCGGTTCGAGTTAAGGCACGCGCACACTTGTTGAGTGTTTAGAGATATGGCTCTTGTTACATACAAATGATAAACAGGGAGAATAACTAATGGTAGGTCTGATAATAATAAGAATGAAAGCCCAAAGATCTGCATTTAATTATTTAAAACATGGTAAAATTACCTATTCATGATTAATAGCTAGGTATCTAAATAATATGCCTAACTGTTAAAATACATAATAAATAAATAAAAGCTTGTACAAAAAACGAAGCCGTTTTTTTTGTACTCAACAAATCGTCAATGGCCGTGCGACATAGTGTCGTTAAGCTGAGTGCACATTAGCCGAAAAGCTTTATTACTTTTTGCCTTAATAATTCAGATCAATAAGGTTGAAGTGTCAAGGCAGCGTCTGAAGCGAGGGCCGGTGCGCGTCGAGTGCCGTCGTGTAGCCGCGCCACGCCACACGCGGGCGACGAGCGTGCTCTCACACTGCTACTGTCGATATCGTTTTGTTTTTGCCTCCAAACATACGTTGTGTTAGCTCGTAACTTTAAACTCCTTTTTGTTTTGTGATTCAACGATATGAACATGGATAAGTAATTGCTTGTGTCGATTTACATCTCCCAGTTTGCTTGTGTGGCTTTCATTTTTTCTTTTAATTAAAAACATTTCGATACCTTCAATAAAGCAATTAACAGAAACATGATTGGAGCTTAAATTAATTTTTGATACGTTAGACTAAGGCTAGATTGCTAGACAATCTCGGTTTATAAATAAGCACGAATTGTGGTGGATGAATTAAGTTAGAATGTTGCGAACAGTGCCTAGACGTTGCGGTTAGGTTATCCACGATGTTACCTATTACGTTATTAAGTGCGATCACCCATTACGTGGAGCGTGAGACGTCGGCGGCGACCGCAAGCCGTCTCCCCGGTGGTTACATTCACTAAATTCCCGGCCACATTTTTCCCGAGCCCGATTGTCCGCAGCTCCATTTACAACGTCTACACGCCGCGCCAGTTCCTTTTACGCTTTTATTTACGCTCCTTTTATTATTTTTAAAGTCCGTTTGTTCCTCGCGCCGGCACCGAGCGGCGGTTATTTATTTTTTGCCGTCGGCCTCCCGGCGACCGTGTGTTGTTGTGTCCCTCGCTTTATTTTTATTTTCGTGCTTCTTATTATGGAGTTAGTTTTTTTTTTCTTTATTATTACGTGCTCGCGTGTTCGCGTTACTTTATTTTTGTGTTAAGAGGCGAGCGGTCGATGTTGTTTATTTTTTTTTTCATTAATCGAGGCTCACACCGAATTATGGTCATTAAAGGATAATTTGTATTATGGTAATTTGGGATGCGTGTAATTTTTGTTTCGTGATAGGAATGTTTTTGTTCCGAGAGTGAGATTGATGAGTTTCGTCGTATACTCTTAATATTAAGAGCGTTGCGTGTTCAGTTAACGTTTGTAAATGGTCATTTAGAGAATGTGTTCATGTTTAAGAAGTCTTTATTGTACTGGAGGTTGGTGGTGTTTACTTTCAGGTCATTAATTGTTGTTGTTTTATTCCCAGGGTCCCCCACAGCCCGGGCAACCCATCAAGTTCACGGTGGGAGAATCCTGTGACAGAATTAAAGAAGAGTTCAACTTCCTACAAGCCCAATATCACAAGTCAGTATGATTTTATTTTAATAGTTTTTAACGCACAGAAAACATAACAATACCTACCAGAAAAATAATAGGTACCTACCTAACTAGAGTATTAAAATATTTGTAATACGTATCTAACTCGCAAAAAACTTTAATCTCAAAAGTTTTAAAAAGTATCAGGAAAGAATCGATGCTTGGGGTTGTAGGATTTACTACAACAAAAATAAAACACGTAAAGTGGGATCATCCGGGATCCCCCTGTCACCGGGAATAAGGTAGAATCAACCCTTACCTGGCAACCCTGCCCTTTGAGCACCCTGCTAGGCTTTTTGCGACGATCCATTGTCGAGAAACAAAACGTAACAATAGGTAAGGGTTTATTTACACAACTCGTTTAAAGTTTAGAGAAATATAAAACGGGCTTGAAAGTTTTTTTATTCGCTTAAAATTGAAGTGGTGGGAAACAGGTCAATTGGGAATGCTTTTTACTTAAAGAGTGATTTTTTTGTCTCCTGACTTATTTCTCTAGGTATCGTTAAAATTATCTTTTCACCTACCTATTTAGTATTCAATATCTATACCTAACCTATAATATAAGTTCACGAACCTAATTGCTAGCACAGAACAATTACCTTACTGAAATTTCTTTTTATTACCTATATCCAAAAAAAAAACGTAAGTACCTAGAAGTTTTACACACGATGTCTGTCACCGGAAAATTGCAGACTCCATAAGATTGTAATAAATCTTTATTAGATTAGATTTCTCGATGTAATAAGTATTAGATATGTATTAGGTATATATATTTTTTTTTATAAAATCCCATTTAAATTCAAAAGTTTCCTATATAGCCGTGTCTTATTAAGAAATAATAAATAGATAACAATTTAAACAATTTCACGCGATATTTTACAATCTAATCATTTTCAATTTTCCGGTGTCATCTACATCTCTTTTTTAACTCGATTCTCCTTTCGCAGGTATACTGGAATATATTTCTATAGAAATAAGCATCACCTTTGTACCCTTTTCCTTCTTTTTATTTTTTAAGTAATGTACACCTACATAAACTGTAAAATAAATAAATTCAGTTTTGTCGTTAGGTAGCTACTCAAAGTAAAATAAGTGCCTGACTACTTAACAAATGGAACTAAAATCAATAATTAATTACTCTAGAAGACTAACTCAGTGTCACCCTCCCCCAACTACACTAATTAGCGTGAATAATTTAATGAAAGCGTACAGATACATCGCAAAGTGGCTCCACTTTAAATAATAAATTACTTTAAGTTTTGATAGCGTATAACGAAAGACCAAAGCATCGGAAATCCCTTATTGCTGTTATAATAATATCTACCTATTAATTTTCGATTGTTTTGCTTTCCTTCCCTCGTCTGGTATTTCCGAGTGAACGATACCTAATCACCGATTACGATTAGGAAGGAAGGTATTTTGTACAGACCAATACGTATAATGTAACCAGTGGCTCCATGTAAAATACTCAGCAGTAGCCGGCTATGATAGGCGCCAGATGAATGTGTAATAACGGTCATTGACCCACATACATTTATTGACATTCTTAAGGTGAAAGCGCCAGGGCATGATTTAAATGATTATAATTCTGTAAATAAAACGTGTTACGGTCTTGAATTATATTTTGTTCAACATACAGCCTGACATTGACTTGCAAATTGCAAAAAACATAAGCAAATTTGAATTTCGCGGCCTACCCTGGCGCTTCCACCTTAATATCAAAAACAGAAATAAAGACATAAAGTTGTCCTGAATCGACTTCTATCGTGATCCTTTACGTTCTCTAGTAATGAAAAACGGTTCATAATATATTGTTCGGGTAGTTACGAAGGATTAGGAAAAGGTCAATGTACTTTATTGCAAGTTTATCTGGCGCCTACCATAGACTGGAAGCCGACAACATAGTTGGGAAAATACTAGGCAGATTGATTAAATGTAACCCTTTAGGGTTGAAGGGTGTGACATTTAGTCAATTTTATTTTTATTATATTTGGAAAACTTACAGCTTACAAGGCATGCTTACTTACTTACCTGTTGTAATTTAATGAAGGCCAATTACAAGTTTTCACTTAGGTATAGTATAAAGGAACAAATATTTCCGACTAGATACCTACTATAGGAACTTAGGTTGGTACACTATAAATAAGCACTTATTCAATGTTTTTCAATAATACTTTTAATATTAGTTTATTTTAATATGAAAAAAAAGAAGAATTAAATAACAATCACAAAAAATAAGTAATACCTTGACAGTAATAAATGAAATATAACGTTGAAAGATAGAATTTCAACAACAAGAAATCTTCGTGAAAAAATGATTGCAAAGAGTTCGTCTTAATTTACAAATTCCAGTATTAATTAAAAAGATCCAAGTCAACTTCCCGGCAGGCCGCATGAAATGCACGATTCGCTCTTATCAAAGAATCTGCCTAGTAAAACATAATAACATTTACACGATAAAATAAAATAACTTGACTAAGGGCGAATGAAGTTAGGTAGGTATAGCGTTAAATTTAAACAATATTTTTATATGTACTTAACTTACGCAACGCAACAAACAAAGTTCTACATTAAATCATTTTCCTACAAATCTTTCGTGGTAAACAGCAAAGTTTTGCTAGTTTTTGTGAAGGTAGCGATTGTTAAGCAATATGTAAATGTATGTTCGCCAACGCCCGACCTACCTATTACCTACTTTAGTACTACAAAGTTATAATGTTATAAAACTCTTATCGGGCCACGTTTTCAGTGATCGTTAAGTATGTAGGTAATAATCTAGAATTGAAATTGAACAGTGTAGTTAAGCGACGATAAAAACTATAACCATAACAGGTCTGACCCACTATGCATGCGATAACAGCTATAAAACAAGCTGTTCGCTTATATATTTCTTATCTTAATAATGTTACAAGCGCTCCTTAAATAGAACTTCGAGTGTTCGTTTACTGAGTACACTTGACTATTTAATAAGTTAAAAAGTCACCAGAAAACCTAAAATATGTTATAACTTTGACCTATTTCGAGGAGGTTATCAGACTGGCGGTCAGGAAACTAATATAGCTAACAACAACTCAGATAGCTTATGTGTAACGAATGCCGGAACTTTACTATTTGATCATAACACTGTACTGTATCTACGTAACACGAATAAATAGATCAAACGTACAATAACAGTCTTGTTCGAAACCATTCGAGACGTGGCGCACATAAACTTGCAGCTATAAAAATTAAAACAAACAATTTCACGAAAAACAATTCGCTGAATCTTGTAAATTATGTAATAGTTTTCTCTTTTGTTTCAGTTTAAAATTAGAATGCGAGAAACTGGCTAGTGAAAAAATTGAAATACAAAGGCATTATGTTATGGTGAGTAGTAGACATTGTTATTTTACAAAGTAGGTATTGTCTTGCTCTTCAAGTGTAATCCCCTAGAAAACATCCAATAAACTAATCCAAACAAGTTTATAAACTCGCAATTTATTGTCTTCAAAGCAAAAATAACCATGGGTAAACTTTAAATAAAACTGTGGTAACATGAAAATGTTTTATTAGACCACTACAAGAGATTGGGGTTAATGATAACTGCGGCGATGGTACAAACACAATTACGTTCATGCCCGAACAATAAAAACGAACGCAACAGGCTTTAAAACGCATGTCATATTAACACTACATAGTTTAATTTAAAGGGACAGCTAATTTAACAGCTAAATAGAGATGTTTATCACATGTAACATTTGTTATGGCGTGTGAAATCAATGAATGTATTCCTTTGTTCGCCACCCGCATGTCACATGTTTTCTATTTGATTGGCTCCAATGCACCCTCCCATTAAGATAATTGTCCGTATGAAAGAATAATTTACTCGATTACCGGGCAGTTAGTCTCTCTACACAAGGAACATTTCAGATGTTTAGCACGTGTAATAAAATATGTTTAGATAAGATATTGTAACATCGTCGTATCAATCACAGCGCAACCGAGCTGTCAGGAGCGTGCGTAGGCAAACGTTTTAGTGGCCAGTTCAAGAGCAGACAATATATTTCAAACGAACAGATATATTTTGGCATGCCTTAATCCCCGCATGTTCGCTCCATCCAGATATGAATCACGATTAAGTGTTGCCAAATCGCTCGCAATTTATTTTAATACGCTCGAGAGGAAATTTTCGCGAGAATTTTTATGTGTCGGAAACACTTCTGGCCGACGTCCAAACTGTGCCAGTGCGGATGTTTAGTCACTCGACTCCTATAATTTGAGGAAGCTAATCTGTGCCAAAACCGTACCGTGTCACTGCTCGCTCGTTACATTTACGCGCATAAATTGTAATCGATTAAACTAAAGCGTGTTATTTATGTTTCAGTACTATGAAATGTCGTACGGCCTCAATGTGGAAATGCATAAACAGGTATGTACCTTCTTCTTTAAATATGTTTTGTTTAAATGCGTTTGTATGTGTACTTATTTGTGAATGAAAAATAGTGTTTCCACTTTCTGATAGCAGATGTTAAACATGTTTCAAAATGAGGTACATAAAAGGAAGATGAAGGGGAAAATATGGCTATATTTTAACAACAGCGGTCGGGCGAATTGGCGCACGGGGAAATGTTTTAAAAGCAAAAAAAAACGTGTTATTGCGCTGCGCCTGTTTGTTGGATAAACGTTGTTTGACAGCGAGCCCGCGGGCGCTCCCCCACAGGGGGGCGGGGGCGAGCGAATACCGCCTGGTCAAGCCACTTTGTTGACATTTCGGTTTTTAATTTGCTCCCACTTTGGTATTTTAATTGCGTACTTATCTTTGTTGTTTTCCTATCTTAAATAACAATTACCTTCATGTATTTCGTAAATGTATAATGTCGAATAATCTCAGCCGTCGCGCGGTTGAATTAATATTATGACGGAGTTTCATTTCAATAGGACACATTATTATCGAAATATTATGGGGAAGGGAGCGAAAGTTGTGCAGGCTCCCCTAATGCGCGTGACTAAAGCGCAGAAACTATATCTATGAATTAGATGCTCAGTAGAATTCACAAAAAGGGGCCAGTAGGGTTGCCAACATTCTCAAACATGATATTACTTTTTGGTTTAAAAAAAACATGCACTTTGATTAATTTAGGTTCTATTTCTTCTACGGAATCGCGTTTTTCCGCATGAGAATTGGTTAGGCAGGTACCCACTTCTTTGATTGTAGATTGAAAATGAAGTAACGAAGTGTTTAATTATGTGAAATGTGTTCGAATAGCTCGCTGGTTAATTGAAATATTATTGTGACCGACAATACATGTGTTCGAATTGATTGAAAAATAATAATACCTAATTAATTTTCACGCTGTTAATTTCTGGTCGCGATAAAACAAAAGCAATGAAATTGCAACGAAAATAATGAATTATACATGTTGTTTTTGCTGAACAAAGTGTTGTTGCGTAAATATTATAGTCTGAGTGTTACAGCCCTGACCACTGGGTGCTCGCTTAACAATAGCTATCGTAACAAATAGGTACGTACACACAGGGGTGCCTCGGCGAGGGTGCCGTGGGGGGGCTTCATGGTAATCTGTTGATTTTACGCTCGCCAGCTTGTCTCGATCCCCGCTTTTATTAATATCACCCTGTATTTTAACACGTACCTACTGTAAAAGGAATCACAATCAATTTCCTACACGGCAAGCTACTCGGGTAATAAGAAACATCCATTCGTTTCACACAATTAATATTCACACGTGGATTTTTAAATTAACAAGACAGCTGTTTGCACGTACACGGTACACTTGTTTAGGTATTCATTTTCTTTTTAAGGTCAAAATGATTACGGACATGAGTTTAAGTCAATTATTTTGTACTACACCTTATCGTAAAAAAATAAATATACCCTAAGAACCACAGAAATACCTATTGATATGAAAGATATTAGATTGACATGGTTTATGATTTGTTTGATAAACTCTCGGACAATAGGTCCGGTGATCCGTTCCCTAGACCTCGAAATGTTAAGCCGTCGACGGTGAGTGATATTTGTTTAGGTTCTGGCAAACTAGCAAACGAGGGGTGATTACGAAGGGTCGCATCTATTGTTTGCGCCGCGGCGGACAGATGGCGGCTCCACCACTAGTTCAATGCTTGAATGCGCTATTTAGTGTACACTGCCGTGCTTCATTGTAATGGATTATTACATTAGCACTTAAACACGCTCAGTCGAGCGAGAACTAGAAATGCACCCCGTCGACTTTGTTAAGCTTTTATGTGTTGCATGCGAGCGTAATAGAATAACAAGTAATGTTTTTCCTCTTTTTTTATTTAATACCGTGTTTGTTTTTTCCCCTGAACACCGAGTGACGGTCGCCTCGGGTAAACACTTAATAAAAACAGATTGAAATTAACTCTAATCGGCGAAGCGCGGACACGGTTTGGAGCTTTTTCATTTTATTTATTGTGTCTCTCCATGGTCTGTAAAGGGCCGTCTTATATCGAGAAGTTTAAGTATTTTACATGAACATTCATTATAGAGTACCTACGCTGTACGACATTATCGCGTCAGTAAGGTCGGTTTTGTCGCATCGACACGGCGTTTCCCGCGCGTCGTGACCGACTCGCACTCGCCGGCGTGACCGCGACTAACGCGCGTTTTCCGCTCTTTCTGACGACGACTAATTGCTTAGATTTTCTTTTGTTAGTCGCGGGGCCGGACCGTAGTGAGACCGTGCCGAATCACACCTACTTACGCTGTGAATTGATTGTTTCGTCTTTGTGTAGCAGTATCGACACGGAGACTTATTGTTCTGTGCTTCAAGCTATTATTCACGCCCGGGCTGACTTTCACGCTGCCGATTATGGCAACGGTTTCGTTGCTTAGAATAAGCTAGAATCGTCTTCAGCCGAGGCTTTAGTAAATTTAGAGCTGCACTCATAATTGTAGACAAGCATGTGTCGTACCTAAGTCGTAACTTGTAATATAGATAACGGGTAGTTGAAGAGCGAATTCATACGGTGGAGTGATTTCATGAAGTGTCACGAATGTGGAGAGAGACAATAGTGAATAGGGTCGCGCGGCGCGGCGGGATGTCGATAAAATACTTTGTCGAGGTTTACGAGCGTCGACGTCGACAGGCGACACCCCTGCGCGGCTGCGGCTCGCTGCCACCCTCGACACACGTTCCGCGCTCAATGCTCGCTTGTTATGATATATCAATGTGGACTCGTTGCTTTGCAACAATAAGCCCTTTACTTACAGATTTTCGATATTTTTGATTTGATAGTTAATGCTTTTTGTTTTGGTTGAATAAACGACTGTTTTGATGTTTTATTTAACTTAATGTGTTATCGGTTTATTGCTTTAGAAACTTTATACTTAAAAAACGGTTTTTTTTCACATCATTCACTTTATAAATTGATGGACTCTGTAACGTATCTTATTTATGCTGGTAGGTATGGTACATTTTTACTATGAAAATGAGAGAAACAAATGAAACACGAAATATATTGAAAGCTCAGCTAAAGACGTGTTTGTTTTTCTTAACTCGAACATAAATATCTATTACTTCACCGATTTTCCTATTTTTACACGCACACATCACATCAAAACAATTTATCCGTCAAATCAGTTAAAACTCGTTTTATCACCAAAGCATTCTAGCGAAAAATCCATTTCAATACTTTCGAAAGCTGTACGTGTCCGTATAATTTAATAATCTCCGGGTTATTGCGATTCCATCCATTCCATGCCGCTGGGGGAGGACGATGCGCTCAAACCGCTCGCACCGCTCGACGCTCACACCGCTCGCACCGCTCAAATTTATTCATGCGCGGCCCCAAGGATTGTTTGCCCTTGCATTAGGGTGCGGGCACACCCGCGCAATCTCTCTCATTGATAAAAACACTGCACGTGCCCCATCAGCTTACCTACTGTTTATTATAATAACCGGGGGTGGATAAACTGGGTATCATGGCAACGCGTCTCTTTTGCCCTCTTTGTTTACGACGTCGATAGGTACCTATAGGTATTATCAGAACATCAGGTACCTTTTAGGATTATCGAGTATTAAAGTATTTACTGTAATACCGAAGATTAGTTAGTCTACTTCAATATCAACGATACACGGTTTATATCTTTATGCCTACTTGTTGAAAACTGTTTTAAAGTACCTAGGTATACTTACGATATAATTTTATAAACTAGATACCTATTTAAAAACTATTCCGACGTCTAATTCAGGTTATTTTAGCTTATCGCCATGTACCTAATCAATTCAATACTGCATTACTGCCTAAGTGCATTCCAAATGCTGTAATTTGACTATCACGAACTCGTAACGTTGATACTTACTTTATGTCAAAATACACCTATTAATGTGACTCAACGTTCTGTTACTCGATTCATGCAAGGCGTAATAAACGTAAAGCATACACAATAGTAAAGGAGTAAGGCTGGAGCGCGCGGCGCCGTGCCTTATCAAATTATAGCCGTTGAGTGTTCACATCAACATGCAGGTAGTCGTTAAGGGCCCCGCATAATGGCGCGCTATCTCGTACATCTACAGGCGGATACAGCGCTGTGAATTGTCTAAACGAACGCAACAACTCACAATGAACGCTCCGCCGCGCTGCGTCGCGTCGCGCGTCGCCCCTTGCTTTAAAAGCGAAATTATCTCTCCATCTACAGGGTGCGTCGCGCGGCAGATGGCGCTTGCAATAAAACCACTAAACGCGATATCGCCGCTCGCTGCCCCTCCGTCCGCTTTATTATTTGATCGGGGAGCCAAATTAAAGGATTTGCCGTAACCCCTCGCTTGCGACCCTCGCCCGCCAACAATCACCTCTGTATTAAGTCTAATTGTGTTTTCAAATTCGACCCCTATAATGTCGAGGGACGTGATATTCTGAACCATGTGAAAAAATAGGGCGTACTCACCCTCGTGCTTTATTAAATTTGCTCATACCATAGAGTACAGCGTGTTCCGTTATAATAACGTTCCATTTATCAAAAATTGGCTAATTTAGTAAAAGTCGTGTTCGTGAGCCTATTGAGTTATTTCATGTTATTTGTCCATCAACGCTCGTGACTAATAAACAGTTTTATAGTCGGTCTAAAACCACGCTATAAAAAACGTAGGTAATAATAATAAGTGCTCACAATTAGAAAAGACTGGGCCACGTTATCTTCTTGATTCCCATGTCGTAGTGTTTTTTTACCCATTACTCACTATGTCATTATCATCATTATTCAGCAATTTACAGAAACATGGTAATCGCGGTCTGTAAAGAGTAGGTATTTCTTGTTCCTTTTTATAGTTCGATTTTTCAGAATAAATGCTATAGGTTTCAGAATAAATGCTTTAGGATTATAGACTGTGTATGGCGTGCCAGAGCAGTTAGACGCTGCTCGGCAAGCGTTGAGCAAGTAAGCACTGAGCTTCCAATCGGTGCACGTTTAACTTCTCAGCCAAGTATTTCCACTCGTTTATTTATCGCCCCTCGCAGCCGGCTACGACGCCGTCAAACTAATTACACTGAATACGACCCCTGTTCTACGGACCACCTTAATTGCACTGATTGAGACACGGATATTGATTTCGAAACAGTTTGCGTGGACGCCGGGCCCGAGGTGGCGAGGTGCCGAGAGTCTTGCGGAACCTGACACTCGGCTCTGCTCGGACCCAGTCGGCGGTGGTCGGGCGTGAAACGGCCCTCATGAATAATGGACGCCTTGTTCGCTCCTTGAGTTTCATTTAAAACAGACAATTTCTATTCGACTCGTAAACTACACGCCTATGACTCACTCATTTCCCATTCAATGTAATAACCCGTAAAACTGCATCCCTAGCGTTGTAAGAATTTTAAGTAGCGGCCTTTTTACTTAGCATACTAAATAAAATGTTTGAGAATTTACATAGTTTACATATGTGCGTGTACTAGTTAGTAATGCGGTCGTACAGTAGTCGCGTTCACATGGATTGTATCATTAAATCTCGCTTACATTATCATGAAAACGGTAACAGTTGTAGGGCGGCGCACGGCGGCGGGTGCGCGTACTCTATTCAAATACAGTGAAACAATGCAAACAAGGCGAAGGGGTAACAAACACGGGGGTGGCGACCCTCGCTGCTCGCTGCTCGCTATTGACGACTGTTCCCTCGCAATCTGACAGCTCCCCACAATACACTTGCTGGATTTGCGTTTAAGTGCACTTTATTAGTGTTACTCACTGCCCTCATCAAATTGTAAAATACTTTCTCCGAATTGATAATGTCAATTTGCAATCAACAACCATAACGATTAACAATTTGGGTTAAATGACGTTTATTCTGGCGTTTTTTTTTGTCATCATAACAATCGAATGCTAATTTAAATAATAAAAGATAATGAATCTATCTAATTGAATAGTAAGTGGAAGATAAGTCTACAATAATAATAGTATCGATAGTTCCCGTCATAACATCTTGTATGAATGAACCGGATGAATTTCTCTGTAATCATTCATATCATAACAGTGATTATACAGCGCAGCATTCATAAATATAGTAGAACATTTTGAAGGGCTCGCAGATTGAAATTTACGACGCTATCAAAGGAACTCGAGCGCTCGTTATTAACAACTCGTGGTCAAACGACACTTCTAATGATCCCCTTTATTTATCACGCTTTTTATGAATATTTAACACCAGGATATATCAGTAGGTAATTCCACAGGCCACATGTTGAATTATAAATAAGAAACTGATTATAATAGCTGTAATGAAAAATAATAGACATGCCACTTAAACACAGGCTAACAGTAATAGGTACTAATGGGTTCTAAACAATTGACAGTAAGAGCTAACCAGTCCGGTCCATTACTCACTCTGTGTCCAATAGAATAGAAGCCCATTAATTAAGTATTAAGCATTGATAATATACAATACATTATACAGCATAAAAGCTACTGAATAATTAAAGATTTAAGTATAAATGCGTTTTGAATTAATGAGCGCGAAATGACTATAACCTCTAACCTTAGTGTAACGTAAACGTATAGCTTAACTGGAAATGCACGTTCAATTCAATTGAATATTAATAAATTATGGACAGCTGAGTATTTCCAATGCATTTAGGTATGTACTGAATACATAATCAAATTATGTTCAGCTGTCATATTTATCGGTGAATATTATTGTCAAATCACTATTCATAATGTATCTAATCGATGACCTAGTAACAGTTAGTTTACTACCTAGTAAGTACGATAGGGTAAAGAGGGGAGAGTTTTAAGAGCGCAGTGACGGAGCACACCTTTATCGTGAGTTCAAGCTGGATCCATGACACTATTAATCCAGTGGTTGTTTTCCGATGACATTTACGAATCGTGACTTCGTAGTTGAATGGTAAATAAAATGCAGGTAGCATTAAAGTAGAACGCTCAGTAGTAGATAGTAGGCAGTGGTTTTGTAATGGTGTGAAATATTCTGCCGTCGAGTAGCGAGATCATTATCAGAGGACGAGGCGACGCTTTGATGGATGCGATCGTCAATGAACGCAAACGCGAGAGTTTTCAAAACTATTACTGGTTGAAATAAAAATATTTTTCTCTAGGTTCAGTATAAATATTTTTTATATAATGTTTAAAAATAGGTACTTATATGAAGTACGGTAGAATGAGGCTGGCATACTGATTTCGACATCTTTCAACTCTTTAGAAACTGATTCTTAATAATGTACCTGTAAAACCAATACCCAAATAAAATAAACAAAACAGATTCACAACTCATATCATTTCAAATTAATGACTAAAGTAAACGTCAAGAAATCCACCTGACCTCAACTGCTCAAATAAGTTTAGTCTTTTTAACTACGTCAAACGGTTAATAATAATTATAATCAAATGATCGCCCGTTTACACGCTGCGTATAACAGAACACGCTACCGAATTATACCGAGCCCACATGTTTGTCGTCCCTGCTTGTACCTACCTGTATCATCTTTACCAGCCTAGGTACCAAATACCAGGTAGGTAGGTACTGCTGCCAACTGAAATTGAAAACAGGCAAAACATTTCAAGCGACATTTCAGTTCGATTTAAGTTAAATTGGTATAACAATATATGAAATAAAAATAATGAAATATATTGTTGAATTTATGTTTTGCCTTGTTTGTTGAAATCGTATAAATGTAGTGCAATAAAATCGGCGATATATTAACAAAATTTAATTTAAACATACACCCTGTTTGTATTAAATTCAGTGTTTTGATTACCTATGAACACCGTACAACAAGTAGGAGTTGCAACCACCTGCCACATGACACACCACGTGTTGTTTCCTTAACAGTGTGGTCAGGCAATTAATTTTGTCAAAGAACTATGTTTGCGATCAAGAATAGGTACACTTGTGACATCATGTTCATGTCCAACTAAATATTGTAATTAAGTGTAACCCTTAACCATTTACGAAGGCGTAGAGATCAAGTGTAGAGACAAGTCCAGCTTAGCGGGTTGGGGGGTGAGGCGCGGGAGGGCGGGGTGGCTGCGGGTGCGGTGAGCCGCAGCGCCGCAGCGTGCGGTCGCCGCGAGCCGCCGCACGCAGCCCCGCACTTGCTCCCTTAACCCGCACCCACTCAAATATACTACGCTGTTTTGTTTATCTCAATACTTTCCATATTTAGCCAGTTTGAATTTTAAACACATAATTAAAATAAATGGTCGCTCATTTAACTGTTTTGGCTCAATTAAATACACGTTAATCCTTTTAGGTCGTGGGGAGAATTGCCTAAAATGTTACGCTTGTATTTTATTATTCATATTCGGCACAATATCGATTTGCTTGCGACCCTTTCGAAACCGTCTGCACAACAGGAAACCATAAAATATTTAAGGATCGTGTCATAAATATTTTATTGTGGGCATTATTTCCAAGTAATCATTAAAATGAGAATGTTTATTCAAATGACTGAATTAAAATAAACATGCTGCCGCAGTTTACATTGTATTACTAATATCATATGAGAAACACGATTACGTAGCGGTTACTATGACAAATGAACAATGTTTAGAACTTTCACAAAGACGTTCCAAGCATTAGCGGAGGTATTTTGTGAACGTTGTTTAGTTTCCAAGAAGCGTGAAATTTTACTTGTGAACTTTGTAAGTCGGCAACAGTCGCCACTTGACGCATCCGACAAATTAAACATTATTCGTAGACCGCGTCACCGCGGCGGGCGGGCAGACGCTCAGCGCTGAACGCTCACAATAAGCATCGGGCTTGCAAACACGTCAAGTAAACACCGCCTGTGTAAACTCACTAACGCCATCCCTCGCTCTGTCCTCTCCGCTGCGAGCTGCGACTAAGCACAAATACTTGCAAACTATATTAAATATTTACCATTACGAATACTTTACATAGACCCGCCCATATAACTGATCCCTCGACTTCTGGTCTTGCTTCTTTTAATTCCGATTCCATGTCTAGATAACAGAACATCGTACCTAAAAGCATTCGGTAAATCTTACGAGTAAGTAGATACTTATTGTTCATGGAATCATTGTTCTACGTTCTTTGATCACGAATATTGTTGAGTTGTGTGGCGTGTCGTGTCGTACGGCAATACTGCAATAGCAAGAATTGCCAGTGAGTCGAGTCGGCAGTCGCACAACGAGATAGCAAACAGCACAGTGCAAACGGTCTCAGTAAATAAGCAAGCTTCCATCGTAACTGGACGTCGGCGTCGTCCTGCTACACTCGTATACCTACATATATACGTACCTACGATAAACGTTATCCATGTCCAATATAACCAACTAACTACCTATCTCTGCGACAGATTCTATCGCTAACTTTGTAATGTTAGATATCTTACATTCCGTTTCATTTGCACGCTATTTCAATTTGATGTCACCCGATAACTTCGACTCATAAATTATGAGTTTTTATGAAGGCGATTAGTTCGCCGAGACTGACTGATACCTGCATAATACCCCTTCTGATATCGACTGCTTATCACAATTTAACATGGCCTTTATCTAATACTTTTATCGCCTACTTTTCTGATCACACAAAAATAATACAGATACATAGTTTATCGTGGAACCGTCTGTAATCAGCCCAATCAATTTTAGTACAAAATCCGTGATAACTCGTTATCATGTCTGAACAAAAGCAAGACAGCTGAGTATTAAAATCATACTAGATAATACCGACCAGATAAAGCTTTAATGATAACCATCGAGTTTAGGATGAAGTTATCGATACGTATTAATGTTGTTATTCAGAACAAGCAGCTGATATGAAGCGTTCTAATAATCCGCGATAGTGAGCCTGCAATCAACGTGGCGAAACTAAAAATAATAATCGTCGCGCGTCGAACCGAAAATAATTTGATGGCAACACGAATATTCAGACAATCGGTGCTAGCGGCGCGTGTACACGACACGGCGCGAGTGTGGCTCCGCTGCACATTACATAAATTAGTACTGTATTAACAGCGCTAATTACACTGCTATAGTGCTGCCGAATACACTAGTATTTGCGTAGTAGCGCCATTGTGTGGCACAAGCTGCGGAACACATAAGGCGCTGCGCCGGAAGTGCGGACTCATTACAGCGCCGCCGCTCGTTACGTCCACAAAAAAGCTCAGTGTGCAGCGCGATGATTGATTCGTCTATACTGCAAACCGCTTGTGAAACTATCTAGCGTCTACAAATTGGTCAATTCATGTGCGTCGAGAAACTTGTTTGTGTTTCTTTATTATCACGTAAGCGCTTGTGAGTTGTGCGGTTTCACCTCGCTCGCGCGAATCAACTATGATGTAGTGCCTCCTCCACGTTTGTTTGTTTACGGCGTTTACCTCGAACGATTGCATTTATACAACAATGCTTATTTCACTTGTATAAATATCTGCCTGCGCTGTTTTTAGAATGTCAAGTAACGTACACGTTTATAAGCGCTCTTATAAAAAGTGCCGAGTCAAAAAGGCTTCACGCTTTGCCGAGAGGTAAGATACACAAAGGGCAATAAACGTTTGGCGTGGACCTAAACAAACAAGGGTAGCTAGGAAGCTGGCTCTTTGTTTGGCGAGAAACATGCGAGTCAACAGAGCGCTCACGCTTGCCTGCCCGAGTGCCCGCGCCTGCTGTTATGAAACCGTGTGTCGCCCGTCGCGGCTCTCGTGATATGTCGACGCTAATCTGTCAATCAGAATCGCTCGGACACGGTCCGATTGCATTCTACTTAATTTATAACTGGGAATGTTTGAATGAATCTGACCGTGAGAATTTAAGGCCACTCCGTCCGCCTCTCTAAATATTTAATGTGATTTGATTACACTGCAATATTTTCATCGTATTTGTGGTGTTATATAAATATTTGAGGTTTCGATTACGTGTGCAAATCATTCACTTAGATTTTCACAATAAGTAACGCAACGTCCAAAACCGAATGTCGTAAACTAGAGATCTATATTTCCACTTGAGATAAGCCGCATTTATCTTGCAGCAAACATATCATGATTCATGAGGCGGACAAGAATATTGTTGTTGTTTTTATTTATTATCGTAGCGAGGAGGTATAAATTGACAGGTGGTTTGTAGTGGATAGTGAGGCCGGCTCTTGATCGCGCAATTACAATCTGATTACGAGGTGACACCGGAGCCGGCGCGGCGCTCGAGATAACGACGTGTCCCACTACACACCCACTCCTCCGCGGCTCTCCAATCAACTTGTTCTTGCCAAGTAATTATATCCATTTGTTTACAATGAATATTAATGACGCGCCTTCCCGTCCGCGTCGGACGATTCTGTTTATTATAAGTATCGACGCTCGACAAGCAATTATTTTAAGTAAAGCCAATTATACTGTCGTTCACGAGCACTTCACTCAACTGCGTAGATAATTGAACCCTGTTTAAATATTTTAGATGCAATCCAGCCCCTAATCCCCCTATTTGTTGTCGTACAAACTCGTGTAAAAGTTCACGATGAACACTGTACAGGGTACAATTACAGCGGTGAGTAATTAGAAAGCTAACGAGAAGCGGCGACAGCGGTTGGCAGTGTGCATTATCGATGTGCCAGCCACTAATGTTCCACGGCAGGCTATGTTTAAACAATTATTGCTCCGCGAATGCGATACGAATCGATGATAATGTTGGCCTCTGTCTGCTGCAATAATAGCCCATTTATCGACTTGACTGCCATTTCGCCGGAGGAATTATTTATTGCGGGCCATAAGAGCGACGTCGCTTTCAATACAATAGCGTGCCTTTTCGATTGGCGACTGTTTTGTTTAATAAAGTGGAAACTTGGCGAGAGCGCCGCCCGCAGGCAAGATAAGCAGAACGCAGCGTGCATAAATAATTCATAAAAGAGTCGGGACTCGGGAGGCATTAATGAAGGCCGAAACCTCCGTGGAAGTGGCGCGTCCGTGCAGTTTACTCCGCAGAACACAATCGCGGTAAAAGCAGTAAAAGTTCATCGTCGAGCGCCCCGGGAGGCGGCCGGATGCGCCGGGAAACTTATAACTAAATGGTTATACCGTTTAACCTCTTCATTTTGATTTTAATATCTTTGTGCTGTAAATCTTTTATCAATTTAATAGCAGGTGCTAAAGTGAAAACATTATAGGTGGAGAGCGAGGTACTCGTAGTCGTACATAGGTACAAGTCCCACATAATTTATGAGTGTCCTTTATAGCGCTGTTACGCAGGGCATTATAGATTGGTGACATTATGTAGATGTTATCGGTTAGTATTCACGTGGTTGCCGGGCCGGTCACGATGTACGCAGCCGCAGCGTGCGCGTACGAGCATTCAAGGGAGACAATAAATTGCGGCGTGGAACCGCGGCCCGCATTCAGGTCACAGAGTCACAGCACTCACAGCTCGCATGCACCCGCCCGGCTGTCGACTGCCGCGCACTCATGTGCCATATTCCGTTGTGCTGTGTCGTAAGGAATCCTGATGCTTTTACGTCACCTGAATTTAAATAACCGCCTCTCCTTTCCTATAAAAGAAAAAACCTCTATTGTTATTCTTCATGCATGTCATACAATCATTAAATTAAAAACCTCTCTCATCTGAATATTAATTCGCCATATAATGATTCATTTCTTAGATATCTCTCGAGCCTGGTATTTAGACGATAATTTATTTTAGTTTTCAAACCAATTCGTGACGAAATTAACGAATCGATTTTACATTTAAATGTGTTTATTAATTTAAATTGGTGGATTCTTATTGCCCAACGCTTTTAAATTTAATCGCGAATTTCGAAATCTCGTCAAGTCTGCATAATAGCCGTCGATAAAGCGTTTAATTAATTGACTCTCGTGTTCTTCATTAAAAATGTTTGGAATAAATTCAAGCGTTGTTTGTGGGGGAGTAATAAATAATAGTGAAACAAATGGAGCACCGTTGGCAAGATGCGGCCGCAGATTAAAAGCTCCACCGACTAAACCACGTGAAAATCGCGCAAAAAGAGGAGTCACCCGCGGCATTAGCGGATGAGTGTCGGAGCCATTAGTGCACCTCCTCGCCTCGCGTGCTGCCCTCCCCGCCTCACACCCCGCCGGCGCCCTCTCACCCCGAAACCCGACGTTCCTCTTTTATTTCTCGCGCGGGGATGAACTCCTTAATGACAAACCGTACTATATCTTTTGTGGAGAGCTCGCAAAAGTACGTATTTTGTGGCCCTTTTGTACGCCCGCTTTTTATTCCTCCGTTCGTACTCGTAGCTACTGCTGTACAGTTATACCTACGAGGTGCAGATGGGACGGGGATTGTTCGCCTCGTAACGACAATAAGAAAAACTGCTTTAATCTGAAACCCTTTGTCGATATTTTGCGCTCAATGGTGCTACTCTCTGATTGAATTTCGACATAGCGATACGTAGGAATGCGTTGAACTTGCGCTACGAGGAACGCTCAAGTATGGGAACAATATGCTAGGCAAGTTTCGCAAAAGTATTTGAAGAGCGCAAGTTTATAGTTTTGTTTTAAAGTGTCCGCTCATCACGGAGAACAGGTCAACAAGTGGGTACAACTTGCATTAGGTCACTTCATAACTAAAACAATGGGATGTTTATTATTGCCTTGCAAGATAAACATATGCGGGTATGTATTCAAATAACAGCTTTCGCTATCTCCATTATTTAAAAGTATTCACCTATCTTGAATGGTTTTATTTATATAACACTAATTTCACTTTTATGTTCCCGTTAACAATTAACTCTTGGCTTTTAAGAAATCTTTACACGTCTGAAATTACAATTAATTACTCGCTAATTATGAATTCATAGAGTTCTCACTGTCTCAGATGCTCGCCGTCGCCACCATCTGAATCATGCGGTTGGAGGAATGTACGATTCACTGAGAAACAAAGATATAACTAACTCTCACTACAATTCTCTGCAGTTCACGGTCCGTTAGTGTAAAAATTAATATTCGTCGCTGTGGGAGTACAAAAGTCGTTTATCATAAAAAGCGTTAAATTTAGAGGCGGTATTTTCCAGTTTAGTAGTAAATTTTCACAATAACCTGGTGGTAGAGGCGGCGAATGAAAATGTAATTTGCGGTAATTCGGCGCGTCGGTCGGTCGCGCGGTGCGGCCGCGGGTCGAGTGCGGGGCGCGAGCGGCGCGGCTGCGGGGCGCGTGCGGCGCGACACCGCTCTGTCCGCCTATGTCAACATCATGCAGTATGGATCCATGTTCCAATATTGTTTATTACTCTTTGAGCTTTGATCACTCGTGTTTGTGTGTAACTTTATTCAAGTCGTTTAATATTTATTTGACACTTGAACACCACATAATCACATTATCAAACCAAGTTCCGTGATGGCAAAGGTTTATCAAGTCTGACATCATTCATATTATCTAACAATGTCTATAAAATATAAACTTTCTTGAACTCGCAAGTTTTAACAAAAAATAACGATTAATTAATCTTCCGTTGATAAGAGGAAACAAACGTGTTTATTCCACGCACTAATTGAATACGTGAAGCGATGGCCTATCAGCCCGTTTATTAGCACATCGCTAAAGGAAATTTGCATTACGCACTAATATTCCAATAGTTGCACGACTCACGAAGTTTGATGTTTATCTAGTAAATGGAGGAACCTTGTTGTTGTCTTACTTCTAAAAATACATGACTGGCCTTATTTATTCGTTATGTTTATTTATTTACGCTCTCATAAAAATCGTTTTTAAATATTTGTAAAAATAATCCGCGTTCCAGTTTACATTGGGAATAATGGACGTGTTAAAAAAACGGCGTTCTTAATTAAAATTCCACAGAGATTTTTTTCTAATAATTTGCTAGCTGTAGGTACTTGATGATTCAGCTTTTAAAAGGTTTATTTTGCCGTTACAACAAAAAGGTATCAGTTAACACATAAATAGTGAGCACAAAAAACAAATATGCGTGGTGTGTGGAGTAAATTCGCGCGAGCTCGGACGCGGGACGCGACAAACAGTCCATTTAGCGAGGCGGAATGAAAGTACAATTTGCGGCGAGCGTGCGGTCCGCCGCGCGCCCCAGCCTCGCGGGCGTGTGCGTACCTACTGTACGAGTGTGCACTATACGGTTAAATACTACGGCTTAATGCAAAACACAACGGCGGGTTAAATGTTTTGTATCAACGCTTTCGTAAAGCTTTGACGTCCTGCTAATAGAGTAGTGACTATTGAAGTTAAAACTATAAATGTCGAAACAGCATTCGTTTAGCTATTTTTCTTCCAACCTGCACATACCCAAGAGACAGTACTATAACCGTTTAACTGATCCATAACACGAAGAGGCAACGAACGATAGTTAACAATTTATTTTATACTCACATTCATTCCGAAGCGAATGAAATCTAAACATTTATTAAACAGAGGGATAATATTACTTCAGTGATGGAGTCTCGGATAAAGCTAAAGCATTCTTTATCTCGGTACAATGTTGGGAAATAGATAACTACGAGTAAGTGTCGCGCGAATCTCACGCGGAGTCGTGAACAAAAGACGAGCTTCAGACGAGGACAGCCCTGCGGCGAGTCAACAACACTGTTCTAATGCAATCCACTGATTATCGTGTATCTACGTACCTATTATATCCAACAATCATAGTAGTTTCTAGGTAACATAAAAACATCGCATGACTTGTTGCGGTTAATTGCGGGAACACGCCTTCTTGCGATAATCTTGAATTAGTAATCTTACATTGAAATATTATGTTAATCACTTGGCTCGATCTCTAATTGCAGAGCATTCTTATAATAGCAGTTTCAATGAAACATAAAAACTCGTCAACAAGTTCAAGAAAATCTGTGCAGACAAATGCTGAGTAATGAACCCGTCGTCGTTCTAGAGAAACAAATTACAGTAAATAAAAAATAAATATGTTGTTTTGAAAGATAATAAGAAAGTTGGCAAGTGTCCTACAATTCTGAAATGTATGTATCCATGCAATTATGGAATGAGCATTCTGTGAAGGTGTGTGGGCAGCTCTTGGCTCTGTGCCGGTAATGGCGCATCCGTCGTGTTCTGACAGTAGGTATCGTAATGTAACACTCTGCCAGACAAGCGCGCGACTATGATTTCACGCGCGCTGTAAATGTCAATGATTAGGTACATCCACATTTAATTACGCTGTGGGCGGATCATCTTACTAATTAACTGCCACAGCCGAGTATGACAGCTTTTTACTCCCATTGTTATTCCTAACAATCAACGTATTATCATGTTAAATTCACTTAACAACTCCACGGTTGACCGATGATGACAAAATAAAAATAAACCGCCAAAACAACTTCATTGTTTACACGAGCCGACAAGGGCCGATATAATAATACACTCAATTATGTTAATTCGTCGTCGATTCACTGTGAATCTGCGAATAAAATTAATGTGCATTTAAACGGAAAATACGAACAAAGCCAATAAATACTGCGGGCTCGGTAACGCGGCGATTTATCATCTCGCACCGCGCCGCGCCGCGCCGCCCCGCACCCGACCCGCCCGGTTATTGTTTATCGTGTTAATTTTATTTGTTGCTTCTCGCTCAGCTTATCAACTAATTATAAATGTTATTATTGAATATAATCTGCTTCGGAATGTGGAAACATTTTTGGATGTGAATTTGTATGTAAGCACCGATCACCGGCCAGCGGGACGTTGTTTCATTTATAGCCAACTTTTAAATTAACGTTAATGTTGATTTTATTCAGAAAAGTAGATTGGAGAATATTAAACAATATTAATTATTCATAACGTGTATGATATCGGTGTTCGTTCGTGATGATATTGTAATTTCGTCACGATGACCTTATGTCGTGTTTATAGACGATTGTTTAACATTAATTAGTGAGATGGTTTTGTCAATGGGTTGGTGGTTTTTCAGACGGAGATAGCGAAGCGGTTGAACGCGATCATAGCGCAGATCCTGCCGTTCCTGTCACAGGAGCACCAGCAGCAGGTGGCGTCGGCGGTGGAGCGCGCGAAACAGGTCACTATGACAGAACTTAATGCCATTATTGGGGTGAGTACTCATTGCCTGCTCGCATATTGTTAACACTACTAACAACATGTGCGGCACATCACTAATGGTTCATCTTAACTCTTACATGAGCTTGCTTCGAATTGAGTGGGTTCACCGCATCACTTCAATGGAGCATGTATTTCATTTTGTACGCCTGCATATTTGTGCTGAAACTTTGTTTAGCTAAAGCTCTAACGATCGATTTAATAATGTGTAACAGAATAACCTTTTAAAAAGATTTGGCATGGCACAAAACGTTAATGTTGTACAAGATGTATCCGCAATCACAATTAGCCAAACATGCCAAGCTAACTATCTGGGCTTTAGCAAATACCTACTATATCAACATAATCGCTGAATTCACCGAGACCACGTAGGTCATGTTTAAAATTCGGAGTAACGAAATGAATTTCTTGAGCGTCGGTAATATTTCACGCGAGACCGATTTGAACAACACGTGTCTTGTTTGTACAGCAGTGGGCTGTTGTAAATGTGGCGCGGAATGTTTAGCTCCGACTGCCGACTGCCGACCGCGCGGCTCCGTGCTGTGTGAGTGTGGCATCTGTCCAAACATTCGCGACGCGGACCTGTCATTGCTTAGTTATTCGCTTGTTGCACGCACATCGCACACTAAACGGCGGGAAGGTCGATGTTATTATAATAGCCGTGCATAAATCACACCTTTCGGTTAAAAGATTATATTTTACATGCTTCTCAACCGATGACTCACGTGCAAACATAATCCTTTTTTCACAGAAGCTATCCGAACCTTCTCTCAAAAACATGCTTTATTGAAACAACAAACGTTAATATTCCAATTATCATCGCCGACTAACTCCATGGCGTAGGGAAAAAGTTATTGTTCAGAAGCTCAACTAAAATTCTCGTTCGGAACAAGCGGTACTTACGTGTAAAGTAAGTTGATTCTCCAAAAGCACGGCTTTCAACAGGTCGAAAGTTCGACGGTCGTTAATTAAACGATCTAAGCCGCGCAAGACGGGTTGGCGGCGATCCAACTACGAGCTATTGATGAAATTGCTACAAACTACTACCATTATATAGAAAATTATTTTATTAAACCGCCGCCTGCCACGTCCGCGGCGAATTAGCATGTTTATATAATTTCAAGCGGGCATTTGTCATCGGCGTGGGCGAGACACGTAACGTACAATATTGCTACCGACAGAGTCCGCTTGTCCAGCGTAATGACAACTACATATTATAAGCTCTTACTTCAATTTGCATACGCGGTGTTAACAACACCTCCCGCACTATGAATTAGTGTCTGTCTTCAAATTGCGGCTCTAACTAATTTCGCAACACTTTAATTGTATTTTTTAGCTATAGTAAGTGTCGTGAGGACTTCATTGCCGTCTATTATTTCAATAGGTTCGTTCGCAACCGGGTGCCAAGTCGTTAGTGTGACCTATTCTCCGTAGGTATGTGTTAACGTTTGGCGTTCGAAAACCGTGAATAGATGTACCGCGACTAAAATAAATCACTTTAAAGATAATGAGGGCGAAAATAAAGTGGTGGAAGTCAGTCGTCGCTCGTCCGTCTGCGGCCGATAGAGTGTTGCGGATGGAACGCGCCGCACGCTGGCGCCGCGCCAACTCGATCACACGGCAAGCCGCTGCGGCCGCGGCGTGCACTCCGCCCAGCGACGCGAGCGCCCAATACCTACTACGTAAACTGAGATACGGCAAAAATTCCCCACATTAATACCTGAGATCATAACGTTTGGCTCTCCACCAACTATTTTGTTTACAAGTAGAGCGTCGTTCATGGCGTGCGTAGCCGCTCCAATTAATCAATTAGTCGCACGTTAGCGTGTGACATAGGTATAGTGCAAGTTGTTTTATTAAAATATTCGAGATTTTGTTTCATAATATTCTAGTCTACGCGGTTGTCACATAAATAATGACTCAGGCCTTAGGTAATAAGACCCTCCGTTTGGTGTCTACGATCGGGAAACAGCTACCGGATAGAAGAAAATACCTCAAGAGTCCCAAGTATTTGCGGAAGGTTCGTCGCCCCCGGACCGTGAGGATTTACCTATATGTACGAGTATAGCTTACTGAACATCCTTCGAGACACTGGCAAAACGCAATATCGCCCTCCCCTCATAAAACACTCTAATTTAAATAAAAAAGCGGCGCCACCTTCCGTATGTCGGGCCTTTTTTATTACGTACCTTTTTTATTTTCGGGTCAGCTAGGGATCAAAGGGGCTCTCCCCGGAGACTGGCCGCCCAGCCTCCGTCTGATTTGCGAGCGTACGCCAGAGCGCCGATTTGTGAACGTGAAGTATTCCCCACTTCGCAAATGGGGGACTGTTTGCTTGCCTATTAAAATCACTTACTTACTGGTGTTAAACGCTACTCTTTGTTTTCATGCAATTTAATCAATTAAACGCGCTGCATTATGTTTTTGATGCTTCTGAATGATTTGTTTTAAATCTTTTTCTTGGCAGACCATCAATAGACGTTATAAATGCAGCCATTTATCAAATGAAGTATAAAATCATAAATAAGTCCAACCTACGTATACCAAATAACAATACGAAGAGTTTCGTTGTGTAATAGAATTCGAGTATGATAGATAAGGTGGCGAAACGATTCAGCATTGTGTTTGAGCAATGTGCGTGAACTCGTCGTCAATAACCGGGAGAGTCGGGAGCGTCGTCAGTGCGTTATCGCCGGGTAAATCATTCCTCGTTCTGATTTTATTCCGCGCCAGCGCCCGGGGGGGGCGCCCACCACCGACCTCCGCACAGGTAATAGCTTACAGATACGAAAACTCCCTCTCAAGCTCACCTATACATGACACGAATGTTCACATTGAAACAATATTCACGTAACTTGTGCAGATCGATCGGGACGTGCGACCTCGTGTCATAGATACGCGTTACGAATCCAATACTCAATCTCATTCTTATATTTACGATCGACTTCGCCGAGGCCGAGATTGAAAAGCCGAATCCGCGCAAGTATGCGAAATAAACAAGCGTATTATGCGTAGAACATTTATGCAACATTATCTCGAGAGATAGATGTGCAAACACGAGCGCTGGAGCCGTGCAAATAGAGCGTATCTGTTTCCCCGTCGATGGCTTTATAAACAAGCGAGTCGTGAAAACATTTCTATCTAGTTTACGTTGGGTTTCGCGTCCTCTGATAAAAATTACGAGGAGAATAAATCGGGGCGAGAAGCGGGTCGGGCGTCGGGGAAACATGAATTTGTCATTTTTTCCCAGGCACGTTCGCGGGCGGGTGATAAATATTGCATTGCAGGCCCTCGACGTTTCTTGCGAGTCTCACGACGCCCGGCGCGACGCGTCCTCCCGGCGACTCGGCATTAACTTTTCCCCTGTCGCTTAGACGAGGCTCCTTGTTTTTCAACGCGGAAAAGTGAGTTAGGGCCCGTTCTGTCGTCGCTTCCAATGAAATTATGTAATCAGTTTTACGACTCATCCGGCCCGCGAGTGTCACGAGTTTTTCTTATTATTATCTTTCTTTTCTTTGAGAACACGAAGTTATTCAAAGTTACATGTTGAAGAAACATAGCCTCGGAATAGACGTTGTTTATTAGAGTCGCTCTACGTAACTTTCTTCAAGTCTCATGTCAAACATGTAGCATATCTGAACATGATACAAAGTTTAAGTACTGCTATTCTTCATGATTTTAATGGTTAATATCCCTAATGTGTACATGACATGAATTTACGTATAATACATGTGATTAGAAGCAATTATGTTGAAAGTGTAACACGTGTCGGCGTCGCGTGTCGATCCGCCTCGAGGCTTCCTGCCTAATGGTGCGTGCGTCCCTTCCATGTTTCCACGCCAGTCGCGATAAACTGCCCTCTTTATACCGAGACGACTGCACCTACTACTTACACATAAATGCTATAAAGGTCTCAAGGATCTTGAAACAGGCAGAACGAGTTAAAAAAAAACAATTTAGTAGATCAATCATTTTAAAACAATTTCTATGGAAACACATTCTCGCGTCACTCCTGTCTACAGGAGCCTTAAGACCTGTATAGCATTACAGCTAATTACAAGACCGAAGCGCCGAAGTATTAAGAAGTCATCGTGCCTAAACAGGCATTGTCTTACGAAGTTTATAAATATGTATTCCGTGTGGATGTCATGCTCGTGTCCTTACATAGGCACTTAGCATGAAGAACGTTAGTGTGTCGCCAAGTTACGAGCTTTTAATGTCCCAATGTGTAAAGTGACGTACCTTCTCGTACATTTTGTTGCGCTGTTCCACTGCCAATAGACGTAGCATATTCCTCTTTATTTTTCTCGACACGTCTGCCACAATGCCAGTTAATGGCCACCATTGGAAGATTAGAATGTAGTTACAGCTTTGAATTTGTATTGTTTTATTGGTCGTAAAATTTGGCTCGAAGCATTAACATTATAAGACCTTAAAGTTCCTTCTGTTCCAGTCATGCGTGTCATGCTTACCACTTCCTGGTTTAATGTTTAAAACATTGCAGTCAGAATACATTAAAGCTAATTTTAGTAATGGCAGAGAATTTAATTGCATATTACGGTATTACCGAAACCAGTTGAATTCATTATGGTCTGTGGTTTACTTCCGAACAAAATAGATACGCCAAACCTATGTATATTATCAGAACTATCTAACTCAGTACTATCTAATTTCGACTTTATTCTAGCTTTTCATCCTGAATAATTTTATAACAAGAACACTATATAAAGGCAGTTTTACACGAGCGTAGGGGGTTGATTCAATTATGCGATACCATTACAGTTTATAATCTGTTCGTGTCAGTGGCTGGAGGTTGGCATCGTCTGTAACAGCCTTAATGCGTCTCACACCGCGAACTAACTGACTCTTAATTATTTAACAACTGCTAGGGTTGGCGCACGTTACAATTAAATAACGTTATTAGCGGGACTTTGGTTCTTCGAGAGAATATTGTGGTACCTATGTTTTAAGGAAAAAGATACCCACGTCTTTCAGTCCCTTTGTGTGTATTTTTTAAACATTTTATATTGAATAAAAACACGAAGAACCAAATGGTATCTAATCGCCCAAGCAGACCTTCTTTTTTGAATGAGACTAACGTTATAAAATGATACAATGCTTTCCATTAGCCTGCTCCAGGTCTTGCAGCCAGGATTCTAGCGATATCCATCCATTATTGTTCGCTGCATGGGTTTATCAAGGATTCCATCGAAATCACAAGTAACTCTACTTCTCTTGTGGAATTTTCTCATCTGATGTGTGCCATTAAAACGTACTAATTGTAGGTTAACATCCACTTACGTGTTGATTGCCTCCCCAGCTCATAATTGTGTAAACAGTAATTATTTTTAAATGTTCTTGCCACTTATTAATTGCTCACCATATTAAACTAATGTATTTATAATATGCTGTTGATCTCATTTCTTAATACTAGTGCGACAAGGTGCGTTTTAAACATCTAAAACATGTGTTTTTATTTTTTCCAGAAATTACCTTTTAGCGCGCTGAGAAATATTGCCAGTGAACACCTAAAATAGTCGAATTTACAAATCTGAAACCACACGAAATAAAAGTAAAGTTGGGCCAAAGAATAAAGGATGCTAAAAGCAATTTACAGCGAGGAAAAATAAATAACACTTCCAAAGAGAAACCCACATAAAATCGCCTTTTAAATTGAACTATAAGTTCTGAACTAAACTCGTGAAGAACCACAAGAACCCACTTTACAAAAAATAAAAGCGGTTTTCAGAAAAATTAAGTGCAATGATTGAAATCGTGACTGAAAATTGTCACGTACCTACTAGAAATGTTATTGATCTTGAAGTTCAGCACTATCTGAGATTCTGCTTACCTAGTGTTGAATTTCTTAATACCTACATAAGCAAAAAAAAAATGTTTGATCAAAAAAATAATACCTACTTGTTAAACCTGGCGAAATATTTATGTGTGGAAATCTGTGCGGTTGGCGTGCGCTATCCATTTATAAATGAAGAATAATCCCTGGAGCATAGACGGTGGTAAATGTGCCGTGAAAACCCGAACGCGGCGGAGCATTTTTCTCATGACAAAAGCTTTGGAGACAGCTCACGTCTGTTGCTACTCGCTACACGTACCGACACACGCCAAATTACATAGACCTCGTATGAACACGCTGATATAGCAGAGATACAGAAAATACACAACCTTTTGTATGTTTTTATCTATCCTAATCCACCCAGACAATTTTTTTCTTCAACTCAACTGACACAAATCTTTTTAATACAAGCTTTAATATGGCACTTTGAGACGAACATAAAATTCATTCTCATCACTTTTGCATGGGAAAATACAGAACAATAGTCTATTTACCACTTTATCCACAAGAATTTGAGGTTACTGGTTTTTGTTCGGATTTATAACTGAATCATTAGTCGCGTGCTTCGTTACTCCGGTGTGGGAATTATTCACAGATCACTTATCGGCTTGTCGTTCTGAATACATTACTGTGAGCCTCAAAATTCATTATAAAAATCTGTCATCTCCCCTTGCAGAGGGGAAACTTAATCAAACTTAAATTCGGTCGATAATATAAACACCAAACTTCGTTCAGAGATAAGTAAACGGATGGAAAAGTCGTTAGGGGAACGAGTTTTAATCCCGGGGAGAGCGTATCGACGCTATTTAATCACGTCTAAATATGGAAAAAAATGTTGGTGAGGTATCACGCCACGTTATTGTCATTCATAACAGGCGGGGGTGGCGGTGGGGTAGCGGGCGCGTCGGGGTGCGGTAGTGTGGGGCTCTCGATAGCGATAGCTGCGGGATCACGCCGCGTCGTAACGAGGGAACAGTTAGCTCGAGCGAAATGTTTGTACAGGTATGTCTCCGACTAGCGGGGGACGAATACGTAATTAAAACTCGCGCCACATAAAAATACACACAACCAGCGACTACCAACGTACTAAAACTTTATCTATTAATTTTCCTCGCAAATCACTAATTTATCTACACCTTTTTATTACGAAAAACTTAGTAAAAAATTAATAACGATGTCGTTTTATATAGCGTAGTTAATAAATAATCAACTACATACTGCAAGACATAAACGCAATCATTAGTTCCAGCTAAAAGTTTTTCTAACAGAACGCAATTAATTATTTCAGCACAAAATGCGAGGAGAAACGTCGCGGTGGAAACACACATTAATGATAGATTCTAAAAGTTTTTATTAGTTTGAGGGAGAGGATAGGTACGTCGTTTGTCAGGACGGATGAGGGTTCACCACGAAGTCTAACGCTCGGGGACAGCTTTTCAGGTCACCACGTGTACCTTGGTACACTTACCTATGTACATCACACTTTTATGTTCTTTGACATCTGCCTGTATGGCAAGCATCTACCTACATAATAAATGCTTGTTTTTGTGTCTCGTCTGTCTTGATTTTTCTGTGTAACCTAAAAATACATCTGCTAAATGTGTAGGTAGGTATGTCTTTAATAGGTAGATTTGAACTACCAGAAGTACCTAGGTACCAAATTAATGGCGCCAAGCAATTTATCATCAATTTCAAATCTCACTTTAAAGCTGTTGTTTTTTAATTAACGAAACAGCAAAAACGAATTTAAAAAACACGCTAGGCAAATCTATTTTTAATCACTCGAGCGTAAGACGTGTAAATGCCCAAATGGAAATAATTATAATTCAAAAAATCCCCTTCTGTAAAAAGCACTCCCAACTAAGTGGCGCTCGCCACCTTTTGACACACAATAAATCACAGCCGTGAGCGGCCAATAAAAAATATGTTCCACCCTCGGCGAAAATCCAATTAATTTTCGGCGGTTAAAAAAAGAACCTGCCCGTCCGAGCGGAAAAAGCTTGGGCGTAGCGTACGAGTCACAAGCGAACTGCGGACAGCCAGGCGGCAGCGACTGCGAGAGCGGAAGCGGCTAGCGGAGGGAAAAATCCCGATGATGGACGCAATTGTAACTTGGACGCATGTAAAAAATAAGAGGTAAACAACGGAAATGGGCATAGCGATAAGCTGTTAAACATTGCGATGCGCTTGGTTGGAGAAGAGAGCCGATCCACTGGGTATAGGAATAATAAGGTTAAACGAGACGAGATAGGAACGGAAAGTGCGGGAAAACAGGAAAAGTGGAAAAAGGGGAATAATGGAGAAGGAGTAATCAATTTCGCTCAGTCGCCGCCGCCGGCGAAGCTCTCATTTAAAATTTAAAATATCGCGGAACGGAGGGGTCCCGTGGAGGACTTTTTAATTTGGCTTGGCTTCGGTTTAAAAATGCACGGAGCTCTGCGGTGACACATCAATCCACTTTGAATGTTGACGCTGAACTAAAATACATTACTCTTTTAAAAAACAATACACTTTAATTTGATTGTGCTGTTGCCGGAGATTTCGTTTTATTTAGACACAAAGCGGAGGTTGATTCTGGTTAAACGTTGTGGATTTTAATGAGTGTCTTACGTACATAGTTGCGGTTTTCTACCTTCGGCCGAGGATGGACCATTTGGATTTGCTTTAATTTGGTCTATCCGCTATTTGTGAATGTTTAGCTGCTTTAAACGACTTGGGGGTACTTCGGTCTTGGAATAGATTTGTGGTGGAAACTAGTTGTAATGTTGGTCTTTCTGATTGTTGCAGCAACAAAGGCCAGACCTGCCGCGGCTGCTGCAGCAGATGCATGCGGCCCACCTGCCCGCGCATGGGGCGCCTCCTCTTCCTCTCCTGGGCCAGGGTGCTCTGCCCCCTGCCGGCCTGTTGGGGCTCGGCGTGCCTCACCACCCTCTCTCAGTACTCGCAAAACCTCCAGACTTGCATCGACCAGATGATAAAGGAAATGGTAAGTTTAATTTCTCTTGTGGATAAAGTCTTCTTGGTTAGGTCGCATAAACTATGGCAGAAAGTCCAAAAGAAAAAGGACTCCTGACAAACCTACTGTATAACTAACGGTTCGATACAAAGATGAATATTTTAAGAGGTTGTCGCGTATTTGTGTATTTGCCTTGTTTGCTGTGTGCCTCTGGAGACTATTAGTGCCCCCCCTCACCGCCCCCGCCGCCCTCCGCGGCAGACGTCTCCGATCCCACTTCTGTTTCAATATTTACAATCTTCGAGTGGCTTTTTGAACTCACTGTTTGCGTGTTTTCGGATCGCTGACGGCTACGGCTCGCCCGATATTACTTTGAGAGTATGAATAAGTCAATTCTCCGAACTGGTAGGTACGCGCGTGTTTGGACAGAATAAGTAAACAGAGATGTGGAACAGATTGGTGGAAAACATTTTTCCTGTTAGTCTGCTATATCCATCAAACAAATAGGCACTTTATAATTCGAGGGCAAGCTGAGTATTATTCATATCAAACAACGGGGAGTGTTTCCAGTTTTCACGGTAGCGCGAGTAATCCCGGCGCGGCGGGGACGAGCGCGCCACAAATGAAAATGTAACACAGAAATGGATTTGGAAGCCGCCCGTCGCTCCGGTTAATTACAAAAGCAAGCGGTAATCTGCGCTCCGGGATGTTCCGGCTTAGCGCCCCCCGCCCCCGCCACCCCACAGCCGCCTGCCACTTCCCCGGCTAATTTGTGCCATTATCGGTGTACTGATGTAAGAGTTACCGCGCAGATGCCTCCCGCCCCCACCCGCCGCACCTTGCCAGAGCTCAATTAATTATTCCTTGCTGGTGTGAGCGTCGCGTGTTTTAGTCAATTAGTAACGTAATTTTGCGGCTGACTTGAGTGTGTGCGGTCGCGGACCTAAACGTAAGTCGCGCTCTAATGGAATGACATCCTCGCGTTGCATTAAACTAAATAATACCTGACCGGCCTAATCGTATGCGATGTGTCAGAGCGATAGTAATGCATGACTCTATGAATATTAAGTAGCTCAAAAACACGTATAAAACCTCTAATTTGTCTGTTATGACGTGATTGCATTGTTTTGAATCGATGTGCACGAAGCGTTCATGCGTAGCCGGGCAATGTAGGGGAATAGCCGGCCAATAATTGAGGCTATTGCGTTTAAATTAATTGTGGCAATACATGCAGTGCTAATACGGCGTCTGGCAATATGTACGGACATATGTACATGTAGCGCACGTGAATAGTAATAGGATTGGCTGCAATTGCTCACAAACTTGAGACGAATCAGGCGGCGGAGATAATGCCTTTGATGTATGCAATACCTACTCAGTAACTATGCTACCTATGTATGTAGGTACATGTGTATGTAATCTACTACAGATTTGCTGTTTTAATTAAACTATGGCCACATATTCTGATGGTGATTGTTTATTGCTGTATTATGGACATAAAACTAAAGATATACCTATTTGAGCGGACATTTGCAGACTCCGTAAGATTGTAATATATCTTTATTAAATTATGATTTTTCCATCTATTATGGCAACATCGTTTTGTATAAAATTAATCCCAACCAAATTCATATCCGTGTCTTATTTAGAAAAATAATTTACAATTTCACGCGATGAGAATTTTACAATCTTACGGCCGGCGTTTGCAATTTTCCGGTGACATAGGTAAACAAACCGAAGTTTTACGTTAAAGTTCATTGACCAACTAAGTTCATTCAAAAACTCAATTCATACAAATCCAGAGACTGCCGGTCTATTGACTGAGTAATTGACACCTTTAAAATAAGTAAACTTGAAATACTTAACCAAGTACATACCTACCTATTAAATTAATAGCTGGTCAACCAAGCGATGTATCCAAGAACAAGCACTAAATAAGTTCAACAAAGTAGTATCCTGGTAAGCATGTAACTTGTACCTAACTGTGTAACTTAAACTTAAACCGGCTGAAAGATCTAAATAGTCGGGTTACGGTGAACGCGTCTATTTCGGGCACAAATAGCGGTGGCGTTAACTCCGCCACTATCTCTCCGTGAATAGTCAAGATTGATACCTACGTGCTGACGGGAGCGAGCTAATTCCGCTAGAGGCTGTGACAGGCTCCGCAGTCTGCTCGAATTACCTATGGGTTTAGGATTCCGCTGTTTATACGGCCGGTCTATGTGGCGAAGCTTGGAGGATATCGATGTCTTTCGGCTGAAATGATGATGGATTTGAGTACCTATGTTTGAATGATTGGTTGACTGTCTGAAATCTATGACCTAGACTAGAGTCAAGAGCAAACTCATCTCAAATAAGAAAATCTTCTTTAGCACAACCCTATTTTTTAGTGTTGGATTGAAGGTACATTTGTAATTACGCATACCAGTCTTCGAGATGCGATGAAGATTCATTACTTGATATGACATTTTAAAAGTAAATTAGACTGCTAGCAAAATTCAAATTACATTAAAATATTCTGTTAAAAACAATGGTTAATGCATGTCTCTTTTCCTTATCATACCTCATTTAAAACTTCTGATCTAGAATTTTATTATACGGAAGGTCAGGTTAACTACTTGTAAAACAGCTGGCGGCGATTTACTATTCCTACCTATTGTATTGTGTCTCACAGATTACCTACCAATCATTTAGGTATTAGTATTCAATTTACATGCATACTACTGTACCACATAGGATATTTGAGTACATAGGTACAGCGTTACTCCGTGGTCCTGACAGGCGAAGCTAATTCCGCCGGTAATATTGTTTCCAATTATCTCGGAGTAAGCAACATATGACAGACCATTGTCAATGCTGTTAGCTCACTAAATTGGTAGCTAGGCGTTGATTGATAACTAATCCCAATATACTATTGTGTGATTTGGATTAGTAGTCCAATGTGTGAATCTAAAAGAGAAAGTATACCTATAATAAGACGATATCTGATCCGTTAATCACGACCAGTCATTCGCGAATGAGAAGAAAGTATCGATTCCATCGATATTGAAATTAAAAAGTTGAAATCAGTCGGGAGTTATTAAATTACTCTACAAGTAATAGTAGATTTTAATAAAGTATTCTTCGGTAAAAAGGAAGGTATCGCATCTCTATCAAAACGGTTGTTTTATTATTCGTGGAAGCGTACATTAGTGAGTCGTTTAATAAGTAAACAGTAGCTGATATAGTGTGTAACAGCATTAAGGTGTCAGCCTGGGGGGGCGGTGTCGTGACGAGCCGGCGACAGGCCCTGCAATATTCATCGACCACTTTACCCGGCTCCTCATCGTATCCACCTCAATTACACTCACACGTCCCCCCTCCCACTCAGATTGCTTGTATAAAACAAACATACGACTGCTTCGTGGTACGCGGTAATACTGCTATTTCCAGATATTTGTTTGCCAGGTATACACTAGGAAAATCTTATCTCTGATCATGAGATGTGATTCTGAGATGAGACGAGCTCTCGTAATTTACCAGCTCACCATTATTGTGTAACCTGAACCGACTACTAGCTAACTGCATAGTTCTGACGTACGCAACAATTAGGGAAATTAAGCTTTCGCAGAATTGATGTTTGCTCTGTACACGTGAGTACCAAGGCTAATCTACTTCACGTAATCTCTCAGTAAAGCCACAACTCAAGCCGTGAACCATTCTAATAATTACAATACAATTGCGATCAATTAATGCTGCGGTTAACGCACAATTCCTGTGTTCAATGTGTAATTAATCCAGCTAACTTATCTCACTTGGTTGCAGGTATCAGTTCAGCAGAGGAGCGACATGTGAGTACAGAATAACTTTTTCCAATTTCACCCGAGTTCTTAAAATTCCGGCACAATTTTGCTTTGAAAAATTCCCCAACAAGCGTAGCTACGTAGCTATAACGTATATGTACGTAGTGCCTTTTCCATTTGGGAATGTGAACGCGGAGAGTAGTGTTGCGCTCGAACACGTTGATTTCATAACACGGCCCTGACTGAAACAAGTGGGTGGTGCTGGTGCAAGTGGCGCACCCCGCCAGGGTTGTCACGCTACAACGTGCCACTCGGATAACATCTTTATTGATATTACATTCAAATTAGTTTCGCGTGTCGTGTCAGTTTTTTGTCACGTCAAGATATGAATTTTTGCCTTTATGTAAATATTAAATAATAAAAGAATCATTGAAGCACGTGTTGTTTTAAATTCATGTTTGCGTACCATCTGTTTCTAAACAAACATATCCGAAAACACGTCACGTCATCCTTGCATTCGTTATTAACTTAGGCAGCTAAAGCACACGAAATTGGGGTTCGCCCCCAATCCCCTTAGGGACTCGGGGCCGGACACTGTCACTGCTAAAGGGGGAATGCCCGAGCCAAAAGCGTACCTCGCCTACACTTAACTCATTTGGGATTTGCAAGCGTGATCGTATAAATGGCCATTAATTAATCCTATGATGTAATCTGTTTTGTATAACTTCGTTCTAACTTGAACATATTGTTAACGATTATCGCCATCCGCACAGCCGAAGTCGCTTATCAAACTGGACATAAGAGAAAGTTGATTGTTGGAAGAGGAAAACTGAAAATAATGTGTGGTTGTCAACCCTGTAGTGAAGTGAGCTCGGTCGCGAGTGCGTCGTTCCCGAGGTGTTGCGAATGTCGGCTATCGCGCTGGCGGGGGAGGGGTAGCAGTGGCGCACCGCACAGATGTGCCGACTGCCGAGCGTCGAGCGCCCAGAAATGCATGCGAATCGATACCTACGCCGCACCTACTTGTAACACTGTCTTTGTTGCACTAACCTACTTCATCACAATGGCAACAATTATTCACTTTTGCCTTTGACAATGTCTGATCGTTAGTGCAGTCTATTGTGAGATGACTCCTTACAAGGATGTCCTGTTCCGCCGGTACTAGGCTGATGCGTCTTTCTACAACAATTAACGATCCTTTCAACCACATCCACAATTAATGACCTGAGCGGTAGCGTGGCGAAGGCTAATGTTACAACGTCACAAAAATATATGAGATTGACAAACACAGTCGACATGTCACGTGATCAAAATCTTACATTTCGACAATCGCTATCACTAATGCACAGTACACTCTGGCATTTTTTGGCTGGAATTGAAACGGGCACTCTGAAATAATCAACTTACGACCTAGGCATAAAGTTTATCTCCCCGAGCAGTAGCCGTCCCCTCGGACACTAATTCCACTTGACTGGGAAAACATAATCAGTCACGTAGCGATCACATTACCGCACATCAGCTCGTAGCGCATACTTTAAGAAGTTTGTTGGAAAACTTGGGTGAGGTGAGCGAGTTTATAACTCGACGACAGCACGTGAAGAGTTTATCTTGCAGTGTGACCCCGATACGGCGCGGCTGTGTTGGCAGTCCGCTCACGGAGCCGTCGATCTGTGCAAACACGCGGCGAGCTGAGTAATGCACGGACGCGCCTTACAATTTGAAACGAGGGGTCGTGGCGCTGGTGGCGGGCGAGGGGGTAGGGGGGGCGTGCAGAAGTGCACTCCGTAATAAAGTTTACATAAACCGAGCGCGTCTTGGCTGTGGCTGCGGGGGCGTCGGTTACACTCGACCGAGCCGCCGAGCCGCACCCGTTTGTCCACACTATGGTTTTATTGCGAATCACGAAGGTGCTACACAGTTGCAGGCACGTTGTTTATTTGCAAACATCGCGCGCCGTATATTTGATTTTCCGATACATCGGGCCCATGTTTACATTACAGTATAGGGAAACTTTTCATTTCGATGCCGCTCTGTTTTGAAGCTCTATTTAATTTTTATGATAAACCATGTCCGGATATAAAAGTTTTTCGAATGCCATCTGAATTGTAAAGCATAGTTTTATGTCATGGTACTTACCGTTACTATGTTAATAAAAGGTGTCAGTCACCCTCGTGTACCGGCAATTATCACCTAGCGGTCGAACCGTATCCATTTATTCATAAATTATATTCTAGGAAGGTGCTTAAATTCCCGCAGAATAACAAAGTTTACGACTAGCAATTTACACCGACGCGAAATTGAGCAGCCGCTGTAAGCCTAACAGAGCGAGCCCTTCCACAATCTCATTTGAGTAACATAATAACCGCGGATTTATTTCTGCCGCCCGCTCATTCGCTCTCAAATCGCGCCTAATATTCAATTTGGGCGCCCGAACCACACAAAAACTGCTCGGAGCCGGTTCATTACGCCGCGCATCTCGCCTCTTCATCCTCCTTACCTTATCTAAGCCACTCTGAATAACACACCCCGTGCCACCCCGACCTACCCCCGCGCCCGCACACCACTTCAAGTGGAAAACTCGCAGGGCGAGGGATGCTCAACCTTGTTTAGCATTCTCCTCGACTTCTTTATTTAATAGATACCGAAAAAACTCCGGTCAGAATAAATTTGCGTTTGTTCTTCGATATGCTGGGGTCGTTGCGTTTTAAAGGTGCGCTCCTTTAATTAAGGTAGAAACGGCGAGTATAAATGACTTACATAAATACAGGCGAGGACCGACTACTTTATTAAACCGTTAAAACAAAAATGGGAGATTTTCCTTTTAAGTCGGTGGGTGGTAGCCCTAGCGGCATGTTTACGCGCCTTGTAACAGCGCTCGCTCGCTTCGCGCCGCGACAGCCCTCACAATTTATAGCTCGAGACTTTTCTTAATTGGAAAGAATGGCCACTTGTAATTATTAAGACGCCCTAAAGTGAAACAGATTGCGCGGTAGTCGTCCTCTTATTTTACTTTTTACATTTTATACACCGACGGCTATCCAAAGTAACGGTGGCTTGTTTATTGAAAAACAAAAGTTAGCGCTACTAAAGTGAATGTTTAATGTAATTTATTTATGCTGCTTTCTACTTTGCAGTCATTTCAGTATACAGAGACGTTCCTCGCAATTATACAAATTACACTTCTCGAAGATAGTGTAGATAGATACGGAACTACATTGTGGATAAATGCAAAATTATTCTTGAACAGTTATCCTCCAATTACTGAGGGTAATATTTACTTATAGGTTGGGTAGCTTGAGCCAAAGCCAGCTACTTTGTGAAGAAACGATCAGATAAAGAACAGGTTAAAGAGCAGTTACTAGGTAGTCGATGGATATCGATGTAAGGACTGTACCCTGTCTCTGCCAGAGGCGCAGGTAGATTGCCCGCGGAACATTGTGCCTTGTTATTCATGACATTTCGATGAAATTGTACGGCTTCTAGGAAATTGGCTCCGTTTTTAAATGGCTACTCAGCACGCAATTATTGGTTGATAAATGATAACTAATAGAGCTCATTAAAAGTAACGTACAATTAAGTGCCTTTTATCGTTTAATAAATATACATTTAGTTTTCGAACAACCAGTGGTTGTTCCGTTGTAAATTTGTAATGTAATACAAGGCGACACGAATCCTCCCCACATACCTACATGACGTCGCCGCATGTTATCCAATTCGATTCTGAGAGCATTGTTATAATATTTGGCAAGGTAGCAGATCCTTGGGTAATCCCTAACATGGCTTCTGTTCAGTCGCTTGCTGCTTGAGTCCCGGCTAATGTCTGGGAGCCGAGGCACTGTACTTAATCCCCTTACACTGTGCGTCTCTTGATAGGGAATAACACATAGATTATGTCGGTGCATCCACATTATTCCGCGCGGATTATCTGTCGTGTCGCACAGTCAGGGCCTCTGTCTCTAACTTGAATTTATAATCTACCAACAGAATTAATCAACACTTACTTAGTCGGGTAAAACACTCGTGGCCGGAGCGTGTATTTCGCATGAGTAATTATGGAGTTTCTTGTCCGTCCTTCTCCATAAGAATCTACTTTTTGCGAATGGACAACTAGTCACTAAATATTATATTTTCAACCTGTAAATTCTACGTCCAAAAGTGCCTTTTAATAGTCTAATTGAAATAAATGAATTCACTTTGACATAATAGTCTCTGTCTCTGCTAGTTTAGTAAGAACAAAATCTTATTGTAGCTTTCGAAATAAATAAGACGATTGCTTAAATTCTTACAAAGGGCAGATACAAAATAAATAAATCTTCAATTGATATAAAAAGCTTACTTGGGTTCGTTTATTGAATTCCTAAAATAACAATACTTACGTAGCTACCTGTTGTAAACTTGGTCTGAGGAGGTAATAATCCACCTACTCGTGTATAAGAGCAAAAAGTATATCGGAATTCTTTTCATAATATCGTTTGTGTGACGATCGCTGGGTGAGTCGGTGCCGGGTGGATGTGTGTATGCTGGGTAGTGGTGTGGTACTGTGCACTGTGGGTAGGTAGGGTATTGCTGGCTGCTCGTCTCGGAGCGGGCTTGCGGCTTTGTTTACGATCCGGCCGTATCGCATCGATTTATGCAAGCTTGATCGAATCGCGCCTGCCCCCGTCTGCCCTCCCTCTTGCTTCATAACAATACCTGGCTCTGTCGCTGCATTGTGTTAACACTTTTTAATATTCATACTTTATAAACGATATTCGGAACCTGACGCTGAAATAATAACTTTTTATTCCTTTCAAAGTGCCAATATTAATCTGTTTATGACAACTTGAGGGCTGGCAATCTTCCAAACTAGTCGATGTCGCTTTATCTTGATAACATTTGAAATACCGTATGGTTAGATAGAATGAATAGCTAACCTATAAACTTTGAAGTTAGCTTACCTACTTATTTAGCTCAACCTTTAACGTTAATTTGATTTCTGAATGAAAAATATTGTTTTATTCGATTCATAGTTTCACTTGGAGCAGATCGCGTCGATGCAACCATCCGTACGTAACGAATAACGATGCTTCGCTCCCACACGTTCAATATTTCAAATGAAATATTCAATAGATATTGCATCCGACGACTCGTTTCAAAGGTGCTTTGTTATACTAAGTGCGTCAGAATACATAGGTACAGGCTGCCTCTGTAGCAATTATCGTGTATAAAAGATATTCGATTGAATGCATAATTTTATTAAATGAGTGATTTCAATTTTTATAAAAATAAGACAAATTTATTTCTGTCAATTAATTATTTACAATAGAGCACAACATACAGAATAATACCTAATTAGGTGCTATACTAGTACATAGCTAGGTCTGGAAGTTAGCCGCACGTGTCGTAAACAGCGGATGAGTGTGTGGCGACCGCAGGCTGACGAGGCAGGTTGCCGCGCCCGCCGCCCGCGCCTGCGGTCGCCGCCGCCTCTGTTGCGGTCGCACCACTATCACCCACCGCGCTCTTTGTCGCCCCGCGTCGCTCCGTCGCCTCGTGTGTGGCCCGCATACAGCGCTACCGGTGACGCAACAACACACACCACCACACTCATTTATTGCATTCGTTTCTTTCAAATTTTACGACACCCTATAACCACTAAAATCTAATTGCATCCATAATGCTATAACATCTTTACAACACGCTATTACGTGTGTTAATTATGATTTAATCGCCTCGGACGATGTTCAATAGCGGATAAACTTAATAAAAACAAACCAAGCATGTTTGTTGTTGAGCAAAAAACACGCTAGAGCGCTCGGGTAATTGAAATCGCTGCATGTAATTAGCAGGTAAGGTGGGTGCGATAGCTCGCGGCTCGCTGCACGTCTTCATAATTTATCTCAATTAGTCGCCAGCGTAATGAGAGGAAGGGCGGACGCTCCGCCACTACGCCGCTACGGCTGCAGTTAGCGTAACAGCGCATTCTGCTAATGGCTGACGGCTCATTTTTATTTCAATAATTGTTTCTCACCGGGCTACAGCGAACTGTTAAATATGAGTACGTTTGCTCTGAGTTTAGTTAGATAGAGAAGACGCGACGGACAGTTTACTTAGTTATTGGACATTTAGTAGCAGATTATGCATTATGTGTATTGTAGTACGGACATGACAATAATATGTAGTTTGGTGTAACGGCTGCAGTTGTCTGGCGGCATGTTTAACAATGCGGCGAGCGTGCGGCGTGTTGCGGGCGTCGTGTTGCGGCAGCACGAGGCGCTGTCGCCGAGCCGCGTGTCGCCCGGGCGGCAGGCGCCGTAGGCCAGCCTCCGCGAGGCGGCCCCCTTCGTGCTTATCACACATTTACATATGCTTCGCCCGCTCACTGCCGTCGCCGTGTACCAGCATCGAAAATGTTTCATGAATAAATTTGTAATCCAATTTGGTCGTTAACTTCTGACTCCACAAACACGTCGCTTGGTTCACAATAAAAACAAACACACTAAACACCAGTAAACAAACAAAGGCAATCCGATCGAATAATCTTCGGTTCGCTAAAAACGATTAATCATAAAAAGTGCGCGGGTCGCAGCCCTTTTTCGAGTTTCCTCGTTACGGACTAAGACGAGAATCATTAGGAATTAAATTTCCCCTTTCATTAGTCCCTCAACCCTCGTATAATTCCGGACGCGGAGCAATAACAATATAAATCCCCCGTCGCGCCGAGCGGGGGATTACGGCTTGTCTCGACCCTAATTTAGGGCTGCCCCCGCCCCGGATTAACGAAGTGGCGGAATCCGCTAGGGTTGTCGCTGCGCATAAACTTGTTACGTGTTTAATGTTTTATTGACGGGTGGCTAGGGAGCTCTCATTTAAATAACCGCGCGGCTTCAGCCCCTTTCGCAGCTCCGCGCGGTCCGCAGGTTCCGCTCGTGTTGATCACGTGCAACGTGGTCCGTTGTCCGACTGCCCCTGATATAAACACTCGTGGGATCGCATCCAAGATAGGTATAACACTCGCTGTGAATTTTTGTCAAAGAACTCCTGCAAAGTCAGCTGTTTGTATTGCTTTAGTAAATTGAGCTCATACCTCCCTCCCACTCCACATGAAAGGCACACAAATTGTAAAAAAAAATGGAGCCACATTATTATTTTGTAGGTACGAGATCTGATTGTCTTTATTCAGGATTTAATATTTCTGCTGGAATATTCCACTGTTTTTACAAGCTTTATTTAACTAAATTTGGTTTACAATGTGCGTAACACCGGTGCCCCTCAGGGTTACATTACAAGTTACAACTCATTGGAAGTAAACAATTTTTTAAAGGTTGTTTCGTTTTTTATTCAAATTATTTTTTACTGCTTTAATCCACGCTATCAAATCGAATCGTTCGTTAAGGCGGAACGAATTCTTTATAGGCAGTTTAAAGCCGTTTCGACGCACATATTGCAGTCAAAGCGGACAAACGTCTGAGGGTGCTGCTCCGCACCCTACTTCATTTAAACATAGGGATAATAATTAACGAAGTCGGCTTTGTCAGCAGAAACTACTAGCGCGATAAATTGTGATATTATTATAAAACAAAAGGCATTTTGTTATTTATCTTATAACTTCATATTTTTAAGTAAATACATACCCAATTTAAAATTCTTTATGTAACCTTGTAAATTTACTTTATTTCGTTGATGCCAATTTTCCAAACGAGTTGTCTTTCAGCATTGCGACGAAACTCGATTCCAGGTAATTTATTTAAGTAATTTTACAAAGCGAAGCCGCGTACACCGTATTAAAATTTGCCTCGAGACCGCAAAGTAGACGCAAACACAAAATTAAAGTCGTCGACACTTAAGGGCTTCGTAGTTTCGAGGGGAGTTTCCGTGAAATTTCTCTCGGAATGTCGAAATGGCGGATGAATTTCGCAAGTCAACTCAATTATCGTTTTAATTAAGGCGCCGTGCCACGTGACATTTGTTTGCGTGCGTGAAAGCGATCGCTCCCCCGCGCCCCCCGCTGCCGCCTCGTCGCCCCTCGCGCCTGCTCCTGTTAATTGTGCTAATTACTCCTGTAATAGAGCAAGGGGGCGGGGTGAGATTGCTTATCGATGGCTTCCCCGGAATTTAGTTTGTGTGATACAGCTGCCCCACGGCCCACGGGCGTTAATTTGATATAATTTGTAGTCCACTTGACTTTGCTTTGACTCCACTCACATATCAGAACTTCTGTTTTGAATAGCCGTCTCACATTAGACGAAGTGGAGCCGTTTAGTAGGGAGCGTCGACAGCCGCGCGCGCTCACGCTCGGTTAACTGCAGGTTAACAAACAGTGCGATAATGAACATCAATTGTATCGGGCAAGTTTCCAAGTGTATTTGTAAGTGCACGGCGGAGTTTCCGCGAGAGAGCTCGTACGGCGGCGGCGGCGTAATGGGCGCTGCGAGCAGATTGCGGAGCGGCTGGCCGCGCGTCAGCGGCAGTCGACAACGAGCACCGGGCAATTTGGTTATTTGGGGTCGGCCATAAAGCGATAGCGAGCGCAGTAAACGCAATCCTCCACTCGCGACTATAAACTTTACGAGTCACGTAAAAACGCGCTCGAAACGCCGACTCGCTTCCATAAATTTATGCTAATGTATTCTTTATAGGAGTTTAATGTGTATTCAGAAATTCCTCCATTATTTATGTATACGAATGAACCGGTAAAGTTAATTTTAAAGTCGCACAGCACCCCGCGGTTTATGCGCTCGCTGACGATTAATTTTTTTGTAACTTTTTTGTAGGCCATGTTTCCGACGAGCGCGGATTCTCGTTTCGGACCGATTAACGTTAACGTTTTTACGCAGCCTCGGTAGCTAGCGACTGGTTTTTAATAACGCGTTGATCCTCATGAATGAGCTTATTCAATGAGGGCCGTTTCATCGTATCATGAAGCGCCACGATATCGTATGTTATAAATTGACATCGTAATGGGACTTAAAAATAAAACGTAGGTACGCAATAAAACTTTTCGACGACAGTATCATAAAACGAAGTCGTATAAAATTGGTATTCTCAATAAAAGCTGAAAACGTCGCGTGTAAATCACGTAACTTTCAAAACTATTATGCCTGAAATATAGTCCGAACTCAATCCGTACATTTCCGAGCGGCGGGCGGTCTATTTATCTATTTCCCCCGCTTCCGCCCCAGAGCGTCCGGTTAACCGCCCCCCTTCCGGTTAACCGGGCGGCGGCGGCGGCGAGGCGCGCGGCTAAACGGCTCGTCGCGTGACCGCAGACAATAAGCCCGGCCGGCGTTAACAGCGCGCCTGTGTGTTGCCACTTTATACGTTACGTCAGCGACACGAGCCCGCGCCTGCACCACTCGCGCGACCTGCGACGCGAGTGTGCGACTCGCGACGCGATGCCGACGGCAGCCGATAACACAGAATAAGTCGTGTTGTCGGAGCTTGTTCTTCTAGTACTTGTTTAGCGTGCTGGTCCCCGTCACCCCGGCCCCCGCGCACCCCGCGCCCCGTACGACCTTCGTACCGCGCTCAATTGCCTTTTTCTTGAGGTCGACGCGCGTAATGGGATAAAGTAAAGATTAGCTCTGTTCGCTTTTCCGTTGAAAATAGAAAAGGTTGCGAGACTACTCGTTATTGAGTGTTTTGTTTGAGTAAAGAGATACGATATAAGCGAAAAGTATACTTTGACATTCTCTTTTATTTCGTTGTTTCTTGTCGTTTGTTATGTTACGGTCCTCCATACATAGTGAACTGCTAATTTATACTAATGCTTAGGTACGTTTCTACTCGTGTACTAATGTCGGTAATACACGGTGTTCTTTCATACGCACATATGTTACTTAAGAACACACTTTAGAAACTTGTAAAACATTACATAAGAAAACAACTGGAAACATAAATTACATTTCAATCCGTGCGTGGCCACATCCAACTATTCGTCAGCCGACCACAAATTCAATCTATTAAATTAACGATTAACCACAAACGATGTACCCTCGAGCGAATGGCTCGAATGACTCGTATGGGCAACATAAAGTCCATCCAATCGAATCCGACACGTCACATTAAGGCATCGAGCGATCCTCGATGTGGCGTCACTTGAAACTCGATGTCGAGTTCTGTGGAGCTCGGTGATCGTAAAATTAGGGCTGGAGTAGGTACACGCTCGACCCGACCAGCGTCCGCCTCGCTCGCACCTCGCTCACCTCTCCGTGCTATTAGATAACGTGTATAAGTACCTACATTACGTAGGTATGTTGTGTGTGTGCACGCCGTGTTCTCTTTTATATTTGTTGTACCGCGCCTCCGCGGCTGGTGCCAATAATAAAAGTTTATTGGTACATCTCGCCTATCAAATATCCAATAACGACGGTCGCAATAAGCTGTGTTCCTTGTTTATCTAACGCGATGATGGTTTGTCCCGATGTTATTATCTAATTTCGTGCTCATAAAAATCAGGATTCGGACATGAAAAGAGTTTTTACTTTTATGCTCTTATGTTGGCCAACGTAAATTAGTCTATAACTTCTGAATTTACAGCAGGCCTCCCGAAGTCCCAATCGCATCGATGCCATTTAGATAAATCCAGTATTTGGGATTTAAATGGTATTCCTAAGTCGCTCGCACTACACGATGAGGCGTTAAATAGATGCAAATCTCTACGTAAAGTATGATTGTGTATGGCCGTAGTGCGACTCGGCCCGGCTCGTAAGTCACCGCGGGTGGCGACAGCCGCCGTCTCGCCGAGCAAATTAACAGCCGCTTGCCACTCGCCTCTAACTTAGTGCCTCGTAAAATTAGGCCCGTTAGATCCCTCCAGGCACCGCCTACCCTGCCGAATAGCCTGCTAGACTCCCCGGGGACGACGGTGCGACTGAGCTCGGGCGGTTTAATGTTCTGCAACACTTATGACTTACGATACCATGGGCTGACATGTAAACTTATAGCTCAAGAGTAATAATGATGAATAGAATAATGAATGACAGATCCCTTAGATCTGTGGAACCGGATGCAGACACGACATATTTGAAACTAAAATGAAAATTAAATCTGGCGCAAGAGCAATTTCCGCTACCCCACGCGGAAATCCAGCGTAGTACGCCTTGCGGAGCTACGGCGTAGCTAGCCTTGCGGTGCTACGGCGTAGCACGTCTGTAACGAAATACGATGTAACTTGCTAAGATCGCGATCGTGATATAAAAATCATATCCCATTAGGTATATTGCCCGGAATCCGCATATTAACACCTCATATTACAACCGAATAAATCCAATAGCGATTACGTGTGTTAAAGTGAAAATATAAAAGCGCAACACACACAGGGTACTCATACGGAATAGCTTTTCGCTCGAATAACTGCATTCGCTGCTCGAACACTTGAAATAGCATCTGTCTAGCACATACTGGCCGCGGGCATCCGACCGAATATATTGATAATCCGTGGCTGTACTGTACACGACTGGACTAGTGTTGGTTTGTTGTTGTAGACAAAAGTACTGCTTTCACAAATAACAAAAAAATATTTTATTTTCCTTTACGAAATAAATGTTCGGTAAGGATAGAGCCTAGTTCCCCAAAATGCTTTAGTATTTATGCAATCCTCAAAAGGTATATTTTTACGAAGGCCACATATAAATACTTGATTGTATGAATGAAACATTTTACTTTGTTGTCTGGAGTTTGCCAGATTATTCACAATCACACGTGCGGCTTTACCTGCAACATTGCAAATATTGCAACGGGCCGGCAGCTGGGCGCGCACTAGGCCGTAGTACGCAGCGTGCGGAACTGCGGATGTGCGCGAAAGTACGCCGGCCACCGTGTCAACACGAACGGAACCAGTGGAGTGCGGCCGCTCGTTCGTCACGTATATGATTATTTCATTAGTCCGTATTTGCGCGCTCATCCAAATGTTGCGGTCGCCCCCCCCCTCCCCCCCCGTCCACTCGAGCCCGCCCGACCCCCGGGGGGCGATGACCACTCCCGGAGCTAATCATGCGGTCAGTTTGTTCTGCCTCAGCGTGTTTTGATATTGATATTGACTGTAGCGTTCGCCTCGCTGCGCGCCGATTTATTTGCGAACAATGATCGATTGATTGCTGTAGGTACGTAAGCTCGCCGTAAACGTTTTGATTATGTTTACCTACTCGTATTTGTTAAACTAACAGACCAATACTGCCAATATTAATGGTCTTGCGGTTTGTTTTTATCGCTCTCTGTTTTTGTTACAGAGAAATTCTATATCACCCGGTGAAAGGGAAAAATATAGGACACGGAGTCCGGCAGAACCTGATCACAAGAAACTAAAGAAAGAAGAGAAAGACATGGGCCACGTAAGTAGACCTGACTTAATAATGTTTGCACTCTGTCTTTTAAGAAACCTTTTGCAAGGTCTGCAATATCGTCTTCATAATTTTCAGGAGTTGGTAGTAGACGATGCTAGTGAGGAGCCCACGTCACCACACAACGGTGCTCCGTCACCGAGGGAGAACGGTTTGGACAAACTCCAACCCAAGAAGGAACACCCGCCACACAGTCCCAGGTTTGTATACCTACCATAAACCTGCACGATCCGAAAACAACACCGAGAATAATAAAAATGTTACGTAAAATTACAAAACTTGGGCCTGACACATTACAGTAAACCCGTGGCGGGCCATTTCACTTGTAATTAAGTATAACAAGTAATACATTAGTATGAACACGCTAAGCCGCACGCCCCGCGGCGTTTCCATCGTAATACTCGCCGGCTGCGTTAACTCGCGATAATCGCTCTATCCGTTTAACAGAAGCCCTAGTGAGAAAACTACTTGTACCCGAAAGGTCATTGTACGCCGAGAGACAAGTTGTCCAAGTCGAAAGTTAATCCGCCTCCGCACTGAATCAATTACGTACACACGGCCGAGGTTCACTGAGACTCCCATTAACACCAATCAGATTAGACGCTTTGATGGATAGCGTTCACTTTTCTTTATAAAAACTTCAGAAATTTTGTTGTACTAAATAAATACATGCTTATGATACTACCGCCTCTTCAATTTTCAAAGCGACGTTTTTTATAACGACTACTTTAGATTCTTTAAAAGTTCCATTACAACTTTTTTGTGGTTAAACCGATACAATTAGCGGGGCATTTGATAACTCAATTTTGACAATCATCAGATCGGGCACGTCTAGCAACGCGTCGACGCCTTCTGCCAAAAAGCTTGACGAGAAACCTAGCACGCCGATCTCGAAGCCTGTCACTCCGACGTCGGGGGCGAGCGGGGCGGGGTCTGCGGGGGCTCCGCTGAAGGCCGCGGTGAAGCCCCCGGCGCTGCAGTACCCCTACCTGGGCAATGGGGCGCACGACGCGTACGGGCTCGCGGGGTACTCGGCGCGCGCCGCCTTGGCATATGAGCCGCTGCGGCCTCCCATCGGACCGGCCTCGCTAACGCCGATACCGGGTGGCAAGCCGTAAGTGATCTCAGCTCATATTCGTTTTAGTTGTTCAAAATTTGTTAGAAAATCCGTTGAAACATTCGCTACACTTTAAATAATTTGTTGAAAATTGATCAGTCACCCTCCCGCTTGCCCAGCGTGGTGACATTGGCATTCCCCCCATGTTGTCCTAGCAGTGAACTGCGGCTGATGATCCATTACGTGTGAACTAACGATGTGCCTGCTCTCTTCCAGGGCATATTCATTCCATGTTTCGGCGGAGGGTCAAATGCAGCCGGTGCCCTTTCCGCCTGACGCGCTGATGGGCCCGGGCATTCCCCGTCACGCGCGTCAAGTCTCGGCACTCGCGCACGGCGAGGTGGTGTGCGCGGTCACAGTGTCTTCGCCCACCAAGTACGTGTACACCGGCGGGAAGGGCTGCGTCAAGGTCTGGGACATCAGCCAGCCCAGCAAAGCACCCGTCAGTCAGCTGGATTGTTTGGTGAGTGGGTAACTGTCGGCGATTCATGATACTTTGGTATTTTTATTTTGGCCTTTGAGTTTATTTCTGTGGAATAGAGAAACAGCTATAAAAATGCTAAATTCAAAACTAATGTTAAAAATATTCTAATCAATTGCAAAACCGATTTTTGTTTCTTTAATGGTCAACATTATAATTTTGTCTGTCAAATTCCTTGAGGAAAAGATTTAAAAACTTGCATCATCTATTTCCAGCAAAGGGACAACTACATTAGGTCTGTGAAGCTGCTGCCAGATGGTCGCACGCTGATCGTGGGCGGGGAGGCTTCCAACCTGTCCATCTGGGACCTCGCGTCACCCACTCCTAGGATTAAGGCAGAACTCACTTCATCAGCACCCGCGTGCTATGCGCTTGCCATCAGTCCCGACTCTAAGGTAAGAACAAAAATAAACTTAGGTATTATACATCAATTTATCTAGCAATCCGACTAGTTCCAATTCGCATCATGAAAAGGGTCCAATGAGGAGAGAGAAACCTCTTTACTATGCTAGCCCCTAATTCAGCCACCCAATGCAAACCTTCTTAAATGATGGTTCTGGGATTGTCTTTTCCGTTGGGCGCTCAGGGCAAGTGATCAATTGGACTCTCTAGTTCCTAAATACTTGTCCACTATAGTATTTCCCCCATCGATGGCTAATCTACGGTGCCCCCATGCCCGAAATTCGGTCAGGAGGACTGGACTATACATGGACGCCATATTATTCAAATAGTGGCCCTAGTTTTGCAACTTTATTCTTAACGTTTCTCTTCAACATTTGCAGGTGTGCTTCAGCTGTTGCTCGGACGGCAACATCGCAGTATGGGACCTTCACAATCAGACGCTGGTGCGACAATTCCAGGGACACACGGACGGCGCGTCCTGTATCGACATATCTGCTGACGGCACCAAGCTCTGGACCGGGGGACTTGACAATACTGTGCGGTAAGCATCTCGGATCAGTCTGTTGATACGAATATTGTGTCCAACTGACCTTTCTTTTATCTCATTTAAACATAAAATACTGATAGCTTTTCTAATTCTTCCTGCTAAGATAAAGCAGTTTTGGTTTTTGAGTAACAAGTCTGCCGTCTGTCCTGAAAGCAGAATGAAGAGTTGATTTTGGAGAGATTTTTTCGCGCCAAGGGAGAGTCCGACTCGCACTTCTTTTTTTTCTAACTTTTCAAGGGAACTGTTAAATTTTGATATGTTAGATTTTACTGTGTAACATCAAGCAAGTACTAAGTTAAGTTTTTCTCATGTTTTACAGGTCTTGGGATTTGAGAGAAGGCAGACAATTACAACAACACGACTTCAGTTCTCAAATATTCTCATTAGGGTATTGTCCGACAGGTAAGCACTTTAATTATTGGTTTAGTATTAGGTGTTAACCTATGATGTTGCCGTTTTGTTAAACGAATACTTTTAACTATGATAACTTCCACATACCGAAGTTATAAAGTCCGAAAAAAAACTAAATTTCATCGGTAAAGACCCAATAGAATTTTCATATTATAAGAAACTATGAATACAATTTGCAATGTTGCCGATTATTTTCTGCTCTACAACATTGACGAAGGTGGGCTAAAAATGTGACTGGGGTATAACGAAAGTGAATGTCAGGAACATCGCATGTTATGGACCTCTATGAGTCGGTACTCAGGAAAGGCCTTTGTCCATTGATAGAATGACGACATTACCCCATTGACCTCCACAGCCCATCCAATCATTCATACGATACGCTGTTGACGTACATTATGCTTACAAGACGTCATTTACGGTCCTAGGGTTAACGAATAAAATTAAATATTTTATTTGCAAAATAATTAACTTTTCATTATGCACCTGAATTGTAAAACAAACTTTCAGTTTGTGTGTGTGCTGAACTTGTCTGATTAATTTCTTTGCGGGGTCCAAGACAGTTGAATCGATTCCCTGGGACTCGTCGAGCTTCATTGACTTGGCGTTATTCTGGTGGTCGCCACTGTTGATACTGGTTCTCGGTTGGAAATGATGTAGCAGACTTGCTTTAAATTAAAAAAAAAACTTCAAACAGTTATTCCACTGCATCCTTATTTTCCGTAAGAAATATTGAAAGCACGATATTCTTATAGTATTAACGGTTAACCTCTTTGATCCGCAGGCGAATGGCTAGCAGTAGGCATGGAGAACAGCAACGTGGAAGTGCTGCACGCGGTCAAGCCGGACAAGTACCAGCTGCACCTGCACGAGTCGTGCGTGCTGTCGCTGCGCTTCGCGTCGTGCGGCAAGTGGTTCGTGTCCACCGGCAAGGACAACCTGCTCAACGCCTGGCGCACGCCCTATGGGGCCAGTATATTCCAGGTAAGGGGCAGATTGGGATTATCTACCGAAGTTATGTGGCAGAGGGCAGGGCTATATTGCTTATGAGCATGATGACAGGAGCCGAAATGTTCTGTAATGGCAGCTATAGACGGCCTTGTTAAGGCTGTGGGATGACTGGATGCACAGTACCAGTTGATGTGGCAACGCTTAGGGGAAGCATATACCTAGCAGTGGACGCCTTTCGGCTGTAACGATTATTTGAAACATGTCTTCCATTCTCTGTTAGTCAGTTCAGCATTCACCCCATTTCTAACCACATCATCCATCACAAGCGTCGTGTCTCTGGTCCCCTATTCTTATTGGTGTATTCACATTCATATGCTACACTTCTCCACTATGATGTCCTCAATGCACCTCTTTCCAAGTATAATGTGCCTGATGCTGTTGCCAGCCATATTTGATGTCCCAGACCTAGCAACTGTTTAAATATGCAATAAAGAATTAAGTAAATAATAACTAACTGTACTTCACTAGTTACTGTGCATGTAATTTTGAACTCACCAAGAACTACCGAGGTATTCCGCTCCGTGTAAAGTCGTAACTTGGACGGATTAAACTGGAGTTTGAACTTGATACGCGAAGGCAGGCAGTGGCCTAAACACACAAAAAAAATAAAATGCATTCAGTAGGTACCTACTAGAAACAAGTGTTTCGTGTACGAGTAGAAAGTACAAAACATACTGAGCTGAATGGATTTGCCTCAGAGTTAATCTAACTTGACATCATTATATCGCCGTATGAGGTCTGAAGTTATCAAAACATATGAAATCAAATCAACTGAGCTGAGAATACCTTATCTCCAATGTTATTATAACTAATAGTAGAGTTATCAGAACATAATGCATCTTCATTCACATTTAGGTTATCGTAATTGCGCTAAGTGGTTTCAAGTGGTACTTTAGTATTCATTTCGATTCTGCTTAGTCACGTCTCAATAGCGAGCGTGATGATGATATACATACTTCAAGTTTTTTTAGTCACAGTGAACAAGCTAATTATTGTTCCAACATGTTTACACTTCATGTTATTAACCTGTATTTAATTAATACGCCATTATCATTAAAGTTATTTTAAAAGTTGCTATTGACGTAATTGTCTCTCAAAGTTTAATGTACTAAAATGTAATAAATTTATTTCCAGTCAAAGGAATCGTCATCGGTGCTCAGCTGTGACATCTCGTCAGACGACAAGTACATCGTGACGGGCTCCGGAGACAAGAAGGCCACAGTGTATGAGGTGATCTACTAGTGCGACAGACAATCAGACAGTGAAACAAGCGAACAAAATAGATCAACAAGTGACTGTGTACCTGAGTGAGTGTGAACGTTCTGGGAACGTAGAGTGGCAAGTGGTGATATAGCTTTAGTGTATGTATAGAATATATCGGGAAGCCTGTATGTACTTATGCGACTTGTTTATATAGATTAGTGAGCGCGATTTATGTTTATTTGTTGAGCGCCGTAGTGTATGTTGGCAGCAGATCTCAAAATGATGATTTCGTTTCAATATTGTTGTAAAATGCTCGTATTAAAGAAAAGATATGCGCAACCCGTATAAATCTTACTTTTATTCCTTGACCTAACCCTCTGCTTACAAAACGAGAAAGCTGCGACAAATATTGTTATTGCTATTCCGATTCGATAATTGACTGACTGGAAGAGAATTTCTAATGCATTTATTTCGCTTTTATTTTAAGTTTTAATAAATTTATAACAGACTATTGAACAATTTGGTGGAATAAATGGTGACTTCTTACTTCGATTGTAAATTCAAAATCTTTAATCATTTCCTCGATATTCCACAGAGTTGTTTACTCGCTTATATAATCGCTTATCGAAAACAAACGGAAGTGCAGTAATGAGGGCTAGCGCGTTTGAATTTGCCGCTAGAGGCACTAGTGTAAAGTGAGGTCTTCGAAGTGTCAAATTTCATTGTTTGTCTTCTGACGCGAGTATTGATTCATTTAATATGATTTTTGTGTGTTTACTTACTATACCTAACCAATACATTTTATGGCAGATTAAGATATCTATAGTTCTTCTACCGACAACTGCTTTAAGAGAGTTTTTTTCTGTTGGAAACTTATGTGCTTCCTTTTTTGTTGAATAAAACAAGACTGTCACTGGTATATTGAAGTTATAATATTTATTAACGTTATTAAAACGTATTTTTATTCGAACTTTGCTCTGTGCACGCAATAACGCCGTTTAATAGCTGCTAAGGACCTCCCTCGCCAGTGGCGCCAACTTGTGAGCGAAAAACGGTAGCCCTCATTAGGCTTTAATTTCATTCAATAGTTTGTAAAAGCAACTTTTTGCCGCTTCGACATTCGCAGACTTGAAGTACTTTCCACAACAAGCATTTGTGGGAAGCACTGTCGCTCTGGTTGTAGTTTCTCAAGCCATATCAAACATTGCGACTTAAACGATTCTAAGTCTAATAAGATAGAAACCTCTATATGGCCAGCTTTCTATATGGCCATATTATGCACGTAACGAGATTTTTAATGGTGTGAACTGAACTTATTCTGATTGCGAATCGAAAAAAACTCGCGCAGGTATGTATACTATACCATTTCCATCAGTTTCCATGAATGCAACGGCCCAATGTGCATATTAAGTAAATTACATTCCATACGCTGACCTTTCGCACCAAACTATATGAAAGCCTATTTCGGTTTATCAACCCGTGAGAAAACTGGTTGGACCGCATAATTTAAGGTACTAAATAATGAGGCAAACAAATCTTCCTAACAATATCACACATACGAGTCAATAAACCAACACTACCAGTTAACATGGAGCGTGTGGTCCTGGGCTCCAATTCACAGGTCAGGAAAAGTGATATGAGTGTAATACAAAGTTTATTGTGTTTTTAATTTGGGGAAACTCAGTGGCAGCACGGTGCTTGGAAGTTGGTGGTGTGATACTCCCGTTCGTCAGCCAGCACTTCAATTCGAACAAAAGAAGGTTTTTTTTTATAATAAGGTCAGACTCCAAAGTCATTTGTTTGGTTCATTTAGATATTATTTTTGCGAAGGTGGAAAGCCGACTGCTCAACAGGTTTTGGGTTCGAACCTCAGGAGATCCGGACGAGCAGTGTTTTCCAAGTGCCGCCGGGACGGGCAAAGTGTTTTTGGTCCATAATGTCTCAGTAGCACCGGCTAGCTTGCCTTGCCTTACCATATTACTAAAATATAACTACTATAGTAGGCGCCAGATAATCGTGGAATAACGGTCATTGACCCACCTACAATTATTTACATTTTTAATTTGAAAAACGGAATTAATGACACAAAGCTGTCCCGAATCATCATCTCTCGTGATCCTTAACATTGTCTAATAATGACAAACGATTCATATTTAATTGTTCAGGTACCTATGAACAGTTATTAGGGAAAGGTCAATGTACTTTATTCCACATTTATCTGGCGCCTACTATAGTTATGTTTATTGGTCATTTAGATTCTAGATGACCAAAAGCAACCGATCTAGTAATGGGCGTCAGTAGTCGTTGGATACTAAAACCTGTCAATGAAGATTTTTATAAAAATTAAGAGATTGTCAAGAAATACATGTTACAAAGTTCCTAAAAGATGATTCTCCTTACTTACCAGTCCACACAACATTAAACTAACCTATTTTCAGCACCGTGTACAATAAAAGCTTTTAATTTGGAAAAACTTCTGGGGAAAGCTGAACGCCGGTACCCAACTAACAGCACCTTCAGCACATTAGGAGCGGAGCTAAGTCTCGGTGATCTTCGGAAGAAACGCAGCTAACTTTATTTAACACTGTGCTACATCAACACGTAAGTACCAAAAATGAAATTATTATTTTTAAATAAAAATGATTATTATTATTATTCATAGGTAAGTACTTGAAAACTGGTTCTTATTTGGAGGTTGAGAATCCAGTGTAGGTACCTACTTCTCACATAGGGATATTTGATTTGTCTCTGCAAGTGCTTTTTCTTTTCCAAATCCTACAGTAAGAGGTGCTCATGCCGGTTTTTTTAATAATAGGCTGTTGTCCACTTGCCTCTCCAACCGAGTCCTGCCTCTCCTTCAAAAAAATTTAAAAAACCCCGGCATAAAAACTAAGTACTAGTCAAGCCCTTTCATTTGATACCCATATTTAGGGAGTTGTGAAAAAATATGTGATCCGCCATTTTGTGGCGGCGGCCATCTTGGACCAACTTTCATCATAGCTCCTGGCACTCCCGACTAATTCACCTTTCAAAAAAACAATAAAATCGAAATCGGTTCATACGTTCGAGAGCTTCTATGCCATAGACACACACACAGACACGTCAAACTTATAGATAAGTCTTAAAACAAACAACCCGTCGTTTTTGCGTCGGGGGTTAAAAAAAGGCGCAGGACTTTAATTTCGGCAGTCGGTGTTTTTTTGTTGTTTTTTCGTTTTTTGACTCCGACTTCTGAAATAAAAGTTATTTTATCCCTTGTAGTGCTTTTTATTTGGAAGTCGGTTGTATATTTTTGTAAAAAGTTTTTTTTCACTTTTTAGTGGTTCACATGTGCTTACTTACCCCTTCACAGCGTAGTAGCGTGATGTCATCTTCTGAACTGGTGTAGGTAAACAATAGACAGACATGAGATTTCAGCAATCTCAGTCCATTTGCTATCATTTATTCAGGACTTCCGTTGCCTATCTCCGAAGTTCTTCATCAGATCTTCACCAAATTGAAATGAGACAACTCCGAGAAAGTGCTCTTCAAAAACTACGCAAAGCGCTTCAAGTGTGCCTATAAAATTTGAAGAGTTCTCTCTTCTCTATTTCTCCAGGATCCCATCATTAGATCGTGACTTGATGATCATGGGACCACCACCATTTAAAAAAAAAATCCAGCTATTTTCAAGTCCGGAGGACACGGTGTAGCATACGGTGGAGGTCTGCCCTGCTTGGGCTGAGCAACGCCGTGTCCTCGTCGAGGCGATCGGCGGCGGTGACCTCTCGCGTCCGGTCCTGGTTGAATACATGGTCCGGAGCGAGGAGGCTTGGGGAGCGGTCACCTCCTTCTGCGAAGCAGTAATGCTAGCGAAGGAGGAGGCGGGCCGCGCGAGGGAAAGGCAAGGCCTTCGCCCCAACCGCTGGTACAGGAGAAGACGCCCCGGGCGTCGGGAGTCGCAGGGCGATCCCCGGCCACCGTAGGCGCGGGCCTGCGTACGGCGAGCGTTGGGTGGCTCGCTGTCCGATCACCACCAGGCCCGGGTTGATGGCGCGTTGTGTTTCACGCGCGCCTCAAAGAGATGTCAGCATAAAAGACGGGGCCCGCCAGGGCCAGAGCCTGCCAGGGTTGCGGAATTTATTCCAAAGAGTCACCGCGGCCCTGGAACGCAAAGGGCTTTAGAAGGAACACGGATGGGTTTTAGTCAGTAAGAGTCTGACACGCCCTTCCGCTCCACCCAGAGCGGAAGAAGTCATTTGATGATATTCGGGGAACACATAAAAAAAAGTTCCGACGAATTGAGAACCTCCTCCTTTTGTTGAAATCGGTCAATAAGTATGTTGGTACAAAATATTATGTTCATAATTTTTTTCCGAAAACCTGTGTGTAGAAAAACATCGCTTGACACACGTGTGCAATCGGGCATTTGTCATTGCAGCCGAGGCGTACCTAATAGTGGCCTGAGACGAAGGCAAGGCCGTTCTGGAACCAAAAGACCGAAATGACAACGTTTGCCGGCTTTTATCAAAATGTACTATTCAGTTACCTTTTTATAATCTTATTTGGTAGGTAAAGGTAGTAACTAACTTTACGCAAATTTTGAATAAGATAAATAAAATTCAACTTCTGTGTTTGTTTACTAAATCAGATAACAAATAGATATATGTAAGACAGAATATAGTAATTGTCGTTTTAAACTACGTATGTCATTCGTATTGCGTATTAGAAGCACGTGTGTTGTATCTCGCGGCCTCATTTCTCTTAGATAATGCGACCGACTCGCATCCAGACGACATTTCCGCCGGCGAGACCTAACTGAAGACCTAGTTTCTTTCTGGTGAATCCACGTTGTTCGAGGTTAACTTTTCTGACGATAGGTACTCTTGTGTCACTAATTCGGAACATAACACACCTGGGAGTCTGTCACCAATGGCGTCGAACTCGCCGATACCTACGATTTTGAGAACGTAGTAGGTAATTAATTTATGATAATTATATAAAACAAAACATAACAATCATACTATGTAGAAAGAAGTCGTTTAAAAAAAACCGGTGATAGAAATTACTTACCAAAATATTTATCTTCGAAGTAAAAGATCCTTGATAGATAGGTAGATGCAACATTTATTTTTGGTACAACAAGATATGAAAATACAGCACACAAAAGCATAGTTACTTACTTACTTAAATCATAAGAATAAAATAAAGAAATCTATCTGCCTTGCCTTTTTCCAACTGCGGGTCGGCTTCCAGACTAACCTGCCGATCTGACCTCCACAGTACCCAGTACTGGGTAACACGATACCCAATGGGAAGACTGCTGTCAGAATTTTTGGTTTCTGACTCTACCCGTAAAGACTGTCAAAGACATGCCTACAATTCACAACCGGGACCAACTGCTTATCGTGCTATCAGAGACACACATGAAACTCAATGTTTTCAGATGGTGATGTTTTCACCCATCTACGGATCGACTTCGGCAAGCGCTGCCTAACCCTGAAGATCGACCAGGGCGGCTGTTATTATTCAGCTAAAAGCTCCTAAAAATAAAACACTAAAAAGAAAGAAGAGCCTGAAAATCTAATAAACCATTCTTAACGATCTGCTATCATCGTGATGTTGCCTATTAACTGTTTTGCGGATGTCGACGACTATAGGCAGACCAGTTGCTCCTTTTAAAATACTGTTATACAGCTAGGTAGGTACATCCGGTTTGACAGGAAGCCAACACCAATCGGTAAAAACGGGAAAAGCCTACGCAGATCATCACCTGCGAAGGCTTTTCGCAAATAAAACACAAAGCTCTCCATCAAATCTTGACAAATATCCTGGAATAAGCAGTTGATTCCTAACCAAAGCTTATTGACCCAAATTCATGTCCTAATCACACCTCAGACTGCTGTTATCTTCGCGCCTCAATCACTAAGAAGAGGTCAGTTTTTTAGCAAACAACCAAACACGTGTAAGTTACAGACCGAATAATATTTGTTGTTTTTCTAAACAAATGTGCGCCTAATTATTTTTTTCACATTGTAACAAATATTTACCGCTGATTTCCATGAACTCGAGTAATTTCTGGGTACTCTGCATGCATAGCAGTTGAAAACAGAATGACCAATGCTTTGTAGTGTCATTCATCAACATCGTGATTTTTGTTTGTAACCTGATTCCGAGATGATATGAACGTATTTCCCATTTATAATTCCCAATTGACCAACACATAACCATAATGGTACCATGTGGTCTATTAATGACCTTTTTATCTAAAACGCTTTTGTAATTAGGTATCACTGAAGCTCATTTTATCTTAATTTTTGCAAGCTGATAGGGAAAGTAAACAACAATATTTCTGGTATTAGATACCTACCTAAGTAGTTTTTAGTGCATCACATTTCATTACTAGGCCACATCAGCAGGAGAATGCTGATTGCCTTGTCGTCTTGCTAAAATCTTTGAAAAAATCACAATGGAATCCTGGGAGGCCGGGAACTTCAAGATCGTCATCGGGAATTGCGCTTAACGTGCCAAAAGTTACAAAATACGACTTCTCAAATCGTATCAACAATTGAGATAAATCCTAGCTATCTATCTCAAATATTCATGTAAATAAACCAAATTATCGATCCAAATGTTAGTAAACATAAACCAATGTGTGTGATGTTTACTTATAAATAAATGGATAATCTAAGTTTCAATGTTTTAGTACTGGACAAGTATAGGTTCAAAGTGTGCAGTGTCTGAAACAGATGTTGGCACCGCCAGCCACCGGCGGTTATCTTCTGTGAACACATGTATAAATATATCGCACCCATGTTCACTAATAACGCAGATAAAATCAAATTCTATTCGTTTTATCTAGTTTTCTATTGTGTGACACATATGTATTTGGCGCGTCAATTATGTATGATAATTATTAAGCTAAACATTATTTTTAACATCTTCCTACTAAAATCAAACACAGACGCAAAAAAACCTAACCTCCTTTGGAACATCATACAATGCGATTTATTAACTGTCCAGGTGCCATCATTATTAGACAGTATGCGACCCTCGTGCTACGAAAGGCTACGAGTTACGTAGGCGTTCGTAGCACATGGTGTCCCCTTCTACTACCCTTTTTTTTATCATCAATTTTACACATTTGAAGCCTCCTTTTTTATTTTAAATGTATGACTTAAGTTGATTGAAACAATAAAGTATAGCTAAGTTACCTATCCATTGAAAAAGGAATAGCATATCAAATATTAAATGATATAAGTATTTGGGATGAAAAGAGTCAAAAGTGTGCTCATCACCAGGTCATAGAGTGATTATTACTTATAATAAGAAATGATATTGTTATAAATAGTAAGCAAAGACCAATCTTCGTATCTATTACACATAGGTATTTTATTGTTTCTAGAATAATTTTATCGACAAAAACAAGTAATCTATCGTTAGTCAGAATCCGGGACGGAATCGGAAGTTCCAACAGCTCATCATTCCGGAAGTATTTCTGATCGGGGTTTCCGAATTGCGATAAGTTTTGGTGTCTTTTTTTCGGACAGTTTAATTGATGTAAGAAAGTGTATATTTCAAGACGTACCTACCTATTTGAAGTAAACAAATACCATGGTTCCTAATCTAGCAAAAAAAACAGTATTAGGCAGGTCAAATGATCTATAACCTAACAATCGGTTTGGAACTCGCGTTATTTTTCGAATTGATTGGCTATCGGAGTATCGGCTCGCAGTTAAATCGGATGTCAGTGTAAGTAACGTGAGTAGCTTGGTGGACGTGGCCAGATGCTGGCCGTGCCAGCCACCGCCGCACCCGATAGCGTTGGCTAGACGTACAATCGTGACGCGTCGCAAGTACGCAACACAAAAAAAAATCTTCTGCGCGTAAAACCTTGATAATTTTTCCCCGCACATTGTACTAGCTGTGATTCAATTACGTATTTTGCTTAGGTATGTAGGTAGGTACTGTTAATATTACGCTGGTGACTGTTTTATTTTCCACTGCGTTTTTATTGCGTTTGTATATCGAGCTTATAATTCTTTCATTCTGATAATAATCACACAATCTACGAGTGCAACAAGTTTAGTTTAGAGGGCTTTAACATGAAGAATATTCCAAGCGCGTCGGATTCGCACACGAATAGTTCCATAGGTACCTACCATAAACCGAAAAAACACGTTTCTTGGATGGTATACCCTCGATTTTCATTATTTGTTACCTATAGCAGGAATAGACATACCTACACACTCTTTGAAAATTTCAAATGCTATTACGATTCATAAGACAGACAGACAGACAGCGGATGCTTAGTAGATAAAGGGGTTTCCTAAGTTACCCTTCGGGTATAGAACCTGAAAAGTATATTTCTTATACCTTAGGTAGGCACGTAGTTTTTCATCTTTGAGCTCCTTGTTTAAATTCTAACATGCATCATAAGTATCTAAGAAGGTATGGTCATTGTCTTAAATACATACAAATGTAACACCTATCAAAATTTCCAGGCCTACGGTGCTCCAAATCATAAATTGCTGTGTGTATTGTTATATTGTTCTTGATGAGCAAAATCACAAACTGATATTTTGTTTTAATAAAGTTTCCAATTGATTCGATATAATAATACAGTTCCTACACCTACATACTATAATTTATTAATACCGCAATGGGTATCGTAACGGAAAAAATAGTGATAAGAATCCTTGAATGGATTTTAAGGGAATTCATGAATGAATGCATTTCGCGTCCTGTCCATGGTCCATGCGTGCTCACACAGATATGGCATTATTTTACAATATTACCCAACTCAAAGATCTGTAATGTTGTGTAGCAGACAGTTTTATCATAACTTTTTTATTAAGTAGGAATTTCTAATTAAAAAAAGTCCCCCAATTAGGTCGTGCGAAGTTTAAGTAATTAATTAAATTTAAAATTACTTAAATTTAGTACCTATGTGTAATTAGGGTAGTTACACATAAAAGTAGGTATACTTATATGTATAGTACGCACGTCCTAATTTTTTTGTACTTTTTTAATTGAAAGTTTGGAAGTCGCATACGCAAGCATAGCTTTGTATTCTGTACTTCTGTAGCAAACATTTTGTTTTTCGGGGGAATTTCAACAATTTGTTATCTGGTGATAGGTATTTTAAAACAGAACAATTTGTAACTAAGCTGACGCACTAGTTCGGATGTGTATTTGTATGTATACTTTGAACTATTTTGTTTTTAAAAAATATTGGGGTTTATCAAGCAAATTTAGGTAGCTAGAACGAGATGTAAAGAAGCGAAATTAATAAAAAGAGCTTTGAACCGTTACGTTATTAAAACACAGTGCCTATTCATAAATGATTTTAAAGATTTTGTTACTGTAGTAGCAAACATACAATGTTGGACGAAAGACTGTTACTTATAAATGTTACCTATAAATCACACTTGCGCTTCAATAATGTTGTGAAGTGATCTTAGGTAAAAGAACTGTGGGACAAGCCGGGCAAACAACCGATAACAACAGAAATTGAATGAGCCACGTCTCGATTATGTTCAATAAACGGCTTTGTTAATTGATATTTTCTTCTTGTTTTATCTTTTTTACTGCAAACTATAATAAAATGTAGACGAAAACAATGCTCGTATGTTATACACGCCTAGGTAGAGATTGGCACGTACAATGTAACTTTGTGCTAAGGCCTAGCCGGCCTTGTTTGTTATTGATTGCGCAAAGGATTAATCGGACTACATATATTTTTTCAAATGTGTTTCCACTCGGTGTTGGATGGTGCGGTACATGTGCGAGGATCGGCGATAATCGCTGATCGTTCGTTATCGCGTCCGTCGCACTGTCCGGCGCGGGCGCCGCTACATCTCGACCACACTCATTCCAAACCCGGGACGCGTCGCAGGCGCCTGTCTGCAGCTCATCCTGACATTATATCCGCCAATAATTACCATCACTAAGTTTAGTGTCCAGTGAGGGGACCACCAATTAAACTGGCGCAACAAGGCTTTAAAAATAGTTAGTAGCATTTTATTACAATAAAATTTCATTCATGATTTTCTTATATACTTACCTAACAATCTTAATTAACTGTGTGGTTTTAACTTCCAGGTCAACAATGTTCTGTGACGGCTCCGGACCCTTGCTCGAGGAGGCTCTTCTCAACGATCAGCTCCTCTTCGAGTACTCGCCTGCGGAAAGTCTCATAAACTTTGAGCTTCCGTCCCTGGACTCGGACGGTGACTGGCAACTCAGTGACTTGGATCTCAACTGTGATAGTTTTGTAAATAGTGCTAGTGATATAAACAAGGAAGCCGCCAACATCCTTGATGGATCAGTTTTTGACTTTGCCGATCTGGACAAGAGCATAATTGACGAATATCTCCTAGAAGCCTTGAACAGCGAACTCTCCAGTGACTCACCACAGTCGCCCCAGTCGGGAACTGACTCGTCGTTCAGTAGCGAGTCCCTGTGCGCCTTGGAAACACATGACTACGTTGCGGTGGAGAAAACTTGGCCTAAAATGCGGGTCTACGAGAAGACCGATGTGAAAATTCGTTCATTTGGTGAACCGAAGTTCTGTCCGGAGCTTGGTGCGTTCCGTTGTCCAGTTGAGGACTGCGGTAAGCTGTACGCGAAAGCGTCGCACGTGCGGGCTCACCTGCGTCGGCACAGTGGGGAGAAGCCTTACAGGTGCACGTGGGGCGGGTGCTCGTGGAGGTTCGCGCGCTCGGACGAGCTGGCGCGGCACCGGCGGAGTCATTCGGGGGACAAGCCGTACCGGTGCGCGGAGTGTGGCAAGCGGTTCGCACGCTCGGACCACCTGGCCAAGCACGGGCGCGTGCACGCCCGGCGCGCCGCCGCCGCCGCCGCGGCCGCCAGGCGTGCTGCCGCCGCACCGCACGCGCATCGTAGGTCGACGAGAGGAATACTGCTTGTGTGATGACATTCGTTTTGGACTAGGCAATGAGAGAGGCTGTTAAAAAGGCCTTGATTCAAAAAAAAATCGGGTACCTAAATTAAGATTTCTTGTTTCTTGTAGACGACCCCTCATTAACGGAAATCTATATCTATACTAATAATAAAGCTGAAGATTTTGTGAGAACGCGCTAATCTCTGGAACTACAAATCGGATTTGGAAAATAATTTTTGTATAGGTATGATAGCCACATTCATGAGGAAGGCTAGGCTATACGTATACAGGAACGGGAAAAAATTAAAAAAGGGATATGCGCGTACGAAGTCGCGAGCAAAAGCTAGTTATCAAATATTTACAGAAATTAGGAAAATTTTACAGAATTGTACACGAATTTCTTCAAGAACTTTGAAGACTGAGTATGATCTTAATAATTTGAAATACTTAGGTAGGTATAGTCTTTTAGAAATTTGTTTCCGGTTTCTGAAAGAAAGGCTGATCAACTGATTGCTGCCAAATCTTGACCATAATGCCTTGGAAGGTGGGTAGCGCTTGCGCGGTCCCATCTTCTTAGTACGGCGGGCTGCGCTGGGGCAGCTGCTGCAGGAGCAGAAAATCTCAAACGGCGCAAATATAACATCCTAATTGGGAGTTATATATTTGAGCCGTTTGGGGTTGAAACATTAGGCCCATGGGGTCCGAGTGCTCAGTCTTTCGGGACTAGCAAACAATTTGTCGACTGTTCACGTGACCAGAGGGCTGGGCTTTTCTTCGGCCAAAAAATCAGCAATGCCATTCAACGCGGCAATGCTGCCAGTGTTCTGGGCACTTTTGCCATTGACAGCGATGTGGATAATTTTTTTGATACCCAATGATTTATTTTGTTTTTGTACGCGTTTGTACATAATTTCGTGATTATTAGTCTAGTTGTTTATAAATAATTAATTGTAACACTAATAAATCAAATACAAGACTATTGTGATTGTTCGACAGAAGAACCTTATTAAAGTCAATTGATGTAAGTAGGTAGGTACTACAGATTTTGCTTTTTGGCTTTCAGAAACGGCACACTAGCAGTAGGTATGAATTGTAAAGAACTAAGATAATTTAAATAAGTAATAGGTATTCAAGGGTTCGCGTGTGAATCATTACCAAATACTGACTGTGAAAAAAAGTTTTGTAAATAGGTATTAAATAGCATTAATTTAGGAGGTAAGTATAAGAAATAAAGAAATTGGACTTTCTGACTAGTTTTAATGTTGTAAATATAGAATAAGCCAATATACTTATATGAATAATGAAAATGAATAAATTTGCATTGAATTTATCGAAGTTTTTGTTTTTGTTCACAAAAATCTTCGTTAGGAGATGATGCCGGAGTATAGAATAGGTACTTAGGTACCTACCTAAAGCATAAAACACTCACGTTTTTATTTTAAGTTTCTTTTTGTATGATGGTAGCTTGGTCGCCTCGATAACGAATATCAACGCAGTCAGCCAGGCAGTAAGTGAGTAAGTAGGAGGAGATTTAAGTAAATTAATTGAAGTTTTGAAGTTCAAGTTCAGTGTTACGTTTCTTATCGGGCTGTGAAGGCTACACCAAGTGCAGTAAGCTATGCTTGGTAGTAAGTCGGTAGTTATCTATACGTAGTTACAGCAACGTACCTATATCGTAGGTAGGTATGGATAACCCTGTATAGGGTTAACCCTGTATACCTACTAGAAAAAGCAGATCCCAGCTTCTAGTAACTATTATTACTTATTAAAATAAAATCAGTGCTCACATGGGCCACATGTTTTAATTATTTAAATTATACCTCTCTACCTACTACCTAGTTATCCACAGGCATAGGATACGATTATCGTTACTACAAAGTTGAGTCAAACGTGCCCGAGATAAAAACATTAAATTCTCTTGCAATTTATTGACTTTAGGTGCAGGTTATTCTTCAAAACAAAAAAGTCTGTATTACCTATCTTCTCCAACACCTTATGATTTTGAGGTCTTGTATACGCTAACTTGTATAACCAGAAGTAGGTAGTCGTCATTATTTCAACACACACAGCTAATTGGAGCAACAACCAATGCAACGACCGTAAAAAAATGGGTAGGTAGTTAGGTACCTACAGAGTACAGATTTTGTGAAAAGAAAAGTATATGTCCAGAAGAGTCCTACGATAATAGGGAGTCACTAGCAGACCATGCAAGTGGGTAATTTTTACGTTTCACGCCCACTGATGATCTTGGAGTCCTTTCTCATGTACTGAGGATTGTGATCATGGAATGTAGGTATTTGTAATACTCAGCCTCACCTGTTGCTTAGCTTTTCCAAGATACAGAATATTTTATTATTTTCTTTTTATCTCCACAATCTTTATCTGGACCGAATTGTCTGAATTAGGTATGGCGCCAAGTATTTAAAAAAAAAATCTTTTCTAGGAATCAATTTTACGAATAGGTAACAGCTTTTTAAACTTCACTCGAAAAAATCCCGCCAAATACTCATTTAAAACTATTCCAATACAATGTTGCCAGAACAAAATTCACCCGAAAAGTTTGTGGTGACTGGCGAGTTTAAAATCAATATAGTGCGACAAGAATCTAAACGAACGCGGCGAACTAGAGAACTCATTTGTAATGTACGAATGCACCTTTGTTAGTGGGTTTGCGTTTGACTGACATCTTCATTTTTTGTAGAAAAATTTTCACGGTACAGTACAGAGTGCTTTTCATAAACTTTTTTCTCGCAAGAAGGAAGGAAAGAGCGTGTTCTTCTGAGTTAGTGAGAAGTCGAAGCTGTAAATTCTGTAATAAATAAAATATGCCAGTAGTAAATCATTGTAGATAACGAAAATAAAATACAAACAAAATTAGTACAAAGCCTGTACAGCTATGGTCTGGACCGTTTCTTCCTATGCCCAAAAAAATAAAAAGAACTGGTTTTGTCTATTCTTGACAGTAATTGTCTATACTCTATGATATTATACGACTAAATTCAGGAGTCCACCATTGTGGTAGAATTTACTAAGTTTTGAATATATTTTAAATCGTCTATTTTTACATTGATACACGATTCAAGTCGGACACAAATAAAAATGGTGGTTCTAAAGATTAGATTTCTCTGATCAAACTGTTTATTGAAATAACACGCGAACCTATCAAAAAGTGTACAAGAAACCGAAAACTTTTATATATTTTTTGCCAATATTAGAATATAACTGGTGCGATTACGTGGTGCGTTGGGAAGAGTTGTGTTTGACAAATAACAGGTTGTCGGAGACACCGATTTCGCTAGTTTTGTGTCTAATGTGTTGTTTTTTTAACTGCAATAAGCTTTTAAGGTGAACTGATTTTCAAGTCATTACCTAAGCCAATATTTTAACTATGATTATTTAAGTTAAATGGGAAGAAAGTCAACCAAAGACCTCGAAGTAAGCTGGACAACTGTTCTATTCAATCAGCATGTGACCCAAATCTGAGATTTCTCTTCTTTGTGTGCTTATTGCTGGGTTCATGTTTACACAGTGAAATGCTATATTGATTAACAAGGAATATATCGAGCGGTGTTTCGAGCGGCGATCATCAATAAGGACATGATATTTTATGAACTTGTCACGGTTGACTACCTGTTCAACTCGGTGGGGGTCAGGTGCTGTTCGCTGTATATTCCCATTTTTTAATACATCGACTTAACTTACGCATTACCGGAAGATATTCTTATCAACATTGAATGAAAATACACAAATAAGATTGCTTTGGGAGATACAGAGATAACATAGATCAGTGTTTACCTGAAATGTATGTAAACACTCGTAAAAGTATGAAACAAGTGAAAAACATTGTGCTAAAATGAAGATCAGCTGTAAATACGTTGCATTAAGCCACAAAGAGTAGGACAATGTTGCAAAATGGCTCATTCTGAAAATCACAGGTATATTGTGCAGGTCAGTAATGTTTTTATTATTAATTATTTAGGTGTAAAAGTGGAAACATACTGGACCAGGCTACAAGCTTCTACAATTATTAATATTCTTTTAAAGTTCTGTATGTAATCCGCAACACATCCATATTGCTAAAATGTAGACTAAAACTTAACCATAAGTTGTAGATTTCTCATATTTAATTGCTTTTTCATTCATTAATTGAGCTGCCACAAGAATATGGAAGTGTAACTCCTGAAAGCCTTTATTCTATGTATGAACCATAATCTTATGTTTTTAATTTGTGGTTCAGTTGGAAGTATCTCTATTCTACAACTGGCTCAATGTTGGTTTTCTATTAGTTTGTAAATGTTAATTATTTATTAACTTCCTTATTCAAGAAAGGAAAACAGTAACATTAAAAAATAAGGCAATGACTCTCTAAGAATGTTTAATTTTCAACAAAGTTCAATGCTAAGCTTGTTTATGCTCTACAGTCATAGAATGTAAATAAAATGCATGTTTGCACAATTATAATAATACTGGTATTATGACATAAAAAAATCTAAATATTACCAGAAAAAGCGTTTTATTCCTTGGACAGCCTTAATAATAAACCTGCAAATAAAAGTTTACATTGTTTATAATTATTGGTCATTTATGAGGAAGTTGCTGGCCCATTTACCTCTTGTAGCATACCGCTCTGACTTGTTACAGCCATATAACAAATTCAACTCAATTTTATTTTAATTCACTGCTAAGTTGTTTTTTGTGACTGAAATTTGACCTTTAATTGGAGCTATTGGGTGACTCTCCGAGCAAAACATTTTAAAGTGTTAATACAACAATCAGGGATAAATATTTCCACAAATGTGTTTTCATATTGCTAATTAGCTCTTCAGTGCTACTCCAAGGATCTCCAGAATAACAAAAGATTAGAATAACACTATTTACCATTTTTGTTGATATCAAGAGTAAATGCATCATATTCCTAAAATTTCAACAAAAATACAGGTTTATGTTGGTGCACTGTCCCCGCACTACGAAGCCCTGTCAGTAGAAGCCTCGAAGCAGACCAGCTCTGAAGAAATTGTTTGCTGCATCACTGACAAACTCGGCTTAACCAATGGATCCGGTGGGCCCTATGAACTGGCCGAGGTAAGTTTTTTATTCCTTTATTATATGCCACCACTATTCTTGAGTAAGCCAGAGATTTCTGGGCAGCTGTTATCTAGCTGCCTGAACAATTTTTTTATTCAAACCTCTGCTATTTTTGTACATAGTATAGTTTCTGCCTCAACAGGCAGTTAAGAATATAATATGAAAGAAGCGTTTTGGAAATATAACCACCATCTGAAGTAATATTATAAAGAGAAGAGATTTATTTGTTACGATTTGGCTCAAAAACTTCTCAACCGATTTTAAAAATTCTTTCACCATGAGAAAGCTATATTATTAACTTAAACATAGGCTATAATGTATTTTCGAAAAATTAGAGATCCAGCGTTGCCATGCGCTGAGAAAACTATTGATGATACATAAAAATAATGGACTACATGATTAAAGTACTTACCTACCTATAAAAAAATCCACGAGCATATATGTCTTAACTAACTCATAACTGTCTTATCTAACGTGAAAGTTAAAGAACCCGTCGTATCAGAAGCGAACTGTTTGACAATCACGGTTGGAACTGATGTAGCCATAATTGCTCTGTACAGGCCTTATGCATTTAGGGACCCCTCAAAATTTATACAATCTATGGATAGAGTTCTGTATGACCTTAAATCGTTTAGAAACATAATAATTATGGGAGACATAAACATTGACATTTCACGCAACAATAAAGATGCTCATGCACTGGACTATTTGGACTTATTGGCTCATCATGGACTTTTCCCAGGACACGTGTTGGAAACGCATGGATCTACATGTCTTGATCACGCCAACATAAAAACTTCTCTCTCTAGCATGGTCATGGTGCTGGAATCGACTCTCACAGATCACTTCTCAGTTTTACTCTTTTTGTCGTTAAGTAAAATCAAAATCCTAGACTCACATCAAATCACAAAAATAAATGATGAGGAGCTCGCCAATGACATCCGCAACATTTGTTTTGATGCCGTCTATAGAACGAAAGATCCCAATTTGGCTACTAAATATTTAATGGAACCACTTCTTCTAGCCTTAAAAAGGAACACCAAAACTTTCACTGGTTCACGTAGACGCAGGCCGATTAAGCCCTGGATTACCCAAGGCTTACTCAAATGTATGCGCCACAGAGACAATTTGTATAAAAAGCTTAAATCAGACCCGTCAAATGAAGTCCTCGTGGTGACCTACAGACGGTACCGCAATTTTTGTACGAATCTGCTGCGAAAAGCAAAAAGGGATTATGAGAGAATGCAATTTGAAAAAGCAGGTAGAAATTCTAAGCAGCTATGGCGTGCTATCAAAAGTGTCACAAACATGGGTCAACAGAAGTCTCCAGCCCATGATCTCATAGCAAATAGTCACGATAGGCAGGACACTATAAATCAAATTAATGATTATTTCGCAAACGTAGGGAGAAATCTAGCGGACAAAATACAAAGAGATCCTCGATTGGTTTCGTTATCCGACCCCCCGAAGGAATCCCTAGTCCTACTTAGGACAAATGAACAAGAGGTGGAACGCTTAATCCTTTCACTTAAAAACGATTGTGCAGTCGGCTGGGACGATATTTCTTCCAGTTTTCTTAAAAAACATATAAATATTATTGTACCTCCACTGACATATGTTTGCAATCTGTGCCTCGATTCTGGTGTCTTTCCCGACTGGTTTAAGAAGGCTATTCTTCACCCTATTTTTAAGTCTGGCGGCCGTGACCGTGTCGAAAACTATAGGCCTATATCAGTTCTGCCCGCGATGTCCAAGGTACTGGAAAAAATAATAAATGCAAGGCTAGTTGCATACCTAGAGGCACGCAATCTTTTGTCGGTTAACCAATTTGGCTTTCGAAAAAATCTATCCACTGCTGATGCTGTTCACAAATTGGTTAATCATATAGCTCAGGAACTTGACAACGGCAAGAAATGTGTTGCATTGTTCCTGGACCTCGCGAAGGCATTCGACACGGTCTCGATTCCCATCTTACTATCTAAGCTCGAATGCCTGGGAATACGGGGCGCCCAGCTGTCCCTGTTTCGGAGCTATCTAACAAATAGAACACAGAGCGCCAAAATTGGATCCCACTCCAGCTCGGATTTAAATATAGCTTTTGGTGTGCCGCAGGGCAGTATTCTTGGCCCCAGTCTATTTTTAATCTACATGAATGATTTGTGTAGCCTCAGTCTAGAAAGCGGCACAATGTTTTCGTATGCAGACGATACAGCACTTGTGTTTGCCTCGGACAGCTGGGAAGATGCATATCGCCTTGCTCAGAAGGGTTTCGATACGGTCAGCGAATGGCTTAAGAGCAACTTGCTTACCCTGAACGTATCGAAAACGAAAATAATAAATTTTTCGATTCGAAATACCAATGTGTCTGCTATAGGATCACTGAACGTTACCGCCCAGTCGACACCGTCTTTTGATTGCAGCGTCGGCACTAGCACCCATGTTCGCTGTGACATTGAACGTGTCACCTCGATAAAGTATCTTGGCATCGTCATTGACTGCAACCTTACATTTAAAGAGTACATAACACACTTATCAAATAGGGTGCGCAAATTAATGTACATCTTTAAACAACTACGCAGTTCTGCAGATGCTGGTGTCATGAAAATGACTTACCAGGCACTATGTCAGTCAATTTTAGTTTATTGCATCTCGTCCTGGGGAGGTGCAGCCAAATCTAATTTTATCCAGATCGAGCGAGCGCAGAGAGCGGTCCTTAAAGTATGCTGTTCCAAGCCAAGACTTTATCCCACCATTAAGCTTTACGAATATTGTCAAGTCCTCACGGTTAGGCAATTGTTTGTTCTGGCCACAGCCATTAAACAACACGCCATTTCCAACTATTCCCCGCGAATAAATCGCCGTAACCATATAGTTGCTCTAAATACGCCTCTTAAAACTTCCTTTAGTCATAGATTCTTTATTTTCCTTGGTCCGTATCTCTACAATAAATTAAACCGAATTCTTTCCCTGCACCCATTGAACAAACATAATTTTAAAGTCACTTTACAAGCCTGGCTACAAGGCCACACATATACTGCCACAGAAGCTCTCTTTGACGTATTAGTCTAGTTATTTCATGCACTAACACACACCACAACAAATATACACTGTCACACACACATTATCACAAACACACACCTTCACAAACATCACACTCACAAAAACCTCCCAAATATAGGTATTTTTAATTATTTTTAAGTCTTTTTCAAATTAAATTTAATTTAATCTCACTATAATTCTAAAATTAATGTTATCTGTTATATTATAATTGTAAAATTGCTTGAAACTGCTATTTGCTGTGATATCAGATGTAAGCTATCAAATGTGTTAATCTATGACGGGGTGGGGACCTGGTGACCTGTATTACAGGTGTTACTACCTACCACAGGCACCAGCGATCCACAACCAAAAATTACTAGCTTTTGCTCGTGTGTAAATTCTGTTTGTATTTTTTGGCTTGTGGTGAGAAATAAACAATTTTTATTATTTATTTATTTATTAACTATTATGGTTAAGTCACAATAACCGCTTTTTGTTCAAATTATTCAATCAAAACCACGGAATAATGGAAAAGTGGTGATTTTGGTATCATGATATTAGTCCTTATCCGTTTAAATGGTTTGATAATTAAGGTTGATTATGTACATGTAAATTATACTTTAAAATATTCAAATCGAACCGTTCGTTTAAAAGTTACAGTTATGTATATAAAAGCGAAAGATCACTCACTGATTTTATTCACGAAGTCTCAGAAACAACTGAATCTATGAAGATGAAATTTGGCAAAGAGGTAGATTATGAATAGGAGACGTCAGTTAAGAAAGGATTTTACGAAACTCGAAATATGAGGAGGAAGTTTGTATGAAAAAACTTATTCCTTGGGCGAATATACTTGAAACTTGGTACAAATACCAGTTGCCAGTATTATTTTTTCAGAAATACCCCCAAAACTCGATTTAGGGGGTTTCAAGTTTGTATGCAATAATCTTATTTTTTAGGTTTATGAACTTGAAACTTTGTTCAAATGCTGAGCTAAATTAATTAAAATAAAAACATAATTAGTTTTTCAAAACTACCCCTAGTTTAGGAGGTGTTTAAGTTTGTATGGAACGATCTTAATGCTTGGTCTGATAAAGTTGAAACACGGCATTAATGAATTTGATAAAAAGCAAGAACAACATGTATTTGGATTTTTAGATAATAAACTCCTAAAGGGGTGAAAAGGGTTGATGAAGTTTTCAAGGCTTTGCTTGTTTCAATTTGATTGAAAATTAGTATGAAAAATCTAAAAATGGTATAATTGAAGGGGATCTAACCATTTTTTCAGAATCAGTTGATTATGAAAAAATCGTTATCATTAAGCATGATACCGACGGGTTGAAGGGCACAACAGTAGTGCTGACCCTGAGACCACAGGAGCAGCAGCAAAAAATGGCTGACTAATTAATTATTATAAATTATTTCGATTAATTTTCAAACCACCCATTAAAGTCTATCCCTTAATCGAAGTTTCTGGAGTACATACTAAAACCGCGCGAACGAAGTCGCGGGCGAAGTGCTAGTATTGTATAAAAGTTTGGTACAATATCATTTCTACATCGCTACAACTAATTATAACATTTAGCAGATCAGGTGCCCAATAGTAGATTTGAGTTTTCATTCACACTAATTTGAATGCGACTTTGTATTAAATTAAAGTGACATATCTAAAGCTCTCTTAAAAAAAAAAACTCATCCATTCATACAACATACAAAGTATCTGAAGCACATTTACTTAGTATCACTTAAAAGTTAAAACAGCTCACCACATTGATGCAAAAAATTGATTAACAATATAAACATTGAACAATTTTTTGCTCATTGTAACTGAATGACTCAGCTTATGTCCAAGATGATTGCTTCCTTAGCTTGGTCATCAGTGAGACACTCTACATGTGACTATCAGCTCATAAGTAAGATTATCGTATTTTGAGGAAGTTACAGATAACATAAATATTTTAGTACTTACAGTTTGTTTTTAAAAAGTGAAAAGTAACAGATGTTCTGTTTTAACAATTTTTTTTTTATTAAATGAACCGTTGAACCTCTTTAGCCTAAATTTTATTTAATTTGTGATATTGTGTGTGATTATTTTATTGTTGAGATGCAATGCAAAAAGGCCTTTGTGTGAAAATAAAAAGAGATTGTGCCTTGAAACCTGTAAACAGCTGTTATGGTACTAGTGCAAGTGCGAAAGCACCCAAAAGCATCCATATGCTGACTAGCCACGCGTTTTGTATCGCCCGCTAACCCTTAGCTATGACAATATCAGATTACCTAAAACATGAGGGAGGGAGACTACTGTAATAAAAATAATGTCCTCATTAGGTGGTGGGGGACATGCTTAGCGGCGAGTGCAAGGAGCGAAGACTCGGGCCCAATGAGTCGCCCGTCGCAGTCATGCTGCTGTGGCCCAATAACACCGGCTCGGGACAGTACAACAGGTCAGTACTTAGAAACCTTTCATGTGTCATTAACTACTAATTAGATATGACTCATTTTTTTGCATCACCTTAATCATATCAGCTTTGTAAGGGACAGTTCACGGTTGACGCTATTTCAATGTTTTAATGAATAACATATGTTTAGCTGTGTTTCACCATTTACTCTTGTTACATGTTAATTTTCCTGCTGTAATTAACACAGTAACGTTCAAGCTATGATTAATTTAATGAAAAAACAGAACATAAATGCTGCATACCTACCCTGTTTGAATATAATTTTTCCTCGACGCAAACAGTAGTCTGTGGCAAGTTCAACAATGTCAAATCAGGTTTTTCTATATAATTATCTTATTCCTGCAATTATCTGTTATGAGAGATACGTCTAACCTTGTCTTAAACACCTGCGTGTCTTGTATTTGTACCTTTACATATAGTTGTGTCCGCTAGCGTCCTGTCACCGCAATACTATTTGTATACTATGTCCATTGTGATGATTCATCTTAATTTATTTTACGCGAGACGTGATTACCGTAATTTAAACTTCTGTGTCCTTATTCATGTACAGAAAACGGACAACTTTGATTTACTTGCGTTCTAAATAGAATTTCTATTATTATGCATTTAAACGCGCGTAAATACAGACGTAGCTAAAACGTTATCGAAGTCCCGCTATGAATGTGTTTATTATACATATTTAAGTGTCGGAATGAAATAAGTGTTGTTTAAACTAGTACTTAGTTGTTTAATGAAGGGCTGTAGCAGTGATTGGGGATAATATCCCAGTGTGCGCATGAGTCACTCTTCCTGCGGCAGCGGCGTGATAACGCCGTCTCCATCCTGCCAATCAAACTGAAACTTTGCCGCTTGATCAAACATGGCCTCTCAAACTGTACCACAACTCACAAATATTTAGATTTCGTCATTATGACTCAAAAGTAAAATTTTATTTTTAGATATTTTCCCGCTCGTTGCCGTCGGTATCTCAGTTCAAGGGTTTCGTTTCTGTTTACAGATTTTATCTCCGAGAGAAGATCCCCGACGAGCCATGGATGGAGAACTTCTCGGTCGACCCGCAGCTGATAAAGGATTACTTCCAGCGGTTCCTGTACCAGCCCAAAGATCGCGAGTATCCCGACTTGTGCCAGTTGCCGGAGCTCAATGAACAGACGCTACTAGATAACTTGAGGGCGAGGTTCTCGGCCGGCTACATCTACACATACGTCGGTTCTATATTAATAGCACTCAATCCGTTCAAGTTCTACCCGATTTATAACCCAAAGTATGTGAAGTTATATCAGAACAAACGGATAGGAAGCAGTCTTCCGCCTCACATATTCGCAGTAGCCGATGCCGCATATCATTGCATGCTCCGAGAGAGAACTAATCAATGCATAGTGATCAGTGGAGAGAGTGGTTCAGGAAAGACTGAGAGTACGAATTTTCTACTTCACCATTTAACGGCGCTGAGCCAAAAGGGATCTCATGGAAGTGGAGTGGAGCAAACGATATTAAGTGCAGGTCCAGTATTAGAAGCATTTGGTAACGCGAAAACTGCCCACAACAATAATTCCAGTCGTTTTGGGAAGTTTATCCAAGTAAATTACAAGGAAAATGGCATGGTGCATGGAGCCGTTGTACAAAAATATTTGCTGGAAAAGTCAAGAATATGCAGTCAGGGTCGGAACGAGAGGAATTATCATGTGTTTTATTATTTATTGGCTGGTGCGTCGGAGCAGGAGAAGGAACAGTTGCATTTACTCAGTGTGGACAAATATAATTATTTATCAAGGACTGGTTGTAGTGAGGTGCCGGGTATTGACGAACAGTACGAGTTCTCGCGGTTAAAACAGTCTATGGAGATGGTGGGCTTCACTATGGATAAGCAGCGCCGTTTATTTGCTGTGCTGTCGGCAGTGCTACTTTTAGGTAAGTTTTTCTCTGACGTCTATACTTTAAAATCGTCAAGTTTCTATTAGTAAATTTTATCTGCTGATAGAGAACTAATTATCTTGATATCATTTACTATCGGTCATAATATTATTGAATCATATAATATATATTGAGCAAAACATAGCTAACAAATTAATGTGTACATAACATTTAAATATGTGTACATAATTCATTGACAGCAAGCTGAGCTAATAATAGGAAATTGATTCCTTTTCCTCCTACACTCAACAAATATGGTGGCTAACATTCTTGCATTATTAACACTAATTTTGAATTAATCATTCTCCCCTTTTGCAATGGCATGCTTTATTTACAAGGCGGGAGAAATAGAATGGTATGTTTACATAATGCGAAATGTCCGCCATTATAGCATTTAATATTATGACGGTAGCTTATAAACTGATTATCGCATTAACACATATCTGATAATGAGAGGAAAACGACTATGTCTCCAACTTATTTTGTAAATGTATTCATATATTATGTTAAACTCAAGCCAGGATAGTAACTACTACTATAATACCATTTTCCTGCCCATATCCCATGTTAGTTGGGGTCGGCGCAACGTTTTTTTCCTCCATTCTGTTCTGTCAACCGTCATGCTATTACTGACTCCCTTTTTTATATATCACTCCACACATAATATATCTTTTCTTTGGCCTCCCTTTCCCCTCTCCATCCATCCACATTTAGTAAACTACTATAAAAAAAAAGAAACAAAATGATTTCGTAGATTAAGCTAATAAATGATTCACCGAAGTTATAAAAAACTAAATATAAATGTGGTAAAGGACCTGCTTTTGGAGCTTGTCTCGAGTAAGGCCAATGTTCAGCAGTTGATTATAAAAATCAACAATGTTTGGAGATGCGGCCTCGTGGCAGATTGTAGAAATACCTGCTAAACATAGATTACAGCCGCGGCGGGTCACAGCGCAACGCATTTCAGTAGACAAAAGTGCGATGGTCCATACGAAATGTAAGAAAGTGATGTAGGATGATTTTTGAACTGCGTAGCGACACGGCCCGCTCTAACCTGCGTCAGCCTTATAAGACCAGGATACAGAATCAGTTTTTGAGTGTATTTGTAGAGTGACTCAAATAAATTATTCTTGATTCTGTTTGTTTTGGCGTTTCTTCTGAAAACCTGGAAAAAAATCAAAGTCAAGTACACAGATCAAAGTGTTGCAGAAAGATCAACAGACCAATTTCATTCATACCTTGAATCCATATATATTTGTAAGATACACCCTATGTATGTTTATCAGCCTCAATTTACAGGCCAATGTCAGTGTATAATGGAAATGGTATCATTTACAGGTAACGTGGAGTTCCAACCACAACGGAAGTCGTACCACCACGACGAGGCGGTCGGCGTGCGGAATCCTGAGGTTGTTTCGCTTATATCCTCGCTATTGCGGGTCAAGCAAGAAACCTTGTTGGCCGCCCTCACGTCTAAACGGGCTAGGGCTTCGGGAGAAACTCTCGTTATTAATTACAGGTAAAACATGAGGTATTATTTGCAATAGAATTTACACCGTGAAAGGAAATTTCTCTTGAGTCTTTTGTTTGTTTATAGACACAATATTTTGCGTAGCAACATATCTGACGAAAATAACGCGATCTTTATTCCGCGTGCTTGTTTTTTTAATGAAAATTACTCGAAATATTTTTCAGCGCCAATCTTTGCGTCGAGTAATTGCAAAGATGTGTTGCTACCGTGGTTGCTATATTCAAATTGCGCACTCAGTCTTTCTGCAAGCAAAATATTTTTACAGTGCGGAAATCGATCGCTCGACTAATATCACGAAAGTCAGTCACTCATCCACGCGTTTAGCCAAAGTAAATAATGCAATAAAAACAAACAATTTCTTTGTAAAGAGGCCAAGGCAGACAATGTAAGACAGTGGAATCTTGCCAGTAATTAGTATAAACTGTGTGGAATTTATTCAATGAGAGGATAGACCGTACATTGTAATCACTGATTTTGTGATTATGTCAACAATGTAATCATGTAAATTGATGTAAAGTTTAAATTAATAATCATAGGCTCAGTGTGCTAGAGAATGTATCTTTGTTTACATTCTTTTGTAGTCTCTTTCTTATCTATGAAGAGATTATCGTCTTATTTCGAAAATACATGTCAACACATTCCTTTGGTACACATACCTTTTTTATGAAGCAACTTTAACGGATTAAGATGAACCAACATCTCTTGATATGAGCTCTTAGTTGTTTGGTAGCTTAGGCTTTATTTCTATACGCACACCAACAAGAACTCTCGATTTTTAAGTTTCATGGTAATAGCTGATATCGGCGACCATGAGATCGACAGTTCGATCTACACTAATGTTACCTTATACATAGCGGCGTAACCTGCTTAGACGGAACCTGTATTAAAATTTAACAGGGGCGCCTTCTTCCCGTCTGGACCCAGTACCTACTGATAACTTTTTACCAATTTCTGCTAACACACGTTGGGACCCGGACCTCTGTAGCCCGGGGGCCCCGTATCACTGATATGGCAGATACGGCGGTACCTACGCCCCTGTTTATCCAATTATCACTTCTTAGCAAAGGTCTCTTCTCGAAGGAGCGATCTTTCATATTGATGCTTGATTATTTCATGTTAGTGAACAACATTACGAGTCCAAGTTGCATTATGATGTTTCCCATTATCGTCGGTCAAAGAAGCACAGAAACCAACCAACCAAGTCAAAACAAATTCGTTATTTGCTTGCAGGTTGCCAGAAGCGATAGCTACGCGCGACGCGATGGCCAAGTGCCTGTACGGTGCTCTGTTCGACTGGATCGTGATGCAGGTCAACCACGCGTTGCTCTCTAAAAAGGATACGCTTAGGGAACATCAGGGACATAGTATAGGTGAGTTATCTGTTGTGGTTCACTGCTGGTCTAAGAACAGCTGCCCTTGACAGCCAGTCATGTTTTATAATAATAATAAAAAACGTTTCTTGGTATATAATCAGCCTATTATCACTCTGTGCTGATAGTAACAAAATGCACAATAATACGACTTTGGAACAACGTTTAGAACGAGGTGCAACTAAATTTACATTCATAAGCAGTCAATAGAAGTCGATAGATCGTTGACATCGACTGATAAGATCGGTCCAGTGCGCTGTATGGCAGCGTGACGATCATTGATTAATATTATTTGACGATATCGTGTGGTCAAGGGCGATAGCCGCAACAGTTGTACCCTTACATTTATTTCTAAAACATAAAATAAAATGACATTTTAACATCCGCAGGCGTTCTGGACATATTCGGTTTCGAAGACTTCGGTCTGAGCAACAGCTTCGAGCAGCTGTGCATAAACTACGCGAACGAGCACCTACAGCACTACTTCAACCAACACGTGTTCAAGTACGAGCAGGAGGAGTACAAGAGGGAGGGCATACCCTGGACGGATATAGGGTTCTCCGATAATACGGGATGCCTTCAGCTGATCGAAGGGAAAGTCAATGGACTGCTGTGCTTGTTGGATGATCAGTGCAAGTGAGTAATGTTTAAAATTAGTAAATGGTGGTTAAGATAGCTCATTGAGCTTTAGCCTTTAAAGTGAGCTAAGACAGGCAGGAGATGCTCTTGATGGTATTGACTGCAAAATTTCCATCTTGTGTAGTGAATTATCATTAATTTCTTCCAGAAAGTAATGATAATTCCCAAAATCGTGTTGAATAGAGGTCTATGACAAATAACGTAGCTCGCTTACCTGTGTTCAATGATTGACAAATATTTTGCATTGTTGATCATTTTCATTACAGTTTCCCATGGGCGACAAATGAGACGCTACTACAGAAGTTCAACTCGGTGCATGAAAACAATCCATTCTATGAGAAGCCTCAGAGACGGGAACCCGCATTCGTTGTCAGACATTACGCAGGCAGAGTGAAGTATCAGGTAATTCAATAACCTTTTCTACATACTCAGTACATGTTGAATATGTATCATAAAATTAGTCGTCTCCAATTGAGACTTTTATCACACTCAAAACGCCGTAAACTTGCTACCAACAATATACAAGGCTATGAATGGATCCACCTATCACTTATTTTGCATGGAAACCTTTTTATAAACTCTCCATTACGTTGCTGAGTCGTAGAATGTGCTTGCAAGGGAATTTGTTCGAAAGAGTCACTGTGGCACTGCAATGCAAAGGACTTTAGATCTAGTTCCAGCCCGTCCCTAGCTGTCCTCCCCCAGCCACTCCCTAAGCCGAGGCCCGTACCCACAGGGGGTGCCCTTAGCGTGTAGTCCCTTAGTTTGTACGTTTTTATAAGCCCTGGCTGGAGGCTTTAATATTATATTAAGGCCACCACAGGCAAGCCCGGTTAAGCAGTCGACAACCTTATAGGCTGACATGCGAGACGCCACTCACAAAAAAAAAGGGCTTTAGAAGGAACACGGATGGGTTTTAGTCAGTAAGACTCTGACACGCCCTTCCGCTCCATCCTTTGATGATTTCCCATCCAAAAAAAAAGGGATAATGTGCTATTATAAAACTGTTTATGAAAGATACCTATCTCAAACTATTGTAATAATTACCTTACTAACTACCTCAAACTATTGTAATAATTACCTTACATCTGTAGGTTTACTGTGTAGGCCTTAAAGTACTGCTTTGAACAGTCACATAGATACAAAACTAATCAATGTATATCATATATCAGGTAACAGCGATGCGTGAGAAGAACCTGGACCTAATGCGGCAGGACATCGTCAGCGTGTTGAAGAACTCTTCGCTAGCTTTCGTGAGAGAGTTGGTCGGAGTTGATCCGGTGGCAGTGTTCCGCTGGGCCATCGTGCGCGCGTTCTTCAGGTAATGTGAAAAATTTGGCCGGTGATGGGCGGTTTAGCCTTTGCTTATTCAAGGTTTTCGGCCATCGATCCTTCAACAAACATGGGCTGATACAGCTACATCCGGCCCTTTCTTAATCTTCTAATAGAATCATTAGTGTACCTTTTGTCTTCGCCATAGTCGGATAGAAACTAAAGTGTATTATTGGAAAAACATTTTCAAATAATGGTTGTTATTGGTGTACAGAGGTTACTTCGCATTCCTGGAGGCAGGCAGACGGCACCGCGTGCAGCGCGTGGACGGCGCGTGTCGTGTCCCGCGCGCCTCGCTGCACGCGCCCAACGACAGCATCATCAGGTGAGCGCTCCCACTGCAACCTTATTGTGTCCGATTTGCATTACTACGTTGAATACAGCTTCTTTGACAACGTACATTAACTAACTGCAGATTTTGCAATACCATATTAACTTGAAAGGCATGATGTCTATTACGTATTTATGAAAAAAAATTGGCAAACTCAAAATATACTGGAATTTTAATTGTAGGTTGTGCTTGGTGTAAGCACAACCTACAATTAAAATTCCAGTATATTTTGCTTAGTAAGAAACGTTGCAGATTTCTCACGTTTTGTAAACACTTCAAATTATATGATTAATTATCAATTCGCCCAAATGCGCTTGCGTTTGAAATGTAAATAAAGCACTTGCGGTTTGAAACACAACCTTAATGATTTACATTATATTGTTATGTATAAAATATGTATTAAAATATAGCTTTGCAAGCAACGTTATGTGACGTAATGAAATGTGTCTTGTTGCTCAGCCAACTGGTGACAGTATCGTCAATCAATCTTGCAATCAACCGCATTGCGTAAGTCACCGAATTTACGGCATGCTTATTATATGTTCTATGTGCACCTAACGCATGGACATCCATGTTTTTAGTCAACCTATAACACACCCTTTGTTGCGTTTATTCTGTGCCCGACGAGACCGCGGCTCGGCCACGCCCCGCGCGTGTCTAGCCGCGGTCTCACTTCATGTCTTTGTTGAATCGCTATTAGTCCCAAACCGATTAGTTTCCATCTGTTAGTTCTCTAGGAATTAATTCATACTCACTTCGCGGTCACACTGAGCAGGTATGCATGCATCTCACACAAACGTTTAATTTGGTTATCTGACTTATTTTTGTTACATTAATTTTGTAATCGCCGATTCCTTTCTCACCCTACATCAAACCGACGAACAGAACGCCTCACAGAGCGGCGAGCAAGGCGCGCGAGACGCCGGGGCGTGCCACCGCGGACACTAAAGCGCGAAGTGAGACGCCAAGCGCGGCGCGCGCGGGTGGGAAAGGGACAAAAAATTACAGAATCGCCGAGACCCGCACGCGAAGGGTCGAGCGAGAGCGAGAGCGCGACGAGCGCACGTTCGACGACACCGACGTCATGCAGCGCGCCAGCCAGATCGTTATGTACGTGCGCCGCTCCGCCCGATATCGATATGTGACATGCTGTCTCTGTCTCGCACTTCTCCTTCCTCAAACAAAGTCAAACACATGAATGAGTGCAAATACTATCGATCGTCATCTGAACTCTGATCGAAATTGAATGGTTACGAAGGCGTCAGTTCTCTTTTCCGTTATTTCAAAATTCAAACTAGTTTTTATTTGGACTCATTTTATTTTTAACTAAACATTTTGTTTGATGAATCTGCGTGTTTCGGTTGGGGTCTCTCTTCACTTTTCTCTTTTTCACGGTGATGGCTATGGGTTTTTAAGTTTTCGTGCATTCTTTGTCGCATTCCTTTTGTGACGTTTTATATAGCATATTTATGTATTTAGTATTTTAATATATCGGCTGGTTTCAGCCACACGCACACAATTACATCTTCTATTACAACACAGTTTGAAACAGTATTTGCAAGTAAATCGTATTTAGATGCTGTAATTGTCGTTTGTTGCTTTACTGTATGGGTAAGCGTAGTTAACAGGTTTCTGCAGAATTTTATCAAAACACCGAGCTGTATATCAATGCAAAACATCAAAAATTAAACCTTGTTTTCTTCACATTTTGGCTTATTTTGAATCGCAGATACGTAAATTGTTTTAAATCAGCTTGTTCTGGATTGCAATTGCTCAAAAAAGTTTTGTAAAAGAATACTTTACTAGCATGTATGTAAATAATTCGCACTATCTTACCAAGCAATTTTTACTTAGGTGGTTGGTGTTTCCCCTTTAAGAGATCTCATAATATTATGGATATTTTTCTACAAACTACTAAAACACATAATTTTTCAAACCATATTGTGATCTCTTAAAGACTTGGCCCCAATATTTCTGTTCTTTACGCAAACATGATTTGGTTCTACAGGAAAAACAAGTCGTTTAGGCCTAGAGAGCGAGCGAAAAAAGGTTTAAAGAATCTTCAGAGCGTAAAGACGTTAGCGGGCCGGACGGCGGCGCCGGCGGGCAAGCGGAAACAGCCGCAGACGGTGGCGGCGCAGTTCCAGCACTCGCTGTCTGCGCTCATGGACACGCTCAATCAAGCCAACCCGTTCTTTATTAGGTAAGTCACGGGATATTGGTTGATTCGATCAATCAATGACACCAGCAGGGCCATCGAAACAGGTCACTTCCAAAGTCCTTACATTTTTTTTTTTGTCTATGGTACAAAGGTTTTGTTTTTATGGTACAAGGTGGGGTAAGAGGGACACTGGGGGAAGAGGGACTAGGGACCATAACTAGTAAACCGAAGCGTTTATGACTGTGAACTTTCCGTCGATAAAACACTGAAGGCGAAATAGTTTGAACGGTTTTCAATAGATGTCGCTACGTAACTCAGACGCCACAAAAAATGAAGACACATTTGACAGTTGTGAATTCGACTAGCACAAAGTTAGCGCGTTTTTTTGTGAACCCATATTTTGGTGAAAAAAGAGTGCTGGAAATATTTTAAATGTAATGATACACGGAGAAAACTGGAAGTATTTCTTTTATTAATCATTTTAGTTAAAAAACAACTAATAATATGAGTTTCTTTCGTTTGAAAATCCTAATCTCCAAAAACATTAGCTGGGGTAAGAGGCTCACTATTCACGGTGAAAGAGGAACATATGTTTCTCTTCCCCCATGTCAGGGGTGACCAATATTTTGAATAATTTATAATTATAGATAGATAAAATGAAAAGAAGTTCTGTACCTACTACAATTTTAAATTATAATTAGAAACTTCCCGCGATTTCGTCCGCGTGTAACTTAACTTTCCCGTAAATTGCCATTTTATAGTATAATTTATAGCCTGTTTTACCTAGGGACAATGCAGCATTCTATGTGACAAAGATTTTTTTAAATCGTACTTTTAGTTTTTGAGTTAAATCATGTCAAACAAATAAAATTTTCTTTTTATTATATTATACCTAATAGTTTAGATAAATAAAATTTCATGCGTTTTGTATACGTCCCTTTCTCTTTAATTGTAATATTTTGTTGTTGTTTGACTGTTGCAAGAATGATATACATGTATGATAAAACATGCCGCGAAAATATATAAGAAAATCTGATAGAAGCAGATATGATAATGATAAATTAAGTGAGGCTGTCAATGCAGTAAAAAATGGAACAATATCTGCATACGCCGCATCAAAACTTTATAATATACCAAGAACATAGTGCCATTGTTATTTTTAAAGAGTAACTAACTAGGGAAAACTAGTAAGGGAGAGACTGTTTATTATTACTGTTTGTATGATTAAATAAAAATAGAAATATAACTGGTCGACTTCTTTTTAGTTTTCCACCCCTGATCGAACCTGTATGTCCCTCTTACCCCGAATTGGTGTATTCTTCTTTTTCATTCCAAATGATACCTTATTTTATCGAAATTAAGATCTAATATTGTCCGAAGCCGTTCAACCTACAAATTAACGAACATTTAGTAACGAATATTTTAATTCAAACTCCAATCTTAGGAAATACTATGACTGTCCCTCTTACCCCATGTGAGGGGGAAGAGGAACGTTTATTTAATCTTGACATTTACGTCAATATCGTCGTAAGAACTGTTATTAGCGTTATGACATTTAGCCCACGGGAAGCTAATACATAAAGGCAAGTTTTGTGTGTTTCAAAGATCTTAAAAGACTTTAGCTGTTCTTCCTAGCAGTCAAAATATTTTACTGAAAATAAAGTATGTTCCTCTTACCCCACCTGACCTCAAAGGGTTTTAATTGATAGAGGGCGATGTAAATTGCATTTGCAGCATATTTATTACTCCATCTTGATAAAGGAGGTCTTAATTGTGTTCAGTCAGAGTCAAGTGTTTAAGAAGCAGTGAAATATTTTGGCACACCTTGCTAATCGTGGCCTTCTTACCGGACTACTTACCCCATCCAACCTACACGTTTTTCAATTTACTCCAAATAAAAACTTCATCCCCATACAGATGTATAAAATCAAACGGCGAGAAAGTTCCCCACGTCTTCGACGATGAAACCGTGCAGCGTCAGTTACGGTACACGGGCATGTTGGAGACGGTCCGGATCCGGCAAGCCGGGTATAATGTGCGGCTCACGTACGAGGAGTTCATTCAGCTGTACAGGATACTGCTGCCTAAAGGACTGCTAAGCTCTCAGACTGATGTGCGGCACTTCCTCGCTACGCTGAACTTAGATAGGGATAACTATCAATTAGGTAAGAATCATATTTTGAGATAGTTAATTCTTATATCTATTTCAATGCCTGCTTAGGGAAGCTTATAATCACCATTTCCATTGCCAATTAAAGATCCCGAATGGTATATCTGCACTAGAATAGTATTACATTTACACGTCCTAATACGGCTCCTCTAATACCTCGACGATTTCTTCCGGAATGCCGAGTTTCATGGAAAAAATCAATCAAATGGCCACGAGAGATACCCAACTCTCTCAGGCCTCAAGTCGGGGTATCGATTTGGGGACCTTGGGGACTGCCGATATAATTGAATGCGTTTTCTATTGACTTCAAGTTTATGGGTACCTGTTAGACAGTAGTCCTTGCCCTACTTATAAACTTGACTTCACCTAGGTGCCACAAAGATCTTCATGCGCGAAAGCGAGCAGACGAAGCTGGAGTACCGGCTGCACCAGCAGATCATGGCGTCCATCATCACCATACAGCGCTGGTTCCGCGCCGTGCTCGAGCGGAGACGCTTTCTCGCGCTGCGGAGGGCTTCCGTCGTTATACAGTATTTTTGCAGGTAAGTGTATTTTGTGGCAACAGGGCTTTAATAGACAGGGCTTTAATAGAGCAGTCGTTAAGTCTCCTATCGATTCAGAGTTGCTGAATTCAAATTCAGTGATTCTGGATCGATAGGAGACTAAACGACTCAATCAGCCTTTTTCCAAGCAGTTTTTTTGCCATATTAAACTGGTCTTGGTATTTATCAAGTTCAATTTTGTTTTGCGGTATAAATTATCTTTCTTTTCTTTCTTCTTTCATTCTTGTCTTTGTTTTTTATTATATTTTATTCTGGCTTTTTTCTTGATTTCTTGTCTTACTTTTTCTTTTCTATGATACTAATAAAACAAAAAAATTACAATAATAACCTAGAAAATTCGTCAGACAATGGCTGTCAGCACGTCAAGAGGCTGCAGTTCGCCTACAAGCGTGGTACCGCGGCGCGCGCGTGCGGCGCTGGTTCTCTAGGTTGACACGAGGTCTGCTGGGCTTCCAAGCCGCCGCCAGGGGGCATCTGCTGCGGCGGGCCATCACTGCTAGGAGAGCTTCGGGGGATACTGAGGTACGTCATCAGTTTAGACACCGCATGTGATTAAACTTTCTTGTTTTGTTGAAGTGTGTTCTGGGTGAGGTTTATTGAAGATTTTGAAAAGTGTGTCGATGAATATTGTCTTCAGTGGTGTTGAATGATCAACATTTTGACATAATATAAAACTTAAAACAAAAACGTTATTTCAGTTATCAATCTTTCCTTGTAGAAATGCCTTTTGACTATTCGCAAAACTATGAAAACACTAGTTTTTTGAGATAAAAAAATGGTAATTCACTCTGTCGTTAAATTCGGCTTACCGCACCAATTTTGTACAGCACTTTTGCCGTATATAACACAGTGTAGCATTTCGGCAGGATAAAGCGTCATAAATTCTGAAGTAAATAACCCTCGCCCGGAAATTGAAACTGTTTCTCCCAGATGTTCAATGAGTGATCTCGGTTTGCACCTCCTATCCAATTCGATGTTATTTAACTCTTAGGGCTTTCACTACCTGTTAGCATGATCCACAGAATTTGGATGATCAAATACTTAAGTAACATGAATACAGGGTGTTGACTTAGTTGCTTGCAATCGTTTTCAGGGTGATTCTACAGTTAGCGTCAATAATATCGGTACAAGCAGACTGTTCAAAATTATCTCTACAACTAATAAAATGAAACTATCTCAATTGAATAAAGTTCTTATCAAAATGACAGTTGTCGTGTTCTGTCGTCATTCTGAAACATTCCTTGTCATTGAGTTTATATTTAATTTTCATAGTTGTTTACATTATTTTGAAGTCTGTTCGTCCCAATTTTATTAATTCTATTAACGTTGACTGTACCAGTCATTCCGACCAAATTGAATATTATAAATGCGAAAGTTAGTTGGTTTGTTTGTAAGCTCTTTACGTCTTGACGGCTGAACAGATTTGGATGAAATATGGTACACGGATAGATCATGTTCTAGAATAGGACAGAGGATTCGTTTCATCCCGGGTGTATGTTCCCTATGTATAACATTCTCTATTCACGCGGTCGTGGTCGCCGGCAAAAACTAGTTTCCCATAACTCATAATAAAAATTCGGAAAGTTGTAGAATCACCCTCTTAACAATTGTACAACTCGGTACCCTGAATACAACACAGCATAGTGAAACCAGTCCTCAAGCTAACCCCCTTTGTTTAATGTCACTAATGGCGTGAGTAAAGTGTGGGTGTACACACGCGCATACAACGTTGTGGTTGGTGTTTGTGTTGACAGCATGACGGACGCGCCCCGGCACCGGACAACAATGTCACGCTGAGGCTCGCCAAGAAGGACCCCTTGTGAGTACATGTACAGTAAATACTCCACCGGTTTATTTAAAGCTTTGGTAAAGTCCACAGGGAAATGCCTCGAACGGCGGCTGATAACGTCAGTCTAGTCGACACCTTTATACTCATAGAAACTGACAGCACATGACAACTGACAATGCCTGAAACAACCTCAAACTTGCGTCCGGCAAGAATTTTGATACTAATTGCTTTTACATGCCGCTGGCGCGGCGATTCAGGGTCCTGTGTGTTAAGTCTTAAATCAGCATCCTAAATGTGTAACAAAACACTCGGATTATGCTGAGTTTCTTCAAGTACAATGCAATTAATCTGCAGTACAATTGTAGCGTAGTTGGGCAAAATAACAACAACTCATTGGATAAACTTGAATGAAAAGTCTCAAAAGATTAAGTACGGGGCTTCACCATCCACGGAATTCAAAAATTATGATGCAATCAAAACGCGGGCGATAGAAGGGGTTGTTAAATATTTGGAACATATAATAATGACATTATGTGGAGTGATTTTCAAGCGATTGTCAACGTCGGTTTACCGCGGTTTGATTGCACAAAAACAGGGTGTTTTAAGAAGTGCGTTTGGGTAGCTTATATTCATTAATGAAAAAATGGCAAAACAAAAAAAAACATTTTTTTCTAAAATACGACTAAAAAGTTCCGAAGAAAATATTTTTCAAGCAGTTTGTTACAGTTGGTGGCATTTACTTTAGTTCAATCACAGATTTGATGTCACCAACTGCATCAGACTGCTTGAAAAGTTTTTTTTTTTCGGAACTTTTTAGTCGTTTTTGTGGTTGTTTTTAGGGTTCCGTACACAAATGGTAAAAACGGGACCCTATTACTAAGACTCCACTGTCCATCTGTCTGTCTATCACCAGGCTGTATCTCATGAACCGTGTTAGCTAGACAGTTGAAATTTTCGCAGATCATGTATTTCTGTTACCGCTATAACAACAAATAATAAAAAATTAATTAACTTAAAAATTAAAGATGATCATGTAGATGAAACGTGTTTTTTTGGTTTATGGTACAAAACCCTTCGTGTGAGAGTCCGACTCACACGGCCCGTTTTTTTTTTCAAATGTCACATTTTTTGTTTCGGTATTTTTCCCTCAGCTACCCAACATCGCCCTTAAATATGACCACGTACTTCTGGAACTCCCTGTATAATACCAGCCTATTATTGTCCCACTGCAGGGCAAGGGTATCAATCATACAAAGAAGGCATTAGCATTGATCGCCACTCTTTTTTTGAATGATTTTAAACTTATATTGCCCCTGTACAGTATACGGAAAACTTGAGCCAGCACATATACAATTTCGATATTTCATACTTGGGACATATTGCATTCGCATATAACTTCATACTGGTGTCAGAGCCATTAAAAATAACTAGCCCTCACTGGGCTATAATATTGGTTTCTTTATCGGAATCATCATTTCATTGACATCTCATATTTTAGGTATATCATACGAACGGACCTAGAAAACTCGCGGCAACTGAGAGCGACACAGTCATTGCCGATACCGAGGTAAGAAAGATCTACTCAAATACATTCATTTAATTCATATCAAAATCATCACGCCTACATTCCCCAATGGGCTGGGCAGAGGTGTACCAATAACGTAAAAAAATAAAGTGAAAATATAGTCATTCGTTAGTAAGTAGTAAAAACTAAAGACAAACTTATTGTATCATAGGGTCGAGAAGAAACGGGAGATCATCATAGACGCTTTAGAAAATACAAATGCCATCCAAAAAGCCAAGAAGAGGGTTACAAAAACAGATGTTCCGTTGAAGCAAAGCAGTACGACTACAAGGTAATGCTATTTAAAACATCATTTTAGCAATATTTCCACAGTTTATAGATGCTAAAATAAACTTCATGCTAAAATAAATTCTCAGTGTCTCAATCTCAAACCTCATTTAGCTAATACGCTTCCAATTATTGTACCTTGACAGATAAATAGTATTGTCCCTTTTCGAAGCTAAATAGCAAAACGTAGCTTTTTAACATTTTTAAATACGGTTCCAGTATAATAATGTGGTCGATAATCATAAAATTAGATAAAAAAAATTACAACCATAGACTATGAAAATCATAGTCAAAAGTTATTTTCAAATGATTTTTAACGCTAATAGAATCTAATCTATTCTCAATTTTTTATCGAGCTTAACTCAAAGTTGAGGTTACTCCTAGCAAAACCGTTTTTTAAAACCACAAATTCACAACAGAGGGTAGGATCCAGTGTACAATTTTAAAATAATATAACACGTATAAAAATAATACATAAATATACCTACTTACGTAACTGTAACATCATTTGTCCCCTCCTCAGCTTTATACCCAAAGAAACAAGCGAGTGCTCGCCCGAGGATGAGCGCTGGAACGTGAGCACGAACAGGTACCCGCAAGCCGCCGTCACGCTGCCCAACAAGATCACGCCGGAGGACCTGGCGGATGAGCTGCTGTGGCTGCGGCTCGACCAGAACTATCTCATGACTGAAAAAGAAGCTAATAATAAGGTATGTTGACTACAGGGTCTTTGGCAAAAATGTATATATACATGATGGCTGCAAAATAGTATTTTTTTTCTATTATTACTGCATTGAGCATTATCAAACTTTTAAAATAATTTATTTAATTTAAAATATTTAATTTAATTTTGTAGAAAAGAGAAAAACGGGAGAAAGAACTGGCCGAACTTTTGGAGTCAATAACGAGTAGCAGTGAAGAGTACCTTAGACAGATAGGCAATTGGAATCCTTCAGATAGCACGGAAACTGCTAAAACTGCTACCAGGTAAATGGATCGCGTAAGCGTAAACCTAATAGCTGAAACACAATCTGTAAAAGAACAAAATAAAATTGTTTCTTTCTTAACTTCAATTCATAATCTCAGGTGATTTACATTCCATCGCCACTTTCTTAAGCCAAGTTGATTTTTGAGTAGAAAGAAAACTGAAATGGAATCGAAACTTTAATACATATGACTAAGGGCCTGTTCCACCATCTATGATTAAGTTCTCGTTAACTTGGTAAATAATATTATACAACTTCTGTTTCATTTTTAATTAACACCACAACAATTCAATAAGTAGTGGCTATTTGGAGGTGGGACATCTTGAAATAGGCCAAAGCCTAAGCCTTAGGTTAGGCCTAGGCTTATTGTTCTAAAATCTGACACAAATATCACAGATTCAGAATTAAAATATAAAATGATCGTGCAGGCGCGGTTCAGCAGCGGTGTACCAGCGCAGCGTGTCGTCGGCGACGCTGGAGGGCCGCGCGCTGCACTCGCTGCCGCCCGTGCGCCGAGACCCCAGGGCTGCGCCCGCCGCGCCCGCGCTCACTGCCGCGCCACTCGCTGATGCAGGTACGATACACTTATTGACAGACATAACTCGCGTCAAATCATGTTTTCAAAACTTACTTTTTTATTATGTTTCTTCACTTTCTCCGCCTCATAGCGTCATACACGGCTTCAGAAGCTTTTATCTTCAACGATTTTCGTATTTATTCTGACCCTATAGCTCGTCTTCCTCTAGCTCGTTTGCCCTCAATTTTGTCTGTGAAAATTATCTGCAGTAGGTTGTCATCAGGTTTGCGAAAGATATGGCCAAAGAAGTCGAAAATCAGACACAACTAACGACTTCAAAAAAATAACCCTAGATCTTTATTTCGAATCAATGAGAACAATTAACTAGATTACTTTGAACTACTAAGTAGCAACGTTTAGAGAATCAGCGGCTTTATTTACGTTCTCAAATTAACAAGAGTAGGAACGCTTTGGATATTGCAGAAGCTCAATACATTGGGCGACAGAAGAATCTATAATTCTTCATCTGGAGATATTGCGTTTGCAGCGGCAAACTAATCGATTAAATGCTTTCCATAAACGCTACTGTAAGTCTCGTTCAAGCCTGCCAGGTTTGCGGAATATGTTCGAAAGAGTCACCGCAGCTCTGGAACGCATAGGGCTTTAGAAAGAACACGGATGGGTTTTAGATAGTAAGAGTCTGACACGCTCCACCCAGAGCGGAAGAAGTTATTCAAATGGCTGGCAACAAAGTGGGGTGATGATCAGTTAGCCCTTGTTATATATTTAGTCCACAAGCCCTAGTTTTTAAGACAATCGAAAGTAAGCTATATTAAATATTAATGTAAAGATGTTATTAAATCAATGTTATATTGTCCATAAGTGGTTTGATATAATCAAATTGTAGTGTTGCTTCCCACCCACGAGCATTTGCAATATTTATGAGTTGGTCATTGTTGCTGGGTCATTAGGTTCTTCAATTCTTAGTAGTCATTAGTGCAACTCCACTCTTTTATCGGATTATAGAGCCCATAATCAAACATAATTTGTTTAAATAAACATCTTGATGGGATCTTTTTAAAAGCTATTCCGCATTTGTGTCTAAATATTTTGAGCGACAAAATGTCGGTCACAGTGATTTTTATGGAAAAGAGTAAATTTATCTCTTGCTACTTATTTAAAGTTAGATTGTTGGTGTTCTTTACTGTGATGGGTTACATAGTAGAGCTTCTGAAGTTCGTCATTTATTACAATTGTAAGTTATCCTCTTTATGTTTATGCTTAGTTGTGGTAAAATTGACATGTATATTTTTTCTGTATCTATTCAAAAGATTTTATGATATCGTGCTTTTGTTTGAACATGTCTGCTCGCACGTGATAGCCTAGCAATATCTTCCCTTTATTCATGGCTGAATACACTTGAGCAGCTCTATTATCTCCGGTAGCTCTACTTTCTCCAACAACGTTGGGGTCGGCTTCCTGTCTGACCAGTCCAGACCAGTTCCAAATACCAGTGTTTTACATGGAGCGACCAATGTGACCTCCACATCCCAGTACTATCCAGTAGCTAGGTGGGCTGGGATGTGTACGTGGATTCCTTGGCAAGACTGATGTGACACGTTATTTTGTCGGTAGCGGGTAGCGCAGAGTCAGTGGTGAGCTCGGAGTCAGGTGCGCCGGCGCCGCCCGCGCGCTCGGCTCGCCGCTCGCCGCGCCGCTCGTCGCGCGGCCCGCCGCCAGACATCATCGTCGACGCTTCGCTGTCGCTGCACGACCATGATATTAAACGGTAACTATACTTCTTTATTTAAAATGAAGATGAAACTATACAAGTCTAAATAGCTAGAAACCTTTTTGTACTTTGAGAAAATTACTGTATCTATGAGTCTAAATCGCACTAACATCTTTTTCTTTAATTAAAACGAAATGCAACTCATTGGTAAGCTCATTGCTTGGCGCAAATAAACTCTTTTCTTTCTCATTTTATCACTTGAAAACAGCTGGAACGGTTTAGATTTTATTTTTAAAATTTTCGTAAATATCATCATAGACAGCGTAAGTACACACCGAGTCCACAAAATAAAATTCCTTGGTGTGAGTTCTTAGGTAGAGAAAAAATTGGAAAACTTGACCGGAAAATTCGGGGAAAGAAAAAAATCTTAATTCAATCTTGATCCGATTTTGACTACTACTCGGAATTCGTTCTTTTAATCATATTGGCAAACTCGCCGTTGATTGATTTACAGACAGAGATCGGGATCAGGATTGGCATTGAGAAACATTATTAATTTCGGGTGGATATGGTTTGTAACTTTTCAATTGAATTTGTTTTCAAAGTCAAAGTGTCTGATAATGTGTTTATGTAAATAACATCATGATTGTTATCAAGCAGCTATAACGGGCTTAAACATCAAAGAAGGGTCATGCCTAACGAATGCTTAGCACTCTCTGAATGCGCCTTAAATAAATATGTATTTTACAGACTGCTAACAGACTAACAACAAACTTACCATTGGCAGGTAGGGAAATTTGCTAGTTACAAGCTTCCACATGTTTACAGCTAGTTACAAGTCATTTGCGTTGACAAGTAATACGTTATACAACGGTTTGTAAACGCAGTGATAGCAATGTTTTTGAACTTGTTCTGGGCCCTATTACAGGGTGTTCCAGCAGTGCGTGATTGAATGAAAACCCGACTGTAAAAAACGATAAAAAAACAGTTTTCAAGCAGTGTGATGCAGTTGTTGGCGTCTATTTTAGTTCAATCACAGATGCGATGCTACCAATTGCGTCACTGTTTTAAACTTTAAGCCGTTTTTCGAGGTCGGGTGTTTTTTAAGTCAATTTTTTTATTTAGTTATTGTGTTTACTGTATAGTATAGCAGCTACAGAACACACTTCTGGAACACCCTGTATAAAGTTTTAATGCCATCATGATTCCGTTGGAGAAAAGGCCTTGTGCGGTTAATTCCGCCTCTGTTTGGGACTGGAAAAATCAATGGCTAACTGATAAAATACACTTCGGCTCCTTACTGCTTATAAACTATATTTCGAAATAACAAATCCAAGCAGTCGTAATCATCATCGCTATTTGATATCCACTACAGTGCGGCGTCAGACCAGATGAGCGGTCTGGTGGTGAGCGTGGTGCCGAGCGCGGGCGTGGTGTCGGCGGCGGCGCTGCGCCGGCGCAACTCCGACCCCGCGCCCGGAGACGTGCGCCCGCTCGACCCCAGGTCTACTGACTTCATCGGCCAGACTGGGAACGGACTCTTCCGGATTGCTGGACACAGGTAACGGATTCTAAACACAGACCACGAAATCACAGACCCGGCAGCACTCATTGTCGCCATCTATACAAATTAATAAAATTGAGTGTCTGTTTGTAATATCAAAATTTTTCTTCTCTTCGTTTTTAGTAAATGCTTATGAAAGTAACAAAATTTATTTTTTTGGTTGTCTGTTTGTCAAGTCTGATCTCCGTAACGGCTAGATAATAATAATAATAGTTTATTATCAGAAAGGTGGGTACAAAATCATCTATCTTATTCAAAAAAGTATAAAAATATTTTTCCCTTAAAAGATAGAGTAAACGATGATGTCCATGCTAGTATAAACTGTGTGACGGATATCAGCGCCTTCCTCTTACAGATTAAAACAACAAAAATTAACATAATTATTAGCAATACAATAACTACAAGATTTTGATGCTTGTTGATAAAAAAATAGTAGAATACTTATAATTTAACATAGTAAAAATAGCAAAATACTTATAATCCAATATAGAATTATTTGATTTATTGAATTTGATAGTAATAATTATTTAAAATATAATTTGATTTAATGAAATTGAAATTGATAATAATAATTGTTTAAAATAGAATTTGATTTAATGACATTGAAAACAATACTTATTTAAAATAGAATTTCACTTAATGAATTTGATAACGATTATTATTCAACATTATAAAAAAATAAAATTAAAACTAACTTAAAGGCATGCATGGAAATACTTTTAAGTGAAGGTGAGTTCATAATATTTATTTTGAAATATTGCATAGTACATTACATATTTCTGTTGAATAGTCTTTCAGTTTCGTCGTATGTAAGACCCTGAAGATATTTACTTACAACTCTTACATTTATATTTCGGCAAGGGATATATTTTGCAAACTTTATTGAGCGCATTATAAAGGCGACCACTCAAGTTCGGAAAGTGTCGACTTGCTAGAGCAGTATTGGCTTTCATAATAGGGCAAACCATGTCTTTACGACGTTTATGTGTAAATAGTTCAGGATCATAAATCTAAGGAATGAGTACGTAGGACTATATGGAGTGCACAAAGTTGCCTGACAGTAAGCACAGATAAATCCCTGTATAGCTGGATTGTAGAATAACGGAAGGGTTTGTGTAGCATCACCTTCAACACTGCTCTCTGCGCCCTTTCAAGACAAAGCATAAGAGTTTTATATGTTCCGCCCCAAACAGGGATGCAATAAGTTAGAATTGACTGCGCTAAAGTAAAATAAGTAGTTTTCAGCAGTGGGGCAGTGACCACGGCTCTTAGCTTCTTCATTGGGAACATAAGCTTACGTACACGAAATACCGTAACGTCAATGTGTTTGTTCCAGCTTAGAGTACAGTCAATGTACACCCCTAGATATTTTACGCAAGATGTTCTATGAATGGCAGGGCAATCGCATGTGTTAGACGCAGGAAGGGAGCATCTATGAGCCTTTATATGCGGAACATTAGGTTGCGTAGAAGAGTTAGCTGAGAAGGTGACGTAATGTGTTTTTGAAACATTCAATGTGAGCAGATTACAGGAGAGCCAATTCATCACAACACCAAGTGCATATTCAGCCGAACGGTGAGCAGAGGCCCAAGTATCCCCACTTATAATAAGTGCCGTATCATCTGCATATACAAGAATCTTGCAGTCAGGTATAGAGAGTTGGCATAGCCTGTTGACATACACAAGAAAGAGAGTAGGACCCAGCACGCTGCCTTGTGGAACGCCGAAAAATAAGTCTTCTTCATTGCTAGTATAGCTCTCAACCTTGACTCGTTGGCTACGCTCAGCGTCAGTCACGAAAAATATTTAGAGCAGTCTCTCTTATTCCTAGCGTCTCCAGTGCTTGTAAAAGGATGGAGGTAGAGACCGTGTCAAAAGCCTTGGCCAAATCTAGAAATATTCCTATGGTTTTCTTCTTCATGTCAAGATTCTTTGCAATGTGATTTGATAGCTTAAGGACAGCATCTTCTGTTGATTTTCCTTTCCTGAAGCCATATTGGTTAGGAGCTATCGCATCATTGTAATCTAAATACTTAAGAAGTCTCTTATTTAGGATTTTTTCAAGAATCTTTGAAAGAGTTGTAAGAACAGATATAGGCCTATAGCTTTCAACACGATCCCCTTCCCCACCCTTAAATATTGGTGTAACTAAAGCCTTTTTGAAAGACTTTGGGAAAATACCATGAGTGATGGGAGGGATGAGAACATGCTTAGCAGCTTTAATAACTGAAGCAGGTATGCCATCATTCGCCATGCCATCGTTTATTCAACAGCACAGTTATGTTTTAATTCCGAGATTATTCGGTTTACCTCATCAAAGTCAGTTTCAGCAAAACCAATGAATTGCCTTGTGGGTTGGCCATGGAACTAAAGACAAGGTTATTACTGGTTGCATGATGACCTTGCTGTATCTTGTGAGCGAGATTACCTCCAACATTCGCGAAGTAATTATTTATAGCGTTGACAAAGGAATCCGGATCATTACAGATCTTAAGAAGATCCCTCGAATTGCTTGTGGGTGAGGTGTGTTTGTAAATGATGGATTTTATAATATCCTAAGTCGCTTTGGGATCACCACTGGCTCTCTGAAGCTGTTACTGTTCGTAGTTGCACTTAATGGTCTTGAGCAAGTTGTTGCAGTAGTTTCGATATCTTGAATACGTCAGTTTAACTATGTGATTCTCAGGATCCTGCTTTGATTTCAAATGCAACTTGTCGCGATTTCGTATGCATCTCAAAAGGCCAGGGGTGATCCATGGCTTAATAATTCGCTTCCTATGCGGGACTTTCTTTAATTTGCTGTGTTCATTAATAGACTCAGATAAAATAGAGATAAGTAGTTCAGCACTTTGATTGGGGTCTGTACTATTTAAAATGCTAGAGAAGTCCGATTCTTCCAAGTAACCAATGACACCTGGAAGGTTAATATGGCGTATCAAGCTTTTAGGTTTTTCAGCCAAAGAGACAGTCTCAAGACAAAACAAGACAGGGGCATGATCAGTAAAGAATGAGTCTAAAACCAGCGCTGTTGAACATTTGTCTGATTTTAGAAATACATGGTCTAGGCAGTTATCTGTACGTGTTGGGAACAGGTGGACTGGCAGAAGCCCATGAAATGCCATTACATTTAAATACTCCTCGGAGTTCGAGTCACTACTTCCTGATGAATTACGACGGGACTTTTACTGGCAGATAGCTGATGTTATGAGGAGTAACTTAGACTTTATAATATTATTAAAGACTTTTATTTTAGAAAAAGGATTAGGGTTTCGTGCAAAATAATTAAAACCCATTACATTGTTAACGTTCACTAATAAAATTCTCGTTTTGTTTCGTGCTCTCAGTTTCTATGAATAAACTGTGACGCTCATTGACACGCTTGGTTTGTAAAGGAAGTGTTGTCAATAAAACCGTCACTAACAGCTGCCGCCGAGGCGTGTTCTATGTTACTTATCTACTAAACCCGGCCGTTCGTAAGGCAATGATTTTTAGAAAAACATTAATTTATTTACTTCTCACAACTCCATTCACAAGTTATGTTCTCCTTGGAATAAATTTTAAATAAACGCCTCCCTTTGGACACAATAGAAATCTTCTAGGATCAATCTCCATTTTTGTGTTTTTAGAAGGAGCCACACGAAACTTGGACAGTAACTTGATAATGCAGATCCGTGACTGGACCTTCGCTAGTCGTAAACCTGCAATGGAAAATACGACAATTAATTTTCCATTTAGTCACAAAAACAGAATAATAAATAAAATAAACAAAGGACAAAAATCAAATAGATCAATGAACCGGAAATTAAATATGCAATACTGGTCCGATATTTGTTTGGGAATATCTGATGTCACAAACTATGCGAAAAAAGACGAATAACTCACCCACACAGTTTCTTGGCCCATCACCAAATGGCAAATAGGCACAAGAATCACGTTCTCCTGCTTTCTGCGCACTAAACCGCTCAGGATCGAATACTTCAGGATTCGGATAATACTTCTCGTCATAGTGAATACCTAGCAGAGGTATTATGACAGTTTGCCCTTTTGCTATCATGATATTCGTTCCTGGAATGGTATAGTCAGTTTTCGCATTCCTTTGTAACGGATCCACTACAGGGTACATGCGAAGGGTCTCATCAAACACCTTTTCCAAATAAGTCATTTCATTTATAACATCATAGGTCAATTCTCCGTTAGATTTCTTCAAGACGGTATCAATTTCGAGTATAACTTTGTTTTGTACCATCGGGTTTAACGCTAGCTGATACAACAGAAACGCCAAAGCTGTTGCGCTTGTTTCATAACCAGCTGCGTAAAACGAAAACGCTTGAGCAGCTATGATTCCTTCAGTCAACTCTACTGTTACCTTTTCAAACGATTCATTCTTCTGTGCCCCTTGGATGTTCCCCTGTTGTCTCATTTCTAATATCAAGTCCATAAAATCTTTCCTTCCTGAAGGTTTTCTATCCCTCTGACTGAACACAGTTTTAACTAAATTGTAGAAAAAATCCGAAGCTTCTGCCGGGTATAAGGATTTGTTAAATTTCTTCAATAAACCGGGGAACATCATGTCGAACTCGTAAGCGTAGTTCAAATCGAAGATTAACGCATCAATTCTTCGTAATAGCGCTTTTGTGTCACTGCTAAACTTGTCTGCATCTAGCCCGAATCCAACTGCAGCTATCGCCGCTATCGTGTACTGTTGAACAAGTGTATGTACTTCTTGTTCTTGCTTCTCCTCACAAACACTCTGAACGTACTCCAAAAACTTGTCCGCACGTTCGTCCAGTAGATATGTCATATCTTTCAACCTGCTGGTGGTAAATAAAGGGGAGAATCGATTCCTCAGTGCCGTCCAAGTCTCACCATCGGAATGGAACAAGTTGGCTCCTAATCCTTCTTTACTGAACTCCACTCCTCGATCGATGAAGTTATCGAAATCCTTGATCAACACGTTTTTAATGACATCCAAGTCTCTCAACAACAAACAAGGAGTTGTCATTCTGTATATTCCCACAACTTTTTCTTCTGGAAACTGTTCGTATATATTCTTCATGACGCTTGAAATATGTGTTCGTCGAAGTGTAGACTCCTTCAAGTTACCAAAAAATGGTACCGGTGTGGGTCCGGCGACGTTTCTGCTCTTCCAGTAATTAAACGTTCTTGTAAAATAATAATACGACATATAAATTAAAGATAATATAACTAAACTTACGAACAGCATGGTCACTGTAATTACTCATCAAACGTCTAACGTAACACAGCTTAGGTAATGTTCTGTTCATATCGTGCGACGTTTTATATTCGAGTTGAACAATCTTGTTTTCCTTGTATTGTAGCATAACGTGATATAATGCGATGATGTTATAAAAAATACGTTAAGAACGTACTTATTTTAAATACGTTAAGTTAAAATACTTTAAGAATGTATTTTTTTTTTAACTGAAAATTAAAAATCTGTTTGAGTGTTTCATTCATCAAATCTTATATCATACCTCTGCTAACATTTTCTACATCTCTTATCTAGTTTGAAAACTACAATCACGTTGTTAATTCCATCTACGAAATTAAGTAAACGATGTCTAGGTCAAGGCTCCAACGAACCCGTGACCAAGACCATGTTTGCTTAACCTCAATCGATCACTGACCATCGCAACACAGTTTACGGGTGCGAGGTCAAGCGATAAAAGCTTCGCCTCACATATCAATATTCGTCTGCAATTGATTACAGTTTATTAAAACTGTTAAGTAATAGGTGTTTATGATTTTTTTTGTCTCAATGTTATTATGATAAATAGTAGGCAGATTTTAATCATACCTTATCTAAGTAAATAGATCCCTATTTATATTGGATGAATGAGCAAAATCTTGTCTTCTTGTATTCGACATTTAAACCGTTTTGCGTAATTATCACTCGTGCGCCTAATTGTATCTCTCGTGCAAAGGCTGTTTTAAATAACTTCCTTTTAGGCCTCTTATACGGGAAAATTAGTTAAACGATAAACGATTACATACAACAGAGGGCCTAGCGTGACGGCGTATTTGAATTGTATACTATACCTATTCATAATTTTGTATGATACGAATTGTGTGTCGCATAAAATTAAACCAAAATACTATGGGGTTGTAGTTTTTTATAATCAAAATTCACTTACGTTAACGATACTGTAATGTTACTATACGTCAAAACATTTGTGCTAGGTCCTCAGTGATTATGTTTGTAATTATGTATGTTCAAACGCCACACTTTCATCGAAATTTATGCACATTCGAGCCCTTAACATAAGAAGTATTAAATCGCTTTGTTGGACATCTAGAATTCTCAAAATTAATATTTCGGGAAACAAATCAAGTTACACAAAATATTTTTGCTGTTAACATTTTGTCGACATTTTGCGTATTAGTGTTGATGCATGTTAACAACGATTTCAAAAAATTAGCATAGGTTATTTGATGTATGAATGAACGAGATTTAACAAGACACGCTTCAACACTACGCATATAAATTTCGATTGGATTTAAATTGGTATTCAAATCAAAGTTAATTTCGCAGGTTTCGCAAAGGCACCCGATTCGCGAAAGGTGACAGATGTGTGTACTGCCATCAAGCCATCGACGCGTTCATCACGCAGGGGCAGCGATGTATCGACTGCAAACAGCTGTACCACACGAAGTGCATACAGAACAAAGGCGTCATCACCATGCCGTGTTCCAGCCCCGTCACAGTCCCCAGCAGAGGCCGCCATAAGAACAGAAAACGCATCATTTCAAACTCCAATTATAATATATTAGACAACTCCAAAGGATCAGTCAGTTCGAACTTCAACTTGACAGGGACTTCAGAATTTATGGATAGAACGGATAAGATTATTTCGGACGCGACTGAGTTACAAGCGATGCAGAACTTTATCACAGAAAAGATTTATGAAATGGAACCTAATGAGAAGAAAAAGCAATCAGAGGTAAGCTGGAACATTTTATTGTATTTAATCCTGTGCTATAATCCTAATTCCTCCAGATTACCTAACAAAACGTGTTACTTCAACAGGTGGACAGGGTATTCAAACACGCATTACTAGAGTTCAAAGACAACTTAGTGGCCACATACAGCATCGTGGAGACGCGGGGGTCGGCGCTCAAGTACAAAGATCTCATAGGGAACTTCCTGCACGTGATGGAGACAGTGTGTGCTCGGGAGGGCTCCACGCTATCCATCACCATGGGCGTCAACGCCTTCAGAGGGTTCATGGACGAGTTCATGAGCCAACACGAAACGGATAAGGCGAGAACGAAAAGAAAAAAGGATAAAAAGAGAAAGGTAAATAAAAGATGTCATTGGCTAAAATAAATACAATCGATATCTATCGGCTTCTAAAAGCAAAACCGGGGCACATATGGCGACCTTAGTGTCTACCGGCTTACATTTCAAATTCGATAAAATTGCAAAATGAAAGAAAAGGTCGTTCATAGAAATGAAATAAGATTCAAACTTGACGCATCGAAATAGTTTTAAAGAATTTTTGATTTCCTCGTAATGATGCTAATGACTTCAAAATATTTTAGTTTGCAAGAGTTTTTTTTATATTATTCCTTTGTCGATTTCAGGTGGACGATCCAATACAATACAAAGGTCATACATTCATACTGTCCATGATCAACATACCCACGGAGTGCGAAATCTGTAAGACTTTCTTCATGTGGCCCATTGAACGATCGCTTATATGTCAGACGTGTAAACTTGCCTCGCATAAGAAATGTTACACCAAGGTAAGATCTAAAGCGATTTTGAAACATTATACTGAGTTCAAATTAAAGTATTAAATGGTCGTCAAAAACTAATAAAGTTAAGCCAATTAACTAGCTAGCTAAGTTAATCATAAGAATGTAACAGTAACTTTGTTATTCTGTTCTTTTCTTTGTTTAAGTTGTAGTTGTAATCAGAAATATGAACATAGTGGTTATTTTTTGTAGGTGTCAACATTATGTCGTAAAGACAACCAGTCGCATTCATCGGCGGCGATCGTGGGCGCCGTGGACGCCGGCGGACGAGAACAGATGGGCGTCGTGTCCAGGGGGAAGGTATGCGGACTCAACCTATACATTGTTGGGATTATCTAAATTAATAAGGCACAATGAGTCAAAAAAAGCACTTCAGTCAAAAAAAAACAGGTTCAGATGAATAATTGAGAAGCTCCTCCATTTTTAAGAAGTTTTCTAAGGGAAATTTCTTTAAAGAAACCGCAGTAAATCTGTGCAAGTACTCGTATTTGGCGCAGCAGGAAACAAGAAGGTCACTTGTTTATTCATAGACTGATCAACCTATTTGTGTTTTCGCAGGTGTTTGGAGTACCATTACCTGACCTACCTACAGGCGAGAGCAACATCCCCATAGTAGTGGATAGACTAATAACCACCATAGAGATGACAGGCCTTTACACAGAGGGTCTGTACAGAAAGAGTGGGCTTAGTTCTAAGGTAAGCGTCCACTTGTTTTAATATTATCCTTAGCATATATCCCGTTTAGCTTTTACGACTAGCTGGATGATCAATTCTACGACATCAGATTATTTATAATAACGCTGATCCCACCATCATGATTACTTCATGGAACTTCATCGTCTGTATTATGACAAGCTTAGTATTTAATTTTTCTGCTTTTGGTACACATATTGTCGGTAGGCTCACTAACTGGGCTGAAGATCTAATGAAGGTCGCCGGAATCCATTGAACTTAGCAGATACAGGGCCCGTCGTTGTGGCAATGCTTGCTGGATGTCTATATCCAGAAATTGACAGGTTTAGGCTGAATAGGGACTTTGATGATAATTACCTGGACAGTAATAATTAACGAAAAATCATGAACCCTTAGGTCCGCGAGCTGCGGCGCCTGCTGGACGAGTCCCCGGAGGAAGGCGCCGACAAGCTGGACGCGTACGCCGTGCACGTGCGCGCCTCCGTGCTCAAGAGCTTCTTCCGCGAGCTGCCCGAGCCGCTGCTCACCTTCGACCTCTACGACGATTTCATACTGGCCTCGCAGATCTCTGACCCACAGGTAACAAACTAAGCCCTCTTTACACGAACGCTATTTCGTAAGTCATTAAAAGGGTAAGGGATCATTTTCAGGAAAACCCTGCACATCAAAACGCGCGCTTTTTGAAGAAAGAAAGAAACATTTATTGCCAACACTGCATTTCATATTATGAACAAAATATAGATTTCTCACATCGCTGGTCAACGCTGATTTACAGCCAGCCCCCTCTCTCATGACTGAAAACTTTTAGTGTGAATGCGAATGTGAGATTAACCAGCTTTGTACATGGACTGGTAAAAAACGGCTACAATTAGCCATTTTTAGAAATAGTAGAGCACTGTGAAGAAACGTCTTCAGCCTCCATATATTGTCTTAGAATAGAATAGAATAGAATTTTATTTTGCAAATATGGGTAGTAAACATAGTTGTTACAAACATACATTTGATGTCAATTAAAATTAAATTACTTATCAATATACACAAAATATATATATATATATATATTATAAATGTCATCAAATTATGCAATGTCAATTAAAAAATTACCATTAATATCATTCAAAACAAATATTTTTCTCAGTTAAAAATTCAGCTATACTGTAGTACGTTTTATTTACCAAAAATTTACGTAGTCTACTCTTAAACTGCAATGTATTTAAATCTTTCCAACCACTTGGTAATTTATTGTAGATGATTGGGGCCATGCAATACACACTCTTGCGCATTAACGCGGTTCGACATGACACCTGACATAATTTGCTATTGTCACGCCTATTCCTTGGGAATACATCTGCTAGGCGTTCAAAACGACTTGGATTTTGCTTGACAAACAGCTATTTCGAAGATATAAATACAAGGAAGTGTCAAGATTTTGTATTGCTTAAAATAGGGATTGCAACTGTCTGTAGTTTTAAGTTTAAACATTGATCGGAGACATCGCTTTTGAGCCTTAAATGATATGTCTCTATCAGTTGAGTTTCCCCAGAAAATGATGCCGTAACGTAGATAAGATTCAACTATGCCGTAGTAAGCCGTGACAAGTGCTTTGGTATCAACTATGGAGGATAATCTATATAGAACATATGCAGATGAGCTCAGTTTTTTAACTTTCTATATGTGCCTTCCAATTTAAGCTGTAATCTGTTTGTAAACCTAAAAATTTGGTATCTTCTGCTTCCTTAATATTGTCATTCTTGTAGTGTATGTGAAGATTACTTAAGCCGGGAGTACGTTGTCTAAAGTGCATTATCTTTATCTTACTTAAATTAATTATCAAATTATTGTTATCTAGCCATTTAATTAGTGAGTCAAGAGAAGTATTAATGTCGTTTTCATATGTGGTTGCGTTTTTACAAGGGATCGTTATTGTGCTATCGTCTGCAAACATTGTTAAAGGTTGTTCAAGGGACCTGGGCATGTCATTAACATATAATATAAACATAAACGGGCCCATTACGGTTCCTTGTGGTACATATGAGATTTTACGTTCTCGCGATCTTATTATCTCTTCATGTTTATTGATTATATTAATGCGGCTAACTTCGGTAATTTGTGTTCTATTTTCTAAATAAGATTTAATGAGTTCCAGCACGTTACCTCTAATGCCGTAGACTTCTAATTTATTAAGTAACGTGTTATAATGGACATAGTCAAATGCTTGCGTCATATCGCAAAATATAGCACATATGGGGGATCGCTTATCCATGTTTCTAATGATATTATGCAAAAAGTCATAAATTGCCATATTAATGGTTCTGTGCTGCCTAAATCCTTTTTGTTCTTCACAAAGTAAATTATATTTTTCCATGTAATTATATAATTCTCTGTAGATGTATTTCTCAAATATCTTTGAAATAACCGGTATGAGTGAAATTGGTCTATAATTTTCCATCAACTCCTTATCTTCTTTCTTAAATAATGGTTCAATTATAGAAGTTTTTAAAGCATCTGGATATATACCAGCACAAATAGTGAGATTGAGTATGTGACTTAGATGGCCGCATATCTCGGCTGATACTGACTTCAGTGTCTTAATTGTATGTTGACCACAAAATACACATATATTTGAGCAGCAGAATCCAGCATTGTTTTAACTTTCTTAGGTTACTCTAACTTTTGTTATATTTCTTTCTAGGAACGAGTTTCGACAATATTTACGATATTAAGAAAGCTGCCAAAACCAAACTTTGATCTCGTTGAGAGGCTAATATTCCACTTGGCGAGGGTGGCTCTCGGAGAAGATCATAATAGGTAAGATGTTCTTTATTTATCGTAACAACTTTTATACATAACATACACTTCCTACCAACTTTTCCTGTTCTACGGAATAAAGCTTTTACATAACACATTGAAATTTATAAAGACACTAGCTTTTGCCCGCGAGTTCGTACGTGCATGTCCCGTTTTTTCCCGTTCCCGTAAGAATTTCGAGAACTCCACTCATGCTCCCCTACACTCCTCAAGGAACCTACATACCAGATTTCAGTTTTCTATGACTAGTAGTTTTGGCTGTGCGTTGTCTGTCGGTCACTCAGTAAAGTAGGAGTTTTATGTATGTCACCGGAAAATTGCAGACTCCGTAAGATTGTAATAAATCTTTAAAAATTGTTTTGTATGCAATATAAAACACCCAAATATTTTCCACTATTTCCGAGTCTTATTAAGAATAGTTTACAATTTCACGTTATTTTATAATCTTATGGCGTTTGCAATTTTCTAGTTACATATTATATTGATTGTCCTAGGTATAGGAGGCATAATCGACGCTCAATACAGCAGCACTTTCTGCAATACTCGAGATGTCAATTGATATGTCACATAATTTAGTAGAAATTAGAAACATAATTTTATGAGTAAGTATAGTTGGAGTTTCAGGATATGTTTTGCATTTAGTCATAAAATATGCGTTTCGTGCAGGATGGGTCCGAACGCGCTAGCCATCGTGTTCGCGCCGTGCATCCTGCGCACGCACAAGGTGCAGCCGGCGCAGGACTCGCTGCACGACATCGCGCGCCAGACCGCCTGCCTCGAGGCCATCCTCGTCGACAAGATGCGCACCGTGAGTACTACTATACTACGCCTCTTCATACTTATTTATTTAGGGTCCACAAGCAGCACTGTAATAATAACTAAACATAGGTTACAACTTAACAATACACGTAACAAATACACTGCTCACAACGTTATCCACAATACATCATTTATGTCCAGCTTATGGGAATGCTGGTAAAACCATTTTGTCAATGTTACACTGTTTTTGTCAAAATAATTATGACGGAACAGAAGATAAGGAGACTGCAAATGTTTTTCTAACCAAGCCATTTAATTAGGCTCAAAACTTACTATATGATGCAAGATTTGAGCTCTAATGCAGTCAAAGAAAACATTGTTATTTAATACATTGTCTCACTACGACAATTTGCCTTCATATAACCGCTTCACAAAAAACGACTGAAAAATATAATGTTTCCTAACAATTACTTTTTACAGTTAGCAAGTACGTACTTTTAAATTAGCAGATGCTCTCTTTAATATTCAGGAATCTACAACACTTACAAACTTTGTTTTTGTCGTCCAGGTCCGCGGCATGCTACAGGACATAGCGACGCTGGACACGGCGTGCCACACGGCCACCAGCCGCCTGTCCACGCTGCGCTCGCACTCGCACGCGCCGCGCCCCGAGGAACAGATCCTCGTGGGGCACATCCACGAGATACAGAAGGAGAAGGCCATCCTCACCTCCAACCTGCCCACGCTGATCAGGTATGACGCGTTGAGGCGCCGCAGAGACTAACCCTAACTGACTGACTAAATGGTAACTGGTACGCGAGCTGCCTTACACCTACTTACGTTTAAAAGTACCCTACATCAGCCTGCTGTTGGCCTCTCCACTCCAACTAACTCGATCCTCGGGCACTGTCATCCAGTTACTAGCTATCCTGTGAAGATCGTCGCTCATATCCTGCGGACGCCCTACCTTCGTCCTCCGAAAGGTACTTTGTTATTTATCAGCGATATATTTTGTCCATGCTCAGAGCGACGTCAGACGACGACCTGCTGTCGACGACTGACCACGATGGCGAGCTGGGCAGCACGGACGACCTCAGCACCGGCGCCGGCTCCATGCGCTCGCAGAGGCTGCTGCACCGGCAGTTGTCCTCGGACGACCCCATCATGGTCTAGCTCACTTGCCTGCCTCGACCATATGTATATCTACATGATTGAATGTCCGATTACGTACGCAAGTACCAGTCGGCAGCCTTCAACCAAATCTTATGCAAACATGTCCACGTTTTGCCATGATACTTAGAACTAGTGTTGTCAAATAATGCGTTAATGGATAATTTCGCATTCTCATCTTACATTCCTGACAGCGTAAAGTGAAAAGAAATTAGATAAAATGTTCCTGTGCGTGTTCCTTCACATTTTAAATTGTTTAGGATGATAGCGATCGAATGTTACATTACTGTTAAGTTTTATGAAACAAGTATTTATTTTATTTTTGCGACCTGTCTTCTGATGTTGCTAATTGCTAGTGACGTACTTCTACTTATTGAGATCGATGTGAAGCAAGCAGGTATGTTCATGTTGTTTATCATACAAATTATTACAAATCCGTGCTATGTAACTGAGCTCTGTTTTAGACAAGTATACATGTAGCAGTAGGTAGCGCCCGCGCAGTCGACGGCGACTCGATACTCTGTAGCCGTCGTTCTACTGTACTTAGACGTAGTGATGAGCTTATTTCTGTAAGTCAAAAAGTCGCCGCAACGATATCTCGGTGACTGCCCAAACAAGTGATGTATGAATATAAAAGTATTTTTTCGTACATAAAAATATTTACATCCATCTTTGCACTGACATATTTTATGATATATTTTCTGTGTAAATATGTAAATCTTATCTAAAGGTGATTTATAATTATAGCAATATCGCTCTTCTGTCAATAGACGTATTTTGTTGGATATAGATGACATGATGTGACTGTATTTTTCAAAGTGGTCGATTAGCTGGTAGGTTTAAACTTGCAGGCTCGTAACATGTTGAGAAGTGATTCATTCCATTTATTTTATGCTTGTATTTAGGCATGTCGTCCACGTGTCGACGCAGAACCGTAGCAGAGTTGATTTGATTGCTAACTCTTCTAATGAAAATACCAAATTGGTGTTTCTTCTTAAACTTCCGTATTTTGTCTAGATTTTAGAAAGATAACACTTAATTAGTGATGTTGTGATTCTGAGTTAGCATTGAATCGATAAAGGTACGGCGAGCGATAATTGTGTAGACAAAAAATATTGAAAATTAAGCTTTTACATGCCAATCCAAAGACATCACTTAAATGAGGTATAGAATATTACGCAATTTAATTGAGTGTTTTGTGATCCTAGTTAACTATCATGTTCGATTCCAAACTATACAAGGTATCAATTATTTATAAACCAAAATTGTATCTAGTTTCTTTACCTCATGTAAAAGACGATTTTAATTCACACATATTTTAGCAACTTATAATTTTGTATGAAAAATGAAAGTTTTGTGATCCATTCAGAACTTAAAAATCTGATTTGTCTAAAAAATAATTTAACTTTTATGTTTACATTAAATATTACTGCCTGAGTACTTATGGTCATTATTTGTCTTAGACATTTAATGCGTATTTTATGTGTAATTGAATATTATGTATTTAAACATAACATTTCTTCTTGTCGCGGTACTTGGCTCCTTAGCAGGAACGTTGTTTCTACAACATACTCCTATGATTAAATATTATCCAAAAAGTTATCATAAACACCATGTACCTTGCCTCTATCTTAATTTGCTTTCATATTCTAAAAGACTGTCTTAAAATAAGCTATTGAATTTATTGTTAAGTCACAAATATTTTACCCGCTTTTTATTAATTAGTTTGTAACAATTTACTATACAAACAACGAATTACTCTGTGACAAATTGTATTGTTTGTAAGCCTCTCGTTTAACTATCGTCTGTGGACATATTTTATAGCTCAATATTTATGATGGACTGTTAACGTAAACTTACTCTATCTAATAAGCTTACACTCTATTTATAACGTTTTTAAAGCCACGAAATTTGTTTGAATCTCACAGTTGATACTGAGGCTACCTTTTGAGCAATTTACACAGAACAGAAATATGAAGAAAACTATTCTTAGATTTATTTGCATTTGTTGAAAATGAAACACCCTTAAAAGTGCATGTCTCATCAAGGTGCCGAACAAATACTATATTTTTATGTATAAAAACTCAGTTACTCTGTTTAGTGGGGTTATGTCGCAGTAATCTAGTGTACTTTCTGTGCCTTCGACTAGTTTGCTTTCAGCAGTCTCCGACTGGCCTGATCACTTCTGAAAGTCTAGCTACCATTGTTGATGGTTTACATTATTAGTATTCTTGTATAGCGTTGTTAGCGTCAACATTTATATTAGCCACGTACATTCTACTTTGTTTTGAGGTAATATAAATATTAGATGTGGTTAGGTCTCGATAATATAATCGTATTGTCTGTTTTCCGAGCTCCCCATCAGCGAACATACTCATAATCATAATTTTAAAGTAAGTTATTTTACAAGAAAAGTTAATGAATGTGCAATGTGGCTACAACTAGGAATTTTATTGACACTTTAGAAGTGTATGTAGATATTCGCCCGTTCCGCGTACGGTTTATGTAAATAATTTATTAGTTACTATGACAACTTTTAGCAAGGTACTATTTTATCTTAAGAAGAACTGTTATAGTCTTTGCCACTGTTTATTTGTAAAAGTGCCTATCAAACGATGTTTCATTTTTAAATTCTCTATTGGTGCATTATATCATTGGATTGTTGAAATTGTATGGTAGTTTGTCATTTCAAGTTGAATATCATTGGAAATTAAATATTAGACTAAATTTTACTGTGTAACATCACATTTTATTTTTCTGTTGCCTTTTATCTGTAACAGTTATTTTTAATACCCATGTTTATGGAACTGAAGTTCTGAATTTTAAGATATTAGTTGGATATTTCATTAAGAATCGGATACCTGGCATTCGTGTTTATTCAACCTGTAATTGTATTTGCTATAAGGACCAATAATAAGCTGTTTACACATGGTCGTTTTATATACCTGTATGTCATTTGACTGTGAACTTTGTCCTACATGTTAATCAATAATGAATCTTGTATCATAAAACATGTATATTGTTCAACTATTTTTAGGGATCCTATAATGTGTCAATATAAATGAAATGTAACCAAAACATTATACTGTATACAAAATATGAAAATAAAAAAAAAGAATAATGAGATAAATGTGTTTAATTTCTAAAATTATAAACCTTAATTTGTTTCCATTTCATCAACAGTTTCCATGGTATGTTGCCAAGGAACTTTACCAATAGGACATGCAGCCCAGTTATGTTCATTAGAAGCTAATTTCCAAATGCTATTCACCATTAGTTGTTGTTCCTTTCCATTATCTTTTTCTTCATAATGTTCCAATTCCTCATTCTGGACATCTTCAATAATCATAACATCGTCATCATCATCATTTGCCATTTGTAAGTCTTCCGCTGTATATATCACAGATGATGTGGTCATAGGAAACTTGTCTGGAGATGATATTAATTTTGCCAATGAACAAATTCTTTCTGCAACCACAGCAGGAAGTTTTGGTACAAGCAAATCTAAAAGATTTGATACAAAATAAGAGAGATAATGATTATAAACAGCAATAATTGGTTGGATGTAGTTAATATCTTGCAACTCTTCGGGAACAGGTTTTTGAAGATCCAACACAAGCAAATTTTTTAAATTAGTGCCAGGATACCAGTGCTCATATAAATTTTTCAAATCCTTCCTCTTCTTCGATATTTTATCATTATCAGTAATTCTGAAAAAATTAAACATTGATTTAATAATATTAATAAATGCAATTTACAAATTACAATTTACTTTTTAAGAAGGTAAAAATCTGTTGTGTAAACAACAGACTTTTACCTTCTTAAAAACTAAACTACTCACTTTTTAATTTTTTTAAGGATGTTCTGTGATATCTTCAGAGCAGCAAAAATTTGTGAAAGCCATAATGCAGCGAGCTTCGCTCTAAAATGTCCGCTTTCCTGATTTTGTGTAACTTTTATCAGAGCCAAAATGAAGTCCAGCAGCAAATCATTTGTATGTAGAAATGTGAGCAAAACTTCAAAGCAGTGTACATAACTGATGTATAATTTCGACTTGTATTTAAAGTCATTTGCACTAAAAAAATATAAAAGCTCTTTTGATAAAAATAGTGAGTCATCTCCAAGTAATGCATCATTTACAACTGTGCTCACATCTCTCACTTTTAGAAGCTTTTTACCATGTGTATTTAGTATATTGATTAGTGACATAATAGACACTGTTTTCAGATTAGACAGGTCAATGTGGTCTCCAAGCAATTCTTTTGTATCATGAACAATGGATGCTCTCATCGTCATATTTGGAATTTCTGATAAGTTTTTAATTTTCAATTTTGAATGCGAGCATATACCTAATGAGATACAAAAGTTAATCAGTGTATCAATTTTATCTGCATCACCATTGACAGCGTTTTTCTGACCACATACGTAATCTTGAATATATTGTTTGTGCTTATCCCAATAGTTGGTTTCAAGCCACCGTAAACTGGTGGAACACGCTTCTCTTAGTAGTGTGACAGGAGGAAGTGTGTTGCTGTGAGCAGTGTCATGTCTCAAGTCCACAATCCAGTCAGGAACGCCTAACCTTTTAGCTGCTTGGTACAAACTGGTCCCTTTAACTGTCTCGGTGTCTAACATATGGTTTACAAATCGCATAATGGAAGATGAATACGCTAAACGCAGTAATTGATCATTAGTCACATCCTGAGTAGTATTAGCATCCTCAACATAAACTTGCAGCAGACTAAGTGTGGATTCTATGCCGGACGGCAAGGATGGGCTTCTGGCTTTCCAAACAAGTAAAAGTTGAAGTGCATCTTCTTTGCTTGAAGATGCATTTGATATATCTTTATAAACTCGCTGCCACTCTTCACTATCATACCAAGGAACGATATTGTAGTATTCAGTCATATTAAATGGTTTTTTTTTAAGTTTACAATACAAACATTATCACACAATCGCACATAACATAACCTATATTAGACTGACGTGAGACGTCTCAGATAACACGTTTTGTTCACAGAGTATATTATGTTTTGACTTTTATCTGTCAGATTTTATGCGAAGAGATCACGAGACTATCAAAACGCTTTGTTACGTTCGATCCGCTTAGCTGAAGCCACAGTGTACTACTCAAAAAAAAATAATTGAAAACTACCTACCTGCTTATCAAGCAGCTCCTGCCCAATTCATGGCGGTATGGAGACAGCGACTATCGCGACCCAGCGCGGGCACGTCTAATTGCGGCGGTAAGGCCCCTCCTTGGGGAGTGGCTGGAGAGGCGCCACGGCGTCCTCACGTTCCGCCTGACACAAGTACTCACCGGACACAGTTGTTTCGGGAGGTACCTGTTTTGGATTCAGTGGGAGGACACGCCCGGGTGTCAGCACTGTTAGGTTCGCCCGGAGGACATGGTGAAAGGTCTACCCTGCTTGGGTTGAGCACCGCCGTGTCCTCGTCGAGGCGATCAGCGGCGTCGACCTTTTGCGTCCGGCCCTGGTTAAATCAAAGAGATGTCAGCATAGGAGACTGGGCCCGCTAGGGCCAGAGCCTGCCAGGGTTGCGGAATTTGTTCGAAAGAGTCACCGCGGCCCTGGAACGCAGCGGGCTATAGAAGGAACACGGATGGGTTTTAGTCAGTAAGAGTCTGATACGCCCTTCTTCCGCTCCACTGCACGATGGATCGTACAAGAGTGCTGGATTGGAGGGTTGATAGGCGATAAGGTACTGTCACTGTGAAGAAGGTGCTACCACGTTGGAAGTATTCAAATGAAAATACTATTTCCACTATCGATGGTGAGCGGAAGAAGTCATTTGATAAATTCCTATCCTTTAAAAAAAATAAACCTACCTACTTATAGATGTATGCGAAACAGGGTGTAAAATCTCGCACAACTTCACTGAAATGGGAGGATCCTACGACCAACGGTTGTTGTGTCTGGTGGGCAACTGCCCGATAGTTTATTTTATTTATTTGGCTCACCAACAATTGAGTACACTCATACAATTATGGGTTACATACAATCAAATTCGGGTCTAGTGTATCAATCCCTTACAGGTAAGCACATCATGCATTACATACTGGTTAAATTGAAATTATATAAAGGCTACTAACAATTAGAGGGTATTTAAATACACAAAGAACAATCAGGCTCCTCAAGTCAAATTGAAAACTAAAAATTGAAATAAAACATTAAAAATCATAGGCAGAAACAAAATTAAGAAATAAATAAAATTCAAATCGAATTAAAATCATAATAAAATTAAATAAATTCAAAATAATTAAAACATAACAAAATTAAAATCCAACAGAAACATAATCAAAATGAATTAAACGGAATCATAATTAAAAACAAACAAAAATAAATAACCGAAAAACATAACCGAACTAAATTTATACGGATAACATAACCAAATTGAATTAAAATCACGATCGAGATTAAAATTAGACAGAAACATAATCAAAAATCAAATCAAACGCAATCATGATCAAAATCATAAACAAGATTGAAATACAAATTAAAAATAAAAACCAACATGTCACCAAAAAGAATTCACAGAAAGATTTCACATGTCCATAATACTTCTTCTGAACCTACTAAGTGAGTCAGAGTGCACGTCGACCAGACTACTGCAGTTATTTAATAATTTGCACAGACGGGGTACAGGAGAGTTAGCACCTAGAACGGTTCTGCGCAAGGGAGGACGTAATGGGGTTATAGGAGTTCGTGGGCTTTTTGTAGGCACACGGAGTTTAAACATGCTCAACAATTGCGGGCAGTCTATTTTATATCGCAGCACTTTAAATAAAAATGTTGCATCTAGTAAATCTCTTCTTTTTTGTAGGGATATCATCTTAAAATGCAGGAGTCTCTCTTTGTACGATCGTTTCTTTTTAGCTATCCCAGAAGAGTAAGCCAAGTGCCACAGAAAACGTTTTTGAACCCTTTCTAATCTAAGTGTGTGGGTGGCATAATGAGGCCTCCATACAGTGCTGCAATACTCCAATGTGCTACGGACCAAGCAATTGTAAAGTAAGATTTTAGTCCTGAAGCGACGAAAGCAGGTAACATTCCTTATTACAAACCCGAGCATTCTAGAGGCTTTTTAAACTACGTTTTCAATGTGGGGTATAAATGTTAACTGCCTATCGAATAAAACCCCCAAATCCCTCATCTGCTCCACTTCCTGTATTGGTGTGCTACATATATAATATGTAGATTGTGTTAAATTAATTTTTCTCGTAAATTTGACATGGTAGCACTTGTTGATATTTAGACGCATACCATTATCATCGCACCACTTTACTAACGTATCAATATCTCTCTGCAGCAACTCAACATCAAGATCTGATTCAATAACTCTGCAAAATTTTAAATCGTCAGCATACATGAAACACTCAGAGAATTTTAGTTCATTTGCGAGATCATTAACAAACAAGTTGAACATGTCTGGACCAACATGTGATCCCTGGGGGACACCAGATGTAACCTTGTAGGAACCCGATCGGTAGCCATTGAGGGCAACAAAGAAGGTTCGACCATCAAGATTTGAATTAAACCAGTCAAGGAGGGAGCCAGTGATGCCGTAAGCGTTTAATTTATACAAAAGTATATTGTGCGGAACACGATCAAAGGCCCTACTAAAATCGGTGTATATCACGTCCACCTGTTTGCCCGAGTCAATGGCACCAACCAGTGTCTCCTTGAAAGTCACTAGGTTCGTACATGTTGATCTGTCTAGATAGTTGATATTCGGACTGTTGTAAATATTCAAATCGCACGGAGAACTTTGCTTGTGCGATGCAGGATTTCGTTGGTAGTTCGTTTCTGACAGGATAGATGTTGCGATGCGGTTATTTTTGTTGCCGTACAAATTTCGCTTCTTAGTTTTTCATGTATCTATCTATCTATCTATTGGGGTATGGTTTCCGCACTTAGTCCTGATGTTGGACCATTGTGCGTGGGCCATGGCGGCCGTCATTCCAACCAGCCGACCTCCCTCCAGAAGCAGATCAGTCCTCCTAAAGAGTTCAGGGTGTCTGTGAGTGAATTTGGTGTTCCTATCGTTTGTCTACGTATATCGGCGACGCCTGTGCACTCAAGGAGCACGTGCGACACCGTTTCCTCCTCCTCCATGCATGCTCTGCACAGAGGACTGTCTGTTATACCTAGTGTGTGGAAATGCTTATTCAGTGAGCAGTGTCCGGTGATGGTCCCTGCCACCATTCGCAGGCTGCCCCTATCCAGTCGCAGAAGGCGCTTGGTGAGTTTATTGTTTAGTAGTGGCATAGCCTCCTTGGACTGCCTGCAGCCTGGTGCCGAGGTCCACCAGCGTTCTGCTTGTGTGTGGGTATGTTCTTGTAGCCACGTGCGTAGCTGGGTGAAAGGGAGTGGCACTATGGGTTCGGGTCCAACAGCCATCGTACCAGACCCCCTCCTGGCCAGTTCATCGGCCGCGTCATTTCCTAGTGATCCGCTGTGACCTTTTATCCACTGCAGAGTCACGGTGTTGCGGTTTGTCACCGTGACGCGTTCTAGTGCATCGTGGCATTCTTGTATTTGTTTCGAGGTGGTATAGTTTCTATTTAGGGATTGGAGAACTGAGGCGCTGTCGGAGAGTATACGAATATGAGTGTCCGTGACTCCCCTGGCTTCTATGGCATGGATCGCTAGGATAATGCCCACGCATTCCGCCTGGTAAACGGTATTGAGCTTTCCTAGTGGTCTGGATATTCTAATGTTGAGGTCGCTAGAGTAAACTCCAACTCCGGTTCCGGTACTTGTTTTTGATCCATCAGTGTAGATTCTCAGCTCTTTGGGACCTGAGTGGTCATCCGATTCTTGTGTTAGCACTATGTTATAGTGCTTTTGGAAATGGTGCATCTTTTGAGCTTTGTCATTGGGTGATGACATCATGGGTTGTCGTTTTACGGCATCTTCCATGATGCGTGTATGCTTGATTCTAGAGTCTTTACCTAAAGTGCCAGTTGTGCTGAGCCTGAAGGCCGCTAGGGCCGCTTCCTCCTGCACTATAAGGTGCAGTGGTGGCAGTCCCAGCATAGCCTGAAGGGCCGCAGTGGGTGCCGTTCTCATGCTGCCAGTGATTGCCACACAGGCAAGCCGTTGCAGCTTCTCAAGGTCTTTCTGTGCTGTGCTCAAGTCGGTCCTGGGCCACCAGACTAAGGAGCCATACGTGATTATCGGTCTGATAACTGTGGTGTATAGCCAGTGGGTTGTATTGGGGCTAATACCCCAGTTCCTACCTAGCATGCGTTTGCATTGCCACATGCATATACTGGCTTTTGTGGTGGTGTATTGAGTGTGCTTCGCCCAATTCAACTGCTTATCCAGATATATGCCCAGGTATTTGGTTTCAGTTGAAAGGCTGAGGGTGGTTCCGAAGAACCGTGGTAATTCTAGTGTTGGTAACTTCCTCTTCTTGGTGAAGAGGACCAGTTCGGTTTTGGCAGGGTTCACTGCTAGCTGATATTCTTTGCACCAGTCCTCTACTATTTTCAAGGCTTGGCGCATGAGGTTGCATATCGTGTTTTCGTGTTTTCCGTTTATTATTATGGTTATGTCATCTGCGTAACCAACGGTAAAGTATCCTTTATCATTGAGTCTTTTAACGAGGTTATCTGCGACGAGGTTCCATAGTAATGGCGAAAGGACTCCCCCTTGGGGGCAACCCTTCGCCACAATGGCCCTTGTTGTGTTATTTATTGTGACTTGTACAGCTCTTTGCTTGAGCATGTTTGTGATCCAGCCGCTTAGGGTCGTGTCGACACCGTGCTGTCCGAGGGCTTTGCTTATACTCTGGAACATGGTTTTGTCAAAGGCGCCCTCGATATCAATGAAGACAGCCAGTGAGGAGCATTTATGGTTTATAGCGCTTTCGATCTTTGAGACCACGCTGTGCAGTGCAGAATCTGTTGATTTCCCCGCGGAGTAGGCGTGTTGTTGTCTGTGGAGTGGGTATTGGCGCAGGGGTCCATCCCGAATGTATCTGTCACAGAGCCTCTCCAGGGTTTTCAGTAAAAAGGATGTCAGGCTTATTGGTCTGTATGCTTTGGGTTGTGTGTAGTCTGTTTTTCCCGGTTTGGGGATGAAAATGACTTTCACTTCGCGCCATGCTAGGGGTACGTATCTGTGTGCTATACAGGCTTGGTAGATTGCTAGCAGCCATGGTGTTATGGTGCTCTCCCCCCATTGTAGCAGGGCTGGGAAGATGCCATCTAGTCCTGCGGATTTATATGGTTGAAAGGTCTTTATAGCCCATGCTATTCGATCTTCTGTTACTATATTCCGGGCTGTAGACCAGTCTTGGTCAGCAGGGGTACGTCCCGATTCGCCTGCCCACACTCTGTCCTCAAGAAGATTACAGTCTGGGAAGTGCGTTTCCAGAAGGACTCTGCTGGTTTCTTGGTCTGTTTGTGTGTATGAATTATCTAGTTTCTTTAGTGCGCCGAGAGTGCGGTCCTGTTCAGTTGATAGGATCTTCCTTACTCGGGCGGCTTCGTTGTTTGATTCTATGGATTCACAGAATTTCCGCCAAGCAGTTTTCCTGGCGGTTCTGATTTGTTTCTTAAAGGTGTGTTGGGTTTTTTTGTACGTTTCCCAGTCTACAGGAAGTCTAGTGTTCTTTGCTCTATTGAATTGTTTGCGGAGTGTACTTCTGAGTTTTTTAAGTTCTGTGTTCCACCAGGGGTTACCCTTACCCTTGGTATGTGATGCTGTTAGTTTACAGCACGTGTGATATGCTTCGGTTATGTAATCGGTTAGTTTTGTTACCGTGTTTTCTAGTTCTGTGGGATTTGTAATTGGAGCTTGATGCAGCTGGTGCCCATTTAGCAGAGAAGCTAGGAGGCGTTTAAATTGAGGTATATTTGTTCGGCGCGGATTTCGCTTGGGTGCGGGTTTTTTTGTGTTGGCTACTAGTGTGAAACGAATTCTCCTGTGGTCAGAGCAAGAGGGTTCGTCGGATACACGCCAATTAGAAATGATTCTTGTCGCATTATCTGTGGCCAGCGTTAGGTCTATGATCGTTTGTCCCCTAGCAGTGACCCAAGTGGGTTCAGAGCCGTGGTTTACGATGTTAAGGTTAGTAGAGAAAAGATATGTGGATAGTGCCTCACCTCTGGTGTTCGATACTTCACTGCCCCAGAGTGGGTGATGAGCGTTTGAGTCGGTGCAGATGATGAGGTCCAGGTTGGCGTTCTCGCAGTGTTGGACCAAATCAGTCATCTCTTTAGGTGGGCAGTTCTCGTCGTCGCCTGGCATGTACGCCGAGGCTAGTACAAGATCTGGGATATTATTGTCGGTTTGAAGCCTGATCACTGTCAGGTCTCTGGAACAGAATTGAGTTAGTGGCGTAATAGGTACGTCTTTAGGTGTGAATATGCAGGTTCGTGGTTTGTTGGTGTTACTTGTATTGAGTGTTAGTTTACCTCCGATGTTTCCAAGGCCGCATATCCTGTCACTTCTGATCCACGGCTCTTGTATCAGGGCAATTGTTCGTGGTTGCACCTCCAGCGCCCTGCGCAGGCTAGCGGTGGCAGTTTGGCTGTGCTGGAGATTTGCCTGTATGATCTGGATGGTGTTAGGTGTGGGCGACGTCGACGGTGGTGGTGGGTTAGGAGGAGACGGATCCATCGGACAGTCTGTCTCCCTCCTCCATTCCGGGCCAGTTGTCTCGAGTCGGCGAGGATGCGAGCAGCTGCGATGTCCACCCTGGTGATGTAGGTGGTGCAGAGTCTACCTCTGCATCAGCCATCGCTGCTCTCGCCATTTCCTCCTCCAGTCTGGTCATATCTTGGTCGTTTGTCTGGGTCGGTTCTGTGGTCTCAGTCACAGTCTCGGTGTCAGTCCTGACGTCAGCGGGCTGGGCCTTGGGGTAGAAACGGACGTATATAGACCCAAGAAGGTACGATATACGTCGCTCCCGCCCCAAGACCTTTTCGGCTTCATCGGTCGGGATTCCCAGGGTCAAATATGTCCCGTGGTTATCCCCACCGACAGAAGTTGCCCTGTACAGTGACCACCTCCCGATGTCGTACCAAGTATTCTGACGAATCAGAATGCTCTGGAGCCGCGCTATGTCCCCATTGTACCTGGGAACGAAGAGCGCAGCTCTGACACGGGTAGGCACGTCGGTCTGTCGCATGACGGTCAGAGTCAGGTCAGTGTCTGGGAGTCTTATTTTGGGCACATTCAGGGTAAGCCAGGTCAGGGAGTTGTCGTCCTCGCACCACATCTGCACGGTGCCGTCCGCTACCCGAGGGTATCCGCGGAAGGCCGGGAGTGGTTTCGTCGGGTCGGTTTCCATAACCAGTCTTTCTAATTCTGTCCGAATGTGTGTCGCCTCAGTGTGTGTCAGGTCTCTGGAGGGGGGGGAGAAGCAGATCGCTACGGAGAGTCGCGCCGGAATGTCCTTTGTGGCTCGCGCGTAGGTTCTCTGCTCCCCTTGAGCAGCTTGGGTCCTCACACGTTTCGGGTTTCCCTGAAGCGTGCTCGGCGAAGCCGTATCGTCAGGACGTTCCCTCTTCGCCGCACCCGAGCCGCTAGGTTCAGGTTGTGGTTTGGAGGTGCCCGGAAGATTTCTAGGCTCCAGGTTATCCCCGCGTGGGGCCCGAAGCCGCTTCCCCCTCGCCCTTCTCGGTGGTCTTTCGGTGTCGCGTCTTTGTCGGTCTGGGTTCTGGCCTACAGCTCCGGTGGGTTCCAACGCTACCGGAGATTTTTCGCGCTGGGTTTCCCCTTCGCGGACTCGTCCCCGGTCGCGCGTTTCCGCGTCCGGCCGTTTTTCGCGCTGGGTTAAACCCTCGCGGACTCGCGGCTGGTCGCGTACTTGCTCTGTGGCGACCATCCGGTCGCCGTATTTCCTCTCCCCAGCTAAGGTTTTTTCGCGCTGATGCATGCGTACTTCGCCCGCTGGGGTCGGGATGGAGCCACCTGAACCGGCAGCCTTACCCGTCACTTTCTGGTCATTGTCAGGGTTTTTCCTAAAGCTGTTCCGGACGATGCTCTGTTGCCAGGCGCTCGTGGAAAGCTTGGTCAGGGTAGTTTGTGGCGCTTGAGTGGCAGCCAAGTCTGTGTTTATTGGCGCGAGTACCGCAGCCGGTTTCGGTGTTTTTGGCGCGTGTACCGCAGCCGAGTCTGTATGTGTATTTGGCGCTGTAGTAGCAGCCTGACGCGCTGAAGGCGCGTCCTCTAACGGCAGTAGGTTGCCCCCTCCCAGAATACGATGGGGGCTGACCGACGAGTCGGCATGGGATTCCCCGGCTTGGCCGGGACCCACCTGGGTAGTTGCTTTTACTTCCTGCTTCATTTGTTAGGTTGGTGGTTGTTGGGCTTTTTTGGATTACGAGGTTGCCCTTCCTCTGGACCGATGGGAGTAGAGGGAGAAGGAAGGAGTGAGAATTTGGAGTAGGTAAGTCAAGGGATAAAGGGGTACTAGGTTAACCCTTGGCCTGGGATTTGGCTTTCGGGAAACTTCTCCTGTCCGGGGTCTCGTTCGAGACACTCCGGCTGGGAGATCGACTCCCAGTAGTCAGGTGGCGGTCCCCCAGCCGAAGCTGGGCTATCCGCAACCCGCCCACCCGCTCGGTTGCATGAGAAGAAGTGCCTGGCGGTCCAAAATCGTCTCGTCGCGTGGATACGTGTAGCCCCGCGTCAGGACGACTCAGCCGGCCCCGAGTCGAGTTATTCATGTAGCGGTATTGACTTTCTCGGGTAGATTGATTGATGTGCTGGCGTCTGTACCTACTTTTAACATTCCTACGCTTTTTTTTCTAATGTATAAAAGATATTTTAGTAGTCAAGGAGGTAGTAGTAGGTACTCCTAAATTTTGGCAGACTTTAGCATTTGTTATTATTTTGCACCTAGTAAATAAATAAACTGTGCCCAAATTTCAGCCTTGTGAATAAGATCTCAGTCAAGGCGCTACCTCGAGCCCAGCTCTTAGAATCGTTAAAATATTATTTAATTACTAATAATTTAAAATATTCTATAAAACCTTCCAGCACCTTTACTTTAAAAAAAAGTGATTAATAGGCTTTAGCAACTGATACCTGAGAATCAGCAGTCGGCCCAAGCTAGCAGGTATGCGTATGTTAAAAGTACATACTAACACTACTTTATGCCACACAATTTGTTAGTGAGAAAATAAGTAAGGCCTGCCAGGTATCAGATCTGGGATTTTAGTCCATTACCAACCTATCAATTTGAATACCTTTCTCTATCGATATAAAGAAAAACTCTTATTTGGAAACATAATTAGACAAACAGGTTTCGAACAAGCCATTGTAACAGCAATTTTGAATTTTGGGTAGGTACTTATTTTCTATGTAAGTTTCTCTTTCTCTTCTTATTTTCTATAAACTTGGAATCAACATTGAAAGTCGTGGTCCTGCTGAACGAGCGCGCGAAAGTAATCATCGTTGATTTCTCGGTAAATACAAACGTTTCAGTTCAGATTTTTTTAAGAAATGAATCACATATAAGGGTACTAATTATTTGTATACTTAGAATACCTATAGCATGTCCCCTTTTTCGGCGCTCATGGTGGTCCTGCTGAACGGAGCGTGACTACCGCCGGATCACCTTCAAAGTCGATTTTCTCGAAAACTACTAAGGTACCAATTCTGTTGTTCGAGTACTAATTAGTACCAATTGAGTACTAATTATTTACCAAATATGGAAACGATAGGCGTGGGTGGTCCTGCGGTAGTTACGGACGTTTTCAAAAGAGTTAGAGGGGGCGTAGAAGTTTGTGGAGTATCTACTAAATGTGCGCAGACGATTTAAAGAATGTCCATGGAGTTTCTGCAACTTTGTTTTTGACTGACCGACCTCGACAAATCAAAAGTGCCTTTAAAATGCTTTACTTAAATTAAACACTTTGACTTTCACTTTATCGTTCTAAGGCGCCTTCCTAAGGCATCGTTCTAAGGTGCCGTCCTACCTAAGGCGTCGTTTTAAGGCGTCGACCTAAGGTGTCGTTCTGTGGCGTCGCTCTAAGAGTCTAAGGCATCGTCCTAAGACGTCGTTCTAAGGCGACTTTCGAAGTAAGTTCTACTCATTAAGACAAGTTGGCTGACACATGCCTACCATTATTATTTCAGTCAAGTGGGGGCGATCGAAACCGTCTTGACCTTTGTACCGTATAACACCAATCTACTTATTTTGAAAGGTTTTCTGCTTTAAGTTCCGATTTCGCCGGAAACTGGGAAGCAAAGCCGAATATTCGGTTGCATTTTCGGCTGAAATCGTTAAATCGTGTAATCCCACCTGGATAGTTTCTGATGGAATAATCCAATAATACTTCACACGACCTGGGAATCGAACCCAGGAGTAGCAGTAGCCACCAGAGGACACAGGAAGAGTCTGAGACTCCCTCCCGCTCGGCCCAGAACGGACGGAGTCATTTGATGATTTCCCATCGTTAAAAAAAAGGGTGTGTGATTGATAAAGGATAGGTAAATAAAATAGACAAATAAGAAAACTACAACAAGAATTATATTTTTTTTTATTAAAAAACTGATTCCAAAGCAAATGTTGATCATAATATTCACATGCAGTTAAAACGCTACATGTTTAAATCTTTTAATGATTTACATACATTACGTAGGTTCATATCATCTTTTCAATTAAATTAATACTTTATGTAAGATGTCCTAAGTACACATAACAATCAGAACTGATATACTTCACAACAATTAAATTATTTAACACTGGCGATACAGTTAGTCGCCGGTTTCGAATGAGATTATGGCAAAGTTGTAATATTATACATTGATTTGAATTTAAAGAAATATTATACATTTGTAGACAGTTCGACTGTTTATTTAAATCTCCTTTGGCACTAACATAACGTTCTGAAAAATAATAATAATGTTCCAAGACGTCATGTCGCGTTTTCACTGCCGGCGATATCGACGGCTCGTCTAAATGCACATTCCCGGCGCCCGGGGCTCGGGGCCCAGCGCCCGGGGCTCGGGGCCCAGCGCCCGGGGCTCGGGGCCCAGCGCCCGGGGCTCGGGGCCCAGCGCCCGGGGCTCGGGGCCCAGCGCCCGGGGCTCGGGGCCCGGCGCCCGGGCTCCGACCGACTAACTCAACGAACGAAACGACACGAGTACAAAACAACGCACGAGCATCGCCGACCGCGCGCCGACGCTCGGCCCGCCGCGATAAATATCTATCAATATATAATCTCGATCAACAAATATAATTCAATATAGGCAATAGTATGACAATACGAAGTTTAACTACCGACGTTATCACAATGTGGGGCGCGCGCGGCGCCGGGCGCACTCATAAGTCCACCGTGGCGAGGTTCTGTGTGGGAGCCCGGGGCTCCGCGGGCGACGCCGGCGGCGACGGAGGCCGCGGGTGGAACTTGCCCGGCAGCGACGCCAGCGCCGACAGCGCCGCGTCCGCGTGCGGGATGCGGCGCATGATCTTGCCGGACGTGATGAGGCGGCCGAAGCCCTCCTGGTGCGCGAAGGCGTAGCCCGAGCGCACGGAGCGCCTCGCCCGGCGGGCGGAGGGCGTGCGGGGCGCGGGGGCGGCGGCTCGCCAGCGCTGGCGCGCTCGCAGGCGCTCCGCCAGCGTGGGCCGCGTCCACGAGCACGCCAGGCGCCACGACACCACCGGCACCATCAGGATGATCATCTGTCACAGCACACGACCTAGTTAATTACCTACCTTTATACTTTTAAAAACAAACATTTTTAGGAGATAACAGTTTTCGACTGATGTTCTCATTTTGAGTTAGTTTAATTTTGTTAGTTGTTCAGATTAAAAAACCTGTTCGTCGCAATATTTAAAGAACCAGTTTTTCAGATTCATAAAACCATTCAAATCGTGAAACTACATGACGCTATACTCACAGTGAGGACGGCAGTGAACCAGAACGTGGCCTGCGTGAGAGCGACCGTGAGCGAGCCCACATAGGGGCCGCCGATCGCGTAGTTGTAGAAATAGTCGAGTACGAAGTACGACACGAGGGAGCCCCATATCGTTATGTGGTTGAACACTGTCCAATACGTCGTGTCCAAGGCTATCTGAAAATACAATTTCGAAATGAGTATCTAGTAGTATATGTCGCGAATACCGTCCATCGAATTATACGAAACGTAAAGCTTTATAGAGTATCGTACTCTGTCACACTTCATTTAACATTACGCCTACTTTCCCCAAAGGGTTAGGCAGAGGTAACAAATAGACAGTTATTTTCAAGTTCCATGATATAAGGGGCGACTCTATTGAGATCAACGGTTACAAACCTAGACTTTGGACTGCTACTGAGAAATTGGTGTTGGAAAAACCCAAATAAACGTCTGCCAAGCTGTGACTCATACTAGTCTGTAAAGTTCGATCAATCTTATGCACGTTCGAAAACTGTGTATTGGTTTAAAAATGATATATACCTGTGTTGTATTGTCTATAATTAATATTGTTGCTACTACACTTCCTAGTAACATATGATCTGATAAAATCTTGCCATCAGGCGCCAGGCCGTCTTTGTATGTACCTGAAATAATAAAATAAACACGTTATTGTATTTTTATTTCCCATAACTGAGGCAGCTGACTTTATTATTGTTTGTCTTTGTTATTTTCCAAATTAACTAACTAAATAACTTCACCAGTAGCGGATAGTTCAAAAGGCCTCTCCCACAAGGCAAACTGCCTTTATGGAGGTCGCGGAAATCCGCTAAGTGCTCAACTACTGGTCCTAAGCCCTGGACAGTGAAAACCTTTCTGTTGAGATGATGATATTATCGTATGTTTAACTCACCATAGGGTATCAAAAACAGCACAAGCGAGGTGAAACAGCCATGCAGCGTGGACTTGATAAACTCTGTCTTGTTAAAGAGCTGGCTGGTGTGGCCGGGCGCGTACAGCTTGGGGAACTGCAGCGACGTGCTGTCCGCCACGTCCTGCTCGAACACGCCCAGCGCCAGGACTGGCAGCGACGTGTAGAACAGGTTGTACACTGATATGAACATCTCGTCGAACACCGTCTGGAACGAAGGTTGCTGATCTGTGAGTTTGTATAGTCTTCAAACAGTATTGGATAAGTTCGCTGTCGATAGTTATTCTTAAAAGCCAATGGCAGTGTCGATACAGTGGGAAAGGGGCGATGTTATTGCTCGCTTCAATGAAAACTATCATTAGTTGATAAATGCAATCATGATTCTCTTAGCCCAAGTATTAAAAATGTATCATTGTAGCTATTTCGCCAGTAGTGCAACTTCTGTCAGGTAACACTATCTTGAACGCTTAAAATCCTTGTAAGTTTATTTGTCTCTAGGTCTTAAGTTGTCTTGAAAGTATTTCAAAATGCAGAACATTAGCAGTTCTATTTTTTTCACTAAATACAAGTACATACTTAAAATTAAGCCTTACTGACCTGCGCACTAAATCCACAGAAGAACGCGAACCAGAAGTGGCAGACGGTGAAGGCGAAGTTCTTGTAGAAGAAATAGCGCAGGAACTTGCACATCCGGTAGTAAGACCAGCGCCCGTGCACCAGCAGCAGGCGCTGCAGGAAGCGGAACTGCGCGATAGAGTAGTCCGACGCCAGCACCGCCTGCATGCCTTCCTGCCCCGAGATGCCCACGCCTATGTGCGCCGCTGGAATGGGAACCGGTTGAGTTTGTGATTTGGGTTCGAGTGCATAGAGTGCCATGAATACCACTGATTTATTTATTTAGACTTCATGCACATAGGTACAAGGGCAGACTTAATGCCCTTGCAAATCTCTACCAGTCAACCAAGGGTGGAGATAATATGGTAGGTGCATTGTTTAGTCATTACTAATGCCGCTATAAATGTGACAACCTACTGGGCACATACTGTTTAAATGTCACCATCGACTCGGAAAGAAGAAGTTGTGAGTTTGACTCAGCTAAACTGATTGTTGCTCGAATGGAATAATACGCTAAGAACTTTACGAATGTCAAGTAACAGTACAGTTCAACAATATAAAAAATAGAAGTTTTGTTACTGTTTCAACCATTTTACAAACACCATGTGCACACACCTTGACATTTGAAGTGTTGAAATGAAATATTCATAAGGTTGAAATGAATGTAAGGCTGAAATGTTCATAAGGTTAAATTTTCAAATTAAATTCTAGGAGACACCGTTCTTGAAGTGTCTGTGCAGTTTAGTGTCTTTTATTTTGACACACGTTAAAAGCTGGAATGGGCCAGTGTTTAAAGGGTTTTAATGGTTTCATGTCAATTGAGGTGTTCTTTAAACAATTTCAAAAGTTTCGTTACGGACCCTACACTCTCCATGTAATGCTGAAAAAATATGGTTATGCGGTCCTTTCAAATAACAACATACAACTGAAGTTACACAAACCTTTGATCATAGAAACGTCGTTGGCGCCATCTCCGATGGCTAACGTGACGGCTTTCCGGCTCTTCTTGATGAGTTCCACCACCATTGCCTTCTGCAACGGCGTCACTCGACAGCAGATTACTGACCGACATTGTAATACTACATCTAAAAACCTGAAAAAACACATTTTGAAATAATAAAAAGTTTTATGGCCATTTTGTTGGAACACAACGCGGGTTGCGTTGTGTTCACCGATCACGTCACTTGTTCATCCGATTCTTTGTGACAGTTTTTATGGCCGCGAAATATTTTTCAAATGTGTGTATCGAGTAGGCCCTAATACTATCTTCACCGATCGTAATTTGCAAGCTGGACAATATTTCTACATCACCGACATGAGCTATCCTTTTTAAATTGGTACGATACGATAGAAGACGACGCGTGCACAATTTATTTTTTTCTGTCCTACTCTTGGGCAAAGGCCTCGTACATTCGCTCCATTTCTCACACATAAATATTGGTTAAAAAAACAAATGTAAAGTTACTCACTTTTCCTCTAACTTAGGATGCAAACAATGCACTAAGGAATGGCCGTTGATGACGATGGCGAACCCGTTGGCGTCGTCGTTGGCGTGTTCGTGCGAGTCCGCCGAGTACGGCCCGCCCGACACGTACTCGTTGCTGTAACAGTCTGGCTCACTACAGTGTTCCCAGTTGCGTTAACGGTTTACGTATATTGGGAGAAATAGTTTTTTTGTTTTACATTTTAGTTTACATTTGGAGGAATATTAGAATTGAATTTAGAAATTGACGGGGAAGAGTACATTGGCGAAGTTTTTTTTAAAATTATTAATAGGTTCGCATTTGACCACTACCTCACCTGATGGTAAGCGAGGATATGGTGGATTATAAAAATTAGAGTAGCCAGTTCAAAAACCTGAGCGAATTCATTGGGTGTCTTTTTGAATGGGCATCACTTTGGTATCTATTTGAACAGGTACAACATATCCTGAATAGGGCACATAGCTTGCGTTTTATACAGACCCTTCGCCACTGGTACTTTCTACAATTTGTAATCTTGACTCAAATTTATAATAATTTTTCATCAAGTTAAATTATCTCACAAATAAACATATTTTTCACACAGAGCAAATCAGCATAACATGTTTTAAGGGAACAATACATAGTGACTTTTGCACCAATTTAAAAACTAGCGTGCAATAAACCAAGAAGGTTGGCATTGTTTGAATGATATTAAACTTTGCTCATTTTGTACAAGGGCCCTTAAAATCGCCAAGCTGACATTACATCAAGGCACACAGGACATGGACACTTCACATCGCTCACACCACGCACATATATTATTGATTCGTTGTCTCTTGGAAATACCTTGATATCGCGGTAACTTTGACTTTCATCATAAATAACATTTGTCTATAGTATAGACTCAGCACGTCTGCTACATAACACATTATTGAATTTCCCAGAGACAAGGAACATGTTAAAATCATCTACAATAATTAGCATGTGATATCTACAGTTATATTCTACGTGTCGGATTAAAAGATCGGTACAGGTTAGAGAGAGAAAGAGCACTCTGGCTTGGTGTAAAAACAGACGGAAGTTGTGTGGACAGTACTACGACTATGTTAGTAGGGAGGTGACACACTTTAGTTACAAAAGTTGATTAGAAACAACAGATCGATTAAACGGCCAAGCTAATAGGGATTAATCGAGACAATAACTATCTATATGACCCGGAAATTAATTTGGGCAACACTAGAACATTTAATGCGATAGTACATGTAATGTTTTTTTTAAAGCCACACACACATTACACACGAGTAGTATGGACGTTAATATTTTACTGATGAAAGCGCGTTCGACTCACACAGTGTTACATACAATCTTATGTTTTTTATGACACTGCTGTAATTTAATATACAATAATTAACTAAAATAAATAAACAAAATGAAATGTATTTTTTAATTTATAATAGACAATATTTAATAATGTCTAGGTTATCCAATTTATTTGTAATTCACAACTACTTCAATCAAAAAATTATAAAACAATGATTTCTTTGTTCACTGAACAGTGATTTGTAGTTGCTTTGTGTAAACTTTGGGCAAAATACATATACGACGAGTTTCAAACTTGACGAAATATGTACTGCAGACAGACTAATAATCCTTCTGTCCAAGACAGGAGGCTGGTAGAAATAAAAAGACTTGGCTAGGTTGGCAATTGCGACACACCATACGCGAAATTCATTCCCAAATCACATAATTAAATAGCATACAATAAGGCCCACTTGTACCATAAATCAGGAAACATATTTAACGCTAATAATATTTAATAAATCAATAGTTTAAAGTTGACAATTACGTGACAAACTTTCTATCTCAATACAAATTCACTATTCATTGCTTCACAAAGGTTCGAAAGCTTCGTCTATTCAATAGCGTAAATAACGAATTGCATATTATATTGTTGTTTTTTTTTTAAATAATGGCATATGGTTACGCAAATTATTGACCAGCTGAGATAGAACAGTTTTATTTTATGTTTTTCTATGTTAACTTCAAATCATTGACAGAATCAGGAAGATATTTTAAAAACTTTTACACCAGATTTATTTCTATAGTCACATAATTGATAACCGAAGAATAAAAATGGCTGTTTGACATTTACTATGCAAAAGTTGCCAAACCGCCATTTTATTGCTCAGATAAAAGTTGCAAGATTATTGAAATAAGGCCCTCAGCGTTAAAATGTAGTCAGTGACTTATGGTGGTTGCGGGCCAGACCGGCACAAGAAAGACGGTGAGCGACAAACACAGGCTGTGTGAAGGATAGCGGTGATACAAGGGTGTCTTCGTCTCTCTACCTGTGTGCTGTGTGTGTGTTATGTTCCCACCTAAATGTGACGACGGACACGGCGGGCGCGTTGAGCTTGACGTTAGCTCGCCCGGGCGACGCGCGCGAGCCGCCCGGCCCGCCCGGCGCCCCGGGCGACGCTCGCGAGCCGCCCGGGGCGCCGTTCCACGCCTCGCGCTCCGTCTGCGGAGAGCTGCTCGGACCTGTTGGATTGTTGTTTCTGGTTTTACTTTCAATTGTTTGTTGGTTGTCTATCGTGGTTTTTGTAGGAGATATATATATTTATATATACATATATATAATGTTCTGTACGCTCTATTGATGCAAAACACGAAATGGTTCTCAAAAAAATATTTCTCGCTAAAATAACTACTTTATTTAATTTTCAGCATGCCGGAACAAGCAGCTCAAAAGGTGAATTTTGCTCTTTAAAGTATGATGCCATTAAAAATCAGCAAATCATCAATGAAAAAATTGGAAATACACGGGGAATACGATAGCAAATACAGTTCCTAAAGAACCCTGTATGCTGAACTTAAGTCCACACGTGGTCCACACACAGGATAAGTTTCTATACTAATGTGTTTTTGAACAAGGACCTTCAAGAGTTGACATAACTGTCACAGCGATTCCTGTTCAGAAACATACCCTGCATTTATTTGTCAAGGCTTACCGTGAGGCAAAAACGTGTTAACAACTCGTATGCTATCGCGGCACTTGGCGAGCTGCCGGTCCACGTCGTCGTAGGAGACGCCGTCGATCACGAACACCTCCGCCATGTCGTCCGTCAGCAGCTGGCATGAGTAGCCGATGTTTATTGCCGTCTCTGTAACGTTTACACCATGAATGAACAACCGAGCGAGTGACCATGAAACGTTGAATAAAATGCCATGAGAGCAAAGCGCGATTATTATATGCGTAATATTATTTTTCCGCAGGTATGAATTTAACGATATAAGTTTGCTGTTCAGACATTCTCGTGCTTAAAAAGAAAAAAACTCAAGTTCTATAAAATCAAAATAATAGCAAACTGGAAACGACATCGATCGTTCCATCATTACAAAAAGAAATATAATGAAAGTCGATGTCATAATTTTAAAGATCCTCGGTAGTTATGATAAACCTGCCTCCTTGGTGAAGGATTGGGCGTTTATGGATATAATTATTGTACATATATACAGGGTGTCCCAGAAGTGCGTGGTCATATAGGTGGTGTCTGTATCAGCTATACACTAAGAACACAATCACACTAATCACATCACACTATATATTATAGGTATATCACATCACATCACACTATAATAATAATAATCACACTAATATTATAAATGCGAAAGTTTGTGAGTGTGTGTGTATGTTTGTTACTTCTTCACGCACAAACGGCTGGACCGATATTTAGATGAAATTTGGTATAGATTGTTTGAGTCCCGGGAAAGGACATAGGATAGTTTTTATCCCGGGAGTATGTCCCGGTAGCTAGTATCAAAATAAAATAACATTGACGTTTTTCAAAAAACTACTTAAATGTTAAAAAAAAACACTTTTCAAGCAGTCTGATGCAGTTGTTAGCATCGAATCTGTAATTGAACTAAAACAAACGCCACCAACTCCATCAGCCTGCTTCAATTTTTTTTTACCTAGATTATTTTAGTCGTTTTATGAGGTCGGTTTCAAAAAAAAACTTTATTTTATTTTGATATTGTTTCTTATTTCTATAGCAGATACAAAACACCCTTAAATATGGCCACGCACTTCGCGAACAGCTTGTATGCCATAGATGCTATTTGACAAGCAATCCCAATTGAAATAGTCACCGTCGCTTCGGAAGGTATAAAACAAGCTACGTTTGTAATGCGTACCTTGTTTATCACCCGTTAAGACCCAAACTTTGATGCCGGCCATACTGAGATTCGCTATGGTTTCTGGTACTCCGTCTTGTAATTTGTCTTCTATTGCTGTTACTCCTGCAACAAAAAGGGTTTTAACTTAAATAAAATAAAATTCGAACATTTGTTCATTGATCTGACCGCAAACTATAAGATGTTGTCGTCGAATTCAGTTGAAGAACAAGGATGAAGATCCATTTTAAAGGGAGGATCCTCTGACCAGACGGGAGTAATATTTGGTAATTTACTACTCAAAACCGTTGTTGTCGGATTGTTATTTGCAGATATACAGGATCAAATTAAATTAGCTTTCAGAACTCCGGACAGACAAAGTGACAATGTATAAGTGGAGAATTCGTCCGGTCTTTCCGGTTTGGATGAAAATTCATGAAATTCCGGAGTTCGGAAGTACCAAATAACGTTATAAAAGCCTTCCGAACTCCGGAATATCCAGGACGTACGGTACGGTAGGCTACGTACCAATGAGCAGCAGGTCAGTCTCGATCTCCTCGTAGATGGCGTCGAGTTGTTCGTCTCTGTCGTGCAGCGCTAGCGCGGCGGCCTGGTGCCTCCGCTTCCACTCAGCGAAGCCCCGCTCTTCTAGGGGCCTCCACGCTAGCGCCAGCGTTCGAAGACCTTCGCCCGCGAATTTCTGACAAACAATATTGAGAGTTAAAGCAGATATGTAAAGGTGACACATCACTTGACGTATTTGGCCAAATATTCGCGTCACTTGTGCAATACAAAATATACCAAATGATTTTCAAAATAAGGTTAATTTTGTATTGCTAAAGTAAAGCGAATATTTGGACGAATACGCCAAGTGAAGTACCAACATGACAGAAGAACGAGAAAAAGATCATTAATTGTTTGGCAAAAATGCCTTTTCAACTACGGGTTGTAATGAATCGCAATAGATGACGGGGGAAACTAGATAAATATTCAAATACGATTATTTGTTGAATCTTGCGTATTAAGATACTTTTACCAGCAATTGAATCTGTCCGGAGAAATCTTCGAACAGTCAACCGGGTATTAATAGTTTGTGTGACGTTTGGAAACGCCACTACAGAAGCAGAATAAAAAAAGGGTTTTACGAAGGACAACAGAGGGAGCCTTCCGGTTTCACCGAAGGACAACGTCTTACAATAGTAAGTATTAAAATTATACATCATCCATTTTATAAATAGCCAATTGAACTTACATTTAAATGTTCCTGCGTCTTTGACCTCACTTCAGTTTGATTTCCACTTTTTAATCTGTCATATATTACATTATCAGCACCTTTTGTATATAACCTAATTTCACCATCCTTCCTCAATATCACGGACATTCTTTTCCTAACATTATTAAAATCTAATATACATAACAATTCATACACCTGAAACAAACAAAAAAGTAATAAATATATGTTTTTAAGAACTTTGAGTTAAGAAAGCGATGGTAAACATGTGCGTACCTCTGTTTTACCCATTACTTCTATTGTAATACTATTAGGCGAGCGTTCTCTGAACACGAAACCAAAATTTCTGGCTGCTGATACCAGGGCAGATTCGTCGGGCGATTGAGCCTGAAATCACACATTTTCAAATATAGTACACAATCACACGAATTAAATTATAATCTAGTTTTATTTGTAACAAAATTCATGACACCTTCCATAACAAGCCCTGCACAGCGTTGACTTCAACACAAAACTCCAAGATCAACATTTCCCTACCGACCCGAAGAAAGATAAAGGGTATATTTCTCCTCACCTGGTATTCCAGCCTCCCATTCTTCTGATCCGGCATGACCGTGTGACACAGTGCGAGCAGGCGAAAGAAATCGTGACAATTCTTATCGCCTTTCTTCACCGCGTCCAGTAACGTGCCGTCGAAGAACTTGAACTCGGGCTCGTACTCAGGATTGAACGAGAAGTCCAACGGCTCTGAACTCTGTGGTACGCAGCAGAATAATATATTAACCCCACGAAAAACGATTTATGAGGACAAATCTACGCGTTTTTCTTTGTCTAAAATACAATGGGAGAAGCAACTGCAGACTGACACTAAAGGATGTTTCGCAAATAAAACGGCTAAAACGGCTAAAGTATAGTATTTGCAGATCACGAGCGCGTCATGTGACGTGTATAAACATTGCTATAAGGTTTAATTTACAATGATAGCCGCGCTAGTGAAATGCAACAACCATAGTATTGCATGAGGAGACATTGAGTAAAGTAAAATGTTTGGTGAAGTTAGTTCCGAGTACCAATGGGTCGGACACGTTTTTATTAGCACTATTGTTACGAAGGTATTGCCAGTTGTTTATAATTCTGTGTTGCCTTCCCCATATATTTTTATTATATCAATATTATTCAGTCCAAATTATTGGAAAATGTGATTTTTTATGTTATTTTTTCGTAGATTTGTCTGATCTGCAGTTAATAGTGTTAAAGCGAATTACAATAAACACACGATGCAAAGCGTACATGCAAACATGAATCAATTGATACCATCGGTTAATTATATATGGACAAACATTTATACATTAGCAGATAGTGTGTGGGAGCGTTAAGTACAAAGGGCCCAGAAGAGGTTTATTATTTTACCCAATACAGAAGGAAAAGTAGGTGTTACATTTTTTTTAACCGTGTATTTAGTGTGTTTTGAGTCTAACATTTTTTGTTATGATAAAATTCATCATTTTTATTACCGTTATTGCCTTTTTTCATTACATAAATAGATAATTTAAGGTTCTTTATTTTAGCAGTAGTTGCTTTGTTATTTTCTTTATTCCATGAATAAGCTAGTAAGGAATAATAAATAAAATATAATTATAAAGTAATCAAGAAGACATAAGGCCTAGTTCATACAGAGGAAGTGCGTGAGCGAGTCTTATGAGGTGACTTGCTACACTCGTGTGGGTTAGCTCGAAATCATTCCAAACATACAAAGGGGAGATCCAGAAGGCCAGATAGATAAAGGAACGGAAACACAGACTAGATAGTTCCACTGCCCGCTCGAAATACGAGCCACACCGAAAAATTAAAAACATCGACTGCCTTGAGAAGTCATATCCAAAAACAAGCGAACAAAAGGTCTGTAGCGCACATTTACCATAACTAAAAACAAGCATGACGAACTTTTTGAATGAATTGTTTAGGATTTTGGTGGAGATAAGCGTTTCGCACGCCGCTACATTGTAAGCTAAGTTACTACGACGGCGCAAAATATGGCGTTGTTTAATGGATAATCGCTCAAAGATACACTATATTTAGGCATTATTCGCCGGGATCGCGGTAAGGCGGCGATGAACCGTTTGCATACAGAGCACGTTATCGAAATAACCATTAATCGCACCCCGTTCGCGGCGTGCGAAACACGCTTGATTGGGCAAACGTCTCATTCGAAATCGTAGTCGTATTAGAAGCGGGGCAGCAGCGAATGAATGTGTTTAAGAGACAACATGTGTCGGATCGCGGGCAGAGTTACGAGAGGTGCGTACACGCGGGCGCCGGCCGCCCGGCGTGCTGCGCCCTGCGTCCTGCTCCAGCTCCAGCAGCCGCGCGCGCGCCGCCACGTGCGCCTGCGTCACGTGCGACACGTGCGACACGTGCGAGCCGCCCGCAGCGCTCGACCCGCCCGCCCCGCGCTGGCGCTGCGGCACCACACACACATACACTTCACCACACCCTACGGCGAACCTGCCTACACTACACTATGTCACTCCTCAAACAACGACTACACGTTCAACTGTTTTTCTCAATAGTTGTGCAACTAGTCGCAACATTTTTCACTCATGTAGGTAATAATGACCATCATAAATCATTGCAGTGGCTGAATTGAGCTACCCTTTCATGACCCATGTTCCCCTTTTATGTGTTTTCTGTCAGCAGGCACATTGCTGTACCACTAATGCGGTGTGTGACCATGCAAAAAACTCAAACAAAAATCTAGGAATCTAGTGATGCGACTGCTGGATGTTCGAGTGAGATTCATCCGTGAAGTGAACGTATTAATTACACAATCATGATACTGAGGTGGTTTTATGATCCTCAAACTAACTGTAAAACAAACACAAACATATGGACATGACAGTAAAATCAAACACTTCACATGACCCGAAAGCGTGAGCGAACGAGGACAAAATTTCATCATTTACAGTTACAAACGTAAAATTTCAAAATACATTTTTGAAAATCAAACTCAAACCATGCAAAATAAAAGATGGTGGAAGTTCGGACGTGCGAGTCTCGTCAAGTTTCGAGTGCTTTGTGATATCTCAAAGTCTGCATAAACCTACATGCATATTGTGTCTATATTGTCTAGTCTATAATAGCATGTGCTGTTGTAATAGTTTGAAAGGTTGGTACTTGGTCCGTGGGGGTTTGGAACTGAACGTACATGACGTACCTCGGCGAGCTCTATAGTTTCACCGGTGGTCTCGTCCACGACGTCTCCGTAAGAGATGCCTGCTATCGAACACTTGTTGAACGTCATGATGTTCTGCGTGAGTGTGCCCGTTTTGTCTGAGAATATGTACTGGATCTGGCCTGGGAATAAAAATAATTACTAAATGTTATATACCAGCTTAAGATTTTTTAGAGATTTTCTGTCGAGAACAAGATTGGCCAAAGACAAGAGTATTGGAAGACTTTATGGGAGGGTTTTCCAACAGTGGGACAAACTAGGTATGTTACAAAATGTTGTCAATTTTTTATCTTGACTATGAGTAGCTATGACCGCCTGTCTATGAGCAGACATCATAGAAAGCTGATGATAAACAAAGATATGAAAGTTTTTTTCAAACTTGTGTTATAAAAGTCAGAGCATCGATATTATATAGAGCTTTCGGACAACTTATAAAATTTCCAATAAGTTTGTTGTTATGTAACCAGCTCAAACAATTGATTTGTAATAAGAATACTAACCGAGTTCCTCATTAAGCGTAGTTGTTCGCGCCTTTGCCGCCGTACCAGTCTTATCATAATACATTTTCTCGTCCCAATTAATAAGGAAACTCTGGGCGAACCTTATTACCTATAAAAACAGGAAATTATTACAATAAAACTTATTAGGCTAATGAGATTTTATCATGAATACACATACGTTATAGTGACTTTATTCCTCAATTAATTGAGCATTTAATTAAAATACTATTTGATCATAAAACCGACCTACCTACTACGGAGTCATGCAATCATTTAAAGAGGTATTTATTAATGTGGTATTGGAGTGGAAAGATTAGCAGTTAGCAGCATAATGCCTATTTATTCCGAGTATTTTATTTTATAAAGCAGTTAAAGAAAATCTAAAGAGCCACGTGCAACTCTTTCATTTAAAAACTGTTACGTTAGGGATTTTATTACGATTTTCATTTGGGCAGTTCAAATGGATCGATGTTTTTTGTCGTACAGCGTCCGCAAATCGATGTTAAGAATTAGGGTATTTTACTGAAAAAATCGAATTAGACCGTTTTCAACGCACTGTATTGTCTTAATTTTGTGTTAACGTGAAAACATCAAAAATACTCGAGTCCAATATTTTTTGGAAATCTATCTGATGGACTAATTTGTTTTTCTTTTTCAGTAAAATACCCACCCTATTGACAATGCCTTTGTGTCGTGGCTGCAAGGGCGATTTTTGTAAAGGCTTATTCAGAGCTACGTGGTATTCGTTACCCAGAGCGGTAGCAAAAGTCGAGTGGGTTTGCGGTAATTCTACAGTTCAAACAAGCGGATATCGCTACCGTTCAGGGTAGCGAATACCGTGTAGGTCTGAACGTGCGTTATTTCAAGTAATAAGCTACCACTGATTTGTACTTGATGTACTAATCAATTTACTCATATTGCAAGTACTTGGAGATGTAACAAACGCCACGACTAAGCGAAGGTCGTGTCGGAATCTACCCCAACCAGGCAGCTGACACAGGACCTGGCTTTCTGACGACGCGGCGAGATTTTGAATGACGATGGTGATGTGGTTAGACATTATAAAACTGACTTTCATCTGTAACACCTCATAATCTCAGGTTCAGTTGAATACCAGCTTCAGCCACTTGTCTGGCATATGCCTGGACCTATTTGGAGCAGCCACGAGGCACACTCTTTTTGGTGATTTAAAAAAAGAATAGTTTAACTGTTTTGTTTGTTTGTTTTGTTTGTCCTATAAACGTGTTGTGTGGCTTTAAGCTTGTGCAAAAGTATTTAGTTTGTTAACACTGACCTCAACAGATACATAGAGCGAGATAGGCACGACCGTGTTCATGACGATGGCGTAGGAGAAGAACACCAGCAGCGCGATGACGAGCGCGCCCCACGTGGGCTCGGCCGGCACCAGCGTGTCCCACGGCAGGAAGGCCTGGAAGTAGCGGCCCACCAGCCACTCCCACACGCCGCAAGCCACCGTGCAGAACACGCACATCGATAGCAGGAAGAATACTATCTGTGGGGGGACAACAACATACACTCAATTTGTTATTCAATATTTCTGGCCATTTAATCAATCCTTTTCCCAACTAAGATGGGATCGGCTTTCAGTCTATCGGATCGGATTCAGCTGAGTACCAGTATTTAAAATGGAGCGACTGACCACCACAGTACCCCTTGGTATGACTGGTGTCCAATTTTCTGGCTTCCCACTATCCGTAACGAGTGTCAAAGATCTAGAAATGATCAATGGCTTAACGTGCTTTCCGAAGCACGGAGGGACCTCGGAAAGTAATGTATCGTTACCCATCCATGGACATGCTTACTTATGGCCATTAGAGTCAGCTAATTTCTGCTTTTTTATTTCACTCTGTGCTACCAAAAAGGACCCAATTCATTTTGCGTGCCCGCATGCGGTGGAACACTTACAATTTGTGCTATTGTAATATAAAGCAGTTAAACAGCGCTTTCATACACTTCCAAAGCACAGTTGCAGCTGCTGCAGTAACTGACACAGAAGGATCGGAAAAAGCAAATAATAATTTCTGGATTTTGTAACATTATGGAAAATAAGAGCAGTCAACCGCATGCGGGTGTGTAGGAGATAACTGTGCAACGAATTTGATCCTTCTACATTAAATTAAAAAAACTCTCAAGAAATTGTAGACAATCAGTTAGTAATAAACCCAAGGAATAAGTTTGCCTCTGAACTGATTTTTTCGTACTGCATCAAGTTTTAATTAATAAATAAATTCATTCACACAAAACTGGTTTTATACTCATTTTAAAATGCAAAAATAAATGCTCCACTTACCCCTATAATAAGAAAATTAAGTAGCCTATCTATGCTGGTGCGCTTGAATTTGGTCTTGCCGGAGTTCTGCATGAGCTTGGTGTCCTTCCCGGCGAACACGACGACTCCGTAGCACCACTGGGTGTTGCGGAGCACGCAGCCTCGCAGCAGGATCTTGTCGTTGTCGAGGGAGAAGTGCTGGTTGCGCCAGCTTAGCGTACCTGACCGAAACAACATCACTTGATAAAAAAACTAAATCAAAATCGGTATATCTGATTAGGAGCTACGATTCCACAGACTGACACACATATACACACGTCAAACTTATAACACTCCTCTTTTTGGTCGGGGATTTTAATTTTATAAACTGCCTAGCCTTTTCCCAACTATATGGGGTCGGCTTACCGGACGTATCTGAGTACTAGTATTTCACATGGACCAAGTATCTGGGTAAAACGACACCCCTTGGCAAGATTGGTGTCAGCCTGTCAGGTGTTCTGGCTTCATATAACAGCCGGGACCAATGGCTTAACGTGCTTTTTCTTAATTTTATTTAACTGGTTTGTTTTGTCTTGTGCGAGTCCCAAATAAACATTTTTCTTTCTTTCCGAGCCACGAAGAAATCTCGATTTGTTAAAATGGTCACCCATCTATGGACCGAGCACGGCAAGCGCTGCTTAACCTCGAAGATGAAACCGTGCGGCTGTTATAATTAAATCACGAGCTATAATCACTTGATAGAAAGACAAAAAAAATGTGGGATCGTCGGTTTTTTACGGAACTTTGCATTTAACGGTAATTGGCAATTATTGTAATCGACACTTAATCCTGAGGCTATGAAAATCTGTCCACAAGCTTAATTGAAATAAATGAACAGGAAAGTCAGGAAATTGCGGTTCGACTTCATCAAAAGGACTATAAATTCTGGGTGTTTACCTCATCCTGAAGTTTCATCATCCTAAGAGCAAAACACTGCACTATAAGTTGTCGAATAGAATAAAACTTTAAAATGTATGGACTGATTTATTAATTTAGGTAATCTGATTCTACAGCACTCTGAGTTGTATATCTAAAATAAAAAAAAGATACCAATCGCCTAGACTTCACACGAAAATTACATTGTAGATGTGTCCGACAATTTGTAATCTAAAGTAAATATTTCTTACATGGAAATTCTGAAATAGTTCTGTTTTGTGGCCAATCCTACGTGCCTGTATACACTCAGTATTATAAAACAGGCGGGACCGTCCATGACGTCACATCTGAACTGATGGATTGTGCTGAACGCAGTGAGGTGAACGTCGAAACAGCGAGGCTGTGTTAAGTCAACCGAGATGTACTCTATTTCTATTACTGTAATACACGTATTATTTGGGTAAAACCTAACTGATTTTCTCGTGTTACCGTTAATCTAGTCTTAATTCAAATTGCTCACGCGTTATTGGCCTAATCGAAGTTATAAAACAATAATTAAAGACATACTAGAAACGAAATATAAAATTATTCTTAGGGAGCGTTCAAGTATTACGTAACGCAATTTTTGAAGATTCTTGACCCTCCCTCCCCCCATATAACGCGCCGTAACGTTTATCTGTACCCCCCCCCTCCCCCTCCCTAAACGTTACGTATCATCCAAGTGACAATTTTTACCTAAAAGTCACAATTATGTCTACTATTCTCATGTTACCAAATTTTTAATTAAATGTCATTTCAAGAAAAATATTGATGTTTATTTTTGTTTGGCAAAATGACTACTGTTTAGTGACCGTGTAACTCGGAAATATGTTTAGTGAGCTAGCGTTAAATAAAAAAAAAAATGTTACGTAACGCGTTGTTCGAATACCCCTCCCGCCCCTGTAACGCATCGTAACGTTTTAACCTCCCCCAAACATGGCAGGCTAGAAGTCAAGAACATCTGCTGTGATCGGACAAAATACTCTCGTTTTCCCGACTGCTCCAGAAAGAGGGTAATTTATTATTATTTTTCTGTCTACTGAAGTACAAGGCATTGTTATCGTCTACAAAATAACACGAAGAAGTACTTATACAAACGCAATCACGATGATTGCCTTTGTCCTAAGGTTAAAGGTTACCATTTACTTAATTAAAACTTTTAGTTAGAGTGCGTAACTGGTGAGCACATCAATTTAATTTAGGCATATTAAAGATCACCTTGTTAGAAGTTAATAAAATTACATTCTGAATTGTTGTAAATGTTTCCGACGTCATGGATTGCGTAACAAAAAAACATTAACAATTACTATACAAACAATTATTTGTGAGCCATCAAGATAAAGTGTAAGAAAAACAAATAATGACAGTCATATAGATAATTTCCGTTAACTGTGTTAATGGCAGAGAATAACCCGAGTTCGTATGATTCATACAGTCAAGTACTCGATTTAGCATCCATCAGTATGATAAAGTACCACAGTGCAAGCGGTGCATAAACAATAAAGGTAGAATCACACTTCCAAGTAGTCTTTATTTTTATACTTTTTCGCGCCCTGTAATGATCTCTTTGGAAAGCGATGGATGAGTTCTGCCTCAAATAGAGTGTACATAGCAGAAGCCAGATTAACGTGTTATAGATAGAAATAAATATAGAACATGATATAATATAGTTAAGTATACATTTTTGCTGTAAGCTAAATACATGGTGGGCCGATGCGTTGATAATATCTCTCTTCTCTTACCATAACTACTTTAGAGACGTCTGTTTCAAATAGCCAATCAGAAAACACTATCTGATTGATAATGTATTTGAAAAAAAAAAAGATGTTAAATAAGTTGCGGTTGCAATGGAATTCGAATTTTGTCAAGTTTGACATTGAGCTTGTATGAAAATCTTGATAATTATCTGAGAATCTAAATAAAACCAATATGCTTTTGGTGTGTTTTGTCAAACCACAAGACGGTAGTGTGCTTACAGCTTTAGGTATTAACAAGCGATTTCTGCAGCGTTACTTAATCGCGATACCGCAGGGCAATGGCGCGCGGATTCCTCAGACGATTTCGCAAATATAGCGAAATAGTAATCCGCAAAAAAACACGAACTAATTAGCGGCGGCAGATTACAATTGTTTATTGAAGTAACACTTTCTATTTTTGTGACGTATGTTGTTATTTGAATGTTCTAGCTGTGTATGTTATTTTTATTTTCTTAAGGAAAATAGTTAGGTAAGGAGTGGTAGGCGCCAGATAAACTTGCAATAAAGTACGTTGACCTTTCCCTAATATCCCTTCGTGGATACTAGAAAAATAAATTAAGAACCATTTTTCATTACTAGAGAACGTAAAGGAACACGATAAAAGTTGATTCAGGACAGCTTTATGTCTTTATTTCTATTTTCGACAGGTACCTACTAAGAAAGTCAATAAATGTATGTGGGTCAATGACCGTTATTGCACATGTGGTACATTTTCGACTAGTAATATAGCATTCCTTTAATCACACAGTGGTTATTTGTGGCAGCAAAAAGAAATTGTAAATATTAAAAAGAAAACTGAATCGACCCATTGGGTTGCTTCAGGCCAGACTGTAATGATGAAAAACTAAATAATAGGTCGAGCAGAAGCCAGTATTTGGTGTTACATCAACTCCTTGTTGTCATCATGTTATCATCAAAAATTATATTCCTGACTTACCATCAAACTTATTAAGTAGATTGTTGGGCGTTTCGCAGACGATCTCTCCGTCGAAAGCACCCAGTTGTGCGTCGTCCTGCCCCATTGCAGCCGTCTCTAAAAGGCACTGACGACATTTTAAATTCGTCTCCCTGCAACCAAACATATGACCATACGTTTAATTAAATCATCAACTTTTTAACTTATTTATCATTAGCTTTTACTTATAAACCTCTCTACTAGTCCCTTTATATTCTGAAACCTTCTATCACACATTCAAGTCGGCTTATTAGAGTTCACAGCTGCGTAAACCACCCCAAAGATTAGTCACGTAAATAGGAAAAAATCATACATATTTGCATATTAATGGCACCTATTCCAAGCAACACAAATAATTATGTAAATATGCACGTGCTCTTTATCATAATAAACAAGTGAACACAACACTGTGCCAGTATGATGCCTCATCACAAGACACGTCCTGGCTTGTCCTATCGTGTGATAGCTCCACAGTAGAGCTACCTAACGTTCTTTTTTGCCAATAATGGAAAACCTTAGGATTTAAGCTTAGCGAATGGCATAGCTACATTGATCATCATCATTTGCCTAGCCTTTTCTCAATGATATTGGGCTCGGCTGCCAGTCAAACCGGATTCAGCTGCAAGCCTGACTGACCTCCACAACCCAGCAACTGGGTAACGAGGTACCTCTTGGTAAGACTGTTATCAGAAATTCTGACTTCTGAAAATCCGTAACGACTCCCAAAGATTCACAAATGACAGCCTGGACCAACAGCTTAGCGTGCTTTCCGAGGCACGGAGGAGTCTCGGTATGTTAAGGTGGTCACCCACACCACCGACCTCGGCAAGCGTTGCTTAACCTTGAAGATCGACCCGTGCGGCTGTTATTATTTAGCCACGAGCTTCTCCGGCTTAGCTACATTGATGACGGTCGGAAAAAATGAGATTCTAAGAGTCGATGGACACAAAAAGAATAATTTGTACTGACCCATCTAGCTCGGCAGTCTCTATGTAACAGAGACCGTTGGGCTCCGAGCTGCTGAGGAGCAGGATGTCCGCCGCGACGAACTGGTCGTTCTCCAGCCGGATGACGTCTCCCACCTGAACAGACGCCCACTTCTCCTCCACAAGCTTGCCATTGCGGAGTGTTTTCGCACGCCGGTGGTTCACTTGAGAATCGTTCTGATGACGTTGCTGGAAAAATAATAACGAGGTTGTAGGACCTGCTTTTACAACTACGGAGAGTATTTGAGCTTTAAAAACACTATAGATAGTTGGGGCCTATGCAAACCTACAATAACTGGTCATTGTTAGGTTAGGTTAGGTAAAACAGGTATTCTTCTAACCCTGGGACTTAATTGGTACTAAGTTTAGGACCGTAAGGGAGCGTCAATAAAATGCTGCCGACATTTATCTACCAAGGCTATCTGTTTTTGGCAGAAATTATAACCATGGCCTTAGTCAATTAACAGTTAATTGTAGCAATAAATGAAGAGTCCCAGAGTAGCCGTTGTTTTAGTGATAAGACAAAGTGATAAAGTCGATACAGCACACCAATTTATAGTACTTTCGGACGACTTTCGAAGGAAATTCCTACTTAATTGCTGCACAATTTGTCTGCTCGACATAGTAATTAACGCAATTAATGCTCTTGAATTGTCAAAATGAAAAGGGTTGGCATTATCTGTGTTTTACGCAATTATCCCACAGGTAAGTGAATATACCGACTACAAAAACGATAAAGAACTGATAAACAGCTTATCCTAAGCTCAGACCTAACAAGACCATTTGATGTTATCAAGACATTTCAATCCAAAAATGCATTGAATTCTGTCCACCCGCACACAGGGTATTGTGCCTACGGAAACGACTGATCTAATCTGATTCTAGGGACGATAAATTCCGCTATTTCCGAGAAAAAAGAAACTAGAGCAATCTTGTCTATAACACAATGCGTGAAGTAAGAGCTTTAAGATTTAGCTTCGCATAATACCTCTTTGGCCTAGACTTTAATCGATACACACGTGAACGATCCAGGCTATAAAAAGGTCTGTGCGTGTTACAGCCATTACATTTTGATTCAGATATACATAGCTAGTTCTCTTGTAAAAATAGTGGGTGAGGCCTTAAATAGAGCTGATTTTGACTACAGCAGACGATTAGAAAAGTCCGACCATTATTACGGTTCAACATTATTAGCAGTTGTTTTAGTGATGAACGTGAAGCGAAAGTGTTTCGGAAGTGCGTATTTCTACATGCCGGACATATAACTGTGTCAGAGCTCTTAACTTCGCCCATTAAAAGGTTTATTTGCTCACATTGGTGGGAAAACTACAAAGAATATAAAGGGGCCTATTCATAGACAAGGTCATGATAATATGTGAAGGCCGGTGTTGCTACAACTACAAGAAGTCTTGTTTAATAATTCACGATAATACTAACCTACTTTTATACATAATAATATGAGTTTTAAAGTCAAAAGAAGGAACAAAGTTGTTGGAAAGTTATATGATACCCACACAACTCATACTTTCAAAGTAACAGGACTAACTTTTACTTTGGTTCATCGTAAATTTGTAAATCTCGAAACGACCATTAGTTAGGACTTCTTTGTCAAGAAGTTTTGAACAAATACAATCTACATGGGCGTTGAAAATCATTGTTCCTTATGTATGAGTTTCTTATTGTAGTTATAGATTGCAATGAAAGAAATTTGAAGTTTCATTGTGAACTCACTCACGGCCTAAGTTACTGTACGGTAATGTACATGGCTGCCCTTTTTACACCACTTTTTTAATAATAGAACTCCTACATATAGTACTTAATTTTCAGTATCTATCATCTTGAGGACTGTCAACGAACAGAACGACCTATTTTGTCATTACAAAATTGATTACCAAGGCTAAAAAAATCAAATAATCTTAATTGCTGATAAATCTAGATCGTAAGGGAGCGCTTGTACAAATTAAATCAGACGATGCTCATCATACGTGTATATTGCACGTTTTGCCACGGATCACTAATTACGTCTGCGTCCTTGATCTACAATAGATGACATAATGGGTCAGTGAGCATTAGCAACAGAGTTAGACAAGGACAGCACATGTACGAACTGTCTGTTTGATCATTTCATTACTCCTACATGCGCTCATTAACACTAGCATGTTTCCTGATGGCGGATTCTTAGATGAAGTACGTGTTTTTTTAGACAAATATTGGACTTGAGATTGTTACCAACTCAATGTTCAACAATAGTTCAGCTTTGCTTTAAACTTGAACAAGAGGCAGTGTTCTCTTTAACCCAATTTAATTTTAGCCTTTGTCCTTATGAGAGGGCGGGCTGTAAATCAGCGTTGACCAGCGTTGTGGATTTGCTGCGCCCTGCTCTGCTTAATAGTTGCTGAGCCCGCTCCTTTTGCCACCCTGAATATTTTATAAGCAATCTTATTTTGTTCATAATATTATGACTGTAGTGTTGGCAATAAATGTTTCTTTCTTCTTATGAGACAAATTGATATGGATGGAACTTCATATTACAAGAGCTTTTGCCAGATTTCTAGTTGTTATATCTTATTTATTCTTTGACGCTAATTTGGAAGAAAAGGGGGAAACAAAGACGGCATTGCTTATTATTCAGTCTGCGCAACGGCAAAACACAGTAATTTCATTGGCAATTGTTAAGTGCCAGACGACGAAGGCACGCTTTTGAAACTCAATCAGCTCCATTAAATATCCTGTTTATATTACTGAAAATTCTTCCTTCCCTAAAATTCTTTACCAAAGATAAAATAATACAATATGAAATAGGACATTTAGTACACATCCGGATTGTTATTTTAACGAGGCAAATGACGCAGCGGCCCGAGTTCGATTACCGCATCGGGACATAAAGCTGGTCTACCAGATGTTTGCTCCGGTACGAGCATTGACTATTAAACCGTACAGGTACAACATTATTTATATCTAGATCATAAAAGGTCTGAGGTAGGTGTGGTGGAAGTAACAAGTGAAAAAGTTTTGTCGATGTCGGCTATAGCCTTGAACAAATTCGGCTAGTATTCGGCTAGTCCTTATTAGGTTTTCCTGTTGTAAAAAAACTTCAGCAATGGATTCGCAATTAAAGATACGATGAGACCTAATTCTATGAAACACATTGTCCACGTCTGCCTTACACAGCTGACATCCAATAAGGCGCAGCGGTGATAATGGATTCTAAGTATCGGCCGGCCCGTAGATATTATATTAGAATTTTATTGATTGATTTGTTTTGTTGCCACTCCACCTTAAGTGTCTGTCCCATCGGTCTACTGGAGGAGTGTTTTGTTTATTATGTGTGTTATCTAGACTTACAAAGTCGTCGTACGCGTCCTTGACGGCCGTGAGTGCGAGTACGCCTATGAGTGGTATCGCGGTGGTGATGGGGGTGAGCGACGAGATGGCCGGGATCAGCTGCAGCACCAACAGGCACAAGAAGTAGAAGTTCGCCAGCCGCTGGAACTGCTCCAACAGATTCAGCGGCAGGAACGTTACGATCGAATACTTCGATGTCTTGATGAAGTTGCTCTGTAACAAAAATAGTAACTGTTGGTTGCGTGTCATGAAATCCAGCAAAGATCAAACGCTTATCGACACATGTGCGTACTCTGTAAAGCTATGATAGTCTCAGTCTCATTTGTGATTTTATGAAATATTCTCGTATATTAGATATTTCTTATTAGGCTTCCGAAAATACAGTCGCTAATGATATACAACATAAAAAAGACAAAAACACTAAGCTTGATTAGCTTATAGCTTAGCTGCCAGATAGTACTAATATCTACTCCTAACACGCTAATCATTTTATGGTCGATGAGTAACAGGAAGACAGTTTACTGCTCGCGATATTTTGTGAATGGGCCGGAAATCAGGACACTGATTAGAATTCATTCAGCTGATATAATTAGCAATTACATCTTATCAGAGTATGATTTCATGTTGTTCACACATCCCGACCTACACTTCATTAGACACAGGCCGCGCGAAATCTTTGTTTACGTCATTTGCAGAATATGCTAGAATGACTCATGGAGTATTGTTGAAATTATGTCCAAAGTAGACTCCGAATTTTCGATCATAGTACTCTCCTTTGTAAGGAGGTTAACGATTGTTATAATATTGCTCTAAAATTATATTCTCTGTTTTTAGACCACCCGATTTATGTTTCGAGTATTATTATCATCCAACTCAGAATTAAAGAATTCAGAAAAAACATTTCTTTATCTGTAATTAGAATAGTGTCAAACGTTGCTTGCATAAGAAGGCCAAAACATAAACGAAAATCATTGTGAAAAATGTAGTTTCATTTCCATAGAATATTTTTACAAACAAATGGATTTATCTAATTCTTTCTATATGCTATTTTTACAACCTTGATTAATTTAAACGGAAACTAAATAGTCCACAATCTGACACTGAATGATAACGTGCAATTTTTCAGCACTGTTGACTGACGGTATCAAATTGCGGTATTTTTTCAACTTCAATTCGAAATTTATAATTAAAGATGAAACGTAATTGTACGAGGTTTAATGCCACCGCCATTCTTCCCTCTTACCAAGCTCATGTTTTTATATTCTCTATGCTCATGCTTCAGTAATCGTAACATAGGCTAGAGGGCTTAGTGCGAGTTTTTTAACGTATGTACTCGATCGCGTTACTAAATGTTAGATTTGTCAAATAGTATGTAAAAAATAAAGGTTTCCGTTATTATCACCAGACGGCACTTATTAAGTTTCAATATAAATTGACGTTCAGGCTGGATCGAGAACGTTAAAACACTCTCAATAAGGTCACAGTTGGTTATGCCAAGCTTGAGATGTTGCAGTATCATCCAATTTATCAGTGGTCTTTAACTGCACTGGGATAGTTTGCTTTAACAGCATAGACAACAAATTTAATAGTTTGACGCAAGATTGACATTCGGTCTTCTGTATTCCGGACCCAGTAAGCCCCAGTTGCCATTTTGTAGTTGATAGCCCACTGCTAGGTTCCCTTGGTACTCCACCTTGTATTTAGCAAAAGCTTTTTAACTTAGATGAAATGAATGTATTGAAAACATAACTTACGGCATAGCGGAACTGCGCGTTGTATTCCCTGTTGTTCGCTTTGATTCTCCGTTCATTCTCTGTAACAATAAACAAACCTCTTTGACGTTGTTCCTACAAACCTACTTACAAACAGAATTATGGATCTAATTGTGTTAATTTATATAAACACTGGTTTAATACTGAATGATTGTTACTCTTTGTCACTCGCGCACGTCTTTGTCTTAGACGAAGTGTGATTCTTCTTAGTTTGCATAGTAAAGGAGCATTCACATCATTATTCTAATATTAGTTCCTGAAGGACATCAACGAAATTCTTTTGTGTGCACGAATGCAAACGAACTGACTTATTTGTACCTCAATGGGCGCAAAAACAATGTCTGCAACCATATCCTCATTAAATTGAATGGTCGCAAAGTACTGCGTGCAAAAAATTATACGAAAAGGCGCTATTACGATATTACGTGCCACTTTAGCGGAAACATGGAAATGTTAAGCCTACTAGTGCCTACATTACAATAAGTTTGCGTTTTAAAGTCACATTGTTATCTTATACATTTTGTCGATGAAAAATAGAAAAGAAACGAGCAGAAGTAACATACCAAAACAGAAAAAGAAGAACAAGAAAAAGAAGAAAAGAAAGTAGGTTCCTAAAAGTATATAATCTACCTGTCTAAAAAGAGAGAGCTAGTTTTCCAAACTCCCGTCTGCAGTCCATCCTGTCGTGTCCCGTAATTGTCTACCACAGAGCAAAGCGACATCCGGAGACCTTAATCCTAGCAAAGTCTAAGCATATTACGGGATTAAGATCGGGCTAGTCTACAGCTACACATCTCTGATGAAATTATCAAACAGACTACATCAGTGCCCTGTACCACATGCAAGGGCGAGAATAAAACCAACACTCACTTATTGTGAAAGGGTACACAAAACCTGACTTCTGGCGCGGAAGAACTTTTACCACTTGATCTAACATTTTTTCATAGTTAGTAGAAAGAGTATCGCACAATTCTGTACTGGGCGCTGTCCAAAGTTTCACTGCTAATAGAAAATTGGAACGCGCCCGTAATCCTCTTATTTACACCATTATTATGCCATTATCGAAATTATTATTTACATATGGACATAATATAGGTAGGTACGTGGGTGATACATTAATTATGGATTCTATTTTATCATATTAAAAAGATGTAGGGTACGATGTTCGTAAAACAGTAAAATTGATGAGTTGTCGATAGGACCGAAAATAACTTTCAATTTATTTTCCTTAAGGTCGCCATAATGACGTCACGTCAAGAAAACTTGGGAAATCCTTCGTAATGGTAAAATTTGACTAATAACGTTGATACTATCACGACGATTATGTTATCGGTTGTAAATGTAATCGTCTTAATCATAAAAGAGAGTGAAAAAACGTAAATACTAAAAATACCCACAGACTGACAGTGTCGAGACAAACCACAAATCGTATCTGCCATCATAACGAGGCTTTCAGCTAACTAAATCAAAATATACGCGACAAAAATCCATGTCATATGCATCTTTACATCAAACAAGGAACATAAGGATGCAAATAAAAAAAAAAAAATATATTTTATTACAAATCAATTATTGAAGGTAAGTAGATAAATATTTCTTTTCAGTTCTCGTGATACAAAGCAGATGACCCAATAATAAAAGTACTTGAATAAAACGAATCATAAACTTAAATGCACACGCTAAAGTCTCTCATGAAAAAGTAATTATAGTACAAGAGAGCCGAATGGCAGCATCTGTAAAAAGAACGTGCCCTGTCGTCTGCTACCAGGATAATTACTTGAACGCCTATTCATGAAGACTACTTTAAATGCTACAGCTGAGTTACTGAATACTCTCTGTAATTGTACTAAATGACGGTTTAAAAAAATGATCACGATTACTCTTCGTAACAAATGTTTCGAGGAGCCAACTTCCCATTAAACAATTGAGAGGTCATTGCGAAATGCTCCAAACAAAGAGAAACTCCTACATACAGTTTCAATATTCTTTGCCAAAAAGATAACGTTCAAAAACACGGTGCAAAAGGCGATAAAATTTAATGGTCTCTTAAGAATAAGATTGGATTAATTTCCCGCTCCACCGACTAGTAATTAACAATTGATCATGTTCCTGTTTCATACAAAATCTATTTGTCGAAGGATGTTGCTTCGTAGCTATAAAGTAACTTCCACAGCAATAACTTCATTACGGGAGTTGAATGTTTCTGTATATCGGCAATAGCGGATGTAGCTTCATGTACATAGATAGCTGTTGATCTGTTCATCGTGGTAGTGGTTACGAGTGCGTCTCGACGGGCGCCGAGGGGACGGCGATCGATCTCCTCCCAGTTTACGACTAATAACATTTTCAGGGGCATCCTCTCCACACACCCTTAGTGAGTCACATTGCAATGCAAGGCAAAAACGCTGCTAACACGTTTTATGTCTAGTTTACTACACGAGACAAAGACCTTGCCTTAATTTCATCAGGTGCGTTTTCAATTTCAGCTGACTGTAACGAATTCAGATATTTATCTGGACAAAGTATGTTCCGAATAACAATACCTCAAAATATTTGACTGAAGTATTACAGCACACATGCACGTTTATTTACAGACGTATATCGAAATAGATGAAAAATATATTAGCATACCCCTACCAATTATTAAATTATTCGGGAAATTCTCAAGATTCCACAGTTTAACTGCTCTCATGTCAGAATGTACAATGTTTTCGTGCATTTTTTTTTTTAAGAAATCAAGGGCGGTACCGCCGATTTTGAAGGACAAAGTGAATAAATTAAATAACTTGCAACAAAGTGGCGTAAATGTCACTGACAACAAATAACGCAGTGGATGTAAATTTTGAACGGAATTGAAGTCAAACTTGATGAATTGCGCACATTTTTATATGAAGCTTCGAAGGCACATCGGGAAGAAGAGAAGGTACATCTTCAAAAAAACTCCAAAGTGATTGAAAATAGATTTCCGAGGCTCTTTGAACTCTTTTGCTTCTTTTCACCATAGCAACGGGTTCATTAAATTCTTCAGTTCCGGAACAAATGAAACAGCCATGATAGATTAAACTATCGTGAAAATAGGCTCGATTAGTTATTATTAGTTATGGATCAACACGCAGAAAGCTTTTATAAGAAACCAGTGTTTTGAAAACTCTTTAGAATAATAATAAGTTTTGATGAGCTTACACCTGAACTTACGTTTGGATATGCCAGTGGCAAATTTAATAAATCCCATCCAAATTCAATGAATTCCAATATATCCGTGTCTTATTAAGAAAAAATAGTTTACAGTTTCTCGCGATATTTTACAATCTTACGGCGTTTGCAATTTTCCGGTGACAGATTTATCATACTTATATATCTATACACACCCATATCGTCCGACTGTGTGACAAGCAAAAAGGAAGCCCAGTAGCCTAAAGATGGACAAGCTAAGTGCGGAGAAACTAGAAGTAGGATAAGATGGGACTCGAACAAGCCACAGACTGTAGTAGATGGAGATCTATCATTCACAAAATAAAGACAATGAATGACGATCTTCAACGGTGAGGGACCAACAAAGGAAGTTCATAATTATATAGATAGCATTCATAGATGACTGGGTAAGCCTCGATGACAGCATAACTTTAAAGTCTGTAATGGAATGTCTTAAAACAAATGAAAACATTTTCAAGCAAATGACTCAACATGATAATTTTCAGCTGTTATTCCGCCTACATCACACTTATAATCCAGTGATTACTCTGGTCTGGTCTCATCCAGGTCTAACTTCCAATTTCGAGTGATGTCATTGACCCATCTGGCCTTCATCGACTGGTAGTTTGTCTATGGCTCTGTGTTATGCAAATATTCATTGTATATTGAATGAGTTGTCTAGTGTGGTTTCATCGAGGTATTCGAGGAGGGATTGGCTTATTGAAGCAATGCACTGCAAACATTGTTTCAATAATATCGACTAATGACACCTAATATTATTATTATAATTTTTTTTTTTTTAATTAAAATCATTTTATTACTCGTGTCTTCGAAATATCTCAAAAGGTGTCCTTATTGATTAATTATTTCATTTAATAATAATATTTTGCGTGATAGTCTGAAGTAATAAGGTATAGAAATTCTAATCTACAATAACAAATTAACGTAAAACATGGTAATAGAGGATCCAGACAATAACTAAATAAATATTTTCGAAAACAAAGTGCTGTCATGAATGAAAGAAAATGGTGATCTGTTTTACCGCATGACATGAATCGGAGAAGATAGGTTAACAAACTAACAACACTATATATCCGAAACAATACTTTAGTGCAACGGCAGCAATAATCTAATTACGTGCTAGGGATTTGCACGCATTATGGATACCAAGCCCAGTAGAATAAAAAACCATCATGAGCGAACAGGTAGTTACGCTATTCAAGTATTGATTATCAGGAAAAGATGTAATCTTATCTTTTTTAGCTTTCGTGAAGTACGGAAGTTGACACATTGGCGAAAGAATTGCATCCTAATTAAATTTAGTGAAGTGAAAGATTAGCGAGTAATCGATAACAACAGCGCGGGGTCATACGCGAAGCGCTGGAGCGCCGTCTCACCCCGGCCGTTGACCGTACGGGGGCGCGCCGACACCGACACCGACCTTGTCCACTCCACTATGCACATCTTCTCTATTCCTGAAATATTCATCATCATTTCGGGGGAAGTCGCTCTGCCATTCATAGCGAGCCGGCCAAAACGAAAACATGTCGGCGGCGCCTGACGAGAATGGCAAGACGTTACGCAAACAGCATCGGCGTCGCATGCACGCTCCAAAGCACGTACGATACACGATGACGCAGGACTTTACCGGCGTCGATCCGAACGAAATGAAAATTCAATAAGAGATTTCCTATCAGCACGATCTTAACGTCAGCGACTAATCAATAGATACCGACCGCAGGAGACGAAGGTTCGGAAGCGATGATTGTGCCGGTTGCGACGGTGAGACGGGGCGGGCTGGTCGCGGCGCACCAGCTTGCCCAGCAGCTCGAGGAGCGACAGGCGCAAGGGGCGCGGGACAGGGCGCGCCTCGCCGCCGTCCGCACCCAGCACCTCCAGCTCCACGGCCTCGGAGCGCGCGCACATTCGCGCCGCTACCGCCGCCCCATGTCGCGCGCCGCCACGCGCGGCCACCCCGCCGGCTGGCCCGCGAGCCCGCTCCGGACCTGACACGCCGCGCGCTCCGCTCGCGACACAAGCCCGCACGCGCGCTCTGACCCGTCGCAGGGCCGAGACTCGTGTGCCGTACACACTAGCGCCGCCCGCCCGGCGCGCGCATCCCGCGACGATACTGATTATGGCGCCGCCCCGGTGTTGCCATCTCCTCTCTCACTGTTTACTCCTAATAAAACTGATAATTCGGGGGAAACCAACATCCTTAGTGTTGTGAGCTTTGTGGGAAAAACTCAAATTTTAACGACACCACTTTACAATTTAACTGAATCAGTTTTTGTCTGTGTGTTTGCAGCCTGCTGAACAGTCAGAGAGAAAGCAACGATTTCATTTGATATTTAACTGAAGTTTTTGACACCGGCTGGTTAAAAAACTAAACTAGACATAAACAGTAAGAGTCTGACACTCCCTTCCGCTCCGCCCAGAGCGGAAATAGTCGTTTGATGATTTTTTGATACACAGCATAATGAAACTGGTTCCTTTAAGATGAAGAAAAAGAAAATATTTGTGACAATGGACAGTCTTGTTTCGAAACTCAGAGACGAATGAAAGTAAGTTAAGAATGTTGCTCTGGCACTGCAACATATTTTTAACTTAACGAAGCGACGACGCGACGGTACAAAACACTCAGAAACAAGAGAATAAAACAAGAGGTTATTCCACGAGATAATGCGAACAAATAAGTGGAGCATCATTGTTTCAAGGAGAAATAAGAACAGTCAATAAGTACAGTCCCAGATAAAAAGATTTGATGACAGTTATAATAAGAAAACCACTGAGCGAGGTTTTAAACAATTTCGGTCGGGAATAGACAGAAAAATCAGACAGAAACCGTAAAAGCATTCTCTCAAACAAAGGATAGTGTTTCATATAAGATTATGTTTATCTATGACACGTTGTACCAAATACCTCTAAAAAGAACATGAAATCAGTCTAAAATCGTACTATGTGACAAAAGAGACCGAAGCAGCAGCTGGTGTGTCGAAAATGTATACAACGTCCAACGTCCATAATAATAAAGTAATGTATGACATAAATAAATATTCGTTCATCGTGTCTCGTCTAGAGTAAAGATAATATTAACACGGATTGTTATCCGAGGGAGTTGTGTCAGCGAAGAAATAAGAAAATTTTAATTTCAATCTTCAGACAGCGTAGCCCTCGTTGAAATTAGTTTGATTTTTTTTCGCTAAATCAACGGGCAACTTAGATATAAAAGAAAGTCCAGAAAAGCTTTCATCTAACTCGCTCACGGCCGGTCTCAATAACGTATCTACCTTTAACCAACATACAAATTAGCTACCAACAGTATCTAAAACGTTATATTTGCCTTTCAAACATGACGTTTCAGCTTCTGTAAGTAGCTAATTTAGCAGTTGGTTAAAGGTAGATACGTTATTGAAGCCGGCCATTAGCTGCACTTGGTTTGCTTTTGTGGAAAAACATTGTTTTACAACTTTAGCTTCGCTCGCTCGAACAGCCCATCTAGATAAGCCAGCCTAAGGTCCGTGTCTTCAGCTTGCTTTCCACCTACTTTGTGCGAGGAATTTTGGATTTAAAAAACTTTTTTCAATATTGAGCACGTTTTGTTTTTTTTAACTCGTAATACTATGTACGAGTCAAGCAAGTAGCATGACGTCCACCATCTTAGGTATTTATGGTTAATCCACTTCACAGGACACTTAAGAACGCTTTCAAATGTGAGAGGTTTAACAAAACGGTCCCAAGTAACTCTGAGATTCATAACAGGGAAGTATTTGAATTATGTTTAGTTGGCAGAATTTCAAAGAGGAGAGCCCCTTGCGGTGGGGAACAATAGCGTACAATGGTGACTGGACATGACTTTATCTGGTAACTCCAACTTGAATACTTCCGCCCTAGAGTGAATTTATTCCTCATGACGGCCACAAAAAATCTTCTTGAGGTTTTGCAAGACCTAAAGTTCCTTGCAACATAAAATGTGTCCAACTTTGACCTTTAAAGAATTCCTCAGAGGGCCTAGCTCTAGACTAATTTTACTTAGAGCACACACCGGTAATCCCAGCGGTTGAGGTTTTAGGTCATCGCTAAGGAATATAATACTATGAAAACATATGGTTATGCTAAATTTACATAGCGTGGTCGAGCAGTTCGCTGGGCGTCAGGGGACGCGTCACTGCCGATGTTTATACATACATACATATAAAACTATGAAATCGCATTAGCGGACATTACTTTTGCTTCGACTTTCAATACAAGCTATCGATGACTTTGTCCGTTGTAGGCTCGTAGCACCTGAAGTTTGCATGTAGATAATATAATTTTTGTTATTTCAAACTGATTGCTAATCAAAGTGATTTACAACATTAGCACTACATCGTTTCTTTTTAATCTTCTGAAAAGGCAAGGAGTACGTTATTGTTAATTCATACCTATTCAAAGTTGCGTTTTTATGGGGTTAACGTACGAATACATAATGTATGTTGGTTTGTAAATGTCACGAGTGTTTTCTTCGCGTCGACTTATAATGTGTCATTATTACTCAGAACTCAGGTAACTGGTGTGTAGCTTTTATTGTGCTTCCAAAGATAATAAACATATGGAAAATATCATAATAATCCCATACTCGGGTAACCTACGTAGCACTGTTACGCAAACAAACACCTAGACTAGGAATCAGTAACGAAGGCAATTCAAACATTTGTAGTAGGTGCGCGGAAAATAACAACCGAGTGAACAGTAGAGGAGCAAGGTATGAAGTTCCATTGACGAAATGGGAAGGTCCTCCAACTTGACATGATATTATGTACCTGGTATTCCTACAACCTTACATCCCTCTTAAAGACACAATACCTACTGCAAGAATGACGATGTGGATATGAGGCTGTCCAGCCTCGTACGCACTAGGGCGTACGCAGGCTGAATTAGTGATTGCGGAGATCTGTACTCAGCTCGGGAAACATAATGTTTACAAGCCGATCGTGATTTGTCCGACTGTCATTCGCGCAACTCGTATGGGGTGCACCAAAACACCGAATGAGGAATCACTTCATATTAAAGGAGGTAGATTTAAGCTTGTACACAAAAAGAGAATTACGAAGCCTCAACTCAGAATACCAGGTTAAAATTTTGCGTTAAAATAATAAACCGATGAAACGACAAATACGGAATGTGTATCGTGGACATCGTGGTCATCTTTGTTACGTTCATCGTAATATTATCTTCTACAAAACAAAACTAACATTGCGCAGTTCTCTCACAGCGCACTTGTCAAAAACTAAACGTTATCAGAATTTTATTTGACGAAACAACTTTTTACAAAAAAATACAACCGACTTCCAAATAAAAAGTACGACAAATACTTGAATGTCGGCGGTGTTTTTGGTTGTTTCTTCGTATTTCAACACTGACTTCCCAAATTAAAGTTATTTTATGCTTAGTAGTTTTTTTTTGAAGATATTCATTTAATAAAAAAGTTTTTCACTTTTTAGTGGTTCCTATACCTAACACCACCACTGGAAAGTCAAAGGAAAGCAAAATACTTAAGTATTTTTGTTTACTTGGATGACATATTTTTTTCCAGCTATTTAATTTTAAATCCAAACTACTGAACCGATTTTGATAAAATTTATATGGGACCAATCGGAAAGTATATCCTTTCACATAAAAAAAACAATTTTTCAAATCGGTTCATAAATGACGGAGTTATGAGGTAACAAACATAAACGAATTGATAACCTCTTCCTTTTTTTGAAATCGGTTTAAAATAAGAATAGTTTCTGTTCGGCATCTTAAGTGGGTTCACTTAAAATGAGAGTGATTTATTAATACGAGCCTATGTATGTTGTATGCAGGAATTCAGCGTGTGCAGGTCTTATCTCTTTTGGAATAGTCAAGAGTCTGCGGACCATAAGAGGCAAAAAATAAAAGAGTGTAGTATGTGTGTTTAAATAATGTACCGAAAAACCCATTCATTTGAAAATGAAGAAGCAAGATAAGAGATTAAAAATAAAATACATTGAAAATACTAAATTAACTACAAAACATAGGTATGTACAATTTATAAAGGGTATTCGATAGAATACTCTTTTATTTATTTTTATCTATCTACCTGTAAAACAGATTTCTACATGATTTATGGCTGATTTTTCAATAGTTACATAATTTATGAGAAGAATACATAATATTGCTCCTGTTTGAAATCTTTGCATAGTAAGTATAAAACGTCGCTTTAACCGGCTGTACGCTTATATCTTTTAATTAAACTACGCAACGGATGTTAATGCAGTTTTCAATTCATCAATAGACAAGAGTGATTCAAGAGGAAGGTTTATACGTATAATTCGTCCCGAAATTCTTACGGGAACATAAAAAATTGGCATATGCGAGTACAAAGTCGCGGGTAACAGCTAGTATGTAATATACAAAAGCTGTCAAATCCAAATTTTATTCCTCAGGTATAAATAATCTGACTGATGATACTGAAAAATCTACCACTTTGGATTTATTTTTGTATGGACGTTCTGTTTATCGCCATCGCACCATATTTTTTAAAGTTAATGGACCTCTGCAATGCAGATATTTTTACTAAACAACTACATAGTAAAATTCAGAGGCTAAGCCCTCTGAATTTTACTAGGTAGTACTTGCGAGTATTTTAACGTACTCGATCGCGTTACCAAACGTTCGCTTTGTTAAATTGTATGTAAAAAAAAGGTTTTATGGTTGATTTGTTATTGTCACCGGATGGCGCATTCAGTTTCAATACAAATTGACGTTTACGCTAACGCTATCAAGAACATCAAAAGACTCTCACTAAGGCCACAGAATGATGGCACCATTTTTATTTCTTAAAAACGAGTTGAATTGCAGATAGAATAAATAGATAATTAAATATACTTTCATATTTTTTAAGTAATAAACCATAATCACATGTTCTGTTCTTGTGTATTACACAAAAAATATATTACGAACCTACTTATTACGGCTGTAATTGTATGTTAAAGTGATGTATCGATTTGCCACATAAGAATCACAATGCATAATTACTTTCCATCACAAATCGAGTAACATGGTAAAACGAAGGACGGTATAATGATCACCTACGGTGGGGTAATGACAATGTACGGTCAGTGTCGTGCATGACGTGCAATTATAAGTTCAATATCATAAGTGATCGATATTCCACCCGTAAGTGAAGGTAACGAGAAAGTGGAACAGAAATTAAAGCAATTAATGACCCAAGTTCAGGGGGACAATTAGAATACTCGTAGTTCAGAGTGCTTGGTCAATTCTACGTATTGTGACTAAGTGAGGTAATTTGAAAAGTTGAAAAGTTTTCAGTCACACTGTATTCACTGTATTAAAAACTTCTGAAATGTACAAAAGTTTATCGAATACTAAGGAATCACAGATTAAGAAATACATAATCTAGTAGAGTGGTTCTTTACAAAAGTTACCTACAGACAATATTCCTCTTTATTTCGTCGCGCATTCGAATAACTTAGGTAGTGCTTTCTTTCAGTTTTCACTTCCGTAACTTGTGTTTACACGGTCGTGACCAGATTTTCACAAGCTTGTATTCATATCCAGTGTTATAAGCTTGCCGCTCGGTTGCAATAAATTTCATTCCACGCAAATGAAAATGTAATTGAAATGATGTTTCGTGCAAATAAAAAGTCATGAATGAATCATGTGTACTGCTGACTGACTCAGACCACATGGGTACCGCTGAAAGCTCCGTTGATATCATAAAGAACATGAATGAAACAAACATTAAATCAGATAAATATGAGGTAATATTATGCGATTTTAAAAGTTTCGTACAAAAGCCGAATTTGCTGAAAAATAACAAAATCTAAATTGTGGAAAGTCAACTGACGAACAAGCCTTTATCATAGCTTACTGCTGATGGAGGTACGTTTGCTACTACAGCTACAGCTATCCTTGAAGAATATTCCGTCTAAGACATACGCGTGTAGAGTACATGAAACAGCAAGAGTGACCTTAGGGACAGGTGTACAGTGGGCGGGAAGGCACTCACCTTGGCCATGTGTTCTCGCCGAGGACTTTCCCATGTCGGCCGCACCATCGACACACATATACACTCACACTTGCGCGCGACACTTAAACACTCTGTGCGTACTTATACTTAGGTCGGTATAAAAGAGGCGTACAAAAAGTTAGACGTTATATTATCGAAGGACACTTGAGGGTTAAGCTAGGTCTCCTACGGAGAAGTAGGTGGTAGGGAGGCGTCGAGGGCGGAGGGCCGCGCGGCGCGATCGGCATTCTGTGCACCGCCAGAGCACTTCGTCTTCCTGAAACAAACACAAAGGATATGTCAGTAAATGGCTCTATCACAGATGTTTGGACATAAGTGACAAATCTGGATGGATGGATAATCAATGCTTCGTCGCCTTTGAGACGACGATTTCCTGTAAGCACAGTAGCTATCATAGAAATATAAAAAACTATATCTATGGTAGCTATGCTTATGTGACAGGCCGTTACAATATCAAATACTCTACATCCATATTTTGCCACACAAGATACAGGGCTAGTCAGATTACCCCTTAATGCCCAAACTACGCGAGGCTCGTTTTCAAACAAATATAGAAAAATTGTGCCAGTAACCAGGTCACTGTGGCCTCATCCTCAATCCTGAATTTTGTAGTTTTCTAAGTCAGGTTTTATAATAATAGATGTGTGGATTGTCAACGTATTTATTTTCCCCTATTTCTCTTAAACGCCTTGTGTTCTTTTATCGCTCTTATCGCAGGTATTCTGGAAGAGATTTCTATGGTAATCCTTTGTACCTATTTTCTAGTCCTTCGTCTTGTCTATTTATTATGTGTATACATGAACTGTTAATCAAACAGATTGTTGATTGTTGCTTGCTATCTTAGAAACGACGGAACGCATTAGTGTTCTCTACCCATTACCACACTAACTAACATATCTGCTTCGCGGACAGTGAAGATTTTAACTTACTAAGCTAAATGTCAGCGTAAGACTTTCGTCGTCTCGTTGACCTACCATCGCGGCGAATACTATCAAGGCGAATTATACATACGGCATCGTCCGCTTGCACACTGGTGCCGTTGACATTTGTATAATCATAATCATGGTTTGCTTTGTTGGACACCAAATGTACCATATTCTTTATTTCCACGATTTTTATAAATCGCACAATATTTTATTTAGGCTTCATTTCTGAAATGGTTATTAATGAAATTCTACGATAAATGTAGTCAATGTCAGTTCATTTTCCCCATTTTAGTTATATGTATATGTACATTTATGTCCCACAAAAGTTTTATTTTTAGTAGGCACTGGATACAACTTAATTAAATCATCATTGTGGTTTGTGGTTAAAACACCTACGTCATGCTGATGAATAGCCACTTATGAATTTGGATTCTGAGCTCTTAGGTCTTCTCAATACAATATTGAAATTTATTGGACGCCTCGTTCTTTCGGACCGTTCTTGATCTTTCTACTCGGGAGTTATTAGTTGGCATATTTTTTAATTAATCGATCACGTATAATGTTATATCAATTACAGGTATTAAGTTTAAGGATTTCTTAGACTGATTCACTTTTTAACTACTACTAACACTTATGTTGGTAGTAGTTAAAAAATGAATGAACAAGTTTTTTAAGTCTGATATTGGTACTCACAATTAAATTCTTTGTGATTTCCAAAACAGAAAGGAAAAAAATATTATTTGTCACAGAGCAGAGGAGCTGAACTTGGTAACCCAGAAATCTTAAATTATAGTTTTAGTAAATAGTAGGCACTTAAAAACAGAAAGTAGTGTACTAACGGATACTAACTGATATTTCAATGGTACTAACAGACAATATTATTACTATTTAAATTCCTGACTGTAGACTGTTTATGTCTTCTATTAAATTGTATATCTTATACCGTCCTGTTATTTGACGTGCCTTATGTTGTTAAAAATATCCTATCATATTTACTAATACCTCGAGTTAGGCCGCAGGCCTGAAGCGACTACCGGTCCGGCTCGAAGATCCACTTTAATGTACGTATTAACATTGCAGTGGCCCTTCGAGCCGGATCTTATATTTTGCTCCCTAATAGTATAAGAACGCGGCAAAACTAAGTCCCGTAGCAAGTGTAACATCACTGTCAATATCTAGTTTTAGAAGTGATTCTAGACTTTAAGTTTAACACAAAACGCCTAAAGTTAAGCGTGTAAACATTTCAATCCCGCCCACAAGCAACAAGTTCACGACATTTAGAGATGAATAACTTCGAATTACAATAATGATAGTATTACACCTACACTATCTGTTGTTTCATAAGGCTATGTTATTAGCAACTTGGGGTAAACAATTGGTATAGATTATATCAATACATTTAATGAAACCAGTCATGACATAGTCACTAATTTGTTCTCATGTTGGATTGTACAGAATCGCAAGCTTTATTTATGTCTGAAATCGTCATGTTTAAGGAGTTATTCCATGCTACGGTTAATCGCATAACAGTTTTAATCAGATTAAGATTCTACTGTTTTAGTAACGCAACTGGACCCTTGGGCCTTTTCCATTCAGCCATGCACTACAGTCAGTAGAGCAACCGGATCGGAAATCACCAATATTTACGTAATACGATAAAAGGTTCTATTGTTTAAATGAATTATTAGTTGTAAAACAACGTGTTTGTTTTTCACAATTATCGCTCACGCGACTTATTGTTCTGAACAGGGAATCCCCTTTAGTAGCTAGTTGGCAAAATAATGTTCCTAAGAATTAAAGTATCCTATAACAGTTTCATTTTAGTACTCGTCAGCAGTGCATTTTGCATACTTACGGTTGCAAACAATTACAGGCAAATTCCAACAACGCTAAACGGTTTGCAACAGAGACAATGAGTAATTGAGTACTTAGATAATCCATAATTACATTTTAATGATAAGAAACTCCTTATCATAAGAGTTCGACATGTGCTTGACCAGTATTCTTTAAGTACTTAAGCCCTACTTATAGTACGCATTGATGCCTAGACTGTAGTTTTAAATGTCATATTTCATTTAACTTTCATATAAACCATGATGTTTTTCGTCCTAGAGACAGACCGACAACCAGTGCTAATGATGTGGCAATTAAAGTTTATTGGGAGAATTGAGATGCGCCGCTTGAAATAGTCACGTGTCATCATCATCTTTTATCAACGAAGGACTAGTACAGATTCAATGAACAATCGTTTGAAGAATAGTTGTGTCAAACTGACAACTGGTGAACAAGGTCGAGATGACGATTGGGTTTTTAGGCTTAATTGATTTCGATAGTGCTCATTGATTTCAATTGAATTTAGTGAGCAAATGACTGCACATCAAATCAGGAGATGAATCTACTTGGCTGTCAATGACATAATCATAGAAACCAACGATTCAGCTTAAGAATGTTAGTGAAAACCTTACACTATATAGATATAAAGGTGAAATGGTAATCTAAGTAATTACATAAGGTGAATGCTGTCTGCCGTCGACACTCTTACCAACTACCACAGAAAAGTATCTTATAATGTAGTAGCCTTGATCTCTGTAGAAGCATACGAATTACGAACATTTTGGTAAACCAGTTACAGCGTTGCATAATTTTGCAACATATAACATCTGTCCCAAAAGAGCAGATTTGGTATTTAAAGTGAAGGACACGCATATTTCATCTAGCCAATCTACTGTGTAGGCAAATAAACGGAACGAATATACCTAATTAAGGTATAAGGAAAAGCACATAAACCTTATCGCTGTTAACAGGATATGATCTTCCTGCATTAAAACCACTAACCAGGATTTTTGCAAAACACCCGCATCTAAATGGCAATTGGGAAATAATGTTGCATATTTTAATAATAATATACATTGGTCACATAATTTTAGTTTTGTCCTTCCTTTGCATTTATTTGTTATTGTCAGGGGTCCTATAGAAGCTTACAGAAGATTACTGCATTAACAGTTTGCTAAAAGATGGCAAAAACATCCAAGTGGCCCCACCATTGGATGTTTTTGCCATCTGACTGCACATTTTTAATTCTCCGACTAAATCTTTTCTAGGTTACTGAATGTCTATCTACATCTAAACAACTTAATTATGTGTATTATTTATTACGTGATGAAGCCCACTTACAGTTTACAAAACTACGGGGCCCATATGTGGCGGTGACATCATGACATGTTAAACCTTGACTAGAGTACTCGCACGGTGATTTTATTAGATGGCACATTAGTAACGATCCTTCTTTATGACATTGAATATAAATGATTCCTGACACTGATAATATTAATGTCAGGTCAGAGAGGAGCAGGTACGTCGTCCTCCTAAACTATCAAGTACGAAGTGATAATTATTGGAATCTTGAGTATTATTTTACCTGCCTAAATAAATAACTGTCATTCCTATGTACTGTCCAACTGCGCGTTTGTATACTGGATGTTTTGAGAGACCCTTCTACTTCTTGGATCTACCCACACCTTGCTTGGTTAAATACTACATTCATACACTCTAAAAATGATTATTATTCAGGTCAACTAGCCATAAAACATATTTTCGAGCATATTTCTTCCGAGACAGAAAATCTGTAGAGCTGAGATAGCTGCTATCACAAAGAATAAAAAAACGCTTGTTAATCTGGACCATAGTAAGGAAACTTTCTGTTCTCAAGATAACGTAACATATGATTCAGGCAGTGAGTCAGTCTGCTCTTTGCAATTATTATAAGTATTGACTGATAATGATAACTGATTAAACACAGTGACGCTCGTTCAGAATAACTGTGGTAGTTATATTCCAATATAACCGTCAGTTCCATAAAGAAAATTGAGTACATCTAGTGCAGAGTCCACAATACAATAATGGTTTGTTTAGATATTGACGCAAAAGCTTCAGGGTTGATATCGATAGTGATCGTATCGCAATCAGAACATAATATATGCGTGCATAAACCACTTGAATTGCTTTGCGTGAATAAAATTATAGAAGTAAAAACTAGAATGAAGTGTCACTATGGCGCATTTACTGACTAAACTAAGTCATGCGAAAACGATGAAAAAAAAAGTAAAAAATACAAAAGTTTACCTATGATGATGAAAAATATGCCAGCTAACATAGCAGTACCAGTCTAGATTTTAACGAAGGAATGGGTAAAATATTTAAAACTAACACTTTTCCCGCAACTTAGTCCGCGCGGATTTAGTAGGTACTCCACAAACTTTAACGCCCTCTCTTCCCTAAAAATTAAGCACAACGATTTTCATTAATCACCCAGCCATATCTGCAGGATCAGCGCAACTATTCACCCCGTTCACTCCGTCAGGGGTTGATTATGCAAAAATTGTTCTCTATTTCAATTATCCAACTTTTAGTTTGTTCATACCAATTTCCATGTAAATTGAAGCAAGCAATTTTGTCCTCCCCAAAATCTTCATCACCCCTTTTCGCCCCTTTAGGGGTTTATTTTCGGAAAATCTTAACATTTGGTATAGCTATTTTTCTATCGAAATCATTAATGTCGTGTTTCAACTTCATCGGACCAAGCATTAAGATTCTCCCGAGTTCGCTCAAACCGCAACATTTTATTTGAGATGAGTTTGCTCTTGACTCTAGTCTAGGTAGCAGGAAAAGAGTTGCAGAGAGAACAGACCCTGAGGAACTCCGGCATCAATAGCCATGAGGTCTCAATCACCCTGCAATTTAGCGCATAATTCTAGTCAGAGCGGTTGCGCACTGCACCCGATCCGAATCCGTGAAAATACGGATATGTCACCAGAAAATTGAAAACGCTGTAAGATTGTAAAATATCGCTTGAAATTATAAACTATTTTTCTTGATAGACACGGATATATTGTAAACTATTGAATTTGGATGGGATTTATTGTTTACAAAACGTTATTTTTATAATACGTATTTCGAGAAATTATAATATAATAAATATTTATTACAATCTTACGGAGTCTGAAATTTTCCGGTGACTGATATAAAAAAACTCAAGACTGAGTTTGGATATTGCTTGCCGTACGCACTAATCCGATCTCTTATCCTAATCCAAACCCCGCTGTCGAACCGCGCGGATACTTATATCCGATTTTAATCCGAGATAATGCGAGAGGGTTCATACAACCAGTAGATACTACGGCTACTTCGGTTCATCAATATTTTCGACTCGCGGATGACGGAAGTCGGACCTAGTGTGTAGACTACCATACAAATAGTTCTATGACTACATCGGAACGTATTTTCACGGATTCGGATCAGATGCAGTGCGAAACCACTCTTATTCACACTATTTACCTCCTAGAACTACTCTACTCTTTTCTTTTCTTTCTTTAGAACTAATAAGGCGCTTATAATTTCAAAATGTTATCTAAATGTTAACATTCCCTATTGAACCGTCAGCAAGCCCCGCATATTATTTATTTATTGTACTGTAAATATTTATGTTGAGATTTTATAGGGATGGCCAACATTTATGTGTGGAGACAACTCTAATTTCGTGTTTGTAGGTCAAAGGGTTTGGCCCAAGCGACGAAGACTCAGTTAAGGAAAATTGCCTGCGATTTTTCTAGCATTTAAGGGGAACTACTAAATGTAGGTGTTGGTTCCCTGAAAGAATTGTGTTTTGTTTTAATCCAGGAACGGTCTAAAATCCGAACTAACATCCTAATAATACGAGTATTATAAACGCGAAAGTTTGTAAGTATGGATGGATGGATGTTTGTTACTCTTTCACGCAAAAACTACTGAATGGATTTTGATGAAATTTAGCACAGTGGTAGATTATAGTCTGGAATAACACTTAGGATACTTTTTATCCCAGGAATATGTTCCCTTGGGATAATTTTCGACAATCACGCGGGCGGAGTCGCTTGCGGCAACTAGTATTAAATAATGCACAGTTCCACTAGATGTTAATGGGATTATGGCAACCCCCATTACCTTATTTCCTTGTCGTGCCGTAACATTCGAAATGGCAATGACTGGTCGTTTTGGCGATAGCATCCATTCAACCTAGTTATTGATGGGTCCACTACAAATACAATCAGAGCTAACCGGGCATGAGAGAGATAGCATTTTCTTTATCACAACGTATCTGATATTAAATCAATACTCAATACTAACATAATGATGTATATGATGTCAGTTACGTTTCGAGTATGATAGTAACTGGAAGTACATCTTGAATCCATTGTTTTCTAATAAATCTTTATGTTCTATTGAGGTTCATACATACTCAGTTTTTTAGAAGGATTACAGTACAACTGTTTTCCGAATCCTAGAAGGCAAATTATCCATCAAAAATAATATCGCGGTTTGCAACGAGTATTAAAAAAGCTATATAAACATTTTCTTATCTATTTAAAATTGTATCTACATGATCTACTTATTATTAAATTCGGTGTCATTTTGCAGGATACCTACCATAAATCATAGACCAGGAAAATAGAATAGTTTATTTTCCTTAAATCAAGTTACATCTGAAATACACACTCCGGCAGAATTAGAGGAACACAAAAAAAGATGACTTTTTTTAAACTTGTGGTTATTTCGATAGGTGGTCACAATTTTTTTCACATGACATTATGGGTCTTTTTGAGATTTTTCAACCTTCTCACAGAAATTGGATCCTCTTAAGCGTTACTCTGCAATTAAAGCTTCTGATGTTGAGTGTTTTCTAAACTACTATTAGAAAGAGGAAAGATGTGTGTTTGTTATGATTTGGCTCAAATACTACTTAACCAATTTTAAAAATTCTTTCGCCATTAGAAAGCTACATTATTAACTTAAAACAGGCTATATTTTATTTTCGAATAAAATATAGATCCCTACGAAAATTGCAATAATGTAATCCAAAGTAGCAAAATGTTGCCTACTAAATTCATTATTTGGCGCGCATAGTGCGTGATAATTACCTAAATGAGACCGGCATAACGCAAATGGACTGGCCAGACATGAACCCAATAGAACATGTCTGGGACATGACTGGACGAAGGGTCTAGGAATGTTGAGGAGCTCAAATTGGCGCTGGTTCAAGAATGGGATACTTTGCGTTAGGAAATGATTGAAGCTGTCATCAGGAGCATGGGTAGACGTGTTCGAGCCCTTAGCTGAGAAGATCACGTGGAAGCAAAGACACGCTATTAATTATTTTATTTTTTTACTATTTAGGGTTCCAAACATCCGTAAAAAACGGAACACTTATAGGATCACTCGGGTGTCTGTCTGTCCCAGCTGCTTTTTTCCAAATCTACTGGACCGATTCTGTTGAAATGTTTTGAAAAAGGGGTTTTATGGGGGGCAAACTAGAAAACTAAAAAAAAAGGTTTACCGTGTGACGTGTCCTAGGAAAGGAGGTATTGTGAGGGTTTCGAATATATAATTTTCGTAATTTAAAAATAAATGGTTTTGAAGTTATTCAAGAGATTAGATGAAAAATTACCATTCCCCCTTATCTCCGAAACTACTGAGCCTGTTTTGAAAAAAATGCAGATAATAGTTCATTACCTAAAGATAGCACGAAAACCTATAACAAGTTTATAGTGTACCCTTTGCCCAGTTTTTTTTAATTAAATTTAGTTAATTAACAAACAAAACATCAATATTTTTTTATAAAGGCCATTTTTTATTTGTTTAAACAACAAAATGAGGGGTTTATTATGATTTATTTATAAATAACCAAAACAACTAAACCAACAGAATGTTGCTTTAGTTGAAGTTGAAGCTTGAGTTAAACATTTTGTTGTTTTATTTCATAAAATAAACAAATAAACCCAAATGTAGCGAAAATATTAAATGCACATAATTTTAAACGCACGGCTTTCCTACTTTTTACTAAATTTATAATAAACCAAATGAACTAAAAATAATACCTAGATAAAACAACATTATCAATAGACTGATTGAACTTGTTTTGTTACTAACATGTCTACGTTCCATTCCACATTAATTTACAATAAAAATATAATAAGGATTCACCGAATTTATAAATACATAAAATGAATAAAAAATAACCACTTCCGAATCTGTGTGTATAAAATTATGTTTACAAAGCATATCGTAAAGAAATAAAATTTTAAAAAATAGTTAAAATCAATGTAACAAAGCCTACTTCCGCATTTCTTAAAACATGCTGAACTCACATCATAGAAATAGGTTTCGCCCAGACGAATCTCAGACAATCCAATGAGACGCTGAGTCCGCGTTAAACACGTCACATTCACATTACAAAAATAATTTTACGCTTATTAACAGTCTAAAACCATACATTTATAATACTAAAACATTATCAGGCACAGTAGTAAATAGCTATTGAATTATTCGCAACTTTATTTCACTGCTTTATTTTTTAAACAATAATTATATGGTTGGAGCGCTTGCCAAGCGAACGTGTGACTCGGAACGGTGAACGAAACGCACTGTTTTGATAGTGTATTTTAGCGTACGTAACAGCAAACCTCAAGGTGAGTTGGAGCTCCACCAAAGCTCGCCCACGATACGACTTCCATTGAAGGTTTCGTTCCAGTCTACGTCCAATGCTGGCTTTAGTACGGCACGCTTCCACACTACTAAGCCGTTCCCAGCAATCAATTACGTCACCGTGAACATTTCGCTTCCCATATCTACGGTCTGTAGTATACTTTTAAACTTTAAAAGGGAATGTGAATATTAACCAAGATGCAAAAACTTGAAAACCTTAACTTACTTTCTAGTTCAGGTCAAAAATTCGCTATTTGTACTTCAAAAAGGACTTTTTACTAGTCATAAAAAAAAATTAAGTATGTGAGTTGACAGCATGTGAGGTAGTTTCGAGAACTGTAGCGGCGGTTAGAATGCTAACACAAATCAATAAAACGATTATTTCTAGGCGAATCAATTTTCCTTTACTTAAATAGCGCTCACTAACACCGTTTGTACTGGCCATTATGTCGATAGGTCTTGTGCAACGGCACACACGGATGGCTAGACACTGTTACTACTGACGACATAATCAATGCAATATGACAACATTGGCGGTGCGAATTTCACCAGGAATGCAACAACCACTGATCCAAACAGCACACAAATTATTGTTAGTAATAATGAGCGATGATGGTAATTGCAAACAAGGTTTTCAGAACCGAAAGTGTAGCTGTGATTCATGAAAATGATCGCAGAAAAAAACAAATAACCCTGAAGACAGTCTGTTTATTAACAATGATTCACTAGATCTAGAACTAAGATTGTTAACAATATTTGCAGAAAATGGCACGCTTGTGAAAGTGACGCTCCAAGGTCTTAGAAAAATAGAGCGTTAATTCGCAATTTGTAACAATACGCTAAGTTTTAGTTAATGGATTCGCTAAGTGATTCCATCAAAGGGTATTTGTATTCCTCCATTTGGGTAAGACGTATTTCAGGAGTCAATATTATCCGTTTGTGCCCTTATATTAAAGATACCGTGACTACAATAGGTGAATTTTGCCAGGGTTTGATATGATTGAAACTCGGGAGATTTGGTACATATATGGATGATTTTTCTTCAAATAATTATTAAAATCCGTCCAAAAATCGAAAACCTGAACGCTTGTCTAGACTTCCCGTAAATATTATCTCGTCCGTGACTTCATTCGCAGACCATATGCGCAAGAGCATCATCTGAAGAATGTAGAGCCGGTGTACGAGCAAGTTATTTGATGTTTCTATAGCGATGTTAGGCATAACTAATTTGGTCATGCTAGGCGTGATAATTTATAGATCAGTATTTATGGCCCATGAAGGGTAAATCATTGACAGACATCGTTATCGACCTGTAAGCATCGAGGACTACATACAGAAGACCAATGTCTTCTGTGTGAAGTTGGTAAGTAGACTAGTGCCTGAGAAAATTGACTGGCTAGCGCATTGTGTTGTCATCAGCGCACAAAAGAACGGTTCTGTTGACTACGACAACCACAGAATGACGGAACTAGAATGTGGTCTAGTGTTTGGTGAAGGCAAGAACATAAATTCAACTACTATACCTACTGAGTATTTTCGTAAAGAAGTAGGATGTAGTTTAATTCAATATTTTTCGATAAGCTCAAAAATAAATCGGTGAATAATCAGAGATAGCAGTCACGCAGACTTGGCAACAGTCCAATATATAATAGTTTTTGCATCTTCTACTGGACAACGAATTACCACTTAATATGACTGGACACGGACGTTAGCATTCATTGTTGTATGATGAACTCAATTACCTACGCTTTTGTTAATTATATGAAGAGCACACAAGAGTAATAATATAGCACAATACGAGCACACTAAATATAAACGTTAATATACAGAACCAAAAAGTTCTAATGCCCGTTTTGTCGTGTCTATTTTGCATTTGGGCCACTTTAATAAAATAAAAGAAATTGTAAGAAAATTATGTCGGCAGCTCCTAAAGTTGGTGGACCACAAACGGGATGAGTGAACTTCTAATTTCTCAAGTCCCAATTTAGACAATACCTTCGTCTTATATAAACAGGTACGTTCATAATTTTATATGCTATTGTAAACTGTTAATTTTCCAAAGCTAAATGCGAACCTCTAAAGATGACCTCAATGTAGCGTCGTTTATTATTACCGGATTATCAAAGGGTTACAACTTCCGATAAACATTTACGGGAAAATCTAACGAAATACTCCGTAAACACGTCAAACTGAGCGGATATATGGGCCATTATACAACTACCCTATGCGTCAAATTGTATGTAGGTAAGCAAACTACTATATTGTTCAAGCCCATGGAATATATGGAGGTATCGTGCCCGTTAACAAAATGAAATCCCTTCAAATTAGGTCGGACGCGGACGGAGCGAGCAAACAGAGCCACCCCTAAAAACAATACCTTTGACATCGAGCCTTAACAGCAACAAAGAAGAACTAGTTTGCCATAAAACGCTTACGTGTTTCCGCGTTCTACTTTCAGGAACATTTAAGCGTAGTCCCGGCCGTGATTGAGTTAGGCGTGGCATGGCACCCATCATGCGTCTATGCGGTCACTACCAATATAGACTCGTCAGGGTAATCGATTAGCTGATAGGGTTTGATGGGCTCAGCCACGGACTACTAATCAAGTTACATTCTATTATTTAGGTATGATGACAATTAATTAAATTTAGTTAAGTAAAACTATAAACTAAAAGTGTAGTTGAATTCCTCTTTATCTTTTCACGATTCATCGTTGGTAAAGTTATTTAGTTTATGCTGATGTCATTTTTCAGTTCAGAATTGAATTTTTAATAATTTATTGGTATAGGTAACAGCATGTTGTTTCTCAAGAACTTTAAGAACTCTAACCGGTGACTAATCCCATCATTTATGTAGACGGTGTGATTTTATACATATGCTGGCTATCAAGCAGTTATTTATTTCACCATGTCACCCTCACGCTGCTGATTCACACTTTCACTAGAATTCTTATCTTTCCTAATTACAAAACTACATAATTACTAGTTATTTTCCGAATAACTCATATTAAATTAGTTCACACAATAATTAAAATTATGCACGGATAGTTTTAATCAATCACGGCACATTATAAGCGAGGTTATAATTTAATTAAACAAACGTTTTTAGAGTAATTAGAAGCTAAAACATTGTGTTTTTTTTAATTTGGCAAACATGGCGACCGCACCTTCGAAGTAACGGCCTTCAAAGACAATACACCCTTCTTCCGCATTTAGTTTGCGTTTTCGCGAAAAGTTAGCGGAATAATCCATCAACGTTGTTTTCGTCTAAAACAATGGTCACCTGATGGTACACAATAACTTCGTATTTTAGGGATACAAAGAAACTTGGTTGGGGAGTTTCTTGATGATATTGTTTTACATCACGAGGCAGCTGGTCATCATTCATTCATATCAGCGACATTGCTAAACAATTAGCGAAGACGGGTGATCGATAATAATATTACTGATCAAAATACGGGCTGTAAGAATAGTGGTGAATCTACCCGAGAAAGAACTACCACTATGCCAGTATCTACCGCTAAACTATGCAGTGTTTAGAAACACTGTTCAACACTGTGATATAAAGGTTATGGAGCCGGTGTGCAGACAAAGAATTTTGCTCTGCCTCGATGATACAACTACGGCAACGCAGCTTCGTGACAGTGACCACTTTCAGTAGGACTGGCTTTTTTTACCATCCAATAACATTGAATAAAATGAAGAACTCACCTGAAGCCGAATTAGCAACACGTCCTAAAGACTGTGGCCCATTACCGCCATGGTGATTACCTGTTAACAAAAGTAAACCACGTTATCGTTCATTTCACGCATGTACAGTCAACGTCAAAAATAAGTGGACAAATATTTTGACATTAACAAATGAACATATAATTAGGAAGGAATAAATGTTAACCAATTAGCAGTGAATAATCATTATTGATTAACAATTAGTAGTAGGTTTTATGTATTCTCGATCAGCACCGAAATAAATCAGTATGTACATTTTCAGGCACTAGTAGGTAAACAGTCGGGGGTGCGAGTCAATTTTATTGTATCCGGGCACCCGACTCATGGTAACGATAGGAACTGTAGGGTTTTAGGAGCCCGACATAACACTCCGCCTTCCCAGACGGAGTGTATCTGTCACTGGCAAATTGCAAACGGCATAAGATTGTAAAATATCACGTGAAATTGTAAACTACTTTTTCAATTAATCAATATTTATTACAGTCTTGCGAGGTCGGATGACATCCATGAGAATCTCCCCACATAAACACAGGTAAAATTAAATTAAATTTTTGGTACTCTCATGCACGAACAAAATCAGGAAATAAATATAAATTCGGAAATATGTGGTGAAAATTTAATATACTTAAGCAATTTTTCCTGTTAGGTTAGTATTAGAACAGTCAACAAAGCTATTTGGTATGGGTCTTGGTACGGCTCGACGTATTCCCAGCAGGACGTGATAGTGTGACCTATTTGCAACAATTAAGCACCCGAGGAAGCCTAGATGGAACGCCATGGGTTTAAATAAAATCAAATCAATTGTAGATTAAATATAATGTTTCATTAAAACTGCAATTTAAATGTCTTCATTGCTTTTTGAAACGGTAGCTCATTCTTTCAAAAAGCTTTCGACGTTAGGAAAATGTTCTAAAACATGAGAACTAAAAACGGGCTATATAAGTATAATTGCTTCTTAAATTATGTTCCCACTGCTTCATGACTTTCCAGCCATTTTTGTAGGCGTTAGCTAGCTAGATGTACGAGACCAGAGATCTCAGTGCGAATGTTCCAATGTAGGTCAATTTACAATGGAAAAAAGAGGTAGTTTAGGTTTTCCGATATTGTCGCCAGACGGCGCTCATCTAGTTTGCTATATCCGCCCGCTAAAAAAATACAAATAAAATAAAATTATAGTGGATGAAACTGTAAGTGGACTCGTGCATGAAAGGTTCTGTACTATCGTCAGTATTATAATACTGACGATAATACGGAACCTTTCATGCACGAGTCCGACCAGCAGTTGGCCATTTTTAAGAGGGACGAAACAAATCATTTTACTCCGGACTTTTCAGGGCCCACCTTTTTCCACAGAATATGTATTTTGACCTAAATCGTAGAGGATTTATATGTGCGAGCCTAATCGTAACCTCTAGAATCCTGAAAATGGTAATTGCAGTCGAAATTATGATCTTAAGGTTTATAGTTAAAAGAAAGTCTTTAAAACGGTTTATAGTTGTTTGCGGATTTTGTTCGAAAGAATCACCGCGGCCCTGGACCGCAAAGTGCTTTAGAAGGAACACGGATGGGTTTCAGTCATTAAGAGTCTGACACGCCCTTCCGCTTTATCCAGAGCGGAAGGAGTCATTTGATGATTTCCCATCCCTAAAAAAAAAAGAGTTAGGCTCAGTAACTACACAATATTGTGCTCACAAAGTCTATACACCAACCATGTACAGAAAGGAATCCCAGGTAAATATTATAAAATATTAAATTCTAAGAAATGTCACAATGATGAGACAGAACTCTCAAGATTGCACCAAATGTTAACAATTTTATGTTACGTCATTGACGGATTAAATGTCAACATTACATTATCCGCTTTAATACTAATGATCACAAGTTTTATCTCGCTGAGATTGTGACATACATCCAAGTCGCAAAGACATAGTAATTAAAATAGTAATGGCATTTTCCCATACTGCAGATAAACGAGACGGCTCAAACGCTCCTACGTAACATAACATAACATTACAATAAAGACACACATACTCGTACGTATAAAGTTTATAGATCTCGTAATCTTCGAGTTACTTTAGCATGATTAAATTAAGCCCATTTCTGCCTATAATTTAGCAACTATCTGTGCTGTTTACCGTAAAAACGAGGCCGGTCCTAAGAAAGAACCTTGAGGAACGCTTCGCTCGGACAACCCTGTCACGACAAGAGATTAGGGTGGGCACGGGCGTGGCAGGCGCACCGCGAAATGTCGCGCCATTTCGCTGATGACGTCACAGGCCACGCCTGACATTTTCGGATAAAGCAACAAAGCAGCCCTACCTTCCTTCGTCGCTGATAACCAAAAAAGCTTAATAGCTTTCAGAGCTTTTGCGGGTTATTCGCTCCGCATGCTCGCGCTTGTACCGTGGTGCCTTACCTTGACATTTTGATGTATTACATATACAAACGTATACTGTCTAATTCTAGGATTAGCTGTGCTCGTAAGCTCTAGGGGACGTTGCCACGAATGTTTCCGCTCCGATTATTTGTTAGGTTAGCTTTTTATACTAATGGTGCAGTTAAACGTTATGTAGCAACAGCACAAGTGGGAAGCCAGCTACCAGACTGCTTGGCAGCCTTTAGTATGTATTAACATTCAGTGGCTTGGCATTTCCGGTTAATAATCATGTTTGATGATAAAAGCCATGGGACCTCTTTCAACTGCAATTTAATTATTTAATAACGATCAATAATTGCTTCATTGCCACATATCAAATAAACTCGAAGCTTTATTTTGATTATTCAAACTAACATTATTAGGGCACGGAGTACCATTAACCCACATCATAAACGTAGGCCATAGGTACCTAGATTAAAAGAAAGTGTTGATGACGTCAGCTCGGCACCTGTCATTTCAACCCCTCCCTAACCCCATTAGGCTACAATGACTAAAAATGGATGGTATTATGTGAGGAAGACAAAGTATTTGTGCGTGTTCATTAATGACCTTTGCATCGAACAAATGAACCTTCAATGCCGCAAAATTTTGGATGACGTAGATTTTGGGGTCGTTTCTGGGCAGGTGTCCAACCTTTGTTGAAGTTAGTGATTGTGGTGGACTAAGGTGACCTCCGCAGATCTAATCTCAAGATCTTTGCGTCATGATTATGGGCATCTGTTTAACTAAGAACGTAGTCGGTAATTGGGGGATATGGATCCCTTAACATGGTTTTGATGAGTCCAATTTGCAAAACTGTTTGTTTTGCAAATTGGACTGGCTCTATAATAACGTCAAACATTTAATTCAATTTAGTTTCAGATTTATAAATGAATACATGAGCAACATTTAAGTACCTACTAAAAATATCAAGCAAATCATACACATAAGCAATATTGGCTAAATACAAAGATCGCGTGCAGACTTTTAATATTCTTTATAGTCGACATGGGTCAATAAACTGCTAGGTGATGGCTACTGGCTCGTGGCCGTAAGTAAGCTAACCTACGAAGTTAACCCATTGTCAAATCAAAATGCTAATCGAAAGACTAATGTTCAGCTCAGACCTAAATAGAAACCTAGTTAGCTTCTTTTACTCAATAGAGATCGGTATTAAGAATAAAATCACACTGATTGGGGACAATCAGTGTGATTGTCAATGGGGACTGATTGAGACAGTCAACAACAGGGATGTTGTTGACTGTCTCAACAAACAACAGCGTCTTGCGGCCGAGCTGCTATTTTTATGGGCAACGCGAACCTACACGAGAGACCATTTTCGCTGTTCCTCGAGACGCCAGAGTCTCGGCATGTAACCAAACTAAAGATCCTAACTCATAACCTCGGCGATCAGTCGAGCGAAGTTCGCTTTTTAGGACTTCACCATGCTGTTACCATTGCAACTAGAGTCTGTGTGCCACTGTTTTTACCGCCACTGCGCAATCGTCTGATAGGAGTTGTCGGTGTCATTTCCAAAAAGCTGATTTTTATGTACATGTGCTGCACTTGACAAAATTTAATTTGTTAAATTTCATTGATGCCCAACATCCGAACGTTGATACGTATATGTCGCAGCGAACTAGCATTATCAGCCGTTTAATTGCCGGCCTAGCTTTTTCATTGAAGGGCGCCCTTTGATCAGCGGCCTAAGCGACAAGTGGACTACCCCAATTTATAAAGAGGCACAAGAAAGTAAAACACAAATTAACAATATTTGCAAGAAATGGTATTCTGAGAGTAGTTCAAGGATGCGGAAAAAGTTCACAGCTTTCGCAACTCTGACCCGCAACATTTATACTATTTATATAATAATATGTAAATACTGACCTATGCAGTGTGCGGTACTAATGCGAGTGGCTTGAATCCTTAAGACACTACTTGTGCATCGATTCTACTACCTGATATCATGAAATCCTGGTAATATTTACTCAATCTACAACTTAGCCCCCCAAAGTGAGTCATTTTTGTTGAGGGAGAAGGAAGGGCGAGGAAGAGAAGAAGGACCTGCCGATTTTGAAGCATATTTTAACTATGTTTTTTTTTTGTGTTCTAGGGTTCTAAACCGTCAAGCAAAGCCGCTTTAGGATCGTGTTACATTTCATAGGAAAAATTACATTTTCCTTATGTTTTAGCAAAGCAGAAGTTGATTTCTGGGAACTCAAACAATACCTGCATGAAGTGTAACAAAAACAATAGCCACATTTTGTAAACGCAGATTGCACTTCAGTAGTTCAAAAGACGATAAAATATCACGAAACCCGCGACATTTAAACAATCAATTGCGAAAAGAAAGTTCAAGGAGACGAACCACCGACATTCAGTCGATTTATGAATATTAGAAGCGATTAATTGATCGATCGAGGCGTGAGACTGGCCGCAGCCGCTGTTCGTATACGTCGCAATACATGACATAAAATAATTTTGATATTGAAAACAATCTGTGCGTAACGAGTTCGACTAATGATTGTGCAATGATTACCTAAGTGATTATGTGAAAATGCACATAACTGCTGTACGCAGGTGATTATTATGTAAGATAAGATACATCATTCAGTTATTTAATGCACGCACACGAAAATAATACAAGATGTCTGTTAATGTTGCTCATAACATAATACTGTTACAAGTTTTTGCGGGAATTTATTATCAGGGCGTCTGGAACACAATTCGAAAAGTAAGCTCGCTCGAATGATGCCACTTTCCGATATCAGTAATATCTATCGACTATTCTTCCAGCAGATTAAAAGTAGTGCGCTAGTTTTCACACTGCAGTGACTTTTTCGACCGAGTCGAGTAGGGATTCCGACATTTAATTTCGTGCTAGTATGTGTGCCTTAATGCGGCGCACTGCATCCGATCCGAATCCGTGAAAATACATTCCGAAGTAGTCATAGAACTATTTGTAAGGTAGTTTACGCACTAGATCTGACTTCAGTCATCCGATTTCTCACCGTCATCCGTGAATCTCCAATTCGGAAGAAATATTGACGGACCGAAGTAATAATAATAATACTGTTTGTATGAGCGCTTTCGCATTAACTCGTACGTACGATAACAGTGCCAGAAGTTGACGCCGATTGATTGATACGACACATATTCAATGATGTAAACGCTCTCCTTAACTCATAGTCATCTTAGGCGTAGGAACGCCTAAGATGCATATAATGCCAAAGATGGCCCCTGAATAACTTGGATTTGGATCAGAGATCGGATTAGTGCGTAAACAATAAAAAAAGTAAAATTAAAAATAAAGTTTTTGAATTGTGAATGTCAAACCTTACATAAACGCTAGCGTTAATCAGGTTTTCATGCTTAAGTAAAGTTTGAAGTAGAAACGCATCTTTAAATTTTTAATTCAGTTATCGTCGTAATTTTTTTTTCAGTGACTTTAATGTATTTTTTTTTTCACGAAGTTAATATTCTGGCCATGTAGAACTATTACTATTGACACGGTACTTTTGCCATTTCTTTAGTTAAAAATTGCTTAAACTATGATAGGGTTTTACTTTAACACATTATTAAATCTCTTCTTCGTCGTTCCCTCACTGCTGAGGATCGCTACCACATACGACGCGTCTCCAAGCCATGCGGTCTTCTGCATTGTGGACCGCTCTGTACATACTGCCTCCAACAGCCTTCTTTACTCTTCTTGAACTTCTTTACCTTGAGCGCGTTTTCCTTCGACCCGGCCCAATATCATGAGTCTTTCATTATTAAATACACAAAGCAATTTGTATGTTAGGTAAGCAATTTAAGTTTCAAGTAATAGGTAAGTCTTGACTCTCAATTGATATTAATTGCTGCAGACTCCGGGAGTCTTGTGTTCCTGTACTGTCAGAAACCTTTATGTTTGAAACAATTTTGGTTTTGAAGTTATTTTGTAGTTTTGTTTTTGTTTGGAAGTTGGTTGTATTTTTTTGTTTTTCACTTTCACACCACTGGAAACCAAAATAAGCGCAAGTCCGTTTACTTCGATGACATATTTTTTCCAGCTATTTTGATTTTAAACCAAACTACTGAACTGATTTTGATGACATTTCAATGGAACCAATCGGAAAGCATATCCTTTCACATAAAAAATATTTTTTCAAATTGGTTCATATTTGACGGAGTTATGAGGCAACAAACATGCAACGAAATTGAGAACCTCCTCCTTTTTTTGAAGTCGGTTAAAAACATAAAATCAAACTACGGTTTTGTTAGACATTTCAAAGATAACTTTCTTTAGTAAAAATTCATTTCGTTTTGTATTTACTTAGGTGTGAAAACCTGATATTAACACAAAAAGAATTAACTTAGCAGTTTAGCATCTACCTAGCCTTTTCCCAACTATATTGAAGTCAATTGAATAACTGGATAATATGGTACCACCACTTGGCAAGACTGGTGTCAGTTTATCTGACTTTTAACAATCCGTTACAAATACCAATGATCAACACATGACAGCCAGAACCAATCAATAGCTTATCATACTCTCCGAGGTACAGAGGAGTCTTTCTGTTAAGATGACCTATCTATAGACCGACCTTGGCATGCGTTGCTTAACCATGAAGACCCACCCATGTGGCTGTTATTGTTTAGCCTTTCAGTTAGTTACTCATTCATTTATTCAGTGATAATATTATTAAATCTAAATATGTGTTGTGTAGGTTTAATGAGGATGGAATGGATTTTAGTAACGACCCTAATATTTATCTATAAAAATATAGAATTTCTGTATGAATTTCTTTAGGACAAGACATCTGTCAGGTCAATTAGTAAAATTAACAACAAAAGTGAGAAACAGATAGTGACATACATTCTATGCATGGAAAAATGATGTTACTAGAGAAATTTTGAGACATAAGGAATTGTTTTATTTAAAAAATAGTTTTTTTTTTTTAATAATTAGAACTGATGAGTAGGCAAACATTCCCACACCCAGGACCCAGAAGAGGGAGAATCAAGATAGAATCCAATTAAGATTCATCTAGTTTTATTTTTTTAGGAAAACCTTTATACAAACTGTTTTAGTGTTGTAGGGGTGTCTGTAGGCATGACAACCAAGACTCTTATTAGTATAAGCATGTCACCTTCCCAGCCCACTCATTATTATTTCAATAATAATAATTATAATATTTATGACCTTGTTAAAAAAATCTACTAACATTTTTTAATTCTCAGAAATTGGATATTCTTATTTGAATTCCTATTGGTTCACCATCCCTATGGACATGTTCCCTTTGTCTTAGGCAGGAATTGTGCTATCATCATCTATTAATCTATAAGCAAAAAAAATTACCTCATTTGTCATGAGAAATAAAATATATAAAACTGGTGGGAATCCAGACATTCTCTTAAGACATTCAGCCAGCTATTTGTCAAAATATAAAAGATCCGACTTTCTTAAAAGGATAATCTGAATCCATAGGCAAAAATGCATTTATTTTGACTCTTCCTCTTACATACATAATAGGCAGCTCAAAATATTGGCAGCTATTATAGACCCAAGCAACTAGGAGACATTTCAGGTTCAAGAAAGAATTTCTCACTTGAAAATGATGGTGCCCTGCTAAATGGGACAAAAAAATCTGATAGTGCAAGACTGGCCGCAAAATGAAGATGAATTAATTAAGAATAATATAATTTAAGAATAAATTACAGTTTATTGAGAAGAGAAAAACACTGAAAATAATCATATGTGAAATTAGTTAGTCCTTTATTAGTTGATTAGGCTGATAGATAAGGACAATTTTATTTTAATGACCATTACTTACCATATTAATTGTGAATGTTTGAGCATAGAAGGTAGTTCATTTGAGATTTTAATGCAGATACTTCATACCTGGGCTTCTTACATTCAACACAATCTTAACTTTAGCAATATATAATAGCAAATCTTTTGTTAAACTTAAACTATAGACAAATCAAACAAAAGGGTTAAAAAGATAGTTAAAACAGGTAGATGATAAAACACAAGTGGGTAATCTTGTTACTCTAATAAAATTGTCTGTAGTTTTATCAGATAACTGGCTTTGGTGCAACTATTTCTGTTACTAGTTGACAGTAAGATATTCAATGTTTGAAATTCATTGGATTGTACCTATTTGTTATTATTTACATTCAACATCATTCTTCTGATGTGGAGCAACAAACATTTTATAATGTCATTCAACTTCGTTTTAGTCAAGGAACTGCTATATTCTTACATCATTAGGAACCTTCTAATACCTAATAGATAACAATAATCATTTAAATTCACAAAATGATTCAAAGTGAAAGTACCAAAGCAAAAGTTGACATCATTCAACGAAATAACCAGCACTAGTTATTGAGAAATAAGAGGGAAATACATACATGTGAATGATCCTGGAGGAAAACTGGACACCTCTGCACGAACCACATATATCACTACTCAAAGAGTGGACTCTATCCCTATTTCCTTGTTACAATTAATAAATTCAACTATAGGTATTCACTATTCACCGCAAGTCAGAATTCCGACGACCGACCGCACTGAACTAAATAAAGTAGACATAAAGTAGAAGGGATTGGATTGATGATTGGGAAGCCCGATTGCTCGAAGCAACAAAATCACATTTTCGCCATGAATTTTGAGCCAAAAACACAGTGTCCGAGGCTGTAAAAAACAAAGGCCAAAGTTGCCAAAGTACTTTAAATATTTCGCCATCAAAATTTTTATTTTGGTTTTCTTTGGAATGAACTCATACATTTTATGTGTCGAAAAATATTCGAGCACTTTTGAAAAAAGACTGCTACTGGAGTGGTCAATAATCAATTAATCTTTTGTTTCTATTTTAATTATTGGGGATCTTCAATAATTTTCCATTATTCTACCGAATTGATTTGTGTTTGCAACACTGAAACCCTCCTGTCAAATTTTTTTAAGAACCGTTTTCTATTTTCGAGCCGAAATGTTGTTGCAAGCTATACTCAAAAAATGTGTGTGTTTTGATGCTGAGCACTGTTTGTGCCGAGCGCTTCACTGAAGTTCACTGTTTGTAAATCTTTAATGATTTTCATTCGGTGGTCAATCGATTTAAAAAAAAGCTTGTTGAACACGGAATATCTATGATCAGGCAAATGCTGCTGTCACTGTCAGTCATGTCAAAAATGACAAAGTAAAGTATCTCTGAAGAGTCCGATCGAATTTCTGTTTTGCTTTGTTTGCTGTTTTATCTCCTAACAGTAAATACCGTAATTTCTTAATAATTCTAGTTGTTTCGGAAAAAGTATCTTGTAAAGAATGAGTACAATGAATATATCTATAGAGAAGAAAAGATCAGACTGTCCTGCCTTACCAAAAGGTTGGCAAAGGGAAGAAGTTCTTAGGAAAACAGGCTTATCTGCCGGAAAAGTTGATGTTTACTATTACAGGTACAATTACATATTATTAAAAAAGCCTCATGTATATAAAATGTTCCAGTAATTTGCAAAATTAAGTTGACAAAAAAAAAGTATAAAGACTTCTGACAGTGTATCATTCAGTATTTTTCACTTTTTAAAAGAATAATTACTAGTTTTAAATATTACTCGATAATGATTGTAACATGTTATAAATATAACTGTAATCCTGTCCAACAAATACTAGAATTAGCATGTTCACTGTCATGTATACAAACATAATTTTAGGTTATGAAATAGAATTAAAAATTTCACCTGACTGTCAATGTTACAAACTTTAAGCTATGATATAATAATCAAGTGGTCAGTTAACATGGCTAATAAATTGTCTAACTTAACATTTACATATCCATCACTAAATCAGGGATTAACCGATGCTAATGCACACCAGCTCCTGGCAGACTGGTCCACAGTGACAATAAACTTTTCTATAGCCCAACAGGTAAAAAGTTTCGCAGTAAGGCTGAGCTAGTTCGTTATCTGGGTGATAGTATGGACCTGTCATGTTTCGACTTTCAGCAGGGTCAGATAAACACAATGCTGCTGTGCAAGGCCAAGAAAGCACGCGCGCAGTTTGACTACAGGTTCCCATTAGTGTCATAACTTCTTCCACTTGTGTTGTGATCATTAGTGCAGTCCTGCTTTGTGTACCATCTGTATTTATAATGCTATCCAATAGAAGCTTGTAATAAGTGTGCCTAGGTTTAGATTTGCTCTTTGTGTGTGAACATTGATTATGTTTTGTTTTTCTTTGGTTTTGAAACATAATCAGTGTTGTTTGTCCTTGTAGTTGTTGTATAGTCATCACACCAGATATGCACCGCTTGACACAAACCAGTTTTAGTACCTGTTCATATGTTAACCAAACTCCCTGTATAAGCTTAGGCTTTTAGTGCTTCATCATTTCACAGATCATTGCCATTATATCATTTCATAACTTGGCAGCTTTTCTAAACAAAATGGAATAAAATAAGACTTGAGTTTTTAACTCCCTATATGGCAATATGAAGGGCACTATCCTATCAACTACCTGCAGCATGAATATTCAATTTTCAATCTTTTTTAGGCTTGAAATACAGTCAATATTGCAGTTTGCTAATTTTTTTTTATTTCAAAGCTAAATCCTTTTACACCATCTTATTTTGTCACAAAACTGCATAGCTTGCTACACTTTGCACAAAGCAGTATGTTTTTGTTGTTTTAGTGTGTGCTGGTAAGTAAATAACTGTAGAATATAGATTTGAGCTTTGTGTTTTTCTTGTTGTGAATTAATCTTATTTGTCCACTCTTGGTGAAGTTTCATTATGTTACACTCAGCCTTGAAACAAACCATACATTTAATTACCTCTTTTTACAAAGATTTTATTTTTGTAACTAAAACAGTACCCAAGTGGTATGTCATTATGGAGTGTGATGAGAAACATACCATAAATGGTTTCCTCCACACTGACTTGTTTAATAAAACTGATAGAATGTTCAAGGAATTACATTAGATACTCACTTAATGTCTATAATCACTATAAAACCTGTGTAATTTGAATCAAGTAATGTCAAAATGTATTCCTTCATGCAAATTCAGGACTTAATTAATGTGAATTGTGAATCATAATATCACTTCTGCGCTAATTTGTAGACATTACATACACACATTCATTCTTTTATCATTATTTCCCAATCTCTTCCAGACAAAAGAAACACCTGACACTTTTTCATTTCAAGGTGGTTGTAGTGAGTGTGTTGAAGATATATATCGAAGCATGATCCCGTAACTTTCATGTAGCATGACAGAGTACAGTTCAGAAATTAAGCAAACATTCGATTTTTTTTGGAATTGCCATTTAATTTTTTTTAATAGTAGTCTTTGATTTACATTGAAAATATTTATAGATTTACTTACATATAAAATAAAATATAAATGTCATCAATATATTTCACCACAAAATCAACACCTTCACTTCTTGAAATCTAAATAAATATTAAATTAATCTTTTTTTATACAGGGGAGTACGTTCTGATGCGTCTTTGGTACCTCCTATTCGTCAGACGGCGTCAATTTTTAAGCAGCCAGTCACTGTCTATAAGACACAGGAAAGCAAAGTGAAAACAGACCTGAAACATGGCACACAAGAGAAACCCAAACAGTTGTTCTGGGAAAAGAGGCTAGAAGTAAGTATGAATAATTTAATTATTATTGTGAGTATTTCCATTAACTGACTCCTTGCTGTAGAAGAAGTGAAGGCAAGGAATAAATAAAAAAATGAGGACACATACAAAAACACTTCTAATTATCTATCCTCCATAGCCCAAGGAACTGTTTCACCAGGATAAGTTTCAGTTAACTTATCTGAGAGACATTTCCAATTCCAATTTTGAATTAGTGTTTAGCAAATAGTTCAGTCTAAACATTGAAGCAGAATCTATTTTTTGTGATTTACCATAACTGTGTCCTTTTATCTGCTTTCAGGGCTTGACGGCATGTGACGCAGATGGAGTGAGAGGCACCACTTCCTTGCCAAAATACATCAAGCCTTTGGGCCCTTATAACTCGGATGCCACCATCATCCAGTCACTGGCGACAGCTCTGCATATTTCTTCTCAACCTATTACTGGTATAGAGGGAAACAAATTTTTATTTGTCTTTGTGACCCTATAGATCTAGTTGCGACCCTAACATAAGCATTTGCCTAATGTAACTGGCAATTATGATAACACGTGCGGTGTGTGCTGCTGGGCAGAGCAAGAATAGAATAGCTTCATTAGTTTGAAAGTTCCAGCCTCTTTGATATTGGGCACGCCACTATTAGTAATAATATTTCCATACAATAATAGTGCCTAAAAATAAACTAAACTAATATATTTTTATTAAACATGCAATTAACGGTGGTTCGGAATTGCATTGTTAAACAGCGATCCGCCCGATCTAGGTTACTTTAAACCTGTGTTTCAGGCCATCACTCTACGATCCAATTACATTGGGATAATACAATTTAAAGTTAAACTATGAATACATAAATAAAAAATAAAAAATTATCTATTCTAAGCAACTACGAGAAAAAGCTTAATGGTACATTAATAACTAAAACTAAGCCTATGTAATTATACAAAAGTAAACACTTACGAGGGGATTAAATATCATCATGCCAATATTTCTAGAAGTTGTTCTGTGTCCGTGTAATTGAGTAACATTAAATATTCCGACAACATCTTGTTACATTTTGTAAACCTTACACTATAAAAGTTTAGTACCTTGTTGAGCCTATTATATAGAAAAGGTCCCAAGAATACATAAAAACGATTTGCAAACGCATGTCTAGTTTGAGGCTTTATGCAAACCAAGTCCTTCCTTCTCTTGTCCGAAGGTACAGGGTCAAAAGGAAGTGCAGTGTGCTGATGTAGCACTATGTTTAAAATAAATAATTGCCGCACTGTAAGCACATTACATGCTATATAGAGCTCGTGCGTAGGAAATCTAAAAGGGCGAAAGGTAGCAACCTTTAGAATTGCTCTTTGAGCGCGCTCTAGCGGGAGTAAAATTGTTTTTGCTGCACCACCCCAAGAAGTTATGCAATATGTAATAATGGATTGACCCAAAGCTAAATAGACCTGTTTAATTAATTTATAGTCGGCTATGTTCCGTAAATTCTTAAAAACATATATTAATTTGCGCACTCTTGTACACAGTAATTCGATATGTTTACGGAAATTTAGATTTGAGTCAATGGTGACACCTAGATATTTTAAATGGTCAGCTTTAGCTAAAGTGGGGCAGGAACATACAGTGTCAGCATACGTGCAACAATTATGTGCGTGAATGTTTAGATTAGTAAGCGGTATGTTAGTATTTCTCATTGTAAATAAAATATAATTTGTTTTATCTGCATTTAATGTTAGGAGATTATTACGAAGCCAATTAGAAACAATGTTAAAACCATTTTGGGCATATTCATACACCTCAGCTCTGGACTTAGCTGAAAATAATAGAGCAGTGTCGTCCGCATATGACATTATAACACCATTTTGGAGCGACAGGCTGCATAGTTCATTTATATAGATTAAAAATAAAGTAGGGCCCAAAATGCTACCTTGTGGAATTCCAAAACAACTATTTTTAAGTTCAGAGCTTGTATACTGACCTATTTTTACACATTGCTGACGATCGCTGAGATAATCAGAAAATAGTAGAAGTTGTTCTCCTCTTATCCCAAGTGTTTCAAGCTTGTGCAAAAGTAACGAACAAGAAATAGTGTCGAAGGCTTTGCGGCGACTATTGCGGCGGTAAAGAGGGGCCCTCTTTGAGGAGTGGTTTGAGAGGCGCCACGGCGTCCTCACCTTCCGCCTGACGCAGGTGCTTACCGGACACGGCTGTTTCGGGAGGTACCTACCTGTTTCGGATTAAGCGGGAGGACACGCACGGGTGTCAGCACTGTGAGGATCGCCCGGAGGACACGGTGGAGCATACGGTGGAGGTCTGCTCTGCTTGGGCGGAGCACCGCCGTGTCCTCATCGAGGCGATCGGCGGCGGCGACCTCTCGCGTCCGGCCCTGGTTGAATCCATGGTCCGGAGCGAAGAGGCTTGGGAAGCGGTCACCTCCTTCTGCGAAGCAGTAATGCTAGCTGTAGTGTTTGTAGATTATATTATATAGTCCTGTCGTCTCATGCGTACACGCCGCGCGCTATAGTATGGTGGGGGAGGTGCTTCCCCTCCCTCACTTACTTGGCCTGGAACCACGAAGCTGGACGGACGCGCGTGCGGCGAGTTAGGCAGTGAGCCGATATCAAGTTAAGTGCACGAACAGTACATTTTGGCGACGAGTATTGTAAGTACTGTGTTTTTTTTTTCTCTGATAGAAAAAATGCGAAATTGTCAACGTTTATTTTTCTAGTAAGGAAAGGTTAGAAAGAAAACCTAATATTAGGTGCAAGTTCATAATAATTTAACGTGGGTTATTTACTTCAACAAAACTTTGCTTTGTCGTTGTGGATAATTAACTTTTGCGGGAAGAAGGACATGAGTTAAATATTTATAATATACGTTGATGATAATGCATAACTTGGTCATTTTTATTTATATAAACGTGGGTAGTGTCATATAGTTTTAAACATTTTTATTTTATCATGTGATAAGATCATGTTAAAACGTAAAAGGAAGTTGTTACGTAACTATGTAAACAATACCATCTAACGTCTACATTTTGTAGCATATATAAACATTATTCGAATTACATTTTAACAAATATAGTGCTAAATGGAAACAAACAACAACAAAAATGGTAGTTATGTATAATACAGACAACCAATAACAAACATACAGTTAATTAGGATATTATAAATCTGTAGTTATTCTACCTACCCACTATTCTATCGGGTTCGAGCCCCGATTAAATCTGTTGATTTTTGATTATCATAACAATTACTTAGTATTTATTATTTGAAATATGTTTTTATCGTAATTAGTTAAATACAGAGTATCTGATGTCTGTTGCTTAAAACTAGAAAAGATGATGATTTAATGTAGAACAAAACGGTTGATGCCGTATTGTTTACATATTTCGAACGATAAGGTGTTGATTGATGGGTTGAATTATTCTATTAATTACGGTTACATTGCGTTCATAGGGAAGTTAGTCAGAACGGATGATGCCCGTTCATGACTAGAAGTGTTATGATCAGTAATGATTGAAGCTTTCTTAAAGGTTAGTCAGAACGGATGATGCCCGTTCATGACTAGGTAGAAGTATTATGATGAATTATGTTGGTCAGAACGGATGATGCCGGGTTCATGACTAGAAGCATTAGGATGAGTGATGATTGAAGCTTTCTTAAAGGTTAGTCAGAACGGATGATGCCCGTTCATGACTAGGTAGAAGTATTATGATGAATTATGTTGATCAGAACGGATGATGCCCTTTCATGACTAAAAGTATTATGGTGAATGTTGTTGGTCAGAACGGATGATGCCTGTTCATGACCAGAAGTATTATGATAAGAGATGATGGAAGCTTTCATAAATGTGTTTTCCGAAGTCATAGAACGGATGGTGCCCGTTTTGTGACCTATTTCGTTATTTACAGGTAACAATGGCAAACCTAACGTTAGAAAAATTTGAGTGCGAGGGTGAGGTGACATCCGTGTGCGTAAGATGGGGACGATGGAAAAGAAGCTTGTACGTATACCTAGAAGCTGCAAATGTTACTACACCAAGTCAGAAGCGAGCAAGTCTCTTACATTGGGGTGGATCAGAATTACAAGAAATATTCTATAACATTCCTGACGAAGCCGCAACGAATACCTCAGAAGCTGAAACAGACGTTTTTAAAATGGCAATTAAGAAACTGGATGAGTATTTTGCACCCAAACAAAGTAAAAGATTTGAAAGGCACGTGTTTAGATTAATAAAGCAGGAAGAAAACGAGAAGTTTGAAAAATTCGTTGTCCGGTTGCGGCAACAAGCTGCTAAATGCCAATTCGTTGATGTAGACGACCAGCTCCTGGATCAGATTACTGACAGATGCAGTTCAGAAGAATTAAGGAAGAAAATCTTAAAAAATGGAGATAAAATGACTCTTGAAGATGTTATAGCTGAAGCAAATGCGTTAGAAGTAATAAACAGACAATTAGAAGATTTTAGTCAAAAACAGAAAAGAAATGAAGACGTAAATCAAGTGGAATATAACAGTAAGAATAAAAATCAAAGAGGAAAAAGAGAATGTTTTCGATGTGGCGGGTGGAATCACTTAGCATACGATGAGAAATGTCCAGCAAGGGGAAAGAAGTGCACAAAATGTGGAAGAATCGGGCATTTCAAACTGCAGTGCAAGACAAACCCGTTAAAAAGGAAACTAGAAGAAGACGCAAAACAAACACGCAATAAAGATACAAAGAAATTCAAGAGACCGAGAAAAGATACTAACAACATAGACGAACAAAAAAATAGTAATTCAGATGAAGAAATTGATTATGTGTTTAACATGAACAACGATGATATTGTAATTTGTAAAATAGGAGGCGTGGAAATCGACATGTTGATTGATTCCGGCTGCAAGTACAATTTGATTACAAGTAAATCTTGGAGTGTTATGAAGAGAAATAAGATAAAAGTAATGGAACAAACACAAAATCCAAGAAAAAAATTTTATGCATATGGATCCGATTCTCCTCTAAAGTTGTTAGGAGCTTTTAAATCTTCAATAGAACTTGCAGGAAAAACTAAGCATTCAATTTTCTACGTAGTTGAAAATGGCACTAGAAATTTATTAGGAAAAGAGACAGCCTTGGCATTAGGAGTATTAAGGATTGGTGTAGCAGTAAATGAGATACGAAGTAAAGTATTTCCAAAATTCAAAAATGTTCTAATACACATTCCAATAGACGATAAAGTAAAACCGATTGCACAGCCTTATAGACGTATACCAATTCCTCTAGAAGACAAAGTTAATGCTAAAATAAATGAACTTCTTGAAAAAGACATAATTGAAAAAGTTGATGGCCCTTCAGAATGGATATCGCCTATAGTTCCCATATTGAAAGAGAATGGAGATATCCGCCTATGTATAGATATGCGACGAGCAAATTCAGCAATAAAACGCGAAAACCACCCGTTACCAACGATGGATCAGTTGCTACCGAAGATAAGAGATGCGGTTATTTTCAGTAAATTGGATATTTGTGATGCTTTCCACCAATTGGAACTTCATCCGGATTCCAGATCCATCACAACGTTCATCTCAGCCAAAGGTCTTTACCGGTACAAAAGGATGATGTTCGGTATTTCTTGTGCTCCGGAAATATTTCAGAAAACTCTTGAGCGTATTCTCTTACCTTGTAAAGGGGTTATTAACTTCATTGATGACATCTTAGTGTATGGGAAAAATCGAACAGAACATGATGCCAGACTTGAAAAAGTCACTGAAGTGTTAGAAGCCAATAATGTTATATTAAGGCATGAAAAATGTATTCTTAGTACAAACGAAGTAGAATTCTTAGGCCACAAACTATCTAAACAGGGTATAAGACCATTAGATAAATACTTAAGTACCATTGAAAAATTTAGGGCTCCTACAACTGTTTCTGAATTACAAAGCTTTATGGGCTTGATAAATTACGTAGGCAAATGGATTCCTAACTTAGCTACAAAAACAGAACCTCTTAAACAATTGCTTCGTAACAAATTTGGTAGAAACGCTGACATACGTGAGTTGTGGGGAGAGAGTCAGCAAGCTTCTTTTAACTCTTTAAAAGTTGACCTTGCTGACATATCTGACTTGGGCTATTATAATGTACAAGATAGAACACTTGTATTTGCCGATGCAAGTCCGGTTGCTATAGGTGCTGTTCTAGTACAGGAAAATGATTCTGGACCACGTGTTATTGCATTTGGAAATAAAACTCTTACCGATTGCGAACGCCGCTATTGTCAGACTGAAAAAGAGGCATTAGCACTGGTATGGGCGGTAGAACACTTTCACATGTTCCTTTACGGAAAAGAATTCGACTTGGTGACTGATCACAAGCCTCTAGAAGTGATATTTAGTCCAAAGTCAAAACCGTGTGCGAGAATCGAAAGATGGATGCTCCGGTTACAATCATACCAGTATAAGGTTATTTATCGCCCGGGAAAAAACAACATTGCTGATCCTCTTTCTAGACTATGTAAACTCACCCCGGAAAATAGTGCCCCAAATGTCGATTATGTACAAAACATAATCGAGCATGTTAGACCCATAGCGGTATCATTGAGTGATATTGAGCGTTCTTCTAATGAAGACCTAGAAATTCAAAAAGTTAAAGAAGGTGTTCATGAGCGCAAGTGGGATGCAGCTGTAAAATGTTACAAGCTGATTGAAAATGAACTCTGCTTTCACGAAGGAATTCTACTCAGAGGAACTAAAATCGTTATACCAAAAGTATTGCGAAACAGAGTACTATCAGCGGCGCATGAGGGACACCCAGGTATCGTGGCAATGAAAGCGAGACTCAGAACAAAAGTGTGGTGGCCTAGATACGATCAAGATGTGGAGAGGATGGTTAAATCATGTAAAGGATGCACACTCGTGTCTGTACCTAATGCACCACACCCTTTGAAAAGAAGAGAATTGCCATCACACCCATGGGTTGATATTGCAATCGATCTTTTAGGACCATTACCATCCAACGACTATCTTTTGGTAGTAGTCGATTATTACTCTAGATATCAAGAAATAAAGATTTGTCGAGATATATCCAGTAAGGAAATGATAAAACTCCTGAGAGAAGTTTTCAGTAGGCTCGGGTATCCAGTTTCCTTAATGGCAGATAACGGAAAACAGTTTGTTAGTGAACAATTTAAGTCATTTTGTAAGGAAAATGACATAAAACTATATCACTCTGTTCCGTACTGGCCGCAACAAAATGGAGAAGTCGAGCGCCAGAACAGAAGTATACTGAAACGACTACGAATATGCCAGGCTGAAAATAAAATTCACTGGAGAGAATCGTTAGTCGATTATCTGACTATGTACAATAATACCCCCCATACAGTCACAGGAAAAACACCAGCAGAGTTGTTCTTCCAGAGGAAAATCAGGGATAAAATACCTATGATCGATGACGTTGAGCATAGGAATGATGACATGGACTTACGAGACAAGGACAGAGAACAGAAGGAAAGAGGGAGAGAGTACGCGGACAGAAGAAGGAAAGCACAAGATATTGACCTAGAACCAGGAGAGAAAGTATATATCAAAGATATGAATAAAGCAAATAAACTTAGTACAAATTTTGAACCAACACAATATACAGTTAAATCACGAATGGGAGGCGATGTTGAGGTAGAAAACGAGGAAACAGGACAACGTTTGAGACGAAATATAGTACACCTAAAAAAGGTAGAAGGAGAATGGAAAGTTATAAGAGAGGACGAAACAGAAGTTCCAGAAAGAGATGAAGAGGACTAGAAGAATTATAGTTTAAGAAGTAATAAATTAGAAGCACGAACTTGCTAACGAAGAATAAATTACTAAAATAGATGAAAATCTGATGTTATGATCTAGGCTATGCTTAAAATTAAGAACTAGGAAGCATGATGTTAGTTATAGTTGATAAATTGTCATTAGAAAAGCGAAGGAAGTTAGGAACAGGAACAAGCGAAGTGTTATGAGGTTAAATGTTAATAATAAAAGATTAATTGGGAAGTGAAGGAAGTATTAAATTAGTTATTACAAAGTGTTTGTTAAAACCAGAATATTGGAAAGATTATTGATGCTATTAATGTTATGCTGAATCGTAAACTTTAGTTGATTATGATATTTGAAAAGTTAATGGAAAAGGTAATGAAAAAGGTTGATCAAAATAGTTTTAAACTAAAGAGTACATTACCTTTGTGATGTCAATTAAAATGTAGAAGGTTGTTATGATGCTCAAATGAAGATGTTACTAAATATAATAAAAGTTATTATTATATCTAAAACTTTCATTAAAATAAGGAAGAGATGTAGTGTTTGTAGATTATATTATATAGTCCTGTCGTCTCATGCGTACACGCCGCGCGCTATAGTATGGTGGGGGAGGTGCTTCCCCTCCCTCACTTACTTGGCCTGGAACCACGAAGCTGGACGGACGCGCGTGCGGCGAGTTAGGCAGTGAGCCGATATCAAGTTAAGTGCACGAACAGTACACTAGCGAAGGAGGAGGCGGGCCGCGCGAGGGAAAGGCCTTCGCCCCAACCGCCGCAACAGGAGAAGACGCCCCGGCCACCGTAGGCGCAGGCCTGCGGACGGCGAGCATTGTGTGGCTCGCTGTCCGATCACCACCAGGCCCGGGTCGATGGCGCGTTGTGTTTCACGCGCGCCTCAAGAGATGTCAGCATAGAAGACGGGGCCCGCTAGGGCCTGAGCCTGCCAGGGTTGCGGAATTTGTTCGAAAGTCACCGCGGCCCTGGAACGCAAAGGGCTTTAGAAGGAACACGGATGGGTTTTAGTCAGTGAAAGTCTGACACGCCCTTCCGCTCAACCCAGAGCGGAAGAAGTCATTTGATGATTACCCATCCTTAAAAAAAAAAAAGTCTTTTTGATATAGATATATGTAATCCTCTCCAGAAAGAGTTTTCGCATGATTCTTTCTATTAGGTACTAAGTTTTAACATATTTTATTTTACTATTTTCAGGTCAAACCGGTTCAAAGCAATCCATTCTCGAGAACCCGGGTGTTTTTTTAAACCCTGAACAGCCGCTGATTGCGGCTGTGACCATCACCAAGGATGACGTCAGACGTCAGGAGGAGCGCGTCCGGCGCGCGCGCCAGCGGCTGCAGCAGGCGCTCGCGGTAGCATAGGGTCACGCCGGCGGCGGGGAGGCCAGCGCTGACCCCGCCGCCGTCACCGACCTGTCAGTCTCGTCCCGGCTGTCGGACACCGCTGACGCCTCTCCGAAACCCTCGTCGACCGATATGAACGTGGATAATAATAATGAATAAATATTTTTAAGCGACTGTCCTCTACCTGTGTGTGTGGGATAGAGGGAGGCCTTTGTCCAGCTATGGGAAATAAGCTAGATTAGATTTTAAACGTAAGAGAATCTCAATACAAGTTTTTTGTTTGAGGTTTCAAGGTAACGGCCAAACCACGGGCTTACATAATAATATAAAATAACATTTCAAAATTGTGATCGCCGCAATCGCAGGACGCGCCGGAGTGTACCCGTACCTACAAATTCATTATTTAAAAAAAACTACTGAGCGCCACTCTGTGGTACACGCCGGACGCTGAACGCAGGACGCTCGGTTTGGTCTTACCTTTAGGCATGTAAGAAAATTCCATGTTTTTGTGGACTTTTAGTAAGTGTGCAAAGCAGTCTGTTGGCACTGCCACTATTCTTAAGTGAAATAATATAAGCATAAATAGGTTTACATATTTAAATTATAAAAGGTGGAAAGCTGTATAGGTTGTGGTGTTTGTTGTAATTGTGCTGGTATGTAAGGTACGCTCCACGGATCTGTCAAAGTTAGCTTTTCAGAATTATAGTCTTCTTATGTATGTTGCTTCGGAAGCTGCAGGAAATGCCAATAATCATGGATGGTGTCCTGAATAAAAAAGTTACTTTGAATGCACTTTTTGTAATTCCTTATATGATGAAAAATTGTAAGATGCAGGATGCAGCTTTCTTCACAAACAAAAGGCCGTGGCGTGTACTGTAGTGTGTGCTTTGAATTTAAAGGTAGAGGAAAGTAGAGAAGTATGTAATAATTTAAGTGCGCACTGTGGCCGTATTACTGATTGCTATCGACAAATTATTTCCTCTACGTTATTTTTTATTCAGTATCTTGTTTTTATGTTATATCAAGATTATTCCCGGATTGTGCTTTTAAAGTCAAAATCGGCAGACGATCTTACAGTACAAAACTCAATGAATGATGGATTTATTTAATAATATATTATCATCTATAAGAATTTGTACATTCAATCAAAAATTGCTTGTTAAATAGGCAATGTTATATGCTGATTATTCAATTAAGTGAAACATAAATTTTGTATTGTAGCAATAAAACTATTTTATAACTTGTGATATTGTGTTTAATTTATTATCAAAGATAACAGAAAGTGATAGAAGTGCGATCTAACACTAATTTGGTTAATATTCACAACCATACATGGGTAATACATAAACAAAATTTGATTTATTATGTTTATTCAACTTTTCATGGATATGTAAGTATTTTAATTAAACCAATCGATTACAGAGTAATAATAAAGAACAATAAATAAAATAATTTGAATAAATACTACTCACATGAGTAGAAAAAATTGATAATCATGGTACCTATCTATTAAAAATGTTGTGCTCAAAGCGTTTACAAGTCCAATGTTTAGCAAAAGCTAATATTATAAAAATGCTGGCAAATCTGTTACTGGTAATTTGTATTAGTTAATGGTATGTTTCTTTGGTCTAATTTGGCAATGAACATTAAAAGGCTTCCTAAAATGGCACCTACTTGTATGGTGACTATTTCAAAATGGACGGCTGCTATGTGTATAAATCGGAAAAGCTGACATGCTTTATGAAAATCTAATAGAAATACAATAATTTAAGAATACATTTCTAATAGGACTTGTCATAGAATAAAACCTATAGGATTTTCTTGGGTACCGGTGGTTTCATCTAATGCTCGTTCGGTGGTCCCTTGCTACATCTTAACAAAGCTAATATGAATTCTTATAGATCTAATTCGTGTTTAAAGTCAATTCCATTTCGTGATCTTAGATTGATCAACATTTTAGTCTTATTCTAAACCTGCTTAATAGCGTTTACTCATGGTATTCATGCAAATTTGCGAGTCCTTTATTCTTAGAAATTATTTAACTGACTTTAAGTTTTCTATAGTAAGTGGAAAGATCATTCTCTCTATCTGAACTGTATTTCGAAAAAGTATTAACAATTTTAGACCTAGGTTACTTGCATACTAAGTTCATTTTGTTTATTCATTTCCAAGAATATGGACTTACTAGTGGGCATGAAATGAAACTTTCATAAAGACAAGAAATTTTACGAAAATTAAAATTATTTTATCTAAACTCCATTCCGCGAACTCAAGTGATGATTAATTGCAATATGTTCTGATGTTCCCCACAAATGTAGTGGGATTCGAACTCGTGACCTCTTGTTTGTTATTTATTGTGCGTTTTGGTCACATTATTCCTTGTGTTCGCAAAAAAAACGGATGCATGTACACACAGTAAAAGACAATTTATACTTCAATGTCTCTCTAATAAATTTATTTGATGAATTTGATCAACTTCACTCACTCATTTTGTTTCAGAATACATAATATTGTCATGACTATTATTAAGTTTCCTGTGTGTACTAATCCCTAACTACATAAACACAAAATAAATGACTAGAGTAAGTAACAGTCGATTTGTACGAAAACCTTATTTCTTAGAGCTACTTCATAAAAGCGATATTTATTAAATGACGATGTAGCATATTATTTGAATATTGTTAACATTGAAAGGCCCCATTTCAAGCATTAAAACCTTAACATGATCATTTAAATACTAAGGGCTCTAATTAATAAGTAATAACGCTGATATTTCCAATACCTACTATAATTATTAACTTGCTAAAAGATTTCGTCGTTACGACATCTATTTATAAGGCAGTAATTAGTAAATATATTTTGAACTATTTGTGATAAATGTAATTTTTATATTTTTATATGGGAATGTATTAGTTTGTATATCACATATGATATGTTGATAACTGAATTTGAATAATTTAAAACCATCAGTCTGTAGCTGATACGTAAATGATATGTCCAGTGTAATAATAAAAATATTTAAGTCCAGGGGTAAAAGTTTGAGAACAAAATTGTTCCTATAAAATAATATCCAATGAAGTAATACTGTATCATTCGTGATTGGAAGTCTGGCATTCTTCTGGAAATTAGAAATGTTTTCCACTTGCTGTACATATTGTCAACTCCCTCCAAATTAGCTATAGATAAATGATGAGAAGGGATTCTCTTTCCTATTCCAATACGACGGAAATGCTCATTTATGGTATTCTGATCAGAAGTTGGTGTAGGACCAACATTCATTTTACTAGAACATATCCAATACAAAATAGGACTAGCTGATGCCAAGAGTCTAGTTGACACTTGAATATGTACAAAAATTATGCAAAATACACACAAAAACAACATGTGAACTATGTACACAAACATTGTAGGATCATTGGCCCCAAAACATTTAGAATATTGCTTTGGCCTGTAAGGCATCTTATTTGAATATCCAATAACACTTGTTTTCAATCCAAATCTAAAACACAGTCTTATGTTGCACATCACATAAGACAGACAGGGATACATCACCAACAAAATTATTGGAGCAGCAAGAATGAAGTTAGGAATTTGTTTTAATTTATAGTACCTGAAAAAACCAACGTTCCAATAATTACTTTGAATATAGGAATATGAGAGTGGCAAACTGTTATTACACCATGGACTCTCAGCACTGCCTGGCAACACATACTCTGTATTTGATAAGAAATCAGGTAAGTTATGTTCACTATGAACACAATATTTAAGGTAATTATATGTTTGAACTAAAAGAAATGGTAACAGTGCTATGATCATAGTCAAGAAGAGAGACACAAATGATGTGAACAATGGTAACAACAAGAAAGGTAATATTAGCTTATGTTTGAGTGTTCTATATTTGTACACAATTTCAGGTAAAGTTCTTTCTATAACATTTTTAAAACTTGCATAGAATATGAACCCTAAATTAACAGAGCCATTGGATCGAGTGATCATTGAAAATCCTGCCGGCAGACCACTCAGAATATCAATATTAGCAAATCTTAAGGTCTCACTTTCTGTACACTTGAACATAGTATAAAAGGACATCCATGCAAACAGTGATTCTGAATATGGTGCTGAAAAGAATATACTCGCTGGATTGATGCAGTACAATATTGCAGATTTGTATGCTCTGCATTCACTTCTCAAAATTCTTAAACTCAGCCTGTGTAATATATCTGCTGATTTGATAAATATTATAACGTTTAACAGGGTTGCAGAGATCAACAGTGTGCTATGGAAGTTTAAAAATGTTCCAAATAGACTGTTGAGTCCATAAGCAACATATCTTACAACTAATGGAAACAGTGGAAAAAATGCTAAACAATTCTCGTAAGTGTAACCATACTGAGCAATGTGTATGAAGTACTGAGCATCCCATCTCTTCATGCCCCCCAGTAACTTATCCACGACGATGTCAGCATGTGTTTTACGCAAGTTTGGGTCTTCAGGGCTTAAGAACACGTTAGCGTCATGATCCGGTATGATAAGGTTTGATATTGCTTGTAATAAAATTAGTATAACTCTTGTGCTAAAGGCAAACCATAAAATCTTTTGCCGTGGGGAATACATCTGGAACACAAGAAAACTTCATACTTTATTGTTATTTCTATAAACATACAAGTACTCAGTTAAAATAAAATGAACAATTACCTTATAACATTTGCTTTTTCATTTATAGTTACACATAATTCAATCAATATTATTGTCAATAATGCAAGAAATTCGTTACAACGTCCGCCTTCACAGTAGTTGAATGACATTGACAGCTACAATCATTTAAATTTTGACATAAACACTGATAACATAAAATTGTCTATGACTGCACCAATCCATGGAAATAGTTAGTACCATTTTCATGTCCGTGACTACCGCAGGACCAGCAACACAATTGGCATCTTAGTAGTTTTCGAGAAAATCGACTTTGAAGGCGGTAGTCACGCTACGTTCAGCAGGACCACCATGAGCGTCGAAAAAGGGGGCATGCTACAGGTATTCTAAGTATACAAATAATTTGTACCCTTACATGTGATTTATTTCGTGCGACTCTCTCAGCACAATTTGAACAAATGACTAGATTGACTACAGGAAAAAAGGGCTTCCTCTTGTTACGCTTTTGATGTTTTGAGGACAGTTGTGTGAAGAAAATAAATAACACAAGTACAAACTTGTTTGCAACTTGGGTTTGATTTTTTATTTATTTTGCGGCAGAACAGAATAGGAAGTCGTTTTAATGAATGAATTAATTATAATATTTCTCTTTTAATTTATAATATCTAAGTTTTAATGAATTTATAGCAACAGCAAATAAATGCTTAGAAATAGCACCGCCTGTACCCTGACTGCCAAGGTATGCCATTTTGATGATAGTGTGTTAGTTCATGTAACCTAAGTAGACAGGGTAAAACAATCAAATGTTTTGTGTATGTTCAGTCTGCTGCTTATAAAAGATCTTTTTTTTTAATTCGGATGCGATAGAAACCGCGATTACTATGAATAGCGTTTATAAATTAAAGAAAAAGGAGCAAATAAAACGAAAGATGTTAAGTTTATTTATAATAATTGCATTCTGTCACGTAATAATATTGTTACACCCAGATTCATACGATTTTAAACAATTCTAGCAGTCTAGAACACATCACAGAGCACACGCTATTTTGATGATTTTAACATGAATTTCAAAAGCTCAAATCAATGCGTTACTTGGCAAGAACTTGAAATTAAAGAAAGTGTTGTGAAACTCATCAAGCATAAAAGCTAGCAATCAATTGAGCTATTTTCTATCCACAGCAGCTCAATTTTTATTCTTCCATAAAATATTAGCCGATGAATGCTTTTATTTGCTCTATCATAAACGTAGAGCTTTAAAAGATATGTTCACGATAAATAAAAGCGCGCCGATGATCAAGTGATCAATGCCTACAAGAAACAGTTCACTTAAGTGATTCACTATTTCTGGGTAATTTTAACACCCTACAAAACTGAGCAACAGTAGTACTCTTTCATACTTTTTACAACTTAAATTTAATTACCTATAAAACCACTACAATAGGCTACAAAAGAAAAGTTTAATATAAAAGTATTTTTACCACCACAAAATAATAAATAAAAGTATATTTTACATGGCCACAGAAAAAACGAAACCAAACGAAATATAGGCATTATAATAATATATAATTGAGATACATAAAAAGAAAACAATGTATTTTTGTCTTTTGTTATATATATTGATATATTTTTATCCATATTCAACCAATATTCAGTTCAAAACCTGGCATAATGCAAAATAATCAGTCAACCTTATATACCCCATATTGAATTGTAACTAACGTAAAAATTGTGAAGAAATTTCTAAATTACAAGAAAATATTAAATTGCCACTCATAAATGATAAAGTTTATTGCATGAAAGTGCGTTTCTTTCACATTTTTTTCAAAGCAAATCTATTTACATAAACCTATTATTTACGTAATTCTATGCAAGTGAGTTCACATCGATAACATAGAGTATTACAAGAATACATTAAATTAAATCGTAGAAATACCATTTATATTTCTTTACAGTAGTACAATAAAAAAATCGTCGATTTTAATCAGGAATTCTAGTGTTTTAATTACTTAAAGTATAAACAACAATTTTGCATACTGCCTAAAAACAAGAAGGAATGAATTTTTATTATTACAAATATTTAATGGGAAACTGAGACGTGCGTAACGACAGACACGGTCAGAAATAGAAGGGTGTTATAAATCGTTGTCGCTAGCTCATCCTTGCTTACACCGTTGTACTGAAAAGTAAATAAAGTGATAGTGCTTCTATAAAATGACGTTATTCAAAATGTTTGCGTGCTTTCATTAAGTGTTTTCAATATAATAACTATTCAAATTACCTTTCAATAAATATGAAGATGAGTTCAAGTGCAATTTCAATATTTATTATCAGGTGTAAAACACACATATTTCGAATCCTGCCATTTTAAAAATAGTAATTTGAATACATCGCTCACACAATTTTATACCGAAACCGTAACAAAGATAAATACCTAACTATAGTCTTGTTACAAACAAACGCGCAGCAAACACGTCACTCCTGCAAATAAGCGATAGTTTCAGTCTATCACAGAACGTTCCACTCGCTATAATTAGGTGAAACAGGAGGGCCACACTGCTGTTAAAGTTAAATCTGCAGTGATCAATACTTCCAGCCATATTTTTCATAATATTTTGCGAAGATATTGCTTTTTTTTTAAATGTTGAGACACATTTTTAAAGGGCCTCAAAGCCTTTTTTTATCCTAAAATTAATGTATCACATCTAACACACCACACGTGATCACTAGTGACAAAGCGTTGAACAATAAATAACTGTGATACATGAACAAAACCAACTTCATTTTATACCTCGTTTGGTAATTTTTAGCCCGTGGATGTTTGTGGGTGGTTTGTAACAAAATTACAGTAGTATTGGTATGGTGTAAGCAAATCGTAGCCGCAGTAGTGGACGTCTAAGATGCTAAGCGCGAGAGTGTTAGCTCATGGACAACTGGCCGAGGGCTAGTAGCCTCTCCACCGCCGCGTTCACATCGCCGAATGTCGCAATCAGTGCTGTAAACAAGAACCACACGTCATATTTATGATATCTTACTGCTTTTATAAATGCGAACGATTGGAAGGACGTTTGTCCCCTCAATCGCGCCAGATCGGCTGAACGGATCTGGAAGAAATTTTACGCACAGAGATAGATTATAGTCTGGATTATTTTTTATCCCGAGAGTATGTTCCCTTGGCGTAATTTCCGACATTAATGAGGGCGGAGCCGTTGGCAGAAGCTATTCTTTAAAACTTTCTTACAAAATTCATCAATTCAGCAAATTAATTAATTGAAAATTAATGAATAAACGACTTACCTGTACGTGAATTTTAATCATAATAATACGAAGTGCTTCGTCCGAAGAGATTAGTAAGGGATATATGTTTAGGTGTCTGCTTACCTTGCAAGTTAGCTTCCCTGTTGAGAAAGCCCATAGCAGTGAGTTGTTCCAGTTGTTGCGAGTAACGTTGTTCCGGCGGCTGCGATGGATTCGTCTGGTTATTCGACATTGCCGACATCATCCGCTGCATAAACTGTATACCAAATATTATGAATTAGCAATAAGAAGAAATAAAAGAAAACTTTTCAATAAATTATCACATTTATATAACAACTTTCTATATTAAGACCTTCAAGTAAATTTATTATGAGTTATTAAATCTTAAGTACACTTATACATGCCCCTATAATATACTCTACTTACAAATATTTTAAGGATACTTGAAATCTGTCATGTAATCAACTATTAACACCAATATTTCAAAAATGGATGAGTAACAAGGCACAGAATATTTCTGTACAGCTACTATATAGAAACTAAAAAAGAATATCTTAGAAGCAACATGAGACAAAAAAACTATGATGATGCATTCTTTTGTTTTGTTCTAGCAACTTACTCAAATATAAAAGGTATTATGTACCACATCGACGTGCGGGCGGTTTGCGTTTAACTGCGACGGAGCCGGCACATATAGACAAAGTATGTTATATCTACCTTGTTAGTGGTTCCACTGCAGTTAAGAGCAAATTACTCATAACTTGTTGTGAAACCACTCCTTAATGATACTGTACTGCAATTATAATATACTTTATAGTTAAGAAATGAACGTCCTATACAGCCTAGCTTTATAGCTTCAGCATGTACTATCATAGTTGAGCTAGAGACTTAAATAATTAAATCTTTTGTTAGTGAGAGAGTAGAAATTTAAAAATGTTTAGTCAGATTCACCACTACAAGTCTGTCATAGTCACGATGATTATTATTTTTAAACTGTTTTTTTTTTTCAGAAAGTATAATCACAAAAAGCCAACATTACGTATAACACGAGATGCGTTACCTGCGTGAAGAGCTCGGAGTTCTGTTGCTGGCGCGGCGGCGCGCCGGCGGGCGCGGCGGGCGCTGCGGGCGCTGCGGGCGGCGCGGTGGCGGCGCCCACGCCCATGCCGAGGTTGCCCACCAGGGTGGGCGCGGCGGTGCGCAGCTGCTCCAAGCCTTGCTGGATCTGCAGCAGCGCATTCAGGGCCTGCATCCGATCATAATTACTAACATAAATAAGGCCTCCAAATTAAAGCAGAAATACCAAAAAAAAGCGTTGTGTATGCTGTTCGTGCCTGAGAACACCGAGGACACTCCGGAACTACTCAAAATCCTTACCCGCCAAAATCCTAACCTCCTAATCAACACCTGGACGCTGACACACGAAAGGGTCAGACAGGAGCCCCCAGGTACCTGTTTGTTATTCCGTGTGCCGGAGTCTTTGGTCAAAACAATAAAATACCAAGAAAGGCGCGTGTACACTTTATGGGCAGCATCTACATCCGCATCCTACAGGAGGGTGCATCAAGGCAGAGTTTGGTAAATTACCCTCCCTTCCAGCTGAAATCCCTATAACCAACTTAGATGAACACGTAAACAACCTCACATCAATCCTTCTAACTAGCCATGAATAGTCTTGTCCACTCACTGTACCAAGGCAGGGAGCAAGGCAATCTTGGTGGGGTCCAGAACTAGAAAGACACCTACACAGGCTGAAAAAGCTGTTCAACAGAGCCATGAACACACACGGTCGCCAGACGACTGGGACTGTTACACAACAATCCGTAGAACTTTTAAAAACTAATACGCCTCAGAGGAAAGAACGGCTGGAGGCGTTTTTGAACTAACCTTGAGAATAGCAACCAAGCAAGAAATGATGGTCAAAACCTGTCTCGCCACCAAGACAGATCTCTCAATGGGATGCCTCAAAAAACCAGACAGCAACTACACAATTTGACGACACGGTTGGTGCAGTGGTTGAGCGATTGACTGCTGCATTGCGTGTCGCGGGTTCGATCCCCGCACGGAACAAATATTTGTATGGCCTACAGATAGTTGTTCCGGGTCTGGCTGTATGTGTAGGTGTGTGAGTTTATATGTTTGTAAACGCACCCACGACACAGGAGAAATTCCTAGTGTGGGGCAACGAGTTTAAAAAAAAAAAAATAACAATGCTGAAACTAGCGAATTACTTCTCGCCACCCATTTCCCAGGATGCCGGATTGCGACCCAACAGATTTGGGGATCGCATAGGGAAAGGTCCACGTGCTACCTAGACTGGGAGGTGGCATCAGAAGTAATAGACAAAGATAAAATAATATGGGCAATCAACACCTTCTTACCTTACAAGGTAGCAGGGTTAGATGGTATCTTTCCGGCTCTGCTCAGATGGAGCGGAGACTCGCTAGCTAAATACCTTGTCAAGGTTTACCGTGCCTGTCTAGCCCACCGTTACATCCCCTTGTTATGGCGCGAAGTAAAAATAATCTTTATTCCGAAACCCGGTAGGAGCGATTACATTCAGCCAAAATGTTTTAGACCCATCAACCTCACCTCGTTTTTCCTGAAGACGCTGGAGAGGCTTGGGGACAGAACTAAATTTCGCTACCTAAACCCTTACACCCAAACCAACACGCCTACTGTGCAAGTGTGCAGGCAAATCAACTGAATCCGCACTCCACTGCGTAGTCACTCCACGGATAGGAAATGCTCTCAAAGCTAAAAACCCAACACTGGACGCCTTCATTGACATAGACAAAACAAACTTCACTAGCATCGGCCAGGCACTAGCCGTGCACGGTGTGGCGCCAACACTTATAGAATGGATTCACAACATGCTAAAATACCGCGCTATTCAATTTACTGTGAACACCACCACACGAGACATCGTAAGTAGAGGCTGCCCAAAGGGTGGGGTGCTTTCACTACTTCTGTGGAACCTAGTTGTTAATGAGCTCATCACAGAGCTGAACGCTAGCAGTCTGTACTCCTTGGGTTATGCAGATGACATAGCAATTCTAATCACGGGGAACTTGGAAGGCGTCTTATGTGACCTCATGAGGAAAGCTTTCAAAATAAACGAGAATTGTTGTGCAAAACACGTACTATCGGTCAACCCCTTCAAAACAGAACTAATAATGTTTACTAACAAGAGAGTCCTCGGACCTCATAAACTTCCTAAACTTTTCAACACCGAACTAACACTTAAAGAAGAAGTCAAGTACTTAGGACTGATCCTTGATAGCAAATTGCTCTGGAACAAGCATCTTGACTACAAACTTAATAAAAGCACAATCGCATTCTACCAATACAAAAAAATACTAGGAAAAACTTGGGGGCTATCGCCAAAGATCACGCTGTGGCTTTACACAGCTCTGATCAGACCATCTATGGCATCCTGGTTTGGTGGACGAAAACTGAACTTACGACCAACGTCTCTAGGCTCCAGCGGTTCCAAAGTCTGTTCTGCTATCACTGGCTGCATGAGGACAACCCAACTACAGCAAGAGGCAGCTATCAGGCTTATGCACTTAGGCATATGGGGCAAAAACCAAACTAGTCCCCACCCTGGCATCCTGAACCGGGCGATTGAGTACCAACCGCTCATTGCTGCTCCGTGTGATAGGACACTGTAAAAACCTACGTTCAACAAAAGCTATAGCATAAAAACAACAGAGGAAGAAAGGGATCAGTCAGGAGTCAATGAAGTACGCATCTACACTGATGGCTCAAAAACTCAAATCGATATTCCAATGCGAGTGTGTCGCCTTAACACAACCCGCATCAGCCGTAAAGCATCTAGGGATACATAACTACGCAATTAGACTGATTGACAGGGATATTTGACAGCCTGGCTATGCTCAAAGCCCTAGAAAGCAAACAAACAGCAAATTATTCTTTGAGTGTCACCTCGCCCTGGAGAGTATATCGCTGTCTAACAGAATCACCCTCCAGTGGATCAAGGGGCACAGTGGATCCAATGACGCCGCAGACGAACTTGCAAAGAGAGGTTCCGAGGTGGCAGTGCTAGGCCCGTACCCACTCCTCCCCCTACCTTTCTCACAGTTTCGTACATAGATTCGCCAGAGATCAACTGAACTGCATAACAACAAATGGTCACGGGCTACAGACTCCAGGCAGTTAAAAATGGCAATGCCGAGTCTACATCCACGACTAATAAAACGATTACTCAGCCTAAGTAGAAATAACCACAGACCAATAATAGGGACAATTACGGGCCATTCCCCCTTAAAAAACATATTTTTAACAAAGGCGCCACAGTCAGCCCACTCTGCAGAGGCTGCTTTGATGCCGAAGAAACAGCCGCCCACGTCATCCTGGAATGCGAGGCCGTGGCTACCCAACGTGAACAAATCCTCGGAACGGTGAGGTCGCTCCGCGAAGCCTGTGAAGCTCCCAGGAAACTTCTGTGCACCTACGCACAACGGACCGTTTGGGAGTCTAAGTGCGGAAAATGGAGTCCCTACTCTACTCTAAGGCCTCCAATTTTTTATTTTGTAAATAAAACCTCAAAGAATCAATAATAGCTTTTTAAAAATTAAGTCAAATTACACAATACAATTCTGTAGCTATAAAATATTTTTACAGTAGAAACTCGATTAACCGACTAATTGTTGCCGTAAGTCATTCAGATAGTCCAAATTGAACGTATTAAGAAATTGATAATAATTGATTTTAGTATTACATGTTAACTTTATAAATATATACCTTTGACACCCGCGTATGGTTATCTTTTAAACAGCAAAGATATTGTAGCAAAGGCATTCTGTATAATCGCGAATCCGTATAACTGAAGAAAGGATAATCGAGTATATCTGTCACCACAGATTTTTTTATTAAGTAGTATTATAGAACTGACCTGTGGGTTGGACATCATCTGCTGCATGTCCGGATTCTGTAGCTGCGCTAACATCTGCGGCATCATTGTGCGGATCTGGTCCTGAAGTTGTGGGTTGTTTGCGAACATAGGGTTCTGCGGGAGATTGAAGAAGAATAGTCAACAACAAAATCATTTAAACTTCAAACTTTACTTTCTTTCAATGTGTTTATTTTTATCTCCATTCTGACCTGTAAGCGTTACGCTATCACTGACTCCCTTTTCTTTCAAATCACTCCTCACACAATCCTTCCATCTTTTCTAAGGCCTCTCCCTCTCCATCCATGCACATTTATATATAACTGTTTTAGTAATATGTGTTATATCCCCCCTCTTCACATGACCATACATCATCATTGTAATAAGTACAAATTATATGAATGTTATAAATATAAAGCACATACGCCAAACGTGAAGTAGGGATCCTAGAGCTCATTCACTGCTCACTTCATCATCCAGCCGAAAGACCTGATTGAACCGAGGCTTCCCACAAACATCGCCACAACATACAACCTTTTTGTTGTCACATCTAGCGAATTCTTACAACCGTGAGCAGGCCACAAAACTTACCTGGTTGATAAGCTGAGACGCCATCTCCGGGTCAGCGGCCAGAGCCTGCAGCATGGTGTTAGTATAGGGCGCCGACAGCATGGACTGCACGAGACGCGGGTTCTCCGACATCTGCTGCAGCAGCGACTGCATGCCGGGCGTGTTGATGAGGCCGGGCCCCGTGGCGGCGCCGCCTGCGCCCGAGCCTGGCGCCGTGGTGCCGCCGCCGCCGCCGCCGCCGCCTCCGCGCTGCCACGGGTTCGGTAGTGGTTGCCGGTTCTCGGCGCCTTGCTGCGGGTTTGTACCATCTACTTGTGGCAAAAAAGGTGGTGGGTTAAAGCAACTGTTTAAGGATCAAAATCAAAACGAACGTAGAACATGAGCAATAGCATTTTTTATCTTGATATTTTAGTGGATAGGTCATAGAATAGAATATTCATTTATTTGCTCAGAATGTAGGTATTTACTATAATATTAAAGAATCCTTGTACATTCTACCATCTTTTTTTTTTGTTTTTTTAAGGATGGGAAATCATCAAATGACTTCTTCCGCTCTGGGTGGAGCGGAAGGGCGTGTCAGACTCTTACTGACTAAAACCCATCCGTGTTCCTTCTAAAGCCCTATGCGTTCCAGGGCCGCGGTGACTCTTTCGAACAAATTCTGCAACCCTGGCAGGCTCTGGCCCTAGCGGGCCCCGACTTTTATGCTGACTTCTTTTTGAGGCGCGCGTGAAACACAACGCGCCATCGGCCCGGTGGTGATCGGACAGCGAGCCACCTAATGTGTCAATGTCTCAATGCCGTCCGCAGGCCTTGTCTTTCCCTCGCGCGGCCCGCCTCCTTCGCTAGCATTACTGCTTTGCAGAAGGAGGTGACATTCTACCATCTTAACATGCAAACATTGATGCATTGATCATACATTATCTATTTTTATTTACACAATGAGAATATGTTTGTGTGAGGGTAGAATGTGCATTCGCATCTTTGTTTTAAATCAAATTTCAAACAGGAAAAATAGAAATTGAAAATGGAAATTTCATAATCCAAGATTATATGGTTATTGCATCCATATTCTCTTTTAAAGAACACTCTGTAGGAGAATATGAATGTTGGAAATATGTCGATGACTTGACTAATCGGGACGCCAGCGCCAACCTGGTGGCGTTTGATAGTCTTTTCTATTGCGCAATAACCAATACTTTCAATATCATGGCTGACGATACCAAGAGAGATGTACCATATCCGACAAATGTATATCTTACCAGAGTTGTCCACCAGTCCAGAGAATGGGTTGCCTGCCATACTGCTGGCGACATTCAACATCGGTTCTTGAATGTCTCTGTACATGCGTTGTAAAGCATTATAGCCACCTGAAACAGAATATGTATGATTATATACTGATGTCTAGGGGGCGCTATTGTGCTACCGTCAGCATCGTCTCTGTGATATCTTGTAAAAATAAATATATAAATACACTAGCACTTCGTCCGCAACTACATACGTCCGCGCGGATTTAGTAGGTACTCCAGAAACTTCAACGCCCCGTTAAGGGATAGACTTTAAAGAGTATTTTTTTAAAGTGAATAACAATTTATAATAAAATTAATTAGTCAGCTATTTTTGCTGCTGATCCTGGGGTCTTAAGATCAGCACAACTGTTGTGCCCTTCACCCCATTGGGGGCTGATTATGATAAAATCGTTAGATCCGCTTCAATTATACCAATTTCAAATAGATCATACCAATTTCCTAGTAATTTGAAGCAAGCAATAATGCCATTCCTTAAAAACTCCATCACCGCTTTGCACCCATTTAGGAGTTTATTTTCGAAAAATCCAAATACATGTTATTCTTACTTTTTATCAAAATCATTAATGCCGTGTTTCAACTCCATTGGACCAAGCATTAAGATCCTTCCATACAAACATAATCACCACCTAAACCCCCACTGGGGGGTAGTTTTGAAAAACCAACTATGTTATTATTTTTTATTTATTTAGCTCAGTATTTGTACCAAGTTTCAAGTTTATATACCTAAAAAATAAAGATACTTTCATACAAACTTGAAACCCCCTTAATCGTATTTTGGGGGTAGATCAAAAAAAAAATACTGGCAACCTTTTTAATTCACTAAGGCCAGTATTCGTACCAAGTTTCAAGTATATTGGCCCAACAAACAAACTTTCATACAAACTTCTACCCCTTTACGGGAAGAGTTTCCTTAAATCCATTCTTAATCTACCTCCGTGCCAAATGTCATCTTCATAGATTCAGTAGTTTCTGAGCTTTTATTACATAACTGTAACTTTTCAACGAAAGGTCCGATTTGAATAATTTAAAGTGTAATTTACATTAAAATAATTAACCTTAATTATCATGATATATTCCATGATGTCGATATCACCACTTTTCCATTATACCCTGGTTTTGATTGAATAATTTGAATAAAAGCGGTCATTGTGACTTAACCATAATAGTTAAGACATATACGCTCGCGGACTTTTTTTATAGGTAATACGTACGGTATGTGAAGGTACTTCAATCATGTAGTACATTATTTTTATGTATCATCAATAGTTTTCTCAGCGCACGCCTAATACTGAATTTTGCTACTTTGGATTACATTATTTCAATTATCGTAGGGATCTCGGTTTCAAAAAAAATATAGCATGTTTTAAGTTAATAATGTAGCTTTCTAATGGCGAAATAATTTTTAACGGTTGAGTAGTTTTTGAGCCAAATCGTAACAAATAAATAAATGTTTCCTCTTCATAATATTAGTTTAGATGAAGTTTATATGCAATTATTGAAAAGTTAACACCGGCCAAGTGCGTGTAGGGTTCCGTAGTTGCACGTCACAATAAGAAAACTAACAAAACATGCCATATTTCAGCTAAATATAATGAAGATTTCGTATAAAATGTATTTTATTGGAATCCTTCAGATGGATTTTTGTTGTTCATGTGAGTTAAGACTATTAAAACTGCGTCGAGTCGAAACGTTGTTATTCGTTTAGGAATTATTATTAAGGGTGTATGATTTTATTTTTCCATAATTTCACATGGTTCGTAAATTTATATTAACTATATTTTTTACGTAACTAACAACGTAATCTAACTAATTTTCAATGGAATTTGTACATTACAAATTTTCCTTCTCCTAGTAAATTTTATAGGTTGGTCGTGTTGAATGTCAAGCTCCAGGTGTGCCACTGGTGGTCTTGGGCTGTTAAGTGAAACTACTTCGTGGTATGAAAAGACTGTATTGCTATGGGTACAGATTACAGAAGATGACCGATATGTGCGCACGTTATTAACGTCGGCGAGTGAGTGGCCACCGCGGCTGTCCGACGACGGTGATCGCGGTGGGGCGTACAAGGAAGACAATGCGTCGCCGTGGGTGGTCCGATGTGACGTCACGAACAGTCGACTATTACTCGTTAACTTGTAAAGCTTACTTAGCTATGATAGTTTTCCTTTTAAATTCGTTTGTACATAATTATATTCTACTACCATGTTTTTTTTTTTCGTCTCCAAAAACAACCGTTTTGCTGGCAGAGGGGGAGGAGGACACTTGACTCTAACAAAAAAACACTTTACAGCTTATATTTCGCAAACGGATCTTTGGATGGAAAAATGTTTTTCGCAAAACCTAAAAAATGTTTTTTTTTTCATTACTTTATTTTACCACTTTGTCGGCATGATTAATATGTCATTGTTATCACTTATCATACCAAATTTCAACTTTCTAGTGCTAAGCGTCTCTGAGCTAAACCGCGGACAGACAAACAAACCGTAATTCACAACAATAGGTCAGTAAATAGTGCAATTTACTAAAGTAGTTATAACAATTTTCATATAAACGGACGTTTTTATTAAACAGTGAAATCAATACGTATTGTGTTTTGCATTTTAGAGATTTTAGCACATTATCAGCTATTCAAATCCATTTCATTAACTCTTAAAATCTCTTTACTCATCGATCAAAACAACTACCAAGTCACGGTAAATTAAATTAAGGGCTACAAGCCGAACTACGAAGAAACCATCGGTCTATCTCGGTATAGACGGACAGAAAGACGCATCAGTGATCCTATAAGGGTTCCGTTATTTAAACAGACGTTCGGAACCCTAAAACTAATGAGGAAATAATGAGGTGACCCTAACAATTTAGGTTCCTACAAATTTGCCAGGGTTGCGGAATTTGTTCGAAAGAGTCACCGCAATGTATTCTCATCTTTAAAAAAAGGTTTCTACAAATAGATATCGGGAGAAGGGCAATGACCACTATTGCCCAGCTAAATCGAAACAGTTACATTTCTGACAACAATTGCATGTCAGTTTTATTATTTTAGGACGCAATAACAGTCTTATTGTAGATAGCGATGTCTTCAAGACCATCGTTGAATACACAGGAAAGATAAAAATAGCCACTAGACAGCATGGGTATTCCCAGGAAAGATATTGTTGCATTTGACGTTGTGTTCAATCAAGTTGATATTATTCAATTAAAAGATGTTCGAACTACAAGTCTCCTTGGATATGATCATTTGACCTGCATGTAGCCAAGCAACGGTTGCCGAAGTCCGAACGAGGATGGGTAACCATTTAATATACCGAGACTCTTCAATTCTTTGGAATTAATTCAGTCACATGTAGTCAGAAGCCCCAAAGTCGAACAACCATTCTTAACCAGAAATATGTATTGTGTTAATGAATTAGATTGATGGAATATTCTTTATTGTTCACTAAAATTGGTACAGTTCTCATATATTTAACTGAGTTGTGGGAGGCAGTCAGAAAAGCGGCTGCTCCATGTTAAACACCGGTCTAAGCTACATCCATCCATTTGATAACATCACTTTCAACCCTCATTTATTAGCTTTAAATATTAACTCACCAGGTATGCTCTCAAGATTGGAGAGTGCGCGGTCGTGGGAGCGCATGAGTTCCTGCAACATGGCTGGGTTGCGGGCCAGTTCCATGGTCTGCCGCAACAGCTCAGGGTTGTTCAGCATATGGCTGATCTCCGGATTTCTCTGTACAAGAAATGAAATGCAAAATAAAATTTGTGATATGGCTACAGGACCTTGTATGCACTTTTGAAAATAGTGATGCAATATAGAACTTTATTAACTGCACAAAAAAGTACACATTTCAGCGAGAAAATTAGAATAAATTCAAATTCTGCAGGGTGCATTTGATTTGGAGAGTAAAAGTTAAAAGGGACCAGGTTTTTTTTTTTTTTTGTATACTTTTTTGTGCAGTAAATTAAGTTCTATATTGCTATATTCCCAGTGAAATGGTGATAAAACTTACGGCCATGAGGTCCTGCATCTGTGGGTTGGATGTGATGAGCGACCGCATGTTCTCAGGGTCATTCATCATCTGCTGCACGAGCGGGTTGTCAAGCACTTGCCTCAGCATGTCCGGGTTGGAAAGCAGCTCTTGTTGCATGCGAGCCTACAGGAAATAATATTGTATTATGATTATCTAGATGTCCCTGAACAGAGTGCAATAGTTTTATGGAAAACAATTTTGAAACATTAACACATCTAACGATAGAATTTGACAATTGTAAAACATACCTGCAAATCCATGAAGGTACTCTGACCAAGACCCAAACTTTCTAGGCCTGCTAATCCACCCAATGAATTTAATCCAAATGGTGTGGCACCAACATCAGCTGAAATATTAAATGATTTGTTTGTTTCAACTCAATCACATATCATAAGTCTGGAACAATTACATGATAAATTTAAAGAATCACTAATGAAAGAATAAATATACTACTTTACACCTGTGCCTACCCCTTTGGAGAGTACAGGCGTGACGTTATGTTGTGTTAGATTTAAGATTACAATAAACCACAGGGCATTGCCCCACATTCTGTATATGAATATAAATTCTGTTTTCTAATACTGTCATTGTGGTTGAAGCACTGAGCAATATTATATTTCTATGGGCGCTCTAATTCAACTCTGGGTATGTGCCAATAAACTTTTCATAACATATGAACACAATTTATCACAAGCATTTAAATAAATGATGAAATTATGTATGTAGTATATGTAGTATGACTGTGATGAAAGGAGAACTGAAACTACATTGGTTGTTAATTCTTCAAAAGAAGAATAAACAACCAATGTAAATATTATATTATAAACTCTTTATCTTTTATGGTAATGTTTTAAAAAATACAGTTATTTTAGTTAGGCTTCTGCACTCTGGGTTACTATACTATCCTTACAGGATTAACTCTAGCTATTGAAGGTAGTGTGTTCAACATCAAATGTAATTTCTATGAAAACACCAGCTTGAGAAAGCTATAAAAATTTAACAGTTTTGTCACAATAAATAAATCTAGGTATTAGTAGTGGTTTTTAAGAATGACATATATCTACTCTACTCTACTAGTACTAAGATTGTAAACATGAACACATGAATAGGTTGCATGAACATTGAACATGTATCATGAATAGGACAATGATTCTTCTATATACCCTTATTATGCCTTATTTCTGAGAAACAGTTTCAACAAGTGATGTTAATGTCTTCATATCTTTAAGATTTTGTAAAGTTCTTAAATTGTAACTTACAACTTTACGATGCTATATTCAGTCACGGATGGACGAAGCATAAGTTTTGAATCTTATTTTTATTTATTGTACAACCTACCACAGTATAGTCTTTATAACCCAAAGGTTGTTTGGTAGAGAATGCCTTGATGCATTAAGTCCGCTCATGTACCACTATTGTACATAAAGTTTAAATAAATAAATAAGTGTCAACAACACAAAAACCATTACATTTTCATGGCAAGTAGTATTGTAATTTGTTACATACTTATTTATCATTTTAAATAAGAATTTGACCTCCGTAAATATTTGATAACATGGCAGTATCATATTTTATCATGCAAAGACAAGTTATGTAGAAAGTTTATGAATGGGTCTTGTGTTTTTATAAATTGTCAGTTACACAATATAGACAATATTAGATAAAGCTAGTTTTAATTATATTTTTTAATTTAATTTTTGCTTAGTAAATCTAAAAATTCAATAGAATTGATGAATGATTGATATCATAACCTGAATGTTTTACAATCACTTATTACCACAAATTGATTGTATACTTTGTACACTATTGTTCTAGCCTCTTGCAAAACTCAATGTTACTTGAATACATTAATTAGTCAATGACCTAATTATAATAATACACTTCAACAAGTACCAATGTAACTATTTTACGTAAATACACTTTTAGCAATACTCCTTTTGGGTACTTAACTTGAACAGTGTGAAAGTAATTTTAATGCATTTCAGCTAACAAATATGTGCTGTGCTACACAGCATTTAAAAATGTAGACACAGAAATAAATTTCAATAAGCATCTTGTAGTTTTTTTTTTCCAATAACTCTCTTCACAAGTGCAAACATAAGTGCACTACAAACCTATGTATCATAGTAATGGCAGGATGTTAGTAATTGGGTACCTGGAGGGCGCCGCGCTGCGCCCTCAGGCTCGGGCCTGGGAGGCGTCTTTATCACGAGGTGGACTGTCAGCCCGTCCTTGATGTTGTGCTGTTTCAGGGAGTCGGCATCGTTCAATATCTTTCCGGCAAATATGAGACATAACTGCTCCGGTTCCGAACTGAATTTAGGTGACAACACTTCCTTGAGCTAAAATCAAATAACGAATTCACATTTAACGTTGCCGAATAACTAAATAAATGTCGTCAGTGATTGCGTGTGCAATATCTATGTTATTACGCCATGAGCAAAGTTTCTGGTGGCGGCGTACTCACTTTTTTAACGTCAGCATCCTCTTCAATCTCCACTTGCTGTTTTTCTTTTGGTGTTTTCACTGTAATAGTAATTTTTTTGGGTTCGTCCTGTCCCTCTGCCATTTTGGCAAATCTAGAATGACTCTGTACTTTGGCGGAAAAGCAGAATTATGCACAAGAATGTAGAATTTGACGATTTGTGTAAGTTGACGGCCGAGGGTACGGCCCACTTTGGTAATTTGTTAGAACTTCGAAAGCCAAAATCACAAGCACATTTATGTTTTATTGAGTAAAAAATAGAGTTTAATTTGATTCCCACGTAATACATGCGAAGTTTGTCACTAATCAAGTTCTCTATGAAATTCTATTGCTGATTTGCTGGACCGGCCTCAATGAACAAGCTAAAAAAAGTCAAGTGTTACCACCAAGAAAAAAAAATAATCTTTGGTATTTCAAAGACAAAATTGAAAATGTGTGGAAACTCTGGAGTACTGTTATCTTTTTGGCACGTATGTCAGATAAGTTATTTATTTTATCGTGTGAAGTAATAACAAATAAGTGAATCAGTTCGTAGCAAATGTTTTACCATAGACTATTCATGGATGTATCCGATCACATTTTGGAGACTGTCATAAAGTCTTTTCCGTTTCCGAATTTTCCGGAAAAGTTTGATCTCAAATCAGCTGAAACTTTCTAATGTCTATGGCTGAAACGGAAATAGAGTTTTGGTTTATTTTGACTTGACAGCTGACATGAAACAAAAACAAAAAACAGTTTCCAATAATGTCTCTCGCAAAATTTTTATGAAATTACTAGGTACACAACCAAGTTTGGTAAGGCGACAATTATACATATAGCGACGGCATGAACCTCTATCCAATCAATAATTTTACCCACAATATTCCTGTTTCAGTGGTTTTTAATTCTTGTTTCAGGTCTTCGTTATTAGTGACTTATTTCATAAGCACTGAGCGATATTATTGCATGCCGTAGAATGCCAAACACGAGCGTTTAGGCCGTTTGTCACTAATATTAATTAATTGCAGCAAATGGAGGTATAAATTTATGATTATTTGGTAAATCTAGTTGCTTGTCTACTTATTGTAAACAGTCTTGACATTTATAGGTGGACTTACAAGACACTTTCTTACGTGACGAGGATCAGCAATCACAAAACAGCCCGAAACAAACACATGCAGTGGCAAATAAAAGAAAAAATGATAAAGTACAGGGTGAGGACTCAAACTTTTCCTGATTGTGTAGTACCTATACAAGGATGAATTCCATAACCCCACTGCATCCCAAAGCCCCAGCTTAAGTATTTTTTATTACTAAATAACTATCACATGTGCCCCCTGCAGATGGGAAAGTAGTAACTGATCAGCAAGCCAAAGAGGAAAAGGAACAAGCTGAGACCATAGCATCAATGCTAATGCGTAGCTATGACACCAAGTTTGGCGGTGAGGATGACACATCTCAGCCAACTTCACAAACTGCACCCATTATACCCATAGAAGCAACACGCAAGAAAAAGAAAAGAAGGAGGTATTTATGATGTACCTTGACCACAAGTCAAATCGCAGATGTAGGCATCACAGTTGCTATATTAAAATGGAACTGGGCAGGTTATATCTGCCATATGCCACAGAAAAACTGGGCCACAGATTGGGGGGCGTTCAAGTATTACGTAACGCAATTTGGGGGGAGGGGGGTCTTGTAAAACGTTACGGCGCGTTGTATGGGTTCTGTACCCCTCCCTAAACGTTACGTATCAACCAAGTGACAATTTTACCTAAAAGTCACAATAATTATGTCTACTACTCTCATGTTACCAAATTCTTTAATCAATAAGAGATCAATAAGAGGGTCAAGAATCTTCAAAAATTGCGTTACGTAATACTTGAACGCTCCCTTGGTCCCAAACACCAGGAGTCTGCTATGCGGGCCTCTCCTTTCTAAAGAATTGGGTTTGGGTAGCCCATGATAGATCAGAATGGAAAAAAAGGAAGGGAGGCTTTTGCCCTGCTGTGGGACACTATGGGCTTATAATAATAATAGGAATAACTACTTAATTTTCTTTAGAAAATTAAGTAGTCAATCTGTTTGAGAGTGTTTTCTTACACATATCTTTGATATAAGAAGCCAATACAAGCATCAAGATAGACACTAAGCACTATTAACACCACATCAAATATGCTATCCTTATCTCTTCCAATTAACTAAATATAAAACATTAATAAATAAATCACTAATCTAGTGCTATTTAAGGTTGCCTGCCCCATGTATTTCAAAGTGGTCTACAAAATGATAAAATACTGACTTAAATTGAAGCTCTTCCACACTGTACTTACACTTGTTGAGTATCATTGTATTATGATTTGTGTATAACAAGCTGTGATGTACTTACTTACAATTCCATAAGGTCCTTTCCATAGTAGTTGTCGACTGTTTAAAATTTTACTGTGCTGTGGGGTGGCCCACAGCTCACTTTCCTTAATCACCTGACAATTTATTATTGATCCATTAAACACCACATCAGAGACAGAATCGTAAGCTATTATTATGATTTATTACTTTTTGCTATGACAGATCCCAAATATCAATATGTCTAACAAACTGCCGATATGAATCTATACGGAAAGTGGCCAGTGCTTTCGGAATGCGAGAAGTGTCTGAAGAAGATGCTTGGAATTTCTATTGGACTGATATGAGTGTCTCTGTGGAAAGAGCGAAAGAGATGAAGAGGTTTCAGCGCATCAATCATTTCCCTGGCATGCTAGAAATCTGCAGGTGAAGATAATAATATCAAATTTTTAAAGTAACCGGAGGATATTTATTGATTTTATGTCTAATATGATTTTCAGAAAAGACTTGCTAGCAAGGAATTTGAATAGAATGCAGAAAATTTATCCAAAGGAATACAATTTTTTCCCAAAAACATGGTGCTTGCCTGCAGAGTATGTATTTCCTAATATTTTATGAACTGCTTTATTGTAAATAGGGGAAAAGGTTTCTTGTATTTAACAAAAATATATTTATTTCAGTTTCGGTGAAGCACTTAACTACAGTAAATCACGTAAAAATAAGACATTTATTATAAAACCTGAATGTGGAAGCCAAGGACGCGGCATCTATTTGACGAAGTCGCTCAAAGACATCAAACCTACTGACAAATTAATTTGTCAGGTAACTTTAACCATCACTTAACATTTTTTCTTATCTTGTATTATTTCCCAGTAAAACAAGAATGGCAACACCTAGAGAAATGATTAAGTAATAAGTATATCGAAATTCAATAGAAAATTGTATTTAAGTGCTTTTTCCATGGTTCTTTTTCAGGTCTACCTTTCTAAGCCATACTTGGTAGACGGGTATAAGTTCGACATAAGAGTATACACTCTTATAACGTCATGTGATCCTCTCAGAATTTTTGTGTATAATGAAGGACTTGTAAGGTATGTGCAAAACAAAAATTCTAAGTTATTGATGTGAAACAAATAGTAGTGGACCAAACATACTAACCTGAGTAACACCAGATTTACTGTAGAGGAAAATTCGTAGATTTAAATAGGTTGTTTTGTGTTGTCTCGATGGCTGTCAAATCATTTTCGTGTATTATATACTAACCCTATATTTGAGCAGTTTTATGTCATAGAAAACGACCAAACCACTTTCTTGATTTTTCAGTAATAAGTTGAACCTAAATTGCTATTACTAACTTTTTTCACTACATAATGTTCATATTCTTGTTATTTTTTATAAATTCTGCCCAAGGTTTGCCACAAGTCGATACGCGGATCCTAATGTGAACAACACGACCAACGTGTTCATGCACCTGACTAACTACGCGCTGAACAAACACAGCCGGACTTACGTATATGATTCTGAAGCAGGCAGCAAACGGTGAGAATACTTCTGTATTTTTAAGCACGAAATTTAGTGATTGCTGGCTGAATGATTACAGCATATTTTTTGTGATCTTAATTAAAAATGACCAGAATTATTAGTAAACCCAAATCCATTTCCTATTCCTTTCAAATCGTTGAAATTATAAAAGTTAAATAAATAGAGCTTCCCTTGAATGCCTGTGTCATTTGCGATTCTATTTTGCCTCGATGAATTTGGATCTTTAAAAATGATTGTACAAGACTTCCTATTTCGATTTCAATGGATCTGCAGACAAAAACAGCTACCTGCAGTTCAGGCAATGAATATGCACTCAGTCATAGAAAAGAAGTCTAATTTCCATTACACACTTTAAAAAAAAATCAGGCCTAAGAATAACCACTTGCCCACCTAATCGAATCTAAAGTCACGATGAATTTCCATTCGTCAGCAAGATATCGACTTTGAACAAGATCCTGCTATCGCAAGGCGTGGATTTGGACAGGCTGTGGCACGCCATAGACCAAGTGATCGTGAAGACGATCATATCGGCGTGGCCGATACTCAAGCACAGTTACCACGCGTGTTTCCCCTCGCATGACATGGTTCTTTTTAGTTTTATTGTTGTTTGAGCTTCAGATGGCGTTGTATCTGAGTTGGTTTAGCTTTTGTTTTAAAACTGATGTAATTGAGTATTTTTTGTGAGTCATGTTGTTCTTAAGGGAAGCCATCTGCAAAATTCTGAATTTTGTGAATAGTGCGCTTTCAGCGTTAAAAACTTTGAAATATACCAAATTGCGGGTTTTCTAACAAAACCTCTTACCGTTGCCGTTCGTCCGATAACAGATGGCTCCCCTATGCTCTACATTCTACGAGTAGTCATAGTTTATAGAATTAGCCTCTATTAGATCTTGATGCCGCAAATTATCTATTATCTGGTACTCGTATCGATGTAAAACTATTTCATGACTCATATTTTAGACATAAAAGCCAAATGAAAAGATTTATTATAAGCCTACAATATTTTCTAACTTATTATTATCCTGACTTTGTCTATCAAACTGTCTACGTTTCAGGTTTATAAATTTTATTGCTAAAGCGTAGCCTTTCAATCCTTTTTTGTAAGGCCTACATGCTTCGTCAAAAATAACTAGCTATTCAAATTCTCTGTCTATTCCATTTCATTCAAGCCCTTGATAAGACAGGACTTTGTCAAGAGCCTGGCTTTAGGGCTACAAATTTTTCCTAGGTTGTCTATACGACCGCAATTATTTTTATATTTAGTTTATTTTTGTAGTATAATCGTAGTAACTAGATATTATTTCAGTTATATAAGTATTTCTATATTAGTCTTCTTTTAGTCCATAATTGTAAGCATTGTTTATTATTTTTCAGGTGCACGCCTGTTTTGAAATATTGGGCTTCGATATTCTTCTGGATCATAAGCTACATCCCTTTATATTAGAAGTAAGAACTTATTTAATTAATTTTTAATCTCAATGGCTGAAATACTGATAATAATAGGAGTTAAAATTTTTGGTTAATCTTGTAGGCAATGGTCAATGACCAATAGATTATTCGGCCATCCTTAACCTTTTGACCGCCAGAGCATAAACGCATCGGCGTGCCCCCGACGCCAAGCCGAAAATTCGCCGTACTTTTTGTCACATATATGTGACGTTTGGCGTACAGGGCACGCGCTTGCTTGTCATGTATACGTGACAATGGCGTTCAAAAGGTTAAATGCCACTACAAAATTAATAATATAGAAATCTAAAATTTCGAAAATCCAAAAGTTCTAACATACCAAATCAAAATAATCATGCATGGAGATATTCAAAAAGGAACTAAGCAACAAATTAAGATAGCTAACGCATGAGAACGAACGAAACTACTTGGAAAATTTGTAAAAGATTTTGGTTTTGTACAGGTGAATCATTCGCCAAGTTTCCACACGGATACGCAACTAGACCGCGAGGTGAAGGAAGGACTGTTGACTGACACTTTCACGATGCTCAACATATGGCAATGCGACAAGCGGCGGGTGCTCGAGGAAGACCGTAAGAGAATACGAGACCGACTCCTACAGACTAACAAGTAAGAATGCTATAAACAGCTATTTTTTGGGGAAAAAAACTGAAAATAGTATGTTTACATGATTTGTTCATGTTGAGAAGACGAATGAAAGGCGATTAACAAGGAAATCACGAGGTAGATGTGAGTGGAAATAGCGAGACAGGACGGCAAAAAAAGAAACGCAGATCTCATTGGCGGTGTTTTTGCAAAAACAAAGATGTTGCGTAATCATAACTGGCATGCGTTCATGGAACATATACGAAGTGAGTAGTCTCCAGACGTGTTGGGGGTAATTTTTGATCCAGTTGAAAGAAAAAGTTATAAAAATCTAAATACGACCAGCACTCTCTTTTGAAAACGTTCACAAGGCATTTAAATCGAGACAGGTTTCCAGCTGTCGTTGGTTGAAGTCAAAATAATGCCTGAAATGTTTCAAAGGTGGTAATAGCACTTCTAGTGCGCTACGAATTACGCTGTAGCTTGGCGTCAACAGCAAGACATTTATGCTTCGGCGTTGCACGAATTTTTCTCCGTATCTAGTCTACATGAGAAGGTACTAACGTCGTCTGATTTCTTGCAATCCCGTACATATCTACAGCATGCCCCTTCCTTCGCAGACAATTTGATACATGATGCGATTGCAGGTTTGCAGAATTCACACCAACGGAAGAAAAGGAACCAGAAAAAAGTCCGTGGCAAACTCAAATACAGTGGGAGGAAACACATCTGGGAAATTTTAGGTACATACCATGTTATCAACGTAACATAGAAAGGACTTTATTTAAAGCTTAATTCAAATACACATTTAACATCTTTATAAATTATGTAGTTTCATTTTTTGGAACTATCAAACCTAGCGTTTATCTTGATGATTTCGTATTTTCAAATTAAAATACCTTCTTTACTGCAATGATCACTTGGCTGGTGGGTCAAAAAGTCCATAAAATAGTTTTGGTATTCATTTAGCAGGTACACTGAATCAATATTGAGTACATATTTATAATTTTACTTATCTGCCATACACTTTCCGCTTAGTCACAGGAAAAAAACGCAGCTTAAGGCGCTTCTCAATAAGTGTTTCAGCTCGGATTTGCGTTTTCCCGTAAATGTCGCTTAGAAACATGCTTCACTTCTTCAGTGCAGGATTTTTCTAAACGACAAAAGAACTACCGGAAGTGCGAATCCAATATTCGACTGGCTCAGTCACAAAAAAAAGATTAATGGCGTTCAGAACCTAAATGAAGATGGCCGACTTCCATATTATTATCAACAGACGCGTGTACCCGGTGGGCGAGCAGTACGCGTCGCTTTTCCAGCAGCCATCGGGCTCGTTGTACACTGGCACAGCGTCTTCCCGAGCTCGCGGCGACTGCACGCGCTTGCAACGCGAAGAATTCCAGGTACCACATTACACATATGTACTACGTTTTTCTTGTACAAAAATAAACATTAAAAACCCCTAAAATCCTTCTTGACACAGCAAACTAAAGCCAAAGCAGAAGCCCTGAAGAAACCCTCGCAACCCAAAGCTCTTAAAGAAGGCGAAAAGAAACCCATTGAAGAAGCAAGTTCCACGACAACTGCGCCCACTGCAGCTACTGTTACGACGGACAAAACTACTAAATCTAAAGCTCGAACGGATAAAGTAGAGAAACGCAAAGATACCAGAGATGATAAGGATAAGAAGCTCACTGTCAAACCTTCGCTTTCGCAGCAACCGGTTAGTTATCTTATTTAAATAGAATTATAACCTTTAGGTGGTCCAGCCCTCGCCGTCGAGACCCGCCGCGACGTTCCCGTCAATATTCGCCCCGACCCTTGCTCGGGCCAGCCCACGCCGCTTTGCCTGTATTTTTAAATTCGTCCCTAATTAAGAATCCTAGTTCTATCCAGCCCGTCCCTAGCTGTCCTCCCCCCAGCGACTCCCTAAGCCGAGCCCGTAACCCACAGGGGGTGCCCATAGCGTGTAGTCGCGTAGTTTGTAAGTTTTAATAAGCCCTGGCTGGAGGCTTTAATATTTATATTAATGCCACCATAGGCAAGCCCGGTTAAGCAGTCGACAACCTCATAGGTTGAACTGCAAGACGCCACTCAAAAAAAAAAACATTCAGGTGGTCCAGTCGGAAAGGGGACACCTGATCTTGTCATAAGGCTCCGCAAGGATTGATCAATGTGAAGGTCGCGGGAATCGACTGAATGCAGGAGGTGTAGTCTTCACGGATGGTCACTATTAAGCCGCAAATTCATTAGTAACACTTAAACCTCGAAAATCGCCCTTACCACTACGAAATAAAGGCTTCGTTAACGTCTAATTGTACTGTAACCTTCTGTAGTTGGTTTTAATTGATTTTTGAATAAAGTCTTGGTTGCAATGGAATTTGAATGATTATAATGAATTTGTTCCTTCGAAGCTTAAAAATATCCAAGATTTTAAAATGACAATGAGCGCATTTATTTTTGCTAATTAGGTGACCGAGGTCAAGCCTACGTACGTGCTGTGTTCATTCGAGCCCGACCCTATCGTAGAGAAGGAGGAACGCGAGAGGATCAACTTGTTGGCGCAGAGGGACTTCCTTATAAGGAGTTACGGCATGTTAGAACAGGTGAGACGTACAAAACCAATATCTAAGCTAATATTATATACAAGCTACCACCCGCGTTTCATGTCTAAAATTATCCCAAGGGAACATATTCCTGGGATGAAATGATAATAAAGAAATCCTATGTGTTTTTTTATTATTTATTCCTAATATTATTCCAGATTATAATCTACCTCTGTGCCAAATTTCTGACGTGAAAGAGTAACAAACATCCATCCTTACAAACTTTCGCGTTTATAATATTAGTAGGATTTATGGTAATTGTAAGTTATGCAAAATTGATTCAGCAAATTTGTTTTGTTTTGCTGTGAACAGTTTATGTCCCCAAACTCCCCCAAGTATAAATTGTTGCCAGCAACACATCGAGTGATGAATCATTGTTTCGAAGAAATAGGGGTCTTTACTCTTTATGTTAATTTACCATTAATGAAAAATATACAATTTAATCTCGTTTATTTTACCCGCAGATCTATTTAGTGATGAAAAAAATGGGAACACTAAGGCCCGAAGATGAACGGAAATATGGCGTCTACGGAAGACTATCAGTGGTCTCCAACACCCCCAAGGTAATATCCATCATACCAAGACAATGTTCTCAGGCCACTTCATTTGATACAGATTGTACTCTTTCTTACTTTCGTTGGCCAAACACAATGTTTTCATAAATTATTATTCAACTATGATTTGGCACTTTGAACATTGCAAACATCCACTAAAAATAATTTTAATTATTCTAAATGTTGTGTTTGCCTACAGAAAGTGTGAATTTTTGTGCTGCATGAAAATTAAGCTATATAATAGAAAAAAATTAGTTGTAAGAAAACAAAGAAGGGACCGATCAAATTTTTGTGTACAGACTGGCAATAAGAAGAGCAAAATAGTCGCACACAGGCCTAACGACCAGGGGGATAACTCGGACAGTGGTGAGTGCACATTAGATTATACGGACTCACTAATCGCGTGTCTTAACCATCACCAATGCAAGTAACCCTTATAACGCACATTAACGCAAAGCATTAAAATGTGAGTTTTGTATCGTGTGAGTGTGACTAAGGGTAAGCCCACACCGAGACGCGAGTAAGACAAATCGAATACAGCACGCGGAATTATCACTGAAACGCATACTTTTTTTTGTAGAAAATAAAGTTCTATATCGTCTGTATGACGGTGTGCGCTGACCCACCGTCTTGGGCCAAAACACGGATCAAAATTTTGCGCGACCCGCAATTTTTTTTGTTGGTCACTAAAGAGTCGTGCAGGGTAATACAAACGCTCTATGATCAACTCGCGCCATTGTTCTGACTCTCGACTCTTAATATACGCCTCTTTTCTATTATGTTATGTTATAGTTGGTTAGAAAACGATGAAGAGTAGGCAATTCTTCGGCGACAATACTGTCACTAAAGTGATAAGACATAAAACTCACATTTCACGCTTTTAAATCCAGTCCAGCTACATCGATGTACAACAGCTATAATACTGTAAATATTATTTGCAGGATTTGAAGTGCAGTGCCGTGACGTAGTCATCTGGAAGCGGCCGTCACCCCTGCAGGCCATTCCAGAGCGCACTACCAAAGCACACATCGTGCGCACTGCCTACACCATTTGGAGAATGAACTCGTTTGTGTTCTTGTTATATATTTCACTGAATTTACTCCCCGGTTCACAAGAACGAACTTTGTTGAACTACAAAAAAAATATTTTCCCTTACTGCACATTTCGTAGTCTCACTTCATCAAGGAGGGATAGTGTTATATCCGTATTGTCACTGAGTCGGATCGGGTGCAGTGCGTAACCGCTCTTGCTGACTAAAACCCGTCCGTGTTCCTCCCAATGCCCTTTGCGTTCCAGGGCCGCGGTGACTCTTTCGAACAAATTCCGCAACATGTTTATCACCTTTTAAGGTTCATTTTTACTAGCCAACTCAAGTAAATAACTATGAAACTTAAGGTTATTTACAAAATTATTTATTCCTTTATTGTACAGACTCACACCTGTTATGCACTCGTAGCAAGAGCGGTGACCATACATAGGCTTTGATGCAAATACGCGCAGTGTGCGATAAAGCCCTAATAGCATTTTGTTTTCAGCAGATTAGTTTCGATTCCCCTGCCCAAGTACACGTGAGGCGGGTGTGTGTTCCACACGACAATTTGCGACGTTCCAGTGTCGTCGTTGTGTTCATGAGACTGTCCAACCACAAATACTTCGCTCGTTAGAGTAAGTGTGTAAATTATGATCGAACAGTTACGTTATATTTTTTTATAACGTAACTGTTCGATCATTATTGTTTGCTACTTCTAAAAACAATTAGCTTTCAAGTTACAAATAAGAAGTATTTTTATATTGTAATTGCTAACGTGTTCATATTGTAATCATGATAATATTAACGTTACCGATAATCCTTAATTAATTAGTGTAATTTTGTTAATGTTCTGTAAATTCTGGTGCATAGAAAAATAAGCAATAACTAAAAGATTATTTTTTACTATAAACTGTATTATTTTTACAGTTATCATTGTTTTTATGGAATAAAACTATATTTTAATATCAAATCTATATTTTCTCTTATCAATAAAAAAGTTATAATATCAGCAAGTCTTAGTTCAGGTCAATTGGTTGAGTTTGTCTTTACAATCATCTGAGAAGTCATTTATATGACCACAAAATAATGCATTTTCAAGTTTCTCTTAATCCATTACAGTTTCGAACACATTTATTGGAATTACTATAGCAACTGCTTCTTGATTACATATTTAATTCACTAACGTATAAAACAATCATCTCGCGACGCTTTAAATATATTATTTCGCGTAGGTATATTATATAGAATGTGGAATTATACGAAGTCACCTTCGTCACAATGCACGAAGTTTAATCCTGATAATTACTTGTGCCGCATGTCTTTCTCATCTATTTTTTTTTTACCTCAAAGTCAATGTCATTATAATCAACCATTATACAGCATAACTAAATTGCACTTATTTTCATTGTACTAAATCCAGCAGTACTTAAGAATGTCTTAAATTGTTTGTTGGTCAAAACTGTAGTCTCTTTGCTAAGGAGCCACCATCGATGTTTTCCAAAAGTTTTCTCTTGAGAGACGGTTTATCAGTTTCTATTTTGCTAATATTTGAAGGCATCGGCAGCTTGGGGCCTACTGACGGAGCCGGTTTGTTGCTGTAACAAATAATTATGTTTTTATTACTTTTTGTAGCAATCTCAATTAAAAATATCGATGTATTTATTTATTTACCAACTATGGATGACTAAAACATACTGAATAAAAAAATAGCATGTGAGACGGACAGCCAATAAATAATAAAATAATGATGATTATTAATAATAATAATAATGATTATTGCAAAAACAAATTACGTATGGTGCCTTTACACAGGCAATTTTTTCCGGCAAAACGCATGGATCAATCTTGAGCGATTAGTTGGTATACATATAGAGCAACTTCAATAAAATGCGGTAATTGTTTCGGCAATAGTGTTTCTAATTACTTCACATATTCCATTATGTTGTTTTGTTTTTCAACTAAATTACTCGCGTATTTCTTCGAGTTTCTCCATATCGCTAAATGTTTTCATTGCAAAAACATTCGCCAGATTGAAGCATGCGGCCGTTGGCGTTGCCGTAAATTACTTGATATTTTATGACGTCACAATCTGCCAGTATTACTTATAATTGATCAATTTTCATTGCCCGTGTAAACGTACCGTTAGGGTAAGCCATTAAAAGAAAACTCATTAACATATGCATCTTTTCCGTCTGTCCTATCCTATGGGTTCAGTGGTTCACTGAACAACAAATTTCAGACTAAAGATTTGTCAACGGGCAATGGAGCGCAGCATATTATATTAGTGTTAAGCGAACTCGTGCTCCATTAACTAAGTAATATATGTTGGGGGAAATACAGCCACGCTAAAGTGGGCGAAGATCGTCACACACTGGACGTCGCCGTCGAGGTCGACCGCGGCGAAGGTGGTGTGACGATCTTATCATGTTTGCGGGACAAACTTGGAGATCGCCCAAAACAGAGGTTTAGAAGGACAAAAGTGAGGCCTTTGCCCAGCAATGGTACACAAGTGAATGCTAATAAAAAAAAAGCAAATGTAAGAAAACAGGTGATTTTATGTCCAATCTGTACGATTGGACTAAGCCGAGAAAATCTAAATAAGTCCCAACAGACAGGGTTAGCGTCAATAAAAGAACATCTATAGCTATCGAAACAATAGCCCTAAGAGTGTGATTCGTAACAATGTAGTTACGAGCGGCAATCGGCAATCACTGCGACTACCAAAATGTAGCGAGTGGTCGCCAGGTGATTCATACCTCATTGTCGTTAGGTTTTAAGTGAATTTATTGATGCGCGTTGGTGAAATGAAACATCAGTACCAAAACGTATTTTGAATAAGCCATCCACATTTATCCTGTAGCTGATTTATATTCGTACTAGCTGATGCCCACGACTTCGTCTGCGTAGTTGTCTGCTTAAAAGAACTTCATACAAAGTCTGGAGGGCAAACGGATGGGTCGTTTGCCGCCCTCCTTACAGTTGAAATTTCCAAAAATCCTTTCGTATCAAATGCATCATATTATAAAAAATACGTCCTCTAAATTTCACGTGTCTATGACGAGAACAAATATATTTAACAGCTTCAATTTGGAACATTTCACATACCTAAAATAGGGCATCTGCAACGCCTGCGTGCAGTCGCATCGACTCGGTGGGTACAGAGCCAGGAGGCTCTCCATCAACTGTATCAGATCATCTGACGCGGCACTGAATATGTGGCGCAGCTGCTGCGGCGGGAATATCTTGAACTGTACATAGTCTGTCAAGTTCTTCATTCCCTGGAATGAAAATGCATACATAAGCTATTAAAATCATTCAGGATTGTATTCATAAATGGGTTTACTAAAGATGTACAGTCACAAAATGAAAAGGATAAGCAAAAACTTGCTTGCAACTTATTTTCTGACTATACATTGAAATCATCATGGATGTAATGGGTAGATTTTTGACAATTGCTTAACCTTTTAATTGCGCGTGTGTACATGCGAGTTAAACACACAGAACTTGAGAAAGTGGTAGCAACAACAGTAGCAATAAAACTCACTGGCCAAGTTTCTTCATTTGGTGTGCCAAATACTTGGAAAATCCGCGACAGTTGATCTAGGTCTGATTCTCCAGGTAGGAATGGCACCCTTAGTAGTAGTTCAGCAAGTATACAACCTATTGCCCACATGTCAACACCTGTACCATATTGTCTTGCTCCAAATAACAGTTCTGGTGACCTGAAAAAGAATAGTTGACAATAATTGTTACCTACATATACTCTTATTAAAGGACACTACATTTTTCTCCATTCTGTCCTGTTACTAACTGTTCTGTAACTGTTATGCTATCAGCAACTCCCTTTTCTTGCATATCACCATAGCCAAATAGATGGATGGATATCCATCTTTTCTTTCTCTCGCCCTCTCCATCAAATCATCCAATGACTTCTTCTACTCTGGGTGGAGCAAAAGGGCGTGTCAGACTCTTACTGACTAAAACCCATCCATGTTCGTCCTAAAGTCCTTTGCGTTGAAGGGCCGCAGTGACTCTTTCAAACAAATTCCACAACCTCCATCAAAACCGTGTTAGGTTTAATGTGAGGAAATGCAATAAATCTGTAGCCACAAATTGTTAATAATACACATTGTTATTAATTACCTATACCATCTGGTCACCACTTGATGGGTGTTGATTCTGGTTGGAGATCCAAAAGCCTTAGCAAGACCAAAGTCACCAATCTTCAGAATACCTTCCCGGTTTATAAGCAAGTTATTTGGTTTCAAATCTCTGTGCAATATCCAGTTTTGATGTAAGTATTCTAAACCTGTAAAATAGTAAAAGGACATTAGTTATCAAGGTTGTAATAAGTTTTTGTTATAAACATGGTTTTTTGGTGTTGTTGGAGAATTCTTGACCCCTTTTTTTTTTTTTTTCTAAAGCCCTTTGCGTGCCAGGGCCGCGGTGACTCTTTCGAACAAATTCCGCAACCCTGGCAGGCTCTGGCCCTAGCGGGCCCCGTCTTTTATGCTGACATCTCTTTGAGGCGCGCGTGAAACACAACGAGCCATCGACCCGGGACTGGTGGTGATCGCCCTGCGACTCCCGACGCCCGGGGCGTCCTGTTGCGGCGGTTGGGGCGAAGGCCTTGCCTTTCCCTCGCGCGGCCCGCCTCCTCCTTCTCTAGCATTACTGCTTCACAGAAGGAGGTGACCGCTTCCCTAGCCTCCTCGCTCTGGACCATGTATTCAACCAGGGCCAGACGCGCAGGTTGCCGCCGCCGATCGCCTCGACGAGGACACGGCGGTACTCAGCCCAAGCAGGGCAGATCTCCACCGTGTCCTCCGGGCGATCCTCACAGTGCTGATACCCGGGCATATCCTCCCGCTTAATCCGAAACAGGTACCTCCCGAAACAGCCGTGTCCGGTGAGTACCTGCGGTAGGCGGAAGGTGAGGACGCCGTGGCGCCTCTCCAGCCACTCCTCAAAGAGGGGCCTTACCGCTATTCCGCGTTATTCTTGACCCCTACCACTACTACCACTTCTTCTTCCGATTATAAAAAATGTGGTGAGTTCCAAATGGATGTAAAGATGCAGCTAAATCAGCTTGACAGTTTATTTATTTCAACTTTATGAAATAGATAGAAACTTGATTTGGACACCTATTCATAGGTGACTGATTGGTAAGCATTCTCTACTATTAAGCCACTATTGTGTGATAATACATTACTTACCTTTCAAAGTCATAATCATGTAAGCCTTAACATTAGCTGGAGTGAGTACAATATTATTGTCCTTAACAATTATTTCTAAGTCAGTGTCCATAAAGTCAAACACTAATGATACATTTGATTTTTGTCCAAATACATCTGAAAACAGAAAGACTTTATAAATATGTTTCAGCAAAGTTTGGTTATTTAAAATATACATAGCTCTTCACAAAGTCTGCTAGAACTGTTAAACATGCAGAGAAATATTAAGATGAAGAGAAAAACCTAATAATCCAATGAGATTGATATGCTGTAACTCTTGCAACAGCTTTATTTCTCTCAGAGCAGTCCGATTGATGCCGTCTTGTGCCTCGAGACGGGAGCCTATTTTGATCTTCTTTACAGCAACTATTTTATCTGTTTTCACGTCTCTGGCTTTGTATACTGTTGCGAACTTTAACAAAATTTTAGAGGTTATATTTTTATGATATACATTTTACAGAGATAAACAATAGCAGTTTATTCTTAATTAATATAAAATAGTAACAGTTACCTGTCCTTCTCCGAGAAAGTCTATTTTCTCATATCGCAAAATTGGTTCTTCCATCGTGTATGTTTTGTTACTTCGACGAATAGCACTAATACGTTAATATTAAACTTCACCGGCACTATTTCATTTATTTATAGCATTCAGTTCCACACGTAAGTAACAAAAAGGTATAAATTTTTTTTTTTTTGTGAATTGGCTCCCGTTTGTGTGGATTTTAGATTTTAAATTCAAAATTTGACAGTTCACATCGAAACCAAAACCAAAACTGACGTTGATTGTGGATTCGTTCGTAAATGATGGTTATTTCAATCAAACATCACACACACAGTCTAAAGAAATGTGTAAAAAAATGGGATTGCATTTCCCTCTAATATAATATATTAGGTACTCTTTGGATTGCATTATGATGTTATTTTGTTAAAACTGCAGGCCGTGAGACAAACCTTAAATATGGTGCCAGTAGTATGTATATACAAACGCCAGCACATCAAGCTACAAGAATCTGTCAAATTTATTTAAGAGGAGGCTCCGAAACCATAGATCTATACCATATTTTACACGCTATTTAGGGCATACCGGGTAAAACGGGGTGAATAGAAATGATGGGGTGAATAAAAACGAAACTTTGATTGGAATTTACACATTAGTTCAATATTGTTTGCAAGCAATGAAGAACTCCAATTTTTTAACAATTATTTTATATTTAAAAGGACGCTTTGTGAGAAACAATTAATATGGTATTTATGTGAAAATCCCAAAAAAGGTTTCGTTTTTATTCACCCCTGCATTTCTATCTACCCCGTTTTACGGTACTGCACATCCCTGTACAGTAATACCCCGCTTTACGCGACGCGTTAAGTGAAATTCGCGTAAATCGGGGTTTCCGATTATACATAGGTAGTCAAAAGTTAATACAAAAATATACATGTAATTTGAATCAATCACTTTAATTCTAATTAAAACTTTATGCAGTAGGTATTACATGTTTTCTTTTTACGGAAAAATACATCTATTGTCTTTTGGGTAGCGTTTCTTTAACGTTCTTGTAAAATACGTGCATAATACCCATCGCTGTTTTTTATTGTTTGACACACGGTCAAAACATGGTCATCATCAGTCATCCCTCAACACTGTCTGCTCTGCAATGTCCAAACCTGAATAAATTTTTGAAAGAACATTTTGCATTCCGCTTGAAGATAAAACTCTCTCTCCTACTTGTTCTTCCTCATCGTTGATGGGATTATTCTGTAACTCGATTGGATCTTCATTGCTGAGAGGTTCGTCGTGCGTTGCTAAATCTCTTCGAGATCTTCTACCGCAACATCTTCAAGTTCAGTCCCCTCAATCATTGCAGCAATGTCTTCAAGTACTTGTCTCTGCATCTACATTATGTACATACATATTCCTAAGTAATCAATTCGCGTAATGCGAGGCATTTTAACGCGAAATTTGAAATTCGCGTTAAAGCGAAACCGCGCATAACGGGGTCGCGTAAAGCGGGGTATTACTGTACTCGAGCCCCCTATAGGTCAACTGTACCAAACGGGCTGCCAATGCGCTGCGCGTCCAGGTATAACAACGCTTTCAGGGCGCTGATGGGGCTGCCACGGTATTGCATCGCATCAGATATGTTTGCACAAGCTAAAGTCAACAGCTTCTCAGCTGTCGTGCGCAAGAAGAGTGCATCTCTTCTTGCCAGATTGCGTGGTAACGGCAACAGCCTCCTGAGAGTGATTGCGGACAAGTTTGATGAGAGCCCCATTATGAGGCATCTCATAAAGACTACAATGTTCTCGACGTATATCAGTACCTACTAACATAGGGTATAAGCTGTTTTTGTTACTAACATCTTTTAAGTATTTTGTTTGTGGTTGTTTGTATGGACTATGTTGTCTGAAATAAATAAATAATAATAATGAAATCCTTCTCTTCTATCTATTGATTCTTCGATCTTTCATCAAAATATTCTTTCCAAAGTTCAAAACATTTATTTTTATATTTAGGTTGACGTTGCCGTTGGTTAAAATTACTTAAAACTAAGAATAAGTACCTAGGTACCTATTTGTAACTTTGTAGGTAAGTACGTACCTAATCTCATAGTAAAATTCCAATTTGTTACTTTATATTTTGTTTATGAAATTTTATTTACTTTTTCGAGTATTTGTGTTTAAAAACGTTGGTTGATGCACTTCATTGCAGTTTCTCAGCTCCATAACGGCTTCCCTTCGGCTCGGGCGTCTATTCGGTTACAATGGCAAACGTTCCCCATTTGCATCAATGTACTATTGACTCCGGACTGTATTTATTAAGAATATTGGTAGTTGATACCTCAATAAAATAAATCGATGAGCACCTGTGTAATAAAGACAGACATATTCTCAACTCCCGCCAGTGCAGATCAGGCGAAGCAATTTTTTTAACCTTGATAGTAGGGTCATTCTACTTTTTACTGCAGGTTTTTGTGTCCCCGGTGAACAAATCTGAAACTGCCTCATTATTTGAGTTGTCGTGTGTGAGTTGTCCCAAGATATTATATTATATTTCTTCAACTTCTATTAACATTGAAACTTGAATCTTTTGTATATTTTAAGATATGTAGGGTCACTAAGTGAAGGCTTCATAGTAACATAGTTGTTTTTCATAGTAACGCAACATGTCCCCGACCCAATACGCAGACAAACAATTTATGTAAAAAACACATAATATTTATGTAAGAAAATTAAGCATACCTATATATTTTTAACTGTTTAGAGAGGAGCTCGTGGCTACATAATAACAGCCGCATGGGTCGATCTTTAAGGTTAAGCAACGCTTGCCGAGGTTGGTCTGTGGATGGGTGACCATCTTAACATACCGAGACTCCTCCGTGCCTCGGAAAACACGTTAAGCCGTTGGTCCCGGCTGTCATTTGTAGATCTTTGGCAGTCGTTACGGATAGTCAGAAGCCAGATAATCTGACACCAGTCTTGCCAAGGAGTACCGTGTTACCCAGTTAATGGGTTGTAGAGGTCTGGTAGGCAGCCGCTCAACGTAAAATACTGGTATTCAGCTGAATCCGGTTTGACTGGAAGCCGACCCCAATATAATTGGGAAAAGGCTAGGCAGATGATGATGATTTTTAACTGTTTAGTTAAAATAAAAATAAAAAATGTCCCAAATGAACAATATCATACGGTACCATACCACTATGTTACTGGTATTTTTTATTAAACTGTTAGATGTCGCTGTACCGCTGGTCGCTTGCTCGATTTGTTTGGTTGTGATTGTGAATGATAACTGCGGGGCGTGAGGGAATCCCTGCAAACCGCGCGACTCCACTCAGTAGACTTGCGCATTATAGTTCCCAGCTCCTTGGCGAACTTGTTCGCTCTTTTAGTTCACCAGCTCCCGGCTCGATGGATCGCCACAGGAGCTGACTCACTGACTTAGCTAGTGAGCTGAGAACGGCAGTTCGTTCGCGAGCTTTGCAGTTTGCTCTTTACTACGCACGATTTTTTGTTTGTAAACTTTGTATATTAGTTATTTCGTTCTTTATATACGTTTTACTTGTAGTACTTTCATTGAGTTATTAGTTCAATATAAAACAAAAAAAACTTAAAACATAAGTGTTTCTAACTTGTTTTGAACGTGTTTATTTTAAAATGTAAAAGTAAATAGTAGCTTGTATCTAGCCACTTAAATAACACAACATTCACTGACCATAAAAATGAACGATGGAACGATAAGTAAGGAGCGCATCACGGCATCCATCAGTGAATGCCGAGTGAGCGGTGATGCCAATAGTTCAGACAGTTCCGCGCCCCGCTCCCGCTCACTCAATTAGGTCGCCGCGCTCCCGCTCAGTCAATTAGGTCGGTCATATTGAACGAACTAACGAGATAAAGAGCGGTAGATCTGGGACCTAGTTCACGTAGGTCGCATGTGGGAGCGCTCTTTCAAACTTGTTCGTTCGTAAACTACACAAGACTACCACTTTTTATTTATTTAGTGTGCACTTTGTTATTCGGCAAAAATGTAAGTTTTTGAACTTTTACCTTAATTACTTAAATATTGAGATGTGGCATTTATGTCACACAATTGTGTTCTATTCTAAGATTTGCAAATCACAAGGTTATTTTGTAAATATCAGGTAACATCATGTTATTTTACAATTGTGTTACCGGACAACTTGTATACCAAATTTTGTAAAGTCGTTATTTGAAAAGAGTAACTATGGAGTTTCTTGTCCGTTCTTCTCCATAAGAATCTACCTTTCCGAATGGACAGTAGAGTCACTTTATTAATATATTTTACTGAACTGTAAATGCTGACGTTCAAAAGTGCCGTTTAATGGCCTAATTGAAATAAACGTTTTTGACTTTGACTTTGGCAACTCCGCTACTCCGCTGTGGTAACGCAGTTGTAAAAGTGGTAACACGGTTGTACATAAATCCTGTCGCTGATTCATTCAATCTTATGTAACTTGACTTGTTCGCATCGAACTATGTTTTTATAGTTTATCAATTTCATATTTATTTACTGGCTTATTGAAGGTAAAATTTGTTTATTAATGCGATGTTTTTATCTTTACAGAACATCAGCATAAGAATGCTTGGAAACATGCTGGTCCTGCTCCATAGGACAATCAAGGGTGTAGACAAAATCAAACTGGTTGATTTTTGTAATAACTTTATAGATAATAATATACTGTTTCTTTTTTGTGTTTTTATTTTTCTTTTGACTCACACACTGTTTAATTAATGGTTCCAATATTTGTAAATATGTGAGTACCATTTACCTAAATTTCTTTAGAATATTAATAAGTCTACCTCTGCTGGTAACACTTTGTTCCTATAAATAGCATACTCTGGGTGCATCGTCCTCACATTATATTAAATTATATTAAATTATATTAAATTAGTTTTTGTATAGGTACCAAATTTTGTAAAATCATTATTTGAAAAGAGTAACTATGGAGTTTCTTGTCCGTTCTTCTCCATAAGAATCTATCTTTCCGAATGCACAGTAGAGTCACTTTATTAAATGTAATATTATTATTTTACTGAGCTGTAAATGATGACGGTCAAAAGTGCCGTTTAATGGCCTAATTGAAGTAAACATTTTGACTTTGACTTTGACATCATGCCGCTAACTCCAGCCGAAAAAAAACGTCGGTACCGAGACAAACGAAAATTAAACCCTAATAGAGAACTTATGTGTTATTGAAGATACAAGGTAGAAAACGAATTTATACATAGGACTTGGCTTTTGTATTAAATAAAATAAAATAAAAATACTTTAATTCAGAACTTGATCCATATTATGTTACTATTATGTTAGTAGAAATATATTCAAAGTTTTTTTTTTTAATTCATATTTCTGTTGCGATCACCTGACGCACCGGGTACATGCACATGAACATGCACCCAACACGGCTTATCACTAAAGACCCCCAGAATGCCGTTGACGCTCCCACGCACTCTGCGCGTCATGGACGCAATCCTTTTTCGCAGTATGGTGTTGAAACCGGTATTGGTCCAGTATGTGCTTCGGAAAACATTCCTGACGCACTACAGTGACGTAGAAGCCCCAACAACATCTTGAAGGCATTATTATATTGAACCCGAAGGGCGCTGTAAGCCCTTTGCGTATACCTATCGAACACACAGAGTACACGTGTATAGCGATTGGCAAAAAGCCTTAAAAAGAGTTATTTTCACTTGTGTTGTACAACGTGCAAACCTGCGGGCCAACATATTGCATCGAACAACGCCCTCGGTTCTCTTTCCATATCAGCATCGTGTTTTAAGTCCCCAGTTGTGACCATTAAGATAACATTGTTGAAGTAGTTCCTGCAACAAAATAGATTTTTAGAGGAAAACGCGAACACTTCGAAATTGCCTATTTCCCTGGAAGTGTTCGAACAATAATTGCAATTATTAATTATTTTTTAAGTAGGTTACTTAAAAATTGTAAGTGCTGTGATTTAGCAAAAAGATTATAGTAATAATAATTAAATTATTATCTTCAACCATTGTTGTAACTAAGAGACTGATTAGTATTTTTTTGTAACAGAGCATGTTCTATTGAAACAACTTTGTTACAGTTGAACAATTGTGTTACCATTATGTCCCTATTACTACGTAGAGGTTTTTCGATTTCAGTTGTACAATTAATTTATAAATTACATTACAGGTACCTACTTATATCAGATTTTTATTAAATGTTAAATACTTTGCTAAGATATTTTTACACATATACATGTTATGTCAAATATTTAGAAACAAAAGTGCACAACAGTAACACAGTTGTTTTTTAAATGTGATTTATAAGACTTCATAATGATTAAAAAAAAATAAAGTTATGAGAAAGAAAGATTTACGTGAAATACGTTTTGTTAATTTTTTTTTGTTGTAATGAGTGACTACAGCTGCTTAATAAAATATTTTGATTGGTAACAAAGTGGTATGGATTTTCTACTTTGGTTGACACAACCTTTGTTTTCAGAAAAATAAATGGACCTACTAAATTCGCTGCTGGCAGTGCAATTGTTTAGGTACCTACCTAACATTAGTTTATTAGGCATACATACAATGAAATAGGTAACTTCATTTATCTTTAACCAATATTTTTTCGAAACCGGCTACTATTAGTGCCAATAACTTGCAGTAAAAAGTAGGATGGCCCAGTATCTCTTTTTGGTTGAAGCTAAAAAGTAATATCCTGTCTTGGCACATATACAAATACGGATTAAACTCGTGGCCAAAGGCTTCTAGGTAGCTTACTAGCGCAATCTTGCTTTTTTACTTGCAAGAAATAACATCAAGTAACCCGGGATTCATCAAAATAGGTTCGGCGAGTGTGGCGTGAAAGTGTACCTAACAAAAATAACTCACTTTCTATTAGTATTTCTCTAAAAATCCGCCTGATATGGCCATTTAGTTTACCCAGCTGTGTGACAATTTAACGTTATCAAGAAAAGTAATGAGGAAAGAGAATGTGTGTGCGTGTGTAAAAGGGCCGGCAGTCGTCGGAGAGCAGTAAAAGTGGCGATTTGGCAGATTTTATGTAGGAAATGTCTCAATTCGCCTTTACCCTTCAGATAAAAGTTAATAAGCTAGTCACCTTAAATGTAGACAGTTGTTGTGTGTAATGTAACTGTGTGAATAAAATAAAAAGTCTAGTAAAAGCATTTAGAATAAGTCTTTTATTTCAGAAGTAAGTATTTTGTTTCTTACATTCCACCTCTCAACCTTAATACTAAATGAAGTGTAGATTCCTTTTGGATATTGTAATCGGAGAGTGTGCGTCCGTCTTCCAGCTGCTTGCCGGCGAAGATCAACCTCTGCTGGTCTGGTGGGATCCCCTCTTTATCTTGGATTTTGGCTTTCACATTCTCGATTGTGTCTGAAGCTTCAACTTCTAATGTGATCGTTTTACCAGTTAAGGTCTTGACGAAAATTTGCATGCCACCTCTAAGACGAAGGACTAAATGCAACGTAGATTCCTTCTGAATATTGTAGTCGGATAACGTGCGTCCATCTTCCAATTGTTTGCCGGCGAAAATCAACCTCTGCTGGTCTGGGGGGATTCCCTCTTTGTCTTGGATTTTGGCCTTCACATTTTCGATTGTGTCTGAAGCCTCGACCTCTAGTGTAATGGTCTTGCCGGTTAGGGTCTTGACGAAGATTTGCATACCACCACGCAGACGCAGTACTAAGTGGAGAGTGGATTCTTTCTGGATGTTATAATCTGAGAGCGTACGACCATCTTCCAACTGTTTTCCGGCAAAAATCAATCTCTGCTGGTCTGGAGGGATCCCCTCTTTGTCTTGGATTTTGGCTTTCACATTTTCGATTGTGTCCGAGGCTTCGACTTCTAGTGTAATGGTCTTGCCCGTCAGAGTTTTAACGAAGATTTGCATACCACCACGCAGACGTAAAACTAAATGCAACGTAGATTCCTTTTGAATATTGTAGTCTGACAATGTGCGCCCGTCTTCCAACTGTTTGCCGGCGAAGATCAATCTCTGCTGGTCTGGAGGGATTCCCTCTTTGTCTTGAATTTTGGCTTTCACATTTTCGATTGTGTCAGAAGCTTCAACTTCCAAAGTAATGGTCTTTCCAGTCAGAGTCTTGACGAAGATTTGCATACCACCACGCAGACGTAGAACCAAGTGGAGTGTGGATTCTTTCTGGATGTTATAATCTGAGAGTGTGCGTCCATCTTCCAATTGTTTGCCGGCGAAAATCAATCTCTGTTGGTCTGGGGGGATTCCCTCTTTGTCTTGGATTTTGGCCTTCACATTTTCGATTGTGTCTGAAGCCTCGACCTCTAGTGTAATGGTCTTGCCGGTTAGGGTCTTGACGAAGATTTGCATACCACCACGCAGACGCAGTACTAAGTGGAGAGTGGATTCTTTCTGGATGTTATAATCTGAGAGCGTACGACCATCTTCCAACTGTTTTCCGGCAAAAATCAATCTCTGCTGGTCTGGAGGGATCCCCTCTTTGTCTTGGATTTTGGCTTTCACATTTTCGATTGTGTCCGAGGCTTCGACTTCTAGTGTAATGGTCTTGCCCGTCAGAGTTTTAACGAAGATTTGCATACCACCACGCAGACGTAAAACTAAATGCAACGTAGATTCCTTTTGAATATTGTAGTCTGACAATGTGCGCCCGTCTTCCAACTGTTTGCCGGCGAAGATCAATCTCTGCTGGTCTGGAGGGATTCCCTCTTTGTCTTGAATTTTGGCTTTCACATTTTCGATTGTGTCAGAAGCTTCAACTTCCAAAGTAATGGTCTTTCCAGTCAGAGTCTTGACGAAGATTTGCATACCACCACGCAGACGTAGAACCAAGTGGAGTGTGGATTCTTTCTGGATGTTATAATCTGAGAGTGTGCGTCCATCTTCCAATTGTTTGCCGGCGAAAATCAATCTCTGTTGGTCTGGGGGGATTCCCTCTTTGTCTTGGATTTTGGCCTTCACATTTTCGATTGTGTCTGAAGCCTCGACCTCTAGTGTAATGGTCTTGCCGGTTAGGGTCTTGACGAAGATTTGCATACCACCACGCAGACGCAGTACTAAGTGGAGAGTGGATTCTTTCTGGATGTTATAATCTGAGAGCGTACGACCATCTTCCAACTGTTTTCCGGCAAAAATCAATCTCTGCTGGTCTGGAGGGATCCCCTCTTTGTCTTGGATTTTGGCTTTCACATTTTCGATTGTGTCCGAGGCTTCGACTTCTAGTGTAATGGTCTTGCCCGTCAGAGTTTTAACGAAGATTTGCATACCACCACGCAGACGTAAAACTAAATGCAACGTAGATTCCTTTTGAATATTGTAGTCTGACAATGTGCGCCCGTCTTCCAACTGTTTGCCGGCGAAGATCAATCTCTGCTGGTCTGGAGGGATTCCCTCTTTGTCTTGAATTTTGGCTTTCACATTTTCGATTGTGTCAGAAGCTTCAACTTCCAAAGTAATGGTCTTTCCAGTCAGAGTCTTGACGAAGATTTGCATACCACCACGCAGACGTAGAACCAAGTGGAGTGTGGATTCTTTCTGGATGTTATAATCTGAGAGTGTGCGTCCATCTTCTAGCTGTTTGCCGGCGAAGATCAATCTCTGCTGGTCTGGGGGGATTCCCTCTTTGTCCTGAATTTTGGCTTTCACATTTTCGATTGTGTCAGAAGCCTCGACTTCCAAAGTAATGGTCTTTCCAGTCAGAGTCTTGACGAAGATTTGCATACCACCACGCAGACGTAGAACCAAATGGAGTGTGGATTCTTTTTGGATGTTATAATCTGAGAGTGTGCGACCATCTTCTAGCTGTTTGCCGGCGAAGATCAATCTCTGCTGGTCTGGGGGGATTCCCTCTTTGTCTTGAATTTTGGCCTTCACATTTTCGATTGTGTCAGAAGCCTCGACTTCCAAAGTAATGGTCTTTCCAGTCAGAGTCTTGACGAAGATTTGCATACCACCACGCAAACGTAGAACCAAGTGGAGTGTGGATTCTTTTTGGATGTTATAATCTGAGAGTGTGCGACCATCTTCTAGCTGTTTGCCGGCGAAGATCAGTCTCTGCTGGTCTGGGGGGATTCCCTCTTTGTCTTGAATTTTGGCTTTCACATTTTCGATTGTGTCAGAAGCCTCGACTTCCAAAGTAATAGTCTTTCCAGTCAGAGTCTTGACGAAGATTTGCATACCACCACGCAGACGTAGAACCAAGTGGAGTGTGGATTCTTTCTGGATGTTATAATCTGAGAGTGTGCGACCATCTTCCAGCTGTTTGCCAGCGAAGATCAATCTCTGCTGGTCTGGAGGAATTCCTTCCTTGTCCTGGATTTTTGCTTTGACATTTTCAATTGTATCAGAGGCTTCAACTTCTAGTGTTATGGTCTTGCCAGTCAGAGTCTTGACGAATATTTGCATACCACCACGCAGACGCAGTACTAAGTGAAGAGTAGACTCCTTTTGGATGTTATAATCTGAGAGTGTGCGACCATCTTCCAGCTGTTTGCCAGCGAAGATCAATCTCTGCTGGTCTGGGGGGATTCCCTCTTTGTCTTGAATTTTGGCTTTCACATTTTCGATTGTGTCAGAAGCCTCGACTTCCAAAGTAATGGTCTTGCCAGTCAGGGTTTTGACAAAAATTTGCATACCACCACGCAGACGCAGTACTAAGTGAAGAGTAGACTCTTTTTGAATGTTATAATCTGAGAGCGTGCGACCATCTTCCAGCTGTTTACCGGCGAAAATCAGCCTCTGCTGGTCTGGGGGGATTCCCTCTTTGTCTTGGATTTTAGCCTTCACATTCTCGATTGTGTCGGAAGGCTCGACTTCCAGAGTAATGGTCTTGCCAGTCAGGGTCTTGACGAAGATTTGCATACCACCACGCAGACGCAATACCAAGTGAAGCGTTGATTCTTTCTGGATATTGTAGTCGGATAACGTACGCCCATCTTCCAACTGTTTTCCGGCGAAAATAAGTCGCTGTTGGTCAGGAGGAATTCCTTCCTTGTCCTGGATTTTTGCTTTGACATTTTCAATTGTATCAGAGGCTTCAACTTCTAGTGTTATGGTCTTGCCAGTCAGAGTCTTGACGAATATTTGCATACCACCACGCAGACGCAGTACTAAGTGAAGAGTAGACTCCTTTTGGATGTTATAATCAGAGAGCGTGCGACCATCTTCCAACTGTTTACCGGCGAAAATCAGCCTCTGCTGGTCTGGGGGGATTCCCTCTTTGTCTTGAATTTTAGCTTTCACGTTCTCGATTGTGTCAGAAGGCTCGACCTCCAGAGTAATAGTCTTGCCGGTCAGGGTCTTGACGAAGATTTGCATACCACCACGCAGACGCAATACCAAGTGAAGCGTTGATTCTTTCTGGATATTGTAATCGGAAAGCGTGCGTCCATCTTCCAGTTGCTTTCCGGCGAAGATCAATCTCTGCTGGTCTGGAGGTATTCCTTCCTTGTCCTGAATTTTCGCTTTAACATTTTCAATTGTGTCAGAGGGTTCGACCTCTAGTGTAATGGTCTTGCCAGTCAAAGTCTTGACGAAGATTTGCATACCACCACGCAGACGTAGCACTAAATGAAGAGTAGATTCCTTCTGAATATTGTAATCGGAAAGCGTGCGGCCATCTTCCAGCTGCTTACCGGCGAAGATCAGTCGTTGCTGGTCTGGTGGAATGCCTTCCTTGTCTTGGATTTTAGCTTTAACATTTTCGATTGTGTCTGATGGCTCAACTTCTAAAGTTATTGTTTTACCAGTCAATGTTTTGACAAAGATTTGCATTCCACCACGCAGACGTAATACTAAGTGGAGCGTAGATTCCTTCTGGATATTGTAGTCGGATAATGTGCGCCCATCTTCAAGCTGTTTGCCGGCGAAAATCAATCGCTGCTGGTCTGGGGGGATTCCCTCCTTATCTTGGATCTTGGCCTTGACATTTTCAATTGTGTCGGAAGGCTCAACCTCCAAAGTGATGGTTTTGCCAGTCAATGTTTTAACGAAAATCTGCATACCACCTCTGAGACGCAGCACCAGGTGAAGTGTAGATTCCTTCTGGATATTGTAGTCGGATAGAGTGCGTCCATCTTCCAGTTGCTTTCCGGCGAAGATCAATCTCTGCTGGTCGGGAGGAATGCCTTCCTTGTCTTGAATCTTAGCTTTCACATTTTCGATGGTATCAGAGGGTTCCACCTCCAAAGTGATTGTTTTCCCCGTCAAAGTCTTCACGAAGATCTGCATGTTGACCTGGAATAGAAGTAAAAAAAACTGTTAACAAATAATATTTTAAGTGTCGTCACTAATCACTACAAGTTGGATACGAATTCTCGAGCATGAGTCACAGTGTTATGACTGGTTACCTACTAAGTGACGACAAAACATCACGCTATCTATGACAAATTGTTGGGTTTTTCGTTCGACTGTGCAATAATATAGAAAACGTCTGAAACCAAAGTTTGTAAATAAACTGTTTAACTTAAGGTAGTTATTAGGTACATAGGTACATCTGCCTAGATTTATGTTACCTAGTGTATTTTTTAATAAGATTTTACACATAAAATAAAAAACAATAATTTAGGTGTGTCCGCAGCGTTGATGTAGATATCTACGCAATAGGCAGATAATATTAATATAGTCATGGCCCCGCGATGCAATAAGTAGGTCACGGATAGAATAAACTGGGGTGACCTACTGAAATGGCTACCTACCTCTAACAGTTTACGAGTTTTATATTACCTAAACACACAATATTTTAATTATTGAAATCACACACATATCCGTCCCCATTAGCTTTGCTCCTTTACTTACCTAATTTTTTGCGTCGGTGGAAACAACAAGTAAGATAAATGAGAGAAATAAAATATTTTTGCTTGTTAGACAATGGCTTTCGACTGGTAGATAGGATCTTTACTTAAATTGTTACCTACATAGCTCACAATAACTTTAGAAATTGAGCATTATATTGCTAAAATGGTTTTTTTACTATTGAGAATGAATACTTGAATTTATATAGCACATAATGTTCAGAACACAAACACTTCGTTGTAAAATCGATGCAAAACCTGACTGCCGACTGACGCTATTCCAAAATGGCGCTCGCACGATCAATAATAAAACTGCGCAGTAGGTACACTATATTCACTTTTCCTACCAGACGATGCTGAATCAAAGCTTATTACTAAACTACAAAACACTAGTTGATTATAAGAAAATGAACACTTACCGATTAATCACTAGAATTTAGTCTGTTAGAACACAAAATTTCAATAAAATACTGTTATCTCTGACGAACAACTCTAAAAAGTCACGCGCTTGTGAATTCCTTTTTCAATTTTTCGTTTTGAAATGCGCTCCGAGCACTGACGATCCCTTTATATAGACACCGTTTCGTGAAAAATCAATGACTGCGAAAACGGTCGAGGATGGCCGAAGCAAATTTTGTCTCTTTCTAACATACTGTCAAAGGTAGAGACAACAACAATGTTCTAGAACGCATGCGTACCTTCTTTCCTTTGTGACGCAAACTGTTTGGTCTGGAATAAGAGGAAGCCCAACAAAACAAAGCCATTTCAACGAATCATAGCGATCAATAAAGCAAATTTTCGACGCAAAACCCAGACAACCGAGACATTGCTCTCAATTTAAGCCGAGATAATTTATTCGAGGAGTTAAAATAGCCGTACTTTGCTCGACCATAAGTACTTAAACTATTACCTAGCTAGGTTACCTACCTACTTAACTTAATTAAATTACCTAGGCACTTTATGTTACGTCTTAATAAAATTAACTATTAGCAACCTTGCCAAATGACCTCGGCTAAGCTTAGGTACTTATTAATCTAATTATGATTAATAAGTACCTTCTTCGCAGCTTCTGATTTTTTCATGTCATACTTATAATTATGATCATGAAATAATCATATTTAGAATAATTAAGTAAGTACCTCGTTAGGTACCTACTTACCTACTTAGGTAGGTACGTAACTAAAAATTAATTAGGAAGGTACTTTACCACTCAAAACGAATCAATCGCGTCTGTCTGTAGTTGTACCAAGTTTCCCTGTATTTATTTATATCTGTGTGCCTTATTCATAAATACCTCCCTATAGCAAACAATGAAAAAATACCGGTCGTTGATTCGAAAGGGGTTATTAACACCTTTCAGTCTTGCGAGTTGCTACTTGCTACTGCGACCTCTGCTTAGGTCTTTGGGTAGATAATCTACCCAAATTCATAAGCAGAGAATCAACCGTTGATTGTATTGTAGCTGGTAAGTACAATTTACCTAGGTAACCTACCCAAGGTTCTAAGATGTCAGTCAACATTTGGATCGAATGTAGCTAGCCTAATCATTTTCTCACCAAAATCCTTTTTAGACATTCAAAGCTTCAATTGCATCATCCCTATTTAATAACATGCACTAGTGCCGTTATATTAGAAACGCTGGAAATAGGTACTTACTTATAAAAATGGTACTATATGAGTCATCGGAATAGAGATATTGTCAAAATTATTGTGAAATAATCATGCAATATCCTTTTTACCCGACTGCGGCAGACTCAAAAGGAGGGTAACGCCCTCAACGTTGACGTGGTATTTATCATGGCCACAGTCTACATAACGTAGTCTCGGAATCATGCTTCAGATTTTTTTATTGTATGCTCGTTTGCTTGTGTCTGGACGCATTGCAGTATGTTGTACCTATGTACCTAGCTATGTAGGTTTACCTCACCATGCACCCTTTGTTATCTGTCGCTTACTGTTTGTAGGTGGATAGGTTGTAGGTAGGTGGCGTGAGGTGGATTTCTCGGATTGGGTCGTTAACCACAACTGCAGACGGTTTTTACATTAGGTACATTACATACCTATGGTACCTATATCTATAGCAAAAAGTCTGCATAATAAATAGGCATAGTCATACATAGTCTGCATTTAACCTGTACCTATGATTTTTTATACAATGAAGTACCTACCTAGTTAAAATTGAGAAGCCATATTGTGTGTAGGTACGGTCAGCAACATAAGTCGATTAATACTTCAGTTTATATTAACATTTTTTTTTTTTTTTTTTATTAAAAATTGGAATTTCAGACAAATTCCAACTCTTAGCTTTTCCTTAAATGCTGAAAAATAATTAGTGTAATGCATTGATAAATTTAACTAGTTGCCGCCCGCGGCTCCACCCGCGTGATTGTCGAAAATTATCCCAAGAGAACATTCTCCCGGGATAAAAAACTATCCTATGTCCTTTCCCGGGACTTAAAAAATATCCATACCAAATTTCATCTGAATAGGTCCAGACGTTTGCGCGTGAATAAGTAACAAACATACATACTCACAAACTTTCGTCTTTATAATATTAGTGTGATGATTATATATATTCAGGTTATCAAGGCGTGACGTGGATATATTATTATATCGGATTGGGTCGTTAGCCACCACAACCTCAGTTCACGTGTTTGTTTTGTAAACCAAAACAAAAATTTTAGTTGTTTGTTTTTAAGTAAATATTGTTGAAACGAATGTTTGCGCATTAATTTTGTTTACTTATAGATAGGATAACGAGCGAGTTGCTACGGAATAACATTAATTGTCAGTGGTGCCGGTCAGGCGATCCGGCCATTATCATGAACCTACACGAATAAAACAAGGACGTATTTGTCTGATAAGACAAAATACTTAAGAGGTAGCTAGGTACCTATTCCACGTTAGTCTAGAAACGAACAAATGCGACATAGCTACCTTCCGTTTTGCTCGCAAATCACAACAAAAAATGGCAAACAATAGGCGTGATTTAATTAGGTATCTATAAACATAAAAGATGTTTGAAGTTGGTTAACCAAGATGTCCCACTTGCTTTACGCTATACAGTTGGAACTCGGAACATAGTTATCATCTCACACCAGCTAGGCTTGAGGCCACTTTAGATATGATCCGTACCTACGACCTAAGTACTTGTCTGGTAGGTAGGTATTATCGTTCAAAAGCACAAGCTTATATAAATTAATACCTTTCTTGCACTTTGGTACCCATTACACGCTCATGCAAGCGTCACTCAATTCCAAAAGTTATGATTTCATGAATGACTGCTGGTGAGTGATGGAATGGAATTCAATTAACATTAGACATTCATTCTTAAATACGCGACGATAGGAAGGTAGGAGGCCCATTCATTCAAAAGTCGTGATTAATTAAATATTCAGATTTTCGACAATTAATAATTTTATGTAACTATCAGTCACTGCATTACACACTATGTTATCCGTCAGTCACAGCCTTGACTGTGGATTAACTGACAGCAAAATTTACCGTGTTGGGAATGGGCGCTTTAGACTTAGGTACTTTACACTTTAGGGCGAGGCCAAAAGAGCGTAATTTTTCGAGTTGTGACTTTGTGAGTCAAGTAAAATGAGTCTCGGAATTTACGTTGCATTCGAATTCCTATTAAAATATGTTAGTGCGGGTGCCACACGGCGTCGCAAACTTATTTTGCGTCGCCGTGTGGCACATTCTTCGACTCATTTTACGCGACTCACAAAATAAAAAATTACGCTCGTTTGTTCTCGCCCTGGCGCTAATATTTACTGTAGCATAAATTACAAGGTGTGCTCTACCTCTCCTCTCAACGACCCTTGGTTACCCGTACCCCTACCACCTCAATAAATAAAGGCGTGATGTTTTGTTATGAGAATGGATGGGATGTGAGTTGTGACAATGAGTTTGTTGCCTTTGTTCGTGCCAGCTCTGTACGTACGAATGCTTTATAATAAGTAAGTATAGATATATCCATCTGTTTATAAAATTTAGTATTTTAAGGAAAACATACGAATTGCCATTCATTTATCATAATTTACCCTGAATACCTACAACAGGGTGTCACGGATCTCGCTTACACATCTAAAAATAAAATTCGTTCGAGTTTTCGGTCAGCACGACTGAAACATGTTACAGTTACTTACCTACTATATTTATAAGTACCTACCTACCTACTTTAGTCGTGAATGTATTAGGTAAGTAGGTATTGATTGCCTTCGTTTTATGCCAAGTACTGACTAGCTATAGGTAGGTACCTATCTCCGATTTGTGGATACAGAAGCATGAAACCATCATGAAACTGCAACATTCCTGTATCGTCAACCAAACTCCAGTAGGTAATTCTTGAGTCACGAATCTTCTTTTCTTCTTCGACAGGCTTCGACATAAAGGCGTCATCGACGTCAAATTGTTGCCATGTTACAAGTATGTGTATGTATGTGCGGTCGGCGGTACCTATTCAGAAGATAATTTTATTAGTTTTCTCCGACCTTCCGCGATGGCTGGAGGTCTCACGTGTTTGCACCAAAATTAGGTACCTACGCATTAAAATACATAGGTAGTTTGTACATAGCTTGTTTATTATATCTATGGTACATAGGTAGGTACATTAAAATATAACTACGCGGAACAATAACGAACTATTATTATCACGCTTTTAAACCTAATGGCACTACGCAAGGCTATAGCTTTGTTTTTTGCCCAGTTGGGAAACGACGCTATTCCCGAGTTCGTTTCTGGTTAAGTGCCAAGTTTCTGAATTGAGTGAGATATTATCAGTTTGTAAAAATAGTTCTCCGTGATTTTTTATACGGGCGTTTGTTTTCGTGCGATTTCCCGTTATTCCGTTTATAAGTTTTTATCGTGTATTTTCCCGTAGAGTTGTTTTGTAAATCGCAATAGAGTCACCTGATTATTAAAATAAAATAAGACGTCATTGCGCGATACGTTGTTTTGTTGCAATAGCAACTGAATGCATGGTCACCGATTACCTACCTACTTACTGCATGGTCTAAGGTCCAACGCTTATTAGTTCTGGTTTGTGTACCTATTTAACTATTTAAATTGATTACCTAGTCATAACCGAACTCATAGTATCTCAATCTACAATTAATTGTATGTGCAGACGCCAGCACATAAAGCTACAACAATCTGGCAAATTTCTTAAATAGATTTTCAACCAAATTTCTAAGTCACTAGGGTTCAAAGTTGATTAGGAAAATTTGACAGTTTCGGGTTGCACGTAATAACCAACTCATTTGAAAAATAATAGTTAAGCACTTAATGGTCGATTGAAACAGACTTTTCTGTGGGTTTATAACGAAAATCAGCACTGGGAATACTGTCAAAAAACAGACCCAAGCAAAGTGGAAAATTCATAGATATAAGAAAGTTTTACTAGGTATTTTTATATTGCTACGGGCGAAAAATATGAGGAGTGGATAGGGAGGCGCCATGACCTCCTCACCTTCCGCCTGGCGCAGGTCCTCACCGGACACGGTTGTTTCGGGAGGTACCTGTTTATGATTCCGCGGGTGGAACGCCCGGCGAACACGGTGGCGTTCTGCCCTGCTTGGGCAGAGCACCGCCGTGTCCTCGTAGCAGGGACATCTTGAATCCGGAGCGAAGTTGACAAGAGATGCCAACATATGCCACGTGAGTTGACAAGAGATGTCAACATATGCCACGTGTATCAAACGACGTTTTTCAACACACTTTCATGAAAATATGATGAGTCATAATATTTTCCTGAAAGTGCAAGATTATTACATGCAAGATTATTATTTAATTAGCTTTCTGCCTGCGTTCTCGTGGCGGGAATTGGACAAAAATTCTTCCTGGATAAAAAGTAGTAGTGTCTCTTTTCGGAACGAGATCAGTACCTCCAGAGATTAGGTATATTTTACAAAAAATAATACCTCTTCATGATATCATTTAGATTAGATGAAATAACAACAAATAACTAAATGTAACGACAACAATAATTTTTAATTGAACTAAAGATTAAATATTTACAACAGCAATAATACAACCAATGCTTTTGGTTTATTGTCTAAAATGATCTGTGCACTACTTTTGTTCGACTGCCTCCCATGGCCGAGGCCCTCGTTTGTTTTCCCAGTTGTCTATGTCCAATTTTTGTATTTCTTCATAACTTTGTTCTAGAGTCACTTCCTTTTCTCTGTTAAGGCCCATTTTTTCTGCTTCTTCCTTACTAACTCCTTTTACTCTTGAGAATTGATATCTGAAAGTAACAGTTTGAAGTTATAATATTGATAGACTTGTCGCCTATAAGATTTGTTATGTTTTTTTGGCAGACTTATCAGCAAAATTGTAGTTGTGCATGAGTACTTGTCTTATCAGAGATAACAGGTTTCCTCTATAAGTATCAGTTTTAATGTAAAAGACATTCAAAGATAAGAGAATTTATAAGTATGCCTTTGTCATCAGAATTGAATCAAGATTTACTGTTATGCAATGATAAAATGTTGTAACTATTTATGTAGCACTATGCATTTTGTAGTAAGTATAAATATGTTTTCTTAGTAAAATTCTACTTCATAAAGTCATATTATAAAACAGTCTTTAGGTACACTCCAAAACTTGTTTGAACTTGTTCAGTTTCTGTCACAGTTTCTGTTCTATCTACTTATTTAATTACAAAGTATTTCATCACTATATTACATGCCTTCTTTAACATCCATACTAATATTATAAATGCCAAAGTGTGTCTGTCTGTCTGTTACCTCTTCACGCTTAAACCGCTGAACCGATTTAGATGAAATTGAATATTATAGTTTGACTCCCTGGAAAGGATATAGGCTATCGTTTTCGCAAGTAAAAGGCTTGAAACTTTGTATGGGAGTTCTGTCATTATAGAAGATAAACTATTACCTTTGTATTTAGGCACATGATAAAAAATTAATACACATATCTTCAAGCATTTCTGAAAAATTTGGATTTCAAAATAAGAATGGCTGCCCAAAGTAACTATTCCACGCGGACGAAGTCGCGGGCAAATGCTAGTTTTAAATACAAAGCGAATTGGGCATGTGCCAGTTCCATCGGAATGGTAAACATCGGAGTTGTATTTGCGATGTTCCTGCTCTTGATAACCCTGGCTGGATATTTACTGCAAGCTGGCGTGCGAGTGCTTATAGAAATGTCGCTGATTGAAAAGTAAACCAAATTAAACGGTTGAATGATGCGAAAATAGAAAACCATTTATGCAGCATTTAGACCAGATCTACAGAGTGTGGTCCTGTGTTTCCACATGGGAACACAGCAGCGGGAAAGTTTCAGTCTGAATATGTTAGACATCGTAGATAAATCACCTGATTTGTGTCCATTCTCGCAAACCAAAAGATCCTCCAACCATGAATAATATGAAGGGCAACCCAAATTTAAATGATTTACGTTTGCTTGCCGCGACAAAAGAACTGCGCATAGAACCTAGACGGGCATTTAGATTTTCCAACATTTTTAAAACATAACACCGTGATAAAACAACATAACCTAAACCAGTACTTTAGGCTCAATTTTGTGCAGCATTTCAATTAGTCATGTCAAATCTGTCAGTCAGACATTTTTTCTTTTTTGGTCATGACCACTCGCAGTTCAGCACGCTAGGGCTGGTAACCGGAGTCAGTCAGACAGAAAAGACCACAGAATATATATAATCTGACGTACCTAAAACTTAGGGTGCGTTCGATTATCATGACTGACATATTAATTTTGAAGAAAACTCTTTGTTCTTAAAATTTTGTTCAGTGCTTCTTGTATTGTCAGGGTGCGATAAAATACTAATTTTATCACACCCTACAATTACATTTACAATTTACAATAGAGACTCCAACGTACTAACGTTGGAGTCTCTCTCAAAATTTCAGATTCTGGAATAAAGCCGTAGTTTTCGTTCTTGAATAAGCACAAGCAATAAGCACAAAAATTCATCTAAGGCTTGTTTACAATAAAATATCTGTTTCGTCAAAGATTAGAAAAAAAAGTACAGACAGCAGCACATCATGCTACCCGAAACTGTAAATTTTTCCCAATCAACCTTGAATCTAAAGTCTGGAGATAAAGTTGAAAATCTTCTGTACGATGAGAACAGGCAAATATTTATGACACGTAGCGGGTTGTTATTTCAGAACGGAAAGACTACAACTGTCAAGTGTCAAAGTCGCTTTCAACGAACAGCTGATTTCCGCCATTTTCGTAGCTTTTTGTTGTCATCAGCGTCGTCTTATTTATTACTCTTGGATAGTCAGAAAATGCTTTTTTTAAGAAACATAAAAAGTAGAAGTTCTTTATAAATGCACCATGGCTTCCACTAGCCAATCAACGAATGTTTATTACGAAGATCCTCCACCCGGTGCTCTGAAAGAAGATGAGTTTTTCTGCACAGAGAGAATTGTGCCGCGAAAAATCAAGCCCCAAAACATAGTCATACGGCTTATGGATAGAGAAATATACGGCTCTCGAAAACCTGGCTCCCATTTTCATGTTGTTCGAGAGTTTTACCAGAATGTTTTTCCAAATTTGACGATAGTCAATGTAGAAAAACCCCCTTGTTTCTTGAGGAAATTTAGTCCTGATGGAAAGCATTTCATTGCATTTTCCGCTGATCAAACTTCATTAGAGGTATGGTTATTGCACAAGTAAGAAACATAGTATGGAGTGTATTGCATTTTTATTTTATGTTTACTTTGTAGATTTATGAGTACAGAGGTGCTGCCGCTGCTGGGGATCTTGTTGCTGGATATCCCTCAGACTTACTCAATGCAGATGCTGATGCACATCATAGAATAAGAACACACATTTTCTACAGGTTTTTCAAGGTACAACCCTTTTTGGACTTATAGAATCTTCAAATCTATATAAGACTGAACACTTTCAAATGTATCACTTTCAAATGTATGAACACTTACTCATAGAAAATGCTTGTATGTTTTCCAGCCTAAATTCACTGTGAATGTGTGTCAACAAAGAGAAATTCCAAGAGCTGAACACAACAATGCTGGTCACATGCCATTCATGGACCAGCAATTGAACCGAGAGTGCAGTCTCTTCACTGAAGATGGCAGATATGTGATAGTGGGATCTGCAGCACACATTCCTGATGACCTAAGACCACATTTTTATCATATACATAGCAACAATGAAGCTGTTACTCCCACCATTAGGTAAGTTGATTTCCCAAGTGGAAAGACTTACCACTTACATTATTTTGTGAGAATTTTTAACTGAAAGGACCATTTCCAATTAACTCTGATATAAACTAACCAACATTCATCATTCTCTATGCATTGCAACAGCTACACTGCAATCACCAACCTGCCTGCCAAGTGTAGCGATTATGGCAAACCTTTGGGAGAGGCCTGAGGCTTATGTCCAGCAGTGGACATCATTCGACTGATGATGAATCTAACCAACCTCTATTAACCTTTTGAACGCCAGAGCATAAACGCATTGGCATGCCCCCGATGCCAAGCCACAAATTTGCCATACTTTTTGTCACATATTTGTGACGTTTGGCGTACAGGGCAAGCGCTTGCTTGTCATGAACATATGACAATGGCGTTCAAAAGTTAAACCCACTACTTTGCCTTCATCTCCCTAAATTCCCTTGGAGCTTCCAAAGTTTGATTTATTTATCATATTCACAAACAAAATAATTATCAGACAGGGATTTCTTGTTTTTTTCCAGATCAGCTTTAGAAGATTATTCTTTGCATCTAGTGGACTTGCATCAGGGTAAACTGTGTGACACAAAACATTTCAGGATTGATAAAATTTACCTATCACATAATCAAGGAATCTACCTGTACAAAGAAGTTCTTGCAGTTCTATCTGTTCAGCATCAAACAATACATTTGTTTCAAATTGTTGAAGGCATGCTCATTGAAATCAGAAAAATTGGCAGATTTTGTTATGATGATGACCCATTTATTGTCAATTCTGTCTTTGTACCATTGATGAATGAAAGACCTTTTCATGAAGAAACCATTAATAGCCTTAAACATAGATTACTTGTCTTCCTGTTTAGACGAGCAAAGACAATCAGTGATGAAACGGGAGATCCCCTTGAATTGAGAAAGTTTTATAAATACTTTGACATGTTCAAAAGTTTAAGAATGTGGAAGATGCAGTTGTTAGATGAGGATCATCTATTCATAAAATATGCAAGTGAAGAAGTTGTAACATTGCGTGTGGCAGAACCCAACAGCCAGTCTTCTTTTTTCGTTATTTACAATATAAGCGAGAGCAAAATATTAGAAGTTTATGAAAACACGTCAGAAGGACTTTTGCAACTTTTCGAAAACTATTGCGATTGCTTCAGGAATGCGAGATTATGTGCTGATTCCCAATTCACATGTTCGCCATCTAATAATTTGTACGCCAGGCTGACGCAACAAAGATTCAAACAAACCATAGTGAGAGCCATTTATGGAGGTCGAACAGAAGCTACGAAAAGAATTCTAGCGCAGTTACCGATAAGCGCGCAGTCTTACAGTGGATCGCCATATTTAGATTTAGGACTATTCAGCTATGATGACAAATGGGTTTCTGTTATGGAGAGACCCAAAGCCTATGGAGAATACCCCATACGGTATCTGGACTTATTGTTTACTGCTTAATTTACGTCTTATCTCGTGATTTTTATGTTTCTACAGAATGTTTTTTATTTTAGATTCTACGCACGTGACTCGGGGTTACTCAAATTCAAGATTTACGCGGGAGTACTAGGGCAGTCAGTGCCAGCGAGCGCGCGAAGACTCGTCGCGTTCACCTTCCACCCTACCGATCCCTTCGCAATTAGTGTGCAGCGAACTAACTCCGAGTACATTGTCAACTTTCATATTAGAAATGCAGTGTTCAGTTAATGTCGTTATACACAGTTAATGATAATTTTAAGTGTAGTTTTTTTACAATCTTAGTTAATTGTAATACTACTGTGTAGTATTTAATTTTAAACATGTGTATTTCTATTTTTTGTATTTAAACATTAACTAAGCTTATAAAGCATAGAAAGTTAAAAGCAAAAAGGAATTGCTGTTGTTAAATAAATATATAAATGTGGAATGAATTGTTCTTTAATTTTGATAACCTCCGCCTGATAATAGTTCATGGGTATCCATGAACTAATACTACAACTACAGTACTAATTGCAACTGGTATTTTGCAGCCAGCAACTAATGTGATGTAAATTATGCATAAGCATCCATATTACTTAAGGCAGAAACACTATGTGTTAGTTATTGACTTCTTACGCCAAGGTGGAAACTCAATGTTCTTCTGAGATGTGTCCAGGTAATCAAAGATCAGCTGAAAACAAACTATTCTCAGCCTATGCTCAGAGTCTATCAAAGCGGAGTAGTACGGACCCGAGAGATGTTAAGCAGCTACGGTCATTTAGACCTTAGCTGCTTTAAATCATAGATAACAGTAATTGAAATTAAAACTTTTCAGACTTATCTCATTTCATGGCCGACTTATAAGTTACCTATGATTACTCTAAAAAGAATAATGTCAATCACAGTCAGGCAAAATGTCGACAGGACTATCTTTATTTAACAAATAGACTTTACAGCATTGATACAGTTAACATACATTAAATCCAGTACACCACTACACACAACAGTACCAATAGATATGAGTTGAATAAATGTAAAGGAATAATTTGGACCGCAATCATGCAGTGCAACCCAGCTTTCTTTGGAAACGGTTTCACTAATGGACCATTTTGTAGTTCTTTCAATACACGTTAGTAGCCTTTCTTTACAGTGACAATAATGAAAGGCAGTCAGTCTTTGCAAACTAGTTGTAGCGAGACTCACTGTCTAAGATGCGTCGTACCTACTTGCTTAGACCTTTTGTTTGGGAAGCTGAAAACCGGCCAAGAAAGTCGGAGCACAGGTAGTTGAGTTCCTTAGATATAACCACGAAACCGTACCTACCTAAAAAAAGAAAAATCATTTTCGTTGTTATTATGTAATGGTGATTTTTAGTGGTGAGTCGTTGTCGAATTTTTGGCGGACGAACGCGATCGTTTTTCCGACGAAGAAAACTGTTGCAGTAAACGGTCGTCGTCGCAACTGGTTTGAAGATGGCTTAAAGGACATAAATATCGTCGAAATTTTTACATCCCGCCTGGGATAGGTTCGACAGAAGTTCGTCAGAAGCTAGTGCACGGTTCGAATTGGTCGTTTCCTATGGAGAAGAAGCATTATAGGCAATGTAATTTGGGGGCCCCAAATGAAGCGGGGCCACCATAAGGGGCACGTGCCCCTTGTGCCCATGAGTAAAGACGGAACTGTGTTTAGGTGCCATTAATTGTAGTCGAACATTTATGGTCACAATTGCCATAGCCATTTATATAGTCTTGGAGCTTTTATACTTTTCTTGCAGCCAGACGACGGCACGTGCACAGTTGGTAGGTACAATAAGCGAATGCGTCACAGGTCGCGGGTTAGATTCCAAGGCCTTCTTACAGCTCTTAGTCTGGTTGTTAATGTAGGTACGTGAGCATTGTGTTTATGTCACTAACTGGACTAGCTATAAGATAGAAACCACAAGAGGATTTCACACAGTGACGGCCAGCAATACCTAGAAAAATAAGTGTTTCTGGTGTGAATTTGAAAATACTAGTTATTTCTTTCTTAATAATTAAATTTACTTTACAGCATTACAAGCCACCCAGGGCATGTATCCAGAAATAGTGGGCGAAGGACAAGTTACCTCGGTGACATTACCAGATGGATCTGTGCAGTTCTTTTTCATGCCGACGCTTAAATGGGGGTCACCCAATGTAACTCAATATCATCCATTTCAGAGCATACCTAATCCTATGTTTGCTAATACTAATTATAACATCCCACCACCATACAACAATAATGGAACCTGGTTTATCAGAAGTATCTCTAATACGTGAGTATATATTTTTTTTAAATCACCATACACTTTCTATGAAGTAAAATTTCATAACATAAAAGATACACTTGTTCCTTATACAGAATCCCCCAAACTGCGTTTAACACTCCAAGCCAGCGAAACGAACTTCCAACACTGGCTTTGAATACGGATTACAATCATAATTTGAACAGCCATGACGTAGGATACCAAGTAAAGGTAGTATTTATTTGAATGTCAAGTACCAATGGTGTTAACTAAACACCAAGTAAATAAGGACGTGTTTTGAGTTAGTATTTTGTTATACAAGATATTATATTTACAGTTTCACAATGATGGTGGGACATCGACAACAGACTTGGTCTACTTTTATCCCGGTTTGCGACAACGCGACTTCGTGATCATGCCGCCATGCAAAGATAAAACCGTGCAGATAGACACAGCGCCCGTCACAAACCACACAGTGTGTCATTATCAAGTAGTATGCTCCAGACCGTGCAATTGTTCTTTCGATGCTAAACCCATGAGTATAGAGAACCTAGTGGATCCAAAACTGACTTCCAAGGGTTACAAACCATGCAATTGTTCTGTCAGTGCTAAGCCCATGAGTTTTCAGACACCGGTGGACCCAAATTTTGCTCCCAAGAGTAATAAACCCAGCAATTTTTCTGCTAGTGCTAAACCCATGAGTTTAGAAACCCCAGAGGATCAAAATTTAACCCCCAAGAGCAACAAACATTGTAATTGTTCGGTCTGTACTAAACACACCAGTTTAGAGACCCCAGTGGACCCAATTCCATGGACTCCCAAGAACAACAAACCATACAACTATTCTGCTGACGCTAATAAGCCCATGAGTTTAGAGGCCCCAGTGGAACCAAATTTGACGCCCAAGAGCAACAAACCTAGCAATGGTTCTTCCGGTGCTAAACCCATGAGTTTAGAGTCCCTAGTGAACCCAAATCCGACGCCCAAGAGTAACAACACCTCAACCGATGACAGTTCTTACAGTAAAGAACAAAATAAACCAGGCAAGGATAAAAAAAAGGGTAAAGTAGTTTGTGGTTGTTACTCGGAAGATAAAAAAAATAAACGAATTAAATCGAAGAATATAATTTGTGAGTGTGACCCGAAGACCGGAATTGTGTCTGTAGACAAATCAATTACGACTTATGTGGATGAAAGTGTCAGCTGCAAGCCTGCTGATGGTCGCGAAACACAAACAAATAGAACAGAAGACATTACATTACAATGTGATGATGTCGATACTAAACCTGTGAGCAAGTCCCCACTCAAGACAGTGTGGATCGACAATGGTTGCAACAGCGACTGTTCCACGTGTGACGAGAAGACACGTGGCGATGTCAGTAATAAGAAATATACTCGACGAGATAGGAGTAGTAAATACAAACGGAGTAAACCCAACAAGTGCGACTGTGGTTGTTGTGATTGTGACTCGTCGGTGGATTGTGGCACTGCTTCTGAAGTCGAAACAGTTGCGGACAAAGGTGCGCGTTCATATTGTTGAAATAGGAAGGTTAGAACGCCGACGTTGTTTGTATTCGTTATATAATACCAATGTCCAGTACGGATTTACCGATCTAGCAAAGCACTAATACCTATAGAAAGCTATTTAAGTAAAACAAAGCGAATCTAGTATGCTCCGAACGTTCCTATGCACTTTTTTTTTTTTTTTTGACGGGGACCACTCGCAGTTCAGCACGCTAGGGCTGGTTACTGCTTAACCGGACTATCCTGTGGTGGCCTCAAATGAATTAAAGGCCCCCAGCCAGGGCTCACAAACTAAATTAAAACTACATGACCGCTCGCTAGGGCATCCCCTGTAGGATACGGACCTCGGCTAGCGGCGTCATTTTGGAAGGAACAGCAAGGGACAGGCTGGGTCATAACATTATTTGGGGAGTTTAAAACTACTGGCTCAGCGACGCGGGCTGGCTCGGTAATCAAAGGTCGGGGAGGGTTATTACTGGGACGTCGCGACGGGCCCCGGTTTTTCGGCGATGTGACGTGCACCTTATACATATATAGAGGTTCAATCATTCTTGCTCTTTTCATGTTGTCTTCATTCCTACAGATGAAGGACGTGAAACACCATTTACATGCAGCACATGTTCTGGTACAACAGTGTTGGAGAAATCAAAAGGTTCTCCTATAAAAATTGCACAAAAAGCCTCAATTGGTAAGGCCAACTCATCATTGCAGTGGGTAACACCAGACGATGTTTCCCAAAAATGTGAACTAAAGGATGAAGAAATGACTGAATTGCCAGCCATTCCTTCGGTTGAGAGAGAAATGGATGGAAAAGCTCCAGAAAAGCAAATAGAGCACACTTGTCCTGAAAGTGACACTGCAGCTAACACTTCTGGTGTGGATTTGTGTGAATCAACAAAAAAAACTGTTTAGGTATTTATACTTTGTTATAATACAATTTATTCCTTAAAGTTAAAAATAACTATTTACATTGTTGAAAATAATAGTACAATAAACAAAAACAATTGAGATTTTAATACCTTAGTTCTTATTTTTTATAAATTACAGATAAAAATACAACTGCAAACAATTCAGTCCTTACTACTCTTAAAAGACTAGTAAACAGTTGTACAATCAATTTAATATGTTGTCTCCATAAGAAATATTTTTTTTTAGTTAAAGGAAGACATTAATGGAAACAGCAAAAAAAATCAAGTTCCTATGCTTTGGCAGAAATCAAATGTCTTGCACCTGAATCGCTTCATTAAATACTTAATTCTCACAAAATTTCTGATAGAACATAAATATATGGTAAAAACAATTTAACACTTAAAACTAGTATTGCATAAGATTAAACAAAAGGACTTAATAAACGTGGTAGTTGAATTTAAAGTCTCATTTTTATAAAATGCTCAATCTTATTTCTAAGCTTGTTGTATAGTAATACAGAAAATAATATATTTGAAATTCTTTAGCGTAAATGTACATTATTATTTAATATTAATATATAGATCATTTTGGAACATGTATTAAGCAATGTTACGCAAGAATTTTACAAGTTTACAACAACAACATAGAAAACTTGCATTTGCTTGAGATTCATGGCTTATATCAGACTATTTGTCATGTTTCACACAAATTCTTTACAACTATCGTAAATTAATCAAAACTCTGTAGAGCAATTTTGTGTAGTATTAAGTTGTATAGGGAAAGCCTTTAGGTACTCAGCTAAAAACATTGAATACAATTTATTTGAATGTAACTAATTTCGGGATAATGTGAGTTTCCTGAAAAGACGAGCACCAGGTGACAGCACTGAGGCGTCAGGTCCACCCACCTGTCAAAACGCTAATGTTTTTTGATAAAGTAATTTTTTCAATGAAGAGGAAAGGTCCTCTTCATTGAAAAATGATGCGCCTATGTGGCGCCAACTGGTGGCTTATTTTTTTCTGGAAAACCTCATTGAAATTAATGTGTTTTGAGAATGACTTATGGTTAGCGTATGTTTGGCGCATACCTGTCGAGAGGTAATCTTAGCTTTACGATAGCACACAACCTGATAGTTGGTTTATACAACTTCTTACTATGGCTAAACATATCTTAGTCTATAACACAACGTGTAAACCAATTGAACTTTTAACACATTAACAAAATGCACTGATTGTTTTAGATCATTATTCTATCAGACTTTGATGCCAACGTCGTCATAACGAATTAAGAACTCACTCGAACAGCTGCTTTACATTTTTGACACAACACTGAATTTACACATAATACTCCATGAATGTGAGTGGAAGGAATGCTCATTGCCTTCAGTCCACTCTTACTTAATTTCTAGGAAATAAACTAACACACAAGTACGTCTAATTATAATACTTGTTGTTGCTTACTCATGGCGTTTGGTTAAAGAATTTTATTTTTTATTTGAGCGATTTTTCTAAATATGTATGTTTACAACCGGTAGTTTGTTTTACTTCATGATTTGTTTGCAATCAGTCCCCTTTGATTAATTAAAGTGCAAATACTATAATATGATACAAACAATACTTTGACTAGACAGTACCATAGTACCGACATAACCTTCGTGACCTCTATTGGGTGGAATCTTTACGAGAATATGTTAGCATACATTGAAGTTTAGGCCTTCAATAAAAATTTATTTTAAAAAGATCTTTTAGTGGAACTGTTTTGTGTGAATATTGTGCTTTGAATTGTAATTGTGTTTATTTTACGCTTAAAACTAAATATACAATGAACTTTGGATAGGGAGTTCTAAGCCGAAAAGGTTTGTCGAGTATTTATGGTTTTTTTTGGTTTAGTAGTACCCCAAAAGTCAATTCAGAAAATAGCTGTATACATTTTTGCCGATTCAATTATGCTCTAGACGGCGCTTGTGCAAAAATATGCTTTGTGCTTGGCCACTGAACTGAAAATATCAACAAAACGGGTGTGTAGGATAATAAAATTAAACCCATGTCACAAATATTACTTCATCCACCATTTCGACTTAGCTCCCCCTTTCCTACCAGCATAGAACAACTGGAGTAAATATTAACAGAAGTCTGTTTTTATTATCTTTTTATTGTGTGATAGGGACAGTAATTCCACTAAAAGTTCCTCCAACACCTAACATCTGACACACATTCTTGTACAACACATCAAAATTACATATCTAATCTACATTACTATAAAATTATACTTAGCGAGGGAGTGTCTTCAAACATATTAAAATAATTTAGTACTTACAGTATGTATTAATTAATGTATAAAATACATCTTGCCACCTTCACAGCACTTTGCCTATCCCGTGTGTACATCTTACACTAATTCACGAAGTTCCACGATACATCGCCCTGCGACCATCACTGGAAATAAATACATCGTGTTATAGTTTAAAAATGAATAAGACGATGACGTCACGTTCTTTGGAATGCACTCATATGAAGATTTACTTTTGAATGTCGTTTTTGCTGCTTTTTTTCCCTTATACATCAGTATTTATGAGTCTGAGTACTTATTCCATGGGATGGATTTATCGGTGTATAGCTGTCTCTTTTTCGCTCAGGTAAAACATACATGCATTAAAGTATAAATCTGCTTAACTAAACGCGTAGTGGCTTGGGCGAGTGCAGGCGTGTCAGATGATCATAGTTGAGAGTTCGAACAGTAGAGGCTAGTAGTGAGTCCCCAAGGCATAATAATATACTCACACTAGCTGGCGAGGCCGCTCCGTCTCATCGCGCTAGGCCTTCGTTATAGTCACGTAGCACCCGCGCGAGCTCCTCACCTCCATGCTAGCTACAATACGTGTGGTATCGCTGCGCTCACCTGATGCGGATGCGGGTGCGGCTGCGGCTGGTGCGGCGGCTGCGCGGTGCGCGCGGCGTCGCGCATGGCGGCGAGGCGGTGGCGCGTGGCGGCGAAGGTGGGCCGCGCGGCCGGGTCGGCGAGCCACGCCGCGCGCATCACCTCGTAGGGGCCGGCCGGGCAGCCCTCCGGCGCCTCCATGCTAGCTACAATACGTGTGGTATCGCTGCGCTCACCTGATGCGGATGCGGGTGCGGCTGCGGCTGGTGCGGCGGCTGCGCGGTGCGCGCGGCGTCGCGCATGGCGGCGAGGCGGTGGCGCGTGGCGGCGAAGGTGGGCCGCGCGGCCGGGTCGGCGAGCCACGCCGCGCGCATCACCTCGTAGGGGCCGGCCGGGCAGCCCTCCGGCGCCTCCATGCTAGCTACAATACGTGTGGTATCGCTGCGCTCACCTGATGCGGATGCGGGTGCGGCTGCGGCTGGTGCGGCGGCTGCGCGGTGCGCGCGGCGTCGCGCATGGCGGCGAGGCGGTGGCGCGTGGCGGCGAAGGTGGGCCGCGCGGCCGGGTCGGCGAGCCACGCCGCGCGCATCACCTCGTAGGGGCCGGCCGGGCAGCCCTCCGGCGCCTCCATGCTAGCTACAATACGTGTGGTATCGCTGCGCTCACCTGATGCGGATGCGGGTGCGGCTGCGGCTGGTGCGGCGGCTGCGCGGTGCGCGCGGCGTCGCGCATGGCGGCGAGGCGGTGGCGCGTGGCGGCGAAGGTGGGCCGCGCGGCCGGGTCGGCGAGCCACGCCGCGCGCATCACCTCGTAGGGGCCGGCCGGGCAGCCCTCCGGCGCCTCCATGCTAGCTACAATACGTGTGGTATCGCTGCGCTCACCTGATGCGGATGCGGGTGCGGCTGCGGCTGGTGCGGCGGCTGCGCGGTGCGCGCGGCGTCGCGCATGGCGGCGAGGCGGTGGCGCGTGGCGGCGAAGGTGGGCCGCGCGGCCGGGTCGGCGAGCCACGCCGCGCGCATCACCTCGTAGGGGCCGGCCGGGCAGCCCTCCGGCGCCTCCATGCTAGCTACAATACGTGTGGTATCGCTGCGCTCACCTGATGCGGATGCGGGTGCGGCTGCGGCTGGTGCGGCGGCTGCGCGGTGCGCGCGGCGTCGCGCATGGCGGCGAGGCGGTGGCGCGTGGCGGCGAAGGTGGGCCGCGCGGCCGGGTCGGCGAGCCACGCCGCGCGCATCACCTCGTAGGGGCCGGCCGGGCAGCCCTCCGGCGCCTCCATGCTAGCTACAATACGTGTGGTATCGCTGCGCTCACCTGATGCGGATGCGGGTGCGGCTGCGGCTGGTGCGGCGGCTGCGCGGTGCGCGCGGCGTCGCGCATGGCGGCGAGGCGGTGGCGCGTGGCGGCGAAGGTGGGCCGCGCGGCCGGGTCGGCGAGCCACGCCGCGCGCATCACCTCGTAGGGGCCGGCCGGGCAGCCCTCCGGCGCCTCCATGCTAGCTACAATACGTGTGGTATCGCTGCGCTCACCTGATGCGGATGCGGGTGCGGCTGCGGCTGGTGCGGCGGCTGCGCGGTGCGCGCGGCGTCGCGCATGGCGGCGAGGCGGTGGCGCGTGGCGGCGAAGGTGGGCCGCGCGGCCGGGTCGGCGAGCCACGCCGCGCGCATCACCTCGTAGGGGCCGGCCGGGCAGCCCTCCGGCGCCTCCATGCTAGCTACAATACGTGTGGTATCGCTGCGCTCACCTGATGCGGATGCGGGTGCGGCTGCGGCTGGTGCGGCGGCTGCGCGGTGCGCGCGGCGTCGCGCATGGCGGCGAGGCGGTGGCGCGTGGCGGCGAAGGTGGGCCGCGCGGCCGGGTCGGCGAGCCACGCCGCGCGCATCACCTCGTAGGGGCCGGCCGGGCAGCCCTCCGGCGCCTCCATGCTAGCTACAATACGTGTGGTATCGCTGCGCTCACCTGATGCGGATGCGGGTGCGGCTGCGGCTGGTGCGGCGGCTGCGCGGTGCGCGCGGCGTCGCGCATGGCGGCGAGGCGGTGGCGCGTGGCGGCGAAGGTGGGCCGCGCGGCCGGGTCGGCGAGCCACGCCGCGCGCATCACCTCGTAGGGGCCGGCCGGGCAGCCCTCCGGCGCCTCCATGCTAGCTACAATACGTGTGGTATCGCTGCGCTCACCTGATGCGGATGCGGGTGCGGCTGCGGCTGGTGCGGCGGCTGCGCGGTGCGCGCGGCGTCGCGCATGGCGGCGAGGCGGTGGCGCGTGGCGGCGAAGGTGGGCCGCGCGGCCGGGTCGGCGAGCCACGCCGCGCGCATCACCTCGTAGGGGCCGGCCGGGCAGCCCTCCGGCGCCTCCATGCTAGCTACAATACGTGTGGTATCGCTGCGCTCACCTGATGCGGATGCGGGTGCGGCTGCGGCTGGTGCGGCGGCTGCGCGGTGCGCGCGGCGTCGCGCATGGCGGCGAGGCGGTGGCGCGTGGCGGCGAAGGTGGGCCGCGCGGCCGGGTCGGCGAGCCACGCCGCGCGCATCACCTCGTAGGGGCCGGCCGGGCAGCCCTCCGGCGCCTCCATGCTAGCTACAATACGTGTGGTATCGCTGCGCTCACCTGATGCGGATGCGGGTGCGGCTGCGGCTGGTGCGGCGGCTGCGCGGTGCGCGCGGCGTCGCGCATGGCGGCGAGGCGGTGGCGCGTGGCGGCGAAGGTGGGCCGCGCGGCCGGGTCGGCGAGCCACGCCGCGCGCATCACCTCGTAGGGGCCGGCCGGGCAGCCCTCCGGCGCCTCCATGCTAGCTACAATACGTGTGGTATCGCTGCGCTCACCTGATGCGGATGCGGGTGCGGCTGCGGCTGGTGCGGCGGCTGCGCGGTGCGCGCGGCGTCGCGCATGGCGGCGAGGCGGTGGCGCGTGGCGGCGAAGGTGGGCCGCGCGGCCGGGTCGGCGAGCCACGCCGCGCGCATCACCTCGTAGGGGCCGGCCGGGCAGCCCTCCGGCGCCTCCATGCGGTATCCGCGCTCCACGTGTCGCACCACCTCCGCCAGCGGCTGGAGGGATGAGTGCACGGTTATTGTACGCTCTCTGACAGCGGTGTAAGGTTCAAATTGGTAGAACATCTAATTTTGTCCTTATTGATAACATTGTTGAAAGAAGTTTTCCTCATACAAGTATTAAAATAAAATTAGATCCAATTCAGCACAGTAACTAACAATAAACTTACAATTCGAGGATACGGAACTCTTCCAAATGAATAAATCTCCCAGAGCAGGATGCCAAAACTCCACATGTCAGACTTGTTAGAGAATTTCTACAAACAAAAATATTGAAAACATATCAATCTTGGTTAACTGAAATTCGACGCACATGCACAATATTTTTCGTTTTACTTGGGAATACAGAGAAAACTATAAATTTAGCTAGGCCCATCTGTGTGCCAAATTCCAGCTAAATCTGTTCAGCCGTATATGTGTGGTTTAAACCTCACATTTAGAACAGTATAAAATCTCGGAAACCTCCATTGAAAATAGAGGCTCCACAGACGGGTCTTGTCTGGTTGGCAACTGCACGATGGCTGTTATCGGGCGGTTGTTATGTCCATTCGTGTGACGGCAGGGTTTGTGAGCACACATGTATCAACTCACGTTGTACTTGAGCGCCTCGGGGGCGGTCCACTTGATGGGCAGCTTGGCCTGCAGCCTGGCGGCCTCGGCCGGGTCGTCCATGGTGGTGTCGTTCCTGGCGAGCCCGAAGTCCGCCACCTTGGCCGTGCCCTCGCCCGAGATCAGCACGTTGCGCGCCGCCAGGTCGCGGTGCACCACCCGCTTGCCTTCCAGGTACTCCATACCGCAACACGCATCGCTGTAACAACAACGTTTATTAATTTAAATTCAAGATACGCTATTCAATCTGCCTAGCCTTTTCCCGACTTTGCTGTAGTCGGCTTGTAGCGGCATCAATGCAGCCACATGAAAAACTAAAAGCGTAATTTGTACGGCAACAAAAAGAACAACGCCATCTATCCTGTCAGTGACGAACTACCAACGCATCGCGCAAGCAAAGTTCTCCGTGCGATTTGAACATATACAATAGACCGAATATCAAGTATCGGGCAGCTGCCCACCAGACACAACTGTCTGGTCGGAGGATCCTCCCTTTTTAATGGAGGTTTGCGGAACTTTACTCTCTGTTCCGCATACCTCTATAGGCTTCCAGTCCAACTAGGTGCAGCTGAGTATCAACGTTTCATATGGAGCGATTGCCTGTCTGACCTCCACAGCCTAAAAACTGGTTAACACGATACCCCTTGGCAAGACTGGTGTCAGATTTTCTGGCTTCTGACTACCGTGACTGCTGTCAAAGATCTACAAATGACAGCCAGCCTCCAGAGGCATGGATCACTGACCAGGGCAAACGTTGCTTCACTTTTTGTAACCAAACAGCCGCTCGGCACGGTTCAATCTCGAAAGTATCTTCTATTATCCGCGTATCATCTGAGCACTTCTTGACAATTAGCCACGGGCTCCTCAGAAGATACTACTACTTATTATTTTATTAGCATGCAGTTAGAATAGAAAAGGTCAAAGTCAAAACGTTTATTTCAATTAGGCCATTAAACAAAAAAATCTAATATATAAAATTCTCGTGTCAGTGTTTGTAACAAAACTCCTCCGAAACGGCTTAACCGATTCTTATGAAATTGTGTATGTATATTCAGTAGGTCTGAGAAGTTGGAGCAGCGTTACAACACTAGGGAGAAGACACGGCTTCCTGTCGTTTCGTACGACGCAGGTCCTCTCGGGGCATGGCTGCTTTGGTAGGTTCTTGTGTCGGATAGGCAGGGAGCCGGACGCTCGGTGTCACCACTGCGTCGACTGTCGGGAGGACACGGCGCGGCATACGCTGGCAGAGTGTGCCGCTTGGGAGGAGCCCCGCCGTGCCCTCATCTCTGTGGTAGGCAGAGACCTCTCGCTGCCGGTCGTAGCTCGTTCTATGGTCGGCGGTGGTCTCCTTCTGCGAAGCAGTTATGGCGCAGAAGGAGGCTGCGGAAAGGGACAGGGATATCTCGACCGGCGTCGGAGGAGGACGCTGCCCTCTTCCGGCCCCCCTAACTGGGACGGACATCCCCAAGTCCGCCGCCCCCCATTCATGCGGGCCCGACGTGGCGGCGCGTGGTGTTTCCGTGCGCCCCTCTTTGACGTAGCGGGGGGAGTCAAACACCTCACTCCCCCTGCTGATGCGAGGTGGCCCCGAGAGGCGGGCCGGCCGGGGATTTCGGAAGTCGCATCCGTTCCCGCGGCGTAGGTAGGAGAAGGAACACCGGGGTGGTTTTAGTAAGAATCTGACAGATCCCCCCCCCCCAGGGTGGAGGACATCCATGAGGATTTCCCCCCGAGATAAAAAAATAAAAGAAAAAAGCGTCACAACCCTAACTTCAAGTTGTTTGTGGTGCGGGTTCCGACAACATCTCGTCACTTTCCTAAAGGAGTTTTGGCCGAAGGGTGTAATCTACCGACGTTTCCGCAGCGTAACTCGACTCCGTCACATTGTGTGTCTTAGTTTTTAAATTATATTTTGTGGAAGCAAGATTAATATGTATTAGTTTATTGTTATTTGTTTTTTTATGTTTCATTTGTGTATTTTATCTAAGGGCCTTAGTTGCCTGATAATAAGGAAATATTATTATTGTTATAAGGGTGGCTCACTACAAGTTTTTTTTTTTTTTGTAAATACTTTCTTGATTTTTTTATTTGGTATTAAAAAATACACACAACTCTTTTACCAACAACCCCTAAATTTTAATAGCGATATTAGTACTTAAATTATTTTGTTCTCTCGGCGGTCGATAATTGAAAGAAAGAAGAAAGAAAAAGAATTTATTTGCGACAAGCATGACGTTTGCCAATAAATAGAATATGCGTCACATATAATAATAATTGATCATTTACCACTCGATCAGTTATTCTTGACTATTTGTTTGGTAGAACACGCTAATCCCAGGACCGAATTGAAAAAATCTTTTGTTGTTGGGATTAATTTGAATGAATGAACATTACGCTACGACCAATAGGAGCCGAAGATTCATGAAAAATGTGACGCAGACGAAGTTGCGTGGGTCAGATAGTAATAATATATTAATAATAAAGTACATTTGCAAAGGTAGATTATTATGGAGAATAATGGAAAAGAAACTCCATAGTTACTCTTTTCAAATAAATGTTTTACAATATTTGTAATACAAAAAGTTTTTCATGTGGCGGCATTGATGCCGTCTTATATTTCTAACTGCATAAGCGTCTGAGCTTAGTCGATCAGCAAGAGATGTTATTGTAATTTGTCGTCTTTTTTTTTATTTGAGATAAGTTTGCTCTTGACTCTAGTCTAGGTCATAGATGACAGAGACAAAGTCGACGATGGAGCGAGCTTCCCGGAAGAAGCCAGTTCACTCTTAAGTCAAAGTGATTTCTAGGAAAACCGTCTGATTAATTACCTCTATTTTTTTTTCCATTCAATATGATGTCACATTTGCAAATTTTTACATTTGGTAAAATCAATATATATTAATCTATATATTTGTTTTTTTTTTCTTTTTTAACCAAGTTGTTTGCCGTAAACCAATCTTAGACCTGAGGAAGTGAGCTATTGACTACGTCAAGATTTTGTGAACGTCGGTCTGCAAATAATATCATCTTGGTTGATTTTGAAGTAATTGGGGCATATCATTCATGTAAACTATAAAAAGGAATGGACCCAATATTGAACCTTGAGGAACGCCCAATGTCAAACCGACCTTAGTGAGTTTACACAGTTTACCTGAAATTTAACCTGCCTAACCATCAAATATGAACTAAATAAGTAAATCAAGGGCTCTATTCCTAATCACATAGTGATGAAGTTTCAAAAAAAGCGTCTCATGGTTAACGCAGTCGAGCGCCCTCGAGAGGTCGTAGAATATTCCAATGACGTCTTGCGACTCTTCCCAGGCGTTAAAAATGTTCTTTATTAGGGTGACATCGGCGTCAGTTGTACAACGGCCTTTGGTGAAACCGTACTTTTGTTCATGAAAGATGCGAGTTTTTATTAAAGTGTCGTAACATCTGACTAAGCATTACCTTTTCAAACACCTTACGGAGAACTGGCAGAATTGACATAGGCATATAATTGTTGGGTTCTTGAGAATCACCCGTTTTAAACAATGGAACGACTGCTGTGTTTTATGAAATCCGGAAATGCTCCTTGGTCTACACTAGTGTTAAATACGACAGCTAAGTAGAGGGCAATAGTTTCAATGACAGATCTGCAATCTTTTACAAATATTCCCCAAAGATCTTCTGTTGATTTAATTTCAAGAGATGACGAGTTGAGAGCTTCTGTAGTTTTAAGAGGACTATTAGCAAAGAAGTTTTCAAATTGCTGAGCTACCTCTGCAACTGAGTTTATTGGGCCATGTACAGTATTTTAATTAAATTTAGTTTAACGCTGTTTCGTTATAGATTATTTTCCAAGTAGTTTTTATTTTGTCGTCTGCTTATTTTATTTCATTGCTAATACGCTGAGCTTTTGCTATTTTGCATACACTTTTACATGTTTTTGAATATTTTGCACCATACTTATGAAAGCTTGCTTAGGTTGTTGCTTGTTATATGTTGCTTTAGACCATACGCTAAATAAAAACTTAGTGTCAATACTTTTAGACTTTACAGGAAACGTGTAATTAAATTGCGTATTTAATAATGAAAAAAAAAAAAAATCGGCATAAAACTCATTTGGATCGAGTTTACTAGCCAAAGTATTATTAAGTTTCTCTAAATCAAATTTTATCTGTAATTTTGGTCTAAATTTTATTAGAATTTTTGGTAAAGGTAGGTGTAGATGCAAAACGTTATTGTTTGACCGCTTTGATCAGATGGAAACTTATTTTGTTTGACTGCTTTGATCAGATGGAAACTTATTTACATTTTTTATGTTAAAAATATAATGTCTATACAATTGTATTAGAAGCAGTCACACGGGTTGGTTCAATAAAACATTTGACAAATTAAATGATTTAAAATACTCAATAACCTGATACTATTCGAGTTTGTTTCTTATAAGTTAATATTAAAGTCGCCACAAATAATATAAATAAGTACAAACTTTTTTTAACACATCTTCCATTACAGTATCAAACACAGATTCTGGTCACTTGTAGTTGTAGGTCTGTAGATGCATACCACAACATGCTTATCAAGCTCGACACACGACAATTCAATAGTGTGTTCAACCGACAGTTTAACAATATCCTTTCTTTGCTTTCCTAATGCTCAATTACTTACGTTACGTTTTACTATGCGTCAATATTATTGGAAAATGCATATATACAATGTCTCTTCTCTTAGACAAAGAGATAATAGTTATTGTAAACACAACTCGAAGCATATGTTGTAACTCGCCGCATTACCTTGACATTGAAGCAATAAGTATACAGCTGATGGCAACGCGACTGGATGCGTCAGCATAGCAAAATGGGAACTGAAGACTACCTCCTTTTATAGTGGCATCACGCAACACACTAAGGGCATTTATACAAACTTGTTTCAAGTATCTTGGTCAACATTTATGGTGTAAGCTACACAACACAATATCCTCAATATCTTCCTCTACAGGTATACCGAAAGGTTTTGTAAAACAGCTGTTATCAATTCTCTGATTGTCCGGCTCGCAACCATATTCAAAAACAAATCAAAAACATTTATTTCAAATAGACCATCCAGGCAATTTGGAATGGTCAAGGTCTGTCACGACGACGGATTGTGAACCTTGCCACCACCCCTGATGTGACGACCACGACCACTCTGCCAAGAGTGATACCACGAAGAAGACCGATCAGTCAAAAAGACGAAGCTAGTTCTGCCACGCTAGCGCCAAGAGCAACAAGTATGTTCTGCAGCAAAACAGTCGCCGCTCCCATCGCCAGCTCGGCAGAGTTGCATAAATAAAACAGGTAATGTATTAACTTACTAAGCGAAGTTGATCTGATTGAGTTGTGTGACGTAGTGCCGTCCTCGGGAGCGCAGGTAGTCGAGCAGCGAGCCTTGCGCGCAGTGCTCCGTCACTATGCACGTGCTACCGCTCGACGTGAACACCAGCCCTAACAAGCGGACAAGGTTGTCGTGTGTTAGTGATCTGCGAAAAATAAGATTAGAATTAGTATCGCACGTTTTTAAATTTTTATCATGCGTACAGTCTCAGCCGGAGTCTGGCTATAACTTGGGGTCGTCAAGCCAAGACTGAACTTCTGGGCATGCATGCTTCATCGTCGACTACATTATCGCTTACCATTAGGTAATGTTATAGTGGTCAACCACGTACCTATTATTAATAATAAAAAAAACAATCAACAGCCTGTTACTGGCACAGGTATCGTTCAAGTAGCGCCACATAACTCCGGTTCTTCGCTCTTCGAATTCAGTATATTCCAGCTCCCTTTTCAAAGGATCATCTAGCCGGAGCGCGTCCTACTTAGAATCAGTAGGTATCGTCATACCAAATCACGAGCTTGCGCCATAATGGGACTTTGTTCCTATTATTGTATGGTTTTAATTGTAATATGTGAGTCACGCACGCCATATGCAAGGGCTATATAAGGCGTTTTACAACAGGAAGGAAAAGCAAACGGAATAATTTATTTATGTTATGTTTATACCTGACTAGAACTGGCTTCCCGCCTTCTAGTAGTACTCTAGGGACTTATTTTAAGGGCTATAGTTTTCTGGTTAGCAACGTCAATGAATATTAAAAAAAAATCTGACAGCTTTGATTACTGCTTATATTAATGGATCCATTTACAAAATTATCTAAAAAAAATCTCTTATACCCCAGCCTATGCCATAAAACGTAGAGTTATCATTTCAAATACATATTGACGACTAACACACGTTTTTAATTAAGTCGTCGACCTTCTATAAGTAGTTAAGTTTTAATTAAATTAGTCACGTTAGTTGACAAACATTAAATAGCTGAAGCATGTTTGTTATATTTAATTATTATTATTGTTAACTAGTCTGTGGTTATCTCATCCTAGTAGAGGAACATAACACATAAAAAACCCATGAGTTGATGTAGAACATGATCCATCTGTGTTTTTAAAATCGTAATGAGTTTATGCCTTATTTGAAATACACCTTCACTAACAGATCCATAACACCACGGCTTCGCTTCCGAGAACTTTCCCTCAGGAACCGTGCAATTTCTCGGGATAAAAAGTAGCTTATGGACATTCAGCGATACTGTACCTTTCTAACAGTGAAATAATTTTCATAATCGGATCCTATCTTTTACAAACATCTTCTATTTGTTTAGATAAGAAGAAAAGTAAAATATTGCAGATTATTTAAGACGTGTAATTTGGCAGGCCAATATCTAGAAACGGACTGCTAATACGATGATGATGGATTACTTACGCCATAACGCTTGCTTCCGCGCGGAACTTGCTGGCGGCCTCCCGATCCTTCAGAATCTTGACTGCAACCTTTTGTGACCCGTTCAGTATACCCAGCATCACATCCCCGAACTCTCCTTTGCCAATGTTTTCACGTATCTCTAGGTCACGCTCGTCTATTTTCCAGCCTGAAAAGTGAATTAATTGGTCATTACTCATTAATAATTGAGGTATATTAACCGTGTCTAGACCGGCTTGCATTGCTGCACACATCACATATTAAATTCATGCTTGAACGCAATCGTATTTTTGTTGCGTATTTGTGTGAACGTTTTATAATGGACCTATTTACGTGTTATGATCGCAGCGTGTTTATTAAATTCCATCGAACTAGATTGGCACTAAAACAATCAACTCTTTCAAAGACTGATCCTGAAACATTTCGCTCTGGCCATCGGGTGTATTAAGTTTAATTATTGTTCTTGGACTACAAGACGAACGGCGATGCGCTAACGGTACATGGTCCCATTCATACGCACAAAACGTTATGGGAACACTTTTATTGTGCGTAAGATAGGAAATGGAATTCTCTGCCGGAGTCTGTGTTTCCTGATCTCTACAACCTGGGTGTCTTTCAAGTCAAGAGTGAATAGGTTACTAGACAAGTGTGCTTTATCATCATCCACATCATCGCTTTCCTTTAGGTGAGATGTGGTCAAACGCGAGACTATCAATAATAATTATAAATAAATAATTAAAAAGGGTGGCGCTTTTCGTCCGGTTCATTCTGGAGCATTGATGTTGTAGGTACTTACGCGCATCGACAAAGTTCTGCGGCTGTAACGCGCTGTCCGTCTGGTCGGAGGAGGCCATCTGCGTGGAGTACGTGTGCTGGAAGTGGCCCGAGCTCAGCGCGCTCGACACGCTCGGCGTCGGGGGGTAGGGCGGCGGTTGCTGGGGACATAAATCGTATACACACGGTTATTTTTTGTTAATACTGACCGACGAATGACACATCTAGATCAGCAACATCAATGGTGATCTTTTGATTACCATGAACATCACTCTCTTGCCCTTCCCAATTTATTCGGAGCAACATGTCTTCTTTTTATCCCACTGCCGTGAAGCCCAAAAAGAGAGTTATGTGTTTGGTCTATACTAGTCTTTTTGTTTCACCCCCTTTCTAGCCATATCATCTTAGTCATCCATCGTTATATTCAGTGCCGTTTATCAATTTTTATGGCACTATAAAAATATGAAAATTGGTTGCATTCGGTTGAAATACCCCTTCACAACTTCACGATAAAACAATTATAAAGTTTCTAGAATTTACAACAAGAGTTCATTAGACTTGATGTTATTTACTAGCGAAAGTGATTTTGTTGCTTCGTTTTATAAGGAATGTTGTATTTTATTTGGTTTTCAGATTTCTATGTCTTTAGATTCAAAATCTAGTTTTTGAGTGTGAAATTATTTATGTAGCATATTAAGCTGTTATGCTAAACACTCCGTGTCTCAGAAAGCACGTTAAGCCGTTGGTCCCGGCTGTCATTTTTAAATCTTCGACAGTCGTTTCGGATTGTCAGAAGCCAGAAAATATGACACTAGTCTTGTCAAGAAGTACCGTGTTACCCAGTTATTGGGTTGTGGAAGTCACATAGGCAGTCCCTCCACGTAAAAATCCTCTTGGTATTCAGGTAAATCTGCTTTCACTGGAAGCCAATATAGTCGGAGAAAGGCTAGTAAGTATGTTTTCGGTGTTTCTTACCTGCGGATGAGGCGGGTAGGGCGGCTGCAGCACTCCGTTGTTGTTGGCGCCGTTGGGCGACGCCTTCGGTAAGCATCTCACTAACTTCGTGCACAGACCGTCCGCGTCTTGTAAGTAGTGCTGTAAGTAGATTAAAAAAAAATTACATAAATATACGGACGCAGTGTTTAAGCTAGCAGTCCTTATGGTTGGTTTAGACGTATTAGGTTGTTAAGTAGACAGCTAAACTTTAATTTAATTTAAAATTACGTAATTACATGTAAACACAGATTCGATGACGACTCCTGATGACTTTGAATGAATTGAGATGCGAATTTGAATAGCAAGATACAAATGGCTTTTCAAAAAATCCGGCTCGAAGCACCAGTCGTTATATCGAACCGGTCGCCCGTGATTCGCGGTTTATTTTGATGACGCAGAAATTATCGAGTATGAACTTAAATGAGTTATATATCCGATGTGCATATGGTTTATCACTTGACCGTTCACTTACATGGATTAAATCCGTCATGTTATCGAAGAATTCTTCATCGTCTATAGTTAGACGTTGATTTTGGTTGTCAGGAGCGGTTGCCCATTTTACTCTGAAAAAATAATAACATATAATATAATATTATTTTCGTAATTGGCACGCAAATGTTTCATATATTTATGGTTGAGTAATAATGGAAAAAACATTTTTACAAAATAAATAAAGACACAGAATAAATAACAGGTGATGAAGTGTAGAACACGCCATTTCTGGTCATTACCATAATACGTATTATTATTCTCCGATGACGTGGCTGCACATGTTTCAAGCACTTATATTGTTTAATTATGTAGATAGACTATACTTTGTTTACTTACAATACACTGAATAAGAAATAAAGTGTTTTTGTTGTTATTTAAAATGCAAAATATCAACACTGGCTTTGAAAATCCTAGTGATCCGTGAAAATTCTATTTGATGCAAGCAAGGCTAAATGCCTGAAGCAACAAAAGAATTTAGGTATAGCAGAGCTCTATGTCAAGGAGCTCGTTCGGATAAGTACTGCCGTCAAGCAGCATAATTATGCTTTGTTGCAGGTTGAATGGGAAATGAAACATTTCAAATTCGTCTCTGGTCTATTCCAGATTTCATCAGTACAGTCTCTAGTATGGCAGATGTCTTTAGACGGCCACTTTTTATAGAGTTGCCCACTTGATTACCTTCTGAAATATTATAAAACTTACCGATAATGTTCAACTCGTCCTCGATATCGCACGCAGAGCGTATGGTCGCCAGGAAAATTGGTACTCTCTCGAACTAGGAAAACGCCATCCGGGGAACCCGATAGTAGGGCTTCCGCGCGCTCGCGGGAGATCGCGCCGTGGTGCCATCTGGAGACAAAGTTAAATAGACGCAAGTGTTCAAGAGATCTTTCAAGATGATGAGCATTATTCTTGCCTAAGATCTCGCCTGAAGGGAATGGAACGAGCCTACCCAGAAGATGACTGTTAGATCTTGTCGTAAGATGCGGCCAGACAAAGCCTTTTTGATGAAGTGGTTGTAAGTATGACTGCTGAACGCGACTGTCCCGATAACGACCTGGGATCTTTGAAGACTTATGTACCGACCGCGACGTAGTCCATTTGTCATTTTGATAGGAGCCAATGAAAAAATAACCAGATTGGCTATAATTTAACACCTCGAATAATGCTTGATACATAGGACGTCTTGTATTTGATAAAGACTAGGTCACTTGTAATCGTTACGTGCTATAGATATTAAAGATTACAATAAAAACATCGATACAACTGATATTTAAGTCTACAGATTTTAAGTTGTTTATTCTAATTTGAAGAAGTGTCAGAAATTAATGGTTACGGATCGATTTAAATCATAAATACTTTGATATTTTTGATACGGTCCTTAATTAAAGTAATACAACCCAAATCTCTTCAAAATTAGAGAGAACAGGCTTCTTCTAGGTAAACTCGCTCCATCGTCGACTTTGTCTCTGTCATCTTTGACTTAGACTAGAGTCAAGAGCAAACCCATATTATTATTCTTTTCAAATTCAGCGTTCCTATCTCTAAAAAGTTTTAAACAAAGTCGCTGTCTGCCTCTATCTGCTTCTCAGCTTATTTCGTCTAAACCACGCAACAGATTTTGATTTGGTTTGCACTCATAGAAAGAGCGATAAACGAGAAAGTATTGTGTATATACTTTTCACCCGTGCGAAGCTAGGGCAGGTCGCTAGGCTAGTAGATACCTATTAGAATGCTAGTTATAATAAAGAAACATTTTCTACTTAAATGGCATTATGTATTTTTAAACAAGTATTTATGTACACGTATCTATAGAATAGAGTTCTTATCTGGACCTGGAACTGGAAATGAGGATTTAGTGCATATAATTGTCACGTATACATGACAAGGAAGCGCGTGCCCTTTACGCCAAACATCACAAAAAATGTGACAAAAAGTACGGCTAATTTTTGGCTTGGCGTCGGGGGTACGACGATGCATTTATGCTCTGGTATTCTAAAGGTTTAATCCTCATCAACTTTAGTAACAACCAGGGCAATGCCATAAAGCCAGGACAAGTATGGTCAGGTTATAGCATTATCATGATGCGACCTTGACCTGTAAATCTAACGCTCTGTGATAGATATTTTAACGTTTGTCTATTTATGAAGCACTTATAATCTTAAATATTGAATGACAGTAATTATAAAAAAAACTGAATATTTACTCTGCATCCTCGTACGCATAGACAGGAGGTATGAACAACAACACTTTATGTGGTTTGTTGTAACACCGGGTTATGTCACACGCACACTCCATGCTTCGTTGTTTCAGCAACTGACAACTAAACGCCTATTATCACTCAGATAAGCAGTGATAACGGTGATCTTATCTAAAGTGTGCTAGAGTTTCAGCAAATTAGTGTTTTCCAAATACAAACAAAACGTATTTGTCAATGTGGTGTTTGTGTAAGGAGTCAATTAAAAAGGGGTTATCAGTTCGTTAAAAGTATATTAGCTTCGCATTTGTTGGACAGTTACTAAAATGTAAGAGACACTAAGAAATTGACAGTCTGTAAATTCATTGTTTCATAATTCGTGACAAGCCATTAGTCCTTATTGGAACGCGGATCATTAAGATACGAGGTCATACACATGCTTATCTAGAATAAAGAACAAGAAACAGATGATCCTCTGTTGAGGACGATAAAGAGTGTATCCCAAGAACTGAGCACACAATCCGATTAATTAATTTATATATACAACAAAGAATCTACCTACACATGCAGATTATACATTTTGGTTCAATCAAGGAAAAAAGAGGTAAAGCACTTTTGACTTGTTTTTTACTTGATAAATATTATTTTGCAGTTTATCTATGGATTCCAAAAATGAAATGGCGAAACGAGCTGGACATATGCCTAAAGGATTGGGCTCAGATCGTCCAAGACCATTCAAATAAAAAGAAGGAAGGGAGGCCTTTGTGATGTGCCAGCTATTCGCTTAACCATTTCATTCGTTGAGTGTGCATTATAAAGATATAGATAAGATACATACGGCCACTGAGTCATGTTGACGAGCCTGTTGCCGGCGGGCGGAGGGTTCACACACGTAGAGTTCACCAGCACGTCGCTCGGCCCTTTAGACACCACTGTTGAAAAAAACATTTTATTAGCCGCTATATCAGCAGGAATATGAACAGATGAATGAATTCATGATTTAACCAGTAACTTTGAACGGGTGAGTGCTGTAGATATCAAGTTTATCCGCCGATTTAAGACCAATGGTCCTTGTACCTGTGTACAACCCTTGTACCTTGTCCTTGTGTGTGTGTGTTGTGTGTGTGTGTGTTGATCCTTCTAAGTTGTTATGGGCTTTCAAAAGTTTGAAAGTGGACATGAACAAAGATTTATGGGCATCGTTTCTTCCTAGTAAAGGTGTCCTAGTTCAAAACATTATGCATAATACGACATTAAAAACATTTGGCCACATCTGGCTGTGCTGCAGGCCCCTGTCTTGGCAACATATTCGGAAGAACTCATATTCTTGCTGTAATATCTTCGCTCGATCTTAAATGTACATAAAGAAGTGTCTCCCGCAGTAAATGTGTTAAGCAAAACTTGCTTATTCATCTCCTTTGTATTAGCCTTTTCCCGGCCAACTGCCAAGGTTCGCTCGGCATTATAAATAATACTGCAATGTAATTTCTGCAAGTCATGAATGCCTGTATTCCTGTAGCGTCATCTTCTGACATTGGCAGAATTGTTATCCACGGTTTCTTTGTGAGGAACGGGTCAGACCTTGGGTCAGGCTAACTAGGGATCAGCCGGGGATTGCGGAAGTCGCATACGTTCCCGCGATCCCCGGCGTAGGTGGGAGATGGAACACCGGGGTGGTTTTAGTCAGTAAGAGTCTGACAGACCCCTCCACCCGCCCCAGGGTGGAGGATTTCCCCCCGAAAAAGGCTAACTAGGGATTTGTCAATAAAATATGATTTTAAACTGGTACATGTAAGGAGCGACCACTAGTTTGCAGGTCAAAATTTAACTACGCTTTAATTTATTGATCTAAAATTCATTTATGCCTAACCTACTTTCTGTCCTCACCTGGGACGGACCTAATGCTTCATAATCCCACTCCGCTAGCAACCAGACCGCGAGGCGATTGCAATTTAAAGAACTACGGCGAATAACGAGGGCCAAACGTGATTTGCATGTCAGAATACATTACATTAGAGAACGTGCGTAACTGTCAATTTACGCACACGCGGAATTCACATTAACTACATTACAACGCAAGTTAGATTAACGTACTTGTTAATAGCTGATACTATTAATATCAGTTCAGTTCTGTGGCAGATTTATTAGTGACTGGCGTGACGTCACAAGCGAATTTTCTTTTTTTCTTGTGTAACTTTTGTGCAATAGCGGGATATAAACTCAAGGTGCATGACAAACTGGCACATGTATGGAAGTATTTATTTATGAATCACTAATTGGACTCTAACTGTAGAGATTGAAAGTTTCTGTGAGTAATCTTTGATCTCTTAATTATGATCCGACAACTTTGTGTTTTCAAAACATTAAGCAAGTTTAAATGTTACGTTCAAAAGGCTTATTATGTTTTTTTGTGTATCTAAGCGGCTATTAAAAACCCCAAAACAAGGTGTTATGCTCTATGTGACAATCCTACCCTACTTTCTGTCATACTTATATTATAAATGTGAAAATTTCTGAGGATGCTTGTTTGTTACACTTTAAGGCAAAAACTACTGAACGGATTTTGATGAAACATTACAGTAATGTAGCTCTAATTTATAAAGAGGGGAAGTAGTAATACGCAGGCGGCAGCTAGCATAACATACAGTCAATATATAGTCATAATAAAATAGTTACCAGTTGTGGTCTGCGATGTGTGCATGGCGGAGGGCGCAGGCCCGGGCGGCGCCGGCGTCCTAACCGAAGACGACATCACAATCTGTTCACAACAAACTTGAACTTTACAATAAGAATTACACCCACACTACAAATCATCATGAAAATATAATAACCCCACCATTATCCATTGTTTGAAAACAAAACAATACCAGAAGAAAAATTAGAAAAATCATCTGGATTCAAAAACACCATTGTCAAGGGTGGTGACGAGCATAATAATACGAAGCAATTTTAAGGACCACGGAATGCTATACAAGTCAAAAGCCATCCTTCAGAGTGACGATGGCAAGGCACCTACGTGGAATGCGGGTATTGGCTTGACATACATAAATAATGTAACTAGGTGAAGTTCACTTGTCGCATAGTTCTTTATTCCTTGTCGAATCAAAACAGCTAATATATTTAGTGATAAAAATAAATCACTGCAAGCACAAAGCAGCTAACGAAGAAGACCATTATACAAGTTGTAGAATGCAATGCACGTAGTCCAAATAGCTCCATTCGCAAGTATGTGAAGCAAAAATAATATAAATAAATTGCACTCACATTATGTGGAATGGAATTCTGCAATGCGGTGGGCGAGAGAGGCGCGTGTGGCCCATTACTGCCGCTCACACTACCTCCACACTGAAACAAAATTTTAGACTATCGTAAAAATAACCCACGTGTTTTGTGGAAATGCCTATTCTAGACGAGCCTTACGCTAACGCCACATCTGCCTTTAGCGAATAAATATTTACGTTTGATCCGGCGCGGCGTCTTACTTTCTAAGCAGCCGTGAGAATTTCCATCGCATACAATGCTCGCTGCGACAAAGGGTTTCAATGAATATGAACTCTACTTTCCGTCGCCGGTTAAGCGTGGTTCAGCGCAACATTAATATGGTTAACACTGAGACAATAACCTACAAATCATTTTAAAAAACTTGTCACATGTCAGTGGAATCATGCGCGACGGCGATAATGTTACAATTGTTTTGTTTCAACTACGAGCAATGGGAACTTGTCTCGCTTAGCCTTGTGAATAGATCAATGTGGCCGTACAAAGGGACATAAATTAAGTGACATCGTTGTAATAACTATGCCACTGTGCTTCTCGTTCTCAATGCTCTGTGACGAATACAATAAGTCTCGCCTATCGACATAATCTACTGTGTTGCCTATTAAGAAGTTTCTAAACGCCCTCGTTTGTTGGGATTATCTCGTCTTGTTCTGTTGAGGCTGTTTGCTAAATTCCATTTTATGTTACACTCCTGCGTAGTTTATATTTTATGGATCATATAATTTGTTTAATGATGAAATCAAAGAATTTTATCTTACATACAATCAGAATGGAATATTACTTAATTAAAATTTTATACTCAAGAAGTTTGTTACATGCTGCAATTATAATTGCGTTGGGAAAATTTAGATGTGCTAATAATCCTAACCGTGAAAAGAAACAATACGCCTTTTAATCTAGCTGCTATTACATCCAATCGGAAAAAGATTTATCATTAATATTACTTGTTGTCCCGCAATTGGTTTTTTCCTGGGACCAGCTATGCCATTTGTACGGAGTTCAAGAGGCTTCCTACTCTTGTAAAAAATAATGTGGGTATCTGAAAACTTGGTCAATTATCACCAACTTACTTAGGCGATAGGTTAAACACGTACCTATGATCGATCAGTAGTCCTCCTTCAATATAACAGAAAATAGATAAGAGCGCTTGGAAAATCTTGCCTTAGCACTTCCTTCTCAGCCCTAAAACTAAGTAAAGCAAAGTAATACGCACTGGTAGTTGGTGAGGGGGCTGAGCGCGCTTGAGCCGGGCCGGGGCGGTGGGAGCGGGCGCGGCCGATGCCGAGTACCAGCCGCAAGGGCCCACGCCCTGCGAGCCCGCGTGCACTCCGTGCTGCAACAACAGATATTACTGAGCATCTCCTAACTTGCAAATTCCTCGAGTCAGAGATCTCAGAAAACGAAAAATCTGAAAATTAATCCTATTCGCAGTAAACTTCGACTTGATTTGAATTTCAAGTAATATTAACTGGTACGTAAGTACTGGAGAGCAGATTAATTCGAAAAATTAAGTAGACCCTTTGCGTTGCGTGCAACGAACCGATTTCTTACAAAAATATAGTATAGCAAGTATTATCTACAAGTATTCTAAATATTCATAAAGACAGATCTCAAGACCCAAAAGCATTTACCAAATAAATAAAGTAGAGCTTGTAATCTCTAGGCTGTGAAACGAACATATCAAATATTTCAGTGAATTCAATAATATTGCAGAAATAGGAGAGTTATCGATAACAAACAAACATTAAGACTAGAATTCAGAACACCGGGTGTATTAAACTAGAATATTGTTTCATAAGCTGCTTATACACGATGGAACATTTTCAAAACGACAATATAATTTAACACTTTCTCATAGAGAAAGATCAAGACATCTTAATAAAAACAGGCAAAAACCTTGCAAAAATGAAAATATAAAATTCTGGACTTTGAAATGCGTTTACTCATTTCTCATAAAACATTGATAGATTACATAGTAGCACGAATGAAAATAAATTCGCTACTGTAGAATTTGCTCGTGACAGTCGAGGCTGACCGCAAATCGATCTTTCATGAGGACGCCTCATGAATGTAGAATTTTGGAAAAGTATTCTTCCAAAGTTTGCAGCAATCTAATCTTGCAAAATGAGGACGGGGATTAAGAACCCATTGATATAGTAAACGATAAACAGTATACAAGACAGACAAGTGTTGTAACACAATACAACCGTAATTGTTTACCAGTATAACGAATTGGTAGCACTTAGATAAACGATAATGTTCCCAGTAACGATCCATTGAAACGCACAGCCTTGGACAGACGCCAAAACTGTTGATGCAGGTACGCTGAATAAAATTTTTAATGAGAATTTTCTTTTTCACACTACTTTTGATGTTGCAGATAAAAATGCAAAATTGGCATTCAAAATGTTACAGTGAAAATGATTGAAAATGGTTAATTCCTGGGAAAAAGGCGCGAGTTTATGCATGTATGAAAATATTTTTACTGATGACTGCAATAGTGAACTCCAGGTAGTTCACAAAATTGCTTACATACTACATTTCACAATAAAAGGTAGCTGCAGGAAGCACTTCAAGTATACGCATTAAAGAAAGTCGGGCAAACAGTAGCTGCATGGCCCGGCACGGATCGAGGACGAATGTTGCGTACAGAGTGGCTGATACATCGATAAAGAATGTACTACAGACGTGTTGCTCTATAACTTTAGCTTACTTGCATATGTTACTGAAAACTACGACACAGATGATGTAACAAGGAAATCCTTTCAGTGCTACGAATGCGAGCCGGTCATGATTGGGTCCAATCCAAATGTTTCTACAAATTGTACATAAATACTTAAACCTTTTGAGTCCACAACCGTTTCGTGATTACCATTAAACAGACAATATTTGTGAGATTGTTTTGAAGAGTCTATGTGAACAGTTAAGACTGCTGGTTGGAAACTTTCAAGTAATAACGACATCACAAATTTCTCGTTATGGTTTTGCGGATATTCCTCTCTCTCTGCCTCATATATTCTTATTTTCGTATTATTCAATCTAATAATATTTACCTGTGCCAATGGCGGGTGCGCCTGGTGACGGTGCACGTCAGAATTCATGTCGCGCTCCTCCTACCACGACTGATTACCCCTCATCATCTGTGGACAAAACAATGTTAATCATTACTACAATTTATTGCTAACTCTTTCTTCTGTAATCAATCATTATCATCACCATTCCAGTCGAAAGACGACCACTGTTGGACTAAGGCCTCCCCCAACCACCACATCGATTAGTCCTATTTTCTCCTATCCAGAAGGCTCCGGTGGCCCTAACGAGGTAATACGTTTAGGTCTCTTTTGTGGGAAGGCTCTCTTCTTACTACTGGTCTAGCTACACGTGAAAGTTATTAAAAATAATATACACGAAGATAGACGACGAATACCATGTTTTTACTCTTATAATAATGGATTATTTTAAAGGAAAACAGTTGATACAACAAAAGAGAATTATTGTTGTGTTGTAATAAATGATATTGTAACATTTCTTGAAATTTCCAGTTGACTCAAATCAAGGATTGGTCCTTCTACCACAAGCTAAATAATGTATTATTATAGTAAATCAAATATGTGGTAGGTAAGTCATCACAAACCTAAGTAAGTACCTAAACATTATTTTACGTTACATAAAATTGTTTTGCGCAACTTTCGATTTACGTCGCAACTTTCACGAAAACAAAGACATTACAGATGAAATATTGGTCTATTTATTTCTGCCAATTATATTAACTATGAGCTCTGACTTAAAAATAATTCGATAATTATAAGCTGGTAGCTGACATTTTGATGATGGTCGTTACGAATAAATTGATTTCTTTACAAGTACTGAGTTCTTGCGATTAGAATGGTAAAATAATGTTAGTTTGACATTATAAGAATATTAATTTTCTATAATATTTTTAACAGTAAACTTTTATCCCGTCGATGGTCTGTTTTAGCCATGGTAAGATTAGTTGTACCTTTGAATAGTTACCAGTTAGAGCCTTAACGAAGATAGAGAGACTAAGCATACATAGGTATAGGAGAGTAATGATGACAAACATTTTAAACCATGAAAATGCTCGTTTTGTTTCGTCTTTGCATACCTATTGGAAACCACTTAGCAGATCACTTCTTGGACAAGCACAATGCGTATGATTTAAACATTATTTCATAAATAATGCGATTACTTCAGGCGCTTGTAATATTTTATTATTATGTTTAGGCATATTCTATACTCTATACTAATATTATAAAGAGGAAAGATTTGTATTTTTGTATGTAACGAATAAACTTAAAAACTACTGGACCGATTTGAAAAATTCTTTCAGCTATGGATTGCTACATTATCAGCGAGTAACATAGGCTATATTTTATCCCCGTACTCCGGGAACGGGAACTACGCGGGTGAAACCGCGTGACGTCCGCTAGTCATTTATATAATTGTTTTCCTAGTTTACCTAAATATCTACGGGGAAATGCAAACATCATACATATTTGGGCATTCCTTGATTATGTTCGTTAATGATATAAGCGGAAATAATAAAAACTTCACCAGCCCATTTCTGTGGACATAGAAATGGGGTTAAGACTATTTTATGGTAAAAAATCTAAAACAAAGGTAGAACCTGTGTTTGTAACAACAAGTAGAGCTCTAATTGCAGAAGGCACAAGGCGTGGGGTAGGGAGTGGTGCTGATTCACTCTCGTCCTCCCACCGATGATGTGGAACTAACGAGGACGGCGCGCCCCAGCCAACCGTGGCGTATCGTGACTAGCTTCTGTTCATGTATGAGCCAACTTATGTAACACTACAGGTGGAAATGCAGATGACAGCATAATCATTAACGCGTAACGTCTCTACGAACCACTGTATGTAACTATGCTAGCGAATTTGCAATACGATTTATCGTTGGAAATCTTATACACGGTTGTATGCAATCTTCTTCCGACCTGATTACGTGTAGATTCGATGAGATATTGGAAGTTCGGACCGTTTTCTCTCAATGAATGTAAACTACTCGTTGCAGCATTCATAGCACTAATTGAGAACGGAATTAGTAACTGGGGGAACCAATCTAGTGCACCGGGCAGAGCGTCGGCACTCTACATCGTAGGAGCCAATAACTAGGTACTCTGAGCAGCTGTGGAACGGGAAAACAGTATTTTCTCGAGACTTTCCTTCCACAATTACGAGTTTAAGATGCTCATTACAAGTGGGCTTTGCTCTACTTTATTCTACGTAAATCTTGAACGTGTCTGATGTTCAGAAAACTTAATACTTATTTATTTCATCAATGCCAAGTAGATTGTTGAGAGTTGTTTTCCAGAAATTTTATCTAACTGATCTTGAACAAGTGTACTTTCTTATGATAGTTCAATAAAATTTCTTGCAATAGTAAATGATTTTAATTTTTCTACCGTTAAAGACTCGCAATCGTTCGGATGTAGCAATAAATATATCGATTTTCTCTCAGTTGACCTAGCTCGAGTGTGAGCGTAAGTACGAGCAATGTCATGTGTAGTCCAACTAAGGCAATTGGTTGAATTTGCAGTTTTATGCCTCATGCAAGCGTGACGCGCCATCGCACCGTGTATGTTACCTGCATACCTATTCCACACAGAAACAAATTTGTTTTTGTCACGCAATCGTACGACAGATTGCCAGCTATAAGATGAACAGACAACTACATATTTGACAATAAGCCAAAATTCAAACATGAAATACTTGTTGAAGAGTTCGTGCTAAACTAAGCGTTTAGGTTTTGAAGACACAGAACGAGGAACGGAAACAGCAAACACTTACGAACTTAACAACGTTTAAACAAATTACAAATGAATTATTTACAATGACTCCGTATTAACACATCTGAGCACATAACAACGAAGGTCGCAGCTAGCAGCCACAGTTTAATTTATTTAAATTATCCTCACTGAATGTTATGACTATACAAGACGACCGAACGTTCACCAACAGGAAAATTCTATTGGAGCTAACTTAAACCCATGAAATGTATTATGAACAAGTAGGTAATGGGTACAAAACCTATAAATATTTTTATGTTTATGCGTGCTCCTTTAATATGTACAGTGACAATATAATGATTATTTAAGTTTAGGCTTGGAACGATTTATACGCCCTATGTCCGATACGCACAATGTCAGACACGCATATTGTCAGAAATCGCAAATTGCCAGACACTCAAAATGCCAGATACGCAAAAAGTCAGAAACTCAAAATGCCAGATACGCAAAAAGTCAGAAATGGATCAGATGTTTATTACTTGTCGTTTTTATTTTTAAGTTTAATTGAAGTACGTTTGTATACCAATTGAACGTTGGCCAATGGAGTGAAGTGCAATTTATCGGTACTCAGAAATCTTTTTCTAGGCATCCTTATCCCTTCTTAATCCTATCCTATCCTAATCGACAACGACGACGAACAATTCACGAGCAATATAATCTGAATGACAGAAACGGCTCCAACGATTTTCATGAAATTTTGTATGCAGGGGTTTTGGGAGCGATAAATCGATCTAGCTAGGTTTCATTTTTAGAAAACGTTTACCTACCAAAAAAAACCATCCAGTCATCCATTATAAATGCGAAACTGTATTTACATTCAGTTTCATGAGTAGAGATTTTGTTAATTGTTGTTGTACTAATTAGTTGATTTTCGTTGACAACGCTATATTAATTTGTAAAACAATCCATCCTGTTTTATATACCAGTATACCTTTAATTTTTTTAATAATTATAATTTAAGCATAGAAACAATCCAATCTATCTTCATAAACGCACCGTAGTTTTCTTAACATTCGATCTACATGTGTGTATTTTGAAAAATTGTTGACAGTTTGCTAATCGGCTGTGTAGATATTATTGTTGGTGTATTATTATAAGAGAACATGTATATAATTCAGGAAGATTTACAATTTTCATTGAATCAAAAAGGAAAAGACACTGTGTTACATAGTGGTTATCGTTTTTAACTTAAATAATAAAAACAAAACCGGAACAACAAACTGGCGCTGCGTTAATCGGTCGGACTGCAATGCATCGATTACTTTAAATAGTGCAAAATATCAAATTATTCGGAAAAGCAATCATACATGTTTTGCGGATTAAAAAAAAACCATGTGTTCATAGCTTTGCAGAAGTGTAAAAATGACGTTTGTGAAAATGTGGCACCAGTACAGTATTATTTATGAAAAATTTTGACAAACTAAAAAACAAAGGAAGCGAGTATGTGGACCACATACCTACCCTAAAACAAAGAAGAGATTCATTAATTCTTAAATGTCGTTCATGTTTTCATGTTACCATGTCACTATGCGTGTCTGACATTTTACGTATCTTATAGGGCGTATAAATCCTTGGAACCACTAGGTCTAACGTGCTCTCATTATTGTCATTGACCTAAGGGGACATTTTGGAAAATTTCACAAAATCCCTATTATAGGGTTCTACATTTTGAATTTGCCTTTTGCTGATCATCTTGCTGTAATTTTTTTATCAGCTTCTTCTAGGACGGAACCCAAACTAACAGGGCGAATAAAGTAATTGCCAAGACACAATGCAGGCATCCATTTTAAACATTTTGTAGAATAGTTTTAATCTTTTCCACGTCTTGAGACTTGGGGAGAAACGTGACCGAAGGATTTCAAGCCGTGCTGTAAGGCAAGAAGGACTTATCGTGTAGCTGTTATTAGATCACCGCTTTGGAATCCGTCACAGATCCGTATATGGTATCTCTAAGCGTAAACTACTTGTGTACTGGCAAATACGCTAAATAAAGTATAGAAATTATCTGGTCTCACACACATACGAATGTTTTATAAAGAGGGTAAACATGACTAGAAAACTTAAGTTTAATGTAGAACAAACATACTATTGTACAACAAAACGAATTATGTATTGCGATTTGCGAGTTGTCGTAATGTACATTTACATATTTCGTGATAATGAAAGAAAAATACAGCACGTTTTGCAAGTGTTTTGCCTATCGTGTTAAACTATAAATTGTTCTTTGTATTCATATTACTTTCAGCTGCAAGATGCACTATTAAAAGTTCTTAATGTTTCTTCGAGCAGACAACTTGACAAAAGATAGGAATCCAAGTAGGGTAGCATTCAGGGTGCGTATGAAATCTTCAGTATCACTACAGCAATCGGGATTGCATCAAACAAATACAGCTACTAATACAAAGCATACGTGCCTAGGACACGAAGAGAAGAGAAACTATCAAAGCATAATTGACTGCCAAAGTCCCCAATAAGAATTTTGACATCGTGTCAGCGTCTCATATTTGCATACTGTTTGAAATCGATAGACGTTTGCAAGTAAAGCACGTTCTACACCCACTTTGCGGCGCTTACTTCTTCTAACTAGAGGGGGGCATTTGGCAAGTAGCACAGAAATCGTAACGAGTACAACAAAACAACACGAGTAAGATGGGCCGTCAGAGGATGCAGGCGCGTGCCGAGTTGAACGACCAGTGGGACCACGCGCGCGTTTCACTTTCATCGCATCCCGCCGAGTCCGCGACCACGCGACCGCCATTACTGAACAACATCATTCATCACTTCATCAGCCCGACCACGTTTCGATTGTTTGGCTTTTTAGTAAATGTTGTATAACCGGACTTATTTGGACAACAGGAAATATGAGTATTATGGGCTGATAGTTATATTCGCTACCGACCAGTCAGACAGCTAACAATTTAGTGCCAAATATGTCCTGTTCTACCTTTACTATTTATAGATAGTAACATAGCAACCAGTTAATTGAAAACAGCCTTTATTCATATTTAATTATGATGGTAGGAACATTGACCAAAAATTAAAACAACCCCAAAAAGAGTTCCGGAAAGACATCCGTTCGAAACGAATACATGAAATTAAATTTTCTTTGATGTTTCACGGTTTCTCTGACATTTAGCCTCTTGCCACTTTCGCCAATTACAATTTCATTGAATTGAACGCTACTACTAAGTGATTCCGTAAATTTTAATCGTATCGTTCAATCTTTTCTCAGACGGGATCTATGGTTGTACACACAAGGATGATACAATAGTTACGATTGGGAGTTGCAATTAGGTTGTTTTATAAACATTTGTGTTTGTACATAGTTGAATTCTGCGTCATATCGCAGTATTTAAGGTTAAAGTGGACTGTGCCGGTCAACGACTTTTAGCCTTTATATTATTATAAATGCAGGAACTAGGAAGTTATACGCAACAGCTGCAGCAACAGACACATTCTCAATTATCACTGTTTATGTTTGCTGGGCTTTGTTTACGTTTTATTTTTAGCGTGTGCAATGTGCAGTACGAAATTTAAGAAAAAGTGTGATAAAGTTGTTTGGTAGCACAAATGAAAACCGTCTTATAAAATGTTATTGAAACCATAAAGTAAAAACTCTACTACTCTATTCATTAATTCTGTTTAATTAAAACTGCCCGATCCAATTTAGATTATCTTGGTCTTGGTAATTGTTGACGTAACAAAATTGAAAGCAAGCTTGATGATACGCGGGGTTTCGAGTGAATCGGCAGCACAAAAACAGCAGCACGAACTCAGCAAAAAATACGGCCTTTAACCGGTAAAAATCGTTTCCTTCCCTCGAGTAAGGTCACATAAAAAACAACTGTCGGTGCATCACTAATGAATAAAGACCAGGAGCACTTTGTGAAATTATACTCGAGTTGATTTAGAAACTCAAGATTTATGAGAGAAAGTTTGTGAAAATTTTGTTTATAAGTACTTAACGATAAAAAATTAATTAAATCTGAATCCGTTATAAAATAATCAAGAAAATGGCTTTTCCGAAAGGACTCTGACTAGGGAATTCTTTATGTGTTTTGTTTTATTCGAAAACGGTACAATGTTGCTATCGGAAATAAACCTTGCAGCAGTCAAGGTGGCTACGACAGTTGTAAATAACTACTTCCGGACGCCATTTCCATGTTCGAAGACCATTAATCCTGTTTTGGCGAGTGACACCCCGTTTTTATTGTTGTCCATAGGGTAGAGCCACTCCTCACTTTTTTAGTAAGTATGAAAGTTATGACTCAGCAGTATTAATAAATACAATTTTATTTATTGCGGATTATGAGCTCTTGTAATCCCAATCAGCACACTTGTTCAAAATAAAGCAGTTTTAATTATTACGCTTCATTTTCAGCCAATTAGCTAATATAGACGAGAACCTATTAACAATAACGAGCTATGCAATTAGAGTACGTTTTTATAATTTAGTGACCTGGCACATACAAAATGCGGTTTGGATTAAAACCTTTTTTTAAGATTAGGTCATACCGACCTACTGCTGGGCAAAGGCCTCCCTAAGTCTTCTTAGGAGTTCGTGTCCCGCACATTACAAATAATAAATTTATGGCGGGATATTTTTTTATAGAGTAAGCAAAAGTTCGGCATTGCAAAATAACCATAAACCATAACATTAGGGGACTGTTCGTGTGCAGCTATCAATAAAAAAGACAGACCACGCAAAAAAGAACTGTATGAATTCCAAACTTGTTCGACCTTCAAGAAATCACATTTCTGAGTGATTTATACAACCAAAAAAACTCCAATATTTGAATTCAATTAAAATATTTGAGATGGCAAACAATATCATGTGCATGGGTAGACCCGCGACCCACGTAAAACCAATCAAGGTGGACGCGTTAACACATTGGCCTCGTGACACGATGATGACTGCCGGCCGGTTCTACTTTATTGATGACTCCTATTGTATATTCCCATACAAAGCGTCAACATTTAATAACGATTTTGCCCGTTTCCTTTGTTATTATAAAATTACGGTAATCTTTTAATATCATAAACTGAGTCACTGGCTTTATTTTGTTACCATTTTCAAGATTATTGTATTGTTTGGCACTGTTCATAGTTAGGTCTACAATTTTGATAATTTGAATACCATTATGGTTCTTAAAATAAATCATAACATAAGGAAATAATAACAGGACTATAAATATGCGGCTTTGCGTTATATACGTACATTGTTGTGCGTCAAAATTGGCTGTCTTCATTTGGAAGGAAGTTAACGAACACGGTAAAAAACTCCAATAAAAATCACATTCGTCACCAGCACAATACTGAACAAATGTTCCTTTTAACACTTTACTGTCTTGTTTACACTTGACGATTTTCAGTAGTGAGTCAACTCGAGTGTTGTAAAATCTTTGTTTATTTACATGGGGAACATGTTTATCACGGCACGGTAGATTATTACCAAGTTAACTCGCTTGTGCGCACATATTCTAAGCAGGCACTTTCCGTAACAATAAACGTACATATGACGCGACGGCCAATCGCAAACTGTCAGTGGGGGAGTCGCGGTCTGCCCACCAACTCGTGAATATCCCTATTAGTAAAGGTATTACACAAACGACGACGTCTATATCCATGCCATTCGTCTTTACTGCGTAATCGTAAACGGAGGCCGACAGATTTGGACACAGAAAATCTTCATGGTTAGAGGCAGTGGTGTAAACTTAAGCGTTAGTAAGCGAAGTGCTACTGGTGATGACATTATTTTACGTCATCTGTATGCTTAATCTAGATTAAAGTCAAGTAAGGCTGTCTGTGGATAGCCTTAGAATGCTTGTTTTATCATTCTTTCTTCATGCAATTATTCCAGAGAATATTTATAATCAGAAACTTAGCGAGTCATGAGAGTATATCCTTGCAATAGCTACATATACAATACGCATAAGGAAGACTGAGCAAACGAGTGTCGATTTCCTGGTGCGATCGCTACGGTTCTCAAGTTACGGCAAGCCGACGCCGCAGCCGCTGCGCCGAACTGCACAGTTGCACACAGGAAACGCTCCAACACATTGATACCTTGTAATTGACACGAGTGCAGTTACCACGTGCTTACTGAGCTCCAACCAGCTATTACATTACGAAAGTATACAATATGACTCAACACAGCCTAGCTTTACAACGAAAGACCGAAATTAGGGAACAAACGCGTGTGTATAGTTGCAACATGTGCATAAATCAAGCAGTGTTTATAAAACAAGGTGTTATATTTTGAATTGTTGCGATAAATACGTTTCATATTTAAAGACTGTACCCAGTATCCATCCATACCACTATTTCATAGTATAGGAAACCAAAAGCAGTGGGGAACCACAAATATCTGGCTGTGCTTTAAATTGAGTTCGTTTCTGAAAGTAACATATCAAGTTTGAAAGCTCATACGTTTCACACGAGCATAAGCCATGAATAAGTAAACAATATGGAAAAAAGATTGTTTATTTCGAGACTGAGCTAATGCAGGAAGTGGGTCTAAAACTGTTAATCTAAACGAGAACAGAGAGACAACATGTCTAGCTAATGACCGCAAGAAAACACGGCGGCAATTGCAGACTAGCCAATGCCAGCGTCCCAGGAAGTGTCTTATAATGAAGACGACGAGAAACAATAGCTTAATAAAGAACGTGGCTATTTTATAGTGCAATTTGCAGAAAACTTTTTGCTTCAACCAAGGTTAACAGGCAGAGCAAAGCAAAGAAAATGGTATCAAGGCTTGGAAAAAAGTCACTTTTGAGTTGATGGCTAAAACTGCCTCAACCCCAAATAAATCAAGACAAAAGCTACTTATAAAATAAAGGTCAACAATTAACATAAAGCGCATTTCCCGTCAGAGTCCAGTTCTACATCCGCGCAATGGCAAAATTCAATACAATTAGTTGTGTTTGTGGCAATTGGAGCGTGAGAGGAATCCGGGCTCGGTAGAGTTCGCGGCGCAGTGCCCCGGAACCAAGTGTCGTGTAGACTGTTGTCATCGCTATGTCCTCTATCATATTCATCGTCGTTTAGTGCCATAGATGACTATGTTTTCTATGCTAGTAGGTACCTACTTAAGACGAGAAAAGTAGGTCTGATCGACACTGACTGGTAACTGCTTAGCAGCTGCGTTACAAGCTCTTTCTTAAGCTATGAGATGGCCAAATCATCTAAGTTTTAGCGTCATGCTTTCGCTTATTTAGTTCGCCACTATCAATTCCTAATTCATCAAAAACTCTCAAATAAATTTTTATTTTCTTTCTTGACGATAAAATGTAATTTTTCGGACATTCTCTTTTGTTGGCAAATTGAGCTGCATTGCATTTGCTTGTAAAAACTTCAGCGGTGTGCAGTTACTGCAGTCCGATAGATTATAGAATATAAAACAGCTTCTTTGCAATATTTCTATTTCTGATCCCGGTGATGACAATGAAATCTTTTACTTATTATGACTAGGCCTTCAGTTGTAATTTGTATTGAAAAGTCGTTATTATGCCACTACGATATCTTAGTATTAAATTATATTTTATGTCATTTGAAGTTTGAAGAAAATTATTTACTGAAGTTCTAAGTATTTGTGTGTAAGGAAAGTGCGGTAGGCACTAAGCCGTTATATTCATTTTTAAACGGATTGGCATGCGGTTATGTTATCGAGTCGAACTACTTGTTCATCAAATTAACTGTGCAAACAGCCAGGGCGTAGCGCACACCCGGTGATGTCACCAGTTACCAGCACTTGTCAACAACGCCATTATGAATAGTAGGTTATGAAATGAACTATGGTTTAACTTTACCGAAATCTGCAAAAGGAATTATTTTCTTTTTTTTTTCGTACGAGCTCGATTGACATCTGAAATTGCCTAGGCTTCTTGATCACAAAGATATAATTTGGCTTAGCGAGTACAGGCTTGGGTCTCCTTCTTGTTATCATGTAGGTCATAAAAGGGGGAACTTTTCGCCGTCTTTATTGGCTTGATTGAATTATAATAGCTTTCATTGCTTTAAGTACCAACCCATTTCAAGAAATGGATGTAGCCGAAAGGTACTCAGCCCCTACATCCTACGTCATAATGTTAACTTCGTTACTTGATACATTTTGGCCAGTTTGTTGACTTCGACACTGCAAGGTCGTCTTTAATTCAATAGGTCTTTTCGTAAAATGAAGTAATAATAAAGATTAAAACAACCGTGACCGCTACTGTGTGTCTTCGTCTGACTCACTTTGTGTTGGGATGAATACTAATCAAGTTTCAAAATGATTAATTAGAAACAACACAGCTTGTTAAGAGACCTACGAAAAATAAAATTGGATAAATTTGCTGAACCTTTTTAGCCTTTGTTTACTCTCGCATTGTTTTCTGCGATATTCTATTAAATAGATGGCCTTAGTGAGTTTTAATAAGAAAAACAACTCTATTGTTTCTTTGATTCTCACATTTATCTTTGAGTATAGATACCTACTTTATTCGTTCTCAAGACGGTGTCATTATTTTTTATAAGTATCATCTTTACTAAAATGTTTTGCTAGAAGTCTTATTTGAACGCTATTATAATTGTAGTAAATCCTTGGCCGTTTTCTTTGAACCTGAAGATCCTTGCGTCCAGATTTGATCAATGACATGGTGAGTCAGAATACGCTTCGACATCTGCGCACTGATGTATTCTCTAAATATAGTCACAGACACTGCGGCTGTTTAATTATACCTACGGTTTGCATTGGAACAGTGATAAATTTAGGATGTCAAGTCTGCTACGCCCTTAGTGCCAGCCTTCCGCTTTATACTATCGATTGGGCTAGCAATTGCGTTATTAGTTTTAGTAAGCACAGAAACTAATAATAACCCATTAGCAACTACTCGGTTTACCTTTTACATATTGGGTCTGCATGTTGAACTACTTTATCAATTGGAAGCTCAGCTTAATTTAGACCGATATGCATAATAATGACCTATTTGTCCGAGTTGGTTCACATTACTTAACCTCGGAGATAAGTAACTGATAAACTGCTCTCTATTCCTTTATCTTTGAGAAATGGCAGTGGCATAATTTTCAAAGTTGCTGTTGCAAGTTTTCATTGGTAATATCTTAATTTACTCAGAATGATTGCTTCTTGCTAGTTCTGCTGCAAAATACACATACTTTTCTCTTATGAGGCCAGAATTTCGGTAGCTGTAACTCATACGATAAAGGTAATAATTATGTTTTATTGTCATGGTTTAATCCAATAATCTTTTACGATTATGTGTTTCGTTTGACGTTGTTATGGAGGTCCTTTCCCAGTTGAGGACTTTTAATGCCGATTGAACACTTTCGCGAAAATCGTCGTATAAAATGAGAATTTGAACCACATTTCCCTCATTCTTATGGCAAGAGTGCCGACTCAAACTTACTCTTCAGTTGCGTGTGGGAGAATACCGGATTCCAGAAATCAGGAGGAACTCTTGGATTACATGCTTTTATATCTTTGACTCAATTACGTTCAGCATATATTATAAATGGTTAAATAGAAGAGTATTCGTCTTTTTTCACAAGATACTTTTATAATACCGTCTTCTTTTTTCGTTAATTCTTTACTAGGGTTGGAAAATGTATCTAGGTAGGATCTAGAGACGTCGCGTGGCGCAAGTTGGAAGAATAATTTTGCTTTTAGACAATTTTGCTCCACAACCATGTTAACATGGGTAGAATACGGTAGCAAAGGCCAATAGATTTAATATCTGATTTTCAGCGATCACTCTAATGACACTGGTGCCTCAGAATGCCTAATGCTTCAGAAAGTGGAACTGCCTCGACACGGCGCAACTCAAGAGTGCTCAGCCTGTGCAAAGCAGAGCTGTGACTGTGTCAAAAGGCAATTTCTGGTGATTATCTCTAACATGCACTCTAAGCCGGGATAGAGTGCTCCGAGTACTCCGTCGACATCTTATCCAAAAAAGAAATGGTCGCAAAGGAGGCGGTGGAAACGGAGCGAAAGGATACAACTTCCCTATGCAGACGCACCAGGCGCCAGAGGACGAGAAATGATCTCTGGCCACTATAGTGTGAGTGGAGTGCCAGTGACAGACTAAGGGAGTTTGTCCTCTAAACAGACAAAAGACCCCAAGTAGTCAACACAGGCAGGTAGATGAAGATCACTGTATTTTCTGCTTGCATGACCATGACTGAACCTTATGCTATGCTTCAGCAAAAGGATGTCTGGGTGAAGGATATCAATGTAAAAAACTGCACTGCTGAAGTGACTAAGCAAAGACTCAAACCATTTTTTTCAATTAGACAATTTACAGGCACTTTTGAATTTTCAAGGTAGGTTGGTCAAAAAGATGAAGTTATTTGCACATTCCAAGCATAGGTCTCTATGGCGAAAACATGCAAGAAATTCCATGGACACTCTTTTGAAAATAATATTTTTATGGTTACATCATTCATGTTGAAATTATACATATGTACCTATATCTGAGAAGGATGTAAGAGACATGCGGGATAAAAGCCTCCGGAATGAAAAAAACAATTCCGCGCAAAATGACCAGTTCCAGTGGCAACACCCGTTCAGGAACATGACTCATGCACTAGCACCATATAAATCGGGCTGGTTTCCGCAACTCCACGACTAAGCGTATTTTGGAAGCTAGCACCATTCGTCTCAACCATTTTGAAGGGAGCCAAATGATCTAAAGCATGCACCACCATCAGCCAGACTTTTGAGTGAGCATGACACTCCCAACCGCCAGGGTACATTCAAGTCAATGACACCCAAAACTGATGCACATTCATTTTTAATCAGCACTTCTTATTCCAATGTGCAACTTGATATCATCTTTAGCTGGGTTGTTAAATGAGTTTCATCTTAGAATATGATTGTTTTGAAGAATAGAATGTAACATTTTAGAAACCTACAAGAAAGAAAAAGCACAGCTGATTTATAACATCATTTGCATAGATAAATAAACTATAATCTAGTTCTATAGCATTTAATTAGACTGTTACAAAGCAATTACCTATGAGTGTAGTAAAAACAAAGAATAAATGCAATTATGTTTTTAAGAATACTTTACAATACAATAGGGTTTCTTTTCCCACATTATAGAAAACAAGAATATATATACCTATACTCATGATACAATATCTTAGATGGGATTCAACCTTTTTGTGCCGATTCAGTGTGAAACAAGGCACTTGTTTTTAATTTATTGTTAACAATTTTAAATTACATTACCTAATATGAGGCTATTGGTATGTGTTATTTCTATCGATGATATTGTGATTTTGTTTGAATCTTCTTTGTAGGAAATTCCCATTTTTAAATCTGAATGGTAAAAGTAATGGTAGGTACCAGCTGCTTTCATGCTATCTCTATAGGCATATTTTATAAACAGTTTCGGACAAAAAATCGTGAATTCCTGGGCTCCCGAACCTAATTAGATTACTAAGAAAAGACGAGAATGGGTTGTTCATGCTAAGTTTTGTTCATCTTTGAGCAGGCGCAATGCAGTAGTTTAGAACATAAGAACTTCCTAAAGTAAACAAAATGTAGTAAATAAACTCCTGTACCCATATTAAAGTATTTTAGACTTGAGCAATGCATATCGAAACGAGGACGTTCCATCCCGCCTACAATCTACAAGCAACTACCAACACCGTGACAAACATAACTAAACATAAAAGACGGTAAATAATTATCAACTTACCAAAATGACGATAAATAGATAAGACGATAATAAGATCAAACAGTCCTCACTTCATTATATAAATCACTGTTTTACGATAATAAATGAAATTCATAAACACACAACACATACGTCACTCAAGAATCCGCCATTTTATAAATTTAAAACTTTTTTTCTTGTCACAAGCTACAACTTGAAATAGGGAATTTTGCATACAGCCTGACCAATCAATATTTTTTGTGAATTTTCTTTGAACTGTTTTTTTTTTTGTTTTATTCTAATTATTTTTATTCAAGCACAATGGAACAAGAGTGACAAAATCGAATTGCGTTCTCGATTATAAGCGTTATAAGCTTCTTGTCACACGCAAAAGTTACATGGGTGATGTGTTTATGACAACAATGCTAATTTTTTATTATATTTACATAAATCGTTTCATGTAAGCAATGCAAACCACATGATTCTAAAAAAAATAGAATAAAGCATCATGCACGCGTGAATCAACAATGCACAATTGACAACCAGTCCATTAAATGGCCCGCCCTTCAAGTTGTCAATGTCATGTAATTTCTGTCTGTCATCTGTCACTGTAATGCATGTTGTTTGGGATTGTTATTGAATCGATGATATTTCTTTAACTCTCCTGATTGAATTTTCTGAAAATTCTGAATTAAAACACAGAGTACCAAAGTTAATAATATAATGTATAGTAGTATATTTTCAATAATAACGACATTATCGACGTTATTCTTGTTAGGAAGCTGTGAGTATCTAATAAACACTGAGAGTCTAATAATTTTCCAGTGGTCATTTTCATATATTGATCATGTTTCAGGCTCTATTTATCATAATCTGAAGTATTTTGAGACCATACATGCCTCGAAGCTTGCGCATCATGTGGTTAAGAGAGGCGCAAAGTTGTCCAACCATCCTTTCAACACAATCAAAGAAGTTAATTTCAAGACACTGGGGAAAGACTTCAGATTGATTCTTCATCCTCATAGCTCGGTGCTACATTCTAATTTCAAAGCATATGCTGTAGACGGTGACGGCAAGGAAACAACTGTGCATGTTGGTGAGAAAAACATCATCTATTTCTTAATTAAGGCTTTCCATTCACTTCAAATGTATCAGATAAGAATGGAATAATGTGTCATCGTTTTTATCTTTTAGAATAGTTTCTATGAAGTGGCAATATTTTAAAAATTAAAGGGCAATAATAAAGGTATAAAAGAAAAGAGGCTTATACCTAGCATGGTGATTAAAATGATGTAAAATATTTTCATAAATTTTTTGTTACTAGATAGAGAAAACTTCTACACAGGCAGAGTGTTTGGTGAGAAGACTTCAGATGTGAAGTTGCACATGGAAGATGGCTTAATCACAGGAATCATTCACACTCCTGATGAAACTTATCACATTGAGGTAAGTCAAAAGTCAAAGTCAAAACATTGCTTATATAATTATAACACCTAGCTTTTCCATGTCATGCCCTTGTATAAACAGGGCCGTCTTTACCAGGGGGTGCAAGGGGTGCGGTGCACCCGGGCGCGCACTTGACGCAAAATGATTTCTAAGTCAATAGAGTGTAAGTTCATTTGAAAAGGGCGCGCGGCGCGACACCTGTGCGTCTCACATAGGCGAGTAATTGCGCCCTTTGACATTGCCGCCGGGTCGCCCGCACTTGAAGCAAAATAATCTCTAAGTAAATAAAGTGTAAGTTCAGTCAATTTATGTTGCGTCCTTCCTTTGACATAGCCGTCCGGGCGCTCGCACTTAAAGAGAAATGAACTCTAAATCACTACAATTAGGTGTAAGCTCATTTGAATTTACACCGCGGAGCGCGGCGCCTATGTAAGTGTCGGTCAGTGATTGATCTGATTTCTTCTTTTAAGTAATTGAATTCGTTAGCTCATTTCATTTGCGACAACCAGTGAATTAGCACGGAAGGTTTTAGAGAAAAAATATAACGACTCGAGTACGGGAGTACCTAATTAGCAGGCAATAGATTTGTTATTGTGTCTGGCTTGAATTTGTGCCGCTGGGGCTCAAGTGAATAAAGGTAAGTCAATTTTATTTTTTAAGTGTTATTGTTAGGTACATTACAATCATTTTCATCACATCATCATTTGTTTATCAGAGAGAGTCATGACTGTTTTGTTTATTTGTTCATAATTGCAAAAATACAAATTCGTAATGTTAGTGATTGATAAAAAACTACTTACTTTATTTAGAACGAGCTTATGCCCGCGATCTCGTCCACGCATATCACGTTTCTTCCCGTTCCAGTTAGAATTTTGGGAAATGCTCTCTTAGTGCTCTCCTAAACCTCCTAAACTCTTGAAAGAATCACCATATTTCAGCTTTCAACGACTGGTGGTTTATAAAAAGATCCATTTCATTTCATCATTTTACAGGTTGAATTTATGAAATATTCTTTCATAGCACAGACACGTCAGAAGATAGACATTTACATTATGATTTTTACCCAGCTTATTAACCCAACGAATACCAATCTTCCATAAAAACTGGAACCCCCCAAATTGTCTATTAAGGGTAATGGTGAAAGACTGGCATTTATAATAATTTACTTTGTCCAGTATTCGTACCAAGTTATGTGGAATATATGGCTCTCACATGAAAACTTTAACAGCCCGGTTCAAGGAATTAGGTTTTTCATACAAACTTCTCCCCTTTTCACCCCCTTAAGGGATGAATTAAAAAAAAATCCTTTCTTATCCTTCCGCCTACACCATAAAATTAATATTCCTCAAAATTTCACGTTTCTGCGATCACCGGTTTAGGCTGTGCATTGATCAGACAATCGGAGATAAGGCTTTTATATATATAGATAAAGAAAGAAAAATTAAATACTAAATTGAAATTTGATTTTATTGTAGATGACCGAATTAGGGGATAAAAAGAAACCATTGGGTGCTCAAAATAGAAAAAGGAAACTGGAGAAAGAAGAAAAAATTAAAAAGCTAACTTCTCCGATTGACTCTTTCTTTCGACCTGGTAAGTTCAGTCAGTTGGTACCATAAATAAAACATCTGAAGTGGCATAAATTAGTGACAGAAGTCGCTGGTGTATCCTGCCTGGGTTCGATCCCTAAGTTCCTACCTACTTATTATTATTACACTTCTTATTTTTTGTATAAGTTACCTGTAACTATATACGTAATGAGTCTTAAATAAAGTAGGTTTTTATGATTATGACAATATCTAATTAATTGTTTTTTGCGGATTGCGCACCGGATGCGCAATGGTTAGTAACAAACACTCGCTCTTGTGCCAAAGGTCTCGGGTTGGAATCCCGGCCGGTGCAATATTTATTTAAATACATACCTTCTCAGACCTTGGGTTAATTTTTTGTATTGTGTGATATATCCAACACGCGTTCTAATCGTGGAGATTATAGCAATAAATAACCCCATAGTTTTGGAGGCTCATGTCTAACAGTGGACTGGTGGCTTGTGTGTTTGTGATTTCTTTTTGGGGATTATGAATTATGTTTTTTCATGAAATAGCCGCAGGCGAGATCTGCCAATCGCAACTAAAGTATTTTAATTTCTTACTGTTTGCGCATAGAGCGTGCGTAAGCGCCTCGGCAATTCCACACTGAGCGCGCTCGCCTGGACTAACGGATTAGACTATGCCCGATTGCCCGCCTTAACTTTAAGGCGCTGTTTTAATGTCCTAAAATATTATTGCGTGGCCCTGTTACCACACTTGGTTACAGAAATTGTTGACTGTCTTATGTTTTTTTAGGTACATCTTCGTCAACATCCACCCGACAGTTAGAAGAGACAGTCAACTTGGAAGAGAAAACTTCTACGAGTATTTCACAAGTTCCAGCTCATACCAGTACCAGTACCTCGCCTGGCTCGCTTACTCCAAGTGAACTAATTCCAATTGTTAACCAACCAGCAACAGAACCAGATGTACGATTTCGTGAAAATGTCGCGAATGATCCTGCTCTCTGGCCGCAAGTAATATCCGATAATTTAAGATTATTTTTAACAGAACGTGGACCGATTCAGATAAAAAAAACCAACTATCCTTCAGATAGTAACATGAGGTCTTTTTCAGATACATATTACAGTAAAAAGTTACAAAACAACGAAATTATTCATCGAGTTTGGCTTGTATATTCCACATCTACTGATTCTGTATTTTGTTTTCACTGTAAGCTTTTCAATAATAATGTCACTGCATTTAATGCCCCCACTGGTTACAAAGACTGGGGGCATTTGTCGAGAAATATAGAACGACATGAAAAAAGTTCAGGGCACATATGTTCTTTAAAAAAATATTTGGATCTAAAAAATGACTTATTGAAAGGGCAAACAGTAAAATCGGTAAATCAAACTGAAATAGACCGCGAAAAAAAGAGGTGGACGGCAGTTTTGGAAAGGATAATCGAAATTATAAAATTTTTGGCAGGTCAAAATTTAGCCTTTAGGGGCACAACCGAGAAGTTGTATGACCCAAATAATGGTAATTTTTTAAAGTTGGTGGAGAGTATATCTAATTTTGATAGTACACTATCAGAACACATTGCTCGAATTCAAAGAGCTCAGCATCGCATGCCACATTATCTTGGTCATAACATTCAAAATGAACTGATTAGTATAATTGCTGAAAAAATAAAAACGACTATAATTAGTCTTCTGAAGCAATGTAAATACTACTCTGTAATTCTAGATTGCACACCTGATATTTCACACCAAGAACAACTAACTGTTATTGTGAGGTTTATTTATTTAAATCCATCGACAAAACGCGCTGAGGTACGAGAACATTTTTTAGGTTTTTTACCTGTAACTGACACTACCGGACAAGGGTTGGCGACATATAGATTTCTTAAAATCATGCGATATTGAATTAGATGATTTGCGAGGCCAAGGATATGATAATGGGGCCAATATGAGGGGGAAAAATATAGGCCTCCAAAAAAAAATATTGGACATGAATCCTCGTGCTTTTTACGTACCGTGTGCTGCTCACTCCCTAAATTTAGTAGTAAATGACGCCGCTAAAAGCTCATTGGAAATTACAAACTTTTTCTGTATTGTCCAAGAAATCTATGTATTTTTTTCAGCATCCACATCACGCTGGGATGTAATTATGAAACAGATACCTACTTTGACATTAAAACCTCTTTCAAATACGCGTTGGGAAAGTAGATTTGATGCTCTTAGAGCACTCCGTTTTAACATGGATAAAATTTACGATGCATTATACTATATTTTTACAAATAACAAGTATGACAGCGACACAAAAAACATAGCGAGTTCATTAATAGCCAAGTTAAAGTCTTATAGATTTATATGTTCAGTAGTTATATGGTACAATATTTTACTAAAGATTAATATTGTAAGCAAAAATTTGCAAAAATCGGACGTAATTATTTCAGAAGCTACCAAAATGATTAATTTGGTTAAAAAAGATTTGGAGAAATACCGCACCGATAGTGCGTTTGAGCAGTTGTTATCTGATGCGAAATTAATTGCTGAAGAATTAGAATGCGAAACAGAATTTAATGAAACTGCTCGTCCACGTCCCCGAAAAAGACATTTTGATTATGAAGCTGCAGATGAGCCCATTTTAGACCCAACCAACAAATTTAAAGTATGTTTTTATTTTTTTCTACTGGACACTGCTATCTCGAAATTAAATGAGAAATTCGATTTGCTGACGGAACACAATTCAGTTTTTTCACTCTTCCAAAACATTGAATGCTGGAATAAATTAGAGATGCACGAAAAAAAATCTCAGTGTTGTCGGCTCCAAGAAAAACTAACATTTAAAAATAGATTTGATATTGATGGGGAAGATTTATATAATGAATTAGAATTGTTGCCAATAGTTTTTCCCAATGCATCAACAAGTACTCCCACTGATATTTTAAACTATATATATTCTAATAATTTAATTTCCTCATTTCCCAATACCTCAACAGCTTTGCGTATATATTTAACACTGCCTGTTACAGTAGCAGAAGGTGAAAGATCCTTTTCAAAATTAAAATTAATAAAAAATTATCTTCGTTCAACCATGACCCAAGACAGACTGACAAACTTAGCCATTATAAGTATAGAATCCAAAATTGATTTAAAAATAAATGATTTAATTAAAATCTTTGCCAACTCAAAAGCAAGAAAAATTGAGTTTGTTTAATGTTCTTGTTTGTTGTTTGTTTGTTGTACATGCAATAAATAAATAAATTATCAAAATTACGTGTATTGTGTTTTCTTGGTTGACTAGCCTCCCCATACCCCCCTTTGGCCCTTTCATACTGCAGTGTGTCGTCGGTCGCGTGCCACGCTGCAGTGTAAAAAAAAAAACGGGGGCGCAAGCTGAGTCCTTCACCCCGGCGTAGAATAGACTTAAGACGGCCCTGTGTATAAAGTCCCTGGAAGAGGAGGTAAATGCTTGCACACTTGGGGGCAAAAATAGGGTGAAAGCTCAATCAATAAAGCACCACTAGCCTATTCCGAGGGAGCTGTGCATTTTTCAGGATAAGAAGTAGTCAAAGACATTAAATTAATAAGTTTTGATTTGATTTTAAGTTAAATTTAGATTTTTAATTTGATTTTAATTTAATGTTTTGTGTTTTAATTTGCGTTTAATTTAATTTTTTATTTGATTTTAATTTTGGTATTAATTTTATAGGATTTTCTTACATATAATTTTAATTTTGATTCTCAAATAAATAAATGCATATTTATAAATTTAACTAACATAGTATTAAGTGCTACTAACCCCTACTGTGGACTGAATTATTATTAAATTCTTAATTATTTATTGGATACTAAAACAACTTATAATCCAGTGATAATAAAGTTCATATACACGGTGCCATTTTAGTCAATTCACCACGGCAGCCCACTTCATCTATCCAATGACTACTACACTTTCATTCAAATAAAAAGAATATTTATGAACATTTGAATTATTAAAAAAATTAAAATATTGTTCATTATCATTATGCATGATGTAGTTTGAAACATCCTGTAGCAAGCGCAGTCGGAGCCTTGTGTTCCGAGGATGGACAAAATAGAATGGTGACATTGTATTGATATATAAATATTATTAACACGATGTTTCATAATTGTAATGCATTATTTTTTTTTTATTGTATGTATTTTCTTAATAAATAAAAAAAACATGCCTAGAGGTAGTTTATGTTGAGTACATTTAGTGGGTCGCTTTTGTAAGATAACTGGCAACAAATGGCACCTTGTATATGTACAAAAGCCAGCTTAACTCAAAATTCACAAAACAATAGTTTTTTATCAGAGAAGTATTATATTATTTGTAGTAAGATCAGTTAACAGATTTCTTTTGGCATGGATTTTTTTTTTTATAATGTTGCTTAAGAAAATGACAAAAAAAAAAACGTTTGATTCCTGTCTAGCCTTCTTGGCGCCATCTACCACACCTAGATGATAAGACTATGATCACGTACCGGGCTTCTGACATACACTTCAGTTGGAAGGGTGGTGAAGAAGCCAAGGGTGCCAAACCTCGGGTCTGTGGTTATGTGAAAGAAGGCAAAGGTAAGGATCAAAACACACTTTGATGTGCATGTGTATAGCCTTCTTCATGAATGTGCTATCATATTCAAAAAGAAATTTCCAAATCCGACTGGGATTACTCTAAAAAGAAAATAATATCATTTAGTATTGGACTAGTAAGGCCCAAAACGATTTTTAGGGTTTCGAACATCCGTAAGAAACGGAACCCTTATAGGATCACTCGGTTGTCTGTCTGTCTGTCCGTCCGTCCGTCCGTCCGTCCGTCCGTCCATCCGTCCGTCTGTCTGTCACAGCCAGCTTTCACCGAGACTACTGGACTGCTTCTGTTGAAATTTGGCACACTTATGAACTTCTGTGACCCAAACACGGACGCGTTACTTAAATAAATAACTTTTGAGCGTGGGTCTGACTCACATTTGGGAGACGAATTAGAAAAAAAAACGGTTTTCAAACTGTACTGTGTGACATATCAAATGAAAGGGCTTATTGTGTATGTTTTAATTATTGTATTCAGTTATTCAAGATATTAGATGACAAAATCCCACATTTCTCTGAAATCTAAAATTTAGAAAAACAAATGCAGATTCTTCACCAATATATGACAGGAAAACCTATAAGAAATCTTTAGTGTTAAAGCAACACATTACAAAAATGAGAAATCCTTTGCACGCGAGTCCGGCTCGCACTTGGCCAGTTTTTAAGTATGCTCAGAAACTCAAAAATTGAAAAGCATCATACAAATTTTTTTTGGACAGCAATGTTAATGTAAATGTTATTTTTATTAGCGTTTATAACAGTACATTACTATTCTTTTTACCATATTGAAGTTGCTGCCAATGATTTGTGTTACATTTCGTCTTTAGAATTAGAAGAAGATGATGAAGAAGAAACGGTCACTAACATTGAATTCGAGCATGAACAGTCAGAGAAAGACAAATATTTAGAAGAGAATACACATTCAAACGACACTTTAGATGTGACGCAAAGTAACAAGAAGCGAGTGAAACGACAGAGCGACTATGAATACACGCCCACGAAAACTAGGTGCCCACTGCTCCTTGTGGCAGATTACAGATTTTTTCAGGAAATGGGCGCTAGTAATACTAAGACTACTATAAGTTATTTGGTAAGCAAAATGCCATACATATTATGAAGAAAGTTATAAATGTATAAATAAATTATCCTTGCGAAATCCAATACTTATTTTCATCACCTTATCACAATTTCGTGAAGAAATATTTTATAATTTTCCGTTTCAGATCAGCCTTATAGATCGAGTTCACAAAATATACAATGACACTCTTTGGCAAGATCGACAGGTTTGTAGCAATAATATAAAATTAATTTACAGGAATCATTCATTAACCATACGCCTGTGCACAAAATTATGTATTTACAGTCGAAAAAACTAATCTCTGATATAGAGGTGTTTTTTGTCCAACTAACAGAGGTAATTCAGTGCTAAAGTGTCGGGACCTCACCATCGGTTCCACCTATGGAGGTTTCTCACTTATACAGGTCCCACTTAACCAAGTTTTACTTTGTTGTTAAAATTCTATGGTTGTGGTGGACCACCTGGAGCTCTCCCTGTTATCTAAATTGTTCTTATTGAAGTGTTATTTTATCGTACAACAGGATATGGATGGGTTCAAAGGAATGGGTTTCGTTATAAAGAAGATCCTAGTTCACTCTGAACCAACTCGCGTGCGCGGTGGTGAAGCACATTACAATATGGTGCGTGAAAAGTGGGATGTTCGCAATCTGCTCGAGGTAAGACAATATGATACATGGTACTGCTACAGTTGCCTAACCTCACGTCTTCAGTAGTAGGAAAAGTAAGAGGGCAATGGTCCGTTGGACTTGTTTGTAGTAGATTAGGGACATCGAAATGGAAGAATATTTTCTGCTGCAGCATACATTCGGTCACATATAATTATAGTCCTCCTGACTTAATTATGCCATGGTGGCCAATCTCAACGTCGTCATCAGACTATATATCTATAGCCATCGGCGCGGGAAATATTCTAGTGCACTTTTTGCCCGACCTGGGAATCGAAACCAGGACTCCACGCTCAGCGGCCGCGTAAAACCAATCAAATACTTAGTATAGGACCATTTCTAATATTAGAAGCAAAACTAATTCTCCATTCGGCGCGAATGACATTTTCAACTTGTCGAGTTTACAACCCTGACTGGTTGAAAATATCATGCTTGTAAATTCTAATAAAGAATACCAGGTTATCTAACATAATAATTGTGTAGAAGTAAGTGTTGTTCTTGTTTGGCAGGTGTTCAGTCGCGAGTATTCCCACAAGGACTTCTGTCTTGCTCATCTGTTCACGGATCTCAAGTTTGAAGGTGGCATCCTCGGACTAGCATACGTAGGTTCACCACGACGGAACTCAGTGGGTGGGATTTGTACACCAGGTAATTTATTAACTTCAGTTATGTTGCGTGATACAACTGAAGTTAATTATATTTAAAAAGTTAGTTATATTTATTGGTTTACGGTAGGTAGGTACATGAAAACAACGTAAGGAAAATTTACTTATAAACATTATGGTGTATAATGATTATGATATATTGCATAATGTCAATGTCGGTTCCTACCATATATGGAATTAGGCCTTTTACCTTATATATGAGAGTGACTGTATTATTGAGGCATAGGCTCCCATTATATTTTATTTTCTTGTTTTTCCCAAATGATATGTTTTTATTTAATTTGTAACTGCCTTTTATATTACTTATGATTTTTATTCACAATTTATGTTCGTTTTGTTTTCAGCTATTTATGGTGCGTAATGTGAGTGTCCCTATTTGTTCTGCTTATACCTATTTTATATAATTTATCCTGTTGGTTTTGGTATTAACTTCATATTATTTATAGTGCTTCACTAACCAAAATAATATAATAATTATGATGTTAATGTGTGTTCATGAGTAATGAGACTATGCTTTTGTTTAAAAGTAAATGCACAACGCGACGTAAGACTCCTGGGAGTCTTGCAATAGTAGATTAAATAAATCATGTCTCAATAGATAGTCGACGCTTAAGTTGTTAATGTAACATGTCATTCTGTAGCCAAGTTTCATGTACATACGGCTTCATTGATTGACCAAATTATTAACGGGGTCATAGTTTTTTGTTCGTGGGTGTTGCTTATAATAATGTTTCCTGTTCCTTTAGGGCTATGGTAGGCGCCAGATAAGGAGGGATAAGGGGGTTCGAACATTTTTGTATGGGAACTGGCATAGCCGCCATTTTGTTTGTTTTTTTTTAATTCGGCGCCCGATTATGCAGGTACAATATATGGGACACCTAAACGAACAAAAATTGAAGGATCCTCATCTTTTATCCTCTATTATTTATCACTGATTTACTGACTGGTACTACTTAATCAGCGTCATGATGATCTGCAACATAAATAAGAGCTGCCTTAAAGATGAGGACCAATCGTCGTAGCAAGCAGTTTCAGGCTTAACTCGACTTGCAATAGGCCTGCCTTCGACAAGTTAAACAGACATGCTAGATTCACTTTTGATGCTACCAGGCTCTTTGTAAAATGAAATAATAGATTCTTCTGAAGATGAAAATATTATGTAAAGCAGTGGGTTATATCAAATTATTATAGTTAAAGCTTTAGGTTTGCACGTAATTGATACATTTTTAATTATAGTTATTGTTACTTTACCTTCAAATATCTCGCAACGTGACACTTTAGGGCACCATATTGCAGACATTTTTTATTTGTCTTTGCCACTAAGGTTCTATCCTCTTTGCAAAAAAGTACATTTACCTTACCCTAATATCTCTTTGTAGGTATCCGAACAATAAGTCATAACCTTTTTTTTTAATAACTACAAGATAATGTAAAAAATCACGGTCGATGTTGATTCAGGACGGCTTTTTAAATGGTGACTACCATAAAATACATAGACACGGTACGTCGTCACACCATGGCACTATTTCTCTACGTGCCACTATGCGACGTATTGGGAGTATGTAATTGGCCGTTAAAAACAAATTATTTATAACTATTTTAGCGTTAAGCCACACTGCCCCGTCATTAGGGACATCGCGTGAAGTTGCCTAACTTCGCGCGACGATGTTTAAAATTATGAGAGGTCACGTGTTTCGAGACATTTGTTTTCTTGCAAAACAACTAACTGCATATTACACTTAGGGAACGACTCTGAAAAAAAAACCAAGCTGACCCATACATTTTGATTGTGTTAGTATTGCATTCTATATGGCACAGTCAGTCAAGCTGATCCTCTTTCATATTTCAGAGCTTGTCTCATAGTGAGTTGTTTATTTTCATGAGGTCCTTTTACTTGGCTTAAAGTATATTCCTTCTTTTACCTGCCATGCATGCGCGTGCAGTAGGCTACAGTAAGGGTAGGCAGTCCAAAAAAATTACTCAAAAAAAAAAATCCTCCGAAATTTCTTTCGGTAATTTTTTTTTTTTGCATCGTTGGTATCGTGATTTCAACCCTGAATAATGTGGTGAGTTTTTTTTTCGGCATTATGTATGGGCTGGCCTACCCTTACTGTAGCCTACTGCACGCCCATGCTGCCATGCTGTATAAATATGATTCATCCCTAAAACATGCATGTCCTAACTACCAATTTACCGATACAGAATACTTCAAGAACGGCTACACCCTGTACCTCAACTCCGGTTTGAGTTCATCCCGCAACCACTACGGCCAGCGCGTGATCACCCGCGAGGCGGACTTGGTGACGGCGCACGAGTTCGGCCACAACTGGGGCTCGGAACATGACCCCGATGTGGCCGAGTGTTCTCCCGCCGCCAGTCAGGGAGGATCATATCTTATGTACACCTACAGTGTCAGCGGCTATGATGTTAATAATAAGGTGAGCTACCGTTTTATGTACTGATTAATAGAGCTCGTTATTTCCAATGATTCTGATTTAATGATTTGCTTGACTGAAGTTCCTCAACCACATAAATAGAAACTGCCCCAATTTTAAAGCAACGTGTTTCAGCAGACAGTTCACACTCTCAGCCGTCAACTGTGAACAGAACTCACTAAGTAGGCGAGAATCCCATTAACGTCGACCAATGGCCAGTACGTGATGGCATATTGGTAGTTGGATTTTAACGTAAAAACAAGATGCACGATAAATTCGCACAACGTTAGCTCGAACTCTTAAGTTTGGTGAGGACCGAACCTAACACCAGTTTTCTATAGCAGAGATATGAATCCCGATTTTCACTTCAGCATCGTTACATAATAGGTAAACATATATTCCTAATTTCAACAAATCATCTTAATCTTTGTTTCCTTTGCACAGCGATTCTCGCCATGCAGCCTTCGATCCATCCGAAAGGTTCTCCAAGCGAAATCTGGTCGATGCTTCTCAGAGCCCGAGGAAAGCTTCTGTGGCAACTTGCGAGTCGAGGGCGGCGAGGAGTGCGATGCTGGCTTGCTTGGTAATATCTATTCGTATTGTCGGTCTAATCTGATCTTTGGAAGGCAATTCATTTTAGCCTACCTTTTTCTTACTCGACTGATGCTCAAGTTTCGAGCTGCGCAGTTGTTTTCAATTTTTTACTAGCTCTTATTTATTTTTACTTGTCTTTAATTACAGGCACCGAAGACAATGATATGTGCTGTGACAAAAACTGTAAACTGAGGAAAAATCAGGGTGCAGTGTGCAGGTAATCAGATTATTTTACCGCCTGGAATTTACATGAAAAATACTTCCAGCCCTTAAGGATCCAAGTAGTGAAGTTCATTAATACCTACTATGGCGTGTCTTCGCAGCGATAAGAACTCTCCATGTTGCGCGGGTTGCGTGTTCGCCCCGCCGGGTGTGGTGTGTCGCGAGGCGGCGCACTCGGCCTGCGAGGGCGAAGCCACCTGCAACGGGGCCTCTGCTGACTGCCCAAAGGTAGAATTGGGTATTATAACAAAAAAATAAGACGATACAGGGCGTAACTCGCGTGACGTCACATTTTAGTAAACTTTTTACTAAAGTTTGACCGTCACCGGCATAAATTTTAATAGATTTGAAATGGCAAAAAAAAACGTATCCATTATTTTTTGAAAATGTAATTTCTGTCTAAGAAAATACCATATTCATTATTGTACAATCTTTTCTAAAACTTCAGTATTCAAATTAAGCTCCCTCGTGTGTCTTACTTTGGAAGTCTCAATTTGGATGACAGAAATTCAATTGTATTTTTCTAGGCCCCGGCAATAGCGGATGAGCATGAATGTGCTGAGCGCGGTCGGTGTCGAAACGGAACCTGTGTGCCTTATTGTGAGACGCAGGGCATGCACAGTTGCATGTGCGATATTGGTAAGTGTTGGTCTTTATAGAAACTATGTATGAGTGAGTGGAGGAAATCTCGTAAGGAAAGTTTTGAGTATGAATGTAGACATAAGAGTAGACTTTATGAATGAAAAGGCATGTTGTGCTTGCTCTAAAATAATTGGAATAAGGGCAAGAAAATTGATCTTTTTTTACAAATATTTGTCGAAGTGTGTGCATCATAGTATGCTGATTTTTCCACTGCCATTAAAAATGAAATAAATGTGGTCTTGCAGTACTGTACAATGTGGAGACATCGATACGACAGTAAATGAAAACACTGGCAATACTGGTTCATAGGAATATTTTGAAACTATAGTAAATCCTTTCACCGAAATTAAAAATAAACTTTCCAATTGCATAAAACGTCAAAAAGAAAAAACTCCAAAGTAGTGAATACTATTCTGACGAAATATCCAAGCAGTCTGTTGCAGTTAGTGACATCAAATCTGTGATAAAAGACAACATAATCGTATAAACTATTATTTCCAGTGTTTTGATTTATTGTCGTATCGTCGTCTCTACCTTTTATATTGCAAGACCTCTATTCTTAGCGTGTCAATGGCAACAAATTAAATTTTATGTTTGGCCTAGTACTCGGCAACGGTACCACCATTCGCTAACGTAACCTAAGGTCCACACATGTGTACACGTACAGGTGACAGGCATGCGGCGCAGGATGAAAGGTAGGCCATAGACTGGAGCGACCCGACCAAAGTGATGCCGAGTTATTTTGGGTGGGGACTATGGATGATTGGCACCCCCCTGCATTGGCAAAATTGCCCGCTTGTTTATTCCGAAGGGCGCACGACTGTGTTTTTGTGGGACACCTCTATTAATGTTTTGTTTTTCGATTCCCTAATAATGCTCTCAACTAAGCATAACGTTGCTGTTTATAGTTGCGGATGCATGTAAACGTTGCTGTCGTAAGAGTCTGAACAAGACTTGCTTCCCGGTCGCTCATAACGACATCTTACCGGATGGAACTCCATGCATTCAAGGATTCTGTAATAAGGTCAGTAGGAAATAAGAGCTACATTTTCCAACACTTTAGTAGCAACTGCTGAACTATTTTACCGTTTTAGTTTTGAGATAAAATAAAAAAACACTTCACATATCGCACATCTTCTCCACATCTCTAACGGTTGACAAACGCCAGCTTATAATGAGCCGTATTTAAAAACTCATGAATGTAACTGAAAATATTGTTCATCACAGGGTGTATGCGAGAAAACAATCCAAGACGTGGTGGAACGTTTCTGGGATATTATAGAAGACATCAACATTAACAACGTGCTGGGCTTCCTCCGCGACAACATAGTGGGTGTCGTGGTTCTAGTTACCGCCTTCATATGGATACCTGCTAGTTGCGTGGTAAGTGTTAGAAAAAACAGCTGTTTTGATGGTTCGGTCCAAGTGTCCATTTCGAACTTCATTTTCGCGGATATTTCTGAACTACAATATTGGCAATGGAAGCATGCTTCTCTAAAAATTGCTGTTTATTTCTTAACTAGCTTCTGCCAGCGGCTTCGCCCACGTGAATGTCGGAAATTATCGGCTCGAAAGGGGATGGGCGGGGGTTGGACAAAAAATCACGTAATATGACTGGGGTTGAGGGGGGGGGGGGTTGTGAGATATCACGGGTATTTATTTATTTCATGAGCGCGCGATTTCTGATTAAATCACCATAATGAAATGAAATTGTACATATATCAAGATAATATTCTGGAAAATGTTGAGACAATTTGTACCAAAAAATATACGGGACTTTCGGTAGACCCCCTCTACCGAAAGTCACGTATATTTTTTAATCTAATACCTCACCAAGTATCACCAGGGGGAAGGGGGTTAAAAGTTGCTAAAAAAAATCACGTGATTAATGAACGACCCTTAAGGTAACATATTCTCGGGAAAAATACTACGTGCTATTCCAGACTATCTATCTCTGTGCCAAATTTCATCCAGATCCGTTTAGCCGTCCTGGTGTGCGTGACAAACATCCATCAATCCAAAACTTCTCATTTGTAATAGTAGTAAGATGTCACACCATATATTTTCTCCAAAACAAGTGACCCCTAAATGAAGATTAAATCAAGAATACCTACTGTAAGTTTTAGAACATACACTCTCATCATCGAGCCACTGATAGCTAATGCGACGGCACGGTTGGCGCAGTGGTTGAGCGATTGACTACTGCGATGCGTGTCTGGTTGTTTGTGTATATGAGTTTTAAATGTTTGTTAAAGCACGACACAGGAGAGATTCCTAGTATGCGGCAACATTTTATTAAAAAAAAAGCTTACGGTTAAAGATATTTATTTTCTCAAAAGAATTACAAATTCACTTATAGAGAAAACATAAATAAATTTAGAAAAAATGTTATTTGCCAGTAAGCGTAGATAAAAACAAAAACAAATATGTAGGTATCTTAAAACTAAACATTATAACAATACTTCGATTAAAAATACATCGTTTTAGCAGTATAAATGTAAAATAAACAAATCAGAAAAAGGTAGGTTACACAATAAACAGGACAACAGTTTTTGAGCGATGAGGGTAGGGTGCAAGTTAATAGATGTTGCGTGTTTACTAAGGCCTACGACACAGTGCAGAACATAAGCGATTATTAGTATTTTAGGTCAATATTTGTACATATTTATTTATTTCTGTTATTGTGGGGTATTTATTTTTGATTATATTTGTTTTTTTTTGTATTTTAAATTTAATTTGGTACGTATATTCATGTTCTAAAATTATTATTTTTTTCTTTTATTATTATTTTCATTATTTTTTTTTTTTTTCGTGTATAACTATGATTATTATTTTTTGATTAATTAAAAGGCAGGGAAAGGTCTTTTAAAATATATTTTTTTAAACTTTTCTTGTAAACGTATGACGATTTGACTTCTTTTATGTCTTTAGGTAGTTTGTTATAGAAATTGGCCCCTTCATACATAATATTCCTCTTTCCATATTTAGTCCTAGGCTGGGTTAAACAGATGTCATTAGCTTGTCTCGTTAAAATTTTATAAGTTTGTGCCCTTTTTGTAAATATTATCTGAGACTGTATATCTTTAGTTAGAATTTTTCTTACGAGTATGCATGTGTTGTACTTATACATTTGATGGAGATTCATAAGTTGTGTTTCTTCGTATATTTTTTCAGTAGGAGTTAAATAGCTATACCTAAATAGTGTTTTGATTATTCTATTTTGGGCAATTTGGAGTATTTTTAGGTTTGATTTGGCAGCAGTTCCCCAGACCTCAATCAAGTAGTCCAAGTGAGATTTAACCATGGAGTTATATATAGTATAACGCACATGTCTAGGAAGACATCGCACTATACCACGGAGCGCACCTGTGAGTGATGTGAGCTTGTTTTTGATACTCTCTATATGTGGTTTCCACGTTAATTGATCATCAAGTATAAGACCAAGATATTTTTCTTGATGAACTCTCTTTAGTATTTGACCATCAATATGTAAGTTACTGTGCTGACCAATCTTTTTGTTTTTTGCCGCGAATATAATATAATTGGTTTTAGAAATGTTTATTGTCAGTACGTTTGATTTAAGCCAAGTATGTAAAAGGTTTAGATCATGTTGAGCTTGTTCTATAATTGAGCATACTGAGGTACCTGAGTAAAATAAACTCGTGTCGTCAGCGTACAGTGCTATATCCCCCCTTAGACCGATTTCATGGATGCTATTTATGTAGATTAGAAATAACAATGGCCCGAGGATTGAGCCCTGGGGGACTCCGTAGGTGATTTGTAGAGATTTGCTTTGAACTTTACCGATTTTCACAATTTGATGTCTGTCGCTAAGGTATGATTTTAACATTTCAAAAGCGGATCCTGAGACACCTAAATGATTTAGTTTCAACAAAAGTATATTGTGACTAACAGTATCAAAAGCTTTTTTAAATCTACGAACACCCCCAGTGTAATTTTCCTTCTATCAATATTGGATTTGATTTTTGTCACTAGATCGGTTGCAGCTGTAACCGTGTTTGACTTTGGTCGAAACCCATATTGTTTTTTATATAAGAACTTTTTTGAATTTAGAAAAGCACTAAGTCGGTTGTGTAATATTTTTTCAAACACCTTTGATAATATTGGTAATACAGATATTGGTCGGTAGTTACCTGGATCTGATTTGCTTCCTGACTTATATATGGGGCTAACTTTTGCAACTTTCAAGGATTCTGGAAAATATCCTTCTGTTAGACACCTATTAATACAAAGACTTAATTTTTCCGCTATTTGATATTTAATACATTTTAAAAAATTTGTATTTATTCCATCAATACCGGCGCTGGTGTTTGCATCTAAATTTTCAATTATTTTAAGTACCTCCGCAGTAGTAGCAGATTCAAATTGTGTTAGATTGGCCGTACTAGCTTTGCTAGCGGGTACCTGTAAAGTATGATTATTTTGATACGATTTTGGAATTTTACTAGCGAGCTCAGCACCTATATTTGAGAAAAAAAAGTTAAAACACTCACAGATTTCCTTTGAGTCAGTAATTTGGCCTGTTGGCGTGTCTAATTTTGCAAGAGTAGAGTTATGTTTTGTTTTGTTGCTAGCCAGACTATTAATAAGTTGCCACATTTTAAGAGGATTCCTTTCACAATCTTTAAAGGCTTTGTAATAGTATTGATTCTTTGTTGATTGAATTTCTTTATACACATAATTTTTTTTATACACAAAATACCTTTTTGTCTTCAGGTGAGGAATGTTTGAATTTATGCCACAAAATATTTCTTTTGTTTATGGATGTTATAAGGTGATTGTTGATCCAGTCTTGTCTAGGCCCGTTTAGTATTTTGGTCTTTTCTATTTTATTTTTAGAAATTACATCCAATAGGTACTTTTCCAACGTTGTGAAATCATTTTTTTTATTTAGATTATCATAATTAATAGCTTCGTATGTTACTTTTTTGGGCCTTTCCGGTGTGATTCTGTTTACCTCGAAGTAAATTTGTTTATGATCTGACATGGCGCTTTCAACTAAAGCCATATGAAAAGTGTTATCTTTTAGAGTTGTACACACATGATCTAATATTGTCTTAGTAGTTTTAGTAATACGGGTACAGTACGTTTTATCAATTTTATTTAGTATTCTAAGTCCGTTTTCTTTTAGCGCTGTCTTATATTCTTTAATAGATTTTTCTTTACTTAGTAGATTCAGGTTAAAATCTCCAAAAACGATTATTCTTTTCCTTTTGATTAAGTGATTTATATATGTTTCAAGAAACTTTTGTACATTTGCTGCAGGCTGTTTATAGACTACTCCAATATCTAAAGAAAGTTTGTCCAGGTGTATCCATAAAAAGTGATTGTTATCTTCGCATTGCTCTTCCATTAATTCATGCTTTAGTTCATTATGCACATATATTGACACTCCACCGCCCCTTGATGATGTTCTATAGTTGTAATAGTGTGTATAGTTTGGTAATTTTTGCCTTAATGCTTCATTTTCATTCTTTATCCAGGTTTCGACCAATAATATTACATGCATAGTGCACTTAAACGTTTGTATGATACACTGTATTTCATCAAGTTTTCCGGGCGCAACAATACTGCGAACATTTGCGTACAGGAAGCTTATTGATTTAGTTTTAGTTGTGATATTTGCATAGTTATTTGTTAGTTCGAATGTAATTGAGTTTCGCTTTGTAACACGTTCTCCTAAGTCACTTAGTTTTTTGACTGATCTTTAACTATCTTTGGTGTTCCCTTTGAAAATTTTATTATTAAATCCTTTTCTCCATTATCTTTCCTCTGTTGTAATTCGTCTCTAAGGTTTTTCATGTAGTTTTGTTGTTGAGGAGTCTGATCTGAGTAAATTCGCGCACCATCTACTTTAAGGTTAGCTTTATTTCGCAGTATTGTTTTCGCAATTTCCTGGGATGAAAAAGATAATTTAAGTGGTCGTATTTTCTTGCCATCATATTTTCCGACTCGTAAGACTTTTACTGCTGCAGGACAATCCGGGTATATAGTGTTGATAATTCTTGCTGCTTCATTCCTTTCTGTTTCACGTCTCTTTTCGCTGTTACTTATATGTCTCTCAGGAACGCCCACAATAATAATGTTCTTACTACGTTCAGCTCGGTCTTGAAATTCCTCAAATAAATCTTCATAAACAGTCCGTGGCGTTGCCTGTGGATGTGCCGGTTCTGAAGAAACTGATTTTAACTGCTGGACGTCCGTTTGGAGGGATATTATTTTTTCTTCGTTTTCTTTAACTACGTCCGATAATGTACTAATTTGCGTTTTAAGACTTTTATTTTCTGCTATCAGCTCTTCAGTTGTGATCTTTATGTTATGCAATGTATCTTTAATGGAAGAGACATTATCACATATTGTTTTTATATTTTGGTTCTGCTTTGTACAAGAATCTTGCAGTATTCCAACTATTTCTTTCATCATTTCATTTTTAAATTCAGTGAACTGGTTTTCAAAATCGCTATCAGGCGATTTTCTCTTCCGGTAAGACACATTTTCTGAGTATAGCTCGTTCATTTTTGACAAATCAGGTTGAGAAGTACTGGTTTCTCCCGAAAATTTTGTTTTCGTCGTATTAGGATTTTTAGTAGGCGAGCGAAAAGCCTTCATGTTGTTGTTGTTGTTCTTGTTGTAAAAAGGAGTGTCAACAAACAATAACTCCACTTATCGCTCCGCTCATGTACTGCGCGCACCTTTATAATAACACTACCGCTATGCGTGCCGTGAACTATATCTTTCGCACTTATGTGTCGGTGATTAGTTAATTGCGTACACTTTCTGAGCACTTTGAAAAATCAACTGTCTTTATATGGTAATTAAGTTCTAACTTGAACGATCGTATTAAGTATTTATTAAAGCAAGACAGCAGACACGTCCACTCACTACGCCGGATGGCATTTAATAAAAAAAAAAGCTAATACCAGACTGTATTCCAGATCAGTTATGTAGACCGTCGTCGTCAGCGACAACATCAGAAGTTCTTGGACTGGGAGCGGCAACACGACCTCATCCATCCCTCATCTCCTCGGAAAATTATACACACGAGGTAAGAATAAGAATCAGTAATTTTGTGACTTATACCTGGTTTCTGAGGTACTTTATCGGTCGTTCATCTGTCCGTTAACCACTAAGCAACCAATGGCGTTAACGGACAGATAAACGACCGATAAAAACCTCAGAAACCGGGCATTATTCGTTGCAAAGATATCGTCGCTCGACTTTTGTTTTTTCTTTGCAGTAAAATAAAAAAGTTGCAAGCAAGTAGGAGTACCTTTCTAATATTACGGAACGGGTCTCCCTTTACTGTTTTTTTTTGGACTTGGCCACTCGCAGCTCAACACGCTAGGGTTGGTTACTGCTTAATTGGTTCTTTTACTCCGGAGAACGCCAGAGCATAAACGCAATGGCGTGCCCCTGACGCCAAGCCACATTCGCTGTACTTTTCGTCACATATTTGCGACGTTTGGCGTACTGGGCACGCGCTTACTTGTCATTTGACTGGCCTGTTGGTCGAGTGGTTAGTGACCCTGACTGCTTAACCGGAGGTCGTGGGTTCGATTCCCACCCAGGACAAATCTTTGTGTGATGAGCATGATCATTTGTTCTGTGTCTGGGTGTAATTTGTGTATAATATGTATGTATTTAGAAATATATAAGTATGTTTATCAGTTGTCTGGTTGCCATAGTACAGGCTCTGCCTAGTTTGGGATCGGATGACCGTGTGTGAGTTGTCCCAGGATATATTATATTATATTATTATTATATTTATACGTGACAATGGCGTCCAAAAGGTTAAACGCGTTCAGAGGGTTCTTTAAAACACACGTTTGTTCTAGTACCAATTTGATATAGCTTGCTATATAGCTTATGTATACGTGACAATGGCGTTCAAAAGGTTAATAAAAAATGTTTCGTTTTCCAGACTGCCGAAACAGAAACCTCCCGGCATGAAGACTAACATTCAAGGCACAAGTCAACTCTAGATGTAGGAAGTTATAGTTTTATCTTTACCTTTTCCAAATAAATATAAATATACCAAAGAAAAAACAAGTTTTATTATTAATATTTTATTTTTGGGTTCATATAAATAGCGTGCATAACGTTAAAATGATTATTCAAGCTATAACATTAATTAAATTATTCATAAATAATACCAATCGGTTAAATATTGAGTGTGCATAAAAGCTAATGTAACGAATACATAATCTTGCGTAGCATATAATTAGACCCGACAGTTACGTGGTTATAAAAATTGTGCGACACAACTTAAAGGTTCCATCGATTTACTTTGAAGCTATACTATCTCTCACCTCCATTTTAATATTTAAGATAAAAGTTATCTGACAAATATTTGGGTCTTAAACCAAAGAATAAGATCCTCCATGCCTGAGTTTGTTATGTTGCATAGATCGGCGGTGTTCGTGTTTTCCGAATTTTACCGATGGAACTTGGGTGTCTTACAGTGTGGTTATTTAGTTGAGTGCAGTAGAGGTGAGTAAGGCTACGCCCCTCTCGTAGAAGGCGTGGGGCTCCTGTCCCGGCGCGATGGGTAGGCGGACGGTGAATAGCAGCTCTGAACGAGCACTGTTCAAGTACACTGGGAGAGTAAGGGTTTGGCCGCCTGTTGCTGTCTCGGGACCACTGCAAAGAAGACAGAAATTGTTACTTGATGACAAGTATTGTATAAAGCATCAGTATCAGGTACTGGCATGGCTTTTACATGTCATGACGAATTACATCTTCCAGTTGTAGAATATGTCAATAACAGACATTGAAGTCATTCTGTCCCATGCTAAGCCAACTACCAAATAAACATATGGAACACATTTTCCGTATCAATTTCCTACCAACTACCTAGTCGTTATGGTTGGAATTAATAACTACCAGAGATATAGATACTAAAGAGTATTCTATTTTATTCTATATACTCGATTGGAGATCGGATTATCTGTTTTGTTTTTTTCGACACATTTGTTCAAAAAATGCATTTACGAAGCCTGTACACATTGTTATAAAGTTAAAAATTACACATTATACAATGGAACGTGCGGTAAAATAGGTATTCTCATCTAAGTACCTATTTTACCACACTCCTCGTATAGCGCCGTGCGTATCGTATCCTTTATTACGGGTTTTGTAAAAACCAACTTACCGCACTAGTATCATAAATAACTACAGTTGACTTCAAAAGATATTTGACAACATTAAAATTAACTTTTTTTAATCCAGGGTAATAGAATCTAGGCGATATTTACCGTATCCAAGTGAGCACAGTTAGAGGCAGGTCCACCATGATAGTGTTGGTCAGTAGAAGTCGGTTTCCCTTCACAGTAGCACCCTGCAGCTTGAGCCCAGTCACCGAGAACGACCACTCGGTCTGAGCATTCTCTGTTGGAGTACCTGGGTCGGGGATTGTCACCTAGGAAGACGAAAATATACATGTTAGATTTAATACAATATTATTAGAGGAAGATTTGAAATAACTCGAGCTATAGGGCAGGAGTATGATAATGATAGGGAGTACATGTCCATAGTGAAAAATTTCTAAGAATCGGTGGATAAGTTACCTGTAGATGAAGTTCTTCGAGAGACCAAGAGTTGGCTTGAGCGACGCATTGGCGGGTAGCAGTAATGTAAGCCTCAGGGTTCAATAGACCACCGAGCCATACTGGGATACTCTGTAAACACACAACGGACATTAAAACCAAACAATATAAATAAAACTCTTACGTTATTGTTTGATTGACAGACAGCCCACAGCCGAAACGAGTAGAAAGCTGAAATTTGGCATGTAGGTTACTTTGGGAGTGTATGGGAGCACTAAATGAAGATTTCCAGAAATTTCTACGGGAACGGGAAAAAACAGTAAGTAAACGCGCGTACGAAGTCGCGGGCAAAAACTAGTGTAACATATTATTATTAATGTTGAAGGCACCGTTACCTTATTGATACAATACTTTGTTTTATGAATTATTGCCGACCAAATTATCTGGAAAACTAAACAGTCGAATTTGAAAGAAACAACTAAAACGAATGTGAAACCTGAAACACTAAAATAATGAGTGTGTACACTACAACTCAGTTTTCTAATGGTAAAGATGCAGGTATAATATTTATCAATATTTTGTGACTTACATGTAAAACAAAACATAAAAGAAGGGCCAGTGCAACATTCTTAATCCAGTTAATATTGATTTTTAACAATAATTACGAATTAAAAGTAACGTGAAACCGAACGTGTTTTAATACACGAGTCAGTGTCTAGTGACGTCACTCCTATTAATTTATTAGTCCAAGATCTTAGGGCTCTCAGAAGTTACTTATTTTCGCAGTAACAAAATGTTTGGATAGAGTAGTGTAAGTGTAATTTCAACTTTTTTTTTAGTGATAAGTATAAGATGTATTTCTTAGGAGGTAGCTTTGCATCTTCCACAACTCTATTCTATCCCACACGTTTTGTTACTGAGAAAATAAGTAAGATCTGGGAGCGCTGGGATCTTGCTCTGACAGTTCTTGACCAGTGACAGACAGGAGTGACGTCATCGTCCATTATTCGCGAAAATTTAAACTGTCGGTTTAAAACCGCAGCTTTGGTAATAAATTAAAGCGTTTTCATTTATGTGGTGGTCTATTTAATATGCAATTCTTTAAAATGAAAGTAAAAATGAAAATTTCGCATGTTTCTTATTCGTCGGTTGCTGGCAACTTGCTCTGTCAGCCACACAGACGCGGTACCTTCGGCGTACCATTACAGCTATAAGACTAACCTGCAGCCTCTTAGCGCCCATGGCGGCGACGGCGTCGGACACGGCGGCCAGCTGCGTGACGCGGTGCGCGAAGTCGCCCACCCACTGCTGCACCGTGCAGCCGCGCGCCACCGCGTAGCGCCGCCAGTTGGACGGCAGCATGCCGCGCACTAGCGACCCCACCATGGCGCGTGTCTCGTTGGTTTGCTTCATCTCGCCCTGCCACACAAATGTTAACATTAAAACTTCACATAAGAACTCAAGTTTAATGATGAACGATGATGATGATTGAAATCTGAGGATTATATTGAAACATTGTAACAATTAATCATCAGTCTAGGCCTTCTGAACAGCCAGCTCCAATAAAACCCACATTTTGACGAAAGCTAAGCCAACCGTCTACTGCTACGTAATATGTACACGGAAAGGTTTGCTACGTCAGCTGCGCGGTTAATTTGTTTACTGGCCATAAATCCGTGATAAAATGTCTTTTTCATACATAACGAAGCTGCTGTGGAGGCCCTTATTACCTGACAGATAGAGAGCACATTGCGCAGGTCGTGCAACACTTGTTGCAGCAACGACGCGCCGGCGGCGACCTCACGCTCGAAGAAACGGTACAGCGGGTCTTTGATGTTCTCCACGGTACGACGCAATGTCTGCAAGGAAAATATCGATAAGAATAGGTTTACATTAGAGGATACTTATGCTTTGATCTTAGCGGGCACGTTATATTTGCCAATAATTTACTTTTTTAGTCCCTTTATTTAAACTACATAATTTACTTCTGTTTTATTGACACGGAGATTTTATGCGAATAAGAGTAACATACACAATTCGGACTTACCGGTAGCTCTTGCGGCAACAGTTGCAGCCAGGTGGTGGCGGTTGAGTGTAAAGTCTTCATCCACGCTGGCCTTCCGTCGACCATCGAATCTGGAACTTCAATATTTTGTAGCAAGCTGTACTTCAGAATCAATAACTATAGTTGGTGACTATACTCGAGGGAAGTTCGAGAGTATAGGTCTCCGATTACATCCTGATTTATCAGACCACACACCTTTACTATTTTTTATTGAAATTATACAAATTTTACAGCCTTGCACTATTGTTTTAAGGGAGTAAATGTGGCACAGTGAGATTTAGAATCAGAAATGCCCTCTCGCACCAGCCCTCAGGCTGGTGCAGTACTCACTATCTAATTAATTTGGAATGATTTGAAACATTGAATTGTTGTATTTTAAAATATTTGTTATCTATACCATGTGGTAACAACTAATTCTGAGTTAAAGTTTTTGGACTCATTTCTGCTCCGGTGCTGTAATTTTCTTACAAAATATGTCTCTGACAGGTGTCAGGTTTATTAGTGTAATACCTGCAACCACATCGTGGTCAACGGCAGCTGCGTTGTACGCTAACTCCTCTTCATCTTCCAGTTGCTGCATCTTCAGGAGCTTGGACACCAAGTCACTGCCTTGGTTAGTAAGGAGCACCTGCATAAAAAAGTGACACTGTAGTAAGGGAAAATGCCTATGAAATTAATACTAAAAATACTGTTTACAGCTACTGAAAAGAAGAAGAATTAAATAGTAACCTGATTAATCTCACTTGAAACTGCCAAAAGTTTCGTTCCCGAGTAGCAATATTTAACTTTATCAATTCATATTTTACCTTCTCAGCATTGTTGGGTAGTCCGAGCCAAGACGGCGTCTGCCTATCAGACAGATCCTCGATCCATTTGAGGAAGTGGTCGCGGCGGTTACCGTCCGGCATCGTGATGTGACGTTGATTACCGCTTGCCTGTACAAAAATACAAAAACAATAAGTCCATAAAAAAATGTGAAAGCTACACTCGCTCCATTTCAGCATTTCCTAAGATATTCAGACTAAAAATATAAATAAAGTCGCCTTCGAATGTGGTTTGCTCGAAGATTACTAGGCAAGGCATAAGAAATACATGTTTTTCTTTATTCAAATATACAAAATAAATAAAGTAAAGAAATACGTACCCCATCAACATTAGCGACTAGAGCGAAGTCAGCCTCAAACGACTTAGGAGTGAACAGTTTGCACAAGAATGAGTGCAGTAGTCGTTGGTCGAACGAGTTGTCGATCTTGCCTCCGTAGATACATTGTGAGAGGAGGGTCACTAGTGCCTCCCATGGCACCTTCTCGGGGGGCAGGTTGGTTCGGCCCTGGAGAAGGAATAAAGATTATAAGAATTAAATATTTGAAGAAGTTTGATAACTGAGAGATGGCTGTCTGTTTGTGTGCTAAAGTATGTTAAAATAGGCTATTCAATAATGATAATATAAATAAATAATAATAAATAATAACTTTTGTATAGTATAGTACATTAAAATGAAAACTTGCAAAAACACCTGTGATTTTCCTAGACAAAACAATCTTGGTACTAGCACTTACCATAGCCGTAGCATCGATCCAAGTATCAAGAGTATCGCAAGCGACCCTCAGATCCGACTCATTGAACTCGTAGTACTTGGCCCATCCGAGCGGCACGTAGCGCAGACGTTCTTGAACAATACCGTGGAACCAAGCGAGGAGGAAGTACAGTCTTGCGCGTTCCGATGGTTGTTTCATCATGCGCGCAGCGGGGACCTGAGGAATTTTGTAAAGGATTGAAGAATATTTAATTTATCGCAGTGAAAGAGTGAGTGAAAGCCATGCGAATAGTCTTCTATCTATCGCAATACCTGTTTGCAATGATAGATTAAAGAACTAAACCGAGTGAGAGAAAAACTTAGCCATAATCAGACACCATATACAATAAAATATACAAGATACTATTCCTCGATATCAGATAGGGCTGTGGTATTGCGTCTTTCTTTACTCACTCATACTTACATAAATCTCTTTTTAAGGCAATTTAACAGTTTTGTATATTGAAACAGATGGCAGATAACAAAAAAGATAGCGACTGCGGGTTCAGGATTTCTCGGGTTTCGAGAAAACTTAAATAAACCCTAACAGCGACTCACCGTAGCAAAAGTCCTGAGCAGATTAGCCCTAATACCGGGCGGCGGCTCAAACACCAGCACTCGTCCGGCCCTCAACAAGTTGACGGGTAGTTTGGGACTGATCTCCGTAGTTAGGAACAGACGGAAGTTCGGGTGAGGCTGCAGCGAGTGCAGCTTCTTCTCCAACTGGACGAGCCATACGGGGGCTAGGTGCACGTTCTTCAGCATTACCCAGCTGAAACGGAAATATGTTATAATTTTATGTACATATTTGTGTGCCTGCATTTTTCAAAAGAAAACCTGCCAATTAAAAAATAGGAATCGACAGGAACGAAAGTATCGCTGATGGCCTCATACGCAACATCACAAATACATTATTGTAAGTCTTGCAAGTTCTATCCAATGTTTAACAAATTCGCGTTTTCCAAAAACAGATGTGCTACGTCGCGACTTCGTTAGTCGTTGGTGAGACACGAGTTTTGAGATATTGGTCACCTATCGAATTCCAGGGTTTATCAAGAAAAGTCCTTACCGGAAAAATTCCAATCCGTTTTAACTTTGGATATGGAACTTATGCCGTGATAGCGAGTACGTCTTTATGCTGGGTGACTTACCGTCCAGTCTTGCAGGCCGTGTTGATGGCTCGCTCAGCTTGGTTGAAACCTTCAGCAGAACCAATAGCGATGCTAGACAGTGGCTTGTTCAGTTCAGTTGCCATGTCGTCCACACGACCTGCCAAAAAGCAAACAGATCATTAGAATGCCTTTCAAGATTTCAGACTCAAAAACAAATAGTCAATCAGACTTAAGTTTTGCAGGTTCTTCTTTTACTTTCTATCACTAATAGTAGTAGTAATGAAATTGTAACACCCTGTGGTCTAACGCGTGTCCTAAATGCTTATAAGGTTCAATATTCAAATAAAAAATCTATGTGAAAACTACCTTGAAGCAACTCCTCTATCTAGTTTACGGCCCACTTTATATGAGTGGTCTTAAAAAAGGCTAATTAGTAATATTGCAATTTGACAGAGGACTGTTGTGGTTTAATGAAGATTGAACTGTTATTATATCTCGAATTGTAGCGTATTACGAAGTACTGACCGCTGGCATCATATCCGGGCACGGAGCACAGAAGCGCAGGCGTGGTAGCGTTAAGCTGGGTCTCGGTGATGGATGATAAGTCCAGCTCAGTTTCGGCCTTAGCCATGTATCCTGCGCCTAACACTGCTGTTACCAGCTGAGTTGCTGCTGCGATAACACGGTCAGGGCGGAATGCCTGGGAAAACCAAATATTGTTAAGGACGTTTAAGGATATGTTTCCCAACAATCTTTTTCCTGTGAATTGGATTGAGTAACACCTAATCACACCTATAAAAAACAACACTTATCAACAACTTGCAAACAGTTTTACTTTGTAAAACCTGGTTAAGTTTGGTGTTGTGGTTTGTTAGGTTTGTACCTGGTGGGCGCTTTCCTTTTTCTTTTTGAAGAATGTATTATTATTATATTCTTACAAAGTAAAGCGCCTTAGTAGGCCATAACAATGTCTCTAAAACATTTCACCTTTGATTTTTTTTAATGTGAATGACAAATTATGCAGCTAATTAATATTATTGAATACATCTCTTTACCTGTATGAGTAGCAGCCGGTACATAGCCAAGGTGTGCGGCGCGGGCGGCGAGGCGGCCTCTCCGTCCCACAGAGTGGGCACGCACTGCTCGGGCGCAGCTTGTGATAGCCACGCGGACAGCTCTGGTAGCTCGCCCACTTTGTCCAGCAGGCGACGGAAGTGGGGTAGTCTAAAAAGTTTTTTTAATAGGGAATGGTGTAGGATATACTTATGTGAGCAATATTGTGGATCGTCGACTTACTCTACAGTCACATAGGCGTGAAAGCTACGATTTTCTACAGAACATTGTCTAAAATGTGCAATAAACATCTGCATACTGTGCTTGGAGTTTACATAACCAGTAGTTTTGGAACGTAGCTCAAAAAGAAAGTCTATGCATAAGATAGCATGATGCATAAACGCTAGTATTTATGTTGTAACAAACTACCACAAAAAGATCGCTGTTTCGCCATTTGTACTTAGAAAGGAACAAATGGCGAAACAGCGATCTTTTAGGTAGTTCAAATTACTCAATGGCGTCATCTGTCAGATGGCTTTATATTCTTCCACTTTTCACCAGTTATTTGTTAGAAAATTTCATTTCATTTAAAGCCTAATTTACCTAGAGCTAAGTCTAGCGGCGGCGTCATGTTGCTGGTGAGTCAGAGGCTCAAGCGGCGAGGTGGTAGACACGAAGCCCTCCTTGCCTCCGAGGAACACGCCGAAGGACCTCTCCAGCGTGTCTTCAGCGCCCGTGCCTTTCAGGTGGATGCGGCATAGGAGCAGCGCGAAGGTTAAGCGGTCCGTGTGTAACATGCCGCGGGCTACGCGCTCGTATACCACCTGGTAAAGTTTGGAAGTAGTTAAGATTGTGCTTTAAATTAGATAAAATACAATAAGCCAGGTAATGTTATCTGTGAGTCGGAAATCTAAGTTGAGTAAGGTAAAGTAAACATTGATGGTTAGTATCATCTAACCGGGTCATGTCATTGACGCTTCCCAAACATTTGACACTGCATTTCCCAAGCTTACTACAGGTCTGAGAGCGAGATTCACAAACGCTTTTTGATTGGTATGTATGCGTTTCATTCGAATATAAACCTTATTATTATAAAGTTTATATTCGTACACAACACGACTTGAACACATTCGTACGTTCTTGATACGGATTAGAACATTGTCCGCATTGAAATAAATAAAGTTCATATTCCTTTAAAACGGTAATTTGACCCAGAGTACTTACCGCGAACAATTCTTCAGTGATGATTTTGAGCCTAGCCGTGTAGTCCGTGATACCGCTGAGCATAGGACACACCAGTACAGAGCTGAAGATATCCAGGAACATCTTCAAAGAGTATTGGTATAAGAAGTGCACTTGGTGAAGGGATTCCATTGTGAAGTAGATGCTGCTGCAGGCCTGGGAAGAAAATAATGGTGAGTTAGTTATTTGTGGTAAGTACTTCCTTTATTATAAAGTGGTGATCGCCATTGTTGAATCTGGCTTTCAGGAGTTGTACTGGTCAGGAATAAGGCGAATTCTTCTAAAAAAAACTCGTATATTTTCTTGCCGTCTGGTTTTATCATTATTTATGAAGGTGATTTTCTGTGCTTATGGTTATATTTAATCACATCATTGAGGCATCGCAGATATCCGAACCCAGAGACAAAGCTAAAATGTCTCACAACCATGTAATAACAATCTTGGAATACAATATGCAGCTTACATTTAAAATAAGTATGGTATGTAGTATTATGGTATATATATTTGTGGGGCTCGGTATCCGTTTTTACAATAAGCTACCTCTTTCTTATCTTGAGCTGCCTTTTAACTCGTTTAAAGCTAAAGTTAAATCTAACCTTTGTTCGAAGGCATACTATTCAATCAATGATTATTTAGACGATGATAATAGTTGGTCGCAGTGTTGAACGCAAGACATACTTCGTTTTTAATGTTCTTTCATAGTTAGCTTATGACATATGAGTTCATATATTTGTTAATTTATATGTCCGTAGAGGTCAATTATTTGTTATTTTTTTTTTGTATTGACTTAATACTCTCATAACAATGTTTTATAATGAGTGTATTGCAACATGTGATTAACTAGTGACTTCGACAGTTGTATGATTTTATTCTATCCTGAGCAACCGGCAGCAAGTTCGTCATGCTCCCTTAGATTTTACTGCTTGCGGTAGCGTCGGGGGTCGGGTTACCTCTTTCCCTCAAATATGGCGAGGGGGGTAATGGCTGATCTTTGCGTTATGCTCGTGAACGGGTGCTGCTTGTGGTGAAAGGTCGTCTTGTTAGCCATGGATTTTACTATTGTTATAACGATTATATGCTTAATGTTTAATTTTGATGGCCCTGGTTTATCACTTGTGGCGTCGAGTCACAGATCTTTTTATTAAATTCTACCCTCTGCACGTGTAAGCGGGCACACCCTTCATGTCTGGAGGCTTATTTAGTTTGATTTGATATTGTTTTTATGATTGAGTTTGTCTGTTTATGCTGGCATAATGGAGTGTGCTAGCTTACAAGTAGCGAATTATTAAGTTTTATGTTTTTACGTGTTACCTTTGTTGTATTGTTTTCTTTGTAAGAATACTGACTACTTACATACCTTTGTATAAGTGATAGTTCTTATAACTCAACAGACAGATGTGTTGCTGGGGAGTTTGTTGCGCCACTTCTTCTTCCCAGCTAAAACACTAGGAAGTGGTGCTCAGCCTAATTTGAATAAATGACTTTTGAATTTTGAATTTTGAATTTTTATCCCAAATGAGCTCCTTTAGAAAAAGCTTTATTACTTTTGAAACGCTAATGTGTAAGAACTGTACATTGATTGAGCGGAATAACAAATGAAAACGCCATTTCATTTTTGTACTTACTTGAGACAAGGGCAAGTACTGCTGGCTGACAGTCTCAATCTCTCCAATAACTTTGTCGGTCTCTTCGACCTTCTGTCCGATGTCATCGGCTTCCTTCTTCAGGGTCTCAAGCGTGGCGATCACCGAGTCATCGTCCAGGATCTTGCCCTTAGCGTCGTTTAGAGCTTGGAGTAACGACTTCTCGAGTTGACGGAGACGGAGGTGGAACTCGCCTAGAAGAGAAAATGGTTATTACGAAATCAGCAGGCTTCCCTATTGGAGATTAGCTACGCGCAAATATCTGTGTGCCTTATCTGCAATTTGCGTGCATTACTGTGCAGCACAAAAAGAAGAATCGAGTGACACCAAACTAAAGATGTAGAATATTGTTAAAGGTGCTGCGATTTGAATTTATAGATCAGGGTGTTTAAATAGGCCCTTACAAAACGTTATACCTTTTGATGGAGCTAAGAGAGAAAAGAAAACTATACAATTAGCAGGGGGTAGACTGTGGAAACGTGCAGGGGCCTAAGTTAGATTAGGTAAGAGATTATTTATTGTTTCGCAAAATAGAACGATTAATATCGTTCTTCTTTTATGTTACGAACTTACCTTGTAATTTCAGCAGGTCAGACCTCTTAGTGTCAATATCAGGTCGTTCAGCCTTGAGCACTCTGTGCAAGCACTGCGATTGTAGCGAGGAGCGCGTTACGGTGAAGTTGACGAATGTCACTCGAGAACACATGTCCGGAGGGAATTCTACTGTTGGGTCCCTAAAAGACAAGTTAAGATATTAGTTTTCTGTTTATTTATTTTCTTCAAATTGAATAAAAGAAAGTGATATTTTGATGGCGAATAAAATTCGAAAGAAGGAGCGGTTCTCTCGCTCTAAATGTGTTTCAAAAAGTAACAACTTCAGGGTGCTCAGTTAAGGTTCTATCTATATGGTTTAAGATTTCTTGTAGTGTAAATAAGACTTTTTGCTTACCTGGTACTCAGGAAAATGACAAACGAGGGACTAAGATCAATGTCCTGGTCTCCGAGAGTGATGAGCACTCGGCCTCCAGTACGACGCAGTTCCCTGTTCAGCACCGGGTTCAAGATCGGGTCGTAGTTCTCCACATCCTAGGTAAACAAAAGAAATAAGTTTAGGACGTGGAAAGCAAGTCAAGTATTTGCTAGAAAACAATTTATTGAAGATCAAAATTAACTCTAAATGTTTGGTAACGTTGCCTAACAGTGAGTGACGTGGCCAGATGGAATGGAACACTCGACAATCAACCTTATTGAATAGAAGTTGATCATTATTTCACTCCATGTAGCGTGGCACATATGATTTTGTACTACATTTTGTCTGGTAAAGTACTCTGCTAAAAGTACACCAAATAAAGGCAAGGAATAGAACTTTAATCCTAAACAATACTTACTTGCACAAGCAGCGGGTTTCCGAAACGTAGTGCAGACTCCAGGTTCTTCCTGAACGAGTCGTCGAGGAAGGAAGTCTTGGTGATCTTGCGCTCTTTGAACTCGCGCATTATGAACTCTGTCGCTTGGCCGGACGGGTCGATGATCAACGGGTAACGGTTGAAGCGCTAACGAAAACAAATGAATATAGAAAACGGTTTTCAGAAACTTAAATACTTTAATGCAATTTTATTTGACCAACGATATTTATTTTACAAAATAATTCACTACAATAGGTTTGATATCCTTGTGAAAAAAACCCTAATTAAAAAAAACAATCACCAACTAAAATTAAATTTGAACATAATTTGCTGTGGTAAAATTGCTTACATAAACCAAAATTCAGAGGAAAAGTTGTTTGGTAGTAAACATACTAGTTTTAAACATCTATTTCAGAGCCATGATTTTTCCATTATAAGTGAGAGATGCAGTGTACACAGGACGGATGGCACCATCTCTTTTTGCAACGGTACAATGTTGGATTTAATATTTTATCAGCAAACCCAGAAGGCTATCTAGGAAGTCTATGATTCTCGTCACTACTAATTTTAAGACATGATTTTGCTGTCGCATATAATATAAGGTCAAACAGTAAACCACTTACCCTAAGCATTATAGCGTTCTCCACACACAGTTCGTCTGTAGGTAAAGCGTTCGCCTGCCAACGTAGCCTCTCGTCAGGGTTGCTGAGGTACTCTGTGCGAGCTATGTCCGCCCGGTACTTGATGTTTGCAGCCGCTAAGTGTGCCGTCCATGTTGTGAAAAGGTTTTGACGGTACTGTGGAAGGAGATGAACTTTGTATTAAAAACTATCAATTGGCAGTAAGAAAGTATGTTATTGGCCTAAAAATTCTTTAAACTACTATATTCTATCTCTGTTTTTCATTCTAAACAAATAGAGATAAACTTGGTTTCAGGCAAAATGGCTGCTACTAATTCACAGGCAAATTTTCGTCTGCTGATATCTGTCACTACAAAAAGAGTCTGTATAAAAATTAGACCTACAGTTTTACACGCTCTCCAACGCGATGTGAACAATTTGTGAAGAATTAGTCATTTATCCATTTGGTAGTAACATAAATAGTAATACATAAACAGTTAATACGCACGTGCTGATCGAAGTACCCTCCATAGGCGATGAAAGCGGCAGACAGCAGCACGTCTCCGACGATGGTGCTCATTTGCGAGCGGAAGGTCTCCGAGCTCGACTCCCAACGTTCTCGCTCGATTACCAAGCTCTTCAGCAGAGCTATGGACCTGTCCACCTGTGGAGAACATGACAGTTTAGTGATACTATGGGTGAGTAGGAAATACTGGTTTCACTTCACTCATTAAGCTGGAAGGAAATAGGAAAAAAAATGAATTTGAGGGGAGTTTCTGACTTGGCCATTTGAACTACTCTCTTCTATCATTTACAGCGATATGTTCTTTTGTTTTAAACGGAGCAGTTTTCGGCTTCCGTACAAGCTATTTGTACGGAAGCCGAAAACTGTCTGCTCCGTTTATTCTTATTTACTTTTAAAGGTCTTGAATAGTCTTTCTTTCTAGTGTCTAGTTACTATTTGGGCGTTCATCATGTTTACGGCTAGCGTGTTTGGATGATTTGTGACGCACTCTTTGTCCACTTTTGTTTTTTTTGGAGACTTCTGCTACTGTAGTATTGAAGGCGCGTTTGTTATAAGTCTAGTATTTTTTAATATCTTGTTTGATTTTATTTAAAAGCGATTTATGATTTCTTGGATATTATTTCATCAAAAAATAGTGATGTGATCAACAAGGATCATATTCCTCATCAAGAAATATTACGTGGCAAATCGAAAACGTGCCCACTTTCACGTTAACAAGCTTGGATTTCATAACTTACCTTAGCCTGTACATTCTCCAGATCAGTCTTGATAGCCTGAGCCTGGCTGATGAGTTGAGCATACTCTTCCTTGTAAGACGCGATCGACTTCTCGAGCTGAGCAATCAACTCGCTTACTTCGTTTCCAGCCGTCACGTTGCTTTGAGCGCGGTTCTCTAGAGCCTGGAGCTCGTTGCGCAGAGGCTCTACGCGTTTTAACATGTCTGCGTATTCGATCTGTAGGTATGAGTTAACAAAGTATAGTGTACATGAAAATAAGATGGATTTCATACTGAAGAAAAATAGTTCTCAATTGAGGCAAGAAGAAACGCCTTCGATACTATAATAAGTACATGAAAATGGATAGTTCTGTGGTAGCACTTTAAGATTGAAAGCACTTTTATGTCATCACACACGACGTGCGGTTGTTCGTATGAAGCTGGAATTAGTTCGTTAAACGCGATAGTTTGGAATTACAACGAATTTATTCATACAGGGAATAAACTTACCTGAGCGATAGCCCATTTGACCATAGGACCGCAAGCCATACTGGCGCGGTTCACTTTCTCGAAGTTGTAATCAGGGTTGCTTAGGTACCGAGTCCTCATTTTCTCGCGTACATCATCACTGGTATACACACACACATTTGTAATTAATATAAGAAGGAACGGTTTCATAAAATGGCAATATTTTTAACTTTATTACGTGCATCGTGCAATGTCAATGAACCAGACCATCTCAATGAATGACTTTTGACCTTGTACCAGAGAAATTTTGACTTGAATGTACGACACGGTATGCTTACCGTCGGTCAAATTCATGTGTTTGGTAAAACATTATTTATTTATTTATTTACCTTTTAAATATATAAGTAGTTTTTAAATACGAGAAGGATATCATATCAGTGATAACGGGGCTATTAAAGAGTCTATGGTGAAATTAAGACAAGGAAGATAAGAATTAGACAAGGATTTATACATGAATTTGACCCACAGTGTAATTTACACAGTAACCGCGTCCAACATGCACATCTTTTTACTCATGTACCTCATTTCAAATATAAAACAGGACGTCACTTACCCGCACAGCATACAAAGATTCTAGAGATAAACACATTGCCTTCCCCTGCTCGAAGGACACATTAGATAGCAAACAAAACAAAATAAACATAATATTAAACAGAAAATAAAACAAGCTATTTTCACCGTCGGTAGTGAGTTTCTTCGGCGGCGGTTGGACACGGACATTATTTATTGGCAAATACATTCATGCGTCCTGAATTTCGAGGTAATGTACGAGTATGGTGTATTGTATGGTGTATATCCTGAAGTGTAATTTTGCCTTTGGTCTTCTATCTTATTATAAGTTTTTAGTATTATTTGTGAAGTGTGTAATTAATAAAGTTATTGAGAATGGAACGGTTTTTTCAGTGATTAATTTCTACTTCTTGTATTAATTCGTTCTAATTGTCTAGGTGTTTCTATTAATCGTCTAAAATTGTCAACCTACCACCACATACGTACCAATTACCAATACATGCGCGTGCGTCTTAACATCAATAAAAATGCAGACAAACTGAACAAACCATGCGAAAAGCATGCAGCAAGCATCAAATTTAGCCTAACTTACGATGCAAATTGCACGCGATTTTTACTTTTATGATAGAAACGTTGAGAAATTATGAGTAAAAAAATCGTGTGAAACTAGCATTGGAATACTTCGTGATCCAAAGATCAAAATCCTTACATACCACCACCAAACAAAACAGAGGGACAAGTGGGAGGGGTGGAAAACAAGCGGCGGTGCTCACGTTATGTCCTCGGTGGAGAAATTGGACACGATGCTGTTGATGAAATTCTCTCGCATGATGACGGCTCGGATCGCCTTCCAGTCGGTGGCGTTCTCCCCAAGGAGGAGGCAGATGGACTCCAGAGCGACCTTCACGAGCGCCGGAGGATTGCCCATAGATCTTACTTCCACCAAATGTTGCTTCTTTATAGATTTCACCGCTGTTTTATAAACGGTTCAGCGATGTTCGTAGGTATTCGGCGCAGTTCGTAGGTATTCGTGGGTGTTCCAGCGCCATTGGTGCGTCGCGTCGCGTCCGTCACCAGCACGAAGCGAGAGCGAGAGAGTACAAAAAAGAGAGAAACAAAAAAGGCATTTAGCTGCTTTCTGTGAACCATGCGGCTGGCGTTATTATTTAACTTTGAAATTATACCGCTGCTACCAGCGCGGGGGCTAAGGAAACTGTTATAATTCTTATTTTTTCTCTTTGCTTTGATCAAAACAATTGATAACAATTTCCCACAGCCCCAGATCGCTGAAACGTAAATAAACAAAAGTTTTTTTTTTCTGAAAAGAAATGGTTAAGATACGTAATGTTAAAACAAATGTTAAATGATTCACGACGATGCTCAGCGGGGTTAGTCACGAGTATTCACTGTATATTAGTGTGCCTTACATTACATAGATGCCATTTTACATTACAGTGATCACAGCGTTACGTTTTCCTCTATATTAATAACAACAGTCACATAATGCAAGCGAGCTTAGCTTATTTACAACAACATATTTATCTATAAAATTCATTCATAACAATAAAGAAAAATGTATAAAGAATTGAATACATTTAAATGTTCTGTTTTGTGTCAAAACTTACAAAAATTATATCAAAATTTAATGCATAACATAACAATCAAAATAGGTAACAAAGTAGGTAATGTTTTTGCCAATAAATACGACTAGGGTATTAGAACTAAGGAACACTAATTGCTATCTAGGATGTTGATCTCTAGAACATACATGATATCAAAATCAAGTTTTTTTTTTGTTATATCTGTTGAGATAGTATGTCGTTTTGCACACGACGTTTTTACTTATTCAACGCGAAAACTTTTCCATAGAAAATACTGAAAGGAAAGAGTGCATAACATAGAATAATCAAATTCTTGCAACAGACACTTCTAGACACTACACTCTTCACCCGTAGCTGTCCACAGCTGTTTGGGTACACAACAAGATCTAAAAGAGTGAAAGCGACCATTAGTGCCATACAACAACAAAAAACTACGACATGCTATCTCACAGTGGGTATAATAGACAAAACTAACGTGATGTTCTCTGTCTCGAAGTTAACGATGGTTGATATAAAGTTGTCCTTCATGACGACGGAGCGGATGCCCTTCCAAGTGTCCCCTTTCTCCCCAAGGAGCGTGCAGATGGACTCGAGCGCCATTTTGACGACGGACGGCGGGTTGGCCATGGACCTCACTTCCACTAGCTGTTGCTTCTTGATCGAGCGCACCGCTGTTTTATGAGATTGTCTTCGAGTTTAATACTAAATGTCGTTATGGTCAGACGTTTTCAGACTTCACGATTCCTTTTTTGATTAAAGCAAGGTGACTCTCTATTCTATAACTTAGTGAAGTCTGAGTGAATGACTATAACCACGCTGCTATAAATAAATAATTGGTTTCTGAATTTTCTTCCAAGTACATATTACTGTTACATATAACTCATTCAGAAACCAACTCATTCAAAATTAAATCTTTATAAAACATATCGTAACAAAAATAAACGAGGCATCTTTCTTGTGACTGCAAAATTCAAATGTTATATCAAACTACTGACATGGAAGTTAATCAATAATGTCAGCAACAAACTATACTACACTAATACTTGCTTGAACAGTGACTAAACAAAGTAACGTCGTGGTATTCATTAACTGGACAAACACAAATAACATGTGGGTATGTATATCGTACCCGTTTTAGTTGAAAGAAGAATGAAGTTACTTTCAAACAGAAACTCGAGAAGTCGTGGTCATAAGTCGTGCGAGTAAGACGGTGAATATACTGAGTCTCGTGCCATCTTGCTTTCGCGTTTTATGACCGCGGCTGCCACGAACGGAGCAACGAACCTGGCCAGGTTGCCAGGTTCGTTGCTCCGTGTTGGAAATTAAAACCATTTTTTTCATTATTAGATAATTGTTTTATATCAAAACATTGATTTGATCTCGTGAAAAATCAAGTAGGGCCTTCTATTTTCATAGAATTAGGTAGAATATCAACTAAAACCGGTACACAAATCGATGAATACCACAGAGTCATGCGAGTACTGTAAAGAGTCAAACCATTTTGCGCCTCAATGACGGCGGGCTCCACTTGTGCGAGGTCGGCCATTACGTCGCGACGCTTCGCCTCTATCTCCTTCGTTTGTTTCTCTAGAGCGACCTAAATCACAGAGTAAATCGTTTTAATATTTATTTTTATTAAACATATCTAGATTGTTGTGTTGGTGGTCAAAGCCCCGTTTCCAATTCATGGGATACAAAATAGTACGGCATTGTTTCAGCAACATATTATTAGGGTCAAAAAAACAGAACCTTTATGTCGGTCGGGCTCACATCCAATTTTCTCCGAAACTACTGCATTCCGTTGCAATTTGGCACGAGTCCGACTCGCACTAGGCCCGTTTTTTTTAAATGCCGCTTAAAATTAGTATGCTGCTGGCAACATTTCATACAGTTGCAGTGTGAAGCATGTAGTTGCAGCAACACAAAATGATGTTGCTATATCAATATTGCGAAGCTTTTGGAAAACGATGGTTTTTTGAGTATTCAAAATCGGTTTTGAACATTCCATGCGATGGCGTTTTGTTTCGGCTTCAGTAGTATTCTTGTGTGTAGCCTGTAAATGAAAGAATGGTGATGAAATAAGTTTCTTACTTGAATTTCTTGACTCTCGACCTTCTTCTTCTCGGCTTCTTGTTGGTCTTTCACCATCTGACGAAGCTTAGCGTTGGCAGCTTCGTTCTTGTGTTGCAGTTCCTATAAAGAATTGTTGCAAGACATGATGACTAAAAAGTTTGAATAGTATTTTACTATTGTTCTTTATGGTATCTCATATCTTCATCTTCCATAACTGGATATTGCTGTTGGTTATAGAAGATATATTTGAATTTCATGACTTTTCAGTTTCTAGGTGGACTTTGAGAGCACTTTGCTTTCATGAAGATGTTGACATCTTAATTTCAATTTTTTATTGTTTTCTTGTGATGTGGATGAATTTGCTGATGCCCACGAAGTTGTTTTGCGTTTGTTCATAAATTATTATTTATTACGCGCGTTTGTATGTACTAAGTTATTTTATTAGTCTAGTTGTCTTTAGATTGTAGTTACACAGTGTTGTAAAGAAATGAAAAACCACAACCCAAAAAAATGGGAAAATTACTTTATCAAATCACACAAATTTTTAGAAAGAACATGTCATACCTGTGATTTAACAGCAAGACTCTTCTGCATCTCTTCAACCTGTTCTACTGTCTCGGCGATCTTGCCCAGACCGACATTCAAGTGAAGCTGTTGTTCCTCAAGGTCAGCGCGTTTCTCCGCGTAGAGTTTGACCATTTGTTGGATGAAGTCTAGGTAGTGTCTGTAAACAAAGGAAGAATATTGTAATTCAATTATTTTTGAATGGTTTATGACTTTGATTTGAAATTTTAGTAGTATATTCAACGTTACTTCAATAGTCAATCCATTAAAGTAGACAAAAAGGCTCAGTAGCTTTACCGCCGTATTTCTAGAATGCCTATAGATGTTTTATTGCCTGTGGGATCCCTGTGAATGCATTGGGTGTATGCGAAAGATCTCGATTAGGGATGTTCAATAATGATGCCACATAATTTTGAAAAGCTGCAAGGTGATAAGCAGATTTTCAATGCAAGATACTTATCATACAGACAAAACGACTGATCAAACAAAATAGTGCTAAATGAAACGGACCTAGGCGTAATAGCCATAGTACGGTTGGCTCTCTTCGCCAGACTAGCGTTGGCCCTGTGCAGCGTCTGGTGCACGTAGACGCAGGCGTTGACCACGGCGTGGCGGTGCGCCGGCCGCTCGCCCACCTCGCCGCACGCGCTCGGGAACCCGTCCGGCGGGGAGTACTCCGCCGAGTCCAGGTCCATGCGCTGGGTGAACTCTTTACCCACCTGCAATCAAACAAGTTCCGTATTAATATGTATATCAAGACAATTCAGGAATGTTCGGGTACTGTAAATTGGCTTCATCTGGTACGATATATTTAGAAAAGAAAATTAAATACAAAGGAATTATATTCGGTTTGCTTATGATATCATATTGATAAAATGAAATATTTCCAACCAAGACCGGTTGGAAATATTTCATTTTTTCAATATGATATCATAAGCATTTAGCAGTCTACTGCTGGCCCTCTCCCCAATGCTCCAATCACAAATTCAATCCACAACAACCCTCATCCAGTTACTAGCAGTCACCTTACTCGTAAGGTTACGCCACATGCCCAAGGAAGTGCAAACTTAAAGTGAGTCCTCACGACACCGACTTTTGTCTGCGCAGATTTTGTTGTAGGTCTGTGCAGACGCACTATTACCGATAGTTTATAAACCGATGCTGATTTGCAGTCTAAAATACTTCTACGTCTACGGTCTGCAAGGGATGAATTAGTCAGCCCATAGCTATGTATCGTTATTTCAGCCGGTAATAACCAAGTAGCAACTTTAGCCAGCACAAATCCTGGTGAGAAAATCAACATACTTGGAACAGAGCGCCATCGCTCCAGTCTCCGAACCAGTTGAGCACGCATCTGTTGAAGAGAGCGGGCGACGTGGCCGCGCGGTCCTTCAGGCCCTCCGACGAGGGGTTCATGGTGAACACCACGTGCAGGTTGCGCATCACTTGACCCGTGAACCTGGGGCGAAATAAAGGGTTTTTTTATAATACTGTATAATTTGCTGGGTGGTGAGTAATGTCTTGGATCAAGATCAATCCTGTAAAACTGCTTTTAACATTGAGGCTGTAAGGAAGAATTCAAGCAACACAAATATTGGTAGGTTTGAGATGCTTTTATTGGGTGAAATAATAAAGCTCACCATTTGTATAATTCATCGTTGGAATCCAACATCAAGCCTTCTCTCTGGGCGCCTTCTTTGCATTGAGTCATGAGAGCGGCAAATTCATCGCCTTCGAATAGACCAGGGACCTAAAATAAAAGTAAAACATGCTTGTTTAATGATTCAACTGCAGGATTCTTTCTAAATGCATTAATTAGTTATCCCATTTTAGAAGAAATTCGAGCTACGATAATCACGATTTCAGCCTGTATTTACCGAAAAAGTCATCAATCAGTATTTAGACTTACCTCTCCGTTAGCCAGCAGGGTGTTCATTCTCTCAAGGAAGCCGCTGTCGAGTACGTTGGACTCGTCCAGAATGAAGGCCACCTTCTCATCGCGACAACCAGCACGACGGAGCACTGAACGAAGGTCCTCGTCGAAGTCAGCGCCGGTGTATTTGTTGTGCACCTAAGATAAGATGGAGGGACTTATATAAAAATATAAATGTTCCGTTTTTCTAATTTTGGACGTTTGAAAAAAGGGTGATGTAAAATTAGGCCAGAAACAGACTTATAAGTCACATCATGGTTTATTTCATAACACAAACCAAGGTTATGAATCTGAGCAACAAACACGTTGGAGTGGCGTCGAGTCGGGAGTAACGTGTATGCTGCGGACATCAACAGTATTAGGGTTCAGAGAAGCGAGCTCCATAAATTATTCTGGTGAGATGCGAACTGATGCCAAAGTATTCAAAATTCTGGAGGAACATAAGCATTGTTTTTATTGGGGTGTTTTAGAAATACCATGTAACTTTTTGTTATTAATTGACCTCATGGCCATATTATATTTTGCTATAAATTACCTTGATTTGGAAGATGCTAAGACCATTCATCCAGGCGACGAAGCGACTGAGGGTAGTTTTACCCGCACCCGACACACCAATGAGCAGTAGATGTCCCTGAGGCTGTCTGAAGATACGATCGATACGCAGCACGTGGTCCAACACCTCGTCGAATAGTACCAGAGGCACGTCGAGTTCTTCTTCGTAGAATACCTAGGGAGATAAGGGGTGTTAGCAGTGATTTCTAGAATATTTGCATATGTTTTGGTAAAGAATAAAAGTTATTAGCGCGGGCTGCGCGGGCACGACGGAACGAAAATTTTGTGTTAACCTACTTATTGACAGTGGTAATGACTTCTAAGTCATGCAATTGAGACCCATTGTGAACGAGTTCAAAGGAAAACATTTTAAGGTTTATTAAAATACTTATTTTAACTGAAACATCTTCCAGAATAACAGCGAAACGGTTGAAAAGGATATCTAATCATTATGATGAGTGATTTTTAAAGTCTTCATTTGAACAAAAATATTAGAAGATAATTGTACAATACCTTGAGTCTAGCCTTGACGTACTCCCTCAATTGATCTCTAAGTACTGGCACATAGTCTTTGCTCAGCCAGTTACTATACAGAATAGGACGAGCCAATGCTTGTTCTCTATTAATACCTGAAATCATACGAACGCATAAAACGAATCCTACCTTAAATATAAGCGCATAAGACATTTCTTGTATTGGCCATTATAACAAGCTGGTTTAAAACTATTCCAATAATTCAACTTTCCTGTAAAGACATAAGGTGCAATCGGCAGTGATAACTTACCTGGGAAGAACATCATAGCGACATTGTCGATGTTCTCGTCGGTCCATTGTCTTTCTGATTCGTCAACCAATCGGTCTTGGAATAGACGGAGCGCTTCGTGCGCCCATAATCTTACTAGGCCTTCGACGTTCAGGTTATCCAGAGGCCTATGAAAAGGAAAAAATATTGTATGAAAAATACTAGAGTGCGATTTAAACTCGAAGCATAGTTTTAGATTTCCTTTAGCTCAAAATAGAGCATATAATTTTTTTTTGCAGAAATGTTGTTTAGTAGACAATTCGCTAAAGTCCTACTCGCCCGTTCTATGAACACGAATACTACGACCAAATCTTGGTATTTGGAGAATAAATATCTGTAAAAGAAAGTGTCTTCAAAAGCACAGTACCTTATAGCCTCGCATATACCGCGCACCCATCTGGTCATCTCACGGGGTGAGTACACGTAGTGCGGCTGCATGTCTTGCGTGAACCTCTCCTGCGAGGCGAGGTACAGCTTCACCATCGCTTGGGTTAGAGGCTCTGCGTAGCCACGGAGAGCTGGTTGCATGCGGAGCATTGCACGGGTGAAGGTTCCGTAGATCTGTAGGGCAGATATGTGTGAGATTGTGGTGGAAAATATGGTTTTTTTTTTTAAATCTGGATAGGCTTGCTATCCAGAGATTAACATCGACGTCGAGATAAGAGGAAGAAAATATAGGTACTCATTTAATGTTATGAATACAGTGGAGACTAGTTGTTGGGTCGTAAGTCATTCGATTAATCGAAAATCCAGATAATTAAATGAATGAAGAAAAGCGATTTTTGTATTACCTGTCAACCTTAGACACATAACCGATTTCACCCGTGTATGGTTTTTTTTGAAACTACAAAGGTTGCGGTTAACAATCCAGATTATCGCAAATCCGTATAACAGAAGTCCGGATAATTGAGTCTCTACTGTTTTGATGATACCTTGGAACATGTTGTCTAAATCCACACTGATGCCTATGTAGTATCTCTTCCCTGTTTTACCAGTTCGTTTCAGACAAAAAAAAAATTAAAAGTATTATTTTTACCTGTTCGAGAGACGTTTCTCCAGGGTAGTCAACGTAAATGACGGGAACATGACGCAACAGGCGATGTGACAGCGGCTTACGTCCCGGGTCGGTGGGCGGGTTACAGGCTCCAACGAACTGGATGCGCTCCAGGTGTACCCATGAGTGGTCTGTATTGGGAAGGTGGATCTTAGAATATTAACCAAGTTATTTAAAAGAAGTAGAAGGATATAAATACTATAGAACATGAGCGTTCCTTCACACGAATTCTATTGAAAGTGAAAGTGAGAGGTATCAATTTCACCATTTTATTCATGGGAAATTGAAGTCTTAACAAGTATTAAAGGCGCTTAGTCAATGATACTACTTTACAATGGGCATGAGGTTGCCAGAACCTATTACACATTAGAAAAATAGCGTTACACATCGTAAATATTCTAACAAGAAAGATGTGTCAACTTACCACTAGCCCTGTAGAAGCCCTTGTGTTCGAGTAGCTGTCTCAAGAAAGAGATGACACGCTGAGTGCCGTATTGATCCATATCCGGCAAGTTGATTTCATCGCAGAATAGTACCAACCATTTGCCGAGCTACAACAAAACCAAACATCATTTAATTGAAACCTCTCTCAACATAGCTCATGACAAAAAGGCAAACAGATTGCCTCATTACGACTGTCACAATAAGTTAGACAGTTGAAAACGGACTTTATTGTAGGTGCACAAGATAGAATTTGAAATGACATACATTCAATAGGCAAAATAAAAGACTGAAGAATAAAATCATAAAATACAAGTTTATTTATTCACCTGTACTGGAGCCAATACAACTCCATTAGGAGTCTTCCTGTACTCGCAGTAGTGGTCGAACGTTTTCAGCAGTAGTTCAGGAGTGGTGGCAGACGAGAAGTTAAGGCCGACCACCTCCATGTCGGGCAGAGCTCGGAGCGCGGAGAATAGTGTCATTGTCTTACCGGAACCGGGCGGGCCGCAGAGCACTGGTGGGAGAGTGAAAATTCAATTTTGGAATTCAGTGAAAGTTTATGGATGAGACCACATTTTTTAAGTGCGCGGCTAGGTCTTCTGATCTCTATTAATTTTACAAGCGTTGCCAATTAGCGCTTAAGGTGGATGTTCTGGCAGTCCGTCAATACATTTTTGGATTGCGTTATACGCTAAACACAGACACACTTTGTTTAAAACTAATAATTTTATCACTTTCTGGCAAAATTTGACACTTCTTTAGTAGTGTAAGTGACTTTAGACAAGCAAACCACGCTACGGTTTTGCGGTTTTGGCACACTAGATGGCGTGCAGACGATATTATAATTCTAATAAATCAATACAAAAATTTGTTCTCTTCTATTGCATACAGTTATACATTTATTCCAGATTAATTCGCAATTATCTACTAAATTATTTTTACGGTCAGAGTTTAACATTAGCTTGGAGGCCGACACGTGTAGGAAATGGTAAGATTGTTCAATACAGTAAAAACTCAGTAAAAATACTTACCTAAAGGCTTATGCTCCGCCAGCCAGGTATACAGCAGTGCTTCATGACGCACCGTATCAAGAGTAGGCACAACCACATCCGGCGCGGCCACCTTATGCGTCTCCACTTCAATCTGAGGCACCTTCGCCGACCATGGCACCCATTCGCCGGTTATACACACCTAGGAAAATTTTATGTTGAGTTATCTCTAACATAAATAAGAATTATGGACACCTGTCTTTATTATAATCCTGTCCTATATACGAATATAGTTGCTCGTTAACCTTTTGACCGCCACGGTCGGCTATCAAATGAAAAAGTGCCCAACCCGCATGCGTTTATGCTCTGGCGTTCAAAAGGATGTTGAATATCTCGAGAAGGATTAGGGCAAGTCTTGTAGCACAATTCTTAAAGGAATTTTCATAATTCAGGCAGTTTCGAAAACAAACACCGTAGACAAAAACTGATTTAAAGTCACACAGTTACTTACTTCAAAGTCGATAATGTGTTGGTTTGCGCCACAGTTAGGCAGCTGCATAGTGCTAGCGGATCGGATGAAGTCGCCGAGCTCATTGCGATCCTGAAACAAGACAAAATATTGCAACATATTCACTAGATAGTAGAGTACATTCGCTAGATTATAAAAGTGAAATGAAGCATCAATTCTACAGCTCATGATATCGGTCGAGCCCATTTCGTATACTTTATACTTAAATTAGTTTTTTTTGTTCATATTTTTTTTTTCTTTTCCATTTTGTATCTTAAACTGTAACATTTAACATACAAAAACGCATTTTCGGTTAAATGGCGCTTACTATAAATCGGCGGGATGGGCTCGATATATCAATACATACTTTATAAGAGGAGCAGTTCTTACCTTGAGTTTAGCATCACCAGCAAATGACCACAGTAACGAGTATACAAGCCATTTGGGCACGTAAGCTTCTAGTTGTTCGTTAGTGATCGGGAAGTCGGGGTGTTGACGGTTGTAACCAAGGATGTTCCTAAATATTCAAAAAGTTTGTTGTAAAAACTGTTTATTCGCAATAATCATGTTTAAAAACAAACAAATTGTGACTTTTGACGCTTTAATTTTCCTAACTTTTAGGCTATGTACTCTACTACGCCAGCATTATAGCTGTTATTGCAATGCAACAGTATTGTTTCTGAATATTGAACACCACATCCCAAAAAGTTCTACGTTAAAAGCATAATTTGTTTCGATATCGTCAGTCAGCTAAATTTTATTGGTGTTTGTTCATAAAGTTATTTTCTGGTCTTCACTTACCTAACACCGCGGTTAAGCATAGAATGCAGCGATGAAAGCGCTCTATGGCGCGTAAAGTCCATGATATGGTCGAGACTGACGGCGCGCTCGAGGCACTTCACTACCAAGCCATCTCCGAAGAACAGGGGCTGAAGGATCGACGCCACGTCGCGTTGAGTCTGTAGGAAATTATATAAAATCAGTAAAAATAACTTACTTGTCGCGAGTAATGCAGCATGTGTTAGAAAGGCATTCTTTTTAGGGTAGGGGATGCCAGGAACAGTGTTGCAACTGCATTTGGCTGTTCATTGATGGGGAGGTGAACATTCATAACTCATGTACATTAATAATAAGCTGTTGAGTTTCCAAATAAATAATTAATAGGTATATCAAACATAAAGGTTATTACCAAAATAAAAAAAGAGAAAATATTACACAATTCTATGTTCTGAACGAAAACTATTTCTTTAAGTGGTTCAATTTTTATTGCATGCTAGAACAGTCCGAATGCTACTTTTCTTCGAAACTTGAATTAACTTACTTGTAAAGCAGGAGACAAGATGTTTTCTGTAGCGTTTTGATCGCCACCACCTGAAGGAGCCGCCATAACGATGCTGAACGAGTCTTCTTCCCCATCTTCAAGCGGGATGTTCCTCAATCTAAAATTCAATCATTCATGATATTATTGCGACGCGTCAGATTTGATTCATAAATGTTCCAATAAATTATTGCTGTGGTGCGTTACCTCATCAGATAGTTTTCGAAGATCATTTCGGTAGTGAGGACATCCTGTGAGAACCAGACCATACCGCAGCGGGAGACGGTGGCGAGGGTAGCGTATTTCAGATCTTGTACCTAAAGACAACAAGCTCATTGTTATATAGTGTTACACTTTCAGTTTCTATAATTTCATTTTCAGGTAGCAAAGTCCGGGTTTGATGCTTTAAAAAAGAAGCAGTAAAAATCTTAGTAAATCCGTTCAAATTCTGATTTTTCATTGATTTTGATTAAATTCGCAATGTGCGTTCTCTGATTCATTTTTGTAGCCCGTTCAGTGGATTCATCATCCACAGCCCGTCTTCGCCCCCTGCCGAGCATAGGCCTCTATTTTCTTGAGCCTGATCCTGAAAGTATAAAAAAATCTGTCACACTTACCTCAAACATAACTCGAACATTAGGAGGCAGCGACAGACGCTCTCCGTTAGGCAAAGTGAGCAGCTTGTTGTCATCAAGCACTGAGTTCAAGTTCTCAACCCATTCGGGGTCCACGTCACCATCGAATATGATCCATTGACGCTTGTTGATCTCGCCACGGACGTTGTCGATGATTTTCCTTTTTAATTATAAAAAATACAGAATTTAATGATATAATAGATACTTCCATAGAATATATTTTATTGCACACCCAAAATATTTACACAGCTTTTATTAAACACTTTCTCAAGTCTTTACAAAATTCAAAATCATAACATTGCACACACATACATACTATGTATTTACTATTAGTTCTAAAGACGAAAAATAATCTGATCAGTTTAACTTAATATTTCATACCTGAGAATATGTGTGAAGAGACCATCGGTCCATTCACGAGTGTTGGGATCCAGTACACCATACAGAGTTTCCTTGGACATCGCCTTCGGGTCGATGACATGAGCCACACCTTCCACGCCTTCGAATCTGTACAAAACAAAAATCGAAGAACATTAAGATAGAACTTGTTTTACCCAGTTCGGCATTTGTTTCATCTCTCATAATCTGCCTAGCCTTTTCCCGATAACATTGGGGTCAGCTTAAAAGTCAAACCGGATTCAACTAAATACCAGTATTTTACGTGGAGCGGCTGCCTGCCAGACCTCCACCACACATTAGATGGGTTACAGCCTAAAATCTGACACCAGTCTTGCCAAGAAGGCAAGACTGGTGTCAGATTTTCTGACGACTGCCAAAGATCTACAAATTACAGCCGGGACCAACGGCTTCACGGGCTTTCCGAGGCACCATGGCTTCAGGTTGCTTAACCTGAAGATCGACCCGTGCGGCTGTTAATACTAAGCCACGCCATCTTTTTTTATCTCCAAATGATATTTATGTCGTCATACATAAATTTAAACTAAATGTCGGTGTTTCCTGGCTGACTCCACAGAGAAGAAACACCGTGGTCAGATCATGTGAACATGTCGATATTTGAAGATATGTTTCAAGTAAAGTACCATAGATATGAGAGATTAAGAAGAGACATTTAACTTTAGTATCATTGCGGAAGACCCAGGCGAAGATCGCGGGACGAGCTTGACGCCTATCGACAGGATTGGTTCACTCAGAAAGGGAGATCTTTGTCCTGCAGTGGGATACAACAGATTAAAATAAATAAATCATAAAAAAGTACGAATGTTACCTCTCTAAAGCCTTTAGTAGTACGCGCCAAGCAGTAGACTTGCCACTTCCAGACGGCCCAACCATCATGAGACCATGATTCAACTTGCAGATTTGGTACAATTGAAGGACCTGTACACATTTATAAAAATCAGCTTTATGTTGGAGCACTAGGACTCATTATCCTCTGTATGACTTGGATAATGAATCGTATTTGTGTCGATTTTAGCACAAAATAAAGAAATTGAATAAAACAGGACATTTAAAGTTATTTTTACACATGACAATCGACGAACTAAAGGAGAAACATTAGACTAAGTAGGAAGCTAAAGAGAGATATTGCGATACAAAATAAGGGGTATATCGAAGTAAAGCCCAAAGTTGCTTGTTGCTCTAGAACTTATTTAGAGCTTCTGAGTATTTGAACAGTGAGTGGCAATGAGTGTTTTAAGACAAAATAAAGGCGAGTACGCAATCAAGACAGACATGTTTATTGGTCAATATTATTCAGATACATCAATATGCGTACACGGCTTTATATCCCAGCAATATTCAACCTTCAACTGGGACCGGGTCTTATATTATGCAGTTACCTGACATGACTGTTGCGAAATACTTCTAGTATTAAACGTAACCCTAAAAGGTTTAAATTTGGATCAATATAGAAGTTGAAAGACTTTCATAAAAATAGCCTAAAGCTGGCCCAGGTTGAGTTTTGCTGCTCTATTGATAAGAGAATAACAACAAAATACTAGTCATAGCGGAACTGCAAAGTAGGAACAACTAAGAAAATATCCAGAAAGTGACATGTTCGACCAGGTGTAGTGGTGTGTAAGCTTAGAATGAAGTACAAGTCGTCATATGTGAGTGGTTGCTGGAAAACCACGGATTTGGTAACCAATGGAGTACTAATGTGCCTCACGTCGACGTCTGTAATGTCGCATTGCTCCGGGTGTGTTGGTGTGAATGATGGTTTGTGATAATTAATTCCCATTAGCGCATTTCTTGATGATATGGGGCCATTTTTAAAGTGTTTGCAAAAGATAGTTACATTATTTCACGTTTCCTCGCTGACAGATAGGTATGTTTTATGTAACGTCAAACCGTCAGGATCAAGGACTTTAATAAACGTTAGTGTTCCATTAGCTACTAACTCCGTGCAAATATTAATCACACTCATGAACAACAATTTAAAGACACAGAGAGCACACCCACACCGACGGGTCACTGACCTTCTCGATCCACGTGCTGTGCTGCGCGCGCGACGATGCACTGCGCCTCTACGTGCCGTTAGCGGGTTAGCATGGAAACGCATATGCATTCACACTCACGTACTACCGTATTATGGTAGAATAATAGGTAATATGGGTATGGGAAGGCTGCTTTTTACTTACACCGATATTTAAAAATATAAAAAACGTGACTTTTGCCCAGAAGTAGGAAAACAAAGGCTAAATTAAAGAGACAAGTGATCTCTATTTAGGTTTTCATAAAAAGCAGCCTCAATGTAAATAAAATGGATAAAAGCAAAATGTTAAATTTTTATGAATTATTGTCGCATGAAATATATTAATCAATAAATAATTATTATAAATATTTCTTATATATTAAATCTTGACACACCATCACCTTCTCGGTTAAGATGATTTCTATGTATATTAATTATGGATGTTGTTATATGTTGTATAATAAATCAAACGATGTGCATATACAATGGACCTGGTGTTGAAACAAATTGACTGTGCAGTCAATGAAATGAATGTTATCAGTTAATTCCTTGACCAGTTAATTATTGGGCTTATTCACCGGTTATTTTTATTTTTAGCGTTAGTAGTAGTAAATTAAAGTACCTTGTCCATCCAGGTGGAGCCTTGTTCGTCACCTTCACCACAAACCAAGAATTCTTCAGCGCATACAGCACGAATTTCGTTTTTCAATCCTGTTGGAAAAGTATTAGTTTGTACTTTCATATACTCATTTTAAAGGCATAAGGAACACAACATTGGACTCCAAACCAAAGTCATGGACGGTAACCAAGCCGCTATGCTTAAGTGGGATAGGGTCAGACATGTCTGCCGCATGTCAGACGAGAAATGGTCAAAAAGAACCACCGAGTGTGTCCCATTAAATGCCAAAAGCCTTCGCGGCAGACCAAGGCAAAGATGGCAGAACGAGCTCGACTCCTACCGAAAGGACTGATCCGATATAGCAAAGGACAGAGTTGTGTGGAAAAAAGAGAGGGACGCCTTTGCCCAGCAGTGGGACCAAATAAAAAAGTGTGACTTATCAAACTCCCTTTCATTATATGTATGTAATCTATGTATCTAAAAAAATGTGTGTCGTGAAAAAAAGAAAAAGCTTCGATATTAGTATCGACGCATTGTAGCATAAGCTTTGTTGATAGTGAATTAGTCATCTTCATCATCCTGTCCCTATCAAAATTTATTTGCTGGAGCTTTTAGTTTCCCCTTATTTTCCGCCAGTCATCGTCACGTCGCCCATCAAACTATCCATAATTTCCATCCTCTTATGGATTGTGCAATCATTTAGCACCATCAAAAAAGTTCATAGTGTTTTCTTAAAAACTTACCAGTCATCTCGGCCCTGGTATACCCAACATTAGGGAACACATCGTTCAGCAACGAGAACAAAAGTGGAATATCTTCAGCCACCAGCTTAGGCACCATAGTCTCACACACTGATTGAATCAGGATATCTTGTTCGGGAAGCGACTCGGCGATTGACGCCTCATCGGGGACTTCTGTACTGCGTTCGATTAGGTTCTCCTATAATACAAAAAGTAATGTTAAGTTTTTGAAACTCTATTGAGCAGAGTTTCCCAACAGTTTTTGATGAGAGATTAAAAAGACTCGACACAGACCCCTTGAAACAAAAAAAACTGAATGGTATATATTTGAATTTAGACGACGAACTACAACACATTTTCAATCATAATCTGATGAATTTTGAAGGAAATTTATATTATTTAGTGATTTAAATATTCGTCTGGTAAACAACAATAATGCAATGCATGTTGTTGGACTGGCAAAATTATTGTGTGTATAATAACGGGGTATTATACACACAATAATTTTTCGCATTCAGACCCCAGGTTGGGAAACCCTGAAGCGATAAGGCAGTTGGTAGTTTTTTTTAAAGCATATGAATATAATACTTATATGTTTCGAAAGAAGGTAGAGATAAAATATCGAGACACACAACAGTGAAATAGGGCAGTTGACTACTTTTAAACTTACGAAGGAGTTTACTTTCAATTCACAAAAAGCTGTAGGAAGCATTCGATAGGTATAAATAACATATAAAAATTATTAAGTAGATACTTTTTCTAGCATTTTTCATGCGAAACGGACATTTTACACAGTAAGTTTTTGAGATGGAACTGCACGGCCATATTTGAAACATTATATACATTCTTTTGTAAAAGATCCGACATCAATTTGCAGATAAATAATATTTCATTTAAATTAAATAATAATCCCTTTTTCCCTACAGTTCCATCTAAATAACTTATCTTTTTGAGCGCTTGACTGACTTGTATTAGCAGTCTCTGTTAGAAATACGATTATTAAAAAAACTGTAAGTAGAAGATCTTTTCTTTAAAAAAAGTCAACTACCGTATTGTTTGGTTTCTTTAGCTTACCATATTCTGAAAAGATTTTTCAAGTTTCTGTTGTTCCGAGCATAAACATACAAAACATGTTACAATTTTATTTCATAATAATCGGAATCCATCCCCAATTTCAGTTTCAAATACACGGTTTCATACTTTCACTGTCGATGCAGTATCTGTCTAAGTAGCCAAGCGTGTGATGCTGTGACAAGACAGTCGCGTCAAGTTTTTTTAGAGAATAGATAGTATTTTTCGACACAATAAGACCTTAGCCTTCACTGGTACCTGGTAGCGATGTGTGTAGATACAATATACTATATATACCCAAAAATAGTTACACAACTGTTTTCCATAAACTAAATTCTGTGGGTAAGTGGCAGTTTGAATACAATATATTCAAACTCATTCACCCAAAAGGGTAAAAAAATCAAGTAAGCTGTGCATATGAATGAGTTTTACGCCTCAACTCGCAACCTGCACTTTATACACACACAGTAAACCCAGCATATGAAAAGTAATAAAATATCTTGTCTCAGTAATGCACGCTGGCTACCCAGATTATCTAGCCATGAGAGAATGATGCCATGATGCTAAATCATTAAAGCGGTGCATACCTTGATCTTTTGGATACGGTCACGTTTGACGTTACCGGCAGATACGAGCACCGACTTGAGCGCTCGCAGTCCGAAGTCGTAATGTGATTGGTTGGACAGCTGCTCGTCGCATAGCCTGTAAGATGGAAAAATGGTGATTTCGTAATGCTTTCAAGTAATGGAGCCTAAGCTAGGGGGTCATCTAGTGCAAAAGTATCTAGGTTATAATGAGTGCCATTACTTGAAGAATAGACGCGCGTCTACGATGTTTACCAAAAGCAGATACTATATAGGAACTATTTTAACTGCTGGATTGCTCCATATTATACTTGGTAATGTCTTAATTAATATCGAATGTTGTGAGAGAACAGAGAATATTTTAAGTGACCTCCAAACTGAATGTGAAGTAATACTCGACGACCTAACAGAAATAAAATAGACAGAGTCAAACTACATAAAACAAAAGAACAATTAATTTCGAAAGCCGATCAGAAGTCTCATATACTTACTTGAAGAATGGCACGATCTTGCAGGCCAGTTTCTCAGCAGTCCTGAAACCTTGACTGAACAGCATCACCTCGGCAATCAGCTGCCTATCCGGCGTGGTCATGGCCAAGCTTCGGAATAGCTTCTTCAAGTTGTCAGGCAAGTTGGAACGACCCGCGTATCCAGGGTTCATTGTTATGAAGATCGCCATGTCTTGACTTACGCGGACTTGTTTGCCGACTAACTCCACCGTTATGGACTTGGCTGGAAAAAATTGTAACGTGTTAAAAAAGAAAGAATGATTGAAATTGTTCCTATAATATTCGAACATGGATCGTATCAGCTTGTCATTAATCGTAGTTTGAAATTTATTTACCAGTATTGTCTCCTTCCTGGTGACTCTTGAGGGCCTCTTGAATGGTCTGTACTTGCTGTGACACGGCAGACAACATTCTCTCTTCCAATCGATTGAACTCGTCGAAGCAACCCCAGGCACCAACCTATGATTCGTTGTGAGTGTGTTATATCAAAACAAAAGAGTTATCCGAAAAAAACTTTATAACAACAGAGTTAAAGTCTTATTTACCTGACAAAGACCGACGAAGATACGGCCCATAGCTTGGAAATCAAAGGTTTCGTCGCAGTTGAACACCAAGACGAAACGACCGAGCTGGTTTCCGAGAGCTTTCACCGACTCAGTCTTACCAGTACCGGCGGGACCTAAAAATGTACAATTCACTTATAAAATACTCAGTTAAGTTAATGGATTTAACTAAACTAACATTTCGATTATTTTAAATGCGTGTGATGTTCACACATGCATTTAAAATTAGAGCTCGTTTTCTTGGCGGTTAGAGACGGCATTACTCATAATGTTCGTACTCGTGTAATTTGCGCTGAGTACAAGTATCAGCTGTCACATGCATGGTCGACGGTGACATTCATAACTCGTTTGGTTTTTATGAAAAGTAATGGCATTATCGTCTCACGTTTCTGCACTGTGAACTGCTAAAAAGGGATAGGGAAAATCTTCTTGTATAGTTCCAAACCTCTCACACACCGAAACAAGGATATCTCCAACACGGCATAACACTTCTACTAGACAATTTATGTACTTTGACAGGATTTTAAAACTTACCAAAAGGTGATCCTCCAAGCCTGGCTTCCAAAGCCTGCGTCATGGTAAGGTAACAGCGATCCGTCAGAGGCGTCTGTACCAGGCGGTCTTGCACACCGAGGTATTCGAAACCGTATAAGAACTTGGCGTTAGCCATATGAATGGTTAGCTGTTGTAATACCTGAAGAAGAAAAACAAGATACTTTAGAACTTCGTTTGTTTTACTTTAATAGGAACTTTTTATAATTAATCTTCATAAAATATTATAATAACAATAACTCAGGGGTTCACATTTAATTATCGTCAGACACGTTGTAAGCCCTGTGTCATAAGATATTTTATAAGATCTATACACGTGCAATTAGACTTTACGCTATATAGCCGTCTGCTTATGAGAGTAGTTAGAAAAACAATTCACAAAATGAAATGGGTGTCACTTACAATGTTTTAAATATTACTTACGTCATTATTCCTAGGGTCGAAGTAGAATCGCATCTCGCAAAGCCACTCGAACGAGCGCGGACTGTTGACGTCAGACGCGATCAGGCGACGAGTCACCGTACGCTTGTGGACGAACTCGTTGATCTAAATCGAAAAGAATTACCAAATATTATTATTTTTAAAATAAATAATTAGACTGTAGTAATCTTCATGTGAAGGCTGTATTCAGCAGTAGATGTATTTCAGCGGAAATTATGTTATTCAACTTCGCTGAACATACTGACATGTCACCGATGTCGCAATAACAGATATAGTTGCCAAAACAATTTAGCTTAGTGCTTATCTTCAGGTCTTAATTTTTATGGCCAAATTCATTTGTAAAGGATTGGTCCAAGACAGTTAAAACAAGCTATTTTCCATTAGCTTCTAATAAAAAATAGTAAATTCAAATAAAAAGAATAACAATGAGGACTAAATCCAAAGTTAGTGAGGACTCACCAAATGCTCGAGCTTCCTCCTCCTCAGCGGCGGTTGTTCTTGGAGCACGGAGTCAGCTAGGATGTTCAACATGTTCTCAACATGAGCCAGCACTCTCTTCAGACCTTCTCCACCACCGCTTGCTAAGGCCGCATCCACGTCTTCTGACCAGAGGATCTGAGCGGCCAGCACTACAATTTGTGCCTGTGAACAAAGATAAGGTGTAAGAATATTTATCTGTCAAATATAGGTAGTTGAAGCCTTGATTATAATAGTACAAATTATATTTATTAGACCCTGTTATGTTTTAAATAATCCACGTTGTGAGGCTCTTGGAAAATACAGAGTTTTAAGCCTCTAAGATGATGCCTTTGTTCTGCAGTCTGTGGCTAAGTCTAGCTTTAGCCGCAACTACAAACCAACTAAAATCAACAGCTAACAATTCAGCATTTTTAAAAGTAGATTCGAAATATATAGCTACATTCAACTTACGAATATAGACAAACTTTTCGAACGTAATTAAACACATGAATATCGGATTTGCTGGCTTAGAATAATCAAGTTAGCTCAATATTAGTGTTGGATAACTCACCTGATATTTATCACACCAGTCAATAAACTTCTGAGGGTCGACATTGCCGTCCTTGAACTGCTTGACGTCGCCAACCGCGTCCTTGAGGCGGCACGCTAACGTCACGCGCATCTCACGCTCAACCATTGACAGCCACGAGTTGATCTTAGGATTCTCGATAGTTGATACGGGTGATGTGAAGTAGACCTAGAATAGGAAATGTCGAGCAAGTGTTGCTATAGACTAACAAGCTTATCCATAAAATAAATTTACTCGTGATTACTGATTTTAATAAAGAGAAAATTTTAATAAAGTATCTGTAGATACTTTATTAAAATTTTCTATTAAGAATTTGAATTTAGAATCTGCTATCCGTAAATAGGGCTGTAAAGTGTTAGTACAAATGTTGCTTCTGGTAAAACAATGGATCAACTCTGCAGTTATCAATGATGCATGAACATTTACTTTGACGAAGTGCTATTTAAGTACAGTGAAATTAGAAGTGCCTTTTTTACAGTCAAATTAATAGTACTGTTGCCGTTATGCTCAAATTTTATAAGACACAGCTTGTCTCTAATTGTCCGCGTCGCGTCGTTTATGCGCTTACGACGAAGTGCAAACATCAAATCTGTTTCCTGGCAGGATCAATACATCAAAGTCCACACAGGTAGAGAAGGGGACGCCTTGACTAGAGACTTTTGTTTCTTACCTCTTCACCCTCTCTTGAAGCAATACCATTGATGACAGTGTTGTCCTCATTGAGAATGATGGCGGCGACACCAGCGAACATCTTCTTGAAGTGCTTTTGCAGACGTGCGATGTTCTTGCTGTTACCGATGATCTCGAGCAGGTCCTCGTCTCCCACGAAGTAGAATCTAATATAAAGTTGATGATTAATTATTGTGTTCTGATAACCATTTTTGAAATTTGTTGTTATAGCGGGAATAGAAATACACACTCTGTGAAAATTTCAACTGTCTACCTATTATGGTTTTTGAGATACAGCCCACTGACGACAGACGCGCGAGCGTGCTTCATTTTCGACCACATCATCACTTACCATCAGGTGAGGCAGTGGTCACACTTTAACGCGTGCCAAACAAAAGTAAAGAAAAAAGACGGAGGGACGAACGCACAGACAGCAGAGGCTTAGTAATAGGGTTCCCGTTAGTTACCCTTTGGGTATGGAACCCTAATAAAAAGGCATCCTGCTACTCATATTCAACTCCCTTCGCTCATGACAATACCCTTGTAGCCTGTGGGACATCAGGACAATTTGGGTCTCTCAAGCCAAGTTTTCACGGGAAATAACAAGTAGACAGCGAAGGATAGCACAAGTGAAACTAAATAAAATCAAAACTGGGCGTATTTATTTATACGCCTCGAAGATGTTGGATAACCGCGACACTTTAAGCGCACTTGGAACTTTGATATACCTATATAAAATTTTATTTCCTTTTCTATGTGATAAAACCGATTTTAAGAACAACAGGCATTGAAACAGACAACAACATATAAAAAAAAAAATTACTTACCTTGGGAAGCTGCTTCGCTCCCTCTCCAGATATTCACCGAGCGCCTTCTGTATCTTGCCCAGCAAGTCGGCGAGACGCTCCAGGGAACGCTGCACTCCTGGGATGTTGAGCACATCCATCACCATCGGAGACTTGCTCACTTTCTTCATCAGGCCCAAGAATTCAGAGCTATAGGAACATGAATGGGACTAATATTAGTGAATGAAGGTTTTTCAGCAATACCGCTTTTAATTTTAAGGGTATCTTAGCGTTTAACATTTTACAGACGTTTGTTTTTTATTTAACAAAAGCTCTATCAGTAACGTTCCTTCATCTGAGTCCATATTAAAATATATCACTAACAGACCAACCGCTCTGCAGTCCGAGTTCGAGACGTAGCAAGAGGCACAGTAAAAGTGAGGCAGTACTCCAACACGAAACGTCTAAATTGAAAGAGCCCTAAACGGGAACGAGAAATTCCTACGGAAACGGGAAGAAACGGGATATGCGCGTATGAAGTCGCTGGCAAAAGCTAGTGTTTAGATAAACGATTTTAGACATTTCAGGTGGGTTCAAAATACTATATGTATTTTCTTCATTTTGTCTCTTACCTGATACTCTGGAACCGGCTAGTTTCAACAGGCAGTAAGGTCTTGATATCAGCAGAGCCGCTGAAGATGCCCTCCAAGTACACCCATCGACGTTGCACGTCAATCCAGACGTCGAATAGAGCGTTGATACGGTTCAGTTTCTCTTCCCAGGTTAGAGCTTCCTCTTCGAATACCTTTGAAAGTAGGGAGAAAAAATTATATTTTGGCAAAAAAAAAATGTAGTAGGACCTATTTCGATCGTGAATTTTTACCAAATAGTTCAGCAGAATTTTTTGAACTTTAATTTTAGGTAAATATCTAAGCTATATTATGTTCTTTTACCTTGTAGTAAGGCGAAAGCTTCATAGCAGCGACGCTGTTGATGTGCTCCTTCACTTTGTTGAACAGATCGTCCCAGCCGCGGATGATCTTGCATTTGTTCTGGTAGTTGATCAAGTCCAGTTCATAGCTCTGCCATGACTCGCGCACCTATGAATAAGAAATGATACGAGTTTTAGTCAGAAATGACGTTGTCGTCTGTGTTAACTGAAAAAAAATTAAATCAATTGATTTTATCAGCTTAATTTGATGTTGTTCAGTTATACATTTTTGGTGCATTGTTTGAGAATATGATGGTGCTCAATCGTCGACCACTTCGTCGCTTTCCATAAGGTGAGATTATGGTCAAACGCGAGACTATTTATTAATTAATTTATTATATTCTTTATTGTACACCGAAAGTAAAACAAAAAGGGTAACTTAAAACTAAAACAAACTATCTATCTCTACTAATAATAAAGCTGAAGAGTTTGTTTGCTTGAACGCGCTAATCTCTGGAACTAACAGTCGGATATGTAAAATTCTTTTTGAATATGATAGTCACATTCATGAGCGGGAACAGCGGGATACGCACGAAGTCGCGGGCGAAGTCCTAATCAATAATAAAAATAATAAAACGGGAGCTCGAAGAATGTTGAAACGAGTCTCCAAAGCCATCCTGTTTCGTTCAACTCACTTGTTTCAAGAACTCTTCGAGTGCCATTTCTCCCTGCGCGACGGACACCACGTCCTTGACCGTGTGTTCGTTGTGCAGAAGATCGGCGTCCCACACTTGTCCTAGAGTGAGCTCAGATAGAGACCAGTCCACTTTGAGTGCGCGGCACAGTTGGCGCCAATGGCGCTCCTTCAGAGCGTCGGATTTCAGCTCTACTATCAACATGTTGACCTGGGGAATGGATGAAATTAGTATATTTTTTCAAGATCATATTATTATGTTGAATGAAGTAAATAACTACTGGTAAGATGGTGATCATAAGTACTTTTATTCGATAACGTGGATATGTTATATGTTGGTATGCTACACAACAGACTTCTGTTAGAAGGCGAATCTTAGCAATCATGCCATCATGGAAGATTTAGTTTTGAAAGTCTTTGTTTTTACATTTATGACAGAATAGGCAGAATGGCTGAACAAATTACGATTATAAGTGATGAAATGTCTTCTTAACAATAAGTCATGATATTTACCTTGGTGTAAGACTGCAGCAGTTTGCGGACATATTCGTAGCTGTCATACATACGAAGACGAGCCGGCAGTTCTTTGAGTTCATTCAACATCGCCTCCAGTTGTTGCCTAGTTTAAAAATAAAGTATGTATTAAATCTAAAGACGAATAAAATGTGTAGGACAAGATTCAGATATACACATTAGTAAACGAGGTATAGTAAAGTAAAAGAATATTAAATAACAATAATTTACTATTACAGTGATATTATATTCTATCTTACCTGAGTTTCCTAGGTTGCACAGACAGCCAAGGCTTCTCCCTGATATCATCAATCTGCGTCCAGATCTTGCTGAGTGAAGACCAAACTCCGCGCAAGTCTTGCAACTCTTCAAGAGCAACGGTCATACGCTCGTTGTTGATTGAGCTTCCTAAAATATCAAAATCTCACTTTGTAAAAATCGCAAATCGTCTTGGAAGCTCTGAAGTACTTTTTCATTTAATATGTAATAGGGTCCAGTAATAAAGTGCCAGGACTAACTAGACAAAGGGACACCAACATTATTAAATATATCTTTTGTCTACGGATTCGCTCGCAGTAGCCTATAACCATATAAAGGTGTGACCATCACTCTGGATACGGTTATATCACCATCCTAACTAATATTATAAATTCTAAAATGAGTTTGTTTGTTACACTTTCACGCCTAAATCGCTGAACCGATTTTGATGAATTTTGGTACAGAGATAGATATTTGTATCTATCTCTGTACCAAAATTACTAATAATACTTCGAATATAAGTTAGATTGGGCGCCCACCATAACCTGTGGCTCAAAGCACTATCTTGAAACGAACAGACGGGATTGTACCCAGAATAACATGAATGGTTCAAAAGTATCTTATAGCCACTGTAGGTATATGTGTAGGTAAAAGCGTGACATTAATCGCGTTTAGAGGGTTCTTCAAAACTCGTTTATTCTAGTACCAAAGAAATGGCACTTTTAAACACCTCAACTACTCAACTTTTAAAAACAAAATTAAGAGTCACTCACCAGTATCATGCAACTCAAGAGCCTCCTTAGCTTTAGCAACATTGTCCCTCTCGTCCTTCAACCTGGTGTATCTGGTCTCCATAGCCTGCAGCCTAGCCAGAGCATCCTCAGGCCTAGTAGAGCCATCAGTGGGCTTGCTGCGCTCCCATTCGGTAAGGAACTCGAGAGTACGGGCTTCGACGGCCTTGTCTTCGGCTACGATCTTTTGTTGTAGTGAAGCCACCTATAGAGAGACGGTGTGTTTATTGACGACTCAGAAATATTGTTTTTTTTTTTTATTTGAAAAATATTTCGAAAATGGATCACAATTGGTGAACAATTTAAATTAAAAACTTAACTTAATAGTGGGTGGTAAAATAGGCCTTAAGTCAATAGCCGGAAATCGTCCGTCATGAATACGCTCTTGATAAGACGCTATGTTTCGGCACCGCTATTTCAGAGAAAACTTCTAGAATTCCACTCAAAATATTATGTTAAAAAGCCAACTATGAGGTCTGTCGGTACCTGGGTCTGAATAGAAGAGTCCTTTCTGCGCATAATCTCATTGAACGCACTCCATTCACCTTCGATGTTGTCAACATGCAGCCATTGCGCTGGAAACTGGAATCTACAAAAATGAACAGTAAATTGTTACACTTTCCTGCTACAACAACTTTGTTCCTCAGGTTATTAAAACAGCATAAAAAATACAGTGCTAATGCAGACATCAATACATAATTTTACCTCTGTCTTTCCAGAATGCGCTGAGCCTCCCTGTAGATGTCGACTTGTTTCTCCCACGCCAACACTTCTCTTTTCAGTTGTTGCACGTATGTGATGAGGGATACGGCATCGCTGGTGGATGCAGCCTCTATAGACACAATGTATGTTAGAATCAGAGTACCCTACACAAAACAATCATACTAAGTAACATGTGGGTTATAGAAAATAATCATCAAGTTTTAAAAGGCCTACGTCCACTGCTGGACATAGGCCTTCCCCAAATGGAGGGGGGGGGGGGGGGGGTTGCCATAATCGCCACGATTGGCAGGCGGGTTGGCTATCGCAGTGTAGCTGTTGCAATGTACAGAGCATGCTGGTGCCCATTCTCTGGTGATTCCCTTTGTCGCGATGGGATGGTCCTATTCTTTTACGTCCGAAAACATTCAGGCACCCCGCTTCTGGCAAAACCAGGTGAACAAGACTATAAGAATTTTAGTGCGACATTATTCTTTCCTTTATTAGGAATTAAAGCTAGACCACCAACTGCCATCATTTATCCAACTTGGATATTATATACAAGTCATATGAGAGCACATAACAAAGTTGCAAATCTAAGCTCGCAAACACCATGAGGAGCCAAGGAATGTGGTCGCTGTGTCCGAAATCGGCTAGCAAGCCTATAGAACATCATCATTCTTTACTATAACGATTTTGGCCGAGTATTTGCTAAATTTAAAATATACCTTATTCCAATAAAGTTATTATTGGAATAAGGTACATTCTTACAATAAAGTGCACTTTGTCAATTAAGTAATATTAACGTTACCGATGGTTTGCTGTTCGAGCTGGCTGCGTGACTTGGCGAGCTGCGAGTGGAAGGTGACCATCTCTCCGCCGAGCAGTGCGCCGAACTTGCCGAGCACTTCCTTGTGCCATGCGTCGTACTTCAGAGCCACCTTGCTCTGTACCCGAGCGAAGTCGATGACTACGGGTCCGTATTCGCGGCGAGTGTCTGACGTGTCGAATGTTGTGCGGGATTTCCTGGTAAAATAAGTAACTGTTTAGGAGGTTTTCCTAATGTAAAATTTTGCTGCAGCATAATTAAGCTTAATCAGAAAATCGTTTGTTTGTCGAAAAATCTATGCTTAATGCATATTCAATTATTTTTTCAAGTAATAAATGGATAACAGTTATTAATCATATAGATAAGATGTGAAGCAAGAATTAAGCTATTACTTACTTGATATCATTCAAGCACTTAATCCAGAGTGTGATGTCTTCACCGAGGCGGCCATACAAACTTTCAGGCTGCAGATCCCACAATGCCTGGTAACTGTAAGATAAGAGCAACATTTCAATACCCATTCGTTTCATCAAACTCATGGCTTTTTTAAAGTTATAAGTGTCTTACCGAAGCCATTCGTCGACGTATTCGCGGACTTGCGATATCTTTTGTTCGATAGCGTCGTAAGCGTTCTCCAATGGGTTAGATCCGGCGGGCAGTTTGGTCAACAAGTTCCTGTAGGTAGCCGTTTGAGCGCGAGCTACGCCGACTTGGTATCTGTGAACGAAGAAAATATTAAGAAGATGCAAAGGAGGCATTTTACTAAACACGAAAATACAGCACTTGACCGTAAATATTGCACATCGATTTCCAGAAAGGTTGTTGATGTTCGTCTCTGTCATTCACTCAAATGTGTGCGACAATCGTTCTTATGATTGATATAATTATTATACTAACGACCCGCCCCGGCTCCACACTGGTGCAAACTTTTCTCGTTTATCGCCCTTTCTATTAGTGAAACCGTGTCAGAAGCCGTTGCGTGGTTTAGAAGTAAGCGGAGAAACAGACAGGCAGACAACAACATTTCTTTATATTACGGGGTAATCGGGTTACTTTGGCCCCAACTCGTTAACCAATAGGAACACAGCACACTGTGCTTACTTTATTCCTATTGGTTAAAAGTGGTGGTTGGAGTTTGGGCGAAAGTTGTACTCCAGAGCTAAAGTAACGGTATCTCGAGATTACAGATTTCCTTCCGGGTACTCTAATAAACTTGTGTAGCTCTCAGTGTCGCGACGGTAATAAACTCACAAGAAAAAAAAAATAGAATCTTTATCTAGACAATACAGTGCCTTGATATCCACAATATTTTGATAGCCTTGATTGTCTTTTTTTTAATTTTTAAGCGAAGCGCATTTTTTCTTAATTCGGCGCCAAAAAGCTTTAGCAATCTCCAGGTCAGTCACTGATTAGAAATTGCTAGATTTTAGTAGGTTTTTAATGTACTTTATTTACCTGGTGCTCTGCAAGCGGTGCTGGCTGGTGACGATGGCTTGCCAGGCGAACATCTGCCGCATCAGTTGGAAGCGAGCCTCCTCCAGAGAGGGGAAGAGGTACATCTGCTGGTTTGTGATGCGCACCTCGTGGACTACGCGAGCGATCTGGATATCACGACATTAATCAGTAAAACATGGGTGAATAACATTTGGCACTCTCTTAGGAGTTATAGCTAATGGCCACTTGATTTATTAAACTTGACAAAATGAACCAGCCTTAATTAAATTGAAGCATCAGCACGAGGGAAAAATGCCAAAGCAAAATGATTATATTTAAAAAAGCTACATCATTTAAATTGTGTTCAGCACCAGAACCTTACTATATCCTCAATGTCTTTAGACCTCAAGTAGATAACTTGAAAATAAATACTGCTGATTCTTTAATAGATTATTACTAAACAACGTAGCCAGTTTAGTAGCTGACATATGTAATCTAAATTTGGTTATATGTGTTTACTCGCCTGTGGTTCACCTCCAGGTTTGTGAGTAGGCTCAGTAGGAGAGTAGGTGTCCATAGACAGGTCCAGTTCATGGCTCTTGCCGAGCAGGGCCGAGGTCCACGCTTCGATACCGGCTTGGAGGCGAGCGGCCAGGCTCTTCTCAACCTACGGAGATATACATAATTACGAGTTTTAATAACACGGAATAAATCTACAACTCTTCCAAAATCTTTAGATACAGACTGAAGCTAATCATGTTTTTAAATGTATTAATTTATTACAAGTTCAGTCTTTTCACATATGAGGCTTTACGACAAAATGCATAAAAGCAACTGCACGAGGTGTGTGCGATTCAAAGGATGTTCGAACGCAATCAGAGCGCAATGAAATTCGTGTTATCTTAACACGCCTACAGTCGCGTTAGCAATGCCTCTACAATAATTGAAAAAACCGGCCAATTGCGAGTCGGACTCGCGCACGAAGGGTTTCGTACCATTATCTACAAAAAAAAGGCCATACAACAAACATATAAATATTTATTTTATTCTGTTTTTTCTAGTATTTTTTGTTATAACAGCAACAGAAATACATCATCTGTGAAAATTTCAACTGACACTTGACAGACGGCCAGACGGACGGACAGTGGTGTCTTAGTCCCGTTTTACCCTTTGGGTACGGAACCCTAAAATCGCCTATGAAGGACCAAAGCCAGATGCGAAGGACTACTACTCTACAAGTTTAGTAAAACTTCAATCAAATTGCCAACAAACCTCTTCATCCAGACGCTGCACCCACAAGTGCAAGTTGCTGTACTGCCTCAGGGACAGGTCATCAATGGCTCTCTGAAGCCTGCTCAAGATGTCGGCCAGGCTCACAGCCGAGTATGGACACGTTTCCAAGGAGCGTGCGTCGACAGAGATCTGTTCTTCAACAGCTAGGAGGTCTTCAACCTGTTGGTGTGAATAGGAAATTGGCATGTTTGAGTAAAAAAAAATATTTTCAATCAATGTTTCCTATATAAAAAAGTGTGAAATTTGTATAGCTTCATCTATTAGTACTGATAAACTGTTGATTTTGACATTTCGTAAAGTGCTTGAACTTACTAATAATATCATTATAGCTTTAGTAAGTTCAAGCGAGATGCGAGTCAGTCGTCTTTGTCAGACGTATAGACTCATACTGCTCTGAAAGGAAAAAGTTAAACATAGTTGCGTATACTAACCTTCTCTTGGAACAGAAGCACAACTTCGCTAAGCTTCTGCACATACGGGTCCAGTTTATAAGATTCCCATACAAGCGCCATGCCTTCCGACACTTGATTTAGCACATCTCGACGTAGACCGGCCACGAGCGGAATAATGGACGCTTTGTCACGGATCTGAAGATATTTCAAGCATTATAGTATGATAGAAAGACAAGTATAAGTAGAGGGAGAGGCAAGGCATTTGGATAAACGTAACAGTAAAACTTAAATACTACATGAAATAAAGAAAAGCGACATCGACATCAGACATAATATTTAAAGCTAAGGGTTTTTGTTTCAAGAAACTATTGTGAAGGACGGAAGCCCGCTAAAATGTGTACTTGTATTGTAGAAGACACTATATTACGTTAACTTTTTTAAAACTATAAATCGTCAGACATAACATTGCGTTCAGTTGCAAGACTTATTTCCTACGTTTGGATTTATGTGTTAAATTGCTGCAAATCTCATCCCACATCTATTAAATCATTCAATTCTGTCCTAATCAAGGTTTCTAACCTTGATTAGGACAGACATTGAATCAAAAGTCGTCTTTACAAATATAGTTTCTTGAAACAAATCTAGTCTAGACATAAAAAAATAGAAAAATAATAAAAATCATAGTGAGTAGAAGTGTTTCTAAATATGACAAAACAAAAAAAAACATCGACATATTATCATGCATCCTATAAATTCATAAACTACCTTTGTATGATTCCTATTATTTAGCTGCACAAATGAAAACGCACCCGTGTTAGTGTTTTCACATACACGCACATACAGAATATACAGTTAAATGAATGTTGAGCCTGTTTACACCACAAATAACGAATTAATATTGCGCTAAACCTGATAGAAACATCATTCATCCCCTGTCAATTTCAAACGATTGAACTAGGTTTTTCCAAACTATGTCTGTGTTTACTTCCAGCAGGCGCAGTTTTATACCAGTATGTTACATAGAGCAGCTGTCTTAGTAATACAGTCAGCTAGTCTTTCGGGTTTCTGTCTGCCCGTAACAACTGTACATAAGATATACGGTTGACAGGAATAGAACGATGATTTAAATTGTTTAAAACTAAACATACATATTTGTGATGCAATTGGGCCTTAGTGTAAAATTGTAATAAAAATCAAGTGTTTGTGCAAATATCGTGTTATGTTTCTAGTGCTAGAAATCTGTGAATTCACACTGTTTGTCCGAAAGTATTTTTGTTACATTACCTTTTCCAAAGTGCGTTCGTAAGTGCGCACACTTTCGATCAACGATATCGCGAAGGGATAGAGTTGGTTTGCTTGGTGGGCCTTGTTCACAATGGCTAATGGTACCCTATGAAAGAAATAAGATTAATAAAGCGCAGGGCGGCAGAAAAACTCCACTTTTTGTATGAAACTCTCTCAAAATGAGATATCATTTTAATAAGGATTCGAATTTTTACGTGACTTTTGAATTACCAGATATAACTGAAATACCAAATAATTTAATTAGAAGAAACCAACCAAAATAAGAGAGCGGGTTATACAATCCGGTGGACTCATCTATAACTACTGTCGCAAAGAAATTTACCTGAATCCAAGGTTCTTCAAGTTGCGTACTTCCTTATATAGAGTGATAATCTCAGGCAAGAAGTTGACTTTCAACTTCAAAATGGTGCCAGTTTTGCTGGAGCGAGCGCGGACCGACTCTATAGCGAAGATGCGGCCAGATACTCCGAGGTTACGTTGTTGAACCTAAAATATAAAACAACGAAGAAAGTTTAATGTTGCTTATTTTGCTACAAAATTGCAATAAGTCAATGACATAAAAGTTTATATTACCTTTCGTGCCCAATCATCAAAGACTTCTTGGGTGTCTAATTTAAGGCGGAAACTGTCACCATCTGCCTTCAGTTTTTGACCTTCGATATGATTCTCCCATCCCTTTCCTGATTACACAAAAACAAGTGAATGAGCAAAAAGATTTCATTTTCAAATATGTACATATCAAATCTTCGTTTAATGTTAAGTTCTACTTACCAAGTACATCCTCAACTCTCTTTAAATACGCAGTAAGTTGGTGGTCGATCTGCTTAGCCCAGATGATGGAGCCAGCCACAGGGGGCAGATCTCGTACTAAGGATAGGCGACTGCATTTCGATTGAGGGTATTGTACCTGAATAGATTGACATACAAGTTATATAGAACAAGTGATGGTAAAAGCTTATTGTAGCAATCACTAATAATTATTTTTGTAAATATTTTTACTATTCATGGCAGGGATAGAACCTCCGAGAAATTCAAGGAGCCATAGGAAAAAAGAACCTCGTGGAACTGGCGGGAGACATCCCCAGCAATGGCTTTCAAAGTCTAATTTTTGGCCAATAGTGTTAATTTGTGAATTGCTACATGATTTTTTTACTCGACTCCAATGAGGAGGGTATTGTTTTTTGAGAGTATGTTTAGTTATTTTATTTAAATTGAATAAATCTTTTGAAAATCACCTTAAATTTCTCATGCAAGGCTTCGATATCGTCCTTCACTCTCTGTATCAGCTGCGTCTGGTACTCTCGGATGGCGCCTCGGATGTGCGGGCGCACGAACAGAGCGTTGAACCGGGAGAAGATGCGGAACATCTCGTTAGCGTTCTTGGCTGTTCCCAGCTGGTCACGGAGATGTGCTGTGATGCGGGTCTCCACGCGATCTGAGCAAGTAAATACACGATGGTTTAGTTTAACGAAAAATTTGTTACAAGTGAAAGAGAAGAGGGATTATATCCTAACTAGCAGCATATGCTGAGATAGGGGCCATTTTGGCCTCGCACAGATAATTATCTATGTTTGTTATTCTATATTTAATTAATTATTTCTGTTTAGTTGTTAATTTATTTTACTGTTTTGTCTGTCTTGTGCGAGTCAAAATAAACATTTTTCTTTCTTTCTAACTAATATTACAAAGCGGCACGTGGGTAGACCATGTCCTGGAATAGGTCATAGGATAATTTCCATCCCCGGGGGTATGTCTCCTTGAGATAATTTTTGACTTTCGAGCGCGAGACACTGCTGACAGGAGTTAGTTTTCTATGATCTGAAGTGTAACATGATTTTAAGATGATGTCCAAAGGCAGTATTCTGTTATTTTGAATAGGATTAATGTTATAAATTGAAAATAAATGGTGAAGTTAATAAGTGCCAATATCTAACTCTAACTCCACAAGCCCATTGCTCTTGTTCTGACCCGTCAGGTCAAAACGCTCCTACCAGCCAGGGTAAAAGGAGGGAAAGGCAGACGCGCAAGGAGCAGCGTCATGAACGCAGACGGGGAGGCAAAGGGAAGGCCTCCCAACGCAAGCAGGGTACCGCCACTAGCAAGGTCAACACGACCAAGCAAGGTAAGCTGAGCTTCTCAGAAGGGAAGCGGTCGCAGGCTGAGGCTAGCCGACCGACGCCCTGTCAACCGCCAACCAAATCCGCAGGAGTTCCGGCCGAGGTGGCTACCACGACACAGCAACCCGACGGGAACGATCAGGCTGCGGCCAAGCGGGCTCTCAACGAGACTTTATCACCTCGTGGAGAGCACAAGCGGCCGCGGCTTGACCAGTCCCAGCGGGTTGCCAACAAAAGCTACGCCCAAGCTGCGAGTGCGTCCCTGAACGTCGCGATAACCTGCGACCGGAGGGGCATCATCAGCCAGGAAGTATCGGACCAGGTCGTGGCTGCCATACACAGGCAGATCATCACGGAGGCCTGCTCCTTTATGCAGGACACACCGGGGCCGACCTTCAATGCGAAGCCGCTGTTCGCTGGAGGTGTCCTCAAACTGTGGTGCGGAAACGACCACACGCTAGAGTGGCTGAAGAAGACAGTCTCCGGCCTGGCTCTCCCGGCTAACACCTCGTTAGTCGTCAAGAGTCAGTCGGAGATCCAGAAGCGGGTGCGTTGCGGCATCGCCATCCCCGACGACCAAGGAGTCTACAAGGACTCGACCTTTATTGGACGAGCCCTCTGTTACCAGAACCCATGGATCGACGTCAAAAGGTGGGTGGTGCTGCACGCCGAGAAGCAGAGGGCATGCTGGTTCGTGGTGCTGGGTATCCCCGAGGACCAGGTTCCGACCCTGTTGAGCTCCGAACGCCGACTCTCAATTGGTCTGGGATCGGTGTACGTGAAGTTTCAGGGTCCGAATGGCAGGTTCGTCGACGTCCCTCGGGGTTGGGACCCGACTACGGGACAGCAGCAGGAAGCAGGGGAGACCATCCCCCAACCAAACAACCCGGAAGCAACAGTGGTGAAACAACCCTGCTGAAATAGCAGTGTCGGCTGGCCCTGCCGCCGCCGTGGGTGCCGTCCCTTCATCGGGTGGGGAGCTGGACGACGTTACGTTGTCCCCGGCTTCTGGCCTGCTGGAGGATGGCTTCGACGAGGGCGACATGTTTGCCGGGCTGCGTCTAGAGGGTGACGAGGAGGGCCTCGCCTGCGATGGCGTCCTTTTCGTCGGCCTGTAGAGTCGTGCAGGCAAACCTCCACCACAGCCAGACTGCAACGGCTCAATTGAGGAAGTGGCTGGAGGTGCAACACACGGCCATTGCCCTCATCCAAGAGCCGTGGATTAGGGGTGGCCAAATACGAGGACTATCCAACCTTAACGGTAAGCTCCTTGTTACTACGGACCAGGATCACCCTAGATCGTGTATCTATGTCACAGGTAACCTTAAAGCACAGCTCTTAAACGACTTCTGTTGCAGAGATGTCTCTGCAGCTAGGCTGAACATACAGCGTGGTGACAAAGTCATGGCGATCGTCTTCGCCTCGGTCTATATGCCTGAGGCGGAGGAACCGCCCCCTCACGACCTTGTCCGTCTCGTCACCCAGTGTGAAAGCAGCGGAGATGAGGTTGTCATCGGGACCGACGCCAATGCACACCACCCGCTGTGGGGGATGGACACGCAAAATGAAAGGGGTAAGGCATTAGTTGAATACCTATTCACAACTATCTTATCCCTACTAAATACAGGCTCTGAACCAACTTTCGTAACGAGACGCAGTCGTACTATTATTGACCTCACTCTCGCAACGGAAGGCGTTTCAGAAATTATAACTGGGTGGCAGGTCTCTGATGAGACTTCCTGCTCAGACCACAGGTGGATCCGCTTCGACATCCAGGTCAGTATACCACCTAAACAACCTCGGCGGAATCCGATTCCGCGCGAAACACCGGGAAAACAACCCTGGTGGGGCGCGGAACTTGAGTGCAAACGCGGTAAGGTAAGAAAGGCTCTTAACAGAGCCATGAATACATATAGAGATGAGGACTGGGACGCTTACTACGCGGCCAAATCCAGCTATAAGAAATGCATCAGATCCAGAAGTACTACTGGATGGCGAAAATTCTGTGGTAACATTGAATCGTGCCAACAAGCAAACAGGGTAAGGAAATTACTGGCACAACAGAACACACCCGACCGGCCACGCTCCGGAAACCCGATAACACGCTGACCACGTCACCTGAAGAAGCGAAACGTGTCCTAATAGAAACTCACTTCCCAGGAAGCGTATTCGCGCAGGTAACCGAATGGCTAGACGTTATACAAGCACCAGCAGAAGTTGATTGGTATTATGCAGGGAGGATGATCACGCTGGAAAAAATCCAGTGGGCCATCCGAAGCTTCCAACCTTTCAAGGCACCAGGTCCTGATGGAGTGTTTCCTGCCTTACTGCAGTGGGACGGGACTTCTGTTGCAACAAGACTGGTGCCTTTAATGAGGGCGTGCCTGGCTTTTAGATACGTGCCTAAAGGATGGAGGGAAGAGAAAGTCATTTTCATTCCAAAGCCAGGTAAGAGTGACTATACAAACGCCAAATCCTATCGACCAATCAGTCTGACCTCCTTCTTGCTAAAGACCATGGAAAGACTGTGCGAAAGAGAACTACGAGATGGCGCTTTAAAAACATTACCCCTGCATGGTAACCAACACGCATACAGCTCAGGTAAGTCGACAGAGTCTGCTCTTCACCTGGTGGTGAGCCAAATAGAGGACGCGATCCACCAGAAAGGCTCCTGTCTGGGCACTTTCATAGACATCGAAGGAGCCTTCGACAAAACAAACTTCTCCAGCATTAGTGCCGCCCTCTCCAAGCACGGAGTAGAACAGGTATTAAATGACTGGATTACTAATATGTTAAGTAAGCGAGTAGTTCGACTAGAGGAAGAGCAGCAGTTGGCCTTAATAGCCAGGGGCTGCCCGCAGGGAGGAGTGCTCTCCCCTCTTCTGTGGAATCTGGTGATAAATGACCTTATCACCAAACTCAACGCACATCGGTAGGTACTATACAATAGGCTATGCAGATGACCTCGCAATCCTGGTGCCTGGGAAGGTGACTGGTACGATTTGCAACCTAACGCAGCAAGAACTACGCATTGTGGAGAGATGGTGCGGAGAATATGATCTATCAGTAAACCCCACTAAAACTGAATTAGTCATATTCACACAAAAGCGAGTTCTAGGCCACTACCGCCTACCTAAACTATTTAACACTGAACTCCAGTTATCTAACGAGGTTAAGTACCTGGGGGTCATCCTAGACAGTAAGTTAAACTGGAGCAATCATCTAGACTACAAACTAAACAGGGCATGCATCACCTTCTGGCAATGCAGGAAAATGATAGGTAAGAAGTGGGGCCTATCTCCCAAAATAATACTATGGCTATACAGCGCAATAATTTGGCCCATGATCACCTACGGGGCCGTGGTGTGGTGGACCCGCACAAAGCTAGGTACAGCCGTAAACAACAACTTCAGCGCATGCAAAGGCTAGCCTGCATGGCAACGACGGGCTGCATGAGGACTACTCCGACTGCGGCGCTGGAAGCCATACTGGGACTCCCTCCGCTCCACCTGTTCATACAACAGGAAGCGACGATGGCAGCAGTCCGTCTTAAAACACTGGATCTCTGGGGTAAGAGAGTAACACAACACACCGCTCTGCTTGAGGAGCTCAACAACGAACTCCCCATAACAAAAGCAATCAATGACCGGATACCCAAGCAATTTATCTTTGATAAAAAAATACAAAATCCAATTGCATGAAGATCACCGCTGCGAAGGGCTGTGCCCCACAGAGCTGCGGGTCTTCACCGATGGATCAAAAACAGGTACTGGCACGGGTGCGGGAATTTTCTCAGAGGATCTCAACATTCATATAGCCACACCATTGGGGGTCCACAACACAGTGTTTCAAGCTGAGTGCATGGGCATTTCCCTGGCGACTTCAGCCATCATAAACAGGGAAGTTAGGGACCACTCAATACGCATACTCTCGGACAGCATAGCCGTCCTGCAAGCTCTGAACAGTCACACAGTTAACTCTGGTCTGATTCTCGAGTGTCACCAACGTCTCAACCAGGTTGGTAGATACAACAAGGTAACCGTACAATGGATCAAAGGACACAGCGAATCCCGAGGCAACGATGCAGCGGACGAACTCGCCAGAAGGGGGTCGAGTATGATGACGATAGGACCTGAACCTATTGTACCACTCCCCTTCGGTCACCTACGCAATCTGGTAAGAAAACGTACTAATGATAAACATCACAAGCTATGGGTTGACCATACTGAGTGCAGGCAGGCCAAAGAGGCACTTCCCTCTATTGATGGCCGTTTCACGAAAAAAGCCCTAAGACTTACTAAACAGCAGTACAGTCACAGCCGTCACAACTGGCCATGGGTCTTTTAATAAACACCTCTATGTCATAGGAGTCACCGATAGCCCACTTTGCAGAGCCTGCATGGAGGAGGACGAGACAGCAGCACACCTGCTACTAAGCTGCCCGGTAGTCGCTGATTACAGGGCTAAGTACTTCGGTAACCCAGGTACCCTTTGCGAGATGGTCAGTAACACCAAGGCGTTGCTGGCCTTCCTTGGGGAGCTGCGGTGGATCGAATGACTCATTTGTCCCACCTGCACGCAAAATACGCGCTTAGTCGTGGAGTTGCGGAAACCAGCCCGAGTTACATACATACATACATACATAAGTGCCAATAAAGCCCAATGTTGGAAATTTGTTGGTATAAAACTTACCAATTCTATCTTCATACCGACGAACAGCCGCCTCCCAAGCATCGCAACCCTCGCGAGAAATATCCAGACAGTCAACTTCCTTTACATTCTCATACGCGAGGTTCACCTAAATACAGAAAAGGTAACATAAAAAAATTGAACATATGTAGAACAAATGAACTTAATGCCACTGAGGCCACTCTCAGAGAGAAAGAACATCAAGTTTTAGAAGACTGTTCTAAAGGTATGTGGAATAGAGATAGCACTGTACACAGCCGATTTTTCTTTGTGAAACTGAACTTATCATTTCTGTGGTCAGGCATTCACTGTTCTGTACATGTAACAAATGAACAGGTATACAAAGTAGTTTGTATACCTGTTCATTTGTTTTTAACACATTACCTCTGCAATAGCGTTAGCATCAGCAGCATCCATGGGTAGTGAATGAGGCTGGGCGGGTTCCCCGCCAGCGCCGGTGTCGGCTGCCACTGTAGCACGAGGGCGAAGCACCTTTACAAACAAAATAAATTTCTTAATGACTGAATGAACTCATAAAACAACCAAATGTAACTAACATATTTCATGGGTTCAGACAGGACGAGGCGAAAATATTTTTCAGATTTTAAGTCTCTCTAGGTTAAGAAGACAAAAATCTTGATTCAGAAAACTCTGAAATGGATCTCCTATATTGTAGTCCAGCTTACCCTAAGCATGACGGTGCGCAGTTGTTCATGATGTCTGCGGAAGCGACGCATATGTTCCATGCGAGCTTGCAGTCGCTTGTGCGACGGAGACACACGCCACACCATCTTCAAGTGCTCGTCACGCTTCTTCTTTACGATGTCACTACAAATATGCAATATGCATTACACGTTTTATAATTAGATAGAAGAAAAGGCAAAAATACCTGAGTAAAAAAGAAATATGTATATCAATGTGACATTTAAGGTATATTACCGCAACAATCCCTGCAGCTTTTCGTATTCATCATCCCAGCATGAGAACACTTCAAAGCACTGAGTCATCACACGTTCAAAGTCTTCAAAAGGAATGTGCATCAAACGGCGAGTTCCCAACACCTGAAAGGAAACATAATTGTAACAGTGGCCTAAAAACAAAGGAGGTCTAATTCAGAAAATAATGATTTTCTTACCTTGAGGAGCTGTTGGCCCAAATCACGCGAGATAGCTTCAACGAGTCTCAATCCACGCTGGATAGGGTATTTGGTAGAACGAATCTTTCGTAGATGGGAGAATATTTGTTGCACTGCCAATCTGTATCAAAAACATCAATTTTGTAGTGATATTTTCTTTACATAGTAGGCGCCAGATAAATGTGGAATAAAGTACATTGACCTTTCCCTAATAACTGCTCATAGGTACCTGAACAATTAAATATGAATCGTTTTTCATTATTAGACAATGTTAAGGATCACGAGAGATGATGATTCGGGACAGTTTTGTGTCATAAATTCCGTTTTTCAAATTAACAATGTCAATAAATGTAGGTGGGTCAATGACCGATATTCCACGATTATCTGGTGCCTACTATAGCGACAGTCTGTATTCATAGGCGTGTCTTAGTATATTTTTTTAAAGTTCTATTCTTACCTGATCCTTTCCAGCTCAGTAGCACTAAGCAGGTCATTGATAGGAAAGTCTTTCATGAGAGGGTTGTAGTCGGAGACTGTCGCAAGAGCTTGCTTCAATCCGGTGTCAGTGTCAAAAGACACAGTGGCATGAAAACGCTTGCCATACTTCAGGATCTCCAAGGTTAGGGCAACCTACAAGGATTACATAGTGTCATATTGTTTTAGTAGAATTGCATAGAATAGCTGTAGTGTGTATCCAGTTATATTATGGAAATGAATGAATAAAACATTTACATAAACCTATTATGGAACAAATGACGTAAGATGCCATCAAATGGTATACAAAGGGAATATGCTAATTCAATACACAGTGGAACCAAAGAAAATGTGAAAATTGAACAAACCTCAATGCTCTCCCTCTTCTCCTGGATACGATGTAGGGCTCTTTCCAGGTTGAGCCAGAAAGAGATTTCTTGGAGGGCTGTGCCGTTTGATGGATCACGATCTAGCTTGGTGACCTGAATTAATGGAACATGTTAGTACATGGCACAAAAAAGTACATAAACAGCAAAAGTAATAGAGCTATTTATACAACTAAAGGTTGTTCATACTTTTTGAATTTCTTTGATCCAGCGGTTAACTCCATTCTGCAGTTGGTTGAGAAATGTGGAGTCTTCCACTTTATCACCGAAGTCAGCTACACGAGGTTTACGCCCTTCATCAGCAGCTCTAATATAAAATGGTTACAATGTAGTTGCATGACTAGTATTAACAGCTAAATATATTTGTTACAGGTTTTCTGTATTACGAGAAGTGTTCCTGTTGTTGAGATTTTTAATACAGAAGTGATAAATTTTAAGCTTTACCTTTTAATGACAGCTGCAACAAGAGGATGAACAGGCAGAGTAATCTCAGGGATGTCAATGTTCTGCTGAAGGTGCAGGAGTCCCATTTCCAACTCCGCAATCTTCTTCTCCACTGATGGTGCCATCTTGTCTCCATCCCTTCAAAACAGAAATGTTTTATTCTGATCTTATAACCAAATAATGAAAATGTAATTTTTATATCAAAATACCTTTGGATTTGAGTGAAGTTAAAGTCAGATTTTTGTGATATATTGATGTTGCAGTCAACTAGCTTAATCAGCCGTTAAATTTTTTGCTTAGCTATTTCATTGAACGGCACCATTTAATCAGTGGCCTAAGTGACATCCCAACATTTAATTGAACAGCTAGGTAAATGACTTGGTTCAATATTGTTCAATGACTTGCCTAGCCAAGTAGCTGAACATAGGGCACCCCAACATGGATAGGTTAGGTTCGAACATAGCTGCTGTCATACTATTTATGTTAGGTTCCTTTAAATAAACTCTGCAGACTGTTGCCGTGTGCCATTCAATAAAAAGGCTCAGCATCCAATTTAAGGGCTAATAAAGCTAGTTGGCACGTTGGACATTGACATCATCATAAAATAATGAAACAGAAAAGCCAAACAGAAAAGTTTTTTGAATTCTCTTTAAAACTATTTATTAGCTTTCCCATTATTGACATCAGCCATGAAACCAAACTATATCTTTTGACTATAGTATTTTTTGTGAGTAAAATTCTTGCAGACAAATTTTTTATGGCTGTAATCCAGATTAAAGTACATTTTTCCTTACCTATCAGCCCTGCCACTCTCTTTCACATAACTCTTGAAGAAGGGAGCCATAGTTTTGCTGATGAAAGCATGCAGAGTCTCATAGGGGGAGCCATCAGACAAGTTAATGAGCCGCAGCTGACTGTGGATGGATTTGTCAGCTTCAATGACAGCTCCACGCTTAATGCAGACAAAGGCTGCCACACGGGATGACGAGAAGTGAACCTGGAAGAAGCCAAAAATTATTTTTTAACAAGAAAATATTGTATGGAATTTTCGTCAAGGTAATTTCTAAGTTCTGAGAATATTTGCATGTGGACAATTGTGTCACTAACCTCATTGCTAATCTGGTAAGTGACAGCTTCCTTCTCCTCTTCACCTTCAGTTGGTTGTTCACTGTCATCTTCTGAATATGGGAAAACATGATTTTATCAATCGAATTTTAGTTGAAAAACATAAACCTCACAATAAAACTAAAAAAGAAGAATGTTAAGAAAAAGTACTTGAAACTTGACATTGTCATAGATAAAAATGTACAATGCTGTCTGACTGTATGATCTAATACTGCAGCAATGCAGGTAGAAAGTTGACAATTGAAAAAAAAACGGATGGACGTCGCATACGTACCTTTGGAAGAAAACCTTTGCACGTATAGCGAAGACACCTGAGGGTCTGAGAAGAACTTCCTGATGCAATCTTGGTTCACTTTATCGTCTAAAGCAGCATTTAACGCCGGTGGAACGATATCATCTTCGGGTAAAAGTACCGTTGCGGCTCTGCGCAAGTAGTTTGCAAAGTCTTGGAAGTCAACCACGACGACATTTTGCGATTCAGGTGAATTTTCACTTCCATCCAGAGAATCTCCCATGATGTTTCAGGGAGATTCCAATTTTTCTTATAAGAATCAATAAACTTTTTTGGAAAACGGCCGCAAGTTGTTGCAGTAGGGCAGCCGTCAATTGACAAGTGATGACGCATCGAACAGGGTGGCTATTCTCAAAAATTGTTGACAGCTGATTAAAATTCACAATATTTCTGGTATTGTCCTGATTAAAATTCACGAGATTTCAGGTATTGTCTTATTTTTTCAACATCGGTATACAAGGAATAAATAAAACGCGCATTATAATTTGAAAAAAAGATTATTTCAAGACTTATGTATTTTCTTTCTGGCAATGCTAGATATTGAACGTGTTCGGATACGTTGTACAAAATTGTTTATAATGTGTAGTTGTGTGATAAATGATAAATAAAATAGAATAAAACAGTGAGCCATAGTTAACTAATATAAATCCATGAGTATTCGTAGATGACTGGCTCCAATGTTTCCAGTGGCCTTAGCTAGGAAGTACTGCATAAACTAAATATTACGCTTACATTTCGCGAAGAGGGCAGGCAGCGATGTACTAAACTTTCGCTAGTGATGCAATCTTTGCTACAACTGTGCATTTTGTTATTCAAAAATTGAATGAAACTATCCTTCCGCGTGAAATCCTCGACTCAGTCGAGAATTTTAAGTTGGACAGTGAATGCGCTTGCCAGAACGAAGAAATCAAAAAAGTTTTTAGAACAACAAGTGTGTTAAAAGCTACGTATTGACTTTCAAATTAGCTGTTCAATAACAAAACGTTTTAATAATAGATACTACTAACTACTGACATGCGCTCGACTAGACGTGGCATACGTAACCTGCATATGACCCGCTAATCCCAATACCTACCAAGCTATTCTGTGTGGCCCTCAAAGAATACTATAAGTATGTGGCCCTGTAGCCCTGTGTTTCCCAAATATTGTTCTGCCATGTCCCAGTAATTTACACACTGCTCCTTCGTGACCCACTCAATACGTTTAATCCCCCTCCGCTGGTTACATCAAGTAAAATAATACACATTTATTGTAATTAAAAGTATGTTTATATTACTAAATGTTTGACTAATATTTCGGTATCGCCTATTTAGTGCTATTTTTAAAACAAAGCTGCGACTCGTTGTTTTATTTTGATGGCCCGGTACCGGGTCGCGACCCACCGAATTGGAAACGCTGTTGTAGCCTATGACATTATTATTGGTACCTATTTTTTTTTTTTTTTTTATATATTTATTCAGTTAACCACGTTAACACCAGTACGGTTTCACCAAAGGGCGTTGTACAACTGAGGCCGGTGTCACCCTAATAAAGAACATTTTTAACGCCTGGAAAGAGTCGCAAGATGCCATTGGAATATTTTGCGACCCCTCGAAGGCATTTGACTGCGTTAACCATGAGATGCTTTTGTTGAAACTTGAGCACTATGTATGGGGTTAGGAATAGAGCCCTTGATATACTTAGTTCATACTTGATGGGCAGATAGGTTAAAGTTCAGGTAAACGGTGTAAACTCACTAGGGTCGGAAATGTCAATGGGCGTTGCTTAGGGCTCAATATTGGGTCCATTTCTTTTTTTAGTTTACAGAAATGATTTGCCCAAATTACTTAAAAATCAACCAAAGAGGGTATTATTTGCGGATGACACATCATTATTATTTAAAATAGGCCGACGCTCACACAATCTTGACGACGTCAATAGCTCTATTCATCAGATCCAAAATTGTTTAACGGCAAACAACTTGGTTTTAAATAAAAAAAAAACCAAATGTATTACATTTTCTTTACCAAATGTTAAAAGTAGCGAATGTGACATCATATTGAATGGAGAAAAACAGGAGTTCATTTATCAGACGGTTTTCCTAGGTATCATATTGGACGAGAAATTACAATGGGGGCCCTCATATAACATCTCTTGCGGGCCTTCTAAGCTCAGCCGCTTATGCTGTTAGAAAGATAAGACTGTTAACAGACGTAGAAACCGCACGTTTGGTCGTTACTTTCACAGCATTATGTCGTACGGTATTTTGCCGTGGGGTCGGGCTGCTGACATTGAATCCATATTTAATTTACAAAAGACAGCTGTCAGAGCCTTTTATAATCTGCGTCACCGTGATTCTAACTTTTTAAAAAGAATAATATTATGACAGTCCCTTGCCAATTCATTAATGAAAATATTATATATGTACGGGAAAATAGACATCATTTTAGTAGAATTAGTGATAGACATAATTTTAATACTAGAAATAAAGACAAATTAGATCAACCATTTTATAGATTAGCTAAAGTTCCCACATCTTTAATCATCTGTGTTAAATGTTACAACAAAATACCTTGTGACATAATTGGAGCTAAATGAAGGAAAATTTAAAACTTACGTTAAAGGCACACTTTGTAAACATGTATATTACAAATTAGAAGATTACATTCAGGATAAGAATGCTTGGAAACATGCTGGTCCTGCTACATAGTACAATCAAGGGTGTAGACACAAAAATGGTCGATTTATGTATTAACTTTATAGATACCTACCTATACTGTTTCTTTTTTGTGTTTTTATTTTTGTGTTAACCTAAATTATAATATATAATAAATTCTAATGTACCTAAATTTATTTATTTAGAAAATGAATAAGTTTACCTCTGCTGGTAATACTTTGTTCCTATAAGTAGCATACTCTGGGTGCATCGTCCTCACATATGTAAAACCAAATATTGTAAAACCATTATTTGAAAAGAGTAACTATGGAGTTTCTTGTCCGTTCTTCTCCATAAGAAACCTTTTCGAATGGACAGTAGAGTCACTTTATTAATTTTATACTATTACTAGTTGCCGCCCGCGGCTCCGCCCGCGTGATTGTCGAAAACTATCCTAAGGGAACATATTCCCGGGATAAAAAGTATCCTATGTGTTATTCCAGACTATAATCTACCTCTGTGCCAAATTTCATCAAAATCCATTCAGTAGTTTTTACGTGAAAGAGTAACAAACATCCATACATACATCCATACTTACAAACTTTCGCCTTTATAATAGTAGTAGGATTTTACTTAACTGTAAATGATGACGTTCAAAAGTGGCGGTTAATGGCCTAATTGAAATAAGCGCTTTGACAGTCTCAGTGGCAGTTTTATTGAGTAGGTATTAGGTACCTACAAAACAATCTTCTACTAGTCATGTGAAACTCCTTGGTGGAATTCTTATATTTTTTAAAGGTCATTAATAAAAACCGTAAAGGATACGCACGGCGCTATACACCAAGGACACAGTAGATAAATATACAGTAGGTTATCTAAGGCCGCCCGCCGAGTTATTAGCCTACTCTTGCGTTGATACCCAGGGTTGTCACTTTTACTTTTAGTTAATATTTTCGAACAAGCAGCACTTGATCTAAATTTATAAAATAAAAAGCATATTATGATTGAATATTTTACCAATTTATAAATTTAGTAAAAATAAAAAGCTTTTATTCACATAACATTTATTATACTAAGTTACAAATTTGATACCGACAAAAAGAAACCATATCAAAAATAACTGTTGCATTTAGTATAATACACATCACCTTACAATAATAAACAAAAAGAACAGACCTCTTAACACATTTTTTTCATACGATAAGCGAAACAAAAACAAGTGTCAAGTGGCCGACCCGAACGCCGGCCAAAAAAATGCGATGTACACACAAGTATATAAGTCGATCGTCAGACTACCGGAACCATATTTGGATTGAACAACACATCAGACAATAGAAAAAATAATAATTTCAAAAGTAATTAATTTGCAATATTAATTATTGTGAAATTGTCCTTATTACAACTATACCTACGCGAAAAATATGTTTACCAAAACGATGTTTCGTACTCAATCCTCTATTTTATAGTAAAACTAGACTTCTTAAAATAAACTTTAGCTCTAAACATAGTATTCAGAAAAATGCGACTCGGCTACGCTCTTAATAAAGCAAATAAACTGTGAAATAAACAATACAATACCATATTTTCTAATAATATTTAAGTATAAGTAGGTACTTACATTTCTGGTTGAGTAGGAAGTATGAAGAATGATAAGTCCGGGTTTGCGAAATCATTATTGAGGCACCCGAAAACACTACAATATTTTTTTCCTCTTTTTGAAGTCATGATACTCGTAATTTACGACAAGTGTCCGCCGCCCGCGCCGGCGAGAGTTGACGAACGCAAGCGGTCATGTAGCGTACGCGCGTGCTCACAGTCGCGCTGCACAGCCCGCACTGCCGCCACCTTATTCCCCCATATATTATGCTAGCGTGTGCGTGAAATCGCGTGCCGACATGGCGCGCGGCGCGCACGCACACATTCAAACCGAGAGCGGCACGTTTGTATGAAGATGTTTTACTGTATATTTATCTACTGTGCCAAGGAGTTCGGTAAAATAGGTACTTAGATGAGAGTACCTATTTTACCGCACGTTCCAATGTATCGTGCGTAAATTTTAACATTCGAACAGTATACAGGGTGGAATTTTGTAATGCCACCTGAAGGGAAAGTACTCTTAATTAGTTTACCAAAAATGGTAAACTAGCTAATTAGTTTTTTTTTGTGGGGATATGTGAAAATACAAATTTACATTAAATCTTATGCGAATGTAAACGAGTTGAGAGTTGAAGTTCAGAATACGATTTATAATATTCACCATGACACGTTATTAAAGGTTACTAGAAATGAATTCGTTAGAAGAATACATTTGTGTTTCCAAGAAAATGGAGCCCATTTCGAGCAACTAATTAGTTGGTTCACCATTTTTTGTAAATAATTATAATAATTTAAGATTTCATGGTTTTCCTATCGTTTAATTTATCAAGCTTCTTAGAGATATTTTATCCTTTTAATTGATCCTAACGATCGATGCAATAAAAGTAAAGGTTGTAATTTTTACAGATTTTAGTCGGTTCGATTCCCGGGTTTGGCAAGCAAAACTTTTTTGAAAATCTTTGAATGCAGAGTTCTTTCTACTCAAAAATAAAGGAATGTTTTCTTTGAGTAAAATTTTCTATCTACAATATTAAGAGTACTTTCCCTTCAGGTGGCATTACAAAATTCCACCCTGTATACAGGCGTCGTAAATGCATTTTTTGAGCAAATGTGTTGAAAAATAAATAGTCTCAGCGCAGCGTTCACGCTTGAGTGTTAAGACTATTTATTGCGGACCATCATGCTAACAGTGGAAGCGATATCTGGCCCAGGAATAAAACAGATAGCGTATGGCTGTACGCTGTGCTACTTACTTTTAAGTCGCTTGGTCTACCAAGCGACTTAAAAGTAAGTAGCATATTTTGCGAAATTTTCGGGTTACTTTTGTTTCTGTGAGCATAATAAAGACATTTTCCAGAGCGATAGAGCGTCCGATATCTTATTACGGCGAGCTTGTAAACTGACGGAATGCTCCTCGAATCACTGCCTTTATGACCTGAGCTACCGATATTCACCTTCTTGTACCATTCTGCCAAAACAGATGGCAAAGTAAACTAAGTTATAAATCTTAGCCAGTAAAGTTGCTATTTCCTTGTCGGACTTTAAAAAGCCGTGTGGGCTGATATAGGCAGATTTTTTGTCGACTGTGATGGATAAAGCGAAGGAGACGCGGACGACTTGATTGAAAATGCCGTTAAAGGGAAGAGGTGCTTTTAGGGGTTTTTGAAAGTCTACAAGGAATACCTACTATTCGATCCGGATCATCTAACGGAGCCTGGTTTTAGGTATAAACTAGCGACCCGCCCCGGCTTCGCACGATTGCAAATTATATAGGTACACAAACCTTCTTCGTTTATCGCTCCTTTTATAAATAGTGAGAACCATATTAAAATACGTTGCGTAGTTAAGAAAAACAAAAGGCAGACCGCGACTTTGTTTTAAACACGGTGATTGGTAATTAAGTGCGTTCCTTGAAATAGGTTATAATAGAGCTGATTTGCAACGATTTTGACTCCGAAAACTTGGGTATGGCTCCATATTGGGTGGTTTTCGAGACGGTCAAGAGCCCCCAGCATCTTACAAGATTACACATCCTTCTCCCGAGCACTGTTGCTCTTGCAAATCTCCATTCTGGCTGCCCAATTAAGGTAAAAAAGGCAATCTGGAGACGAACAATACTTCTCCCAGGAGATCAGATCTGCGGGGTCGCTACTTAATACTCAATAGTTGGCCATTAAACTGATTTGTGGATCTCTCTTAGTTCAATCAGGTTTTTTACCAAGTAATTTTTATTACACTTTACTTTGCTAAAATCTACCCTCAGCGGGGTCAAGCACCCCCAAACAACGATCCTGACTTACTTTTAACGTTTTTAAAGAAAGTTGTATTAAAAACTAGCTCTGCACGACGATCGCTTCAAAAGCTCCTGAGTTTAATTAATCTAATTTGTTAAAAATGTTCTGCATTGCTCTTCCACAGTCCTACCTCGCTTCGCTATCGCAATTCTATAAATGTGAGTAACTTCATAAACTAGAAAAATACTCGTTTTATTCACATGGTAAATTCTATTACAAAATAAACACACAGCATTTTTCCGAGGGAATTTTTATTCCGTAGGTGCTTAATTACTTTAAAAGCAAAACATACAAAATGATACTTACAGTAGTGAGTAAAGAGAATCTATTTGAAATTGTCCATCCAGTGTTAGTAGAGTTGAAATTGATTCGCAATTCAAAAGTTTTGTATGTTTGCCATCTACTGTTAAGTTTTCTTTCTGTAGCGATCCTATTTTCGCTAGTTCCCAAGTTTACGAAAAAAGGGTGAAACGTTTTCGTGTGGTAATTTGTCGCTAAAATCCTTATTTATTGCAACAGAGAAGTTGGATCGGCCCCGGGGGCAAATTCGCAAACTTTGCTCCTTTAACTTCGCTTCACCGAGTAGCGACACCTTGAACACATATTGAGGTTGAATCCTCGTTTTCTTGTTTCAATAGAATTATTGAGGATTACTTTAATACTGTTTTATTTTCCATACCATAGGCTGTAAAGTTTATTTCCGATCTTATAGAATCCTTAATCCAAAACGAATTTATTTTATTGAAAGTCGTGTTTTGATTAACCTACTTATAAAACTTACCTATCTGCTTACCTACTAAATAATTTATATTTGTTTCCTGTGATGATGAAACTTACATAAATGGGTAGTTTATTTACATCTACATAGTTACGTTATTCGTAGGATGTCGTGGACTTGCAGATTGCCATTGTTCTAGCGAAGGTAGGTCGGTGTTTCAATAGAATAAAAGGCAAGCATATACCGATTTTGCTACCACTGATGTGCGGCCTATTAATACCTACTTTGGAATGTGGGTGTATAAACAGTAGGTGTCCTATTAACATTTTAAGGGATGAGAATGTGTCGGTAATATGTTAGGTACTAGGAGCGAATATGAAGTAAGATTGGAGGGATCGATCGGAGATATTAGAAATACCTAAATATAGAAGAAGGAGGAAATCTAAATTTGGGAGACTTATAACACCAAAACTTAATTTATTACATAATCCGCATTCAGAGAACAGACTGAAATAAACTAAAATACCTTTCCACCCAAAAACTACCACCTTTCACGTAAACACTTTCAAATAGTGGATTTTATTTAGACGTGGGTAGTTGTTAAAAAGAGAATGTCAGAGAGGCCCAATTTGAATATGAAACTATTACACTAGTTTCAAGAAATTTTTCGGAATTCGACGAAGTCTGCGTTTCTTGATAGCTACAGCCTGGGGTCAGTGAATAGATTCCGTCACAGTAAGCGTGCTCCATCGTCGACCACATAATTGCTTTCCATTAGGTGATATTGTTGTCAAACGGGTTTCGGGAGCCTATCAATAATAATAATAAAAACTATTTTAATCTAAGCCTGGTCCTCTCAAGTTATGTGATACACATACATTAAAAAATTAACTTAACGTCCGTTCATTCCTTGGTTCCACGTTTGCAAATGTGGAACGTAAAGCCGACCTATTGATTGCTCATCAACTATCGAACATGCTTTTTCTCGTTCACTAAACACCGATGATACTTACTTAGCTCTTATATACATGTGTATTGTGTACGATTGAAAACAGTTTCCAAAGTGTCTGTCCATACATATTACACTTTTTGCTCCAGCACTTAATATTCATTCGGGATTGTAATAGGCTCATATCGTGGCAAACTTTTGCATAGAAAAATACCCTATTGTATTGTTGTATGGCAACTCTCGCACAATTCCATTGTTAACAGTGGGTTATCGCACTATTCATGGTTGCGGTCAAACAATGCGGACATCAACTCCGTTCAATAGCGAATCGCTTGTACCTTTTAATAGTGTTTAGAACAAACTTTGCTGTTGCTGTGGAATCGATTTCAAAATGGAATCCCTACACATGCTTTTGACGGATTCGGAGCATTGTAAAACTATGAAATGCGAAGTTTTGTTCAAGTTGTTAGTGATTAAATCGCTTCTGAATAATAGTTTATGATTACTACGATAAGATATTGTTGTAAACTTCATTTTGTTCGATTGTATTAGGTGAGAATCTTAGTTACTATATATAATGGATATTATTCTTTTACAACTTACTATAAACAGAAAATTCCACGTATTAGACAGTGCTACGTGCAGCTACGCCCACCGCGAGTCACTGCTACGATGCATCTACGTAATGCTGCTACGAGTTCCCGTGAGACTCTGCTACTCCTCCAACCTATGCAAAGCTTCTACGAGTTGTCGTCAGTCACTGTTACTGCTACGGTTCTTGCCTTCGCAATGCTACTACAAGTTGTTGTGAGTCACTGCTACGCTGCGCCTATGCAAAGCTGCTACGATTTGACGAGAGTGACTGCTGAGCCACGCCTGCTGCTGCGTTTGAATATAAATAGAGGTTCTTCAATTTAATTACTGCAGCCGCTAAGCGAGTCTCTAATCATTCTGTAATAGCTTTTCTCATATTTCCATGGATAGCCTAGGAACCTAGCTGCGTTGCACCCCTTCTGTGTTATGAATAATCTGACAATAGCTCTGCATTTAGTAATTAGAGGAGTGATAAAGTGCAACGTGACTGAAATAACTGATACACAGACATATAGACGACGTCTATCAGAATTAGGAGTTTCAGACAGCGACTCACGTCTCTAGTTATTATTAGTGTAGTTATGAATTATCTATCTGTTGGAAGATACTGCTGCGGCTCTCCTATGACTTTATGCGAAGATGGTTTGAAACATTCACGAATAATCACTTTGGTGAGTAATTAGAAAATGTTTTCCGTTCGCTGTCTGATATAACAGTCAATTGTCATCAGAATCTGCGCAGTGATGATGGCTTCAATGAGCATTCTTGGCAGTAGTCCTCGAGGTGAACAAATAATATAGACAACAGATGATGTCAGTCAACGACTTGAGATAATAAATAAGACAGTGAAATCTTGAGTAAGCAGGATACAGGGAACGTGCACGACGAAGGCTCTGCCACCTGCTGGCGCAACAACATAATTATTAATCGGCCGCAACCCATGTTTTATCATTTTAATCATAATAAAAACAATATAAATGTAATGTAAACATTCAGGGCAACACGATGACAGGAATGAAAAGTTTCTTTTTTTAACCACACTGTGGCTCTCCTGTCGATTTGTGTTGCCACTAGTTTGTGCACGTTCCCTATAATCTGCAAAGCCCTTTCCTATCTACATAATTATGTTGGAGTCGGCTTCCAGTGGAGGATGCAGCTGTGCACCAGTATTTTATCAACCCAGTAGTAACTGGATTCCACTTGTTTAGACTGGTGTCAGATTTCATAGCTTCTTACTACCTGTAACGACTGTCTATGATCTGATCTACAATTGAGTCGGGAACAACGTGCCTTCCGAGGCACAGAGGAATCTTGGTATGTGAAGATAGTAACCCTATCCATGGACCGACCTCGGCAAGTTTTGCTTAACTTTGTAAATTAACCTGGCTGTTATTATTTTACCTGGATATGTGATAAAAAGTGACATCAGGATAAGTAAGTAGTATGTAGGTACGGTTTTCCATTACAAATGAAACATTTATGTCGCAGAGTTTTCGTAAAGTAAGCTACTCTGCAAGTTTGAGCGCTTGCGCTATTCAGTAATAACATTTAGCGCTTGCATATGTAATTCAGCTCATAAAATAAAGCGCCCGGCTTTGTATAAAAATATGTTACTAACTATTTTTGATGCTGCGCTTAAAAATGAACTCTCCGAACAAAGTGAAAACACTGCTTTGATGAGAATTTTTGGCTATAAAAGACTTTTTTTGTTGCAGTTAGTACAATTTTGAAAAGTCATAGTCTGGAACTTTTTTCTCTTGCTTTCACAAACAAGGAAAGCGTGTCACTGAAGCTGTGATACGTGTATCGCAACAAATTGTTATTTGTCATTGAAGATATTTTGTTACTCAGTCTATACTAATATGATAAAAACCGGCCACGCACAGCGTTCCGTAGTTACCCGTGTTACCATAGTTGCCGTAGTTACCATGACAAAAAGTAAATAGCTAATTTTACTATAAGATTGCAAAGTAACAAACACACTTAATCTTAAGTCATTTTTTATGGAATTATTCCGATTTTTTTATTATTCAGTTACGTTTTATAGGTTGGTCGAAATTACTCGTTAACGTGTGTTACTTTTCCTTTTAAATTCGTTGTATGTATATGATACTACCATGAGTTTTTTCACGTCTCCAAAAACCGTTTAGCTGGCAGAGGACACTTGACTCTAACAAAAATTTGCACTTTAAAGCCTAATATTTCATAAATCGATCCTTGGATGGACAAATAGTTCCTCAATATTTTTAAATGACCTGTCCAACGAATCCCCACACCATGGGATAGACGATAAAACAATATTCATCGCCACTTTTCGTGTAGGAGGGGGAGGGGGGAGGGGTACACAAAAAATAATATTTTTCAAGAATTTATTTTACCACTTAGTCGGCGTGATATATACATAGGTACGTGATATATACCCATACCAACTTCTAGCTTTCTAGTGCTAAGCGTCTTTGAGCTAAACCGCGGACAGACAGACAGACAGACATGGTGAAACTGAATAAAACAATGGCTAGACACGTAAACGGCTGAACGTATTTGGAAGAAATATAATGAGTGTTAGGATCATGGGTGCTCCCGGCTATTAGTCATATAACACTCATGAAAAATAGCACGCATTAGATCCTGACCTGTTCTAATGCGGTAACCCTTAGGTTGCAAGCGAAACCGGTAGTATTAGCTCATAAGTACAGGTATACATAGTTATTAGCGTTTTAACAGAAATAATAAGTGGTAGTTGATATGGAAGGTTTCGCAAAACCACAAAGATTTGTTTCATTAGCCCTGACCCAAAATTGCGGACAGAATGAGTCTCACCACTTGTTTTAACAATTCACAGTAAAAGAAACGACATTGTTGCATGTTTGTCGAAATTTGAACTAGATTTAAAGCGGTTTATTTGAACTTTTTACTTTCCCGACGACGACGTCCCGCTCTGGGCGCTTAAAAGTGAACGTCTGTGTACGTGGGGAACAATGTCCTCAAAATACTTGATGTTATTTTTAATATAATCGTGCCACTCTACCACAATTCCCGCTTTTCGTCTTCCGCTAGCATATACTTTGTTATAAGAGCTGTTTTGAATTTTTTTCAGCATAATTCAATTACTGTTTAGTCGGGTACGTACTCAGTATTGGCGGACACTAAACGCTATTCACATACATTCGGTACTTAAGCAACAAACGTGTGTGAATACATTTTTTTTCACTAATTGGTAGCTGAATTAAATAACATTACTGGGCCTTAACGATAGACTATGTACAAAGTTTATGGCTAGCATGCCTCTTCTCGTTACATTATTATTAAAGGCCTAATTAATATTCGGTCCGAATTGTAACGTCGCCTACAAAATAGACTGCTTTCACACACCAGCAAGTCGGCAGGCGTCCGTGGTGTGCCGCAGTACACAAGATCTTCTAATCACGATGATGAGACCACGACACAGGGCCGAATGTGCAGCGTATGGCCTCTGTGGCGTTTGTGGCCTCCATAACACTAATGTGCACTCTGCTTAATTATAGTAAATGCACAATGATGGTTGGATTTACGCTTCGGCGTCGGGAGTCTTGACTAACAATATAGGTACACATAAGCACAGGTACGCGAAGCTTTCCAGCAGATTACAAAAGTTACCGAAGAAGCGATAATAGAGGCCGAACGAACGCCGGAATAGAAACTGTCTACGTTTTCGTCTCAAAGAGAAATCTCAATTCGTTCTACTGTTAAATTTGATGTGATAGATGATATTGGACTTTCTATTGTAACGGAAACTTACGCGGAGAAAAAGTTACGTCTGCAAGCTTAAGGAAATTCTTATATCTTGAAGATTGTCTTTTTATGGATGCCGTGTCAAAAGTTTTCAGTGGAGCGTTGATAGGCAATACTGATTTGAGGATTATAGCATTCTTCGTGAACAAAGAGGTTGGGGCATACGTTATCGGGAAGCAACTAATTTGTGGCAGTATTATTAGCATCGTATTTAGTAATGCAATCGCGTCTAATTAGCAACTGTGATAATTTGGGCGTATAATATACCCGCGTTGCGGTCATGTTAATTATTGACAAACCTACAAAGGTACGTTGCCGGGCGTCACATTCGTATCGGCCATTGTGTTAATGATTGTGGCATCGTTGCGACCGATATAGGATAATTAAATTGTTCTCGAATTGTTATTTCGACTTTAGGATAGTAACAACCGCCGCGTTTGTGAAATATACAACTGGGGTATTCCTCGCGGGTCCTATACGAGTGAGGTCTAATAATTTCATTGTGTTCAGTGTCCATTTCAAAATACCTTCAGTAAGTAGAACACTTAGGTATAATTACTAACTGAAAACAAAAACACACATAACCTACCTACCTAACTAATTTCGTATTGAATGAAAGTTTAATGCCGGTCTCTCAATATTTTAGTAACCATAATTAAAACGTAACGAAGACAAGGTATCAAAAGCTGTGTAATGTTATGCTAGATACATTTAGTTTAATGACAATAGCAACGTTAATGAAAAACAAAAAAAACGACTTGAGTCACGCAACAATTTTCGAAAATGTTTCTATTTAATTTTGATATTTGACATGCCTTCAATTTTCGAATAAAGAACATTTCAGGCATGAAAGTTGGCAGAATTCGGGATTAGTGTGGCAACCCTGAGAAATGGGAGGAATGGAGGATGGAATTGGAAAAGTTGAGGCGGGGCGGCGGCTCGCGAGGATTACTGCTAGCTGTTTGGCACATTGCGACGTGTACAAAGTTTCATTGGTACCTCCGTCACTACAATGTCTGTTTCCTTGGAACTTGCATATTTTCCTTTCGAAAAGTACTTTCAAAATGTGTTTTCCTCAGACCAGGAATGCTGACTCGATCCTTACCTTACTGGAAAAGTTCTCTATATAGTTTTTTTTTGTTGAGATTGTGTTGCCGTTATAAAAAAGGGCGACCTAGTTAGTTGGTGTAGTACTTAGGGTGTCTATTTGTATGTTGACAGGATTAATTATGTAGGTCTAACTAAAGTGTCTGTGGAGTTGCGGTTTCTACTCTTACACAATTTTATTTTACGTGCTTTATGCATGACATATTTCAGTCTTTCAAATGTCCTTATTAAGTAGAACACGATAAACAGTGGGTATCGATTTTTGGAATTTCGAAATTAATTACATCTTTGAACACAGTTCACAAAATTGAAACACAAGTTTTTTATTCACTACGTAATTTTATTTTAATTTGTTCTGAAATTAATTGAAGCCAGTGGGGTGCATTGTGCAACAGCGCAGTGTAATTACATACACGGACATTTATTTAAACGTTTGTGCATGTTTATTTCTTCATGTTGCGCATTACAGCAAAGGCTTTGTACGACCAGTTGATGAGCTGAAATAGAATAAGGGTATTAATTTTAAAATTAGTTGTACAATCCGAGTATCCATACGTCCATAATTAAATTCGAAAGTAATTCTGTCTGATTAGGTTTGTATTACGTTTTCACTTTTAAACCATTGAACGAATTTTCATCAATTTTGGTGTAGGGATAGATTGAATCTTGGAGAAGGACATATTTTAAATGTTAAAGTTGAAAATTGTGTCTTTGGATGTTGGTTAAACAACTACGCTTCAGCAGCTGAATAGATTTAGATGAAATTTAGACACGGGTAGGCCAACTTTGGCTAGATTTGCCATCGCTTTTTTTTCCAACAGCACGTTCCTGTGGGATATTTTTAATGCATGAAAACATTTATCACATGGGCAAAGCCACTAACAGAAGCTAGTTATTGAAATATTAAACTGTCTTTACCAGTATCTTTCTGTATTTATTTGAATTTACTTTTATACCCACGTTAGCATAATTATCTCATGTGGCTAAGTAAACCGAGCCAGGTAATGAATTGAAATAGATAACTAACAACACATTAACGGTATAATATTAACTGTTCTAATTAATTGAATACCTACGAGTCATTGAGCTTTGGATATGTAATCCTGTTATAAGCGAGCTTCTGGCTGAGGTAAGATGGAAGCGGCAGCGGGCTCGCTCTTCATTCGTTGGTTTTGATTTGATATTTTAACTATAGATTGTTGATGCGTTTTAGCTTGGTATGCGGACTCGCGTGCAAAGGGTTCCGAACGAATCTCATTTTTGTAAGATTTTACTTTCAAACCATAGATTTCTTATAGATTTTCCGGTAACCCATAGGTAAAGTTTAATATTTTATTTGTTTTTTCAAAATTTTACAGTAATTTCGGAGATAAGCGCCCCCCCCCTTTTTCCGAAATTACTCTAAAATTTTTCATCTAAAGTCTATTTTCATCTAATTTCTTGAATAACTTAAAATATTTTTTAATTAAATTATGAAAAAAATATATTCAAAACCTGTACTCTACTCTACGGTGATGTTGGTTAGCTTATATGTATACATTAACGAAAAAATATGAAAACGAAAAAATATGAAAACAAAAAAAAAAAAAAATACAACGTGTTACAGAATAAACGCAATACCTCTTAAGGGGTCATTATACTCATCATTTTGAACAACTATTATTATGGGACCAACCCCGAAAAAACTAAAAAAAAATCGGCTGATCAGTACATTTTGTCGAGTTATGCGCACAAAAATGTATGGGGGAGTCGATTTCTTTTATGTGGTTTCAGTGTTGGTCCCATAGTAAAAGTTCATAATGATGAGTACAATGACCCCTTAAGAGGCGTTTATTCGTTACACGTTGTATATTGTAGAAGTAAAAGGTGTGATAATGAAAGTTACATACACACAGTCACACTATAACTAAGGTAGACCCATACACATCCGAATAGCGTCAAAGTCGTGACAGTACCGTCGTCGTGCTGAGACATTGCATCCGTGCGACGTCCAACACTTTCTTTTCACACTCGTCAGGCAGGCCGTAGTCGCCACTTTTTTGTAATGGTATGTTGTACAGAATAAGTGGGAAAATCTATTAAGTTTAACATTAATTCACTGTTACAGCTTAAACCGCGTCATGCACCATAATCACAGCTCGAAGAAACTGCGCCTCACAATCGGTTTCAAGACAGCTACGTTCGCGCGCGGTATCGCGCGAGGGTTGTGGCAGTAACCTTCTTCGTATGTTGCCAATTTAGAGTGCGGGTATCGCATCTATGGTTTATTTATCATTGGCTTTAAACTCCATTTTTTTCGAACTGCTTTTGATCGGACGTCAGTCAAGCCTATAGGAACGAAGGCTAGCATGGACAGTGAATTTTGAGCGTCGGAACTGACATTGACGTGTGTGAACTAGGTTTTACAACTCGACCGATTTTTTTTTGCTCTGACAAATCGTGGCTGTGCCAAGTTCCTGGGACTGTGTGAATGTGTGTGGACCGGATTTATCCGAAAACGTGAAAAAGGTTCTGTTTTTAATATCGGGTTATTTTCTAATTAGAAAACAGTTTCTATTTATTGTTCATTGATTTTTCTGACTGAAGGCGGTGGAGTGTCATATCGAACTTTTGCTGGGTAAAACAAGAAGGCCAATTCTCGTATTTAAAAAAGCATTCAAATTGTCGTCACAATATCATCAAAGTGCCAGTTAATGTCATAAACTTGTTAAAATGTTGGGAAATTAGAGGTGTTGTTGGCAGTATGCGGCTGCGATATGAATTGCCCCTAAGGTGATTGAGCAGAACTACTTTAACAGTCATATTCATTCCAATCATATCGCGTAGCCCGCTCTACCTCTTTATACCCTAATCCCTCGGATCCTTACGTCTGACGCTTTAGTTTTCCAATTTAATTTGCCTCATTAGAAACTCGCTGAAGAAAGTATACTTTGCATAGCAGTGCGCTGTAACCCCGCTTTTGCGTTGAATATTTAATCTCAGGCTATCAGATTACATAAATAATTTACGACTTGAGAATCACTTTGTTACACAGCAAGAGCATCTTAAAGCAAACTGAAACGGCTTTAATTTATTATGTCTATTGTTGTAAGTGTGTCTGACTTTGGATGATGAAAGTCTAGGCAAGAATGACAAGAAAACCAATCTTATATGTAGAATAGATTTAAATTTAAGAGGGCTTACTGCAATTTGTCTGCTTTCATTAATCATTTGATGACCGTAAAGCAAATTAACAGCTAAACTGATTAATGTTGAATGTTGCTTACGACTGTGTAAGTGTCGAGGGACAAAGTGAACACTTTCCCAGCTGTGAGCCTCAGGGGACGCTTGCATCTCTCCAGAAAGATGATGATGAACAAGTTGGTGCTGCGGTCGCTGTTCACCCACGGTCCTTCGAAAGCGGCGTTTGCGAGGTCCATGCTCTGAAAGAATATTAGAACATAGGATAGGGCAGCAAATCTCCATTTATTGTTTGTTGTTGTGGCGCAGTGGTCGCAACCGCTACTATATAACAGTAGATTCAATCCTCTTATAATACGATGGTGTGAGTGAGGTGTTGTTGAATTTTTTCGTTAGGGCGTTTTTTAGTGTCAATCTTGATCAGGATTTGTGTCCTGTTTATAGAAATAGGCTCAGTCTATATTAACTGAAACTACTAAACAACTGCATATCCCTCCGGGCAATGCAAGTTTAAATTTAGTTATCCTATGTTCCTAATTGGAATTAACTTTTACAACGTAATTAATTAAAACTTTAAAAAGAACAAGTGCAACAAAGTAATCTGATACACGCTGAACATTAAAACAAAACTGTAAGAAGTGTGCATAAATTATGTTAATCTTTTGTAAGCTTTCATATATTAGTTACCTACGCCTCACCTCTAGTTCGCGTACGATAAAGTTCGTTCGCAACATACCTAAAGGGGTATTTATCGACTGCAACGGGGATTACCTTCCAAATCAATTCATCTCCGAACCAGCAAAGAATGAAAACTTCAATCAGCATGCAGGTTAGATATATGCCCATCCACGCTATCTGCATCGGATGGCTGGTCGGGTTCTCGATCTGTACGGGAAAGCGAAACCGTAAAATCCGTAGCTCATTGAACGAAGAATGTTCTCGAAAAGACTTTTAGTGCGACTTTTCGTACGTTCTTGAAAGATGCTCAGCTTTTTGAATCTCGAATTCTCAATCTTGCTAATGTCAATCTGACGGATTGTATACTAATCCGAATTCAATTCCATTAAATCGAGATTAATGACGGAGTATTGTTCTAGAATACTGGCCCGGGTATCACTTTGACGGGTTGAGAAAAGCTACCTTCGGTTTTGGGAAGGACCTCGATACTCAATGGGTAATTAGAATTACTTATCGGCTGGTTAGTTTCGCAGAATAGGGATGTTGCCAGGGTTAAAAATATGGTTATTTTTAGTCCGTAAGTTAGATTATCGAAAAATATTGGATATGTATTTTTTATATTATCAATTCAATAACAAATTACGAAGATACAACGCATCAAATATTAGGAGTGGGGGCATGTTACGTCACTTTCCAGTAAAAAGTGTACTGGTAAGTGACGTCACACTAGTTTTCAACGCACTGTATCGTCTTCATTTTTTGTTTACGTGACAAAAGAAAAAATACTTGTCCAATATTTTCTGAAAATCTATATGTCGGTCCAATTAGATTTTTTTTGTCTAATACCCTATTACTGATTATTACAATTATGTACTTTATTCAAGCAAAATTGTTTATACTTCTTTCTTTTTAATTATAATTGAAAAACCGCTAACGAGGAAAGAACAATTTTTCAATAAAATTAGAGGTTTACTTTTCTTTTTTATTTCAAAAAGGTTTTGCAAGAAAATCCAGAGATACGAAACAAACTAGAGTTATCAGTTTGGTACGGCATAAAGTCGTAATAACATGGGCTTTTGAGCATTGTGTACAAAGATTAGGGTTTATAGGTTTTGTCAGAACTATTCATCTTGTGGTAATGACAACACACCACTACCTTTTTCACCAACAATCACCTTTCACCATTTTCAGTCTAAATATTCAAATCGTAACACCACCTACCGATAGGAACTGGACGCCGACCAAACAAAGCACCATCACACTCAGCATAAACTGCAAAGCTGACGCCAAGCTGAAAGCGCTCTCAATCATCGACACGTATCTGAAAATCAATTTGTTTTACAACACTCGTTTACGAAGCAAAAATAGTGTCATCTATTTTATCTGGGAAAATAAAAATGTGCATTTTTTTCGAGTTGCTCTGTTGTGTTTACGGTATTAATTTGGTCATAATCGTCTGAAATGTTTTGATAACAATAACTAACTTAGGATGCCTACAAAATACATTACAAAGAAACAGCCAAAGTATTTATTCTATCTATGCAGATATTTCGTTGGAAGTGCTTTTTAAAATAGGTTTTTACAACCTAAGGGTTCGTCTAAAATTTAGGCGTACCTATGTTTATCGCTTAGTGTCATTTTTAAGGCAATTTAGTTAACAACATTTATATTAACATGGTTGTTGTCTAGGTAATTGGCCTAAAGCCAGGTAAATGGTATTATGTTGTGGGTCGAATGCTAAATATAAACTACTTTAGTAAAGTCTTGAGTTAAATTATATTGTACTTTGTGACCTAATCCAGATCATAGCCTACCCATGTTCTAAATCCGCTCAGCCGTTGAGGTATGTTTGAATAAAAACATACAAAATTTCCTAGTTATAATATTAGTACGTAAGATCTCACTAGGCCCTTAGAATTATTATCTAATTAACCAACATGGACTATTGCTAATGAACTAGCTTCTTTATTAATTCACGTCTTCATTAGCAAGATGTTGAATTGATAATGTACCTCTATGCATTACATTTACATTATCAATTCTCTCCATTAAATGGTAATTGAGTTTGAAAGATTAACCTCTCACTCAACACCAAGCACTATTGACTGTTCAGACGGCCGTGAGTACAAGTAGTGGCACGGGCCACAAGGCAAGTTGTCTTGCCGACGGCTACGTGCTACCCGTACCTGATACGATCACCCCTTTTCCTCACTTAACATTTGCAGCAGTAGATACACCACCGATACACTGTCTGTTGAAGTTTAGAACCTAGATTAGCTCGATTTACAACACCGATACGATTCCTTTCTAACTAAATCTTAGAAATCTTTATCGGGAAACGAATGGTGTTGAAGTTTTCAACAAATGTGTAGTAGATTGTGGATGGCCATTTTTGGTATTGGGTGGTTGCTATTAACTTTGCCTACTCTTCACAAGTCACGTTTTGTTTTAACATACGTTTTAAAATACGCGTGAAATACTTATTACAATTGAAATCTTTACCTAGATTCCACAAGAAATACTTTCTAAGAGAACAAAGTCACTCCAAGTCGCTTGCACCTAACGTGCTAAAAACACGTCTCGTGCATTTATAACACTTTTCATTTGCGTCAGCTTTTACTAAAGCTTTAACTTTAATACAGAGTAGAATATATAGTATCACCGTATAATGCAGTTGTGGTGTATGATGCAGTCCTTGAGCACTGAATGAATGTAGTATTGTTCAGGGTACTCCTCGATGTATTTGTTCTCTGCTACGTCCCTCCTGTGTCGTCTCTCGGCCACTAAATTGAAGTTTCGCAGGTTGAAGGCCAGTATTTCTATTTGTCCGACTGTTAAATAATAAAACGTTAAGTACTTTATTGAAAAACCATTGCTTGCATCTGATTCTAATTGAAACACAGAAGATTATTGTTTTTCTTGTAGCTATGTCTGCCGGATTTTGCGGCAAGCTCTAAGATTATCGGTTGCTTTGGAATGATGGTGGAAATGAAGAGATATTTAAAGTTTTTTATTATGTTTCAAACCATTTGTTTCGTCATTCGTCATTCAAGGTTTATTGGAAGACCAGCGTCAGACATCATTTGACTGGCAACATTGCTGAAATGAACCTTTTTGACGCAGCCGTGACGCACGTACTTTTTTTTTGTTTTTATTATTGTCACTTTTTTATTTTATGTTTTGTGGGGTGTACCTGATGGACCGACGGCGACGATTTTTTATGCTTTCCAAAAGGATTATGTAAAAAAAAACTGATGCCGCGGATAGGCAAAGCAAGCCATACTGCTATGTTTTTCCAGGTATTTTACGGTCGTAATCTTAATCAGATGAAACTTCTTTATTAAAGTAAATTGTAAAGAGTTTTTATACAAAAATACTAGAACACGAAGTTTGGAAAGGAAACATTTTTATAAATCTTTTTTGTTATAAAGACTTTGATACAGAAAATCTGTTTGGGAAAATAATGGAGACTTACAATCGCCGTCGGATTATTTTGTTTGTTTTATCGTAATGAAATGTTTCTCTGAACAAGATTTTACAGCAACTAGAAGTTAGTATAAGATAGATAATATTGTTTTATTCCATTTAAATTAAATATCATGTGCCAACACCATATCTACGTGGGTGCTACGCTTTTTCGTAGCCCGTAGCAAGTGCTACGGGAAAACGCGTAGCAATGTTTTCTCGTAGCTTTGTGCTAGTTTCTGATTTTGAAGAGTTTATGTAGCTAATAGGTTATATTTTATTTAGTTTAGTCTTAGGTTTCTTACTTCGCTTTAGAAAGGGGATACAAGCAACAACACAAGCAGGTTTAAGCGCTAAGGATTAAAAGGTTATATTCTCAGCCTTCTATTATATATCGTCTCAATTTTGAAGGATTACAAAGTTCTAGGTATCTTACTAGCTGAAGCGACGAAAGCTGCTAATATCGTGTCCATAACTCCATCTATTATACACGTAGCTGGCTTGTAATAAATCTGAAAACACATGGCAAACACGACCTTAATTTAATTCATTATTCGCATTCGACTAGCTAGATTAATCCTTGTATATTGGTTGGATTTGGTTAGTGTTTGTTCACCGCATGGACTGGAATTTTTTGGATCTGCACAAAAATATTTCACTGCTTTTTTGTCCAATTTTATTTTGCAGAATAATGTAACTGTGGGTTTTACTTATATAGTCAAATGTAAAGTGCTATACGAATGTGTGTATTTGAACCATTCTCTAAAAATATTTTTAGGACATCCATATTTAATTAAAATACCCATCCCAGATTTTCCGGCGTCATACGTTATTAATTGAATTAACATATTCAATTAAAATTGAGTGATTGATTTTCTTATGTAAGCAATTTAACTCACGTGATGGATGTAAACGGCTTCGTATGCTGGACTTTTGTAAACGTTGAAGAAAGGATACTCCACGTTAGTGGGAAGGATGTCGAAGTTTTCAGTCAGAGGCATTATTATTCCAACTAGAAAGAAAATGTTAATAAAATTTATGCGTGTAGGTAGAGAGTTGATGCAATTTTTTTGTTATTCGCTGTTAAAAAGCTATTATTCCGTCGGTTTGGGATTTAATAAAGTCAAAAATATTTTGTACAATATTTAATAACTCACTAGGTTTCAATCAAACCCACCTGACACAGCCCCCACGCACATAGTGGAATAGTATGTCATAACAAAACGCGCACTTTTAATACTCTTTGTTATCATTTCTTTATGCTCCGGTTCTTTCGGCTTGAACTCCTGACAATGTAAATATTTCAAGAGATCCAAGACTTTTTCTCTATTCAGCCAGAATACAGCGATCTTGAAATACGTATACATCTCACTCAAAAATAAATAGAGGCTGAAAAAAAAAACAAATTGTATCATGTCCATTTGTCATGATTGGCGGGATGTAACCAATTCGTGATCCCAAAAACAAAATGTAAGTGAACTCGGAAATGTCTAGCCTACCCTTCGGCAACATCTCCGATATTTTCAGTTTGTCTCAGTAAATAAACGACTTCTCCAATTCCGGGGAAAAAACAGACGAGCCATAGTACGGTCAGCGTGTACATCAACTGTACCCAGAACTTGATAGTGTACGGCGAGGAATCGTTGAACCACATGCCGTAAAACTTGAGCCAGTAAATGTGAACGGCGTGGTACAAGCGAGGGTTGAGGTCCTCCCACGACTCCATCACGCCGTAGGGCAGGACCTGCGATAGAAATGACAATTTGTTTTTCATATTTTCACTAAGAATTAACATTTTTTTTCATTAGCAAAAACGCGAGTGAATCCTTTGACCACTAATATAAGAATGCTTCTTATACCTCACCATCATATTATGCCCCTTTGTACAAAACAGAATGAGAGAGCGACATTAAGTGGGTGACATTATGTTGTGATATTGTTAAGTGGAAGCGCTACGCGGCTACAACTTGTTCGTATTGAAGACATTGATGCCAGAAGCGACACGTACTCAGTATTGAAGATATCGTTAAGCGTGAAATACGTACGGAGAAAATGTAGACGTCGACACTTGGAAAAGAACAGCTCTCATATTTGACCACTTTTTCCTCTCATTACGCTTTGCGCCAGTGCCAACTATGTTTCTACTTTATTAGATACTGAGCTCTTTCATTTTACCGCTTACATTTTGTCTCAGCGAGTTTATAAGAATCGCACCAAATGGTACAAAAGATAAGAATATGTATGATATTTAAATGCTAAAACTGCTTACCTACTTAGATATTCGGAGCGAGTAAGAGTAGGTACCCACCATTGGCAAGACAGTAACTGTAACTTGGAATTACACAACTTCCTCATAGTTTAATAAAGTGCAAACTGTTGAGGAAACATTGACACCGTGAACACTGTGCTCCTCACTAAACTTGAATAATTATAAACTGGATTTTAAAGCTACGAAACGCATCCCCTTAAAAGAGTTAATGTAATACGTCGACAAAAGCAATTATTATAATTACAACAGCAATGTAATTACGGCCATAAGAAAAGGCACCGCTCTCTTAACTACGTATAATTGTGTTTTCAAAGAGGCTTTCAGATATTCATAATTTTCGAGTGGAACACAAAGAAGATTTCCAAGCAAATAAGTAGATCGCATGTTCTTTGAAAAGGGGAAATTGTAATAACGCCGCAATCATGTGACGTTAGTACAGTTGAGGCAGTATCGATAGAGTGGGATTTTATTAATATCAATAGGAGTAAGTTATGTTCTGAACATGATATTAGGGGGAGAAGAAAATTATTTTTGTTTATTAGCCCTCAGGCAAGTCGAGGGGTGTTATGAGATTGATACGTCGTATTTGTGTGTGTGTCCTATTTTATTGGAAGAAGTTTCGATTATGTAGGAATTCTTGCTGTAATTGACTTTCTTCTGGAGCAATAAACATTGTTAATCCTTGAGACATCGGTAATTTGCCTTTGTTACATAATTGTATTAAGTTATATTAGTTTATGAAATTACTTTCACTTCAGAATAACCGTTATCAAAAAACTCTAAGGCATCGAGTTTACAGCACCTAAAATATAAAACAAGTGTGTGAATAATTTTTAACATGCATCTTTTGAATAAAGAGGTTTCTATGAAATTTCCAGAGCTTTCAACGGAGTGATCATTCGAGCTGTCACTTAGCAAGTCCTCATCGGTTCTACGTTATTTCACGAGCCTTATATGACGAAACATTAAACGATTTCGATATTCAATTATTTGCTTTTTATCTCTTTACTATTTTTTAGTTGCTCCGAACATGGACTTTGTCATATTGAAGTTTGCTTTGCATTTAATATTGTGATGCGATGACAGTACAATAGTTTCAGAAGTTGTCTTAATAAGATAAAACAGATTTGTGTTGGATACGAAAGCTTCGAGTATCTAAAATCTTTGAGGCAAATACCAATGTTCTATCTGAGCATGGTCTGCTGAATTTCAAGTCTCCTTTCTTGAGTCTTTAAGCTGGAGAAATCAATTGACTCAGAGTTGTTTGTAATAGTTTGTGAGTGGGTCGACAATAAGGGATTCTAGGAAGGATAAATGTAACTTTTAGAATACAATGTAAAATTTTCCACTGAAGTATGTTTGAAGTATTTTTAGTCCAGGCAAACGAAATAATTGAGTAACACTGAATAACCGAGATAGATTCACTCAGAACGTTATTTGGTGATTGTGGTACGAGACGAAAAAATAATAAATCATCCGTCAAATGTAGGCACCTTTCAGCGATGAAGGGCGCTGACTGATCGTCGGCTTACACAAAATATATTATGCAAAAAAGTGATAAAATATGAAACGATTTATGTGATTCGCACTGGGGCGGTCGATTTGCATAATCACCGCTCGCGCAGCCCCACACAAAATGAAATACGTGATGCCCCCAAACAATAAAAATACAAGTGAAAACTCGCTTTTTAACAGTTTCATCAAACGGCAGACACCTGTAATCGACAACGACTAAAGCACATGCCGAAAAATTTGGCCGCCGATAAAATTGAATACATGTCGAAACAAAGACTTAAAACGTTGTAAAAAAACTTTATTACTAGAATAAGAAGTACCTATCTATGTTTATATGAACATAAATGTACTTTTATGAGGTTTGTGAAGCTTTATTATATTGTTACGTATAAGAAAAAATATTTTATATTGTTTCAAAACACATAAAAGAGGATAAGTGTATTTGAGAGATCGTTGAGTGATACCAATGTACTTTACATAGGGTACCTACGTAGGTATATCACTTTATGATTTTCAGTGTTTTTATCTTCATTTTTACCGACAGCTAAAACATTAAATGCTTACTACGATAAAAGTTTTCTAGATTGTAGTAGATACTTTCGCAGATATAAGCAGTTTGAAAACTGAGACACCCACTGTCTTGCTTTAAAACCTCCTTAAATATGGCAGTAATAAATTCCATTATTCGTACGATCGATGGAAAACAAACAAATAAAATCGTTGTTTACCGATACTATCGCAGTTGTGTTGCAGTTAAACATAGGTTTCCCAACACTAGTCGTGTGATTAATAGGTATCGGGTAGTTAAAACATAGTTGATATTTCACTTATACCCTTACCGGTGCCACGACTGCACCAAAGGTTAAGGATAGTGAATATCGACGGGTAAAGGATAGAATAATAATGTAAAAGTAAGTACTTTTTTCTCAAGAGTACTCAGTTAATATGATCTTTCTTTTCAGGGAAAAGGGTCCTCTGAAAAATAATACGCTACTCGATCACTAGGTTGGAACCGACAAAATACACCGGATAACACTTTTGCTGTTGATATCGCGAGTTTATTTTTGAGCAACCACGATCCACTGAATTCAGAGACATACGTAAGCTGAATTGATTTACTTTACTCAACAGGCCTTTTATTTGGTTTACTGAGAAATGAAAACAATTGGTCCTTAATTGAAAAACCTTAATGGCGTATAATTAATCAGCTCTGCTCTTTTAATAAAGCTTTGAGTAATTTTATCGATGTATTTCCATTTCAGGTGTGCCAAGTCCGGTGGAAAACCCAAATACGTTTACATAACATTGTTTCAGCGTCCATATTTCAACTTAAAACGGATTTAAACAGTGTATTTGCGATCTAGATATCGTTTATTATAATTGCAGATCGTGGTGGAAGTTTCAGCAGGTACGGCGAGGTAAGTGTTTGAAGACATTTAAGGTATTTGTATCGCTTACAATTCTTCTGTGAACATCCGACGGTGGGCTAGACAAATGGCTCGTTTCCACGCGATACTTCGCCATTAATTAGAAACAACGCGTGCAGCGGCCCCCGATTGCTATCTGTCAGCGAACACGCGAATGCTTGTTCGCCATACCGTATCAGCGGTCAAGAGTCAGTTTGCTTGATATCGGTACAAGCTGTAGATCTCGACGAATGTATGATTTACTGCACTCACTACTAATAAGCGAGGATACACTATCGCCGCTGCACTCTTCATTACTATCCATTCAGACTTATAATACCAACTTTTCCTTGTATTTTTGTGTCGATATTTGATTACGGCCATAGTTTGATTATAGATTCTTCGTCTTTCGTATTTAAATTCCAGAGAGTCACTAGTAGTTGCGGAATTTATTCGAAAGAGTCACCGCGGTCCTGGAACGCAAAGGGCATTTGGAGGAACACGGATGGGTTTAGTTAGTAAAGTAAGACATTCTCTTTCAATCTACCCAGAGCGGAAGATTCATTTGATGAATTTCCCATCGTATAGAAAAAGAAGGCACCCACTAGTAAAGTTTGTTAATAAACGAGGATACACTATCGCCGCTGAACTGTTTATTACTATGAAATCAGACTTATAATACCAACTTTTCCTTGTATTTTTGTGTCGATATTTGATCACGACCGTAGTATGATTAAAGGTTCTTCGTCTTTCGTATTTAAACTCCAGGGACCCACTAGTAAAGTGTGCGACAAGCATCACCGCCGCCTTTTACTATTCCACTCTAACTCGTATATAAGAATTTGTTTCAGTTTAACGACCAGCCAGGGAGCTAAGTTAGGGCCATTACATATAAAGTCTCACGTAACTGAAGGTAAGATTCTGCGGCGTCTCGTACGGTACTAAACAAAATAAAACTAGGCTGGCCTCAAGACATGCATCTGTCTGCGAAGTACATGACCTGCAGCGATAAGCAGGGAAGAACAAAGTAAAGTTATGTTAGTCTAATAAAGTGTGACTACGGTCAGTGCAACGTGGTGCAAATAGCGTGTCCATAAGTACAAGTGGCGTTGAATAAGGTATCAGGTACCTTATTCAACGCCACTTGTACATATAAGGTACCCGACACATTCGAGCAGCCGCCGCCACGAAACTGAAAATCAATTGATCATTATCCCCTTTGAAATACGCTTTAACGAACCTGTAAATGTCGCCGAATTAAAACGTCCCCTGTAAATAATATTTTATCAACGAAATAAAGATAAAGTGTAAATTATAGTGAAGTGACACGAAAAATGTATCCTCGTTTATGCTTCGTACAAAAGTACTTTGTAGTTGCGCGAAGTACTTTAGAAAGTCGGTCGAGTGCTCTCCTGATACGTGTTGAGCCTTTACAGATCAACTTTGGAGCGAAACTTTGTATGTATCTAGTATGAATTAAGACCAGGAAACTACTGAGTTTATAACATTGTGCACAGGATAATTCTACAACTTCAATGTGGATCTCTTTGGTAAATAACAGGCATGCGGGTCGATCGATTAGAGAAGTTTGGCTTCTGTTATCGAAATCCGTGCGTGGATAGGTGACCATAGCTACACAGAGATAATATTGTATGTTTGTGGGTGAATTCGTGAAAGTTCGGATCAGATTTCACTGATAAAAAGGTACAATCATCGGGTTTCGCATGTTGTATGTTTTGTTCAGTGCGTCCGGTCCAGGTTACAGTATATTGGGGCATGAAAATCTGCTAACTGATCCACACCTCAATGTATACCTACCTGCTAATATTGCCCAGTAATTGGGGTTTGGAAGACTGACAACAGTCGCTTCATGTTATGATGTAATATGCATTAAGCATCGAATTATATTCAACGCCGACCTCTACTCGAGGAAAAAGGAATTTCTGTTTTTTTCACCAAAGTTTATATTTATCATCAACTTGTATCATCTAATTAATAAATCAATCGCCACAAAATATTTTCATTCTCAGATAAATTAAAAGTATCGCCAGGTATGAATGTATGTCAATATGTATCTTAACTAAGAGACAGATTATTATCAATAAAATCCTAGTTCATTCCTTGGATGAAAACTTTGTTATCAAAATCCCTTGAATGATACCTTTGTAGGTACTCAGAATGGCAGGAATATCTGCCACCAAATATTCGAACATAGGGAGTTTAGAGCACTCCGACACGGATAGCTTAGTTCGAATGGTATGGCGAGAACAAGAGTGAGCGAGCGAAGCGAGTGAAATTAGCTTCCGTCATACCATTCATGTTATACTCAATACTCAATATATTTATTGCTTTCACATGTGAACTTAGGTGTAGTTTAGGTTCCATTAAACCCCGCGACAGAAATATGAGCCCCGTGCAGCGGGGCTTCGTCGAATTACCCTTTTCAATTAATTTAATTATACATTTATCAGGACAAACTCATTATAACAAATTCAATACTATTTTTTGTCACTTGATAATATATCCCGATGGTTATATGTGATTTATTATGGAATTGTTTTTGTTTAGCAACTACATTTTGGTCTACAGATCTACTATTTCGAGGACAAACCCTAATATTTAAGAAATTCCAAACCAATTAAATTGGCGATAGCTTAAATCATACCCGAGGAAAAACAAGTCGGATGCATTTACCAATTTCCATAATTAGCCATTACGATCTACCGGTTGATATAATGACAATAATATTATTACTATGAACGCACTGTAGGGTTAACTTTAATTTTAAGTAGCACTGCGTCCTGGAGTCTTTTGAAAAGAGCTTTTAACATTCTCGTCTCTTCGTCGGAAATCATAAAATGGACGCAAAGCGATTATGTTCATCTTTTTGCCTACGTACTCAAAAACTTATTTCTGTGATGTATTATTATACATATGTTCACTGACAATATCAATATAATAATAATAACAATATTAAAAGGGGGCGTTGTAGTGTGTTACTATAAGGTTTAATAAGAAATTCTTGGATACGATGATAATGAATTGTGATTATATTGTAGAATCATATTTTAGTTAAAATTATAGTAGCATGAGAGCGTTTAAGCCAAGAACTTGTTTTATGCTTGTGTGGTAAGGGAGATTTAACAGCTTTGTCTACAGATACGATTGCGGGTTTTAAGCAGAAATTACCATTAACATCAAGCCAACACATTGACTCTTTCTAAACTGGCCCGCACCTACATAGACATTACAAAGATATCGTTGATGTGACAAATAGTGAGTGAAAATGAACGGAACGTTTGTATTGTTGCTGTTGTAAGCGGAGAATGCGGGGATTCTTTGTGCCAGACTGCCAGTCCCTTCCTCGAAGGAATGCGATCTGGCTCGCGGAGGTACAAAACACATTTTTCATGATACATTTCTGTTTGTAGAAATAAAATTTATCTAAATCTAAACTATAAAATACAGTGGCAAAATTATTGGCTTGTTTATGTTAGCAAAGGCTAGAAAGTACTGATCCAGTTATGAAAATTATCTTATTGGAAGAAAGCTACACTATCGCCGAGCGTCGTAAGATTTTACCCCGGAAATTTCCCCGCATAGGTCACAGAGCGAAGCAGTAGAAAAAATATAGGAAATTATTAATTCAGATAATTCTTTCCCGTCACTAAGAAGGAAGAAAGATAAAGTATTTACTGAAACAGAAATGCATACAAAGTATAAACTTAAACTACAACTCCTTGACGATAGTTTAAGTAGTACAAGCATTGGGCATAAACTTATTCGATGTGATTAAAGTTTTAAATAAAACCATATGTATGTAACTTCTAAGACATTTAGGTACGTTTAAGTAAGCTCCACAGTGTGATTTACTTTTTTGTGGATTTTCACTCTAAATAAAGTTTTGGAAGCTTGTAAACCCGATAATATTTGTTTTATTTTTCAGCTTGTAAAAAAATTTTATGCGGAAAAGTTTAATAAAATAACTTCCAGGTGTAAAGGGGACTTTTATTAGGAGTAACCTGCTTTCCGCGCCTGCCCGTCATTGTGAAGGTAATTTTAACCACAAATTTAAAAAGAAAGTTCAATGAAAATGATGTTAGCTACATCATTTTCATTGTTTTAACAATTAAAATAAATTACTAAGCTAAATTGGCTTAGAGCAAGGAATTTAACAAGTTTCCTGGAAGAAAGGTTCATCAAATTTTGGGATGGCGTAAAAATACATTTGACATACAATACGAAGAGATAGTGTATTTTTTATTTTTGTGGATATGATCCTGAAATGAATTTCATAACTTATCTGTCTATTCCTATGTTTGGAAATTAAATGAAATAAAATTATTTTTTGTGTACCAAATTTTGTAAAATCATTATTTGAAAAGAGTAACTATGGAGTTTCTTGTCCGTTCTTCTCCATAACACCTTTCCGAATGGACAGTAGAGTCACTTTATTAATGTAATATTATTATTTTACTGAACTGTTAATAATGACGTTCAAAAGTGCCGTTTGATGGCATAATTGAAATAAACGTTTTGACTTTGACTTTGACTTTGGACATCTAAGTTGTTTCGTATAGGAGATAGCTCTTTGACGAAGCTACAGTTCAAACACTATGAATAACAACATGGAGGAGACTGCTAGCTTTGGTGCGACGGTTTTACCTGCCCGGAATGTTCGAAAAGGACTTCAAAGGGGTCCTAAATTCGACGACGGGTCATCATTTGAACGTGATACCGGTACTTTCTCGGCTTGATGAATGCTATCGTCACAGATTATGCCCAATCGCCTTTGTATGGTGCAATGCTAAATTTGGGTGCAATTTGCTGTGAAATTAGGAGTTGCAATCACAGTAAGTGTTGATACTGGACATTTGATGTTATCATCGAGTTAGTCGTTTGGACTTTACCTGCCTTTGGGATATCTACCTGTTAATGGGATACCCCAATTTGCTTTTGATATTAGAGGAAAGTGTTGCTAATTGACAAAGTTACAAACAAATTATAGTTCCTATTTATCGGTCAAACAAAATCGACCCAAATACATACATTCGTTGGCCACTATAGTTGGTTTATAAACCAACTGTAGCTTCATTTATCCAAATCCTTACAAAGAATTAACAAAACGAAAATCAGCCAAAAAATATACAGGTCATCGCTTTGAAGAGCCGAACCATCTGACCGGAGAGGAAAAGAGTTTATAAATAAGGTCTTATTTATTCCTAGACTAGTATTGAAATTCAAATGGTACAGAAACTCATCCCGCCTTTCCCTAATTACTAGTCATTAGAAGTTAACGCCAATGTTTCTGATTAATGAAGATTAATTGCTTCAATCTGATAATATCGTGACTTTCGTTTCGTTATGTTAAATGCATGTTTTACGTTTTATTTTTTTATTTTGTTCAGCAATATTAATGAGGACCGATGAGTCGAAGATAGGTAGTAGTTTTTTTTCAAGGAATGAAGAATGATTTTTTCAAAGGCTGTATTTGTTTTCTTAAACAATGCAAAGTGTGGTTTTAGATTTATCTTTTTTTGTTTAAGTCTATTATTTTCAGAAACACTTTGTCCAGATTGGGATTTTTGCTAGCCTTAGTAAGTAAACGCTTTATTTGAATACCATCCCACCACCAATAACGGTTAAAACTTTTACAAAACTTTGAAAATATTGCGACCATGTTCTCAGTTTTTCACCAATTCAGTATTTCATACGGATGTTACGAAAAGCCAAAATACTGTTTTCAGAAACAAGCAGCTCTGTAAAAGAACTGTAGAAACGTGATTTTTTGTGTTTATTTCTTTATGCTGGGATGACACCGTGACCTACTGTCCCCGGAGAAAGTATGTCTGAAATTCTGAATTCAGGGCTGCAGTATGAAAATGTTATATTCGCACTTACATTTTTGATAAAATAAATGATTCAAATATTTCAATAATAACTACCAAGAATCTCTTTTGAGAGTGTAATTGTTTTAAATGAAAGTTTTTTTCAGACTTTCAGCGTTGTCAAAACTGTCAAATTACTCTGCAAAGAAAGACGAAAGGATTGTAATTTAAAAAATAACTTTAAGCTGTTAAAAATGTTTGTCTAAGTGAAGACAGTCAATCTTCAGTTTCTAACATTAAAATATAGTGAAGTACCTACTTAATCTTTTGCGGTTAACTGAACTTATAGTAGGCGCCAGATAAATGTGGAATAAAGTACATTGACCTTTCCCTAATAACTGTTCATAGGTACCTGAACAATTAAATATGAATCGTTTTTCGTTATTAGACAATGTTAAGGATCACGAGAGATGATGATTCGGGACAGCTTTGTGTCATTAATTCCGTTTTTCAAATTAAAAATGTCAATAATTGTAGGTGGGTCAATGACCGTTATTCCACGATTATCTGGCGCCTACTATAGTTCAATTTTATTTACTTGTTTTTTTTACGTAGAAAAAGCTCGGTAATTTTTACGAAGTAAAGTAAAGCCTATAAATGTTTGCATTGTGGAGCTCTGCTTTTTATTTTGACCTCAAACAAAAAATACTTATAAATAACGTGCAAATAAATTTAATAGACATATTCACTACAAGTGTCTCAAGAATAAAGTTTGAATAAAATCGGCCAAGTCGGACTCGCTCCTTACCGTAAACCGAAAAAAAACACCTTTCTTGTATGCTGTTGTTTTGTTATAGCGGCAATACACACTCTCAGATATTTTGAACTGTTTAACTATTGCAGTTTTTGAGATTCAGCCTGCCAACAGACAGACGGACGGACAGCCGAGTATTAATAATCGGGTTATTTTGGTTATCCTTCGGTAACGGAACTAAATTATATGTATCGACCTATTAATCAACCGGTACATGGTGGACATCCCACCCACACGCACAAAACGTTTTGGGAACACATTCATTATGGGTACAGCCTGCCTGAGTCTGTGTTTCCTGATAGGTACAATCTGGGAGTCTTAAAGTGAATAGGTTATTTCTAGGCATGCGTGCTCCATCTTCGATCACATCATTGCTTACCAACGGGTGAGATAGTGGTCAAACGAGTGCTTATTAAACTAAAAAAAAACGAATTAAGCCCACTGCTGGGCATAGGCCATCTTCTTCGTTTTCCAAACAAATTGGTCCCTCCCCCATTGCGAAATTTTCTACATTTGGTACAAAATATTTTTAGTTAAACAAAACCCACTCTATTTAAAACAAAGTTCACCTCTTTTTTAATAACTACAACTACGTCATTATATATAATACAACATTCCATCGTCAAAACTAAATGCAATCTACTTAACAACGTTCTCGTTAGTTGCGTTAGAATTCGGTACACTGCTGCAAATTAGGTTAATCATGTATTTTAGTTCAGAAGGGTTCTGAATTATTAATTGCACGACTTGTTCATTAAGGAAATTTACGATCATTAAACGTATTGCAGGTATAATAATGTTGCATACGGTGTGAACGTAAGGGCTTTAGCAGACAGGCCGACGCTATAAGGCGTTTTCATTGAAATTGTTCTACAGATTTAGTATCTCTATAAAAAGAGGGTTTAATATAAGGTCTTTCATAGTTACTCTATCTTTAAACAATTTCGATTAAAAGTTTTGTCGCATTGTCGCGTCCTGCCTATCTGCGGGAGCCTTTACCTTAGACCCATATCCGTAACACGTTGTCACGTCGCGCCTGTCTACGGGGGCCTTAAAGGGAAATTTTAGTAAAGTTATCAAAGCAACGATGAAGGTAGGTACCCCATAGAGCTGTTGCAGTCACTTCTGTGATAAATTATGCACAGTTATAGAAGTTCTATCGTATTGTGAAGTGGGTACAAAGCGAGGAGTTTTTACGTACGATATATTGAAGATCGTTCGATTTTCCTGTTTGTACCTATACCAAAGTACTCTTGATTATTTGAGTAAAGATACCATAAGCGATGTAGAGTAGGAAATTGACCGTCGAGAGTGAATTATTGTTGAGAGTTATATGGTTATTTTTGTGTACAATAAATTATATTCCATTCATCTAAAGTGGAAGAAAGAACTTATTATCTACGTTAGAGAATGATGTAGGTACCTAATCATAATATTGCTCAGAAACCGTATTTCTGATATCAGTCAACTAACCACCCCTTATAATTAGTCATGTAAAGTACTCCTCTATCTAAATGACGATAAAGCCACTCACATACCGTTTATAAATCGCTTTCACGTCATTTTTCACTAACAGCACATTTCACTAAACACTTGAGGTGTTTTGAGTGAGCTCTTGACGGTGGATGTAGTAATTTATGTGGCGAGGCGTGGCGGTCGCGAGTAAACGCCCTTCTCGTCATTAGTGTTAGGCGAGAACGTCACTAGCTAATTACAGAAGATTGATGAAGGCTCCGCTCTTACCGCACTTCACTACTACCACTCAGTCCGCCGCTAAAGCCACGACTTACGTGCCAGCGATAGCGGAATGCAACTTTTCTTGCAAACCAATTAATACAAAAACAATTTCGCCAAAAATATTTTCGAAAATATCTCCCAATTAATTCGGTTCCGAATAAAAACATTTTTACTCGAAAACTGTTAACGAAAAATCTGTATTTTATTTTATTGTTTCTCTGGTAAATTCTTAAATCGAATGCAGAATGATGTGCATTTGTTTATAAAACGTATACAAATATTGTAGTAATGTTTGTATACGTTTTAGGGTTCCGTAGTCAACAAAGAACTCTTATAGATTCACCATGTCTGTCTGTCTTTCTGTCTGTCCATCCAAGGTTTAGCTCAGAGATGCTTAGCGCTAGAAACTTGAAATTTGGTACGGGTAAACATATTAATTACGCCGATAAAGTGGTTAAATAAAATCTAGAAACATTTTTTTTAGGGTCCTTGTAAAGTGACGATGAATTTTTTTATCATCTTTCCCATAGCATGGGATGTCGATGGATAGGTTGTTTAAAAATATTGAGGGTTTGCGTTAAACTATTTTCCCATCCAAGGATCCGTTTGCGAAATATTAAGCTTTAAAGTGTTAATTTGTGTTAGAGTCAGTTGTCCCCCCTCTGCCAGCTAAACGGTTGTTTTTGGAGACTTAAAAAAACCGTGGTAGTAGCATATATAATTAATTTAAAAAGAAAACTATCACAGCTAAGTAGGCTTTACAAGTTAACGAGTAATAGTCGATCAATTTAGAAAATGGAAAGGGGAAACCCTACACTGTGCTTGGTCCGACACGCACTTGGCCGGTTTTTTATTTTTTTCTTTCTTCTTTCCGCGTCATTAGAATGCGAGCCTTACTATAACTGTGTTACATTTTGTAAGAAAAATTGAGATCGATGCGAATAAAATGAATGAAGTCCCAGCATAAAGTTTTTCTCGGTAGTTAGGTATAGTATTTCCTCATTGTGAGCGTTTGCGAAGCCAGCCACCACTATAGCGAGCCGTCTTGTCGGAAAATTAGCGCCCTTTTAGAAGATGAAAAACTCCGTTCCCTTAGGATAGAATGAAACGGGTTGCAATGGAATTGTAAGGGTTCGTAATATATCTACGCACATCATGCGATGTTTAGAGTTGAAGTATGTATTTGTTGCTTGGCAGTATTTGTTATTTTTGATGTTAAGATCTTTGTTTGTTTGTGTGTGTATTTGTTATTTGTGTTATTTTAACACGTTAATTATCTTTTTGAATCATATTTGTAACCATAGTGTGACGTTGTTTTAAGAATTAAACTACTTCAGTTTATCTGCGTTTTCATATAAATACCTTCATGACTAAAAACTTCTACCCCGCCCCGACGTACTCGACGTAGCTCTCCTCAAGAATGTCAACTTACGGTTGCATTCTGTGGAAGCGATCGACGAGCTCAACTCGGACCATCGGCCCGTGGTCATGGAGTTCGCTCCTAGATCAGGACCCATAGACCCTGCACAACCCCCCCCCGACCCGAGTGATCACTGACTGGAGTCGAGTAAGCGAAATGCTGAAAGACACCAAGTCACCTCACTTGTTGGCGACCTCGAACCCAACCACTTGGCATTCTGGAAACTTCAGAAGAAATTACGATCTGCTGAGGTCACCTCTATGCCACCCCTCACTCGCCCAGATAACACCGTCGCCTTCGATGACGACGAGAAAGCCGAGTGCCTAGCCGACAGCCTGGAGGCACAATGCACTGCCAGTTCTCTACCAGTAGACCAAGCTCACCTTCGCATGGTGGATGCTGAAGTCGAACGTAGAGCTTCCATCCCCCCTGTTGAGGACCCCGATGACCCCTTGCCCCCCGTCACTCCAGACGAGGTAAAGGAGATCATAGGCAGACTCAAACCCAGGAAAGCCCCTGGGTCCGATGGCATCACCAACAGGGTGATCCGTCTCTTTCCCGCCTCCCTGATGATATTGTTGACCGCCATCTTCAATGGCGCTCTGTCCAACAACATGTTCCCACAATCGTGGAAAGGGGCTACCGTTACCGGTATCCCTAAACCAGGGAAGCCCAAGTCCTCCCCGACCAGCTATCGTCCCATCAGTTTGCTCAGCGGCCTAGGCAAAGTCTACGAGAGACTTATTTATAAGCGACTCAAGGACTATGTCGAGGCCAAGAGCCTGATTCCCCCCGAGCAGTTCGGCTTTAGAGCCAACCATTCTTGCGCCCAACAGGTCTTCCGCATCGTTGAGCATATCAGCGACCGCTTTCAGCGCGGCCAAGTGACAGGAGCCCTGTTCTTCGACGTGGCGAAAGCTTTCGACAAGGTCTGGCACAACGGTCTGATATACAAATTATATCGACTCGGTGTGCCAGATCGTCTCGTGCTCATCTTACGAGACTATTTGTCGAACCGCACTTTTTGGTACCGTATCGAGGGTGCGCTTCCAGCCCCCCATCCCGTTCGCGCCGGAGTACCCCAAGGCGGTGTGCTCTCGCCTCTAGCTTTCACGCTATACACCAGCGACATCCCGACCTTCACCGGGACGCACTTAGCCCTGTTCACCGACGACACGGCCATATACCGCTCCGGCAGAAGCGAACAGTGCATAGCTCGAGTCCTCCAACAATCGGCCGACGCCCTAGGCGTCTGGTTTCGAAAGTGGAGGATCGAAGTTAACCCCGAAAAAAGCCAAGCGGTTTTGTTTGACAAAACGCAAAGCCGATTTTCCAGACCCACTCCCAGCTCGATTACCATGTTTGGTAAGCCGATCCCTTGGGAGAAGCAAGCCAAATATCTAAGTGTGATCCTCGACCGACAACTAACGTTCGGTGAGCACAAAAAGAAGGTACGTTCGCGTGCCTCTTTCGCTCTCGGTAGGCTTCACTCCATGCTGAATGCACGCAGCAAGCTGTCCCTAAGATGTAAACTGCGCATCTTCACAACGTGCATACGCCCCATAATGACGTATGCGTGCGCCACTTTCGCGCCGCCGGGGCCCGTCGCGACGTCCCAGTAATAACCCTCCCCGACCTTTGATTACCGAGCCAGCCCGCGTCGCTGAGCCAGTAGTTTTAAACTCCCCAAATAATGTTATGACCCAGCCTGTCCCTTGCTGTTCCTCCCAAAATGACGCCGCTAGCCGAGGTCCGTATCCCACAGGATATGCCCTAGCGAGCGGTCATGTAGTTTTAATTTAGTTTGTGAGCCTTGGCTGGGGGCCTTAAATTCATTTGAGGCCACCACAGGATAGTCCGGTTAAGCAGTAACCAGCCCTAGCGTGCTGAACTGCGAGTGGTCCCCGGCAAAAAAAAAAAAACTTCTACCATTACAAATTCAAAGTATTTTCAAGACAGTGAATGTATTTCTAAATCAAACTAGTTCAAGATTGTACACAAAGGGTTTGCCAGAAATCTGCAAAGTAAATATCTAAGTGCAAAATGGAGCTTGCCTCGTAAATATTTTAAGCGGAATTATTTTGTCTGGCAAGACCACAGGGCATGGAAGCACTGTGCTGCCAGCGACTAGAAACGCCATGACTAATAATATTCGTGTTCGCGCAATTGCACTGCACTGCACACAAGTTTGAAGATGTCGTTGCTATAGTAACAAATGCCACGTGTCGTAAATTTCTGTAAGTAAATGGTGACTGTAACTTGGTTTTTAATTTATCAACGGAACCCTATTAGGTACTAAATCTGCGCAGTCTGTCCGTATGTCCGTCAACGGGATACGGGTATCTCATGACCCATAATAGATAAGCAGTTGAAGTTTTCACAGAGTGTGTATTCTACAAATATTTTATCAATATTTTCAATATTCTATAGAAAAAAAAAGATTATTTCGGTAAAGTCTTTGACAATTCTGACTCTTAAAGTGCCACTTTGGTGTCTCGGTGCTCTATGGACACTACCAAACGAGTGCTTGTAGTTTAAAATTTGTATAAATTAGATACGATACTTTAGTTACAATGTTATTTACGGCTTGGTATCAGACGGCTTGTAACTGGAACTAACTTTAGTTCCGAGGATAACAAGGACGTTTGCAACTTATTTTATTTTAAATGACTCGCTCGCTTTGTAACGAAGATATCGACGTGTATCGGTATTTCTGTTTTTTTTTTAAATGGAGCTTCTTTGATGTTATAAAGAGGGAACTTTGTAAACTTTGTAAGTAGGTAATATCAGAAACTCCTAATCCGATTCTAGAATTCTTTTTGATACATAGTTGTTCCTTTTTTGTTTATTTTCCTGGGTGTAATTGCCTACTTTTTATCCCAAAAAAGTGTAAAAACGTTTCCCGTGGAGTGAAGCCGCGAGAAAAATTAAGTTCAGAATATAGGTACGTTAATCAACTTTGTTTTTGCTAAATATCCGTTCTCCGTTTTGATCTGTCTTCGTTTCAGCAATCTCTTAAGAATGTTCAGCAGTGAGATTCTGTAAACATGTCGAAGTGAAGGCTTGGGTGAAGTCATCACGAAGTGATGGACATTCCATCTTGATTACATGGATTGACAGCTTACTTCGTGATCACTTCCTCCAAGCCTTCACTTCGACAGGTTTACAGAATCGTCCGGCTGGTTGATGATATAGAAAAGTATAATTATGCTTCCGAAGAGTTTAACGAAGAGCTTTTCTAACATGTAGGTAATATTGCAAATTACCGTGAAGCCAATTTTTTTCATAACTGGAATCTATAATTTTTTTCGAGCAAAATTTGCATTCGAATAAACCACTTAATTCAACTTTATTATCGTATTATCGTAAAATCAAAGTCAAAGTCAATTCATTTATTTCAACTAGACCATTACAAGGCACTTTTGAACGTCAAATTTACAGGTGAAATTAAAATATTAGTGACTCTAGTTGTCCATTCGCAAAACATGCACTCTCCTCTAAATAATTAATATTGAAGTACAATAGTGCTAAGTTGCTTCTGATATCGAACATTCGTAGGTACCTAATTGTACATTCCAAGAAGTTTTCATTGAAGCCAGGTCTCCGTTTACGAGAGGTAATGCAGTTAGAACTCTTTGCGTTAATTGACTTAAACGGTACTCACCTTACGAATAAACATTCAGTCGCTCAACTGAGTTTTATTAGCCTTCTAATGGCATTGACTCTATTAACTCCTAGTTGAAAGACTTGACAATAAATCTGCTGAAAAAACTCAAGTTAGCATTTTGATTGGTTAACTGAATTAACAATAGCCAATCAAATAAGTTGTCTAGTACACGTCATAGTCACGTCACAGTCGTCAAATCAATTTAATTCAACTCTTTATTGCAATCACATGTGTTTAACAAGATCATAGATCTGAATCTCTAGATTTGACGGCTTAAAATTAACGACGGTGAATTGGTGATAGGATAGGCTAGTAGATATTAATAGTCTTCTTAATTAGTATTTGTCAAGTAGCTATACGGCCATGAGTTAGAGCCAGTTTCTGAATTGGGTATTTCGAGTTAATATCGTGGCAAACCCTATCTTTAATGCCAGCGTTTCAGAGGTTTTCAGATTGACAAACACTTAACTTCAAATTCATAATTTAGTAATCGGGAGTTAGTCTATGCATTTTGATCAAGGTAATATAAATTAATTGCCTCTTTGGTTTAGTGGTCGCGAATGCTATTACGAGCATAAGGTACCTGGGCTCAATTCGCGGGTCGGGCAAAGAGTTTTCTTAGATTCTTCAGCAGCCGTCTGAGGTCTGGGTGTATGCCCCTATTAGATACATGGAATGATGAGACTAAAACAAAGCCAGCAAAATATAGGTGTCCCACTAGAATTACCTGACCCTTCGGGTAGTACCTACATGCGTGATGTTATGATAATGATATAGGTAAAATCATATAATATATGAGGTAAATCAAGCAGTTGTCATGCCAGGCTTATGTTTAATTATTATGATGACATCCTGATGGATGGTGACACATTTATAGTTATGCCTGACCTTTGGATCCCTATAAGCGTCTAAACTCAAAAGTAACATTGCGAATCTATCACAATACCACTGTTTATTTAGTTTGTCTGCTGTATTATCTAACGTTTTTCCAAGAATGCATAAAGAAAAACTTGTTTCCCTCTACAGATGATTTAAACTTTCCGAACTTTATACACACACAACATGTCTACGGTTATACCCGAAGATAAATATAAAAAGGAAATAATGAAACGCACGCTTGGGAGCTATTTCCGAAGACCGGATACAGGGAACCGACGAATGCGTTCTCTCTGGAACATTTATATGTAGCCTTCTCCGCTCATATTTGCTTTTGTGTAGTAGTATTATAATACGGCTTATATACTCATGTGTAGTACTTTTGCGATCATGAAAGTTATCTTATTTCTTAGTATCTGTGGAAACATTTTCAGCTCTATGTTTTCTACTGGTATTTTGTTTCCGAGAAGGTATAGAGATATTGTTATCAATGAATATGCTTAGTAGAAGGTATACATAAAAATGAAGAACGAACACAAAGATGCTGAGCTATTTTTAATTTCTTCTTAGTTCTCGACTTTCAATTCAATTAATCCTAGTTGGCAATTATATTTGCGAGCCGTTTGGTGTTGAAACTCTTGGACTGTGGGATCCGAGTGCTCATGCTTAAAGAACTTGCTAAACGCTTAGTTGACACTTTTCACTTGGCTTTTATCTCGTACAGAAGATAAGCATTGCCATACAACGTAGCAATGCCGCCAGTCTTTTGGGCTCACTTCTTCTTTTGCCCGATGTGGACAAATATTTTGACGCCATATTTTAGTTGGGAGTTTATATTATATTTTAAGTAGGCATGTACCTACTTAAAATATAATATAATAAATTCACCAAAAACAAAAATGTGAAAGAGGCCAAGTTCCTTTCCCCAACAATTCGGCCTATAAAAGTAGTGAGATCAATAAATACTCCAGCAGAATAGTCCATGACTGTATCATGTGTCTTTTGAGAATACCAATGAACAGAGAGCTAGGATCTTTCCTGACCATGTATAAATGATGAAACACTCGAAACGCGTTTTCTTAAAAATATAACCCCATTATCAACTTGGCAAGTTTTTTTTTCTACGACGTCGATTTTACAATCAATTTAATGAAGAAAAATCCAACAATAAGCTCAAAGTAACATATTTAATACGAATCAGTCGCAAATCTCCTCCCATAGCTTAACCTTTTAGTACCCCTCGCAGCTATTCAACAATATATTTCCAGTGGCTCTTTCATTATAAATCCTCACAATAATACGGTTAGCTATTGATTCTTTCATCTAACAAGCAAGCACAGTACCTACTACACCGTATGAACGTGTTCAATTGTCGAGAGGGAGGGTAGTGCTATTGCTACATAGTACGACTACGTGGGTAGGTACACACCTCTGTGTGTGTAGCTCCCTCTACAGACGGGCCAATAAAAGATCAAGAATCAAGAGCCCGTTCTTTGTACCCGTGAATTTGAAATTCGAACAAAACAAAAGAGGGTGTGACATTACATCAATCTTCATTTATTTGCTGACGACGGACTTCATAATGGATGATTTAAATTAAAATAAACACTTGTTGTTGAGTGTGTGGATCTAATTGCTAAACGAAATTGCTCATTTTAATTAACATTACAATGATTAGGTTTTGTTTTAACGTCAATATTGATGTTTTAAATTGGCTTGTCTGTTGCGAGTCCGTTAGGATTGCATTTTCTACGAATTGCAATTATTGTTACTTTCAGAAAACTGAAAGCAGTCTGAAGAATGTTTTACTTCTTGCTACGCTTTGCTGGAAATTGAATCTAGTTTTTTTTAACGCAAGTTAGTTTTAAAGAATAATAAAATATTCGCTCAACCCATTTTTATTACATATAATCTTGAGTATGTATTTTTCAGTAGAAATCAAGCCAAGCGATGTTTGACAGTTCAGTTGCTTTTTGATCAGGCGATCTAACGTATAACTAAGCCACCCATTTACTGTTTGTGGAATATTAGACTAATGGACTGTTTGAAGATATTTAAATTTTATTTTTACAAATAAGAGCTACCTATAATCGAAAACCCAGGAACAATCTAAAGTTTGCTTTCAAATAAGATTTTCTAAAATATTACTATGTACTCAGAACTCAGACAATGAGTAATAAATAAAGGAAAACTTCTAGATACACTGAGATATATTACCGAACAATTTTCAACTATAACGTATAGCGGTGCTCGAGGAATTTATAGCCTGTTTTCAATATCTTCGTGTGTATATAAACAAATCTGTTGAAAAAGTGGGACACGGAGTGAAGAAAAACATGAAAAGTTAGGAAATACCGAAACACTAGATTTATTCCGTAGCCTTTTCTTAAAAAACGTGCATTTTTTTCGTGATAAAAGTTTGCATAACCCCCGATCTCGAAAAAATGTCGACCCGTCATTCAACCAATCATAGCTAAATAAAGTGCCTTTGACAACTTGTCATTATAATTTTGTAATAACTCTCCATTTACATCACATTGATATGTTTGTTCTTTCTGCTGGTAAATTCAAAAATAATGTACTCAAAACATTAAGTCAGTAGTGGATCCTTTTAGTTTTAGTTATTTTAATTTTAATAATTATTTTATTGTTTTTTGTTTATTTATTAAGGCCTTTAGTTAAAATCGCATGCTTTGCAAAGATCTTTTATGTTGTATTACGTGGAAAATGTTGTTGGTGACACTTTTGATCATTTTCTTTTGTATTTTTTTCTAAAACATGTAATGTGTCACTGTTTGTTTCCCCTAATAAATAAAATAAAAAATAAAAATAAAATTAAACTTTCGTTTGAGAAACTAGTTCAATGACACTCGAAATAGCGTGGATTTCTATAAGTGGAAGATTTTTTTAAATCAGTTATGTACTTCCAGAGATTAAGTGACTTTTAAATGTATCTATATAAACAAACAAATAATTCTGCCTCTTTATTATAAGTAAAGCTGTTGAAAACCTGGAACATAGACAAAGAAAAACAAGTTAAACATAAATACAACTGTACGAGTATTATGAAATGCTTCGTGAAAACTAATTGCTTGGAAGAATGGCGGCTCCTGCCTTACTGCTGAATACACTTATCATTCAATACTATACTCACCGCGAGAACGCGTGTCAGTTTATTCTAATGGATGGAACAGTTATTGTGGTCAAGTTTTTGTTTGTCCAGTCACATATATTTGGATGATATTATGTGGTTTTTGAAAACGGTGTTTACGATCGTTTTTAAATGCTTTTATTTAAGGGGATCCGTAGTGGTAGCTGCGAAATTCAAATTTTCTTGTGTTTTTTATCCGACTTCAAAAAAAGGACACACACAACACATAATTTTTGAGTTTTTTTTTTGTATGTTTGTTCAGTGATATTTTTGCCAAATGTCAACCGATTTGGGTGATTCTTTTTTTTTTTTAAAGTAGTGTTTTTTATTTGGAAGTCGGTTGTATGTTTTTGTAAAAAGTTTGTTTTGCAGGTCAGTTTCAGGTTGTAACTTGATCAAAATATGATACGCGACAATAACAAGTATGTATTTACATAATTATAAACATAAGAATAATCAATACACCGCTCTGCCTTAGACTTGGTGCATATTGACTAGATTTCGGAAATGTAACTAAGGTATATCGATTAGGTTACATAGCCATAGTATGGACATAATTAATTTAGTAAACACAGGTCTATGATTTATTATGATGGTCAAGCCCCTAGGCAAAGTAAACGTTATTCCGACCGCATTGGGACACTATTGGCTTACCAAAATAAAAATACGAAATATTTCTTTTCCAAATAAGAATTATTCTTCAATGTTTTTCGTGTGTAAACAGCTGAAATTTTAAATAACAGCCGTTGAAACCTCTCGCTAACATTGTTGGTGCGAAAAAGTTATCCAATTCAAGTTTACGATGCACTGAACCAGCGTAGCGCTTTATTTTACAAATAAACAATACCAGCCATTGCTTTTATTAGGCGATAAAAGCCAATTTATTACTCTGATTAAATAGTGAATTCTGTAAATACGTTTCTAAATTATTTAAAATAAATGTCACACGCAATATTTGCTGATTTGTTAGTTTTGATAATACTCTTGTGATGACATTTATTTTGTTTGTTTATTTATATCGTTCACTGTTTTCGTCATACATGCTTAAGGCGGGGTTACCCGAATTAACGTAGTTTTAGATAGTGTTTTATTCGTAGATAACACAGATTTAAATGTTGAAAAAAATATATATCATAATTCAGACTTCGATCTAGATATTTCGGCCGTGCGATACACGATTACTTACACTTCACTGCATCCAATTAAATCGCAAAGACGGGTCTAAATTATGATCTATTTTTGATTTCATTTCAGTTATATGAGGCTTTGAAAAATAAAACTTATACCATAATAAAGGTCATAAAAAATGGGATAGAAAACGGCCAAAATAATGTGAAATATCAAAATATCCATAACACTAATTCCAAAATCCAGTGTTTTTCTGTATTTACGCGCTCGCTCAGTGTCCTCAGTCCCGAGCGGAACGTCATGGAGGTCGGACGCACGCCAATTATTCCAAACCCGCCGCTCCCGCTAATCTGTTACCGGTCGAGCCAAAAATTGTTTATAAAAATAATAATAAGTACCTTAGTCTTATCTATACTTTACCCTTATTAAAATCTGAGAGTTTAGTTTTAAATACTTTACCTATACTTAGTGGCAATTTTGTGAAACGAAATGGGCAAAACCAAAACATATGAGAAGTTGTCATCGCTGGCTCTACGAAACTGAATAAAAAAAAAAGGTAAGGATGCTTTGACAGTATTATTATTTACCTATATTATATTTTTACTTTATTTACTAGGCTTGCAAGTACCTACGCGGAATAGATTTACAAACCGCAAATACTTATGTGTAAAACAGTTGAATTTAACCCCTATGACAATGTAAACAAAGACGCCACGCACGAAAGTTATAGGTAAGCCGACTTCTGCAACACCGAGAGTTGAAAATCCAGTGCGCGCAAAATACCAAATAGGTACATAGGTCACCCCGCGGCATTGGTGCGGGTGTTTTTGTAGAATAAAACGCGTATTTCTTACGTGTATTGTAATAATATTTAGTTGTTCATTTAGGAGTAAGATAAGTAATATTAGTTCGTTACTGTTTATTTATTTATTACAAATTAGGTACACAGTCAGTACACACATATCACTCTGTACTTTTCCAGTATAAGCTGACCTGTCATTGTACGGAAATTATATTCAGTGCGAGATCAGCTTATACTGGTAGTGTAGCTCGTATGTATCTACCCACAGCAACCATGTTAGTATTTTTATTCTGTGTCACAACACAAACCACAACACAAAAAATAATAACATTTATGGTATCTGCAACGTTTGTGTAGGTCTCGTCTAGATGCCAACACGCAGTTTACTAGTGCCATAATGTAGAAATGTGACAGAATGACTACTTCCTACGAATATAATTATTTTGGTACGACTTTCCATTGACGTCGTCGTATTGAGAGTGGGGGATAGGAGGGGGGGAGGTATACTACCTCTTCTTAAAAGAAAAAGTCGCGGAGACCCCTCTTCGAGGTTTTTTAGTTTTTAATACTGAGGAAATTTTTCAGAAAATTTAGTGTCGTTTGGCAAGAGGAGGGGGTTGTGGTGGGGAGAGGGGGGGGAGGGTTTGCTCCCTCTCCCTTGGCACCACTCCCAAGACAAGGTAACGCACTGTTTCTGAGGAAAACTCATTTAGTAACCTAGCCTCAAAACGTTCAAAAAGTTGCCTAAAAGGCGTAGTAGGGAGCGGGCGGGGCCTGATGGTTTAAAAAAAAAAACCACGAAGGTGATGGCGATTCTAACCTATCCTGTCCGAGTCGGGGTGCCCCAAGTCCAAGTCAAGGTATAACGAAACGTTCAACGACGACAGGTCTAAATAATATGTGATAGGGATTGACATAAATTTTGCTATAATAATTCATTTTCAATAAGTATTTTTTTCTCAAAAAGTACGTGTCTCCGCATGTTGAAACTTTGCGTGCGTACTTATAATAATGTAACTTTTCTGTAAAAAAATATCAAATCCTAACTCGACGGACGTCATTGGAAAACTGAGCCAACCCCTTACTTACAGAAAGCACTGTATCAAACTATGACATGCTCTAAATTCATTAAAAAAACTATAAGTATGTCTAGTTAAGTAGTTAGGCTATACAAACTTTATCCATGGTATGAAAAATGTTTACGTCTGTTTTTAATGTTTTAGAGCAATGCAGTTGCAGGCCAAGAGCAATACGCATGTATCAAGTAATGATACGGTGGATAAAGAGTAAGTTTTTAATTTTATTTTATGGACAAATTTATAAACAGGCTGGTTTAATCGAGATATTTTGTAAAGAAAATTTTAAAAAATAACTTTTTATTACCAACAAGTCATAATCAACTTCTGCGTTACAGGTCAATAGAGCACGCGGAAGGGCGTAACTCCATTGATGACTTTAGAGCCTGTTTATTTGAATAACCCTGGGATTGAGGAGTAAGTAACATAAATATTAAATTATATGAAAATTTTCTTATAACTATGAATATTGAAAGCAGGTAAAGGCTCTGAAATAGAGGTGGGCAGGACACTTGGCTAGACGTAATGATGGCAGGTGGAGCGGAGCCCTAATGGTTGGCATGTTTGCCGAGAAACGGTAGAAGGAGCGTTCGCAGACCAATGACCAAGTGGGTATCTACAGAAGATCGTGTGGAAGACTTGTATGAGACTTGCACAGACTAGGGAAGCTTTGCAGAAAAGGGAGGAGGCCTATACTCAGCAGTTGGTGGAACAATGCTGCCGATGATGATGATGAATATTGAAATTTGAAACTGAACATCATTTATTATATTGTTACAGAACGACTAATAATGCTGCCAATGCCCCTGAAATGCCTTTAGATGAAATGTGCCGTTGGGGGACCCCAATCAGGAAAGAAGTTCCTTTTCACGTATGATTTAAAACAAAACAAAATTTTTGCAGCCACTATCTTGGATTTACATTTTGACCTCACTATTAGCTTTACCACCCTCGAAAACTATGAAAACGACACCCATGACAATCGCAACCGCCATCTTGGATTTACATTTTGAGCTCTCTATCGGCTTTAGCACCTGAAAAACATTTAATTATTGCAGCTGTCATCTTGGATCTACGTGAGCCTCACGTAGGAAATTCGCACTTTTATTTCGGTATTATTTTAGGACTGGACTAGTAGTAAATAACTAGGTTACCCTACTTAACTGCCCACACTATAAGAATTTATTAATATTGATGAATATTATAAGACTTATACAAAGACTCTTACTTTATTTTTACTGATTATTATATAAAGCAAATAAATTATTTTTATTTCTTAAGTGTTTCATTTATTAGCATATTTTTGACTACAAAATAAAATATTTTATTATTTTTTAACAAAACATGCTTCACATAATGTTTTACACAAAATAACCATTTATACCTGTAAGCCTTACAATATTGACATTGTAATTCAAGAATTGTAAGACAATTCTCTCCCTTATGTAGGGTCAAATGGCACGCGGTGGCGCGTGGTTTTGAATCTTTTCTGTATTCATGACATTCACAAAAAAAAAAATAAGTATACCTACTCATTTTCAATTCATTCATTTTTTTTTTCATTCATTTTCAAGTTCATAGAATACGTACCTAACCTATAAACAACCTTAAAAAAGTACATACTAGAAAAATAAAACAAAATAAATTTATAAGTCCATTCAAGTTGATTTACTGCATTTCTCTTTTTTGTGACGCAACTTATTATATATAAAAAAGTTATTCGCCATTGTACTATTATATATTCTATGGCCATTGTTTGGTTGCGCCATCTTGGATTTGAAATTTGTCATAGCACATAGTATTCTACTACTCAAGCCCTTTTATTTGATACCTATATTGAGAGAGTTGTGAAAAAATATGTAACTTGTCATTTTGTGGCGTCGGCCATTTTGGACCGATTTCCACCAAATATACTTAGCTAAGAACACTCCCGACTAAATCACCTTTCAAACAACAAAATCAAAATCGGTTCGTGCGTTCGGGAGCTACGATGTCACAGACAGACACACACACACACACGGACACGTCAAACTTATAAAACCCCGTCTTTTTTGCGTCGGGGGTTAAAAATAAAAAAATAAAAAATTATAAATCCATTCGAGTTGATTTACTGCATTTCTCTTTTTTGTGACGCAACTTAGTACCTACTCGAGTTCGTGAACTCATTGAGCGAGCGGTGCGCTGCACGCTGGGCCCGCGCGTCTCCGCGCTTCGTAGTTTGTTTCGTATCGCTACTCGTTGCGGGGGCTGGGGTATGCGTTAAATGCCTACGGCGCTCGGGCTATGCTCGCCTTAATTTAAAATACAATTATAAACAACAATTTAATAAACCTTTATTGGAACACATCTGCATTTGGTTTTTAGGGTTCCGTAGTCAACAAGGAACCTTGATAGTTTCGCCATGTCCGTCTGTCTGTCCGTCCATGTTTTCTTAAGATGATTAGCGCTAGAAAGTTGAAATTTGGTATGGGTATACATATTAATCACGCCGACAAAGTGGTAAAATAAAATTTTGAAATACATTTTTTTAGGGTGGCTCCCTACATGTAAAGTAGCGACGTTTTTTTTGTCGTTTTCTTCATGGTGTGGGTATTGTTGAATAGGTCATTTAACAATATTGAGTCTAAAACCACTTTTCCATCCAGATCGGATCCGTTTGCGAAATATTAAGCTTTAAAGTGCTAATTTGTGTTATAGTCATGTGTCCCTCTGCCAGCTAAACGGTTGTTTTTGGAGACGTGAAAAAAACATGTTAGCAGCATATATAACGAATTTAAAAGGAAAACTATCACAGCTAAGTAGGCTTTACCAGTTAACGAGTAATAGCCGACCAACTTAAAAAATGGAACTGGGTAATTAAAAAAATCCTAACAATTCCATAGAAAATGATTTAAAACTAAGTGTATTTGTAACTTTGTAATCTAATAATAGTGAACTACATTTTACTATTTTTTTTTGGCATGGTTTAGGAGACGGGTAGCTACGGAACCCTACACTGTGCGTGGTTCGACACGCACTTGACCGTTTTTTTTTCAACTCTTTTCTTTCTTCTTTCCGCGTCATTAGAATGGGAGTCTTACTTTAACTGCGTAACATTTTGTAAGAAAAATTGAGATCGATGCGAATCAAATGAATGAAGTCCCAGCATAAAGTTATTTCTCGGTAGTTAGGTATAGTATTTCCTCATTGTGAGCGTTAGCGAAGCCAGCCACCACTATAGCGAGCCGTCTTGTCGGAAAATTAGCGCCCTTTTAGACGATGAAAAACTCCGTTCCCTTCCATAATATAATAATAAAATCCATAGAAAATGACTAGTAATTTAATAGATAAGTACTTTTTACTATTTTTCTGGCATGGTTTAGGAGACGGGTAACTACGGAACCCTACACTGTGCGTGGTCCGACATGCACTTGGCCGGTTTTTTTATTAAAAACTGAACTGATAATTCCACAATGACGTGGAATTTAATTCACCGTGCACCGTACTGTTACAACAGAAAATCCTTAGAAAATCAGAGAAAGCTTCAAGAACACTCACCGTCTTCAATATAAATAAAATAAGTTGAGAATTCTACATACATTTGTGAGAGAAGTTCTTATCCGCATGAAATTACACGTTTTACTGTCTCTTTGTAGGCGAGCTGGCGAGCTAGCGAGCATCGACGCGTTGTGAACGCAGCTCCGACTATGGCGCACTTGACACAGATGGGAGACGAGGTAAGTGCAGCTTAGTGCTATGTTTAGTTACAACGCATTCCGAGCGAGTGCAGCGACTCGCACAAAGCTGACCCCGCATGGAAATCGACTGCGTATAAAAGATTTTATGCATTCTCGATCAAAGTGGCCGTGTCAGAACCGAAACAAGCGCCGTAACAGTTGTTGTCGTCGTTTGCACGAAACTTCCCCGTTGTTGCTTTGCTTGTGATAAATCTCTCGTCGGGTACTCTTTTGTTCAGGTTCGTGCTGGAAAATTGGCACCGCTTTTACTATTGTTAGCCCCTGTAGATGAATTGTGTTCGATTTGAGGGAATAAATTACAATAAAAACGTCTCTAAAGATTTATTTCGGGGGACATATTACTGCGATATATTTTTCTTTGTGTTATAAACATCCGAAACTTATTCTTCGATGGATATATTTTATATGAGTTTTTCTTACGAGAATGTCTTTTATTAAAAATCAATATCGAAAAAACCTTTACAAACCTCGCGAACCTTTAAAACTATAAATTTTAAGGGGAATATTGTAGATCAAAAAGATACCTAGCCAGTAAGCGGAGCGACTAGATTCCAAAGGTTCAGAGAACCTGTTCTCTGATAAAATACGAGGCACATGAAAAAGATTATTAACTATTATTGTTTTATTATTACATAATTTGTTTGACGTTTTTATTAACTTTCTGTACCTTAACATAGATTTTTTTTAGTCTATCAATCACATTTGTAAATGAAGGACTTCCTTGACTTATTAATTATTATGATATTCTTGTACACTAATGCGTCTGCGACAAAAAATAAACAAAATTGCAATTTGAATATTCAAAGAAACAAAAAGCGTATTATTTAAGATACGGCCGGCTGTGATAGCGGGTCGCCATAATTTATCATCACCATCTTTTGACAAACTCTAAATATTTCAGTCCCTTTTGTTCCTGTAAAATAAACCACAATAACAGTAGCAGTACAAATCAGCTAAACGCGGGAAATGTTACCAATTCCAAGGGGGAAATTCCGGTGGGAAAATATCTTTGGAATAAATGTGAATAAATAGGGCTTGCGAGATTAAAAGCGGACCGCTTGATATATGGCAGTCGGTGGCGGCACCCTTGGGCGCCGGCCACGAGTTACTGGCCGGCAGATAAAAAGAACTAAGATTCGTAAAATACATTTACAATCGGTGCGTACACAAATATTGTCTATGGTGAATGGTTGTTATTTTAGACCGAGGCGGTCGGGCCGTTTATGTTACATCGCCATTCAATATATCAGCATATACATACAAACAACACCTATATATTCCGAAACAATCAAAACATTCAAGTGACTATTGTTGTACGTATAACATATGAAGCAGATGCCTTACATAGTTAAAGGAGTAAAGACCAAAATTCAAAATGAAAATTGTTCAGCTTGGAGTTACTTAAATATTAAAATAGCTTTGTAAAAACACGTGAAAGTTGGAACATCCTCAAAACACTGGCTAAGCGTAAAAACAAAGTAGAGATTCCTTGAAAAAGTGTGGATTTTTTTATGTTAAGTTGTTTTTCTGGTGTCGGTAACATTTTTGATGGTAATACCTCAAATCCATTTAGCTCCAAATTAAAAGCGAAAAGAAAATAACAAAACGATGATTTTGATGGAAGTTAATAATTTCCGCATAATAAAATAATGCACGGTAGAACTGAGTCCAAGGAGTAGAATATTTTGTTCGCGATTAAGATTGAATTTTAAGTGGGAAGTTGTGCCCAAAGTACTAATGGAAAAGTTGTTCGGATCTGTCCGGGATCTGGATGAAGTGGCTGGAAGAAGGGAATAACGCCTCAACTTGAGATGAAATTGTTGTTGAATGTAAAACACACTTAAATTAATCTTTTGTCCGGATTTTGGCTAGACACATACTTATCTTTGATAGGAGTAAGTAATTTGTGGGCCATAAAGTTTTAGGGTTACATGTCTGAAGTCCAAAGGGTCAGAACAAGGCAGTTTTTGCTTGCGTCGCTAATATCCATGTAGTAAATTCAAAATTTCGGGCGTTTTCGGCGTAACATTCAAGTTAAACATTAGACCAATTTATTTTGGAGTAAACATTAATATAATTTTGTGGAGTTAGGCCCTTAGAGTAAAGATTCTAACCGAATTACGCCGAGTAAAATGAGCTTGTATGTATCCACACTTGTTTACTGTGTACATTGCATGTCCTCGGGGGTTAAGACGAGCGTCATTTAATGTGGACTACATTAAGTCCTGCGTACGTTGAAAGACCACCCGGCTGCCATTTACTCCGGGGCACTAATTAGATTGTCATTAACGTAGAGTCTGTTTATCTACGATACTCATTATCACAAATAGAAAGGAAAGGAAAAGGACCTGCCCTGAAAGTGTATTCAAGAATAGTAGCTGTCTGTGTTGTTTTTTTTTTGTTATTTCAGATAATCATGTAAACAAACTAAAAAATTTGCTTGTTTTTTCTCAACCATTTTGGGTTCGCATAGCACGATGCAGCTGGGTACCAGTATTTTACTTGGAGCAGCTGCCTACCTGACCTCCACATCCACAATACCCCTCGGTGAGACTGTCAAACTTTCGGGCTTGTGACTGCCAACCATTTCAATCAATTGTTTGAGTTGGTAACAAACAAAAACCTTATTGATGTAGGTAGGGGTTTAATTCCATGAATATTGAGTACCTAACCATTTTTGGTGGCCATTATTATACCTAGTTAAGTTAAAAGTTATAAGTGTAATACTAAAAGTTATAGGTGTTGACTGGCCTGTTGGTCGAGTGGTTAGTGACCCTGACTGCTAAACCGGAGGTCGTGGGTTCGATTCCCACCCAGGACAAATCTTTGTGTGATGAGCATGATCATTCGTTCTGTGTCTGGGTGTAATCTGTCTATAATATGTATGTATTTAGAAATATATAAGTATGTTTATCAGTTGTCTGGTTGCCATAGCACAGGCTCTGCCTAGTTTGGGATCGGATGACCGTGTGTGAGTTGTCCCAAGATATTATTATTATTATTTAATAGTAAGTGATGGGTCGATTCCTTTAAAATAATTGTTTGTCACTACATATCATAAAACAAAGTCCATCGCGTCTGTCTGTCTGTTTGCGATAAACTCAAAAACTAGAGTCAAGAGCAAACCCATATTAAATAATAAAAAAAAACTACTGAATTTTCATGCGGTTTTCATCAATTGATGGGGTTATTCGTGAGAACGGTTTAGGTGTATAATTCGTTCCGAAATTCCTACGGGAACGGGAAAAATGGGATATGCCGTACAAAGCGGCGGGAAAAAGATAGTTCATTTATAAGGAGTTTCTTTTTAAATATTTGCAAATAGTAACCAATCGAATGAGCGTGAAGATTGTGGCTAAATTATAGCAGCCACTCGGTTTGGTTAAGCAACGCTTGCTAAGGTCGGCCCCTGGATATAATGATGACCATCCATAGCATATCGAAACTCCTCCTAGCCTCGTTGTTGGTCCCGACTGATATTTTGTAGATCTTAGACAGACTTTGTTACAAGCCAGAAAAACTGGCATGAGTCTTGCCAAGGGACATCGTGATACTAGTATTCAGCTACATTCGGTTAGACAGGAAAACTACCCTAAGAGCCCGTTCAGACGACATGCACCCGCTAAGCGTACGCCATGCGCAGCAGCACCCGCGTCTAACTCTCTTTGAAATTTGTTTGTTTATAAATTGAGTCTTATGACTCTTCAATAGATCTCAAATCTCAAATTGCAATAGCAAGTTGCAAAGCAAGAGAGCGCGGGTTTGACAAAGGCGGCCGCAAGGCGGGTGCGTGGCGTGTGCGGTTGGCCTTCGATAAATGCAAATTGAGGCCTATTGATGTGTCATAAGTCTTAAATTATATACAACTAATTTCAAAGCGTGTTTGACGCGGGTGCTGACGCGCGTGGCGTGCGCTGAGCGGGCGCGCGTCGTCTGAACGCGCTCTAACATAGTTCTGAAAAGGTTAGGCAGGTAGAAATAGTTATCAATCAACCATTTAGTTATTTGCTGTAATATCAAGAATATGAGTGGTTCATAAGTTTTGCTAACATATTGAGCGTCAAAGTTTAGAGTAACTACAGGATAACATAAGCGTTCCCTGACCGATATATTAAGCTGCTTACGTAAAGTTCCGGGAAGTTCTCGGTAGAGGGGAAGTAAGAAAAACATTGAGAACAATTTGCTTTAGATGTAAGTATGGAGTTAGGGAATTATCTATTGTAATCTTTACAGGTGTTTTTTAGAAGTTTACAAGAAGATAATCTAACTCGAAAAAATAGGTACCTCACTAAACAATTTTTGTAGTCCCTCGGCTATCGTACGAGGATTATCAATTCGAAAGTCAAAACGGGTTTCGGATTGACATAACAAAATTCAGTGGCGGAGTTCAATCACATGCGCTTTGAATTTTTTGACAATCGCTACTGTTTGATGAAACTTTGTAGCTCTCTTATCAATCCAAAATATTAGGTTAAAATGTTTAATTTCCCTGAATTTCAATAATACAGACCTACCTTTCAAACTGTAACAGCAATGCTGCTTAACGCTTAAAATACGAATGTGTTAAGACGAGACCAAGTATCACTTAGGTACCTACTAAAGAAATTATGTCAAACAGATTAAGTGACACAGCGATGAAGCTACGCTACTCTCACTCGGTAGATTTCCTTAGTAACATCATCTTTCATTTTAACCCAAAACTTTCTGAACACTGAAAAAACCAATTAATCTATCACGCCTCTACTTTACTGCAATAAAGTTACTTAACACCTAATGAAAGCTACGGCGGCTATGTACAACAGTGCTAAAAAAAACTTGTTTCGTTAGAGTAGTTCATTAAGAGGGCGCAGCCGGCCTAGAGAGCAGTTTGTGAAGCTCGCGCTTGACCTAATTAGTGTTGCGCCACTGTCACTATGACGAGGATTTGTTTTTGTAAGTTCTTTTGTTTTAGCAATGTTTAATACCCAGTTGCGACAGCACACACAATATGTTACGTCCCTACGTCCCAGCTATGGTAATGAGCTATCCTCAGATTGTTGTGCGCGCTGAATTTTTATGATGCTACAAGTCATAAAGAAAAACTATCATATGGCGACGCGACGTGTTTTATATTATGTGTGTGCGATTGTACGTACTGCCACTGAAATAAAACAAAACATTAGCTTGAAGTAGCTTTTCCACTGTTGCGTTTTTTTTTTGGCAGGGACTTTTTTGTTTCCATTGTTACGCTAAAGGGCGAATTAGAAGTAGAAGTAGATATACAAAAAACAAATTAACTACGCTGCCATACGGTGAAATGCTATTTCAATGAATATTAAGTAACCTTTCCTAACGAATCACACAAACAAAAAACTATTCTGTGACTAAGGTAATTGCAAAAACATGCCCAAAAAATTAGGAAAACGAAACGAAAGCATCTTCATCGTGAACCGAGCGGTTATTTAGTGGCGCCTTTGGCAAAGGTGCAATATTTCAACCCCTACACATCCTTTTGCTTGGCACAAGCTAGCGGATAAGTGTGTGAAAAGGAAAAAGAGTCACTTTTAAATTGAACCCCTTTTCTTTTAGCTCTTCTCTTAATTTATTCATGACGATTTTTTGTACCTCTAATATAAAAGTCGTTTTTCGAAGTGTCGGTTTTTTTCAAATCTCTTTGATTTTACTTTTCCGTCCCATAATTTTTGAGATGCTTTTAATCTAGTGGAAGTTGGTAAAAGTTCTCACTGGTCTATTAGTTTAGTAATTTATTTTGTTGTTTTAATTCAATATTCTGAGAGCGTTGTTTTTACAAACAATTCTCTTGAATTATTCATGTTCGTCCTGATAATTTTGATGAGCAAAACCCCAAGTTAAAGAATAATAATTATTATTCATTAAGTATTGAGCAACAAAGGTTTGCAAAAATAATTTCTTGTGGGTGGCTGACTTCCGTAGATGAATAAAAAGGTAAAAATCTTTTAATAGATTAAATATTAAGCGCATACTCCTCTGCTCCGAATTCTCCTTCGAATTTCCTCCTTCTTCGGCCACGATGGCAAACTGGCAGAGATATTATACTGCACATATGTGTAGCGGCATCAATGCCGCCAAATGAAAAACTAAGAAGCGAAATTTGTACTCCAACAAAAAGAACCGCAACGCCATCTATTCTGTCAGCGATGAACTGCCAACGAAATCCTGCATCGCGCAAGCAAAGTTCTCCGTACGAATTGAACATATAAAACAAATTGAATATCAACTATCGGGCAGTTGCCCACCAGACATAACACCCGTCTGGTCGGAGGATCCTCCCCTTTTCAGTGGACGTATGCGGAACTTTACCCTCTGTACCGCATACCTCTATAGATGTCTGCGTAAACACAGGTGCATTCTCTGTTCCGTTACTTTTAAAGGCAGATGGGACGTCAAACCCAAAATAATGTATTGTGGTATAAATATCTCAACAGTGCCGCGACAAACACCATAACGTAAATACTGATCTACCATATCATTTACCATTTACTGAATTAATATGGCCACATACTTCATACCACTCAAATACATCTAAATCGTGTGTAAATGATCCCACTGGCTTTCGATTTGCCTCGTTGTGGCGGCAGTTCCTGTCCACACTGAGTTATGGCGCCATCTATCGCCATGAGCAGAGAATTACGCGCGTTTAAGAATTTACTATTAGAAATGGCTAGCTAAGTATATTTTATTACACTGTTTACGTATTGGTAGCAGACTTGGCTTATGATTTGTTAGTGGGATCAAGCTGTTTGATGCTTTCGATAATGATTAATGACGATCTAGCCTGTAAATGAGAAGAAGGTAGGAACTTAGTTACTACGTTTGAAGGACAAGTTGAGGCTAATATAACCGTAGATTAATAAAGCACATTTATGTTGTACGAGTAAGTTCGACACTTTACAGTTGACATCCGAAGTCATACATTGATGCGTAGAAATATACCTAACACATTCATTAATTTGATATATACAATTTTATTTCCCGGTACATATACACAGTAAATAAATCCTCCGCCGCGCACCGAAAAATTTCGCTAAGTCATGAAAAACTATCGCGTACTTTAGTGAATTATCGTCAAATCTTTTGAAACCTGCTCTAGTACTCTTAGGTAATGGCCTGAAATCCTTCATCTTAACTCCAAAGATTACATTTTAGATCTAAAGGTGAGATAAGGCACGTTTCCATTACTGTTCGTAACGTGTGAATAAATTGGATGACTATCCCTATCACCAATTGTAGGTCATCTTGGCGACGCGGCTGCCAATGAACGCTCTCACAGAAGATCATGTTCATGGTACTACAGAAGGATTCATAAGCTCTAGCGGATATCGGCCGTTGGACCAATGACCTGCCGATCTGTTCTGTTGGAGTGAGCTCGAAGTGTCATTTCACCTCGATTGGACGGATTGACAGCTAACTTCCTTACCAAATCAGCTTATGGACTAAGATCCCAGAGCTACCAGACCTCTCTGATTTTCTCACTAACAAAATGTGTGGGCTAGAGTAGTGTTAGTATGTACTTTTAACATACGCATACCTGCTTGGGCCGACGACGGCCGATTTCCAGGTGTCAAAGCCATTGAATCACTTTTTTTAAGTCTGGGCGCTGATTTTTATGTACGTCTTACAGAATATTGTTAGATAATTAGTAATTAAATAATAATGTAACAATTGATTACCTACTCATTGTAATAGTCTAAGAGCTGGTCGCTACCTCGAGTGAGATCCTTTTCACAGGGTTGAAATTTAGTTGGTGCAAATAACGAAAGCTAAAGTCTACCAGGACTTGGGAGGATGCAAATCTACCTCCTTGACTACTGAAATACATTTGATAAATCACAAAAAAAAAATTGGCCGTTGGCCCAATCTAGCAAGTATGCGTATTTTAAAAGTACATACTAACAATACTCTATCTCAGATATTTTATGATATTTTATTAGTGACAAATAAGAGAGGTCTTGCAGCTCTGGGATCTCAGTCTATTAGTTTTCACGGTGAGGGCTTATAGAATAGAACTACAAATGAGGCTCGCGGGAGTGGCTGTATTTAAGAAGCACAAGACCGGTCGATTTGGCTCCATTTATGGCTGTTTCTACTGTCCAAGTGTGGAGAACTTTCAGATAAAATTATTGAAACACATATTTGTGTACTTCTGAAAAAGTAAACTTTTTGAAAAAATAATGTCAATAATACAGAGAGCAATAAACCACTTTCTATTTCAGAGACACTTCACAATGTACGATTGTGTGTATGTGATTCTAATTTTAGCTATCGATAATAAAATCGCAAGAGCAATCTGAAGGTAAAGAGCCAAAAAAACCACCCCACAACGTTTTATATGACACTTTGTTAACAAAGGGTAAGGGCCTCTCAAGAAGTAGACACATTTAACATTGTGACTTTTGATTAGAGATTTCTGTTTGTGGCCAACGTAGGTATAGGTAGGTGGTTAGCACTCTGTAGATACAAACGGTCACAGTTATTCCAGGATTGTGTGTTTGTTGACCGTAAAATATCTAGAATATGTTTGTCCGATAACGTTTGATATTAATCTGTATGTTACCTATTCCAAATTATTGGGTGAGGTTTCCTTCACAGGTATTGGTAACAACTAACATAATACTATCGTTCTATGAAAATTACGAGTATGATGTCGTGTTTAGCGCACTTACTGTTACATATCGGCAGCAAAATTTAAATTACTGAAATTAGTAAAGTAGTCTGGCCTTAAAAACTAAACAAAACAAAAAAACGTGACTCTTTAATTAAAATAAAGGCACCAAAAAGCTGCTAAATTTTTCCATACATTGAAATGAGGTTGCAACAAAGTTGTATACATCCGATTTGGCCACCCCATATTAGCGATGGCGACTGTCGACAAAATAGAATTTTTAACAATCACCTCCGCCACGCTATCGCTGACAGAACGTATTTGTGTAAAGCCTCAGATATTTATAGCGCTAAAGAAAAGCCAAGAAGCATGCTTTAGCCAAATAGCCACTAAACTTAAAACTTAAGACGTTTATAACCTGGGAATGCGGTTTTATTCAAACATGAATAAAATATGAAGTATGAAGTTAGTAGTAGGTAGTTATTATTTACGGCACATCAACAACACAAACTTTTTAAAATTTGTAGTTCTTATGGTAGTGTTAAAATTCGTTTGTTCTCATGTACGAACTAAGTAATGGTGCTGAATTCTGTTATTGGAAACACTACGTACCCAATTGGATTTCATTTCGCATTCTTTCGTTTTCATTACGTTGATATGTTCATCTATATACATGGATTACAAATGTATGGATCCAATTACATCTGAAAGTGTAATTAATTAAGATGTACGTTTTTGTGGTAGTGACACGGTTTAGTCGAGTTCTATATTTTGTTTCTATTTGTTGTACGTGATACAATTATCTCATTTCAGACTAGCAAGCCATATCGCATTTAAATACGATAAAAGTCCACCACATGCATCTATTGTTACGCTATAAATATTCATTCAATTAAAGTCTTCTAGCAGTTCATTCGTAAGGAATCAAAGGTTTTTTGTTCAGGGAAAATGGCGATCATTGCATCGAACGTGGGCGTTTAGCAATTTTATGTTAATGTCACTCGCTTAGGGTAACGACCAAATTGTAGAAGCACAAGTAAGTAGGTGTCTGATCAATATTCCAAGAATGTCAGTCGACAACGAGCGACCGTAGCATCTGCAGAAAGTTGCCTAATGATCGTTACCGCGTACGTAAACGCCAGTCCCAAGGTAAGCGAGTCAAACTCTATCAAACAATATGAAAGTGATAGACAGCCGACATCGACGGCGCCCCTGTACGGAAATATTCACTCCGCTCCCAAATTGAATTCCAATATATACGTCGAAATTACTTGTACACCTTCGTGTTCAGTGAGGAATTGAATGAAATATAATATAGTAACTGCTTGTAATTTCGACTGTATACCTTCATACTATTACAATTATTATATTAGAATGTCTATATGCGTATGCTATATACAAATATATGAAACATTTTTATTGAAACGGAACATTTTGTCGTATGAGTGTTACCTATTTTTATGGTACCCAGAGGGAATATTTTATCATATTAAACGCGTTGGCGCGCCACTAGTGAGTGTCGGTTTGGGAAAATAAAAGCGGTATTTATTCAATTTATTAGTTGAGAAATCTTAAGCTGAACAATCATAAATTGCAATGTGCGCGAACATAGAACAACTAGCGGCGGCGCTAGAGGACGTTCACTCAAATTTATGAGTCGCAGTGCGGAATATAAATTCTTGCGTGGCTCTCCGACGATGAGACTGCGAAAAATTTATAAACTAGGCTCGATACTATAAACACGACGCTTTTATATTGTATTATATTATACTATAATGTAATTAGTGGTAACACGAAAAAGCTTTCTTCGCTGTTATAATATAGATAATCGTTTGTTTTGCTATCTTGTTTAGATTATTCTGAAGCCAAGTTGTGTAGGTGGTACCTATGTAAATTGTAACGTGAACATAAAATACAACAAGTCAGGTCAAGCGTCGGTAACATGACGATCTCAACAATAACAAGTAAATATTTTGGCAAACGTGATCCACAAACTGGCTTTGTTTGTTAAAACTAAGTTAAAAAGGTAAAGTTATCTATAAAGGTCGATTTTTTCCAATAAATTATAATAAATTTACTAAGTTTGCCTTCGTTATGTGGACCCGAGTCTTCCGAACTTACGCGTAGGCAATATCTTTCATAAGATTTAATTCAAGAAATACCTGACTGAAAATACGTTTGAAGGGTCGAAATTTCCGAAGTTCTCCACGAGTTTCGAGGACTCCATTTATAAGCACGTTTATTAAATGTTTATAGATTTCGTTTTTATTAAGTTTTATTTTATAATCTATTTTAAAGAATTTATGCATGCTCTTAGATTTTCTTTTTATGACTTTAACTACTAAGGAGTTTAGAACAGTAGTAAAAAAAGCTTTTTCTAGAAACTTTTATATTGATTTTGAATTAAATCGTCAGGGAGGAATTAAATAGGTATATGTATAAGTGATTTGTATATTTTTATTTTTGTAGCAGCTGAAATGTTTCTAGTTTTTTTTGGCCTCTTGGGTCTTCATTAGCACACTTTTTCCGAGATATGCCTCTACCTGTGTTTATGTAAATCACACATAACTTGGCTCACAGGCGCGCCTGTCTTTCGTTCGTCAGACCTCCATATAATGCGGAATAACCCTTTTATCCGTTTATCTATTCAAAGAAAATTTCTCTATGAATACAAATAGACACGTTGAGTGAAAATATTTTGCTGAAATTGACTGAACGATCCTTGCGTTTAGAATTCCATATTAAATAGTTTCCATACGTCTGAAAATATTTCAGTATTTAAAATAGTCAGCTCAATTCGGTAAATGGCAGAATATTTAGTCTACAAAGTAGGTATTCATTTTAGTCCTCGTTTCATAGTTTCATATTGAGGTTAGATCGGTTACTGACAAACTTTAGAGCGGTTACCATTAATAGTAAAACGACACTTTGATATGATGGAGCCAATTATTTTAATTAGCTGTAGAAACCAATGCAATTGCTTTCTTTACCACTGCACTTTGCTGACGTATTCTTCATTCATTCAATCAAAAAATCATTCAAAAAACAAAAATAATAGGACAGCTTATGAACAAGGGCGAGCTTAAAAGAGCATTAGGTTCTTTTACAGCAAACCTCTGAGCGATAGAGATTTGTAAGTAAGTACAGTATACATGCCACCGGAAAATTTCAGACTCCGTTAGACTGTTATAAATCTTTATTAGATTATTATTTCTCGATATATTATGAAAAAATCGTTTTGTATGCAATAAATCCCATCCAAATTCAATAGTTTCCAATATATCCGTGTCTTATTAAGAAAAACTTGTTTACAATTTCACGCGATATTTTGCAATCTTACGGCGTTTGCAATTTTCCGGTGAAATACATACCTTAAAACCTACGACTAGCTTTTTATTATTTGTAGGTTTGAAAACATAATTTATATACAGAAAAAAGAAGCATAAAACCTCAACATGAATAACTTAACCTGATAAACTCACACTTACTTACCACGGGCTCCTTTCTTCTTCGCCATGACTATTAACCAGTATTTTACGTCGTAATAAACGGTGGAGTCTGGCAATTTAGAATGCTTAGGTACGGAGCGAAGAAGCCGAGACGAACGCTCGTACGACGGAACGGGACGGAGCGTTAAGGTGTGCTTACACAGACCCTTGTATTGCTCAGTTCTGGGCAAAACTGGGGAAAAACGACGACATATACGAATACACCAACAACATTTTCCTAAAGACACCGCAAGTGGAATTCGTGGCTTAGTAATAACAGCCGTACGGCTCAATCTTCAAGGTCAAGCAACGCTTGCTAAGGTCGGTCCGAGGATGGGTCACCATCGATAACATACCTAGACGCCGACGGTACTATTGGCCCCGGCTGAAAAAGTTGTTTCTAATGACAATGATGAGGTCAGTAACCCCCTTTCAGGATTTGCGTTCATTCTGTTACACGTTGTATTACTCTGCCAATTGCTCTACTACAAAAAATAATAGCTGAAAAAATAGCCCGTGTAGTCGCAGCATTACGTAATAAAGTCATCCTGGAGTGATAGATTTAGGAGATTGTTCCTCGTTCTCGCTACGATGAGATCTCCTTTGTGTTTGACAGACTGGCTGTCTCATTAACGAATACGTACGATGGTTACATTATAAAGTTGATTTAATTTAAGTTGTTAGCTCAGAACGGATAATGAGAAAGTGTATTATCATATCTACTGTTACGTCTGGGTTTCTGTTGCACGTGGGTTGAGAGCTGGTTTGTTTTACAACTGGAGAGTGAGATTTTGTGAAGCAAATCATGTGATGATAAAAAGTGTTACCGCAGATTACAAAAACATGTAATGTTCATGTAAGTGCACATTACATGTAATGTGTGACTCACAACTTATATTTGAGATGTGAGTCGCGTAATATGAGTCGCGGAGTTTACGTTGCATTCAGTTTCATACAAAAGTCCTGTTTGTGCCACACGGCGACGTGAAATGAGTTGAGTCACGCGCATTATATCAACCGAATTGCGTTCGGTCCACAATTATAAGGTATGAAACTGTCCATAAATCAGTCTTTCTCTATTTAGTGGATTTACCCAGTTTTTCTTTCACTTTCTGACATCTTAATCAAATGTTTGGTAAATGCACAATTGGTATTTTTTTATGGATCCTTTGCATGGCAAAAACACCGCGTACAAACGTTGGAGTGTTACTAAATTTACGTCCGCCCGTCTGGCAGCCTAGCCGAATTTCAGTTGAATGTAAATTGCCCAACTCAAAATACGCGACTCACGTATCTACCGTTACTAAACAATGTGTCTCATCAGAGTTGCTTACCCGAAGGGTAATCGACGGAGCCCTAGTACTAAGCCTCCGCATCCGTCTGTCTGTCCTACTTGGCTAACTTCATGAACAGTTATACCGATGGCAGGTTTTTTCTGGTTACATTCATTTCTCATACATGTTTGTCACTACTTTGCGACGTAAACTCTAAGTACCTACACTAACGCTCGGATTCTGAGGTTTTTAATCGGTCGCTTATCTGTCCGTTAACCACTAACCAACCAATGGCGTTATGACAAATAGCGGTAACGGACAGATAAACGACCGATAAAACCTCAGAAACCGGGCATAACCCAGTTAAAGTTGTGGCAACAAAGTCCAAATTCTAAGTTTACTACGAAACCATTTTAAGTTCCACCCACTCAGTCAAAGTTTTTAAACCGAGAGCACTAAAAGGAAAAGAAAATCGAGAGGTTTTTGACGTTTGTCGATTATTTGTTGGAGTTTTGCAACCATCTTTCGAAGTCACTTTATGTGTCTGCGTAGACCTTCTAAACTCCACAGTGGATTGTCATCTTTTAGACAATTCTGGAGGATTAATGTCTAAAATTAATTAATATTTATCAAAGTTGCATATAATAGCTGAGATTTCGATGTTCTGAGATGTCGAAAATTCGGGACAGTTAATGTGTAAAATTCACTAGCACAGAGATCTCGATGGCTTAAGATTTCACAAAGCAGTTGGGTTAATGGTTAAGGTTTAAGGTCGCTAACACAATGATGTCGATAATCATTGTTTTGAGCTGTCGCAAAAATCAGCACGTAAAATTGTACCGATGAGAAGCAGGGTTGGATTGCTTAAGTATATGTTGATGAGTTCATTCGATTGTTTAAAAAAATCAAGTAAAATAACTAAGCTAATTTATGTAATTATAACACGGTTCGTTCAAGAAGGTACCACACATAAGGACGCTTTGATATACGCACATATAATGGGACATTACATACTCGTACGCACGAGTATGTTACTCATGATCCAATGAATTCCGACCACTTCACCACATCGAGCAATCTTAGGGCTGATACACATGCCAATAGGACCACACCGGCCACGCTCGGCAGCGTGTAGAATTCACGTGCCGATCCACTTGATTGAACGGTATAAGGCTGTTGATGATTTGGAGTAGCTTTGAATTGCCACTGGGTTTTATTTGGAGTGGAATAATAGGGGTATGTTGTAAACGGTACTGGTGAGTATGATTAATGATTGTTCAGTGTCCATCACTACTTGATGTGTAAAAACAGCTTTTATGTATGTATAGTCGCCAGCACATCAAGCTACAATAATCTGTCAAATTTCTTTAATACATTATCAACTTTATCGCTAAAGCATTAGGTTCAAGGTTGATTGGAAAAAATACAGGTTCGGGTAGCTTGATTTGCTGGCGTCTGCACTTACCAGCTTTACAAAACAAAACTATAACTGTCTCTGTACCACAGTTCATCAAAATCGGTTCAGCAATTTATGCCTCAAATCGTACCAAACAAACAACTTTCGCATTTATAATATTAGTTCGGAAACGTAGATAAATAATATCATTTTGTCGAAACCTCAAAGAGTTCAAACACGATGGTACTACCTTGTTTGGCTGAGGATTTCCTGTGGAAATCTTCTGACTGTATCAACAGACCAGCCGTATAGAATCATATTCTCGCTTTGGTACCAAAGCAAAGATTTAAAACTATCTCAAGTGTAAGCTTAATCGGATGTCGGGAAGTGCCTGAAAATTGGATTAGCAATTTTAGCTTACAATAAGGAGGTGATAATTGATAAGAGAGAATAGATGAAAGAGAAATATTGTGCTGACCTTAAGTAACATGAGACAAAGCAAGGTCAAGCGGATGAACATAGAAATGGTGATGGACTCAGAGGTCGATATTAAAAGGAACAAAAACCTATGAGTTATTAAAGATAAAAGTTACAAAACAAGTCTCAATAATTCCTAATTAAGGCAAAAGTAATTTATGAACCCGTTTAATGTGGATTCATAAACCTTAATTTAAGTAAAACCTTTTTGTTAAATAACAAAAGTTTATTCCTAAATAATATCTGACGGAATAATAACGGGTTGTTCCTATTTCGCGGATGGTTTCCAATATCTTTTTCGCGTGTTCAAGCCCAATCCCTCAGATTACTTTTCTTTCTCCTCCAAATGTATTGAATGAATAACGAAAGTGAGTTCATTGATTGACGGAAATAAATAAACGATTTTAAGAGCGTTCTTTGATACGGTCGCATAATGTTATTGACAAGTATTCGATACAACAATTTAGTCGGATCTATTTGTGGCGAAGAGTAGTCCAATTGTAGAAATATCAATTTGGTTTCTTGTTAAGAACTAAAAAATATTTTTGTCACGTTTTTCATTCCCACCGGAGAAAGCCTGAAAGGAAATTTAGGTACAGATTTGCGAGACTTCGTATGTGTGGGCGTGAGTCTATCATCATTTATCGGGCACATTTCCAATCCGAGCCATAACAGAGTTTTACCACCGAAAACCTCGAACTAAGTTCCACATTTTGCCCGATGTGGTAATCGAAGTCTGGAGACGCCTCGAGTCCTACACTCTAGATCAATTAATAGCGAGTGCTAGTTAATAGACACAACTGTTATCGTAGATGATCTGCTCCTTATTGAGATAAACCGATATGTTCCTGTGAATGTTGAAGTTTTACACAGGGTCTCGATTTCCTTGCTAGTTCAAGCAAAATAATGATGAAAGGTCATGCTAATCTGCTGTTATGATCAGACATTTTGCGATCAAATGTTAGAAACTTGTATGATTTTAGCTAGTTGATATTACGTTTGAAAAACCTCTTAAAGGAGTGAATATTCTAAGACATCTTTCTATTTGGAAAAATAAAACTATAAAAATATTACGCGTCCAGCGCTAGAGAAATGATAATAAAAGTTTATTGCACTATGACTATCCTCCGTCCCTTAAGTTGGAAGAAACTCTTGGCGGAGGCATTAACTCTTAGTTAAAAATGTTGCAAAACGCAGCACTATTTGTCACGACGACTTTGCGTCACAGACAATAACTCCACGTAGAGAAATCCCGCACCACCTCTTTGTCACATTTTGCGAAGAAAAACTGTTCTCCTTTTATTCATTTTGTCACTTGCTCTTTGCTTGAATAAAAACGCGAACGTGAAATGCAGTTTGTTGTAACCTTTTTAGGAGACGGAGGGTTACTCATAATATGCCGTTTCCGTGCGTGCGCCAACTTTGTTGTCGAGAACGAACTGATTTTAAAACGTATTATAGGTACTAAAAGTCTATGAAATTTTCAAATTATACTAGTGATGAAAACCTCAATTCATTTTCATTTGAAAGTTATAGTAGTGCTATAAAATTTGGCGAACAAGCGTTGTACTTTTTAGTCTTATTACTTTGAAATCGTGATTTTTACTCTTCAATAGAAATAAAATTGTTCGAAACATTTTTATAACTTTTTTATAGAATTTCATTTGTAGAACTGTGGAAAATAAAATAACCACCTGCTTGTTTATCACTAACAAATACCTGATATTTTCTTTGAATCTTAAATCACATTGTTTCCAACAGCGGCTTACCTGCATTCGCTCATATGTATGTAGATCAGAATTACATTCCGTCATCTAATACATTTACATATGTAAATAATATGTGGTCCGCGCAGATTTGCTCGTATTAGTGGGGCTATGCGATTTTGCGGTTACTCATGCATAGCCCATTACGATGGCGGGGAGGATCGGCGGAATCGTTCATGTGCGCCCTGCCCTAGGCATTCAATGCGTCCACTACTGCCAATTTGATAACCTTTGCGGTTATTTCCGAGGGCCACTGGTAGGGATGCCCCATTCTCCTCATGACCGCTCCGCTTGCTTTTGTGTGTAGAATGAATTATATTGGTAGTTCGTGATTTTTTTACTTAATAGGAACCTAATTTTGGATATCGGGTCACTGAATTTGTACGGAATGGCTGTTCCTATATGAATTTTCTAATATAAAAATACCTACCCTTCGTTTCTACAATAACCTGGGACTGTAATGAATGGCGTAGTTGGTTCTCGTCTCGAACAAACAGTGAGAACCAACTGGCAATACTATTATACGGTACTCATTTCTCGTGGGCGATATGATGCAAACTTTGCACTTTAGTGAACTCTCGTACGTATATCTAGTTTACTAACTTGCTGCAGTAACGACACATTTACGTTCATTTCATACTTTGGTATTGAGAACTATGAAAGCTTTATTACTAGCTAGAAATAAATAATTAATCAATTTTCCCAGACTTTTCACAACTATATATTCCAGTATTCACTCTCCACAACCCAGTAACTGGATAAGACGATAAAAGACGGGTGTCAGATTTTCTTGTTGCCGACTACTCGTAACGACCGAACGTATCAAAGATCTACAAATGACAGCCGGGACCAACGGCGATAGACCTCCTTGAAGATTAACCCATGTGGCTGTTATCACTTAGCCACCTGGCTAAAAAACTGCAACAGAACCGATTATTTCGAGAGTAGGTATATGACAGGACACCTCTACCAACCACGTCGTATATTCGCATATTCACCCGAGGTTCCAATTGGATTCCAAAGCGATTCAGAAGTGGAAAAACAAATGCAGAGCGCTATAAATGTGGGACGGAGCAGCGGCAGCGCTGGTATAACTTTAATTGTCTTTTAGAAAAGAAAAGGTCATGCTCTTTTATTTAGTGGATACCTTTTCACTTATTCTAGTTTGAAAGATAATGATCAATATAGTACCTGCCTATGTAGTTTTATTTAAGCCTGCCATAAAATAGTAATTGATACCTTACGATATTCACTTTTACTTTGAGTTTGCTCGTAGTTTTGAACTCGTACGTCATTGATTCGGATAGAAGTATGCGGAACATGGTGGAAAGTTGCACTACCTCCATTCAACTAAAAAGAATCCGCGAATCAGACGGGTGTTGTGTGTGGTGGGCAATATTGCCGATGGTTTTTGTCGGGCGATAAATTTGTTGCGCGATGTAGAATTTGTGTCAAGTTTTTTTATAGTTCGTATGTATGGCGGTGCGATGCATCTACAAGCCTAATCGACCTATAACGTTCTCACTATTGGGACACAGGCTTCATCTAGAGGGAGTGGGTCATGCAAGTTTCCTCAGGACTGTTTCCTTCATCGTATTGAGAGCAGCGATGGTGAAATAACTTACGTAAAGTATCAGTATTAAGGAACTGAAATGGAGCTGGGCAGGACACTTGGCAAGGCACGGTGATGATAGGTGGAGTAAGGACTGGAAGAAGAAGTGTTGATCCGTCAGCAACAACATGGGCAGACGACATTGTTGCCATCGCGGGTAGAAGCTGATTGAAGCTGGCGCAGGAACGTGGGGATTGGCTAAAGAAAAGTGCAGCCTATGCTCAGCAGTCGGCGAAGTCGGGCTGTGGATGATGATGATGATGATGAAAGGGTCAATCTGGGATCTAACCCACCGACGACACGTAAGTACCACCGGAGTTCGGAGGAGCACCACTTGACAAAGGCAAAACTGTAAAACAATGACTGCGTCGCAAAACTAACAACAAAAAATCCTGAAACAAAAAATCCTCTTCAATAAGACGCTAATAAAATGTACATTGTAAGTACTACTTGATAGCCCGTGCCGCATCGGACTGAAGAATTATTTTATCATAAAACCGCGACTAAATCGCCCGTGAAACCGGGCCGGATAACTTTTGCACAACGTTCCGCGGTTCAGAGCTAGTTTAGAATTACCTGAATTTCACGAGCCACATACTCACGATACGTGCGGTGGATTGCTCATTTTTTTTGGGTTCAATATTATGCCTACTTGAGCTGTTTATTTTTTATTTTTAAGGTGGTTGAGATGACGACTTAAAGGGAGGCGTTGAGGGGTTGACTAAAGGGAGATCGGTCAGAGGAGGCAACGCACCGGGAAATGTGGAAGGCTATGGGGACACTTTTCTTGTGGAATTGTTCGAAAGAGTTACTGCGGCCCTGGAACGCAATGGGCATTTGGTGGGTTTTAGTCAGTAAGAGTCTAACACTCCCTTCTGCTACGCCCAAGGCGGAAAAAGTAATTTGATGAACTCCCATCCAAAAAAAAATGGGGGTGTCTTTGCCCAGCTAGGGGACAATATAGGCTGTCATCATAACTAATTTATATGAGGAAATCGTTCTGTTGGCCATTTTTCAGAGAGTACGAGAAAAATCTTTTAGTTAAGATGTCCGAAGCCAAGGATTCATATTTTCTTCCGGTAGGTGTATCTGTTTGGCACGTGATTTATTTTAATGCAGCTATTTAACTAATTGCTTTTAAAATAAATGTTTGGATAACAGCATAAATCTGTCCTCTACTGATAAACAAATTGATTAATATTCTGAGATAATTAATAAAACGAAATGGACCGAATCGGAAAAACGACTCTACCAGTATGTTTTTCGAATTGCTTTATGGAATTTCTCGACATTTTGTCATGACATTTTAAAATACAGGCACTTTTTAAGTTGTCGTTGGCTTAAATTACCGCTGCAGTTGAGTTGAAACATCAATATTTGGTAACCACTTTTCTAGTTATTTGTCGTCAATACATTTACAATTTACACATTTCTACAAAATTACAGTGAATTTTGTAGTGAGTGGAAATTTACGCTGGTTTACTTATTAATTATGTTCAATCCGATCAGCCTAAAACAAAGTAATTACAGGAACATAAACGACAAAATATAAAGCGCTCATAAGTCTTTAATGATGATTGATTTCCATCATACAAATGGATTAAGTAATAAAATTAAAGTTCCATTAATTTAAATTTTCTGTATGGAGATAGCATTAAAAGGTTTATTTGGTGAAGGTATTTGTGGCGGTTTTTACCGATGCGGAGCGGGAATGCCTGGAATCATTTATTATGCAGCGATAGCCAAATGAATTGGCGAGCGAAGCGAAAAGTCGAGAAAACTAACTCTACCGAACAACGAGTGAATTCGTATTCCTTCCAATGTAACTGGTAATCTTTGAACATGTTTGTTGATTTACCAATTAGATACTGTGAATGCAGGCAGCCAAGTACCCTTTCCTAACTCGCGATAGGAAAGGAAAATAAGCTCCCATGCGTGATGAGTAAACAGTCCTCTGTTTCGTAATTGTTCGCCTGGCTTCCTAGCTGAGTGAACCCACTCGGTTGTGTGTTGATTACAACAGTTAACCTAACTAAGTTTGAACACCTAAAGCCTGCGTAAGAGCGGAATCCCGCCCTTTGCTAAAGCTAAGCTCGTGTGGTTACATGGACCTAATATGCAAATGTGAAATGCCTTTTGGGGAATTCAATCTCAAATGTGGTGTGACATCAACTACAGATTTTCTGTAACTGCACTGGAAATACAATTACATACACACTAGTGTTATTATCCAGTTAGTTTGAATGTATGTTTGTTACTCAATTGGACCGTATCTGCTGAACGGATTTGAACGCAATCTACATGAATTTTAGTACTGAATATGTTTTGGCTATTCTGTACAAAATTTTATTCAAAATTCGAACATATGCTGCTTTTTATTCAGTTAACTACACTTTTATTGAATGTGAAGTCGTGAATTCTGGTTGTAACAAATAACACAGGAACAGTTGTGCAACGCTTGCTGAGGTTCGTCTGCGGATGGGCGACCTTCCATAACATGCCAAAATTCCTCAGTGACTCGGAAATCACTTTAAGCTGAAGGCCCCAGCTGGCATTAAAGACCTTTAACAGGCGGAACGGTAGTCAGAAGACATAAAATCTGACACCAGACGTGAGGTCAGGTATCATGTAACCCAGTTCTGGATTGTGAAGCTCAGATAGGCAATTGCCTATCTGAGCTTCACAATCCAAGAACCAATATTTCACATGGCGCAATTGCGCCATGTGAAATATTGGTTCTCAGCTGCAAGACTGAGAAAGCCGAACCCAACAAAGTTAAAAAAAGGCTAGGCAAATTGATTTTGAATGGGTAATTAGTAAACAGGTTAATGACTGCAATACAGGATTCTTAGCAGAAACAATCGCACTTAAGAAGTGCTAAAAACAGGTGTAATCACAATTTATGATAGCTATTCGTTGTAACGACAAACTGCGTCACTTAAGCCATGTCTTTGATTATGCAGCGAGCAAAGGAAATTGCTATCGTTCTTCTCTTAACAGATCGTGAACATTCAAAGTGTTTAGTAAGGCTGGGGAGTTTATTATGTCACTTCTTCCTTACTTTGGAAGTGATGAAACCTGTCGTTTGTTTTAAGATTCAAACGCTGGTGCCAGGTTTTGTATGAAATAGCTTAACAAAAGTGTCTAACGCGCCAATTTCAAATTAAAATTCTGTTCCGAGTTATGCTTTCTTCAACTTTGGGACAAAATTTGCATCCTCCTTTAGAATTGACAGTTTTCACCTCTATAGATGGTGTTGCATAATTACAACACTTCTTTGGATAGCGGTGTTAAGATTTTCCACGGTATCATGACCGCCCTTGTAAATAGTAGGTAAACAAAATGTTTCTCGTTCTGAGCCCGGCGTTTTTTTTGGTACAAGTTATAAATGCCTTGAAGGTTCCTAAGACCAAGAACAAAAATGAATATTTCTGTCTCTTAAATATTTTAAAGTAAACCAAAATCTTCTTGGCTTAATCACTTAATCCTCTAATTGTTAAGCAAAGTTTACTCGTAAGGACAACAGACGCCGAATTTATGTTTGTGGCGATGTAAGATTGTACACAATTTAATTATAAGTACTATCGTAGACACCTATTTATTATTCTTAATAGTTGTTTACGCAGCCTGGTGGTGGTTTAAAATGTTTAGTGAATCTCCTCTGAGGCTAATTTAGAGAAGTCTTTACAAATAGTGAAACTGGCAATACGCATGCTAGAGTTAATGGAAAGGTCATAATGTATTTTGTCGCCGCTTGGATGTCGAACACTCACTGCTGATATATCGTCCAATAAAGTCGTGATGTGAAGAATAGCTCCCATCCCATTAACGTCACACGCAAAACGATTTCGCCTCTGCCGAACACGATTTGTAGTGGCAGTGATTTGTGTGTCCATATTGTGAAGTTGAAGTTTCCAAATAACGGACTATTACGGAAAAAGGGAAAATTGCCGGTCGCTAGGGAACGACATTACCAGCTACATGTATGCGGTGAGAACAATGCGAATTATTCCGTTTATTCGCTGCCTTACAGCTCTATTACTGGCCGCCGAGGTCAGTCACCTGCCTTCATAGTAGATTGATGTGCCTACCCACACTACCAGTGCTAATTCTCGCCGAAAAGAAACATTTTGATTATTCGAAAGTATTACGTAACAACTGAAAATGTTTGAGTTCGTACTCAATACTTTGCAAGGTTGATGGAAATTAATAACAAAAACCTGATTTAACAACTGTTTCCGTGCTATGAGTGGTATTATGAGAGAGTTGCAGAATTTGTTTGAAAGAGTCACCGAGGGCCTGGAACGCAAAGGGCTTTAGGAGGAACAGGGATGGGATTTAGTCAGTAATAGTCTAACACGCCCTTCCGCTCCACCCAGAGCGGAAGAAGTCATTTGATCATTGCCCATACTTAAAAATAATAATGTGTTATTATGAGATTATAAATATAAGTAAATAAAAATATATATTCGAGCAACACGTGTATCGGCTTGTGTAGGTGATAAATTAATTTCGCAGAAACCAGAACCACTACGTACATATTTTTCATATATAAAATGTGTCAATTTCATACCTACTGGTAAGTACCTAACCTATACCAAAGGAATGATAGTGAAAAAGTAATAAAAATGAATCCTTACCGAGCGTTTTATTGCGATATAAGAATAGCGCATTTAATACAATTTTATTTCCATAATTTAACGTGTGTTATGGCGGAGCAAGAGCTAGGAGCAGTCATAACTTGTGGAACCGCAGTAAGTACTACGGCTTTATGATACTAATATTAGTAAACTTTTATGTTCTTTAGTTCTAGCCATTAAGTAATTGGCAGCATATACATAGGATGACTTCTGGGGCAAAACCACGGGGCGGTGAAATTATGAGGATTGAGAGAAGTGGTCAGAAGCACCCGGACCGGATCCAGGATTGTCGTTTGAGGGGGGCTTGACCCCGTTGAGGGTGGGTTTTAGCACTTGTACAATAAAAAGCCTGTAACATTTTATTTTGTTAAAAACATAACACTTCTTGGAATACTATTCGTAAATTCCTCAATAACTTCGTTAGGTTGTGTGTAATCTTAAAACTGAGGGCTTGAGCCCTGAGTAATAAGATATTACAAATAATATTTGAACCCGGTTATCATCGTAGGTACTAGCAAAAACACTCTGTATATTACAGTTTCCACTTGACGTTACTGTACGAAATACATTCTGCCAAAAAGTATCGGGAATTGATTAAATATTAAAATAATACTATTGACAGAGTAGTATCTATTTTGAAACTTATTCTAAAGCTTAAAATCGTTTTAAAAACCTCATGACACCTAGAGTACCCACTTACTTTTCTTTGTACAAATTTTTTAGGGCCCATATCTCAAAATTAAGCCTCCCTGCAGGCTGAATTTTTACGTCTAGATTAAAAATACTTTTGATATTGCTCTATATACTTTAGTGACTGACAGGTAATTTCAAAGATCACTAAGTAGCTGGATAATACATGTTACACTCGTTTTAAAATATGTAGATTTTAGCCTGAAGGGAAATATTTATAATAAAACATTCTGAAAGGCACGCGTGAATAAAAAAAAAAAATCTTGCCGACTTTAGCAATAAACGAGAAAAACTGAAATTTAACAAATGTATAAAAAATGTGTTATAATAATAGTATTTTACGCGGGCCAGTGATTGATATCTTGAAATCGCGCTCGCCATTTCACTAAGGAACACTAAAAAAGACATCAAGAGTGAGCAGGTGCGAAAAACTTATTCACATTACTTTTCTCACCGAGAGCCTATTATACAGCTGCCCGTGTTGCGTTCGCTTACTTTTATAAATGTTATCAATTGAAAGAATTGCTGTAATTTAAACTTGTACAAGCAATTTCATTTGTGAAATAATCTAAATTTTTCTCAAGATTATTCCTTTGAATAAAGAAAGGAAAAACGTAGAACACTCCGGTGAGCGTCGAAAATTTTACATACCTATTAAAAAAACATCATTTGTCTACCAGTCATTGTTAAGCAAAGGATGGCTCGTTGAGAGACCATTGAATATGCATTTATTGAACTTAGTGCTCATCGAGGCATGATCTCAATAGAAAAACGTGAGTACTGAAACGTGATGAACGCGCCGAACAAACCGACGCAAAAAATCTACGTGAAACATTTGAACGACGTCGCTAAATTACATGGAGCGTAAATAACGTTTCATTTAAAATATCTTCATTAACATCATTCGTTTTAATGCAGTGTAGGTAGACCTACAATGGAAAATATAATGTCTCTGTGTTGGGAGGTCTCGGAAATCCCGTCCTCCTGCGAAATGAAATATGATTCACATTAACTAAAGCTCTTGTTGTGTCCCATTTTTGTCGCGAACCGTTTGCTACACTTGTATTTGCCACTGGATTCACTCCGAAGTGTTAAATAAATGCGGTTCGCTTGTTCCTCTTTTGTTTTAATTCAATTATTCTTGCCTCGCACGACCGGATTGGATACTTTTTTCGGAACGGTCGTCGCGTTATCGGCTTTTGAGACGTGACGTTAGTTGGCTGAAATGCAAGTCACGTTTCTGATACTCGAGGCAGAAACGGGCGTTTGCATTTCATTAGTAGACTTTTGATCACAGAATATTGTTACGTGATTAAAGTTCCAAGTTTAATTTCAGTTAGACTTTCAAAGATTGATGGAGGGGCGTTTTGATTCATTGAACAAGTTTGAACAAAACCTCGGGGTCTTGTTGATGGTTTTGTGAGTTAACAGAAACTGGATTCATTTATTGTGAGTGCTTGATTGCTATCACTGAATCGCATTAGAAAACAGACAATGACTTTTGAATTACAATTTTGAACTAGAAGACTGATAAGAATGTCAAAAGAAAGGCATTACACAAAGCTGCAGCGTTATACATTGTCAATAAGGTATTCCAAACACAGTCCAATACTCGAGGTTGTGATGTCATTAAAGGCATATATTCAAGCAGATCATAAAGCGGGTATTGTACGCGACGTCTACTAATTTTCACCTTTGTGGTGGATCTGGTGTTTGACGCTACAGCAGGCAGGTCTATTGTTGTCACATCCATGACGCTTATTCAACGCTTTGATAAGCCTATGTGATAAATTACCGACTTGGGAGACAAATATTTTTTTATCTCAAGTGGGAGGAGAAACAAAAAATAAATTCTGCTCAGCGTTAGGTTTATTATGTCTTTGTTTGTTTATTACGTTGTGTCTCTTCTTTAGTTTGCGTAGAAGGTAAATTCTGACTTCATGATGAAAAAGCTAATGGCATCCAGTGCTTGTTTATATAGTTTCTATTTTATTTATAATATCAGTTGGAAAAATGCCAATAATTAAAAACAGATATTTGGTGTGGATTTATTTAGTTGATGGACCCATAATGAATAAATGATGAATGATTTTTTTGAATAAATAATCCAAAGTTAAAAAGCTGTAGAACAACGAATGATATAAAAAGACAATAAGTAACAAATGCGAATAGTTCTCTCGTTTCTCAGTATTTTTTCCACTAATTACACGTCAACCTGTGAAACGCACTTAGTACTTATAAATTTTCGGATTCGGAATTAATAGTTTTTCTATTAATTTTCGTAGTGATATTCTGTCCAGCAACAATATGAGAATACATCAAAAAGGTAGACACACAGACTATTGACTTTTATCTTTATTTTGATTCTGTTGAATCTGTTTTTATTCTTTGAAGTTTTTGTGCCCGCAGGCGAAACATACACAAGTCATCTGCGAAAACACAGACTCGTTATTTAAAATTCATATTGGACTTTTTATCATACTTAAGATATGTAGATACATATATTGCAGCATGATCTGTTAAAAGACTTTTCGTTATAACCTTTTTTTTTAATCGCCAGTCTGGCTGATTGCATAAAATCGATTTACTAAAGTTCGATTGACAAGAAAAACGTAGAGACAAAATTTGGGAAGCGAGATCGTCACTGTACGAAAAATCTGTGTCAGAAATGAGTGTTTTTTTCTATGATTGATAAGTAATCAACTAAATCGACTATTGTTGTGCTGTTCCACGAAGATGGCGAGTATCTAAGCGGAATTATTGATAAACTGCGGTACGTATTCTGGATTCTTACTAGTACTTTTCGCTCTGATTTCGCAGATTCTTTTTGCGAAGTGGTGTTGATTACCAAAAATTCGAAGAAATGACATCATGTGTCATATCTTCGAATTTTTGGTTCCAAGACGTGTCTGAGTACTTTCTACGGCCTACCCAAATGGCTCTACGTTGGTAGTGTTTGTCGTATGGTTGAGCTTCTTAAAGTTCTACGTTGAGCTACACGATAAATAAAATTTGTAGGCAGCACTACGTCCACTCAAAGCTATGTTGTGCTTTTATCAAAAGGCCACCTCAGACATTAACCTACATGGTTCTCATATGATTTGACTATTACATTCATTGTTAGGACTTTAAAAGGTTGTGATTTGGTTTCGTTTTTTCTTCTCAGAGCAGACAACTAAGCTGTTGCTTAGTCAATTCAATTTAAACTATGTATATGATGCAGTTATTCCTGCCTCATATAGTTTTAATAGTCAAAAAAGAGTTTGAATCTTTTTTGACAATTTAAACTTGATATTTTTAAGGCAAAGGTATACCTGTACAGCAGGGGCGGACAACTTGACTAGACCCAAGATCTACTTTTTACTGACAAAACCCTTTTCAATCTACCAATTACATACTTCTTAAAATTTTAATTTTAAACAGTTGCTTAGTATACAAGTAGGACGTATTTTTTTTTTAACCCAACCTATTTATATAGTTGCACAGTCCGTTATACGTATTTATATTTTTGCCTTGCGGCGATCTACTGGACTAATTAATAGCCGCGATCGACCGGTCGATCGCGATCGACCGGTTGGCCATACCTGCTGTACAGTTTACCTATAGGTATACCTAGCTAGTTTAAGTTTTTTAGTCTAATTTTTTTTTGCAAATTAGTTACTGTGTATGGTAAGTGTTATATTAAACTAACTTGCAAAAAAAATATATAAGTAATATGCCGTGTTCCCCATAATGTTTTATTTACCGTTCAGAGAACATTCGATTCGAGGGTTCGAACCTACGACCAGGTAAGATGGAGTCTTCAGTTTCCACTGGGCCACAAAGGTTATTTTTATGCTATCAATAAAATATTAATTTTGTTACAATATCTACTATATTTGTAGGGTGGTAAGGTAATGTCACATCGCTCCATCATCTGCCTACATTCAGGTAAACACATTACCATGATTTCAATTAGCGGAGTATGTACACAGTGCCCCCTGCCCCGCGCCCCGCACCCTTCACCTCACCTGCGGCGCTATTAATGAAGATGCCACGTATATCCCCGCACGTCGTCGCCGGGACGTCCCTTAGATATTTCTGGAATGATAAATGAGTGTCGCACGTGATGTAATGGTTCGGAACTCCCATGTGTCCGAAGTGAGGGACGAAACATATGTACGCCGATATTGCAGCCCAGCGAAGGCACGAAATGGGCCTTCTTTTTGTATTTGCACACATAATACCCCCGAGAATATTATTGTGCAGATACGGTACGCTCCTTTGTAGATTTTTGCTCTACAGGTGTTATTGCGTGCTCAAATGCGACGGTTTTCGGCAAAAATGCATACTAAGATCGCATATTTTTTCTTTGAACAATCCTGGCGTCGTTGCTGGCTATTCGAATTTTTTACTCAAACGGTTTAGTCGTATTGTCAGCATGCCAGGATGTTTAGCCAATAACCGATAACCACATACGAGTGTTCATATTATGCCAAACCGGCTGTTTCGCCCGTCGAACTAGTCAGATGATTTGATGCAATTTATAAACTCGAACTTGCGGTTGCATTTGGAAACAGTCATTTTTCAGTCGTGTCATTCATATGTGAACTAGAAGACTAGAACAATGACCTAGTATAATGGAAATGAAGTCTTTGAATAATTAATGAATGACTGTGAGCCATTATAACCTATTCTACGTATGTCACTTACCCAAATTGTGTCTGTCGGAGCGAGTACCCCAAGACAAGACAAGTCAAGACAATAATAACAATCAGGCAGCAGTTAACGATCAATTATCGTGAGTTCACGCGGCGTTGCCTGTTCTGGGACGTTTGATTACTGTACTAAGTAATAAATTATATAATGGAGTGCATTACTTGCAATACTGGTGTTATAACACGCACGTGCCTGTGCAAGGCATGGCTTGCTTTTATGCGCAATCGCGTTATGGTCTTCAAGTGGATAGCCTTTCTAAGTGACGCTGCAGAGTAAACTGTTTTATTCACATCGATAGTACCCGATATTACATCTTAACGTTTCCTACATCTTTGTTTGTGCTAGTTGTAACTGGGAGAGTGTGATTTCTTTTATAATTGGGGTTTGGGATTGAAAATATGACTGATTTTGAAGTAGCTTAGTAAGTCATGCTTGTTGTAGACTATGAGACAAATTACTAAGTAGCAATTTTTGTTCTATCTTTTCCTACGATTTCACTCTCGTGAACACGTAAGAACCGTTAATTTATTCGGGATAAAAAGTATTTTTTTCGAAAGATTCACCGCGGCCCCGGAACGCAAAGGGCTTTAGAAGGAACACGGATGGGTCTTAGTCAGTAAGAGTCTGACACGCCCTTCCGCTCCACCCAGAGCGGTAGAAGTCATTTGATGATTTCCCATCCTTATAAAAAAAGGTAAAAACTACCTCTTTATATCATTAGATTAAATTCAGGTGAGCTGCCTTATGGCCTTCGTTCCTAAATAAGCTTTACGTAGTAGTCACAATCTGGACTCAAATAAGCATTATTCTTTATTTCTTTTTACGACACTTGGAAAAAGGAAGGTTGTGATTAGTTCAGCACTTATATGAGGTTTCCATCGGGCACATATCCAACTCCCAGCCTACACCATAAAAGAACTTATAACGTGAAAGCATAATAACGTTTTGCACAGCATAATAAACGGATCCATAATCATACTCTGCACGCTTCCCGGTTATTAGAACAATAAGGCTTTAATTCACCTTATGTACTTTTCTTTCCTTGTTATTTTTGTTATAATGTAGGGAATTCCATGCGATATATTAACCCCATGTGTATTTATGTATGTGTACGGCATATGAATGGAAGTGGCATTTGTATGGTTTTGGCTTAATTATTTCTTCTGAAGGAAATTTCCTTACATAAGCACAAGCGGTACAACTATGACGAAATGGAAAAATAAACATTTTTAATGGACAAATCAATAAATGATTATAACCTCACCTAGACACAAATACCCATACACAACACAAATATTTAATTCTTTATCTAAACTTGCGTTTTTAAGGAGGTATTTGTTTTAATTAAACGTAATTGTAATTTATCTATGACTTAATCTTATATAAATAAAACAAAGTAACCCGACTTTGTCTTATATATATATCGAATACAACGCCATTTCTTATACGTGACGAAAACAAAACACGGCAAAAATGTATTCTGAGGCGTTACAAAGTTCGATGGGACCAGTTGTATTTTAATAACGTTAAACACACACATAAACAGTTAACGTTAGTTAAGGGACCAGGGATACATATTTCATGTATAACCATTGTGTCAATAAAACTTTACATCACTCGACTAAGGACGTTAATGTCAATAAAACTAAGTAACAAGTTGTAGTTCTGCCAATTTTACTACAGGTGGCTGAGTAGCAATTTAGAATATGGGTGTAAATCAATGAATAAATCGAATTTGACGAAATATAACGTCAATACTGACCTCCTACAAACTGATCCTGTCTTATGTTTGTATGTTAGAGAAAGCCCGTATCTTGATACCACTTTTTTCACACGACGCTTTCGAATTGGAACCTTTGTCCAAACGTATTTCTTGTGAAGCGGCAAGGAGTGGCGGACTAAAATGTCAAGTATTTTTAGAATTTCTTTTTCGAGGAATCTTATTTACTGGTTGGGACTTATATTTAGTTTAAAATTAATTAATAAATCCTCTATTATCAATCTACGTTAGCGAATGGACAACTAGAGTCATTATTATTTATTAACTGTAAATCTTGGCATTCAAAAGTTCCTTTTAATGGTGTATTTGATATAGACGATTTGAACTTTGACTTTGAGCAAGCACGGTGAGCAATCCTTAGACTGGTTTTGAATAGAAAAGAGGCAATTGCCCAGCAGTGGGAAAGAAAAGGTTATGGTTTTGGAAATAAACAGGTATATTCCTTATTCACAGGGAAGTTACTGTCAGGTTCTGCATTCCTCCAGTCGTTAACTCATGGGTAGGTCACCTGGAAAGAATGAATGACGCCAGAGTAGTTAAAATTATGTCCAAATAGACTGCAATGGAAAAGACTCAGAGGAAGACCCACGAATCATTGGAAGGATTGTGTTGAGGAAGATTTAAGGAGTAAAGACAGTTAGGAAAACATCTTGGCGGAGGAAGGCCAGAGATAGTGCGAAATGGAAAAAGATTGTAGAGATGGCCAATATGCTTGAAGGATTATAGCGCCAAAGGTAGAAGAAGTAAGTAGGCATATAGTAAGCGAGCATGTTATCATAACCTTAATTCTGCCTCCTACTGGAAACTGTGATAAAAACTAGATTTATCCTGTGGTTCCGTTTTATGATTTTGCAAAAAACTACTGCAAGCACTTCAAAAACTGTTCGTTGGACATATTGCAGAACAATTTTTTAGTAAAGAACCACGTATGAAAGGATTTATGAAAAGGAAGGTAATTAACTCTCATACCATTTTCTCAAAGTCAATACGACAGTCATACACATTTTTTGAAAAAAGCGTATCTACATAACACACAGGCGGATAATTACTTCCCTTCGGTTATTTACGGGAACCCTCGTCACAGTGAGCGCTTGTTTTACACGTCATTCTTGTTTACTAATGAAAAAAGTGTTGGTGAAAAAAATAAATTGCTTTTTATTGTACAACCGCAGTCAGCCGGGCGGGTGCGTAAATCAGAGATTATAAAGGATTTTTTGAAATACCGTACACTTTAGAGCAACGTAAACATTTGTCACCGCCGTGATAATACACGTGGTCGCCGAATATATTCGTGAACTATTCACACGGAGCAGAAGGAAGGTTTTGCGGTTTTATAAAATTGGACTTTTATTTATGGAGTAAATAACCAAGTATTTTTATACAGTTTTGCGTAGTACGATAGACGTTGATCAGGTTCAGTGAGATGCGAAATGAAGTCTCCGTTTCTAGGTAACTCTTACGTAAATTAACTCAGATTTAATTCATAATTTAATAAGATCTTAGCGGATGATTTCGTATAATCGGACCTAAAATAGATTTTTATTACAATTACTTAGCTACCACATTGAAGCTTTACTCGACATTTCGGGAGATGAAAACAAAAATTTAATGAAAAATACACAATCACGTTTTTCATTCATCAATAAACATAACACTTTCTTTTTATCGTGAGAATGCTCCGTCTGTGAAAAGGTTAACGCCTTATCATATTATCTTTAGCTTTCAAAGGCTTTTTTGTTTCGGAATTCCTGTACAATCCTTTTACCAAGATATCAAACGACAGAAACACGTTTATGTGAAAATTGAATGCCTTTTGTTTTACAGATGAGAATGTAAAAATCTTAGTATGAATGCAGTTTCAATGCAGATATTTAAAACTATTTGTCGAGAGACAGTAATATAAAGCAGAATGCAATTATCCTTCGCATTATTGTAAAAGCTTTCAAGTCGTATTATGAAATGGAAAGTAGTGAAAACAAAGGTAGATATACTAGACAGATTTCAAAATAAGTACCTACCTGCTCCAGTTTTGAGCCGCCTCACAAACAAATGAAATAAGAATAATCCACCGACTCTACAAAGTTTAATGTTTGTTCTATAAATCGATTTTTTTTGCTACATTTTTTATCTGACTCTCCTACTTGTTGAGCATTTATGTTGGAAATAATCTGTCATTGCTATCAACTTTTTCTTGGATTGCAATATATTTAAGTAGATAAATTCGACAGACATAAAAATTTTATGTTTTGTTGAATGACATTTAAATAATAAAAAAATTAAATGCTGGAACACGAAAATTCGTATTGCATTTTTTTTAATCTGTAAAGATCTTTCTTTGTTACTTTTTACACAAATTGAAATATTTAAAAAATAACAAATGAAATCTAGTGAAAAGAAAGAAACGAAACATTTAATATTCAACTTACGAACTCGCAAACTTTAAAAATATGAAAAAGTTTCATCCCAAAATTAAAAAAAATATGCCGTCGGAAAAGTTTTGTATCAGAGAGTAGCGGGCCGCCGAGAAGTTCTAGAACAAATTGGAATTCAACAAATTACTCAAATACCGAAAATAGTACCTCGGTGTTGTACGTGGCGAAATAATGACCGTTATTTACCGTTTGTAGGCCCAAATGGCACATATTTTTAGTAGGATTTTTGAATAATTTATCGATGTTCGCTATCGAACCGTCTGAAATGACTAGCTCAATAAATTGTTTTACCAAAATTATCAATTTTCACGACTATCTTCGAAATTATAATAATGGTTATAATGTTGTGAGTGCACGAGTTATGTAGGGGTAATAAAAATAATAACGGACGGAACGGACGTCGGAAATGGACGTCGGAAACGTCCGAGTTGACGCCTGCCGCGGTGAAATTGTCGAGTGTGCGGGAAGCGTATCGTGACTTGTGACGTCAGTTGCCACGCGCGTAACCGCATGCGCTGCCCGCGTCATATTCGAAATTCAAACAATCGGCGACGTTGCTGACTGTCCGTGTACTTGACGTTTTTAACTGTGTATTTTTACATTATGAACGTGTCATGCATGCCAATAAATGTCCACTGTGTGATAGATTTCATACTTCCACATGTCAGCCACATTGATGATAATGGGTGGGATCGCAAACTATGCTTTATGGTCTATTATATATATAACTTTATTTCTTTTATATATAACTTTGTGCTCCAAAACCTGCAGTGTGACAAAAAAAATGACCTCTGCGCTACCAATGACGACACCTTGGAAGTGAAATAGATTGATGATTGCAGTCCCTACATTCCGATATTAAACTGAGAGTGACGAGTCACTAATGGTCATCGCGCAACTTCAATGAGAGTACGTTAAGAAAAATAAATAGGAAGAGAATGAAGAAGTCTAACTATCCTCCAGGGCGGAATCCTTTAGTAGCCTTTATTGGCAGGAGAGAAGCAGAGGTTGTTTATAACAATGAGCTAAATGATGCACGTTGGGATGTTGCTTCACCACCGACTCCAAGAAAGTGTTTTATCGTACGTTTAGTGTTCATAGCGATGACAGTCTTCTAGATTATCCAACATTCTACGGCAAGCAAGGTATAAGGTAATCATTATTAATAATGTTTTTATTACTTAGTTGTTCTATTGTTTCTATGGTCTGTAAATATATTTTGCTGAGATCGGAGCCTTTTTGGCCACGCACCAGGTTTTTTATGTTGTTTTCTTTTATTACTTAGTCATTAGTGTTAGTTATTAATATATTTTTTTATTTGTACATACACATTTTCATTATTTCTATATTTTAATATTAATTGGTGATATTACAATAGCAAATATTATCAATTGGCATATAGACAAATCCGGTAACATCCCTAGAAAGTATCAACATGAATATTCTTTTTCGGTTTCCAAAGTCGTTGAAAGGGTATCATCTACTTTAATTCTTTTTAGTCTAGACTTCAAACTTTCAGAGTAAGAAAAATCAAGGTTTTACCTTTGTAGTGGAAATATTTTTTGAGTTATTTAATGTACGTACATTCTTGTCTCAGAAAGACTGATGTTCGTTAAAACTTCTAAGAATCAGAATCTGCTATGAAGCAGTTTTAATAAAATAAATTCTGATGATGAGATTTCAACGAAATAATACTGTTTAGGGGAATGGGTACCTACTAAAATATATTTCAAATAGGTAATGGAAAAAGATAAGGTAAACTTCAACAAATAGACGTACATAGGTACCTATATCCTGTGTTGTGTTACTACCAAACCAAACCGCTACCTCAACCATAATTGAAGGACATAAACGGCCGTTCATCCTCCGACGCATACATAAATACGCTCCGAAATAGAGTTAGGCAGGAGCATAGCAGGACAATATCCAACACGTACTAACGCATCTCGTGTTGTAGACCCGATTGTTTGAGCAGTCATGTCCGGAGAGAAACACACGGCCATTTGTCATGCGACAACACCGGCTAGGTACGTCTGAATGGCGACCAAGCCCTCTTGTTCTATTGTCTCCCACATAATGACCGCCTCCGACCCGCTACGATTAGTGTTGCTGGAACACCCCAAATTAGGCAAAAGTTATGCTGACTGAACGGGTAAATCCACGTTGAAATATTATTTTCGGAAAAGGTTTTTGTATTTTGTAATAGAGAGAAATAGTTCTTAATTTTGTGGTTCGAAAATGGAATGGTTCGCATCGGTTCGGACGTAAAACTTCGGGTTTTATTACAAAAAAAAACAACTACGAACTAAAATATACACGCGATGCGAATGCTACAGAATGGCTACGAGAGTACTGGCGTAGCATGACGTCATCATGTCTGCTACGTCGTAGCAAGTAATTACAAATTTTGAGAGTAAATCTGCAGCGCGCATAAACATTATCACCCATAATTATTCCGAAAACACAACGTAATGCCAAACGAAGCTGACGTCGTTAAACGTCGTCCAGTTAATGTATAGAGTGAACAATGTACGAGTATTCCCCAGAACACATACATTAATTCTCTCCCAATACCGAAGCACTTAACTTGTATGTAGCTAGAGTAGAGAAAGTGTAACCTACGTTCCGAGCGGACTCAGCGATATTTATGACCCTAGAAGGAGTGGCGCAATAAATAATATATTTTAAGAGAAACAGAACTTTCTTTAACAAAATCTTGGGCAGCGAACATTATTGTACAAAAAAATATTTTGCCAAAAGTTACAAAAGTGTACATCGAATTAAAATTTCCTCAGTGTTTCCTTTGAGGGCTTAGAAAAGGCAGCAAAATGCTTCCGAATAGGGAACTACTCGAAAACACTTCACCGTTTGCTGACGTGCAAAATAAAAAGACGAGAACAAAAAATTTACTTTGAAGTAAAAAGTCAGTAAACCGAGCTGATTGCCACTTTTACGGTATTCCGAACGAGACCCTCGTCACTCCTTTTTCGGCGCTTTTTGTTGTATATTTACGAATGCAAATGAGAATCGCTTCGGAACGAAATAATTTTTTAAATTGTATTGTACTTATAATATTAAGGCTATAGAATCGATTCACCTAATTAGCCTCACAGCTGTATGTACGCTCGAAGTGAGAGACTAACAATAAAGCTTTTACGACTGAACAGTTTATTATAGTACCTACATAATGACATATTGGCTTATGAAACTACAACATAATATATTTTAGAGAACATACAGTTGTTGGAATAAAGTTAAACTTCAATTCAGAACGTAATAATAAAGCACTTCGTATACGTCGTAGCTGATTTATGTCAGTTTTTAACTCAACATTTTATGTGTGGATTTTCACAAGGTTCCACGTACTGTGAACAGGGTTTTATTGTTATGAAAACACTGCATACTTATTAGTTTTCTCTTGAAAAAAGGTCATACTGAAACATCTCATTCTTTTTATGAGTTTTCCTAGTAAAAGAACTTATTTTGTTGTTTGGTTGGTTTTGTTTCATCAGAATGGGAAACAAACAGTTAAAGGGCTCGCAGAAGAGTAGTAGGTAGGAGACAGTAATGTTTGAGCACTGTATCACGAATAGATGGTAGGATGCTAAATAAAAGTAAAATCAGATAGCGTTATAAATAAACAGGAACAAACTAGTAAATTCAAGTTTCGGAAATTCTCGTTCGCAATATCTTTTAAATTCGGTGTCAAAACAGTAATTCTTACTTCAACACAAACAACATTCTACTCTCATCCTACGTGCAAACTTAAAATTATCGCAATGAAAAGGGTAAGGACGTCACAGAACGTCCCCCAAGGAGTTACCTTTGAGCGTGACGATACGTACTTTCAACAAAACTATTTTGTATGCGCGAAATTTTCCCCGTAACTATTACTAAAATACACAAATCCCCCGATAAGGGGTTGACTACGTTCATGCGTCTGAATAACGCGTAAATTATTGTTGATATAGTTGGTGATATAATAAATAAACGGAAAAATGGTCGGAAAAACGCGCGTAAAAATAGCGAATGAAAAAAGGCGCGAGGAGTGGTTTTGAATGCGGTGTGACGTCACCGGTAAGAGCCTATGGATAGATCTCGTTCATTCAGTATTACATTTGAAACCAGCATAATTAAAGTTTAGTGCAGTCTTTTCGAAAAGTAATTTTCACATTTAAAATATGTATTTTAAGGGTCAGCTGACACCCAGACTCAACATTTGACGCCCCAAGGTGCATATTTTAATTCTCTAAATGAAATATGTACCTTTTCGTGTGGTAAATTAAGTTCAATATTGTTTTGCAATCTTTAAAAGAGCTAACCTTTCATTAATGCTATTAATAGTCGCTTGAACCGTGACAAATACTGGGCTGATGTAGTTTTTAAAATTACTTAAGTATCCGAAAAAACCCGATTCAAAAGATGCTAAAAATAAAAGAAAGTAATGACCATTTAAATTTAACAATTTCTTAAGTCCAAGTCTGCTTTGTTTGAAGTTAGTGAAAAGTAGAGCATACGATGTTTTAACACCGCAGTACTTCATTCTACTAACTCATATCATTACTAGCTCATCTACCACGGACTGTACAAAATTTTAGATGATTTGAAATTTTGGACTTGTCGAGATTCTTCGCAGAGCTTCGTGATGCGTCTTTAGTCAAGTCAATCTAGATTTTATTAATATGACGTGGTATGAGTATATAAAGTTGGACCGCAGGGGATGAAAAATATACCAATGAATATGGAAAAATCCCCTGATTATCATATCAAAATGTTTAAGCTGCACGTGGATCGGAAAAATTATAATTAATTAAAACAAATGTGAAAACTTTGACTTGCCTTGCCTTATACCTTATTTGCCTACCTGCGGTCTAACTTAATAATAAAATAAAATATCTAAATTGACTGGACTCCTTGGCGATGGAGGAACAAATGCACAAAGGTATACCGCATATACCTTTGTGCATTTGTTCCTCCATCGCAATATAATTTGCGTCAAATAATTTTACTGGTCTGAAGTAGGCTACAAATGACTGCGCAGCAGATAGCAGTAGACGTTTCACTAAAACAGCAGCGCATCATGTTGTGCGTATCAGAAAGTCTGGTTTCAGCGCGGCAAAGTTATTTGACGTGTACTGTACATGTTTAACAGAATGCTTTGTATTTTATCAATTACCTGCCATCAGCACATCGTCCCAGTCCTATAAAAGTGTTGTCAAAACTCACAAAGACATGGTTTGCTCCAGCGCAACGACTTCAGGAATAAAAGTGCAATTTGCACGTATTTGAGGTAAGTTATGTCAGCAGTTGAAGCTGTGTTGGTGTTTCGTGCAATTTTGCATAGTTGATAGGTACCTACGAGTACTAAGAATTTTTGTTTTATTTCCAGGCAATAGGTAACAATCAAATACATGAATAATGCATAAGTTTCACCATCATCATTCAGTCGAAAGTAGTCCACTGCTGGACATAGGCCTCCCATAAGGCCGGTCCTGTTCGTCTCGCATCCAGCTGGTTCCCGTGGCCGTCGCCAGGTCAAAGGTCAACCTTGTGGGCGACTGCTTCTCCAGTTATTTTTTTCAGTTCTTAAAAAATCCGTGATTCATAGTAATGCCTAAAAATTGAACAGTTTTAAAAATCCAGTAATAGAACGAGTACAAATATTTATGCGTTTTACTATCTGGAATTTCTCAGTAGCAGCTTGGAGTCAGGAATTATGCCTGGTTCATGGCTATAAGCTCGCTCCTATTACATGAGGCTTGAACATACTGGTCAATGCGAATAGTTATGCTTTGCATATCTGCATAACTCTTCAAGAAATACCTGTGTGAAAGATACATAGTTACAAAAAGTTCACTACTCTACATAATCCCTAAAAATCTGTCAATGTTTTAATGTTTGGTTATAAAATGTTAACTCACAACGGCGACGTTAATATTGCACCGAATGGCACATGCCATTCGGTGCAATATTATTTGAGGTTCTCTATGCAATTTTATGGATTATATTCATGGAAAAACGTTGCAAATCCTTTTGTGAAAACATTTATTTCAATAAAATATTCCTGGAAATAGAAGCGAACAGGTAACATCTACGAGAGTTTTATTTTTGGTCTGTTCATTCCAGCTGCAAGACAAAGGGCTCCCATTCTTCCTTTATATGAGATACCAAGGAGATACCTAAATATTTTTGATACAGTAAAATTAATAAAGACATTTAAGTGTCTAAAGAACAAGTTTAGTGTAAGAGTAAGTTTAGTTCTGTCATCATTCCACCTAAAAAACTCCTGCTAGATACACGGTTCCCTATAAACATAACCACATGATATCGCCTGGCCCTGTAATTTTCGCATCCAGCAAATTCCCATGACCTTCACCATAATTATGAATAAACGATAACAACGTACGAATAACTTTTAGTACTATATTTGTACCTGTGTACTTTAAACAGATGTGTTGGTGCACCCTGGCTATCGGCCTGTTTAAGAAATTCCTTTGCCTACAAAGAAACCGAGGAGGTATTCTTATCGCGACGTTTCGAGAGACGCTGGAACTCTTAGCGGATGATAAATGGAAGGTCTACGTGATTCACCGTCTTTGCCTCCAAAGCTGCTTTAAATCCCTTTCTTGATTATTTTTGTGCATTTTATACAAATAAGATGTGTTTGGAGTTTGGATTTAGAAGGAACTTTAGACCAGAGCGTAATAGAAAGCAATCAACGCGTGAATAGGTACATTGCTCAAACTTGCAGGAGTGATTTATAATCAAATGAACACCGAAATTGTACTAAATGTAAAATTTTAGACTTTTCAAAAGTATGTACCTACCTAGTTTGGAACGTTCGTTATTTGCCCCTGATTCCTATACATTATGTATGTCTGAAAACACATTGTCATAGGGTAGAGTTCAAACTCGCAGTGTCCGCATTTCTGCCCGATATTATTATTCGCTGAACAAACGATTCTGAATAAAAACGGATTCTATATAAAACACACAGGTTTTTTGTAGAACATTTTTAGGCTAAAACTGTCAGAATACATTACGACCAGTCTAAAGGTGACACGGAGATAAATGCGATTCGTAAATCACGTTGATTTCACGTTCACTATTCAACCATACAACATTATTGTGATATTCGAACTAGGTACGTTTATTTTCTTTCACTGCATTCACCGCTGTCAATTTGTCATTAACCGACTTCAAAAAGGAGGAGGTTCTTATCTGGAATAAAAGTACACTTAGTTATTCTTTGATCAAACAATCGTTGTGTGTTTTCTTTCATTCATTATGACTGACAGTGCGGAGTCTAAACCGCTGACTTTAGAAGCACTACAGTTATTAATATTACTTGGCAGAACCTTAAAAAGCAGTTTTAGAAGGGCATAAATAAGTGATGGTGGGTTGATTATGGGAGTTCATCGTTTCCTCCGATGGAAAATCCGGCACACAGTTCATCGGAGGAAACTGTTAAAAAAAAAGGTGAATTCAAAATATATTTATTTGTTACACATAGGTGGGTACAATGTTGGACAGTGGTGGTGTTATTTTCGTTGAAGTGTTTCACTATGTGTTGCCTTGCTGAGCATATAAATATTGTTTTGTACAAAGAACAGGTAATATGTTTTTGAACAAATTAAAGGTGAAGACTAAATATAGCTATGTATTATAACTACATATATTTAGTAATTTGTTGATGAAAAAATCAACAAACAATACAAAACATCTTTTCAAATAAAATAATTAAAACAAACAAAAAAATAAAAATAACAGTAGATGCACAGTAAGCAATCCTTAATTAATTAAAAATCTAAATAATAAATATATCGAAGGTAAAATTATAATTAACAACTATCGGAGATTTGGGTTTTCTTCTTCTTCTTCTTTCTTTCTTTTTGAATTGTATTTTATATCAAAGTACGTAAAACATAAAGCAAACAATTCATAAGTGACACGAGCCGGAAGTACCCGCTTCATATGTAGCAAATATAAAGGGTATATTTTAAACATATTAAATGTTTTTAAACTTCATTTAAAAATCGCAGGCGACCCTTGTCAACCTTTGCCTGCTTATTTTAGCTTATAAAGAGATTAAGTGATATTCATGAGTAATTTATATGAGCAAATTACGGTAAAAAAAAGTGTGTATTGCGTATACAAGTGTTCTTACTTTGCATATTGTGATTATATGTGTTTAATTAGGAAGCTTTTTTAATATACCTAATGCTTATGTTAGTACTCGTATGTAGTCCTTATTCTACATGACCTTATCTAAGTAGAAAATATCGTGATGAATACAGTGAAAGATTGGAACTGTTGTCAATTTTGCAATAAAAAACGAATAAAATAATCAACTGTTTAGTACATTCGGTCGAGTTATGCGCTCAGAAACGTATGGTTCAGTCGATTTTATTTTCACGATTTCATAGTGTTGGTCCCATTGTTAAAGTTGTTCATAATGATGACTACAATTACCCCTTTTCAGGTATAACGTGTTTTCTGTTACACGTTGTTTACATGAGTGAATTAGCTTTCAGGTCAACAATTGCTGAAGAATAATTTGTCAATGGATACCTTAGCCCTTAACCAGCTCTGGAACGAGGCAAGAGGATTATCGGCAATGATAGGCGCGTCGAGTCGGAGCTCCAAAGTCTTGAGCATCGACGCCGAGTTGTTAGCCTGTCGGTTTTCAATCGGCATTTTGGGGACTGTGCGACGGAATTGCATAGTTTAATTCCGCCAAGCCTGTTTCGTCATTGGTCCACAACACGTACAGCGATGCGCCACCGGTACATAATGGACATCCCACCCACACGCACAAAACGTTTTGGGGACACATTCATTGTGGGTACAGCCTGCCTGAGTCTGTGTTTCCTGATAGCTACAACCTGGGAGTCTTTAAGTCAAGAGATAATAGGTTACTTCTAAGCAAGCGTGCTCCATCTTCGACCACATCATCGCTTACCAACAGGTGATATAGTGGTCAAACGAGTGCTTATCAAAAGTAAAAAAAAGATGGATAAGCCCGAAATAGGCACTATTTAAAAACATTAATCAAAACTGATATATTAAACGCCGTGAAATGGTTTGTTTATTTGAAAGGACAAGGTTAATCTCTGGAAACACTAATATGACCACACAAATTATTATTTCACTGATAAAACGCATATTTTACATCACGTGCAAAAACAAATAAATTTCGCATAAATAATTAATGAAGCGTTGTATAAATATGATTTGCTAAATCATTAGCAGTGTTGTAATTAATAAAATGATCGAATTCCCTAAAATATTTATAACACTGACAAAAGGCTCACTTGTGGATTATGCTGTCACTGCCTGTTTATCTAATTGAAATATTAATTAATTACAGTAAGCTGATTGCTCCATTCGCCATGTTTTACACACTCATTTATCCGTTTACATAAACATGCTGCAATTGAAATGCTCTGAGCACGCCCGATTTCTAATTACTATTTATTTTATTTATTCAGTGAACACCAATACACCGACTATAATTTTGAAGAACATGTGTTTTGGGAATATTTCTAATGTGAACGGATAAATGAGTGTGTGTACACCAATCGATCCCTGCGATTTGTGTTCATATTATTTTCTTACGAACACGTTTCGCAGGAATCCTGCTTATTTAAAGTTTTGCTGTGCCCGACAGTGTTCATATTTTTTTACATTTGTACTACCTAGGCCTTTATATTATAATAGTTGCTTTAAAAGTCACGTTAAAAATGTTAAATAAATTGCACATAGACAAAATTTACTTTGAGGACCATTATGACAGTTATGAAATTGAATGTGAGAATCTCAATATCAAATCGTTATCGTTAATATAAATATATAGAAACCATTATGGACTAACAGAGTCCATACAGCAAAATTATAAATAAGTAGAATATAATGTAAAAGTTAGGCGGCAACGTCGTCCTTATTCTTAAAACAATTATCGAGAGATTTGGACTGACTTGCACGTAATATGGTTTAGGCTTCATACAAATCTAATTTATTAATTAATTCAGTGAAATAGCACGCGCAGCCAAAAGTAACTCAGTTATGCATTTCAGCACAAGTGTAACGTCATGAAAAAGAGCGAACACTAAGGAAGGCTTTTGAAAATAATCCCCTGAAGGGGTGACAATTGTATGAAAGTCAGTTTTGCCGATAGGTGACTCCATCGGGCATACGATTTATACTGTAAACAAAAAACTGCAAATAATCCTACATATAAAAGAAACACCAGTCTAGTTTACCCACAGAACTGTCAGTAGCTTACATTTTATCTTTCATGTAAGCCAACGAATTAAAAGTTAAACACCACTAGATGAGGTTCAACTCGTGTTGGTCTGGTAAACTCCAGAAGGTAACAATTAAAAGTGTTTGAAGAGTAAACACTATCCGACGCGCTGTTGTGTGTGGACGGCGAACTTTGTGATGTACGATGTAATGACAAATCACATGTGTGCTCTGAGATTTTCGAGCTTTGTCTTAACGAGATTTGTCCTAAACTTTTGCGGTGACTTAATCACTGGAAGTGTGAAATTCAAAATAAATGCATTTTTATAAGAATCTGTACTGGCTATTGTAGCATTCTTCTCGTAGTGACAAGTTGCGTAGCACTCATTTGATGGTTGCATGGCAGTTAGCACTCATTAGATTCTCTTAAGATGTTCTATGTGATAAGCTGGTTTTTATTGAAACATGCAATTTACCAAAGAATATATTTGTTACCGGAAAACTGCAAACGACGTAAGATTGTAAAATATCGCGTGAAATTGTAATGTAATGAATTTTTTGAGAAAATGTGTTGAAAAGGTTTTTACAATATTACGGAGTTTGCAATATAGGGACATATGTATGCTCATATGTTCCCGGAAAAAAAACTAGACGATTTTGCGAGTGAGTACCCTACCAGCAAAATCGTCTATTTTTTTAAAAAAAACTAAAAGTAAATGACGAACGAGTAAAGTTGTTAGACAAATGAGTTCGTTGATTAACTTATTCATCAATGTTCTTTTGTCCGGTTATTGTTTAACACATTCATCGCATTAAACCTTAGAAATCACACATTTCAAGTGTCAATTAATGGCGGTAAAGTCACTAGCAGCGTGATAGGTACAAATTAGTTTAATTCATTGGCAGGTGTAGGTATTGACAGGTGAATTTCTGGTAAAATTTCCAATATTTCCCGGACTGCTGAATGGTGTAGTAGATTTAAAAGTTTTATCTGCCATAAATTCTGTTATAAAGATTGGATTTATGATCTTCAAGTTTCTACAGCCACAATAAACATGAATGAAAAATGGTGTATTTCTATTCGTGTCGACGCTCAATTGACATTGGATCATCAAATTTAAGCGGATGTGCACGATACTGACAATTTTATAGTTATTTTTCAGATATAATTCCCAATACCATACAAATTAAGTATCTTGCGTTGTTACCTGGCTCGCGGGGTTGTCAATATTTGGGGTTTGGATACAGCAGGTATTATGCTGATAGTTGTGACGGCCAATGGCATAATAACCAAAAACCTCTAGGAGGCTCTCGTTGGGCAGTAGGATCAAAGGCTTGATTCAGAAAGCAGTACACTCCTGAACACGGCGCATATTGTTAGGGGGTTTCTTTCTCAGGATCCGTGACCACCGGTAGCTTAGTCCCTGGTTCCGATACTGGTGACTTGCCATTCCTAATATTTTTAAATGTTTTATACCTCTGTATTAAAAAAGAAATTTATATGTAATTAAATTAAAATGGACTTAACATACTTAAGAATATACCTGAAAGGAAAAGACGTATTTGTATATTTTCGTAGGCAACAATGTCGACCAGTGTAGTAAGGAATCGAGGCGAGTTCGTAGTTTCACGCAGTGACGACTACTTACTGCAGTTCAGAACTCCTCAGCGGTCTTTATATATTATGCCGCTTAATATTCTCTTATTTAATACATTGGAGACTGCAAGCCAAGAGTCAAGTTAATGATAATCATACGCCGGTTGTCTTTATTTTATACTTCTGTTATTAACTTAATAATGTAAAACAGTTTCCCTCATAATTATTTTTCTCCGAACCCTCGGCTCAATGTCAAAATTTAATTTTGAAGCTTGTACGCTTGTTAGTTCACCATAGCTTTTACTTGAATTCCGTGAACTATCTGGAGATGGGAATTTTTTATGATTCAAAATCAGATTGCATCACGTTGATAGTGGTACTTGCCTCTTGAGAAATCAACAAAAAGGGTAGAGATTTTCGCACGATGGTGCGTTTTTTTCTGGATTACCTACCTATTTGATGTTACTATATATATGAAGCTAGGGTAAAAGGTAATAACAATTAATTAGTACGCCCTTTTCATATAACATTTTCCAGCGGAACAAAGAGAGAAAAACGCTTTGCTTAATTTTGTTACCGGTTCTCTGGCTGTTTCTATCTACAGCCTTCCTGTTAAGAGGTATGCAATCGTTTGATAAATAATGTGAAAAAATGTATAAATCAAAGAACTCCTCCACCCACCTCATTAAGTCTAATTGAACCCGTCATTTCCAAAAGGGCAAGTCTATTACTTAAATAAAACTACTTTATTCGATTAACAAAAATGTCTCGTACTCTCCTACCCCGTATTTTCATACAGACTAAAATTTTCGATTGCCACTCTTATATAAGTATAAGTTGGTTTATGATACTTAATATGTGTTCTTTTACTGGGAATATGTAAATCCCTTCAAGGAAAAAAAGGGGACTAAAATCTGATATTTGTAAAAGTGTGACTTGTGCCCTTTTCGAAATGGCGGTTCAAATTGTACTATTGACGTACGTAAACTTTAAAACACACGAGCCAAAGTTTTACAGGGAGTTATCTAAGTTTATTTTAACTATTTGCAATACCAAGCTCATATTTAAAATAAAATCATTATTTGCAAGCGTGTCATGGACTATTTTGTATTATAAGCGCAGTATTTAAGAGTAATTCAAATAACACCATAAAGTAATGGCACGAGCAAGGTGCCTATTACCAACGAGAGCTTAAATAAAATTCTAAAAACTTTGATCAGCAAAGGTTAATGTTAGTAATAAACTCTTGAATCAAACATAATTTCCTGTAATATCAGTTTTTGTTGGAAAACACAATAAGAAAGTTTTCTAGAGCTTAATGAAATTGCTTATAATAATCGTTACAAAGAAAGTAATTATATCTCGAAGGGAGCTTAAACTGAACATGGGCATTGTTCGCCATGATTAATAGTATGTGTTGAGGTCCCTTTCATTAAAGTGCTGGGTTCCCGCGCTAGTGGTAATGGAGAATACATAATACAAATAACCCGTTTCAAATAATTGTCATGCGTGAAAACGGTAACCGTTTTCATTCCATAATTGCATGTTTCGGACGCAGCATATTTTATTCATCGGCGAGTGAAGCACACTCGTGTGGAATAATTGCTGTTTTAGTTGAAATAGAAAATAAGCGTAGTTTATGATCAAAGTTGTACATTTAACTTTGTGACATCGTTTATTCGTACGTTGGACAGACATTTACTGTTTTCGAATGCGTGCATTTTCATATTTACGAACAGTACAAGTTCAAATAGGTACAATTTTGTAATTACACGTGAAATATCGCTTTCTTTTTTACTTCGATTTTTTGGATATTCTGTTCACAAGTAAAGCGTGGGTTGTTGGAGTGAAAATATGATAATTTGTTTTAAGGTAGCTCGACCGTGAAGTTTTTGAGCAGTATAACTGTATGGATGGTCACGTATTTGATCCCGATACTGATAAAATGTGTATTGATCGGACAAAGACAATTTTATTGAAAGGCTTGTGTCTATTCCAATATGACCACTTCATTCTTGAAACGGTAGAGGATTTTTTTAAACCCCGCTATAGTAAAAAATGTAGGTTCCAATCAAATTGGCTGTGATAGACGGACAGACAGACAGATACTCGAGTTGTCCTATGTCTTTTGTTTTCAATCGGACGTACGGAACCTTAAAAATCACATTATTTACACGGAAAAATGGTGGTCTCTAGAATTTTGTAGCAATTTATTTACTTATTGATTTGGTCTATGAGTTGTACAAAAAATACCCGTCTGTACAAATTAGAGTGTACTAACTTGAAAAAGAATATAATAGTACCTACTTCTGCAAAACACAACGCTACGTAGAATGCGAATGAAGGCATTCCTCATAACAAATTGTTTAGCAAACGGTGAAAGAAGCCGTCGAAACATTTTTATTTGTCCTGTCTTTTTGGAGAATGTAAAAGGGTTTTCAAAAAACATTGCAAGGTCTTATTTACCAATTTTAAACAATTCAATGGCCTGAATTTTTGCATGTTGTATCGCACAATAATATGTTACCAACAAACTTTTTGAAAGAATAAACTTTACATTCTCATAAAAGTTTTAACAAATGCCTGCAAAACGTTCCTGTCTTATTGCCTCCCAGAGAGTTATTTCGCAAGTTTTCAATCCTCAGCCTACTTATAACTTTTCCCATCACAATGACTCCGCTTAAGACGATACAAATAACAAAATTCCCGAACAAATCCATATGGGGAGTAACGAGATCTCTTACAAAATGCGTGCGCTTCCAACTTTTAAGTGAACTTACATTTGGTTTAAGTTATACGGGTAGAAAAATTGAAAAGACATTTGACATAGACAACGCAAGATTATCAGATGGTTTTCTTCTTTTCTTTACAGTTATGAGAAATTGGATTAGGAGCTTAAGGACAAAATCCTTTTGTGTCACTTTTGCTCAAATAAAACATAGTTTCTGGAAAATATTTGTAGATATAAGCCTGTTGTATTGTGTGTTTAATGCCGAGTGTTACGAATGGATCGTTGCTACAAATGAGAGGCAGAGGTGGTAATTGAGTGTTAGTTACCGCACTCAATATTCCAACTTCGTGTGATGTAGCTTACATAGATATGTTGGTACACACGGATATGGATATCTTCCTACGATATATTCGATATTCAACATAATTTAATGACGTCATTGCGCAGAATTTCAGGAGCTTGTAAATCTTGAGGCCATTTAATCAGTAGTTGTCATAATAACAAGACACGTTCCTTTAGTAAATACATAGTTTTTTTATCTTTATTTTCTTTAAACTATTTTATGTCTTGCTCTCACGATTAAATAAATATTGCAAGTCAAGAGATTTCACGATCACTAAACTTGTTAACGTCAACTCATTTTTTTGTAAAAGAAACTCTAAACTGATAAATTTATTTTCATTTTGATAGACATAAAGACTAAAGAGTTAGTTGTAAAGGAGCTACAGCTTCTACTCAATAACTAAAGGTGTAAAAGAACTTGTTGAAAGTTAAAACTTTTCAAATTAAAATAAAGTCAGTTGGTTTTTCTCGCCTTTTCTTAGATGTTACACTGTGTAAGTTGTTGAAAAGTTGGTTATCAAGTACCTATTTAAATGACTAATTAGAACGTCTCTATGCTAATCACCTTTAAGATTTTCTCGCGAAGTACGAACTTACCTGTGTTGCACCATCTTTGATCACAAGCATGAGAAAATTTTCAGGTAGTCAAAAACCTGATGATTGTCATCTTAAAGTTCAACTGGTGCCTTTTTTATTCTATATACATTGTGGAGACATCGATACGAAATGAAAACACTGGCAAGACTGGTTCATAGGAATATTTTGAAACTATTATAAATCCTGTCACCAAAATTAAAAATAAACTTTCCGATTGCATAAAACGTCAAAAAAACTCAAACTAGTCAAGGATAGTGACTACTATTCTGACGAAATATTCCAAGCAGTAAGTGACATCAAATCTGTGATAAAAGACAAAATATTCGTATGAACTAGTATTGCCAGTGTTTTGTGTCGTCTCGACCTTGTATATACTATTCCGCTTACTTTTCTGTCAAAGGTTTTCATCGGTCATAATTCCTGCAAAGTTTAGCGGTCGACCGATATTAACCGCGAATTTTACTCCGCTGTTGCCACTACTAAAACCTATGTTTTTGAGATCAGGCGTCGCCTTCGGCCATCACAATAAATTAAATAGGTCGAAAAACTTATTCCACCCCAATTGTAATTTAGTACAATCGTTAAAAGTTTTACGAGCAATCTTCGGCTTTCTCGGCAATAATCTGTTTTAGCCGCCGCCATCAAACCTCTTCGTATCCGATTGTTCGTTCATCTCCGATCAGCAAATTGACTGACGACGCCCGAATCAATTTTTCTTCCCCTTTTATTACAAAAGAAAACGATAAGCGCTAATCGATGGCATTTTTCTTGTCTGAAAAGACATTTTTCGAACTTAAACCGAGAAATATGAAGGTCTTTGTTTTATGTTTTTCATTGTAAAGAAAATACTTTCAGCGTTCTTTTAAATATAATATTCGTGAAAGGAGATTTTTTCGTGTAGAGTAAATCTCATCAATAGACTTTAGTATTCGTTGGGAGTCTTTGGCGCAGGAAACCATATTAGGAAAATGAGGTTATTGTATTTGGTGGAGCCGCTTTGATGTGCGGAACGTAATTAAGCTGGAATTAGGAGGTAAGTTCATTAAGAGGTGCTTATTTCTTGTATTACAGTCCGCAATTCTGTCTAATTAGGTAAACATTAATTAACAATTAGAAATTGTCTTAGACTCGCATTGTCTTTTGCTAGAATGTAGTCGTTTGCCAGACTATCGTATCGCTTTCTGCAAAATACTTTCCGTCACGTCTAAGCTTCCGAGAATAGACTATCGCCGTACGTGTCGCGTCTAACGGAAGACGCATAAGGATTCTACTAGGTGTCTGATGGTATGTTGCAACTTATTCTGGTAACCGTACTGTATTAATCTGAATGAGATTTATGTTTATCTCTTTCCTGGGTCTCTTGTGTTTATAACAACTGCATGTACCCTACTAATAGGGTACATGCAATCGACCACGTTTTTTTTTAAGGATGGGAAATCATCAAATGACTTCTTCCGGTCTGGGTGGAGTGGAAAGCGTGTCAGACTCTTACTGACTTAAACCCATCCGTGTTCCTTCTAAAGCCCTTTGCGTTCCATGGCCGCGGTGACTCATTCGAACAAATTCCGAAACCCAGGCAGGCTCCGGCCATAGCGGGCCCCGTCTTCTATGCTGACATCTCTTTGAGGCGCGCGTGAAATACAACGCGCCATCGACCCGGGCCTGGTGGTGATCGGACAGCGAGCCACCCAACGCTCGCCGTCCGCAGGCCCGCGTCTACAGTGGCGGGGATCGCCCTGCGACTCCCGACGCCCGGGGCGACTTCTCCTGTTGCGGGCAATCGACCATGTTAACAATTTGATTCTGTTAGTTCGGGTTTGTATCGTAGCAATAGGTACGAGTTCGTGCCCTAGTTAATGTCTTACCTACTATAAACAGTTGATCGTCATAATCTCCAGTTTTCTATAGCCACTTGTCTTAGTACGGGTTAAACTAGGTCAGAATAATCCACCACGTACCAATTTCATATGAAAAATGTTATATCCAGTCAATAAACATCAAAAGTGCAAAGAAACTTCCAAGTTCCTCCTCTCTGCATTCTCATAAGAAGTTCATAGAAGTTTTAAAACTACGGATATCTATTATACAATCAGTTGGCAAGTGGCCCATAGCGGTGAGGACGAAGTGGGTGCCTCTTCTTTGAAATAGTTTAAGTACTGGATTAGTATTATGAAGTGCTTTTATAAAAAATATAGACCGTGCCTCACTTAGTTCAGATCAGTGATGGCAGAGCTGCCTTTGATCAGCAGTAAGACCACTCTGCTAAGAGTAATCCATATTCCAAGTCATATCCTCCTACTCGAATCTTGCTCGAGTCATGAAGTTGACAGTTATAGCTTGTGTGTCATGGGTGACTGAGTCGTGTGGAAATCTAGATCCTTTAAACTGACTAGGATTGTATAGGCCTTATCCATTAACAATTTCTAGCGGTTGATGTCGTCAATTTATGTTCATCATCATCATCATCATATCAGCCGAAAGACGGCCCTGTGTCTGATGTCACTGCTGGACATAGGCCTCCCCCAAGTGTCACCACAACAACCGGTCTTGTGCGTCTCGCATCCATCGGCTACCCGCGACCCTCACCAGGTCATCAGTCCACCTTGTGGGAGGCCTTCCAACGCTGCATCTTCCGGTACGCGGTCGCACCACCAGAACTTTTCGGCCCCATCGACCATCTGTTCTGTGAGCAATGCCCACTGCCACTTCAGTTTGGCAATCCTTCAATTTATGTAACAATGTCTTAATTTCTTCAATATTTTTATGTCCCGAGTAAAAATGTTTAGAAAAGCGTCCCTCCGCTTTTTCGATTAACCCGAAGCTAGTTAGCAATAGAATGAACCACAACGTCTGCCATTCTTAGAGCTCTTTGATGATAATAAAATCTCTTACAAAAAACGAGTTCGTACTTAATTTAGTTTAAAAAGCTTGACAGTTAATGTTACACACAGACTGAAAAGAAAATAGACCCGTACTATCATTTGGTTTTTCACTGTTCAAACAGCAATGTAAAATGTCACTGTATAGACAGAATAGCATCTACTGTAGGCCGACTCCAAACAAAGAGCAAAATCGCACGCACACAGACATTTTTCACGTAAAGCGAGTGCAAGCGCACTCGCGACCGGCATTTGTTATATTGATCATTGTACGTGAAAGCGAAAAGCTCAGAGCCACCAGACGTTGCTTTTTTTCTGTCAAAATGTGCGGGGTAGTGTTAGTATGTACTCGTACTTCGAACGTGTGCATATCTAATCAGCACTCAGACTTTAAACTTTTGAACGCCAGAGCATTAACGCATCGGCGTGCCCTCGACGCCAAGCTACAAATTCACCATTACTTTTTGTCACATATTTGAGACGTTTGGCGTACCTACAGGGCACGCGCTTGCTTGTCATATTTATGTGACAATGGAGTTCAAAAGGTTAAGAAAAGTGTGAAAACGCCTGTAAATTGTTTGTGTCGGCCAGGTGTATATACGCTGCTCTATCCCACACATTTTGTTACTGAAAGAATTAAAAACGTCTAGTGGCCCAGAGCCATCTTGGACTATAAGCGTCTATGTGTGTGTGCGTCTGTTTTTACTCGTACGAAACTGACCTTCTGTCTCGCACGTACTACTCTGAGTTAAAGGTTAATTATATCTGGTTTCAGACGGTTTTTGAATATAAATGAACGGAGTACTAATATCCATGTCTGACTGCGGAGGTAAAGTATTGCTTCTGCACGGTGTTCGGGTTTCAGTGTATCTTTTGTAAGAGAAACGTGGTTGGAAGTGTAAGTTTGGAGTTGCAGAAAGTTTTGTCTTAGATTAATTAAGAGTTCTGAGAATCGTATCTTGTAAGAAATATCTTCAGGAATTGATTTTTAAAGGAATTGCTTCCTGTATTCATGTCATCTTATGGTTTCCAAAAAAATATCGTCAACTTTTTCCCTGTAATTAATATCGAACAAACAAGGCCCCATTACTCGTCAACTGCAATTCGTTTAGTACAAACAATTTTTGTCGTTTTCACTCCGTTTAAGATTGAATTTCTAAAAATCTCTTCTTAGTGTTCATCGACATCAAAAAAGGAAGCCTTGCGAAAAATTTCAAATTCCTAGTCCCAATAGTTTCGTCTGTGCGTTTATATGTCAGTCAGTCACTTTCCCTTTTATATATAAAGACTAGCTTTTGCCCGCGATTCGTCCGCGTGGAATAGTTACTGTGGGCAGCCATTTTTATTTTTAAGATACAATTTTTTCAAAAACCCTTGAACATTTATGTTTATTTATTTTTTATCAAATGCCTAAATACAAAGGTTCATGGTTTTATCTTCAATAATGTTGGACTCCCACACACATTTTCATCCCCTAGTTTAACCCCTTAAAGCATTTTTCGCGACAAAAGGTAGCCTATGTCCATCTCCAAGGTCTAATTTATCTCTGTACCAAATTGTATCTAAATCGGTCACGCGGTTTAAGCGTGAAGAGGTAACAGATAGTCAGAAACACATTTGCACTTATAATATTAAGTATGGATTATGCTAACCTATTTTAGGACTCTATCAATAAACATGGTCGACACTTCAGTTCATAAAATTAATATCCGGAACCAAGTTTCTATATTATTATTACTACAACTACAACCATTCCATGTTGACCATTATTGAAATGCACAATTAGGTATGCTTCCATATGCAATTAACCTAAGCTTATAGTGCATTATAAAAAAAGTTTATTCGTCCTTATTATAGTCGCATCTACTTATGTTGGTGGCAGTTTGTTTGCTCAACAATAAACGTTATGGCTTGTAAACAGTGCAGTCGTAAAACTATACGAAGGACACGCTTCCGAAGAATTACGAGTGCTATCTGATACTGTATAGATAACGTGATAATTACTACTCACCGAGAAAGCCTTAGGTCTTTTCACAATGTCTAGACAGCCTATGGAATTGTTTGTAGCATCAGTCCCAGAGAAAATCCCTCTGGAAACATTAACTACAAATCAGCGTTTTTACAAAGCCTTAACAGGATTACAACACAAAGTAATTACAGCATTTTCAAACAAAAAGAAAACAGGCAATAGGCTTTCGAAACTCATTGTAATGCCCTCACAATGAGACGAGATAACCCAAAGCAATTTTCTTGAACCCTAGCTAGGTGCTTGACACAAAATTTTCTTCATACATAACCCTAATAATTGTCAGTAAGAAACGTAAACATAGTAACAAGTGGGTAGGTGGAAAGTAAACTGAATTACTCGCTGGCCGGACGCCTAGGAGAATTTACGAGGGGCTGCGTTACTAAAAAGTAGAATACGTTTGTGTGGCGCTCATTCCTCGCTGCAAACGACCGTTTAATGCTAATAGGAATAGTGCTTACAATGGGCTTACGTACTACTGATTGTAGATCTGCCACCGCTCCTTTTTAATTCGATTCCTGCGAACTACTGTGGGTACAGCCCTTTATTACACCGCTTTTCGATAAGCTTTTTTGTGTCTTTCTAATGTTTTTCATTCGGATAGAATAATGTCAATCAATTTGTAGAATTAAATCAAAATGATGAAAGTTACTGTAAATGTTTACAGGAACTCACATATCTACTATTTTTATTGGATTTTTTTCAGTCTCTAGATAAACCTCTGTGATTTATTTGAGAAACTCAATAACAAGACAATCACGATAACAATCTAAAGCAATTAAAAAAGCCTTGTTTCACAATTACATTTTTCAAGACATATCATAGTGAGAAATGGTGGGTACCTATGTGCTTTTTGCCAAGACATAGCTCTCAACTTAGAATACTACATATGATACCACTCTCTTAACACGTGAAACATGTTAGTTTACGGTGTTATACAAGCGTAGACTTAACATGACAAATGCTTATTTACAAAAGGCATATTCAGTCTTGTTACCTAATATTACTCAGCACTACATTTTGTATTCATTAAATCTATACTTACTTATCCTACTATTCGACTTCCTACTATCACACTAATATAATAAAGGTGAAAGTTTGTGATTGGGCGTGTGTGTGTGTATGTTTGTTACTTCTTCACGCGCAAACAGCTGGACCGCATAGGCTTTAAACCGCGGGGCGCAGCTAGTATATGTATATAAATACATAATAATATAAATGCGAAAGTTTGTGAGGGTGGATGGATGTTTGTTACGAAATCACGTTAGAACGACTGAACAAATCTTGATGAAATTTGGCACAGAGGTAGATTATAGCCTGGAATAGCATATAGAATACTATTTATCCCGGAAGTATGTTCCCTTGGGATAATTTTCGACTTTCATGCAGGCGGAGCCGCGGGCGGCAGCTAGTACTTCATACTGTGTTAGTTAGCTCTTAATTACAATTATCTAGGGTGAGCTTCACAGTCACACCACTAAAGCAAATCTTAGCACGTGAACATTAAACCAAAATCCCGCGTAAGCAGTTGTTTTGTATGCATTGCGTTGTTAGTCCGTCTGATGTCCCCTTAGTACCAACCAAGAACCAACGGAACCAAGTAGGGTTCCCAGCTACAACACGCCCGGCCGTGTCGCTCGTAACATACAAAATACAAGTAATTATATTTTGGGATACAACGCTGTTAATTAACGTGGTCGGTTACTGTAGTTACGGTGGAAATACAAAATCGAAAATTATATTCCATTGTTACACTAATTTTATTTTATAGTTCAAAGGTAAAACCATTTTCATTACAATTTCTACCAAATGACATGTGTTTAAAACTTTTGAAGTCACATTAAAGCATAAAACAGATAAGGTCTTCAAATAACGCCTCATTACCATTGTGGCAAAACAAGTCAAAAGTCTGCTTCATTTCGCTTTATTGTTATAGCCAACATTGAAAAAATAGGCTCATTTTTAACGTAAACAATTGAAATATCAGCCCGAGGCAGCGTGTTAGTCTTTGATCACACGGCTTTCTATGTTGTTTAATTAAAAATAAAATTGACAACAAAAACGTTGCGGTTGACGGTGAGCTGGGTTTTCGGCGATAGCTACAAGAATAAAAACAGCTAAATGAAACATGGTTCAGTTTTACCTTACACCAGAAAAGGCAAAACGAGCGTGGTCGGTCAGCTCAGCCTAATTTAGGTGGGCGACGCCGCTGAATAAATGTTACGAACCCGAAAAGCTTGCGAGCCGAACTGAGCGCGATGTTAATAGGACTAGAGCTTACACCACTCGAACTGTGTTTGACTTTGTCTCGATAACAATTCACTCGCCTTAAGATTACAATGACTGTTTTTATTCTCGCGAGCGAAATTATACATTCTAATTTTTATACGTCGTTATCTCGGAATATTTAATATCGTGTTCTTTGCTAAATATAAGAGCTATAACTTACTCAGTTTATCTACGTTGTAACCTTTGTGGAAGGAATTCATAAAGACAAAAGATGTTTCCTTTGGCGCTGAACGTTAGTTAAGAAAATATGTTTTTAAAGGAAATTTATGTGTTTGAAGTAGGTACCTACTGTTTCTGCAATAACATATGACATTATTTAACAGCAATGAAAAAATCTAATAACGTTACGTTCCATAACACATGTTTCACACAAATAACAATGTATTGTCTGAAAGACAAGCTAGGCAATTGCCATCACCAATATAACTTCCTTACTCAATTTCATTCGCAAATCCAAGCAGCAAATGAGGACATAGGGCGAACACACGTCTTCATTGGCTGCGTAATACGTGAAGTACGGTAAGATTTATAAAATAAAATGGGACGTCTAAGGCGGCGTCCCACGAGACCGCTGCGAACATCTATTTCGTTAGTTTCCGCACAGTCACCGGGACGGTCGTTTGTCATTCCGCCCTTATTGAGGAGCAAATTTCAGTGACCGCCTCCTGCCTTCTGTTATCCCCGTGATATTTTCATAATCCCGCTTGAAGGACACGTCCTAAGGCTTGTTGTTGGATGTCGTTAGTTGTCCTAAACTTGTATCTCAGGGTAATCATCGTTTCGTACAGGTGCCTACGAAAGGTTCCGACTGATATTAAATTATTTATCGTAAGTTTTGTATTTTTCAGTTACTTTAAACGTGACACGTCGACAAAGTTGAAACAATTTAAAATTGGTTTGGTATCTTTATTCGAAATGAAAAAGTTTGACACATAAAAGCAACATGAACATAAAAACAATAAAGAAAAAGCGGCACAGAAAAGTCGTTAAAATGGCCGCTATATTAAAAACAGGAGCACGTTGTTAAATTGGTTGTTGTTTTCCGAACGATTTGTCAAAGGGAATGCAACGAATCTCTCGATGAAGGCGTTAAGTGAAATAAATCGAGATTAAAACACACGCCGAGGCGATTGGTGGGTGTACGACAAGACCCCATTTTACGAAGAAGAGAGAAAAATCTCATCATATATTCACGGCACGCTTTCCCTACCAGTCTATAGAGACGGGACGATAAACAAACTACTCTATTGCACGCCCCTCCATCGATTTATCACACGTCTATGATTAAGATTTATGGCTATAATAATAACTTTTATAGATAAATTCTTTCTGTGGACTATGTGATGTCATCTACATTGAAAGGTGAGGACCGAACGAAGGAAGTTGAGCTTTTGGATCTGTACGTATGGCTGTTACTTTGTTTATTTTTCTATTTAGAATGCATATAATTATGAGGAAGACTCTAGCAGAAAGCAAACAAACGGAACGGAACGGCAAAAAAAGTTGGTACTCGTTTTATTTTTCTGAGTTTTTTTAGTCCTGTTTGATGACTGCACCATTTTATCTACTGTGGCGACAGCCAGCAACCCTATTGCGCAACACACTTTATATGACAGTATTGACATTACATTTTATATGATTTTGAAGTAAATATCTACTTTGCCTTCATGTTTTCAACTCGAGTGCTGGAGTGCGACGCAACCACAGAGTGCAAAGCGACCGTTTCTCACTGTTTGAAAAGATACCACAGCAAAAAAAAAATTGTAAGATACTAATAAAAATATTGATATGCACGTCTGATATTGATATGAGGTGAATGCTCTTTTCGAAAGATATTCTTTCACGCACTGCCGTCACCGTTTACTTTCCGACCTCTTTCTGTGTTTCCACTTCCCAACGTATTCCACTCACGATATTTTCAAACACTGAGTTGGTAATACGTGACACAGTCAGCTGTTATTATACCCCTGACATATTTGTATCTCACGAGAACATTCCTCAGAATACTTTATTATAAACGTCTGTGAAAAATCATCTCGAAATCGCACGTGAAAAGATGAAATATTTTAGGGATTAAAAGTAAAATACTCTTTGTACCTATGTGGAAAAATATAAATTCCAGCACTCAGAAGATTCATATTTTATGTGAATAATGTCTGAGTTGTTTTCTTTAAGATCTTGTTAGAAGAAATACGTGTGCTATTAATACTAGGAGTTAAGTTGGATATACTGGTTTTAATAGACTATTTTACTAGTAGAAAATAATCGTTTCGAAGAAATAAAATAAGTTTAAAACATAAATAGGATTTGAAATCATCATATTTTCAAGAACAACACTATTATTATTATTAGTACTCACTGGAGTGCGATTCTTTTAACATCTAACCGTGTAAGCTTAGGATGAAGTTTTGCGGATTGGTTCGAAAGAGTCACTGCGGCCCTGGAACGCAGAGGGCTTTAGAAGGACACGCCTTTCCGCTTCACCCAGAGCGGAAGAAGTCATTTGATGATTTCCCATCCTTAAAACAAAAAAAAGGTTAGGTGAAGTAATCATGACGTGAGCTGTCAATCCATGCAAAAAAGATAGAATGACAGTTCACTTCATGCTCACTCCGCCTTAGTTTACACTTGACAGAATAGACCGGCTGTTCTTGAAAAAATGCTACGTAGGTGATTGTTTTGATTGTTTCTAACCATAAACAGTCAACATTACCTAGACAAAATAACACCCATTACAACTTACTACTTAAACAACAAAACCATATTTAATTATAGAAATTTTTGAGCAGCATTAAATTGAGGTGAAATTCAACATTATAAGTCACGTAATACCGTCTATACTAATACTAATAATTATAAAGAGGAAAGATTTGTATTTTTGTATGTAACGAATAAACTTAAAAACTACTGGACCGATTTGAAAAATTATTTCAGCAATAGATAGCTACATTATCAGTGAGTAACATAAGCTATATTTTATCCCCGTACTCCCACGGGAACGGGAACTATGCGGGTGAAACCGCGTGACGTCCACTAGTTTTTCATAAAATTCTTGTAAAAGGAGACGATTCATGGTCCCTATAAAATTAATCCATCTCCGGCGCAAACAGATTTATATCTCATACTAGCTTTTGTCCGCGACTTTGTACGCGCATATCCCGTTTTTTCCCGTTTCCGTAGGAATTTACCTACATGCCAAATTTCAGCTTTCTACGCCTAGTAGTTTCAGCTGAGCATTGTCTGGCACTCACTCAATCACTCAGTAAGTGAAAAAACTAGCCAAATACAAGTAGGACTCCACACGGAAGGTTCCGTACCATAAACCGAAAAAAAAAACACTCGTTTCTTGTAAGGGAGCCCCATTTAATTTTTAATTTAATTTATTTTTTATGATTTGTTGTTATAGCGGCAATCGAAAGACACACTCTGTCTGTATTTCAATTAATTATTACGAAATTATAAAACCTATTACGGTTCTTAGGATACAGCCCGCTGACAGACAGACAGACGGACGGACGGATAGACAGCGAAGAGTTAGTAATAGGGAAAACAAAAAAAGGCTCGAGGAGACGATTTCGAAAGTGTCAGATTCACTGAATTGATGAAAATAAAAAATATTCTTATCCTAAAATTTGAGCATTTGTTTTAAATTAAATCACAATGCAACTTTTAATAAAATTGTATTTCCCTTCAAGGTTAAGTGATAAACTTGAATGTGTTCAGATTATGAATATTTTTAACCAAAATTAATTTTGTGAAGTATGCCTAACAAACTTCTATTGGCAAAGAAAAAATATGTTTGCCAACCGGCATGGCGATGGTGATAGTACCTACACATATTATATCACTACTAGGAAGAGTAGGAAAGAGTAGACTCTACAATTTGAGATATTAATCATAAGCGCTGGGACTAGGTTAATTTTGTACCGTGTCCTTTGGCTGAAACTTGGAGGAAAGGTAACTTATAAGTATCTTGCGAGAAAAGTTAGGACCTTTACACGTGTCCCAAACTGAAAACAAAAATAAATTTGAAACAATATTTAATAAGTCCTAGGTCATTTGGGAGTCAAAATATTTCCATTATTTAAAATGGCAACAAAAATAAACCATTTATTTTATATGTGAAAAATTATTATAACCATTTACAGCTTAGGTATTGAAAGAATGAATAGTGAATAAGTAAAAAGGTTTCATTTATACGAACGGCGACCGCGATACGCATAAGTGTTTACAGAAAACTTTTCTGTGAATACAAACCCGAAAGATTTTTCCAATTTAGCGAGAAAGGCTCGGATGCTGGAGAGGTCACAAAGCGAATAGTAAAAATACATTCCCTATACGTGACCGTAAGTTTTGGTACCCGCGGGAGCGCTGAGGACGCCGAACATGACACATAAACGAAAATGCCATTCGAAGCTAGAAAAATGTACAGGCCACGAATTTTACGCCGATAGCCACATAAATTCGCCATTTTAGTCACCGAAATATGTACCAATTTCAAGTTTTAGTTATGTTATTTTTATTTACGGTTTAGACGCTTGTAGGTCTTTGTATAAGTAGATATTTATTGCGTTTCTTTTGATCCTAGCTTTTTATAACTTAGGTACTTTGCGTACCTAATTTAGAAGTTTCGGGTTTACGTATTTGCCTTAATTCTTTCAACGTTTTTTCTGCTTTACGAATGTTAAAAATAATTCGTCTTGCTTAAATAATAATGAATTCATAAGATTTAGTAAGATCTATTTTGAGCAAATATTATGCTATAGGTAAAGTAAATTAGGTACCTATTAGTGTCCTTTCAGATACTAGGCTTCAAGATCGTAATGAACTTGACGACTCGTCACATTTGTACTTTAGCCAAATATCACGAAAGTGCTGAATTAGAGCAAGTTCTAGTATTTTCCTTAAAATAGCAGTGTTTCAGCCTTCACCTTATTATATCATCTATGAATATACCTAATTAGGTACCTGAAGTATTACTATTTTGACCCAGTAAACAATAGTATGAGTTTACTGGGAAGAAGGTTACTAACCAAATTACGTCTATGTATATTTTACTGAACAAACTTGTTCGTACTGACCGAATTTGTGTGATTGATATGAAGTTGCTTGCGGTCGAATATCTTACCATCCCCAGGGAGATTTGCAACTTTGCCCGGATAAAAAATTACCTGTGTCGATCCAGGCAAGCAAAAATTATATGCGGGAAGGCTTATAAAATAAACATCATACATGTTAAACAAATAAACTTTTTAACCTTTTATTCACTTTCTTTTTGTTTGGAGCTTCCGAATCGATTTCGGTGTTATTGAGGCACAACAATATCCTTTAATGCGATAATATTAAGTTGCGTGTGTTCGTGCTTTTCGTTTTAGGTTGCCAAAAGCAGTCAATGACCTTTTCCTAATATCTCTTTGTAGAAGTCCGAACCTTAAAATCGTTTACTTTTGTTAACAAATCGAGCATCAAGAATTCACTATGAACGAGGCCTTTATGTTGCCATGTCCGTTTTAAAAATTAATAACGTTAGTAAATGTATTTGTGTCATGGACCACTATTGCAATGCTGTAACGCAATACAACATCTCCTCCTCGAAAAAAATCTTCCAAGAGCGTCGTTTCTATCACTCATGTCTGTGTGACAGTCCCTTGGGAAGAATGCGTTTCAATCAAAGACGTGCGTTTGCGATACTCACCAATATAATTGTGACACCTACATTTCTCGAGTCATACGAGGATGTGTACCAGCTTTGGTGGAACTCGTCTAAACGCCTGTTAACAAAAGAGTATCCAATTAACAAGAATATATGGTCTTCCGAGCTGTATATTCTCTTTTTCTTCGTTTGTAGCCCATTTACCTCCATATTATCACTTTACATATTTACCTATGTGAATGTACTGGATAACTACTGAATTACTTCAGTAGTTATCCAGTACATTCACATAGGTGATGTTTGCCCGTTGACCGTAGCCGGGAAGTCATCGGTCACGGAGCAGCCCGGCCACGTCGCTCACTGTCGCGCAGTGATGAAACACTCCTGCCCTATCTAAATCACTGCGTTTAACCTAAATAACGGTCGCCCTGTATAAAGCTGTTAGACGTGTCTTAGTGGCTTTTAAGGAGGTTGTTTCAGTATGTTAGTGTTTATGTTTCTTTTACAAGCTTTTTACACTTACGTACATAAACTTACGCATATTATATTACATTGCAGCATTGCTTACCCCGAGGTAAGCAGAAACTGCAGGGTGCCTATTGCTACGATCCTAACATACTCCTTTTGCTTCGTTAACGTTCATCTGATCATACAAGAGAGCGGTTTGCGAGAACTATGCACCTTGCCTTTCTGAACATCACTAATAAGATCTGTGCATGTCCTTCTAGAGTGTTCCCTTCCGGCGTTTCCACTCACGTCTGCCTTGACAGTAATTATGTTTCATTAGTCGTTTTAATTCATTCTCTCAATATGACCGAACCATCTAGTTTACTATTCCATTAATCAAGTATACTTACTATTTCTTTTTTTAGTTTGATATATTTATTTACGAACATAAAAGTACTGCCTTCTTCTATAATGTCTCTAAGATCTATGGCATTAATCTGAAAGCTAGCGAGAGTACCTACGCAGGTACCGACTTTATAAGTTTTCTTTATTTTGAACACACTTCATTGAATTTATTTTTAGATTCAAAACGATTATTGTATTCAAAAACTGTCTCTATTACGTTTATCATTCTGCTTTTAGTGTCTCTATCTTTCTACCCACATTAGTATAAGTAGAAAGTAATTTTCCGGTAGGTACCTAAATATAGGTAGTCGCCACAAAGCCCATAGACACAAGGCCCACGTACAAGATTAAAACGACACGTTCCATCACAATAACTCCATTGTATGTGTGAAGTTAGTAGGTGAAGAGACCAATATCGCGGGAGGGAATTAGCAGAATGTTTATCAAATATCACGCGAGCGCTCCTGGAAAAGATAGGCAGCTGTGTATTGAAGTACACCTACATTTTGCTAGCATATTAATGAAAACTAATACTTAAGTACTTCTGTTTATTTGATTATATTTCTAACAATTTGAATCATTCGTTTATATTCGCGATTCAACCTACGCTGACGCCTTCGTAGGATAAGATTTAATAAAACTTTCTCATTATGCATCAAAAAACCATGTGAGAAACATTTTTTTCCATGAGCTGTCAAGGCTTAGAACCCAGACACAAGTGAACTGTTTTGTTTTAATATAAGAAGAATTTTCTTAATAATGGTTTTCTCTTTGAAAATTACTTAAACGGTAGAGAATTAGTATGTACCTAGTTAACGTTAAGTCTACTTGTTAATATTTTTATCGTCATGGTTTTAAAATTGACTCATTTTTGGGTTTACCCGTCCAAATGAAAAAAAAAACCCACGACGGCGGATGCGGTGTCCCGGGGCAGGGTAGTCTTGGCGGTGTCTCTCGACATCGCCAATGCCTTTAACTCCCTGCTCTGGAGTAACATCAGGGAGGCACTCCGGTATCACTGGATGCCGACCTACCTCCGTCGCGTGGTTAGGGCCTATCTGACGGACAGGGCCGTCATATTCGCGCTTCGCCGGGGCGAAATTTGCTGTCGCGGCAAATTGCAGTGCGGTGGATGGAGCTCCGGCAGGATACCATGGCGGTATGGAGATGGTGACTATCGCGACCTAGCGCTGGAGGCTTGGAGAGTAGCTGGAGAGGAGCCATGGCGTCCTTACCTTCCGCCTGATACAGGTACTAACTGGACACGGCAGTTATGCTAGCGAAAGAGGAGGCGGGCCGCGCGAGGGAGAGACAAGGCCTTCGCCCTAACCGCCGCTACAATAGAAGACGTCACGGGCGTCGGGAGTTGTAGGGTATTCCCCGGCCACCATAGGCGCGGGCCTGCGGACGGCGAGCGTTGGGTGGCTCGCTGTCTGATCACCACCAGGCCTGGGTCGATGGCGCGTCGTGTTCCACGCGCGCCTTAAAGAGATGTCAGCATAGGAGACGGGGCCCGCTAGGGGCAGAGCCTGCCAGAGTTGCGAAATGTTCGTGAATTTGTTCGAAAAAATCACCGCGGCCCTGGAACGCAAAGGGCTTAAGAAGAACACGGATGGGTTTTCGTCAGTAACAGTCTGACACGCCCTCACGCTTCACCCAGAGCGGAAGCAGTCATTTGATGATTTCCCACCACAAAAAAAAAGAAAAGGGATAGGGCAGAAAATACTACATGGAGTCGGTTTTACAACGATTCGTTTCTGTCACTTACTTTTGTAGCACAACTTTATTGACTTTTTAAGACAAAATTAAAAGTTAAAAATGCTATTTTGTGTATTGGTGACTTAAGAAATCAATCCAGCGCGCAGTATTAATAAACTGTAGGCGAGTCGTCCATTAGGTATTTCATACATAGTTGAAATATCCAATATTAAAAAAAAAAAACATTACATTAATCGTTCGTTCGTGTAAATATATATAACGTTGTTTAATGAGAAAAAAAAAAATGTTTGTCATATAATAGGTTATTAAAAAAAAATGGTGAACTTGTTGTTTTATAATGATGAAATGACAAATCTTTGCTTGTAAAGTAAAAATTTGTAAATTATTTTTTGTGAACTGACACGACACCGTGACACACTGTCCGTTTTGTATTCAATAAAATCAATAATAATATAATATTATTTATCTGTGATCCGAGATCCCACAGACATGTTCTAAATTCAGATAATATCACCTTTAAGTGAGTATCTACTCAATACACAATTAAATAATAATAATAATAGAAAATCATACCGCAAAACTCATACCCCAGTTGAGCAATCATTTGGATCACATTGATAAAAGCTTTCTCGGAAAAAAATAAGTAATTTAGTCTCACTCTTTTGCTTCAACATAATTTGTTCTCGGGATCTGTCGGCAGGTGGGTTGAAGCGGGAGGGGGGAGGCTTAATATCAAACAATATGAGACATATCCGTTATTAATTAAATACGAAATGTTTAACCCGTCTCGTTTCCAAGGAATAAGCCCAAGATAACGTTACCGGCAAAAATTCAATATAATCTTATATTACTTCTTACTACGAAATTAATAAAGTTTTATTCGAGTTTAGGTGGTGCCTTATTCAAAGAAAGTGCCTACCGTGAATGATAAGTGCTTCCCCCAAAACTTGGATTAGACTATTGGAAGGAAAATGTACTTTGTAATAAACGCGTTGCCGGGGTGATGCTATATTTTTATATTCATGTAAAATCGACCGTAATATACATTTGCCTTTTCCTGGTATGGTTATGGTGAAAAGAAATGGTGTTTGTCCCAACGTTAGAATGTATGGGATGTATGCGGGGTCCGGGAACCATGTCTCTCTGCATCACCAAGTCACATTACTCACGGCCCATAAAAATAGACTGACATAATAAGGAACGAAAGTTAACTTATGACAACGTCGCGCAGCGCCCGGGGCTTGTTATCTATAAACAAATGAATAGGCGAGTTCATTTGTTTGTAGATATTATGTACCGTCTCAGAACAATTGAATTAAACGGTTCGAGTTAATATTTCAATAGAACAACTAAGATAACAGGCATCCGAACTCGTATTGTTGATTTTGTGAACTTTACGTTTTGACTCGTATTGTAAGCTACGCCAGAAGTAATTTAACGTTAAATAATTACAATTTATTATTGCTGATATAAAAGTGAACCTTAAAATGATGCATGGAATTTGTTTTCATTATGTAGTCGCAATAAATTGTATGATTAAGCGGTGTTGCATTAATACAATCAGTTGGCTTGTTTGTTCGTGCTTAATTAATTCTTTTTTGTATTAATGAATAAAAAACCGTTGTTTAGTCTTGTAAAGGATATATTCTGCATTTTACTTGGGCCGATATTCAGGGAGAATAAATAATTGTACGCAGCAATTATAGTGTTTGTAGTTATTGATTAATTCTGACTGTTCCCTTAAAGGCCCTCAAGACGGGCGGTAATAGAGTGTTTGTTACACGGGGTGCTTAATAATTCAGTGGCACGTCGTCGTCTGGAATCGTCTGGTGATGCTCCGGTGGCCTTGACCGAATGTTCCTGCATTAAGGCCGATGGGATTATGTATATTAAATAGAATTTCGAATGATGCCACGGAGAATCCTGGCAATGTGATTTGGTTGGGAATCTCGCCAGAGTGGATTGTATTTTGGGTGCGAAAAGGTTTTTGGTTTTAGTCTATTTTTAATTGATTATTTGTACCATTTTATTATTTTTAGGGTTTTGGGGGACATTTAGGTTATTCATGGTATTTTAAGATAATAACTAAATATGAAATAAAACCTAAAAAAAACTTTTTTACACACAAATACGACTAACTTCCAAATAAAAAAACACTACATGGTATAAAATAACTTTAATTACGGAAGTCGGTATTTTGTTTGTTTCTTTGTATTTTAACACCGACTTCCGAAAGTGGACCCCACACATACCTAACAACACCAATGGTTACAGGAAAGCAAAATACGCAATTTCGTTTACTATGTGAATGGATATCATTCACATAAAAAAACAAATTGATTCATAAATGACAGTTACGAGATAACAAACATAAAAAATAAAAAGAAACAACCGAATTGAGAACCTCCTCCTTTTTTGAAGTTTGTTAAAAATACGTTTCCAGCTGCTAAAGGTTCGAGCTTAAAACCTATTTAGTTCAAACATCTCTTCATAATGTAGTCTAGTAAACATTCCTTACGTTTTGAGTAAATAGTCCCCCTATTCACCTCCATCTAAAGGTCCATCCTTATATATTTATTCCTGAAAGGCAAAAAAAGGTTTTAAAAGATAAATTCGGAAGTCTCTTTGGAAAAGAAAATAAAACAACCCTTTCAATAAAGCGGGTCCACACGCATGATTGAATGAACACGTAATGCTGCCGTGTATAACTGTCGTATCAACCGAAATATATTCAATATAATGTCTATTTTGTAATCCTGGCCTTATATTAATTCAATGATCAAGTAGGGATTAAATTTTGATAAAGGTCTTTTCAGCAAAGGTTGTGGCGTTTCCGAACCTGTTATTGAATGTCTTAGGGTGTTACCACATCAATCGATCAATCGTCGATCGGTGCCATTGATCGATGGTATAATGGATTAGTCGAAGTCGATCGATAGTTTCTACTATACCAAGATCGATCGTTGATCGATGGTAGAATGAATCGACTTCGATCGATAGTTTGTATTCTTCGAACAGACAAAGCTACCGCATCTATCGATTAACATTGATCGATGGCATCGATCGACGATCGATCAATTGGTGTAGTAACACCCTTATGTATGACTAGCTTCTACCAGCGACTGCGCCCGCATAAAAGTCAGAAGTTATTCCAAGGAAAAATACTCCCGGGAAAAGTATCCGATATATACACAGACAGAGTTATGTTGGCATGTACATATAATATTCGTACGGAGTATGGATAAGAAATAACCTCAAATGCTTACGACAATTTTTTTCTGTTGGCAAAACATCACTTCAAGTTGTATGTACCCTGAAAAACGTGTTGCTCATTTAATAATGATCCATAAACCATCTGACACATAACTACTCGTATCTAGTTGTAATCCAATTACGTTGGGCTCGGCTGTTGTTAGTACCTAATAGTTGTGTCTAAATATCGATGTTTCACGCGAACCGATCGCCGTCTAGCCTCCATTATGTCAATTTACATTAAACAAATATACCTACATATAAACAACTCCTTGCACGTTTCTGTATAATACACATTATCAGAAACAATATACATATACTTTTTACATGCCAACGCGCAATGGAAAGAAGAATGGAAACCAAGAAAGCTGATAGAATAAGATACGGGACCATCAGGAACACAATACCAAGGCCCATGGCCCTAAACATCAGAAGGTTAAAGTAGAAATAAAGAGTGGTCAAAGAGGGACAGGTATGGAGAAGGTCACAGGAGCCTTGCGGACATACTAAATATCAACAAGCGGTTAGATATGAGACTGAAACCTTATTCATCAAAACGCCTTACCATGTACTTAGTTTAAATATGGATTGGCAGATTCTCTAGTCAAATCTTTCGAGGTGTTGAATTTAGAATTAGGGCCTAGCACGAATGTTTTTGACGTTTAGTAACGTAACGTAAAATTTTACTATAACCATAATACTCTTTTTGCACATAATATTTATTTGAATTGGATACTATATTCATATTTTGTATGATACAAATTGTGTATGTCGTATAAAATTAAACTTTACCATCGGGTTGTAGTTTTATATTCCAAAGTCACTTACGTTATCGACAATGTGACGTTACTATACGTCAAAACATTCGTGCTAGGCCCTATAATTAGTATAAAACTAAGCATAAGGTTAAAACTTTTCTTTATAAATAGGGCTGTATTTCTTCGATTGTTTTTTATAATTAGTTTATCCTGGGCAGTGGCCTTTCTTCACTCCTTCCATCTTAGCCCGCGCTTCCTTCTTCCAGCTTGGACGGTTCCGAACTACTCATCCCAGTTAAAAGGCTAATTTATGAAAATATGTTGGGCTTGCGCAAGGCTCTTGCCTTGTACCTACCTAATAGCCGTGACAACAATCGATGTTACACACGAACCGATCACCATCTAGCCTCCATTATGTCAATATACATTCAACATACATACAACATCTTGCACGTGTTCGTGTAAATTCGGAAGAGCGATGGAGTAATAAACAGGCATTACATTAATGTAGGCTCTAGTCCTCACGTAGCAGGTAATGAAACATTGTGAATTATTATGATTATATGTTGTAATAAAAGCACAAACAAGGCTAATGTGTTCACGCATAATGTAGAATTGATGCGCGTAGGCACATTGTTAGCGGAGTCACCCACGGTTTTGTTACCTGGCATAAAACGACAATTATTAGTATTGTTATTAGTTATATTATTATTTTGTATGATAGATATGCCACTGATGGAATCACTCCCGGAAGACTAAGTCACTCTTTGTTATGAAATATTAACACAGTCTTTATGTACTTACATCATCGGTTATCTGATTAAATATTTGTATAATTTACTATTGGCACACATTTTTGACTTTACTAGCAATTAGCTCATATTTAGATGGACATAAGGAAGAAGATTAAAATAAGGAAGAGAGAATATTCTGAGGTGGACAGCAAACATGTTCACATTCGAAGGTGCTTTGCCGGACGGACAAGTTCTAAAGTGTCATGTGGTTTGGCTATTATTGTAAGTATTGTGTGTCTGGTTGACCCTAAAGCCCGATTTTCTACAAAATGGTGATCGGTAAAAGTGGAGGAGATTGAGTCATCTATCTGGTAAAGGCAAGACGATTAGTGGTAGGCATAGATAATACTGAATAAGGTTAGTTAAGTCAGAGCTTTTCTGGAACTGTTTCATGTATGTTTTATCACATACTATGCTTCACCTTTTAACCTGCTCACTGTGCCCTTAAATACGCAGCCAAAGTGACATACGCTGCCACCGACGATGCAGTGGAAGTAGCAAAGTTTCGGGTCACTCAAACCCGAAACTTTGCTATTTCCACTCAAAAAGTTATTTTCATACCAGAGACAGAATAGAAGCCATTTTACCTTTAATTGGAATATCAACATTTTAGATTAAGTAGGAAGGTCTCCCAAGTAGAAAATCTAGGCAAATCCAAGTGTAACTTGATATTTAGAGTAAGTACTAGATATTCTGCGCAGTTTTTTCATGATTCATTCATCCAAGAGAGCTTTATTGAAAGTACCTAGACATTATTCTGCGAAGATATTTTCGAAAATATAAACTCAAAAGAAAGGATTTATTTCAAAAGTGGGTGGTTGTTTGTTTATTATACATTGATTTCTAGTGCCTACTGGGTTTAGCTACGGTTGGTGGGTTGTTTGATTAACTTCACGAGCAGACTGGTACGTAGGCGAACTTATTGCCACAAAGCATTTTTTTCCCATTCTTTCTACTTCTGGTTTTTAGAACGTCAATATTCTTTTTTTGCAATTATCTTGTTTTCTTTTTATATGTTCTTTTATAAGTTCTCTTTTTTACGACGATCGACAGTTCTTCGACTTCATGGCGTCGCTTAGATGCTTTAAAAAATGTTTGCTCATATAGACTTTACGACACTCAATATGCACGGAAGTCATAGTATTCAAATGTTCTATACATATGTCTGTCATTCCTAGAAATAATTGCCGTTTTTAATGTTTGTAAACCACGCACAACATTTACCGTTCCACGTTCCAAACGCGGTTGATCACATATTAAACACGAATCATCCATCCATCCATCATCCATTAATTGTATGGAATAAAATTATAATATATCTATGTTGGAAATTCTATATTGTTTTTCAAATTCGACTTGCACATTATTTGTAACTTACTAAAACCACAACACAACATAATACTTGAGAAATTTTAAATTCGTCCATCGCTCGGAACTGTCATCTATCAACATACATAGGTATTCCCGCCATTTCAAGCATAGATTATAAATTCTTTTGACGTATATAATTATTGCCCTTGAATGCGACACTGCAGCATATAATTGTCTTAATTTCTTATTCATAAAGAATATAATGTTTTAACATGTTATAAATAAAAGCATTTATAATTAAAAAAAAAATTGTTTCATTATTCGCTTTAAATATTGGTTTATAATTCTTGGCCCCGCATTTAAGTAGCGTTATACCTTTGTACGCCTGTATACGAAGGCACGCTTGCTCTTTCCGCTCTATGCCTCTGGAAGGCTTGTAGATCTAAAAATATGCTTGAAGATGAAAATTGTAGGTAATTTTACATTCTACAAGTCTTATCATAAACTCGAATGAAGTATTCCCCATAGAAAATAAGTTTTTCCCAGATTTTTAGGTAGTTTCGATTTCGTCAGATACTTTTTTAAATAAAATTATGAAATCCTTACTTATTTATATAGAAATGCGAAATTGAGATTGATTATTGTCTCAGTATTTGATTGAAACTTGGCACTCGAGTTTACCATGTCCTAGAATAGGACATAAATGATACTGACTTTTCATCCCGGTAGTATGTACCCTTGAGATAATTTTCTACTCACACGCGGGCGAAGCCGCTGGCGGAAGATAGTGGATAATATATTCCCACACCGGACAGATACACGCACGCACACAATAAATAATTAATATAATAATTCGATTCACTCTCTGCTATTATGATTATTATTTTTGTAATTAAATATCAGTGTATTTGTTGTACAGGTTAAAGAATAGAACAAGAAAATAAATGTATAGGTATGTACATATGTATGTAGTGCCCACGTCTTCCTTTCAATATCTTTTAGTTACTATGTTTACCTTTATCGTCGAGTTTGTTAAACAAATAGAATCCCTATTTGGTTCGCCTCATTGACCTTTATTTACAAATGTCGGGTAGGTATCTTTATTTCATTCAAAAGACAGAATAGTTAGGTATTTACTTAATATCACCCTATTTCTCAGAAACATGAAACTCTTGGTAAAGAAACTTTGTTTTAAGATTTTGACGAGTTACAAAATGGGCATCCTGTCAGTTCACCAAAAAATAATTTACAAATATTTACTTGATATGCAATTATTAGCAAAAATGTGATTTATCATTTCATTATTATACAACAACAAGGTTACCAAATAATTCACTTGAGAAAATAATTATCCGAAATACTTTTTTTTAATTACGTATTATTTGACAAACAATTTTTTTTTTTCATTTTATCTCATAAAACAACGTTTGGAATAAAAACTTTTAACATATTTGCTGTAACAAATGATTTATCAAATGATTTAAGATATTGGATATATCAATCAAGTAAGAAATACCTAATGGACAATCGCTGCGCGCTGGATTTATTTCTAAAGTGGTGGGTAGTTACAATGTTAATGTCCTTACATGTTACGTGTACACATTTTGTGTTAAAAAAAATATGGTCTTAAAAAGTCAGTATGTTGTGGTGAGCATTAGAACCATCTGCGACGATACGGTCGCGTGGGACCGCCAGAGCCCAGCAGCGCCGGAGCCGTGACAGAAACCATGCCTGCTGCATGTTGCACGCTCGCTGCATGTTGCATCCTCGCATGCATGCTGCATGCATGGTGTATGCTTGATTGCATGTGTATAAACTTGACTTTTCCAAAAGAATCTAAATATTTAATGAAAAATGTAAAATGTAAAAATGATTAAATATCATCCAAAACATTTGTAAAGAGAAGCATTTGCCAAACAAATGTTTGTGAAGTGAGTATTTATAAAATAAAACATTTGCGGAATACATAGTATACGAAACGTTGGTTGTAAACTAAAAAATTGAGAAGTTTTGGTGAAACATTAGTGAACCCATAAAATTATGTTATTTTATGTCTCAAAAATAATAGTTCTAGGTCTTGAAAATTAATGAAGGTCTAAAAGTACTCGACTAACTTCTACAAAAAATTGCTTTCTCAGTCTATCTAAAATCCAAAAGGCACAGAATGAACGGCTGGTATAAAACTGAAAACACCATTAATACAAATTTATTTTCCGCAAGGTTCTAAGTAAATATTTCCGTCGAGAGGAATCGTAAAATATTGTTTTCCCTTCTCAGATACGGAATCTTAAGGCCAAAATATTCTCGATAATATGACTGGGAGTATTATAACCGCGTGGGGCGGAGTAACCCTTGCTCGTACATCAAGTGGACTAAGTCGAACGTTCCGTACACTCGTATCTCCCCGCGATAGGACCAAATATACCGCTTCCAGTGTTTCCTTTCATTTAGATACGCTCGGTTTCGGTCCTTTTATCCCCTTTCCTCAATTTTGTCTTCATCTTTCTGCCCTACTTCCACGGCCGCATTACTTAATACAATGAAATTTTTTGTCCTTAACTCGCTTGAATGAATTCTTTTTAGAGATTATTTTTTTTGTTGGTGATTTCAGCCGGATCTACTTTATCTAGCCACTTCAACAGATTTGATTTTATGAATAAACGTAATCTTGATGAAAATATGTTGCAATTGTTTTTTTCTTGAGTACCTTTATTTTCATATTTAGCCCACGGTATGAAAATTTTATGAGAAGCAAAATCGAGCGTTAACTAAAAGTGAGGCGTTACGTTCCTTTGCGCAACGTACTTTGCGCACCTTTCACTTCGAGATTATGTATGTTTGTTATATACAAAGTAAACTCAGCTTACTTAAGATGCTTTCATTTACCCTCTTTTTACATAATCTACACAATAATAGTTCTTAAGGAATAAACTCCAGTCGTGCATCGGAGCTGAACACTTTTGTTTTAGGGTTACTTTCTTAATTAAATTATTCTTAGTTAAATCATATCCCATGGTTGATTTGACCACGTTGTCGCTTTCCATCAGGTAAGAAGAGTGATCAAACGCGAGCCAATCGAATATAATAATGAAACAAGAATAGATTACAATAATACGCATAATATTCCTCATTGGTTTTATTACTATGTTCTGTATTCTTATAAATCGTTAGGTAACATATTTAAATACATCTACAATTTGATAGTTTATTACACAACCCTTTTGTTATCTACTTGTTAAAGATGGCGACGTTGGAAACCGTTGCCAAAGTAATCTGAATACATAAAATGTATTTTTGGCTGTTAAGATTTTACAAACATAACATTTAATTCATTTTATTTACATTGAAATATTTACAATTGATCAGCTATTATTTACAACATACGATCTTAACCTTACAGTTTAACATGATTTCATTTATTAAATCTTTAAATACAAAGGTACAATAGCCAATGTCTATAAATCATCTAGAGAAAATTAACATTTTATACAATTTAAACTTGCCTTTGACAAGCATTTTACTTAAGTTTTAAACAGATGTAAATATCTACAAAGTAACGGAGATTTAATATTGACATAGTAGCAAAACGACCTCGAGTTTACCCTTCTTTCTTATTTGAAAAGTCATAAAATTGTTTTTGTCCGCACTGCTAACATAAGTAAGAGAAGGATGCGCACGGAATAAGAACAATACTGACTGAGAGCAATGTTTAGTACCAATCTGCCAGATTCGCTACATGAAATGAACTCGAAACGAATGATGCCTAAGGTACGCAATTTGTTTCTTGCTGTCATTCGAGACAACTTTTGGGACGATGCCTTTTATTTTGGCCAGTAAAGCAACCCTAATTCTAAACTTTGATTGTGTAATTTTATTCCGGAGTAAGACTGTGAAATGTGAAAAAGTCAGACGAATTTACAAAAAGGTATGCGCAGTTTTGTTGTTTAAAAGTCGAGTGAATTTCGGGTTGGGATTTTTGCTAAGTACCTGTCTCTATTGCGGGATAGTGAGTACACGTATTTTGTGGTAACAACCTCGGGAAGGTTTCAGAGGTTTGAATAGCTCATGGCAGAGCTACTTGATGTCAAGAAGCGTTGAAAGGCTCATTGCAAAGCCACTTCAAGATTGACGACTTCCGTAAATTCTTAAAACTTTGGTAGAAACCGAAGTAAAATGGTTTTGTGGTAGCTGAGAAATCAACTCGATTTAGTCCCATTTTATGTTTGAGCGCGCCTGAGATGAAATCGTTTGAGGGTTGATTCATTCTCTTGGAAAGCATCTTAGTCTGAAGGAACTAAGATTTCCTTTTCAAATTGCAACAAGAGAATTCTAATTTCTCGTCAAAAACCAACTGTTTCATAAGAAGATTGCGTTGTAATTTAATTTACTAAAGTTTTATCCTTTCTATTCTTTAACTCAAAAAAAATAATAAGGCTGCGTCAAAATAAAATAAAAAACGAATAGATTAACAACTAATTTATTTTTCGCAGAAACTTTGTACAAAATGAATTAAAACTTTGTTTTTTAAATTCTTAATTTCATATTTGAGTTAAGATTTTAAGATAGAGATTACGTTGTTCATTTATTTTTCATTTTGTTGAATGAATCTTGTAAACACATAAATTGTAGAATTGTATTAGTTGTACAGACACTGTTAGTTCACGCTGATCGAACGCAAATAACGTGGCAAAGAGAGCAACCGGCGGCTTAGATATACGTTACGCATAGATAAGCTTCCCGCTTCGATTGAATCTCGGTATATTCCTGTGTTGGACTAACGAAATCGATTTGCTTGTAATCTCGGCACCGGATTAAGACGACGAACGTAGTTAGCTACGAGAACAAAGGAGATTCAGCTTCGGATAAATCATCAGACGGATTATCTCATGCGTGTCACATTAATCTCTCTGGTCGTTATTTATCGAAATTACTAAATCCCTCCGAACTGTTACAGATGAAATAGAAATTTTGAGAGTTTTTAAACAATAATATAATTTTTAAAATTGACCATACATGCTATTGATTTATCGCCTTAAAATTACCTCACAGGAAACATTACTGTCTATATTTTGTCGTTGTATTTTAAATACGTTCAATTCAGATAACATAATCCGAAGGTCCGCCACAAATTCGCTTGTTCACTCAACCATATAAAATACTTCCTTAGTTTAAAACGTTTGGGAAGTCGCTTTAGCACTGATAGGTCATCTTGAGGATGTTGGTTTGCTCGTGAACTTTGTGAGGACTTTGACGAGCGCGTTGGCGAGGAGGAGGGTGATGAGTAGTGTTGGAATGGTGACGTAGTGCGCGGCGACGGGCAGGGCGAGGAGCAGGGCCGGCCGGGGCTGGCGCAGCGTGGTCAGCGTGGTGAGCGTGGCCAGGATGGCGCGATTGAGGCGCGGCGGTGTGGAGCCCGAGCTCTGCATGGCCGCCGGCCGCTCCCCGCTCAGCACGTGCACTATCACTGACGCCGACTCTGCACAACAAAGTTTCACCATAAATCACCCTATCTAGTATCACGTACCCTTATCGATTAACTGCGGGCACCCCTGATTGCTTACAAATGATGTAAAGGGTTGCCTTATCGGGCTCTTTAAAATATGTATAAACTCAATTAAATTGGACGTAAACTTTGGTTCCAATTCAAAAAGGTTGAAGACTCTTGATCGTTGTTTAAAAGTAAAGTAGGTAAGAATATAGAAGAAATTTTACAACCATCTATTTAGATTCAGAAAGGTTTTTGACCAATAACTTTTCAAGAAATATTATCACAAAGCATTTGAATAACGTCGCATTGTCATCATGACATACCATGTTATCAAACAGAAAATATGCATGCCACCTCGAATGTTGAACTAAGATAAATGAAACGTCATAGCACACTAGTAACCTATATTTTAAAGTCACAATGTCGCTAGTAATGCATTAACCTAGAAATATGAACACTTTATTATGTTAATAGTGTACTGCATTGTAATCACAAATAAATCCTGCACTTTTCCACACACAAACACTTAGAATCGCTCAAATAGTTTTAGACTTTCCAAGTACATCAAAAACGTTGAATTTTCTTTCAAAGCCATTAAACGATGTCAATTAAAAAGTTGGCAGCGTTTAGACAGTCGTGTAGGTAATTGTGGAACGTAGCAATAATGTTCAGCTACTTTGTAAGAATCCAGACTGGAATAATTACACAGCAGTTTGCAGCAAATCCTTGTAATGAATAATTTTAATATGAAGGTACTGAATACGGCAATCTGCGAGTCGGCATTGTACGTGCGGGGATTCATTTGAAAGGGAAAGAGAGATTTAAAAATACGATGTATAAGTAAGTACGGTTCTATTTCCTTATTGAAATGTTGTTTATGGCATTCTTTATTTATGATACTCCATTTTCCTGTACCTACTTATTACGAAAATGACAAAAATCTCACATGCAAAATCATACAGGAAAGTAAAAACAGTTTTATATATGAAAAAGAGCACTTTACTATAGAAAGTACTCGAAACTTAATTCGATTCAATGGTTTTGAATATTTTTTATCAGAGCAAACCCAACTAAAAATATATCCTGTAGTAGTGAATGAATTGATTGAATTTTAGAATTCTGGGCAGCGAGAATCATCCAATTAATATTTCACATATGAAATTGACTCGCCATCTTCATCATAGTTTGAATGCACAGTACATGTAGAGTAACAAATAAACTAAATAATAAACACACCATACGAAATAGTTGATCCCTACGATAATGAGGGTAAAATCGATAGTCGTAACAATGAAATATTGACCCGTTTCCCGACTTTAATCGGTTATAAAATGTATGCGTCCGCCCTATTTCTGAGTTCAAACAGCACGGTGTTTGTGCTCCCTTATAATTACATAAATAATTATATATTCATGTATTTGAAGCAAGTTGTGGGGAAATCGGAAGTCATGGTATGTGATGCCGAGGAAAGAGAAAAATGTTGTGGGAAAAGTTTTGAGAATAGGTTATAAAAAAACCGGCCAAATCCGAGTCAGACTCCGCAAAGGGTTCCGAACGAATAATATGTTTTTAGCATGTTACTTTAAAAACATACGGATTTTATATGTTTTCAGGTAAATATTAGGCTCGGCTGTTTCGGAGATTAGCGGAGCTCCTACGGGTGCAGGAAAAAATGGGATATGCGCGTATGAAGTCGCAGGTGAAGCCAGTATGCTATAAGGAGGATTAAATAAACGATGGCATGGACTGTGTGAAAGATGGTAAGGTGAGTGAGGTGACTAACTGAGATCACGACTAATAGAGAAATATCAAAGAGATATTGAGCCAACTCCAAATCAATTTGGACAAGAAAACAAGGTTCCCCGAAATTAAAGAACAAGAGATATGACGTTGAAGCACTATGTTGGAGAATTTGGGCTCTAATATCGTGAAAGAACGATGTTATCTAATATCAAATAATGTTAGGGATAATAATGTCATTGCCTCGCTGAGCTTGAAGTGAAACGTCTTGGTTTTTGTCTCAAGAGGCTTAATGAGCTAATTTGTCTGCGCCAACTTTATTAAAATGTGGTGTGTTGGAACATTGAAAATTTAATTAATATCTCATCCTTGGGCAAATCATTGTTGTTATTCTTGAAGTAATTGAATATTAATAAATTGGTGGCGAGATGATTTGGATGCACACCGCGAAGGCTGGTTCGAGGTGGCGCAAGAAAAGAATGTCTGTAAGGATATGGGGGAGGTCTTTGCCCAGCAGTGGGACACAAAAGGATAAGAAAAAAAAAATGGTACTTTGTGAAAAGTTGGGATTATTATTGTTATTTATTTATGGCCGTAAAACTGTTTTATTTTGGTTAAATGAACATGGTTCATTATGTTTTAGATACTATATGTAGCACGTTGCTACTCATTTCGTTGACATGGGCTATGGCGTAGAATGCTGCTACGACATTTTAAAAAAATGATTGCTGTTTCTTTGAATATTTATGCTTCAAATGATAGAAAAACTTACCAGAACTGCTCGGTGCACACGTATAGTTTCCCGAGTCGTGTGGGGCAGCCCTTGCTATGAGCAGTCGACTTGTGCGCGTGCGCTGCTCTGTTTCCACGCTGATGCCGCCGCGCTGTGCGTAGTTCACTACTTGTTCGCCTCGATACCAGTAGATGAAGCTAGAAGAAAGATTGTGGTTAACATCAGAATGCCAATTCCACTAATTTTATAAGATAAGCATCGTTCGCATTCATGCGAATGCATGCAATCAAAAATGTGTGGAAATTGAGGCTTTTTTGACAGATTCCTATTGAGATGCGAACGCGAATGTTGCTTAAAGACTAGTAAAATTGACCCTCAGGTATAAGAGTAGCAGGGGAAGATTACGTGGTCTAACACAAAAGGAACGTATGTTGGTAGGTGCTAAAACAGAGCATAAAAGGCACTCGTAAATCTTCGTAGGCTGACGTTACTTTGTCACTTTACCTGTGCAGTGTCAAGGGCGATAGTAATTGCATGCCACTAACTTGTGTAAATTGCAACAAATGCCGTAAAGGTGTAACACAAAATAGAAAGATCCATATTCTATGCAACTAAAATGTAGAATTCGAATCGTATTTTATGATTATATTTAATCGGTAACTGCATCAAATAATGAATAGTACCTACTTCAAATAAACCAAAAGTCTGAAAGAATAAAGTTTTTGAAAAGCAAAGCTAAAATCAAAAAGCATCACGTCAAAAGCAACTTGAAAAGATTGAGAAACTTAAATCAGACTTTTAGAATAAATAAATAAACTTGAAGCTTTATTTTCATCTTGACGAACAAACGTGAAAAAGATTTTCAATCACATAAAAATGAGATATTTCTATTCGTCTGTAAATTTAATTCTGTATCACACAATCTCATCTTATACTGGGTAAGTGGTCACCGCTTTCTAAGATTTGTTCGTGCGTTGTCGACGCCACACAATGAGATTAGCTTTTCTATTCATGACACGAACTATATCAGGGCAGCGTTTGAGGACCCTCGTTATTCGAAAATAAATTACTTCACGCCTCTTTAGATTTACGCCGATGTAAAAGACAATTGTCTTATCCATACTTGTGTGCTGACGTAATGAAGAAGTCAACCGGTATATTCTTTGTAATAGGTAATATCTGTAAATACCGAGTTCATCACTACAATGCTTAAACTTCTAACTCTTTTTACAAGTAAAATATAACCTTTCCTGTAGGAGTCATCGTGAGAGGGTCCTAAAAAAAACTGCGAGAAAAAAGGTAGTTAGGTGGTGGAAAGATTGCAAATTCAACAAATAGGGGCTTCCTAGACCTTTATTCTACAGCATGAGAAGAAGATTAACATCTAGATATAATGTCACCGCTCTTTAAAACTAAAAGTTCACTTACTAACATTAACTTTATCTACGAGAGCCATAACAAGAAACTAAAATTCAACAAAACTTCAACACAAAAGTCAACGTTTCGTGTTGATTGTGTATATGAATCCAACACCTCAGGCGGGCTCATTCGACTCTAATTACATGTTATTTCACGGCACACGGCTATTCATTACACTCAAGGATGTGTTTTGTACGGAACTCAGTAATTTCGATTTAATAAGCAGTCTATTTGGGTCATGTATTAGAACTACTAAGAAATTTTAATGTATTTCACACATATTGAACATATTAAACTTTCATTCATGTGCTCGAATATATATTCGTTCCAAACGTTTTTCGGGTCCGACCTTTACTATTCATTCTGTTTATTTATTAAGTGACTCTATAAAAAGATATGTTCACTTTGGAAATTGCAATTTTGATTTTATTCTTTCACTTTATGCGATGAATGTTATTTACTGAGATAAAATCAGCATCAAAGGAGTACTTATAATAATGACGAGTCATATGCAACTCGACAAACAAAAGACCACGCGCTACCTAAGAGTCGCGAACGCGACCGCAGTCACTCCGGAAATTTCACGATATAAATAAAATATTGGTCGGCCCGTAATTAACGCAATGAAAATATTCGACAAACTTCTGCATTAAGTTATGATAAATAATTCACGAAACGTCGGAATAAAAAACGATACGTTCCATGTGGACACACAGAACGTAGCATCGTTTCAATATTCAAATTGGAGGTCCCTCGATAGATCTCAGACATGGCCACCATTAAACGTTGATAGCCAAAGAATACCTCACTTAGGGACCTCAGTCGACCCTTTTATCTGAAAATAAGCTTATCATGTTTATGGTTGCGAACACTAAATGTATAGGCACGGTGCGGTGTGAAAAGGTGCCTACACGATAACACACTTCCATTATAAGATCGTAAGGTGGGAGGCGGGGTCGCCTATTCACACCGCAACGATTTGTGGCGGATATTTACTAAGAGTAACACAACCTCAAACATCAATACCTAAGATCGAATTATTCGTCGCTTGTATAATTTTAGACGTATTTGTTTGACAAACATACGATTTATTTATTTTAACGTTTTTAAAACGGATCATGTTTCGGGCTCTCGGTTTTGTGGAGGAGTATCTGGCTGTTGTTGGTACTCAATTAAAATTCTGCATGTTTTATTTTATATTATTGCTCTCATAATTGGTCAGGTAACAAAAATGCCCTCTAGTAAACTAGCAGTAAATTATGTTGCAAGTTGTAAAATAAAACGCCGCTCGTCGGCACATTGCCCAAAATATGATACTTTTGTACGTCGCAGAGTGCGGGCAAATATGATCTAACTGAACAAGATGGTCTCATTACACATTTGTCACGTACGCTGACACGAAAGTCCCGCTCGAGAGTTATTTCTTACTTCCTCGTTTTTTATGTTGGCAACCCACACTTTCATGTGCTGTTACTGCCCGTTTCGAGTAAGAATACGGCACCTTTTCCATTTCCTTTATATGCTGTATAAAAGTTTTTCCTTTTTCAGTCAAAACGGTTCGGCTTTCGTACTTTTATAATGAATGCATAAGCTAGTCTTACTTTCATATTTTATTAATAAAGTGACTTGTGTTAGAGATTTAAAATAAGACGAACTTCAAATTTAACTAAACGTTTTTTTTTTTGTTTAATTTAACCACATAAAGAATGAAATGCCTAGAGAAGCGTGTATAAAACAGAGCTATTATCTTTGTGCAAATAAAATAATGGTATTAAACAGAATAATGGAGCCGGCTACGTAAATAGCAAAACAAATTAATACTGTTTAGAAAGTCTGCTATAAAATAAACTAAGAATTTTGTAGCAATTTATCTACATTTTTTTAATGTCTAGGGTTGGTAGAGGTTCTAGATTTTCGCATTAGTTACCTTGGCGGGTCAGGGGCGTACTTCGCCACGCAAGTAAGATTGATGTCTGATCCGGCCCTGACGAACAGCTCTGGTCCCGACAGTATCTCCGCCTTTGACACTGAAAACCAGAGATTATTACAATCTAGAACTTAGATAACGCTAGTACATATTTTATGGAGGCATTTCAGTCAATATTCTCAAAGTCTAGAAGCTAAGTGGTAACTCTTAAGGATGAGTCAAGTGAAGTGAAAGAAATAATGTTTTGGGTCTTAACCGAAATAAAAACATAATTTCATTATGACCTATTACTTATATACCTGCTGTATATTATATTATTTTCAAAAACGTTTTGCGGTACATATTTAAATTATAATTACATTCAGCCATTTGACAAATAACTATTATGTTTGAAACACAATACCTAAAAAAATAACATACAGTTACAAACAGAAATTACTGTGGGCTAGCCTTTTGTATTATTAAAATAAAGTAATTTCATAATAAAAAATGTGCTAGTTAAGTATTTAAATGAATATTTGATGCCAGTAATAAATGACTTACATTGGTAATTAAAATTATATGCTCTCAACGTAGTGTTTACAGTTTTCAATGAAACTGTGCATTTGTGGCTTGTGCCAATTAGTACAGTTGAATAATAAAGCTGTAATGTACTTCCTGATGACAGTTAAGTGGCCATTTTGTAAGTAGGTGACACATTTTACACCATAGATATTATAGTAGAGGTAACAGATATTAAAAAGCACTGAAAATATTATTCAAGTGATCTTAAGGTTCGCTGCTTACGGAAACAGTTTGTGCAGCCATTTGTTTTGCCGTTTTAACGCACATATTTGCTTGCACAAACAAAAATTGATGAAAATAAGATTGAGCGTGTAGCCAGGCCATTATGCGAACACTCTCTCCTTGCTATTGTCCCAATTTATTTGGGGTCAGCGCTCCTAGTTTTCTTGCGCCACATCATAATCATCATTCTGCTAGGCAAAACCAAAAAAAATCTTTTATTTTGTCTTCATTACTAGGTCCATATATATAATTAGAAAATGCATCGGTTGTTCAGTGTTTAAATGAAAATTAAAACTGTGTTAATTCATTTTTGGCGGAACTTCATTTTGGTTGTCTAAGATGGCCCGCCCTTGTTTTTTTATTTTTCGGGCTATAGTCCACGGGCAGTTTACCGATACCACCAACCTACAAGTATCTACTCACCAACCTACAAGTATCTACCCACCAACAAACCAATCTACCGAGTACCTATCCTACAAGTAATGTATATTTTTTTGTAAGCTGCCCGTGATTCTGAATCACTCTATCCAAGGAACCGTTAATGAGGTCCCGACAGTTTACGAAGGTATTAACTGACATAAAATTAGCCCAGACCTGCATTTCCTATAGGGGTTAGAGGGTGAAAGTTATTTTCATCCTTATTTGTGTGATAATCCTTGCATGCATTCTGAATTACAGCTTCCTAAGACTTCAGAAAGTATTCTAGATAAAAATAAATGGTCTTACAGACAAATAGGTGGATATTTAGAGCATGCATTCATTGCCTAAAGTGCGTCTTAATTCTGTGTTTAGAGCATTCTGTTGCTTCTCTAACATTGGCCGAACATACAGTATTTTGGCACCGTCACTGAATCGATTTCCTGGGCCCACGCTTGACGGGCTTAATCAGTGGAAGTTTCTTTGCCAAACGTGCTACAATTCACTGATCAAAGAGAGAGCTACATTTAAATTAAGCAATTGAAAATGTCTATAAAATGCTTTCTATAAAAACAAGTGGGTCAGTGAGTGTGTCACTGACTAATTGCCATTCCCATAGATTTATTTGTAGTTTTCGGCCCTGACCTGACAGTTAGTGACTCGTACAACTATGCCTGTGACAACACAACTTGTGCGAACACGAAATATTAGTAATGGCGTTATCAGTTGTTCCAGCGATGCTCACCACACCGCTGGAACTGTGCTCTGTGGTGTTATCTGACTGCACTGTTTATTCTACATGTACAACAAGAGACCCAAAAACAATTCATTTATTTCAACTAAACCATTAAAAGGCACTTTTGAACGTCAATTTTATAGTTTGAAATTAAAATATTAGTGACTCTAGTTGTCCATTCGCAAAAAGTAGATTCTTATGGAGAAGAACGGACAAGAAACTCCATAGTTACTCTTATCAAATAAAAATTTTACAATATTTTGTATGCGTACATTGATCAATTGATTATATTATGTGAGCACAATGCACCCAACATAACACTAATATACAGCACACACTTATATTCTTATGGTTACAACAAAGCAATACCAGCAGAGGTAAAATTAAGTTTGCTAGCAAGGGACATGCTTCTCACATATTTACAATATAATTAACAACAATGGATCAGTGTGTGGGTTAAATTACATATTAAAAAAAAACAGAAAGTACACCAGTATATAAATAGTAAATAAATCAACAAGTTTGACTTTGTCTACCCTAGATCGTCCTATGGAGCAGGACCAGCACGTTTCCAAGCAGTCCTATCTTTAATATAATCATCTAGTTTGTTGTCTCTGAAGTCAAATCGAGCACTTATACGATTTCAATACATTCCTAGCTTTTCTATTTGGTTGCCCAATTGGGACTCTAAGATACTCGAAACGTGTACACTTCACTGGGGAATACATGCGTTATGTTATGTTTATGTTAATCGGAACAGCTTACATGAAATTCAGTAGCAGATATCAGCCCATGCCACTTTCAAAACTCAAAAAACTCAAAGCTAGAAATAAATATTTCAATTAAACCATTACAGGCACTTTTGAATTTTAAGGTCGGTCTGTCTTAAGAGATGAAGCTATTTGCACGTTCCAAAGCGTAGATCTCTGTGGAGAAAAACGCGCAAGAAACTCCACGGACACTCTTTTAAATCAATGTTTCTTACAATGATATGGTTACATCATTCGTGTGAAAATTAAACAAACATACATATATGTGAGAACGATGTAGAAAGACTTGCACGACCAAGCGTCCGAAGTAAAAAAAAAGCGAACAAATAATTAAAATAAACCAGTGGTAGCTGAGAGATGACCAGTCCTAGCTGACGGCACTCGCTCAGCAATATGACGCCTGCGCTAACACCATTCGGCTCAACCACTTTGAAAGGCGCCAAATGACCACAAATGGACCACAAACTGTATTTAATGTATTTAGTGCTAAACGAATTTAAATCGTTGTTCTATTTATGTCAATCGTTGGAAGATTTGGGACTGATTTTTGAATAGAGAATTTGATGTTAAGAACGTGTTAAACCCTAGTTTCTTGCCAAAGTTTGACAGTTTTCAGGCTGAATTTGTGCTAATGGGCTTTAGGGACAAAACATACCTAGACATGACACGATGCTGATTTTGTTTTTCGCTATGCGAAGAGGCTTTTGTCCTGCTTTGGGATAGTTACAGGCTGTTATTTTTTTGCAACACACGTCGTACGTTTGGTGCGATGGCGCCGGCGCCGGCCGTGTGTATGTGCTTTGGCCCTTAGAGTCCCTACACTTGTTTGGTTTATAAAATTCGTTATTCATGTACGATATAGATATTACTCACCAACTACAGTAAGTCGAAAGGACAAACTAATCTTAGGTTCAGTGGACACTTGGCACTCGTAGGCGCCCGAGTCGCGCGGCTGCGCGGGCGCAACCCGCAGCGTCCACTCATCGGAGCCGTCGGCGTGTAGCGCCGCGAAGCGCGCGTCGCTGCTGTATGTGTGCACACCCACTGTGAGGATGTGCAGGTCTCGCTTGCGGATCCAAGATACCTGGGAACAACATTGGAGAGTCATGAGAAGAGAAGCATCATCAGCATAATGTCGGAATGTCGTCTTTTTCCATACTCTATTTGCCGTAATAAGAATCATTTCGCTTAATTTTTCGAGAGCTAGACGTGCGGTAGGTACACAGATCCACTTTATTTAACATTGGCAATCTTTCAGAGAGTGAGGAGTAAACTATGAAATATGATCACTAGATCCCATAGTATGAGTTGTTTTTGTTCATGAGTGCTTAGAAAATGTCAAATTTAAAACCCCCATTCTCACCCTGATGAGTACGGGGATGTTGTTGTACTATACGATGCATGTTTCCATTCGTCAATTCTAAACATCAACCTTGTAGTACATATATAGTAGGTAAAAATGAGTGTGAAGTTAAACCCCCTTTGGTTAGTAGGTATTAGCATCACAGCTTTCTGAATACAGATCCGCATAAAAACTATTGTTAAGTAAATAAAATCCGGTGAAACGTTATCATTTACAAAATCAACCAATGTTTTTACTATAACAAAATGTTTTTATTCAAGAAGAAAGCAATTTGTAACTCCGACAGATTTTATCGGTACACTACGTAAAAGGTACCTCTTAGGTATAATATCACTACAATAAATCCAATTCAATCCAACAAAAAACAAAGCCGTTTCAATAATAAACTATTCGAGCGTAAAGTTAGAACCTATCCAAGAATTTCTCAATCTAAATTATTGGAGAAATTACCTACCCGTCCGTAATATAGTGCTCCTTATTGAAATGCCTGTGAGTGTCTCCAAGTTAACCTACATACCTACGATTCATACCTATACCGTCTCATGTTAAAATGAATACTTAATAACGACCCCTGAGTGTGCCTTTTCAATTGGTTTATTCATAACTTTTAAAGTTGTAAAGGTTCCCAAAATTAATTTTGGGACTTCATACTGATTGGCTCGTAAATTAAAATAAAATTGGCTACTAATATTATGAATCTGTGTGTAGGATGTTTGTTGATCAATCAAGCCTTAATGGCGGAACGAATGAGGATGAAAGAAAATAGTTTTTAATTTATTGTATTTATAATATCAGGCTGGTCATCGAGCAGCAACCACGGGTAGGTGTTTAGCGCCCGCAAGAATCAAGCAAGGTATACGAAAACCAAAACCGCAAATCACTTTTCACGTTAATTTGTTACTAAATTATTATGTCATTGCAGTTTCACTGCTGCAGTCGACGGCCTCGCCTCTTGCTCAGCCATCTATTCCATCTTGGCTGCAATGACAAAGTTTGACCACTTGCATGAAAAGGTCGGCTACTTCCCGACTGGTCACATTCCCGATTTGTCAACATGTCAAAAGTTTTAAAAACAACTGTACACAAGTGTCGTTTCGTCAAGATTTTGATCTTATACATCCATTGCCGTTTCGACACCGTTTTTTATGATTCTGTAGTCAACAAGGAACCCCTCTGTCTGTCTGTCCGCGGTTTAGCTCAGAGACGTTAGCACAAAGAAAATATGCTGGGGGTAGCATATTTTCTTTGTGCTAACGTAACACGTAAACTGGGATTTTGTCGTCTATCCTATGGTACGGATGTCATTGGATAGGTAAACCATTTTCCATTCAATTATCCGTTTGCGAAATATTAAGATTTAAAGTGCGATTTTTTGTTAGAGTCAAGTGTCCCTCCCCTCTGCCATCTAAATGGTTGTTTTTGGAGACGTGAAAAAAATTATACTAGTAGTATATTTAACGAAAACTTATAAGTAAAAAATTCGTAATAACCCCATAGAAAATGACTTAAAAATAAGCGTATTTGTAACTTAGTAAAGTTTTGATAAAATTTGTTATTTTTTGTCATGATTACGAAACCACGCACTTTGACGGTTTTTAAACAAGCAAAAACCAAAATAGTTAAAAGATCGTTAAGCCAAAAAGAAGAAATGGCGCATCAGTCAATCACCCGAAATTGCCGAAAGTCGAAACCGTGGGATACAACTAAGAATTATTTTAAGTTTCACATTTGTAATGTTAGTAGGATCACACATTTTGATGGGATTTGATTATTTCTCTCTGGAGCCAGATAAAAATATTCTGGTATCACGAATACAAACCGATCTAGAGAACATGCCCACCAAAGCTGACAAATGATAAATATTTAAAACATTTTTCACGCGAGAGAAGCCACGGGCGGAAGCTTGTAAGTAGATATAGCATGAACAATCGTATTTCTTTTTACTCCTGATTGTACTTGCCAAACAAACGAATCGGGAATGAATTGTATGAAGATCGAAACCTTGACGAAACGCCACTTGTATTCATTTGTTTTTTTATACTTTTGACATGTCGGAATGTGACAAATCGGAAAATAGCCAAAATATCTGCTATAACACTGTCAAACCATCACCGGAATTAGGAAAAAGGAAAACGTACCGTAGCAGGATGAAAGCTATCCTAGAGAACAATATTTTATAAAATATTATGTTAAAATCAAATCAGATTCGTTGTATATTTAGAGCAATAAGGTTATGTGCCTCGTTATGTGTTAGTACCTTGTTAGTATTCTCACTTGGGTGATTTTGTGGATGTTACATAAATTGTCACGATGCCGTGGACGCATTATGTTACATCCTCCTATTCTACGTTCATTTTATGATGGCTTGCTTGACAAATACCTACATATGTTAGGGAAGTTTTAGAGAAATTATAATTTATGATCATTAATGCCACAAGTTGGCGCTTCTTTAGTAAGAAGTCTTCAAGAGGACGTCAATTAAACGAATGCCAGTTAACAAGCGTATTGACATGTGTGGACCTGATATCTCAGTGCTGACTCACGCGACTTCGTACCCGCATACCCTTTTTTTCCCGACCCCGTAGGAATTTTCCGTTCCCGTATAGCCTTCCTCTTGAATGTGGTTATTGTATAGAAAAATAATTTAAGGCAAAAACGGCTGCAGGGATTTGGATGAAATTTTGGCACACATATAGTGCATATCCTGAAATAACACAAGCTTTTTTATACATTTTTAAGCAAGCAAAACCGCAGGCGGAAGCTAGTCTACAATAGACTTGCGACAGCAGTCTGACATAACGTTCTCTCGATACGCATTGCGCCGCCTCGTCGCGTTGGTTGTAAAATATGTAATAATTGACGTGTGAGCTTGTTTATCTGTCTCCCTTAGGGATGCGTCGAGGTTCTTGAGTGGGTGTTAATGAACGTTACGGGAGGTTCACTGGTTTTTATGGTTGTTTCAAGATACGCTCTGTAAAGGTTACAGGTGAGATTTTTATTAATTGTCTGTTGTATTTGCTCTTATGTTTCTCTCATCTGAAATGGGTTGATGGTAAAAATAAGTAAAGTGCCTACTGTGTAGTTTTCCTGTAAATATATTTTCCCTCTTTTTTTTTAAGGATGAGTAATCATCAAATAACTTCTTCTGCTCTGGGTGGAGCGGAAGGGCGTGTCAGACTCTTACTGACTAAAACCCATCCGTGTTCCTTCTAAAGCCTTTTGCGTTCCAGGGCCGCGGTGACTCTTTCGAACAAATTTTGCAACCCTGGCAGGCTCTGGCTCTAGCGGGCCTCGTCTTCTATGCTGACATCTCTTTGAGGCGCGCGTGAAACACAACGCGCCATCGACCCGGGCCTGGTGGTGATCGGATAGCGATCCACCCAACGCTCGCCGTCCGGTGGCCGGGGATCGCCCTGTGACTCCCGACGCCCGAAATATATACCGGAAGAATTTTGTTTTAGACTTTAGTTTGAGTAGTCAAATTCAAATCCAAAACATGATTCCCAAAGTGGTATTAGAAACTCTAATTCAAGTAACTTCTATAAAACTCCAAGTTCAAGTAGGAACTCAAATAAAATTAAACCATTCCCTTGTTATTCAAAGATAAAAGTTTGTTACAAATGTGAAATTGCGGGAAGTAAACTTTTACAGCAATATTTTTTGGTAAACCGAGAGGACTTAATTCTCAATAAGCTCTTCCAAATTCAGGCTCTATAAAATTCGTTCCCTAAGACCTGGATCACCATAAATTTCTGCCACGTAAGCGTAAATTTGATAAATTCGTTAAGAACAATTAAGGAGAAAAATAAAAAGCCGTTGTAATTTATGAGGCTCTCGAACTACAAAGTAATTGTTAGCTGTGTCGAGTCGTTCCCATTTTTATGTGGTTGCATCGAGAGAGTTTAATTCGAATTTGTATTCGAGACTATTCGCTGCGAGGTTTTAAAACTTTCTTCGAGGCACGGTTTAAAGCGTGGCGCAGACAGAACTAACTGGATATAACTGGAAACCCCCTAACCATTCTTTCTCGCAGCACCGAAGTTTTATGGGTCAAGCCTAGATCAAGTAGGATTGAACTCGTTGTCGAATAAAATGGAATGTTATTGTCACTCGCTGTGAATGCAAATTATAATTTATTGAGATGGATTTAATTTCAATCAACTGGAATCTTAAAACATTTTTTTAAAATTGGTCTTCATGATGTAAATTTATGATGCGATGGGATGAAGAAAATGTCGTTAGGAAAGTTTTGAATGTGAATGTTATTAAAGTACAAGACCTCAGAAACGATGATCCATTCATCGATCTTTGGTGTTTCTCTATGAATAAAAATGTGTGTGTGAGCAGATATTGAGATGATAGAGAAGTGTAGAAGAAAACATGTTTATTTATTCTGCAAGTAAGTGGGTTAAATAAAACACTTTTACACTCTTTTTCAATCTTTTTTGGTAATTTTAAGGTAGATGAGGCCGGTGTTTCCTAGCTGACTAGCCTTAGAAGAAACACCGAAACCGAAATTCCAATTAATTTGACGACATCAAATTAATTGGAATCATAAAAACAGCTTATCGTTTTATGAAATTGTACTTTATAGGTTCACGATTTTAGATATTTTTGGGATATGTGTTATGAAGATACCGTAGATTTTTGCTCGGTATCCATCTGGTTTCACAAGATTGAACTTCTTTATAAGAATGTTGGCTTGTTTATAACAAGAATTTTATAGCTTGTTGGTTCTTTGCAATAGTCGCAGCCAGTCTTCGGCATCGGGATTAAAATATAAAGCCTAATCTAATCATCTAGGTAAAAAAGTTTTAATTTTCTCAGATTCTTTACTTAAATTTTCTAGAATTTGAATTAAGAATCTGCTAATCAGTTTTTAAACTAACCTAATATGGTTAGATTTTTTAAAAAATTAAGCCTGCTTATTAAAAAAAAAACTAAGTAAAAGTTCTATATGCAGCACCTTTCTATTGTTTTGTGTTAGTGAACTGTGTTAATTACAAAATAGTGTTAACTGTCCAGTAGGTGAGTGGGCCAAGCATGCGAGGATTTAGACAAATTGATTGGGACTCTATTTGTATTTGAACTGCCTGCAATTTATCTATCGACCAATTTACGTAATGTTTTAACGAGAGTGCTAGATCACGTTGCAGTAACGTGAAAAATCCAACTAAAACAAGTTTGATAAAATAAATAAATATGTTTGATTGAATACGATTTCAGTTCAGTTAAAACACGATATTGCGTACCTATCTTACAATTTTCATATATAAAAAACACTCTTTTACACTGAATACTTTATCTTCTAAATGGGATCACTAGATAAAATGTGAGTGGAGTAAAGTGAAGTGAATCAGCGCAATCTGCGGCTCGAATGAGTCAGCCCTTCGCTGGCAATTTGGCCACCATTCACTTGCCGCTCACATCGGAAACCACACAGAAGATTGCCCACTCCTCTGAATAGTTCCCCCACGTTCCCACTAGAAAGCCAACCTTTAATGTCTTTCACTAATCTTTTGCCCGGACTCTGAAAAGAGGATTAAATATTGAATCCATTCGAGGTAAGTTTTGGACGTGAATTGCGACGACTGTAACCGCGTTTGACCCAAATGCCGTTTTTGTTTACTACTGTTTAAAATGGGTCTGCTATGATAATAATATGACAATTATTGTTAAAATCATCACATCAATTATTCATATTGAAATACCAGGCCCATGTTGTAAATAATAGGTAATATAATTTATCTACTAAAATATAATAGAAGGTAGCTATTACAGATTGCCAATTAATAGAAATTACTGGAATCAACAAATTAACGGATAAGGTTGTCTGAGCTTGATTAAGTAACTAGAGCTAGGCGAGTTATTACGAAACTATTCAAGCACTGGCTGGTTGTTTAGAAGATTGTGGAGAGAAATTAGCTCGACCGCGCCCTGCACAACTTTGATCCGCCTTGAAAACTTAAACTCACTTTGCCCACAATTGAGAATCACGTACAAAAGTTATCAATCCGAATTCTTCTTTTCATTATAAAATTGTTACCAAGTAACTAATTCAATAGTAATTCGTTAGGTTAGCTTTTCTAGCGTTCCTAATTTCAAAAGCGTGTCTTTCACTAATACTCATGTAAAAGCGATTTCGGTTGGCTTTTAGTTTGGAACCCATTTATCCACTAAGTGTTTACCTTTCTATAAATAAATGTTCTAATATTCTATTAGTTAGTTTTATCCCGACCTTAACCTAGAAACTAGCGGAAAACTGGAGAATATATTTAGCAGACGAGCTCTAGATTGTGCGATCGTAACAATAGCTAGGCCTTCACAATGTGGATCTATACCTATATGTACCTAAACATCTAAGAGGGAATCTATTCATCGACTGAAGCAACTGCAGCAGAATCTTACGACCTATACCGAGTAGGTATTCATTTAAAACTAGCATCTGCCAGCAACTTCGTCAGCATGGATAAAAATGATTTCAGATCGGGATAAAAATGATTCGTCTTCACAAACTTTAAAATTTATGATATTATTTAAGTTTAGTAGGAAGTAGAATTATACAATAATCATAACAGTCGAACGACGTTCACTGCTGGTCATAGGCCTCCCCAAGTGGGGTAATAATAATAATCGCCACGGTTGACAGGCGGGTTGGCGATTGCAGTGTAGCTGTTGCAATGTATAGAGAATGCTGCTGCCCATTCTTTGGCGAGTCCCTTAGTCGCCTCTTACGACACCCACAGGGAGTGATGGGATGGTGCTATTCTTATACGTTCGACACCATACAGAACATGCATACATATTATATACAATAGTAATAAATGTATGTATGAACGCATAGAAACTATGAAACATTGAAAGGTGCATGAACGCAGCGATGAGTGAATGAGAGAGTATGTGTGTGAAAGGGAAGGGAGAAAGTTTTTTACGACGTAAGAGGAACGTGAGTAACTACGAGGTGAAGAAGTTTTAATAAATAAAAAGCAGTTTCAAGAAGTCTAAAGCCTTTATTTTGGTCTACCACATACCCCCCCACATAAATATTAATAGCATAGGGCAATAAAGTGAGTGAGTTTTTTTTAAAGAATTATGTCGTGGAAAGCTTTCCTTCAATAGTTTTCCCGTAATATTAAATCCGGAAATACAAATTAATGATAAGGAGCGGCACGTGTATTATACACGCGCCGCTGCTTATCATTAATTTGTTTGATTTCATGAAATTATATATTTTTTAACACATATCAAGACTGTAGACATATTGAATCCACTACATATTCTTGCCCGTAAAAGGCCTGTGATTCATCTTTCACGTTGACATGCATTAGGATTTACATAATAGGTATGTGAGGCTTTATATTTATTGGACTAAAGAGATAACATTTCAAAAGGTTCGCGGCGGACATATCATTTGTGTTCGTGATTGATTAATCCTGTGTTTGGTGTACATTTGTCAACGTAATTGGAAGCATATAGTGAATAAAACAAAGTAACTACCTATTGAATTGTATAGTTTCGTTTTCATGGCGTATTTTTTTCTGACAGAAATTGGTAAAATTACGCAAATTTAAAAGGTATCTTTTACATTTTTATAATTAGAAACAAAAATAAATATGCTCTATATGGAAACATTTGAGTTGTCTTCATTCACTCATCATTTCATCTCTTTCAAATGCGTTTTTTGATGTGAAACATCTATAGCCGCGGGTAATACAGATTTTTGGCGTGGGGCGACGCATGTCGTGGCGACGCGTCTCGATATCTATCTCTATACGATGGTATATACATTTCAGCTTGTATATATTGTACAGTCCATGTATATTTTTTTCATTATGCCATATTTAGTTCCTATCGTAGGTAATCTGTTCTTTTATGCATATTACTTGTACAAAATAATTTCGATGTTTCACATCTGCCAGGCGTCCCGTGATGGCTCACAATTTTTTTTTCTTCTTGTTTCAGGTAGGTACTTTAGTCTAGCCTATTTATGTTTACCTATTGTGAATATATGCAAATGCAAAGACTATTTTCTCAGTACTCTCAGGAAATCATTTTGTCAACATCCGAAACTCAACTGGTCACAGAATAAAGGAATATTTCTTTTGGTCTTGCGTTTGCTAATGAAAAGAGGACCAGGTCGGAAAAGCACTACCGCTACCAAGAAGAAGAATATTGAATTCAAACAAGTTTCTCGAATTATTTTGCGGTTTATTTAACTTTTTTATATTCTTAAGTTCGAGGCAATTTGCAGCGCTCGCAATCAAGGAGGGGTTGCAACTGATACTTGGATTGTATAGATATAAATAAAGAGTAGGTAATTAGCAAAGTTTAAAAATGACCCGTAGGTAATTAAGATCGAAAATATCATCGATATTATTATTACGAAATGATTATCGACAGCCAAATGACACATAATGTAACTGTGGAAAATATTATAAAGTGCTAAACTTACTCGTCCATATGTCTGTGGGAGATAATGTCTCTCTCTTTTATAAATAAATCTGTGTTTAGTTATATAGCGGTTTTCAGTAATTTGCCTCATGTCTCCATCAGTAGTCGAACATACATGCTAGAATACTATTGCTTTGTTAATGTTAATAGAAGTAATTTATAATCGAAGCAACTTGTGAAAGCAAATATTGCTTTGTAATCCATACTCCGTATCCACCCATACTAAACTCACTAAATGCGAAAGTGTCTCTGTCTGTCCGTCTGTCAATTTGTTTGTTATCTTTGACGTCGTTACAGCTGAACGGGTTTGGACGAAACTTAGCAAGCGGCTAGACCATGTATTGGAATAGGATTTTCTCTCCAGCAATATGTTCCCTTGGGTTTTTTTTTCAATTTCTGCCGCTGGTAGAAGATAGTTCATAATATTATGACGTCAACACTCATGCAGGATTTTCTTTCCTTATGTTCCAATATAACCGAGTGTGAATATTAACTCCACCAGATGATGCCACAAAAAACAGTGATATTGGACGAGCTCCTTATTAAGTACACGAACTTTCTTACAAATTGTTAAGGGCAAAGAAGTTAAGTGTTGCCAGATGTTTCCCTTCTTGATTAACACTTTGTCCCGATTTCAGAACCCGCATTTTTTCCCGTCCGAATATCTTTATATTGAATGTGGCTGTACTAGGCTTTGACACATCTGTGAGTAGGAGTATTTCCAGACCGATAAAAAGTTCAAAATATAATATTTCTTGATTTCTCGTACATATCAAATTGAGTTAGTTTGAGTCTAAAAAAAGTTTTTGGCTTAACATACAGCTTTTGAGAGTGAATTTAAAGCCACACTGTCAAATAGTAGACGATGTATTATTCATAATAGTATACGTAAAAGCTTTATAACTGTCACCAACAACTTTTAACTTTGGTGTATATTTATTTTGGAATCTGTAGACTACGAGAGACATCTCTGCCCTAGATGTATGCAAACACTTATTTATCATTGCTTTACCTAAACTATAATTTACTACAGGGTTAATCCTGGGTTTCTGAAACTTTTATGATAGAAAGAAGCAAGCATGACGCATACCAAGAAATAAAATATATTTAAAGACTAAATTTGATATGTTGGGAATATATGCGTCACATTTGCGCAAAACGGCCATCGCTCAGCATAATACTGCGACTTGTGTGCGAGACAGAGCCACAGCGCTGATTTTCAGCGATAACCGGCGTTGACAGAATGACATCAAGAAGTAATTAAAAAAATAAATGTATATGGGTGGAAACATAATATATAAAACGTTTATAAACGAATATGGCAACAAATTGTTGCGAAGACGATGGAACGTGGCCGACAAATAGTGGCGCACACACCTCTCTGATACGACATGGTACGACAAAATCATTTTAGAATGAGTGTATAAAAAAGGTGCTAATTAAATCAGAAACAGAGCAAAATCGAATTCGAATCGGTCATCAAATTATTCAAACACCATTGCCGATAAATGGCCAAATATTGTAGATCCAAAGGTTGTTTCAGTTTTATTGTGGATCTTTTGTTCGTGGCCTTTGCTTTCCACCCTAAAAGCTATGTCGTGTTCCATTTGTAGACCACAGAGCTACTTTGCCCAAACAGAGAGCACAACGTAGAACCGGTCAGCATTGTACTGATTGATTATGATTAAGTGTCTCCCCTCACGCTACTTCTGTCATTATAATCAATTATTATTGATGCCTTTGCCTATTATTAAGGTAACGAAATTAGTGCTGATGGAATTATGTGTAAGTAGCATCGATAGTGATCAGTTTGATTCCGTGAGTTTCAAAAATATACTGTTCGGACATTAATCATCACTCGTTTTACTTCTACAAAGTTTATTAATTAAGTTGACCTTTCAGTGACATCAAGGTCAAGAAAAAACCTTTTATTATTATTTCCTTTATTCATATTTTTTTAACTTATTTTATAAATTTTTAAATATTTCTTAAAAAACACAAAAATAAAAAAAAAAACATTTAAAAATATAAAAATAGTAGCCCACCGGTATCGGGAACAGGGTCCAAGCTACCGGCGGGCAGGGCTCAAGAGAGAGGAACCTCCTAACAATACGAGCCGTGTCCAGAAGTACCGCTTTCTGAATCAGGCCCTTGATCCAGCTGCCTAACGAGAGCCTCCTGAGGTGCTGGTCGAGGCTCGTGGCTATTAAGCCATTGGCTGACACAACTATCGGTACAATGATTGCTGAGTCCACATCCCATATGTCGACAACCTCGCGAGCCAAGTCAATATATTTGATTTGCTTATCTTTCTCGGCTTTCACGAGGTTCTCGTCATGCGGAACGGTAATGTCTACAATCATTGCACGCCTCTCGATTCGGTCCACCACCACTATATCAGGCTTATTGGCAACAATAGTCCTGTCAGTGATGATGGACCGATCCCAGTACAATGTGATATTGCCATTATCGAGAACTGGGTCGGGCGCATACCTGTAGTACGGCACCTCCGATTCCACAAGAGAGTATTTCAGAGCAAGTTGCTGATGAATAATCCTGGCTACAAGGTTGTGCCTATGCAAGTATTCTCCGTTAGCTAGACGAGAACAACCAGAGACAATGTGGCGAATCGATTCTCTCGGACGGTGACATGCCCGACATATGTCAACCGTGCCGTCCTTCACAATAAATCTCCGGTAGTTATTCGTCATGATAACTTCGTCCATAATTGCACAGGGTTTCTCCAAAGAGATCACCGAAACGCAACCAAGCTACGGACGCTAATTGATCTACGTCGGGCCCATGTAGGGCCCGGAAATAGCATCCGTGAAGTTCCTTACTCTGCCATACCGCCCTGCGATCGTTAGTGTCTAGCACCGCAGGTTTGCGCCAGTTCTCATTTGCCAAAGAGAGCGGGGTGAGTCCCTTGTCCACCGTCACTACATCTCGATGCATACCCACGTCGACAGTTAGGAAATATTCCCTGGGACTGCATATCTCGCGATTGTGGAAAGTCTTAACATTTAAGAAGCCTCGACCTCCACACTTTCGCGGGATATACAATCTCATTACCGACGACCGTGGGTGATGCATTCGATATGCAGTAAGCAGTGTACGAACCCGCCTATCCAGGGCGTCAAGTTCCGTTTGAGTCCATTTGAGTACGCCGAAAGAGTACATCAATACCGGCATGACCCAACCGTTGAAGGCGCGTACCTTGTTTCCGCCTGATAGAAGGCTATTGAATACCTTCTTCAGGCGGTCAAAGAAGCGCTCCTTCAACGATTGCTTCATGTCAGTAACATTGATACCTAACGCTTCCGACATACCCAAATACTTGTAAGTTTCAGTTGAAGAGAGGGATCTGAGGTTTATGGAATCCGAGAGTTGAGTTATTATTATTATTATTAATTGATGAGGTCACGTTGGAGCACGCTTGCTTGTAATCCTTGATAAAATGCATAGTTCTTGCAGTCTGAAACAAACTTTATTTTTATGCGCATATTTCGCCATTCATGTACGTTTTTAAATTGTAGTTGTAGAATACACAAAACTTTCGTGTTTGTGTTATATTTGCCCTTCTGTTGCATAATAGCTTGTTAAACTAACTCAGGGTTGCAGACTTGCTGTGCTGCAGTGTAAAAAATATGACGTACTTATTATAATATTTATGCGCTCGCAACACAAAATGCGAATGAGAGGTCAGCTAGTTCAACAATTTAATCGAATGGCTCATTATACAGTTGTGTGTCAAAGATTACTTCCTTAGTAAGTTACTTATGTATTTTATAAGTAAGAAAGTATTTTAATCCCGCGTACTGGCAGAATCCTACTTCTTGTCTTATTTTACGTCGACTAATTGTATTAATGTGATTAGTTTGTGTTCTTCAACGGCTTCTGCTGCACGGAATATGATTAAATTTTAATAACGGCATATTATTAATAATTGTAGTATGTAACTACTTAAATTATCGTGAGCAATTCGTCATCCACGCGGGCGAAGCACCTGAAAAAAGCTTGTTGTATACGCCATTTCTTCTTAATAATAAAGTAAATAGAACAACCTAATAAATATTCCATCAGTTTAGCATTAGCAACCGTACCGTTTAATTAAACTAAATGACCATTTAATTGGCAAGAGTACAATTCCTGAAACGAGCAAGCCTTTACCGTGCACCATCTTAAATTCAAATGCGATAACGAAATACGAGACTTCAAGTATTACCTACTTGGCCCATATTCAGTCGTGCGACGGAGTTCCCGAATCGAAAGGAAACAAGCACACACGTAGGCAACTGTAAAGTTTGTACTTAAGGAACTTGTAAGGAGATTGACTCGTTTCTTTTAAATGATGCAATTTGTGATATTATGATTTCGTGCTTTTAGACACCATACCGTCCGTAATGAAAGATCTTAACATCGATTTATGTTATACGGCAGAAAATCGGAATGAACACATGAAAGAGTGGGTTGTCAAATGCCAAATTGTAAGCTTTTATATGCAAGAACTTCTCGATCCGGCAAATGTACTTGAAGATTACTTGCCAATAAAGGAGAAAGAGGCAGCTTACATAATAATATATCCTGCACAAGAGTTTCTCACATTTTTAAAAGCCAATTTCAAAGTCAAACACGTACCTATACATCATAGTAACGTAAGCGGAAACTAGCGGAGATGCCTCTGTATCGATAAAATGAATACGAGTGAAAATCTGAATAAATGCATAGTGGAATATGTGAGCATCTTGTGAAGTAGGTAAAGCAAGATGGATACTATCTATTTCATCTCCGGGGAGTACCGTTTGCGGTAACTACTTGCGGGTAAAATCCTTCCCTCTTAGTTTTAATGTCTATCGAGCTGTTTATGCAGCCTTTTGGTTTGAATATACAATTTTATGCTAAAGTTTGCCGTTCTACAGTCTTCTGGGAAAAGAAACGGAAGAAGTATGGATGCCTGTAGATAAATCGATGGAACGTTTCCATAGTCAAGATCATAAGAGCCTATGCACACGGCGTATTTTGCTCATATTTACACCGCGCTGTAGATGACCAAAAAACAGGTTGTCGCATTTGCATCGATACCAACGCGCGTACAAAGTGAAACAACGCACTCGAAAAGTGCGTTCAAAGCTCGTCTGCGTCGCGTTTGTTTGTCGGAGAAACGTAGCAGAACCAATACATACGCGCGATTACAGCGCGTCTGTATTGACGTATCAGCGCGTTTCTAACGGTACAAATGCGCCACAAAATGTTTGTACGTGTGCAAAGGCTTAGACCTTGTCCAGAAAGAGCAAATTAACCGCGAATTGTTATACGCGAGTTTTTATGCGCGTTGGCGAGGTACTGGGCGTCAATACATTACGTCCACAAGCATCGCGCGTATTTAAAATACGCGCGTAAATCGCGTGCACTACGCCAGACTTAGTATCTCGTCGGGACGCCTTGGTTGCATCCAGTTTACGCGCGAAATTCAGAACGAGTCCACGTCTACTGACTGACTACTGACTGAATTCGTCCCCAAATGCTCGTGCGTTGTTACATTCCTTCTGGACACAACGTACGTGAGTAATACGCGCGAGAGAATCGCAGCGAATTCGCTGCTTCTCACTGTCTGCGTCTCAATTGCGTTTGAAGCGCGTCAGCGCGCTTCGCCTGCGCGTTAAAAAAACGCCGTGTGCAAAGGCCCTAATGTCGCAATATTTAGCTACACAATGTATTCTCGCTCGAAGATACACCACATACCACATAGTTTGAAAAGATATCAGCAAGCATCCTCCACTAATTGGGTTCCAAGGGTCCAACGGTTTTCTATCTCTTATAAGACTAGAAGTGAACCCAAAGTATTCGAGAAAAGGAATGTTGCGGATGCTAACAAAGTATAGTAGATAGCCGGCAAATTCCATCGCAAAACCGCAGTGAAGTATTTTTTACCACAATGCCAAATCTGATGTCAACTGTGATACCATAGCACTGTATAAAGAACCATAAAAGTGTCACATTTGCTTATCGTTAGCACGCATCTGTTTCAACGCCTTTATGGATTTGTATTCAAAGCACTTCGTGTAATGAAATCAGGCTAACTCCGACCAGAACTCGATAGCAAAACATTTTCTAATTCACTTATATTATATACGCGGTCCTGATAACTTTTTCAATCCGAATATCTTGTACATTGTAGGGTTTTGTCCTTTAAGATATCCCGGTCTCAACGACTTCGGAGCCGAAGTTTAACACAGAGGTGATTTCGTGAATGTTTCGTTTTCAGGCTAAGTGATTCTTTTGGTATGTGTGTTTTCAAGATTTTGTGCAGTGTTATTTTATGTCGACAAAAATTATGAGTATTTTACAGAAGCTGTGTTTTTAAAATATTAGTTTTTTGATGGTCAAAGACCTTACTAAGACGTGCTCAAGATATGAATCAATTTTATTTTAAGTACGAAGTCTGCAAACGTTATCAGTATTTTATCTTATTTTTATGGATTGCTGGGGATATTGGCTCACTCTATTTTAAAAGAATTTTAGTGTAGACGTTTTGCAACTTAAAAATGCATTAGAAAACACTAAAACTTCTGGGTTTATTTGCAGGTTTTTATTGATAGTAAATTTCACACTCATTCTATAATCCATTTAGTTGCAACACAACATTAGGGAACGTACTTCTGGCATAAAAAAAACATAATTATGTTCTTCTCCAAGGACCAATCTCTGAACCAATATTGATTTAAATTGGTTCTGCAGTTTTAACTTTCGCGTTTCTAATATTATTATGGCTTTTATTATTTATTTATTATTATTATTTATTATATACTTTATTGTACACCTCATTACAAACATAGTAAAAAACGTTTAAAAAAACAAGTGTACAATGGGCGGTCTTATCGCACAGGGCAATCTCTTACAGACAACCTTTGGATGGACTGAACGAAAGAAGTTAGATTTAGGGCGGTCAGTGTACAAACATCATAAACAATATAAATTAGAAATAATAATATAAAATACACACAATACTAAATAATATACTAATAAATATCAAATATATAAATGGGAAAGGAGAAGAAAAATTATAGTGAGAGGTAATGCTCCTTCACCAATTTTTTAAACATTGGTAGCGTTTGTGCATGCCTCACATCTATGGGTAATGCATTCCACAAACGAGCAGCTTGAATAGTGAAAGATTTGTTAAAGAAGGATGTGGAATGCATACAAATACTTAATTGAAGATTTTCCGATGATCTCAAGGACCTAGAGTGTGTGTCACAGAGAAACTGAAACCGGTCTTTAAGATAAAAAGGAGTAGAAGGATTAAAAAGTACATTATAAAGAAGAGAAAGTATGTGGGCATTCCGGCGAAGGCGAATAGGAAGCCATTTGAGCTTAGTACGAAATTCGGAAACGTGGTCATACTTGCGTAAGCCAAATATGAACCTGATACACAGATTTTGGAGTCGCTCAAGCTTGTCGAATTGGTCTTGGGTGAGATCAAGATAGCTGGCGTCAGCATAGTCCAAGAGTGGAAGAAGAAGAGATTGTGCTATGGCAATTTTAGTGGTGATGGGAAGAAAATTCCGAAGGCGTCTCAAGGAGCCCGCCGAAGCGAACAGTTTACGACTGACCTCCTGCAGTTGTTTAGTCCAGGAAAGAGTTCTGTCGATATAAATCCCCAAGTTCTTCACAGTGTGAGTTATAGGAATTAAAGTGTTATTGAAAGAAACCTGGGGAAGTGTCGACCAATCAATCTTTGAGATGGTCCGTGAACTACCAACAACAATCAGTTGCGTCTTTACTGGATTGATCTTCAGCCCAAACTCAGTGCTCCATTCACCTATTCGTGCCAGGTCTGCATTAATAGCCTCAATCGCATCAGATAGCTCTCCGAGAGGGGCTTGGGTGTAAATTTGGAGATCATCAGCATACAGGTGGTAGAAAGAAGATAGTCGTTGAGTGATACCATTAATAAAAAGTGCGAAAAGTAAAGGAGATAACACGCCACCCTGCGGCACACCGGCAGAGGTGTCACACCAAGAAGAGAAAGATTCTTCTATGCAAACACGCTGCCGGCGGCCAAACAGGTAACTATGAAACCAGTCAATTACCGAAGGAGATATGTTAAAAGAGCACATAATTCCAAGCAAAATGTCGAAGTCAACCATATTAAAAGCATTGCTAAAGTCAAGCAGAGCGAGTGCCGTTAACTTCCCCATCTCCATACCTGACCTGATATCATCCGTAATATGAACGAGTGCTGAGGTAGTAGCTTTTATTGGTCGACACAAAAACTTTGCAGCAACAAGAGCACAAAGTCACGTAGATAAAATAGTAATAACATGATATTTATAAAAGAAAGAACAAGTAACTCCCTTCTGATAATAAATCAACAAATATATGCATATTGTATTCTACACACATGAAATATCTCTCTATCAATACTCAATACTAAATACTTTATTTGCATTCCACAATGTGTACTTAGGTGGTAAATTTAAAAAAGAGATTGTGATCATTATGGACCCTGTTGGGCACAGCAAAAAACAAATATATGTAGGAGAGAGGGAGTTTTAAATCAAACGTAGCTGGGATAATAAGCCTTTGTACATGAATTATTTAATAACTGTGTACTATGTCATGTTTGGTGTTCAATAAATAAATATATATGGAAAAAATCAATCCTTCAGAACATGACTGTGAGAGGCCCGCTCTGAAGGATTGTTTATTTCTTAATTTTTCTTCGTCCATCCCTAAATCAGGTTGTATGACGTGTATATCTTACCGCTCTATCAGCCAGGTTCCGTACTCTGCAGTGTAGGTAAGCAGGCTGGCCCACGGCGGCGGTGGCCTCTCTCTTCGTGCTGTTGTCGAAGTACGGAGTCCCGAGGGGCTCCCAGCCGCCGCCGCCCGCTGTCACACCTGCGGTAAATATCTCAATTACTACGTTTATCTTATTAGGTATTCGTTAAGTTTTATCTTAGAGGATAGTAAGGTGGCTGTTTTCTGACTAATATGTTTATTAGGAGTGTCATATTTATCTTTACAGTCTTATCGTTGGATATTTGTAACGTCTGACTCAAGCAATAATTCTCAACCTAGCAGTTGTTTAGCTAGTTGACTTCCATTCTAACTAGATGCAGCGGAAGCAGTTTTTTACATAGAGCCATTGCCTATCTGACCTCCACGATTCAGATGTAGGCTAACATAATACTCCCCTTGGTAACATGATTCTATTTGGCAAGTTTGGTTATCATACTTTCTAGCTGACCCTGAACAGCTAACTAGATCAGACAGCTGATTAGACACCGATCTACGAATGACAGATTCCTTCGGTAAGTTGTAGCCGTAGCAATCAATCATCAACAAGGCCACATGAAAAACTTAGAAGCGTAATTTGTACGGCAACAAAAAGAACCGCAACGCCATCTATCCTGTCAGCGACGAACTAACAACGAAATCCTGCTTTGCGCAAGCAAAGTTCTCCATGCGATTTGAACATGTAAAACAGTCCGAATATCAACTATCGGGCAGTTGCCCAACAACCAGACACAACAACCTTCTGGTACGAGGATCCTCCCGTTTCAGTGGAGGTATGCGGGACTTTACTCTCTGTACCGCATACCTCTATAACGTAATTAATGGTCACCCATCTTCGGACCGATCGATCTCAGGAAGCGTTAGTTAACCTTGAAGATCGACCCGTGTGACTGTTATTATTTAACCTCGAGCCGTTTTACTTATTCATTCACTCTTAGTAATATCTAGTATATCACCATCATCTTCCTGCCCTTATCCCATGTTACTTGGGGTCGGCGCAACACGTTTTTTTCTTCCATTCTTTCCCGTCATCACGCTATCACTAACTCCCTTTTCTTTCATTTCACTCCTAACACAATCCATCCATCTTTTCTTTGCCCTCCCTCTCCCTGTCCATCCATCCACATTTATATTCATAACTCTTTTAGTTACATGAATTTCATCCCTCCTCTTCACATTACCATACCAAGAAAAGCGATTCCCTTTCAACTTTTCCATCACTGGTGCCACTTTTGAACTACCTCTTATATTCTCATTCCTTTCTTTATCCATTCTCGTTACTCCACACATCCATTTCAACATTCTTATCTGCGCTACATGCAATCTTATCTCATCCGTCTTTTTCACAGCCCAACATTCTGATCCATACGTATATCAAAGTTACATTTATATCAAACAAGTCCCATTTAGGCACTAATGCTTGTGCACTAATGCGTGGATTTCATTCCACAAGACCGAAGCTCCATGCAAGATAGTACTTAAACAGATATTTTAAGTCATGTGCTTTAAAAGGCATATACAAAATGCGGTCGAGACTCGAGAACGAAAATGTCAACGCGGTGTTCTTAACTTTGGGATCTGCAGCGGGTGCAATATTCTACACACTGCGCTATCTCAACGAATATTATTTTGGATAAAATATAGCTGATCTTGGAAGACGGTATTGAGATTCGAATAATGAGCTGCCTTTTGCTGGAGAAAAGATAAGAACTCACTTCTAGTGCATTGAAGATGCTATTTTCAGTCTGTTTTGTAACAATTTTATTGGATTTGACCCTTTTTATTTAGGATACGATGCAGCATGTCGTTTCCTTCAAAGGTTTGTCTATCGGCTGTCAAGCAGGCATCTTATCATCCCCTTTGTAGCCATCTTTTATGACTTCTTACTTCTCATTTTCTTCATCCATCATTCATAATGATTTCTTTAAGACATCCACAGTCGATCATATCGTTCACCATCAGATAAGATATTTGTCAAACACGATACTCTAAAAACATTCTATCTAGTTTGTATTCATCACTCTTTATTAATTGTGTAGCCTTCTACACAGTCAGTTTGTCTGTATGGTACATGTTTATGAATCCACGCCAGCCGTTCAAATGAACTGGAGGAAATAGGTAACCTATTTCCCTAGAATGACGCAAATAACTTGTGGGGAGTGCGACTACAATTTACGCACTGCCAGGCACCTGTCCACAAATACAATAGTTAGGTAAGCCTAGTGGCATGCAGGTATACGTAGCTGTAAATCTGTATATATCTACAGATTAGACACAAGTTGTGAAGGTACTGGTATATACAATATTTCAATAAGACCAAAAGCACTTTTGAAAGTCAAGAAATACAAAATAAAATCACTTAAAAGAGCCGCATATTTTTGCTTTTTCAAATAAGTAACAAAATATTTCGTATCCAGTTTATACCACTGAACTTATTTTGTACGTAATAGTATGAATTATTCTACAGACGAATTTTCATAAGCTAAACTGTATAATTTTGTGAATTCAAATAGCATTCAACATAAAATTATGAATCATTTTATAAATTCGGGGCTGCCCGTAGATTCTAAAATATGCAATTTCATTTCCAATGAGTGTAAAAATGGAAACACAAAACAGACCCAATTTAGTTCCTTAGAATTTTTAATTGGTCATTTGATAAAACGAAAACCACTCGAGTTGGTAAGCTTTTAATTAGGACAGAGGGTCCTAAACATCTGATAAACTAACTGAAAGTTTGTCGCAAAGTTCCCCACTTGGGGTACATTCGACAGCAAAGTTCAATCCGTGTTCCACTTTTGGTCTTAGCTACAGTCGAAGGAGTTTAGAAGTTTATAAAATTATTAATAGTATGTCTTTTGCAGGAAAGAGTTTGAAAATATGCAAAAATATAAGACGGCTGCTACTTTTAGCTCAGCGAAATGATATTTCCTAAGAAAGAATATTGATTTCCTTGCAAAAGTTTGAGACGTGTTTGTATTTACCGAACTTGCTACGACTTCGTCGGTATAGGAATAGATATAACGTAAGTATTATATACCTACAACACGAACTTTTGCTGTTGTTCGTAATTTTGTTGGCACGTAAATCCTCCTTTTTAATCAAATTGGCGACTCGTGTTTTTTTAATTCTTTCCTTGCTTGAGGCAACTGAACCATTTTTCTTGGCTTTCTTTTTTGTAGGACTGGAACTGACTCAATAAAGTAGGTACATAACAATAAGGCTCACGTTACGCTGGAGCAGAGATGAGAAGAGTGGAGAAATATTAACCAATGGAATCTCAGTGACTGACGTGGAGTGGAGATTTTATGCAATTCTATTGGTTAATATTTCTCCGCTCCTGTTCTCTCCGCTCCAGTGAACAGTCAGCCTAAGTAGGTACCTACTAACTAACAAAGACTTGCTTGGTATATGTATGGTTATATATGGATTTAGTTAAGTTAAAAATAAGTTTTTGAAAGGATTGGGTCAATAAGGAGTTTACAACTTACATTTAAATACAAAAAAAGATCTTTACAGAATACCTATCATTTTTTTTTAAGGATGGGTAATTATAAAATGACTCCTTCGACTCTGGGCGAAGTGGAAGGGAGTGTCGGACTTTTACTGACTAAATCCATCCGTGTTCCTCCTAATGCCCTTTGTGTTCCAGGGCCGCGGTGACTCTTTCGAACAAATTCCGCAACCGCGGCAGAATACATACCTATATATTAAGGTCCCATGTTTTTGATAAAAACGTACAAGTAAAATATTTACCTTGTAATTCAAACAAGTTTGGCTGCATTGTTATACTTGTTGGAGTAAAAGCTTTTTGCTAGATCAACTGTATCTAAAGAAGAATGTATTGTCAACGCCAAAAATCGAAGTCGTGCAAAATTGTACGCGGTATTGGAGGTGGAATAACAATGCAACAGCATGTTTTGCAAAAGCAGACATTGCAACACAAAGAAATGTAACGGAAATTACTTGTTTGGATTTTGTATTCAAGAAGTAAGAAAGAGGTTTTAATGGGCAGCAATTCAGGCCTTTATCGTAGTAAATATTAGAAAATAGGTTGGTTGGTTGTTTATTACATTTCACGCTTAAATCGCCAAACCCTGGAGACGCTTAAAGGGTACTATGAAGTGAGCGCAGCACAGGGTAAAACCAGTACATACTTGGCCACACTCGTACCTACTTGACTGGCTTTATTGAATTCCGCATAAGTTCAACACATAAAACAGTGGATTTTATCCACTATTTTGTCTGAAGTGTGTAATTTCCCTGATAATACTGTAAAAATAATATTGTTGAGGTAACTGTTGTAAAAAAAACAAAAGCAATTATTTACATTTGTTTCTTTTCGGCCTGTAAAATCTTATTTACAAATTCGTATCACAGCTTCAGGCAGCTTAAAACTGCTAGTCATTGCCTAATTGAATAAAAACATTTCGAGTTCTCGTTTGGTAAGATCGATATTATGCTACTTTGTTAAGAATGAATGTGTTTGATTCAGAATAGGGCATCCTAATTTAATGTTTTACCTACCAAAAAGGTTTTAATACCTACTAATGCCCGTTATTTAACGGAAAACAAAGTGTTTCGTTTGGGTAAGTCTCCAGTTGACCCTTCGTTTCTCAGTAGGCCCGTAAACTTCAAAATCTACCATTTTTGACACCTGTCTGTAGTTTTCAGTGTCTGACAATATTGTTAGAAATCTGTTGCCTGAAATAAAAATTATATTTTTATATGATTATCGAATAAGTGTGTTGAAGAGCATCATTTGAAACACACGGAAATTTACCATTACAGTCTCTCGGCTCCATAAGGGCCTTGCCTTTGGCTGGGGCGTCTTTTCCGCTTCGGCTGCCATGACAAATCTTGCCTACTTGCATCAAAATGTATCTTTAGTAGCTGCCGCTCGCGGCTCCGCCCGCGTGAATGACGGATATTCTCCCAAGGGAAAAAACTCCCGGGATAAAGAGTCCTATGTGTTACTCCAGAGTATTATCTACCTCTGTGCCAAACTTCAAGATCCGTTCAGCCGTTCTGAAGTGATGGAGTAACAAACCATCCATCCGTCCAAACATACTTTCGCATTTATAATTTAGTATAGATGGGCGCTAAGAGACTGCTTACTATTTACGCATTTAGGTGATCCTTAGTATTAACGAAAACAGTCATAAAACCGATATGCTACGAGTAGATGGGTGGAGGTACCCACCCACCTTTGACGTAAGTGAATAACATCTTACATTACCAAAGTCAAGGTTATGGAAACATAATATACATCAAGTCTAGGTAATATTAATTTTATGCGATACTTTGGTCAATAAATTATACGTGCGAAGCTTTTTATGCGTCACGACACTCTTATTATTATCGGCACACCTGCTTAAACTCCTTCGTTAATGTTTTCATGAATATGGCATTTATGAAGCCTTTTCATATTATGGAAAAAAAATAAAGAGGAGATTATTCTGAAAGCGAAGTTATTTTTGTAAAACCACTTGTTTTGATTTTCATTTTAATGACATAATAATTTTATTGTGGTTTTGATGTTAACCTTTACTTGGTAGTTGTATTTATTTAAATGGGTTTAGATTACTGCCGAGGTTACACTTCATAACATTTTTAAACAACAATTATGAGAATGATTATATTTAAACTGCTTTCCTAATATAAACAACATTTATATCCCCTGATATACCAGGTTTCTGTTTGGTCTTCCGGTCAATTCTCTAAACATATCGAAGTTTAGGCTTGGGTGAAGTGATCACGAGGTGAGCTGTCAATCCCTATAATCAGTAGTCACGTGATCACGAAGTGAGCTGTTATTCCATATTGACACCGAAGTCTTCACGTAAACATGTTTACAGAATCGATCGACGGGAGTAGTCGTGCGATGTGGATAAGGCTTAGAGCAATTAGATGAAGGCTCTTGTTTTAACAAAAGATGTACAACAAGCTTGTTATTTTTACGATATCGTAAGCATATAAAGTAACGTTCTCCCAGTTTAGAATTGCGTCTTATCGTTACGCCTCTTCAATGTGTTTCTTCAGAGCTTTAAGAAAACATGTATGCTGTACAGAATTCACCAAAAACATAACGATTTGATCCAAACCCGCGTCCAGCCTCCATTAGTACGATCCCTTCCAACGATAAAATCGTGCTTTGTTTTCCGTCACGTCTCGTTATTTTTTATTCCTCCACTTTTTGAACATTAACCGGGGCATTCCGCAAATATTTCATTATGTAGTCGGCCTATTGAAAAAGAAATTTCTGTTGTAACTGAGATAAAAGGGTTTCGTTTGTTTGAATTTGAAACAAAATTGCGATTAGGTCATGACTGTTCTCTTTATTGTACATCTGAAGGCAAACAATGTGTTTTTATAACTGAATTATATAAGCCTTTTGTTGTATTAACGGTATCACATTACATTCGCAGCTGCGTACCGTCTAAAAATAAAAAGTCTAGAAACAAATGTTTGTTAAGCTTTTTACAGTTATTATTTGCGATGTTCTTCAGCGTAAAAATAGGCCTACTTTCTTATGTTTGTACCTTTCTTATGAGAATGAGAAGTGCCATGTCTGCGAGCAATAATATGTGGTCACCAGTCACATTGTCGTATTGGCCTTTTATAAAAAAGTATCGACAGTAAGTTAAAAGTTAAGTAGAATATAATTAGTTAATTACATAGCAATGTTAACATAGGCTCTTTAAAACCAAATTAAAGGTATTTGTCCTCAAGAAAAAAAGAAAAGAAATTTAAATTAAGGCAAGCGGTAGATAATTAAAGGCAACACAAAGAACAGGCCACTGCTTATTTTCCAAAGGATTTAATTAGAAGGAGGAATTGTAACCGATGATAACATCATAATGTGAAAACTTTAGTTTTCTATAGAGCGACGGAAAACATACGGTAGTTGCCCCGTGTAATAACTACGTAGATACAAACTCGTGTGGAATGCGCAAGCCCACATTTTTATTTCACTGCCGAAGCAATTAAGTGGCGTGTGGGTACCTATGGTGAATCACGCGACTGGGTAAAGGTTACGCTTGTTCAAGGCGTGTTTGTTTATAAGTAAACACCCTTGCATGTGATTTAAATGCCGCGTATGAGTGTCAAGTCTAATTTTAAGACGGACTTGAACCGTTGTTTTTACGTGCCAAATCTTTTACGGTTCAAGCAATACGGTTATAAAATGCCTGACGCGTGTAGGCAAGGCGTGCTCGAAATTTTACCTTTAAGAATATTGTTAAAATTGCCAACTATCTTCTATGTAATGTTTTCTTCTTCTATTTTTACTGTACAAAATAGTAGAGTAGAGTTAGTTGCAAGAAATCAGAGATGGTGCTAGGAAGGGAGATGGTGAGATTCGGTCAATGATATACAAAACTGTTTCGACTAGAGATTCTCAAGTGTCAAAATCAAACATATTGGGCTATAAATATATTAAATTCGTTCCAGCTGTTATAATGTTTGTCTACAGTTCTTAGGTCTACAGACAACCAATGTATCACAAATAAGCGATTTGATTGATTCATTCATTGACAACCTTACAAGTCATTTGATAGTGAAATGTTTATTCAAAAGTTAAACTAGCAATTTTAAGTTTACTCACCGAACAATATGAAAATACAGCTGAGCCTGGCCGCCCACATTGTGCCGACTGTCTGTTCACATCATGTGTCCACCGCTAAACACTGTCACTGACACAATCACTGCACTCGTTCAACCTTGACATTGTCTGTTCATAGTCTGCTCAGTCAAACTGAAGTTTGGCTCTTCTAGTCTGCGATGATCCACGATTTTTAGTACCTGTGCAGAAAAAAAACAACCTTTAAATATAAGAGGATTACATTCCCTGTCTTCTTATTTGGATTACCAAGTGTGACATGGCAACTAAAAGCATTGTGTTCAATCTAAAAGTACCCAATAAGAAAATCACTGTCTTTTCCAACACACAATGTTCTACCATTCGAATAAGATTTACATTACACAGAGGAACGTATTCCAACACCGTTTCAGTGTAAATAAATAAACATTTGCTCTGATTCTGTACAGAGTGGGTGACAATAAAAAGGTGAAGCGTGTTCTCAAATACTAGGCGTTGATTAAATATTTGTAAGACGTAGGTACAGACATCGCAGCATTGTATTGACCTATTAAGTGACCCATTTCCATTCAAACGGCCCTTGTCTAGCGGGTACCGTGTTACCCAGTTAATAGGTGGTGGCAGTCATAGGCAGCTGCTTCATGTAAAACAATAGTGCTCAACTGCATTTGGTTGGACAGAAAGGAAAGGAAACCAGGAATATTCATATAAGTATTCACAATATATGTACATTGTACAGGTAACCAAAAGCAACTTTTAAATACAAATAAAGTACTTGACTAATAAATTTTCGAAATTATGTACATAGGTACCTACGCGTATCAAATCAAAAGTATTTCTTTTGATTTTATACTCGATTATTTTGATTTTATATTGGGAATAAAAAAACATTCACATCGGTATTACAGGGAAATATGTACACTGGCAACATTGCCGCGTTGAATGGCAATAGAAAGATTGATTCCATCAAACAGTTCGTCAGTTAAGTTGCTCAAACCATTTACTTTGAAAAAAAAAAAAAAAAATGCAAAAACACGCTTTTGACAGTCACGTTTATATTACACTGCTATCAACAAAATTTGTTAAAGAAAGTGCTTTTGAACGCGAATAATTGATATGAAAAACAGGTGATCAATTTATTAACTGAACTTTAATATACACGTAAATAATTTTTATAATAATGAGTCTTCATTAATTTTCAATGTGAGTACCTTTAATTAGCTTGACTTGGATAAATTTAAAGGGTATTTTGAATACTGTTTTCACATTACGAGTTTTAAAACAAACTGATGAAAATGGTTAAATATAGCTGTGGCATTAATTGGAATTTATCAAATTATCTAATATACAACATACAACGTGGCAATGCCGCCAGTCTTTTGGGTACACTTCCAGTCGACAGCGATGCGGATGAATTGTTTGACGCCCTATTTTAGGGTTAATTTAGTTAGGAGTTTTTATTTTTATTTCTAGTGTATATAGTTAGTTAAGTATTTAACGAATAAATTTTATTATATATAACATATAGGTGTATACCTTTATGTATTCTATATTTAGCTTAACAATTTATGACAGACATATCGATACAGATTACTTGTTATTTATTTATTTTACAATTTATGCACACACAGAGAAAGTATCAGATATAACATTATAATTACTAGTACAAAAGTACTTGCGTCTGCAGAAAGTACCAACTCGAACTCCTACTAAAGGCATACATTTGCCTTATCGCCCTTTTAGATTTCCTACGCACGAGCTCTATATAGCATGTAATGTGCTTACAGTGCGGCAATTATTTATTTTAAACATAGTGCTACACCAGCACACTGCACTTCCTTTTGACCCTGTACCTTCGGACAAGAGAAGGAAGGACTTGGTTTGCATAAAGCCTCAAACTAGACATGCGTTTGCAAATCGTTTTTATGTATTCTTGGGACCTTTTCTATATAATAGGCTCAACAAGGTACTAAACTTTTATAGTGTAAGGTTTACAAAATGTAGCAAGATGTTGTCGGAATATTTAATGTTACTCAATTACACGGACACAGAACAACTTCTAGAAATATTGGCATGATGATATTTAATCCCCTCGTAAGTGTTTACTTTGGTATAATTACATAGGCTTAGTTTTAGTTATTAATGTACCATTAAGCTTTTTCTCGTAGTTGCTTAGAATAGATAATTTTTTTATTTTTTATTTATGTATTCATAGTTTAACTTTAAATTGTATTGTCCCAATGTAATTGGATCGTAGAGTGATGGCCTGAAACACAGGTTTAAAGTAACCTAGATCGGGCGGATCGCTATTTAACAATGCAATTCCGAACCACCGTTAATTGCATGTTTAATAAAAATATCTTAGTTTAGTTTATTTTTAGGCACTATTATTGTATGGAAAATATTATTACTGCTGACTAAATGTACATTTTTGTAGACGTTTTTATTTGAATAAATTATTATTATTATTATTATTATTAGTTGCCTATTCCAATTCATAATAAAATTTCCGTTGTTTGATTATTTTAATTTCGCGGTTAGTTACTAATTAATTAGGTACAATACACAAGCTCCAAGGAGACAGTTCAACGTCAACTTACTTCCATTTTCAACTCTTAGTCCGGTCAAGTTAGACATGCAAGGTCGCATAGTGCTGAAAATTTGTACGAATGTTCGGAACACTGAAACATCTCACACAATGAAATGTAAGAAGTCCCATCGATCCGAAATTTGCAAAAAAAAAAAAACAAAAATGGCTGAAAAACGCAAACAATTATAACATATTACAAAATGGGATTATATGGGGTATTATCATAAAAATTGGTCTATTATTAAAATTGTAGATCATGCCATAACATTGTCTTAACGCTTTTTCTCTTAAGTCACCGCTCCTGAGAAATAACGATTCAAAAAGTTGAAAAGTTATGTTCTTCATAGTGTTCATAAGTATGCCGCGTATTACGAGTGCATCACTGGAGCTGTTATATAAATAGTGAAAATATTTTCTTATAGGCCTGTATAACTTAAACATACAAAATAGTAAAATTATGAGAATATAATCTTGAAAGAAACCTAGTCCCTCACACAAACTTTTAACTTTTTGAATCGGTTTATCACAGAAACGGTAAATCATAGGAGAAAAAATGGAAACTGGAACTTAATACAATACGAATACGAATTATGATCTACAATTTTAGTCTGATCTTTTTTTTATGATAAAACTTATCGTTCGCATCGTATCGCAGAGGTTCGATTGTCAGTACCTGAACCATTGCTGTATGGTTCACTTACTGAGCAATCGAAACCAGTAATATGTATGTTTGGATTTTTACGTGTTTTTATGTGTGTGTGTTTTTGTTATTATTTTGTTGTTTGTTATGTTAAAGTTTAAACAATTGGATAAGGCAAAAAAAAGCGTTTACTTGTAAAGACGTTAAAACTTACAAAATACTTCCAGATATTGCAATCAGTGCGAAACCGGGCCGGCAGGTTGAGCAAGTCGGTCCCACACTAGATAGAGATACGACAAGGCGGGATTGCGGTTAGCTGTGGGTTGCGAGCGGCCCAAATGCATTCGTTGCAGCGGTTATATTAGTCCCCGGAAGAGGCTAACTTCCAACTAACTACATCTTCTACCTAACTGAAATTGTAGACAAACTAAACTTCATCACGCACTTGTGTAGAGTGGGTTATTTGTGAGAAGCTTTTAGGTACAATTTCACCAATGAGTCATCTATTTCAGTACTACATAGAAATGATGATTCTAAAATATCTGGAACTCAGTTCCTATGTGCTTCTTGATGTTCAAATTCATTGGTGAAATTCATCTGTAGTTTAGTTTTACGGGATCGGCTGTGTCACTGAACTAATCCGTATAAAATTGTAAGTTACAGCCGAGTTTTTGAAAAGGTGACCGAGTTGTGGGTGTTTAATATAACTTTCCTGATAATATAGACGTGTTGCTAAGGAGACTAAGACTTTCCCTACTTTTATTGACAAAATTTTCCATTTCTCTCATAATTGTCAACCACGGAGTTTTTACGTCAAGTAAATCCAATAAAATGGAACTAACTCCGCGGATTATTGTGCTTTGATCCCCGCGGTGACCACGCGCCGTAAACTTGAACGTCGTAACATAAAATTTAAACAATAAAAGTGGAATAATCCATAAAGTGAACTTTATTTCCACGTCAAGAGTATTTTATTTTGAGACAAGGTAGAATTATGTTTACAGACAACTTCGGAAGGTATTTTTAGTAGAATATTCGTTTGATAATACCGTCCATCAAACTCGACGATTAAAGTGAGCTTTAATTTATCCTAATCTCAAGAAATTATAGTATTAAGAAGGTAGTTATAAACGTAGAAAAGTAATCATCAAAGAGAATGATGAGGTCATGTTAATAATTAACGTAGAACGATGGAAATCAGATATCATGTGATGGGGCATTTGCGAAAGAATGAGACAAATGTCTTGGAAAAGGTTTTACTATGAATGTAGAAGACTATAGAGTATGCAAGCGATGGATGAATCTTCTATGATACGCATGGAAATCGGGTGACGATTTGTGACGATAGATAGACCTGTATCCGTATTTCCGGTTTTCAGCAAGGTATTTGAAAAAGTGATGCTGAATCAAATGCTCATTCATTTTAACATCAATAAAATCTTACACGATCAACAGTACGGTTTTACCAAAGGTCGTTGTACGACTGACGCTGGTGTCACGTTGTTAAAACACATATATACAGCGTGGGAAGAGGCGCAAGATGCCATAGGAATCTTTTGTGACCTCTCCAAGGCATTTGATTGCGTAAATCACGAAACCTTGGTCCTAAAACTAAAACATTACGGACTAGGTAATCTTGCTCTCAGTTTAGTGACGTCGTACTTAAATGACAGACAGCAGCAAGTTCAAATAAACGGTGTTAATTCAAGGGGTTTAAAAGTCAAAATGGGGGTACCACAAGGCTCAATATTGGGTCCTTCCCGCTTTTTAGTAAATATTAATGATTTACTCCATCTTTTAAAAAATCAACCAGAGATGGTGTTATTTGCTGACGATACGTCCTTAATTTTTAAGATAGATAGACGTTCTACAAGTCTTGACGACGTAAATAATGCGCTACAGCAGGTCCAAAATTGGTTCACTGCGAATAATTTAGTATTTAATGGGAAAAAAACTTTGACTTTGATGAGCAATTATAGTGAAAATATGTATGGAAGAAGAGATGTTTCACGGACTCAAAATTGATTGTGATAAGGGAATGTGAGTTATCGACGTAAGAATAGGACTTTATTATCATAAATGTAAATGACGAAATTGTGAGGATGGATGGATGATATTTCTCTCCCTTACACGCAAAAACAACTGAATGATTTGAACTCATAGAATACTTTTTATTCCAATCTGGGCAATCGGGCAGAAGCTAGTTATCCATCCTGTGTAAGCAATTTATGTACCTATTTTACCGCTCTCCTCGTTGTACCGTGTGTATCCTTTATGGTTGTTTTTTAATTTCCAAAATAAAAATGTAAGAATTCCACCAAGGAGTTTCACATTACTAGAATAAATAAGCTGAATGACCGAAGCTCCTTGGGAACGTTTTTGCTCAATACATTTGTCTCACTTTAATACTAAAGAGAAAATCAGACGAAAGTTGTAGTTCTAATTTTCACCACGCGCAGGTGGCGCCATTTGCAAATTCGCGCTATTTTCATTAGGAACGTCTCTCATCTAAAAACAAAAGGTTTTTTCATTACCTGCTGTACTGTTTTCTCGCAAATGTGTTACAAACTCGTGACTGATAAGCCTTCGACTTCGTCTCGGGCTTACATTCGTCTACTCCTTGTAAAAACCATTTTATCGCTCTAGTATCATAAATAACTATTATTCACACTTCTCTCAAACTACCCTTTGTTGGAAAGCATCGCGCGGTAACTGTCATTGTATATTTTTCCCACGACTCTTTGTATAGGATTTGTAAAATAAATGGATTATACTGAGCGTTAGGCAGATAACACAATAGGTGGCGAAGCTGCAGTGTCAATGTTGCGTAGAGCCCTGTGGCCATCATTTTATTTAAAATCTAATAGAATACGAACGCTTTTAAGGTTGTTTTTTATTGTCAAATAGCTTTTACCTGAGGAATAAAATGGCGATTTGCTAGCTTTTGTACTTATAGAAAATATATCAAGCAGCCATTTTATTCTTCAATTAAAATTTATTTTAGTTCACTGTACTTCAAGTATAAAAGGCAGTACAAAGGCGGACTTGGCCATTTTCTATCAGTCGACCAAAAAAAAAAATGACTTTTAAAAATTAGCCTTTAAGATGTTTCCTGGAATGTGATTTGTTTCTTTATACTCTAAGGAAAATAATTTATTTTTGCGTTTTTATTCCTTTATCCCCATTTGTTGCCCTGACTTTCCGTTAACGTAAGATTAGATTAGACCTTCCGAGAATACCTTTATTCAATCGTCATACTGCCTTGAGCCATTAACCTGAAAGGTCAAAAGACATTCTGTCGCTTGTGATTACCCTCATAGCCATACCTACCAGTTAGATTAATATTATTTATATTTTAGATTATATTGTCTGGTGTAGTGGATGAAGAACCATACCAATTACGACACTATTATCTACTACTTTAAACAGAACAATCGATCATCCGGTTATCGTGGTCCCTTTAGTACAAACAATTTAGTTATCTCAGTTAGTGGCGTAGTTAGTTAAGTGCCGAGTAAGACCTGCACGAGACATGAACACAGAATAAAAAAGGACAGAAGCTCAACAACACACGCACACACAAACACGCTTCACGTAGGTAAAGCAAGTGCAAGCACACGCGCGACTGTAATTTGTTCGTGATCGCTGCACGTGCATACGTGCATCTATGTGTGCGTGCGCCAGTTTTCGACCGTTGTGTGTAGCTAGCCTTCTCTACCTATATATTCAGTGGCATGATGTGGGTCAGCACCGAGATGTAGCAGCTTTAACTAGAGTTGTTCCTCGGAAAGGTTTACGACTAGTTGGAAATCCACTTTAAAGCCTAAACTCCTTACAAAATAATTGTGCACGAGGGCTTGTGTTGAAGATACGAAGTTCAGACGCTCTTTAGTAGTTGTAGTTATTGTGTTGGATACTGTTTGTTTTAAAGTACCTAGGTACGCACCGTGAAGGCAAGGCTCTAAGGTAAGCAGGGTTTTCATATTCCTAATTTAACTAAGTCCAGCAGGAATCTAAGTGTGTAACAGAAAGTTGTAAATCAGCGTCCGATTGTACCAGTACTTACACTGCTGACAAACTGTACAGCAGTTTGGCAGACGATATGTGTGTTTTTTTCATGTTACTTTCTTGAATTAATAAAAATAAAACTTTAGTTTCTTCATTTCAGAACATTTATCAAAGCAAAGAGATTGGGCTACAAGTTTGTATGGGTCCGTGGCGGTAAGATTTTTGTTAGAAAACATGATGGTGCAGACTATAAATATATCAGGGATATCGGCTCATTGATCAAATTACAATAAGCAATAAAATTGTGTAAGTTAAAGTATAAGATTTTTAAGGATTGAAATTCGATCAGTTAAACATTTATAACCAGAATGTAAGGGGTATTAGGACAAAGCTGAGTGACATATACCAAAAAGTTGCATGCTGTTCATTCGATATTATAATGTTTACTGAAACTTGGATACTGGATGACATCTTTGACTCAGAAATCATGGAAGGGCGTTGCGTTGTGTATAGGCAAGATAGATCTATTAATATTTTGATTAATACAACCGATGGCGGTGGCGTTCTTATCGCTTTTTCTACAAAACTTAAATCACAGAGATTGATCAAATTTGAAAGTTCTTGCGATGATCTCTTAGTCAAGCTATCACTTAAAGAGGGTAAGAAATCTAAAGTAATTTATATTTGTACTGTATACTTGCCGTCGACGATACAGCCCAGAGTACTGAAACACTTTGTTGATAGTACAAACAATGTCCTGGAACATGCCAATGAATTCTTGATTGACTTTAATATGAATACTATAAACTGGTTTGGGACGGATGGCTATGTGATGAGAGCTCCTCAAAATACTTGCTCAGGCTTAGAACAGACTCTCTGGGATTTTCTCTTGCTTAACAACTTAAGACAATGTAATTATTTGTGTAATCAAAATAACCGAATTCTTGATTTAGTCCTAACCAACTTGGATCTTGTAGTAAGTACACCAGTTGATGCTCTCATTTACCCGTTAATGTAAAAAGCCACGAAATTGTAATAATAGAACTAACTTAAACTATTTTAAGGCAGATTACATGGCAATCAATGCAGCACTGGAGCAGGTCGATTGGTCATTAGAGTGAGACTATTGATCAGATGGTAGATTATTTTTATAACACATTGAATGGGTTAACTAAACGCTACGTTCCACAAGTACCAATAAAAGATACTAAATATCCGTACTGGTTCTCTAGACAGCTCATAATAAGACTAAATGAAAAGAACCGCCTACGACTTCGAGTTAAAAAGTACAATAATCCTTTAGACATTATTGCATTAGGAAAATATGAGACCGTATGGCTACGACTTGTTATAATGCTCAGATTGCTGATATAAAGAAAAAAAATACTTCAAACCCAAAATACTTCTGGAGTTACCAAAAAATTAAGAGAAGCGGTAAGAGTAACTACCCCAGTTCCATGTCAGATGGTATAATCACCTTTGATAATATAAATGACAAATGTAACTATTTCGCATCACATTTCTCTAAGGTATATAGTAGTGATGGGAAAGGTGTACATGCGGGCGCTTGGTGACAAAGATAGCTGCATAAGCAATCGTATTATATAAACTGGAAGATTATATCCTTGATAAAAATGCTTTGCTAAATGCCGGTCCTGCTCCACAGCCTCAGCCGCTTGGTTCCACTAGTTAGGTTTTATATTTGGAAGAGATGCTCACCCTCTTTTATGTCTAATAATAATACTATTCCGCATAATCTTATATTATATTTGGAATAAACTTTTCTTTTTCTGTCTTTTCAGATTAATATTCATAGTTTTATATAATGTAGAAGCAATTTTTATTTCAATTTCTGTAAATGTGAGAACCATGGACCATTATGTTAATAGATAGTTTCCTTGTTGGACATGAAATAGCAGGGGCAGTTGAGGGTGTGTCATGCTCACTCCAATGTCTCGCTGATGGTGGCACGTGTATCGGATCATTCAGTTCCCTTCAAAATGGTTGATCTTAATGGTGCTGATGCACGCGTCATGTTCGTGAACGGGTGCCGTCAGTGGAGACTGGTCATCCCTTAGTTGCCACTGCCTCATTTTAATATTTCATACTATAAATTGTTTTTTTCTATGTTTACATTGTTCTGATATATAGAAGCAACAAGGTTTATGTAACCAGGATGTTTGTAAACATAAAATGATTTAAAACAGTGTCCGTGGAGTTTCTTGCACGTTCTTCTCCATAGAGATCTACGCTTTCGAACGTGCAAATAGCTTCATGTTTTTGACGGACTGACTTTGACAATTTAAAAGTACCTGATAATGGTTTATTTGAAATAAATGCTTTGACTTTGACTTTATGTAAGGCCAAATAACGATATCTCAGGATAAGATCCGCAAAGAATTAAAAAAATTAGACTTCTACAAAGGGGCTGGCCCTGATATTATACCTGCTGTGCTTTTAAATACGCTGTCAGAGGTGCTATCGCTGCCATTAAGTATTATATTTAATCACTGTGTGCTTCGGGGACTTTTTCCGACCATCTGGAAAGAAACCAAAATTATACCTATTTTCAAAAACGGGGGAATCAGGCAGATGTGAGCAATTACTGGCACATCGCTATTCTTTTCGTACTTGCTAGGTATTTGATACCGACATATGCTCTGTGCTAGCTAGTCATTTATCACAGCTAATAATAGACAGCCAATATGGATTTATGAAGGGGAAATCGACAGCACCAATTTGGTGACCTATGTTGAAAGCATTGTTGAGGCTGTTGATGCGCGTTCGCAGATTGATGCAGTCTACACCGACTTTAGCAAGGCTTTTGACACGGCAGACTATGACATACTCGTCAAGAAGCTTAAAATGTATGGCATTCCGGACACTCTCTTAAGTTGGTTCCAATCATATTTGTCTGGACGGATGCTCAGGGTTTTAGGAAGTGGCTGCTCTTCAGATTCGTACATTGTAACGTCGGGAATCCCTCAGGGATCACACTTGGGTCCGCCGATGTTCACTCTTTTCGTAAACGATATTTACAAATGCTTCCCGAACTCGAATATATTCCTATTCGCTGATGACCTCAAATCCACAAAGTCTATAAGAAGTCCTGCGGATTCGGTACTATTCCAAAGCGACTTGGACCGGCTGACTAAAACAAGAAAATGTAAAAAAGCCACCATACCAAATTCACAAAAAAAAAAAATCATGCAGTCAGCTTACAAATTGAATGGTGAGCGGCTTGAGGAAGTCGAAACTATACGTGACCTAGGCGTTCAGTTCGATAAAAAGCTTAGGTTTGTCGAACATATTAATAAAGCGATATTAAAAACATCAAAATTGCTTGGCTTTGTTATCGGAGAGTGTAAAAACTTCAAAAAACCCAACACTAAAATTATTATGTACAACTCGCTAGTTAGAAGTCATCTCGATTATTACAGTGTGGTCTGGTCACCTCAGTATAAGGTCCCAGCAAGCGCATTGAACGGCTGCCAAAACGGAACTTATGGCATCTTACCTATTCCAATAATATGGGTAATAAGCTCAACTCGTACCAAGAGAGACCAAATTATTTTCTGAACTGTCCCGATCTGCTCAGCTTTTTCCATGTGCCACGTAATCTGCCAAGAAGTTCTAATTGGAGACTTTTCTGCATGCCAAGATGTCATACCAACTTGAGGCAATACTGTCCACTATCTAGAATGTACGCTGCATACAAAGAGCACGAAGCGGACATTGACCTCTTTTACTCATCGGTACCAGCTTTAAAAAAAGCCGCGCTTGCTAATTAATTAGTAATTGTTACCTCGAGTCTAATATCTAATATAAATTATTTACCTAACCTTATATCAAAAATTAAATCTAATTTAATTTATTGTAATCATAATCCAATATAATGTATTGTATTTAAATTGAATTATTTATTTCTTATTTAATTTAATCTGTGTTATCTAATAATTATAATTTTCGATTTTTCAATCTATGTTTGAATAATTTTAATTAATTAATTAAAATTATGTTATTATCTGCGCATAGTGCTTCTCTGTAAGTGATGAGGCGCTTAGTCTTAAGTTTGCAATATATAAATTATAAAGCTACAGTGTACTCATTGTTGAGAAGCCTTATAATAAATAAATAAATAAATTTCAGCAACCTGACATTTTACTCAGTCTCAGTTTTTCTGACATAAACGTTTGTCTTTGTGAATTAAAAGTATTTTATTTTTTATTGTAAATGCAATTTATGTGGTTAACAAAACGACACATTGTCAGGAAATACATTCGATTTGCTCCAGAATTAACATACTGCCTGCTCGCATGCCGAAAATTCATCGTCTAAACGAGCCCCAAAAAGTAAATTATGCCTTACCTACAAAATAAAATGGTAACATAACAAGTAGATACACATGTTTTTCATAAATTGGCCTTATTTGTGTCGTGTTTGCCAAGTTTTGTCCATAAATAACATAAAGAAAGAGCTAGAAATCTGATATTTATCCTGAATCAATACCGTTATACGCGCAACATGTAGACATATGTTTAGTAATAAATATTACGAGTACAGTTAACAAAAAAGAAAAGTAAACAGACAGCTTACTAAAACTCTTTTTAAACCATGTTGCGTGTGGTCGGTACTTAAATCTTTGACAATGTTGATCGAAAAAAAATGTACTTACATACAATTTGACTTTCTTTGTGAATGAGTCGGAAGATTTTAACTTGACTGAAAACTCTCTTGTAGACAATGCCTATAGGGCTGAAGAGAAGTGACCATGTTGAATATGGGAGTATTTTATCTCCCAAGTACATATTTGCCGATTGTCAAGCGTTTATCGAGTGGATCTAAATCGGTTTTCAGGTACTAACGATTTGGACCAATCCGGTTCAAATGTCCGCCCTCAATAATTCCTTTGCCACGCAGATGTCCGGAGCATTCGATTTATTAAGTCAAAGGAGGCTGCAAAACAAGCCGGGTGTCTAAGGAGTAATTGTATTCCTTTTGTTTCTGTAGTTTTCGTGTGCAATGGAATAGACAATGCAATAACTGGCAGTAACTGGCTGTTTATAAAGGACTCCATTAATATATCCTCCATTGATACCATCTTATAAGTCTTGCAAATTATATAAGTTGTTCATGAACGTTTTTCGGCCAATTTAAACCAAAAATCACTTAAATAAATAAAAGGAGTCGTGCATATTCGCACAATCAACAAAAATATTATTATTTTTTAGTATTATTTATATTTACGGCCTAAAAAACCAACCAAGTGCGAGTCGGACTCGTTTGCAAAGGGTTCCAACGAATAATATTTTGAAACCCGTTACTTTTAAAATATAGACTTCTCATAGGTTGTCCTGCAATTTATAGGTAAAGACAGACCTGTACTTTAAAAAAAATAGGTTCAGTACTTTCGGATATAAGGGGGGGGGGGGCGGTAAAATTTCACCTATTTTCTTTAATACCGTCGTAATGGAATATTTAAAAATAATCAAAGAAATATATTTTTGAGATCCTTACAATGAGTTCTTTGATTTGATATGTCACACGGTATAGTTGGAAAAACTAAAAAGTAACCCTATTTTCAAAATTTATTGATTTTCGTTACGTATCCGTGTTTGAGCTCATAGGTTATATGTGTACCAAATTTTAACTGAATCAGTCTAGTAGATTCGAATGTAATAGACGGCCAGACAGACAGACAGACCGACAAACAGTCAATTGAGTGATCCTATTAGGGTTCCGTTTTTCCAAGCAGAGGTTCGGAACCCTTAAAACTAAATATTATTTAACAGTTTAAACACTGATTAGAACCTTATCGTTGATTGGTAGAGAATGCCTAGGCCCTTAGGCTTTCTCTGCCAATAAACTTTTACGTTTCCGCTACTCAAATTTTAATTGAGATTTTGCTAATTAATATGCGAATCACGAGGTTAAATTTTTATTATAAAAGAGGTATTAGTGATTTTTGTACAAGTGGGCCGTAATTTGTAGGTAACCAGAACAAAAACTTATAAACTAGCGGTAGATGCAACCCATCTGAATTCTCTTAATATACCTATCAACTAATTGACATAATTTTATAATCATAATTTTATTTGCTTAAACTATTTAAATCTACTAAACCTAAGTATGTACATCTGCAAAAACAAAGTACACTCAGGCGTCAAAGTATTCCTCCGCATCGCCAGCCAGGAACGTGCCCAGAAGCACACCAGAGGCCTTTTTTATTAATTTTTTTTAAAGATGGGAAATCATCAAATGACTTCTTCCGCTCTGGGTGGAGCGGAAGGGCGTGTCAGACTCTTACTGACTAAAACCCATCCGTGTTCCTTCTAAAGCCCTTTGCTTTTCAGGGCCGCGGTGACTCTTTCGAACAAATTCCGCAACCCTGGCAGTTCCGCAACCCTGGCAGACCAGAGGCCTACCCACCTTCCACGGCTATCAACTTAATCATGAAACGCATCGAATGCAGCATCAGCACAAACAGAATAATCTCTAAAGCCTAATTGCGATGGGTTCCTCCTTTGTTAAGAATTGGATTACTACGACCCAGCACTAGAAAATTAAATTCACATATTCTTACGATGGAATTAGTCTATCTCGCTATACGAATGAAAATGTTTCCAGTTCTACAAATAGACTGTAATAAGATTTCTGAGATATTTACAGAAGTCTGGCTGGAAGGCAAACCTTACAATCTAATTACCGTTTTTTACATGGAAATATCAAATAATTATTACAGAGTTTCTGTTAAAGAGTATACATTTCTACTTTAACGATGATGTGATGACTTATTAAAGGGTTTAGAGCAAGAGAAAGTGGTAATGTTTGTTCTGCTGTGTATTTTATATATAGGTACAAACCACCTGCTTTATAATTTCGTCGCTTTCTACAAATTTTCAATTGGGCAGCTGGCTCCGTAATAAGCGGTCGAGGGACAGTGGTACGTTGAACATACATAATACGTTCGTACATTAGGTACCTCGCTCCCTCCTCGCGTCATTCATTTACAAATCTCACTGGAACTGAACACTATTTGAAATAGCTACCTGGTTTAGAGTTTAAACAATCTCACCCGTTTTCCGTTCTATTTTCAGTTTTTATTCACGTGGCCTCTCAGGACGACGTAATTTACAAAGTACTTACTTTAAAAGCTTATATACTGTTCGTGGGTTAAATATATTTGAAGACTTAGGGACTGTGGGTGTAGTTATTCTATGAAAGGTATGTTGTTTTACCAGAACTGATCACAATTTAAAATAGAACTTACCTAATTGATCTGATATGGTTAAACCAAATTGAATAATTTTAAAGAAGTCCAAAAATTAAATGTAGAACCGTCATTGAAAGAAATAACTTTACTCGGTTAAAGGTTGTTTCATTATTGCCTTAAGCGATGGTCTTGAGACAATCACCATATTAGGTAAAGACACGAATATACAACAATAATGTTGCTATTTTCCTGGTACAATGCTTTTAGGCACCGCCAAAGTAAAGTGGCGATAAAAGGACACTCCGTAGTCATACCACAAAGCGACGAAGTAAAATAAAGTAATAGCCTGGAAATGTCGTCATCATAACTTGCTGTCAATCTCATTTCTTTTGTTTTTTTTCTGACGAGTTGTACCTAAGTTTTAGGTCTCAAATCGTTAGATAAAAATAGGTGTAGAGCCCTCCTTTGTTATTATTTATCTTCTCCTTTCCTACACTTATTTAAAGACATCATACCTTTGTCAAAAAAGGTAAAATCGCGTGGGTTTTGTGGGTATGGAGTTTAAAACAAACGAACGTCTTTATGAACGATCACAAATCGACCAAACAAATTAAATAATGGGAAAGAAGTCCCACAAAACGTTACTCTTGAAGTTTTATCACAATTCTTCAAATTAATATCGTTCTTCCTAGATCAATTTGACTTTCTTTTGGCGGTGGTGTACTTGGTGTTATGTTAAGTTGACATTGTCAGATTCGTTCTAAATTCAACTATGTATCTCTTCGTTCCAAGATAAAAATTTTAGACGCGCCTACAAATATTATAAAATGTTATAATGCTTGTATAAATGTTATTAAAAATAAGCTTACGGAGTTTTGATTCGATTGCGATTGTTCTCGCACTTATAGAAAGCTACACTATGGCTGAGTGCCATAGGATTTTTATTCCGAAAAAACGTTTCCATGGGAGCGAAGATGTAGTTATTAATAAAAAGCCGATTTTCGTATACTGAGAAATAGTAAAGGCTTTTAAAGGCTACCAAATATTTAGTTGCAATTTTTACCCCAATATCCATTTTTATACCTATCAATCAATCAATCAATTATTTATTTGCACAAACATGAGTACCTTTTTTTTTTTTTTTTTTTTTTAAGGATGGGAAATCATCAAAAGGGCGTGTCAGACTCTTACTGACTAAAACCCATCCGTGTTCCTTCTAAAGCCCTTTGCGTTTCAGGGCCGCGGTGACTCTTTCGAACAAATTCCGCAACCCTGGCAGGCTCTGGCCCTAGCGGGCCCCGTCCTCTTTGCTGACATCTCTTTGAGGCGCGCGTGAAACACAACGCGCCATCGACCCGGGCCTGGTGGTGATCGGACAGCGAGCCACCCAACGCTCGCCGTCCGCAGGCCCGCGCCTACGGTGGCCGGGGATCGCCCTGCGACTCCCGACGCCCGGGGCGTCTTCTCCTGTAGCGGCGGTTGGGACGAAGGCCTTGCCTTTCCCTCGCGCGGCCCGCCTCCTCCTTCGCTAGCATTACTACTTCGCAGAAGGAGGTGACCGCTTCCCAAGCCTCCTCGCTCCGGACCATGGATTCAACCAGGGCCGGACGCGAGAGGTTGCCGCCGCCGATCGCCTCGACGAGGACACGGCGGTGCTCAGCCCAAGCAGGGCAGACCTCCACCGTATGCTCCACCGTGTCCTCCGGGCGATCCTCACAGTGCTGACACCCGGGCGTGTCCCTACAATATTGTAATAAAACTTGCTAGATTATAAAATCTTCATTTATTGTGAACAGATAATTTAACATACATAATCTCAACCAAATATGATAATAAGAATGTATTCGTGTCATATCAGGATGAACGAGTTTACAATCTTACACGATTTATTATAAACGTACAGTGGTTCAATAACCTGGAGGCATATATGTATATATCTCAAATGATCAAATAGTGCATAAATATGCCTATACATATAATTTATAACATAAATTATTGTGTTATATATAACATAACAATGTAACATTAAATGTACCTGTGAACATGTTATTTCATTTATAGAACTCAATTTATGTTCACCAAATATCAGTTTCCTTTCATGATGGCAAATTAATGAGAGTGATTGAATATCGAAGCTGGAAAGTACGTTTTTTTTTACTAAGGTAACATAGAGCAATGAGATACTACTCACGGCTAGCACTGCAGGGTTTTTGAATGTTTTTTTTTTAATTTCATAAAACCTAAAGAAAAGACTATCTTATGACGGTCGATTCTGTAAACATGTCGAAGTGAAGGCTTGGATCAATCCATATAATCAAGATGGTCACGTGATCACGTGACATCTTGATTATATGGATTGACCACTTCACCCTAGCCATATCACTTCGACATGATTACAGAATTGGCCGGCTGTACAAACGACGGTTTACGTGACAAGGATAGAAAACGCGAGTAACTTTTTCCACCAATTCTTTATTTTGCACAATACGTGTTATTATTGATGACAATATTTATTTAAAATTTATGTACAATAGTGGTAATAAATACATTTTTGATACCAGGTCAAATACCCTATTCCGACTATGGTTATGATAGACAGTAATTTGCGAAATCACGCGCTCACAGATATAAATTCGAAATAATTTAAAATTAAAAAAATATATGAATATTTTACTGGTTTCACCCTATTCTTTCTCACTTCACACACACACGCACACACACACGCTCGGACCCTACATTTATTCACCTCACCACACAGTTAAATGTTTTTCATTTTGTGTTTTCTTTATATAGATCATACTCTGTATTCTTTTAGACCATTTGCTGATTGTTGTAACGTCCTGATTTATGATATTATGGCTTTGTCTAGTTTGTTTCGGAGAATCACTGACTCCTAAGACACAGGCACATACACCTAGTTTAGGAGTCAGGAAATTAAAATTATTGTAACCTAGTTATAAGCCTTATGTGCTCTTAGTTCTTAGTTCTTGTACTGTTATGGCTTTTGGTTAAATAATGAACTAATTACCTACAGTAAAAAAAACCTTATTGGTGATGATCATGAGATGTGATAGTATTAACAAATTTAAAGCAAAACGACCCTGTTTAGCACCAACACCCCAAAAAAGAGGAGATAGACCACAATTATATTATTTATAGTAGGCGCCAGATAAATGTGGAATAAAGTACATTGACCTTTCCCTAATAACTGTTCATAGGTACCTGAACAATTAAATATGAATCGTTTTTCATTATTAGACAATGTTAAGGATCACGAGAGATGATGATTCGGGACAGCTTTGTGTCATTAATTCCGTTTTTCAAATTAAAAATGTCAATAATTGTAGGTGGGTCAATGACCGTTATCCCACGATTATCTGGCGCCTACTATAGATGTTAGCACTATGTATGTATCTCATTTTAAGCGAACTGTTATTGTAGTTCATACGAGAAATATAATTCTTTAAATCTAATCGCTGCTGGTGCGGCGTTCCTAGCTCTATCGTAAGTACATAAGATAATTCATGTTGGTAATAATTAAGGTACTTTGTCGAACTAATATACCAAGGGGCTTGTCGGTAAATGGCTTCCTTATGGAACTTGTGTGTTTTGGTTAGCAACCATTAGGTATTGGTTAGAAATAGAAACTGTCAGTAGATACTACGAGTATTAAGGTAAGCCCAGTTTTCCCGCTAATCTAACTTTTATTTGTTTAAACTTCATGTACAGTAGTGGGGCATTCGCTACCAATCAACCTTTAGGTTAATAAGACTCACGCACACTTGTCTACAGATAGAACAATATTCCTGAAAACGCGCTATTGCATTGTCGCGTCGTGCATGTCTGTGGCAGCCCTAAAAGCGATTGACTTTATTCCCGTCAATCAAATTAGCCTATATTCGTAGTTGGCTAGTAGATAGTTAGTTATCAGACACCACCAAATTCTAGAATTCATAAATTTTAATAAAAACAAATGTTTTCCAAACCAGTGTTAACGGAATGCTGTATTCATTTGTTACCGTTGCACAGAAAATTGGCTAACGCAATTTATATGAAAGGTGACTTTAATAGGGATAGAATACGTATTTCCTTACTTATTGGTGTTTTGAAGGAACACCTCTAAACAACGTGTAACCCATAAATCGCGAAAAAAATAATTAATTAGAGGCAGTTGTTTTTTTTCGCGATTTCAGTGTTGGTCCCATACTGAAAGTTATTCATTATGATGAGTACAATGACCCCTTAAGAGGTATTGCGTTGATTCTGTTACACGTCGTATTAGAAGGTATGTCAAATCTATCCTACTCATAATATTCATAAATGTGAAAATTTGTATACTGGCAGCCTAATTTAAAAAAAAGTCGTACAATGTGTTTAGTTGAAATACTGATTATATTTGAATATTACTTAGAATTGAAACCCAAACGTTGATTGGCAGGGAATTGCATTGGGGCCAAGGGGCCAAGGCATTGTCTACCAATCAACTTATAGATCCTTAATTTTAATTTTTTAAAGACAATTTGTTTTAAGAATCTGTTAATCAGTATTTTAATTAATCATTTAACAATTATTGTTGTGTTATTTTATTTTATAAATAAGGCTGTATGATGTTTGTTATTCAAAAACGCGTCAATGACTAAAGGATTTGGATGAAACTGGTCCAGGGATGGTTTAATGAGGGCCTGGATGGTAAAGACAAAGGATCATTTTAGGCCCCTTCGTAGTTCGTTTAGAGCAGACGGTCTCACACAAAAGCAAATAAAAATCAAATCATTCATTTCTTTGCAAATATAGACACAGATATTCACTGCGAAGTCATTTGAAATTGTTACTATTTTTTCTGTGAAAGCACTACAATGAAATATCATTAGTGATGTGTCTTGTAAATATTTTAGCGAAAAACTAACTTACTGAAGCGTTTTTTCCCAACTTCTTTTCGTATTTTTTTTTCTATAAAGGCAAAAACCTTCAAAGCATTGTCAATGTTATAAAAATTTGAATTTAATTTATGTTAATGTTGTATACAACATTAAAAAAAGTTAAATATAGCAAACGAATGCTCCTGAGGATGGATGGAAAGGATGAATCTGTTCTGACATTCAACATCCGTTCTGGGCGTTCAGGGTCCTCCCGTACGGCTGTTATTATAATTTTATTTGTTTAGTTCGCATAGCTTTAATTTTTCACAAAGCTTCGTACTCAGTTTGCGGTCTGCACACAAGCATGACAAATTACCTGAGTCTCCTGATCTGCAACCGGGTTTAGAGTGAACCTATTATCGTTATCCTTGGACTAATTGTACCTTTCTGTAAAACCTTGACCTAGGCAATGTCTCAATGTCTGCAATATACCTAACTAAACCAAATATGCACAAGGATTTTTCCCGTCTTTAAATTCGATTGACACTGGCATCACGAGTCAATCAATAGTCGTAGCCCCGTTCCTCCCGGGGCCATCACAGTTATTTCAACGTCCCATCTGGCTAGTAGGTAAAAAGGACAGTTAAGTTAACGGAATGAATTGAACAGTATCTATTATGGGAGACTATAAAACATTGGCCTAACTGTTACGACCAAACAAGGATCGTATCCTAGTTGTCTGTAATGCGAGTTTATTTTGCAGTGTGAGCTAAATGGAATTTTAACTGTTTGTACATTGAGCTACAATTTGTTTGTGACATTTTTATTCTTAAAGCCTATATTCCAATAGTCAGATAACCTTTGCCTTTTTTTTTAAGGATGGGAAATCATCAAATGACTACTTCCGCTCTGGGTGGAGCGGAAGGGCGTGACAGACTCTTACTGACTAAAACCCATCCGTGTTGCTTCTAAAGCCCTTTGCGTTCCAGGGCCGCGGTGACTCTTTCGAACAAATTCCGCCACCCTGGCAGGCTCTGGCCCTAGCGGGCCCCGTCTTCTATGCTGACATCTCTTTGAGGCAGATAACCTTTGCCTGAGGACGAAAAATGACGGTTTGACAGATTTTCTATAGAAAATATGTTAGACAGCCAAATTTATTCATCAGTTAAAAAATATCTGACTATAAAAAACCAACCTTCACACCGGTTTGGTACTTATCATGTGGTTTTGTAAGATGTAGGTTTATTTCAAGTTGGGCACGCCACAATTGCGGCGATAAGACCCCTCTTTGAGGAGTGGCTGGAGAGGCGCTACGGCGTCCTCACCTTCCGCCTGACGCAGGTGCTCACCGGACACGGCTGTTTCGGGAGGTACCTGTTTCGGATAAAGCGGGAGGACACGCCCGGGTGTCAGCACTGTGAGGATCGCCCGGAGGATACGGTGGAGCATACGGTGGAGATCTGCCCTGCTTGGGCTGAGCACCGCCGTGTCCTCGTCGAGGCGATCGGCGGCGGCAACCTCTCGCGTCCGGCCCTGGTTGAATCCATGGTCCGGAGCGAGGAGGCTTGGGAAGCGGTCACCTCCTTCTGCGAAGCAGTAATGCTAGCGAAGGAGGAGGCGGACCGCGCGAGGGAAAGGCAAGGCCTTCGTCCCAACCGCCGCAACAGGAGAAGACGCCCCGGGCGTCGGGAGTCGCAGGGCGATCCCCGGCCACCGTAGGCGCGGGCCTGCGGACGGCGAGCATTGGGTGGCTCGCTGTCCGATCACCACCAGGCCCGGGTCGATGGCGCGTTGTGTTTCACGCGCGCCTCAAAGAGATGTCAGCATAGAGGACGGGACCCGCTAGGGCCAGAGCCTGCCAGGGTTGCGGAATTTGTTCGAAAGAGTCACCGCGGCCCTGGAAAGCAAAGGGCTTTCGAAGGAACACGGATGGGTTTTAGTCAGTAAGAGTCTGACACGCCCTTCCGCTCCACCCAGAGCGGAAGAAGTCATTTGATGATTTCCCATCGTTAAAAAAAAAAAAAAAAAAAAAAAAAAAAAAAAAAAAAAAAAAAAAAAAAAAAAAAAAAAAAAGGTTTATTTCAAGTAGATATAGGTACAAAATAAACATGTATACAACTATAAAAAATGGTACACCTTTCCATTACTTCTATTATTTAAGTTATGTTTTTATATAGTAGAGGCCTGTAACATGGAACTGGTGAGCTGTAGCCATCAACCGAGCACACATCTGGGAATTCAGGTGTTTCTACTAATATTATAAACGCGAAAGTTTGTAAGTATGGATGGATGGATGGATGTTTGTTACTCTTTCACGCAAAAACTACTGAATGGATTTTGATGAAATTTTTGGAATAACACATAGGTTACTTTTTATCCCGGGAATATGTTTCCTTGGAATAATTTTCAACAATCACGCGGGCGGAGCCGCGGGCGGCAACTAGTATGTATTATAACTATTTATGTAAAAAATGTTTTCTGGAGTGTGTAAGCCAGAAGCTATTTCTCCTCCGCTAAACACTGCGTTACGTCTGGAGTTGCTTTAAGTTCTATTTTTTTCCGTGAAATAAATATTCCACAGTAATCTAGTTAAAATTCAACAGGAGATGTTGGGCTTATCGTAAGCAAAGTGGAGGCCAGGCTAAAAATACTTTCTTAAATTGAGAAGCCATTTCTAAAAATGCGTAATTTACGGTTTTTAAATAGATTTTGTACGAATTTCCGTTTTTCTGGGATAAAAGCAGCCTAGCCGTAAACTATCTAAAAAGTTAAGTCGATGCTCTTTTCTCCTTCGCTGTTTGAATGAAGAACAACGTACAGACACACTTTGCATTTATCATTTAACAGTGCAAAGCCAGTGCATCTTACAAACAGAAACCATCCTACTAATTATGCGACCACTAAAAATCAGCTCCGTGTTGTGGACCCCCCACGGCACAGCATTATGCTGAGTGGAAGCCTTTTTGCTACAACCACGACATACATCTGCTTTGTAAATACTCACATTTGTTATTTTTATTCTAATTTAGTTTTTAACTTGTTTTTACTAACACAATTTAAAAACTACTAATACTATTGTTTAGGGTTAAAGCAAAATCCACTAATAGCTACATTATATTAATGTCGTTTTGTGGCAATTAAATACTTTTCTTTCTTTCTTTCTCGTTTATTGCTCTGTCTGTTAGTGAAATCCGTATCAAAATTCGTTTCAACAGACAGAGCAGACATTGACTTTCATTTTATATTGTTTATATAGTCACTGAGCGATAAAAACATAATTAAATAGTGTTTAAAATATACCCCCGTTATATTTCGATATTCAACGTAGGTACGGTCTAAATGTAGGTAATCACTTCGAAATATATTGCAGAAGCACTTTAAATCATGCACAACCAAATTAATCATCAATCTTAATAAATGGTACTATTTCCTCATATTCTATTATTAGCACCTTTTATGTATATAGGTACTTAACTAGGTTTATAGTTTTCATTATTCATGAATATTGTATTTGAGCCTTCAATTTTATTTAGGCAAACACTCAAAGTCTTCAGAAATAAGCGACCCTTTTTAAATAAAGTATTTTTTTACATTTTTATTGAGAGGCCTCCACCACTCTGACTTTATATTAAATGTTTTGTTACCTATCCTTTCACAGAATAAAAATAAATCTTATAAATACATTCTTGATATACCTGAAAGAACATTAAATCAACTCGAATATAACTTAGCTGTCAATAGCGAGTTGATCAAGTCTCAGGCCATGGCATGCTAGGGCAGACCCCAGAGGTCTAATTGTGTGAATGGAGAAAAAACAAAACTTGTAATTTATAAATCAAAAAAATAATAAAAATGTGACTATAATAATGTGGTAATCCATTGAAAGCCAGAAGTCTTCGTATAAGGACGCAGAGGAAACGCTGGCGTTACCACTTAAAGGCGATTACGAGAGATTGACTGGAAAAAGCTACAGACCGGGAAAAATGGAAGGCAATGTAGACTCCTGAGCGGGTCCTAAAATATAAAAAAAAAACGATTGAGTGACCGGAGAAAGTCAGCGAACATAGAAATAAGGGTTCAAAGAAGTTGGAAGTCATGGGCTCATTGCCTAGCATTGGTAGGTCTGAAGCAACCTCACAGTAACCAGTACGTCTATGTACCTGAACTTTGGTATTTATCATAAACTACCTTTTGCCCGCGACTTCAGACGCGTATATCCCATTTTACCGTAACCGTATAGCCTATAGCATGAATGTGACTACCATATACAAAAAAAAAACACATCCGACTGGTAGTTCCAGAGATTAGCGTGTTTATTATATTATAGTATAAATTATTATTATATTAGTATAAATAGGTTTAATAGAGTTTAAAGTACGTAGCAGAAAATACGGTTAATAACATATGATTCGGTGATAGCATGGTCAAGCTAGGTATGCGCTGTGCGGCTAGCCACATTAAGTTCTGCCGGACACTATATTCAGCACAGCGCTACAGGAGAGCAGTGAACACAATGGACCAGGCTCATAGAGCCTGTTTTATGCGGTTGTTTCCGTTGCATATATGCGCCATCGCATTATGCGGACTGTGACTAAACGTTTTACATGCATCGTAATCGAATTATTATCATACATTTATAAACATAATATCTACAGTGAAGCACTTTGAAATCCGTCTGTTTCTTCATAGACGTTCATTCCAGCAATTTTAGGAAATACATTTATTTATTTATACTTAGCTAGCTTCTGCTAGCGGCTTCGTCCGCGTGAATTTGGGAAATTATCCCAAGGGAACATACTCCCAGGATAAAAAGTCCATGTGCTATTCTATACTATAATCTATATTTGTGCTAAATTTCATCCAGATCCGTTCAGCTGTACTGACGTGATTAAAAAGCAAACATCCATCCATCCAAACTTTCGTATTTATAATATTACTATATTATAAACACATATACACATATATTAAAACAATACTAGACCAGATCCGTAGGAACACGGAAAACATAAAAAACTTCTACGCTGATGAAAATTGTGTTGTATACAATTCGAATTCAGTATTTTCCTGAAAAAATCGATTTAATCTGTCAGACAGTTTTCCAAAAAATACGTATCTTTTTTCTTTTTTCGCGGAAACACACAATGAGAACGATACAGTGGATTGAAAACCCGCGTGACATCATATTTTAGTACACTTTTTAATAAAACATACGTCACCAGCCCTCCAGCACTCTTGAACATTGATGCACTTTTCACTAAATCATTTTTCATCGAATTGAAATGACAAAAGCGTTTTCAATATTTTTTGGAAATCAAGCTGACTTAATATAATTATATTTTTAGATCTAGGAAAATACCTAATTACAATATATTCAATGTAACATGGACCAGTCTACAACCTTGCACACTTTCTGCCACAGAATACCACTACATGCGCGCATTATTTTACTTAATTCGTCAGCAAACAGATCACATAAATGTCTACAACGACAGTGACTATGGTTCATCCACTTTCTTGTCTCTGTGCTCCAAAACCAGCGAAACTGTCACCGACGAAGCCGTGACGAAGTTAGTATTATTGGGTCAAACATATTTAACTGTATCATCGACATGAAGAACAAATGCATACTTAAACCACTTTCATCAAAGAAAACGCGTAATCATAACAGTATTTAAGGCTACAGTTCATTTACTGTCTAAGTATGGTAAAATTCACGCAATCAAAAAGCCAGGCTTTCGCAAATTGCTTAAAAATCCTTGGGCATTCCGAGCACGATGGCCGGTAGGTACCTACGCCACTTTTTATGCAAAAGCCTTCCGCTTGTGCCAACATTAAAGTGGAGGCTTAAAATCGCTGCAGTAGGTACTTAAGCAGAGACAGGTTGTAAACCCATCACAGGCATAATAAGCCCTTTCCTCATTATTTTTTTTAAATGTGTCTTCTGTCGGACGCTTTTCCGTTCCAAGCTTCACTGTGAAATTCGGCATGAAAGCTAACTTATGCAATCATTGTTCCAGGCTATTTTCAACAGTAAAATGTTCCACGTATTCTTTGAAAACTGTTCGGGAAAATGGTCGTTTTATAGAAAAACAGAGTGGCTATCTTTTGTAATGAAATTTTATGAATGCGTTAGTGAAAAGAAATGAGAGTCCGTAGAAAAGTGTAGAAATGGGGCATATCAAGAGTGGACAATGTGGGTCGTTGGAAGTTTTAAAGTAAGTCAGATATTCAGAGTACATATATTTTTAGAGCCAACTATAGTTATCTTTTCAACTTATCTTTCAACCGATAATACCAAACTACTTACTTGGTAACTTGTAAAAGCATTCTCAGATCCCTTCATAATCATATTTATCTACCACCTTGCCTTTTCTCCAACTGTGTTGAGGTAGGCTTTCAATATATCTGAATGCTATACACCAGTGTTTTCCAAGGAACGAATGCCTATCTGACATCCACCATCCAAGGACTGGGTAGAATAATACCTAGTACAAAAACTGGTTGTCAGAATTTGTGGCTTAGCAATTCAAGCGAATGCGTCATTCAAAAAGCTAACGCCTACCTAAGAGCCCACAATGTAATTTCTAAAACGATCCGCCTGATAATCCCGATTACTCCACACACCTTCAAGTTGTGTATCCACAAACACATTGTTTGTCTTTAAGATGTTAAAAGACCTTTGCCTTTCAAACGAGATAACAGATTGACCTAAATGTTGACTTAACGACAGATTAACTTTTCGACTGATAATAATGGTTCCAATAGTGTGCAGTAGTCTATTTCTTTTCGATCTTAGAATATTCGAGGCAAATTTAGTAGATCTTCAGTAAATATTCCAGCTAGTTACTCCACCATCAAGTCAGACTAATGATGTGATGAAGCATGAGTAATACTGAATCCGATGTGTAAGTTATTCTTAAATGATTAACCAAAATGTGCGTGTACCTGTCTAATTAACACACGTCAGCCGATGTATTCAGGGAATAGATGCGTGATGTAATGTTATGATAATCCAACGTAGTAAATCCACAAAACAAATCCTGAACATGAAGCGTTATTCAAACACATCATGCTTACAATATTTCACGTAATATTTCAAAGCCGCAGCCACCGAAGCTGACTCCGACATATGAAGGAGATGCAGCCGCCGCGCCGTCCAAATTCGGATGCTCCCAAATTGTTTTGTGTGACGTTGAAGGGTCACGTATTTAGTTGAGAGTCTTGCCAGACATGTAGCGGGAATTGGAACGAAGATTTTTGTACCCGCTTTGTGCCCAATTACCTTCTAATGCCAGAGGATTTGAAGCTTGAGACATGGACGTCAACGTGACGGGACGAGATTGAATAAGAGATTGTTGTTGATGAAATTAAGCTAGCACGGATGAGTTGCGGAATATAAAAGAAATTGGAAAAGATAATGTTGTTAAACGAATAAGTTGAGCAGATAAAGTTTTAACGATCAATCGTTTAGGCTTTTTGCCATCTCCAAGCTCGGCAAGCGAATTGCTGATTGCAGTATTAATTCTTACAATACAACTGGCACTACTGCCAATTTCTCTGTTCATACGCTTCTAGAGACACCTAAGAAAGGGAGTAATCTGATTCTAAGCCGATTACAAGGGCGACCCCAAGTACTTGTTTAAATTTGTATTCCAATCAAGTCCGTCCATCATTTGATTGAACGTAGTGATCCGGACAATCAATTTATTGAAACAGGATACTTTAGAATCGAAACGTTTAAGAAATTGATTGAATTAATGTAGCTGTGATACTAATAAAATTCTATTTTTTACAAGTCGGGTTCCAGATTGGTTTTCCAAAAGCAAAAATGAAGCTCTTCCTAACAAAATTTCATCCCTTCTTAAACCCTCTAAGGATTTTTTTTTTAAATCATTAGTATCACCTTTGTTGTTTAAAGAACTCTTTTGCAACGTTTCATGATCCTAGATCCAAAAGTTTAGGCTCTACATACATTGTCTGCCACGGACTGAAATAAATAGATTTTCTCAATTATCGATTGTAACCGAATATACCTTATAAAACCTAATAAACAATAGAGAAGGATTTCTTTGTGTTTTTGCTTATATTATGATCAAGTTTTTTCTGAACGATTTTGCGAGCATGCGACCGGCGGCAACTTAACAAGAATTGACAAGCGGAATAAGCTCGGGAAAAAAGAAACATGGATACGATGGACATTAAGATAACGAGAAATCAAAGACATTAAATTTATATTACCGAAAAACAATAAGGAAATGCTTTCTTTGAATAATTTAGTTTAGCTTGCTTTATAGTTTTGGTGTTTGATATGTGTGCATTTTGGTCTTTATTTGATTTTACATATTTTTGCTCCATTTTAGTTTTAATTATAAAATATAAAGTATTTTATGTTTTGATTTAAAATAAAAAAGGTAGGCTTCATTTTAAATAAATTAATAATTAGGTGAATAAATGCTTTAAAATAAATTGCCCTAATTCTAATGTTTCTGGTTAAACAAAGTAACTACCTACTAAGTGTAGAAATATTACACCTACACGTTGGAATACTTTCTAATGCGGTATGCCTGCACTTAACAATACTAATTAAATCTTTGTTAGAACTAGGACTAAAAATGTTAAATCTTAAATGGTAGAAAAGGGTTTAAAATAAGTCACATGCCATGAAAGCGACGGCGACGTTGCGTGCTAAGAGTCGCGGTTAACGGTCGCAATACGCATTAAAACTAATTTTTATACTTATTTCGTGTGACTTTGTAAACTTTTCTAGCAATATTAATGACGACAGCCAATTATTTTTTTCTATTTAATTCAAAATATTTAAAATAAACACTACTTAATTAACTATTTTATAAAACTTTGTAAAAAGCATATATACTAAAATAATTACCCAAATAAATACACGAGTATTAACGGTCAATTGTAGTATTAACTTTTTAAAACTTTTCACACAAGTCACAAGTACGTTGCACCATTTAAAAAAAGAACTAGTGTTGTAGTGTTTACATTGCGGGCGAGAGCGCGAGGCCGCGGGGCTCGACGCGGCATCCCCGGGTTCCGTCGGCGAACTGGAGAGCCTCTAAGGCCGGCTGGCGATGTGCCGCGGTGAACATGCGCACTCACTGCTCTTTCAAACCATTGTGGAAGACCCCTGCAAACGCTCCTCTCCGCATTACTAGAAGGTAAACCTTTTTGGGATAGTGTGCAGATGGTTTTATTGTTTCCCGCTGTATCGCGAGATCTTCCTCAGTGTTGCGTTCACGCGACTTGTACTACTCTACTTAAAACGTTTTAAGTTTGTTTTGTTATTAAAAAGATCAAATAAAACAAGTTTGAATGCACTTACTTTTAATTTAAAGATATTGAAAGTTTAATAATGGAAAAGTGTTTGCTTTATCTTGAAAATTTTCAGAAAATATTAACTGTTGCTTTTCTACAGAAAGAAAACGTTTCAAATAAGTATCTACTGAAAACATACAATAAATTACATTTTCTTTTCATATGATAAAACTACAGCAGACAGATTATTAATTTCGAGTAATATTGTATGCCTACGAAAGAGTTGATTTGAATGTGAAGTTGTTGAAGTACACTCTTGAGAATGAAGAGAAATTTTCCAGGTTCATCAATAAAACACACGGTTTTGTGTTCGATCTTCATCAGTTAAGGCAAAAAATTAACTTCCATTGCTGCAAATATTTACAAGGGCTCAAGTAAATAATATCTGTGTCTCCAAGATGCGTAAATTCAAGATAAGTTGTTTATTTGCGCCGGAGACGTCTTTGATTGCACAAATATCAACAACCCCGACTCTATGTTTGACATTTGTGATAACATTTTGTTTATGGTAATGATATCATTGGAAAAAGAAACATTATAATTTTTTTCTGGTAGCTACATATTAATACATATCTCGTTTATTAAGAAGGCACTTAAAAGTTTGGGTTTTAGTTTTTTTCTCATAAAGCATAGATACATAGATCTATGGGTCAGGCTGCTAAGATCCTTATATACTGCTGTTGCTTTATTTATGTTCTACATCTGGTCATACAACTCATCCACTCTCACCTAAACCTCAAACCACACCGTCGCGTTGCCTTATCTTATCATTAAAAATAACACCACACATACTTTACATGGAACGCTTTCAAGATTCGGAGCGAAATTTGGTGGATGCTTCATTATTTTAATTTTTTAGGGTTCCGTGCCTATACATGGACAAACGGAACCATCAATTGGTTGTCTGTCTGTCTGTCCGTCCGTCACAGCCGGCTTTCACCGAATCTACGTGACTGATTCAGTTGTAATTAGGTAACTCTATGAACTTCTGTGATCCAAACACAATTGTGTAACGAAAATATATTTTGAAAATGGGGTCACTTTTTGGGGGGTAAATTAGAAAATAAAAATCCATGTACCTAACAAAATATTTTTAAAATCCATACAATACAATATTGTATGGATTTTAAAAATATTTTTTCAAAATTTAAAAATAAATAGTTTTGTAGTTATTCAAGATTTTTTTTGAAAAATTACCATTACCTTATCTTCAAAACTACTGAGTCTATAATTAAAAAAAAAAATATTAAAAAAATAATTTTGATTAAGTACATACATGATTGTGTACTTACTTATATCAGCTTGTAGACATTAACTGATCCAGTGCTAAGGAACTTAAGTTGTCTTGAACCGCTTTACGTATTTCTTCTATAGTCGGAGGAGAAGTGACCATCTTGACATACCGAGACTCTTCCATGTCGGAAAGTACGTAAAGCCGTTGGTCCCGTCTGTCGATTGCAGATCTTTGGTAGTTGTTACGGATTGTCAGAAGCAAGAAAATCTGACACCAGTTTTGCCAAGAAGTACCGTGCTGGTAGGCAACCACTCCACGTAAAATACTGATATTCAGCTGAATCCGGTTTGTTTGGAAGCCGACCTCAATATTTTTTGGGAAAGGCTAGGCAGGTAGGCTGTCAGGAGAAAGGAACAAGGCAGAGCACCGGCAAGATGATCAGACGCGATTAAGAAGGCAGCGTGTACCGAGTGGTTCGCATTGACTACATACCTCGGGTACGTGGTGATGATCGCCATCATCGGTAGAAGAAATGACGAAGAAGATGAAAGAATCCTTTGACTAACATGTGTCAGCTATCGAATGAAACCACCGTTGCTAGTTTTCTTCTGACATTTACATTAGTGACATATGGACACAGTATGCAACAAGATGGCGGTGTAGGTACACACGCACACATATGTACATACTAAGATGTAGACATTTTTTGCTTATAGGGAACGTGCAGGAACTATGGAGGCAGCACAAAAGTGACAATGTTAAGTTTTTAAAGTAGTAAAAGTTTTGAATTTGCAACACTAGATTGCATAGTTTACGTTGTACAGGTTTCCCTAAAAGGATCGTGTAGGAACTAGAGGTGGCAGCACAGAAGCGTCAGGCTAAGAACTCACGAAGCGGTTTTCACCCGCGCCCGTCTCGGTTGCGGGCCCGCAGCTTCTGTAGAATGCAGCAATATAATGTAAAAAAATTAAAGCATTTCACGACGCGTTATAAGCCCGCGGCGTGAGTGATTATTTGCGGTTCCCACTCACTGCACCGGCGGGCAACTAGTAGAATCGGGTCGTGATCACCCGCAGCATTGGCGGTTTGCGCCCGTGCGTTCTGCGATCGGTTGGCGGGCGACCGCGGTGGGTGGTGGGGGCACAGAAATCCGACGTAGTTTTGCAGTGACTTGGTACAACTACAAGTACGCGTCATGTAAAAAGAACGCTGGAAGAAAGTGGAGAGCGTGTGTCCATGGCGTTCTGGAACTCAACTAAATAATCTGATCGTAAATAACCGCCATCTTGCCAAGTTTGTGAGCGATAATCTCAACCGCGGCGGCTGCGTACCGCACGGAACTCTGGTCTCGTGAGTTTGGAAATAGGAAGGCTGTTCCTCCATTGCGGCGGGCGCGGTTGAAAACCGCTTCGTGAGTTCTAAGCCTGAATGTCAATGTGTATTTTTAGGGTAAAAGTTTCTAATTTGCAACACTAACTGGCATATTGTACGCCGTGCACGTTCCCTATTAAGTTGACTGGACCTTCAAATTATCTATTAACCTAATTAACGTTATCCAGTTCGAAAAAAATATTATCGTGTTGTTTAATTATTTTTAACATACACCAGAATATTATTTAAATCACGTCAAAAAATAAGTTTAAGTTTTTCTGTGAACTTTTTCCAATAATATTTATTAAGCACAAAAATCACGTATTCTCAAGCAGAAAACCGTGTTTTAGGAGATTTTCCACAATTTTTTTTCCGTCAATCATAATCAAATTACTCATATAAAGTAACTTTTCTTCGTTCTCATAATTCAAAAATTACATTTCTTTAGTGGGAGCGACTGGGATCTTTTCTCCAGTACATTCTACAGGTGAATAAATATCCAGGTGATTTATTGTCGAATTTATTGTATACGTTACGTAATTTGTATTAACGTATAACGTAACGTATGTGTACGAGAATTATTCACAAAAAATATGTCAAAGCCATTAGCTATTTTAATTACCACAGAGTAATAGAAAATACCTTACTTATTTATTATTCGACAGTGATTTATTTTCATTCGTGGTGATGCCAGGTGAAGTGAAGCGGTGACTAATTGGCTTCGAAGGATTGAGAAAAGGAGTGTTGTCGTCCGGCGACGAGATGGTCAGACGACATTGTTGCCATATGCCCATGTTAATGTTTGACTAATTTGACAAAATGTACTGAACAGCTGAAATTTTTCGCTATTTCTGGATCAAGGCTGCAACTAAGTTTATAATATGTTACCAAATACTCGTCTTGTTTAGGCGTAGGTATATCCGGACCCCATAATAACTGCAACATAAGATAGGATTACATAACTCGATATCTCGTAAACAGATTAATGCCTCCGCCCCAAGTTGACTTAATGCTCTAATGAAAATAGCTACCCACGCTGCCTCCTAAGCGTCATAACTATTTTATTGGCTACCTACGAGACAATATTATACTATAGACGATATTTTCTATCATAAATAGTAGGGTAGTTTATGTGCCAGTTAAAAAGTATAATTGAAACTATGTGTGTAGTTCTGTTCGGGATTGCGAAGCGGGCGGTCGTGCGAACCGTTATTGTCCCTACGTGATTATATCGCGATAAACTACTGATATTATTTTAGAACAATAATACGTTGTGTCACAAACAGAATCGACAGCTTCGGACAATTGTCTGGGGGAGCTGAATGGGAGATAGTTTTGTCTGTTATATTTAGAAGTAAATACTACGAATTTGTGAATGGACTGCTACTGCTGGACGAATTCCCATTCATTCATTCTCAACTACTATCACCGTCCTACCAATTTCTAGGGGCCGAATATTTTGGCTCAAACCTAGCGTCCAGCTATTTATAGCGTCCAAGCGGTACCAGGGTATTATGTCAGTGTAAGACCTAGCTCACTCTGAGGTGACACGAGCAGTAGCTCAGTGTCAGTAAAATTAAGACGCTGCGGCGGTTCTGTGGTGTCACTGGACCCGACTTCATGCGAAGCGAACATATTCGTAGTAAGCCTTGAACGACAATATTGTTCGTGAAACTATTAATAGGAAGGCGGATAAAGATCTTTTGGGCATGAAAATGTCAGGGGTATTATGGTTTGTGCCCGAATCTGGGGATAGGTGTTTCAGAATGGCTAAGAGGTCCTACAATGGAAGGTTAGTCAAGCTATTTGTTAAGCATGGGGCTTGATAAATCTTCATGTGATTGTTTTTGATGGACGAGGAGGAGGACCTCCTCTTTTGTTGAAGCCAGGAGAAACATTCAGTCGATTGAGGACAATTTTCAAAAGATTTTTTTTTGGTCATGTTTTTAATAACATTGATTTATGAGAAGACTACTCAGCAATTCTGAATCTACCTAAGTATATAATATAAGCACTATCAGTTTGTCCAGCGCAAAATGGTGTGATGAAGGTAATTTATACCTTCGCAATACTCCAGTACGGTGATCGTTCATGCTGATACGAAGTTATAATTAGTTTAAATGATTAACTGTCCTTAGAAATAGCCAGTTTCCTGTTCAAACATGGGCCGACAGAGTCAACAAAACTTTGTGTATGTTAGAAATTTGAATAATTTAACTATTACTATCAACATTTCACATCATAATTTATAGATACGTTCGTGAATGCATCGACGCATTGTAGCTAGTTTTCAGAGCTAGTTTTCAGATTAACATTTATCTACATTATGTCTGGCCAAAGCGTGATTTGCATTAGGATAAAATATTATGCGATGTTAAAATATTATCGAAAGCGAACCATCGATAGCACTTACGTAATAGAAACGATATTTATTCACTCTCAATATTAAAATGAAATCAAGCGATAGATATCTTATCACTTAAAACGTTATTAATAAATTATCCTTTTAGTGAAATCAAAAAAAGGTTTAATTATATTTAGATTATTATTTTCCCCTTTGGGGTCGAAACGCCTAATTCATGGGGTCCGAATGCACGTCTCTGACTGATCCACACTGTGCGTGACCAGAGGGCTGGCTCGTTCTTTGCCCAAAGAAATAGCATTCCCATCAAACGGGGCCATGCTGACGCACGTCTTCGCAAGTCTTCTGAGCACGTTTCTGGATGACAGCGATGCGGAGGAATACTTCGACCCCTAAGTGTACTTTGTTTTTGTATATAACATCGGTTTTGTATATAAATGTTTTGTGTATTTTGTTTTGTATAGGGTAAAAGCCGGATAGTTGCCACACTTTTTATAAAAATATATAATTATTATATATTTAGTTAGTTGTCACTATATTCATAAAACTGGTAGGTATTTTGGTTTATTATCTTCAAATTTGTGAAAGTAAAGAACATTATTTTCTGGGGCAACTATCCTCGTTTTATAATCCGGTATTCTATACAATACCTCGGCAATGTAAAGAAAACCTAAAACATTAAGGTAATGTATAAAATTTTATTAATTTTATACTTTGCCTAAGTATTCTATCAATACCGAATGCGCAGCCGGCAGTGTGTGATAAAGATGATAGCAGGGAAACGTGAGATAAGCGGAGCAAGCAGTAACATGACGAAAATATGTCTGTCGTAGCTATATCGTAAAATTGGCCATACCTAACCTATTTCTGTCTGCAGGATTTATAGAAACCTAACATGAATGGCATGAAGGGAGCTAAATTCCGCGCGCTTCGCTCACTCACTCTCGCTCCCGTCACGTCCCATCATCCCAACGTCCCAAGTTCCCAAATGACTTGGCTAGTAAATCCATCATCTGCCTAGCCTTTTCCCAACTACATACATTGGGATAGGCGTCCAGTCAAACCGGATTCAACTGAATATACCAGTATTTTACGTGAATTGGCTGCCTACTAAATCTACACAATCCATTAACTGGGTATCACGGTACTTCTGGGAAGATTAGAGTTAGATTTTCTGGCTTCTGGCAATCCGTAATGACTGCTAAAGATCTACAAATGACAGCCGGTACCAACGGCTTAACGTGCTTTACGAGGCATGGAGGAGTCTCGCTCGGTATGTTAAGATGGTCACCTATCCACAGACCGGCCTTGGCTAGCGTTGCTTAACCTTGACGATCGACTCGTGCAGCTGTTATTATTTAGCCACGAGCTAGTCAAATGTCAATAAACGGCTGATCAAGCTAGAAAGCTGCGACATGTACATTGATAAATACAGGCCAAAATTGATTTATTTTACACATTGCCGGTGGACCAGCAGGTACTCTGTACAATCCCTTGGAATTGTATACATTACCTAGATAAAGTATAAAATCGACAATAATATTCATAATATTTCATACATTGCCTAGACGCCCCAGGTATTGTACACTACACATTACCGAGATATTATTGTAATAACACCTGAATTATAAAGACTTCCGGTAACATATATAAAGTAAGGTTTACCTAGTAGATATAAAAAGTTAAGTAAATAGTTTTAAGTTAGTTATGTACATTTATTGTTTCTCAATAGTTACTGTGTAAATATTATGGTAAGTTATAAATTATGTCTATAACGTAAGTACATATTTCAAATAAATATATAGATACATATATACCATCAACGACTGATGAATACATTACCTTAAAAATATTTTGGCAAATTCAGAGATAATTTCGAGGATTCCAGAGCAACCGCAGTCAAGGTTTGCCCTAAAGAACTAAATTCACCAATTTTGAAGAGATTTAGCGAGAGACACACACTTTGGGGCTAGATGTTTCTAGAAAGAGAACCGCATTAAACGTAAACTTTGTATGAGATAGCCAAGTTTGATTGTTTCAAACGACTTGAAATAACCGACTAAATATGCTCACTCAAATTCAATACAAGTTCTATAGTAAGTAAGTAAGTAACTAATAATAAGTCCAATATGTGTATCTTACTTAATACAGGCAAACATTTCAGCAGAATTTGAGAGAGCTATCAAAAGGCCTTAACAAATTAATGTGCTTCAGAAAGGCACTTTACAAATGACATCTAACTTTACACTCTCAAGGGATGCAGTACGTAGAATTGCTAGCTCTGTTGACAAACTGTAGAAATTCTGTGCCTTCTCATCTCTAACAAAAGTTGGAGTTGGAAACTTCACTCCTGCTAGGCGTACCTAATAAGACTGTTCTACGTAAGGAAAAGTATTCCAATCTATTTTGTGATCTTGTTTACTTTTTTGGCAAGAAATGCAGCGTCTTCAGCAGTTTTTCGTTAGGACTTCGAACTGTGTCTTGCAAGAGGTGATTTACTCAGTATCATCACTGTGTTAGTGTGATTTGTTTAGTAGGTTTCCTCTTTATGAGGTGGGAAATATTTTAGGTTCCATCCAACTATGTGTGTATACGACCTACATACCTGTAGATCCCTACTGCTCCCAGAGCACAGAAGGGTTACGGCAAACTCTCTCTTTGCTAAGGGTCGATAACAAGCAAATTATAGGTATTTTGGTTGACACCTAAGGCACCCATTTAGATATTAGCCGAAGACTGAAGAAGACTGCTGTAAGAATTTCTGGCTTCTGACTGTCCGTAACGAACGTACAAATGACGGTCAAAACTAATGGCTTTACGTGCATTCCGAGGCATAGAAGAGCGTCCTCGGACCAACCTTGACAAGCGATGTTTAACCTCGAAAATCAAACAGTGTGGCTTTTATAATTTAGCCAAGAGCTCTTCTTACCTTAAACACACCATGGTAGCTTGATATCTTACATCAACTACTTATAAAGTTAACAGAATTACGAAGAACGCTTGCACCTTGCCCTGTCTTGTTGCACACAGTCCATACAAATAAAATGAGCAATTGCTACTAAGAGTGCTGCGAACTAAAGTACCTAACTCCTTTGTGTGAAGTGCCAAAGTGCATTAAAGTTTAACAATACCACAACTTGTCGTTGTAAAGACTCTTCCGCTCCTAACTTGGGGGTCTAAAAATAATTTACAGTTGCTCTAAATAGTACTGTTTAGCGGTGGTAGTATTTAAGGCTTATTTTGTTTTTAATTAGGTAATAATGAAACAACATATCGAACAGTTTCACTGGCCACACAGTAGACACTATAGAGATATGCGATACAGAGAGTAAAGTCCCGCTAGCCTCTATTGAAAAAGGAGGATCCTCCGACAGGTTGTTGTGTCTGGTGGGCAACTGCCCGATAGTTGATATTAGGACTGTTGTATATGTTCAAATCGCACGGAAAACTCTGATACAGCAATGCAGGATTTCGTTAGTAGTTAGTCGCTGGCGTAATAGATGGCGTGGCGGTTCTTTTTGTTGCCGTATTTTTTTTTGTGGCGGCAATGATGCCGCTAAAACACAAGTTTAACAATCAGCCAACACCACATGAGGGTCATAGGTTTGTAAACCGGTTAAATTCATTTTTCAAATAGGTTACATAAAACTCTTTTAAGCGTCATTCTTTTGTTAAATTAAACTAGCGGTGTCAACTAGCCGAGTAATTTGAAATGAAACACCAGGACAAAGTTTTTTTTAAAGGTTTATACAATTAATGTAATGGTCAAAACATACGAGAGCCCTGTAGGTTAATGTCTGAAGAGGGCTTCTGAGAAAAGCACCATACAAATTCGAGTAGACCATGATGCAATCCAGTTTATAAATGCCCTTAAATAAAAACGTGAAAATATTATCTGCTCAACCTAATTCAAATGAAGAGGTCAACTGATAAATCCGAAACCCCAACCCGTGATGACCCTCAATATTTACGGCTTGACACTCAACTAACAAACAGCAAGAGTTGATAAGTCGAACAAAAACAGCTGAACACTTAAAAGCGTGTAAACATCAACGTACGTGAAAATTACAACGTATACACGGCAGGTTGAAAATTTATGGCGCCATCGTGTGGTTTAATATTGGGGTCCCTTGTATCACATCCTGTGGCCTGTCTAACTCCACCTCGCATATATGGAGCCTGTAATTTGCATTTTGAGTAAACGCTCTGCAGTTAAAACTTTCACAGCTAAAAGCCTCAACGTCTGCCTCGTGCTATATAAACTTCGTCTCAACGATCATTTTGGACTACGTCTGGTTTAAGACGTAATTTAATAACTCTGTACACTCTCTGTTTTAAAAGTTGAGTTACATTGTATGTTAAATGTTTCGAGTAAGTTAACTTGTTCGTTTGTGACGATCGTTTGAAGAATTAACGTCGAAATAAAAGTGTTATGTTCTTCATTTTCAGCGATTTCGCGACGGGTTCCAGTTTTCAGGACTGGATTCAAAAACAAAAAACTCAGCAAGGAAACTTACAAAAAAAGTCATATGTACCTGCCTACCAACAACACTTTCTATGTCAATAATGGACACCACTGCTACAGTGTGCTGGCGTAGCGGTCAGTGCTAGTTCTCTACGTTTCTTCAATTCAAAGTATTTCTTGCTTTGCGGGTTAAATGTGCTAATAAGAAAGCTGCAAAGTTAAACTATCTACTATAGAATCTGCATACATAAGTAGAAGTGGAGATCGTATTTCGGCAGACATATGTACTCACATTTTACGCGAGGGCGTCATGGCCTAATTAGAGACGTAACCTCGAATACAATGAAGAATTGGATCTAAAATAATTATTATATTTTTTATTATTAAAAGTGTGTCGTCTAATTTTATCTTGACCTTTATCCCAACGTTTATATTGAAACGATCTTAATTACCTAAGTATAATCAAGGTATTATTTAGTTTTGCTTCAATTTTGTTAAGGTTAAGTAGTGCAAATATGTAGGTAAGTAGCGTAGTTCATTCTGAAGGAAGTTTCTTACTCTCCCAGTCGATTTGTACAAGCATTAATATTTCCCAGAAACTTTCCAATAATCCGATTGAATCATAAAACATTGAAATAATGGAAATCCAAGATTTGTAGCTGGTTATTGCGCCCAAGAGATAGACCTTTAAATCTTTTATAAGTTGAAACTCCGAAGCTCTATAAAAGTTTTGTAATGTGGCCGTGAAATATGTGGAGGCTGACTTGAAGTTAGCCCGCGAAGTTCCGACCGCGTCTGGCCGGGACACTGCTGTCACGATTCACAAGACGCAATCCTTATTGCGCCAATAACTTCAATTCTGTTTCGAATACATGCACACCCTACTTTGCCGACTTCTCTAACGTGTTTTGAGAGTTACCCCTGTTTATTATTATTGGATTTTCTTTACTTTATTGGAGCTTTAGTTTTTTACGATGTCACCAGTCGTTAGCACAATAAAAATGTTTGTTCGCTGTTCAGTGGAGCGTTACCTGGCGCTTTGTCTTAACAACCTAAGTTTGTATACTGTGACGTGGGTGTGACAGTTTCTGATATTATATGTATACTAGGATACAAACATTTAACTCGAGTGCTTGCAACTTGTGTAAACTGGAAGCTAAGATTAATGAAAATTGCTGGAGCATTATGTTGAAAAGTGTTTTTTTTTGTCTATAGGAATAAAAGCTTTATAATTTTTTTTTTTTTAAGCTAGACTTTGGACGTTGTGGATTTTATTCAGCTTCCTAGAAGATACCTGATTCCTACCAGACGAGCATAGGCTGTTCATGATTTTGCGCTCGTTTAGTGCAAGATGCACCGTTGTATGACTTACAAGGTATTTTAAAATTACTTTACAGAATTTTTTTAAAATCTGCATTTTATTAGGTAAGGTTCACAGTATTTTGGTTTAATATGGTCGCAACTTTTACAAATAAAAAACCACATGTCACCAAAATTTAAATTATAAATGATTGAAATCAGGTCACTATGCATTTTTGCTGTACGTCAGCAGGTCCCTGATCCATGAAGCAGTTTTCCTCATCCCAAATGTCAAACGAGTTGAAACATGGGTCAACTGTACCCACATAATGCTGCGTTCACACTTTTTCGCCTATATGTTCCACATAACCATCAATAATTCAAGCAGTTTCAGAAACACGAAAACTTGTGGACGAACGAATTCAGTGTAGTTTTTATCAATCTTCTTGTAAAACTCTTCATTCGAAGACTTTGATTAAAATAAGCAAAAGCATCGTTTGGCTAAGTAACAACGGCGATAACACACGTTCAGCAATTACGCAAAACGCTTTACATGTTACAATAATAAACAGTTAATGATGGCTTGCAATTCATTCGCATATATTACATTCCTTTTCTCTTAATTGACTCCAGCGTGCACGGCAAAACCTGCTGCTCAAACATTCTCATGTTGTTCTTTCATTTGCTCAACAACACTGTAATTAAGTTCTCTCATATAATATTTTTATATCTCCTAAAAATACCTCTAACAATCCAGAATATTCCTTTCATTTACTTATTAATAATCTAACGAACTTGTAATATAATTATCGAACTGAAGTTGATCAATTACTTGGCTCCTTTGTATGCTTCTAAGTAATGTATAATAATAGTTGTAGCAAAGCCTAAACCAATCAAGTCGGCTCAAAGTTCTATACGAAGGACGTAAGTGCGTTATAATGTCCAATCTGTCCCTAGGATTGAGGGTAAATTTTACGTCAAGTCCATTCCAAGTGTTCCGACGATTTTTTATTATTGGCTGAACGAATTTAGTATCTGGGGAGATATAAAAGGAAATGAAGCTAAGCCCTTCGGAAATCTCAGAAATTGGTCTTTTTCTCAGAGTGCGTATGAGGACAATGGTACGACTCGGATCCAATGAAACAGAGTTACTTTCTTTACTCTGGGGAACAGTTTTTACGATCGACTGCGAGATTTACGCTTCAATAGCATTTCGAATACTTGAATATTTTAATAAGTTAATAATACCTTTTTCTGGGCGAAGAATAATGGTTTCCTTTTCATTAATAAGGAGACGTTTTTCGAACGACCCTACTTATCACGATACCTTTGAAGATGAAAGGTTATTCATTTTGTTTTTAAAAATATGCTAACAGTCGTTTCGATTCCGCTGAGAATCGGTAATGAGTGTTAGGAAGCTCTTCAACCAGTTAATTTTAGTGAAATTCGTCTCCAACGAAGCTTGACACAGGTCTGAGCGCAGGTATTAACACAAGTATAAGTATAGTTGATCGCACCCGCGGGTCCCATTGCAAGTTTACCAGTAGAAGTGGGGCTTCTAATGAAGCGACAGTCGAGATGAAACTCAAACAACAACTCCCGCCGGCTGGAAGCCTTTTAAAGGAAAACACGTAATTGCTTACCTTGGTAAAAACTGCAGGTTTTTCTCGAGAAATCACAAGACAAAACATCACAAGACCACTATTCACCTCAATTATTAGTTTTTACTTGTTTTATAAATATTTGTCCTGTTCTTATTACGCAATACTTAATATACAATAAATATATAAATAACCTGATTCATGATAGTATCGAACTACTGACCTATTTAACCCTTCCATTGTTAAAATGTAATGTTATTAATAAGCTGACAATACGGGTAAACAATTTGCTACATCATAGCAAAGTTCGCTGGCTTCGAGGCCGTCACTAAAGTCTCTGTTGGAAACAGTGGCTTCTACATATATATTTTGCGGCATATTAGAAACTGGCGCTCACCTATGCTAAAATATGGAAGTTTACACCGCGAACACGCTCCGTTAATTGTAAAATTTGGAGTTTGATAACTTCACCCGAAACTTTTACATTGCCGGGTTGAATTTAGTGCGCCAGGTAAAGTTTTGACAATAACTGGTCACTTCCGTGTATACTCTGAAATCTGCGACTTTTCTCTTCATTAAATATTAACTACCTAACTAACTGGGATACAGCTTCTGAGTTCTGACGCATGAATTCTAATTTACAAAAAACTAAAGGCATACTTTAAAACTGCTATGTAAACAGCTGTTTAACTTTTATTACGAAATTTCACTAAGTATCCTTTAAACAAAATGTCACAGGATTTCGAGGGTTTCAATTTAACTTCAGTAGCGGAGAAAACTCTCTAAGAATCTTAAATAATGAAACCTGATAGCTAAAATTTCACCTAACTCTCGATTTGAGTCCAAAGAACCTTCCCAAATAGTTATTAATTTAACCTTTACAAATTATAGCATAAAATAATTGCTTAAACAAAATTGATACTTACTAAAAAACGTTTCGTTTAGTTCGTGGAAGACATCTTAATGACGAAAGTATCTATTAGTTGAAAGGTCTCCTAGCGGTCGGCCATTGACTTTGACTCAATCAAATCAAAAATGTACCAACTTCCATACCTACATTTTGGGACGGGTTCATATAAATCGTCCTTTCTGAACAGATAGACACAGCGGCCGATTCAAACCGAAAGGTAGCCCCAATCGAACAGTTCATACGCTCATTTGCGCGATCAATATAGGTCGTCTCATACATCAGCGTGGCAGATTGTGGTGACATCGATCAGAATAGTTTGCTTGCAAATTTGGCAGCTGCTAACCAAACGGGATTATGTGATACCAGTGCGCGCGAGGATTCGGCTGTAATCTGATTTATGTACCATGTGTTATGCACTGTACGAAGCACATATATACCATATCTATGTATCATGAATCAGTTTAGGTGTGTTCAAAAGATCGAAAAAACATTTTTGTGACATTCAACATGATATAATTCCCATGTCCACACAAAGGGAACGCCTATGGCTATCGTGAACAGTACAGGTTTTTTACTATAACCAATTTGATTAACTTTGCTATTTTATTTATTTAGTTTAAAACCTACACATGTTTGCTTTGATTTAAACTTTTTGTTTGTATTATGAGGTAAATTAAAATATGTTTTATGAGGATAAAAGTCGTGTAGTTCCGGGTACAAATGGCACCCGCAGGACCTGACCCCTCCATGTGGAGAGTTGCGGGATGACTTATAGGCGGTGAGGGATGGACAGCGTCCAGCGACAGTATCATCATACAGTCACAAAAACCACGCCTTGTTTAAAATTTCCATTCTGTTTGTAGATTGTCCATGATATGAAATTATTGATGTGAAAAACTTATTTTTTATTATTAAAAAAAATATATCTCCTGCACAACTATCACTACATACCATCTACTACTTAAAATAAAAATATTCAATACTTTTAATCTACTACTTGTCGTACTTGTATAACTATACTTAATTAAATATTTTAATGTGTTTCAGCTTTTCTATATTTCTGTATCTTTGTAAATAACTTAGTAATCTTCACAATACTAGAAATTTTTCAATCGCGGATCACTTGTTATTAATAGTCAGCCATATTGAATATAGAAAATGATGTTGTAACTATTCGCAAGCAAACCATTCGAATAGTCTGATAGATGTGCTATCCGATATTCAACAAGAACAAAAAAAGGCCAAAACACCAGACTAGGCATTTTAATAACAATATTGATGAAGTAGTTTATTAAATTAGTGCTGCTCCTAAAACTATAAGCCTACTATTAATATTGAACTAAGATTTAATTTTAGTCTGATACCTAATATAATATTAGTTTTCTATATTATTTTGTTACTTGATTAGAATTTTGTTTCTTATTAAAGTTATGTGAAGCTATCGTTATATTTACATACATACATAGCAATTTTGATTAAAATCTGTGACAGCCGAGCAAACAAGAATGATTACGTAAATAAACAAAACCATGATGACCAGATCAGAACTAGATATTATTTTGTAGCTAGATGCCTAGATCTCTAGATCAAAATATGACTTAAGACATTTTCGAAACTACGTATAGGTACTTGACTAAATTCGGGATAAATAGTGAAATCGGTAAATATGTAAACATCAGCATCATCAATGGCCGACCCTTGTTTACACACAAAAGGTCATTGCACTGCAGCAGCCCAAATACCGGCTAAAATCATTAGAACCAATGCCAAGCACCTATAATTAGCAAAACTATCCAAAACACATTAAATACAGAAATTATATCCCGACAAATAAAATATGACGTCTCTTGAAATTGCAGAGTTTGCAGTGGCGAAACATTTCTGCACTTAGTAAGCAGCTCTTCTCAGCGTCGGCAACAAAGCAAGATTAATTACTTACTTCATCACAAATTCTTCAGAAGTGTTCGTTTTCACACTTGCGAAAACCAAGAGTTCTCAAGAGTTTTATACGAAATGATCTATGTGTGGATTGTATAATAAACCGCTACGCTCGCTTTGTATTGAAGATGGTATTGATAAATTGTTGCTTGTTTTATAATTAAAATTGTTTTGTACTGCTGCCTGTGAATCGAGTTTTAATTTGTTGTTTAGAATTTCAAGGAACAACTACCCACACAGTGTTTCCGGACTGGGGCACTTTGTATTGAATCGGTACATAAGGAAGACCAGAGTCTACCAATTTTCAAGCAACGTTCACATTCGCATCTGCCAAAAATGTATGAAAAATGAGGTTTTTTAGCGGGTTGCGACTGAGATGCGATTTTTAAAGTTGCTTAGAAGTTAGTAGAATTGGCCCACAGATACTCTAGACGTATTCTATTAACAAAAGCGTTTGTCGAATAGACAAACATGCGAGTTGACATGCGCTATAGAAATGTCGCGTGGTCAATGGTTTACTGAAAAAATCTAATGAATCCGATTTCCAAAAAATAATGGATTCTGTTGTTCATAACGTATTTTCTGTTGGCAGGAGATTTCTTTTTATTTATCTAGTTTATAAATAACCCTCGTAGGAATTTACTGGAAAAATAGTCATGACAGGTTAAAAAAAAATCTTGCTGCTTGATTATCCTAACTAACATTATTAATGCGAAAGTAATTTGTTAATTACGCTTTCACGCCTAAATTGCAGAACTGAATTTGATGAATTTTGGTACACAGATAAATAGGGACCATGGACATGGTTAGAACGTAGGCGAGCGAAGCCGTAAAAGCTAGTAATAATTATAATAAAACAAGATAAACATCACTCATTTATTTGTGCTAACAGTCAAGAACTTTAACTCAGTGCCTGCCTCGAGCACCTAAATTTAGAAGTGTACCTTAACATCCAATATCATACATCATATACAGGAAATACGATCAAGTAACAGCGTTCATATATCAAACGACCCAAACATGTAATTGAATATTACAAATGTATTTTGCAAACCAAATATAAGGCCGATTGGATAGAAACCGCTGCCACAGAGGGTGTCCATTTCCCAAATCCGCAGTGAGGCAATAAAGTGGTGGGCAATAAATAACTGATACAACACCGAAGGCTGGAAGTGGTCGCTGGACTCGGTGCAGTTTGCCGTGCATTGCGTCCCGAACAGTGTTACTGTTCCAACTTGTATATTGTCCCCATATATTTTTTTCTCCAAACACTTCCTTATAGCCAATGGAACGTTTTATCATTAGTTGTTTACAAGGAAATCGAGACGGATCAATTTGAGGACAAGACATTTAAAACACGTGGGGAAGGAAACGAAAACTAATGTGTCGTTTTTAGTTTGATGTACATGGGAGAGGTATATAAATGAACGATGGATGAAGGTGTGGAGGATGTTATGGCTAAAAAGGAGATGATTATTGAGAAGACAGCGAATAGAGGTGTGTGCAAGAAGAAGACATAGTTCTGTCAGAAACGAAATAGCATTGGATGCCTAAAATAAAACTGGTGATTGGTGAAAACTATTTCATTGATAAGTTTCAAAGATATACCGGAGTTTTCACATCAAAATTTTATTTAAGAAAACAATAGCTCCTGTTGAATTTATTGACAGCAACCTCCTCCTCTACTGTTTATCTGGTTTTCTATTTCAATAAATAAAACTAAAACCGCAACATTTGTCAGAAACAAACGCAAAACTTCATGAAGTCTTTATTGTTTCAGGGAATTAAACTCATTCCATTTGATGGATTGGTTGAACATGAAGTCATGAGAGGCAGTTTAAAATGAAGAATAGTGTAAAAGGGAACATAGTTATCTTCGTAAGTCTCTGCTAGGCTGGCGAGGAGCCAACGGACGACGGAATCTGCAAAATAAGACAAATTTTGGCAAATGCTATTTCAACTTGAGACTTTGTGATTGTCTTTATTATGTACCTTTGATTTTCAATGACTGTACACGGCTTAAGAATGCACGGAATTTTTTTTACAACACTGGGATGAAGGCTAAATTTGATAAAGATGGTGCTTTTACCAGTGCGAGGCCCCGGGCGGCAGTCCTTTGCGAAGCCCCGGGCGGCAGTCCTTTGCGAGGCCCCGGGCGACAGATTTTTGCAAGGCCCTTGTTCTTTTTGAAATTTATATGACAGTAGGTATTTCTATTTGCGGCGTTTCCTAAGACTAATATTTAAAATAAAGTCGCAATGAGAAATTTTACATTGAAAAAATTGCAAAATTGAAAACCGGTATCATGTCATCGACTTCCTCAAATTCGAAAGCACTTATTACTATTAATATTATTAAATAATTAACTGTGAAATAACTTCATTTTATTGCTAAAAGTATAAAACATTTCAAATGTAAGGGTTTTTGAACTCGAGTAGCGCGAGGCCCCGGGCGGTTGCCCCGCTCGCCACCCCCTAAAGCCGCCACTGACTGTGGCGGTCATTTTCCGCGAATCCACGCATCTGTGGAGCTACTTCTGGGTGGTCTTGAGATGACGACTAGACAGCTTGTTGCTCTGACCCTGATAAATTGGAATGGGGTAAGAAAATGACTGAGACCAGTGTAAAATTATCCAATCCCATCAGTTGTAAAATTATACACTGATTATGCTGCGCTATGCTACCTTGTCCACTGCAAGCTACAACTGTAGCTACTATTGTATGTAGTACTCGAAGCATAAATAGATGGCAAGCCTATTGCCACCAAGCATCATACAATTACGGAGAAGGAATTCGCCGGAATCGACATGGGTTTCAGTGGCACACAATTTAAATCTGACAAAAAGCAATACTGAGTACCATAATTTTGGGCTACCAACATAAGGCCTCAGGATAAAATATTGACTTAGGAATCACTATACATAACAGACCGTTTTTGTTTAATTTAACCTTCACTGTTAACAAGAATGAATCTCCCCTTACTCAGAATAACATTAGTAATAATAAACTTTTTCCATTGTTAAGGTGAAACTAATTTAACTTTACAATAGCGCTATTTGTTATACTAGTGTGTTTTTCCGCGCGCCATCTAATAAAGCATCTATTATAGCCCCTTGAAGTCTCGAAACTTGGTGTTATTATGAACTATTAGAAAAAGTTTTTAAGTAATCACTAACACTTGCTAAGCCGGTATAAAGGATTAACGAAGCATTCTCACGTAGAGGCGGTAAATATTTCAAGTTGGCCATTTAACTAATAAGTTGGTTAAATGAGCAAGAGTTATTTGATTACGTGCATTTTATTAACCGTATAATATATGCTACACTATTTATTTAAAGTCGTTACAGTATTTTTATAATTTTGCAATATTTTCAAACCAATGCACAGCTCTATTTGTACGTTATAATGGTTCATGTGCGAGACAATGGCATGAGCACGAAAAGGATTTCAGCTGATAACCACTGTTGAAAAACGTAGGATTGTATCTATGTAGAGGTATAATGTGTACATCAGTTTATTTAACTAGATATATTAGAAATTAGTTTAGCTATTTTAAGTTTCCCAATCCATTTAAATACACATCTCTCATCTAAATCTCATATCGCAGGTCAAATGGAAGAAGTTTCTTTTGAAATAAACAGTATCTATGTGCACTTCTATCTGTAATTGTTTTTTGTCTTTTAAGCGTACATAAATCAAGGTAGATCTAAAAGATACGCGAAAACCTACCGTGGTATTAAGGTGATAAGGTGACGAATTCCAGACAGCGAGACAGGACAGTGGAAAATGGGCAAGCGAGATTCCTATTCCCGGCTCAGAGGAATTCCCAATAGGATGTTTCCTACGCGAAGAAAATGCAGAAGGCCGAAAACGTCGACCATAGAAATACCCATTAACCTTAGCATAAGAAAGAAAGAAACAAGAAGAGAGTGTTTGTTTTTAAGTCTAAATGGCATGGGTTGAAAACCAAGCTTCCCTGTTCTCTATAATGTTCACAGAATCCACCACCATACAATTTTCGAAATATTGTTTTTTCTGGGAATTTAATGAAAGCCGCAGTGTTATATTCATACTGTGCGTCCAGTGTATTAACCAACCTACAAATAAACCGTATTTTTGAGTATAGTGTTTTTTATTTCGTATTTTCTGTGGAAATCGGAACTGTTCATATAATATTTTCTCAATGGCGAAAAAAGATAGCGAGTTAAATAATATATACATAAGCTTTAATATATATTTTTTTAACTTTTTAGTTAAAAAAATATATATTAAAGCTCAAACAAAGGATTGTAATTTATTTGTATTTAATTTAAAATGATTTTAGGTATATGAAATAGAAATATATGTAGGCGTAGTCGATCCTGATAATTTCTTATATCGTTGTGAACTCTTTAAAGAGGGGTAAATTATGTTATTACAAACTTTCTTTTCACGCTAACTGTTATTGACGATTATTAATATTTCCCAGTCATTGTTTGATCAAACACGTCCGTGGCGAGGTGTGGTGGCGTTTACGCAACATTTAAATAAACGTAACCAATATAAAACGTATCGCCGCATTCGGTAATACATGCTTATTTATTTAAAATTAATTGGGATTGGTGTGGAATTAACGTCACGTCATATAATTGATCTACTAACTCTTTCATGCAATTTGAAATGGACAGTTATAAATATTAAATTGAATTTTCGCTTTATAATTTTGCAAGGATTATAACGTAGAGAGGATATAGTGGCTGTAGTTTGTTAAATACACATGTTTATTATTCCTCTTAAAATATACATGTATAAATGTAGAATAAGTTTTCCATATTATTGAATTGGCAATGTCAGGTTCTACTTATTTATCAAATTAATCATTTGAAAGAAGTCATTTTTAACCCCCGACGTAAAAGAGGGGTGTTATAAGTTTGACGTGTCTGTTTGTCTGTGTGTCTGTCTGTCTGTGGCATCATAGCGCCCGAAGCACTGAACCGATTTAAGTTTAGTTTTTTTTGGATGAAAGGAGACTTAATCGAGAGTGTTCTTAGCTATGTTTTATAAAAATCGATTAAGCCTTTTAAGAGTTATGGTGGGTTAAAGTGGGGATGGAAGAACCAAAATTCTACAAATGTGCCCAAAATGGTTGTCAAATGAAAGATAAGATATTTAAAAAACCCCCGACACAAAAACCTACCTAAAAAATAATTTGATTTATTTAACAACCTGTACATAAAAACTAAAACACCGAAAACTTTCTAGAACTTAGAAAAAAACTTTCTAGTGTACAAAATACATACAAAAAGTATTAAATAAAAACTTAAATTAAAAATTTAAAAAACCCCCGACACAAAAACCTACCTAAAAAAAGTACGAAATAATAATTTGATTTATTTATTAATATTTCTACAAAGAAAACGTAGCGTCGGGGGGACCGTTTCTAAATATTAGTATTTACAACAAAGCTACCACGATGAGTAGTAAAATATTTAGAAACGGTCCCCCCGACGCGACGTTTTCTTTGTAGAAATATTAATAGGTAGGTACTTAGATTCTTCCTAACTAATATTTTGTTGTAATTATTATTATTATTTTTAGCGGTGTTTTAGTTTTTATGTACAGGTTGTTAAATAAATCAAATTATTATTTCGTACTTTTTTTAGGTAGGTTTTTGTGCCGGGGGTTTTTTAAATTTTTAATTTAATTAAGTCATGTTGCTGTTTATATTTACGCATACATATTCTGCATTTTAAGAACACTTAAAATATAATAAACTAAGCACAAGCTTTAGTCATCATCATTTATCATTCAACTTCACGTTTTGCAGACTTTTCTCCCATTAGACCGAACCACTCAAAACCGTGAACGAAAAAATAACAAAATGAAAAACCATTACATCTTGAAAACATATTGTGAAAGAATATTCTTAATTGGCTCCGGAAATTTCTGGTACGAGGAAAACGAAATAGGCGACGATCGAACCTTGCTTTATAGAGCATACAACGGCCTGCTTTTATTCATATACGGTTTCATGACAATATTCGAAATAATGGCGGCCATGATGGGTGACTACCCCGAGGACGAAAAACGTGACTCAGTCAGCTTCGCAGTCAGTCACACGATAGTTATGATCAAAATATTCTCGGTCATAACCAACAAATCGTTGATAAAAAGCCTGAATCGTAAAATGGTGACAGTGTGTGAGAGTTACGAAGAGAGCGCGTTGATGGCGGAAAAATATAAGATCATGAAAATAAATGTCGTCGCTTACGTTTCGATCGTTTATGGATCGTGCTTTTTCTTTGTTTTTGAAGGGTTAAGGAAGATGTTTACAGGTATGTTAATTTCCTTTTAGCGATAGTCATACGTGTTTGACAAAAATCAAAGAGAACCCAGTAGAACATTATTCGCATATTCTAATATTCTGCTAGACATTAATTTTGGTTCTAATTGCTTTTTATATTTTCCAAAGCCCTCCTTTAAGTTTTTTCGGACAATAAAATGAATATCTATGATGACCTTCAGTTTGACTTACAGATCAATTCAAGAACAGTTTAAAGGGACGCTTAGTTCCTATGGCGTACCTATATATTTATTAATTTCAGGATCTCATTTCGTAACAGTGGTGACGTACTACCCTGAGTTTGAAGACGATTCTATACCAGCGACTTTCGTGAGAGTATTCACAACGGTAGTCCTGTACGTTATGATGGTCAGCATGATACTATCAGTGGACGCCTTTACCATGATCTACCTGATCATGTACAAGTATAAATTTATGACTCTGAAACTATACTTCGAGAACTTAAGAGCAGAATTCAATGCGTTCAATGACAGGGGAGAATATGACATGGCAACGGAAATAATGGCTAGCGGGCTGGTTGAAGGAATAAAAATGCATAATACTCTTATCAGGTAGTAATTTTGACAAAATATTAATAATTGGTTTATTCTGCAAAGACAATAAGCAAATTACGGAAACTTAAAATATGTACCAAAATAAATTAACAATAATTTAAAAATGTAAATATATATCTTAGGTATATCAGGAATATGGTTAAAACGAACAATAATTTTCAAAAGAAAATCATTGTATTAGTCAAGAAAATACGTGTGGAGTCAAAAATGAGCTAAAAGCAAATAGACCGTGGTCTTCAGAAAACCTAAGAAACATAGTCATTACATTTTTTTTTTTGACTGGCCTGTTGCCTTCTAAATGAAAATCTTTGTGTGATGAGCATGATCATTTGTTCTGTGTCTGGGTATAATTTGTCTATAATATGTATGTATTTAGAAATATATAAGTATGTTTATCAGTTGTCTGGTTGCCATAGCACAGGCTCTGCCTAGTTTGGGATCGGACGACCGTGTGTGAGTTGTCCCAAGATATTATTATTATTCTCTTTATTCTTATTATTATTTAGCACTTGACGACCTACCTAACAGACGAATTGTGATGGCAAAATGACAAGGGTGCTTGCTACAATGTCAAAAGTATCTACTAATTAAGACAAAGAAAGAGCAAATTAATTTAAATCCAAGCTCCTTTGTGAAGAAATGTTTTAATTTCAAAGAAACTAGCTCCACGAGGCCGACATTCATCAAGGTCTATCCAATGTCAAATGGAGCATAATTCTTTTTATCTCATCAGGTTATCGGGCGACATCGACAAAGCGTTTGGGACTGTGATGGCGCTACAAGTTTGTCAAAGCTCAGGCTCGGCCGTCTCTCTCCTGCTTCAAATTGCCGTAAGTAATCGCATTGTTGTACCCCAGTACCTTTGACTGCTCGAGAATCTTGCAAAACTGCGTATTATTTGTCTTGATTACGCATTCATTGTGTTACAGTATTTGAGACTCTGTCTTGTGTTACGATTTGTAAATAATAGTCTTGGTTTTATTAGTTTTTGGATTTATCTATTTCTTTTATTTCTATTCTGCATCGATTATTTTAAGCGTGAAAGCGTTAGCGTACGTTCAAGTAGTATCTATAATTCTAAGAAAAGTGACATTGAAAAATGTTTTCTTCTGCCTAGCGTAATTGATTTCGTAATTGCCACGTTTCAAAGATTGAGACAGATTGCGTCAATTATTTTTCCCTTTTCTGCCGATAGTTACGTAACGTTTAATTAATTTTCAGCTTTCAGACCAACTGACGTTCATCGCAAGTATGAAGTTGATATTCTTTGTTGTGGCTCTATTCTTTCTACTGGGCCTCTTTTTATGCAACGCCGGGGAAATAACGTATCAGGTATGGCTTTATCATATTTTCGAGATGTGTTTGATACGAATACGTTGATACTATTTCCCTATGGGGAAAACAGTGAAGTGTCATGTGACCTTGTTCCTGTGGGGTTACAGTTCGTGTATTGTGTATCGACTTGCTGTGCGTTCTGCGTCACTGTGTCTCGGTAATCCGTTCGTGGTTTCTATATTCCTGGTTAAGGTCGCACGGAATTGAAATGTTGTTGTGGTTCATGCAAATTTAATGACATATAAAACATTGTAACTTGGAATTTTGCAGAAACACTCCGTTAAAGTTGATCTTTTACAGTGAATGTATTTCTGTGTAGTTTGTGTATATTATGTACGTGTACAATATATTAGATTTATTGGTTTCTGATAAGGTCATGGGACTTACGTCTTGCGTCAGTAATATTATTAGTTTTAGTCTCCAAAGTGCTATATCAAGATAATCCACACTAAACTGAATCCGCTTGACACAATACAATGTTGGAAACAAAAATATGTCGCGAGCATTACGGCCAAATGTGACATCCGCTAACATCCACAGAAATTGTGGAGTCGGATATAAAAATAAGTTACGACATAAGGTCAGATACGGGCCATCAACATAAATCACAGCTTGTGTACCTATGTACGCCCTTGTTGTTTATATTTGACAAGTAAAGAATGATGTTACAATGTTTTCTGGACCTTTGTTTGTGAACACCTATACTGAATAAAGTATCTCTACTTGAAATAATAATCCTAACTGAATATGAATATGAGTATTATAAATGCGAAAGTGAGTTTGTTTTTTTATTGTTTTCAAGCCAAATCCATTAAAATTGACTCATTTTTTATGGATTTGGTACAGAGAAAGATGGGACTCTGGAGCCGGTAATGGGCAAGGCTTTGAAATTCTATATTAACGCGAGCAATAACGGGGGCTTAAGTTAGTTCGAGATTCTCCGGCGAGGCGGCGAGCCTCCTTGCCGGATTAACGCCATGGGATCTGGAGGCGAGAGCCCTCGCGCACGTTTACGCGTGGCGCTTGGAGGCGCTTCGCCGGGGCGAAAATCCGCTGCCACGGCAAATTGCTACGCGGCGGACGGAGCTCCGGCAGGATACCATGGCGATATGGAAACGGCGACTGTCGCAACCCAGCGCTGGGCACGCCACAATTGCGGCGATAAGACCCCTCTTTGAGGAGTGGCTGGAGAGGCGCTACGGCGTCCTCACCTTCCGCCTGACGCAGGTACTAACCGGACACGGCTGTTTCGGGAGGTACCTGTTTCGGATTAAGCGGGAGGACACGCCCGGGTGTCAGCACTGTGAGGATCGCCCGGAGGACACGGTGGAGCATACGGTGGAGGTCTGCCCTGCTTGGGCTGAGCACCGCCGTGTCCTCATCGCGGCGATCGGTGGCGGCGACCTCTCGCGTCCGGCCCTGGTTGATCCATGGTCCGGAGCGAGGAGGCTTGGGAAGCGGTCACCTCCTTCTGCGAAGCAGTAATGCTAGCGAAGGAGGAGGCGGGCCGCGTGAGGGAAAGGCAAGGCCTTCGCCCCAACCGCCGCAACAGGAGAAGACGCCCCGGGCGTCGGGAGTCGCAGGGCGATCCCCGGCCCCCGTAGGCGCGGGCCTGCGGACGGCGAGCATTGGGTGGCTCGCCGTCCGATCACCACCAGGCCCGGGTCGATGGCGCGTTGTGTTTCACGCGCGCCTCAAAGAGATGTCAGCATAAAAGACGGGGCCCGCTAGGGCCAAAGCCTGCCAGGGTTGCGGAATCTGTTCGAAAGAGTCACCGCGGCCCTGGAACGCAAAGGGCTTTAGAAGGAACACGGATGGGTTTTAGTCAGTAAGAGTCTGACACGCCCTTCCGCTCCACCCAGAGCGGAAGAAGTCATTTGATGATTTCCCATCCTTAAAAAAAAAAAAAAAAAAAGTTAGTTCGAGATCATTTCACACAATGATCGACTTTAGCCCTTGTTTATTTTAAGTTTGTAGCGGCATCAATGAAAAAAAAAAACAAAATAAGCGAAATTTGTACAGCAACAAAAAGAACCGCAATGCCATCTATCCTGTAACTACCAACGATATACTGCATCGCGCAAGCAAAGTTCTCCGTGCGATTTGAACATATTCAACAGTCCGAATATCCACTATTTTCGGGCAGTTGCCCACCAGACACAACAATCGTCTGGTCAGAGGATCTTTCTAATTCACCTCTACAAAATTTTAAGAGACCATTATATAATGAAAAGGCCCTAAAAAGAGTTTGAGTTGCAATGGAACTTGAACTTTGCTCTGTTTGACATAGAGTTTGTTTCAAAATTTGATAATTATCTCGAATTCTGAATTCAAACATGGATGAGTATGATTATAGCTTGTGAAAAGTTAATTCTAACTCTTTGCTGTTACTAAGGTTTCGCACGAGTTTTAATTGAGAACCGATAAATCGATTGGAATTAAAAGTTTTGCTTTTCGTTTTTTGCGACCAGATGAAGCTTAGAGTGCTCTAAGTTTTTCAACGCTGTGTTTGGGTTTAGTTGGGAACTTTAATTTAAATTCTACTGTATTTTAATGACCCTCTTATTAACATTCGAACGTAAAATATCGTTCTGTTTCTATAAATAATTTGAAAACCGTAACTTGTCTCATGATTTTTGAGCCAAACATAATACGAACCTTTGTGAACTTATTCGTCACGAAGATTTTTCTATTTTTTAATTTTACTGGGCACAAATGATGTCAAAAAACGTTTAGCGCCGCACTAATTTAAAGCAAGCCTTGGACCTTGCTGTCTTCGAAAATCTTTAAACCTACCTAAAATCGAATGAATAATTTGGTTTACTTATATCAAACAATATTGCTATTTTCATAATTCGCAGAAAAGAGAGTCTATAGAGTCAAAAGCAGCCGTACTCAACCTTTTCTGTCTCTGGGCCACTATTACTATCTTTCTACTATTGCCACGATGGACCGCAAAAACCAACAGTAAAACAAAATTCTACAAATTCATGTAAATTAATTTACATGAATTTGTGTCAGAAGGACCGTTTTCAAATGGCATAGGCCAACCTTTCACGTAAATAGGTGAGGAATAATCTCAGCACATCGTCAAGGAGTGCATCAGTGAAGTTTCAATACATACACAATGATACAGTGGCTTAATATAGCGTCAATAATGTGCTAGGCCACAGGGCCAAATGGAAAAGCTTGGCTAGCCAGCGGGCCGCAGGTTGCGTGAAAATGTGTCTAAAATTTCTGGAGCACAAGACAAGCAAGACCGATAACCTGGTGAAGGCCGTGAGAATCCGCTGGCTGTGAGACGCACAGGACCGGCCGATGTGGCAATACTTTGGGGAGGCCTATGTCCAGCAGTAGATGTATTTCGGCTGAAATGATCATAATGATGATGAGTATAATTTTCACAGGCATCAGAAGTATCAGACGCCATTTTCTACTGCGGTTGGCAGTCTTGTCCCCCGCGGCCTAAGTCCAACCCCCGCCACAACATCAGGCAGCTAGTTCTGTTGGCCATCATGCAGGCGCAGCGACCCCTGGTAATGAAGGCCTTCAAGATGCTTGAGCTTACTTATGGGACCTTTATACTGGTAAGAACTTCTTTATTATAAAGTACATATACTGGTTAGAATCTTTTCATTATAGAGAACAGACAAAAAATAAGACTTTCTTAATCCTAGTAATAATAATAATAATAATAGAATGTATAATTTACCTATTAGTAGTACCTATTTGTTTTTTTTTTCTATTAATACCTAAATGGGTTAATACCTTGATGTCACCAAGATACGACGGAGGACCTCTCCGATGGAACGAAATGCTTAGAATTTGTAGGTAGAACATGAAAAGCCTAGAACACTCGTAAAAAAGTATACTTACAGAAATGTAAATTTTATATATTAAATACTAATCCAACTATAAACGCTTTTTTTTGTTTTAACGATGGAAAATCATCAAATGACTTGGTTGAGCGGAAGGACGTGTCAGACTCTTACTGACTAAATCCCATCCGTGTTCCTTCTAAAGCCCTTTGCGTTCCAGGGCCGCGGTGACTCTTTCGAACAAATTTCGCAACCCTGGCAGGCTCTGGTCTTAGCGGGCCCCGTCTCCTATGCCGACATCACTTTGAAGCGCGCGTGGAACACAACGCGCTATCGACCCGGCCTGGTGGTGATCGGACAGCGAGCTACCCAACGCTCGCCGTCCGCAGGCCCGCACCTACGGTGGCCGGATACCGCCATGCGACTCCCGACGCCCGGGGCGTCTTCTTCTGTTGCGGCGGTTGAGGCGAAGGCCTTGTCTTTCCCTCGCCTCCTCCTTCGCTAGCATAACCGCTTCGCAGAAGGAAGTAACCACTTCCCAAGCCTCCTCGCTCCGGACATGGATTTAACTAGGGCCGGACGCAAGAGGTCGCCGCCGCCGATCGCTGCGACGAGGACACGCCGGTGCTCTGCCCAAGCAGAGCAGACCTCCACGGCATGCTCCACCGTGTCCGTAACAGGTACCTCACGAAACAGCCATGTCCGGTTAGTACCTGCGTCAAGCGGTAGGTGAGGACGCCATGGCGCTTCTCCAGCCACTCTACTACTTTTACCGCTGCAATTGTGGCGTACCCAAACTATATACGCTTAAAATTAAAATAAAAACTTCTCACTAAAATATGGTAAAAAAATTCGTCCCCATCATTACTTACAGATAGTTGTTCCCAGTCTAGGATTTTCATCAAAGATAAGAAAGAAATTTAATTTTAAAATATTCCAAATCGTGCTTGCAATTCGATTAGATCTTCGATAGAGTTAATTGAAATACGAATTCAGTGTCAAAAATTCGGGACGACCAGACACAAAATAAATAGCTAGCTATTTTAGGCCATCAAACTTAAATTTCTACTTGAGGAAGTATGACAGCAATTTGTTTGTGTAACTTGAAATAACATCAAAGTTGTAATTAAAAGTTCGTAAATGTCGTATTTCAAGCTTCTTTTGATGTTAAGTGATTTATTTAAGTACCTCTTAAATGATATTGCCAGTCGATATACATATTTTATTAAATAGAATTGTGGCTGTGTGGTTCCGAAATACAAATCAGTCTCTCTTCTCTTCTTTTTATAAAAGGCAAGAGGAAACTAAAATAATAATAATAGGCATTTGAGTCATCACTTGCGATAAATGTAAGTAGTGTGATCGTTTATTGGCTAAACCAAGATAATATGCAGCAAATACATGTATAGTAGGATACTCCTTTTTTAAGTTGGGATACGCTTGCCACACTCTTTCCAACCACTGCAACTGAGAACTAAAATCAACAGTGGTGACCACCAGAAAAGCGGCGAGTATATGAATCTTGACGAGTCCCGCGGAAACGATTGTCTTGGGATCCCGCAACGAAATTCTTCTGAAAAGAACAAAAGAAGTCGATTTGACCTAACTCCTACTTTTCGGGGTACATCTGTCCCTGTAACCGATCGGCTCGACCTCCTAGGCATGGAGCTGACACCCAGTCTGAACTTAGGTGCCACCATTGAGCACAAAGCCCAAACTGCGGCCAAAAAGCTGGGCATCCTAAATAGAGTGAAGCGATACTTCACGCCGGGACAGCTTTTAGCCCTTTACAAAGAACAAGTCCGATCCTGCATGGAGAATTGCAGCCACCTTTGGGATGGCTCAGCTAAATACCAACTCGCCGCGCTTGACTCGGTGGAATTGGCGACGTAAAACTGGTGGATGCCAAGCTTCACAGCTTGGCTCATCGCCGCAAGGTTGCCTGCTTAAATTGTCGGTCTTCTACAGATTGTACTTCGGGTAGCGTGTCCAGAAACTCCACGACCTCATGCCACCGGCCCCCTTCTACCATCGGACATCTAGACGCACTACAAGTTACCATCCCTACCTTGTTGCTATTCCACCAATTCGCACCAAACGTCTCCAACTGTCTGCCTGCGTCTGTGTTTCTGAACGTATACAACCATAATCTCTTCTTTTCAAAATTAGAGTGAACTGGCTTCTTCTGGGTAAGCTCGCTCCATCGTCGACTTTGTCTCTGTCATCTATGACCTAGACTAGAGTCAAAAGCAAACACATATTAAATAAAAAAAGAACAACGGAGAAGTGAGAACAATATAATAGACTTGATATATCCCTAATCTGGTGTAGGTACCCACTGTGTAAGGTATTTTATAAATTCAACCTGGGGTTAAAAGTTTCATTCGAACGAAGTCGCAGGGGAGAGCTAGAGCAGGAAACTTTTGCAAGCAGACAATTATATGTTTAAACTGAATATCCTTATCCGTATTCGACTACAGGATTACTGTTTTCATTTTAACATACCGAGTGGATACAAAAGACCCATTAATTGTTAATCGCATTAAGCCTTTTAAGTTCCAAAAGTACTGGTGTTCACTGAAATGGGCAATACCTACGTAAATTGATTTATTATTTCTGGTCATTGGACATTTATTTTATTTTAATTAATTGCTTATTGTTTCAGGTGGTGCGTTCGACGTACTCCGTATTCGCTCTATTTTATGCACAAAATACATAGATGTATTAATTAGTAGTTGATTTTGTAAATCCTCTCATGTATTTTCAGTGTACTCGTAGTTAATATTAATGCTTAGATTTAGATACAGAGGTAGTTGCTTTAAATTTAATAAGGATTAATAATTATTTAAATTCTCAATAACATGGAAAATTAGCAAATGATACTTATAGATGGAGAGGTTTTTATAGAGTTTGTGTATGTGAAATACCAAACTATAAAAACCTACATAAAGTCTATTTTTGTTTGTGTAGCCACTACTTTTGTTCACCGTACGTAGTTCGCTTATATTTTATTGTATTTCTTGAAGAGCTAGTTCAAAGAAATAAAACGTTCTGTTACTTTAACGAGTCTCTTAAGACGTATTATGGGATAGTAACGTACAAAGAACATGGTATTATGGGCTTTTCTGCAGATTCTTCAAGACGAAAGTTAAACGGAAATTGAATAATTGATACTTATTTGACTCTGCATGTTTGAGTCGCTCTGAAAACATAGAATTTATGTATAGGTCAACAATTTGCCTACGAAATATAAATGTTAGATTAATAATTTATAAGGATATGAAAGGTGGAGAATGGTGATAGCTCACACAAACTTTCAATAAAGACTACGAAGATTTCAGGAAACAATTAAAATGTGGACGTAGGATGACGAATCAGCGGAAATAATATACGTATAACTAAATGAGATTTAACATATTTAAGTAAAATCTTCGTCACGATGTTAAACGTAAATAAAAGCATATCTGGCTTAGCAACAATATTTAATGGCAGTAATGACAACAGAGAAATAAATCAATTGTATACAGCACAACCATCTTTATGTACACCGATGTGCCCTCATAACGTGCACAACTTAGTAAGTCACGCACTCATAAAAGCAAGATGGTAGATCCCGATAAATCTGTTATCGTTAAGATTTCTGTATCACATACATATGCAAATGCGGAACATTTCAATGTTACGCATTGCGTGTTAGGAATAAGTTCATGAATAAATAAAATGCTGGAAGACTTACCTATGCTTAGACATCCGCGTAATACTCAGCGCATTTACGTAACAACGATACAAGCACTAATGCTTGCAAATCGTACGAATATTCTAGAATATGTGCACAATAAAACAGTACGTAAAATTGGCTTTTATTCCTCACATGTAACTTGTACCTTGTGTTAATATTTCGAGGTTATAATAACACACGAGTCCGAAGCAAACGAAGGTATGTTTCGTTTACGTACGGAAACTTGGAGGGGGTTAGATTAAAGTTTTGCGTCTGTGATATATTACGTGCCGCGTGTCGCATATTCGTTATTCGGGGTCCGGTTTACTATAACTCTCACTCTCTAAGCCGAAATAAATTTTCCTCAGAAGCGGAAATATAAGAAAACGCATGGAGAGACTCGAGAGCAAGTAATAACGTTTTACTAAACAATATTTTGCCGTCTTATTCTTTAAACGCCTGTACTGACTCGTACAACTTTTATTTATAGAATTCAAATTCGGTATTGAACGGTAAAGGTCAAGTGAATTGCATGAAGAGGAGTTCAGTTTTGATGAATGATATTCCGCTGAATGGTATTCCGGTTGAGATAACGATATTGATATCACGCATTCCATCTGAATATTTGCTGAGTACTTCCATTTGATCAGACATTTATATTTGGATTTATTTACACAGGTAAACATTTGATTGAAATCGAACTTTTTCAGGAAGTAATATGAATTGAATCCATTATTTCATATATGTGTTTCGGGCGCATGGTATCGTCATTTTACTACATATTTTCTTTTGATATCTGTTACTCGTAGTTCTTTTTATTGCTTTTGTGTTGTGATGCCAGATCAAACGGTACAAGGTATAACCAAAGTGGAAATCGACCCTGAAGAACGTGTTCTTCAGATATTGATGTAATTTCTTCGAAAAAGTATTTATTTGATACTTCTATGTACAGTCTTTTTTCATCGCTTTTCAAAGTGAATAAAAATATTAAAGAAAACGGAAAGCAACGAAAAAAAACGTTAGCCGTTTTAATAGGGCAGAATACAATGAATGTATTTATATAAACTACATAAGTACATAGGCAGACTATTGCAATTGCATACTACAATCTCATGAAATATTCCTGATATCTAAGATTATAAAGTAAGAAACAGATATTTGAGTTTCCGTTAAGAAAAAACTATCAAAGCATAAAGGTCATTCAATTTCCATACGTTATATTAAAATCTACCTACGACAGTTTGGAAATATAAGTGTGATCTGTTTATTTATTATTTACATATTCGCATATGGGGGCGTGGGGATTCCGTATAAAATAAATATTGCTTCCTCAAAGAGTTGCTCAATATTTACGCAATAAAACCTAAGAAACCCCCGATGGGTTAGATCCGTGATGAAATCGAACGGACTACTAATGTTTTCATTCCTCATCTTGGTATTCATAGTTATTCAAGTATGCGGATCACATGGTAGAGGGTGCGCGGTACGCGAATCTTTTTTCTTCCGCCGCGAATAAAAAAACTTTCGCTCCCATAAAAGTATATGAGTTCGTCCCAATACTGCGTCGATGACTTCCAATCTCTCTGTAGCGTCCCGACCCAACCCTGAAGATTACTTTTTCTCCTTCATCCAGTAAATTGAATTAAAATGAGAAGCAAACGGGTAAAGAAAAGGGTGTACGTCGATTTTCGCAAGAGTTTCGCGTTTAACGTCCAGTATCTACGTGCTCTGTGTTTTCACATTGTCTTTTCTTTTGAAATTCGTTGCAATTCGAAATTTGACCGGAGGGTACAACTCTTACAAGTAATATCTTAAAACAATAAAATAACTAGTCAAAACGATATTTTCAAATTTAAAAAGCTTTTATACTTTTAATCATTTCGAGTTTTTATTGAAAATTACCAGTTCTAGTATTGTTTTAAAAATATATGACATTTACAAAAAAAAAACCGAAGATGGCAAGTTTGTTATAAATTATATCATACATTTAATTTCGTTATTTACTTGCACGTGGAACTTGTTATTTTTATATATACTTAATTACTTATAATGTTTTCACCCAAGTAATCTCTAATTAAGGCAACTGATCCCAACCGCTACAGTCCATCTCAATACCAACTGAAATAAACAAAAATACATAATTCAAGAGATAATTTAGTAAAGCCAGCACTTGGAACAGCTGTGTAGTTAGAAATATTTGCAATGAGCACGAACATTTCGGACTAAGCGAAAACAATAAGTTGACCCGGAAACACGTCACATTGTTTTACGACATTGTAAAGCAGGAAGGTATCTGGAACTGGGATTGCGAGTGTTTCTACTTGTAGTGTATAGTCGAACAAAGAGATTAGTCTACTAGGGATGTACGGAACGGAGATACCTCTTTTAGCGGAGTAACACGCGGCGGTGGAGAAGCAGAGCTTGATACAGAAGCGGAGGTCAACGGATGTGGAGGAAGTAAAAAATGAATAGTATTTTTTTAATTTTTTTTTTATTCTTGTACAAAATGGCCTGTTTGGTTTTGTCAAGTAGCTCACTAATTAAATCGGCTCCAAAAAGCAGTTGCTCAAGACCTATTGGCATAACAAACACTTGCAACTTCGAGTTATATCTCGGTTCAATGTTTCAATTAAGAGAATACCTTTTAATGTGGTAAACCTTGTCTTAGTAGACCTCTTTTACGACTCCTCTAAAACTTGCGGAGGTTGACCTCCGCATGTTTTTAGAGGCAAAAGTACGATTTCTTAACCTCCAACTACATTTAACTTATTGATGCACGTTAGACTCTAAGGGACTTGCTTGATATACAACGCTTTTCGGGCGCGCGGAGGGTGCGCGGACTGGGCGCTGTGACGAAAATGCATGACGTCTGCCCGCGCGCCCGCCACTCTAAGTATATTTCGTTCCTTTGATATTTTATGTTGTCAGCGCCCTGTCTGCTTTGTATATCAAGTCCCTTAGGGGTACCATAACAATAGACATCTAATTGTGTCTCATAGGTGAAGGCTGGATACAAAATGGTGCTGGTTTACTGAAAAGGCCAATGAACAGGCCATTTCTACAATACACTTGTATGACTGTAACGAAATTTGTTAATTTAGCAGAAATATAAAAATTACCCATAAACCAAAATCTTTTGTTCACCGTACTTTTGTTTTGTATGCCTATAACGCAAGTATGTGTGTAGGGATGTTACGGTACTGATTTGAAGGCGAATGTGGCCACGGGTTGGGTTATTGGGTGTGGTCGGCAAAGAACTAACCCCCATAAAACTTTTTATGGTTTTTTTTTGACAAAGGACATTTTGGTTTGGTCTCTTTGCCATTCATCATCTGCCCAGCCTTTTTTTCAACTACGTTAGTATTGGTTTTGAGACATGCAGAATGCTGCATGGAGTGACTGACCTACACAATCTAGTTTCTGAGTAGTATGATATCCCTTGGCAAAGCTAGCTGTCAAGCATCCGGGCATGTAAGTGCCCGTAACAACTATCAGAGATCCATGAATGGCAGCAGGAGCCATCAACTTAACGTTCTTTAAACCCTCAATATTGTACCCATTATTTCAGATAAAAGACGTTCACTGGCGGACATATGCCTCCTACAAGTGCTGTCTCATCAACAGGCTCAATGCGTCTTGCATCCAGCGGATTCCAGCGGCCTTCAACTGAACATCAGTCTACCTTCGCTGCGTCTTCCGGTGCAAGGGGTCCCATCGCCCACTATGTTCTGCAAGAAATGTGCCCTGCCCACTGCTACTTAAATTTGATGATTCTTAGGGCTATGTCGGTTACTATTTCATAATCAGACAAATATAACGTATTGAGATCACCATGTCTGATTTAATCTTCAGTAAAACCTTCTTATTACAGAGTAAAACCACGTTACATCCCTAGCCCATAATAGCTTCACGTTAAAAGCACAAAATATTTTAAAACATTAATAAACACTGCAGGAAAACAACGCGTGTATGCTTTGCAAATGCAAAAGTTGTGCGAGAGAGTTCATGCTCGCTTTTACGTTGATCTGCTAGTTAATGACAAAACAAAGCAAATGCATCAGAAGCTCGTCGGATTGTAAAAATACTGGAGTTAGTGTGATTTTATAGGTGCTACTTGATGGGTAGGAAAATATAGTTGAATACTTAAGTTTGAAGTCTTTTGAAGGAAACTTCCTCCACGCAGTTGTCGTGAGAACGGGAAAATATCCTCTATTAAAATCAATGAATAATAAGCTGTCAATTTTATAAATGGAGGCCGGAGGAGGAAGGTGACTTAAAGTATAGGAGTAATATTAAGTTTACTATGGTACAATTAAACTATGCTGGAACTATCTACTACTACGAATTAGCTGCAACAAATTTAACACTGATTAAATAGTTCCCAGTATTAATAATGAGAAGATTGTTCACTCGGTAAAATTACTTATTCAATTAGTAACATTATGTTTACGTGAACATCATGCAAGCTAAATAAATCGACGCGTAGCGCCGTCAGCTACGGCGTAGCAGCGTAGCACCTTCGTAGCACTAGCGTAGCTTCTGATTCTTAACACGATCACCGTGTAAATAAAAAATAATTCAGTGAACCACCGTCATTTATATTTTGAAAGGAAAATAAAGGTCGATTTGTGACGCGAAGTGAGTTCCCCGTGTGAAGCTTCACGCACCATATACGTCGAACGTAGGAAATTACCTACCCCAAGTCGAATAACTCTTTCTAACTCATTTACGTGATATCCCCGTTACTCAGCGCCACAATCTCGCCAAGTAAACGTCGTATTTTAACTTGCTCGACAATTCGCTTTAGGCAAACAAATAGACACAAAGTTATTTGTGTGAGCTTTGTGTTATTGAATAACTAAATCGGATGTAAACTTTTTTGACATGTCATCCAGATTTAGATTTAGGTTTCAATTTACGATATTTTTAATCGTCGGCTCAAATGATAGTTTTTGATCAAACGATTTTAATGGAATTTCAGTTTGGTGTTATTTATTTAGTATTGGGCTTTTAAAGGTGTTAAGGTAAATTGAAAACCAATCAAATAATGTACTTCGCTTTGGGGGACCTTTTATCGTGGTATTTTTCGCGGAATTGTTGGTAGGTACACGATGCTCTTTGACCAGAATTTTTTCCAGGAATATCTCGGGACTTGTACCAGGAACGACTCAAAGCTGACGCTTTTCACAAGTTGTTTGGTTTTTATTAGTCGTAGTGTGACGCAGACGGGAGAGTGTTGTGGATCATAGTGGAAAATTGGGTGCAGTTTAAACTGTTGTACCCTACTGCTCTCATCTTTCTACTTTATTTCCATCCACAGGCAAGAATAGTAACTATTACGGTTGTCGCTATAAGTTTTTATTCTTTGTAAAGTAGTAATAACGTGTTAACTGTCCTTTACGTACGTAGTTAAATAAATTATTAATCGTTCTTCATAACTTAAAAATGTTGAAAGATGTCGATTTAGGACAGCTTGATGTCATAATTTTTGTTTTTAAAATTGAGAATGTCAGTAAATGTACGTGGGTCAATGACCGGTATTACAAGTTTATTTGGCGCCTAGCATAGAACTTTTGTGAGTATCGTTTGCCTCACTGAAAAGTAAGTAAGTAGCAGAACAATGATACATTGATCAAGACTCCGAAAAGGTATGTAATGCAGGACTGGTAGGAACTCGCTCAACTTAATTTTCTCCTAAGCTATTAGACTTGAACTAAATGCGCTCAATAGTAGAGCGAGCTCAACGCATTTAGGTCAAAGGAAGGGTTCTAACTACCGACAAACCCACACCCTCTTCACGATTGCTTGTGCAGAACAATACCATAAACAGCTAAGAAATTGATAATTATTCATCGTCTGCCTAGCCTCTTCCTAACTTTCTTGGGTACGGCTTCCAGTCTAAGCGAATGCAACTGGGTACAAGTTTATACATAAAGTGACAGTCTATCTGGGAGGCAAATTTCAAATTTTTTGGGATTGGCCACGTGACATTTTGGTAGCGCATGTCAATCTCATCCGTAATTGACTTGTCGACCATCAATATCGTTAGTAAAATAACACTTTTTCTTTCACTGGTTACACAACATGACACCCCTTGATTACACTGACTTTCCGGCTTCTGACTAACTGCCGTGACTAATGGCTACTATCGTGCATTTTTTTGGCACGGAGATAACCTCGATAATCATACGTACCTATGGATAATCACCCATCCACTGACCTACCTTGGCAAGCATAACTTAGACTTCGATCGACCCGTTTGGCTGTTATTACTTCGCTCGAGCCCCTCTAATTGGTAATTACAGTAGGTTACAATTTCGCCAGAGCTCATTATAAGCGAAACTGATCGAGCCAACCCGTCAGTAACACTCGAATCGCGGCAATTAATAGTTGAGAGCAGTTTTATTAACAAACTTTTCCGGATTGTTCGGCAACACTAATTAGTATTGGTCTCGCTACGAACTTATCATGGTATTGTCCTGTTGTGTTTTGTTTTATCAATATACTGTGTTTTCCTTTGACTCATTCGCTATGGATAAAAGTAGTCGCTGGTTTCAGTTGTGAGCTTGTTTTGTTGGAAACATGGATCGTATGGCTTTTCAAGGGGTGTGTAATGTTAGGTATAACTATTTTTAAATGATGTAATATCATTTTCATTTGCTATAATAATCTATGGTTATAACAGACAGACATTTGTACGCCTAATGGCAAAGCATAGAGAACATACAAAAATGTAACATCTCACACACCTGTGTATCTGTAACCTATGTTTACAAATAAATACTCTTTAATCTGAATCTGAACAACTTATGATGTACATCCAAGAGATATAATTTCATCACATATAAGATACACTAATACTAATCTTTAAAAGTTATAATTTTCATGTTGTATAACCGTCAACATGACATGCCAGAAAGCAAGGGAGCAAAGTCCTGAAACTCATGCACGGAATTAGTAAATGCTTCCTGCGTACTTATGACCCTGTTGCCGTCTCGAATAAGATTTGACGGACTCCTATTTCTGCCTGCAGGGTTTAAAGGAACCTAACATGAATAGGAGGGAGCGGGAGCTTAGTTTGCTCGCTTCGCTCGTTCACTCTAGCTTCAAAAACATCGTTTTGTATACAATAAATCCCATCCAAATTTAATAGTTTCCCAATTATCCGTATCTTATTAAAAAAATAGTCTACAATTTCACGCGATATTTTACAATCTTACGGCTTTTGCAACTTTCCGGTGACATACATATACATATATTGAAAGTTATATTAAATGAAAATTATTAATAATATTAGTGTTGTTAGATTCAGAAAACGTTGTCATTTGAGCAATATAGCTTTTAAAAAATAGAGCAAATGTTATTTATATTGCGGCACCCCTTTCTACGAGTTTTATGTTATGAAATGTATTTTGATTGGAGAGAAAGTGTAAATTTATAAAGTCAAATTTCAGAAGTAGGTACTAGCAGTATGGGTGAAACAAAAATCTAACATCTTAAATTTAAAATCAAGGAATGCTCCTATTTTAGTTTTCTCATAATCTGAAATAGAAAAGATAAAAAAAAAGTATTTTGTAGTTACTAAAACATATTCATTTAATTTTGTTTTTTACAGTTAAAAAGGTAGATAAAACTTACATCATATTGAAAACAGGTAGTAAAAATATTGTTTTTGATTTCACCTTTATTCAGTTAAGGATATAAAATATAATAAAATGTCAGACTATGTTGTCATTTAATAAGCTGCCACAAGATTGAATGGAAGAGAACTTGAGTTTGTACACGTGGCGACCTTGAGCGAGCTTTCTTTGTTAATCTGTCGCTTGAAGTATAAATTCTTACTCGTGGAACTCTTTTTGTATTATTCACTGTGTTTGTAGAAGAGATTTTACTTGAAATAATATCAAAATCTCTAAGTAGGTAAGTGTATGATCTTCTTGTATGTCACGGAATATGTTTTGCATAACGAGGTTTCCGTCGTAATTAAGTATGTATATTTAATATGTACGTAATATTAAACAGCACCAGTAATTATACTGTTATAAAAGTTTATTGAATCAATTAATATAACGGAGAATAGAGTTCATAATTCTACATTTTACCAAGATTGATTTTATTCGAAGCTTTTATCAATTGATATTGATTGATAAAAGTCAATTCCGAAAAGATAGCTTATAGCCTCGAAGAAAACTAATTTCTACGAAATTCGTCCCGAATTTTCTTAAATCAGTCCAAAAATATTAAAACTAAAACGTCGCCGCCAATATACAATTCAAATTGCTTCATTAATTTTCATAGTTTCATTTAACCTATCTTGGAAAACAAACATTGGCCGGTTTCTGAGCAAATGAGATGTAAAACAAGGAATCTGGGGATGTTTTAAGACAATCTCTTAGTTTCCCGACGCAAACAAACAAATTGCCTGAATGTTCTCTTTAGCCTCGCCATAGCCCCGCCTAGGAGAACAACACATTGCGACGCTCTGGTGCAAAATAAGCTTTAAAGTATTCCGTAAAAGTAGCCGTCTTTTGTTTTAGAAACATTGCAGTTGAAACATGTACTTAGGTACAGAAAGACTGACAGTTGATGCATATAAACTGGATACGTTTTGATTCTAATGCAGTTATACGTATGATAGCTTAGGAACTATGTGCACTAGAACACACATAAATTAAACATAACTCATTTACACTCGTCATTTTTTTTGGTCAATTTAAACTAGATGTGGCCAATATTTCCTTGCTTACCACTATGAGAAGAAACACCAAAACAAACTCAGAGGTCAAATTTTCAGTTCAAATTCTAAATTATGATTTGATTTTCATAAAGTGCATTCGAAAATAATCGCTACTATTTGTTTTATAATCCTGGTTTATGATGGTTGAATCAAGTTTATGGCTTTCAAGTTTCCAAAAACTTTAAGTTCGGATAAAAGTGACTTAAGATTTAAGTAAGAATGATGATGCGTCATAACTTCAGTATAAAATGCGAAGAGAAAATCACTGAATTACGTTTAACGTGATATTATAAGAAGGTGCTAAACAGTTTAATTTTGAAGAAAGTATAACGTCACTTTTGAAGAGGTTTCGAGATATAAAACTTCACACTTTACCGGCAAGGAGTAGAGAACGTAAAAGTGCCAAAAGTCGAATCATTCGGAAATTGGTTTCGAGCGAATTCGAAGAAAATTACTTACTTTCGAGATATATAAATAAAGAAATAGTAGATAGTATACCAACTTTTATTCTTCAGTTTGAGTAAATTGAATGTTCGTTATTCTCCAGTATGGTATCTCTTGTCGAAATCAGAAGAATGCTGACGATATAATTTTCTGATAAATAACTAAGTACGTAACTTACAAAAAAAAAAAAAACCTAAACAAATTCTGGTTGAATTCGTCAAAGACACTGTGTCTTTATATAGAGAGGTATAGGTAATACGTTTTGGTAGGTAGTGCAATAGCGATTATTGACTCACCTAATTATTCGTGGCACTTAATCATGAATCGACATCATGATCCTCATTTTTTAAGTAATGAAAAAAGATACTATTTTTCGAGTTCTTACACACAAAGCGATATCAGAAAAAGGCCAATGTCCGCTCATACTACGCTAAAACGGTAAATTTGTAAGTATAAAGTATCTTAATAAACATAAAGCCTTTAAACTGAAATACAGTGAAAATTAAACAACGAAAAACAAAACGGCGCTCGCCTCGGCGAATCTTGCAGTCATACTGTATAGTTGATTGAATGCCTGAGAATGAAACACGATGTAATAGCTAGCAATTTGGTGAATCGTTAAAACTTTTACGGCCGATCACTGTCCCGCCCCACTCGATTCATCAGCTCCAAACCATTACTGAGGAAGTTTCCTATTTCTTTCCATGACCGTCATTAAGCGAATAATTGTTAAATGGAGAACTGTGCAATTTAAATAAATAGCACATTGATTTCGTATCAGTCGGCCATTGCAATTGGATGCTGTTACGTTATTTCAAAGTTGGTAAAGTATTTTGGGGTCGCTTGGGTGTTGTTAAATGTAACTGTAGTGTTGTATGCTTGCTACTGACGTCGTTTGTAGGCAATTGGGTGCTTAAAGTATCTGCTAATACTGTTTTTTTTTTTTATTTTTGTGCGATAACAGATATTCCGATTCGATTTTTTATACCCTAGAATGGCGAAAGAGCAGCCCATCTGATGGAATGTGGTCATTCCAAGTTCTTGCAGCTTAAACGATTTTTCAAATTTAATCAGTAGTGAGATTTTTTAAGTTTTCTATTAAACAAAGGTCGTAAGTAGATCATTTTCGCAGCCCATGCTGGTTTTTTTTTAAAATATGGATAGATAATCCTAATATATACAAATTGTCCGTTACTGACTGACTGAGTGACTGAGAGACTGAGAGACTGACAGACAACGCACAGCCGAAGCTGAAATTTGGCACTAAGGTTCCTTGGTTAGGTTTGCTAGATTTCAGCTATCTACAACCGGTAGTTTCGGCTATGCGTCGTCTATCAGACAGCATAATATATTGATTAAGTATAAACAAATCAGTGAATACCTATACACATACAAATTAAGTTAATGATTTCACTCTGTCTCATCACAGAACTGCAAACATAGATAAAATCGTCTTCCATTCATCACCAAACATGTCCAATCCAGGATTAGTCTCCACGAACGCGTTAAGTGTCGTGACATACGTGGTACGGAGAGGTGGATCAAGCTACAGTATTTAATTATCCTTAAATCTTGCAGTAGAATAGTAACTGGTCAGCACCTACTAATTTGGTTTCCTATAGAAACTTAGACTAATTATTACGGACGTCGAAATAAATAGGATATAAATAAATAGATAAGTTAGATACTAAGGCTTGATGTTAAGGGAAATTATATAATGGATAAGGTTTAGATTTAAATAAATAAAGATTGTTCATAGTAGGGATTTTATGTAAGCAATAGTGTAGGGATTGTTTTAATTTATGTTTAATAAAGGAAGATTGTAAGGTGGCACAGAATTCGGTCGTAACACGCTTCGAGCAGGTCTGAACCTGTCTAAACAATAGACAGATGCGCTCGCCTCTGATTGGTCAGCGCTAAAACGACTCGAACTCCGCGCCACCACCCGCGCTCTGATTGGCCGAGGCCTAAGCGCCCACGCTCACTACCTGTGTAAGTAGGAAATAAGATAAAAGCGGGTGGCTTGCCGCGCTCGGTGTACGACCGCCCGTAGCAAATTGTCACTCAAGTGCAAATTGCGACTCTTCACCGCGGTCATCCGTCCCATCATGACGTACGCTTGCGCCGTCTTTGCACACGCAAAGCCACGTCATCTCCACAGAATGCAGACGCTCCAAAACCGTTTCCTGCGCAAAATCACGGGTGCCCCCTTCTACGTCCGAAACGAGACTCTACATGTAGATCTCAAATTGCCCACCATACAGCAGTTCATGAAACGCATAGCCAAACGTTTCTTCGACACTGCTGTAAATCACCGTAACCCCCTTATCGCATCGGCCGCCCGATACGAACCCTCCCGCATCTCCAAGGTACGCCGACCGAGGCATACCCTCGTCACGCCCGACGACTCTACCACTCTCCTCCAAGAGAGTCGCAAAGAGACCAGCACTCTTCGCAAACCACGACCGCCGTCCTTCCGCCCTCGCCACCGAGGCCCGCCGCGACGTCCCCGTCAAAATCCGCCCCGACCCTTGCTCGAGCCAGCCCGCGCCGCTGAGCCTGTAGTCTTAAATTCCAGTTCGATCCAGCCCGTCCCTAGCTGTCCTCTCCCCAGCGACGCCCTAAGCCGAGGCCCGTACCCCACAGGGGGTGCCCTTAGCGTGTAGTCGCTTAGTTTGTAGGTTTTTTATAAGCCCTGGCTGGAGGCTTTAATATTATATTAAGGCCACCACAGGCAAGCCCGGTTAAGCAGTCGACAACCTTATAGGTTGAACTGCGAGAAAAAAAAAAAAAAAAAAAAAAAAAAAGCGCTCGGTGTCAAGCAATAACATGTTCCCCCGAGCATGGAAACAGGCCACCGTTATCGGTATCCCCAAACCAGGCAAGCCCAAGTCTGATCCCGCCAGTTACCGTCCCATCAGTCTACTCAACGTTCTCGGTAAAATCTACGAGAGGCTTATTTATAAGCGGCTCAAGGATTATGCCGAAGCAAAGAGTCTTATCCCCGACGAGCAGTTTGGTTTTTGAACCGAACACTCGTGCATCCAACAAGTTCACCGCATCGTCGAGCATCTAAGCGCTGGTTTCCAGCGTGGCTCGATGACGGGTGCCTTGTTCTTCGACATAGCGAAAGCATTCGACAAAGTATGGCACAATGGCTTAATTTACAAGCTCTACCAACTCGGCGTGCCAGACCGTCTCGTGCTCATCTTGCGAGACTTTTTGTCGAACCGCACCTTCCGCTACCGCATCGAGGGTGCACTCTCGTCCCCTCACCCCATCCGAGCAGGAGTCCCCCAGGGCTCAGTGCTATCCCCCCTAGTCTTTACGCTTTTCACCAGCGATATCCCCAAAAGTAAAAAGGCGCAGTTGGCCCTATTCGCCGACGACACCGCCATCTACTACACCGGTCGCGAACCTGACGCTATCGCTCGCACTCTCCAAACAACTGCAAACATCTTGGGCAGATGGTTCAGGAAATGGAGAATCGAGGTTAACCCCGACAAGAGTCAGGCGGTTCTGTTTACGAAACCGCGGCACAAACCCCCTCCCCCTCGTCCGATCACCATGTATGGCAAGCCGATCCCCTGGGAGAAGCAAGCCAAATACCTGGGGGTCATACTGGACAGCCACCTCACCTTTGCTGAGCACATAAGGCAGGCCCGTTCTCGCGCCGCCTTCGCTCAGGGAAGGCTCCATTGTATCACGACCGCCCGTAGCAAATTGTCACTCAAGTGCAAATTGCGACTCTTCACCGCGGTCATCCGTCCCATCATGACGTACGCTTGCGCCGTCTTTGCACACGCAAAGCCACGTCATCTCCACAGGATGCAGACGCTCCAAAACCGTTTCCTGCGCAAAATCACGGGTGCCCCCTTCTACGTCCGAAATGAGACTCTACATGTAGATCTCAAATTGCCCACCATACAGCAGTTCATGAAACGCATAGCCAAACGTTTCTTCGACACTGCTGTAAATCACCGTAACCCCCTTATCGCATCGGCCGCCCGATACGAACCCTCCCGCATCTCCAAGGTACGCCGACCGAGGCATACCCTCGTCACGCCCGACGACTCTACCACTCTCCTCCAAGAGAGTCGCAAAGAGACCAGCACTCTTCGCAAACCACGACCGCCGTCCTTCCGCCCTCGCCGCCGAGGCCCGCCGCGACGTCCCCGTCAAAATCCGCCCCGACCCTTGCTCGAGCCAGCCCGGGCCGCTGAGCCTGTAGTCTTAAATTCACCCCTAAATAATAATTCCAGTTCGATCCAGCCCGTCCCTAGCTGTCCTCTCCCCAGCGACGCCCTAAGCCGAGGCCCGTACCCCACAGGGGGTGCCCTTAGCGTGTAGTCGCTTAGTTTGTAAGTTTTTTATAAGCCCTGGCTGGAGGCTTTAATATTATATTAAGGCCACCACAGGCAAGCCCGGTTAAGCAGTCGACAACCTTATAGGTTGAACTGTGAGAAGCCACACACAAAAAAAAAAAGCGCTCGGTGTCACTCTTCGCCCGACGCTCGCCCGTGACGGACGTGCCGCTCCCCGCCGCTCGCCCGTGACGGACGTGCCGCTCCCCGCCGCTCGCCCGCTATCGTGTTGTGTTGTGCTCTACATCGTTCCGTCCCGCTTTCGCCGTGACGTCATCTGTGGTCGCTGACTACAACCCTAGATCCGAAGCCGCCTTTTTCAAGGCAGCGGACGATTATCCTGTTTCCGTAACGGAAAAGTCAAAAAACGTAGTGCCCCTTCAGGGAAAAACCACAGTTTCGTGGTCCTTGGTGGGAAACCTTACGGTGCCAACGAAACCAAGGGGGTGTTGACCCAACACACCCGCTGATCCCCTTCAGGGTGAAGCAGTGAATTGGCGTCGGGAGCTAGGTTTTGGCCTTGGGGGATCTCCTAGTCAAACCTAAGTCTTCGAGTTCTCTTCACAGCTACACACCTAGTGTCGGTTGGGTGTGTCTACCCCTTCGCACTAGACCCAAATAGGGCCCGGTTCGCACAATAAGACTGGCGACCGGTTACAAGCTTAGGGCTCACCAATAGGTACTCACCTCCCAGTCTATACCCGACTGGGAAGGTCACACACCCCCGGGCCCATCCACCCGGGGAGCTAGGTTGTTAGGGTTTAGGTCCCTCGTGGGAAATAATCCACCACCATTCCGCGATTTTAGGTCCCCCCACTCATGATGACGGACGCTATAATTTTAGCGTTCGTCAAGGAGGTCCTTTTAAAGGACCCCGAATTCCTCGCCAAATATGGCACAAAACTTGCTGCTATGCAGCAAACACCCAATCCGTCAACCTCGGCTGAAGAGGCTTCCGTCGCTGGTTTCAGCGACGTCCTGGACAGCCCACTATCTCCTCCGCCTGCGGAACAAAACCCGGCCTCAAATTGGGTACCGAAAACGGTACCTAATAACAGAGCCCCAGCCCCCGCGCCTTCCGTGAAACCCAAATCGGCTATTGTCTCCAAGACAATAGACACCGCCGCTACCCCTTCCGCGAAACAAGCTATTGTCCAAAAGACAATAGATGCCGCCGCTGTCCCTTCCGCGAAACCAACTATTGTCTATAAGACAATAGACACCGCCGCCGCCTCGTCATCAAAGACGAAACCGGCTATTGTCCCGAGGACAATAGACGCCGCGCCGACCGCTCCCCAACAGCCCATTGAGCCCTTAATGGACATGGACACGTCAGTGCCGTGCTCCAACCCTCCCTCCGAATCGGAAGAATCATACGACGCCTCTTCCTCTGACGACGGCTATGAAGTCGCCGGTAGAAAGAGGAAGAAGGGTAAATCTTCCCAGACCAGCAGGGCCAAGAAGTCTGTTGCGTCTCCCCCCTCCCCCTCCCCCTCCACCTCCGCTGCCCCCGCCTCACAGGCCAACCGTCCGCGCAGCCCCAACGCCCCCGCATCAGCTTCTCAAAAGAAGCAACGCCCTCCGCCGCCCTTGTACATTCAGGACAAGGCGAAATGGACCGAAGTGTCCAAGATGTGTGTTGTTCGTAAGATCAACTACACAAACGCCAAGGCCTGCCAACTTGGGATCAAAGTAGTCGTTCCGTCAGCAAATGACTACCGCGACCTTGTCCGCGCTCTACGTGAAAGGAACATCTCCTTTCACACTTACTCCCTTCCAGAGGACACGCCCACCCGAGTGGTGATAAAACGTGTCCCCAAGGAAATAAGCACAGAGGACATCAAGGATGACCTCCTCGCCCAATCCATCCCCGTCTCCGCCGTACACCGCTTACACAAAGCGAGAGGAGGAGAATATTACGACATGGTCCTTGTCGTATGCGACCCCACCGAGGGCCATCACCCGATCTTCAAGATAAAATCGGTGTGCTCCCTTACCGGCATCCAAATTGAGAAGCCGAATCGCCCGACTGCAATTGGCCAGTGTCACCGCTGCCAACTATATGGACACTCCCAGCGCAATTGCTATGCGACGCCCAGATGCGTTAAGTGTCTGGGCGAGCATAGCACTAGCGAGTGCGAGCGTCCCAAAGACCGCTCACAATGCGCAGAACCTCCCAGCTGCGTATTATGCGGCCAGTCCGGTCACCCGGCAAATTACAAGGGGTGCCCTAAGGCCCCCAAAATCGCCCCCAAACTGGCTAAGCGCCACAACGCCCGCCAGCAACGCGAATCTCCACCCGAGAGGATTCCCTCCTCGGAAATGCCCGAACGGCTCGCTCCACAGAGACCCTCTCCATGGAACCGGCTGAACCACCAGAAAGCGTTCCCAGCTTTGGTGGCCACTACTTCCCAGCCCATACCAGCGCTAATGGACACGCCCGTCCCAGCGCCGATCCCCGTGCCCGTGACTCCAGTAGTCCCGGCTGCTCCCCTGCCTGCGCTCCAACACACCGCTGCACCCGCAGCAGTGCAGGAGCGCTGCACACTCCCCCTCAACAAGAATAACTGTCCTAACGTGGGTGAAACAATCACCGAAGCGTACTTGTTATTCATGACCCGTGAGGCAAGGTCCATGAGTGCTGAACTCAACAAGTTCAGAGGAAACGATGGACTTTTACATCTATCTCCAGTTCAGGCGAATAAAATCTTTAACGCCTACAGACCCATCTTGGACCAATTAGACGCAATGGCTGCGATTGATGACTAATCAATGGATAAGCCACGCACTAATTTTAACAGACCCCGATCCCTCAAACTAGGATTCTTTAATGCCAATGGCATTAACAACCAAAGAGACGAGATCGCCAAATTCCTCCGCGACCATCAACTAGACGTCCTCCTCATCCAGGAAACCTTCCTAAAACCCCATCGCAACGACCCTAGAATTGCCAACTACCGTATAGTTCGCAACGATAGGACGCGCTGCCACGGTGGAGGTACCCTGATTTATTATAAAAAGGAGCTGTACTGCATCCCCTTGATTCCTCCTGCCCCCCGCTCGTTACTCGAGTACTCAGCCTGTCGGCTAGGTATGACTGGTCATCAACCGATCACCATCATCTCTGCCTATTACCCACCGCCCTCGACCTCGTCTCCCACGCCTGACGACCCCATCGCACTCAGTAGCGACTTCACCACTCTCTTTGGCTTGAGTGACTCCGTTATATTAGCGGGAGATCTCAACGCCAAACATCCCGCGTGGAATTGCAACACAACCAATGCAAGAGGCAGGGTGGTGTTTAACCTAGGTGCAACCCTCAACTATGACGTCATCGCTCCGATGACGCCTACTCACTTCCCGCACGATCCCAACCAAAGGCCCGATGTTCTCGATGTGGCGTTGCTAAAGAACGTAAACCTCCGTTTGCTATCTATAGAAACGACACACGAGCTCAACTCGGACCACCGTCCAGTGATCATGCACCTAGGCCCCCGCTCGGGTCAGCCCGACCCCGACCAACCTCCCCCGTCTCAAGTGATCACCGACTGGAGGAAAGTAAGCGAAAGGCTGAAATCCACTACGTCGCCTCACCTAGACAACATCCCCGACCACATCGTCTCAGTCGCTGACACGACGGCGGCGATCGACTCGCTTACGGATCACGTTCAATCCGTCCTGAACGAATGTTCAAGGGAGGTTCCAGTGGTGGAAGACCACCGCTGGAAAATGCCGGACGATGTACGGAATCTGATAACCGAGAAGAACGCAGCCATTCGTGCGTACAGCGCTTTTCCCTGCGACGCGAACAAAGCTCACATGCGCAACTTACAGCGAGCTGTGAGGAAACGCACTGCTGAGCTGCTTACCGCACGCTGGGACAAGACGCTCAGCGAGCTCGAGCCCACCCATCTCGCCTTTTGGCACCTTCAGAGGAAGTTACGATCCAAAGAAGAGGCCACAATGCCCCCTCTCATCCGCCCCGACAAGAGTGTCGCCTTTGACAACTCTGACAAAGCGGAATGTCTAGCCGACAGTCTAGAGGCCCAATGCTCTCCTAGCTCTCAACCAGTAGACCAAGCTCACCTCGACATGGTGAATGCTGAAGTCGAACGTAGAGCTTCCCTCCCACCAGTCGAAGATCCTGATGATCCTCTGCCCCCCGTCACGCCCGACGAGGTACAGGAGATCATCAAAAGGCTCCAACCTAGGAAAGCCCCAGGCTCCGACGGCATCACCAACAAGGTGTTTAAACTCCTCCCCGCCCAACTAATAGTGCTTATGACTGCCATCTTCAATGGCGCATTAAGCAATAACATGTTCCCCCGAGCATGGAAACAGGCCACCGTTATCGGTATCCCCAAACCAGGCAAGCCCAAGTCTGATCCCGCCAGTTACCGTCCCATCAGTCTACTCAACGTTCTCGGTAAAATCTACGAGAGGCTTATTTATAAGCGGCTCAAGGATTATGCCGAAGCAAAGAGTCTTATCCCCGACGAGCAGTTTGGTTTTCGAACCGAACACTCGTGCATCCAACAAGTTCACCGCATCGTCGAGCATCTAAGCGCTGGTTTCCAGCGTGGCTCGATGACGGGTGCCTTGTTCTTCGACATAGCGAAAGCATTCGACAAAGTATGGCACAATGGCTTAATTTATAAGCTCTACCAACTCGGCGTGCCAGACCGTCTCGTGCTCATCTTGCGAGACTTTTTGTCGAACCGCACCTTCCGCTATCGCATCGAGGGTGCACTCTCGTCCCCTCACCCCATCCGAGCAGGAGTCCCCCAGGGCTCAGTGCTTTCCCCCCTAGTCTTTACGCTGTTCACCAGCGATATCCCCAAAAGTAAAAAGGCGCAGTTGGCCCTATTCGCCGACGACACCGCCATCTACTACACCGGTCGCGAACCTGACGCTATCGCTCGCACTCTCCAAACAACTGCAAACATCTTGGGCAGATGGTTCAGGAAATGGAGAATCGAGGTTAACCCCGACAAGAGTCAGGCGGTTCTGTTTACGAAACCGCGGCACAAACCCCCTCCCCCTCGTCCGATCACCATGTATGGCAAGCCGATCCCCTGGGAGAAGCAAGCCAAATACCTGGGGGTCATACTGGACAGCCACCTCACCTTTGCTGAGCACATAAGGCAGGCCCGTTCTCGCGCCGCCTTCGCTCAGGGAAGGCTCCATTATATCACGACCGCCCGTAGCAAATTGTCACTCAAGTGCAAATTGCGACTCTTCACCGCGGTCATCCGTCCCATCATGACGTACGCTTGCGCCGTCTTTGCACACGCAAAGCCACGTCATCTCCACAGGATGCAGACGCTCCAAAACCGTTTCCTGCGCAAAATCACGGGTGCCCCCTTCTACGTCCGAAATGAGACTCTACATGTAGATCTCAAATTGCCCACCATACAGCAGTTCATGAAACGCATAGCCAAACGTTTCTTCGACACTGCTGTAAATCACCGTAACCCCCTTATCGCATCGGCCGCCCGATACGAACCCTCCCGCATCTCCAAGGTACGCCGACCGAGGCATACCCTCGTCACGCCCGACGACTCTACCACTCTCCTCCAAGAGAGTCGCAAAGAGACCAGCACTCTTCGCAAACCACGACCGCCGTCCTTCCGCCCTCGCCGCCGAGGCCCGCCGCGACGTCCCCGTCAAAATCCGCCCCGACCCTTGCTCGAGCCAGCCCGCGCCGCTGAGCCTGTAGTCTTAAATTCGCCCCTAAATAATAATTCCAGTTCGATCCAGCCCGTCCCTAGCTGTCCTCTCCCCAGCGACGCCCTAAGCCGAGGCCCGTACCCCACAGGGGGTGCCCTTAGCGTGTAGTCGCTTAGTTTGTAAGTTTTTTATAAGCCCTGGCTGGAGGCTTTAATATTATATTAAGACCACCACAGGCAAGCCCGGTTAAGCAGTCGACAACCTTATAGGTTGAACTGCGAGAAGCCACACAAAAAAAAAAAAAAAAAAAGCGCTCGGTGTCATTCCGTCATTCGTCACTCAACCGTCAGCAGCAAGCCAGCCCTGGGAAAATAAACAAGATAAAGAAGTTCCGAAGTTTAATTCAAGAAAATACAGTCCACCTCGTCACTAATCTTCCTGGGCCCACAGTGGACCCTCTTTAACAGAGAGAACGATTGAGCCCCAGTAGTATGAAAACGTTCGAGCTAAAGTGTAAGTTATTTCTAGAGACGTTAACACTTAAGCCCGGTTGCACAAACCAGAGTTACTTCAGAGTTGACAGGAGGTTTAACAAATACTCCGGACATCGCTCTGGATTAAAACTATAGTAGGCGCCAGATAAATGTGGAATAAAGTATATTGACCTTTCCCTAATAACTGCTCATAGGTACCTGAACAATTAAATATGAATCGTTTTTCATTATTAGACCATGTTAAGGATCACGAGAGATGATGATTCGGGACAGTTTTGTGTCATTAATTCCGTTTTTCAAATTAACAATGTCAATAAATGTAGGTGGCTCAATGACCGATATTCCACGATTATCTGGCGCCTACTATACCAACTACTAACTACCTACTTATTCATAAAAATGAACAAATGATTAGTTTAAAAACATACTGATAAGCTGATTCTTAATTCAAAGTTTTTCTATAGGACACTTGAGTTTAGATTCGGCTACGTGCATTTAATTTAATTATTTGGTAAGATTTTTATTAATACGGCTGTAATTTTTCTAGCTTGTTCTTTCTATTACCTAAAAGTAGTTATTTACAACCGTCGCTCAATTTAGTAAACATCCCAACAAAATTGAGTTCGTTAACAGCGATAAATACGAACTGACGACCTTTTGAAAACGGAACAATGTTTTAATCACTGCCTTACAAACAAAACTATTTCGCCTGTATTGCGTTATAAATTCAGACGTTAATATTTCGTAAAACAAACAAATTGAGCTTGTTTCCAACTGAACCTAACTTGCCTTTACCTATAATATCTTCAGACACGGTCAATGAATTTTAATAGATACCTACAATTAGTTAAGAACTGTTTATTTTGATAAATGAATTTTAGCAGGGACTGTTAGCTAAGAATTTATTCAAGTGATATTCTACGAGTATAAAGGATCGAGGGAAACGAAACGTTAAACATCGATCGACCAGTAATATCCAAACTTTCAATAGATAACCTCTGTGTAAAACGAAAATACATTAATACCTCCTCTACATCAAAAACAAAAATAAGTCATTAAGCCTCTCGCCTCGTCGCCATCTCGACCGGTCCTAGCTGGATGCGAGACATCCAGCGGAATCCCGCACCCCTCAACAGGAGAGCGAGGATTTTCAACACTAGGTACGTCTTTCGTCACTGCATAACTCAAATGTTGGGATTAGCGAAAATATATTAATAGGGTATTCTACTGGAAAAATCTATTTAGTCCGTCAGATAGATTTCAAAAAATATTGGACACGTATTTTTCCTTTTTTACGTTAACGAAGAATGACGAATATACAGTGCGTTAAAAACTCACGTGATGTCACTACGATGGTACAATTTTTACTAGCGACGTGACGTCACCTTGAACTTTGATGCGCTTTATCTTTATAATTTTTTGCGACTTAAAATGGCAAAAAATACAGGTCCAATATTTCATGAAAAACTCACGGACGGACTAAATAGAATTTTATTTTTTCTACCTAGTGGAATACCGTATTATGGTCAGGAATAACCGATAAACTGACCTAGGTAGTGCAAAAGATACTTTTCTAGACCAAAATGGTAGATATGCTAAAGGTGCTAATTATAAGGTGCGAAAACTGATTTTTTATTAAACGGCCTCGAAGCCAAATAGTTCTCTAAAAGCTTTGAGAAGTGTTCATTTACATAATGTCTTATTCAAATGGTGGGAACTTAAGTACTTCGTAAACGTTTTTTTCTTGCCATTCTACAGTCAAATTGTTTAAGATAAATATTCAGGATCCTTATTTTTGTACATTAGAGTGCAAAATTTTTGCCTTCGCACTTTTTTTCCTGTCAAATCAAGGAGGCAAAATTTTGTAAGCTACGTTTTTTCGCTTTACAAAACAGTTAATATCACGGGATAGCTGTAAAATAATAAAACACAATCCAATAAATGTAAGGGAATAGCAATCAGTTGAACTTATCACAATAGTTAAGTAATATATTTTCCATCCACGTATTCCTAGAAATACAAAACCTATTTATTTACATTAAGTATTTCAGTCTAATTCTCACCAATCCGAATGTTCTCATTCCATTTAAATTCATTTCAATTTCTTTAAAGTGTACTTTACGTTTTGCGAAAATTCAAGCGGCCACACTTTTGAACTAGGCAGTATTAAACCGTCGGGGAACTTTTATTCACAGCGAGAAAATTAAAACTGGGATTTGGTGGCATTAGATGTAAGTACTGATACTCGGTCCCTTTTATTCAGTGTTTTTGGTGTAAATGTGGGCACGTTTTGTCCAAATGAACATTTTGACGAGAACGATGAATTTTCGCCTGTTTAGCCCCATATCCCTAATTAAATCTCCTTCGCACATGACATGCGGCTCGAATGGTATGCTTGTTACGTTGCGTATGAAAACGGATTAGATTGTAGCCTGTGGTAACTGCTATTTTCACTTGGATTGTTGAAAATATGACGTTTATTGTACCGAAAATGTTTATCACATATGTGCGTAAAAATAATTTTAAACAGCTTTTTATCCAACTATATCCGAACAAGGTGGGACATTCAATGATATCCCAATAATATACTTTTGAATCACATAATGGCAATGACTACGTATTCATTGGCGCATCAAAACGTATTTTAAATTGAATACACCAATTGTTACTCAGTTGCACGCAACTTAATTGAATCGTACTGAATTTGGAATCGTGGACAAGTTCGATTGAAATCATGATGATTTGATTGAAATGTGTTTTAATTTGCTAAGTGCCCTGAAAATCTTTCTTGGTAATTTTATCCAGAAAATGTGTTGTCTTAACAAACAATGGCCACCTGCATTATGAGGCCAAAGCTTTGTGAGGCCGTTATTAAAAACAAAGGTGAACACAAAAATGAGTCTAAGATTTTAAAACACTATTGTGATTACAATTAAACAAAAATCTAATCATCATCTTCTGCCTTATCCCAACTATATTGGGGTCGGCTCCAGTCAAACCGGATTCAGCTGAATACCAGTAAACAAAAATGTAATAAATAGTTAAAATTACTGTGGAATCGGAATTTCTTCGAACTTTTACAAAAACCGTTTTCTAGGTGGCAAAATACTTTGGAGCGGTAGTGTTCAATAAAAAATGGCTATATTGAACCAATAAGGTGCTTGCTTCGTTTATTCCCATACCGTAGAGGTAGGAATATACTAAAAACAGGTATAGCTCGGAGTTTCTCCACAAAGTCTGGAGAAGTGAACTTTGCAACGCCCACGAGCCCGTAGCTCTAGAAATTACCCAGGGTTGTGTTGAATAGTGACTGCTAACCGTAAAAAACGCTGAAAGCTATTCACTACCCAAGTTGCAAGAACCAAAGTTGGTACAGTCTGAAGTCCAGCATTCCAAAACTGAAATTTGGAAAATAGTCTACTGAGCTTTCTAGGAAAAAGAACCTAAAAACCCATTGCCTATTCGAGTATTAAGTTTCGCTTCCGCTTCCGAGAAAAATACAAATAACACCAGTAAACAAGTAGCTTTTTTTAGAACACCACCCAAGATTGAATTCTGTTTAAATGTCATTGGAATTGACAGACAATATGATCGTCATGAAAGTCAAATGCATAACAAGACCAAAATTAGATCAGAAAAAAATCCAAGTGGAATTTTTCTCTTGTAAAATTCCACAGAAAAATAAAAAGAATCAGGTGTTTAAAAGACTACCCAGAGCGTCTCACGCGATGTTTTGTCTAATTCTCACATGTTTTTTTAAACACTCGCCATTGTGGCTGGTTCAAAGTGCGCCTTTCCGCTGCCAAGTACTATAGTGATGGTATCCGGAACACTGGACGCCAGCAGACGTAATAAATAGCCTAGCCCGCAAATTTGTGTCTTGCATAGATAAAAAATAATATCTTTTTCGTGGCTTACATTTTAAAGTTTGTTTTGCATTGTGGAAATTGTGCTTTTGAGGAAGTTTTACGTTCAATATTTACGTGCAGTATAGTGCTTAGGTCTAAATATGACACCACATCGTGTTTTAGAATGAAAGCGCCAAACAAGTATGAGTAAGTGAGACAACGACTCGACAGCCGAACTTTCTAAAAAAGCTATTTGCTATATAAAATCTAGTAGGTACCACTACAAGTAGATAATCCGAGACAGGCTTGGCTGAGTCGTCCAGATGGTTCTTTTATTTCCAATTGAACTAGGTGACATACTTTTTCATTCCAAGAAATCGTGGGTAGTTTTTTTGTACCCTTAGGTTTATTTCGCTAGGAAATTAGGTCACCTGCAAGCGAAAATGTAGATGACCTAATATTTTAGCTTATTTTCCTCGTTAAAACTCGCAAAGTTTTACTGATTACTTTATGATATGATCCACTAATCTTTCAATCTGCACTGATTTCATAAAATATTAAGCTACGTTAACTTAAAGTCAACTAAAGAAATTGCCTTTTCTGAATGCAATCATAACAAAATACTTACAACTATCGTGTCAGCATAAGCTAAATAATCAGCCAGGGTATAAGCGGTACTAACAGCACAGTTTCACTGAAAGATACTTAGGCAAGCATCGTCACAAGTGAGGGCTCATTAAATGCCTCACAAAAATACAGCGGAAGCCCGTCAACTTAAAATTAACTCATAAAAATAGTAGCTTGTTTATGAAAGAGGTCAGTGTTCGGTGGCGTGCTTAGGAAGTGTTAACAGCGGGGCGTGCCTGTGCTATCTAGTATCTCGCGTAGGGCAATTGCACTTGTCAGCCGGGGTTTGGCGCTTCCTTACTCGCGTACCGCACTGCACCCCAGTTCCCTACCCTTCTCTACCCGCGCCCATACACAATACCGCTGCGTTGCGTTTACCCGAGTGGTGTAGCCGTGTAGTTCCTCCACTTAAACGTTTAAGGCCCAGTCGAGTGATATATTATTACGTGAGAATTTTCACTGAGGCCGTCGTTTTTTGTGGTGCTGAGTAGTACTTGTAGCTTTTTAAAACGAGATAGGTACCTATCAGCTTTAACCCATTTATTTCTTCTTTTGTTTTATTGTTTGATAAATGTAAGTACTTACCTATTTTTGATCACTATCGGTACCGCAGTATATTTTTAATTTTAACACTTGTAGCCATTTGGTGTACGGCTTTTGAGACTGGCAGGCAGTCTGCAAAGTGATCCTATAATCCTAAGATCTGACGTACCTACTCCCTCAGGTGTGAATCAAACTTAAGCAGCCCGACCACAGAGCCCGACTCAACACTGTTAGGTATGGAACCATACTATGTCTGCATAAGCTCATCAAAGGGTAGATACTTGGAAATTATATACGTATAAAAAAGTAGTGATACTTCAGTAAATTCTCATAATGATTTCATATAATCTCAGCTAATTTGCTTTTGTGGAAGGTTTAATGCTTCAGTAGCATTAAATTGTTTAGCTAGAAATACCAGAACAAACAATTCCGGATAAGTGCTTGGCTCAAGCTTATTCGGCCTTATATAAACGTTCAGTTTATGTAATAGGTAAGAAGATTTTTTAGGGATCCGTACCCCAAGGGTAAAACGGGACCCAATAACTAAGACTTCGCTGTCCGTCTGTCTGTCTGTCACCAGGCTGTATCTCATGAACCGTGATAGTTAGACAGTTGAAATTTTCACAGATTATGTATTTCTGTTGTCGCTATAACAACAAATACTAAAAAACAGACTAAAATAAATATTTAAGGGGTTCCCATACCACAAACGTGATTTTTTTGCCGTGTTATAAGATAATGCTACAGAACCCTTCATGCGCGAGTCTGACGCGCACTTGGCCGGTTTTTCTTTGAATAAGTTAAAGCGGAATGAGGCTGATTGAATTGGGCGTATTTTACTAAATTTTCTCTCAGCCACCTCAGACACACCTAAATACGCTGGAAAAGCCATGTAACCATCTTATAGCCCGGATAGATGCGGCAGAATATTAGTATTTTACGGATAGCCTCATCCGACCAATGCAACTAAACTAGGTCGGCCTCGGTATATCTATATATCCTTTGGTAACACCGATTAATCCGACTCTCGCGCTTCCAACTACCCCTAATGAATGACATTTTCGAGGCACGGAGTCTAAGAATCGAAAGAATGTTTACCCATCCATGATATGACTAGGTTGTGGCAAAATCAGCTCCCCATTCACGTCTGTTCTGGTTTGGTAATGATGTTTTCATTCTTCTATAACATGCTACTTATATTATAAATGTGAAAGTTTATAATGACACTGTAACGACTGGACGGTTCTAGATGACATTTGATTCTGGACCTGGTGCTATGAACCTATACATGACATAGGAACTTTATTAAGATAATACGTTCCTGTGGGATTATTTTCGACTTCCCCGCGGGCAAAGCCGCAAGCCAAAACAAGTGTGAACATAATTACGGAAATGTAAATTTTCAACATGAGTCATGCTTTCGGAATTGAATCAACCTTTTCTCGTTTCAATAAAATAGTGAATCATTATAATAGTTCCACACAATATCATTAAAGGTAGGTAGGCTCTGTTGTATCTGCAAAAAACACGAGTCGCGACTACCAAGCGGCTTAAATAAAACATTATTCCGATTTTTACAAAAGGCGGTTCATTGTTCAATAATAAAGTAACAGAGTGGTAATTCATGTTGAATGATGTAGTTTGAATATCAGATAGGGCTGATCGATGGTGGCTCGGATCGGGGATATCTGGCGGATGGCGTGTCCAACCGTAGCTTAGTGTGGGTAAGTCTGCCTTTTTGTGGTTCCGTGACAACATTCGGGGAAACGGGACACTTGTGTAACCACACGATATCCATTGCACATGCATCTTCCAATGGCTATTTTTAAGCCCAGAGATCTTTCACCCATTCCAAAAAAAAAAAATGGTCCGTTAGTTACTTACCAAAAATATTAGACCCGTATTTTTCTATTGTCACATAAAATTATGTCCAACAGTGCGTTGAAATTTCGCATGACATCACGCCTTGATACACTTTTTACAAACACGGGACTCATGAACTTTGATGCGCTTTATCTTTTTTAATGTTTATTGATTTGAAAAATACGTTTTTGCAAATCTAACTGAAGGGCGTATCAAACAGACGTTCTATTTTCCAAGAAAATAAATTATTGCCATCAGTCTGCTACAAACATTTAAAGTTCTGGAAAGTTAAGGTGTTCAATATGATACCTACAGAACCCTTATTGCGATAGTAAGTACGGCTTGACCAGTATTTTATATCTGTGAAGTGTTGAAACTATCGTGTTCGTTATGAATAGTAGCGTGTTTCTACTGATATTGTTAAGGTGCTTAGTTTACTTTGTTGACAGGACAAGATTAGGTTCTGACGTAGAGCTGTTGCATTTTGCAACAATATTGTTAAAACTAAAGCCGACAGGTACCGAGTATGAGCTCCGTCGCAATCAATCCTGTTGTTTTTTTCGTGCTGCCTTCTACCCAGCAATGCTTTATCAGCACACGACCGTTACATTATGGCTTCACTGCAAGTCTATTAGCCATTAACAATTCATATTTCCCGCAACAACATAAACAAACAGTTATCCGAGATCACGAATTTATCCACTTTGACCAGGTCCAGGATCCGATTACACCAGGCCTGACCTCCGGGTCCTTTCTATCATGTGCCGATGCCATCATGATTCCGTTGTAGAAAAGGGATTATGCTACGCGTCTTCTATAGCTCCATCTCTCTTCCACACCGGAATCATGACGGTTTTAAGACGTTATATTAGGGCCCTGACTTTTTTGGCGGTGATTCACTTAACCGAAGTCAGGCGCCTACTTCAGGGTGGCAATGGTATAAACCTACGATAAACCTTTGTATAAACTTACGATAGCACAGACTGTGCCAAAAATTCATACGATCTTATGTTAACCCAAATACCATTGTGTGCTGTCCTGCATCTCAGAAGTTGACCTGAACTTACGATAGTATCAACAAAGCACTAGGCAGTCTAGATCACTTCGAACCAAACTTTGTAGAATAGACATCTATGTATTTCTCTTGATGTGTGTTTCCATGAAGGTCAAGGAAAGGCTATATAGCAAACATTCAGTTTATGTAATTTCGCGAATTTATTAGTCTAGTGGTTTAGTAATGTTTTGTAGTTACTTTGGGTTACCTGTACATAATAAATTTGTTACAGCTTGTTGTAAAAATAAAAAAGTTTATATAGTAAATATCTAGTTAATATTTCAGTGTCTATTGCAACTGCATTTCTAATATTAAATTTATTTCTATCAATCCGAAAAAAAAATCCGAATCGGTTTAGCCATCGTCGAGTTATCGGGGTTTTTTTGTCTTCGTTTTTTTTTCTAACGATTGTTAAACATATTTTTTTTACTTTTTGTGAAGAAAAAAACACTGTTCGGTACTTTAACAATTCATAGGGGAAATACGACATTAGTATTGTTGTTTTTGAGGCCTTTTCTTCCGAGGATTACCTTTATTTAGATGTTCGAGTGCTGATCACACTAATACCTATATATCCATCCAAACATAATTAAAATTCTAAAATAAAAACAGTTGCCCTCCATTCAACAGATTTTTTACTACGAAAAAGACTAGATATTATCCAAACCCAAGGTTAGAACTCGATAAGGTCGACCGATCCTTACTTGAATAATGTCTGTAAGACACGGGACACTATTAATTATACCGGCTGAGTCATTTGACCCCGGTCGGAATGTCTATGGTCACAATCTGACATTGACAACGCCTTTATTCCTCTGCAATAAGGGCGCTTTTCACTTAAGTGTATCGTTCTGCTAATGACACAATGTAGAGCTATCAACTACAAGCTTGAACGGTCATTAATGCATATTTATGTTGAAATAATTGACAAAAATGCTTGGACTTATTTGATTGTAATCTGATAATATCCTTTGTATATTTAACTGTATGTATGTCACGATGAATGTTCAAATAGGTTGTGTTGTTGTATATTGGTGATATACTGATGACAGTTTGACTTTTTTTTTCTTAAGCTCATCAAATGACTTCTTCCACTCTGGGTGGAGTGGAAGGGCGTGTCAGACTCTTAATGACTAAAACCATCCATCCAACTAAAGCCTTTTGCGTTCCAGGGCCGTGGTGACTCTTTGCGGTGACCATGCAGTTTTGGTATTTACAGCAGATTAGTGATTTACTTTTGAGAGGCAATTCTCGTATTTTTAGGGTGCGTTCGTATTTGCGCCGCAGTTGCGAACTGTCAAAACTACCATAATTTTCCTACAATTTGACAAGTGTTTGACATTTATCACCGATATGATAATTATTGGGACTTCAATTTTAACGCGTTTTCACCTCGAGAATTGCCCTGTAGCTCATAAAATTGGCCAGTTTCGCTTTCGTGCATCATTAGCAATTCCTCATTTAACAGGCAACTCAGTAAATATTTAAAAATATTCTCTGTACCTAATTCGGTTGCAGCACGCCTCGATTACAAGACAAAAGGTTAATGAACTACAATCCGCAAGAAGTGGAAGGTAAATATTAATCAGAATATTTCAGAAACATGCTCTAATGAAGCCAAGCCCGCGCCGGAGGGCACGGCAAACATTTTTAATCCGCGGCGCATCTCATAAATTTCAACCCGGGGATAAAGTCGCCTTTGTTTTCCTCGAAAGAAATATTTTTCGCTAAATTTACAACGCTTACTTGTGGTGACGCCGCTGAGCCGAGACTTCGTCGAGCTTCTGTTTCATTGACCACTCTCATTACAATTGAGAAGATGTTCGGACTTGTGAAAAGTTTGCGTTGATATGTAGCTGAAAACAACGGAGCTTTATTGATAAAAATGTTCTTTATGAATAATTATTTCGTTGGTACTGTTCATGTCTTTACTGCTCATTATAGTAACTACAGCGACTAAACAATATTGTTCCTACGTCGATTTCTAAAGTAGAAAGCTCACACATGTCTACCTACACGAAAATTAATTAAATTAAACTGTAAACTTGCATATTTCACGACAGCAATGTTTTGTGCGAGGCGGAAGCCTACTAAAACTATCCGTAATTGACGAGAAATGTTTCAAGTGTAATGAAATATGGGGGGAATTAATATTTCAGGTGCCTAGCTAGCCCAAAACTTTGCCAATAATTTTGATTTATTGGAGCCTCACCGCTTCTCATATCTACTACTGAAAGTTTTGCTATTTAAACAATCACGTTGGTGGTTGGTTGGTACCTACGTAAAGGCACTAGACGACGTTGGCTTCAATAGGCTTTCTGGGAATTTCAATAGAAACCTAGATATCTAATTTCGTACCCGAGGATCCTGATATTATTTCCGTGTCTTGAGTGGGATAAATATGCAAGATTGTAGTCATTTGTGCCCATTCGCAATAAAACAGCACTTAACTACAATGAGTTTAGCTTAGCTTAGAAACCACTCAATAAGGCAGTCTTTTAGCACAAGAAAACAATACTAAAAGTATGTTTAGATTTGCATTATGGACAATTTCAGTCGGTAAGTACGCGATGAAATTGGTTGGAAAAGCACTTGTGTATCTCTCTGAGAACGAACGATAGCTCGTCGACTATTCGCTCTATTTCAATAGTCTTTAAGCAACTTACCAACAGTTTCTACGGCTTTTACTCGATAGCGATATAAAGTTGAAAATCGCAGTTTTTATTGCAGTTTCGATACTGATATATCCTCAGCAACAGTCGATTTAAGACTCCTAGGAAATTGGTTTATATTGCTCAGACGAGTTTGTTTTCAATATATTTTCACCCACATACAAATGTTTAGGTATTTTCCTCATAACAACGTTAGGTTTGTGATGCGTTAGGAATAAAAACAACCCTGCCGAAATGAAATTCTTCGGGTTTGGGTAACGATCGCAACGACCACTCAATAAAACCAATTTATGCAGGTTATAAAAATAAAAAGAACTAATCATATCACAGTCATAAACAACAAAATTTTCTGCGGGATATTCATGCGGGTCATAGCGATTTGTTGACATGTTCATATAACAAGGACATAGTCAAAGAAATAACAAAATATTCCAATCAGACACACCTCATTTACAACACACATAAAAATCTTGTAATGTCAACACAATAAATCACTCTTATTCGTTTTATCAGGAAAACTAGTCGGCAAGTTTGGTAACATTAGTTGCGAGCAAACGAGCGACAAAATTTCTTTGTATCGACAAAGTAGCTGGCGACCAGAATTCCCATTTTCTCGATAACGATCATGTCCCACCTTGTGGCCATTAAGGGTCAGGCGATGGTCAGATAGGGGGCAATTTATGCACTGTACACTCAACTCAAGAGCTTCGGTGTATTTACTTAGTTTTTACGATGGCGAGATCTTTATCCGCTCCGTGCAAAATGTTTCGTTTTTAAGCTTAACCCGCGTCCCTTTTGTGGTTCTGATGCGGTTATTGTGTAAGTCCCGTCTTATAAATAGTTGTTTAGCCTGAATTTGCTGCGGCGCATTAGATTTTTATTTCTTTAAAAAAAAGCTTTCATGCGGGGTAAGTTAATGCAAAGTGGTCTTCAGAGCATATACTCAGGGATTATTTGTTTTCATTTCACGTCATCGGATAAACAGTTTTTCCTTAGCATTGAACTGCTACATAAAGTTATGAAGTTTTTCGTAATATTGCTCTTAAGAAAAACTCTACATTTTTACAAAGTATAGCAGATATTCATTAATTACTTTTTCATCAAGTTTGTGTAAACTTTTCCTACTTTCCTTCTGCTGGGGTAATTAATCCTGACTGCTAGCAGGATCCTGCTTCCGGCTTAATCTTTACTTTGTCTAGTCTTCGCCACCCTCAATCGAAAGTTTGCTTTAATGTCTCCGTAATGAGTTCGGTTGCTCATTTACTATCAGCTTAATTTGTAGTGGGACATAAAGTGGCCCACATGCACTATAGTAGGCGCCAGATAATCGTGGAATATCGGTCATTGACCCACCTACATTTATTGATATTGTTAATTTGAAAAACGGAATTAATGACACAAAACTGTCCCGAATCATCATCTCTCGTGATCCTTAACATGGTCTAATAATGAAAAACGATTCATATTTAATTGTTCAGGTACCTATGAGCAGTTATTAGGGAAAGGTCAATATACTTTATTCCACATTTATCTGGCGCCTACTATAGTAGACGTTTACGGGCGCTTTAATTTATTACTTTTGAAGCCAAAATACACTAAAATAATACCCTCGGTTTGACATGCCTCCTAGGAGAACTATCACTGAACATTTTTTTTTTATTATTGATAGGCTCGTTTTCGACCATTATCTCATCGGATCGTACGCAATGATGTGGGCGACGATGGGGAATTAGCAGGGAATTCTTTGTACAATGAGAGTATTCTAAAAACGTTTTGTATGTATGGGTGGGCTTTCCATATATAGTAGGCGCCAGATAATCGTGGAATAACGGTCATTGACCCACCTACAATTATTGACATTTTTAATTTGAAAAACGGAATTAATGACACAAAGCTGTCCCGAATCATCATCTCTCGTGATCCTTAACATTGTCTAATAATGAAAAACGATTCATATTTAATTGTTCAGGTACCTATGAACAGTTATTAGGGAAAGGTCAATGTACTTTATTCCACATTTATCTGGCGCCTACTATAGTGGTAGCGCATCGCCGTACTTCTTGTAGCCCGATGATGGAACGAGCTTGGTGGAATTAAATTGTGCAATTCCGAAGCACACTCCCCGAAATGTAACCGATAGAAAACCGACATCGACAGCCAACTCGGCGTCAATGTCAAGACTTTGGAGCTTTGAAACGACCAGGCAATGGACTGCTACGTGTAAATCTAGGAAATGGTATTTCTGTATGTCAAATGTTATCCACAACATCCGTCATGCACGATTGAGAAACAATCATACGAATGTCCAAACATCATCAACATTTCTAGCAGTTTGTATATGTCAACGGGAAATTGCAGACTCCGTGAGATTGAAACAAATCTTTAGTAGATTATAATTTCTCGATATATTATGAAAAAAATGTAAACAATAAATCCCATTCAAATCCAATACTTTCCAATAGATCCGTGTCTTATTAACTTTCAAGCGGTCGCGCGGCGTCGAATCGACCGCACTGGATACATTTTCATTCATAATATCAAGATTTCTAGTCACAAGTATTTCTCGTTTCTAGTAGCCTGTCATTAGTTCAATACGCATAGAAACTACTGCACTCCCTCCATGCATTTAAAAAGTAGACTTCGTAAATTATTAACAGATAAAGCATACTACAGTGTAACTGAGTTCTTAACGGACAATTTTAATAAATAAATACCACCTCGAATTTTTAAATTAATGAATTATTGTTATTTATTGAATTGGTGTATTGTCTATGACCTGGAATTTTAATGTTTGTTTGTATAGTTATCTTCGGACCACAATTTTTTATTTCTTACGTACTTTTATTGACAATTTAAATTTACTACATTGAATTTAAGTATAATGTAATAATTAAGCCAATGTTTTAATGAAAATTTGAATTTTAATAATCTGCTTTAATGAGAATGACATTGTAATTAATTTAATGTAATAAGAATTTAATTTTAACAGTGTTATATACTGAAAATGTTTGCATGCCGAATGGTGAAATATGGCAGAACTCTATGTAAACCTACTACTACCCACTTTGTATTACCCGTATTTGCAAATAAATTATATTCTGATATTCTGATTCTGATTCTCCTTCTCCGAGCCTCCAGAAGGAAACAGAATGTATATGTTTAAGTGGCGGCGAAGGCGTCGAAAGACTACACGCGCCTGATTGTAATTTTTACCTTGACGACACGACTGTTTCTGAAGTAATCTAGGCCAGAGTTGATAATAAACAACAATACCAATTATTAGATCTTATTATAGCTAGTAAAAATTAAAAACATCTAAGTAAAACAACAAAACTCTCGAAGGAGAGACCTTTTTGGTTGGGCGTGCATAATATGTTAGTGTTGTCCTTTATTCAAAGAAAATGGTTTATTCTATTATTTTGTTTTAAAATTAAAACAATTTGGTTCCTAGCTCAAAAATAGATAATTTCAGAATAAAAATAACAAATGAGTTTCAATTAATCGGTGTTCTAAATCCCTGAAATCTTCCGTAGGTCATTTCGGTTACGCGCGACCGCTGCCGTTTCAAATAAACACGAGCCCGCTTGAGGGTTAAGAAAAATTGTTTACAATATCACGCGATACTTTACAATCTTACGGCGTTTGCAATTTTCCAGTGACAAAAACAGACGTAGAGTATTTTTGGATAATTATATACTTTCCTAAAGTCTGATTACTATATCATACCTAGAGACCTCAACACCTGAACAAAAAAGCATCCTATGTTCCAATATGGGTCACTGGCCTATGTGCTTAGGTTCATTAAAATCCATCAAGGGGTTTAGAGTTGAAAACGTAACATACTAAACGCATGTCAGCCACACTTTCCCATTTATGGTACACTAGCGACCTCTCCGGCTTCGCACGGGTGCAATGCTGATACTAAATATACTACGGTTTTAGAACTCTGGTTCCACTTATAGTAACTTGGAACTCTGTCATATGTCAGTGTTTTCATGAAATCATCTTGAGCACATAACTTGAACGCTATTTACAGGTACGCGCCGCCGGTCCCCCGGCCGGTACCGCCGCAACCGCTTTGTCCCTGCATTTTAAAACTGTAATATCTTCGAAAATATTCTTTTAAATTACATGCTGCAAAGAGCCATATATATCTATGTTAAATGCAAAATGTATCCAAGGTACTTCATTGGATTATGATTAGTGCGGTATTGCTTAAAATCGCTTCGTAAATAAGGTTATTGTGGGTTATCCCTAAGAGATAGACATATACCAGTGCGAACTTTTTGTAAACCTTTTTAAGGTGTACAATACTGTAGTACATTATTTTGATATATCTCGTAGGGTTCAGCCAGCGTTTGCAATGTAAGCGCAAAAAAAAATATTTATTTACGACATCACATTAGAAACTTCTAAAATTATCAGTGTTTCTCTACTATATTATGTAGGTATGTATTATACATATAAACCTTCATCTTGAATCACAATCTATTAAAAATTAGCAATCAAATCCGTTGCATAGTTTTAAAGATCTAAGCATACATACGGAGAGACAGACAGCGGGAAGCGACTTTCTTTTATATACTATGTAGTGATAATCATGGTGAAGAACGGATTTTTTGTCGAGTGACTTTGTCGAAGTAGTGAAATTCTAGTACGTATTTATAAGACGTGTCAAGGAGCATTCCTCTATGGCTACAGTTTCAGAACATAGCCCAGTCGTCTAACTAGATCCTCTTGACGTGTTTATCGAAGCTCTCAGCTATTAGGCTATTGCCCGTAACGATATCGGCGCAATCATTGCCAAGTCCGCATCCCACATGTCGACAGTTCGATCGGACTGTCGGTATCGATACTTAAATCGATCTATCACTTTAACCGGTTTATCAATTACAGTGTGATGTTTGGGATGATTTGTTGGGCACAATAATACTTACAGCGTGACTTATAGATTTAAAATTTGTGTGTTAAAATTAACCAATGTTTTGGAAATGAAATACCAGTTTTCAGGATGTTTTTTTTTGCAAAACATCATTATTATTGACCGCGTTTGACCAGCTCTCATCATTGGATCTCAACTATAATAGAATACTCTTTATTATGTGCAGTCTGTATGGTGTCGGACGAAAGAGGCGACTAAGCGACTCATCAGAGAATGGGCATCAGCATTCTCTGTACATTGCAACAGCTAAACTGCGAAACTGCGTCAATCCCCCAGTACTTTTAAAATACGTAAAGTATCAAGAATCTCGGCGACGTAAAAGGAGTTTTATTGCGTTAAACTTCGCCGGAGAAAGGCAAGAGATACGATGCCATAGACGTATCACCTTCCACCTAATGGCTCGCTGATGCTGATAAATATAGCAAGACGCGAAACGCCTGCCAATTACGCCTTGCGCTGATACGATATACTTTACCGACTTTACTGGAGATGGGGGTTCTTAATTTGGCAGTTTACACTGTATGCAGGGTGATTTTTGGAGAGAAAAGGAATGGAAGATTGAGGGATGATTTGGTAGCTGTTAAAGTTTTATTTGGTAAATTCATTGAGTGATTTAAGGCATAGAGCTAATAAGGATCTTTACGGTCTGGATTAATGACGATAAAGATTGTCACAAAACATAAAATGTTTGGGATCGGGCCATAGAAATACATCTCACGTCGATAATTCCAAACATTTTGATGTCTGATAGGATTATGACTCGTGTCTAGTTCTTTTATTTAAATACCTTTTTTGACTACGATTAAAATAAATACAAACTTAGTTGAAATCGAGGAAAATATGCAGATATATGCACTTTAAGTCGTCTGAAACATTTTAGATGGATTCCTAACAAATATTTTTATCTCCACCGCATACGTATGTGTGCATTTATATCTTAGATAGAGAAAGTTACGATTGAGAAACTATGCTCAAACGATTACCGAGACGTGGTTTGAAGCCAGGCTATGCTATGCAGTATCGATACAATCAATGTGCCTGGAATTTACCCAACGATTTTGTTGCCGGCTTCTAGTTTAGAAAGAAAAGAAAGAAAATCAGTTTATTCTGCCAGAAAAGACGCACAGAAACACTTAAAGATAAATAACTTATGAACTAGAATTATAACAAAACTAAATAAAAACCCATCACTATCATCCCATGTCAGGACCGGACATTAATTAAAACAGAACACAGTTCAGCAGTTATCTATGGCATTACGCCCGACTGACTGACAGCGACAACATGGAAACAAAAATAATAATAAACATTTTAGACAATTTAACGAGATGCAGCTGAATACGAATATTTTACATGGAGCGACTGTTTATCTGATCTACACCACCCAGTAACTGGGAAACACGATGCCCATGGCAAGACTGGTGTCAGATTCCCTGGCTTCTGACTACCCGTAACGTCTGCCAAAGATCTACAAGGTTTAACGTGCTTTCCGAGGAATGAAGGAATCTCGGTCACTCATGGTCACTTATCCACTGTCCGACCTCGGCAAGCATTGACTAACCTTGAAGACCAAGGATTCGATTACTTCTATTTAGCCACGAGCTCCCCAAGCAGTCTCGATACAAATGATGCCGAGTATGTTGATGTAGAAAAGTCATATGTGCAAAACACGCTTTACGATCTAATCGAGTCATAAATCTCGATTATTGAGAAGCTTTATGCCCATACCATAAAGAAGCCAGTTGCGATAAGATTTTTAAATTATGTACTTAATATGTTTACGGAAGATTTTCCAATACTTGTGCTCATAATGGAGTTTGAAAAATCAGTCAAGCAAGAATTGCTAACTCTGTGCTTGTTTACAACTTTTCAACTTTCCATAGCGAGTTGTTTGCATTGTGTTCTTGAATTGCATGCTACTTTGCTAGTAGCTTACAAATACTTTACTAATAACTATTAAAAATTAATAAGATTCCAATTGAGTAACTACTATTATTAACTAAGTTCAGAATAAGTTGTAAATACCAATATTCTGATTTAAATAATCATCATGTTTTAGCAATAAAATTAAATATGGAAATTTAATACTGTCGTGTAATTATTATAATAACATTATTACTGGACTGGGAATTTAGTAAGATTTTGTCTTGATAGTGATAGTGTATCTAATTTAAATATCTTGCATAATTACTTCAAAAGTTACTAAAGTTTGCTTCAGCTACATTTGAGACATCGGCAAATTTAGGTGTAGGTCCCCACACCCAAACACCACCACACCAAAACTAAACCTCCACCACAGCTAAAGATATCTTTGGCGATCTCAAATCAATTAGCACAAGGATAGAAGAATGATGAATTGATGATGCCTTCCTTCATAAGGGTGTTCGCCAAATCTTCAATGAGTAACCGACGCCGTACTTTTGAGTACCATCTGCGTAGCATTTTCCCAAATATGTTGAGGTCAGCTTCAGCTTATCTGACCTCCAAAACCCAGTAACTGGGTAACACGTAACCCCATGGCAAGACTAGTGTCATTTCTAGCTGGCGGGAAAAATAGATTAGCGGAGAGCACGTTTAAGATGGTTACCCATCCATGAACTAACCTCGGCAAGCGTTGCTTACCCTTGAAGATCAAGCCGTGTAGTTGTTTTCATTAAGCCCGACTTCTTTGATAACCTACGAGGCGCAATTCTTACATAACTCTAACTTCTGTTACTCTAAACGTGTATCCACACATTCACTACAAGTCGATACAATACAAAGATATAAGTGGGTAAGTCCGTATAGATATAGTGTAACTCAAAGCACTAGGCAGTTATACATACATGTGGGTGTTGGGTTCAATTTCCGGCTGAGAAGTGTTTGTATTTACGCACCATTACCGACGACCTACAGAGTGAAGACTTATTTAAGGTGGAGCCACGGTTTTCCTATGTTTGGCATTTTGACCCGGATAATCCGTACGTATACTACGTGGGAGTAAGTGGTTTCGAGAATCTATTTATTGATTTGTTTACAAAGAAACATCTTTAGGTAGGTAATATGAATTGGGATTGTTTACCTCAATTTTACCGGTCTAAATATAACACCGTTTAAAAACGAGCATTTCATCCATAGTTTGATTTTCCCTCAGGCTTCGCTTCGATGGTGTTTACCACAGAAGCCGTACATTCCTGTGTATATGTCTTGTATGTGTATTTCCTCAGCGATAGTGTAGCTTTATAAGTGGAAGAATTTTAAATAACCAATTCAATACTCCCAGAGATTACCTTCCTCCTACTCACAAACAAACATAAGGTATTAGTTTAGCTGAAAAAAACCAAGACTACTATTCTAATCTCATTTTGAAAGCTGGAAATAATAAAGATCACACGGCAGACTCTTATAAAAACATAGTCATATTCTGAAACACGTTGCATTATAAACACAGTACACGCTTGCTAATGAGCATGAACTCAAAAGCAGTCCTGACAAATAGCTTGTAAGACTTTTTGCCAAAAAAACATCTGGTGTGTGAACAATCAGGGTAATGATGCATCCTATTCTCCATTCTGCAGGAACATAATAATAAGATGCTCCCAGCAAAACATATCGACAACAACTTCAAAATGAAAAACAGTATCGAGAACGCGCGTGCATATTGTATCTAGCTACATCGATTACCATAAAGTTGTTGACCTCATTCACGTACGAGATATGGACTTTATAACGGCGATGTTTTTCGTCGCTGCATTCGCGTTCGCTGTCGCATCCGCGTTCGCGTACCGATCAGAGGAGTAATAGCGTCATTCTGCGTCATTACCGAACATTCGGCGTCGTCGCCGGCGGCGCTAATAAAACCTGCATATTTCACGTATCGTAGCACCGAACATTACCATAAACAATTTGCGATTCAGCAGTAGCATCGGTGATTCAATATTTTTGCTGAACGTTATTCTGTTAAGGCAATTCAATTTGTCGATTAATATCGGTCGCGTGGAGAAATGAGCGTAGCAGGTCATTATGGACTGCATAAGTGGTTGGACATGAGGTCATTATTTCTACGATATGTGGGTTAGTAAAATGGGAACCTGCTTATATCCTGCAACAAAACTAAATCTGGTTGAGATAATTGATGACAGGAAACCTCAAAAATGATTTCGTTTTAATTTAAATCGGCATAACGCTGTCTACTGCTGGACATAAGCCTCTCCCAAGAAGCGCCACAACACCGTCCTCAGCAATCGACAACCAACCTGTCTCAGCCGGCAGAGATCGGTCGCTGGAAGCGCCCTAAACTCAGTTAGCAAAACCTCATCCACATACAAGCGAGAAAATCCAAGTTAAGAAAAGCCTTTCATCTAGAGAGCAATGACCTCACGCGCAAGTTCATAATGGTCCACACACTTCGCTGCTTGCCTAACGCAGCAGCGACACATAATAGTCAAAAGCACTCTGTTGCGATCATCTGCTCGAATGTCACGCTTTTCCTTCGACGACATTGATAAAATATTGTCATCGACTCGTATTGACACAGCTGCTGTTATTTTTAGTCCGATACAAATGACACCCGTTTCCTTTAGAGTGACGCCTATAGAATAATACATACTGATTTTGAAATCTGGAAAATTGTGTGACGGTCCCGGTGTTTCGTTTTTGAGAATGAGATTGAATAAGCTTGTTATATGAGTTAAATATTGTGTTAGCATTTCTGCTATGAAAAACACAGGCTGGTTACCCGTGACGCCCCGCCGACTACTATGCACCGCCCTGGTGTGCACGTTATCAAATAGGACTGTGAGACGTGCAATATATGCAACATTTGCGACAAGTGCATCACATGTGACAAATGCACATGCAACAATTAAAATACTTGCGACAAATGCTACACTTGTGACATGTGCTAGAAGTGCGAATATAATTTTAAAGATCGCGCAAAATATTTTTGAGTTTTATTACTTGTCGCTCGATATAAAGCATATAACATGGCACTTAAACCAGCGAAATATGGGTATATTAGTATTTACGTCTACTTCTCTCTCTCTACCTCTTTTTTATGATGATAGTACTACGCATTTGGTAAAACTGGCATGCCGACGTTTCAAGATAACCAGCTATAAAAAAGCTTGGGTTTTAATGGGTATTTAAACATCACTTTCTCGTCGTAATCCATTGAAAGTCTATTTCATTATTTAATATTATTCGAAAAACTATTTCAGCATCCCTTCCCCATTGACTCATAATTACAATCACAGGCCGGGGACAAAGTTTCTGTGCCCCCATTTAGTTTTACAATTATAAAGGTTCCACATTCTAATATATTCCACAGCAGTCCCGATTCTAGCTACCAGTTCGAGGCGATCCAGCTAACGCGTGCAATTACCAGACACATTTATTATGTTACCTAATTTTGTGGGGCGATTAGCAGTTTAACGAACTAACAGCGTTTTAGCGATTAACTTGGAATGGCCGTTGTAATCTATGTTTTACGTTTGCGTGTATCACCGTAGAAGCGTTTCGTTTTCGTAGTTTCTTTTCACGGTAAGATAGTATGTGGCACGCTATGCATTTCATTAAGATATGCTACTTTAGCGTTGTTATATTTTCAGCTGTCAAAATTGTGCTGTACATGCTTATCTTTCAAGTATATCTTGCTTTTAAACTGAATAAGGTTGCTTTTATACTTTTCGTTTCATTCCTGTTTATTCAATTTTCTTTGCCGATCGCGAGTGTCCAGAATGAATTCCGTCTGACTTTCCCACGACCCTTAGGCAAACTAGGTTTTTGTAGTTTGTTATTATTACGGTTCGGTTGGAAGTTGGTAATATAAAGGGAAGGGTGGACTCCGGTCTAGAAAAGAAAAAAAGCAATCGAGTTTATTTCCAGTTAGACTTTACACCGCATTTAAATTCATCTTCCCACATTCAATGTCCACATTTGCAGCTCGATTGTTCCCATCCCTATGAAAGTTAGGTAACGACAAATGCATCTAAAAATAAGAATCGGAAAATCCCCTTTTTCGAGGCGTGTGTCGCATTTGACCATTCATTCAAAGTAGTGTGGATACACGGTACGGCACTTACACCTAATGACAGGCCATTAACTGTGGCAATGCTTTAAATATATTCAGTACATGTAACACGCCTTTCCTCACCTGTGGACATGTTAATATGGACATAGTTGGCAAAATTTCCGTAGTCAAATAGTTGAGACTCACTTGTAGGTGTTATATGAGAAAGTTTGGCATATGCTGAGATGAAATATCACACAGCTATATAGCGACAATACAAAAATCCTTAAAATGTAAATTAAGTACAACCTTCCATTAAATCATGTGACAGAGAGTAATCGTATATAGCTGTAATCCTTTTCAAACTTAAACTTTTAAACTGACATTTTATAAAACATTTTAGGATTGTATTAAATCGTGCAGGTCTGAAATTAAAAGGGTACAAGAATTACTTAAATCAAGTGAGATGAACGGACGTAGGTATCTGACATGTTTGGACCAAAATGAGATACAAAAATAGAGACGAGTATTTTCCGAGGTCTTTGACCGCAACTGTCCGTTTGTGGAAAAGACAATGCAATGTAGGTTTGTAAAGTGATACTTGTAAAGTGATATTGATAAAGCCATGTTAATGACCTTTTCTTAATTAGTAACAGTAAACAGAATGTTTGGGACAGCGCGGACGGACGCGGACGGTCTCAATGAAAAATATCTTCAAAGGGCAAGAAAAATTCTTTACTTTTAAAGATGTTTGTATTTTTTTTCTAGGAAAACCCCTGGGGGTCTTTGTAAGACTGAACTTATATTTTGATAAAATCGTAAACTTCACAAGAAAAGAATTAGCATCGCAATTAAATGTGGCAATGCTGCCAGTCTTCTAGGCACGTTTCCGGATGACAGCGATGAGGAGGAGCACATCAACGCCTATGTGTATTTTGTTTTTGTAAATATGTATGTACATATGTACAATGTTAGGTTTAGTAGATATAAATATCTAGTTAATATTTAAGCTACTTATGTACCTACATTTATTGTTACTTCACAAGTTCTAAATTAATTTCACAACATCTGTTAAACCTGAACGATATGGTTTTGAAAAGGGTTATATTTACCCTTTCCAAAGCTCGTGTTTAATTGTCGTGTATAGTGTGTCCAAAATTGGTTGCCTGTGTAACATTCAGTCAATCGATCAGGCGGCAGTACCTAGTCTGATTGTTAAATCAGCTCAGAATAACCGGCGCACTCGGCCATTGACACAAAACTGCTTTTAGAATTAAAATCAAAGTCAATTCAATTATTTCAAGTAGACCATTAAAAGGCACTTTTGTACTTTTGCCTTTAGTTACAGTTTGTAAATAAAATATTAAAGTGACTCTAGTTGCCCGTTCGCAAAAAGTATATTCGTATAGAGAAGAACGGACAAGAAACTCCGCAGTGGTATCTATGTTGGAAAAACTGGTCGTATTTAATAAACGCGATAGGCAAAATGTTGCAATTGATTGGTGACTATTCGATAGGCCGACAATACCACATAAAAACCTGGACAACTGTGGATTTGTAACAAATTTTTCTATGGTGCATATTTTTTTTTTTTTCAGAATATCTACTGAGGGTTTTCGAAAAAGTTCAAGCTTCCATTTAGGGCCACTAAGACAAGAGGTCTAAAAACGTAACTTTGACCTAAACAATGTCGGAAAATATAAGCGCTTTGACAGGGATAGGCGACAGGGTCTGCACTTCATTGCTGGACTGCAGAACTTCATTGCTGGCAGCACGTGGTATAAGTACTTTCAGAGAACCCTTATTGCAAAACGTCAAAAAAAAAGTTGGTTTTGTGTCACATTTGAAACACTAAGAATAAAATAAATAGTCGCGAGCGCAATCGTTTGCGTTTATATATGTCACCGGAAAACAGCAAATGCCGTAAGATTGTAAATATCGCGTAAAATTTTTTTTTTTTTTACATAAGACACTATTGAATTTAGGAGGGATTTATTGTAAACAAAACGATTTTTTCATAATATTACGAGAAATTATAATCTAATCAAAATTTATTACAATCTTACAGAATTTATTGCAATTTTCCGGGAACATATACAACAACAGAATAAACGCAATACCTCTAAAGGGGTCATTGTACTCATCATTATGAATAACTTTTACTATTGGACCAAACCCGAAATCGCGCTTTTAAAAATCGAGGACCATTACTGCAGTGGCAGTGGGCAGGGCACATTGCTCGCAGAAGAGATGGTCGATGGGACTGAAAAGTTCTGGAGTGGCGACCGCGTACCGGAAGACGCAGCGTTGGAAGGCCTCCCGCAAGGTGGAGCGTGCACCTGATGAGGGTCGCGAGACGCACAGTACCGGTTGTTGTGGCGACACTTGAGGGACATAGGCCATGGCCAGCAGTGGACGTCTTTCGGCTGATATGATGATGATGATGGCTGAACAGCCGGTCTATTACGTCAACATCTCACCGTGTGAACTTGAAGCATGCAGTAAATGTCAATCTTGTTTGCATGAATTGACATCTCACTTCATGTTCACTTCACCTAAGCTTACACAGTGGTGTAAGCTTAGCTTACCTTACCTCTCAGTGAGCGATTCTGTGAACCTCTCACTGAGAGGTTCACAGAATCGCGCAGCAGATCTAGGTGAAATTTTGTTTTTGATTGAAACTGGCACAGAGATAGATTATAGTCTGAAAAACATTTTTAGAGCAGAGGCTCTAGAAGAAAGAAGAAGACGAAAAAAGAGAAAGAAAAAGAGTAACTTTACTTTTTATCCCAGGATTATGTTCCCTTGGGATAATTTGCGACATTCTCGCGGGCGAAGCCGCTGATAGAAGTTATTACTCGTATATTGAGTTAAATAGATTTTCCCACCAAAATCTACAAATTAAACAATTAAGCACATTAAAAATTAATAAACATCGGAAATTACAATCTGGATTGCAGAATTAAATCACTCTTCGGTTCGCATTTGTATAGTTCGTTTATAATAACGCCTTTTGTAATTTACACAAACGTCAGTAAAACGGTTCCAAGCCAACAGTTTGCAGGCAAATCAATTTGCTCCTACTACGTAATGAAATAGCCCGCCGTACTAGCTGTTGCTTGTATTTTATTTTAGACGACTGAATATATTGATTTTAGTATGCAAATGTTAATGAGAGTGAGAGTCTCACCAACCTGAAGGCCAATTTTCGTATTTAAAAGAGTAACAATCATATCGCAATATCACCTTCATCATATGTGATGATAATGATTATGCTGATCATATCAGCCGAAAGACACCCAGTGCTGGACATAGGCCTCCTTCAAAAGGGAGGGGGGATTTGACATAATCGTCACGCTTGGCAGGCGGGTTGGCGATCGCAGTGTAGCTGTTGCAATGCACAGAGAATGCTGCTGTCCATTCTCTAGTGAGTCCCTTAGTCGCCTCTAACGAAACACATGGGAAGTGATAGGATGGGGCTATTCTTTTACGTCCGACATCATACAGAACCTTAGTTAATATCACGTTAGCGACATTCAATGTCAAAATCTTGTCAAAATATAGGGAAACTAGAAGAGTTTTTGACAATTTGCGACTGCGAAACGAATCTGTTAAAAAATACGAAAATTTCCGCTCTTTACTATTCTACCGATACAATATTAGTGCTTTCCGTCAGCACTGTCATACTAGTAATACCTCATGTTACCGCCGGTTGTCGCTGAAAACCAGCGCTGTGGCTCTTTCTCGTATATAAGTCCCAGCATTATGCTGAGCGATGGCCGTCTTGCGCGAATGTGACGCATATCTTCCCAACTTGCATTACTTTTGTCATATTGTTTATTTTATTTTTTGGTATGCGTCATGCTTGGCTCTTTTTCTTTCTTGTCTTTCTATGTTAACATGAACTCGTGAAGGTCATACCTGCTGCATGTTACAAGAGAACTGGGAGGAAAAAGCTACAGATTCGGTCCCAAATGAAAAAAGAAAATGTGATTAAAATTAAAATAATATAGAATTAAATTATATGACTAAATAAAACATAATTGAATTAAACAAAATTTAATGTAATGAATTTTAACTGAACAATGTAAATTATATTATGAAGCTATCACAGAGATCTGTAATCTGTGAGCTCACACACACAGTGCTTCACTTCAATTATTTTTTTGTGAACATGTGGACAATGGTGTGGGTTGCATGTTTGAGATTTTAATGTTAAGAATTCCTTGTTTATTTTAAGCATGTAACTGTTTTTTGTACCCAATAAATAAAAAAAAAAAAAAAAAAAATCGGCGATGCGGTAGACCCAAAAAGAGATCGTGAGACGAGTTGGTCTCCTCCTTTCCTTGATGATTGTACACAGATTGCCCAAGGTAGACCCACATTGAAAGAAGGACAAGTCGTAATTGCCCTGCAGTAGGACACAAGGGGCTTCTTATAATACTAACATCTCGTTTCAAAATTGACACCATAATACCACGTACCCATTTCTACAAGACCCGTCGCCTTACGCACCCCTCACGACCCGCGCTTAGCTTTCGCAACTTAAGCGTGCCAAAAGCTTAACGAGCCATTAAGATAATAATTGCAAACCCAATCTGATTGGCCTCTAGCTATGGCTACAAAGGACTGTTAGCGAAACTCCTAATTCTATAGTCACATTCGCAATGTTGATGTTAATTTGGCCACAATACTCCGCTTCTATTCAAATTTGTCCATGCAGCGTTGCCTTCCAGGTTGGTAGCCGGCTACCTAATGAAGCGGCTATGCTGTATCAAGGCGTGTTTATTGTCCGGTTTACGTTTACGTTTGAGTTTGGTTTACGTTAGCTCTGGTTTGCGGTTGCGGTAATGTGAAATTCTTAGCGTAGTTTCCTATACCTAAGAGCTGGTTTTGGAGAAAAATTATCGTGATGGAGACAGATTGCAGAGCATAACATAATTTCGACTTTGATGCATACAAGGCCATACTTTTTAGGGTTCCGTACCTCAAAAGGAAAAAACGGAACCCTTATAGGATCGCTTTGTTGTCCGTCCGTCTGTCTGTCTGTCAAGACCCTTTATCTCGGCAACGCGTGGAGGTATCCAGTTGAAATTAAAACTGTATACTCAAGTGTGCAGTCCTTTGAGGCTGAGAAAAAATAAAACTTCTAATTTAGCGTAAGAAAGAGATATACGGCCGTTTATGCCGCAAAAAACGTATATTTCGCCACTCTCAAGGGAATCAATATTTATAGGGTACTTCCCGTTTACCTAGATTCATGAAATTTTGCAAGAAGATAGATCTTATAGTACAAATACAGGAAAAAGTCTGAAAATTACGAATTTATAGGTTTATCATACAAAAAACATTTTTTACGATTACAAACATATTTTTTCGGTTGAAGGATTCACAGTGCCGTACATTGATGTATGGGAGAACATTTTTCACCAACTAAGTTAAGTTTGTCCTTCGACTTTATCTGCTATATTTTGCTTTCATAGTTTATAAACTTCTGTAAGTATATATACTCGGAATATATATGTATACTCGGAAAAATCAAGACTCGATCGGAACCCTCGGTGCGCGAGTCTGACTCGCACTTGTCCGGTTTTTACTTAAGTACCTATCTTTATCAGCACGAAACATACGACTGGAAGAAAAATAGGTTTTGAGCGCTTATTTTACCTAAATATCCTTTGAATTTAATAACAAATTTAACAGTTTAGCTTTAATTGCATTCAAATGTATTAATATTTCAGAAAACGCATAGATTGGATAAAATATCTACATTCAAACCCCGTTACCCGCAGGCTTGCGCGGTTGGAATCCTGGCTCTCGTTGTTGATTTTACACCGCTTTGTTCAAAGCATTTTAATAGAGAAAGGATCTTGCTTTGTTGGTCATGGGATGAGAGGTAAAACTCTTGCACTTGGCTGGGTTTATATTCGAGTCTATATTCCTTAAGGGTTTTATAACCCAACGGGAATTGTACTGGGTTTGGATAAGTTTTCTATTCATAATACCTACAATTTAACACAAAGTTAGAACCGTTTTTAGATTCTAACTTTATGTTACATTGTCAAAAATACCCAGATGTTTAGTGCCCAAACACCGCCAATATGGTTTTCTATACGAAAATACGAAAGATCCGTGTCAACAGATGCATAACCATAAAAAAGAATTACAGCTGTTCCTAAAATTTGGTGTTATTGAAAACGATCACCAAACTGCCTGAAACTTGGGCGATCTTATGAATATCTTTTGTTCGATATAAAAACGTACATAATACGTATGAGTTACAAAGGCCGGAATCCGTAGGTATATAAAGGAAGGATAAAAGTTTTACGGAGCATAAAAGGAGACATGTTGAAAATCTGTGCTCATAAAACAGGGTTGCGCCCACGGATTACCGTCGCGATATTTCTCAGGACCGCACCTTCGATCCCGGGCCACTGATCGGTTTTTGTTAATCCCATTGGGTGCTATTGACAACCCTAATAAGCTTACCTATTTTCATTATCTGTATTAAGAAATAATTTATTCATTCGTATCGGGAAATTGATATCCGTTTTGAAGTTATTTTCGGTTGTAAGCTACAATTTAACACAAAGTTAGAACCGTTTTAGCACTATTATTTTCGTTAAAGTTTAATTTTCTTAAAACTGTACATTCTGTACTTAAACTTAAATTTAACGGTTTTTTTTAAATAATTTTAACATAAAATAATACTGTCATATTTTTTAGGTTACAACGAAGCAAAAAATATTGTCGTAGTAGAAATGTAGTTAAAAATAAATACCAGAAATGTTATTCTACCCTGTAAAAACAGACAAAGACCACAAAAATATTCTAAAAAATAGAAGATCAACTCCGATCAGACAACTATATTTTTTCATGCGCTAGTGTAAACATAGTGCACTCGATGTACCAAATTCCTGTTAGGATAAGTGGGGCTTAGACTTTCAAGCGTTATTGAATTCCTCGATTGAAAATCTAAGTTAAACGCCCATTCTCTAAATGCCACTTGATGGCATAAATTTAATATCGTAACCGAGAGCTATCCAATAGAACTTTTGTAACAAATTTCATTTATCTCCTCCCCAAAGAATTTCATAAAATCGATTGTTATCAAGATGATTTAAAGTCTAAATTTAATGGAATACGATTTTATGTTTGTCAATATTCATCAAACGCGATGTTATGTGAATGATTATGATCGACAGATTTTGATGATTGGAAAAAAATATACCTTGGTACCAAAAGAATTGAATATTTCCAATTTTATAATCGTGTAACAGTAATTTACAACTGATAGTTCGATATACTATTGATATATTAGAAACGTTTCACCTATAATTTTCTGTAACTTTTACATTTAATAACTCTTTTGATATAAAAATGATTTGTAGGTCTGAGATAGTTTGAATGGCGTCTATGAAAATCTATAACAATGTTATCTGGTCTGAGAGAAACTATTCTTCTCTGTCTATAGCTATATATTCGAAGGGTTCTGTGTATTGTTATCGACACGAATAATCGGTTTCCCGTGTCATAAATCTCCTGTGTAATTAATCATGGGCCTGACTGTGGCGTTCGCGCGGACATTGGACCTGTCCCGGAGCTCGTCGACACTAAGACCGTGTTTTTCTCCAGATTCTTTGTTTTTTGTGTGGGTAGGTAACCCAATTTATTCGACTGCTTTGTAGACATTTACATTGTATTTATTAGTGTCTATTTAGAGTCAAACAACCTTCTCTGTTGTAAAAGTGGGTAAATATTAATTGAAAAATGTTCATTACGAGAACTTGCTCTTTCGCAGCTTTGTTTCAAAAAAGATTTTTCATAAAATACCAGCATTTCCTGTGACTGCAGAATTTCGCTGAACAATTTTCGCATAAGTCATAATAGTGTCATTTTTTGCTGAGTTTGGTGGGCGAGGTTGAACCGCCGGTGAATATATCTCTGCTGCTGGGATAAATCACACGCCATGATCACTGATCAAAAGTTGGCAAAGTTTAGCTTTTCGGGACATTCGAATAAATCAGTGCTCTCAACCGTGAAATTAAAACGAGCCCGAAGTTAATGCAAAATCTATCGAAAGTTTAACAAAAACTACGATTCGGTACACACAGCGACATGTCGCGTTGCCATCAGTCGATCAAACTCTTTGTGCACTGTGTTGGACGTTTTTTGGCCACCGTGCGTGATATTGACATCCAATCGAGCTTCATCATTTTGTTTGGCAGCTGGTCAGTTTATTGAGATTGAAATTGGACAGCTTTTTTAATAGTTCAGTCAAATTAGCTTTTAACCTTGCAAAAATTCCTAACACCGACTTTTTTCTTGAATCGTGTATTTGATTTTAGCTCTTCTTATAAACAAACAAAAATAAACATTTTCCATAACCGGGTCATTCGGAAAAAAAACAATAACGCATTTATTTTAATAAAAGCTAGGAAAATCAAGTTTACTCAATTAGGTAAAGAAAACGTCAGAATTAAGCATTTTAACCCTAAGTAATCTCATTATAAAATACATACGAAATTTTGAAAAATTCATTAGATGTGTTTAACTTTATTATAATTAAATCAGACATCAATTTATTTTTTACTTATAAATTAAAATTAAACTCAATTTAATTCAGTTACATTATTCCGGAATCGCTATCACAAAAAAGAGTGGTATTTATAACTTGCGCTAACAGATAATGTTAAATTTTGTTGGTTGGGGCGAATTAAGATATTTAATTAAGTCATTTTATGAAAAGAAAGTAGTTCATTTTTAACTTGAAGGCCAAAATAAAAAAATAACGTTCTTAAATAAGATAGTTGCCCGTAGAAATAAAAAATGTTTAATTAACTGACCTATCTACTTATAAAACTTGATATCTTCAAGAAATTTTCCAAACAAACATGCCATTGAATATATTTTCCCATCGAGTCGTTATTGAAATTAGATAATTTATTAAAAAAAAATCTAAGGACAAACTTAACTTTGTTGGTGAAAAAATGTTCTCCCATACATCAATCAAATGTACGTCACGGTCAATTTTTCAGACTAAATAAAAATTTTCAGTTTTTACTAGATAAAAATTTTCAGACTTTTTCCTGTATTTGTACTTTAAGATCTATCTTCTTGCCGAATTTCAAGAATCTAGGTCAACGGGAAGTACCATATACATTTTGATTCCCTTGAGTGTATCGAAATATACGTTTTTTGTGGCATAAATGGCCGTATCTTTTTTTAACGTTAAATTAGAAGTTTGATTTTTTTACAGCTTCAAGGGACTGTGGATATACAGGGTGTCCCAAAACTCAACGTCAAGCCGAAACGGGGTGACAGGATTGATCATAACCATCACGAGAAAAATCTGAAAAAAAATCTATCCCATGCAGTTTAAAAATTATGGGCATTTTAAGAAAAACCTAGAAATTTGATCAAACTGTACCATTTTTCGGTTATTCTTTTTTATTTTTGTTCATTTGAACTTTGGAAACGTAATCCTAAATAACATTTCTAGAATCCCAATAAAAAATAATGACATAATTGCCTCAAGTTTCCGAGAATTGAGACTATTTGTTAAACTACGAATTTAAAATTTTTAAGATTCGTCGACTTTGACAGGCCCTCCTATAAAAAAAATGTACTAGAGTGCCTTGGCAAGTGGCATTAAAAGTTGGCGCATTTAATCAGAATTCTAAAATGGTACAATACTTGTTAGTTCCATACAATAGAAAAGAGTAAAAAAATTAAAACCTCAAGTAACCCGATTTTTGCTATCTCATTTTACTCAGTTAAAATGTTTTTAATTCACACAAGCTCTAGGTAGGTTCTTAATTTTAAGACAAAATGATGAGAGAGATGGATAATGGGTATGTTCGCCATGAGTGAGCGAGACAGATAGTGACGCCACTTTTACCAAAGTGAAAAAAAGTTAGTAAAATTAGTAAAATAATTAATACGAATACGAACGTGCGCAGTAGACGAATGAGCGAAACGTACTAACTGGTTGGTGTCGGACTGGTAGCGTAGCCATTTGCTTGGCTGAAACTAGTGCGAATGAAACAGATAGATGCCATAGCATCTATCTGTTTCATTCGCACTCGTTTAAACGACGCATCTCCGTCTCAATGCGTGGCGTCACTATCTGTCTCGCTCACTCATGGCAAACATACCCATTATCCATCTCTCTCATCATTTTGCCTTAAAATTAAGAACCTACCTAGAGCTTGTGCGAATTAAAAACATTTTAACTGAGTAAAATCTGATAGCAAAAATCGGGTTACTTGAGGTTTTAATTTTTTTACTCTTTTCTATTGTATGGAACTAACAAGTATTGTACCATTTTAGAATTCTGATTAAATGCGCCAACTTTTAATGCTACTTGCCAAGGCACTCTAGTACATTTTTTTTATAGGAGGGCCTGTCAAAGTCGACGAATCTTGAAAATTTTAAATTCGTAGTTTAACAAATAGTCTCAATTCTCGGGAACTTGAGGCAATTGTGTCATTATTTTTTATTGGGATTCTAGAAATGTTATTTAGGATTACGTTTCTAAAGTTCAAATGAACAAAAATAAAAAATAATAACCACAATAACCGAAAAATGGTACAGTTTGATCAAATTTCTAGGTTTTTCTTAAAATGCCCATAATTTTCAAACTGCATGGGATAGATTTTTTTTCAGATTTTTCTCGTGATGGTTATGATCAATCCTGTCACCCCGTTTCGGCTTGACGTTGAGTTTTGGGACACCCTGTATATGGTTTTACTTTCAACTCGATACCTCCACGCGTTCTTGAGATAAAGGGTATTGACAGACAGACAGACGGACGGACAACAAAGTGATCCTATAAGGTTTTCGTTTTTTCCTTTTGAGGTAAGGAACCCCAAAAACGAACATCCGGGGTTAACTTTATGCGGGATATAAATTCACATACTTCCCTGCCTATATACTCTACACGTTATAGGTAAAAAATCAGAGTTACTAGATCTACAACTTTGCAATAATTAAGAATTATTGCAAAGTTAGCCTAATTTTCGGCGTAATTTGACAGAACTATAAATAGATTTCTAATTTTTGTTTAACTGAAGACAGTTCTATGAATTTTGTCTGTTTCGTGGGTGTGTTTAAATATACCGATACCGATATCACACCCAATATTTCTTTGAATTTAAAACAATGTTTTCCTGAAAGTAAGTTTATGATAAAATCATTCAAAAACAAGCTTTTAATGAACTAACAACATCCAATGAGCCCAAACACGATGGCCCTGTCTTATTTGGCTGAGGAGTGGCCACCTTCCGGCTGCATAATCAGACTAGCTTCATAGAACCATATTATACCAATGTCTGCAAAGCGAAATCAGTATCCCAAGATTAAGATCTGCCCTCCTTGGGCTGAGCACCGCCGTGTCCTCGTCGAGGCGATCGGCGGCGGCAACCTATCGCGTCCGGCCCTGGTTGAATCCATGGTCCGGAGCGAGGAGGCTTGGGAAGCGGTCACCTCCTTCTGCGAAGCAGTAATGCTAGAGAAGGAGGAGGCGGGCCGCGCGAGGAAAAGGCAAGGCCTTCGCCCCAACCGCCGCAACAGGAGAAGACGCCTCAGGCGTCGGGAGTCGCAGGGCGATCCCCGGCCACCGTAGGCGCGGGCCTGCGTACGGCAAGCATTGGGTGGCTCGCCGTCCGATCACCACCAGGCCCGGGTCGCTGGCGCGTTGTGTTTCACGCGCGCCTCAAAGAGATGTCAGCATAAAAGACGGCACCCGCTAGGGCCAGAGCCTGCCAGGGTTGCGGAATTTCTTCGAAAGAGTCACCGCGGCCCTGGAACGCAAAGGGCTTTGGAAAGAACACGGATGGGTTTTAGTCAGTAAGAGTCTGACACGCCCTTCCGCTCCACCCAGAGCGGAAGAAGTCATTTGATGATTTCCCATCCTTAAAAAAAAAAAAATCCCAAGATTAAGCTTAACCTGAAAAGCTTAGACGTTGTTCGAAAAATGGATTAGATTCTAATTTATAACCGGACACACATAGGATAGGAACAAAGTAAATTGATAAAAAGCTTATTAAAATCTATGAGTTCTGCCCTTCTCTTCTTTTTAAATGCAATTTTACACAATTATATTTTTTATTTATGTTATAACTATATTAATAACAATAAAAATAAAATAAAATAAAAGCTTTTAATTTCTTGCAAATACGAATGTAACAGAGATTAAAAAAAATTAGAAAATTTAAAAATTTGTACTATATACAATTTTGTTGTAAATGTAATGAAGATATCTTAAATTATTCTTAGGCGAAGGCATCCTCTAAAGAATTCCAGTTAACAATATCGTTATAAATAATTATAAGTACATAATATAATAAAAAATAATAACTATAGACATAATATATTTACATTCTGTTATCATAAAATATGTCATTTCAATCTATGAGCCTTTGTTAGTGTACTAACGAAATAGATGAGAATGATAAATCAGATTGCTCAAATTTTTGCTTAAGCTTTAAATTCATTGTCAAGTTTAAGTAATTTAATAGTCAATAATATTCAAAAAGATTTACTTTAATCAATAAAAGCAATTACAGGTTAAGTTTGATAGCTTGTCTATCTTAATATTTGAAGTCTACGAAGATTGTTTCAAGATTGGAAGTCGTTGAATTCTTGGCGAAGTTTTTTGTTAATCTAATTAAGCTAATCTGAATATTTAGTAATACAGATCAATTCGAGTTTCCGTCAAAATTAAAAAAGAGACTAAAATGTTAGAATATGATGAAACTTTTCTTGATTCTTATTGAGTTACTTTTAATCTAGTCATTGGGGCCGGAATAGGTACAACAGGTGTGTCTTATTTTTTGCCGCTGAATAACTTTAATATGAACTCCTATTTCATAATTATGTCCCACAATATCATAAGCTTCTTGAATGAAATTGCTCAGTTACGCCCACATTCACTCAAACTAAGTCGTTATCTTATGTTAATGTCCTGTATGTGGCTGCCTGGCTGGCCATCCAACCTACATATTCAATCTTTGAAGTTCATCTCTGCTTAACAACTAACTAAACTAGCATTTCCTTAGTTGATAACCAGAAAGCAATTTTTTTTATATATTTTTATAATATGGGTTTGCTCTTGACTCTAGTCTAGGCCATAGATGACAGGCACAAAGTCGACGGTGGAGCGAGCTTACCCAAAAGAAGTCTGAAGTCTTTCCTTAATCTAAAACTTTGAGATTCTACCACTTCTATAGTGAGGGAAATAAGTACCAATCCATATCATGACCTCTACCATTTCAAGGTCATTCCCAGCCGTCTGGCCACAGTAATAAATAGCTCATTTAGGTTCACAGCAACACACACCTAACATCTGTTTAGTTTACCTTTTGATTTGATACAAAAGCCAAATTTTCCGAGTGTATTAGTTCAGAAGCCCCATATAATATTTGTGTAGGTACTTTGGGAACAATCGGTTTACAAATCCGGTGAAAAGCAAAGGGTGTGAAGACTGCGAGAGAAGAGGGGGTCTGGGGTGTGTGGGGGTGACTTACGGGGCTTTATTGCCATTCTCGTGACAAACGATTATTATGAAGACGGCTCACTTTCCACACGTACCACTTTTGATTAACTTCAGTGAATTTGCATTATATTTTTTCACTGTATAATTTTGTATAAGTATGTGACTTAATTTGGAGGATACGGCCTTGGTGTAAGATGGATTTGGGTGTAGTTTATTTTGAGTTTTTCTGTAAATAATGCTTTTGTGCGAAATTATTCGACTTAAAATTGTTGGAACAAAAAATAGTACTTTATCCCACATTGTTATGTCCATGAGAACTTGTATTTGTATTAATAGTCAAAGTAAGAGGCTCTTAAAAGTACTATAGTAGACTCCAGATAAATGTGCAATATCGGTCATTGACCCACGTACATTTATTGACTTATCAAAAACAGAAATTATAAAGCTGTCCTGAATCGACTTCTATCATTATCCTTTACGTTCTCTGTTAAAGGACAACGGTTCATATATAATTTATTGTTCGGGTATCTACGAAGGGATATTAGTGAAAGGTCAAAATACCTTATTGCAAGTTTATCTGGCGCCTACCATAAACACACGGTCAAGTCATGAAGGTCACATCTAAACGATCAACATTAGTCCTTGCTGTTTGTCTGACTTCCTGTGTTTTAGTGCTTCAAATGTTGTTATTATTTGAAAAACTCTATAATCTACGAGGTTGGTATAATTATTCAGTTTTTGATTAATGAAAATAATGGTGAGATTTTGATTGTGAACCATTCGAAATCCATGTGGTTGAAGAAGTGTTTTTGAATAAACTTATTCTCAAATTGAGATAAAAGTATAATTCAATCTGTGACTCGGTAAGAATAGCTAGCTTTGTGGTTTAAAAATCTGCCTTTACGTCGCCGCCAGAGCAAGAAAAGTATTTTGCATTTAACGTTAATATTAAAAACTTTGACAAACTTTTCATAAGCGAATAAAGCTCGGTGCATGTTTGTAGTTTGTTATAATAAAACACCGAAAGCAAGGAGGAATGTGGCCCATAATATCATTACTCACTTTTACTTATGTGTGCGTGTTATTTTATTACAGTCGTTTTAGAGGTGGCACGCAGAGCAAATCTCCTTTAAAAGATTTGTCAAAAGGAACAGAGCGCTAAGAATGCTGAAATAATTAGAAGCTGGAGTCAGCAGTAAAGTAGAGGCCTACTGAATAATGAGAGCCGGGGGGCGACGCTCACTCAGTAGGTAGGTAGGAAGGTAGGTGCCCGACACACTCCTACGTATAAAACTTTACATAAATTACTTTGAAGGTGTCGCGGAATCTGTCGGTGTTTTGTTCGGGTTCACCCTCTTATACCTGAGTACCTGGCTGAAGTATTTTATGATAGCTTATTACCCCATAAGATCAATGTTGCACATTATTTTCTTGTTACATCTTATTGTAAACGATTAACTTAACTAGAAGTTTGTTGATAGTCGATGGAGTTGAAAAGTTCTGGAGTGGCGACCGTGTACCGGAAGACGTAGCTTTGGAAGGCCTCCCAGAAGGTGGACCGATGACCTCGATGGCCGCGGGAATCCGCTGGATGCAAGACCCATAAGGATATCGATCGGAAGACGTCCACTGCTGGACATAGGCCTCAGCCGATGTCGAGCAGTGAACGTATTTCGGCTGAAATGATGTTAATGCAGAGATTATTATTAAATCCGTGATACAAAATGCTAACAAAAGTGGAGACGACGACACGACAATAAATCAAAACACTTGCAATACTAGTTCACAGATTGATGTCACTGACTGCAATAAACTACTTGGAATATTGGATCAGAATAGTAGTCACTATCTTTGATTAGTTTTGACTGTTTATACAAGTGGGAAGTTTATTTATAATAGTTCAAAAACATTCCTATGAACCAGTATTGCCAGTGTTTTAATTTATTATTGTGTCGATGTCTCCACATTGTATAAGGTTTCTTACCATAACTATGTGTGAATTTCATGAAAATGAATGTATCCACATTATTCATCCCCGTCGGTTATGTTATGTACGCTATTTATCTCACAGATAGACACTAACAGTGTGTCCGACGAGAACCTTCCATTAAAAGACTAGGTCAGCAAAAATTTGTTAGGGCATACGACTCCGCAAATTTACAGCGTAGACAGACTAAAGTTAGTCGAGAAGCGGTTCTCACGTCCCATTTATATTGTTTTATAGTTTCTTTCCTACCCACAGAGGTTCCCACAGCGGATCCCACAGCTAGAAAATGTGGATCCGTTTCCTCGGTGCGGTTTTTTATTATCCCGTTGGATACACCGACGTATCTATCACGGCCGTCGAACGGCCCTAATGTGGGTGACCGATGACACGCATTTTGTAATACGGGAGAGCTCTCTACGTGAAATGGGTTTTAATAATGTTCCTTCCTTATATTATGGAAACGAATTTTCCCTTTATTTTATATGGGAACTACGAATCCAATCTACGTGTTTCCGATTTTATGAGCAACCAAACTGATAATATTCGGTATGACTATCTGCAAAATTGCTAATTTTAGCTAATTTGCTGCTTAATTTGATGCTTTTTTAGTAAAGTAATATCAACTATCAAAACAATAATTAGCCATTATGGTGAGTGAAAAACAAATAAAATGTATTTAAAAAGTTGGAACAGAAGCAGAAATGGCATACTTATTTCACTAGCTTTTGCTTGTCTACAGTCTTGTAATAACGCTAATGGTAATGTCTACACAATATTGTTGCAGCTGCAAGCGAGAAAGTCGCCCCAAAATTACCTTTTAAAGTGGTGAGTCGGCAGCGAGAAGAAAATAATATTGTAAGGTAGCAAGCAGTTCTATCAATTAATTTTCCAACTGGGGAAACTTATTCGGAGGTAAAAATAGGTAAAGTTGAGAGCCCGGCAGCTTGTCTATTTTTCCCATCTCGAATTGATTTGATCGGATTCGCGTCGAGACTCGCCGAACTTGACGGAACTTCGAGTAAACTTGCGGTTCGGAAATAGGTTTAACTAAAGATGAAAGAAATAGTTCAGAACTGAAATCATTCTTTACAAAGGCCGGATCCAGTTATGGAAAATGACATTGATTCATAACGTTACACTCGCTTCTTTGATAAAAGTGATATTTTGATTTATGGCTTTGTAAACTTGCCTTCTGAAGTTTGATCAAATAAGAGAGTAATACACCAGGCGGAGTTATTTTAGAGAAATTGTTTGCTATGATACACTTTGCGTTGTCATTCGCGCTAGCTTTAGTGAGTTTAATGATCCTATAAATTAATTTAATGGCTGCTTATCTCCGGATTATAAAATAAGCCCTTAATTCAATGACTTTCATAAATTAGCTATGCGCATAAGAATGAGGTAAACAAAGCAACAAAGCAAAACGTTGAGAGTGGATGGAAAAACCTCCCTCGGATCTCAATGATGGGTATCTCTTTGTTTTTTGGGCGAAAATAAACTTTACTTTTTTGTCTTTGAACCTTTTGGGCCCATGTGTGGATTGAACCATAAATCAAAGCCCTCTCAATAAATCTTGACTTCGTGAGAATTTGCCAAAGACGTTTTGTAGTTTTTTAAGCTCGATAACATTTCACCTCAGTGATAGCTTTCTTACGCAAAAATGTCGAGTGAAGTTCACTGCTCTTTTTTATTGCTACATATTAAGGTGAAAAATGTCATAAATAAATGTATGACAGATTCAGCATGTTATGGACCCGAATAAAAGAAAGTTAAAAATATTATTAAAAATCCTTGGGACGGCCACGCTCTATTTGCGTAGGTGATGAATTATTTATTAACCGTGCTCGTGCTAAGATTAACTTATTATAACAAGTCAACGAGACTGTAAGCCGAGCGATAAAAAATGAAAAATATTTGTCATGATTTACAACCATGCCCGATATCATCTTGACAATATCCGTGCTGTAATAGTATGAGAAATTCTTTAATCTTAAACGAAATTAAAGGCATTTGTGAACGTAACGGGGCATAGAGGGGAGTGAGTAAGTAAATCAATCTATACATTGAATTAGTTGATGTTGAACGGGCGATTTCGGCAATATTTTAGAGGCGACGGCAATAGAATGAGGCATTTAGCAGTCGGCGCACGTTCGGGCCTATTCATCAAGTCACTGAAGCCATTACCGCGCCCGCCACCTGCACGGGCCCGATCCTAGTTTGTATTACGCCGGATTATTCTAACTTTCATTCACCTATAACTTGTTGAATTATAATCAATGTTTCTGTTACTATAAACACCTAGGCACCGTACTTCTCTGCTTACGTAATGACCTTGCTTGTTCTGTACCAGCTAATTCAGGTCGACTAGCAGTTTGAATTTTAGTTTACAATTATTGTTTTAGTTTGGCGTTAGTTCGACTTTGATTATTCAGTAGGTACGTTGTTTATTTTGTACTATTGCTAGCACGATTTATGTAGATCATGATTATAATTGTATCAAGTTATTTCTAGACATCGTGCTCTTATAAATACCAACTCATAAAAAGCGGAAGAATACTGAAGTAAATTTTACTCTCACTGAATTTGTAGAACTGCGTCAAAAGTTTTTACCTAGCTAAAGTGATGATGACAGCAAATCTCGTATCATTCGTATTACGACTCTACTTTAAAATAGAGATACAAAATAACGCGGGCATGCACCTGCCCATAGATCATCGAGTGGGCAATAGAATGCCCGCCTGCATCCTACCCAGAGCGATATATCACTTGCGGCAAGGCCATTACAGTGTTCCCTGAACGCCAGATTAAAATGTTAACTAACCACCCTTTGTCTTCGCCGCATTTACAATGGGAAGTGGTTGTTCTACCCTCTAATGTTTGCAACGATCCCAGCTACTGATTGCCGTTCGCGTGTTGTTTTATTTAAAGCGGTTTGAGGCATGTTCATGTTGCCGCCTTCTTATTTAAGTTCAGTTATGGCTTGTTTCCGAGGCTGATTGTGGTTTGTTTTTCGCGAGTCTTATCTTGGGAGGTTGCTCGTAGATAGCTGTAATTACTATCTTTAAACGTCTTGGAAGCGATCCGTAGTATTAAAGGTTTCCATTGCTATCTCTGTCCGTTTCTAGGAAAATACTTAAGAAACGTAACTCTAAGTTCTGGTAAATTCTTATGCTTCATCGCAGATCAAACGCAAGTAATAAAGAGTTTTAAATAAAAATGTTATAATGAAATAGCTGTACTTTAATATGCATCTGCGAGTATTTCCATGAAGCTAAAACGTCATAAACTTCAAGTGACGCAATATTTTGCTCCAGGCGTTTACCAAGTCGGCATTTTCTTTAATGCGTCATGTATCTTTCATGCACACTGGCTGCTTTTTTAGTTTTGCCAACATTTACTGAGTGATACTTGAATTTTGAAGAGAGGTTTTTTTATTTTTATTTACTTAGGCATACTTTATTTCATTTAATTACGGTATATTTGAAGTGAAAACTTCTTTAGCGGCGTTGTGCACTTTTAGATGTGGGTAAAAAATGTTAAACTCGCGTCAGGACACGTGACCTTATCGAAAATTCTTAAGACGGAGGGAGAGTAGACCGCCGGTAGGAGAGGAAGTAATATCCCCCTCTCTTTCTACCGCGCGGCGAAAATGTATGCCTCAATGCATGCATATGCAATTCGTGTGGAATTATTCCCTAACCATTCCAAAATATCAAAAATGCACAACGTTAATGTTCAAGTTTTCACTTCTGCCGGCACTCCAGGAGTTCAAACCGTTGATTTTTTAATAGATTGTTTGTTGATTTTGAAGATTTTGAAACCGTTGATTTTTTAATAGATTCGTTGTTTTTTTTTCAATTTGGTCCAAGCAAAATATTTTATGCTAGTTATTTAACTCAACAGAAATAATTAGAACTGTCTTCTCATATTTGTTCTGGGTCTTACATTTCTGAATAGGAACTTAATTTAGCTGCTTTCAAGTCTAAAATCAAAGTCTAAAAATCATAAGAGAACTGTAAAACATTTGATAACTGATTAAATTTCAACATTTTTGCAGTAACGTCAGAAAGTAATTATATAATCTTATAAGAATTTTCTAGCTTACTGCACATATTTTTTTGGAATCCTCGAATATTATAAGCACAAAGTTTATTTGCCGCATTAATGGTCTGCTAGCAGTAAGCATCGTAGCATCATTCCCAACTCAAAAATAATAATTGAAGCTTTATTGAAGAAAAATCTTAAAAGGAGTAAATTCTCCCGTTATAGATTGTCTCTTAGTCCCTGACGGATTGATAAATTAGAGCGTAGATTTGATAAATCAGCGGCTTTCGAACACAAGTATTCAACGGAGTAAAATTTCTCGTTCATATGAACAGCATCTATTAAAAAATCAACTCTAACCTAATTTGATAACCTTTGCCCCTTGACAAAAACATACTGATACTCAGCATGTATTTAGACAACCAAAACCAAAACTAAACTAAACTAATAACAATGCTTAAAAACCATATAAAACTAAACAGCACCTCCTTACCAAAATCACAAACAACATTGCGAAAAAGAAAGCTCACGTTCATATTATGAAGTGTGGCCTTTTCGCGGCGAAATAGCCGTTTACCTTATTAGCTAGGTAGCCAGTCTTCACTTTATATTCTAGGTTAGTTGGCTCCCACACCACGTCCTAGCCTATTCATCATAGGGCAAGGCCAGCGAAAGTATTCGGAGGCTACCTGCCCCTACAATTCCTTCGGCCGACTTAATATTGTTTGCGGTGTGTGGTGTGCAAATATTCTTTTAATACTATATTTGTAGGTCTAATAGCAATGATTTGTTGTAGTGATTCGGTGTGGAAGATATCGTAACTAGTATTGAGGTAGTTTTTTTACTATTGATAGGCACGCGTTTGATCACTATCTCACCTGATGGTAAGCGATAATGTGGTCGAAGATGGAGCACGCTTGCCTAGAAGTAACCTATTCACTCTTAACTCACAGGTTGTAGCTATCAGGAAACACAGACTACCTACCTACCAACTTTTAAGTTCCTTTACTCAATATTAACTAGCGTGTAATCCCGCCTACGTGGAAGAAGGCAAGGAGTCATGTTCAAATTAAGCAACATGTATGTACTCTTATGTAATACGTGGGCGAAGAAATTAATTCATTATCGCCGACAAAAGTTACATAGTTTATGTACGGGCACGCACATTCAACGTATAAATTAGCAAATTCATTTTGATGGAAATGAGGTAGGTAATGAAGAAAGGTGCCCTCCGAATTACTTCACATTACGAGGTCTAAGGTCCAGTCCGTGGTATTGATGAACGAGCTCGGCAAAGGACATTACGTACCTATATTAATCGTCGTTGAACGTAAGTACTTCCAGATTCAACGTTATTTTTCGGACTAGAAATGGAAGTCCATTTCTACGAATACCGAGTTTATTTCTTACATAAAGGCATTTGACAACAATATATTTCAATGCTATCACGGAAGCGGCATACTATGACGAATGCAGCTATTTTTCCGGCGTTATCATGTATGCACGTCCAATTTTTATTGCTTTTTGTGCGGCAGTTACAAATCGATTTGGCTTTAAGCCAATGGCGTCATTTTAATAGTTCCTCTGTGTGGCCGACAGTACTCACATATTTTAACATTATGTATACGGACATTTTAAGCTATGAATTTGTGAGGCACAAGTGCACCGGAACCTCCTGCCAAATTGAGAAAAAAACATTATGTTTTTGGTGAGGAAAACACAAATCACGTACCTACAAGGAAGATTTCTAAGAAGCCCTTTATTTATGTTATTGGTATGAATTTACTTAACGTTGAAAGCAATATTGTTATCGTCATCTTTTTTCTCTGAATCCTTGTGTAGCGATAAAAATAGATAAAAAGAAAAGAGGAGTTAGTAAACATTAAGAAGTCGTTTTACAATTCAATAAACATAAAATCGCGAGACACTTGATATCTTGTATTCCATCTCTTGTACCAAAGGCACTCTAGCGAGAAAATATTTTCCATTATTTATTAATATTTAGTAGGTGTCCCTTCTCTTAGCAAAGTTCAATTCTCTGTAGTATTGCTTGATATTCTCTTTTTGAATGCACAGTGCTCGATAACACGAGGAATTTGTACGAGTAGATACAATAAGTGGGATAAAAGGGAGCTCCTTAACAACCATATCTATTCATTGGCGAAATCATGAAATACAATTTCCCGTGGTAGGTATTCCTTACAAAGGTTTACGAAGAGAGATCTTATCTGCGAGTTAGTAAGTTTTCAGGTGGATAGTTATTCAGGGATCACCTTTTCTCGGCTGTTAGGTTTTAAGTCTGTTATTTTTCATGAAGTCAAATAAGTCGAGATAAAGAATGTAATTACGTATTTCACAGCCCATTCAAGTTATTCTATTGCCATGATTCCTTATGTTGCTGTCGGATCCATGTACGGCTTTTTTTTCTTAGTCGTACATTCCCGGTAAAGTGCTCATGATCATGGATCGTCTGATAGATCGGTTGCGGCTTTTGAGAGACTTCTTCATCCTTCTGTCTTCCTCTATTCCCTTCCTTCAACCAAACAAATCTAAATACAATAACACAAAACCAAGTCCGCATTCATGGATTTCTATAACCTTATGAAATTAGCATCCCAATAGATCCTGTTCTATATCTCCGCAGTCCGTACCAAGAACTGGGCTGAGCCTAACTGAACAAAGGCTTAGGAACGTCGGGCGACGGACGTCCGAGTAGCCTCCGCCGATCCTAAGTACAAAGACTGATAAACGGATAAGACTCGCACACCACTATGTGCCCAAAAATAGACGACCTACATGTATCAAGACTGTAAACAATGGTTTCTGTTTGAAGTGGACCTACTCTTGCCTACACGTATTCCATTTTTATTCGGTTAGTCTTACTATCCTAATTTATAGAATTTTTCCGTTACTGACTGACTGAGTGACCGACAGACACGCACAGCCGAAACTACTGGTCGTAGAAAGAAATTTGGAATGTAGCTTCCCTACACTCAGTAGGGGAGCACTAAAAGTATTTCCTGAAATTCCTAGGGGAACGGGAAAAAATGGGATATGCGCGTACGAAGTCGCGGGCTAGAATTTAATAAATATGATTAGATTTTTGTAACTAATCGATATACAGAATGTTTCAGAAGTGCGTGGTCATATTCAAGGGTGATGTTCGACTGTATCTGCTATACAGAGAAACCCGCCCAGGTAATGAGACTAAAAAGCTCTAAAAAATCACTTTTCAAGCAGTCTGTTGCAGTTGGAGGCATTTTTGGTCGGGATTTTGATAGCTCAAGTTTATTTTGTAATTGTTTATTGTAAAGGTTCTGATAAATAACATCACTCAGAAAAATGACCACGAACTTCTGAAACACCCTATATGGAGAAAGAGTAATCAATAATCAAGTTAAGTGATTTTCTTAGCTACAGTCTTATTATTAATCACAAATCGATTGTCCAAGTTCTTACTATCAGTCCACGGTTCCGTCGCATCGGACAGTATTTAAACTCCCACCACATGATGATCCGACATGACGCACTCAATAACAAACGACAGGCAATCTTGCAGCTATCCTGTTCGCAATCAAACATGATGAAGACAAGGTGTTTGTTGAGTATTTAATCCGTTTAAATGCAAAATATTGTGGAACATCATGGTGTCATCATCCTAACTTATTATGGTTTGGCACATCTAAAAATGTGGATAAGTACTATACTCTATCCGTTTAGGTAGTTAACTAAAGGTAAACAATCTTGATGTGTCTTTTTACACAAATTCATATTAAACAAATAAACTACTTTTCAAACTTATGGTTCAATTAATTTAGTATTCGTTACTGTTGTATTTACTTTGGTTTTTACTTGCATTTTATTTTTAAACTGAGTTTTTAAGTAAAAAGTTACATCAAGATTGTTTACCTTTAGTTAACTACCTAAACGGATAGAGTATAGTTCTGTGAAGGTACACGAGGTCAGAGTGACAAGCATCTTTTCAGCTTACTAGCACAATCTTTCTATTCTAGCTTGATAAAATAACATCGTATAACCCGAACATAAGTATCCAATCGGTATTTTAATATAACAGTTTTTACCGCGGCTTCACTCGCGTTGATATCGATTTTCGCAAAAAAAGTAGCTTCCGCCTCCAGGTTCGCATACAATGCATCAAAATCGGTTCTGCGAAGCGTGAAAGCGTTGTACTAAAAAAAAAAAAAAAATCACTTTCCTATTTAAATAGTAAGGATTTCATTACAACATATTTCAGATCTTATAAAGTATATAAAACATAATAAACAATTTAAAAAAGCAGTGAAAGTTTAAAACGATATTCCAACATAAAATTTGAACACTTCAATAAAACTTTCCTAACAGAAGCAGTAAAATAAAGCAGATTATAATCGAGAAAACTCGTTTTATAAGTTCACGATCCTGTTTTTATTTTGATACCTATCGATGTTGACTGTTACTTCGAGGAATTCGTTACAGATTCATTCTAAATAATTCCTATAATCTGAAAGGTTGAGATCCCTTCAGGTTTTCTTTAGAGTAGGTAGAATGAAAGAACAAATTTTAATTAAATTGCCTTGGAACATTTATTGATCTTTGTGGTTGAAGGTCATTTCGGGGTAACAGTTTTTTTTTCAAATACAATCAACAAAGCTATTTGGTATGCAGGCAGATAACTTGCAACTACTTTTAAGCAATTTTGTGAGGTTGTGTTCAATTGTCCATTCTGCACACGCAGAGTGGACAATTATTGTACACCACACTCGTAAGCATGTCATAAGCTTAAAAAAATATAATAATAATAATAATCAGATCTGTGGCCCGGCTGTCAAGAAGACAGTCAAGAAAATTTTTTCTCGCCGATTTTTATTGTGAATAATTTAAACAAAACCATCTTAAACCATTAAAATGAAATTGAATCCGAAAACCATTAAAAAAAAAACAATTACACAACAATAGAACTGGAAAAACAAAGATATGACGAAGAAATTATGAAATGCTGACGAGAAGCCGGGCACGTCACCTAGCCACACACCCATCACCTTCGGCCTCGTCGCTCAGCTCCGCCTCGCCGCCGCCGGAACCCAGCCCCACTGTGAGTGCTGTGACACCGGCCGTGGCAGTTGCGTCGAGCTCAAGCGACGAGTACTTCTCACCGCCCACGACGCCACCACCTGCACGTCGGCGAAGAGGACGCCGGCCGCCGGACGGCTTAGGACCTCGAGGCCCACCGGCCTCTGATAGGGTCCCAGCTCCCGGCGGAAGTGTGCAGCGCATGCGATGGACACAATCCATCAATGAAAATGTCATGCGCTCATACTTTGGGGCTACAGAGGGGGGAACTAACCTGACTGCGTACCGTGGTCGGATGCTCTCTCTGTTTCAGGTACTTGAACCAGCTGTCAACGTTTCGGCCCAACGACTGTCGGATCAGGTGCGCGTCATCCAACGTAATCGTATGTTGGATGACAGTGTGCTTGATCGCCTCCGAATGGAAATGTGTGGCCATGTCATTACTCCTCCGTCGCAGACTGTGGCACCACCACAGTCGCAAATATCCAGGCACGCTGACGAGGAGAGTAATGACAGGGTTACAAACGTAAGTACCCAGTGCAATGAGGAATTGAGGACTGCTTTAGAGTGTGCTATTCGGGAATATCGCTACATACCGCCTGAACTAAGACCACGCTTACCTCGTTTGCCCATGCATAACAAAAATAGGGCGCTGGTAGCTGCTCTGGATTCGCAGTTGTCAAATTATTTTGATGACTGCGAAGACCTCACTGACACACACTCGATTATGTACTGCGCGGCTGTAGCGGCATGTCGTGTAGCTCATGTCAAAATGACTAATGACAGAGTTACACGACCAAAACCAGCCGTACCGGCTTGGCAGTGCAGGATCGAGCGTCGTATCGGTGGGGCCAGAGCGCTAATCGGCAAACTAATCTGCTTCAGGGAGGGCAACACTCGCCCTAGAGTGATGCGTTTTGTGAGACGGGCGTTTTCGGGGACTGATATCAGCCCCCGAGATTATATGTCACGTGTCACAGAGCGCATCGACTTCCTGAAGCAGAAAGTGTATGCATGGGCAAACCGTATTCGTAGGTATAGGCGGCGAGTGGAGCGATACACCCAGAATCGCACATTCCGAAGTAATGAAAGGTGGGTATATAGGGTTTGGGAGCAACCGGACCAGGGTGTGACTGACACGCGCCTGCCGGATGATGACGCCATGTGTTCGTTCTGGCGCAACATCTGGTCGGTGCCTGTCAGTCACACCGAAGGTGGTTGGATTCGAGAGGTCGAGCGAGCGTGCGATCCATTGCCAGAAATGGGGGCAATCACAATCAGCCCCCAAGATGTAGCCCGTGCAGTCCGTCCGTTGCCTAATTGGAAATCTCCAGGGCCGGACGGACTGCACAATTTTTGGATTAAGTGGCTACAAAGGTCGCACGCTCGTTTGGCATCTCAGTACCAAACTGCCTTAGAGTCCGGCTCGCTACCCGAATTTCTTACGACAGGAGTTACCCACCTGCTCCACAAATCGGGTAGTACCGCGGAACCCAAAAACTATAGACCGATCACGTGTCTACCGACGGTCTATAAGGTTCTTACATCTATTTTGAGAGCTAAAATTAATAATCATATTAACAGCAACAACATCATGTCTGTCTCTCAAAATGGATGTAGGAATGGGTCCCGCGGTACTAAGGAGTTACTCCTCATTGATATGGCCATTAGCCAACAGGTTCGGCGTTCCCGAAAGGATCTGTCGACATGTTGGATAGACTATAAGAAGGCCTATGACTCGGTGCCTCATACATGGCTCATGAGGGTGCTAGAATTGTATAAAATTGATACAATGCTACGCACCTTCCTGATGTCGTGTATGGGGCAATGGAGGACAGTTCTTCGCTATCCAGGATGTCGAAATATCCAGAGGAACAGCGAACCGGTAAGGATCGAGCGGGGTATATTCCAGGGCGATAGTTTGAGTCCGCTTTGGTTTTGCCTAGCCTTGAACCCTCTAAGCACACTGCTGGAGAATTCAGGGCTGGGCTATCGGTTGAAGAGAGGAGGTCAGGTTATATCTCACCTCCTTTACATGGATGATTTGAAACTCTTTGCCCCCAGTAATCTGCAACTGATGGAGCTACTGAAGGTAACTGAAACTTTCAGTAGTGCCATCAGGATGGAGTTTGGTGTGGACAAATGTGCGGTCATGCATGTAAAGTGTGGGGAGATTATGGAATCCGTGGGAATTCAACTTTCGGATTCCATAAACCTCAGATCCCTCTCTTCAACTGAAACTTACAAGTATTTGGGTATGTCGGAAGCGCTAGGTATCAATGTTACTGACATGAAGCAATCGTTGAAGGAGCGCTTCTTTGGCCGCCTGAAGAAGGTATTCAATAGCCTTCTATTAGGCGGAAACAAGGTACGCGCCTTCAACGGTTGGGTCATGCCGGTATTGATGTACTCTTTCGGCGTACTCAAATGGACTCAAACGGAACTTGACGCCCTGGATAGGCGGGTCCGTACACTGCTTACTGCATATCGAATGCATCACCCACGGTCGTCGGTAATGAGACTGTATATCCCGCGAAAGTGTGGAGGTCGAGGCTTCTTAAATGCTAAGACTCTCCACAATCGCGAGATATGCAGTCTCAGGGAATATTTCCTAGCTGTCGACGTGGGTATGCATCGAGATGTAGTGACGGTGGACAAGGGACTCACCCCGCTCTCTTTGGCAAATGAGAACTGGCGCAAACCTGCGGTGCTAGACACTAACGATCGCAGGGCAGTATGGCAAAGTAAGGAACTTCACGGACGCTTTTTCCGGGCCCTACATGGGCCCGACGTAGATCAATTAGCGTCCGTAGCCTAGTTGCGTTTCGGTGATCTCTTTGGAGAAACCGAAGGTTTTGTATGTGCAATTATGGACGAAGTTATCATGACGAATAACTACCGAAGATTTATTGTGAAGGACGGCACGGTTGACATATGTCGGGCATGTCACCGTCCGGGAGAATCGATTCGCCACATTGTCTCTGGTTGTTCTCGTCTAGCTAACGGAGAATACTTGCATAGGCACAACCTTGTAGCCAGGATTATCCATCAGCAACTTGCTCTGAAATACTCTCTTGTGGAATCGGAGGTGCCGTACTACAGGTATGCGCCCGACCCAGTTCTCGATAATGGCAATATCACATTGTACTGGGATCGGTCCATCATCACTGACAGGACTATTGTTGCCAATAAGCCTGATATAGTGGTGGTGGACCGAATCGAGAGGCGTGCAATGATTGTAGACATAACCGTTCCGCATGACGAGAACCTCGTGAAAGCCGAGAAAGATAAGCAAATCAAATATATTGACTTGGCTCGCGAGGTTGTCGACATGTGGGATGTGGACTCAGCAATCATTGTACCGATAGTTGTGTCAGCCAATGGCTTAATAGCCACGAGCCTCGACCAGCACCTCAGGAGGCTCTCGTTAGGCAGCTGGATCAAGGGCCTGATTCAGAAAGCGGTACTTCTGGACACGGCTCGTATTGTTAGGAGGTTCCTCTCTCTTGAGCCCTGACCGCCGGTAGCTTGGACCCTGTTCCCGATACCGGTGGGCTACTATTTTTATATTTTTAAATGTTTTTGCTTAGTTTTGTATTTTTTTTAAAAATATTTAAAAATGTAAGAAATAAGTTTAAAAAAATGAATATACGGAATAATAATAATAATAAATCTTTATTCAAAATTCAAATTGGTACAAATGCACACATTAGTAATAAACATTGGCAGTGGAGTGGAAAAAATAATATTTTTGCCTGTATACCAAATAGCTTTATTGACTGTACATGGTAAATTGAATTAAATTTCTAAAAGAACTAAGATAAAAAAAACGGTTGATGAATCGATTTATAATATTCATTCTGTGCCTTGTTTCTATTAATTTGATTTCGATGGAAGGCAAATTCTTTGCGCACACTTACTTTATTATCGTTTTGGTTAATTGCTGTAAAACCTACTAAACGTTAATTCAGATTGAATAAATTATCTGTGCAAAGGTAATATGAACAGTATAAGTATTTTTACTTTTTGGGAGACTTTCGACGGAATTTACAAAGGTGTGTTGCTTTTGCTGCAATAAAAGATTTTTATCGATATTTTCTGCTGATTATAAAAAAAGCATAAACTAATTTAATTAGCTGGTAACATTGAGGTATATCGAATTTTATACTGATACTAGATAAGTAAATAATATTATACTCACCCAACGTGTGCTTCGCGGGTTAATTTTTAGAAGGGAATGCTCGCGGTGGACCCTCCAAAAGGGCATTTTAAGAATTATGCGTTTTTGATCACGCACATGGGGTTGCTTAAATGCTCAGTATGTGACGTGTCCCAAGTGCGTGTATCACGCATTATAATAAATTCACATCATGCATGAAAAATGCAACATATAAATGAATATTACGAGTATAACTTTCTAATAATCCACTGCAGAGCTTAGGCATACTTCGTTATTCTTATATCCGGTACATGATGTGTCCAGCCCAGTTCCATTTCATCTTGGCAGCTTTGCGAAACACATCAATTATTTTTGTGACCAGATTCTGTTCCATCTGTATCCCCAAAATACTCTTTTCCATGCCTTTTTGGCAAATCTTGAGCGTGGCCCATTAAATGGTCAAAACCACATACAATGAGTAGAAGTAATTATTAAGAAAGCCATCGTCGACGATTCAATGGACAGATTAACATGTCCTTGCATATTTAGATCTATGATCTTTGCCAGTCCAATGGTGACGGAGAAAATCATGACTTTTAAACGAAGTTAGGAACAAAATTATTCATAAATCAGATGAGCATAAGAGTCAAATAAGAAGACTGAAACTGACAGAACATTCTTACTTACCTTTTATTTTATGCGTCATGTAAGAACCATGCTTATGTTTGTGGAATAACAAGCGTTTAACTGCCCATAAAGAGGGATTTATTGCCCTGGCAACATATGAAATATCCGGTGTTTCGCTTTGAAGACTTACCTATTTATTGTAGTTTCATATTAAAACGATACATATTTATGGCTGAGCGAGCTTAGGTAGCATTAGTAATGCTTTCAATACTCCGGCCAATCAATATTGAGTAGTGATGGGTGTATGTATCAGGATTTCTTAGGAGCATTAGTAATAGTAGGTGGTAAAGCTCTTTGTGAATTCAACATTTATTATAAAAAGCTTTTTCTTGACAATTTACCAATATCAAACAATTTAATATCCATTTTTGTGTAATGCCCTGTTGTGGGACGGTCAAGTACAGGTTGGTTTAACCTACCTATTTTCAAATGTATTATTCCAACCGCGCATCTTGATGCTTTTCTGTTAGTAATGATGCATAAGCGGCGGAGACCACGAACTACTATCTGTAGGACCACCCAAAAATTTAAACGCAATTTTTCAAAACTTAAAATTGAATCTAATCTTCATCTAGGATGTTGTGAATTATTATGATCTTGTTATAATTGTATAAAGTGTATCTAAGAAACTAACGGAGTTTTATACCTTCAAGAACTTCTCGACTTTACAGGTTTACATAAAACTATTTCTTTTTATTTTGGTTTATGTATCGTTCTGAAAACTAGAACTTTGAAAGCTGTGCCAGCAGCTCAATACTTACAAACTGTTATAAAACTACTCAATATGCTAATCTCGAATGTTTTATTTCTTTGTTTAATTCCACCGTAATCCGTTAAACCGACGTAGATTTACGAACACATACACGTAAACGTTTCTGCCATAATAAAAGCTTAATATTCCGCGCTCGTTCATTTTAACTTATTAAAGCCAGTATTAACAGTCGCCTCAAGGTTTTCTTGCAAGCGAGACGTCATCATGCAAGAAATGCGCAAACATAGTCGGAATATTCATGTGTGTTAATATTCATGGCCACGACGGCACCTGCTGCACTTCAGTTAAGGATCGCGGTGTCTACCGTGTACCGCGAGTGTGTACATTTGTGAGACATTCGTGAAACCCGGACGATGTACTATTAGGGGCAAAAGTTTCTCGGCACAGTAGGCGAATGCATGTATGAATTCCAGATTGCGTTTAGGTGTTTAGGGACACGGCCAGACGGTACCGCATTACGTATTTAGGCTAACTCGCGACTTGCTTAATTTAAAGTTGAGATAGAGATTAGGCGCTTTGTTGAACAGTTGTTTGGAACTGGTCTAGGTTAAGGGAAAGTTTGTGTTTATAATTAAACTTCTGTGTAACTGACACCGTTTCCCCTAAGGAGAAATGTGTTATCGTCCAAAAAATAGTTTTGTTAACAATTCCGGTTTTAGACATGGTCTGGATTCGTAATTAGAAAAATATCGGTTTTTATTAAAAAACGAATTTGGTTACACTGGAAGCCGACCCCAAGATATGTAGTTGGGAAAGGAGGCATTGATTGGTCCCTAACTTTGTTTAACTTATAATTTAGTCAAATTATTATTGTAGCTCTCAGAAAAGACAGCGCACTTTTTTATAGTTTACTTACTCGTTGCATTTAATTTAATAAGTTTGGTATGAGGATTTAGCAATTTATTAAGTCTACAGTTTCCCACCAGGAGCTACTAATAGATGACGTGCCTGTATTCATTATAACACCTACACAAGTAAATCAAGTAGAGTTTTCTTAGCAAGGTTTTAGTATTCAATCATTTAGCTACGTGACAAGTAATAAAACATGAGAAAAGTGGAAACTGGAAATATCAGGCCAAGTGCGAGTCGGACTCGGACTCTCAGAGATTTTGTAATAGTGTAAAAAATCGCGTAGAAACTACAATTTGTACTAAAAGAAGGGTCGCTCAGTACCTTAACTTGCGATGATGTCCTGGAGCAACGAAACGAAACAATTTTCACGAATTTCACTTGTTTTCTTTAAACTTAGGCGCACGATTTGCGGAGCGACACTTTCACCAACATGTCTGTGTCGGCCATATTTTTTCTTCTCATTCCAAATTCAAACAATTTGCAGAGTCCACTTAATGTAGCTTCTCGCTCACTCGCAGACGCAAGTAAGTGTGCCTGAAGGAAAAGGGGGTATGATATTGTAACAATGCATTGTTACGTTACAAAATAACCAACATTGCATTGTTACGTTGTTTGCCAACATAAAAAAAGTAAAATTACAATAGTATAATTTGTAATCTAATCAGCGCAATCAAAAATGTTATTTTAAAACTTCTTATAGATTTTCCCGTAAACTATTTAATAAGTAATGAAATATTATTAATATTATCTGTTTTTATTTTATTTTTGGCTAACATCAAAATTAATTATTTTTATAAAATTACGAAAAAAATCGACACACTAAGCCAGTCCATTTAATATGTCACCGTTTTTCAGACAGATGTTCGGAACCCAAAAAAGAAACACGAAAAGACAACACAGAAATCCCTGGAACTACAACCCTAGTACCTAGTTACAAGGATTTCCGCTGAGACGATCACCTTGTTCCCGATCGTTTGCATACTGCGCTGTGCCCCCGAGTTCACTCACAGACTCACAGTTAGCGCAGATTCTAAAGCTTTGATTTGACATTGATTGTGGATACAGCCATTGTGTTTGTCTGTGTTTCGTTACGAGTTTGTAGCATGTTTGTTGATCTTGTATTGAGGAATTCGTAAGCGGTTGACTTTGAGCTTTGTGACATGAAAAGGAGAGAGGTAAAAATGTTTAGTGTACCTAGACTTCTTCAATCAACGTGCATAGCCAACTAGTGCACTAGTGCATAAACAACTGAGCTGTTGCTTATCTGATCGAATCACCCAGTAACCTGCTACGTTGTTGACAATGCAGCAGGTTATTGGGTGGTTCAATTGATCGATCGTCGATCGATGGCATCGATCGATTAGTGCAGTGACACCCTTACGTTACCCACATCTGTTGCAAAAACTAAATTGTGCATCTTAAACCGACGAATGAAATTCAAACAACGATGCTACAATATAAACGCATACTCACCATGCTTACTGGACACAACAACATCAAAATCGGAGTAACAAAACAGAATTCCGTGTAATAAATAACTAAGTGTCAGTAGCAGCATGTACTCCGCATCGTCGGTGTCGGCTTACTAATAAATATAATTAAAACGAACTCCCCTAATTTAACGGTGACGTCCCAAACACTTGTTTGCGCTACGAAACCCAACAATCTCTTTCAAGCGTTTCTTGATTGCTAAAGAACTTAAAACTTAAATGCGCCTGTCTGGTCGTTAGTGCCCTCATATATTATGCAGTTTCTGGGAAGTGTGTCTAGCTTTAATGCCTTTTCGGTTAGTGTGTTGGTTAATACAATTTTCATGTTGCTGGGGAAATTAAAATATTATTGTGCTAGGAAACGAACTTGTTAGAAGTTAATGTAAATATGAGTAGCTCATTTATGACTTGATCACACGTACCGAGCAGATGGGCGAGACAGTGCTCTCGGCTGAGTGCTCGATACGTGTAAATACATCATCGAGTGCTCGGCCGCGTTAAAGAGCTAAACCGTCACTCGAACCCTGTTATTTTACCTGACCAAGTATCCAACCCCGCACTTCCTCGCATGGTTTTGCTCGTCCACTCATCAGGTATAAACACGCACTGGATGCGTACTCGCAACTCGCCTCATTCTAGTTGCTCGCAGCACGCTACCGTTTCCCGCTTTGTATATGTATTTTAATCAAGATACATGGTGACCTCCCACCCATATGCACAAAACGATTTAGGAATATTTTCTTTGTGCGTACAACTACGGATTGGAATGCCTTACCGGAGTCTATTTTTCCTGATAGCTACAATCTGGGGATCTTTAAGTAAAAAAATTACTTTTATAGATTTAATTACAGGCAAGCGTTCTCTATCGTCAACCACATCATCGCTTTACATATGGTGGAATTGGTGAAACGCGAGTGTATCAATTATAAAAGAATAAACATAAAAAGTAAAAAATACCTACTCTTAAAAATGAAACAAGGCTGTATCATGGCACTCCATCAATTTATTCCCTGCACTAAAGTGTTTTGATTATTTTATTTTATTCCATACAGACCGAACCAAAGGGCCCGATCACTTCAAAAATTTTACAAATGGTGGAGATGTCGATTTCGATTCGACGCACTTTTCTTCGAAAGCAACCTCACACCCCGACCTTTATATGTATTGCACGGTAACGAAACCATAGCGCGATCTAATTCGATCTCAACGCCATCTATCGAGCTAAGAGACAACTCTGACCTCACTGTTATTGTTTACTAGCGACCCGCCTCGTCTTCGCTCGGGTGCAAATTAACAACAAAAATCTTCCCGTTGATATATATATCTATTAGTGGAAAGTGGATCAAACATAGAACAAGTACATATGGAACGGAAAAGCAAACAGTGATACAGTGATTTTATTTTTAATACCTTTTTGAAACTATATTTATTTAATTTATAATTTGTTAATGCAGGTATTTGCTTATAATTCCAAGTGACTTTTCATTTATTTGTAATCTAAAGATTTCCTTGAAGTACCTAGGTAACGAGAAAATCATGAATATGAACAATTTTTACTATTGAACTAAATGTTAAATAGAAAAAACCGGCCGATAGCGTGTTGGACCACGCACATTATGAGGTTCCATATTTGGATGTGTAGTCTTTTAAAACCAAAAGTTTATGGTAGAGAATGCCTTTTTGTTAAGTCGGCCTATGTACCACTGTACATACAGTTTGGACAAATATATAATGTGTACCCACAGTAGTCATTAATTTTACAGATCCTACTAAGTTTGTAAGTATGGATGGATGAATGTTTGTTACTCTTTTACGTCAGAACGGCTGAAAGGATCTCGATGAAATTTGGCACAGAGGTAAATTACAGTCTGGAATAACACATTTTCATTCCGAGAATATGTTCCCTTGGGATAATTTTCGACATACAAACAGACATAAATAAGTGTGTGTATGGAAAGTGTTTTATGAGGGGCGGAATTGGGATATTTGAATCGCTTCAAGATACGTAAAGCTCTTTTTTCATTAAATAAATAATGGTGCAATTGTTGCTGTTGTATAAAAATTGTGAATTTATCAGCTAGACACTGTCTCTTAAAATACAGGATACCCTAGTTTAAGAGGCAGGGTTACTTTAATTATGTACAGAATTTTTTGCAACACACTGTAAAGCCTTCAATAAGTCTACCCACTAGTTATATCTACTTGTGTACACTTCTGTAACTATTTTGGTAAATAAACTTATTATTATTATTTTGGTTTTTTTTATTAATTTTTTCTCAGGTAAGTACCTGGTATTTGCTAGAATCTCACGGGTGTGAACCAAGGTGAAGATCCTAGTTATTATTATTATTCGATGGCAAATTACTCTGCACTGCGGTAAAATCGTTATCCAAATCAAGTTGTAAAAATTTTCTAACTATTCGGCAAGTATTTAATATGGCAGCTTTTTGCAAAGTTAGGTATGTATATTTAGAAAGATTGAGTGCAATAAAACTGTTGAAAATTTGTTTTGGAATAACACCTGTTGTTGATACTACTATTGGGATTATTGTGACTCTATTCATTTTCCAAACTCTGGTAATTTCCTCTTGTAACTCTGTGTACTTCCTGATTTTCTCTGTGATGGTTTTTTGTATATTATGAGTGTTAGGGACTGCTATATCTATAGTGTACGTGTGTTTGTTTTCTTTATCAACAAGTGTTATATCTGGTCTGTTGTTATATATTTTGTGATCTGTAATTATGGTGCGATCATAGTATATTTTGTAAAATTGATTTTCTAAAACCGCTCTTGGTGAATATTTGTAATACGGTGTGTATGGGTCTTGCATGAGTTTAAGTTTAATTGCGAGTTTTTGGTGGATGATGTTAACTAGTTGATTATGTCGGTGAGTGTAGTCGTTTTGAGTCAGTGTCAAACAAGCTCCTGTGATATGCTGTATTGTTTCAGGTTTGCTGTGACATTTTCTGCATAGATCATTCCTAACTGTACTATCTTTTACTATGTATTTTCTATAATTCTTTGTATTTATGACTTGATCTTGAATGGCTATTATTATTATTATTATTATTTATTTATTTAAACTTTATGTACAATAGTTGTATATGGGTGGACTTAATGCATCACGCGCGTTAGTTGCTTAATCTAACTTCATAATCTCACTAATTATGGAATCTAACAAAATCTCATACGCTTAGATCCACAGCATTTTTTTCAACCTAACCCGACGCACCAGTATTTTTATAACTACCTTTGCACGAGTGAAATTTAATTTCCGGTCGATTTTCCAATAAAAAAACTTGTTTTCACAATATAAGAACGCAATAAAAAATCTGCCAAATCGATGGAGTCCTTCTCAAATGATGACCATTTCATGCGCCCATTGATTTTTAGGGTTCCGTAGTCAACAAAAACCGACAGACTAACGTCTGTGCAATCTTATAGTAAAATTAGTCATTTATTTTTGTCATGGTTTATGACACGGGTAACTGCGGTACCTTTCACTGTGCGTGGCCCGACACGCACTTGGCCGGTGTTTAATAATTTATACAGATTTAAAAAAATGTTTAGTACTAGTAAGTATATAATTTTCCTAGAAGTTATTCTGCGCCCAAATTAAGCTTAATATTGACTTTAATAACTAATTACGAAGCTTATTACAGTACTAAATATTTATCGCGATTATAAGGCCAACGTTAAAGGGACGGGCTAAACTTCGTTATGAGAAAATATAAAGCTTAGTTAAAATATGCCTAAATTACCTCAGGTGTTTGGTAATGAAATTCATTTGCATTGACAAACAAATGGAGGATTTTAATAGTAAGGCTTTAATAAACGTAAGGCCGGCCCTTACAGCGAGTTACAATTACGGCAAGTGGAGACCCGCTGGTGGACACGATTAGGTTTCTAGGAGCTCTGTCATGACTTTAGAACACACACATCTATGTATGTATATACATAACATAAATATACGCAAAGAGAAACTGACTGACTGAAATGTCAACGCACAGCAAAAACTACTGACAGCAATATGAAATTGTACACTATTTATGATGTAGGTGAGCACATTTTTGTAGATCAACCACGGAGAAGGTGAAGAAGAAGGTGAAAAAGGGGAAAATCTTTTGAACTAAATTTGCGGGCGTGGTGAAGGGTTCATATTTTGCGCCCACCTTAACACACGCACCAAATCTTCCGGGGATTAGGAATTGTTGTGTTTACAGTGTATACGTCCACTTTTTTTTTTCAGGAAATTTACGCAAGTATTTCATCGTTTACAAACAATCTTCACCTTCAACAGTTAACAAATAGGTATCTTTCGTAAATACTCTAGCCAGCAATCTAACCAAATAATAAGTAAGTCTCGTTGGTAGATACTGTCCCAAAACCTGAAAGCTGTCTGTAGTTACACCGCTAAAACAAGGAAAGTCTTCGTCCTAGGAGCAAACACTGCTTACGCCTCCGCCATTTCTTTTTGACATGTTGTCATGAACAAATGGCGTGCCGTAAAATGAACCTATTTAAAAATACGAACTGCTGATATTTTGAAAAGGAATTTACCACATACCCTATATTTTAATTTTAAGGTACATATTAATATTATTTTTTTAGTCTTTATGCACTAGTTTAAAGCACTGTACATAGGCAGACTTAATGCTTCCACATTTTCTACCAGTGGACGTTAGGGTCGTGCATTGCACCTGCCACGTTCGGTATGATCGTGGTAGGTGCAATTTCATAACAAGTCAAATAGAAAAATCAAACAATCAATATATATGTCCTTAGATACATACTTTCAATAAACAATGTTATTGCGATAGAAAGAATCCAATTAAGCAATGCTGTGATGATTCAACCAACTTCTCGCGTACCTGTCATCAATATTTAATGCTCAAACATAATCAAAAAACTAGGCGTCCCAACATATTTATCTATTTATGTACACAATATACTTAAAAAGAAAATTTATACAAAGAAAGAGCACAAAGGTATTGCTTATTTCAATAGAAAATTGTTCCAGCAAGCCTGCGACAGAAGAGAAATAAGAAAGAAGAAAAAGAGAATAAAAAACGTAACACAGTGTGTAAAGAGAACGAGAAAAAAAAAGAAGAGAAGAGACAAAAGGAAACTTAAAATATACAGATATTTAGTTATTCACCAACTAAAAAGATCTGTGTATCTTCGTGCAGAAGCCTAGTAGATTTTAGTAATGACCTGAATAGGGTACAGAGTAGGGGAGAGCGGGGCTGGATGTTCCCGAGGTAAGATGTTTCAATGGCAAAGAAAAGAGGTAGCAATGCAAGTAAAGTGCTTCTTTAAAGCGTCAAGGGACGCGCAGCGTCGGCAGTCATTTTACTTACTTCTGCGACGATGATTTAGTTGCTGTGTACAATGTGCTCTCAAAACATCACGTACCTAAATATTTCCATGTTTATAGTTTTTGGTCTATTTCCGATTCATATGCAACTTTCTTAAATTGTAGTGATATCACCGGATAATTTCAAACTACGTAAGATTACAAAATATCTTGAGAGATTGTCATCTCTCGATACATTTGTTTTTCGTTAAATGTTACAACAAAATACCTTGTGACATATTAGAACTAAATGAAAGAAAATTTAAAACTTACATTAAAACCACACTTTGTAAACAAGCATATTACAAACTAGATGATTATATTAAAGATAAGAATGCTTGGAAACATGCTGGTCCTGCTCCATAGTACAATCGAGGGTATAGTAGAAAAAGTCAAACTTGTTTTATTTACTGGTGTACTTTCAGGTTTTTAATATGTAATTTAACTCACACACTGATCCATTGTTTTTAATTATATTGTAAATATGTGAGTACCATGTCCCTTACTAGCAAACTTAATTTTATCTCTGCTGGTATTGCTTTGTTGTACCTATAGTATATAAGTGTGTGCTGTATATTAGTGTAATGTTGGATGCATTGTGCTCACATAATATAATCAATTGATCAATGTACCTATGTATACAAAATATTGTAAAACTTATATTTGAAAAGAGTAACTATGGAGTTTCTTGTCCGTTCTTCTCCATAAGAATCTACTTTTTGCGAATGGACAACTAGAGTCACTTATATTTTAATTTTAAACTGTAAATTTGACGTTCAAAAGTGCCTTTTAATGGTCTAGTTGAAATAAATGAATTGACTTTGACTTTGACTTTTACTTTGAATGAACAATTACCTAAACGAATCTAAATCTTGTATTCTATTATACATATGTCCGTGCCGTTCCGAGAAATTGTGGACTGACATAAACTGGCGACCAATCAGCAGATTGGTCAACAATAACAACAATCTCAAACAATTTCCAATTCTATAATTTATCTGTTTTGGTGGTAAATTGGAAACTAGGCCCCTCATTGGTCTTTGTTGGTGAGAGCTTACGTATACGCCATAGAATTATGAATTGAATGCTGTCATTTTCAATGTTAGCGAAATAAAATAAGACACCCATGGCAAAAAAATGGATCTTTCATTCGTTTAATATATTCTCATTTAGTTTAACGTTATTTTGATCTAATTATCATCTTGTATGTATTATTGACATTTGATCTAACCAATGAACAAAGAGCGACCGCGCCAGCTCGGGAACTTAGGGACCTGATACGGATAGATTAGTTTCGAATGGGATGGCGAAAGCTGAAGTGAACGAGCGAAGCGAGCGAACTTAGCTCCCTTGATCCCATTCATGTTAGGTTCCTTTAAACCCTGCAGGAAGAAAAAGAATCCCCGTGCAGCGGGGCTCCTTTTATTCGAAACGGCAACTTGGCCATAAAGCTAAGTTTACGCAACGGAGTTGTGCAACCGTGCATGTCATGTTGACGGTTCGAAAGAAATCTTATACAAGACAAATATTATAACTTTTAATTATAAGCTTAAGTGTATGTTATGTCAACTGAAGCTTATATGAAATTAAATTAAATGTCTTGAATGTATTTCATAAGTTTTAATAACAATAGATGATTTTAACTAATGCAAATTATATCGTTCGTTGTTATATTAAAAATTAATTATACCTAATATTACACACCTAAAGTAGTCCTAATCAACATCGGACAACGTGAGGTCCATTTAATTGTAACTCTATGGCGTACATGTCAGCTCACATCTGAACGGAACAATAAGAGCCTTGTTTCCAGCTTTACTATCAGACGAAAATGGATAAATTGTGGACTTATGCTCTGATTGGTCGCCATTTAACGTCAGTCCATAATTTCATAGAATGACTTCGAGGAATATGTAACAAATTTTGATGCGTAAAAAAGTATTCCAAATGTTCAGATGTCAATTTATCGAGAGTTTACAACCTCTCAAGTTATTTTATAATTTTATGGAATTTTCCGGTGACATAGTAAGATTTCTTGGGTTTTTTTTATCTTGATTCTAATACTTTTCCAATATGTCAGTCGTCGTATAAAACGAAATTTGGGGCAGTAAGTTCCTCCATCGAGGGGCTAGTTGTTCCCAGGAACAACTTACCCCGGAACAATTAACCTTCGATCGTACCTAAATTCAATCAAGAGAGTCGAGTAAATTTTTCTTTTTAAGGATGCTAAACTACAAACTTCAGACAGACGTTTCAAAAATGACGATTCAGCTACTGTTGGTAGCTAATTTGACTTTTGTCAAGCTGGGAATTAGTATTTGAAAAACGGAACGTCCAGCCCTGTTCTGCTCTACTCTCGTTGTGTCATACGTGATATATAGCTCTAACCGCTCTACATGAAAGTTGTCCCCCGTACAACATAGATAAATCTCACTCTTCAGAGGTATGCTCGTGTTGAAAACAGACTCACATCACGACGGTCACTAATATCACACCAGCCTTCAGTTTTACCACTTAAAAGAGATCAATATCATCATATTCAGTAATAATGACGTCGACAATTGTCGATAAACTGACGGAACGATGAAAACAATTCTTATTATAATAATTGGGTAATACTTTGAACTTCAAAGAATCTCATATAAAGGAGGAACGGTGATAATTGACGCATAATTCCGACAAATCGTCGCCGACGGAATAAGGTCAAAGATCATTACAAGGAAAAACACTCAGCGTCGTAATCGTAACTGTGACAATTTATATTTGGATCAATAATCCTGACTTATTTTGTGTCATTCAGATTAATTCTGAATAATTTATTGCTTTGTTCTCCTTTCATGGATCACAAAACAATATTTTATTGTCTCGCTTCTGTTGCTTTTTGCATAACTTCCAAGGCTGGTTCATTCGTTTAGACAACAATTAGGGTAGTGATATAATAAATAGTACGTTCTTCTTTTGGGACGATAATTTCTAATGTTAACATACATACGGATTTATTTATAAAAAAGCTACCATCCTCCTTTCTTAAATTCTATCTAAAAATTGAAATAAAAATTTGCAAATTAGGATTTTCGATAATCACATGGATAGTTTTTTTTTACAAATAAGGCTGTTTAAATATATTTTTTTTTATTTCAAATGAAAGTTCGTTTGTGATTACTGCGCATTGAGTGCCATATACTACCAAATTCGAATTGATTCGATATACTTTCTCTGCAAACCTAATTTCATTGTTAACGAATAGTCCCACCTCAGCCAAAAGGAAGTGGGCTTTGCCGAATTTTATATATGTCACCGGAAAATTGACATATTTAAAATTCGGCATTAATTGGATTGTAATAAATCTTTATTAGATTATAATTTCTCGATAACAAATGAAAAAATCGTTTTGTAAACAAAAAATCCCATCCAAATTCTAAAGTTTTCAATATATCCGTATCTTATTAAGAAAAAATAGTTAACAATTTCACGCGATAGTTTACAATCTTACGGCGTTTGCAATTTTCCAGTGACATATAGATTGAAAAGTCCATATTTGTTCAAACTAAGGACATGTAGGTGACTCACATTATATTTAAACTATATTATCATATATATATTTATATATATATAATATTTATACAATCTTCACTAATAAACACAAACAGACAATTATAATACACAAAATAAAATAAACATTACACACTATCCAGTTTACCGTACGGTCCATCCGTCATTTACATAAGTACACTGGACACGCGCGTCACCTGCTGAGTCCCTTTGTCTAAGGCGCGTGACGTAACGCATCGTATGACGTATGCGCGCGCGCATTCTTTCGCTGCGGACTCGGAGCTTGCCGATCGCCAGTCCCGACCTACCTGAGTTGCCGGACGCACGTTCGCTTACACTGTTTCTGCGATCTCGACCTACCCGCGCTGAACCGCTGTGTAATCTGTGTTCCTCTGTTTACTGCTTGCGCACCTCGCTTGTTATTTACTGTGCCTTCAATTAACTGTTGTTGTGTGGAGCGAAACATTAAAGTGTCGGACTACTGCACCGGACTATCATTTCTCCAGACCCAGTAAGTGGACCCACACACACCAACCACATAACCAAACTGGTGACCCCACTCAGAACATTAGTGTAATAGCGAGTGCAGAGAGAGTTAGAAGTTAGCATGAGCAGCGACGGCAGTGATACAGAAACATCGCAGCGTAGCCAACACCCTACCCGCCGGCCGAGTAAATGTGCGCGCGTTTCCACTGACCCGGATCCCGAACATCCGTCATTGGAGCTGTTTCGCGTAGGCGTTCGCATACCACCATTTTGGCCTGAAAAGCCTACTATATGGTTTTGCCAAATAGAAGGCCAATTCAAGCTGGCCAGAATAACGGACGATTACACCAAGTTCCACTACGTCCTCGCTCACTTGGATCGACAGTACTCCGTGGAAGTCGAAGATGTTATAACTGCGCCTCCTGCTACTGGCGCGTACGAGAAGCTGAAGAGTGAGCTGATCAAGCGCCTGTCCGTCTCCAAAGAAAAGAAGGTGAAACAGCTTCTGCAGTCAGAGGAACTAGGTGACCGTAAACCATCTCAGTTCCTGCGGCACCTCCAACACCTTGCGGGACCAACGATCCCAGAGGATTTTCTGCGCACTATATGGACGAGTCGCTTGCCAAGTAACCTGCAGACGATCATCGCATCGCAGATAACCTTGACCCTCACCGAGCTCGCCGACCTCGCGGATAGAATTCACGACATCGCGCCTCCTACTCCACACGTCGCAGCAGCATCCACATCACGAGCAGATCCTCAGGTAGACTTGATGAAGCTCGTTATGGAACTGTCGAGAAAGGTCGACGCGCTGACCACTGAAAGGTACGATCGGTCCCGCCCACGCACCAGGAAGACCTCCAGCCACAGAAGTCGCAGCCCATCACAAAGATCGCAGTCCAACTACAGGAAGTTTCCAAAGTGTTGGTACCACCACAAATTCGGTAGCCACGCGAAGAAATGCGTCCGCCCGTGTGATTACAAGTCGGGAAACGAAACGGGCAGTCAATAATGGCGGCTGAAGATTGCCCATCCACAACTGGTCGCCTGTTCGTGACTGATCGCAGGTCGAAAGTCCAATTCTTAGTGGACACAGGAAGTGACTTGTGCGTCTACCCTCGATCTGCGCTCCCACAGCAACGTCGTGAGAAGACCGAGTACCAGCTGTGCGCGGCCAACGGTTCAACAATCGACACCTACGGTTACCTCCAGGTTTTGCTAAATTTAGGCCTACGTAGGGATTTCCCTTGGCGCTTTATTATTGCTGACGTCACCAAAGCCATTATAGGGGTAGATTTTTTATCACATTTTAATTTAATAGTAGATATTCGCAACAAACGCCTCATAGACGGCACTACTAATTTGTCAGCTTTAGCTTCTATCGCTTCTCCTGATAGCTTAATCTCAAGTGTAAAGGTCGTGACTGGCGAATGCAAGTACCAAAATCTCCTATCCGAGTTTCAGGAAATAATACGGCCAGCAGGTGCACCATTCACACCAAAACACAACACAGTACACCACATTCGCACCACATCAGGCCCCCCAGTATCTTGTTCACCACGCAGACTAGCCCCGGATAAAATGAAAATTGCCAAGGCTGAATTCGAGGCAATGTTGGCAAATGGTACAGCTCGCCCGTCAGAGAGCCCTTGGTCGTCGCCTCTCCACCTCGCCCCAAAGAAAGACAATGGCTGGCGTCCTTGCGGGGATTACAGGCTGCTCAACGCAAGGACAATACCAGATAAGTACCCTATCAGGCACATACATGACTTTGCCCACAGTCTATCTGGTTGTAAGATCTTTTCCACTATTGATCTTGTAAAAGCTTACAATCAGATACCAGTATTTCAGCAGGACATACCAAAGACCGCCATCACTACACCTTTCGGACTATACGAGTTTCCGTTCATGACGTTCGGTCTGAGGAACGCCGGCCAGACTTTCCAAAGATTTGTTGACGAAATGACTCGTGGCCTGGAGTTCTGCTATCCATATTTGGATGACTTTCTGGTGTACTCTAGGGACGAGGCAGAGCATGAGGAGCACCTTCGCCAACTCTTCACAAGGATGAAGGAATATGGCATGCTCGTCAACACCGCCAAATGCGTATTTGGTGCACCAGAAGTAACTTTCTTAGGCTACCACATCTCGCAACACGGAACGAAGCCTTTGGAAAGCAAGGTGCAAGCCATTAGGGAATTCCCAGTGCCTAAAACCGCTAGGCAGCTAAGAAGGTCTCTGGGCATGATCAACTTTTACCGAAGGTTTCTACCACGAGCTGCCCAGGCCCAAGCGCCTTTACATGCTTTGCTGACCGGGAACGTGAAAGCCTCTCACCCTGTCGACATAAGCGGAGCCTCGTTGCAGGCCTTCGAGGAGTGCAAGGATAGCCTCTGTAATGCAGCTTTGTTGGCACATCCAGACACAAATGCCAAACTGGGCCTGGTCACGGATGCATCTGATTTCGCCATCGGCGGAGTCTTGCAACAATTCAAAGACGGTAATTGGCAGCCATTGGCATTTTTCACCCGCAAGCTGAGCCCATCACAGCAAAAACACTCACCCTACGATCGAGAGCTTCTTGCTATCTACGAAAGCATTAAGTACTTTCAGCATTGGTTAGCCGCTACCACTTTCACCATCTATACTGACCATAAGCCGCTATGTTACGCTTTCCAACAGCAGAAACGTAACTGCGCGCCACGACAATATAGACATTTAGACTACATTTCACAATTTTCAACCGACATACAACACATCGCTGGAAAAGATAACGTCGTAGCAGACACACTTTCCCGAGTTGAAGAATTGCAAAGCCCAGTAGATTTAGATGTTCTAGCCAAAGCACAGCATGCTGACTCAGAACTCGCACAACTGCTTACAGGAGATTCATCCCTGCGCGTTAAAAAAATTATTGTTCCAGGAAGCCGTATCGAATTGTACTGCGATGTCAGCACCACGACTCCTAGACCCATCGTTCCTAAACCATGGCGTAAACAAATATTTGACTCGTTGCACTCGCTTAGCCATCCCGGTGCAAACGCAAGCGCAAAACTTGTAGCACAGCGCTACGTTTGGCCACAGATGCGGAAAGACTGTCGAGATTGGTCTAAGGCATGTTTGGCATGCCAGCGCACGAAGGTGAATCGACACATTAACACCCCTTTGGGTACCCTCGATTTGCCCTCAGCGAGATTCAAATATGTCCACCTAGACCTCATCGGTCCATTGCCCCCATCCAACGAATACCGGTATTGCCTGACACTCGTCGATCGCTTCACGCGATGGGCTGAAGTCGTCCCTATTACCGATATTACAGCGGAAACTGTGGCCAAAGCGTTTTTGTTGGGTTGGGTAGCACGGTTTGGTTGCCCAACCGATATTGTCACTGATCGTGGGAGACAATTCGAGTCTGGTATCTTCCAACATCTTGCAAAGACGATAGGGTTTAGGCATCGCAAGACCACAGCATATCATCCCCAGTGCAACAGTTTAGTCGAAAGATTCCACCGGCAGCTAAAAGCAGCAATCAAGTGCCATGCCGATAGCAGCTGGACCGAATCTTTACCATTTGTACTGCTCGGCGTAAGAAGTTCCTTTAAAGAAGACCTTCAATCGTCTTCCGCCGAGTTAGTATACGGTGAACCTTTAAGGCTGCCGGGAGAATTCTTCGGCCATAAAGTTGACAAATGCACGACTGATATAACGGACTTCACAGCCCGTATCAGATCATTTGCCAACAATTTACAGCCAGTTCCCACGTCGCACCACTCAAAACAAAAAATCTTTATACACAAAGATTTGTCATCATGTTCCCATGTCTTTCTTCGGGACGATGCGTTGAGGGGTGCACTCCAACCAGCATACACTGGTCCCTATGAGGTGATCGAAAAAGGTGCCAAAGTTTTTAAAATAAAGGTAAAGGGAAAATCCGTCACAGTATCCGTAGACCGCTTAAAACCAGCCTACATACTGACCGACACCCATGTCACACCTGTTCCAAATAAACCAGTTCCCGAGCCACCACGTTCCTTTCCAACAGTAAAAACCACGCGTTCCGGCAGAAGAGTCCATTTTCCGGACTACTATCGCCCGTAGCACGGTCTCTGGAGGGGAGTGATGTAGGTGACTCACATTATATTTAAACTATATTATCATATATATATTTATATATATATAATATTTATACAATCTTCACTAATAAACACAAACAGACAATTATAATACACAAAATAAAATAAACATTACACACTATCCAGTTTACCGTACGGTCCATCCGTCATTTACATAAGTACACTGGACACGCGCGTCACCTGCTGAGTCCCTTTGTCTAAGGCGCGTGACGTAACGCATCGTATGACGTATGCGCGCGCGCATTCTTTCGCTGCGGACTCGGAGCCTGCCGATCGCCAGTCCCGACCTACCTGAGTTGCCGGACGCACGTTCGCTTACACTGTTTCTGCGATCTCGACCTACCCGCGCTGAACCGCTGTGTAATCTGTGTTCCTCTGTTTACTGCTTGCGCACCTCGCTTGTTATTTACTGTGCCTTCAATTAACTGTTGTTGTGTGGAGCGAAACATTAAAGTGTCGGACTACTGCACCGGACTATCATTTCTCCAGACCCAGTAAGTGGACCCACACACACCAACCACATAACCAAAGACAAATCAAAATGGCCAGGTAAGAAGGTACCTAGTAACTGGTAAAGTACCTCTGGGTGCCATGCTTAGGTCTCAGATAGACACGCTACAATGTTACAGACACGTGATAGTTATTTTAATAGTTGCATTTGAATAAAAAAGTGTTGCATGTTACAAAACGATAAACGATCGCCTGACATTATAAAGCTGTCCAAACGTATGACACACTTTTGCATTCAACATAAATATCATGTTGTATCTGCACGAAACCTGAAATAATAAGTTACATGACGGGTGAAAGTTACGCGGGGCCCACATGTGATGTCCGAAAACCGCATGATTCCGATGTGGGAGAGACGGAGCTATACAAGAAGCATAGCACTATCCCCTTTTCGCAATGGAATCATGATGGCGACGTCTGATTCTGATTCTGATCTTTGATTGAATTTAATCAGATTTCGCTGTTAAAATATATCGAAATATTTGGAAGCTCCTAACATATTTAAAAAGTAAGTATAATTATTTTTATAATTTTATAATTATAAAAATAATAATTAAAAATAATTAAAAATCTCAGTAGATATTTTATTTATCAATTCATGAATCTTAATTTCAGATAATTTGTATAAAAATGAAAACAACGCAGGAACGATACAGATTGATTAAAAATTTTAAATTCAGTAACTGCCTCATGCAAATTCAGTTCGGTTTAATAATGAAGTAAACAAAAACTATAGTATTTTATTAATGCATTCTGCCGGTAGGTACCAATTAATGTTGAAAAATAAATAACAATCCGAGACGAACTCAATGTCAATATATTATAATATCTATCAAAATATTAAAACCTACGAATACCGGCTGTATTACAACACTGTAACAGCCGTAGCAGATTCTTTTTCCAAATTCTCTATAGAAATTTTGGATTAAGAATTTGCTAATATATATTTTAAACCAATGCTTGGTTAAAATAGATAGAAATAAGGTTAAAAAGATTTTATAAATAAGGCTCTAACGATAGGGGTTAAAACCGTTGTTTTATATATTATTCTCTCTAATATACCTACTCGTATATACTCCCATAAAACATCTTATGTACTCATAGTTATCGTTAATATTAAAATAACTGAGTATTGACATACCTTGACTTGAACAGAATCAATAGATTGTACAGATCGTCCGTTATATATAAAAATAAAAGTATTGTCCCCGATGTGTTTCTCTCTAATTCTTCAAGATAAAGTTTAGCTTAAAGTTTGCCAGCCATACAAGAGTACGGCAACCAATTAAAATTGGCACCAATTAACTCGTGCATTAACAGCACGAGACTCTCCAACAAAAACAATTGACACAACTAACGACGTAGCCCATAAATGTTTTGTTTTTCTTTTATGTATTTTGCAGAAAGCAAGCCGGAAGCGACAACGGTGCAACGACATAAAATGAAAAACATTCAATTCCGCCTTCGGTTATGTGTTTGCAACGTTAGAGGTAAAAATGAAAATAATTCGTTCTATTCATAAAAATGTATTTTTATACTTTTTCGGGACAAGAATTAATTAGTTGCCTTCTAGTTTCTGTTTACCTAGATCACACACAGCTCTTAGGATGATTGGTAAGCCCAAATTAATATTATGGGTTGGATAACTAATTAATAAGCTCTGTAGTCATTTTGTAAATACTCTTTACCTGCGTCTGTGTTTCCGAACGCATACAACCCTAAGCTCTTCAAAATTAGAGTGAACAGACTTCTTCTGGGTAAGCTCGCTCCATCTCCGACTTTGTCTCTGTCATCTATGACCTAGACTAGAGTCAAGAGCAAACTCTTCTCAAATAAAAAAAAGGATTGTGTGGTTTTATGAAACCACGGTAAAAGTGAAACTTTTTTTCACATTATAGATATTTAACTAAAAATTTTCGGACTAATATTCCATTAAGGGTATAAAAAAACACTGACAAAAACAAACAAATTAGCGTGGAGCACTGGCACAAATGAGTAATAGTCTATACACTACACGGTCAGCTGATGGAACTATAGACGCCGCCATATTGGCCTCGGCTGCTCTGACGAGCGCCTTTCACTTTATCCCTACTCCGCGGCCGACCGTCACGCGACATGCGATACACAGACCAAAAAATTTGAGACGATGTAATAAAAGTTTCACTTTAAAATTAAAGAAAACATACATAAATAAAGAAGAAACTACAAAAACCCTCATTTTGCTTTATTACTTTTCAAAATTCATAATTCTTGCAAGAAGTTAGGCCTTCTCGGCCTTATCGGCTGTACGGTCCGTGTTTTGATTTTAAATGCAGAGGACTCATGACGACGACTTTGACATTGAAATATATTGTCAATGTCAAAGCCAAAGGACCATTCTACACGATCCTTCCTCATCAAAATAGGGATAAGGCCCATCTCACTTCAAGTTTACAACATCCTAAAAGGTCCTCACACACTAATACGAACAACAAAGGTGTGAAGGAGCATCCAAACTATGACAATAAAAGGAGACAGTAAAGATAAAAACGTTATGTTAGTACCAATGTAATTCAGGATAGGAAGATTTATGCGTCACTCATTTGTTTTCGCTGGGTAATCTCCGACGGGGCGAGGCGTCGCGCTAAACTGATTACGACTTCAAATTAAGCCGTAAACTCGTAACGCTCAAATTACTGAGTATTAACGCAGACATTGCTTTTAAGACGAAAGTTTCACTGTGAAATATTTGTTTTAGAGCCTATGCGTTCTTTTTTTGGAAAGTAATGGTGTTTTCTTTTGTTTTTGTGCCACTTTTTTAAATTGGGAATTCGGCTAGTAATTTTAACGTCAAAGAATAATAGTGAATTGGGGTGGATTTACAATGCCGTCAAAAAATCACGTTAAGGGCTTAAAAAAATAAATATTGCTCAAGTATCGTAACTTTTTTACATTAACATGGTGTATATAGCCTTGTTTTATAATGTGCTTTAACCCAAATATACTCATACTCAATAGATTTGTAGTAATAAAATGAATACTTCTATCAAAATCATACACCGTCTGTGAAAAAAATGCTACTCCTTAATTTTGCCGGCAAAAAAGTTGAATACCTGACATATGAATTAGATTTTAATTTATTATTTACGTTTATCCATATTGTATATAACTTTCTAGAAAAGAAAATAATAATTCCTTCGTAAAATAAATAAACAATAAATAAATAAAATTTTAGCATCGAAATTTGTCAACACCGTCACGGCAATATCAAAGTGAAGGTAGTTCCGAAAGCGTAGCATTAACGCAGCCCGTTATACCCTTCCCCGCTTCCTCAGTTCATAGCGAACCACGAAGCGACTCGCACGTCGGCACAACAAGCGCTTCGAGAGCAAAAATTGTTGTGAACTGACCAAAAAAGGTGATTAGACAAAGTTGCGTCATTTCTGTCAGGCTGTGGTTCAAGGTAAGTACATAAAATAACATTACGATTAATTTCAATAAGAACTTAGTTTTAAGTGAAGATTCTAAAGAAAAAATAGGTATATTACTATTGTTATTACTTTTCTAGAAAAATCGACGTAACGTCCCAATCGTCATCACCATACGCATCATCACCGTTTACAAACAATGAAAGGTGATGACCTCATGTGTATGGTGATGACGATTTTCGTAATTTGTTATAACTTGCTTGAAAATTACTCTTAGAGATAAAAATTTATTAGATTTAACATAACAACAACATCAAACCTTGTATCCTGAAGTGTTACGTAGTACACCCGCATTTCGCCAGTTATATTAAGTTGTTGTCAGTTATATATTTGTTATATACTTAGTCAAAATATGTTCACCTGTGCTTACAGAATTGTGGCCACTAACAGAATTGTTTTTCTTTTAGGTTACAACAATCAATAAAGGAAGCGAATATTTCAGTGAAGTTCTGACTCTCTGGGGTGAATAAATAATAAAAAAGAGGTTTTTAACAAATCAAAATAATAATTAACGAGTACCTATCAATAAAGTATGTATAAGTAGGATAATGTTTCATGTTTTAGGGCTACGCTTACAATTTGTACCTATTAACATAACTGTTTACTTTAAGATCACAAATATGAGTAAAAGAAAGCGAAGTAAGTATAGGAGAAGTACAGTTAGAAAAACAGAAAATAGCTATAAATAAACGGAGAAAATATGGAGGGCCCTGAATTGTATGAACTTATGAAAGAAAAAGAAAAGGTATCAAAATAGAAAAGAGAAAGGTCAATTCGATCAATAATAAATGTTACAATAATATTAAATGTTACAACAAAATACCTTCTGACATATTAGAACTAAATGAAAGAAAATTTAAAACTCATGTTAAAATTACACTTTGTGAACAAGCATATTACAAATTAGAAGATTACATTCAGGATAAGAATGCTTGGAAACATGCTGGTCCTGCTCCATAGGACAATCAAGGGTGAAGGTCAAACTGGTTGATTTATGTATTAACTTTATAGATATACTGTTTCTTTTTTTTGTGTTTTTATTTTTCTGTTGTAAATGTTTGTAAATATGTGAGTACCATTTACCTAAATTTCTTTAGGAAATTAATAAGTTTACCTCTGCTGGTGATACTTTGTTCTTATAAGTAGCATACTCTGGGTGCATCGTCCTCACATAATATTAAATTAATTTTTGTAAACCAAATTTTGTAAAATCATTATTTGAAAAGAGTAACTATGGAGTTTCTTGTCCGTTCTTCTCCATAAGAATCTACCTTTCCGAATGGACAGTAGAGTCACTTTATTAATGTAATTCTATTATTTTTACTGAACTGTAAACGATGACGTTCAAAAGTGCCGTTTAATGGCCTAATTGAAATAAACGTTTTGACTTTGACTTTGACTTTGACAATAAATGAAAAAAGTCCAAGAGAGCAGAGAGTACAGCGCAGGAAATGGCGTAAAGCAGCTAAAAGATATCGAGAAAAGAACAAAACTGAAGCAAAAGCGAAGCCCATTAAACTAGAACCAATATTGACCAATTCCGATGATAGTGTCGAAACAAATACAAACAATCGTTTAGATTAGGATCATCAAGACACATTTACGACACCCACCAACTTGCAATGCAACTGCACAGTTAAAGTTCAGATTCGTTATTTAGAATACAAGAAACGAAGACAATTGTTGAAATTAATTATGGATTTAAAAAAAGAAATACACTACTGAAACAAAAACTTTATAGGCAAAAAAATAACGAAACTGAAGAAGAAGCGTCACTGTAATGGGTTAACGTTGAGATCATCAAGCTGTTTCAAATGCTCATGTGGGCAAATATGTGATCATGGAAAACATTTAGGTTTTATACAATTACCACGAATCAGGATAAAATCAAAGATCATGTCACTCAGTTAGCAGCGACAAGGCATTCGACTCCTTGTGATGTCACAAATTTGCCAATACGATCCAAAGTAATTGTAGCTGGGCCCTCAAACATAAAAATACTCTCCAACAAATTAATCAAGATACATAAAAAATATTCAGAAGTTACCTCTTTGATTGCAAACAATGTGTTGATTCGTAAGAGAAACTTGTAAAATTACGAAATTAAAAAAAAATAATTATTTGGTCAGTTATTTGGTAATTTAATCAATCGTAGAAGTAATAACTACCTAATTACAAGTAGTCAATAACCAAAAAACTGACCAAATTGCAAATAACAGAAATAATAATGATGATTATATGTTAATTAATTATTAATTAAGAAAAAAATACTAATTATGAAAAAGAAGAACAGAAATTAAGTACCTACCCAGAAGTAGTAAGTTTATACTATTTGTACTTAATTTCAGATTTTTTACCTCTATATGACTGATTGTCAAACACACTAAATCTCAATTAAAGTATTAATGTTAGATTAGAGAAAAATGTCTAAGACTGTTATTAGAATTATAAGTGTTGATTAAATCGTTTAAAAATGTTGATTTTCATGTATTTTGTTGTTTTAAATTTGACATTCATGTATAAAGCGTCATCACTGTACATACAAAATCATCACTATCCATAGATAAATCATTGCCATACCACTGTCGTCATCACCATCTCACCTCTTTTTATTGGAATGCCGATATCTTCTGATCTACGCTTAAAATATTGGTCTAAACACTGTAGGAACATTATGGTTATCCTACAATGATTTCATCTAGTTTGACTAGCATTCCAATGTGTTTTAAATTTTTAGAATCTTTTGTTCGGAAAAATTTTTGTTGGTAAATCCACCCATTGACTGGTCATTTATGACAGTTTTGTGTACCTGTCATAAATGACCTGTCAATACACCACGGGTGAACGTGAAGGTTGCATGCTGAAAATAAACTTACAGCATCCAGGCTGGCAAAAGAGTTCTGGCTGGTTTTGAATTCCCATTTGAATTTAGAATTCATTTTTAATATAAGAATCTGTAGATAGTTTAGAGATTTGGTCGACAGATTTAATGAAGGCGTGCCAATGTCAAAGACGTTTGAATAAATATCAAAAAGGCCCAACGAACGATTATATTTTATTAAAGAACCATCGAGCCGAACTAAAACATGTCTCGACAGCAGCTATGCAATATGTTCAGAACTTTACGTGTAGCCGTTGCAGCAATCACAACTTGTAGACACACTTGCACTGACAAATCAATTTGTCACAACTGAAATCTCAAAACAACAAAATTTCATGCCACTGACATCAGCAATCGGAAATATACCAACCCCCGAGCCTCAAACCAACAAGATCATTAACATATTAAGTACATAAATAAAAAATACACATGCCCTTTGTAAAGAAATCCCAAACAAAATTTACGAAGTAGCTATAACGAATAATATATTGCCGTATATTCTTTGTGCTTGTCTGAAGTAAAGATTTTGATCAGCCATATGTTACGGAAAGGAAGCAAGCGAAGAAAAACGGGAATGGGGCGTCGACGCGTAACAGATAATGTACAAGTACATGTTTATCTAGTATAATATAACCACGCGCGTAATCCCTATAGGCCATAGCGTAATGGAAGAACGTTTGTCATTGCTGGTTTTTTCGTTAGTCACATACTCTTTCTCTCGATACGACCTCGTGACCAAATAATAACAGCCACGTGGGAGATCTTCAAAGTCGGGCACCGCTTCAGGTGGATCCTTAGATGGGTAATCATCTTAACTTACCGAGATTCCTTAGTGACTCGGAGAGCATGTAAAGCCGTTGGTGCACTCTGTAATTTGAAGATCTAACAATAGTATCAATACTAGAGATCAATACACAAACAAAAATGACAGCAATCCACTGGTACCTCAGATTGAATTAAGCGAAGTATCAAGGACAATAAAAGCTCAATAGATAGAGAAAAGGCCAGGTTCTGACGGCATAACAAATTAAATACTAAACATTGGTTCAACAACCCTAACCACCCACCTAACTGACCTGTTCAACCTCATTAATGAAACAGGAGAGACACCCACGCAATGGTCTGAGTCTGACATTATTATTATTTACAAAAAAGGCGACCCAAATGACATTGGTAACTACAGACCAATAAGCCTGCTACCTGCCATCTATAAGCTCTTCTCCTTAATAATAAATACGAGGATAAACACTACACTAGAAACGCGTCAATGTATCGAGCAATCGGGATTTAGAAAAGGATACTCAACGATCGATAACATTCACACAATAGAACTTCTCATCGAAAAATATCGAGAGAAAAATAGACCATTACATTGCATATAATGATTACAAAAAAGTATTTGACTGCGTATCACATAACAGCATATGGGAAACTCTAAAAACACAAGGAGTAGAAAAATATACATCTGTGTAATCAAGTATATACAGTAACAGCAAAAGTAGAGTAAAACTAGAGACAGCTGGGACATGGTTTCCGGTCAAAAGGGGAATAAGACAAGGCGACCCTCGCTCTCCACTGCTGTTTATAGCAACACTGTAGTCAATTATCAGCCAACTTGATTGGAAAGGTCGAGGTATTAAGATCAATGAAGCCTATCTAAGATTTGCAGACGACTTGGTCCTCTTGTCAGAAACAGGGGGGCAGGGGGGAGTCATCACACCTCCTTCTGCGAAGCAGTAATGCTAGCAAAGGAGGAGGCGGGCCGCGCGAGGGAAAGGCAAGGCCTTCGCCCCAACCGCCGCTACAGGAGAAGACGCCCCGGGCGTCGGGAGTCCCAGGGCGATCCCCGGCCACCGTAGGCGCGGGCCTGCGGACGGCGAGCGTTGGGTGGCTTGCTGTCCGATCACCACCAGGCCCGGGTCGATGGCGCGTTGTGTTTCACGCGCGCCTCAAAGAGATGTCAGCATAGAAGACGGGGCCCGCTAGGGCCCGAGCCTGCCAGGGTTGCGGAATTTGTTCGAAAGAGTCACCGCGGCCCTGGAACGCAAAGGGCTTTAGAAGGAACACGGATGGGTTTAATCAGTAAGAGTCTGACACGCCCTTTCGCTCCACCCAGAGCGGAAGAAGTCATTTGATGATTTTCCACCCTTCAAAAAAAATGGGGGAGGCATCAACATTGTTTTGGATAGGTACATTTCCAAGCCTACTAGTTGACTGGGCTACTCTCGAAACCCGAAGTCCGTAGTTTCGGGCTTAGTTGCGGGCGTATAGTCCGTATTGACTGAAAACTAACTCCTCGTTTCATGTTAGATACTATTATACAGCTGCATCATGGCTTCATTATGGCTGCATCCGGTTAGACTTGAAGCCTACCCTAACATAGTTGGAAGAGGCTAGATAGACTTTCTCTTTCTATCATAGCAACACGCATTATCCTGCTCCAAAATTTATTCGGGGTTGGCGCATCATATCTTTTTTAGGGTTCCGAGCACCCGTAAGAAACGGAACCCTGATAGGATCACTCGGGTGTCTGCCTGTCTGTCTGTCTATCTATTGGACTCATTCATATGAAATTTTGAGTATGGGGGTCACTTTTGAGGACAAATTATAAAATATCAAAAATTAAAGGGCTTTTGAGACTTTTAATTATTATTTTTTTCATAATTTTAAAAATAAACAGTTCTAAAGTTATTCAAGAAATTAGACGAAAAACTACCATTCCTCAACCTAATCTCCGAAACTACTGAGCTTAAAATTTTGAAAAAGATAATTGCAGTGCTTTACTTAAATAGTACACGAAAACCTATACTGTTATAATAAAATGTTACGAAAATTAAATTCGTTCGGCACCCTTTGCAAACGAATCCGACTCGCACTTGGCCAGCATTTTTCATACGTCACTATTTGCCCTCATCTCAATAGTCACCTCATTATTTTTTTTACCAAACCGATACTGTTTGTTTGGTATGACTCCACTCTAATGACCTTCCAAATTTTTAAAACCGGTCAAGTGCAAGTCGGAGTCGCACGCAAAGATTTCAGTACATAAAACCGAAAAAAAAACATTTCATACCCCAAAATTTTCATTAATTGTTATTATTTGTTGTTTAAGCGGAAATAAAACTATACGAATGATCGATGAAAATGATTATTTTAATATATACCATCTATTACGGTTCATGAAATCATGAGAAACAGACGGACGGACAGGGTCTTTTTTAGGGTTCCTTACCCTTTTTTTTTTATGGATGATAAATCGTCAAATGACTTCTTCCGCTCTGGGTAGAGCGGAAGGGCGTGTCAGACTCTTACAGACTAAAACCCATCCGTGTTCCTTCTAAAGTCCTTTGCGTCCCAGGGCCGCGGTGACTCTTTCGAACAAATTCCGCAACCATGGATGGTTCCTTTCCCTGTATTATGATTATTAGTTAGTCAGCAACTTAGTGGAGTTGACAAAATAGGTAGCTCCGTACGTGTGTATATGTATATATTTTTAAGTATCGCCATTCGTGTAGGGTACTTTTACCCGCAGAGTCCTTTATATGGCAATAGTAAAACCGTATCAAAAACACTGACCCTGTGTGCCTTTGTCACTGTAACAACTTATTCATAAATGTCTAATGAATGTCCGTTTACAGACACTTATTATATAGTGGTCTTTTGGGATCTCTCTTCATTGACATTAAAATGGTGAAGTATAACATCTCAATGCCTCTCGAACTGATAGAAATTTTCAAGTACTGGTATCTTAACCAAGTCAACGTCGTTCGATGGTCGGGTGCTCTGTCGGAGCCGTACAGGTTGGAGTGCGGGGTGACGCAGGGAGGCCTGACCTCGCCAAGGCTCTTCACCTGTACGTGAACGCACTGATAGAGGAGCTCAGCAGCATGCGTGTCGGCTGCTATATTGACGGTTTCTGTGTCAACAATATTAGTTACGCGGACGACATGGTGCTGTTGAGCGCCTCGGTGTGTGGTCTGACCAGGTTGCTCGGCATATGCAAGCGTTACGCGCGGGATCACGGTTTGCTCTATAACGCAAAAAAAAGTGAATGCATGGTCTTTCGGGCCATTGGTCGGAGATGCCCAGATTCTGTTCCACCTATTAGATTAAACTGGGTCTGTTTAAAAAAAGTGGAACAGTTTCAATATCTCGGGTATATCGTGACCGCTGACCTGAGGGACGATGTAGACATTGATAGGGAGCGGAGAGCGTTGTCTGTGAGGGCTAATATGATCGCCCGCAGGTTTGCACGTTGCTCGGGAGCCGTTAAAATAACTCTTTTTAGAGCTGTTTGTAGGTCCCTGTACATGGCCAGCCTGTGGGTGTCATATACCCAAAAGCAGTACAACGCTCTCCGTATTCAGTATAATAATGCGTTCAGGATGTTGTTGGGGTTGCCCCGGCACTGCAGCGCGTCGGGGATGTTCGCCGACGCCCGTGTTGACTGTTTCTACACGACGATGCGAAAGCAGTGTGCATCTCTGGGGCGCAGGCTCCGGGCCACCTCTAATGGCATCCTGAGTGCATTGGCGAACAGGTTTGATTCTCATTACATTAATCATTGTTATATGATTAATTTAATGACAAACATACAAATGACTCAGGCTTTTGTCTAATTATGTATATGTATATTATTTTTGTATTCGTGTGATCTTTAATCTTGTGAATTTTCATTTATATATAAATGTGATTTTAATTTAATTTAATGAATGTTGTAATGATCTAAAATGGATTGAAATAAATGAATTTAAAATTTAAGTCAAAGCTTCTATTAATAGCTAGCATTTGTAAATGAAATATTTCACCTGTAACTATTAACTATTTAGCTACAAAAATAGCTTGGGTAAGGTTAGGGTCTAACCTTACGTTTTAAACCGACTAGAAAAATACAACAGACTTCCAAATTAAAAAAATAATACTACAAAGTATAAAATAATAGAAAATCTAAATACGCAATTTCGTTTACTTGAATGACATATTTTTTCCTGCTATAATGGTTTAAAAACCAAATTACCTAGCCGCTTTTGATGAATTTTCTATGGAATCAATTGGAAGGTTCCTTTCACAGATTTTTTCAAATCGGTTCATATATGACGGAGTTATAAGGCAACGAACATAAAAATACAACCGATTTGAGAACCTCCTCCTTTTTTTGAAGTCGGTTAAAAACAGAGGAGGGTCTCAATTCTATTGAATGGTTTTTTGTTCGTGTGTTTGTGACCTTATAAGACAAAGGAACGATGCCACTTGAGACCATGTAACTTACGGTAGCCCATACCCAGTTGTTAAGATAAGCGTACCATCGCACATATCCAGAAATGTGTGGAATTCCGCGCACGTAGGTACGGTAGTTGTAAGTGAGTCATCTCACATGTTACCTTAGTTGCAATGCAGTGGAGAGGTCCTTGGCGGAACTAGATCAGGTGACATTGAATAATGGATCCTTAGACGGGTTTCTTTTATTTTATTATTTTAGATCAATAAAAACGGGCCATTCCTTCATCATCGGCATTCTGGGGGTCATTAGTGATAAGCCGCATCATGGCGCATTGGGTGCATGTACCCGGTGCGTCAGGTGAGTGCAACAGATATATGAATTAAAAAAAAAACTTTTTATTTTTGTTCTTATAAGTTTGTATAATACTAACATAATATGGATCAAGGTCTGAATTAAAGTTTTTTTTTTAATGCAAACTAAATACCTTATTTGGCTTTTGGCACTTCTTAAATGGGACTACTTCATTTCGAGTCGATGGTTTCTTACATTGCTTAGGCCCAGTAGGTGGCTACGTTAATTACAGTATGGGTAGGATTCATTCAAGTCCCCTAAACTGCAGGTGTAGGGCACTTAGAGCTTTCCAAAATAAACTAAAATGTATTATACACTAGCCTTTTCCCGCGCCTAAGTTCCATTTGGTGTATCACGAAGAAACCGTGCATTATTATCGGGATAAAGTACGAGTAGCTTATGACCAACGTTACAACGGTAGCTCTCTGTCAGTGTCAGATTTTTTGTAATCGGATCATATTTTGTTTAACAAACAATTCAATTTCTTTATCTTTGTATTATATAAAGCATAGATATATGATTTATGGGATAGTTTACAAAAGGATAATAGGCTAATGTAGAGGGGTATCTTGTTACGACTGTAGGTATCTATTGGCTGCAGAAAGTATCAAGAAAAGCGGTGAAAACTGTGAGTAGGTGCTTACTTTTTTAAGTTTTCTCTCAAGAAAACTTTTCATGAAACTTTCGCCGCAGAGTGTCACACTTTCGCAGTTTATGTTTTCCTTTTTCAACATTAAAAAGGCCTTTTTTTTTTTTTATTTAATATGGGTTTGCTCTTGACTCTAGTCTAGGTCATAGATGACAGAGACAAAGTCGACGATGGAGCGAGCTTACCCAGAAGAAGCCTGTTCACTCTAATTTTGAAGAGATTAGGGTTGTATGCGTTCGGAAACACAGACGCAGGCAGAGGGTTCCACTCCGTTGCTGTGCGCATTATAAAAGACGTTTACACACACACAAATACATCAAACTGAAATTTAAATAACAGAGTAACTGAAACCAAATATCAACGAAATAATCAGCTTATCGTCACCATCATAATAACATGGATTTCGATTAATTAAATAAATAATTGAAGGTCTAGACTTATTGCATTAATTAAGCGGCCACAATTTCACGTTATTACGGGGCGGTGAGCTAAATAAAACAATAGAGTATCTACGGCCGTAATGAGCAGAAATGTGCCAGTAATGTTGACGCAATTTGTTTCAACTAGGTAATTGCTGGGCAGTTGAAAAAGGAGATAGATACATGTAAGATAGAATACTCTTGATGGTACCTACATCACAAAAAATGAACACAATGAACGGTCTTTCTCGATACTTATCTTATCAGGGTTGCGGAATTTGTTCGACAGAGTCACCGCGGCCCTGGAACGCAAAGGGCTTTAGAAGGAACACGGATGGGTTTTAGTTATTAAGAGTCTGACACGCCCTTCCGCTCCACCTAGAGCGGAAGAAGTCATTTGATGATAAACTATCCTTAAAAAAAAAAATGGTTCCGCACCCGGGTGGTAACCATCGGAAGCCTATTACTAAGTCTCGGCTGTCCGTTCGTCCGACCGCCCGTCCGTCCGTCCTTCTGTCTGTCAGCGGGCTGTTACTCGAGAACCGTAATAGGTAGACACTTGAAATTTTAACTGAGTGTGTATTTCTATTGCCGCTAAAATAACTCGTATTTAGCAGACACAACAGTAAAACTATGGTGACTTGACTTTTTTTGACAAGCGTGCTGAGTGAACAAATAATAAAAATTAAATTAAATTAAAAATTAAAGGGGGCTCCCCTTTAATTTTTAATTGTATTATTTTTATATAGAAACGTGTTTTTTCGGTTTATAGTACCCGTCGTGTAAGATTCCGACTCGCACATGGTCAATTTTTTATAAAATAGTAGGTACACCAAAAAGGTGTGTTTCTATTTATAATTAGCAATAAAAAAACTTTACTTAACCAAATTGGTATTTTATAAAATAATTACAGCCTTATTTATAAAAAAAACATGTGCCGACACCCTCACACTTGCGAATGAATGAGGATTTATTGAGAAATATTTAAAATGACCTCAGTTCATATTGATTGAACTATACTTCAAATAGACCGTTCTAGGAAGAAGTATTTTAGTCTATTAATTAACAAGAAAGTACTAGTTATATCCACACTATTTGTTCAAGAACTTTTGATAAGGGAGGCTACTTTCTAGTAGGGTAGTATCTATAAAGGGACTAGATTCACGCTTTTGAGAAATTATTGAGACGGTAATGGGAATTCTAAGAAGTTGTTTCAATAGAGGCTAGTATGTACTTTGGAGGGGTGAAAAATTTTCATAGCAGGAACCTACTTATGGAAAAGTAGACAAAATTAGTACAATAATGTTTATTGCATTTTACACCATTACAAATAAATTTCTAAAGAGTTTCATAAGGCGTTATCGACGGGCGTGGTGTCCTATTAATATTGGTATGGGATATTTGAATATATCATCACAATACTCATAGTACCCTAATTACAGTAAAACAATGATGTCTACAAAACCAATACCTATAAAACGAACTTAACCCCAGCAAGTGTTACGTCATGTATTCGATTTCATTGATAAAGTGATTCCAATTGCACTTCGACTGCCCGCTCGAATCGTGATCGCCAGCAAAATGAAAAAGTGATATACGAGGTTTAGAGGTCTCTAATAAAATGTTGTTTATGTGGAACAATAGAGGGCGCTAGTATTGTCCCCGCAGGCACCCGGGGCTGACGTCGCCCGCAAATGGTTCCGGTCTGACTCCACTGCACTTCTGTTAAATTAAAAATGTCAGTAGACGTAAATTTTATATCATATCGTATTCCGTTTCTTCGTTAGTTGGTTTTAATTTTTATGTAGGAATACGAAGTTTATATTTGGTTGCTATACGAAATATTAAGTTACAGTAACTTTTTTTAAACGGAACTGCAATTGTCTAAACCTTAATTTTTTTAAGAAATAACTATACAACAAGTTGTAGCGACATATCTAAAACATAAAGACAAAAAGAAAGGAATTCAACATTAACCGTATTAAGATCTAAATTCAATTTCACATCCCTCAAAAGATACCAGAAAAACAAAAGAATAATTCCAATAAACTCCCGATAGACAGCATCGTTATGGTGTTAACATGGGACGGCATCATTACGACACCCGTTACCCCCATTCTATGTCTGTCCCCTAATTACAACAAACAAACAAAACCTTAGCAATAACACTGTGTGTTACTGAAAACCGTTTTCAGATAAGCGTCGGGAAGCACGTAAAATGGCCACTTTGCTGAAGGCCACTGAAGACCTTTACCCCTTGGAATTTTATTAACTGCTCACTTCGCTTCACTTGTCTCTGTAACATTGTACTTGTATTGCTTAAGTTAGTGGCAAATTAAAACATTAACGTTCTGAAATGTTTGAAATTTGTTGAATAAATGAAAGTGTGACAGTTTGTAATATCAAAATAACAGCTTTTTACTAAATATCAATGAAAGTATATTCTATAGTGACGGCCGGGCGTTTTGGGGGACTGTCTTTATGTAGAACTTTGACGTTCAAAAAGTGCTGGCACTCAGCCTAATTTGAATAAATGACTTTTGTCTTTTGACTTTTATAACTACAACAACTAAACAAATTTAAATTTTTGGTCTGTCTGTGGCTCTGTTTGTTCCCGCCTAGCTCCGACAGATAACAGATGTTGCCAGATATTAAATCCCATGCAAACACTTTAAACGCGGGCGAAGACGCGGGCAGAACTTTTGCCCACCAGGGCCAGAGCCTGCAAAGGTAGCGGAATTTGTTCGAAAGAGTCACCGCGGCCCTGAACCGCAAAGGGCTCTAGAAGGAACACGGATGGGTTTCTTTCTCAGTAAAAGTCTGACTCGCCCTTCCGCTCTGCTCAGAGCGGAAGAAGTCATTTGATGATATGCTATCCTTTAAAAATCATGCGGGGCAGTCTTTGGGGAGTGCCGATAGAAGTGAAAACTAAATAATCTGTGAATTGTGTCGTCGAACTATTAGATTATTATTTTTGAATTTGGAAAGCGTTCGGTGACGCTGACGCGAGTTCCATGCGTTTTGTTCACCCAAAAAGTACACATATATACACAGTATACATATAGCTCATTGAAAGCGTTCGGTGACGATGACGCGAGATCCATGATCTTTGTTTACCCCAAAAAGTGCTCAACGAACCTAAAGAAGTTTTCACTTCAAAAAAGGTACTCTTTACTGTCTTTTTTGTAAGTATGTCCAGTATATAATAAGTATGCACATTATATAAGTATGTCCATTGCTTGTGAGAAACTATTAAAGCCGCTCTACGGGTGGGCAGAGTGGTCCTCCTCACAAATCCTTAAGACCTATATTTCAAAGAGAATTAAACAGAAATTTACTACAGTCAACCCTGGTTACACTGGAATTCGACCCCAGCCTAGTTGGGAAAAATGCGGACCAACAAGTTACCTAATTACGTTACTAGGTCTTATGTGGTATGGGGCCCCTGTGTGGGCCCTAACGCTGAAGGGGCGACCAGCCCGCCAGCTCAACGCGGCTCAAAGGGTCATGGCGATCCGCCTGGCTCGGGAATACCGCACGGTCTCCGGCGAGGCGGCGAGCCTCCTTGCCGGATTACCGCCATGGGATCTGGAGGCGAGAGCCCTCGCGCACGTTTATGCGTGGCGCGTGGAGGTGCTTCGCCGGGGCGAAACTCCGCTGCCACGGCAAATTGCATCGCGGCGGACGGAGCTCCGGCAGGATACTATGGCGGTATGGAGACTGCGACTATCGCAGCCCAGCGCTGGGCACGCCACAATTGCGGCGGTAAGGCCCCTCTTTGAGGAGTGGCTGGAGAGGCGCCACGGCGTCCTCACCTTCCGCCTGACGCAGGTACTTACCGGACACGGCTGTTTCGGGAGGTACCTGTTTCGGATTAAGCGGGAGGACACGCCCGGGTGTCAGCACTGTGAGGATTGCCCGGAGGACACGGTGGAGCATACGGTGGAGGTCTGCCCTGCTTGGGCTGAGCACCGCCGTGTCCTCGTCGAGGCGATCGGCGGCGGCAACCTCTCGCGTCCGGCCCTGGTTGAATCCATGGTCCGGAGCGAGGAGGCTTGGGAAGCGGTCACCTCCTTCTGCGAAGCAGTAATGCTAGCGAAGGAGTAGGCGGGCCGCGCGAGGGAAAGGCAAGGCCTTCGTCCCAACCGCCGCTACAGGAGAAGACGCCCCGGGCGTCGGGAGTCGCAGGGCGATCCCCGGCCACCGTAGGCGCGGGCCTGCGGACGGCGAGCGTTGGGTGGCTCGCTGTCCGATCACCACCAGGCCCGGGTCGATGCGCGTTGTGTTTCACGTGCGCCTCAAAGAGATGTCAGCAAAGAGGACGGGGCCCGCTAGGGCCAGAGCCTGCCAGGGTTGCGGAATTTGTTCGAAAGAGTCACCGCGGCCCTGGAAAGCAAAGGGCTTTAGAAGGAACACGGATGGGTTTTAGTCAGTAAGAGTCTGACACGCTCTTCCGCTCCACCCAGAGCGGAAGAAGTCATTTGATGATTTCCCATCCTTAAAAAAAAAAAAAAAAAGGTCTTATGTGGTAAGATACATTTTCTATAAAAACTTTTATGGGAAAATTGTGAACGATGATTAGGTACATCGTTAAAGGAGTTATCTTTTACGGGCTGATTGGCTATTGTTCCGTATACGCAAAAAAGCAGATATTTTCTTATTTTCATTGGTATCTAGCTCTTTTTAATGGTGGCAAACGGGGTTCACGAAATCTTAATTAAAATGAATGTTTTGATACATTTATTGTGATTCATTTTCAGTTATGGTCGTCAATGTCGGAAAACTGCATGTGTTGAAGCGCTTTTAATGGCCATTTGAAGAAAAAAGTTACGTAACGTAATTTCGTTACAAACTTTTTCTAACTATGGTGTTTACAAATTAGATATGCTATGGTGAAAGAACCTCATTCACTATAAATATGACCCTGATAAGATAACATAACACTCTGTTTAGTCGTGTAATAACTAGAGACGTGATAAATTTCAAAACATATATTTACGGCTGTACTTTGATAAACAAATGAAATGTGGGGTAAAACGGAACTTTATTCAGAATGAGGCGAAAAAGAAAATTTTCTTTTTTTTTCGAAAATGGAACAAATCGCAATTATACATTTTCTATAGAAACAGAAAAATCAGTAACTCTTTCATTCTGAACTCTTTTTCGATATTATAAGCCTGTTAGTTTGGCTTAGATATCTTGTCAATCAATCGCGCCTCACCGGCTCGATTAGCGCCTGGATAAGTTAGGGCGATTCCATGGTATAAGAAACATTGCACACGAACAAAGCCGCTAGCTAAAGCTTCTATCAAAAGACTAGAATGTCTTAGAAGACACCGAAGACGTGCTGTCGCAATAACGCGGCAGTTGGCCAAATTGAACGGCATTGCTCAAACCGAGACGTGGCGAGGCAAGAAACGAACAAAACTGAGACAGAAAGCGGATACCGTAAGAAAAGGCCTTCACTCTAACTGAATGGTCACGGCCGAAGGAATGAAATGGAATTTTTCAATTTTGTTAATTAATTTTGCTTGTTTGTCATCCCTGATCCAATATTTTTCGTTCGTAATCTTGATTCTTTTTATTTTGTTTTCTTAGGATGTAAGTCGAATTAAGTATGAACCATTTTTTTTTGTGACCTCTTTAAGGTTAATTGGTGAAACGAATTTCTTTAATTTTATTTTGATACTTAGCGGGAGGCATCACCTCGTAACTGAGGTCATAAGTTCGAAGCTTGCATCTTTGAGATAGAGTGGTGAACTCACTTTATCTACAAGCATATCTACTTAGTACTTGTAGCCTCATACTATTATTTCATCCACTACAACTAAACAAATGGCAACCGCTTAGTAGCGATCAATATCATTTTCTTGAATAGGTTAGTCATACACATAAAGAAAACCAATTATTAATGTGTGTGGTTCACCAATTTTTGTCCATTTTTTAAAATCTGGTTAATACCAATATATTTTAATGAAACGCTTAATTAAATATCTCAAAGATTCTTGATATCAATTTATCGTCGCCAGTTACGCAATAAAACTGCTAAGTACGGTTCTAAATTCTTTTAAACGAAAATGTTGTGTCATTGACAAAAGGTTCTTTATAAGGTATAGATGCGACCGCTGCCGGCAAAGGAACAAAGCGCCGAAGCCTTTGTAGTTGGAGGAACAGGCCTTTATTAAAAGCCCTCTTTACACCTTATAGAGCGTTTCGTAAAATTGACGAAACTTACTCAGGGTGTGTGTGTATCTTTTAGGTGTCAACAGACTGTAAATTTCGCCTCAAGCTTCTAGTATTTAAGCTTTTATCGTTAATGTTCTGAACACCTGTGTTTAGTCGTCTTTATGAGGTAAGTGAGGTAGGTATCAAAATTTTGAGGCTTCCCGGTGAAACGAATGAATCCATAACCACGCGGAATCGCAAAAACATTACGATGTTTTACATTTTAAGGACTGTGAGGCAGATGATATGACTAGAATGGGAATGATTACTGAATTGACGACTAATAAAGAGATACAGAAAAAGAATTAGGGCTTTTTTTAAGCATGGGAGATCATCAAATGTCTTTTTCCGCTCTGGGTGGAGCGGAAAGGTGTGTCAGACTCTTACTGACTAAAATCCATCCGTGTTCCTCCAAAAGCCCTTTGCGTTCCAGGGCCGCGGTGACTCTTTCGAATAAATTCCGTAACCTGGCAGAAGAATGAGGACTAGTGCGATGATGATGAAGGCAACTAATAACTTACCTATTCAGTTGTGAGTGATTCCCTTACTTAAAGCAATCTGATTGGTATATCTACCTAAGTCAAAATTCAGAAAACAATACTAACTGTTTAAAAGCTTAAATTACTCACAATTTTCTCTAACCCAGAATGAAATTCCTATGGCTCCAAATTATTTATCAAACTTGAGACTTTAATAAACCACAGTAGGTACCTGGCATTTAATAATTCAAGCCGCAAAATAACTTTGTTAAATAAATAAAAGGTTTATTTAATCCTTAGAGCGCAACCGTCAATGCCAACCTCTAGTTAATATGCAGCGAAGGGTTTACTGTGAGGGATTAGCCATTTAAGCAATTTTGAGTTGCTTACCTGTGCAATCTGTGCTTCGGAGTCCGTTACCCCAGAACAAACAACACACCTACGTTGCTATGCTAGGAGAGTCTCACAAACGAGTTTAACTTTTTGAATTTAGCCACTTCGGATCTGAATTCATCGTATAATGTTTATTTACAATATTAAAATATATATGTTGCAGTCAACTAGCTCAATCAGGCGTTTCATTAAAAGCCTAGCCTTTCATTGAACTGCGCCATTTAATCAGCGAGATAAGTGACATGGGCAAGTCATTAAACGATATTGAACCAAAGATGTAACTTAGATCGCAGAAAAATTTACGCAGTTAAAAGAAAAGCTAGGCAACCAATTAAACAGCTGATTAATCTATTTGGCTGCAACTTATACATGTATAATAGATAATAAGATATGAATACATCAGACGGCGCCGTAAAGTTCTGAAGACGAAGAAGACTGCGGAAATCCGCTGCATACGAGACGCAAAGGAGCAGTCGATTTGTTGACATTTGGGAGAGGGGTATGACCGTGGACGTCTTTCTGTTGAAATGGCAGTGTTGATGATAGGTTTGTATCTAGTTTTTACCTAGGCACATGTGGTACTTACATTTCTGTACTTACGAACAGGATCTATATGTTATCTCAACCGCAAAAAAAACCCTTTATAACTTTATAACCTTTTTGATCCTTACTTTCCGATAAAAAAGTCATCGGAACGCTTTTAAATCGTGCAAATTCTGGGACCTGAATGGCCATTTTTACTTTTTCTAGTAAGTAACATCATTTACATTCGTTCAAAATAATTTGTTTTTCCTTGGAATCACTTTAACCATCATCGACGCATCTCGAAATAAATTGTGGTCGTATTACTTCAAAGAAATTGTTATAACGAGTGTTTTTGCCCCAGCATCTTTTTTAATGAGATTTATTATATATATTCATATTAAACGACTTCCCTAAATATCCTTTCCCAGGACTCAAAGTAAGTCATTGAGAAGAATACATTCGGAAATTAATCGTTTTTACTAGTAGCAGAAAAAATATGAGATTTGTAAAATAATCGCGTTCTTGCGCCTTCATTAAATCCTAAGTCTGAAATTAAGAAAAGGGCTCGAACTGTAAACTGATTATGCTTGGAATGGAGTTGTTACACCCGACATTACCCCCCTTCATTTGCATAAATAAAGGTTATTTTGGACGAAGCAAAACGCTTGTTTCTATTACGTTTGCCAGACGAAAGAGACGCGATTCAGAAATGTTTATGTTATAAACGAAAATGATAATAAGTCTTCTGTAATATCAACCTACAATCAGTAATACGATATTCAATACGTTTAGAGAATTCTATGAAGAACTCGTACATCCTCGTAAAGATTTTCCGGAAAAGCATACACATTAAGGAAATACTTTTCATATTTGGGCAAAGGAACATTTAAAACCAGATTAGCAAAAGCAGCGTTTATAATATCGTTAGTGGCATAACAAACGGGTGTAATGTGAAAACCGCGGATTTGTTCACGTAAGCGGATTGCACAGCGGAGGAAAATGCTCTCGCCTTTATACTGAGGTTGGTAATTGCGAGTACCAGGTGTTAATTTTTTTATTATTCAACAAGTGCTTATTTTTGGCAACACCAACAAGATAATTCCTTTTTAATTACGTTGTGCGTGCATTATTCGTCCCATCCGCTTTTCCGACAATTTTCACACGAAGCTACAATGTGTTTGCATAACGTAAGATTTATTTTAACGTAGATAAACAAACTAACAGCCATTATTTAAAAGTTAAGTTAATTATATTCTAACATTCATTATCGTTATATTGATCGATTCAATTAAATACAGGGTGTTATGTTTTCGACAGCGCTACCCTGTTCATTTCAACAACTCGTTAAAATAAGTCTTGTAGTTTGTAAAACGTAAAATTAAAATTTAGTAAAATAAAACCTCCTTTGAGAATAATTTTCTATCCAAGATATTTCATCCCTCCTCTTTATAGTATAATTTATGGAAACTATTTTCCCCTTCAATAGGTGCCTCTTTGAATGACTCCTCCTGCTTTGGGCAGAGCGGGAGGGAATATCAGACCCTTACTGACTAAAACAAACCCAACCAGTGTTCCCTTTGTTCCACAATTTGGCAGGATGGGATCAACCCTGAAATCGCGTAAGATTTTCGCTTCTGTTCTGACAATACTTGCATCACATCGCTAGGTTTGAAAGGGATGGTCACGTTTCCTGTCCCCTTGAAGATGCCAGTCCATGCTCTGGATCGGAATCCCTATAGTGTATAACCGATCTGTCTTCACATACAACGCTTGAACTGACGGTCGATCGGGTCCTGGCGGGTCGGGGGATCGGGGATTATTATTATTACATCGGTTAATGAAGATCTAGAGGAATGAAGAAGCTCAAGATCGCTCGTGATGAAGGACTACTGTGGACGCCCTCTGCCCCAGCTATGGTACATAAAATCTTAGGTGCGAAGCATGGGATATTTAATGATTTTAATATAATAATAAATAATAACAGTACTCGTCCTGATGATCGGGTCTAGTCACCTAGTTCATAAAGCGTCCTTGAGCAAAATTAACGTCATTAGTGGGATGACAGCCACCACGCAATTTTCGCGGTCATTACGTAAACATAGTGGAATTCTATTGACCACCGAACGTTTCCACGATGAGCATGCAATGAGTTTTGCCAGTTATGATTTTGTGTGAAGTTTAATAATGCTGGCAGCTTTGTTATGGGTTATTTACATCATAAAGATCAGATTTGAAATGAGGTAAAAGGAAAAAAAAATAAAAAACGAATCCACGAATAATATTAAGTTAAACTTTATGCAAGTAAAACCACTGTGCAAAGGCGGGTTCATGCTTTAAGCATTTTCTTCCAGTTAACCTAAGGATGGTGAACAGAGAACATGGCAGTTGAAACTTAAATAAAAGACAAACTGAAATAAACAATAATATATAGTTACTTACATGATAATAATAATAAATAATAATAAAGCTTTATTTAATTCCATGCATAGTACATATTTAACAATACAATTTCGTACTTATTAGTCTATAATAATCAATAACAGTTGTTACACTGCACTTGTATGAATTATTTGATTTCTAATTATAAATTCTATTTTGTAATAATTATTTGTTTAATTTATTTATTGGTTGATTATTAATTTATTTATTTTATTTTAATATATAATTATTATTTTTATAATTTAATGCATGGACCCCATTCGGGTAAAAGCCTCCCCCAAGGAATTCCATCCTTCTCTGTCGTTAGCTCTGTCTAGCCAAATTCCACCCTCGCATGCTACAATTTCGTCTGCCCATCTGGCCTTTGGTCGACCTCTCGACCACTTAACTGACCGTAGAGTGCATCTATCGTCCTTGTAGCGGGCTACGTGACCCACCCACTTCCATTTAGCCTTCATTGCAAAAGTTAGGGCATCGCATACTTTTGTCTTCTTTCGAATGTCAGCGTTCTTTACCTTGTCCTTCAATTTTATACCTAGGTAACTTCTTTCCATTCTCCTCTGGGTAGTCCGAATTTTGTTCCTGGTTTTGAAATCAAAGGTCCAAGTTTGGCATCCATAGGTGAGGCACGGTAGAAGTCCTGTATCCATGACTATTTTCTTGGTCGGTAACGGAAGTTGCGATTTTGGTATTTCCTTATGGTGCCAGAACTTGTTCCAGGTAATCGCCACTCTTCGGTTAAGTTCTTCAGTGTTTCTTTCCTTATTAAACGAGATTTGTTTTCCTAAGTATATGTAGTGGTTGACAAACTCCAGAAGTGTGTTATTTATTAAGATGGGCGATGAACTACGGTTAGACATAATTTTAGTTTTTTCCAGATTCATTTCCAAACCAGTTTTTATACTAACCTGGTTTAATTCATTTACCATTTTGTTTAATTGGTGAGGTGTTTCTGAAAATATAATTATGTCATCCGCAAATCTGAGATGACTTAAGAAATTCCCATTTATATTAATACCTTGATTGGACCATGGCAGCTCTCCCATTACGTGTTGTAAGACGGCTACGAATAATTTTGGTGAGATCGGGTCTCCTTGCCGGACACCTCTCTTTATGTTGATTACTTCGCCTACCCTATCCAGCTTGACTCTACTTGTACTGTTAGAATAAATATTTTTTAGGATATTGATATACTTTTCATTTGTGTTTAGTGCTTTCAACGATTCCCAGATGCTTTCGTGTGAAATTGAGTCAAAAGCTTTTTTTGTAGTTTTTTTAGCGGGTTTATTAAATTCTGAATATTTTTCTATCACCTGGTCAACCACTTGGATATGATCCATTGTGCTGATACCGCTTCTGAAACCAGCTTGTTCGATCGGTTGGTGAGCATCGATGGCTGGGGCTATCCTTTCAAGTAGACAGGAGGCAAAAAGTTTATAAAAACAAGGCATTAGGCTTATAGGACGGTAGTTGCCTATATCAGCTCGGTCGCCTTTTTTATACAGTAGTATAATTTCCGATGTCATCCATTAATGTGGTGGTACAGTTTCTTCGTCAAGTATTTTATTCCATAGGATAGTGATTGGCTTCAGTAGTAGAGTCTTCGCAACCTTGATATATTCGTTGGTAATTCCATGCGGTCCTGGGCTTTTTTCTGGCTTAAGTCTCATAATTTGTTTTAATATTTTAGTTTCTGTAAACTGGTGTATTGGAGAAGTATCTATGTAGCTATAGGAAACCATGTTTTGATTTTGTGTGTCTGATTGTTTGTATAGATTAGCGTAGAAGTCAGTAGCAGCATTTATGATTTCTGTGCGAGATTTGCATTTGTTTTTGCCAGACTTGAGAAAGGGAACCCATGTTTTGGTTTGATTTAACTCTTTATAAGCTTTTTTGGCAGATCTAGTATTGCTGAGGTGTCTTTGTATAGTTGTTTTTCTGTAGGTAACGTAGCACCTTTTTATTTCTTTATTGGTAAGTTTATACAAAGTTTTTAGTTTTTCTTTGTCAGCTACGCTTAATTTGGGCTTATTTTGTAGTTCACTTCTTTCTTTCATGAGTTCTAGCGCTTTCGTGGATAGGATTTTGTTTTTATGTGTTCCTATTATGTTTTTTAGACTTATCTTGATGTAGTGCGTGATTTGTTGGTAGTACTCCTCCACATTATAGTTGTTTTGATTATTTATAAGTTCTGTTATATAGCTGTAGAGGTTTGTAAGGTACATTTCCTGCTCCACTAGAGTTTTTAGCTTAGTAGATGTATTAGAGAAATTGCACCTACTTTTCTTTGTTGAATTTAGGTGTATTTTTGCTCTTAGTAGTCTATGATCCGATCCAAAGGAGAAAGATGGTAGTACTTCATATTTAGAGATCATATGGTGCTTCGTGGTCATGATATAATCAATTTCATTTCTTGTGTTTTTATCGGGAGAGATCCATGTCCAGCGGTTTTTTGGTTTTAATTTGAACGTTGTATTCATAATTTTTAGGTTGTACTCTTGCGCATATTGAATTAATCTCGTGCATCGAGCGCTTCTGATGCCGTAACCATACTCAACTGTAGTGGGATGTTCGTACTTTTCTGGAATGCCGATTTGAGCATTCAAATCGCGCATAGAAAATACGTACTCAGTAGATGTGGAACCATGAGCTTTCGCTAAGTCCTCGTAGAAAAATTCCATTTCTTCCTGTGATGAGTTTTCAGTGGGGGCGTACGCTTGAATTACTGCAAAACACAGGTTTTCCATTTTAATTTCCAGTACGCACACTCTCTCAGATATTCCAGTAAATTTTATGATGTTTTCTTTGTGTTTCTTCCTTACTAGAAAACCTACTCCATATAGTCCTTTTGTTTGACCAATGTGGTAGAAGATGTATTCGTCGTCTTCGATTATCATTTCTCCTAGGCGGCGAACTTCACTCAAACCTATTATATCATGTTTAATATCATCTAGTGCGGCTTTAAGCTCAATTTATTTTTGATCAGAAAATAATGATCTTAAGTTGAGGGTGCAAATGTAGATAGTATTTTTCGTTTGGATAGTTGTTCTTGGGGGGTTTTGGTCGAACTCTCCCGCGGTGACCGGCCGTACTGGGAGATTAGGTGTTGGAAGAGGGTCCGGTTTTGATTGCTATGCTGTGTTGTGATCTGGTGTCTTACATATAAACAGAATGATGATTCTTCCAACTTCTTGCAAATGTGAATTGACATGAAAATTAAATCACAAACAACATGCCGCATTGTAAGCATTCATCGTACAATAAAGAAGACTTATATGAATTGTCGTATGAATTCTAATCCATAAGATTTCATAGAAAATGCAACAATAAATTGCGCACAGAACGTTTCTCATAGATCGTTCCGCCTGCCACATTCTTTCAGACTACTCGCGACTTACAAAGCAACGCATTCTATAAAACATTTTAAAAATACTCTGTCTTAAAAGGCTGAATGTTTTTCCTTGACTTGGTTTTTATTCGTGGAAAACAACTGCCTGGCTTATCTATAATTCACCAACTTAAAGCCATCTCTTGAGTCAAGTTGCAAAATCTTATGATTTGATAAACTTACCTCATTTCTTAAGGTTGTTTCGAGAATGATGAACTGTTAAAGTCGGCACGTGCTTCACGCGTTTCAGTCAAACAATATAAGCACCTAATACTTCAAGTTTCATCAACAAAATAGAGTTTCGTAACACGCTGTATACAATTTCCGAGGCACACAACATTTTGTTTACAATATCTCAACTTTTCGCCCTTGTTGGAAAGCGTTATTATCGTGACGTAACGACAACCTTGAATCCTTGGTACCTATAATATTTTATATATCTTTCACGTAATAGAGCACAAACGAACGTTATTCATTTCTAGATTTCTTTTATTTGATTTCTTCGTTTTTATTATATTTACGCAGAACTTTCTGGCACATTAACTTTGACTCATTTGTATCAAGTAATGTCATAAATCAGTGAACCAAAATTCAATTACACGACAAAACCTTTATTATAACTATACTACGCGTATTAATGTGCCGCAAAGCTAGTCCAGGGACCATGCATACATTTGAGCAAATGTTACTGTATTTTTACGTTGATATTTCTCAATATTACAAAGCTTATGACGAATATCAGGTATAACTGAATGAAATATGCCGGAGAAACAGCCCTAGCAGCCACTTACCGCTATAATACCTCGTTAGCCTTGGCAATGAGGTCACGTTAAAGTTTTAAGGCTTCAGCGTCGAGAATAACCTGACACAGTTTATTAGAGGTACTTGTCTAAACTGTCATCGTAAGATGGACATAGAAACATCAATTCAGCATAAATTGAAATGGGTTTATAAAGATAGCAAACTACGACATGTTTGTGAAGAATTCCTAAAAAAGCACGTACAAAACTAGGTATAAAGTCTATATTTCATAGGCAAAAGGCAAATTTCAGCACCCGCATTTACACAGAATCACGTTTGATAATCCTGGCTCGCAGATGGCTCTGACTCTTCATCCCAGCTAATGTGTCAGCGAGCTAAATTCGAATTAGCGATAGTTAATCGACTTTAGAGATGCGAACTGCCTAATATGGGTAAGCGTTCGGCTAAAACTGTTATTAATAGCTATCGATCTGTGCATCCCAAATGTCGCATCACTAGTGCCGTGCCGACTTTTTATTGAGGCTACGGTAGGAAATGTAAATTGAGAACGGTTTTTGCTGTTGCTTTGTGCTTTGAATTTGATGGGGATATATTGGTTTCCGCTAAAGTTAGACGAACATTTAGAAGGGTAACATTAGAAACGATCAAAGAACAACGTAGGTAGAGACTAACTAAATACCTAAGAAAGCCTTTGAGTATTTTAACGTTACAATAATTTTGAAATGTCTTCAAGAAAAAGCACAGGAAGGAAACAATGAGTATCAAGTGGCCTTAAAGACAGGTGAGACCGGAAGCAAAGAAAAAAAAACATATACACCAAAATACCAACAAAGAAAAAATTCACGAAAATATTGTCACGTCATGTTCGAGACTAATTCAGCAAGATTCTTTGGTCACAGTTATTAAAAAGAAGGGCCATACTTCGAGTTGAGTCGGCAACTTGAGGTCCTTTGATACTAGGCCGTGGAGTGTTTAAGTGAGTGCTCACAAGAGGGCGCGATAGCAGATCACTCGCCGTTGTGGTGTTTCTCAAAGGCGTTACAGTACAAGAGGTCGGCCTCACTGAAATTCCCGTTTGAACTTCAAACTCTAAGCTTTCAAATCTTGCTTGCTTGTTTCAATCAAAGACACGCTCCAGTGTACTCAAATTTTAGTAATGATTCGCTTTTCATTTCGTTGGTGCTGTTACAATTTCTATTGTGTTGCTGAAATTAAGTTTGTCTTCGTGATTGTGCAAGTAAATATGAGAAAGCCAATTATTTTAAAATAAACGTGAACTACAAAAGAGATGATGGACTGTAAGACTAGCTATGAATCAAATCGTCATTTCAGCGGATAAAAGTCCACTACTCGACATAGGCCTTTCCTAAGTGTCGCCACATCGACGGTGCTGAACGTCTCACAACTAGCGGTTTCTCGGTCTTCACCAGGTCCTCAGTCCACCTTAGGGGAAGCTATAAATATGCTTACTAAATTAATCAATATCTACTGTGATTGTTGAGTTTGTGTACTTTGAGTCACTGATACAAATTTTCCGCATTTTTTTTAAATTTACATGTAGATGTAGCCTAATTCGAAAAGGACCAAAGAGAGAATGTGTTTCAACGAAGATTTTATTGCGAACATCTTTTAAAATTAACTTTATCTTAATCTTAGTCCTAGCAATTATACCTACATACTCGTACCTATATGTCGTCGTTGCAAATTTTAAATCTACTAAGTATGTGTTTAAAGTAACTTTTCGAGAAAAAAAACTTCCTGTAAAATGTAGATCAAGGAAAACTCCATTCCTGATGAAAACTGTAGCGATTCAGATTAAGGGACAACTTTCAACACTGACATTTGATATTTTTTAATAATGATACGTCCCTTATCGATATAATAAGCACTCACAGTCAGATGGAAGTTTTGCTAAGTATGTGTATTCAGAATCGCTTTTCAAATGTCTGCATAACTCATTTTCGACGAAAATATCACAAGCTATTTTAAATCTGCAACGACGACGTGGGGGATTTATTTAGGTTTAATTCTCCGTGCAACTTCATATCATAGTTCGGAGTTATTCAAACTATAACCTTTGGAGTAAGTAACCTGCGAAGAGTAGCTAGCGAGTTCTTATTTTGTTTTATACCTGCAGGCACTCTTCTCCTAGTTCACAAAGATTGCTTATAACAGCACAAATCTAGTTCATAACAGAATATAAGAAAATATTTTTCGCTAGCTATAATTCAGCTTTGTTGCCATCAAAGTAAATTTTCTAGATACCTTAGTGAATGTTCGTTTTGGATTTTATTAATTTGGAGAAGTTAAATTTATTTGTTACACTGATTTTGGGTAAACAAAAGACAGTAAATAAATCAAAACTCTGTTTGAACTGAAACTAATAATGTATAAAATAAAATAAATATAACATGTTCAATTTAAAAAATATCGCTCCCACGACTTAATTTACAAGTTCGAAGCTAAGGTTAAGGTGAAAAAATTCCTGATTGTATACTTAGAAGTTTGTTAACTTACCAATTCCAAAGTCAAACTTCACTTAATATTCTTAGTTTTAGCTGGGACTAAATTAATTCCGGTAGGTACATAACAAACTTTGTTTTACAAAAGCAAGCGTGGCGAGGAAAGGCGAAGCTGTGGAAATTTTCGAGCATTTTTGATGTCATTGAACGGGTTGCAGACAATCCCTTGGGCCGGATTATAGCTTGTTGTAAACCAATATGCCCTTGCAAGGACTGCCAGGCACGTAAACTGCCTACAAAGGCAAGTCTACGCTTGTCAGCCGAGCCGTTGGAGAGAAGCTTCATTGTGTTTGGCACTTCTTTTGTGTACCTACTCGTTGTTTATCCCAATGTCTGTATTACCAACCGAGTGTGAATAATTTATGTATTACATTTTACTTTTCGTGTTATATTATCATCATACTGTCGATTCTTCACGCGATTTTGTTTTTTTTTTCTTAATCTATCTTTACGTTTTGATAGGTATGAGTTTTTTTTTTTTTGGAATCAATAAAACAAGCATGGCGAATTGAGAAGCAATCAAAAACAGAAGTAAAATAAAATATCAAAAGAATATATGGCCTCAAAGATAAAAATACTGAAACTTTAATGTTAAACAGCGGTAAATGGAGAAAATAATGTATCCGCTCGAGTGCTTTTTTCATTCGTGTGTTATTAATTTATTAGTTCTTCTTTGGTTATTTAAATGAACTACCTAATAATCAAAGGCACAACCAAGGACTTTGACAACGTTAGAAATTCTATCAATACCTGCTTTCAACATTTTTTCGAGAAAAAATAATTTTACTCTTAAAGTTTACTTTTGAAAGTATCCATCTCATTAACCGATTCAAACTATCCTTTTAATTATAACCAACTAATTTCCGAAACAAATCCGCAGAACCGTAATTCAATCAGAAATAAATCCAATAAAAATATGAGTAATTGGATCAGTAAGGTATTAACGTTATTAATTGCCAAAAGAAATTAGTAAGGTGTGAGAGAAGAGATAAGACCTTTTGGTTTTATTTAAGAACGTAAGTAATTAAGATACAGCGCTTGATACTGCTCTCCTATAGATCCATTATAGCCCTCTAACGGCCTATAATTGCCCGTAGGAGCTTTATGTAAGCTTTACGGGAAAAATATATCGTTATTTCAAAATATTGCTGTTCTTTTGTAAGTGCTTTAGTGAGATAAAGGTAATAGACAGCAGAGTACAGTGGTAGATACGTTACTCAGCCTTTTCCCAGCAATATCGGGGTCGTTTTCCAGTCAAACCAGATTCAGCTGAATACCAGTATTTTACGTGGAGCAGCTGCCTACCAGACTTCCACAACCCATTAACTGGGTGGCCTTGGTGGGCCTGGGTGGCTCTGGCAGTCGTTTTGGGGCCTTCTGACAATCCACAACGACTGCCAGAGATCTACAAATGGCAGCCGGGACTAACGGCTTAACGTGCTTTCCGAGACACGGAGGAAACTCGGTATGTTAATATGGTCACCCATCCACAGACCAACCTTGGCAAGCGTAGCTTAACCTTGAAACTCGACTCGTGCGGCTGTTATTTTTTAGCCACGAGCTCCACGAGTACAGTGGTAGATGATGGAGATTATTTTTTATTTATAATTTTGTGTTGTTGATTCTGAAAAGGCTGTGGAAGGCAAAGAGTGTATGCCATAGACAATTAACTTCTTCTTTATGGCATATTTGAAATATATTAGATTCTGTAATTAATATGTCTACGTTAGGTTTGATATTAAGGATTTAATTAAAATCGATTGAATATTAATAATCACCATTTGGTTTTAATAGGTATTAGAAAACTTTCCATGTTTTGTTAGCATTATTTAGCTAGAATTTATACAAATAGGTAATTCAGTCCAAGGCTACTTATAAAAATAACAACAATTGATCTTATCACAAATAGCTTAATTATAATATTAAGGTCTCCATCATCATCTGCCTAGCCTTTTCCCAACAATATTGGGGTCGGCTTCCAAACAATATAATAATAATTATTATATTATCTTTATGAGACCTTAATATTCTGCTTATTATTCAGATGTTTGGTGGAAAATTTTCCATTCGCATTTTATGGAAAAAAAATAGTGAAACCTAAAAAATAACGAGGTTTTTCCTTATTACATAATATCTATCCTTAGCTTTGATATTACTTTTACTAAAGCTTTTCATCTTATGACCTTCACGCAGGTTTGTAATATTCTTCCAGAAAAACCGAGAAGAATGTTAGTATGACGTCACAGCATTGTAGGTACGTAACATCAAAGTTGAATAGATGTCCTTCCCCATGTTCCGCAAGAAAAATAAAGGCTTATGAAGCAATTTGAATCAGCAATTGAGGTTTCCTTTTATTTTTTAAACAGTAAGGATGCGTACAAATGCGACGGGCGGAAAATGGGAGGAGACAATAGAAACAGGCTTAAATTCTCCATGGTGGGAGGATTTGGGTTTGGGATGACAATATTATGCTTCAGATAGACAAATAAATCTGTACATTTGTTTTCTACTAACACCAGCGTTTTATTTATTCAAACGCTAAAGAAAATAAAGCGCCTTTTTGTAGACCTATGTCGGTGATTGAATGAATTGTGGTATGGTTCCATGTTACATTCTGTTCAATCAGATTATTCATTATTTTATCTGGTACTTACTTAGAATTAGGTTACATTAGGTATCAGCTTAGATTAAATTGATGTACTGAGTTTTAGTGAACTAAGCAGCAGTTGGATGACTATAGCCGTTTCAAATATTTTTTAGGTCAAATTCGACACACTATTCCCAAACAGAGAAAAGAGCTAATAAAGTCCGACGAGTCCTGGAGAAATGAGACTGTCTTGGATCCTGCTGAACATCACTAAAGGGAACAATCAATTTCCTTTTCCCTTCTTTTTAAACAGGAGACAGAGCAAAGCATTTTCAGACACCTACATTTAGAGATAGATTAACCGGCCGCAGCTGTATCCATTTGCACGTAGCAATATTCAAGGCGCAATAACACTCGGGGGTTAGGAAGCAACCGGTTACCCGAATGACTTTACCAGGATTGGACATAGACACCCAACATGTCAATTTCCACAAGCAGATTTTACGAATTGTGGTGCAAATGGAATTGGGTGGCCTTTTGATTCTTTTCATAATAGCATCTTATGAATATATGGCATGAATAAATAAATACCTAAATTGTATATATTACACTGGATGGTCTGCCAAATTTTTCGCATGTTGCTAATAGCAGGAGAGCAAGTGGAGAAACGTAAAACATCTAAGCTCAAAATCGTCGAAAATTTCGAAATCATGATGTAGTCACGACCCCTTGGACCCCCACGGCGACGCATTGGGAAAAGGACGCACGGAGAAAAAATACTGAAAACTGTTGTAAAATCCTTTTGCGTAGCTTAAGAGAAGTAAGCGGAGGAGACAGGCTGTTTGTGTATGTGAGTTTATATATTTCTAAAAGCACCCACGAAACAGAAGAAATTTCTAGTGTGGGGCAACGTTTTACTTCTAAACAAAAAAAAAAGACTGCACACGCCAACAGATATTGTTTAATACCATTAAGAAAAGAGAAAAATAATACGAAAGGTTCTTCAAGAAGCCTTTTAAGGCATTGAAACAGTTATGTATGCAGAATTACACACACGATATTGAATTACCCTTACTAGTCAAATATACAGGGTAGAGACGACGCGATACGACAATACATCAAAACACTAGCAATACTAGTTCATAGGTACGAATATTTTGTCATTTATCACAGATTTGATGTTACTAATGCAACAGACTGCTTGGAATATTTCATCAGAATAGTAGTTACTATCCTTGTCTAGTTTGAGTTTTTTTAACGTTTTATATAACTGGAAAGTTTATTTTTAATTTCGGTGACAGGATTTATAATAGTTTCAAAAAATTTCTTTGAACCAGTATTACCAGTGTTTTCATTTATTGTCGTATTGATGTCTCCACATTGTATTTATCTTAATAAATCTCATATTAAAAGGATTTATCCCTACTTGTACAATAACCATGAGCAGATAAAAAAACGCGAGCAATAGGGTATTTGACAAAAAACATTGGACACGTATTATTACTTTTGTCACGTAAATAAAAAATGAAGAGTTACAGTTCGTTGAAAACTCCCCTACCCTACAGTTCGTTGAAAACTCGTGTGACGTCACTTACCAGTACACTTTTACTGGAAAGCGACGTTACAAGCCCCCACTCTTTATTCTTTGATATGTTTTATCTTCGTAATTTTTTTTGATAATCTCTTGTTTTATTTTTCGATAATCTAACTGACGGACTAAATATAATCATATTTTTGACCCAGGCAACATCCCTATTGTAGGCTAGTGCAAATAAGTGTCCTTGGCCGAGGTCTTATATTTATAAAACAAAATATTAGCTAAGATACATTAAATCATTTAATATCAAAATAGCATCTGCCACCGGTTTCACTCGCGTGGCTGTCGAAAATGATCCCACGGGAACATACTCGCAGGATAAAAATAGAGTGCCAAGTTTCATCTAAATCTTTTTAGGTAACACGTGAAGAGGTAACAAAAAGACAGACCTTAGTTACTTTCGCATTTACAATACTACTAACTGCCACCCGCGTGAATGTCGGAAATTATCCCAAGAGAACATATTCCCGGGATAAAAACGATCCTATGTCCTTTTCCGGGCCTGAAACTATCTCTATATCAAATCATTTAAATCGGTGCAGCGGTTTAAGCGTGAAGAGGTAACAGACAGACACACTTTCGTGTTTATAATATTGGTATGGATTGTAGTATCGATTTAATTAGATGAATGATAGAAAAAATTACATACTGTGTCTATTATTTTCGCTTCCATATAAAACTCAAACAAAAAACTAAAATTACTTATCTAAAAATGAACCTCGTTAAATAAACTTACCCTTAGAGATATTTTGTCAGTGTCATAGAATAAAAGAAAAGGGGCGAGTGTTTACCTTTTATAATAGAACTGTAGTGGTTTTCAACTGGGATCGTTGTAGGGGTATAAAATAAATTGGTTCTGCAAAAGTAACCATTTGTGAAAAATGTGATTATTCCTTCCCATGAAATTAGACTTAACAGATACCATTTCATATTTATAACACAAATGGTAAGCCAGCAATAGCCAGTAGTAGTTAGATGAATCAGTCGGCATGGTTTTTATTACTTTTTGAAATTACGAAACAAAAGACACGGTTGGCGCAGTGGTTGAGCGATTGGCTGCTGCGCTGCGTGTCGCGGGTTCGATTCCCACACGGAACAAGTATTTGTATGGCCTACAGATAGTTGTTCCAGGTCTGGCTGTTTGTGTATGTGAGTTTTTATGTTTGTAAACGCACCCACGATACAGAAGAAATTCGTAGTGAGAGGAAAAAAAAAAAACAAGTGCCCCCCATACCTTTATGTTTGCACAACTTGGCAAAATATAAGGTCCAATTAAAATAGATGGACAAACTTTTAAAAATCATTCAAACCACCAAAATAAGGTGTTAAAAACAATAATTAATAAAACGCATTAGATACTTTAAAGCTAACGAAAATCTAATAATGTTGGTGGTCATATTTGTTTTATTAGACATTGGGTAAATGTCTAATAAAACAAATATGACCACGTCAAGTAGCTACCCATAATGGATATGTGTATTCTAGTGTGACGGCAATTTATTATTTCATGTCAAAATAAAATCACTTTAATCAGTGTTTTATTTTTTGCTTGGATATTTTTAGTTAGACGTAGTACTGAACGCTGTGTTGAAATTTGTCCATCTATTTTAATGGGACCTTATATACTGAACAAGTAATTTATTTTTCAGTGGAAATTATGAGTTTGATCCGCTGTATGTACTGATACACGTATACATGTCTCGATGATCTGCGCCACCAGACTGTTTGAACATCCCCGTAATGGCTATGGAGAGAAGTACCTTTTCAACGAACCACAAATGATAACCAATGCTAATTTCCCACAAGTTCATTCTGAAAACGGAACTCGATTGAACAGCCAGAATATCGGAGTCAACATTCAAGTAAACTAAACAGCTTGGTATTATTGAGAAGCTGTTTGTACCGCAGAGCGTAACCTACCCCCGGCTTTACAAGCTCATGAATATTCTCTTACATGTATTGTGTTCATTTACATGATAGCAGTGGATGCACGCCCGGCGCCGCTTGCATGTCGCAACTCGACTCACACGTTTACACTGCGCTAAATGTTGACTTTTGGAAATATTACCGTTTGTTTTGGGTTACCACGGCACATAATGTTTGGTGGATTCTTGGCTTTGCTTTCTGTGTTTCGATTGCGTTAGTCCTAGGAGTTTGATTACGTTTATGTTCGGATTCATGGTAGATATTTTTGCGTGACTATTTGGATCTCACAGGGGACCTATGTGTCTGAGTTTGTTGCCAAATACAACCTAAATTAGTTCACTGATTACAATAAATTAGGCGTGTTTTATCCATCTCATTTCTTGGCCATATGACGACACAGGAGCATTTTCAAAATGGATGCCGCTATAAATGATGAATGGGTGGATGTTTGTTACTCAATCACGGAATTTAGCACAGAGGTGTGTTGTGGTCTGGAATAGCATGGGCTACTTTTTATCCCGGGAGTAAGTTCCCCTGGGATAATTTTCGACATTCACGCGGGCGAAGCCGCTGGCAGATCCAAGAACATAATAATATGAAGTATGTACAAGTACATTCCATAACTGACTTACTTTGAATTACAGAACTAAGCTATTCAATCGATTTGATTTTTTTTATCGATTTGTCCCCATTTTCTAACAAAAAGTATTAGTATACATAAAACAACTTAATGAGTAAAATATCCAAAAGAAATCAGTAGGCATAGAGTAGAATAGAAACTTACGGCACAGATGTTTATCAGAATTCGCTTTTAATGTTGTTTTTTCCCAGGCGACAAGAGCCATTAAATTCATTAGTCACGCACACAGTTTTATGGTTTTACTACCCATAGCCTTCGTAAGAACATTTTACTTTGGACTTTACTTTATTTGGAGATTGACCTTTTTGATTTTATATGAGTTTTGACAAACCTAGCTAGCAAAATACGCGCTTTAAGCAAGATAAGCGGTAGCACCGCTAATCCGTCTTCAGAGAGGTCACGAGAAGAAAGAAAATTAAGTTTCAGGCGCTATCACAAGATACGGTGGAGAAAAGGTGACAGGGAGACTTTTCCTTCGACCGAAATATTTTAGAAAAAGAAAGGCAAACCTATTCATAAAAGTAAATATAAAATTTTACTTAAAAAAAAATGCGAGTCGGAATCGTGTGCAAAGAGTTCCGAACGAATAATATTTTTTAACATGTCTCCTCTTAAATCATAGACTACTTGAAAGTTTTCCTGTAATCTACAGGTAAAGCCTTACTACCTATTTTTTTTTTTACAAAATTTAAGACAGCCTTTTCTAAGATAAGGGCCCTGGTCAAATTTCATCTATTTTTTTGGAAACTTCATAATAGAATATTTAAAAATAATAATTAATCTTTTGAGACCCTTAGAATAAGCTCTTTGATTTGATATGTTACACTGTATATAAGTGGGAACTATTTTTTAATGTGACTAATTTTCTCCCCAAATTGTGACCCTATTTTAAAACCTATCTGGTTTTCGGTACGCATCTGTGTTTGCGTCATAGAAGATTATATGTGTACCAAGTTTCAACTGAATCGGTCCAATCGATTCGGAGAAAATCGACTGTGACAGACATACTATAAGGGTTCTGTTTTTTCATACAGAACCCTAAAAATCAACTGCACCACACATTTTTGTTTCTATAACTCGACAAAATGTAACTGCTGAACAGCTGAATTTCCTTTTATATTTTTTTCTTTTGCTATAATATATATAATTTTTGCTTTTCCCATACCAAAAAGCAGTTTTTGCCATGTTTTGCGTTATTTCAGTTAATTCGATAGAGAACAGTAATTTTTTCGTCACTATACTGCATGTAAAATTGTGAAAAAAAGAAAATTCGTCCCTGTTATTGTAGAAAGAAAAGCAAGAAAAACCAGTTTATTTGCGCCAAGCATGACGCATTGCATAAGAAAAACGGATACAAAAATTGATCGGGTTGGCTCCCAATCTCCCCAAATCCCAGAGAATATGTCGTAAAACTCGACGCTACTGAGGGAGTTCAGTGAAGGATGACTACTGACGTTATATCTGTTTTACAATTTTCAACATTTATGTTTTGTTTAACAACGTAGTGATTACTAATTGTAAGTTTGGAAATCAAATTACTAAAAAAAAGAACATAAACTCGAACGTTTTAACTGGAGCTAAATCAATATGCCCGGCATTGTCCCAACTATGTCGAGGTCAGTTTCTAGTCTGACCAAATGCAGCTTTAGCTATTATAAGAGTAAGTGGTGGTGGTGGTTTACTGGTATCAGATCTTCAAACTCCTGACTGCCTATAACGACTGTCCAATCACTGCTAGGACCAACGGTTTAATGTACCATATTATCTAATGACAATGACCCGCTTTCGAGATTTCCCGCCTGACGAACATTATACAAGGTGAAGCCTAGCCTTTTCCGAACTAATTTTGGGTCGGCTTGCAGTCTAACCGGATGCAGTTGAATACCTATTATAATTTATAATTTTTATTCAAATAAAAACGTTTACAAAAGTATAAATTTAGCCAACAGTAATAACATTTTCTATACAATTACACTGCCTAAAAATAAACTAAAACTAAGATATTATTATAAAAGGTGCAATTAAAGGTGGTAAATTATATATGAAGCGATTGCCTGTCTGGTAACCCATGGCAAGCCTGGTGTTAGATTGTGTGGTTCTGACTACTCATAATTACTGCCAAAGAAATCTGTCAGCCGGGACCAACCACTTAACTTAAGATTTTCGAGACAGGGAGGAGTCTCGGTATATAATGGATGGTCACCCATCCACGCATCGGCCTCAACAAGCGCTGCGTTACCTCGAATATCAATAATAAAATGTGACTTTAGCCTCAAATGCATTAAAGCTACTTCCAAAATTCAAAACAAACCTACCTCCACCAACTTTAATTCGATATAAGTTAATAATGTGGTCTACACATGCATAAATACTCACCTACATACATTTACATATACATAGATAGAGAGACGAAGTGCGTACAGGGTAAAGCCCTTAGCGAATAATTATTGGTTCATTAATCGTACCCCTGCGAGTTTAAGAGGCTTTACGATCTGTTATTCACGATAATATACGTACTAAGATATATGGAGCTAGGTATCTATATGTATACGTAGCCGTCACGCTCTATCTCCTGATAGATTTCGTTGGTAGGTAAATAAACCTTTTTTGAAGGGCTGAATTTCGTTTCTCCTAGATAACATGTACGAATCTTTGTGTGTTGATCATTTGTCCTGTGTCTGGGTGTAATTTGTCTATAATATGCATGTATTTAGAAATATATAAGTATGTTTATCAGTTGTCTGGTTGCCATAGTACAGGGTCTGCCTAGTTTGGGATCGGATGACCGCGTGTGAGTTGTCCCAGGATATATATATTTTTTTTTATTAATTAGTCAATATTATAAAAAACAAACATTAATGAGCATAGTCGTTACTATATGGAAATTGTTTACATTATTGAAACCACCTATTAAATCCTCATGAAGAACTTAAACAAAAGGAAAGGGGATGTTTTTCAAACTACTAAGGAAATCGTATCCACCTGTTTCTTTTTTCAAAACCTAATGATACTTTGCTGGTTAACCTTGACTGCTCGACTCATAAAATAACCCTAGATCATTCAAATATGTTCCGATCGTTAATCGTAATTATATATCTTGTATTTTCTTCATAGATTACTCTTATAAACACAGGGTGTTCCAGAAGTGCGTGGTCGTATTTAAGAGTGATGTAGGGTAGTTAATATACGTTAATAAAAAAATAGGAAAACAAAAAAAAAGTGTGATTTTTCAAAAAATCGACCACAAAAAGCTACTAAAAAGTTCCGAACAAATGACTTTTCAAACAATTTGTTCCAGTTGGTAGCATTTACTAAAGTTCAATCGTAGATTTGATGTCACTAACTGCATCAGATTGCTTGAAAAGTGATTTGTTTGGATTTTTTTAGTCGTTTTCGGATGACTGAAAACGACTAAAAAACCCAACTAATACGAACCCTAAAAAATATTTTAGGGTTCCGTACCTCAAAAGGTAAAAAAGGAACCCTTATAAGATTACTCTCTTGTCCGTCTGTCCATCTGTCAATCCGTGTGTCACTGATTTTCTCAGGAACGGGTGGACCTAGCAAGTTGAAATTTGTACCAGATACTGAGGTCTATAGTACCTATTAGGTGTATAAAATCAAGTTCCTGAGTCAACACGATAAAAATATATGGGTAAAATTAGATTTTCGCGAAAACTTGTAAGTACCAAAATTTACCTTAATTTTCAACTTTTTTATTTTATTTTTTTTAAAGTTAGTTTTTTTCTGGTTCGTTTTTTTTTCCTTAATGTATATCAGCTCCCAACATCACCCTTAAATATGACCTCGCACTTCTGAAACACACTGTATACACATGCCAGTACCTTCTACCAACCTACTTACGTATATATATCTCGAGATAATGAGGTTATCCTCCCTGTAGTTCCTCTATTGTTTTAGGTTCAGGATAAGAAATACAACCGCTTCATTCAAACTTATTTTGGGTTCATACGTAGTTAAATAAATACCTCCTCGTTCAAAAGAACAAAGGATGTCCTATTGACTGAAATAATAGATTTTTTTCCTACGAGTATATTTTGGTACTGTGATTTGGTCGGAAATTGAAGTTTGTTATTTGTCAAATAGTGGCCTGTTGCAGGACAACCTTGAGGTTGACGTCTTTTTAAACGGCCTTACCTATGGCGGCCTTAATAAAAATTGAAGCCTCCAGGCAGGACACTGTCATATCCAATTACATTTCGAGTAGGTATAATATTCCCACATAATTTATATTTCCGCGTATTTGTACGATGAATAGATGTTTCAAGGCTTAATCCTTATCGAATTTTCAACTGTATCTACTAAAGCCAAAGATACGTTGAGCTCCACTGAACTGACTGCAGCGAGCACCCGGTTCCCTCTAATCACCGCCCGGTCAATGAGCCATTTATGACAGCTAAATCCATTGTACTTGCTTTCTGGAAAATCACGATAAACTATCGCAGGGAATCACGTCGCTTTCACAACTCTGACAGACTAAAGGTAAAAGGCGAACGGACGTATTTGCTAGACCCTTTGTGAAAATGAATCTTGGCATAGAGCCGAGACGGTTATAAGAAAAATAACATTTTGTTATATCACATCTATTTGGATTTCATTTAGTAAAGGAAAATAAAATAACATCCACAAGACGATGTAAAATAATATTTAAAATGTGTTTAAAAGAGCAACGTAGAGTGTGCAATTTTACAAAGAGCTGCAAAGTTCAACGGTCCTCTGCGCAGCCCGGTATATCTGCCACCCTCGGGCGTCTTATAATATTCTCCAAGAAATTTGTACAGCGAAACTGCAACTCTGACGGAACCCTTCGAGCAATTTCGGTACACATTCCCCAACACTCCATTCTCGGAAGTAGCTAGACACTGTCGGCCGTGAAAAGATTTTAGAAGGGAGGGAAATTGTTTGTGGGTTTTGTTTATTTGTTTACATAGATTTATACTTCACCCAAGGGTACGGTTTCAGCAAGCATTAAGTGCTTTACAATCTTCAAATATTGACGCATGTTTTGATAGCTCCATAGAGAAAGCATAATAATTTTCCGACAAGCTCATCAAACTGCTTAAAAATGATGTGGGCGCATAACAAAGGATGTAAACCGCGTCAACTTTTTTCCCTCTCCGTGGAGATAAGGCACTTAAAACGCTGTAGACGCACAAAGTTTATAAAAGCCGAGTTCATAAGGCGGCTTTATTAGACAATTTCCAGGTGTGGAGCAGCTGACGTCTCAAATATTAATTTCTGATGGATCCCGCCCAAATCCCGTCTGATCCCGAATTTTAATGACCGTTTGTCACGCCCCAACGGTTTTCATCGGTTGTTACATTCGTATTCAGTCCATAATTGATGCTAGAGATTAGTGCGAGTGTGATTCCAACTATACGAATAACTCGTTTAAACTAACCATTCTCATTACTCATTCAGATACCTCGACGATTACTTTGTTCAACTGAAGCAATTCTGTCCCTCGATGATAAGCTGCGAAGTAGGTACTTTGCCAACTTTGGGGATGAATCGTCCTCGTAATTTCGTTTTGAGTTATGAGTAGTGTTTGTCATTGTCAGTCGATACTTTGTAGATCACTTGCTGGAACTATGTCACTGTTTGATAAACGGTTACCGAGGTACAGACCGAGAAAGTGTTTGTTATGAGATGTTCAACCGAATTCGATTCATTCAATAATATAGGTAAATAAACTTTAAAAGGAGGTGTATATCTTGCTAACGACTCGGTGGTGTTTATCTGTGAATCAGTTTCTGTGTATCTAAGGGCTTTGCGACCCAAATAAAAGGGTCGACACAAAGGTGTCCCGCTAAGCAGATTGGGGGCTACGTGCCGGGACAGCCAAGTGGTGTAGGGCGCTAATCATCACCTCCGGGTGCCCTCGCAAGCTGTTTGGTTTTCGACTTTACGATCATTGCTTACACTATTATTGTCGGGTTGATTATACCCGTGGTAATGTAGAATACTAATCTAAATATTCTGAGACAAACGAAACAATCCATCAACTCAGCCTTTTGCTGTCTACATTTGGATATTAAACATAGAATTGATGTGTTAAGTTTCATGAAATTTATCATAACTAGCTGTCGCCCGCGGCTCCGCCCGCGTGAATGCCGAAAATTATCCGAAGAGAACATACTCCCGCGATAAAAAGTATCCTATGTGTTATTCCTAAGAAAATACTATAATCTATCTCTGTGCCAAATTTCATCAAGATCCGTTCAGCCGTTCCCACGTGATTGGGTAATAAATATACTACCATCCATCCATCCCAAACTTCCAAACTTTCGCATTTATAATATGAGTATAGATATTTAGAAATGTATTGCGCCAAACAAAAGAAAATAGCATCGACATGCTAAAAAACAATATAGATCGCATTTATAAGGATTTGAATGAGATAAAATTAATAAACAATAAAAAAATACCAGCACAAAATAAATATTGAAAATGAGAAGAGTATGAAAAACAAAGGCTTGGACGCAAACCACATGTTATCAAATTATCTTCAAAACTAAAATGAATGAAAAATATTCATCAAGCGGCGTTTTAAATTTTAAGCCAGTACATAATTCACTAAACGTCCAAAACTTTGCAACGTTATTCAATAACTTGTTAAGCAAATTTAGAATAGGTAAGCCTATGTAGACAGCGAAGATATTAAAATTTTGTTTTCGAACGCAAACAATCTGACGCGGTACCCTCGTCATCTGTAGCCTCATGTGCACCCCGACAACCAGTTAAATGAAGCTCCAACTTAAATGTTATTTTCTCACTAATTTTACCAACAACGAAACCAATACTGAACAACATAACTACACAACATCGTATTCCAACTCATTGAAAGACATGACTGCAAACAAAATAATATAATCTTCGATTACATTAAATTAGAAAACGAATTTAATTCAACACCGGATTAGAAAGCTTTACTAGGCTCCATGTAGTTGCTACGACAAAAGTAAGCGTCTTAAATGAATAAAAAGCATTTTCTACAAATTCACGGAGATTTACATTTCAATTAGAAGAGAAACCTCTCAAAACAGCACTTAAGTCACGCCTTTTCAAGTTAATTTTGTAACCAGAGAGCACACTTGTGGAAAATCGTAATACCTAATGTTAATATATTATGCTAAAACAGTTCATAAGTTGCGCGTGATACGGCGCCGGCGGTCGGTAAGCGAGAGCGGAGAAGGGAAACTGGAAAGTCACTCAACTTTCGTTTACGTTGCTAAAGAGAGCAAGGGTCTCCTTATAAAACAGTTTCATGAATATTTATACAGATTTAAGGATAGTGTAGTGCCGTTGTGTAAATAATTGCGGTCGAGTGGGGTCTTGAATTTAAATTGCTTTCGATTGCTCTTTGTTCAAAGATCGTGGAGTGTTGTGAAATAGCAATCACTTTCGAGAGATACGAAAGCCTTCATGGGTGCTCTTAACTTCTCTTATTACAGTACAGAGGTGAGAGGCTGGCTTTGAGATTGATATTAACTTATTATTAATCTTGGTTAGCTCGAGGCTACCCTTATAATCCACGGATTGTGCAAATATTTTTATTATTCATCCCCTTCCAAACATACCGAGCCTTAATATAACACCTTACTCGGTTACCGGGGTCTTAAAAGTAGACGGTTTGTTGAAATTTGTTTCATAATTTTGATGAAAAGAGAAGCGAGTTACACGTGGATACTTTTTCGCTAATGTTTTTTTCTATCTAGTTACTAGTTATTCACCTTAACCATTCTGAAAACTAGAGTCAGCTGAAAATAACAATATTTTCCTTCGAGTATTTTCTTCTGTCAAATATAATTACGTACAAACCTTGTAGAAGCAGGAATACAAAGTTTGAGGCATCTAAGTATAAACGAGTTTAACCGAAGCTTTTACGTGAACTCGCGACAAATATAATTAAGTAACGGGAAAATTAATAATTCCTTATTTTGAAGAGACCGATTAATTAATCTACAAGAAGTTATGGTAACAACATAGACTGAAGTTCGTTCTCTGGCTTCATGTCAGTTTGAAATGAAGTTGGAATCAATTAAATACTTGGTGGTTTGACTTTGTTGGACTTCAAAAGCTATGCTTTTGTTAATCGATTCATAATCAGGACGTTTTCTTTTGAAACTATACAACCAGTTTCTGACCAAGACATTAGATTTTATTTGATAATTGCTATTCATCGTTTTTAAGTATTTAACCATTTTACGCAAAAGATGTTACTTTCAATAAGCTGGATTTAAATCCACCACCACAGCTGAACAATCAACCTAAAGAGAGAAAACTTCAAGGCAGCCCAATTGAAAAAACATATTGAACCAACCTGTTTGTTTATAAAGCAACAAACACTCCATCCCATTAACAGACAACACTAATGAAAACACAATCCAGAAACAAACATTAAATTAACTGTCTTAAGATGACTATTTTGACAAGTGGAGGCAATATAAAGCCGATCTGAACAGTATCGTGGTTCGTGGGGCTGCGTCGGAGGATTAGGGACGACGGTTCGCGTGCAGGACATCCTGCTTATCTTGTTACCCGCCTGTCCCAGTGTCCCTGTCACGACATGTCCCACCGAAGGCTAGCTAAATGCCGAGCTTTGTTTGCCATTGTACTGTTGACAAAATAGACGTTAGTGGCCTGTTTCGGGTATATTTTGGTGGTCGAGAAAAATGGCGTGTAGCGGTAACGAGCTTTGACGTATGGGAGTTTTAAAAGGTGCTTTTTGAAGTTGTTGATTTAGATTTATAGTCTTGATGGATTTCAAACTTTTAGTTACATGTTTGATAGATTTGAATATGTATATATGAATATGTGTATGTGTGTCCGTTTTGTGGTTTGCTGAGATAAGATTAGCAGCGTAATAAATAATTAAACATTCCAGCATTTTGCGTAAAACATAGGTAACAGTTTTTTTAACTTTTCGCCTCGAATACTTTATATTTGGATTACAAATCCAAGTATGCAAAGAAGTTGCAAAGTTTTACAAAGTTAAAATTTGATTACGAACTTTTCCTTCGTTATTTTTACCGTATTTCCTAATTTTCTAAAGTCTCAATTATTCTTCAAAATTGAAGTCTATCTATTTATATTCATTAACGAAGTTAGTTGTTAAAGATCTACTAAGGGATTGTGTGTCTTTCCTATTTAATTAGCAATCAGTTTCAACTACAAAAGAAGAAAAAAAACGATCGAGTGCTCTTGCTCTCTATGAATAGTTTTAGTTTAATGTGCGAGGGAGAACTTGGACAAAGTTCGAGTAGTTTTAAAGTGTAACAGAAAGCTTAACTCAGAAAAACTATAAAAAAGTAATAAAAGTAAGGAATGTGCGATTTTTCGCGCAAACTGCAGCGAGTGTCAAGTTTGTTCTCGTATCATGCGGATTTAGAGTTGTACCTATGTACTTCGTTTGCCTTGAGAATGTCTAGATGTCTGCCGCAATGACAAGTACATATTATTGCGTAAATAGCTATTTATTTTGCAAATAATGTTATTTTTTTGATACCAGCCAAATCCGATCTTTAAATATATTAGATCGTTCAAAGCTCGTTAGAATCTCGGATCAACCAACTATCTCTTAGAAATATCCAAGCCTATTCCAAGAGTCTTAGAGACGCCCCAAGACTGCCTAATCCCTAGCCGGTACCTTGGACGCCAAGAGAGGGTTCTGGGAATTCCAACAGTGTGGACCAATGCATCTTAAGTGTAACGCCTTAGACATGTTCCGGGAGAAACAAAGTCTCCGCACAACAGGGCGTGACCACTACGTACCGTCATTGAGGTATCTACATACCACGTACGTAATCCCCGAAAGGAAAGACAAAGGTGTTTGTACAGATATTTTTCCAGTTATGATAAAGCCTACATTGGCATACCACATAACTGCTGTAGGCTTTTCTTTTTCAAATGGACAGTCACAAATCTAAACCACAAGAAAGCAAATGAAAACAAGTTGTTACTGAGAAATTTAAAGTGAATAACACTACAACAAAGGTTTTCACTGAATGACGTCATCATTCAAACAAAGCTAGTTTTGTATGTTTTTTTATCTTTTTAATTTTTCCATGCAGTATGACAGCGTGCTTTGCGTCTTGTCAGGGACTAAATTAACACCTCATGTGTTTTTCATGTTATTCCAGCACACAGTGTAGCTAAGGACGTCCCGCCTGATAAAATCGGGAAGGCTGTGTCAGGGACTCAGCCGCAGTAGAGTAGGTACGTAAAACAGCGCGCGATGTAAATTTTAATTCCGAGCGCCATTTACGCCAGCGACATATGCACTACCAAGAAATGGATTATTTCCTCTAAGTGATGGTAATAAAATAATGTTAAACTGACGGTAGTGAAGTAAATTTTCTAATAAACGATCTTGCCATAACTTTTTTCTTGCAAGTGAACCCTTACAGACCTAAATGAAAGACGTATCCCGTCAAAAACGATGAATGACATCTTGGATGCGCAATGGTACAAGCTCATTGCTCAGCAGTCGTACTTGTGACCAGTCAATCAAAGACATCGTGCATTAGTTAATTATGTATTAGCAATATTGAATTAACAGGAAACAGAATAGATAATGAGCAATGTTCTGTCATACGTAATAGATATGGCAGCTGTCAAACCTTCGAGTTTGTGCAAAAGGAACATTTAATATCAGATATTAATCTTGACTGAGGACTTTGACTGACTGTGTAAACATAATGTGTTCGTGTTAGTATATATGTGCGTGATGATCATTTTGCAGTAATAAGCAATCCAATCAGCCTCAGTGTTGCCACTCAAAGCCGTGTTCAGTGTTGTGTGGTGGGAGATATAGGTACGAGAATCGATATGGGTTATGTGATATATTATGGTTCATCACCGTGCAATAATCATGGTATCAAAATTAGGGGAAACTCACTAAAATGTAACAAATAAAAAAAATACTGATATCAAGGTAGAAAACGACTGAGAATTAAAAAAAAACACTTTTCAAGCAGTGTGGCACACGCATATTGCTATTAACTACATCAGACTGTGGTTGAGTTACTGATCCATTTTTTTTGCATGGTAGATAATGTCGTTTAAATGGTTTGTTTAACCAACAGCGATACGATTTTTGTTAAGTTCGATTCTTCAAGATAATTAGGTAATCTTAAGCACATAACGAAGTCAGGATAAACTTATCAGTAATAAAAGCTGGGCTTCCTAGCCAGAACTTATTAACTGGTTTCCGTCTTAACTCCAGACCGCTCGTCAATTAATCTGGGATACAATAAAAACGAGCTTCTATGTTTTACTTCTAACGTATTGAGATTTAAGTTTAAATAATGATGCGGCTAAAGAAAGTTTTCAATAGATATTGGTAGTGTTGGATCATCCCAAATAAAAAATCTGTCATTTATATCAACTATCAAATATCAACAGGAACATTTTTGTTCTTAATTTGCACCCGAGCGAAGACGAGGCGGGTCGCTAGTAAACAATAACAGTGAGGTCAGAGTTGTCTCTTAGCTCGATAGATGGCGTTGAGATCGAATTAGATCGCGCTATGGTTTCGTTACCGTGCAATACATATAAAGGTCGGGGTGTGAGGTTGCTTTCGAAGAAAAGTGCGTCGAATCTAAATCGACATCTCCACCATTTGTAAAATTTTTGAAGTGATCGGGCCCTTTGGTTCGGTCTGTATGGAATAAAATAAAATAATCAAAACACTTTAGTGCAGGGAATAAATTGAGGGAGTGCCATGATACAGCCTTATATAGTTTTTTTTTTTTTTTTGTTTAATTTTTTTAGGAGTAGGGGTTTTTTACTTTTTTTATTAATTTATTCTTTTATAATTGATATGCTCACGTTTGACCACAATCTCACCATATGGAAAGCTATGATGTGGTTGACGATGGAACACGCTTGCCTGTAACTATTTTTTCATAAATTAATAAAAAAGGACAACTTGGTGATAAAATTGAGTAACCATACCTACTCTCAATATTGAAATATTACGTTTACAATAATTATTTAATTACAATATTTTCTTACAAAATAAGTAAATGTAAAAAAATGTTAACATTTACATCTGCGTAAACATAATATTGGAATTGTTATTCTACTATCTTGTAGATCGTTCCGCAGCGGATGCTATCGAGCACGGGAAATGGCATGCCATGTTGCCGAATACATCGGTGACATATCTTACGTGTATCGGCTGCATACGACATTCTCTTAGGGCCATTACAGACACGATACTTAAGGCAACTAGCGATTTTCGGAAGATGCAAGTTACGAAAAGTGATCGCTGAACCGAACTCATATATCTAGGTCATCATCGATATCATAATATCAGCCAAATGACCAGAGGAAGTCATTTGGGGAGCCGATGCTTCCCTCATGGCCCTGGGTCTCCACGACGACCAGTCTTGTAATTCTCGCACCCAACATACTGTTGCAGCCCTTATTTCAGATGAAAAACGTCCAATGCCATAGACTTCCCCCAAGCGTCGCCACGTGGTGGTCGACGAGGCGGCGCTTGGGGGAAATCCTGTGTTTCTCGCATCCAACATACTCCTGCGGCTCCCCCTCACCAGGTCACTTACCACTATGTGGATCTCTAGTCTAAAGCTGCGTCTCTCTGTATCATGTCTACCATAGGCCTTAGTTTGACCTCTTGTTTTAAATGAAGGTCACATTAACATTGAAACAAAGTACATGAACTTTAGTCCTGAAAATACATAACAGGATAACCCTTGACCTTACCGAGTACCTTAAGTTAATTACGCTGCGTATAAAATATAATTGTTCCCGGAACATCCAAAGTTCTCTGACAGTTTTGGGACGAGTACGATTAGATTGATTCAAAAAATTGTTGTTATAAATATAGCAACAAATTATTTCTAATAATTTCTGGTAAGCCCAATTAAGTAAGCTAATCATTCGGCCCCATTCATAATAGGTTTCGAACCCATGCCCAGAGTTAATATTGATCTGCAGTTTATTTATTACTAGCTTTTGCCCGCAACTTGGATATCTCGTTATTCCCGTTCCCGTATAGCCTACAGCAATCCTCATGAATGTGGCTTTCATATACAAAAACAATTTTCCAAATCCGACTGGTAGTTCCAGAGATTAGCGTGTTCAAAAAAACTCTTCAGCTTCATCATTAGTATACATAGATATAATTACTTAATACAAATATAGATTTTTCTATAGATAACTTACATTTAGATTCTGCTATTCAACGTTTAAACTAAGCACAGGATTGTAAAAAACCGACGTCTTCGGAACAAATATATTTTAATTACTGTTACATTTCCAAACTCTATCAACACAAATTGGATTCAATATAAAACTAGCTTCTACCAGCGGCTTCGCCCGAGTGAAGTTCGGAAATTCCGAGCAGAATTTTCTGGCTGTGTACGAGCTGCCGAGCTACTTACAAAAGCTCCAAAACTGCCGTTGTCGTGCATCTGGAGACGACGCTGAGGACGCGACGCCAGGCTGCGTGTCTCCAGGCAACGGTTGTCAGGGTACCGCCGCCGAAATGCTTGGTTGGATGTCGTCGCGGCGCTACAGATCGCCAGCGCGTCTGCGCGGCTGTCTTGACACGTGTTGTCAACAATTTTTTTTAGATATTTTAAATTAAAGATGAGTGTATTTTTTTTACCCTAACATTACGCCTACACCTCCTACACCAGATACATCTAATTTTGACCGAAGCCCTGTCAAAATTTAAAAACTCTGTCCCTGTTTTAAAGCGAGTTCCCCACGGCGCAAGACCTCTAGTAGTACAACACCCAGCAGGATGTGTTACTCACCTTCCCTTATAGAGTTTTACGTGTAAATAAGAATTTGGCTACCAAAAAGACTTTAACAAACAATTAAAGTTAAAGTCCAACAACGTGGACTCAAAATTATCGACACAGAAGTGCCCTTCAAAAGGTATTTCCAATCTGGTCGAAGCTATGTTAGGAGAAGGTGACATCAGCGGAGCAGCCAGGATACTTTTTGGAAGCGATGTGGTGGCACCATGTTTTCCAGATACTCTCGCAGCTCTGGAGATCAAACACCCTGCCCCAGCGGATGGCCTTTCTTTTCCCGACCCCCCTAATCCGGACATTCACACTCACCGTTTCACGTCGAGAGGTGATCACAGCTGTTTGTGGCTCTGCTGGCGGCCTCGGCGGCCTAAGTCCTCAGCACTTTAAAGACCTGATCTGTTCAGACGCTGGGGAAGCAGGTGAGTTGCTTCTGAAGGAGCTTACGGCTCTGGTCAAACTTATGCTCTCCAGCAAGGTAAACGATGCCGTCATGGGTCAATTTATGTGCCAAGAGGGATGACGGCATTTGTCCTATTGCCATGGAAACTACCTACCGTCGTATGGCAAACAAAATTTGTTGTAAAAATTCTGGCAAAGGAGGTCATCCTAAAGGTTGCCATCAAAAATATATTTAATTCGGTAAACAGGGACACCTTGGTGGCAGAAAATAAAGAAATACCGCAAATCTTCAGTTTTCTCTGGCAATGTTATAGACAACCATCTAAATTACTATATCGAGACAACCTTTTGGAATCCACAGTTGGCTGTCAACAAGGTGATCCTCTCGGGCCAGTGATCTTAGTTTAGCTATTCACCAAATTATTCGGCAGCTAAATTCTAAATTTAACTTTTGGTATCTTGATGATGGAACCCTTGGAGGCAATGTAGATACTGTTTTAAATGAACTACATTTTTTTTAAATCAAGTCTATTCCGTAGGAGTTGATCTGAACTTTTCCAAATGCCATATTTTTTATCGGACAATAGTGACAGACTACTCACACTTCCAAAAATCAACACTATAGCCCCTGATATCAAAATTATGGAAAAAACCTCTCTTCGTCTCCTTGAGTCCCCCCAATCTTTGAGAGTTCTTTTCCAAATTATTTTGAAGAAAAAATTCAAAATTTTAATGACGTTTCGGAAAGATTGCTCCAAGTTAACATGCATTATTGCTGTTTCGGCCCAAAATTAATATATTTCTTTCATGCTTCTCGTTTATGAAAGCAGCCCCACCTTTTGGACAAAATGGAACAAATAATCAAGCATACCCTTACTTTAATTTTAAATGCCTGGGCGCAAACAACCCTTCCCATCCGTATGGGATGCCTCGGCGTCCGCAAAATTACCAGTATTAGTTTACCGGTTTCTAAATCCTCGGTTTGCGGCACTGATAAATTAATCAGGAATATTCTAGTTTCTACACTGATTGCTTTTGATGTGCCGTGCTTCACCGAGGCTGTGGAGGCCAGGAGACTCGCTTGCCCGAATTCAAATCCGCCCGACTACTCTTCATCCGAGAGACGGTGATGCGGCGGATGAGCCGCTCTGTAAGCAAGTTCAGGAAAACTTTATTGCCTCATTAATTACTACTGCAGAGCTCGCGCGCCTGCTGGCTGTGGGTGAGTGGGAGTCGAGTCTCTGGCTTCACGCACTACCGTTGTCGAACATTGGCACCATGTTTGACGATACTACTTTCCGCCTCGCTGCCTGCCTGTGTCTTGGCGCTACTTGTTGCTCTTCTCATCGCTGCCACTGTGGCGAAGTTGTCAACAGCCTCGGACACCACGGCCTGTCATGCAGCCGTAGCGCGGCCCGCATAGCGCGTTACGTGAATCTTAATGACATCATCCGACGAGTTCTTGTCACCGCCATCTGGAACACCGCCAGATTTGTTAGAACCCAATGGCCTGGCACGCGACAATGGCAAGAGACCGGACGGCATGTCGTTATTTCCATGGAAGATGGGTAGGCCATTAGTGTACGACGCTACTTGTGTCGATACTCTTGCGCCATCGCATCTTCCTAGCTCTTCGTGCTGTGCTGGCGCTACCGCTGCGGCTGCATAGAACCATTAAGCGGCGGAAATATAATAAACTTGTTGGTAGTTATATTTTCGAGCCATTTGGGGTTAAAACTCTCGGGTCTTGGGGTCCGAGTGCGCATAATTTGTTTAAAGATCTCTCAAGACGCTTAGTTGACACTTTGCGTGAACCAAGAGCTGGCTTTGACATTGGTCAAAGAATAAGTATTGCCATACAACGTGGCAATGCCGCCAGTCTTTTGGGTACACTTCCAGTTGACAGCGATGTGGATGAATTTTTGACGCCATATTTTAGGGTTTATTTAGTGAGGAGTTTTTATTTTTATTTCTAGTGAATATACTTAGTTAAGTATTTATTAAAACAGTTGTACTAGTTTTATAGTCAAATAATAAAGCATAGGATTAGAATTCTTTCCGAATAAGCTTGAATATTGCATGATGCCAAAAAGTGATCATAAAAACGGCCAAGTGCGAGTCGGACTCTCACATGAAGGGTTCCGTGCCATAAACCGAAAAAACAGGTTTCTTGTATGGGAGCCTATGTTTTTATTATTTGTAGCGGCAATAGAAATACTCTCGGACGGACAGACAGCGGAGGCTTAGTAATAGGGTTACCCTTTGGGCACGGAACTCTAAAAACGACTGTTAAGGGCGATAAGGTGCACTTTTGCTTGAGGGTTGTTTTGCGAATGAGAAGACGTGTCTTTGGTTTAACAGCTGATTTAATACTGATTTTTTACAAATGTGTAACGTTAAACTAAGTGGACTGTATTAGATATATGTGTGTGTAAGACTTAAACGATGCATTGCGTTGGTGTTTGGCACCGCTTTGGACATTCCGCCCACCAAGAACGCAGTTCTTTAACATATTCTTCAACAACCTGTTAACTCAAATATAACTCTAATAGGGACTATTCTAATCCAAACACCAACCAACTAAACATAAAGTAAGTTCATTAATAATAAAGTGACACACACAGTGAGCCAAATAAAAGCAACTACCAATGTTTCTAATGCGATGCACATTAAAGATAAAATCTTTACAGAATTTACGGAAATTAAATATCCTACATACAACAGAAAAGTGTGGTTTTATTGAGACAATTAACCGCCCACCGTAATAAATCATACATGAAAATAACTCCAATATGCGTACAGAGCGAATATTAACTATTAGATAGTAAACTATAACATGGCTCAACATAACAATGTAAACACAGGTGAGTATAAATTTAACACGAGTAAGTATGAAGTTTTAACACAGGTAAGTGAAAATTTAAAACAGGTAAGTAGATATTAATGTATAACAGGTAAATATAGGTAAATTTAAAACAGGTAAGTATGAATGTACACAACATTAGTATTTTTAATCTAAGTAAAAGTAAGCTTTAGTGTAGGTTTTAAGTATAATATAAATTGCAAAATAGTACGTTTTTCAGTTTTTTTTTTACATGGTGTTATTAATTTACATTTACAATAAGATATCCTCACTGAACTTTCGTTATAACACATATTTTACACACAGGCCTTTTTAGAATTCCATTTTTACATTTAATTGACACGACCCGAGTAATGTTATCAGGACCTACATGTTTTTGCAATATTCTACCCATTATCCACTTACTAGGTGGAATATTGTCCTCTTTTAAAATGACTATGTCACCGATTTCTGGTTCAGCGTTCTTTTTATTCCATTTGTACCGTTGATTGAGATTAACAAGATACTCTTTGTACCATCTGTTCCAGAAATCGGTAACCATTTTCTGTGTGAGTCGCCATCTCTCATGATAACTAATATTAAGTTGCGTATAATTCTCGTCAGCTAGGTTCAGTAACGGCTCACCTACTAAAAAATGGCCAGGTGTCAGTGGGAGGGGGTCATTCTGGTCATCATTTAGAACGCTTATCGGTCGCGAATTAAGACACGCTTCTACTTGCGTTAACACTGTAGATAATTCTTCATAAGTAAGTGTCGTGTCGCCGATCACTCGTTTTAGGTGTGTCTTCGTACCGCGCACCCCGGCTTCCCACAGGCCTCCAAAGTTAGGGGCGTGCGGCGGTATGAAATGCCACGTGGTCCGTTCTAAGGTTAACAACTGGGCTATCTCACTAGGGATTGATGACTTGGCCTTGTCGAACATATCTCTTAATAGTTTGTCTGCGCCAACGAAATTAGTGCCGTTGTCACTGTAGAGGTCCTGACAGTGTCCTCGTCTTGACGTGAATCTCTTAAAAGCTGCGATGAAACCTTTTGCTGTTAAATCTGTCACGACTTCTAGGTGAATAGCTCGAGTCACCATACAAACAAATAAGCATATGTATCCTTTGTAGGACCTTGCCCCTCTACCTGGTGAAAATCTAATGTTAATAGGTCCCGCGTAGTCTACTCCCGCCGATCTGAAAGGCTTGTTAGGTTTCACTCTCACCTCCGGTAGTTGGCCCATTAATTGAGTAGTATTTTTCGTAGAGTAGCGCACACAAGTGACACATTCACGATAACACCTTTTTGTTTCGTCTTTTACTCGCATTATCCAATACTTTGACCTTAAATAATTTAGCATCATCTGTGGTCCTCCGTGCATAGTCCTTATATGTGCATCTTTAATTATGAGTCTGCTAAGATGATTCTTAGCCGGTAAAATTATAGGATGACGTGTATCATACGATGCTTGTGACTGCTGTATACGTCCGCTAACTCTTAAAATCCCATTCTCATCAAGAATTGGACAAAGAGATCGGAGTTTACTTATTCTAGGTACACATCCGTTAGATTTTAATTGTTTTATTTCTTGCTTAAATTCCTTATTTTGAATTTGTTTAATGCACATCTCTAGTGTTTTAATTATTTCTTCCACAGTTACATGTTTAGTAAAAGCTTGTCGGGTTTCCTTAGGTAGTTTTAGATTTGCCCATCTTCTGCAGTAGGATATTATTCTCAACATTTTGGATAAATTAGAAAATTTAAACCAAACAAATTCCTCTTCCGTATTTATTGAGACATTTAAAACCTTAACTCTTTCCTCCTCTTGTGTGTCCTCAATAATATCGTCTGTACTCAAGTGTATGTGCAGCAAAGACAGCCAATCGGGTCCGTTCCACCATAATGTATGGTTTAGCAAGTCTGACGCTTGCAATCCTCTCGATGCGCAATCTGCTGGGTTCACTTCAGTAGCAACATGACCCCACTGGTTGTACTCCAAGATGTTAAGTATATCTGACACTCTGTTGCTAACAAATGTAGCCCACCTACTGGACCCACCCTTTAACCAGGCTAGGACTACTGTCGAGTCTGTCCAGGCATATAAGTTTGTTTTAGGTATATCCATTACTTGAGATATTTCATAAATTAATTTTGTTGCCAATACTGCGGCACAAAGTTCCAGTCTTGGTATTGAAAGCTGTTTCTCGATAGGAGCGACTTTAGTTTTAGCCGATATAAGATTGACATAAACTCTGTCTTCTTCAACAACACGCATGTATACTGCTGCTCCATATGCCAGTTGTGAGGCGTCTGCGAAGGCATGCAGCTCTATCCTAGCTGTAGAAGAGTAGTGTAACCATCTTGGTATGCTTACTCTCTGAATGTGTATTAAATTCTCTCTGTAACATAACCACTCTTCTAACAACTCTCCACGTACAGTTTCATCCCATTCTAGCCCTGATCTCCATAATTTCTGTATTATCATTTTAGCGACAACAACAACAGGAGCTATCCACCCCAAAGGATCGTAAAGTTTAGCGACTTCTGACAGGATTTGGCGTTTAGTAATTGACTGTTTAGGTTCCGGTAAGTTAATGGTATATTCAAAGTTGTCTGTTAGGCGATTCCAAATCACACCAAGTACCTTTACTAGGCTGTTGAGCTTGAGAGGAAGTTCATGATCGATCCGTTTGTGTTCTCCGATATATTTTAATATGTTTTCATTATTGCTACTCCACTTTTGAAGCTCGAACCCTCCCAAGTTCATCAGTTTGTTCATTTCGTTGTATATAGTTATCGCTTCATCTTCTGTTTCACATCCTGTCATCAAATCATCTATGTAATAATCATTCTTTGTTATCCTTGCTGCAACTGGGCATTCAAACCGCTCATTATCAGCTAGTCTCTGCAATGACTTCACGGCAAGATATGGAGCACATGCGGTTCCAAAAGTTAATCTCAATAGTTTATAGTGTTTGACTGGCTCATTTTCTTTTGGTCTCCATAGTATCCTCTGGTAGTTTGTATCCTCTTCTGCCACGCGTACCATTCTATACATCTTGATGACGTCAGCAGTAATGCAAATCCTGTGAACTCTCCACCTCATTAATAAGTGACGCAAGTCTTGCTGCAGTTTGGGACCGATAAGAAGGTCGTCGTTCAAGGAAACGTTATTAACTCCTTTACACGATGCGTCGAAGACGACTCGAAGCTTCGTAGTATCTTTGTCTTCTCTCGTTACGGCATGATGCGGAAGATAGACAGCTTTAGAATTATTAATGTCTGTATCGTCAACTTCAAGCATATGATTTAATTGTATATATTCGTTTATTACTTTATGGTATTCTTCACGTAGTTTGACATTTTTGTCTAACTTCTTCTCTAAGAATTTAAACCGTTTAGCCGCTATTTCCATTAGTCTGCCATTTTGGCACTCGGGTACTTCCTTTCTAAATGGTAGCCTGACTACAAATCTTCCGCTCTCGTCTCTAACCGTGGTAGCGTCGTAGAACTCTTCACACCTCCTTTCTTCTTCTGTTTGTCTCTTTTGTATCATGTTTGGTTCGTTTTCCACTTCCCAAAATAGTTTAAGTAGCTCGTCTTCCTTGTGTTGTACATGTAAACTTGTGATGTGTGCTGAGGTAGATTCTTGAGACATTCTTCCAGATAACACCCAACCTAAGATTGTATTTTGTGCTAGTAAATTATTCTTAGGATGCTTAATGACGCCGTCTAACAAAACATCGCTGTATACTTCAGCGCCGAGTAAAATGTCTATTTTACCCGGTGTATTGAATCCTGGATCAGCCAACTCTAAATTATTTATGTCTGACCACTCAGGAGTAACAAGATTAGTATTAGGTAAAAGTGTCGTTAATGAACGCAATACATAGGCATTTACTGTAACTACTGCCTGGGGATCGTAGCATGAGTTCACAATAAGTGACACCATGTGTTTAATTCTCGTTTGCTCCTCCCCCACGCCTGACACCCAACCACTCACCGATTTACGTGTAAGGTTAAGTAACTGAACCGTAGCCTCCGTTACAAATGATGCCTGTGAGCCTTGGTCTAACAATGCTCTAAGTATAAATTTGCAACCATTCCTACTATCTACTAACACTTGTGCAGTAGCTAACAGGACACTGTTTGTATGAAAATTCTCTTTAGAAAAGTTGGTTACAATGTGTGTATCATTAGACAAAGCACTTGGCTTACCTCTCTGTGTCTCGGTCACAGTACCTGTTGATGTAGACTCGTTCGCACTCGTTTTTTCAGCAGTGACACCTCTCCCAAAATGCAGAAGTGAGTGATGACGCCGTCCACACTTCCGACAACACGTTGACTGTCGACATTTCACTACGGAATGCGATGGCGCCAAACAGTTGAAGCACAACTTGCTGTGTTGAACAAAGTCCTGTCGTTCCTTAGTAGACATATCACCGAACTTCTTGCAATGGTATACGTAATGCCCTTCATTACATAACGCACATTTCACTTCATGTTTCTTCTCGTCCTTGGTAATGTTCGAATGAAAGGCTTTAGGCTTGGCGACAGGCTTAGCTTGAACCACTCTTGGTTTATGGCCATCCGTCATTTCTAGTGACCGGAATCTCGCACTCAGGAAATCTCGTAGTTCTAGCCAAGTGGGCGTGTCCTTGTTATTCATGCTCAAGTGTTGTTCCCACCCTTTGACCGATTCGGAATCCAATTTAGACAGCACCAAGTAGTTGATGACCAGGTCCCAAGCGTCAATGTTCACATCCATGTTCTTCAAAGCTTTTAAACAGGTCGAAGTCGTGTCTACTAATTGTTTGATAGAACTCGCCGAAACTATTTGTATCGCTTTTTGTGTAAATAATTTTCTCAATATCTCGTTAGTATTATATCTCTTGTTATTGTATCGTTTCTCTAAATCATTCCACGCCTCCTCATAATTTGCGTTCGTGATAGAATAATTTCGTAGTAATACTTCTGGTTCTCCCGATAAATTACTCTTAAGGTATTGTAATTTTTGTACGGGCGATAAAGACTTGTTATTATGTATTAAGGAACAAAACAAGTCATAAAACGATTGCCACTCCTCATATTTTCCCGTAAACGTGGGTATCTGAATACGGGGTAACTTAACATCGCAATTGAATAACGGTGTTTGAGTACCTTCATTAGGTGTAGATGTTTGCGGACACGTAGGGAATTGAAGCTTAGATGAATCCAAAAACGGTTGAAGAGCCTCCTTCAAATTCGACTTGTATTGTATATATGTCTCCTCAAACTGTTCGTAAATGTTTTCTTCAAAATAAGAATCTTCCTTGTCATCGTCTTTGCTAAGCTTTAAAATAGTTTGTTTGTGTCCTACCTTAAAGTTGTTCCACAGTTCTTCTAATGATTCTAACCGTGTTTCTAAGTAAGCCCGTTTTATTCTATCCTTAGGTGACTTTTTGTAGTTCTTCTCAGCATTTTTCAAATTGTCTAGAAGTTCCCTTTGATACACCAGAAGTTCTTCAATCCCAATATTCGTCATAATGTTCACGAAAAGCACTCAAATTCACTAATTATGCAGTTATTAGTAAAAAGTATCTTCAACAGTTCCTTATCGCTGTGGAATGCGGGTGCCTATTGTTCTCGCGGCTCGCTCGCAGTGGCCGGCCGGCGATCACTATCCGTCTCGAATTGGACCAAATGTTAAGGGCGATAAGGTGCACTTTTGCTTGAGGGTTGTTTTGCGAATGAGAAGACGTGTCTTTGGTTTAACAGCTGATTTAATACTGATTTTTTACAAATGTGTAACGTTAAACTAAGTGGACTGTATTAGATATATGTGTGTGTAAGACTTAAACGATGCATTGCGTTGGTGTTTGGCACCGCTTTGGACAACGACTGAAGAAAGTAACCCTGCGACCTCATGATCATGAAATAAATTAGTACGGGCGAGCACAAAACTCTCAAATGAAAATCAAGGTGTAAAGAATCAGGAAACTTTGATCTCGATCAAATAAAACGATTCTTTGGAATTGCAATCATAAGCTTCGACGTGCTCGGGTTGCGAAACGTTTAGAAGAGTGTGAAAATAAAGTAGTCAGTAAAAATATTAGCCTTAGGTTTTAGAAAGACGTAATACATAAGCATTGATAGGGAGGAATGAGGAAAGTTAGGGACCAAAAAAATGTTGGAACAGGGGACGCTATATATACATTAGTGGAAGATATTAGTAAATGGAATAGGAAAAAGAGGGTAGCCGGCATTTTCCTTGATTTAAGCTCAGCCTTTGATACAATTGACCACAAATTACTCATATCAAAATTGGAGCATTATGGTGTGAGAGGCAAAATTTTAAAACTTTTCTCTTCAAATGGTAATAGCAATTGCAATAAATCTTCTATGCAAGATATAGTAGCGGGCGCACCCCAAGGATCGATCTTAGAGCCTATTTTGTATATTATTTACAAATGATTTGATTAATTACATGAATTCCATATTTCCCGACACACAGCTGACAGTTTTTGCAGATGACACCAACGCAATAGTTGAAGCTAATGACATACAAGAATATTGCAGCTTTCCGCTAAGGTTAACGAAGCATTGGCAGTTTTTAAATCTTGGTTTGAAAGTAACAAGCTTTTAATTAACACTGAGAAAACCAATATAATGTCATTTAGCACAACAGCTCGTAATAAAGACAACATGATGATCGCACTTAATGAAGTTAAAAATTACATAGTTAATGAGGTAAAGTTTCTACAGATATAAATTGACAAATATTTTAATTAGAAAAGAGAACTGCAGGCCGTTGATTCGCATATTTCCTCAGCGTGTTATGCCTTACGCAGTCTTAGGGATGTAATAGACTTAAAACACCTTAAAACGGTATATTATGCTCTAATAGAATCAAGGGTATATAGTGTTCAGTTTTGGGGGAATAGTTTTAAATATAACTACCAGAGAGCCTTTGTGCTCCAAAAGAGAGCCATACGAACCATGGTCGGAATACCGCAAATAGAGAGCTGTCTGCCACACTTTATAAATTTAAACATTCTTACTGTGCCCAGCCTCTATGTTTTAGTATTGTTGGTAAAATTTAAAAAATACCTGCATAAGTAACTATGAAACAGATGAGGAGAGACAGTTGAGGGAATGTACGCGCAGGACAGATATTAAAAACAAAATAAAACCCCAACTTAATATTGTGCAGCATAGACCTCAATATCAAGCAGTGCGGATTTTAACAGGTTGCCATTGGACTTAATAACCATGATTTATAAAAGCTCATTTAAGTCAAGACTCAAAGCATTCCTATTGGAGAAATGTCTGTATTCGATAGACGATCAGTTAATGTGAGACTTGGTAATATTGATTTATTATTGATTTTTGTTGTATTATTTTCTATAATTTATTGTTGAATGTGTTAGTTTTATAATTTTAATTAATGTTTTTTTTATTATTATTTATTTATAGACTAATTTCAAACACAATGTAGATTGTTCCTGAATTAAATTAAACTGAAAAATTAAATTGAAAAAAAAAGAAAAAAAAATTAAATTGATGGCTATAGGACTAGCTGTACGGGACTTAATGTAACAAGGCATTCACCAGTCAACCTTTGTGTGTATACTGTAGTCTGTGGTAAGTGTACAAAAAAAATTATAAACTGTAAATAGATAAAATACATACACATATTATGCTTAATTAAAAAACTAATAAATAAAATGATATAAAAAAATATAAATTCTAATTAAGAGAACGCATAATAATTAAGACGAAGAGAAAACTAAGTATGAGATTCTTTCAACTATTAGAATGATGTTTCTAGAAATGTGAATATCACAGCAGCTTCAAAATGTGACGAAGTCTTTATATTTCTATAACTGCAAAATATGAAACTTTGAATGGGAGAGTTAGGTTGAAAAAAGTTGAAGTGAAGTGTGAAGTTTTAAGAGTGCCGCTATTTTGATTACTTTTGTGTTAACGAAGTTTCATGAAGCCTCAAGTGATACTGGGCACACTTTAGTTTGAGTGTAAATGCAATTCGACTATTTTGCATCTACTTCGTCGTTCGTTTTATTTGCAATGTTTCACTAGTTTCACCGTATGTATGATTTCATCTCTATATATAAAATCAATTGCTGTTCGTTAGTCTCGCTAAAACTCGAGAACGGCTTGACCGATTTTGCAAATTCTTTTTTATTTTGGTCGCCAGATTACAGGGAAGGTTTTAAAACAAAAAAAAAGGGAAGTAGGTTAGGTATGTAGGGTAGGTAGAGTAGGGTAGGTATATAGGGTAGGTATGTAGGGTAGGTATGTAGGGTAGGTATGTAGGGTAGGTATGTAGGGTAGGTATGTAGGGTAGGTATGTAGGGTAGGTATGTAGGGTAGGTATGTAGGGTAGGTATGTAGGGTAGGTATTTAGGGTAGGTATGTAGGGTAGGTATGTAGGGTAGGTATGTAGGGTAGGTAGAGTAGGGTAGGTATGTAGGGTAGGTATGCAGGTAACGGTTGACGGTTGTTGGTGAAGGGAGCGAAGCCGCGGGCACAGCTTGTTTTAGATAAAACAGAATATTTTTTGTAGTAAAACGAGTGCGTGATAAGAATGAGTTACAGAAGCTATTAAAAAACCGGCGAACTGCGAGTCAGACTCGCGCACGAAGGGTTCCGTACCATTATCTATAAAAACGGCAAAAAAAATCACGTTTGTTGTATGGGAACTTAAATATTAATTTAATTTTAATTTAATTATTTATTTTTAAGTGAATAATATAACTCAATATTCTGTGAATATTTTAAGCGTCTACCTGTTGCCGTTATCAATATCGAGCAAAAAAGAGCAAAAAAAATTACGTTTACTGTATGGGAGCCCCCTTAAATTTTTATTTTAGTCTGTTTTTAGTGTGTCATAGCGGCAACAGAAATACATCATCTGTCAAAACTGTCTAACTATCACGATTCATGAGATACAGCCTGGTGACAGGCGGACAGACAGACGGACAGCGGAGTCTTAGTAATGGGGTCCCGTTTTACCCTTTGGGTACGGAACCCTAAAAATCAAATTGACTTGTAAGGAATATTAGAATAGTACCTTCACGTGTAGACGCAGGCCTGCGGACGTCGAGCATTGGGTGGCTCGCTGTCCGATCACCACCAAGCCTGGGTCGACGGCGCGTTGTGTTCCACGCGCGCCTCAATGAGATGTCAGCATACGAGATGGTACCCGCTAGGACCAGAGCCTGCCAGGGTTGCGGAATTTGTTCGAAAGAGTCACCGCGGCCCTGGAACGCAAAGGGCTTTAAAAGGAACACGGATGGGTTTTAGTCAGCAAGAGTCTGACACGCCCTTCCGCTCCACCCAGAGTGTAAGAAGTCATTTGATGATTTCCCACACATAAAAAAAGGTATCTAGACGTCTTTGAAAATGTACGCGTGGGATAATCTTATTCACAAGGGTCAACAAGTAAAAAGTGGAAAGAGTGATAAAAAGGTCAAAGAAAATGTACCAAAATGTCAACAGGAAGTAGCTATTTACGTCATTATACTATTAATATATAATCCTATGATCTTTAATCAGATTATCTAAGCAGTCACAGGCTTATTTATTTATTATTTTCAGCTTGTCTGTCCAGCAGGGCAAAGGCCTCCCTTTCTTCCTTCTGTTCCTCATTCTTTGTTTAAATTTGTTTAAATTATACTCATTTCTTCTATTTTCAAATGATCTTAGTATCGAAAATCAGAATTAAGAATCTAGATGTCGGACAAGCCAGAAAATCCCAAAAGAGATGATTTAGTTGTAGCCTAAGCAGCCACTTCCTTCCTCATATTTATAAAACGTTTCCTAGTCAGTAATAATATATTTTGTACAGTTTTTACTTAAGAGCGTTTACTCCTCACGGTGATTCATACAAATTTTCAAGTCCTTGGAAATGAATGAACTGATTGTAATGAAACTTGGTTACAAAAGCTCAATATTCAGGTTTTCAATAGTTAGTTGAGATCATTTTCGAAAAAGAGTTTAGAGGGAGAGAGAGGGAGTGGTTTTTAATTTTCTATAGTACGAGAAAAATCACTCCCCTGAACTCTGTCGAAAATGTTCTCAAATATCTATTTAGACCTGGATATCTAGAATACCCAAGTTTAATTAAAATCAGTTCATTCATTTCCAAGAATAAGGACTTGAAAGTTTGTATGAAACACCGTGAGGAGTAAACACTCTTAACGCTTTTAATCAATAAAAAAAAATGAGTCATAAAAACTTTTTTCTTGATACTTTTATAAGTATCCTAATGTTAGTCGATGGTGGCTAAGAATATTTCTCCTATGGGGTTTCTTTATTTATGACTAACTGCGCTTTAATATTTCAATGTTATGGTTTAATGGGCAAAGATAGATAGATTAAATATTTATTCAATGCAAAACAAAAAAAAAATACAACACAAAAGCATAAAAATGACACCATAATAGAAAAAAAAAAACTAAAAGAAACTGATTACAAATATTAAATTAATTACAATAATTTTACTGTATTGGTGCAAGCATCAAAAACATGTAATAAACAAAGTTGGTAAATTACATTTTCCCAAAAACAAAAAAAAAATAAAAAGAACCACCAGAGTGCGGTGTGCATAGATAAGTCTGTGAACGAACGTTTTAAAGAAAATTTATGAATATTTTACTTGTATGTATAAAGAACTCCAAAATTAAATATTTTACTTAAATAAAGAACTCCAAAATTAAATATTTTACTTGAATAAAGAACTCCAAATTCAAATATTTTAATATTTTCGTCACACGGTTACCCTATTCTATGAACGGCCTAAGTATCTGCCAGCCTGTTCATTAAATGTTATTATTTATAAGCTGGCTGGATGTCACTTAGGCCGCTGATTAAACGGGGCCTTTCAATGAAAAGGCTAGGCTGCTAATTAAACGGTTGATTAAATTTTGATACGGAGATAGATCATGTATATAGTAGTATATAGTCTCCGACTTCGGTTGCTTAAAACCGTCTGTTTTAGGCAACCGAAACCGGAGACTAAAGCTAGTTAGCTTTAACCAAAAAAAAATCTGAAGGCATGTAGCTTCAAAATAAAATTTTAATTGACATCTTAGCACAACAACTTTAGTTTTAATCACACAGCTTCGCATTACAAAGAGTAACGCAACGAGCTTGCATATTTCATTCATGTAAAGGCTCACAGACACCGCTCCGCGTTTCGCTGTCAGCGGAACATTATTCATACTTAATGAAAAAATGTCACCGACAGGAACACAGCACTGAGGAAACATGCATGGATTTGCTACACAAACATTACTGCACGCAGACATTATTCCTATGATCTAGAAATGGAGGAAATAGAAGCACAAATCATGTGAAATTGCTACAGGGAAATGACGGAGCTAGCGTTGGGTAAGTCTTGATTTGACATTTCTTATGCGTATCAATTCTAAAGTGGTTTTTTTTCTGTTGCTAATTGTAGGCCTATTCTTCTTCTTCTCTATTGGTTTTGTAATAATGCCATATGCTAGATTTTTGTTTTAGTTTTGTTTTACACGTATTTGGGAATTCTTACCTAAATACGTAAGTATACATTTTAGTAGAGTTGCCTGTTTCGAAACGATATGTCATCGGTATCCTGTTTCATCTATGGCGACAAACTGTTAAGACCTTCTGAGGACAACCGCAAATACAAATTGGTGAAATATTAAATTGATGAGTCGTGAGGTATGCGGTGCATGGCCTATAAGTCCACGTTGAAAATGGTTCATAACGGGATTAATAGCAAAATGTATTAAACTAGGGTCTGGCTGGGAGTGGTACTTAAATAACCATGGCTTTGAAAAAGTAAATTACGTAAATGCACTTTCGCAAAAACAGTGTTTTGCTGTTAACTTTAGTTGCCGTTAGAGAGCATTCCGTAATTTGTTTGCTCTGACTGATATAAAACTGTAGTTTTTGCAACGTACTATTGGATTTTTATAAGGGTTTTTTACTAGGATTTGTGTGTTTGCTTTTTATTAACTTCATAGAATAAACTAAGATACGGTATCGGTATCGGTAGGTAGTATCTAGAAAAGAAGAAGAAGAAGCTGGATATTCTTGTTGTATAGCCAATCACCGATGTTTAGTCTATAAATAAGAAATTTTGAAGTGAAAATATAAAATAAGATATTAATAAAAAAAACAACTGTCTAAAAACAAGCTTGGATTCGTTATCCTCTCAGCAAACCTTTTCATTCGATATCCATACCATGGCGGGGTACATAATAATAATTGTTGCTCCATTTAAGATTTAGAATATACCCACTTAGCAAACCGTGCATTATCATCTAAACCCAAATGTAAATTTTCCCCTCATTCTGTTATAAAATTTAAACATACCCACTAACTAAAAGGGCAAGTTATATAAAAGCTTCTAATAAACCACATCGTTTCTGACACTCGCAAAAAATACACTAGACACTGCAAAGACACAAAATTAGTATTTAAAACTAGTTAGAAGTGACCAAACAAGAATGATAATATAAAGAGCTATAAAAATAAAAATCCTTTCTCACTAGCCGCATGGAATAAACAAGGCAATAAAATAAAACTTAATAAGAAAGAGAAGCTGAAAATTTGTTCCGCTCAAAAAGCAGGTCGGTGTAAAGTGTTCGACGATGACTACTCGGTAAGCTAAGCTGCTTTAAAACGGCTAAGGCGATGCAGCCGAACGTGCTTGTTGCTCTGCGCCGCGCCTTGGGCACTTCCACACAATATCCTCTATTTTTATCTTGTTTGCTCCTTAGCGAGTGCAATAAAGAGGGTAAGAATGTGTGATAAAACGCGTTATAATGAGGAAAGCGATTCTTGTATGCGCCGCACGTTTGGCTATAGAAATTGTGAGGGTTTTCAAATTAAATATGAGGGAAATGCTTGGTTTTGAAAGAGCGGCGTGCAAAAGAATAAGTTATGAGGGAATAAATAAATATTTTGACTAGGAGCTCAAAACATTTACCTACACATTCTGTGCAACTTAATTAAAATTAAGACCAAAATAACACGTCCTCATTACACACTATCACTGTATATCTATCATCCCTAGATTGTCCAGAAAGAACAGTGAGTTTCTTCGTCGCCATCATACCTAAAACATCATCAATGATTAGCCCATCCGTATTTCAGTTCATGTAATCGGAACAAGGAATAAGCTCCGAATTTCCCGCACATTTAGTACAGATGTAACATTTCACGAACGCTTCAACAGTAATGATTAATGATTGAATTACAATCAGGACCCCACTTTCGGCGACACGCATGACCTGCCCTAATTCGGAATTGAATCTTCGGCAGAGGGTACCACCAGTCCGCAAACAGCTGGTGCGGCTAGCAATCGAATGGGAATGCGAGTTTTCGCGAGCTCGTTACCAGAATCGATTATATTTGGATTTCGATTCATAGATAAAGTGCAATTGAAGCGGAGCGTGAAACACTAATCCTGCCTTACTATACATATTATATTATAAATGTGACGCCTGTCAGGTAGGATTTAGATTACCTTTGAAAGATAGGTAGGCCTTGGTCTGGATTAATAGGATACTTCTGATTCATGATCTTGGCTCTCAACTAAAAATTATCAACTCCCCTTAATCGAATTATCGTGTCAAATAACTATCCAACTACCACAAGAACACAAGTATCCTATTAATCCAGACAAATCAAAGGTAATCTAAATCCGACCTGAACAAACATACAGGCGTTAATTCTGACACCAGTCTTGCCAAGACGTAGGCAGCCGCTCCATTTAATATAACTGGTATTCAGCTGAATCCGGCTTGGGTGGAAGCCGACTCCGATATAGTTGGGAGAAGACTAGGCAGATTATGATGAGCCAAATTATTAAGTTAAATAGCAAATTATGGAAGCAGGCACATAGTTTAAGATCACAGTAAGTTCGCATAGATATTTTTAATCAAAAGTGCCGTCCATAAAATATTGTTCTCGCAAAATTTCGGGCATCCGATAAGTTAACCGCAAAGCGAAATTCAGTCTTCTAAGATGCCAAAATCGTCAAAACAACTTAGCTTTAATTGACAAGACGACTCAAGTCGGTCAATGGGTGTCAAGATATTATTCACTTCCAATAACCGACTTTAAATTAAATTATTTATCGTAATAGCAAGTACCATGAAATTAACTGAAACGGTGTTAAATATAACAAGATTGAAAATTGTGGAAAAAGTTCTTAATTCAATTCCATTTTTCCAAGTTTATTATTAGATTTGAGTCATGATTTATTAGATATATTACCTCTTTCCTCTCTCTATTCGGATAAAACATTTCAGGGTTTCCTGGAGATACTGGTACAGAATGCCTTGTTGCCTATTCGCCTTTGTACCACTACTGATGTACAGTTAAAATAAATAAATACTGGTAGAAAAGTTAATTTGAATACGTCTAAAGTGTAGGTATATATAGGTAAGTGTTCACACTTTAAACGTTACAACTCCGATACTCCACATATTACACTCGTAGTTGTATCAATTCAACACAAATGCAATCGAATAAGACGGTTGAATCCGCCGCAATGAATCCCCGGGGACATCACTAGCGGAGTACTAGTAGCAGCTGTGAAACGTACCCAGTGCGGATCTTTGCATTCCGCTTTTATTTATCCTCTGCCGGCGTTTCCGCTAACTTGGGCTCTTGACACGAATGTTTTGGTAAAGAGTGTGAACTCTGTTCTGTTGGCTCGAAATATTTACACGGTGACATGTTACCGAAGTTGGAATAAAAGTTTTGATACTTGGCTGAAGGTACCGTTGTTGTTTGACATCTCTGCTTTGTGGTCTATGAATATGTTGCGGTGTGATTGGCTGCATTTTTCGTTTCAGTTATCTTCGACAGTCTGTGTGACTAAAGGGATTGCTCGTTTCTGACCCAATAGCATTGCCATTCAACGTGGCAATGCTGCCAGTCTTCTAGGCAAGTTTCCGTATGACAGCGATGTGGAGGAGTAATTAGCTTATTTTATACGTATTTAGGTTAAGTAGATAATTTAACAGTAAATTAATATTTAAATTTGTATGTAATGTACGTTTACTATTACAAAAAATACTTGAAAAAATGTGTATTTTAATTAGTCAATAGTATTGGCATCGTCTGTGTTAAAATAATGAATACAGAACTGAGAGGCCGTCTAACTTTCGAAGTCTACATCAGATATTGTGATTCATTGTCTAGACTGTTGACCGTCTCTAAAACTTAAATTATTCATTACTTTTAAGAACCTAATTAACGAAGGCAACTTCAGTGTTTACATAATTAGGCATTTGAGTTTAAGGCGATACCTTATTATTATAGGTTTACAAACAAACCTGCAACATACAATTAATACAAAGGCAGTAATTATCGGAAGGTCTATGCTATGTTGGATTATCATGGAATACGTCTCTACCCCTCACAGTATTTAATACGTACCTACTTGCAAGTCCTTAATCATGGAAATTAATGAACCATGTAGCTATTATTATGTGTAGCATTATAAATTGCTTATACGTTAGTATAAGGTTATTCAGTACCAACAATGTTATATTCTAGAGCGTGCTATTGAATCCACAGGCTGACATCAAAACCCATCTCCTGCTCCTGCGATAGACATTTCCGCAATATTGCGTTGCTCAGTTAGTTTCCTGATACTACTGCGTAAGTTCGTATCGAAGCAATTTAATCCCTAAGCCAAATAAAAACATAGTAAAACTCTTGTCACGGAGTCGCGTGATAGTAAGTAGTGGGCGTGCCCAATAAAATGGCAGAACATAAGCAATTCAAGAAAGTCAACACGAGCCCGAATCTGTGCGTAGTTAATGGACGAGTTAACCTAATAGCCAAAAGCACTCAATGCTTACAAAGTCGCGTCGGCCGCTTTATGGGCCCACTAACTGTTAATTTCCTACATTTCGTTAAAGAAAATTCCTCTCCAAGGAAAATATTACCCTTCCTCTGTATAAGCATTGTTTCGTTTACGCTATATTTCCATTTTCATTGTTCGATAGTTGCTTTGTAAGGGTGCCGCGTATTTAATAAGAGGTTTCTGAGCTTTTATTGTTGCTTGTCGGAGGCGTTGCTAACGTTTATTGGAGTAGTCGGCGCTACCTTTTACGCGAGAAATATTAAGCGCAAAAGATACAGTTAAGTAGTCTCACCTCGGAGAATATATCTAGAAATTTAATAAAAAAGGAGGAAAAGTGTATCGCTTATAAGCATGTTATTTTGCTCCAAAAAACCTTTTGCGTGCAATTTCTTAACACGATTATCCTCGTCCTAAATTTAGAGTTAGCTGAATTGTTTAAATGTTTTTATTGACAGCGAATTGGAAATTGTATTTTTTAGGTTAAAAACAAGGCATCGGTTCGGTTTATTGGTTAACCTTGGTCCCTATTCGAGAGGCGGAAAATCGTGGCTGGAGCAACAGCAGCCGTGGCGTTGTGTCGGGAAATCGGAAAATCCCCCCAATCCGCTTCGGGCGTGACACTCACTACCGAGAGCACCTCTGTCGATGTTAAGCCTTTCTGGATTTAGAGCATATTCGGCTTCAGAAATTGCTTTTGATGCGTTTTTATTTAACACAAAAGGAAAACAAACCGCTGGAATGTTTTTTGCCACAAGCCACGTCCAGTTTATGATCAGAATACTATTCATGTTTGGAGCATAAGAATCTTTTGCACAGTCTGGTTACTTTGCCGAGCTCCTTAAAGAGGTTTCTTTTTAATCATTACTATCTTCTGTAAGCAATAATCTGATAGAGATAGACAGATACAAAAGCGACCTTCAAAAATATACTGCTGGTGCTTGCTGCAACTGTCCAAATTCAATAAAGAAGCGACTAGGTTCCAGCAAAAGACTTTCACAGTACACAATAAAGAGACAGCTCGCATGCCATGCCAGGTCAAATAAAGGCTTGATTTAGAAATAATCAAAACGTTTATTTCAACGAAGGCGCCGTTTAATGGCCTAATTATTAGGCCATTAAACGGCGCTTTTGAACGTCATCATTTAAAGTTAAAATAATAAAGTGACTCTACTGTCCATTCGCAAAAGGTAGATTCTAATGGAGAAAAACGGACAAGAAACTCCATGTACATATATCCAATAACTTATAAATTCATCGCTAAGACCGATATTACATTACAGAGGTCATTGACAGGACGCTCTCGCAATATTCCTGACATCTATTTGTAATAGATATCGTTATTATTTAATTAAATAGTCACAAGACAATTATTACGGACGGAGCGCGGTGTCTCATACCAAATTGTGATGCTACAACAATTTACGAAGATCTTATTAATTATTATATTTATTTAGATATAAATAGAAAATTATTTTCTAAAAGCTTTCTCAATCTCGTCTGGTACTTTTTGTTGTTTCTGAAAAACTTGTCTGAGAGCTTAATACCAATATAATTAATAATAATTATTTTTATTATTATTATTTTTGTTCTGTGTGCAATATTTTATGTGAACAGTGCAACCTGAAGCTACTTTTAATTAAAGTTAAATAGTAAAATTTACTTACAATCTTTACACTATGATAATTATGATATACTAACCCTTCAATCATCTTCAACACATCACATAATTATGTAAACTAATAACTGAAATCTATACTATATAATATAATAAAGCTGTAGAGTTTGTTTGTTTGAACGCGCTAATCTCTGGTGATAGCCACATTCATGAGGGAGGCTAAAGGCTATACGGGAACGGGAAAAAACGGGATATGCGCGGACGAAGTCGCACCCAAAAGCGAATATCATCATAAAATATAGCTGAATCGTGCGTTAATTCAAACTACATAGATTTCACTCTAACCATGTTCGCTTAACCTTTTTAAGCGAACATGGTTCGTGTTGAAACTAAACATATTTGTTCGACACTTGCTTACAAACTCCATGTTGCAATATTCACAATATGCGCGAGCCATACGTCTCAAACTTGAGAGGCTCTACACAAGGCAGCCTGTTTTACGATCTAATATTACAGTAATAATAGCACTTAATGAATTTATAGTTGAGCTGTGCGTGGGTTACATTAAAAGTTGAATTTCGCTATAACTCCATTTACTTGTTATAGGCATGTGCTTGCACGTCAAATCTTGCATTAGAAAACCGGCAACGTAGATTTGCATATGCATATATTTTCTATTATTTTATTTGGCATCAATAAGAGACGGATCAAATGTTCTGTTTTTGAAGTCTAAACTACATGAGGGGCACTTTACACTCTTTCTGAATAATGAACGAAACAAAACCGTTGTAGTCCAATACCCCAAGAGCTGTCAGACGTTATTTATTTTCTGAGAATGTGTGGCATTGATTAGTACGAGAATGTACCTACTATGAACATACCCATACCTGCTAGCTTGGGCCGGCGACCATTTTTAGGGTTACGTCCTCAAAGGGTAAAACGGGACTCTATTACCAAGACTTCGCTGTCCGTCCATCTGTGTGTCTGTCCGTCTGTCACCAGGCTGTATCTCATGAAACGTTACAGATAGACAGTTTAAATTTTCATAGATGATGTATTTATGTTGCCGCTACAACAACAAATACTAAAAACCTGGTTTTTTTTCTTGGTCTGTGTTTTAGACAATTGTTATTTAATTTTTTTATAAATAAATAAATAAACAAATTTTCTTTATTTACACCTATTAAATGTTCAGCCTTCAAGACCTGTCTATAGGCAGTGACCAACTCTTAAACTGTTATAATTACTAACTGGGCGTTAACCTTTTGAACGCCAGAGAGCATAAACGCACGCTTGCACCCGACGCCAAGCAACAAATTCGCCGTACTTTTTGTCACATATTTGTGACGTTTGGCGTAAAGGGCACGTGCTTGCTTGTCTTGTATACGTGGCAATGGTGTTCAAAAGGTTATTGTTACGTAACACGGTCTAGGCTAGCTGGTATGCGTTCGTTCAAAGCACATACTAACACTATTGAATCTGACACATTTTGTAACTCAGAAAATAAGTAAGATCTGAGGGCTCTGCGAATCTGCTCTATCACGCATGATGCTCGGTTCGGTGATTACACCGAACCGAGCATCATGCGTGATAGAGCAGATTCTGAGCAGAGCAGAGCAGATTCTGATTTCAGAGCTGTGGGTATACGTATTAACGTATACCCACAGTATATATACCTATGCAAGTAGGTATACTTGGCTGGTATCGTCATCAGCCATTTTTACTACCTAACAAAAAGAGTTTGGGGACGCAGATGGAAAGGATTCTCTCTGTCCCCTTGACGCGTCTTACGATGAGGTGGATGATTCGGAGACGAAGTGAAATCCAAATTGTAGTTAATAATGTACATATATTGACACACGGTAATAGTTAAGAACAATATTGATTGTGTCTAATTAACTATTCTCGCGGCGATGCACAAGTGCGCGAGGGACGCTAAGGGTAGCGCCCTGAATCATCTCTTGTGTTGCCACTTAACAACGGTGCTACTTAAATATTAAAAATGCAATACTACATATATAAGGTGCGTTTACAGTTGCATAATACGTGACGCCACAAGAGCATCGTTTCAAGAATTTCAAATAATTATTAGAAAATTATTGAAAAGACCTGTATGTTTTGTATGTAATCAGTTTATTATATTTCAAGTGTATATTATGTGTGTACAGTTGGTATTAAATACTTTATACGATGATAGTCCAATATAATAGTTATGCGTAATATAATTGTATTTTTGTGCTGCGTGAAAATCATTTAAGTTTGCACTTCTATAGCGTATCTACTCATAAGCACAAACCGTCTTTATTCTGAATATAATGAATTTAAATAAATTTTCCATCGAGATTTCTGTCGTACCGTAAAACCAAACCATTCCAATTCTTGAATTGTCTAATTTGTATGGAAAACCTTTAGTTTTCATAAAATTCAAACAGTAATTGAAAACCATGCGACTTTCCAAGAAGTCAATATTTGCGAATAATAAAACCATTCAAAATAATCATATTACAAGTTTCATCATAATTAGGTATGATTGTCAATAGAAGCATCCATGTTTAGACAAAGGCCGTTGTTCTACCCGCTTTAATAACGTCACTTCCGCGAATAGTAAACACTGATATCAATACTGATTACACCGATATTGCTGGAACACATTAACCTATGACTGAGGGTATCAAACACATCGAGGGTTGATGGTGTATGTGTGTGGGTGTGAGATATTAATACTGTCACGGTAATTTATAGTTGGCAAGTATCTAATGTGGTTGCGGAATTTGTTCGAAAGAGTCACCGCGGCCCTGGAACGCAAAGCAATATGAAAATTGTATAAAATAGTGTGTGCTAGAATGATTATAAAGGGTTATTAATACACCTACGATACTAAAATAAAACAAAAAACATAACAGACTGGCAGAAGATAGATTAAAATTTTAAGCATTAAGATTAGAACTGGCCTTATCACGAAGAAATTTTCATAATTGATTTACTAGTAGTACTGGGGTTCCCGCCAAAGAAGGCTTTTTCAAACATTTTTTTTTCTGTTCTTCAAGTCCTTCCGTCGAAAGACATGAAGGGGGTTGAAAAAAAAAATGTAATCCGACATCTTGGAGCGGTGGCCATATTAAAATTATTACAATATTGAGTACACATTCAGCTCAATCGGATACCAAAAATGGTAGAAAAATGGTTTGCAAATTTTGACGGACAACTTACATTTATACGAACAGTGCAAGTTAAACAAAAGCTTGTAAAAAGTCTGATCGATTCGATCAAGAAAAGATGATATTGATTTGAAAAGTGTAATAATAATAATACATTCATTTATTTCAGACATTGTTATAATGATAAAAATTAAAATCCAATAAAAACACATTACATTAAAATAACCAACAATAAATTAAATATGGTATAAAACTTGAAGAGTATTGTGAGACTTAGTGGGTATCTCACGTGCTTGATAGAAAATCGTTTTATTTCCATTACTTGATCGGATTACTATGTCAATTTATGATCGTTTACAAAAACGTTAATTTGTTCTAAACTCCTCGGCCGTTAAACCCACGCAATAGAACGTTCCTTACAATGATACCGTATTTCCTTTAGGCCTATAGGTAGGTCGTTTCTGTTATTGGTTTTTTTTTCAATCATGTGCATAGACATATTTAATAACTAATTTATTCATTTTTTTAAATTTTTATTTTATTATTTAAGACAGACAGGTGAGACACGACTATCATAACATCGAGTTTTCACTTTATCAGTCTATTTGAAGAACAACAAAATAACAATTTATATGAAAATGCATTGTAGCATTGCCCCACACACAGCCCCGCACCATTATGTAAGTTGCAAGAGGAAACTTAACTCAAAGAATTTTATCATAAACAATACGTTCGCATTCAATTAGAAAAAAAAGCCAAACCCATTCCCTTCCATTTCAATTAAGGAGTTGCCAAATATATGTATACCGTTCTACCGTTCCTAAACAATATTATTATCCTTATCCTCAAGCTTTTTGTATATTTGTATAATCCGTTTCCCCGCTCATTTCGAAACAGTCACGTCCTGATTTTATCATAACTATTACTTTTTATTGAATTACAAAGGATTGGGAGCTCGCTGTAAGACTTGTAGAAATAAGTACTAATTAAGGTAATACAAGATTGTATAATACCTACCCATCGCTTTAAGCCCCAATGGCGTAGATCTGCAGTCATTACAAGTATTCAGAAGACCGAAAATCTAGCAGCAGTCTGTGGGATGTCATGTCAGGGATTAATGTTACCCAGTTACTGAGTTTTGGAGGTCAGATATGCAGCCGCTGCATGTAAAATACTGACTGAATCGGGATAAACCGGACACCGACCGCAACATACATATATATTATACTTTGAAAAGGTCAGGCAGATTGATTCATTTTGTTTAGGGACTATTCTGAATCTTTGATATTTTTGAGTCAATACGCATTAAAATAAAGAGGGAGAAGACAAACACACAGTATATCCTAACACAAAAGCGCGCTATTAAACCATAGTTAACAAAGGGTGGGTAGTTCGCGATGCTTAGTACCAATTTTAAGTGACAACTTATTTTCTCAGTTAACAAGTCATAACGATTTTATATCGCACCGAGAAGCGAGCGTATACATGCTCTGAGAGCCGTCTGAGCTGGGAGCTAGGGTGCGCGAAAGTGGCGAACTTTAATAGTCCTTCGAGTACGGCCACCCTCAGACTCCTAAAAGCGTAGAATTCTCAGTTCCGCCACTATACTAGGGTATTCAAAAACTTCTGGCAGCATTCTTTTTCCCATAATTTTAAGTCACCGTAAAAATTTAAGTGTAAATTATGAGATTAAAACTTAATTAGCCATCAACATCATGAAAATACTCTTCACGGATTATGGCATCAAATTTATTAAGTCAAGAAACAAAATACCGGGAGTGGAGCGCGGTTCAGGGCGTTCAGCAAATTGGTTAATAAATTAAAAGCGGCAGTCTCAGCGCCGTCGCCGACAGATGGCGCCTGAAATACGACAGGTATTTAGCGTGTTGCAACACCGTCCGCCGCGATCCACGTTTTAATTTTATGCTTTACGAGCAATTTTTATATCAATTTTCCCTCGTCGTACTCTACATAATTCAAGCCGCTCTTTTGACTGCGAAATTCTCGAGGTCGATACGGCAATTTGCGCCGAATGCCGGGACACAAAGTCGCTTGGATAAAGAATACAAAATTGCTTATAACGATAAGCTGGAAGGTTAATGAAATAGGAATCTATTGCAAAAAGAACCTGTAGAAATACAGTACGTGCCTTGCATTAGTTCCCCGGAGATTATATTCGCGGTCGCTATATGAGGCCGCTTACAATAAATACCCTTAGAAACATCTTTTGGCTTCTTACCTCACGGAAACATGGACAAAAGGAAATATTCAAATAAATGAAATGTGTAGTGCATATAAAATACCACCCTATTATATAACAAGTAAATTACATTTTTCCAAAAATATTAATTAGTGAACAATATTTATAGTCCTGGGTTCCCTGCGGGGTTCAAACAAAGTAGGGTCTCGCAAACAACAAAATCTTTTTGAATGTTTAACCCTTTTAAAATTAACTGGCACAAAAGCTGTCCAAATTAACTTTAAGTCAATGTCTAAACTTTAACCGTGGGATGTAAAGGACGCTCTAATAACCCATTTTGTTTTTGACTGAAGTAATTTTACTTGGACGTAATGGCACCTTACTTCGGCTCAGTATTAAGGTTCACACAGAAAAGCGCGACGAGACAGAGTGACAACGTTACGACAAAACTTTCTTTTACACGACTGCATCAGAAGAAGGGTAATGTGTTTTTTTTTTGCATTTCATAGATGTTTTTATATCTGTACAATAATTTCTGTTCTTGGAAAGGAATTCCGCAGAAACAGGAACTATGGAAAGAATGAAAAAAGGATTCCCACCTTTACCTCACTGCTAGTGCTTAGTGAGACAGTAGAGGCTATCTACAATAATTCTACGAAAACGAAAACGCCTTAACGTATTGTCGCGTACCGTTTGTCGGTCTGGAACCTTCACGACGACTTTTAGTTTACAGATTTTTTTAGTGTTCACAAACATTGTAGTAATTGCAAAAAGTAACAAACTACCAAGTCAAGTTATTAAACTTTTTGTTTTTCGTCTTTTATTACTTTTGCGGATAATGTAGTGCTGCTTGTAGACGTAAATAAACATATTTTTTTTCTTTGTGAAGTAGTTATGGTACTATTTACCTCAGCGATATCTACTTTTACATTCCCATATATTCTTGACGTTTTGACAATTGCCTTCGCCACGCTACCGCTGACAGAATGTAACTTGTCTAATGCCTCTGGAATGAAAACTGTCGTAAAATTATTGTGAAGAATTGTCAAACGCACGTTAGCAGTTGCGATTGGTCGATTCAATCTCCTACAGCCCATTGCATTATTTGATTTGCGTTCAAGTTTTGTGATGTGACACATTTAATTTATAAATGTTTTTAGTACTCGTATTTCTTTTGTTGTACTTCTGCGATAGTTTTACGTCAAAAATAACTTATTTATCACGAAATTTCAAATAATGAAGATAAAATTCCTGCAACCTTTTTGAGTGCTTCCCATATTTTAATAAAAAGTAAGTATCAAATTAGGTTCCGTATGAAAGGAAAATATGGCATCACGGAGGTTTTGTGATGACCTTTAAAGATTTATGAGTAAAATACCACAGCGATAAACTTTGGAAGTACGTGCGTGGTGGTCCGTACTGGGAAAACTGGAGCGGTGACATTTTGATGTATGAAAAATGAAAAAGTAGCACCTCGGGATTATCTCCTTGACATTGACTTTCAGAAAGCAGCACCAACCCTTTCCCCCGCTTTTTGAATTGAGAATTCGATGTTAAAAACTTATCTAAGAAGTAGTAGTCAAAGAAAGATTACAATATCTGCTCATCTACTAGTTGTCTCTGTAGCTCATATATTTAATAGAAAATATTAAGATTAATCATTTACTAGCAGTACATCACAGACTACCCCCCCTTTTTCGTGTTCCGTAGTCAACAAGGAACCCTTATTGTTTTGCCATGTCTGTCTGTCTGTCCGTCCGCGGTTTAGCTCGAGAGACGCTTAGCGCTAGAAAGTTGAAATTTGGTATGAGTATAATATTAATCACGTCGATAAAGTGGTAACATAAAATCTTGAAATGCATTTTTTTAGGGTGGCCCCCCTACATGTAAAGTGGCGATGATTTTTTTTATCATCTGTTCCATGGTGTGGGGTGTAGTTAGATAGGTCGTTTAAAAATATTTAGGGTTTGCATAAACCATTTTTACCAAAGGATCCGTTTGCGAAATATCAAGCTTTAAAGTGCTAATTTTTGTTTTGTGTTGTTGTGTTTTTGTTGTTTGTGAGTGTGTTTTTGGAGACGTGAAAAAAGTCATAGGTAGTAGTTGGTAGCATATATAATGAATTACTAAAAAGAAAAGGATTACTATCACCGCTACCCAGGCTTAACGAATGAATGAATAATAGTCGACCAACTTATAAAATGGAACTGGGAAGTAAAAAAATCCTAATAATTCCATAGAAAATTACTTAAAACCAAGTGCATTTGTAACTTTGTAATGTAATAGTAGTTAAGTACTTTTTACTATTTTTGGCATGATTTAGGAGACTGGTAACTATGGAACCTTACACTGTGCGAAGTCCGACACGCACTTGGTTTTTAAGTTCTTTCAGTTCATGTTAACGTTGTCTAGTACCTTATCGCTGTCAGCGACCTGTACCCGTAGAATTAAATTTGTGTTAAATAGTTATCTGTGATAATTTTAGGAATACAATTAAGTATATTCTATCTATCTATCATCTATAACTTTTCATTCTATCGCTACGTTTCAATATGCGTCATTTCACTCTGTATAAAATATGAAAACAAAAAAAGTGTAGCCTACTCACAAAATAACAGCACCACAACTTAAAAACCTACCCAGTAAATCCAGCTCGTTGTCCCGACTTACAGCAGGCTACACCAAAATTACCCGTTCTCAGGAAGCCGTGAATAAGGGCGACGGAAGCCGGCTGACGCAGATAGTGTCATTACGCAAAAAATGACGACGGCCTGGTGAGTTGTCGCGCCAGCTCAACGACACGACAAAACACGTCGTGCACGTCCGGGCGACGGCGCTAGGCTTGTATATCTTGTTATTGTATGTTTTATTGTGGGCATGATGGTGACACAATAATTTGACTTGCAGAGAGACGTTATAAACACAAAGCTCAATCAATCATTGATATTTTTAGCAACGAAGCTCAAACAGCAGACGATTCTCGTAGGTACAGACGCCAGCACATCAAGCTACCCGAAACTGTCAAATTTTCCCAATCAACCTTGAACCTAATGCTCTAGCGATAAAGTTGAAAATCTATTAAAGACTTTTGATAGATTGATGTAGCTTGATGTGCTGGCGTCTGTACTAAAACAGCGTTCTAATTGAAGTCGCAATATCATGTCAGCGACAATCAATGTCAAAAACTTGTCAAAATTTTGGGAAACTGGAGGGGATTTTGACAATTTGCGACTGCGATGCTAATGCGAACACTACTTCAAAATACAAGAATTGTCACTCAACACTTTGAGTAAAACTCGTATTTGTATAATATGAACACTCTATAACTGTTTTATGTTATGTTTTAAAGTAAATATAAATAATTAAGATTTGAAACTTTAAGCTACGAAGAAAAGTTATTAGTTGATTTGGATACACACATACATATGTATGTCTTGCAAATTATTGTAAAATGAACCGAGCATACATAAGTTTTACTATGACAAAAAATTAATAAAACGCTGATGAGCACATTCATCTTAAATCGCGCTCCGTGAACTATTCACGCACACGTCAACAACGTCGCACGTTCAACGAACTCCAATCTCCCGGCGCGCGTGTTTAAGTGCACGCTCTCCAAAGTTCCGTTCACCCAATAAATAAAAACAGTACACGTATCCTATATCCGCTGGGGAAAACCTCGTGTTTCCAAAGTATATGCACCGAGTCACCGAGTCACCGGCGGGAGTTAACAAGACTACGCAAAGTGTTTTGTCACGTCCCTGACCGACACGACAGGAGCGTGACGTCACGTGCCTCTGTGATTTATGAAAGGAAAATTGTCGGCCGGACGTACGATGGGCCTACGAAAAATGTTGCACCCGATAGCCTTTGCAGGGACGTGCGACCGCCGAATGAACGGAACTCATTTTATTCTGTTACTAGAGATGGGATCGTGGACGTTTATCGTATCCGTGGGTTTTGGATGGACTGAACCCGATCCCCCAATCGATTTGGTCCACAAGCGTGAATCTGTCCACATATGACATTCAGACGTTTACATGTGGCCTCTAGTAATTGTAGAAGTGCACTAAGCTAAAACTTTATGTGTTCCAAAGTTGTGATTTCAGGTGCACACCTTTTGTTGGAGGTCCATAATAAATGAATATACCAACCTGGAACGAAAATTGTCGAAAACTTTATGTGATGGATGAATTATTATCAAACGCTCGTAATCAATGTTCAACAGCACTTGCATCATTTAAATTACGTTGATTTTTTGTGGCACATCGATATTGCCTATTAATTATTTTGTTTGTCACACGACAAGTCACGAGTCGCAATTTTTTTTTTCTTTCCAAAACCCGAAGAAGAAATTTTAAGCCTATTCAAATCAATACAATTTATCTTCCACGCGATTTCAGCTCTCAATTTTCAAGAACGTATGGCAAGTTTATTTATAGACATACACGTTTCCAAATCAGCCGAGAGCCGTTATTTGATTGTTCACCATATTGGTACTTAGATGGAATACATAATAGCGCTTAACGTTACCCGGGTGGTTCGCCAATCATTGAGCAGCGTTGTTTATGCATATCACAAATAATGTCTGCCAGCGGAAGATGGAATAATTGAGGTAAGTACCTTCATTATGATTTGTATTAATAATGCAAATCTGTAGTGTGTTATAGTGGGAAATCTACTTGTGGTATCGAATAGGGCTACAGACTGTGTTTAATTTATTTATAGTGAATTATAGTTGATAGCAGCAGGTTCTGTAGCTTCTGCCCAATCCCATGGGAATAAGGCGTGAGTTTACATAAACTCACGCCTTATTCAATTATATATAATAATCTTATCATTGAAATTCTCTTAATATTACGAAACGTAACGGGTAATATGACGTGTCATTGCCATCATGAATTCAATGTCGATAAGGAATGGCGCTATTCGTCCTGCATAGCTCCGTCTTTCTCTTAAAGCGGAATCATGATGGCATTAGCACTTAATAGTAGAGAACAAGATTAAAGTTGCAAGTAATTACCTCTGTAACAGCCTGCACCATATATGGGAAATTATATTTTGTGATTTTGTAAGGTCAATATGCCATCCAAGAGATATTACACAGGTGCTTGACCGATAACAAAACTAACATGACTAACGAAATGATACCATAACTCATAACTACGCTATCTCTTCATTTGCAACTTGAACAGGAAAATATAATTCCAAGTTTATTTTCTTCGTTGTAGTTCCTTAAAACAAAAGATAATCACTTTTATAAAATTACTCTTAAGAAAAACTGGCGACGTAAACCCATAACAGGCTGGTACTGTAAAGAGTGACGAATTAGCCAGGCTTACCGCTTAATCTAGATCCCACCAAGACACTCCCGCACAGGAAAAACAATTTACCCAGTTAATGACAAAGGAACTCAAGGAAAATAAGGTTTTCCTTGTGACCGACGGCATTCTAGCGACTACCTACGACGGCGTTTCCCGCCACGAGAAGAAACTTTCCCCAAGGATGTTAGTTATGAGTTAATTAAGACTTAGTAAGTGTGTGCCATACGTGTGCCCTTTTCATTTTTAAAGAGATTTCATTCTGTCAACATCCGAGGAAAAACATTTCGCAACAAAATTGCATTCTATTTTAGAAGGAGAAAAAGCGCACGCTTTTTGATTGCTAAACAACTTCACGTTGAAATATGTTGAATTATTTTAATCCCATTCCATTCTTACGAAGATTCTTTGTTTCAAATGAAAATTGGATAAAAATGAGGTCTTTCCCACAATGTGATTGTTCCATTCACACAAGCCCGTGATTAACATTCAGCCTGGCGCAGTGGCGACGCTCTTTAATGGTTTCAATTGTGCAGAAAATTTTATTGCATTCAATGAATCTACGGAGGTATTTCGCCACGGGCGCGGCCCTTTCAAACCTCACCTTTATCGATTTGAGCTCCGAATATTATTCTTGCATTCAAAGAAGGCCGTGACATTTCGATGGCCATTATTTTCTCCTTGGTTTTTAACTTTCAGGCTTTGTTTGGCGTCTAGTTTCTGTAACCTCTAGCATTTGGTTTTTTTGCGTTTGTGATTATATTTTTGTACTGACATTTGTTTTAGCAACTACCTTATCACAGAAAAAATATTAGATTACCACAAATACCATATAGAATTAACACAATGTGAGGAAGAAGAGCTCGTGGCTAAAGAATAACAGCCGCACTGGTTGATCTTCAAGGTTAAGCAACACTTGCCGAGGTTGATCTGTGGATGGGTGACCATCTTAACGTACCGAGACTCCTCCGTGCCTCGAAAAGCACGTTGGTCCCGGCTCACATTTGTAGATTTTGGCAATCGTTATGGATTGTCAGAAGCCAGAAAATGTGACTCTAGTCTTGCCAAGAAGTACCGAGTTCCCCCGTTGATGGGATGGAGGTCTGATAGGCAGCCGCTTCATGTAAAATATTGGTATTTAGTTGAATCCGGGTTGACTGGAAGCTAATCCAAATATAGTTGGGAAAAGGTGGCAAAAGGCAGATGATGTGAGGAACGGAAGTGAATCGAAGGGTTATATGAATCAGTTTTGAAAATCATGTTACTTCCTTTTAACCTAATTTCTGTAACTGGATTTATATGTGCAACTTATTGGCATCGATTTTTAGTTTCTTTGCTCCTTTTATACAACTATGAACTATATCTTGTCGCCTAGCACTCAACTGTAAAATGCAAAAAATCTAAGAAGGCAGAAAACTCTTGGAAGTTTACAGCTCTCTGCGTTCGAGTTCAATGGCACGGTAAAACATTAAAAAATCATTTATCACATGATAAGTCATCCAAACAACTCATAAGACTGGCCGGAGCGACCTCAAATAATGCAAACGCGTAGAAACTATAAAAAAGTGTGTCAGGTTGAAAATTGCGAATTCTAGCCTCATTTTTAGTTGAACCTAGTAGCAGCTGTTCGCCCTGAGTAGGAGAGATTAGAGGTATTATTTTAAGCAAGCTCGTGGCTTCGTCGCCGAGTCCGTACTTTTGTGTTCAATTCTTAAAATATTTAGTTTATGTAAAAATGTTTAGGAATCTCAGTTGTGTGGTGGTCTGGTAGTAGGGTTTGCTTCGAAAGTATTTCCAAAACGTAAAATTGAGTAAATATTTTATTTATGTAGTAAACTTTGATATAATTTTGCTTTATGCATCAAATATCTACAATAACTTAGGACAATACGCTTGAAACAGACTGGTAAAAAATGCCTTTTTTTGGATGGGAAATCATCAAATGACTTTTTCCGCTCTGGGTGGAGCGGAAGGGCGTGTCAGACTCTTACTGACTAAAACCCATCCGTGTTCCTTCTAAAGCCCTTTGCATTCCAGGACCGCGGTGACTCTTTCGAACAAATTCCGCAACCCTGGCAGACTCTGGCTCAAGCTGGCCCTAGTGTTTTACTAAATAGTGCATAAAGTTTAAACAGATTAAATTCCATTCGCTTAACACATTATTCTTGCTACATTTTGATCGACTAGTAGCTGTTATAAAACTTTTAGGTGAACATGGACGATCAAAATGTACGAAAGAAAGAATATGTAAAAGCGTCGAGGAGGTTTCCGTCGTGTCGACAGTGGCGCCCCTGGCCCAACACTGACCATTACTCTATTGTTTTACGAAGTTTAGTTTCGTCGCCCCAAACAACGAGGACACTTCTCAACAACACAGACGGTCTGTTAAAAGCCTTACTTGTGATGTGCACCGCGCTTTATTCTATTTTTAGTTCAGACGCGCCGGTTTCTGAAGGAGATCGCTTTTTTAGCGAGTTGAATATAAACGAGCGCAATCAAACTACTTCTTTTTTTAAAAGAAATGCTTAAATGAAAAGTTATCATAATTTTCTTTCGTGTCTCATTAAAAAAAAAAAAGAATCGTTACGTGTCTAAAAATCTTAACCCACTTTTTTGAGCCGGAAAACACTAATTAGGTAGCCCTTCCGATATCGCTTTAAAAATGTAATAAACCAAAACTGAACCACTTTTATTAGCTACCAACAGACCGGTGGCCCATTGAAAAGTCGTAAGGGACTGGATATGGGATCTTCTATAAAATGCGACGATACGATGGTATTATTAATTTCGACACAAAGGAAATCTTTCTCGATTTCAAATTTAGTAGTAACAGCACAGAGTACTTTGTTATTCAGGTGACTGAATACTTCGAATTAATAGTCGACTTGACTGACTATTTTGAACGATTTCTTTGCTATTTATAAGACAGAAAATTAGATCGTAAAACTCGATAATACAGTTGAAAATGCGATGGCAAAACCCGATGTTACTGAAAATATTTTCATCTTTATCTCGTCCTTATTCCTTTCTCCGCCACAATATTGTAAAAGTGTATTCAGCACTGCCGCAAAAATTCCAAAACTTGGTGAAGGTTATAAAAGAATGTAACTTAATAACATTCTTGGGTGAGCCACGTACAGAGGCTCGGCTGAAAGACTTCACCGTTCAATGTCAGCACAAGCCTCGGATCCTATCCCTCATTATTATAGAGACGTGAAAACAAGTCCGGCCCAGTTATTTCTATCTAAGGATCTAGGGCCAGACTTGTTAGAATTCGGTCAGTCCATTTACTTGAGAGAAATCAAATTCCATCAGGCCTAAAATTCCAGGATCAAAAACAATTTTACTTTCGTCGTTGTAGAAAAGTAACCAAAACATTTTTTTCTTTACAGATCTAGTTATAAGGTTGGTTAGGTATAAAAGTCGAGTTAAAGTATATTTTTACGGCACTAATGTTACGATATACGTTTCAAAAGAGGGTTTGCAGTGGAACAATAACAGGATGCTATTAAATGTCACATAAATACTTCAGGAACCTCGGGCCGCGACCGAAACGATTCGTCATACGTAGTGACCGGCACAAAGAGTCCCACAACGGATTATAAAATGCAGCCGGCTCAAAATTCTTGCGGAACCATTGCCCGGAAGCATCTCACTAGTATTAAAGGCCTGTTAATGAGGCTGGGAGCGGCTCTTGAATTTTTTTCCCACTTCCTTAACATCAAAAGTTCCCCTTTGCGAAACGCTAACGAGAATTTCCATGTTAATTGCCCCGCGTTTCCGGAATATATAATTGCATATATTGTTTCTCTTGTTTCAACGACGGGAAGTGGGAAGAGCTTTTGCGATTATTTGTGTTCTCTAATTAGTGTCGGGATAAGAAAACTGTTACAGAAAACAAACTTAATTGAGCGTTACGTGGGAGGGATGTGACAACGACTTTGTGTGGTGGTCCTTTTAGTGAATTATCGGCTTCACACCTTATCGAAGTACCAGCTTATTTACCTTATTTATTTACCGCTGTTATTCAGGAAAACTTGGATTTAATTTACAAGCTTACAAATATTTTGATTTCATTTTCAGGCTCCCATACCCGAAGTCTAATCAACGGAATCTTATGACTAAGTCTCCGCTGTCCATTCATCCGTTCGCCCGCTGCCAGACAGACAGACTGTCTGTCAGCGGGTTGTATCTCAAGAACCATAATAGGTAGACAGTTGAAACTTTCACAGTGTGTATTTCTATTGTCGCTATTGCAACAAATAATAAGAATTAAATGAAATTAAATTAATTTGGGACCTACCAAACAAGAAACGTGTTTTATCAGTTTATAGCACGGAAACCTTTCGTTTGAGAGTCCGACTCGCACTTGGCTGGTTCATATAATGTTTAATGTCCTAATGTTCCGTTTTTATCATTTTCAGAATTTTAATTTTGTTAGAGTAATTGTTTAAATTTCTTGCGCATGTGCTTGTGTATGCCCTTTGTTGAAAATCCTTAATAAATCAACAAAATAAATAAATAAAACATCACATCACGGACACACACACAGACTTGCCACGGATACAAAATATAAAGAAAAATGTAAGTAAAAATACACACGTTCTGTTATTCCTATTATTCGCTAAATATAATTTTACTAACCAAATTTAAACATGCAAACTCCAACATTGCATTATTATAATCCGAGTCAAAATTCAAAATAAAGTTTGAAATTATGTCTATTCTGTTGTATGTTATTACAACAATGCATAATAATTTCCGTAATGCCAGAATATGTATATTAAATGAGTAACAAAACATCACGAGTGATTAAAATAAAACAGCAACGTAACACAAACATATTTGTAATATAATTTAATAATCATCATCTGCCTAGCCTTTTCCCAATTATATTGGAGTCGGCTTCCAGTCAAACCGGATTCAGCTGAATACCAGTATTTTACGTGGAGCGGCTGCCTACCAGACCTCCACAACCCATTAACTGGGTAACACGGGAGTTCTTGGCCAGACTGGAGTCAGATTTACTGGCTTCTGACAATCCGGAACGACTGCCAAAGATCTATAAATGATAGTCGGGACCAACGGCTTAACGTGCTTTCCGAGGCACGGAGGAAACCCGATATGTTAAGATGGTCACCCATCCACAGACCAACCTTGGCAAGCGTTGCTTAACCTTGATCGACCCGTGCGGCTGATATTCTTCAGCCACGAGCTCCTCTCAAATAATTACTATAGTGTGGCCATTAGTGCTGTGCACTCCCTGAGGTATGCGCGCGGCGAGACGGGGGGGGAGAATCGGCTGCTGCGCTCTGTCAGTGCGCTGTCAACGCTCGTGGCGGCAGGTAGTGTTATCTGTATCGGACTGTCTATGTGAGACGCACATGGGATAAATATTCAAAGATGGGTCGTGCGTTATCTCGTGATATAAAGACTGCCATTTTTAAGGTGGCTGAATATTTTATGAAAAGAAAAGCAAACAAAGAAAGCTTTGAATTTAAAAACGATGTGAATATTGCCAAAATCGTTGCGGAGGCTACGGGGTACAGCAAAAGAACCGTGCATAATGTGATTTCTGCGGGTTATTTATCAATTGAAAATTCAAGCCAATTAAAATTTCAATCGCCAAAAAAACCAAAAGTTCTAAAGAAAAAACACGTTGTGGATGATTTTGGCCTTGGAGTTATAAGAAGAAAAATTCATCAGTTTTACGAAGTTGAAAAAAAAATACCAAGTGTCTGTAAGTTACTATCAAGTTTGAGAAAGGATGGTATATTGAATTGTGGACGGGAATATTTAAGACAGCTTTTACACAAAATGGGCTACCGTTTCAAAAAATGCAAATCAAAGAGACATCTCCTTATAGAGCAGCCTAATATTACAGTGTGGCGGAAAAAATATCTTACACAAATCAGAAATTACAGAACGCAAAACCGCAACATATATTTTCTTGATGAAACATACATCAACGCCAGTCACCATGCCAGCAAATGTTGACAATCATCGTCAGAACCCGGAATTCATGCTGATATTGGGAAAGGACGGCGATTGGTAATTCTCCACGCTGGGTGTTGAAATGGCTTAGTGGATGATGCATTGACTATATTCAAATCAGATGCTAGAACCGGTGACTATCATGGAGATATGAGCGGACCTACTTTTTATAAGTGGGTAGATGAAAAGTTAAAAGATAAGTTGCTGCCGAATTCTGTAATTGTAATGGACAACGCGTCTTACCACAGCATTCAGGTTGAGAAGAAACCAACTATATCAAGCCTCAAAAGTGAAATGCAGAACTGGTTGCTACGCCATAATGTAGAACTTTCAGGAACCATGATAAAGGCTCAACTGCTACTTCTTATCAAAAATACACAAAAAACTCCCGTGTATAGAATTGACGAACTCCTGAAAGCCAGTGGACACACTGTTCTGCGTTTACCTCCGTACCATCCAGATTTAAATCCAATTGAGTTGGTCTGGGCTGATATTAACATAGCCCAAAACTATATTAATTCTTCTCTAGACGAAAAAATAATCTTATTGGATAAATTGTTTTCGGAATTCACGGCGGAAAAATGGCAGAGATGCGACGATCATGTTCAGAACAATGAAAATGATTACTGGAGTCGCGGTAGTAGGTTCGATAATGTTATCTATTCATTCATAATAAATTTGCAAGACTCTGATTCAAGTTCCGGTGGCGAAGTGGAAGATGAAGATGATGACGAAATCGAAGATGAAGTTGAAACAAAATCTATGTCAGAATAACTTTCGTTAGAATATATGATTGTTTGTAAATATAAAAAATGTTCAATAAAACAAGTCCTGCTTTGAATTATAAGTTTAGTTCTTATTTATCACCTGCATATTTTTAATAAAATAGGAGTATATTTGGGTTACATTTTAATCAACTAAGTAAGTATAATATATTACAGATAGATAGCCTCCGACCATCGTCCCGCCCCAAGTCTTGCTTTAGAAATGCAAACTGATATCGTAAGATCTGTCCGACATGTATCGATCTCATGTGAACTCATGCACTTTTTTCTTCGCCTCCCACCTCGCCGCGCATACCTCAGGGAGTGCACAGCACAAATGGCCACACTATAATACCTACAGCAAATTTATTGTTACCTGTTTGTGATCGCGGCTCCACTTGTGTGAATAGTTTTCATTCAAGTCTGCTCAGTGGGTTTCTGTGCATGTCAAATAACTGCCGAACACTAAAACGTTGGAGAACATAAGAGTTGACAAAGTTCTGCTTAAAAATGTTTGGTATTTCTTATACCATCTGAATCTTATGCATGTATCCATGGAAATAAGTTTTTGTAACTATTTTTGGTGTACAATAGAGTAGTATTCTATCTTACTCGCTCTTCAATTATAAATCTATCACTACACCAAGTTTCATTCAGATCTGCCTAGTAGTTACAGGCGATGCGTGTCACAAATTCACAACACTGACAAGCCTTCTAACAAAAAAAATACGTTATTCGTTTCATCTATAATTCTGCGAAATATATTTTCAATTTATAAACACAAAAAGTGTATACTTAGTAAGTAGTTTCGTTTATTAAGAAGATATTTGAATAGTTTTCTATAAGTCTAGATTGTTAACCTCATAACATATTTGTTTGTGTATTCTGCCTCAATTGGTGAAATTAAAAATGTTTTGAATCGTAGGCGTAATAAACAAATCACTTAGCAATTGTGTTTGCGACCACTAAGTACATCCGATCCGATAATACATGTCGGATACTGTACGGTGACCACCGGTAACCGGTAACCGTGCTGTAAACCGTGCTGCGTGGTTAAAGCATGGCGCTTTAACCACGCAGTAATAACACGATAATCCATGAAGACGCTCATGTCAATAAGAACCTGCTAGGCCATTGTGGTTCCCACTATATTCGTTGTTTATTTGTTCGTTACTTGTTCCAAGTTTGATACAATGAACATTCCACATCATTTCATGAAATGGTTGTATTTCATGAAATGACCAGCTAAAACTGACCATACCGTAAATGTCAAAGTTTGATGATGTGTTCATCCACGTTTGGCCATATCATTAATGTCACACATCATGAAATGACAACTTCAAACCTACATTCGACGATGGGGCCCGAAGACACGGGAGTCCTATTTCTATTTGTAGGGTTTAAAGGTACCTACCATGAATGATATGACGGAAGCTAAGTTCACTCGCTTCGCACGCTCACTCTAGTCCGTGTCGGGTGCCCTAATTTCTCTCAAACCTAACCTGAGCTAACCTCAGCCACATCATGAAATGGCCAATTCTACGATATGGTCACGACATATGTGTACATCATAGTAAAACGTTAAAAATGTCCATCGCTCAGCATAATGCTGGGGATCGTTTGCGACACATAACCACAGCGCCAGCAAACGTTGCGGCAGGCCGATCGTAGAAGCGCGTGACTTTAAACAAAAAAGTTGTGCTGTGTGTGTAACATTAGAATTCTTTACGTACCCTGAAATATCGAATTCTGATCTTCAGATGCTCATGTACCTTAATAAGAAACGCGTAGTTCTCTCCATTTCTGAACAGTCACTAAACCAACAAGGCAGTCGTTGTTCTTTTGTTCACCTGTTCCAATTTCAATACATGTCCCACATTCCACATTCATTCCAATTTCATTTCCGTGACTCAGTGAATTGATACTGGGCGGATACACGTGTTCACCACAGGAAGCCTGCCCTTAATACAGAAAATGTGCAGCTTATGACAAAATACACGTTTGCAATATTTTCCTTTGAAGACTTATTAGTACCTATCTTATGACAGCAGACTGTGTAACACGTGTTTACAGTAAATAAATTATATTGCTGTGCTCGTGGCAACATAATAACAGCCGCACGAGTCGATCTTCAAGGTTAAGCAACGCTTGCCTCTGTCACGCCGTAGATGGGTTACCATCATCACTTATCGAGGTACCTCCATGCCTCGGGAAGCACGTTTAGCTGTAGGTACCGGCTGTCATGTGTCGGTCTTTGACAGCCCCTACGAGCAAAAGCCAAGAAAAGTTAGCCAGTTACTGGGGTTGTGGAAGGTTACCTAAAATAATGGTTCTCAGGTGCATCTGATTAGATTGGAAGCCGACCCCAATATGGTTGGACAGAGGTTTGGTAAATGGTTGATGAGATTTTCCATCTGTAATTTCTCAGCAGCAACCCTGCAGTCTGGATTTATGCTCAGTTGATAGCAGTAGGCTCGCCCTTTAATTATTTTTTATCTTTAAGGACGGGAATTAAACCTTCATATGACTCATTCCGCTACGAGCGGAGTGTGAGCGTGTCATTCCTAATGCCCTTTGCGTTCCAGGGCCGCGGTGACTCTAGAAGACTTATACTAATGCAGGTGCACTACAGGTAAAAGTACATCTCTATGCCGCCTCACCGTTAGATGGATATATGAATATAACATAGATCCGTCTAACCTAACCTTACCCAGTTTCCTTTTTGGGAAAACAGACTTGATGATTTTGATATAATAAAGTGTTATGGGTGAATTCCATCTGCCTAGCAGTAGAGTATCTACTAGTTTACTTCAGATACTACTATGTAAACCATTTGTGTACTACTACAGTACGTTTATGTTTGAGAGCTCAATGACGCCTACTCAAACGTCTTGCTACGAGCGATGTTCCGCGTAAAGTCGTTAAAATATAGAGATTTCATCGACCTAAAGAAAACCTCGAGCCAAAGTAACATGCAAATAACCAACTGAACATAAATAATTTATTTAACGTTTCATGTCTTCCCACAAGAAAATTTAAAGTAGAAGATTCTAGAATACCTTTCAAAAATCTTATTTACCAGTCGGGATTAAACAACAACATTTTACCAAGGGAATACTTAAGTAGGCCGCCATCAGGCATATTTACAAAAACAGCAACCTTCTCAAACGATTTCAGTATTATGTACATCAGCTTCTCAGCAACATTTTTATCTTCATTGGAGTTTTGTATCACTTTTCTAGTTCAATACATTTTCAAAATGAACATGGCAAACGACAGCACAGCGAATAAAAAGCGAAATCCGTCGTTAACAAAAAATAATGTTGAAAATGCTCGAAAAACTGAACGCCAATTCTACAAATGTTTAAGCAACGTTCGCATTCGTATGTCAGTCGCCACCTGTAAAATTGGATGCAAATTTTATTAAGGCTTTTTAACAGATTGCGTCTGAGATGCGAATGCGAATGTTGCTTAAAAAATAGAACAATTGGCTCTCTGACCACTGATCCTCTTTCGAATTTAGAACGTCAGTATTATAGTTGAACCATAGAGATCACAGACCATCTATGTCAAAAAAAAAGTGTGTGTGTCAACTCCGACGCACGACTGGAGTTTACTCCTTAAAAACTATTATTGTGTAGATTATGTAAAAAGAGGGTAAAATCTTAAATAAGCTGAGTATACTTCGTATACACACACATACATAATCTCGAAGTGAAAGTAACGCAAGGTAAGTTATCCATACGGAACGTGGAACGTAACGCCTCACTTTTAGTTAACGTTTGATTTTACTACTCATAAAATTTTCATACCGTGGGCTAACTATGAAAATCTTTTTTTAAGAATTAAACTCCAAAAAAACATTAATCTACGAGTACTTGGAAAAGGCTTAGCTGATAGCCACGCACGTACATATTTTGTTAAAACCATTTTAAATCCACGTCGCCTTACCTCAAATTTTAGGTAGCCACAAACTTCGGCGCTTTCAAAGAGCGAAAGGTAATTATAAAAATACTTTTAGTAAAAGCCAGACTCGACGGCGGATAAATTCATACCGATAAGACGAAAACTTTAAATCGTTTGTCATGAAGACATTTCAAATTGTGGCGAAAGTACGCTTAATTCTTCTCTAGAGTATTTCGAGACGAATCGTTAGGACAGCGACCTTTGCTGCATCTATTGTTTTATTAATGGAATTAAATTAAAAGATATAATTTTATTGTTGTTCTTAAATGCTGCCGATTCCATTTTCATTGAGTTTTGAATGATCAATGATCGCAGAAAGATAGTGATTTTATTTTTAGCTGCAGGACTATGTAGGTGTACTAATGCAATTTGAAAAACTATTTCAGTCGTAAACTCTACCAAATATTAAATGAAGATGTCTCGAATAGAACCACTTTTATTTACGAACAGTATATTCAATGGTTTTAACAAGGAGAGGGCACTTTATTAAAATCATCGCTCACTTGACAGCATATCTTTCAACTGTGTCTTTTACATTCAGGCCCCATCCAGGTGCCCATAATTAAGTTACTAACATATGTTCCGGACATATGTTAGTAACTTAATTATGGGCACCTTGCATATCCTTTCAGTTCAAAGGAATGAGACCAAAAAAGCAACACAATGCTTGCGAGTGATTTTTTATAATACAATTAGGTAATTTTGTTTATTTGTTTGCGTGGCTAAATAATAACAGCAGCACCGGTCGACCATCGAGGTTAAGCGACGCTTGCCAAGGTCGGTACGTAGATGGGTGATCATACATTACATACTAAGACTCCGCCGTGTCTCAGAAGCACGTTAAACCATTGTGCCTGGCTTTAATTTAAAGATATAGTTAGAAGCCAGAACTTCTGAGTCTTTTCATTGTCCATGTAAAATACTGATTCTTAGCTGAATCCGGTTAGACTGGAGCCATAGATTGGTTGTTTGCTGTTTTAACTGATCCTAATACGATAATATTTCTCTGATAGAAATCTACACTATCAATCAAACCTTAAAATGCCAGTTTGCTGGGTAACAGTCCTCACGAACGAAGCCACAGAAAATACTAGTATATTTTACATCTGTTATTTTCGACAAAACCACGAACTCTTGTTGACTGAAAGTTTGATTCGGGTCGAATGTTGACCTAACTGTTAAGTTGTCAAGTAAGCGACAGCCTACACCAACAATGGTTGAACAACCACGACAGGTTGCGGAAATAAGATTAGATGGAAGAATGATTCGCTCTTTTGTATTGTAACACTTCCTTGTTTGTTCTCCGTGCGATATTAGTTTCACGAAGCTTTGATCTGTATTACCATTATTTACCAAGTTGAAGATAATACAAATACAATAAGCGGCTAAGAAGGTATTGTCAAGAGGATCTCCTGGGCTCCAGGTCTCTGGCAGACAAGGTGGATCTTTAGAAGCGTCTGGCATAAAGTAAAAGAGAATTTGAATTAGGAATATGAAAATATGTTTTGTTTTTAATATGGGACTCCGGTACCAACGCTGTTTGATGGCTGATGCCAATTATATTATGAAGTTTAAATCTTAAATATAGTATTATTTATCTTAATAATATTAAGTAGCACCAGCGTGAGTCCGCTAGTGTTACAGTGTGTAGATTCGTGGATTGAAAATTATTGTGTTTTGCGTAACATTGGTTAGAGACAGCAGTTGGCGCTTACGTCATGATCATCGTCATCTCTGCCGAAAGACATCCACTACTGGAACACCTGTGACTAACAATAAATACATATGAATCTGAATCTGAGAGTATTTATATTCTACAAGCTTCTGCCCGCGTCTCTGCTCGCGTGAAAGTCGCAACATAATCGTCCCAAGGAAACATCCTCCCGGGTTAAAAAGTATCCCTTTTCTAGGTCATAGTCTAAGTTTAATCCCAATCCTTTCAGTCGTTGAAACTTGAAAAGATAACTAACCAGACAGACAGAGGGACAGAAAGAGTTACTTTCGCTTTTATAATATTTTGTATTAAGACTGTTGATTTTCAAAGAGGAATTGTAAATAAAAACTTTACTCTTCGATATTTTCAATAGTCACTGAAAGCTAGAAACGAAAAACTAGAAGTACTAAAGTATTCAATCAAAGTAAGGCAAGAACGGGAAACAACTAGAATAAAAATCACAACTTCTGAAAACTTTTGGAAGGATAGTAATGATGAATGAATAATGCCCTTCCCGAGAAAAAACGATGAAGTTTCATGAAAAGGGAATACTAAAATAACCCTTTTCATTTTATTACTGAAGACGCTTTTTACTTCTTCTTTTGAAATCGATAACTTATTATATTTTGACCGACCAGTAACGCTTTTAAATGATCTTCTCTTTTTGAAAGATAAACAAAACAAAAACAAATATTGTAATCGGTCGATTCATTTTCGAGTTTTTTCGAGACAAACAATCGTCTGAGTATGCGCGGCGATTGATTTAAAAAAATATAAACATACGTATTTATTTAAACTTAATGTACAAAAGTGGTACAAGGGCGGACTTAATGCATGAAGGCATTCTCTACCAGTGCCAATGTACAACCTTTGGGTTAAAAATGTTAAGTTACTAGCAAAATTTTAGGCAAAGTGAAGTACTCCATGTTACAAAATTAATTTAGCTGATATTCTTTAACCACTTGAAAGCTGTATGAAAAAACATCAAGCCTAACATTATATATTTCCCAGACCAGTAAAGGAGATACATTCAGAACTGTTGATAATACTCCTAGCCACTTCAATTTCACACCTGTCTGGCATTAATCAAAATGTATTACATACCCGTCTATAACATTAGATAGATAACCCATTTACATATATATGGTATTTAGATACAGAATTAACATTGAGTAGATTACACATAAGATTCCCATGTATGAATCATTCTAATTCTCATGTGCCAATCGATTGTCGAACATCGTCTGATATAAAGTACCCAAATGGTGGAAAGTGCCTTCTTGTCACAGACACGACGTGCATCTGCCCATTTGTTCTGTTCCTGTGCTTAGTATTCTTGTGGTTTTCTGTTTTTTAAATAATACTAACATAATTTTAGTATCTACAACTATCAAGTTCAAGATAGACCGTGGAGTTTTTTGCGTGTTCGTCGAGATAGAGATTTACGCCTTGGAATGTGCAACTAGCGTCACTTTTTTGGACTGACCGAACTTGACAATTCAAAAGTGCCTGTGAATTGTATATTTTAAATAAGAGCCTATGCACACGGCGTATTTTATACGCGCCGACGACGCGCGGTTTACGAACGCACGCTCACGGCGCTGTAAATTACCTAAAAGTAGATTGTCGCATTTGTATCGAAACAAACGCGCGAACAACGCGAAACAAACGCGCGCGAGAAGCGCGTTCAAAGCTGTATCTCGGTTGTTTATCGGAGAAACAGCAGCAGCAATACAAACGCGCGACTGCAGCGCGTCTGTTTCACCGTATAAGCGCTTTTGTGTGGATACAAATGCGCCACTACATTTTTGTACGTGTGCAAAGATTTACTGTCTGCGTCTGATTTGCGGTTGAAGCGCGTTAGTGCGCGTCATCTGCGCGTCGTCGGCGCGTTAAAAAAGCTGTGTGCAAAAGCCCTAAATGCTTTAAGTTTGATACGAGTCTTCTCTGTGATAAATAATTAATGCTTTTTATTTTCTTTTGTAAGGTTTTATTTACGACTATATTAATTCAAAACAACAGTGAGTAAATAAAGCATCACTTTATTTTAAACTCTTTAAAGGCTTAGCAACGTAATTGTAACCTGTTGATAAAACTTATTTAAAGTTGGCACAATTGAGTGATTCAGTGTAAATCTGCTACAGCCCACCAACAGGAAGACAAATTGATAAGAAACCTCTCGATGTAAAGTCTCACTAAAAGTTTGTTAATTAATTACTTTCACCTCGCCCACCTTTAACTAATAAACGTTGTTTTGGATTTGCGATGTGATGAATGACTTAAGTATAAATTAAACCAATTAGAGAATTTCCGAAACCTCTTGAAGTTGTCAAAGTGTTCGAATTAATTAATAAATCTTGAAATCTGATTAAGGAACGTTTGCCGGCGATGCTTAAGGCACGACATTGATAAACAAACCTTTTATTAATTCGTAACCTTCAGCGCCGCTACTTATCTTGTTGACGCAATTTCGTGTCGTAATTAACAATAAATTATTATTTTAGCAGCATTTTCAATTTTGTACGAAGCACACATTTACTAAAAATTTAAATTTTAGACCCCATAATTATGCTCTAGACAATAAAAAATGAGCAATAGTAACGAGATTTCAGTAACTGAGTTCATTATATTGGGAAAAAGGCCTTTTCCTAAGTATTTTATTTCCAAGGTTCAAGGGTCACTGAACCCGAGGTACTTATTCCTCGTTTAAAGCTCAGTGTTCTCAGTGAAGGAAAAGTTGCCAAAATCTGCTGTAGTGTTGGCGAAGCGGCTTTTGTGCTTACCGTCGCAAGAGCCTACGTTTCCCGCATTATGAGAAATATTTGGAAGCTATAAATCTGTGAGTTAAGACTGGCTTTTAGTTTCAATCAAGAGATCGTATTCACGACACAAATATTGTTGGTAGCAAAGTTATTGCAGAATTTAAAGATATCCAAACAAAAAGTTTCGTTTTCACCTGAGGGGCAATCCTCGAATTTTAAGGAGCGTTTGCATTCGTATAGCAGTCGCAAACTAACTGACAAAAAATTTCAAATTCAAGTTGCAATATCATCTCACTCCAGGGTTGCGGAATTTGTTTGAAAGAGTCACCGCGGCCCTGGAACGCGAAGGGCTTTAGGAGGAACACGGATGGTTTTAGTCAGTAAGAGTTTGACACGCCCTTCCGCTCCACCCAGAGCGGAAGAAGTCATTTGATGATATCCCATCATAAAAAAAAATATATCATCTCACTGACATTCAATTTCAAAATGAAATAAGTTGCCAATTCTACTAATTTCGTCGCAGTCGCAATCTGTCAAAAATGAATGGAAATTGAGGATTTTCTGGTAGATTGCGACTGACATGCGAATGTGAACGCTACTTTAAAATTTGTAGAATTGGCACTCTCATCTTATTTTGAAATAAATTCTGAGATGATATTGCAACTTGAATTTGAACGCTTTTTAAGTGCGAGAATTGGCGTTTTGAAAACACACAAACCAACCTGTTCCTAAAACAAATACTTAATCCATAAACACAACATAATATTAAAAACGTAACCCACACAAATGGAAACACAAGTAAATCCATCGCCGGAGCCCACCTCATCATCAGCGAACAAAACGCAAATCTAAGTAACGACGCACGCTGTACGAGTAATCGTCATGACGTGTATTTAAATTAGGGTTGTAACGAAACTTCGTCCCCGCGTCAGTAAGTGCGGAACTTCCGAATGTTATCACGCAACGAGCGTTGGGTGGCTCGCTGTCCGATCACCACCAGGCCCGGGTCGATGGCGCGTTGTGTTTCACGCGTGCCTCAAAGAGATGTCAGCATAGAATACGAGGCCCGCTAGAGCCAGAGCCTGCCAGGGTTGCGGAATTTGTTCGAAAGAAACCCCTGGGCTTTAGAAGGAGCACGGATGGGTTTTAGTCAGTAAGAGTCTGACATGCCCTTCTGCTCCACCCAGAGCGGAAGAAGTCATTTGATGATTTCGCATCATCGAAAAAAAAAAAAAAACGAACACCATTTCCACCACCAACACCAATCACCTCAAATGTTGAAGATGTGTTGATAAAGCGTTAAACCTGTTTTTTTTTGTTTATTACTGTTTTTTTTTTTTATTCTCCCTCTTCCACCTCTTCCACCTCCGCCGCAGTATCCACATCTGCCTCCACCACGTCCCTAGTTTAAATAAGCATGCGTTACGCTCTGGGTAAACACATTTTTCCTAATAAACGTTATTCTGGCGGCGGCTTACGGGGCAATGTTTTGTAAAGCCAGCCCCGGCTAAATGGCCCATTGCGGCCCAAACGCGGATTTCTGCTGTATTAGCCTAATAGCATTCTACTTCTTCAATTCTCATTTATTGCCCGTTCTTAGCAATTAATTCGGTTTTCATTACGTTGTCAGCTTATATTAAAATAACGGGAACGTTAAGAGATCTTGTTCTGTCTAGGGTCCTTAAAATATCTTAATTTTGTGTAATTAAATTTGTATTACCCTCTATTTCTAAATATGTACTATGAACAAAACCAATCCTCTGAAATTTTAGAATAATGTACATATATGGTTTGCGTGAATTACTTTTTTCGGAAGATGCTTAAAATACCTTTAGAATTTAAGTATTTAGAATAAGAAATACCTGCATAAAATGAAAAAAATAACAGATCGCTCGACAATGGCAAAGAGCACGTGTTTAATTCGGTATGTGTTTAGGCACATATCTCCATACCAAGTAACAGAAAGACACATACAAATGGTAAGACTTACCTGAGCAGACTAAAACGAAAACCAGTACCATTTCGGAAACCGAAACACAAACAAGACCCATTCTCCAAATACCTGAAGTGAGTACATGTAATCGTTAACAAAAATTAACACTACGTTCGATGAACGTAATAAGTAGTACTCATATTATGAAGCATATGTAAATTTACATTGTGTACCGAAATCAATTGTAGAAGCCATCAAAGGGTAGTCCCGTTACAGGAGTAAACACCGCACGCTTACGTAAAGTGTATCCTCCTTGAGCGTGGTTTCTGTATTGTTCGACACAATAATGTCCCACAGTAAGATCAGAAGGTTGACTCAGAAATTATTTTTTTTATTTTTTATTTATCAATAAATAAATAAATCGGTCCTGTAATTTTTAAGTTTATTCGTTACATACAAAAATACAAATCTTTCCTCTTTATAATATTAGTATAGAAATGCTAGAGGATGACATGTGTTGAATGATATTTAAATACTTTCATTGTGTCTACAGCTAAGGAGGGGAATTCCCTGCGTATCATAGCATCCCTTACATTCTAGGTGAGATTGTGGTCTAACGCCTTTCAATAATAAAAATATTTTTGTTGTTAACGACTGAAATAGTTTGTAACTTGGCACAGTGGTAGAACATGACCTTGATTAAGATACTTGATGCCCTGGTAATACGTTCTCTTTGAATAATAATACCTACAGCTACGGTGCAAAACTCGCTACCGAAGTCTATGTTCCCCGAACCGGTTTTAATAGTTACAAAAGACAGAATCAATAGGTTGCTTCGAGGCAAGTGTGGTCCAGCGTCGACTCATCATGGCTTACCATCGGGTAAGATAGTGGTCAAATGCGAGACTATTAATAATAAATAAGATAGTGCCAGTAGCGAGTGCACTTCCACTCGCTGTAAGTGAAGAATGTCGATATGTGCGTGCGATTTCGCTCATTGTATGGAGCTGAACTTCTGTACTTATCTTGTAATAACACTTTACACAACTCGTTTAAATACATTTTGTGAGCAAACGTTACGGAAATAAGGGAAAAAGGAAGCGTGAGAATAAATGATTTATCGTAATGACGGTACAATTGCTCGCATGTACATTGTTGTATTGTGTTATTAAAGAAATGTTAAGCGAGTGTTATTTTTTAAAACCTGTGCTCACGCTTTGAAAATGTGTTGGTTTTGGTCTTATTATAATTTAACTGCAGCTAAAGTTGGCCGCAATATTGGTCTGGTTACGAAAACGGGAACATGGAACACTTTCTACTGTGTTTTTCCTTTTATCAATATTCCTGCGGCATTTATAATGCTGAAGTAATTCTATAGCTACTAACAAATTCGGGTGAGTTACACCGTTTATTAGTTAGTAATGGCTGGACCGAATAAGTATTAAAACTTCGAAAAAAAAAAAACGAAACAATAATAATAATAAGAAGATATTTTCTCATACATTTTGTATGGAACGGGTTAACACAACGTTTATTGATTCTGTGACGACTCAAAGTTCGTTGGGCCAGCGAGTTGTTTATAGTTGGCGATACTTTATGGGTAGTTTGGGACTGCCATGTGTACTGGATACAATTATTGAAATACGTAATTATAATTATATTACACCACATAATAAACACGTTTACCAATTGTCATGCGTGTGCATTATACAAATAAATTTAGGAAAGAAATATTACGTTTATAAACAATAAACGATATGCCTGGAAAGAATTTAGTCCTAGTTATTTTTCTTCGTTTATCATATTAATTTACACAACTAACAACATTTTTACGAAAATATACTAAACACTATTTACTATAAAACATAAATAACTTTAGAAAAAAAACAAACTCAGTACGTGTTTGTGATTAATTAGAGAAAAATCCTTATACGACACACTCACGTACTCAAAAGTACTCCACTCCGCCTCAACAACCTAAAAAAAACTTAACACGTAGCGAGAGCATTTCCTGCATTTTCCCTTCATCTTTCGCAGCTCCAATCTGATATAAAGGAGGGATACAAGTCACTAATTACACGATGACCGGCTCGCACTTGACCGTTTTTTTTTTTGCGAAGCGACAAGACGGCTAACAAGCAACTGCATCATTAGGCTCCCGTTCTTAATGAGCGCAGCCTGACCTGAGCACGACGGTTTATGACGTCACCATGTGCGACGTATCTGCTCTGTAAGGACTAATTTGTCGTTATGTTGGACACTTAAAACCCGAAGGGAGGATAAAGAGTTACATTCCTTTCGTTTTACAACGTTATGAATATTATCTACGGCGTAGCACTTCGTAGCGCGTAGACGCCACGCATTGCTACGGCGTAGCACCGCTATGTAAGCTACATATTTATGGATATTCGATTTTCTAACGTTATTACTTCATCCTTTTGTCTCATCTTTTGAACCAGACTTTAAGAAGTACCAGGTTGTAAACTCTGTGGTGTGTATTGGCATCCAAGTTCAGTACTCTATGTAAAATATTGATGAATCAATGCGTATAATTGTCTACTCGTATCAATATTTTACATAGAATACTGAACTTTGCTACCCGAATTAACACAATTTAAATCCATGAAAGATTTCAGATGAGTTTTTCAATAACCCAAGTACGTTCACCTTTAGGAACCTTACCAAATTAAATGTTTCTGCGAAAAAAGAACATGCGAAGAGAATAAGTAATACGAGGTGACCTCGTCGGTTCAAGATCCCTGACAAATGATTTTCTATGTGGCTGAAGTTAAAGGCGCCTCTCAAATATTTTTTATGTCAACTAGAGAAGGCTATTCAGTAATTAACACCTCATCACTTAATGTCGGAGCTTTTACACTGAGATATTGAGCGCTCGACATTTTTTGCTGTCAGAAAGAAACTGGTACTGAAAGGAACTGTGATCCTGTAGAGTGGATTAGATGACGTTCATAATTTATTATTTGTGAGAATGCCTTACATTTGACGTTTTTTTAAGGAATAGCAATACGCGTTTTTTTTAATATTTTTATTTAACGCAGCAATTTTTCAAAATTACTAATTATGTAGCTACCATGGCGGTCACATCACTGACAGCGATTATTCTATTAGACAACTTTATATTCAAAAGATGAATGAAGTTAAACAAAAAAGGGGTATTCAAGTCAGTGGTGTAGGTACTGCTCATTCACATTGCCACATTTTATATTTTATTTATAATAGCCTGTGATGTCCCACTACTGCGCAAAGGCCTCCCTCATATCCTTCCAGACACTCTTATTCTGCGCCGCTTTTAAACCATCCCTCGCGGTGCGCGTCCAGGTCATCCCGCCACAGCTTTCTGGGCCGGCCTCGGCGACACCGTCCATCCCTTGGTACCCATTGCGTCAAGATTTTTGCCCAGCGGTCATCATACATGCGACCAACGTGACCCGCCCAATCTAATTGCCACATACGTATACATAATACATGTATTTTAGCATATATTTAGCGACTAAACAAAGCAACATAAGATTGATCAGCCTAGAAGCTTAACACCTTATTAGGATCTTCCCTAATCTAGTCCCAAATACATTACCTTCGTCCGTCTTATGTCTCCCAAACTGACTATGTAACCGCCGCCATGTTGTGTCCCTCTGTAATTTTTGTCTGAAGGCCTACCTAACCTACTTAGTTAATTACATAACATCACGCCCATACTCCCCGCAGGGATAGACAGAAGTATACAGTTTTTCAAGACTACGTGGTACGTAAATCCGAAACAATGAGGAATAGCAATAACTACTCTAAAGTGTCTCAGGCCCGATTTGGATGAAACCTATAATTCGATTTTTTACGTAACCTAGGAGGCATATTTATTTATTTAAACTTAATGTACAATATTGATTCATGGGCGCACTTAATGCATTAAGGTATTCTCTACCAGACTATTGATTTTTTACAAATAAAAATACTTGAAGCATTCGCCTTGTTCATTCATTCAAGCACTTTTTCTCCAGTTACGTATATTTAAGTCCATGTAACTATTAAGAAATTTACAAACATTCAACAACATTTTTTCCAACCTGCATAATGAACCTCAATGCTCAGACGATGCGTTTGAAACCGCTAGCCCAACAAGACAGCCTAATTAGTTTAGGAAATTACAATAACAAATTAGCCCAAAAACACTAGCGTCTTAACAAAAAACATTTTAGTATTCCGAAATATTCGCAGCTGTGAGGGATTACACAGCTTCATGCAAAGTCGGTTATTAATTAACATCATTTGGGGCACATTATGAAAGTTTGACACGGCCAGGAACGGATGCTCGTATTAAAAAACTTTTTCTCGGCTTAAAACATGCAACACCGTTGAATTATTCATGATTTGGCTCGTGTGCGAAAGGCCAAATTGGAAGAATAAAAATATACTTGACAGCATTCAGGCGTTGCGGCCATTTTAATGAGATATTTGTGAACCGCTTTTCCAGCTTAGCTATTGATAGGATTTGTAATTAAGAAGTTTTTTCGGGGTCATTGCTCTTTCAGGATTTCCAAACTATTTATCTACTTTTAGTCAACATTGAATGTGACCAAGTTACTGTTTTCACAAAATAACGAATTGCAGCTATAATTTTAACTAGCTGTCGCTTCTGTTAAATACGTGTTTCCTCCTTTACAAAGTAGTCTGTATCATGTATTGTCAAGTAGTATTGCCTATGTGATAATGTATAGTAGTAGAGATGTAATCATAAGCTCAATAAAAACGGTAAAATTTCATCTATAATTCGTTAAGTAGTGTTTGCGATAAAGTAACAAACATCCTTAAGTATATCTATTCATCCAAACATACACCTATCCTCACAAACTTATGCGTTCAGTAATAATAGTTGTAAGATAGGAAAATTGCAATATTTTTCCCATGGCTTCAGCCCCATGGTATATTATTCCGCAGGAACTGCGCTCATTTTTCAGAATTCTAGGCTATTCCGTGACCCTGTTGCTGTCGATCAGTACAGGATTTTGTAAAGATTAATCGAAACCCCTAATTACAAATCAAGAAACCATTACTAATCACGGTGTTTCATAAAATACGTTTTAATTCTCGGAAATGAAAAACCGATTTTTGTTAAATTATTTTTCGAAAATGTTCTTCCCTAACTTTTTAGACCCCGGTATCTTGCGACGCATATTTAGTTGTTATGTACGCATGGTGAGTGTCATCAAATCTGTGACTAAACTGAAGTAAATGCCACCAACTGTTACAAACTTCTTGAGAACTCATTTGTTCGGAACTTTTCAATCGTTTCTTGTGGTCGAATTTTTAGAAGAGTGTGACTTTCTTTTGAACTTTTTTACTTTATGTATATCAACTACCCAACATCTCGCTTAAATATAATCACGAACTTCAAAAACACTCTGTATACTATGTACTACTTTAGACTTGTATTTGTGACACCACGTGTAATAGAACTAAGCGAATAAACTGCCCTCAATGGCCGCCAATTCTCCCGAAGCATGTTTCCCCGCCTACGACATCCATCAGACATCTCGACTCGCTTGTGATAATAGTTGTAATGATCAGCTCTCTACAAGGACATTAACGCCTCGACCATAGAGGGTCATGAAACAAGCGTTCTTTTAATCAGCCCTAAGACACGACATCCATGACAGTTTTAGGGTCCCGAATGTCCGTATGGAACAGTCAGTCTGTCACATTTTTGAAATAAATGGTTTTAAAATTATTTAAGAAAATATACGGAACAGAAGGACGTGAAACCCAGAAGACGTCTGTGTTTTACTGGTGGTAAAATAATATAACTATACATTATGATTATAATCACGCGAGCCCGATTCACACTTGGCGGTTTTTTTTGTATCTAGATCGAACTAAAATAAAGACTTTTCAGAAATAAATAATTCGATATTATGCATTTATAGACGGCTACGATTTTTTTCTGCAAGAAACACAAAAAATCGCTTACAAAAATTACTTAAAAAGCGTAGTTGCTTTCTTTGGTCATCATTAAAACGCGTCAGTCAGTTACCGGCCTAAACAGCAAAAAGTAAAACACAGAGCCCAAATTAGTTCCTTTCTATTTATATAACATAACCTTTAAACAGAACTTAAAACCTCTATTGTGAAACCTAAACGATGACAAAGTTAGTACCTACCTAAAATTAATCTCAACTTACGTTCATTTAAATGTTTTATGTTGTTTTAGTAAAGTAGAATAGAACGGTGTTTGTGTTATATGTTTGAGTGGGTCATCCGAGTCTAGGGTCACACATGTAAAGTGTACTTACCCGGTTAATTGGGACATCACTATGCTTCACGTTATTAAGTGCCCAAGGCGTTTGCCAACCTTTGCGGCCCCATGACAACACACTAATTCGACTATAAGTGTATAACGTACTTAGTACAGTGATGGCTTTGTGTTCCGTCGGTAGTTAGCTTTGACGTGAACATTACTCATTATTATTGTTATATATGTGTACGTCGTAAACGCTCGCCGTATTTACTTCTCTATCCGTGTTTTTCCGGACTTGTAACACGATTTCTAAGCTGTTATCAAAGAAATACAAACGTAAGAAACATGTATACCTACTTTTGTTTTATGAATTCAAATTATTTCAAATACGGAAACTTAAAATACGGAGTTGGAGTAGTATAACCTACATTTCCTTGCATAATATCGAGACGTAACTGAAAAGACACTGCGTCTAGTTCTTCATAAAAACTGAAGAATTCTTCATTGTAAAGACTACTTAGTTCTAACGAAAAATCCAATATTGTACACACGCCAGTGCCGAGTTAAGAGCAGGTTTTATATTTCACAAGGCTCGACCCCCGCTGAAACTACCACTCCGGTGGGGGTCGACTCGAAAAATTTATGAAGTAAGTAGACATTTTTTTCCCCAAAATCATGTTATAATGAAAGACAAATGTCCATAATCTTGATAAACTATGTGCTCGGGCAACAGCTAAATTGAATTACAAATTTCGGCCGGAGGTGGGTGAGATATTATGCAAATTGCTGAGTCTTGCCGACTACAAACATGACATTACGGGACTGTGAAGCAATGTTTACTGTGCCAACGAACTAACGGCTATAAGAATCAGCATTTAGGCAGTTTTGTGTTATCTGCACGGATGTTTAGGGTAAAGGGAACTACTCTATTAAATAACTGTAGAGGGCTATGACACGCACGCAGTTTCGACTTCTTACCGCATCTGACTGCTGAACAGAAACGTCAATCTTGTAAAGGAGAGAAACTATTTAATCGTAGACTGCCCGGAAAACTCGGATTATACAGTTGTAAAAATTTCAACGGCATCCCATGAAGAGCACAAAATTTTCAGTCCGACAAATACATTTGTAAACAGGCATAAAACACCAAAGTAAAAATGAAAGGTTACCCCGCCGTCCAGTATACACGTAGCGTGTTCTTTGTAATTTAATAAGACTTGAAGTATAAATTAATAGGACACAATTATTAACCAACGCTACACACTGTAGCTCACAATAAATCATTTTAATGAAACGAGTAAAATTTTGTTCTTTTTCGTAATATTTTCAGAAAATTCTTCTAATAAATATTAGGATCAGCGACGAAATATTACGTCCATAATCACTCGGCGCTAGTATAATATCTTTAGGTTGAATAACTAATGATGGGTGCATTTATCTTAGAGGGCCGCGGCCTGGCCGGGTCACTGGGAAACGATGGGCGTTCTTCAAATCGCCACAGATTAACTAGGCCCCAGAGGAGACGGGAAATTCCTTAAATAAATTCTGAAGATTTCTTTTGTGAAAGTAGATTGATTATGCCAAGCTTACGGAATAATAATTAATTAGCAGAATGTTATTTCGTTAGTCCAATTACTTTCCTCATTGCTAATCGTTTATTCAGGTCGAGACAGAAATGTAGGCAGGATTTACTGAACTCATAATTCGGATATCCCATAAATAAATTCGAATAACATTATTGTAGATATATCAACCACTAATTAATGTGGGTTTAGTTGCGATGTATATATTTGTAAACTAACGCACCGCAATTGGAATACATGGTTGAATTAAAATGGGAAATTCTGTGAGTTTCTCACCGCATGCAGTTTCGTGTATCGATCACCGAGCGCGACCACTTTGTTAATACTTTAACACGTAATTACAGACACAGGATCCATTCATTATTAACACTCATTATTCGGTGATACTTGATTAAGTGTATACAAAAAAAAATTGTTGGATGGGTAAGAATTTTAGAAATGGTTTATTTGATCAAACTTTAACGAGTACTTCATTTTTGACGTTTGTACAGTCTTTATTTTGGCGGCGGTCGAGCAAGCAGATGAGCTTTAAGAAAATCATAAAAATAGAAAAGCGTGTTACTGCTGGCAAATTGAATTGCTCATCTGAAAAAAGCGCAAAGAGCGAGCCTAGTTGCCAAAACCAGTAATATTATGAATACCGATAGAATACGGGTCTAATATTAAAAAGGTTCATATTATAATGAGATCTTTAAAATAATATAGAATGGTAAGTAGCCTACTTTAATTATAATTTGTGTCCAAAATCCGTGTCCAAATGCATGCTAAACCGTAATTGACGTTAACGAAAGTCGTAAAAAAATATGGAATTATTTCGTTTAAAGACCACTCAGATAGGCGAAAAGAACCTTTAAAAAGAACCGACCTTCCAACTTGACAATAAAAAACGCTTAAAAAAATCACGACCTAATTCAAGTCGAATAAAAACATTTCGAGTTCAGTAAACCACTAAGCCTATAAACGTCCTGTAAATTCGTTATATGAAGTCCAACTATAATAATGGCTAGAATTATGGGCAATATTGAAGGCGATTAATTTGACAGGAGGCTGCCTCTCGACCGTTTTGACCAATAAATTGAGGTTAAACCCCATTGATCTAGCGAATCCCCGGCCATTCACTACGCTTTAGATCCACCCTGTCCGTATGTCTTAGAGCAATCAGACCTTGAATGTGAATTTGTAAAGCAAGGATATATGCATTACGGTAACTTGTATGATATTGGTTAGTAGTTTAAGCTATAGCTATACAATTTATGCTGTATATAGCTATTCAAAGCTTACAAACAGATAAGTTTCATGCACTAATTCGTCTTACGATATGTCGCATTTACAACAAAAATTAAATTCAAAATATTTTAAGTCACATACATATCATGCTCCAAGGGGTCCCGCACCTGATCCCTCCTAATCTATCCTGCGTATCAACTTCGAAACTCCTGGCTGGAACTAAGATATTCCTTATGGAAAAACACACAACCCCACCTGGGACTCGTAGACTTCACGCTTAGTAGTCACGGTTTGCGACCACTACACCATCGAGGCAGTTTAATATTAACTTCATCACTAACACAGACATAAACGCCAAAACGTGTCTTTCCAGAGTTCTAATAAGTTCAGTACGCTCTGCCCTCCTTTATTCTATAAATGTGGAGTTCATACATCTCCCATGTTATCAGATATGAATGTCGAAACGTCGCTCTTATCAGCCACAGAGTAATGCATGGCATTTGTCTTACCACTCGTCCCTGTGGTATTATTCTCTCTATATCAACTTCATTAGAAAATATATTAACTTAGATGTTACTTACTAGTTTCAAATTAAAGGAAAGTTCGTTGTGGCTTCTTGGAAAAGTTATAGCATATCCTGCCGTGCAACTTTTCCCGTTCCCGTAGGAATGTCCCGCTGCCGTATAGCCTATGGCATTCCTCATGAATGTGGCTTTCACACATTTTTTTTTCAAATCCTACTGGCAGTTCCAGAGATTAGCGCGTTCAAACAAACAAACTCACTCACACTCAGCTTTATTATATTAGTATACTAGTGGCCCGCCCCGGCTTCGCCCGGATGTATACATATATATTTTTTTTGCATGTAACCTTCTCCTGACAATAATAAACACAACAAAAAAAGAATTAACGCAATTGGTTTAGCCGTTCACGCGTGATGCCGTGACCAAGGGAAATAGGGATTCATTTTTATATATATATAGATATACATAGACTTATACTATTAGTATAGATGGATGTTCAAATAGGTAACGATATGTTTGCTCCAAATACCTGATTTTGTGTAAAATTGCTTTCGGTCTGCTACACATGTAGTTCACATGGAGTTACATAACTTTTTTCATTATCAACATAGATTACTTTGTATCGTGATTGTAAAAATACTGAAGTAGAACGAGGCTGCTTTATTGGCAGTATGAACAGCTTTTTCACAAATATTTTTGAAGTTTGTTGGGTGATAGAACAGTAGTGCGATTCTGTAAACATGTAGTGAAGGCTTGGGTTAAGTGAGCTGTCAATCCATCTCATCAAGATGGAATGACAGCTCACTTTATGATCACTTCACCTAAGCCTTCACTTCGCCATGTTTACAGAATCGACCGGTAGTAGTGCTATTCTGTAACAATCTCACCGTGATAACTTAGGTTAAGTAGAAGAATAATAATTGAGTTGTCAAACCATACAATCAAGGTGAAATGACAGTAATTCATGTATTTCAAGTTTGCACGACCTAAGTTTCCACTTGAAATGTTTACAGAAGCACATGTAAGTTATTGAAAGGTCATGATTAACAAAAACAGTAACAACCCACATTGAAACCAAAGTTAACCTAATCTCACCAGTAAAACTAATTAATGTTTCGTTAACTACCTAAATTAGGTCATAAAATGACTGTAATTATAACATTCCATTTATAGATACTATAACACTTAATCAGACTTTAAAGTAGGTCCATAACACTTATATTACAACGCTAATTGCTATAAAAGACCGCATAGACATGAAGCATTAAATATCGTGCATAATTATGCGCATTTACAACATTAACCCGGCCATTACCAGTCTCCTTGTGTCACCTTCAAATATGTCCTCAAGATCAATATAATGTGTTAATGTGAACAGCAGTTAGGCTGCGGTCACACAGATTGCATGCGGTTGCAACTATATGACCACAACCCTGACCTTTATCTTAAGGAAGTGGCCGCGACGGAAATTCGCCGCGGCGAGTGTGAAGTTATTTCGTTTTTGTCGTCCAGCGCCTCCACAGCTTTAGGCTAGACCCACCAAATTGTCCCTTCCGATGTTATGAGCTGACTGTGTAATTTGGTTGAGTATTTCCTCATGGCAAAATAATCCAGAAAGTATTCTTCCAAACTCCAAATAAAAATCGACCGTAAGATCCCTTATCTCCTTCATATGCCAATCGATCATATCTGAAAATCACAATCGCTTTCATACACGAGACAGACTTCGTTTCAAGTAAATTCGTATTCAATGTGCACTCAGCCAGGGCCGTCTTTACCAGGGGGTGCAAGGGGTGCGGTGCACCCGGGCGCGGAGCGTCCGGGGGCGCCTGTCGAGTGCTGAATTATTGGATATTCATATTTCGTTGAACTTACCGCCATTGCACAATTTTATATACTTGTTACTTACGACAAATGCGCAAGCAAAACAAAAATAGTCATCAACAATAATATTTTTTTTTACTTTTATTACGCTTTTGGCGCTTGTCATACCGCATTACTACACTACACAAATAACAATTTTATTTAATATACACGCGCGTGGCAAAATCTCTAATCCAAAGAGAGTATATGTACGTTTGACACGTTGCCGCTTTGTCGCCCGCACTTGACGCAAAATGATTTCTAAGTCAATAGAGTGTAAGTTCATTTGAAAAGGGCGCGCGGCGCGACACCTGTGCGTCTCACATAGGCGAGTAATTGCGCCCTTTGACATTGCCGCCGGGTCGCCCGCACTTGAAGCAAAATAATCTCTAAGTAAATAAAGTGTAAGTTCAGTCAATTTATGTTGCGTCCTTCCTTTGACATAGCCGTCCGGGCGCTCGCACTTAAAGAGAAATGAACTCTAAATCACTACAATTAGGTGTAAGTTCATTTGAATTTACACCGCGGAGCGCGGCGCCTATGTAAGTGTCGGTCAGTGATTGATCTGATTTCTTCTTTTAAGTAATTGAATTCGTTAGCTCATTTCATTTGCGACAACCGGTGAATTAGCACGGAAGGTTTTAGAGAAAAAATATAACGACTCGAGTACGGGAGTACCTAATTAGCAGGCAATAGATTTGTTATTGTGTCTGGCTTGAATTTGTGCCGCTGGGGCTCAAGTGAATAAAGGTAAGTCAATTTTATTTTTTAAGTGTTATTGTTAGGTACATTACAATCATTTTCATCACATCATCATTTGTTTATCAGAGAGAGTCATGACTGTTTTGTTTATTTGTTCATAATTGCAAAAATACAAATTCGTAATGTTAGTGATTGATAAAAAACTACTTACTTTATTTAGAACGAGCTTATGCCCGCGATCTCGTCCACGCATATCACGTTTCTTCCCGTTCCAGTTAGAATTTTGGGAAATGCTCTCTTAGTGCTCTCCTAAACCTCCTAAACTCTTGAAAGAATCACCATATTTCAGCTTTCAACGACTGGTGGTTTATAAAAAGATCCATTTCATTTCATCATTTTACAGGTTGAATTTATGAAATATTCTTTCATAGCACAGACACGTCAGAAGATAGACATTTACATTATGATTTTTACCCAGCTTATTAACCCAACGAATACCAATCTTCCATAAAAACTGGAACCCCCAAATTGTCTATTAAGGGTAATGGTGAAAGACTGGCATTTATAATAATTTACTTTGTCCAGTATTCGTACCAAGTTATGTGGAATATATGGCTCTCACATGAAAACTTTAACAGCCCGGTTCAAGGAATTAGGTTTTTCATACAAACTTCTCCCCCCCTTTTCAACCCCTTAAGGGATGAATTAAAAAAAATCCTTTCTTATCCGACGCCTACACCATAAAATTAATATTCCTCAAAATTTCACGTTTCTGCGATCACCGGTTTAGGCTGTGCATTGATCAGACAATCGGAGATAAGGCTTTTATATATATAGATAAAGAAAGAAAAATTAAATACTAAATTGAAATTTGATTTTATTGTAGATGACCGAATTAGGGGATAAAAAGAAACCATCGGGTGCTCAAAATAGAAAAAGGAAACTGGAGAAAGAAGAAAAAATTAAAAAGCTAACTTCTCCGATTGACTCTTTCTTTCGACCTGGTAAGTTCAGTCAGTTGGTACCATAAATAAAACATCTGAAGTGGCATAAATTAGTGACAGAAGTCGCTGGTGTATCCTGCCTGGGTTCGATCCCTAAGTTCCTACCTACTTATTATTATTACACTTCTTATTTTTTGTATAAGTTACCTGTAACTATATACGTAATGAGTCTTAAATAAAGTAGGTTTTTATGATTATGACAATATCTAATTAATTGTTTTTGCGGATTGCGCACCGGATGCGCAATGGTTAGTAACAAACACTCGCTCTTGTGCCAAAGGTCTCGGGTTCGAATCCCGGCCGGTGCAATATTTATTTAAATACATACCTTCTCAGACCTTGTGTTAATTTTTTGTATTGTGTGATATATCCAACACGCGTTCTAATCGTGGAGATTATAGCAATAAATAACCCCATAGTTTTGGATGCTCATATCTAACAGTGGACTGGTGGCTTGTGTGTTTGTGATTTCTTTTTGGGGATTATGAATTATGTTTTTTCATGAAATAGCCGCAGGCGAGATCTGCCAATCGCAACTAAAGTATTTTAATTTCTTACTGTTTGCGCATAGAGCGTGCGTAAGCGCCTCGGCAATTCCACACTGAGCGCGCTCGCCTGGACTAACGGATTAAACTATGCCCGATTGCTCGCCTTAACTTTAAGGCGCTGTTTTAATGTCCTAAAATATTATTGCGTGGCCCTGTTACCACACTTGGTTACAGAAATTGTTGACTGTCTTATGTTTTTTTAGGTACATCTTCGTCAACATCCACCCGACAGTTAGAAGAGACAGTCAACTTGGAAGAGAAAACTTCTACGAGTATAAAATTTCACAAGTTCCAGCTCATACCAGTACCAGTACCTCGCCTGGCTCGCTTACTCCAAGTGAACCAATTGTTAACCAACCAGCAACAGAACCAGATGTACGATTTCGTGAAAATGTCGCGAATGATCCTGCTCTCTAACAGAACGTGGACCGATTCAGATAAAAAAAACCGACTATCCTTCAGATAGTAACATGAGGTCGTTTTCAGATACATATTACTTACAGTAAAAAGTTACAAAACAACGAAATTATTCATCGAGTTTGGCTTGTATATTCCACATCTACTGATTCTGTATTTTGTTTTCACTGTAAGCTTTTCAATAATAATGTCACTGCATTTAATGCCCCCACTGGTTACAAAGACTGGGGGCATTTGTCGAGAAATATAGAACGACATGAAAAAAGTTCAGGGCACATATGTTCTTTAAAAAAATATTTGGATCTAAAAAATGACTTATTGAAAGGGCAAACAGTAGACTCGGTAAATCAAACTGAAATAGACCGCGAAAAAAAGAGGTGGACAGCAGTTTTGGAAAGGATAATCGAAATTGTAAAATTTTTGGCAGGTCAAAATTTAGCCTTTAGGGGCACAACCGAGAAGTTGTATGACCCAAATAATGGTAATTTTTTAAAGTTGGTGGAGAGTATATCTAATTTTGATAGTACACTATCAGAACACATTGCTCGAATTCAAAGAGCTCAGCATCGCATGCCACATTATCTTGATCATAACATTCAAAATGAACTGATTAGTATAATTGCTGAAAAAATAAAAACGACTATAATTAGTCTTCTGAAGCAATGTAAATACTACTCTGTAATTCTAGATTGCACACCTGATATTTCACACCAAGAACAACTAACTGTTATTGTGAGGTTTATTTATTTAAATCCATCGACAAAACGCGCTGAGGTACGAGAACATTTTTTAGGTTTTTTACCTGTAACTGACACTACCGGACAAGGGTTGGCGACATATTTGTTAGATTTCTTAAAATCATGCGATATTGAATTAGATGATTTGCGAGGCCAAGGATATGATAATGGGGCCAATATGAGGGGGAAAAATATAGGCCTCCAAAAAAAAATATTGGACATGAATCCTCGTGCTTTTTACGTACCGTGTGCTGCTCACTCCCTAAATTTAGTAGTAAATGACGGCGCTAAAAGCTCATTGGAAATTACAAACTTTTTCTGTATTGTCCAAGAAATCTATGTATTTTTTTCAGCATCCACATCACGCTGGGATGTAATTATGAAACAGATACCTACTTTGACATTAAAACCTCTTTCAAATACGCGTTGGGAAAGTAGATTTGATGCTCTTAGAGCACTCCGTTTTAACATGGATAAAATTTACGATGCATTATACTATATTTTTACAAATAACAAGTATGACAGCGACACAAAAAACATAGCGAGTTCATTAATAGCCAAGTTAAAGTCTTATAGATTTATATGTTCAGTAGTTATATGGTACAATATTTTACTAAAGATTAATATTGTAAGCAAAAATTTGCAAAAATCGGACGTAATTATTTCAGAAGCTACCAAAATGATTAATTTGGTTAAAAAAGATTTGGAGAAATACCGCACCGATAGTGCGTTTGAGCAGTTGTTATCTGATGCGAAATTAATTGCTGAAGAATTAGAATGCGAAACAGAATTTAATGAAACTGCTCGTCCACGTCCCCGAAAAAGACATTTTGATTATGAAGCTGCAGATGAGCCCATTTTAGACCCAACCAACAAATTTAAAGTATGTTTTTATTTTTTTCTACTGGACACTGCTATCTCGAAATTAAATGAGAGATTCGATTTGCTGACGGAACACAATTCAGTTTTTTCACTCTTCCAAAACATTGAATGCTGGAATAAATTAGAGATGCACGAAAAAAAACTTTCAGTGTTGTCGGCTCCAAGAAAAACTAACATTTAAAAATAGATTTGATATTGATGGGGAAGATTTATATAATGAATTAGAATTGTTGCCAATAGTTTTTCCCAATGCATCAACAAGTACTCCCACTGATATTTTAAACTATATTATATTCTAATAATTTAATTTCCTCATTTCCCAATACCTCAACAGCTTTGCGTATATATTTAACACTGCCTGTTACAGTAGCAGAAGGTGAAAGATCCTTTTCAAAATTAAAATTAATAAAAAATTATCTTCGTTCAACCATGACCCAAGACAGACTGACAAACTTAGCCATTATAAGTATAGAATCCAAAATTGATTTAAAAAAAAATGATTTAATTAAAATCTTTGCCAACTCAAAAGCAAGAAAAATTGAGTTTGTTTAATGTTCTTGTTTGTTGTTTGTTTGTTGTACATGCAATAAATAAATAAATTATCAAAATTACGTGTATTGTGTTTTCTTGGTTGACTAGCCTCCCCATACCCCCCTTTGGCCCTTTCATACTGCAGTGTGTCGTCGGTCGCGTGCCACGCTGCAGTGTAAAAAAAAAAAACGGGGGCGCAAGCTGAGTCCTGCACCCCGGCGTAGAATAGACTTAAGACGGCCCTGCACTCAGCCCTATACCTACTGTTTCGAAGATGGACGTCCATGTAGACATGTTCTCATTGTACTTTCAAAGTCAAAATCATATTCGTGGTTGTTAAGATAGTGCACGCGATATCGTGCTGACAAACGCTGTGTATCGCTAATCGATCGCTATGTTTTACATACATATGATGTATGTATTTGATATTGACATTGCTTTGAGATCGGAATATTAATATCAAGATAAACTAATATTCGATACTGTTCTGTTCAAGGAATTTCACAAAGTAGTGGTTTCAGTTATTTGGGGACATGTTAGATGATAAATTATATCAAGGGACATTGAAATCTCGAAACTGAGTGATACTGGGACTTAGCAATTTAGAAAACAACATAGACAAAGAAATATTGTACATTGTATTACTATAGTAGGCGCCAGATAATCGTGGAATATCGGTCATTGACCCACCTACATTTATTGACATTGTTAATTTGAAAAACGGAATTAATGACACAAAACTGTCCCGAATCTCTCGTGATCCTTAACATTTTCTAATAATGAAAAACGATTCATATTTAATTGTTCAGGTACCTATGAGCAGTTATTAGGGAAAGGTCAATATACTTTATTCCACATTTATCTGGCGCCTACTATAGTGACCTGGTGACCTGACGTACAGGTTTTGTAAAAAACTTAGTTTAGGCACCAGTCTTCCACAAATGATTTATAAAATAGTGTCTGTAGACTATTTAACTACTTTCTCTGTTATTTGTGGTAAGAAATAAATAAATTATTATTATTAGTATCTTTTTTTTATAAACGTTTTCTAAAAATTAAACCTAGCTAGATCGATTTATCGCCCTCGAAACCCCCTGCATACTAAATTTCATGAAAATCGTTGGAGCCGTTTCCGGAATTCAGATTATATATATATACATATATACAAGAATTGCTCGTTTAAAGATATTAGATAAAAAAATCTGATATATCAGCAAAAATATTTAAAATACTGAATTATAACTTACAAAAAATACACTTGAAAAAACAAATTAAACTAAAAATATACAAAAATAAGGCGTCGATAAATTCTTCCACTTCGCTGTCAACAATATGATCAAAAGACTGGTGGTATTTCCATGTTGGTCTAAACTGAATAAACTTTTTACGGGACCAAATGGCAAAGAAAACACATAAATCGGATCAGAGTAATCGGTGTACATAAATTTAAAAAAAACCCACCGAATTGAGAACCTCCTCCTATTTTGGAAGTCGGTTAAAAGTAGTTAATGCCAGGTTTGTCGCGAAACGAAAAGTAGATCCGGTCACAATGTACCAATGAACAAACTAATTCCGGGGTCACAGAAACCGCTAGGATTACACTGACGTGCAAGGAAACTGGGGAAACAAAGTTAACGTGCCAGCAACTGAGCAAATTAAGTTTGCTAACGCGTATGACTTCATCGGTTTAAGTTTTATTTTCTTTGAATATCGAAGTCATTCGATTCTTAGAAGAATGAATTTTGACTATAAATATATGTACCTCCACCCGTATTTTATAAGGAAGGAAAACAAAGTGTTCTCAGCCAGTTAAATGAGAAACGAGCTCGATGTCGTAACTGTATACTTTTCGTATACAACAGAAGAAATTGAGTAGAAGAAATTATATGAAAATGAGCTCATATTATTGACCACGGTAGATTTCGATTAATTCTTGCAAAGGAATATCGATGAGGACGAAAAATTAAACCGAACATTACTCTGATGTATATGTCGCAGGGAAATGAGGATATCAGGGATTTCGAAATCCCTAGGGATATCACGAAATTCCAGTAGATGTCGAATATTCTTGCTTATTACGTCTTTTTACTAAAAGTATCTAGTGATATCACAAAATACTAATATAAAGTCAGAGATATGTAATTTCACTAAACTAAATGTAGTGAAATAAAGAATACTGTTGATGAATAAAGCAATAAATAAAATTAAAAATTAACTGATGCATTTTTATTAGAAAATAAAGTTTTAATCAACTAAACAAAATTACAAATTAACTGGTGCATTTTTATAACATTAATGAATGTAATAAAAATGCACCAGTTAAATTGTTTGATTAAATTTGATTCAGATTGTCTTTTAAGAATCAAAACTTTTGACTGGCCAATAGTTATTATATCATATTTAGTTCCATAATAATATAAATGCCTATTACGTGATTTATTCAAAATTGGCGCCGATTTATATTCTTCAACTAATTTAATTATATTTTCGATCCTTTCTGCAGTCCGCAACGGTTTATCTCTCTCTTTTTCCTTCCGAAATTTTTGAATCTCCTGATCAAAGTCTTCTTTACAAACGAACTCTTTTTTCTGCTCCAAACGTGTTTACCTACTGGTGCTAGGTAGAACTTCTTCTTCACTCATTGTGAGGTCACTTGGTATACTAATAAATACAAAATAATCTACAAAACCGAATCTATATGAAACGGGCATGCGATGAGCGTGCGCACGTGCTACCTGCAGCGTAATATCCCTAGGGATTTCGTGAAATCCCTGATATTTTCATTTCCCTGCGACGTATTCATAAGTAAGATTGAAAACTTTGTAGTTGGAAAACATTCAGTCGAATTGTGAACCTCCTCCTTTTTTTGAAGTCGGTTAAAAAATGTTCTCCCGTACATCGATTTATACATCACTGTCAATTTTTCAACCGTTAATGTAAGTTTGAAATCACAAATAAGAATATTTTTAAATGTGATACAACTAAAAATAAGTGAGAGTGAGATTTTGCTTCTTGCCAATTCATGATTCTAAATCAACAAAAAGTACCCGGTTTTGATTTATTTGCGAGTATCAAAATAAGTCGCAAATTAGCCCGATTTTCTTATTCGTTGAATTTGTTACGCCCAAAGGTCCAACGTTCCATTTTCTCAGAAAGGCTTGAAATTAAAATCAAATAAATATACCTAATTTTAATTTAAAGCGTTTTCTGAGAAAACGGGTACCATTGACAGACTGACAGACGGACAACAAATTGATCCTACAAGGCTTCCGTTTTTTTCTTTTGGGGTACGGATCTCGAAAATAATAGAAGTACACACTTTAAAGCATTATTAAGTGAAGAGCGACCACATACTAATATTATCTATTAATCCTCACAAACACATCAGAGCCTCAAGTGCATTTAACTAGAAATCCAAGTCACAGTAACCAGTGTATTAATTAACCACTTGATCCTTGTAATTTCGCCGCAATCATTCATGCATAAGTGGCGCATGAGTTCAGCATCAAATAACATTTAGCAATTAGGGAATTACTGATAAACTGAATAATAAGGACGGGATTCAACCCAACCGTGCTCTGTGTCGCGCCTCAAGAAAAGATATAAGTGGTCGCGCTAATCACACTATAGGTAAATAATCCATTTTAAAACAAGAACAAAATAAGGATCTCCTAATTAACCAGCGGGCTTATTACGAAACATACAACCGATCGCCATACCTTCCATTTTGTCAATTCAGTAATAGATATCCATTATAGGTACCTACTGCCAAATTGACAAAATGTTTCCGCGTCGACCAGACGATTTTTTAAACAGATGAAACCAGGCAACAGCAAATTCATTAGATTGTGATTAAAGGTGTTCGGAAATTAGTACCTATTTCCGAAGATTTCCTGCTAATGCACGATAATGCCCGCTGCCACACCGCTGCACTGCAGTGACTAGACAGAAGAAGTCGGGGTTCCTTCACTAGACTGGCCAGCTCTCAGTCCTGACTTGAATCCGATTGAACATAAATGGGACGAGTTGAAAAGGCGGGTACGAGGAAGATGTCCAGCTCCAGCGTCGATAGAAGACCTGAAAACTATTTTAGTCGAGGAGTGGCAGGAAATCCCACAGGATTCCATCAGCAAACTCATTCGGTCAATGAAAAACCGTTTATAGGCTGTCATTAGGGGGGGGGGGGTAATACAAAATATTGAAGAGTAAATAATATAAATTGTAAATTAAAAAAGAACCATATTACTTCCTATTCAATTAGACGTCCACAACTTCGACCTATTGCAATAATTAATCGAAAATGATATACCACAATACATAGTCTATCTATCTATCTATTGGGGTATGGTTTCCGCACTTAGTCCTGATGTTGGACCATTGTGCGTGGGCCATGGCGGCCGTCATTCCAACCAGCCGACCTCCCTCCAGAAGCAGATCAGTCCTCCTAAAGAGTTCAGGGTGTCTGTGAGTGAATTTGGTGTTCCTATCGTTTGTCTACGTATATCGGCGACGCCTGTGCACTCAAGGAGCACGTGCGACACCGTTTCCTCCTCCTCCATGCATGCTCTGCACAGAGGACTGTCTGTTATACCTAGTGTGTGGAAATGCTTATTCAGTGAGCAGTGTCCGGTGATGGTCCCCGCCACCATTCGCAGGCTGCTCCTATCCAGTCGCAGAAGGCGCTTGGTAAGTTTATTGTTTAGGAGTGGTATAGCCTCCTTGGACTGCCTGCAGCCTGGTGCCGAGGTCCACCAGCGTTCTGCTTGTGTGTGGGTATGTTCTCGTAGCCACGTGCGTAGCTGGGTGAAAGGGAGTGGCACTATGGGTTCGGGTCCAACAGCCATCGTACCAGACCCCCTCCTGGCCAGTTCATCGGCCGCGTCATTTCCTAGTGATCCGCTGTGACCTTTTATCCACTGCAGCGTTATGGTGTTGCGGTTTGTCACCGTGACGCGTTCTAGTGCATTGTGGCATTCTTGTATTTGTTTCGAGGTGGTGTAGTTTCTATTTAGGGATTGGAGAACTGAGGCGCTGTCGGAGAGTATACGAATATGAGTGTCCGTGACTCCCCTGGCTTCTATGGCATGGATCGCTAGGATAATGCCCATGCATTCCGCCTGGTAAACGGTGTTGAGCTTTCCTAGTGGTCTGGATATTCTAATGTTGAGGTCGCTGGAGTAAACTCCAACTCCGGTTCCGGTACTTGTCTTTTATCCATCAGTGTAGATTCTCAGCTCTTTAGGACCTGAGTGGTCATCCAATTCTTGTGTTAGCACTATGTTATAGTGCTTTTGGAAATGGTGCATCTTTTGAGCTTTGTCATTGGGTGATGACATCATGGGTTGTCGTTTTACGGCATCTTCCATGATGCGTGTATGTTTGATTCTAGAGTCTTTACCTAAAGTGCCAGCTGTGCTGAGCCTGAAGGCCGCTAGGGCCGCTTCCTCCTGCACTATAAGGTGCAGTGGTGGCAGTCCCAGCATAGCCTGCAGGGCCGCAGTGGGTGCCGTTCTCATACTGCCAGTGATTGCCACACAGGCAAGCCGTTGCAGCTTCTCAAGGTCTTTCTGTGCTGTGCTCAAGTCGGTCCTGGGCCACCAGACTAAGGCACCATACGTGATTATCGGTCTGATAACTGTGGTGTATAACCAGTGGGTTGTATTGGGGCTAATACCCCAGTTCCTACCTAGCATGCGTTTGCATTGCCACATGCATATACTGGCTTTTGTGGTGGTGTGTTCAGTGTGCTTCGCCCAATTCAACTGCTTGTCCAGATATATACCCAGGTATTTGGTTTCAGTCGAAAGGCTGAGGGTGGTTCCGAAGAACCGTGGTAATTCTAGTGTTGGTAACTTCCTCTTCTTGGTGAAGAGGACTAGTTCGGTTTTGGCAGGGTTCACTGCTAGCTGATATTCTTTGCACCAGTCCTCTACTATTTTCAAGGCTTGGCGCATGAGGTTGCATATCGTGTTTTCGTGTTTTCCGTTTATTATTATGGTTACTAAATACATAGTTCATTGCATACAAATTGTAAAAAAATGTTTTGAGCAACGCGTGATGAAGTGATTCCAGTTTATTGCTCGCGATTGTAGTATCGAAAGATCAAAGGATTACAGAATAAAAGTTTCTCATATTTTGTGAGCGTATACTTTTATTTTTTTACCTAGAACTAAGCTGAACGAATAAAATTTAAAAGCGTCCGGGGCCCACAATGGCCATACAACATAGAGGTAAGTATAAAAACATGTAAAGGCGAACTGAAAACGTTATGTAAATATAATGAAAAAGTCGACCAGTTCGTCGGTATACGCTGTTAACATTGAAGGTAAGCATATAAAGAGTCAATATCGGCAGCCCACGAATAAATGGTACATAATGAAAATATATTACATGGTCTGCCCTCGTAAACGGGCGACGGACTTGAATGTTATTCAAATAAACATTACCCAGATCGAACGTCGTCACGGAGTTCCAGAAATCGTAAATTTTATAACTGTGCTCATGCGAACATTTGCATATATGTATGTACATAGGTAGGTATGACCCCGCTTTGGTATACGCGAAATCAATGAGTTATATAAAAATCAATGGCGCGTTCTATAACGGCGTTTAGAGTGATTTAAATGCTCTTTTTTATGTTGCAATATTTTTCGTCGTTTTCGAGCATTTGGTTTTGTTTCTTTGTTCCTTCCATAGACTATACACCCCTCTTAAATGAAGCAAATTACCTCTATCCATTGTAATCTTTGAGACCAGTCACCGGCTTGAATGAATATGCAAACGCTGAGTTTACCCAAGACTATCTACGGAATAAATTAATAAATGGAAACTTGACTGGTTACAGATCATTCAATATTGCGCTGACTTATTCTAAATACCTTCCGAGACTGGAGACAAGTGACGTTCTGACGTTAGCGTCGCGAAGGCGATTGTCAAACGTCAAAAATTATAGGATTGACAAACGCTGTCAAAATTTCACGTGACCATTCCCTTATAATAATTATTACTTATTTATTTACTTTGACAACATGGGTCCATTGGTCTAATATTTTGGCATTTCGAAAATCGCATTCGCGGATAGAATGGCATTTCCATCAATCCAATACCTCCAAATAACTACGCCACTTTATTTTTGATTGTCTCATTCATAAATTAAAAGTCTACTTACATATAATAAGCGGTTTTACAACGATCAGAACTTATTTTCTTTCGTTTAATAAAGGGAAGATAGATTCAAAGGTATTACGAACATATTTTCGAGAAAAAGCCAACATAATTTAAGCGAGAAACTCTCGATTTAAAAAAAAAAAAGCTTTCTTTTCTCTAAATATTTTTATGAAAGCTAATGAACCAAACATGACAAACTACGTTTCTTACAAATGTTCATGTCGCTTCTTTGCTTCAATAACCTGATTAGTCCGACAATTAATATTCTTTTGACACTTTTTGGAAAAATTAAATCGGTCACGGCGGTTTCAATTATCAAATAAAAAAAATTAACCGCCGGACTTATCAAGTTTTTGAAACAAAGAGGCGATGTGGTTACTAGGGTAAAGTTCCGGTTCCATAAAAAACTTCAGCCTCGTTTAAAGGCCCTTTTAAAGTAAGGTAAAGGGAATGTAACATGAATGTATCTTTAAACAAATGTTCAAATTAAGATAAACCACGATCAAAACCTAATCTTAGCAAACTCCTACTCAGATTATGCATCATGATTGGGTTTTTCATTACTTGATAGGTTTCCTACAGACAAGCACTAAAGCAAATTTGGTCGCGGGCCCGGCAACGAGCGAATGATTGATCGTGAGTAGAGAGCCTGCGGTGATCCATCAGGCGGTCGCCCAGTCCGCCCGATTAACGCTGTAACCGCATCACATTTAACTAATTTATCGACGAAGCAAGGAAATAAAATTAAATAGGAATGCATTATTTTGATAAACTCAAGTATATTTTTTTGGAAAAGTAGGTCTTAACTTCTACCATTTTTTTTCTGCCACCACGGTTGTTTCGTATGGGTATAGATCAGAATTTATATGTAATAAAATTACATATAAGTTTTTTTCTAAGCGATTTAAAGCTACGTATCTCAATATTGAAATATTTTCAGGCATAAATTAAAATAGTTGGGAGTGACGTTATTTATTGCGACAAGAAAGTTCAGATAATATAGACGTAACTCTTGTAAAGTGGGTAGGTCTCGGTACTTAAGAAATTGCTCCATTATTTTTAAAAGATTCAATTTATTCGTAGCCGTTTACAGTTACGAGCACCTGATTTTGATATTCAAAATGATAAAGGTCGAGAGTTATGTACTTACACAGTCATTACGTAGACTTATTCGTTTATTCTTATCGCAGACATTATTATGACTCCCTCAGAAGTCACAAACGCAAACAGGTCATTCTCAATAACTTATTGAGTTTTTATTCAAAGTTTTAATACAGGTTCAAGTACGGTCCAACGATTTTATAATTTGATGCATATTTCTTCTGATGTACAAGGATGAATGATAATGAAGTGATCAGCCGGGGTGCGCGGATAGCTGACGTTCTGATGATGGCTATTATGAGAATTCGGCGAATTCGAGGCCTCACCCCTTTATGAGACGTGACCTGATGCCCAAGCAGCGCGTGAGCCGCATAACTCGACCCCAGACATTTATACTTACGCAGAAAAATGAGAGGTTCATCCCGTTTTTAAAACTAAGCCTATATTTAACACACGTAACACGTAGTTAGGTACAACTGGGAGAGTTTGCACTAGTCCAGTAGCCAGCCAACGAGGCTATGCTAAAATAGTTGGGAGGCCGACATCACAGAGTGGTGTTGAGGGGCAAGGTGCCCGATTAGTTAGTCAACATCCCAGGCCTCGGCAAAAGGAAAACTTGGTCCGCGCTGGCGGGGAATTCAAGGGTTAATAAATAGCGTTTCCGTGACGCCAAATATTTATTCACGTGTACATTTAAATAGACGTAAACCGTGATTGATCGCTGGGAGGGTTCGTTTTAGTAGCGTATGGCTGACGAGTAAATGGCTAGATCGTGTAGTACGGTTGGCTGTAGTTGATACATCCCGCTCGATGGATGACCGATCACACGGCGCTTCGGAATACCCCGGTTCTCGCTCAGTGCGTAAAGCTCGGTATCTGGAGTGATGCTAGTAGTCAGCGTTTATACGACGAACATATCAAAGGCATTTGGAAATCTACCTACACAAGAAAGATAGATAGGGTGGGCTTAAACCTTGAACTTTAACACTTCTGAAAACAGTTTGGCACTTCGTGGGTATAATTCGCGCCAACGCTTTTCTTTCGTTCAAATTTTATATTTCTGTATTTTTATAAAATTGCTTTTCATTTCAAATATTTTCTTGGTTATTCGTTTGAGAGAAAGCGAAAAGTGTAGAATAATCCGTGTTTTATTTCTAAAGAAACACAGGATGTTTCACCCAGCTCTGGGAAATGTGCGTGCCAAATATCCACTAAATAAATATCTATTGATGGGCTGACAAAAACTTACGGAGCATTTACTTAATAAATAAAATTACTCATTCACTAGCAAAAACGCACAGTCTAAACTTGGGTCTAGAAGAATGAAATTTTGCCAAAGACTTAGCTATAAGGAAGGATTCTTGAAAAAGTGTCCCAAGGGATTGAAAGTTAGCCAATAGGTACATATTACTATATTTATATTTGCCACACACATAACGAGAACTACTCAAAGTCTTACTACACTATACATAAAGCTTGTTATTCAGGAAACGTCGGTGTACGCTACATAATTAGAAATTCGTTGACCTGTAAATTTCCGTTACCCGTTGTGGATTATTCTGTTTACGATATGAGCAGCTGTGCCTACATTTGTAATAATTTCGTCATTAATTTCTATCGCCCGGGTGACCAAAGTATAAATTGATTACTTTGTGCCACTTGCTGTGGTGGTTAAACATATTTTAAATATTCAGATGTTGCTATTGGTTCTTGTGTTTTCAGTGAAAATAATTACTGGGAAATTAGCTTTTGATTATTTAATTTGTTAGCGTAGGTTATTTACATTTAGCGACCCAGCTACCCTTTTAGGACTTAAATGTGACCGCTTATTTTGTATTTAGTAAATGATAACATTTTGAGCCAAGCAAATCTTAACCTTAGCACACAACAAGGAAGACTGCTTAAGTATTTACTCAGATAGCCTAAACCAGATTTTCTTCTCACATTGCCCTGAAAAACATTATGCCCTTAACGTTGGTAGAAAATAGCCCATAATTCAACTCCATAAAAGTTTTATTTTTGGTACAAACTGTGTAACCTTTAATAAACTTTTAAAGGGTTCCAAGGGTTTAATATTCCCGGTTTGACAGACAAGACGAAATCGAACCTTATTCCAAAATTAATGAGCCTTCAAAATAGAGAAAACGTTTTTGCTATAATAATACATTGTGTAATGTAGCTTGGGATACGTCAACATGTTATCGGATTAACAGCTGCCAATCCAAGCTTATCTCGTTGAGATAATACAGAAGTGGTGATGCCGCTTAAAACCACATCAACCGATAATTCTATGAATTACCAGTGTCAGTTACAAGACACGTGTGTGCGTAATAAGTTGTACTTTGATTACATAGTCGAGCTCCTTAAGCTGGGTGCTGACGGGTGTTACGGACCGTAATGTAACATTTGCAGCGAGCATATTATGTTACGCCGTGTCCTAAAATCCTTGTAAAACAAAACACTCACGCACGCATCATGTTCGTGCTCATTACCCCGTACTGAATGCACGAATGCTCGCTTTGTAACATGTTACATTACGCCCCGTAACACCGGTCAATACCCACCTTTAACCTTTTGCGTGTCTTAACAGATTTTTATCGTCCAATCCTGACCAAGCCCTTATGTGTAACTGTCCGACTTAAGACATTTGGAGCATTTTTTCTTATGTCGAACTGTGTAACTTAAGACACGCAAAAGGTTAAAGTTTTAAATTAAGCTATACACGATAACTGACAAAAGTTTTCACTATCTGGACAAGTCCACTCAAACAAACCGGACAAATCTTTGGTACTCCTTTCCTCAAAAGAACAACTCAGACATTAAACTAAATGGTGCTCATATGATTTGACCATTACTTGTTTACCGTTGTAGACTTTATAAGAGACTTTGACGTCTGAGTTTGTTTAGGTGTATCTGGAGATCTGGTGTTCACACAGTATTCAGCTAGGAAACAGCGGCCTCATGTAGTTTAAATTGTCGAACAGGACTATCATGTTACAAGAGTTATATTTATAACCAACTTGTAAAATAGTCCCTATTGACTATTTGCAGAAGGCCTGTGTTAGTGTAAGGGCAGTCTTAGCAAATTGCGATCTGTAGTTCCTGCTTACCCCAAAAAAAGGAGTGAATTTATGTATAAGAAAAACTACGCTTCCTCATTTTTTTTTTTGGCTGATGATTACAATACTAGTAGAACGTACGTACTTAAATGAAGTACTATCTATGCCTTATATTCTTTAGACAAAAAAAACACCAAAATATGGATTGGAATAATTACTCGTTTTAATAGAAAGTGTTTAAACGATGAAAATCATTGTATGGTATGCATATATATGACACTTGCATCATGTGAATACATACGCAGAAGTCCTAATTTTCAATTCTTTTTAGATGGTTTTGGTTGATTGGAGAGAAACTTTATCAAGAAAAAACATCACCCTTATAGCCAAAAAACAGATACCAACAACGATTCTTCCCAAATCTAGACACGTGGCAGCGTGTCCAGCCAAGTTCAAAGAAAAAGGAACTGGCGAAGCAGCAGCCAATTGTAATTAAAATAATACATTACACATGCATTATAGGTGTTATAGGATCTACCTACCGTATTCCGAATTATTAAGGAAATATAAGCTTGTTACCTTAGCATATAGACGTAAGTTTTTGGAGGCATCTGTTGCATTGTATTGTTCATAGCCATTTTGACTCAATTGACCTCGCGAGTTGTATGTTATGCTGTACCTCGAGCCGTTAACAAACGTAGTGTCCGTGCTGGTACCCTATTTGCTCTAAGTAGCTGTCGAACTAACTCTGGTTTGCGCTGCCCTATTCGCCGAATGGTAAACTCATATTAAAAACCTAACCCACTTCCAGATAACCTAGAAAGTTCAAATTTGGCATCCAACTAGGTAATTGTATACAAAGTAAAAATTGGAAAACCGGGAAATTTTAAGTTTGAAATTTTTCCAGTCAATCAATTTTGTTAGGTAATACTCGTATAATAATCAATAATTGAGCCTTAATTTATCTTATTTCAGGATTATCTACAAAACTTGGCAATCATGTAGATCTCAATTGTTTTGTCGCTGAAGTCGACAATCACGCATATTATTAACATTAAACTTGGCCCATTTCCACATTGATGGGATATATAATAATGTAATAATAATATCTTGGGACAACTCACACACGGTCATCCGATCCCAAACTAGGCAGAGCCTGTGCAACCAGACAACTGATAAACATACTTATATATTTCTAAATACATACATATTATAGACAAATTACATACAGACACAAAACAAATGATCATGTTCATCACACAAAGATTTGTCATACATACTAGCTACATTTACTTAACTATTAATTACGAGCATTCAATACTATTTCCAACTATCACTAGACCATTCTCACATAATATGTCACCAATACCTAGTATTCGTAACAGCACTTAATTTTATTCTAATATAGGTATCCAACAGTTAATTTCCCGTAAATCAGTCGTTTTCAAACGCTTCCATTATATATTTTTACACCCAATTTATTAGATTTCGATGCAAATGGACGACTACAGAGAGCGTGGGTTCCCGCGAACCTATATTGAACTCCGAATAAATTAAAAGGATACTTTTATGGAAATTTCCCTTTTTTATTGAAACCTTGGGGAAATTCCATCAGTTTGCGTTCATTTTGAATATGTGGCAAATAATTTGCAACCGTTTAAGAATATAAAAATATATGCTTTATTGAAATATTGTATCTTTGAAACTGTTTCAACACAATAGCAATCTTTTACAAACCAGCGCCCGTGCGAGACCAGCCCTAGCTAAATTGTAGAAATAAAGTTAAAATGAAATAAATATACTACAAACGTAGCTATTTGATTGATTATTTGATGGTTGATTGATATGATTAGTTGATAAATTATCTGAATTAAAGTGAAAAGCACATCGAAATTCATCAATAAATCAATTATTTTATTTTAATCCTTAAGACAATGCCATAATAACTAAAGTCGTGACTTACGATTTTCAACGTGTTTATGTGATGTTGTTTGTAAGTAAAATTGTTTATACCGTCTTTCTGATAATAACAATACATTGAATGACAGTCAATTGAATAAAATCCATTACCTCCCTTCTTCCTTACCGTTAAAATTATTCCTTTTGTAACCTTTCAGCTTACAAATTACAATTAAAGGTCATGGTTCTTATACGAACAAATAATAAATAAAACATTAAATTATTGTGACATTTGTATGAACATTGATAATTGTTTTATCGTGTCAGCTAGGAATAGAAAACTTAGCGTTTAACGAAGGAGTCATATATGCTAAGAGATTATATTAGAGGGATACAAAATTAATCCTATTAGAAGACAGGATACATATACGCCTACACGTGACATTTCTTACTAACAAGAATTAACGTTCGACCTATTCGGTTATTTAAAAAAATAACATTTCGCTGAAGAAATAACGATGAACTTCCTCGTAAAGTCGTGACTGAATTCGCATAAACACCAATTGTACGGAGCACTTAATAAATTCATAAAACTTCGGTCACGTACAACCATTATTCCCAATTATTACATTATGTAAAATCTGCTGGTCTAAATGAAGTCGTTTAACTAACAAACGTGTCGGGTAACGTAACTACAAACAATTACAGAGAGCCACGTCATAGCTTTCACTCTCCGACGGCGACGTCTAAACCCGTAATACATTACAATTTGTACAACTCGGCTCATACAGAACACTCCCGTCAAAGTTAAACCACACAACTTCGTACTAATGAATGAAGACTTTGCAAACTAATTTGCCACCACGCCGCAATGACAGCGCTCCTTAAAACTATTAATATTGTCGTACGTACCTCAGCGAACGTGTGAGTTCAGACCGTAGCGACATGCTTGCGTGCATTTTAATAATACTTACATCGTTTGTAAAAGGCACTTGTCTGTAGAAACCTCTTTAGTAAGTAACATGATTAAGAAGGATCTGGCTGACATGTTTCCAAGGCACATGTTTTCTTCACTTAATTTTACAATAATTCGGCCAGAATCTATCAAGTCGTTTATGGTAACACATCAAAAAGTTTCATCTACAATAAATTTGTAGTATCTACTAATAGATAAAGATATTACAAACTAACAAATTACAAAATTAATCGTTAGTCGAACATGCACAAGTATAAATTAATAAAGGCCGGAGGGTATGTCCCCTACGAATTATATCAGGTTGATCTCAAAGGGTAACTCGATTCGATGTAGATAGAGTCTGTCACGGAGCCTGGGTCACATAACTTCACACTAATGAATGACAACTTCACGTTTGTCGCCCCGCGATGGAGCTCTTTGCGACTAATGAAATTGCGCTTCCACGAATACTGAGGAAGCGAAGTGTATTACGCCATGACAGTTTTAGAGGAACGAAGAAACCTCGCGTGAGTTCATCGTTATGTTTGCACGGTCAATGCTTGCTAATTTTATGGAGAGTTCCTTTAGATGTGTAAAGTCAACCTTTCGTGTAATTTGTGTGCATTAGTGCAAAGGTATAGACCTTATTGAACGACAAAATTTAATTGCGATAGGTACATTTTTATTGCTTTACCAGACAAGTACTATGTGCTAAGAGAAAATAAGTCCTGCTAAAGCGAATAAATTCTCCTACAATATTTTCAATATCAAACAAGCAACCAGAAATAAACTCACAAAAAACCGCTTCAATCATAGGTATTAGCAATTAAAAGCAAGCCACACAAACCAGAAACTCAATCAGAAAAAATCTCACAAACATATTTTAATCCTCGGCAAAGAGTGAATGGGTCGGATTTTAAATGAAAAATAAGGATTAGACTGAAATTTGCATGCAGCACATCGATGGTAAATTATCGGGGTGTTTGGCAAACGGCCAGCCGACATTTACCAATGGTATTAAGGACACTGAATGTTCTGTTACCGAAGAGGAGGCGCGTGATCCTAATCTGAATTTTGTGAAACGATAATATAATCGAAAGGTCAGCACTGATAGCGGTTACAGTTCGTTCATTGGGGAATCGGAGATAAGGTGTTAGGAAAGGTGACAAAAGTCGAGAGATAGCTTCATTCTCGCCTCGACTGATCTCTGATTTGTTCTTACTTTGTTTGCGGTTTCCTTGGAAAAGGATTTTCTAAATGCTTTAATTAACAGAATTGTGATGTTCATCACACTGAACTTACCAATTGGATAAATCTACCATCCAACATAGATTTATTTCTATCACAGGAACAAACCATGCTTTCACCCAAACAGTTTTACCACGGTGTTAATTACCCCGGTAATTCATACAACATCTCAAGACAATACCAACAAGCCGTCCACTTTGCACGTCCTTACGTTTAAGGAGCGTAAAATTTATCTAGTTGAAATAATCGCGGCCAAACAGCCACGTCGGGCCACGTCGGCCCATTATGTCTGGCTCTTGGCCAAACATGGAGCGAGCGAACCACTGCCGACTATTAGTTATTGCGTTTATTTATTTAAAAATACTATTGCGCGGTGCGCTAGCAACAAAAAAGCATAGTAAAATACGGTTTGTGGAAGTTTCTGTTGTCAAATGCTCTTTTTTTCGGAGTTTATACAAATATAAACCAGTGTGTTAAAGTCCCCTGTAGGGCGCCCTAAGGGGCGGCCATTGACATATTGGGGGTCACTAATTCCGTGTTTTAAATCGTTAGATAATAAAATCCAGCCTACTGGTATTTGATTATAATCCTAATCCCGATTCCACAAGCGTATGTGTATCAATCAATAAAAGTAGAGTTTGGAGATTTTCACCGACCATGTAAACTTCTGCCCGTATTTAACAGAGCGCAACTTCAAGGCGCTGTTCACAATATCTTGTTCCGTATATTTTTAATGCAACGAGCAGACAATACGTCTGCTAAGTTTCCTCAAACAAAAGCTGTTCAAGAAATATTGGTTGAACTGTGCGGAAAAAACGTTTAAATTGTGTCTCGCCGACTTTATCTTTCTATAGAATAAAGATTTGCAAATCTTGGAATCAGAATGGTTCTTTATAGTACGAAAATAATAAAGATACACTCGAATTTTAAAATGAAAATGAGTGTTTATAAAGCGCTGAAAGGATAATTAAATGAGGATAAGTTATTATAATCTTGAAAATACCGCACTATTTAGAATATTGGAAAAAAGTAACCTACACTTTTCAGAATCATAATCCAGAGATTAATATGTTTAAAATAAAGATTACTGGTACTCAAATCCCAAGATCTTAAGACTTAATTGAACTCGGAATCTAATCCAATTAGGTCGAAAGCACTTATCAGCATTAATTGCATTTAACTGAATGATTTTGATTACGTTTGTACGCATCGCGTGCTTCTGTCGGCCATCAAAGAGGAATATTTGTGAAATGAATCGTTCGATTAATGGCCATTATTATTATTATTTAGAGTGTTTTGGATCAAACCTATAAATAATCTATTTTAATCTATCAGTTATGTGTTAGAAACTAGCGTCTGCCTGCGATTCGGCCCGCGTTTAAGTCGGATCGTAGCCTCGTTATAAATATGTAGCCATGTGCTTCTCCAAAATTGAAACCAATTTTAGTTTGGTATAGAGATATCCATATACCAAAATTCTTAAAAAATGGTTCAGGAGTTAAGGCGTGAAAACGTAACAAACAGACAGAGATAATTACTTTCGCGTTTTTAAGATTAGTATGGATGTGTCATAATAAGGTTATGCTTTCATTCTATAATTATTATTTTTGCTTTGAACTTGTCAAAGGCATATCCATTCATTTTTTATTCCCTCGGTGTTGTGCATGAAGCACGTCACCAATTCTCGCAGATGCCACCTAAGGCTTCCCACCATCTTCTCCTCGGTCTGTCGCAACCCCGACAATGTCAGGTCCCATCTGCTGCAGTGTCCCAAATGTCCCGAAACCTGCACCCTCGATGATCTGAAGCCACCTCTGAAACTGCTATAAACCACTTACACTATGTAAATGTACCATCGATACGAATAAACAGAAGAAAAAGGTTTAGAGTTTTAACGTCTGTCTTCTCTTTAATTCACTAATAATAACCTAAAGCCAACACCATAAACACATGGCAGGAATATTCAAATGATGCAGATGAATAGAAGAAATGCATTTTTGTAAAAAAAAAAACTTGCCAATAATGCAAAGTGTCGCTTCGTTGCCACTAGTACCATTAACAATTCCACGATGGAAGCACTGATGCCTTTTTTTAATCACTAGTTACATTTTTTTAAATTTGAAAATAATGTAACTAAAGCTGAATTTGCTATCACTAGTTTCACATTATTATTTTAGGCACTTGTGAATTTTTTAAAGGTTGGAAAGCACTAGAGGTAGAAACACTTGTGTCACCCTATCGCTAATAGAGCACTTTCCACCGGCGCACAAACGAAAAAAAACTAAGCGAATCATGTTCCCAGTACAAAGTTATAACTTAATTCAGTTATACGTTCAAGTACGTAGGTACACAAGTCATAGTGATGAAGCGGTCCCAATATTCCGAGCAGTTACCCAATACTCCCCGCGTTGGATCGGCGCCAGTAAGCGTTACTTATTCCTACAAATTCCGGATTAACTACGACTTGCCCGCCACCTGCCGTTAATTTACTCTTTTACTAACACGATATTACACCTACTTCGGTGGTGGAACGTAAATATTGAAGATGATTTATTTTGGAGAATAGTTGGTTTTTTTATGTTATTTTATAAAATCTTAAATATCCCAAACATCACTTTTTGCACGATTGTAAACTTGAAATACCCAAGGTCCTGTGTTGTCTTTGTCAATAAATAATTGTAATCATCATCTCTCCCTTATTGTGCCCTTTTGTGTCAGGTGCTGTTCAACAAAGCGTACAATTTTCGGATTTTCACCTGTCTTCTGTTGGTTTTATTGAATAGTCCCGTGGTGGAGGAAACTTTTATTGTGCTCTTTCTTTCGAAGAATTACTCAGTAGCAGATCTGAGTCGTGCCGGTTAGTGGCAATAGGCTCTCTCCCTGTAAATACTTGGGATTCGGACATGAGATAACTGGCGAAACATGGATGTCAATCCCTCTGGGGCAACCAGTGTTTTTTTTTTTGTAAATAAATCATTTCGTAATTTTGTTTCTTTTTGTTTTGAGTTGTTTTACCCTTTTGTTAGACCAATCGTCCTCAATAACCCTTTTCAGCGTACTTCAGGCCGCTGTGTGTTTAGGAAGACGATGCTGCCATTTTTAATGTAGACATTTAAACAATCCTGAGCTATGCCATCGGATGAATGTCATTTTTAAGGGTACTTCAAGAAAAAAATGGTTGTCTGTAAAGTCGGTTTACGGACGTTTAGTTTAACGTGACAACGTCATAACAAAACATTGATGAAATGATCGTAACGTTACAATGAGCGTAACGTTACAATGAGTCAACCTTTTTCGTGCGTGCAGCCGGCTTTCATCGATTTATTTGACGTTGTCACGTCAAAAAATAATTAGAATAGAATACTCTTTATAATGTGTTTTTGTGCATTGTATTAGTTCACTTTGTTCTTTTGTATCTGGTAGGTATATATACAGGGTGTCCCAAAACTCAACGTCAAGCCGAAACGGGGTGACAGGATTGATCATAACCATCACGAGAAAAATCTGAAAAAAAATCTATCCCATGCAGTTTGAAAATTATGGGCATTTTAAGAAAAACCTAGAAATTTGATCAAACTGTACCATTTTTCGGTTATTGTGGTTATTCTTTTTTATTTTTGTTCATTTGAACTTTGGAAACGTAATCCTAAATAACATTTCTAGAATCCCAATAAAAAATAATGACACAATTGCCTCAAGTTTCCGAGAATTGAGACTATTTGTTAAACTACGAATTTAAAATTTTCAAGATTCGTCGACTTTGACAGGCCCTCCTATAAAAAAAATGTACTAGAGTGCCTTGGCAAGTGGCATTAAAAGTTGGCGCATTTAATCAGAATTCTAAAATGGTACAATACTTGTTAGTTCCATACAATAGAAAAGAGTAAAAAAATTAAAACCTCAAGTAACCCGATTTTTGCTATCTCATTTTACTCAGTTAAAATGTTTTTAATTCACACAAGCTCTAGGTAGGTTCTTAATTTTAAGACAAAATGATGAGAGAGATGGATAATGGGTATGTTCGCCATGAGTGAGCGAGACAGATAGTGACGCCACTTTTACCAAAGTGAAAAAAAGTTAGTAAAATTAGTAAAATAATTAATACGAATACGAACGTGCGCAGTAGACGAATGAGCGAAACGTACTAACTGGTTGGTATCGGACTGGTAGCGTAGCCATTTGCTTGGCTGAAACTAGTGCGAATGAAACAGATAGATGCCATAGCATCTATCTGTTTCATTCGCACTCGTTTAAACGACGCATCTCCGTCTCAATGCGTGGCGTCACTATCTGTCTCGCTCACTCATGGCAAACATACCCATTATCCATCTCTCTCATCATTTTGCCTTAAAATTAAGAACCTACCTAGAGCTTGTGCGAATTAAAAACATTTTAACTGAGTAAAATCTGATAGCAAAAATCGGGTTACTTGAGGTTTTAATTTTTTTACTCTTTTCTATTGTATGGAACTAACAAGTATTGTACCATTTTAGAATTCTGATTAAATGCGCCAACTTTTAATGCTACTTGCCAAGGCACTCTAGTACATTTTTTTTATAGGAGGGCCTGTCAAAGTCGACGAATCTTGAAAATTTTAAATTCGTAGTTTAACAAATAGTCTCAATTCTCGGGAACTTGAGGCAATTGTGTCATTATTTTTTATTGGGATTCTAGAAATGTTATTTAGGATTACGTTTCTAAAGTTCAAATGAACAAAAATAAAAAATAATAACCACAATAACCGAAAAATGGTACAGTTTGATCAAATTTCTAGGTTTTTCTTAAAATGCCCATAATTTTCAAACTGCATGGGATAGATTTTTTTTCAGATTTTTCTCGTGATGGTTATGATCAATCCTGTCACCCCGTTTCGGCTTGACGTTGAGTTTTGGGACACCCTGTATATATATAAAAGAACCAAGTGAACCAATACAATACACAAAAAACAAATAATAAAAAGTATTCTATTATATATAACGCATTACTTTACTTGAACCTTTCATACTCTAGTAGGTATTAATAATTACGTAATTGTTTTAGAGTGTTTAGTGATAGTAAGGAACAGTTACTCGTTAAATAAGAATCTTGATGTTACGCAAGTAAGAATGTATTGGTTGAAGCCGATTGCTCAACTTCTCTCGAAACTATTTTCTCTGTTTACGCAGTAACACAGTGATATCAATTCGTACCACGCCTAAAACTCTATCATACCCTAAAGTTATTGCCCAATTTCATGAACTAGGGATATTTCGGGTAGTTTAATCTTGAGTAAAAATGGGTTCGAAGAAAAACCGTTTTGGGGAATAACGATCCATTCTCTAGGTTGAACTATATAGCTTGACGAAGACGTAATAAATTCAGTCGGTGTAGATTTTCACCAGTATCATTTCGTAACATTAGATTGTCTAAATCGTTTTTATCTTAAGCCACTAAATGATGATTTATTAACGTAGTAACAAAAATGTTTTTGTTGAGGTCGAAAATAATATAATATTGTGTTACGGAGATAATTACTTCAGCCGCTACCAAGTCTAATTAAGCCCCGAAGATAAATTATTTAGACAAAACAAGAATTCTGACGACACGGTCAGTGACGCAATACAAATTACATTTCAAGTTTTTGTAAAAGAATAATCTTTTTTCTTTTTGCGTATTTCCTGATTCAAATTTCATAAATCATTTAGCTAATCTAAGATTTAACCATGTCTTGTAGCATCTTTGTAACAGTTTAAAAATTCAAAAAATAAAAAATTTAAAAACCAAAGTCAGTTTTCATTATTTTCTATGCAAACTTGGGATTTGAAAACTATTCAAACTTATGCAAAATATAAACTAATTAATTCATTAATATGTATTTTAAAAAACTTTAACTGATTTCTTAATACTCTTAGAATATTAAAATAGAAAGTAAAAGATTTCAATTTCTTTACTACTCACTTGTTGAAAGTTGTAAGAAAATTTCAAACTTTTAGGTACTTATGAAAGTCTTTCATAATATCTAATTATGCGTGCTATATATTTTTAAAATTACAAACAAAGCACAGTTCGCACTGAAGTTATTTCAAAAAGTTTTTCATGGAAATGAAAATATATATTTTTTGAACATTAGGTACAAAAGTAAATCCTGTTGCTGCTCGTTTAACAATTATTTTCAAGTAGTATTAGTGATCTAAGCGGTCCGTGGATGGTCATTGATAATTAATTTCGTGACCCTACCATGTCACGGAAAACACTTTAAGACGTTGGTCCTGGCTATCATTCGTAAATCTTTGACAGTCGCCACGCATTTTTAGAAACCCGAAAGTCCGTCTACTAACCTTACCTTAAGTAGAAATCGTATCTGGGTTATACGATTTCTATTTTTCTATATGCTGTGAAGGTCAGAGGGCCTAGCACGAATGTTTTTGACGTATAGTAATGTAACGTAAAATTTGACTAAAATTATAATACCTTCTCGTTTCGCACATACCATACATAATACATAATATTTATTTGAAATGGATACTATATTCATAATTTAGTATGATAAAAATTGTGTATGTAGCATAAAGAAAAACCAAAATACTATGGAATTGTAGTTTTTTTGATATTCAAAATTCACTTGCGTTAACGATACTGGAACGTTACTATACGTCAAAACATTCGTGATAAGCAATCTCTCTGATAAGCAATCACTATATGTAAAATTCTGGTATTTAGCTGCGTCACGTTGGACTGGAAGCCAACGACAAGGGCTAACTGTCAATAGCACGATATCTAAATCTCAGATTATAGGCTGCTAAGACAGACCTAAGATAATTGAATGCTAAGATATTAGAGGTCTAATAGACCCTTGTCTAAGCTTAAGAAACAACATCCATACTTGTATTTGTGTATTGGGTCATCATCTATAACACACAACGCTATATTTATAGACGAAAAAGGTTCTAATAAAATGTGTGAGTGTACAATCACGTGCCTATCTACTAACTACGTACCTACTTACGCACATGGCCATTCATTTGTAATGTCAACCGACATTAGCGCATAAGTATGGCGTGTCCAGATGCTGCTGTGCCCTGCAGAGAAACAGCTTGGCTTCCCGCCAGCTGCCAGCCTGGTAGCTGGACAGTGGACATCCGCTACAAAATTACTGCCCAATATTTTTATTCGTTTATTGCGCTGAACATTTTGGCTCATCGGTTTTGTTCTGGTAATGTTGCTGTGCTGGTCTTGGCTAGTAGCCGCGCACCGCGGTTTCAATCCTTCCAGTTTTCCACTCTAAGGACCTGTTTCACGATGACCGAAAGGCCACTATACTTACTGCATAAATTAAAAAATGGAACAAAATGTATGAAATCATCTGCCAAGTAAGTTAACAAGAGCTTAATTACAGGTGATGCAAGAGTCCTTATGTGTGTTTCGAGATTATTTCACAGATTCAACATTGATCGACGTCGGTCGATTGGTGAGGCAGCTTCTTGTGAAGTAGGAACTGTCAATCGAAACTGAGTAATCCATCCCACCGTCAAGTTTTGAGTATAATATCACAACTTTGATCTCGACTTTACTGTTATGAAAATTTCTACACTTCCCTACTGCTGGATAAGAGTTTTTGTTAGCACTGGTTTCTGTTTAAGTAGGGAACATTTTGATAAAAGAAAATATAGGCAGGCTATATAAATGTACAATTTGATCACTAATAATGCGCAAGCACTTAATTTAAATCAATGAATGATGTACCTAATAACATCTAAATGCAGATAACTTGTAATTGTCATTGGACAGTCAACTGACCATTTCCATTTTGAAAGCAATATTCTATAACGAACAGTTAGTTCCATACTCTTGTGAATAAACTAGTTTTTGATTCGCTAATCATTGCACTGGTTATTCGAACGTTTGAGTGCGCAAAACTAAAACACCAGACGAGCAAAATTCAGGGCAAAAGCAATAGGTAGGTAACAAAACTAATCTGCTGCAATAGTGCAAAATTCGCGTCTGCCCGACTTTTCCTACTAGGTACAATAGACACATGAGTCAGGTGTACAGATAAAAAACAACTTTGTTCTACTACACTGACATTTAAGCAAATTCATATTTCCTTGCGTTACTACTTTATGGTAAACTAACTATGGTGTCTAACTCTAAAGTTAGACTCCTAAAAAACGGGGTAAAATCGACTAAAGCAAATATAATTAAGCAAATGAGACTACGCTTAAATCAGTCACACAAATTGTGAAATGCATGTAAGATGGCTGTACACTTGCCTGTTTGCTTGTTTGTACCTAGGTACCTACATTCAATTAGACTTCCACCAATTTGTTGGGACACGTTCGAACTCTCCGGACAGAACACACTGTCCAGCCAGCGCAACAAAACTTTTGTAGTGCAATGAAAGCCAAAAAAACGGTTCCCCCAAAAAGGCCGCTTACGAACTGATCTTCGGGAGTTTTGAGCCCTTTTGTTTGTTGTGGGAGAGGATGTGAATAGTTTGAATAGGTTAACTTTAGTTAAATGAATATAATATTTGCTGCTATATCTGCGGGTTAGTTGCGAGAGGTAGCACTGCTGCAGTGTTATTCTGTAAACGTCTCGCCATAAAACTTAGATGAAGTGAGCTGCAAATCTGCACCGAGCATCGTCACTGGTGAACTTCACCTATGTTTTCACCATGAAATACTAAGAGAATAGGCTGGCTGTACCTAACCTTATGCATGTAAATAAATAAATAACAAAACTTATCTATGTGTACGTGACCATGTCGATTCAAGACATCCCTTTTTTTTGACGTTCAAATGTTTCCATCGATATCAAGTTTAAAAATTAAACTAGAAAATATAAAATAGGTACGTGCTCGCAATAGCACTTAACACAATCTACGTGAAGTCTAATTAGACCGACTTTCGAATTCGAGAGGATAGAGAAGAGACATTGAACTTTTGGCTAGATAAAAAACTTAAGAAACAATATCAATACGAAAAGCGATAAAAACTCTGCGAAAATTAATAATTTGCGTGTAGCTTAACATAACCGTATCCAGTGGAGGTTGGATGGCCGCCAACTCGTTATGAAGCGAATTATCCACACGATCGGCTGCGAGCGGGACACGCGGCCATCCCGCACACGTGCTGCTTTCATTCCTAGCCCACTAAATATCATGGACATCTCAGAAACTCGAGTTAATTATCGCAATTAATGCCAGCATGAATATCCAATATCATCATTATTACGACGGCTTTGATATTAACCCTCATTAGCTGTGTTCTCTGCTGGCTTTAAGTGGACCAGTCCACCTTCGTTGCCTAGATATAATAGGTAACACATCTCCAATGCGTAAAGGGACCAATGGATAATATTAGAACACAAAAGGACGACATCTAAATGATAGATAGCGTACCTTTATATCCCTTACCACAACCCAACAAATCCTAAAACATTTCAAAATATTATAACCACTGTTACATCGATCAAAGTAACGTCCGTCAAAGCTCCCTGATCCATTCGGGACCCATAGTTTGTTTTAAATTAATGACGTTCATATCTCACGATCCCTAGGAATAGTCCTTACTATTTGTCACAAAGATTATCTACTTTTTCTGTTTCCGAGCCGTGATGTATGTTATATTCATCTCCCTTGTCTTCATTCCGAATATGACGTGCTACATAAAGTAAGGGCTATAAAAGTGTCGGTACGTCACCGCAGGTATGAAAAGATGAAAACAAAATTGATAAATTGGTGAAATACTTCAAAGTGTTTGCACACAGTCATTTATTTCCACAGCGGGAAGTTCCGATATTTTAAAACGTATCGCCGTCGCTGCCATCGGAAAATGAGCCGTATGGCATTGAGATTAAGGTGGCTTGAGAATAATTCCACTTAATCAGAGCATAGCGGGAGCTCGCGTGACGTCATGAAAAAATGTATTCCCGAATTATAGAGAGGTTAACGAGCTGTAGGTGTTCGTCGTTAAAGCTGCCATAAACTGTGCTAATGTGACGTGAGGTCACACCTCCGGGGACTCAGGTACGTGTGGAAAAGTGGAAACCTATTCGATATTGGAACATCGAGTTCACCGCTACTGAGGCATATTTTGCAGGTATCTCCACCTTACCAAGTGATATAATGTTTTATGAAGCTCAGTATTCTGCGCGTCGACTAATTTGATTTAAGAGCAGTAATCAATTAGTGAGCGCTGAATGTGACTGTAAGTAAATAAATTAATTTCTGCTAATGGATCGACATCATTATTATTCCCAGAAAATATGACTTTCATTTATTGAGCAGCAAAAGTAGTTAGGAAAATCATAGAAAATTTATTACTATGGGTGCGCTTGGAATTTTTATCGTGATTTAAAATGCTGTTTTATTTGTAGTTTAACTAAAATTTAACACAGGTTTTTTTTTTAAATATTGCAGAGTATCGAATAAACAGTTTCGAAAATCTTTTTTCAACGGTTCCGTGAATCTCCCCAAGTATTTCTCTAAGCGGCGACATGCATTCTTGAGCGCGCAACAAACATAAAGTCCCGGCGTCGGTGTCAAGGCCTCAAGCTAATTAATTTTAAGCAGAGCACTTCCCAACTTGAATATTATCTCCAAAATAAAATTTTAAGTTACTATATAAACACAAAACGCTCATAAACTGACTTGGATGTGACTAAAATTGTGGGTGGTGCTTACAAACTGGCCTGGCGTCGGCAGTATTCATCCCGCGGGGAGCGCAACTTTTTAATAGGTTTAAGACCAAAAATCCCCGGATAAAATATACGAAACAAGCTTTAGATTCACCTGAGTAATTAGTTAGGCGGATAATGAGTTTATTTGTAATGGTTAGGTACGAAAGTTGTGAATTTTATTTGTCGCCTCCAGTGAAATGGGATTTGGAACAGATAGGAGTCGTGTGTTAATGTGAACTTGTTTGTGTTGGGCATGATTATAATACAGTTTTGAAATTAGGTACCTGTTTTAACTACTTTTGGTGTGGACACAGTTGAGTATATTTCATTTATCTATCGTCCTACTCTCACCTACGGAGCGCAAACATGGTCTCTCACCAATCGTCAAAAGTCCGCACATGGAGTCTGATAACGAGCTGTGGAACGAAGTAAGTATACTGGGCGTCAAACTCATAGATCGCATTAGAAACTCTATATTTGATTCTAAAACACAAATAGCGGACGTTGGCCGCACAGCTGTGAGTTACAGTGGAACAGGGCTGATCATATCTGCCGCATATCGGAGGATCAATGGGGAAAGAATACAACACAGTGGATCCCAAACGCAAGGAAACGACAACGGGGCAGGCCCAAAAGAGATCGCGAGATGAGCTAAACTCCTTCTCAAAGGACTGGCTCATAATTGCAGAAGACTGGGGAAAGTGGGAGAAGGGAAACGAGGACGTTGCCCTGCAGTGGAACTGCACAGGCTCATAAAAATATTAATAATCTTCCTACACAATTATTTTTGTGTTAACTACACACTACTGTACTCTACTACTCGTACGCTATAATTCTAAATCTAGAAGTTATGACTGGCCCGGCCCACCTTTCGTAGTTACATTTTCATTATGTTGTTCGAATACACTCAATTAATAAATCACGTTCATCATGACTCAGATGAGATTGATTACCACAAACTCAAAATTAAAAAAATTATGACACGCCAACACACAACCAAGACAAACTCTACAAACACGTCTGTAATTTACAAAGCACTCCTGCGCCTGCAAACAGCAGCCCGCTGGTCCAACACTTGTGATATTTACGAACTCATACGGATGGCTAACTCCGCCGGTATTTACGAATATGCTGCCGACCGGACTGGGTCGCAATAGTCGCGATATTGGAAGGCAACGACGACGCAGTATGTGTAGAACCATCCTATCGTTATGAACGAAACATTCCGCAAACAAAAATGCATACCTACGCTACGGATCCGGTGCTGCCTGCATTTTGTGAATATTGTTTTCTGTCATGTTGTTGTGTTTCTTAGCAGTGATATGGCGCTGCGCTGGGAAATGTGCGCTCTTACCTTAATACAAAATAGAGTAAAAAGTTTATTTACATGCCTTAGAAATAAAGATACTTTATTACTACTACATTATTTCACGACTAGCTTTAGCCCGCGCCTTCGACCGCGTAAATGTTGAAAATTATCCGAAGTAGACATACTCCAGGAATAAAAATTATCCTACGCTATATTAGAACATGGTCTACCCACTTTCCAATTTTCTTCCAAATCCCTTTAGTCTTTAAAAAGTGAAGAGGTAAAAAACAAACAAACCAAAAAACAAACATACTTCCGCATTTATAATATAAATAGCTTTTGCCTGTGAGTTCGCACGCGCATTTGCCGTTATTTCCCGTTCCGTAGGAATTTTGGGAAATCCTCTTAGTCTGCCCTACACTCCCCAAGGAACCGCCATGCCAAATTTCAGCTTTCTACGACCTAGTTTCGGCTGTGCGTTGTCTGTCAGTCACTCGGTCAGTCAATAACGGAAGAATTTTATATATAAGGATTAGGATTAGAACAGTAAGGCTAACTAAGAAGGGTGATTGATAAAGTCCTACACACATTCAATTTTAATTACTTGTCTTCCATATAGTATCATCTAACATTTAATTTCATATTATTACGGAGATAAAAAGGGCATACTCGCACAGCAAATAAATTAAGTTTAAAGCAATACTTCACTTTACATAGTTGGTACATGTTGGTAGTAGGTACACATATTTTAATGAAGCCAATACGTAAGGTTTTTTTGCCTGGATACAATTTTTGGTTCATTAAAATATTTCCAAGAATATAAAATGGTAAACGTTGACAGAGGTGGAGGGAAAATAAATTATCTCAATTTTAATGATGATGTCTACGTTTTTTAATTGTAATGTTATCTTGGTACGATATGTTTATGTTAAAGTAATATTTAAGGTGTTTAACATACATTGAAGCACATCTCTGTTTCTTGAAATACTTTGTTTTATATTGATAAATTCGAATCATGGAGCAGAAACGATTTCTTTTGAGTCACACAGCAAGCTAGTCTAATTTCCACTCTTATATATTTCATCTGAGCCAGATAACTTCCAAAAACCGGCTTTTATTATTTGTTAACACTAATAAAAACAACGTGTCCTTAGTTCTCAAGTTGCAAGACACGATTCATCATTCCAAAGATTTGGTGAAGACGATCGATCAATTAGAGGTGTTCAAAACGCAACTCTGGAAAAAAACCAACCATCTATCATTCTTTGTCTCTGGTTACTTGTATCTATACTTGTTGTTATGGAACTGGCAAGCTTCGGTGCCGAATTGCCAACAGTCTCAATGCCCCTGGGCTCTGACAGTCTTACCGAAGTATACATTGAATGTGGCGCAATAACAGTCGGTAATGATATTCATTGGCTAATTCCGATCTCTGAAATTGTTGACAAGTACTTTTGAACAATTGCTAGCGACCATTCACTGATTGCCAAAATTTATTTGGTTGTTACCTTAGTTGTGTTTTGAACTGAAAATGTATGGGTAAGTTGTTCATATCAAAATCGAAACGTTTTCACATTACCTATTGCACTAGTCTGACTAGACATGTACTGTGACTAGATGTGACTATCAAACCTAATATCTCATTTTGATTTGTTCCGTTTTCGCCTATTTTTTTTATTAATATTGATAAAAATGAGTGCAAAATCAAGGTAAACAGAAAACTCAACCAAAAATAAAACATCACGCAAGATTTTAATCAAAATATATTTTTGCCATATTTACGATTAAAAAAAAGCAATAAAAATATACTCACAAAAAATGGGTATACATTTTTCAAGTAATTCCAGTTCAGATTTTCGGCCGTGTTCGTCGGTCGTCCCAATTTTCACCGCTGTAGGCATACGGGCATACAGCGGAAAAGCGCGTAAAGGTAAGCAATAAACAGAACAATTCGACTTGGTCGTTAATCACAGTAACAAACGCGATGTCTGTCAACGTAATCACATCTTTTTCGGAGTACGCACTTAAATAGGAATCGGTCTCGGTGATTTATAACGCTGCTTAACCACTTAAGAGTTTTGATTGTATTAAATAACGAAATAAGTACGAATTATGAATAACTTTATCAACTTTTTTGGGAGATCTTCTTTCGGATTCGCACTCAATGAAATGTTAATTTACTTTAATGATTTGATAAAAACTTTGCTTTTTAACCGACTTCAAAAAGGAAGAGGAACTTTAATGTTGGAAGTGGTGCCAAAAAACGAAGAAACCACACCAGAAACACTGACTTAGTGTGGGCCCTAACGCTGAAGGGGCGACCAGCGCGCCAGCTCAACGCGTCCCAAAGGGTCATGGCCATCCGGCTGGCTCGGGGATACCGCACGGTCTCCGGCGAGGCGGCGAGCCTCCTTGCCGGATTACCACCATGGGATCTGGAGGCGAGAGCCCTCGCGCACGTCTACGCGTGGCGCGTGGAGGCGCTTCGCCGGGGCGAAACTCCGCTGCCGCGGCAAATTGCATCGCGGCGGACGGAGCTCCCGCAGGATACCATGGCGGTATGGAGACAGCGACTGTCGCGGCCCAGCAATTGCGGCGGTTAGGCCCCTCTTTGAGGAGTGGCTGGAGAAGCGCCACGGCGTCCTCACCTTCCGCCTGACGCAGGTAATGACCGGACACGGCTGTTTCGGGATCGCCCGGAGGACACGGTGGAGCATACGGTGGAGGTCTGCCCTGCTTGGGCGGAGCAACGCCGTGTCCTCGTCGAGGCGATCGGCGGCAGTGACCTCTCGCGTCCGGCCCTGGTTGAATACATGGTCCGGAGCGAGGAGGCTTTGGGGAGCGGTCACCTCCTTCTGCGAAACAATAATGCTAGCGAAGGAGGAGGCGGACCGCGCGAGGGAAAGGCAAGGCCTTCGCCCCAACCGCCACTACAGGAGAAGACGCCCCGGGCGTCGGGAGTCGCAGGGCGATCCCCAGCCACCGTAGGCGCGGGCCTGCGGACAGCGAGCGTTGGGTGGCTCGCTGTCCGATCACCACCAGGCCCGGGTCGATGGCGCGTTGTGTTTCACGCGTGCCTCAAAGAGATGTCAGCACAGAAGACGGGGTCCGCTAGGGCCAGAGCCTGCCAGGGTTGCGGAATTTGTTCGAAAGAGTCACCGCGGCCCTGGAACGCAAAGGGCTTTAAAAGGAACACGGATGGGTTTAAGTCAGTAAGAGTCTGACACGCCCTTCCGCTCCACCCAGAGCGGAAGAAGTCATTTGATGATTTCCCATCCATAAAAAAAAACACTCACTTAAAAAAATCCGGTTATTTTGTACTTTGTAGTGGTTTTTATTTGGAAGTCGGTTGTGTTTTGACTTAAAATGATTGTTGAGTGTTTTGACCAGCTAGATCTTAAAGAGGGATAAAAGCTATATCAATACATTTTCGGATAGTAATAACTACAAACGTTTTAATCAAAAAGATCTCCCCAAACAAAAACAAAGCTTGTGATCTATTGAAACGGTAACCGACTGAATGGTATTGTTCGCTGAAAGCATATTGATTTAGGTGGAAAGTGGCACTCAATAACCGCTCTATCTAAAACTGAGGTCCCAATGAGCCGAAGTTAGCTATCTATTGCAAAAGTTTAGCGTAAAATTACATCTTTACCAGCGATATTAAATTTCTGTTGTCTCATGTGATTTACGATGTCTCCGTTCGCTTATTAACGAGTCCGTCTATAAGATATTGATTTTCGGAAATTTTGCATTTAAGATACTCCAATAATAGCTGAAGAATGAACTTAGAAACCTAGGTTCTTATGTAGGTTCGGTTTTCAGTCTTGTTCTTAAAAAAGTAAACAAGTGTAAACATTGATTGGCGGCTTCTAAATTCATATTCTCTATCTTATAATATAATCTACTAATTAGGTAGTGTTGAAACTTAGCATGTGGTTATTTCTTTTTTAAATAATTGTATTTTTTTGGGAACGATTTTTCATCATTTAATAAAAAACCGGCCAAGTGCGAGTCGGACTCGCGCACGAAGGGTTCCGTACCATCACACTAATATTATAAAGACGAAAGTTTGTGAATGTGTGTGTATGTTTGTTACTTACACACACATTCACAAACAAATAAATACATTTAGTATAGAGATTGTTTGAGTCCCGGGAAAGGACAAAGGATAGTTTTTATGCCGGCAGTATGTTCTCTTGGGATAATTTTCGACACTCACAGGGCAGAGCCGCGGGCGGCAACTAGTTATCTATAAAAACGCCAAAAAAATCACGTTTGTTGTATGGGAGCCCCTTAAATATTTGTTTTATTTTAATTTAATTATTTATTTTTAAAGTGATATTCTCTTTAAAATAAATACCTAATTAAATTATATAATATTAAATAAATTAATTTAATTATATAACTTAATACTCTGTGGATATTTTAAGCGTTTACCTGTTGCCGTTATCAGCATCGATCAAAAACGAATCACGTTTGTAGTATGGGAGACCCCTTAAATATTTATTTTATTCTGCTTTTTAGTATTTGTTGTTATAGCAGCAACAGAAATACATCATCTGTGATAATTTCAACTGTCTGGCTGTCACGTTTCATGAGATACAGCCTGGTGACAGACAGACAGACGGACGGTCAGCGGAGTCTTAGCAACAGGATCCCGTTTTACCCTTTGGGTACGGAACCCTAAAAACAGTACCTACTGTATAAAACAGGTAAAACCGGTCCTTTATTCCAAAAACTATTCATCAATAACAAAGAACTTTATAAACCGATGAATATTAAGTAGGAATTAGCTATTAATATTAAAACGTAATTTATAAGCTGTTCAAAACTGAATGCGCCGCCTTCGACAGGTGCCTGAAACTTTGTTAATAAACTCATATTGCGCGTCACTCAAGATCTGCATTTGATTTATTTGCATCTGATGAAGTCTTATTTAATTTGATTACTTTGAAGAACGAGTTTTTTAATTTCAATTATTTCTATACAAAAATTTATAGAAATACTTGAAATTAAGAAACTCGTTCTTCAAATAATCATACGATGCTGGTTGATAACGTCGGTGAAGTTCGCTTTTCGCTGCGCAGTTCCCCCTCACCCCCGCTGTTACACGAATTAGCTACAGCACAGTGACTCTCGGAGTGTTCTGCTGAGCTGCCATTCTACGCTGAAAAATACTCATATATCAAGTCACACACATACATAGGTTCGTGATATATTCCAGTATACTAATAGCCAACTAGTTTATGGTCGTTGACTTTTACAACTCGACTAGCGGGATATTTTCACTTCACATCAGTTCCACATGAAAATGATTTATGTTACGTTACGACAAACATATAAACGACCATTTATTAGTTTAATGACAATTGACAATTTGGTTCGGTACATATTGCAGTGTTATGAATCCTTTTTTTTTTTAACGTTGGGAAATCGTCAAATGACTTCTTCCGCTCTGGGTGGAGCGGAAGGGCGTGTCAGACTCTTACTGACTAAAATCCATCCGTGTTCCTTCTAAAGCCCTTTGCGTTCGAGGGCCGCGGTGACTCTTTTTCAAATTCCGCAACCCTGGCAGGCTCTGGCCCTGACGGGCCCCGTCTTTTATGCTGTCATCTCTTTGAGGCGCGCGTGAAACACAACGCGCCATCGACCCGGATCTGGTGGTGATCGGACAGCGAGCCACTCAACGCTTGCCGTCCGCAGGCCCGTGCCTACGGTGGCCGAGGATCGCCCTGCGACTCCCGACGCCCGGGTCGTCTTCTCCTGTAGCGGCGGTTGGGGCGAAGGCCTTGTCTGTCCCTCGCGCGGCCCGCCTCCTCCTTTGCTAGCATTACTGCTTCGCAGAAGGAGGTGACCGCTTCCCAAGCCTCCTCGCTCCGGACCATGGATTCAATGCTGCATTATAATTTTGGCAACAATCTACATAGGTGGAATGTTTGAAAGAAGGATCTTTCAAAATTAGACTTATATTTATGATATTATTTTTGTCTTGATAAAAAATTTTCTTTTACGAATAACGTATTTAAAATTTTAAATTTTCCTATATCAATGGAAAATTTTCAATAGACACTTGATTAAGAAATGTAAGATGGTTTGGACTTATTTTTGATATTTATTTCCAAATTACTCAGTAAAAATTGAAATAATCTCCGTGATTGTGCTATGTAACCCCGTTTGCAGGGTATGTTTTTATCGTTTTATTATTTTGTAAGAGAGGTCTTCAATATTTTATGCGATTTGACCTTTTGTCATAGGAGAAAGGGTGTTTTTTTTTGGGTTCGAGCTACTAGCTTCCAAACCAATATGTAAATATCACTATTTTCTTTATAAAATGTGCTTTAGAATTATGTTGTTCATATTCAATTTATCACTATAGGTATCGGTCGTAACAGACGACAGAGATATCGGTTCACCCCTTACCCCACGAGCTGAGGCAGCCGTTGGTGAGCCGTGCCACACGTCCTTACGAACAGGAGGCGTTCATCAGCCCATCGTTAAGCGGTGGTGCGACAGCATTGGATCGGTCGTCACGCTGTAAGTCTCGGCCAGGACATATCAGATAATTGATACCTTAATTCTTTAAATAGGGAGTAATAGTACCTTAATTCTAGTATACTAAATTTCGTCTAGGGAGCTGCAAAATCACTTAGCGCCGTGATTTTTTAACGCTAAGGTTCCAAACATTCTTTTTATCTGTGCCAAAGTATTTCTGCGTCCAACTCCCATAATTGTCGATCTTCATTTTATAAAATTTTCATCATGACATTTTTTAATAATTTTTATTATTTTATATTATGTAAAGAAAACGTTTTCTTTACAAACAAAATTATACATACGTGGTATGTGGCGAAATACAGAGTTATTCTTTAAATTTTTTTCGCTACAATATGTATAATTAGGCTAGCCTATAATTTAATTGCGATGCCAAACATTTGTCACAACATGGCGTGTTAACGCTGCAATAAGTCCAGCTCACAATTATTCGGTTATTACCAATCAATTAACATGTCATTGGGGAACTAATAAACACGTAGAGAGTACAGTTCACAGTTCACCGAAACTAATGGAATTTAAAATAATTTATGCCTAATATGCGACCTTTTCGTATAACCCAAGTTATATGTCGACTGCTGTTAGAAATGCCTAAAGGTCCGTGTGAGGATTTATCGAAACTTTCTACGGCGCCTAATGTGGACCCTTTGAGAAGGGAATACTAATTTTCAGCCTCTGTAACGTCCTCTAACGTGTTAAATAGTCAGTATATGGGCTGTGACTATTTGTTTCAATTGCGTGAAGAACTAAATGGTGTTACCAACTAGGTAGATACTTATCTACTTGTATTCGAGTAATATAGTTTTTAGGTGACTTGATTAAAACGCAGTGAATGGAAGTCAAAATAAACTTTATGTTAACTAATATCATAACAAAGCTTGGCCCGGTAGAAATAACAAATGTTTTCGGTTTTAAAATATAAATCCACATAATTTGAAGGTTCCGCATAATTACCCGCTGCTTAAAATCACATTACTCACCTCTTTCGTAAAACACGGCGAATACAGAGTACGTCATTCTTGCTACCTGCAATAGAAACGTGAAAATGTAAAAGCTGTTTCGGGAAACACCTCATAATGTTTCGTCATTTCAACTTCCAATCACGAAATAGCTCGAAAATCAGTTGCGGAACATGTTTATTATTTTATTCTGTGAAATGTTATTGTAGAATTAATATCATCTATGAAGCTTGCACAGTCATTCTGTTTAATTGTGTACGTAGGTTTGTTTTTCAAGCTGCAACTTAGTACCTTTTTTCGTCAGTCCATGCTATTGCACTGCTGGGCAAAGGCCTTCCCCAAGTTCTTCCAGGATTATTTTCCTACACCACCTCGTAGCAACCCTCATGGTATGTATCCAAGTCGCGCTACCTCTTTCTGGGATGGCCTAGGTCAGGGATGGCGACCCTTTTTTGGCGAACGTGCCATTTTCATTACAAAAATAATTTTTGCCATGACGTGTCACCAAAAATCTTGACTTGGTGATACAATGGACAAAAAATAACACTAGACGCTATTAACTTAACTCTTTTTTTGAAACTATAAATTCATAAAGCAATCTTAATGCCAATTAATGCTGAGCTTTGTGTTCAGCATGATTTCTGTTGTTGCTAATCATTCAAGATGCTAAGTAATCTTGTATAGGCGTCCCCAAATTATTTTGCTGCGTGCCACGACTAGCACGCGTGCCATAGGTTCGCCATCCCTGGCCTAGGTGGTACTGTCCGTCTTTGGGCACCCATTGTATGGAGAGCATTGCCTAAATCCTTGTCACAGTGTATATGTATCACAGCTAACGTGACCCGCATAATCCCCTATTTACACCTAAAGCTGTACCTAAACAACATTTGCTTATAAACTTATATACTTACCGATACGAAAGTTTCATAGGACAAATCTTGGATCCCAAACGCTTTGAGTATCAGTGGCTTCTGTGCCTGCGTACAACCAATGAAGGCCAGGTTTCGAATATCTCGCTGAGAATCCTGTTCTAGCTCGCAGAAATGCCAGCCACAATTGTAAAATATAGCATTTGATAGTAAGGATGCCTAGAAAATAAGAAATTACTAGTACTACGGCACGCTGTCGATAAAATCGCACACGAGCTTCAAAAAAGATGTGACATCAGGCTTACCAAAGGGTTTTTTTAACGATGAGGAATCATTAAATGACTCCTTTCTCTCTGGGTGGAGCGGAAAGGAGTGCCAGAGTCTTAGTGACTAAAACCCATCCGTGTTCCTCCTAGTACTCTTTGCGATTCTTGATTGGTGATTCTTTCGAATAAATTCCGCAATCCTGGCTCCTGCCAGGATTGCGGAATTTATTCCTTGTCCTTGTCCTTGTTGTTGGTGGTTGTTCTTGGTTGTTGTTGTTTGTTGTGTGTGTATCTGATCTTAACTATCTTACCTTTATTATGATGGTCAGATAGGCAGTCACGCCATTTAAAATACTGGTATTATTATTGGTAGTTGGGAAAGAGCTAGGCAGATTAACTGAGTTTAAAAAAAAAACTTTTATCTATATTGCATTGTCTCTATCATTCACACTTGTGACACATACATGTGTTTTTTGCCTTATAAGTTTGTGCTAAATACATATATTTTCTTTCTTTGTGACGGACTCTGTCTAAAACTCGATGTGCCATGTCAACACCCAGCACTGTATAGTCTACACCACATTGGTATGAAACATTCTCACGACAAGACTCGTCGAGGCGGAAATAAACTCCATATTCCATTTTTCCACGTAACATCAACTCGTCTCGTCTTGTTGTTAGTGAGCTTAAAGTTATTGCAATACGATTTTATACGTCTACTATCCTAAGACTAAAATACCAGAATTATAAAACAACATGACAACTGAATGAGGACTGTTCTTAGGTTTCCGAACCTGTATAGAAAAACGGAACCCTTATAGGATCACTCGGTTGTCTGTCTGTCACAGTAGATTTTCTTCGAATGTACTGATGCGATTCAGTACACACAGAAATTTGGTACACATATAACCTTCTTTAACCTAAACACGGATGCGTAACTAAGATAAATACATTTTGAAAATAGGGTCACTTTGGGGGGGGGGGGGGAGAATTAAAAAATAAAAAAGATTTTCCAACTATACCGTGCGACATATCAAATCAAGGAGCTCATCGTAATGATCTAAAAGTTTTTTTAATTTTTATATATTCCATTACGAAGTTATTTAAGAAAATAAATGAAATTTGACTATTCCCCCCTGATAGCCTGAGATAAAAGTTATAAGAAGTCTATGATTTAAAAATAACAAGTTAAAAAATATGTTCGTTCGGAATCTTTTGCACGCGAGTCCAACTTGCGCTTGGCCGGTTTTTCTGAATATTATGTGATCAAATTTTAGAACGACATAAGGTTGAATTAAAAGTTACCTTAACATTTCCAATTTATTTTTATAAAAACTACTAAGACGATCACTAAGCAAGTAATATCCTAAATGGAAACGTACATTTAAAAGCAGAGGTTCATTTACAAGAGATTACTGCGGAGTAAGATCGTTATTCGTTACTCAAACGTTTCTACGCTGAAAGCTATTTCTAATTCATATAATATTCAGGGCATGTATTCGTACCCATTTCGTATCGAGTCAATAGTCCGGCTAAAATCGACAGGATAAAGCTCTCGTGTTGGAATAAACCTTTGTATACTTACAATAAACCTTTCTGATGTAGTAGGTAAAGTGGTGCCCAATATAAGGACCCTGTGGGACGCCTAAGTACAGAAGATTTACATTGCTATCCGTCGTGCTGTTTTCTTCTAAAAATCTTTGAAACGATTTTAATTACAAAGACGTAAACTTTTACCTGATAAGTAACTTCTCCTGCATTCCACAAATTAAGGGCCAGTAGTAAGAAGAGGGATCCGACGAACGTATATGTCATGAAAGCATTAGTCAAATCAAGGTGTGGAGACAGCTGGAATATGCAAAGGTATTGCATTAATTATAATTATTTATTCCTAAACCAACACCATCGAATTGCACCAACGATTGGTTGAATTCGATGGTGTTGGTGGTATAAGTCTATTACATGAATCACAATTTTCAAACTGTGATTATAATAACCTCAACGACATCACGATAGTTTCGATGTTTCACTTCACTAAACTGAGTGGATGAACATGAAACCTAGGTCAAAGAAGAAGCATACTCAATTAACTAAATAGTAGAGTCCGATCGAAACAGGATTTTCAACTGAAACCGAAACAGAAATCGAACCTTCGTTTCTGATCTCATTTTCGGCCGAAACCGAAACCAAAACTTTTATAAGTAAGTTATATTTTTTATATAAAGCATGTTTAAATTTATTTAACATGATACAGATCTTAATGTAGTTGGTTATTTTTATACATATAATCACAGTTTACTTAAATTAAATTAATGATATAACAAAAATAATGATTATATTTATAATATACTAGCACTTCGCCCGCGACTTCGTCCGCGCGGATTAAGTAGGTAAACTTGTAAACATTATGGTGCAATAAATATTTTGAATGTTTTACACCTTGTGTTACATTATTCCAGTTTCAGTAGGGATCCCTCATTATTTCGGGATTTAATATATAAATAATAAATATAGCCTAAATTACTCGGTGAAGATGTAGCTTTCTAACGGTAATAGATTTTTTTAAATCGGTTGAGTTAAATCGTAACAAACAAATCTTTCCTCTCTAAAATATCAGTTTAGATTTTAACAATTTAACACAAATAAAAAAACGTGTTAAAACAATGACAAACACTAACCAAAACCGATACTGTAGCCGAAACTAACCGAAACCGAACCTTCGTTCGGTCTTTACTAAAAAGTAACATATCTTTATAAAAAGATACACTAAAAAGGTTCTACGTACCGCTAAACGCAGCAAAAGTAACACGGCGACGGCGGAACTTTCGCACACTTGGAGTGACATTATTATTCCGAAAACACGATGTATCTCGTCTGCTAAACTAAACAAAGAATATTACATGAAGCCTTCCACAAAAAAAACTCTCGTGAAATAAAATGGACAATTTCGTTACAAAAACATACAATTCTCTGAAACTGCTGATGGTTTTAGAAATGGCAAATGGGCTTTTTAATTTTTTTTTATAACACTTTTGTTGCCATCGTGTACAGCGCCAGGAGAGCTGTTTATTTAGAATTAAATGAACGTGATTCCTCCGAAAGCGTTTTTTCCAATTTAGCTTTGCTAGTTTCAATAACACTTTTCCGCTCCATTGGAATATTATTATACCTATAATATTATAAAGCACTTTACGTCTTCAATTAATCTCTTTGTTTACCAGCGTTTGCTCCTGTTGTATCGATAAAATATACTACATGAAAACAAATCTACAATTCTATCCTAGATTTCTAGAATCATTCATTACGTCGTCCGTAAATCCTGTTTATTTCTTGTCGGCGAACAATAGGTGCGCTGAATAATACAATAACAAAAGTTAAACAAAAGAACTTACTACAGAAGTTTTTGATGCATCCGAATACCTTCCAAACATCCAGCTTTTAGTTTGTCCATGGCCTCCCTTTTGTTCATTACTTTTATATTCCTATCAAACTCGGTCCGTATCCGTTCAAAATGATGGCACAGAGTCATAAACTTGTAAGTCATGGTGATCAAGTGCGTGATTGGCATGCAGTCAGCCGACATCATCGGCAACATCATGTACAACCATGTTATGTAGAAGAATATTCGGAAAATCAATGCCGCCACTGAATTGTCATCGTAAACCGGTAAATATGTGACCACGGTATAAAAAGGGGTCCCTGAAAAGGAACAGATAAAGTTAAGAATTTATGATTATCGTTGATCTGGCTACCCGGATGATACCATGAACGTGACTTTAAGCTGGCTGCATAGTAATAATAAGGGTGATGAAGTGCAGGGACCTGTAGATACGCATAATTTAAGAAAACGTAGTCGTAAACGAAGGTCATGAAGGGACAAAATAATAGTAGTAGAAAAAAAATGCATATGATATTTGTTGGTATACGAGTCGACAAGTAAACCCAGAAATTAATCGTGCAAGTATAAAACAAAGGCCAACCTTCCACGATCGCCCTCCTAGCGCTCTCGATGCCATACGCCGCGAGCGACAGGTACACGGATATGACGTACAACCATATACCGATTGTCACTTTCCGGTATTGTTTCTTCATCACATATTCCTCTTCAAACGTCGCGCCGACCGTAGCCATTTCGTAGTTTAATTTTCTTATTGAAGATTTATGATAGTAGAGAAGAAACATCTTCGTGAGAACAATATTGTGTATAGCAGAAAACATAACTGATGAGTTCTTTTCTACTTCTGGGAAGTTCCCGAACAAAGCCGCAACGTTTTCGAGGAAAATCATTGTGGTGTAAATAGAGAACGTTAGTATACTGTACAGCTGATAAAGGATGGTTTCTTGGTAGATGTCTTCGTACCAACAGTTCCCATAGCCGGCGTAATACACGTATCTACAAATTTTTCTTAGTAACAATTTAGTATTTAGAGGCATTTTCCATTCAAGAGAGGGAACTTTGTTAATGGTTTTTACTTCAGACCTTACAGTATGAAGTTTCAATGCTTTTTGATGAAACTATCTATTATTTGGGTAGGTATAAAATGTAATAAAGCGTTAATTAGAACTAATTAAAGTAATGGAACTTATTTTATGAAAACAAAAAATAACGTTTAACTAGTGTAATATTTTATAAGAAAACAAAAAAGAACATTTAACTAGTGTAATATTTTATGAGAAAACAATAGAAAAACCCTGTAAAAGTTACCTTTAATTAGTGCCGCTAGGCAATATCGAATAAAAATGTTATAATATTCATTGTTATAATGAGAGGTTCAGTATTGTGAGCCGAAAATTGAGAGAACGTTGGCGCACTTTCTAACATATTGTTTTGATTAATTAATCACTGTAGCTAATTAACGAGAAGAGGCATATTGGTATATTTTATTGCTCGACATTGCAGTAATAAATGTGATTACTATTATATGCTTAATAAGCTAAAAGGTTATAATTAAATTAGTTAGTATTAGACTCTTGTTTGTATCGAATTATATGTTTAATAGAATTATCTTCGCAGTCGTTGAATGTAAGCGTGATTTTACTTACCAGCTTGTAAAGATATAAACCGATCTAAAAAATAAATATGATATTGACGTTATTCATACTGGTATCGATAACAGATATAGGATCGTGTGTACATACATATACAGGATGACTTTTCAAGTGGGAATGGATGGCCAAATCCGAAACAATGAGGAACAACAAACAATTCTCAAGGGAATCTCGGGCCTGATTCTGATGAAAACTAAAACTGCAGCATTGGATTTTTCAAAAATCTATTTTTCTGTCTTCGATTTAGTTAGGAATTGAAGACGTTGATTTTAACGAAAAAAATAACCTGTATTATTACACCATGCGCTAGTGTCAATAATAAGCATATAAGTCTGGGAAGTAATGGCATACGGTAAACATGCACAAATTTATTTGATACATTAATATATTTATTTTTCAAAAATATTTGATAATATTCGCTATTTCCCATAGTTTTGTTTTAGGGCGACGGGGTTCCTCTTGAAAAATTCACCCTGTACGTCGCTTAGATCAAAATACTGAATGTCAGCTGTCTTGTTACGCCAGGAGACGAGTAAAGGAAAAAATATAACATTTACGTACGATAACACTTTTATAAAATGTAGGTTACATAAATAAAGTCGTATTTTTCTTCAGAGGGTCTGTATTATATTCATTGTTTTCTTTAACTCAATTGGATCCATTTGAGGTTGACTTCATTTCACGACTTCGGAGCCTCTTTCAAGAATGATATCATCCAATAGGAATATAGCAACGCTTTTATTATAATCTTTGTAATTTGTATTACATTGTTTTGTTTAATCCTTAACGCAAACCATGTGCTCTAACACGAGCTTTAAATGTTAATAAGGGTCAATATTCAAATAAAATCTAAGAGACATCGACCTTGAAGTGACTGTCCAGTTTACTGGCCACTTGGAACCATCGTTAAAAGTTTAATCTTTTTTTAATTTATCATCAGCACAAAATTTGTCGACATTGTTACCTATTCCTAAGTTATACATTTTAAATGGTTTCCTAAGACCTATCTACACTATACAAGTTTCTTGCTCTCTTCTTCATATTTGTCCGTCTTAAAACAAAGCATTGTACTTAGTAGCGCAGTGGTCACGTTGGCTTCATGTTTTGTGGCACAGAGGGCAGGATAGAAAGTGGAGCATTTACTAAGATCAGACCCCTTGGCAAGAGTGTTGTTTTAACAACATAACAACTGCCAAAGATCTTAAAAATAAAAGCCGTTACCAAAGACAAACGTTTTTTCCGTCTCGATATCACGTCTCACACGGAGGAATCTCGGTATGAAATGGACGGTCACGCATCCACGGACCGACCTCGGCCACCGTTGCTTAACCTGAAGGTATCGTACCGTGTTAATGATACTTTGAAGCACAAGTTTACTATGTATATGTACGTATAGCTTAAACATTAAACTCAATCATGTCCATTCCGTGCCATCCATCTCCTCAAGGTGGACAGATATTTCCGTTCAGAGCGAGACGTGTCATTACATTGCAAACAAACGAGTGTTACTGCTGTTTACACGTACGTGCGTGCGGTGGCGAGAAATTGATTGATTGATATAATAGTTCAGACAAGATATGTAATGAGAGCGTCGTGTGAGAGAAGTCCTTGTTAAATATATTTTTTTTCAAAAAGTGACATTTCTAAAATAAAATATGAAGTGAATATAAAGTAAGCTGTCAATCACCAGTGTTAGACGAAATTAAATTAAATTTTAAGCTCAATTTAGCTAAGTTTTCACGACAGCACACAAAAAAAAAAAGACCCATGCAAGAAACGTTTTTCGGTTAATACTCTCGCACTACCATTTTATTTCTTGCTTAGCCTACTTGGCCTACTTGGGTCCTGTTTAGAGATCCCAGCTTAAACTGAGTTGCTTAACCTGGAAGTCTCTAAACAGGACAGCATCCATAAGTGTTACAAGTTATACACTTCCGAAAAAACCTGACTGTAAAACAAGTCGACAGCAAATTAATTTAACTAAAATTCAAATATGTTTTACATTGTGTCATGACGTTTTCGTTAAAATTAAAACAATATTATATTCAGGTAAGAGAATTCTTACTAAAGGGATTACAGTTCAGGAAACGGTATGACTGTACCGACCCGCTTTTCTGATCTGCATTTCCTTCATCAGCATGAAATTCTTTAACTTCCATATTTGCTCCGTAATAAAAATTTCCTTTACACTATTACCGTTACCTTAACACTATAACCGTTTACCCAAGAATCTTTATAGTACTTACCCATGGTACATAAGGCGCCACCTCCACGAACGATAATATTGCCGTGTGAAGACGCATTCATAGCGTTGTTATAGCTCGTGTTTCACACGTACGCCGATGTTGGATGAGCAAGTAAAAGTATCAGCAAACATAGATTAAGTCACGTAAATTCTGCTCCTCAAAAATGTTGTGCCTATTTCGAGCAACAAGTCCTAAGTTATAACGGTCTATACGTTCAATCTTGCTCGAATGAACGTAAAAACGTCGAGCATGTACGCACGTGTTGACTTAGCATAAGAGTTCTTCGACACAGTGGTTTATATTATGAAAGTGTGTAATTCCCCTTAACGCACCTAGATGCTTACCTTCTGTAAAATTAATTCACCTACTTAACTAAAGCAAGTAACGACCCTCGCAAGCGACCCACATTAACACCGGCAATAATGCGTCGGGTCTTTTAATTGACCCGTTACCGAACCTCTAAGTATCTTTACTATACAGTAAGCTCACACGGAAAAACACTTAGTATTCGCCACTATATTAAGTTACCTGATCACGTACGAGGAAATCTGCCTGACCAATAATACACCTTTACCCTTTACCTAATTTGTATTCAGGGCAAGCACACGAACCCGCCAAGGATTACAAAACTGTGTTCGGGAAGAGACTGTAAACAGCTTTGCCGCCTTTATTGGTGTTAGGGCCAGTTTTCAAGTGGCGCTGTATTGAAAACTATGTTTTCGACAAGACTGACTGTCATGATGCAAATCAATCGATCTATATGTACTTGTAAAAATGTACAGCCCTCTGAACTGATAAACAGTAAGTAGCCATGTCTAATGTAATGGTAAAGAAAAGATACTGCCCTTCTCTTTAAAATTGTTTCTTAGTTATCTATAACAACGCCCCCGAGAAGATAGCAATGTTCGCTTTGGACTTGTTTTTTACATTTTTCTCAGAAAGTACAGTGATAGTCGCAGTTTTTATTTTATTCATTTTAGCCTGCGCTTCCTCGTCTCAAGTCACATATTGTTTTACTTTTTACCAGAATATTCCAACATCTCATTATTTTAATTTTTTAACTAAGGGCCTGTTTCATGATGTCTGAATAGCCACTACCTACGTACTGAATAAATTAAGAATAGAACAGAATTTGAATGAAATTTTGTCCAACTTTTCTTTATTTGCGTCATGCTTGGCGAAAATCACATGCCTAGTAAATGAACGGGAACTTAATCGTAAGTGAACTCGCTTTTGAAAAACAATAAACATTACATCACGCCTATATACCCCGAAAGGTACGACAGATCAGTGTAGTACACGCCCGCTTTTCGACAGTTATTTTCATTTCCCATGCTAAGTTATTTTATTACAGAGACATAACATAAGGAATCAAGCCTATTGCTCACTATCAAACCCTTTCTACAAATTCAGGTCCCAAAATGAGACGGAAAATAAAAAATATAGTTAGCAAATAATAACATACTGGTAGGTAGGTATAGACAAACAACAAAGAGCTATAAAACCAGTTTTTAAAAATCGCTTTCTAAACCATGCAACGGAATTCTATCGCGGCTATTCAAATTCCTCTATATTTTATCTATTACAGCGGCTATCGAACGAAACTAAGCCGATACGTACGCCATGTGGACCAGCTCTATTTGGTTCTGTGCGGATCAAACAGGGCGTGTGGAAAATAAACCTATTCGCATATTTATATGTACACCCGTTTTGAATGGATTTAACTGAATGTGTAGCCGGACTAATTGATTAAAACAAACAATTAGGTAATCGAATTGAACTTTGATTACAAAACACGTTGTATGGACTTGTAAATAAGTTTGACCTCACAGTTAAAACAGTTTCGTACAGTTGTCTACTATCTATTGTTTGTTTAAGTAATTATTGTAGTTCCTGTGGCGACTTTAAGCCCACAAATAGTAACATACAAACCCACTTAGACGATATCATACTACATGGGAAGCTCTCAACTGATTTTCACCATTGAAACATTCACGGAAGTCTTACCAGGTAATGTGTTACTTCCGTGTTAAAAACCCACATTAAAACTAAAATGGTATAATAAATTCTTCATAATGAAAAAATATACCCGTCTTTAATCATCGGGTTCAAAACATCAATAATGTTGTCAAATATGTATAACCCACACGCTGATTAAATAAATCAGCATGACATTCATCCGTATATTGGTAGATCAAACGCACAATTTATATGAAACGGGTAAGACCATAATGTTTGTACTGAATTTCATAGGCTGCGTAAGCAAACATAACAAAGAATGAAGCCTGAACAAAATTTGCTACGTCAACATCTTGTTTCAATAAGATTATCTGCATTTTTATACGGCCATGCTTTTGAATACAATTTACTGAGCTGTTTATATAAAGAGCCTTAGTTTACGTCGAACAAAGGGGCTCAGCTCCTTTAGTCTCGTGGTCACAAGCGCGGCGTGAGATCTTGGATTCACTTCCCAGGTCTGGCAAAAAGTGTCATTGGGTTTTTCCTTCAGGAATTTCTGTCACTGCCTTGAGTTTGTAATTTGGTGGTGTGACACTCCCGTACTTCGGAAAGCACGTTAAACAGTTGGTCCTGCGCCAGATCTCTCTCCGGTTGTGTCGGGTTGCCGTCCAATCGAAATATAAGAGTTATGGAAGAGGGAGTGCACCTTTGTTTGCGCACAAACTTGTGCACTTTAATATATTCCACGTCGATGGCTAGTCTCCGTAGAGATCGGCCGCCATGGCCGAAATCGATCAGGAGGACTATACAAAGGGGCATGAATCGTAAGGCGCTTCTCACATCGAGGTGGCTTCTGAATTACTAATTAATTACTAACGTAGTATTTCAATGGTTAGCAACAAGGTTCTATTGACTGATGTCTACCAATTACTCACTGCGGAAGCCCTTTCAGTAAATATATTAATCAGAGAACATTATAGCCATAATAAGGTCGAATAAATCGTGACAAAAAATACCGTGATTTCAGCATTATCGTTTGCGTAAAATGGATGGCAACAAGTCAATAATGTTCTAGACATGTTGTTGGTTATCTTAATCAATTAAGGTTCTTTTGAGTAGCTACATGTGACAACGGTCTTAAGGGTGTTACCACAACAATATGTGGTATATATGCCATCAATGCCATCATTCGATGGTACACACAATGGGTCAGTCGACGTCGATTGACAGTTCCTACTATAACAAACGCTACCACACCAGTTAAGCGACGACGATCAATTTCATAACGACGGTCAATGTCGAACTGTAAGGGTGTTACCACACCAATTGATCGATCGTCGATTGATCGTCTATCGATCAATTGGTGTGGTAACACCCTTACAGTTCGAGCTGTGGCGGCTAGGGATTTCAATTGCTAGTAATATGTATTTAGCAGGCTTCCTCCGACATCTCCCTGTCGGCCGCCTATTCACTGTAAAGTTATAAATCACCACGCACACCTACGGGATACAGGTTTAATTCAACCGGTGTGTTGTGCGCTCCTATTGGTCAGACGGTTGATTGCGAAATGTACTTCAATAGATAATATTTATCACTTGTGAAAGGTACTGCACTGCGATTCTGTATCATCTCACCGTGTAAGCTTAGGTGGAGTGAACTGTCCATTTTGTGTCATTCCATTTTGTTTGCGTGGATTGACAACATTGTGAGATGTTGACAGAATAGACCGGCTGTAGTGATTTAATATGTTCATACGTATTCCCAGTTCCTACGTCAATTCTCCTTCTAATTGAATACAAGTCATAAAATTGTAAATTAAAAAGTTAACCGCAGATGTTTAAAATGAGATTACAAGATTTACAAGCCACTTAAATAAAAGGCTTTAAAAACAATTTATTTAAATAACACTCTGAACACATAAATTAGCATTATTGCCAGCACAAATACTTAAGGACTAAAGTCGTTTGTTTAGCATATTAGACTTTCAATGTAATCCCTAAGTTAAGTGGGTAGGTATTTATTTTGTGAAATAAGTATTCAAAGGACTTGTAACGTAAAGTGTATGCGCTAGGTTCAGAGGGATAACTTTTAAGACTTTAAATGGAATAAGTGCACTCTAACTATGTGAATATCTTTTTGCGAAACCGAAAACGTTTGATGAAATATGAAAATGGTTGATATAAGAAGAATTATATAAAACTAGATACTGCCAGCGAATTCACCCGCGTGAATATGAAAAAATTACGCAACGTATAAAGGTGGAAACTGACCGGAGTTACGGGCCGTAATGTTAAGCAGGTTACAAAGCGAGCATTCGTGCAGTCAGTACGAGGAAACGAGCACAAACATGTGTTTATATGTTTTGTTTTACATGGATTTTAGGATACGGCGTAACATAACATGCTTGCTGCGAATATAACAATATGGCCCGTAACACCGGTCAGTACCTTTAAAAGTATCATATATCCTATTCTAGGAAATGTTCTGCCTTATAGTTTAAAACGTAAAGATGTAATAAAAATACAGGCAGAGTTAAATTCATATTGATAATATTATGGATTGTTGGCTGGCTCAAATAAAGATCGTCTAAACAAAACAAATAAGGTTCTAAACAACACCAAAAAACTCTCGATGGATCCAAACAACATAACCTTTAAACCTCCTAAATACGTTTAATGAACGATAATTCTCCGTACGGGGAAGATTTACACACTCCACAAGAATAGTTAGGTGAGATAGGCTCCTGAGAGCTCCATCCGATACTACAATATATCAATGAGAGGTTCCCGAAGGATACAATGTTGGGTCACGTATCAGAAGTGTTTTTCGACGAACCTTACATTATCCCGAGGTGAGAGAAAAGTTCAGCATCAGATACTTATGGGGGTATTCGACCTTATTAAGAATAGACTTATTTTTGTGTGCCTATTTACGAATCCTGTCTTGGCCCTTCCACAGGTAGAAAGGTTTTTATAAAGCCTGTTATCTGATAGCTTTTATTTGTCACCTTTTCTCTGAAAGTAACTGTTTCACAAAATATTTCATATTTTCAGCAACTTTCTAGCGTTATTATGAAAAACGTCAAAAAGAAAACGTACAACACCTCTGACGCGTGTGGGTGCATATATTTTCACTGAGTGTTACCCGCATATATTCTTTAAAAATGCTTCTACTTGTTTATGCTGTATTTTAGTAGGATTATTTAAAGGTAACGTTTCCACGTGATTTAAAAAACTAACCAGATTGGCAAACCGACCAATTTGGTGTCGTATTTGACCCTGTCTGGGTACCCACCCTCATTAATTATTTAGCCAATACAAATGAAATTCTAGTAAACTACATTTGACATTTCAGAAGCAATGTTACGTACTCTCACTCTACCCATTCCTACAAGAGTCTAGGATGGTAGGCGCAAGATAATCTTGCAATAAAGTATATTGACCTTTTCATAATATCCCTTCGTAAATACCCGAACAATAAATTATGAACCGTTTTTCATTACTACCTAAGAAAAAAAACTAAAGACATAAAGCTCTCCTGAATCGACTTACATCGTGATCCTTAACGCTCTCTACGTTAAGGATCACGATAGAAGTCGATTTAGGAGAGCTTTATGTCTTTATTTCCGTTTTTGATATTTAGAAAGTCAATAAATGTATGTTGGTCAATGACCGTTACCTACTGCGTATTTATCTGGTGTCTACTATAGACAAGATTCTCTAATCGAAGTACCTATCTTATTTTTTCGCTCAATCTCAAGTACTCAAACTTGTATAAAAGAAAACCTTGGAGAGATTCTTAGGAATATCCAATAAACTACATTAAACTACGCGCTCTGTACACATAGAAGAAAATGTCAGCATAAAAATCAAGATTTCCAATCTTACTTAAATAAATAGCGATGTTAGAAGAGAGAAAGGAGTCTTTCATTAACGTGATGGAAATGAATATCGATTGGTCTGAGCAAACGGCTCGGAAAATTAACAGATATTGGTTCTAATTGCATTACTATTGAATGAACGAGACAGCGCAAACAAGCCGACGACGCCGACGTGGCCAGTCAGACGGGATTCGGGGAAGGACAGCGTTTAAATGAAACTAGTCTAACTGTTTATACTCTTGACAGTACTGAGTATGCCAATTAGTTATTTCAAACAATTAAGACTAACTGAGTTAAGTTTCCGTAAATATCATTTAGCAGGTTTCTGAGAAGATTCTCCGTATAGATGTTTCGAGAAAAGTTAGAAGTATAACTTAAGTTGTAGTTCCAGGGTTTTACATAAACAAATTTTAAGCATATGATGTGTTTGAATACTGATTCTGAACAGCTTCTTTATTCAAATGATCTATAGGGAAATTGGAATTTACAATCTGCTGTCTATTGTATTTCAACTAATCTAATAACTTATTGTTGAAGTGAAAACTTCTTTAGCGGCGTTGTGCACTTTTTGGGATGGGTAAAAAATGTTAAAATCGCGTCAAGACACGTGACCTGATCGAAAATTCGTAAAACGGAGGGAGAGTAGACCGCCGGCGCGGCGTAGGAGATGTTAGTGTATTTCAGATTTTGGGGCTCAAAGGACTGCATTTTTCAGTTCCATATGTCCCCCCTTCAACCGTTTCGAGATATCTTCACTAAAAGCTAAGGACTAGAATTCCCTTCTGGATTCTGTATTCCTGATACCTACAACCTGGGGATCTTTCATTATTTATTAATATTTATTACTTCTAGGCAAGCGTAGTCCTTCGTCGACCACATCATCGCTTTCCATCAGGGTAGATTTTGGTCAAACGCAAGTCAAATCAAATCATGTTTTGTTTTTAAACCTGCACTCAAATACAGTGAAAGTTTATTGCGAGTAGTATGTTGGGGGATTTCTTTCTTTCTTTCATTCTATCTCGTAACCTTGTTACTAATCAATAAAAGACTCGATCTTATTAAAAGCATCAAAAACACAGTACAGACGCAGAACTAGCGTTATTATAGCTAGAATAAAATCTTTTTCTCAATTAATTCAAAGTTAAACAATTACGCCTGTTATTGTTCAAGTTTCTCTGAATGAACAACACCTACTTTAGATTTTACAAAGTTTAATAGTTCTGTTGTCGGTGTTTCGGGAGTAATAAAGACGAGTAGAGCAATATTGCGTCACATGCATTGCCTACACTCGCGGCAAACTTTGAATGAAACTTTCTTGAGTATTTAATAAAGATAGTGACGGTATTGAAGTTTTTATTGCTTTTCAACAGGGATGTTAAGGAGCTCCATAACCGTAACCGAATCCGATTTAAAAGTTTCGGATAGGGGCGGAGGCTAAAAGAGACATATTATGATACGTTTTTCGACCCGGCCGACCTTCTTGTGTGTTTGTTTATTATTTTTATTTGTCTTTTACTTTTACAATTATTTGAAAATCTAATATCCGTAACTGAAGCTATCCGAAACCATCGGATTTTCCATATCCGTAAATAGATCCGCATATCCATAACATCCCTGCTTTTTAATGTCATTGCGCATAAAAAAAAGAAGTTACCAGAAATTCATTAAATAAAAGATAGATCATAGAGAGCCTTTTTCCAACTACGTTCTAAGGTCGAATTTCAGTCTAGTCCCAGTAATTAGCATATTATGACGAATTTAAAAGGAAAACTATCACAGCTAAGTAGGCTTTACAAGTTAACGAGTGCGTGTCGGGCCACGCGCAGTGTAGAGGGTTCCGTAGTTGCACGTCACAATTGGCAATTATATTTTATAGGTTGGTCGACTATTACTCGTTAACTTAGCTGTTATAGTTTTCCTTTTAAATTCGACATAATATGCTACTACCATGAATTTTATCACTTCTCCAAAAACCACCGTTTAGCTGGCACTAGACTCTAACAAAAAATTAGCATTTTAAAGCTTAATATTTCGCAAACGGATCCTTTGATAGAAAAATGGTTGTGGCACACCGTCAATATTTTTAAGCGACCTATCGACATGTCACCACAGGATAGACGATAAAAAAAAAATCATCGCCCTACACGTAAAGTGGCGATGGTTTCATTTTATACCCTAAAAAAAATTTTCGCGTGGCGAGGTTAATTTTTGTATACCCATACCAAATTCCAACTTTCTAGTGCAAAGCGTATCTGAGCTAAACCACAGACATATAAACAGACAGACGGACATTGTGTCTTGTCGCTGAATATTTCTTTTGTCCGATTCCTCAGCGAGAAAATAATCGATAGCTAATCGCTTCCTTGTCGGCGGTGGGACAAGTGCCTAAGCTTGAAGATTTTAAGTTTTGTCTGTCAGTTGTCTAGAGCTTAGGCTCTATACAAGTCACAGTCAAAACGCCAAAAAGCTAGGCGAAGAGATGGTATAGCTTGTTCCTTGTTCTCCATAGTAATAGGGTCTAAGGACCAGCGCTACTGTTATTACACATTGTAAAACAGCGTAACCAAATGGAAACAACTCACCTTTGAATTTGAAATGATTTATTTACTTTTTAAAGCAAAATCCACATTTATATTCAGCCAGTCGCTTGTTATGCGATCGGAAGTAACTTGAGGTGTGAATAATCGATTTAAGTGTTCATGTACAAAAACTACCCGTGCCAGTTATTAAATTGAGCCTCAGAAGACGGAGAGGCAGACAGATTTAGTGTAAATAACCATGATGTGTTGAAAGAGTATGGTTTTTACGCCTGAGTTATTTGTAGAAAAGGCAAAACTTGCTATGAGTAACTTAATTATGTGAAAAAAATACCCTTAGGCGCAGGCGTTGTTAGGTATACGTTGTATTATTAGCCTAAAAAATGCCTACACGTGTATTGACTTATCTTTTCGTGGAATATGAACATTTCAACGGAAAGACAAGTCAATACACGTGTAGTCAACATAGTGGTGACACCCGGGCGTGTCCTCCCGCCGAATCCGAAACAGGTAGCTGCCGAAGCAACCGTGTCCGATGAGTACCTGCGTTAGGCGGAAGGAGAGGATACCGTGGCGCCTCTTTAACCAGTCCTCAAAGAGAGGACTTATCGTCACAATAGTGACGTGCCTAACTTAGGTACCTACACCTACCTGTACTATCTAAACATGGCCTTACCCCCAAGGTGACTTAGCCTGGGCCAGGTGTAAAGGATTTGTAATGAAAATAAACACTGACTAGCCTCTGAATATGTAAGTGCGGTGAAGTAGAAATATACAAAATCCTTTGTTCTTGTATAGCTCTGTCAACGATATATTTGTTTGACATAGGAGAACTTAGTACCCACTCTATATAATTTAAGACTGGAAATTCACAAAAAAAAATATTTCAGAAACTCGACCGTCAAGTTTCATTCATGGAACAAAACATTGCTCTTTTTTCTTTTCCTTTAAAGTCTTCATGGGAGATTATCTGTTTCATCTATTGCTAATAGACCAATTCAATTTAGCAGCTAGATTTAATTGATTAAAATAGCGTAAGTAGGAAAAACGTTACAGTACTACATTTTAGGTACAAACCAACGTGAAATATTCAATCCGTTTGACATTTTGCGGCGCGATGTGTCGGCACAGCAGAAAGGCAGCTTGCAATCGAAATGTGCAAACTTTAAACTAATTTAACTTTAAAATTGTTTTTGCCCAACTCTACTGAAAATATATGTTAACATACAATACCTTATTTGCGTTTCTAATCTTACAAAGAGTTGCTTTTGTTTATAGAATACTTACATTGTAAAGTTGAAATTGTAAGTCCGAATCAATTGTATTTACGTTTTGTTTTTGTATTTTTTCTATTTCTTTATACATCTTCTTTATATACCTTCTCCGTCCATTTGCCAGGAACGAATCAAAATCGTCAAGCTAAGCATAATTCAATACAATCATACCTTTTTAAATCCATCCAAAGGTTGTCTAGAAGACTTTCAACGTTAAGGTCACCTAATGTAATGTTTTCTTTTTGTATCTTCTCTGTTACTAATACGGTGTACATTTTCAAGAGTACTGCATTCAATTTTTAACAAAAGTTTAATATTTTTTTTACTAAATTCTAACTGTAATGTCATGTTGTCCGCCACTCGGCAGTCAGACTATAACTCAATAGTGTTGTACGAGCGCCTCGGCTTATGTTTCGGCCACACATTCGGCTTCGGGTGATATACGGCCCAATCCCCTGTCATACAAAACACGATCGCGTAAGAACGCGGACTGAAAACAATGAAAGTCGGATTTGTGTGATCAAGAAACACTAGAAGATTTCAAGGTACAAGTTATTGAATTTGAAATCAGTGGGTATTGCGTTTTAAAAACTTAAGAGCATTCATTCCTTTCGATTCTTGAACATGAATTAACCTTTTATTGAATATAATTTAATAAGCACGATGCCTACATCTAAACTTGCGAAATTTTCGAAAAAGCAATTTAGGGATACAGAAGCAATTTTAAGTTGTCTATAGATTAAGGAGAAGCACTCTCTACCTCCTAACTCTTTTTATTTCGACAAAGTCCAAAATATCTTTTTGAACTTTTGCGAGATTGAATGAAATACCGGAAGGAATAAACGAAGAAAATTCTTGATATGTAGCCAAAAATTCCCAAAATTTTAACACGATCAAAAACTGTTTTCATCAGAACAGAGCGTTTTACCAAAGTAAATAATGACAAATATCCGAGATTAGTCGAGCAAGGTAGATATGAATATGTGTTGGATCATAACTTTTGGACTTCGGAAGCTCTTATACCCTTACTTAATAGGGTAATACGAGTACCAGAAGATAGGTAAATTTATTCCTTACGATACCGTAAAGATCGCCACTTATGATTACGATATTTATTTGGGTTCCCATTTCGTCCATCATGCTTTCATCCCTATCTACAAACCTATGGGCTCCAATATAAATATAGTAACGGCCTATTGTAGACACATAAAACCACAAGAGAGGGTAGTGAATTTAATTTTTATGGTTTTGAACCTACAGAAGACATGAAAGCAGCATAACCTTCACTTTTACGGCTCTCGATATAAATCATACTTTTATTATTCATTTGTACTTGCTCGTAAATTGGTTCTTTATACGCAAATGTGGGAATAATTTCACAAAGTCGAAGCTGGAAATGCGGAATGGGTTTGGTATCGGATAGTCGACGCCAATCCAGTGCCGAAAGCAAGAACGGCGCAGATTTATTCCGCCAGTTATTGCACATTCCCAGCAAATGTGCACTGAATATGCACCCGGCCTGAATATTTCACAGCTTCAAGTGCGCGCTTAGCGCCAAATAAAAAACGTCGGAGCTCGTTTGTGATCTCTAATTCTGGACTAAACTGCCTGAATTATTTTATTTAGATCGGTGTCTTTTTATTTTTATTTAACTGTAGTTTCAAAAGGTAACTATTAGGTGACCAATAAACATTTTTTGACGTGACAACGTCTAATAAATCGAAAATTATCTCAAGGTAACATATTCTCGGGATGAACTGTACCCTATTTCCTATTCCAGGACACGATCTACCCGTGTGACTAGTTTCGTTCATATCCGTTCAGCCGTTAATAGGTAAAGAGATGCACTTTCGCATTTATCATATGACTTAGGATTTTCCGGTCCCAAAGATACCGACCCACCTAGTTTAGGGACCACTGATGACTCATTTTATTAAAATAGGTACAACATGTTATATATTGTGTGTGAATATTCATTTATCTCAACAACCTTTCACACGTTAAAGCCTGTAATAACACGAATCGCTAACGCAAACTTATATTCCAGGTGAATTGGAAAACGACCTATCCATCTACGGTCGCAATAACATACTATACGCCAATATTGCTAAAGGTAACTATAAAATAAGCAAATACCGTTTCCTATTTAAACCACAGTGAATTTAACTTACAGAACCAGTGAATATATGTATGGGATGGAAGTACGGATAAATACACGCTGTATTAGGTACATTTTCGTTGCAAATAAATTCTAAAACACACATGCATTGAATTAGCTGAGCAAACACGACCGATCCTCGATGGAACAACATTTATTTAGTCGTGTGACTGCAGTCTAATATTCTTTATGAAGCGAAGTACTATTCAATAAAATTATAGGTATGTTAAAAGGCGATTTTTAAAGTCTCTTGCGGTGCAGCATTAATTTAAGTTTTAGAAAACATATTTTATTTTAATCCAATATTTCCATTCATACGCAGAATAACGTACCTAAATTACAGTTATCAATACTAATTTTGTCTTGTGTTATAAAATGTATCCATTATTTAGTGATCTCTACAACACGCGCGCCTCGAAGAGATGTCAGCATAATTGACGGGATCCGTTAAAATTAATAATTGTTCGAAAGAGTTACCGCGTCCCTGGAATGCAAAGGGCATTTGGAAGAACACGGGTGGGTTTTAGTCAGTAAGAGTCTGACACTCCGTTCCGATCCACCCAGAGCGGGAGGAATCATGTGATCAATTCCCATAAAAAAGTGATCTCTACAAACTAAGTACTAACAAACACTTACTATAAACCCTAATAACTACCAATAAACAATACAATTACACACTTTTATCTAACACCTATTTAAAAATACTTCAAAATAAACACATCTAAAATAAAAGTTAGTCTCGGGCACTCAATGTTATTGTTTTAGTTTCAATATCACAAATCCTTAACGCAAATAAAACACAAACAAACATTTCAGTGACATCAGACTGCCTTTGAAAAGAACCTTACAATCGATTCTCAAATAAAAACGTACACGTCAAAAGCCGCAATCAGTTTATAGATCCGAATGATTCCAAACAAAATATATAACATACCTACATATTTACATTTTGGTACTCACCTAAATATTGGAACGAGTTGTCAGAAAATATACCCTGTCCGGAAATTGAACGTGAGTGCTTCAAATATTTACCCATCACATAACTGTTTGTATTTACAAAATGTAAATTAACTCTGCCAATAAAATAATATTGTCTAACGTTTAGTTAGTTTATTAATATTAATTACTATATTTTTACCACTAATTCTTTACTTTTATTTTATTACTAATATTTACATTGATAAAGATCAAATGGATCATGTTTTTTTATTTACTTTTTTTTCCTTGCGATTTCGGATCCTTGGCCTATCCTACAGGTATCATGCATTTTCCAGGATAAACAGGAACAAAATAACATTGTTTTTACCATTGAAATTATTTTAGAAATCTGATCAGGATTTCAAAGATTACTTTCCTACCGAATTTCTATTTCGGTGACCAAACTCAACAGCGCCAAGTATGCTGGAGAATTTATAGTTCACAAGTGTATGCATAAACACAGATGTAATCGTCAGTAGACTGATGGCAAGGCAATCCGACACGACCGAGGAGAGAACAAGCACAGGACCAACGGTTTAACGTGCTTTCCGATGCACATAGGGGTGTCACAACGCCAGCTTCCAAATTCGGGCTGCTACTGAGATATTCCTAATGGAAAAACTCAATACCTAACACTTTTGCCCGACGACACCACCTCCGACGGCAACGCTTGCAACCAACTACCTAGCCAACCAGGTACCTACATGTAGAAACTTCCTTCCCGTAGTTACCGCTTGTTTAAAAGCAAAAGTTCTCAATGAAAATAATAATGAAAGTTGAATAAATATGAGTAGTGAATAAACATAAGCTTTCAACTACCGTTTGGCGGTAAATCAACAGTAATTAAAACAACGAGGGTGCTATCCGAGTACTATCGTAGGTAGTTTAATTACGGCCAGCAAACAAAGGTCACGTTTATTGATTGTTTCAGACAGAGAGTGGGCACGGGAAATATGCGCCTTAGTTATTTCACGTTATATTCGACTGTTTACAAAGTCACATTTAATGAAAATGTGTTTGGTAATGGTAATATTATCCGGAACAGAAACTCTTTAAAAATTTACAATGTAGTGCTTAAAAATGTAATGTCCCAAAATCATTTTTCCTTGTTTGATTTTCCTAAAATTAACATATTTGTCAGTCATCGGTAGGAGATCTGGCAGAAACTAAGGGATCGCGGGGCCCTGGGCACTTACCCGAGTGCCAGTGGAAAAGAGAGTTTGAGTTGACAGTTCAAAGACAACTTTTAATAGTGTATATCGTGTTTTGAAGACAAGTTATTAAGTTTTAAATAAAAAGTATGCATATAAATACATTATTTAAGGTCATTCTTTCATTTTGACACCAATTCACTATCTTTTTTTTTGTCAAAATACCCTTCAACTGTCAACTTACTGAATATAATTAAAAGTCGAACTATATAAGCCGACCCCTACTTAGTTCTGAAAAGGCTAGGAAGATGACTACTAAATATTTTTTTTTTTTTTGATAAACGTTGCCCCAGACTAGGAACTTCTACTGTATCGTGTGTGCGTTTACATACATATAAATTCACATACCTACACAAACAGCCAGACCCGGAACAACTATCTGCAGGCAATACAAATATTTGTTCCGTGCAGGAATCGAACCCACGACACGCAGCGCAGCAGTCGATCGCTCAACCAAAATATGTCGACACTTAAATCTGATTTGATAACTTCGAGTTCTGGTAAATTTCCGCCTTACAACATTTGAGAAGGTATTGATTACTAATTACTCTTTGTAATTAATTAGCTAAATAGTACCAAGTATGCTTCAGTAGATTGGAACGTGAATCTGACAACAACTTTCTGTTCCCAGAAATATTGCGTGGGTTCTTGGACTGCTACTAATTCTGAAATAATGCGAAGAAATGTTTCACCCTGTATTTACCAATATCAATGTTAAATTCGTAGTTAAATTGTCAAGCTCAAACAAGCCAAAGGGTAATATTTCTTGCTGAAACTTTTGTTTTTAGAACTTCCCTGAATATTACTTAGTACAGATTCCAATTAGATTTTTTTTAAAAGCAAGGCTAATTTTAATAAATACCTTACTAACTATATACACTAGAAATAAAAATAAAAACTCCTAACTAAATGAACCCTAAAATATGGCGTCAAAAATTCGATAAAGAAGATATTGATGGTCATTCGCTAAATAATACTCTAACTGTCAAATGTCCTTTATCTAACAATTTAGAAACCATTAATTAATTCAACATCGTCAAAGCAAGTCTAGACCCAAACAGATAAGTTTCCACTTCATAAACTACACATGAAACAAGCAATTCGCTGTGAAAACGATAGCTATCACACGCAATACTGATGACGCACAAATCCCTGGTAATCTCCGATCCAATTACATAAAACGAATCCCTTTAGAGGTTTTAACACTCAATGTAGCGCCAAAATGCAAATCAGTTAGTTAACATCTGTTCCAAATTAATTTATTCAATTTAGTACCTACCATAGGATGTTAAAGTTAAGGGTCAGGGTTGGACGTAAATAGGTATTAATCAATAATTGCATATTTCTTTACGGTAGTGAAGGTAGACCTTCGGGAAAATGACGTGGGTGGGAGTACGAGTATCTTATAAAATAACCTTGGAATAACCTTGGAATTAAATAGGATTAATTGAGAAGTAAAGAGCACTGCTCACTTAATAATAATAATATCCTTGGACATTTCACACGACGCCATATAGTCCCAAGCTAAGCAACTTAATGCTTGTGTTATGGTAACGATATGGCTGATAAACTACTTATATACATTTTTTTTTTTAAATACATACATGCTATAGATAGAAAAACACCCAGACCTAAAAATCCTATTTAATATCCAATCGTCAAGCTTTTGGTATCAATTCGAAGGTTTATTTAATAGTAATAATACATCTTATGGCCTCTTTAGTACATTAGTTAGAAGCTTTGCCCTTGGGAAAGTCGAATCTCAGGGAAAATAGTACCGGAACAAAAACTTTTTTTTTAATTTATCCTGTTCCAGGACATTTACTACCCGTGTGTCAAGTTTTATCCAGATCCGTTCATCCGATCTAACGTGATTGAGTAACAAACATACGGTCCAAACTTTCGCATTTATAATGTAAAGTAAAATAAAGATTGGCTATTATTACACCGCATTAACCCACGGGAGTCTGGTTATTCAGAGGTCCGCTTTTAAAGTTGTAATCAACTTAAAAAACGCAACTGAAATAGGTTCAGTCTGTCCGGTACATTACATATCTACCTGTATAGTTTTATCTAAAACTTTTAATAGTAAGCTCAGCGAGCTAACATGATAAGAACCTAAGGCAGGTTAATAGCATGTTAGCTCCTACGTTCAAATAAAACCCTATCTCTTTTATCAATTCTGAAAACCTCACTATAAATTACAAGGTACCTACAGGTATTAAAATAGTACGTAGCGACCGAGCGGGCTATAGTACGAGAATGTTGATACAATTACCTCCGCTCGCCGAAGCTTTCGACCGCAAAACCTGGTAAAACTTTGTCAACTTTTGAACAACAGTTCTTTATAAATAAATTCGAAACAAGTTATGCTTCTTACACAGATCTTAATTATAAAGGTAACCTAGTATTCCGCAAGGGTTTAACCTATTTTAGAATGCCCCAATCTAGATTTATTAAGCTTATAGTGCAGTGAGCAAGCCTTATCTTCTCTTATTGTATCTTATTGAATAAATTGCACCAATTGTCAAAAAGTGCTGTTATTAGCCGTTGCCAGTAAAATTGTCTTTTACTGTCAACATTTAAAAGCTTTAACAAAACAAAAATAATTAAAAAGCTGTCCTAATAAGTAATTGCAAGTAACACAATCAAACATCATCTTCCTAGCCTTTTCTCACCTATTTTGGGGTCGGCTTCCAGTCAAACCGGATTCAGCTAAATACCAATATTTTACGTGGAGAGGCTGCCTACCAGACCTCCACAACCCAGTAAATGGGTAACTCGATACTCCTTAGCAAGACTGGTGTCAAATTTTCTTAACACAATCATACAACACTCATAAATCATACACACCTTTCTCATTAAATAAGAACTTGCAATATTATCTGGCCTAGCATAACTTCTAAAGATGAATTTATTTCATGCCTATTACAGATAAATTGAAACATTTATCCAAACGTAATCAGCGATCTCTAAAAACGTCTGGAGAACAAGATGTATCATAAATGGAGCCTACTAACAGTGGTTGGCAATTCTTATTTAAGTTTAAATAGGTTTCGCGGTGCAGCAATCTACGTGAGCTTGGCGGAGCTGTGGAGGCCTGAGATTGAGCGCGCGGGATCGCGGTGAGCGACCGGCCAACTTTGACAAAGAGTAATGATCCGACGCGATCGGACCGACACCTCGCGCCGTAACTACACAGACTCGCGATTTAACCTCGAAAGAAATAATGTTTCTTGACAATATTCGAACGTTCCGTTGTTATGTATTTACGTCGTCAACGAACTACCTACTTTTGGAAGCATTTTTTTGCAAAATGAATGGTGTAGCTCTACTTTATAACAATGTACGCCGCAACGCAGAATTTCTAATGTAACCACGTAGCGATTCTAAAGGAAAAACCATACGTCTAGTGGAATAATAAGTTATTGTGTACGCAGAACGAAGGAGCGGCGCCATTTTATCGCTCGATAGCGAGCCATTGTATCGACAATCTTCGAATCGAAGTTGTTATCTTGGCGGCTCTCACGTTTTGTTGAATTAGTAAGAGGGTACAGACAAATGGCCATGTAAGAAACACGGAACGATCTCCGACTCGGGCCGAAAGCGATAGTGCTCCACTAGTTACGATAATAAATAGGGGCTTAACGCTGGCAAATGGCCGATTAGGGCATTCTTGACTACAACACGGGCATTCTGATAAAGTTAGCGTTTGCTTTGCAACGACTCTCGTGGGTTTTATGGCTAACAAATAGATTGCTCCGACATTAAATCACTCACTTGTTTTAAGGTTTGAATTGTTTATGTGTACAGCGAAGTTTAAACTGCATCCGAAAATATTTTTTTCCAAAATTCCTAAAAATTTCTTAAACTTAGCTCCGGTACAATTCTATTCGTTTTTATGTTACAATGGATAATCTTAAAAATATTTTAATGCGAAAGTAAATTTGTTTGTTTGTAACGCTTCCACGCCTAAATTGCTGAATAGATTTCGAAGAATTTGGAAATATTGATAGATGGGATCCTAGCCAGACGATAATACGTTACTTTTTTCCGACAATCCAAATTAAAGCAAACGAAACCGTGGGCAAAACAAGTTTACCTAAAAAAATAAAAACTTTGTTTTTATGATTCCGTAATTGCATCATAGACTCCACTTCCAATTTAAATTACCAATTCGAAACAGAATAAACAGTTAATAAATACAAATGCAAATCGTTCAATTGTTTAAATAAGAATACTACGTGAAATACGTTTTCGGCAAAATTAATTCAACCTCATTCTAACGAGATTCAACCATTAGACCTTTTATTAAGGCCAATTCGACAAATTGAAAGCTTAAGGATTAATTAAGATAATTTCTAAGTCCATTATGGTCTCATCGCTTATTTCGATCGTCCTATTTGATATTTTGTTTTACTTATTTGAATATTCTGAAAAACTAAGGGACTTCCATGAATATTTTATGCATTTTCACCACTCATTTTCCTTCTGTAGGAACATTTCAGTTGGTTTTCCTTAATGTCAATAGTAAACAATAATGGGTAACCTATTATTTGGATAACTATCTCAATTGCCTATTATATTGTAAAATATGAAGGTAACAAGGCTATTGTTAGGATTATTTTATAAGATTACTACAATAGCCCCATTCTTTGCTTTACAAAGAATACAATTTGTACTTACACAACAAGTTACTAAGTATACCGTATTATACTTTTGTTCAAAATGAAATACCTTTTTTTTCACGAAATCTGTAAGTATGTTTTTCCACGATTACAATAGTTACTTTTTTTCCATGCTTGGTTCCAAGTACGGAACTAAACATCTGGCCAGAATTCGCAACAGACACCGCTACAAACGCTGAAAATTACGCTGTAATCTTCGTGAGCAAAGAATTACATATTTGCCAAAAATACATTCGAATTCCCTTCAAAATTACTTTTGTAATATCGTAGTTGCAAAATAATGATGATTCAGTTATTAGTTGGTTAGTTGGAGCGTTTTCATTGCAAACAAAGTCGAGTTTTTTTTGGTAGCTTTGTCATACTGTGGCCATTGTTGTTAGTGTCACTGATTGATTCAAATTGATACTCCTTGAATATAAGAGGCATTGAGTAGCAATGGGAACTAATAAAAATGTTAAATTAAATTATGCATCATTGCACTTTGCCTTAAATGAGGTCTTCATAGTTTGCGACGTACCAACATCAGGCTCTGGCTGAACATCTGCTAAGCTGTAGCAACATCAATACGCTCCGTAGCACCATTAGGTACATTCTTTAGCTGGACGAACTACGCCGTAGCAACATCAGCTACGCTCTGTAGCTTCAAAGGATACGCTGGGTAGTAATAGGAGCTACGCCGTAGCAACGCCAGCTACGCTCCATAGCTTCAAGGGCTACGGCGTAGCAACATAAGCTACGTTCTTTAGCTACAAGGCCTCTTTACCATGACTTTGAGAGGACTGATTTTGGGAGGATCTCAGGCGAATTCAAATTATATTGTAAGTTGGAATAAAGTGAAATACAAATGTTAGATTTGTCACTACTCCACTGATTTCAAGAACCTATTGTAAACAACAAAGCCGTCGTTATAATTACATTATAATTTCCTGTCCCCGAAATCGTTAAACCTACTTGAAATAATATTTAAGCATCGGGACGCTTTGTCGGTAGATAGTTTTAGTGATCGCATTGGGGCATTTGGTTCGTGGCACCAGCAAAAACTAAGTGAAAGTCTCAAAGTTAATACAACAAAAGGCAGTAAAAACTCATCTTGTAAATGAAAACTAAGCATGTTAAGAATAACAGTGAAAGAAAAGCCCACGTTTAAGAAGAAACGTGATAATTACGCGCGCCGGCTAAAGGCTCAGAAACTGATCAAGTATTTACAAAGCGAGTTAAGAACTTCTACCACTCATGGCCTGCCTTACATCGCTAATACTGAATTACATTGGTTTGAGAGGTACCGTATTTAAGTATTATTTACTGGCTTCTACGCGCGACTTCATCCAAGTAAAACTACAATCAATCTGGCTAGCATAGCCAACTATATTCGGGTCGGCTTCCAGTCTAACGACTGCCTTTCTGACCCTCACAACCCAGTAACTGGTTGCCCTACCCATTGGTAAGGTAGTTGTCAAATTTCCTGACTTCTGACTACCCGTAACGACTGTCAAAGATCTACAAATGACAGCCAACAGCTTAACATACTTTCCAAGGCACGCAAGAATCTCAGTTTATTAATATTATCACCCATCCACGGACCGGCCTCAGCAAGAGTTGCTTAACCTTAAAGGTTGATTCGTGCGACAGTTATTATTTAGCCACACAGCCACAAGACAGTAGCTTGTAACTCTACGCTCGCAATAATGGTAGTCAGGCTAACAGTCCACTGGATCGGAGAGGAGAGGAGCGGAGCGGAGCTGTGCCAATATTAATCAGTGGAATTACATGAAATTTCTGCTCCGCTTCTGTGGACAGGATTTGCGAACTAGTATAGAAAATCATACAAAGCGGGAAGGGAAGCTGAGCGGGGAAGGGAAGCTGAGCGGGGAAGTGAAGCGGGGAACTCCACTCCGCGCTTCCTCGCTCCGCATCAATGGACAGACACACTCCGCAACTCCGCTCCCCATTACTCCCTTGCACCGCTCTGCTGCTTCGCTCCGCATCAATGGACAGTCAGCCTTATTCTGCTTTACACTTTGTGTACCTACTGATTTCAGATGGACTATAAAATCATGGTAAAGCTCAGTCAGCATTTCTTCGTTGTTGACTGGCTAAAAGTCTTGGTCTAAAAAATAATTAATGTTATCTCGACGACTAATTAGAATTTAATCTTGTTGTAACAGGCTAGCTTGACAAGCGCTTAGTTTGGACAAGCATTTAAGCAACTTTTTTCTTTGAATTTCAGAATTTTTTGGGCGGCATGCTTTGGCATATCCTGCGCTATAATTTTTGTCCTTCTGTCCGCTCAGTATACTAGGCTTGTGGTAAGTGAGTATATAACAAGGAAACTACTTTAGGTATTTGAATACAACTGCATACATGGTGTTTCAAAAGAGCGTGGTCGTATTTCAGGGTTACGTTCTGTATCTTACATAAAGAAACAATAGCAAAAATAAAAAAAGGCTTTTTAAAAAATAACGACCCCATCACCATCAAATCTGTGATTGAACTAAAATAAATGCCACCGACTGCATAAAACTGCTTGAAGAGTGATTTGTTTGGAAAGTTTTAGTATTGTTTGCAGTCAGACCCTTGAATATGACCACGCATTTCTAACACCCTGTTATTGTAATGTAATGTAATGTTGCATATTAGTAAGGCGCGTTCCGTACCCAATCCATAGTGGTATTCATTGACCCATCTACATTGATTGACATTCTCAATTCCGATAACGAAATAGGCGTTGAGTCGACATCTAGAAATATTGAGGCTATTTTAACGAGCTTATGTCAGAAGCTTCACCCGCATCAAGGGAAGGAAATACTCCCAGGATACCAGGATAAAAAGTCCAAGGATCCGTTCAGTTGCTAAGACGTGAAAACGTATGAAACAAACAGGGTTATCTTCACATTTATAACATTAGTATGTATAATGAAAAACAAACCTACACGAAGAGATATTAGAGAAAGGACATCGACCGCTATTACCTTGCTAAAGTAAAATTTCCGCTAGCCATTAATATTGTTACGAGCTTGAGGTTCGTGACAATAAAAACAGCCGATTAAATAACCAAAATGACACTTTAATTTAAAAACACTAATTACAACTTTAAACTCACTAATTATAACACACAACTTCACCACTGATCACTTTATTCGCACTTGAAGTTCGCTTTCGAAGTATTCGCTTGTATCGCTAATCCAATACTGACTCGGTCGCGGAATACGCGCTCCTTTTATAGGTCAGTTTATTCTAGAAACTTCCAGTCTCGAAACATCTGGAAAGTACTCGTAACTACCGCTGCCGACTGACTAGATACCGAGAAGTGTAGAATGTTCTGGCAAAGAAATGTCTAGAAGGTACTTGACTCTACTAGTTCTGCTACTCGATACTAGATGGCGCTACTAGTAACTTAATGTACCCGACATTAATTCTGGCGCGTAACACTGCCCCCTCCTAAGACATGCTCGTCCCGAGCATTATCGGTCCCATAATAACGGGCCAGTCGATCCACATGGACGATCTTAGGAGTACTTCTTGTACCTTTCTGTATACGGTAGGTCACGTCGTTAATTTTTGTCACAATCCGGTACGGCCCGTCCCATTTAGCTTGAAGCTTAGGAGATTTCCCTTTACTGCGAACTGGATTGTGCAACCACACTAGTGAACCTTCGTCGAACCCTTTATTGTTAATTTTACGGTCATAACGGGTTTTCATCTTTTCAGACATTTGCTGGCCCGATTGTCTGACGTGCTCATAAATGTCATTCATTTTGTTCCGCAAGTCATTCGCATAATCGGTTATATTGCGTGGGGCATCAGGTGGTATTCCGGTGATCAGATCTGCAGGCAGCCGCAATTCTCTTCCGAAGTTGGCGAAGGCTGGTGTCACCGATGTACTTTCGTGAACAGCACTTCGGTATGACAGCAAAAACGGTTGTATATGCTTGTCCCAATCGCGTTGCCGGTTTTCCACGACTTTTGCCAGGTATCTCTCCAATGTCTGATTAAATCGTTCCACCATTCCATCCGATTGTGGGTGGTAAGAAGTTGTTCTCGTTTTATGAGTACCCATAACTCGACAAGTTTCCTGGAATATTTGGGACTCAAAATTCCTTCCTTGATCGCTGTGAATCTCCAAGGGAACTCCAAAACGACAGAAGACTTCATGAACTAGTTTATCTGCAACTGTTGAGGCTTCTTGATTTGGAATGGCGAAGACTTCCGGCCACTTAGTGAAGTAATCCATTACAACCATGAAATACTTGTTACCACTTTCACTTTCCGGAAATGGTCCCGCAACATCTAGGGCTATCCTTTCCCATGGTGCACCGACGTTGTACAATTTTAATGCACCTCTACTGCGAGTCTGAGGTCCTTTTACAGCCGCACAACTTGTACATTTGCGACACCAGTCCTCGACATCGTCACGACAGTGGACCCAGTAAAACCGTTCTCTTATCTTCAGTAGAGTCCGTTTTACTCCCATATGGCCTCCTGAAGAACCATTATGGTACAGCTGTAGGACATTCGGTACTTTTGCTTTAGGGACAACCATTTGCAAATGACAGCTGTCTCCCCGAGCATTTTCCCATTTACGGCACAGGACTCCATCCTGAATCACTAAGCTGTCCCATTGGGCCCAATAACTTTTTGTGATCGAACTCATCGCTGAGACGTCACTCCACGTGGGCTTAGGAGCACTGGCCTTCATCCACTCCAGAATCGGCTTGATGTCCGAATCTTCCTGCTGTGCACATTGTAGGCTTTCCTTCCACTCGCTGCTGAGGTCTGTCTTGAGCATCCTCACAGGTACGACTTCTTTACCCTCTTGCCTAGTACAATGCTTGCAGTCTTCAGGGCAAGGTCTTCTTGACAATGCGTCGGCGTTGCCATGAGATCTTCCGCTGCGATGTTCAATCACAAAGTCATATTCCTGCAGTAGTTCAATCCATCTCGCAACTTGTCCTTCTGGATTTTTGAACTGCAATAGCCATTTGAGTGCAGCATGGTCTGTACGTAAATGGAATTTCCGTCCCAGCAGATATTTGCTAAAATGCTGCAATGACTTTACCACAGCTAGCAATTCCCGTCTCGTGACACAATAGTTCCTTTCTGGTTTCGACAATGACTTGCTGAAGTAGGCTATCACAACCTCTTGATCGCCATTCCGTTGAGATAACACACCGCCAAGTCCGATATCACTAGCGTCTGTGTCAACTATAAATTCCTTGTTCGCGTCAGGATACCCCAAAATAGGTGTTCTGCACAGACGTTTCTTTAGCTCCTGGAATGCGACGTCGCAACTTTCATCCCAGCAGAAATGTCGCTTCTCCTCGGTTAGTTTGTGGAGGGGCTTGGCTATGTCCGCAAAGTTCTTGACGAATCGCCGATAATAGGAGCACAAACCCAAAAATGCTCTGACCTGCGTCTTGTCTTTTGGATTTGGCCAATCTTTAACAGCGGCGATTTTCTCTGGATCCGTGCGGATGCCTTCTTCCGACACAACATATCCCAAAAAGCTGACTTGACGTTTGAAAAGTGAACACTTCTTTGGACTCAACTTGAGATTTGCACTCTGGATCTTCATGAGCACGCGTTCCAGGTTTTGAAGATGTTCTTCAAACGTACGGCCTACAATGATGATGTCGTCCAAGTAGACCAAACAGGCATCGCCAATTAACCCGGTTAGTACAAGTTCCATCAATCTTTCAAACGTTGCCGGAGCGTTGCATAATCCAAACGGCATAACATTAAATTGCCACAGGCCCTTTCCTGTCGAGAATGCAGTTTTCTCCTTGTCCTTAGGGTCGATTTCAACTTGCCAGTAACCACTTTTTAAGTCTAGCGTGCTAAACCATTTCACTCCAGTAAGCATGTCCAGCGTGTCATCAATTCTTGGCAAAGGATAACTGTCCTTCTTCGTGACGTCGTTTAGACGACGATAGTCAACACAAAACCGCATGCTGCCATCCTTCTTTCTTACCAGCACTACTGGTGAACACCATGGACTGGATGAAGGTTCTATAACACCATCCTTCACCATTCCTTTAATCATGGTTTCCACTTCCTTTTCACGTGCTACCGGCAACCTCCTTGGTCGCTGACGGATAGGCAATTCTTCTCCTGTGTTTATTTTGTGTTGAACTAAGCCAGTCTTTCCGATGTCACCATCGTTTGAAGAGAAAACACTGGCGTACTTCTGTAACATCTTCTTTGCCTTGACCAGTTCATTTTGAGACAGAGCGCTGCGACAGTCGTCTAAAAGTGTGGTCACTTTCGTTTGTGCGTCCTTGCTGAGGGTCCCAGTCGAAAGATATTGGCATCGACGCAACCAATCCACTTCCTCGCAAGTACCAATCAGAGTGCCTTTTTCTATCATCTGTTCCTTATCACTAAGGTTCAGCACACGTACCCCTGAGATGTCGGTGGCTCTGACCAAAGTTCGTGCCACTTTCCATGGAAGGTCAATGTCTACCTTTTCCACGAGTACACAACGATGATTCTGCCCAGGATTCCGAGGAAGACTAACCGGCACAATCGTTTCCGATCTCGGAGGAAGAACAATCTTCTTTAGGCTGTACACATTTCCCGGTAACGCCCCTTCCATGAAAAGTTCTTCTTGTCCACATTTCATTACTCCTTGATTAACGTCGATCTCACAACAATTCTTCCTCATAAAGTCTAAGCCCAGGATGCAATCGTCCATTATATCAGCCACGACAACATTATGCAGGTAGATTCCGTTGCCTAGCTTCAACTCCATCTCTCTCTCTCCTCGGACGGGTATACGCTGACCAGTGGCTGTTACCAAATTTATGCGGTCTCGGTTGAGTACGGAGTCCCCAAGGAACCGACTTACAAGTTGGGAACTGACGACCGTGCGAGAAGCTCCAGTGTCTATAGTCAGCTTACAAGGCATTCCGTTGACCTCGCCTTTGATGATTAGGCTATTCCCGTCATGGGTTTGTGAGATCGAAATCTTTGGGGCTCTTTGAACATCAGCCAGCACCCGCCCCGCAGTCCTGGCTTTCACTCGTTTCCCTGCTGTTGCTGGGCGATGCTGTTAGCCGCCCTACCCTCTGGAGATTGGCTACCTTCCCTTTCTGCAGTCCGCTTAGGGCAACTGGATCGAAGGTGGCCCCTTTCCCCACAGCCGTAGCACCTAGGGCTGTATCCTTTTAAACGGTCGCGAACTGAAGCCGCTGCAACCTCCCTGACGCGATGGGAACGATGATCCTGCCGTACAGCTTCCACCTCCAGTGCATGAGCCAAAGCGTCCTTAAGCGTCCCGTGGTGCCCGAGCCTCACAGCAGCTCTAACTTCAAGATCGCGGATTCCATCGGTGAATGCCTGCACCAGGTTCCCTTCGATGAGCGCAGGTACGGACTGGTAAGCTTTTCGAACCAGCTTCTCCACTTCAAGGGCCCACTGCTGCAGGTTTTCACCGCTGCGTTGCACGCGATCCTTGAGCTGCGCACGAAACACGTGTTCCAGATGAGCGTCGCCATATCTAGCTTCCAACGCCTCAAGAAGCTGCTCATAAGTCACTTCCTTATCGAGAGCTTCTAGGACAGTTAAGGCCTGGTCGCGCAGGCCTAGGGTGAGAGCAGTCATGGCCTGATTTTTACTCCACCCATTCGCCTTCATAACAGCCTCAAACTGTATTTTGTAGGCTGACCAGGAAGATGTCCCATCGAACGGTGGCACTTTGAATCCACGTAGCGAAGGTGTAGTAGCTACTGACACTGCCACCCCATCTCCAATTTTTAGGTTGTCCATTGTTTTTTTCATTTCAGCAATCTGGGTTTCAGCTTCTATCAGCCGGTTCTCATGCTGAACTACCTTATCTTGTACGACTTTAATTTCTTTTCCGAAAGTGGCGTGCAGATCCTTCATGAGGAACGTCTGTTCTTCCTGGCGGCGCATCTGCTCCTCCTTGTCACGCTGGAGCTGTTCTTCCAACCGACGGGCCTGTTCCTCCTGTCGGCGGGCCTGTTCCTCCTTGTCACGCTGCAGCTGTTCTTCCAACCGACGGGCCTGCTCCTCCTGCCGGCGAGCCTGTTCCTCTTTGTCACGCTGCAGCTGTTCTTCCAACCGGCGGGCCTGCTCCTCCTGACGGCGGGCCTGCTCCTCCTGACGGCGGGCCTGCTCCTCCTGACGGCGGGCCTGCTCCTCTTGATGGCGGGCCTGTTCCTGCAGCATCAGCATCAGAGCAGCAAAGTCTGGTGCTGCAGATGCTGGAGCTGCTGTGGACGGACCGGCCTCCACAATCGGCAGCTGGCCCTCCGACGTCAGCGGCGTTGTACCTCCAAAACGCCTCTGGTCCGTCTCCTGCTGACGTTGACTCCGGGTACGGATACCCTCCGTGTCGTCCTTTGGTAGAATCGGCATGGTTTAAATATCCACTCTTCTGACACCAATTGTTACGAGCTTGAGGTTCGTGACAATAAAAACAGCCGATTAAATAACCAAAATGACACTTTAATTTAAAAACACTAATTACAACTTTAAACTCACTAATTATAACACACAACTTCACCACTGATCACTTTATTCGCACTTGAAGTTCGCTTTCGAAGTATTCGCTTGTATCGCTAATCCAATACTGACTCGGTCGCGGAATACGCGCTCCTTTTATAGGTCAGTTTATTCTAGAAACTTCCAGTCTCGAAACATCTGGAAAGTACTCGTAACTACCGCTGCCGACTGACTAGATACCGAGAAGTGTAGAATGTTCTGGCAAAGAAATGTCTAGAAGGTACTTGACTCTACTAGTTCTGCTACTCGATACTAAATGGCGCTAGTAGTAACTTAATGTACCCGACATTAATTCTGGCGCGTAACAATATGTCACATGGAGGTTTAGAAAAAGAGTGTCACACAGAAATATAAGTGACAGAAACAAAACTTCACAAAGCTTATAATTTTCTAAAGCTGTGTCGGATACAGCCAGATACATTTTTATGTAGATACTTTTACTACAACTATGTCAATTTTATCTTGAAGTCTTATTGTCAGGAACAACCTATAGTTAACAGCGTGGAGAAAGACTATTTGAACTGGAACGTTTCCTACCCAGCGATTGTTTTGTGTCCAGTGACTAAAATTGACGATGAAATGTTTACTTATTATGTCAAGTAAGTTTCATTTTACACATATCTACGTTCAATTTGCTTAGCCTTTTCTAAAATGTGGGGTAGCCTCTCAGACTTATTCGTCTCTCATATCAAGTCTATGGGTTTATATTTAGTTTTATTTAGTCTCCCGGCTCCCAAAGGCTCCCGCCGCTACATCCACGCACTTAAAAAAAAACCATAGACTTCATGAGAGACAGATTAGTTGCGGAGACAAAAGTTGCTCGTGCGCGCTATCTCTAACAGGATGCAGTTGAGCCAGTATTTTACATAGAGCGACAGCCACAACGATGCCACTTAGCAAGACTGGTGTGATATTTTCTGGCTTCTGACTATCCGTAACGACTGTCAAAAATCTACAAATAACAGCCGGGACCAACGGCTTAACGTGCTTTCCGAGGCACGGATGAGGACGGTATGTAATGAATGGTCAGCCATCCAAGGACCGACCTCTGCAAGCGCGGCGATCGAACTGTGCGGCTGTTATTACTTAGCCACGAGCTTCTTTCAAATTCAATTTACACATACATATATACCTACGTTAATTTGCAAAATAATGTCGGTATGCACTCGTTATTTTTCAGTGAAACCCTCAACAGAACAGGATATAACTTGGAGTCATACTACTCAGCGATAATATCAGTCTCTTTGGAAGCACTCAATGTTCTGGATCTACCACCACCTGAAATATTAAAGGTATTAGATACAAAAAAAACTTCTGCCATTCTATAAAGTCCCATTTTCCAACGGTATGACTGATGTATTGTGTAGTGATACTTTAGGCATACAATCATAGAGTTGAATAGTAAAGATAGGGCTGTTCGTTTTTTTTTGTTATACGCGTTTACCCTGCAAGAAACACGGCATTTTAATGTCAGGCAAACAACAACTGCTCCCGAAGATTGCCGACCACGAGGCAAGTTCGCTTCGGTCTACGCGCGCCAATTTCTAGCGTCAGAAAAAATTGCGGTCCGCCCTGTCCTTACTATGTAAGTCAATGCATATATTCTTCATATACTGTCTTCATCATCACCTATATTTATCCTTTATGTTTAAAGCTTATTAATCCCGAAGACTATGCGACAATCGCAGCAGATTTGTTCATGAGATTTAACAACCAGACATTGACGACTCTGATCAAATGGCCCATAACTGTCGACACTACCATGACGGAGATGGGGATATGCCATATCATAAACTCGAACGTTGCGATACTCGACGATCCTACGTAAGCATCTCTAGTAAGAACCTCATTGCACAGTAGATAAACCATGCTAGATAAAATTATGGGACGTTTTGCTCCTCAGGGTAACACGATGCTGAAGTCGAATCAAGTATCGACTTTAGCATCGTGAATTATACGTTGATTTTTAATTGACCATTTGTTTTAAAAAGGCCCTTAAAAAGTATGGGTTGCAATAAAATTTGAACTTTTCATGCACGTGGCAGGGTCGTACGTCCAGGTGGACCATGGTCAGCGAAGAGATGCCGCATTAACACTGAAAATTGGAACAAAATCATGTCGAAGCCATTAGGATCAAACTTCTATCAAAATCTTGGTTTAACCAAAATCCATTTTGACTAACGTTTAGCAATGTTCACCTATGTTTATAACTCGATGATCGATCCGTTTTACCCCTTGCTACCTCCATACCAAATCAATGCTACCTTCTAAAACCCATGTCGTTCCCAGACCCATGTCTCGAAACACACTAAATAGAGATCCGTCCAAACCAATATAGGTATGTTGTCCTTTAACGTAGTTATCTATGGGTAGATTCGATTAGAAACCATCTGCATACATCATCAGTATCAGTAAAGGACATTTAAAACTGACCAAGTCTTAAAATTCATATTTTCTGGTGGTTATGAGATTTATACTATTTAAACATTTGGGTCTGCAAACCCTACATAGTAAATTTGTTGTAGTCGTATTGTTAAATAGACATCTAATTTATCAACAATAGCTAGACCAATTCCAGTTATGACCAACCAAGGTGACCACGAGTACCTATCACATCGTCGACCAGAAGCTATTCTTTCCCAGAACATATTCTTTTTTAGGCTATTTCAGATTGTTAGTATTATGTTACTTTACATTTAGAATAACATCTATTTCGCTATAAACCTGCAGGTATGTTAATAAAGACAACAAATCAAACCAATCAATATAAACTAACGAATTCTAAACAACCAAACCGAATCTAATCTTTAGATACATTAGCGTCCCAACAGCTTTTTCATTTGTAAGCAAAGCACTTACATTTGCATGACGTAGCACCGCACGAAGCGTGTTCCATTAGGTATCATTCTCGTTTTTTGCAGCAAATGGAGTGACAGCAGTGTGGCATACGCCAAACACAACATTGAGCTCTCGGTGCACGACATTGACTTTTTTGTGCAGTTAGTTAACTACGCCAGTGTCTATAAGGTTAGTTTTACGTACCTTTATAGGTAAGTACGTATATTCCCAGCCAGACACCTACTATTTAAAAAATGCTTGTCTGTAAAGTCGGTTTACGGACGATAGTTTGACGTGACAACGTCATAACAAAACATTGTAACGGAACAATGAGCGTAACGGGACGATGAGTCATCCTTTTTCGTGCGTGCAGCCGGCGTTTATCGATTTATTAGACTTTGTCACGTCAAAATGTAATAGTTTGTGTTTGTTTGAATTTATAGACGTTTTGACCTTTGTTAATCAAGGACGTCTCAACGCGAACGGCTGAAAGTATTTGGATGAAACTTGACACCCGAATAGACATGTTTTTTATTACATATGCCTACTTTATGACAGTAGTACATTCCCTTAAGGTAATACTTGACTGTCACGTAAGCGAAGCCGTTGTCAGTATCTAGTAGGTACCTAATGTGAGGTGATGTACCTAGATACCTAAAATTCGATTGCTTAATCAGTTTTAAAGTTATATGTAGCAGTAGGTATCGCCGCCACATTGAAACTTTTGAGCTCAATTTCGTTACATTAGATTAGTAAACCTACCACACAACACACTCGTTTCAAAGTCTCAGATTAGGTGCTTATATACGTAGGTACCTACCAGCCTATATAACTTTAACAGCCAAAATAGGATAATAGAATTTTCCACCTTGGTTTACCTTTTAATTGATTATTGATTTCCGAAACCCTTTAAGTAATTGATTTCTAATAATAGTAGCACAATAGTTACCCACGGTAACCTTAGTCCTCCCGAATTCACAGGTAAGAACTATCAAATACTTGCTTTTCCCGGGGTTTCACTCGCGTTAATATAGATTTTCGCAAAAAAAACTAGCCTTTAACCTTCGCCAGGGTCCGATTTATCTCTGCACTTTATTCATGAAATCGGTTCAGCGATTTAGGCGTGACAAACTGACTTTCACATTCAAAAACAAAAAATACCCACCGAACTAAGTAAGTACCTACCTCCTCCTTTTTTGGAAGTCTGTTTACTGAAGACTAATTAAAGATCACCTACCTACCTACTACTATATACACAGTTTAAAATTGCAGGTTTATACTCTGAGCCCCGACGAAGTGATTCTGAGCGGGACGCCAGCGTTAACTTTCGAAACTGAAGGGTTCTTGTCTTTTGGAGTGCAAATTACGAGCACTCGGGCTTCAGAAGATCTCAAGTACATTCCTTTGCATCTTCGGAAGTGCAGGTAAGAGTGACGCCGAGATTGCACAAACAGACGTGTAGTTCGTTGAGATCGAGTTGTTTGCTTGTTATGTAACTACCTACTCTACTTGTTTATATACCCACATATTTAAAGTACTTACTTAAATATTTCTATGATTTAAGTACCTATCGATTGAATGAAACCCAATTGAACAATGTGGGATATAATTATTGGGGGTTGGCAGAAACTACAGAAAGCCACCCATAGTTTTTTGAAATACTTAGATACTATTTTTTTTACCTGCCCCTGCCGGCCTGCTTTTGTATTGCAGATTTACCAACGAAACAACTAGTAAGAGATATCCGATCTACTCGTACAACCGCTGCTTGTTAGACTGCAGAATAAGAATGATATTCAAGCTGTGTGATTGTATACCACATTTTTACAAACCACTGGGTAAGTCAATAATCCTTGACACAGATTAAATATCTGTAGGCTTCGCACTCTGCCTCGCCTTCGGCACGAGCGTCTATCCTCGCGCGTCGCCTCGGGTGCAATGACAAACTTTACCCACTTGCATCAAAATGTTCTATTTTCTCTGCGGGAACCGAATCTATTTTTTTTATATATTGGTGGGAAATCCTCATGGATGTCCTCCGCCCTGGGCTGGGTCTGTCAGACTCTTACTGACTAAAACCACCCCGGTGTTCCATCTCCCACCAACGCCGGGGATCGCGGGAACAGATGCGACTTCCGTAATCCCCGGCTGGTTCTGCGGGCCACCTCGCGTCAGCGGGGGAGTGAGCTGTTTGACTCCCCCGCTACTAGAGGGGCACACGGGAACACCACGCGCCGCCACCTCGGGTCCGGATAAATGAGGGTCGACGGACATCCCGAAGTCCGCCGCCCCTTAACCCAGTTAGGGGGGCCGGAAGAGGGCAGCGTATGCCCTTCGACGCCCGATGCGCCTGCTGCAGGCCGGGAGAGCAGTCCTTTCCGCAGCCTCTTTCCGTGCGATAACTGTCACGCAGGAGACCACCGCGTCGCGGGAACCGAACCTACGACAACTAACGTAGCAGCCAATCGTTTGGCCACAGCTCCAAACGCGCTAGATTTTGAAAATAGGTACCTTGAGAACCATATCGCTTATTTGGAGAAGAATCGTCGTAAATAATTATCTTATCCAAAGATATGTTAAATATAACAAAGACGAAATTCAATTTCAGTCAATTTATCGGTAGACAGCGCTAACATCGTTGTACCATTTTATGATAGGTAATTCGCAAAATTCATGAACTTCAAATCACTCTCTTGTACAATCTTAAGTAGCAGTTACCTACATCGATATTTTTCCATGTGAGCGATATTTTTTTTTATGTTATTATTTTAAGATAAACAAACGCTAGGAATCCGGACATGTCATGTTTCATTATCTACTAGCAATAAAAGCTTGAAAAAATGGATATTATTTGCGATTTCAGATCACGAAAGAATATGCAACTTAGCTGAACTGGAGTGCGTTCTTGAACACAAAAGAGAAATTATGAAACTGTCCATTGACAACGAAACTATGGGAAAATTGGACAACACAGACGATTTGCCAAGATCCTTCCGAGATTGCGGTTGCTTGGGTAACTGTGAAGAGGACGTGTTTAAGAACGATCGGGAGACGTTCTTGCCTCAAGTGAATATGAACCGATTGAGAGTCAGTGTATCTGCGTTCCCGAAAGTACGAGTTAAGAGGGAAATTATATTTAGTTTTTACGATCTTTTCTGTAAGTACCACTTGATAGAGGAGCCCGCGACGATCAAACCTTCGTTATTTTATAAAAGCTGAAAGTTTCTTTGCGTATGTCCCCAATATAAGTATGTAACATCAATCCCCGATTATGAAGTAAGTTTTTCTCAACAAGGCACAGATATATTGGAAACTATTGAATTTCCAATATATCCGAGACTTATTGAAGAAAAGTAATCACGCGATATTTTACAAGCTTACGGCGTTTGCAATTTTCCGGTGACAACGTGTAACAGAATAAACGCAATACTTCTTAAGGGGTCAACTTACACTATGGGACCAACAAACAGAGACCGGAATAGTCCTAACAAAACACAACTGACGGTATTTTGACTTTAAAGTAAGCGCTTCGTTGCCTTATGTGGCGCGAATGATGACCACCTAATACGTCTTTGAGATATATTTACAAAGTTTATTTCGATACATGTGATGGTTTTGACAGCATGTCTGTCGAAATCATTGCGTTGGCCCGACGTAAGGGACGCCAGTTTTTTTTTAAGGATGGGAAATCATCAAATGACTTCTTCCGCTCCGGGTGGAGCGGAAGGGCGTGTCAGACTCTTACTGAATAAAACCCATCCGTGTTCCTTCTAAAGCCCTTTGCGTTCCAGGGCCGCGGTGACTCTTTCGAACAGATTCCGCAACCCTGGCAGGCTTTGGCCCTAGCGGGCCCCGTCTTTTATGCTGACATCTCTTTGAGGCGCGCGTGAAACACAACGCGCCATCGACCCGGGCCTGGTGGTGATCGGACAACGAGCCACCCAATGCTCGCCGTCCGCAGGCCCGCGCCAACGGTGGCCGGGGATCGCCCTGCGACTCCCGACGCCCGGGGCGTCTTCTCCTGTAGCGGCGTTTGGGGCGAAGGCCTTGCCTTTCCCTCGCGCGGCCCGCCTCCTCCTTCGTTAGCATTACTGCTTCGCAGGAGGTGACCGCTTCCCAAGCCTCCTCGCTCCGGACCATGGATTCAACCAGGGCCGGACGCGAGAGGTCGCCGCCGCCGATCGCCTCGACAAGGACACGGCGGTGCTCAGCCCAAGCAGGGCAGACCTCCACCGTGTCCTCCGGGCGATCCTCACAGTGCTGACACCCGGGCGTGTCCTCCCGCTTAATCCGGAACAGGTACCTCCCGAAACAGCCGCCCCGGCGAAGCGCCTCCAAGCGTCACGCGTAAACGTGCGCGAGGGCTCTCGCCTCCAGATCCCATGGCGTTAATCCGGCAAGGAGGCTCGCCGCCTCGCCGGAGACCGTGCGGTATCCCCGGGCCAGCCGGATGGCCATGACCCTTTGATGCGTTGAGCTGGCGGGCAGGTCGCCCCTTCAACGTCAGTGCCCACACTGGGGCCCCATAAAGGGCCATGGACCGCACGATCCCCGCATAGAGCCTCCGGCAGGTGTTTGGACCCCCTAGATTGGGCAGGAGCCGCTTGAAAGCAGCCCCGGAAGGGGCGCCAGTTTAGCATCGCTCTTAGACGAGAAGAAAAATCTAACATGTGATGGGGTACGTGTGTAAAGAACGTGGAGAGGTCGCATCAGCTAACTTATGTCTACACTTATCAAGTAGATATCAATCTATATATACTAATAGTAAAGCTGAAGAGTTTGTTTGTTTGAACGCGCTAATCTCTGGAACTGCCAGTCGGATTTGGAAAATTATTTTTGTATATGATAGCCACATTTATGAGAAATGATATAGGCCCTACGGGAAATTTCTTCAGGAACGGGATACGAAGTCGCGGGCAAAGCTAGTCTGACTATGATTTTTGATTCCAGTGCGAAGTGGTGGAGTCGTCAACCTATGTATCGGCACATCAGTCATTTCAATAATGGAGTTAATGTTAACAGCTCTAAGGATCCCTATCTACGAGATAATGCAAATTGCAAAGGGAGTCTGGCGAAGGTACAAAAGGTCAAAACTACCAAGGTTGTCAAACAATAAAAAACAAATATAATAAAATAAGATTTATTTAATGGCTTTTTACAATTAGACTTTCACTTATCATTTGTACGCCAAATACGTAACGGTATCGCAACTCGATATACCTGTAACAAAAAAAACCTAATTTAGCAAAAAACGGAAATAAAGGTTGAAAAAACACCCTTTTTGTGGAAAGGAACCAATTAGGAAGACGTAAAACTATCAATTTTGTACCTCGTCGTCGAAACGCCTTCTCGTGATCTCATCGTTGACTGCCCTTTTCCGCCTTGAAGGAACTGACAGCTATACATGCGCCATCTGTAAGTTGGTTATACTTTTAACACATGATGCGATACGTGATGACTAGTTCTGTGGCGGTTTTTAAGCGAATAGTCGTACAGTAGGCCGCACGTCAGTGCTAAAAGAACCAGTATAAGCTCTTTTTAAAGTCCGTATCACGATAGACCAGCTCAAATTCAGTGTAACCCGGTGGTTACACTGAATTTGAGCTGCTCTACATTGTGTAAGTTCCATCGTCGCATACTAGTTAGGTTTTCTGAGACATTTTTTATTTAGAGATCTGATAAACGCCAGAAATAATTTCATACAAAACATAATCTACCTGCATTGCTGTCAGCTCAGTGGGTGGCGAAGTCGCAGTGCCTTTATAATCTTTCTATTTTAGGAACATTAGACTGAGTCGTCATAACTTAGCTCGTTGTTTGTCACCTGCAATAGATGATTATTAAAACAAAAACGTTCAAATGTTACAATCAGTTAAAAAAAGGATTTACGAAGAAATCCTAACTCTCAACTAATTTATATATCCAACATGGCATGAATTACGAAACCTTCAAATAGAAATAACGCAGTTCCTAGATCAAAAACAAATTGCAGATGTTGAATCTAATACATTACGTCCGCTAATGGGGAGGATACAAACGCGTTGGGCTGCGGACAGTACACGAACCGACCAAACCAATCTTCTTGCAGAGTTGACTGATAACCAACATAGTACCGAGTGGCCAAGTCGCTCCTTGAAACGCCGGATACGCCATGACATGCGTAAAGGTTTTCGTGTTAAAATTTTGGAATCCGGCTTCGATGTAAACATCTCTATGCAGTGATTCAAGTATGGACATTTCTCTAAGTATGAAAGTTCTATAAAACCCCATGCACACCCGAAACAAATAGCAAAATTCCAAGTTCGATGACAGAAAACTTACCATTCGAGTCGAAGGAGTCTGAAGACGTATTTCATAGTAACTGCGACGCATCACAGACCCAACTTTTGCAATCTTCGAAAACTTTTCATGGTGAATGAGACAGCTCAATGTGCAATCTTTAGCTACTTATTGCGAAGTAAACAAAAGGATAGCTACATGTCTACGATTCCAATTTTAACAATCACTGGTTGAGAGATAAAATAGTGAACAAATTACAATAGTTATTGCAACCATTAGAAGTCATAGCTCAGCTATTTTTGGCATAATGATGAACATGATACATTGCTTCTCGTTACACATAACCAACTCACGAGCGTGGCACAAGCAGATGTCGACCGAATACAAATACTTAAATTGATCACAGTAAAACTGTGTTACGATATTTTTTTTACCAGATCTTGGTCAATGCAAAAACGTGCCCAGTAGTAACCAGTAGTATGCAATCTATTTACCAAATAAAAATGCGTTTTGCGTTCTCAACAACATAGTATGTAAGTTTCAACTGGCAATGGAATTGGAAAATCAAAAGCAATTAAAAAATGCTGGCCCGCTGGTTGCTGATACTGCAAGATTTTTCAAGACTTTTCGTATTAGAAATTAAGTCGATTATGCACAATCTCACCCCGCCATGTGTTCAGCCATTACGTAACTGGTTCGCCGTGCTTGTCAGAGCCCTATTGCCAAGTTGTGACTTACAAAATTTAGCAAGTTGCTTCACTAATCCAGAAACAGACAGTCGCCTCAACACCTTGTGTCTGTTTAGATACTAGCGACGACACCAGTGAAACTATTTGCCTGACACCTCGACATAGCACGAGACTTAAATTGTGAAAATATTAACTAGGAAGTAATGTCATAATTAAAGATTCAAATCCATAGCATTAATGGATCAGTCAAAAATTATGGAGAGCATAACAATGATTTTTCCTCAAATGAAATTTATTAAGCTTTAATCATTAGGGCTACATAAAACATTCAGACGCTTACATTAACTTAACCTAAAATACAAGTGTTTTATCCATAATGCAACGTCAAACGAGACAAAGTTTTGAGAACACATCACCAAACATAATTCAAGACGAAGATGGGAAATGATTCCTTAATCCAGGCAGCCGAGTGTATACAAACCCCAAATCAGACCGACTTCAAAACTTCCCTGAAATCACAAAAATTACAATATTTAGATGTCTTTCCGCGACATTCATCTCCATTCAATTGTAACATTTAGACGCCAATTTATTACGATGAGTAGATTTTTCAGCAGTTTCCTCAAAAGTTATTTTTAGAAATTCAAGACAAGTAAAGACGGGGAGCAGGTATCCACATATCCATCTCCTAGGTAGGACAAAATGTGCAAGCCGAACGACATTAGTAGGAAAAAACATGCTTATTGCTATTGATGGAACCCGACAGAGATGACACATAATCAAATGCACACAAAACTAAGAAATATATTTTGTTATCTGACAACAGTCAATAATTGAAAGGCTAAGGATAAAATATACTAAGATCTTATGCACCCAAAAATGGGAAAAGAAGTAGAAACACACGATGTAGGCGCGGAAAATCTAGGCAGTGTTAGAAAAATCTACTCATTGATAAAATTTTCCCGAAGGCACGAGTCTAACATTTACGAGAGATAAGAACGGAAATTACAAAGAGTATTCCTAAAAGCAAGGGTTTCAGTTATCTCTGGAATAAAAAAAAACCGACACAAGGAATTCAACAAGAACTGTAACACATGAAAGCACTCACTCTCCCTTTGCCGTATGCTAGAAGAAACGAACATCTATTGTCCTGCCATCGATGCGGGTCCGGTCGAACATTTCTGAACATCGTGCTAAGAAAATGTATTACATAATAATAACATTATTGATTCTTAGGACACTCTCACGCCCATGTGAAGTATCCACAGGTTAGTAAATCATTAAGTTAGCTGATCAAACATTGTTAGATTAACTTTGAAGTTACATTTAAATAAAAACCTCTTCTTTGCAGAATGTAAAAGTATCGCACATGGTTTCTAAGGCGACTAGTCGTATGAATATGTACCGTGGGCAACGTGAAATTCAACTTAACAGACAGAAAAAAAATTGTCTGTTTCCTGGGGAGTTTGTTGGGCCACTTCTTTTTCCTGCTAAAACACTAAACAGCGGTGACGGGCGGGCATTTCGGGGACTGTCTTTATGTAAAACTGACATTCAAAAAGTGCAGGTTCTAAGCTTAATTTAAATAAATTATTTTTGTTTTTTGTGAAAAGGATACTTATTGCCCTTTCGGCATCCCATTCCTTGTGGAAGCGCACCACAGCCGTGTCAGGCGCCGTCATTTCGGCGAACTTCACGTCGCCGCATTCGCTGAACTTCTCGCGAATCAACTGCCAAGTCACGGTCGGCGGCAGCTATGACAAAGAGACAACGTTACTTGGGAGTTCTATAGTTTTTGCTTTTCGAGACTCGCGCATCTGTTATTGCAGTTGAAATCATAAGTAAATGACAAGACCACAAGAGTGCCATGATGCGCGGTCCTAATTTTACGACCATAACTGCTATATATAAAAATGATAAATGTATCTGACTGATAAAAATGATAAGTTATATATAAACACGTATACAGCTATTCCTGTATACGTGTTTCTATATAACTTTGTTTTTGCAAATCATTCTCTTTGCAAATAAAAATGATAAATGTCAGATACATTTATCATTTTTATATATAGCAGTTATGGTCGGACAATTAGGATTGCATCACTAATGCAATCAATCAATACTACTGTGACGATAACAGAAAATATGACAGTCGAAAATGTTGGGAGATGAGGTTAGTACTGAGTACACTTACATTAGTGATGATAACCATGTCAGACGTCTTCTCCCGGTTGGACTGCTGCGCGCCAGGGTCCCGCCCGTATTGCGCAGACACTGTCACACCTCCCATTTGTCGGCCTGTGCCTAAAAGAAAAATAATTACATGACATCATGATTTATAACCAAACTGATTTTCTTTTGCCCTGTTGTTATATTGTTTCTGAAAAGCTCAAGCATGCAACAAATTTATGACAAAAGAATATTTGCTGAATAGCCATAATTAGTAACTACATAATCATAAAATAAGAATATCTTGTCATTTCTATTGCAATACTAACCTGAGAGTGGTCCAGAACTGAGGGAATTATTTCCCATCACATTGTTGGACAAGCCAGAGCTGTTCAAGTTTAAGCCAGAGCTCAAATCTTGATTACCAAGTCCCATATTGTTTGAGTTTGCATTAGCTTGTGCTGTAAGCACTGTTGCCAAGTCATTAGCAGTAAGCCCTTGTTGGAGCAATTGATTCTGAAGAGCTCCCAATCCAGTAAGACTCAGGGCCTGAAAACAATATGATTTAAATCTTTGCTATGAAAACTATACCCACTTTATGGGTCTGTTAAAGGCCTTGATCAATTCATAACTCCTCTTACCTGAAGACCCAGATTTCCACCTAAAGCTGAGTTGGTATTCAGTTGGTTTGCTGATAGTCCTGCACCAAGACCATTCAGAGTCACACCAGCAGATGGCACTGCCCCCAAAACTCCAGCACCTAAAGCTGATCCAGTGTTTGCAAGGCTCAAGTTGGTTGTAGCAGGTGTCTGTGGTGGTAGATTCCTAGCAACATCCCTTAGGGGTTCCCCATTTGGTCCCAGACCAAGACCAATGCTCTTAAGACCTTCTGGAAGCCTGAGTTCGCCTTTGTCTGTTACACCTCGGTCCATGCGCACTGTCATTCTTCTGTCATACAGCATTTGTTTATCAAACATTGAAATAGCCTGTGGAAAGAACATCAGGATTATGTTACTATTTTTTAAAGCTGTGATACCTTTTCTATTAACAGCAGAAGTTAAACAACTTACCTGAACAGCTTCAACAGGATGATCATACTCAATAACAGCAAATCCTCTGCTGTTTCCATCCTTGTCTACAGCCAAATCAATGTTGCGTACTTTGCCTGCCATTTTGAACACCTCCTTTATTTTAGTCCTGTCTGCTTTGTAATCAAGCTGAAAATTAACCATAGTTTTCATATTTGGATTGTGACTCTGTTTCTTGAATAAGCAATGGTGTGTGTTGAAAAAAAAACACAATATTTTGTATGAGTGTCTATTGCATTCTTGTGAAGGTCTGAAGCCAACATGAAAATTGACATGAAATAATTATTTTAGGTTATGAAATATTATCACTTACGTTTGCAACAAACACTTTCTTGACTAGTGGTGGTTGCACATTGATGGACTCAAGGAACTGGAGGCTAAGACCATAAGTGTTGTAATTCTCCGGTTCCCTTGGTTTGTTGATACCCCAGCTGAAATTACTTAAAAATAGGACAGATGCTATTGTTTGAAAAATAATAAAACAAGGCAAATAAAATAAAATACATTTAACGTTTTGAACACCATTGTCACATATACATGTCAAGCAAGCGCATGCCCTGTATGCCAAATGCCACAAATATGTGACAAAAAGTACAGCGAAATTGTGACTGCGTCTGGGGCACGCCGATGCGTTTATGCTCTGGCGTTCAAAAGGTTAAGGTAGGTATGAATGAGGTACAATCTGGCTATATGTTTTATATTACTAGTAATAATAATATAAGTGCACAAGTGTTTATAAATAAAAGTACTTACTCCTTATCATCTCGATTGTTTCGGCCACCCCCACCCCCGCCGCCGCCGCCACCACCACCCCCTGACCTTGACGAGTTTAGTCTGTTCCTATCATTCCCTGAAACTTGGATGAAATAACCTTGTCATTTATATCATGTCTAAAAATAAGATTTCCAAGCAAAACACTTAAAACAAAGGTACCTGTTTCTTCCTTCAACACAAGTTTTCGTCCGTTCAACTCATATCGGTGCATGACAAAGAGGGCTTTCTTCATTGCCTCCGAGTTTGTAAACTCCACAACCCCACATCCTCTGGGTTTGCCGTTCTCATCATTGAATAACTCAACATAAGCCACATCTCCAACCTGTACGTGAACAACAACAAAATTGAAAGTAGGAAGCTTTGTGTGCAAACAACTATCAAGATGATCACGATAACATACCTTTTCTTTAAATAAATCTTTCAACTCCGTCCAGCGAAACTCGTATGGAATATTGGACACAAACAATCTCTTTCCATCAGGGCGATCGCGATCGTTGGAACGATCCCTGGTTGCGTCAGAAAATCTGGATGGCCGGTCGCCGCGTCTTGACCGGTCACGCTCTTTTTCTCGCTGATTATCCATCACAGGTCACACCTGATAAGGATACCTCCAGTTAATTATATAATGCAATTAAAATGAACGCACCGAGTAAACGCCGGTACCTCGTCGCAGATCGGCAATCTAAAATCGATTTCTTATAAATATATCTTGTCAGCTATCGTAACTTACCAGAACTCCTCAAATGATATATCACAAAATCACAAGCGACGCAATATTATGATCAAATATATGAAAAAAAAACACCAACCAAATTATTGATGACCGCAAAATCACAAAACCACACACAACTTGCTGGTTGCTTACAAAATGGCGGCAAAGCTTGCAAAAACTCACCATTACTCATTATTCGACTCATGAGTGTTGCCAATGGACTGAATAATCGACTATTATTTTGTTTACAACTTGCGTATTGAGAACCAATGAACTGCTGTGGAGTTCAGTCCCTCCCGCTTCGTTTGCACATTCTTTATTCCACGGCTGGTTGAAAATGTAACTTTCTTCAAATCGCAAGAGCCTGCCGTTGGTCTAATTACCCAGCCTGATCACCATGTTTGGTAAGCCGATCCTTTGGGAGGAGCAAGCCAAATATCTAGGCGTGATCCTTGACCGACACTTTACGTCCGGTGAGCATATAAAGACGGTACGTTCACGTGCCGCTTTCGCTCTCGGTAGGCTTCACTCCATGCTGAATGCACGCAGCAACCTGTCCACTAAGATGTAAACTACCAAATCCATAGGATGTAAGTACTTCAAAAACGTTTCTCCGAAAGGCCAAGGGCGCCCATGGTTCATTAGGAACGAACGAATCCATGTCGATCTCATAATCCTGACAGTGAAGCATTTCATGAAACGTATTTCCCAACGTTTCATCGAAACTGCATCAAAACATCCAAACACCCTTCTCTTATCGGCCACCCGATACGCTTCATCTCAGATTAGTAGGATTCGCCGTCCGCGGCATACCCTCGACGAACCGGACTACGCCATCACCCAGATACAAGAAAGCTGTAGGGAAACCAGCACGCTTCGTAAATACAAGAACAGACCGTGTTCCGTTTTCCGGCTTCGCCGCAGAGGCTCGTCTCGACGTCCCAGTAAAAACCCACCGCGACCCTTGATTACCGAGCCAGCCCGCGTCACTGAGCCAGTAGTTTTAAATTCGTCCGAAAATAATAATGATATGACCCAACCTGTCCCTTGCTGTCCTCCCGAAATGACGCCGCAACGCCGAAGTATCCCACAAGGGATGCCCTAGCGAGCGGTCATTTAATTTAATTTAACTTTGTTTGTAAGCCACACCACAGGATAGTCCTGTTAAGCAGTAATCAGCCTTAGTGTGCTGAACTGCGAGTGGTCATCAAAAATACATTTGATACGAAGTCTTCATTATATTTAGCCGAAATGGCATGTTTTGTTAGTTTTTACGTGCAACTACGGAACCATACACTGCGCGTGGCCCGACACGCACATGGCCAGTTTTTAATTAAAGTTTGTCGAGATTTGGTACGGTCGCGGTACGGCACTGACAATCAACAATAATTGCAAAATAAATTGTAACATGTCACAGGGTCAGAAGTATGTTATCTGCTTTATAACATAGTAAAATTCTTGTCGCATGTAGTGGCAACTTCGAAGCAAATGGCGCCTGCGGCCAATCAGAGCAAAGGACGACGTCAAATAAAATGTACTCCACCTCGATGGCTCTACCCAATCCGCTTTGAGATCCTTATCCGTTTATAACGAATGTTGCCAGTCTTCTTAAAGTACTGAGTCGAACGAGTTGCTTTTATACCATAAAGTTGTGATTTTTTTAGGCAACATCTCAAATAACTGCTAAAGCGCTATCTGTCGGCATTTTGTAACTTTTGTTTGCTCCTCACGGTTGGTGACATATACACGCACACATTCATGTTTGTGATTGTATTGCTTCATAAATATTTTTCGCTTACGATAGCCATGCAGGAGGCAACCTGCGCTAAATTTTTACTAAAATAACTAGTTTTAATAATCTACAAATAATGGAGCAGAGTAAATCTATTTCACCTAGACTATTTGTGTGCACCGCCATAGAAAACAAGGACGAAGTTGAAGAGGTAGTGTGTAAAATTTCGCAGTTTCTCAACAAAGAATATCTATATAGTCGGCCATGTACAATCGTATTTTCTAACACTAGTAGTGGTGGCGCTGCAGTGTGCGTGGCGCGAAATTCAATTTTAGTGAATGCTTTCAGTGTTCTTATTAGATTTTATCGTTTTCAGAGATACGAAAGGGCTTACAACTACTTCCAATCACTTGTGGCTGACTGCAGCGAGAAAGAAGCTCACGACGCGCTCAACAATGCCGTTTGTAAGAATCATGAAGACGTGTCTCTCGGAATGCTGATGTCCATCCTCACAGAACCTCACAATGCAACCAAGTGCTACAGAGATCTGACGCTGGTCACTCGGGACGGCCTGACGTGCGTGCTCAACAACCTATCAAACTTGATCTTAGAGAGGTACTTGAAGTTCCATGATACTACTCGCAACCAGCTGCTATGGCTGATCAAAGAAATGATAAGGAATGCAGTAACTGGCGTAGACAGTGTCTGTTGGAATTTAATGCGGTATGCATCTGGAGGAGATATTACTCCCAAGAACATAATACTGGTGGAATCTCTTTTAGATATTTATATTGAAAACCGGGCATGGCTAGACAAGTTCCCTGTACTTATTTGCATGGTGGTGTACACATACATGAGATTAATAGAAGATCACAACATACCCCAGTTAATGAGCTTGAGACAGAAAGAAGTCAATTTTGTTATTACCCTCATAAGAGAGCGCTTCACAGATGTGCTGACTCTGGGTCGAGATTTGATAAGACTTCTGCAAAATGTAGCTCGAATTCCTGAGTTTCTTCAGCTATGGCAAGATATATTGTTAAATCCCAAATCATTGTGCCCCACTTTTACTAATGTGTTACAACTCTTACAAACAAGAACATCTCGTAGATACTTGCAGTCAAGACTTACTCCAGACATGGAGAGGAAACTTGTATTTTTGACATCACAAGTTAGGTTTGGTCATCATAAGAAGTATCAAGAATGGTTTCAAAGACAATACCTGGCCACTCCTGAGTCCCAGTCACTTAGAAGTGACATGATTCGCTTTATTGTTGGTGTCATACATCCTACTAATGAACTCCTGTGTTCTGATATCATTCCACGGTGGGCAGTCATTGGATGGCTACTTACTACTTGTACTTCAAACGTAGCTGCATCAAATGCAAAACTAGCTCTTTTCTATGACTGGTTGTTTTATGACTCTGAAAAAGATAACATAATGAACATTGAACCAGCCATCCTTGTAATGCACCATTCAATGAGGTCACATCCAGCTGTAACTGCCACGTTACTTGATTTTCTATGTCGAATCATTCCAAACTTTTATCCATCGTTTGCTGAGAAGGTCAGGCAAGGCATTTTTAATTCTCTTCAACAGATCATAGAGAAGAGAGTGCTTCCAAATTTGCATCCCTTATTTGACTCCCCAAAGTTGGACCGTGAACTAAGAACAACTGTGAGAGAAACTTTTAAAGAGTTTTGCACCAATGGCAATGGTGAAGGTGTATCAGGAATTCGTGAAGAAGGGAATGATGACTTACCAAGAGGAGGACCCGACGAACCTGCATTTTCTGATGATGAAGAGGACAATTCTCCTAACATTGCAGAGGACACAGATGATGACGATTTGCCCCTGTCGGAAGTTCGTGCGCGGGAACGACCTGAGTTAGCAGCTGCTATGCCTCTGATGTTACGACCTCTCGCTGAAACATTGCTAGATGACCGCACGGCTGCGGCAGCCATTGCTCTGATCAACGCCTGTAGCGCGCCGATGCCTACGGCTACTGCTCTTGCTGATCTATTCACTGCAGCTGTGCAAGAAGTTGCACCCTTGAAAATAAGCCGTACGCCAACTCCAGCAGAGATCGAGGTGGCTCTTAATTCACCAATATTTTCCATGTTTACTTTTCTTACCAGCAGTGATGAACCCAAACGCAAACTAGTACTAGAAACATTTAAAGAAATTCAAGCTCAAAACACCCTTCGCACTGTGGGTTTCTGTTTGTTATTTTATTTAAAAGTTTGCTATGAGCGTGAAAGGCGCGGTGAACGCGACGCAGCGAAAAGGAGAAACGTAAAGTTCAAAGCAGATGTATATAAAGAGTATTGTAGCTATTTAGAAATTAAGCTGGCTGAAAGTTTAGCTGACGACTTCGAGAAATGTCAAGAATATGATGCAAATGTTTTGGTGTGGTTGATCCCTGATGTGTACAGAGAATTTAAAGATCAGGCACAGAACCACATAAGATTGTTGCATGCTATTGTTTCAACATTGGACGCGGGTCAGCTACAGCGCCTCGTCTGCCTGACCTTACAGGGCACTCTGATGATGTTCAAGTCAGATGACATAACATTGATGCTGTCGACGAGCCTGGGTTGGGAGACGTTCGAACAATATTGCCTTTGGCAACTTCTCACAGCACATGATATATCAGTTGAGGATGTTCTACCTATCATACCCAAACTGATGTATAAAGAGCATGCTGAAGCTTTAACATCAGTTCTTTTGATGTTAAAACAGGAAAAACCCACTGCTGATGTAGTACGACAGTTGTTCTGCCGAGCTGTAGACGATGAAGACACATTTGTTGTATCAACTTTAATGTATTGGTGCCAAGATTACGAGGACAAAGTTGGCGATTTACTTTCAGTTCTTTTAAGCACAAGATATCCAGGTACCAGTCCTAACAAAAGAAAACGTCCGGGAAAACATAGCATTCCGCCTAACGCTCCGCCTTCTGCTGAACTGGTAAATATTATTTTATAACTTGTATTTTTACTTTAAAACAATATTTCTGCATCCTAAGTTACGTCATAATTCATGTTTATGTTAATACTTTACTTACTTCACTAACGGGATGACTAGAACTGCAATGCAGAATACCACATGTCGCAGGCTCATGTGAGTTTCATAAAATAATATTTGGTTGCTAGCCTATGAGCCTCAATAGAAACCAATATCCTTGATTGCTTTTTGAACATGCACAAGAGCGCAAGCTGAAAACCTCTTCATCACCAGACCCCCATTCACTTTAGTTATCTTCGAAACTTGTAACACTCCTTTGACTGCACCAAAAAAGAGGTTCCAATTATCTGAAATTAAATTCGGAACATATCGCATTTTCGCCGCTTCAATTTCACGGCAGGGGTTTGCTACAGACCCATAATTATTCACTTGACGAAGCATGGGATGACGAGCAGCTAAAACACTGTGCTTTCTTTATTTATAAGACCCACCTGAATATTTATGATTATGAAATGCGAGACATAAAGCACTACTTAATCCCTTTTTGGCAACGGAATATTTTGGCAATTTTTAATACGGTCCTTGTTTCTATCTTCGATCCCAATCTAGATTCCAATTTTTCAATACTTACAATTCATTTTATGTCGAACTGATGGAATTGCCGACTAAAATACTGGGTGGTACTTAAACATTTTAACCATTGTAAGAACCCTAATAAATCTTTTATTTCGACAAAATTGCTAATTCATAGATGTGTTCTATACAGGTTCTTGGCCATTTGGAGCAAATGAGAGTGTGCTGTGTGGAACAAAACGACATGTCAATTTTTAATATGGAGTGCATGCAGAAAGCGCTACAGCTAGCACAGTCGAATAGTAGTGATAGTTTAAGGGTAAGTTTTTGATAATTTCTTATAATATTTTCAGTTCTTATTCCACTAGCTTTCGGCCGCGATTGAGCCATCGCGGATGTTGGGAATTATCCCACGGGGATAGTGTCATACCAGTGCTCACATCATTGTCTAATCGCGTACCAAATTTCATCCAAATCTATTCCCCTTTAATTAACAAACATCTAAACTTCTATAAGAAAATGAGTACCTACACACAACAGAGAACAACGCGCCCGCACCGTTTTATAAACAATAATGGTTTTGCGAAGGTGTCTATAGTTAGTTTTCTGGATAAACGTTCGAAGAGCTGAATAAAATGCTTGTTCTGCATTAATTTAAGGTGATTGTGTAGTTGCAACCTGACACTGACTTGAACACAAGAAAATTTGAATTTCGCGGGCTACCACTTTAAACGAAAACCCGTTCAGTCGTTAGGTTATGGCGCTTGGACACGTAAAACACCAGCAAATATAGCACCTCATTCCTATTGAATATTATTATGTGTGGGGATAAAATTACTTTAGTAACAAATATAAGGAAAATCTAAATAAATATTTGATAGAAACAGGACAAATCGGTTTGTAGGATTACTAACCATTTGCATAACACCATTAATTCTGATAAACTTGTTTTACATCTGGGTTATCTCAGTAGTATGTCCAGATACTAATTAGGTAGGTTCCACTAAGTAGCTAGTTAAAGTTATTCCAACTTCATTTAAAACTCATTCCGAAACCACGACAGTTGAATTGTTAATAACTTGTTTAGTTCATACTCGTGGGTCCTTTGGGGATTTTAAACAATGGAACCCAGTATGATGTCTCTTTAATATATATTAACTAGATACCTAATTATACTAATTAACTAGTATAGGTACTATAGTGGTAACAAGGTTGGCTCAAAATAACGGTTTGATCCCATGCCTATTATTGATGACTTATGATGAATGAATAAGAAATGCAATGTGTGACGTTATAGGTAATTAGCTATAGAAACGTCTTCCATGATTGTAAAAAGGTTGTTAAATACCTAGGTACCTCACATTATTTTAACCTGTTGGTCTCGCAACTGTTGAGCGTGGAGTCTTGGGTTCCTCCATTAGGATTTTCTGAGTAGCAGTCTGGAAGTGAGACATCCCCGTGCCTCGGAAAGCACGTAGGTAAAGCAGTTGGTCCTTGCCCCTCATCTCGCCCCGGTCGTGAAAGATGCCGTCCCAACGGACTATGAGAGTGAAGGAACAGATAGCGCACCTGTTTGCGCACACACTTGTGCACTATATAATATCCTCTTTGTCCAATCTCCTTTTTGGTTGGCCACTGTGTTCAAAATTCGGTCGGGAGAGATTACTCACATTATGTTACTTATTTTTCATTACAGAGACAATATAGTGATTTACTCGCTTTGGCGTGGGAGGACGAGTTGCCGATATCAAGACGAGCCAGGAAATTAGTTTCTAATTCATTACCAATTAACCAGAATCTGCATTCGTCTAATGAAGATAGTGAGGTAAATAACACATATTTATTTTATACATAAGTAATGAAAAACGAATTTCTAAGAGGAACTCTTGCATATGTGTAAATTAGAATTTTAACATTTTAATCAATTTGATGTACCTATGCTTTATTTGGAAACACTGGAAATACTACAAACTTTTATAAAATCACATATATAATAACTAAGTACCTACAGTACAACTATTTTCTTAATGTCCCTCGGCAATCATTGCATTTGCGAATACAAACGAATGCTAATTTCCATGTCTATCAATTTATTAGATTTATCGTGTATAATAATTTGAATTCAGAACTTAGTACCTACTTTATTATTTTGATTTCCGTGTGAACTATGTAGAACTGTAAAACTATTCTCCTTTTAACCGACTTCAAAAAAGTAGGTTATGTAGGTATTTATAATAACATTTACTCCTTTTAATATTATGTACAGTACCTATACCACGGAAATTAATAATAAAATAAAATACTTCGTAAACCGACTTCCAAAAAGAGGAGGTTCTTATGTTCGACATCTAGGTATGCAACTAATATAAATAGTTACCCGCTTATCAAATTCTCTATATTCGTCCTCACAACTTTTTTCCATCTTCTGGGCCAATCATATTGATTTTTTCCAATATAATTTCTTTGAATGTTGTCATACCTACTCATTGCAACATTTTTAATAGCTTCGTACCTATCCTTCAATCTGAGACCAAATGTTTTCAATTGGATTTAAATCCGGATGTTAAGTATGGCATTCGTAAAATGATATGGCCATGTTCTTCCATAATGCGATCGAGTAGATATCTTTTTTTTTATAATTTCATATAGATCAATTTTCAATAAGGGTTATAAGTACTTACTTAATGTTATGTAGCTGCAACCAAGCTATAATTTGTGGTGTAGTAGTGTTTGGGTTCGGGGGTTTAACTAATAATTTATTATGGTATGGTGCATTATCTATTAGTAAAACACTATTAGCTGGTACATTTGGTATTGATAAAAGTAAACTGATTACGCAGCCAATTTTGATATCGATCGACATTGATTTCTTTATGGTAATCGCCGTCACTATCAATGTTACATTTGTGCAACATCAGTGCACCTAGAACAAACCCCTTTTTCATTGCCAGCGTGACCGATCATTATACGTTCTCCTTTCGAAATTGGCTTCTTTACACCTTTTTTATGGCAAGATTTCTCTTTTGAGTGCGACGTACCTATGCTATGCACATTATGATCATCCATGAAGACAATATTTTTGCCATCGGCCCTCATCCCTTGAATTTCTCGGAGATACTTAAGCCTTTTAAGGCGAATATCATGCTTTGAAATTAGTCTTTCTCGATTGCTTTCTGTTTTTTTTTTATATTTTTCGATATAAAAAAACAATAACCATAATCTTTCAAAAAAATTCTTAATGTCTCCAGACAACTTCCAAATCGGATAACCTGATAGATCATGTTAAGTATGACACAATAGTCAAAATCGTCTAAAATGAAACGATTTTTTTTTGGTCTTTTTACTCTTTTTGGTGATGGAGCTGATTTATCTCTTTTATCATTTTTTTTTTACAATATTCTTTGCAGTTCCGACTGAAACACTTGCTTTCTTTCTTGAATCCATCGGCTTCTTGTAAAAAATACAAGTATACGCTTAAAAATTGTCTGTCGTGCCTGCAACTTTAGCAGCTTTCCTCCCATTTTTAAAATAAATTACATTAAGTTAAAAGAGTATTAACAACTCTTTACACTTCCAAGTCGATTGAGAGCATTCGGTTTGCACCAAGTGCAAAGGGTACCTAACTGATATAAATCCGACAAGTGGACGACTGTTGGTATCTCAAAAATAACCCAGACTTAGGAACTATGACCTTATCCCAACTCATAATAAAATTAGTATGGGGTCGGCGCAGCACGTCTGGACTTTACGATATTAATCAAAATGCTTATTTTCGTTTCCAGGAAGAAGAGATAGTTAAACCTAAGCAGGCTAAACGAAGAAAGAAGGCGATCTCGGATAGTGATTGACATATCTTTTGTAGAAAGACGGTAATTTAAAACACCAAAGTGCAACTCTACAAGTAATACAATAAATATTAGTAGTATGTGTAATACATTATTTGTTACCTTATGTTTTTACACAGGTGCAATTCCAAGAATGGTACCTAATTCACTTTCGCATAATTTTGCCTATGTACTGTGTAAATGTTATTTATGAATCCATGGTTTTATCAGATATTTTTGGTGGAGTTTAATTTTTATTTTGAATTACATATTTTTAATATTCTAAAGGCCATGAGGCCATGGTACTAGCATGTTATGACGCACCAGAACAACTCACTTGCAACAGTAACTGATCAAACCACCATCATATAAAGTTTCGATATATTCCCAGTCACCCCCACATGGATTCCAATAGCAAACTTCAGAGCAAACTTTGGGGAGTATGTTCTAGGTCAGACATGCACTGTAAATTTTGCCACAGTAGTCATTTATTGTAAATGTAGGTACCCTATTGTTGTACAGATTTTTTTTATCCCCCGTACATGTTAAACTTATTTTAAGTGTAAGGTAGACCAAGATTTTATTGAAAGGATATATTGTATTCTGGAATTTTCGAAATACATTTTACACTAGGATCAATAAAGTATTTCCCCTTTATTTTATGTTTTAATTGACCTGATAAAAAATGTATGTTTGAATAAAACAAATTATTATGTAATTTCGTCTTATATTTTTCTTTTAAAACATCCAGAATATAGGGATACTGATTGTAAACAGATTGTTTAAATATTTCAGTATTTAACATAAATTCAAAATAATTTCTAAGTACAAAACTAACATAACTATATAAAAATACTAAACATGGATTAAATTTTCAGGAAATGGTAAATATTTTATTATAAACCTTAATTGTTATTTCAACAATTTATTGAATAATAATAACTGTAGTTTAAAAATGTCTTTTTGTCAAGTCTTTGAAACAAGAACTATCTATTATTATTTAATTGGACTAGCAGAACCTTTAACAACACAACACCCCCACCCCCAAGCCACTGATACATGCTTATAATCTAATAAATCTTATAAAAATTGGATCATCAAATATGAGGAAGATTCTTATAACTAAAGTTTCCCTTGCTTATATCTTTGTCTTGCTTGAGCCTTACTGTACTTTGCTTTTTTCTCAGGTACCGTTGTATCTTTTTCACTTGAATTGTCATTTACACCTGCAATCGGAACAGAAAACATTTAATAAAATCAGCTTAGCTTAGGCTTCACTCTTACAAATATAGCTAGGCTTGTATATTTAGTTCATATCAGATAAATCACACCCTACCTTTCCAGTTTTTTGTGTCACTTCAACCCATTCATAAAAATAGTAACTTTTCAACAAGACGAAGAAGATAAATCTTAGCCCCAGTGTGTTTTAATTTAAAATGAAAATTATTACAAACAAACATGGGGTTTATCCACATTGTGAATCAATCTTCATTTCTTGGCAGTATATTATCTCTTTTGTTGACTTAAACACGATTTAACAGTTAAAACTTTAAATGACTGATACATACGATAATTTGCTGTGTAATGATGATGTGATTTTTTTTTTTATGAGAGGCTATTTTTTGTAGGTGATGCAATCAAAAGTATAATTTTGGTTTCTAATTTGGAAACTTAATTGGCTATGGGTAAATCCTGAACAAAGGTAGACCTTAGACGGCTTTTGGGAGAAGACAAGAGTTTCTTTAAAATGTAACCAAATAAAAATACCTAAGTCATCTGGGGCCTGTAGAGATTTGCCAGCACTCCAAGAACTCATTAGAGTTACACTCTTTCCGATTGCCCAGCCCATTCCTGCCAAGGCTAGGGAAAAAGCTAACATGCTGAAGGGATGCTGAAATTATTAAGAATAATTTAAATTAAAACTTATCTTTTTTTAATGACCAGCTTTGAATTAGGGACGGTCTTCACTGCAAGCAAACTGAGGGCCTAGCATGAATGTTTTTGACGTATAGTAATGTAACATAAAATTTTACTACACCTACAATACTCATTTCAAAGAGTATTTCATAAATATTGTGTGAAATGAGTATTGTAGGTATAGTAAAATTAGTTACTATATTCATATTTTTGTAAGATACAAATTGTGTATGTTGCATAAAATTAAACCAAAATACTATGCGGGTGTAGTTTTTTATATTCAAAATTCACTTATGTTAACAATACAGTAACCTTCCTATATGTCAAAGCATTTGTGCTAGGCCCTCGTTTTAGCAAAGTAATGTTCATTGTAACAAATGTAATTTGTAAAGCCTGCCAAGTTCTGTCCATTATCACAAATGACTGGTTACCCAAGAGGTACTACTCTACATTCGTTTTGTAAGAAATAATAATAATTGTTGGTTCAGAACTACAATAAATTCAGGTGCCATACTAACCGCTAATGTAGGGTTTGTGGTTAAACTGTAGTCCAATACCACTATTCCAATTCCAAAGATTAGTCCCACACAAGTACATATCCATATTATATTCTGACCGTCTGGAAATTATAGGGCAAGGTATATTAGATAATGTTACATTAGAAATTCAATAGAATCATTGAAAATACATTATAAATGGAATGCAAGAATATGAAAGGTATTTGTGTACTTCAACATCAAAAGTTTAGAAAAGCAGTAAAACAGGTAGCATTTTTTTTTTTTTAAGGATATCATCAAATGACTTCTTCTGCTCTGGGTGGAGCGGAAGGCTTGTCAGACTCTTACTGACTAAAACCCATCCGTGTTCCTTCTAAAGCCCTTTGCGTTCCAGGGCCGCGGTGACTCTTTCGAACAAATTCCACAACAAAACAGGTAGCATGGTAAACAATTTGGTGTGATTATTTTACGAACCTTTCATTTTCTTTTTCTGCATATCTGTAATACTTTTAATTGACTCCATTAATTTAACATTGTGAGGGTCTAATTGAAGTGCCCTTGTGTATGATATTATAGCTTCATCGTAAAGTTCACTGGCGGCCTCGACCTCGGCACGACGGAAGTATCCCTAAAAGAAAAAGAAAAAAACTGACGCTTTTAGTTATACGTGAAACAATCAACTAAAATGTTGACATTGGGAACTTACCTTAGCCCATTGCGGTTGCAGTCTAACTGTTTCATTAGCATCCTGCAGTGAGAGATAATGCTGGTCTAACTTTAGAAATGCAAATGATCTGTTGCTATATAAGAGGTAGTTATTAGGGTCCATCTTAATAGCTTGAGTGTAATGTAATACGGCTTCAATAAACTTCCCATCTTTAACACATTCATTACCCTTAATTTTAAGATCTTCAACGCTAGCAGTTTGGGTACCTTTCTTGTTTTCCTCCATGGCTCTTAATCAAACCCTGAAGGTCTTTTTATTTGTTGGACAAATAATTTTGAATAATAAAAAATATTTTCAACTCGCTAACTGTTCTGTAATGTTATTCTCTTCCATTTAATTTATTGAATTATTTTCCCGGGAATAGAATAGAACACCCCAACAATGACATTGACAATCTTGTGCCCAAAAATGTCATGTGCTGCTTGCTTCTTTTTTTTTTTTACCCTGATGGGAAGTCTAGTATTTTGACCATATGCCTAATCTTACGTCCGATTTCTTGTGTTTTGCATTAGACTGCGGATGTATCACCTAATGGTTTTTTGAGTATCTGGTAACAAATATTTCTCGGCATATTATTCGACTTTCTCGGCAAGTTTCAGGTAAGGTAGTCAATACCACAGTAAAATCCAAGATCGCGCCTGTTTAAATTATTCCACATATCATCCAGGTGCGTGGACAATTGAGACAAAACTACACCAATTTACATCATAATATCCACTAGGAATCAATATACGAATAATTAAAACAGCCGCCAAACTTCACTTGACAAAATCCCGCCGAAAACTCCTCATGCTTGCTTCTTGTCATGCTTATAGACTCACTAAGACCTCTCTGGTTTTTTCTTCTCAGTGGTTTTACAATAATTTACTAAATGAAGTTTTTAGCGGAATTTTGTCGAGTGAACCAACACAAGGACGTTCGACTAAGCAATATGGTCAAAAGCCTTCCCTTCAGGGTTATTTAAAAAAAGAAATCAAATTCTCACTCACTCAGCCACAGAAAACAAATACCGATACTCCTAGCGTTGCGCTGAGTTGACTTTAAGCTAACTCGAATAACTCGATTTGCAAATCGGGTTGACACGACTCGATTTTATGACAAAAAGTATTGATCTAGTCAATAAATAGTCAACTCGACGCATCGCTCCCTCCTAAGTCCGACGCGTCGAGTCAATGGAGGGAAAAACAAAATTGAATCAGGATAACTAATCAATCGTCAATCAAAATATCACAACAAAAAGTATTTCTAAAATCATATCAAAGTCGAGTTGCCCACTGAACTATTTTGATTGCTTGCGCGCACACCGAGTTGCCCGAGTTAACACCGAGTAGAAGCGGGTTCGCGAAACCGTAATACGCTTTATCTGCGCATGACATGAGCGGATCGATCGGGCTGACTCGGGTCGCAGGCTGGCCGCCGCGCGCCCCCCACCTACGGCCATGCGCTCTCACCGAATTAACTCGGTTTGTAAAAATCTTGACTTGAGTTGATTCGAGTACGGTCTGACTCGAGTTCAATAACTCGATTCGCACATCGCTAGATACTCCTAACACTCAGCTAGTCAGATCAGAGATCTTTCCAAAAAAAGTCACTCGCTCTGACCTGCACGACAGATTCTCATTTTTTACTGGATAGGTAAATAAAAGACAGAAAATGAAGTCATGATTCAGAAAACAAGGGCTGTTTATAAGCAGCTATAGCAGTACCAAAAAACTGACTGGGAGTTAGACAAGGGCATCAGGTATACGGCAGTTTATGTTATATTGCAGTTTTTCTAGTCCTGATCACAACTCTGTCCCTTGTTTCACACACACTAAAAAGACGCACTTTTCTTGTTTATTTAAAAGTAAGTACTTTTATTATGAAATAACTATTACTTACTGGTAAATTAATTTAATATTATCATTTGTTAACTTGTTACAGAAATATTAGACTGCTCTGCAAGCTTTTTGAAAAAAAACAAACAGACATCAGTAACGATGACTGCTGCCTTGAATAGAATGGATATGCAACAGGTAGAATACCGTGCTGTCATCAAGTTCCTGACAAAGCAAGGAAAAGGACCCCAAGCCATTTTAAGTGAGATGAAAGCTGTTTATGGTTCTCAATGTCCTGGTAAAACCATGATCTACAAATGGTGTTCAGCCTTTCAAATGGGCAGAGAGACGATTGAAGACAAACCTCGAACTTTAATCCACAAACGCGGGCGTCGCAGGGAGCGCAGGGCACTTTCTCCTATTTTTGATGATAGTTTTATTGATAAAATACAAAATGAACTTCTCGATGAGCTTGAACTTTAAAAGTATCATTACGTAATTTTCATGATTGTAGTGATGCTAACATTGTATTGGATTTGAGCAAGACTCTTGAGCAGCAATATTTAATAATTGTGAGTAAAAAGTAGCCACTTTTATATGCTGGAGCAATGGAAGAATATAGGTTGAAGATGTGGCCTGAAAAGTCTTGGTTTGAGCCACAAATATATATGCTGAGGTGCAGATAATGCAAAAATGTAACAAGTACAGCTTGAGACAACCTTTAAGACTTGTCTGGAATGTTGGCCTATCAAGACAGCAGTCTGAGCCTGACTATGATTTTCTCGAAAAAGAGAAGAGATTATTTAATATACATTTTAAGTCATCACTTTGGGAACATAAGACATCACACTTCAGATCAAACATAATTTTACTGCCAAATTATTCTACACATTATATCTGCACCACACTAAATAATAAGTTCCACATACTAATGAACTGGAGACTCCAGCCAACACATAATTATTAGTTTTAATGTGTGTAGTATTTATATTCATTTATTGGAAAAAATGCTTTGTAATTCATTTAGCACTAAAATAAGTTTTAGGTGTGTTTACATGTAGTTGTAGTATCATTTATGATATACAAATCAATGAAATACTTAAATCAACAGTAATACATTTTTAATATAGCTATACAATATTGTCATGTTACAATATCAACTGAATAAAACATAATCAATTCCTTCAATGAGATTCAATGATTCCAGATTCCTTTCAAATTCACCATTGGTTATATCTAATTTAACACATATCAATAAAGGTGGTTTTGCATCTGTAAAATTGATAACGGGTAACTTGATAATAACCTTCCTTTCAATAGGACAGTACAGCTCAACAAATTTTCCTATTTTATTTATGTCAACATCGCAGAATGCCTTTACTTTCTTTAAATTATTTGGACTTAGTGAGCGGACAAATCTTCGACCAGCTTTTCCTGCATTCCAAACAGTGAAAGTGTCCCAGTGAGGTAATACACACTTTTGTAATCTATCAAGCTGTATTTTCCAAATCTGTTCTCGTTTAACAGAAAAGGTAGCTGCACCTTCATGGTAAGCATATACAACAAGCTCTTTATCCATTCTATATAAATCTCCACCAGCATCTAGATGTTCATAAAAAAATAGCAGATCTTCAGGTGTTCCATACCCGGATTCAACAAACCCTCCAATTCTATCATATACAGATCTATGGCAGAACCATGTTGGCATTAACAAAGTTGGCCCATTAGAAGTATATATTTGTATCTTCAACTGGTTATTTGTCAGGCTGTTAGCCCAGTGAGTATAACGAGGAGTTGAATTCAAAGGTACTCTAGATATTTTACTACCAACAAGAGCATTATGGTTTAATTTTGCTGCTTTCCACTGTAAATATATTCTGTGAGGGTGCATCACATCATCAATATCTTGGAAGCATAGAAATTGACCTGTGCTGAATTTAACAGCACCATTTTTAGCAGCACCCACACCTTTTGTTGTTTTGCTGCCTGATAACACATAACCTACTCCTTGAGACTCAAAATATTTTCCCCATTTCACCAACAGTTCTTCAGTCTTATCAGAACTGCCATCATTGTAAATAGAGATTTCCAACTTTTTACTAGTGTTTAGAACAGACTGGACTGCTATAGAATTCATGCAATTATCTATCCATTTGTCTCCATTATGCACCGGTACTATTACAGAAATCTCAGCCATTTTAGAGAAATTTGGTAGGAGTCCATAGTTAGACTAAGCCAATAGGTAAAATAAATCTATTTATAGTTCCCTATAGATGAATCAACTTTGTTGTGTTGTGGGGCAACTTGAGAGCTGAAGAACCGCTATCGGACGAATCTCGATACATTGAGAAGATTTACTTTTATTATAGCATTCATCAAAGTAATACTAAAATATGTTTTGGTTATTCTAGGGACTTCTTGAAGTTGCATGCACTATTAAAAATGTCATTGTCATCAGTCATCACCCATCATCTGACTATGACTAACTAACTAGTGACTACATAGATAGGTATAAATGTTCTGTGCTAACTCCAGTTTTTTTTTTTTGACGTGACCACTCGCACTTCAGCACGGTAGGGCTGGTTACTGCTTAACCGGACTATCCTGTTGTGGCCTCAAATGAATGGCCCCCAGGCAGGGCTTACAAACTAAGTAAAATGACCGCTCGCTAGGGCATCCCCTGTGGGATATCGACCTCGGCTAGCGGCGTCATTTCGGGAGGACAGCAAGGGACAGGCTGGGTCATAACATTATTATATTGGGAGTTTAAAACTACTGGCTCAGCGACGCGGGCTAGCTAGGTAATCAAGGTCGGGGAGGGTCTTTACAAGGGCGTCGCGATGGGCCTCGGCGGCGAGGCCGAAAAACGGAACGCAGTCTGTTTCTGCGTATGCGAAGCGTGCTGGTTTGCCTACAGCTTTCCTGAAGCTGATGACGTCGTCGGGTTCAACGAGGATGTCGTGGACGGCGAAGCCTAATGATATGAGATGGAGCGTATCGGGTGGCCGCTGCGATAAGGGGATTTTGGTGTTTTGAAGCAGTTTCGATGAAACGTTTCATGAACTGCTTCACTGTCGGGATCTTGAGATCGACATGGAATCGTTCATTCCTGACGAACCCGTGGCCCGTGGCCTTCTGTAGAAACCGGTTTTGCAGTATTTGCATCCTATGGATTTGATATGACTTTGCGTGCGCGAAGGTGGCACTTGCATAGGTCATGATCGGGCGTGTGCACGTAGTGTAGATGCGCAGTTTACATCTTAGGGACAGCTTGCTGCGTGCATCAGCATCGAATGACACCTACCGAGAGCGAAAGTGGCACGTGAACGTACCGTATTTATGTGCTCACCGAACGTAAGGTGTCGGTCAAGGTTCACGCCTAAATATTTGGCTTGCTTCGCCGAAGGGATCGGCTTACCAAACATGGTGATCGGGCTAGGGGGACTGAGAAAGCGAGTTTGTAGAATAAGACCGCCTGGCTTTTCTCAGGGTTAACTTCGATCCTATATACGGAAACAATCGCCTAGGGCGTTGGGAGACCGTTGGTGGGCTCGAGCTATGTACTGTTCGCTACCCGGAGCGGTATATGGCCGTGTCATCGGCGAGCAGGGCTAGGTGCGTCCCGGAGGTGGTCGGGATGTCACTGGTGTATAGCGTGAACGCTAAGGGCGAGAGCACACCGCCCTGGGGCACTCCGACGCGAACGGGGTGGGGGGCTGAAAGCGCACCTTCGATACGATATCGAAAGGTGCGGTTCGACAAATAATCTCGTAAGATGAGCACGAGATGATCTGGCACACCGAGTCGGTATAGCTTGTATATCAGACCGATGTGCCAGACCTTGTCGAAAGCTTTCGCTACGTCGAAGAACAGGGCTCCCGTCACTAGGCCGCGTTGGTAGTGGTCGCTGATGTGCTCAACGATGAGGCTGTTGGGCGCAAGAATGGTTAGCTCTGAAGCCGAACTGCTTGGGGGGAAATTAGGCTCTTGGCTTCGACATAATCCTTTGATTGACCTTGATTGTGGAAACATGTTGTTGGACAGAGCACCATTGAAGATGGCGGTCATCAACATGATCAGGGAAGCGGGGAAAAGACGGATCACCCTATTGGTGATACCGTCAGACGGGGCCTTCCTGGGTTTGAGTCGGTCGATGATCTCCTTGACCTCGTCTGGAGTGACGGGGGGCAGGGGGTCTTCGGGGTCCTCGACGGGAGGGATGAAAGCTCTACGTTCAACTTCAGCATCCACCATGTGAAGGTGAGCTTGGTCTACAGGTTGAGAGCTGGGAGAGCATTGAGACTCTAGGCTGTCGGCTAGACATTCGGTTTTTTCGTCGTCATCAAAGGCAACGGTGTTATCAGGGTTCGAGGTCACCCAGCAACTTATCCCAGCCATCGTTACGCAGTTCAGTAATGCGATTACTTACTTTACGCTGGAAGTAGCGCATGTGAACTTTGTTACTCTGGCAGGGGAAGGCGCTGTAGGCACGGACAGCCGCGTTCTTCTCAGTCAACAACTCATGCACATCGTCCGGGAGTTTCCAGCGATGATCGCTCACCGCCGGAGTCTCCCTCGAACACTTTTCTTACAACACTCGACAAAAAGTCTCGCAAGATGAGCACGAGACGGTCTGGCACGCCAAGTTGATAGAGCTTGTAAATTAAGCCTCGTCTCGTTTCGCTATGTCAAAGAACAAGGCGCTCGTCATCGAGTCCCGCTGGAAACCAGCACTTAGATGCTCGACGATGCGGTGGACTTGTTGGATGCACGAGTGTTCGGTTCGAAAACTAAACTGCTCGTCGGGGATAAGACTCTTTGCTTCGGTATAATCCTTGAACCGCTTATAAATAAACCTCTCGTAGATTTTACCGAGAACTTTGAGTAGACTGATGGGACGTTAACTGGCGGGATCAGACTTGGGCTTGCCTGGTTTGGGGATACCAATAACGGTGGCCTGTTTCCATGCTTGGGGGAACATGTTGTAGCTTACTGTGCCATTGAAGGTGGCAGTCATTAACACTATGACTTGGGCGGGGAGAATTTAAACACCTTGTTGGTGATGTCATCGGAGCCAGGGGCTTTCCTAGGCTGAAGCCTTTTGACGATCTCCTGTACCTCGTCGAGCGTGACGGGGGGCAGAAGATAATAAGGATCTTTGACTGGTGAAGGGAAGCTCTACGTTCGACTTCAGCATCCACCATATCGAGGTGAGCTCGGTCTACTGGTTGAGAGCTAGAAGAGCATTGGGACTCTAGATTGTCGGCTAGACATTCCGCTTTGTCAGAGTTGTCGAAGGCGACACTGTTGTCAGGCGGATGAGAGGGGGCATTGTGGCCTCTTCTTTGGATCGTAACTTCCTCTGAAGGTGCCAAAAGGCGAGGTGGGTGAGCTCGAGCTCGCGAAGCGTCTTGTCCCAGCGCGCGGTGCGCAGCTCAGCAGTGCGTTCCCTCACAGCACGCTGTAAGTTGCGCATGTGAGCTTTGTTCGCGTTGCAGGGAAAAGCGCTGTACGTACGAATGGCTGCGTTCTTCTCGGTTATCAGATTCCATACATCGTCCGGGACTTCCCCGCGGTGGTCTTCCACCACTGGAACCTCCCTTGAACATTCGTTCAGGACGGATTGCACGCGATCCGTAAGTGATTCGATCACCATCCGCGCCGTCGTGTCAGCGACTGAGACGATGTGGTCGGGGAGTGCTGACTACAGTGACCATTTAGACTAATATATATAATATGAGACAGTGACTACTCACAAAATGTCAACATCGGGAAAATAAGAACAATAGAGCTGTCCTATTTTGCTGCTAACGGTGAGTGTGTAAAAATATCAAAAGAGTCTCTGCACATTGGTTTGAAGATGAAATGATTGATGGATGACTCAGAAAAATAATATACCTACCTATGTAGAGCTAAAGATATCACCAATCGGACAAATAAAAGCCTGTCTACGTACGTACTTGACTTCTCTATATTTCTCTATGGGGCAAAGAATAGGAGGTGTAATGTAATGTAGTGCTGACGCCATGGATGGATATGGATACCCTACAGGGGCGGATTATCCGTTTTTTTTTTTTTTTTTTTTTTTTTTTTTGACGATGACCACTCGCAGTTCAGCACACTAAGGCTGGTTACTGCTTAACCGGACTATCCTGTGGTGGCCTTAAATGACTCTAAGGCCCCCAGCCAGGGCTTACAAACTAAATTAAAAACTACATGACCGCTCGCTAAGGGCATCCCCTGTGGGATACGTACCTCGGCTTAGCGGGGTCATTTTGGGAGGACAACAAAAGACAGGCTGGGTCGTAATTATTTAGGGAGTTTAGAATTACTAGCTCAGCGACACGGGCTGGCTCGGTAAACAAAGGTCGGGGAGGGATTTTACTGAGTGATCGCGACGGACCTCGAGGCGAGGCTGGGTTACGTAACGCGGACTGTATTTGTAGTTCGAAACTTTCGGTTTTCCCTACTGTTTCCCTACATCTGGACATCTACATATTGACATCGGACTCGATGGTACGCCGCTAGCGGCGAAACCTATTAGACTGAGAGAATGAGATGGCATAAGCAGGGCTTAGGCCGGTTGGGTTGAAGATGGAGAGCCCTATCCGGAGGACTTTCGGATTGAATTTACACGTTAGGGAACCTAACCATTAAGGGACGTGTAAATTTCAACATGGCGCACTACGTCGCCATATTCGGCAAAGACAGCGGCATGGTTGCCACTGCAAGCCTCGAGAGCCCGAGCCATTGCTAGGGCTCTGGGGGAGTAGAAGGCATTGAACGTGACCAGAATGATATTCTTGGACACGTCCCCAACTGCCATGGGTACCTTGGGGGGAGGGGGGGGTGCAAGTAGCACGGGGCGGCCTCCCAAGGGTTTGGACGCTCGGGTAGTATTTGGCGGGGAGAAGGGGGGAATAGCCACATCCAAGTCCATGAGGGCCGGAATGACCATTGAAGGCGGGTTGGCTCTGTTGGCCTGAGTGGCCTGGCGAGCGACAGTCCTTAGGGCCGGGAAGTGGGCCCTATGATTGCCGTCCCAGGGGTTGGGGCGCTGGGGACTTAAGGTCCCGGAAGGGTTGGACGACAAAGTGGGGCACTCCCTTTGCTGGCGTGCGTATGAACGCTTCGCCAGTTTGGGGGAGGACGACTTTGGAGCCTTGGGGCAGCCCCGGTAATTAGCCGGGTGCCCTGACTCGCCACACAGCACACAGCTGGGTGGCTCGTGGCATAATGAGCGGTCTTTGGGGCGGGGGCAGTCGGCAGTGCCATGGTCTCCCAGGCACTTAACGCATCGGGGTTTGCCGTGGCAATTCCTTTGCGAGTGCCCGTAGAGCTGACAGCGATGACACTGCCCGACGATGCCGCTACGGGTTGGGGTTTCTACTTTGAGGCCAGAAAGGCCACAAATTTTTGAGAGGGCGAAGATAGGGTGATGGCCCACGGTGGGGTCGCAAACGACCAACACCATGTCGTATGCAGCGCCACCACGGCGGTGCATACGGTGGACCTGCGCCACTGGGATGTTTTGCGACTGAAGGTCGCACCGAATGTCCTCGGTGGAGATTTCACGCGGGACGTTACGCACGACCGCGCGAGTTTGTTTCTCCTCTGCGAAGGCAAAGGAGTGAAAGGGTATTTTAGTGGCTACGAGGAGCCTATGGAGCTCTCTATAATCGGACGCGGTAGGGACCGTGACCTTAATACCCGACTGAACAGCGCGGGCATTGGAGAATTTGATATGGCGGTCATTACACGCCGAGGAAATTTCCGTCCACTTTGCCTTGTCGTGTATAAACAAGGGAGGTGGGGCGGCTGTCTTCCTAGTGGGGGCAGCCGGAGTGGCAGTGGCCATGGGGCTGTGAGGTCGGCTAGCCTGCTGAGATGGGCCAGCTGGCGAAGCGGGGCGAGAATCGCGGGCTGAAGGGGTGGGAGGGTTGGCGGGAGGAGACGCCTTTACGGCGGTCTTCTTTGCCGCGGGTGCTGACTCCAAAGCGGAGCTGATCTTCTTCTTCTTCCGCTTCCCCACAGTGGCAAAGCCATCGTATGAGGAATCGGAAGAGGGAGAGGAGGAGGAGGATCCCTCTGAGTCGTTAGACAACTCCATGGGGCGAGGCGTGACTGATTTTTGGTCAGTGGGCATGGGGTCCTCGAGGGCATCGCTGAATTGCGTAATGTCCTTGGAGGGGGCGGGGGGCAGTTCCTGGTTGGACGGGGGACCCTGAGGGGGTGCAGGGAGGGCCATCCCGGAGATGACCTTTAACCTGGCTCGAACTTCATTCACAACGCGGGGGTCGCGTACATGAGTGAGCATGGACTCGATTATTGGCATAAAGGACTCCATTAAGGAGGTGGGAGTGACCACCTGAGGGGCGGCCATGTTGCTAAGCAACTAAAAAGGGGCGAGGGGCAAGAGCCTTCCTACCTACACCTCGAGGAGACACGTCAGACGTGAGCTCCCCGAGCGACAGTATCCCCCAAAGCTCCCTTCCCTTGGGTGTTTCCTACGTGTTATAGTCGGTGAGAAGAAAACCCAAACAAACTCACCGACAACACTACTGTCTGACCTGAAGGGCCTCTATCCTAACTTCCCGGGTGGGAGTACCCAGGAATGAGTACCCTCCCTGTCGGGTAAAGACAGGGAGGTGCGTACCTAAGGTGAGCCCTAAGCTAGTCAACCCGTTGCCGATCTTAATGTGCAACGGGGCCCTAGGGTCTCACGACCGGTCCGGTTCGTTGGGGTTGAGACACCCAACCGACCCGGGTGAATGCTGTAAGAGAGCGGGGTTAAGCACTGGGCGCGACTAGGAGATCCCCCAAGGCCGCGATTCCAGTGCCCTTCCGACTTTACCTAACCCTGAAGGGGCTAGGTAGGTGTGTCGGGTCCACACCACTTGGGTTCGTTGACACCGTAAGGTTTCCCCCAAGTACCACCGAAAGTGGATTTCACTCAGAAAGAGCAAAAAACGACGAAACGATTTGTAAATATCAAATGTTTGCACACTTGATACCTACAAAGCGCGCAGCAACAGCTGAATGTTACGACAATGTGCGTAGGCACAAAGCGTAGCAAACAAAACTGCTGCTACGAAACCGTAGCACACTCGTAGCAGTGCTACGTAGTGTCGGGCGGGCGACTCGGTGCGGCACAGGTGGCGCGCGGCCACTGGGGCAGAGCGCCGGGTGGCTCGTAGGCGAGTGCGGAGGTGGGAGAGACGTGCGTTCGCTTCGAACGCGCGTAGCGGAATGCTCGCGGATTATCCGTAAGGCATACTAGGCATTTATACTTGTTTACTAGGAGTAAACAAGTAGTAATCATGGCCCGATCCCAAAAACCAATCATCTGCCGACTGTTTACGGCATTCACTATAACCACAACTATTACTCTCTCTTGTTTGGACTGACTTGGAATTACTGTCTTGGTTTTGTTTTCAAAACACCACGGCTGCTGAGCGCGAGGTCCTGTATTCGATTCACGGTTTGGGCAGTGTCTTTCCGTTTTTCTATTAGTTATTTTTAGTGTCCGACCAAAACAGGATTTTCGGCTGAAACCAAAAACGAAACCGAAACTTATACATCATGTAGCAGAATAAACGCAATGCCATCGCGTATTATTATACTCTTTAGCAATACCTCTTAAAAGGGGTCATTGTACAGCAAGCTACAACAATCTGTCAAATTTCTTTATCGCCAAAGCGTTAGGCTGTTAGGTTAAAACTGTCAAATTTTCCCAATCAACCTTGAAGGTTGATTGGGAAAATTTGACAGTTTTGGGTGGCTTGGTGTGCTGGCGTCTGTACTCCTCATTATGAAAAACTTCCACTACGATAGCAACTCTGAAACCACGAAAAAAAAACGACTGCCACATACATTTATTTGCTTTTTTTATTTACCCAGTTAATGGGTTGTGGAGGTCAAGGCAGCCACTCCACGTAAAGTACTGATATTCAGCTGAATCCGATTTGGCTGGAAGCCGACCCCAATATAAGTGGAAAAAGGCTAGGCAGATGATGAACTCGACAAAATGTATGTACAGGCGCTAGCACGTCAAGGTATAATAGGCATACATACCAGCACTCATATTTTGCTTTTTGTTTTTTGCTCGTAGTTGTGTATGTACTGCTGTTGGTGTACCCAATAATAAATAAATAAAATAAGCTACAACGATCTGTCAAATTTCTTCAATAGATTTTCAAATTGAACGCTAAAGCTTTAGTTTAAGGTTGATTGGGAAAATTTGACGGTTTCGGGTAGCTTGATGTGCTAGCGTCTGTAGTAAATAGCTGATTTTCTTTGCGACACTGTCTTCTGCCTGCAATGATTGACGTCATAAGATATTTCACACATTGGACGCACCCAATAGACGTTTGGCATGCGACGATGGTCATGTCCCCCCGAGACTTGTAATCGTAAATGGCGCTACCCTCGAGGTTGTGCAAGAATACATATATTAGGGCCAAATTATACAACTGGGGCGGCACAACTTTGAGAAGGAGGCGACCAGAAGAATACGCTTGGGCTGGGCGGCCTTCGGGAAGCTACGTGGTATCTTTGAATCGTCGATCCCACAATCTCTGAGGGTCTTTAACCAGTGTGTCCTTCCCGTAATGACTTACGGAGCCGAAACGTGAACACTCATCATAGGCCTGGTCCACAAATTCAAGGTTGCTCAGCGTGCAATGGAGAGAGCAATGCTCGGGATTTCTCTGGTGGATAGAATTCGCAACGAAGTCATTCACCAGAGAACTAAAGTCACCGACATTGCGCGTAGAATGAGCATGCTGAAGTGGAAGTGGGCCGGCCATGTCTGTAGACGGACAGACGGTCGATGGAGCAGACATATGGTAGAGTGGAGACCGCGTATGGGCAAACGTAGTGTGGGACGCCCTGCGGTACGATGGATCGATGATTTGAAGAAGGTGGCTGGCAGCGGATGGATGCGGACCGCTCAGGACCGGGATGGTTGGTGATCTTTGGGGTAGGCTTACGTTCAGCAGTGGACGGCAATTGGCTGATATGAATAGACGTTTTATGACCATATGGGCTGTTTTTGGTCTTGAGAGGTTTATTGGTGAAAGGAAGAACGGACCGAGTCAAAAGACCAAGAGGTTTTCGCTCCGAACGGTGGTTGGATCAAATATCCGAGTACGAGACCAAGGTTCTATAAAGTGCCACTATCAACCAGTGCTGCTACCTGCCAATACAGCTGTGATTCTTTCAATGACACTAATGACAGTGAGACAGTGGACCGGAGAGGGGATCCCATCATTCCTATCTGTCAGTGTCAAGCAAGTTTTAGTGTCTACTTTGCGTGTGCAGAAGTGAATAAAATATTTGCAGTATTTTTGCCTTAAAATGGGTATAAAGGAAGCTAACATATATTTAGATAACCAATGGAACACGTACTACGCCGGGCAAACCATCAATGGAAGAATAGAATATGTTTTTGATAGTCCAAAAAAAGTTCGAGGTATGAAACATATATACGATTACCTAGTTTTTATTATGGTCTCTGACTCACCCAGATGAATGAGCTCGAAAATAAAAGTATATTGATTAAGACATTTGCGAAATCTGAATCTCCCCAAAAATGTACGACTTACAATCTTATACGATTATTTTATTTCTTAGGTATCCATGTCAAGATTAAAGGAGAAGCACACACCGAGTGGTCTGAAAGTAAAAGTGAACAAACTTCCGATGGGAAGGAAGAAAATATCGATACCTTGCATACGGGAAATGAGGAATACTTCCAAGTCTCGTATTATTTGCTGGGTAGCAATTCAGGTGAATATCAATGAAAATAATCTAAAAAAATTCTAATAATGATATCTACACAGTAATAACATCGCATTGCCAACATACTATGAATTTAATCAAAATAAGGAGTTATACAGTAGAATGACTAATTAGCAGACACTATAGTAAAATAATTGCAACAGCTGAGTGCAAAATTGAACTTATCATTATATGCCTTTCATTGTCTGTCATTCAGATAATAATTCATGTTTACACATCATTTTGATGACTCTACAAATTTAATGTCCATTCACTTACATAGAGATGAGTAATATCTTTTAATAAGTTGTGTTATCAAGTGAGCATGCAATTTACATAAAGTAAATAAAAAAGATAACAGATTATGTAAATGGCTTGTATCTATAATGCGCCAGAATATGATCTTTACAAAATATGATGCAGGTGCATGTCAATACACTATTATAAAATCATTTTAAACAACTGAAGGTCATTATGTATATTGTTTTGCACAGGTATTTACTGATACTTTTTCCTGGATTTCTTAGTAAACATATTGCATTAATCCAGTGTGAATAATGCTTGCACTCCTACACTAAGACAAACTTAGAGTTGTAAGAATTAATTATGCTTGTTTAGCTCCAATATTGTTGTGTATGATTATTTCATTTGGGATACTTATATCATATTTACATATGATACTATTCATCTGAACTAGTTGCCCTAGGCTGCATCCTAGGGCAACTAGTGAAGCCTCTGGCAATAGCTAGCAAAGATAAACATGTCAAAAGTCTAGGGATCAAGTACATTTTTAACTATAAAAATTATCCAGTAAATATTTACCAAATGTAGTCTTTCAGACTGGCTTCAAAACTTAACCCTATATTTTGTAAAAATTGCAATATTTGCAAATTGTGGGAAAGTTAATTTCCCACAAGTACAAATGTCGTCAATTAAATGGCAAAAGAAAACAAAAAAAGCTAAATTTTATTGTAAAGGTAAAAAAGTTAGTTATCTGTGTTGCCACCATTGACACAAATCACACAATCACAGCGATTTGACATGTTTAAAATCAATTCATCAAAATCACTTTGAGGAATGTCCACCCACATTCTTTCTAACAAATCTCTTGGAGCTCTTATCTTGGAGCATATCCCATGTCTGGTGATTGAGCAGGCCACAGCAGAATGTTGATGCGAGCATCGGCTGGAGTGAGTGTTACGACAATATTAGTCGAAACTAATGAGGGATGATCATGTCTGAAACAATCCTCTCTGCATAAATCTGAGCATTTAGGTTGCCCCTGATCCAAATGACAAACCATAATTGTTTATACGTTCTTGATGGCCAGAGGTCCTCCTCCAGAGGTCCTCCATACGTCTTGTATCCATCCTCACACCGAAACGAGGTTCATCGGAAAAGCAAAGTATGTAAGCAACGCCAGTTTTCTTCCTCCCAATTTCTATGTTCTCTACCCTACGATTGCGGGGTGCTATAGGTGGAACTCTCAGCGGCGTTCGGGAACGCAGACCCACTTCACGTAAACGATTTCGGATGGTTTGATCGCTTATCAGCAAGCCTGAAGAGCTGGGGAACCTCGTAGCCAACATCATGTGCGGACATGGTACGATTCCGTCGAGCAGTATTTCGGATGTACCGGTCCTGTCTGCGAGTGGTGATGGGGGATCGTCCTCCATGTCGCTCGGCCTCGCTGCCCATGAGACGATAGCGTGCCCAGCGGCGGCTTATGACGCTCTGTGTAGTGCCAAAAGCGACAGCCTCAGTACGTTGCCTGGAACCAGCTTGCAACATTGCAACGGCTCTCAACATCTCTTCTCGTGTCAAATGATGTTGCCCCATATCGATGCAATTTTATTTTCAGTTGTAATTGTAATGGTTTTGTAAAAATGCTTTAACACAATTTTATAGGAATCCTGATTGGCAGTTGATTTTCTATTTTTAATCAAAATGTAAAGAAAATTACCTATTCATTCAAATTGTGATAATCACTGAAAATAATCAATAACAATCCAAATAAGTTAAAATAATAATACTCAATTGTGGCGATACTCTAAAACGTACTTGATCCCTAGACACTGTTGATGATCTCCCACTCACTTCTTATAATTTTTCTTTCATAATAAAATTATAGACTGTGGTAAAGACAGATAGGTATCTTATCACCTGTGTTCATCTCTCAAACACTACATTGCTAAGTTTAGTTTTTTTTCTTAAGACTAATACTTAAATGTTTTTTTTTAGGAAACGAAATAGAAATCCCTGCTGGTAAGCAAGTTTACAACTTCACTTGTACCTTGCCTCCAGTACTGCCTTCATCCTTCGAGGGTCAGTATGGATATGTCAGGTATACTGTCAAGGTTACCCTGGATAGACCATGGAAGTTTGACCAAGAAACAAAGATGGCTTTCACTGTGATCAATGCATTTGATTTGAATCTCAACCCTTCATATAAGGTAAGGTTCTATTGGAATACCCACTTTGTATTTCAGTCATAAATAATAATAGTAATGTTTTATTGTCAGGCGACTTAGGCACATAATATAATTTTACAGAAAAATAAACTTAAACATATTAAAAACATAAAACTAGGTAGTTTAAATAATGTCTTCTTAGAATTTGTGACTGCATCCTACAATTTCTGAATTAATCATTTGCAGTTGAGTATTAATCATTTGCTTTTAAGCAGGGTTTGACACAATCACGCATTCGCATCACAGTCGCAAGCTGTCAAAAATACCTCAATTTCAAAACCAATACCTCTACATTTATGACAGATTGCAACTGAGATTTTAGCCAAAGGGAAGGTACACCAGCCTTGCATAAAATATTATCTTTCACATGGTACTTACTTTTAAAATGTTTAGAGAAAGTTGCCTACACTTTACAAGACTTATTTATTCAATTTACAGGTCTGTGTCAAACAGATATTAATGTAGCAGTACTAAAATTTAAAGAGTATCTTCCATAACTGTTTTACACAGTCATACTATGTTTGTATAACGGAATATTCTTTATAAGGTGTTTTTATGTTTTGATTTTAAAAAAGGCTCGTTATCTAGGAACCAATTCATATTCAACTGGAGAAGACTTTCTGTTGTTTCTGCTGCGCATCGGCTCCGCTGTCAGTCGATGTTCAAGCGCCCGTGTCGGGATATGTTCCTGGTCAGAAGATACCCATACGAGTGGAAATTGAAAACAAGAGCAACGTCCAGTTGCATCTGGTTAAGATCTTCCTGAGGAAGGTAAGTAAACTTAAAACTAAATCTTATCTAATATAACTAGCGCACAATGTTCTACTGTTGGGCTAAAGCCTCTCTCTCCCCCTTCCAAACTTGACTTGACTGCTGCTATTGCAGGCCAGTCCTTCAAGTTCGTCCTACTTTCATTTGAAATACATTTCAAGAAGAACTAAAAAACTGGAGATGTAAAAGTAAATATGCTTAAAGTAAGTAAATTTAATATATTTGGAATAAACATTGTCACTTGGTAGTCGTATATCGGTATATCCCGCCTATCGCAGTTAGGTTGGCACTGACTCCAAAAAAATAGTTGGCATATTTACTCTAGATTTTTTAAAACGTAAAAACGTTTATTTCTCCCTTTTTAGTTATTAATAAAATAAATTAAGTACAGTTTTTAAGTTGGTTGAATTTTTATTTACTTATTTTTTTTCAGTTGTAATTGAAAATTATTAAGTACTTACTTAAAGAAAATAATAATTACTTTTCTCTCCATCATAATCTACTATGTGATGCATGAAGTGACGAAACATTTTTATTTTGCCATCTAACGATTACACAATTACTATTTAAATTGCTAAGCCACTTTTTGTAATTTTCAGACAGATTATTTAGCTAGAGCCCAATTGCATACAAACATTGAAACAACATGCATAATGATAGGTTTTAGAAAAACGCTGCTAAGCCAACTAACACATTTTCTTAGTGACTGAATTGACTGATACACACTTAACTCTCTATTTCAAAAACTACTAAACCTATTTTAATTAAACTTGCACTGTTCTCTAAGTTATACTATAGCTCAAACTAAAAAAGTTTTTTTTTTGCAATCCGACATATAGTTTTCGAGATATGCGCGGACAAACATACATACATACACTTAGGAAAATTGGCACACATGTTTAGAAGTTGTTATAGACTAACATAATGTGCAATTATGACAATATTACATACATACGGGTCGAATTGATAACCTCCTTTTGTTAAGTCGGTTAAAAACCACCTCCTTAATCAAAATAAGTCACGAAAACCATTTTAAAAACGTACAAGATTAAAAATAAACCCTTTTCCAATATGTTTCTGCCAAATACATCATTCATTCATATTTAAAAAAAACCCTTTTACAATATATTTCTGCCAAATCCATCATTCATTCATTCAATAATAAATAATGTTAATATTAATTTACTATGGTAAACTAAATTGAGTTCTCATGCGCCACACTCTTGTGGTAATGAAACTTGATTATATCTTACTACAGTCTGTACAATCTGTCCTTGATGGTGTGTTAATTTGGGTCGTTGTTTTATTGTTTAAAACGAAAATATCTTTAGTTTCTTAAATTGCTTAAAAGAGGTCAGATGTTATTAGTGGTGAATTCATATTTACTACTGCCTCGGAAGCAAGCTTAGGGTCTAACACCTACTTATAAAATCAATGGGGCTTCGGCATGATGACTGCGTTATTGATGAGCGCAAGTGGCGCATAGTAATTTTAAAATTAGATATAATTGTTTATCGCAAACCATGACCTAAGCTGCTTCTACAGAAGTATACGCACCCCTGTTCGTCCACATCCGCTTATAGGTAGGGACATCGTATTAGGTATAGGTAGGTTATGCTTGAACCTTCCAAACACTTGATATTGATAGATTATTGCGAGGTGTTCCTCTTATCCTCTATTCGTAGGGGCATAGCTCATGTCAGGATGACCTCCTTGGCTGCAGGTCTCTGGCAGACAAGGTAGAACTTTGGAAGCGTTGAGTAAAAGTAAAAGAGTGTTTGAATTAGGAATGTTTTGTTTTTATATGGGACTCTTGTACCAGTGCTCTTCCAAGGCAGATGCCAAATATATTATGAAGTTGAAATCTTAAGCGTTGTTTTTATTACAATATTCTTAAGTAGTGCTAGCGTGAAGTCCGCTAGTGCTACAGTATTGCGCCTGATCTCTTCCCGGTCGTAATGGATTGCCATCTTACGAGACTAAAAGAGTAATGGAACAGTGAGTGCGCCTGTGTTTGCGCACACACATGTGCAATATAATATTCCCTTTGTACATTGCACATCTCCGTTGAAATCCCACCTTGGCCGAAGTTATCGACCCGTGGTCGAAATCAAAATTCGTTCGGGCGGATATTATCATTACTTATACGATCTCTTATTGCAAGGAAGTAGAATTGAGTAAGAGTAGACAATTATGTTGCCCAGTTGAAAGAAACATTCACAACACATTATACCTATGCTTTTATTGTTAACATTTTAATGGTAAATAAAGATGAGCCGAAAGCTAATTGGAGTATCCGCCTCACGTCGTGTTCCTTATTACTGAGGGTTCCCCGTCGAAACATTTCTTTGGTTATGTCTCTCCACTTGTTTCGGTCTTGGGCTTCGTGGAGGGCAAGCTTGAAGCTTAGTTTTTAAGAAAGATCAAATTTAGTCTGAACTCCGTTGAACGTTAGGGCATCAAAACAATGTCCAAGGGAACACATATAAATGAAATCTATTGTTTACTACATGTCTTTCGGTTTTTTTTTGTGCGTGCGACATTTAATTTGTTAAGGAAGATCGAATTTAGTCTGATCTCTCATCTATTAGGACTGCGCTCTATTGGTTGCTTGCCATTAACCTTGCCTGCTATAATAGACGTTCGAGGTTAGGCGAGAATACCATACCCATGTATTTTGAATTGGAGTGTACCTAATATCATTCAAATTGTTCTAGGTGGTGACATACAGGGCAACATCTCCATCAACTCAAACGAAGAAAATAAAAGATATAGTTTTAACCATACAAGAAGGGCCAGCACCCGCGGGCTCCACAAAGAGTTGGGAGTTGTCTATGGAAGTGCCGCCAATACCGCCATCCGATCTCGTCAACTGTAACCTTATTGATTTGGATTACGACTTCAAGGTAAGGCCGATTGAATTACTACAATAGTGGCGGGTCGGCGCAATTATGCATTATCTTTCAGGGTCGACATAACCACAGACAGACCATAAAAAAACATCGACTTCCTATACCCCTGTGTTTGCTTTTTTTACGGAGCAGAAAAGAAAATCTCAGTCCTGTCTAAGCGAAGTTCAATGGATGTTTAGATTCTCGATTCATTCACATAATTATTATGCATTGTGATTGTGTGGCGGCGAAAGTAGTATCTGTTTCCCAATATGAAAACAAAAGTAGCTAGCTACAGTTGTATTTCAAAAGTGAGTTTTATAAACTTGGCTACAAGGTTCAATTTAAAGATTCAATCAAAGGTCCTACACCGTAGAACAATATATTAATTAAAATTTAATGGAAAGTGAATATGTGTCAGTGTAGTGTAATGAAAATGTCTAGTAAAGATGAAGTCTACCTACATTCTATCAGATGCGGGTTCGAAATTGCGTAATAGGGTATTTAACTGAAAAAAAAAGTCACGTATGTCACATAACCAAAAACGCTTAGTCGTGGAGTTGCGGAAACCAGCCCGAGTTACATACATACACATTTAATAACCAAAAAATCGGCCAAGTGCGAGTGCAAGTCGGACTCGCTCTCGAAGGGTTCCGCACCATAAACCCAAATAATCGTGTTTCTTATTTAGGCCCTCTATTTTTTATTATTTTGTTGCCATAGCGGCAATAGAAGTACCTACAAACTCTGTTATAATTTCAACTCTCTACCTATTACGGTTCATGAGAACAGACAGACGAACGGACTGACGGACGGACGGACAGCGTAAGCTTGTTAATAGCGCCGTTGACCTTTGGGTACGGAACCCTAAAAAAAAAACGATATTATAGCGAAAATTTCGCGTGACGCCACGCGTTGGTACACTTTTCTTCAACAAGTCACGTCATCAAACCTCACTCCAGTACGTTGAATTCTTTGATGCACTTCATCTTTCTTAGTTATTTTTATTAATTGGAAAAGGCATAAAATGTAATTGACCGATCAAATACGTTTCTATCAAGGAAATTACACATTGCAAGACTTTTGCTTCGTATAAATTCAATACAGAGCAAGTTAATTAAATAATGGTTCATGGATGTAATTTCTGCTGTAGTTTTCAAGGTTACTTTGTTAAATAATACACATCGGCTTATCTTGCGGTGCTTTTTGTGAGTGATCTCATGATGATGTCATACTTGAACCCAAACAAAAATTCACACGGAACATGCTAATAAAATTAGATATGGCAATGAAGACTAAACAGAAATAAAATTATTCCCCAAACTCCTGAGCTTTATTATCAGAGCTTACTTCCTAAATACATTTTATTTATGTGATACGATTTCGTACGCACATATCCCGTTCCCGTATAGCCTTCCTCATGAATTTGGCTATGATATACAAAAATAATTTTGCAAATCCGACTGGTAGTTCCAGAGATTAGCGCGTTGAAATAAACTCTTCAGCTAAGTATATGTATATATATTAGTGTAGAACTGTAGATTTATATAAAATTCTTCCGATACTGACTGATTGAGTGACTGACGGACAACGCGCAACGCACAGCCGAAAGTCGTAGAAAGCTGAAATTTGGCATGTAGCTTCCTTGGGGAGGGAGTGTAAGGGAGCACTAGAGAGGATTTCCCGAATTTTTTACGGGAACGGGTAAAAACGGGATATGCGCGTACAAAGTTGCGGGCGGCAGCTAGTATTAGTACATAGATTATTTCTACTGCTTTCAATTTTACGTTAATTTTAATACAGTCGGACTACAAAAAACGTTTTCGGAATAAGAATGGAAACAATTTATACAGGCTGCAAACTATCACTCTAATCAAAGCACATTTAATTTTAATATAATAATATTCATTTGCCAGCTTGAACGTCACAAATTATCTCAAAGGAATAGACTACCGGGATGAAAAGTAATTCAGGATTTGGAATCTCGTGTGACAAGTTTTATCTAAATCCGTTTAGCCGATTGATTAACAAACATAAACCTTTCACATTGATTAATTATAATTTAGGATAGTAAATAGGATGCTTAATATTGCCAACTTACTATGAACCTATGACAAGCAAGACCGCGAAGACGGTAACACGTTTCTTTTTGTCATAGCTAGTAGGGCTATGTCCCTGCCAGGGTTGCGGAATTTGTTCGAAAGAGTCACCGCGGCCCTGGAAAGCAAAGGGCTTTAGAAGGAACACGGATGGGTTTTAGTCAGTAAGAGTCTGACACGCCCTTCCGCTCCACCCAGAGCGGAAGAAGTCATTTGATGATTTCCCATCCTAAAAAAAAAAAAAAAAAAGTAGGGCTATGTCTGCATATAGCGAGCCTTCTGAAAGTATCTTTTCTTTATTCCACAGGTAGAATGTGTGGTATCAGGCATGCATATGAACATGAGTGGCAAGAAGTACATTGCCATCGGCACAGTACCATTGGTCGGTATGATCGGACAAGCGGCGCCATCTGCACCGCTGCCCGAGAATATAGGAAACGGAGAGTCAGGACCGTACTCTCCTAGCCAGCCAGCTGTACTGCCTGTTAGTCCCGGACAACCTATGGTAAGTAGATGAATATTTTTTAGACATTAGATAGTAAAATTCTTACATTGGGCTCGTGGATTAATAATAACAGCCGCACGTGTCCATTTTCGAAGGATAGCAACCACGCTCTTCCCGTGCTTCGTGCGAAAGCACGTTAAGCCATTGATCTCGACTGTCATTTGAAGATTCTTGACAGTCGTTACGGGTCTGGAGAAATCACAATAATCTGACACCAGTCTATGCCGAATAGTATCGTCTTACTCCGTTACTGGGATTTGGTATTCAGCTGCATCTGGTTCGACTGGAAGCCATCTCCAACATATTTTGGGAAAAGGCTAGGCAGATGATGAAGTCTCTCAAAATCATTCTCACTCTGCAATTTGCCGAGGAAAATGTCGTAAGGAAAGGTTTGAGTATGAATGGGAATATTACGGTCATAAGGCTGCGTTTCCACCAGAGATGTGCGAGGGTGCGTAGCAAGGGATGTGTTTGATAAGAACCAATAGAATCGCTTAATTTACCTAGCCTCGCTCAGCGCAGGCGATTTTATATGTTCTTAACTAACACATCCTCGCACATCTCTGGTGGAAACTTAGCCTAAGACTGAAGAAACGATAGATAGACTGTGTGAAAGATGATTACTATGACTAGAAAAAGGGTGGCTACTGAGATGACGAATAATAGAGAAGTGTGGAAGAAGAAAACATGGTGCCCTGACCCATAATACTTGAAGATCAGCGCAAGAGAATGATGATGGTTGTCTGCTAAGCTGATAAATCTAGATTACCATTGATAAAAATGCCTAAAAGTTGTTACAATTTCGTGAACCAACATAAGTTTTCTGTTAAAAGTAGTTTAACGGACCTTTAATGACGGAAAGCTTAAGCAAACTTTTGATTTATTTACAGGCTCCTTCAGCCCCGGGCGGTGACGCATCCCCGGGAGGGTGGGTAATGCCAGGAGCGGCACCCGTGCAGCCTTACCAGACATTGTACCCGACTTTGAGTGAGTTGAACTATATTACTCTATAGATTCTAAGAGGTTCGGTTCTGATTACCTCAACCGAAATATTTAATATTTTTTTTTTTTTAGTAGAATCGAGCACTGAAGAGTGGTGTCAATTCATGGCGTTCTTTTCGCAGTTTTCGGCTTTTCAGTAACGATTTAATGTACTCGAATGTATTCAGTGACCCTTGCTAGTCTGACTACATTTGTGAATGGAGTTTTAAGTCTATGTAATTAAAACTTCATTCACAAACTTTCAATGGCGGACTTACCGCCTTTGACATCTTTCAGTCAAGCAAGTCCCTTAATTTAACATTTCCCTTCCAATTTCAGCTACTCCAATTTACAAAGAATCTCCGTACTCGGCGCGCACGATCCAAGACAGAGGCGAGTCTAACCACATGATGATCCGCGGCCCGAACAACTTTGCTCCATTCTATCCTACTTACGCTGCCGTCCAGCCTCCTCCATTACCTCAGTAACGTGTGCCTGCTTAATTTGTATTATTTGGTCAACAAACATGGCGTACTGAGATATCAATGTTGAGAGTTTTTTTTAATCAATGCATGTTTTCATGTTAATCTGAACACCGTACCGTAATACGGGGTGAATTGAAATGCAGGGGGAATGCAAGACTATAGGGGGGCCTAAACTCGAGGGGGGAATAGAAAAAAAACTTTAATTGTGATTTGTACCATAATATTGGTACCATTTTTTTTATTGATGGAGTCCTTAAATAACGTAAAAATTCAAAGTGTTGTTTCTATTCCCACGCTGAGATTGATTCACCCCGTTTTACCGGTATGTCGTATCTTACAAAGTTCTATGTCCTCGCAACTTACAAATACGTGGTCAATGCGACATCTTGTTACTTTCGTGTCATGTTTGTTTACTAAATAATACTCTTATGGAATGAAGAATACACTGTAGATCTGAATGCATTATAACGAGCAGAGCTTAGCATTTTTAAACATATTTAATATTATAGGCACATTTACAAATTAATGTTTATAATAATATTATATTCTCTAGATTAGGCCTACCGCCTTTTGGCAATAACGCACTAGTTAGGTTGTGAAACTAACATTGATATTATACATGCTGTTTGAATATAATGTATGTGCTGTATTTGCTAAGTTACAAAGTGCACAGCTTGACCGTTGCCTCACTTAGGTCTTGAAATGCCAACAGATCGTCAATGGCTATTTGGAGATGATAACAAGCAGAAACGCTAGTGTCACAGTCTAAGAAAATAAGCAAATGCTGTGCCAAACTGTGGCCATACTGCATTTAGGCGCCACCTTTGACGTTTTGCTCGTAATGTCACTAAAAAATATCGCCGTGTGGAGACACGTTAATACGAGTTGTTATAAAGTGGCGGAACGATAATATCGCCGCGAGACTCGCTCGTGGAGGTGACTTTTAAACCAAGTCTCAGCTCTACCTTATGCATTATTAGTTAGAAAAGTAAAATATTAATCATTTGCAATGTTTTTTTCGTAGTCATAAGAGATTTGGAATGTTTTTGGACTGAAATAACAAAGTAAGATAAAAATATTGAAAATGTCTTCGCACAATTTAAACATTTTTGTTATGATTCTGTATAAGTATTACAAAGAACTACCTTATTGGGTAAACGTCGTAGAAAAGAAGTAACTAGAATGATTGATTTTCTGAAACAATATTGAACCATTTTTAATGGCAGCTTCGTTGTGATAAAAATATCTCGAGCTTTGTAGAATGATGTAAATGTAGTCGTTTTGTTTATAACCTGGCCTGAAAAAAGCTTTACAAGACCGTGCCAACATAACTGGAAAATACTTTGCGTACCTACCGAACCACTGTGCCACTAGAATGACAGCACAGCAAAGGAGTTGAACTCTCTGCCTGTGTTCAAAATTAGAGTGAACAGGCTTCTTCTGGGTACGCTCGCTCTATCGTCGACTTTGACTCTGTCAGCTATGACCCAGGCTAGAGCCAAGAGCAAACCCATCTCAAAAAAAAAAAAAAAATGAAATAATAATTATGTTGACAGACACATTTCAAAATTATTGGATATATAATCTCGTTTCATTTTCAAAGTTTATTCATGTAGATAGATATTAAGTAACATAAATAATTTAAATAAAATGCTATATTTATCTGTAAGTCTTCTTTTGTATTGCATTCATAAACCATAGAAAAGACTTTGTAATTATATTGATTGATATTATATGTTTACAAATAAAACTGATATATAATTATGACATTCTTTATTGATTTTCCTTCACAAACAAAAAAGGGTTACAAACCATCTAAGACAGTTCATTATTACATAAATGAAATACATATATACGACTCTAATAGCCACAGAAACCTTCCACGGCATTTAATTACAGTATCCAATTATTTAAAAACCGTCTTGAAGACAACTTTGAAATTTTATTGGCATATCATTGATAACAATATTATTAGAAATATGTATAGTTCCAAGTATCTCGAGGAATGTGTAGAGCATTATATTCACAGAAGAAAGACTGTTTCATTGTATTTTGAATGGAAGAAAGCATAAAATATACAGAAAATTTTACAGTTTGTACATATACTTAATTAAAAGATAATTATATATTTTAAAGTATATTCTGATCGCTATGCGATGGATATCATTTACCATTAGTCCATAAAAATATTTGATTTCTCGTATTGTTACGTCAAATTGCCATGAAGTTTGAGAACTTTGGATGAGAAGGAAAAACAATATAGCCCAGTTAACATTGATATTGTTTGTCTAACATGTAGATCTGACACTGTTTGATATCATCAACGATAATTAAGTTAGATATGAACATTGTGAATTTCCCTATGACGAAAACAAACCATTACTAGAATTACTGTGTGTCGCCTAATAAATTATATTCTGACTAACTGGCTTAATATTTCGTTTTTAATTACAATGTTAAATAAAAGTGAGTTTAAATTTCTATGACGCGAACCGTGCTGGTATTCGTCCGCGTACCCAAGTTTTTGGTACGTCGCGATTTTCTAATACACCTAGAAACGAGAAAACAAGTCTTGTCTTAACATACACAAATAAAATAGTATTTTATGAATGATTTTAAAATATCTCTAGTATTTTAATGATTTTTGGCTATACTAAAATAGTTCCGCACAATCTCTCCACTGAAGGTATTATAATTATAAACCTCACGATTCTTGTTCGGTGTTCTTCCAACATAGCTGTTTTTTTTTTTTACAAAATTTATACATATTTATCCACCCTTTTTCTCTCGTAAATTTGCGTACTCCAAGCCTTCAAAATTCGTTCCGAGCCACCTTGATTCTCCCTTTAGACGTCTTGTCTACTCGTTTCTAATTACTACAAAGTAACGCGTGTAGGAATAGAGGATAGCAACAAGTTTATAGCAATGTCGATTTGGTGCATACTTGTCTAATGGAATTACATTTAACATTTACGACCATGTGCTCATTGAGCTTGCATTATTTTAATGAACCCTTGTAGTAACATCGGTTTTATTTCAACATCCTATAAAATACTATCCCTGTAATGGAACGGTTACATTTTACCTTAGGCAACGAAACTTGTCGCTCAAGTATGCTCCGCGCGTGACACAATTTCTAAGTTTGAGTTTTCACTCTTCAATACGGTCGATGGGCGAAGACTAACAAAGTCGCGGTCGGATTCCGCCGCCGGCGCAACCGATTCAACCCCGCGATCGTGACGCACCGCGGGGAATCCTCCGTCTGTCTCTACACCCGAGCTGAGGTCGTCGTCGTCAGGCGTGCGGCGCGTGCGGTGCGCTCCGGCGTCAGTCAGTACCGTGCGTGTCCACCCCGGCGGGTGTGTCGGCAGTAGCGGCGCGGCCCCGCGGCGGTCCGCCCGGCACTCTCAGTACTGGCTGCAGCGCGCCCGGAACCCGCCCTGGTACGTGGAGTCCTGCGACAGCAGCCCGTCGGGCTGCGACGGGCAGTCGGGCGCCGCCGACTCCTGGCTGAAGTCGGGCTGCGACGCGCCCTGCGACAGCGACAGCGGCGGCTGCTGCGACAGCGGCTCCTGCGACAGGCGCGGCGGGCGGCGGCGGCCGCTGCGCGCGCCCGGGCCGGCCGGCGCGCCCACCGCCAGCGGCGCGCGGGCCAGGCCGCGGTGCGCGGAGAAGGCGGCGGGCGGCACGGGCGCGTGCAGCATGGCGGCGCGCTCGGGCCCCACGTAGGCCAGCGGGTCGCGCAGCGGCCGCGCGCGGTCGTACACCGAGCCCGGCACCATCGCCTCGCGCGCGTCGAACATCGACGTCGACATGAAGTGGGATCCCGGATTTTGTGCATTCACCAGCTTCTTTGGTTTCGCAAATTGGATGGCTGATTCCTTCAGATTGGAAAGTGGACCCTCGGTTAGAACGCGACGCTCCTTGTAGAACGCTAGTAAGTGATTCCATAGCGGCTGTTTACTCAACACCTTAGGGTTACCGACCACTATTAGACCATACTTAGCGCGTGTCAGAGCTACGTTGAGACGACGAGGGTCACTCAAAAATCCGATTCCCTGGTGCTCATTAGAACGAACACAGGACATGATGATTATATCCTTTTCTCTGCCTTGGAAAGCATCTACACTGGCCACTTCTATCTCCTGGTAAAGTTTAGCGTGCAAGCTACCTTGATACTGCATGTGCTGCACGAGGTAGGACCGTTGGCCTTCATACGGTGTAATGATACCAATCTGTTCGGGACGTACGCCCGCTTTCAAAAACCGTGTTGTAAGTTTCTCGACATTAGCAGCTTCGGTTCTGTTTAAGTAAGATGTTCCAGATCCCGCAATCTCCTCTTGTCCTTGCGTTACATAGAAGAACATCGGGCGGTCAGGTCTTGGCCACGGGAAGTCAATTTTAAGCAAACGACGTTCCTCAGCGCTCACTCCGTTTTGCAGAGAGCCCTCGTAGAAGAAATCAGAAGGGAAACGCGATAGTTCAGGATGCATCCTGTATTGTACTTCAAGACGGAATGGACGGATTCCGAGGACGACCAAACGCTCGAAAAGACTTTGGCTGAGGCCAGCCTTTGCCGCTTTCTTGCACATGACGACGGGCCCCAGCTGGCAGTGGTCTCCCACGAGGATGAGCTGCCTGGCGCCCAGCACGACGGGCACCATGCACTCGGGCTCGGTGGACTGCATGCCCTCGTCGATGAGGATGGACTGGAAGCGCATGCGCGCCACGCGCGGGTCGCCGGCGCCCACGCACGTGGTGCACACGACGTCGGCGGCGTCCAGCAGGCGGCGCTCGGCGGCGCGGCGCAGCGCGCGGTAGCGGCGCTCGTCTGCGGCCGACAGCTCGCCGGCCTCCTCCTTCAGCCTGGTCAGCTTGCGGAGTTCGCTGTCCGCGGAGCCCAGAGCCCTAGCTTGTTCGTGGAGTGCTAAGAACGAAACTGAGGACTCCATAGCTTCTCGCGACTTGGCACACAGTCGGACGACCTTGAGGCCGGTTTTATGGATCTTCTCTGTGAGCTGGTCGACGGCGGTGTTGGACGGAGCGCAGACCAGCACGGGGCCGCTGTTTTGTCTCACCAGTTGGTACACGATCGTAGCCGACGTCACCGTCTTGCCTGTTCCTGGCGGCCCTTGGATTAGAGAAAGGGGACGCTGCAGAGCATGTTTTACTGCATACACCTGTAAAAGTATACAATATTGTACAAAAACTACATTACATTAAGTCATTAAGATAATGTCGATTCGAGCCTATTTTTGATATGTATAATTAACGTTAATTACCTGAGAACGATTGAGGTCAGGCAAGTTGGGTGCGCTGAAGTGTTTCGGCAGATGAACACGGAACAAGACCTCTTCAACTTCGTGTCCCAAGAGGCGGCGGTAAATATAGCCGGACACCGAGGAGTCGTCTACGGCGAACTTGCGAAGCGCTAGTTGCATCCTAGAAGAAGTAGAAAATATGATCAGTACACTTTTATGTGCCCAAAAGAAAACCCAAAAAATAACATAATATGTGTCTCCTGAGTATTATAAACTGGTTTACAAGTTCCACCATCGAATTGACCTGTATCATACACGTTTCCCGCAGGGGGTTTTTCCCCAAAGGGCTAGTTACTCATTTATGCAAAGATTTGTAGTGACTATTACTGTCTGGCTAGCCTACCTGTCAAACGAAGTACTCTTCCAGATGAAATCTACCACAAAGTTGGAGGTGCAATCCAGCGGAGCGCCGGCGCCGCTCTTGAGTTCCAGCCCCACGTCGTCGCCATAGTTGTCGGGCACCTTGATCACGTGGCCCACGCCCGACCACGCTTTATGCAGCTCTCCAACGTATCTGGAACAGAATCATGCTCTTGAATATCTAAGAAAAATGGCGCAAGGACTGTATGCTGTAAGGTCCATTTAACTATCCTTATTTTCACTAAAACAAAGGAACGCCAAAAAGAGTGCCTAATTTTATTATTGAACTGTGGGATTTTTAACTATTGGCACAGAGGAGAGTTGAAAATCTAGCAGAGCGCTTTTATTTGGGCATTAATTTAGGTGTCGAATATTTTTGGTAATAGGAGTTATTATACCCAAGTATCTGCTCATATTCTATCTAGGGTGTTGGCAAAAACATTTGGAGATAATATCTCCTGCTGTGGTAAAATTTAACCATAAGAATGAGGTGAAAACTGTTATAACAAAACAGTTTCTTAAAGATTTGTTTGTTTGTGTTATTTACCTCAATCTCAACTCATCTCCATGCATTAGTTTCATATCGCTATCAGTTTTAGCTAGTGTGAAGTAAGCAATAGTCTTCTTATTGAGCCCCACATCCCAGCGAACCTCGATGCCTTCTTGAGTTTGAGACTCTTTCAGCCTCTTGTCGTAATCAGCTTCTAGCTTGACTAGAGGACCAAAGATGTTCTGGTATTGGTAGCCATCTTCGTATCTGAAAAAGGGACAATAGATTACTTAAAACTCTATAAATTCCTTATAGCTACGTTTCTCACACTATTTTGGTATGGAAGCTACCAAAAAGTGCATCTTCCAAAAACTTTTTCAGGATTGCCAGGACAAAACTATATAAACTGATTTGATTTTAATTTAGGTTGTTATCTGGTATTACCTACTAACAGCTCTATTTTCTTATGCATACATTGCACCTAGAATGGATATTTTTGTGCTGGGTTAAGTCAATTTTCTTTTGTAACCTGGACACCAATGTGAAAATTCTATTATTTATAATACTGACCTCAAGAGGACCTGATGAGGTTCTTCATCGACGCCAGGCTTCTCCAGATCTTGGAAGGTAGCATCCACATTGTCGCGCCACAGTTCTTCAAGGCGGCCTATTTGCTGTGGAGTCACCTAGAAGCAACAGAAATATCTTTAAATAATGTCTATTTGCAGCTACAAGGAAAAGAGTATGTTGTATTGATTTCCTGTTATAAACTATTTTGGGCAATGTGGACAGAATTTTTTTAGCAGTAAAATGTTTACTTTGTCTTTTCATTAAGCCATTCACTGTTTTATAATGTGTACTGCTTTATTGGTTTCTGCTTGCTGATGAGTATGGGATAGGTTTGATTGGATTGACTAGTGTCAATGGGTCTCCTATTGAGGAAGTCTCTGTACCAACATGGGGCTTGTTTATGCAGGTCAATGGCAATAGTATCACCCTTTTCTGCATTTAATAGTGGCAAAATCGGAGTTGAAGAATTTACTTTATGATTTGGTGCCCGCACTGAATCTTTATGGTGAACCATTCTGCATGCTGACAACCCATTCAAAGAATACTTATTATTATTAATAGTATGAGCTTACCTGGCGAGCTCTCATCTGCTCAGCCTCAGAAGGCACTTTCACCAGCCAAGATAGAAAGGCACGGTCAGCTGAAATAAAAGACGTTTTTTGTTTAATAAAAACATAATAAATATTCATTACCTACTTGAATACAAATGAAGTATTACGTCATGGATTGAGTTTTAATTTAATTGGTAACCATAAGGAAACAAGTACTTTATTTTTGAGATAGAATCAGAGAACTACTAACTTTTTCATGTTTTTTAAGACAATTTTTGTACAGTAACATAATACAAAACTTACAAATCAAGGGTTTCCATTGTTCTTGATCCCAGTTCATGTCCTTCAAGGAGCTTTGAGCTGCACAAGGTTGGCTGAAATCATAGAATATTATTTTTATTACTTTAGGAAAAGCATGTATATTTTTCTTTTACAGTCATTAACATTGTCAATTTGCCAGCATTTGATATACCCCAAATTTAGCTAAACATAAAATTACAAAATATTATGCAAGAAATTATATCATAATAAATACTAATAAAATAGAATGTTATCTTATATATTTGTTTATATAAATACAAATAGTAATTAGTAGTAGTCTTACCGGCAAAGCAGCACGACAACGGAGTCGGCTTTAGCTGGTATAAAGCCAAGAACAAACACATTCCTGGCACCGCATGAGTAGCATTCCAGCAAAGTCTCCCCTAGTGGTCCGTCTCTATGCAATGCAGCTTCCTTGTGCTTGGCACGCACCAAGTGGTTAATGATATGTGAGCCAGAGGTGTTTCCACGCCCATTGCAAAACCTATGAGAAACAATATTGTTCAATTACAACTTTTACTAAGACCATGATTGTACCAATAAGTACTGAAAATGAACTTCTAGCCAGAAGTATTTAGGCTGGCAATTATGAGATGAATATTTTTATCAGTGATGTCAGTCATCATTAGTTGTAGTTTATTGAGTTAGTTTTGTAACAATTTTATATCTTGTTGCACATTCACTATGGAACAAGGTCACCTGATTGAATCGGAATTATATAATTGCAGTGAACACAGATTCTTGTTGGATTTACCACAACATGCCTTGTTTATGTAAGTGTTTAGTTCTGACCCTTGTTTAAAGTTGCTGACGTAATGCAAATTAAAGATATTGTGATGCAAATTGAACTTGAAAATGTAATTTGCATTCTTGAAAGTTCAAATAATTTCATAGTATGGTAAGGTTGAACAACACTGCAGTTTTACTATGAATAAATTAGTTTATAATGACCTTCTTCTGTAAGTAAAACGAACATTTCTGTAAAACAATGAAGGTTGTACAGAACTAAAGATGTCCTTTGACCATGTTGTAGCTTGTTGACATACAATTGCTTGAGGTTAGTGATAAGGTGTGTAGGATAGGCTGTTTTGTTTGACATGACACTAATCATAGATAGTGTTCAAGTGTAATAAGAAACTGAGGTGAGAAAGTGACTCACCACTTGTTGCAAATATTGCACATGACAACAGTGGCCGGATCATGTATGCCACAGTACTTGCACGCGTGGTCAGGCAACTCCTTGCTATACAAGGCCTCATCTTCCTCCTCAAATTGCAATTCCGCTATGGCATTGGTCACATTGGAAACTTTTGATGATAAGTCAGAGCGACCCAAACCGTTCACCTGAAATACAAACAATAGGTACCCAGTAAAATACTAGTCGTGACAACTTATGTAGTTACGTATTCATCAAAATAAGGTTAGAGGGAAAACAAAAATATTGAACTGTGTTTTCACTAACCTGATTTGAAGATGACAAGCCATGATCATGTTGGGACGCCTGTGTTTGGCTTTGAGAAGGAAGGGTGAAGTCAGTGAATTCGAATTCGGAGCCCTGAGTATCAGCCCCAATAAGATCCGCTTCCTCAGTGTCCAAAAACGTGAGTGTTTGTGAGCTTGGTCCGTAGGCGTCCACACTCATTTTTCCCCGATATAATTATATTGAACAAAACAAAGAAAATGTGTCAAAAAGATAAAATATTGCACGATTAAACCAAATTCCCATACCAGCCACGCAATAATTATCAAACGACATGCGAAGAATGATGAAAAATCGCCATGTTAGCACATGGTTTGTTTCCGTTTACAAACTAAATGATTATTGGTTCAATCATGTATGTTGAACGATAACACCAATCAGCAACTCGCATTATTTCAGGTGATACTATGTAACCAATCGCAATGAAAGAAAACAAGAATAATAGACAAATAAATATTTTTTTAAACATATTTCGTAAAATGTGTGCTAAGCTTTTAATCAAGTAGTTGAAAATCCTTTGTTTTTCTACATCATGTTTTCCATGTAATAATAAAGCAGCTTTAGTCTATTTCAACAGTCAAAGTAAATTAGAAAGGATTCGGACAGAAATAGAAAGTTAGAAAAAGAATCTCTGGCTGAATCAGAATCAGAATCAGAATAATTTATTTGTATAACATAGCTAATAATAACATAATAATAAGCTTTGCCAATTGACATACAAATTATTATAAAAAAAAAAAAAAAATTGAGTGGGTAACTCACACACGACACAATGGCTCACGATGGCCCTTTGAGTCATAAGATTTCTTTATAGACATAGTTGTAGCAATATCTAGAGGAAATTGACATACTTATGGCAAAAGAGTTGGATAATGAGGATGCGGATGCTACCGTCTCGGGTTTAGATATTTCAGCAGCAAAATTTTCCAGCAATGAGTGTCGTGGCTCATTCATTGCTAGCATCAGTGAGAACAACAGTGCGCCCAGTATACCCTGGGAACAGAGTGTGTTTCCTATGACTACAATATTTATTAATGTTTTTGTTTTACTTTTATTTTAGGCATAAAGATTTTTGCATTCCACAGGGGATATGTTGGTTTGTTCACTATTCATACAGATAGATCGACGCATACACAACAGCGAGCGAAGTGATAGTACATACATACTCCGCCTCGGATTTTCTTCTGATAGACAAGAGACTACGGGGGTGCTACAAGAGCTTGTCTAACTTGAAAAATGACAGGTTAGGCGTGGCTGGCACCGTTCTACGTTCTATTATTATAGGTTTTGTTTAGTCTAAGAAGAACTAACCTTTTATGTTTGCATATCTCTAAAAAATGTATTGAATAGCTGATTTTTTTTTGCGATTTCAGGTTAGGTCTCATAACTCATTGTATAACTTGTTCATATTGTTGAGGACAATGACCCTCTTCAGATTTTGCGTTTTGTCTGGTGTACCAGACAAAACGCAAAATCTAACGATAATGAAATCTAAAAACTAAAGATGTCCTTTGACCATGTTGTAGCTTGTTGACATACAATTGCTTGAGGTTAGTGATAAGGTGTGTAGGATAGGCTGTTTTGTTTGACATGACACTAATCATAGATAGTGTTCAAGTGTAATAAGAAACTGAGGTGAGAAAGTGACTCACCACTTGTTGCAAATATTGCACATGACAACAGTGGCCGGATCATGTATGCCACAGTACTTGCACGCGTGGTCAGGCAACTCCTTGCTATACAAGGCCTCATCTTCCTCCTCAAATTGCAATTCCGCTATGGCATTGGTCACATTGGAAACTTTTGATGATAAGTCAGAGCGACCCAAACCGTTCACCTGAAATACAAACAATAGGTACCCAGTAAAATACTAGTCGTGACAACTTATGTAGTTACGTATTCATCAAAATAAGGTTAGAGGGAAAACAAAAATATTGAACTGTGTTTTCACTAACCTGATTTGAAGATGACAAGCCATGATCATGTTGGGACGCCTGTGTTTGGCTTTGAGAAGGAAGGGTGAAGTCAGTGAATTCGAATTCGGAGCCCTGAGTATCAGCCCCAATAAGATCCGCTTCCTCAGTGTCCAAAAACGTGAGTGTTTGTGAGCTTGGTCCGTAGGCGTCCACACTCATTTTTCCCCGATATAATTATATTGAACAAAACAAAGAAAATGTGTCAAAAAGATAAAATATTGCACGATTAAACCAAATTCCCATACCAGCCACGCAATAATTATCAAACGACATGCGAAGAATGATTGATTGATTTGTTCATATTGTTGAGGACAATGACCCTCTTCAGATTTTGCGTTTTGTCTGGTACATCCTGTATTTTATTCTAAGCCAGGGAGGCGCAAGCGTGTGCACTAGGTGCTCGTGCCCCCCTGGCTTTCTGGCTCCTCCCGGCGACCATAGCCTAGCCTATTTCTGCCAGAGTTCGCAACTTTATTCAGTCGTAATAACAAAAGTAGGGAAAAAGCAATACTCAACGATATTATTCAGACGACCGATAAGAATAAAGAAGATAAACACAATACGTCGGGAGTAGTGCGCTGTAATAGTTAGGTACAATAAAATTCATCATAATTATGAATAGATCAGTGGGTTCGACTCCCGGGTCGTGTGTGTACGTGCCTTAATTATTTGAAAATTGAGTGAAGATTTTCGTCTCTAGAATCGAACATAAAACTCTATTTCTATTTTTTCTACTTACCTAGGTAGGTACTCTTCAGTGCCTGATTTTAAGCTACCGCGGGTAAATTAGTAGCAAAATTTCTTAAAATAACAACGAAAATATTTAATTAAAACTTCTTTGACTTATGGAGTGGGAGTTTTCACGGTTTTTGAGCAAACATAAACAACCATCGGGTTTCCATTTCCAAAAACCATCATTTTGGTTTGATCGGGTGCGGCTTGACGCAAAATGACTTAAACAAATCAGACGAAGAAATGTTGCGCCCAAAGCTGATGACTTTGAAAGGCTTTGTCTATACCTATGGACCGGATTCGGGGTTGCTTAGATTTCATACGGTAGATATGGTAGATTGAAAGAAAAAGAGTTAGGTACCTAATTGTGTGAATGATGAGTTGATGACCCACAGCATAAAAAATAAATCCGACTTCCAAATAACAAAAACACTACAAAGTACCAAATAACTTTAGTTTCGGAAGTACCTAGGTGTTTTTGGTTGCTTCTTCGTTTTTAACACCGACTCCCGAAATTCAAGTTATTTGATAGTGTTTTTGTTATTTGGAACTTCCAAAATCAATTCCATTTTGGAAGTTGTGTTTTATTGTCAAAAAGTTAAGTTTTTTTATTTTCCATTTTTAGTGGTAGGTACCCACTGTAAAGTCACAAGAAAGCAAAAAACGGAATGTCGTAGGTATTTTTTCCAGCTATTTTGATTTAAAAACCAAACTTCTGAACCGATTTTGATGACATTTCTATGAGATCAATCGGAAAGTAAGTACCTATATCCTTTCACATTATAAAAGAACTTTTCAAATTGATTCACAAATGACGGAGTTGCCCAAATCGTGAAACATTTTTACGTAATATTAGGGTTCCGTACTCGAAGGGTGACCAACGGGACCCTATTATTAAGCCTCCGCTGTCCGTCCGTCCTTCTGTCAGCAGCCTGACTAGACACGTGTTTCTTTTTTTGGCTTGAAATGCTCACAGATTATATATTGCTATATTCGCAAAAAAGAGATTTTTTTTTGGCATTTTTTGCTCCATTTTAATGGTTATGGAACATTTTATGCGCGTGTCGGACTCGCACTTGGCCGGTTTTTAATCAACATTTCGGAACAAAACGCCACGCTCGCGGTCTCGCGTGTTTTGCGGCTGTTTATGTAGGTTTTTTTTTCATCTGTCTACTTAACTTTAAGAGATAACCTTATTTTCCCGAGGCACACCAACTAGGTAATGATCACGGTACATCAGTGTGCCGCGGCACACACTTTGCGGAACACTGCTGAGATAGTTGCCAGCTCTCAAATTCCCAATAACTGCATACTGACCTGCGATATAAAGAGAATGTGATTCACAAAAATTTTTTTTTTGGAGTTATTATATTGTACCTGTGCCTACCTACCGTACCGTCTTGTAATTTAACACACTGGATCTGGCAACGCTAATTCAGACAAAAAATACCTAAAATGTTTGGACCCGCCGGCCCCTTGTTTGATAGCTAAAGATTTACAAGAGGCAAACACAGAAGCAAGCCGAATAGGCACTTGAATACACAGCACACAAGTAGATCATTTGTCGAGTCTGGCTGTCTGGTTCCAGCGCAGTTAATCTATTTTCGATACATGTGAGTAAGACCTAGAAAGAAGCAATTCGATAAAATTTGTAAAACGAAGAATCCTCTGATAGTTCAAAACATGGATCTTTTGAACATCAACGACATCAAATCAGTGGCAAGTAATTTCAGCCAGAGGCGTAAAATTAAAAAAAAATAACAGTTTTTGATTTCACGCTGTGGCTAAAAGGCAGAAAAGACAGTAGTGGTATTTTTTTTTTTTTTTTTAACTATTTTTTGTGATGAACAGTTTTCAGAGATTAATCTTAAAAAAAAAACACGACAAAATCTTTTGTTGCCACTTACCTTGCCCCAAGTAAACGGACAATAACTCAGTGGATTGTCGATCCAGACCAAACTAAGTTTTATATTAACCTTCCTCACGGCAATACTGTTGATGTTTTCGAAGAATTGGAGGATAAAGACTGATTTGTAACTTTGAATAAGTACTTTTTTTTTTTTTTTGTAGATTTTTGAGTTCATTTTTTGATTATTTTTATTAGAAATCTAAGCTAAATTAATAATAATATATCGTGGGACAACTCACACATGGTCATCCGATCCCAAACTAGGCAGAGCCTGTACTATGGCAACCAGACAACTGATAAACATACTTGTATATTTCTAAATATATACATATTATACAAAAATTACACCCAGACACAGAACAAATGATCATGCTCATCACACAAAGATTTGTGTTGGGTGGGAATCGAACCCACGACCTCCGGTTAAGCAGTCAGGGTCACTAACCACTCGACCAACAGGCTAGCCTAATTTTAAGCATCAGGTATACCTAATGCTTAAAATTAAACCAAAGCATTACACTGTACATGATTTTTTTTTCTTACAAAACTATTATTATACGGACGAAACTGATCTCAATACTGTTATCTCATCATAGTTTTAATTATTCGTAAATTAATTGATTATTAATTCGTATATTGTGATGTATATTGGTGTAGTTTTGTGTCTCAAGTGTCCATGCACCTGGAAAATACGTGGAATAATTGAAACAGGCGCTATCTCGGTAAAGTGGAGCTACCAGATAGGTACTCCAAAAACCATTAGAATGTGTTACATCCAAAAGTTTTTACTTAGGTACATACCTATTGGTTTGAAGACCTTTTCTTTTAATGGATATAATTATTCTGTTTTATGAATTTCGGGTAGGTACTACCTATAAGGAAAATGAAGTTGGTACCTATCTATTGTAAGATTAGGTAACCTTACTAAGTATATCTTCTTTTATTAACAAGAACTAGGTATCCCATCTAAAAGGTAATTACGGAGTTAGTATTGCAATTTATTAGCTTTGCAATTTAATTTTTGATTGGTTAGTTCATTAGGATTCTCTCTTTTCAATACTTATGCACCGTTATGTTATTGATACTTTTATAATTGGATTACTGATAGTGGTTTTATGATTACCATGAAATTAACCTTTAATTTGCTGACGTTTTTGGCTTTCTCATTTCGGCTTCTTTGTGTCTGTAAAATTGATTAGACAGATAAATAAGTCTACGTCTACTAGGTAGAATATACTAGACCTTGTTTAGAATGAAACTAAATTAAGTTTGTGATTGTGTTTAGGTATAGGTACTGTTTTTTTTATTGTGTTGTAACAATCATAGATGCTCTCTCTTACTGATTCTGGGTCTGCCAGGCTCTTACTGACTAAAACCACACGGCCGTCTTGCAACAATTTTGGCCGGGCCGCTTGAGTGCTTTCATAAGCAAACGTTGTGCAGTGTCTTCTTAATAAGTTCAGCGTCAGCAACCCACAGCAGGCAGGCAGGCCGCCATCACCGCGATGTTGAGGTGGTTAGACGTGGATCATTGAAATAAAAACGATGCGAAATACATTATGTGCCAGTCTTTATTTACTCATTAAATAAGAGCACAAAATTGTCAAAATAGTCATTGATTCAAAGAGATTAACTCACATTATTAAATTAGAATAACTTTTTACACAAATTACAAACGGACATGAGGAAGGGCGACCATTACCTATTATAATAGTGTATCATCTATGGCGACCATCGAGAGAGCCTCACGACAATCAAAGACAATCGTAGAGAAGTTTCTTACCTCTGTCAGTGTAGCCGATTAAAAGACGAATGTAAAGCATACCTAGTATATACAAATTAACTATACAATCATTTTTAACATGCTTACCCATTTCTTCACGCTCCTCTGGCTAGATATTGACCCGCATGCATTCATGCGGACCCCGTCACCCTCTTGCGGCCGCAATATGGATGCAATTGCACTAGAAAGCAATTGCGGCCTTCGACTGTGCAAGCAACAAACTCCCCAAGTCTTACGAGCAGGTCACCCCCTCCGGCTGCCGGTCTGTTAAGGGATAGGGAGAGTTTGAATCCTCTCGTACCCTTTCCCCCACCTCCTTTGCGACCATCACTTACTTGCACAAGTAGGCAACGGTATCCGTAGTCCGACCATGGGCTGGACGACGCGCGACGACCGGAATCGGGAGGTCATCCGCAGCACCAAATGATGGCAACCGGGCGTCGGCACCCGGCACAGATACTTTTAGCAATTGTATTTAGGTACCTACCTGCCCATCTATTTGTTTCTATCTATTCCAGATGTTTTATTTACTTCTGAGTATTAACATTAGATACTGTTTGTGATTATTAACGATGTAATAAAATGGCGAAATCTTCCGGCTTAGTGATCTCGGCTACTGGAGCATAGGTCCGCTAACTCCCGACATCGCGGCTATTTTTGAACGATCTCAAAACACCGGCCGACACTGAATTTAGAAAAATAAGATCGTGTATTGACACCAGAATGATGTGGTTCACTTTGACGAGACGCCAAACTTTTTAATTGCATTTCCAGTGAATCTTGCGGTGACAAAGTTGTTGAGTGCCTACGCATCGTGAACCAGCGTAAACACAGCGGTGATAATTTTTGCTAAGATAATTTTTTGCCAGTTTTGAGGAAGATACTTTTACCGGTGAAAATAGAACAAAATTAATGAATGACGAATTGAATACCCTGTTTCATTATGGGTTCCATTTTGTTTCTGTTATTTCTCATATTAATAGTAAAATTGGTATGTTTTTACCTACCATGAACATAATGTACTATAGTAGGCGCCAGATAATCGTGGAATAACGGTCATTGACCCACCTACAATTATTGACATTTTTAATTTGAAAAACGGAATTAATGACACAAAGCTGTCCCGAATCATCATCTCTCGTGATCCTTAACATTGTCTAATAATGAAAAACGATTTATATTTAATTGTTCAGGTACCTATGAACAGTTATTAGGGAAAGGTCAATATACTTTATTCCACATTTATCTGGCGCCTACTATATATTATTGATACTTAATTAAATTAATGATTATTGCTAACAATAATCATCAATTTAATTGTTAGGCGTTTAGTTAGTAGGCGTATGTAGTTAATACCTAAGTATTACCTACGCCTACGGTCGGTTAAGGATGAATAGGTCAATACCTAATCAATAATCATCCTTAACCGACCTGATTTAATTGCTTCCAATAAAACACAACATTGCAAATTAGCCCATTTACCTCAAACTTTTGTAATCGAATTCCTTTCAACCATTTTTTCAAGGAAAATTAGTGTAAAATATATTTACATTAATTAATTAAAATAAAAACATTCAATTTCCAAGATTTCAGTATGAGTAACCTACTTATAAAAAAAGCTAACTTTTGAGTGTGACCTTATTGTTATTTACATATTATAACATTTAATCGTTATCCTTGAAGCCAAAAATTAAGGTTGTTATAGAATCTAAGCATTTTTCCGGTGACATAATATATACACTATGTATATATGTCACCGGAAAAATGCAAACGCCTTAAGATTGTAAAATATCGCGTGAAATTGTAGACTATTTTTTCTTAATAGGACACGGTTATATTTGAAACGATTTAATTTAGATGGAATGTATTGTATACAAAGCGATTTTTTCATAATATATCGAGAAATCATAATCTAATTAAGATTTATTACAATCTTACGAATTCTGCAATTTTCCGGTGACATATATACATAACTAGACAGGCATGGGATATACTAGTAGGTTACTTACCTACCTAAATCATAAAATAATATCCATTTCTTTGGCCATTAAAAGTTTTATATCCACTTGACGATACCGCAGTCTCGGTAATACCTAGAAACAACCACAGGAACTTATAAATAGCGACAATTTTATTAAAGCAAATAGATACAGTGCATTTTGGTCTAATTTAGAAGCCTGTTTGTTTGGCGTCCGTCCAAGTCTAGATTATCATCAAAGAGTTTTAGTTTTACTTACACAAATGTACATTTCACGAGACATGATGGCTGCTTCTGGATTGCAATGCTTTTTACATAATGTTGAATTTATATGGGAGGGAGTTGCTAGACTATACACGATTTCACGCACACGAGACCTAAATAAAGGCTTAGTACATTTTTTTAAAGTTACCTAAGTTATATTGTCCCAATGCGGGTTAGGATGGAATAACTTAAGTAGGTACCTATCGACTTCGTGCTTTTAAGTCATCATGTAGATGCATAGGACACGGGCCCGCTAGGGCCAAAGCCTGCCAGGGTTGCGGAATTTTTTCGAAAGGGTCACCACGGCCCTGGAACGCAAATGCTTTAGAAGGAACGATAGGATGGGTCAGTAAGAGTCTGACACGCCCTTTCGCTTCACACAGAGCGGAAGAAGTCATTTGATGATTTCTTCACATTCTATCGTTAAAAAAAAAAGTCATCATGGAGATAAGTAAGTAGATATTAATCATTTGAAGAAGCAGTTAGTAAAGCAGAAACTTTTTACGGAAACTGGTTGATTAAAGGGGTGAGAGATAATGATTAGGTACCTTTCTGAATACCCTCTGACAACAGCTCTTAAAACTTTTCCGAGGATGGATTGACTGATACTTCCTGTTCTAAACCTGTTCTTTCTTGTGGCGTAATCAACAATTAATGTACAACTCTTCTAGGTACCAACCGAGATACAATAATTTCTAATCCTGAAAATCTCTTTTTCAGCTTTAAAAAGTGAATCAGAATATGAACAAGAACGTGTTAGTGACTTAAAGAGCACTACAGCTTAATGTGAACGTGCCGTCATTGCTGTATCCCAAGTAACCCTACCTACCTCTTTGATTAGACACTTGCGAATCTCTACAGTATTGAAGCTGACTCACAAAAGAGGCGCCTCAGCTCACATAAAACTTATATTAAACGTTAGGCATTCACACAAACGTCTGAAAAGGACTGTAATGATATTTTTATTGGACGTTGATGCATTCTAAATCTCAAAATAATGTTTATGATGAGTGTCTGACTGTGTCTGTATCAGTTTCTTAGTGCTAATGGAAATAAGATGCTCCTAAAACTGCTTGCACCACACCCGTTATGGAAGCTGGGCTTCCTTTATACAAATTGCTTTAGTGGCGTGCGTAATTATTGTTTTGGAGACAAAAGGTTTTTGAGAAGCAGTAAAGAAATGTGAGTATAGGGTAGGTATATTCTAAAGTTCGACGCTACTCAAGTAGGTTTTTATTTATTTATTTAATACTTCAATGTACAATGGTGGTGTATACGTACATCAAGTTGACTGATAGAGAACGCTTGATGCATTAAGTCCGCCCATATACCACTATTGTAAGTTTAAATAAATAAATAAATAAGGCAGACTTAATGCCATAAGGCATTCTTTACTTTACATTTGGGTTAAAAGGATAACCTTCAAGAAGGTATAAAAAATAATTATATAAAAGCACAAATAAAAATAATGTACTAAGTAGTATATCTACATGATACACATAAGGATATAAAACAAATATGGATATATATATTAATATTTTAGTACCTGGATGATTTAGCTTTGCCCGTTTTTTTTTTTGGAATCTAAACGTTTTCTAAAAATGAAACCTAGATAGATCGATTTATCAAGGGGAAGCGCGTTCCAGAGTTATGTTGTATGTTCCAGAGCTTTTAAGATAATTAGAAGCACAAGGATCGTTCATAATGACTGAAGACTACACAGAGAGATCTGCGGGACCTTCTCTGGTGGATAGGGAGGATCTATTTAAGCTGAGAACGGTTCATAGAAATTAATGTGATCGTATTTCCGTTTTGGTATTTAGTTTTCCTTATGTAGTGTTTTTTTTTAGTTTTATTCATATTATTATTTGGCGTTTTCCTTATTTCAATTTTTTCCTAATTTGATGATGACCTGCTATCGTGTCGTGCTCAAATGTTAATTTACGTAGAAACACTATAAATGTCATGTGTTAATTTACCTACTCTCTTGAACAAATTATGCGCATGCAAAATTTATTCTTCACATTATATTCGACCCATTTCGACTGAAGGTCGTCTGGATCCCTTCCGTCTTACAATCTCTCATTTAATGCTTTATTACACCTTTCGTCATTTCGCGTGACGACAATTATTCATCCGAGAAATTCGCGTCGTTCTTTATCTCGGTTAGAATAAAAACAAAACTTGAAAAGCCGCTCAAAATGTCATGTACATACATCCAATTAAGGGCTTGCAAGTGGGCAATATTCAACAATATGGGAGCATATCAGATTACGCTGCAGTCTCGCAGTTAACTCTCAAAAGCTAATTGATACAAACGTCTTGATTGATGAGAGCGACGACCTTCAGTCGTATTTATTTATAAAAACTCAAGGAGACCGGTTATGTCAATTAAGATATTACAATGCCCTTATACAATGGGAGTAAATATAATTATTACTGTGCAATGATTTCATTAGGTCGTTTAGCAAATTGTACGCGCGACGTTCAGTAGTAGGACTAGCACGAGACAATTGCCGACAATTGGTGCGCAGCGGCGCCACTCGTGATGTCACCAAGACTTCACAACCACTCTAAATCTTAATGTAATAACATTTGAAACGGTTACTCACATGTATTGACCCTAACGTTCTAACGTGAAAATACGTCTGTGATACCCAACCAGCAATACAGCGCGTTCAATTTATAAGGTCCGCTGGTATTACGGACCTTTGAATCCAGTCCCTAATTGGTAGATATTATGGATATGGCTGTGCTTTCGTGAATTTAAGCGACGCTAAGGGTCTACTACATATCATGTTGAAGCATTAAAGTCTATTACCATCGTCGTAAAATTGTGTAACATGAACAATAAACGATGTCGTATAAGTCGGCACATTTTTATTGAATGATTGTAATGAATAGCTCCTGATTAATGGCTACATTTGACTTCCTGCATCTGTCCAATGACATTCATATGCAAATCTGTAGTGAAATCGCTCCAGTACCGTAACATGAAAGGTATAAAACATAATGACGCAGTGACGACACAGCCTGCATTCTGACTTCATAGTTGTAAATCTTGACGGCAGGACGATGAATTTGTCTCGTAAAGTATAGCAGAAGTCAGTTTGAGAATAGATCGTGATGGATGGCGGAAAGTTTCACTTTCACATGTTGACAGATGTGTGCACTTAAGAACACTGAAACATTGTTTAGTGCTCATGCCAACTAACCACTTGCTTATGAGTAAAAAGTGAACCACTTTAAGTAAACATATAGACTGATGCTTTCCAGAAGAGTGGAGTAGACGTTAAGTAGAAATATATTTTTGGAGGCAAAAAAAAAGAGTGCATGCGAAATGTGCTTACGTTTTCCCGTTTGTTATTCAACGTATCAAAATGATCAGAGGTACTAAGGCGCTGATTTATGGTTAAGCATTCGACTCGTAGCAGCAAAATGATTAAAATGTTGAGATTGTGACGGTGTTAAAATTCTTCGTAACAAAAATTCCTAATAAGTAACTGTTTAATGAATTGATTTGGTTATATGTTCTAAGAAGATATTGACAGTAAAGATTGCGCGGAATAAGTAAGTGCGTTGAAGACAGAACTACACGGCACGTTTTAAATAATTAGCTATGCCTGCTTCATACTAATATGCAAAGGTGGCGCCGCGCCTCATCGGGATTCACGGCGTGGCTCGCTGACTCTAGTTCGTCTCTCAAACTTTATGGCCATATGAAGTATGCCCTACCTATTTATAAGTATAATTAGTTACGCACTAAGTTGGTGTGCGAACGCCCTGTTTGTCTAATTAAATAACGCATTTTTTCGACTAGTTAGAGCTTGCAAGTTTTTCTTCTATGGCTTTTCTTTTTTTTGCATTTCCTTATCTATCGGACTAAAATCCGTTTAGAGTAATCCATGGCCTTCGTATTTTTACCCAATGTTTTAGGCTTCCATACCCAATGGGTAAAACGGGACCCTTTTACTAAGACTCCGCTGTCTGTCCGTCTGTCTGTCTGTCCGTTTGTCACCAGACTGTATCTCATGAAATTTTCACAGATGATGTATTTCTGTTGCCGCTATAACAACAAATACTAGAAAACAGAATAAAATAGATATGTAAGGGGGCTCTCATTCAACAGACATGGTTTTTTTGGCGTTTTATAGGTAATGGTACGGAACCCTTCGTGCGCGAGTCCAACTCGCACTTGGCCGGTTTTTATACTTGGAAAGCAGTGTTTTAGAACTTTCAGTTCGTGGAACTTACACAGGTACCTTTTAGAAATGAGTAATTTTAGTATTTGGTGAGTGATAATGATAAATTGATAATGATATGACTTTGAATCAAGTAAGTGTATGTTAATGTAGCTTTATTTAAAATAAAGCTACATAAAAATAAATTATTGTATTTCAGAACCGATTCTAGTTGTCTCATAATGTATTGTAGATATAATTGCGTGCATTCCACAATAACCAGTAAGGATGATGACCTGGTTTGATTTTCCATTAAGTATTTATAACTTGAGAAAACTTTACCGCAGCTCGGCAGTATATTATAGTATTACGCAAACTATCAGACGTTAACGGGTAGCGTAGAACTCGGTCTAGACGGTGGCCTGTAGACAGTGCACTCGTATTTACCTAGACTAAATTAAGAACAATTTACGATATGGTTGTTTTATGTTCCCAGACAATTTGGTTCACGGCTCATTCGCAACTATGAAATGCAACAACTAACTACTACATTCTTAAATGCAACCTAAATACCTCACAGTGGTTTATTTTACTAAGTAACGAATATAATCTGAAATCTTAAATGTTATGACAATAATAAAATACCAACTCTTTGATGCTTCTTCGCGTGGTTTCGCAGTAACTAGGCACTTTGATTAATCGAATACAGAGAAATATTTTTATGGCATCGTTTGCGACGAGGATTTTTTATTATCATCGATTTGATCTTGTGTCCAAATTGAGAATTATTGGGCTGTTTGATGATTAAAGTATATAGAGTTACGTGCACAAAGTTTTTTTGGACACACGTTTCATATTATAGTTATGTTCCTAGTTGTACCTTGTGAGGTGTCTATTAAGATCTATGAATAAGTATACATATAAGAAACTTTTTGTTTTGTTTTCAGGCAAATAAAACTAGGTATTTATTGCTCAGGAATTTTCGCTTTCTTTTTGTCACTGTTATCATCATACAAAGCCCGGCTTCGCCCATAGCAAATAGGCCTCTCTTTTCTTGTATCAATTCTCACGTTAGGCAACAATGGCGTGTGCCCATCACACCGCCAGACGACCAGCATTATTCCAGTTCTTGGACGTCATTCGGGCACTGCCTTGACTCTTTTTATTGCTTCTCTGAAATTTTGGAGCTTTAAAGAGGACTAAAAAACATACTACTTTGGCTTGCTTTAGTCCACTTTAGCTAGACTTAGGTATACATTGGATCGTATGCAGATGAACTATTTTCTTCAAGGAAAAACATTAGGAAATTATTCTTAAGGCGACTCTACCAAACCTTTCAACCAAGACTCTATAAATGGATAAATACTGATTTAGGGTTAAGGCGATATTCTCTCACGATCATTCACCATCAACCATTCGAAGGCCAAGAGTCTACGAACTCAACGAACGACGACAAAAATTGTTCGACACGTGTTTCTTATTTAACAAATCTCTTTCAGCGTTCAATCGTTTGGTAATTTAATAATGTTATTGGTTAAATTGGCGCATGATTCTAGGCGACGATTAAAAAGTCAAGTCATTGGCGCTTCTATTGAGCTCAGGCGAATAACAGTAGATGAATTATGCGGTAACATATTATCTACTAGCTGCCGCCCGCGGCTCCACCCGCGTTAATAAAATTGACCCAAGAAACCTAAGTGTTATAAAAAGTAGCCTAAGTGTTATTCTAGCCTATGCGTTAGCCTAAGATATCCACTAGTATGTGTTCCAAAAATCAGCCGTTTTTGCTTGATTGTTGCACAAACATATAAACTTACAAACATACAACCTTTCACATTAATAATATTAGTAGGATTAGGTACTTATATTCGAAAAAACAACACATGGACAAGAAGCTCTAGATAAGTGATATTTGGCGTAGGCTATTTCGAAACGTCAAAAATGTATGGGATTGAAAAACACCGCAGAAATGTAACGTGATCAATACCTTTATTTGGTATTTCGACAATCGCATTCGATAATTGCACAGGCTCTGGTTGTTTTGTAGAAACAACAAAATCAAAAAACATATATTTAATTTTTCCTAGTGAGGACTACCTATGTGTTTTAATTTGAAATTAATCTACCAAACAAACGGCAGTTCAACAATAAGGTGACAAATACAGCTGTAGAATAGTCATCACTTTTGGAAGTGAAAAAGAAAGAATTTTGTAAGAAAGCTTGAATAATTTTTAATCCTTTCAATAATAATAATAATAATAATAATAATAATAATAATATAATAATAATATGGTTTATTTTTCTCATAAAGGTACATTGTTACAGTAATTTATTTTTCTTATTCTGCCTTATGCTAGAACCTTTGTGAGAGCTGGAGTCTGTACTGGGTTCGGGACCTGTATGACAGATCTCCAGGCTCACACCCCTATGAACATGGTCATATTTTACGGCATCTTAATTCCGATTATACATACACTGTTGCTTAATAACAATTCTGAAAGAGAGATACCTTAATCTATAATAGAAGTATGGTTATATTTGTGAAGTGTTATTATTGTAGGATTGTGTGTGTAGTGTGTGAATGTGTGAGGATGTTTTGTGTTAGTGCATGTAAGTCCTGTGCAAATATCTGCTTTTTAGTAAAATTAAGTGGGAGGTATGTTAATTTTTTATATTTTATTTTATTATTTATTTAATAGTTTGGATGATACTTTCTGTACCTTCATAGTCCAAATCCAGCAGCCAGTTCCTTACAGTAATTTTGCATTTAGATTTGACCATTGAGTACATATGTAAGATTGTATTAACTTTGTTGTACACATAAGGACCAAGGAAATAGAAGAATCGTTGAGCTAACTTAGAATGAACAAAATAAGACGAACACACTGTATGCTTTCGTCTCAAGGCTTCGAACTTTTCGGGATTATATGAGAATCAATCATCAATGTAGGACATAAACGTCAATAGTAAATGTTAACTGCAAACTATGGAATTTTTATTTACCTACTTAATTTACCGGCTCATAGGCGGGATTAGAATACATCCCAAAACAAAACGAAGGCGCCAAGCATTTTGTAACCAATCGCCGACTGTATTTCATCAGATAACTAAATTTTTTTTTAACCTACGGGCTTTGAGAACTATGAGCATTGTTTCAACTTTAATCACGATTGCAAGGCGAGCAAGCGAGTGTAAAATCCTTACAGGAATGCGTCTAGTTGCTAACCCATGTGTTTCTGTTTGAAATATACCTACTTCAATTCGATTCACATACACTTTGAACATTACCGCAGAATAATTTTAAATGTCAAATTAGTCGAGGTTCTTACTCGCATAATGGTAAATTAATTGCGACCATTTGGTCGACATTTTTCTCAAGCTACACTAATTTATTTTCTTGGTTACCCGTATAAGAACTCGCACAATTCTATACCATTTTAGTTTAACGAGACCTTGACAGTCCTTAGTGGATAATAATATAATTATGTTTTGTAATCCATTACAAGATGACGTGTGGACCCAAATTTATACTCATGACGTCTCTGGAGGCAGTTTGGGTACCATAAAGTCCTTTTTAGATCCTAAAGTATAAAAACAAAAATAGATAATTGCGTGACGCCAATGTAAAGAACTAATTTGAAGTATACCGGACGTGCATTGCCTTTCGAAGCGTGGCAGATTGCAACAATGTAACTGCGAGCTACTTAAGTAGACAAGCACCATCTTAAATATTAGTTGGTACATAGTAATTGCTAATTAGACGCTTAAAAGCGTGGTGCATGTGATTGGTGTGCTCAGCACGTTTGTAGGAAGTACGTCACGCTACGAGTAGACGTAATACCTACCTACGTCAAAAATTTTAAAAGCTTCATTTTATTTGTTGTCATTGCGCGAATTGGATACTTTTATTCGTATTCGTCTGTGGTAGATTCCGCCAGACGTGACGTACGGGTAAAACATGTCCATGGCAGGAACTGACGCCGGCTCATCGGTTATGGAGGCCTTAAAATTGATTTGTCACTGGGTGTCCGCTGTGGCCTTCACCGTCTGCGCCTGCGCAGGTCGTTCACGCATCTCCCTAGCTAATTATAGAAACATTGAATGGGGCGCGACACATTCTCCTTCGGCATTCTGTTAAGCTACCTGGACAAGCATTGTTATAAAACCGGAACTCACACCAATCTTACTACTTACTTATAAATACAAACAAAATCGAATGGACAGTTAACGTGATATTAAAGTTGGATGGTAGGTAAACCGTAAAATTTACGGTTCCTCCCGTAAATTTTAGAAAACTGCCTAAGCATATAAAGTTAGTTTAAAGTTAGTCATACCTAAAGTTGGTTAAAATATAGTAGTAGTAAATGTAATATAGGTATAGTAGCATTGGATAGCGTCTAGAGACTTCCTGCCAAACTAACCTGCAAAACTCCAAACTTTTCACGCAGAAAAGGCTAGCTTATTTCTATCAAATTGTAATGTAATGGTATCATTGTTTCAGGCCAATTAAATGTCGTTGAACTGTATGATACTGGTACGCGATAACTAAGTACATAGATTAAACCTTGTCTGTGCCTAGCCGGTATTGTTTTGTTAATAGTTTAAATGATTAATAATTTTATGCTTTCAACTAACGTGGAAAACTTAACATCTGGCATACTATTTTTTCTTTTCTGAATTATATCCTCGTCGTCATTCAAACGTTACTTATATGTATTGTTTAGGGTCAACAAGGAACCCTTATAGTTTCGCCATGTCCGTCTGTCTGTCCGTGCTATAGCTCAGAGACGCTTAGCACTAGAAAGTTGAAATTTGGTTACATATTAATCACGCCGACAAATGGTAAAATAAAATCGTTAAAAAAATTTGGTATTAAAAATTCATCGCCACTTTACGTGTAAGTACGGTTCCCTACACATATAGTGGCGATGAATGATTTTATAGTCTATCCCATGGTGTGGGGTGTCGTTGGTTAGGTCGTATAAATATTGGGAGGGTGTGAGAAAACCATTTTTCATCCAAGAATCCGTTTGCGAAATATTAAGATTTAAAGTGCTCATTTTTGTTGGAGTGAAGCGCCCCCCTCCCGCTCTGATAGCTAAACGGTTGTTTTTGGAGACGTCAAAAATAGGAAGAATTTAAAAGGAAAACTAAATTTCACTGTTTTGTAGGTAAGCAATAAATGTAACTGGATAATTATAAATTTTGTAATTCCATAGCAAATGACTAAATACTAGTTAAGTACGTTTGTAACTTAGCAATCTCATAGTAAAACTAGCTATTTACATGGGTAACAAAACCCATCACTGTGCGTAGCCCAACACGCACTTGGCCGGTTTTTTTGCCTATTGTTTTTTGTCGGAGGGATCACTTCCTTCTTCCTTCCTGGAGGTATTTATCTGATTTCAAAAATTGATCCATTGTTAGAAAGCAACACACGAAAAAAACACGTTTCCTTAGGGATAGGCTACGGTTGGGAATGTGTGTGACAAAAATTAGTACCTACTTTATAAACGGGCAAAAAGGATGTAGGACCTATTACCATAATCACCGCTCCAGTTTAAGGATCAATAATTACTTGTTAACAGGATAATGAAAGCCTCTTCGCTAACTACTTTATCAATTGTTAGCGCCGTTCGATCAATGAGCCCTTTGGTTGCCTTATCGCGATAGTGCCACCTATCGACCCCATTGTCGATCAAAGCTAAATTGTTATGTAACATGATCATAAGGACAATTATATCAAACAGGATGGACAGGGATATATGTACTTTTACTTATATGCTTATATTGACCTAAGATTCCGGTTGATGGAGACTGATAGAATGGTACCTAGAGATCGGTTTCATCTGAACATATTTTCCACAATCCAAAACACTTAAATGACAAATGATAATTATTTGGTACAATTGTTACAAAAAAATTTTACAAGCCAATCTTTTTATCAATTTAAACTACATGAGGACTATGTTTCCTAGCACTACACTGAGAAGAAACACCAAAACAAACACGGTGATCAAAGTCTTAGTAAGTAAAGCAATGCGTATTGTAATATTCCCTATACGACATCGAGAACGAAAACTTGGAACGAAGTAGGTGTTTGATTATTGAGGTCTTTACGTTTACGTTTCCGATTCTTTCTCACGGGATTTATTGATAGATACGTAACCCAGCAATAAAAAACCGGATTCTATACCTCGTCCTCGTTTTTATGAAAACAAAGAGTCATTAATTTCCCTAGCTTTGCTCAATGGAGTATGTCTTGCTTCGTAGAGTCGTTGTCTCGTTGATCGAGCTGCTCGGCCCACACCCAATGATGCTACCATTACACGCGCCATTACTCCCAAATTATGTCTCAGAGGTTCCATGTCTCGATCGCAGATGAGCATCACTCAAGATCAGCTGATGGATATCAATTTAGATTTCAATGTGTATGTTCTATAACTTCTATGTACCTAATCCATTATTCAATTTGAATTTTTCGGATTGAATTTTGCACGTCCTTCGTCGTATTCTAATTAATGAGCCGCGTGAACCAAGTCGTATTTTAGACCCTTCCCATTACATCGAAGCCTATCGTGTATTGAATTTAAACGATTTCCAAACAGGCACGTGCCTATAGACCACACAAATGCGCGGCGCTTAATCCGACCACTAACTAACCTGCTGACTTAAATTCCACAAGGAATGTTATCATAGCTTATCTGTCATCCGTGAAAGAACTTGTGAAATATTCACATGAATGTTTGCCTTATGCAATTCTTAATGAATGACATGGTTGCATCAGAGTGCATTGAATCGCATTACATTAGCATGGACACAATGAGTCGCTCCATACAATGCCGCGTGGACTGAAGAACCTCAGAAATCAATGCACATGTATTATAGGCATATGAGCTTACACAATAAGCTTTCTCGTTCACAAACAAACGCATTAACGGACAACGTAATTGTTAATGATACGCTGTGCTGCATCGGTAAACCGAAACGTTCACAAAAACAAAAGGATGAGACGATGAGAGAGATCTTTTGTATTTACGTCCTTATCCGCATAATCTGTAAAAATAAAGAGAAAGGAGTAGTTTACTAAAAGGTTAATATACCTATCAGTTCAATTGTTTCAAATGTCAATCGGATGAATTAATTTAGAGCACAATAGATGATTGACATATCAATAACGTTTATCAAAAATTGTATCTGAAAATTTCTAATGTTAACTTACCTGTGGGTGTCATATCGGTGTCTCCTACGCTGTTTACTGGTGGAGGAAGTTGAGTCACGCATTTAAGGTATTTCCTAAGCGTTAAATTTCAATTTGCTTAATATTCCGGAGAGGACCCTGCGCAAATCATTTTGCGGAAAGACGGCCAGTACCTACTTACCGGGGGAATTTGATGCGACTGACATATTAAATAATAAGGAAACTGAAAATTCTGTATTTATAGCCGTAGGGAATAAAGGCAAGCATAAATTATTAAAACAACGGCCAGATCATGTAGATTTGTATGTAATCGAAATCGATCTCATCTGATGGTCTCTGACTCGAAAGACGAATATGGCCGATATCATCCGCAATTCAAGCGTGACCAACACGCAAAGTTTATTAAATAAACTCTTTATGGGATTATATATTATTTAAATGATGGAGCAAGGATTCAATTTGGCTAGACATTTTCTGGTGAGGATAAAAGAGGTAAAAGGTAGAAGTTAAGTAAGTTCAGGGTATTTGGCAAGGTGTTGAAGGAAACATTCCTGTGGTCGCACAGAGAAGGACAGGCAAAGATCGTAGGAGATAGTAGTTGTGTGGTACCGGAAAAAGTGACGAAGAAAGAGGGGCCTGGGGGAAGTCTTAAAACGAGAGACGGAGCTATACATACCGAATAGCACTATCCCTTTAACATCATCGCAATTGGATGGCATTAGCACGTCATAGTAAGACACCTGTTTTATTCCAAGCGTGTAGTAACTTGGGTAAATGTGGACTGAATACCTTAATGAGATGTTTACAGATATACACTGATACTACAGTCAAGTATGTTCTTGAGAGTGTTCAATACAAAACAGCATAACTGCGCACTGCTGTTGCATTTACAAACACAAATCCGTATTTAGCGTTAAAATCAAAGAAATAGTCAACAGAAAGGACTCAGTGTAAGTTGTATGCAAGTCTGTCTTACGTAACAGGTGGTAATTGGTAATTTGTGGACGGCATTATGCATGCGACGACCGACGGCGCGGGCGCAGGTTCGTTGCACAACCAACACCTCGTCTGTCACACCTAACTCACACTACCAACATAATCATTTGCGAACGGTCCCGCTAACATAAACTGTCAAAACGTAGTGATTACTTGAAATTAAGACGGCTTTAACAGCAAATTGCTTGTAGATCAAGAAAAGTTGGTATCCCGTAATTACTCGAGCGTTAACAGTTGGTAATTTGTCGGTTTACATTAAGAACTAAATGGTCAACAACCTATACTTGTTTATTTAAATAGTTTTTGAGTATTCATTCGTTGTAATTTGTAAGTCAATTATGAGCTAAGGATATATAGGTACCTGGTTCAATTGAAAGCCTGCTAGTAAATAAAATACGGGTGTCTAATTAAATAATGAAAACTGGTCGAAGGATTTGTTAGTGGGTAGTAGCTTAAAATCTTTGTCGAATACTCAGGAATGGACCTCGGTAGGCTGCTATTTGTTGAAATGCCAGTTAGAGTGTTTTCTTACCATTTAAATAAGAGGAGGAAAACTCATAACTGAATTCGGAATGTAAATTCCTGCTAAACGATGTTTTCTATTCGTTTCAAACAAAACTTCCAATAAAAACAAAATAAGTCTTTAACACAAACAAAGTTCACAGGACATCAAAAGTACCAAAGCACATGAAGCGTCGAGATTATCGCTGTAAGTATATTATGAACGAACGTTCAATTGATTTCCAAGAAAAGTAAAACAGTGCATCTTGTTTTGGTTTCAGTTCTAGCAAAATATTTTCCATGTGTTCTTAGAACCTTCGAATCCTTTCATACAATGTTTTTGTGTAGCTATAGACTTGAGGAGGAGCTCGTGGCTAAGTGATACCAGCCTCACGGGTCGATCTTCTAGGTTAAGCAACGCTTGTCGAGGTCGGTTTGGGGATGGCCATCTTAACGTACAGAGATTCCTCTGTGCCTCAACGTACATTCCCTGTGGCTTAACGTACTTTCCGAGACACGGAGGAAACTCGGTATGTTAAGATGGTCACCCATCCGCAGACCAACCTTGGCAAGCCTTCCTTAACCTAGATCGACCCGTGCGGCTGTTATTCTTTAGCCACGACCTTATTGCCATAACTGAACTTGGAAAAATGCTACAGGCATAGTGGTTTCATGTTTTGAACCGACAGGAGAACACTGCTTCCCATCATTTAGACATACCAGAACATGTTATTTAAAAACAATTTACACGAATCAAAGGTGACTTAGCTTGTACCTAGTAACTTTTCCTTGTTTACAAGATTTTCATCTTTGTTTAATTTCCTTCGAAGTGTTAGGAAAACGTAATAAATCTTGTGTACATCATGCAAAGCTTTGTGAATATCTGTGTCGTCCATTTCCTAGCATTAGTGAGTCATGTTGCGTTTCTGGATGCTGTTTATGAACACATCAAGTTTCCTGCACATGTTTTGGAAAAAAAGATGAAATGGAAATTGTTTCAATAACAACGAGGTTGTTGGTAGGGAGATGTGGACCAGCGGAAGTGAAGGAATTTTCTGTGTTCTCTAAATGCTTATGCTTTTACTGCACCAGGCCCTTCATTTTATAACCGACTGTCCCAGAAGGTGGGTAACGTTTTTCAAGAGTATGTATGAATGTATGTATGCCTATTTCTTTGGCACGCCCTGTAGTCTAAACGGTTCGATCGAATTGAACAAATAAGGTATCATTAGATTGTTTTAAGTTCCAAAGTGGCATAGGCTATATGAATTTTGAAAAATAAACGAAGTGGCGACCGCCTCCAGAGAAGTGAAGTCGTATTTAAACTTGACAGTCATGAACCAAATTATATAAAAAGTGTAACTCATTCAAATGTAGGAAGTAAATTAAAAGACTTCGCCGATCGCACCGCCTCAAATGTTCGAAACAAGTCACTTGTCAAGCAATCTGATGCAGTTGGTGACATCAAATCTGTGATTGAACCAGTGCTGAGCGGAGAGGTACTTAGCCTGCTGCGTCTGTTCAGGCTAGAGGTACACTCGTTCTATTATTCTCCCAAAATATTTTGATCCGTTAACGTCTGCCTTTCACCATCGTCGTCCTAACCTTATCCGAATTTCGTACATCTCTATTTCCCGTTTACCGTCATCTCTAGTGTCATGTCCTAGTCTTGTTCTATTTTATCTAAATCCTTCTGCCTTTATCCCTTTTCTTTATATTGGGTCAGCATTCTTTGATTTTATCAATCTGAAACAAACGTCATTTCTGCGTTTACTTTAGTCTCAACTCTCAACCATGTCATTTTTCAAACTTTAAACTTCTATTTCAGTCTACGGTAAAGACAGCTTAGGCTACAAACGCCTACGGGCTCATTTACTCGTTTTTGTATTTATTTAAACCACAGTAACTCTTGAAAATTATATTTTCTAGTCTATTCTTCTATTGACTACCAAATATTCAAATAATTGCACTGTGGGATTTTCATGAGGTTTCGAGAACAATTAAGCTTTCACAAAATCCAGAGCTTTCTCTCTACAGTTCAACCTTGAGTACCTTGAGGAAGCTGGTAATGGCTCTAATGCTTATTATGGCTGCAACTGTTAATGTAGCACCTTTAATCAATAGTTATGGCTACCTTGGCCTTAAAATAATTACTGCTGTTTAAAATAAATTTCTTGGGATTTCTGTTAAACACTGTAATTTGGCTTAACTTAGCTCTAAAACACAAAGAAAGCTTACGAACCACGTGTAATTTACAACAGATTGTTTGCTTTGACAGCGAACGTAAACGCATAAGTTTATCTAAAAAGACACAAGTGACTAACCCGCGCCGGTGCGTGCGGTGCGTGCCTCAAACGTAAACATGAAAATTCACAACAAAGTTTCCATAAACACGTTTATAGGGAGTTTGTAAGGCGAAGGTTAATTTTCATTGCTAATATTCTACTGTAAGTAAATTCAGCGTGTTACAACAATGTTAGTATGTATTTACTTTTAACAACTCCGGGTATTGGGTCAATGACGGCCGACAGACAGATTAATCGTCTTCGGTTAACATGGCTCCCATACAGCATGAACTTAGTGACATCACGTTATGATTTGAGTAAAAAATAAAAGTATTTGTTCAGCTTCATAAAAACGCTTTTCGTCCTCCAACGCCATGAGAGTTTTATGCGGAAGTCTTGTAGTGAGTCATGAATTTATTAATACTCGTATGTACTCGATTTTTGATGACCTAAATGGGGTACCAATAGAGCGTTCCTATTTGCCGAAGGGAGCGTTAGGGACTAACCACACTTATTCAGCGCTGTTCAGCTTTTGTCCATAGAAAACAATTATTTTGTATGAGATGCGTACGCATCCGTTCGCTTTACGGATGCGTACGCATCTCATACAAAATCGTTGTTTTCTATGGACAAAAGCTGAACAGCGCTGAATAAGTGTGGTTAGTCCCTTATGTTTCCGCATAGAAACATATACATATAAAAATATAAACATTCTGTGCTTACTTATTTATGTATGCACATAAAATTCACTTATAATAGAAAATTGTATACTGAGAGAAGAGCACAAAAGGCCAAGGACAAGAACAAATGGAAGTGTACGAATTCAAAGAAAATTCCGTGAAAACGACGTTACCAGGTCGACGTACGACTGAGGTGGTTATTCCGATATATATTTTTGTTCGCAGTAGATAATTGCAATTATGACGTACCAGCAATAAACTCGAAAGTGCTGTTCTCCTTTAAAATGAAGTGTGAACCTCATGATATCACTGCCATAGACTAATTAGAACGTATTATCCTAATTAACTCTAATTAGCATGTTGAAATAACAGACTGCGTGTATGTTAAGTCTATCTGCAAGTACCAACACCTACTCATGTGTATAATTTTACAATCTGCTAAAAGCCTTAGGTGTTTCTGTTTTGACAGGCTACTCTGTGTACATTAGGCGTTTGCGCGTCTACGAACTCAGGTAATAATAATTGGTAACCTCATCTAGCAGACTGCGAGGCGCTCATTGTTGCATTGTGATCATTATCGGTATTATACAGATTGTACTTTGGGGAGAGTGTGCAGGAACTTGACGACCTCATTCCACCGGCCCCCATCTACCATCGGACATGTAGACGCACTGCAAGTTACCATCCCTTTCTTGTTGCTGATCCACCAATTCGCACTAAACGTTTCCAAACGTCTTTTATAATGCGCACAGCAAATGAATGGAACTCTCTGCCTGCGTCTATGTTTCCCAACGCATACAATCTTCAAAAACTGGGTAAGCTCGCTCCATCGTCGACTTTGTCTCTGTCATCTATGAGCTAAACTAGAGTCCAGAGCAAACCCATCTCAAATAAATAAATAAAAATAATAGTTTGAAGTCTGAATTAACTTCGAGGATCTTCGAGGAACTTTGAGGTCACCGCCTCATCGTCAATCGTCAAGTAAATGACGTACGCTGCTTGACATAGGCCTCCATAAGAAAAGCAGAAAGCATTCGGAAGGCGGAAATCATGTAGGATCGCCACGAGCAAAATGTGTTAACAGAAATATTCCGAGAACGGAAAACCATGTCCATTTATACAGAAAGCGTAACAGGAATATGAAGGTAGAAACCAAACCCCTGATTATGTCATCAACAAATTCCAAAAATATTTATCATCGCTGTCATCGATTATAAAAATGTAGATTTCATACAAGAAAATCAAACGATCAAAATTCATTCCTTCATTGTATTAACGGGAGACAATGGGGCGTTGAAAAGTTTTGGCGATGCGTTGAATTCTGGCCCACGCTGCATGCCATATTAAGCGGCATTATTTATGATGAAAGGGGCCGATAGCTAGACCGCGTCTTGGGCCATAGACTGCAAGTCGTAGTAGGAATACCTAACTATCTTTGACTGGATTTAGCATGTTAGCTCATCTTTGTTCCAGGTTTATGCACTTCCTAAAAGTTTAATAATCAGAAGCGTTTGCAATTCATCATCACTTTTCTTTTAATTCTGGTAGCAATATGCGTCAGGATGTAGGTAATGCTTTACCGGTTTTCACCTGGAATGAGTAGTGCGATTTCCGCAATTAAAAATAGGAAGTTTCCGCAGTTTTATTTTAGCACCAGGTGTAACTGTCTGTAGGTAGTTAATTGAACTTATTGCGTATATAGCACTGTCACCATCTATGACCCTAAGTTCGGACCTTAATAAGATTTACAGACCACCAAAGCAACGAATGCACGAAAAGTTCGTTTCTTATTGAAAATTATGATATTTGGGTGCCATTTATTCAGCGCACTCAGCTGCAGCGCAATGCGCTATGGTTTACAGACGCACAAAGTAAAACATACGCGGAAGGATTTCAGACGTGAACGCAACCAAAACAAAACTAGAGCATCTAGTTTCGCCTGAGAAAGCGTTCCATAAACAAAGTCAATTGGTCTAAGCGAGTGAATTTTTATTCTGGGGCGATGAGATCATTAGGTGAACGGCCGATGGTTGAGCGGTTTTTGCGGAAATGGGTCGCGGGGACTCCACCATGACATTGATGGGTCGGGCTCGAGAGGCCTGCTAAGAAAGCAGTCACTTGTTTTATAATTGTACCGATCTCATACAAATAGGATAGGGGCAGCATCTGCGTGTTTATTTCTGCGCTGTTCATATAACTGGGTTGCACAATATGCCAAATCACTGATATTTAAATTCGATAATGTAAATAATCAAAACTATAACTATCAGCATAAATCGTATAATTAACAATTTAGTTAATAAGAGCGCTCATAATAAATATGTCAAAGCCCCAAGCATCTGTTTTGTGTATAAATTCTTCGATGACATGTTTTACATAAGAGCGGAAATTAAATGTAATTCTGACGGTGACAAGCAATTCACTCTGAAAATGCGAGAGTGAGTTGTAAAATATTAAGTATTCTGTACTAAAATAAATTTTATAATCATATGGCGCCTAGATAGTGACTTGAAAGTTTAAATACGTCCTAGATTTGCAATAAATATATTTTTATGCATCGACATTTATATTTGGCAGACAAAAAGAGCTCTTCGTTTTAATCAACGCCGTAAAAAGTATTATTCATAAATCACTAAACGAATACCTATGGATTTTTGGTTTATTTAGGGTTTTCAAGTGGTTTTTCCTGGAAACTGATCACACCGACGCCTTTGTTTCGATATGGTTAATTTAATTAGACACACGAATGCAATTAGAGCAATTTGTGCCTTTCCAAGTCTTGACAGGTTGAATCATAACAAAGGCTTGAGAAACGTTGAAAGATTAATTGCGAGATAAGTATGTTTGTTTACACAGAGGAAAATGTAAAGAGCTTTGAGCTATTCATAAGATTAATTTCTGTGGCAAACTTTGATCTTTTATGGGAGTTCTTGGGAGGTTTGTCGAAGCCAATCCGCGTATAACTTACTACTGTTATACATCGAGACCTAAGGGTATCGATGTATAACAGTAGTAACTTCGTGACGTAAGCGTCAATCGCCAATTATTCGTCATTTCCACTGTAACCTGGATATAGTTTGAATAACTTAGTGAAATTCACTAGGGACAAATTTCTCATGTGTCATTTTGTTAGCGTATTTCAATCTCTTACATTTGGACTTTCTCATCTTCTCTATTAGAATTTCACTTTACCTAGGGCGACATATGGCTGTTGTCTTATGGAAATGAATATTATTATTACAGTTGCATCTTATTTCACTGAAAGTCACACCACCAAAAATTGTTGATTTATTTATTGTGTTTTTCTTTGTATTTTTGTTTTGTATTTTTAATTTGGATATTATTAGATATTATTATTAATTTGTACAACAGCCATGGTCAAACATGTTGAGCCAATATAATACCTACCTTAAGACACCAATAATAATACCATGTATATATTATGTACACATGTTTTTGCAAATAAATGAAATTGAAACTGAAACTAAAATATTTTTTTTTTGTCTTATGGAAATGAATATTATTATTACAGTGGCATCTTATTTCACTGAAAGGTTAGGTGTGAATCGATGACGCGCGGTTGTTTTTGCTGCAGCACTACCGCAGCGTGTTTGGTATCGTCACAAAATTAAATGCCATGTAGACTGCAACATGATTTATTTCAATAGATCTCATAGATAGATAAACATACAGATTTATAGCTACCCATAGTAAGATATTATAATATATATTCCAAATCCCGGGATCCCGGGAGTGTCCATATTAAGACAACGTATCGCAAGAACAAGAAATAGCTCTACTCCTACTCCGATCATTGGATTTTACCTATCGATGAAGATTTCAGAATATTACCGAATAATAAAGTATTTATGTAATTTTATATTGTACATAAAAGGACACAGTAGGCTAAACATGCAAAAAGTGATTCAGAAACAGGATATCAATTTAAAATACCATAAAAGTCATTAGTATTGGTATTTCTAAGTACCTACATACAACTGCAATTTTTCCTAAATCAGATTATTACCGAATAATAAAGTATTTATGTAATTTTATATTGTACATTAAAGGGTACAGTAGGCTAAACATGCAAACAGTGATTCAGAAACAGGAAATCAATTTAAAAAACCATAAAAGTAATTAGTACTGCTATTTCTAAGTACCTAGTACATACAACTGCAACTTTCCTGAAATTATTTAATTTCAGGAAAAATTGCAGTTGCAGCAGGAAAACTTTTTGGGTTATACGGGGAAATGATTTGAATTTGTTGTTAACTTTACCTAGTGGCTTTTATTTTGAATTGTTACGTAAGTAGGTACTCCCCGTGCCTAGATGCCTCGCCTTTTTTTGGTATCCTTGGGTACTTGGCCTATTTCGACGGAGATTAGCTAGGCACGCAGGATATATTAACGTGCACAAGTTTGTGCATAGCCAGCTATATGATGGACGTGATTGAATCAGTCATACCAAGTTCTTTTTTCGAGGTGATAAGCAACTACCGTAGTCGTGTCCTAAAGGTGTTAAGACATTTAATATTCCTTATCGGCGGGGGAATTTTGTTTCAACATTTGAATTCTGCGTACCTAAAACTGCCTCTGACAGCTGCCGTATTGTGCGGCTGAGTTGCGGATTCTGCCTACTTGCGCAAACTCTTCTACAAGATATCCAGCTCGGTTTCCTGTTCATTTAGGTCACTTGCTTGTGCTTTATAACCCCTAATAGTAGGAAAGCCAAGTGCTACTTACGCCGCGACTTCATCTTAAGGATTGAGTTGAGAGCTTATTTAAAAATGACGTAACGAGAGTTCTTTGTGGGATTTTAAAGCAGAAACAAGCGCAGGGGCGTTTTACACCCTCTGGATCAGTCGATCAGTTCATGCCAACAGTCCTGGTGTTCCTATTCATCTACATCTGTGAGTTCGTAAGGAATATTCAAATTACAGAATTCTATTTTACTAGATCGCTGCTAGCAAAAGCTAGATAAGCGGTAAATTCTTTGAAAAAAAAAAGTGTTTTCGTGTTTTTGACGAAATATGTCAAATATGTCATATGAAATCACAAAATTGATTGGACTGCTCCATTTTGTTGACGTTTTCCGTTCTAATTAAAATCTAGAAATATGTTATTAGCAATTTTTTGCAAAATTGATTGGTACATGGACACTCCGACAGTACACCACGAAAATATTTTGAATTTAATTTTTTAATGAAATTTATATTAATTTCATTAAAATATTTTCGTGGTGTACCGTAACTAGGCAGATACACAATTAGATACATTTTGGAATCTAGTAATTCTAGATACACAATTTAGATACATTTGAGAATCTAGTAACATGCACAGGTATTTACTACACAGGGTAATCTGTTTACCCTCGTTGACGGTGCCCAATGTGACAATTTTGCAATGGAAATGGAGTTTAAACAGGCAGGAAACAAGTAGGAAAATTTCAGTTGAAAACTTTTGTATGAAAAAATTGCCAAACCGCCATATTTATTCTTCAGTTAAAAGTTATTTACCATTGAAAAATCAGTTCTACATCGAATGGAATGTAAAACGGGAACAACTTTTACAAATTTAAAAAACATCCTTATTCTAAAAACTCGCGCCGATTAAGTCTGATTGGTTTATTTTTTATTTTGATTAGTGTTCCATTTCTCGTCTGTCGACATGAGATCCCGTTGATAAATCGCGCGCCATCAATCTGACTGATTGGTGAAATTGATAGGCGCCGTCTGCCTCGCTAACAACTAGATGCACTGCGAATATGAACTAAATAGGCACAGAAGCCCAAATATTCAATTCAATTCAATTCAATATTTATTTGCATTCCACAATGTTTGCTTAGGTGGTAGGTACATATAAAATATACATAATTTTAGATCATTGTGGACCCTGTCGGGCACAGCAAGTTAGGATAGAGGAAGAGGGCTATCATTATAGGTATAATTATTATTCGAAAAAAAAAAAAAAGATATAAACATTTTCTACTACTTAGTTCGACTTTGGTTTTATTTATTATTTTTGGTATTCATTTTTATTTTGTATATTCTGTTTTATTTATTCATTCAATTTATCATTCAAATATTCATTAATATTATAATAGCATTTATGTATAAGGAATTTTTTTAGTTTATTTATAAATATATTAAATTTCTGTTCGTTTTTAATTGCATCTGGTAATTTATTATATATTTTAACTGACATTACTAAAGTGCTTGTTGAGTGTATTTTCAGCTTAGAGCCACCAGGTAGGTTTAGCCTATTTTTGTATCGTAGTGTATATTTAGTTTGTATGTTTTCTCGTGTAGTGAATAATTGTTGGTTGTTTCTAACAAATTTGCTTATTTCTAGGATATATATACAGGGAACTGTTAAAAGTTTGTGTTCTTGGAAATGTGGTTTGCAGCTGTCTGTGTCTTCTATGTTAACGAGTATTCTGATTAGACGTTTTTGTAGTGTGAAAAGTGTAGGTGCGTGTGTACTGTTTCCCCATAATATTACGCCATAGCTTAACCATGCGTATGCATATTTTGAGCATGTGAACAGAATCAAAAGCAGGACTTACATGCTCTAGAATTGGGAACCTATCCGATGAATGTGAAAGAGTTATTGCTTTAATTTTATTGGTAGTTCGACTGTGAAATGTGTAGGAAGACAATTCTGATAATTTTATGACAGAATATGCAGGTTGTAATTAATCTATTGTAGGTAATCCGAGAGATAATGATTATACATATGAAGCCAGATCTATCAGCGGTTCTAAGGGAGATGGGAAAGGGAAACCGAAGAAATTGTTAACTAATTTTATTAGTTAACAAATTGTGATTCCTTAGGCTTGGCATCTTTTAGAATATTGAATGGTAACAAAGTTTGATACTTCTGTTGTTACTCTCTGCATTGTGTGACATCGTCATTGAGAGTTCTGACTCATTGTAACCACGTGAGTGCCCCATTTGCCATGGAAATCATCCAGGATATTGCCTTTAGTCGCTCCAACGTACAGAAAAAGAAGCCATTTCTAGACTCTTAACGTGATCTGTGTGAGGATGGGCTGATTTACTGAGTAATTTATCATTCCTTCTTCGCACATACTTTCGCTGCAAAAGTTGCAAAAATAAACGAAATGCTTCAACTACTCAGTTAGTAGAAGTAAAGCATGAGCTTCGGGAAAATGCAAATGAGTTCGTATTTTTTAAAAATCTTTTTTCTTTCATAATGTTTTGAAGTTATTTTAACCGATAAGTCTCTAGGTATTCTGGCGCCAACTACTGCAGATGTTCCAATATACTGCTTGGCCTATATTTCAAGACAACACGAGTTAGACAAGTTGGCTAAATATTTGAAGTAAGAAAACTAATTTCATGGTTTCACTCGAATGCACTGTTTACTCAGGTCTCAGTATTGGCTAATGCTTGCGCCAAAGTGTCTCTAGTATATTTTTATATTAAAGAATCACAAATAACCAATTGTCCACTAGTCGCAGCCGTCATAATAATAGCACTTGACACAGTTTGAAAAACGTTGGCGTTCTCGGTTTATGAAAGTGGCGCCTGCTGCGATCCAAATCTGTAAATCATACAATTTGGCATTGCGCCGGGCAAAGATTAGCGAGTAGAGCAGGAGGCAGACTGTGACAAAAATGATATTAAGACACAGCGAAAAATTGTAAAAAACGTTGAATAACGGTGGTTGTTTCAGGAAACAGATATCTGCTTGCATAAGTAGAATTATTGGTAAATCTTGAAGCTAAAATATGAGCATTAAATAGAACACATCATAACGTGTCCTAGATTTGGCGTAACATATTGCGAACTACCGGATGTAAGTAAACCGCATCCCGGGATTAATGTGTGGTTCATGTACTAACGTGAATGAACTGCCCATTGATCTTATTTACAGTACTTACAGAACACTAGCACTTTGCCTGCGACTTCGTCTATATTTAAGCCTATGTTATTCAGTGATAATAAAGCTTTTTACTAGTGAAAGATTTTTATAGAACGGTCTTGTAATTTCATTACAAATAAACAAAACACTTTTTTCTTTAAGTATAATATAAATGTAGATTTACGCTTAACTAGATATTTTCTGGTTTGTCTCACCCTCATGTCCTCATGCTTAATTTTAATTATTGGGATAAAGAGCTCTAAACAAGGTGACATTCTATCAGCGATAACATTTGTAAAAAGTCCATATTGAACATGTGATGTTTGGATTTATACACTTAATGTTTTTCGACTATTGTTTTCGCCAATAAAATTACACTTCGTTTAGAGCGAAGGCAAGAGAATGAATAATCCCGAGAAACTGTTTTTTTCGAATTAAGTACTACATGCTCCGTAATTTATTTCAGCAGGGTCCGTTTTCGGTCTAAAAATGCACCACGTAGGCGGTTACAAAAGTTGCCCCTACTCGTTTGTTTACAAAACAACAGAGGTGAATGAATTTGCAGACTATATCGTAAACATGTTCAGAATTATAACTATTTTCGAACATGTTAGCAGTGCACGATCTGCTTTTATTACGAGTAGAGCGACTAATAACGGCCAGACGGCTTAGATACTAGGATGAAACGTTAGAGCAAAATTAGCGGTGCAATAACCGACGGGCATATTTCAAGCACTTTAGGTTGACACGAGACATATCGTGCCAGAACGTATAATTTTTAATAGTAACGGATATCTTGTTCATTGTTTTAATAGACTTATATCGCGGAAGTAGAATAGAATTTAGGAGATGATGGTATGTGGCGCATGTTTTTGTTTTTTTGGACGAGATTTTTAATGGTTTTGATTGAAATGTTTTGTGTGTATTAAACTGTCTAGAGATAAAAGTGAAATTAAAATTAGGATATAAGGAAAATCTTGATTTTTATTTGCCAGATCGCAACTCGATACCAAAAAGATATCTGTTACAAACGCGACGATATTAGAAGTAACTATAAATTAATGCGGAGTGCCAACTGTCCAATGAAATATTCGCTGTTTTTCCTTCGTTCCTCTTTGATTTTCATAATTTGTATATCAGTGTGACAACTTAATCTGTTCAAATGGCCATTACGCTTAATAGTCTGAAAAGGCCAATGAAAACATTAATTTTGGTTATTTAACTTTATAAATGGTGGGTATATTTTAGATATAATAATATGAACAATAATGTTAGCTAGTCGGGTTTATTTCTGGAGTTGGAAACTCGCACTGGGTTTGTTCAAGATATCTTGTTTGAAGTGGCTCGTGGTTGCTAAATGGGTGCGATGTTATGACAGAGAATCGTCTCCGCAAACGATGCGCATGCGCCGGTTTCAGACACCGGCCACCGCATAACATCATAGAACGCAAATGAACTAATTAAATATACTTGTTACGACGACTGTTACTTGAAATTATTTGACTGTTCGATTCAAGTTCTCTAATATAATCAAAGTCTGGATTTAACTAGATCGTAAGTATATCAAATTATGCAATGTTGAGATAATTAATTATGTTCTAGCATACATTATTAACACATAAGGAGGGATTAGAAGGTATTATAAGTACGTGAGGTATGAGTGAACGTGTTGATACGATCACTGACAGGGAGTGAATGCTATTGTACAACAGAGGTGACAATTGATATTATCTGACAACTGGTTGATGGCTGAACGGGACCACACACCTCCTAGTGTGCTTTAAATATACAGTTGATTATACTGAAGTTTTTTTGGGGATCTTTGTTAGGTCGATTGAATTGTTTACTGATACCATTTTTTTAAGTGAAAACTTCTTTAGCGGCGTTGTGCACTTTTTGGAATGGGTAAAAAATGTTAAACTCGCGCCAGGACACGTGACCTGATCGAAAATTCGTAAGACGGGCGGAAAGTTCTAAAGTGTTAAATTTTTAATGTAATATAAATTGTCATGTTTGTGTACGATAGCGCAATAAAAGAATATTTTATTATACCACATAAATTATAGTACTTTTGAACTGATAATTAAAGCAATTCGTGCGAAATTATTCCCTAACCATTCCAAAATATCAAAAATGCACAACGTTAATGTTCAAGTTTTCACTGCTGCTGGCACTCCCGGAGTGCAAACCGTTGTTTTTTTTTTATCAAACTCTTTCCAAGTAGAATAGAATAAAACACTCCTTATTATGTGTTACAGAAAAGATAGATGAATAAAACATTACATAGGGTGATACAATATGCGGCCTTATCGGTAAAAGCGATATTTTAAAGACAACCTTTAGATGGATTTAAAATAAACCTACAAACTTAAGTAAATATCAATCCCTCTCTTTTCAGTCTAGCTAGAATTAAATTTAGTGACAGACCAGTTGGTAAGTTCTAAAATTAGTATTCAATCTAAATTGTAGTCTACAACTTTTCGTACAAATCTTATTAAATGTACCTAAATACTAAAACGTTGTTAGTTTCGGACAAGTTCCTGATTCATTTGTGAAACTTGATTGAAGGAATTGGGTTAAACTGCATTGTTCTTAGATGAATTTCACTATGAGTAGTCAGATAATAATGTTGTCCTTTGTACCAAATCGTAGTGCTCCAATTTTATTAGGTCGGGCTTTCTATTTTATTGCTGAAATTCCATTCCTTCGAGTTTAAAACTATTCTCATAAATATTACATGTCGCCTAGGTTCTCAGGCCGAGGATTAGAACTATGATAATGGGCGCCACGGGTAAATGACTAACACCTACTTTTATATGTACTCATTACGAGACCCAAGGTGCGTATTAATTACAACTAAGTAGCTTCCTAAGTCACGAGCAAAATTTCAAGTACCTAGATGTTAGTTCATTGACAAGAAATACCCGTTTCCGTATGTACTGCGTTAAGACATACAGAGTCATTGACTGTAGTGACGAAAAAATTAAGGAGCAAACAAGGAATGTTTTGATATACTCGTTGTTACATTTCAACATTTCGATATTTATGTCTACAAAACGTCCGCGAAATCTTTGGTTATGTACACGAAAATTTGCTTCAAACGTTTGTTTATGTGGTGCTAACAGCATTTATTTATTGCAACACCACATTAAATTTTATCTTCGCGTAGTAAAAGTGAAATATTTTACATTCGTTCAGCCATGTTTACGTATGATTAAGGGCCGCCCGGGCAGGTCCCGGCGACGCGGTGCCCTAATCCAAGTGGTGCCGATAAATCAGCCTCTGCGGTGATTGGTGACATCATCGTCTACTGTTCGACCTTCGAACTAATAGTCTCATACATTTTCATGGTAAACAGACACATGTAGGTCGAGATGCCTTCAGTAATTGTTAATGGGCTTATGAAAATTTACGCACATTATTTTGGTAACGAGTTCTCCGTCGTAAAGTACAGATATTAGGTTGATCAATTGATTTAGGACGCAATCGTTACAAAACAAATGTACAAATCAGTACAAATCACTTTTATGTTGACATTGTTTGCATACATTACTCTCAATCTCAATTATCTGGGGAGAGTGAGGAGTGTTACTAATGATTTTATTTCGGATTTAAAGACATTGTCTTTCCGAAAAAAAAAGTATTTAAGTAAGATTATTCTGAAGCCAAAATAGACGGGAAAGTTATAATGCTTGAGGTGACTTTTTGTTAAAAACATATCAAAGTCATGACCTGAAGTGACGCTCCTTGTCGATACCAACATTTTTTGTTAGTAAGTATTGTCAAACCTCGCGGCTTCTAAATACTTTTGTCTCTTAAGCTTGTCACTGTAATTATCTGAGGGTCAGAATAATATATTAATACGGTAATTGATTAACATAAGAAGGCGAGTAGGTACGTACCTACTCGCTGTACAGACTCTACTACGTGGTAGAGTCTGTAAATCTTTTAATTTGGCTCATTTCAACAAGTACATTTATTTATACTAATACTAATAGTTTAACCTCCTCGTTTTTCTTAGTATCAGTTACTGAATGCATTTTGTATGCTAAGTTAAATTCAGGAGTAAGGCTCGTATCATACTGCATGGGAATCAAGGCGCCAGCGTGTGGCGGGTGTAGACGCACTTCGCTGTAGCCTGCCGAAAGTAGTCGGAAAAGCTGTGCGCAGACGCCGCCGTTCGATATTTAAAATTGGAAGAGTTGAAGATCGACAGCAATCGACTGCGCGCGCAGTCAGTGGCCCGCAAGTCGCCGCGACGCGCGCTCCGCTCTCCGAGCCGCTCGATCCCTCGACGCACCCGACTCATTTTCCGAACGCACTTAACTCTATCACTGATGCGAACGAAAATACCGATTTATTGAATTAAAATAAAGAGGATTATTTTATAAAAATCGTCTGTAATAGAGGACTCGAATATAATTAATAAAACACGTGTTTATATATAGTTGGCGCGAACAGAATACGGTGTTGCTGATCCACGTTTTTCACATCGAGTGGATAAATAAATTAGCGGGCGACAACGTCGCGAGAAATTTCACTTTTTACCGGCAAGGATCCTCGCGTCTGCGGACTGTCTATACTCAATGGAACGGAGATTATACCATTAATCCAAGTGAGTATTCACCCTTATTATATTCTCGCATGTCATTATTTTCTCATGTTAATTTTTTCATGATAAAATATTTGTTATCTGTATAGATATATTCAAGTTTATGTAAAGATAATCTGATAGGCGATAATCATGATTAAAATAATAAAGTTCTATTAGCGATTTCCGTTTTTATGATTTTTGTAAGTCACGTTAAAAACGTAATCAGGTCAATTTACAAACAAAATTGTCTGAAAAGACTTTTCGGTAGGCATATTGTGTAAGAGTAAATTCATGAAAAATCCTAGTTTTCATTATGTATGGATACGAACGGTAATCCCTGACGTAGCAACACAGCCACTGAGAGCCATCGGGCCTGCAAATATTGTGTAATGCGTTTAATATTTGTTCGAAGGCATTATCTATTGAGCAGAGGCGTTAGATAATTGGGACAGGACGGCAATTGACCATAAGTGCTTTCTATTTGCCCAAGTACTCGATACTCGATGTGTACAATCAAAATACACTAGTAGACATAATTTCATATCACCTGAACAAACTATCGTTATCTCATACCTACCATGATCCTACTGTACGAGTATTCTTATTCATTATTTTTCGTAGCATCCGCTGTGTTTTTTTTTTAATTTTCAACATAATTATGCAAACATCAGTCGTGATAACGACTTACAAAATTTACATTAAAATAAAATAAAAGTTTAAATTGCGTTGATATAATTAATTAGATATGTTTACGGTATTCAGAGGAGGCGTTCGCGAATAGTACGTTTGTTACTAGGTGACGAATGAATTACGTGTAATCCAACTAATTGTTTTGTCATACATATCACTATCAATAAACCGGCACGGCCAATGAGCGAAATTAAATTGAAGCTACATATTTTAAGATCCATTAGTTAGATATAAGCGCTATGTCAGTTGTCGTACGACAAAATTTTGATAAAAATAAATTATGAATATTTGAAGTGATCAATTTTGTTTTATCGTTCAGGTGCATGACCTCTGATATTTGACACCGACAGAGTGACTTCGCGTAATAATATCCAAGTATGAATGAAATCGTTGTTCCTCGGTAGTTTTACAATTTTACTGATTTGTTTTTCTGTCTGGTCTTGCACAAAGTTGGTTGTCTGGTTTCAATGCATACAAATGGTATTTTATAACTATGTAAGTCCTCAATTTAATAATACTTTCCTTTTACCTTTGCTCTTTATTTTTGTTGCAATATTTTCTAAGAAACAAAGCGTGTTTTATTTTCGTATCGTGCGCAGACAAGCTTCAGTCCCAAAATTTATCAAATTGTTAAGGTTGAGTGATTTTTACGATCGTTCATATTGAAGCAGACGGATAACAATATGGCAACTCTGGCAGGTGAATGAACAGTATTTCACATGTGCTAATTTTCGCCTCAGTCATTGGTTAGCGGTATTGTTTTTCACCATTACTGAAAGAGACCTTGTGGAGCCGACTTGTTAATTGCTTGGCATTTGCAAATATGACGTTAATGCACTGCGATACTAAAAAGAAAAAAAAAAGACTTTTTTATTTCCACACGCACTTCAAAGACGTCATCCGTTATTAAATGTATTTACATTTCTTTCGATATCGATTATGTTATATTCGGAACTACAATCGTAAATTCAAATTTTATGTCTTTATCAATTGGCTGAAATTTAGTGTGCTCGCTCAGCGTGGCTTCTACTCGCCAAATATTTTGTATGATTAGTCTGCGAATCTGTCTTCTGGTCCTATTGGCCCGACACTCATCGCGCCAGTTAATGCTGTCAGGTCGTGGCCACCTCACAGCAGTTTGTATCAATTAAATCGTCGTCGTTAATTTTCGCGTTAGGCTCGTGAGAACGGCATCGATCTGAGGGTCGCGCGGTCAATGCTGTGGTGACGAAGCCTAAGTAATTGTGCTATCATAGATAAAACTCATTATTTCATTAAGATGTATAGATTGTGTATTTTTTGTCTGGTGTTTGTGACTTGTTCGAGAAACGTGACGGAGCCTAGTGAGCTTATATTGATGTTTTTGTTTTTTTCTTATCTTAAGTCTCGGCACTAGAAATGTTTAAAGTATTACGAAAACATGATTGTTTTCGTAATACTTTAAACAGCTAAATAAGCGTAATACTTTTTTAGCTTAATGCATTGTTTATAATATTTTTAGAATTGTACAAACATGTCTCGAGGCAGATGTTGCTTTCTTCAAATCAAATAAAATTTAAAGTGGTTGCGATTGATGTTGGAAGTGAGCCTCAACAAATCAAACCTGCTTTTACATGGACGTCCTCATCTGTAGGTCATAGAATTTTAAACGAATATAACTGAACTGATGAATGAGGCATAAATCGTTCATAAATATCAATTGGATACAAATGCAATGGTACATCAATATGCACAATGTATTTATTTTAGTAAAAATGGCGTCTAGAGTTTACATTAAGATCGCAAGAGTGTGTTTTTATTACATGCAAATCCATATGGCGTCGACTGATATCTATCGTGTGGCGATATTAGACCAATAACTTATTCAGATTTAGAAATGGTTTTACTGACTGTGAGTACTGTAACTGGTATAGTTTTAGCGCACCCCAGCAACCGGCGCAGACGCAGCTTTGCGATAAAAGCGCGGCTGGATTACGTCAATGAAATGGGTTAAATTGACTGAAGCAATAAAAGTGGCCCTCGCCGTGAACTCGCGGAACCGCGGCCTCTGTGGCCCGACGAAGGCCACGAAACATCAGAACACTTTTTGTAAATGTAAATATTGACCATCGTATGTCTCACTTTCTGTCGCTTCCAATTCGAAACTTCTTTTTTTTTGGAACGCATTTTTAATGTCTCGTTATAAAATTAATAAAACCAGCCAGTGACTGCCTCACTGCAGGGCTAATGCTATTCTTACAGTAAGAAGGCTTGGGCGGAATGACTCAAACTGAATTTAAAAAAAAAATCCTGGCAGCTACAAAGTTTGGGAGCTGTTCGTTCTAATTGTGCTATTCAAATCTGCCTTATTTAAATAACAGTCATATTCCTAATCAAAATCCTCAGATTTGGCGTATAATATGAATGGTAGTTCATATCCAACATATTATACGTCAAATCATCCTCATACGAAGTTTAATAAGACTCCATTAGTCCGAGTCTGAATGCATTTTCGTAATAGCCCGTGTGACTTGAAATATGCAGATGGCACCATGAAGTGGGTTTCGGGGCTCTTCTAAATTAAAAGTTAAAAGTTGAGCTGGCCGCAGAATTCTCCCACGACTTGCGATTTACAAGCAATATGCGGAATACCGAAGAACTTAATTATGGCCGCAACATTATGTACCTATTTATTTTATGGTTTGCTTTGTGATATAAAGACCGTGAATATTGAAGGGTACTTATAAAATGTCCTGTAAATAAGCGTACGATAAAAATATTGGAACGTCTATTTTTTCTCGTTCAATTTTAAGGAAAAATATTTGCTAGTAAGTAGTTGTTTGTACAATTCATATTTTATTGGAAAGTAGGTGAAGCACATTGTATACACACTTCTAAACTGTTTGCAGTTTTACGCAATTAAAGAATCAAACATGCATATCAGCAAATCGTCCGACTCGATCGTCAAACAAGAATTTTTGGCACAACAACTATTCTCGGATCACACGATGTGATGAATAGCGAAACAAATGAATATATTTAATCAAAGTGCTAAAAAATGTTAATCGCTTCAGTTTAGAAATCGAACGCAGCCGCCAGTAATGAGCCGGGGCTCCGCATTGAATGGTAATGATAACAGCGGTCGTTGAACGAAGCCGTGAACTTGGCTTTGGCCTTCGTGCCTCGCACCATCTTTGTTAAGGTACAGTCTACAAGGTATTGTTACGTCACCGTTTTTGGTTCTAAAATTTAAGTGCTCCATGTTGAAGATTTGTTGCGGGCGCACCGAAGTGGGCTCGGGGCTTCTCGGGGCAGCTCGGGTCGCGTCGGGCCGCGCTCTCGGGTTGTCTCACGGCACGGCGGGAGTGTAATTAGTTAATAGTTCAACGGCATACCGCCTAGTAATAAGCTATGCACTATGCAGCCATGTGGATTTCGTTGGTAGGTCCTTTGAAATAAGTTTGCGGCCAAGTTTATCAATTCTTGAAGTTGAATTATCACAAATAGGCATTGACACAAAGTACCTACTAACCTAAGTAGTTAGATATACCAAAAGTATAAGCTTACTCATTTTACGCATAGCAAAGTTATCTATGGTCATGTTCTTTATGGTACCTATTTTAGTATTTTCTTACAGATCAGAAAATACTAAAACAGACTAAATTACTTAGTAATATTTATTAATAATTAGCATTCAACTATTTGTAGACTTAGGAAAATTATCACTGCGCACGGGTCGGTCTTCAAGGATAAGCAACGATTTCCAAGGTCGGTCTGTGGATGGGTGGGTCCGTTGGTCTCAGCTGTCATTTGGAGATATTTGGCAGTCGAAAAAAACGTAAATTCTGTCAAAAAAAACACTGTAATCCGAAACCGCCGACGTCACGTCAACGGAAGAGAGCCATCAATCGTCACCCTCATTCATTATCGTCACTGTTCCTACATCTAGGTCCACTGTCCAATCTGGTCTGTCACCTACCTACCCAGCTAATTAGTACCCGAGACACGATCATAATGACTAACACTGTTTTTAAATAGTATAGTTGTTTTTAAGCTCCCTATGTAAAGCAACAAGTAAGTACAGTCATGGTAAAAATAAGTTCGTCACTTTATCTATTTTTTTTTGCTTTATGCTACATGGAATCTGCTCAAAGAATGCCACTTAGTTGCTTATAAAAAATGTGGCAACATAAACGGATTCGACTTATAATTTCACAAAATGGCCATTCCCATTTTTTTTTCAACCTAAATTGTTCCACTGCTGGGATAACGTCTCCCCCAGAGCCAATCCATTATAAGATTTAAATTTGATATAAACTAGAAATAGGTGAAAAGTTTTTGTTATTTTGGCCTTTATATCCTAGTTTATGAATTTAGATTTTTGTGCAGTAATTTGCATAGTGCTATAACTTGAAAAGTCCACATGTATCTTGAGTCGTTACTTGATAAAGGAAAGAAATTCAAATCTGACGAACGTTTAAACGCCTCGACTGTACCTACTCGCTGTAGTCAGGAAGTGGACATATAAATATATACGTTCACGTGTAGCACATGTTGATCTATTAGATCATAGATATGCTCCGGCGCAGGTCGGTTGACAGAAAGTACTCATTGATAAGCTTAGAGAGGAGGAGGAAGAGTCTAATGAATCATTAGTACAGTCATCCGTAGTAGTTAGATGGTATTTGTTTTGATTAATAGTAGGGCGTCATTTGACTTTGCCCGTTAATCATCACGTAGATGACAAACTGGCTTCGTGGTTGGTGAAAATAAACGTAATCAAGACAGAGTATCAATGGCGTATCGGTTTTCTGTCTTTCTTACTTAGGGTCGGCACAAAACGATTTCTTCTTCCAATCAGTCCTGCCAACTGTCACGCTATCTCTGGTTATCTTTTCATACATATTACCGCAAATAATGTTCAAAACTGTGATTTAGTTGGAGCTCATACTAGTCTGGGAATTTCATCATTCGAAGTTAACAATGAAAGAAAGACTCTCAACTGCTACATTAGTTATGGCTCCACTTTCAACTTTTAACTCGTTTCAAATGACTTAACTTCTTTTTAAATTCACAAAAACATGCGATTCATGCCATATGTGATTCGTACCCACGGCGCAACTATGTTAGCCTAGATTTGGGTCGTACGTGATTATATCCGAAACTCGGAACCAGTTCTAGACTAAATCTGCTGGGACCCGTATAACTGACCCCAATTGCTTTAATAATTTCGAACCATTAAACTTCTAATGTATTTCAGTCGTCCCATATTGGTTGAAGACATAAATAGCGCATATGTATCATGTGACTGGAACATAAATTTCCTCAAATACAGTCGTGTATGGATGGGTTGGCACATTGGCCTAATTTTCATAGTTCAATAAAACATTTCTCGACTAGTTTCCCTGAACTTGCACGCGGTCGAACTGATGCGAGGCGAAGCCGAAAATAGATTGCAGATTCATACGTCAAACTACTGTATAGTATATTTTACGGAGGTGGTATATGTATGGTGCGTTTGATGGACTACATTTTATTGCCTGCAAGAATGTTTTCGCTAAAACTAAACTCACACAACTAAAAACTAAAACGTCTTCTTTAATGCTAAATTGCAAATCTCATTGTTCATGCTTATTTTTGTCTCCTGTCAAAATTACTCATATATCATTAAAAGCATGAAGGCAACATCAAGAGACCAAAAAATTTAACCCAAAGGTTATTTTCGTTGCTTGCTGCATTAAGCCCATCCATGTACCATAACTTTACTATAAATCAAATTTAAATAAATAATACCCACCAGTATATCTCAAAGATACGCCTTCCTGTCTATCAGTTCAGAAATAAAATCGAACAAAACTCTTTACAATAAAATGCCGCATCCATTCAGCGACCTATCTTCGCAGCTAGTAAGTAGGTGTACCGAGTCGTTCGATTTTTATTTTGGCCGGGAGCCTCGGTTCGGCACGCGGGCTATGTCGTTAAAGTTTTACTACTGGCCGTATGCAACACCGCAAATGTTGATCTTCGCTTATGGAGGAGAAAAACGGCTATAGAGAAACTTTTTCATCAGCTGTTGCTACGATGAAAAAGGAAACTTGTCTTTGAAATGAACTCACATCAGTTTGCCTTGCCTTTCCCAAGTAAAATGGGGTCAGCTTCTAGTCTAACAGGATACAGCTGAATACCAGTATTTTACATGAAGTGGCTGTCTATCTGATCTCCGCAACCCAGCAACTGGGTAACACGATATTCTTTTTTTTAAGGATGGGAATTCATCAAATGATTTCCTCTGCTCTAGGTGGAGCGGAAGCCGTGTCAAACTCTTACTTGTTTGTCCTAAAGCCCTTTTGCGTTCCAGGGCCGCGATGACTTTTTTGAATAAATTCCGCAACAACACGACACCCTGGCAAGACTGTTAAAGATCTACAAATGACAGCTGGGACCAACGACTTTTTTAACGATTCATTCACACATATCAGGGTCGTGTCCGGGACGTGGCCGGACTTTGGTCCGTTACAACCTCGTCATACCGGTCCGAACGCGGATTTTCACGTCCCGGGCACGGCCCTGATATGTGGAGATAAACCTTTAACAAGCTTTCTGAGGTACGGAGGAGTCTCGGTATGTAACTGATGGTCACCGATTCAAAAACAGACCTTTGCAAGCGTTGCTTAACCTTGAAGATCGACCCGTGCGACTTAAAATAACGGAAACTCGTCATTGATATGATCTTAAGACTACAAGATTCTGGAAACTGTTGATAAAGGCACCAATAAACGTTACTATGCATGACACTCAAGTAAATAAAATTAAAAATAATACCGATGACAGATAACAATCATATTTAATTATCTGCTAACGAAAATCACAGGTTTAACCTACTTTTCATCGTGATCAAGTAGAATTTTCGAGTTCGTACCAAAAAGTAGGTATTAAATCAATCATATTTTCCTAAAATTTTCTTAACAGGAGTCGACATGCCTGACAGAACTTGCGTCAATGGCTTATCAATATATCTAGATAAACACTGCATTTTACTACCAGGATGTGTGATTGCACTACATTTGGAGATGCTCTCACTCTTGAGCCAGTTACCAGGTGACAATTGCCAAAGCATGATAACACTAAATGATGTAATTTTGTTGTTATCGCAATCTAACGTTTGACGTTAAGCTTGATAACAGAGGCTAAGTTTCAGTTGCACATTACCCTCGTAAACAATCATATACGTCTAGATGAGCACTTATTCTCGAAAAACGAATCGTTTCACTGATTAATGGTAATTCAATAAAAATACAGCATGTAGTTTCGTAATTCATCTGCTAATTCTACAATAGAATGATACTGTGAAAAGCTTCGGTACCTACGACAACGTTACCATAGCGCTATGAACTCGCTACGGAAACGCTACGACAGCGCAGCGCTACGAACTCGCTATAACAGCGCTACGAACTGGCTACAGTAATGCTACGACGACAGATCTACGATCTCGCCACGGATACGCTACGAAAACGCTAAGTATGCTTCATAACGTAAAGTCGTAAGATGTATTAATCAGGCAAAACAATACTTACTTAATAAGACTCTTTATTGTTAAGCGTTAAAACGGAACTCTTATTGTTTTCATAGCACAACATAAACGGTCGAGCCTACTTTCAAACTAAGTACATGCCATTATAAGTTTTATGATGAACTAGCTGCCGCCCGCGTAAATGACAAAAGTGATCCCAAGGGAACTTACTCCCGGTGTAAAAAGTATCCTATGTGTTATTCCAGACTAATCTACCTCTGTGCCAAATTTCATCACATTGAATAACAAACATCCATACATCCAAACATCCAAACTTTCTCATTTATAATACGTAAAAGTATATACTTAAGAGAAATGTTATTTAATTTTCTTAGGCACACTCATTAAGATAACGAATCATTAACTTTCTTAAAAGTTTAAGGACCTTTGTATTAATTAAGGTTAATAGAAAATAGAGGAGTGTGGGTGGTTGTAGACGATAGGTTAGCGCCTACGGCACAACAGTCGCCCATTTAACTTCAGAGGCTTAAAATAGACCCGTCAGTATCCGGTTCTGCGTTTATCATTATTCTAATAAAACTTCTAATTATTACACGATATGACATGAGACGAGAGATAAAACATGGCGCCATCACGTTTATATCTAACTCATTTTCATTCTAATTTTAATATACACTCATTCACACGGGGTAAAGTTTATCCATAAGTTTTAGTTACGAACTAATTAATACATAACTAATCAACACAACTTTGTTATAATTTGTACTTTTCATTATCGAAATAGGAGTTATTTTTTATGACCATTGGAGAGCGAATGTTTTGTATTTTCGATAACAATAACTTGCGATAGGAGAAAAATGTGACCTCAAAGTTCATTGTTTATATTATTTACGATGTTAAACGGTTTGTTTTAAGTACTTTAATTATTTCGGAGAAACAAAGTAAATGACTGTGAAACATTGATGATTTATTTGTATGAAAACCTTGACAAGGGACGATGGGTTGTTTTAAACGGAAGAACATATTTTGCAAAAAGCCAGCTTTAGAAGTTACTGAAAAGTATGACGATTTCTTTACAAAAGTTTGACGGAAAAATACGGTATGACAATAAGTCCGTCTCTATAAATTTATTTGCGTAAAGTATTCAATAAATAAATTAAGTAGATCTTAGAAATAACTTCGAAACAACACTTCTCCAAAGTAACTTGACTCAAAAACTCAGGTCTTTCCATATCACCATGGAAACGTTTAAGGCATTAAATTATCTCTCATTACAAATTAAAACCGCATCGTGTAAAACACAGAGGGTTTTGATAATCGTGTTAGTAAAATAAATAATAGATAATAATCAGCGGACGGGTGGCCTTGCGAGGTCATTATCGCATGAAAGTTGAGATAAGGTGTTATCACGACATCGAGGTTTTGAGACTGATCTGTCTGTTATAGCTGAAATTTTCAAGTATCTATTGCTACTGGTAGGATGATAGATATCGAGATAGACTCGGTAGTGAGATGACGGCAGGAGTTGTCATTGATATCTAATGTTCTTAGTGTTACGGCTTGGGTCCCGTGACCCCTAATCCAAAATGCGTAAGAAGATAATGTAGTTTTCCATCTGTGTAAACATTAGTAGAAATCGAATTAGTGCTTCTAGAAATTACCTTACAAACATATAAATTGACAGACAATTTTGTGTCTTCAACCACCATCAACCCGCCTCGGCTGGCACGGGTGCAAAGTATATTCATACACAAACCTTCCTCATTTATGGCTCTTTCTATTAGTGCAAACTACATCCAAATTGGCTGCGTGGTTTAGAAGTTGTAAGCGGAAAAACGGATACAAGCAGACTACCTTTGTTTCATACTATTTTGAGATTGGAGAAAACGGAAATATAGAGTTAAAAAAAAAACTGATTATGTCAGTGCATTATAAACTTTATTTGTTCAACCATGCACCACTGCTCCAGTTTAATATTTACGTTCAGTTATTATGTTAACCTTTTTTTGCTCTTCGTCTGAATATATTCATTTATTCAACCTACTCTTCTTATCAAAGAAACGATTATCTTATCACTTACCTAACAGAAAGTTGTATGAAAAGTACGTGTTCATTATACTTTGTAAATAGTAAACATTAGATAATTTGGCACAATTCGGAGAAATATAGCGTGAAAGAAAAAAACTAATATAGTTTTATTGAGAGTACAAGCGGAAGAGTGATAAACCGTTTAATACTACGATATCGAACTGGGCTATTCTATCAGTTTTCCAGATTTATGATTTAGGTTTCGAGTTCAGTTCCCGGTTCAAGCGGAAATGTGAACTTCCCGCGTTCGGGCTTTTTGATCTAAAGATGTAAAGACTGCCAAAATATAAATTAGCCAGTTTGAAAAACTGATAACTATAAAATTTTCTTTCTCGGAACTACTTCACCCTATTATTGTTTCAATTCTAAAAGAAAGGAAACGGAAGACACATTGGCCTAATAAAATAAAGTAGGTAACCACACAAAAATGAGTTCTCGTAAATTACATTTACACGCGAAAAGGCGAAGGAAATCTCCACAAATCATGCAACGGTTGAGGAAACTATAATTATTTATTTTCCTAATACTAAAAAACTTTTCTTCCGCAGAAGGAAACGCTAGAAAGAAAACAAACACAAAGTAAACTTGTTTAGACAAAGCACTAATGATTCACGTAGGTAAAAGAAGTTATGCCTAATCAGCAAAGCAAACAGAGAGTCGCAGTTGCGGTGCGAACTCCGAACAGCTAGTCAGCTCCTGATGTACCCGAGCCTGCGGACCGTGTACAAATGTTCCACTTAGCCAGTTGACTTGCAACCTTACACCGCACTTGATGACTGAATCAACAGAAGATTTCTAAAAATACATCCTCCTGCTGAGGTTTTGTTGTTTATTTTTACTTCTGTTTAAATAATGCAAGCTGTCATGTCACCCATAGATTCAGTACAAAGAGATTTTTAGACCTGTGGCAGTCTAGAAAGATTGGTGTGGTTTTCGACTCAAGTACGGAATGACAGTAACAGTTTTAAACAGGTTTTAAAGTAATATCTAAAATGGAGTTGATCGAGATTCATAAGAATAATACAGAATAAGAGTATCATTCAAAGTCTACGAAAATTCATTTATTTAACTCTTAGACCATTAAAAGCAACTTTTGAATGTTAAAACTTACTGTATTTTTTTTTAAATAATAATATAGGGACTCTAGTTGTCCATTCGCAGAAGAAGATGCTTATGGACATGGTGAAGAATTGACAAGAAATTCCATAGTTAGCCTACGCTTTTAATATTTTTTTGCGATCATGCGACATAATTTCAATATTTTCAACTCCCTTCAAAGTTAAGGCATGGCTTTAGTGTTTTGTATCTTCTAGTTGAACGTACTTAATTTTAAATAGTTCGTCCGCGATTTAGTTCTAGAGACTACACGTTAGTTACATTTGAAATCAGCAACGAAGAGGTTATCGTGAAACCAAGCAGGGTTATGTTTCATTCACAACTTACATTCATATTTCTGATAACATTTCCTGAATCACATCTCGTGGCGTTACAAAGGTACGGTTTACATGTGACTTTACACTCTAATCAGTCTATCTATTCTTGAAAGGTACAAATCAAAGGTTATATTATGATAACTTCATCATGAATTAATCAGCCTGTAGACTCCCATTGCTAAACACCCATGGTTTACCCATTTCCTGAATGATTTAACCTTTTGAACGCCATTGTCACGTATACATGACAAGCAAGCGCGTGCCCTGTACGCCAAACGTCACAAATATGTGACAAAAAGTACGGTGAATTTGTGGCTTGGCGTCGGGGGCACGCCGATGCGTTTATGCTCTGGCGGTCAAAAGGTTGAACTCTAATCACGTCTTTTGAAAGCGTCTTTCGGGGAACAGATCTTTATTACAAATTCCGCAGTGGCTTATGCGTTCGCGAATCGTAAACGTTATCATCAAGTTTATTGACCAGCGTGTTTACACTGATGTGCAGGGGTCGTAAACAATTTACTGGTTTTGACGGTAGGTGTGAACGTTTAACGTGACCACCGGAACGGTTCCAAGAATAGTGATATCATTTATCATTTAACAGGGAACGTACCAGAACCTGTTGAATCTCTATTTCATGTAGCGATATTAATAAAATGCTCTCGATGAAAAGAAGCAACGAAATTCTGGAATGTGTGCATGAAATCCGACGCGATGAATTGGCACGACTTTTAACCAGCAAAAACAAAAGTGTGTTACTATGCACGTTGCACGTCTAGCCGTTACTAAGCGAAAATACCACGAAATTCTACACAAAGTTTCATAAAACAACTGTATTTAAACAATAAAATTGTAATTAATATAAGGAAAATTAGAGTTCCGTAGACCCATGCAATTGTGGTCTGTTTTTTGATAAAAGCGGGGTTATCTGGTCATATTGGGATAGAAAAACTCAATTACAATCTGTTTAGTTTTACAATTAGTTAACGTAATTGCCTGATAAGTTAAATAATTTATTTTGTATTTTATTTCGTGATGTACCTAAACTATCAAAATACGTTATTAATCTCATGTAGGTATAGGCAGTGTCAAATGAATCACACTGTGTGTAAAGAAAACTTTAGTTCGACGTTATTTTGTAGAAAAATTAAGTGCCCAAACTTATCTGTCAGAATTTTATTTTATGCCTTAAAAATAAAAATATCAAAAGCTTGCATTCTACCGCTATCGAATCCAATGATAATGGCTGTAACAACAATTTTCGAGCATCTATTTGAATATTGTTTTCTTACAAGATATTAGCAAGTAACAAGTAAAAGATATAAATAATTTCGCCCGCCCACGCTCTTTCAAACGTGCCACAATCCCAAGTTCAGTCGTTGGTTTCACGATTTTCTCCCGACAATCAAGGACAGATTTATGTTTCCTTTTCACAGCCTACGCGTTACTAGATCGCGTTCTATGTTAATGGATGCACCTTATTCTGAAAATAAAAACAAACAATGTGGAATAAACATAGTGCATTTGAATTTTTAAACACCGTCGCATTCGCATCTCAGTCGCAAACTTTCATTTTACATACAATAAAAATTTAATTTCCGTACATTTTTGACAGCTTGCGACTGACATGCGAATGCGAACGTTGCTTTAAAATGAGTAGAATTGGTCCTTGTTGGGCTTTCAATAATTTATGTTGAGTTTAATCGTCTTTTGTTTATTGCAAGACGTTTCGTCAAATAAGTTTTTGAGGGAATCAGTTAATTTTCTAACCGTGTATTAATTTGTATAAAAGTAGCTAGGATTAAAAATATTTGTCCCTGTATTGCTTCAAGTATACCTAACATAAATCTATATATATACATTCTTCTGAGCATACTATATATGTATAAACAGATACAAAATTACCTTAAAAAGTTAAAAGTTTCAATTTGATTGCGAAATCCATTTAATGTGTCGATTAAACGAGCATTTTGAAGAAATAACGTGAAAATGTGGGTGTCCAATTTAACATTGATGGCTTCAGAAACGTTTAGGACGTGCAATTAACCTAATACCATATTAAAAGGTTGCCAAAATCGGACAAGGCCTATGTCAAAAGAAATTATATTAAAATAAAATGTATATACCGAAGGATCCATTTGTGTTACCATGAACCTATTGTGCCTAAAAACCACTGTTACTAAATCGATTCAAATAAACGCAATTACTTTTGTTTCTAATATACCTAATATTTATATTAGGTTTTTAATAAGTTAATTTTGATAAGGAAAATAGTAACAGGAAAACCAAAACGACACCAAATTCTAATAATTATAATAATAAATTATTTATTGAAAGCAACGATGACTCATATAGTGTTAGTAACAATAAATAAACCTAAAAGTATGATAGTGATACAATAAAATAATTACATAAACACACACAACAAATAAAATCCAATCCAATGAAATAATCTCATTTAAAATACCTTCAAGTTTTGATTCATTCGTATTAAATTATTGATTTTATACTTAATGCACACAAACGTATATAGGTGGACTTAATACCTTCGGCATTTTAGTAGATTGTAAAACAAAAAAGCTCTTACTTTATTGCTCTCTGGTTTAAAATAAAAGGCAAAATAAATATGTTTCATTGTCTATGAGTGGGCGAAAACACCACGCGATGCTGCTAAAGTTTCACGGAGTATACACCAGACAATGTAGTGTACGTGGGTACTTATTTGCCATACATTTGCATTTAAATTGAATGGAACTGGCTTTACTTAAAAATGGGATAATGGTATCAATTTTTTTTTTTTAAAAGACCCATTCACTTGGACAAGATAGGTACGTACAGGTGAATGGGTCTTTTTACCTATATCTATAAAGCCGGCAATGGATCCGTTTGGCTTTAAAGGCGGTCGTCATCGTGAACTGCTTATTAAGTAGACTAAGTTTAATACAAAAGAAAAATGGGTAATGCAGTATATATTGAGTGCAATAGAGACCTAACAAAGCCTACACGAAACAACGTTATAAATACTACAATTTTGTTGCTAATGTCGTAATCAATTTTACACATAATCCATTTATTTTCCGCCTTCACATCGGACAGCGGTATAAATCATGAATGTTCACCTGTTGTACTATGTATTACATTTACGACGCTTGTGAATGGGACAAACAAAGTAGTGCTGTCCGGTGTCGAAACGATGCTTCAGTTTCCTAACATTCACTAGCGCCACCGTGGGACTTAGTCGATGTCGAAGAATAGATAATTCAAAGCGGTCAAAGCTTTAGTTAAAGTTATTTCTCGTTGGACGTTTAGAATAGAGCAGTTTTATTGTTAGCTTGCTAAATAAATAAACGTTTAGTTTCCATGTTCGGAGCTCGTGTGTTGTGATCTTCAAGGTTAAGCAACGCTTGCCGAGGTTGGTCTGTGGATGGGTGACCATCTTTACATACCGAGACTCCTCCGTGCCTCGGAAAGCACGTGAAGCCGTGGTCCCGCCTGTCGTTTGTAGATCTTTGGCAGTCGTTACGGATAGTCAGAAGCCAGATAATCTGACACCAGTCTTGTCCAGGAGTACCGTGTTACCCAGTTAATGGGTTGTGGAGGTCTGGTAGGCAGCCGCTCCATGTAAAATACTGGTATTAAGCTGAATCCGGTTTGACTGGAAGCCGACCCCAATATAGTTGGGAAAAGGCTAGACAGATTAGTTTCCATGTTATATTTTTATTAAATAAGGAGTTAATATGGTGTGTTGGATTCTGATAAAGTCATACGTAAAATGATGTGGGAAAACCCGAAATGAAATTCTTCCGACAAACTATACTGATAACCAGCCAGTTTAACAATAATATAATAACAATATTGTTATAAACCGAAGATTAAGTATATCGGAATTAGGTACTTTATAAGTTATATGAAATGGGAATCATTTGTTGTTAGGAACGGTTTTTGTAAGTTCATTCAACCGAAATGCAGACAGTTTTTCAGCACCTGTCAAAGTTTTGAAAACGGATTCACGACGAGGACAATACCGATCGTGAATCCTTTATTATAAAGATCTTTTCTTTCTTTGTAGACTAATTTTAAAACGTTTTAGAAACAACAAAAATAAAAAGAAATAGGTACACAAATAACCATAGAAATTGAAGCCTGAAAAAGAACAAGGAAACTCGTGAGCTTTTCCTGCTTTGTGTTATCGACAAAGGAACTAAAGTGTAACGGTTGGACATCACTAGTGGTCGACCTTTCCGTCGGCAGGCAAGCGTGTGACAGGACGAGTTGCAAGGCAACGATCTCTGCCACATGCAAATCTTATGCGGCTGACAATCTAATTAGCACCTTTATCGCGTGCTCGCCGTCCGCCACTCGCGTCATAATCATTTACCACTTTACAAAAAGAAAAATTAAACATTTATAACGATACACGACAGCCCTTCATATTTAATTACCTACTTGGGAAATATTACACGAAACCTTTCGACGGCTATTGTCACATTGCCTACACAGTTAGTTAATAAACACCTGGACAATCTTTTACGTAACAGAAATATTTAACACCTTATAAATACCGTGTAATACGTCTAAGTTGAAAGCGATTTATTTACAATGTTGTACATATATTATTAAACACTGGTTTATGTAAAACGCGTCGTTGAAGTACGATTCTCACACAGTCCTCGTACGACAACGGTACGACCGACATAATTTTGCTGGCCTATTAACATTCTTTCTATTAAAACCGGTATTTAGGAATAGGTATCTAAATACCGCGTTTCCAAGTATGTCCGTAGATAGAATCACAACTCAATCTGACACTAGACCCTCTAAGCACGTGGTACAACACTAGCGGGGCTAGGGCTGCCAGACAATAGGCCGAACATGATTTGCCTGCTAAATTAAAAGTGTCTGACTGCTTTCAATAAATAAGCACATCCATACATTTTGAAGCTTTGTAGAATCTTTTGTTCGGTTTAAAAATAAAAGCCATGTACAATAAGCCCTAACTGCTTCGCCCGGATTTTCAGATTCAGATCTCTTACACCAAGCGCTAATTCAAACACACAATGTTTGCGCTAGACATAATTTATTTCACTGTTATTTTACATTAGCTTAGAAAGGAATTCAAACATAAATAACGAAAATATTAATTTGCAGCGATCAACTGTCACATAAATTAGGGTTTGTGTAGTAGACTATTGATCTCTACAATACTCTGATATATTGCTTATTGCTCAATATTCCAAATAGCAGCTTTATAAAATTAATTAAAGCATTCAACTCTGAAATTCTATTATCTGCTCCATTATTATTCAAAGGTACGATATGTAGGTACCGCACCCTTGCCTTTAAATTCCTGCCACAAATTGCCGTGCGAATGCACATTTGGATGCAAACCGGTGATTTGTCTTCAAGAAAATTATCTTCTGAGAATAAAAAATCTTATCATATGCAATTTGTAACCCGAATAAAGTAGATTTCTATCGGTAAAGGTGAATACAATAGGACATTACACGATAGGTATTCCGATAAATCTCGGCCTACGCATTCGAAATGTGTTACATGAACGAACATGCGCTTGCGATCCTAAATCGTTGTTCTACGAAACTGACGGTTGTCAATATAAACGATGAGGGGCAATGTCATCAAACGCCCGCACGACTCGGGTTTCATTCATACGTCTAGATCATGTAAATATGAGTAAACATAATATTATGTATTTAGGCATTCACGTGTCGTTCAACTTAGCCAACGAAATCTACTATAAGTAGCGTCGACAAAAGCGAGAAGTGTGACTACCAAATCACCGCATTGCTACCATATTTCCGAAGTGAACTACTTTAGATTCCACATACCCATAAAGGGCAAATTTAATGAGATTTTTTACCCACATTAAAAGTTCAAACTTTACTGGTTTATCGTAATCACTGTCAGTCATATATGGATGTTGATTTTACGTTTCAACTTAATTATTGAGTAAAAAAGGTCACCATATAAAATTCGTCAAAATTCCATGACATAGCGCCTCCCAGCATCATGATGACAATGCAAGAATCTCAAGAAAAAAAGCAAATCATATCGATCTAAAAATAAACAGAAAACCATGATCTATTTTTATTCCAATTCCCATACTTCAGGCTTACTTTTACAAACAATGGTTTTTTATGAATAATTCATAGTGTCTCGCAGACAATGATAGTGTCAGTATTCACCTAGTGACGAACCTCCCCCTTAGCTCTGTTGACTCACAACCGTCACAATTCACACATCGAATGTAGTCCAACCACAGATCAAAGCTGAATTTTCTATTCAGAAAAACTGTTATACTCCTTTACATTTACAATAAAGAACCTACTTGTTGCTGACTTCTTTAGTTCGTTTTCTCCTTTCTTGTATTTATTATCGATTACCAATACAGATGGCCATTCAGAAAATGCAATTGCCAAGTTAATGTGGACTGTATCCAGTTTGAATGGACCTTTACTTTGAAGAATGGCCTCTTCGTCTGATTTCTTGACCTGGGCTATTGATACCAACTGACAAGAATGACAGATGAATGGTTGACGAACACTTTTTTTGCTCCAACATGGTCAATATTTTCTTGAAAAGACAGCTGTCTCCCACGACTATTTGTTTATTTAATTCACACATTCGAATGTTTCATAAAAAGTTGCGGTTGCCATTGATGGCGTAATATGTGGGCTAACGTTGCCACGTCTCTGTTTGAAATATGCACAAAACGTGATAAAATAATCAGACTTCACAGCTGTCACATTTCATATAAGTACAAATTCTAGTATTTGTTTAGTGGCGTGTGTAGCACTTTGTAACGATACAATTAGGTACTTAGAATTTAAATTTACAAAATATCTAAACGTTAACATGAGTAGAGATTTCAATTAAGCTCAAGCTTTAAAATATTTATATGAAATGAAGTCCATAAGAAGGAGCTTACAGAGCTCGAAAGTAAACATTACGTACGTACGTATGATACAAGATTAATCTGTTGAACAGGATTTGTCAGGATAGGCCAGTTTACAGAGCTGAGCCGAAGTTCAATAGTCATCTGTGACGTAGCGCGTACGTAGTAGATTTACTTTAAGATAAGATTATATATAAAAGTATACGTAGGAAGGTAAATTATATCACCAACCTAATAATCAACGCGTAACTGTTGAGCGATTGAAATAATTATGTCTCCTTTATATTTGGCAGCCTTTCAGATAATTTCGTGTCTAAATCCCTCAATGATTTAAATCTATTTCGAAAGCAGATCATAAATTAATGAATTCTATTTAAAATCCTAGACTGAAATAGGGCCAATGAACTGAATGGGGAAAACGGAAAAAATAGGTCGATCATATCTACTAGACATAAACCTACAATCAATCAAATGCAGCCATTAAACCCATAGGCCTCCACCATATACCTACGTCTGTATCAGAGCTGTTTAAAACCACTTGCTCTCAAGTGGTTACGGATCATTAAAAAGAACGAGTGCTCATGAAATCTGGATCGGACAGTCGCCATTTGTCGGCCGTCTTTACTAATGGCACCTGTCAGAATGACGCCGGGCCTCGGAGACAATAGGCGACAGAAAAAAAATAGTGGCATCGCCCGTCTATACGACATTCTACAGATTCCCTTGAAGAATTTCCGGGTCGTTTTGTTCTACAATTATATTTGTACGTTTTTACCGCCCCTTATTCGCTTGGGTTTTTAAGGATGATTAATCTACTCGGGAAAAACCGTGAGTGCTCTATTGGATATCATTGATTAATTATGTTCTTGCATTTAAATATTGATCAAAACAAATCAATCTACAATAACAGACTTCTTTATTCGTAGACTGCTTAAACGATGTTAGGGTTTCCCACACTAAGATCATACCTACTAAAGATCGTATCAATCAAACTCTAGGTTGACAGACAGCGTGTAGGCTGTTGCTACGCCTAATGGATTGATTGAACTATCAATTCTGTTTACATCTGACCTCTGCATCAATTAAGCTTGTTATGTATATCTTAACCGTCTTCAAAAAAGGAAGCTTTTCATCATTCAATGTCATATTCATTAACTGCTGTTGGTATTACAATTAAAATGTTGTAGTAATCAATTAGGCAAATGTCAGCTCATATTTTTAGATTTTTAATTTGTTCTAGCAATTGGTTGGTAAATCATAGAGCTTCTTTATATTGATTTTGAAGGATATGTCTTTAACTTTTACAAAGTATTCCTATTCCACATACCTCTAGATATTTTCGAACGATCTCGGCCGCGCATAACCGGAGCTACCGGTCCGCACAATGGCTGCAGACAAAGCGCGAGTGCGCGAGACGATGACGGATGCCCCCAGCGCATGCGCCAGCACTTGCGCATTGTTAAACCTCCTTCACATCACAGAACTAAACACTCCATGGAGTACACTTAATTCTGTTCCAATATTGACAATAAATACCTTAGATAACTCCAGCAATAAATTACGCATAATATTATCGAGCTCCACGTGTCTTTTAATCAACAAATTATAAATACAGTTTATCTAGTCTTTAAATGCAAACGTTTTACAACATCCGATGTGGAATCGTTAATAGGTTACACGTTGAATTTAATTTATAAGCTTATAAATAATAATTTAAAACATTACATTAGAATCTAAATTGTTAAACTTGCTAAATGAAGACGTCGCTCTTATCACGTACACAAATGACAAAAAAAACGTAAGTAAAGTTAACAAATTATAATAGTTTTTAAAATAGCACAGTTTTGATAAGGGACTTAAAACTTCAACTCACGTTATATGTTTTTCATTAATCATTTTTGCAAAGAAACATTTTATTTTAACATGGAAAATTGTGCAATGCAGTTTTGTTTCATGATCTACAAAATGTTTGGGTCTAAAAGTCTAAAATTGCTACTAACGAAAACATAGAACTTTTCAATTGAACAGCCTGTAAATTAAGTTTCTTAACATAGGTGGCGAGCTCCTACAATTAATATTTTAATTTAATTATTCATATCTTGAATCTTGACGCAGAAGCAGTAGTTATACAGGAAGTGATACTGCTCTACGCAAAGGTTGATTTTTATTGAAAGTATTTTAATATGGCACTTGTTTTCAAAAAGAAAAAGAGTACACGTTCCTCCGAATCCTATCTCTGTCCTTCGTTGGCGGGTGTTGGCGCCAGCGACCTGTCCGTCAGTCCGTCCCTACCACTTTTTGTTACCCGAGCCCATCACATTATCTATATTAAGCATAATATTACAAGCTGTAATTTAAATTCACTTATTCGTTGCTTAGTCGGAATTACGGGCAGTAATTCTACGTGATCGAATCCTAACCGGCGGTTGCTTTGAGCATGATTGGAGCTTCAAGCCTTTACAGCTTCAGTTTTGTTACTTACAACGGGGGCCTCTCAAGTCTCGACACTTGTTTCATCTTTTACTGATAATGTTAATCATACTTACACACAGATATGAATTATATAACTGTCCAAATGACAACTTGGCCTCAATAGAGACGTCTGCTAAGTCTCATATAAGGTGTTTGAGTAAGACAGTGGAAGAGATTGAGTCCAGGTCATACGTCATTATTAGCCTAGGCACGAATCGGGTCAGCACTAAGATTAGGTGTTGTACACACAGAGATATTATTATCTTTGCTGATAACAATGATACTACGTGATACCGCGAAATCAGAGAGTTGTAAAGATTAAGATGTTTATACTGCGTGCGGTGTCATTATTCTACACGGTATATTATGTTAAAATTGATGTAATTTATTGATAGGTACATATGCTGTAAAATGCAAGTAGAACGAACTTCAAAGAAAGTTCTATTTTCGCGATAAAATCTGCACATTATGCACTAAACATTCGATTTTATTAAGATTCGTGATAATGTATACAAAATGTGTGAAATTACTTTAAACATTAAACATGATAATATCCAGTGAACATAACACATTTCCTAGTAAAAATACCGGCAGTATTACTTTACCGTTTCATATATGTATCATGTTTATCATTAACCTATGAAAGTCAACCTTTACAGACCTTGCGGTTACCAAGCCGATTTCATTAACGACAGAATAAAACTTAAAATTGACACAGCTGTAATGGAGCACAGTGCGCGTTTGGTACAGGTGGCCCGTATTGGCACGCGGACCGTGGCATATGGATGTACTCACATGGTCTAATAAAATGTGGCACAAACGAGGTGTCACGCCATTTACGAAATGAAAAGGAAATTAAAATCGTATTACAATAATTTATCGATGATAATAAGTGGAACGTAAGATTTTCAACTTTATTTGCAAAATGTTGTTGCCACGGTCTTTTGTAGTATCATTACTGTAAACCGTAGTCACGTTCGCAATTGCCAGCATTATGTCGAGCCGTTAACTCTTTTGTCTTTATATGTAGCACTTTCATTCATTGTGTGGCGGTATCATTGTTTAAATGCCATAATCGTCAGGTGAAACTGCACTTACTCCTAAGATAAAGTGGGGTACCTCTTTGTTTCCATCGTATAGCGTTAATTACGGACGCATAAAGCGTCTCAGTAAACATTTTTAACAATCCGTCATGGCGCCTCGGCTCGCCTCCCGTACGTACGGAGGAGCAAATAAAAACAAAAGCTGTCGAGGAGCTGGCGCCTGCCTTATCGTGCCACGTGGGCCCGCGCCCTTTGATTCCTAAAATACATTCCTTCATAGAGAGGCACGTCTTGTCCCGGCTATTGTTTTGCTCTGTCCCTTACTCTTTTAGCATAGCAACTTAAACATTTCAAGACACTGTGGGAATCACTAAAGTTTACAACTTTCATGTTAAAATTATAACGACAATAATGTATGTGCATATTTGTGCGGAAGACTGCTTATTTATGGTTCAAAATTGTAAATAACTCTACAGACTGTCAATCATTCGTGTTTTGTCGCGATGCCGATGAAGAAAGCTCTGCCTTATAAAGAGAAACAGTCAGCTATTTGCCGTCCAACGTTTAATGGGGCCAGTTTTTTGGCATCGATAAAAATTATATCATGTCTCAATCTCACGCATCTGTTTCTTGTAACATATTATTATGTTAATATGTCCCATTGTCACATCATTAGCAATTTTACGTGTTCAGATTCACATATTTCTTGTTGTAAACGAGTATTTTTGTGAGAGAGTCGTCCCCTGACATAAACTATATTGTTTTAGTGAATGGATTTCATAAAAAGATTACTATATCTCTGGGACGTATTCCCAAATTGTGTGTACTCTTGAAGTGAGGAGATAATACGTAATTATGAATAATTATATAACCTACGAGCCGCTCTCAGATACAGATAGCGATCTATAGACAGCGGTCGTGTACCTACGCTGTACTCGTACCGCGCCAGAGACTCGTCGTACTCACAAGAACTGCCGCGACGCGAGAGACGCTACTAATTACTTTTACGTAGCTATCTATTTAATTTTAATATTTTCGTAATTATCTGCAATATCTTTAAAGTAGTTTACTTTGGCACAGTTATGGTAAGTGGCAGTTGTAGTTTTACCGGTGTACATAGATCTTCACTAACTAGTCAACGTTGTGTAAATACGTATTTAAATGTCAACTCTTCTTTTTAGTAATCTTAATTATTTTTAGAACTTATAGCTTTTTCAATATTGTGACATTTAAGTTGGCCAGTGACCTTTAATATTATGTCTCATTCATTAACCAATATCATCTATAAAAAATCTATTGACGAATTTAAAGTAGGTGTGAGTACAATTTAAAGGTTTGAGTCGTGATCTGATTATGAATATTTTTTGTTGCAGGTAGTGTATGATGACAAACCAGCTCAGAAGACGGATGATGAGCACATTATCAATATCTAACTACAAGCACAAAGCTTCGTAAATGTTACGCAGAAATATTAAAGGACAATCCTTTTGTCGGTAGTAGTGTGGTGAAATAAAAAGTGAAATTTTAAGACTAATATTTTTAAACGTGGACTAAAAAATGCGTGTAACTGAGTGTTGGGTGCTGAGAAAGATGGATGTGCGGTGTTCGTTGTTCAAACTGTTGTTGTTTCAACTGTTGGTGGCGTGGTGTGCCGCCAAGCACGTCACGATAGACCTCACGGGGGACGCGGCCACCGGAGACGTGGATCAGGATGTTCAGGATAGCATAAGGAACCTATTACATACTGGTGAGTACTTTGACGATGTTACAATACTAACCCTGGTTTCTGGAAAACAAGAAAATTTGTCGCTTCGCAAATTATATGCAAGTCAAGTAATGCCATTATTAGCTGTTGAAAACTCAACTAATCACAGCTAGAGACAATTTGTCACAATAATTTTGTGATCGCTTTCGTTCGGGAAACTGGGCCTTACCTACGTACTAAAAAATAGCTACACTATTCGAGCCCCAAAAAGTTGTAAAACGTATCCGTAACACCTTCTTGTCCAAATTTTTTATGTCAATACTGAAGAACCTAAAACACTGTTGAAGACTTAAAATAGATAGGTTATAGAAGTTTAAAAAGTATTGAAATGTATAGAGCTGGCTCAAAAATAATAATTTAAAGGCAGTTTTTCCCATGTTCAGGAATACGGACCAATTTATTATCTTATTAATTTTTCCTCTTGCAATAAATGTGATACGTCAACCAATGACACACTTTTAACGTTTCTCTAGGCCTTATTCAGCATAGAAAATGTATCTATGAAACTAGTTGTTTATTAATAAAAATAGCTTATTCATCTAAAAAAAATCGGCTTAGACAAGAATGAATAAACTAGGCATTTAGGTCATATCAAGTGATTATCTAGTAGCCATTGTTAGCTCGGGTGATTTATTTTATTTAAATTGTAGAAGAATTTATTCACGTTTTGAATCATACGAATATTTATAGGAACAAGTTTATTTACATCTGTTTATTGTTCGGGGTAAATTAAGATTTTTGGCTGTGGGTTTTACCTATATACCTATACTTTTATACTTTATTGAGGAAGGAAGATAAGTAAAGGCTAAGGTTACCTTTCCTCAATCAAATATATACGTAAGTAGGTACACATGGGTTTACCTAATTGGAAAAAAAAAGAAATACTCGACGTTCTTAAATACTGCCTTGGGCTTAGGCGCCGGTCACTCACAGATAAAATATTTTCTATATATCCTGATTATTTATTAAATATATTTATTATAATCCGAGCTAAAGTATTGCATGTATTAAGTAAGCATTATTAGTTTCTCATTTGTTTTGTATGTGGTTTTGATTTATTTATTTCATTAAACATTAAATGTTTTCATCGTGTTATCTCTTCGAACATTTTGGAGCAGCATCTAGGTACGTTCCGTGCTTACTTCTTTTGACTACACCAAGCAAGAACCACTTAGCAGATTAGCCATTTTTTCATCGGATTTTTCAAAGCTTGTTGCAATTTCTCGGAAAGATTGGTAGGTCATCATTATCATCATCATATAAGCCGAAAGACGTCCACTGCTGGACATAGGCCTCCCCCAAGTGTCGCCCCAACAACCGGTCCTGTGCGACTCGCATCCATCGGCTACCCGCGACCCTCACCAGGTCATCGGCCCACCTTGGATTGGTAGGTAATAAAACATGAATGCATCAGCTGTATCCTCTAGAACACTTTTAAGATTACACAGAGCGAAATGGGTTAAGTATCGTAGGCGAAGCTCCGGCCATTTGTCTTATTTACACAGTAATTGCGATTTTTAAATGAGACCGTAATAACGCCTCTAAAATATTTTGTCTTGGCACCACTTCTTGTTTTGCTTAGGTGCTCTACAATCTTAATAAAAAGTGATTAAATGCTTACGAGTCGACAAACAATATGGTCTTTGTAAATTAGGTTGTTAAAAAATGCTATGATGTAAAAACACTATAGGTACGCAATTTAGCCTGCTAGCGTTCTCACCAAAAACATCGATTGAACATTTTGTTTCACAAATCCATAATGTAATAAAACATAATTTTACGATAACAAGCCCATTTATTTAACCACTATAATGCCCATTCAAAATATGTAAATCAAAAGCGATATAAAACATGTCATGGCGTTAGAGGTCAAAACTCAAATCTTCGTATAATCCGATCCCATCCGATTTACAATTAAAAGTGACGTGTGACATACGTCGTGACAAGGGTCTACCATATCCATCAGATAAAGTATCATATCTGTAGGTCGTCACGCTAATCTTGAGCCTTGTTTTGTAAATGTCACTAAGTTTGAAATACTGATAATTGGATTCAGAGCACGCGGACTGAGAGCATTTTAGGGTTAATCCTTATTGCCCTTTGCGCGTTCTTTGATTAATATATCGCGTGCAGACACCCTAATTTTACGAGGTTAGGTTTTATGCAGATGAACGAAATTATACCCACCTACAAGTAGATATTTACACGATTAAAAACAACAGTAGATATAATTTACATAACATTTTACAATATTTGTTTCCGAACATAAAACAGGTTCTCAATATTGTAAAATTATATTCGAAGTTATAGCACACAACAGACCACGTAACATAGACCAGTATCCACCAACATATAATTATTTTAATTACAAATTTCATCTACCGACTTACGACCACACCAGTAGTTATATAGTCATTCCGAACTTGTTATAAAATACTTGAATCTCGAAATTGAGTATCCATTTTTACGTCGTTACCTACCGCATAAAATCGGCTTATGAAAGACTGTAAAATAAACCCTAAATTATAATATATCACAGTATTGTGTTACTGAAACCAACCGACATTTTGCTGCACACTCACCGACGTGGTATATTTTTTTTTGTTTTTAACCCACAGCTTGTTAAGGTCAAGATTAAAAACACCTATTTCAATGTTTTCCTTTACCAACTTAGATAAATGGATAGAAGCAGCTATTTAAATTCTGAAATTCATCAAATAAACTTCTTACGATGCTATTGGTAAAATCATACGATGTTTGGCCAATTTTTCTGTCTAGCTGTACAAAATAGTGAGGTAATTTCTGCGTATGCATTTGTCCGTTTAGACATGCTGGCTACATGAAGGTTCGCTTGTCGTACGTAATACAAATGAATAACACACCTGAAGAGAATTAATAAACGCTGTGCTTGTTGATAATTTTAAGCGCATCTCAAACCAATAATAAGTGGCCGATGGAACATGAATTAACCAAAGCACTAATGCAGTAAGAAGTTCTATTTGCAGACTTAAGAACACTTCAAAAATAGATCGCGGATAACGTAGAGTGAGTTGAACTGAAAGCTTCAAAATGAAGCTTAAACGTAATCAAACCAGTAACCGTAAAGCGGCAATCGGTGGCGGGATTTATAAAACAAAGCTTGAAGTGAGCGACACGGTCGTCGAACTTTCATTCTAAATTCGTTCCTGTGCCAATATGCTCACCTGAAATTGACATTTAATTGCGAACGGCAATTTTTAATTCTTTCCATAAATTACCTTGCTAATGTTAGATTATCATATCGTAAAAGTACCTACTTAATTATTGCCCAAATTTATCGCTGGAAAGTGCAAAGTATAACGATCCTGATTCGCTTATCTAATAAGCTCAATATTTGCTCGGGCAATCTTATCAGTGGTGCAGAAAAGGCGCGAATCTGTTGATCTTGGTGACGCGTGTCATGACGTAAAGCTGTCACTTGTCGGCCGAGGGTACGATCGTAAAGTGTCGCGGGTCTGTTCACCTGTTTTTTACAGAAAAGCGGGAGATGAAAACATTTTGTCGTTACTGTTTTTTAAAGACTTCTTAATATCTTACTTGCTTCTTCCAAATCTTTCATTGAACCATGATTTTCATCAAAACCTTTACAAAAATAGAGGCTAGTTTAGTCACAAAGTAAATAGTTACGCATCTTAGTTTCTACAGGAAACTATTATTAAGACGTTTGTTCTTGTCACATCACACATAATACCTTTGTTTGAACACTCTGATTATATACAATTAAGGGTGATGTAACACTATCGCCTCACAAAAATTAATTTGTTGCTCGGTGACTTTCAAATGGGCACGGTTTTACGCATTTGATTCGCTATTATAAAAATTAATGATAAAAACTAATGTCAATTATGGGTTACCTTGACCGAAGACCCGAAATATAATGACGACCAAACCAATATGGAACCAATTCTGAGACGCGAAGATTACCACTAGACTGGTTCCTATCCGGTATTCGAACTTGATGAATAATTAATTCTATTAGATTATATACTTATTATAACCACAGGGGGTACCTTCTCGTGTATAGATAAGGACGGTTCGATACAAATCCTTTACATGGTGAACAAATTAGTTTGTGGGGCCTCGTATGTGGCGCCCTACAGAGATAATGACTTTGCCTATCTAGGTTGCCTACGTTAATTGAATGATGTAGTATATGAGCATAAAATTAATTTACGTAATCAATCTATCGCAAGCGCAACTCATTCTGAACATATGTGCGTACATAGAAAAGTAGGTAATCACTTTTAAATATATTCCACACTGCTATGATTACACATTATTTTGTTCAAAGAATTGTCATGTCAGTTCATTAATTTCTGTAAATTCATCACGATTCATGAAGTTTTATCAAACGCTTGGAGCAAGAGATTTAAAAGTTAAAGGGCTATTAAGTCCAGCCATTCATACCGTAGTGATGTAAGTACACTGTTGTCGCCCGGCAGGGGGCGGTACCTACGCACTGTAATTACCAGTAATTGCAGCCATGCATAACAACAGCGACGGTGAAATAGTCGCCCACGCCTCTCATTACAACACTTACATTATTGGTTTTAGATTCATATCATATCATAGATGTAGCCTACCTACTCGAAGACGTAGCTTACGGCTACTTTATGGAAACTTGGCCCATTAAATGTACACTTGATACGAAAATGACTATAATAAAAAGATTGGGTTTGATTACAATTCATTAATAAAATATCGTTTCAATAATTAAGAATGACTACTATTAATTTCTAAAACATTTTTAATAATAGTACATTCTTACATGCTGTATTTTAAAATTCGGATGTATTAATAAAATTCTGGTTTTCGCAAAAAACTCGCGCAATTAAAGATCGTCTGAGCAACAATTTTCAAGGCAAGTTCTAAGAAAATTATCGCTCTATTAATCCATTTATCTGGTCTGGGGGAGCACTTAAACCAGCTAAGGCTTGAACAATTGTAGTTTTTACCTTAATTAAATTCATTTATGTATGAGCCTCGGAAGACTAATATGGAGTGAGAAAAACACGAGTAGCGAGTAGAACCTGTGTGGCCTTAGCAGTCAGCGAGTGTCGAGTGACTAGCGCCGCCGCCGCTCCGGCGCTGACCACGCACACAGATTTCATATGAAATCGTTCATATGATGAGTGATAAGCTAGCAATTATGATTATCTATGAAAAATTGAACATATTACCGAGAACTTCGTTGTCTAGGAACGTGTCGTGCTGGCGCGCCTCGGGGTTATGTTACGGAACGGTAACGCCATGGATCATTGTGGGCCACATTCTGACTTCTATAGTGTGAATTGTATTATTATATTGGCTAAGGAATGTAGTATTAATTTACAAGTTTATTCTCTTTACGATTTGTGAGGCCTCGAGGAGACATCTTGTAAGTAGGTAAAATAAAGATGATTAAAACGAGAGTAACCGTCTCCCAAACTCATTACCATTACTCCTCTAATCTTAATTCGAGCTTAGCCCTAAGGCACGCCTAAATAAAAAACGAAATATTTAATGCATGAAATGTCATCATAATTTATTAGAGGAATGCTCTTGGTGTATAATTAAGGCGTTAATCGCTATGAGATATATAAATGTACGAGTGGCGCCTGGAGACGGCGCCATGTTAAGGGCCCAGGGACCACATTACTTCATAAATACAATGCTATTAAAGCCCTCCGTTCATTCTACGTGAGGAGTTGTTAACGTTCCATTGTTTTTTTGTTGTTGTTTTATTACAGCATCTTAAACTAGGTTGTTTTTTTTGGTCTTACTTACATAAACTTACGCTTTTTCCATGGGGGTGCGCAGAAATTAGATAGCCACCTAATCGATCCTTAATTGAATTACCTAATTTCTTTTAATTAGTTTTTGATGATTATTTTATTAATTAATATCTACAACTGATTTGACAACATTGTAGTTTAATTTGTCATTAATTTATTCAACACGAAAAATGTTCAAATGTCAAGTCTCATCCTGTTAATAAAGCATAATTAGAATTATTTTATAGGTTTAAAATGAGATTCGTTGAGCAAATTGCTCAAGCAGAAAAAAGACCGTGTGTAGAGTAAACGAAAAAAGAGTTATCTACATTGGAATACAGGACACTTTTTTCGTTCGATCGGGGCACGTACGAAGTTTATTTATTTACTACTGTCAGCAAAGCCGTTAGTATATTGTCTCTGTTTTGTTTATTTAATTTCCGTAGTTGCTGGAAAGCGCCTGCGCCGTCAGTATATCCTGCGCCGAAACAGCACGGCCGTCAATATTATTACTAAAATCTAGGTTATCGCCGTTAGTTTTCAGAATTGATGATGCTTTTCGTTGAATTTGACTTGAACGGTTAATATGTTAATTTACTGATGTAATCTTTCAAGAAATGCTATTCTGTAACAATCTCACCATGATAACTTAGGTGAAGAGAGCCTGAAGTGAGCTGTGAATCCCCAGCATCAATTGGAATGACAGCTCACTTCATGCTCACTTCACTTAAGTTTTCACGATGAGTTTTTTTTTTAATCTCGACCAGCAATCTATATCGATCGCAATCAAAGTAAGATTTCTTCTATCAAACAATCCGTTCCCAAACGACGTCTCTATATAGCTGCTACTGGTAAACAATTTTGTATACACATCACTGGTAAAACCCATACCTACTTACTACGTTGATTATCACAATAATTACACTTTTTATTTACGTGCTGCGTATAACCCTTTCATCGTTAACGCCAACAGTTACTCCAGCAGCTATTTCCATCCCGCTGCGTAAGATTTACAAACACAAACTATGCTGTAATGGCTTCAGTACGCACAGGGAGTATGTATGAAAGTATATTATCATACTTTTTCTGCTTAGAGTGTACTGTCTCGTCACACTTTTATTCTGCAAAAGTGTTGAGTAACTCTTCGACTAACGATAAAAACCAATAAGTATAAAAAAATTGTCCTTCGAGCCGGATATCAACAGTTAGGTACTGTCCGGCTCCAGGCCCAATTTTTTTTTGAAAAGATGTACTGGCAACTTCTTCTCTTAGTTTGCCATATCTTACTGTTTGGGCTCATATGTGATTGTTTTTCTTTGCAGGTATCTACTCCCATCAACACCTGGACGCGTCGAAGGTGCAAGTCGTGCACCCAGTGAAAGTGACACGGCATGGCGAGCTGGTCTCGCACGCCGTCGACCATGCGCATGCGCATGGCCATGCGCGCGCACGAAGGGATCTTCATTTTACGGAGCACTTGCAGCCTCACACCGTGCATTATAACCTTACTGTTGATGGCCGGGAGCTCAGGCTGGACCTGAGGTAAGGACTATCGATTTACTAGACTTTATAAGATTTACAAAGCATCTTCGTCAATATCAAACTTCGTCCCCTGCCTCGAAAGAAGCCCGTACTCGACAAGCTGCTGAAAATTGGTGAACATTCAGATTTCCTCATCCACCCAGTCACCCGCCCAAAGGGTGGGAAATAGAGATTGAATCGAGTAGACAGGTGTTAAAAAAGTTGTACTTAAAAGCTCTGGAAATATGTGCCTTTCAAAAGGCGTCCCTCCAGCCAAATTGTACTCGTAGTATAAACCATCTAATACCAACAACAGTGCGGATGAAAGGGCCAAATTATTATTCTCCAGTTTTAAGTACCTGATGAAACACACAGACTTGATGGACAGAATGATAATAAATCAGTACGAGTTAAGCGCCATGATTTATTTACAAGTTTCAGCTTTTGTATTATTTTCTTATGAACAAAGAAAAACAGTGATATACCTCGAAAGATTAACAAGCTGTCACTAATAAAAAACACTAAACTAACATGCAATGTTAAATATTATCATATTTTTGCAAAAATAATAAAAATGTACTGTATAAAGGAAACACACTGTGTGTATATGTCGTTAAACTCAAAGCAGACCAAACAGATGGCTAAAATCAACTTGTTTTTAACTTGTATAGTTACTTCTATTACTTAAATAGATAAGATTATGTCTGTGACAGTATCTGGAGTACACACAGATACAGTTGAAGTTCACGGGCATTGGGCAAGAGATATCAAAGAGTACATTGATCGTACAATGTCAACTGAACCCGCGGAATCACTCGTCTGAACGAAAATTATTTTGGTAATTGCCTCTTTTTTATGGATGGGAAATCATCTTATCTCATCTCCGTCCACTCTGGGGTTTTTTTTTTTAAATTATAATAAATTAATTCTCCAAAAATAATTACACGCATATTACAAAACTGAAAATTGACAATGTACAACTGTGTAATGGCTTAGAGTTTGTAATATACATAGTTTGGGACTTTTTGCATCCGAACTAGGCGGTAGCCTGTATCTCGGATTGCATTCGTGGGTGGAGCGGAAGGGAGTGTCAGATTCTCACTGACTAAAACCATTCGTGCTCCTCCTAATCCCTTTGCGCTTCAGGGCCTCGGTGACTCTTTCGAACAAATTCCACAACCCTGGCAGGCTCTGGCCCTAGCGGACCCCGTCTGCTGCCATGCTGACATCTCTTTGAGGCGCACGTAGAATACAACGCGCCGTCGACCCGGGCCTGGTTCTGGTCGGGCGGCGAGCCCCCAACGCTCGCCGACCGCAGGCCTGCGCCTACGGTGGGCGTCGGGAATCGCCATGCGACACCCGACGCCCAGGGCGTCTTCTTCTGTTGCGGTGGCTGGGGCATGAGGTTTGTCTCTCCCTCTCGCGGCCCGCCTCTTCCTTCACTAGCATTACTGCTCTGAACAAGGAGGTAATTGCTTCCCATGCCTCCTCGCTCCGGACCATGGATTGAAACAGAGCCGGACGCGAGAGGTCTCCGCCGCTGTGGTAATTGCCTTAGAATAGAAAGACCAAAAAAAGGTCTTAAAATAGATTTTCAAATTTGATGTGGTCTTTTCGTATGCTTCATATTGACAGTAATCAAAAAACAAATAGAAGCGTAATTTTGTTATTCTGATAGGGATCTTACTGTTAGACAGATGAATTTAACAAAAACATCCAAGGTCATTTTCAATTTGTTCATAACAAAATAAGTGCAATGGTGCATCCAAATGGACAAAAGAGGGATTGATTAGCCGCTTTTTATAAGAATAAAGTTCAACAAGAGGAAAATAAAATTAATTATCATAGAAGTTTTTGTCTGTATTCTGCACATTTTCCTGTACTACAAAAACCAAATGTAACGTTTTTATTTCATGTAGAAGGTTACATGAGAACATGTTTCGGATTTTCGTATCTCGCTGCGATAACCCGGGCCATGTGAAATTCGGGCATCAGACGTATTACAATAGATAAGAGTGTAAGCGTGCGCCTGCGCCGCTCTCTGTTGCCGACTGGACTGACATAGTTTGTTTTTTGCCTATCGCGGATCGACCTTCTCAAATATTTGAACTCGGCTTTACTATCACTCTGGGCCACATCGACGTTTATCAGTTACAGAGCAAAACTACCACTAATCACACACTATCTCCCTTATCATTTACGTATTTCATTATGCTTTCATGTACAGGTAGGTTTAATTCTATCATCTAATTGTATTCTTGTTTCTTATTTTGTACGCCCACTTGTCTCAATGGCTGTAAAAAAAGTAAGTTGAAATAATCAATCAAGTTGAATTATAGCCATATGTAAGCCAGTATCGTTCATATTAGGAAGCAAAGCTTTATTGTTTGTATGACTATGAATTTTGATGAGCGTGAAAACTAGTCGGCATACTAGAAATTTAAACGTTTGCTGAAGTTCACTTTGTTAGCTTCTGTACCCGTGATCCCATAAATAAGGAAGTCGAAGGAGAGATTGTAATATAATTTCAAGAAATTGATCCTAGGTGTCCACAAACAAGCGAGCGCCCACAATCTACAGGACCGATCTGTCTTTGCGAAAGACTCTCTTAATTAGGACATGCCCAGACTTCTTAGCTTAGCAACATCGCCAGAATACAGTACCAGATTGGTTGTGACTTGTGGTCCTTCAGATCAAATAAAATTAAATGACGAAGATGTTTGGAAGCGTTTAAATCGTAGTAACGGCAGATTGAGTGCTGTGCAAAATCGCAAAATGTTTTGCAGTGCTGTAAAAATATATATCAATATCTTCGTCGTCTGGAATTATGTGATTTAATAAGTATTAACCTTGAGACTGTCTGAGCCCGTTTCTGAGGAGTATGCACATAAATCTTAGTAAATCTGCCTGTTGTTCGTCTGACGCAGTATTAATACTGTTGTCGCTACCGGCAACAGAATCACAAGTAGTTAAACAAATGGCTCTTTGTTTATTTAAGTTTTTATTTATTTAATCGCATTAAAAATCTACAGTTATAATAGGCCATTTTAAATATTTATTTGGCTTGTTTTTTGTATAACTGTCGTAACAGATTTTCTTGTCTTGCCCAGGCTTGAGATCTAATGTTTTAGATTGGCTACTATAAATAATTGTATCAGCTCCTAAACGTCTACCATCGTGCATCTGGATCGATGAATCACATTATGTTTTTTGGCACACATTTCTTTTTGCTTTATGCTTGTAACTGTTTTGACTTTTTTGACCTTTAACGCTTTTTGGCAAAACAACGATACAACGCATTTTTTTTTTTGCAAGGAACCGAAACAAATCTGTCAGAAAGGGTCTTTGATATAATCATATCTTCTGCTAAAAAGCCTAAACTTGTACCCCTCTGACCTTTCGTGTTCCTAAATCCATTGTTCGTAAAAAAGGACCAATAATCGAGTATGAAATTAGGTCCGAACGGCCGCAGTCGATCACGGGTGTTGGATACAAGATATTAATTTCGGACATGTAGTTGGCCCCGCGCCTAACTCACCGCACGCACTACTTACTGGAGCTCATAAATTTCGAAGGCTATTTCCGTACATTTTTACAGCAAAACTTGTATCCCAAACACTGACTAATGCTACACTCTAGCGAGAAAAAATATTTATTAAACTAGAATGCAGTGTCAAGTCGGAAATAGTAAAATGTTGTAACTTTGAACTAAGAAATCTGGAATTGTAGGTCTTTCTGTCACAGCATAAATCACAAGACAGTTTCTTATCTTAATTTAATTAGTTGTAATAGTTCAATTTATTGGCTTTGTCGGACAGACTATAAATCACACAACGTATAATGAAATACGCACCTATTATATTCCGGCCTTTCGCTCGCAGAAATCAACATATGACATTTTGTGTTCCTTGTTCAACAATCGTTTTTTCTAGACTGTTTTTGCTAACTGGTAGTAAATAATATAGCCATTAGAGGCAATGATAAATTGAGAGACAACCAAGCAGGTGGCGTGACTATTAAATTCATATACTTATATTTTAACTAAATAGACGCTTATGGTAGTAAAGATGTAAAAGACTGAGATTTCATCTCAGTTGATTACTTCTTAAGATAATGTTGCCGTAATAAATCAATAACTACTGTTAGTGTTACCAGCCGCAAAATAATGCTTAGTTTTCCTAATCGAGCTTAAAGCTTGTTTTATCTTAACTTAGATTTAATGAATTCCAAATCTGGAAGGCATAACAGCATTCCTGTGCCGAATAGTGTTAATAATTTATGAAACACTAGATAGTTAATGGAATTAAATTTGTTCGTGAACATGTTCTTAGATTATGTTCTTACTTCCCGGGGCATTGGCGGATCCAAAAGACCGAGATATCTTTGGTAGTCTACATCCTAACGAAGTTTTTGAGGATTTAACTAAAAGTATATAAGTGTTGCTACTTTGTTAAAACCTACCCTCAGCGGTCAACCCCACTAACGACAATCCTGGATCCGCAGCTGTCCCGGGGTATAGTTTACGATAATGGTTACATTACAGTGTAATGTTATCACTCACAACCGAAGATTTCGCAATACTTATTAAAATTGTGCAAAAAATTTGTTTACATGCCTATCTTATCGAATCAATCTAATCTTGTTAAAAAAACGCAAGTAGGAAATGAAATTATCCCTTATCCAGACATACATCATTGATTCAAATATCATTTAGTTTTTTTGCATTCATTATATTCATGATACGGAATCAGCATCAGTATATGACTATAATATATGTACTAGTTTGATTAATTGAGGTGGTCGCGCTGACGTAATACTCTATACCTGTAATGTCGCCATCGACTAACGCAATCCCAAACGTAGGCTATGCACACGGGATCAGATACATGAACCACTCATTATTTCTTTCGAAATAGATAAACCCTTGCTCACTTGCATCGACACCAAGATTATTATCATTTATTGCTAAACTATTACATCACAACCTCCGCCATCTTCAAGTTTGCAACATCAACCAAGAGATGCATATTGTTAAAATTGCCATAACCCGTAAAAGAAGACTGACAGCCCCTTTTCCTTTTGGCCATGTCAAGAAAATTGCACATAATTCAAGTTCTGTGTCCAATTAATTTATAGTTACCGATAAGGAGTAGATAATTACGCTCTTATAGCTATTAAAGTTGCGATTTCATAAGTGGCCTGACGCAGTGATTTATGGCCGAGCGAGGTAATGAGACAAATCTAATTACAAAGAGAGGCTTGTGCTTTAAATAGAACCAACCAGCAACTGATTGCCATAAAATAAGAATAAGGCTTGTATCGTTATCTCGTCATGTATGCAGAGGTTGATCAAAACTGCGCAGACGCATCGAGTCGCGTTTTCGCCGCGCAATAGTTTCGCGGAAGCGTGGCTATCACTCGCACTCGTGTGAACGCGACACTAGCTAGAAGCTGTTCGTGCACTTTTTGTACCTACGCACAGCGACTTGATTGCAGCCTACCTTTTTAAATAAGTTCACACTTTCTAAATAAATAATGAAACACTGCCAATAAATACCTAAGGAGGTTTCTTTTCGGTACCGTTCCATTGACAATAAAAAAATATACATGATCGAATCGATCAACAAAAAAATATACTTGATAATGCAGACAGTTGCCACCAAACTTGACAGACTGGGGTGCGGGCCGCGCGACCTCGTCGAATTTCTTCTTATTCAGGAACTGGGACGCTGGGCTCATACATTTTTAATGTGCTGGGGACAAAAACTCGACAGTTTGAAAGTTGCTGTATGGTCTTCGAAGTTCAATTCATACATATTTATGTGGCAATTATTGTAATACAATGAACGATGAATATTGCAAGAATTGCACAACGTGACCCTACGTAGCGGGACCGTGCACCGAATATAGTAATACCCAAATAAATGAAAAATGTGTTTAATGCAATCGACTGTTTAATGCAATCTGTCAATTATTTTATGTGAACACACGGTGGCTGCCGAGGATTCAGCTATGGGATGTCGTTTACAATGACTGGAATTATTCAGAAACAACTACCAAAATTTCGAAAAGATTAACCTTCAGTGTTATTTCATCGGTACCATAATTCCTAAAACAGCTAAGGATGCCTTACTGAAAACTGCAAACATTACCGTTACCACATGAAATGACTCTGTTACTCTTGAACTGGATAATTATATGAGTAAGGCCAAGGTTGAACATTGTTTATGTATACAGCGATCAAACGCCTGAACTCTTTTTGTATACATAATGTAATACGGACAGTTAACACATATATAGTCCTATGTGAAACAGATTTCGAACATGACTCAGCGTTAAGAAAATTTTGGAACTGGTGTATACCTACTAAAACTCAAAGAGAGTCTACCATTTTGATGTTGGAACGATATTGGAAATGGAGCTATTATGCAAAATTCAAACAAAAGTGTTCGGCGCAATTGATTGAAGAATGCGAGCTCAAATATGCATATAATCAAACTATCAAATACAAATAGACCTCCCGTGGAGTGACAATAATCCAATATTCTGCATTATCTTACCTATAATATCTTTTGTCAGATTTACATTCCCTATAAACTCCTAGGATTTCGTAATGACTATAAATGTGCAATATAAACGATATACACTTTGGTCCTTTCACCCTACTAAAATAGTAATAGTTGTCGTAATTTCTAATTTATATGCAGTCCATTAGGTTTATCGAATTATAAGATTTTATAGCTGCGAATTAAGATTGCGAACAGCGAATGCTATTTGCCAAACACTTAACGAGTGATAATCGCTGATAATTTAGTTGGGCCGTTATTGTCGAGAGAACACAGCTAAGGGTACAAGAGGAAAAATGCCCGAGTAATTCGACCACGTACAAATAAATGCCTTATTGGAACATTTTATGGCTTAGTAGAAACTTGTACCAGTTGCGAAGGTTATTTCGAAAATTGCGCCCGTTATCGCCTCCGATCTGCGGTTAATATTTTTATCGTGTAAAATTGGACAAGTGATCGCTCCAAAGCGGTCTAATGATTGTTGTAAATTTCACCGGTGTTGGTAAATTGAGGGCATCGATAATAAATTTTCGCATTTGTAACATCGACACGGCGCGAGATCGGACAGGTTCTTCGTGCCAAGTCGTTAGGTTCAAATGATTTGCATAACAATTTGTAGGTATTTGTGTAATTGCTACGAGATTAAAGCTTTTATAGTGTTCCTTATTTGGAATATCTTTATGATTTATTTGATGTTTGAATGTGTTTATTGAGATTGGATAGTTTTGCCATAATTAATTTATATGTTATTGATATGATTTTAATCCTGCCTTCATTCGTCTAAATGGTAATTTTAACTACTTGAATACACATAAGCCTCCTACACCAGGTGCCGCCTATATCTGCGTAGGAGGTTTCTATTTCGAGAGTTTAAATGAAGTAACAAAATGAGTCGCAGGCCGTAGATATTATTATAGTTTCTCGTATAGGTTAACGCATTGCAAGTTCAAGTGCAAGAAACTCGTAAGGGGTAATAAAATAAAGGTTTCGCACGGCAGGGCGCCGAAACCACAGGGCTCTGAGAGATTTATATCTACACACGCTGTATATATCACCGTGCGATACCCGATACGATGCGAAAGCAACAGCAGAGTCAAAACAATACGCTTTTAGTTTTGTTATTTTATTTTGTCGCTAAGGGAGCGTCCGCGTCGTCGGTATATTTCTCACTTACACTCAGGAAACACTGAGGTATTACAAAATCTAACGCCTACTGCGTTTGCCTTTAATTTTGTAATGCTTTCGCGTTGACATTATACGAATGACCTATGACACCTGTGAATGTTAAACATCTTGAAATTACACCTTCGTATTGCAGCGTTTTAAAGGACGTATTTATCTTGTTCGTTTACAAATAAGCGACGAAAATGTCCGTCTGTTTTCTGAGAAAGTCTATACCTACACTTTCTTCTAAAAACGCTCGTAAAAGTTGGCTTCGTGTATCGTGTATCGTGTAGATAGTTAGGTACAAAGTAACGAGATACTCAATCCCCTGGGTGTGTAGGTATCAATAGGTAGGTGAAAGTTAATTGATAGAAAATAACATTTTTTTTCAGCGATTGATCTGGGGTAAAATTAACTGCTACACAATAAGCATTAGTAAGGGCATTAGAATAGAATAGAATACTCTTTATTATGTACATCATATAAGTTACAGAAAATATAGACGAGGAAAACATTACATAGGGTGACACGATGGGCGGCCTTATCACTGAAAGCGATCTTTTCAAGGCAACCTTTGGATGGATTTTAGAGAGATTAAGAAATACAGTATTCCCTGCAAAGAAGTACATCCCTTAGGGGCCCTATCTACAGCCACGGAAAACTGTAGGTGGCCTATTCTCCAGTCGGCATCCGCACAGCACTATCAACTTTAGGTGGTATAATGATAGTATTTCAGAGATATTTGCATGTTAATCGCGGCTATTAGGCCTCTATGGCGCGTTTATCTCGTGAGGTCTCGCTTCGGCGCCTGTGTTGCCACATATAAGGATACACGTATACTTCACAAACAGGTCGAATCAGCATAAACCAGCTTTTAAATGTTACGTAAATTACCCATTTAGCGCCATTTTTCTAGACATTTGATAAAACATAGATATTAAATTAATTTGATTATATTTATGTTTCCTTTTTGTGAATGAAATACCTATTGTGAATCGAAATAGCGGCTTACAATAGATAGTGATGGAAAATATAAGGCTCTATTCGAACAAAAGCGATCGTGTCAGCAACTTGTAAACACTTGTATGGCTGATTAATTTGTATGCAAACAAGTAGCATCGCACGATAAGACTTGTGAAGGTACATACATTATCGTTAATTGAGGACGTGAATTAATGAACAAGTTGCTACCTCTCTAACACAAAACAAATTGACTGTCTATATAACGATATGAACCCAAATATTTGGACGCTATCAGTCTGTATCGGACTAAACGATGTTGGCATGCAAATCGAGCATTGTAGTCAATCCGTAAACTTTTCAACAACGTTACACCATAATGCACGCACTCCTTTACCGTTGGAAACAATCAATCGTCGACAAGCTAGTCACTACCAAGTGTATCTAGTTCCCGAGCATGCACAGACAGACGCACACACACATTTGTGTCAACACGTATCTGGGGCGACTGTGTTTACCTCTACTAATTGCCGTAATGAGCCTTATCTGTGTGCTTAGTGCCGTACTCACCACTCGAACTGTTTGCTTCTGATCGACAGCCTGCGGCCCAAGGCTGATAGAGTCCACAACAACTAAGAACAACAGCACTTGTGTAGTTGTGTCGTATGTGTACTCAGCGGCGCCGAGTGGCCACGCGCGCGTGTGTCTTACCGAGTTTCATTGAAACTTACGTTAATTCAGCAATTATTATCAACCGTTACGTAATCTTCAGGTTGTTGACCGAAAACAACCAGCAATAAAATTTATACAACGACAATTACTGACTCATAAATTATTGTCACTTACCGTCAATAAAATAGGATATAAAGGTCGGTTAGTTACAAATACAGTGAGCAGCCGTATATCCTTTCCTTTTTCTGCGCTTAATATATCGTTACATTCCACAATTGCAGCATTCTGCCCGGTATCTAAGGCCGGTCCATACAGTCCGATAAATCTTGACCGTGTGCCAGTGCGAAATCTACTTTTTATGGTCGTCGCGGCCGTCGCCATAGTGGACAGATTCCTTGGACGATATGCGATTTAACCGCAGTTTGAATTTATAGCTATCGGCTGGAGTTTTTCAATGTTCGATTGTTAGTTGAGCGCGAAAATAAAACAAATCGTACGATCCACACGAAAATAACGATAGAACGGTGCTCTGCCGGAATGTTAATCACACTACTTAGTTCCATAAACAATCGAGAATCATCTGTTGTCTAAGTATAGTTTGCATGTACCTAATTTATTCTTGTTTTATTTGCGGAGTAGTCACATAGTTGTACGCGCGCGCAAGAATCCGAGGCTCGCGGCGCTGAGCAGAGAGCTGGTGGTAATCTGCCTGGACCTCGTCGAATAAGGCGCGCCTTCCGGCCGAGAATCCCAATTATGTCGTTATAATCCTACAAGGGTAATACATCAGTAAAATAAAACCGAGGAAACGTGCAAATATTTTTCTGTATTTGAATTATGCGAATTGCTGGAATTGTTGAGGTCCAATGAGTAGGTCTAATTAATGTTCCATTTAACATAACTTGACATCACGCCGATATTAGCTGCGGGATTCAGCAGTGATCTATGGAATGGAACCCACAGTGTACAGGTAGCTCTGTTTAAAATCCACGCCTATGTTTTTACTTTCTCCGTCCAACATACATGCCCTTTATAAGATTCTCGCCTTCCAAATACTGCCATATAAGTGACACCATCTAACAGAAACTCTTTGTTTCAGGCCATCAGTTACGTTCATAACGCCGGCGTTGGTGGTGGAGCGCCACAGTGTGGGCAGTCGCACGCGGGAGCGACCACACCCGGACTCCACGGCTTGCCACTACACCGGCTCCGTGAGAGGACAGCCCTTGTCCAGCGTCGCGCTGTCTGCTTGTGATGGACTTGTAAGTAACCCTGATTTAATTTGATTTAGTTTCAATACAAACCTTATTAGGTTTGACGAGTAGTAAAAGAAGACTGGATGCACCGTATCCAAATTGGAAAAGGACAAGAGAGGTTCGGCTATTTCGAAGCGGCGCTGAGCGAACGTCTGGAAGGATATGGAGAGGCCTTTGCTCACCAGCCTTGGAACATTATTGGGCTAACAAAAAAGGGCAGAAAAATGATGACATTCCACCTTTAGGTTAGGTTAGGCATCCTGACTGCTTTAAAGTAACAATTACTACCGATCAGCATACAGTCATTTATAAGATTACTTTTTAACACCAGTATCGGTTTATCTGCCGGTACCCTGATCCTTTTATAGAGGTTTGGAGCTTTAAATTGCCACCTAAATATACAAAGGGTATTGGCCCTTATCAGAACTGTCCCAAAATAAAACACAACCGCGATTAGCTGGAATCGAAAACACCCGGCATGTTAGCCGTAACTTTGAGATTGAAAAAGTGCTGCTTAAATGTTTAGCATTCATTTAGATGCAGTAAAATAAAACCAAAGTTAGCCAAATGATGCGCCAACTAGTCAAATGTCAAAACTTTTTATGTCTATGGCTAAATCGTTAATTTTATCGTCAGATATAAATAAACGGAATGTAAGATAAATCACAAAGTCCATGGCGCAGCAGCGTGAGTTTGTGCAATAAAATATATTCGACACAAAACCGATCAGTACCAGGAATTCACCAAATCAATCAGGCAAACAAATTAAATTATGTACGTACCTACGACCTATACGTAGTTTGGACCTACCTTGGCATGTGTGGACCGTCGTCTTGGTGTTTTCTTTGTGCAAGATTCGAACCTTTGATCCCGGCTTACATTGTAACATTTCTTTTTGCCATTGGTTCTAAACTGAGCTTCATCAAAGGGTTACAGACGTTACAGTACAATGCTTTGGAAACCGAAATTAGTTTGCAGTGACTTTCTTTGTCTATTGAATCGAGTTTTCAAGAGACACATAGGATCTGTCAGGGTTTGGGGTGTGTTCTCTCAAAGCGTTAAAGATTTGTGTTTTCGTGGACCATAGGATTCTATGGGTGAGAACCTGAAATGACTTTTGATTCTGATTTTATCTTCAAAGAGTAAGGAATTCTGGTTTGAGTTTACTTTGGAACTTTATAGTGTTGTCATTATTTTTGGAAATGTTTCTATCAGTTATAACTTCTTTTCTCTCTGTGAACTTACTTGTTATATATTTTTTTTATTCACATTTTTCGTCTAGTTTTTATATTAGTCACCCAAAAGCTAGTCTAATAGATACGGCGCCAATTTAATTGATACTGGGTATTAGGTATTGGGTTAGTAGGTAGGTAACATAAGAAGAAGCTATATAGTAAATGATAGCAAATTAATGTGAACAAATGAGTCGCCAGATGTGAGGGGTCATTCACCGATAAGTATTTTTGGTTTTCTCTTGATGAGATCCATTGTTTTCACTATTATTACGTAGTTTCTCGACAAGGACGTTATATGACAGCTCCTTCAAATGGTTAGACGTGTAACTAACAATGTAGTAATATTTAACGTTATTCAAAATCAGTTCAAAAATTCAATATAGCTAAACCAAACAATGGTTGAAATTCTAATTTGCATTGCAATTAATTTTCTTGAAATATTTTCGGTTTTTTGTGTCTACAAGACAAATTACTTTATAGACAGATGAATGGAATGGTAGGTATCAACTATATTTTTAATATATTCAATTTGTGTAAATATATCTTCTCTGATAAAGTAGATAGACTTATTTTGCAATAAAATAAATATCTATTTTAAATACTTTTTTCTGCTTTAGATTCCTAGAATGAGCTTTTAATTAATGTCATTAACATAATAGCATTTATACAGCACCTTCGTTTAACCCGAGTTACACATACATATTCTAGCATTTTTAGTAAAAAATTAGTAATAAAATGCTAACAAGGCCATTTTGACCATTAAAAATCTAGATTTCTTTGGAAGTTATTTATGTAAATAGAGTAAGGTACATAACCGCGTAAATTACCTTTTACGAAGATCAAGATTTCCATGGAAATCTTGTCACTTTTTTTGTTACTACGATTTGTATACATTTTACGAGTTTGCAGATTCGTTACTTTTCTGCTTAAAGATATTTTTTTATTAGAAAAATATTTTAAAACTAAGGTAAATTGATCATTGTGCTTCGATATTCGAACTTACAATTAATATAGACAATAAAATGTTATTACTTATTAAATGAAAATTTCTTCTTTAAAAACTTAATTCATAGGAAATCTTTTCTCAAGTTTATAATAGATAATGCTGTGGGAGGTACATTTACTTTCATATTTGACGATGAGCCTGATGAAAAGTGAAACTATGATTTAGTAGCGATGGCGGTCGGCCAGCGTCGGGTTTAGAAAACGAGTGTTTAGTTAATTGCTTTTCGGCGAGTACCCGTTTATTGACAAGTATATAGCATAAATTAGCTATAAAACATACTTTATTGATTGGCCCGTTTATGTCTTCATATGTTATACCAACACACTTATGCTAATCTTGGCAATTTCATCTAGCCTTGCATTGAACGTAAACCTTTGAATTTTAATGTCACTGAGTTCTAAAACTAATTGTGTTCTCTTAGTGTAGGGACTGGACTTTGAATAGACTTTATCCTGGACACCGGAATTTCATTTACACACCTTCTCCAATCACGATACTCATAAGGTCACAACACTTAGCTTTGGTACTTTACTTTTTAGGGATCCGAACATCCGTAAAATACGGAACCCTTATGGGATCACTCGGATGCCTGCCTGTCTGTCGGTGTATCTGTTTGTCTGTCACAGCCAATTTTCTCCGAATCTAACGGACCGATTCTGTTGAAATTTGGTGCACACATGAACTTTTGTTCCGTGTGACATATCAAATGAAAAGGCTTAATGTAAGGGTTTTCATTATATTTTAAAATTAGTAGTTTCTATTCAAGAAATATAATGAAAATTGACCATTCCCCCACATTATCTCCGAAACTACTAAGCCTAAAATTTTGAAAAAAAAACGCAATAATGGTTCTTTACCTATAGATTACAGGAAAACCTATATGAAGTCTATAAAAAATGAGATTCGTTCGGAACCCTTTGTACGCGAATACGACTCGCACTTGGCCAGTTTTTATATTGATATGCTGATCAAAAACAAAACGCGGTAGTAAGACAGAAGAAAAAAAATAGATAAATAAAGACGAAGCAATCTCATGAGCTCAAATGAATCATGATCTAATTTCCCCCAAATTCCTAAATAACCTAAATCTCTATTATGATTACAAATTCAACACACTTCAGATCAAAAAGAGGCCGATGACAAAGAAAGATCCAGGTGCAGAGCTCAATCGTTTTAGATAATCAAAAATATAACATCGTACATTAAAAATAGTCGGTTGATGACACCTAGTGCTAGTATTATTAGCTAGTAGGTCATCGACAGATGACTTGTTAAGATTTTGATGCCGCGGGGGACGGCCGCGTGGCGGACAGGTGGCCACATGCGTCATACGTCATAAGAACTAAACGGTTGACAAATAGACAGCGATTTGAATAAATATTAAAGCCCTAATGATACCTGCTTTGACGATTTATTGCTAATCGACTACATACTACCATCTACACAATGTTCAAGGTGGAGACGACGATACGACAATAAATCAAAACACTGCCAATACTAGTTCATACAAATATGTTCTTTTATCACAGATTTGATGTCACAACTGCAACACAGCATGGAATATTTCGTCAGAATTCACTATCCTTGACTTGTTTGAGTTTTTTTGACGTTTCATGCAATTGAAAAGTTTATTTTTAATTTCGGTGACAGGATTTATAATAGTTTCAAAATATTCCTATGATTCAGTATTGCCAGTGTTTTCATTTAAAGTCGTATCGATGTCTCCACATTATATACCTTTACAAATAAATACAATTGAAGTCTCTGTTTTAAAACTAAATTGCGAATTGGACTGATTTTGACAGGACTGTCACTGGAAGGTTTTAGGTCTTTATATGGAGTAACGTAGGCAATTTTTTTTTTAGAGTAATTAGGTATCCGTAAGGAATTAAAACCCATGAAAATAATTTTCACGCGGGCGAAGCCGCAAGCAAAAGCTAGTCGAACATAAAAATAATTTGCAGCTTAAAATATTAAAATCTGTTTATTCCATTCATAGCTTAAATGCTTTATGTATGACCCAACACCAAGCCTTGATTTGACTGGTGTTGCAAAAAATTTGCATAAATTAGACGAGTTAGTGAAAATTCAACTACCGAATGAAAGTGGGCGTCGAGTTTGGCGCGATCGTATTTATTTATGTGTTTTGACATTTTAATTAGTACTAATTAGTTTGATTGTAGACACATGTAGGTAGGTTTGGTAATGATTGATCAGGCAGAATGAGTGATAAAAGTACCTTGTAACAGACATTTTTGGGCTCCTCTTGCAAAATGATGATATCGATTATTCTTTTTTTTTCATTTCACTAGCTCGTGAATGTGCTACGAATATGAATATGCACGGCGTAGTCCGATTGTTTAATGCATTATTTTACAATTTTTGCAGCACAAGACGTGCGTTATTGAATTTTAACATTGATTAAGATTGTATGTAGGTTATGATTTTTTATATTCCTGTAATTAGGACAGCCAAAATTTATGCGTCTATTGTCACATTTACAATTTTTTAGTAGGTCCATAGTTTGATGTCGTCTATTAATCAATGTTACAATTAATCCAAATTAAATCGACATGTCGGCTTAATGTATAATTTTAGCCATTCTTTATAGTTCACGTGCTATGTAATAAAAAACTAATTGCTTGCTACGCACGTGGGTGGGTAATATAAATTTATTCTTCTTCGAAACAAACCTTTTTGTAAACGATCGAGTCGATAAGAAACATGAAATTATAGCTCCAAGTGTACGCGAACGAATTAAGATTGTATCACGTAAACTTTGCCGTGGAGAAATATGTGTGTTTGTAGATAGATGGCTATTAAATCTAAAAATATGACAAATGTTAGACAAAAAATATTTCTGCCTACACAAATATTAATTTTGCACCTGCCGCTGATTGAAATCCTCTAAGTTTAATTCCAGCGTCCAATAAATAAGCAACTATCTAAATCATCGGAATAAACTCATGTAGCTACACCACCATTGTGATTATCTGCTAGTTACCTCGCTTTATCTGATAGAAGTACACACATAATTATAATATTAATAGTCTGCGCTTATTTTTTACAACGACCAACAATAACTGAACAATTACGTCTTCATAATAAGTATCTAATAGAGTTGATTTTTCTTGTTTTACAACTTAATAGCCTCGCAACGGATGTGCTTCATTATATCCAAATAGTTACCAAACAGTTTTTATTTTTGTTCAACCTACACGGTGTTGTAAAAAATTCGCAGTCTTCCTGTAGTTGCTAGCTCAGTTAAACTGTCTACGTGGAGGCATTTAAAGTATTTTATAATATGAACAATCTTCTTAGTTATTTTCCCGATTGTAATCGGAACCTGAATTCAGACGAGGGTGTGGCAGTGAGTTGGGTTATGACATCACGACGATCGGTCACCTGGAATCATTTTCAACCACAATTTAGACGCACGACAATCATCTGAACTGTTTGTGGCTTCTTATTCAAATCAAACAAAGGCGTAAATCGGTTCGGAGCAACGGCGCCATGACGACGCTACTTTTCTGAAATAAAAATATTAAAATTAAGTTTTAGGTATGTATTGCACAACATTTATTCAAGAATAAAATATTATTACTCGCAGTTTTTTTAATAACTTACATACAATTAAATAATATAAATAATACTTGTAATAATATTTTTATTACCAATTTTTTGCTAAATTATTAAAAAGATGCTTATCATATATTAATTAATGTACATTTATGCAGGACACCTACACAATGACTTTCAGAACGCTTATTAATTAGCCCGAACACGTCCATAAAGTTCGATCGTTTTTAAATACCAAGTGTTCGACGCACGATTTCTATGCAAACTATTAGTAATAACACAAATGTTTAGATTTGTTCATCTCCTTTATTTAACGACTGTATAAAGATTTGTAGTTTACTCAAATCCCTGGTCAAGGTCTATAACCGATCTAGTACGAAAGATAAGCACTCAAAACACAAATCAAAGAGCTATCGTGATATTTATAGAGTTTCCTATCCGACGAACGCTATCGATGATAGATGCGGCTACCAGGGATTAGCTCGATACGATAATAACAACTTATCTATGTACACAGTATGTAGGTCCACAAAACAACATCAATCTTTAAAATCTTTAGGATGAATGAACCGTGACAGGTGAATGAATGCTCGAGTTAAAGGGGTGTCAAACACATGATATATTAAACTCGTTCATTAACAAGCTATCCTTTGTGTTTGTTAAAATACCGGTTAGAAATGCCTGGAACCGAAATTAATGTTCACTTCTTGTAAAATACGAAGTGTTCGAAGCATAACCATTTATTTGCAAGAGCAAAAGTTAAATTAATAAAGCGAGAATGCTAACATAATTACGATTCTGAAATGTGTTTTGCGGTTGGAATTAAGTGTGCAAAAAGAAGAAGACGCAACCCTATGACCCTACAACCTGCGAAGAATTCAACGTCTCATTAATCATATCTCAGACCATCATTTTTATAATGCCAACTGTACTTAATTCAGTGATTTTTTATTCTACACTATCAACAAAATTAAGGTTCATTTAATTGAAAAAGGCGGATACTAAAAATAAACATCTAACATGTTTTTCGAGCGAAGAACACGGGATTCAAATTCCGTAGAGACCATTTTTTTATTTAATTAAAAATAATAGTTTGGTGCCTGATTAACCGATTTGGATATCAAATGATCAACCTTCCTAGAACTTTTTATAAGAATACCTTTTTGATAGATGTATGATTTAAGAATTTAATGGTGCCTGAAATGTTTGATGGAGTGTTGGATGACGTCACATGACATTTGCTAATTTTAACACTCTAGTGTACACGCTTTACATTGAATACCAAAACTGTCTTGCCGACAGTGCATTTATTTAAAACCCCGTATTTGCACCCCACATCTATTACTAAGCACATACACGTGTGTGGTTAATAACTAATGTATTTATTCAACGGAAAGTTTACCCATGATTCGGACTACTTAGACTAACAAACACAGGAAATGTATATCTAAAAAAAAAGTCTGCACGAACATGGCGCACACACAGTAACTGCCGGCACATCGGCACATCTGAAGGAGCTCGGCCACTTGATGGGCGCAGCTGGACACCTCTAGTGTTCACATCCGCGTTATACATGACCATGTTCACTTTCTACCTACAACCGTATCGCCAACATAATAAAATTGAAAGTGATACCGCTAGAGGCCAAATGAGAGTCCCTCGTAGCAGTTACTACAGCGAACAAGTACAATTTCGATTATTGAGATCGACAAAATGAGATTTTAATGTAAACCACGTTTGGTTTTATACACTATAAAAAGCGCGAGTCACTTAACGATCTATAGGAATTATGTAAAAGCTTTTAAATAGCAGTTAAGCAACGTTTGCATAAGTTTAACACGATAGGATCTAAAGAGCGATTTGTATGAATATCTTTCGATTTTCCGATAATTTGTTAAGCTCTACTTTATTACGAGCCGGAAAACAGCTTTCCACTCAGAGAGGCGCATAACGGTTTCAGTGACTCATAGTGCATTAAAACATGCAACGTTTCCAAGAATATTAAACTCGAACCGCAATAAAATGTTGCTGCAACAAAATTAAGACTGCTCACTATCAAAGTTACACCGGCTAAGTGCTATTAAATAAAATTTTACATCAATCAATTTAATGAGTTAAATTGCGCAGTACGACTTTCGCGGACGGCCTTCTGGCGGCAAGGCCGGCGACAGGCGGGCTAGGCAGACCACTCCACATAGCCATACATTACCTACCACAAGATCTCTTTAACATAGGTGTCTTGGATGTGCGATTTCGCAAGAATTCTATGACGTGTCTGACTACACGATATGGCTTCAGCTAACGGTGTAAAATAGATAATTCTATGTTTCAAACTATTTAGTTTAGAAACACATTTATTGCAGCAACGACAGAATAATTCTACTCTACGTGAAAGTCTCTTGGTCATACTGATGCAGATGATAAATCAGAAATATTGTGTTCGAGCTTGAAATAAATTTCTCAGTTAACAATTTATTTAAAAATATTTTAATAAACATAGCGAAGTCAATAAAAATCTTGTTTTAGACAAGTTTTCATGTAAATTCAAGGGCTCGTCAAAACTATTTGATATTAGCAAATCAACGGAGAAGTGATTTACTCAAGAGCCGGCAACACCTGTGCAATATTAATTAAGAACATGTACTTATAATTACGCACCAAAAAAAACTCGCTATATTTGATTATCAAATAATATTGAACGTTTACATCCTAATAAGTTCTTAAGCATACATGTTTTGACCTTAAAATCAAAGCAAACAATTAATCTGACTTTATAATTGATTTATTGTTATTACTAGTTGCCGCCCGCGGCTCCGCCCGCGTGATTGTCGAAAACTATCCTAAGGGAACATATTCCCGGGATAAAAAGTATCCTATGTGTTATTCCAGACTATAATCTACCTCTGTGCCAAATTTCATCAAAATCCATTCAGTAGTTTTTACGTGAAAGAGTAACAAACATCCATACATACATCCATACTTACAAACTTTCGCCTTTATAATAGTAGTAGGATAAGACGACTATAGAGTAGCGTGTTTTTTTTCTGCAATACAAAAGCTTATCTATTAAAATGAAATTCGTTTAGCTGATTATCTATCGAGAATAACTCATGCCATAATCACGCGGTCCACTAAGTTGATCAAGATATCTGCTCAGATGGAACAGTTTCCATTCAATTTCGCGCAAAGCCGCCTCTAGTTCGTTATCAATCAATTTATCTAGCTTTACTAGCAAACATGCCAGATTTGTTGACCCACTACTCACCCGACCGGTTTGAAGCTCTCAATGGACCGTAGGCCATTCAATGTTATTTAGATGTAGGTATATTATGCTGATCGGTAACCTCTATAGTTTTTTTTTTAACTATTTAAATAAATTATATTTTAATAAATCGTCTATACAATATCCGACAACATTAAGTATGCAACGTTAATCTACACTTCACACTTTTCAATGTAACCTTCGCAGATAAGTTCCCAGTTCTTTGATATTTTGAGAGTATCATCATAATGCTTTATTATATCATTACGCCATCGCCATGACGCAAGTTAGATAAGCTGTCAGGAGAATACCGAGGTTACCGACATCAGACTACAGACGTTTGTTACCTTAATCAAGGTGATTTATTTAATAGGTACCCATTTTTGCACGTACACTGCGGTTGTGTTGTAATTTATCTTGTGTTATTTATTACACTTTTTATCTACAGGCGGGTCTCTTGAGAACGGAGCACGGAGAATATTGGATTGAACCATCCAAACAAATCCCAAAGGATAGTTCCGAACCAAGACCGCACGTTATATTCAGAAGATCTGCTGTTAACAAAGTTGAAGCGTGGCATAGAGCTAAAAGAGAAGTAGACAATAGAATGAGGAACAACCCTCAAATGAGGAGAAATAATCATGAGAAGAATACGCAACAATATTATAACAAACGACTACGATCAAACCCAAGACGATATCGCGAAAACAAAGAAGCAATGGACAAGCGCAGAAGAGAATATTTGGAACAGAGGCGAAGAAGAATGGAAATGATGAGGAAGAACCCTGCCGAATATAGAAGACATCAAAGCATGCTCCGCATGGAAGAAAGGAGGTTACAGCAGTCAAGCTCAAAGAGTAACTCAATGGAGAGTAGTAGATCTGCAAACCAGGCGTCGTTGGAAGCAAGAAGGAGAAACCGGAATAGGTTGTCCGATGAGCAGAGGTTGCGAAGAGTTAGGAACAGGCGACGAAGGAAAAGATCGAAGAACTGTGCGACGAAGCAGCCGACGTACCAGTGGCGACGACAAAACCTACTAACAGAAAATGAAGCACACCACAATAACGATCACAGTAACCAGGTAGGCATAAACGATATCTACATGTATCGAATTTATGGTAATTTTTAGGCTTCCGTACATCAAAAGTTAAAAAAGGAACCCTTATAAAACCACTTTCTTGTCTGTCTGTCTGTCCGTATGTCACCACCGATTTTCTCAGGAATGGTTGGGCCTAGCAAGTTGTATCAAATTTATACCAGATACTGAGATCTATAGTCCCTATTAGGTGTATAAAAATCAAGGTCCTGAGTCCACACGATAAAAAGATATGGGCAAATTTAGATTACCATGAAAACTTGTAAGTACCAAAATTTACCTTAATTTTCAACTTTTATTATGTTTCGGATTTTTTCCTTTACTTGTGCTGTAAGTTGGCCAAAATTTACAATTGTAGGTCAACCGGAAGTAAACTATAGGTTTTGGGTCGAAAACCTATAGGTATGGTAGTTCCCATTGACCTAGAATCACAAAATTTTGCAAAAAGCAAGGCACGTATAAAGGAAAAATTCAAAAAAAAAAAAATCCTTGATTTACATATTTGACGTGTGTGACGTATGACATATACATACATAGTTGACGCCTGCCACCAATAAAAATGATACCATTTATTATGGCGGTATAATGGGTAGGTACGCAACCCTCGGCGCACGAGTTCGACTCGTACTTGACCGGTTTTTTAAACATTGATTATGATCAAATTCGAGCCAATCAATAATAGAAAGAGATCAAACTCAGGAAAACACTCTCAATGAGTTTCAACCATTTCTTGTACTGCAGATTTGTTAGTGTACACACACACATCTCCTGTTATTGCAAGCACATTACCGACTATATTTATCTCTGTTTACCCAGCTAATCTGTTCAATATTATAGGTGCAGAGCCATCGTTATCCGCATCATCACAACGCTGCGCAGGCGCACGCGCAAGATGGCGCAAGGCGTAGAACGCGCTCCGTGAGCAAGCCACGCCACGTAGAAGTTTTATTGGTCGCCGACAAATCTATGACCGACTTCCACGACGGTAGTTTGGAAACTTACCTGCTTACTATTATGAATATGGTACGTTTAAATAAGAGTGAATTTTGTGAGTTCCGTGTTTTCTCCCGTTTAAGAAGCATGAGATTTATTTTGTTAGAATTATATCTAACTTATCGTCTTTCCAAACAGGTATCATCCCTCTACATGGACCCATCAATAGGTAACTATATAAAAGTGGTGATCGTGAAGATAATCCTGGTGGAACAGATAGAGGCAGCCCCTGATCTAGAAGTGTCCGCCAACGCCGACATAACCCTGGCGTCTTTCTGTCGCTGGCAACACTTGCTGAACCCGGAGGACGATGACAATCCTCACCACCACGATGTTGCCATCCTCGTGACCAGGCAAGACATCTGCAGCCAACACGATGCGCCTTGTAGGTACGGACTTTCCACCATCGATTTATTATTACTTAGTTTTATTGGAAGCTTCTGTAAGTGGCACGCCCGCGGGTAAGTCCAAATTATCCCAAGAGAACATAGTCCCGGGATAAAAAGTGTAGTATGTCTTATTCCAAGACATAGTCTAACCCTCTTACTAAGTTTCGTCCAAATCCGTCCTGCCCTTAAGAAGGTAACAAATAGGCGGACAGACAGAGTGACTTTCGCATTAACAATATTAGTATGCATGTAAAGAGAAAAAATAAGCATCGAAATGGAATGCCATCTGGTCTACCGGTCACAGTGCACAACAGACGCTATGTGGGTATGTATAACACTCAGAGCTCAGAGGGCAACAGCATATTAGCATTTCTTTTTTACTGAATGCCGAGACAAGGTCAATGGCAGGAACAGCCGTCTGTTAGCAAAGTAAACAGAATCGCGATGAGTAACCGACGCACAAATAGAACACTTTCAGATTCAAACGCCGACACCTGGATATAGGCGTCTAACAGCTTCTTAAGCATTTCCACTCATTTACGTCACAACTAGCGGCACCTATTTAATTAAAATAGTGCACAGTACACGCCTACATCTAAAAAAACTTTATTTAAATGAAACGGAAATGTTCACGTTTAAATAAACGGTTTTTTTATTTAAAGCCAATGTTTTGGCTTACAGTGATAAATTGCCGGCACATTCTAGTGCTTATTTCTAGATCATGCGTTTTTTTCCGATTCAAAAACACACGATGCATCAATCTCAATGAAAGTGCGAATCTCACAATTTGAATTATAAACATGTTATTAAATCATGTGTGCAAACGGAGGAGATCCAAACACGACTGGCTTACATTTGAAGGCTTTGTTTATATATTTTGACATACGCGCAAATAACCTCACCTAGTTCCCGGGGGGATAAATGTAAAATTTGTATGCAATTAAAATAAATCATATTGTGCTGCATTTGGTTCTTGTCGGTAAGAGGCCGCTGGCCCGTATCGACTCGGCACATATGTTGCGTAACCAGCGTGTTTAGTCTGCACGCTATTTAGTTTGAACGTTTACTTTGTCGATATAATCCGCAGAACACTTCACGCTCAGCACTCAATCAGATCGGCCCCGCCGTGTCTGACCAAACACACTTGTCATAATATTCAAACATTCGTTCCTTATCAACACCTACTTTCATCGTGCAATGTTTCTATTTTTAAACAAGATAAAAAGATTAAGATACGAATACGCACATCATTCGGTGCAATTATTATTTTATCTTTTACGCAAACCGGGTTTTCTAGAAAGATTTGACATTGAACGATTGCAGTTCAAACAGAGATGGTGAGAAGTGACATTGGCCTCTTAAGAGAAGTGTACTTAAGTGATTTAGTTAACTGCACTTAAGTTAGATGTGCAAACAGACTAATGACGTTAATAGAGCTAAGAAAAGGAAGTAGTACCACAAGAAAAACTTTAACAGAGTTTAAATAAATACAGCTGCGAATAAACGCGTTTAAAGAATGCAAGAACAATCCATCAAGTTCACAGTTACGTACAATGATTGATAAAAAACGTTGCCAAAATGCTGGACCTCTCGACAAATTGCTGTTTACATCATTATCGGTTTTTTGCGTATATTTGCGAATCGCTAACGGCGATGTGCCGGCCCGATCGGTCACATCAAAAACGCCGACATTAAGGCCAAGGATGTTGGGTGGCTACAAATTGGGCATTCATTATTTTAACAAAAGCCTATAACCATATAGCGTTATATAATTACAAGTACAATTTTTTGGTCATGCGAAGTTTTGTGTGTTGCACAAGAAGACTTGTTACAGACGCTTGTAAAGAGCAGAGATGAATTGAAAACTAATAACGATCTATCAATTAAATCAAACTGTTTTATTTGTATGAATCATACAACTAAGCTATACAGTATAGACGTTAGATATTTAACGTAAAAATACATGTGTGAAAAAAGCAGCATTTGAATTTTTCAACATATAAATTACGTTTCTTATTAGAGACTCAGGAAAAAAAAATCAAGAAGGCACTTCGATTGGAAAGTGAGACGTTAACTATCCATATTTTAGTTTGGACGAGACATAATGCGCTTAACCCAGGCCTGGCCACTATGAATGAAGTAAAGCAGATCTGCATTACGTAACTTCCTCCAACAAGCGCATATTATAGTGTTTATTAATCGGATGTTTTTCTACATTAATCTTATAAATCTGATAAAGATTTCTTAATAGCACAACTAGTCAATCAAGACTTTTATACATGACTAGTGGTCCCGACAGACGTTGTCCTGTCCGAACGTTTGCTTTGTGTCTGACGAAAAATTATAGAAATCGATTTCAGCGCCACCTACCGGGTCCAATTGTGAATCTAAACCATCCTCGTATCCACTTGAACACACACAAAAAAAATCATTCAAATTGGTTCAGCCTTTCACTGTCAACACACGTACAGAAGAATTAAATATATAAAGATAAACATAGCAAACAGTTTTCCAAGACAAATCATTCTCAGCCAATACTTTTTGTAACTGAAACTAATCTAATTCCTTCTTAGAAACTCAGTGCACGACTTTAATATTGTTAAAATTAACAAAAAGCCTTCCATCGGAGAGAAAATAAAGTGATTTACGTAATACCGACAAGGAAAGCGGATGTTGAAAGGAAATTTTTATTTACTATTGTTATCGCGGAACATTAGCCAAATAGATAACACTCAAGTACATAGCGCGGTCAAACACTGTTGTTTGCCATTTTACGGAAATTAATTTACCATCGGCTTTAAATTTAATCTTCGCTATAGGTTTTTCCAGAAAAAGAGTCGGAAAAACCATTCTGCAATATAAAACTTTTTAATAATGGATATTAATAATCAGAGGAAAGGACAACTCTTTATTTACAGGTGACTAAAAGTAATTTCTAAATACTCTAGATTAAAAACAACTAGACTAATAAATTCGCGAAATTATGTACAAAATCAAAAGAAATCATTGGGCATCAAAAACTTCATCCACATCGCTGTCAGTGGAAAAGTCCCCAGAACACTGGCAGCATTTCCACGTTAAACGGCAATATTGATTCTTTGATCGAAGAAAAGCCCAGCCCTATGGCCACATGAAAAGTTGACTAGCGGCTTGCTAATGTCCCGAAAAACTCAATGAACACTCTTTTCAATTTGAGTTTTCGTTCGAAGACAGAAATTTTCTCACGCTTTTAACCCCTCAGTCACCTTAGTGTACAGGTGCTTTAATAAACGATGTTGTCCATTACACGGCGTTGAAGCGAGGCGACAGGCATCAGCGACATCGGCTTGTTAACTACATTAATTCGTATCCAGAGCACGCATGCCCGAAAACCAGTGTGTAATGAATGCAATGAGGAAGCTCGCTTCGGTAAACGGTACAAACGAGTAGTCGAATGTTCTGGGAAGGCGGCAATCAAAACACAATCGTGGTAACGGTGTCGGTGCAGCCCAGGCCGCCTGGCCGCCGGGCCGCCCGGGCGGGCTGAATGCGCCCGCGCCGCCATGCATAAAAATTGCAATCATCAATATGTTAACATCTATGAATATTATTAACTTTCTGCTAAGCCGACGACGTGCTTTTAATTTAAACTTGTCATTTATTCAATATTCTTATTTTACAAAACTGTAATACGCTTGTATCGAAAAACATAAATAATTCAAGAAACGAACGAAACCAATAATAATAACCAAGTCAGTTCTCATAAAAGTACTTAACATTTTAATTATTGCTTAATACTTCAAATAATTAAGAAACAATTTTACCCTCTACGGCCTAGTAATGGATAGTTAAATATGCACATATTATTTAATCTTCATTTCGTATTCATACACACGAATCGGCCATAAATTACTTTATTTTAACTAAATTACGATCTTAATTGGGGGCTCTTAAAAAAAACATGTTTCATCGTTCAGTGGCCAATGTTAGCACCTGTGATGTAGTATGAAAACAGTTCATACTTCAGTCAACTGCACAAAAACTCCAGGAGCTCTCATTACTCATAAAAGCTTCCTTAAACTTATCATCTAATCTCTTCTGGTATTAATCTCCTGCATAATCGAAGTCGCATTTCTGAGTACCGGCTGTTGGACAAAGGGCGCTCGTTAAAAATAATGATGTCGGTTAATTTTAATTCGTAGTTGTGTGAGTTGTCTTGTGTGGTGCGACGCCACGCCGTCTCGGGTGTCGCCGGACCTGCGCGCGCGCTTATCTCTTCCTCTACAGTTCTACGCCAACAGTAACCAGTCACTAATCTCATAACGTCCATACTTTAGATTAGACCACCTATTGGTCGGCGTATATTATTGAAATAGCCTTTTTTATGACACGTTCGGATCGATAAAGCAATAAATGATTAAAGATCGATGGATTAAACATCCTTGAATTGAGATAAAAAAAATCTTACATATCTACATAAATTATTTTTTTATACACGTGTCGAACTAAACATAAATCCGTCTGATGAACACGAAATAACTATATCTTGACCCTATTCGATGCAATTATTGACCAAAAATGGTATTGTGGCCGAAAAATGTATGAATTCACAATGCGACTTTCTCCGCTTGTTTGATCGCGCCGCCCGAAGCGAAGTCCGACGATGTCATGTTCGCGTTCAATTAGCATTTTTTACTTGCGATGGCTCATTCCTACGGTGGTCGTGGTATGTGAAAAATGAGGGTAAGGTTCGAGTCCTTGGTCAAACTGTAAATGGGAACTAGAATCCAGTACGTTCTTCCAGTATTAGATTCAGTATTTTGTGACAGGCGTTTTCCTATCAGAAAATCCTGTAACCCTGTTTTTTATTTAGTCTTACAGAATATTTATGTATCGAGAAAATCATACGTTTACTACGTATGTGTCTGCAGCTCCCTCTAGCGGATGAATGCCGAATCTTCACCAAACTGTTAGACAGAAAGGCGCGTTGGCAATGATATGCATACATTGAAACAGATATTTAGCACCTACATGCTGCACGCTAAGTCTGTATGACATAACAAAGAATAAAGTCATGAAATCGAAAATTTGCACAGAGGGGCATGGTCATCTATAGCTCTATGTGCAAAATCCCTATGGTTTGAGATAATTATGAATACTATTATTTACTAATGAAAAAACATTCTTAGAAGGTATTTATTTTATTTAAACAAAAAAAACATACAACTGGCGACCTTCCAAGCAATCTGGAATAGAAAAGAGATAGCTTAGACATTATATTATATATTATAGTGGGCACGACATAAGAGGCGCCTTTTGACTGAAATCAACGGTCATTTAATTTCTCGTAAATTTCACACCCGCTTTAAAACAAGTGAACAATTAACGGCGCGGCTTGATTTATGACCGTTCACATAAAAGGATTATTTTCATCGAAGCCTTAAAGTCATTAAAAGGTGATTACAAGTTATTTCGAATTGTATTACAACGGGTATAAAACGTTCGGTGATTTTATCGTTGTAAAATTGTTAGTTAATTGTACGGTACTCATAAAAATTAATTATTTATTATCCTTGAACTTAACAGTAATTTGCGGAAATATGCTTTACTTTTGAAAGAAAAAATTAAAGTTTTGTGGTAGATTTTACTGGACTGAAAATTCATTCGGTTTTCAGTTTCACATAGATCAGTAGGTAGTCATACACCGCATTTTTTAACTAATAAAGATAACATTAAAGTCGACTAAATGATGAAGTGCTTTAAGCCCACTTTTATAAAAGAGAACAAACATCCAAATAATTCTTATTTCATCTTGAAAGCCTTTTCCTCCAGGGACAGCAGATTTTCATAATTTCAGTGTGTACCAAATGGCCGCCCACACTAAAGCCACGTTTAGCACAGCGCTGGTTAATGATCCAAATTGTGCGTAAATAGTGGCCAGTTGTTGTCCAGACCAACGACCAACAACACTGCTGACCCAATTCTCAAATTGGACTTTTATAGCACGCACTGAAACATGTTTATTAAGGACAGGATAGCTAAACATTTTACAATCCACGCAGTAATTGGACAACTCATCTCTGTTTATCATTTTTTTATTACTTCACTATTGAGTTTTAGTTGGAATTGTTAATTAATATTGCTTGTTTTGTTTTTGGTGGTCTACGCCTGACCGATACAAAAGACATCAACGCGTTACAATATATTTGATAATTAAATATTTTATTAAATGATTGCAGTGAAAACATGAAATTGGGAACACATGTCAAATCAATTTTATCGACTTATAAATCAAACAGCATAAATCTTCGCAAAAATCACAATTACTTTAGTGTCGTGACATCTCGATAATAAATATCGATGTGTAAAATATTTTGATTAATCGAGTCTCGTAAAGTGGATATGCCGTTATAAATAAACATATTACTGTTAAAAAAGCTTGTGTAGTAAGTATATTGAATTTATTACAAGGAATTTATAGAGCTTTTCATCGGCTTCCGCGTGAGTCAGAGACGCGCGCGTATTATTAGCAGACTATTCCCGTTCGCGCCGACTTCAAAGAATAAATAGACTCTCGTAGATATGACAACGTTCGTTTTCTATTGTAACGTAAATTGAATTTCACTTTCATCACTATTCATTGATACATTTTTATTGTTACGCAACGATCGATTTTCTTTGAAGACTTTCCGAATTTTGAATACAAGTCTGAAATCGATTTATATTATTCTCGTAACCGGAAGAAAACTACAATGAATTACCACTTTTACTTTTCTTCTGATGAATCAATAGTACATACTGCGTAAACCTCGTCACGACTTGGGTAGAGTTGCGCGGACTTGCGCGTGCGGCGTCTAGCGCTGGCTTTAATGAAGCCCCGCCCACTATGTACCTGTATAATTAGCAAGCGATTAGGAGTCGCGACTCGCATTCTTTATTACTCGCTAATTCATATGTAAAACAATAATTATTTCCTAGTTTCCCGTGTGACAAATTAACGTGACAATTATTTAAGCACATAGCTTCGTAATTAACTTCTCTAAAGAATGAGACAAACAATGTTGTTTAAATATGGTCATGAATATTTAACTGTAAATAGACAGTTATGGTATTAAATATGGTTAGGGACGGACAAAAAGATACATGCATATGTCATAGAAAATAATATATTAACATTATGCAAATTATAGTTTCCTAATTCTCTAATTTTTCAACAGAATAAAACAGAAAGAGTGATGTTGAATTTACTGCGATAGATATATTCTGTTGAAGATTTCAATAGTTTCCTATCCTATTCTTATTTGAACTGGGACAAGATCATTCAACTCGATGGTGTTAATACAAACAAAAACTTATTGGAGTCTCCGTGATAATCGTTGCTACGTAAACGATTACTAATAGGTAATCGTGTCAAAATTGAATGGTTCTCAAAGGAAAAAAAAAATGTATCTACTTATAGACCATGTTTTTGCCTCTTTATTTGTATCATTTTGACCAGAAATGGGTGTAAACTGAGTAATCTGATTAAAACTCTATTTATACCCATCGATGGAGAAAGATTTAGGCCCATATTCCGAGTTACTATGAAGGATTTCCACTCGACTCAGTCACCATGACAACGGAAAAAACTTTCGATTAATGTCGATAAATCACAAGCTATAACTGTACATTTGGACGTGATTTTTAATATAGGAGTTAAACTCAGTCATCGGATTTGAACCCGACTAATTTGAATTTATTTTTGTTTAGGATCTAAATTTTCTATCAAAAAACTTATTAACAAATAGAAATGCCTTCTATTTACAAGTAGAATATTCGCACGTAATAAGATATTTGAATTGCTAGAACAATATTGACTAATGAGGTACGCCTAATTAACTTAGGTTTCTTTTTAAATAATTTTACCTATTTACTTATAATTTTATTTAATTAAGAGAAATCATCATCAGCCTTTAGGAAAAGCTATGCTAACAAAGGGGGATCCTTTAAGCTGCGGTAAGACTGGTGATCAAATATAATGGAAGGCAGAGAAATCAGTACTAATTATATTATTTGACTTCAATGGATTTTACAATTTTTGTTTGAAGTTTCTCCTGTATACATCTACATCTGCGAAACCAAACATTTCAAAATCTGCATTCTTTCATTTTATTTGGAAGTTCATTTTGTTGCTTTATTTAAATACATTGGGTACTACTATCCCCTGACTTATAACCTCAAAACAGCACTTAAGTCATATTGTAGCTAAAAACAATACATTAACACAACCATCACGAAAATCGGATACACAGTTCTCGTGTGACATACAAAATACGTTACATTGTGACTGTTTGTCTTCAATCGCGCGACACACACACACATCATGTGTACAACAGCACTTAATTAAAACTAGTATTAGTAAAAGCTACATTACAAGCTAGTAAGTAAACCGGATGGTTGTTGCAGCACGCTGGGAGTCGCGCACGTGGCCGGGATGTGCAAGCCGGACCGCAGCTGCTCCGTCAACGAGGACAACGGCATCATGCTGGCACACACCATCACGCACGAGTTGGGACACAAGTAAGTCTAAACTAATGTTATAAATTATAATACAGTAAAATTGTTTTTATGATGTCATTTTTGAAAGTATTGATCTTAACTCCTTGATAGAAAGCTACACTTATGTCGTGTTTGAAATTGTTTTCCCGAAGTTTGACAGGTTTTCGGACTTTAGTAGAGTTTGAAAAATATTTAAAGTCCAATTCTTAATTTAGAAACCGATTATAAATAAGTATGGATGGACTGTGTGAAATAAGGTGTAGCTAGAAAGGTGGAGCTACTGAGATTCATCATATTTATAAGGATAGAGAAATAAAAAAAAGTACTGAAAAAAAAAAACAAATTAGTTGGGATAACCAAAATCAGGAGGATGATGGGAATTCAGTAAAGTCTTCCAACATCAATCATTACCAACGTTGACATTAGTTACCATTAACCAATATGAGCACAAGACTTACGAGATTCTTATTTACCGCACAAGAAACAGCGTTAAAGGTGACGAGTTTGTTTATATACGTAGTTGCATCGAAGGAATGAACTACTATACCTAAGTGACCATATTTATTTCACTAAATGAATAAAATGTGCGAGCATTCTTATTTAATTACGATTTACAGACAGACCTAATTATATAAAATGCTAACGACTCTGCAATTAGACATAGATAAAGGATAAACGCCATTGCGTGTTTAATTACTTAACGATTTATTTGTGTAACTAGTTTTACGCAATGAAAAACCCCATGATCCAAATAAGGCTTCATTCAGGAGAATTGAATACATTGACATTATGTCAAAATATGGTGTCAATAAAGAACATCCGATAAAAATACGTCAATGATAAAAAACCTAAACGTCACTTTTATCTTGGTGAATTGCTTGGAAATAACCTAGTATGTATGTTATGTATGTTTTAACATCAGTACATAAATCTTTTAAATTAAAATAATAATAACATTTAACGAAGAATGATAAAGTGAAAATGACAGTTCACAAGCACTTGAACGCACTCATATTTTGAATTAAACGACTCCATAAATCTACGCTAATTTGCGAATGCATATTATGTTTTTTCTGCATTTTTCTCAGAATCGCAATTCTTAGGCAAGTGGCCAGTATTTTAAACTAACTGGCTACTATTTGGCAAGTGGCAGTTTTTAATTAATGGCATTCGGTTAAAAATGCTTATTTTCCTGGATTAATTTTGTTCTATTTTCAACTTGTCCGGTTTTTTTTTCGTTTAATGTAAATTTCGGCCATATCTTTGTTTTTTATATACTCTTACTTAACCTATGAATCTATGATATCCCAATCAAAAGTTAACTGTAAAAGATTAAGGTCACGGATAGGCAACATAGAAAACTCAAAGAAATTGATAATCTAAAACAAAAGTTTTCTGAAGGCAGTTTTTCATCGTAGCATTGAACAAATCATTGACTTTGCCCTTGAATTGCAATTACAACTTATTTATAGAATACAATGTGATTAATTTCCCGAAAATCTTTTCGATTAGATGACTCACCGACCATCGTGCTATTGAACTAGAAATATTAATCGCAATGTAAACACACGGCTTACATAACACGTAATGTACAGCTAGAGTAGTTACCACTGTGTTTGGCTACCCGAAATAGATGTCTTCAGCCCTCTATAAATTCGCCATGTATCTACTGAACGTTTTATATGCCATAAAGAATTTAATGTCGGATTAGATATGAAAAATTATTTAAACCATAAGTAAGATTTATGTTAACAGCGTAGCATTATCATATCTGTAGTAGTCCCTACTGAATCGGTGCACAGTACCCAAGAATCATAAAATACTAATAGGCACTAATAAATCCTCGTATCTTTCGTAGGTTTACGTCGCACAGATTTTTTATTTTGATTTATCGATTCATCGATTCATCGCTCAAGCTTTTGCTCTAAACATTTTATGACCCATTAGTGTTTATGCCGATTATAAGAAGTCAGAAAATCTGACACCAGTCTTGCCAATAAGCATCGTGTTACCCAGTTACTGGGTTTGGGAGGCAATCGCTCCACGTAAAATACTGGTATTCAGATTAATCCGGTTTGACTAGAAGCCGAATTCAATATAGTTGGGAAAAGGCTAGGTGACTGTTTATGCAGAAACAGTTTGGGAATTGTGAATATTTGCCACAGTGTACACCGCAAACGATGTGATTAGTTTGCAGTGCAACTCATATCGGTCCTAGATAAATAGGTTATACAAACATCGCATCAATGATTACTGGCTCGTGATCGCTTCGGCCGCCAGCCGGTCAAAGTTTATTGATGAACAGTCAGCTTGTTTCCTCGCCTTATATGATCTGTACATGTTAGGTATCCACTATCACGCTACGCTTCGCTAGTTTTGGTTTTAATGAACATAACTTGTCCTTGGTTACTATCGTCAAAACCACAGACAGTATAGTTTCATTTCTACGTCTACTAAACTTTATAAAAGTTAATAAATTAATAGCGCTATTTAGCTACACCACGAATCTCCTTTTCATAACACCACATCAAACGTTCAACTTTTTCTAAAATAAACAATCTTTCAAAATAAACGTATCATCTGATGCCCGGGCGACCACACGTTCTTATGTATATTTTAAATTTTAAAACAAGTATGCGTAATATTGTTAGTATTATTTTGGAAATAAGTGCTAGTTTCATTTGGCAACGGTTGCCGAGTGCTTCGGTTATCGGCACTGAGTCATGTTCCCGAGCCGAGATTACCGCAAGGACGTTGCTTTCAAGATAGAAAATTATGAAACAGTTGCATTGCAGCTGAGGATTCCGAGCCCGTTGGTTTGTTTTACTATTTAGTACAAACAAGGCGTTGTCACTGGTATTAGACAACGCCCACAATCATAATACAAACACAGGTTATGTAATGTGCAAACAGCGCGAGGCAGCCATTGACCTTCTTGTAGACATGAATGCATCATTCGCCGCGTACAATGCACCCGGTGCATTGACGCCGCACTATCGGCCCACACAAGTTCATTATTTTTTTATGGCGTTATCTTGAATAAAGAATAAGGGTTTAGTAATAAATTAAATAATTTGCAGATGACAGACGTGTACGGGAATACGGGTCACGAGGCCTGACTCTTGACATTCGCGTTCATGTCGTACGCAGCAAACACGATGGGTGCGCTCGGATTTTATTGCTGAACGCATTGTCGTTTTAATTTAACAAATATAAATTAAGATAAACATTAGCCGTAACATTTCTTTAAATTCAACCCGTCGCGACGTATCTTGATAAAATTAATTGCGACGATATTTTTCCTCCTACCAGAATACCGAATTAACAAGTTTGTAACCTCGCGTGCCGACACTTCCGGAGTTTCGATTCGTCTGGCTGAGAGAAGCATTAAATTGATATTTTTGCACACGATAGATCCGTTTCAATTTATTTAATGAATGCAGATTTATTTAGAATTGAAATGTTGATTTGGGGTTCAAGATTCCGTTATTTACAAGCGACGAAATGAATATCCAGTGCTTGACACTTTCCACGCGCCAAACGTCCATTGCTTAAATTCTGGATATATGCCAAAATCATACACATAGGCTATAAACTAAGCGTATAACGCCCTGTGTATCGTCACAGGTCCACAGGTGGCGGCACGACAACACTACATACATAATAGTGGTGGGATCCAGTGCCAAATGTCACGACGACTGACTGAATGACCCACTGTTTTGTATGTCTGGCCGTTCCTCGTCTGGTTTAAAAATAGAAGGGCCCATCACTTCCTGAAATTAAATGTCAACTTTGAAATGTTACCTCGTAAGGGGTTTTACATACAATAAGGAAAAGGTATTCAAAGATTTGTATATTTTCTTTCTTACTTCAGTCGTGCCAACACGCACAATCATTAAGAATTAATTGATTTCACTGATATTCAGTAAGAAACAATTACGAGATCTTCACAAACTTTGCAACAGTATTTAACTATCTGAATAGGTATTAAAGTTATTCATTAATAACATTGGAAACACACTCAACCATGTTTATACATACAATCAAGTTTCCAAGAATAGACCAGATTAATAATAATTAAGATAATTTATTTATTATTGCATGTCTAGTCGTCATTGACGATGATACGTCATAATAATAATACATTATTATACAAGATTATTTATGAGACGAGATAACTTTTGACTTCAGACTGTAACCTGAGAACTTTCATGAACTTGCTGACAGCAATTACAATAAATTAAAATAACTGTTTCCGCTTTCCCGTAACTGAATATGCATTCATTAAAAAAAGACTTTTAGAAAAAATCTAACTTTTGTTAGAGAAATTTCGACAAGAAACGTTTTTCATTTCGGTCTTAAGGCTCTCAAATACTAAATACAATCAAAACGAAACAATAACGAAATATGTTATGACAATATTACTGTGGCAGCTTATCACCAACCGGCATTATTTTCTAACTATCATAAGCCATTACTTGGTACTACATATATCGCTGGCGTAAATGGCACTGTAATATCACTTCCCTAGTACATACAAAACGTTTCACGTACCTTCCTACTTCACCGCGACTGCGTCCCTGATGCAGCCTACACGATTTTTAAATAAAAGAACAACAACCTGTAGGTAGGTAGAAAAGCTTTCAACGACAATTCGATTTTATGTAAAATTCTTAATACAAACCTGAGTGCTGAAATGTGATTGCCTAGTACCTACCATAGAGATAGAGAGGTTTCCACCAAACATGAAACACATTGTTTGTTCTATTCGCCTTGCGATGTGGGCTATCACGCTTTTCAAGTCAATAGCAAATTGGTTATCAAAAGGCACTTTTAAACATCAAGATTTACAGTTATAAAAAGTTACTATAGTAGTGCATTTGCAAAGGTAGATATTTGAATAAGGTCTTACGGGGAAGACTTTATTCAAATAGAAGTCATATGTGTATGACATAATAGAAGTCATATGTGTACGCATCATACATCTACCAAGACAAGACCGACATTTTGTCGTGGAGTCTGTCGAATCTCCCATACGTGAATTATACATATACACTGTACGCTTGTAAGGCAAGGCCTACATCAGTGTGTCATAATGACTGTACGATCAGCTGTTGTACCCGTGCCATTACAGGAGCGCCATCGTTCAGCCAATAAGATAACGATTACGGCCGATGCTAATAGAGCTATTAAGATTAATATGTTGCTACACTGCCGATCAACGTCATTATCGGTGCATTAATGACGCCTCAGGAATGATATATAATGCATAGATGATCCATCTGGGCCGTAGCGATAATATCTACTTATTAAAATTATTATTTTATGTGATGCAATGACTCAATTTTTTAATTTCATAAGGTTCTGTATTATTTACATAATTATACAATTATTGACAGCTTCGGTCACAATATTTTAAAAACTTAATATTTTATTTAAATTTAAATGAAAAATGTGATGTATGAATGTCAAAATATCTATAAACCACCGGTCTTACGCTAATCATGTTTTAAAGTATTATGTACCTACTAATACATACCTTCATTAAATTACAGTAGGTACGTTTTTATTGGACATTATAGATATCATCTTCGAAAGTGTGGAGACTGTAATTGTTGTGAGTATCCATTTATAATGCACTTCCTCGTAGAATGCAAATGGACTGTGGGTAGATACCGCTCACACTTTTAAAACTAACGGACTATGCAAAACTGGAAGAGATACCAACCTCCGACAATCTAAGTGGGCACTTCTTGAAGACTTGTAATGAGCACATTCTAGGATAACTTTATCTTTGTACCGTACGATACTGCTCCACCTACCATAATACGGGAAGATGAAATGAATGATGAAATGTGTGAGTTTTTCAGGACTAGTCTTGTGGGTAGACAAAATCATAGGCTGATTAAGAAAGGACCTAAGTCACTAGTGAGATTTATATGATGAATGTTAATCAGCCCTTTAAAGCCAGTTTTTAAACTGTTTTCCCAAAAAAACAAATAAAAGGTAGATTATAATAAAAACCTTTGCGCACAGCAGTTGGACATCTTCTAATACCTACTAGGAATACCTACATTTTATAAAAACAATATTTTGTTCTCAGCTTTGGTCTCTACCACGACACAGAGAAGATAGGCTGCCATCGCCGAGAAGGATCGACGCTGCACATCATGACGCCGATCTTCGAATCAGACACCGTTCAGGTGGCCTGGTCGAGGTGCAGCAAACGTGATGTCACCAACTTCTTGGAGTAAGTGAACCATTCATTCATAGATTTTATCATTTATTGGAGACCTTAGATTGTGACCATAAGGTCACAATCTAATTTCCGCTCATCGTTTTTCTGGAGTTTTTACGTTATTTTTTTTACTTTTTCATTGATTCAAAATAATGTTTTTTTATAAAAGAACCGGAGCAACCTGTCGGTTAATTGCCATAAAATCTGTTACAATTATCGACCACTTATATTTATTTAAAGTACCATTTCTGAGCCGTTTAATTTTTATCCTCTGTTTATCCTTAAAATCGTTGACTCATTCAATACCGTCTTTAGCGTAAATTGCGGAAAGCTTTTAAGTTTTTCGTTTATTTTATTTTACTCAGTAATACTGAAATAGCGGCCAATCATAAATACATGCGCTTGCACAGTATATTGTACGCTTACCTACCTAATTTACTGAATGGTCATGCCCCTTCCGTAGCGGTTTCATTGATGATTTTATAGTTATTGTGACCGCTCCGTTAATGCAACAGCTTCATTTAATTCCGACATCATTTGCACATGAAAGTGACTCTTGAGCGAGTCTTTATATAACACTGTCATTACTAGCAAACCACATAAAATATTTTATAGTGCCAATAAAATTGAAAGCAGGAATCCTACGCACTAATAAATAAAGATTTTGAATTGAAATCTAATACCGGATGTCGTTATAAACGATCTCGAAAAATTAATTATTAAATGTCGCAACGGAATCTATATTATACAGCCATGGACACACGCGCCCAACTTACATATTTGTCATCATCAGGCAGACCAATCACCATAAAGCATCGAATTATGGCGCTTCCTAATTAATTGAATAAAGTATTCTGTGATGAATACAAATATAAACGGAGGCTGTTAAAAATTGATGGATCTAAATGTGACATGTTTATAACGCGTCTGGCCTAGGACAGAGTGGTTGTGAAACCGTACGTTTATAGAGGCGTGTTCGCTATTCGTAGTTTCGTATGCACAAATCATTGTGAAGTGTGTAAACGCGCTCGTAATTGTGCGAAATGTGCTGAAATGGATCCAGTAGGCGCGGTCGCTGTTCTGCTTCAGCTGTTATTTGCTCGGCTACGTAGAAAACGTATTGTGCTACAATTTTATGGTCGACTATTTCCTAATCCAGCTAAAATGAATTTAACGCTGAATAACTTTGAACGACTTTATGCATCTCTACATTTTATAAAACGGAACGTTTGTTTGCTTATGACTTGTTTCTGCTACATACACGGATTTACCTCGGTTGGTTTATAACCTTAGGTGCCTTCCTAATTGATCTTTTTTTATTTTTTAGTGCGGGATTGGGCGAGTGTCTAAGCGATCGACCATCTCAAGAGCCACTGTATGTCTACCCTGAAGTTCCTGCTGGTAAGTTTCATACTCCACAAAAAAAACTGTTCCTCAAAAACTAAAAAACACGCAGATATTAAACTAGTCTATTTTTCCAGGTGTAACATTCGATGCAGCATACCAATGCCACTTGCAGTTTGGCGCGGAAGCTGTGGTGTGCACGAAGCCGACCGAGCTGTGCTTACATCTGTGGTGCCAAGTCAACAACGTGTGCAAGTCCATGCTGCGCCCCGCCGCGCCCGGGACCACTTGTGGGCCCGATATGGTGAGATACGCAGGAAACTCATTGAGCTTTTTGTATTGACGGCCATTCTAACATATGTTTTTGCTCTTGCTTCATGGGTTTTACACTGGAATTGATAAGTGTGATTGAATGATGGTTTAGTCGGAATATCTCATCTAAGTAATCCGTTATTGGAAGTAGGTTTCTCCCAAAACAAGTGTCTTGAACCGGGTTCTTTATGCCCGAAACTCCTGCTGGAAAATAAAAAAACAGTTTATACATACACTTTCGGCTAATACCTAATCATCATTATAACGTCGAAATGTTACCTCTATAGGTATAAGGTATAGGGTATAAGGTATCTATATATATAAGGCCTTTACCAATTCCTAGTTGTAGTTGGGACGCAATGCTCGAGATTTAAATTCCAAAAGAATATTTGATTTGGTAGAAAATTCTGCGTCGAGCCTCAAACAAGGCCGTCTGCTTCCATCACCTAACCAAACTGTTTTCTTCCACAGTGGTGTCAAAACCAGACCTGCGTCGCTCGAACGCCATCCCCCAAGCCTCGGAACGGCGAATGGGGCCCGTGGTCAGAATGGAGCGAATGTTCTCGAACATGCGGCGCGGGCGTCTCCACACAGTCACGCGAGTGCAACAACCCAGAACCCAACAACAATGGCAACTACTGTATCGGTGACAGGAGCCGGTAAGCATTCAACTATTCACTCACATTTCGGTTTTACCGTTTTTAAACGACTTAATTTTAGAGTCTTTGTGTTGTTAAGCGAAGTCTGGATGTTCTGAATTTAGGTTGCGAGTAGCGAGCATGTCAGAACAATTAGTTTTCATAAAGCAAACGTTCGTCCTAGATATTTTTTCATTGAAGATCTAGTTTATTGGTTGTCAGATCTCTCAAGTCAGACTGATTTACAGTGATCCCATTTTCATTTGAGTGATTGAATTAGTGTTTGACCAATGTAAACTATTTTGTTATTTTTAATCTAGTCGAGCACGCAGCTGGATTTCCAAATACAGCGTTGGATACTTGGAGCACTATATTTGATTGAATTGAACCGCTAATTGGCCGATGCACAGTGTGTTTTTTTGCATGAAAATCGGACACGTTTTTTTTTTTAAACCAGGGCATAGAGTAGGTATTCCATAACAAATGCCCGAGTAAAACTTGGTACCGTATCCAAGTTTTCCAAATACTATGTTACTGCACACTAATCTTCAATTCTAACGAGTAGCTTACTCATCCATCTCTAGCATTATTAAATGTATGTAACATTCCGTAGATACAAGATCTGCAACACCGATCCGTGCCCTATCAACGAGCCATCGTTCAGGGAAGTGCAGTGCTCCAAACATAACAACATGACGGTGGGCAACGAAACCATATCGGAGTGGATACCTTACTTTGATCAAGGTAAGTTTACGACATGTTATACCTGACGAAGTACAAGGTCTGAGAATATACAATAGGTCAGCGATGACAAACCGAACTTGTTTCTTTTTCATAGCACCTAAATTGGCACAAATGACATTTTGATAACAATTACTATTTTATCTACCAACCTACATGTTATCCGAATTTCATACAATGTTTTGTTAACTGAAGTATCCGTGGTATTAACCGCCTACCTATCGTTTCTGACTACCTGTTTCGACAACGTTTACGGCTTTCGTGAAAGAGGTCACAGCAATGAACGGTTTAAAGACCTAATCAGACATCAATTCAAAACTTTAATGCAGGTATAAAACGTGTGCGTTGTTACAGACAAACCTTGTGAGCTACAATGCGTGGCGCGCGACGGCAGCGATGTGGAAATGTTGGGCGGGTTCGTCGCAGACGGCACGCCCTGCAGGCAGAGCGTGGGGGCGAGGGACATGTGCATCGCTGGTAAGAATATCACTATTAACACAGTTAGTAACAGTATCCCAGGCGTCAACGTGGCCCATTGAGCTTCAGAAAAACACTGTGACACTGGCTATGAACAGAAGTACTATATTAGACATTTGAGCTATTTTATGCTGAACTGTTTCCAAAACTCCCAGGTGCAGTAGGCAATTAACCTTTTAAACGCTATTGTCACGTATACATGACAAGCAAGCTCGTGCCCTTTATGCCAAACGTCACAAATATGTGCTTGGCGTCGGGGGCACGCCGATGCGTTTTCAAAAGTTTAACGGTCGCGTTACCACTAAACCTAATACTCGTATTTTTCGTCATAAACTGCATGAAGTTTACGATTTAAAAACCTACTAATATAGGTACCTGGGTCTGTGTAAACGGAGACTATAGAAAAATAGCAGCTCACGCATTGTCAAGAACATTGATAAAAGTAGACCTTACCATGAGCTTCCCCTCTGCATTTCTTGATTTCTATCATCCTGTCGGCTATTAATGTACCTACCTTACAGCCAATCTGGCAAGTACCATTTGAAAGCCGTATTAAAGCGTCACAAAACAGCAATTAGAGCGCTGAACCGATTAAAGTTTCTTTATCGCTCAAACGTGCTCAACGTTGACGCTATAAACCCTAAACTAATGCAACCGTTTCCAAAATCAAATAATTATGTCTGAGTACGGAAAAACGACCTTTATAAACCCCTGTGTAAAATAGAGCTAGGTTTCTTTAACCTAGATGGCGTTTCGGTAGAAGCAGCTTCTAAAACGAAAGAATTTTTCCACAGGCGTATGCTACAAAGTGGGATGTGACTGGATAGTGGGTTCTGAAATCGAGGAAGACAAGTGTGGTGTCTGTGGCGGCAATGGATCGGCTTGCAAGACGGTGCAGGGCATCTACAGCAAAGGAACCACCAAGCAATCCGGCTTCAGCGAGGTGAGTTTACCCTGTGAATGACTTATTTATAACCGTAAAGACATTTGCTCTTTTTCGTTTTGGCCAAAATATTTGCTAGTCTGTAAGGCATTTAAGAATGCTATTCTAAGACGCCACCTCCACGAGCGAGTGTCTCGCGGCGATATTATCGTCCCGCCACTTCATTCTATACCAAGTTTATGAACGTATCTCCACACGGCGATACGTCGCAAGTGGCGACAATACGCTGGTGGAAGATCGTCTCGTGAAGATCACCCGACGACAGGGCGGACCCGCGGCGATTAACTCGCTCGTGTCGGTGGCGCCTTAAGCACCCTTTTCACATTGCAAGCAGTAGATCTTTACACCAGCTTATCCTACTTCGGAACAAGTTATTCAATTAGATAGTCTATAATCATAAAGTTGTCATACGAATCCTAATCAAATCTACATCAACAGGTTGCAGTTATACCAGCTGGCTCAAGGAATGTGAAAATACAAGAGAAAGTCAATCCAGGCAATTACATCACTATTAAAAGTGCCAAATCGAACAGAATATATCTGAATGGAACACGGTAAGGACAGCAAAGAAATTACCATTTTTGTTTGACGACATTATTTTTCTGTGTACCTACCTTATCCGCCATTTTCTTAACCTTCATAAAACTTCGTTTTATTACAGAAATGCTACTTTAACGGAATATTTTGTAGCGGGAACCCCAGCTATATACGAACGAGACCGCGATTGGGAGAAAGTACGAATTGTGGGACCGCTCAAAGAAGACATCAAAGTTTATGTAAGAGAATAAGTACTACAATAGATAGAGTTAGACGAACTTGCTAAGTGGCTTGGTCCCGGGCAACAGTAACTGGTTCAGTTCATCCAATAAACGCTCACCTCAGAATACTGACGATAACAATATTTTCCTGGTGTTGGTATTACATGTTATTTTTTTCCAGCAAATGATATACCGCGGCCGCCACCGTAACCCGGGAGTGACGTACCAGTACACAGTGGACAAACAGCGCATGCGCCGTCGCTACAAGTACCGCGTCTCCGAGTGGTCGGCCTGTTCCGTCTCCTGCGGCCTCGGCTACATGCGGAGGAACTACGAATGCGTCAATGAACATAATCGTAAGTTGATGCTGTAATAGTATCTACGTTGGCGATTTTGTTGCCGAATATGTAAAAAAAAATAAAAATAACAATTCTAATCATCTGCCTAGCCTAGTTTGGAGTCGGCTTCCAGTCAGACCCGATTCAGCTGAATACCAGTATTTTACGTGGGGCGACTGCCAAATTTGATCTCCACAACCCAGGGGTAATTGGTTAACACGATGCTTCTCGACAAGACAGTAGTTGTCAGATTTTCTGGCTTCTTACAATCCATAACGACTGAAATACTTAGTTCTACGAATGACAGCCGGGACTAACGGCTTAACTATCTTTCCGAGGCACGGGAGTCTCAGGAGGCAAACCTTGATTAACCTTGGAAAACGATCCGTGCGCCTTTGGATGCTGTGTATTTTTGGAAAAATAACTCTAATGACTACACATATAGTGCAGTTTGCCTATACCTCTTTCTAACATGCTATGTTGATGCAACAGGTGCAGTAGAACTGTCGGAATGCTACCACATCGAGCCGCCGCGACACGAGGCTCTGATGCAGCAGTGCAAGCAGCCGGCCTGTCCCCCTCACACACTGCGCACACACTGGTGGGTCGGCGCGTGGAACCCTTGCTCCAAGCCCTGTCACATGCCGGTAGGTAACAGTCAGAACTGTAAAAGAAATCAAATGAAATTGTTCCATTTTCTTTTGACGCTATATTCCCTTTATCGTTGGACCTTTAATTGAAATTGGCCGTCGGTACAAGTTAGCAGGTATGCGTACATTCAATATACTACACTAACACAACTCTATCCCACACATTTTATTACTGAGAAAATGAGTAGGTAACGTCCGGGGGCTCTGGTATCTTGGACTATACCAATGTGGGCCATTCATAATTCCGAATCATGCAGTACAAACGTAAATATTGTTACAGGGCGAGGAAGCAACGAAGCAACGCGGCGTATACTGCGTAGACAAGATATCGAACAAAGTGATCGACGACTCCCAATGCGACGTACTCAGTAAACCAGTGAGCACCATCAAATGTGCAGACGTACCAGCATGTTAGCGGGACCATACCACACGCCATGGATATGAATCCATACGGGCATCGATTAGCGGTTATGATACAGAATCATATCACACAGCGTCTTTCAAACACGAGCGTTCGCAAGAGACAACAGTCTCTAACCCCCGAGGCAACAGCTCATACCTGCTTCCAGGTAGGTACAGCAGATAACACCCATCTGCACATCAAAGGGTTCAGAAAGGAACGCAGAAATATGGAATCGAGACAAATGCATTTGAATAGGCAGTGGTTGAAGTGAAATGTGAAGTGTTAGTGTACGACTCTCTCGAGCAACACTTGAATCGCGAAGTTATGAGTGACTATGAGCGCCAGTGTTTTGTACTTGTTACGTATTCTTTGCAATATGAAATAACCCATCGAATAGACATAAATCAGTTACGTGTAAGTACTCGAATAGTATCCCTACGTGGTGACGTGCGAATCTCGCGAGTACGATCAACAATGCTCTGCAATTACCACTTACTGCCATATTATAAGTAAATAGTTATAACATAGTCTTCGCTTAGTTATTAACTACTAATAAATAATATTTTATATTCTGTAACATCAGTATTAAAGTGGTGTATGTATTTCTATAAAATAATGCAAAAGTAATGTGAACGAGTTTAAGTATAATATAAATTTTTTGGACCAAAAATATTTTAGAAATCAAATTCACGTTGCCATAATCACTGTTACTGCCAATATGACACTTTTATGATATAAGTAGGTATTGACTTAAGTTCTTATGTTATATATTCATAAATGATAAATGATTCATATTTTTGTACAAATGAATTATGAGTATTGTGTAATATTTAAGTGGTTTCAAGGAACACATAATTGTCACACTGGGTATCCATTATGTTAGAGCTGAAATCTGTTTAATCGCTTGTATTGCATACCTATAGACAATAAATAAATCAGCTAGTCAACAACTTAGGCATTTGTATACAGGCTATACACAGTTGTATTGTGTTGAGATCCATATGTAGTTGGAATAACATAGCGTAGCATTAGATGTAGAACCTCTTACACTATACAGTAAGTAGTAAGTACCCTTCTTTATAATATTAGAAATGTGCGTAAGGTTAACTTGTAAACATGTCTCCTTTCGAATAATAATAATTTGTGTGTATGAAAATATGGACTATATACAATTGTGCCTAATTCTGGAACAAATAAGCCGATAATATTTATGAATATTATTTTAAGAAGCATTGTTTGTGTCCTCCTTTATGTGACTATGCATAATTTTAAACGTTAGTAATACTTTTATTTATCACCTATCTATTATAAGGACAATAATATCAATGTAAATGAGTTTCCAGTTTCCTGATGTTTCGGTTCTAAGATACATCAGAGACGCGTCGATCAATTGATACACAATTTTAATTTTAATTAAACTGCTTTAGGAACTAACCCTCAATTGCGCACGGATTATGTTAAACTTCGGCTGGTTTCATTTCGATTTATTTAGTGACATATTATACTGTTGTACCAATTATAATTGTGTATGTAATAGATATGGCAATAAAATCGTGCATTGTTTTAAATAATGTTTTTATTTTTGTCCATACAAAACTTATAAATTCCTAAGTAAACCCATTTATTAAGAATATAAATCACAGTGAAAAATATTGGTGAAATTAACACAGATAATGCACCAAATAAAAAAATCTTACAATCTGGAAAGTAATCACAAATTAAAGTTATGATACGTTATTACATAATATAATTTTAATAGTACAAATAATAATCAAGTGAATCCCATTTAGAACAAGACTACTATTAAAGACATTCAAACTTAGAGCAAATGAAATACTTATGGATTGGGAAATCATTATTATAATTATTTTGTGCTTGATTCTGCAGACACTAAAGGCTAAGCGATGTATGAGCAGCATCTAATTACATCTACAGCTTATTCTCTTGCTCTATATTAACATACAACATCAAATTATTCTGACATCAATCTGAGGATGATACATCTACAATAAAATTAAATATGATAGGTGTGCATAAATAATATGTATGTCTATCTGAATTATAACTAAAAAAACTTTAAGTAATGGAGATATTACTTGGCCTCCCATTACAAATTTCGAAATGTTCAATCGAGGTATTTCAAATTACTTTTTTTTTTTAATTTAATCAACGGGGCTTACATAAATCTTCCTTTAAAATACTGAAACATAAAATTTTTTGACCCCATAAAAATATTTTTTTTTCACTTAAATTGTCGATTCTTAAAATAATTGAGATTCATAATTTGAGTTTCAACTAACCTACGGATACATCTATAGTGCAAAACACATTCATTTAATACTATCATTACTTTAATCAGCAGTGTGACTTTGGTTTTGAAAATAAAACAGTGTCGCATAAATTTTGTTTTGGGATATGATATTTTGACTGTCACAACTTAAAAATAGTCTTACATTACAAAGAATAAAAATCTCACAGATCATTTTTCTTTTATTTCGGTTTTTATAATATTAATGAGTTTTATTAAAAATACGTATAAATATTTAATTAACCAGTTCCGGAACTTGAATCTTTGACCAGTATAGCTTCTGATGAAACGTCAAAACGTATGCTTTTCTTTTTGGTGGTGTGTTTCTGTAAGAGGACAAAAGAGGCTTTTGATATAAAAATCACTACACATTTTAAGAGCAGAAAGTGTATATTTCAAAGGGCAATTTGGCCTCGGATTTAGTCGCGCCTACACAACACAAACGTGGGCCGCGCTAATCAAGCTAAGGGCGCTTTACTTGCTATCGCACACACACAGCCCATTCACACATTAGCGGATCTAGGTTGCGTACGAATTCTTTTATATTTTGAAACGCAAGATAGTGTGAAATGGCGGATAAAGTAAAAATATACGTATCAGGAAGTATAACAATATTTTAGGCCGGATTTAGACAGTTTCATCTCACACATAGATACGTTACCTTGTCGTTTTATGACATGCGAGTAACATTCAACCCAGTATTATGATCAGCGGGCCAATTTGTACTAAGTCCTCACATGGTAAGGTAAAAAAATCCGTAAAGTAAACTTTACAGTAAAAAAAAAAAACGATGCCACAGACACACACACACGGACACACGCAGACACGTCAAAGTTATAACACCCCGTCGTTTTTGCATCAGGGGTTAAAAATAGACCTCACCTTGTCTTTGTTGGTTCTAGGGTCTGTGTTCTTGGAGCGCTCCTTCTCCAGGTCCGTGTGCAGTGAGGCTATCTCCGCCGTAAGCTCGGTCTGCACCGACCGCAGCCGCTCCACTTCTATCAGCACCTCGGCTTTGTCTTTCACTGTAATTTGTTTACAAGGCAATTAATCACCAGACAAAAAACTAAAAGTATACTAAGGTAGTAGCGTAAGCCGTATTGAGGGGCGGAAAGGTATGAGACCTCCCCAGTGCCGAACTAAACCGGCATCCAAACAAAATGGGACCATCCGCCCCGGTACTGGAATGCTTGAGGAGAATATAAGATGCCATAGCAAGACTAACAAACTTGAATATTTGTTGACTGATCATACAGAAAAGGGAGATACTTTGTTAGTTAACCTTTTGAACGCCAGAGCATAAACGCATCCGCGTGCCCGCGACACCAAGCCACAAATTCGCCGTACTTTTTGTCACATATTTGTGACGTTTGGCGTACAGGGCACGCGCTTGCTTGTCATGTATACGTGACAATGGCGTTCAAAAGGTTAAATATTGAACGCAGAAAAGAGTGAAAACCTGAGGTGGCTTTTAATTCAAGTTAAACAACTTTGTTCCCAGAAGAGAGTGACTGCCTGGCCATATAACATGCGCCGCAACATGCGATAAAAATGATGAAATACTATGAATGCTTCAACTTACTCTCTCCCTGTCCAAGTATATTACACAACTTCTTATTTCGTGACTTGACTGTATAAAGCTCATGTTTGAGCGCAACAACCGCTTCTTTTAACGACGCTATTTCTCTATCCTTCCGCTCCAGAGCATCAGCAAATTGTACACGGGTAATAATCTCATCAGAAGCTGGCTGTCGATTCTTTACTCTATCGTAGATTTTGTCCTTTAGAAGTTCGTTCTTGGTCTCCGTTTTCACTCTTTCGAAGAATTCTGTATCTTTGTCGGGTGACTTAGGGTCTTCTGGCTGACACTTTTCTTCAATGTGGTTAACTGAAAATAATTAACAATTATGAGTAATTAAAAAAAGGTTAAACAATTTACTGCACTTGAGTTTATGTGTGTATGAAAAATTGACTATACAAACGTAATGCCTAAATCACTTGATTACTAACTTATTTTCCAGTTTTCCTAATTTGAACAGTATACATATGATTATGTATTTCAAAATCCTTACCCAAAGCGACATGTAAGAAATTTGCAATTCGCACATTTTGACGGCATACATAAAAACAATAAAGTTCTCACTCATATTTTTGGATGAATGGTATAGAAATCCAAAATTGTCATGAACTAGCTTTCGCCCGCGGCTTCGCTCGCGTTAATACCAAACAATCAAACCCACTTTCGCATTTATTACTTAGTAACTTAGTATTTTGAACGGCTATTATAGTAGGCGCCAGATAATCGTGGAATAACGGTCATTGACCCACCTACAATTATTGACATTTTTAATTTGAAAAACGGAATTAATGACACAAAGCTGTCCCGAATCATCACCTCTGGTGATCCTTAACATTGTCTAATAATGAAAAACGATTCATATTTAATTGTTCAGGTACCTATGAACAGTTATTAGGGAAAGGTCAATATACGTTATTCCACATTTATCTGGCGCCTACTATAGTGCTGTCGCAGCAAGCACGGAGCTTGAGCAGGGGCGCAAATAGAGACAGCAATATTCAGACTGATTTTTCACTCGCTTTGAATAGCAATTGCGAGCCGTCTCCGTAATTGTGAGAGTTAATGACTTTTCACAATCAAGACCTGCTGGACATAGGCTTTCCCCAAAGGGGGGAGGAGGGGGTTGCCATAATCGCCACGCTTGGCTTGGCATGCGGGTTGGCGATCGCAGTGTAGCTGCCCATTGTCTGGCGAGTCCCTTAGTGGCCTCTTACGATAACCACGGGAAGTGATGTGATGGGATGGTGCTATTCTTTTACGTCCGACACCATACAGTCAAGACCTATTTCACGATTAATGTTCAAAGTGGTTAACTTACATTTCATATTACTATCTTCACCAACATTCATCATGTCATTGAACTGGTCGAGGCTCATGACATTTTTCTTCTTCTGCTTCTTAGAGCCTGCCTTGGCAGTCTGTTCGATAACTTTCTTCTCAATCTCGGCGTCCTTCTTAGATTGTTTGTAGACGTCTTTCTTCTCTTCAAAATCAAGCTTCGATAGTAGAATAGCCTGTAAACGTGTATGGTTTTATTCTTTGTGGGTGGCACTGGAATAGCAAGTTCTCTGTATTTACCTTCATCACTACTCGTATAGCTAGATGAGAAACTTGTCGATCGAGAGGCGATCTTCGAGGTGAAGCAGCGTTCGTTAAGGTCAGTCCATGAATGGGAGACCATTCATAACAATCCGTGCATCGAAAAGCACGTTAAGCCGGGACCTGGTTATAATTTGACTTATTTAAGTCACAACGGATAGTCAAAAGCTAGAAAATCTGACACCAAGCTTGCTCAAGGATACCGTGTTACCCAGTTACTGGGTGGTGGACTTGTGGTGGTCAGGTAGGCAGTTGCTTTATGTAAAATACTGGTATTCAGCTGAATCCGGTTTGACTGAAAGCCAACCCCAATACTTATAGTTGGGAAAAGGCTTTTTTTTTTTAAGGATCGGAAATCATCAAATGACTTCTTCCGCTCTGGGTGGAGCGGAAGGGCGTGTCAGACTCTTACTGAATAAAACCCATCCGTGTTCCTTCTAAAGCCCTTTCTTTGCGTTCCAAGGGCCGCGGTGACTTTCGAACCAATGCCGCAACCCTGGCAGGCTCTGGCCCTAGCGAGCCCCGTCTTCTATGCTGACATCTCTTTGAGGCGCGCGTGAAATACAACGCGCCATCGACCCGGGCCTGTTGGTGATCGGATAGCGAGCCACCCAATGCTCGCCGTCCGCAGGCCCGCGCCTACGGTGGCCAGGGATCGCCCTGCGACTCCCGACGCCCGGGGCGTCTTCTCCTGTAGCAGCGGTTGGGGCGAAGGCCCTGCCTTTCCCTCGCGCGGCCCGCCTCTTCCTTCGCTAGCATTACTGCTTCGCAGAAGGAGGTGACCGCTTCCCAAGCCTCCTCGCTCCGGACCATGGATTCAACCAGGGCCGGAGCCTATTGTAAATATTACCTAAACTATTTTCTTCCACCAGGATTATTCAAATTGGCTATTTCCTGTGATAGAATTACTATAGGATTTTTACTAATTTTGTCATTGTTTGTTACTGATGCAATACAATATATGTACATGTCAATGGTTAACCACCAATACCTCACTACTCAAAATGTCACAAGGAACCAAAATATAATATTTTTATGTTCTAGTGAGATACTGTCAATTAACAATAATACTGACTTGCTGCAGTTCAGTCTCAAAGTTGCCGTCAACCATTTCTTCATCCTTCTGCTTCCACAGTTCCCACTGGTCGGCTGACACGGGCTGTTGTTTGGACTTCTTCTTCTTGGGTACGGGCTAATGCAATCAATACAATGTTGCAATCAGTGTTAACAATGTATGCAACTCTATTCACAATGAAAAAGACTTGTGTACTTGCAAAACAATGAAGGCTTATCTTGTTTGTTTACATTATTGTGAAATCATACATAGACTAAATCTGAAGGTAGCCATCATAGACTTTTTAATATAATAAATTGTTGTTTAATATAACATATTACTACAATTACACTGAAAACCTCCTGTTTGCAACTACGACAATCAGCAAATATCAATTTTCTCTGAATTCAAATAGATAAGGTTGTTTAAAACTGCTGCTGCTGTGAATGACACAGTTAACAAGCACAGGTTAATGCTCACTACTATGGCTAAGATCGGCAATCTATGAGAAAAACCACATATCACTGGCTGAAACACAACCTCAGACCAGGATTGCGGAAATTTTTCTAAAGAGTAACTGTGGCCCTGGAATGCTAAGGGCATTTGGAGGAACACGGTTCAGTAAAAGTATGACACCTCTTAACGCTCTGTCCAGAGTGGAAGGAGTCATATTATTATTTCTACCCTAAAAAAAAAAAAGGCTAAGTAGCAACCTTCCAAAAAATCCAAAAAAAGCCATAAAACATACCACATAAAACAGTATTTACTTATTCAAGGATAATGATAATAACATAGTCATACATGTACAGCCAGCACCCCATAATACAGAAAAGGCTTTCTGCCCTTTCAAATAACTACACAGGTATAATTATTTTCTCAAACAAAATCAACATTGTTCAATACTGAATAAACAATGCTCTTATTTTTCAAACAGGACTGATTATTCTATTTACATTTACCACCTACTGAAAATCAATTGTAGTTATTGTTTTAATAACAAAACAATATGTGAGTGTCGTAGAACACTCAGTTGGAACGAAGTTCGTACTGTAATATTATTATTGATAAACATATTAAGAAAGGGTTGTGATGGAAATTCGTGTTGGAAAAATATTACATAAAATACTAGCTCAGCAAGCCGCAGAGACATTCAAATGGGTAATCCTTCTATTTTGCACAAGTTAAAGATTTCTTAGCTGTGCCTTGCTATTACTTGGTTTATGCTTAGTGTTCTTTCTATTTTTTTTTTCTCAGCTTGTAAGGGTTGTTGCGAGATTTTAAAGTCACAAAAATTGGGCTATCAAATGCAAAAATATTTTTTCTTAATCTGACTGGTAGCAGCTATTGTTTTGATAGCAAAAATTAAGTATTAACCTTATCCTTAATATTTACAAAGTTAATTTCTAGCATGTGTCTTATAGGGGGCAGAGGTGTATCATTCTCACATGAGCATGCTCCATTTGACTAATAGATAGATGATAAAAGTTGTCTTTATTCTACCATTTCGTTTTTTGTTCCCTTACACTATGCCGCGCTAATCTGTAGCATGTTTAGTAAGAATGCATTCAAAAACATCAAATTACAAGCTAAAATAAATTTGTTGATGCATTTCATCATTGAATTTGTGTAAAGTCAGCGACAATATTTGATGAGCAAGTACAGAGAATAAAAAGCCCACAAAAATTTCACGTCACTCAACAGCTTGGGCCATACAATACAAAATTAAATAAACTTTTGATATTCTAGTTCACTGGCTTTTTTGGTTATTCCGCACAAGGCGCAAATGTGATAGAAACCATGTCAATATGCCCGATATTGACATGGGGTATAGAGAGAGAATTTTGACCATTGTGTTCAACGCAGTTGATTATTAATTCAATTAATAAAATATTTTATTGATGAATTAAGCAGGAATTCTGTTTTGAATTTGGAATTAACTGTCGTCCAGAATTATTTGCTACTAGAAAGGAGTACAGAACATTTTATTTCGAAAACATTTACAAATTTTTCGATTGCTGAAATTTAAATAAATTTGTCTTGTATCAAATTTTGTAACATTGATTTTTTACCGAATTTTGTGGCCAAAGCTTTCAGTGACTATTGTTGTTTTAAGGTGTTGACGACTTTTAGAACTTTTAGATGCTCATCGCATTTTGTAGCTGACTGTACCATATTACCGTTACTTACTACCCAACGTTATTTATTTCTCAATGTCGGTAGGCATGTCGAAGTAATTTATATTTTATCAAATAGTGCATATTACCTGGGGTTTTGTAATGATGGTTTTTGTTTTCTTAGGAGGCTCGGGCTTCTTTACAGGGTTTATTTTAGACTGTTTTTTCACCTTCTGGTTCTCGTTGGTAGGGAAGTCGTCATCCTCGATCTTCAGACCGGCAAATCGGGATTGTACGACCAACGCAGCCATTTTTATTAGACAGTGGATCTGTTTATAAATAGTAAAAATAATATTGAACATAAGTTTTTCATAGGCGCTCCATTACAAATTTTAACACCCTCGTAACTGCAGTAAAAGATTCCATGTATTTATTTCACAAAAATTGTATTAAAATATTTAATTAAAATATTTTGCTTTTCCCACTCACCTATTAGAAATTAATGGGAAATCGATTAATCTATTATTTTTCTTAATAAAAACTCCCAAAAAGCGGCGATATTGGATATTCAACGGATTAGACAGCTGAACGTTTTTGTTGTTGCCAGATTGCAAAAAATCAATAACCTTCAGTGGGTAGAGTAGAGTGGTACCAGCATTCACACCGAAATTTTACTTTCCTCTATGGTTCACACATGAAAAATATACCACGACTAGCATTTTGCCCGCGATTTCGTTCGCGCGGATTTAGTAAGTACTCCCTCTATATATTATACTCTTTGGTACTCCGCAAACTTCAATGCCCCTCTACCCCGCTATTAGTTTAGATGTGAGAAAATCAGTACTTTTCGGTTGTCTAGTTTTTTGTCGATTGCTACAAAAAAATATATTGGAAATCACTATGTATTAGGAAGTCCCGTTTTATTTGTTGAGTTTCCATTGACATTGACAACTTGCCTTTAGGCTGTCACATCAGGCGCTGTCATAATCGGATGATACTATTTTTTCGATAATGAGTCCGATTCCAAGCCACACATATGTTTGGATGATGGATGAATTTTATTGTCCGATATTCCTAACTGTAATTGATAAAAAATCTTTGTCTTATGATAAATCAATATCCATATCATAGAATAAATTACAGGCACTCGTACAGACATATACCACTACCAATTAGAATCCCAGTTGGTCTCCTTCTTCTTTTCGTGTCAAATGACTCATATCAAATTTTGTCCGACCAAGGTATTGAGTAACCTGTGCTCTATTATTGACCGAGTTTAAATTTTAGATGGTTCAGATGGTTGTGCACGACGCGCAATTAAGAAGGTGATGTATGTCTTGTGAAGGGGCTCCGCGCTGGCACTGCTTTTTGGTTGGGTGAAGAATGCCCAATATAGCCAGATTATTTTTACAGCGGACAACCTGTGTCCGCAGTCGGTTAAGAAATTTTCAGATTGGCCACTGCAATTCGCGTCCCGGGGGTAGATGTACTGCTTGGGTGATGAAGTGTGAAGGAGGAGGGTGTTTGTGCCTCTCCGCAGTGCACATCTCTCGTCTACCACAATGGCCACCTACGAGGTCGTTCATTTCATAAAGCTTTTTAGACGTACAGGTATTCGTTGGTGACCATGCAGAGGGTGTCGGCCGTCTCGTTCCTGTTTCCCCTTCTCAATGCGGCTAGCTACGGCTGCCAATGGGTATAACGTTGTGAGAGGGGTAGGTTTTAAGTACCCAGTTATGATACGACAGTCATCATTTAGCGCTATATCAACTTCTTTAGCATGGGCGGAACGATGCCACACAGGGCATGCGAAATCTCCAGCCGAAAACATGAGAGATAGCGTGGAGAACCTGTGGAGACGCTCCCCAGCTAGTGGATGTCAGATAGCGCAGAATGTTGTTTCTAGTCTCGACTTTTTGTTTTGTTTTTAGGCAATGAAACTTGTATGTCAGGGGTGTAGCAATGCAATGCAAAGAAACACAAGGAATGCTGCTGCCCATTCTCTGATGAGTCACTTAGTCGCCTCTTACGACACCCACGGGTAGTCATGGGATGGTGCTTTTCTTTTATGTCCGACACCAAACCGAACAAGTAGTTCACTATCCCGGTGAATTTCTTGAACGCATAGAATATCGCAACGTAAGTCTTGGCACAGATTCCCCAGAAGCTTTGTCTTGTTGCTTGAAAAACCTATTAGTAGAGACTACGGAGCTGGTTTAGGAAATGAAAAACCTCATTTGGCGGATGAAGATGCCGTTAAGGTTAGCTACGGTAAGTGCCTTTGTGGTCGAGTTTGAGTTATTGTGGTGAAAGTATTAATCAGCTAGACTCTACTTTACCGAGTGCTAGCTGTCCGGGATGCGCCGGGCGTTTAGAATCGCAATACCAGTCCGTAAAACCATATTATTGAGGTACTATTAGTACTTACTCTAATAACACAGCTGTGTGTGACATCGCATGCGTTCTAATACAAAATGTTTATAGAACTCATATCGGAATATCGGACGGAAGCAAGCTTCTATTGTGATTGCGTCTTCATTATCGCAGCAGTGAAGAAGAGTGAGAAGTGCAGTGTGTACCATCCCAATACAAAATAAACTTACGCATCCGATATTACGATCGATTATGCGCCTGTGTTGGAGAGCCTTAACGACTTTGACATTTATTTGTTGACAGCAAGTAGCAAAGGGTAAAATAATAATACGGGAGGCAAGGCAACTAGTCTTTGGGCTTTGGCGCCTGGCGGTTCCGTTGTGTTTGTGAATTTTATTTATAGTTGAGTTCCTAATTTATTTATCATGAAATTGCAATGTCAGGTAGAAGTCATCAATAGAAAGCACAGTGCCTTAAATTTAAGTAAAACTGGAAAATATTTAAAATCAACTTTGGCGCTAGGAAAAGAACCGAAAGGTGAAACTGAATATTTCATTCTTCATTTCTCATCAGTTAACAAAAGTGGTTCAAAATACCGAGTAAAGAGTATAAAACAAGTGTTTGTAAAGTGTATAAATGAAGGCAAAGCAACCATACGCATTGAAGAACCGCCACATGACCTATGCATTAAAAGTGAAACTATACAGCTGAAATGTTTTATGAGACTGTTGAAATCATGTCTTACTGGTGATACGGAGTACGTGAAGCTTGCGCCCTTGGCAACCTTAAGTGTAACACATAAGGATACTGCTCCTACTAAACTTGTGATTCGCCATCGGAGTGAATTTCCTATCAAAGGTCTCCCAAGAACATTAGAATCTCTTTACTTAAATAGCCTGAGCCTTTGTAACTTTAGAAGAGACATACTGTTGTTAAAGCAGCTTGTTGTCCTTGATCTCAGCAATAATGCCATTGAAAAAATACCTCCAGAATTTGGTAAGAAACTTCAAATAACATAATGCCTTCCCTAAAAGTATAGCATTGTGTATTAGCCACATCTAAGGTTGTATAGTGTGTATAGATCTGTTTTAAGTAATTCATATAAATCACAGTTTGTAAAGCTAGTTTTCTTACAGGAAGAATGCCAAAATTGTGTGAATTGTATCTTTCAAACAATCAACTTGGTGTGAAAGGAGAAGTGGACTGGAGATGGTTGATGGGGCCCCAGGTATGATATTATCCTTCATGCTCAGTAGTTATTCAAAAACTAGCTATATAAGTTTCCTAAATGCTAAGGGCATTAAGACTGCTTCTGTACTTATGTACAGTAACTTGTTGTTCTTGTGACTCTTCAACAACTTCTTTACTTAATAAGAATCATCTTTAGGGTTCCATACCCAAAGTACCTGACTGGTAACTGACGGAACCCTATTACTAAGCCTCCGCTGTCCGTGCATCCTTCCATCTGTCTGTCTGTATCTCAAGAACCGTAAGAGGCAGACATTTGAATTTTAGTGTGTATTGCCGCTATAACAACTAATAAATTTCAAATAGAAATTAAATTATTAATTAATTTAATTTCTATTTGAAATTTATTAGTTGTTATAGCGGCAAATTAAAGGAATGTAAGAAGTGTTTTTTTTTTTGGTTTATGATACGGAACCATTTGTGTGAGAGTTGGACTCGCACTTGGCCAGTTTATTAATGATTCTTATTGCAATCTATCATTAGCAATATCATATTACAAAATATGTCAAGAATTTTATCTGATTAACATTTGTATGCAATACTTTGGTTTAAGTTAGCTAGTAATTTTTCATTTTCAGATCACTAACATGCTCAAGTTGTTGGATATAAGTGGAAATAAGTTGGGACACTTACCAAAATCAATATGGAAATTACAAAAGTTAGTAACTCTGAAGCTGGATAATAATATGCTAGATAAACTACCAACAACGCTGGGTCGTATGAGTAGCCTAAGGTAATTTTTTACTATCAAAAAATAAATGTATTCTCATTTTTCCTTGCTCAAAATTAAAAATTCTAAACCTCAACCTCATTGCAAAGATACAGTCATTAAAAATATTTTTAATTCAACTAATATGAGTTGGTTTCTTAAAAATAAACTTAAAAGTAAAACCCGCCCAATAAATTTTATTTTTACACTATTTCTGAAAGCCAACAATTTTTTTTTAAAATATTATATGTATGCCGTATGCCAGTCTACTAATTTCTTATTATGAATAATCCTGGCTTTTGTATACTAGCTGACGTCACGCGGTTTCACCCGCGTAGTTTCCGTTCCCGTGGGAGTACTGGAATAAAATATAGCCTATGTTACTCGCTGAAAATGTAGCTATCCATTGCTGAAAGAATTTTTCAAAATAGTCCAGTAGTTTTTATGTTTATTTGTTACATACAAAAATACAAATCTTTCCTCTTTATAATTTAGTGTAAATGAAAACATTTGAAAGAAACCATAATAAGATTGAGAAAAAAAAGGTTTAATTTTTTTGTGGCATTGATAGTGTTTAAGTGTATCAACATCAATGAGGTTTTTTTTTAGCATAGTCATGAAATCTTTTTTTTACAGGTATCTAACAATGACTCAGAATGAACTAACATCACTGCCATGCGGTTTACTGCAGTGCCGCCTGGAGTACCTGGACCTTTCTGTGAATAAGCTGGATGTCACAGAAACAGCTCCAGAGCACAGTAAACACAGTCCTTGGGAATTTTATATTGGCAGTTTAGTGGATTTGGCATCCAAAGTTGTTCTAAAGCACAAGTTATATTATGCTCCTAATATCATACCATGGACACTAGTGGAGTTCCTAGATAATGCAAATATGTGTGTCTGTGGTGCACCAGTAGTAAACAATACATTTTACATGAATAAGGAGTTTCAACTAAATGACTATTTTAGAGTTGTTGTGTTCAATAATACTAGGAAAAGCACTGTTACATTTCAATGCTATTTCTGTTCACCTAAATGTTTTAACAGATAATTTTGTACTGTAATGTTAATGAAACAATTAATTAAATAATAAGAATATCATATTTATTTTTAAAACAATTGTTTTATTTTATTACATGTAATTTAATTAAGACCTTCAAGCCTCCAACTGATATCTGGAATAACCGGCGCTATCCTTATGTGTGGTTCTGAAAAACAAAAACATAATATGAGTATTTCATAGTTTGAGCTCATTTGGATCGATTGACGCTCTTGCAGGTCATAACTAAAACGGTTATAGCATAAAAAAGTGTGTGTGTCAGCTCTGACACACGACTGGAGTTTATTCCTTAAAAACTATTAGTGTACATTATGTAAAGAGAGGGTAAATGAAAGCATCTTAAATAAGCTGAGTATACTTTGTTTATACACCAATATACACACATACATAATTTCGAAGTGAAAGGTGCACAAAGTACGTTGCGTAAAGGAACGTAACGGTTCACTTTTAGTTAACGCTCGATTTTACTCATAAAATGTTCATACCGCAGGCTAAATATGAAAATCGTTTCTGAAGGAGTAAACTCCAAAAGTATCAAGTTTCAACCAAAACAATTTAAAGAGGAAATAATGCAAGCATAAGGAGTATGTAAAGAACACAACAAGCGTTTCGTAGTTTCTGCCTACCCCCAAGAGAAAATGGCGTGAGTCCAAGACTGCGTATCTTATTCGAACTTACCAAGAGTGGCAATGCCCTGTGGTATTATGCTATGTCCTTCTGGCACATTCTGGGCAGCTATGGACGCATTTGTTGCTTCTAAAACAAGTTCATTCGTCCAGATGTCTTTGAAGCTGTCCTTCATTTCTTTCAACACTTTCTCCAAAGTTCCCTGTTACAAAAGATTTTTTTACAGTATTTTCCATTTATAATTATTAACCTATAATAATCGGTACGCGTAGCTTAGGACACCTTCAGGATGGGTGGAATGTTGATCGTCGGATGACAGTGGCCATTTGGGGTGTATTAAATGAATAATGACTGAACACAACACTCCTATTGTCGGGTGATAGAATGACGAACAATCACACAGTTTCCTATAACGAAATTATCAAGGCAACTCAAAATGATGCGCTTGACTCAACTGTAGATGACTAGGTACCAATCACAGCAGTTAATTAAAATGTTGCCTTCTACGATAATTTTCTTTCCAAAAGCTGTGTGAGTAAATATATAATTACCTGTAAGTTGTAAGCTTCTTTGTCCTTACAGAAGTAGCTCAAAGCAGTGACTATTTCCTTTACTGGCAACCTCAAATCGTATGTAGCAGTTACTAAGGTGTGTAGAGCCATTACTAGCGCAACATCTTCATACTGAGAACCTTCTTTGAGCGACGCCACTTTGCGCTCGTGTTTTCGTCTGTTCTTACTCGAACGGAAAGATCGACTGAAAATGAAGTACCTAAGTAGGAGTTGGATCAGACGGGTGAAGTAGTTGAAATTCGTTGTTAAATTGAACGGTTTATACTTATGAACTAATTTATTATTATAAGGTTTTACTCATTTTAGGAATCAAAACACTGATTTGGAGTCTAAGCCTTAACAAAATCATCAAAACAGTCCTTCGACTATTTTGATCATTTTGTTTGTGTTTTGTTGTTTTTAAACTAAGCCATTCGGCTTAGTTAAAGTCTTAGCACTGTGACTGTGACTTCTGATTAATTGCGTCCAAGAACATGGCTTTTGAACTACGGTGGCTGCTTATCCTCAACTTATATTTCATGATAAAATTCTGATTCGTCAAGATTTTTTAAGTAAACGACTTCATGGCCAATTTATTCGCCATAGGCATTCCACAGGGATCGAATCTGGCCTAGATTCGATCCCTGTGGAATGCCTATGGCTGTTCTCATTAGTAGGTGCATAATATAATTCTTAAGTACATACATACATTCATTGAAATATTAAAAAAAAAACATCAATACCTTGAGCCTCTGGACGACGAGGCAAGTGTACTTCCCGCATCAGAATATAAATCACTGTCTTTATTGGTATAAAAGTCGAATGTATCAACTGGATGCTTAGTTTTATTTTCTCTTACAACTTGTAGACGTTCACGATGCCTTATAAATAAAGCCCAATTCATCTCAACCAATTCTCTCATAATGCAGTATTCCTTTAATATGGATGGCAGCAGTTTTTCAACTAAAAATATTTAAAAAAAAAGATGAATAAGCCAAGCTTGACATTATTTATTATTTAAATCTCGAAAAATATAACGACCGGAAGATGATAACTACAAACCTTTCAATTTCGTTTTTTTGTGTTGTGAACAAAGTCTTAATGCGGTTTTATATTCACCACATTCAATGGCATACAAAATTGATAGTTCACAATTTCCATGAAACTGTTCTAAAATCGTTAATGCTTCCTTGTGGCGCTTCTCTTGTTTTAGACCTTGCACTAGATCCCTAAACAAATAAAAAAAGACATTTGAAACCAAGAAAAAGGAACGCAAGCTTCATTATTGTGAATCAAACATAAACATACCAACACAAATTCTTAAATTTTTCTTCAGGCCATGAACTTGCCAAACTTATTGCTAGTTCCCATTCCAGGGCTTCTTTATAGCAATCAATAGCTTTATCTATGCTATTTGCTCTTTCAAATACTATTCCAGCTTCAGTGTACTGCTTCTTTAATTTTAAGTACAAACCATAATCATCTGATATCTCATTGAATATAGCATTGTTTGGTGGAAACAGAGACAAAGCTTCGCGATACAGGCTGTGATATTTTACAAACATTTTTAATTCATTATGTCTGCTTGTTCCACACATCACAAGACTTTCTACTGCCCTCTCAAACCTTTTCAGGTATTTGTTGATTGTAAATCTCTTGTAATTTTCTTCCAATTCATTCAGTTCGTCAAGCATTGGCACATACTCTTTTGGATCCTTCTGTGACTTATAAGCTACTAACAAAACTAACTCAAAGTCATACATGCCAAGAGCAACATCGAACAGTTGATTTACATCAACCATGTATAGCAAGTACTTCAATGCTTCATCTGATCCAACTGGCAACTTCGATCCAGCCGATTCTTGAACTTTCAGTTCTTTAATGATCAATAAAGCACTTTCCAAGTCTTTTATTGTATTCTTCTTTACAAAAGTTGTAAGTAAAGGTAGTACTTTAGTGTCACTGTCTGATCTCTTTTTCAAATTTTCCCTAACAATATCACATATTTTCTGCACCTTGGAATCTATTTCGCTTTTAGGCTTATCTGGTTTTCCCGCATAACTGCTAGAGTACATAGTTTTTGTTACATCTGAATTTTCTAAGTCAGATAGAAAGAGATTCAACCACGAAATGTTTTGAACAGATTCCAAAAATATTCCAATATTCTTTTTAAATTTTTCTGGATCATGATCGTAAATTAGATTCAAATTGATTCTCTGTTTCCTCATAAGGTCAAACGCCTCATGGTACTGAAGGTTATCAAGATATTCGCCAATAATCTTCAAGGATAAAGGCCTTGGCTGAATGGTTTCAAGATTTCCTCTTGGCATTTGAAACACAGTTCTTGTTTCGTTTGGCACTGCAATAACTAATTTAGCTCCCCTTTCGATTTTCCTTGTGTATACATGATTCGATTCCTTTTTCTGATAGTCAATAATGGCATCAAGGCCTGGTTTGGTTAATTCTGTGCACAAAAGCACATGTTGCAATGTTGTCAACAGGAGAAAATGAGTGTGTATAAAGAATGAACTGACATTGTTCATTATCATTTTCTGGTTGATGTAGAGTTGGCCTTTATGTGAGAGTCCAATAAAATATATCTCATTTTCAATATTGAACACATCGAATTTTGGACATGATACACCAAATGACTCATCTGGAATTTCTAGATCTTCTCCAAGTTTGCCCTGTACAATATCGCCATCCTGGAGTTGCAAAAATAGAATAGCAGGCTCAATTGGATGGGATTGAATTCTTCTTATAGGTGCGGGTAAAGTAGTTTCACTTTTGTTTTCAAGGTTGTCTGACACAATTGAGTACTCAACTAGATTGCTAGTGTCATTATCATGAACAAAATTACATAACACTGTATCAGCACTAACCCAGAACCAATTGAAACATTGAAATGGAAAGTCATATTTATCAGCTTGAACAGTTTTAAAAACTTCATACTGTAGAGGAACCTTTACAGTTTGTTTATAGAATACTAATTTATGGTCTGCAGTACAGACAAAAAGACAATTAGGATTGCAGTCTTCTTCTTTCAGTTTTTGTGGTGCAAAATGAACTGAGTTAATATTGGTATCATGTTGGATCTCAAAAGCAGACAATGGTGGTGGCATAACAGTTTGCCTAAAGCCAGTCAAGAGAAGTTTACTGCCATCAATCACAGCCACCACTGCATCATCTTCCGGCCCATAACCTCTACTGTGATCAACATTCCAAATCCAAGTGTAAGAAAAGTGTTGCCCATTGTGCAAAAATACATGCAGCTTTTTGTTGTTGGCAATATCAAAGTCATTATCCCACATTATCTTGCTTATGTCCTGATCACTATTGAATGTTATAGTTTGTTTCAGATACCAGTGGTAGTTGCCAGTTGTATAAAGTAGTAGAGTTTGTTTATTCTTTTCTGTGTCTCTGCATTGTAATGTCAATATTTCTGAGTCAGAACTCCAAGTAATATCCTCTACTACTGTATTACCATTAACAGGGATGTCAAATTCTCCATGTTTTAAGCCATTCTTTTCAAAGAAAGACACAAGATATTTGTCATTTAGTTTTTGTGTGGTAGCAATAATGTTTCCGCTGGGTCTCCAAGATAAGTTAGATTCTAAGCCTTGCTGTTTCTCACTTGTGTATTGCAAGAGTCCCTCTTTGTCAAAAACTTTAAATCTTCTGATTCCATCCATGATGAATCCAACAGCATAAAAATTACCATCTCCCCTCCATGATATTTTTACTCCACTATCACAAATCTCAGGATCTGAAAAATAAATGTTTTTTTTTCTTCTTCAAATAATTAAATATGTTTTTGGCCAATAGTTTTAATAGGCTATTATGATATACTGGTAAGCCTTTGTACTATGGTACAAAGGCTTACCAGTGAAAAACTGCATAAAAGCTCAAAAAAGGTATACAATGGAACTCTTAATTTTAAAAAAATGACAAATCTACAGCTTTTGCTTGTAATGATAAGAAAAACACAAGGAATAATGAGCAAAAAAAATATGATAATGAAACCAGTAATCAGCAACAAAATAAACTAGTAGTGAATAATATGGTAGTTGTTGTACTACATGGGAAACATAATTACCAAAAACATAATGTGTTTTTGGTATGCTACAATTGCATTTTCCCACAAAATAAATAGCAATTTTCCAAAAATCTCCAGTTCATCTACAGTTCATTAAAACTGTTGAGTAGGCAACCCTGTAGGTAGGTTACAATTAATTAAATACTAATAAATCTGTGAATTACCAGCAGTGACTTCATTTTTCACTTTTGCAGCTTGTTTGCCTGCAGACCCGTGGAACTGAGTTTCTTTTTTCCCCCAACCTACAGTGATGAACTGTTTTTCTCCAAATTCTTCATTGAACAAGTTAATCTCATGGACAGGATCAAACATGTTCATCAGAATCATATTCATGTCTCGGTTAACTATTACCAATAGCTCTTGATCTGGACTCCATTCCATTGCCTGGAAAGTAATCACTTAGTGTGCATATGGCACTGGAAAATGGCAAACTCCATAAGATTATAAAATAACTTGAGATATTGTAAACTCTCAATAAATTGTCAACAGAATTATGTCAGTTCAGTGTTCAGTGTTTATGTCAGTCCACAATTCCTCAGAATAACTTTGAGATATTATAGACTATCAAATTTTGATGCATAAAAAGTTCAGTTTCAAATGTTCAGTTGACAATTAACGAGAGGTTACAATCTCTCAAGTTATTTTAGAAATATTACGGAGTTTGCCATTTACCCGTGAAATAGACGCATTTCTGACATCTTTGTAATATAGTCTGTATGATTATTCCAATCATTTTTTTTAACATTTGATTCCATATGGCTAACGCAACAGCTGTGCCTGTATCAAGGTAGCCACTGACTTTTAATGATTACAGTTATTTTATTATACTGTAAGTAAAAACTGAACTTACCAGTAATCCATTGTCACAAACTCCAGCTATGTCTAAAGTATTGCCATTGCTGATGGTTATGAGTTCTCCATTAGCAAGTCCCACACACAGAGTGTTAGTAAGTGTAAGAAATGTAATGTTTATAGGTTTATTGTCAGGGGAGGCAATTTTCGAGAGATCCTTAGTCCACTTTGTTTCATTATTTGCATCAAAATTGATCACACTAAGGTTATGTGTACAAACATATAACTCATTGGAAGAACTAATTTCATCATGGCCATTACAAACTATGAGTTTGTCTTCTGACGCCAGTTTGAGATCTCCTACGGAGACTTCCCAAAGATTTAAGTTTCTCATGGTTTTAAAATATGAAAAAACTACTAATATATACACGTTTTGTATTCCGAACAAAAATCCGAATTGATTGATTTTCTGTCAACTCAAGTCAACTGTCAATGATCAATCGTCCGTCAGACGTCAGTGTCAAAATAAGATTTTTATTTGCCCTGAAGGGAGGCTTTTGACCATATTACGTCCTTAATTTCTTGTTTTGCATTAGAATGCGGATGTAACACATTCTAATGGTTTTTGGAGTATCTGGTAACAAATATATCGATTTCGCCTTCTCGGCAAGTTTCAAGTGAGGCAGTCAATACTACAATAAAATTATCACCTTCACTGTTTCAATTATTCCACATATTTTCCAGGTGCGTGGACACTTGAGACACAAAACTACTCCAATTTACATCACAATATCCACTAGAAATCATTTTACGAATAATTAAAACAGCCGCTAAACTTCACTCGACTAAATCCCGCCAAAAACTCTTTGTGTCAACAGTCAGTACCTACAGACGCCAGCACATTATGCTACCCGAAACTGTCAAATTTTCCCAATCAACTTTGAGCCCTAACTTCTTAAAAGTTAAGTTGAAAATCTATTAAAGAAATTTGACAGCTTGTTGTAGCTGTGGTGGCGTTTGTACACAGACAGTAGTATTTTTTCTTTGGAATATTGTCTTTTTGACTAATTTCCACCAAAATTTTCGTAGTCTCTCATTCTTAATCGAATGAGAAAGTTAAAGAACTAGAAAGTTAAAGAACTAGAATATGCTCTCTGAATCTCCTCGAGCCCTATATATATTTACAGGCAGATTGGATTGTATTGGATGCATGGCCTAGGAGGCGCAAGTCACAGTTTCTCCAAAAGGAGACAAACTACATTTGATATGTTCAGTCTTATAGTTGCCCGGAAGCGGGAACAAGGGCTGGCCCTGGCTTGAAATTAAATATAGAAAAGAAGCAACAAAAAAAGTCTTTCTCGTCCATTCAGGGTGATGAAATATTCGAGCTCCCTTCGTTCACTCTTGAATCCAACTTATTTAGTTCTGAAGCTTTTCTACATGAGTTGACTAAGTAGGTACTACCTATTGTATCGTATGAATAGACACAAGTGAACATTCATTACATTCGAGACGAAGTGCATACATTTTCGAGCTAGCTTTGCTCGCTGTAGTCAAAGTCAAAGTCAAAACGTTTATTTAAATTAGGCCATTAATAAAGTGACTCTAAGTACCTACTGTCCATTAGGAAAGGTAGATTCTTATAGAGAAGAACGGACAAGAAACTCCATAAGTAGTTACTTTTTCAAATAATGATTTTACTAAATTTGGTATAGGTACTTACCTACAAAAATTAATTTAATATTATGCGACGACGATGCACCCAGAATATGCTACTTAAAAGAACAAAGTATTACCAGCAGAGGTAAACTTATTCATTTTCTAAAGAAATTTAGGTAAATGGTACTCACATATTTACAAATATTGGAACCATTAATTAAACAGAAAATAAAAACACGAAAAAGAAACAGTATTTCTATAAAGTTAATTTATAAATCAACCAGTTTGATTTTGTCTACAGCCTTGATTGTCCTATGGAGCAGGACCAGCACGTCAAGAAACTTACATCAGTACCATAGCTATCCAAGGCGGGCGTCAAAATTTACGAGCTCGATTATTTTTGTTTTAAACCAATTTATGTATTGTTATATACTAGCTTTTTCCCGCGACTTCGTACGCGCATATCCCGTTTTTTTCCGTTCCCGTAGCCTTCCTCATGAATGTTACTATCATATACAAGAAGAATGTTCCAAATCCAACTGGTAGTTCCAGAGATTAGCGCGTTCAAACAAACTCTTCAGCTTTATTATTAGTATAAATAATAGGTGTGCATTTATGATGGTAGCAGTCTTAAATATATAGCTAAATAAAATAAGACAGTGCAGCTATTGGTATTATTTTTATTTTATAAATTACAGAAACACTACAGCTATTTAAATTAGTATTTGATAATTAAACCTTAGGGTAATAAGTTGTTTCGAAGTTCTTTTTGCTCCTAGGATATGGCCGCAAAACTTTAGGAATATAGGTAGGTAGATGCTCATCCAATCTTCTATTGAAGGAGTTGATACCAAGTTCGAATGGCCTTCTCTTTGCTTCAAAGAACCTGGTGTTGAATTGAATCTTATAAATTTTCTCCCACAAGTATATTTCAGGGAGTAAATCATGCCTTGGTCTGTTGGACACTAAGTGTTTGTATCTGTTTTCCAGCCAACAGCGTTTGTTATCATCTTCAATATCTGCTACAACTTGTTCCTCCTGGCCTAAATACGGTTTCAATTCATGATCTCGTTCTTCAGGGGCATTTAAGTAGAACTGAACAAGCATCTTCAATACATCTTCATTAAGTCCTTGGACTTTTCCATTCTTTATGCTATCATACAATTTCAAAGGCTTTGTTCCAAAGCAAATGTTGCTTTTGGGGTTGTCCAGCTTGTCATTATGCATCTCAATTGTATTTAATTGGTATGCATACAGTGACCACAGTTGTCCATTTGTGATAACAGTCTGTGTGACTAAAGGATAAGTTATGTCATTGAAGGTAGTAAATCCCTGGTAATTAGCTTGAGCTAGTAGCCATCCAAAGCTAGCCTTCATGGCTTGACAGTGTAATGCTTCAAGGTTATCTTCAGGACCATATGATTCTTTTCTTGCTAGAATATGACCACGGCTATGATACGACAGCAAGCCAAATTCATCGAAATCGCCAGGCCAGTAACCTGTAAAATTAAATATTACAAGATAAATGTTTAGATGTAGAAAATACTTTTTCAAATTTAGAGTTGGAGGCATAATATCTAATTAATAAATATTAAAGAGTCTTTCTTTAATATTTAATAAAAAACTTTTTGTGTTGTATGTTCCTTTTTTATCATCCCCACTCATTTTGGTAAATTTGTTTAATGTACAGACACTATGGTTCCTAGTGTTTTATTATATTATATGTACAGATAATAATTGACTACTGCTGCTGCAAAAATCATAAACATTTATAAGAAATATAGTACCTGGTATATTGGTACCATGTCTATAGGATTCGAAATATCCAACTGTTTTTGGTAAATGTGTGACCACTGGTACTTTAAATGCAGGATTCTCGGCTTCACTGTATGGCACTAATGGCTTCAGAGGCTGGCGATTTCGTACTGTTAACATTGGAGTTCCTGAAAGTAAAAAAAAAAAAGTTTCTAAAAGTAAGTAGTTATTATACTTCCTCATCTAAAAGTGAGATAAAGGTCTGGTGAGGTAAGGCCTAAAGAAGGTTGAATATACATTTTGATGGTAGGAGAGGAAGAGGAAGGCCAAGAATGTGTGGCAATCCTTAGTAAAATGGATTGAAGGTAATGATAAAGAAGATTTGACACTTTGCAACAATGATTGCAACTTTGCATCTGATAAGATGTAATAATTTTGTGTGACAAATGATAATTATGTTTTAATTAAAACATAATTAATTTGTTCTTCATCTACATGTCAGGTGCAAGTTATAAAAGATAGTGTTTGTAATAGGACAAGTATTCAAATATCCTAAATTGTAATGGTTACCTATATACTGGACTGGTCTGTCAATTGATTCATTCCAGCGATCTTTAAGGCTCTCATACTTTTGCCTCCACTTCACAAGATTGTGGGGGGGATCAACACCACCAATGAACCAGAATGCTTCATGACGTGGGTCATACTCAATCTGAAAAAAAAACATGACTATAAACAGCAATGTATAAGTAAGACCTCCAAGTAAGTAAGTAAGACCTCCAAAGCTTAAAAGCACAAAAGGAGGGAAGATCTATACTCAGTTAAGGTGGAGCAAAGGCGACACTAGTGGCATCATACCGGTAAATGCAAGGTCGAATCCTAAAATGTTCACTGCTTACAAATAGGACTTAAATAACCTGAAAAAGTCCCTGCAATTTTTTTCCCTACAAGAAAGACTATTATTGTACTTCCTGCATTAACCAAACCAACTATGTGTTTTGATTAATTGAAACATAAAACTTGAACAGGAATTGATTTTTAGTTCTAGTGACTATTTCAATTCATGAAGATACCACAGCAAACCCCAATATTTTCATTTTATTTACTAAGGGATATTATACAGCTACAAGTTCTACATTGTAGCTGTATAATATCCCTTAGTATAGGCAGAGTTTTTTTTATTATAAATATCATTTTGCAGCCCACTGCTTTATCTGCAGGTTACACAAAAATGATAGTCAATTAGTGGTTGCCACTTGGTGAACAAAAACATTAATGGTATATATAAATTGGGTACTATTAATATATTATTGCAAATATTACTTTTTATTAGCAGCTATAGGAAGTAATATTTATAATTTGCTCCTATTGTCTACACATGCTAGGGACGCATTGCATATTATAAGGGAGGAGGCTATACTCAGCAGTTGGTGAACAAGGCTGCCAATAATAATGATAACTGTATACTTACTTTTTATTTTTTTATTGAAGGATGGGAAATCATCAAATGACTCTGGGTGGAGCGGAAGGAGTCATTAGATGATTTCCCATCCTTGAAAGAAGTGTCACTCTTACTGACTAAAACCCTTCCATGTTCCTCTTAATGCCCTTTGTGTTTCAGGGCCACAGTGACTCTTGCGAACAAATTCCGCAACCCTGGCAGAACTGTATACTTACTTGGGATGTCAATGCATGTTCAACTTTGTCAGTCAAGTTGTTTGTAATAATTCTGTTTATTTGCTTTACGATACATTTGGCAAAAGCATCCTCTTTTTGTGATATTTCTGGCTTTTCAATAGTGGTAGCGAATGTCCGGCTGTAATAAAAATACAAATGACTGATATATTAACTGTGGTTGAGACTTATATGAAACTAATAGATCCTATTCCTTGAAATTATGCAAAGGGGTACAGAGTGAGTTAATATGTTCAATATAACACAGGACATACAACTGCTTTTCATACAGATTGTCAACACCCTTGCTTCATACAGTCGTGATGTTTATGTCTTATCACTAAAGCTTACTGTAGTTTATGCTGTTCACCAATTAAGGAATTTAAAATACTGTTGGTACTTACTCAACTCCATCATTTTCAATAAGAATAGCCTCTTCAATGAGGGCTTTAACTTCTTGAACAACAGCGTCTGCTGCCGTACCTGACTCAGTGTAGTACTCAGGGAGCTTATCAACAGGAATGAAATGACTTCTTGTGTAATACTGCACTAAGGGCATAGCATTGTACGGCACTTTGTCTTCGTTAAACATGACACATTTCCAGCCATAATACTTTGGCATATTTAAAGCTATTTGTTTCTCTTCTACTGTATTTAATTCCTTAATTTTTTGATGAAGAGCTTGTCTTTCTCGTAACTTTCTGCCCTGTAGAGACATATCCTGAATTGGTGGATATTCTGGTGTTTCGGTGTATTCATCTTGTTCTGATAATACTGCTTGGGACTGCGGTCTCGAAATTAACTTTTTTAATTTGGGGAAAGTTCTATGAAGTCTGTTTAGATACATTTTGTAGTCAAGTATTCAGCTGAAAGATCACTTCGGAAATTATTATTGTGAGGTTATGTTTCGTTCTGTAATCGAAATGTCAAAATTTCTAACGTCGATTATGCGTGTGGCGAGTGCGAAATTGTCTGAGCCAATACGTGTTTGGAAAGTGTATGTAAACTAAAATTAAATGTGCTTTGTATTATATAATCACAAAGCAACTTGTTTTAGAAATATTTTTGTAGATTTTTAATTTACAGTATTACAAAACGTCACGTTTCTGGACGAAATAGACCTAAGCTGATGCAACGTTTTGACATTAGCCACAGCCTGATAGCCACCTGCCAAATTATCTTGAATTCTAACCATTCACTTAAATATTTAACGTTATTTAGCGACTAATTTGATACGCAATCATGGACGACGATATGGTATTTGATCCGTCTTTAAAGAAGAAGAAGAAAAAGAAGACCGGTTTCGATATAGACGCGGCCCTCGCAGGCGAGCAAGGTGAGAGCACGAGCGTGGAGGCGCCCGCTGGGACGGGTGACGTCGACTTGCCTGAGGATGATAACCTCGATTTGGATAATTTTGGAAAGAAAAAAAAGAAGAAGAAGAAGGGAGTGTTCAACATGGAAGAGCTCGAAAGTACCTTACCGGAAACTCCTCCGGCCGAGGAGCCAGAACAACAGGAGGACGAAGTTATTGACGACCTGGATCTAGACATCGACTTCTCAAAAACTAAAAAGAAGAAGAAGAAGAAAAACTTAGAAGAGCTTGTCCTTGAAGATGACAGTAAGGGAGAAGACCAAGAAAATGTGGAGGATGTGAGTGGTGATTTGTGGAGTGGCACAGACCGAGATTACACGTACGACGAGCTTCTCGAACGAGTGTTCGACATCATGCGTGAGAAAAATCCTAGCATGGTCTCTGGTAAAAAACAGAAATTTATTATGAGACCGCCTCAAGTTGTCAGAATTGGTACTAAGAAAACATCCTTTGCCAATTTCACAGAGATCTGTAAAACTCTCCATCGGCAGCCTAAACATTTACTAGACTTTTTATTGGCTGAGTTGGGTACGAGTGGGTCTGTGGACGGTAACAGTCAACTCATTATAAAGGGTCGTTTCCAACAGAAACAGATAGAGAATGTACTTCGTCGGTATATCAAGGAATATGTAACATGTCATACATGCCGCTCCCCTGACACCATCCTCCAGAAAGATACTCGATTATTCTTCCTTCAGTGTGAAACATGTGGATCCCGTTGCTCTGTGGCCAGCATCAAGTCTGGTTTCCAGGCTGTGACTGGGAAGCGTGCTGCCATCCGTGCAAAGACTGCATAGAGTATTAGTGCTTAGTGATAAACTAATTATACAGTCATGGATCTGGGGTACATACAGTAATAGTCCTTGTTTATGTTGTAATATATTTTTGAACTGAATCAGCTGTAATCTTGTGCTGATGCTGATCATTGTTATTGTTGTGCAATTATAAGTAGATAGAACAAAGAGATTACTCATTAAAGGTACATAATACCTTGAACATTTCTATCAAATCACATCTAAAGGTATTGTAAAAAATTACCAGACAAGAATGTATGTTATAAATTTCCAACAAATTTCTCAAATGAATTTCAGTTGCATTCTTCAGCATTATGAAAAATATTAGTATTGTGCTCAAACATTTGTTATTGGTTGCATGAGGTAATTTCTGAATGTACCCCATTCTAACCCCTATATTTATGTATAGCTCACTTCTGTATTATTCTCATTGATACACAATGGTTTTATAAATTGTTGTTTTATTTCTGATCTTAAATAAAACAAATTTTTTAACAAATAAGTTGTATAATTAACATAATTAGTACCAACATACATGTATAAAAATAGAAATTTTCATTTAATATGATATTTTGCCTTAAAAGATTAAAACAATTTGAGAATAGCATTATATTACAAAAATGCACATACATAATAAATAACAATAACATACAAAAATAGTAACAACATCATAGTAAATAACATTTCATATTTTTTTTCTTATATAAAAGACTATAGATAGATTATAAAATTCAAAAATGGCACATAAACATTTTAAATGCAAGACTAGTTGCAGGCACATTCATTGAAAAAAAGTAATTAATGAATAATTTGTGGTTCAAAGTCATGCTTGACAGCCTTGTTGAGACTATCAGCATATAAATCAAGGCGCTGAGTCATTCTGAAGCCCCATTTATCCTTAATTTGCCGACATACATTCAGATCAATCTGTGCTATCAGTAAACCGTCCTTCACTCTAGACAAGGATGGAGTTCTGGCACCATCTGGTGCAGTCATGTAGCTTGAGCCATAGAAGTGGCCAAACTCCTTGTGGGCCGGCTTGCCATCTCCAGAAGTAAATTCATTAGGAAAGGCTTCAGTTCCCACTCTATTTATTGCACAAGTGAAATAGCTGTTTGCGATAGCTGCATTTCTAGCTTCAACAGCCCACAAATGCTCACTGAGCCCTGCCACAGTAGCTGAAGGATTAAATACAATTTCAGCTCCATTGATGCCAAACATAAGCCAGTTCAATGGGTGATGACGACCATAACAGATGTTTATGGCTATCTTCCCATACTTTGTATCAAAGACAGGATGGCCAGTGTTCCCCTCAAAGTAATATGTTGACTCATTGAAATCTCCAACCCGAGGAATGTGGTTCTTGCGATGTTTACCAAAAACCTTGCCTGCCTCATTGATAACTACAGCAGTGTTCCAGATGGTATCCCCATGAACTTCATCTCTTTCTAAAATAGGTGATATTATTACCATTCCATATTTGATGGCAAAATCCTTTAAAAACTGAGTGCTGGGCCCATTTTCTACAGATTCTGCAAATTCACACCAAGGTTGTTTTTCTCGAGTGCAAAAAGCAAAAGGCATGCTCCAAGCTTCTTGGAGACAGAGAACATTGACACCCTCCTCACCAGCTGATTCTATGATTTTCCGAACTTTATCAAAAATAGCTTGTCTCTGCTCGACTAATGGTTTATCGGTAGACGTCGCAATAGAGTGTTGGATAACTCCGACTTTCACAACTCGAGGGCTTCTAGTTTCTTCCTTCTTACTAGGGAAATCGTAGGATGCAACATCAAAGTTGTTTTCTTTTGCCCAATCGTTGCTACTTTTCTTTACACCTAGTTCATGGTGATCAGTTCTTCCGTAGTGAATTCTGTTGTATTCTTGCAAATCGCTGCCTGATAAGGTCTTTGATATAAGTACATCTAAGCTCGGGAGTTCCGAAGAAGCTGCCATTATATTAAAAAATTGATTTAAAATATTAGACTTTCTCCAAAGTGCTACTTTGATTGGCGATAACCGCATTAACTGTTTTTTGCTGTTATCTCTTATCAGGAGTTGCCACTTTAGAATTCGAAGTGTAGATGATATGAATTTGTTGACAATTGAGAAAAAAAGCAAGATAACAGCTTATCAGTCAAGTGATAGAGATAAAATGAATGAATGAAATGAATGCATCAAGAATTGTACCTACCTACTGCATAGTTAGGCCTATGCCGGATACCCTAAACCTGTACACTATTCAATTTATGGCTACATTGATCTTCCATGGTATTTTACCTGTCTGGCATTTTATGAAATTTTAGACAAAGAAAGAAGCATATTATGCAATGATTATGCACAATATTTTGTATCACCTAATAACGGTGAATAGGAATGCAGGGGTGAATGGAAACAACCCTTTGTAGGAGTTTTTCTCGTTATTTAAATATTTGTTGCAGCATTTACGATCTCCAATAAAATTGAATTAATATTTATTAAATTTAATAAAAAAAGTCTAAATAAGATCCCTATCAAAGTTTTGTTTGGTTTCACCCCTCCGTTCCTATTTACCCCGTTTTACGGTAGTCGTGGGCAAACTCAACCGAATGACCAAGTTTATGTTTATATATTATGAGTTTATGAGCGAATAATAGGATCAAGGTTAGTATCAAAGTACATAGGTACATTGGTCACGTATTGGTCACCATGAGCATAATAATGTTGTTGAAAAATACAATAATAAGTAAGATTCCTATCTAAGTTTTGTTTCGATTCACCCACCGTTCCTATTTACCCCGTTTCACGGTAGCTGTGGGCGAACTCTAATTTCAACCGAATAACCAAGTTTATGTTTATACTACGAGTGTAATAATGAGATCGAGGTTAGTACCTATCAAAGTATATAGATTGTCACGTATTGGTCATCATGAGCAAAATATTGGCGTTTCAGACTAAATGTTAGTCTATGGTCTGCCATGTCTTACTTTTTATTTTTGTGTCTACTCTGTGCCCTGAGTCTGTCAGTGTCATGTACTCATGTCAACTTAACAATGTCAATCAATTGAATCAATTAAGACCGAGTTCGTGTTCGTAGTTTCGTTTCATCAAAATAACCCAAATATTTTGTTTACTTTTGTCAAAGAAATCTATTACTGCAACCATACTTACTGCTTGACTGTTTTTTTTTCAACATCATAATATTATCACTCCACGAAAACCTGTTGTTTTGTGATTAAGTAAGTTCGTCAAAATGAATGCGCTTCCTGCCCAACCCGCTGGGATCCAGAGCACAGCGGGTGCTGTGCCCATTCGAAATGAAAAAGGTAAGCCTTCAGATGATTCTTGTTCTTAAGTGCTCGTTATTTTCCAGAAATAAAATAAATTAAAAATAGCATACGCTGCTAAACATGTTAATTGTTTTTGAAGCTAAATCCAAATGTTTTTTTCTTTTACAGGAGAGATTTCTATGCAAAAGGTGAAAGTCCAAAGGTACATATCGGGTAAAAAGCCAGACTACGCTCAGGGTGCGTCGTCTTCAGAGGAATCTGATACCGAGGACTTTATAGAACAACAGAAACCAGACCGTAGGCCACAGACCCTGCCACAAGTCATCAGCAAGAAAGAGGAACATCACAGTGATTCTGAGAAAGAGGTAAGTAATCAGAGGTTAAATGTCATTATAAAGATTCATTTTTTGATTTCAAGAATGAATATTTCACAAAAAAGTCTGTATTTTACGTTACAAGGTTGATGATCCGCGTCTGCGCCGTTTACGACTAGCAGCACAGTCCCCACCGAGGCGTGCAGAACACAAGCCAGAGATCATTGATGCGGAACCAGAAGAAGAAGTAGAGAGTAGTGTTGAGGAAGTGAGAGACAGTTCTGAGAGTGAAGATGAACTTGATGAGGAAGAGATTGAGAGGCGCCGACAGGCTCTCAAGGCCAAACTTGCTGCCAGGTAATCCACCCATATATATAATAATAATCATTTTATTATCAGACTGCTGAGGCCCATAGACATATTACACAAAATAATCTTAAACAATAATAAACTAATACATATTAATAAAACTTATTTAACTATTGCACACGAATTGACTGACTGGTGTCGCGCAGCTGGCAGCGGAAACATCGATAAAGCGAGATTTGAGAAATACCTCGAGCTGAGCGACTCCAACTTCTCGACCCTCAAAGTGCAGTTGGTCTTCACTCTCATGTACTCCACAATCTCCTCAACCTTTGTGGAGTGATGTAGCCGGGACACGTACAGCTGCGTCGTAGGTGTTGCTGGACGCAGCAGCATGTTTGGTCCTGCCAGCGCGGTGCCGCACTGGTTCCGACAAGATGGCTTCTTCTTCTTTTTCCTCTCCACCATGATGAACTTGGTGTAATTGTCATAATATTTGCATTACATTGTCAATAAAAAATCAACCTTATTTCTAAATACTTATATATGGTATATTTTGTAATACACAAGTGATGCAAATGTTTTGACAAATACACAAAGTGAAGTGCCACCATTCCATGAAATTTCTGCTCACTTTGTTTTATAAATGATACTTTGGTGGACAAAGCAGAATTAAGAACATAATGCATGTGTAATATATGATTGAGGCTATTCAGTGTTCACCTGTCTTCTCAGGGAAGCGGAGAAAGAAGTTCTGGGTAGAGATGATGATGAAGAAATTATGGATGGTGACAAAGAAGAGAGTGGCTCATCAGACACTGAGTACACAGATAGTGAAGAAGACACAGGTAAACTTATTACATGAAATTACTAACACAACAGTCTTTGCCATTTTATGTCTGCCAGTTGGGGAGTATGACCACAAGTTCTTTCGCACAACTGGAATTATTAAACAATTTGCCACTATTATTTTGCATGCAGTTCCATGACAGTTTTATAAATAAACTAGTGGTCCCGACAGAAGTTGCCCTGTTCGTACGTTTGCTTTGTGTATGACAAAAAATTATAAAAATCGATTACAGCGCCACCTACCGGGTCCAATTGTGAATCTAAACCATTCTCAAATCCCCTTGAACACACCCAAAAAAAATTCATCAACATCGGTGCAGCAAGGAGTTCAGTGACATACACAAGAAATATATATATATTAAGATAAACTATTTCTTTTCAGGTAACAAACAAAAACCCTTAAATAAATACCTTTAAATAAGTATTCAAATATTATAGGTAATTACATATGAACATTGATACATTTCCAAAAAATATTGGACGGTAAAAATACGTTTTTAGTCACATAAATGAAGAGGATACAGTGCGTTGAAAACTCGTGTGACGTCACACAGCGTCACAGTGACTTTACAAGCCCACTCCTTACCTTAGATGTGTTTTATCTTGTAATGTTTTATTGTTTTGATAAAATAAAAAAAAATGTATCCAATATTTTTTGATAATCTGACGGACTAAATACAATCATATTTTTTTAACCCAGGCAACATTCCCAACAAAGCTGGGTATTTATAAAGTTAGAAACACATTTCTGATTTTACAAATACCCAGCTTTGTCTCCTTGCAAATTCTTATCAAAAAGTGCCTGTAGTGAATTTGAAGAGACTGGGAATTTTATTTTGTAGGGGGTTTTGTTAAAGGAAGAGTAGAAGAAAACAATGGTTTTTCAAAGTAGTACATGCTTTTTATTGTGACTGAATTGTGTATTCTTATTTAATATGTACCTACTTATTACTATATAATATACATTCTACATTAAGTTATAATTTATATAAACTGGCATAATACAAATTACAAACTCAACCTTCCAAATTTTAAATAAGTACTTCCTTTAACTTTGTTTGATTTTTTTACTATGCCAGTATTTTAATTATTGTATCATTCGTTGTATTTTATTAATATCATTTAGTATGGTGGGATCATCTGCATTGTAGAAAAAGTATTTTTCTAATAATTTAGAGGCATTTAAAGCTTGTTCAATACTTGGTGGTGACTCAAGATCATCCACCTCGTTTTCTTCAGCGCCTTGTTTTTCTTCATTATTCCTCACAGAATCAAGAATTTCTTCGTCAGCAAACGAAGCTGCTATGAATGAGTTCTTGCCCGCTTCTATGTAGGGTTGTAAATTTTCAGTAAAATTTTGTGGCATGTTGAACTGTTTGATCCACTCAGTCAATGGAATGTCGTCTTTACTTTCAAACTCAGATTCATCACCTATAAAACTGCTACAAAGACTTGCGTTACGAAAAGAGTAATGCATGGTTGTCGCTGACACCTCTTCCCAGGCCTTGTGTAAACAGATAACTGCATGTAGCAGAAGAATCGAATTTTTACCTACTGATTCGATTAGCTCCATCAATAGTTTTTTTCTAAAAATACGTTTAAAGCTTTTAATTGCACTATCCATTGGCTGCAAGACACTTGTTGCATTGGCTAGGAAAAATTCCAATTGTATGTTTCGAAGATCCGATATATGCAAGCGATATAAGCAAGAAGCAAGATTTTTCGACCTCTTAATTCTGTATCCCATCTTCGCAATTCTTCTCCAAAAAGTTGACTGGTCATAGAGGCTGATTTGTTCGCTATATAGGTGACTGGCAATTGTTTTATGTTGTTGAAACACCGTGGGTTTTTTGGTTTTCCTATTACCAACAGCTTTCTTTTTTCTGTGCCATTCAAATTGGTAACCCAAAAAACCGTGATACGCTTTTTGTAGAGTTTTCCATCAGCACCATTCTCTCCTTTAAACGAAGTTTTATCCGGCGTCAACTTATAGAAGATTCCGGTTTCACTAGCATTAAAAATGTCACTGGGGGTATACTTTTCTTTCAAATTTGGCCACACTTTTTCAATCCACTCATGATGAGTAACATCTCGTGCTTCGCCATTCGCTTTACCGTAGTTGATATGGTGACGCTGCTTAAACTTTCCAAGCCATCCTTCTGACGCTTTGAAATCAGTTATCCTAAGCAGTTTAGCATATTTTTCTGCCTTAGCCTTCAAAATCGGTCCCGAGATGGGCATCTTATTCTGGCGCTGTTTACAACACCAGATTAACATAGCCTGATCTAGATTTTCATATTTAGGACGTTTTAATTTCTTAGAAGACTTCCCATCCATATCTGCCTGTAGAATTTTTTCCTTGTTTTTCCAAATAGTAGACACAGTTGATGGACTGAATCCAAAACGTCTTCCAGCATCACTTTTCTTTTCCATTCTCCATTCTCTATCGCGCGAATTAATGACACTTTCCCGGCAATACACAAAGTCTTTCTTTTACTCGCCATGTTTTCACTTTAAACGTTTCAAAGCGACTGAATAAGACTGCGTAAAGATAACGGATAGCACAGACCCCGCATCTGTGACTGCGTTTGAGGTTAAGCGTAATCAGTGTTTATTGGGTGTTTCAATTATGAGGTATTGTTTACCTATAGAGTTGGTACTATTTCAGTGTAAACTCTTTCGAACGTTGTTATTTAAAACGGTAAACTTCCTATAACGCAACGCTATTGCGAAGAAATTTGTTCATGAAATCTCAAATGTGTATTTATACGTCAGTAAATAGTTATTATCAGTATTATTGATCAGTTTATCAGTTTACAAAAAGCTCCGACTAAATCTTTGGGGTGCCTTAACTTCCGTAATCGTAAACAACCGCCTTGCTTTTGTTATTTGCATTGAACACGTCTGTCGTTACTCATTACTGTTGGATTGCATTGTCTCTAGGAAATGATGGTCTCAATTTTGTACATAGTTATTACGCTGTGTAATGTATGTAGTTGTAATTTCTACGTTTGAAAATTGAGAAATAAGGTGGTGAAGGGATTTTGTGATACACTTATTATTTTTTTACTTACTTTATTTAACATGTTATTTTCTGTATGTTACTCAAAGTTTAAACATTTCTTAATTTTCCTAGGACCTCGCGTGAAACCCGTATTTGTGAGAGCATCAGACAGGATGACTGTACAAGAGAGAGAGCGCAAAGTAAAGCAACAGAAGAAAGAAGAAGTAGAAGCAAGAAAAGAGAAAGAAGAGAGGAGAAGAGATGCTTTGAAACTTGTTGAAGAGACCATCAGGTCTGAACAGAGGAATATACAGGTTTGTTAACATCGAAATAATTTTAAAGCGTTTTGTTTTGCAGATTTTAGCAAAGACAACAATGTACTTACTATGTTTTTCAAAAAAATAAATCGGTCAATGCGGTTCAATTATCAAATTTAAAAAAAAAATACCTTCGGACTTATCACGTTATTGAAGCAAAGAGGCGATATATGTATATAGTCTGGGATTTAATTTTTTTCATAAAAAATACCAAAAGTCTACTTACACGAGAAACTTGAATAGAAGTAATATAAGTTTACTAATGAGCCCTGTACGAGACAACAGGAGTATTTTACAAATTTATAAGAGGAGTAAAATAAATCATTTTTGTTTTTCGTACATATTGTAACTGCCCATCTAATCTACAAACCCCAATATAAAAAGTACCTACTTCTTGGTCAAATCTGCCTAAATAAAACAACTCCCATTAATTTCAGGGCGAGCTAAAAGAAGGTAACATCAACGACGTGTGCACTGATGATGAAAATGATGAGCTGGAATACGAAGCGTGGAAGCTGCGTGAAATGAAGCGCATCAAGCGGGACAAGGAAGAAAGAGAAGCGTATGTAAAAACACAAACTCCGAATAACTTAACATTTTTGGAAGCACGATTGCTCAAAGTGTATAGTGAGACTGTAATTGGATTGTTATTTGCTAACAAAAACAATCGAAGCATCACACAAAATTATTGAGACTCTTTGTCCAGGATTAAAGAAACCACACAGTATCAAGCTGCCTTCCATAAGGGATAGTCTGCCAAAAAAAGTTAAATAGTGTTTGTTTATTGACCCTATAATTTTATTTTCAACAATTTGCTCAAAAAATGCATTTACGACGCCTGTATACATTGTTCGAAAGTTAAAAATTACGCACCATACATTGGAACGTGCGGTAAAATAGGAACTCTCATCTAAGTACCTATTTTACTGCACTCCTCGGTGTATAGCGCCGTGCGTATTATTTACGGTTTTTTTTAATTACCATTAAAAATATAAGAATTCCAGGAAGTTTCACATTACTAGGAAAAATAAGCTGAATGATCGAACCTCATTGGAAGCGCTTTTGCTCAATATGTTTGTCTCATTTTAATAATAAAAAGAAAATGAGGCGAAACATGTAGTTCTAATTTTCACCACGCGCACGTGGCGCCATTTGCAAATTCGCGCTATTTTCATATAAAGAACGTCAAAGATTGTTGCGACTTTCCGACTGATATCTAAAAACTAAAAGTTCTTTTTATTACCTATTGTACTGTTTTCTCGCAAATGTGTTGAAAAATTTTGTATGACACACGTGCGGAAATTGGTTTTTACAAACTCGTGACTATGATATCTACTCGTTCGTAAAAACCAACGTACCGCACTAGTATCATAAATAACTATTACAGTGTGGAGAAGGAGTTGTTAGCCATCGACCGCATGCGCAACATGACGGAAGAGGAACGCCGCGTGGAACAACGTCTCAACCCCAAGCTCGTCACCAACAAGTCCGTCAAGGGCAAGTACAAGTTCCTGCAGAAGTACTACCACAGGTCAGTAATAGATCTTACACGTATCAATGATTTTTTTCAGTTAGTGATGAGCTAATGCTTGACAAGAGTAGACGCCAGATAAGTTTGCAATAAAGTACATTGACCTTTCCCTAATATATCTACGTAGGTACCCGAAAAATAAATAATGGATTTTTCATTACTAGTGTGGCTAAATAATAACAGCCGCACGGGACAATCTTCAAGGTTAAGCAACGCTTGCCGAGGTTGGTCTGTGGATGGGTGACCATCTTAACATACCGAGACTCTTCCGTGCCTCGGAAAGCACGTTAAGCCGTAGGTCCCGGCTGTTATTTGTAGATCTTTGGCAGTCGTTATGGATAGTCAGAAGCCAGAAAATCTGACACCAGTCTTACCAAGGAGTACCTTATTACCCTGTTAATGAGTTGTGGAGGTCTGGTAGGCTGCCGCTCCACGTAAAATACTGGTATTCAGCTGAATCCGGTTTGACTGGAAGCCGACCTCAATATAAGTGTTAAATCAATTGAGATTTTATTTTTAGTATTACAAAATTCTATGTTCTTGGTTTGTGGGGATCACAAGTAATATCTATTTGATGTTGAAACTAATTTTATTTTTCAGAGGTGCCTTCTACTTGGACAAAGAAGAAGAGGTGTTTAAACAAGACTTCTCTGGTCCCACTCTGGACGATCACTTTGATAAGACTGTTTTACCTAAGGTAATTATTATAATCCATATTGTGTCAGTTAAGTAATAATTTATTTATAAGCTGTAAGCTAGAAAGGGCGTGGCGTTGGAAGACCTCCCACAAGGTGGATCGATGACCTGGTGAAGGCATCGGGAATCCGCTGCATGCGAGACGCACAGAACTGCGAGATGTGACGCTTGGGAGAGGCCTATGTCAAGCAGTGGACGTCTTTCGGTTGTAATGATGATAAATAAAGAAGTCGCCGGAGCTCCGCTGGCCTCGGCCTACGCTCTGGTGTCCCCGAGTTGGGGTGGAAAAAAGTAGGATTAAAAAAAAGTATAACTAATGTCGATCACCCATGCGCTGCGGTGAGCGTCACCTATCCACCGTTTCAATCAAAGTGATGTTCGGGTGTTACCGCTCACCGTGAACTGCCCAAATTATATATCTAACTGCCTATTCCATCATTTTACTGGCCATACATTTATTACACTGCTTGAATAATTTTTGAACCTGAATTGTAGTATAACCGCAATCTTTATCTTTTTATTTTCTTTCGTCTATGTTCTATCGTTCGTGTTTTACAGCTAACCACCAGATAATTAAATCCCTGCCTGTATAATGTTTAAATAACAGTTGTATAAATTATTACCTATAAAGAAGCTAGTCTGGAATAAATATAATTGAACCTAACTTCGTCATTAAACGGAGTTCCTGTAGCTGAATTACTTTGCTATCGACACGATAAGAGGAAAAAACAATTAATGGCCGGTCTCAATAACGTATCTACCTTGAACCAACTGTCAAATTAGCTGGTTAAAGGTAGATACGTTATTGAAACCGGCCGTAAGGGATATACAATCGTATAATTCAAGTCGCAGTCAATTCGCGGATCAGGCACTTGGTTGTATGTAAAGACGGAACGCGCCGTGACTGACGTGTTGGGCCGATGTTCTACGAAACTATACTATCTTTTTTGACGTGACTGTCTTGACAGTAACGTGACTGATTTGTGTTCATGTTTCTTGCTTTGCTGTCTTTGGTCGGTAACACCGTTGGTCAAATAATTAATGGCGGTTTTAAGTTTTGTATAGAAAATAATTACCTGTGTCAAACAGCCACATTCGTCTTCAGTTAAAATTATCTAACTATTGAAAAATCAACCCAAGGTCGAGTAAAAATCTCCCACATATTCCTAATCTTTAAGGTGAACAAGACTCCTGTGAAAACACACACATATTAACACTATATTACGCCCACAGGTAATGCAAGTAAAGAAATTCGGTCGGTCTGGTCGCACGAAGTACACTCATCTGGTGGACCAGGATACGACGGAGTTTGACTCAGCGTGGAGTAACGAAGGCGCGGCTGCCAGGCTCGCCAACTTCAGGGGAGGGATGAAGCAAGTGTTCGATAAGCCTTCCGCGAAGAGGAAGCATAATGTGTGATCATTGTGTGTACTTTAATATTGGTACTTACCATGTTGCAGGTGCGGCCAGGATTTGGACACGTTTATTTACTTCACTCTTTACATTTTTTACCCAAGTTTAAGTGGCCATACTTGAAAATGATACAATATAATATTAATCGCGTTTCTTCATTTTCAACATTGCACCTACCACTATTTGTCTGTGCATCACCCAAAGGTTGACAGGTAGAAATTCTGAAATACATATTGTGTTCTCTAAGGCGATGTGCTAATAGAAAGCGTGTGATGATACACGTATACGCGATCGTCGCGATATAATTTGTTAGGCACCGCGCGACGACGCTATCATGTTTGCGTTTTAAACGAACGCGACGATCGCGTATCCGCGCGATGTTCGTTTTGTCGACGTTTGTAGGACAACGCCTAAATGATGATGAAAACCGAAATGTAAAAACAAAATCAGTTAAAACACAGACAAAAAACCTATTTGTTTTATACTGCATGTTTAAAGACGTTGAAATGAATGAAATAAGAAGAAGACTGCTCGACAAATTCCGAGCTATGCCTGTGTCGAGTTATTTGTTCATTTGACTGTAAATAAACTGGCTTATCATGTGTGAATGTATGTGTTACGTTACTTATGAAGGTGACTTGTAAATAGTTATGGGTAAGAACTTAGTATTAAGTTTTGAGAAAAATAAACTGTGTTAAATTAGTTTGTTTGTTTTAATGAAGTTCCTTATTGCTTAACCTTTTCATACCTTTTGTACTTGAAGTTCATAGTTATACCTCACTAATAATTCTTGTTAATATCGTGCCTGAACTCGTCTCTCGGCTGTTGCTATAAAGTGATAAAGCCATCATATGATTCGAGCAAGAGAAATATACGTATCTACACAGTAGTGCGATTCTGTTAACATGTCGAAGAGAAGGCTTGGGTAAGGTGATCACGAAGTGAGCTGTCAATACATGTAATCAAGATGGAATGACAGCTCACTTCCTGATCACTTCACCCAAGTCTTCACTTCGACATGTTTACAGAATCGACCGGCAGGACTACTAGCGATGTTCCTTTTTCAAAACGGAATCATGATGGCATTGATACGTCATAGTACGGCATCTCATAAACTGCTTCTGTTTCTATAGCAAGTAGGTAGGAGTAAGGCTTACTCATAGAAATATTTGAGGCATTACAAAACAGTAGGCACATTAAAGGTTAATGCACACATATCCGGGCCGTGCCCGGTACTTGGACGGTCGGAACGTACATTTTATATGAACTCATTCACACACATGTCCGTGATTACCGCCGCACTTCCATCGCCAATCGCTTCCATATTTGGTAAATTATTAGTAGGTACTCAATTGGTACTAATTAGGTGGTAGTCACGGACATTTCACACGTCTGTCCGGGCCGTGGCAAGGACGTGTCAGACCACGTTGACGGACAACGGCCAGTTCACGTTCCGAGCACATACCAACTTTAAGTCAACATTTTATTTTAAATTTTTATAGGCTAATCGAGGTGTTCCTTTCTTTAAATCTCTTCCCTAGTAACCTGTTAACTGTGACTTAATAAAAATTGTTGAAAATGGCACCTTAAAAAACAAAAAAAAAAAGACCCATTTAGAATCCACTACACATACCTACGCCACAACTACTACTACTAAGTACTACTAAGTCCACAGTGGATTCTTAGCATGAACCCTGTATTCATCAGCCACGTCTTACGAGTTCGAGCGGATTTAACAAGGAACTTCTATCGTTACCAACTTTTATATAACGCGCAAGCGGGTGACGACATGGGAGATTTTAACTTGATTTATGTCTTCCAGTTCTTACGGCTTACTAGTATCTGTTGTGGCGAGTTATCCAACTTACCCTATTTGTTCTAGTTTCTCATCGTACTTTCTTAATTGACCATATAAAGTTCGAAGGGATTACACCAGTTTTGGTTCACGGCTGGATAATAATTAAGTTTGGATTTTTAGTTGGTTAATAGTTAGTTATAGCTTATGCTCGCCCCCTCAGGGTCCTATCTATCTCTGTGTCAAAATTCATCGAAATCGATTCGGCGAATTGAAAGAAACACAGACTCACTTTTGCGTTAATTATCAGTAAGTATATAGTTAGGTTAAGTATGCACATGCACAAAAGGGGTTTTATTTATAAAAATCTGTTAATCAGTTGCTAAACAGTGATGAGATTTTTATAAATAAGGGTAAAACAGAAAGATTTGAATAAATTGCAAAGAACTTAAGAAAAACATAAAGCTGCGTGTCTCTCTACCTAATAGGTAAATAATGTATTATTCAACCAGCTTTTGCCCGCGACTTCGTACGCGCATACCTATTCCATTTTTCCCGTTCCCGTAGGAATTTCGGAACGAATTATTCACTTAAATCTTCCTCATGCGGCTTTTTCCAATGGATGGGGTATCCATTAGAGAAAGCCGCATGAAAATCCGTTCAGTAGTTTTTGAGTTGTGAGGCGGGGGACTGTTTTATAATATGTGGTGATATGACCAAATGTGTGTGTATTGCCCCTGTCCAAAACATGGCCCACTTGTTGGAGTGCCACCAAGTGCCCATACACCTGCACCATTGAGGACCGATTGAATGAATGCTACTGATGTCGCTATAAACATTGCCAACTGCTTCACAAACTGTTTTAGGGTCACCGTCGACTCGAAAAGAAGTACTAACAAAAAACAAGAAATCTCTGAAATATTAAATCAAAGAACAACATAACCGTAATAAAATGAAAACCCATGTTTTTGTATAATGTATCCCCCTGGTTAAATGGTCAGGGTCTAAGAGGAAAGCACACCACCTACACAGTCATATAAGGGCTAAGTAAAACTTTGAACGAACTCCAGTGGGCGTCGCTAACTGCGGGTAGATGATAAAAGTTTCCGTCCCATTGTGACCGTTACACAATGTTTTGTTGAAACGTGCCGTGCTCTAGGGTTTCAACATGGCTACTAAACTTTGTTTAAAGAATTCCAACATACTTTCAAAGTAGTCTGCTGTACTAGTCGTACCTATGTGCAATCATACAACGTGAAAATCTGAATGTTTTGATGTATTTAAATCACGCCTTAACGGCTGAACGGATTTGGAAAAAGTAGGAACATAAGCAGACAAAGGTAGAACGTAAGCAGAAAATGTCAGTTTCCTTTGGATAATTTTTCGACTCTCACGCGGGCCAAGCCGCTTCGAAAAGTTACTTAACGAAGTTCTAACTGTTAAGTTACTGCGGTCTCGTTTAAATTTGACAGTTTCGGGTAGCTTGATGTGCTGGCGTCTGTACAAGGTAGGAACCTAATTTAACCAATGTGCACATCAGCAGTTCATAATGATGAGTACAATTACCCATTTTAAGAGATATTGCGTTTATTCTGTTACACGTATGTATTTTGCATCGATATCTTTTGTCAAGTTTATGTATCGGAATTAGTTCTCTTAAAAGACGTCAACGTTGGTTAAATTAGGTTCCTATCTTGTACAGACGCCAGCACATCAAGCTACCCGAAACTGTCAAATTTTCCCAATCAACCTTGAACGTACCTAATGCTTCAGCAATAAAGTAAAAATCTATTTAAGAAATTTGACAGGTTGTTGTAGCTTGATGTGCTGGCGTCTGTACAATCTTGTAAAAAAGAAACGACATAGCCGCTAAGATTTTATTATAAATGGATTAGTTATGTTAAAAGGGTAGTACGGTACATGGACAGTTATTTTGGTGATGGCTGATTTATGCAGTAATCTATAAACTCATGACCGAGTATAGGTATATTGAAAAGCTATTCGAACACCCGGCAGGTTTCATGTAATGCGGCTGGTTTATTGTAATGAGGTGGATCCGGGTGGACTCCTGATATTCTAGTCGCGTCTCTGAAGTAAGAGGCGTAACGTTTGTGTTCTGGAGGACCAGATCTAACAGAACTCTCCTGCAACGCCCATCCATACGCGTTGCTAGTTGTTGGGCAATCATTGTATTTCTTCTCTGGTAGCTTATACTTTCTGGCACTGAGGTATGCTCTACGGCCACCACCAGCTGACAATTCATTGTAAAGGATGCTTGACTCAGTAGTGTCTACCGGTTTCATAGTGGCGGGCTCCACTGATTTCATAAATAATTGGTTTAGGGCGGTTGTTTCTGCTGCACCTGTTATCGCACATCTCCTTCGATGCCTGGCAGTTACTTCGTGTAGGTTTCTTAAAGCAAACATGCCTGCACCTAATTGAGTTTCTTCTATCTCTTCAGTAGTATAGTGTTTCTGTTTTTTCGTACATTGAGCTTCTTGAATGAGTTCGTCTTTGTGCTTCAGAAACCACTTCGTCCGCTGTTTATTAGCCTTATTATTACATTCGATTAAAAACCTTTGTGTAGCTGGATCTGTGTAGTCTAGCGGCATTTTGTATGTGGTAGAAGTGTAAAAAAAATACAAAAAAAATATTTATAAAAATAACTTAAATACCTACATATGTCAATAAACACTATGGTATAGACTAACATTAGCTATTTTAAAACCGTTGTCATTTTGAAAAAAAATGCTCTCTGTTTTTTGGTCTAAAATAAATAGGATTTGCTATCAAGAATGCCTTTCAGAACTAACTTTTAATGCAGATGTTCTCTATACTAGTAATAGGTACCTAGGTAATGTGTAGTATACCTGGGACGTCTAGGCAATGTATGAAATATTATGAATTTTATTTTCGATAACATACGGTTAAGTTAGTAATGTATACATTTCCAAGGGATTGTATAGAGCACCTGCTTATCCATCGGCAATGTGTAAAATAAATAGATTTTGGTCTGTATTAATCAATGTACCTATATGTCGCAGCCAACTTGCTTTATCAGCAGTTTATTGCCGCTTAACTTACCCAGCCAAGTCATTTGGGAACTTAAGACACAGGGAACTTGACGCATCCCGACACGGATAGATTAGGTTCTTAGCTCCCGAAATCGCGGTTAGGTTTGAGGTGGACATCTCATGAAATGGCCAATTCTACGATATAGCTACGATAGACATATTTTCGTCACGTTACTGATTGCCCCCGCACGTCTCACCTTTCCCTGCTATCGTCTGTTACACACATTGCCGGATGCGCTTTCGGTATTGTATAGAACACCAAGGCAAAGTATAAAATTAATAATATTTTTTATATTAGATACCTTAATGGATTACCTTAATCGAATATTTAGGTATTCTATACATTGTCTAGGTATTATGTAGAGTACCGGATTATACAGATTGCCGGTTGCAAGCATTTCTTTCCCCGTTCCTAATGGACTCTGAAAAGTCAGAGTCCATTTGAGTCCATTTTGAGCAAAGGTCACATACTTGAAACATAGCCATAGGTATCTATTATGTTTTAACTGCCGGGATGCATCGACATAACGCTAGACATAACGCTTACCTATGCATAACTAAAATACAATGAAACACTGTGATAAATGATATTTATTTTGCAAATAGGTTACAAGTAGCTCTTTTGGTTGTGATGCTAATTCGTCTCATTAGTTATTTCGTCGCAATCCCTAATACGTCTCATTGCTTGCTTTATTTCGTCTCATTCTCAACTCGTCACACGCTTATATTCAATATAGGTACAATTAGGTACAAAATTATAAAGCACAATTGTTCCCGATTTCAGAAGAGCTCGTGGCTAAATAATAAAATCTGCACGGGTCAATCTTTAGGGTTAACCTAAACTTGCCGAAGTTAGTCTTTGGATGGGTGATCATCTTAACATACCGAGACTCCTCGGTGCGAAAGTATGTTAAGCCGTTGGTCTTGGCTGTCATTTGTAGGTCTTTGGCAGTCGTTACGGATTGCCAGAAGCCAGAAAATCAGACACCAGACTTGCCACGGGGTACTGTGTTACCCAGTTGTCCCAGTATTGGAATGTGGAGGTCAGATAAGCAGTCACTCCACGTGAAATACAGCTGGAATCAGTTTGACTGGACACCGACCCCAATAAATGTAGTTTGGAAAAGGAATTACCAATGAAGTATTACGACCCCAAACGATTCAAAACTGTAATTGCCAGAAAGGTTACGAGTATTTGCGCCGCTTGAGGGCTTGAGCAGCTGCAGTGGCAGTGCCGGTATATGTGGTGGTGCCATATACGGTCGTATTTGGAACATGAGATGGCGCAAGCCGGAGGCCTTGGGCACGCCACTAATGTGGCGATAACCCTCTCTTTGAGGGGTAAGAAATATAATATGATATCATTACAAAATCTTTAAGATTTACAAGATATAACAACTGAATTTTATTTGATATAATGACCAGTTAATAGAATAAACGATTGATATAATTTTAAAGTAACTAATTTTTATAAGGATAATATACATTGCATATAAAATCGTTTGATATACCACTCAAAAGACATAAAACCTATTTAGTCTAATATGATTATTTGACACTCAATCAAGCAAAACATTATAAAACAGTTGACTGTGGACATATGTGGTTTTAATTTCCCTTTAAGAAACACGCAAACAAGCTAACACCATGCATACAGCAAGCATGCAAACAAGCATACTCCATGCATGCAGCATGCAAGCAAGCATGCAACATGCAGCAGGTATGGTTTCTCTCACGGCTCCGGCGCTGCTGGGCTCCGGCGGTCCCAAGCTTATCGGCGCCGAGTGTTAAAACCACCTGCTCCTCAGCTCGCAGACCGCCCCGCCCCTCCACGCCTACGAGGGTTTAAATAACACTCTAGGGGTAGGGCAGACAAGACTACGTGGAGTCGATTTTGCAGCGATTCATTTCTGCCACGCGGCTCCCGCAACACGCTCGCTTCACTTGTTCGCCTTCGCGCGTTAATAATCACTGTTCTAACCCAACCTAACCCAAATGATTCGTCAACAAAAGAGGGAATCTGGCACTCCGGTCCGCTCCCGCCTTAACCTTCTAACCTTACCCATCCGAGTCGGATTGCTTTGAATCGGGGTGTAATGTAAACCATAAAGATGGTATCAATATTAATTTTAAACGATAGGCCTAATGATTTTAGATTAAATAAACGTTTTATCCAATAACGTTATACGAAATAAGTTTTAGAGTATATAAATGTTATATGTATCTGTAGAAATTATATCAACGTTGTTAACAAGTTGGTATAATTCACGTTTATTATATCTTGTGAACGTTATTGAAATGAAAATATACCAAATAACTTTATATGATATGAGACGCTTTGAAGAGTGGCTAAAGAGGCGCCACGGCGACCTCACCTTCTGCCTGATGCAGGTACTTGTCGGAAACGCCCGGGTGTTACCACAGTGTGGATCGCTCGAAGTAGGTACACGGTGGAGCATACGGTGGAGGTCTGCCCTGCTTGGGCAAAGCACCGCCGTGTTTTCATAAAGGCGATCGGCTGCGGCGACCTCTCGCGTCCGGCCCTGGTTCAATCCATAGTCCGGAGCGTGGGGGCATGGTAAGCAGTCACCTCCTTCTGCGAAGCAGTAATGCAAGTGAAGGAGAAGGCAGGACGCGTGAGGGAAAGGCAAACCTCACGCCTCAGTCGGCACAACAGAAAAAGACGCACTGGGCGTCTGGAGTCGCAGGGCGAATCCCGACCACCGTAGGCGCGGGCCTGCGGACGGCGAGCGATGAGTGGCTCACCGTTAATAAAGATCAGGCCTGGATCGGCGGCGCGTTGTGTTTCACGCACGCCTCAAATAGATGTCAACATAAGTGACGGGGCCTGCGAAGGCCAGTAGGTATCTTTCAGGTTTGTGGAATTTGGCCGAAAGAGTTACCGCGGCCCTAGAACGCAAAAGGCATTTTGGGGGAACACGGTTGGGTTTGAGTCAGCAAGAGCCTGGCACTCCCTTCCGCTCCGCCCAGAGTGGAAGGAGTCATTTGATTCGGATGGGTAATTAACCCATCCGAAAAAAAAAGTTAGAGGCCTACCTATCTTCCTCGGCATAACATGACGAGCTTTGCGATCTTATTTTAACTAAAAAAAGCATTATTAATAAAAAAAAAAATTGTGCTTAACTGTATATAAGCGTCGGAATAAGTCGAAATAAAGCATGAACGAGTTAGGAAAGCGACTAAACATACAAAGTGATGTTTTAGTGAATGAGACGTATTAGAGATAGCGACGAAATAACTAATGAGACGAATTAGCATCGCAACCGTTCTTTTACACGTAATTTTAGTTTTGATAGCTGAGGCCGGTGTTCTTTGGCTAATTACCCTGAGAAGAAACACTGAAACAAACTCAGAGGTCAATTCTCCTTGTAATTCTATTGTAATTTTAAAAGGACAAAGTCAATATAAACAGTGGACTATAAAAGTTAATTGTTACAAAATAAATATACACTATTAAAAATAAACTATAGATGCTCAAAAGTAAAATCACTCTAATAAACATTTGCCTCCCTTATAAGCAGGATCTTTGTAGTGTTTGGGATCTGGGTTGGGTCCACTGCGACTCCGTTCGCGTGCTAGTTGATACACACAACCGTGTTGCGATTTTTGTCTGGTAAAGTAACTGTCTTTTAGTCTCCAGCCATACTTCCATCCACTAGTCTCGGCAAAATAATATCTGTCCTCAGGAGCGGTAGCATTCCGTTTCTTCAAATAAACTTCACGACCGAAGAATGGTTTGCCTTTGTAAAGTATTTCTTTTTGTTTCGGTTCAACTGGTCGCATTACGGGATCGTTGCACAGGTCTGTGTCGGGCCGTGCCAGTTTAAGGTCGATTTTAGGATCACCGAGACCAACATCGACGATAGAATGCCCCTTGTTCATATGAGTTACGCCTTTTACAATGGATTTGTCGCTGATAGGTTTTAGCCGTCTGTTCCTCGCACCAGATATATTATCTCTGGCTGCAGCAGGCATGCCTGCCTCCAAGGCTGTTTTCATCACATCTAAATCACTATAACCTTTCTCCTCACGTTGTAGGGTAGCAGCTTGAATTAACTTTTCTCTATGAAGTTTGTTCCATCTCATACGTAGTTTAGCAGTTTTTTCATAATTTTCGATAAGAAACTTTATTATGTTTGGATTATTAATGTCCATAAGAGGCATTGTGTAATAATAGATATAAAACGTAAAAAATAAAATAAAGTAGAAATGTAAAATAAATACAATGTCTTTTATAAAAGGTGAAAAACTTCAAACATTTTTTTTCCTTCGTATTTGTCTTTGAAAAGTGACTTGCAAAAAGTATTTAGTCTTTCGACCACTTCGCATGTATCTTCGTAAACATAAAAGTACATTTTCTCACATTCGTCTGATATGCCAAGGTGTTCTTCATTTTATTGTTTGTTTTTTGTTGTTTCATGTACCTAAGTGCTAAATGAATATTATTCTTTCTTTCTTTTTTTATTCATCAATCATTAGGTACCACATTTTAATTGACCAGCAGATTTATAGCTGTGACAGTGTCTTATGACACGGGTGTAATATTGATTCTGGAGCGTAATGACGGATTCCAGAGTTAAGTTTGGCGTCAATAATAAAATCCAGATTACAGCGGGGAATTCAAGCTAGCTCAAGGCAAAGACAACTTTTCCCCCGAAGAGAATACTCTACTTTTCACACCGACTGTGAGATAATTGAAAGCAAGCCATGAGGAGTGGTGGCTGGACACCGCGAGCTGTGGTGGTCGGCTAGTGTTTAGTTGAGATTTCACTGTACCAAATGCCACCACCAAATAATGTCTTACTTTAGGTAAAGTTTTCTAACAAATAAGTTGATGATTTCGAACAGATAGTATGGTAAGTTATTAAATGCCTCCAGGAAAGCGTTATAAATTACCTGTGTATTCCATGCCATGCTACTGGGCTTCGGGCCGAAGTCAGACCAGTCTCATTTTTAATTTGACAGTATTGGTCTTCGTTTATACACGGCAAATAAGAATTTAACTTAAAATCGCTGTGTTCTAGTATAAAAACAAACAATATAGTTAATATGCAAATCTTTATTTTAATTCATATACAAAAATATTAGGTGACTTAAAACATTCTTACTTAATCAGACTTCGTCTATTTATCTAAACTTAAGACTATTATCCTTAATAACTGTACAATAATTGCTCACTACTATAATGTTAATTCACTATAGTCCTCATACTTTAATATGTATGTCGACCACTCACCCTGCTACTCTTTCATTGAATTTACTTTCGGGTAACGGAAAATGAACCGGAGTGCCGTCACCTAATCTCTTAGCCATAGAATTAATGACATCAGTACTGGCTTCCCGTAAGTCGTAAGCCCAGCCTATCCTCTCGAAGAACCTTATGAAGGTCGTGGCGAAGTTCAAAACATCGAAATGTTCAGCTGCTTTGTAGTCAAAGGGAAACGCGTGGTGGTAGTTGTGCCAACCTTCACCGAGGGTGCAAGTAGCCACGAAGCGATTCTCTGCAGGTATTATATCTCTGTAAAGAAGAAAAATGATATAAGAAAAAATATATAGAAGAGAAAGGGCGTAACACTTTAACGAGAAGGAGGTGGGAACTTAAGTTAACAAGAGCCTGAAAGATATTGGAAGTTTGTAATCATAAGGAAATTGAGTAACAATATTATGGTTCGAAATAGACGCTGTTTACAAAGACACGAGTTTAATTATACAGAATCAACGCTGTCAGTTTGATGAACAAACATGTTCGTACATAATAATAATGCTTACTTGTTATAAGGTTTGTATCCATAAGCGTGTGCCAGGCTATTGACGGTTAGCTCGCTATGGAACATGCCAAGGAACCTGATGAAGCATTGCCATGCGACTGCACACTTCCAGTCTTCGTTCCAGAGGAGAACACCGATCATTGTTGGCAGAATGTAGCAGAAGATCAGTTTGAGAGACGTGAAGTTTCTGTATAAAAGATTTTAAAATATGACATAAAACCAGCTGCCTAATTGTGAAATGCAAAAATGAATTTAGTCCGCGCATATAATGCTTTTATATGACATTGCGACCGCAATGGGGAAGATTTTGTAACCAGAGGGCCCCAAATCGAAAACGTATAAACTATTTACATTCTGTGGTTAGAAGCTATTCATGGGAAATATTTTCGAACCGACGACGCGACGCGACTTTCATAGATCCACTGTATTCACTTGGTTTCAAGTTTTATATTAATTTGCTTGCTAAAATTCACCCAGGTTACAAATAAAATAGATACCTACTACAGAATCTTTGAATTTAGAATCTTGAATTTTTTGCATATTTCTAGCCCAGTTTAATCTTTACCGATGTTTCATGAAAAAGTAGTTCTTCTGTGGCAAATAATTTCAATTTTACAGAGGTTTGAGTTTGTCGTATTTTAAATATTTTGAATTTTAGTAGCACTGTAATTTGCATACTGCTATTTATTTATGTTTGAAATTTCACTGTTCCGGAATTATGGTATCACAAAAACCTAAGAAGTGTGGTGTCAAATATTGTACATATGTGAACGCGCCTTAGATTTAGTGTTGCATGTTTTAATATTTAAGTCGTACCATTGTAAAATGGCAATACAAGAGCCAATTCGGGGCGCTATCCTTAGCGTCCCTCGCCCTCACCGCCGCGAGACACGGACTGCGTTAGTCCATACTGTGTTATACAGTAATAGTTAATTACACACAAACAATATTGTTTTTAACTATTACCGTGTGTCAATATACATTATTAACTACAAGTTGGATTTTCACTTCGTCCCGAATCATCAACCTCATCGTAAGACGCATCAAGGGGACAGATAGAATACCTTCCATCTGCGTCCCCAAAGAAGTTAGGTGCGAACAACTGTTTTTTAATTTCGCTGTCTCTCCTCTCAATTAAATGCGTCAGGTGGTAGAACCTTGGGGGAAACAGGATTATCATGGTATCAAATTCTTCTTTAAAATTCTGTGCTGGACATTAAAATCAAACATGTTACATTAGACATATGTCAAAGGTTTAAATAGTGACAAAAAAGAAAACTATATAATACAAGCATTTGGACGATTTCACAGTTTTATTTCAGATTTCATGTCATTTTCTGTGAAATGACGCCCACATAACCGTAAAATAACGATTGCGATTTCGCCAATTTTTGGCGTTTAATTGCGAAAACCCTATATATGTATTTATTGCACAATTCGTCATTGTTATTAGACTTAATAAAAGGCCAAAAATATTGTAAATTTAGAGAATAATGCACGGATCATGGCGATTGCAACACCCAGCGGGAAAAAAGGGCAAACATTCTCCGCATTATTGCATGTTTCACGTTGTCGAGCAGTTGAATTTTCAAACAAATGAAGCAATGGACCTGAATTTCCTTTCGATTGTGAAAGAATATGCGACTTCATGAGTCAAGCCATTGGGGTGCTAAATAGCATTGGGTAGACGAAACCGTCATAAAACCTGGATAAGAGGCGCACGGAACCAGGAAGTGTGGCAGAATAAATAGGAGGCCTTTATCCAATCGGCGATTCCCATGCTGAGAACTGTAATGATGATGTCATCAAATTAATCGCAGCAAGCAATTTTTGACTCTCACTAAATGAATACAAATAATACATTGTGTTAATGAAACAATGAATGAATAAATTGTTAATGTACTCATTTTGTTGTTACATTTAGGGACGTTTCCTAAAATAACAGCAGAGTAGAACATACTAGAGCATCTAATTTAGTTTAAAACATTGATACAAATGTCGGATATTTCAGTTGATTATAAAGTTTCCATCGGTTTATTAAATCTGCGGTTATATTTCAATTTGAAGTGAAAGTGGAATTGGCTGCGATTAAAATTAAGCTTGATAAAATATAATTTTGGTTCTCTAATTTCCAAATGTTCGATTTATTATTAAAACAAAAAAATAGTGATCTATTGTACTGGTATCGCCAAGTAGTGACACTGCTGAATGAAGTTAATTGGTTGGTGATTGCAATTTGGTTTGATGTTTTTGTGGAGGGAAAGGGCGTATTCTTTGTTGCCATGCCATCAGATACTAAAGTTGTTGGTCCAATAATTGCCACGTCACGGCAACATCGTCATCGGTGATAAAGCAGACATATTTAAAGTTGCTTGGGAGTTAGGGACATTTACAACGTGTAACAGAATACTATAATCCTTGAGAAAAAACTGTTCATATTAACCACTTTCAGATTTTGGATTACTTCTGTTGCAACCTGTAGCTACTAACCTTTCATAAAACTGAATAACTTGGTCGTTCTCAATATCGCTCATGTCCATCTGTTTCCCGCGGAGGATGACTTCGCTGTTCTTCTTCATCATGAGCCAGCCGATGTGTGAGAAGAATAAGCCTCGGTTAGCGTTATGAGGATCTGCATCTGTGTCGCTGTATTTGTGGTGCACGCGGTGATCGCGGACCCAGTGGAGAAGAGAATTCTGAGGGAGTAATCATAAATATCACACAGTAAGGTACTGAAAGCATACATACTCTCTAAAAACATTACCCTCGTACCGGGGCAGTCAGTTAAAACGAAGATGGCGTCGAACAGCAGTGACTAGTAAACATGTACCTACCCACTGTAAATGTACGAAACTACAAGTCAACTTCAAACATCTTAAGAACTTGGTATAAATTGCAAAATGTGTAAAGTTAAAACGAGTTCTAATAAAGTTTAAAAAACGCTGCATACCTAAGCTCTATTTAAATCATGGAAAGTTCTTAAACAGGCTACCTCGCCATGTGTTTCCTAGGTTTATTAAATAAACGTATTATGCAATTTTCAGAGCTCACTTAGAGAGCAGAGGATCCGGAGGTACCTTAGTTTATGTTGTACGAGAATGCTTCTTCACAACTCCTAAGACTGCGAAAATATAAATTCTTAAGGCAAATAAAATGTTTTAATTAAGATTTGTTTACCTGGCCCGCACTGGAGAAACATAAAAGCAGGAATAGTTTGAGAGGCAGCGTTGCTTTGTAAGATTTGTGAGTCCACAGACGGTGTGCGCCCCCAGTAATTCCGAATCCAGATGCCACGTACATAATCAACGCTGCAAACATAATTAGTTGTTTAATTAAATTGCTAGAAAGTTAATTGAAATTGCATATTTAAAGTTTTATAAAGTTTTAGAGGGTACGACTTCATTATGAAAACTTGATCTTCTGTAGATCTAACTAAACCGTAGAATACGTTTTGGACATGTATTGAGATAAAATTATTTTTCTTTATTGCGTGTGGGCGATGGTAACACGGGTTTGCTATCTGCAAAGTACTGTTACATTGAATTGCTATTCCTAGAATTAATATCGCTAATAACGTTGTAATAGAAAAGAAAGAAAAATGAAATTAAGTGCCTCAATAACTATGATTTAAGAAAGGCTTTTGTGTGATAAAATGGTGGATCTATTTTCTAAGATCTTTCTAAATAGATTTTTTGTTAAGGGTAAGGCGAAAGTTAGTTGAAACTGAGTGCTAGTAGATATCTAAAGGTCGAGAAGTGGGCATTAGGTACAGTGACTCATCATTACTTACCAAATACAAGGGATTGCCATTTTACAGGAAAAGCGTAGTGGTAGCACCAGTACACAGCCAGCACATGATACAGAGTAATAAATATGGCACTGGTCCACTTTATCTCATTTTTAAATCCTAGTTTTTTCTCGAAATCCTGAACTATTTCACCTAGAGTAATGCCGCGCTTAATTTTGTTAGTTTCCATAATTTTTTTGACCGGTGACTTTGACCGTCGGATGTCCACCGACGTTTGACTAAAAATTAATGAGTTAAGAGACTTAAATAAACTTTAATGATAGACTGTTGCGACATAAAATATATATTATGTATTCAGAACAATAGTTAAATAGACTGTTTGACTCTATTTAATTACGTGCGACTGATATTCACAATTTAATTTAGGAATCAGTGAGCAATGAATTTTATTATTGCAATTAGGCATGATAAAATTAAATCATGACTGTTCATTGTACCGATTTATTAGTCCTTTGTTAATAGTGATCGTTTTGTTTAGATTCAATATTTATACGATTAATTGCACACGATTAATCATTTGAAATATTTATACTTATTGAAATTCAAATGACCGCACGGGATTTGAATTCAAAACGTGAATTAAATGATTTTATTTAGTCCAGACTAGCTTATGTTTTACTGAACGTTGCTATTACAACCAATCGTTTATACCTGCAGTAAGGACAGCGCTACCCACACGTTTTAATTTCTTTCAGATACCACAAATTGGCCCACTCGGTCGGCAATCTTCGGGGGCCGCGTTCGAGTGCGCGATACATGAAAAATGCAGTGTTTCTTGTACGTGTATGGTGAACTCATCCTATGCAAACGTTCGGACAGCCCTATCTTTACTATTTAAATCTAAGATTACCTTTAACTGTAACATATATTATCTTTAACTTTTTATAGAGGTAACTACGTAGTGGATAGGCATTTGAAACAAAAACTGATTTTCATTGTCACAATAACTAGCCTTTAAGTCCAGAGTGAATATGTTACTTTTAGGCAAGCATGCTCCAACTTCGACCACATCGTCGCTTACCATTGGGTGCAATAGTCAAATGTGTGCCTGTCATTAGTAAAAAAAAGAACTAAAGAACAGAACCCTTAAAGTCCCACCGAACTAAACTCAACAGTCATGTGAAACTAATTAACATTCAATCGTTCATTGTGTCCGGACTGTCCTTATTAATAAATGTAGCTCTTCTAAATGTAAATATATCCGGTGTTATACGTATTTAGGTTAGTCATTATATGTTTGTTTGGTTTCGTAATCGCACATGTGTTATTTGATTTCAAAGATCTGTAATGAAAAAGTACCTACTTAAGTACTTAGAATGTTCTGCAGATTTTATATTATATATCTAGTAATAGTATTATTTTCTGAAATGTAATAATGCAAGGCGACAACGTTGCCTATAAGTAGAATAATAATTTGGGTGGAATGCAGGTTTGCTTAGATAGGTATATTACTTTCTATAATATATATATATATATATATTTTAAGGATGAGAATTCATCAAATGAATGACTCTTTCCGCTCTGGGCGGAGAGGAAGTGAGTGTCAGACTGATACCCAACCGTGTTCCTCCTAATGCCCTTTGTGTTCCAGGTCCGCGATGTAGTTCGGTTTGGTTAGTGATTGTGTATTGAAATGCGATGACAAACTAGTTCGACAATCTACATACTAGCATATTAGTTTTCTACCAATCACTCCCTGAGTCCCAATATTTCACATGCGTGCTTCCAGAGGCACGGAGGAATCTCAGTATGAAATCGATCGTCACTCATCCACTGACACACCCCGGAAAGCGCTGCGTCACCTATGTATAAGATTGACCCGTACGGCTGTTAATAGTGTATTTAGCCACGAGGTCCTCCAGAATCCACCGAATACGCGAATATAGAGAAAAGTAAAGTAGGCATATACTCGTACCTCTTGATTATAATAAGACAAAAAAGAATCTAGCACATTATAACAGAGCCTGCTACGCCCGACGCCGATATATTTCTCTTAACACTTTTTTCAGAAGAAAGAACTTTCCCGCGATTCTCCAAAGAGTAAGTTACAATAATCTTAGAAAATCTGTATTAATGTTGCGGGTATCGAGTATAAACGCGGTTTCTTAGCGGAATTTATAGCCTCCCGTGGTGTTACTTATTACAACCTTACGTTCAGAAAAGTTTCAAGGTACATTTTCTTTTTGGCTTTCCTAAATCTTTGTTCTTTGCGTGAGTTCGGATTTTAACACTTTATACTTGTTTGTTTTGTCTTATTATTTTCGTACATTTTTTTTAAGAATTTTTCTTTTGTACAGAGTTTCTTTGTGCTAAGCGGCCTTAATTTCCTGTTCTTATCTGAAATGGAAAGTGGGGTTCGCGGCTTTTGTTTTTTATTCGTCAACAATGCCTACAAACGTTTTTTTTTTGTACTCTTCAAAGTTGATAGTTTATGTGGCTGTTGTGAGTTATGATCATGATTCTGACCCTCATAATAATTATAGGTTGACCTAATTAGCTGTTTTAACACCATTCATCAACTCGTCTTTGATGCCAGCTTTCCCTAACACTTGATCATATTATTTTGTTTCTATGTCCCTGAGTAGCAATCATTAACACTGCAAATAAAAACTGATGGTGCCTTAAAATATTTAAAAAAATGCTCCAGTAGTGGGCCATTTTAATGGGTCCATTATCGGAAAACGTTTCGTCACTTGGGGCTCTTATTTACGCTCTAAATGCCCCATGATTGTGTATTTGCCGATATTATTTTATAGACGACATCGTTATGAAGGCGCGACCAATTTATTTTGAACCCCTCGGTTTTATTGAGGAGTATTTCATAATATGAATTAAATTCAAAGTTGAAATGACTTGTAATTTAAATAGTTGTATGTAAAGAGGTTCCTATGAATAAAACTTTTAATTTATTAATTAGAAGTTTCGATTTCAAACTAAATTACCTCTTAAGGGTCATTGTACTCATAATTATGAATAAATTTCACTATGCGACCAAGACTAGAATTGCGAATAAAAATCAAATCGACTGCCCCGTACATTTATGTGCGCAAATGTCGACAAAATGACAGCTGTTTTTTATAACGCGATTTCGGGTTTGGTGCAATAGTAAAAGTTGTTCATAATGAGAACTATGACCCCGTTTCAGGTATTGCGTTATTCTGTTACACGTTGTGTAAAACAGGTAATTTAGTTTGTCTGGTTGTATGATTGTAAATCCCTGGTTTACACTATGGACGTACTTACTGATTTCATTAAAAAATATTTCACTCAGACGGCGGGAAAAATCTAGTCGTCAAAAGTATAAATGACTGCTACGGTTACCCAGCAACTGGTTTGTGGAGGTCAAATAGGCAGTCGCTCCACATCAAATACTCATCGAATAAATCGAATCCGATATGACTGGAAGCCGACCCCCATATAGTTGGCAAAAGGCGTATGTTGATGATTAAAAATGTGTTCTAAATTTAAAACGATAAATAAATAGGAGGCTATTTGGAATGCCTAATTATCGCCTAATGGCCTCCTTTTTTTTCTAAATCTAATGGCAGCGGACAGTCCAACGCGATCTCTAATTCAGCAACTCTTCGTTCTCGCTGGCCATGTTCATGCATAAACGATCGATCAGGCAATTATCTATTGGTTGCGGTGAGGGAAGCTTGCTGTACACCGCTACCTGTAGTTTGCGGCTTTGGGGGACGGCCAAAATGTTTATTAATAGAGGTTTGTCAGGAGCAGTATTGAAGGCAAAAGCAGCGGTTGTTTCGATTTATCGGATTATCTGATTTATTGGAAAAGTTGACATGTAAGTATCACTAGAGTTATTTTTACTGCTGAACATCAACTATTCCTACTGCAGCCTAAAAGGTAAAAGGGGCCGAATTTCTTATAGCAATAAATGTTTCTTGAAAATGAAAACCTTATTTCGTAAGCGACATGAAACCCTGTCGTTGAAATGCCTGGGTTGCGGATTTGTTCGAAAGATTTACCACGGCCCTCGAACGCAAAAGACATTTGAAGGAACAGGGTGGGGTTTCAGTAAATAAGAGTGACACTATCTCAAGTCATTTGATGATTTCCATCCATAAAATAAAACGAGACGATTAGGTTTTTCAGTTGGCGCCAAACTCATTTCACTTCGAGTTTAAAAATACATACATACATAGGTACTTGAAACATTTTAATTATGGAAAACCACCTACTAAGATCCAACCTCATTACAAAAGTTATTTGAAAGCTCATAATTTTAGTTAGATATGAAACTAACTACATAAAGCTGAACGAAAATCTCAGTCCCGAACAACGTACATACCAATAAGCTTATTACGGCCCATAGATGAGCGGCGAACAGCAAGTGACGTCGATTTATGTGGCAACCCTACGTCGATAAAGACATAAACACCGTTATGAAGCACCCCTGCTGATAATATTTGCTTGTTATTGTTTCCTATCGCTTTTATGTCCCTAAGGACCTTTTAGATGTACGCCGTACTGTTCCACCGTGTCGTACGGAGTTTAGTTTCGAACCATGGCAATATGGTGATCGCAGCATATGTACATATATAGTGATGATGAAGGTAGTTCTGTATGGTGTCGGACGTAAAAGAATAGCACCATCCCATCAGTTCCTGTGGTTATCGTAAGAGGCGACTAAGGGACTCACCAGAGAATAGGCAGCAGCATTCCCTGTGCATTGCAACAGCTACACTGCGATCGCCAACCCGCCTGCAGTGAACGTCTTTCGGCTCATATGATGATGATGAAGGTGACTGCTATAAACGACACTTACAACCACAGCCAGAATACCGTGTTACGATCATCCTACTTCTTAATGTGTGTTCAATGGTTCATGATTCAGGCCACGATGAAATTTGGAATAATCTGGATAAAAGGATAATTTTCGACCTTCACAAGGGCGAAGACGTTGGAAAAAGCTAGTCATAAATATAAATACCACATTAACACTGTGATATTAAGCGCGTTTATGTACACACCTACATTTTTATTCAAACTACAAATAGGTAGAGAAACTTCGCTCTTATGTCTGTGCAAAAAGATACAATTTCAGTCATTCAACTGTTGGTCTAGTGTCATGCTATTCTTTGTAAGTTCATTCACAGTACTTATGTCTGACAGTCTGATTGGTCCCTAAGGAGAGTTAAACAGTATAAAATGCAGATACGATTTCATACCAGTAACAACAGAGGTGATTTGATAGTAAACTTGTAACGCGTTTGATAAGTCGATAGAATGTGATTTGTTTTGGTGTCTGCAGGAAATGTATGGTAGACTTGACTGTGAATTTCAATTTCTTGTTACTAATAATGGGGGAAGTTAATAATATTACCTTTTTGTGCTTATCGTAATAAACCTAGAAACAAAGAAATGGATAAAAGCACTATTTCCGTCCATTGCAGAAAGTCAGAATCAACAATGGCGACCACTAAAAAAACGCAGAGTCAATGAAGCTCGACCAGCCGGTCGATTCTATAAACATGTCGAAGTGAAGGCTTGGGTGAAGTTATCACGAGGGGAGCTGTTAATCCATATAATCAAGATGGAATGACAGCTCACTTCGTGATCACGTGACATCTTGATTGTATGGATTGCCAGCTCACCTCGTGGGGCCTTCACTTCGACATGTTAACAGAATCGACCGGCAGTCCCGGAGAACGATTCAACCATCTTGGATCCAGCAACGAATTTAATCAGATAAGAACAGCTCAGCTTAATTTCCACTTCTCTCCTTATTCAATAGAAGACAGAACAGAGCTAGATCAATAGGCATAAAGGGATGTTAACAACTGGGGTAAGCCCCTTTGAAAAGCACCATCATCATCTGCCTAGCTTTTCCTCATCAAATTGGGGTCGGCTTCTAGTCAAAGCGGATTACCAGTATTTTACGTGGAGCGGCTACCTACCAGACCTACACAACCCATTAACTGGGTAACACGGTACTTCTTGGGTTGAAAATAAACACTAATATTTATTTGTCCTAACTTGCATCTACGAACTAGATGAGTCAATGATAACCAACAACGACTTTTGTTTCACGATCGTCTGATTTATACAAAACAATTTAAAGTATGTAATGTTTTACATACTTTAAAAAAAAATAATTGTGTCGATTACAGCTAGATCAGTCATAATATTCGGATATTGGTTGGTTAATTAAACATCTCTTCATAAAGTCTCACTTTTATGCTGCAATTTAAAAATACAGCTTATTTTCAGCGAACTGCCTTTTTTTTTTAAGGATGGGAAATCATCAAATGACTCCTTCGCTCTGGGGAACTGCCTTAATAAATGAAAATTGTAAAACAAGGATTTTTTTTCCAAGAATCATTCAGAAACCCACAATTTGCAATGATTTCACCTGAAACGCTAAATAAAACAGCCCATTCAATACCAATAAAGAGGTGCTCAGTAATTCAATACCATTCATTTTCATTTGTGCTCCACAAATCAAATTAATACTCGCAATGTTGTTATTATAATTGAGCATTATGTGTTGGCGAAACGAAATTACCTAGCGCCGAATTTGCCTAATAAATGCATAATTATGTTATGTGTTTCATTTACAATTCTCCCGTTCTCGCAGCAGGTTATTATGTAACAGTGCATTAAACTTAATCAGCGTCAGATCTACGCTTCGTATAATTAGTTCTGTTGCTGAATTTACATGTCTGTTTATTTGTACGTCTAGCCTATAAAATGTATGTAAGTTCTATTTGTAGTCGTCACCTTTTATTCTTCATTGGTATACATTCATATTCAAGATCTCATTAAAATCAAGACAAACTTTTAGAAATCATTCAGACCACGAAAATATGGACGATGTAAAAAAAATATTTACAGAACGCATTAGATACTTTCAAGAAAAGAAAAACAGATAACGAAAATACGCTAAAAATGTTGGTTACCCAATGCATGAACACCTACCTACATGTGTTTGTTATCTCATAATTCTGATACTACAAATCGCAGGCGCAAGTGATCACGTCAAGTACCTTCCCTTAATGAATGTATTTATTCTGATGTGCTGAAAAAAAAAATTTTAGGTCAAAATAAAATCACTTTAATCACTGATTTTTTTTTTGCTTGGATATCTTTGGTTACACGTACTGAACGCTGTGTTAAAATTTGTCCACCTATTTGAATGCTACCGTATATAGTGTTTTCATGAAATTTCTGTTACTATAATAGGTTTTTCAATAAAGGGAAATATATTCAAGGACGGAATAGATGGGTGAGTAACCGCAACATCGAGACTCGACCATTAAAAGTGAACGGTGCAAGTTCGCTCCCAGCATCAAGTTCCAAGTTAACGAAATCGCTGTGCATATTGAAACAACAATGAAAGTAGAAAACACAAGTTTCCTTCAACACGACGAAGAATAACTCTATTTTATTGATTCAAATAAAGACTTGCTTACTCAGAGTTTCATATAAACTTTGTCCAATACAAATGCGAGCTCAGATCGTAAATGTATCGTTCAGTTACAGTGGGAAGGTGTTTTTATATTTAGTCATAAAACACACGTGCCTCCCAACCCTAGCATCGTTACTTTTAAAGCACTATGCCTGTAACAAAGACTTTTCAAAGGTCATTGAACCAAACGGCCACTTGCAATCTAAACGGGCCCCAAGTCCTTTTAGTAATGTTCCGAGTGTAAAATACTGAACCATGAAGGTTGAAGCCTTTTGTAGAAATTAAAAAGTTTTTTTTTGAGTTCCTCTGATGTCGGGAGTTTTTGAAATAAATTCCAATTAAAAGTAGAGCTTTGAGGTTACACACCGAAGTAATTAATCAATGACTGGCTTCAATGTCCCGTGAGCAATTCTCGGTGACTTGAAATATTGGAACTTACGACTTCTTATTGTTTTAAAAGACGCGATGCGCGACTTAACTTAGGAAAGAGAAAACAATAGTGTGATGATATTCTGTTGGAAACTGCTTTTCATTTCAAATTAATAATAGGTACCTTCTTATATTTTATTTCCTGTCTAACCTTGTGCAAATTAGTTTAGATACATACCTAGATACAGAGATAAATTCAAATATCAAAACATGTTTACATCATACCCTTTGGAGCGAAATACGCCTATCTTAAGTTGAGGTCACCTTACTTTGTACAAAACAATTTAATTATTCCAGTAAAAAAAAAATAGAAAATGTTGTTAATGAAGAAACCTTTTACGGTCCTCATTAGCATTATATATGAAAAAGGCCACTTAAAGTTACGGTTGACGCTTTTAAACAATATGAGTTTCATTTTTGTTTTTATGTATCTCGGAATAAAAGAACAATGCAGCTTAGATGGGGGAAAGCTTATAATAGGAATAGCAGTTCCAAGGCCTAGGGGATTCAAACTTTATTGCTTTCTTTTGTGTCGGCAGTCTCATAAGTATACTTTCACGTACTTATTCAGTACTTCGTACCAACCTAAGCAAGAGAATAAAGAGTCCCTTATTATGTCTGAAGCGGTAGTTCCAGTGGATAAATAAACAAAGTTTTTATGAAATACTGGCCAGAAGGCTCTGTTTAATATTAATAACTATAGCGCAGTGTTGTCTCATATATGGCACAACGGCAAGGGCAAGCAAGTCTTGCCATCGTTAAAGCTTTATTGCTCCGACAGATGTTTATGAATTATGTCTACCCGAAGTGATTCATAAATCTTATATTTTTTGTGCAAATGTTAAATTATTGTTCTTAATAAAACCCGGAATTTTGTTTTGTGCCTGGACATTAAAAAGGCAGAATAGAGTTGGGATTGGGACCAGTGCCTGCCTTCGTCGTAATCTAAGTAATTGGACATAAACAAAAACAAGTGAATCTACTCATCCAGATAAACACACAAAATAAACGTCATGGTGCTCATATTTTTATGAAATAAATATTAACAAAAATCTGTAAGCGAATATTTAATAGGAAGCTACATTACACGTACTGTTGTTTTTGGTTTTTATTGTTTACCGAAACTCAGCGTTAAGTTTGCCGACATCTTGCCACATTTTTAATATTGATGTCTGTCGCCGAGATGAGTTTACGATTTGAATTCGAACATACACAACAATGAGAATTGCCCTTCAGCTGAGTGCACTTCAATTAGTCTCCCACTCACTATACATGTTTGATTTCCAGTATTTATAGTTAATCGACGTTGTATCTATATTCACCGTTAACTTCTGTTGTAAGTCTTGTAACTATCGGTTAGTCTACCTTATTTCAGAGCAGACCGACTATTGATAAAGTTGTGATCGATAAAGTTTAGAGGCAAAAGTTAGGATGGTGTTTAAGGACATGTCCGGATAGTTGTGTGATGCTAGAGTACACGACCCAATAAATGTGGCTGCTCAAGTACTTTGTGTTCTGAAGTTTGTGACAAGTTCGTGCGTCGTATTCAAATACAAGCTCCTAAACACGTGTATACAGTGGTCAAAGTTTAAAGCTACCCTCTCTAAGGTATGTTTTCATCTCGCATTTTCATTTTAATAGACATAATTATTTAAAGAAGTGCAGCGTAATTTACTCTGAGCTTTTAAAAGAATTTCTACTCTTAAAGATAATGAGATTCTTGTAGAACGGCGTGTGGCGTCTGAGATAATGCGACCGATTAAACATAGTGACGTCATAAAACTAAACTGAACGTTTTACGTAGAACCGATGAAGAAAACAAATATTAATTATGCTCGAACTAAATATTAATTTACTCTCGCCACACCATTTCAAAAAGTACAAAAAACAAGACATTTTCATTGTAATTGCTCGGAGCACTTTCAGGGTGAGTGAGAGAACTGCATTAATGTTTTTCACGTAGGTTTTTAGTGGGTTATATTTAGAGCGTTCCACTGCTGCCTGCCGGTCGTGAAAAAAGAACAGTAAATGACGCTGTCACTTGCAGTCAGCGAGAGCTAACGGATATGAATGGTGCAGCGGCGTGCCCCGGTCAACGGTATGCTGGCAACTAAAAAATTGACATTATGAAGAGAAATTAAATAATATATTTTCCTGGAGAGTTAATTAGGGCAAAGCTCGACGGGTAGTGAAACCCCTCGTAAAAGTATGGTATCTGATGTTGGGTTGGATTTTATTGTTATGGGACGCGAAACATTGACGGACGGGTTCATTAATTTGCATGACTTAAGGGCTGAAACGTGATGTTTGGCGATTGGTATTGACAAAAATAAAATCGAAATCCTGATCACTATATACATTTGTACAGGACGAGTTCGTAAATGAGGGCTACAATGTTGATTTCCAGAAATTAATCTCCTTTTAAATAAATTATATAAAAAGAATTACGTGACTTGAACGTTCACACCAGCTCCTTGAATCAAACGTGGCGTATCCATCTACGTAATGGTTCCAAATATGGAACAATGTTTTTTTTTTACCCCGTTTACAACGGTGATTTTCATTTAATTCTTGGATCTTAATATTTAATATAGCTATATCAAATCAATATTTTAAAGTAGTAGACAGGTATGTTGACTCTAACCTTACAGAATTATCAGTTCATAACTTAAGCAGATTAATTTTAATAACTAACTCCTGAGGTCGCAAAACTTGTTAACTAACGGAACGTTATAATCTTACAATCGGCAACATGGTTTTAGTTGTGAATTTAATAAGTATTAAGTTATCTTTGTATTGGGACTTTGGAACTCCAAAGTTATGTCAAAGTCCTCAGCTAACAGTTCGAGGGATCTTCGCTTTAGATCTGTCTGAGAAAGTACCTATAGTTCTAACTAGTAGCTATTAAAGTAAATCGCTGGAAAATAAACTATCGAGAATTATGGAATATTATAGATCAAAGTCTTTAAGGTATTATCTAAATTTTGAATAGTTGGCTTAAATTATTTTGCGGTATCAAATTCTAAACTTTTAAGACCTTCAAAATAACTCTTTTCAATCAAAATAATCTTTCTTTAACTTTTGTGGACGGGTTTGTTTTCTATTTATAAAATCAGGTGACACGGAATAATATGGGAGTCTTATTTGTAGTAAAGGCTACAGAGCCTTTGCTACAAATAAGACTCCCACACACACCCTGACAGGGCCCGGACCCGGACAGGGCACATGACCTGAGTTCAAAAAGACGTGATTTACAAAGAGCTCGTCTGTCATTGAACCCAGAACGTTCCATTTTTATAAAATCATAGACAAAAAATAACGACACACTGTAAACAATTTAGTGTGTAAGTTCATAAATCAGTATTATCGTGAACCGTTACAGCCGTACTGATGTAATGCACGGAATTAGGATTTATTCGGACCATTACTCATTGCCGGCCGGCCGCCTCTAGTTTATTATGTATGACTTAGCTGTATCTAACGAAAGCCTGGATTTTTGTACGTGAATCTACACTTGTATAGGCTAGTTAGAGCTGAAAGCCATTTCTGGTCCTAATTTTTTACCGACTTACTCGTAGTTCACAGATGTACGTATTCTTTAAAAAAATGAAGAGTTACGGTAGGCGCCACGTACATTTGCAATAAAGTACTTTGACCTTTCTCTGATATCTCTTCGTAGGTACCCGGAAAGCAAATTATGATCCGTTTTTCATTACTAGAATATGTAAAGGAGCACTATAGATGTCAATTAGGTGGGTCAATGAACGCTATTGCAAATTTATTTGGCACCTACCATAGGACTTGGGAGTATGTTTGGTCAGCCTGTATTATGGTTTTGAATTTTGTAATACTCGTACAGTGTTGTAAGTCTAAGAACAAGTTTGGATGTAAGAGCCTTTCTTAGCTGAGGTCTGCCCTTGCCCGCTCTTCCTCAAAACATGCAGCCAAACTGAACTATGCGCTGCCACCAACGATGCTGTGGAAGTAGCAATGTTTTGGATCACTCAAATCTGAGATACTGTCCTGCCAGCGAAACGAAGAAGAAGAAGAGTTAGTGAGCATACAGGTCTAATACCACAAATATGTTTTATATTAATATTACCAGCCTCATCAAGTATTATTGAGTTACACAGTTAATAGATTATGGGTCAGCCAGGGAGATGTTTCATGTATAAAACTAGGATTCAACTGCGCCCAGTTGGACGGAAATCCCGTCATGATGTTTAAGTTAGTGATGGAAAAAACCCCCATCAAGTTTTTTAGGTCACTATTAACTTATCAATCCATTAAAATAAATCGCGCAAAAATAAGTCTTCACAACATTTCGACTTTACTTCCCTGCTTTTCCTCACAGAGCTTCCTCCGTCCCGTATTCGTACATTTCCGTAATGCCGTCAGCCCATCTCAACAAGCTGACGTCCCAACGTAGCGGCACTGCATCAAACCCAAAGTACATCCGTTACCTCGACTGAAAGCAAAAATTCAAATACAGAAATATAGGTAAACGATTTTGTTGGTTCCTTGCTTTAGGAAAAAACTGATTCAACAAACTAGAGAATGTAGTAAGATTGAGGACGTGAAACATTTTCTGATCGCTAGTGTCCCGAAAAGGCGTCGCAGGCTTCCAAATATTTAAATTAACTTAATGTGGTCTTTACTTTATCAACATTCCAATAAATTTTATCTCAAACAACTTTGGAAGGCAATAAGTTGCCATTGAAATTTTCAAGTTTAATAACTCCTTCATCTCTGTCTTCCATCTTAACCAAATAGTGAAACTAGTGAGGTATTGATGGTTGGTGCAGTTTATGTAATTAACCGACTTCCAGAAAGGAGGAGGTTTTCAATGCGACTTTTTTCGAATCGTTTTTCTTATTTGTTTTTTTTTATGTTTGTTATGCGATCATTCCGTCAATTATGAATTGATGAAGATGACGAATGCCTATACTCCTGAGGTGGTCGCATTGGCACCAAGTCAGAATCTGATGATGGGATCCTAGGTAAATCGAGGGCAAATTTTAAAGGCACATACAATGTTTTTCATATACTTTCTAACGCAATTCAGAAACGCTTTTTTTGTTTGGAAGAGTATTTTTCTAAATTGGCCCCATTTAAATTTGGTGAAGATCTGATGAAGGATTTCGGAGGTAAGCAACAGAACTCTTCAATAGATGATAGCAAATCTCCCGGAATTGTGGAATTAATGAAAAATAACTTTAACTTCGGAAGTCGGTGTCAAAAAACGAAAAATCAACCAAAAACACCGACTGCCGAAATTAAAGTTATTTTATACTTTGTAATTGGAAGTCGGTTGTATCTTTTATAAAAGTTTTTTAGTGTTAATGTTATCAATGTTGAAATGTACGGTTTAGTTGACATACAAAAAGAAAACAAGAATAGGTTTCTTATACTAACTGAAGTAACAAAATTCATCATAATATCCCAGACAGCTGTAAGTCAGTCTGACAACTGGCAACTGGCAACTGGCCTGACCTCAGAATATAGGTTTTGCCTGATAATTTGGTTGTAGAGGGCAGATGGCAGTTGACCTTTGTAAAATATTACGATAAAGTTACATCTGTTAAGATTGAAAGGCGTCCCTAGCTTTATTGGAAAATACCTGGGCATTAAGAATCTCACAAACGTCCTTTTTGCTTTTAAGTATGTCGCGATTTTGGCGACGTGGGCTTGAACATGGATAAACGGACAAGAAGTACTTTGATATTGTCGTTGTCAATTATCATTACACCTATTTCAAAGAAACGAATATCACCATCATCATTCTCTTGCCATCATCTCAATATATGTCTTCCATTCTTCTTTATTAGTTGTCGAGGAGCTCGTGGCTAAAATATAACAGCTGCACGGGTCGTCGACCTTCAAGGTAAAGTATCGCTTGCCGAGGTCGGTCGGTGAATGGGTGACCATCTTAACATACCGAGATTCATCCGTGCCTCGGATAGCACGTTAAGCCGTTGGTCCTGGCAGTCATTTGGAGATCTTTGGCATTCGTTACGGATTGTCAGAAGTCAGAAAATCTGACACCAGTCTTGCCAAGAAATACCGTATTACCCAGTTAATGGGGTGTAGAGGTCTGGTAGGCCGCCGCTCCAAATCCCTCCTCTCCTGCTCCTTCAGCTGAATCTGGTTTGACTGAGAGCCGACCCCAATAAATGTAGTTGTGAAAAGGCTAGGCAGATGATGATAAATTCTTTATTAGTTGTGATCTCAGTGCCACCCATTTTCTAGTCAAATCATCTTTCACATGTCTCATCACGACAATAGTTATTATTTTATTTTTGCTCGCGACTTCGTACGCGAATATCCCGTTTTTTCCGTTCCCGTAGGAATTTCGGGAAATCCTCTCTTAACGCTTCCCTAGAATTCCCAAGGAATCTATCTACATACCAAATTACAGCTTTCTACGACCAGTAATTTCGGCGGTGCGTTGTCTGTTAGTCAGTCAGTTCCGGCCGGTCTCAATAACGTAGTAGTAGTAGCTGAAACGTCATGTTTGAAAGGCAGAAATGACGTTTGGGCTACTGTTGGTAGCTAATTTGATAGTTGGTTCAAGGTAGATACGTTATTGAAACCGGCCGTTAGTAGCGAAAGAGTTTTATATATCTTGATAGGCTCGCGTTTGACCACAATCTCACCCGATGAAAAGCGACGACGTGGTCGACGACGCTGTTATGGATGTTATCGTATCTCATTCGTTTTTCATTTAAATGATAAAACATAATTTAATGATATTATTTTGCAAATTGGTTATAATTTATAAATAACACTTTAGCACGTTAATTTTTTAATTAATTTAAACTAGATGAGGCCGATTTGTTTGATCTCGATTCTGTTGTATCATAAATAGGCATAATTATACAACACAATGGCAAGATCAGTACTAATTGGCTGTTACGCAAAGAGGTTTAGTACTTAAGTATAACGTATTTTTTACATTTCATAGAAATAATATTGAAGTTTAGACATGTGTACCAGTTAACATCTATTTGTAAACTATGATAAGAATAGAATCTATTGTAATCAAAGGAGACACTGATTCATCGTCAATCAAAGAAGAATAAGATTCAATAGATGATTAGCGATAAGGCAGTGGCACTGTTAGGAGTTGATCCTTAATTGAATGTGAATATATCCAATTAGTTAATTTCCGTAATCCTAAATGTGTTAGGATGATTTGAATAGCATTTGACCAAAGACATTCAATTTATCTTCAATTCTCTTTGCATTTGACATATTGTGTAGATTCTACTCGTGCTCTAGGCCTCTTCTCTTATCTCTTGAGTATTATATACGGGTTAAGTATGTTTACAGAGTGCAGTTACTGCTCAGATACTGTTATCTTAGCAGTAAATGCACTCGCATCATAATAATCAACATGATTTTTTTTAAGGATGGGAAATCATCAAATGACTTCGTCCACTCTGGGTGCTCCACCCAGAGTGGACGAAGTAGGAAGGAATGGCGTGTCAGACTCTTACTGACTAAAACCCATCCGTGTTCCTTCTAAAGCTCTTTGCGTTCCAGGAGGGCAACTCTCTAAGCCCGAAGTCCGTAGTTTCGGGCTTAGTTGCGGGCGTATTCTAGCCCGTATCACGTAACCACTAAGAATAAATGACTTTGCTGTCATTAATTCTTAGTTTGGGTTCGGAACTAATCATAAGTCCGTAGGCGATACAGAGTAGAATACGCCCGCAACTAAGCCCGAAACTACGGACTTCGGGCTCAGAGAGTAGCCCCCGAGGGCCACGGTTACTCTTTCGAACAAATAAAGCAACCCACAATCAATATATTATATATTCTCCAACTATGTTAGGGTCGGCTTGCAGTTCAACCAGATGCAGCTGAGTACCAGTATTTTACATGGAACTGAGACTGCCTATCTGAATTCCACAACTCAGTACCTAACTGGGTTATATGGTATCTGGAAAGACTGGTGTCAGATTTTATGGCTTTTGATTATCTAACACGAATGTCAGCCAGGACCAACGGCTTAACACTTCTTGATATGAAATGGTCATCCATCCACAGACCAATGCGCTTAACTTTGATAATCAGACCGGATGGATGTAATAATTTAGCCAAAAGCCACCTCACAACATAACTGTAACCAAAGAATAGTTGCGAAGACTCCGACTCTATTACGTGTCTCCACATATTGAGAGCAGGTTCAAATCCTTAATCGATTGAACCCATAGATATTATAAACAAGGTGATATGCCCGATAGATGAAAATGTATCGGAACCCTATGTCTCCATATTATCCCCGCCGTACGGCAACTACCACACATGTTTTTTATATTTCTATGATTGAACCGCAATGTTCAAGACGTCCACTACCAGAAACCCTCACCTCAGGCCACGTACGCCTTGTCCAGCTGAAGTTAACTTAGCTGGGCATTCCCACGTTTGTTCATGACTTGATGTTACTTGGACGAGTCGCGATTCACCTGCTTATAAGGTCTTCAAAAAGAACAGCAATATAATTCACACACGCAATGTTTAGATGTGCCTTGTTATTTTAATTTTATCACGAATTGCCTCTTGTTAAAATAAGGTACCTACTTGGTACCTTTAAAACCGAAACGAAATAAAGTACCTATACGTACAAGGCACGCACCTTTCTAACAATATTAGCAAGACCCCGGTTTACGACAAAGTACGCAACAAATCAAATTATATCAAGTAGAAGAGACACCATATCACATAATACATATTATACATACCCATGTGAAGCACCCTTTAGCGATGGTAGGCGGAATCTCTTTGCAATGCAAAGATGAATTGCCATTCAAGTCTCTTCGAATTAATATTCATTCCCTTCATTATTTCCATGACGAAGCTATTAAAATCTTAAGACGTTTTCTGCCGTAATCTGAGTATGTATGTTCGTGATAATATTTGGCTCATAATTTAATATCCGAGATGTTTTAATGAATGGGACGTAATTAATTTTTGTTTAATTTTGCAAGAAGTAATGCGTAATATAATGCACAGCGAGCGATAGAGAGAATCGTAAAAATATAACCAACATTAGTTTCGCAACGGGCTTAAAACATTTCCGTGTTTCCATCAAATAGATTTTGTTTTTTTTTTTTGGTTTGTAAGAGGTACCTAATATGTGGGGCCGAATCTGGCGGAGAACCAGTTCGGTTTCCGCACGGGGCGCTCATCGGTGGACGCCATCATGCGCGTGAGAGCCCTCACGACGGGGGATGCGGTGTCCCGGGGCAGGGTCGTCTTGGCGGTGTCTCTTGACATCGCCAGTGCCTTTAACTCCCTGCCCTGGAGTTGCATTAGGGAGGCACTCCGGTCGATCGATGGCCCTTTATGGGGCCCCGATCTGGGCGGCTGACCTGACGGCCAGCACCATCACTGTTCTGCGGAAGCCGCAGAGGGTGATGGCCGTCAGAGTCATCAGGGGATATCGCACGATTTCCTACGAGGCGGCTTGCGCACTGGCCGGATCTCCGCCGTGGGACCTGGAGGCGAAAGTGCTCGCGTCACTGCACCGGTGGCGCGAGGACGCGCGGGCGCGCGGCGAGCGACTGACGCAGCGACACTTGGAGTTACGTCGGTCGCAGCTGCGCGAGGTCCTGGTGGCGGAATGGCGGGACAGGCTCTCGAGCCCTTCCGCCAGCCTCATCACCATCGAGGCCATCCGGCCAGTGCTCGATCTCTGGCTCGGTAGAAGGCACGGCTCCCTGTCGTTTCGTGCGACGCAGGTCCTCTCGGGGCATGGCTGCTTCGGGAGGTTCTTGTGTCGCATAGTCCGGACGCTCGATGCCACCACTGCGTCGACTGTCGGGAGGACACGGCACGGCATACGCTTGCAGAGTGTGCAGCTTGGGAGAAGCCGCGCCGTGCCCTCATCTCTGTTCTTGGCGGTGACCTCTCGCTGCCAGCCGTAGTCCATGCTATGGTCGGCGGTGAGGAGTCCTGGGACGCGGTGGTCTCCTTCTGCGAAACTGTTCTGGCACAGAAGGAGGCTGCGGAAAGGGAGAGGGAAATCTCAACCGCTCTCCCAGCCCGCAGCAGGCGCATCGGGCGTCGGAGGCATACGCTGCCCTCTTCCGGCCCCCCTAACTGGGTCCAGGGGCGACGGACTTGGGGATGTCCGTCGCCCCCCATTCATCCGGACCCGAGGTGGTGGCGCGTGGTGTTCCCGTGCGCCCCTCTTTGACGTAGCGAGGGGATTTAAACACCTCACTCCCCTCGCCGACGCGATTGCGGAAGTCGCATACGTTCCCGCGATCCCCGGCGTAGGTGGGAGATGGAACACCGGGGTGGGTTTAGTCAGTAAGAGTCTGACAGACCAGTCCTCCACCCGCCCCAGGGTGGAGGATTTCCATGAGGATTTCCCCCCGATATCAAAAAGAAAAAAAAAAAAATGGAGACAGCGACTATGGCGACCCAGCGCTGGGCACGCCACTATTGCGGCGGTAAGGGGGCCTTACCGCCGCAATAGTGGCGTGCCCCCTTTGAGGAGTGGCTGGAGAGGCGCCAAGGCGTCCTTACCTTCCGCCTGACGCAGGTACTCACCGGACACGGCTGTTTCGGGAGGTACCCGTTTCGGATTAAGCGGGAGGACACGCCCGGGTGTCAGCACTGTGAGGATCGCCCGGAGGACACGGTGGAGCATACGGTGGAGGTCCGCCCCGCTTGGGCGGAGCACCGCCGTGTCCTCGTCGAGGCGATCGGCGGCGGCGACCTCTCGCGTCCGGCCCTGGTTGAATCCATGGGCCGGAGCGAGGAGGCTTAGGGAGCGGTCACCTCCTTCTGCGAAGCAATAATGCTAGCGAAGGAGGAGGCGGGCCGCGCGAGGGAAAGGCAAGGCGTTCGCCCCAACCGCCGCTACAGGAGAAGACGCCCCGGGCGTCGGGAGTCGCAGGGCGATCCCCGGCCACCGTAGGCGCGGGCCTGCGGACGGCGAGCGTTGGGTGGCTCGTTGTCCGATCACCGCCAGGCCCGGGTCGATGGCGCGTTGTGTTTCACGCGCGCCTCAAAGAGATGTCAGCATAGAAGACGGGGCCCGCTAGGGCCAGAGCCTGCCAGGGTTGCGGAATTTGTTCGAAAGAGTAACCGCGGCCCTGGAACGCAAAGGGCTTTGGAAGGAACACGGATGGGTTTTAGTCAGTAAGAGTCTGACACGCCCTTCCACTCCACCCAGAGCGGAAGAAGTCATTTGATGATTTCCCATCCTTAAAAAAAAAAAGAGGTACCTAATATGATGATCCAATTTCGAAAATTTTTTCGTTATTGCTATAGGCTAATTTTGATCGAGGAAAATACACGACTTGAGATAGGCCACAGGAGCAAAGTAGCAAGAAAAACCTATAAAGCGGTCTTATTTTACCCCATCCTAGAATAAAATATTTTTATTTAATCTTTGCACTACCGTTATGACGACAATGAAATATACTCGCATGTATATCTTAGAATAAAAAAAGTAAAAGAACTATAAATGAAAATAATTAATAACCTGCTACAACCTGGGTGTCTTTAAGTAAATAAAAAGTGAATACGGTACTTCTAGGCAAGCGTGCTCCATCGTCGATCACGTCTTAACCGCTTATCGTCAGGTGAGATAGTGGTCCAGCATGAGCCTGTCAATAAAACATAATAAAAAAAGTTTATCAATGAAAAATAGATATACATATATTTCATAAAACTTTGATCTTGAAATTAAGGTTAGTTGTCGCAGTTCGTCGTCCTGTTTATCTGTTTCCACCCGTTTCTTTAATATGTATACGATATGTTATGTCATTCATCCTTTAGCAAGGGAACAAATAAACAAGAATATAGTACTGTGGGTTGGTATTTTCCGGATGTTCAATGTTAAGGTCAAGGGCGTTCTTTATATTTCTCTGACCTTTATATATGCCAGTCCAAAAGACAGATTTTGTTAGACTCACCTTCACAAGCAATGCTCACTACATAGACACACAGTTGAATAAAAAATAAAAAGCTGGTTAAATGAAAAGTAAATAACAATATCCAAGTGTTACAAGACAGAAACTATGAATGAAAACAGATTTCCTGAAAAAAAAGTCGCCCTCAACGCAACGAACTAATCCATTTAATAGGAAGTTTTATGTCCCGGGGGTTGAGAATAAAAGTTTGAGTCACTTCGATTACACTTGTTTGGTGCCCACAGGGAGTAGACGCCGAGACGAGGAGTCATGTGCTACCTCCCACAGCGATTTTTCCTACAAATAATTTTACGCTATTCTCGAAACCATTCAAAATTCACGTCATGTAAGATAACGTTCAATATTACCTCGATCATCCATTCTTCATTTTCTTATCGCTCAAGCGCTAGAGCATCGATCGTGATCTTTATAAGTTCGAGAATTTTCTCGAAGATTCTACGTCGTTTATGTTCACGTAGTCCCAGATTCGATATGTTTTACGTGTTTCCTCTTCCTAGTCAATTTCCATGTACTGTTTATCGTCCCTATGGGAGCTATAAACTCGCGGATCGAAGAGTGTCGTGTCACTCAATACACTTTGATTGAAAAGTAGGCCTCTATAAATAAAAGATGCTCAAAGGTGGATTGTCATGTATTGAGGGAATGACATCATCAAAATCTCAACATTCAGCGAAATCGGTGCCGGTGGGAAGGTGAGAATTTGATTTGCGTTAATTTATTTAGTTAAACGTTTCGTTTTTTATGAGCAAAACCAAGAACCAACTGCCATCAAGTTCTGAAAACAATTCGAATACATTGATAAATTCCTATACTACTTACTTCAAAACAAAGATGTAAGTACCGAACAAAAAATTAAAACAGTTAACACGTTCCCCACTATCAATTCCAAGTATACGTGTAGCAGCTTTCCACGTCCAAATTGCGGTCAGCGTTACAAACACAAAGGCGGTACACCGAACAGTTTTGTGAAACTTTATAGTACCTTTGTACGGCAGAGCTGAACTTCATACAAACATTGGCATCGGGCCAGCCCGAAACTTACCTTACTTAGTCCGCCATGCACGTCTAAGCAGTTTTCAGCGAAATCATTTCGGCTCTCATTGTGGGTGGAGCTGAAGTTGATCGAAGAAATTGATTCTAAATCCTTTTCAGTGTTTGTGTGTTTTGAAAAAAGATTCAAGAGTAGAAAAAGTCTATGTAGGGACGAGAAAGAAGATGCAGTGACACAAAATAAAGATAGTACTTATGTCTAAGCATAAGTACTATCTTTCGGTGGTCGTGTTGAAAGAATGAGTGAAAAGGAACTTACAAAATGTATTAACAAGGCAGATGTGAGTGAAAAACGCCCGAAGGCGCATGGAGAAAATGCACAGACCTCATTGGTCCTCTTCATTAGACAGGTACTTAGTATTCACAACTGGTATGTGTGTAGAACCAGATACTTATAAATGTTATGTATATATAAACTTAGCTAGGGATAAGAAGGTGATGAACCGAAAATGCATTTAGAATTTCCAGCCACAGGTTACCCGACCACTTTTAAATCTTCAACTCTCTTGTTTCCCGCCTTCCAAATAGCAGAAACAGTAAAAGCATTGAGTGTTATAAAAAGCAGAAGATATTGCCCATCATGACTACATAACAGTATAAAGGGTACATGATACTGGAAACAGCGTTTCTTCTGGACGACTAATGACACGTGAAATTTTTTAGGCGCCATCGTATGAGAAGAACAGTTTTATACTCGATGAAAACGTTCCGTGGAACCAAGAATTTCGAATATTCTGGCAATGATTTCCATTATCATAATTGGGCATTCTATAAAGGAAACACACAATGCATTAAGTTTTTAATCAGGGATTTAAAGTTAAATGTGAATGCTCATTTTCATCATTCATGTGCCTGAATTTGTTCTTTATGTGATTGAATTAAAATACTCTCTTTCATCATAATGTTTTCATAAATTATTCTATAGTCCATTGACAGTGAACAAGATTATTTTTGTAAGCTATGTATTGATATACCTGCAAATTGTTATAGATTGCACAGATAAAATATTTATTCATTTAATTTCGAAACCAAATTGATTGATAATACTCATACAGATTGATTAAACCCATTCTATCTACATAAATATGTATTTTCAATCAATGAAAAATTAATCTTCTCCTTAGACAAATCAAGTCAATTGATTTCAACCCAGCCAATTCTATTGGGAATTATTTATGATAATCGAGTTTGTATTCAATTTCCTTTCCATTACGAACAATAATCCATGAATTATGGCTAATAGAAAGTCATCCCTTTCTTGTCGACTCGAGTTATAAACAACTTAGTTTGATTGTGTATATTTTTGTTGTTTAAAATTGTAACAGTAAACATTGCCATCTTTTATGTTGCGTTCGAACGGATTTCTTTAAAAATAATTTCTTCATCTTTTACTTTAAACATCAAAGAGCAAGATTCCATTTATTTTCCAGTGCAACTGCGTCATATTTCTGCAATTTAACTTGAAATTATTATCGAAAACAGAACCCGGAGACTTGTTTCCTGTCTCATATCTCAACAAATAACGAGCATCAGATTATTAAAATATTGTTGCAAAGCCAGCCAAGTCTTGATATTCCGATGTCCGTTGTTGGTCCCCCGGTACCTACATGCACAGGTATATTGAAGACATTACCTTTGTATCTGAATTGGCAAGCTGGTATTATGGGACGTCCGTGATTGCGCCCGAGGCTTTCGATGCCGCCACGCTGAGTTAGGGGCGTGTCGTCTATTCAAATGGTCCATTTCAGTCGGTCCTATCTTGCATCGTCCGTGCATGTTCCAATGCATTCGAATAAGGAACAAGTTCAGTATTTGTTTTGTTTTCAACAGTGATTTTATTTTACTACGTTGTATGTTGAGGTTTTTTTATACCTAAGCATAGCTGAAGAAGTGGCTTGAATAAATTTGATTATCAGTCTTTTAGAACGCTTCCGACGCTGCAATAAACGTGGATGTCTATTGCACCTTTAACAGTATGATTAAATGTACTGACGACACGAAAAGAAAATAAAGTTTTCAGTTGTGCTATTCTGTAACAGCACAGTGACAACACCGTGTAGATAACAGTTGAAATGACAGTACACAGTGTGCTCACTTCACCTAACCTTTCACGGTGAGTTTTTTCAAGAATCGGCCGTCGGTCCCTAAATAAAATTCACATAGACAATACAGTACCTTAATGTCAACACAAAACATCACTTTGTTCTTTTGTTTACGACTCCCCAAATCAATTCCATATCAATAATTTCACTTTCAAAACACAAAATGAAAGCGCGGTTTCGTTTTAAACGTTTTGATAGATTACAGCCTGGCTGTTGACGTCACGCGGCGTCCAAATGAATAAATCTCTCGACATGTAGCATCAGCAGTGGGTGACAACTAGCCGAGTGCGTTTGGCACGAATGTTAGATGACCCTGTACGTCGATATGTCGCTGTGTAATATAATAGCTCGGCTGAATGGCTCGCTGGCTGTGTTTTAGTGGTCGCTAATCGTATTATGTTCGGCTGTTGGCTTTGATTTAGATTAATATGTGACAAAAACAGCACAATCTTTGTTTGTGCAAATGCGGATAGCTGGTGAATTTTATCGGAATACATTTCGATTGTTTTTGTATGCCAATAGAGCCAATGACTAGCTGCTAAACTTTGATTTACTGTTGAATATATGCTGTGTTGGATGTCGATATTAAAAAAATGGCTTGCAAAAAAGTAGACATTTAATACATTTTCTTGTATGTATGTAATTGATGATTCGTGGTCTCAGTGCCTTCCTAGGCTATATATTTCTAATATGAAAACGTGTGTAATGATGACCTATAACAAATGATAAGTTAATTATTAGTAGTAATTCATATCGATAACGAATATCCTTACAATACAAAACATATGTATATTGATATATATGCTAAGTTAGATATTGATATATCTTAAAAGTAAAGACCTTCAACTACTGCTTTCTTAGATCCAGATTTAGAGTATGATGCATGATCGTAAATGTTTTTCCAAAATTATATTATTAGCCTGACACATGGAACTGAATCTGAAACAAGAAATGAGATTCATAAATTCAATGACGTTAATTGATAATGATAATAAATGTTTATTCAGAAAATTTACAGATAGTAAGTACTTATTATATAAAACAGTTGTTGCTAAATCTGTACAAAAACAAGTTTTTAACCCTGCCTCTTAAACTAGGATAGACCTGTATTTTATGAGACAGTGTTCGCCCAATTGATCCTATAAATAAATTTAATTTAAGACAACAACGGTGTTGAATTTACTATTACATTTCTGTTTTTATTAATAGACTAGCTGCCACCCACGGCTCCGCCCGCGTATCCTATGTCCTTTTCCGGGACTCAAACAATCTCTATACCAAATTGCATCTAAATCGGTATAGCCGTTTGCGCGTGAAGAAGTAACAAACATACACACACTCATAAACTTTCGCCTTTATAATATTAGTGTGAAAGTCTGATATGTTAAATACTGTAAGTAACTGTGTATGTGTGTGTTAGGCGTGTGAAGTGTGAGTGTGAGTTCATGAGTGGGGAATATGAGCGCGTGTTTCTGAGCACTTATAGTGTATGTTTGGGTTAATGGGTGCATAATAAGAACGAAAATGTATAAAAGATGATTTTCTTCTTAAATTTTCCGCTCGAAGATTTGGCCACACCTAAAGGGTAGGTACCTACATCATGTTATTTCAAATGAATATCGTACTAATATTTGTGCATTAAAAAGTACATAGAAACATACAACTACACACTACAACTCTAAAATTGAGTACGAAAACTTAATTTTACGGTTGAAAATGTACATATAAGTACACCTACACATACCATTTTCAGCAACACATAACATTCTGGTAAGCGGTGCCTTTACGTTAACTATTCAAATATCTAGAATTCATACGTACGATAAAATCGCATGGGCAATGTCCAATGCGGACTGTGCCAAGGGACCGCTGCAAAAGCTACGAACATAGGGGACTTACATTGACTCGCTTTGAAGTATTCCTCTAAATGCTCGACTGTTATCATCGAGTGCTTCTGGCGGTAGGTTTGTATTCCCTTGCGTGTTACGTGCGAGTTAAATGACATTTCATCTGCAATTTGGTAGCAATGGAAATATTAGGTGCCTACTGTATCTATTGTATACAGTGATCTTTTTACGGCCAACGACTTTCCCTGGCCGGGAAAGTCGTTGGCCGTAAAAAAATCACTGTGATAAGCGAGAATCAGGTGAATAGGCAGCCCAAGCGCACATCACCTAAGTTCTCAGTGTGTTTGTTTTACTTATTCGTACATGGTTCACGTATTCGTAAATATTAAAACGTTTACATTATAAAACAGGAACTTATGCTATGCGACGAAAAATAAATAAATGAGGAATATAAAATCAAATCAATCTTAGAAGCTGTTGAAACATTTCATTACAAAACATTGTTAAAATAATTATAAAACATAACCTTTTTAGCAATCTCGAGTTATTACAGAAAATACTCGTAAATAATTAATTAATTTACGCTTCTATGAAATACGGTGTTTTAATTAATTAAATGGTGTTTTCAAACGGTGTGACGATAAATCGCACGATTTGTCGCATTCCTCGCGTTCCGTTTTGGAGAGCGAAGTATGAATTTTAATGTTTTTATAAATATTGAATTATATTGTTCTGCATACCTCCTTTCATAGCTACAGTTAGCTCAAATTTAAATTAATTGCTTTCATAATGTCTGGATATCTGTGGTGCTATTCTGTAAAAATCTCATGGTGTAAACTTAGGTGAAATGAACGTGCAGTGATCTATCTATCCAAAACGAGGTGGAATGACAGTTTACTTTGGTTTTCACGGAACGGAACACTTTGGTTTTTTTTTAGTTTTCAGAGTAACGTGTTTAAGTTACGTACACTACATTATAACAATAAAATTAAAATAATAGGACCAAGGAACAAATGAAAAAATTGAAGGAAGAAATACTGAATGCGGAGGTTACAAGATAAACTAATCAAACAAAATTTGGCGGCAACAAAAAGAACCGCAACGCCATTCATCCCACAAGCGACGAATCCTGCATCGCGGTATCAGAGTTTTCCGTACGATTTGAACATATACAACAGTCCGAATATGAACTATCAAGCAGTTGCCCACCGGACACAACAACCGTCGGGTCAGATGATTCTCCCTTTTCAATGGAGGCTTGCGGGACTTTACACTCTGTACCACATACCGTCTATAGCTCCATGTACTTAAATCACAGGTATTCAACTGCATTTGATTAGACTGAAAGCAGACGGTCGATTCTTTAAACATATCGATGTGAAGGCTTGGGTGAAGTGATCACAAGGTGGGCTGCCATTCCATATAAGCAAGATGGAATGACAGCCCACTCCGTGATCACGTGACATATCGATTGTATGGATTCACAGCTCACCTCATGATCACTTCACCCAAGCCTTCACTTCGAAATGTTTATAGAATCGACCGGTTGATCCCACCATGCGGTGATGGGAAAAGGCTGTGCAGATTGATTCACTAAATAAAGATGATCCAGCTATTCAAGAGTCTGAACGAAAACCTTTTTTTTCTTCACCTATAATCCGTGTCCGTGTAACATATAGTTCAACAGTCACTCGTTCGTTTCACATGAAAAGCTACAGCGACTTCTCTGTAGATTTTACACTAACTTAGTTTGTTTCTTTTACTTTTTAGTTTGCTTTAACTTCTCTTTGAACTATAGGAAACGCTTCCTCCTTCCAAGTTTCCTTTAGATTTAGATGGTAATGGATATTTTATTTAGGTGCTATTGGACGAAAATAGCGCTAGGATTTATTTTAAGTCACTTGTTTTTTTTGTTCTTTTGTTTCAGTTTGTAAATGCCTTTTTGCTGAGTTTGAAGTTGGTAGCTTACTAACGGTCGGTCTCAATAACGTATCTACCTTTAACCAACTGTAAAATTAGCTACCAACAGTAGCTGAAACGTCATTTTTGAAAGGCAAACATGCCGTTTCAGCTACTGTTGGTATCAGTGACCTAATGTAAACCATTGGTACATATTTAACATTTCCTATTAAGCTTTCTTGATTGTATAATTTATTAAAGCGTAATTGTTACTAAATGTGCATATTTACACACTCGTAAATACAAAAAGCTTGTTGTACATACACGTAAATACAAAATGTTGTATCATCATCTGCCTAGCCTTTTCCCAACTATATTGGGGTCGGCTTCCAGTCAAACCGGATTCAGCTGAATACCAGTATTTTTAATACAAAATGTTGTATATCAATGAATTATTCCATTTCATTTAGAATAGTTTATTAATATCAGTGTTCCAGTGTTATATGATGGCACGCGTAAACAAATTAAAGTAATTGACAGGAACAGTTTTGTGCTAAACAAGTTGATTAAATAGACTCATTTAATAGAGGTTCCTGTTCTATGAATTTTATCTACAACAGTTCAATGATGGTCGCGTAATGGAAACTCTTAGTTGTAAAAGCAGACAAAACAAAGTATCCAGTTCCAACAACTGAAGGTTTGTCGTGTAGATCATAAGTTTGAATTTCAATCGAAGAACTCGTCATTTACGGCCGGTCTCAATAACGTATACCTTTAACCAATTGTCAAATTAGCTACCAACAGTAGCCGAAACGTTATGTTTGAAAGGCAAACATGACGATTCAGGTGCTATTGGTAGCTAATTTGACAATTGGTTAAACGTAGATTCGTTTTTGAAACCGGCCGTTAGATAATTTAGCCCCATTTAGCAATGTTTCAAGAACTATTCAGTCAATACACGTAAAAAAACAAAAGCAAAAACATCGTAAGGTGCAAAACACGTTTATCCAATCACTGTAGGCCGGTTATCCAATAACGTTCTCTCCGCTTGTCATCACTTAGGCACCCACGCGACCGAGTACCTAACTGCGTCATGCTCCATCAATTACTTAAGGGTCTACACTCTTCTGAGTAGTTGTATTAGGCTAAAGATACTCCATTAGTTTGTTCGGCAGACGTGCAAGTACACAGAGTACTTTAGGTAGCCCGTAGGTACTGTGAAATAAGGCCTTCGCCCCAACCGCCGCAACAGGAGAAGACGCCCCGGGCGTCGGGAGTCGCAGGGCGATCCCCGGCCACCGTAGGCGCGGGCCTGCGGACAGCGAGCGTTGGGTGGCTCGCTGTCCGATCACCACCAGGCCCGGGTCGATGGCGCGTTGTGTTTCACGCGCGCCTCAAAGAGATGTCAGCATAGAAGACGGGGCCCGCTAGGGCCAGAGCCTGCCAGGGTTGCGGAATTTGTTCGAAAGAGTCACCGCAACCCTGGAACGCAAAGGGCTTTAGAAGGAACACGGATGGGTTTTAGTCAGTAAGAGTCTGACACGCCCTTCCGCACCCAGAGCGGAAGAAGTCATTTGATGATTTCCCATCCATTAAAAAAAAAAGGTACTGTGAAATACCTGCCAAGTAATTGTTTCACCAGGATCTAATAACAGTCGCATACACGTTTTTGATAGGGATTTATTCCCACCAAAATATTTTCATTCCTTAGAGGGTCGATTTTTCAAGAGTTAGATATCTTTCAAACAGCTTTTGAAAAATCGGCTAAAATTCGGAAAAAACTGCCCTTAACACGCTTGTGGCCGCCAAGATAAGTCTGTCTGTCTATTTTAAATTTGGAAATTTGGGATGAGTGTTTATTTATAATTTGCCATTACGGTTTTTTTGTCCATCCATTCCATCCAAGTCAGTATTATCCACTCGCCATAAATTGCCATGGCAAAAAAAAACAACTCTATGTTCTTATTCGAAGTTAAGTTTTAGGACATGACTCTAGGAGAATGGGCCTAAGTTCTTACACTTCCAAAAAGGCCGCAGGCATCAATTTGTGCGTTCAGGCGTAGCGTTCCTACCTTTATGCGTCCAAAATAAGTCTCATGGAGTTCTTTGGGCATACACGACGTTGCGGAGACTGTATGTGACAGCCTTCTCGAACAGAATTAATGAATTCGTGTCTAATTTGCCGTAATTTACGCATCGTTCTTGGGTTTTTTCCTTTTTGGGAATAGAATACGGGTAGTCTTCATCGGTCTATGTCTAGTTTTTTATTAGCCTATTTTTAGGCTTTTATTTGCTAAAAAAATATCTCAGCACATAGCTAACAGTTAAAAAAAATGTAGACACGTAATGAAAAATTGTTTCTACTTATTTTATTCTCACGCATCATTCCAAGTACTTACTTCTATTTCTATGATTGCAATCTTTATTTCGATCATAGAAATAGAAGTAAAATACCAAAGGCTAAGTCAGAGATTTCCTTAATCCTCTGACAACCTATCTATCTATCTATCTATTGGGGTATGGTTTCCGCACTTAGTCCTGATGTTGGACCATTGTGCGTGGGCCATGGCGGCCGTCATTCCAACCAGCCGACCTCCCTCCAGAAGCAGATCAGTCCTCCTAAAGAGTTCAGGGTGTCTGTGAGTGAATTTGGTGTTCCTATCGTTTGTCTACGTATATCGGCGACGCCTGTGCACTCAAGGAGCACGTGCGACACCGTTTCCTCCTCCTCCATGCATGCTCTGCACAGAGGACTGTCTGTTATACCTAGTGTGTGGAAATGCTTATTCAGTGAGCAGTGCCCGGTGATGGTCCCCGCCACCATTCGCAGGCTGCTCCTATTCAGTCGCAGAAGGCGCTTGGTGAGTTTATTGTCTAGGAGTGGTATAGCCTCCTTGGACTGCCTGCAGCCTGGTGCCGAGGTCCACCAGCGTTCTGCTTGTGTGTGGGTATGTTCTCGTAGCCACGTGCGTAGCTGGGTGAAAGGGAGTGGCACTATGGGTTCGGGTCCAACAGCCATCGTACCAGACCCCCTCCTGGCCAGTTCATCGGCCGCGTCATTTCCTAGTGATCCGCTGTGACCTTTTATCCACTGCAGCGTTATGGTGTTGCGGTTTGTCACCGTGACGCGTTCTAGTGCATTGTGGCATTCTTGTATTTGTTTCGAGGTGGTGTAGTTCCTATTTAGGGATTGGAGAACTGAGGCGCTGTCGGAGAGTATACGAATATGAGTGTCCGTGACTCCCCTGGCTTCTATGGCATGGATCGCTAGGATAATGCCCATGCATTCCGCCTGGTAAACGGTGTTGAGCTTTCCTAGTGGTCTGGATATTTTAATGTTGAGGTCGCTGGAGTAAACTCCAACTCCGGTTCCGGTACTTGTCTTTGATCCATCAGTGTAGATTCTCAGCTCTTTAGGACCTGAGTGGTCATCCAATTCTTGTGTTAGCACTATGTTATAGTGCTTTTGGAAATGGTGCATCTTTTGAGCTTTGTCATTGGGTGATGACATCATGGGTTGTCGTTTTACGGCATCTTCCATGATGCGTGTATGTTTGATTCTAGAGTCTTTACCTAAAGTGCCAGCTGTGCTGAGCCTGAAGGCCGCTTGGGCCGCTTCCTCCTGCACTATAAGGTGCAGTGGTGGCAGTCCCAGCATAGCCTGCAGGGCCGCAGTGGGTGCCGTCCTCATACTGCCAGTGATTGCCACACAGGCAAGCCGTTGCAGCTTCTCAAGGTCTTTCTGTGCTGTGCTCAAGTCGGTCCTGGGCCACCAGACTAAAGCACCATACGTGATTATCGGTCTGATAACTGTGGTGTATAACCAGTGGGTTGTATTGGGGCTAATACCCCAGTTCCTACCTAGCATGCGTTTGCATTGCCACATGCATATACTGGCTTTTGTGGTGGTGTGTTCAGTGTGCTTCGCCCAATTCAACTGCTTGTCCAGATATATACCCAGGTATTTGGTTTCAGTCGAAAGGCTGAGGGTGGTTCCGAAGAACCGTGGTAATTCTAGTGTTGGTGACTTCCTCTTCTTGGTGAAGAGGACTAGTTCGGTTTTGGCAGGGTTCACTGCTAGCTGATATTCTTTGCACCAGTCCTCTACTATTTTCAAGGCTTGGCGCATGAGGTTGCATATCGTGTTTTCGTGTTTTCCGTTTATTATTATGGTTATGTCATCTGCGTAGCCAACGGTAAAGTATCCTTTATCATTGAGTCTTTTAACTAGATTATCTGCGACGAGGTTCCATAGTAACGGTGAAAGGACCCCCCCTTGGGGGCAGCCCTTCGCCACAATGGCCCTTGTTGTGTTATTTATTGTGACTTGTACAGCTCTTTGCTTGAGCATGTTTGTGATCCAGCCACTCAGTGTCGTGTCCACACCGTGCTTTACGAGGGCTTTGCTAATACTCTGAAACATGGTTTTGTCAAAGGCGCCCTCGATATCAATGAAGACAGCCAGTGAGGAGCATTTATGGTTTATAGCGCTTTCGATCTTTGAGACCACGCTGTGCAGCGCAGAATCTGTTGATTTCCCCGCGGAGTAGGCGTGTTGTTGTCTGTGGAGTGGGTATTGACGTAGGGGTCCATCCCGAATTTATCTGTCACAGAGCCTCTCCAGGGTTTTCAGTAAAAAGGATGTCAGGCTTATTGGTCTGTATGCTTTGGGTTGTGTGTAGTCTGTTTTTCCCGGTTTGGGAATAAAAATGACTTTCACTTCGCGCCATGCTAGGGGTACGTATCTGTGTGCTATACAGGCTTGGTAGATTGCTAGCAGCCATGGTGTTATGATGCTCTCCCCCCATTGTAGCAGGGCTGGGAAGATGCCATCTAGTCCTGCGGATTTATATGGTTGAAAGGTCTTTATAGCCCATGCTATTCGATCTTCTGTTACTACATTTCGGGCTGTAGACCAGTCTTGGTCAGCAGGGGTTCGTCCTGATTCATCTGCCCACACTCTGTCCTCAAGAAGATTACAGTCTGGGAAGTGCGTTTCCAGAAGAACTCTGCTGGTTTCTTGGTCTGTTTGTGTGTATGAGTTATCTGGTTTCTTTAGTGCGCCGAGGGTGCGGTCCTGTTCAGTTGATAGGATTTTCCTTACTCGGGCGGCTTCGTTGTTTGATTCTATGGATTCACAGAATTTCCGCCAAGCAGTTTTCCTGGCGATTCTGATTTGTTTCTTAAATGTGTGTTGGGTTTTTTTGTACGTTTCCCAGTCTACAGGGAGTCTAGTGTTCTTTGCTCTATTGAACTGTTTGCGAAGTGTACTTCTGAGTTTTTTAAGTTCTGTGTTCCACCAGGGGTTACCCTTACCCTTGGTGTGTGATGCTGTTAGTTTACAGCACGTGTGATATGCTTCGGTTATGTAATCGGTTAGTTTTGTTACCGTGTTTTCTAGTTCTGTGGGGTCTGTGATTGGAGCTTGGTGCAGCTGGTGCCCATTTAGCAGAGAAGCTAGGAGGCGTTTAAATTGAGGTATATTTGTTCGGCGCGGATTTCGCTTGGGTGCGGGCTTTTTTGTGTTGGCTACTAGTGTGAAACGAATTCTCCTGTGGTCAGAGCAAGAGGGTTCGTCGGACACGCGCCAATTAGAGATGATTTTTGTCGCATTATCTGTGGCCAGCGTTAGGTCTATGATCGTTTGTCCCCTGGCAGTGACCCAAGTGGGTTCGGAGCCGTGGTTTACGATGTTAAGGTTAGTCGAGAAAAGATATGTGGATAGTGCCTCACCTCTGGTGTTCGATACTTCACTGCCCCAGAGTGGGTGATGAGCGTTTGAGTCGGTGCAGATGATGAGGTCCAGGTTGGCGTTCTCGCAGTGTTGGACCAAATCAGTCATCTCTTTAGGTGGGCAGTTCTCGTCGTCGCCTGGCATGTACGCCGAGGCTAGTACAAGGTCCGGGATATTATTGTCGGTTTGAAGCCTGATCACTGTCAGGTCTCTGGAACAGAATTGAGTTAGTGGCGTAATAGGTACGTCTTTAGGTGTGAATATGCAGGTTCGTGGTTTGTTGGTGTTACTTGTATTGAGTGTTAGTTTACCTCCGATGTTTCCGAGGCCGCATATCCTATCATTTCTGATCCACGGCTCTTGTATCAGGGCAATTGTTCGTGGTTGCACCTCCAGCGCCCTGCGCAGGCTAGCGGTGGCAGTTTGGCTATGCTGGAGATTTGCCTGTATGATCTGGATGGTGTTAGGTGTGGGCGACGTCGACGGTGGTGGTGGGTTAGGAGGAGACGGATCCATCGGACAGTCTGTCTCCCTCCTCCATTCCGGGCCAGTTGTCTCGAGTCGGCGAGGATGCGAGCAACTGCGATGTCCACCCTGGTGATGTAGGTGGCGCAGAGTCTACCTCTGCATCAGCCATCGCTGCTCTCGCCATCTCCTCCTCTAGTCTGGTCATGTCTTGGTCGTTTGTCTGGGTCGGTTCTGTGGTCTCAGTCACAGTCTCGGTGTCAGTCCTGACGTCAGTGGGCTGGGCCTTGGGGTAGAAGCGGACGTATATGGACCCAAGAAGGTACGATATGCGTCGCTCCCGCCCCAACACCTTTTCGGCTTCATCGGTCGGGATTCCCAGGGTCAAATATGTCCCGTGGTTATCCCCACCGACAGAAGTTGCCCTGTACAGTGACCACCTCCCGATATCGTACCAAGTATTCTGACGAATCAGAATGCTCTGGAGCCGCGCTATGTCCCCATTGTACCTGGGTACGAAGAGCGCAGCTCTGACACGGGTAGGCACGTCGGTCTGTCGCATGACGGTCAGAGTCAGGTCAGTGTCTGGGAGTCTTATTCTGGGCACATTCAGGGTAAGCCAGGTCAGGGAGTTGTCGTCCTCGCACCACATCTGCACGGTGCCGTCCGCTACCCGAGGGTAGCCGCGGAAGGCCGGGAGTGGTTTAGTCGGGTCGGTTTCCATAACCAGTCTTTCCAGTTCAGTCCGAATATGTGTCGCCTCGGTGTGTGTCAGGTCTCTGGAGGGGGGGGAGAAGCAGATCGCTACGGAGAGTCGCGCCGGAATGTCCTTCGTGGCTCGCGCGTAGGTTCTCTGCTCCCCTTGAGCAGCTTGGGTCCTCACACGTTTCGGGTTTCCCTGAAGCGTGCTCGGCGAAGCCGTGTCATCCGGACGTTCCCTCTTCGCCGCACCCGAGCCGCTAGGTTCAGGTTGTGGTTTGAGGGAGGTGCCCGGAAGATTTCTGGGCTCCAGGTTATCCCCGCGCGGGGCCCGAAGCCGCTTCCCCCTCGCCCTTCTCGGTGGTCTTTCGGTGTCGCGTCTCTGTCGGTCTGGGTTCTGGCCTACAGCTCCGGTGGGTTCCAACGCTTCCGGAGATTTTTCGCGCTGGGTTTCCCCTTCGCGGACTCGTCCCCGGTCGCGCGTTTCCGCGTCCGGCCGTTTTTCGCGCTGGGTTAAACCCTCGCGGACTCGCGGCTGGTCGCGTACTTTCTCTGGGGCGACCATCTGGTCGCCGTATTTCCTCTCCCCAGCTAAGGTTTTTTCGCGCTGATGCATGCGTACTTCGCCCGCTGGGGTCGGGATGGAACCACCTGAACCGGCAGCCTTACCCGTCACTTTCTGGTCATTGTCAGGGTTTTTTCTGAAGCTGTTCCGGACGATGCTCTGTTGCCAGGCGCTCGTGGAAAGCTTGGTCAGGGTAGTTAGTGGCGCTTGAGTAGCAGCCGAGTCTGTGTTTGTTGGCGCGAGTACCGCAGCCGGTTTCGGTGTGTTTGGCGCGTGTACCGCAGCCGAGTCTGTGCATATATTTGGCGCTGTAGTAGCAGCCTGACGCGCTGAAGGCGCGTCCTCTAACGGCAGAAGTTTGCCCCCTCCCAGAATACGATGGGGGCTGACCGACGAGTCGGCATGGGATTCCCCGGCTTGGCCGGGACCCACCTGGGTAGTTACTTTTACTGTCTGCTTCATGGTTAGTGTTGTGACAACCATTCTGTTTAGTTATCCGGATTAATAGAGATTAATTAATTATCTATATATCCGTGGAAACATCGGAGCAATAGTCCGAAGCGCCGGAAGCGTCCTCTTAGGTCAAGTCACGTTTCTCTTGTAAATTAGTTAGTCGCTAATTGCCGACTGTTTATATTGTTAGCCAACTAAACAATGATGGTGTAATAATAAACATGTTAGAGCCCTTTAAGAGGCGTTTATTGTGGTGCGTCATAATTGTAAAACTGTCAAGTCCACAACATTATGTTATTTGTTTTACTTTAATTACTAATGGCATTATTCACCATGATTACAACAACAGAGAAAGAATTAAGATACTAATTTCTTAGTTAAAAACCACTTTCGTCCATCCATCTTAGAACACTTTTAAATTGTAAAACTAATAACTTCAGACAGCAGCTCTGCCAGCTTGGAAGTAAAAAATTATCCCGGAATAAAAAGTATGTCCAATTCCAGGACTTCTTGAAATTAACACGTGAAGAGGTAACAAACAGGCAGGTCGAGAGCAGAGTTGCTTTGGGTTTTATTATAATAAAACTAAGTAAGCACTTAACAATAAAAGTTAATTTGATAAGCCTGCGATTCGAATCGCAGGGCTTTTGCTGCCCAGGGGCCCTACAGTTTCAGAAGTGCGTGATCATATTTGAGGGGGATGGGTTTCTATTTTTCCCGACTGCGCCAGAAGGAGGATTATGATATTCGAGTGTAAATAAGTATGTCTGTTTGTATGTAAATTTCTTGGGCACGCTCTATAGTCTAAACGGCTTGATGGATTTTAGCTTGAGAGGTGTCGCTAGATTCGTTTATTTACAAATTAAAATGGCCGATTTTATGTCTTCAAAAAACGTTTTTCCTAAATATCGAATGGGGTATCCAAATAAAGGGCTCGAGGAGACAACTTCTAAAATGGTAACTATGGAGTAACTATGGAGTTTCTTGTCCGTTCTTCTCCATAAGAATCTACTTTTTGCGAATGGACAACTAGAGTCACTTATATTTTAATTTTAAACTGTAAATTTGACGTTCAAAAGTGCCTTTTAATGGTCTAGTTGAAATAAATGAATTGACTTTGACTTTGACTTTGAATGAAACACTAAAATGTAGCAAATAAAAAAAATTACTTGTCAGAAATACGACCGCTCGACTAAAAAGTTCAAGCAGTCTGATGCGGTAAGTAGCATCAGATCTGTGATTGAACTATTCATAGTAATTTTTTTTTTTAATGTATATCAGCTATTCAAAATCACCCTTAAATACAGGAACACCCTGTATAGACGCTCTAAAGAACTCCGTGAAGTGACGGTAATCACCTTCCAGACGCCACTATCGCACTTGTAACAACTGCACAAATTGAAAGCAAGCTAAGCGGCTAAACAAACTTGACCCGCCCTGTACCGTCTGCGATTACAACCTAATTGGCATAAGTCTGTCTATTTAATGGAGGAGTGCTGCGACAAAATATTATTTTGTTTGCACTGTTAATAGCGAGCTTTTGTATAAACTTGAGAGCTTTGTTCAGTTTATATTACGTGTGTTCAAATAACATGGCCTACAGTTTAGAGGTTTTGTCTGTCAACATATTTCGGTTGGTTACTTTGGATTTACAGTTGAGTCTGCATCTCTAACGTTGTTTTTTTAGTCCTAAAAACAGTCTACGGTTTTACTAAAACCCTACTGACATATTACCAATAGGGAGGTATTAGTTCACTAGTCTTAGGGCCAGGAACGTGTCACACCTGTAGCGGCATCAATACCAACACAAGAAAAACTAACCAAGCGAAATTTACAATACAGCAACAAAAAGAACAGCACGCCATCTTTACATTATTACAATAAAATTAAAATATTAGGATCAAGTAACAAATGAAAAAATTGAAGGAAAAAATACTGTATGTGGAGGTCACAAAAAAGAATCAAATCGAAATTTGGCGGCAAAGAACCGCAACGCCATCTATCCCACCAGCGACGAACTACAAACTAAATTCTGCATCACGGTATCAGAGTTTTCTGTCGATTTGAACATATGCAACAGTCCGAATATCAACTATTGGGGCAGACTCAACACCCGTCTGGTCGGAGGATCCTCCCTTTTCAATGGAGGCTTGCGTAACTTTACTCTCTGTTCCGTTTAAATGATGATCTTTAATAACCCTACTTTAATGATACAATTGGACAAGTTTTCAGGCTAAAGTAGAGATAACTAAATACTCAATTTGTCCCGAATCATCATCTCTCGTGATCCTTAACATTGTCTAATAATGAAAAACGATTCATATTTAATTGTTCAGGTACCTATGAACAGTTATTAGGGAAAGGTCAATATACTTTATTCCACATTTATCTGGCGCCTAATATATAAATCGTCTTTGTATCCGTAATTGGAACCTCAAACAAATTATACGTCACGTAAAGATGGGTCCACATTTGCGACATTACATCGTGACCGTGCCAGCAACGCGTGTGATATGGACGATTTCTGTCACGCAAACAAAAGTCACGACATATAAAATCGGTGTGATCCACCCCAAACTTCCGAAATATTGGTAGTCACAGTGAAATATGTGTATGCGTGTGTGTGCATACGTGTTACGATATAGTGTGGCATTAAAATTACGTGGCACGAGCCGATCCAATAGGGATGTTGACGGGTTAAAAAATATGACTTAGATTATCGAAAACTATTGGATACGTATTTTTAATTTTAACAAATCAATAAATAATTACGAAGATAAAACGCATCAAAGATGAGTGGGGGCTTGTAACGTCACTTTCCAGTAAAAGTGTACCTACTCAAGTGACGTCATATGAGTTTTCAACGCACTGTATCGTCTTTATTTTTTGTTTACGTGACAAAAATAAAGATGTGTCTTTTTTGTCTATTAGATTTTTTTAGTCAAATACCCTATTAAAGTAGGTTTTTTTTCAAATGACGTCCGCTTGACCGTGTATGATAAATGATACACTTCCGTTTTTGTCATGCGTACTTGGCACAGCCACGATCAAGGAGTATCGGTGGATTGCATTCCCTCCTGCCTCCTGCCCCCCGTTACCAGCCGCCACGCCGTGTCGTGGTGAGAGGTGGTCGTAACTTTCAACTTGTGGCCGGTGCGTAAAGCACCGGCGACGACGGTATTTTGATACGACTGCGGCAGCCGTTTACATTTGCAACAAAGCCGAGTGACATTGTCACGTGGCGTGTGCTTGTCCACATAATCGTAACAAGCCCCGTGACAATTGCCACGCAATTCGGTCCGGCAAAATGTCACAGATGTGGACCCACCTTAACGCGCTAATTGACATAACTACATTGTTAAACAAATATTACCTAACTCTGAATAGAATATTCAAATTATGATTTAAACATAGAAGGCAATTTCAACACTTTTAATATAAAATTAATGCCTCATTGTCCATAAATTGCTTCCTCGATTTGTAATTCTGTTAAGTATCGGTAATTATAATTAATATTTAAAATATTCGATGCCATGAGATAAATAGCTTGTTACTGACGTAATTAAGCATAATGACTTTAAAATCATCTGATAAGGTTTCAGAGGAAATATTGTAATTATAAAATGAGATGGAGCAATTTGTAATAAATGCTGAAATGTTTATCCGTCACTATAGGGAATATTAATCAGTAAATGTGTTTAATTGTATCCATTAACCTCAATTTAAAAACCGAGATTTTGTATTTAAAGCATTGTTCTCATTGAATAAGTCATATAATTCACGGCGTTAAAGAGTCAAAACTGTATTAAAAATATTATGATGCAATCTCATCTGAAAAAAGCTCAAGAGCTTTGTGTTAAGTTCACGGAATATTTACACCATTTCAAACCTAAGTCCCAATTCTTTTGTTTGCGGGTTTAAGAAGCCCTCAGTTGTGAATTCATTGGTTCTCATAACGAGCACTTTAGCACTAAGTCAGGGGTTCTCAGGTCTACCGCAGCATTTCATTTGTGACTCGCTCGGCCAACGATGCCTGCTTGCATAATCCCGTGGATTCGGTGTGCCCCTAATGTCTCCGACAATATGAAATTATGTATGTCTGTACCATTTTTGGTCTGAGTTGTCGGCGAAATGTTTCTAGAATTTAGTTTGTCCTCTATTAGAACCAAGGCTTTATTTATACATAGGATAAAGTGTTCAAACGCCTTGGTCAGAGTGGTTTTGCGGCTAAAAATGGTTTTTATGTTCTGTCATTACAGTAAATGCCTGATTTTATATTCAGAAAGCATACAAAAATAAACCCTGTTCCACTTATAGCAAGTAAGTGTGAATAAAACATATTGCTGTATCAATAAAGTCTTCATTAAAATATTCATGCGAATGTTTATCCGAAAAGGAGCTGATCTGATAATATATGCGGCATTATTTCATTACGTGTCTCAAATGAATGCGGGTGTGGACCCATGTTACGTATCAGTTACCAACTGGCCTTTGTCCGTTAGGAAAGCACAACATAATTACTGGCATCAAAATTTTAAAGGGGTGGATTTTCACACCATGTTTATTTTTTTGTTTAAAAGCAGTTTACGCCTGAAGGCGTCGTGTTGGAGAGTTAAAACAAATGGAGCACCTAATTAAGAACAATGATGTTTTATTTCGCGAATCTAGTCTGTCTCGTTTATTTTGAAACGAAACTCACTTCTATATTTTTTAATCCTTTTGAAGGAAACTTCCTCCACTCCATTTGACTCAATTAATAGAAATGTAACTGGCAATTTGACAAATAACTATAAATTTGATAAATAACCATTTATGACTGTATACATACATACCGTGTAAATATTTTTTTTAAATAAATAAATTGATTTCATAGATAAAAAAAATTGCTACATAATCATTGGTTCAATTAGGTACTATAATTGGGTGTCCATTTACGGGCGAAGGCCTGCTCCATTTTATGCCATTCCTCTCGGTCTTGGGCTATTCTAGTCCAGGTGGGGCCGGTCACGGCCACAATATCATCGCACCATCGACGCCTGGGTCTGCTCCGGGTGCGTGGTGCATCGCGAGGGTACCAATGGAGAACCGTCTCACTCCAGCGTCCATCTGTGGCTCTAGCTACGTGTACTGCCCATCGCCATTTCAACTTGCACGCTAAATCCACAGCATCTGTTCTTTTAGTGCACAGCCTTATGTTTTTGTGTTCTTTTACGTACTCGAAGTTTAATTCCTAACATGCTCCTCTCCATTACTATCTCGCTGGAAGGCTTTAATTCATATTAAGTTGTACCTACACACGATGCATTGCGTACTTGAGTGTATAGGTAATAATGTCTCGTTATCAAATGGCTTTACAGTCAACTTGCCGAGTTAGTCAACGTGATGGGATTAAGGAGTTGTCGAGTAAGCTGCTTCTATTGGTTGTACCGGACTAAACTTGAGTTGAGTGAGTAATCTGCGTAAGCGTAAGTCCAGTTTGACAACTAATCCAATTAGTTTTGTCTCAAAAAGAAAATAGAAGTTTGTTTTGTCTGCGAAAACTAATTGGTTAGTATTATTGTTGTTGTCGGCGTGTAACAGAGACTTCTCATGTTCCTGTATTACAAGAAATGTCCCGTAATGGACTTTCTTGTCTATCTTTATTACGGCTCCACAAACAAGTTCTCGTTAAGCACAAACAGGACTGTGGCTACTGTAATATTTACAAATGCAGTGGATTTACTTCTGCCGTGACAGTGAGTCACCCCTAAGTCTGAAACGGAATATCAAAGTCGTAATAAAGCTGATGTGTTTGGCGATATGAAAGGACACCAAGCACACATCGTACGTAGCGGGCTCCATTTAATATAAATTATTTATAAGTTTCCATATTTTTGTCGGAAAAAGAGGCAATTTTACGCATGTGTTCCAAATTTCAGTCCAATAGGTCCAGTGTTTACTGAATTAAGCTACAGACAACAGACGGACGGACATGGACAATGCGAACCGTTTCGTTATTAATGTTGACTGACCCCTGTTATTATTATTATCAGTGTCTCTTCGGCCTCTACACTCTGCTATATTTTTATAATTTGTTGTAGAAGAAAATAAATTATTCTCAGTCACGTTTTTGTGGATGTATTAATTGTTTGTTTGTTTATGCGGCCAATTTCTAGAGCTTTACGGTTTATGTTTTGAAACTATTACAAGTTTTTAGCCGTCTAAAGAAATTGCACAACATTATTGAAATAAAGCAGTTGGAATCTTAATTGAAGCTTTAACTACTAAGTTTATTTATGCATTTTCAACTTAAACGTCTTTTATAGCTCTTTGGAATATTCAAACTTATTAGCTTTTCTAGTCCGTAATGGTTTCAATTTACATAATTTTGCCAGTGTGATTGTGACGCTAAGGCATTGGGCCTTAGCTGTTCGAGTGGAGGGTCGTTAAAAGTCGGTTCATGAAATCGACCAATTACGACCGATCTCCGACAGATTTATGATCTTACCAGCGAATATTGCCAGTGCCCGGGCAACAGACGCTGGACAAAATCCTTTTGCAGGTTTATCGCGTGTAAAATCGACCCTCGCCGATGGTTTTCTTGCGGATTAAGTGAGGTTAAGCAGCCGAGTTCTGTGTTTAAGACCGTGCCCACGCGTAAAGAAAGTAGAAAATATTTTTTCTTGTCGTTCATGGCACAAGTCATTCGTGATTTCATGTTCCGTTTTATTATTCAGTTCGATTTGTGTGCGTAAACACACTAAAACGTCCCTTTTCGTCGACGAGAGTTATTATTCTTCAAGATTTACTGCAAACATGAACGCATTTTGCGCTTAAATTTCGGCTACCTACTGCAAAAGCATAAATCTGAAAATATTATTTTTCTACCAATAGGTATATTACAAATACCTACAGCAAATCATATCAACACTTTAACGATACTTACTATTGTATCGTATTTTGTATCGTTTGTATTTTTATCATTGTAGCCCCTTACATTATTTCTTTAATGGATTACAGTATGGTACAATGAAAATTGCTTATCCGTTTTTCATTGACGCTTTATCCCCTATGTTGACTCGATCATAGTCATAAAGTGGGAATGTATACATCAGTGAGTTGTTTTGTGCCGAGGAACGGATGGGAATGGGCATCGTGGTTGCTGTGTTGTCTTGATAAGAAAACGTTATGGGGATTGCTGACGGGTGTCCCCCGGGCCTATGTATGTATACGTAACAATTTCGCGTACCGTTTTTCCCCAGAGTCACTTTTAATGCGCTTTCTAGTTTATTGCGACATAAAATCTACTGTTTTTGAGTTGTATACGAGTAATCTTGAGTCAAGCGATGCATCATCTTGATTACTTCAGTGCATTAAGTTTTGCGCAAATACCAGTTTCTGATAACCTGTTGGTTCAAGCATAAAATCTGGAAATATTACCTCTTCATCTTTCGTATTACTGAGAATATTAATTTTCAACGCTACTTCGCAGTCGACACATTGATGGTTTTAAATTTTTCTCTTGATAGTTTTCAGGGTATCACATAGTCAGTAGCTCTACCCACTTCTTCTTAGGATTATTTTTCAAGATAAATTCTATAAGATACTAGAAATATAGAAGTTAAGTTCTAGCTCTTGCTATAGAGATTTCCCGCTGAGGTAGAAGACGTAAATCAGTCTGAATAATGCGACTGCGTTTTGGTTTGGTCCAGTAAAGTGCACTTCTTGAAATTACTTGGAAAAAGAACAGCACTTACGTTCATTTTTTTCCTAGTAATGGTGTTCGTATCTTTAGTATCGTATTGCACCAGGAAAAGGTTTTAACAAAGGACTTTGGAGCTAAGTAAGTGGATATCTGCGTCCGGCGCCGAAGTCGACACCTTTTACGAGATTGGCCAAAGGAAGCACCGGGGAAGCGTAAACAAGAATGGATAGTTTAGATTGAGGAAGTATCTGCTGCTTTTTTTTTTTTTTATTTTAAGCATGGGAAATCATCAAATGACTTCTTCCGCTCTGGGCGGAGCGGAAGGGCGTGTCAGACTCTTACTGACTAAAATCCATCCGTGTTCCTTCTAAAGCCCTTTGCGTTCCAGGGCCGCGGTGACTCTTTCGAACAAATTCCGCAACCCTGGCAGGCTCTGGCCCTAGTAGGCCCCGTCTTTTATGCTAACATCTCTTTGAGGCGCGCGTGAAACACAACGCGCCATCGACCCGGGCCTGGTGGTGATCGGACGGCGAGCCACCCAATGCTCGCCGACAGCAGGCCCGCGCCTACGGTGGCCGGGGATCGCCCTGCGACTCCCGACACCCGGAGCGTCTCCTCCTGTAGCGGCGGTTGGGGCGAAGGCCTTGCCTTTCCCTCGCGCGGCCCGCCTCCTCCTTGGCTAGCATAAGTATCTGCTGCTGGGCTAAGATCTCGGTGGCCATATTGCTATTTTCAAATTTGTGTGGTAGCTTTCTTGTATTGTGAGGATTAGATACTTTTCAAATGTGAGGTCATTAATTTTAGTTTTAACCTAAGAAAAGTAGTCCAAAAAAGGGTAAGAAAAGTTAATAAAGTTTAGTCAAGAATCTGATAGTAGTCTTGTCAGTAACTGTGCTGTGGAGGTCAGATAAGCATAGGTGGAGCGATTGCTATATCGATATCGGAAGTATTAATTGACGTAAGGGACATTTACGCAAAATGTCAAAATGTCCTTTACGTTAATTGATATTTCTGGTATCGATATGTAAAATACTGGCACACGGCTGCATCCTGTTGGACTGGAAGCTGGGTGATTGAGACAAGAAAAAATATCAAAATGTAATCCTCTAGAACTCTTAACACATTTTAAAGCACAGATACGATCGCTCAATCCAGCTTAACATCGCCATTCAACTAGAGCGCTCGCTTTTCCTATCGACATTTATTCCCAGCACTTTTATTTACAGTATTTTTACATCAATTACAGACTAAATTTAGTCTCATCTAACTTTGGGACCGTCTGGTCAGAGGTTCTCAACCAGTGGGTGCGCTCCACTTGGAGTTCATAGAGGAGATATTCAAAAGAAAGCCAACAACCCTGATATTATTATACTCGTAGCACTATAAAAGTGACCCCGTGACATTAAATCTACTTTTTTTAATGTTATCAATTCGAACTTTCGGCACACATCATCGGCTCCTTGTAGTTTTTACTCTAACTGACAGAAAAGTTAGATGCTTCGATAGCCCAGCACTCTGCCTACCGGGGGTCGTTTGGTGAAAGTTTGGGAACCGCTGTTGTAGCTGATAGTCTGAAACTAATTTAAAGTTGTCACCGGCGTGTAATAGTTGCAGTGCTGTGCAAATGTCTGTGTTTAGAACGTGCGCATTGTCAACTTTGCACGGTTCCAATTATAATAGTGATGGTGTTTACTTTTCGTTGTTTATGTACCTGGTTATTTAGATGCGTGGAATTTGCTGTCGAGAAGTTGGATTTTATAACTGTTGAGAACCTTTGTAGAAATTTTGTGACATGGTGGTGGCTACCACCATGTCACAAAATTTCTACAAAGGCAAAGACGATAGGCTTATCGTCTTCGGTCGCCATTCATTATTACGAGAGTATATGAGAGGGATGACTTTTTGTCATATTAAACGATATGTTTAATCGTTATACTACGAAAATGAGATGTTGGTTATGGATTATTATATTTTCTTGTAATGGCATTGACGTCAATTTTCTACAGAGGGATTCTTTGCGCCCGCAAGCAACCAAGCTTGAGGAAATAATCCGAATCTAGGCTGGTGAAAGTAAAGTCGACGTTTTAAGAAGTGTGATGTTTTGTTTTTCCCCTGGGGCTAAAAAAGCTCATGTTTTGGAGCTTGTTCCATTTATATTTCTAATAAACACCATAGTGGGTACACCTGCCTGCATGTTTCTAAAATATCACGAAATGTAACAGGGTCATTACACCTAGCAACAAGTGTAACATTTTCATACTAATATGTTAAATTATTCAAAAAGGTAATAAAGACCATACCCACTCAAGAAACGTAGAATGTTTGCTAAGATGACCGCTCCCTTGAATGATGTATATGAGAGTAAACGTAGTGTTTACCCATTTACGTTGCGAGGTCCGCTTCATTGAACGAATAAATTAATCATAACTTACTGAACTCGCTGCATCCCACATTAGAAACTTTGAGATTACCTTCAACTGCATATTAAACTCAATAACCATTGAAATAGGGTTGGGTTTTAATTGTAATTAGAAACCGCTTAATTATCGTCTTGAAATGCTTTGGACCGTAACAGTTGGTAACTGCCTAAACATCCCCATATACATGAGTCAGAAATGATATATGGTATGTACCATTGGATAAACGCTATTGTTCAATTTGTTATGTATAGAAACATCATGCTCAGTTTAGGCACCAGTAGATTATATTTAGATATGGCACCGGAAAATAGCAAAATCCGTAAGATTATAAAATAACTTGAGAGATTGTAAACTCTCGATAAATTGTCAACTGAACATTTGGAATACTTTTTGACTAATTTTGACACATCAAAATTTGATAGTCTATAATATCTCGAACTCATTCCGAGAAATTGTGGACTGACATAAAATGGCGACCAATCAGAGCACAAGTCTACAATTGATCATATACTAGCTGTCACCCGCGGCTCCGTCCGCGTGAATGTCGAAAATTATGCCAAGAGAACATACTCCCGGGATAAAAACTATCCTATGTCCTCCCCGGGACTCAAAAAATCTCTATACCAAATTTCATCTTAATCGGTCCAGCCGTTTGCGCGTGTAGAAGTTACAAACATACACTCACAAACTTTCGCCTTTATATTATTAGTGTGATATGTGACAGATATAACACAAGTATATTCTGCAGAATAGTGGTGTCCTGTCCGAACTTACCCTTTGAGATTGTAATTTAATTAAGATCTAATTTCTTAACTACCAGCGGCACGTGTTTCCAAGTTTTGCCAGTGAACGACTTATGTCAGCGTTGTGTCTCTAAGTTTCTAATAAATACACGTAGAGACCTTCAATGGCAAAAGACAACGGCAACATGATTAATAATTCTTACAGCGTTCAAATACCCATCAAAACATGTAACAACATTCACAAAGCGAAGACAATACATCAACTCGAACATTTGTCAAACTATGTCAAATCGTCTCCGGAATCACAGCTCATACATAAAAAACAAATTCTTTCTACGTATGAATGTATTGGTATAAATATATATAAGTTTTATATGACACCAAGTCCACGCTCTGAATACGTAATAGAGGATCAGCAGACCTCACGTAGGTATACCAAGAGAATGGGAATGACATCTTATTTCACAAAGCTTCAGGCATAAGAAGGATGCTTTACATAGGAAATACACTGATTGGTTTTCTATATAACTGACATCTGGTTTGGTTTCTTTGATGAGATAATTATATAATAATCAGAGATCAGAATAGGTAGACTATATTTACCTTATGCTCGTGGAAGTAACATAGAGTTTATTATACCTCCTCTAAAATTTGAACAAATTATAATATTGAAGAATCTTATTATGTTTTTAGATTTCCGTACCTACTAAAACTGTTAAATTAAATAGCTTTGTTTTCGCACAACTCTTTCTTCTTTTGATTCTTCAAATCAATAATTTGTAACTATACACAAAGTCCAGTTCATGTTTTTATAATCCCGGGATTTAAGTGTCATGATTCCATTTATGATTCCGGGATTTTACAGGAGGCATTATGAACTCTGTTACTTACTTTCACGAATATTAGGTAAATATAGTCTACCTATTCCGATCTCTGATAATAATACATATATTTATTGAAAACAAAAAATTAGGTTTCATAGCTATCTGAATGAGGAATGAGGATTTTATTTGAGGATGGGAAAATCATCAAATGACTTCTTCCGCTTTGGCGTATCAGACTCTTACTGACTAAACCCCATCCGTGTTCCTCCTAAAGCCCTTTGCGTTCCAGGGCCGCGGTGACTCTTTCGACCAGATTCCGCAAACCTGGCAGATCTATGAGGATAAGGTCGCTTCTCAATAATCCAAATGTGTCGGTAAAAGTCTATGAATAACTTAGATCAAGTAAGTCAAACCTTTAAAATGGTTGGCGGAAGTCCAATGAAAATGTTGTAGACTTTAAAGATGTACTCTTCATCTTTTATTTTTATTTACCGCAGTGGTCCATAATTACTTCAAACCTTGAAACATACGTATTTTACGAGTTTAATCGTAAAATATAAATCAAAGAATACCACATAAGGTAGAAAATTAACGCTCCAGTGGCTTTAGAGTTTAGACTATACATCGTGAGTACATAAGCTCACTGGTTTCTTTGATTTTACGGAACTGTGAAACATTTGTGGTCAGGTTCTTTATTCTTATTCGCTACTTCTTTTATGAAAATTTTGTATTGCTCAGTGAGTTTTCGGGTATTACGTCTACCAAAGTAACGGAAACTCATGCAAAGTTATTCACTTTGAAACGCAAGATACAGTCAAGTGTAAAAAGATGTAAGTGTATAAATTGCGATTTTACTTGAAAGGATGGTTATATTTATTCCTATATAAAACATCTGTGTTTTTTTTTAGTTACACATACGTACATAACCGCCTTTTCCTCGTGGGTGTATGTAAGCAGTACAGACCGCCACTTGCTACGGTATTAACATACAACATATTTTTTTTTCCATTTTTAGGTAATCATCTTTTTATATTCGAGGTAACCCTTTAGAAATACCCAAATTACGGGAAGTCGAACATTAGGTTTGTCAATAGCCCGTCTTTGTTGGTTTGTAAGCAAAAAGAAAGACGGAACCTTTTTATTCCTTCCCAAAACCCCTGTATTACGGTTCCGGGTTTCCATACAGCCTCTCCGCTATTGAGTTGTGCGGGAAAATGCAAATTGGACGTTTTCCTCCCTGGCAATACTGGTACTTGCTTTAGTATGACTCTGTTGTACTCGTATTGTTGGCCCACGTTCTTGTTATAAGTGAGATACTCGGGTAGTACGGAGCAGTGGGAAATATAATCGATATGGAATAATGATGAGCGATGGAACTGAACGATTTGAAATCGTCTCGCGTGCTTGTCTAACCAGTGAACGATGTAGTTGTATGCTTTTCTATGCAAGTGGTTCACTTAACGCTTTTGCCATGTCTCAATCTGTTAACTACGTTTTTCGGCTTCCATTTCAACCAGACACCAGTATTTTCGGAGGGAATACCTTTCTGACCCCACAACCCAATAACTAGGTAATACGATGTCCCTTGGCAAGACTGATGTCAGATTTTCTGGTTTCCAACTACTCTTAACGATTGTCAAAGACGTGCTTCCACGGCACAGAGAAGAAGAAGAAGAGATAAAACTTGGTACGTAATTTACGGTTTCCCATCCACACACCGATCTCGGCAAGCGTAGCGTAACCTCGAATATCGCCCCGCGTGGCTATTATTATTTAGGCGCGAGCTCCACACTTGGTATCACGTCTCAATTATAACACAGATTTCTCGAACTTACAATATTTTGCTGTACAAAAGATAATGCCCTTTAACATAGCTTCAATATCAAAGAGAAACATCAAAGATTTACGAGGATCCATCTCATAATTTCGAGATGAAATAAATAAGTGTTAAAATCTGCTAATGGTACTCCGCAAATAAGAGGCCGCGTGACTTGGATCGAATCCAATACGGGTTGGATGGGGGCCAATTGAAACCTCTCACTTTGGTCCTGTGGTAATGGGGAGGATGTCATTCGATCCGGCCGGTCATCTGACCTACACTCTTGGAGGGATCAAGGAAATGCTACGACGGTTACCTTGCAATATTCGTCTTAGGGTACGAATACTATGTTATCGTGATAGAATTTGTGTTCAAGGTTCAAGTGATTCCTTCATTTGAACCTTCTGACAATATTAATTTGAATGAAAATCTATATTTCAAGTTTTTGCTCGCGTTTAATGTTTTATTATCTCATGGGTGCCGGTTTGAAAAGTTTGCTAGAGGTATGGTGTGCCTTCTGTCATCTATATCCTTGTGGCAAATAAGACGTGAACGTGTAACCTAACGGACGGACGGACAGACTTTAGCATTTATAATGTTAATCAGCATATGGGTTTATTAATTTGTTAAGGTACGTACATATATTCGAACGTTTGTGTCAACCTATGCTAGAGTGCTTTTATTAAAGTGATGTCTATGTACAGACCAGCACATCAACCTACAACAATCTGTCAATTTTTTTTTAATAGATTTTCAACTTTATCGCTAAAGTGCTAGGTTCAAGGTTGATTGGGAAAATTTGTCAGTTTCGGGTAGCTTGATGTGCTGGCGTCTGTATGTTGCGAAAGGCATTGTTATATCAAAATTGACTTGTCATTTATAAGTGTAAAATCCATGCCATCTTTGTATGCAGTGCTTTTGTAAGTAAATTAATTGTGCATTTTGACATCGTTATAAAAGCATTCAAGATAAATTGTATTGCAAGATAATATGAAGCTTTCTTTGTTCTATCTACGTTTGAACGTGTTATCTGTATTTTATTATTCAGAGCAATTGTGAGACAAAGTTAGTTTTATTTACTTTTATTTTTGGTGACGAGAGTAATCAAATGCAGAAAGAAAATAAGTTCAAAAAGATGAACCTACCTATGAGCTTTGTTATATTTGTATAACAATCTCAACAATTAGAATTCTGAAACTCTCGTTGAAAGAAATCTACCTCTATTTGCAGAATAATATTTCGTTTCACCCATTTATCTAGTTTGTTCCTATTATACACAACTCCAATTTATCAAAAAGGCTTTCCTTTCAATACCCACTTTTAGTTCTACAAAGCATTTAGCTCCAAATAGAATACCGTTTTCACGATTCAAAATAAAGGTCTAAATGGATTTTTAATTAGTCAGGTAAAAGGTAATTTAATAGCGGGCACGCACTTAGTCATATAATATACCTAGGTAAATTAAAAGCTTGTCTCTTTATATATTTAGGACTTGCGGTAAAAGTACTTACCACCCTAAACTTTCTGTGTCCTTTTAATGTGTAAAGTTTTTCAACATACGTATGTATTTCTCAATTTCAATGTGTCTATGATACAGACATATAGAACAGGGTCCTACTATGATGTCTTCAATCCGTCATGTTTCTGGTGTGGGAGGGAGACGGAGCTTACAATGCACTATCCCTTTTTCACAACGGATTTATGATGACATGAGACGTCATACTGGGAGGCTGGACTGTATTTATCGTCACACTTACTAATTTGTAGAAAGAGGCAAAGCAAACTCACGGCTATTAATCGTCTCTTTTCTTGTGGTCGCTATGGTTGGAATGACAAAGGTGACACTGGTAGCGTGTTTCGCGGACCAATGAGATAATATTAGTGCCAAATCTGCTTATTTTCAAGCAACGTACCTATTTATTCGCATCTCAGTCGCAATTACTCAAAAATGTATGAAAAATGAGTTTTTCTTGACATATTGCGAGTCAGATGCGAATGAGAACGTTGCCTAAAAATAGTAGATCCTATGGTATTTGAAATGTTTAAAATAAAAGAAGACAACAACTGGCGTCTTGTCAGCTTCGTCTCTGTCACACTTCTCTGACCGTTTTCACTTGACAGTTATATATGTATGTCTATGGTTTAAGGCAAGGGAATACAGAGTATATTATCATGAATTTATTTTGTATGTCAGCAGTAAACTTGCAAAGGGAAAAGGTTATGGTGGTCGTAAACGGCGGGTTAACAACTTTACACTGTAAAGTCGAAAGCTAACACAGTATTTTTATATGATAAGTTCGCGTCCCTTCTTGGATTTACTTGCACCGAAGTGTAAGGGATCAAACTATAATTGTATCAAATATGAGAGGGAATATGGAGCTGGGGCTTTAAGAGGACATGAAAAATGAAAAGGAATGTGTGAAAGATGATAATAATTTGGCAAGAAAAGGGGGTGATTCCTGAGATGACGACTAAAAGGCAGGTTGCGAGTACACTTAACGAATTGGGTTAAGGGTATGAGAATGGTTATGATGAGAAGAAAAACTTGCCAAGTGCGAATCGGACTCGCGTGCAAAGGGTTCCGAACGAATCTCATTTTTGTAACAACTCTATAGACTTCTTATAGGTATCCGCATTTTTTTTCAAATTTTCAGGCTCAGTAGTTTTGGATAAAAAGAGGGGTATGGTCATTTTTTGTCTATTTTCTTGACTAACTTCAAAACTATTTATTTTTAAAATTATGAAAAATATATGATTAGAACACTCACAATAAGCCCTTTCATTTGATATGTCACACGGTTCAGTTTGATGTTTTTTTAAATTTTCTAGCTTGTCCCCCAAAAGTGACCCCCACCCTCAAAATGTATTTATTTATGTAACGCGTCCGTGTTTGGATCACAGAAGTTCATATGTGTACCTAATTTCAACAGAATTGGTCTAGTAGATTCTGAGAAAATTGGCTGTGACAGACAGACAGACACCCGAGTGATCCTATAGGGGTTCCGTTTCTTACTGATGTTCGGACCCGAAAAATACCTTGAAGAAGTGTATGTTTTATGTTGCCGATTCAAATAATTGCGTGATACTCGTGTAGGTCGGTGAAATAATTTGTTAGTTGCCGCAATTGTAAGCCAAAAGGTATCCGGTACGCCTAAGTGGTTAATTATGATGATTGAGCTACAGCCTACTTTATTTAATGCTTACGTTTTCATGATGCTAGTTGCTATAAAATACGGTCTTTTCTTTTACGCTGTCTTAGCAAATAGTTTAATTACATTGTATAGTAAACTTAGCACATGTGTTCTAAATCAATCTGGAAAATGTGTTCATTGGCAGTTTTTATGGCTTTCAACGTAACTTATACTTTTCACACTAATCAATAGATTTTTTTCAAATATCTTACTAGAAGTCAATTCCCACAGAGATTAAATCGACAATACTCTGACCTTTTATTGCTTAAACATAAATATTTCCAAGAAGACAGAGCACTCGTCTCATGAATTTTAAGCACCTACTTAGAGGATGTTCTGAAATTTAGGTGTCACGAGGGTCGTCCCTCACCTTACACGGAGCCGGTCCGGTTTACTGTGCCGTTAGCTACGCCGCCGCCGGTCCGGCGACCGGACAATGTGTTCGCAAATATATACATCTCATTAGGCATTCCTCGTGGACACCTCTTTAGTTTATATGTATCACACTTGCCAGAGGGCAAAAAAGGTCTTTGTTGGAACCCAGTTATTTTGAAAAGTTATTTCTGTTAACAGGTTGTTTTAAATAGGCGTGATAATTAAATTGATATTTTATCCGAATATTAGGCCAGGTCCTGCTGGGTTAGACTTTTCAGCTTTTTAATAATACGAATTTTACCTTCAGCAAAAAAAAACAACTGAAACTCTGAAAACGATTTGCAAAAAAATCGAATCGCACGAACCGATATTAATTTGGCAAGTTAAAATTCACAGTGTCGCCTCTTTTTTTAAACGCAAAAGTAGGGATACGAAATCCTGTGTAGGTAATTGGTTTTCGACACAAATACGCAATAAGTTACCCATGAAAGTTTATGCGAGAGCCGTGATCGGAATACGAGGTGGAGTGGGCTCATAGGCTGATGCGCCCAAGTAAGTGTTATCACCCACCCTGAATAACAAAGGCGAGCTGCTATAGACACACTCCTCCGATAGTTATACGTGGGACATGAAGATAGATTTGAGCACCTATGTACGTGGTTGTTTAACGATTTTGCTGCTTGTATTGTTACGGTTTTTGGAAGGAGATTCTGAGTTATGCCATACTTATTTAGTTACTTGTGACTTCAAACACATGACAAATATTTAATATGTTTGCAACTTACCCATTTGCACTGCAAAAAAATGGAAAAAGAAGTACTACGATCGGAAACGCGGCAGTAGTGAATACCATTTCAAAAGATTTCGGATATTTTACAAGGAATAATTTTATTGCTATTGAAAATATATATTTTTCAAAGTAATCTCAATAAGAAATTTAAAATATTTATGCTTTCATCCGGAAGGCTTTAGGGTTTGTACAGTAACATACAAATGTAGGCATGTGTATGCAGTGACAGATTGTACGCCAAAAATCCTTCTCTTCCAATAAACTTTTACGATTTCGTCGGCACGGCAAACAGTCTCGTTTGTGTCCGTGACTACTACATACAAAAACTTTCTACCAGCAGGATAAAATAAAATACACGAACCACAAATCCGTGTAATAAATAAACAAAAGTTATTGTGTGCTTTTACTTTGTTACCGGTGGTTATAATTTACCGTATTCTGCCATCTAATCTCATAATTCTCCCTCTTAATCTCAGTGGCCCTTATTCATAATGAGAAGATTAAAAATTCCCCTGTAGTAATTGTTTAAGTACTTAAACCAGATTTTCTTTAAAGGGGCATTTTGGGTATGGTTTAACTTTTCGGTATTTGTAAATTGACAGACGGCGGGTACTTAAATTAATATAAACAAATGGGTTAACATGGACAGGAGTTATTTACGAGTTAATAAAGTGTAAGGTAAATTAAATTAAGTGAGAAAGAAAGAAAAAACATTCATTTGACGGCTTAATAGTCTGCCGCACACACATAAAAAAGTGACACTGAAAATTAAAAAAAAAATGTGTAAATAAGTAATGTAAACTATTTTTAATAAACTTCATCATGCCTCACAGCGTAATTATATTGTATCCGATACTGGTTTTAAATATGTCATAACCTTTTTGGGAAAATGTAATATTTGAAATGGTTTCTGTGAAATACTTTAGCTTCAATAACGCAGAAATTGTATTTTCATATTGAAGTACGTGTTACTCAAAAGATTTCAAATACTGCGACTTTTTAAATTACGACACAGTTATCTTTGTGCACAATGTCATGATACTTTCAGTGTCGTTATATTCCACTTTTACAATAGAATATTATGTTATAAAGAATAAATATGCTTTTATATTGAAGTAGGGTTTTGAGCTCCAAGCACAGATTTTTAATAGACTGTCACACGTTTTGATGAATTTCTAGAACTCGATATATTTTAAATCATGATAAAAGGCTAATGTAAGAATCTAATTCATGGTTGTACGTGATGTGAAATGAAAGCATAATCCTATGAATATTAGTCAACCTTTCCATAATCTTAAGTAGTCCGTACCTAAGGTTAAATATAATCAGCTCAAAGCTCCAAGTTTTTATAAATAATAAAAAGTTTTTAGCCATCAGGCTTATTCATAAAAATATCCAACCATAAGACGTTAATCACGTAACGTCAATAATTTCCCTTAACTATCCTCCTAACTTGAATACTACCAGAACATTTGGAATATTTAAGATAGATCAATTAATATGTGTTTATTAATTGTACTCGATTTCATTTTACATCCATTTTCCACTGAGCTATCTCTACTGTCCTTTTTGAAAGTCCTGCAATTCGCAAGTCTCCAATTTTTAAACTACAACTTCGATTTATTGGGAAAAATTGCTCAAAATTGAAGTATCTACTGTACTTCAAAACCTAGGTTTATTAGGTTTTGAGGTACAGTACTTCAAACATAGTACAGAGCTACGGTTGCGCTGAAATTGTAGCAAATTTTGTCGACTTCATACATTTACGGGTTGACTTTTTACGTAGAATTCACCGTTTAGAAGTTATAAGCCAAAATCTGATAAATGATCGAACATTTTGAAGTTTTCCAAGCATCACAAAGTTAGCACAGGTCTTTCGGAGTTGAAAAATTAGGTGTACACTACTGGCACCTATGCCAAAAACATCCCAAAAAAGCCAGGAGTGCAATTTATAGCGACCTAAGATGTTTTAAGTAACTGGGCTAATATGATTGGATACTAAATTAGTAGATTCTTAATTCAACTTTCTATAGATAATCAATTTGTTTTGTGTTATTTTATATTTGTATTTGCTTTACTAGGTAAACAGACTGTGGTTTAAATCAGTACAAATCCAAGTGTTACTAGGATCACCTTGAAAGCAGTGCAGGCGATGGAAGTAACAACAATAGCAACCACTACTACCATAGTAACAAGGCTTTTGTGTAACAAAAGTTGTTAGTCTACAAGCCACCTACGTCAGTTCCAGCTATGTCGCGTCATGCAAAGCGGCCAGGCGCTCGCAAAATATTCTAAACGAGATTGCGGGACCCGACCGGCCACGGTCCATTGTGGGCCACAAACACTGCGTGCTGTGTTCCTGGTTTAAAAGAACCGAAGGGATATTTTTTCGTTTTAGTAACGTGACGTGGTGTGGCGATCGATTAGGTACGGACTTTCCTGTATTTTTTGTAGTGGTTTCCCTTTACATTTTTATCGTTATTAAACTTTACAGCCTCAATTATATTCCTGGTTTAAGTACCGAAGGGGTATTTTTTTCACACAGTTTTTAAGGTGACATGGGTTGGCGATTGACTTTTTTGTACCTATTTTACTTTTCAGGAAGCTGATGTTTTATTTTAACAGCTAGTTAAAGAGCATGATATCGGTGATGTCCTATTTTGTAATGTCATTGGCTGTTGTATGTGTTTTATAAAGCAGTGATTAAATGTTACCAAATCAGTGCCTATGACATACGAAGTTAATTTACATGCGAATAAACTAGTTGGGTTGACAGTATTGGTACCAACCATTTCAGTTTGAACATGAAAGTAATATTCATAAAGTCAAGTTAATTTATAAAGCTGCATCGTTCGGTATAAAACGGACGTCCATTGTTCGGAGAATCAAAAAGTTTTCAATCAAATCGCTGCAATTTCGATCCCAGCTATGCCTGATAATGGAACCAATTTATTAAATGACCGCGACATCTATCGAGTCAGTATTAAGCTGTGTAAATAACCACTGTTTGCTAAGAATCAGGAAGAAGCTCTGCCTTTTTTGGTAGCATTTTTCTGATACCAGGAAAAGTAACACAAGCCTAAGTTCACAAAGTCAAAGTCAAAGCGTTTATTTCAATTAGTCCTATAACGGCACTTTTGAACGTCATCATTTACAGTTAAAATAATAATATAAAGTTCATAAAGTGACTACTGTCCATTCGGAAAGGTGGATTCTTATGGAGAAAAACGGGCAAGAAACTCCACAAAATTAAGTAATCAATAACAACAAAGTAAATAACCTTTTTTGTTGTTGCTATGGCATTCAATTACAAAAACGTTTCTGAAAATTCCAAGACATAATATTTATATGAAATAATTTTAGAAACAGAAATAAACAAAGGCTACCACAAACCTACAAATGTTAAATGTTTCCTAGCAAACAATCCCAGTTTCCAGCAAGTCGTTACTATAATTTGTAAACAGTAGTAAACATTAAAACAAAAAGTGTGAGTGCAAAGTTAATAGGGTGGATACTTACGGCCGCAATTTGGTGGTACCCAAAATTTTAAGTGGTGTTGAATTTTACTCATTTTCCGCCTCCGAGAGATGTCCAACTAAAATTTGTTGAATGCCTAGTTAGGTAGACGGGGTTTTCAAAAGTTTTAAAACTAATTTGCGCATCCATTTTCATTACTTATTCATTTGCGTGGGTCCTCGATCAATCTAATGGCTCGATCAATGCTTGTACGGCATTAAATACAACTTGTTTTGTTAAATTAATATTTACGTGAATTGTTTTGCTGAAAATATGATGGAATGATGTCATCGTCGGTATGTAATTGTCATTGATCAACCTTTAACAATAATTACTCATGTTTTTCAAACTTACGTATTAAATTATTGAACAAGTCATTCCTTCGTTATTTAGAATATTTCAGTTTAATTTAACAAACGTAACACATTAAGCCCGCCTTGCTGAATTACTCGAGTCAGCAGCTGCTAAATACGAGCAGTGTGTCGCGTGGAGGTGGAATGCATACTATATGAAAATGTAATCAAAGTAAATTTTGGTGAACAACATATGGTTGGCAGAGGCGTATTAAAACTGCCCGCAATTGCTTCAATTACTGGAAATATAGACCTTTTGTCCAAAGAAATACTTGATATATTTTTGTACATATGTTGGGCATTATTCAGGACATTTTGTTAACACATGGCTAAGCCAGTCGCAGTGGTTTCATTTCATTCTGGAAGCATTTCACTGGTACAAAGGATACACAGAGCATTAATTCTGTTAATGAATTGCAGTAGTGCGATGCTGTGGCGAGGAAGCTAGGACATTACCGCCATCTACTTCCGCCTTATTATCACTAATGACATCATTCAGTCTTTTGTTATCGTACAATGCAGCGGCTGCAGCGACAAATGGTATGTTAATAATGAAACAATAACATGTTTGATCGATGATTGTTTCATAATGAAGTTCCAATGACGAGCGTATAATGGAACGGTGTATGGACCGCTTTAGCGGAAAACATAAAGTGCGGCTAGTGATGATTAAAAATGGTTCAGTTAATTTATTCAGCCAATCGCAGTTCACTGCTGTGCCTAGACCTTCGTAAAGTTGCACCAGAGACGGCCTATCTGTTTAAAAAATACATCAACTTTTAGGATTGGTTGCATTTTTACATTTTGTTACAAAATACAGTCAGAAATCTTTTCCCCATTTCAAAGGAATGTCATTTCAACAGCTGCTATAAATTACTATTACGTTTGCAATTCCTAGACTTCTCATTTCCCTTACAGTCGAAGCGGAATTAATTTACTTGTGAACTTCTACGTTGCAAATCTTTCGACAAAAATCGGTACACGGGTATAAGGGCGCTTTCCCACCAGAAGTGAGTGAAGGTCCTATGCGGTGCGAGGATGTTATGCAAAGCAGTGAAACGGTGTGCATAGTGCTGCAAGGGTGCAAAAGTGCGTAGTAACCTATTAATAGAAAGTAAAAGATGTGTAAGTTAACAAGGTGCTGCGCACTGCGGAAAAAGTCCACCAATGGGATCACTTCATTTTCTTCGCCAGTCTAGGTATTTAAGATACAGACTAGTAGACTAATATCTAGTTACCATTTATATACATACCGTTTCACAGCTTCGCTACGCATCCTCGCGCCGCCTGGCTACCTCAAACATCTTTGCTGAAAACAGTCTCACATTTACACAGCACCGCTATGCATCCTCGACTAGATCGATCTAGCCCGTCCCTAGCTGTCCTCCCCGCAACGACGCCCTAAGCCGAGGCCCAAAACCCACAGGGGGTGCCCTTAGCGTGTAGTCGCTTAGTTTTAATATTAAGGCCACAAAGACTTGAACGTTGATATTAAACCTGACAACGAGGACCCTGACTTACACGAATATCTTCTACATACAGCGACACTGGGCCTTTTGCCAGCTTTTCTACATCCCACTACACCAAGTTCAAATACTTGTCTAGACCATATCTTACTAAAAACTAAATCCCCATCCAACTCCTTCGTATTAGAAATGAGTATCTCGAATCATCATGCTACGGCTCTATGTATGGAAAGAATTAAAGTGAACCGCAGCTTTGCTACACAGACAACCACACCTATAAATTATACGAATGCCGTAAAAGATGTAGAAAATGCTGACTTAGCCTCGGTGATGGACGCTACTGACGCTAACATTGCTGAAGATAATTTAATCACTATTCTCGAAGGCATAGTTCTAACTCATACCTCACATAACAAAATTTCAAGAAAGACTAGAATAATCAAGCCTTGGATGACACCCGGTCTTATCCAGTGCATCAAAAACCGAGACAGCATGCATTTAAAACTAAATTCAGATACACAAAACACTATTCTCAAAATAACCTACACAAGATACCGTAATTTTTGTAATCGGCTTATCAATAAACTTAAACGTTCTTATGAAAAAACAATAGCAAAGCAACTTGGAAGGCCGTTAAAAAACTCACTTATACAGAAATAAATAATCAGCCAGCTACGAATCTCTTAAAATTATCTACGGACCCTTTGTCCTCTGTTAACCTAATCAACAATTATTTTGCTAATGTAGGTAAGACGTTGGCATCTAAAATAACTACTCTCCCTTCTGACAGTGATCTGACATCTAAATACAGTTCGCTGAACTCGATCGCGCTTCTCCCGGTTAGTGCTAGTGATGTCGAGATAATTATAAAAGCCCTTCGGGATGACTGTGCCACGGGATGGGACAACATACCAGCCAAATTAATCAAGATGGCTCGAAAAGTTCTTGTGCTTCCCATCACTTATAATCTGCAACCTTGCCATATTACATGGGGTATTCCCGAGAGCCTTAAACGGCGTTAGTCACCCCTGTATATAAAACTGGAGATAAAGATCAGATCTCTAATTATAGTCCCATCTCCGTCTTGAGCGCCTTGTCTAAAATCATGGAACGAGTACTTAATAACTGCCTAACTAATTATTTAACCAAATTCCACATCCTCGCCAATAATCAATATGGTTTTCGACATGGCATCTCTACGGAAGATGCCGTGGTCGACCTTGTACAGTCGGTTGCTGACAAACTAGACGATAAACTGAAATGCTATGGCATTTTCCTAGATCTCAGTAAAGCATTCGACACTGTCTGTATTTCCAAATTGATAGAGAAAACGGAAAATGTGGGTATACGTGGACTAGCTCTTGACATCTTTAAAAACTATCTTTCTGGCCGTAGACAATCTGTCAAGAAAGGCAATATAATTAGTGAAGAGGAACAAATAACCTTTGGAGTTCCCCAGGGAAGTATTTTGGGCCCAACTCTCTTCCAAATTTATGTCAACGATCTTTGTAATCTGCCTCTCGTCAACTGTGATATTTTCACTTACGCAGACGACCCTGCACTAGTGGCATATGGCAAAAGTTGGGATGATGCTAAATTGCATATGGAAAACGCATTACGGAGAGTAACGCATTGGTTAGCAAGTAATTTATTAACCTTAAATGTTACAAAGACTAAATTTTTACGTTTCATTCTACCGCATACATCAAAACCAGCTGCAGAAACCGGAAATCTAAGAGCCCATAACTGTCCGCAAAACACTGAAGCTTGTACTTGTCTGTCGTTGACGATGGTAGAATCCATAAAATATCATGGAGTATTTGTCGACGAGAAATTAGGCTGGACTACTCAACTGGAGTCATTAACTTCTCGTATCAGACGACTTATATATATATTTAAAAATCTAAGATTTTCAGTGGATAAAGACACTCTCCGAATGGTTTACTTATCTCTGTGTCAATCAATCTTTACGTACTGTATCCCTGTGTGGGGAGGAACTTATAAAACTGAGCTTTTAAAGCTTGAAAGAGCTCAAAGGGCTGTGCTAAAAGTAATTCACTTTAAACCACGTGGCTACCCTACATCTTTGTTATACTCACAGTGCAATGTCCTATCTGTTAGGAAACTGTACATCTTAAGATCCATCCTCTACAAGCACTCTATGATTTCATTCAATAAGCAGCTTGTCAGTCAGCGGCGTCGTGGCTTTCCTTTATGTTCAACTGCCTCTTGTAGGACTGCCTTTGCAAGACGACAGTTTAATGGCCTAAGTGCTAGGCTATATTATAAAGCCCACAAACATTTAATATCTACGCCTTGACAAAGTGGGAGGTAAGACACAAGCTAAATTCCTGGCTACAGACATTGACATATAATGATACCGAGGAGCTTCTTACCACTGTACATTAAATGAGATAGGTTTACACACACTGTACTACATTTAAAAACAAACTAACAACCACATAAACCCTTACATACATTTTATTTTATTTTATTTTCACCTTTAATATAACATAAGTACTTTGTTCGCCCACTGCACGTACCAATATTTTGTAACCGCAATAAGACTCAGTGTAAATGGATACTCTTTCTTAAGATACAGACAGGTTTCCTGCCGAGTTTAGGAGTCCTATGACCCATTTTATAATTGTTGTACTGGTTTTTCTTTATAGCATTTAAGTAGATTAGACAACTTTGTATACCATGTACGAACTACTTATTGAATAAACTTATTATTATTACCACAGGCAGGCCCGGTTAAGCAGTCGATAACCTCATAGGTAGAACTGCAAGACGCCAATAAAAAAATAAAAAATGCATCCTCGAGCCGCGCCGCCTCGCGGACCTCGCACAAATATGGCGCCATTTTCTAACTTCGTTCTATTAAATGAATTTCTTTTGATGCACATTTTTGTAGTATCGAGATTTTTGTTTTTATCTTGTTTTGGGTTACTGTTTTTTTATGTTGTGTTTTCTAAATGGGTGAATTGTTTATTTACCTATAATTTTGTAGGTTTGGGAAAGCACCCTAAGAGCATGATGTGTAGTGGATTTTGTAAATGTAGTATTAAAAGTGGAGCGGGTCACTCCCTCGGCGGGTAAAGTTGTGTGTCGTTTGTAAGTTTATGCGGACCGCATCCCAAGGGCGCCGCCATTGAAACTTGTTATGAGATAAAATTGTTCTGTTTTATGCTCTTAGTGGTTCGGAATACCAAAATAGTGGCTCGTGTAAATTGTATAAGTTTATTTTTTAGTGTGAATGGTGTGCATTTGCAGTTTTATTATGGGTCATATCATTTATTTTGTTAAACATAGGTATAGTTACAGATGGTTAATTGAATAAAATAATGATACCAGGAAAAAAAAATGTCTGTTATTGGGTGCGTATATAAAAGCACCCACACACAATTCTAATTCAAAAGTATTGTGTCATAGACTGCCCCAACGAACATCACATCACATGCACCGCATCACATTCATCATACATCAATAGGTAAGCAGATCATCAAATATTACAGTTTTATCATATACATTTTTATTACACACCAGGTTTGAGTAATTTGAATTTTACGGGTGCTAATATAGTTGCACCCAAAAACTGAAGGCATTATGACACAACGATCTTTCCTTCAACCAACTATATAACGTACAGCGAATAGGAGTCTTTATATTTTTCCTCCTAAATAAATAAGCCAAAGGATATCTTGGTTGTTCGATCCCTTAAATGACTTTATGTTAAGCTGACTTGACTTGGAAGACCGTGATAAGAAGACCCATGTTACAATTAGGAGTAGTTTTCCTTGTAACCACTTCCCACCCTTCTATTTTGTACGAAGTATTCGTTTTTTATTTACTTGATCAGGTACGTATTACGTATCTTGTTAATTAATTATGTATTCATATATATGGCTATAGTTTAGAGGAGCTCGTGGCTATAGAATATAAGCCGCATGGGTCGATCAAGGTTTAGCAACGCTTGCCAAGGTTGGTCTGTGGATGGGTGACCATCTTAACATAATGAGATTCCTCCGTGCCTCGGAAAGCACGTTAAGCCGTTGGTATACCGTGTTACCCAGTTAATGGGTTGTGGAGGTATGGGAAGCAGCCCCTCCACGTAAAATACTGGTCTTCAGCTGAATCCGGTTTGTCTGGAAGCCGACCCCAATATATGTAATTGAGAAAATTATGTATGATGAAATATGATGATATATGGCTATAGTTTCATAGAAATTCTTCAAAATCATTCGTATAAAAATTATACAAACATAAATATATGTGAGAACGATGTAGAAAAAAAGCAACAATTCAAAGAACAAATAATTAAAATAAACCGTGGCATCTGAGACATGACCGGTCCTAGCTGACGGCGCTCGCTCAGCAATATGACGCCTGCACTAGCACCATTCGGCTTAACCACTTTGAAGAGTGCCAAATAATCCAGCATCATCAGCCAGACTTTTAAGTGAGCATGACACTCCCTACCGCCAGGGCACATTGAAGTCAAAGAAAAGTTATAGGTACACAGTACTCACACATGTGTCATTAATGCATGAATATTAAAACAATGCTGAATTAATTGAGTCTATACAATGAAAATTGGATGGTCTTATAATATTCAGCGAGTCTAACAACGCCTAAAATATTAAGTTTGTGCGCCCTACTGGCTGTGGAGCAGGACCAGCATTTTTCAATTACGTCAAAACATTCTTAACAATCAATATTAGAAGGTATTGACCGGTGTAACGAACGAAATTGCCATAACACATTTATTTCAATAAAAATAACAACCTACAATATTTCCCACGGACTTAATAGAAAAACCTAATGGACTGTCAAAGTACATTACGTAGCTAACATCCTTGTTACGTTCAAGTCGTGTTATTCTTCTCCGAGGCACGAGTACCGCTCCGAGAGACAGTAATGGCACACCATTTACGAACACGATCACCCACTTTTCCCCAGTTTATTTACCTGAAAGTGCAAACACCCAGTACGTATAACTTATCCTTTGCCAAAACAACTTCGCCCGTAAATATCGATAACAAAACTGCGTGAATCACGAAGGCGCTGCATCCAGCCTCTGTTACAATCCCTCTCGTTGCTTAAAAGCGATTTACTGCTTTTGTGGTGCAAGGCAAGACCCATCCTCGACGGGATATTGTGACTGTTTACGTCATAAATTAAACTCGTTTATTACTTTGGGAGCAGATGGAGGTTCTGTATTAAGGCTACACCTATTTGAGATTTCAGGATATATATCCTGGATGCTTTGAGCTTCCAGTATTTTAGCATGTGTGAGAAATATACGCGAATTTGAGAAACACTCGATTGGTGACTAGAAATGGCGTTTTCAACTCAATATTACAAGTCTAGATGTGGTTTATGTCAGTAACAGCTGGTCCCTCCGTACAGTAAAAATATAAAAGAAATCAGTGTAATTGAAAACAAATTCTCAGAAGCACTTCAATTTAAAACTACTCAGCGATCTTCAACAAAAAAACCTCGTCGGTCGTATAAATTCGTTCTCAGTTTTATGAACCTATTTTTCATACATTATCTGCTCGGCAGGAAGTCGCAAAGACATTTTTATACTTAAAATATCTTCCCCGAGGCGAAGAAATTCCACTGAGCATCCGGGCATAGTTTGTGCATTCCGCGTAGCTTGCGGCCGGCATATCATTGCAGTGAGCCGGCAAGCAATATAACTCTGGGCCAGTGCACGCCCCACTTCGTCTTAGCCGCAGTTTCCTTTATGGATATAATTTGTTGGTTCTGATTTTAGTTCACGTCTTACTAAGGAAAATGTTTGTCGTGCATTTTGCAACACTCGCGTCTTTTCACGCAAAATCAGAGCTATTTTTATTATTATTGCCTTTATTTAACAATCTAATAAAACATGGTTATGAAAGTAAACTATAACTTTCATTCATATAACACTAGCGTCTGCCAGGGGCTTCGCCCGCGTGAATTTTGCCTAAACTATCCCAAGGGAATAATCCCTGCCTGAATAATCCGTTCAGCCGTACTGGCGAGATTGAGTAACAAACATCCATCCAGACTTTTTCATCTATACTAATATTAAAAAGAGGAAAGATTTGTAGGTTTGTATGTAACGAATAAACTTAAAAACTACTGGACTGATTTGAAAATTCTTTCAGCAATGGATAGTTACTTTATCAGCGAGTAACATAGGCTATATTTTATCCCCGTACTCCCATGGAAACGGGAACTACGCGGGTGAAACCGCGTGACGACCGCTACTTTATTATATTAGTAGAAGTAGTAAGATAAAGAACGAACTAACTATATTATTTGCTTAAATATTGACTAACTAATTATTTGACACTGGTATTGAGATTGTCTTGCGTTTCCAACATAGGCCTCCCCTAGAGCTTGCCACATTCTCCTGTTATGGGTCTTCCTACTTCAAGTAATACTAGCTACTCGCCGGATATCGTCGTCACATACCTACCTAACTACTCATACCAGAGCTATGTAGTTATAACTACGTCATGTAAAAACCAGTAATCCATTCATGGTTCTGTGGTTCATGAATATATTCCCAAAAATTGACTCACAGGAAGAGGCTGTCAAACGAATGGATGTTCGGAAGAAATAATTGATATTTATAGGTGTTATTGGTGCATTTTAACAGTTATTTTCCTCTTCAGCAGTGTTACAACAAAAGATTAATTTCAATTAATACTCTTGAGTTTGTTAGTCTTTACGTCAACAAGCAGGTTGTTCTTTCTCTAGGTACTAAGAAAGAAAGAAAGAAAAAGTATTTAATTGCCACAAAACGACATACCTACATATTTTTTTGTTTTTTTATTATTAGGTATATTGTTTTATGGGTCCTTGTAAAGTTATTTTATAAAGAAGATTTTGGTTTTTTTTTAATATTGATAGTCTCGTATTTGGCCATAATCTCACCTGATGAAAAGTGAGATTGCGGTCGATGAAGGAACACGCTTGCCTAGAAGTTACCTATTCACTCCCTAAGAGGTAGCGCGCACGAGCAACTTTTGTTTCCGCAACTAATATGTCTCTCATATCAAGTCTAGGGGTTTATACGAATGTGCGCGCATGAAGCGACGCATCAGCCGGGACCGACTGTTCATTAAATGATGATGTTAAAGACAATTTAGTTGCGGAGACAAAAGTTGCTCGTGCGGGCTATCTCTTAATGGTGTCTGAAAAAACAATTTCAGTACCTACCTACATTATTATTTCAATTCTAGAAATAGGTACAAAGGTCACTATCATCAAAAACGATATTAAAGATTAAGAAATGATCAGTGAAATGAGTATTTTCTACGAGCAAACTTCGCTATTTACCTAGATTGGCAAACACAGACATCAAATCTCAAGTACTACGAAGCAAAATTAAAAGTTAATATGTCTCTCATATCAAGTCTAGGGGTTTACACGAAAGTGCGCGCACGTAGCGACGCGACAGCCGGGACCAACTGTTCATTAAACCCATAGACTTGATGTGAAAGACAATTTAGTTGCGGAGACAAAAGTTGCTCGTGCGCGTTATCACTAATGGTGTCTGAAAAAACAATTTCATTACCTACCTACATTATTATTTCAATTCTAGAAATAGGTACAAAGGTCACTATCATCAAACACGATGTTAAAGATTAAGAAATGATCAATGAAATGAGTATTTTCTACGAGCAAACTTCGCTATTTACCTAGATTGGCAAACACAGACATCAAATCTCAAGAACTACGAAGCAAAATTAAAAGCAAATAATTTATAGTTCACGACAGGATTTCGGTTTCTCAATCAGTGTAGTATTTCACTAGAAATATTCACGAATTTCAGCTTGATTTCTATCTATTTCAAATTAATAATATTTGTTTAATCTGGTAATATTTCAAGGAATCGGGTTTTCTAGTTAAGGTGTAATTGGCATTGAATACTGATTGGAAAATAACTACTAGATAGCCGATCTAGATTGTAATTTTAAATTAATTACCTACCTCAGGGGTGGTCAGACTATGGTCGTCGATCGGCCGTCCATATATTTTAGGCATCAAACAAACCAAACTTTTACTGCGGAAAGCGAAGAAAAGGATAAACTCAAAATTTTATGTCCGGATAAAACAAGATTTTGTAGAAACATCACAAATTAATTTGAATTCGAAGTGCGTGATTACCGAATTAAGTAAACACACTTAAAATGAAAGTAACAAATATTATTTCTTCAGATAGCGAAAAACACTAGGTACGGATGTCGTTGTTGAGTGACCGATATCAATTTTCAGTTTTCTACTTTTTGGGGATATTCAACTCGAAAGGCGATCCACGGAGTACCCCTGACCCACATGATTGCACATATCTACATAATTAACCAAATGTACAGTCAACGAAGCTATTTGGTATGCAGGCAGCGAACTTGCAACTACTTTTAATCAATGTTGTGAGTGTGCCGAGTAGACACTTATTACCACACTCGTAAGTAGGTGACAAGCTTAAAAAGTTATAATGCATACATTAGAAATAAATATTGGCAGTGCAGTGGAGAAAATAATATTTTTGCCTGTATACCAAACAGCTTTGTTGACTGTACATGTCATAAACTTCGAAGTCTCTGTTACTATGCCTGAAACATGATTCTGGCTACAATTATATGGCAATTAGACTCGGTCACTCACTTGAGTGGGTGTAGTTATCTTGACCCGTTTATCAATAATGGATCATACGAAGCGATGCTAATAAATTAGCGATATAGCCACAATGATCAATGCGCCAATTGTACCTAGTTAGGTTGTATCATTGCTTAATTATGCTCGTCTCTGTACGTGATTGTAATTAAAGATCATGTAACTAATCATATTCCAATTGCATCTGAAAAGCTGAAGAGTTTGTTTGTTTGAACGCGCTCTTGAACTACCAGTCGGATTTGGAAAATTCTAAATTATAGCCACATTCATCAGGAAGGCTATATATAGGCTATAAAGTATACGGGAACAGGAAGTTCCTACGGGAACGGGAATAAACGGGATATGCGCGAAGGAAGTCGCGGGCAAAAGCTAGTATGATACATAATAATAAGAGCATGGAGCGTGGGTTTAGTTCCTAGGTTGGGTAAAGTGTTATAGGAGGCTCGCTCGCTATGACTTGGTCCTTTACAAGTAACTAGCGAACTGAGGCACTACTGACTAATTAAAAAACTCGTTATTTTTTCCAAGCCTATACGTACTAATATCCGTCTGTCTGATTGTAAACACTTCACTTGTTAACAGCTGAACGGAATTGGATGAAACTCGGCACATGTGTTGACGTTGATGTGGGTTTCCTACTTGGGGCCTATCAGGTGGCAGGAGCTAGTTTAATTAAATACGAATTCAAAATCATCGCACTACTAACAATCTGCTCTTTTGATTTAAACCTTATCCGTTTTCAGGAAACTTGCTTGAATAAATGTTTGACGAGTACGTACCGATCACAGTTCGGCAAAGTTGTTCGTGAACGGTCGTTACAGGTTACAATGTTGCCCGTCTATCTGGTGCCCTACTATGACGTGCTAAGTCCATCCAATTGCGACGATGTAAAAGGGATAGTGCTATACGCTATGTATAGCTTCTTCTCTCTCTTGGAGCGGAATCTCGATCGTTTTAAGATTTCATAGTAGGGTCCCTGTTCCGTGATCTCGATAGCTGGGGCGACAAGCTGACCGGGGAACTTTGGAACACTGTTGAAAAATGAAGCCATCTAAAATACGAGAGTTCTCGCTGTCGCCATCATTGAATAAGTTCCAGTTGGAATTTTTAGTTACACGGTCACTTTTTATTGCATTGTGAATTTGTGTCTTTTTAAAGTGTAGTTTGAAGTAGTTTATAATTATCCTGGTGGTGTTGAATTTTTAATTTTGAATTTTAATATTATCATAGTCATCATCACATCAGCCGAACGACGTCCACTGCTGAACATAGGCCTCTCCCAAAAGGGGGGAGGGGTAGCCATAATCGCCACGCTTTTCAGGCGGGTTGACAATCAATGCTGCTGCCCATTCTATGGTGAATTCCTTAGTAGCGTCTCACCCACAGGAAGTGATGGGGTGGTGCTATTCTCTTACCTACGACAAATTTTAATATATTAACAAATTAAAAATTAAACTCAATGTAGTGATCTTCTCGTGTTCGTGTTGATTGACTGCTCAAATTTTGTTCGACTAGTACGTGGATACCTGAACACCTGTAGGTGTATGATAGGTAGGAAAGAAGATGCGGCTATACATGGATACTGAGTTCAGTAGAAGTTCACTCTGAATTCATGGAACACAAAAGTTACAAAGATGGACTTAATACCTAAAAGGAAATCTAAAACATTAGTTCTCCAACTGTACCTATGGCTGACCTATAGTAGGCGCCAGATAATCGTGGAATAACGGTCATTGACCCACCTACAATTATTGACATTTTTAATTTGAAAAACGGAATTAATGACACAAAGCTGTCCCGAATCATCATCTCTCGTGATCCTTAACATTGTCTAATAATGAAAAACGATTCATATTTAATTGTTCAGGTACCTATGAACAGTTATTAGGGAAAGGTCAATATACTTTATTCCACATTTATCTGGCGCCTACTATAGATACAAATTACAACAACCTTCAAATTGCTCGATCTATGTGTCATAAAGTAACGTTGGTTTCATTTACACTCCCAGTCATAACAATATGGGTTTTACTTAATTTGCTACATTCTCCCCTATGTGTTTAACCTGTTGAGACAATTCATGAGTCAGAATATAATATTATCCTTACAAAAAAACAGCCATGACAACAATAATAAACGTCTCGGGGATACTGCCATGAATTGTACAACAGCGGTATTTTTGTATTTAATATGAAAGCATTTGGACAGCATGTTATCAAATGACTTTTCTTACCATCTTTTTTTATCTGCCCATAGAAGACAAAATGAAAGGAGACAAAATATATTATTTCCCAAAGGACGTGATGGAAATTAGTCCTGCGAGTCCTGGGACCACAATTTGGTAATGACGCGGAAACTCATCGATATTGGCTAATATCATGACTTATTTGGGTAGAGTGTGCGACGTGTGCGTGAGCGTAATTATTGTAAGTGCACTCAGACTTTAGCAAAATGCGTCATGAACAAACCGCTTATGGGTGTTTCGCTTATTTGAAGAAGTTTTGGAGAATAATGGTATAAAATACAGCTACAAAATATTACCTACCTATTTATTTGTCAGGTTCCTCTCGATTTTATTTTTACTTTTTATCTTCTATTCTATTCACCGTTCTAGGTCTTGGTTACCGCTTGACTATGACTATGTTGCGAGTTACTGTAGCGATCTTTCATTAGTCATACTTACCACGTCGTAGTCTATTGCAGGCGCTTAGTATTCTGAAAAGGATCTAAAGAGAAGTTGGTCCGTTTTATCTTATTTAGAACAACTTTTTCCCCAAGGTTCGCTCTCGTGATCTCTCCCATTAATTTGTGAATTATTTCATGACAAAAATAGTCAATGGCTATATCTATCCACATTCCAGGTTGCTTAGAAGAGATAGTAGAACGTGATAAGGCAGCCAGTTGTATGTTTTTTAGTTTAAAGTTTTCTTTGGGTAGCTTTGTAATCTTTTTATCTTGGTGTACGCTGTTTACAGTAAAGTATGTAGAGGTATAATAAATAAATTAGACTTAGCAATAGTAGCTTTTCATCAGCGCGGGTGGAAGAATTTTCGTACTAGAATCATAACCTACTTTATAAGATTACCATTTTACCTTCTACAAAAACATTTGTTTGGTGCAGGTAAAACGACAACACAAAACGACATTTACCAAGATGTATAACTCAAGGTTGCCTGCTGCGTTATCCATCTAGGTAAATGATTTTTATCCAAGAAGTTAGTAACTTAATTACTCAACATTTGTTCAACTAACTAGTGTATAAACTAGAGTGAATTAGTGCGAGCCGGAGCGCGACATGCAAATAAGCTACTTACACATTACCTACGAGATGTGTGCCTCGCTATAATAGGACTAAAGTACTACGTAAGTAAAATATAATGGCTTAGAGTATTAATAGGACCAGGGGGGCTACTCTCTAACCCCGAAGTCCGTAGTTTCGGGCTTAGTTGCGGGCGTATTCTACTCCGTATCACCTAACCACTAAGAGTTAATGACAACACGATTTGACAGTTACTGTCATTACACACATTACATTCATTCTTAGTTCGGGTTCGGAACTAATCGTAAGTTCGTAGGTGATACGGAGTAGAATACGCCCGCAACTAAGCCCGAAACTACGGACTTCGGGGTTAGAGAGTAGCTAGCCCAGCTTCTGAACTCACCTGAAACTAATCCGCTGCAAATGTGATACCGTCGTCGGTCGTTGCAATACACGACTGTTCGTCTTAAGTCTTTTCTGCCATTGATGTAAGGTTTAAATCATTATTATTATTGTATGGAATTAATCGATTTTGCGCTAGTTAATTGCAACAACTTTACTTGGAGACTGTTACCATACTTCCTCCATTTTAGTTTCTGGTTCTTACTTTTTAATTACTTTTCACATTGCATGTAAATATATGTTTCTTATTAACATGGCCCATGCCACAGTAACCATCTAATTCGGGATAAAGCAGCTTAGGTACTCAAGAACAGCGTAGCTTTCTATAAGTGAAGAAGAATTTTCGTAATATATTATGTAGGTACATAATTATGTACAATGAGTTATAGCAATTAGATGGAAAAAAAATCTCAACCATTTATGCAAAGGTAGGTCAGCAGCTAATTGCTATAACTCACTGTACATATCTCTAAACCAAATAATAACCAATGTTAACGATTAATAATAGACAATGTTATAATATTAGATAGATGTGGTGGCAGTATGATTTTAATTGCTATGAATTGTATAGGTACTTCATGTCTATTTGTCCCCACGAACATAAAAAAAACTTCCACTTTCAATGGCGTCTTCAATACCCTATCTTATTCATACTCAAACGTTAACTCAGGCTGTGAATGCCTTAATTTAGGGTGCTACTAAATAACCTCGCCTTCTTCAGTGACGAGCTTTCAACTAACTCCCGCTCGGTAAAGAGCAGTCTTTAGTTAATTAGCCTACGTTTATAAATAAAACAGGTCTCGCGGAATAAAAAAGTAATAGTAGGATTTAATATTCCCTGTAGAAAAATGTTTTACTATTTAGAAAAATATGTATTTTTACGTGCACTTGTTTTATCACACCGATAAAACAAGTGATTCTGAGATTATTTTTCTTAAATCTTTATTCATTTATAAAGGAAGCTACCGTGTTACTCAGTTACTGGGTTGTGGAGGTCAGGTATCACTTCATGTAAAATACTGGTATTCAGACGAATTCAGTTTGACTGGAAGCCGATCCCAATATAGTTTGGAAAAGGCAAGGCAGATGATGATTAATTTATAGAGGCTATGCGGAACAGAGTGTAAAGTTCCGCATACCTCCACTGAAATTGGGAGGATCCTCCGATCAGACGGTTGTTATGTCTGGTGGGCAACTGCCCGATTGTTGATATTCGGACTGTTGTATTTGTTCAAATCGCCCGGAGAATTTTGCTTGCGCGATGCAGGATTTCATTGATAGTTTCTGGCTGACAGGATAGATGGCGTTGCTGTACTTTTTGTTGGCGTACAAATTTTACTTCTGAGTTTTTCATGTGGCGAAATTGATGCCATTACAACACCAACAGGAAAAGACAGTGTTGAGGTGACGAGTAGTCCTATTAGGTATTTAAATCAATTTCTAGAACTCCGAGGCAAAATATAGTCCACAGATGTAGTACCAAGTTGAACGCTGTCATAAAGTTTATTACGTTTATGGCTACGCATATGGCCCTATTCTCCAAGGCATACAGAATATAAGCCCACCCTCAAGCCATACAAAATTTAAATAGGTGTTTTCCTGCTAAAGTTTGTAGTTACAGCTCAGCATGGGAACTGTGAGTGTTTGATCCTCATTTCGTCTTTATGGAACCGTAGCCAAACTTTCGCCTGGCGATGTACTCATTTGCATATCCCTTCGAGGATTACTAATAAGACTAGGAAATTAAACCATACAAGAAATTGATACAATTAAGCTACAAACTTCCGAATACGCCCGAACAAATCGAAATTTGCTAAACAATTTAACATCGATTCCCCTACAAAATGCAACATCGCGCTGGTTGAAGATGTTTCTTATACAAACCAGTTTAATTAATTGCTTTTCCGCTTCGCAGAGAGATTTAACTTGAGAGTCGAAACTGCTTTTATTGTACACTCGATATCAGACAAACGTACTAACGCAAATTGAAGATTGTGATTCAACCGTGATTTGAACGCGCTAACTTCCGGAGCTCGTCGGAATTAATTTGTAAGGTATTTATTTATTAAAACTGTTCGTCTTAGTTGAAAATGTTGATTCATCAATTTTCATTTATATTTGGTTGAACGCTTAGACTGCTATAAATATCCATTTATCAACACTTTCATTTCAAACTCGTTTTGGGAACATCGATTTACTAATTAAAATGAAATATTTACAGCAAGGCCACGAGGTGGAAATCATGTCGATAATTTTTTAGGCAAGAAATTTGATTGAAAGTTCTTGATTAGTTCGTGGAATTTTCTGGAATATCTAGGGTACTACGATCCAACTGGCAGGTGATTGAGGCCCGTCAAAGTTCGTAGGGCGTACTTCGTATTTTTACAAAAAATATAAAAAGGAATTTTGTGACTATTCAACCTGAAGTTATATCAGTCGGGAAACTGGATTGGAGGCTCAAGGAAAAACTTAGAAGTAAAGTTCAGTGACGAATAAGGGTCTGAAAGATTCTTTGTACAATTATTTTGATGGAATTAGACATGAACTTCAACATTCCACAAGACAAAACTCAAGAGGCCAAAATTAAGTTTTACTACAAATCAATATGATTTGCCTAGCGTGTTCCCAACGGCTTTCAGTGTAACCAGATCATTTAAATACCAGTTTATACACGGATCAGCTGCCATCTGACTTGAAGTTTCACTACACATCCATGTTTATTTTACCAGTATTCGTAGTTGTTCATTTAACAGTTGCAGTAATAGGTACGCCAGGTCAATGAGCCGTCCGTCAACACGCTCGCACTTGACACGAGTTCCACATTCAACCGATGGTTTATTCATAGGATCGTAGGCTCTCAGCGGAGTAAGTGCAGACGCCGCGACGCCCACAACTATTCCTATACATTGCTGTACATAAGCACACTTTACTATGTTTCGATTTTCACGAAGAGCATTAAAATTTAATCTCGTGTATTCATAATTCATGAGATCTTTTTCTATCATTTCTATTTTCTCAGTATACCGGTCTAGATATTTAATGGTTGCCCACATAGGTGACATTACGCAAATTGCTTTTTTTTCATAACACACGCCTTATTTACCCAATTAAGAAAATTAAGGTCAGTTTGTCCATAAACCGAAATTAATAAATAGGTACCCACAATATTGGTGGACAAAAAAAATAATAAGGAAGCAACTAACCTCTGGCACGGGAATGGGTAATGTTAAACATTGCTGGTAATTTGTTGATTGTTCAACGCAGAGGTACGAAATTACCTGTAATAATCAAGTGGATTAATTGGCTTTACGTGGCCAAACTTGTGGGTTGGCTGCACTATTGGTGCAAATGTTCAACTTGAACCTCAGAGCCATAAGCCTGTTTGAATTTCCTGAACATAATGTTGGCGTGTGGTCATAAATCGTAGCAGTAGTAATTACTTTGTCTCCATAAAGCTTGGCCATTGCCAGAGCCAGATTCAATTGTCCAGTTGAGTGAATAGGGGCTTTTTAGGGTTTCCTAACTGCTAGGAATCCCTATCAATATGGTTAGTGAACGCTTTCTGTCACACACCAACTTTCAGGCGAATAGTAAGGAGATTACACTTTGTAATGTTTTGTGCTTATGTTGGTCCCTATGTAATTCTTACACTTGAATATTATTAAAGGCAAGTTTTACGAACATGAAGTGTGTTATTTTTTAATTAAAACTGCTTACAGTTGAATTAAAGCCTCTTTGGCGACATAATTAGGGAATGTAGGTTTAATATTCAAGCCGGGCAGGTAGGTTGGTTAGCAATGAATATTCTAACAAGTTTTAGTTTGTCTAGTTCATCTCCACTTGTCAAAGTTACGTACTATGTACCTACAACTAGTTGCTACATCGCTTTTGACTTGTTACGCAAGGGTTCCACTGTTTAATTATTTCGAACTTCGCAGACGAACTGCTGTTTAAATTGCCATTTCGAAATCCATCAATTCAGTTTAATATTTTTCCGTGTACGGCAAAGCGCTGGCTGTATCTACATCAGTTCAGTAAACAAAGGTGAAGTAAACAGATAAATATTGTAATAAACGACTCGGATTCCAATTAGTTGATCGATGATTAAAGTTATCAGATTTATTTAATTTGCAAAATGAAATCACTTTCAAATGAATTGATTTCTGTCATTGTATTACCTAGAGATTTATGATGGGGATGAGTTAGTTGTTTCGTAAATGCGTGTTGTGTGTCCGATAGACTGAGGCCCGTCGCAACCCTCTTGTGGCCGTCGAACACAGAAATCAAATTAGCCGAATCCCTTTGACGTACTTGAAGTTTGTTCAGCAACTATGAAATTATTAACTACCTAACTAGGTGAGGCTAAAACTAGACGAAGACATATTTGCTTAGGTACACACCGTTATGTTTCTAGGATTAAAGTATAGGTATATTTAGATTGTGTGAGGTGTTAGTTAGAACAATATTTGTTGAGCCGGGGTTATCGGCTCGGCAAACAATCAAGCTGTTATTTTTCCGTTAAGCCTTCATTTGTTTTTTGTTTTGTTAGGTGTTATTGCTCGTTACACGTGCGGATGTTGCCGTAATTGTGTATTTCTAACTCTTAATCGCTTAAAACAAAAAGGTTTATATTTATTTGTTGGTGTTCTGTTTTAATTATAATAAAGCTCGCCTCTAAACTGTGGTCTCTCCTCTTTAAATTTACAGTTTGCGTTAATCGTTACAAAAGTTTTAACAATTCTCTTTTTTCGTTGTTTAACCCAAGTTTGGAGCAAATGCAGCGTCTTACAAACAAAGAGCGTCTGAAAAATTAATGGCGGTGACCTCGTCACACTCCACGGGTTTGGTAGCCGTCCAGCAAACTTTTAAATTATACGTTTTGTAAATTAATTAAACTGTCTGCTGCAACTTGTACACTAATGAATTAATTCTTGTTGCTAAGTCCCCCTTATTTTGTTAATGCAACTTTTAATTATTGTGTATTTTATTGGTGATATATTTGGGTTAATTTCATTTTCTTCATGATTCATTGTCATCATCATTGTCCTATAGCAGTCAAGTGCTGGACAAAGGCCTCTCCAATGGCTCTCGATCTATCTTCATTTTCGGCAACTCTCATACAGCTGTTTCGAAACCGTCGCTCCTCCTTTTCTATAAATTCAATCAAAATATGGTTCTACAGTGGTTTATATTTTAAACATTATACTATCACATTGTATTCTTAACCCAAAGGTTGACAAGTAGAGAATGCCTTGTTGCATGAAATCCGCCACTATAGGTACACTAAGTTTAAATAACGAAGTACTCTTTAACGCACACCATACCATACCGTAACTATCTATCTTCCCCCCTTCCCCCCTAACAATCCAGTTAGACTCAACTCTGAACGAAATTGGAGGAAAGTAAAGCCACAGCCTCCTACAGTCCCGGCGGGATGCTACTGTCTATTACTCCGCATTGGATAATCACATTACACGCTCACCAATTTTCGGTCATCGAAGCCTCGTTGATCAGTGAATGCACCGTGTGCAGGTCGCAATGCACGTTTAGTAGATCGATTTCTGCTTTTTGTTTTGGTTTGTGGTTAAATTATAACAGCTGCATGTAAATATTCAAGGTTAAGCAATGCTTGTGAGGTCAATTCGTGGATTGGAGACTAGGTAATCGCGACTAAAAAATCGAATACCCATACATTTATGTGTGCATAGTTCGACAGCTGAACAATATCTGGGTTCGTCTCACAGTAAAAGTTGTTCATCATGATGAGTACAGTAACCCCTGTTGAGATTTTGCGTTAATTCTGTGACAAGTTGTTCACAAAAACGCGAAGGGGTCTCGGTAAAGTATTGTCACACTGTGGTCGGGACTAACGTCCTGCTTGATATCATTCGTAAATCTTTGACAGTCGTTACGGGTAGTTTGAAACCCGAAAGTTTGACAATTAGTCTTGCCAAGGAGTATTGCGTTACCCAACAACTGGTTTGAAGAAGTCCAATAGAGCGCCATGTAAAGTACTGATATTTCGTCATCATCATCATCATATTAGCCGAAAGACGTCCACTGCTGGACATAGGCCTTCCCCAAGTGTCGCCACAACAACCGGTCCTGTGTGTCCCATAAGTTACCCGCGACCCTCATCAGGTCATCGGTTCACCTTTTGGGAGGCCTGCTGATAGCTGCTTCCAATTATACTGGAAGCCAGCCCAAACATAGTTGGAAAAAGGCTAGGTAGATTAAGAATTGTCTCCTTTCTGTTTCATGAACGTCGTGTTGAACCAAAAATCACGTGGCAACTGAATGCTGGAGCTTTTGTTTTTTTTTATGGATGGGAAATTATCAAATGACTTCTTCCGCTCTGGGTGGAGCGGAGGGGCGTGTCAGACTCTTACTGACTAAAACCCATCCGTGTTCCTGCCGCGTTCCCACCGCGGCCCTGGAACACAAAGGGCTTTAGACTTTTGACTCTTTCGAACAAATTTCGCAACCCAGCCAGGAATGTTGGAGCCTAGGTTCGATTCCCAGACCGTCCACATAGTGTTAAACTTAACATTATTTTTTTTTCAGTAGGAGCACAGTCTGGTTTTATACGCTGCCCTAAATAACATGGAACTTAGCCACAACTGACGGGGTAAAATTCTGGCTATGCTTTCTATAAAAGTAGAACCCCAGATTCTGTTTTTGAGCCCGATTTGATTACCCTTTGATACACGGAGTATAAACACAATTGACGAGGTTGACCCCCCTCTATCTATGGCTTTCGACAAAATAAACGTGTTTTGTGGAAATGAATGCAGCGTTCAAATCCAATTAATTTCCTAGAAGGTAAAACAGTTTGCAGTGGTATCGCAGTAGCCGCGTCGACAGGGTTTGAAGGCCTCGACGAACCGCAGAAGTGAGCTTACCGTCCGCACGGCGAGGACAATGACAGACAGGGTAAATTACTGCCTCAGGTTAGCTGCAGTTTCGATCGAATGGGAGGGCTGAATGAGCTTTCGTTTTCTTGGAATAGTTGATTTTGGTTTTGAGTTTGAGAAACGTGAAAATGATGAATGAAATCAAAATGAGTGGCTACCTTATTTAATTAGAATAAAGAAAAAGTATTTGTTGTCAAAGATACAGACATATCAGCTGAAAGACGTCCACTGCTGGACATAGGCCTCCCCCAAAGGGAGGGGGGCGGGGATGCCATAATCGCCACGCTTGGCAGGCGGGTTGGCGATCGCAGTGTAGCTGTTGCAATGCACAGAGAATGCTGCTGCCCATTGTCACCTTTTACGACACCCGACACGAATTGATGGGATGGTGCTATTCTTTTACGTCCGACACCATACAGAACTGACATGCATACAAAATTATAAACCTTAACTTAAATTCCTTTAAAATAATATTAGTACCAAAATACCTGACTGTATTGAGTTCAAATATAATTGTTTCAAATGTTATTTTTCTTGAATCTGTTAACTTTAATCTTAATTGTGTAGGGTTTTATCCCAGTAATTTCTACGACCTCGACTTAATCCAATTGTTTTCATTTTTTCCATTGTCATGGTGTGAATTTCCATCAAAAGAGCTTGAAATATAATAGGCTATGAGTTGTCAATCAAAGCCAAAAAACTTAAACAACTCTTCAAGTGTTTTTTTTCCCCAGAACGTATTTGTGATTCTACTTAGAAATAGACACTGTTCTGTACGTTGTATTTAGTAATACTGTGTCATTGTTGGATACAATGACACAGTATTACAAAATTATTACGAAATCACGACCACAAGCGAACAAAACCAGTGTTTCAAACATGTAGTCACTGATTGACTCAAGATAATTGGTTTTACTTCTCACAAAGGAGTACCGAAGTATTAACTAAATAAACTGAATGGAGTTAATTTAGGGCACACATTACACACGAGTGTGGTAGCTTAGTTAATATTTTACTCAGACACCGTCTCGCACTAAAATTCTAACCGAGTTAGTGTTTGACCTGACAGTGTCAATAAAAGTGAATTTGATAGAACATGAATAGTTTATAGTTGCTTACATGATGCCCTGATTTTGTCGTTTGAAAAATTGTAAAAGTGAAATTAAGAAATCAATTTACTGTACATGTGAAGACCTTATGACTGCGTCAGCGAACGATGTTGCCGTTGCTGAGTACTGGGCCAGGCACAAAATTTGATAATTGTATTTGCCACCGAAACGCGAAGAAGAAGAATTTATCTTACTATTTCTACTTTAATTATGCGAATATGTAGAGGAGATTTTCTTCGACATCTTAAAATATTACAAAAGTTCTGAATCCCGCATTGCCAGACATTAATAAACATTGATGATATTGTCACTTAAAGCTAATAGAACTTACGGCAATTAATGTGATTCAGAATGAATTTGACATTACATTCCGATCGTGAGGTCATTGCTAATGTGACTGTGGATTGCGACTCAAGGTCTTAACACTTCTATTCTTAGAAGGCCAGCAGTATCGATGCAAATAATACTCAGGCAGTTTCTTCTGAAAGACCCTGAATTAAGGGTGATGTTCTGTTAGAAGAAACAATAGCAAAAGTAAAAAATAAACTAGAATTCATCAACTTAAATCACTTTTAAAGCAGTCTGATGCAGTTGGTGACATCAAATCAATGACTGAACTTAAATAATTGCCACCAGCTGCGACTGCTAGTGTAAGTGTTTTTTTGACGGTTTTGCGGTTTTTTGAAAAAGGAATAGAATTTTATTCTTTCGCAATTGTTTCTTTGCTATACATCTAGAACATCACCCTTATGATGACCACCTACTTCTGAAACACCCTATACTATAAGTCATATCAGTAACATATACATCGTCCAGTCTTTTTTTTTTTTTTTTTTTTTTTTTGATCTCGGGGGGAAATCCTCATGGAAATCCTCCACCCTGGGGCGGGTGGAGGGGTCTGTCAGACTCTTACTGACTAAAACCACCCCGGTGTTCCATCTTCCACCTACGCCGGGGATCGCGGGAACGTATGCGACTTCCGCAATCCCCGGCTGGTGCCGGCCCGCCTCTGCGGGCCACCTCGCGTCGGCGAGGGGAGTGAGGTGTTTAACTCCCCTCGCTACGTCAAAGAGGGGCGCACGGGAACACCACGCGCCGCCGCCTCGGGTCCGGATGAGTGGGGGGCGACAGACATCCCCAAGTCCGCCGCCCCTGGACCCAGTTAGGGGGGCCGGAAGAGGGCAGCGTATGCCCTCCTCCGACGCCCGATGCGCCTGCTGCGGGCAGGGAGAGCGGTTGTGATCTCCCTCTCCCTTTCCGCAGCCTCCTTCTGCGCGATAACTGTCTCGCAGAAGGAGACCACCGCGTCCCAGGACTCCTCACCGCCGACCATAGCATGGACCACGGCCGGCAGCGAGAGGTCACCGCCTACAACAGAGATGAGGGCACGGCGCGGCTCCTCCCAAGCTGCACACTCTGCGAGCGTATGCCGCGCCGTGTCCTCCCGACAGTCGACGCAGTGGTGGCATCGAGCGTCCGGCTCCCTGCCTATGCGACACAAGAACCTCCCGAAGCAGCCATGCCCCGAGAGGACCTGCGTCGCACGAAACGACAGGGAGCCGTGCCTTCTCCCGAGCCACAGGTCGAGCACTGGCCGGATGGCCTCGATGCTGATGAGGCCGGCGGTAGGTCTCGAAAGCCTGTCCCGCCATTCCGCCACCAGGACCTCGCGCAGCTGCGACCGACGCAACTCCAGGTGTCGTTGCGTCAGTCGCTCGCCGCGCGCCCGCGCGTGTTCGCGCCACCGGTGCAGTGACGCGAGCACTTTCGCCTCCAGGTCCCACGGCGGAGATCCGGCCAGTGCGCAAGCCGCCTCGTAGGAGATCGTGCGATATCCCCTGATGACTCTGACGGCCATCACCCTCTGCGGCCTCCGCAGAACAGTGATGGTGCTGGCCGTCAGGTCAGCCGCCCAGATCGGGGCCCCATAAAGGGCCATCGAACGCACGATCCCCACGTACAACCGCCTACAGGCGGTGCTCGGGTCCCCCAGATTGGGAAGCAGCGTTGACAGCGCCCCCGCCGCGCCCAACAACTTGGGCGCCAGCCGCCGGAAGTGGGGGCCGAAATCCCACCGGCTGTCGAGCACCAATCCCAGGTACTTCATGGTGGACTCGACAGCGATACGGGCCCCCCCGACCACGATGTGCGATCCCGGCGGCGGCGCTCGCCGGGGGCCATGAAAAACAAACATCGTCCAGTCTCGCTCAACTTCCGATAAAGCGATATCTCCATAAACAAGATATACAGTAGCGCGTGCTAATTGTCAACGCACTGACCCGGACAAGAGTGGCCGGCCTTAAGCAAACCGTTATACAGCGACCTCCATATTAATAAAACTGTTTGTAAACTAAGCTTCAACTATTAATGGCTAATAAAGGGAACTCTTTTAATGGAAGTTTGCATTAATGAACGTGGGTTTTACTGAAAACTGCGAGCCAATATCAATTTGTTTTGCTTAGTTAAATGGTAATGGAAAATATTTATTCATAATTTTCCATTTGAACAAACTTTTGTAAGGACTTGAGTATAATTTAGCTCAAGCTGAAATTTTCTGACCTTATAAAATGTTTCGTCCTGACTTGACTTAGTTATCGACGCGTTGCTAAAACTATTAAGTCAAAGCTGTTTGGAATATAAGTTTGTTTTGTGGCGGATGTATCTGCTGAGAATGGATTTTGGGAAATTTGAACTTTAAGGGTTTTCATTATTATAAAGAACGATAAATGATACAGTTTTGTGTACATAATTTTGCACCCGTACAAAGCCGGGGAAAATAAACACAAGATTTTGCGCTGTCATCTCTACTGTCGCTCAAACACACCATTCTCTATTCGCTTTCCCACGAACACGTTAACACAATGAACAAATGGTTCAATACAAAGCTAATAAACCGGGAGTGTATGGCATCAAGTTGTTGTCGAGTTACCTGTAAACGGAGCGATTCGAGCCGTCGCGCCTGCCCGACCAACTTACTACTAGTAACTGTGAGCAAACTACTCGAGGCGAACTGTAAATTAAGATTAGAACTAGCCGGCTGTACTAGCGAACTTGTACGAAAATATTTGTCGTCTCGAAAGCTCGTGTACATACTACGCTGCGAATTTTCAGTGTGGCAACTTGTAACATTTGTTGAAAACTTCCCTGTCATGTTCTAAGTTTCTGGTTATTAATTGTTGGGATTGTGTGTACTGGAGTTATGGTCAGGATTTGTAATAGTATAGCATCAGTTTAATAAATCTGTTTCTGGACGTTTCTTTTTTCCTTGCTGCATTAACAGTTGAAGTAGAATCGCAGAAGTGCATTTATGAAGTCAAATTATCTTTCCAAACATTGTTATTGGTTTTATTTAAAACGAACTCCATCAATTCAAGTGGTGTATCAATGTTAATAAAATACTTCATCAGACAGGATCAGTACGCTCGAAACGTCGTCACATTCCAAATATTTTTATTCAGTGAAAGGCAAAGTTGCAGTTTGCATAAGGCCATACATATGCATGAAGTGACAGGCATGGCGCGGCAGCGAATGTAAATTCAATAGGCGTTGTGCCTCACGAAAATAAAACAGAGCTGTGACAAATCCGATTTATATTAAGGCCGTGACATAACCTAAAAAATAAACAACCAAGTTTTGTATAAGTTATGATTCGTCATTTTTTATTAATTTAACTGACGAATGTGGCAAGTACCAATTAAGTATATACACCTCTGTACATTTGTGTTTGAAAAGTGATAAATAAAAAAATAAATAAAAAATGTATTTATTATTTATAAATAAATTCGAAAGTTCGGTGTTTATTTGTGTTGAGGTTTTTTATATACATATGTATATATACGCAACACTACTGACAATACAACGTATTTCTGAGATTTTTCTCAGAAATACAGTGAAGATTTTTCTTTGCATATTAGCTTTTTTTATGGGAAATTATCAAATGACTCCATCCGCTGAGTAAAACCCTCGAAATGCCCTTTGCGTTCGAGGGCCGCGGTAACTCTTTCGAACAATTCTGGAACCCTAGCAGAGCTTATTTGTAGCTTAACAAGTTTTGTAGAATGATGTATCTTGTTCTGAAGAATATGCAGGGCGAGCTACACTTTGAAAGCCTGATCGATGTTTTCACAACTTTAGCTTATAAACTACATTTCAAACTTCATACTTCGTTTAAGTTGTCAGCCTGTTATTCAAAATAATATTGATGTCCATCAGTCAGGATAACCCAGTAACCGCTTACAAAGCGGTAATTAAAGTAAATGGAATATTTACACAGAAGCATGCAGAATTACTGACACATGATTTACGCACTCACGAATCGTTAAACCTTCACTTTGTCGTTTCCAGTAAAAACCTCGCTTCTGCGGCCGTTGCCGTACATATTAAATTTATCATTATCGCTTCACGCCTCTTTTAATTCTTCATAGAATCCAGAAAGTCCTTTTTTGAACAAGCCCCGCCACATCAACCCGTCTATCCAAAAAGATTATGCGGGCTCACTTCAAACGTCTATCTTAAAACGCCAACCGTTCGGAATTGACTTTGATACACCAATATTCGGTTCCGTATACTCGTATGCGCATATTTTAAAAGTCTATAATCCTTTAGCATTCCGGTTTTCATTTGAATTGATCCGAAAAATCAGATTAAAATACACGCCAGTTACTGAAATAGATTCGCGTGTCGCAATCGAATGGGGACGAATGAGGTAAAACAAAACCATCAATCACGTTCTTTTACATTTTGATTTTTACATTTTGTTGGTTTTTAAATCGGTCCGGTTTCGTATTGCGTTTTGGGGTAATTGCGAACGATTGAATACGAAAAGAACAGTCTTGATTGACCCTTTGAGAATTGAGTTGTGTTTTCCAGTCACTGTGTTCAGATTTTGTTTCGTTCCATGACTGACTCTATGTTCTTTATCGAAACGGATAGTGTTATGTAATGAGGCCATCTTTATGTTGAACAGCTTTTTTGCTCTATTTCTGTAATTCTTGATATTTCAATGTATTAATGACATTTATAAATGCCATTAGCAGATTCTGATTCACTGTCTAGCAGACACAATCGTTAAACAATCAGCAAAGACAACATGTGGCTCATGGTACTGTGAACCGGTTAATACAGTGAATTATCAATATTATTTATATTATAGGTTTTCAGTCTGTGATATCGTGTGTTACACAGCTTTATAAACTTTATTCAACTGAAAAACTCCCTAAGTCATAAGACGCGCATGCACTGCATTAACTACGACTTCGCGAACTAACTAGACAATGAAATTAATAGCAGTATTATGCCAACCGCGGTACAGCGTCACCCATTACCAAGTTAGTTACAAAATGTGATTCCAACGTTACGAAGCTAACTTCGCAGATAGGGGCATGCAAATGGCCGGCTGTCTGCTAACCTGTTATATCACGTCGTTGACAAATGAGTGCGGCGCTGCCAGTGACAGCCCTGTGGACGGCGCACTGCCATTAAATTATTTATCGAACTTGCATACGGAGGACGGTAGGGTTGGCACGAACATAGACTCGGATGAGTTTTGTTTTCTTTTTTGGACGGACGTGATTGGAGTCTTCGTGAGTTGGCATAAAAGGTGAGTAGTGCTGATTTGAAAAGATTGGATATGCACTAACAAGTGAAACAGATTACGTTCATAGTCAATATGCTAAGTAATCCGTTTCACTTGTAATTGCATAAATGTATGTCGTATAGCATTTTGATTACAAATTTTCATATTGTAACAGCCTCTGCCTCTTTTTCCTTTCCCTGGTCTTCTGTGATTTTAGGCTAGCGTTTTTGTAAGGAACCCAAGTCATCTCGCCATTTCCAAACTAGGATTTTATATTGATGTATTTAATAGAATGGATAAAAGTTATATAGAACGTTTTACAATCATCCAAACTTCCACATTTATATTACTAAAGTAGAATATTGATAGCAAGGATTTTATGTTAATAGTTCAAGAAGTAAGTGCTTCTAAACTGTTTGACCGAGAAAAATGCGGCTGCAATGCAAGTAGCTATGTATTCCAATTTCAAAATGAAACGTTTGTAAAAGTCAGCGGCAGTCAGTGAGTAAATGAGTTGCTGCAATGACGAAGCACTTTTTGTACAGTTTGTTTGTAACCTTTAACATAAAATCAATAGGTATATCGGCAGTTTAGGTTACAGCCTGCGAACAGTCAGGGAAATGTATTGTTTGGTTTATTGTCGTTATATACACGAGCCAATAGCGAAGCCGCGAGCAAAAGCTAATCATATACATACACGACGCCATTTTAGTTGTCTTACAACGGCAGGCCACTTCATCTATCAAATGACTACTACACATTCATAAAAAAAGATATTTATGAACATTTTAATTATTAAAACATTAAAATATTATTCATTATCATGACGCATGACGTAGTTTGAAACATCCTGTAGCGAGCGCAGTCCGAGCCTTGTGTTCCAAGGACGGCGTGGAATGGAACGGCGACATTGTTTTGATACGTCAACGTTATTAACAAGGTGTTTCACAATTTTAATGCATTATTTATTTTTATTGTACCTATTTTCTGAATCTACTGAATCTTACGGCGTTTGCCATTTTCCGGTGACATACACTAAACGATATTTTCATAATATATCGAGAAATTATTATCTAGTAAAGATTTACTATAATCTTACGGAGTCTGCAATTTTCGGGTGACAAAATATATTGATTGATAACGGTCACCAGAGTTCCATCTGTCTCTATAACAAAATTTATTAAAACTCACTTTCACGTGTTATGATTTATAGGATTATTTTAGGATTTAACAAAATAAAGTCTTCTTAGTCAAGTTTTTCTATAATTTGATATATCCTAATGTGCTCATTTGCTGTCACACCTTCAACAAGTCTAGTCACATAACCATAGAATAGATCCACATCTAAAACTTCAACATACTGCATAAATCAAATCGCTTCCTTTTAGCTGCACAGTGGGCCGTAGTTCGAAGAAGAATGTCAATTTTTCAACGAACTGAACGAACGCCGCGCGCCGATCGCATTCTGATAGGATGAACTGACCGGGAAGAGTTTGTAATGTGTGCGATATGCCAACCTATTACTGAGACAGTTGGAGTGAACTTGAATATAAAATGGAAAATCTTACTAAAAAAAATTTTTTTAACAACTCTAAAGTTGGTAAAAATATTTTTTTTAGTAAGAGTTTTTGTTTTTTACTAACAAAAAAACACTGATTAGACTTCGATTTTACTAATATAAATAAAGTGAACAGGAAAAGTATAATTCTGGTTTAGTGCGTAAACGTAACTTTAAATATAAAGAATTTACAGCGCGTAAAAAAGCAAACAATCTCGGACCGCAGTGAGTCTACGAATGGTTTTGTGCTACGACATTTGCTACGAGTCAATGCTGCTACGGAGGTTACGCCGTAGCGTAGCCTACGTAGCGGCATTTATCGTAGCACACAATCGTAGCAGCAGTAACTTATTATTTCTTCACCCACGGTGTTTCTGAATGTAAATGTGTAATTTTAATGTAATCTAGCAATATTTAAATACTGTGCAATATAGTGGCAACTGCATAAGTGTTGTTTTTATTTATTTTATTTTTTTAAATAGCAGAGTGAATGCTCTAAAAAGCTTTTAATACTAACATTCACATTTAACACGTACTTCGTACTCATAAAAAAGTTTGACCAACCTGTTTTAGTTTAATGTACTAATTCTGGATACTTAATCCATTACCGTACTACAGGCATTTACCGTAAGTTTATTTCTGCAGCTTTACGTGCGTTCCCGAGCATTTTGATTGTTTTATGAAAAAGCCGCGGGAAAGGGTCAGGAATCCATTAGTGATCCCGCGAGAGTTACAGACATTTGCGATGCTCGTTCGCAGTAACAGCCCACAGCTTCTGGCTGCGGACAGGGTGAGGAGCTTAAGCGGGTGTTAGGGGGTTGCAAATTCCAAACATATGAAACCAAAGAATAAGGCAAAAATTTATGAAAGTAACTTAAAGTTTAAATAGGTCCCTGAAGCAATAGACATGATTGACGCGACGTGTCGTGACGGAGCGGCCTCTTTAGCAAGCGATCGTCTATTGTTTTACCCTGAGGTATCACGTCATGCGTCTACTGTTTGCTACAACAACTCGCGATGTATGGTGACTACCTAATCGCGCCCCCCACCGCACTCGTACCACACTGTACATGGCCTAAGTCTGACTGTCCACTGAAGCGGAGAGGAGCGGAGTGTAGCTGTGCCAATATTAACCAATCGAATTGCATAAAATCTCCGCTTCGCTTAGGTGGACAGGGATTTGCGAACTAGTTTAAAAATTCATACAAAACCGGGAAGTGGCGGAGTGGGGAAGCGGAGCGGAGAAACGGAGCGGGAAAGCGGAACAAAACGGTCGCCTGCCCGCCAGTCCGCAACTCCGCTCCGCACTACTTTGCACCGCATCAATGAACAGATACATTCCGCAACTCCGCTACGCATTACTCCGTTGCTCCGCTCCACTGCCTCGCTCCACGTCAGTGGATAGGCAGCCCAGCCCACAGTTCGACCTAAGTAGTGAGCGATCGTCAATTGTTTTACTTTGAGGAAACACGTTTAGTCATTACTGTCCGCTAAAACAACTCGCGATACCCTGTGGCCACTTTATAGCGTCCGCTATCGCGCCCGCACCACTCAAGACAAAGTCTAACCTCACAGACTTTCAGACAGACAGTTCATTATAACGTGAACAAACAAATGAACGTTTTGATCTGGGTGTGACATTAGCTCGGTTCATTTGAACCTAGCGTTTTGGGCGAGCGATATTCGCGCCTATTTGTAACATCCAAGATAATTGTTCGGTCGGAGATGGCTTAATTTGATATGTTGTGGTGCCGATACTGAGTGTTGGTTCTGTTAGCATCGTGCAAGCGAAAATTCAACAGCATAAAGCTCTCTCTTTTTTTTAAAGCATCCAGCCAATGAAAATGAAACTATCTATCCTTATGAACGCAACTGAATCTTTCACATATTCGGAATCAGGAAAAAAAGGCACATATAGTCATATTTTTCACATTTTTTAACGAGATCCCATGCTCGAGTTACAGTACAGAAGTATCTAGTTTCACTGAACCAAAAAAAAAACAGATTTTTATTTTATTTCTTCGATTCTGGTTTGCTTATATCGGCTGTAGCTAAATGAAGGGTATAAGTACCAACCCATATCCTTCATTTAGCTTGCTAATACTTTTAGTACATATACAAAGGTATTTCTACTAAAACTAGGAATTACAACCAGAATTCCATAAAACCCGTTTAAAGTAATCAGTAGTTGGAATATAGGGTATTCAGATCACAAATCGTGATCTGAATAACCCTATATTCCACAGTTAAACCATTCGAGTATCAGATTATTCCTCTGTAACCCCATAATATACTTAATTATTCAAAATTTTCGTTCAGTTTATACCTCTGTTTTTCAATCCAAGCCACTTGTAACCATTCTTTCTTCGTCAAGTCATAAAATGGTCTACTAATAACATTTATAGTTTTCTATTCAAACATATTTTTTTTTTTTTAATTAAAGTCCTGTATAGTAGTCGCATACTCATCAGTAGCATCTGTTCGAGTGTGTAAATAAACAGAGCAGTTCAATATGAACTGCTGATTATAAGAAGCGGTTCAGTATGATCAGCTCATTATAACAAGCTGTTCAGTATGAACTGCTCATTACCTTTAACAAGCTGTTCAGTATGAACTGCTCATTATAACAAGCTGTTTTTGCTTTCGATGTCGAACTATAATATGTGGTTGGCAGGTGGTTAACTATATTAATATTTTTAGTGTTAAAGAAATAAAACTCGCAAGTAGGTCAAGTTTAAATATTTATTTCTATATTATTCAAATATTGTTTTATAAGCAATGATACATTTCTTACATTACTATTACTTACATTTTCACTAACCTAAATAATAGAATATGTGTAAGTAAGTTTGTAGGTTTAACATTCTATAATCATTTATTCGTAAAACTAAGATCGTTCTTATTTTATCTTACTGACAAAACACTTGATTTTCTTTACACCATTTATTTAAGCAAAACACATTTTTTAAGGCACATATATTGGTATGATACATACAACTTATAATGTCAGATGAATCTGAATAATTGTTATATAATGTCAACAAACTCGGGCAGTTCTTACTTTCTAAATTGTATACATTATTAATTCGGAATATATCTTTTATCCATAACACTTTTTCGTTTCCTTTCGTAAATATAGATTTATTTTTTAAAAAATCCCCAAAGATTACTTGATAATTAAAATATGGTACAAAGCCTTCGTTCCAGTTTATTCCTCTGTTTTTTTCAATCCAAGCCACTTGTAACCGTTCTTTCCTCGTCAAGTCATAAAATGGTCGTGGTGGTTTTATCAACAGTACTTGTACGTGTCCTTTGTACATTATTGCTATTTCTTTTGGAATAAACTCATTTTCTTCACTCTTAAACCCTTGAACATCTACGATGACATTCATGATAGTTTTCTCACAATATTACTCAACGGCTTGTATTCGAACAGTCGATCGTTTATTATTAAACAATAGGCAGATGTATTATTTTGAATATCTTCAGAGCATTCAATTTCTAATCGCACGTCAACTGGTCCAGTTTTAAGTGAATCGTTTTGTCTTGAACAGTCAATCACAAAAAGTGGAGCAATTTCTTTAAATTGGTCTAAGCTAAGCAATGGATCAATGCCTAAGTTGTAATACGACTGACGAAAATTAGCATACATTTCATATAATATACTGTATTTACCTTCATCAAATTTCAGATTAAGTGAGTCATACGGATAGTATTGAGAATTCAAATATAATTTAATATTGCTTACATTGCAGTGATCAAATATAGAAGAACTTCTAGTTTTATTATTTTTTCGAGCTGTTTGCAAACCAAATATTACAAACCTCGGTTTTTCTAGCTGGGAAGTTGTCTTTACTGACCAGGAATGTTTTGTTGTTCTTGGAAGTAATGGATATTCATACAAATCCCAATTTCTAAATGCTATCTGTATAGAACGATCTCTCTCCAAGCTTTTGAGCAATAACAATTTATTACGATCAGAAACTTTAATATGCGGCACACGCCATTGTATTTTTTGTATATCTATTTCTACGTTATCATTTTTGTCTATAAGCACACAGTTCAATGCTGAGCTGCTTCGTTGTAAAATAAGTTCATGTTTACAATTGATTATTATTTTGTTGTAATCTTCTGCAAATCCCAGTATTCTGTTCAATGGCACGATAACACTAAAATATTCGTTTCTTAATTTCGTACCACCTAAGTTCCATCCCCAGACTGCTGCAGCTTTACTTTCACCTTCATTCATTGAGATATACGATTTTAAGGTGGTTGTAATACCAACATTTTTAATCCGATCGATTTCAACACCATTTATTTCGTATCTAATATCTTGAAACAAATATGAAATGGGATTATTTATAAAATCAACATCTTTTTTTACTAATTTTCCCGCTGCATCTTTAGTTGACACATTTACATATCCTTCTATGTAAATGGAACTACCTGACGGCAATACATATAAATCTTGCTGTTGTATGGGTATTCTAATTTCATCATTTTCTTTAAAGCTATTATTGTATGGATTGTAACTGTGGATCTCATAACCCTCAATAGAGGTATCATATTGTGGTAAATCTGTAATTTGAAGCATATTATATTTTAAAACCGATATCTTGAAGAAATCTTTTGTTTTCCTTTGAAACTTTATTAATTCTCACTGCACTGACACGTCTCACTTCTTTGGATATTGGCAGTCTTATGTTATATTTCCCTCTCTCATTAGGAGTTTTATTAAGAACAAGCATGATGTTGGTATGAATAAAACGAAGGAGGTTACTTTAAATAGGTAATAAAAAATCCTTTTTCAACACTAGTGACTTTTATCACCAACAACGAAAGAATGTATGCGTATGAACTAGCAATGTCATTTATATTTTTATAGTTTAACGAAATTTGGAGACGTAAGAAATAAAAATCACTCACTTAATTAATAAATTCCTTTATTACTTTTCCAAAATAATTTAAGAAATTTTAAACATAAGTGTCCACAATTATACAAGTGATCATGTTGTACATTTTCATAATTGTACTGAATATTTTTTCCTAAATATTTTATTAATTCTTTAGGTGGTTTTAAGTTACCATAACTGTCAAAGTATTCAATGTGATCGTATATTTTGGTATAGGCTACCCAATGAGTGCCAGAGTTTTGAGAAATATCAAGATTAATCACTCCACATTCTAATGGTAATGGGTTACCTGGTAATTCATCTCTCATAAATACACCTCGAAAGAATGGGATACTATTTGAATGCTTCAATATATCAATATTAGTTAAAGCTCTATTGGGTAGCCGACCATTTAGTTTTTTTTCTTTGTAACAAAAATTCCTAAACCTTCTTTGTAAGGCTTAAGATGTAATCCTTTTCCAATAATTAAAGCTTCTATTTGCTTGTTGTGACGTTCCGATTCAAGCAACTGTTTCTTAGCTGTTTTATATGAATTAATAGCTTTCGCAATCCCAGCAGCACCCCCAGCCAAACTTCCAGCGGCAGATAAACCAGCAAATATTGGTACTAAAGGAAGAAATCCTCCAGTTTTAGGTACTGGTATAATTCTGGGTAATTTTATGGGTAAATCAGATGCAAATTCATGAGCTGCAGCGCAGGCTAATTCCATTAACGCTTTCTTACAGGTGGGTTTTAGTTTCTTGATGTGTTTTTTGGTATGTGATACAATATTTTTAAGGGTTTTTCTAAACCCCGCTCCAGATCTTACTTTATCCATTTTGAAAGATGATAAACCAGCCATTTCTTTATTGCTTGTACATAGTCCTCGTGCTTTTTTCATTGTTATTATATTTTTTAATTATTTTACATAAACCTGAATTATAAAGTATGTCTTTATTGCATTAAGAATAAAGTGGAAGTGAATAGATAATTGTTTGTAAAATGCTTAAATATTGTTCAGGAGTTATAATACATTTGATTTATCAATCCAGCTATTTTCACTGGTCGGCAGCCCCAACCATTTAACATATACTCGCTTTCCTTCTCGTTTCAAAACTTTTTCAACGAGGTATATGTCGGGATGATTGGTTTTCTGAAGTTCTTGTGCATAAAATGCGCCTAGTATTGGTCGACATCTACCATCTTCTATTAAATAAGTTGTTGGATTTGTTCCTTGAATTTTTGTTATTTTAAATATTTCAGTGGACCAGTTGGGATAATAACCTTTATCAAAACATCCTTTATATTTACTTACTCTCACAAAATCTCCTACACTAAATTTCTTACATTTCACTTTTTTTCGAGACTGAGCTGCGTCTAAGTATCTTTGAAGTATATTTGTTTTATTCCTTTGATTTATTGAAGCAGGTGACTGACCGACAGTTCTATGAACATCATTGTTGTACTCATGTAACTTTTTTTCTAACATACCGTTAAACCATTTATAATTTCCATTCAAACTAAATTCCTTGTATAGTTTATTCTTTAACGTTCTTATTAATCTTTCAACAATTGAGGCCTTTTTAGTAGAATAAGTAGAATAATGATTAATTTTATACTTATTAACAACACTTTTAAATTGATCATTGTAAAACTCTTTCCCAAGATCGGTTTGCAAATTTTTTGGAACTCGTCCTGTTTCTATTACCGTTTTAAACGCCTCTGATACCTGTTGCTTATTTTTTTGTTTAAGTGGAATCGCCCAAGCATATTTTGAAAAAGTGTCTATAATCACCAGTATGTATTTATAACCTGCATTCACTTTTGATATTGCTTGCATATCCATCAAATCTGCTTGCCAAAGGTCACCTATATCTTTAAGTATTACACTTCTTCTTGGGAAATTAACTCTAGCGTTTTTATGGATTTCATTTATGACGTCTATTTTGCTCATAATGCTTGCTTAACTTCCCTGCTATTTCTTTTAAATCAATGGTCTTTTCAATGTTATTTAATCTGCTATTTAAACCACTAATTAATTTGTTCAATTGTTCTATTTTAATTAATATTTCAACTTTGTATTTATTAATATCTTTGCAGCATTCAGTTTCGGTTGATTTGTCTAAGATCTCAATATGCTCAGAGCTTATTTCATTAAAAGACAGCGACGTTTGTTTTGTATGAACCTTCATGGTTCAGACTCTCTTAATAACTAAATATAAAATTAGATACAATGCTTTTTATTATTTTATTATACCGGCTTCTTTTAACTCTTCAACAATTGATATAATTTCATTGTCATGATTAGTATTACCAGCGTTTTTTGAAGCCATTAATAGTCTTAATCTATCGATTAATTCATTAGGGTCATCCCAATAAACATAATCTGTATTACTCTTATACTTTTTTTTCAATTTAGGTAAGTAGCCACCACTTTTTGACTTAATGACTTGTTCTGCATGTTGAATGTAATTTTGTTCAGAAAACAAAGGTTTTATGATTTGACGGTATTTCAAACCTTTATCACCTTTTAATTGGCCGTTTGGATTAAAGTCACGTTTGTGAGCATTTGTATTATGGAGCATATCTTTGTAAACAATTTTATCAGTTTCAGTTACCAGACTGAGGTCAGGTCTATTACGTAGTAAAAGTTCTTTAAGTCCAGGAGTTATTTCATAATGTTTGTCATTAACTGTGGCTATAATTGATTTTAGGGAATTGTTAACGTTGTTTGTAAAAGAAAATGATACTTTAGAGTTACCCATCATCAAATTTTTGTTTTCACTTCGAATCCCGAAAGGTACATTCATGTTATTATCATAGATTTCAATCATATCTTCTTTATTAAGTGACATAAATGTATCGTTCTCGCTATCATCACCTGTGCAGCTAAAGGATGCAGAACCATCATTTGAATGTTTCTCTATAAATCCTTTGAAATTTTCAAAATCTACGGGTGAGCTACATCTTCTCATTATATTATTATCACCTTCACTCGTATCCAATATAGTTCTATTCTTATCATTAACTTTAATTAAAGTCTCTAGAGGATCTGTTATTGGCTTAAAAAGCTTCTTAAATTTCAAATTATCGACATCTTCTGCATTTTGTATTGTTTTAATTTTATTTTTTATACTATCTACGGATTTTATCAATTGTTCTTTTATATTGACCTCCATAATGATTCCCGACAATATCCAACCGTTATTTACAGATTGTAGACTACGATTGATATTTTTTTTACAGTATTATGGTTTTTATTATGTTTGCTCAAAAGTTACGAATATGTCAAACCCCTGTCTATATCTACCTTCATTTAGAGAACAATCTTTATTTATCAATACAAAGTCAAACCGATCTTGCCATATAGTAGAGCAAAGTTTTTTAAATTGAAGCCACTCCATATCCGTATTTACATGTTCATTATAAATATGTTTTAAGTTTATGTCGTCTTGTTTAAAGATTAACAAAAGATTAACATTATCTCGTATTAGTTGTTTAGGTATTTTGGAATAGGTTTGTGATAAGTAAAAACAATCTATCTGTTTGTGTCTCCCCATTGCGAAGTAGTTACGAATATTTATTTGATTTTCACATGCGACATCGTCGAAAATCATTATTGAATTGGTTAAGGCGTCATTAGGATGTATAACTTCTTTATTATCATGGAAGATAAATAACTTTGCATTGGGTATGCACCGGATGACCTGTTTTAAAAAACAATATTTTGGCTGGAAAGCTGTCTTCGAGTATAAATAAATATGCTTGAATTTTACTCCATTTTCATGTAATAGTAAATTAAGCATTATATTAGTTTTTCCACAGTTAGATGGACCGCATATAATACATCTTATAGTGTTAGGTAAGAGTGTGCTATGTCTCACTTTTTGTGAATGATTTTCTAATTTTATATTATTTATTTTAAAAGTATGTGATTGCTTAACGAAATTCATTGTGAAATGTGAGGTAATAAGACATGCCCCGAGTATATATACTTCTTATTTTACTAAAAGGTGCTATGTTTTATTTTTAACTAATTCTTAACTTGTAAGTAAAGTATGAAGAATATTGTACTAAATCTTTAATTAGACAGTAGTGTCCGATAGAATTTTTTTCGATATAAAGTAAATTAAAATGATTTTTTCTTCTATTTTGCGTTGCATAAAGAGGTCCGGTCACAGTATTATTTTGTAGGCCATATATATTTAAACTGATGTTGGGATTATTTTTTTCTAACGTTTTAATATCATTAATCGTAGGAGGAAATGACATTCCCTCAATATTTAAAACAGAGGTATAATGGGGGTATGAACTTGTTCTGCATACATTAATTTTAGCTGGGTATAATCCAGCAACTATACTCCATAATAAACAACAATTATCTTTATTTTTAATATTTATACAACTTTTAGACTGCTTAATAGCTGACGGCAGTTGTATATAAGACCCACCTCTCATAGGGGAATACTTGTTTACATTAATTTCGAGATGACTCATAGAAACAAATGTCCAACCAGATTGACAGTGCTGGAACTCGGTTAATTTATTATTTAGTTTATTTATTACTTTGATTAATAATTCATTCAAATCAGTGTTCTTATAAATAATTTCATATTTGGTATTAAACGACTTTAATTGTTGTTCGTCTGATTTTGATAACATAAAATAGGCAAACAATTCGAAATTCAATTTTATGCAATTGTGTTCATTAAGTGACATTTTTATCAATTCTGTTATATTTATTAGATGATCACCCAGGAACGCCTCTAAACCGAGGTACTCGTCTTCCTGAGTGACATTCAATCTGTATGTCATTAATCTGTTTTTGAATGCTGTTGCAATAATATGAATATCTGTGAACTTGGTATTCAATAAACAGTTTGCTTTGTGTATATTCGTTCTCATATGATAGGAATACTGATTTTCTGGTATTTCAATTTTACATTTATGACAGGTTATTGACTTTCTAGGGCTCGGAGCGTTGATTCCTTGCAGACAGGTTTCGTTCCAGAGAGGAATTGTGCCGGAGACTAATTTGCGAAGCGTTTTTATAGGCCTAAAATCACGTCATTCAGTCCAAATTTGTAAAACTGCATACTTGCAAAAATTGTCAATTGCGTACACGAGCGTATTTATCGTAGCGGTTAAGGTTTTAAGTTTACAGCGTTTTATATAAGACAAATAAAAAAGCGATTTTGAATCTTGTGTAGGTACTCACTTAAATCAACAATAGGGGAAGCTCATACCTACTTACAATTATAAAAAATGTTTGTAGGTTGTTGTTTTTTTGCTGAATGTTTTCGACGTCGATGACGGCGACGGTACAAACGCTGCGGTTTGCACGCTCGCATGCAACTCCTAGACATGTGGAGAAGTGGAGATATGACGAGTCAGAATCTCATATTTCGGTATACAAGAATAATCTTGTTTTTATCTTATAATTTTGAACCTTATTACAAAAATCAAATAAATCTGAACAAGTATAAAATCAGTACAATCTCGAAAAAAATAATCACATCATCGCTAGCGTTTCTTCACCAATAATGTCGGTAAGTAAATTAGCGACACTTTTATTAAATTAATTATTTTTTCGCAATTTCTATGATAACTTACATAGAAATATAATTTTAGTTTTTATGAATAATGAAGTTGGGCTGCCGATATTAATAAGTAATCATAATTGTATATTAACTTATCTTATTCATTCTTATGTTTCAGGAATCCGAGCAACTTTTTATTTCAACCCCGTCATACTCACCGAATCCAGCACCACAACAATTACGTCAAAATGTGATGAACTATTTGGAAAGAGAGAGACCGTTTATATCGTACTCTCCAATTTCCCCACCATTGAATCAAAATCGGGAGAGAGAAACATCACCCCAGTTAGAAGAAAGGTTGAACAGCGCCAATACCACCAGGAAAACCGTCAATGATAAAAGACGAGGGAGCAAAATGATGTATTCGTATGTTAGAAAGTATGTAAAGGGCCCACACCGTAAAATAATACGTATTCAAATCTTTGAGGGTGAAGAACTCAATGGTTCTAAATTATGCACTTGTAAAGCTAAAATATGTGCTCAACATATTGTTGATAATATATTTACTGATGATATATACGACTGTGCTAAAGATATGATAAATAAAATTCAAAAGAAAATGTAGTTGCGTATGTACAATTTACATTAGACATAATGGTTGTAATGTATAAACTATGTATCATTCTAAATCAAATGTAATTAATTAGGTATTAATATAAACCTAGATAATAAACAGTTATAACGAATTTATGTATTTTAATTGACATTATAATACTACTTAGATATAAAATAGTAAGTAAAACCGAGCGTAGCAATAGTATGATAATTAGACACAGAACGCCAGCTTCCTATAACGAGCGATACCTCACCTCACGCACACATAGATGTGGGACGCATGCACTTGCGCGAGTGGAGATTGTTCGTTGCGGCTGGCATGCATTGCTGAGATCCCTTTATGTACACATCAATGTGTGCGTGCGCCCGTTTGCGCACGCTGTAGGAGTTGTAACGTCCTGTACCTATTTACTTTGCGTCTATGTTGCTATTTTGTTTTGATCGGTCTCCTTATAAAGAATTACTTACATTGCAAAACTCATGATTAATGGTAAACTACTAACATACGATGACTTTGCCTGCCATATCTTCTCAATAAAATTTGTGGGACAAGGACAGTGAATAAACTTCAATGACAATTTACAATGGATGCGTTTACATATGGGATGAGCATTAAAGCCCGAGTTACTTATAAATAGCTTACAATCAGTTAAGACGACATTACATTCTTACAATTCGTAGTGTGAAGGTTCTCGCGAAAAAATATTAACATTACAATGTTTAATCCATTAAAATCTGATTTAGAAGGCATTCGTAAAATTATTTGCAAGAATGCTAACGGTGAAATTATATTTACTCAAGATATGCAGACTGACCTGAAAATACCGAATGTAAGCTCATCTAATCACAAGGATAGTGATACAAGCCAGACAAAAGAGTTATTTGACCTAGAGATAATTCAGTATCTTATAGTCAAGACTGAGGGCCATCATGAAGATGTTCGTACATTTGTTCGAGTTAGCGACATACAGACTGATCGTGGAAAATGTAATGCAAGCTCACCAAAACCTAGTGAAAGTAGTAAAACAGAAACAGCAGACACAGCTCTACCTGATTTAGAAGATGTTTTATGCTACCAGATTCAACCAGGAAATGAACTTTTTTTCTTTTAAACCGTTTTATCTTCACTGTAACAGTGTAACAGAAAGACAAAAAACCTGATGCCAGCTGTCAAAGATAGGCTAAATGTTGTGTAGTGCGTTCTGCAAATTGACCAAAACAATGTAAATATCCTCTAATAAATTATGTTCTACGATATTTATTGTTTCATTTACACAAAATACCTACCTCGATTTGGTCTGCATGATCTTAATATACTTCTTATACCAAAACTAGGACGCAATCTAGTATGTTATATAAACAAATAAGATTTGAGAACAAGAGCCATTTCACAACGAAGTGTGTGTTAATTCGAACACAATATAATTTTATCTACACAATAACTATACATGAAGCCTGCATTTTACACAGGTAACTAGATGCTACCCTATATAAGGTGTCGGAGGAACACATCTGTGCACATTCCACTCCAAACTCGTTGATGTCTGAATAGACTATTCCTACTGAATGATCCATTGATAGGTATGAAGTGACTGCTCTTTTCATTCTGAATAGACCATTCCTACTGAATGATCCATTGATTGATATGAAGTGACTGCTCTTTTCATTCACATGAAACTACTTTCAATGTATTTAGTCAAAGTCTCATTTCGAATAGTGAAATATAGGAATACTCGAATGGTTAAACTGTGGAATATAGGGTTTTTCAGATCACGATTTGTGATCTGAATACCCTATATTCCAACTACTGTAATCGTAGCTAACCAAAAACTTTCGGCACTTTCCGAAATACGTATAAATTAATTCATTTGACAGCGAAGGTACGATAATCATCCGGCCCGTTTCAACGCGAGCGATAACAATAAAATCTTTTCTTTTTCATAATTTCACAACGAAGAAGCGATTTACGTATATTGGTAGGAGCGGCGCGTCGTTAACCCCGCATTAAAATAAAATCGTTCTCTCTCAACGCCGAGATACATCACAATTGAATTGAGCTAAATTGTATTTCTTAGCTTCTTATCGTGAACGTTTAACATTAAGATCTGGAATAAAACGTGTATATTGTACATTATCTGTTCACTTTAGTCTCTCGACTGCTTTCCTCCACTCAGTACATTACATAATTGAAATGAAGTATCTTTGCGCGGCAGTATTTTTGTGTAAAAACCTCTGGTGGCGCGTTCCAGCACAATTCACGCGCTAAGTCTATCGTAAATAAGGCGGATACACAATAGTTTTAAACTAAAGGATTATTCTTAGACTTATTACGCACATGTGGGACTCGCGAAAGATTTATTTTTGAAGACAGAATGACTATTTTATTTCATAGAAGGAAAGTAACAACCTTATTATCTGTGTGCATTCTAGCGTTAAACCACTCGGCTGGTGACCTTTACAAGACGAGGACTTAGATTATTATGCTAATGAAAGGTTTATACTGTTTTTGTTTTAGTAGATAAATAGAACAGTCATATATTATACCATACCGCTTTTTGAATATTTTCAGTTACTTGTAGTAACTGAAAATATTCAAAAAGCGGAGTACAAAACACAACCAAAAAACTCTAAACAAGTCAAATAAATAAAAAAATAAGACACTTTTCAAGCAGTGTGATGCAGTTACTGGCATTTATTTTAGTTCAATCATAGATTTGATGTTACCGACGTCGTCAAACTACCTTGAAAATGATTTATATCCTTATGGCTCTTCTTCTGCGTCGATCTTGTTAAAAATTGCATTACTACGCGTCCATGTTAGCCATACACGCTACGGCCAGCCTGTACCGGAGAAGTTTAGGTACATGTCGGGCTGTATAGTGAAACAGCCCTATGCATACGCTTTGGTCTATCTGCGCAAGTACACCCCTCGACAGATTGTAGCGTGTATGGCCACCATCACTGTGAAACCGTGGTATTTTGTGGTTCACTAGAAAATATATATAGGATGGTAACTTTAAATTGCGTTTTTAATAAGTAAAAACATCCAGATATTTCTCTTTAATTATATTATAAAGGTTTTGTGATTTTATGTGGTAAATAAATAACATCTGCCAAATTTACACCTTTCTGCTGCCTCAAAATACGATACTATATTATAAAATGTTTACAATATTTTTTAGGTATTCTGTTAACATAATAATAAATATTCTGCTTTTAGTATTTGAAACACGCCACATCACGTCTCTTTAGATAACACCACAGAAAAAAAAACAGAGAAATCTGTTGAATTTGAAGGTCCACGCTTTCGATAAATTTCCTAGAAAAAGTTCATCTGAAACTTCCACTTGTGTATCATGATTATTCATGATGCAGGGCTTGCAGCGCTGTCTTGTTAGAACCAGTGATTTCCTTAGCTTTATACATTAATTAAATGAAGTAAAAAAAAAAATGAATTCTTAAAACGGTAGTGATCACCACCCACAGTAATAGCAGCACCTGCCATGTGGGCTCTTTAAAGAAGAATAATTAAATAACTCCACCTTTTTAGTCAGTCGAAGCCCAATTTCATAAGTGTATGTATGTATGTTTATATGTATGTATGACTTTCCACGCATATCTCAAAAACTATGTTGGATTCAAAAAAATTTTTTTTAGTCGTACTAGGTATAGTTTATTAAAAGCAACTGGAATATAACAAAACGAAGAAATAAAAAGTAATAAAAAGAATTAACCGTTTTCAAAACTGTAATTTATTTAATCAATAGCTTAAAAGGGAGAAATAATAGTTATATCTTTAAAAAAATCTAAAATATAATAATATAATAATAATATACGACTACCCAGACAACGTTTATTATTAATATTAGGCTAGCATTGACCTCAAAAAAATAGTTGGCATGTTTACTTTTATTCCTACCACTTTCATTATTCATTAAGTAAATTTCAGTCCTTTTAGTTGGTAAAATTTATTAAATTACTTTGTTTAGCATATCTCATTTCGTTCACTGAAATCGGACACGTTACACAGTTAAAAAAATAATAGTCGTTTTATAATCTGCTCAGAAACTTTCGAATTAAATAACTGTAATAAATACTGTACCTAGTCCTGGTCTTCAAAACTATCCAAAACAAAATCGAAACTCTTTCACTAAAATAGGTACATCAAAAAACTGTAAAATTTTGCCATAAATTGAAATGCTAAATGAATGATTTGGCCATCCTATATATGAAACTATACGTGTAGGTACATATACCGCCTTAGTGCGACGTGTATAGTCTTACACGTGTTTTTTTATTGAAAATAAACCCAAGTCTATATTGCTAACAAGAATGTTTACTATATAAACGAAAATGAGTTTGTTTCTTGAAAAGACGATATTTGCAAAAAAAAATGGAACAGATTTTGTATCAAATAATATGATAGACAAATTGATAGAAAAAGCTTGTAATAACTGGTGGTGAAATAAGCCATAAGTCTTTAGAACTATGACGTTTTTTTTTAGCAAATCAGAAAGGTAAACCCAAGTTAAATCCAAGAAAAGAACATAAAGTTTATCTCATCCCGAGAGAATCAAAACTTTCTCGGCGCTGCCAGTTGCTTAAAGTTTGTGGGAGCAATAACTTATAGGCAAAGATCGAAATCAAGATTCCAATCAAATTAATAGTATCAGCAAACAAATATGTGCAAATAAACGTAGACTTATGTACAGTAGACATTAATGAAGAACTAGCTGTTGCTCGCGGTTTCACTCATCATCATCTGCCTAGCCTTTTCCCAATTATATTGGGGTCGGCTTCAAGTCAAACCGGATTCAGCTGAATACCAGTATTTTACGTGGAGCGGCTGCCTACCAGACCTCCACAACCCATTAACAGGGTAACACGGTACTCCTTGGTAAGACTGGTGTCAGATTTTCTGGCTTCTGACTATCCATAACGGCTGCCAAAGATCTACAAATAACAGCCGGGACCTACGGCTTAACGTGCTTTCCGAGGCACGGAAGAGTCTCGGTATGTGGAGATGGTCACCCATCTACAGACCAACCTCGGCAAGCGTTGCTTAACCTTGAAGATCGACCGTGCGGCTGTTATTGTTTAGCCACGAGCTCCTCGAACTTCACTCGAATCCACATTAAAGTACTTTGAATACCTATATAAAAATAATTCCATATTTCAAACCACATTATTGTCTTCTTGTATGATAAGTTTAGTCAAAATCTATTCAGCCGTTTAAGCATGATTGAGGGACATACATACAAACTCACAAACATCTTTTCACATTTCTAATATTTAGTAGGATTTCGAGTCAGCAGCCCGACCAGACGGCAATCGTCTTGATGGCCTGAAGGTCGTAAGCTGAACCGTTAAGTTTAGTGGCAGTCGCGTTTTTTGTTATAATACATATGAAACTGAAGCACCCGTGCATTAGGAGTTTTTGTAGGAAATGATTACTCAGAGACTTTTATATGACTGTAAGAAATGTTTCGGTTTGAGTGATGATTATATCATGTGTAGATTATTGGACGTTTCATATTATTTAGTTAAATGTCATCGTAGTAGATCTTTTCAGTTTTTCGTTGTTTTTCTAGTAAGTAAGATTAAACATACAATAAACTTCGTAAACTAAATAATTATATTGGTCGCTGTGAAATACTTATCTGTACCAGTATTGTTTGTCTAAAAACAAAAAGATTTTAAATGCAAAAAACATGCCAGACGTAAATTTTCGAAGCAGAACTGCAAAGCCTTGATAAATAATAATGACTTCCCCACTCAAAATAATTTATTATAGGTAATTATGAAAAATTAATTACTTAAGAGACGTCCTGTGTTGGACGTGTGGGACTCACGTATCCACAACGATTACTCAGACACCAAGCGAATTCATACGAGCGCATCATACATCCGGCCGCCGTCGCAGCGCGCGGCGCACTAAGCAAGCTTAGCCAGGCAGGCGCGACCGCGCGGCGCGTCGCGGTACGTCACCACCGTGGCGCACGCCCTGTACGACACCACGCGCTGCACGAGTGCGGCACCTCTGGCGGTTTGCGCCCGCGCTGGCGGACCGGTGACCGGTGAAAACCACAACATGCCGGCGTCGAGTATCAGCGTGCACTGACTGTTGGAAGCCGAACCGCCCGTATTTACGTGTGGCGCCGCAGCCGCGCGATCATCCTACGTCACTCGTCGTCGACCGCTACCAAGTTGGGATCGCGCGGATTGGACAAAGGCTACTCAGCACCGCCACTCCTTGCCTGATGCCCTACGGCAATATTATAAAGTTGTTGTGACAATAAATAGAATTCCAACTGATCCTTCGTTTCATTTCACAAATAACCGTCCAACTCCCACAGACGTTTCTAGAAGGGTTGGAGCACTTCATAATTAATATTATATAATTTAAACTTCTTCCGTTTATAGGTCACAAGGACGGCGATTGCAAACGAAAGATCAAATAAATCATATTTTTATAGCAAACGGTTGCAGAAGTTAATAGTGGTCATATTTTCTATAGAAAATGTTGCAGTAACTTGGATTTATTGCCGCTCTATAATTTTATTTTTTGAGATTCTTTCGTCTAAATCTAGTAAATCTTGTGAACTATCTTTGTATAAAGAAAATGAACCACAATAAAACACTGAGTATAAAATATTTCTGTGAGACAAAGGAGAGATAGGGTTTCAGAACAGAACTGAAGAACAGAACAGAAGAATTGTTTTGCTCGAAAAGTTTTGCTTTAATTTTTTGCGTTAACAATACAAGTTTTTTGTCCTGCAAAAGCTTGTGAAGTTTTTGCTCTGCCGTAAAGGTCCGACTACACAAGCATTCCTCGCCATTTGCGTCACAAACTGCTCTAATTACACCCAAGCAGCTTCAAACTACAAACATGTACTCACTTGCCTAGTTTCTTATTCACTCTCCTTCAACCTACAAATGTAACATTTTGTCTCTCAGTCGTAACAACATAGACGAGTCAGATGCGCATCGTTTACTTCAGAATTTCATATAAAGAATATTTAGTCACGCAGGGCAGAGCCCCGTCGTGTCACGCAACGCAGCGCTAATATGATGGGACCTTTAGCTCAGAACGAGAGACACATAATTAAAATGTTAATTCACACAAACACATTTCAGTCGTAATGAATCCCACGAGGTTACACAGACTGAACACGTCTCATTAATACACACAAAACATGTAAAAACAATATTTCAGCTAATTAATTTTCTTCTAATATGCTTAATTACGTTAATTTGATTTAATCATATTATCTCACCAATATGGAGGGTTCCCGCTGTACGTATAATTACTCGAGACATAAATGGAATCGCGGGACATTCCTGTGACGGCTTTGAATTAATATAAATAAATGGTTTTGTGAAGAAAATAGGTTATGATTATTCATTCCGGAAAGATCGTGTCTCTTGTTTCTGAAGATTTGGTTGTATCAAGAAGCATTTGTTTTTACTGTTGAAGATTTCTAGAAAGATAAATATTCTGCTTTGAAGATATTCTTCGAAAAATGTCTTTCAAAAGTATGTTGATTCATTATGGTTCAGAAATAACAATAATGTTAACATAATTAAAATTATAGGTAAGTTTTATTCTGTGCTTTGACTTGAGTGATATATGGTCTACATGTGTAGTGGCATCAATGCCGCCACAAGAAAAACAAAGAAACGAAATAGGTACGGCAACAAAAAGAACCGCAGCGCCATCTATGACGAACTAACAACGAAATCCTGAATCGCGCAAGAAAAGTTCTCCGTGCGATTTGAACACATACAACAGTCCGAATAACAACTATCGGGCAGTTGCCCACCAGACACAATAACCGTCTGGTTCGGAGGAACCTCCCATTTTCAGTGGAGGTGTGCGGGACTTTACTCTCTGTACCGCATACCCTCTATATATGATCCGTTAAAATGTCGATCGCCTGTCTGAGTAGAAATCTGAGGTAACACGATAATAAAATAAAAAAGGAGTGAATAACCCGCCTTTCAAATAGAAAGAGGAATGAAGACATACGTTTCTATTCAAAATTAAAATAAGATTCAGAAACCTGGATACAAAATTTCAATAACATAGTTACAAAATAAAGATATCCTCGCAAATACTAGAAGTGGTAACAAGTTGTTCACTAGTCAACAGCATTTTCACTAAATAAATAATTCATAGTACGACACCCTTCGGACCTTCTTGTACTGTTTAATAACGAGTTGAGAATAATTAGTTTTAGTTTTGCACCTAGCTGCTACAATTACCTACTGGAATTATGTTAGCAATAATTATAAATGACATTGTAATAAAGCTGCAGACACTGTGTGGAACTAGCTTAAATAAAATTGGGAGGCTTTTGTACACAGTTATAATCGTGAAAATTGAGAAGGTTTGTAACGAATGTATATTTTCAAAAAAACCTTTCGCAGAAAACGTCTAAAAGTTTCCTAATATCTGGCATTTATTTTATTTCAATCACAGATTTATCACTACCACCAACTGCATCAGACTGCTCATTTGTTAAAGTTTATCCAGGCGACTAATCTGCTAAATAAATTTACAAGCTACAGGGCGTGTCAAGGAAATAGACATTAATACACATGCTTTCGAAAATCATTACCCTTTTTCAGAGGCAGCAGGGTAAAGACTTTGAAACTGGACCTATTTGGCGCAGTCGTGGGGACACACAATATAATTGTTTTAAAATTAAGTTTCCTTTTATTTGTACATATGTTGTGTGTATCTGTGTGTGCCAAATAAGCTACTTTTCTTTCTTTCTTTGTCGTTTTATGACGTACAAGTGACATTGAACCTCAAGTAATAGCCCATAATATATTCTCTCACTGCCTGCTGTGTATAGTTGTACGGTTGTATGACATGTGTTCAGTAGGTGGCCTAATTGCATAACGCTATCTCTGGCAATAGTGGCCCAAGGTATTAACTAAGCATTTCACGGTAGTAACACCATATGCGCTTATCACTAACTGTCACCCTGTTGTCACCTATGATCTTGATAACCGTAGTTTCTAAGGGAGTATTCCCCTTTGACCGCTCAATGTAGCAATCTATGTAAGATAATTCATGTTGAACAATTGACAGTCACGGCTTGATATGCTGATGATGTCACCATTATATTTCTATATACCCACTCTCAGAATAAATTGAATATTATAAAGATACAATATAATAAAAGTCTTTAATTATAATCAAGCCTCTTCAAACGTGCGAAACCATGTAATAGTAATATTATGAAGAAGTGGTTAACGCTTTTTCTAAGCAAATGGAATTTATTTTTTGGACTTAATTAAGTTTTTAAGTAGTTTCTACGTTTATTAATTAATTTTTAATCATAATTACTTGTAGTCAATATTTTTTTTTGATAAAATGCCCTTGCTATCAATATAATGTTTTGATGATGAGTATGGTCTGTTTTTTGTATTAACTGTCTGTTTCGGAATTATTTTGTCATAGGATCAAAAAACCAGTACCTAATTATAATGTTTAGTAGTGATACGATGTGTTATTGTTTATTTAAACTATTCTCAAATTAACATGGAGGTTTACATCGAAATAACCGAAATAACAATGTTAAAAGATTAAAAGTAAAGAACTTTTATTTGTTTTATTCTCTAGCAATGTTTCCTACCCGTTGGATTTGTCGCCAGGGCCGCGACAGCACAGTGTAATGAATCCTCCTTGATCTGTCGCGTTTAGGAGCTCATTAGTCTTTGAACAAAAAGGTTTTTCACAACTTCCTTCCTAAAAAAGGATTTCAAAGACATTCCGTCGTTTTGTTCGTGAAAGACACGGCAATGAGGGGACGTTTTCTTCCCAATACCGAATGAAATTGATAACAAGGTTCTGCGCCCATTGTGTGAGTTTGTATCAAAATTGCATTTTTGTTGTATTGTATCGTTCCCTATGTATTGCTACCCTTTGTAATATTGCAGTTTCCGAGGATGCATGTATTGTTACGGTTTCGAAATACTCAGAAGTATCTCTTTCTGTTCGGCAGATAATAAAGCGATGACAGTGCAGGTACCAACATAACTGAAACGATCTTATTCCAATCTGAAATGTAATAAATATAGACTTTATTTGTATTGTGCACTAGTAAAAGAAAACTTCATGTGCTTTTAGGTTAGTAACATACTAACTGAAGAGGAAGAGACGAAACGCATCTTTGTTACTCGTGACGGATCGTGTTTGTTCTCTTACAGATGCTTGGACCTTTACAAAGATGAGTAGGTACATAACCAGCTAAAAACACCTGCAAAATCCAATTATAAAAAGCAATATAACTTAAAAACAAACCTGAACGCCTCCGACTAAAATACATCAAAGTTTGAACCAGAGACGGCTATCTGAAATACGAACCTCGAAACATCACTTGCAGGATTTTGAGGAATTATTAAATTTCCCGGAGCGTGTAAGTCGCAAGCGGGCCGGAACAAAAAGCGATAGAACCGGACCGGTAAAATATTGTGATCAAAGTCTGAGCACGCCGCAAGAACAAACAGAAAGGTCTCCGGCCCGGCTGCGGCCATATTCTAGGTCACTGAAAGCGATAGCCCCCAGGCTTACCTCGCGAAAATTCACACCAACAGGGAAACAAAAAAAACTTGCTGTATGAGCCGAAATTGAATTGAAGTCGCAAATAAAGCTCAGATTCGATCCAAATAAGAGAAAACTGACAGTGAAGTCGTACATCCAGATGATTGTTAGAAATCATAAAGTCGAAGAAGACTTAAAAAAATTGGTTCTGTTTGTAGTCAAAGAAGAGTCGTGTAACTATTTTTGGTTTACAACAAAATATATTCTGTAATAAAATAACAAATAGAATTCAATCAAGCAAGTCAAGCATTAATTTGCAAAGTTAAATCTCCCAGACATTCTTATGTACTTATTAGCCCTAGAAAATATCCCTTAGGTAAAAAAATAACATGATTGTTGTTTTTTTACCTTCATTCCTTGACATAACTTATTGTATAGCAATTTCGCCTATAATATCGCCTATAATGCTCCCGACTATTTTCTCCGGTCAATTGATATCGGAGTATCAAGGAAATTAACCATTACGAAACATAATAGTTTTATGGCTCCGAAGGATATTGGTTCTTGGAGGGTGAAGGGAATGAATAAGTAAGAAAATCATTTCTATTTTATAAAATCGGAACAAAATATGACGCTTTTATTTCTTTTTGCGAGTAATTTGGCCATACAGTTGAAAATCCAAACTTAAAAACATTATTTGTTCTGAAATCCAACCCAAAACTGTGCTTAGAGGGTGCTGCGCTACAGCAGCCAGGTCTCTAAAACCCCTCCTAATTTTAAACAAAAAACCACGAGAACGGATTAATTAATACAAACATAAACTAATTAAGATAATTAAATGTTAATGCGATGTTTTAATACAAGCTATTAGTAAACAGTGGCCGTGCTCGGTGCTGTGGCAGCGAGAAAATGTATCTTTATGCCGTGCACTCAGTGGAAAGCATAAAGTGGTCTTAAGTCTGCCATCTTCTGTTTCAAGCGCTTCACTGGCTTACTGTATCGTGCTCTGGCTTAAAGGCGAGAGAATACACTGTGCAAATACAACGTAAAATATGATTTGGAAGTTTGTCGCGTCGCTCGGGATATAATGGTTTATGGTGGAAGCGAGGCACACGGCGAGCGAGGTAAGTGCCTGATTTGCGATCAAGACGCGGAGCAGATTATCGACTGGAGCTTGTTTGAGTTTCGTCTGTATTGTTCAAGTACCATCCACGATAAGCCTCGATGGTGCGCCGATTATACCACTTTGGATTACTCACCGGCTACAAATTCTTTCCCAAAGCCAATCTTGTTAAGCCCTTATCAACTTAATCGGTACTTAAAGATTCCTGACTTTCGGAATTCCTAATTCCGGAACGAGTACTCAGAGTTCGATGGAGCTTAATATTTTAGGTAAGATGACCAAGTAATCAATCATAATACCTTCTGCTATATTTGCCGAAGTAATTCCGCCCATTCAGGTCAGCTGTAATAATAGTTGAGGAAAAAGTAGAGAAGAAACTACGTTAAGTAGAGGAAAAATAATAAGTTTTCTGTAAATATAATAGAAACGCTCAAGACGGTGTTTAATTGTGTTCATTTCCAACATCGTTATCTCGAGACTCATAATTCTTAGCTTCCCTTGAGTAATTAGTGGCCAACGATAGGTACGAACAATTGAAACAAAATTCAATTTAAAATAAAACGCTGGGTTCTGCACTGAGCGTTAATTAAAATAATGCTGCCCATAAAATATTTAAGTAAGGAGTATTGGGATTTGGAACAAGTAGACTTCATTAGAGTGAATGATTCTGAATTGCATTTGGAGATAAGATTAAACATACTAAGTCTGGAGGAATACTTTCGTTAAATCACGAATGTGAATAAAGAGTTGCGTAAGAAACACACTCGTGGGTTCCATTGCCGTCAAATCTTCTATTGTTATATGTTTCGTCTGGGCGCGACTGTCGAAACGTTTTACGTCTCTGGGGAAAAATAGGGTAAAAACGCAAGCTTGGCAGATAAATAAAAGGCTAATCGAGCTCGATGACAGCCGTCTGAATATTATGAAATATTTCTTCGTCAATATTATTAGATAAGGCTAAGTATTTCTTGTCGACTCGCTTCCCTTTACGGGCCTGGCGTTATCAGTCTGGCCGATAAGCGGCAAACGAGGCTTCTCCGAGAGAAAACCGCTATCATTTTTTATAACGCAATATGCCGGTCGTAAATAGTCTGATCCCTTTACTCTAGGTTATTTGCTTTTGTCTTGGGGGCTGAAGCAAGAAGCAGCTGATGTATTTGATTGTTTATTTAGGAACAGGGGTCGCGATGGGATACGTTAAGCGATGATGTTAAATAATGATGGGTTAATAAAGATTTGCAAAGGGACCCCTGAGCACGTTTTAGGACGTAATTCTCCTACTAAACATGTCCTTTTTGTTTTTGTATTAAAGTTTAAAATGTTGTTACTTTTCTTCATGAAGGTTTACAAATACCCGAAGTGATTTTAAGTACGATACTTATCTACCTAGTACCCTAGTTTCTAAACCGGAAAACGGAGAATCACCGGGTATCAATCATGTCTGTCACGCGAGCCGCCACAGCGGTGCACGACGACGTGACAACAGCGCCACCTATCGGCGCCATTGTTCTCACAGCATTACACACGTTGCACCTTAGCTTTTATTACGCGCGTGGGTTACCCACTACTTCCACCATAGTCGTTTGTAACTGAGAATCGTGTACGTGTCTGAAAAAAAAATCCGATCATATTTGTTTTTGTCTTATACAAAAATGCTGGTTTGTTTTTCTGCGGTGTCGGAAATTTTGTAAGCTCATGAATTTTTGCGGGATTGTTCGAAAGAGTCACCGGAACTCTGGAACGCAAGGAACACGGATTGGTTTTACTCAGTAAGAGTCTGACAGTCTCTTTCACTCCGCCAAGAGCGGGATGAGTCATTTGATGATTTTCCATTCAGAAAATAATAGCATAGGGTTCCGAAAGAATAATATTTTTTTAACATGTTACTTTCAAACCATAGACTCCTTATAGGTTCTTCAGCAATCTATAGGTAAACCTGTAAACTGTTATTTGTATTTTATTCAAAATTTTAGGCATAGTAGTTTTGGAGATAATTAAGGGGGAGGGGGGGAGATGATCAATTTTCATCTATATTCTTGAGTAACTTCGGAATGGAATATTTTAAAATTGTGAAAAAGGTATTTTCTAACTCTTACACTGAACCCCTACATTTGATATGTTACACCGTGTAGCTTGAAACACTTATTTTTTAAATTTTCTAATTTGCTTTAAAAATTAACCAATTTTCAAAATTTCTTTATTTTCGTAAGGCGGACCCTTACGAAACTGCTTGGGTCACAGAAGATTACATGTGTACCCAACTGAATTGGTTCAGTATATTCGGAGAAAATCGACTATGACAGACGGACAGAAAAACAAACGAGTGATCCTATAAGGGTTCCGGTTTTCCATAAAGAGGTTCGGAAACTGAAAACATGAATTTAATTAATATATCGTTAATATATTACGATCCCAGTATCCATATGATAGCTTCACCGTAAAACGTCGCAGCAACCTGTTATATGATTAATGACAAATTATATTAATGATGTCAGCTTATTAAATTGTAAATGAAACTTAATTGAAATCTAATTTAATTAGCGAAAGTGTGAAACAAGGTAAACATTATAAAATATAGTAGGTATTCAAGATATAACAAAGTAGGAAAAAGAAGATTATAAAGACTTCCTGATTAAAGAATTTTTTTTACAAAGAGTAGGTAGGTAATAGTTAATTTGTAGATTAAACTTGAACAGTACGAAAGGAGTAAAGTCACGTAAAACAGGATTAAAAATAATTTCATTTTGGAACATTTTGTTGGCGCTAGCATTAGGTTTAACTTGTTTCCAATAAATTTTCTCATTACAACGTTTTATGAATATTGCTCAGGAATTAGTTCGTGGAAAAATAAAATTAAAGTCAAGCGTATTTTAGAATTCTCGTGTTTTTTTGCCTCACAAACCGGGTTTAAAATTTTGTTTACAAAAGTAACGTTACGAACGTAAATTCTCTAATTTTGTTGCCTTATTTTGTATCGTGAAACACTCGTAAAACCTTATTTTATACATTTTCAAACTTTCACGAAGGTGTTGTTATAAAATCTTCTCACCACATTCATTTTTGTTTGCTAACTTTAAAATATGCGTCTTTAAAATATCTTTGCGCTTCTGCCCCAAGTTTTGTCTTAAAAGCATGAAAAACCGCACTGGGTAACTTTGTTGACCAAGTTTCTTTGCAGTCGAGTCCCAAACTTGGCCTGTGAAAGAATTTTTCCGTAGCCAGCTATATTTTAAAGCTTATGTGGCGTCCCCGGCTTCATCTCGAATATCCTTCCGTTTCATCTCCATTTTACTTTGGGCTTATCTGAGGCTCTAAGGTTTTTTTCCTAGACAAATGAGGTACGCTGCGGTCCGTATGAAGTTAATTTTTTCTTTCTTGTTTATCGTCTTTGTATCGTTTTTGTCCCTCAAACCTTTTTTCTAGAATTCAGGTCATGTTTTGTGTACGGAGGATATGAATATGGCCCGTTACTCCGAGGTATAAGACTACACTTTTGTGGAATGAGGAATGAGATTGGATTTCATGTTCATGAGCCACGTAGGTAACTTTGTATCGTAATAAAATTTGGGTGTATGTAACACATGTTATTGCTTGTTCTGTGGGGCTGTCACTGGGTGACGGATCACGTGACGGGATCCGGCCCAGTTTGCTCAATCTCACGATCGTTTCGGATACACGTACGTGAGCAGGTTGTCTGTGAGTGTTTGTTATAAAATTTTCTTCATCGTTATTAACTTTGTTGTTGTTTGTGTTGATGAGAGAGTATGTCTTAATGTTTATTACAAATCTTGACAAGATTTTCGGATAAGATTCCATCAAAAGGTTTATTTTTGAGACGCGTTGGCACGTTAACGTGGATTCAATGTCGCAACATTTTCTGAAATTACATTTGTGATTGAAAAAACCAAAGGGATGAGGAAGACATATGTAATATTTCCTTTGATATCAGAGCCTTGTCTGTGGCAGGATAATTCTCTTAATAATCTGTCACTCACATCCTACTAATACCAATCCAATCATCGACAACCTAAACTCATTGTAATTTCAACGGCTCTCCCGTTCATTAGAGCTTCAAATAGAACGTACGAACTCTCCAATTAGTGGAGCCGCTTTTGAAGATAGTTGTTGAAGACATCAGGGAATTAATAAAGTTTCTAATATTGTGCCTGAGGCGTCGCCGGCAACACAAGCATCACACTGAACGTTGGTCCTGCGAGACGGAACTTGGTCTAAGCTAATATTTTAACTGCGTCAGTTGCTATGTTATTGTTTGAGGTATGCTTTTCTTTATTGGAAACTTAGGAAATTATTTTTTTGTACAGTGTGATATAAAAAATTACGGGTATATTATTTTATTTTGATGTTTTCACGCAAAAATAACACTGGTCGAATACGAGTTGATAAGTAATAAAATTACAAATTTAAATTTTTACAATACCTGTCCATTCAAGGCTAGGCAGATAAGCAAATTTAAAAAAAATAGTAGTTTTGGCCCTCAGGACAAAGACTTAACAATACTCTATGATTACTATGACATTCACGAGCATTTCTATTCACGGATGCTAAAAAGTTCTCTAATGTTAACTAGAGAACGGTCAAATATTCTCAGGACAAACATTACACTGGCTAAAGAAGTATATTTTCGACAATAGGCGCCATATTATTGTCTGTTGCTAAAGGCTATCGTAATCTATTTGGGAAGAACTTATGTCCTTTGGGAGACAAGTTTTTAGTTGTGAAGGTACTTTTATCAGTATTATGAGCTCCTGGGAAATCTACACTTATACCTCTCACGACCTTTTGATGTAACATACGCCGTCGTTATGTGTAGACGTATTTATAGTGTGTATTTCAGAGGGATATTGTGTTGCTTGTTTTTATTAGTATTTTGACCTTTTTGTGACTGTAGAGTTGTATAGGAGAATTATTTTTTATTGATTTTTACTTTTCAGTTAGATTGTATCTATGTTCTTCAAATTACTTGCTACGATTCTAAATATATGTACATATTTTAGTGTCAATACGTTTTAGTAATAGGTGGCGTTCTGTAGTTGTGCCTTTCTCACCAGATGAGAGTTTAGTATTCTATGTACCTACTTAAAAGTCAAATGTTTGGGACTAACGCTATGGTATAGCGTAAGAGCTACCGAACTATCCGACTAACCCGTTTCCCACAAAGCTAGATGATGATTTTTAATGATGTTTTATTCAATCAATTAAGAAAGTACCGTTCTGGCAGGCATCTCGCGTTTACGTCATCATTCCTTAAATTTTTGAAAATTAAAAAATTGAACATTTTTTAATCTGGTCCCACATGGCTACAATCTAAATATTTTATAATTTACATATTTTTAAGTGTTGAAAATACCTGTTTTGAGGGTTGCAAGTATGTGTCAGACAATAGCAAGTTGTCATCGGGTAGTTATTCATAACCTGCTTCACAAGGCTAAAATGTTGAAGGAATGTTCTTTTGATTGTTTAAAAAGTATATGTAAACAGCCAGAATATTTTAGCGGTTGCAGGTGTCTGCCAGTCGAGTATACAGGGTGAATTTTTCAAGTGTGCGTGGATGGCCAAATCCTAACCATGAAAAATACTGAAAGAAGTTTCGAGCCCGATTTTGATGAAACTAAAACTGCATCATTGGATCGGTATTCTTAGCCCGGAATCGAATCGGTTGATTTAAACTCCATCCGATAGTTTCACTAACAAGGATTAAATTCTGGGATCTTCTTATGGGAAATCTTCTTAATTGACCTATAAAACATCATTTAAAAAATTCTAGCTTTGTGGGAAACGAGTTAGTCGGATGGTTAGATAGCCCTCCTACTACTAGCACAATCATGTCGATCTTGGAATTCTTGACAATCGTTATTGCGGATTGTCACTATCAAGAGCCTCACAGATAGCTCTTGACTTTAATGTTATCGACGAAATAACATAAATGATACCGAACTTTATCTTATAGTTTCTCATGTATGTTTTGGTACGTTAACGCCACGGGATTGTGAAAAACACACGAAGATTGAACGGTAGCCGAAATCAGAGAGTTTACTAATTGATTGATGAGAGACACGCACTGAGACGTCATGTTCTTTATCAAAAAAAAGTAAGTTCATTTTACTCTTTTGCTTTGCAGATCTAGTTTCCAACTAAACCATAGAAAATAGAAGGAGCATTTACAGGACAAATATAGCATATTACGATCATAAATAAATAGTGTGTATCATTTACTGTTTCGTATTATTGGAGCAAGTACGCTCGTTTAATAAAGCCAATTTACGTACAATTTACGATTATAGCAGTTTCCACTACAATTTGCGTGTGTCACACGGAACACTCAGTAGCTGTTAAATAAGTCTACGAGTGGTTGAACGACCGTCGATTATCTACTTTATTGTTTAAGGGATAGAGTTGGTTTTGTAAGGTCAAGGTGAAGTCGACGGGAGGTGAAATAACGTTCGGCGCAATGGGTGGCCTTATATTGCACAGCACGCGTTGTGTTTATGGAGATTCAGACAAACGTGATGACAGAGATATTTTTGTTGTATCTTCTTAAAAACTTAGGGGCTCGTCGATAATAGCAGTCGCATGGGTCGATCTAATAAGTTTAGCAACTTATGCAAAAGTTATTTATATAGTGAGTCATTAGGTGGCCCTATTTTACGAGACAACTCCTTACTTCGGAAAGCACGTGCTTCTGACTATGAAAAGACTCAAAAAACTACAAACGACAGCCGAGAGCAAAATCATAAACGTTAAGATTTTGCTCCCGGCTGTCATTTGTATTATTTTGACAGTCTTTACATAGTCAGAAGCCTAAGGCGTTGCCTAATAGTAGCGACCATCGCACGAATACGCGATTAGGTTTGCTGTACTAATGAAGGCGACGATCGTGTATTCGCGCTTTGACCGTTTTGTATTAGAACGATGCCTAAAAGTCTGATAATAATAATATGTTACGAATGAAGGTCAAGAGGTACCCATTGTGTTACCCGGTTACTGATCCGGTTAAATTGGCAGCTGAAATGAGTGTCAGCCTAGGTAGTAATATTCGAAAAAGACTCGAATATAAAGTCGGGAAACGTAATGGAGTACTTTGAGATAACTAACGCTAACTACTTTGAAAATTAAGTGCTGCGACAAACGCGATACCGCGGTGCACGGCAAAGTGGCGTTCAGCAAGTACGTAAATAAGTTTCAAACGAATTACCATAACCTTACAGCGTTTATACCGAGACATAATTATAGGACGGTAGTGTTAGGTACCTAATGCACAAATACTCCTAGTTAAATAATAACAGTCTCACGGATCGATCTTCAAGGTTAAGCAACGCTTTCCGAGGTCAAATCGTGGATGGGTGACCGAGACAAGTCGTTGTCTCGGAAAGCACGTTAAGTCTTTTTGTTCCTCTTCGACTAAATAAAACATACACTCGTAACTCATTTTTACACCGTTCCACTAACAATTATAATAAAGAATTTACAGAAATCGATCTTTTTAACATTTCTCTCAATAGCCTGAAACTAAAGCTAAAAAGTATATATATCACCTAATTGAAACTTACCTTTAATTGATAATGGCATATGTTTCAGTGAACTCATGTTCTGATACAAAAATGAATATGTATTTCTAACGCGTCTTTCCTTATTTGGTGTTTATTGTACTTATTTTTACCATTATATCACAGTATCGGCACTATAAGGTCTATTGTAAGGAACCAATTGTCTTAAGAATTATATTGTTTGTATATGACTGTTTGATGCCAAAATAAAACAAAAAAAAAAAAAAAAAAGTCGATGGTATTGACAGTCATTTTTAAATATTTGGCAATCGCTACGGGAAGTCGGAAGCTTGAAATTCAGACACTTAGTCATGTGAAGGGACGGTGGGTGTTACCCAGTTACTGGGTTGGTTACAGAGATCAAATAAGCCGTTGATCCATGTAAAATACTAGTATTCAGTTGCATGCAGTTAGATCGCCGACTCCAAAATGTAGATGTTGATTGATCTATTGCAGGCCCATACCCACTCACTTGGTATTATAATAAACTAGTATACACCCACATAACTTTCCTAAGGAGCCATTGCTGGTGATACTGAGCCAGACACCAAGTGAGTGGGTAAGTATAGTGTTAATAGGCACCACCGATTTGGTGAAAAGGACCTTCCAACACAGTAATTTACAATACTAAGTTTCTGAATGGTGAAAATTGACAATCACAGGCGAATTAAGTTAGTAATAGGAGTAACATGATTATTACGCTCGTTTAAACGAGAAGAAGATATACGTGGGTGATAAACTGAATAAGATGTTTTATGCGGCCTACCCAAATGTCCTTACTTTGGTATTGTTCGTCGAATCGTTGAGCTCCTTAAAGTTCTAAGTTTGAGCTACACGATAGCTGACAAATGCTTTACTGTCTGGACAGGTCCACTCAAACCTGCGTGGTGCTTTCCTCAAAAGGCCACCTCAGACGTTAACCTACATTGTTTTCAAATGTTTTGACCGTTGTATAGACTTCAAAAGAGACCATGACCTCAGAGTTTGTCAGCTACAAAACACCGTCCTCATCTAGATTATTATAATTAAAAAAAAATGGTTGAAGTGTAAAAGAGTTACTTGTAACCTATTTGCAAAATAATATCATTTATCATATCCATGTACAAGTAGGTTCTACATCTTATTCAGTAAAAGCACTTTGCTTTGCTTTGCTTTGGTACTCCAAAACTTTTTATTTGATAGATATCAAATAGAAAGTTTAATACTCCAAAGTACTTTGACTTTTAAAAAGATTATATTTTAAATACGGAAGTAAAGGTTCAACCTGCTGTACCATATCCTAGGAATGACAAGCTGTTTATTTAAACGTATAAGGCGTCAACAATATTTGTGTGCTATAAATATTATATGCGTATTTACATGTACATTTACATCTGTAGGGGAGCCGTTTCTGTACATTGCAAATATTGTCGAAAAAAGAAATCGGCCAAGTGCGAGTCGGACTCTCACAAGGATTCCGTACCATAAACCGAAAAAAAAACACGTTGCTCCCATACAAGAAACGTGTTTATTTTCCTTTAATTTTCAATTTACTTATTTTAATTATTTGTTGTCTACCTATTATGGTTCTTGTGATATAGCTCACTGACAGACAGACGGGCGGACGGATGGACGGAAAGCGGAGACTTAGTAATAGGGTTCCGTTGGTTATCCTTTGGGTACGGAACCCTAAAACTAATTGGGGTTTCCACTTTTTTAAAAAGAATAATAATTTTATTTAGTTTTCAAAATATATACATATATGCAACAGATTTTTTGCCACTTGAAAACTATAAAAATGATACAGTTCATCAAAGCTCAAGAATGGGGGCTGGCACCCAAGTTTTCAACACACTGCATCGTCTTATTTTTTTTGTACGCGAAAAAGAAATTAAACATTTTTTTGGAAATGTATCTGACGGACTACTTAATTACATTTTGTTCGGGAAAGTACCCGATTGCGAGGTACTTATTCTTTTTTTTATAAATAAAGCTGACGGACGTTAACAACGTCTTGATTATATTCTTATATTAAAACTTTAATTATGGTTTGCTTGGTTCTAGTAAAACATATCATTTTTGGCAGCAAAGACCTCACATAAGTCGTTTTTATATCCCAAATAGTCATCTTCAAACAATAGCTTGACTTCTTCGCATCAACTACGCGTGATTTGCCTATACTATGTATTATGTCAAGCTCCTAAACCAATTAGCAGCATTAGCATCGCCACTGAATCGAGAGAGGTCAACTGGCAAACGTGGTCCACTCGCATCACTACACCGTCCACCGCGACTCTAACGAAACCATTTAGCAGTTCATTGAATATTTTTTACGTCATATTAAAACTGTGACGTCAAAATCGATAATGATGGTTCTTGCTGACAGAATAGGATAGAAATAATTTTATTACGCGTATGGAATTTTTCCTAGCCTTTTTTTAAGGATGGGAAATTATCAAATGACTCCTTCTACTCTGGGCGGAGCGGAAGGGAGTGTAAGACTCTTACAGCGGGTCTCAATAACGTATGTACCTTTAACCAACTGTCAAATTAGCTACCAAAAGCAGCCAAAACATCATATTTGCCTTTGTAACATGATTTTTCAGCTACTGTTGGTAGCTAATTTAGACAGTTGGTTAAAGGTAGATACGTTATTAAAACCGGCCGTTACTGAATAAAACCTATCCGTGTTCCTCCAAATGCTCTTTGCGTTCCAGGGCCGCAGTGACTCTTTCGAACAAATTCCGCAACCCTGGCAGGCTCCGGCCCTAGCGGGCCCCGTCTTCTATGCTGACATCTCTTTGAGGCGCGCGTGAAACACAATAATAACGCGCCATAGACCCGAGCCTGGTGGTGATCGGACAGCGAGCCACCCAACGCTCGCCGTCCGCAGGCCCGCGCCTACGGTGGCCGGGGATCGCCCTGCGACTCCCGACGCCCGGGGCGTCTTCTCCTATAGCGGCGATAGGGGCGAAGGCCTTGCCTTTCCCTCGCGCGGCCCGCCTTCTCCTTCGCTAGCATTACTGCTTCGCAGAAGGAGGTGACCGCTTCCCAAGCCCCCTCGCTCCGGACCATGGATTCAACTAGGGCCGGACGCGAGAAGTTGCCGCCGCCGATCGCCTCGACGAGGACACGGCGGTGCCCAGCTCAAGCAGGGCAGACCTCCACTGTATGCTCCACCGTGTCCTCCGGGCGATCCTCACAGTGCTGACACCCGGGCGTGTCCTCCCGCTTAATCCAGCATCCCGCTTAATAATACAGGTACCTCCCGAAACAGCCGTGTCCGGTAAGTACCTGCGTCAGGCGGAAGGTGAGGACGCCGTGGCGCCTTTCCAGCCACTCCTCAAAGAGGGCCCCTCTTTGAGGAGTGGCTGGAAAGGCGCCACGGCCGTAATTTCAATAACAGCCTGGAGTCTCGTTTTGTGTCCACTTGACAGCAAAAGACTCACCCCCTTTTCGCTAAATAGGACTTAAACATAAGTTTTTATATGTGGCTATACTATAGGCACATCTTCGAGCAATATAGTCGTTGCGTTTGTTAACATTCTATTGCAATATTTAATTTTATAAGTACAACAAAACTGTTTCTTTTAAATACTTAAATAATTATGTTCACTTAAAATAAAAACTAGTTTGATTCCAGTACTCCTTGTTTGGTTTTGCTTGAAAAACAGCTATAACTGCTCATATGGAAGATGCTGTATTTTTACATAAACGCGAGCAATAACCAATAAACAGTGGAGACCGGAGAGGTCAACTGGTAAACGGTGGTCAGTGGAGAGTCACATCACTGCCCCGACTAACGCCACACTTACGAAACCTTTTAGCAGTTCATTGAACTTATTTTGAAAATTATGACGACAAATAAGCGGTAATGAATTGTAGCCGAAAATAAAAGACGTGTTTTCGTAAGAAATTTTGGATATTTTTAGACCGTTTTCAAAGGTGTATTGTTGTTATTTGTGGAACAAAAGGCAATCGTACAAAACGAAAATATTGTTTGTTGAAAAATAAACCTTATTTCGGTCAGAAAATCACCTACGTAAGAAGGAAGTTATGCAGGAGTACTATTCTGTAAACCTCTCACTGTTTAAGCTTAGGTGAAGTGAACATGATGTGAGCTGTCAATCCATACAAACAAGTTGGAATGGAGTTCACTTCATGCTCACTCCACCTAAGTTTACACTGACATGTTGACAGAATAGTACGGCTGTAAAAGCTCGACCGTGAAAACTTTGGTTAAGTGAAAATAATAAATCCCTTGTATGCTCACTTCCCTAAGTTAATGTTTTTCACAGTCAGATTTTTACTGAATTTACCAGCTGTTTACAGATATAACTACGTCATCGTGTTTAAACCAACCGATATTGAGAGTCCACGTCATAGCACAAGCCTCAACAAACATAGAATAAAGTTCAAAGTCATTCTTCTGACGATTCAGTTCTACACAGTACAATACGAGCTAACTTACACTTGCATTCACACATTGCTATTTAAAACTTATTGGAGCGTAACAGAGTATAAACGAATTAAAATAGGCGCCGTTATTTCATCGCGGGATGGGACACGTGCAACTTGGCTGACTTGAAGGCTCCACACAAGTTACTCGTCTTCGGGCTGAGGCGACGCTGGCTGCATAACTAAGCGCTCCACTAAACTTATGCCACGAAGGCCTTGTCTAAAGTGAAGGTGCGGTGACTGCGGTGGAAGTGGACGCGGAAGCGGGCGCGATTTGGTGGCCATAGTGCATCGTGAAGAATTTATAGCATAATAATATAGCGGGTGGATCTTCAAGGTTAAGCAACGCTTGCTGCGGTTAGTCCGTGGATGGGTGACCGTCTTAATATACCTAAACCCTCCGTGCTTGGGAAAACACGTTTAGCATCTTTCATAGGCTTGTTAGAAGCGTAGAAATCTAACACCAGTTTTGCGGAGGGCTATTACCTATTGGATTGTGGAGGACAGGTATAGCAGGCGCTCCATGTGAAATACTGGTACTTAGCAGCATCCGTTTAGACTGGAAGCCGACCCCAAAGTAATTGGGAAAAAGGTTAGGTAGGCTGACTAAGTTCATCGCGAGTAGCGAAGGCTACACGTGTTTTCTCAAAGGGTAAAACAAAAGACGATCGCGAAGTTACGAGGTCGCTCAGTCACATCACACTAGACGCACGCCATATTCGCTAAAGTAAGGACGCACTCGGCGGTTTTATAATGTTTGAAACATCGGGCCCGCCTATGCACCGCGCAAGCCACCCTGTCGGGGACCTTTAAAACTTAGCTTCTTGCATCATATGTCGCGCGCTTTCATTTGTACCATTAGCTGACTGTGCTATGTCGCGGTTGCCACGAAATGCCGTAAATTTTAGCTGCGAATGGTCCATTGTGCCTTTGTTATTCTCTGGTTTTGGACTGCTTCTGCGGGTTTTTGTTGTCTATTCAGATAATACGCTACTTAATTTAAGACTTAGTTGATAAAAACGAATCATCTAGCTGGGATGATAGATTCACTAGTGTAATTCCTTCCTTTAGCTTTCACGATTGATCCCGAAAATGTTAATTAATATTTAATAAAAACTGTGTGTCACTGTCAATAGGTATATCACGTGGTCAGTCGTAATATTATCAATAAAACAAAACACTTACAAACACGTGGCAAGACGTTTTAAGTTCCAAAAATCACGGCCAGTAATTGAGAATTCCCATTAAAACTTCTACGTATTTCACGCTTCATTCAAAAATATATTTCCCTCCACTCATTTAGTGTCATTAAAAGTTAAAAACTTTACAATACAAATAAGAGTAACGAAGTCTTCGTAAAAAGATAAGTCAATAATTGGGAGGCACCTGAGTTCCAACCGAGAGGCATTTTATTCCTTCAAGTGTTGACATCCGAGTCGAAATTGCTCTCAAGAAAGTCTGTGTCCACATCCTGTGGAAACCAGATAGAAAATGAAATACGGTGTATGGAACGGGGCGACTGACAATGAGATGTTTACTTTATCATTAGGGGAATATTACATAAATGCTGTGCGCTTTTCTCGGTGCCTTGTAGTTTTTATCAAAGTTTATTTTATATAATTAACGTAACAGCTCATCAGAGGAGTTTGAGGCTAAAAAAAACAGCCGAACATCATTTGAACTCGTTACGTATAGTCAGAAGCCAGAAAATCTGACACCGGACTTGCCAAGGGGTCGGGACCCCTCTTACTCAATTATTGGATTGTGAAGGTCTGATAGGCAGTCACTCCGAGGTAATTAATGAGACTCAGTTCTATCTGGTTAAACTGGACGCTGAGCTGATTGATTGAGTGCATCACGAGTTCCGGCAGCGGGCAGTGGAGGCTAGACGTGTTTCGTCAGGGTAAACAATAGTCGATCGCTCGTAAGTTCGCTCATCATCAAAAATGTAACAGTTTTACCACATAATACATAAACCTACGTTTTACAAAAGTCTGGCTCGTGCAAGCTGACCGCTTACAGTATCTCTCTAAAATTTATTTATTTGTTTCGCTGAAAAGGGACGAAATACGTGCCCCTGAAAAGACTTCCTAGCTTTTTACTGAATTAATTTATTGGCTCAACTTTTGTATTTTCTCTTTCCTTATTTATAACTCCCTTTGAGGAAATATTGAGTGGCGACTATTAAGTGGTCAACAGTTCTATCGTTGAAATTTTCAAATGGTTTCACGAAGTATAAAATTTTATTTTACTGTCCCTTCCAATTACGAGCTACAAAGTTTATGTTTTACCTGGGGTATAATAAAAACCCTTATCATCACAGATTCCTGGATTTTCAATTAAACTTTAGGTAATCACCATTTGTTTAGTACAACGGGCGAACAACTTCGGCGAGTAAAATTGCCAAGTTTCGTCAATCTAATCAAAGCCTTTTTGATAACCTTTATAATTTCATGCTTGAACTTTGTTTCAGTACGAAATATCATTTATTAGTTTAAATATGAATAAATTACACCTACATAAATTCATGGGTAGGATAGTTTTGTTGTTAACTTTTCTGTTTGGGGTCAGAACTTGCCTGTGGGCATGATCTTTGTTTTATTTGATCTTCAAAATCCCTGAAAGTTCTCCACCTGTAATAGTTACTTAGCTGAAAACCATTTACTTTTAAAGAAATAAGGAAGGCCTTCATCGTTGTAGAATCAACAAAAAAAAGATACAACCAGTTCATATCCGCTGTTCGGCTCTGGGATATTGCTTATATCGGACGTCGAGACCCTTACCGATCGTTTTGACCTAACGTTGTGAAACAAACCTTCGGCCAAGCTCAATTTATTGCCTCAGCGTAATAAATTGAGTGATGTTATAAATATCGCTTTATTGGAGACCTATCAATTTGGAACTAATCACGTTTCGACCGATTTTCGGTTGACTTCACATCGAACTACTGGCTTACTGATATTAGTTTGTTCGTGTGTTATTAGTCTTTAATTATAGTCAGTACTTAAATTCGTTATTGTTTTTCTTGATACTTAACATAACATAATTACGCCTGTGTAAAGGGTTAAGCAGAGGTGTACCTATGAATGTTTCTGCTGGCTTCAGTGGGTCGGAGCTGTACGACGTATTTGACGTGACTGCTTGGGGTCGACCAGGAGAGGTTCTTCATGGCTCTTCATGTGACTGGCCAAAGGTGCAGAGTGCTTGCCAAGGACGCTGATGAGTTTGAGGATGATGAGAGGCTGAGGATGCTAATCAGGAATGCGCGTCAGCTGCATGCTGATGGTTAGGATACCCGTAGAAGCCGTGGATACTGGCTGGCTGTGTGACTCGCTGCTCGAGAGCTTGAGGTCAGGATGAGGAGTGATGATGACGTCATGATGAGATGGCTGCACTGCGCTTCTTAGTTTTTTTCATGTGGCGGCATTAATGCCGCTACAAACCCAATAATACTTTGATTTGCTTTGTTATTCTTGATATGGGCAGTTTTTAGGGAAATAAGAACAATTTCAGAACACGTACATTTCATAATGGGTAAACAGTGTTCGTTGTATCCGAGCTCTCTATATGTTTAGGTATCTAAAGTAAAATGAGTTGATCCCCTTCTGAGACAAAAACCTCGACGCAATTTTCTCTAACGTACTGAAAACTCTGTTCTTTACTTAGGTATGTTTCGGAACTCAACTTCGTAACATTTGTATCTAACTTTTTGAGGATCAACAGATCTTTTTGAGGAAACTTCGGAAAATTCACACCCTCTATGTACTTATAAAAACTTTTTGTCAACACGGTTTATGAGAGTTCAAGGAAGATGAGACTAGATAGAAGCTTCATAAAATACAATAAAGTAACGATAAGTTTTTTATGTGTTAGTATAGAAAAAAATGTGATATAAAAGTTTTACTGTTTGATCGCCTCATTGCTCCTTAGTCGAGCAAAATTTCCCATCACAGACATATTTTCTGCAACAACGATAACACAATATTATACAATAACTTAGATCTAAGTTTTCATGTGGTAACACGCAAGTGACCGTAAACGGGTTATTGATGTTTTGCGACTGGATTTAAGTACTTCATATGAGAGATATGGGTTCACTACCCCTGTCGGGCGTCGAAATGAAATTCTGGATCCTAGACACAAAATATGAGTGAGCACAATGTACGAATCTTGACCATAAGGAGAAAAATAACACGAAGTTTCGGCGCGATTGCATGATATAACGTTCATATAAATCCAGATGTATGTAAGACTCGGCTATGTGGTGGAAAACCCAAGGATATTTTCGTTAGGGTCGTCCCGGATATCTCATTTGTCAGGAAAACCTCAAGAGCAAGATAAAATGGACGGATTTCGAGCTGGTGAATGTAGGAGTTGGGTGTATTATAATTCACGCCCAGTTTTACAATGATACCGGCTGCGGTTAGCGTTAGGGACCAATTTGTCTTTGGGGGGAACATCAGATGAATGGATAAATCAAAACGTGCTGACAGTCGGCATCTTATTGATGGTTTGATGGAGGAAAAGGTTTTCTAATTTTAGCAACTGACCTTTTCGATTGAGATTTTGTTCATATCAGTTATGTTACGGTGACACTTCAAAAAATGATGATGTGTTGAATGTACCTTACCGCCCACGAGCCTACAATAAAGATAACAATCCTCAGACCTGACGCGTGTTGGCTGCAGCCCAACCCATCTCATAAAATCTCTGACGACACCCACGGGAAGAGTCGCCCACACAGCTGGATCAGTTTCAACGAAAATACTGACATAATCGAAACTTCACGCCGCTGTAATTACGTGCAAATAAAGTTAAAAAAACTTTATACGTTCAAAAGTATCGGAAAGCTTTCCCGTTATTACTAGGTACACTGAAACGGGACTGGCCATACTTTTACTTTTTAATTGTAATCGTATCGTGCACCCGTTTTATATGAGACTGTAAAGTTGTAAAATAAAAGTTTTTCCTCCAAAATATAATAACTTTGTTTTTTTAATGTTCTGCGCAATCAAAATTTAACGCCACTGTGGGTACGTGACGGAATACGGCTTTGGACTTTCGTGCAAACAGTCCATCTAATTTCAACTTTATTGTTATAGGAGCAGAGTGAGTTTTCCATGTTGTAAAAGTTGTTCAAGGTTATGTTACGTCCAGAAGTTTGGTCATTTAAATCTTATGGCTTAAGGTCTAAATGATCACACAAAGCCGTCGAGTTCTTTTAAGTATTTTTAATAAAAAGTTGGGTTACTTTAGCATACGATTAATACAATTTACTTTTTTTTTTTTTTTTTTTTAATTTATTTTACGGATAGTTCTGTTGAGGTTCCCGTTGAATAAATAATTTAGTGTTCCCATAAACTGGCGCTCTGTGTATTAAATAAATATAAACTGACTTTAAACCATTTAAGTTTTAGAACAACTTCTAGTTTAGCGGCTTTAAAGACTATATGTACTCTTAACTGTGTTAACAGTATGAATAACATCTTTATGGAAAGGAAAACAAATTCTTAGGTCATTCAAGTTTGCATGTACAACGATTCCTCTTTCCTCATTTCGATTCGATCACGCCTGATGGAAAGCGATGAATGAGGTCTGTGATGGAGCGAGCGTGCCCAGAAGATGCCTGTTCACTTTGGCTTTCAAGGCAGACGGGTTATATGTGGAAGGGAACACAGAAGCTGGCAGAGAGTTCCACACTTTGGCTGTGCGCTGTTTTACCGCCGAAACGTATTACTGCAAGTATCTTTTGCGGAAATGTCTCATGCGCAAGTGTCCGGTACACTTTGCACGAAAGGCTTTCAAACAATTTTACCTCTGTAGAAATTAAATATGTGCATTCACTGACAAAAACATAGATAACATTATAAATATGAGTACAATAGATCTGTTTGTTTTTATAGATTTTGGTTTAGATTTTTGTTTCGAGTAGACTTGTGAAAGGAAAAAAAAATGTACACAAATGTATGTTAGAAGAAGTAGGTAGGTATAGTATATATATATATATGTTATTAATAGCTAATTGGTACTATTGACTTATAGGAATCTACACAGAGTACATACGTACCTACTCTAAATGGAAAATATTTCGACCAGAGTGATTCAAATTACCACTAGAATTTACGAAATTCTTAAATCTCATTTGAAGACTATCTACCAACTCCAGATAAAGAAAATGTCTCATTTTCCTCTTACTTATAAAATTTGTATGATATCGCGAACCTTGGGTAATGAAGTGTTCTCGGCTGGACAATTCAAAAGAAATAAATTATCAATTTAACTGAATATGGGCCTTTTCTTCGTCATAAATTATATCTTTATCCTAGATATTAATTCAACAAGCCGTTATATAAAGCCAATTACGTACATTCAGCATTTGCACCACGGCTCCCACATAAAAAGGAGGCTTTTGTTAATGAGGGTACAAAAAGTTCCCTTTCTGAATTATTTGTCTGAATTTGCATTTTAATTGGAAAGAAAGCGTTACTGTTTTTGTAAAAAACAATCATTGTGTATGTCGTTACATTAATATACTCTTTTGAAAAATTTTTACTGATTACCAGAGATCGGATTAAGTAGCGTATATTCACCTAATGTTCGTGGAAGTAAGTAACATAGAGTTGATAATACCTCCTGTAAAATCCCGGAACATTAGGTAAATATACTCTGCCTATTCCGATCTCTGCTGATTACACTAAAATATTTTCATGTTTTTATTAAGTAATTTGGTTTCATTATTGTTCCTTATTCCAAGTGTCTATTTAAATTTTCATGAAGAGTGTTAAGTTTAGAGAGGCAAGAAAGTAAGATCATACATTTTTAGAAAAAATCACGTACCGTGTATGTTTTTATAGGAAATCTATAGGCGTTTAACACAAAATCTGAACCCACTCACTGGTCAGTTATATCACAACTGAGGGCCTAGCACGAATGTTTTTACGTACCTATAGTTACTTAAAAGTATAGTTAACGTAAGTGAATTTTGAATATAAAAATCTACAAGCCCATTGTATTTTGGTCAAAATTTTATGCGATATAAATAATTTGTATCATACTAAAATATGAATATATGTAGTTTCTAATTCAAATAGATTTTTTTTTATTTTTTTGCATTTGTGCCCTCTGTACTTGTCAGGTCTATACGTATGAAATGCTGATAATGATTTTTTAAAAGGGTCATTTTGAACTGTGGTATCAAGAAACGGAAAAGAGAATTACCCAATAATGACGACATAAGAAAATAACCTAATTATATAAATTATTTTTAACTCAATTAAAATCAGCAATAATAAACCTAAACAAATAAATATCTTTACAACAAGGAAATATCCTCGCAGCTTATATTTCCAGTTCGCGTCAAATCGCTTAGGGAATAGGTAATCGTCGCAAACATTCTTGGTGCCGTCAAAGCGTTTTATCGCACGTCTGGGGAGGCATTCCGCCGTCCGTTTTAATAATGATTAAAATTTTGTTTGTACGCCAAATCCCTACAGGGCTCTGAAATAAGCGGGTGTGACCAGATGCGGAAATTATGAGGAGAACAGGTTGTTGTAAAGCCGGGATGTATAAGCTTTAATAGAGTGTGGATCACAGTGTAAATGGAATTTGATATTCTATTACATTTTATTTATTTTAGGAAAACTTACAGCTAAACAAATACAGTAAAAAAAGTTTAACAAAATCTGGCCCGATACAAGTTTCCACATGAAACAGAAAATTGAGGAAGAACCGAATAACTATTGATAAGAGAAAAGAATAACTATTTACGCTCGAAGAAGCTATTACTTAAAATTTTCTTTAAATTAGCAACACTAGTATTGTCGATATCAACTTCCTGGCAGGTTGCATTGTACATACGACTCGCTCTTACCATGTACGAGTTTATATATTTTGTTGTAACCTTGTTTAGGATTAGACAGAAACAGTTACAGGATTCTTCTCAGAAATTCCAGGTTATTGCACAGTAGTGAGATAGGACAGGCTGCAAACAACTGTAGTAGGATTGCCCTTAGATATCTCTGACCGTTACCTAGTAGTAGGATGATACATGCTGATAGTATCAGCAACAGGAATGTCTTTATACTTAAATAGTAGAGAGGGGAGAGGGGGAGGTGTCTTAGCCTCCGAGGCTGGGGTCGTGATCCCGGGGTCACGTCAATTCAACGTTCGGATGTTGATGATATGTTAAAGTGTATGCCATGCCGTACCTCGTCACGCCGATGACGTCGTTTACAAGCATAGTTGTCATGTGACGCTACGTCCCGTAGTAAGGACGGAGCGCGAGTGTGACGCGACGGCGACGAAGATGAAAAAGTTGATGTGTGGTACAAAAGTGAATAGGGCACGGTGTAGTTAGTGTTGTTTGTAGATTTATACCTATTTGTAGTTTGTGTTATGTTTTATATAAAATTCATAGTTCGGCATTATTGTAATCCATCGCCTTTCGCCATCAACTCAAGTATGGCCTTAAGTTTAGGGTACTTTAAGTAAAAAAAAATGCTCCAAAAAGTATAGCTTTAATGGAAACTTAACTTTGTCATAAATGGCACTGTACAATGTCATTAATAGGTTTTGTATTTCAAAATTTGATGCATTTCGAATTCTAAATCAAAATATAGATAGGTATCCCAAGCTTTTGCCCAGCAGTGGGATCATGCAAGCCGAACGCAAATTTAACAAAAATGCCTTTAGATATATGTATATATCTCTTACTTTCTACATAAAGTGTCAACGTCAAAAGTCTTCTCGTAAAAGCTCGCGCAGCTTGTAAAACTCAAGTTCGCACTAATTCGAACGTTCTGCTCCGCTATCGCTCCAGTCTAGTGTACCGCTCCTTTATATAGTGATTTACTAGCGCGAACAGATCTATTACAGTTTCATTGAACGACTGGATAAGACACGACATGACGACAATCTCTAATCCAGCGTAAACAGAGTCAGATCTAGGAATGTAGTATTATTGTATATCTGTGTTTGATTGTATTGGTGTTGTCTGTAAGATTGTTGGAATATTAAGTGATTTGAAACAATGTAAACTTAAAAGGTAACGTTAACGTGTCAACAATGTGATCATGATTTTAATTAGGAATATTAAACGTACAGGTCTTCTGCTTCGGACTATAAATATAGAAGCAATTTAAATTTTATATCGAATAAGTGTTCTGTGTTTTATTTGCTTTTATGTTACCTATAACAATTACTTCGCAGCCATGATGTACAAATTATACATATTTTGAAATAACACATTACATCCTTTACTGTCTAGGCTGCTCGTCTGTGGAATGCATTGCCAGAGTAAAAAAATCGGGTTCAATCGTTACCAGTGTTTGAAAACCCCGTAAGAGAACGTTACCTATCAACAGTAGTCATTTATTTTCCTGTTAGCAGAGAATAGAATGATTTGAAAATACAACGTACATTTGCAAATCGTCCAATTCTCAAAACGTCCTATTAGCAAGAAGTCCTATTCGCAAATCGACCTATTGGCAGAACTTTCTACTCGCAAAGCGACCTATTAGCAGAACGATGAGCAGAATGTCATATTGTCAAAATAAAGTAAGGCTGAACTGAAACATTAGTATCGATTTTTCGACATGGCTCGTTATTTAATTTATTTTTAAATTACCATTCTAACAAAAAGAGACCTCTAGTGTGTACATAACCTGTGTTGACACCTTTGTACAATCTCATGTTGCGTTCCGTTCCGTGGAGGAAGCAGAAGTTCGGAGACGGGCTTAAATCTAGGGCGGTCAACTCAAGACTCACACCATTAGACCTGAAAAATGAAGAAGTATTACCAGAGCTGTAAACACGAGCGGTAAAGACTCGCTATCTACCAGGAGACCAGAATCTTGAAGAAGTATTACCGGGACTTGAATCATCATTAGTAGTAAAGACTCACAAACTATCAGGAGATCATGGAGAAGAATTTCCGGCTGGAGCCGTTGGAAAATGATTAAAAACACACTAAGCCCAATTCTGAGAAAATAGACGTGGGCTGATGAAGCTAATATTGAATAACGTCCCTATTTCATGAATAAACTAATACTTGTAAACTATAAAAATCTTATATTTATATGGTATGACTGTTCTTTCCTATTCTTCTGTTTTAAGGACGTTCTGCTTATATAACGATTTGTAAATAGAACGTTCTGCTAATAGGACTGTTGGCGAATGGGACGTTTCACACTAATAACACCCATTCCAGCTTGCTTGGAAGACATTGCGAAATGCTATAAGGCCAGCCATATGTGTTTCCATTTTCCCCAAAGTGTATTATGACTAAGACCTATGCCGCATTTAAACGAACACACAGGTCACACAGTGTCCATTTTGACGACATTCAAGCAGTCCATAATAGAGTTGAGGTCTGCATACATAACCTAACAACGTAGAGCTGCGTGTTTCGTAAGGTCGAACTAGACATAAGACTGTACTGACTACGTGTGACTAAGACAGCCGTATATATTTGCATGATAGAAGGTGTCATCGGCTTTAAAGTGCTATCTCAGACTCTGGACTGCTTTATCGAGAGTAAATAGAGCACAGCCTAGCTAGTCTTGCTGGTCGATAAGATGTACATATATGGTCATCAAGGAGATACCAGATATGTCTATCGACTGTGGTTTGCGGCATGTAGGACACAGCGATGTCCTTAATTACAGTGCAATGACGTGTCTATCTCCAAATATATATTCCATCTGTATCAACCGCACTCGCTGGGTTAGTGGCCACACATATGTAATTACACAGTCATTGTAAAGGTACTGATTATTACTCCTATTAGTTTGTTTAGAATCTAGATCGCGAAATATAATAGTAGAATTACTGTCATAATTGCTTAGACCCACGAAATGGTAGGGTAGTGTTTTACTTTAAGCTTGGCACGTAAAATTGAGAGATAGTTTTGTTTTTGCATAAGCCTTTTACTGTTTGTGTTCTATTACTTGAAATGTATCAGCGTTTTGCGGTCCCATACATTGTAGACAATGTTTACTTACACATTGTTCGGTTGAGTTTATAGCAACATTAATTGTGTTGTCTTTGTTCTCTAAAATATTTATCACGCTACCCTGTTTTAATCTGAACATTTATAATATTCTTCATGTTTTCCAACGTAAGTGATTGGTTATTTTACGTTGTGCAAATGTTTATTTTCATCGTTGTTGGCTGGAAAATGCATAATCAGCGGCCTTTATGATTTGTGCGGTTTCCCGTACATTCATTCCATTATCATCTGTGGGCACCCCATTGTGGTTGTTATGTTTGGTCCATTCAAATATAACAGGATTGCAGACAGCATTTTGTTTCCCGTCATTAATCGTAAGCCACGCGTCTCGTTTTGGTTGGCTTATCTTAATGGGATGGGAGCACGCAACAACACAAGCGTTTTCACCAACCAATCTGTATTGAGTGAGCGGATCTTGTAGCTATTGTTGCCATTGTTGAAAAAATACGATGTTTTTTTTTTATTTTTTCGTTTGCGTTTGTAAGTGTTGCGTAATGTAATTTTGAGAAAGCTTTTTCTAGCTCCTCTTTAGTGATTTAGGTGTTGTAGTGTCTAAGCTTAGACTTTATTGGTAACTAAAGCATGTCACTAATACATTTACCAAATGAAATTTCTTAATTCTTTATAGTACCTACACAAAAACAACTTATATTACTTCCAGTAATAATAAAAACAATCTGAATATAAATAGTAGCTGTGATATAATAATTTCAAAAGCTATGTGATTTTTGACAAAAGACATAATACATACATATATATTATGTCTTTTGTCTCACATAATTATATAGTATGGTTTTGCTCTTGACTCTAGTCTAGGTCATAGATGACAGAAAAAAAAGTCGACGATGGAGCGAGCTTACCCAGAAGAAGCCTGTTTACTCTAATTTTGAAGAGATTAGGGTTGTATGCGTTCGGAAACACAGACCCAGGCAGAGAGTTCCACTCCTTTCCTGTGCCCATTATAAAAGACATTTGGAAACGCTTAGTGCGAATTGGTGGAATAGTAACACGGTAGGGATGGTAACTTGCAGTGCGTCTAGATGTCCGATGGTAGAAGCGGGCCGGTGGGATGAGGTTGTGGAGTTCCTGCAATAAAATCATACTACATACAAAAATATACAGTATGGTTACATGACAAAGTATTTTAGTAAGCTTCTCGTTCAAATGATTGGTAAAAAATTTAAAAACTCAATTGCCATGAAAGTTATACTAAGGAAATGAGAAATTGACTTTGTACGTGGTTGCCTATAGGTATTCCTAAGATTTTCGGTCAACACTAAGGGAGTCAAAAAATGAGGAGATTTTTCCCAGCGTTAAAAACGAATGGAACTTTGCAAATACTTCAAGAAATTTAATGAAAAAAGTTCGGGAAATCTTCATAAAAAATTGCACCCTTTGGGCGGGTTTGATAAATTTTATTCCAGAATAATTAATCCGGAAACATTAAGTCGGGAGTACGAGTATTTAGGAGACTGGTCTTGATTGATTATGAGCATTCATTGGTGGGTTAAGGTTTATTTTCGTAAATTAGAATTCCATACGTATGAAATGTACACTGGACAAAGGTTCGCTCCAACATTGCGTGTCTCTGTGTGTCCCAGTTAACACGTATTATTTCTCTTCTTTCTTTGATTTAGAAGTCCCAATAAAAATATTGAAGCTACTCTAATGGTATCTCTTGGATAATAATAATTCCATAGGATAAATAATTACAATAGATGTATATATATATCCCCATGACTGATGTTGAAGAAAAGTAGCTTCAAAATGTTTTTGAGCCAAACCTATATACCTAAAGTTCTCCAATAAAAGCTTGTCAATAAAATACAAATCATCCGATACCTACTCAACGATTCTATTATTCAAATATCGAGCCATAAATTAACAAAGCCCTCAAATTCCACATAGTACAATAAACTCGCACAATTGTCTCGAAATATACTTCAGTCGAACTATTTCGTACTGCATTGAACCTAAGGGATTTCGAATGCCTATTGCGAGAACCAGTTTCTGTGCGAGAATAGTCGGCTTACGCAACGCATATACGCAATTTGTCCAAACGCTACCAATTTCCCGACCCTAGTTGATTGTTAATTCATCGACATTGTTAGCTACTAGTTACTAGTTCGCAAGTATAAACGGTGTTTGTCTTGTCCACAATTTAAATGAAATTATTGCCAATGAAGGATGTCTTTGTACGTCGTTAAATTTTAATTGAGTTGTAAAATTTGTTGGAGCTTTAGCAATTAGTGTTAATTTATCTTCCTAATAGTTTTTTTTATAGTATTTAACTAGGTATTGGTTTTAATAACGGTCTTGAGTAAGTCTTACCTATAATATATGTTTCTGTACGATTTAACGTGTGTTGGAAAGTAGGTGCTTGGATATTCAACTAACCGCGTTGAATAGAACTGTTCAATTTAATTAACTACATATATCTTGAAAATAATTAATATTACATTTTGTGAAACGGCCTTTTGTTAGTTGCAAGCTAGATGACGTAATTAATATGGATACATTTTATCGCCAAACAATTTCGTAGCTGGTTGAATGCAGTTTGTTTGTCACGGCTAATAAAGGTGCAAGCTCGATATGAATTAGTAGTTCTGCGTTAAGCGTTCACAGCTAATATTCAAACTGGGCCCCGATATAGGCGTGTTCATGGATAACGAGCACCATTGACAATTTCTAGGAAATTAATATAAAGGTTAACGCCGCTTTATCACACGACATCGACGAAACACACAACTCATGTTGAAAGCATCCACATTTTCACTTTTCGAAGCCGCAACTAAACTCACGACAATTTTTTTAGTTTTATCCTTTTTCTAACATTCGAATAGCGACGATAACATGTGAATTCACTGAGTTCAGGATCCATGAATGTAGACATACAACGCACGTCGAAATCGAATAAAGTGCCGATCCGATTCCAACGAACGACGATTCTGAATAGTAACACAATTCGAATCGGTTAATATGTTACAAAAATACATCACGGAAACACAGGGACGTGGTAAATGGTACGTGGAGGCCATATCAAAATGTTGCCGCGCGCGCCACTGTGACGATGGACTGGTTTTTTTTGTCCAGTACGAATATAGTGTTTGGACGCGCCGTTACTCATCTTTTGTTTCGGGAAGTTTAAACTTTGTTTATATTTTAGCATACAACTTAAAACGTTTGAAAATAGAACTTTCATTCACAGCATAAAAAATACTTTTTACCAAAATAAGCTCACAAAAGCAACATAATTGGGGTGTATCTTTATCGTGTAAAGTAATCTTATCCCCATTTTCACTTGACATCTCAAGGCTCCTTAATAATAATGACACAAGGAAATAGGAAACGCGTGAGATCCGGTATTCGTTTGTGTTGTGGTAATCCGTCGGTAAACAGAACATGCAGTGTATCAAGTTATCTCGTAACTCGTAAGAGAACAAGTGTCAGGGAAGGAAATTGATGACTGCGGTGGCTTTAGTGACGTCTGGCATTTCAATCTTGGTGTTTTATTGATGAAGTACTAACAAGGAATACGAACATCTTTGAACTGATACGGTTCTGAGGTTCTCGTATATCAAGTCTGGTTGTCATTCGTGGAACAGTGGTCATGGCTGCCGAAGTGAGGAATGTTTCCTACGGGAAGCAAACCAATTTACCCGTTAGCTAATTCTCGGTAACTGCCTTTAGTTTGAAATCGTGCCTTGTAAAATACTCGTACGGTTCAACAAGATTGGCAAATATGTATCTAGATGAACTGATTGATCAGACCATTTGAGTAGGGATACGTCCATGTAGTTTACTATGGGGCCAACCAAAGGGCCAACCTTGAAATGGCAAAATAATATATTTATCTTCGCAGTTTCAGGTTGGTCGAGTGGTTAGTGACCCTGACTGCTAAGCCAGAGGTCGAGGGTTCGATTCCCACCCAGGACAAATCTTTGTGTGATGAGCATAATCATTTGTTCTGTGTCTGGGTGTAATTTGTCTATAATATGTATGTATTTAGAAATATATAAGTATGTTTATCAGTTGTCTGGTTGCCATAGCACAGGCTCTGCCTAGTTTGGGATCGGATGACCGTGTGTGAGTTGTCCCAAGATATTATTATAAAAAAAAAAAAATGAGGAGAATTATCCCTTTTCAGGTTTTGCGACTTGTATATGGTATAGTTACGGTCGGCATTTAGATACACATATTTGGTAGGTAAGCTAAAATTTTACGTTTCAAATCTAAACTGGTTTCATAAAACGTAATCATCAGTGATATCTAAGCCTGATTTGTGAATTAAATTAAAGTCTCTCCTTATGTCGCTTGTGATCAAATATTGTCATAAGCTTTGAACGTACGGTCTACTCCTTTGGGGACTCCTTTCGGATTACAGGCTGAACATTTTTACTTTTAGATTTTATACCATTATTATTCCCACTACGTAAGTCCGTGCTGGCGTCTTGCGTGTTATGTGAAATGAAAACTACGTTCAACTAAATCTGCATGCTAACTTTGTTAAACTTTGACTCGTATTTGAGTTTCATCTTCGACATACATATTGCGAGATTAAAAAGTTCATTACACATACGCGTTACAGTCGAAGTTCGAGACTTGTGTATAGACACGGAGTTCGACCGAACAGCGAAGTTTCTTTCCCAACTTCAAACAAAGTAGGTGTGAGTATGAAACTTTGAGTTCAACCACGTTGCTTGATTATAATTTATTAACAAACGAACTCCTAAATAAACTCGAACTAATAACGAAAGTTCAAAATGTCTTTATACACAAGTTTTATGAAAAAATAACACTAGATAGGTACTACGCTGATGAACTTAAAATTTAGTTTTGGGACCCAAAATAATATTAATATTTAAGATTGAAATTTTAGTTGGCGAGACAGAATTAGTTTTGTTTGCTTATTTGTAAGAAGCATTAAATTGGCTTTCAAATATTTATAGTTTATGTTTACAGTTTTTCCAAAATAATTAGCATGAAAATATTTACTTAGACAGAGTAAAGTTTGTTTCATCCTATTTTCATTTTTTATAGCACGTTCCATTTAATGTTGTATAATTTATATATAGTTTGCTTTAGTTAATGTGAGTACTTAGATTTATGTTATTATTTTTTTAATTTATAATTTTTAATCAGTGCGTTTCAAAGTTCTTTCAATATGATATTTATACAGGGTGTTTCAGAAGTGCTTGTTCATATATTAGGGTGGTGTATGCGCCGAGAGTGCAATTGCTGGAGTCGCAACGTCAACTTCGAGGCGTTTGTGGTGCGCATGTCACCAAAAAAGGGCAGACTCCGTAAGATTGTAATAAATCTTTTTTATATTACAATTTCTCGATATATTCTGAAAAAATCGTTTTGTGTAAAATAAATCCCACCCAAATTCAATAGTTTCCAATATATCCACGTCTTATTAAGAAAAAATTGTTAACAATTTCACGCGATATTTTACAATCTTACGGCGTTTGCAATTTTCCGGTGACACGCATACCAACATGCTTGGGCACGCCACAATTGCGGCGGTAAGGCCCCTCTTTGAGGAGTGGCTGGAGAGGCGCCACGGCGTCCTCACCTTCCGCCTGACGCAGGTACTTACCGGACACGGCTGTTTCGGGAGGTACCTGTTTCGGATTAAGCGGGAGGAAACGCCCGGGTGTCAGCACTGTGAGGATCGCCCGGAGGACACGGTGGAGCATACGGTGGAGGTCTGCCCTGCTTGGGCTGAGCACCGCCGTGTTCTCGTCGAGGCGATCGGCGGCGGCAACCTCTCGCGTCCGGCCCTGGTTGAATCCATGGTCCGGAGCGAGGAGGCTTGGGAAGCGGTCACCTCCTTCTGCGAAGCAGTAATGCTAGCGAAGGAGGAGGCGGACCGCGCGAGGGAAAGGCAAGGCCTTCGTCCCAACCGCCGCAACAGGAGAAGACGCCCCGGGCGTCGGGAGTCGCAGGGCGATCCCCGGCCACCGTAGGCGCGGGCCTGCGGACGGCGAGCGTTGGGTGGCTCGCTGTCCGATCACCACCAGGCCCGGGTCGATGGCGCGTTGTGTTTCACGCGCGCCTCAAAGAGATGTCAGCATAGAGGACGGGGCCCGCTAGGGCCAGAGCCTGCCAGGGTTGCGGAATTTGTTCGAAAGAGTCACCGCGGCCCTGGAAAGCAAAGGGCTTAAGAAGGAACACGGATGGGTTTTAGTCAGTAAGAGTCTGACACGCCCTTCCGCTCCACCCAGAGCGGAAGAAGTCATTTGATGATTTCCCATCCTAAAAAAAAAAAAAAAAAAAAAAATACCAACATGCTACCTGTATCAGGTGATGGAAGAAAGCTTTTGGCCACAGGATGTGCTATTCCGCCGCTTTCGCGGACAAGTGCCACCGGAACGCACCGAAAGAGTAAAAACAGATTATACAATGAAATATATTTTTTTTTAAACCCGACAGTAGAATACGATTAAGTCATTTTTCGAGGTCGGGTTTTTCAATGAAGTAAATGTTTTTTTATTTTGATATTATTGCTTTGCTGTATAGCAGCTATATAACACCATCCTTAAATATGACCACGCACTTGTGGAATACCCTTAACAACATGAATTTAGAAAATAACAACTCATGAGTTGGTTGGGAACAGTGTTGCGGGATTGTCAAAAAAAAAATTAAATCGACTGGCACAATATGATGGCGCCTTTGACAGCTTACAACTAATCAGCGGAATGAATAGCTGTAGTTCTAGCTATTTTCAACAATGTACCGACCTGTTATATCGTTTAGATCTTCACATTTAGCAGACAAGTCGAAACGAAAATACACAGAAAAAATATTTAATGTTTCGCGCCATAATATCTAAATGTCTGCCATTGTAAAAGTACCGAAACATAATTAATACCACACTAATATAGAAGTGACTGACGAGTGAACTGACGACATACACAAGTAGTTTATATTAATACTCATAACGAGGAAACTAAAACGCCAGGTTCGTTTTTATTTATTACCGTTTAATTAAAAGAAGCTCACTCTTCCAGTTCCCAGGAGAAATACCTGAAGACATTAATTAATACCTTTAAAACTAACGTGGTAAGAGTTATTCCTTTCACGAAGTAAGTCAATTAATAACTGAGGTTTATTAACCTCCAACGTTGGAATGGATTGATTTCAAATTTCTTCAGTGGCTTTTTGCTTCTGAAGAGTGCAAATAAAAGGGTTTCAAGGAATTTAATATTCATTTGCTGGTTTCATTATAAAGATCTATGCATACTTATAATCACAGACGTATTTTCCTTGTAAGGAATTGGCCTTTTCAGGAAAATGGGCATGTACTAAATAGTGAGCCGAATTTACTCCAATGAGTTTAGTTTATTTGACGTGTTACTTAAGGTAGGTACACCGGACAATACCAACACCATACGGGGCGTAATCTAACATGCGATAAAGCGAGCATTCGTGCAGTCAGTACGTGGAAACGAGCACGAACATGATGCGTATGTGTTTTGTTTTACACGGATTTTAGGACACGGCGTAACATAACATGCTCGCTGCGAATGTTACATTACGGCCCGTAACACCCAGCTTTAGGTTGTACACAAGATGCCAATTACTCAATTTCGAAGTAACAATCTACTCAATTTGCCTTAATTTTGTTTTTGTTACATCTTTGTCAATGTTAAGTCACCAGAATGAGATTGCTACTTGCCATGAGATGGTTGCCAAACGGTTACATGTGGCGTTCACTAGGTGAACTATGAATTGTGTTTCTCTGCAAGGTATGATAATTTGTTTGCAGCTAGGCAATGCCTTATTGACTTGAACTGTGACACTACTACTTCGTCCCACTGCTTGCACTTATATTTTTATTTATTTAATTTCTATTACTCTTATGTTTTTATTTATTTGTAGTGTATAGTTTTACTAGAGTCAGTCTTGCCAAGGAGTACCGTGTTACCCAGTTAATGGGTTGTGGAGGTCTGGTAGGCAGCCGCTCCATGTAAAATACTACAGCGATATTCAGCTGAATCCGGTTTGACTGGAAGCCGACCCCAATATAGTTGGGAAAAGGCTAGGCAGATGATGAGTTCTACTAGAGATCTAACTTAGGTGTAAACTGAAATGCCGAACACTAGATAACTTTTTGGGCAAAGAAGATGTATCCAGCTTAAGGTGACCTCACATCAATAAAACACGAAGGTAAAAATCGAGAAGGAAAACAGCAATGATACCTACTCATCCATGACATAAACTTTCTTTCATACCTTACCGTTTATCGCATTTGTTCAAGTCCCCTGCAATTTATACTTCAGCATTTATTATACATAAATGCTGAAGTATAAATTCAGTTTTGCACAAGAATTTACCGGATACCCCTCCAATAGAGTCCCAGATTGTTGATTTATGAAGACACCCGCTGGCAACACCGTCTCAAAGATAGCAGTCATAAAATTACTGATATGTTATTTGAACGAACGAGTGTTTATATCTTGCTGTAACGGATTATGAACACAGAAAGTATAGTGATAAATCTTCATTATAATACCTACACCTCAGCATGTATTTCGACAAAGGAGAGAATTGTTTCGGTCCAAACACAAGATAAGGCGTGTTCCCACTCTACACGCAATAAATCTTCAGGGCACCTCGCGTCCTGATTTATTCAGTCGATAATCTCGACTTGTCCGGAACTTATCTTCTCGAAAGTTCGATTCGAGACGAAATGTATGTGAATGAATTACTACGACAATATATTCAGGACTGACAAAATATCGTTTCGCCTACTTACGATGAACGGTATTATGGAAATCAAAAGGGCTCTGTTTGAAACCTGTCTTGGATCAATGTTTCAGTGCGCAGTCTTATGTATTCATAGTAACTGTTTTATAAGAGAAGGTAGCGTGTTTACATCCCAACAATTTTACCCAAAATATAAAACACCCCTATCTCGGTGCGGGCGAAAAAGGAGAACAAGCCAAATGTCCTTTTAAAGCTGTTTACACGGCTTCATGTTAATCTTTATAAAATAAACAGCACTATGGCCGCTGCCGCAAAAAGCACCGACGTTCGCGGCCGCTAATAATTTCACAGTTTAACCGAGTTGCCAGCAAACACGAACTTCGTCAAAGGGATTTGGTTAATTCAATTTCTGTGTTCAGCCACCGCCTTTCCATGCTTAGGTGGAAGAAAATTTGCGTAATATTTAATTTCAATACCATCTTAGGCTTGGAAAGCTTAGTGAAATCTTTCTAAACTTTGAGATTTGCTCTTCAAAGTTGATTAGAATCTGAAAACTCCCCGGTTGGTTATGCAAGTCTTACGTCGTCGGCGAGAAACTATTTGAGGAGATTGCAGCGTAATAAATTGCTTTTAAATCGGGGCAAATTGATAGCGTCACTTAAACAAAATTAATGAAAAAGAAATTCTTTGTAAAGCCGAGCTTGAATTTTGTCCCAGGAGACATTAAGCGCTTGTCCCAACGTAATGTATTGTTATCATATTATCCGGGGCCGGCTCTCAGATCTCGCTAATGTAACTAATGAAACGTGGACTTATATCCACATCCTCGCGATAATCCGGCCTCGCTTTATGGGTACCTCGTCTTATCTTTATATACAGAAACGCGTACAAATTGCGTCGCTTCCACGAGCTTGTTACGTTCTGTCAATTTACCGTTTTTATTGTATCACCGTAAATTGCTCATTAAAATTTTATTCGATAGCTAATAATGTGTGCAATATATCGTACATTTAAAATGTATTACCTGATTAGCAAGTATAAACAGGGTTCTCGTTAGTGGAATTATGCGGGGATGGAATCAATAAATAATTTGGGATGTTGATTCGCGTGCCTAGTAAATTAAGTATTAATAGCACTTAACTGATAAACTGCCCTGTGTAAAAATAAAGATTTGAATGTGAAACTAGAGCGCAACTTGGTATTAGGTCATTTAATTTCAAATGTTTAAGTGTGCACTTTAGTGCTAAAATTTTGGTTCGTTCTCAATTACATATGTTAACACTCGAAACGGAATTCGCAATTTAAATACGCTAAACGTCGAGAGCGAGCGTATGAAAGATTATGTCTGTGTAGATTGGGTAGGTATGATTTTTATTGCACATTCCTTTCCTTTTATGATCACCTTAACAGACTTTATAGAACCCGCTTTATTTGGTGCCACAAGGTGCTGTATATTCATCAATTCAAATCATTTGTCCTTTAATAGGGTCTCCTCAACAATTTCATTAAACACCTTCACGCAATCGTTTGTTTTGGGATCACGTGCAGCAGTTCAGGCTCATTAATGTTGAACATTAAATCCCGAGAGTACGATATTATCTTAGTAGTGCAGAACCTTGAACTAGTTACAACAACGCGAGGCTCAGGAGACAAGTATGAGCCACGAAATTTAATTAGCTGAAAAATGAATACCTGCTTTTGACACCGGCCCGAAATTGAGGTGGAAGAGAGGCATTCATTTTATAAAGCTGAGTCTTAAATATCTTGACGTAGTCTTGTGGGTGTCATTAATTTTTTTGGTGTCTTGTTTACCGGGAGGTTTACGAAATCTAGGTTATTGTGCACAGTAAAATAAATTAAGGTCTTTTTTTAAGATAGCGTTTAAATGTTATAAAATATTACCTATTTACCTGTGGTACTAAGACCCAACGATGAATATTATCAAAGATTTCTATTTACTGCTTAATAACCAATGTTAGCACCTAATTATTTAAATAAAACTATCACTAAATTAAATTAAAAACATTTGTGCCGCAACAAAAGCCTTTCATTTGTCGAATGTGTATGTAACGCCTACAACAGCTATTTATTTGACGAATATGTCTATAATGCTTACAACTTTCAGCTCATCATTTGCCGAATATGTCTGTAATACCTATAGGTGAATGTGGTACAAAGTCAAGTAATTATTTCTGTCATAATTACATCATATTCAAGTCAAAGCCTCGCTCCAACACTGGCAACTTTATGAGCAGTTGTCTGTAACAACCACAGCAATTATATTTAGTAGTATAAACTACTTGTAGTTAAATCTCTCCCAAGGGATTTAATCGTGGAGTAAATAAGCTAGATTTTGATATCATACACGACCCGAGAATGTATGGAAATTACTCTTGTCTCTGTTCATATTTCTATATAATATTATTGGCGATGCAAAGATTAGGCGCGCGCCTCTAGCGGCGAAATTTAGAAGTTGCATAAGAACGACACTTGCAGCGTTACTAATTTCTAAAATTTCCCGAAAATCTAAGTCAAATTCCCCAATGGGGACAAACAGCCTATTGATTTCCCTCCAAGTCCCCTCAAGAAAATGAAACAAATTTTCATAAATTTTCTAAGATTGTGTCAGTGTCGTCCTTAGACACTAAGCAAAGTAGGACACTGGAGGCTATAGTTAGAATCTTTACATCGCCAATAACCTCTTATCCCCCCCTAGCCACGCGAGCCGATATTCAAGGTTAAGCGACGCTTACCGAGGTCGGTTTGTGGATGGGAGATCAAACATTTAATAAAAAGTTTATCCCGTCTGTCATTTGGTGCCCTTTGAAAATCGTTATGGGTAGCTAGAAACCAAAAAATCTAACACGTATCGTGGTACCTAGTTGCCTACTAGGTTGTGGAGCCCAGATTAAAGTCGTTCAATATCAAATAGTGGAGTTCAGCAACATTCGGTTAGATTGGAAGCCAATGCGAACGCGCGTAGTTGGAACAAGGTTAAGCAGATTGATATAGCCTCTTCTTGGAATTAAGTAAATCTTCAGTAATCTGTATCAATAGTAAGTGCTCTCATCAGGATACTGGTATCCTCAAGTAATTGAATTATAGAGGTCAGATGACGATTTGGTCTGTGAGTAAAATACATTCTCATTGGGGATCGCTCCCGACAGGCATAGTTGGAAAGGAGTACTCATTGTCTACGACAAATCATGCAATCGAGACAGAATAACCGAGATCAATAATGTAGGTTTATCTTTTAGTTTTGCATGCATTAGTAACATTATTCTGCAATCATGAATTAGCCCGAACGTCTTAGAGATTTGGACAATGTGACCAGTGTAGCAAGGCATCGTTACCAGCATATTATATTGTTTCAACTAATTTACGCTATGTGTTATGTTAATGCATCTACTGTACTACTCTTCTTCATTATAATTTATAAATAACTAGTTTTGCGCGCGGTTTGTTCACGTTAAAGTAGTCTAGCTAGAGATATAACCATCTCCAGGGTCCAATTTTTCTCGTTGCCAAAATTCATCTAAATCGGCGATTTTTTCAATGCATTACGCAAACATATGTAAGTCGTGTATTAAGGGTGTTACCAATCATACAAACTTTCGATTAGTGTAGTAAAAACTCAATGGACGTCGACTAATCCATTCTACCATCGATCGACGAAATCGATCGAAGATCGATCGATTGGTGTAGTACCATTCAAGAGGACCATAACATGCACAAGTGGCTTGTTAATATTTGCTTAGAATTAATTATGTTAGAGTCCTAAATGCTTTCAAAGTTGTGTCCAGCAGCAATGTATCTCTTTCTAAAGAAAACCGCAATGTTTTAATCCACTTAGCTGTGTGCCTCAAATGCATGTCTTTAAAAAGTCCCCACACGAAATGGCACTAAAATGCCACTGAACATTCTGGTCTTAGTTATTCTACCCGTTACATAAATTGTGAAAATATTTCGCACAAAATGTTCATTTAAACGTGCACTTTATTCATTTTAATAATCAAAATTGCATACTTTCAAAAATTAATGTGTTTGAGAGTTCGCAAGGACGCTTGAACTTTATGAAAATCACTGTGATAAAATGTACTTACTATTTTTAATCCAATAAAAATGTAACGCTATTTTACTTTGTTATGAAATTTTTACACAACGTTGTTTTTTACATTTTTTCCAGATATAAAATCATCGTTTCAACCCGAAGACGTTCACTGCTGGATATAGGCCCCAAGAGTCCACACATCAACCGCATAAAATATTTGGATTGGTAGTTTATTCTTATTTGTGAGTTTTATAAAACAATGCTCTTATTAAATGAACCGTAACCGAATCAGTCTGCGTAATCAATCCAAATAGATATACTACACTACACTATATCAAGAAGGGCTTGTGTCGATCTAAAACAGATCGACTTCGTATTCTCTTTTATTTTTGGAAAACAGTTTTAGCAAAGGCTTAATAACGTTAAGTCGAGGATTTAGGAAATTGGAGCTTGTTTTTTGAAGCCCTTTAAGATAAACAGAATACGGTGGAACCTATCAGCTTACCCGGGTGCATTATGAGATCCGGCCGTTCAATCTACCCTGGGGATCGCTACATAAAGAAGCTTCGTTCAAAATGGTTTGCTGCCGAATACGAGTTACTAATTGATACTTATGTTGGGTACATTGATGGACAAAGACAACCTGTGTTTTCGAGATTAGCTTATTTTTGATTTTATAGGGCTTGGACTTAAGTACATTCGGGCCCAGTTCACAAGCAGAATTGAGTCAGTAAACTGCTAAAAAACCAGCATCAGGAGAAGTAAGTTATGGGCTGTATGTCAGCCCAATTTAGCATTAATTCTTTTGTTACCAATATTATTTGATTTTTAGTTTTTTTATTAAATGTAAATTACAATAGATGTGCATAAGTAAGTTGTTTTTTTTCTTAATATGACCTTTTCAGCGATTGTAATGATATCATCGGATTACAACTAAGTTGAACAACACCATCATTTAGGTTATACCTCTTTTCTTCTTCTTCTCTGTCGTTTCACTCTTGACAGAGCAGTCGTGGTCACGTCCAGGCGTCCACGTCGGTGATAGAGGCGGACACAGCTCTCCGCACGATCTCCCGCCATCTCTCCCTGTTGGCAGACCGTCTGGCGCAATCAGATACGCGGCTTCCTAGTGCGGATTTAACTTGATCAGTCCAACGCATAGGTGACCTGCCGCGCGATCTAGTTCCCTTTTTAGCTTGTGCGTATATTATATGCACTAGCTAAAGAAAATGATATTATACGTAAATTCCTTAAACACCTCATCAAATACGAATGCAGCTTGACAAAGTGCATCGTTACTCTTTTACTACGCATAATTTGCATTTTGGTCGTTACAAGAACATTTCAAAAGGGATATGGGACATTAAAGCGCTTTTAGACATCCGTTGTGCTCTAATTGCGACAGTCCATGACGTGACAGCCAAATTATGCATTGTTGCAATTTAAATCCAACATCAACGTACTTGTATGGGGACAGAAATGGTTGTGCATTTTCTGACACATTTGCAATTGTGGAACAGTTGGTTGATAAGTGTTACGTTCTGCATCTGATTGTATAAAATATTGTAAGTTTAAAGCGGATGTTTTTGGAAATCATATTGTTTTATTGAGTATGCTGGGGGTAGCTGTAAATTGAAGATAATTCTTAAGCTAAGAATGATGGCATATAGATTGCGAGTTTTAAACGCAAAATCAACACAATATGTTTGTCGGATCTGATCATGAGTATGCATCTCAACCACGGAATTACGGTTTGGTGCGCTCTGGCAGCTCTCTTCCATCGGGCTACACAGAACCCCGACAGTCTTCGTGTTAACATGTCCCAGAACTGAACGCGGTTCTTGTTCCATCATAACATATTAGTGATGTCGTAATATTAAGTAAAGACCGACCGAAGGTGAAGGTTCGGTGTCGGCCAGTTTCGGCCAAAGTTTCGGTTTCGGGCAAAGACTATCCGAACCTTCGGCTCCGCCGAAACTCAGTATTCTTCACTGTTGTGCGTCGTTCGGCTAAATAAAACATCATCTCCTCAATCTTATTTGTAGTTTAAGAAAAGTTAAATGTGATTATATTTAAGTATAAAAATAACCAACTTAATTAATATTTATAGCATGTTAAATAATTTAAACATATAAAAAATATAAGTTATAATAGGTCAATTAGGTACATAAGTTTCGGTTTCGGTTTCGGCTGAAAATCCTGTTTCGGTAGTACACTAATATTAAGCAGTGAGATTATTTATCCTTGATCGATTGAATAAACGTTATGTATCAAGTTATACATATATGATGTCATTACACGATTATCTCGATTCGGCCACATCGTCTCGATGTCCTACTCTAACGGAATAAGGTCCTGACGTCCCGACCTGTTAATTATTAAAGCATAGTGTAATAGGTACTTGGACAGAAACAGAAATTAAGGTCTAAATATAAGAGCGAACAGTTATTTGACTTGAGAATTGCAAAAGTGTGTTGAAGATGATTAACAATGCCTTATATGATATAAGTGGTTATAAAAGTAGGATACTATCAATCACCTACACCTAACTTATGACATGATAACAGAGTAAAACCTTCCTACATAATTCTCAGGTATTGAAAACATTGTCAAGTTTTGTATTGTATGACCAACAACTTTGAGTTCGCCACCAAGTTTCGATTTACAACTCGCTGTTACATTTTGACCTAGAAACCTATATGTACTTAAGACAAATGGACCTTTAGTTAAATGGCTCGAATGGTAGATAACTATTTGGGCATCCCTGCCTCACACGAAACATTTGTTCTAACTATATGTTAGTTATGGACATACATGGGTTACCATGTATGAATACATCTACTCAAATAAATAAGCCTGCCCAGCTTTTCCCCAACTATAATGGGTCCCATCTTACTGGGTAACCCGAAACTCCTTGACAAGTCAGGTGTCAGATTTTCTGGCTTCTTACTATTCACGACCGTCAAAGTCTTCAAATGTCAGTCAAGACCAACGGTTTTACGTGCTTCCCGGGGCACAGAGGAGTCTCAGTATATAATGGATAGTCACCCATCCACGGACCAATGTCAGCATGCGTCGCTTAACCTCGAACATCGGCCCGTGCGGCATTTATTATTTAGCCACGAGCTCCTTGTCCAGTTAAGTACAACTACTATGCTATGTAATATGAAGGTCTATTAATTTGCCCAAGGGAGTTACGAACTAAGTTTCAACAAAGAATTGTAAGGTTGATTATTATAACATCACTGTTATAATAACATTTAATGATAATAATCTCATCATTTTCGTAAATTATTCAATTCAGAGAGAACTCTTTAACGCGAGTCAGAAGTTAATTAAATTTTTTTTCGGAGTGTCAAAGTTTGTGTCGCTGTGAATTTATGAAGGGCGTTATTCTTTAGCATCTTGACTGGAATTGAAAATTCTAGATTATGAGACTTAAAGTTACTTCGGGTCTGACATTATTTTTTAAATAATAAATTATAGTTTTGAATCTGAAATGTGATTTCAGAATAAGTTTTGTAATGTTTGAAAGTCAGACATTAGTTATAATCTTTTGAATGAATATCCTCTGTAACGAAAATAAAATTCACCACGTATTTTCATTGATCACTAGCTTCTACCAGCAACTTCACCCGTTTGAAAATATAAAATTATCTCGAGGGTACATTAAAAAGAAGGAAAGATATGATATTAAATATCCCTTTTTTTTTTCTTTTTTTTTTTTAAGGATGGGAAATCATCAAATGACTTCTTCCGCTCTGGGTGGAGCGGTAGGGCGTGTCAGACTCTTACTGACTAAAACCCATCCGTGTTCCTTCTAAAGCCCTTTGCGTTCCAGGGCCGCGGTAACTCTTTCGAACAAATTCCGCAACCCTGGCAGGCTCTGGCCCTAGCGGGCCCCGTCCTCTATGCTGACATCTCTTTGAGGCGCGCGTGAAACACAACGCGCCATCGACCCGAGCCTGGTGGTGATCGGACAGCGAGCCACCCAACGCTCGCCGTCCGCAGGCCCGCGCCTACGGTGGCCGGGGATCGCCCTGCGACTCCCGACGCCCGGGGCGTCTTCTCCTGTTGCGGCGGTTGGGACGAAGGCCTTGCCTTTCCCTCGCGCGGTCCGCCTCCTCCTTCGCTAGCATTACTGCTTCGCAGAAGGAGGTGACCGCTTCCCAAGCCTCCTCGCTCCGGACCATGGATTCAACCAGGGCCGGACGCGAGAGGTTGCCGCCGCCGATCGCCTCGACGAGAACACGGCGGTGCTCAGCCCAAGCAGGGCAGACCTCCACCGTATGCTCCACCGTGTCCTCCGGGCGATCCTCACAGTGCTGACACCCGGGCGTCTCCTCCCGCTTAATCCGAAACAGGTACCTCCCGAAACAGCCGTGTCCGGTAAGTACCTGCGTCAGGCGGAAGGTGAGGACGCCGTGGCGCCTCTCCAGCCACTCCTCAAAGAGGGGCCTTACCGCCGCAATTGTGGCGTGCCCAATATTAAATATCCCTAGGACAAGGACTTTGCTTGCCAGTATGCAATTTAGTAAACGATCTGCTGCGCTATATAATAAAATTAATAAATTCATCTACTTTTATCCCAAAAACTACTATGACAGTAAAAAAATTATAATGGAATAGATATATACGCTTACCTGCAATAATACCGAAACACTTCTGAAACCTTGACACATACACTCCCTCATTTTTTATTTTTTACTTTTTTTTTAAGGATGGGAAATAATCAAATGACTTCTTCCGCTCTGGGTGGAGCGGAAGGGCGTGTCAGACTCTTACTGACTAAAACCCATCCGTGTTCCTTCTAAAGCCCTTTGCGTTCCAGGGCCGCGGTGACTCTTTCGAACAAATTCCGCAACCCTGGCAGGCTCTGGCCCTAGCGGGCCCAGTCTTCTATGCTGACATCTCTTTGAGGCACGCGTGAAACACAACGCGCCATCGACCCGGGCCTGGTGGTAATCGGACAGCGAGCCACCCAACGCTCGCCGTCCGCAGGCCCGCGCCCGGGGCGTCTTCTCCAGTAGCGGTGGTTGGGGCGAAGGCCTTGCCTTTCCCTCGCGCGGCCCGCCTCCTCCTTCGCTAGCATTACTGCTTCGCAGAAGAAGGTGACCGCTTCCCAAGCCTCATCGCTCCGGACCATGGATTCAACCAGGGCCGGTCGCGAGAGGTCGCCGCCGCTGATCACCTCGACAAGGACACGGTGGTGCTCAGCCCAAGCAGGGCAGACCTCCACCGTATGCTCCACCGTGTCCTCCGGGCGATCATCACAGTGCTGACACCTGGGCGTGTCCTCCCGCTTAATCCGAAACAGGTTCAGGTACAGGTGGCGGGCTGGTCGCCCCTTTAGCGTTAGCGCCCAAACAGGGGCCCCATAAAGGGCCATGGACCGCACGATCCCCGCATGGAGCCTCCGGTAGGAGGCCTTTGGATCCCCTAGATTGGGCAGGAGCCGCTTGAAGGCAGCCCCGGCCCGCTCCAGTCTGGGAGCCAAACGTCGGAAGTGCTCCGCGAAATTCCACCGGCTGTCGAGAACGAGCCCTAGGTACCTGTTCGTCGATCCGACGCCGATGTGAACCCCTCCTACCGTTATTTGGGATCCCATTGGTGGCCTGTTCCGAGAACCATGAAAGCACATGGCTTCGGACTTGTGCAGGGCCACCTCGAGACCCAATTGCCGGATCCTCTCAACGACTATCGCAACCCCGCGTGTCATCACTTCGGCCGCCGCCTGGTGCGACCAGCAGGTGCGCCAGGACCAGCGTGTCGTCAGCGTAGCAGACTACACTGACACCGCTAGGGAGGTCGGCGCGCAGCACCCAGTCGTAGCCGATGTCCCACAGGAGCGGCCCCAGAACCGAACCCTGTGGAACACCGCACGGCATATACACTCCCTTATTACACTCATGTACTCTCACTCACACCTACACTTTCACTCACATATTATTATACGCACACTCATACTTGCACCCACTCTCACACACCCATTTTATGTAAGTTCATTTTAATTTATGTAGTTTATATAAATGATGCGTTTTTGTTTTTTATATAACACGTCTTGCTATGGAAGAGCGGAATCTCCTAATACAGGCACTATGTGCCTAAAAGGAGGATCCAACCAAACTGTGTTTATACCTATACTTGCTTTTACCAAGAAACTATTAGGTACTTACAAAACAGCCTATGTCATATTCGAGGATGTGGTCGACCGGGTACCAAGTTTCGTCCAAATCCAGGACAGACAGAGTTATTTTCGCATTTGTTATATTATTTTGATACCTAAATAGCGAACGAAAAGGGATTCGTCACTATTTGGTTTGAAAATGAATGTCGTGATGCCATTTTAAAGCTGAGCGAGATGATGAAGCTTTTAAAGAAAATGCTTATTGACTGTAACAGCGACGGGTATGTTGTCATGTTATCCTACATCAAAATGCTGAGTATTATGTTAAATTTATTCTCTTCCACAACGTGAAATACACTTACATTTTAGAGCTACTCCTAGGACATATTTTTATACTTCAGAGATTGTTTTACCAGGTTAATAGTTTAAATCTTTTAAAGGCCATTTCAATTTTAAATTAGTCATTTATTTTATTTTAAAGAAAGCTCACCAACCGGCAAAATGAAATAATTATCATGCATTGGTAGAGAAATTGCTAATTACTTATAAGAAATGGAAACGCACCGTGCTACAAAATAAACATTCCTTTTTCTTCTGCAAATATCAAAAAGTCCTGAAAGAAAATACAGAATGTACATAAACCGTCTGTATTAGGGATGCTTTTCTAAAGTCCTTGAGTGTTGAGCCTGCAAAGTAGTGCTCGAGTGAAGTACACTGCAAGGCAAAAGGCAAGTGTCTTTGTCTAAGACTGAGGTAGGAACCAAAGATCAGACAACGAAGAGGGACAATTTAGTCAAAGTATTTTTGTAGAATGTTGCCACACTTTGCATACCGAAAAGTATTTTCTAAATGTGACTAGGTTCGAGTATTTATACCTATGCGATCGCGTTAACGTGTTCGCTTGTTTCAAAATGCATCGTGTGTGTTCGTATATGCTTATCGGTTTTAGTACAAATTGACATAATTAGGTACGTTAACGCGATCGACGTTTAAAAACTCGCAGTAAGGAAAAACATAAAGGAAAGTAAGCGAAGCAATAGGAGTATGTTACCGTTATGGCAAGTCCTATAGTTTCTGCCTATATGATGGCACATGGTATGAGTTGTATATATGAATAGTTTGTCCTGTTTTAGAAAATATTTTTTCGTTTATAAAGCGGCTAAGGCGGTGACACATTATCTGGCCACCATGTGGGTATATCCTTGATAGAGAAGAAAATTACACTCGAAACTGAATTGACCTTTATTTGCTTGGGTGATGACCAGTGGTCGGATACTCGGGCGCTTATATACCCGAACTTCTTCCCGTAAAAAATAAGTAGTCCCGGTTTCCCGGGATTGAACAATTTTGTAAAAACAACTATAACAAACTTAATGAAATTATAGCGGTGGTTATTTTGATTTAGTATCTTTATTTTATTCAAAACAAATAGAATACCTATAAAAAATTATAATGAGAGTTCACAACGAGTTCTAACTATATTTTGTATGCGGGCATTTCGAACGATTCCGGGATTCAAGAGTCTGAAAAGCATGTCCGTATTATACTTTCGTGGGAATAAAACTGAAGTTTAGGTGTATTAGCGCCCAATTATCCGATCACTGGTGATGACCATCTTGGTACGCATCATATCAAGTCCAGTCAAATATCAACAGGTGACACTTCTGCAATATATTTCCATGATCTAAGACACGAACCTATTTACGGTAACTTCATCAAAGTATTTGAAACACTTCGTTTGCTTCTCGCTGGACTTTGTATTGTGGCAAACACGGCCGATGTTGTTCAAGTTTCACGGCAAATATTCTAGACCTCGAGGCCGAAGTACTAGTTTATATGAAAATATTCAGTATCGGGTATGCGGGTGGCGGATAACTGAGAGTAGCGGCTTGACTTTGAAGAGGAATAAGCTTAACTGCATGTGGAGATTGTGGATTTACTATTTCCATAGGACAATCAAGGGTGTAGACAAAATCAAACTGGTTGATTTATGAATTAACTTTATAGATGGGTATACTGTTTCTTTTTTGTGTTTTTATTTTCTGTTTAATTGGTAGTTATTAAGATTATCTGTAAATATGTGAGTACCATTTACCTAATTTTTTTTTTTTAGAAAAGGAATAAGTACCTCTGCTGGTTATACTTTGTTCTTATAAGTAGCATACTCTGGGTGTATCGTCCTCACATAATATTAAATTGATTTTTGTATACCAAATTTTGTAAAGTCGTCATTTGAAAAGAGTAACTATGGAGTTTCTTGTCCGTTCTTCTCCATAAGAATCTACCTTTCCGAATGGACAGTAGAGTCACTTTATTAATATATTTTACTGAACTGTAAATGCTGACGTTCAAAAGTGCCGTTTAATGGCCTAATTGAAATAAACGTTTTTGACTTTGACTTTCAGGTAATACCTATTACTACGAATTTATGCATGCTTGGTAAGCGTCATGAATGTGATTGTAAACCAATGAGCGCAACATTTTGATATTGATGTAATAGAATATTACAAGCTTTTGCCCGCAACTTCGTACGCGCATATCCAGGTTTTTCCCGTTCCCCTAAAGAATTTCGGGAAATCCTCTCCCCAGAAAACCTACATGCCAAATTTCAGCTTTCTACGACCAATAGTTTCGGCTGTGCGTTGTCTGTCAGTCACTCAGTCAGTCAGTAACAGAAGAATTTTATACACATAGCTTTTGCCCGCGACTTCGTTCCCGTAGGAATTTCTGGTGTAGGGACAGTCCGTAGGGGAGTACTAAGCAAGGATTACTGACAACAAGCCTGAAGAACACTGACTGAAGCTCCATGCAAAATTTCAGCATACCACGACTAGTAGTTTCGGCTGTGCGTTGTCACTCAATCAGTCAGATATATTAGAATTGATTGATAAGTTGCGCTAATCTCTGTAGTTTTTTTCTAGAAATAGATTATAGCAAGTAAGAAGAGAGTTGTAGTAGTATCTTGAGAAAACTAAACAAAATTAAAGAGTAAATTTCCTTGTATTTGTATTGTCATGAAAAACATTGTAAGGTAAATAAACGCAAAACGAAATGTGCCAGTATTTTAGCTCAACAGATTGTTTACATTCAAAATATTTACATTTCGTCTTTAGTAAGACTTACCTTAAGTCCAATAATTAAGTTATGTTTATTCAACGCTGGCTTGTCTGTTATTTTTACAAATAATCAAAAACCTACTGGAAATATGGAAGGGTATAAAATGAATGATAAAATATGATTAAATTCTATTGTAACTGCTTCCGTTTCAAATGAATTTAAGCTAGGTTTTGCGCGGATCTTCTCGGTTCTCGCTTTCATATTCATATTCTTTTGTGACTTTGTGTGATTAACGCAGTAATTTTGTTCTCAAACAGTTGCAGTTTTTTTTGTTGATAACTAGAATAGTTAAGCTTCGAATAGGTAACAAGTAACAATGCATAGATCCATGTTTCGTTAGATTTAAAGCATCGGAAGTAAACACAGATACAAGCTACCGACCAACCAAAAGGGAAAGTCGAACCCAAATCCCATGCGGGTTCCGTCGAAGCAAAACAGCGCCTATCCATTTAAAGGAAAAAATAAAAAGCGCAGGAAATACCAAAATTCTTCCGTCCTTCGCAAAGTGGGGAGAAGAAAAAACAGGTGTGTTTTCTTTGTGGAAAAATAAAAAGTATTAGTACCCAATTCTCGTGTGGAAGGACGATTTCACGCGTGTAGTCTGGTTTCCGCGGTGTGGCCGCTTCGCAAACCAATGAGAACAATAAATTGCGGAGTGCTCAACTCACCGAGAGAGATTTAAGGCAGTCGATAAACGAGTGTTGTTGAAGGTGCTCCCACAATGTTGAAGGCGACGCCGGATTTATGCGTCAAGGGAATTGGTAACCGTTCAATATTTTGCCTGTAAAAATAGTGCTTGTTGAAACAAAAAACGACTAGAAGTTAATGCAGTCGATTACGTTAGAAACTTCTTTCGACTGCAGTTGGAGTGTTAAAAAGCTGGTCAATATCAAGAAAAATCGATGGAATGCCGTAAGATGAATTCATACCCATATACGATCTATACGTTATCTAGTTACAAGCAAAACACTGTTGTTAACTGTATAGTTAAATACTACGCTCAATTTAACTTAGCTCAATTGTGTAGAGAGATTAGCTACTGAATTTTTTTTAAAAAAGATTGTCAATTTAAATAAAATCGATGGAGGATTCCATTGATTTTATTTAAATATAATATGATTTCGGCATAATCTAGTTTAAAGCCAAAACACCTGTTGACATTGCATGATTGAGCTTAGTTAAATACTAAGCTTCGTAGTAGCATCGTGCAGTAAGGAGACTAATCTTCTTACTGCACGCGAGAGACACCAGTAATATCAATAATGGCAGCATTCATCGAGGAGACTTGGGCTTAATACTCAATATTACACTCGCTCTAGTCGAGTGCAATAAATATTAAGACCTACTATGCCACTCAATGATCCTTATCTCTCAAACGTATTTCACCATTAGGCGTCGTCCTATATATGTATATACAAAGCGATCATCGTGCGAAAACGCAATCGTCGCGTTGATTTGTTCGGTATAACCAGAAGGCGCTCTCTGTCGGTGTGACAATAATAATATCTTTATTTATCTAGTAACATGACTCAATTGTGTTAATAACGATATTCCTTACCCCTATGTCAGTTTTCCTAATCTAATCACTTTACTTAAAACGCTGAATACACTTGAATCACTGCCACACGCCTAACACCGAGGTCAGCTTGCAGCAGCCACCCACATATAAACAGTTGAGTCTGGTCTCCACATAGCGCAGAATAAGGTTGGGGCTGGCCCGCACGCGGCATTGCGGAAGTCGCATACGTTCCCGTGATCCCCGGCGTAGGTGGGAGATGGAACACCGGGGTGGTTTTAGTCAGTAAGAGTCTGACAGACCCCTCCACCCGCCCCAGGGTGGAGGATTTCCATGAGGATTTCCAACAGACATCAAAAAAAAAAAATGTCCCGTACGCGGCGTTCCAGGGAAGCGCATCATTTGCCGTACAAATGAACGCGAAGATCGCGTATTCGCACTACGATCTTGGTGTATTAGGGTCACACGGGTTTCACTTCTTTAGCTAGTTAACAGAAACACTTCTGATTTACACTCTATTCATCTACACTAAAAACTTGTTCTATAAATTAATTTATTATTTATCATTCCCCTTTTGCGGCTAACTTCACTTTCACACGTGTAGTAAAACGGTTTACGGTAGTATTTACTTGGCAAATAGCGACAGCCATTACCTGAGTTTAATTAATCAAGTTTACACTGGAATTAAAAACATATTGAAACCTGCTAGACCGAAATGAAATGGTAGTTCAAAGAGAAAAAATAACCTTAACGACTTGATTTTGATGTCAGTTTCTGAAAATATTGTAATGGATTTTATCAGACTCTTTTGATTCGTTTTAATATAATACCTACCTACCCGGCTTCAAAATTTAGTTGGTTAACTCAGCCCATTGCAGTCCATAACTGGACAGACATAAAAAAATAATGAAGAAATGATGAAATATTAAATAAAAAATTAATATAAATTAAAAATTAATTTTCCACTTAGACGTTATCATTTACGGCTCTACGATGGCGAGCACAGAAAACGCGATTCATTATGAATTCCACTCTTTACTTCCTGGAATCTGGACCTCTAAAGTAAAAACAAATAGTAGTTAGGTACGTTACAGCTTAAAAGTAAAAACAGCAAGTCTAAATAACACCAAAGGATATTTTCGTTCGTAATAGTGCTGTAGATAACTTCGTTCCAAAGAATAACGAACGGGATAAAGCACTTTCATGTATGTAGGCATATTGAAGTACAAAGGGTGCATCTATGCGTTAAATGCATACTAAATCGCTCGGAAGCTAGCGCAGGTAAGGAGAGCTATTTTTAGTTTATGGCACTTTTAGATCCATGTTGTATTAATTACGATGTTAATGTTACATTGATCGTGAGAATTCGTGACTAACTAATAAACGCAATGTCGATCTTCAAGTTTAAGTAAAGCGTTACGAGGTCAGTCTTTGGATGGGTGACCAACCTCATTATACAAACTCTTTTCCGTGTCGAGGAAATCATGTGAAGCCGTTGGCCTCAGCTGTCATCAGAAGAGGCTTGACAGTCGAGACGGATTGCTAATCAGAAGCTAGAAAATCTAGCATCAGTTTTGCCGAGGAGAATCGTGTTATCCGCTCCCTTGTTTGTGACAGATAAGCAGTCGCTGCATATAAAATACTGGTATTCAGCTACATCTGGTTGGTCTGAAAGCCGACTAGAAAATCTGACATCAGTTTTGCCGAGGGGAATCGTGTTACCCGCTCCCTTGTTTGTGACAGATAAGCAGTCACTGCATAAAAAATACTGGTATTCAGCTACATCTGGTTGGTCTGAAAGCTGACTAGAAAATCTGACATCAGTTTTGCCTAGGGGAATCGTGCTACCCGCTCCCTTGTTTGTGACAGAAAAGCAATCCTTCCATATAAAAAACTTTTTTACAAATAAATACAACCGACTTCCAAATAAAAAAAATCGGTAGTCAGTGTTTTTGGTTGTTTCCTCGTATTTTAAAACCGACATCCGAAATAAAAGTTATTTTATACTTTGTAGTGTTTTTTTTTTATTTGGAAGTCGGCTGTATTTTTTGTAAAAGAGTTTTTTATTTTACACTTTTTAGTGGTACCTCTACACCTTTCAACACCACTGGAAAGTCACAGGACAGCAAAACACGCTATTTCGTTTACTTGGATGATATATTTTCTATTTCCTCCAGCTACTGTGATTGAAAAACTAAACTTCTGAACCGATTTTCATAAAATTTCTATGGGATCAATCGGAACGCATATCCTTTCACATGAAAATGATTTTTTTCAAATCGGTTCATAAATGACGGAGTTATGAGGTCACAAACATAAAGAAAACCTACTCCTTTTTTTGAAGTCGGTTAAAAATACTGGTATTCAGCTACATCTGGTTGCTCTAAAAGCCGATTCTAACATAGTTGAAGACATTCTAAGCATATTGATAAGTTACATTTTCTGGAATCTGGGACAAAGCTTATCTACTTTAAAAGTCGGATGCTCTAAATATGAAACTGCGACTGTTCGCATATGCGACTAACAAGTTTATACAATGTAATAATAGTGACGTAATAAAGAAGGATGAAATGCACAATTTTGTGAGTGTATTGTGTAATGAAAATGTTATGAATTTTCATGTTTTATTTTGTTTTCATTACGCAGTGGTGTAGCTGATTATTGTAGCACAACGCTGGTACAGTATAATATAATATAATATATCTTGGGACAACTCACACACGGTCATCCGATCTCAAACTAGGCAGAGCCTGTGCTATGGCAACCAGACAACTGATAAACATACTTATATATTTCTAAATACATACATATTATAGACAAATTACACCCAGACACAGAACTCATCATGCTCATCACACAAAGATTTGTCCTGGGTGGGAATCGAACCCACGACCTCTGGTTTAGCAGTCAGGGTCACTAACCACTCGACCAACAGGCCAGACAATATTCAATAAACACACAAGATAGTATTCAATAAACAATCAGCCAAGGAAGAAATTAATATACTTGGATGAGTATTGGCTTCTTATGATATTTTATAAGGGACTCACCAGAGAATGGGCAGCAGCATTCTCTGTGCATTGCAACAGCTACATTGCCATCGCCAACCCGCCTGCCAAGCGTGTCAATTATGGCAAATACCCCTCTTGGGGGAGGCCTATGTCCAGCAGTGGTTCGTTTTGCGGCTGATTTGATGATGATGATGTTATTTTATACTGAAAAATAACAAAATATTCAGCGTGGCTTTTTTTTTATTGATGGGCGTTTGACTACTACCTCACCTGATGGTAAGCAACGAAGTAACCTGTGCACTCTTGACTTGAACCCTTTGCGTTATCTCATTGACTCGTTAAAACATTACCAAAACTAGAATCGGGTATCAAAACGACCATATGCGTACTACGTTTACGGTATTTACGAGTAGACTAAAACTTTGTCCGGACACACGCTGGATACCTTGGTAGCGCTCCAAGTTATAAACAGTACAATGGAATGCCTTTAAAGACTGCAATACTGCTCCAATCAATAACTATTTCGAAGACCCGTTACAATCAATGAACTAACGAATAAAACAATGCCTAGCTATTTTCTATATCAATCAATATAAAAATAATTATTACGTGAGTCACTGACAGACAACGCACAGAGAAAGATAAAATTTGGCATATATTTTCCTTGGGGAGTGTAGGGCAAATTGGGATAATCGCAGGCAAAAGCTAGTACCAGGTATAATTTATCAAACCATACTAATATTATAAGTGTGAAACTGACTGAAAGGAAATCAAATAAAACTTGGTATACGGGTAGGCCATGTCTTGGAATAGGACAAAGGATTCATTCCAGGACTGGTTCACCTGAATCCATTCAGCCGTAAAGACGTGAAGAGCTTAGAAACTGACAGGCAGATAAAGTCACTTTCGCATTTATAATATTAGTTAGAATACCTGTTTTAAGAAAACAAAAGAATGGACTCAAAGACTCGTGCCTAACTGTAATGGTGTCGTAGACTTCCACGAATTGAAAAGGTTTATTAAAGGGTACGCTAGTAAATATTATATACCCGTAATGTGCCGAATAAGTATAAATCAAATACTTAATTTACCAAGAACCCAGAAGTTAGTTCAGTATTTTGCAAACAGATGAACCGTCAAAAAGGAAATTCTCCAAAGGATAACACGTAAGCTAAAATAACACAATCATTCGTTTCATTAAGTACACTTGCTAGCTCAAAGTATTTGCCAGTTTATATTATTACACAGCGTGCGAAACATTCTAGGATTGCAACCAGGTTTTTCGTTCCTACTTGTCATTTAAGTAGCTACATAAAACGGCTAAAATGTGACTCAAATAAGATTTCTTGTTTTTCCATTTTATTCTGTTATATTAAAACTGTATAAAATTATTCCTTAACACACGAAAGCATTTGTTCCGAGAGAACGTTTCTACTTTTTTATTCGTTTACCACGTTTTTGTTAGGGTAATACTTATTTCCTGCAGTAAAGCTTATTCACATAAGTTTATTAGCGTCGGAACCTCTCGTGAATGTAACCGCAGATTTTAATTTCGCCGCTTGTGCTCTTAATTTAGTGCGCGCTACTTCCGAGCTGCGTGCCAGTTTCGCACTCTCTCACGTAATATAAAAATGTTCTGGAACATGCTCGAATACCTTTTTTATATTGAACAATCATTCCCAACGTATTTTTTCTGGACCCCCAGGGGTCTATGCAGACACACAAGGGGTCTATGTTAAGGCAAAATAAAATTGCATGCGCAGTGAAGAGGCGTCGATGAGATAAAGTCCCATTTGTGCAGGTCGTCACCAATAGTCATTTAAGCTTCGCATGGTGGTTCAATCCTCTAAAACAGAGAGCATTCTGTATCAACTGCCGGGTTTTACTCAAAACGTAAATAAGTTTGCCAAGAGGTCCACGGTAGAAAAAGTTTTAGGACCTCTGATATAAAATAACGTTCTCTCCGACATTCTGCACGAAGTGTACGGATGAAGCAAGCGGCTATCCCCGCCGGTCTGATGGCTATTTATTTACGAGGTTAACCGCGTAAAAGGAAATAAGTGATGTAACTAAGCGATCGGTTTTTTTAAAGTGACTTCTGCCCTCTATTTTCAGGTGTGCGCAGACCACTGTATTGCATTTCTGAATTCGAATATAAAGCGTTAATTAAGTGGAGTCTCGGTTGGATTCGGGTTGATAAAATAATGACGTGGTACAATATCATTAAAATTAACCTAAAACTACTTAATTATTTGAACAAAGCCAAATGAAAAATCGATCAAACACACTAACCGTTCGGTCACAGAGCGTTCAAATGGTTCAATTAATTATATCAGTTAGTTTTCCAATAATTGCTTCGCCAACGTTCGGCTGAAGTAGGTACGTTCCTCTCTCGCTTTGACTTTTTTCCTTCGACTTCGTTTGTAAAGCTTTGTTGATTTCCCTTAATGGAAATTTTTCAATTTCTTTGGGAAGCCGGTCTTAACCAAATACGAGAGTCTAATTCTGTTCTGTACCTCATGAGTTTGCAGATATATCTACCTTTGTCGTAATTGTACAATCTGTGTGTAGTTAACTATATGTATTATGTACGACTCACCTTTGAATCTATTCAATTCTATTTCAATGTTCGCGATTGTTTTGTCGATGTGGTAACATCGACAGAATTGGATGTGGAGAAGCGTCGTCCTTATTTTTTAACTTTGTCCTATTTAAGACCTTTGAAATTACTTCTTAATGCCAACTTGATTGGTAAGATTTGATGAGAATTTTAAAGGAAGTTGAACGAGAATTTTGTAAACATTTTACCGAATGCCGTCAGTTCTATTTTACCTTTATTACAACTGTATAAATATGAAACGTAAATAGTCAGTGGTACAGCATTGACAATTTAAATTTAATATTTTAAGAGATGGACTGTGGATTACTGGATGAAGAATGTATATATGTATGTTCAGGAAACTCAAAAATTTTAGTTTACTCGCAAGTAAAGCTAAACATATGGGGTACTTCCCGTTGACCCAGAATCATGACATTTGGCATGTAGCAAGGTATAAGGTAGGTGGTAGGTGGTGGTGGGTGGTAGGTGTGTAGGTTGCACAAGCAACGTCTGAAAATTGATAATTTGTGGTTTTATCACATAAAAAAATCATTTTTATGCGATAAAACATTTTTTGCAGTTGAATAAATGACCGTGACGTACATCGTTTGGGAGTACATTTTTATCATCTTTTTTTTTTTTTTTTAAGGATGGGAAATCATCAGATGACTTCTTCCGCTCTGGGTGGAGCGGAAGGGCGTGTCAGACTCTTACTGACTAAAACCCATCCGTGTTCCTTCTAAAGCCCTTTGCTTTCCAGGGCCGCGGTGACTCTTTCGAACAAATTCCGCAACCATTTTATCATCTACAAAGTTAAGTTTGTCCTTCAATCGTACTTATCGTTTCATCAGAGTAATGTGTGTTTATGAACTTAAGTAGGTAATGTATAATCGGAAAAAAGAGCACGATTCCCGTAATATACGAACTATACATATCTATCTACATACGATGTACGGAACCGTCGGTGCGCGAGTCAGTGAATAACTGGTAGAATGATTAAATCACAATCGTTTAACTCACAACAAAGTTGAAAACCTTCACGCTTCTTGTATTCAAGAATAAAATTTTAAAATATGTTACGAAAGATAGATTCAGTACTTCTCGTATTGCAATAAAAAACTAACACAATAAGGAAACTGAAAACCTTTTGAAAATGCACAAAATATACAATCGTCGAGAGAGAGGAAGCTATTGTAAACTATTTATTATTTACGACACTCTTCCGAAGAACCAATTGTAAGTTTTGCAAGCTGCTCGAAACGGTCTTCGGTTCGGCTAGTTTAGGATGAACTCACATTGGTGTAGGTACATCAATGGCTAATTTTACCAAATATAAATTTCCTTTGATAGGAGTATCTGTCCAGCCTAATCCAAATATTCCTATCGACTTTTTGTCTAACTAAATGCACCTTTTTTTCTCGAAGCGTCTGCCTATCTGACTTCTACAATCTAGTAGATAACTGGGTAACACGGTACCCAAGCTACCGTAACTACTGACAAAGATCTCAAACTCAATAAAGATCATTTGTGTTTGTCGAGTTTGGCAGGCGTTACCTTGAAGACCGAACTGTGAAGCTGCTCCTACTTAGCTACGAGCTCTTGAATTTGCTGAATGGTCTTGCACAAATACGAAAACGTAGTTAGAAAAACTATAGTTTTAGCCAGGGCTAGTGAAATAACTAAGAATATTCTGCAAATTAATAACTTTAATTTGCAGAACCCTGGACTAGACCGTTAGCCCACTAAGAACGTAAGCGTAGTAGAACACTTATTTGCTCAGCTTAAAGTGAGAATTACTCTCGGTTTAGCAATGTAAATATTCTCAATTTAGACTACATTTTGTGAAAGTCGAAGTTCTTTTCCAGCAATGTGTACGGATCCTTTGAATTTGTTTACGTAGGTGTGGCGTGAGAGGCGCTTCAGAGCAGCTCCTATTTCAATATGCAAGTGGGCGGCTAGATCGTGTCATGTTACGTAGTAAATTTGAAACCACTTCAATAATACGTCTTTGGATTAAAAGTAGAATCTGAATGGAAATTTCATGATTTTTCTGTTGGTTTCCCTGTTTTTATTTTTTCATCCGTCTAATAAGTGAAATAACAAATCATAGGTTTATGGCCATACTAAACATGTTCATTGCCAAGCCAAAATTTTGGACTTACATAAATGGCCAACATCAAAAAACCGTTATTTTTTTCCTCCGGCCCAAACAAATACTAAAAACCAATACGATACGGCCGAGGTTCTATAGCTCGTACAAGATTGTAAGGGACCATCACGCGACGTCGCGTTACCGGCCACAGCGTAATAGGCTGCTTCGCCTGATGTAATGAACATGTTAAGAAAGTAGCTGTTCCTCCAGGTTTATAACCAAAACTATTTTTATATCATAATTTGGGAATTCTAATTTAATGTTTTTGTTTGGCATAATTGTTTTAATTTTATTATTTCTGGTGTGTTATCTGAATTAATGTTGAGGTATTTTTATGTTACTGTGCAATGGGTGTAAATGACCTGAATATATGAATTTATTATATTATTGTAAGGGAACAACTGAAAGCCGTAGAACACATGCTGCCGATTAGTAATGCCAATAGAAAATGATGACTAGGAGTTTACAGCAGTGCACAAGTCGTTAGTCCAACTCCTGTATGCGCTATTAGGCAACCCGCTTTTCCATAATTGACTCCTGCAACTTGTGCTTTGCAATAAGTAGTTCATATTAACTGTTTGTGTTTACGTCAAAGACAAATTTCGTCAGGTTTACTTGTGAGGAAATGGTTTTGAACTCCATTTATCACGACTGAAATCGTATAATATGTACTGTGGACTCAGTTATTATTAGTAGATTGCACGATATTCCTACCTAACCATCGTAATCACTAAAAATATTCTTACTAGAAACAAAACTCCTTGAATAAAACCTTAACATTCACTATTCAATCTACAGAACATAATTCCGGTCACGCTCCCGAAGCCATTCGTTTTTTCATACGTGACAAACACACCATTTCTAATTTCCACGAAGTTTGAACAAAAAATACGGTGACAGGTAAAAATTTAAAGCGATATTCGATGCCACCGACCGACTTGGATGCGGTGAAATGCCTTTTTCAATTCTCGAACGGTAGGTATCGGATGCGTGAAATAAAATTCACGTCTGGGATACGTGATCCTTGTGGCACAGATGCCTGGGAACGCCGTGACTCGCGTCTCGAGTCCCCTTTGCACGATGCAGAAATTCGCAACTAAATATTGGTATTTTAATACGTCACAGGCTTGGCATGTGTACCTACGATTTTCTTATGTAACGTTATAGAGGTCTGGTCTTAAGCTTCGGTATTCGACCGTTAGTCCCAGGGATCGCTGTATCGGATAAAAGCTGATTGGGTTTTCTTGGTGGGATTCAAAACCGCTCAATATTGGACACGAAATTCTAGGACAACTTTCCATAATGGAAATATGTTTCGGTGAATTTCGTTTGTGTTTAATTCGGAAAATGCTTTCCTTATACCAATATTTACTTAGTTATAAATTGTATTTTCTTTCAAGGAAAATACATTAACATTTAAATTGGATTATTTTCATTTGTCCAGGTGTCGCGATTCCGTGCTAATTTTCTCCCTAAGCTAAAGTATTTACTTACCTATTAATTCAGCAGGAGAGACAATTATTTTAATACCTAAACTCAGAGAATAATACTAGCTTACTGAATAGCAAACTAAATTAATCAAAGACGAAGAACAAATAATCCGAAAAATACATTCATCTCAATTTTGTGAAAGTTTTAAGTACGTTTGATAAATGTTTGTTTGCGCAACTAACAAGTTGTGACTAATCTGTTAATCTCGCCGGCGCTAAGACGTCTGAACGGCTGCACCCCGACACTTGCATCTCGTATTGTCGCAAGTTAAAGCCGTCCAAACTTCGCTGTTATTGTTCAGAGATCAAAGGTTTCAAATTTGGATCTTAAGGTACCCGTAAATGTTGAGAAATTATTGTCTACTCGAGTTTCACACAGTTATTTCATGTTTGAATTTATATGAAATGCTACCATTAATGGAGTTTCATGACACGGTAACCTAATCTATGTGCAAAGACTTAGAAAGCAACTTACTTTCAAGCGTAAAGCGAAAAGGAATCCGATAAAACCACTTATTTTTCTACCTGCAGGTAGTAAACTAGAAAAGTTGGCGATAACTTTCTGAAAACTACAGCTGGAAAAGGAAGTTATATCATCGATTAAACGAGAAGAAACCTTTGTTTCGTAAGTTCTCATAAGTAAAACATCACTGCAAATAAAACGAAGCATAAACCTGCAGCCACAGATCCAACTCGCTAAGAAAGCGATTTTTTCCTCTCACTCATAAATAATTTACTCAAAAATATGGCGGTCTCGTACGAAGCAGACGACATCTCTTGAGGGACGACGTTAAGTAAATGCAGTAGTAATGCTAGCTCAAACCGCCGAGGGCGTAGAGTTGGGGACACACTGGGGACGGCCCGCAACACAGTTCCCTGACACGGATTGTGCATAACGAGAGCGTCTTCGTAAAAGTTGTACCGCGATTATATGGAGCTGTATATATTTGAACGTATTTTTCGAAATAAGTTTGCTGTTTGTTGTTTATATTGCGGTTAGATATGTTTGAGTTTGCGAAAAGAAGGTTTGAACTTTTGGAAACTTTATTGGAATAGTACCTTTGTTCAAAATTGATGCATTATAACGTACATGTATCTGATACATAATGATTATTATCGGTTAACTAAAAGAAATGAAATAAAGAATAGTGTTAAACCCATGAGGCAGATTTGGTTTCAGCTACCTATTACATAAATAAATCCGTATTCGAAGTTTCAAAATGAAACATAAAAGGAAAAAGAAAAAAAAGTCTTAAATTCTCGTTATTAAACTAATTAGGGTGACATTTTGATATAAAATAATTAAGCACAAGCTAAATGGATTATTCCCAGGACAACGGTGAAGTGGTAAAAAACTGTTCACAAACTTTCTTAAAGAAAACTCATAATCTTTCTAAAATATTATTAAAGAAAGCAACTTTTCAAACATCATTATGATGTCAATTGAGTTTAAGATATCTAAGTTGTTGATAAGGCTTTTAGTTAACTTAGTAAAAGATAAAAGTTGTGATCTGAAAAAATGCTTTTTATACCGGATAAAAGTTCTTAATAACGTTGTGGCAAGGTTAGTAAAATATTTTTTATATCTAATATTATCAAGTTTTATCTTAGTGAATTCATCAGGATAATAAAATCCCAAAAAAAGGGTTCCTTTGCGGGAAAAACTGCAAGTCCTTGTTGCTACTCCACCAATTCGTACTAAACGTTTCCAAACGTCTTTCATAATGCGAACAGCAAAGGAGTGGAACTCTCTACCTGCGTGTTTCCGAACGCATTCAACCCTAATCTCTTCAAAGTTAGAGTGAACAGGCTTCTTCTGGGTTAGCCCACTCCATCGTCGACTTTGTTTCTATCACCGCAGACCTAGACTAGAGCCAAGAGTAAACCCATCCCACTCCGCTTTTGTACCTTTGTGTTGCATACTTTTTTAATCCTAATCCTTACTAATATCATAAATGCGTAAGTGATGTCGCTTAAATCGCCGAACCGATGTTGATAAACTTTGGTATATAGATAGATGAAACTTTGAAAACTTTTAAAGGCTACTGTACTAAAAATGCATGTTGTTTAAAGCCGTAGTTTTATAAAATAAAAATTTCTCAACATTTTAATACGAAGCTTAGTGTGCACTTTGCGTAGACAAGCGCATATTATGATAAATATGATGTCAGTGCTTGCGATGCGATGGAAGTGACATGCGGAAATCTGACATAGACTTGACCTTACTCAACAACTTCACCAATTTTTTTTAACGAGTATTCCATACATAGAATTTACATGAGAAAATTTGATCAATATGTGTAAAATTCGTTTATTTGGTTGTACAATCAAATAAATGCAATGTTTAGCACTTCATTTTGGGAGGTCATATCACCCATAATTTTATAGTATGTGGAACAGTAACACATTAGTGTTGTGGAACTTCAAACGTTTTCCCATTTGATAAATATACCAAAAAAGTGTCGAAGTTTAGGTACTACACGGACTTTGATTCAAAACCAAAATAACGTGCACAGAATAGTAAATTAAATAAATCACGCTACAATTGAATAGTAGGGACTCAGTGTGCACATCGCGTTGGCAAGCGCATTTGATAAAATTGATGTCAGAGCTCGCGACGACGCGACGACGTCGAGCTACAGAGCTACTGTGACACGACAACCAGCGACAGCCGTGATTTACTCGCGATTGCCCTTTTCTTACTCCGAATATTATATATAATGAAAGGTACCTTCTTTTTACTATGCTTTAAAAAAGATAGAGTAAAATTAGTACTCCAAAACATGTTTTCAACAACATAGGTACAACGTAGCAATGCTGCCAGTCTTTAAGGTAGTTAGCAGTGGACTGCGATGCGGTGGAAGTTTTTTTAAGAGGGGTATAGTAAGTTTAGCTTGATGAAAATTTTTCGGTTTGTGGCATTTTAATGAAAAAAAAACCCCTATTCAGAAAAAAAATGATCATAACAGATTCAAAACTATTCTGAGGTTCACGGCAGCGGTGACGGTGGTTGAAAAGTCAGAATGTGATCTCGTGACGTTTCGGTAACGCATGTCGAAACAATTTTGAACTTTTTAAAAATCGTTTTCGCGTTAATGTCATACTGCTAAGCTTTTACGCCTACACAAAATGTGGCAAATCTTTTTATTCCCGTAAAACTTATAAGAATCACACAAGAGATTTGATGAGTTGTCTGACTCTCCATCTGCTAATTGATTGCCATTTTACCTGACTCTCAACAAGTAACATCCATTCAATGAAAACTAATGTTGCGCTTTTTGTATTGCAGTCAAGTATATACCTAATTGGAAACTGGGGATTCTTTTAAGAAATACGCTCTAGACATTAAAAACACGAGAAATACATCCGGGATACATTTTAGGCGATTATCACACTGCACGCGCGCGCGGGGAAAGTATCTCAATTTGTATAGAAAACACGCCTAGGACAACACACTGACAACGCGCCGGCGAGATTTCTCGTAATAGAAAAAAAAACAACATACAGTCGAATTGAGAAACTCTTCCTTTTTTGAAGTCGTTTAAAAATATGCGGCCCGCTCTTTGAAGCGCGGTGCAGTGTGAAAACCGCCTGATCGGTACCTACACGTAAATAGCCCACTTTTTAAAACTACTCGTAAATGAGATTTTTTGATACCTTGGCAAGCGATGAATGATTTTTAACAGTCTCATAAAAATATTATAAATCTATCGGCAAAATGATAAGAATAATATATATTTTTTAATAACACATTCTTGTTGACTTGACCTTTGCCAGTAGAGTGAAGATGTGTGAACCATATGAGGTTTATTCGGCTCCTCGCTTGCCTATTATTGTTTACCTTTGAAATTGGATATAACGGCGGCATTATCAGAGGGATAGTGGGTGAAAATTTAATTACTCTGCTTCGTTGTTCTATCGTTGTGAAACTAAAGAGCAATTTATATAAGTAAAGAATGTATTTGACTAAAAAAATTAAGACGATACAGTGTGTTGAAAACTCGTGTGACGACACTTACCAGTACACTTTTTACTGGAAAGTGACGTTACAAGCCCCTACTCCTTATCTTTGATACGTCTTATTTCGTTTTTTTTTATTTGATAAAAAAAAGAAATACGTTTCCAATATTTTTCTATAATCTTACTGATGGACTAAATATAATCATATTTTTTTAACCCAAGCAACATCCCTAATTTGGAGGAGCTTTCATACTTGATTGTGCGATTTTGGTGATTGTCGCTAGTTTTTCACGCTCGTAACTAAATCTAATTGCTTCTTAGTATACTAGTATACATAATAAATGTGTATACGCTAGTAGAATTAGGTACCAATCGCAAGCACCTACCTCGGAAAGTGGGGATGCCAATGAGGTAATGAAATAATGCGGACTCCTAGATCTTTTTCTTTCTAGTTTATGGTTACTCTTTATATTATTTGGGCTACGTTAATTGCAGCATCGGTGGCATTCTAGATTTATATCGAAGGAAGCTCTTGCAACTTTTTAATCTTCCCGGGTTTGAACTGTGGTGTACAGGGGATATCGGTTTCCTGGTGCTTTTTTTGCGCGCATGCGACATCCCCTCGTATATGAGTTACAGTTTGTTTTGATACTTAAATGCCGTACCTACTTATGTCGCGATGTAAACAGTAATCCACAACAATAGCTCTTAGCTATAAATACCGTCATTGAGTATGTAGAAATTCGTACAAGGTAGGAAAAACAACATAATTTTAGGTTCCACCCACTCAACATTAAAGTAAGCAGATCTACCTTCAAAGTAAGGAGAAGTACTTTTGTATTTTTAAAAATAAATCGTTCGTTGTTAGAAGTAGGTATGTAGATCTTGATGGCCTTTTCTGTATTGTTGGAGTTTTTTTAGATGAATTTCAGGAATACTTAACTTGAGGGCTTTCCAGGTTTATCAAATGTACACTGGGGATGGATAGCGTGTTGGATGATATTACTAGGAATATTGAAGAAGATACTTTGTGATCCGACTTTCAGATACGCTTGAGATACCCTCTGATATTGATAGTATAGTCATCGAATGTCCCCTGAAGGGGGCAGAGGGCTTCCACAATAATCCTGCATCGCGAACGGCCTTGAGCTGCAAGTCATTTCGATGCTCGTCGCTTCTGCTAACATGTTACGATGGCCACGCTTTATTTTCCCTTGCGGAATCCAAATACGTGTAGAAATAAAAACATATCTCAAAAATCATCAAAAAAAAAACATCTGTTTTGGTGTGATAGTTAAATTGGAAACTTGGCTCCTCATTGGTCTTTGTTGGTGTAAACTCATAACTGAACATACCAATGAGAACCTTTTTTTTAAATGATGGGAAATCATCAAATGAGTTCTTCCGCTCTGGGTGGAGCGGAAGGGCGTGTCAGACTCTTACTTCCCTTGTCCTTGTTTCCAGGTTTACTATCACACGAAAACGGATAAATTGTAGACCAAAGTGCTGATTGGTGGCCACGAATTCTCGGAATGACTTCGAGATATTATGGACTACCAAATTTTGATCCGTAAAAAAAGTATTCCAAATGTAAAGTTTACAATTTATCGAGAGTATACAATCTTTCAAGTTATTTTATAATCTTACGGAGTTTGCCATTTTCCGGTGACATGTATAAACCAAAAATTGCATTCTACTACAAACTTTCACATCCAAAACCTATTCAAACTTGTGACAACACCAACTAAAGTATTTCAGAGCGTTTTCGGGTACTTACTAACTGTGTGCAGAGAAACTGAAAAATCAACTCATGTATAATATATCATTTTGATACTTTACTGAAGATGGCAGTAGAAAGCGAGCTCGCGGCATAAAGTATTTTTAGATAAGTGATTTTATCACTGGGTATTGCCAAACGGTATTCTAGAATTGTATAGTCAGGCGCAATGGTTTTTGCGAAACAGCTGTTTAAGTATCTGAAAGAAAATTAATTAATAGTGAACGGTAGTCATAAGCCACAAAAGGAGCTCGTGGCTAAAGAATAACAGTCGCACGGGTCAAGGTTGGTCTGTGGATGGATGACCATCTTGACATACCGAGTTTCCTCCGTGCCTAGGAAAGCACGTTAAGCCGTTGGTCCCGGCTGTAATTTGTAGATCTTTGGCAGTCGTTACGGATTGTCAGAAGCCAGTAAATCTGATTCCAGTCTTGCCAAGAACGACCGTGTTACCCAGTTAATGGGTTGTGGAGGACTGGTAGGCAGCCGCTCCACGTAAAATACTGGTATTCAGCTGAATCCGGTTTGACTGGAAGCCGACTCCAAAATAGTTGGGAAAAGGCAAGACAAATGATGAGTAGTCATAAGCCACAAAATTTGACACCAGTCTTGTCCCAGTTACTGGGTTGTGGAGGCAACCGCCGACGTCGATCAATGTTTTCGATTGATTATTGATTATCGTCCACCTTAAGATATTCAGAAAAGAGAAAGAAGATCTGATGAAAATGAAAATGTTGTTTTATTACCATTTCATTGCAGCGCGTCTGCATTAAAAAATAGTGCGCAAACGGGCAACACACAATTAAAAACAAAGTTTCACCAAAAACAAAATGAAGAACACAAGCTAACCAAATAAACAACTTCAGATAACAAGACTTTATCGCTATAAATTTTCAAACCAAACGACATTATGGAATAGTACAATCATGCACATCGGTTTCCTGAGGATGCATAATGGTTTACGACGTCACTACAAAGTTATGGCGGCTGTAGACGACGTAGAGTGTCGGTCATAAACACACGCTATAAAGCGGGCGTGGCCGGGTAACGACACTACATTACAATGGGTATTTGAGCTTTTATGAAGTTGAAAATTTTAAATAAGTATTATAAAGTTGTTGGCGCTTTTGTGCTTATGTGTACTTTTATGGTTTTTGAATAAACTTTAGTAGCTTACCTAAATATAGATTGAGTACTTATAGTCATTCGACCTCATTCACCGTTCAGAAATGTTGATCAGTGAATATAAATAGCATTTTGTACTTGTGAGGTTACCCCTGCTTGTAAGTAAGATGTTGTAGGAAACACTTTGTTTCCCATAGGAAGTACCGAAGGTAGCACAAGTGCGCGTTCCACCGGGACTCCCGCAGTCCTAGGATTGACATAACCCTTTGCCTTTTCCAAACGAAAGGAACCCATAGGGATATACTGATGATAAAAAAGTAAGGTATTTTGCGATTGTATGTGGCCCACTGGAAGAGTCAATAAAATCTCTAAAAGAACGTGAATAACACAATCAAATTGTTTTGAACATTTCGTACATAATAATTTGATTGTGTTATTTTTGTGTGACACTTTTTTCATTCATTCATTTTACTTACTGAGGCGAAAATGCCAATGTGTCACTTAAGTTTAAAATTGCTGGTGAATAAAAATACTTACTTAAAAGTTTTAGCCAAGGTATTGTATTACTGTTTTTCCTCAATGAAAAATACAGCGATAAAGAATCGGATTTACAGTTTTCAATAATGCGCAAGCTGTTTAAGTTGCTTGGCTATAAAGGTATTTTCGTAGAATATATTGAATCCTTGAAGTTACGTATTGTTCCCGTCTACTTAAGATGCAAAACTTTTTATTAGAACAAGCTTTTCATAGTCTTGTAAACCGTGGACGTACACAACAATGCTAGTTAGGAACGGTCAAAAGAGAAATTGCCGTAATTACCTGCCATATACTTGGTGATCGAACTTTGTTGTGTTAACTGTCAGATAAACAAAGCTGACCTAAATAAAAATGTTCTTTGGGTCCTTTAGTGGTCCTTTAATGAAAATGGTGGAAATTATTTGACGTGAACCGAAAAGAATTACCACCTTTTTGAAGTGATAACTTCTTATGGGAGGGTAAACCGCTTCGTAACGTAACGCGTTACGGCGCCAGTCTGTCTGGTTTCCCTTTCTCTCACGCATACGGCAGCGGTAGGTAGGCTCTTCCTCTCTCACTCTAACCCACAGCGCTACTGTGTTTAGTTGTGTGTTTCGTATGTGTCGATGGAGCACGCGCATTCACTCTTTACTCAAAGACCCCTAGGTTGTAGCAATCAGGAAACACAGACGCAGTGAATTCCACTCTCTAGCTGTACGCGCAATTAAAGTTTTCCCAAAATGTTAGTTGTTTTCACATTCTGTGTTCACTTCTAAAACAAGCCACTCTAAAGGACAATAAAAGCCACAATCATTACCCATGCAAGTAGGTACTCGTACGGCCCACCGTTCGTCGCTGGCCAGGTATACTTGTTCTGGCAAGTTCAATATTTATCCCACTATCGGTCGCCGGAGCTCCGTTCGGTTAGGCTGGCCGGATGCATCGCATGCAGATGAGTTTGTGTGACATGAACGTATAATTAGGTTCTCAAAACTTGACTCTAATTTGGGTGAAGGTTAATTTTGATTCAATAAATAAAATAAAAATACTTTAATTCAGACCTTGATCCATATTATGTAAGTATTATACAAACTTATGAGCTATGTTTGTACAAAAATATTAAAAGTTTTTTTTTTAATTCATATATCTGTTGCACTCACCTGACGCACCGGGTACATGTACATGTACATATTGTACATGCACCCAATGTGCCATGATGGTGCAACACGGCTTATCACTAAAATACGAGCCTATGTGTGGTGGCCTCACACAAGGTAGACCGATGACCTGATAAAGCTGGTAGGTCTGGCGAGGCGATATTTGGGGGAGGCCTATGTCCAGCAGTGGACGTATTTCGGCTAAAATAATGATCATCAAAATGATGACTTATAACTATCCCACAGCTGGCGAAGGTATCAAGCATTGGTCACCACTCTTTCTCAAGATGTGTGTGCGATTTTATATTTGCAGTCACCTACCCTAAAATAACCGCAGTGATTGCTAAACCAGTTGAAACTTCCGTCATTTGCGTTAGTGAAAATGAAACGAGGAATTTTCGTTTCACTAGATTTGCTTCCTTTGCGAGAATTAAGTCTGTGTACAGTGTAGCACAAACCACAATATTGCATGAAACTAATGCAATCTACTTACTGAAACGCTGTAACGAGTCACAGTAAGCGGCATAAATTATACTGAATTATGCTCATCCAGTAACTACCTAAATTGTTCAAGGATCGTGTGTAGCTATGACTTGTGTTTATTCTATCCATACGAAGCAAATTAACCCAATACTTTCCTATTCCCAAGTTATTATCGATATCAATCGGATAGCTCTAATCACAGGTGTGATCCGGGAAATTAGAAAGATAACGACCTGCCAATATTTGGCGTAAATATTCCTCTTAACCCGGACACAAAAAGTCTGTCAGAAGCAAACAATAGCAAAGACAAATAGGTAAACAGTGGCGTATCGACGAGCCTTTGTTCAACGTAATTTTTGCGAAGAACACTACGAACAAAAGACCTTTTGTACTCTGTAACGGATACCTGAAAAAAGCTAATTGGCGACCGCCTACTTTTGTCGTGAAAGACTCATAAATAATGCTGAGGAAGCAACCTAAAAACTATGACTGGCGATTGGGAAGTTGCGCTGGCTTTTCATGACAAGCAATCTTGATACTGGCATTTTATTAAAAGGTTTTCTTCACTACTTTTATAGTTGGCGAAGAAGTTTTCAGTTTTTTTCCTATTGGTTTATGATAACTACAAGGTTGAAAGGAGGCCAAATTTGTGTGTGAGCTAAGAAATTATAGATAAAGATGAGGTTATTTTAAAAATTTGATCGCGTACATATTTAGACTAGCTTTTGCCCGCGACTTCGTACGCGTATATCCCGTATTTTCCCGTTCCCGTATAGCCTCTACTCCTCTAGCCTTCCTCATGAATATGGCTATCATATACAAAAATATTTTACCAAATCCGACTGGTAGTTCCAGAGATGAGCGCGTTCAAACAAACAAACTCTTCAGCTTGTTTGTTTGTTTGAACGCGTTATGTATAAAACAAAGTCACCTCGGTCTGTTTCTCCACTCACTTCTTTGACACATTTTCACTAATAGAAAGAACAATAAACGAGATAGATTTTGCATAGCCGGGGCGGACCGCTAAACACCAAAAACTAAAAATAACTATCTAATCTACTTACTGGAAACTTGAATCAAGTGTTTATCCCAAGCTCAAAGGACCATTATTATCAATGTCGTCAAACGGTCAAAATTGAAATTTAATCTGGCTAATCCCCCGTCAATAGGACCAACTAATACAGTAAGTGCGGTTGTACTAAGGGCAAAAGCGAGTGACCATTTCCTTTGTGAACTTTAACTAAGTTAATCGGACCCGTTACGTCGTTAGCGGTAGAGGACAAATTCATCATGTTACACAACCGACTTGAACGTGTTATAAAATTTTACACCTTATAAAATTTAATTCGCCCGCCTCTCCGGACGTTTTTCATTTTATACATTCGATTTTGAACGTGCTGTCGATATAAATGTTAGCGTAACAGCGTTGACGATTTATAATCTGAATGTGATTCCATATTTTTTGGTTACATTTTTCGTGGTGACGAAAATGGTTTGAAATTCAAATGTTTGCAAAAAAGTTTTTGTCGTTTGTGTTTTTGAACTAAAGTAATTAAGTTAAAATGGAGTTTTAAGTGCTAGAAGTCAGATCTTTATGCTGAAATATTAGTGTGGATGAATGTTTAGTCAGTAAAATGTAGGTTCATTTAACTTACATTGATAAGTACCTACTCGTACAATAAGAAAAGGGTATTAGATAAAACAAGGAATAATTTTAGTACTCCCAGTGATAATGAGAAAACAAAAATTAAACAGCTTTTTACAATACTAGTATTCTTAAGTTACAAACTGAAACAGAGTCCTTGCATCATAGTGTAAATTAAAACAAGCAAACAACACGAGCCAGTGTCAGCGAAGATCGCAGTACACCAATGTCTCACCGGTCTATAGATCACTTCTTCAGTTATCTGTAGCGCGACGTTGATTAATGGCGCCCTAAACAAGCGCCAAACTTCACGAGATACGTCTCCGTACATATTTGCTGAATTAAAATCTTTTTGTAAATCTTTCGACAAGGAATATTAATCATGTTCGTGTTTTAAAACTAATTATATCAGCTTTGACAGTAAAGTAAGAATGCAATACTAGCCATAAGTAAATCAGACATATTCGAAAACTTCTTTCAACATTTGATAGGCACATTTTATCAGATGGACATAGGTTAACTATCACTACATATTATAAAACAAAGTCCCTCGCTGGGTCTGTCTGTCTGTTCGCGATAAACTCAAAAACTACTGAACGGATTTTCATGCGGTTTTTTTGCAATGGATGGGTTATTCATGAGGAAGGTTTAGGTGTATAATTTGTTCCAAAATTCCTACGGGAACCGGGAATGGGATATGCGCGTACGAAGTCGCGGGCAAAAGCTAGTACTTATATAATATAATAAAGCTGAAGAGTTTGATTGTTTGTTTGAACGCGCTAATCTATGGAACTACCAGTCCGATTTGAAAAATTCTGTTTGTATAAGATAGCCACATTCATGAGAAAGGCTATAGGCTAAAGGAACGGGACATGCGCGTACGAAGTCGCAGGCAAAAGCTAGTAGAATATACCGCGGAGACGTGTGATGATGTTGTGTGTGAGACTACTCGCCTTGTTGGAGAGACTGCTCATGTTCTTTTGACTTTTCGTTGCCATTAAGAGCTTTTGCGTATCTTATGCAAAAAATAAGTTCACCCAATTGCGAGGTTTCCGGTAAAAGAGAAGATGTACAACATCGTTGATGGAGTGCGTCAAGAACGAGTGTGAGAGAAACCAAGTAATAAGGGAGTTGAGAATAAATAAAATTCAAAATTCAAAATTCAAAATTCAAAAGTCGTTTATTCAAATTAGGCTGAGTGCCAGCACTTTTTGAACGTCAAAGTTCTACATAAAGACAGTCCCCCAAAACGCCCGCCCGTCACCACTTCCTAGTGTTTTAGCTGGGAAGAAGAAGTGGCGCAAAAAACTCCCCAGCAACACATCTGTCTGTTGAGTTATAAGAACTATCACTTATACAAAGGTATGTAAGTAGTCAGTATTCTTACAAAGAAAACAATACAACAAAGGTAACACGTAAAAACATAAAACTTAATAATTCGCTACTTGTAAGCTAGCACACTCCATTATGCCAGCATAAACAGACAAACTCAAGCATAAAAACAATATCAAATCAAACTAAATAAGCCTCCAGACATGAAGGGTGTGCCCGCTTACACGTGCAGAGGGTAGAATTTAATAAAAAGATCTGTGACTCGACGCCACAAGTGATAAACCAGGGCCATCAAAATTAAACATTAAGCATATAATCGTTATAACAATAGTAAAATCCATGGCTAACAAGACGACCTTTCACCACAAGCAGCACCCGTTCACGAGCATAACGCAAAGATCAGCCATTACCCCCCTCGCCATATTTGAGGGAAAGAGGTAACCCGACCCCCGACGCTACCGCAAGCAGTAAAATCTAAGGGAGCATGACGAACTTGCTGCCGGTTGCTCAGGATAGAATAAAATCATACAACTGTCGAAGTCACTAGTTAATCACATGTTGCAATACACTCATTATAAAACGTTGTTATAAGAGTATTAAGTCAATACAAAAAAAAAAAGAAAATAACAAATAATTGACCTCTACGGACATATAAATTAACAAATATATGAACTCACTAGTTGCCGCCCGCGGCTCCGCCCGCGTGATTGTCGAAAACTATCCTAAGGGAACATATTCCCGGGATAAAAAGTATCCTATGTGTTATTCCAGACTATAATCTACCTCTGTGCCAAATTTCATCAAAATCCATTCAGTAGTTTTTACGTGAAATAGTAACAAACATCCATACATACATCCATACTTCCAAACTTTCGCCTTTATAATAGTAGTAGGATATGTCATAAGCTAACTATGAAAGAACATTAAAAACGAAGTATGTCTTGCGTTCAACACTGCGACCAACTATTATCATCGTCTAAATAATCATTGATTGAATAGTATGCCTTCGAACAAAGGTTAGATTTAACTTTAGCTTTAAACGAGTTAAAAGGCAGCTCAAGATAAGAAAGAGGTAGCTTATTGTAAAAACGGATACCGAGCCCCACAAATGAGCCTTGGACCCTTCGAAGACGATGGGATGGTGCATGTAATTTATGCTTGTTTCTAGTGTTAAAGTTATGGATATCACTGGTTTTAGTGTATAAATGTATATTTTGCCTAATATATAATATGTTTGCAAAAATAAATTGAGATGCTACCGTGAGAATTCCAATATCTTTGAAAAGTTCTCTTAAGGAAACTCTTGACCCCAGCTGATATATTGCTCGTACAGCCCGTTTTTGTAACACAAATATATTTTGTATGTCTGCAGCTCTTCCCCATAATAGGATACCGTAAGACATAACGCTATGGAAATAACTAAAATAGACTAACCGAGCTGTGTAAACGTCAGTGTATTGTCTTACTTTCCTGACGGCGTAGGCAGCCGAGCTGAGCCTTCCTGACAGGCTTGATATATGCGGGCCCCATTGTAGTTTGGAATCAACAGTTATTCCCAAGAATACTGCTGAGTCCACAGTTTCAAGCATCTCTTTGTTTAAGACGATATTCGGTCCTAGATTATTAACATTAGGTAAGGCAAACTTGATACATTTTGTTTTCTTAGCATTGAGAACTAGGTTATTTGTCGTAAACCAATCCGTAACCATGGAGAGAGCACTGTTTACGTCATCAAAATCTTGTCTATTTCTATCTACTTTAAAGACAAGAGAGGTATCATCTGCAAAGAGAACTACATCACAGATACCCTTTAAGAAAAATGGTAAATCATTTATATACACCAGAAACAAGAATGGACCCAGTATAGAACCTTGAGGCACCCCTAAATGAACTGGTAGCCCGGAGGACTTCACACCATTGAAACCTATTATGCAAATATGAATCAACTACGTTAAGAGCTTCCTTTTGGAGACCATTATGACGCAGTTTACGCAAAAGCGTATCATGGTGTACGCAATCAAAGGCCTTGGAGAGATCACAGAAAACTCCAATTGCATTTTGCGAGTTCTCCCATGCGCTAAATATGTGTTTCAGGAGAGCAACACCTGCATCTGTGGTTGAACGACCTTTTGTAAATCCATACTGTTCATTATGGAGGAGGCTATTTAGATTAAAATGTCTTAGCAATTGCTTGAGTATTAACTTTTCAAATATTTTGCTAAATGCAGGTAAGATAGAAATAGGCCGGAAGTTTCCTATATCATTTTTATTACCAGATTTAAATAAAGGTATGACTTTACTACTTTTCATGAGATCAGGAAAAGTTCCTAAATCCACGCATTTATTAAAAGTAACAGCAAGGTAAAGGGGCTACGATGTCTATTATGTTACTCAAAAGTTTAATGGAAATGCCCCAATAATCACCTGTGTTTTTTGACTTAAGTGTGTTGAAAACATTAACTACATCACTTGGTGTTACGTGCTCGAAACTAAATAATTGACTACATTTAGGCACACTACTATGTAAAAGGTTTTCAGCATTAGACGAGGACGAACTTAAGGAGCGAGTCGTAGTTATAGGTATATTAGCAAAAAAAATCATTAAATGCCTCAGCTACGTCAGTTGCTTTACTTATTAATTTGTTGTCAACAATAATCTCTACTTGATTTTCTTGTTTAACCGACTTGCCCATTAAATTGTTAATAATTTTCCAAGTCGCTTTTACTTTATTTTTAGAATTTTTAATTGTGTCACTTAAAAATTTAGATTTAGCAGTAGCACAAATCTTTTTAAATAATTTAGAATAATTTCTAACATACTCTAGAAAAGGAGCATCAAACTTATATTTTTTTAAACCATATAACTCATATAGTCTCGCTTTGCTTTTATAAATACCTGGTGTAGCCCATTGGTTGAAGCCAATGGAGGTACCCATAGTGTTTAAAGTTTTTGACTTAAATGTAGCTTGGTACTCATTCTGCACAACATCAAAAAGGGCTCCATAGATATCATTAGGATGTTCATGTTTTACTATAGATGGTGTAAGTTTTTTAGATACATTATGCTTAAACTTATTGCAACGACTAGATGTATAAGGCCGGTATACTATTTTATTTGGCTTTTTATTTAGTGGCATAGGGAAGCTAACTAGTAGTCCACAGTGGTCAGACGTTAGGTCACTTAACACAAATTTATTTTCAGAATCACAATTGCTAAAAATATTATCAAGACATGTAGATGAAGATGCCGTGATTCTAGTTGGTTCAAAAAACAATAAGTTAGACTTAGGCATGTTTTATAATTTTTTATCTCGACCTTTGTCCCGTGAGGCTAAAATGATTTATTCATTAGTTAATATTTAAGATTTTTGTTTAGCTTCGTTTTTGTTGCTTTTTGTCAGTAATTCAAGATAAGTTTATGATGGGGCTGACATGAACTGAGTTCAAAACCCTTAAAGTAAAGATATAAAAAATACTGTGTGAACCAAACCAAGCCAGGGTAGGCCGCTAGTTTTTCAGAACAAGATTATCTTCTTTTGTTTCTACTCTTAAATTCAAGCTGTCTGTTACTGAGTATTAAACTGTTTGTGATAAAAAAGGCCAAATCAAAAATAGACGAGGTATATATTCTTTAATCTTAGCTACTAAGAGCAAACAGCATTATATTGTAGTGACCTACCTTATATAATCTATTAAATATAAATTATAAAATTGTATCAAATTAAAATCAAAAATAATTTATATACATATTTACAAAGTAACCTAACAACTAGTATTATATAAATTCAAAAATCAAAATCAAATAATTTAATGTTACTAACATTCAACATACAAACAGATATTTTGCATTAGTAGATAATTTCTTATCAGCTAACCGGCGTAGCTATGACGCGTCTTTTGTTATAGCGGCCGGCAGGCCTGCTACGTCACACAAACCGGTTGCGTGAGCGAGACGGTACTAACAGTGCGTTGCGCTCGCGCAAGTGCGGTCGATCAGAGCTACGCGTAGGCAGTATGTTCACTGAGCCGACTGGAGACTTTCGCGACGTCCCCGCAAGGGGGCGTGGCAGGCGGGCATGGGCTAGGCCTTTAATCCCGCGGTGTCGGGGTGTTCGTGCCCGTAATTACGGGCACGGCGTTGGGGTGCCATGTAGGCGCGGTTGGTGGCACGCGCGACTCTACATCGCTGCGTGCCTATAAGTGTAGCTGTCAACTTGTGTTTCAGCAGGAGCGCCGCGGCACCGCCTCGCAGTGCCGCATCTTCACGTGCCTACGGCGGTCAGTCCCCGCCAGGTGAGACCTCCGGTTGCCCGGAGGAGGCCCGGCGAGAGACGACCAGCGACGTAGGCGACGACTTTAAGGCGCGCCTGCTGAGGATGCTGACCCCCGTCCGTCACGCTTCCAGATCGAGCCGGTCACGCTCCGAACTAAGGGGCCGTTCTGTATGTTTGGACGGTATTGTATTGTGTAACACCGTCCATGTCAGCGGATTGACACGTACGTCCGCGCCGCACGGTCACCGCGTGAGTTAATGTGATTGTAGAGTCATGTGTGTCTGAGTTCGACGCGCGCTATGCCTATATTAACTTAGAACACAGCGCGCGCCGGGAGTATATAGTGTATGTGGAGTGTTATTGTTTGAGAGAGTCGCGTGTTGGTGTCTGCGACTCACTCGGCGTCAAGTCCGGTGGGGTCATGGGGTCGTCACGTTCGAAATAAGATCGCGAGGGAGGCGCCTCGCGTCAGGTGGCCGCGCATGCCAGGGCGCTATCTGCTTGACGTGGGGCCAGGCAGATGCGTCGGCACGCGCGAACATGGTGGACGCGAGGCGGGCGCAGAAGTCGTCCAGGCTCTCGACTTGGAGGTCCCGCGCAATAACGCTGTTCCTCACGAAGCGAGGGGCGGCAACTCACTGAGCCGATACCGACCATTGCTATAAAAATCATAGCTTCGCCGCGCTAAACTATAACTGTACTTTCGCTTGTTTTCGTGCATCTATCATCTAAGCTATATTTCTACCACTCCTTCTTACTCTTCTTAGTGGAACTCTTGTGTGTGAACTGTAACCTGTGTCTGTGCAATAAACTTTCTTTCTTCCTCTTGTGTACTTCGGACCTTTACTTTATTTCTTCATCCTACCTACATCTTCACACACGTCAGCCATCTACATTGGTGACCCCGTTCAGGAGCACGAGGATGACTGAGAACAATGCACGCAGTCAACAAGATGTCGGCGAGTCGGCAGCGGAAACTTTTCGTGTGGGTGTGCGTGTACCGCCATTCCACCCGGAGAAGCCGGGATTATGGTTCCACCAGATGGAAGCGCAGTTCATCCTGGCCAATATCAAGTCGGATGACACCAAGTTTTATTTTGTTACCGGCAACTTGGAAACGCAATATGCTTCGGAGGTCGAAGATATTATCGACCACCCTCCAACCACCGGAAAGTATGAGAAGCTGAAGAGTGAGCTCATAAAGCGACTTTCGGCAACGCGTGAGAAGAAAATCAAGCAACTTCTCATGCATGAAGAGTTGGGCGACCGAAAACCTTCCCAGTTTTACCGCCACCTCCTCAACCTCGCTGGTCCAGGTGTTCCAGAGGAGTTCCTGAGGACCATTTGGACGAGCCGCCTGCCCGCAAGTACACAGGCGATCATAGCTTCCCAGTCCAAGCAGGACCTGGGTGAGCTGGCTGAGCTGGCAGACCGGATCCATGACGTCGTCGGCACCCAGGTGGCATCAACATCTGCCATCACAACAGCTGCAACGTCGAGCACCCCGGGCAACAGCGTGAACTCCGAGATCGCCGCCCTGACTAAGCAGATGGAGAAGCTGGCGGAGAAGGTGGAGCGATTGTCTCGTCCCAGAGGACGATCCCGTAGTTGTACGCGGCAGCGGTCCAACTCCAACAGGTCCCAGTCCAGCTACAGAAGGTTCCCCCAGTGCTGGTATCATCAGAATTTTGGGGACCAGGCTAGGAAATGCGTGAAGCCGTGCGACTACCATACGTCGGGAAATGTGAGGGGCAATCAGTGATGGCGACCGATGATTGTCCGAGTGCTGGTCGCTTATTTGTCACCGATCAAAGGACAAAGGTGCAGTTTTTGGTCGACACCGGTAGCGACCTCTGCGTCTACCCTCGGTCGGCATTAACAAGACAACTTGAGAAAACCAATTACCAGTTGTGTGCGGCAAACGGGACATCAATAGCTACGTATGGGTTCATAAATTTAACTTTAAACCTAGGGTTGCGCCGCGACTTCGCTTGGCGATTTATTGTAGCCGATGTTACAAAGGCGATAATAGGCGTGGATTTTTTATCGTTTTATAATTTGGTTGTTGATTGCAGGAACCAACGCCTTATCGACAATCATACTACGCTCTCCACCCCGGCGTCACCTGTCCGTCGTTCTGATGTCGTCTCTTCGGTGAAAGTAAGTCTTGGTGATTCTGCATACATACACATACTACAAGAATTTCCAGACATCACTCGCCCACATGGTATACACCGCACTCCAAAACACAATACTGTACATCACATTCGCACTACGCCGGGGCCACCAGTATCGTGTTCACCTCGCAGGTTGGCCCCTGACAAATTAAAAATTGCCAAAGGGGAATTTGAGGCAATGCTGCAGTGTGGCACCTGTCGCTTGTCCGAGTCACCGTGGTCGTCGCCTCTCCACCTAGCACCTAAGAAAGACGATGGTTGGCGTCCCTGTGGCGATTACAGGATGTTGAACGCGCGAACCATCCCTGACCAATACCCCATCCGGCACATCCAGGACTTCGCTCATAGCCTGTCTGGCTGTACCGTATTTTCCCAAATTGACCTTGTAAAAGCATATAACCAGATTCCTGTTCATACAGACGATATCCCGAAGACTGCGATCACAACGCCGTTCGGTCTTTTCGAATTCCCTTATATGACGTTCGGGCTACGAAATGCCGGACAGACGTTTCAGCGCTTCGTGGATGAAATGCTCAGGGGTCTGGACTTTACGTACGCATACTTGGACGATTTTTTGATCTTTTCGAAAGACCAGAAGACCCATGAACATCACCTGCGCCAGATTTTTTCCAGGCTCCGAGATTACGGTATGGTCATCAACAGTTCTAAGTGCGCCTTTGGAGTGTCTGAGGTAAATTTTTTGGGCTACCACATCTCAGCGAAGGGCACAAGACCATTGCCTACCAAGGTCGAAGCCGTGCAGAATTTCCCAGCGCCTAAGACCGTGAGAGAGCTGCGCAGATTTCTTGGGATGCTGAACTTCTACAGAAGGTTCATTCCAGGTGCAGCTAGTCTCCAAGCACCTCTGAACACTCTGCTCACTGGATCGGTTAAAGGTTCACATCCCGTCAATTTTACATCCGAGGAGTACGAGGCATTCCAGAACTGCAAAGATAGCCTTTGTCAAGCAGCACTGTTGGCTCATCCTGACTGCAACGCTAAGTTGGCGTTGGTCACGGATGCGTCAGACAAAGCCATAGGCGCGGTCTTGCAGCAACTGAATGCGGGGGCTTGGGAGCCTCTTGCCTTCTTTTCGCGAAAGCTGACCTCGGCGCAGGTTAAGTACTCACCTTACGACCGCGAGCTGCTCGCCATTTACGAGAGTGTGAAGTATTTTCGGCATATGCTGGAGGCTCGTGACTTTGTGATTTACACAGACCACAAGCCTCTTACATTCGCCTTCCACACTCGTAAAGAGAATTGTTCCCCACGACGGTCCCGTCACCTGGATCTTATAGCCCAGTTCACAACGGACATCCGGCATATATCCGGGAAGAACAATGTCGTGGCGGATACCCTCTCGCGCGTTGAGGAGATTACTCAACCTGTGCCCGCTGAAAGGATCGCAGCAGCGCAACTGGAAGACCAGGAGCTGAAGCAACTGCTTATCGGGGATAACGCGTTACGCCTACAACAGGTTAGCGTACCAGGATCGCAGACGCAACTATACTGCGACGTCAGCACCCCTACACCAAGACCTTTTGTGCCCAAGGAGTTGCGCAGGACAATTTTTCTCAGCTTACACTCCTTGAGTCACCCAGGCACCAAGGCATCAGCAAGATTGGTTGCTGACCGATATGTGTGGCCTGGCATCAGGAAAGACTGTCGAGAGTGGGTACGCTCTTGCCTGGCTTGCCAGCGCTCGAAGACCACACGACACGTCTTTGCACCACTGGGAGCTTTCAAATTACCGCAATCGAGATTTTCATTCATCCACATTGACCTCGTAGGACCTTTGCCATTGTGCCAAGGTTTCCGCTATTGTCTCACAGCCGTCGATCGCTTTACGCGATGGCCAGAGGCAATACCGTTAGCAGACATAACTGCAGAAACAGTGGCAAAGGCTTTACTGAGTGGTTGGATTGCTCGTTTCGGCTGCCCATCGGATATCGTAACCGATAGAGGTAGGCAGTTCGAATCAGCACTCTTCAAATGCCTGTCTGCCATTGCTGGGTTCCAACATCGCAGAACAACTGCGTACCATCCAGCCTGTAACGGACTGGTGGAACGATTCCACCGTCAACTCAAGGCTGCGATTACCTGCCACGCAAATGACAGTTGGGTGGACTCTCTTCCACTAGTCCTGCTAGGTGTTCGCAGCGCGTACAAGGAAGACGCTCAGGCTTCATCCGCCGAATTAGTTTACGGCCAGCCAATTCGCCTTCCAGGGGAATTTTTTGACCCTCAGTCTGACGAGACAGTGGACATGACCGCTTACCTGTCAAGGCTTCGGAGTATTATCCGGAATCTGCAACCATCACCAGCAGCCAGGCACAACAGCAACTTCAAAACTTTTGTTTACAAGGATTTATCCTCTGCAACTCACGTGTTCCTTAGGGACTGCACTGCCGGTGGTGGTCTGAAACCGGCATACTCTGGTCCTCATAAGGTCATCGAAAGAGGTGACAAGGTGTTCAGAATAGTGGTAAACGGTAAACAGGTTACCGTATCGATAGACCGCATTAAGCCGGCCTTCATACTGCGTGACCCTGACAACACATCATACTCACCACATACCACTAACATGCACCCTAACACACCACAGTCACCACTCAACACTAACACTCACCACTACACACCCAACGCGGATAACCAAGACTTGCCTTCGGCTGACGATGACGTCATCAAGACGACGCGGTCGGGACGTCGCGTTAGGTTTCCCGACTATTATCGCCCTTGACGGTCTTTGGAAGGGGGTGATGTAGTGACCTACCTTATATAATCTATTAAATATAAATTATAAAATTGTATCAAATTAAAATCAAAAATAATTTATATACATATTTACAAAGTAACCTAACAACTAGTATTATATAAATTCAAAAATCAAAATCAAATAATTTAATGTTACTAACATTCAACATACAAACAGATATTTTGCATTAGTAGATAATTTCTTATCAGCTAACCGGCGTAGCTATGACGCGTCTTTTGTTATAGCGGCCGGCAGGCCTGCTACGTCACACAAACCGGTTGCGTGAGCGAGACGGTACTAACAGTGCGTTGCACTCGCGCAAGTGCGGTCGATGTGAGCTACGCGTAGGCAGTATGTTCACTGAGCCGATACCGACCATTGCTATAAAAATCATAGCTTCGCCGCGCTAAACTATAACTGTACTTTCGCTTGTTTTCGTGCATCTATCATCTAAGCTATATTTCTACCACTCCTTCTTACTCTTCTTAGTGGAACTCTTGTGTGTGAACTGTAACCTGTGTCTGTGCAATAAACTTTCTTTCTTCCTCTTGTGTACTTCGGACCTTTCCTTATTTCTTCATCCTACCTACATCTTCACACACGTCAGCCATCTACAATATCGAATCTGTAAACTGAACGTTTTCAGTCTACATACATTATTAATTACATCTTTATTACTAAGATTTCCTCTTAGTGTTTGTTCTGTGTGAACAAGTGGGTGGTGTATTATTATATCCTTTCGTTGTTCATGTTTTGTGGTCGTTACGAATACTAATATTTTGTATATTGAAACCGAGTCTTTTCATGTATGAATGTATAAAAATATTTAATAAGTAACAATATAATAGGATATTTGACAATAAAAAACTAATAAGTCTGTCACATAGATTTCCTAAAAATATAGGACACGTATTTTTTTCTTTTGTCACGTAAACAAAAAATGAAGACGATACGGTGAGTTGAAAACTCGTGTGACGTCACTTACCAGTACACTTTTTACTGGAACGACGTTGACGTTACAAGCCCTTATCTCTGATGCGTCTTTCTTCGTAATTTTTTATTGATTTGATAAAATAAAAAAAAATCGATAATCTATGTCACGGACTAAATAGAATCATATTTTTTTAACCCAGGCAATATCTCTAATAAATAAAAAAAAATATTTAAACAGTGACCTTAGAGTTTCTTGCACGTTCTTCTCTATAGAGATCTATGCATTGGAATGTGCAATTAGGTTCGTCTTTCTAACTGACTGACTTCTTGATAACTCAAGACTGTCTGCTAATGGTTTACTAGCAATAAATGCTTTGGATTACAGTACCAAACGTTTAAACCATTTACGACGAAAGTACTCGTAGATTTAAATTATAATTGATGAACACTACTGGAACCATAATTTCTATAAAATGTAATGACTTTAATTTTTACATAAACATTGTCTCTTTTAAATTAACGTATAGACTATGTAAATATTTACATATTAATTTACCCCACGCACATCTAATTAAAAACATTAATTACTTGTACCCTTAACAAACATGACATTATTCGTACACGATTCTCTTTAATTTTAAAATATTCGGTTAGTACAAAGGCAATAAAAAAATGGTTGTGAAAAGAGCGCCTTTAGGTAATTATTAAACCAACCCTTAATAGCAGTAATAAAATAAATTATTATGTGCTAGAAAAACAGATGTACATTGTTCTTAATATAAATACCACTCAGATGTGCCATTTAGACGTAATTCTTGCGAATTAAATTAAGTGGGAATTAATAGTCACGTATATTTATAATTTGTTGGGTTGTGAAAAAGTTTATACAAAATACCAGTGGTTTTTTTTTTCAGGTGTTTACGAAATTAAACTTTTAGGGATGAATCTTGAAATAGGTTTAATTGTTTTTTTTAAAGTGCAGAGGAACAGCGTACAATTAAACATTATTACGTTTTCGAAAAACAAAAAAATCATATGCAAGATTTTATTCGTGATAAGTGACAGTACGAAAATTCATCAATTAAACCAATGAAAAAGTCAATATCACTTGCATTAGTACAATGAACGTTACAATTGAAGACTATTTTTCGTAAAGGTTCTCTCTCCATATAAACTCAATTGTCTGGGTAATGCTCTAGCTACAGTGCTGATTAGAAATGGCAGCCTCGCTATAGTTTTCATTTATTTTTCTCTCTAGTGCCTGATGCACAACCGCGTTGCTGAGTGCAAGAGAAAAACGTCCATTTAGATTCATTTATTCGAACAAAGTCGGTGCACTTACGTTAGTTCACGGAGCTCAATGCTTCACGGAAATATGTTGACATGCAAATGTTGAAAGAGGATAGGTTGACTAGGTGAGCAGAAAATATAATAGTTTTATTTTATTGTTAATTTTACTTAAATAGCACTTATGATACCAAGGGCCCAAGGGTCACTTATGATTAAGTTCGCTTCAACTTACTGGGCAAATAATTTCATACAAATTAATCAGAACTTGCATGCAATTATCTGACAAATAAGAATGTTTTTTTTTTTTAAATTTTATTCTGTAAGTTTTGGCTATTCGGACATCATGAACAGGCCCTTAGTGCGTGTTTTAAAATTTAGTTGATTGAGTTAAAGTTATCGTCAATTTATAATAAAACAGAAATAGTGCCGACTGGTGATCTTTATTTTATTGTAACGGTAAAAACCTCTTTCAGGCTCTAAATTCAACATAAAAAGGGTGATGTCAAAGGACATTTTTTGGGCTTAATTATGAAAGTTAAAAACAAAAATAATTTCAGTATGTTTAACTAAAAAGTCTATTCAAATAGTAATCGAATTTAAGTATGTACAAGCTGTCACCATAGTAAAGTCGTGTGTCAAATAAGTATGAAAAAAGGTCTTTTTTTAACATCTGTACATAATTTGCCGGACAATAATCCTGCATACCTTAGCCCGTAGTAACAAATTAAGAAAAGAACGTATTCTTGCAGAACATAACTTTCTTTTTGTTTATTACATATACCTATGTATTTAGCCCAAAAATGTGTGGTCGACGCATGTAAGTACCTATATAGAAAAGGTGTGAATTCAAATTAATAGAATAGATAATTATCTCGTCACTCCACCCGTTAATTAACTTTCTATGTGAAAATTAAGTCTGGAAAATAAAATGGTACGCTCAGATTAAATGTTAAGCAAAATTAAGTGCTATTCATTCTTTATTTTTTCCACATAGTATTGGATAAGCAAATCTTGTAATAATATGACACAACTAATTCTTAAGGTAAAAATGTAAACGTAAGAACTTAACACACTGCCCTGTGTTAAGTTCTTTCGTTTACATTTTATTTTGCTTTCATACGGCTTTTGTCTTGTCTTATTAAAAAAAAAATAAGAACCCGGCCAAATGCAAGCCTTTTAAGTATAAAGACGCTTTGGTTAATGCAAAAACATAAACCAAAGCGAGAACGCGCTAAATAACGTTTGTCATTTTTCATTAGAAACAATGAGTAGGATGTTATTAATAATATTAAGAGCTCAGCACGACCACATATTTCACTTTTAAGTATACATTAAAGTGTAAACAAGAAAGTAGCCCCGATCTTGTTTGCAGTTATTTTAATAAACGACGCGTCGAACGCTTCGCGATTTTTTCTATGTGGATTTTTTCACGATTTAAATAGTTGCATTTTAGCCCGAAGCGGTTATCTGTGGACGTCAGGACTGAAACGAATTGACATTGTGTTCGTTAATATCGGTATTAGTAGTAAGAAGGCCACAAAAGGTTCCTTTGGGCTACGTTGAGAATGTCGGAAATTTAATATCTTTCTAAGCTTCAAGGGTTCTGTTTCTCTTACGTAAATATATAACATGGATAGATTTCACAAACCCACAAAATGACTCCATGATTAAAAGCTTCTCCAAAAAAACTGTAGGTACTGTTTCATTAGAGAAAAAACGACCCCCGAAACTTTTTACCATCCTTTGATGAACCCAAATAGATTTATCATTGTTAAGAGCACTTCCGGCTCGGTCTGCCCAATTCCCTTTCAGAGTGAAAGAGCATTTTTATGTCATTCATTTCCGCATCTAAAATAAATCGTAAAAAACTTGCCACGTCAATGGAGATTTAGACGTTGAATTCATTTGCGGGCTCAAAGAAACAAAGCTGACGTTGGTGACGTCATCACACGGCTTTGACTCTCCGGAGCTACCGACACTGTTTATGTCCGTCTCTGAATTGCATAGCGCGACGTTACCCAAGTTTTTTTTCCACAAAGCAATCGTGAAATGTTTATTTCAAAAGGGTTTTTTTTTCTGTTCTGCTGTGTAACCAAACATTTCAGTGTAAACATACTGGGATGGCATGACGCTTTTCTTTGTTCCCGTATTTTGCATCATTCTGGAACTTTTGTTGACTGAGTTGATGTTACTTGAAACATGTAAACGTGTTGACTTGTTTCTTTTATATACAAATCTTCAATCTTTTAATTAATTACTTCAAAATGAACTTTATATTTAACCGCGTATAAAAAGAAAATCCGGCCAAGTGCGAGTCGGACTCGCGCACGAAGGGTTCCGTACCCATTTTCATTAAAAACGGCAAAAAATCACGTTTGTTGTATGGGAGCTCCCCTTAAATATTTGTTTTATTTTTATTTAATTATTTAATTATTAAGTCAATATATAATTAAATATTTTAAGCGTCTACCTGATGTCGTCATCAATATCGAGCAAAAACGAGCAGAAAAATCACGTTTGTTGTATGGGAGCCCCCTTAAATATTTATTTTATTCTGTTTTTTAGTATTTGTTGTCATAGCGGCAACAGAAATACATCATCTGTGAATTTCAAATGTCTAACTATCACGGTTCATGAGATACAGCCTGGTGACAGACGTACAGACGGACAGCGGAGTCTTAGTAATATGGTCCCGTTTTACCCTTTGGGTACGGAACCTTAAAACATGATTGGGTATCAAAAAACTCATCCACATCGCTATCAATGGGAAGTGCCCAGAATACAGGAAGTATGACCATATTGAATGGCAATGCTTATTCTTTGGCTGAAGAAAAGTCATCCATCTGGTCACGTGAGCAGACTAACTGCTTGTTGATGTCCCGGGTCCCGAAAGACTCGATGAGAATAAACTTTTACTTCTCCCCTTTCAAAATACTGCACAATTTTGCACTAACTCCATTCCCATAATGGCAGCTCATTCCCACTGTTCTAATCTTCCTAGTCCAACACGCAGGGTTTACTTATAAGTATATACGCGTATATGAATAGCAACAAAAAGAGGCTTTGCCCCGTTCCTTGGGGCATTAACTTGGTAATCTTTATTAACGAAGGGGACACCGCGTAGCCGTTCCATGGGCTTTTAATACACGTACGTTTAGTGCAAAACTCTTTATTTTCCTACCAACTGCTATGCTGACAAGGGTGTTGCATATTTTTTTTTTTTGCTGAAGGTACTGGTGACTTTTTAAGGTAATTTTAAATGTAATAAGTACAGCGTGAATTCAGATATTTTATTGCCAATAAAACAGATAAAAAAAAGAAACATTGTAGTTTACACTTTAGGATGCGGTACTTCTGGACACGGCTCGCATCGTTCGGCGATTCCTCTCTCTGGAGCTCTGAGTGCCGGTAGCTTGGACCTCGTTTCTGATATCGGGTGGCAGCTATTTTATATTTGAATGTGTGTTTTGTTGAAGAAATATTTAAAAAATGATGAATGACTGTATACATTCTATATCTATCTATATCTTAATTTATATATATTTCTTGTGTACGTGTCCATGTCACTGAACTTCTCCTAAACGGCTGGGCCGATGTTGATTAAAAAAAATTGTGTGTGTTCAAGGAGATTCGAGAATGGTTTAAATTCACAATTGGACCCGGTAGGTGGTGCTGCAATAGATTTATATAATTTTTCCTCGTACACAAAGCAAACGTTCGGACAAGATAACGTCTGTCGGGACCACTAGTAAATATATATAAAACATCATAGGTCACACCAACACCAATCGCATACAAAGTAAACCGATAACAAAACATGTCTGATAAATTTATCCGGGTCAAAAGCAGGTGTCTTCAACCACCTTGGGAACACTGGCACATTATCCTAGCTACATATTACGTGTCTAATACAATGTAAGAAAAGTACAGGAATATCCTAGAAAGGGATACAAAGTAAATTTTACAAAGAACTGTCAGTAGAAACTCGTAAAATGTTGACAACATCTAAGGTCATTTCTCATTTACCCCGTGAACTTGAAATTTAATATTTTCAAAGTTTATGAACCGTTTTAGGCTTCCCTAAATGTTTCTCTACAGTTTTGTATTGCATTTATTTGCTGTTAAATTACCTTTGTATAAATTAACTTGTGGTTTTTTCAAAGGAAATTGCAAATTAAATTACTCCACCTTTATAACTTAGAAGAACATCTTATATTTGAGCTCAATATTTCCGTTCCTTCAAGACTCCAGATCGCGATGTTGCAACAACCAAAATAATAATAATTATAAATTTTATTTTCAAGTATCAAGACTCAATTACAAAAAAAAAATATATACACATTAGTCACAATTACAATGTCAAAAGCATTATTAGGTCATCATTATAAATTACATAATATTACAAAATTACAATTATTACATAAATGCAAGTCATATGTGTCGCCCACAACAGTGCGCAATGAACTACAAATAATAATACAACGGAACTTTCTTGATTTCTAACTACTCTCGTCGTGCGTCAATCAACTTCCAGACATAAAAAGTTTCTATTACAACATCTTCATAAACTCTGATTAAATAAGGACATGATCTTGATAAAATGAATGAAACAATGAGATTGGTCTATAAAAAATAGAGTCAGAAGAGTAATTTATTAGCAAAATGCTACTATCCGCTCATTTTGGCTTTGATACCAGACATTGTTTTGGATGTGCTCCAAGTAATGTTTGTTCCGTTGTTTCCACTCCGATAGGTCGAGTTATTGTGGACAACATCATTATAAAACTGTTATTATTTAGTAGCAGTCGTAAGTTTTTATTTGCACTTGATTAGGGGAATGATAATAAAAACATCAGAATAAATTAAATTCATGTACGTAATAATCAGAGTTGCAGACGTTCTTAGCAAGTTGCGGGATTTGTTTGAAAGAGTCACCGCGACCCTGGAGCGCAAAGGGCTTTAGAAGGAACACGGATGGGTTTTAGTCAGTAAGAGTCTGACACGCCCTTCGGCTCCACCCAGAGCGGAAGAAGTTATTTGATGATTTCCCATCCTTAAAAAAAAGACGTTCTTAACAAATCATCATCATCATCTGCATAGCTTTTACCTATGTCGTGGTCGGCTTTCAGTCAAATCGGATTCAACTGAATACCAGTATTTTACGTGGAGTGACTGTGATCTGACTTCCACAACCCAGTAACTGGTCAGCACAGTACTTCTTGGCAAGATTGGTGCCAGATTTTCTAGATTTTGACCATTCATACCGACTACCAAAAGATGTAAAAATGACAGCCTTAACGTTCTTTCGCGTGCACGGAGGAGTACATCGGTACGTTCAGATGGTCACTCATCAACAGACCGCAAGCGTAGCTCAAGCTTGAAGATCAACCCGTGCGATTGGTATTTTAGCCACGAGCTCCTCTTTTAGATGCAAGAAACAAACTCGAAACTGCAATTGACTGATTCTTGTCTAAAAAAGCAATTAGGGACGTACCGTGAATCTAACTAATGACCAAATTATAAACTCTAGTGCATCTTAGCCCTAACGTTACAGCTAAACCTGGCTTAAATAGATGCGATGTACTTTGTCTTAATACGTTGTATGGAGAAGCCGTGGCTACATCCCAGGTCACAGGTGGCCGGGAGCGGGAAGTCTTGAGCATGGGATAACTGTGAATTAAGGGAGCCTGAATAAACAGTCTTGGTCCGTTGTGGAACAAGGTAAAGTAGAGTGTTTGAAAATACTAGAAGAACATTGTAAGTCTGTTGTAACATAATCTATTAAGATTACCCGATGAATTTACTTAAAAGAACTGCAAAAGTCATGAAGCTGGTACCTCATATGAATATTTTGAGACTATGACTAGTTAAATTAAAAACAAAAACATTTAAAAAAGAAAAGTTCGAGTTTTTTTTTATTTATTTTTTTTTTTATTTAATATGGGTTTGCTCTTGACTCTAGTCTAGGTCATAGATGACAGAGACAAAGTCGACGATGGAGCGAGCTTACCCAGAAGAAACCTGTTAACTCTAATTTTGAAGAGATTAGGGTTGTATGCGTTCGGAAACACAGACGCAGGCAGAGAGTTCGAGTTTTTGGTAACTCTCGGTTTTTTTATACATATTTTATAAATTACAATGATGTTATATTATATTCAAAAAGAAGCAAAAGTATTACTATTTCAGCAAAATCTTGCATAAAATCACAAGCCTGATTGGATGAAACAGGCAAATCTTATCAGATTTAAAACACGTTTACATCGCACTCTCTCAGGCGTAACACGTTTAGAATACAGGAAATTGTCGACCTCGGAAGTCAATGTTCGTAAGTGGAAGACATAAAATCTTCGCCATGAGCCGTAAAGGGGCAATTTCTTGTCTACGAGAGCATCGTCGCTGTATGGCTCTATAGTCGGACGTGTTTGGAATCACTCGCAGAAGTATGTCCTGATATCGGGAAAAAACGTCTTTAACGAAAAGGAATTTGGTAGGTTCCACACAAAATTTACGAAACGAACGAGCTCTTAAGGTTCAATGAACTCACGTGCCTCTAGAACTAAGGGAACTTTATTAGACAACGAAGTTTATTGATATGTTTCGAGATTGTATTGAGTTATGTTGCAAGTTCGTTTACTGGTAATAACTAGATAAAAAGTTATTGGAAAAGACTGTGAACGAAAACGTTGAATTCTAAAATAAGGCTTGATTTGATTTAGAATTTGAGACAATTATTTTTAGCGATCAATTGAGATCTAACTACAAACTCAAGTTTAATTAAAGCCACCATTCTAACAATACCTGAAATTAATCCGGATATATTTTTACTGAAAAAAAAAAAAACTTCTAGACTAGGTGATTTATGGTTATCGCTTATCCTAACTAACCCATTACGGTCTATTTTAGTAACAGATGATGTGGAGCTTTGTAAGTCCTACTACATGAACTACATTTCTAGATAAACTTAACTTATCAATCAAGTATAACTATATACTATCTTAAAACTATTAACTTAAACTATTTACATCTACTAAACCTAAGTATGTACATATACAAAAAATAAAGTACACTCAGGCGTCAAAGTATTCCTCCGCATCGCTGTCATCCGGAAACGTGCCCAGAAGACTGGCAGCATTGCCACGTTGAATGGCTATGCTAATTCTTTGAGCAAAGAACGAGCCAGCCCTCTGGTCACGCAAAGTTTCGATCAGTCGGCGAGATATGTCTTTGAAAAGGAAACGCACACTCGAACCCCATGATCCAAGTTTTTCGACCCCAAACAGTATTTGCGCCGCTTGAGGGCCTCAGCAGCCGCAGCGGCAGCGCCGGCACAGCCTGCCGTACTTGGAACATGCGATGGCGCAATGGTGTCGACACACGTTGCGTCCCACACCAGAGGCCTACCCACCTTCCAAGGCACCAACGTCATACCATCTGGTCTTTTCCCATCGTCCCGTACCAAGCCGCTAGGTTCTAATACCGCAGGTATTAGAACCCGGCGGTGACAAAAACCCGACGAATAATATTGTTGATGCTGGCATGGCGTGCTATGCGGCCTGCGTTCTTGCAGCAGGAAAGACCATGGTGCCCGAGGCTGTCGACAGCTACTCCGCAGTGACACCGATGCGGAGCAACACAATGTTCAATAAAGTTATGTTTATCTAAAAATGTTTATCGAAATAACAAATCATTGTGTCACAAAAACCAATCACAGTACCAAATCATTAGGTTTCTGGTGGTTAACATTAGTTTAGCAGGAAAACAATTTAAGGTTTTATAAACGCGAACACGTTCCAATAAAACATAAACTGGTATTAAAGGAAGACCTTCTCATACTAACATCCGTACTTATAAACAAATACCAACCATATTCAAATTATCTATTAAATTTTTTCAATTAAGCATCTGCAAATTCATTTATCTTTAACATCCTCAATTTAAAATTAATTTTTAATCTATACTATAACTTTCGTTCAAAGCAGACTCCAAGCTAAACTCGAGCAAAATAAATATCTTACAAGAACCTATTTTATGAATAAATGTTATATGAACGAATGCATTTCTCTTCCAAACATACGTGAGTCGAATGTCGCACTAAACTTGGCTTGGTCCTCATTGGTCAACGTTCGTATGACAAAGCTAGCCTGGAAAATATTTTCTATAAAAATATCAAGGAGAGGCTTAAATTATATTAGATCTTCAGATCGAGGGTATAAAGTTCCGGAATTTATGAAAGCTGGGAATGGCAAATGTATGTGGAGCTATAAAAATTTCAGTGTGTCACATTTATTTCATTTTAAGCAGCTTTCTAGTACTTCAACAAGTACCGTAGAGGTTGTAATGATCATCAGTGCGATAATATGTAACAAAATCAACGAGTTTTAAGTATCCTAATACGGTAAAAGTTTGACAAATTAAACGTAGGTAGTAGGTACTATGTTTGATTAATCCGCTAACTACATCTTATCTATAAGCTGCTTACTGACCGGTGCGACGGGCCGTAATGTAACATTCGGAATTAGCATGTTATGATACGCCGTGTCCTAAAATCCGAGTAAAACAAAACATATACGCATTATGATCGTGCTCGTTTCACATACTGACTGCACGAATGCTCGCTTTGTATCATGTAACGTTACGCCCCGCAGCACCGATTAGTATCTTTAAAATTTTCTTGGTTCTCTTGTCTTAGCTTGACTATGTGAGGGTTCGAAAATATGACGAGACGCTTCGAGAAAGAGCCCATTCTAAGAGAAATCTACTCACACCAAGTCACAGGTACCAACTGTTCTAACCAAACCGTAAACGAAAACTCCTCCACAGGTTGCCTCGTCCCGAATACGACTCCCACAAAATATATTAGTTAAACAACCGGCAAATCAAGTCGTAAATCATCCGAAAGGCCTTTCACGGGGATCCAATTTTTTTTATACGCGGATAATAAAATGCATGCGTCACCGTACGGATTGCTAGTCTCACCAAACCAAAACCAGAGCTGCGCGAACCGATCCGTGGTACGTGCCCGATACGACGTCACGTAACTCACATTACTGTTCTCAATGACTCTGGAGTTACGACGAGTCTTTTCAGCCGACGTTAAAAACGGTGGCACCCTCAGCTATTCTTTCGCCATTATTCACAGGCCCACAATCCGTTGAGTGTTAAGCACCCTTTTAATGCGACCGTTGAGTGCGTAACTACTTGTGTCATTGTACTGCGGATTATCGTGGCTTCGATTGAGATGCGGTATGACATTTGTGGGTTTCTGTTCTTGTTGTGTTGATGTGAGCACTTTATTTTTAAGTAGAAAATTAAAGGATTTTTATTATTAACATTAGTTTGTTTTTTTTACCGTCCTAACTTAACTTTAGATATGTGAAAGTGTGTTTGTTTGTTTGACACGCTTTCACACTTAAATAGTTGAACGACCAACTGAACCGAGGTTGATGAATTATGGGACAGACTTAGTTGGGACCTTGGATTAGGCCAAAAACTTTTTTTTTCCGAAAATCTATAGGAACACGAGCGAAGTCGTGGGCACAAGCCAGTTTTTTATACTATGGTCATAAATACTTCAGAGTATGAATATTAGATTAGTGTTCAGTAAGTTCGAAAATAATTGAATGAATGAACAGAACAATTCCAAATAAAGCTTGTTCACGTCCAATATAATTCCAAACAAAATAATAAGCAATGTTAACAGCACTTCGCTTGACAATTGAATACGCCCATCTCAACAAGCAATCCCGTTCAATTCGGACGTCAAGATTCAGTAGAATTAAAAATGTATTTCGATTTTACTAACGACGCTCTCAAAGATAGACCTATATTAATGATTATTTTCGTCGAGCATAATAGCTGGCCTGTAAAATATTCGTGGAAATTATTCGGTTTTCAGTGGGCGAGTCATTAGCAAACATTTGTCATTTGCAAACTCGGCTTGACGTTTATCTCTCTACAATTGATGAACGGATGTTAGGGCATGTAATCAATTGTCCCGGAGGATGATTGTTGCAAAATTTCCACGAAAATTATATCAGGGAGTATTAAATTGTTTGATGTGGACGAAACCTTACCAACAGGAAATTGTGATGAGTGGTGTAATGATATGTTTTGTTTTGGTTTGAACATTTACCGGGGCAAACACATCTAATCAAACATTTAAATTTGATTTTGCATTAGTTGTGCGTTTAAGCACTTTAAAACTTTTTTTCTTTAATATTTATTCGGCCACCAAGATGAGCAAAGTCGAGTGTTCTTAATTTAATCTGAGTAAAACTTCAAAATAAACGTTATGGCGCCGTCATAAATAAACAATTCAGCCTATTAAAAAGTTTAGCAAACAAAAATTTACGATCACAATATTGTTAAGTTATTTGGGTTCTTAGCCCAAGGTTCTTTACCATTTGAGATTAACAATTTCGTACTAGTTTTTATTTTCGCTCAAGTTTAAGTGCTTGGCAACTGAGTAAACACTGGCTTGTTTTTAAGACTATTAGATTTTCAGCTTTGTGAATTATCTACAAAACTAAATATTTTTTTTGTAAGGTATGATTATTAATATTAGTTCACTATGATGGTACAATTTTTACCAGCGACGTGACGTCATGCGTGTTTTCAACGCACTATATCGGTTTCATTATATGTATTTGCCATCGTGGTGAAAGGATTAGCCAATCGACAGAAGTCGATTGCCCAGGGTGCGCGCAATGTAACAGAAGGTCGAAGAGTACGTCGCTCGGGGAGGCTCCTTTCATGCACCTCCTCAAGTGGAGGTTCTCGGATGGTTCCGATCTTCAGTGTTAGTGTGGCGTCGCTCCGCAGTCTATGGCCAACCTCTTGTCTTACGTCTCATGCCCTGTCACCTGTACATGTGAAGACCTTATGACTGCGTGAACGAACGTGTTGCCGTTGCTGAGTACTGGGTCAAGCATAAAATTTGATAAGTGTATTTGCCACCGACACGCTAAGAAGATCGGCTTCATTTATTGTTAAATAAGAAAAAAATCGTGTCCAGTATTATTTTGGAAATCTATGGGACGGACGAATTAGATTTTTTCAATGAATATACCCTAGTATGTCGTACAGTTTTTGTTCTGGATTCGATAGTAGGTATGGTAAAACACGTGCTACTTTCAATGTTATTCGGACGTATTATACGTCCAAATAGATTGGTGTTCAGTCAAAACCATTCGCTCTGTATCGGTACACAAGTAGGGAGGTAGGTTCTATTACTTAGGTAGGTACGTGTACACTGTTTCAATTATGACGAAGCTCTCTATTGTTTGGCTAGCTACATTCTATCATTGTATACATACTGAATAGAATGGTGGCTTTGATCGCCTTGTACAGTTGAGCTTCATGATTAAATATTCAAAAACAAAGTATTTATCGGCATACGTTACCAAATTGTGATTCGATCATCATCATCAAAAGTCAATCTAGGTTCAACTATTGATATGAGTTCAATAAAAATCTAAATCGATCCAATTGCGCGTATCAACAATGGAATGAATAAATTACTCTGTTTGTGAGCTGACCGCACTATAACGGCTGATTGGTTCCGAATAAAATTAAAAACTTTGTATTGTTATCCAACCGTTGATTGCGTTCACGGAATAAATAATGAATGGTTTAATCCTGTTTCAATTACACCCGGTAATACGAAAGTGAGTTAGCTCATAATGTGCGAAATTGGATTGTTAAAGCATGTTTTCGTCAGGCAATTTCTTCGTACCTATTTCCAATTTAGCGTTGAGGTGAATTTCTGGAGTCTGATTTTATTGGAAGCGAGATTTTTACATCATTAGTTTAAGAAACCTTTTATTATATGAATGTTTTGTTAGCGTGAAATTGCTTATGAAAAGGTACCTAATTTGTAAATAGAATTGAACATTTTGCTGCCGGCTATACACGACTTCAGGATGATTTAGCTTCTTTATAAAACCACGTAGAAATCCAATAAATAGCTAATTTGTCAATTTTGGGTAGGTAGATAAATTTATAACAACGTTGACTAAACTGCGTAAACAATATTTAAAGTAAAATTCACGTAGCTATTGGAGTTCCTAATTCCTGATTAAAGGAATTTAAGTCTACCTTTGACATTAAATTCTGTACAATTTCTGTGCCTAGAATAAATAATCAAAACCCACGCAAAACTAACCTTTCATATCACAAGATTGATTCCACAAATTTTTACACGCCCAATATTTCTTTTCCACATTTTTCTATTACGAAAACCCCTTATAACAACAATACAATACCATGTGCCGAGGCTTGTTACCATACCGTAGATGTAGGATCCGTATTGGGTCGAACTAGGAAATTGAATTGGGCAAGCAAGGCAAATAATGCCCGATAAGCCGCGTCGACAAATGACCAACGCAAACAGCTTACAAGCGACCCGGCTCGCACACAACTTGAATCTATAAGCAATCTATGTACCTACGTTATGTTGTCTGTGTGATTTATAAATAAACATACTTTGGCTTTAAAGTGGTGAAGGAATAATACAATTCAGATTATATTCAATATTATTTTATTGAGAATTCAAACGATTAGCGAGAATTAGCTTGCTGATGTGATTCACTGTTACACAGCTATTAGTTTATTACAAATTTAAACTGATATTGTAATAAGGTAATATTGTTTAAATAATAATTGTAAACTGCTTTCTTGGTTTCAGAAGAATCGATTTGTTTATTAGATTGTAAGTAACGACACAAAATCTAATAGGAAGTTTAATTAAATAATATGATAAATAAACTGCTGTTTTATTTAACATTTTGTTTTATAATTTTTTCAGAATATGAGTTATTTCTTTCTTTCTTTCTTTCTTCTTTTTTCTTTCTATTTCATCTTTGTTACAGAAATAACGCAAAATCTGAAAAGTGGTTTTCGGGAAATACAGAAGTGATACTTTATTATTTTAGGAATGAAGTTCAAATACAAATTATTGTTTATATTTTCGAATATCCTATATAAATCAAGCGGATTGTTTACCTATAGGATTTTTGAAAATACTTTTGTTTTGTCGTATATTTATTTTATCGTATAATTTCAATTTATATTTTACCTTGTAACGCTGTCCTTCCCTGTGCAAAGCGGTGACCTGTATCAATATTATTTGAGAAGGAATCTTCAAGTCGGTGATAGTAAAAGCCACTCAAAAGATTACACATTATTCCTTTATATTGAGTCAAACGATGAGTGGAGTCTGCAAATATAAAGGAAACTAAGTATGTAAGAAGGTAATGTATTTTTAAGAGGTTGATATTGATATTTCATTTTCGTTTCAATGTGTTTTATATTTTACTAGCTTTTGCCCGCGACTGCGTACGCACATAAACCCATTTTTTTCCAGTTCCCGTAAGAATTTCGAGAAATACATTCTAGTACTCCTCTAAACTCCCCAAGGAACCTACATGCCAAATTTCTTTCTACGACCAGTAGTTTCGGCTGTGCGTTGGCTGTTAGTCACTCATCAAGTCATCAGTAACGGAAGAGTTTATATATTAGGATGATGACGATGATTAGCGACCCGCCTCGGGTTTGCACGGGGGTGCAATAATATAAACGCAAATGCTCTTTCTATTAGAGAATAGGTACCGTAGAAAGAAGTTAGCGGGGAAATGGACTTTGCGACTTGCACTTTTGTTTTATACTGTTTAGGGATAATACTTACCAAGTTTGTACACCTAGACACAAGTTTCCACACAGTGGGTGTCTGAAGATAACGCCGTCCGCGTTACTGCTGCCGGCCCAAAAAGAGGTATAGGAGGTATAAGAGGTACCTAGATGCGAATCGTGGAATTGATATGAGATGGCGCGGGAAAAGAGTTCCTCAAGGTTTCTGATAATGGCCTCTGCCTAGCAAAAATATCGACTGTATTCAAAATATCCGACCTAAAAAAGTACTAAATTAAAAAATAAAATAAACTTTTCAAGCAGTCTGATGCAGTTGGTAGCATCAATTCTATGATTGAACTAAAATGCACGTGATGATTAAAAAAAAGGCTTTTGCTGCTTTTTGTAATTTTTCCTATATTTGTGCTATAAGACGTTGCTTAGTACCAAATTTCATGATTCTAAGTTCACGGGAAGTACCCTGTAGGTTTTGATTCCCTTGCGAGTGTCAAAAATTTGCAGCATAAACGGATGTATCTTTTGGTTGCGTTGGGTTAGAAGTTTGATTTTTTCAAAGATCCAAGGGACAAAAGACCTGAATATTTGATATGAATTTCAGCTTGATACTTCCATGTGTTCCTGAGAAAAAGGGTCTTGACAGACAGACAGACGGACAACAAAGTGATCCTATAAGGGTTCCGTTTTCTCCTTTTGAGGTACGAAACCCTAAAACTGTCATTTAATTTAATTTTGATATTGTTTCTTTACTGTATAGCATCTTCAGAACACCACCCTAAAATATAACCACGCACTGGTGGAACACCCTGCATAACACATGCATTAAAACATTCAGTTTTCTAGTTCAAAAAAAATAACGACTGAAATATAGCAACGCCAAAATTACTACGAATTTATGATTAATTAACACGAGTTCATCAAAACAATCATTAAAATATCATTCCACGTACTAACATATAAAGTAACCAAAACAAACAGCCCAGATAAATATGTGTTTTACGCACTTCGGAACAAATGTTAGAAACCGCAAACTGACTCCCGATGAACTTCACATTCCACCTAAACTTTCATGTAATTATACTAATAAACACACTTTATCAATTCTAAAAACAACCTTTTTGAACTTTAGTACGAATAAAATCATCATAAAATTTTCAATAATCATACTTGAAGAATAAACATGGTGGCTGGACAGGTTTAGTTATAAATTTTCTGACTATTGAAAAATTTGCCCTTAGACTACCAATCTTTCCTCCAATGTGTATGAAAAACTGCATTTTGACAAATTAAAAACTTTTGGTTATAGACAACATGATATTCTAGAAGCGGCAAAGATTGTATAAAGGTTCAGAATTACCAGTTTAACTAGGTCACACTTTGCTAGCGCATATACCAATTATATTTTAGACAGGTCCCCTTACCATAAGCGATTCCATTTTTAAAACTGCTAATAGGCAAATAAAGGTATTTAATTAATAAATAAAAAGTTAAAGAACAACACCCTGAATGTTATTTGACTAAAACATTCATTATTGTGTTCAACAAGATTTTCCTTGAGAAGTTCTGAAGCGTTCGGTAAATATTTGCTCAGCGTAGCTCAGAAAAGAAAGTGTACGGGTCCCATTTTTTAAACGCTGATTGCTTGAACGTGCTCGGAGACTTAAGATGTTTCACATCAAAAAGAATAACAAACAATAGCAGAGCAAGTACATTTAACATAATTGCGCTTATATAATTCTTGTAGGAGCAACTTTTCCTATTTTATTATGACATTTGGTTTGCTATATACATGGAACGTAACTGCTCCGGCGTTGGTAAGCTCTGTTGCGTAGTTCCCTGCAATCGCAAGCGCGACTGCTGAGCGTGGGGTTCTGGGTTCGATTCCCGGGTCGGATAAAAGTGTTATTGAGTTTTTAGGATAATGAGAGTGATGTTAGAGGAAACGCATCGGTGTTTTCGCACACACTTGTGCATGATAATATCTCCCGCGCCGGTGGCCAATCGCCGTTGATATTAGCCGCCATGGAAAAACAGCTAGGACTTTTTACGTGGTGTGTTCCAAAAACAGTCCTAACCGATTTAGGAACGAATATAAACGATGGCTGTATTACACAACACAGCTATCGTTTCTATTGAAAGCAACGCTTTCAAAATAAAAATTGAACACAGAATCCCACGCTGTTCAACCGCGCAAAACTCCAATGAGGTTGTAAATAAACACTAATCTTAACTAAAGTGTCGCACAAACGCTTGCGGTTCGTGCTGGGAAGTAAAAATCCTATTACCGCTTCGACCACAATGTTCTAGATAATATGTGAAGCTACGTTCTTAGCTCAGCTTTTGTAATCATTCTACCTAGAAAACTGTGCTTGCTTTTTACTTCGAAAAGATTAGAGCAAGCTAACCAGCATTTGGCTCAACACAAAGTAGTATTCTATCGGCAGTAGCGATTGTCGAAAAATCAAAATATTTGAAGATTGACCATGTGAAATTTCAGTATTTTCTAGAGGACCAGCATCTTTGCAAAATTAGCAGAATTAGCGAGAGCCAATTCTACTATTTTTTAAGCAACGTTCGCATTCACATTTATGTCGTAATCTGTCAAAAATGTCAAGAAATTGAAGCTTTTTTGACAGATTGTGTCTCAGATGCGAATGCGAACGTTGTTTAAAAATAAGTATTATTGGCTCTCTCGTCATATTACACTTCAATTTCAAGTTACAACAGTGTAAATGAAGCAGTCAACACATTGCAACACAAAAGTTGCAGAAGAATTCAAAAGTGAATCAACACGTACGGAACATCATGAATAGTTCATAATATCGGTTTATACCTAAAACTGAATTAACTTTAAAAATGTGTGTGAATATAGAATGTAAATACTCAAGTCGATGCAAAAGGGAGAGGCGATACTTGCCAGTGCCAACGCGATTGTGTTTGCTTCTCAATTCCAATGCTAACATTTATTCTGAAACTCTGGATTATCAGTCTCTCTCCCCATCGTTTTCTACGTATTTGCATCTCTCTGTATTCGATGTTAATACAAAAAGAAACATAAAAGAACACCGCAATTCATCACATTTAATTTTCAAATGAAACGGGTATTCTTATTTGTATATGAAGAAAAATGTTTGCGTAAATGCGAATAGCCTTTTATGAATGCAACGCAAACTTTTGATATCGAATGAATTCATAAACATAATAACAGAAACGGACCTCCATATTTTCATTCGGTTTATTGAACTGCGCTAGTACGTTCAATAGATTCCTTCGAGATTCAATGAAACATTATTAGACGAGTTTTATTATTAAAAAAATCGTGTTGAGTGGATGTTAAAACCTTTCGAGTTTTTGGAATTTCATTTATAAAATTGGATTTTAATATTAGGGTCGATTCACATGATTGAATATCATTGCAAGTTTACAGCTCGTTTCAATGAAATTTACTGATATTTAATTTCTTGTTTATTCCCAACTTCAGTCATAGGAAGAATTTTGTGAGATGAAATGTCATGAAAGAAAATGGGAGAATGGAAGAAGTAAAAGTGTTGCACTGATCCTCCGTAACATGTGCATAACACAAGGGAAGACGATGATGATTAAAGTTATGATTTCCACTGCTAGACAGTGTTGTTCAACCTTAACTAGGAGAAAACATTTACGAGCTAGACAAAGTCACTTGACCAAACCCGTCCACTCACCTTCCCTTATAGAGTTTTACAAGTAAATAAGAATTTGGCTACCAAAAAAACTTTAACTGCACAAATTAAAGAAAACTGTAACGTCTCGGCCCACAATTTGGACACAAAATTATCGACACAGAGGTAAAAAAAGGCATTTCCAATCTGGTCGAAGCTAGGTTAGGGGAAGGTGACATCAGCGGGGTAGCCAGGATACTTTTTAGTAGCGATGTGGGCACCATGTTCTCCAGCTACTCTCGCAGCTCTAAGACCAAACACCCTGCCCCAGCGGATGACCTTCCTTTTCTCGACCCCCCTAATCCGGATATTCACATCCTCACCGTTACAGGTCGTGAGGTGATCACAGCTGTTAGCTCCTTCCGGAGTGGCTCTGCTGGCGGCCTCGACGGCCTTAGTCAGCACCTTAAAGACCTTGTCTGTTCAGTCGCCGGGGAAGCAGGTGAGTTGCCTTCGAAGGAGCTTACGGCTCTGGTCAACCTTATGCTCTACGGCAAGGTAAATGAAGCCGTCATCGATGTCTTGTACGGGGCTAATTTATGTGCCCTGCACAAGAGGGATGGCGGCATTCGTCCCATTGCCGTGGGAACTACTTACCGTCGTATAGCAGCCAAGATTTGTTGTAAATTTAATAGTGAGGTTCTTTCGAAAAAATTCCAGCCCCTGCAGCTTGGTTACGGCTCCAAAGGGAGCTGTGAGGCTGCCGTACACGCACTGCCGACCTATCTAAATTCAGGCAAAGGAGAGGTCATCCTGAAGGTTGACATCAAAAATGTCATTCACCCAATTATTCGACAGCTAAATTCTAAATTTAACGTTTGGTATCTCGATGATGGAACCCTTGGAGGCGATGTAGATAGTCTTAAATGACCTACAATTTTTAAAAAATCAATTCCATTCCATAGGACTTGATCTAATCTGATCTCTAATCTGAAACATTTCCAAATGCGATTTTTTTTTATCGGACAACACTGACAGACTACTTACACTTCCAAAATTCAACACCTGAAATTAAAATTATGGTCCAACGCTCTCTTCGTCTCCTCGGGTGCCCAATTTTTGAGAATTATTTTCCTGATTTTCCTGAAGAAAAAAATCAAAATTTTAATGACGTTTCGGAAAGATTGCTCCAAGTTAACATGCATTCGGCCATCACTCTTATTCGTTATTGCTTTTTCGGCCCAAAATTAATGTTTCCTTCGTGCTTTCCATTTATAGAAGCATGAAGCACCCCTACCTTTTGGACAAAATGGATCAAATTAACAAGCATACACTTGCTTTAATTTTAAATGTGGCCATGGACGACAGAGCCTGGGCGCAAGCAACCCTTCCCATCCGTATGGGAGGCCTCGGCGTCCGCAAAATTACCAGTATTAGTTTACTGGCTTTTATATCCTCGGTGTACGGCACTGATAAATTGATCAGAAATATTCTAGTTTCTACACTGATTGATTTTGATGTGCCGTACTTCACCAAGGCTGTGGAGGCCTGGCGACTCGCTTGCCCGAATTCAAATCCACCCGACTACCCTTCATCCCAGAGACGGTGGGACGAGCCGCTCTACAGGCAAGTTCAGGAAAAACTTATTGCCACATCAACTACTACTACAGAGCGTGCGCGCCTGCTGGCTGTGGGTGAATGGGAGTCGGGTCTCTGGCTTCACGCACTACCGTCGTCGAACATTGGCACCATGTTCGACGATACTATTTTCCGCCTCGCTGCCTGCCTAAGTCTTTGCGCTCCTTTTTGTTCTCCTATCGCTGCCACTGTGGCGAAGTTGTCAACAGCCTCGGACACCACGGCCTCTCATGCAGCCGTAGCGCGGGTTGCATTGCGCGGCATGCGAATCTTAACGACATCATCCGACTGAGTTCTCGTCACCGTCGGCGTTCCGGCTGTGTTAGAATCCAATGGCCTGGCACGTGACGATGGCAAGAGATCGGATGGCATGGCATTATTTCTATGGAAGATGGGTAGGCCATTAGTGTGGGGCGCTATTGTCGATAGTCTTGTGCCATCCCATCTTCCTAGCTCTTCGTGCTGTGCTGGCGCTGCCACTGCGGCTGCAGAGAACCTCAAGTGGCGGGAATATAATTAACTTGTTGGTAGTTATATTTTCGAGCCGTTTGGGGTTGTAACTCTCGGGTCTTGGGGTCCGAGTGCACATAACTTGTTTTAAGATCTGTCAAGACGCTTAGTTGACACTTCACGTGACCCAAGGGCTGGCTTTTACCTTGGTCAAAAATAAGCATTGCCATACAACGTGGCAATACCGCCAGTCTTTTGGGTACACTTCCAGTCGACAGCGATGCGGATGAATTTTTTGACGCCATATTTATGGGTTAATTTAGTTAGGAGTTTTTATTTTTATTTCTAGTGTAAATAGTTAGTTAAGTATTTATTAAAACAGTTTTTGTTGACTTCCTAAATAAAATTCTATTCAATACCCGTTAACAGTCATTAGTTTGTAAAAATCGAATCACAATATTTGAGTGTCAACCGCATTGCATTGGTGCTCGTTAGTGCGATTACGACCTCCAGCTCTATGGGCGGGCTGTTTCACTTTGTAACTGACTCGTTACGTCAAAATGTTATACAAAGACATCCGGTTTTGTCCGAAGGGGTCGATAATAAATTAGTACATAGTGCAGCATTGTGGACTCTGATTTATTACTTTAGCAAAAAGTAAATCCTTCTTGCAAGAATCTTTTTCTACCTTTGTTGTCCAGAATATTTTTTTAAGTTTAAGTTATTTGAAATTTTTAAGTTTTCGGTGTCAAACGAAAAATGGAAAAAATGCGGTTCAATTTTCAGTGGAACACATGCAGGAGCAGTCGAATTTTTGAGCTTGAATTTTAAATTATTGGTGAATTAGATAGTTAGAGTCAGTGAGTCGATCCTACCCACGGTACAAGATCGGTCATTTCATCATATCGGTCCGAGCTGCTGGCTCACGAACGTCACCCTTGGAGAACCCAGTGTGGAAGAATCGGTTCACCTCTTTACTCCCAGGAGCCGCTGAACCGTGCCGCCAGACCGAATACTGCTGTTCGTCCGCAGTCCGCTTCAGCGCTATAGGCGGCTCAGCCAAGGCAGAGCCACTCGCATCAGGCAGAGCCACTCGCATCAGGCAGAGCCACTCGCATCAGGCAGAGCCACTCGCATCAGGCAGAGCCACTCGCATCAGGCAGAGCCACTCGCATCAGGTAGAGTCACGGTGGGGCAGAACCAGACACGCCGTCGCAAAAAAAAACGAAATTAACAGATATTTATGAGCATTATTATTTTTTCCACGCAATGGATTTGAAATTGTACGCGTTTCTTTTGTAAATTAGTACAATAAGATATTTTATACATATTTGTGTCTAGAGAGCTGCGAAAATCTCTAAGTGTCGCATTGATATGACGTTGCAACTACATTTAGGTTCTGAAGTAAAGCTTGGTTACTCCTAAATTTCTAAACGGTTAACATTTGTGTGTAAGTTATTTCGATTATCCTCGTTTGTTTTTTAAATCTGCGCTGGAACCACAGATATTTTTTTATATGATTATTAACATTATTTTATTTATTTTTTAAATATTTTCGGTGTTATTTTTTAGGGAAAATTTTTTTACGTTTGTTCTTTTTTTTATTTACGATACAAAGCTTATTACTTAATTTAAAAAAAAACCTTACCTTGCTTTTTTGTTAGCCTGCACTTATGTCCACTATAGGGCAAAAGCCTCCACTTTTTCCTTCCAAACCTCTCTGTCTTGAGCGATCTCTGGCCAAGTTTACCTCGAACCAGTTTTGGGCAACCTCTGGCCAAGTTTGCCTAGCAACCAGTCTTGGGCGACCTCTGGTCAAGTTTGTCTAGCAACCAGTCTTGGGCGACCTCTGGTCAAGTTTGTCTATCAACCAGCCTTGGGTGACCTCTGGTCAAGTTTGTCTAGCAACCAGTCTTAGGCGACCTCTGGTCAAGTTTGTCTAGCAACCAGTCTTGGGCGACCTCTGGTCAAGTTTGTCTAGCTACCAGTCTTGGGCGATCTCTGGTCAAGTTTGCCAAGCAACCAGTCTTGGGCGATCTCTAGTCAAGTTTGCCCTGCAGCCAGTCTTGGGCGATCTCTAGTCAAGTTTGCCCTACAACCAGCCTTGTCTGATCTCTGGTCAAGTTTGTCTAGCAACCAGTCTTGGATGACATCTGGTCAAGTTTGTTTAGCGTGGTCGACCCCGACGGCGACCGTGCTTAACAGATTTTAAGTTCTAGTTGATTCGTGACATAAACATAGCTATAGATATAAGCAAAGTTAAAACAAGAGCTTCTACTTACCTGTTGTTGACCTTGACCTGCATTCCGTAGTAGCTTCAAATTCGGTGTCAGTAGCTGCTGGAACGACTTACCTCTTAAGATTATTATTGTTTTATTTGTTGCGTCTCCTCGTGCAAAAACAGGCGTATTAATGGTTAGCAGATTCTTTGTTCTTGGATGGATAAACTGAATTTAAAATATGCCAATCAGTATTTAAACTAAGCACATGATTAAAAAGTTTTACTTATTTCTTTTTTTACATTCAATCCGCGATAACGGTCGTCGAAAAGACGTCGCACTCGTCATAATCATTTTGAACGTCTTGGTCTTAATAATTTTGAATCGTTTAAAAAGATACCTTGTCCAGAGCCTCTTTTGTGTGTATCGTGAACAGAAGAGTTTGGTATGCAAAAAATTATCATTTTTCAACTACGCATGTAATATCCACAGTTAAAGTGTGCGTAATGAGAAGCATTCAGACTAGCGATGTCAAAGGCTTCTGAGTGCACGCACATGACTTTTAAAGTGGTTGTGGTTACGCTACTTCCTTTAGGTATGTTTCTGTACACTGTGTGGTAATTTGATACAAAGATTGTTTCTTTGCAGTGCTGAACCTTAAATTAAATAAAAGTAAAAATAACTTTAAAACCTGCTTTTATTTAACTAAAAGGAACAAAATTCAAGACATATCCAATGAGCTCAAGCACGATAGTGATATGTTGACAGGTTAAAGAGTTATTATGGCACAGACCAGACCAGTTCCAAAGTACCATATTAAAGCAATGTCCCTGAAGTTACATGGGTATGCCAAGTTAAAGCTAGTATTATTGTTTGAAACGGTGTTTATAATTGGGACAAATATTTTTAATAAAACAATTAATGAAATAATTTTCATTTCTTATAATCTATTGTTATAATATCTTATGATATACTTCCATGAGATGTAATTTCATTGCATATAAGCTTCAGTTGATATAACATACACTTGAACGAATTATGAAATATTATAATGTCCATGTTGTGTAACAGTTTCTTGATCGAATGATAATTTAATCGATTGTGAATTCAGCTTAAATTACGGTCGTGACCAACGAAATTTGACGAAGCGCGGGGCACCTATTTCTGTCTGCAGGGTTTAAAGGAACCTTACATGAATGGGACACCCCATTCGAACCTAACTTATCCGTGTCGGGGTGCCCAAAGTTCCCGAGCTGGCCCCGCTCGCTCTTTTTCAGCGGTTAGATCAAATTTTAAATATATAAAATGATAATAAAATAAAATAATGTTAAATTAAATTAAAATATACGAAACGAACGATAGAGAAAGTGTTGTTACAACATATGTTGTTATACAAACTGAACGTTAAAAAAAAATGTTGTTAGATGAAGTAAACGTTATGTCACTTGAGCGATATAGCTTTTGAAAATAGACCTAATAATCTTATACTAAATGAGTATCACGTTTGAAACATGGGTTACTAATTTGTAACGACTCACACGTTAACTGAGCAAGTTAATGAAACCATAATTTTCATTATGATTTCAGCAGAAAGACGTCCACTACTGGACACAGGCCTCCCTACAGCGACCCCACATCGGCCAGTCATGTGCTTCTATGTGCTCACTGCCACTTGAGAAAAAAACAGATTTCGTTAATTCTACTACTGTAATTAAATAGGTGGCATAAAATTAATAAATAGGTGGCTATCTCGACTTACTCAAATATAGTATATTTGAGTAAGTCGAGATAGCCACCTATTTATTAATTAGACGGTGACGTACGAGTACCTGCAATTCTGCGTCAATAACGCAAAGTGCCTAGCACGTACACTTGAGGCAACATTAATTAACCGCTTCCCTTCGTTGACTCTCATTTCCCTTCATTCCTCTTCATTTGCGGTGATAAGTACGTTAGGTCTCCTCTAGTAAGTCAACTACGAGTACCTTTCCCCCCTCGTTATTTCATTATTTCACGTTCTCTCTCTCCCTAGACTTGTCTGATTATATTGTCATATTAATCGTCGGAATTCGAACGGAATGAACTTTGAAATACGATGCTAATCAGTTTCTATTTAAAAGTATGAGCCGTGTGTAGAGTAATTTGTGATTTTTGTCGTGTATGTTTTATCTAAAAGTCATAAAATCCTTTGTCTTTGTCAAATAGATGAAGTCTCAGCTTTGAAAACTTAATTTTCACATTGCATATTATTCTCCTCCAACTTTATTAGTCTCTGCCGAGCTACAAACACGCTCTCACCAAAGCATTAAAACAACATCAAATCCAATATTCCGCTAAACAGCTTAATGAGGATACTTCACGGAGTTGAAATGAAATAGTTAATAAAGGCATGTATGCAACAACATTGCGTTGTGGGGCACACACATGGGGATTGTGTGCATTGTTCGTCACACACACACACACTTTGTTCACAATAATGGTGACGTAAAAGTTGGGCTGAAGAACTATGTAGGACACGCTGTATCTTGACATGGATAAGTTTGTAATGTTTGCTTGTTTTGAGGGTTAAGATTCAGTTTTTGGTGTAAGCTGGGCTTTGAAGAAGAATAGTAAGTTAATTGCTTGCTGCTTTTCGATGTCAGATATCTATCGACACTGGACGCTACGTTTTCTTTGACATAGAACAAGACAAGCATTTTGTGCATGTAATTGAAGTGAAATGATAATCGTTTCAGGAAAAACAGATTTTGTTATTACAATTGAGCATAGAAATGTTTATCTGACTGCTAATTTGCACAACATTTTGAGGAAAACCCAAGAGGCTTAAAATATTCGATTAAAGAATTAAATAAACATCAACGCGAGGAAACAGATGGCTATCTGTGAAATCCTCTAAAATAAATAATTGTCGAGACTTTACAACCGCCATGTTTTGAAATGCTACATTAGAACTTTGCGTGATAATTTCCCATATTTTCCCTTTATAAAGTCACTAACAATACTCCTTTAATCAAATATAAAGCGTGTACTTAGGCACTACGAATATTATGTTGGGTCATGTTGCAAAATAGGCCCCTGAGAGCAACGGCAACGGAACTCAGTCACGCGTGTCGATAATAAATCTAACAGGGCACTGCCGATTTGGTCCCAAGATATTTAATGTTCTGTACAATGTGGCTTGTGTAGGATTATGCCAGAGAGTAACTAGTTATATCTCACTTTGTGCAGACGTTGGCGGCACTATCAGGAGTAAAAGTGGGGAATTACGACGTGAAAAATACATAGGGATGTGTCATTTAGGATTGCGCGTTAGGATTTAAAAAACCTTTCAGATTAATTAAGGGTCCTCTTGCACTACATCTTGAAGTTTTAATATCGCACCAAATCTTTATGGTCTAATACTCATACTAACGATGATCATTTCATAAAAATCTGTTTCATTATTCCAGGCGAAAAACTTCCACTGAAGGATAGAAGTGTCCCTCAAATGTCACCATATTTATCTGCTTCATGAATTCAGCGGACTCTCGCCACTTCCAGGTCATCGGTCCACCTTTTGGGAGCCCTTCCAACTTTCCGTCTTCCAGTATACTGTCGTTGCTCCTGATCCTGAACCTGTTTCATATTCATTTATTTAGTCATTACTTATCTGGACATGTTAAAATAAGCCCTCAGTCGATGATGTGTCAATAGTATCACGCATGACGAGATTATAATAATGTCAGTAGTCTGTTAATATCAGTAATAAACCCGTTGTATTGCGTAGACCATTATTCTGTGGTTTGACCACCAACTGTTGTCCTAATAACAGTAATGTATTACAAACATCTGCTCTCTGTCAAAATGTTTATGTTTCCCACATAAATAAGAGAGTGATTGTTTAGATCTATGTTTATGTTTTTTCCGGCTGATATGATGGAAATATCGACGTGTTTTTTCCGAGAGATAATGACAAATGTACCGAATGTTGTTGAAAGGAATACTTTTCTGGAAAAGAAAAAATATGTCACACGAAGTCTGGAGGGCGACTTATTCATTGGTATTGACAATCTATCAATCTACTAAAATTGATGCTTGCTTTCACTAGTACTAGAGAGAAATAAATTTTTACTGAAAAAAAAAAGCTATTTGGTGCCTCACGTCAGTTCGATTATAAAAAAAAACGTTGAACACGTTTTTATTATTTTGTCACGAAAAAAAAAGACGACAACGCACTGTTGAAATTTCGCGTGATGTCACAGGTTGGTACATTTTTTACCAATAAATGACATCACCAGCCCCAACTATGATGCGCTTTATTTTGTCAAATTTTATTGTTTTAAAAAGTCAATGAATCCGTGGCCGTCAAAAGAAAAATACCCTTTTGAAAATGCAACAATGCGATCTCTTAAACAGTACATTTTAATTTAGGTGGGAAAAAAACAAACTAGGAATAAATGCATAAAAATTAAACAAATACCACAGTTTCAAAATTAAATTAATAACCACCGGGATCTAAAAGCCTAATCAATTAAACCCGTTGACAAGTCTAAAATTTGTTAGTTGTGGTTGACCAAAATAGCACCAACTAATCATTTAAGTAGACTTTAGTATTTGACAGTTCAACTGATTCATAAGGTTTACCGAAAACCTAACAGAAGGTGTGAAGGTCAATCAACTTGTCAATTATTATATGAAATGATGATACCTGAAAGAAACAGTCTTATTGATATTTTGCCGATCTGAAATGTGAAACCAATTTATGTCTTGTACCATTAAGATATGAAGCTGGCAGTTACTTCCAGGAAACTCTACACCATCCATTTGATTGAATTATGTATATCGAGTATCTTAATGTATTAATGATATATCAATGTTCAAGTACATTATAATAACTGTGGGAGTTATCTGGAAAGAAGATCGAATCGAATATTGACAGCCAAGAAGACTAAGGTCCACTTGCGCTGCTCCGCATAGCACTGGGTTAACGGTAGATTAGAAAAGAAGAATAGAATAGAATAATATTTATTTAGCACTTACATGAAACACGCACGGTACATAGAAATAAAAAATGAAATGTAGGTATGCTAAGAACCAAGTGTGTGTCTCACGGCTGCACTAAAAAGGTCCATTTCAGTGATATGTCTGTCTGTCTGTCAGACTGATGCTGTGAATGAACCTTTCAATGGACGAGTGGCGGTATAGTCCAAGGCACTGGCTAACTACCATGGCAAATATGTACAAAACACTTTTGTCAAATAAATTGTCATAACTTCTTATGGTCCAAGATCCTAGAGTACCCAGTCCTTACTTATTTTCTCAGTAACAAAATGTGTATATTATACACTACTCGTGTTAGTATGACAAATACGAAAACGAAATGCTAAACAGTATCTACTTCATTGTTACAGATAAGAAGTAGTAGGTATCACCTATTGCAAATTGCAGAGCGGTGGACGGAGCTCCGGCAGGATACCATGGCGGTATGGAGACAGCGACTATCGCGACCCAGTGCTGGGCACGCCACTATTGCGGCGTAAGGCCCCTCTTTGAGGAGTGGCTGGAGAGGCGCCACGGCATCCTCACCTTCCGCCTGACGCAGGTACTTACCGGACACGGCTGTTTCGGGAAGTACCTGTTTCGGATTAAGCGGGAGGACACGCCCGGGTGTCAGCACTGTGAGGATCGCCCGGAGGACACGGTGGAGCATACGGTGGAGGTCTGCCCTGCTTGGGCGGAGCACCGCCGTGACCTCATCGAGGCGATCAGAGGCGGCGACCTCTCGCGTCAGGCCCTGGTTGAAATCATGATCCGGAGCAAGGGGCTTGGGAAGCGGTCACCTCCTTCTGCAAAGCAGTAATGCTAGCGAAGGAGGAGGCGGACCACCAGGTCCGGGTCGATGGTGCATTGTGTTTCACGCGTGCCTCAAAGAGATGTCAGCATAGAAGATGGGGCCTGCTAGGGTTGCGGAATTTGTTCGAAAGAGTCACCGTGGCTCTGGAACGCAAAGGGCTTTAGAAGGAACACGGATGGATTTTAGTCAGTAAGAGTCCGACACGCCCTTCCGCTCCACCCAGAGCGGAAGAAGTCATTTGATGATTTCCCATCCTTAAAAAAAAAGGTATCACCTATATACATCATGTATTTTGCACTTGAGGTTTTATGCAACGAGCAGTCATGAAGAGTCAACAGCTGCCATATTAGAAGCATAAACCGGCACAAAAATGTGATAACTGCTTTGTATCAGTATTATTAAAGTAATATTATTATTTTACTGATGACTTCAAAAGTGCCGTTTAATGGCCTAATTGAAACAAACGTTTTGACTTTGATTTTATAAAATGCGGATAAATAAATAAAAACGCGTTTTGAAAATCATTTTCAATGATAAATAAAATAGCACAATGTTACAAAAATTATATATTTGTATGTTTTGGCGCGTCTCTGGGACTAACCGAATAGTTAGTTAACCCGGGCAACTTAGTTAGTTAGTTAAATTTATAAGTCAACAGTCTACACTGTACAGTACAGGTTACTTTTTGGCTAGCATGCTCCATCGTCAACCACATCTTCGCTTACCATCAGGTGTGATTGTTTTCAAACGATAACCTTCCAAAAATTTTAATTAAAAAGAAGATGCGGGTAGAAAAAATCCAACCTAAGTAACATATTCAATAGCGTATAATCTGTAGAACGAGGAACAAAGTGCTCACAAACCAATTAGTAATTTCATATTAACGCTGATGGAAAAAAAAACATAAATTCCCGTGAAAAAATGTAATAAATTTTATGAAAAACTATCCTCACTAAAAGACAATGAACTCCGAACCATGTTGCGCTATCAGATTTTTTTCCCTTTTAAGTGCAGAATCAATTTAACGAGAAAAACAACGTTTATAATACAATATTTTCCGGGAAAATTGCATCTAGCACTTTATTTTTATCGAAAATTTTCCAATATACCTGACCTAAAGGTTGTTAAGTTCAAAGCTTTTATTACGGCGTGTTCCAGGTCCAATCGGTCGCCGACGGTATCGCTCCTATAATCTGTAACGGAGCGAACACCGGAGAATTCATTGCTCCTGCTGACTACACGCTCGAGGAATTATAAAATATCTTTTGTGAGCTTTAGGATTTTGTAAGTATGAGGCGAATGCGGGATCTGTGTGTTCGGTAATAAATGGGTATGGATTTTGTGGATGAATTATGGGTAGGGTTCATTTAGTTATTTAATTTGTTTATCTGTGTAAATCACGGATACGGGTATCCATCCTTGTAACACTATTTAGAGAGAGAGTAGTAGACCAACGGCTGAACAGATTTGGATACAATTCTGAATACCGACATTCGTACAGACGAAGTGACAAATGGGTTGACAAAAAATCTGTTTTAAACACATAAATACAAACATTTATGCTATAAATTGACTTTTCACCAGAATAATCCACAAGCAGGTAACCTTAGTAAATAATAAATTAGAGCGCTGCTCCTTTGCTACGGCGCTACGCCATACGTAGCACTGCTACGAAGCTCGTAGCAACGTAGCAATTGCCGTTTCAAGTTCGCTGTTCATAACAATTCATTTTGCTTGGATAATTTTCAAGACTTGTTATGCGATATTAAAATTGCAGTGAATACTATAAATGTTATTCATAAACAAACATAAATAAACTGGATGCAAGTTACGTTTCTTCACTTTAATATTAAAATGGAGTACTTTATTTTAAAATACTGAAGCGAACATTAGTTGCGAAAATCATGTTTATTTTTCAATTTTGTTGCTGGAGTCTAATAAATAAAAACAAAAATTGTATTCAGTCAAGTATTGTTGATAAATTGCAGGTAGAAACACTGTGTATGTCACTAATTGTGACGTAATATTTTTTACATTTTGCATTGTGGTGTCAGTCTCGTTTGCACTCGATGATGCAAGTTGGTTGGTTTTAATTTAGAAGAGAAAATCTGCATAAACACAGACGGGAAGCCAATAGGTACTGATATTTTATAGTTAATAACTTTTCCATCTCCTCTGACAAATTATGACATAAATATATTTCTCGATGCTGCACTTCTGTGTCCTATTCCTCAAAACACGTACATTTTTCCGGGATCAAAAGTAGCCTTTGCCGCAGTCGGGTAATTAAAGGCAAACAAGAAATGTGATGTTTTCGATTTATGCTTCGGAACCCTTTATGTGCTAGTCGGCCTGACTCGCACTTGGACGGTTTTTTGAACCATCTTTGAACTCGATTGAGTTTGGAATTTTAAAATCAAATAAACTATATAATTAAGACAACTTATTCCTTTTCTTAAATCAGTTATGATATCCTTCTTAATCGTTGGTGTGGTCAGCGCGTCAGGTTCGACAAGTTTTCTGATGAACGTAGCCAGTTTCACTGCGTCGAATTTTCTTTCGAGTAATTTATGTCACCGGAAAATGACACTCCTTCAGATAATGAAATGACTCGATAAATTGTCGACTGAACATTTGGAATGCTTCTTTACGCATCAAAATTTGATAGTCCATAATATCTCCGTGTTGGTTCGACAAATTGTGGACTGACATAAACTGGCGATCTGTTTTGGTGTGATAGTTAAATTGGAAACTTGGCCCCTCATTCGTCTTTGTTGGTGAGCTCATATCTCAGACCATTAGGCGCCTTGTTTCCAGGTTTACTGTCACAGGAAAATGTAGACTTGTGCTCTAATTGGTCGTCATTTTATGTCAGTCCACAATTTCTCGGAATGACTTCGAGATATAGACTAACAAATTTTGATGCGTAAAATAGTATTCCAAATGTTCAGCTGACAATTTATCGAGAGTTTATAATCTCTAAAGTTATTTTATAATCTTACGGAGCTTGCCATTTACATAAAAAACATAATATACACAAAGAATTTAAGACAAGTTTTTTGTTTTAAGTAAACCATGTAATACAAATTAGTGAGGCTTATAAGAGACCCACAGTAACAGACAGTTAGCCGATGAGTTCGAAACATGCTTTGGTAATAATTATATCAGTCTAGTTATTATTAGTCCAGTTTTGAAATAAACCTCCAAATTCACAGCATAGTTAAACCGATTTCCAAGATACCTTTAACTTAGAATTAGTTCGTAAGTCCTTCATATTTACAACAGGCAATATATACTCCTCTATTGGCCGGAGTTACTTATTGTTCTGTCTTCCAAACAATTTATTAAGGTAAGGTATCTATTTACTTTCCGTGCTCAAGTGAACATGGACGGACAGCTCAATTATGTGGTGTAAAGCTTTGAGTTCTATTGTTTTTATTGAAGTTATTGAGTTAAAAATGTTTGAAGGGATATTGTTATGAACTTAATAAGAACAGTTTTTAGTGGTGCAACTCCGGGCCTGTCCACCGTTGCTTTTTTTTAGTGATTACTTACTCTTTATCAATGTTCAAGTATCATGTAATTTTTAAACGGACTGCCCTAGAATAGGTATCCATATTTCCATGTAACTCTGTATGTCTGTCCCCCGTCTGTCTGTTTGTTACCTCTTCACGTCCTAAGGGTTGAATAGATTCAGATGGAACTTGAAATACGAGTAGACCATGTCCTGGCATAGCGCATACATCCTGGGAGTATGTTCGTAATGTGCTTGGAATATAAGTCTAATCCTACTAATATATCCTACTAAAATTATAAACGCAAAAGTTTTTAAGCATGTATGTATGGATGTATGTTTGTTACTGTTTCACGCAAGAACTACTGAATGGATTTAGATGAAATTTGGCACAGAGGCAAGATAGCCTGGGATAACACATAGGATACTTTTTATCCCGGGAGTATGTTCCCTTGGGATAACTTTCGACATTAACGCAGGTGGAGCCGCGGGTGACAGCTAGTTAATATTATAGATGCGAAAGTTTGGATGTTTGTTACTCAATCACGTCAGAACGGCTGAACGGATCTTGATGAAATTTGGCACGGAGGTCAACTATAGTCTTTTTATCCCGGGAATTTTATCCCTTGGTATCATTTTCGACATTAACCCGGGAAGACCCGCGGGCAGCTGCTAGTTTAAAAATATACGAGAGCCAATGTATAACATTCGTACCTAGCAGAAGAAAAGAAAGATTTTTCCTATAGTCTGCTCAGTTCTTAGACATTCAAGGGCAAGTTTTAAAGTTACATAACATTAAATTCGCTTGACTTGGAATCTCATTATTAACATAAAATATTCATAAAACCTACTAAGTACCTATCTTTGAGGACTATGAATAAAATCTACAACCAAATTCTTAAGAGAAACACGAAAAAATACTGAAAGCATTCACAGTTCATAAACTAGAGGCTTTCTTGAAAATAACTTATATAAATTCCCATCTCCACTGTTATTGGTAATAAAGTATGGAAGCGGTCACCCAACCGATGTAAATGTACTTATTACACAACCTCCTTTGTCTCCAAGAAGTACTAATAATCCTTGTTTATGCCCGTGTCGTTCGCGTTTATACAAGCAATAATTGTTTTTATTGAACGAATTTCACTGCAACTGAGTACTAATATCCCATGAATACGATTCGCTGAATCGTTTTACTGAATTTATATTGGTTTTCCGATGTATCATCAAAATAAAATTTGTTTTATAAACGACTTGCTTTGGCCTGCGGGTTCACCCGCGTGTGTATCGGAAATTATACTACGGAACATTACAAATGGAACTTTACATGTCGGGTTACACCCAGGTCGTGGTCTACCTGTGTGCCAAACGCCGAAGTTCTTCATATGTTAAGACGAAAAGGTAACCAACCTCATTAAATACGGCAAATTCCATGAGAAAGTTTACAGTGTGCACACCGACGTTCTTGGTCCTAATGATTTAATTAGTGTAACTTTGTGACAGTTACTGAGCTACCAGCGTGTCTAGCATGGAATTAAGATATATCTTAAAAATCTTAGCGTCTAGTTTTGCTTCGCACGGTTAGATTAACAAATGACGGCAACCTACTAGAATGACGTCACAATGGTTACGTCACAACAATGCCTACGACCTCTGGTCTATCATATTTCGGATATTACTTGCAGTTTTGACAGCTAGGCGGAATTGGTCTGACACTTGCGGACTTGTGTCACACACAATCTAACATGAATACAACCGTGACTGTACAAGAACATAAACTATGGCAGTAGACACATAGAATATAACAAACTACGTATTAATAGCTTTTGCCACTTGAAACCTTGCCAAAAATAAATAGGGAAAGCTAGTGCGAGTCATTGCCTAAATGAGGAAAATTGCTTTCATGAGAAACACTGTAGATTTTTAACAACCTTCATTTTATAATGGGTTAAGTAGTTTCTGGATACTTTTATGACCAATATTCAACTGCATATTTCCAAATATTGTATAGCCTCAAAGAATACCAAAATATATCAAGATTAACAAGCTTCTGCACTCCTTAATCTCCGCCGAACCAATATAATGGGCCATCATTTTCTTATCGCTTTCCCAGCAATATTTCATCCGCACCTTAAATAACTCCCTAGGAATATACAGGCTGTGATGTTTTCCTTTGCCGAAAAGCGTACGATAAATGTTTGTGCATAAATTTCAAAAGCTCATTGAGGCTCGCTTTCCTGTTTACGAGCCATCTCACGTGTACCCTCTGCTTTAAACTTGTATATTTAATTCGTCATAGAGCATTCAGTTAAAGAGTTTTATTTTGGACACTTTATGACGAAAAATGGCTTTATGACAGAAGTACCGTGTTACCCAGTTAATGGGATGTGGAGGTCGGATAAGCAGTCGCTCCGTGTAAAATATTGGCCCCGTTTGTCTGAAAGTCGACTCCAATATAGTTGAGAAAAGGCTAGGCTGATGATGATGATGAAAAATGGCTGCAGTAGTTAGAATAATAAAATGTGAATAATAGGAAGAAAAATAGGCTGACGTGATCAATTGATTAATCTCTTACAATTTCAGCGAGATTTTACCAACTCACTTAGGCCTCCGTAATAAGGGTGATACTTAAATCAAATTAATGATCTAGTAGAAGGTGAGGTAGTTCCGTAATCGCAGCTATTAACACCGTGGGGAGTAATAACTATTCACGCTATATGCACGGATATTACTGCTCATCATTCCGATATAATCTCTTAATCGCCTCTAACGACATACACGGCAAGTGATGGGGTCATAAACCCAGACTTCGCGACACTTTTTTATGACTACCTTTTATTTTTATACCCACTAAAAGCACTATCCTAAGCATAATAAATAGAAAATGAAATTAAGTTAGGTTCAATGGCAGAGACAACCTCAAAACTCTTTAAAAAGGTCCGAGCAGCAAAAAGGCCACAATAAACGTTTTCCAGTGTAACAGTCGAGTACTGGCACTTTCTCTAAAACACTGCCCTTGAGTAAAAGTTAATCAAACGTGAATTTCACTTACTGGCCAGAGGTCGTTCGTTTTGAAGGACCATTACATTGGCGATGGAGAGACCCATCAATTTAGCTTCACGCCGACCGCACGCGGTCACCGCGACTGCGGCCGACATGTGAAACGTTTTATTACGGTTCAGGAAAAACCGTTACAATAACGCAACTCGAGAATACTTTAGTGGAAGTAAGGAACAGCTGGAACAACGTAATATGCGTCACTTTTTTGATGGATGCTGAAATTATTCAATTTAAGTGGTGCGCCTAGACGGATATTAAATTTGTTATTTGGATAGATTACTAGTAGTACCCTTCCATTTTCAGTGAAGGACCATGTAGCTAACTGGATTACTTCAGTTAGCTACATGGTCCTTCACTGAAAATGTTTGAGCAGAACAGTTTATGTAGGAACGATATTACTTTTTGGTGGAAGTTTTCACTTATTGGTTAGTTTGGCCAGGTGGTGCGGCGTGGGCGTTTAATACGCCCGTCGCCCAAGTTAAGAAATCTATAGAACAATTAATTTCTTACTGCTCAACATTGTATGATTGAATTTTTAATCAAAGTTTCTTTTTACTGTGATTAATATAACCTCACCACCACCTCATAATCTGCCTTGCCTTTTCCCAACAATATTAGGGTCGGCTTCCAGTCAAACCGGATTCAGCTGAATACCAGTATTTTACGTGACCTCCACAACCCATTTACTGGGTAACACGGTATTTCTTGGCAAGAATGGAGTCAGGTCTTCTGGCTTCAGACAATCCATAACGACTGGCAAAGATCTACAAATGACAGCCAGGACCAACGGTTTAACGTGCTTTCCGAGGCTCGGAGTAGTCCCGGTATGTTGAGATGGTCACCCATCTACAGACCGACCTTGGAGATCGACCCGTGCGGCTTTTATTTTTTAGCCACGAGCTACCTATTTTCGAAAATAAATATTAAAGAAAGAACGTTTCTAGATCTTGTTAAGCACTTTGATAGATGATATCACCTCATAAAATACATCGAGCGGAACACTTTAATTTCCGTCGAACCGGTTCACAAACAACTTTGTAAGTGGGTGCCAATTTAAGGCGCGTACGTCTAAATCGGCGCGAGTCTTTCAATTTGACGCGAATCAAAGGAACAATGGGTACAGCTATTTAATAAATGCCCCCGATTCAAATTTCTAACGGCAACAGATGGCGGACGCGATCTCCAACGCTTCGAGCGTGAATAATTTCCGTCACAACATTACCCCCTACCCCACCTACCCCCAAATAATTCCATTCTTTATGTTCCACAAGAGTGCTGTCACAAATAAATTGAAAAGTCGACGAGGGACTCTCTATTCAGCTACACAATTTCAATGTTCGAACACGCAAATACACTTTATTATTTCAAAGTAAACATTAAAACTGTCCCACTTTCAGATAAATAATGACATTTAAATGTTAATAGAAGTTTTCAAACTGACGAATTTTCCTGTCAGCGTTTTATTCTTACTTTATCGTTTGGCCAAGATTGAAAAATATCGAATAAATTATAATAACAAAGACGTGCTTAGGTAAAATGCCTGACAGGAAATATTAATGCCATCTGTGAACAAAAGATATTTGATTTTTGACTCAGCAAGTACTACTTATGATAACAAGTATAATGAAATAGATTTTATTGTTTCTTTTGTTATTTTAGAAGCTTTTTACGAAGCTTTGGATGATTGGGAGGACTCAAAAACTCAAGAAAATTAATTGACACTTAAGGATGCAAAGACCCAAATCAGACACTAATTTTCAAACTCAGCATATTCTGCATGTCATAAAACATTTGATACACTAGCAACCCATAAATTCAACATGGTCAGCACTGAATCACACATAAAGAGGTGATGCTGCATAATCGTGAGCTAAATACAAAATGTTATTATAATCCACCTACATATACATAGGTACTATACCTTGGGGTGCACCCTTGTTACGGCCACGGCAAATGCCCCGTGACAGGGGTCGAAGGTACTAGACGAGGCTAATAAACACATGCTATTATTAGTCCAACATTCGGGTTATTATAGGAAATGTGAACTATTGAGCCTTTATTATTTCTACAGATTTGTTTTTGCTGATTAATAGACTCAAATTGTTCACATTCAAAAGGAATTAGGTATTTTTTGGTACTCTATTTATCGTAAAAACCTGTTTGTGTTTCAATCAAAGCCGAATCAATCAAAATCAGTCATGTCTTTTCCGGGAGACTTTATTCCCCTTCCCTCTGTTCGCTTGTTTTTCGTAAACAGAATAAAAGTCCATACTGGTAGTCCAAGTATTTCTGAAATATTTAATTTACTACAAGTCATTTACGATAAATTTATGTCTATTCACTATTTTAGTATCATAATCCTCCAGACCGAATTTAGATCACCAATCTCAACGGAGATTAGCCAAGTACGCAGGAGATATTTGATGCATAAGTGTGCGCGCAAACACAGGTGTACTTTCAGCTCTTCGCTCTCATAGTGCGATGGTATGGCAATCCAATACGACTTATGAGATACCTAACCGACGCACAGGGGTGTCACACCACCAACTTCCAAACTTCGAGCTGCTTCTGAGAAACCACAAATGGAAAAACTCAAATTACACTTTTTGCCCAACCTGGAAATCAAACCCAGGACGCGATGCTCGGCTCGCAGCAGAAATGCGGCACAAGTAGCGATCATTTTGCAAAGTAGCAGACTTTGCAAAATTATCGCTACTTGTGCCGCAGATATGGTTCATTTGTTCTTAAGATCGATCATTTGATCTCTTTAGTTCTTTATTATTATGTGAGTACTGACATATTATTGGATAACGAAATACAATACCAAAACCTCCTTCCAATAACCTGTAAAAGATACATAGGCCTAAGCTTTTCTGAATATTTCCTTCTACAAAGATCAGAAAGATGAGGTTGTTGAACCTATACTTTTGTGAAAACTTGATACGTTAGGCTACAGAATATATGTCATGTAAAATTATAGCCTCTTTGGATGTAATCCATTATACCAATAATATTATGTGTCTATTCGGCGAAATGGACAAGTTAAATGTCGGATTAGTCGATAAATTATACAACTGAGAGCTCTAATGAATAGTCTATCTACTGAAAATAAAAAAATATTAGTATAGCAGTTTTTCTAGTTATTTAGATACCACTCCTAAATGACGGGAAAATAAGCTCGAATCAGACCAGTACATTGACCTGTCTGTAGTCGAAGTTCGAGTAATTATACGAATATCAACGAGTATGTTATTAATATGTTTGCGTTATTAGATTTTTATGGATAGCTAATAAAGTTAGAGGATGATCGAATATGCGTAGTATTTTTCTATATTTTGTAGAGAAGAAATTGGTTGATAAACTTGTACCTTCGGGATAGGATGCTTGTTTGGCTACTGGCCGCAATGTAGGAAAAAAGTTACTGAACGAAAGATTGATAGACCGCTGGAACATGTACCTATCAATCAAGTTTTCAAAATATTCGTACTCAGAACAGATGCCTGCCTATGAATTGAGAAGCTCTCAATTGAGAAGCTCTCAATTCAATAGTGTTTTGTTGAAAAATATTTTAAGATAGGCCCGCCACACTATCTCCCGACACTGCTAATCTTAAGAGCCCAGAATCAATAGTGGCGACCACCAGAAAAACGCCGAGTCAATGAAGCTCGACAAGTCCCGGAGAAACAATTCAACTGTATGCCACGTAGAGTATATTATATAAAGAAAAGTATATTATTGATAACCTATGCTATGGTTCTGATTTATCTGTGTCAATCTGCCACTACTTGTCTTACAGAGTGTTAGTAATAAATATAATTTAACAGGACCAAAACAATGGCTTAATAAACACTTACCCAAGTTCTCACGTACGTACAACAAATGCAGTAATCTCGTAAACATTTCAAAGCCAGTCGATTAACCTCACTTTCACGCAGGCCTAATCCACTTACCCTATTGTTTCATCGGAATATGCCCGATTCCCGACCCGTAGCCGATGCACGTGCGCCCTAACAGTAGGAAAAAATTTAAATGTTTATTTTTCAGTGCACACGTCAATTTGGACCGGCCTTGTTTCACAGTGAATTCACTCTATACATCACTTGGTTAGTTATCTCTTTAGCCGGTTGACATTGATGAATGTTCAAGTGAACAAGCGGGGTTCCGTTGTGCTCGCGGTGTTCTGGCTTAGGGTTCCGTCGTTTGCACTAATACGGAGTCGCCGGGAGCCTCGCTCGTACGGAAACAATGAGCGAACAATATTTCGCAACGTGAGATTAATGAGGTATTTACCTTGAAGGATTTTTGTCTTATATTTTAAGCAATGTTTTCTTTTATAAATTGTTCTCTTTACCCATATCATAATGCAAAAGCCTTAGGATTGGATCGGTAGGCTGATGCCGGTAAAATAGATTTGAATATTTCTTTTCGGTATGGATTAGCGTGAAGATACTTCTGAAATTAAACAAGAAAAAACAGCCTAGTGCGTGTCGGGCCACGCACAGTGTAGGGTTCCGAAGTTACCCATCCCGTAAGCCATGACAAAAAATGGCAAATTTTACTATGACATTACAAAGTTACAAATACACTTACTATTGGCAAATCCTCAATATTTTTAAAAGACCTATCCAACGACATTTCACACTATGAGGTAGACGATAAAAAAAATCATCGCCACTTTTAATGTAGGGGGGCCATCCTAAAACAAATGTATTTTAAGATTTTATTTTACCACTTTGTCGGCGTGATTAATATGTACCCATAGCAAATTTCAACTTTCTAGCGATTAGTGTCTCTGAGCTAAATCGCGGACGGACAGACAGACAGACGGACATGGCGAAACCATAAGGGTTCTTTTTTGACTACGGAACCCCTAAAAAATGAATATTTGAAAGAAGCAACAGGCACAGTTGTTTGCAAGACTTAATTATAATTGTGCAAACACGCTCTGATTCAAAATATAAAGCTGAAGAACAAACGGGTGTCTAACTAGGCCACGTTTGCTTCATAACGTAGTTAGAATATTCGTTTGCTCTGAAGGAAATTTCATTACAATCAACTCGGGAGATTAACTCAAACAGAAGTCCAAATCAAATGTTCGCAATATTTCGTTTGCTGGGGTGGGACTCAGCGTACCCAAAATTATAATTTTGTAGTGTTTTCAATGCAGCTTTAGTGATGTTTCAGGCTTTACAACAGTATGATGTCTTAGAAATGTACGTACTAGGTACGGAATGTGGGTAAACGTCAACTCAACACGTTATATCAAATATACCTTCTTATCGAAAACGCGCGTCTAAGCAAAAAACATTATGTAAATCACAATTTATTTGCTTTTCGAATGCCCTCGTTTTTGTGACGAGAGCCCTGGAAGAGGCCATTTGAATCAAGGGTATTTTGATAATAAAAGAATTATCCACTCGACTTTAAAGAGTATGCGTACAATGCCGCCGGCTCGAGGAAGTCAAATTGTAAGGAATACTCGAGATATTCCAGGCAGATATTGAGTAAATTGGGCTCTCATCTCACTGCGATTAAATTAGATTTGATGCGATAAACGCGGAAATGTTCATTATTATGCCTGATCCAATTTTGATAAACATATTTTAATTTTGCATTTAATTTTTAACAAGAATATTTTGGGAAAGATTCTACTCGAGGGGTTCTATTTCACACAGTGCACTCTTAACGTCGTTTTCTATTTATTGCATTTTGTGAAAAGTTTGTTTGGTGTTCAAGCTCAGAAGTTTTAGCGCAGAAGGGATCCAACAAGATTGATTTATGTTACATCAGCGCAGCGTGTAGAATTTGAAGTACTAAATTGAATTATTCCTAAAACTCTAACAACTGTACCTCTTTGTTAGCTTTCTTAAGACTTATATTAATCTCTGTCCAAACTTATTAAACACCAAAGATTTTGTGCCAGGCGGTCGCTCACTGTTCCTTTATTAGGATTACGAATTAAATACTAACTTTGATATTAGGAAAATATACTTCGAAAGACTTTTAACTGAGCTTTGATTATTTCAGTGGTTCGGCCATCAATGAAGTGAGGGGGTTAGTTAATGACACCCTCTTGGAAGTGTGTATTGACTGAATGGGTGAATTACTTTGGACTTTAATGGTAGTTATCAGAAGGTACTTTGAACTGAGAGTACTCTGGAATGTTGCATTCAATTGAAAACTTAGATAATATTTAGTGGTTAACATCAACTTATTTAATGAGGAATTATTGTTAAAAATTTACTGTGATGAGATGTTTATCTCTGTGGTTAATATGTGGGCAAGCCACCATTGTATTAACAAAAACATTAACCCCGAGAAATTGTGATCAGTTAACATTGAGATAACTTAGAGCAAGTACAAATAGAGGTCGTCGAACGCTACATTAGTATGCAAATCGAATATTTTAACTATCTACATCAAAGATCTCCATGCAAATGTCTGCGACACTATAAAACGTCCCATTAATTCGGAACAGACAGTCTTTTGCATAGAAATACCTTTCTTTTGTCTTCCCCTCCGTTGTAATAGAAATAATCAATAAATATTTATCTTCTTCGTCCGGTTCAGTTTGTTTCCTGACGTCTCATTCGCATCAATAAGATTTCTATTACCACCCGAATTTCATTACCGTACTTTGTAGCAGGAAATGATCAAATTTTCTTGAGAAATTTCGTTAGAAAACGATTGAGAAAAATCTTGGCTATAAATCAGCCTGTAAAATAGGAAAGGACTTTAATGAAATAGGTAATTTATGAAGAAACGATATAAATCAGAATTGAATGTTCAGAATTCTTTATTAGTTAATTTTGTTCTTTTCCGCATTTTTTTGTTAGCATAGTTTGAGTCCCTCTGATGGGCAAAAGCCTCTCTTTTCATACTTTTTTATTTTGAGCGATCTCTGGTCAAGATAATCCAGAATTCAATTAAAAAAAAACGAAAGCGAAGTTATACTTGGGTATCCTGTAAGTGGCCAGTAATACCTCATATTTTAGCCAAACATTTCATTAACCAAAAGCACCTCAAGTAAAAGCAAAAGAAGGCATTTCAAAAATTAAGATAAAACTTTGAAGCTGGCCGGCAAAAAAAATTTGGCAAACCACAGAAACTTTTTAATAAGATAAGATGTTATAAAAATTTGCTTAGGTACTTAGAATCAGGAATTTCGTCTGATCTTGAGTATTTAATGGATTCCATAAACTGCTTACGTAACTTGATTATAGCTAGTTAAAAACTTTTTTATGATAACCCGAAATGAAGTGTAGCTATCTTCAAGATTAAATAAGTTCTATATCTACATAATAAATATACTTTTCGGAGATAATCAGATTGTCTTTTATTATTATTTGTTGACGTATCGGATTATAGCCTCAGGTGGTGAATGATACTAATAACTACTTATTGTTTTACTTGTCCCTCTTTTGTTTTTTTTTCTAGGCTCATTTAGTGTTTGTCACATGCATTTGTTACTTGTCGGACGTAACTTTCCGTGGGTATCGTAAGAGGCGACTAAGGGACTCACCAGAGAACGGGAAGACTGCGATCACCAACCCGCCTGCCAATAGTGGTGATTATGGCAAGTCACTTGGGGGAAGCCTATGTCCAGCTGTGGACAACTTTCAGCTGAAATGATGATGATGATGAATACGGTAACACTATTCTTGATACTAGGCTGCTTTGGTTAGAAATTATGGACGCAAATTTTGAACGCAAGTTTAGTGATGTGATTGGCTATTAAAAATTCATTCTCCCAAGTATAGTAGCTAGAGAACCTCGTGGCTAGATGACAAAAGCCGCACGGTTCGATCTTTGAGATTAAATGAAACTTGCCGAGGTCGGACTGTGGATGGGTCACCATCCATTACATACCCCTCCGTGCCTCGAAAAGCACGATAAGCCGTTGGTCTCGGTTGTCGTTTGTACATAGATCTTTGACAGTTGTTACGTAGATTCAGAAGCCAGAAAGTCTGGCACCAGTCTTGCTAAAAGGTACCATGTTACCCAGTTACTGGTCAAATTGGTAGTCGCTACAAGTAGAATAATGGTAGGAACTTAGTAGCATTCGGATAGACTAGAAGCCGATCCCAAGATAGTTTGAAAAATGCTAGGCTGATGGATTGAATCCATAGCATCTAATGCGCGTTAGATTTGTCTCTGTTTTATCGAAATGAAGGTCTTAAAAAGCTTTTTCACAACTTGCCAATCATCTTTTAGTCAAAAGAAGCGATAATTCACTAGGCTCTTATTCATTCTCACAGGTAACCGTACCTAATACTTTCCTTAGGGATGAATGTGTCGGTTTTCACCCGACCCCTCTCATTTTTGAAGTCAGTGATAAATGGCGTTCATATGTTTGAAAAACATATTGTTGCACGCCTGAGAGTCGGACACGCCATACGAGTAGCTATATACTTACCTACAAATAACTAAGAGCTGTTATAACAGAGTCGTATCATAAAAGAAAACTTTTTAAGAGGGGTTTTGTTAATTTTTACAAAAAAATAAAACAAATATAAATACGAAATATTGTTTTTTGTTACCTTTACACCACTTAACGGCTGAACGGATTTGAATTAACCATGGCACACGCCTAGACCATGTCCTTGAATAGGATATGTGATACTTTTCATTTCGGGAGTATGTTGGACCATTGGGATATTTTTTTTTATTTTCCCGTTTGCAAAAGCTAGCGTTTTATAAAATACACGTTGTTTTAATGTCATCACTAATTATTAAGTCTTCTTTCGATAGCAGCTTATCCGGTGTTTTTTTTCGCAACATTCCAGATATTTTATACGAACATTTAACGATACTAATAAAGTGACGGTCCGTTGGAAAAATTTGAAGAATCTTCTCGAAATCAATATCCTAATTTATAAAATTCTTCCGTTATTGGCTGTCTGAAGACTGATAGACAACGCACAGCCAAAACTACTGGTCGTAAAAAGCTGAAGTTTGGCATGCAAACTCCTACGGGAACGGGAAAAACGGGATATGCGCGAACGAAGTCGCAGGCAAAAGCTAGTAAATAATAAAAAAATACCTACGAAACTCTGTTCGTACATATCTACAAGTTCATTTTAATACTCCAAGATTATTCCAACTATAAAACAAACGACAGTTATTCCATATTTTCGAATTTAGAAAACGAATGTCGACGTCTCACAATATTTAATTGCGACTGAGAACAGAAGAGAATGTCCGCGCCACATTTCCTGAAATAACTTCAACGTGCGTTTATTTTTGTTGTATGTTTTACTGTTTTTAAAGGATCTGCTTTTCCATTAAAATTTTTGCGAGTACTTACCCATTTTAGGTACAAGTGTTATTTTTTTTTACTGATAACTGTGATATTTTCTGTTACCGTGTACAATACAACAAAACTATCTGCTTTTTGTTAATGTGTTCCTTTCATACCTTTAAGCGACCGCTGATTATGGATTTGTAGGTATATAAAATATTTTTCACTATGTTTGTGCGAACTGAATTATCTAAACTATTAATTTAAAACTGGTAAATGAACTATTTACATTTAAATACGGCAATTTAGAGTTTTCCTCCAGTGCAAATATGAACAAATTCTGCCGTACTTTTGCTAAAGTTACACTGCTTTAATGTAAATCATAGTGTGATATAGAATTTCATTTGCATCAAAACTGCTGCGTACAGAATGTTATGTAGATTTTCATCTCGAGTTATATATTTTAGAGGGTTTCCATTTCGCGAAATACGTTACACAGCAAATGAAGTGAGCAGTCCATCAAAATATTTGAGGGATAAACCCGAGGGTTACTTTGTTTGCCATAATTATTTGGGACGGACGCATTTCCTTAATCCGAGGAATTTTGCCAATTTTACTATACGCGTAAGTTTCTATTAGTTTAGTAGAGTTCGGCGCGATTTTGTGGTGACAACATATTTTTTGACAATCCTTTGCAAAATGAACTTTCCCTTAACCTTCGGAACAAAAGGTTAGGGGTGTTAACAACCCGAGTGCTGTATACAATATCTATAATTCAAAGCAAAATGCAGCAGTAACAGGTTGCCAGTCCATCACAGGCTCTTAGGCAACCCTTCTCCTTCACTGACTCTAACAAGACGGTGAAACGGCTTTAACGATTCATATTATCTTGTATTCGGAGAAAAAAAAAAGAGATTTTTTACGAATAAAATTCATAACTATGTCCTACATGCCCGTTCGTCCTCTAATCCAAATTTACATCACAGACTCATAGCTCCTTTAATTTATCACAATTTTATTAACATTCTTCTATTCATTGAAAGTTGTAAAAACCAGTGAGTGCTTTGAACAAAAGTTAAAACGAGCAATCTAACATTGATTTTCTTTAGGAATTATAAAAAAAATTGTTATAAATAAACATGGATGAATAACGGTTGACTTGCAAATATTTGATGGAATCATGTCTAAAGGTACTTGAGCCGTGAAGGGGAAAGCCGGGATGAAACCCCGGAGGGTCACTATAGTCTTTGATAAACACTTGGAATACCTACTTACAAGTTTGAAATCAGAACAGGGTCGTGTTGTCTGCGAATTTCTTGACCCACTACGTACTGTGTGATTGGAATTCTTGTAGCAAAAGATTTCTTGAGTCACAGTTTCTTAGCAATTCTAAGAAGGTCCCAGTGATGTGGTTAATCTTTGTGCTAATCATCGATTTGTTAAATTACATGCTTTAAAAGTTATTATTTTATCTAACAAAACGTCGTTTGTACTGGATGGTGCAAATTCACTTCGGCTTGACTTGTGGGTGACGTCACACGCAATTAGTGCTTTCTTTATTTATAACTAGCTCTTCGATCTTTCTTCATCCGCGTGGATTTAGCAGGTACTCCACAAACTTTGACGCCCCATCTACCTAATGGTTAGTTTTGTAAAATTGAGCTTAACGATTTTTACCCAGCCATTTCTGCTATCGATTCTGTGGTCTCAGGATTAGCGCAACTGTTCACCCAGTTCACCCCGTCAGGGGTTGATTGTGCAAAAATTTTAAGATCTGTCTCAATTATCCTACTTCTAGTTTATTCATACCAATTTCCTCGTAAATTGAAGCAAGCAATAATAACCTCCCCTAAAACTTCAGTACCCCTTATCGAAAAATCCCGTCATAACTTTTAAAAGAAAGGAACGATTTGAATCATTTAAAGTGTAATATAAATGTATTTAATCAACTTTAATAATATAATAATATCATGATACCAAAATCACCACTTTTCCATTCCACCCGGGATTTTATAATTTGAACAAAAAGTAGTAATTGCTACTTAGACATATGGACTCTTGGACTTTTTTATGGGTACTTTAATTATGTAGTACATTATTTTTATGTATCATCAATAGTTTTCTCAGCGCACGCCAATTTATTAGGAAAAATTTTTGCACTTTGGGATACACTTTTGCAATTTTCGTAAGGGTCTTAGCTTTTTGAAAAATAAAATTTAGAGAATGTTTTAAATTAATAATGTAGCTTTCTCATGGCGAACGATATTTTAAAATCGGTTTAGTAGTTTTTGAGCTAAATCATAACAAATAAACAAATGAATATTTCCTCTTATAATATTATTTTTAAGTTTAGATTTAGATTGATTTTGAACGATCTGTGTTTTTTAATTGTTTTATCAGCCTCTCATTTTTTCTCTTGGTTCATCACTTACTCCCTTTGTTTTTGACAATATCGTTTCTAGGAGTGACCTCCGAGGCACTTCGAAGTTCTCTGGCGAAACGTCTGTGCCATAAAAATAAATAAAGAAAAATACAAAGCTATTAAAAGAACAACACCTGAACCGCTACTTTCAGGGGCCCAATAAAACACATTAAGCGTTGCTACACAAAACAAAAGATCGCGTACGCAGCGTAATGTCGGCAACATTTTAAACGTCAAAAATATTTATTGCGACGGCGACGACTGAGTTACGCACACTTACGCTCAACAGCGCAATTCGCACGACATTCCGTGGGAACAAATGAAAGCAAGCGCGCTTTCATGATCGTTCAACGTGCCTGTGAATATAGAAGGTTTTTAAACCATTGTACTAGAGGTATATATTCTTTGGGCGAAAAAAGAGATAAGTTTAAAAAAAAACGTTAAAATAAACCTTAATTAAAGTTTTAATTAGACTACCACTCATGGGTGTTGCAGTTGTACGTATACCTAGCAAAACTTCTGAATACGATTTATTTTTTTGTTTTATAAAATGCTGCATCGCGTCGTCTAGGTTAGGTTAGAGAATCCGCGCAAAATGAACTGAATATAACATAAAAATATTGTTCGATATCTCAGATAAAGTAATTGGTTTGTGTGATCCCTCCTCTCCATTCAAATAAATTAAGGTCGTTATACACATGCCTGCTTGCACAAAATAGAAGTAGCTTGCATGCCCCAGTTACATCCAGGCTAAGCAGAACAGAGCTTAAAGATAAATGAATTTATCAAGATCAGTTAAAGAAACCAAATCATACCTACCTCCAACATAACCAGGCTTCCTCCAAATCAGCATAAAGCAATTCATAAACACATTTCGTTGGCTGCACGCGTCCTTTCTTACCGGAAGACCTTTCCATTCGCTATTACGTCGAAGGGAAGCTGGATATGACCGGGGTAACATTGGACGTGATGCAATCAGAGACTCGAATGGACATGAAACTACTCAGGAAAACGTAAGGTAGGAATTTCTATTCTCGAATATTGTGCTTTGGAATGGTATCTCATTTTTGTATTTTTATTTGGTTCAGTGTCTTGGTAAGTATTTGTGATTTCAATAAGTCTAACTTGGCTTACTGCTGAAGTGATTTGGTTTATTTTGTACCTGCCGCAGGGCTTGGCGAATTCCAAATGATTGTACACGACTTCATGCGTATTTTTTTACGCACTGTATCGTTTTCATTTTTTGTTTACGTGAAACAAAAAATTAAGACGATACAGTGCGGTGAAAAATCGAATGTCATTACATGATAATGCACTTATTACTAAAACGTGATGTCATCAGCCCCCAATCTTGAACTGTAATGCGCTTTATCTTTATAAATTTTTATCTTTTTGAAATGGAAAAACAATGTTTCCAACAGTTTTTGTAAAACTAACGGATGGACTAAATTATATTATTTTTCTAACTCGTTAAATACCAATCATATACAACTGAATATTGAAAGTTGTTTTAGCAATGCTGACTGTCGCTTTCAGGAACTTTTGTATTATGGCTAATTTCTTAAAAATGGCCGAGCAGTTCCTGAAATTGCCAATTTTAAGATATGCCTACAACATATACATTCAATTTAAATTGAACATCAAAAATAAAGTCAAAATACAATACATAAAATTCCACAAAATGAACTATCCACTCCCATAAGATAACCTCACTTTTATAACTTTTTATAAACATTTTTTTCATGTAAAAAGTTTGAAGAGCCCTTCCATTGCCACTTACAAAGAAATTAAGGTTTTAAGGGGCCGAAAACTTTTCATTTAGATGATATCCACTTCAGTAATGAGTTATTTTGGAATCTACTTTATTTTTAAAGCCAAAAAGCTAAAAAAGATTTACATTTATAACCTTTTACTTGGGCTTGAAATAGAAAGTTAATTATACAGAAATGGAAAGGAGAATACGATTGAAATTAGATTTGTTTTGTCTTGCTCAAGCAATTAAAGGACTAAATTAGGTACAGTTGATTTTTCTGGCATGGTTTTGGAGACAGGTAACTATGGAAGGAACCCTTTACGATGCCTGGCCCGACAGGCGCTTAGCCGTTTTTTTTAAATACATACATATCTTAGCTTTCGTAAACCCAGTCATTAGTATTATTCTTAGTTATATATATTATACTGGCTTTTGCCCGCGCCTTCGTTCACGCATATTATAACGTTTTTTCCCGTTCCCGTAAGAATTTTGAGAAATCCTCTCTTAGTGTTCACCTACATATATACTCCCCAAGGAACCTACATGCCAGTTTTCAGCTTTCTACGACCAGTAGTTTCGGCTGTGCTTTGTCTGTCAGTCACTCAGTAACGGAAGAATTTTATAAATATTGATTGCTACAATATATGAAGCTATATATATATATCATGTATGCCTAAATGACATTAGCGCTGTTCTAAGATACATGTCTAATTTATTTCATACATTTAAGTTTTTATTTCTAATCTGAATTCTGATGCTGAATAAAACAATTTGTTACTTTTTATCATGAAGCTAGATTTTTTCCAAATATGGGTCGAAACGTAGTGCGTCTGTATTTTATAGGTTTAGCAGGCTCATATTTTGTTAGCCTTTACCTGCCAATATTTCTTGTTTTATAGAGAGCCTATAATACTGCAGTAAAACGAAAGTAAAATATATGTAGAGGCAATAATACCGTACCTGGACCCATATCTATTGCTACTTAAATATTATGTAATAAACTATGTTTATACTTACACTAGCCGATACTCGCGACTTCGTTCGCAAACATGTCGGAACAAAGACTTTCATTCATACAAAGTCCCCTTTCCCATTTCCCCGCCGTTAAGTCGAAATTTCCAAAAATGCTTTCTGAGCGGATACGTTATAAAATAAATCTATATTCCATATTTCTGCTTTGTAAACTTAGTAGTTTTTGGTGAGCGTTTCATAGTGAATCAGGAATACCGAATTTTTATGTTGGTAGGTATTGCGGAATTTGTTCGAAAGAGTCACCGCGGCCCTGGACCGCAAAGGGCTTTAGAAGGAACACGGATGGGTTCTAGTTAGTAAGAGTCTGACACGCCCTTCCGCTCCACCCAGAGCGGAAGAAGTCATTTGATGATTTCCCATCCTTATAAAAGAAAAAAGTATAGATTTAAATCTAAAAGTAGGTGGAGCAAAAACAGTTGAATAATGTCGTAACAATTTAACGTACGTTGACAGAATATAACACCAATACCTATGTAATTGTAAGGTTATTTGCCGAAACTCAAACATTTCGTCTTAAGGTTTGGCAATAAAGCAATGAATCACTGGACGTAAAAAAAGACTCACAGATTACAAAACACCACATTGCGTTCCAAACTAGGAACTAAACGTGAATAAAAAGGCTACCGGCCGTTTGTATAGCGATCGCTGAGCAAAAATCTCCACAAGATAAGGTGCTTGAGGAGGGATGGCAGCGCGCCGTCAAGTACCGCCTAGAAAGAAATCGTGAGATGACCTAGATGCATATTGCAGGCACTGATTTGAGGTGGCCCAGGAAAAGAATAGCTGATGACATAAATTCGTATCGCTGATTCGAGGTGGTTCCTAAAATGTATAGTTGAAAGTATGAGGGGAAGCCAGACCAGCAGTGAGATAGATATTGAGCTAAAAAAAATCATTTGTCCGGCACGCTAAGAAGAGATTTATTTGCCTGTGTGTGTCCAAACTTGTGATTTTAATAGCGTGGCATATTCTAGGATAATTTCGCGGAAGAAGGGACATAAGTCAGTCGTTAGGGAGGATCTTCCAAAGCTGTTACATCCTGTTGCGGCTTGCCGAGTGATTAAAACGTTATTCCCTTGGGATCGTTTGTAGAAACAGTTTGTTAAGTTAGACCGCGGAAGTATCCTATAATGTTTGCCTGTTTTGGGTTTTACATGAGCTTACGACAAAGTGAAATTCTAGCAGCGATAGCGATTGACGAAAGTTCAAAATGTTTGGGATTGTCATTTCGGTAGCGCATGTTAATTCCATGTAAATATTTTGGGGTTATTGTTAATCGTGAACTCAAGAGACCGTCACTTTTTCTAGGAAATCTTATTTTGCATGATATTAATGGATCATTCAATTGAGCAATTTGATTGAAAGCTAAGAATCCTTAACCATTTACGCATCATTAGTTTTCCAGAACTTTTTTTTGACGTGACAACGTCTAATAAATCGATGAACGCCGGCTGCACGCACGAAAAAGGATGACGTATTGTAACGTTACGCTCCTTGTAACGTTACACTCGTTGTAACGTTACGCTCATTGTAACGTTACGCTCATTGTAACGTTACGCTCATTGTAACGTTACGATCATTTCATCAATGTTTTGTTATGACGTTGTCACTTTAAACTATCGTCCGTAAACTCACTTTACTGACAACCAATTTTTGCTAACCTATTGATTACGTAATTTTGAAAACATGTTAGTATCTCAATACTAGATAGGCACATGTTTGTATTTCTATCTACTACTGTCTAACAAGGGTTAACACTATTAGGGCTTTTAGACATTTAGGTGAAATTACATCGAACCTAGATTCCGACGTCATTTGTCTTAGTTAGAGTCTGCGAAAATTTCATTACAACTTGGCACAAAGAGACGAAAGCAATTCGGTTACAAAAACAGGTTATTTAATTTTAATTATAAATTCCTGGAATCACCAGATTTATGCTACAAATTGAAATGTATTTAGTAGTATACATTAATTTAAAAGAAACATTGTTCTCATAAAACTCACAAGCATGTTAAGTAAATTCAGTTTTTTGATGATCCGTAATAATTGACTAAACCAGTGGAAAAATTGAAAAAAAAAATCGTTAAAATGCGTGTTTCGATCTATTATCAGTTATCATCTAATAGCTTCTAACCAATAGTTATTTATTTGACGATTGGTCTAGCTAAATATTGATCTAAATCACACATGAATGAAATTTAGGTTAACATCAACGTTAAAAAAATAGTCACACTAATATTATAAAGGCGAAAGTTTGTGAGTGTGAGCTTGTGTGTGTGTATGTTTGTTACTTCACCACGCTCAAACGGCTGAACCAATTTTGATAAAATTTGGGATGCAGGAAGCTGATACCCTGGATTAACACATATGCTACTTTGTTGTATATACCTATAAACCGCAGGTAACACCGCGGGCCGCAGCTAGTAAATAATAAAACCATAACAGCGCTCTACTTTTTTAATTAGTAAATTGACAAACAAATTACAAGTACTAAAAATAAACCAGTAAAAAACCGTCTTCATTATTCGCAAGTCATTCTTAAAATGAGATGAAACCATGATGACACAACACTACTCCCTTTTAGGCCAAATCAATGGCCGGCCAGCGTGGCCCATTGTCTAATGTGTGGGCTGTTGTGGGAGCACGGTTAAGCTCTTTAGCCTTGTGAACATGGGCCAGGGGTAGAGACCTATATAGCTAAATTCAACGATATGCTTACAGCTTAAACATTTTAACAATATGAAATTCTAATTAACTACAGGCTGGATCTTGAGTGGGGAAATAAGGGTATTGTAAAATAAAGGAACGCACTAAAGATCGACTGTGAAGAAAAAAATCTGAAAATTGTGAAGCTTCATGATTGCTAGCGTCCGCCATATTGAATTTCCGGTGACATCATAAGACGTCGGTCTTGATTTCGACGAAATCAAGAGTTATTCAGCAACAACTTATCTATAGGTACGAGATAATAGTTAAAGTCGGTTCAGTCATTTAAGGCATTTATGTTTTGTGTACGGTACACATTTATGAACATAACTGACCATCAGACTGCCTTTGCCATAACCTGAATAAAAAAACAATATCAAAATTCTATCATGATAATTCCAGTTGCTAATAATCATTTGCTGCTAAGGAAACGTTTTCTTATTCAGTTTTTGTGATTATCTTCAAGTGGGTAGGTCTAAAAAATAAAGATTGCAACCTCGGCAATATAAGCCCTATCCATAAAAACTCGATGTTTGAAGGACAATTCTTGAACATAAAAAAAAACATTCCAAATCAAGTCCCAATCTCACCTCGGAATCAAATCTATGTTAACAATTTCTCCAACCGTTGGGATTTTGACAGATTGAGACTGAGATTGGAATAAGAACGTTCTTTAGAATTACGGGAATTACCTTTTTGAAATCTTTATAAGTACCGTGTGGTTTTAACTTTGACGTTTTCTGCATGAGATTGAGCAGAAGTGACATTTTACCAGACTATAACAGTATCAAAACCACGGAGAAAATGTTTCTTGTTTTATTTCAAAGCTTTAAAATATGATGTTAATTCTGAGAACTGAACTGAAGCTCACACCAAAGAAAATAAACAGACTAATGTGCTCCGAAGAAAAGCGGTACGTTCTACATAGTCTATTGTTGAAATTCTCAGAAACACTCCCGAAAGGCATCTCGTCAAAGAAAAACTGCTCATAAAATAATTCAAAATTGTCGTATACAACCTTTTTGAATAGATGTTTACTTAGCTTGCTTGTTTTATTTTTTTTAGGAAGCACTTTCATCATAAAATCAAAAACTTCCGCTGCTGGAAATATCCTGGGCATATGTGCCTTTAGTGACGGCACATCGGCTGGCCCTGTGCGTCTCGCATCCACCGAGTTTCTACGGCCTGGCCATCGGTCCACTTTTGGGAGGCCTTCCAACGCTGCGTCTTCCGATACGCTGTCGCAACTCCAAAACCTTTTAACGCCATCGACCATCCGGTCTATTAGCAATGTGCCTGTTCGATTACGATTCTACGAACTATGTCGGTAACCATACACACGCACTTTAGTTTAAATAAATCACAAATCTAAAAATATTGGAAACAGCAAGATATGCGTGTTACTATTCAAGTACCTTATTCGTGTTTACCGTAAATCTTTGAGGTAAAATACAAGGGCAAAACAACACAAATATCAGAGCAATCTTACCTCATGTACATCTATACTCTATTGTCACATTTGTATTCGACTGAGATCCCTATTTACCCCCATAAAACCAACCGTATCGTACTACCAACGGTTCCACAAGCCATAAGGAAAAATTGTCACCTATCTCGATGAGATGAAACAAGGAAAGTTAACAGCGTGTTTAGGTTGATATTAATACATCAGAGCGGTCGGACATCAATTTATCAAGCAGACAAGGGACTGAGAAGGACCGTAGTGATACTGTCTCCAGCTGAAATTACTTGTAACCTTACGAGGTTAGCCTTCATTCATCTTGAGCCATTCATCAATCGTTCGTTAGAAACACTACACAGCTGACGATCTTTGTAGTGAGTATTTGAATTTTTAGAAACAGTAATCAGTGAAAAGGTTTTTTGACGCTTAAACCTTTCCACTGATTTCTATATACAGGATGATTTTTCTAAGTGTGCGTGGCCGTGGCCGTGGCCGTTTTAATGAAAATCATTGGATTTCTGAAAAACCGATATTCCTAGCCAGGAATCGAACCGGTTGATTTTGAAAAAAAAAACACTTTCTGTGTTATTACACCATTCGAAAGTGTCGCTACTAAGAATAAAATTCTGGGAAGTAATGGCCTACCTACCGCAGGTTAAGTCAGAAGTTCTAAAACTAATTTATTAAAAATGACAGTTTTCCTTTAGTTTGTCATATGTTAATACATCCCTGAATTTAATCCTTAAAAGTGACACTTTTAGTTTTCGTTAATATTGGGCTCCTTTCAGTGTTTTTCGTGAATCCTCATTATTTCCGATTTGGCCAACCACACACACTTTAAAAATTCACCCTGTACGTATGTACAAATAAAATACTAAATGAGCATTTAAAATGAACTAATACGAAAACAAAATTGTTTTCGAATTCCATTAAATAGGGTTTCAAAAACTAATTAGAACCGGGGATTAGTCTCGAACAGTTTTCTTTTATTTACGAAATAATCCTGAAGAAACAGAGAAATTCACGGGAGTGAGTTTGGAGTTTAATTAGTAGGGTGAAAAGTTTCGCTTTCGATAGCGAACAGGTACGCATTAAATCGATAAGTGAAGTTCGAAAAGTTTGCAGGCATTTGGACTGTGTGAAATTACCGCATCGATAAACAATAATTTATTTTCAAATGGGTGAAGTGGGACTAATGGTTTTACTTTATGGGAGGGTGAGTGCGAAAATGTTAGTTGAAATGGTTAAATGTAGCTCACATGATTAACATAGTAAGTATTGATATTTTTGATAGGAACATTCGTTTTTTCCCATAACTTTTTTTCTTAAAATCTGTTTTGGAAACGATAAAAATACACAATTTAGACTTTTCAAAATTCTAAGAATCTTACTTGATGTTTCTATCTTTATTTGAACAATCACTTGGGTATGTTTATTTGAATGGCACTGCTTTTAGTGTTACGTGAATTAATATCTGTTTTAGGAAGGTAGTATCATATTTGTGCCATAGACTACCTACATAAATAAATATTTCAAAATCTACGCACATTTTTCGCTACGTTACCTGACGGACACCCTGTCTAGACGCACATTTAGGTAATAGCCGGTAAACGTGTTCCAACACAGCGTAACGTTTCAAACATCATTTCGAAGCATATTCCCCTTGAGTCGACGTCAAATACTGAAAAATGTTTCGCCTCAAAGGACTGAATGTTGGGACCGAATGCCGCGGAAATGGTATGCCACGGGAAAGGTGACTCACATCTGTGTCAACGAACGTCGAAACGTCAGGGACGGCTGACGTCACGAGTTGACGGTGTAATGCGATGAAATGGTGGAAAGCGGTTTTGTAGTCGAGTGCCTTTTGTTTGCTATCAGAGCTGATAGAGTAGTGTATTTGTGTGGGGTGTTATGCAAATATTGACGGAATGTGGTGACGTTCAATGCTATGATGAGATAACATGTAGTAATATTTGAGATCATAGTATTATTTGCTATGTGAGAAGCACAGAACCTGTCGATGTAGTGATGGGTGGGGTGGGGAGTCCAATGTCTTGACAGTAGTGGATCTTTTAGCGACAGCTGAATTGATGATGATTATATTTCATATCATTGTTTAATAACTCATTGCTACTTATTGTTTAAAACAACTATAAAAGAACAACCCACTTCAATAAACTTAGCCGGAGCTATGAAGAGTATTATTTATAAATATCTCCTTCTACTGAATATTATGCTTATGGCGGAACCAATCTAAACTTAATCCAACTTATTGAAGCTTCGTTATATCTATCCAGTATTTCAATGGCTGCTAGTTAATACATAAATTTGACGCAAAGCAATATCTGTGCACGATTCTGGTGCCAAGTACCCCTGTGGGCAAAATAGTGCAGAATATCCTTGTTATGTTCTTCTGTAATTGTAATAACAGCACTGATTGGTCGAATAAAACGCTGCATTATCTCGACAATCGTGTTGTGTTTTGTTTTTGTGTTCTTAAGTAAAATTTTGTTCTAAAATGTGGAATGTATTTTGGTCTTCACAAACGGTGCAGCTGTAATCTGACTGCATGATAAAGTAGAAACTGCATCTAACTGAAGGCAAGTTTTGCTGAAGCTTAAGGGTTGGGTGCTTTGTTCCAACCAATCTTTGTACTTCAAATGAGACAAGTCTTATTCGCCTCATGCTTGCCATAATGTAACCACGAATAAACGTCCAAAATCCGCACTAACTGAGAAAATTAAAGAAGTTTTAATACACACCCACATTTCGGGAAACTTTCATAAAGAAATCTAATCATTTGGCCCACGACATAAAATTAACAACATAAAGGTTGTCGTCTTTCGTCGGAATTTTTCCATTTTGAACTTCTTTTCAAAAAGACTACGGACTATTTTTGTACTCGCCACTAATATCCGGACCCATGTCACAACCTCATTTCCTTTAATTCTGAACTTCGAACTAAACGACCTTTATTAGAAGTCAATTGGTTTTCATATCAGCTTTCATGAAAAAACCCTAGTGTGTGGGGTTAATGTGGCCCCAAACTTTTATACTTACAGGAAACAACTTTTAATTTGATTAGTTCTCTCTTTCTTAACTTGTAACAAGCGATACTTCCAAAGTTTTTTTTCCAGCTGCAACTAGATAACAAGTTGAGCATTATAAATTGCTGTGATGTGTCAGTACAACTCTAGCTTAAATAATATTTGCTCATAACCATAATTATGTTCGGTTGCTCCGCCAGAATAAAGCAATTTAAAAACGTTACCAATGAATTTCCAATATGCTCGTGCCTCGTTCGAAAAATAAAGTAAATTCCATTTTTAAACTTCTGGGAAGGAAATATGCAATTAAGTGCATATACTGAGCTTGATTGTTTTTTTACTGGTTCATAGTTGGAATAAAAAAAGTATGCTAGACTGTTTAAGTAATGAACTTGAATTATGTTTAATTTAACCCGTTGTTTACATAAGTTGTTGAACATCAAACTAATCTCCAAACGCTTTAGAGAATTGATTGATTAAGACAAGGGTTTTTGGGTTCCTGTGTTTAATTTAAGTTAATTGGGTAATTATTAAAGTTTAACTGTTTGTAGCAAGACTATTTATTACTCAAACTGCTATAAATTGACCTCGTATAAAAGGTAAGTTTTCTTTCTAAAAGAGAATTTGATTTTAGATAGGAAACTTTATGCTTCTGTAGATTGTTATCTAGAACAATCGCGGAAAGACTAAGATGCTGTTTTCGTAAGAAAACAATGTAGAATTAATGGCGGATAAAATGGAGATTCTGAAAGTTAAATTAAGATAAATTATAGCTGTTTGGAATAGGACATTGCGGAGGGAGCTGTGCGTAGGAGTGGCCTCTATCTACTAATTAATGATTTCGAATTTAGAACTGATTGTTGTTGCCAGCATGTAATAGATTGCCGAAAATAGCGTTAGAGTAGTTTATTTTAGGTATAATATAAAACATATGGACTAAAATATTCCTCATAAGATAAAACATTGCGTGTAAACACAAATACTTTTACGATAATGTAAACCCGATTCATCAAATCTTTATTTAAATAATTTCCCCATCTTGCCTTCCAACGGGTATCACATGCATTATTTATGAGAATCGAGAACACAAAACAAATAAAACATTGAAGACGTTTCAAAACAAAATATTTGAAGTTTATTGGGAGCAAGTTGAAAGCATTTTTATTTACCTGTTCCTGTTTTCAGAATTTTAGGGCTGAACATGAGTCTTTACAAAGTTTAGTGCATGTTAATTGCGACTGTAAAGTTAGTTCTCCGTATTCAAAATGAAAACTGTGCGGAAAGCCGGAAACTTCATCGGACGTCACAGCCTAATAAAATTCTCTTTGGCATCAAAACTAGCCAATGACAACTCGGGACTAGCGACCAACAACAAGACTAACGCCGGGCACACACATTAAACTTTTAGCATAGCTGAATAGCGTTTTCTCTACTCTCGGCGCAGCGTTTCAGTCGACGTATCGCAGCGTTTTAGCGACTGCGTCGATGCTGCGTTGAATGAAACATGTTTCCAAATCCCTTAGCGTTCGGGAAAAAACTTTTGGCTGTAGCCTTTTTCAAACGAGTTCTGCTTGCAACCCCACCACCTGAATAGCTTATGAATAGGGGTTTTGTTTGAGTCCGAAACTACTCGGACACCCGGAAACATATTGTACTAGATAAATCCGTGAACAATGAAAACAACACTAGATATTATATAGTTTTTAGTCACTGCTAATGGCTACTATGAACTTCAAAGAACGCAAGCGCGAAGCAAGTCATATTATGTAGGTGTACTCACAAACACGAATTACTTTTATTTTGGAGTTCAACAACAGAAATTAAAAAAAAGATTAACCGCTTCATTTTTTTTCATAATTATATATGCGGTACAGAGAGTAAAGTCCACACACCTGCACTCCTCCACTGAAAATGGGAGGATGCTCCGAACCAGACGGTTGTGTTGTATCTGGTGGGCAACTGCCCGATAGGTGATATTCGGACTGTTGTATATGTTCAAATCGCACGGCGAACTTTGTTTGCGCGATGCAGGATTTCGTTGTTAGTTTGTCGTAGATGGCGTTGCGGTTCTTTTTCTTGCCTTACAAATTTCGTTTCTCAGTTTAATGTGGCGCTACAATTACATTATCTTTAAATCACTTTGCATTAAAATGATCTTATCTGCACTGAACGCAGTAGTCGATATTACGGTAATAACACTCAAACTGAACAGTTATAGCGTCGAATAATATTCTTATTTGCTTACCAAACGGGCACTTTATAGTCCAAATTACTTCAAATATACGGAACCAGCCCGTAATTTATTGACGTCAACCTACCAATAAATGGTCATCAACAGAATTAGGGTTATTAATTCGATTTAGTCAACGCCACGGTAATTTTAGTTCGAATTTGTTTTTGGCTGATTAGTGGGTAAATAACGGGTGTTCGTCAACTGCTTAATTACTGCCTATTTAGGCGAATAAGTTTGTGTAAAATTTATATTTAGTATTAGAATCTTTTCTGTTGCCAGGAAAATTATCTACAATTTTGTTTTTCAATTCTTTGACAAGGACGATTTTGGTATCAAAGAATAGACCATATGTATGACCGTATAATGTACTGGTTGCGCTGACATCCGTCTAGGTAGCCGTACTACTTCACTTATGATCAGCAATGCGATTCCGTAAGCATTGGTGAAGTGAACATAAAGTGGGCTGTCAATCCATACAAACAAGATGGACTGACAGTTTACTTCATCTAAGTATATATGGTGAAATATTGACAGGATAGACCAGCTGAATACACTTCGCCTTGGTAGACCTAGCGAGCTTCATCTTTGACTGCATCATCGCTTATGATCGGATCAAACGTGCGACTGACAAAATAAAAGTAAAATACAGTACAGTAAATACAGTATCATCAGAGACTGGCCAACAACATTTTCTGTGCATTTCAACAGCTACACTGCGATCGCTAACCTGCCTGCCAAGCGTGGCGATTATGGCAGAGAACCCCCTTTGGGGGAGGCCTATGTCCAGCAGTGGACGCCTTCCGACTGAAATGATGATGATTTTTTTATTTTTTTTATGAGGATGGGAAATCATCAAATGACTTCTTCCGCTCTGGGTGGAGCGGAAAGGCGTGTCAGACTCTTACTGACTAAACCCAAATGCCCATCCGTGTTCCTTCTAAAGCCCCTTGCGTTCCAGGGCCGCGGTGACTCTTTCGAACATATTCCGCAACCCTGGCAGGCTCTGGCCCTAGCGGGCCCCGTTTTCTATGCTGACATCTCTTTGAGGCGCGCGTGAAACAACGCGCCATCGACCCGGGCCTGGTGGTGATCGGACAGCGAGCCACCCAACGCTCGCCGTCCACAGGCCCGCGCCTACGGTAATCCCACAACGCTGAAAACCTACATACTACACTTACAACTCTTTACAAAAATCCAAAGAGTTCATGTAACGTAATCGGCTCCATGGAAGTTTCACTGGAAATTTCCAGTCCAGCTTGAAACGGAATGGAGAGAAAAGTTTTGATTCACTAATAGCACATTAAATGCTATTAAAAGAACTGTTCATAACGAGGTATAAGGGTGTTTTTACGTCAGAGATATGAGGGATAGCTGGGCGGTGTACGAGGAAAATTTCCAACAATAGGAGCACTTCATTTTCATAGCCAAGTATTTAAAAAGTATATATAATATTTAAAAAGTAGTCCTAGTATTTAAAAAGAGAAGCCAAAACAGAATAATATAAAAGAAATGAGAATAAATTGGTGAGAGAAGTGAGTGTGATTAGAGGGGTGCTAAGTAATAAGTATATACAGCATAAAAATTAAATTAAAAACTCCGTCACAAAATAAATCTCTAAAAAGTAAAAAATAATATTGTAAAAATATTTTCCTCCAAGTATGTAAATCATTATAACCGCTAAAAAATAAAATAGAACTTTGAAATAAAATTAGCGGTCTCCCGATGCATCGACGAAGCTTTGATCACAATGTTACTGCTTATATAAATTAAAGGATGTTTATTTTTAGACTTGTTTCTTTTTGTGTCGGGGGATGTCCGCGACTGATGTGTGTTAAGGATGTGAGCAAGAAATGTGTGCACACACAGCTGAAAAGAGTCTATTAAGCATCCTTGCACCACACCTCTACACATTATTTCACAGCTTCCATACGCATCCTCGCACCGCCTAGCTACATAGCACATCTCTGCTAGAAATGCACCCTAACAAGGCATAAACCTCGTGGCACCGTTATTACTCACAGTTCATTTTGAAGCAATCTGGAATACTTCATTCTTTCATAGTCATGGGAGCGGGCTCGGATTGCCTTTGAATTCGAATGCGCAGCGGGCCAATGAGAATCGATTTGAGAGATGAATGTAAGGTTTAGTTAGAGTAGTGTCAATGAACGATTTGTGATTATGTGCGATTGAGTACCTACCTGGTGGAAATCGTTTATCATGGTATGTGATGTGAAGAAATGAAAGACCAAAGAACCGATATGGATCGATTGTGTGAAATATGTAGCAAGAAAGGAGATGATTATAAATATAATGACGAATGAAGATGTATGGATGATTTGGGATAAGAGCAGGGGATGAAGATGTGCGATTGGATTTGGATTGGATCTATGTTATCTACTTGTAGAGTAAGATATATATATACCTGTATTTAGGTATGTCAAATTGATGAGAAAGTGATCCTTGTTTTGAGGACAGACTTGGACGGTCCTTGTTTAAATATTGTCTAAAGTTGGATATGGATGTAATACAGAGTTTTATAATTACAATATTTGCAGGTATTCAACTGTCATACGAGTATTTCATGTTCTTGATTTCTGATTTCTAATAGATTATTATGAGCACTACTGGAAAATAAAGATTCAACCCTAGAAATTCTTTGTTGACCCGATTAGATGAAGTTATTTTAAAAGAAAGTCTTGCAGATATGCAGTTATAATTTACCCTGAAAGACATTTGAAATAATAAATAATTTCAAGAAAGAAATCTTTAAACTTTACTTGCTTAAGGGAGCCAAAACATGCCTTTCATAAAGTGCAAGGTGAATTTACCACAACATTAAAATTTTATAAACGTAACCAACATCTTTGGGTGCACCGTGCCAACATCACAGACGTGAGCAGAATAACCATTTATTGCATATATCTTGCGACACAGGTACATGCTGATAAAAATATTTTCAGTCGCATAATCATCGTTAAATGTGCCCACATTTGAGACACGGGTCTCCTCTCTGTGAAAGGGACTGAGCAGTAAGTAGCAATGGGTTGGTGGATGTCCCACGTCTTCGATTTTCTGGTTCTATTTGATAGATTGTTTATCCGTGCAGAATTCCTCATTTTTTGTCCCTCACTGTTGCTATGATTCTTTTTCCTCATTCCGCAGAAAGACAGAAAATATTGTATCTTTCGTGTTTTTTTGAAGTGATTAATTAATTTTTAATTATTAAAATTTATTATTTTTAATTATTATTTTTAATTATTGTTTTTTTAAAATAATTATAATTTAATCACTTGAAGTACCTAGAATATATTTTTTATTACCTATTGTTAGGCTGGCGCATGACCACAAGCTCATCTGATACAAAGTTACCTCTGTTTCCGTTGATTTTATGAAGGTACTACATATAGAGTATTTCGAACAACTTACCTACTTTATAAGCACACAACGCAAGCCTCACGACATAGTCTTAGCACATGGTTTCTCCATTAAGGACAACATGAAAATTATCATAAACTTCCATCATCTTTAGCAATTTTGTAAAAGCTATTACGTTGACAAACGGATACACATACACACAACATACTTATTATAGAAATATTTTTACTGTTTATTCTTATTTTCTGTGATTTGAAAAATCTTTAACAAAAAACCGACACACACAAAACATTAAACTAAAATTTGAAAGTCTAGCTGAGTCCACTGCATGATATGACTTTTTTTAATCAAACATGTACATAAACTCATCAGTGTTGCATACGCACACGCACATCATACAACTTTTCTAAAATTGATTGCAGTTCTCAAGTAAATCGGTTGCAAGAAGCTACAACACAATTTCACAGTGTCGTGAATTACAAAATTACCAAACACGATAGTTTGGTGGCCATGTAAATTGGCATTCGCTGAACAAAAGGTGCCGCAGGTCGCTACTGATTTGCCTACCCAGCCACAACGACACCAATTTCCTTTCCACGAGAAAATTGGCTTCCGTTCCACCTCATATCAATATTTTTCATTGATTAAGTTTAGTGGTCTCTCTATTGCAAACATTAATTTCTATGCTAATGACCGCGCAGCGGAGTTTCGTTCCAAAAAATGTGTGGAATAAATTTTATGCGTTTTTTGCAGTGTTTGGTTGTTTCAAGCGGTACCTATCCGCTTTTCTTTTTGTTTCGACCAGAAATCCGTTTGACTTGAGATTTTTCGTGGTTATTTCTTTTCTCGTTCAGCAGCTTGAGTCGTAAAATCTAAAAAATTACGTCGTGCTTCGTTTTCGATCTTTGACTTGTCGTCCGGGGCTTTCCATCTGGAATTTCGTTCATTGTCTGAAAGACAAAATAATAATAATATCTTCTTGGGACAACTCACATACGGTCAATCCGATCCCAAACTAGGCAGAGCCTGTGCTATGGCAACCAGACAACTGATAAACATACTTATGTATTACTAAATACATACATATTAGAACAAATGATCATGCTCATCACACAAAGATTTGTCCTGGGTGGGAATCGAACCCGCGACCTCCGGTTTAGCAGTCAGGGTCACAAACCACTCGACCAGATATATAAGTAACTAGGGTTTAAGTGTAACTACCAACCATACACTACCGTACTGCTTATTATGGAAGAATTAATAACACGTTAAACAATTTTCGAAGAGATTCTTATATCGATTTGCAATAAGCTTCTCTCCGTAACCGTAACTAACCTTCCCCATATTGGGATTAGAGATACAGCTTGATGGAACACAGGCATCGTGAAAAATACATAGCTACTTAAACAAAAAAACAGAAACACGAAACTCTGTCTGTCTATCTGTTACGCTTCCATGCCTAAAACGGTGAACCGATTTTGATGAAACTTGGTACAAAGATAGATTAGACCTTAAAGAAGGACATAAAATACCTACATTTTGTCGCGAGAAAAGGGCTTGAAGGGGTTGAAAGTTTGTATGGATGTCAGTCATAATTAATAAAACATTATTAAATAAAACCATGAATGAACCTTTGTACTTTAGGCACTTGATATAAAATAAATAAACATTTATGTTCAAGCGTTTTGGAAAAATTTATATCTCAAAAATAAAAATGTCTGCCCAAAATAACTATTCCATGCGGCCGAAGTCGCGGGCAAAAACTAATAATTAACAAATCTTGGTCTAAAAGTACAAACTTTACTTTTCAACAATTTCTTCGGATTATTTAATTTATGAGGTGTCTTCTCAAATTATGAAAACTTACGTTGGATTAATGCTTAGGTACTAGTTATAAAATATTGTTGATGAAACTTCTCAAGCCTGTCAAAAGCAGACCACTATTCGGATATAATTAAGGCCAGCAGATTATTCTGAATAGCAACACAAATATTAAATAAACAGAATTAATATCGCACGGTCTTTAATTTTCCACCTAAGTGTCAAATAACACAAAGACATAAATTGAAACATATTAATCCGAGGATGTTAGTTGTTCCTAACATGTTAATTAAGCCATTTGATTTATTTGACGAGTGATAGTTTCAATTATGTACTAATTAGCGATAGTCAATTACATGAATGTCTGAGTATAATTGATATTGCTTTACAGTGATTGTTGCGTAAGGGACTTGTCTCATGGGACTGTCACTCCCAGTCGAGACCCGCATGCGAGACCCGCAATGTCAATGCAAGGAAAATTAATTGCTTTTTCAGGTAATTAAAGAATGAGTGGGAATTTAATTTTAATTAGAATATTGCCCTACTACCTATAATGTTCTTACTGCTGAAATACAGCCACCTTTCTGTGTGGGCTGTAATCCAATTCGTAGGCCCTTTGTGGATTGGCAGATGTCACTTGTCATCGAACAAAAAAAATGTCTATGTCTTATACATATACAGGTGTAATACCTAAAAGTATTCTAAAAGGATGTTTTTCATCCATGTATCTTTTTAACCCATATTTGCAAACAAATGATTGAATTTGACCTATTAAATCGGCTGCTTCTGTCTCTTGTTATCATCTTTTAAACAACAGTTTATCATATAGTAGTCTATTAGCGTAGTACTAATTCCAAAAAAATCTGTCTCCAAGACAAATGACTTGTTACTAAGCCGACACTATCAATGTACTAGTCATTTTGTACCTTCGTGATCGTCAATCACGGTTGTCACTTATCCTACAGGGAACAAGCAATCATGTTGTAATACAAAAGTTAAATGTCAAATAGTACCTTGTAACGTTTCATTGAAGGATTGATAATGTTTGAGAGATAATGTGCTTAAGCACAAATTTTTTGTTCCCTTATAAAGTAAAAACTTAGCGTACTTAGAATCTGTAACGACTGCCAAAGACAGCCACCGATCAAAGGCTTAACGTCTTGCCAAGCACTACTGTGTTACCCAGTTACTGGGATGTAGTGTGGAGGTCATATAGGTAGTCGCTCCACGTAAAATACTGGTATTCAGCTGAATCTGGCTTGGAAGTCGAACACAATTTAGGCTTAGGTTCAGTACAATCGCTCGTTTAACTTATAAGTCAATCCAAAAGAAAAAAAAACAAACCTAAAATAAAAGACTCTGAAAAATGGAAGCAGGCTTCTAAACAGCGTTCCTACCTAATAAATGTCGCACAAGAATAAATTAAGTTTTATAATATCAAAGTCACTTTACTGCATGCAAAATAAAATCTTGGAAGGGCGCCGGGTGCTTTAAAATTCCTTCAACATTTTACACGTCAAGTCAAACGAGAGGTCTTATTTACCTCTAGAATAAATGACTGTAAAATATCGCCTTGCCTAAAACATCAATGAACATTACTAAGCGCAGCTTATTCGCTGAAAAAAGGACGAAAAACGCCGCTGATTTCGTTGACGACTCAACATTAACACTAAACGGTATCCGTTCAATTTTATTTTCAAAGAACTTGAGGGTTTTATCGGGAGAGTAGATTTTTGAAAATAATTCGCGGGCACTTTACGCAGAACTTAACGTTCCTATAGGTGCGCCAGTTTGCGCGTAACATTAAGTTACGTGGTTCAGCGCCATTAGTGAAGATTTCGCAGCTTCACCCTGTCTCAATTCCGTGGACTATTAAAGGGGAAATTTCATTATAAGAATGGTTCTCTTGAATAAGCGATGAAGATCGCGAGATACGTCTCAGGCTGCCTCTGATTAAAGATTACATAGGTAGTCTCGGATGGTGTTAAATTTAATTTGCTCCTGCGAAGATTATGCGACATAAGCCTTCTGGCGTTCGGGTTTATCACCGAACTTTGTAGGAACTTTTGACTGGAACACCTAATTCATAATCGTCTTCGTGAATTTGTTAAGTATGTAGATTGTGTGAGGCGTACCTATTCATTGAATTTATTATAGAAACAGTAGACTTTATAAGGAACATTTCTACAAATAAAAATCACTAATTACTCTAGTGTTACTTTTGTAGGTGATATTTATTTTATGGCCACGTTTCCACCTGCAAGCAACTTGCATGCAAGTTTAATTATATTGCGGGGCGTGACTAAGGTATTCATCTCATTATAGCTTGGTAGTTCTCAATGTGACGTAACTTGCGTTCAGGCTGCAGATGGTTTCAGGTGGAAACGTGGCCTTAGAATATTACGTTCCTAAATGTAGCGAAATATAGCATAGTGTGGAAAAAATAACGAATGTTATTGTAAATGCTGGGATCAGCATAAGTTTAATTTTATAAAATGAATAATAGTTTTAAGGCATACAATGAGGAGTTACTTGGGTGTGCCCGCCCGGTCTGCCTAAAGCTTAATGGTTATAAATTATTTTCTTGGCCTTTCTCCTTGGTTTAATTCTAAAATTCTTGTTAATCAGATTAGTGGCTTTATAAGCTAAGATTGATTGAAACTAGAAGATGGAAACAATCGTGTTTTGTAAACCTCCCGGCCCGTCGACGCCGAGGTTATCATAATGAATTAGTAACTAAATTAAATGAAAACAAGAGAAGGAAATTAAACTTTGTTTTGTCTTTTGTTGCTTTTAATTAAAACTTTTTAATTACGTGATTGGTTATAGATTGTTTTCTGTTTGAGAGGACTCAGCCGTGGCGGTTGCGGTAAAAATGGAGACAATATTTCATACAAAGAAAACATACAAACGACTGTATTTTTGTGTCCGTGAAGATTTTTTGACGTTCGCCATTATAGAGCACATCTTTCCTCTAGCAGTATTAACACTCTTTCTATAGAAAATATTTTCGTCCTTCAAACTATGTTGATGCTCTACCTACTGGAGATATTATTGACATGTGTATAAAACGCGTATCTAATACGGTTCTATTCTCAGATATTAGGGTCGCTATTTACGTGACGAAGCGAAATCTTCGAAGGGTATTCGATTCATCAACCAGGGTAACCTAAAAAACTTGCATCACTGGCAAAAACATAAGTCTATATCGGCAGAGGCTAAAATAATATGACAATGGATTTATTAAAATGTCCGACATGTGCACAATTTTTTAATTTATTTGGCCATCTTTTTTAGGGGTTAGAAAACAGCCGTGAATACAAACAACTTTTGCTATATGACTTATTCTGAAATCACGAAAATTATCAGTTTCGCGAGTATAACATTGTATTTAGGAAGATACGTACATACTGAACTGCATGTTTTTTTTGTTGATTCACATTTGACGATAAAACTTCTAAGGCATTTTTCACTAAACATTTTTAAGTAGGTAATATAACCTCCTGGAAGATTGCCAATGAATAAAAAATCACTCTGGATTTATTTCGAATTTGACGCACTGTTCACTATAAATATTGTTCATGCTCGTTGTACGTAAAATATTGGAGATTAAAAAAAATAAAGCACCCGGTACCGCCCGCATTCACTTTACGTCGCGCAAACAATAAACATTTTTATCGGAAGTGTGTTGCGCGATAAAAAATCATTATTTCATTGTTCCTGACCGACAGTTTTAGGGAAATAAAATTTTACATCACTATACAAAAGTAGATCGTTATTGTTTCCATTTCATGTGCGCGGTTAAACGAATACCTACTTGTATCAACGATCTTTACAAATGAAATAGAAAGAAGAAAGAAAAAGAGTTTATTTGCGACTAGCATCACGCATACCAAAAAAATAAAATAACTACAAAAGTTGTGCAAGTTGGGAAAATATGCGTCACATTCGCGCAAATCATTAAAGTTTGTTTTAAAATAGAGGCTGAAGACAATAAATCCACAAAATCGAGTGTTCAAAAGTCCAAAATGTTTGTTATTGACAACGTGACATTTTGGTAGGGCGTGTCATCCCATCTTGTTTTTGTTTTCATCGTTGTCGCTAATTGAATGTTATTTTGTCCATGCAAGTACCTCTTCAATGTGTTTCGTCAAAGCCGGGATGTTGATAATATTAAAAAAACAAACTTGCGCTTTTATGTGTATCTGTTTACATGCACAAACAGCGATTTTGAAATATAAAAAAAAAAATATTGCTTTTGAGTGTATCTTTTTACACGTGTGCTAGAGAAAAGGAGCTACATCTGTCAACAAACTGCTTTGGAGTTTGGTTGAGGTAATAATTATATTGTTAACTATGTGTTACTGTGAATAAACACTTTTTTGTTACCAGTTCAGGGCCCTGGTCCTCTTTTCTGTAAAAGTAAGATGAGTGAGAGTTAAAGCCAAAATAGTGAGCGGTTAACTCATGATTTAGGGAGAAAATCATGAGTACGTACACATCCTGAAAGTTTGGCTGGAAAAAAATGTTATGTCGATTAGTTGGTAAATAAGCTATATTTAAACTAGGTAAACAGACGTTTATATTCCCAGTGTCAGGTGTTTATGATACCGATCAATTAATATCAGTTGAGGTGCTTATAATGAATTATTACGCCCTTCTAATTAAACTTTGCCGATTTCGATTACAATTTTATTTATGGTATGATATGATAGTAGAATTTATTAGTGCAATTAATTTGAAATATGATTATTATTTAGGCATTTAAGGAATGTAGGCGTAGATCTCGTATTAGTACTGTTTAGTACGTATCAGCTAACGTACGACGATTTGAATTTTGACGCAAAATTTGCGACTAGTAGGGACTAGGGACTTATATGTAAGTTATTTACTTATAAGTACGCTTGAGTAATTTTTGTATGGGACTAAATCTAATATCTCGAGAAACAATTCTCTTGTTCCCTGCTCTTTTTTTCATAATTCATCCTTTTCTACTTCTATATTATAAGAGTAAACTTAACAGTAATATAGGATTAATTTCACGCGAGCGGAGTTACGGGCGGCAGCTAGTACTTAAAATACATAATACGTCTTTCGTGATTTCACCTCCTTAAAAGTTGCCAGTTAAGGAGTATGAATCATCGTGTGTGTTTCCAGTAATTTAAATGAAATGTATGCTCCACTAATCTTATAGTACTGCCCCAATATATTGACCGATCTATCAGTCAGTTCCAAGATCTAGGATCTCTATTTGTACGTCAGACGTGACGTTTCTATTGCAATAAACTGACGGTTCGCTGTAAACGCGCTCGGGCGATACATCACTCCATATCGACATTAGATACAATTCTATCAAAGAGCGATGTACTAATACGATTACATATAACTACTTAGGTACCAGGTACCTAGTATGAAGCATTATTGAGTAAATCCTATGAAATAAAGGCTGGATGCCACGGCATGCTTTTCGGTAAACATATGCATGCTTACAAAGTATGTATGCTTTTTTAAGGATGGGAAATCATCAAATGACTTCTTCCGCTCTGGGTGGAGCGGAAGGGCGTGTCAGACTCTTACTGACTAAAACCCATCTGTGTTCCTTCTAAAGCCCTTTGCGTTCCAGGGTCGCGGTGACTCTTTTGAACGAATTCCGCAACCCTGGCAGAATTCCGCAACCCTGGCAGCCTTCCGCAACCATGGCAGAAAGTATGTATGCTTACAAAGTAATTATTTAAAATTAAAAAGTATGTATGTTTTTGCTAGAATCACTATATACCTACTACATAAAACTGCACCTACTACGAAAAGTGGTGTTGAAAATGTGTTCTTTTTATTGAAATCGTAGAGATCTATGACAGACTTTTCATGAAAAAACATTGTTAGGTGGACATTTCTTTAAACAACTTACTTTACGTATAGACGTTTTTATGAAAAAAGTTTCGACGGTGGAGATGTGATAATTTTCTAAGCCAAGGTGCTATGGAGCGCAGTTTATTTGGTGTTAAATTAACGGTCAAAACACAGATCATTTAATCGCTTAAAATGTGATTGAACCGGACGTGTCTGCCGCATTCGAGCGAGCGGTGTGCCAGTAAAACACAAAATTGGAACCTTAAAATAGCGAGACAAGGTCTCGGAAGACCACGAAGGAGATGTCGGGACGACTTGGATATAATTCATAGGAGATGGGTAGAAGTGCTGTAGAACCGAGAATAATGGAAGTAGTGGAAAGGGGCGTTTGCCCAGCAGTGGGACCATTCAGGCTAGACAAAACCTAACCAAACTAATATTATAAATTTGAAAGAGACTTTGTTTTTTTGCTACCTCTTCACGTCTTTACGGTTCAATGGATTTGGATGTACCTTGGCACACCGACCATATCTTGGATTTTTTTGGACCATATTTAATACATGGGATATTTTTTATTCCAGTGGTTTGTACCCTTGGGATATTTTCTGACTTACACGCGAGAGAAGCCCCGGGCGGCAGCTAGTTATAATATAATAAAACGTGAATTGCTCAAAGAGGATAACTGTTACGTAATACGCTTTGCATCTGAAATTATCTATGTTTATCAACCCGTTCGCCATGTCTGGTATTTTGACGTGACAACGTCTTATAAATTGATGAACGCCGGCTGCACGCACGAAAAAGGATGACTCATTGTAACGTTACGATCATTTCATCAATGTTTTGTTATGACGTTGTGACGTTAAACTATCGTCCGTAAACCGACTTTACAGACAAACAATTATTTTTTCAATATTCCCAGACCAAAATTGGACGTTCACGTTCCAATAAATATGACGGTGATGAGGTTACTTATTCATAGAAAATATTCAGCATTTTTCATACACATTGTTGTGGCAGACAGATGTCGCGTTCCAAAACTTAGGAAATTGGATTGTGACCGGTGCGGTGGTTCGTACGGAAATAATCCGCTTTCAACGTATTATTTTTGTACACTGCCGAACATTTTAGTTTGTTTTTTAGTGTTCCGAATTTTTTATATCACTTTGTCGATGTTATGTCGAGCGTGGCAGCTGTCAAAGCCGAAAACTATTGCGACACAATAAAAAACTTTAACGAAATAATATATTATGCTGTTTGAAAAACAGTCGTTGGATTTTTTAAATGAAATTGTTTTTAACATAAAAATTCAACATTACGTCGACATTTTACCAAGGATACTCTTTTTAGAGATTATTCATAATCATAAATGTCTTTTCAAAATAACGTTTCAGAAAATATAACGGCTGTTTTCTTTTTAGAAACTACACAAGAGCTCCCACAGTATTCATGAAAAGAAAGAAAGTTACAATACTTATCACACCTCGCTTAAAGTAAGTCAAGACTAACTATATGTAGCTAAAGTAGCTTATAAGCTGCACGCCCTAAGCTTCACCATTTATTTCATACGGAACCGACGTCCCAAGTAAAGGCATTTATACTTGAGTGGCTTTTTCATTTTACTCGCTTTCACGGCCAAATGGAATGTGCGCAACATTTCAAAATAGACGTTGAAAGTAAAAAGAGTAAAAATCAGCGTCCGCGATATAAATCACGTCATTTACACAGTTTAAAAGCTCCGTTTGACTAATGACGTTTTTCGAATGGTTCAAATCGAAAGCCTTTGACATCGTGCTGTCTCTTTCTATTCTGCAGTTTGTATATCAACAAGTTTATGGTGTAATTTGAGTACAGGGAAGTTCGTTTGCCATTTTAAAGTTCTTGCATACCTGAATGTGGCTTAGTTAGAATATCTGTAACGGTTACTGTTGGTTGCTTAACTATATACCTAAATGTTATTACTTTAGACATTTCTAGATTTCCCTGTAGTCTCGAATATTGTTACATTTTCCACCGCGGTAATTTGCACTTCCTCTTTGTAACGTCGTTTTCCTCCGTACCTGTGTAGTGTTTTTGTAAATAGCGAGTTATGGTGAAACTAGTGGATACTTATCTACCTGTTAGCTTGTAATAAGTATGTGGAAGCATCGCACAAGAGGAACAAGAACACAATATCCCAGCGCATGGATTGAAATAGCTTTCATCAGAATTTTACGTACCTGAAACCATAATAATCAACATAGTTTTTTTACGTACTCGTTGTTCATAGTTCATTCTATTATCTTTTTCTGTGAATTTCAACTCACGTAAATTCAGTTTCAGCTCGCAATTTTTGGGCTGAACAAAGTGCCTTGAATTGAATAGTTTTCCCAGAATCGCTCCAATAAGGAGCATTGACGTACCTATTTGCCTCGTTATTTTGCCGTTTTTTGTGTCTCAGAATAGCTCATTTCTCTAAATGTACGTCAATGCGCAGATAAAAGTTGTTCCAACGTTTTGACATAGCAATTCATTAGGCACAACTTTTCACAGGTACACATAGGGTCGATGTCTCCTTGTCAGCCTGGTAAAATTCGTATTCAGTAAATCCGAACTTTGTTGAAAATGTTATTGCGGATTTAGCTTTTAGTGGCACAATGTTTTGGGTTTGGGTTTCTATTTTATTTTAGGTAAACGAATGTGAATAACGTTGAACATCTATTTTGCTGATGAGTAGTTTGGGGCACTGGAATACTTGGAAATGGATTTATTTAAGTACGAAATAGAAAAATATTGTAAGACCTACAGATAATTCGCTTTTACTACATTTGAGGAAGGGCACTACTAATAGGGATAGTATTAGTTTGGAAAAAAATGCTAAATCATGTTAGTTTCTATAAACTGTTTGTTTAAAATTATCATGACTTAAAAAGCTCACACAGCTACACCGGCTGCTTTTGCTACGCATGAAAAACTCTGATTTTAAAATTTAAGTAATCCTGAATTATGTTCTAAAAATATATTTCTATTGGATTTTATTTGCTATATTTCAATATGAACTCACATTTTGTTGTTCAGTAAAACGAGGCTTATAAAAAGTTCATTGTTCGTTGTTACAGCGTTTCATGCTTATTGAACCGTTTTGATTTTATTTATTTTTAAAAATTTTGAATTTCGAATTTTTCATAGCTTTCAATTGTTTTATTTTACTCGGTTAGGTGACAAAAATACACAAAACAGAATCCGTACAATATTGTGATGACTTACGACTTACTCGTATAACCACGGGGTAACAATAGGCTCGAAGACAAATAGGTGGATCTACCTGCCGTATTCCTGTAGCAGTCAGATTTCGTAAGATAAATCGTGTGACTGTCAAACGTGAGATAAAGCTCTCCTAAGGACTTAGCGCTATATTCCTGAAAAAATAAGAAAATCTCAGAAGCGTGGTGAAAATAAATATTCAATTATAAAGTAAGCCTGTTTGTTGAAATACAAAAACGGAGAACAAAGACTAATCTTTCACAATATTTATCAGCACGCATAAGTAAAGTAGTAAATTGATTTAGAGTTGCGGGATGACGCCATAATCACTAGCTCTAGAACATGGGCGTGCAGTAGGCTACAGTAAGGGTAGGCCAGCCCATACATAATGACCAAAAAAAAAAACTCACCACATTATTCAGGGTTGAAATCAGGATACTGACTTTTTTTTGGGCATTATGTATGGTCTGGCCTACCCTCACTGTAGCCTACTGCACGGGCATGCTCTAGAACATATTACGTAGCTAAAATAATCCTTTACTTGTCTTGGAAAACACTGAACGAAGGTGTTAACCTTACCGAACAAAATATGAAATCGAAAAGGAAACACCTAACAAAATAACAATGCTTCCAAAATTTGAAAGGGTATGCAAATCCACCAACAGCATCGTTCCTCAACTCAACCAATTTATTTAAAACAAACTCCAACAAATTATGTTCAATACGAAAATAATAACAACTAATTATTATATCAAATAACTTTGGGAACAGGTAGATAATCAATTTACAACTTGGAATAAAGTTTGTCACCTAAAGCGAGGAAGTTTTGTATATTTAGTTAGTTTCGGAGACATAATTTATGAAATTGTAATATTACGGTGGGAAACCGGTTCAGATGTTCAGCGAATAATCTGATGAGATTTTGCTAAGGAAACGGTGTCATTACCCTTTTAAAGTTGATTTAAATAATAATATTTTCATTAGCACGTGGCTGAATTACAGTCAATTCGATTGACCAAAAAGATCAAGTTATATGCTCTAGCTGTTTTGTAAGCTTGGTGTTAAGTGATAATTTTTAAGCTTATCAATTGGGCTACCTTAGGGAATAAAATATGATACATTCTCTATCAGGGTCGGTCAAAGTTTTTTTAGTTTATTATTAAATTCTTAATTCAAAACAGGGAATTACTTTTTAATATTCTTGCCAAGTTTATAAAATTATTTTCTCTCTACGTTAACAAGAACTATCATGATTATATTATGGGCTATGTCGTTATAATGATCTTCCCAGTAAATTCTTTTTATTATGAGATAAATCACGAGAATTTCGTGACGAATCAAATAATACGATCGACATAGAGACGTGACCACTGACCACTATCTTTGAATACAAATTGGGTTGGTTACAGTATGTGATTAGAAATAACCACCAATTGGCCAATGCGGTCGCTAAATACTGAATACCAATCTAATTAGGAATTAGGCTTTCATTCAAAACGGTATAGTTAACTGCGCTGTTGGTATAAATTAATATAACCTACTACAGGCAGAACGATTATTTGGAAAACTGGGTGAATGCTAGGTTTTTCTGCAGGTTAGTTTTGCTTTTACCAACATCTATATTATAAATAGTAAATAAGTATATCTTCCACACAACGTATATTGACGGTAAACAAAGAAAACAAGTACGCGTTTGGAGTTCCTTTTTGTCTTAAACACACACAAATACACACACACACGCACGCACACAAACACACCATAAACTCCACACTATCACTGCACATTCACCAATCCTTGAAAAATTACTGTTTTATTTATTTTTATTTTATCTGTAATTTAGTTTTTATTTTGTATTTGTACCTTCTTTGATTTTAATAGGCTCTGTATAAATGTATATAGATATGGAAGAGTGAGGTCTTCTGTTACAGGTATTTTCAGACTTAAAAGAAGGCCTCCACAACATACGTTTAAAACCTGTTGTTTACGAAATAAACTATTATTATTATTTAATATCTAGCATTTGCCAATAACTTCACCCGCCTGATTGTTGAAAAGTATCGGGAACGAAATACTGTGATAAAAAGTATTCCGTGTAACAAGTTCCATGCAAATCCATTCAGTAGGTAGCCGTGATTGATCAAACATCCATATATCATTTTAACACTATAATAATGAATTGGACGTATTAAATAAATTCCAAGTATATCAATCATCGCTGAAAAATGTTGTTTAACATATGAATTTGTAAAAGCGTCATATTCCAGTAAAACGTTTCCGTATAAAAACGGTTTCTTCAAATAAAAGTAGAAAACATTCTGGAATCAGTATAAATAACTTCTTTAATGTAGCGAGTATAGTTTTACAACGGCTTACTACCGAAAACTTCGTTACTGTAACCCAACTTACGTGGATCCACGTAAATAATATTCGAGCTAAAGGTACGGATCATAACGTAACACAGGTTACGTATAAACCGGTGTAGCGGACACTTCTGGGAATATTGCCATAATCATTTGGCAGTTTAATTGGTGATCACTGTCTTATGCCCAGTGTCTGAGGTTTTTATCGGTCATTTATCTGTCCGATAACCACTAACCACAACCAATGGCGTTATGACAAATAACGTTAACGGACAGATAAGCGACCGATAAAAACCTCAGAAACCGGGCATTAGTTATCCGAACTTTTTGGTGGTTTATGGAGATCTCATCTTATATTACCTTTCTGAACTAATGGATAATAATATAAAATCTATCATGAATTAGACACAGGATAGGTGCCTGTTAACTCAGTATTGCGTTCTCATAGAATAGAAAAATACTTTTGATGGTGGCGAAAACTAGTAAAAAAATAATGTGCTCAAATACTTTTTTTTCATTCTTTTTTTAAGAATAAAATAAAATTCACATTCAGCTCTTTTAATTTAATTTCAACTTTATAAAATCTTACTTATGAGTGATGCATTCAAACTTGAGAGTTCAAAGTAGTGCTCTCAACAATTTCAAATTCCATTTTACACTTTTGGAAAGAAAAGCCATAAAAATATTACTTACCTACATAAAAAAATAATTTTATTAAAACTTTCGAAAGATTTTGAGTTTATCAAAAATATTAAATCACTCGTCTTTTATACTATCTTGCAAAAACAACTAGAACACTGAATCCCACTTTTCACTTAAAATTTGTTATTTCTTAGTTTAGAAATACAGTGGATAGGCACGTAGCGCGGGCCTTAGATTTCAGGCAAATATTTTTAGAGGATTTTAGGTAGAATCATGTTAAGAGAATGGAAATAGATCAGATACCAGTCTTGAGTCTGGATCGACAGCAGTAGAAAATAAGCAGTCCCTAACTTGCAAATACTTTCGATCTTGAAAAAATAAATGTGTTCATCACTAGAAAACGGTGTATAATCTGTGTTAAGTTTCATATTTTCACTACAAGTAATTACTATGCTTTAGTTTCAAGATATGGCAAATAGAATTTGCCTTTTAGTATTCTCCTAAAGTTAGCAACGCTTTTGCCGACTTTGCAATCAATAACCTTTGTAACACATGGCGCGTTGACCCGTTTATCAACCTATAAAGGATTATGATAAAAATGCTGTAAAAAAACTCACCGGCCCAAAATATAGTAGTTAATACAAAAGTAACGAAACAAAAGAAATATTTGTCGTAAACGCTGCCTCCTGGAAGGAATGGACACATAAAGATATGAACCGACCTCCCGTTCCCAATAGTTTCTATTTATAGCAGAAGTAATAACATAACTTGTGGGCATTGTTCCTTCGCTTAACCACAGTACCACAAATGCTGTATCAATTTAAGCTAGGAATACACAGTGACATTTCAGTAACTTGCACAGAAGTATGCAAGTTGGCTGCATTGTTACAACCTAATATGGCTGTAACCGTCCCAATGGACGGAGGCCTTTTTTGACCGATTGTAAAAAAAGGAGGAGGTTCTCAATTTGGTTGTATGTTTTTTATGTTTGTTACTTGATAACTCCATCATTTAGGTATAAACCGATTTATAAAAATCTTGATTGTGTGAAAGGATAATTATACTTTCCGATTGGTCCCATAGAAATTTCATCAAAATCGGTTCAGTAGTTTGGTTTTTAAATCAAAATAGCTGGAAAAAATATGTGATTCAAGTAAACGAAATTGCGTATTTTGCTTTCCTGTGCCTGTTGGTGTTGTTAGGTCAGTTAGGTATACCTACCTAACATACCTTTTTGACAAAAAAATACAATAGATTTAAAAAAAAACTTTACAACCTATAACATAACTTAAATTTTGGAAGTCGGTGTTAATAAACGAAGAAACAACCAAAAACACCGACTTTCGAAAGTCGGTTGTATTTTTATGTCAAAAAGATTTTTTTTTTCATTCAGAAAAAGCACTTTGGTAATTGCGGAGATTTGACCGACAACACTGACTGACCACTTGTCACGTTTTGCATTTAAAAATAACCAATTTTTTTTTTAAGTAGATTGCATGCCATTGTGTCACAAGGACTAATGCGAGCTATTTATATATTTTTTACCAGAAACTGGGATGTGTGTAAGTTCGTGAAACATGTGCCTGTAACTAGCCCAAAAGTACGCAAGTAGTTTGCATGCCATTGTACTATAACTGTATAGTGTATGCCACTATGGCATGCAAGTTACATGCATACTTTTGTGCCAGTTATAGGTATTGCGGCCTTTATGGAGTCGACGTTACGGATTCTATCTCCTTTACAACTAATTTAGGCTAAACTTTTGTCCGCGATCTCGGACGCCCTTTGTAGAGATAACGAACAACGCAACTATTAACAGTTAAACTTAGGATTTAATAACTTGCTGCCTTTCTTATTGTTGTCTTTGATAATCGTCTTTTGCGTAAGTTCCAGTTTAATGGTTGAAGGATTAAGAAGTTAGCTTTTAGGGGGTTGATACTAGTTGCTCATTAACTTACTCTACTTATAACTGTATTGTTCTAGTTTAATTTTACTTCTTATATCTTTGTTTTCTTGTAATTAGTAACTTTGTAATTCGTAACTGCGCTGGCTTGTATGGAATGCTGTGAATCGATTTCGTACCCAAGTAGGCTGCTGTAAATATAATTAGGCAAAATGAGGAATTATAGATTCCACACACACCAGTCCAAATAATTTCCCACTAGCTGAAGTGTCCCAAGTTAAATTCATCTGATACTTTGATGCTACGGCTAGACCATGACGTTGACCATGGTGTCGATAGTAAACCTGGAAACAAGGCTCTCATTGGTTTGTTCAGATATGCGTTCACACCAACTAAAGACCAATGAGGGGCCAAGTTTCCAATTTAAATATCACATTCAAACAGATAAATTGTAGACCAGAGTGCTGATTGGTCGCCAGTTTATGTCAGTCTACAATTCCTCGGACCGGCACGGAGATATTATAGACTATCAAATTTTTATTCGCAAAAAAGTATTCCAAATGTTCAGTTGAAAATTTATCGAGAGTTTACAATCTCTCAAGTTATTTTATAATCTTTCGGAGTTTACCATTTTCCGGTGACGTGATTAGAACAAAATCTTTCTACTTAATTGAAAAAGGTGTTCCTTTTTTAATTAAGTAGGAAGATTTTGTTCTGTTATGTAAGAAGAATCTGACCCACTGATAAAACCCAATTCCAAGTTAGAAGTCGGGTAAGGACAGCTGCATTAGGACTAATTTAGTTGAGATTAGATCGCAATGCAGTGCGGGTGTGCTTGGCATTTTAATTTGAAAGTGACGTCGATAGCCCAATCTAGGATGAAATACTGAAGATTACTGTGTAAAGATTCCGTGCCATGAAAATTAAGCAGAGCTAAAATGCATTGTAGAATTTCCAGCCAGATAATGAAAGATCAGACTTCCGTTGTAAAAAAGTGAGAGTGCTCGGGCCATCATGATTCTGTCAAAGTCAAAGTCAAAACATTAATTTCAATTAGGCCATTAAACGGCACTTTTGAACGTCATCGTTTACAGTTCAGTAAAAATAATAATATTACATTAATAAAGTGACTCTACTGTCCATTCGGAAAGGTAGATTCTTATGGAGAAGAACGGACAAGAAACTCCATAGTTACTCTTTTCAAATAATGATTTTACAAAATTTGGTATACAAAAATTTATTTAATATTATGTGAGGACGATGCACCCAGAGTATGCTACTTATAAGAACAAAGTATCACCAGCAGAGGTAAACTTATTCATTTTCAAAAGAAATTTAGGTAAATGGTACTCACATAATTACAAACATTGGAACCATTAATTAAACAGTGTGTGAGTCAACAGAAAAATAAAAACACAAAAAAAGAAATGGTGTATCTATAAAGTTAATACATAAATCAACCAGTTTGATTTTGTCTACACCTTGATTGTCCTATGAAGCAGGACCAGCTCTGGTGTGGGAGACACATTTCCAACCATACCTAGTAAGGTATTAATTGACACAATTGCCATTCTAACTTACTAGCTAGACTGGACTTGGACTTTATTGGACTTGGTTGGACTTTATTTTAAAAAAAATACGTCGCAAGTGCAACAAATGAATAGAATAGAATATCATTTATTTGCCAAAAACATGGTATAAAGATGGTAGATAAAATAATGTGAACAAACATGTTTTGCTTAAAAGATATAAGTGTGCAAATTTTACATGCATTACGAAACATTAATTCATCACGCGATTTTATGTTCCAGGAGCTCCTTAACACTGTAAAAACTATTAGCAGATAGCCATTTGTATAATTTAATTTTGAACAATCTTGTATTTAATGTTTTTAATTCATTCGGTATTTTATTATATACCTGGACACACATAAACATGCAGCTTTTATTATATTTTGCAAGCCATGAGGTATTTGTGTTTTTCCATCTAGATTTTTTAAGCAGCAGCCTGGAGTCTCGATTTGTACCTTGTTGATGGTAATAGACCTGAAGGCCACAGGTGAAGTGTACGTATAGGTACATCTCTACCTAACCCTTCGGAGTATATACTGTAACACTAGCGGACTCACGCTAGTGCTACTTAATGTTATTAATATAAATAAAACTATATTTGAGATTGAAACTTCATAATATACTAGTTGCCGCCCGCGGCTCCGCCCGCGTGATTGTCGAAAACTATCCTAAGGGAACATATTCCCGGGATAAAAAGTATCCTATGTGTTATTCCAGACTATAATCTACCTCTGTGCCAAATTTCATCAAAATCCATTCAGTAGTTTTTACGTGAAAGAGTAACAAACATCCATACATACATCCATACTTACAAACTTTCGCCTTTATAATAGTAGTAGGATTTGTCATCTGCCTTCAACGAACGCTGGTACCGGAGTCCCATATAAAAACAAAACATATTTTCATATTCCTAATTCAAATATTCTCTTTTACTTTTTGCCAGACGTTTCCAATGATCCACCTTGTCTGCCAGAGACCAGGAGCCAAAGAGATCCTCCTGACAATACCGTGATATTATGTTATGCAAAAAAAAAATTAGCACATTTGCCGTCTCGAAACTCCGACTAAACCAACGTCACTAGAAGTATACAGGAAAATATACCATTTGCCTCGTATTAAACTTTTACTGGTACAACAGTGCATAGTATAATTAAATTAGTAGTTTTAGCTATTGTAAACTCCAACTTAGAGAAGTACAATAAAAGCCAAGCCGCAGTTTTGAACTTTGCTTGCACGCCATGTGACCCATTTTAACCTCACAAATGAACATTCCGTACACGAAATAGAGTCAAAGTTCCGTATAGCTGGATGACAGCGAGACTGTCATTACAAGAACTTTGCAGGATTGACGGGGTCGATCGTGAAATTCATGTGGAACTGGCGTTTCTGGGATGTTTTGTATTTGAGGAAATATCTACATTAATTATGTAGTTTTATGTAGATTTAGTAATCTCACCCATAAACGTTTTGGGAATGCCCTGCTGGCCATCTTTAAGTCAAGGGCAAATAAGAGTAGTTACTCCAAGTCAAGCCTGCCCCATCATTGACCACGTCATCGCTTTCCATCAGGGGAGATTATAGACAAACGCGAGCCACTAAACTATTTTGTGGTTGATAAATAACAAAAAAGTTTTTTGATTTCATAATCTGTCGATTAATACCACTGGGTTTTAGTAATATAATGGTCATCCCCGCGACTTTGTACCTGCATATCCCGTTGTTTCCGTTTCCGTAGGAATTTCGGGATACTCTCTCTTAGTGTTCCCTACAGAGTGAAGCTACATGCCAAATTTCAGCTTTCTACGACCAGTAGTTTTGGATGTGCGTTGTCTGTTGGTCACTCAGTCACTCACTAAGCCAGTCAGTATCGGAAGAATTTTATATATTAGGATTGGTACTAAGTCTATGCAGCGTTCCACAACAGTCTATAAGTTCTACGCATGGAGCTAACATTAATAAAACCCGCTTTGATTTCTTTTCCTCAATCTCGAAAAAGGCGCCACAAGAACATGCAACTCATGACAAGCATTCCCTATTCAAAGGAAGGATCCTCATGATTGAGGGAAAACTTTTCCATAAGGGTTTCACAATCGTATGAAAATTTTATATTATTCAGGTTCCGCCCCCAATCGACAGGCTCTGACAAAGATCGACAAGGGATCGGAACGGCCAATCTTTTCGAGTGCATCCCCGCTTCGTTTAATATTTACAAATGTAAATTCGTGAACCGCCGAGGTGTGAAAATTGAACGAGACTGCCTTTTTATTCAACGCATTATTATTTTTCTTTCGCAATGCCAGTTATTCGGGCAATGTATTATTAATCAAGTACGGAATAACGGCCGCGCTGGAGCATTTATTGTTGTGAATCCGATATTTGTATATGTAAAATCCTGCGAAATTTATCCGTCAAAAATACGGTTATTATTTTTATTTTCAATATTCGATATCTGATATTTTTAAAATTAACGAAATGTGTGATACTATACGACATTCATTGCCTTTTTTGGTACCGATTTCATCCTCTTTGTGGTTAGTACGAATACGGAAAAAAAATTGGGACAGTTCGCTCAATGGTTTTAAAAAGTCTATACAAAATTATTGAAGCAGCATCCCTATTCTGTTGGTACTAGTTAGATACTCGGAGAGCACAACGCTGCATACATATTCAATAGTATCGAACTCGTGTTAATTTGCATAGGACCCACGAGTAAATGTAACTATTGCTAGTACACTCGCTCTCAAAGCTTTGAAGATTTGTTATAAAATCACTTGGGAAACCCTCTTCCGCTTACTATTTGCCTTTTTAACCCTTGCCTTACTTATATATGTTTGAAAAGTGTAATGTGTTCGTTGTTAAGTTAGTAGCAACCTTCCGTTAATACTTTACACTTCTTGCTTGGTACTCGTACCCGCCTAATTAGATGAGTACATATGTACGTGCCTGAGTTTCAAAATGAGGTTTTAATAAATTTAAACCTTATTTGAAACTGCCTTATTTATTTATTTATTTACACTTTACGCACACAAATGTACAGAGGCGGACTTAATGCCATAGGCATTCTCTACCAGTCAACCTTTGGGTGATGCAGAGAATGGTGGTAGGTGCAATATGGTGAATAAAAAGCGATTGATATTTAATTAATACATACAAACATTTAAATAAATAATACGAATAAATAAACTATACATACAATATAAATATATAATAAATACTCAAATAAACAAGATAAATAGGTACACGAAATATTTAAACAATTACAACAAATAGGTAATTGGAAAACATTAGCGATGTGATGATACTACTGCCAACTTCTTACGAATATGTTCGCGAACTTTAACTTGTAGTCGTAACTGTACCTGTGTCGAGTACGTTTCAGGGAATCCAACTTTTTCTATCCAGCAGACGCCTATCACTCACTTTGTCGGCAACAATAGTGGTGTAGCAACGTTTTTATTCCGTGATTGTCCAACATACAGTTTGCTTTGCGAGGAAAAACGCGAATCTGTTTTCGTCCTCTATTCTCTGACGGACCAACAATTATTTCCTCGGATTACAAAGTATTGGGGACGAATAAAATTTGACATTTTCTTGTATCGTGTGACGAACTTTTTTGTGTTTCGGGTATTGTAAAAAGTATTTTTAAATAAAGCTCTGTTTGTAGTTTGCGTTTAGGATTTATGGTTCAACTATTTGGGTAGGTACCCACGTCTTTTTTTTCGCTTTTTAGTGTTGTTTCTGAATAAAACTTTGTTTCAGTTGACGGTCTCGTGGGAATGTAAACGTGGGAGTGAATAATGAAACAATTGACACGTTTTATGTATTCTTTTGTTTTTCGAACACATTTTGAGACGTGGTGCGTTCATTTGTTTAAGTTAGATATTCGTAGCTGTCAAGCACACTAACCATCTTTGCTGATATTTTTTATATTTGTCCATACTGACTCTTGTTGGTGTTCTTAGCCAACAAATTAATTTAGCCATAAGTTACTGCATGACAATGTTGATAGCAAAAGTTCTATGTGAAATTGTAACGACAAAAATTGAATGCACGAAACTATGAAAAAGATTACAAGAATTGAGTATTCGACAGATAGTAATAACCAAACAGATTTACAAACAGTTGACCAAACCAACAAAGCAGATAATTTACACAAGTTCACTGACCCATTCCATGACTTCCGTCACAGAAGACGATGATTTAACACATCCGATTCTATCAGCTGACAGATAACTAAATGTGTAATCGTGTATATTAGAGGCGCCACTGGGTCCTCTCGCTAATTAAACCATCGTCCCGTAAACGTTTTATTATGATTGATAGATATTTTATGGAGGTTCTAAGGGCATTGAACTCTACCGCTAGGTTTGTTGGTTCTAATTAAAAGGGAGGGAATTAATGTTTTTGAGTTATACATGATCGGCGGCTTGGGAGATGTCAGTGTTATTTCATACCTACTTGAGTAAATCTAATCAGCTTTTGCCGAATCAATGAACTTTGGACTGAACTTCTACACAGAACTTTGTATATTTGATTGATCTGTTATGAGATTATTTTCTTTCGAAATGATTTCAAAATAATAAATTTCTTTGAGCTAAACTTAAAAACTGACTTCAAAAAAAAGCGGAAGTCAATTAGACTGAAGAAAAAAAAAAATGCTTCTTTTTTCTTTAACAACGTAGGTAAGTAATACTCGGTCGCAGCGTGTGTGTTGCCCAGGGTTGCGGAATTATTTAAAAGAGTTACCGCGTCCCTGGAACGCAAAGGGGATTTGAAGAAACACGGGCTGTTTTTAGTGACCAAGCACCTGACACTTCCTTCCGCTCAGCTCAGAGTGGAAGAAGTCATTTGATCCACAAAAAAAATTGAGCGAGACAAAAAATAGTAGTTTTTGTTGTCGTTGCATTGAAAAATGGTCTTCCACAATTAAATTCTTTATTATTAGTGTGAATCAATAAGCATACCCTGATTAAGAAACTGCAATAGGAAATTTTATTTAAATTTCACAGTAGAATACGTTTTTACAACAGCTGTCAAAGTTATGATATTATAACGACTGAAGAAAAAGTGCAATGGATTGTAAAATTAAACTGTTATCGTCTGCCTTTACTTTTATGGTAGTTTCATAGTAGCCATTGTAGACTCTAGGTAATTTCCTTAAGTGGGAATTTTATCACTCCGCTGCTTTCTGTCGTTAGGGAACCATGACTATTTGAAGATGTTCTTGTAATTTTATTAGATTCTATTACTCCTAACAAAATGTTTTAATGACTTTGTCATAGAATTTCCAAATTGTAAGTTTTTAACTGGGTACTGACCGGTGTTACGGGCCGTGCATTCGCAGCGAGCATGTTTAGTACGCCAAGTGCTAAAATCCGTGTAAAACAAAACACATACGCACATGTTAGTGCTCGTTTTCATGTACCTACTGTACGAATGTTCGCTTTGTATAATATTACATTACGCCCCGTAACACCGGCCAATACCAACCTTTAGACAAATGCCAGATTTATTGCTGCAAATTTCATGGTTACAATGTTTTAAAGGAGTTAATTAGCATACATTCCAATTATGAAAAATTTGTAAGAAGCTCGCATGTTTTGAAATATGCATATGCTGCGTAAGCCTATATATCTCTACGGGCTCTAGCTCTGCAGTATTATAATCTGACTACCTGTGAGCAAGCAAAACAATAGTGCCAACCTGCTCATATAAATGTTTTTTCCGTATGAGTTGATATGTGAACTCAACTGAAAACATAAAAATGTTTACATGCTATCGTGGGTTAAATACTCATAGGAACGTCTCTCGTTTGTGACTTTAGATCGTTTTTATGTTTCGCAACTAAAAAGATACGCAGCAATTTTTAAATACTTAATCGTGACTTACTAGTATTGTTTCTTTATTTTAAATCCCGAGAGAAACGAAGAGATTTTACCAGCTAGATAGGAAACGCATCCAAGTGCAAACTGATAACATCTTACTGCAGAAGCCTGTTCCCAAAGGACTGGGTCAGGCGACCGTTTCTTTGCGTAAAACATCGCTAAGTTAAGGTGACGGTGGTATAAAGACTGCACTCGGCACTTTTTCTATAAAGATTTCTGACTTCCAAGAAATGTTTATTTTCTTGGTGGATTTTATTTGTATACTGCTCTAAAGTATTAATTGCTGAAGCAGACTGAGGCAGAACTGCGTTTTTGATAAGCTTGAGACATAAAATTAAAGATGGAAGATTAATTTGTGATTCAAGTGAAAGGAGTGAATGATAGCGTGACGGTTGACAGGGGAGAATGTAAGAAGACAACGTGTTACGTGGACTAGAAGTGACATGAGATAATGTCAGGAAGATATAGGCATAGGTTGGTAAATAATAGTAATAAAAACGTTTTATTTAATCTAATGACAAAACAATTAACCTAGTGATATAACAAACAAAAACAATTTTACTTAACCAAAACCTTTTTACCAAAAAATTGTATTCATCATCATCATCATACCAGCCGAAAGACGTCCACTGCTGGACATAGGCCTCAAGGGGTTTGCCATAATCACCACGCTTAGTAAGCGGGTTGGTGATCGCAGTGTAGTTGTTGCAATGCACAGAAACACAGAGAAGCTGCAGCCCGGGACTTTTTTTTTAAGGATGGAAAATCATCAAATGACTTCTTCCGCTCTGGGTGGAGCGTGTCAGACTCTTACTGACTAAAACCCATCCGTGTTCCTTCTAAAGCCCTTTGCGTTCCAGGGCCGCGGTGACTCTTTCGAACAAATTCCGCAACTTTGGCAGGGGACTCCGGTGAGTCCCTTAGTCGCCTCTTACGACACCCACGGAAAGTGGTGGGATAATGCTATTATTTTACGTCCAACACCATACAGAACAAAAAAGTGTATTTACCTAATCTAAAAGATTACTCTCTTATAGCACACGTATAAAACTGATTTAATTAAGGCCTTCCTCTGACGCCACGCTTCAGTAGATATCGCAATAATTAATTGTAACACGATCAATTAATCTTACCCTCCTATACGTTGAATGATACATTAATTGATGATATCAATGCCATTACCGATTCTTCGCTAAATAATCTCATTTTCACCAAATGAACGTTTGCTTCTCATTGTTGTATAGGTAACTTTTGATAGTAGAAATATTTGGGCTTGTTAGTGGTAATTAGTGTTCTTAGGAGATTAATATGATATTTGATAGACTTATGACTATACTGTTACTTATTAATTTATAATAAATAGATGCCATTAGGATTGACAAAAGTAGGTAGGTGCAGTACTTTTATATGTTAATAAAATATGTACGAGGTAAGGAAATCATTTAGAAATCATTGAGTCTTGTTATTAGGGTTCCGAACATCCATAAGAATTGGAACCCTTACAGAATCACTCGGGTGTCTGTCTGTCCGGCTGTCTGTCTGGCTGTCACAGCCACTGTTCTCAGAATCTACAAAACCGATTCTGTTGAACACATTTCAACATTGTTCGTACACATTTCAACTTCTGTGAGTCAAACACGGACGCGTTAAAATAAATATTTTTTTTTAGTACGGGGGTCACTGTTCGGGGCCACCAGAAAATTAAAAAAAAAGTATTTTAAATTGTACCGTGTGGAATATCAAATGTTGGGGCTTTTTGTTTGGATGATTATTAAATGTTTTTAATACTTTTAAAATAAATAATTTTGAATTTTTTCTAGAAATTAGACGAAAAATGACCATTCCGCCCCGCTCATCACCGTAACTACGGGGCCTAAAATTTTGGAAAACATGCAGATAATAGTTTCTTATCTCTAGATTACAGGAAAACCTATAAGAAGTCTATAGTGTTAAAATAACATGTTACAAAAGTGAAGTTTAAAAAAAGTATTTAAATTGTACCGTGTGGTATCACACGGTACAATTTAAAATACTTTATTTTTTGATTTTTTTGGTGGCCCCCAACAGTGACCCCCGTACTAAAAAAAAATATTTATTTACATAACGCGTCCTTGTTTGACTCACACTTACTTTAACGGTATGTGTAATCAGGGCTCTTTGTCAGCAATTCACCGGAACAAAATGGCTATACACTAGCAAATATTTTGGTAAAAATAATAATTAAAAGTCCGGATAAGCCATAGAATTGGAAATAAAAAAAAACAAATCACGCTCTTCTAGAGGTATGTCGACATTAGCGATATTGCGATTACTCAAATGGTACGGCAATCCTAAAGCAAAATTATCAGAAGCGGTGCTAAAGAGGACTAGGTGTTTTAAGTAATGAATATTTATGAGCTGATGCAGCTATGAATCAATAAATATATTGCTAACACCATCACAGTTAAAGGAACCCGTTTTGTATACCTGAAAAGTCAATATTACTTCTATGTTTAATATAAAAACCGGCCAAGTGCGTGTCGGACCACGCACAGTTACGGTTCCGTAGATACCCGTCTCCTAAACCATGCCAGAAAAATAGTAAAATACAATTACATTACAAAGTTACAAATGCACTTGGTTTTAACTAATTTTCTATGGGGAATTTTTACTCACCCAGTTCCATTTTATAAGTTGGTTGACTATTACTCATTAAGTTGTAAAGCCTACTTAGCTGTAGTAGTTTTCGTTTTAAATTCGTTATGATTTCTTTCACGTCTCCAGAAACAATCGCTTAGCTGGCAGAGGGGTGGGGGGGGACTATTGACTCTATCAAAAATTAGTACTTTAAAGCTTCATATTTCGCAAATGGATCCTTGGATGGAGAAATGGTTTCGAACAGTTGGTTCGGTCCAATGCCAACACCCCATTATGTGGTAAACGATAAAAAAATCATCGCCACTTTACATGTAGAGGGGCCACTCTAAAAAAAATGTATTTCAAGATTTTATATTACCACTTTGTCGGCGTGATTAATATGTATACCAAAATTCAACTTTCTAGTGCTAAGCGTCTCTGAGCTAAACCGCAGACGGACATGGCGAAACCATAAGGGTTACTTGATGACTACGGTAGCCTAAAAATGTAAACCTATTATTATCGAAGGAACTTGCAGGTAGGTACCTAATTAGAGAGCCAGACTTCGTTATAGGTAAATGAAAGTGGGCGTTTAGGTATATCCTTGTCCTCAATGTGGCAACAGCATAAATCGATACCAAGATCATTCAATATTAAAAGGTCACAACACTTTCTAGTGAAAGAGAACCAATTAAACACTTATCTAGGTTTTAAGTAATAATTATGAATAGGACAATTTCGTCCAATGAAGTAAATTAAGTTGCGGGACATTAATTGTGTCTCAATGACAATCTGGAACCCCAAAAGTCAAATACAAGTAATCAAATTTAAATCCTCACAATCAGACATACTTCAAGAAGTCCAAAGAAACCTTATAAAAAGAATGTATCGTATAAAGTTACCTAAAGAAATGGCACGTGCAAGTAAACTGGTGGAAGTTAACGATCATTTGTCGCAACTTCTCCGTGCTCTGTCAACGGGGGTTTATTTCTATGTAATCTGTAGAAACCTGAGTAGTGTTTGCTTGTAAAGTTTCAAATTGTTACATTTCTTGAACATACAGAACAGAAAAAAAGAAAGACATCAATGTTAAACACGCTGAGAATTAAACCTGATGGATTATGAATAAAATAACACAGGATTGAATTCATAATAACAGATTTAATTAGATACAGTCTTTGTCTAACGAACAGCAATGACAAGAAGAAGTAAGACGAAAGGAATGGATTTCTCAAGTACTAAAAGAGCATATTTAAATCGGTTGGTTTATACAGTTCTAACAAAAACTACAATTTAAATTTTTATTTCAGCTGAAAGACAGACTAGCTAGATTGACTAGTCCTGCATTTCATATTCATCAGCCTCCAGCGGACTCCTGCGGCCTTCACGACGTCATAAAGACAAATTTTGGGTCATCACTCCAAAACCTTTCAGTTCCACTGGCCATCCATTCAGCGAGAAAAAAAATCTTCCCACTGCCACTTATCTAAGTTTGACAAACGACAAATAAGGAGTCAAGGCCTAAAATTTATCCTAAATCCTAATATAACAAAGCTGGATTTTGTTTGAACGCGCTAATCTCTGGAACTACCAGTCGGATTTGGAAAATTTGTAAACGATAGCTATGTACATTCATGAGGAAGGCTATATGGTTACAGGAACGTGAAAAAAACAATATTTTTTATTGTTTCAGAAACCAATTCCATAACATGTGAAACGGTTATCTAAATCAAAGGCATTTAGGCGTAATATTTTTACAGTAGATAAAGCCATACTTATTTACAGTGGTTAGCAATGAGTTACGTTTAGGTTGTCTTTTTAAGTTCTCATTGACAAGGGTCATGAATTATCGTATTTTCTACAATGTAGCTTGGTTTTTTTGTGGCAGTCCAACTTCATACAGTATATTTCTACATGAGGTTAGTACTGTGAGTCATCTGCTTAGCCTTTTCCCAGCTATATTGGGGTCACTACCAGTATTTTACGTGGAGCGGCTGCCTACCTGGCCTCCACAACCCATTAATTGGGTAATACGGTCCTTCTTGGCAAGACTGGTGTCAGATTATCTGGCTTCAGACAATCCGTTACGACTGCCAAAGATCTACAAATAACAGCCAGGACCAACGGCTTAACATGTTTTCCGGAGCACAGAGGAATCTCGATATGTTAAGATGGTCACCCATCCACAGACCGGCCTCGAAAACGTTGCTTAACCTTAAAAATCGACCAGTGCGGCTGATATTATTTAGTACTGTGAGTGACCAGTGCGGCTGTTATTATTTAGTACTGTGTGTACTGTGTATCTTATGAAATAGAAAACTACAAAGTCTATAGAAGAAACATGTACTAATAAAACAAACTGAAAAATATATTATGTGTATTGTTCAGATCGCAATAAATTCAAGTTCGGCTACTGGTACTGAACCTAAAGCCGTTTATGGCAGGCCTTGTCCACGATGGCGCTGTGGGACATATTCAAATGATAGCCTAACGGATTTAGTTGAAAATAGCCGTCCAGGGACTTAGGGTCAGTTGAAATTAGCTTTCGTCCATCGTGCGTAACTAATGAAAGAGTTCAATCGTTCGAGTCACGCACGATCGCTGTAATCCAATTTCGTCAATGCATTTACGTATGTACATATTTTATTTGATGTTGGATTAACAAACTAGTACAAGTCAAATATGTTTATAATGAAAAAAAAACAATGTTTCATGTGATGTTGTTTTTCATTTATTGACCTCTTTTTTAAGATCCCCTTTCTGACTTTTATGTATTTTATTTGGTCTTAAAATCACAAAAACCCCGAACGGATTAATAAACATTTTCATTCGTTTCGTTTCGAAATCTGTACAAACAAAGTAAGGTTACCATGTACACTGAAATGCTTCCATAATTATCTCAAGTAAGAAACAAAAGAAGACATCTAACGCAGCGATATATTCAAAGACGTTCATTATGCCTTTCCTCAAGGTTTGTGATGTAAAGACTGGTTACACGGTCACGTCTGAGCCTGGTCGGTACAGCTGGCTTGTTTATACAGTAAAATTGTGCGGCCGGCCAATTACCGCCTCAGCTGTAAATGAAATACGAACCCTTGGTTGCGACATACAGCCATAAATATTGGTGTACCGAACATGCTACCTTGAGGTGCTCCATCTTGTTCGTCTAATAGATTTTTTCGTCATGAATGATATTATGAGTGTAAGTGTAGTGATTAAGTTAAATTATGACGATAAGTTAACCACGCAGCTTAATCCAAAAGTTGTATCCAGTCCACATATAATTTGTCGGCAATTTTGCAAAACATTAGTGTGCTACACTGAGTTGAATGCTTCGTTAGAGTTGGTTTTTCGGACGTCGCTACCAAAATACAAAATGAACATAATCAATTGAATCTATTTATACTAATGTCTTCGTAATGTAACGCGGTCTCATCACGATTAATTATGCACGATATACTCTGGTAGTAATGTTTCAGAAACAGAATTTTTAATTGGATTGGCAGATAATGTTAAACAACATGTTGGTGATGAATAATAAATTAATAATGTTGCGTTTAAATTGTTTAAATTTAATGTGCACATCGTATGAAGCTCGTTAGACAAGATCTTCGATTGACCATCGTGAGAGCTTTACGATGACTATCTAATTGAGTAGTTAAGAAGCTACGTGAAAAACTGAATTGAAATGGGAATGAAGTCATAGCCAAATTGGAATCAGGCGGTCTCTTGTGAGTGGTAACATGATCTTCTCTTGCGTTTAAGCCAATATTAATCAACAAAAAAATTTGCTGCAAACAAATTTTTATTCTACCCCCACTTATAATAAATTTACGTTACACCTACTTAGTTTTTATAATAGTTAAACACAGAAGTTTTGTTTGTAAATCATGCTTTTAAACAAAATTGATGTATAAATCACCTCGGGAACAAATAAAATATAAAATTATAGACAAAGTTTTTTCATAATGGGAGTTGCAAATTGTTTTGCGCATTATTTCAATTTACTTTTTCCCTTTAAGTATGTGCCTGCTTAGTTAGCCAGCACGATGAAAATGGCGTATTTGTATTAAATCCTTTAAGTAATAAATTATTCTCACGAAATTATAACTTAGCTGAAACATTTGTTCAGACAAATAAATCACTGTTGCTAATAAAGCTAAAGTAAAGACCATTAATGGTAGTTGGAGAATTTAAATTATTACGATAAATATTAGTGCTGTGGACTTGTCTATGAAAAACTATTTGTTATGTTAAAACTATGAAACTTCGTAAAAAATGATTTGAGAGTAACTTACTCAGTTATTTTGTTTAAGTCCTTAAGTTTCTCCTGTAGATTCTATGCAAATGCTTAATTTGCATAGAATCTACGTCCGTCATTGATGAGTATTACATTTTTGTAACAAAAATTTACAATTTTATTTATCAGTTTCACATGGAAGTTAACAATGAAACCATAAACTATTAGAGAAGATGCTGTGGGAATTTCACCTACTTTACAAACTTGTCATTATTTATATCGTTGCCGGGTAATAAACCTTATCCCCAAAGTATTCACGAATATATTTTAACTCCGAACAAAATACGGAATGTCACTTTTATAGCTTAAAAAGAACCTTAAACTTTTTATTCGGTGGTCTGTAAAATTGGGATTGAGCCTAAGTCGGTCGCACTTCGTCCAATAGGCAAGAAAATAAATGTTTAAATGTCTGCAAGTCGACGGGATAGATTTACATTTGAAATGCGAGGGTCAGGGGCTTTATTACCTTTTTTGGTGAAGGTAAGCCGAGAATATGACCCAGCGCCGGATTTATCTGCGGTTATTTTTCAATGAATTTACTTAAATTTTACTTTTCTTAAGTAGTGCGGTGGGCTTCTTAGCCTTTGTTTAAATAGGCTCTTGGAGGAATGACAAAATTACGTTTGTTTAAAGTAGGTGCCAACAATGAATTTTACAACGAAAAATATGAAACGGTTTCTTTGTCGGTATTTTTGGTCGGAGAAATGTGGACATATTTTTCCAGCTATTTTTCTCTCCTCTTCACAAAATAACAAGAAGATTAAACACATCAGAAGCTTTTGGTGATTGCCTCTCAAAGTCCATGGAAACCGCATTACTATCATGAAATATGTGTCACATCCTCGCTCTCCATTGGCCAGAAACTTTCCGATAAAAGCACTTTCTTTCCTCATTCCTACACTGTTCCATTTATCGGATAAAAGTTGGCATAATTCCTTTGAAATGTGAAAAAAGTCTTATGCAAGCGGGATTAATCTGTCCGCGCCCTTGCAACGGATCGTCGATTTAACACGCGATAAAGTCGGAAACTAATCTTTCTTCCTTTTTTCCTACTGTTGATCTTTGTCGAGTGTAATTTGCACGAAACTGTGAATAAGTAAAAGTGCTAAGTGACTATGGAAAGTTTTGGGTTTTTGATAAGAATGATTGAATATTCCATTTAGATTGCTTATGATTTTATTTTTGATATCACTTTTTTGGTATTTTGGTTCTGTATGGTGTCGGACGTAAAAGAAAAGCACTATCCCATTACTTCCCGTGGGTGTCGTAAGAGGCGACTAAGGGACTCACCAGCGAATGTGCAGCAGCATTCTCTGTGCATTGCAACAGCTACACTGCGATCGCTAACCCGCCTGCCAATCGTGGCGATTGTGGCAAACCCCCTTTTGGGGGAGGCCTATGCCAAGCGTGGCGATTGTGGCAAACCCCCTTTTGGGGGAGGCCTATGCCAAGCGTGGCGATAGTGGCAAACCCCCTTTTGGGGGAGGCCTATGTCCAGCAGTGGACGTCATTCGGCTGATGATGATGATGACGATTATTATTTACTCTTTAGATATGAGTCAGTCTCAAATTGTAAAAAATAAGCTGAAGAAACCGACTTGGACAAATTCATGAAAATATCACTAAGAGAATTTCAACTACAAAATATTTTATGATGATAAAACACAGTCAACTTAGTATGTCTACACACTTCGCTTTTTACATTTTTGCCGCTGAAAAAAGCAAACTTAGGAAAGTATGCATATTTATTTTTCGCGCCTTCCTCTTTACGAGATAAATAAAGTTTTTAACGTATGTGCTGGTATTATTTGCTTTTATAAATATTCATAACTTAGTAAAATGTGAAAACTTGGTGCTGGTAAATGTTCATGTAATTTTTACGGTATTTTTATGAGAATAAGGCAGCCAAGGACCTGAGTAGATTTTATTTATCATGTCTCCTTCCTAGAATAAACTTATTGCATTATAGTGGAGAATAGGAATCATTAGCTAGATTTACAGTACTAACTGTGTTGTCGTGGCGTGAGATGCACCAATCAAACAAATCTTTTCAGGCATAGGTACTTCTTCCTCTTCATCACAAAGAGTTTTGTAGCCAATCAATTGCATCAGAAAGTGTCACGACACGAAACAACAAAACAAAATAATGTAAAGCTGGCATTAGTATGAGATAGATAAGTCAGATACCTAGGTACATACTTATTTTACCTCATTTCTTCACCGTTTGTTCGTGGTGTCGTCAATCACTAAGTTAAGTAACTACTTTGAGAATTCATTTAAAACAAGAATCTAAATGCACTTCAGATTCATGCCGTTACATTTCTAGAGCGTAATAAACCAGATCTTCAATTTCAGATAAAACATCTCAGATCAAAGCAAGAATAGATAATCCTTTTATATCTTACGAAGATAGTTTTTGATTTACTTGGCGGGTTCCGATAGTGATGAAATTATCCCCGCTAGCCAAGTTTATCAGAGTAAGCCTTCCCTATTCGGACCCGAATCACTTCCAACACACTGAATTGTATGTTTGACGTGTCTAGTTTCAGATTATCAGTAGAAAGAATTATTTTTAGAATTTTGATGCTATCTATAGCGTTTTTTTTTTAATAAAAGCGTTCTGGCATATTAATTATTTTATAATATATGTATTTTTTTTTTCCTAGCATTGTTAAATTACTTCTATTTATTTTTCTTTAATTATAAAACTACATGCCTTTAACATGTCTCCCGGGATAAAAACTTTCACTTAATTCTATGTATTATTTCAGTCTATAATCTACCTCTGTGCCAAATTTCATCAAGATCCGTTTAACCGTTCTGACGTAATTGAGTAACAAATATCGAAACTTTCGCATTTATAATGTTAGTGCAGAAGTTTAGTATAAATATAGATTTTTAACTTGGGCCCGAATTGTAATTTTAGTTCTTATGGAACAGTTTTTATTAGACTTAGTAGTAGTGATTCGAATTTCCAGCTGACAGAACAAATTATGTTCATGACACAATCTAGCCCAATCATTGAGTCCATGTTTTGCTAACAAACAACAGACTATGCAACTAACACAATGGATTACTATGTCTAGATCATGTTCACATCCACTACAATTAACTCGACAATTCTATCTCGGTATAGTTGCATCAATTTACACAAGCACCGAACAAGACTCACAAAACGAAAACGATGAAAGCGAGCAGATAGTTGCATTTTTATCTTTGGAGAGCAGGCAAGCTATGCAAACGACTTTGCACTGAGAAACCGAGATGGTTTTATCTAAGGCAGATGTTCCCCGGCCTCTATTTGGTTTACAATTTACTATGCAAATTGTGGACTTCGCATTTAAAAGTACTCCAAAGCGAATCAAAAGATGCGCTTCATGAAATTAAAACATCCAAAAATTGGGTAACACGGTATTTCTTAGTAAGACTGGTGTCTGGCAATCCGAAACTACGGTCAAAGGTCTACAAGTCACAGCCGGGAGACAGCAGGGAGACTTGGCATGTTAAGATGGTCACCCATCCATAGACTGGCCTCGGCAAGTGTTGATTTACCTTGAAGATCGACTCGTGTGGCTGTTATTGTAGACTTGTGCTATGATTGGTTGCCATTTTATGTCAGTCCACAATTTCACGGAATGACTTTGAGATATTATAGACTAGCAAATTTTGATGCGTATAAAAGTATTCCAAATGTTCAGTTGACAATTTATCTAGAGTTTACAATCTCTCAAGTTTTTTTTATAATCTAACGGAGTTAGCCATTTTTCGATGACATATATAATTATATCAAAGTGTACATTGCATTAGAAAGAAGACTGAAATGTCGCCCCTCCAACACGCCAGGCCATGAATTAAATTGCTTTGAATATTCAAATGAAATTCTGATTAACGAGTACCTACACATGTTTGGTTTTGTGAATGACGTTACATGTATGTAGTTCTAATTGGAGGTTAAGTTTGAGTAGTTTTGATGAGTATAATTTAATTCCACCGAATATCAATTGTGGCCACGGAATGTTTTAATTTATGGCTGTTGGTTTTATCCAAGTTTATTAGATGAATTAATTTAGTTTACGCACGTTTGCTTTCGTTTGGTCATTATAATATCGAAATCATTTTCATTTGGCGTTCATTACGGGAAACGATCAAATTATTGTAGCTCTTCAATTATTACAACTTAGCTGCGCAATGCAATTTCCCTTCAGATAGAAAACATTAAGTAACTGAAATAATTTTCTCATAGCAATCAAACGAAGCTTCTCTAGAACAAAAACTTGCTTTAAGGAAAACTCCAAATTGGAATACAAAACATTCTATAAATGTTTCGTTTTTCAATTTCCTTTTCAGTACACAAAAAAGGGAACCACTTTATTTTCCACATTAGAAGATATTAAAACAATTCTCAGAAATGGCTGAACCTTTTCCGAGAGTTTCTTTTCTTCAAGTTGTGAACAATTGTCGGTACTCAACAGTTGTTCTTGAACAAACCAGTGATTAATTTACCTCTTCTGTATTAAAAGCATTGTGTTGTTAATTATATTGAGGGAAGAAGGAACTTTCCTTTAGGTTAATTGTTTTTGGTACAATGTTGACCACATAATGTACTGTATGAAGAAAAATATACTCTTCACTTATTAAGTACTAGCCCGTACTGCCCACTGCTGGGCAAAGACTTCCTTCCATTTCTCCCAATGGTCACGATTATGCGCATCTTCCTTCCATTCTGAAGGGAGACATCCAGGACCGTGAATTTCAAAACTGTTCCAGTTGTAAGCGTCATCATATCATTAAACCCAAAAAAGAATAGTTTTTCGTGTCTACACCTGAGTTCAATAAATGCAACAGCTTTATTCTAAAATCCCAGCTCCAGTACGAAATGCAAGGAAGTGTAGCAATAGGGTATTTTACTGAAAAAATCTAATTTGTCCGTCAAATAGACTTCCAAAAATTTTAGACACGTATTTCTTTTTCACATAAAAAAATACATATATTGACGATACTGTGCGTTAGAAACACGCGTGACGACACTATGATGCTACATTTTTTACCAGCGTTTTCAATGCATTGTATTGTCTTATTTTTTTGTTTACGTGAAAAAAGAAAAAAAGGCCAAGTGCGAGTCGGACTCTCACACGAAGGGTTCCGTACCATAAATCGAAAATAAAACAAGTTTCTTGTATGTGCGCCCTCTTTAATTTTTAATTTAATGTTAATTAATATTTTTTTTAAAGCGGCAATAGATTTCGTGTGAGTTGGTATGTATTTACATACTCTATAAAAATTTCAACTGTCTACCTATTACGGTTCTTGAGATACAGCTCGCTGGCGGACAGACGGACGGAAGGACGGACGGACAGCGGAGGCTTAGTAATGGAGTTCTGTTGGCTATCTTTTGGGTACGGATCCCTAAAAATACGTGTCCAATATTTTTTGGAAATCTATCTGGCGGACTTACTACATTTTTTTATTTCATTTTAGTAAAATACCCTATTGCCAGAACATAAAGCTAACAGCTACATCGATTACCCCAACCAATACCTACACAGTAGCAACACAGCTTAGGACTCCTCTATGTCACTTTATTTATGCATTTACTAAACTAGATCCCGTTTAAGTTATCCATTTCTCTTCAAAACACGTACAATATTGAGATCCACTATATACAACTGGCTTTGTTGCTTACATTGGGATCACGACCGTTTGGACGCTCCGAGATATCGCAAACTTCGGTTAATACTCATCCATTGTAACGGGAATATTCTTGAAACGGACTGCGATGGTTTTGGATTCAGGGTTGCGAAATTTGTTCGAAAGAGTCATCGCGGCCTTGGAACGCAAAGGGCTTTAGAAGGAACACGGATGGGTTTTAGTCAGTAAGAGTCTGACACGCCCTTCTGCTCTACCCAGAGCGAAAGTCATTTGATGATTTCCCAACCTTAAAAAAAAATGGTTTTGTATGATTGATTGATTGATTGTTGTGGTAGGTAACTGTTTTTCAGATTTAAGAATTCTTTAAAAAAAAATACAAAATTATTAAAAGATTTTTAATATCGCCATATTTTGAGTCTATCAAAACCAGTTTCATGGCATCTCATTTCACTTTTGGCATTGGCATTTGGTCTCAAATTCTCAAATATGTTAACGACTTTTGGGTTTAATCCAGAAAAGCGACTTCACGGCATTTTCCGAATAACAGCGGCTTTACTTCATAAATCCATAAATAAACTCATGATTTTTCTATGGACTACTGGACGCCACCTACTATGTACCCCTAAGATTCGTTTGGTTCTTCTGATTCCTTTATACATCAGCAGTGTAATTCTGTAAACATCTCACTTGTGAAAACTTAAGTGAAGTTAACACTAAGAAAGAAAGAAAGAAATATAGTTCATTTGCGCCAAGCATGACGCATGCCAAAAAAAAAAAAAAAAAGACAAAATTTGAAAAGATGTAGAAATTGGGAAGATATGCGTTACATTTGCGCAAAGCGGCCATTGCTCAGCATAATGCCGGGACTCATGTGCGAGACAGAGCCACGGCGCTGGTTTTCAGCGACAGCCGGCGTTGACACAATGACATCGATCGGAGCAGTATAAAAAGTAATTTAAACAAACAAAAAAATAATATGGATGGAAACTCAATGTATAAACCGTTTATTAACGAATATGGCAGCTGACTGTTGCGCAGACGATGTAACGTGGACGACAAATAGTGGCGCGCACAACCCTTTAAAAGTTTGGTTATTTGCGCACAAAAAACTAAATTCCATGCGCACGCCCATAGACTATAATAAACAAGACGCACACAATTGCTACAGATCAACGAGAATGTGTTGACAATTTTATGCAATGAAATTCTTGACCTGCGCCATCCATGTAATATGTTAAGTGACCTGTCAATCAATCAAATCAAAGAGGAATGACAGTTCACTCCGACTAAGTATTAACGGTGAGATGTTTACAGAATCGACGCTTTACGTCCATCATTGGGTATGTAAAAGATAATTATTACGTATTTTTCAGTTTGTTTTTCCTTAGCAGGGTTTAGATTAAGCGTTTGTTTCCATTTTAGTAGGTATATAATCAGATACGCTCGTCCCTAATTTTCCGCATTTAAATCCTCCCTTTATTTCCTCCTCAACACTGCCACAGTTCCCTTATCAAATTTTCAAACGGAGGGCCGTGTAAGTTTTAAATTAATGTTTTAGCTATTCATCCATCACTCGTCGTGCGGTATCAGTTTGTCGTGACGCGAGACGGCTCACTGCGAAGACTGATCGTTGGCAATAATAAATCTGTTACATCACCTTGTATGTTTGCTAATAACGTTAGAACTTGTAACTTACCTACGCATATTAAAAGGTTGGAAATTCATTAATCATTTAATATTAAATCTGAAAGTGTATTCGACGTGTTTATAATGGGAAGTGATATTATGAAGGTATCTATCGTCGTGTTATCAGCTCCTTACATCTGCGAGAGAAAATCTACTCCCTGATACCATAAAAACTGTCACAAAATCTCCTGCATTTGGTCATGAACATCCATATACGATGTGGAGACATCGGATACGACAATAAATGAAAACACTTGCACTGGTTCATAGGGATATTTTGAAACTATTATAAATCTTGTCACCGAAATTAAAAATAAACTTTACAATTCTTCAAAATTAGAGTGAACAGGCTACTTCGGGGTAGACTCGCTCCATCGTCGACTTTGTTATCTGACATCTATGACCTAGACTAGTTAGAGTCAAGAGCAAACTCATCTCAAATAAAATAAAAAAACGTAAAACGTCAAGAAAAAACTCAAACTAGTCAAGAATAAGGTACTTTCCCTCCATGTGGCAAAGTCTTAGGACGCCCTGTTTATGTCATAAAAAGTATACTAGACATTAAAACAGCGTAAATAACGAAACAAATGTTGTTTAAATGTCTAACTACAAGGGATTAATAATAATAAGTGTGTCACGCAATTGGTCTGCTCGTCTAAAATCGCTAACAGGCAGAAAATACCAGCAAGCTAGCATAGTGATCAATGTTCTTTATTTCTTTGTTCAGTGGAAAAATAGAATATAATAGAAAGTTTTTATTTCAGACCGGAGTGCGTTGGGTTAACAACAATTTTACTTAAGTTCTAGTGTTAGTAGGTTACAGACACAAATGAAAATATACAATCACAATCACAATTCAGCATGGAGCCGCACCCACCTCCGCAACATCGGGAAAGCCCACCGATCCGCGAATACACTGAGAATACTGTCGGTGCTGCCGCGAACACGAGTCATCAGGGATGCACATCTTTTTCTTATAATGGCGGCAAAACTATCCATATTATTATCTGAATAGAATATTTATTTTGCGTAAAATATGGTACATAATGCTCTTAAGTTCAAATCGTTCCACATATTTTGCTTACTCATGTTCAGCATGCAAAAAATCTGCAAACATCACCGACGCACTACTCCGCCACGGCAGCCGCAGCAGCAAGCTTAGTGCACTATTGTATTGAACGCGTAGGTCGCTGTATGTCCGCTGAGTAAAGTTGACCACAGGCTACACGGATAGAAGGACTGACCGGCTTTGAAAATTGTTAAATAACACAGGCCGATATGATTAAAACTAATATAACACTATGCAGCCCTCTTCCTACCGTCTTGCACTAGCGATTAAGAAGGAAAGTGATACTATCACGGAAAGACTTGGTATCGGTAGAAGTCATGCATACCAATGGTATTGCTTATAACATTCAACAGTGCAAATGGGAACACCTCTCTCATCGTAACACCGTCCTAGGGAATAGAAAACAGGATATGCAAAATATTTAACAGAAAATATTAAAGGTGTGAAACAGTTGGAACAATTTTATGGATCAGGTAGAGTAAAGCAATGAGCTCGTGGCTAAAGAATATCAGCCGCACGGGTCGATCAAGGTTAAGCAACGCTTGCCAAGGTTGCTCTGTGGATGGGTGACCATCTTAACGTATCGGGTTTCCTCCGTGCCTCGGAAAGCACGTTAAGCCGTTGGTCCCGGCTGTCACTTGTAGATATTTGGCAGTCGTTACGGATTGTCAGAAGCCAGTAAATCTGACTCCAGTCTGGCCAAGAACTACCTTGTTACCCAGTTAATGGGTTGTAGAGGTCTGGTAGGCAGCCGCTCCACGTAAAATACTGGTATTCAGCTGAATCCGGTTTGACTGGAAGTCAACCCCAATATAATTGGGAAAAGGCTAGGCAGATGATGATGAGGTGGAGTAAAGCAATGACGGAGTAGCGTCCGCACCGAAATTATATCATACGTATAATATTCGACACACATATATTATTGTTGCCTTTAAGGGTAGAGAATTGCCTCTTAAAATATTGCGCCTATACTATACACAAGATCTTTCCTTACTTACCTTAACCTTGGTAAACCTCATCGTTATCTCCACAACTTTACCAAAAATAGCCCAGACAGTTTAATCAGCCACTTGTACAATATTGCCCCAGTAATGAGACTTTAGGTAATCTGGTAAATTGCCACACTGTTCCCGACGCAGGAAAGACAATAACAGTTACTATTATGGGCCGTTGACACACTGAGACGCGATTAAGACTCTCTTTATACGTTTTAAAGCGTCGATATCAAGTATCAAGTGAGAGAGGAAGTATTTTATTTTCTGTTATCATAGTATTATCAAGAACAGCGACATAAGGAAAGCTTTCGTATCAAGACGATAACGTATAAGATATTTACGAATTCATCAAATAACATGCGGTTTCTTTTCATCTCACGAAATATGGAAAAGTACAGAGAAGAACTTTCCCCCAACAATAAGAGACAAGATTATACCCGCGGCTTCCCCCGCGTAAATGGCGGAAATTATCCAAAAAAAAAGTAATAAAATATCCTAAAAAAAATATCCTATGTGTTATTTCAGAATATAATCTACCTTTGTGCCAAATTTCATCACGATCCGTCTCACAAACTTTCGCATTTATAATATTAGTAGGATAATATGATGAATAAAAATAATTTGAATTGTTAAGGAGCTTGCGTGTTGGTCATAGCTGTATACCAACCTTCCTAAGTATTTGAAAATTTCACCTGTCAGTACGATATTGAAGGTACTTTCCACCACTTGGCTCAATCAGTAATAACTTTATAGGTTTCCGTAGTCAACAAGGAACCCTTATAGTTTCGCCATGTCCGTCTGTCCGTCTGTCTGTCTGCGGTTTAGCTCAGGGACGCTTAACACTAGAATGTTGAAATTTGGTATGGGTATACATATTAATCACACCGACAAATTGGTTTTTACCCTGCACGTTAAGTGGCGATGATTTTTAGGACCTCTACATCGATAGATATTGCTAAATAAATGAACTCACCAGTACTCAGTAAAAAAAATTAAAATGGCCGTCATTTTAAAACACTAGGCGCAAAATGCCTTAATATGGTGGATTGGTCGATAAAATTGACCAGACATATCGTATAGCAACAATAAAATTTATTAGAAGGACACACAATATTATGCTAAGATGGTATATCTCAGTCTTTTATAGTTTAATCCACTTAACTGTTAATTACTCTTCACTTGGCACTACAAAGTAACAATTTAATTCATTTAACAGTGTACGGCTGTGTTAACTTCCAAACAACAGCCATTCTGTATTAATAAGCCCGTAATAGTATGATAGGGAATTAGATATACACAAGTCAACGTGTATCAGAAACATTTCAGACAGCAATTTGCTGAAGGAAATAAAAGAAACGGCCAAAAAATATAATTTGTAATGTGTGTAATAAAAAAAGGTGGAGGAGCCCATAGGTACTTTGCCCAGCAATGAGACGAACTACTTTGTTGATAAAAAAAAAACATAACATGAGGCATTTTAGCCAGACAGATAACATAACAAGGGAACAAAACCATTCCAGAACAAATAACAATTTATGTATCTCAAAAAACATCAAGAATTACAAGTCAGCTTAGACCAATTATCGTGCCTACACAAAAATACTTCGTCTTCAAGTTATCCAGTACACATTCCCTATGCCTTCGTTAATTAACTTTCAGGGTCGACAGTACATCACCCAGGGGAGTTATCAAGGATAGTCTTCACTTGATTTTCACCCAAATATAATTACAGTTACTATCTTTCCCTACATTATGGCAGTCGTTAGGGTAAATTAGTTTAAGGAACATCAACAACCTCGGGCAGGAGTGAATGTATGAATATATTAATTTCTACTGAAATTATGCACGAGAAAGGCTTTGATCTATATTAGAATTTAGTCGAAAGTAAGATATCCCAGAGGAACTAGTTCATCACATCTAGATGTCATTAGTAAGAATTAATTATAAATATACGACGTAATACTGTTAATATTTAATTTAGTTGCTTTATTTAATTAATTTTTCGTTTCTTTACATTCTACGACTTTTTGACGTTTATTTTTGCGTTCGACAACCATCATCTTCCTGCTTTTATTTCAGTTCATTTGGGATCGGCGCAGCATTTTATCTGTATGTATCTCCTTTTTTTTGCAGTCACCTCTTTTATTTTTTTTCTTTCTAATTTATAAGAGTTCATCTGTGATAGTTTGTTTGACTTGCTCTTATATCACGATTGATAGCAAGGTCTCTTATTTTGTATCCGAATCGACCACAATACAAAACATTACCCAAGCTAAGTCATTTTAAGTATCCGTTGTTTAAAACCATAAAATACATACTCAAGAACGCCCAGCAACAGCCACATTATCACCATAAAGTGTAGTACTGTCAAGAGCCCAAAATTACAAAATGCTCACTAAGATGGTCATTAGAATACGGCATCGTACAATCAAGGGAACTGCCTCGTTTTGTGCGTAAAAGTACCATTTTCTTACGTGGTAATGTTGTGTAAACATATAAAAGAGACAAGTGACATATAAAGGAGATAAGTGACTGTGGGGACTAATGTTGCCTGAGCTATGGAAGCGGGAACAGAGCATTAATTTACCGTAAAAGTATCGTGAAAAGGTGGGCTACACAGGTTACCAAAACTACAGAATTTTAAGAAAATATATTAATGAAATATTTCGCCGCGACAAACGATGTCAGGCAGTTGTTGTAAGGTTTGTCAAATTTCAGAGTAGTCGGTTCGACACTTTGCTCCCAGAACGAATGCTCGATGGAGTTAAAAGGTTCTGAAGTGGCGACTGAGTAGTTATCAGAAATCGCAGTGTTAGAAGGCTTCTTAACAAAGTGGACCGCTGACCAGGTGAAGCGCAGGAATTCGCTGAATGTGAGAGGCACAGGATCAGTCGATGTGCCGTTTAGAATGTCGATAAGATATGTAATGACATTTTCTAAGCGACATGAACGTTTTTCGGTGATGATAATGACTATATCGGTACGTGATATCATATTGAGTGACAGTGTAACTGGTTGAACCAAGCAGTACAATCTTTAGCAATTAAGAATAGAAAAAGCAACAAGAGGTAATGTTGGTAAAGCATTTTTTTCCAATTACTCCTCAGTTAACAATCAATCAATTAGCAATTGTTGCCAAGCAACTAAAAATTGCTCGCATATGGTAAACTTAATGTTGACTGAACCACGGAAGCGAGAACAAAGCGTTTATTTACTGTAAAAATATCGTGTAAGGCTGTGTATATACGAGCTGTTGTCTCTCTGCGTTTGCTGCACGCACTTCCGTTGTCACATAAAACGTGTGCGCTACGCCTGTTGTTAATGTTATTGCTTTGTCCTCTATATGAACTGTTTCTTGTGTTTTGAAGTTATCATTTTTACTGTAAATTATATAATAAATGTACAAGACATAGTATTTTTCACTCAGTTTCTGTTCCTCTTCAAGACTATCTTTTCATTACTTACTTCCACTTATTTCCCTGGTAAAAAGCAAGTCTACAAAATTTTGATCAGGAATAATAAAAGGATTCAGAAATAGGAGAATGTTACCCCATTGTAAGTTAGTTTGAGATAGATTGGTTTCTTGAGAATCCAAGCAAACTGACAAAAGTTTCCGCATACTTCACTTAAAGATATTATTACATTCAATTTCTCGCTACAGAGAATACGAGCTGATTGTTCAAGCTTAAGGAATAGATTTTTAGGAAAACCATGAATTGAATTGTTTTTACTTGTAGATACAATCACATAAGCCCATTGTGTTTTAGTAACCTATGCACCTACAATGTTCTAAATGTGTTTCCCAATATTTAATTTTCAACTGTAGTATAGGGTGAGTAATTCATTGGCTATACGCACCAAAAGTTTTGGGAATACTTTTATTATGCGTATAGGTAAGCAGTGAAACTCCCTGCCAGAGTCTATGTTTTCTGATAGCTATAACAAGAAAGTCGTTGATTCAAGAGTGAATAGGTTACTTCCAGGCAAGCGTGTTCCATCGTCGACTATGTCCACAATCTCACCTGATGGAAAGCGAAGGCTTATTTATTTATTTAAACTTTATGTACAATAGTGGTACATGGGCGGACTTAATGCATTAAGGCATTCTCTACCAGTCTTTGCTGGGGAGTTTGTTGCGCCACTTCTTCTTCCCAGCTAAAACACTAGGAAGTGGTGACGGGCGGGCGTTTTAGGGGACTGTCTTTATGTAGAACTTTGACATTCAAAAAGTGCTGGCACTCAGCCTAATTTGAATAAATGACTTTTGACTTTGACTTTTTGAGTCAACCTTTGGGTTAAAAAGACTACACTGTGATAGATGTACAACAAATAAAAATAAAATAGAATTTTGTTACGGAAAGAATATATAATAATATAATACCAATACAATACATATATATGCTAAAATAATAAACTATAAATAAGATATATCTTACTGATTAAGAGAATTCATAATAATCATGAAGAAGAACAACTAAGAATGACAGGCTTTTAAGTAGTGTTTTCGGATTTTATGCTTAAAGGAAAATTATGACTGCGCCTTATGGATGTCAAGAGGTAGCATATTCTAGAGTTTAATGGTAGAAATAGCGTAGGAATTAGACAAAAACCCGGTGCGGTGAGAAGGGATATGAAGAAATAAGTTTTTAGATGCTCGAAGGTTGAGACTGTGAGAATTGCCCAACACTTTAAAATATTGTTTTAAATAGTCAGGAGCATAAGGATCGTTCATAATAGTTAAGAGCATGCAGAGAGATCTGAGGGATCTCCTTTGACGGATAGGCAACCATTTAAGCTCCAATAAATTAGAAGTCATTCTATATACACCCGTGCTGCAATGGTTACTAGACATAATATTCACACTTCAGGGTTTCCAAAAACTTTGTCAATAAAACAAACACAAGATATCCTTTCAATAGCTCACTGTATGACACATTGTCACAAATAGATCTTTCTTTAAGTACAGAAGCGTCTTGTGCAGTACCACAGAGCTCCGAATCGATTTGGCGGCTACTACTAGAGACAACAGTGTCAACACTTGTCATACAATTTAACGCCATATTTAATACAACTGTCAATAAGATGTTCGTCAAAACATGACATTAGTGTACATTTTTTGCAAGAATTGCTATTTTTCACAGCATATTTATGAAAAATCATATTATAATTAGATTGATAGTGAGTGAGTATAACTGTCGTCTGTAGGTTTAATTAAAATAGGCCCCAGGCGTGCGTGAATGTAATCGTGATAAGTAACTCTGAAGTCTCTTATCGCCGCCCGCGTGACTATTCTGTGCTCTGTGAACTGTCCCAAGATGCAGTCGTTTGTACTCGCTTCACCATCCAATTTCAGATCGTGTAGAATACCAGGCATTGCTCAAGTACTGGAACAATTTTGATATTACGTTTCAATAGAAAAATGGATGGGAATTTAAGACGGTCTGAGTCAAGGAAATTCAATTTGATGGATCGTTCTTCCAGGGCGTTAAATAGAATATATCGAGTGTTAGTAGGTAGTTTTATTCTAGTTGAAATTTCTTTTTAACTGTATTAGTCTAGTCTAGCCAATAACTATAATATTAAATGGATGTTTAACTCACTTTTGTATAGGGATTTTTACAATGCTTGTACGTTTTAGTAGGTAGAAATACCATGAAGAGAAGTCATGGGAGACAGACGCTGTGATCGGATAAATGGCAGCATGATTGATCATCGTCACAGTCATTGTACGTCAATGATTTTAGCAGATTTTCTCTTAAATATTTCAGCATAAAAACATTTTCTGACCAATATTTTTAATTCATGTACGAAAAGTTTGTGTGTGATATGCAGCATCATCATCATCATCTGCCAAGCCTTTTCCCAACTATATTAGGGTCGACTTCCAGTCAAACCGTTTTCAGCTGATTACCAGTATTTTACGTGGAGCGGTTGCCTACCAGACCTCCACAACCCATTAACTGGGTGACACGGTACTTTTTGGCAAGACAAGAGTCAGATTTTCTGGCTTCTGACAATTCGTAACGGCTGCCAAAGGTCTACGAATGACAGCCGGGACCAACGGTTTAAGGAGCTTTCCGAGGCACGGAGAACTCTCGGTATGTTGAGATGGTCTCTCATCCATAGACCGAACTTGGCAAGCGTTGCTTAACCTTGAAGATCGACCCGTGCAGCTGTTATCATTTAGCCACGAGCTCCTATGCAGCATTACATAAGCATATAAAATTTAAAGAATTTTGAGTATATTAAGTAAGGCTATTGTGCTCAGATATTTTAAGAATGTCTTCGAAATCTAGTCTTTTAATCCTTTGCAATTCTGAGTAAGCTTTATAAATAATACGACACATAAAATGAAACGATGTAAATCTATTCATTGGATGTAATGAGTTCTTCAAACTATAAAAAGTGCTTGCAGAAACAGAGGTCAAATACCCGATTTTTTTTTTACTAACAAAATTAAGACCGATATATTACAACGGGGGACGAAATGCCTAACGGGGTTTTTCCATTTGCAACACTTTTTGCCTGACCTACAAATCGAACCCAGGACCCCACGCTCGGCCGTCGCACTTGCCACCATGGCACTAAGAGTGTTACCACACCAATCGATCGATCGATGGTAGAATGAATTAGTCGACGTCGATCGATAGTTTCTACTTCTTTCTTCGATCAGCCAAAGCACACCAATCGATCATCGTCGATTTAGGCATTGATAGACGGTCGATCAATTGTTTATCGCCCCGTATCCGTCGATCAGCTAAAGCTGCCATACCAATCGATCGACTGGTGTAGTAACACCCTAAAGGGTCAATTACGTGATTGATTAAAAAATCCAAATGTACTCGTTGAAAAATATGATGATTTTGATGGAAAACTATTATAATATGTAATGTGGTCGAAGTAAAAACAAGCAAACCTTGGAAGCAGTCCTTGTTTTGATTCCCTTGATAATAAACGTCTGATAACAATGTGCTAACTAGGTTCAGCTCAGTTCACTCACTTTGTATCTTTGATTAAAACTAAAGTAATAGTACAAATATTCTGAACAATCTTGAACTCTTTTATGAGCGGCATCAAAAGCTTTTCTCACGTCGTTTCCGTACCGTCTGTGGCATTTTTACAGTTTTCTTTAATACTGTAAACCTTTCAACTTAAGCTGTTGATACTTGCGATTTGCAGCAATAAGTTTAACTGAGTCGTTTAGAGTCCCGCTTTTAGAGCAAAAAAAATAAAATCCAATAGTTACTTGTAACACAACCCGACCTTAACTTACTTTTGTTATAGCGTTCTTCTTGAAGTAACAAAGGGTGAAAGTATATCTTGATAAAACTTTATAATGAACCCTGTAATGTGTGCAAAGCCCTGGAAAGGCGATAAGGTCTTACAGCCTACCTTGGGCGTTATCTAACCCTGTACGACCTAAATGTGTACGCGTGTAAGTGAATCCCTACAAGTATCTGTAACTAAGTGTTGCTAAGAGTCAAAGATACGGTTTACGTGCCTGTTTAAGTTATATGAGTTTTGTAAAATAAGTCGGATGTTATTTAATAAATCTTAAGCTTCCTATACCTACAAAAGTAATAATAATGATTTTTTTTAAGGATTGGAAATAATCAAATGACTTCTTCTGGGTGGAGCGGAAGGGCGTGGCAGACTCTTACTGACTAAAACCCATCCGTTTTTTTTTTTTTTGTGAGTGGCTTCTCGCAGTTCAACCTATAAGGTTGTCGACTGCTTAACCGGGCTTACCTGTGGTGGCCTTAATATAATATTAAAGCCTCCAGCCAGGGCTTATAAAAAAAACTTACAAACTAAGCGACTACACGCTAAGGGCACCCCCTGTGGGGTACGGACCTCGGCTTAGGGCGTCGCTGGGGAGAGGACAGCTAGGGACGGGCTGGATCGAACTGGAAACCCATCCGTGTTCCTTCTAAAGCCCTTTGCGTTCCAGGGTCGCGGTAACTCTTTCGAACAAATTCCGCAACCCAGGAATTCCGCAACCCTGGAATAGTAATGATAGTAAATTCTTTATTGAGAGTAACAATGACACTCCTATAGTGTTAGTAACAATAAAAAACGTACAACTATGTTAGTGATACAATTACAACAACAAATAAATAAACACGCAAAACAAAATAATCATTGCTTCAGCATTCCAGCTGAGAACAATAAACCCACGTTTGAAATACTGAGATTGGTAAATCTTTTATTTATTTTCTATGTTTTTTAAAAGGTCAAAACATATTAGATACTTTTTATCAATGACAAGATTTTAAATTCTCTACAGACTTAAAATAATTCAATTCAAAGTTTGAAGAACAAATTTCAATTTTAGTAAAGTCCTATAGATATGGTAATTCAAAAGTGCGATCACCGTTTGTAGAACTAGAGTAAAACGGATTATTGCAATCTTTACTTAGCATTTTTTAAAGTAAAACATACGATATGTTTTCTTCAAAAGATATGATCCTATCTAAGGATTGCGCTGAGTAATCTGAAAAAGTTTGAATAAATGGAGCTTCTAAAATTCTAAATTAATCGTTAACGAGGAGCTCGTGGCTAAATAATAAGATCCGCACGGGTCGATCTTCAAGGTTAAACAACGCTTGCCGAGGTTGGTCTGTGGATGGGTGTCCATTTTAAAATACCGAGACTCCTCCGTGCCTCGGAAAGTACGTTAGCCCGCGATTTGTAGATCGTTGGCAGTCGTTACGTATAGTCAGATTAGTCAGAAGCCAGATAATCTAAGACACCAATCTTGCCAAGGAGTACCGTGTTACCCAGTTAATGGGTTGTGGAGGTCTGGTAGGCTGGTCTACGTAAAATACTGGTATTCAGCTGAATCCGGTTTGACTGGAAGCCGACCCCAATATAGTTGGAAAAGGCTAGGCTATAGTAGGCGCCAGATAAATGTGGAATAAAGTACATTGACCTTTCCCTAATAACTGTTCATAGGTACCTGAACAATTAAATATGAATCGTTTTTCATTATTAGACAATGTTAAGGATCACGAGAGATTATGATTCGGGACAGCTTTGTGTCATTAATTCCGTTTTTCAAATTAAAAATGTCAATAATTGTAGGTGGGTCAATGACCGTTATTCCACGATTATCTGGCGCCTACTATAGATGATGAAGAGGTCGATAATCTCAAAATGGATATTGCTTATGTTGATATATTTTTGTCATCTAATGATCATAACTGTAACGTTGCCATAGGTAAGGGGTCAAAATATTAGTAGATAACTGTTCTCGTTGGTCTCTTAGCTACAAGCGCGACTGCCAAGTGCGGGGGTTTGATTCTCAGGTATGACAAAAAGCGTCTGAAATCCCCCAGCTTGTTTAGGATTGTCCATCGAACTATGAGGGTAAAGATGAATAGGGTGTACTTGCCCTTATCATAATATCTCCTGCGTGCTTGGCTCTGTTGAGATGGACCACTATGACAGAACCTCGGTCGAGAGGATTAGTATGACTAAAATTAAAGTCTAGTCCGAAACCTTCACTCCGTTGTAACCACAAGTGGAAGATAGTCAGATATTACTGTAAAAATGAGAACATAATGCCTTAATCAAAAATAAATAAAATCAAATTCAAATTCTTTATTGCGAACTAAGTGTACAGAATTTGGGAACAATGGGTGGGTTCTTAGAACTTAGTTCCCTTAAGACATTGCAATTTAATTGGTTATACAAAAAAAAAGGCAGGATCTACATCACCATGTAGATCCTGCCTTTTTTGCGTATTTATAGCGTAAGTACGTAAATAAAATAAGTGAGTAAGTATGTTAAGCGAAAGAATTACAGCAATTTTCACAATGTCGAACATTTCTAACGATCCAGAATCCAATGAATCAAATCAAACAACGATTCAAGTTCATCGACACGCGTCACTGGCAATTTCAGATTGATTCCCCATCCCAGTTTCCGTGTCAAAATATCGTTGAATTCCGTTCCCTTATAACTTTGATTAATACTTCGTAATGAAGACTAAAAGCTCACAAAATTAACATTTAAGGGGAGGATAGGAGGCGATTTACCTGATTTGCTAATGACTTCATTTAAGGTAATGTAGGTCAATTGCCATCCACTTACCTTGATACTCATGATCGCGGTTACCGGAGTTATTAAGAGCTGCTAAATTCTGTGTTACGTTACGTTACTTCGCCTTAATATAACTGATGTTAGTTTTCGGCGCCGGTATAATATTAACGGAGCAGGCAAGAGTAGGAACAATATCAGTGAACAAACTCTTGAGACTAGTGTTCATTAGTGCTTAAATGGTAGACAGACGTGTAAATGGCCCTTAAGCAGGTACTAACCCATTGTGTTTCGTCTGATTCCCACTGAAGTAGACAATGAAGATAGAAGTATTTTATACTAGAATAATATCTTCGTCTGTAGATTTACTAACCTAGTTTATTAAGATAATATCTAATGTTGGGGCACCTTAATTAAGCTTTCGTTTACTTGACTCAGGGTTGTGTGAAGAAATAATTCATTCAGATGAACTTGTTGTATTTATATTCTGTTAGTTTTTGCTAATGAGCGTTGTGTGATGGTGAAAAAACACGGCATGACCAACGCATGATGCTTTTTTTGTAAATCTATTAGACATTATTTTTTGTCAACGTATGTGTTGAATACAAACCAGGCAAGTGCTTGTCGGGCCACGCGCAGTGTAGGGATCCGTAGTTGTACGTCACGATTGCCGACTTAGAATATTGATTTTTGTTTGATTCTATGAATATATTTTAGTGACGGTGTAACGGCTAAAAACTTCTAAAAACGGGCCCACATAGGATGATGGTAACTAAAGAGGAATTTGTACGAAATTTTACTTCTCCAAGTGTGTTCTCCAGTATTTTATAGGTTGGTCGACTATTACTCGTTAACTTGTAAAGCCTACTAAGTTGTGATAGTATACCTATATGCTTCTACCATGATTTTTTTCACGTCTCCACAAACAACCGTTTAGCTTGCAGAGAGCCCTTTGACTCTAATAAAAATGAGCACTTCATAGCTTAATCTTTTGCAAATCCATGGATCGAAAAATGGATTTCGCACACCTTCAATGTTCTTAAAACCATAACATGAAAAAATAAATAAATTAAAAACACACTTTAGGTATGGTCGACGATGAAGCACTCTAGCCTAGAAGTAACCTATTCACTGTAGACTTAAAGTCTCTCAAGTTGTAGCCATCAGAAAACAGAGCCCTAAAAATATACTTTTTAAAGATTTGATTTTACCACTCAGTCGGCGTTATTAATATGTATTATTAGGTTAAGAATGGGTTTCTGTACAGCTGTCATCTGAGACGCTTATAAAAGCGGTTGTCAACCAAGCCGCACCCCTTTTTCCCGGTCAGCGCTCGCGCAGAGAGGTCGTTGGATTTCGTCTCGGATCACAGCTAAGTCTTTGTTTGGTGGTCATTTTCTTTTTAAGTGCAAATATTGCCTTTGTTTATTGTGTTTTGTTGAATTTGATTGTTTCCTATTAAATATTGCGTGATATTTGTGTTAATTATTTAGTTCGTTATTTAAATATAAGTTAGGCCGACTTGACAGTTGTTTTTTTAATTTCAATACCACTCCTGGTCCCTAAGAGTACATTCATTCCAAATTCCAACTTTCCAGTGCCAAGCATCTCTGAGCTAAACCGCGGATAGACAGACAGATGGACATAGCGAAACTATAATTCCTTGTTATCTACGGAACCCAAAAAAAAAAAAATTTAGTTATTTTGTCTATTTAGGTCAAACATTATAAATTAGGTATTAAAGTGACTATAAGAAACCAAATCGCTATTTGGCATCAAACATTTTAGAGCAGAAAAAAATAAAACACACTGAATCAGGGTAAGCCTACAGGTTGTTCGTATCATTCTATTCTTATCCCTACAAAACTAGGCGAAAAAAAAAACTTATGTTGCCAAGTGTTTCCATCTCTTACACAAAACCCGGTCGTTAGTGTCCCCCTGAGCCCTTATCCCATAACTTTTGAGGCGACAAAATTATGTAAGACCGAAAACGCGAGGAAAAAAGTCAGTGAGCAAATTTCGTAAACTTAAAATCGATTCCTCTTTGTTTTTCTAATATAAAAGTTTGGAAATTAAAGTTTATTGAATTAGGAATGGCTTTGGGGACTTCGGATTGACTTCGAGTCTCATTTGTGCGGTTGACACGCGATCGAAAATGGATTTAATTTTTGTATCTACAAGTGACTTTGAAAATGGAATCGTTGTGGTTGTACAAACCGAATACACATCAAGGAGTTCCTGACGTGTGTTCAGTTTGTACTTGCATACGTTATTTTCTGTCTAGCATTTGTTTTTGTGCTGGGTGTCTTACTACTATAATAAACTTTCACAAAGTTTGGATGGATGTTTGTCAGTCAATCACGCGAGAACAGCTGTACGGATCTGGATGAAATTTTGGCACAGAGATAGGTTATAGTCTGGAATAGCACATAGGGTGTGCGAATAGCGAGCACTATACTGAGTGTTTTTGCAGATAAGTGGAAGTCCCCCATACTGCAAAGATGGGTGCGGCTTGATGTCGTAGTATAGTAGTAGTGCTGTCAATACTGACATTATTTTTTAAGTATATTGTTACTAACAAAATATGGACCTAGTCTGAATTAAATGTTTATTATTAATATTATACCGAGAGTATATTTTTATCCTTGGGATAATTTCCGACATTCACGCAGGTGAAAGTTCTGGCAGAAGCTACTGAGAATACATTTTTCTTACTTCTATACTAACAATTTTACATAACACTAAATACCGCTACAATAGCCATTATAACTACTATAGATACTAATGACATGACTACAACATCTCGCGCGCAGTGTAATTCGTTTAGCATACACATATGTAGACTATGCTTAAGTGTCTCTGTAGTTAGTTACGTACCTTAGCAGGAACACAATTTGTTACTGTTCTAAGCTGTACACTGTCGTATTTACCTAGCATTAACTTGACAACATTAATATCGGACTTCCCGACGTCCTCTTGTATGTAGACTATCGCGTGTTTATTTGCAGTTGCTATTCAACGGCTTCGTTTGTGCAAAATCAGAAATGATCACCTATAACTAAATTCAGAAAATGAAATAGATTTAACACTACCCAAATTCGTATATTGACAGCATAGCAACGCTTTGCGGTGTTCCAATTCTAAAATACAGTAACCTAACGAAGGATTACTACCCACGCAACTTAAATAAACCTAACTTCAAAGATGGGATTATGAGGTTAGACGCTTTTAGACTTATATCCGTACCTACGAACTTCAATATAACTTCAGTACTTAGCGCGACTGTTAGGTACATAACAGGAACGCAATCCCACTAAGAATGATAGCAATCTAATTGTAGCAACACATAGCGAAACCCTATTGTGCGAGCGTCGCAAATACTTAACCCTAAAAAGAAAGCGACGGCCATTCTTTTGTTCAAAGAAAACCTAGCAACTTCAGGATGCAATTTGGCGTAGTGCAATTGCACTTAACGAGTCGACACAGAATGAGATTATACTCGGCACCAGCAAATGGCGACAATTGGAAGATTCATTTACGCCTCCAAATGGGTTCGCAAGCTCTATTCGGGTTATTCACAATAGGAATAAAGATTGTGAATTATATTCTCGGATTATGAAAACTTTGCCAACATTCTGTCTGGAATGCAAAATGAGAAGATTGGACTGGACTTGATTCTGTGTTATGTAGTGTTTAAATGTTGCTTCGTGTCATTTTATTAAGACTGTATTGAAATCAGAACAACTGAGAATGAACTGGTACTCAGCTCATAGATCGGAAAGGCTAGTTAGAGTGACTTTATATTGATATCTTAAAGATTTTTTGACTGAAAAGTACAATTCTAGGAAGAAAAAACTATCATTCTTATTAAGAGCATATTTTAGTCACATTTTTGGATCCTAATTCAGAAAGTCAGCAAGGTTTTAACAAAACGTGATTGATAATGCCAAAGGTAGCCCAGAAAGTACAATTTAAAACTCAGCTCCGTTAGCCCTTGAAAAATTGAGCTCCCTTTCAGGAGAATATTAGTCACGTAAAATACATAATTCCTTAGAAAATAACGCTACCGGTCTCTATTATCCGTTCGCTCGTTAAGGAAGCAGTGTACAAAAGCGTTTGAGACGGGCCTATGTGAATTATTCAAATATATTCATATGTCGGATGGAAAGCCATGAGACGTGTAAAGGTGTGCATATATTTACTAGAGCACAATTTAACGGCGATTTTATGAGGTATAAAATAAATGCATAATATGGTGATGTTGAGTTATGTGGGCAAGATGTGGCGTCGTTTAATGGGTCGGATTGTTTGGACAATTATATTAAATATCTCTTGATGTCGTGTTTTCGTTTCGTATTTATTGCGGTGATGTGGCCATTCGATCGTCGTTGTTGAAAATAAAACAGACAACATTTTAGTTTAATATTACTACCAACTTAATGAAACTCCAAGTCTATAATAATCAGTGCCTACTATAATCAAACAAAGCAGAGTCACAAAAACAAAAGTCTTTCCGCAATGAAAAGCATTAATCAAATGAAAAGTCAGTTGGAGACAAAAGTAATGCTAAAAATTTAGCAATATGAAGAGACAAAACAGCTAGTCTGCATCTTAGAGGCAGTAGACCCAGCCGTGCGTTGACAAAAGGACAATGGCCAAAAATCTCCGGAATATTTTTCTCCGCGTCATTTTCTCTCATAACAAGTATTCTTTTGAAGAGAATCGCTGGCACAATGAGCACTGGCGTAAAACGTCGCAACGAGACTTGATAATGTAAGTTGCCGCTTAGAGGGGCTTATTAAAATTGAATCACCCTCTCAAATGAGATCTTCACGTATCTCGAGAATTCGTTGACTTGCGCCGGTTTTGGTCGAGATTACCGACGGTTATCAAAAGATATGGTGAGCTTTGTTCGCTACCCAATGGATAGAGAATGCCGTGTTTTCATAATATGAGATTAAAGTGAAAATAGGTTTCTTACGGATTTGCCGACGACAGGAAAATGTGTAACACTTTTTGGAGAATGTATTTTTATTCGTGGGTAAGGTATTCTATGTTTGCCCTCATACCTACATATATACCGTTATATATTTTAATACAAGTTGTAGGCACAAAAAGTACCTAAGTTCAGACTATCCCGTGAGAATTGTTCATATTGTTTGAGACCAAGTTACAAGCAAAATAAACATTTTGCCGTGCAAAAAAATACAACAACATTTCAATTAAGTAAGAGTAATAACCATAAGAAGGAAAATTAAAACAGTAATCAGTTTTTATTGTGTGTTTCAGAATGAAAACATTTTTAATTGTTATTGCAAAAGTTTCTCTACATAACATTTTGATTAATAGTTAGTCTACTCGTAATTAATGTTATGTAGAATAGTTTCATAAAAAAAATGATGGCTATCATAAATATGAAAACAAATAAAAACTTATCAATCACGTTAAAAATTGCTGGGGCTGACAAATTCATGTATTTGTGTAATATTTCATGGGTCTGACAGCAGATAAAAGTTAAAACAAACTGTTGAAAATATTTAAATTTTTTGAATATTTATTTCGTGTTGGGTGGCCATTTTATTTATGAAATACGAATTATAGGATATGGATACAGCTGCGGATTTTTTTTTAAAGGGTTACAGGGGCCCTGGAACGCAAAGGGCTTTAGGAGGAACACGGACGTGTTTTAGTTAGTAAGAGTCTGACACGCCTTTCCGCTCCACCCAGAGCGGAAGAAGTCATTTGATGATTTCCCAACCCGAAAAAAAACGGCATGGATACAAATGCCACTCATAGGTGGTTGAAGTGATGAAAATTGGACTGTCTCCGTGACCCCGTCTGATAAAAATTATGAGAATAGCTGACCCCAAATAGTGGGATAAGGCTAGGCAAAGAGCAAAAATAATAATGCAAATGCCACGTATAGATTAACATAACAGTTGACACACAACCAAGCGACTATCACTTAGCCTGTTAACCTGTTATAACCTGATTTTTCAGTTCAACAATTTCTTAGTTTTTAACTCTTAAAATCTCCTTGATTAAAAAAAAAACTTTTTACAAAAAAATACAACCGACTTCCAAATAAAAAAACACTACAAAGTGTAAAATAACTTTCATTTCGGCAGTCAGTGCTTTTGGTTGTGTTTTCGATCTATTTTCAATAAAAAAAGGTTCCGACGAGTTGAGAACGTCCTCCAAGAAGGAGGACGTTCTCAACTCGTCGGAACCTTTTTTTCGAAGTCGGTTAAAATGACTAAGTCAGCGTGATGCTAGTTCAAAACAAGTTGCTTTTGAGAATACAGGCGTTAGCATCTTGTCCAACTTTCACGCTATTATTATAACAAGGTGTGAACAGAGATTGAATTGGGTTATCTTACAAACGAGGCAACACCGTTACTAACATGGAAATTCCAACCCAAAACGGCAGGGGAATATCCCAAGATAAGGCAAAAATCTTTTAAAAATATTGCTTCCTCTTTTGGGATATGACCCAATCTGCAGAATATTCTATCTTATCTCTATGTTCTTTGTTGCATGTAAGTACCCTATTTTGTTAGTTTTAAATCAATATGCCACTGTGCTACTTTAAAATCCGTTTTCTGTATATAGCTGTCGATGCTATACTAACAATATCCATTATCTAAAAATAGAAAATCTTCATTAAAATTCAGGCATCATAACCCATTCATCCAAAATAAAAAGGCTATCCAATTTTTTCAAATTAAGTTCATCTATGAATATCTATCGCTTGCAATATAATCTGCGCGTTTGCTGTGAACGAACTATGACAAGCACCGCTTTCAGAAGCGTCTTGATAACAAACCCTACCATTGGATGTGTAGTTTCATTAACCTAAAGAAGATAAGAAATTCAACGCTCCGTGGTTTGAAAACATGTTTCTGCGTAGACGTTATATTCAAGGGCACTTAGAAGTTTAGTCACGAAAAAGAAAGGTGGATGCGAATTGGAGTGTAAAAAATATTGGTCTGGTTGTACGCTGAATATTCAAGTCAGGATCAATAGACACTGAAGGGTTTGGATTAAAACGGATTTTTTTAACGAAACTCTTTCTTTGTGCCGATGATATTGGAAACTTTGGGTAAATTGAATAGAGAATATGGCCCGTATGTTATACACGTTTTCATCAACTTTTATTCATATGAATAAAAGTTGATGAAATCGTGTAATATATGTGATGTGTGTATGTGTGTGTAGTATGTGATGTAATTGTTTAATTTTAGTAAACAAACGTTTGTTATACATTCAATATTATAATGCACTCCCACTGCTCTTTGTAGCTTTTTAGTAACGCATTGCTATTGAAATGATATTCATATTAATTAATGTAGGATACAGTCGTTATTATTATTAACTAGTAGCCCGCCCCGGCTTCACCCGAATGTATTTTTAAAATAAAATTCATTCACGAGAATCTTTTGACAATAACGAACACAAGAAAAAAATAATTAGCGAAATCGTCCAGCCGTTCGCGCGTGATACCTCAAGGTATCACGCGTGAACGGCTGGACGACCAACCCCGAAATCACGACAAAAAATCGACTGCCACATACATTTATATGATAAATCGATAAAATATACTAAACAGCTGATTTTTTTTAAGAGGTATACCGTTTATTCTGTTACAGGTTGTATAGATAGATTGATTTGAAATAAAGTTATTTTATTGCATGAGTATTCTGTATTCTTCCTTTTATTCAGACGAGCAGAGATGAAACACGTAAAATAAACAAATTAACGCTTTTCCTTTACTTATGTCCGCATTCTGCAAGTGCAAGCGATTTAAGTCGACAACACTGAATGTTGTTTTACATATTTCTTGAAATTTATTCACCGAGAGGTTTCAGACTATGGCAGCGTAATTACAAATGGACAACTTTATACAATTTGGTCTCGACAGTGATTAAGGAAAGGAATTCTGTTTAATAAATTAAAATTTCCATTCACACACGATTTTACCTCAAAGAGCTAGTCAGAAACAACCAATCCTTTCACAGGGATTTTATAGGTAGGTATTTCTTTAGGGTAAATCCAGTTTTGTTAACGTTTAAAAGTCATGTTATTTTATCTCATTTAATTAATTTTCATTCTATCACTATGTAGACTGTCAACAACAACGAAACTTCGTAGACGTTTAGTTTTTATATTACAACTACCGTACTATGTACTTTAACATTATGAACCGTGATGGTATGTACCTACCCTTTAGGGTACGACTTAGGACGAGACTCATTAACCTCACACAAATACATTAATAGACTCTCTATTTACCTCGATTTCTCATTCAAACCTCCATACATCTCCTTCATTGCTTCCCGCCTTCAAATAACTACGCCTAATTATTGGGGCGGATGCCAGTCAAATTGGTTTATTTATGGGGATATACTAAGGAACCCTCTCACTGCATTTTCGAGTGACTGCCGAATGACAGGGCTTATCCACCTTCGGTTTAATTGCTTCCAATTCAAGTAGTTCGTAAATACGGCGAGGAGATATTTTTGCTGAAGTGCGATTTTCGAGGAAACGTGAATTTTGTGAAGAGCACTAATTGGATGGATAGTGTTTTTTAGAATTCTTAGTTAGGTTTGATTTGGACTTCTGAAACGGTCTACGAGAACATCACAGTAGCGTGAAAAACACTGGAAACTTTCTTGTCATATGAGTTGTTTAAATTGTGAATCTTATTTTTTTTTGTATGGGCGAATCAAATTGAGAATCTGTTAATTGTTGCTGTAAACAGTTATTCAGTAATTATGTCTCGTAATTTTCATGAATTAAAAGGTAAATAAAAAATAAGAGTGTTGTCTTCTATATAATTATTTTTGCAAGAATATTTCTCTTACTAAGCAAACGACAAAAATATTTTTCCATCACTCGTAGATTAGCACGGAAGTAAACATCGTCAATGTACCTTTTGTATTCGAGAATATTATTCATTGTCACACTGAATAAACTTTCTCTTGGACTTTGATGAATAACCTGAATGATGATGCATCATTAACTGTGAAAGGCAATTGTACAGACATGCGATACATCAAAAAGATGATATTCATTGCGAAAATAGAATAAAATATATCTTTTTTACTGCAATCACTTTTCACGCAACATTGAGTAGATTGAAAATGTAATGTTAGAACTTGAGTTTCGTTTTATTAATGGCTTACTTGGATATCAGATTGGTGTTATTAATTTGAATGTGAAAGAACGTATTAATCTAGACTTTGGTAACGAATTGAGATGTCAAGATTGTGTGAAAAATGCGTAATTTTGACTCTCACCAATCTGAATTCATCGCAATCAATTTTATTTTCGTTAAACGCAACAAAAATCTTTGCAGTTCAGTCCACTCCCCGACTTCTCAGGGAACGGTCTTAAAGATACATCCGTGTTCCTCCTAATGCCCTTTGCGTTCCAAGGCCGCGGTGAGTCTTTCGAACAAATTCCGCAGGCCAGAGTCCCGTGAGAGCCTAGCGGACACCGTCTACTATGCTAACATCTCTTTGCGGCGCGCATGGAACACAACGCGCCGTCGATCCGGGCCTGGTTCTGATCAGACGGCAAGCCACCCAACGCTCGCCATCCGCAGGCTCGCGCCTGCGGTAGCCGGGAATAGCCCTGCGTCTTCTGACACCCGGGCGCAGGGGGCAGGGCGATTCCCAGCTACTACTTCTTACGGCTTTTACTTCTGTTACGGCGGCTGGGGCGTGAGGTTTGCCTCTCTCTCTGACACGGCCCGCCTCCTCCTTCCCCAGTATTACTGCTTCGCAGAAGGAGGTAACTGCTTCCCATGCCTCCTCTCTCAAAGTCTTCAGCTTAGAGTGGCACTTTCGTGGTTCAAATATGACTGAAAGGGACGTCAGAAAAGATTACATTTAAATGGCATAGCTACTACAGTCAGCTCCTGTGATGGGCACGTAGTGTTATTAAAAATACACGTGTCAGGGATTTCTACAGTGGCAACTATTTTTGTCATATTGCTGTGTGTGTGACAGGAATAAATCACGTTGGAAACTTCCTGTGATTGGTTTGAATCATTCCCCGTACACGGTGATTCCCAGTACATTGATTTATTCAAGTTTCACGGTATCTACGAGCGTTTACGTTACGTGTTTCGATTATATGCGCATAGGGGCGAGTTTTTTTTTTAATTTATATTTTATATAAAAAACCGGCCAGGTTATGAGTTTTACCATTAACCGTGTTTTTTGTACCCCATCCAAAAAAAGTTGTTATTTTTCGTTTCCGTAAAATTAGGAGGCCTTGCTTCTTGTGGACATTACATGCCAACGGCGAGTGCCAAAGGTTTTGCGAGTATTGAAAAATGCGGCATTGCGAAGTATATGCGTGCAAGTTCAACTCGCACTTGACCAGTGTTTCCCGTGGGAAATCCCATTAGGCACACGCCTTGTGATAAAAAAACAGTACCTACATAAGAAAATAATAAATAAAAGCTTTAAACCAAAACTTTCTTTATTAAAACGGGCTTTAATAATGACGAAGTGTTTAACAAACGGTCAATGTACAACCATTCGGCAGGTTAATAAAAGCACACAATGTATTAATTAAAAAGAATGTTTACAAACTCCGTCAGCGTTGTTGAAGGGGTCATTATTTCGGTATTTTAATTAATTGACAACAATAACACACTGATGGAAGCCTGCACATGACCTGTTCATGAATCTTTAAAATGCACACGTTTATTAACAGTTTTACGTGTAGAGCGTGCAGAATATTTTGTACTCTACGTCAGTCAAAGGATTCCGTGGTATTTTGTTTTGTAGATATGGCGTTGGTTATTTTATTTTGTAAAAAAATATCCCAAGGGAACTTACTCCCGGGATAAAAACTATTCTATATCCTTTCCCGGGACTCAAACTATCTCTATACCAAATTTCATCTAAATCGGTTCAGCGGTTTAAGCGTGAAGATGTAACAGACAGACAGACCCACTTCGTATTTGTAATATTAGTATGGATGTATCGTGTATTAGTTTATGATACTAACATATAAACGGACCATAGTGTTTAAAAAAATATCTTCTAAAATATTTGAAAGTAAAACTTGCTACTGAGTGCGTGTGGTGGTGAGTTCAATTCTTGCATTTATCCTATTTACACTCTTAATTTATAAATTGTCAATTAGACTCCATCTGCTCCTATTTCTTCTTGGCACACAAAAATGAGTAGTAATCCAATTCAATTATAGACTATTTTTGCATTTAGGATTTATTTTTATTGACACTGACTTCATACTAATCTTCTCTACTTATCTCAATTTCCTATTTTTTCCTACAAGCATTAATAATCTTGAAATGATTATAGGTATCGAAGCCATAGCCGAAAGGTATCATATATATAGGTAAGGTATGTATCGAACCTACAATATTATGTTTCCTATTTTCTTATAAGAGAAAGGTTCCCTACGATGTCAATCCAAATTATGTACAGGAAAATTGGAACTGCGACCAGGAATAATATTAACCACAATAACGGACATAACTTCTGTTTGGGTAAACATGTGATCCAGAAAATGGGGTTTTTCTATGAAAAAATAACCCTTTTCTTCGATGATTATTTTATTTGGCAATGAATGCATCGATTTCTTTACAGTTTTCTTTATTTGATATCTGAGAGCAATTAGTAATCTGAAACGAAAGAGTAAACATTGAAAGCAAAAAAAAATATGATTCAGAAATAAATATCTACCATTCATAAATAATTATGGCAGTTTAATAACGCTTTTTCTGTTCCCTAGCCATATGGGGTCGGCTCTCTTCGTTATTCTTCGCTAGACGTGTCAATGTCGTGTAAATGTTGTAATTCAGGATTTTGATTCATTGTTTTCGAAAGGCTACCAGATTATCGCGTACTCAATGCTCAGTACTTGTCTGATCATTTATAACCATCAACGTGAGAGAGAGGGCGAGATGCGAATATAAAGGTTGTTTAAAAATTAGCAGAATTGGTCTGCTTATTTTTAAACAACCTTCATGTTCCCATCTTAGTCGCAATCTGTCAAAAAGCCTCAATTTCTATACATTTTTGACAATTGCAACTGACGCGCTTATAAATTAGTAGAATTGGCCCTCTGATGGTACGTTGATGGTTTGGCGAGTTTTGGTGCGCTAACGTTGGAATGGATGACCCCTATTTTTTTTTTTTTTGATCTCGGGGGAAATCCTCATGGAAATCCTGCACCCTGGGGCGGGTGGAGGGATCTGTCAGACTCTTACTGACTAAAACCACCCCGGTGTTCCATCTGCCACCTACGCCGGGGATCGCGAGAACGTATGCGACTTCCGCAATCCCCGGCTGGTGCCGGCCCGCCTCTGCGGGCCACCTCGCGTCGGCGAGGGGAGTGAGGTGTTTAACTCCCCTCGCTACGTCAAAGAGGGGCGCACGGGAACACCACGCGCCGCCACCTCGGGTCCGGATGAGTGGGGGGCGACGGACATCCCCAAGTCGGCCGCCCCTGGACCCAGTTAGGGGGGCCGGAAGAGGGCAGCGTATGCCCTCCTCCGACGCCCGATGCGCCTGCTGCGGGCAGGGAGAGCGGTTGTGATCTCCCTCTCCCTTTCCGCAGCCTCCTTCTGCGCGATAACTGTCTCGCAGAAGGAGACCACCGCGTCCCAGGACTCCTCACCGCCGACCATAGCATGGACCACGGCCGGCAGCGAGAGGTCACCGCCTACAACAGAGATGAGGGCACGGCGCGGCTCCTCCCAAGCTGCACACTCTGCAAGCGTATGCCGCGCCGTGTCCTCCCGACAGTCGACGCAGTGGTGGCATCGAGCGTCCGGCTCCCTGCCTATGCGACACAAGAACCTCCCGAAGCAGCCATGCCCCGAGAGGACCTGCGTCGCACGAAACGTCAGAGAGCCGTGCCTTCTCCCGAGCCACAGGTCGAGCACTGGCCGGATGGCCTCGATGGTGATGAGGCTCGAAAGCCTGTCCCGCCATTCCGCCACCAGGACCTCGCGCAGCTGCGACCGACGCAACTCCAGGTGTCGCTGCGTCAGTCGCTCGCCACGCGCCCGCGCGTCCTCGCGCCACCTGTGTAGTGACGCGAGCACTTTCGCCTCCAGGTCCCAGGGCGGAGATCCGGCCAGTGCGCAAGCCGCCTCGTAGGAGATCGTGCGATATCCCCTGATGACTTTGACGGCCATCACCCTCTGCGGCCTCCGCAGAACAGTGATGGTGCTGGCCGTCAGGTCAGCCGCCCAGATCGGGGCCCCATAAAGGGCCATCGATCGCACGATCCCCACGTACAACCGCCTACAGGCGGTGCTCGGGTCCCCCAGATTGGGAAGCAGCGTTGACAGCGCCCCCGCCGCGCCCAACAACTTGGGCGCCAGTCGCCGGAAGTGGGGGCCGAAATCCCACCGGCTGTCGAGCACCAATCCCAGGTACTTCATGGTGGACTCGACAGCGATACGGGCCCCCCCGACCACGATGTGCGATCCCGGCGGCGGCGCTCGCCGGGGGCCATGAAAAACAATGGCCTCCGACTTGTTGAGGGCCACCTCCAGGCCGAGGCGCCGTATGCGGCTCACCACCTGTGAGACCGCAGCCGTCGCCAGCAACGCTGCCTCCCTGTGCGAGCTCCCCCGGGCAGTGACCAGTGTGTCGTCAGCGTAACACACTAGCTGCACTCCCGGCCGGAGCTCGCCCCTCAGCACCCAGTCGTACCCGATGTTCCACAGGAGCGGGCCCAAGACCGAACCCTGTGGAACACCGCACGACATGGGGCGCTGGTATCTACCATCGCGTCCCAGATAGGTGACACACCTTTCCGCCAAATAAGCCCCGACGACGCGGCGGAGGTAGGAAGGCACTCGATGATATCGTAGTGCCTCCCGAATACAACTCCAGGGCAGGGTGTTGAAGGCGTTGGAGATGTCCAAGGACACCGCCAACAACACACTACCCCGCGACATTGCTTCCTCCGCCAGGACTCTCACTCGCGATATCGCCGTGACAGTGGAGCGCCCTTGTCGAAAGCCGTACTGGCATTCGGCCAGGTCCGGCCCCGTCTCCGCACAAGTGGCTGACGAGGCGGGCTGAGACTATCCGCTCAAACAGCTTTCCCACCATGACCCCTGGCCCTACCTAGTTAGCAAGATGGGTAACTGCCTTGACGTGAGGTGGTAAACGGTCGTAAAACTACAAGCCAAATCACCCACTCCTTATTTACAGGCAAGCCAGTCGTATACCACTTTTAATGAAAAAAAATCGCATTAAAATATAATTTAAACAGAATATTTGCTTTTTCCATAAAATTGGTAAGGTGCGTGAGTAGAAAATAAAAACACAGACACAATATCTACTATTTTAATTATTATGTGCTACTTACCCTTTTTTCGGTTCCAAGAGTATGTGTCAAAGTTACGTTAATTTTAGAATATTTAGTAAACATAATGGAAGTACCTACAGCTATCCTCTACCGTAAGACGGAATTAACTTCCGAACAAACTGTTGTTACCACTTATTGGGAGAGGCGTCTACGTCGATTGCTGTGTAATTACCTTAATTAATGAGTTTCTGATGTTTATTTTGCTACACTAGCGGATAATTTGTAATGTTTAGACGTGATATTACTGTGTGTTTTAGTTTAATTATGGCCAATAAATTCCTACGCGTTAGATATGCATGAAGTTAGACTGACTATAATTTAATTACGTAGGCAGAGACAGTTGAGATGACAATGACGTTTGTACAAAAATATTTTTACCCCTGTTGGAATTCGAACTGCAGTACGAACAGGTATCGAAAATAAATAATGTTTTACGATACAAAAGTGCAATTTTATCACTACACATTAAACCCAAAATCGCCGTGCTACAGACAAATCGAATGCCAACTAGAGCGATCATGTACACACAATGGTAATCCAAACTGATCAATAGAGCGTACGCCATTTACGGCCATCATTGGTCGTTATGTGAATCGCAAATAAGATCCAGATTCAGTATGCGATTGGGCGACCAAAAGGTAATATAGAATTCAGCAGAGTTCGAAAGGCAGCGATGGTCACAGAGATAAGGCCGTGTGAATGGGCAGAAGGAAATTTTTATCACTAGCATGTATACGGGCGATCAAGTGAATGCTATCGGTATATTGTATCTGGAGAAGTGTCATCGGGGATATTGAGGTGGTTTAGTGAACCGATTTTTGGGTTAGTTGGTTTTTTTTTAATACTGAAGTTCCGTTTTATTAGGTATTGTAAATAGTGCGACTAAATATGACACAAATGATGATGATATTTGCACTAATTTTAACTATCGATGCAACCGTGCACATTGCTTTACACCCCAAAAACATTAATTTTCTCATAGTCGGCCGTTTTATAATAAATACTTTCAAGTTAAACAATAAACCTCAAGTGATTCTTACTCAGCAGTACGCCTGCCAAACTCATTGATACAGTTTCGTTTCACTCTATTTCTTTGAGAATTTTCGATGACCCAATATTTTATATCACGATGTACCGTTTTCAATAAACCTTTACTGGGTAGAAAGTTATACAAATAATGATTAGTCAACAATTATAAGACAATATTTTGTCGGTGTTTTTGGTTGTTTATTCGTATTTTAAAACCGACTTCCGAAATTATTATTTATTTTATACTTTGTAGTGTTTTGTTTTATTTTGAAGTCGGTTGTATTTTTTTTTAAAAAAACGGTTTTTTTCACTTCTTAGTTGTACCCCACACCTCACAACACCACTGGAAAGCAAAACACGCAATTTCGTTTACTTGTGTGATATATTATCTATTTTTCCCCAGATATTTTGATTTAAAAACCAAACTACTGAACCGATTTTGATGAAATTTCTATGGGACCAATCGGAACGTTTATCTTTTCACATTAATTTTTCAAATCGGTTTATAAATGACGGAGTTATGAGGTTACAAACATAATAAAATAATACAATTGAATTGGGTGCATGCCCCGCAGAGGTAGCAGAACTAGCAATTAGGTCCTTCTGAACTTCTCTGCAGAGCAGCTCATCCCACCGTCTCTGGTCTGTTGGGTTGTCGGGTGGATTTTCACTCGGGCAAGCGAGTCTCCAGGCACATTCTTCATTGAGAACCTCCTCCTTTTATTGAAGTCGATAAATAAAATAAAATAATAAATAACGTTTATTGGTTCAAATAAATTTTGTTAACAAAATGAACACTTCTTAAACTAGGTAAGTACCTGTGCTATAAGCAACAGTAACAATTCGTGGTTGATCTATTTACTTAAAAAAATATTTTTGTGCAACAATCCGTTATTATTATAATTAAGTTAACTAAGTATGTCTACTTAATTAACTTTTAAATCTAATGATACTTCAATCATCTGACTTTCATAAGACAATTGGTTAAATCACAAGGTTTTGTTGACGAATGGCCTATTATATTAGTGGTATTCTGAAAATGATAACGTCAGTACGAGTATTTTTTTTATTTGAGATGAGTTTGCTCTTGACTCTAGTCTAGGTATCGCATTTTTTTGCAGTGCAACAGACAATAATGATGTATTCCTTCCTACCGGTTTTAAAATAAGTAATACGAATAAATGCTTATGGTGTCATGGTACGTGGTCGGTCACAATTAACAAACCCTAACAACAAGGGACTGTCAGAAAAAAATTACGACAAAATTAAGAGTATTAAAAGGAAAAACTTATTATATTATTAAAGCTGTGTCCGTTCGCCTCATCGCGGTGCAATATCCCACGTTATATATAAGGTCTGTCAGTCAACAGCGTTTTGAGTTAGGTCTACAGCAGACAGATGGACTGACGGGTCGCGGACCAACCACGATTTTTTTACTCTGTGACAAATGGCCCCTTTTGCCGCTCCCGTAATTGGTTGAATTTTTGATATAGAAGAAAACTTAGACGCACTTTTTTCAGGGCCTGTGAAAAACGGTTTTCATTTTTTTCCTTGATTTTCCTCTCGAAATAATTATTTTTGAGTTAGGCAGTTTCTGTCGCGGATTAAATTGTACTGGCTGAGTTATTGTTTCTGGTTTTTACTCGTTTTGTTTGAACGTTCCGTTCTGAAGATTATGATAGGTTTCCAATATTACGTGTAAACTTGGTGTGAGATTACCAATGATACCTACCAAATACCAATTTGTTAATGGGTGGTACCAATTCACTTTCATTCTTTCGCTTTCATTGGTATATGAAAGTGAACGAAAAATAAATAGATAAGGTTGTGGACTGTGGCTTTCTTGCTGCTATTTGCCAAAACCTTTAGAAAAGCGTCTAACGATTAATTGTTTAACATTTCACTTTGATATTATGAGATAAGTTTGAAGCTGACTTTAATAGAATTTGCAACCGCAACTTAGCCGTATTTCGAGATTAGCAAAGTTAATGTCAACAAAAACATCTCTGAACTTCGAAAGTGATATAGCTATGAACAGTAAAACTATATTAATGGTGGCCACAGACCGCCTTGCGCATTAGGCACGGTTTATAGTAAAATGTGTTATTGCATCGTGATCAGCAAAGAGCAGTCCACTGCTGGACACAGGCCTCGATTGTCGGCAACTCTCTTCGAGCCGCTACTAGCGGCCCTGCGGAGATGGGCGCTCTACTTAGCCTTGTTTTTGCCAATTCACGTTATTCACTATAGAACACAAGTATCCGCTTTATAGGTACCGCTAATGGCCTAATGCAACTTCAGCTTGCTTTTCCTGTGAGGGCTCAGTTTTTTTGGGATTTAAAGAAAATAACTCCATTATATTTCTGAAAGAAAAGCACATTTCGATCAATAAAATCTAAGAAATTAAGATTTTTGAGTTATTTTCTGATTAATTTCGTTGCGCGACCCAAGACAGTTGAATTGTTTCCCGGGGCTCGTTGAGGTTCGTTGTCTCAGCAATTTTCTGGTGGTCGCCGCAGTTGATTCTAGCTTTCAGGTTTTAGGGATTAGAAATAGTGTGGCGGGCTGCCCCAAAAAAAAAAGAAATTCCACATAGTACCTACATGTAATGTCCATGTATAACAAACCAACAATTCGGTCTTTAATAAAAGTCACGAAAGATTTAATGCAGTCTAGCTCCAATCTAAACGTGAAAATCAGTTTATTGATCATCAATCTAGGTCTAGGCATTGATTAACTAGATTAGGTACGCTTTAATTGACCTTGGACCTTAGTTAGGACTTAGTTTATAGCGAGCCGTAACAGTAGTGCTTAAAGTTATGTCTATAGGCAGTTGTAAATTATCACGATTGTTTCTGGGATATATTACAAGGCCTAATAATATTAAACACAAGCTTTTTATTGCGATGCCTGACCCACAAGGCAACAAAATGTAACCAAACTATAGATATCTATAAACTACATTTTTGTAAAATCGAACCGATTTAAACAAAATGCATTACTGTGGCAAATAAACACTATCGCTAACCAGTGTACAGTAAACAGTTCACTAACCAGTGAGTCAAGTTTCAGTTTATATTGAAGTTAAGTGAACCAGACATAACAAAAGGTGGATCTATTTTATAAAACGCAAAGAAAACCGAACGAAATTCCAGCAGAAAAATTCACACGTGGAAATTAGGTTTCCTGCATACATTAAGGTAGTATCTGATGAAGCTAACTGCCGGTTCTCCGGGTCCGTTCCTTGCCACAATGGTATTTACCTTTATAGCTCTGTCGGTCCGCAACGCTTACATCTTGATATGCATCTGAGCCAGTTCCCTCGTCAGCTGAGCGCGAAATCGGGTTAATTCACAACGGAAACGTCCGAATCGTGAGCGAGTACCCTTATTCCGTTTTTGATATTTTTGACGAATATTTTTTGGTGTTGATAAAAAAATATTCGAGTATTTTTGGGAAGGTTAGCAGTTTTGACATTCTTTTCGGATTATATCTATTTTATTTACAAAAAGTATTTTGTTTCATATTTTGCGTATTGGTTTTAAATTTAACGGTTGTACGTTCGGTATTTCGTAAAAGATTTAAAATAAAATCTTTCCATTTATAAAGTTTATAGTTAAATCCAACTAGCTTTCGGCTCGGTCGACTCCTTAACAACTCAAAATTACCTACCTGTAAATGGTTAAATGAAATAAGTGCTTTGACTTTGGCTAACCTGTGTTTCTAATTTCAATAAAAGTTAAATACTGATTCTAGGACTCTTGTAGGACGATTATATTGGTGAAGAAAGAAAGAAATTGGTAAATTACAGTGTTTTGACATAACTAGCTTTATAATAAATTTGACCACGCAATCAACGTACCCACCCACGCATATTTATACATACATAGCTGTGGTGAACCTCAAGGGAAGTTTCCCATATTCTTTCAAACTTATTTGCTTTGGTTGGGTCAATCTTTGTAGAGACTTTGTAAGTCGCCACGTCAGCGTTTGTTAGGCCTCCTTTTGTGTTCTCGAATTTCCACAGTCAACATGTCATTTGACGAATCTTTTCGACTTTACATAAGTAGGTACCCTCTTTCGCGTAAAATATTTGACTTCCATTTAGGAAAACTCACTTATTTTTTCAATTAAGAAAAGATAACTGAGTTCTTTATTTAATAAGTTGAAAAATAAAAGTCTTAGGTACAATGTTGTCGTGAAAATAAACCCAAATAAAATAAAACGTCTGTTCAGAATAAGCCCTTTGATGCAGAGCCCGGCGCACGACCGCAAATATAGATGGACCTAATTTACTTTGGATCGATTTTGTCCACATTCCGTACCAGTTCTTTTATTCTCTGTTAATGTAAATAATTGACCAGAGCTTTATCCGAACAGAAGTTATAAAAACTCCACTGGGGATTTAATTTCCATTGATATCAAGTGTATTCAGCTTTTTAAACCGTTGTTTTAGTTAGCAAAGCTAATAGACCCGTCGATTAGGTCTCAGAAATAAAGACTCGGTTCTTTCCACTCGACTTAATACGTCCGCTATTAGAGAAATAGATTCAAATCTAAAATGGAGCAAAAAACGTAACCGTTCCGTTTTAAATTCCAGATCACAGGTTCGGTTAAGCGCTGCCTAATAAATATTTACGATCCCTCACTATAACTACTACAAAATTGTATGAAATGGAAATTATTCATGAAACTAAAATAAACGTCATGGAAAAGAAACGCCTCAATTTTGTTGCTTAAACGTTAAAAGCTGCAGCTATGAATTTTGTATGAAAATTGACGTAACCGAAGACGCAGTATGAAATTTTAAATCACGCCAGGATTTATTGCAGCGACGTCATGTTTTATAGTTCCTTGTTCTTCGTATTGTGTTAAGGTTTATTGGAATAACATAAAGCTTTTGTCTCCTTGGTGTTATGTGCCGGAAACCTTGGCACGATTTCCATTCATTCTACTTTATGACGTGTCATGGAATACACATAATTTGTTTGTGTGTATAGAATGTGTACACTAGAATATTAGGAAAACCTTTATGTGTCATGTGGTGACATCATCATCATATCAGCCGAAAGACGTCCACTGCTGGACATAGGCCTCCCCAAGTGTCGCCTCAACAACCGGTCATGTACGTCTTGCAACCATCGGCTACCCACGACCCTCACTAGGTCATCGGTCCACCCTGTGGGAAGCCTTCCAATGCTACGTCTTCCGGTACGCGGTTGCCACTCTAGAACTTTTCGGCCCCAGCGACCATCTGTTCTGCGAGCAATGTGTCCTGCCCACTGCCACTTCAGTTTGGCGATCCTTCGGGCTATGTCGGTAACCCTGGGTCCTTCCGGATATCAACATTCCTAATTCGAACACGCAAGGAAACTCCAAACCTCTCCATTGCCCTTTGGGTGACTTTAAGCCTTCTGATGAGGCCCATTGTGAGCGACCACGTTTTGTGGTGACATAAGAAAATGAAATTTGAATAATGACCGAGTTCATTTTATTAACGTTGTGTTTAGTTAACAGTGGTCTGCAGCAGGCATGTTGTGTGGTACTTACCGACACCCGCATCATCATAATATTTGGCTGCTAAGGCTTGTTAAATGTCCAAAGTTATTTCCACGATCGTCATAAAAAATTACGACTCAGTTTATAGGAGTAACAACATTTACTGGGTAAAGGTCTTGTCGCATTTATATTTAAATGAACTTTATTGTGAGTCTGGAATACAAATTTGTGATCTCGACACCAGTCCAACGCTTCGTTGTACTATGTAATTACAAAATGTAAAGTCTTAAGTTTACTTTTGTATTACATTGCGTTTCCCAGAGCTTTTACAGTTAATACTTCCAAATGAATTTGTAATAAGGGCGCAATGTATTCTAAAATGTGACTTAAAGTTCTAAAGTTTCGTATTTTCTTAGTACAGTTCCTTGCAATTCCCAATTTTACATAACTTCGTTCCGCAGCAATTGGCGAGGTTATTTTATTCAGAGTTTCGCTATCGCGACTTCTAAGTCTACTTAAAATTTCAAGTTTGATTTCACATTTATTGTACTTAGCACTTTTGTTCTCAATGTCGCGAATGTCGATTAGATTGAGTTGAAAGTTTGTTTTTAAAATATGCGGATTAGGTCCAAAATGAATTTTCATCTTTAACCAAAATCTATTAAATGGCACTGGTTTATTTTGATGTCTAGACTTCGTATTAAGCTCGTTAAGGTATTCGTATGATTAAAAGGCTCTTTGTGGTGATGTTTATCTAAAACGGATAATAAATAATAATGGTTGTATTAGAGTTAATAATAGACAGCTAGAATTTTGTCCCACAGTTATTAGACCCATGCAGCCTCCCGATACACTGAAGTAACACCTAATGATATTAATTAAAATTAACGAGTCAACGTTCATGTCGAATCAGGGAAGGGACAAGACTATAATATGCAAATGGTAACCCATAGTATTACTGGGCGTGCTGAGCATAACTTAAATACATGGTGACGTCATGTTACACAGTTGAAGGGATCTAATTTACAAGTTAATGAGGAAGAGAAAAGCTCTGCTGTGTTGTTTTACGTTTGAATGAGGAACACACCGGTCGCTGCGCTGCGACCGGCCAATGTGCTTTTGTTTTGTTTGTTGTGTGGCGTTTGTTAATGGAAACCAAATCAAAAACAAGCCGTGAAAAAATACACGTGCAGTTTGTACAGAGAACTAAACCTACGTTTCACGTGTAGAACTTCACAAAAAATATACGACAGAATTTCTTTTTTCTATAATAATAATAATATCGTTTATTTTTCTCCACCACATAATGCAATACAATAATAAAATACAGTACAAGCTTACAGTCGGTGTTATAACATTGATGTTGTGGAGACTGGAGCCTGTGACATGACAGTACTAGCAACACCTGTGTTACAGGGCTCCAGGCCTCCCAAACTACCCGGATATGTTGCTACTGTACAAAAATTTACAAAGAGCGATATTTATGTCTTGATGGAAGAATAACAGATAATCAATTTTACATCATAATTGCTATATAATTAAGAAAAGAACATTGAGTGCAAAAATTCGTGTTAGAGTGTCTTAGGTTTGGGTGCAAAAGTTTGTGTAAGTGTGAGTCGAGTTTGGGTGCAAAAGTTTGTATATGTTTCTATGTCATCTGCCTAGCCTTTTCCCAATTATATTGGGGTCGGCTTCCAGTCAAAGTGAATTCAGCTGCAAACCAGTATTTTTCGTGGAGCGGTTGCCTACCAGACCTCCAAAACCCATTAACTGGGTAACACGGTACTCCATGGTAAGACTTAATATGTCAGATTTTCTGGATTCTGACTATCCGTAACGACTGCCAAAGATCTACAAATAACAGCCGGAACCGACGGCTTAACGTGCTTTCCGAGGCACGGAAGAGTATCGATATGTTAAGATGGTCACCCATTCACATACCAACCTCGGCAAGCGTTGCTTAACCTTGAAGATCGACCCGTGCGGCTGTTATTATTTTGCCACGAGCTCTCTTTACTATGTAAATTATAAAAAGTCCGTAGAACTTAAAATTTAGCGCGTTGTCTCAGAAATTCAGAGTACCTACAAGATTCCTTATATAAATTCTGACAACCTATACCTGCGAGATTTTAAAAAACAAAATGACACTTTTGTATTGATATTGAAATAATTTATTTGCGGTCCCGACTATTTTTTATTTTCCAAACTAGATAAACCTTTGCTTTTGTTTTTCGATCATACCTTGTTGACTTTTCTTATAGGGTAATATGTTATCGAATTTACGTAGGTAACATATTCCATTCTAGATAATACGGTCTATGAAGTCGTACGCATAGTGACCTCCAAGTTAGTCTGGTGACACTGGCTAAGATTTACTAATGTGTACTGAGCGGCTTGTGGCAATATTGACTAGCACACGGATTAACGTCCCTTAGGACCAGATGATATGAACTGATGTATATTAAGATGACTTTTTTAAGGGCATGATTAAAAGGACTACGAGGGTTAAGAGAGCCAGACAAAAAGAATCGAACAAATGAACTGGCGGATTTTAGGGACAATGGCTTGACCCATTTTAAAATTACGATGATGATAAAAAGGAAGGGGTAGACTATGGAGCTGATATGTGCAGATTTAGAACATACACGATGAAATACTGTAGCTTAAATATTTTAATTAAAAACATACATCCTAATATTACGCCATAACTTCATTAACGCTAAACTGCAGAGGTTGTAGCATATCCCTTATGAATATGCAAAGCACGTGGTTAAGACACTTAAATTAGCTCGTTATTCAGCGATTTACATACATAATTGTTTTGTTTTAATGAGAAAATACAATGTTGCTCTATTATCTACTGAATAATGGATTGAAAGTCGTATGTTGTGGGGAAGCTGTTAATGAAATTAGAGAATATGTTTTGATAATAGTTTTGGGCCTCCACAACGGCACAAACGATATAATGACACGATTATTCATTTGTTTTAGAGTAATTGAATAAAAAATCGACTATAGGAATTAGATCTCTAAATCAAGCACTAGACAAATCTATCAGTCGAGATTGTTGCAATCCATTACGCTACTCCAAAGACCGTTTCAAATAAAATGCTCAGAGTTAGAAAGACTTATCTGTCAATAATGAATGTTCATCCCACCATGAAAGTAAACCAGCTTAAAAAGCGTTTTTTTCTTATTTCGGCTAACAAAGTAATTACGTGAGAAAAATAATGCCCCCGCTTAACTTTTTAATCCCCGCGGAGCCGAATTTATGAGCAAGAATTGTGACGCTAAATTCTTCTTAACACATTACAGCGGTGGAAATATTTCCAAAAATGTAAAATAATGTGGCTAGGGATCTATTTAGTTTCACAAAGTAATTTACTACCGATGTTGGCAGGGAACTGTTTGACCCGCACCTACCTATAAAGATTTTTTGAACTTAAATCTCGAATCCAAAATTTATTTCTTTCTCTAATCTCAATCTTTGCGTATATTTATAATACGGCTTAAAAGTGTAGTGTATAAGTTTCTACTAATATAAAGGGTTGGCAAAATTGATGTTCAATTGTCATAACCCCCTGCTGCGAGGAGGTCAACACAACAAAAAGGCAAAAAGTGCTCTTCAAGATTTTACGACTCAAAGATTTATATTTAGAGATAATTTCAAATTCGGCACGTTACTTGGCGGTAAACATACCGAACAAAAGGTCGCTCACGAAGAAAGTATTTGTGAAGAAAATTAATGTTTAATATTAGATCGAAATCTTAGCTTTCCATCCCCGAAGGCCGTCGGCGGATATTTTTGCATTAAGATGAGGATGCCGTAAATTTTCTGATAAATATTCTGCATAAACAATGCGTAACTTATTTCATGGTAGAATCCTCGATATTGCTAATCCGTGCCAAATTGGGCACTTATTTTTTTATTACCTTAACACAAGTTTTCTGCCCCTAAATATGTTTTCAAGGCTTGGAAAAGCCATAAAATTTCGATATCTCTCAACAAATGATATGATTATTGATTTTGTATGAAAACATAATTTTCAGTATTTTCCTTGAGTCCATCTTACCTCAGCATCACTCTCTTGCCTTTATTAAATCCCAATTTATTTGTAATGTGTTTGTGTTACAACTTTTATGTAAACCTGTTTTATTCTTCCATACTTTTCCAATACCTTGACCATTTTATCAACAAACTACATCTTACAAATAAATTGAAACTGTCAATAAGTTATCGAAATGTTAGCACAGTGGTCAATTAATAGGACCGATGACATTTCTCGTTCATTAGGTCCCACTTGGACAAGTCCCGGCTCAAACTGCCATTACTTTGTCAGATCATGTGTCTAGTTCCACCTCACTTGAGTCCCATTATTCGATTGGCGACGTCTTGGACTTTAGTCAGACGTCGGATTTTCAAGTAGCCTTGTTCCTAATTTGATTTCAAGAGTCCTGTCAATTACCAATTTCTATGACTGGAATGAAATCATTGTGGCTTACAGACAATTTCTATTAACTGGGGAATTTGTCGTACTTACGAGTACTGCTCCACTGTTGAAAGTTTTTTCTCTGTTGAGGAGTGCCATGTACTTGTTTTATCTCGTATAATGCACTGTACATATTTGTGGTAAAGACCATGGTGACAAAACCACGGCTACAAGCTATTCTAAATTTAAACTAATAACATAAAGAGGTAAACTTGTAAGTTTGAAGTAGTCTTTGGAAGTGTAGTTTTATTCTGTTGTAAAATTATTTCAGTAATAGAAAGCTATCGCTCTTACTTTGAGATTGAGGCTTCCATTGGTTACAAAAAAATGTGTGGTCCCTGCGGGATTAGTGATAACAGCCATTTCCACTCACTAATTATCATTCTGCACAAGAACTGCTCACATTTCATAATAAAAATTAAAACATGTCTGCACTGAAAGGCAGGGCATGGTTTCACGGCATCACCACGTCCATAAATTAAGCTGAAAAAGGCAATCACTCTCCGTCCATTTAAGAACCAAAAGGCATTGCTTTTAAAAACTGGAACATGACTATGGATATTCTCTGTGACACGAATTTCAATGGCGAAAAACACTTTAGCTTTAGGTTAAAAATGCAAAGGTTTCAACATTGCGCACATGGACGAACAACTGAATTGTTGAGTTGCCTAAAATTGAAACGTTACACTTTTTACACTATGAAACTGCAGTATTATTATTTCATAAGCAGTCCTAGTCACCGTCTAGTTTCAATGACATACAAACCGATGCCTCCCACGCAGAAGGTCGGAACATTATTTTTAACTAAAATCGTTTTTTTGTGCCATTTCCACCATTCTAAATAGTTTCACGTATTACTAAAATCCAAATTTTAATATCTTATATAAATAATGAGTTTTTCAATGGATTGTTGTTTTAATGTTCTTAACATTACAACGCTCCCGCGCATAAAGTCGCGTGGATAGTTCTGACGGTATCCTCCGATCGATTGGACTGCGGCCGGACAATCAGTTCGTTTTTATTTTATTAAATAAAATTTATAATAACGTGATTTGTGAGTTAAGAAGACTGAATTATGTTCTGACAATGAAAGTTATTCCAATAAAATTGAATTGAACTGAAATTTTACGGTGGTTTTTATTTATCAAGTACCTTATTACGACCCCCTTTTAGAGAGATACGATAGTTTGCAGGACGCATATAGTCGTAATTCAAACTTACGACTTTATTCGTGTTGTTTATATCAAGTTTATGAACGCATACAGTCGTAAAAATAAGATACGACCATTTTTTAATTAAGTTTTAAAGTCTTAAGTAAAACGAGTTTTTTTTCGGTAACTACAATTCCTTATAATATCCAGGGCCTCGGGATACATTATTTAATCAATAATTGACAACATAGTGCACACATATCTGTTGAAAATCTTTCACAGTAAATTGTATAATTAAGATATACAAAAAATGCCCTCCTGAAAAAAATATTTTTTAGCCTTACGACCTTATGCGTGAGAGGCGTCGAAACAATAGTTAACTCGACCCATATTCATTTTAACTTTTACCTGAGGAATAAAAACGGCGATTTGACAGCTTTTGTATAGATAATATCTAGTAATCTTCAGTAAAAATTGTCTAATGATATTGTTGAAGAGTCAGCTCAAGAACTGACTCTTGATTTTTGACTAGTTTCCTGGACAAGCATTTGAAATGGTTGCACGAAATTGTTTAGTTGGAAGATTTCGAATGAAGAATCGATCTATGATTGCCTAGCATGACTGTACAGACCTGCACAGTAGTTATCTAAAGTATTATTTGTAAATATGTGAGTACCATGTAACTAAATTTATTTAGAAAATGAATAAGTTTACCTCCGCTGGTAGTACTTTGTTCCTATAGGTAGCATACTCTGGGTGCATTGTCCTCACATAATATTAAATTAATTTTTGTATACCATATTGTAAAACCATTATTTGAAAAGAGCAACTATGGAGTTTCTTGTCCGTTCTTCTCCACAAGAATCTACCTTTCCGAATAGACAGTAGAGTCACTTTATTAATTTTATACTATTATTTTAACTGTAAATGATGACGTTAAAGTGCCATTTAATGGCCTAATTGAAATAAACGCTTTTGATTTTGAAAGCTTCTAAACTTCAAAATTGCATAGTGCATGAAAAAATTAATACAAACTATTTAATTTCTCCCTTCAGCTAAGTATTACTTTCATATAACTTCCCTTCCAAAAACGTACTATATGTTTTGTTACCTTATAGAGAGCACAAGCACTTTTATAATATTCTTCTAATAACCTTAGAAGGCTGCAATAATCAAGTTACGTAGATCCTATAAACTGCACGCGCCGCATTTGGGCCGCACTTGTCCAAGGACCCTTGACCTGAAACCTCTTTGTCTGACGAGAGTAGTTACAACACTCTTCAACCCCGTTTTTATGGATGAAACAACTATGGCTCCGTTTTTATTCTTGGTACTGTTGTACGTAAGTGGCGTCTTGGGGTTAATTGCATTTAGAAAAACAAAACAATTTGCTTGTAAGTGTATATTTTTTAGTATTGCGTTAAACGGTTTAAGTTTACATTTAAAACAATCCCAAACGCAGTTATGTACTATTGTTTTAAATGCTGATTTCGCAAAATGTTTCACTTGTAGAAGTATTCTGGTTAAAAAAAAAAAATTGGCTCTTTTATGATTTTTACCTATACTTGCATTGCATTATATTTTCACACTTGCGTTGATTTCATTTATTTTAAACCATGTAATACATCTCCATATTCCCCTTTCTCACCAATATAAAACAAAACAGAAACACAAAAACATAGCCAAGACTATAATACCCACAAGACAAAACCCACTTACCCTCCATAACCTTCGGATAACAATCGAAACACATTTCTGTGTTTAAGTACGTATTGGGGACACTGTAGAGAGACACGGTAATAGAAACGAGCCACTTTAATGGTGCCCGGGGCACTATTTTGTCACTAATAATACCAGTTTAAGGCCTCTAAACACAGCCGTTAAGCAGTTGCGTCGACTGGAACATTAAAATTGTGTTCTATCGATTTGGAACTGAAAATGTTGCATGGAACTTAACTTAAAGCTTGTCTTTTGTTTGTTTCCTTGCTAAGGAAACTTACACAGCTTCAAAGTGAATGTAGTTGTAACTTTGTACCTCGTATAGCTCGATCCTTGTAAGCACCGATTTTCTTAGTCGTGCACAACTGCTTAGAGAATATGGATTTTAGAAATTTCTTCCTGTTTTTCAGCAGTAAGCATTTAAGGATTCTCATGACGTTTTGATTATTTTTAGGAAATATGCTTGGTTATTCCTGAAATCTTGGTTGTCTGGTTTTATGGTGGTGGCGGTTCTATGGTATGGTTTAAAGTAACGCCTGTTTTACACAATTTCTTAGAATCATTTATGTTACCGCCCCAAATTCAAAGCATATTGGGCAAATGATTCCAATACCGAAGTGAAGTTCTACCAAAATAGTAGCTACTTACAGTACAACTATTTTCTTAATGTCTCTCGGCAAACTTCGTGTTTCGTCAGTCATCGGATTTGCGGGCGGCAGCTAGTAAGGAATAATAATCATACGGCTGGCTGATTTTCTGACAGTTTAAACGAATATATTTCTTTTTCCTACTTTTACATCAGCGAAAAAGAAAAACATTTAAACGCTTAATTTGCTGCGTATACTCTCAAAGCCAAACTGAAGGGATGGGAGTTACTGGAATAATTTACCGGTTCTTACTTCGAACTCCAATCGTGTCTGAGTTGGCTTCAAGCATACATAGCGTAAGTTGATACTTCAGACCCCTTTGGGTACCCACATTAATTACACAAACAAATTAGATTGACTTAACACCTACAAAAGTTGTTCGTATCAAAGCGAACAATAGTTTAATGGAGTCTATTCCGCAATGGAACTAAATTCTGCGGCGAGCTTTGAAAAGTGAGGTATGAGAACTGAGTCGACTGCATACGAGTATTATTATGTAAGCAGGTATTATTTTACCATTCTGGGAATTGTGTGGTAGGCCGGCTAAGTTAGTTTTAGAACGTTTATTCCTAAAACGTGTCTTTAATCTTGGAAATGAACTAAGACAGAGGTTCCCAAACTATTTCAATCGGTGGCGCATTTACACCGTTTAATATAATGTCCCGGCGCCCTAGCTTGCCAAAATAGGTTACAATTTTATTTAGCTTAGTATAAGCATAAAAATGAAAACAACCACATAGGATGTTGAGTTTTTTTTTACATATTGAAATGCTAAAAGGAAATAAAATACTAAGCAGCGAGCGGAATTTGAACTATTTATTAATTTTTGTACCCACGAATACGTAAGTCTATAGTAGGCGCCAGATAATCGTGGAATAACGGTCATTGACCCACCTACAATTATTGACATTTTTAATTTGAAAAACGGAATTAATGACACAAAGCTGTCCCGAATCATCATCTCTCGTGATCCTTAACATTGTCTAATAATGAAAAACGATTCATATTTAATTGTTCAGGTACCTATGAACAGTTATTAGGGAAAGGTCAATGTACTTTATTCCACATTTATCTGGCGCCTACTATAGTTCCCGAAGAATGGAAAAGAGGAGCGTCTTGCGGCGCCCTTCTTTACTTTCTACGATGCACCAAGGCGCCGTGGCGCATACTTTGAGAACCCCTGAATTAAGCAAATTCAATAAAACTTAATAAGTAAAAGAGAAAAAACTCCCTCCTTCTCTTTTCTCTCTTTTTCGAGAAACTTCTCGACCTCGTTTATAGATCTAGGTATCTTTCGTATGTTTATTAAGTTTGGTTAAAATTGGTTAATTTATTTCCAAGTTTAAGAACTTGCAACTTTATATTAAATACCGTGAGGATTAACTATTTATTTTCCTGGTGGTCTATTTCAGTTATTTCTAGTAGTCGTATCTATGTATCGACGGTCCCTACGTAAATAAAAACATGTCAAAAACCGAGGTTTACGACATGTCTTTATGTACGTAAGGATCGTCGATATGTAATAGCGTCGAATCGACAAAAGAGCTAATAATAAATGGGTTAATCTACAAACCTACATATGATAATAGCTCATAATATCTTCACTGGATTCTCCGAAAAAGCTCTAATTACGGATACAGAATAAGAATCACAATAAATTATATAGATTAGATGAAATGCCTTGTCAAATCAACTATTCAATTTCATTATGTGAATAGGCTGAATGAACCACTTTCGTGATATGACATACTAAGCAAAACGCAAAAGAATACCAAATTAACCTAGCTTTTCCAATTTAGACGCACTTGAAGAAATATCTTCTCACATAATATTATGATTTCGGCACACAGAAATACTCGCAAATTGTTTCTTTGAAAGAAATGAGGTTAATCTTAATGCGAAGGAAAGTTTCCTGAGAAGTTCCTTGGTACTTGTTACATTAAGCTAAAGTACAAACCGAAGTACGAAAATAATTTAAAGGTAGTGGGTATACACAGTCGAGTCTTTTGTTTTTCTTTGTATGTTATAATATGTTTCGTTCGAATTATCTTTAAGTGGTTGTTACTAATATGTTGCTCTTTGTTCTCTGAAATTAAAGTGGAATATTGTGAAAGTAGGCTTTTTTCGTACCCAGTAATATAAATGAGCCTGATATTATAGAACGGTCTTATTTTTTGCTGATTTCAAAATTATGCGAACACTTAACAGTGTCTTCATAACAACTTGTTAAAGACTGAATAGTTTCATTCAAATGTATGTTGCCACAAACACACCAAACTAACGTAACCACAACTCTTAGAATACATCAAAAGGTGTGAATCCACATTTTGTCCGCCCCAGTATTAGGCAGGTTGTCTCTCCAAGTTAACCTAGCACTGTGTTAGACAAATAATAGGATAGTGCACACGAGCGGTTGTTCAAATACTACACTAGGCAGTAGGCTATTGGTCTTGCCATACGTGACTAGACTACCCAACACAATACTTGTCGCCGGTCTTAGAGCAATATCAGAAAAAAAAACAGATAATACGAGAAAGTGCTGATATTAATCCGCATCTGGGTTTTATTGAAAACTGGACGGTCCGTTGTGATAGGAAATTGTGGTGATCAAAATTCTGTCTGGTTTTATCACGAGGTTTTTATTGAGAAAATTCCGTTTGTGGGCTATGTTTGGGTACAGAGTTAGCGATTTATCATACTGTTTCAAAACCTTATTTATTTTAGTTGGTTGTGTGTAATTAGTTCCAATTTTCCTCCATTTTTACATAATTTAAGGATCACCATGAATATGAAATTATCATGTTTATGTAAGCACTTTCTTTAACTCGAACTTCCTCCACATGTAATAAAAGTGCATTAATATTAATAACCTCATTATCAGATAATAAAACGAATAAATAGAAGATTATTTCAACTGTCGGAAATCCAACTCCAAGGCCAGTTCACCGGCCTTACACAACCTGCAATATACAAAGATCAAATACTATAGATTTCTTTGAAATACATAATCATGTTCACATCAAAGTCACACGATCACAATCATCTAAGCTGTTTAATGTTCATAGATACATAAATAAACCCTTTAGCAAAAAAAAACGGGCACTTTAGATTTTCCTCTCTATCTTAAAAAAATATTACAAGAAAAGGGTTTTATTAATTTGACGATGTTATTTGAAGTATCCTGGCTGGAAAGCATATTATTATGTTCCAAATTTATAATTTTAATTTTACAAAGAAAACTAATGATCACTGAAAAATTGCTTTATGGATGGCACGAATTGTTGAAACTGGTACTTGCTTTGAAACTGATAATGTATGCTAATTTATTTATTTTATTTTTATATTCAAAACCTCTTTGACTATGGTTAATAAAGCGATAAGAGCCAGGAAATAAAATAGAGCTACTTGAAGAAGGTTGTTCGCGAACTTTCGTGTTTCAGCAGCGAAATGTGAGTCGTTCAACTGACCGACAACGAAATCGACGGTATCGAGAGACCGGCTAGGACAAATGAAGACCAGGTTCGGAAAGAAAGCGATGCACAGAGCCACGAGATGACCGGTAAGTCAGGCGTTACGGAATCGTAAGGTGTCAAGTGTAGACCTAATAAGAGTCCTGAATAAGTATGAGGAGTAGAAGTTAGCTTGTGGACAGTCAGGAAGAGACTCTTGGCTTCCAAGATCAGCAGTTACCGCCTGGCCCGGGGCCCTAAATTACTCCGTGGGTACCGCGTTATTCGAATTCAGTTTGCTCGAAATCGTGAATCATGGACTATTGATGACTGGAACAACGAATTGTCTTCAGATGAAGTTAGAATCTCTTTATATGGTGAGAATCGATGCCGGCGAGTGTTGCGAAGACCAGGGGAACGATATGCGGTCGTGTGTTTTGAGGAAATCACTCCTAATGGCGGAGGCTCCGTTGTTTTTAGACAGCAATTAATTTGATGGAGTATCCAGTACGGAGTTAGTTTTCATAGAAAATGGAAGTCCTAGCATAAACTGCTCTTGGAGAAGATTCCATTTTATGGACGACAATGCTTGCGGTCACCCCGTTCTGGTGACATGGAAGCGTATACGAAGAAGTTGGGATCCATCGTTTAGATTCCGATTGAGCATGTCTGGGATGTCCTAAAAAGATTGGTACCATCAGTACAGCCTGTTTCACAAAACAACAGGGAGCTAAATAGAGTAATTGCAAAAGAGTGGGAACGTATGTATTCCACAAAACGGATGTAAGTTGTGATTTTGGCAAGACAAGGTCACACTCGTTATTAGGATATACATTTTAAGTCTTTCAATTAATTAAAAATAAAAACAATAAAAACTGTTTGTTATTATTGTTGACCACTTCATATTATTAGGACGAGTACATCGATTTGAATGCAAAGAAATTGTATGTGGCAACTTGTCAAAATTCACTTCACGCATATTCATTTACAGTTTATAACGATACAGTGTAAGTCAAACAAATAAATAAAATAAAATTAACTGATATCGGATACTAAGAAGAGTAGTGCATGTTAGTCTTACGTCATGTTAGTTCATATCGGATTGATTGGTTTTGACAGTTTTACCAAATTGGATTTTTGGATGACTTATGTTGACATAATTTTTGGCTCATTTTCATCAAGTTCATCTCGAGTTCATCTTTCGGTATTAGTCAAGATTTATTAACTTGGAAAAGTAGCCATACAGTCAAAATATTTCCGAAATGACTCAGCTAAAAACCGGATCGTTGACTTACCTAACAATTTTTTTTTAAACAGAACAATGTATAGGTTAAGATAAATGATACTGAAGTAAAAGTGAAAGAATACAATTTATTTTCACAGAACTAACATGTATACAAATCACAAATTTAACCAAAAAATCGTTACCGTGTACTTTAATTATGTTATTAAAAACAACATCAAGACATTGTACTTGTAACAAAAGAAAGAAAAAAACCGGACAAGTGCAAGTCAGACTCGCGCTCCGGGGGTTCCAATTGAGTCGAGAGAGAGCGTGATTTTTTCTGAGTATACATTACCTACGGAAATTTATAAACCATGCGTACACTCTCATTAATCTGAAAAAAATATAGCAGGCACGATTGGAGGACAAATAATTCCCAATTTTTATACATTTTCCTGTACTTGTACTGTAAGATCTATCATCGCGCCAAATTTCATGACTCTAAGTCAACGGAAAGAATTTTTGATGCCTTGATGATTCCCTTGCGGGCGTCAAAACATGCGCCATAATCGGAGCATAAACGGTCTTATCTTTAGATGTCGTTGAACTAGAAGTTCGTTTTTTTTCATTGCTCCAAGGGGTAGCAGACCTGAGTATTTGATTTAATTTCAGCTTAATTCCTCCGCATTCTTGAGAAAAAGGGTCTTGACAGACGGATAGACGGACAGACTGACAGATGGGCAGATGGATAGACTGACAGACAGACAGACGGAAAACAAGGAGATCATATAAGAGTTCCGTTTTTGCCGACTGAGGTACGGAATTATAAAAAGGAGAGTAAATTACATAGTTCAGCTCCATTAAAACCAATTTATCAACTTTAACAATTAAAACAACGAGTGTGAGACTTTTTAGAGCGTCGTTTAGTTTTACAAAACGCAAATATTGACTACCATTACTTGTTTTGGCGTCTTGCCAAATGTATGAAAGGGGTCTCGAGATCCCCCTTTGCCTTTGTTTTTAGAGTCTTTGTCAATATTGTTGGAATTCAAAACGTCTGCTGCTCTTGTTGAGACTTCGTTACAGTTTTCTAGAGTGCTTTGATGCCTGGGAAGTTAGATGGTGTTGTCGTTAAGGTTGTTTTGTGATTCAGTGCAAGAGCTAAGCAGCGAAGCAGTAGTTAATTAGGATAACCAAAGCATACTTGTAGAACGGAACTGCTGTTTGTATGTAGTTGCCCAGCTGTTGCTAAAATTACTTGAATAGTGTTAGTTTTGTTTGCATGCCGGATACTTCAATAGTTATGAAATTAGATCGATACGTCTATTGACTTCACTTTGAAGGATACGTTTTCCTGGTTAGATTCATAAAAAAATTACTAAGTAATGCTTAACGTTAAATAAACTTATCCTTCGAACAATTGCAACAAAAACGATGCCCAACTACAGCCCAACCTCCAATGTCACACACATAGGTAAATATCGTTGAAAAAAATGTTCAACCATACGAATGAGTAATGAACAACTTTGTCCTTACAGTCAAAGAAAAGTGGTTTCGCTAACCGAGTCATATGGTGCTCCCTTATGACTGAACACCTTAAAGAAATTGCTTGACTTGTGAAGGGGATTCTCACCCGCATACGGAAGGCAGATTGATGGTAAGCCATTTTTCAAGCGACATCCTGGTACCGGGACCCTTTTTCTTATCTACCCGTAGAACCTTTAATGTCCTAGATTCGATTCTTCAGTACAAGATGGCTTTGGAAGATTGATGTTAATATACCTTCGACTGTAAGAGTGGCCGAATTTATTTTATAAAGTTCATTTAACAAACCTTTTTCGTATACGCATTCGTATGATTGAATCTATACAAATTAAAATTGAAGGATCTGTTTGTAATATCAAAATTTTTACAGTAGGTAACTAACGAAAAAACATTTTTTATTTGTTTTTGTCTGTCTGTCTAATCTGCGAAACGGCTAAACCGATTTTAACGGAATACACTTTTTTTAAATTAATGAGTTTTGCGCAAAAAAATAAAAAGCCATGATTTGGCATTTAAGTCGTATTTTTTAATATGGTCTTAAATAACAAACTCAAACACCATCTAAAAATTGTTAAAATAATATTACCGTGCCCAGTGCAGTTTCTATTCTGTTCTGTCCATGTTCTGACTTACATTTTGTCAATGGATGAAGACCAGAGTAATATCGACTAAAAAGTTCGACTAATCTCGGGTGGAAAACCACCCGTCATTTCATTACACTCTGCCTGCCAGTTGAAGAGACACCTTCCTCACTTCCTCACAGATTGAAACATCCCCTGCATAATCCTGATATACAACTTCCACTTGTAATCCAACAAAGTTTGATAACCTTTGGAACAGATAGTGTTTATCTTATCAGCGATATCTGGGCACATAAGGGTGTTGTTGTATGTAAATTTCTGATAACCACCGCCATAGAGGTACCAAGTTACCCTCGAACCAGTAAACGGGTTAAGATATTAAAGGATTAATGATAAGCGGAATTTGTGTAAATGTATAACTATGTTACACTCGGTACGTTAACCGTCTTGGCGGTATATCTTAGGAATATTTGCGAAAGGGAAAATGTATGTAGATATCGTCTTCAGACTTATATTTCGGAGATGTAAACATAATTACGGAACGGAGTAAGGTGAATGGAATATTTGACGTGAGATGTTTATAAATGGAAGATTTTTGAAGGCCTTGATCTCGCGGTTGTGTTGGTAGATATAAAACGCAAAACTTATTTTAAATAATCTTTTAATAATTATGAGCTTGTGGGTTGATATTGCTTTTAATGCTTTAAAATAACTTCATCATAAATCTCTCAATATCCACTCTAACTGTAAATAAATAATTCATAGTTTTGGATATCCGCCAACACGGAATTTTTAAAAGCAGGTAAGTAGACGCACTGCAAGTTACCATCCCTACCTTGTTGCTATTCCACCAATTTGCACTTAACGTTTCCAAACGTCTTTTATAATGCGCACAGCAAAGGAGTGGAACTCTCTGCCTGCGTCTGTGTTTCCGAACGTATACAACCCTAATCTCTTCAAAATTAGAGTGAAAAGGCTTCTTCTGGGTAAGTAATCTTTGACCTAGACTAGAGTCAAGACCAAACCCATATTAAATAATAAAAAAAGTAAATATTAGTAAACGTACATACAAGTACGTAATGTTTCGCTAAGATTCAAATATTTAGAAGTCACCAACAGCAGGTCAGGTCTTTAAAGGGCATATGACACCAGTTCGCCAAATTAGGGGGTTGTAGTAGTAAGATATGCTCCATTCAGCATAGAAGACGGGGCCCGCTAGGGCCAGAGCCTGCCAGCCTGCCTGCCTGCTGAATTTGTTCGAAAGAGTCACCGCGGCCCTGGAACGCAAAGGTCTTTAGAAGGAACACGGATAGGTTTTAGTCAGTAAGAGTCCGAACAAGGGAGAGTCATTTGATGATTTCCCATACTTTTTTCAACGACTTGAAAAAATGTGGAAGTTCTGCATACGTCTATATGTATTTTCTTGTGTATGTTTTTATAAAACAAACAACAATGTTACTACTAAACGGCCAATTGAGCCCTAAATGGAATGGAATCACGTTACACCCCTTATCGTTCACCGTTCACCTACGAACTCGCGCTACATCGAACTAATTGGAATGCAAAGGGGAATGAAGTTTAAATTAATTCCAGATACCATCCGACTCCCAGTACAAGTCGGTACTTGTGTTAGTGGTACATGGATTGATCTATCAAAAGGTCCGAAGCCAGTTTGCTTTTTTTACAGGCAGCTCGTCGTGGACAATAATTACGGTTTGAGATTCTAGCTTTTTCCTGCGATTTCGACCCTGGGGTTTATGTTACCGGCCAGGCACTTTTCAGAAAAAAAGCTTATGAAACTCAAATCGTGTCGCTTAAATTACCAAACAATCATATACTTAACTAGAGTACCTACCTATGATTGAAATATTGTTTTGTATGGTTAGTTTGTTTCCTACAAACGAACAATGTGTTTTACAAAATAGCCTCTCTAAAAATGAAACCACGACTACCTAATTAATTGCTTTTATCTTTACATATTTTCTTTGTACCTACTGTTAGGTGCCTCATAGTCGTAAACAATGGCCATATTCACCATGCTCAGTAAACGGATGGGTGATCGCCTGTAGGTGTGTTTTTATTATCGCATATGAAAATAATTCTGTTGCCCATACCCTTATCGTGAAACAAATTATGGAACATGTAGGAACCTTTATAGGCGCATTCATTGTTATGGGGTATTCAAGGCAATGGGTTTATCTTATCGGTAGGTGTGTGCTTAGGTGTGTTATGGTAAAGAAAATACAAAGATCTTTAAACGATTTCTTCTATGGTGGGAACAGCAAAATAATAACGTCCCAGAAAAAACATTTTTTTTTGGTAAAAACTGGTATTCTCTTTGTGACGATAATACTATAGACCTTATTTTATATTTTATTATAAAAAAGTACAAATTAAAAAAAAAAAAGTGTAAATATTACCACAAAGTTCTTGCTTAAAGTTGGGTAATATTTAGTGATTTATCTTTTCCGCCGTGCACTGCGAAAGGCAGTAAACTAGCTGAAAGTGGCGAATCTCATCCCCATTCCAAACATGAACATTTGAAATTGCTTTTAGAAACACTTCAGTCGGAAGGCGTCCGTTTCGAGACGTTGCTCCATCGCGGACCGTCCTTAATAGCCTGTATTTACTTTTATGAAAGTTCAACGGAAACTTCGTAGCCCCCGAAATTAAAAGCAACGCCCTAAAAAGGAGAAACAAAATTAAGGCGACGGTGAACATAGATAATAACTCCCCTTTGCCCTCGAGTGCCTTAAAAAGACAAGCCACTTTCATAAATCTCCGCGGTGGTTAACGCCTCGTCCGCAATACGAGAAACAAGAGGAGAATGGCTTCAAGCGACAACGGGAAGGGACCAAAGTTTTAAGTACTCTTCAGTAAAATGTTTTCAGCGAGTGATCTCTTTCGGCATTACTGCGAATTTACTTGTTAATTGTCTAAGATGTGAATTGGAGTTATAATGTTATGGAGATCGGGTGTTATGAGCTCAGAAACTTTGTGGACTCTGAATATAATTGCAATATATTATGCGGGATGATAAAGAGGGCACACAATACCTCGGCTGTAAAATTAAACAATCTTAACGATCTTTTAACAACTTTACTGCAAGTTTTTAACTATAAAACTGTAAAGTTGGGGGAGAACTATTTTTCAATCTGTTAAGCAAACTAATTAGTAAGCAAACAAGTTTCACTGGCGAAGACGAAGTACTTTATTATGAAAATCTGTAAAGGATAGAGTATTGTCCTACACAAATAGTGCTGTGAAGATAATCATGACTCATTATGCTATAGAAGAAAGAAAAAGAGTTTATTTGCGACAAGCATGACGCATACCAAAAAAATAAAATAAACTAAATTTTAAAAGTATAGCGAAACTCCTATGCTTCGCTATAGCATGACGTCTCATGATTATCTTCACTGGTTGATCTGTAATTATTACCCCAAGCCGTGCAATTAGCGGCACAATTTGCCTAGGAAAGCAATCTCCATACAGTATGGAAACCGTTACATCAAAGGCGACACGAGTACCAATTTCTAAGAATGATTTACTATTTGACCATAACCGACGGCCATACGACTTCGACAATCACACTGATAGACAAACAATAAAAAAACACATTCGGACAAATGGACCATCATCTCACAAGAAATAAAAGCTTGATACAGTGTCTGATGTTATACTTAGAGAATTTTATTGATTTGACGACGCTATCAGTCAAGACGGTACGAACGGGAATCCTTGAATGAATAATTCATGAGGTTAGGCTCCCGTCGCTTTTCTAATAGTGGTTAGTGAGACAAGACTGGTCTCAAGGCCTCAAAGCAGGGGATTAAAGAAGCCAACAGTGGAGGCCTCGCTCTCAAAAAGTCCTCCATTCATAGCAACGTTCATTTTGTTCTGTTTACCTGTGGGAGGGAGTCACGCTGTGAAAGTAAATAAAAATAATATTATGATGTTTATCGCCGTATACGCAAGCAATATTATCTATGTTTATAGCCGCTTTATTTGTTCAGCGTGATATTTTGTGAGCAATCGGTTTAACGGTAGCGTTTATTTTAATGATTATGTTTTGTTTATGAACGATGAAATTGGTTTTGGAGGTTTTGTTTCGGGTAAATTGTTTGTGCCAAAAGGTGTGATTAGTACTTATGTAATAGGTATGTTTGGAATATCGTTTTCATAATAAATTGTTTCTATGGTTTTTTCATATTTGTAGAGGCTTTCAACTATGTTTTATTTTAAATAATTGGCTGTTAGTTCTGTACTAAAAGATGTCCAATCATTGTTCAAAGGTAACTATAACAGCAAGTAACATGTGTGGAAAAGTTTACAGAAGAATTTCATTTACTACAACAAACCGCATCGATCTTCTGCTATGACATCGCGTAGCTCGCTTAGCAGTGGCGTTGGCTACGCCGTAGCAACACGCTACGTCGTATCAACGGTCTACGGAAATGGTTTTTAGTAATTAAAAACATGTTTCTATTCGCTTTTGTTAGCTTTTAGGTACGAACATTCCTACACCTAAATTCCTTTACCTTTACAACAGCATGTAAGCCAAAATCTTTCAAAGTTCGCTGTCAAATTCACAAGAGTACGAAGAAAATCCTTTCAGGGACAAACAATCTGTATCAGACAGGTATGTTTGGCACGACATTGATGCGGGTTTCACAGATAAAGTTTTCTCTTCAGGCGGATAATACCAATTACGGGAGCTAAGTGAGTGTTAGGAAAAAAAAAAATTCTTCGAGATATCACGTGATTCAATAAATCCGTATGAAAGGGATCACAGTTTTTCCCACTCGTAATATCGCATTCCGTTCGTCATAAAAACGGGCCCATCTATTCGGCGTAGATGTATGGTTGGTAATAATTTACGTCAGTATTCATTCGTGTCAAACAAATCGTAAAACGTACGGTTTCCAGGTTTCGAACCGAATGTGCTTTACAATATAACATACAACTTTTGTAACGACCAGTTTTGATTTGAATTCCATATTTGACAAGTCTAATAAATCTAGGCATGTTTATGGATTTGTATTGGGATATCACAAATCAAGATTTGGATTTGAACTATATGACTGTTTCGCTAGATTTACTCATATTGTTACTAATACGTGGTTGGTTATATTTGAATTACTGCTGTGTTTGTAGTTGGTGGCATTTATTTAAGTTCTATCACAGATTTCACTGTCACCAGCTGCATCAGACTGCGGAAAGGTGTTTTTTTCTCTCTTGTTTCTTTATAGTATTTCAGATACAGAACAACTCTTAAATACGCATAAGTACGTGGTCATAGCACGCACTTATGAAATACTCAGTATCAAAAGTATTTCGTAGTATCGAAGCAAAATTAGACATGGTGAACTATTAATATTTCTTTATAATACTTAACACTGGCAAATGTACTAAGGCGAACTTAATTCCTGCTTATTCAACCCAGAAAGATAAATATTTTGCATCTCATTTCAATTAATATCCATTCGCAGACCTAGTTTTTGTTCTTAAACAGCCTAAAAATGTTTACTTTTTTCAAGATAAGAAAGATTAAAGAATTTCTCGCTGAAGTAGCAACGTAAAAAGATGATTCTTTTCATCCTTATCTTTTACGATCTTCAAAAAAATCTGCTTGTTGACCTAAAAATGCTAAAACTTTTTACATTTAAGATGAGTGACTTGAGAACTTAATGTACGTACAACAAAACCTAAGTTCGTTACCAAAAAGTGGTACCTACTTCTTTGTTTGCGATCTTTTTCTGTATGTTTCGATGGCAAATGCAAGATTGTTAAATAAGTAATTCAGCTACGCATATTATTTATTTAAACTATATGTACAATAGACGGACTTAAAGCATAAAGGCATTCTCTACCAGTCAACCAGTCAGTCATGTTCCGATTGCTAACGCAGTTATAAGATTATTCAGCGTACAGGTGACACTGCATGTGACGCAAAATGGAAGGTGGGCATTTCCTGTGTGTAAATGCATAAGGTTTTTTAGACTGAATCTGTATTTATCGATAAATGCTAAAAGATATTCGTATTTTTTTACTGCAACTATCTTTAAACTAAAAGACACAAACATGGATATATTTCTACAACATTTTCACATCTGAATATTGAGAGACCTTTGCTAATGTTCAGAACAAAAAATATATTCAGATCTGAATAATAAACTTCAAAAAAATATAAATCCAAGCATACTTTTAGTCATCTCATCTGCTATTCCTCGTATTTCTATACAAGTAATAAAATATAAAGTAACATTTCATAAACATCAAAATGTAGTAAGAAAATGGATGGGCAAATAAACCGGATATTTTGAAAACGAAAAGAAGGGCGAATACTTTTATTTAAATCGAAGTCTTTGTTCAACAACAATAGTTAAACCCGTGTCCACAAAAAAGGGGAAATCCTTTTGCTTCCCATGCATTTGTAGATAACGTATTTCACAGTCCCTTTTAACATTATCCATTATGTTAATCTAAGGGCAACGGTTTATCGTGTCTGAAATTCTGAATGGATTAAACCAAAATGTTGTTTTATCAGCCCATTTTATGAAAAAGCCTTGAATTTTGACACGTTACAAAGAGAGGTATGCTTTTGTATTTCCTTTGTAGGCTTATCTGGTTCGATGTGGTGAGATCAGTTTGTATAGCAGACAACTTTCGTCTGACGTATTCACTTTGTCCTTTAAGCTGCATATCTTTGACATTTGACATAGGGTTTAAAATTTTGGTTATATAGATTTTGTCGAATAGTTTCTATGTATGACCTACCACCTTATGTCTTATCTGTAAATATCTATTGGATAAATAAACATTTTATTATTAATATTATTATTATTTGCTTTTTCGTACATGCCGCATCAGTCCATTACAGAATTGGTTCGGATTCAATATTTGTGTGCAAATATTTTAAAGTTGGAATAACGTTATGATACGATTTCGATCCAACTTTAAAATATTTGCACACAAATATTTTAAAGTTGGAATAACGTTATGCTTATTACTTCGATGAAAGCAAAAAATAGCTAATAACGAGAGCATATTGTGAAGTAATTCTAATATTGGTTTAGTAGGCGAATCAGATTTGCCAAACAGTGGGACAATATAGTCATCACGACGTTTTTTCTTCTGCTTTGCGTGTCGATGGTAAATGCAGTGTTATTAAATTTTATGTTTTACACAACAGCGATAACATCATTTGCTGTCGCAGCCATAAGGCCTTCACATATATAGCTGACAGCGCGTGAGGTGCAAGGTGAAGGGTGGGCCATGCGAAGAGACGCCATACAAACACTAACGTTGATTGATCAATACATTTTGAAAATTATTAATCTGTTCGGTGTTTTTATCCTCAGAAAAAATACATATAGTTTAATAATGCATTGTAATCAGTAAATAAGTGCAAATTCACGAGTACGATATGTACGAGTAAAATTCACGTCATTTCATTCCATGAATTCTAGCCATTTGTAATTATTTTCAAGTTTCTGCTATATCTAACTAGTTAAAAAAAAGTAACTCGATCTAACCTACTTGCCACTAGCTAGCACTGGACTTTGCGTTAACTTGCCAAATAGCTGAAGTTACAAGCGAAAAGTACTAGAGATAAAGTGAACGAGATGAACTTTTAAGAGCTACTTTTATTGAAATGAGAAGTCCTTAAAATTAAGGATGTCCTTGCCATAAAAGTGAAGTAGAATTATTACATTAAACTTCGAAATGTCCTGCCTTGGGTAAGACAAAATAGTATAAACATTGTACTCCTCAAGGATGTGCCCAACAGGCGTTGCACGGTGGTTGTACCGAGATGGCCGTTTAAGAGGACATGGGCCCTCTTCCAAATGCTGATGGTGCTCATTGGAGTAGTTTTAATGAGGTAAGATTCCCACTATTCGGGGCTCTAGACTCGTGGCGAAGGCGATTGTCAAACCGTCAAAAATGTACAAGATTGCCAGACGCTGTCCAAACACTTGGATCTATTCCAGATATTTTGGCAACCGTAGATATGTGCTATTCTATCCGCGGCCCTGGAACGCAAAAGGCTTAAGAAGGAACACGGATGGGTTTTAGTCAGTAAGAGTCTGACACTTTCTTCCGCTCCACCCAGAGTGGAAGAAGACATTTGATGATTTCCCATACTTAAAAAAAAAAAGTGCTATTTTATTGAGCGATATAGAATGGCGCTTTGTCTCGCGCCCTTGGTTTTATCCTGATTAGGGCACCTATCAAAGGTAAACGAACCCATAACGATATAAAAAGTACGTTTAATTTTGTCTACTATTTACTTACTTTTCGCCAATATCCCAGATAATAATCCGCTAACTAAAGCTCTAAATGAGTGCCAAGTGCTGTCCCAAAAGAATACTCTGTCGTACTTTCGCTTGGCAACCATTCCGTTTTTCTAAGTATAAACTGACACGTACTTAGCGGTAGCTACGGGGCATGAAGTAAAAAATTTTGTAGTGGAAGTAATACTTAAAACGGTTGGCGTGCCTGATGCTTTTTTGTTTCTAAATTTTCTGTTCCTTAGCGTGGGCTATGTTTTGTATTTTTGAAGGATGGAGAGGATCCGAAATCACATCTTCTTTGGAAAAACCGCAGTCATAAGCAAAGCTTTCAGGGTTACTAGATTGAAGTGGCAGTGGGTCGGACATGGTTTTCGAAGGACCAATAGGAGTGGTGGAGCCGATGAGTCTTACAGAGATTGATTTATGAAAATCATTATTAACGTAACATTAAAAAGTGCTAACAACAAGATCGTATTCTAATTGTGTGCAATCAGAAATAATTCGTTCTAAAAAAGCTAACTTATCTTTACAATGATTTTACAATATACAATTACACAAGTATACATTTCATTAGAACGCAATGTGATTTGAAAGCACCAAAACCTTAGCACTGACTTGAAATGCATAACACTACTGTTTATCTATAACAAGTAAAGTGTTTAACTAATACTAAGCCTAATTAACGCGCGGGGTACAATATTATAACATTTTTTTTTTAAAGACATCAATTTAGTTACGACAAATAAATTAAACTTCTAAACCGTATGTTATGTTTGCACTAAAGTTATTCCTATTGCAGGTGGTTGGAGACAGCATTGCCGGTTCGGTGATAGGTAGGAATTGTTATTCACTCAAGAAATCGTGATATGCTACGCGCTGTCGATTAATGATCTTGAAAGTAATAAATTACTAGCTGCCGCACGCGGCTCCACCCGCGTGAATGTCAAAAATATCCCAAGGGAGCACACTCCCAGGATTAAAAAGTTCTATATATTATTCCAGACTATAATCTACGTCTGTGCCAAATTTAATCAAGATCTGTTCAGCCGTTCTGATGTGATTGAGTAACAAACATCCATCCACCCAAACATCCAAACTTTTGCATTAAAATATTAGCATAGATTTGATCTGTTAAATCAACTTTGGCATCCCTCTATAAGCTTTATTTACTTAAAAACACAAGCAGCACGTCTTTTTAGAATCGGAATATCAAAAAGAGTAACATAAAATGCCCATACATTTAGCTCGTGCCTTTTTCTTAACCCCTAACTGCTGGAGGTATCTAAATAAAACCCTTTTAACTTTTGCCCCATTTCCTAATAGCTTAAAGATGTAAACCACAGATGTTATCTGGGTCCATAACAAAAACCCTATCATAAAGTTTGCAAATCAGATTTTAATGGTGTTGTATGGCTAGGGTTTCTTAACGCTTAAAATATTGTCTAGGTGGTGACTTTATTAACCTAAACTAAGGAATTAAAAAAAAAAATAACCCCGTGTTACGGATATTGTGGTAAAAAAGCAAGGTTTTGTTTATAATGAAATAAAAACATTCATGGGTGAAAAAACCACGATAAGAAATGGTATTTATTTTCGTTGTAATTTTTTTGCAAGAATGATTTCGGCTGCAATCAAAACATTTTACTGAATGCCACATCAAATATCAAGTAACATCGACGAAATATAAAAAAAATAATTCAAAACATGTTTTCATAGTGTTTCAGCATTGACATAACAAAATAAATTAACATAAATATACCGTAAATAAATACTGTATAAAAGAAAAATGTCATATGAGTGTGTATCTGTTCCGGATTTTTCTTATAGAATGTGTGATTATGGGGTTCATAATCAGTGATCTGGAAACATGTCACTACACTCCAACATTCTTTATGTCAATGGGTTTTGAACTTTTTACCCCGGAAATGCGGCAAGATTTTCTTATCTCAATTTTCCACCAATTTTTGCTTCTTTCTTCGCCGTGACCATGTTATGTACCAGAATTAAAACGTAAACATTGCAAAGTGATTTTTTTAGGAGCAAAATTTTATTTGGCCTTAACCCTAAAATAGGTACACATAAAAATTCTAAACAAAAAATTTTACTCCGAAAACCTTTTTTCTTAAAATCATATTAATGTAAAAGTAAAACTAATAAATTTCAATACCGAAGCCATAATTCTATCAAAACATTACCATGAAAAAGAAATATTTTAGCTTCAAACAGAATTACCGAAGTCTCGTTACTAATACTCGAACTGTCATATGTTTTTATTAGCGACGGAAAACTTTTTCCGATACTCGCATTACCCGAGTAAAGTAAATCTAAGCAATGAATTACCAATTTTCTTCATAACGGAGCCGTGACTTTCTCAGTTTTAACCCTTTCAGTGGCTAAGTTCGTTCATTACGCAGCAAGGCTACCAACTTCTTGCCGAGTGTCGAATATTCCGAAGTAGCAAATGGGAATTTGTTTAGTACATTTTGATCAACGTGACGGTAGGAAGCGGTGGAGGTGGTAATTTTGATGACTCGCTTTGTATTTGGAATAAATTCAATAATAGTGTACTTGATATACCTACTTATCGATTGAGTTTGAGTGTCGTAATTCATAAGTTAACATATGCGTTTCAAACTAATCCAAAGTTTACGTTTGGAAAGACATTTTTTTTTATTAGACTACTTTCAAATGTTATAAATTGGTGCACTAAAAATTTATAGAAATCTACAGTTTTTTTTTTATTTTCAACCCTAATATGAAGCATTTTAGGCAGACAGTAATATTTACTCACTGAAATTGAACTCTGGAAAATATTTAACAGATTCTATTTAAAAAAAGTGTAATATTTATCTTTTGCCGTGTGAAAGTAATTGTAAAATATAAAGCAGTACTTTACTGAAAATAGGATTGTATTTACTATACAAATAAATAGAATTGAATTGTTTGTTATATTATAAGTACTATCCGTTTTCACGTTTTTTATAGTTTAAAGTCGTAAATAAGTTAATTTTAAGACCGCGTCATCGCATTAGCACACCTGTAGGTAATGATTGTGTAAAGGAGATTTTAATAAATAAATAATATCAATATAACAGCATTTTACTAATTGCATATTAAAAAGGACATACGATACTTTAAAAAACTGTCAGTCTATTGGGTTGTCGAACTGCCTGTCTATGTCTATGTGTCTATTTATTCTGGTTTAACTCCGATACGGCTGAGCCGATTTAGTAGCGACACTCATTGGCAGATAGTAGTTTTTATAAGGAGTAACAAGGATTGGATGCCCTCCAAACAAATTAAAACCCATGAAAAATTTTAAACGCGGGCGAAGCCGCGGGCAGAAGCTAGTAATAATTAAAAGCAGATACAAAAACTTTTGTTTTGAATGTTTTTATTTATAGGAGCAACAAAAAATAAAACATTATTGACAATATCAGTGTAGAGCCCCGGTCCAAAAAAAAAGTTTTTGACCACCTGCAAGAGAAGGTCCCCTTACTACCTCCATGTATTATGATGTATGATTTTGCACATGTTTCGGGGCACTGTTCCTCTCAACTTGGTAATGAGAACAATTTATTCTAATTATTTCCTGCCGCCTCTCTCCACTCACCGAATGCTTTTACATGTATTATTTTTGATACACTGTATACTACTTTCGCGTTCCACATTATGGTTTGGAATTTTGTATACATTTTTGAGATGAGGAAAACTGAAACAAGATTGTAAAAAAGTTTTCAAGACAACCCTTGGGCTGTACCCATGGGTACCATAAAAGGCGAATAAGATAATTTAAGTAAATATTTTAAGTCTAAAACATAAGCTGCAATATTTTCCTTAAGCTAGGAAATTACGCACTGCGATTGCTCGACGATACGTAGCATTGTGCATGACCTGTTTATTTTTCCACCATACAATGTAAAAAACGAATTCATAAAAACATAACCTCTTTTCTTGGGTCTCTCGGGTAAACACAGCACGTTGTGGAGATAATCACTCTATAATAGGATTCCTATTATAGACGGCTGCAATTGTATTATATCCAGTTTATATTCCTATTATAGGAACATAAACTGGATAAAATACAGTTGCATTATATCCCATACAGAAGACTTAACCCTACAGTAAGAAGTTACAGGCTTTTTTAAATAATAATATATCTATCTAATCAGTAAGAATATTATCAGTAATAAATATTTTGAATGAATCGGTAAACCATACCCTTACTTAAAAGTGGTATTGCCTTTGCCTGGCTTTTTAAAGATTCTTTTACAAAGAGTTTAAATATAACAACGCATTCTCCCGAATGTAGGTAATATAAATACGCGTGTCCTAAATGCGTCACTGCCAATACCGAGGTTTATTAGGCATGTCGAGATCAATGTCGTTTGGTAAGCTTTTTTTTTATCAACTTATATTGTCCCACTGCTGGGCAAAGGTCGCCCCCATAACCTTCCACTCTTCCCGGTGTGTTGCTCTTTCCGACCTCTCTTGTTAGTAAGTTTAAGTAATTAAAAAGTAATCATAAGCTTTTTGTAAGTGGATTTTTGTTTTTTTTAATTCCAACACCGCCGTGTCCTCGTTGAGGCAATCAGCGACGGCGACCTGTCGCGTCCGGCTCTGGATAAATCCATGGTCCGGAGCGAGGAGGCTTGGGAAGCGGTCACCTCCTTCTGCGAAGCAGTAATGCTATCGAAGGAGGAGGCGGGCCGAGCGAGGGAAAGACAAGGCCTTCGCTCCAACCGCCGCTACAGAAGAAGACGCCCCGGGCGTCGGGAGTCACAGGGCGATCCCTGGCCAGCATAGGCGCGGGCTTGCGGACGGCGAGCGTTGAGCGGCTCGCTGTCCGATCACCACCAGGCCCAGGTGGACGGCGCGCTGTGTTGCACGCGCGCCTCAAATAAATGTCAGCATAGGAGACGGGGCCCGCTAGGGCCAGAGCCTGCCGGGGTTGCGGAATTTGTTCGAAAGATTCATAATAACACGGATAGGTTTTAGTCAGTAAGTGACACGCCCTTCCGCTCCACCCAGAGCGGAAGAAGTAATTAAAGATTTCCCACCCTCTAAAAAAAAAAAAAAGGTTATTCCAACAGGGTAGGCAGGCACTACAGAACGTCACCTGCAATGATCTTAAAGGCTCTTTTGCTTTGTTTACATTCATACATCAAATGAAAACACGGTATCGGTTTCCATTTACTTTCAACGTTTCAACTCATAAAATGAGCACTTAGTTAAACGACAAGTCTAACTCTGGTTTCACAACTTGCCAAATACTACATTCCCAACCAGTAACATTTAACGTTAGCTTGAAAGCTACCCATCAATCCACATCATTAAACAGGCGTTTAATTTTAAGAGCCCGTCAAACTAGTAGTTTCTGTCTCGACATTACTCTGTGGTCCCACTAACGTACGTCAACCGCTCAGAGTCACAATATTGTGGTTTGTCCGCCTCATAAAATACGCACAGATCTGTATCATTTGCGGCCAGCATAATGTAAGCAACTGTGAAAATATTAAGCTGTAATAATTGTACTTATTGCTTAAATTATATTATTGAAATCAGAAACCGAAAACGACATATTTATTGTGGAAGGCATTATCTGAAAACTGTTTACGAATTATTCGAAGAAAAATGTTTTTACTTTAATTAAGGTCACGCTAATAAAAGTATCGTCTACGCGTGATGACTCAAAATTTTAAATAATAAAAGCATATGTAAAAAACAAGTTTTTTCTTCACTTATCATACATCTGAAATTATCCTTTGGATAAAAATCCTGGGACCTCCTAAGTCCAATCTATCTTCGTATCCTAAATCAGTCTTGAGAACGTGAGAAACAAAATCCCGAGCTAATTTCGTATCGATTAAAAGATTTCATAAAAATACAATCACCTAAATCCTAGTTGCCTTAATAGATGTAACATGCAATTAAGTCAGTTTCGACCCAACCATTCACTATCCGAATATGATTAATATCGCCGAGGATAACATAAAAGCTCTTATACAACTATACCTACTTAAGTATTATAATTAAGTATATATTCGACATAGATATGCATATTCACATTGCCGATTGCATATCAATGACTTTACCAACTCTATGCATTGTTTACCAACAGAAGATTATTTCCTGTGGTTTCGTTCGGAATGGTCGACGTTTTGATTCCGATTCAGTTGAATGCTATTGTCATTTTCCAAGTCTATTTTCGTGTGGAATTTAGTGATATATTTGGAGTTTGTAAATTACTATTCGATACAGTTTTTATTTAGTATTTTGATGGGTATTGAAGTATCAATTGTTGGAATCGATAAAAAATGTGTTTGAATGATTGTTAAAGAAAGTAATGATTGTTTTATTTGAAGAATTTTATTTACCACGAACTTCCGCCCTCGGCTTCGCTCGCCTGAAAAGTGTTTTGATTATTAATTAGCAGCTTTCATGGGCATATTCTCTAGATATGTGAATTAACCCACAATTCCAGCCTCGGAAATACTTCGACAAGTTTTTGGTCTCCTGGTACTTGTGAATCTTAACCCGCTCATAACATGTCGAAGTATTTCTGAGGCCAGCCTCAGAAATACTTTCTGGACTCCTAGTTGTTTCTAGTCTCCTGGTACTTGTGAATCTTTAGCGCTCAGACAACAGCGGGTATGAATTTCCACTTCCCCCTCAGACCCCCATTAAGCCATGCCATTTACCGGGATAAAAAGTAGCCTATGGCTTATTCCAGGATATGCGCTACATGTTTTCCAAATTCGTCTAAATACCTTTAGCCGTTTTTGCCTGATTGTTGTACAAAAATACAAACTTTCAAATTGTATTATAAAAGTAGGATTAGTAGCTATAAAGCACATTCAGTTATTTTTACAGCCCTTTACAATTTTCGAAACTCAAAAGAATAAGGCAAACAAAGCTCAAAAAATAATTTTAACACATGAAATAGGTATGTTATATAAGAAAAAATCGTCTTTTAGATTTACACGAATTATAATAATTATTATCAATGAAGACGATACTCTAGATGATTATTTCCTGAAGAAGTTAGACATTGTCTTCTTTTCTTACCGTAATGCAACATATACGATACACTACACTCTAACGTCACCTATTTACTGTTTTTAAGTACGAGAGCCCTAGTACCCATACCACAAGTTAAATCTTACTTTGGGTACTAGCGGTCAACAAAATTATTGTACATGTTAAGTTTGTTACAACTCATGTGTTTTACCACTGTATGTATCTTCTTGAGACAATAAAGTTTTATTATTATTATTATCTCCTTTATTAATTTTATATACATACAAATTACATTTTTAAATATTAAAATACAATGATATAAAAATATTTAAAAATATAAAAAATAGTAGCCCACCGGTGTCGGGAACAGGGTTATTATTATTATTATTATTATTGTAATTTCAACTTCACTTTTCCTTGAATGTAAGAGCCAATTTCGTTTACCAAAAAGCCTAGAATTGCCGACTAACGACATTCCATTGTTTCTTTCTGACGATAGTTTTGCTCCGAATGTGTCTGCCCATTAACATTCCATTGGTATTGTAGTGAAATTCCTTGCTTCAAGATTCGCCCCAGATTCGGTTTTCGGGTCGTAGGCTATTGTACGACATAGATTGTGGGCTATTGTTTATAAATTAATATCCGGGTTGCGATGCTAATAACAGTTTGTGGTCGCTATAAATCATTGTTTATCTTATTTGTAACTATCTTGATATAATAGAGGACAATATTATTAGTGGAATTAGATTGTAGATACACTGTAAAATATAGAAGTACCGCTTCCTTGGTCAAGTGCTTGCAAGCGTTACTGTAAAGCATAAGGTACTAAATTCCTTGGGCACAGTGTTGTTGCGTTTTTCCAGCTAGAAACTCTCAGAAGCTGCCAGGAGTCTGGATAAGTGCCCAGTTGATTGTAAAAAGTTGGCCCAAAATAGCATGAGAGATAAAGTAAATGTACTATAGAGTAGTAAGATGTTTTGTAACTTTGAAGGAAGCAAACCGCTTCCATATATAATTAATAATCTTGTAAACCTAATGGGATGAAAACTGTGGAAGTAAGAAAAACGGAACAATGCTTTGTTTCCTTTACTCGTTGTTCGTTCATGTAAAACATTGCTCAAGACCAACTTTTAACTATGAACACTTAGCCAGTAAATTGCAAAACACTTCAGTACAGCATTTAGCGAACACTAAGTGATTCGAACGAATTTAGACAGTTTATTTCTTTTTCTTTTTCATTCACTCCGTCGAGATTTCAATAGCAAATTACTCATCTGCTGATTAATGAAAAATCAAAAGCGAAACACAGAAAGAAACAAGAAATCTGAAACTAGGCCCGTTTTTAGTGACGGTGGGCCCGACAATTCACGACACTGACAAATTAATTGTCATAAAGCTGCTCAAGTACACTCAGTGAAAAATATGAATTAATTTCATTCCCGGATAAAAATACTTTTGCGTATTAAAGTAGCAATTCAGCATTCGGATAGATTAACTATTTCTATGTTAGTTATGATTACGACGTTTTTTGTTTTAATCATTACTTTTAAATGCAGCAGAAAATATCATTTCGATAATATCATCAGACTAATTTCAACTTCCACTATAAAATTCAAAAATAAAGTAGATACCTACTAAAATGTACATTAACAAAATTAGTATTGGACGCAGACTGGAACATTTATTACTTCTCAACTCTATTGACATGTGTAGTTTTGTTCATCATGCTCTGGCAATATGTTTTTAAAATTAAAAATAAACTCAAATCTTACTGTAACTTAAATTCAGTCATGTTCTTGAGGCTAATTTTCGGCTTGTACTATAATTTGAGCTCTTCGCTTATTGTTTGTGTCATCGCAAGAGTGTATTGCATTTTGTTTCTCATAATCTGTTTGAATAATTTATTCAATTGCTCTTCAGCCTCTTATTATAATTTACAGACTTTATACTTTTATTACACGACTGTGACCGTCGATGCTTCTGCAAACATCGTATTCTCCTTGATCACTGCAGAGAAACATGTTTTTAAGTTTTCTTTCCCACGTTCAGAGAGTTCAGGTTTGAACGGCATTATTTACGTCATTTTGTTACTATCCCATGTGGTTTTCGCAAATCTTGTATTTTTGTCGAACTCTACTGCAGCACTTAAAGTGATGAATTGTCTTATACATATCATCGCTTATAATGGTCGTCAATCATCGTTTTACATAACTGATATGATAAGGGAAACTTTAAGATCTCTGAGACTCTCGTTTACTAGTAATATTAAAAATAAAATGCTGACTGACGAAGAAAAAATATTTCACATCGACTTGTTTCTGGAAGATTTCATGAAACTTGTCAAAAATATAGATTCTAACATCAATGCTGTCAGGTTGAAGGTGAGGTTAATTTAAACGCATTTATTATAGCAAACCTGAGGCTATTTAAGTTAATCGTATTATTTATTGTCCTTTATTTCAGATGGTCTTCTATTTAATATGTGACTTTCTAAAAATATTGACAACTTTATACTTTATAATATCCTACAAAAGTTTGGTAAGTACTAAACGTTAAACAACCTTTTACATAGAAATCTACTTAAAACCAATCGATCGATGACATCGATCGATTGGTGTGGTAACACTCAAGCAATATCCGAATTCGGTCTAAGTTTTACCTTTTTCCAACCTCTTGAAAAAAGGATCAAAAATACTTGTAACAACCATGTTCAAGCGTGTGCCTACGCTTTTTGTAAAAAAATATAATATATCGACTGTCAAATTGGCTTCGGAAAAAACCGATCCACTATCCTGGCCGTCTATAAACATTCAAGAAGCCCTTGATATCATCGATTACTATTTGATATGACAAAAGCTTACGACAAAGTTCAATTCAACATTTTACTAAACAAATTATATGGTATAGGGATCCGTGGTAAATTTCATGAATGGTTCGCAACATATTTATAGCAATTAGTGTAATTTGATTTTTTTTACCAATAATCTAAAGAAATAGAATTGTTCCGATCCAAAAATATACCAATCACCGCGTCAATCCCACAGGGCAGTGTAATAGGCTGCTTCCTATTATTAGTATACATTAAAGACCTCCCGAAGCATATTAGTGAACTTTGTGTTTTGTTTGCGGATTATATATACCTACATTCTTGCCTCATGCGAAACTAATATTAACCTTAAAAATAAACTAAATTCAATACTTGACGCCATAACTCACTGGATGACGAAACATAACCTAGAAATGAACAAGACAAAAATAATTACATATGACCCACGACAAAAAAAAAACTATAACCGTAAGGGGTGCGTTTCATAACGTATTAACTCATTTGGTCTAATTTTATTTTATTAATGTTCATAAGTGATAGATTAGTTGAGTATTTAAAATATAATACGTTCATACATATTTACCAAAAACTACGTCATACTGAATTACTAACTATTCGTAACGAAACGAAGAACTGTCTGTGTACCTATGGAGAAAGTGTGATATTATTTTCATTGCTTCATTGGTAGGAAAATCATATTAATTGTTACCTTATGATCGCTAGATTACGGCTGTCATAATTACTGATATTTTATTATTACAGGGCACGATTTTAATACCATGGTATATAGAAATATTGTTTCACTTACTGATGTCATGTGCTCCTTGTATATCTTTAGAAATTACTATTAATGATCTTGAGGAAATCAAGTCCATTCTTGCGGAGCAGCTTCTGACATATGAAGGTAGTTTTTACTGTTATTTGTTCAATGAATTATAAATGTAAATGTATGTCGGTCTGTTTCTTACGTTCTCATGCCTCCGGTTGAAGCAAGAATCTTGGAAAAGAGATAAATTTGGTGTTGGAAACGACTTGGGATACTTTTGTCACTTGGGAAAGGTTTCGAGCTTCACATAGCCGCTGTCAAAAGCTTGTTAAAAAAAATCTACCCTAGACGTAGCTGAATATTACTATTTTACTGTTTCACCTCCAGAGTGATATGAAAGAAAAGTGAGTTAGTGATAGCGTGACGACTGAAAGGAAATAATGGAAGAAAAAACGTGTTTCGCCGACCCCAAGTAACATGGGATACGGGCAGGAAGATAATAACTGCTTCACCTCCAGAAATTAGTAACTGGGTAGCATTACCCCTTGGCCGGAATGGTGTCAGATTTCTGGCTTCTGATTACCAGTAACGACTGTCAAAGATCTACACATGACAGCCGGGACTAAAGGTTAAACGTGCTTTGCAAGGCACGAAAGGGTCTCGGTATATGGATTGTCACCCATCCACAGAGATCGACCCGTGCTGCACTGTGCGTGGGAATAGAAAATATTATAATTATTTTTATGTTTTAGACCTTAATCTTCGTAACCTGCTGCTACAAACTCTGGACTACATTGACACGTGCACATCTAGATTTACGCTGTGGAATCGATTCCCAATGGATATGACGCTGGTGTTAGGTATTTTTAATTTGTGTGCTTCTTACATTATTGCTTTATTACAATTCGCTTATTAAAAATTCTACTGGTAATGTATTATTATTGTCTATCTATTTAAAGCAGCTTTTAAACGTAATAACCGTACATTTTTCTGAGATTAAAAGTAGTACTTGAAAGATTTTGTAGTTTTTGTGCTTCTGGAGAAAATTTCCTAGACAAACAATTTTATTTTTTCTGAGTTTCAAACTAATATTTGAAACAACAAATCATTTGAGAAACTTAAAGTTCTCAATTTCACATTTTCAAACAAAAACCAAATTTTAACCAATACAGTTGAATCGTACAATCATACTGTAAATAATGTCCTTATAAAATCGTGTATCGAAATCAAGCACGAACCTCCACGACCGAATAATAGTGTAACCTACTAAAGATATATTTTTTATTATAATACGATATTCTTCGTTCGTTTCCGTGTCAAAGGGCGCACCAGGAAACGTAGGAAGTCACGTTTTCTTAATACCACGCATGCTTGCGTTGAATATCAATCTCAGTACTTTTGAAAAGAAAAGTGTGACTTCTATAAGTAGATCATGTCATTACCTTCCTTTTGTCTTGACAAAAAACAGACCCATTTACACAGGATAATTTACTGTTTAGTTTTTGCCCAGCTGTTATGTTCAACACAATTTCTAAAAGCTTTTAATACATCATTAATACCCGTCTTATTTATAAATTTTCCTTTCAGTAAAATTTCAGTGTCCTAAAACTTGTTCATAATTGAAATTATCATTATTTGGGACAGTAACGTAGACATCTTTATGGTCCAATAAAATGTTGGCCAAACTGACGGTTTAACTCAAGTACCGAAGGTGTTTTTACGACGTCGTAATTATTATCGTACTAAACAATTAATTGTGACGTCAAAATTTTAATACCGGTCCTAGAACAAAATTAAACTGAACCTTTAAATAAACAAATACAAAATTTAATCTGAGGTGGTAACTCCTTAGCGCTGTTCGAAATAAAGTGGGTGGGCTGAAATTAAAAATAACAAACCTACTGGGAAATGAGGCACCTTGAAAGAGGGCTCGTTATCTTCGACGTGAAGGCTTGAAGAAAATAATCAGCGGAAAAACAAAGGAAAGCGGTAGGTAAGTAGAATAAATTTCAATCTTTTTTTGAATTCAAAGATATTGTACGGGGCAGACCTGTGATCTGCCTCGGGGATATCTTTTTATTGTTCAACATTGGAATTCTATTTTCTTTTACGGCTATTAATTTCTGTTTAATAGGAGGATGAAATAATAAATGGTTTGAAATTGGAAATAATTTAGGGTTGACCTCGATATTCAGTGATTTCCATTCAATAAAGTTTCTACTTTGAGAGAAACAGCTCATACGTGCGCCACTATGAAAGCTCATTAGTGGTGTCAGAGTGTTCTAATTAAACTTTCTAGCAACGTCCTATTATCTAGAGCTCATGCAGTTTCATGATTTTGAATTAACTTTCCGAAGACACTTTTGCAGTCTAAATCTATGCACATCTATAAATTTCCTAGCCAGCCAGAACTTAAATTAAAACGTCGACGTTCATTCGAGTTAATAACTTGAATAACACGTCTCCAACGGCAGCACAAAGACGTGATCAGGGTTTTAATCACAAGTCCCTGAGAAAAAGAACAGTTTATAAAAAAAAACATTGTTTTCCTACCGCTTGGTGTCTGTCGTTTCTATAATTTTTCGTGTGTTATTTTTTTTTGAAATTCGTGTCCAGTGACACGATTTATCTTGTGGGATGATTGGTTTCTCATTGTTTTGTCATTTATGATAAAGTAAGTGTTTAAAAATTGCAATCGCATTAAACAACTGAGCTTTTAAATATACTGTACTCTTTGTATGCTACCTAGGTAATTATAAAATAAAACTTCCTAGCTAAGATATTTTATCTGAAAGCCTATTCAACCGTTGTAGGAAACAAACTGGCACAAGAAAAACAAGCAAGATTACTTTGTAAAAATAAGCACCTTTATATCTTTTAAAACACAAAAAGGCTGAAAGAAAACGAAGTAGAATCCTTTTTCTCATTAATTTGCCAGAACTGCAACGAGAATCTTTGTTCTCGGTAAAGTTGTAGCTTAGGATTCAGTAAAGCCGCTCCCATACGGTGCTAATTTCCCAAGAGGATGCTAGTATTTGTCACACTCTATTCGTAACTCACGCTTACTTACTTTGCCACCGAGAAAAAATGTTCGAGAATAATAGTTACCTTTTCTTTGACTTCACAGAATATGACTGTCATAGTTAATGTACTGACATAAATTAAAATGCTCTTTTCCTTTTCCTTGAACAGTGGCAGCAGATTACGGCAGTGCAATCACAAGACAATGACGTTAGAATTGTGAAAAATAACGTCAAGCTGCTGCCTTCAAGTCAATCGAAGAGACTCCCCCAACTTTACAATCTTTGTAAATTACCCAGCGCACTAGCAGCTGGCGCAGTAAAAGTATTTTGCATTAATATGGCTTGAGTTTTAAATTCGAATTTCTTGGCACTGGCAGACGAGAATCGGTCGGAAAATTCGATAACTCATACTTTTGTGGCGTAACTACGAAGTTTGATCTCTATCCTATTTTTTATTTTGTTTGTATCTCGAGACCTCAGATACTGTTTCGTTTTTTCGAACAAGCGACAATTTGCATAAACATCGAAACGGACGTCATATTTTATTATGATTCTTCGTGTTTTCTGCGGATATTCAGGAACTACGCCAAGATGTGTGTTGATATCATCTAAATCATGATGCGGTAAACAACATAACGTAAAATAATATTATTTGATAACCACAGAAGATACTCTTCCTATTTGGAGATGACACATTACATGCAATGAATTTGTGTTTTATTATGGCAGTTAAAGTACTGCGAAAAGGATAAACCATAAATGGCTTTGATAAGGATGATAAATTAATATCAGAAACGCACAGAAATATCAGCTAACCCAGTGATGGTAACTTTGTGTGTACCTATCTCGATAAGTTATTAAAAATAACTTGAGAGGTGTCAAGGGACACCCGGGTGGAACGAAGTTCCTTTCGATTAATTAGTGAAGGAATTGTAATATTTTTTTTTTAAGTTTTTATATTTTTTTTTTATTATTAACAAATATAATGTAATATAAACTTAATCAGTAGGCTCAATAAATATATTTACCGTAGTTTCGGCTGTGCGTTGTGTGTCAGTCACTCAGTCAGTAACGGAAGAATTTTAAAATTAAAAACTTAACTACCGAGTTAGTTAGGTATGGTCACATCTCTGTTATCTTCTTAACTTAATGAGAATCTTACAATATTGTATTAAAAACTTAAGTACCTAGTTGAATATGGCCACATCTCGCAGTTATCGCCAACCTAGCTGAAATGTTGCATACACACGTTTGGTGTGACTGACAATGCAGTTAGCTTGTGACATAATTTTAAATCGTATAGTGAACTCCCAAAGATGGCGGGAAAATTAAATTATTTTTATAGGGTTTGTTGGAGTTAAGCGAATGTTTTAAAAACTTGTTTATTTAAATGTTTTTAGAGTTCCGTACCCAAAGAGTAAAACGGGACCCTATTACTAAGACTCCGCTGTCCGTCTATCTGTCCGTATGTCTGTCTGCCTGTCCGTCTGTCTGTCCGTCCGTCTGTGTGTCCGTCTGTCTGTCCGTCTGTCTGTCCGTCTGTCTGTCCGTCTGTCTGTCCGTCTGTCTGTCCGTCTGTCTGTCCGTCTGTCTGTCCGTCTGTCTGTCCGTCTGTCTGTCCGTCTGTCTGTCCGTCTGTCTGTCCGTCCGTCCGTCTGTCTGTCCGTCTGTCTGTCCGTCTGTCTGTCCGTCTGTCTGTCCGTCCGTCTGTCTGTCCGTCTGTCTGTCTATCCGTCTGTCTTTCCGTCTGTCTGTCTGAGTGTCTGTCTGTCCGGCTGTCTGTCCGTCTAACTGTCCGTCTGTCTGTCTGGAATGAAAATATCTGGCTTGCTTTCTATAAGAGAGAGAGAGAGAGAGAGAGAGAGAGACAGACAGAGGAACATGCGCACGCCGCACGGCTTACAATAGCTTACTATAGCAAAAAGTGTCGTTACAACTTTTCGTATGATTTTTTTCCGTCCTTTCACAACGCGCGATAAGGAACTTCGTTCCAAAAAGGTTTTTGTAACAAATGATGACTGTTTTCCAAAATGGCTTGTGCATTCAAAATAGAGTTGGAAGTTTTAAACAGACGATGTCACGGGAAAATGGTAGTAGAACACGTTATTAAGTTTATCGAACCAATACTGACTTTTCAATTTATTTTAAACACAAAAGCATATTGATAACAAACAAATTAGTGCTTTATACAATGTCAATACGGGAACTTTCATTTATTTCTTACCCATATTTGGCTCTATTAATATTGCTTAGATTTGTACTATACGATGTTATGACGTGCCAAATACGGAATATGATTTTACGTGGTTTTAATTAGCAAGTACGGTGAGCTAACTTGCAGAACGCGCAAACAGTTGTGAGGTTTTTGTTTCAATTGCGCTGTACAGCGTTTTGTGTAACAAAATTTTTAGATTTCTGCAGTACATTTCTGGTTATTAAGGTAACTTATTCATATTTTTCGGTACGTTGCGTCGCCCAGACCTGATTCTGTAAATATGAATTTATAAAATTTCTTCATCAAAATTTTTTGAAGAGCAAAATATTATGAACGTTTTATAGTAGGTAACTTCGACTGACATATGATCAGGATAGTTTTCTTAGTCTTCAAAAGAAGATAAAGTACCGGGAACCCCTATAAACACGTCCAGATCTTCGCCCATCCGTCCTTCTAACAACTTTTCTCAGATGAATTCGCCATAGCTGAGATTTATTGCAGAGGGCGCCAATTTATGTGAGGATCAGTCCCAAATTTTTGCGTTTCAAGATGGTGAACTTGTGAAATCACAATCATTATTAACAGATGTTATGAAATTAGAATTCGTGTATGCTAAAAAGTTTGTGTACCCAGTAGGAATTAAAAATGAGCGAGTCTTACAGTAATCGCATAGGATGTGCAATATCTGTCGTCTTACCTTGGTAAAAAGCAACATTAACATTAAAAGTACCAGCTGACAGCTAACTCGACCACTGCGCGCGCTCATTGGTCAAATCGAATAGGGCGCGCTCATTGGTCAAATCAAATAGCGCACGCTCATTGGTCAAATCAAATAGCGCGCGGTTCTTCGGCTTCGTGTTATACACTTCCGTCCCATTTCACGAAATCACTCCCACAGATTGCAGGAAAGCGAGAGGAAAGATGTAACACATCAAAAAATCTGTCCTTATTTTATCTCCTGGTTTATGTTTCAGTCAGTCAATCTATCTTATTTTTCCCCATCTACTCGTATTTTGGGGTCAACTTCTAATCTAACCGAACGTAGCTGAATAGTGGTATTTTCAAGGAACTGGCAGTAGTTCCTTGAAAATACCACTATTCAGCTAGCAGTAGGTATTTGACCTCCACAACTCAGTAACTAAAAAAGTTGATAGGGAACCGTTTATCTTGGTACGGTCATGTGAAGAGGAGGGATGAAATGCTTGTAACGAAAAGAGTTATGAATATAAATGTGGATGGAGGGAGAGGGAGACCAAAGAAAAGATGGATGGATTGTGTTAGGAGTGATATGAAAGAAAAGGGAATTAGTAATAGCGTGACGGCTGGCAGGACAGAATGAAAAACAAAAACGTGTTGCACCGACTTAACATGGGATAAGGGCAGGAAGATGATGAACCCAGTAACTGGATAACACGATACCCCTAAACCTTAAAGATCGACCCGTGCGGCTGTTATTACTAGGCGCTCCTGCTTAATGTTTACTTAACTGAATATGTTCTTCTCATTTTGACCCTGTTTCAATAAATTTCTACAAATTTGTACCACATATGCACTCACTACCAAATTAGTTTACTAAGAAGATCCGACCTAATCTCAAGAAAGTACGAAGTTACAAAATCAGAACCCAGTGCCAAAGTACAGCAAATTTCTCGCATTTTAGAATTCGCTTTTCCCGGTTTCAAAGTCTGCATGTTTGCTTTAAATGCATGTAGAATAATTAATAAACACGGTTTCGCCCGCACTGAGAGCGGAAGACCGGGAGGTAGGAGCGTCGAGTTGAAAATTTACGATCTTCACAGGGACAAAAAGTACCGTTTTACATTTTGGGATGTCGGTCCGTTTTGGCTTTTGGTGCGATAGTTTCAGTAAAGGTTGTTAAAAGGTAATCCAGAGTTGCAGTTTTTGATTTATTTATTTTTTCTGAGGTTTTAATCTTGATTACTTACTTTTTAACCGTAAATGATAGTTATCATTACAATAGCTTAATTCCTAGGGATTTTAAATTTACAAACAAGAAGAGATTAAAATAAGAATATATTATGTTAGTAGTAACAAAAATGTAATAGTTGTAACAAAGCGTAAACAGCCTTTTCTTTCCTATTTGAAACATTTCGTGTTAAGTTTACAGCGCCCTGTCCACAATCTTAGTTCGTGTATAAAACTGGGTTGCCACCGAGACTGAAAAGACAAATTTCAACAAATTTGCATTTTACAAATAGACTACCTAAAACGCCTTGAAACTGACTAAAATCTTCAAACACTAGTTACCGGGGCTTCATAAAATTTGTCCTTATTTGATAATCTAGAAATGAGGTTTGCGGTGCTTGGCTTAGTGTATGTGGCAAAGCAATTAATTTGCATAGTTGAAACGGCCACCGCGTCAGGCGCAGCCCTGTTGTCTCCACCATTCGTAAGTGCCGCATTGTATAATGTATGACTCAATACAGCTGTGTGTCAATACATTTGGTTAACTGGACACACACTGGTCGCCTCGACTTGACACAATGACGTCAGCGATCGAAATCTTGTTTGTTATCAGAACAACAGTATTCCTCCTGTATCAGAAACAGAAAATTTATTAAATAACACTTCAAAACACCAAGAAAATTAACCAGTCTTTTCCTTTCAAAAACTGCTCGTTGCAATGAAGAAGTTATTAACAGACTTTAAGTTGTTCAGAAGCGAACAAAACCTAAGGTATTGGATAAAAAGCGTTCTGAACTAGTTAGGGTACAACATTACCCAAGCTTCTCTTGTAGCTAATTGCACTTTTTTCTTACTGCATATAATGAATTTAATAAGCGCTGAAGCAGAGAGTTAACTTCTTAGTTGGCCGCAGCAAAGTGCTGTACGGATTAAACAGCTCTTAAAACTTATTTAACAAAGATTAACTTCAATATTTCAGCAGGATTTGTAGCCACCGCTTAAATTAAAACGTAATTTGGTTGATAGAAAACAAGGGCTAACGTAATGGGACTCATGAATTATTATTTTTTACGAAGTGTCCGGTCGCTGAACTGCCCTAGTAGAGAACTATAACCTATTCATTTTGAACTACGAAGTTTTACAATTTTATTGTTAGAATTTGTTAAACGTATTTATGAGTTGGAAACAGGTTTATCGTAGTTGTTTTCGAGTGATGGTGTTTTGAAACAATTGTTTTGAATTTTTGGGAGTTGAATGTTCGTTCTAAAAATAAAACACTTTTTTCATGATTTTGATGATATTTTTTATTGAAAAAAATGTTTTAATTCCGGATAAACCATTGTGTCCTGAGGAATAATATATTGTAACTACCTCTTATTCTATTCTTTTTGGATTTATTTTTCACAAATCAGAATTTCTTGTTAACATTGCTAGTCCATCCAATAGGATTCACTCAAACATCTTGTAATTGCAAACAGATCAAGCTCCTAGACGTCGAATATTGCTGAAGCATCAATCAAGTGTTAAGGGTCTATAGACTATCTACAGTTAATGACATTATTGGTTTAGGATATTGTGGCGAACCATTGTATTAGTCGTCATTGTAATCGTCAGATCCTTGTTCCTGAGGAGTCACGTTTCTCCCTAAGGGCGACTGCTGATATGGTTTTACAAAGCTTTGTGTCAAAACTAGAAGTAGGCTAGTAAAAATATAAGTAAATGCTAATAGAAGTAATTTTGAGGATTATTATATTAGGAAAATAAAAGAGGGTAAGATCTGCTTGTTTGTAAATAAAAAAAATAAAAAATGAGATTTACGGCTGTCGAGTTCAGGAGAATTGACTTAAAAAAAAGATGCCTTTGCAGTAATGGTATCTTGAGAAGGAACCCTATACTTATTGTAAGGCCAAATAAATAAGGATTATGAAATAACAAACGCACTGGCGATAAATCTGCTCGGCACGTCACAATCAGTTTTCAATAAATTGCTGATGAAAAAAAATCCCAGAAATTTTGCTGCCCGCAATATTGGGAAAGTAAAACTGTATTTTGAAATGAGCAATACGAAAAGCAATAAATAAATCACTGATTGATTGCTTTTTATTAAAAACAAAAATTAAATTGATTCTGGTAATCCAGTGAAATGTAAGTTAAATTTGATTTACAGGATGTGGTATTATTTGCAAATTAATAAATGTTTATTTTAGTATCGTTTGTGCTAAAATATTAATTAGTAGCTATTGCCCGTGACTTCGTTCGCGTGTATGTTAGAAACTAAAAATGTCACTAAAAAGATAAATTAATCGTCAATATCCTCCATTACCTGACCCTTCTTAGAATTAGGAATTTGGAAAAGAGTTACAGAATGAACGTGATGCCTGAATATATTCATTTTCGTGATTTCGATGTGTGATTCCCATAGTAAAAAAAATCATAACGATGAGTGCAATGCCTGCCTTTTTAGGTATTGCGTTAATTCTGTTGACGTATGTAGACGCGTCATGTACCCACATCACAGCTCAAAAAAATAACAATAGTTGGGAAGTAATAGGTAGCAAGACAGCTACGTGTCTTTGTGCGTGGTAAAGGGTCGTGGTAGTTGCCATCTTTTAAATTGCCATTTCAGTTGGCAGGCAACATATCTACAGTTTAGATTTTATTAACATTTTTTGCGAACAAAGTCGCGGGCAACAGCTAGTAGAATAATATTTCCATTTAGAACTATTTAATCTTAAGTATTTTTATAATTATTCACTTTTCATATACGTAAGAGGTATTTTCACAAATAACTAAACATCATGTTTTGGTTAATAGACGGCGCCGTGTGTATTGTATATCTTGTCTATGGTCAATTTATAGAAACGATTTCTTACCTAAATATGTAGGTTTAGATATACATAGATGTATGTTAAAAAATAACAATGTTGTAAAAAGTATTCAAAAAACGATTATTACCGAAAAATATGTATTGCAGGAATGCAAAGTACAAAAATAACTTCATAATAATTTTAAAAAAGATGCGAGAGTTGGGGATCAAACCAACAGCGTTAGTATTGAAAGGCAGTCACTGTACCGCCTGTCCGTGAATTCTGTTGGAATTCTACTGAAAATAGCCGGTCTTATACTATGAACAAAACGTATCGAAAAACAATGATACGTAATTTTAAAATCTTTAAATTACCATTACTATTTCTCCTGGCCACCAATTTATATATATAATGAAACAAATACTAGATATTGCTCAGAACTAACCCACATGCAACTGTGGAAGCCCCAAGTAAATTTGTGTAGGATCGTCGGAGATAAGCGTTAACAGACAGACAGACAGAACGACAAATTTATTAAAAAAATCTTTTTTTGTGTTGTATGTTCCTTTTTGTATTATCAATTTTTGATAAATTTGTTTAATGGACAAACATAACGGTTCCTACTGTTTTATTATATAGATTTTGTGAAGCAAAAAAAAATACTTCTTACAGAGCTCATTCAGTCAACCATCTTTACCGTATGATAGTGGTGGATTGGATATTAATATGAATACTTTGTATCTAGTTCATGTTTCCGAATAAATCAAGCTGGGTTGGCAAACCAAATTCGATCAAGCTTTTAGACAATTTTATAGTTCAAAATTTTATAGCTATTGTTACGCGCCAGAATTAATGTCGGGTACATTAAGTTACTACTAGCGCCATCTAGTATCGAGTAGCGGAACTAGTAGAGTCAAGTACCTTCTAGACATTTCTTTGTCAGAACATTCTACACTTCTCGATATCTGGTCAGTCGGTAGCGGTAGTTACGAGTACATTCCAGATGTTTCGAGAATAGAAGTTTCTAGAACTAACTGTCCTATATAAGGAGTGCGTAGTCCGCGACCGGGTCAGTCCCCCTCGTCCGATCACCTTGTATAGCAAGCCGATCCCCTGGGAGAAGCAAGCCAAATACCTGGGGGTCATCCTGGACAGCCACCTCACCTTTGCTGAGCACATAAGGCAGGCCCGTTCTCGCGCCGCCTTCACTCAGGGGAGGCTTCATTATATCACGACCGCCCGTAGCAAATTGTCACTCAAGTGCAAATTGCGACTCTTCACCGCGGTCATCCGTCCCATCATGACGTACGCTTGCGCCGTCTTTGCACACGCAAAGCCGCGTCATCTCCACAGGATGCAGACGCTCCAAAACCGTTTCCTGCGCAAAATCACGGGATCGTACGTAGATCTCAAATTGCCCACCATACAGCAGTTCATGAAACGCATAGCCAAACGTTTCTTCGACACTGCTGTAAATCACCGTAACCCCCTTATCGCATCGGCCGCCCGATACGAACCCTCCCGCATCTCCAAGGTACGCCGACCGAGGCATACCCTCGTCACGCCCGACGACTCTACCACTCTCCTCCAAGAGAGTCGCAAAGAAACCAGCACTCTTCGCAAACCACGACCGCCGTCCTTCCGCCCTCGCCGCCGAGGCCCGCCGCGACGTCCCCGTCAAAATCCGCCCCGACCCTTGCTCGAGCCAGCCCGCGCCGCTGAGCCCGTAGTCTTAAATTCGCCCCTTAATAATAATTCCAGTTCGATCCAGCCCGTCCCTAGCTGTCCTCTCCCCAGCGACGCCCTAAGCCGAGGCCCGTACCCCACAGGGGGTGCCTTTAGCGTATAGTCGCTTAGTTTGTAAGTTTTTTATAAGCCCTGGCTGGAGGCTTTAATATTATATTAAGGCCACCACAGGCAAGCCCGGTTAAGCAGTCGACAACCTTATAGGTTGAACTGCGAGAAGCCACTCAAAAAAAAAAAAAAAGCGACCGGGTCAGTATTGAATTTGCGATACAAGCGAATACTTCGGAAGCGATCTTCAAGTGCGAATAAAGTCAGATCAGTGGTGAACTTGTGTTTAATAATTAGCGAGTTTAAAGTTGTAATTAGTGTTTTAAATTAAAGTGTAATTTTGGTTATTTAATCGGCTGTTTTTATTGTCACGAACCCCAATCTCGTAACACTATTAAAACAGTAGTAGTTTTTTTTAATACTAAGGCTATTTTCGAAGAAAAATCATTTTTGAAAATTAAATTTTAAAATAAAATTCATGTCACCAACTTCGACAGCATATTTTTTTAAGTTTTTACGAACAAAGACTTTGAGAATAAAATCAGAACACGTAACGATCTTTCAGCCTCTGTGAAATGTAGCAAATGTCATAAAATGGCGACTGTGACCTACATGGGAGATTGGCAGCACAATCAAAATGACATTCGCGTCCGCGGAAATTGTCAAAATAGCTACATATAAATGAAAAGAAAAAAAAAATCTGATATTACAATGTCAACAGGGTTATAAAACAGCTTGTTACTGGGCTTTTCTGTTTGGGACATCCTTTAAAGCCCGATATATTTTCTTTAATAATTTAACTTTGGAAGCAAATTTTGTTAAGTTCAGCCCACTGCCCCGAGGGTTCTGACGAAATTTTCGAAATTTGTTGTACTCATGGGAGCTAAAATACAAATTGCCTGACTTTGGTCAAGGCAGCCACGTTTTAGGCTGTAAAGTTGTTGCATTGGTCGTTGTGGGAATTATGTTGAATTGATTGTATATTGTTTGACGTTTTAAGTTCTTGCCTCATCCAGATTGTTTTTACAACAAGCTCTTATTTCTACATACCTTCATTGAGGTAATAAGTGTTTTCACTAATCCACTTTCAGAAAGTAAACCATTTAATGACCAAAACAAAACGCAAAAATAAAAAGTAACGAGTTTAGTTTTACAAATAACAGAACTCATATTTCACGAAGTTCTCCAAATGAAACTCGTAATTATTGCTAGCTCTCTCCAAGCCTTCATTAGATCGTTTAAGCATAATAAACCCTTTTACCTATAAAAATAAATGGCACTTTAACGTTGGTCTCACGTCCTGTTCTTGACCTTTTCAAATATTCACATTAAAATCTGTTCGGCTGTAAAAGTTAAAAGCTATAGAATAACTTAACTGTAAATCACCAAATTTGAAAGTGAAAGAAAATAATTCAGGTTTTACATTTCGTTTACAGTTATTTTCCTTAAGAAAGTAAAGTACGGCATTGCTATCGATGCTCCACGTGCTTTTGTAGAAAAATCCTGCCTTGTACTTTTTTGCTGATGTATGAAAGAACAGTCTTTCATTCATCAGTAAACAAATCCAAGCCAAGATTGTTCTAGTTACTAGCTATATGTTAGTAACTTTGCGGTTCTGTAAGAAGACAGAATAAAAGGATAATTTAGATTAACTTAATTAATAAGCTAATTTGCAGTGCTGAATTTTATTTATCTATACTAATAAAGTAAAGCTGTAGAGTTTATTTGTTTATTTGAACGCGCTAATCTGGCACTACCAGCCAGGCTATACGGGAACAAAAAAAAACGGGATATGCGCGTACGAAGTCGCGGACAAAAGCTAAGTAATTAATAAACGAGTGATAGCAATATGACGGTATATGGCTCTTACACACCTCGAATTTGCACCTATGTTTGTGATCAGGAATCAGACAATTTGTTTATTTATTTAAACTTTATGTACAAAAGTGTTACATGGGCGGACTTAATGCAACAAGGCATTCTTTACCAGTCAACTTTTTTTTTTTTAGGCATGGCAAATCATCAAATGACTTCATCCGCTCTGGGTGGAAGGGCGTGTCAGACTCTTACTGACTAAACCCCATCCGTGTTCCTTCTAAAGCCCTTTGTGTTCCAGGGCCGCGGTGACTCTTTCAAACAAATTCCGCAACCCTGGCAGGTTCTGGCCCTAGCATTACCATAAACCTTTTTTTTTTTAATGATGGGAAATCATCAAATGACTTCTTCCGCTCTGGGTGAAGCGGACGGGCGCGTTAGACTCTTACTGACTAAAACCCATCCGTGTTGCTTCTAAAGCCCTTAGCGTTCCAGGGCCGCGGTGACTGTTTCGAACATATTCCGCAACCCTGGCAGGCTCCGGCCCTAGCCGGCCCCGTCTTCTATGCTAACATCTCTTTGAGGCGCGCGTGAAACACAACGCGCCGTAGACCCAGGCCTGGTGGTGATCGGACAGCGAGCCACCCAACGCTCGCCTTCCGCATTCCCGCGCCTACGGTAGCCGGGGATCACCCAGCGACTCCCGACGCCCGGGGTGTCTTCTTCTGTAGCGAAGGTTGGGGCGAAGGCTTTGTCTCTCCCTCGCGCGGCCCACCTCCTTCTTCGCTAGCATTACTGCTTCGCAGAAGCAGGTGATCGCTTCCCAAGCCTCCTCGCTCCGGACCATGGATTTAACCAGGGCCGGACGTGAGAGGCGAGGCCGCCGATCGCTTCGACGAGGACACGGCGGTGCTCCGCCCAAGCAATTTATGATGCATAATAATGAACGCTGCTGATCAGACTGTCTTACCAAGGATGAAAGAAGACCGAGAACCGTTCTCAGATCAATGTAGCGAGTGACAAAATACTTATTCTGCCAAATTGTCATCAAAGTTTCTTCACACGAAACTTCAGATATTTTTCACGATAATATTAAAATAACTGGTTTCCAGCAACATTTTGTTGATAAAACCCTCTCATAGCAACGTAGGTACATATTTCACTGAAACTATTTAGATCCACATGCTCCATGAATGTCAAATGAAGTAAAGTTTTGGGCGTGAGATGAAAAGAAAGTTCTTTTGAGACGTGATAAAGTAGGAAATTTTCCTCTGAATATATTAAGAAATTCGAGTTTATTTATACATGGTACATATTTGCTGTGACATGTTTGATGTGGGGTATTTACGCTTACATTTATATTCGAACATGTTATTAATGTCGAAGAAATTGTGACAATATTTCAACAAATCTGTTGGAAATAGTTTATCAGTCCTGGACATGCGGATGAGGCATCAGCCTTATGTAAAAGGTATTTTCATTAAACGGGCTTCACTTTGACTTTGACTACGATAGCTTCGGTTTGACTTAGAATAACAAATTAAAATAAACTTTGTTTTTAGGCCATGCCATTCGTTTTTCGAAAACAGGTATTACTTCGTTTCTTTTTTCTACAATATTTCCAGAGATACAATACATCCAATAAAATTGTTCAAATCTGAGAAAAAGTTGCTCTCTAAAATGCAGATGTCTTTAAAAGGACAATATATTTTTCAATAATGACTCTGATCGTAATAAATGTTGTGCTGTTAAATTACAACAATTTATGAATAAATTGTCACCTGCAAATAAGTCATGCTCTCGACATTACCATTATTTCCTGTAATAAAAGAAGAAAAAGATCTTTAAAATATAATACCGTTGACAATTGATCTCAATATTCACGCCACGTCGTTATTCCCAATTTATTTGGGGTGGAATCGACAAAATTTAATTACTTTGTCGTCCCTTTTAACTTTGATTATTATCTTTTTGTCGGCGGTATTGTTAAATGTCTAGAGTCTTAATGGGTACCATTCCTCCATTTGTAAAAATCGTTTCGTGACATGCCTGGAAAATACAATAATTTTAGTATGCCGTATCTAATTTATATTTCTCACGTACCTATTTAGTACTCTCTTGATAATAATTTAATTGTCTAGTTTTGTCAAACTGGCCAAAAAATATTACTTACGTGCCTAAGAGATTTAGTTACGTCTTACTTTGTGAATATATTTTATGTAAAATTTAGAGAAACTATTTGACAAAGATAATAATGAAACAGCACTTTATGAACGTCAGGAGTTACTGAAAATAATTCAGTATTGATATTTGAAAGGGGGATTCCATTTCAAATAACTATGGGTTGTGTATTCATTTTTTAATTATTGTTGCGTGCTGTAATATCCTGTAACAAACTAAATACTTTAATAGACATGTATGGACTCATTATGTTATAAGTGAATTTAACCTTTGTTTAAGATTAAACCACATTAATAATGAATGACCAATCAATCTTATGAAAGGTTTTTATTGCACCGTAAATATGAAGAAAATTATCCCGAGGTTAAGATATTATCCGTCGATACCTTTCAAGTGCCTACTTTGCCACAATTACACTCATTTCTCTATAACCTCTCACAAAGAGATACTTACAAAAGTTATTCCCATGCCAATTGGAAGGCTTCCTCTCATATTATTATCCTTATTCCTAAGACCGCCAAGTAAATACGGAAAATGTAACCATTGTCTTATAATGGAAAGGGCGAGGGAAAAAGTTGATTTATCACTCATGATTTATGATGATATTATTTATAAGGGTCAAATAAAGTAAAGAATCATTTCAAAACACGTAGAAACTACATCAAAACACAAAGCATAAATACCGCATCAAACTAAAAAAAAAAAACACAGAAATCGGATGAGAAACCTCGGAGTAAACAGTGTAGGTACATACACAAAAGAAAAAAATTGTAAATATATACTGACCAAATAAAAAACCTCCTCCTTTTTTTGAAGTCGGTTAAAACCTTCCAAGTTTGTCTCCGGTAATCATCACCCTTTGAAAGTCGAATTAGCTCATCATTGTCATCTTTTATCAGAAGATGTCCACTATTGGACAAATTCAGCCCTCCAAGCGTCACCACATCGACCAGCCAGTCGGTTCACAATAAAAACTCAGCGAAAAATGTTAGGTGAAGTGAGCATGAAGTGAGCTCTCATTCTGATTGAAACTAGAGACTGACAGCACACTTCAAGTTCACTTCGCTTATGTAATCACAGTGTAATTGGTACGTAATAGCACCACAGTCCGTACTTTTAGCATTCACGAATTGTCGTGGTCTTCACAGGGCCAGGCCCAGCTTGCAATGCTGCGTCTTCCAGATTAGCCATCAAAATGATAAACCAAAAGAACTGGCTTACAAGTTATTAAGTAATCCTTTAAAGACAAATCTGTTCAGCAAAATATTCCAGCCAAGTAAAACATTACATCCCGTAAATCTACATACAAAAAACTAGCTATCTGTAACAACCCGTATGTTCCGCGATGAGAGTTCCACCCATTACTTTTTACTGACCCTTTTAACTTCACTTCACATTTCAAGACATGAGAACCGCTACAGAAAGAACTACCGACCGCTATAACTCACGTCAGAAACTCGGATCCAGCTTTTATTACACACCTTATCTAAGGTACGTTTGAAGACTGAATTTCGTTGTAAACGATCCAATATTTCGTCTCTTCGTGTTAAAATTTTCACCCGGCTCTGCGAACCGGAGATGGATTAAGTTGTCTGCATAAACAACGATGGAGGACGATGTTGGTAGAACTGAAACTTTGTACGGGATTTTGATAGATTTGAAAAGGTTTTTTTAAAAGGATTGCTCGTTCGGCTGTGGTTCGGTACAATAACATTATTTGAATTGAAATTATTCTGCTTTGAGCCAGACTTTGTATTAGTCGGACAAAAATGTTGATGTGAATGTTAGATACTATACAAATATGATGTCAAAAGTTAGTTACTAGGACACAATTTGAATCTATTACAATAATTTTAAAACAAACTTATACCAAAATATTGACTCATATAAGTTTTTTACATGATTAACAATGATAGAGTCGATTCTGATTAACCTCCCACATACAAAACTTCCTTTTCTAAATTACATAAAAATATTATTCGTTTTATTAAGCTTTTCCATTTAGTACAAATCTCGAGGTTTGTGAATAAAAATAAATGAGAATAAGTGTAGATAGATAGCCATAAAAAGTTACACATGAACATAAAAATGAGTAACAGTAGCCCATAAACAATTTTATGTAGATTGTTGAGCCCTTTAGGGAGATACCGAGTATACCAACTAATACCATTCTAAGGAGAGAAAAAAATAGATTACATTCAGCTACCGTCTCGAGTGTATAGTAAGACTGTATTGTGTAAATATTAGCAGCAATTGACTATTTTATTCTAGTGGTAAATTGGGACATACTATTTTTAATAGACGCATAATATGGTAATGCTTGTATTATTTTTTGTTTTTTTCATCTGCACTAATATTGACCATGGTATACCTAAAGAGGTTGGTAATATTATTTGTTTATTTATATGGTACAGTCAGTTACTAAAATTAGCTGACCCACCTTTGCATAAGTGGTTGAGATTTTTTAGAATACGAATCGATAGAATTTTATAACTCTTTTATATTTTTACCATTTTAGTAAACTAAATAAAATATAAAAGAATTATAAAATTCTATCGATTCGTATTCTTAAAAATCTCAACCACTTACGCATAGTTGGGTCAGCTAATTGTGGTAATTGACTGTACAAGTATGCTCTGAAATGATTAGTGATGCGATTACGATTTTTTTTATATATACATATGTTTTGTTATTACTTCAGTTCCGAGTGTCATAATGCTACTTTATATCCCGGTAAAATGGATAGCTCTTGCCGGTAAAACAGTGATACAATGATATATTCTACCGCATTACTATATTACTGAAATATAACACCACAAGATAGTGTATGTAAAACCGGTGCATGCATAGTTAGGTTAACGCTTACGATAGCTAATGAATAATCATGAGACGAATGACATCAGTTGATAAATATTCATTATTCAACTAAATTCTTGCAATAATACACCAGCTTAAATGTACTAGAATCTTGTCAATGAAAACGGAATGAATAATTAGGGGTCCGTGATCAATGACAACATACGGGTCCCATGTTCCAGTAACAGATCGTCTGCTCCACTGAATTAATCAAACAGGAAAAATCCGTGTTTTTTCTTTTTTGTTCGATGTTTCATTGTGTTTTTGGGTGTGTATATATTTGTGTTAACGGCTTTGTATATAAAGTTCAAATCAAGCGGAAGTTATTCGATGACAGCCATATTTTATATTCTTTGGAACGTGGTGAAAAGATAAGTCAGTGTTGATTTTCTAACATGATCCGCTGAGCTGATAACTTAGGTTACTTTGAATGTAGTTACTTCAATCTTTTCATGTGTAATAGTTATAATAAGCCAGAGCCCAGAAGCAGAAAGATATGGAATATAACTTTCTTATAGTGTTAAAAATATCTTAGCCTTTTCTCTGGGATCGTAGTAATAGGATAGCTCGATAGGTGTAATTTATGTTTTAATTTTGACTTTATTTTACCTAATCTTAGATATTACTATAGTAGGTGCCAGATAATCGTGGAATATCGGTCATTGACCCACCTACATTTATTGACATTGTTAATTTGAAAAACGGAATTAATGACACAAAACTGTCCCGAATCATCATCTCTCGTATCCTTAACATTGTCTAATAATGAAAAACGATTCATATTTAATTGTTCAGGTACCTATGAGCAGTTATTAGGGAAAGGTCAATGTACTTTATTCCACATTTATCTGGCGCCTACTATAAGAGGATATCAAAAAATATTGAATACGTTTTTTTATCAAATCAATAAAAAATAAGTGGGGGCTTGTAACGTCACTTTCGGGTAAAAAGTGTACTGGTAAGTGACGACACACGAGTTTTAACGCACTTTATCGCCTTTATTTTTTGTTTACGAGACAAAAGAAAAAATACGTGTGGCTAATTAGATTTTTTCAAAATACCCTCAAAATACCCTATTATTTAAGCCAGTAAAAAAATTAAAGTTTAATGAATTTTATGTGACATTTATTGTTTTTCCCCTGTTCATATTATCTGTACTCTTCTATTTTATCTTTATAATTTCTTAGCGTAAATGTGGTATTGTCTTCTTCTTCCATATTTATGTGTGTGTGACAGTAACCATTTACACAACAGTATCAATAAATGCTCCTGGAGAATGAGTGACCTGCACGTAAAAAAAATATCGCGAGGAAATGTGCACTTTTATTATAATAATAAAAATTCTTTATTATCAGGCAACTAAGACCCATAAAATATACAAATGAAACATACAAAAATAAACTAATACATATTAATCATTATTGCCAACACGCATTGAGCATGCGTCGTTATTAATGCTGTCACTGCATGAGGTGAGGTCTTAGCCCTGCAGTGGATAATGTTCCACTACACATAGGGTGGTATTAAAATGAGTAATATGACCGGCATAATAAATTAAATGGTGTGCAAACATTTAATAACTCATTATGGTGTAAGTCAAACATGTACCTACATGAAACTTACTTATTTTAAAACATATTTAAATGGAGTAGTTACATGCTCATTTAGTTATTCTTCTAACCTTCTCAAACAAAACGTCGTTTGTATTGAATCGTTTTCCTGTCTTGTGACGTCAGATGATAGCGGTTATGTCTCTTTTAGCGATTTTATATCGATTTTAAAACGCTTATACGAGTAGCTTCGCAATTTTTTTTTAAATGAATCTGTTCAGAATTTTGATTCAGTTAAACTAAGAATAAACTTAGAGGAAAAGTCCTGCCTACTCTTCCTTTGCTAAGAATTTTCTTGTGACAGTAACCCAAAATATTCACTAAGGTCCCTTGACATAACTTTATGGCCCATATTTACGGTACATATGTCGGGGAGGAGGTCTAAAACAGCGCCTATAAAAGCCGTGCAAACTAAATTGAAGCGGGAACTATCCACATTTTGTTTCTTATCACGTACATAGAGGGCTCCACGATAACGACCTTACGTTTTCGGTTTATTTAACAAAATATATTAGGGAAATGGTTTTTTTTACAAGTTTGTAGGTTTCGCATCCGTTTGTACATACGACAAAATATATTAGAGAAACGGATTAAATATTGTTAGGGCTCCTAGTTTAGAGATCTTGAAATAGTTTGCACCAGTATATACGTAAGCTTTAAAAATAAACTCCCGTCTAAATAATATAACAATCTTCTGTGTTTCAGAAAGTGTGTTAAGCCATTGGTCCCGGCTGTCATTTGTAGAATTGACAGTCGTTACGGATAGTCAGGACCCGGAAAATCTGTCACCATTTTTGACAAGAGGTACCGCGATTACCAGTTACTAAGTTCTGGAGGGCAGGTAGCCAGGTGCTCTATGTAAAATAACGGTAAGTACTCCGTTAGCTGATTCTGGTTCAACTGGAAGCTGATCCCAACATAGTTGAAAATATGCTAGGCAGATAGAAGATACTATTAATAAATTAAAGGAATATTTATTGAACACAACAGTAAGTTTATCAGCAATTTAATTTAACCGACATTTTAATTTAAGACAAAAGAACCTCCGAATGGCTCCCATTAAATACCAAAACACATCGCGGCAGACCAAGGCAAAGAGCTCGACTCCTATCGAAAGGACTGGCCTGACATAGCAAAGACAGAGTTGTGTGGAAAAGGGAGAGAGAGGCATTTGCCCAACAGTGGGACAAAATAGGCTAGATACCATCTAATATCACATCGCTTATGTAATGCGATGTAATCATAAAAAAATTGCAATAAATTTCAAACTCCATGCAGTGGACAATCTAGCAATCGTATCACATTATGAACGCCTCGGGCGTCGGGAGTCGCAGGGCGATCCCCGACCACCATAGGCGCGGGCCTGCGGACAGCGAGCAATGGGTGGCTCGCTGTCCGATCACCACCAGGCCCGGGTCGATGGCGCGTTGTGTTTCACGCGCGCCTCAAAGAGATGTCAGCATAAAAGACGGGCCCACTAGGGCCAGAGCCTACCAGGGTTGCGGATTTGTTCGAAAGAGTCACCGCGCCCTGGAACGCAAAAGGCTTTAGAAGGAACACGGATGGGTTTTAGTGAGTAAGAATCTGACACTCCCTTCCGCTCCACCCAGAGCGGAAGAAGTCATTTGATGATTACCCAACCTTAAAAAAAAAAAAAAACACATTATCAAATAGCTTTTTATTCATCAATTGAACTTCACTATCCAACTCAACATTAAAAAATTACATATACATAGATAGCAGCAAAACCAAACAATATTTTAACGTTATACCCCTATCGTTGTCCTATTTGGTCAGTCATATAAATAACTCGCGTTAAAGCTTCCCGGCGACACAAATAACGATTATAACGCCCATGAACGTTTTATTCTTTACATATTTTGAGATTAGCGTAACAACCACATAAAGGGCACTGTGGTACGAGCATTACTTTAGCAGGGCCATTCATAATGGGTGCTTTGACCCTTGGATTACGGATAAAATGAACCTGACAATCCTACGGGCATGTTTGTGGACATCCCTGAATAGAAAGGTAGGTACCGTTTGGGCGAGTCTCGTATGTTTCATTTCTTGTATGAATGTTGTTGTTTGTCAGGTCAGGTGCGTAGTAGGTACTCACAACCGGCGTGCGTGTATGTAGGCTTTAGACAAGTGGCATTCTGTCAGAGGTAGCGTGGCAAAGGCGTTTGTTAAAACGTCAAAAATGTATAGGATTGACAAACGCTGTCGAAATGTCAAGTGCCGTCGTATGTAAGGATAGTATCTGACGGCGTTCATGCCTTCATTGGAAAAAGGCGTGAGTTAAAGTATGTTATATAATGTATACGCGAATCGCAATTTGATCTTTGATGATCGGAGAATTTTATGTTATTAGATTTTGGAACTCTTTGATCTAATTACTAAACTTTTACCAAGTTGAGAACATTAAAGACTTGTGTAGGCATTTCAATCCGTTTATGTAGGACGTGAAAACTTTTTTTTTTCTAAAAAATAAAAAGGTCCGTTAACTTTAACGCACTCGTGAAGAACTAATATTACATTATCGAGTTTTGTACATCAAAAGGACGTCGTTTGAAAGAGTTCCGTTAAAGCAGGTTGATTAGTTGGCGATCCGGCAGGTAAAGAAAAAAGTTTTCAAAGTTAAAAGAAACTGTAGCGGAGGGAAACTTCTAAACGAGCTTTCTAATATCGAAAGAAGATAAGACGATGATAATGTTCGGACACAGTTTTAAGTTCTTTATTAATTTTTATTAAGTTGTCCTTTCAGAAACACTGAAGCGAAGGAACCTTTAAAAGTATTCGTATCATAAGATGTTTTTATTAAAGCGGATGTTCTTTTTATGGCTATTTCCTTTTAGGAAAACGGATATCTGCATTAGAAAGCAAAAACAAAAAGATAAAAGGCGAACTTTAATATTTTATTATTACTACGGTCGAACTAGCTGTTTGGAAAAATATTTTTGGAAGTAAACAAACGTAAATGTTTGTTAAAGGTTATTAGTTCATGGATTTTCTTTTACGGGTTGGCAGAATTACATACTCCATTTGCTTGTAGGAAATTATGCAAATCATCATCTTCCTGCTTTCTACGTTCTAGGTATTTGGATAAATTGTTTTAATATTAGTACATAGGTTCTCGGAACTACACGGAAAGATGAAACCTAAATTATCGAATTTTCGTATCATTATAAAATAAATTTTAATGTTCAGTTCACAATTTTTCGAGACTTCATAATCTCTCAAGATATTTTAAAATCTTACAAAGTTTGCAAATATCCGGTGATAAATGTATCCCGTTTTGATAATGCACCAAATCATCATCATCATATCAGCCGAAAGAAGTCCACTGCTGGACATAGGCCTCCCCCACGTGTCGCCACAACAACCGGTCCTGGTTATCGGGCCACCTTGTGGGAGGCCTTCCAACGCTGCGTCTTCCGGTACGCGGTCGCCACTCCAGAACCTTTCAGCCCCATCGACCATCTGTTCTGCGAGCAATGTGCCCTGCCCACTGCCACTTCAGTTTGGCAATCCTTCGGGCTATGACGGTAACCTTGGTTCTCTTGCGGATTTCGTCATTCCTGATTCGATCACGCAAGGAAACTCCGAGCATTGCCCTCTCCATTGCTCATCGGCCTCATCAGAAGGCTTAAAGTCACCCAAAGAGCAATGCACCAAATGTGGGTAAATAATAATTTAAACTGTAATTTAGAAAACAACGACCATATTTCTGTATAGTGTAACATTACCTAAATATCACAAGGATATAAGCTGGAACATTGTTCATTTGAAATCCCTCTTAATGTATGATAGCAAATAACATCCCACGCGAACGCCTGTGACTCCAGAGTAGACATAGAGTCAGACTAGTATGAGCTTTACAGAAAAATATTTTAGTTAACTGGCTTTGAACAGACGTATAGGATATTATGGCATGGGCGTGCAGTAGGCTACAGCAAGGGTTTATGGTTTATGCATGGCTAGTGGGTTAAGATGTGTTTTGAGATACCCAACATTGTATAAAGGAAGTGTATACATATGGAAACGTTTTAAAAACACATTTTTTTTGTGAAAAAGAACATTTTAACGTTGTTACTGCTTATATTACAATAGAATTATTATGTACATGTTGGTCTGCACATGGTTTCTAGCATGAAATAATGTCAAATAAATACCCTCACGTAGTAGGTAGTTTCAACCCGAAGGTCAATTAAATTCTGGTACTCCAATAGCATTCTAATTCAAGTAGTAATATTATCTGAGCTACAATCTATGAGAAATACTTCTGAAAACGTAAGGATATAAGAGGTGTTTTTTTAAATACGAGAAAGTTATACAGAGAGCAACCTCTGTGCAACTTTGTAATAAAATCTAACATACCTTTCATTCATTTCTATTTTTGCCGACAAAGTAGTATATTGTACTAATACATTACGTGGAATTACGAGGAAAAAGGTTTTATTGTGACTTTGTGAAAGCTCATTCAATTTGCTTATATAAAGCTTAATTTAAAAACTCTTAACAACCTATATGAATGCTTAATGTTATTTTTGGCAGCCAATTATTATGACAGCTCTTAACAGATTTAATATCGAATTTACTTTGGAGACTTTAAACTCCAAAGAGATTGGAACGAGTTTACGCAGGAGCCACGAGGCCTGCCCCACTTCTCCCTGCTATGACGTGTGATTCCCGTCAGTCTCTCTCACAACAAAATCTTGATTGATGTTGATTGGTTCATCATAGTAAGGCACCTTACGGGGGGCTGATCCCGCCATTTTTGTTACACTAACAAACCATCCATATGAACCAAAGTGTAGTAGTTTGTCGGGATGTCTCCTGACCAGCGGTACTGAACTCTACTCCACCACATTTATTATGCGTGCAGGTAATTTCCTATGAATGGTGGTCCTTCACAGCAAGAGTGTACAGTGATCTACGACTCGCTGTTACCATTAGATAAGAAAAGGGACATGAGCTGTCTCATCACAAATTAACAAAAAAATAAAGATTAATAAAGAAATTTCGTTTTCAAATACAAAGTTAAACGTATTTAAGTGCAAGTGAAAAACTATTGCAAAATCCGATAGCTTTTTATTTAAATTATTTTGCAACACACTCCAAATACTCGCTAAACATAGCGTTAGCGAGGCAAAGCGAACTGAAAAAGGTTTCCGATATCACACGAATGAAAGTGACGGGCCTTTCAAAGGAAAATTTTAGTGTGGAGTTGTGTGCCTACCTGCTTAGTTATATTGAGAAGGTTCTCCCCAGGGCTGAATGTCACAACGTGACAATATTTATCTTCGATATTGCGAACAATATAAGAATTTAGATCGTTTAAGTTGAATAACTTATTTCTTTAGAGATAATCTTAATGGGCTCTTTGTTATATTGAATAATTATTTCGTCGAAATGTTTGAAATCTTACCTAGTATTACTACTACTAAATTGCTAGTCTAACTAGCAATTTAAGAACTGAATTATATAGTGATTGAGACCAATTGAGATTTTTTTAATGTATACATATTATAATATCTCCAACAAATCTACTAGTTTTTAAAACAAAGAATACACCTTTTACAATAAAGCATTACGATGAAAAAACGTCGTTCTGAAATACCGACTTATCACGTAACTACTTCAGTAAATCGATTCCTAAATCGTAGCTGTACGTAAGTCGGCGAAATGTCATCAAAATATCGTCGATATGCTTTCTTCCTTACTGCACGCTGTCGTCGCGCCATTAGTGTTCTCAATCAGCGGGCTTCGTTCCGCGAAAATCTCGGCAAAAGTGGGTTTTATAGATCGTTGATGTTACATAATGTCGATGTGTTGATATGTACTTTACTACTAATAATTAGATCTCTAAAAATATTAATCAGCACGTGTCCCAGTATTCATTTGGCTTAACATTCATACGTACATGTGTACAAACATGAATTCATAATTATCATTCATGATGTTGTTTTCTTTTCAATTCATGTTTTCAATTCATATCATTGATGTGCACATGAAATGAATGCTTTTCTCATGGTTGAGGCAGAAAACGCAGCTTTAAAAATGACTCTCAATAATATAAGATACTACCAAAATAATATCAACGTTAACTCATCAATAAAGACACTATTGTTTTGTTCAAAATTCTCCTTTTGAAGGAGAAAAAGGAGAACGTTGAACAGAACAAGTGTCTCTAACTCAGATGCCATTAAAATCAACACCACTTCAAATGTTCAACTTAATTCACACGATGTAAAATTACAATATAAACTTATATCTTAATAGTAACTTGATAATGTTGTTAGAGAATCTCGGTAATCAGATGAAATGTTCCCGGAATTAAGTTTTGACATAATACCTTACTTGTAAATTAATTATTATCGTGGTAATGTTGTTAATGCAGAAACACATAGTTATGAATAAATCTATAGAGGTAACTTTCCTCGTTGAGTAGTGGAAAAGAAAACTGTGTGATCCTTATAAGCCTGTTGATGTCCACTTGGCCTCTTAATACACCCACCGGTACATTCAAGGGTCCCCTTATATAAATTGTTAATACAGTATCAAGTATTCTTCAAGTAAAATGATATCCGCTACCAAGGTGGTGTTTGACATTTACCTGGATTTTTTCATAAAAAATATCAAGCGACAAAAAGATAGTTATGAAGCAGACACTTTTTTTCTTAGGAACGATACGAAGATAAAAATGCTTTATGAAATTAAAACAAAAAAAATTCTAACCTAGTTTTCATTCAGCATTTGTTCACAGACTTCGTCACAGCTGAAATGCGAGTAGATTAAAAAAGGGCTTCTAAAACTGTCTGTAACGACCTAGTTACTGAATAAAAAATTACTTTGACTTTCAGCCAAAAGCGGCATTGTTTAACTACGAAGAGCCTAAAACTCAATGTCTTTTTGCAATCTTTGCTGTGATAAGAACAATGGAAATTTACGTTTTGTAAAAATGTAATTTCGTCATCGCACGTCATAAAGTTTCATTCTAACTCTGATTTAATAAAACATTTCTGTTGGTATGTGTTAAATTACAGAGTGCGGGCTTCCTATCTTTCCCAGTATCGTAAAACCGGATTGAAGCAAGGGTTTCGTTTGATGTTCCGGGAGAGACAATGCTATCATAATAAGGGCTTATTTCGGGTATAAAAATAATCTTTTTGTTAATTGAATTTTTAGAGATTCTGGATTTTAGATTGCCAGAGTTCTTTTATTTTTCGTATTTTTTTTTATAATGCCCATATTCCAGCTTTTGGTCACTTTTGTGTTGTTATTAGGAGATCAAAAACATTTTCATTGATTACATAGATAATATAAACCGTATTCAAATTAATGGCATTTAACCCAAACATCGTTAATCAAGTTTGTTACTACTTCTGCAGCTGTATGAAGTGCTGAATTAGGGTAAGCTTCAGCACCTTGCAAACCAATTACCATACGATGGCAATTGGAAGGGACAACGGCGCATCAAGCAATTTATCGTTAATAGAAACATCAGAGGTTGCTTTCTTTATTACCCTTTGTAGTCCTCTATATAATTGATTTTTAACACCGACGATCCCCTTTCACATTTTCTGCTGGGAGGTGGAGATAATACCGCCCGCTTCACAGCTCTGTGTATATTACAAATCTCGGTATATTACATTTCATGAGGTGCGTCTTTTCAAAGGGTTCATTCAAAGTGAGTGTTTTTAGTGATAAAAAGGCGACCAGTGTTGGACAATTTTTGTCCAACAACAGTATCCCTCGAAATGAAAACATCGATGTTGTGTAAAAGGCGCAGGGCAGCAATGAATTAGGTTTATATGGGATGGTTCAATTTTGTTGAAAGCTACGCAAACTTATGGGAAGGTTCAGTGTTTCGAGAGTAAGAATAGCTTGGAGTTTACCTACGTAGAAGAAATTGGCAACCTGAAAGTTGCAAGGTTTTTATTCAACACGTATACCAATAGCAACGTAGTTTGCCATTCTAATTGTAGTGTCTTCATTTTGTATCAATTTGGATAAAATTGAACGGACACAAAAGAAAGAAGCTTGCCTTTGTTACAGACACTGAGTATCCAATTGACATTTTAGTAGTAAAGGCGTGGGATGAAACTCCAATAAAATACTTCAATGACTTTAGTATAATGTTAAGTTTATTTTATAGTTTACAGTCATTTAACATAGTCTTTCTTTTGTTTACAGATGAGAGATTTGTGTATTATTAACAAAAATGTGCAACAACATATAAAATATCTTATAGAATAAGTTACTATTTTGGCTTCGCCTCACTTTAAGACTAAGTTTATATTACAAACAAGAAAGGTTTCTATTCCTTAGATTAAGAATTCAGTAGCATTAACTGTACATTTTGTATTAAAATACACGTTAAGTTTAATATTTGTATACTACAGATATTACATGGAACTTAATCTGCTTTCATGAAATTAAATCGTTTATCATCATGGTATTAATTATGTACAATCTACATTCGTATTAACCTTACTTTCAATAATAATTTTGTCTTAAAACTAAATACACTTTGTGTAAACATTTCCAATTTTGATAAAATAAGAAAATAAAGTTCAACAAATCATAAATCTGAACGTTCAAATATTCCAACAATAAAAATTATATGTACACATTTTTTTAAATTACATGTTCGCGGATAGCACTTTACGTAATATCACTCATTGCATAGTAAAAAAGTACTAAAACCATTTTACGAGCATTTTATGCATTGTCGTGTATTACGTGATGTCACTTGTAAATCAACGGAATTTTTACAAAACTGCGTCTTTACATCTTGAGAAAATGATTATTTTGATCCTTGATGGATCTATGGCCTATTCGAGTCTATATTACAACAGATTTAGAAGAATTTTCATTTCTAGGCTAGGTTTATATGCATGGTAGTTAACTTTAGTTAAGTCTAAGTCATGGTCGAATGTCGTACTCTAAAGTGGTAGGAGTATGATATAATAATAATATTTTTACAGATCATTTTAGATGTCTGGATGTTTCGAATATGTCTCTAAATAAACATGAGGTTAGTTCGGTTGTACCTCGAATTTTAGTTCCTGTCGAACAGGATCCACATGTCTACTCTGCAATCGCGGATTTATTTATTAGATACCTATTTCATGTAAGCTCCGTCCGATGCTTTACAAACTGAAACATATTCCTTGTGAAATCCCAATCCAAGTTCGAAGCCCAGTTAAATTGCCCTCAGCCGAAATATCTATGAAAATACTTTTATACAAAATTAAATAAATTGCTTGAATATCAGCAAACATCATATTTAACGCCTTCAATCATTTTGACGTTCATTAGTTTTAGCTTTAACGAAAACTTATGCTTCGTACGCGTGAAATATTTTAACATCATAATTTAGAAGTTTTCACATCATCAAGGGTAAAACAAAAGGAGAATAGCTAAAGAAACTAAAGCTAGAACTTGTGGTTGCCAGAAAAGTGTTCCTTTGTTCCCCGTGTTATGTTGCACTGCAGCTTGATTCTCGCCTGATAAAGAGAATTAAATTATTAAAGTTTAAGTTTCCACAAAATTTTCAATATGTCTCAGTTATTCTATTATACCGTACGAAACTATCAACGGAAAAGTTATACTGGACTAAGTATTATTAATTTATGTCTCTTCGCCTTTGTTCGCTGTGAAATAGTTTAAAGTGTATGTCGTCCTAAGAGACAAAGTACTTAGAAGAGATGTTTTAGTATTGGTACTATGCATAAACGATTTTCAACTTGAAAGTCTTCATTAATAAGCTTAATTTGATATTTGGTTAATCAAAAATCGTGTTAATTAGAAATGTGAAAGTTACTCATGTAGCTTTTTAGAAGATTATAAATAAATATTCAAAATCTAATATAGTACAAAAATGCTTTCATGCCAAGATGTTTTTCATTGCTTCTTTGTTTTTTATATACAACTCGTAGGACAGGATTGAAAATATACAAGTCATTTAGTAACTTACCGATCAGAACGTGAACATTGATGGTGACTTGAGAATGGTTCTGCAAGTGACATGAGTATGTCCCACTGTCGTTTTGTGAAGCTGATGCTACACTGATAGTAGCGCTAAAAAGAAAACAAGGCATGAGAATGATTAAAGTATTATTTCTTGACTAGAGTCAATATATTTTGGGCCAGTCCATCTATCAGAAAGAAAATTGGAACTGAATATTACAAAGTATAGTGGAATTTTGGTGCCGTACTAAAAGTTGTTCATAATTATGACAATCTTTAAGGTTTTGAGTTATGTCCGTCTCCTGAACACATACATATTTTAGATAGATTTATTGATAGAGCTTCACAGATGGTTTAAATCTATTGCACAGGTGTTACAGGCCCCAAAGCTACGTAAGGATTTTAAAAGTGGTCCTTACCTCATATTCCGCCACGAGACATTTTCTGTAAACTCCTTGCCTTGTTTCTTCCAAACAATTCCATAAATATTATTCTCTACTGGAGGTGTCGTTGGTTTGATTGTAGTCAGTTCAGTCGTGGTCTTCTCTGGTGATTTCTTAGTAGTAGTACTTACACTAACAGTTGAAGTGATCGTCGTCGTTTCGACACTCCAACTTTTATTCATCATTATATCTATTCTATTGAATATTGTACTCATTTTTGTTGTTAATTCTGTAGTTGTGGTTGTGGGTAGGGGTGTTGTAGTAGGTATAGGCGTCGTCACAGGCGCCTTAGTGGATATAGATGACACATACTGCTCTGATATGATACAGGATAGTTTAATCGCGCTACCCGCTTTATAAAATCTGTCTTTCATATCATGCGTGTCATCACCGTTTATAGATATTACAGGAGCTGCAAGAAAATTTCATTTTAAATTTGTGAAAAACACAATCTCATTATCATGAAAGAGCCTGAAATTTTGTTTTATGGCCGAAATAAATTAAATTATTTAATATTTTCTGCCTTTCACAATTTTCTAGGTTCATCACGGACTCGGAAAATTTGAATTATTTCCTTCACAGAGACGCAAAACACAATTATATTTCAGTTATTTTCCCAAACAAAAGCACAAACAGGACTTCAAGGGCCTAATAAAAACTTTACTACTTTTTTAAGACCTTACCTTTCCGCTGCCGTTGACAAAACATAAGTAAAAAAAGAAATAGGCACAGAGAGCTTCGCTAATAAATCGGAGTAAATACTTTAATTTGTCTAAATCACATAAATACAAAGAAACGACGTCATTAAGTGCTGTTACATGCAAATGAAGATTAAGGATATTTTCGGGCTAAAAAATAGGTTACCTTAAACGGTAATATCAAAAACGATTAAGACGGAATGAAATGGCGTGCCAAAATAAAGACCGAGGAGAAAAGAAGACGTGAGAAATAAAAAAGAGAAGCTTTTCTATCTCACAAATAATACACACAATAGCATGGCTTAATTAAACGTTTCAACAAAAGGCAGAAAAGAAATTCTGAGCGAAGAATTTTTATTGATTTGTTTGTACTTACGTAAAACGGTGAGATTTGTGAATATCGTTCTCGGGGGATGTGTGGATATTTGGCACATGTAGTGACCAGCGTCAGTTAATTTCACTGGATTCATACTAAGTCTCCAGTTGTTTGGGTATTGAAATTTTACTGCTATCCTATTGTCGCCGGCGTATAACGCTGGACCGACGGTGAGGAGTTGTGCTGACTCCGTGGTGTTTCTCAACCACATCACCTGAACGAAAGGAAATACATTAAAAAAATGAACACACTAATTACATAATCAATAAAGATGAATAAGGCCAAAACACAAACACACAATACGACGTCGCATCGTGACACTTGGCGACGTCGTGACATAATGCTATGTCGTGTCGTAGAAATATATTAATCACCATTTTTGAAATTATGCCTCCGACTTTGAGTGTTTGTCAAACTTTTGCCTATAAAAAACTTTGACCTTTAAAGTCGGGTTGGACATGTTGTAAACAACAAATCTGAATTCAGAAACCTTGTTTAAGAGCTGAAACTTAAATACTAGCTTAGATTTCTTTTGACTATTGGCTCTTTTTATTTTTCCACTGACTGTAAAAACACCTTACTAGTAATATAACTGCTCGTATTTTTTCTCTTTCACGCCATACTTAACATTCATATTACCATGGATGATTTACTTGACTCGTTCATTACGGATACTCAGCCTTTGACTTACATTTCTTTTTAAGAAGCTAATTTGGAAACCAAAATAATTTTAACGACTATAATTACAAATTCTTTTCTGTTCGTAACGAAATAAAAGGTAGAAAGATTTGAAATAAAAGAGCTCATAACGTTTTGGGCAATGGGGAAATTCACACAAAAGAAATTTTTAGAAGTCTTTGGAAATTAATAATGGACCGAATCTTAATTTTGTTTTTGTACTGCACTTTAATATTCACACTAATACTTAATACGTATTACTTTATAATATTATTACTTAATGAAATCGACTTCCGAAACGTCAGTTATTTTTCACTTGTAGTGTTTCGATTTGGAAGTCGGTTTATTTTTAAATACAAAGTTTTTCTACTGTAAAATTCATTTGTTCATATTTTATTTCAAAACATATAATAGTTTCATACCGCGAAGTTTTTCTCGGAATAAATAAAAATAACCAACTATGGATTCTAAGAAGACCTGTTGTATAATTTAAAAGAGTTATTGGGTTGATAAAATAATAAAAAAACATAGAATTTCACAAAATTCATCAGAGTTTGTGAGAATTACTGTAAAGAAGAACCCCCTTTTTTATACTCCTGCCGTCCAATTATGCAGGCACTTATCATCACTGATGAAAAACATAGAATTTCACAAAATTCATCAGAGTTTGTGAGAATTACTGTAAAGGAGAACCCCCTTTTTTATACTCCTGCCGTCCAATTATGCAGGCACTTATCATCACTGATACTGCAATTGCTATAAGGCCTAACTTTGATTAAAATTACATCGAAAATTAGACCTTATAGCAAAGTGTATTTTCGCGGTATTGCATTATCACCGACGTTATGCTAAAATAATGTCAATAATCGAATTTCATTTACCGTTTTGTCCTTGAGCATGACGACTCTACAATTCAGCAAGGCTTCCGCCCCGACATGTGCCGTCACTTGAGTATACTTCTCCTCCTCAAAGTATGGACCCCAGTGGTGCTCATGATGATGATCATGAGCATAGCTTTGAAACGGCACATATGGACGAGGCTCTTCTACCTTGTCTGTTGGATAAATAAAATGTTTCTTCCATAACAAGGTATAGGCAGTCTCTATAGTAAAGTCACGGAACTTAATTGATAAACAAATTGAAACACGCTACAGTGGGCCGACCGAAGCATCTGGTCGTAACCGGAGAGGTTTATCTGCTTTTAGGCCTACTTGCCCAGTTCTTGAAACAAACAGCTTCTGATTAGCCTTTACAGACACATCACCGTGGAGTAACAGTTATTTTTTTTTCGTAACTTAAATTAAAATTTTCGAAAAAAAAAATACTAACACAAAGTGCTTGAATTTGTAAACAATCAAGTTCCTCGATTTTAAGAACGACGATTTAACAATTGAATACTGTAAAAATGCTAAAGTAAATTCTAATGTGTTGAAAATGTGCCTGAATGAGCGATAACGGTGCAATGATGTGTATTTAAATATTTAATTTAAAATTATGATATTAATTCAAATAACTAAACATACAGGTACACAAGTGACAATAGTGAACATTATTTAAATAAAACTACGTTAGTTTAGTTTTTATTTTGTTTTTCAGTACAAGCCCGTGCACAACGTTGGTAAATTTTGTCCGTTCTAAAAATTACTATGCAAAACCAAACGACCTTTTTCAATGAGTTGATAGTAAAGTGTTATCTGTTTCAACTTTCGGAATAAATTGTTTTATTGCAGTACAGGAGGTAATTTAAAGCTAAGGAATGTAAATTGCTATGACAAGGATCGCGGCAGATTTTAATTAAGAATTTTTTTCGGAAATCTATCTCATATAAAATTCATAATAAATGATTCCTAATCACTTACACATTATACACATTATGATCGATCAGAAATTCGACATTAGATTACGCTTTTCAATATTTGTCATAATGACTATAAATATGATAAAATACCTTCTAATGTGTTTATAGTAGTTATAATTAAAAAACAACATTATTTAAGAATTTAAATGAATCTAAATAAAATAAGGTAGGCGAAAAAGTAATTTTCTTAATCTTCTTTAAATCAGGAAGTAGCGCTATTTGAATTTCAATTCCGATAAGATCGTTGTCAGCGTCGTAAAAGAAGAGATTTTTTAAATCTGATACTGTTTCGCCTTAAACGTCTTGAATAAAGTAAGCAGATTCATATTTCTCTATGGAAACGAGACCACGAACGTCCAAAACTTAGGGCGCTTTCACACGTACCACAACCACACCACATCACAACGATGGATGGCGCATGGTGTGAAAATTTATTGTTTTATTCAAACGGACCACATTTTTCCTTCCTAGTTAACCGTGTGAATGATATCGACCACACAGCAGCTACAGCGCAACCACTACGCGAGCAACTGTTTCAAGTAGTAATTTTTTTTGTAACCTATCACAACGTACATTTATGTACATACAACTAAAAGATACCTACTGCAGCATTTATGCTTGCACAGTTTGTCTATTTTTTGTTGCTGCGATGTGGTGTGGCCGTAGTCCATGTGTATCAGCCCTTACTGCGGACGCGAAAATCGATACTTACTCTGTAATAAATGATCGTTCCTGTCAGTCGCTCCTTCACGCTTGATATTTTCGCGTAGTTGCTTGGTGATGTTTTTGAATATCTCTCTGGACAGGGCGAGACTGTCCTTCTCATCGCTTCGGCGTCTCCGAACGACATTTGTTCGATAATCTCCAGGAAAGCGCAACGGTTCTGCACAGATCAATGACGTCTAGCTTTAAAAAAGCGTCTCTTTTTTAATAATTTTCAATTGAATTGAATCTTTATTTCTTCATTTGGGTTGGATCACACTATAACTTTTACTACATTTTAATAAACGTATAGTTTTGACAACTTTAAATGATCCCCATATATTGCTATACTGCTACATTTATATTATTGACAGATTGAATTATTTAATCAGTATTGAATGCTTTCAGGTAATCTTTGAAAAGGACGTTACTTTTAACTTTAAGGTATTTAAATTGGATGGACGTTCAAATTTGTAATGTGGTGTTTTGAATTTCTTGTCACGACTTTCTGATTTGTTTAGCTTCCTTTATAAAGAAATTTCAAGGAAAACTTCGTACAAACGATGAATATCCAAAATGGTTTTGAATAAAAACGGTACACTCAGACGAGTTTTCATCCGTCTCTTAAGTTGAATCGTGGACATTTTATTAAAATATTTGTCAGAGGAAATGCTGTAAGTCCTCATTTTAATAATACCTCTCACTATCTCATTCAAATTCTAGCCCAAAATAATGCTAGACTTTTCAGTGACATTTACCAAGTTATTAGTCATGCGCATCAATAGTTTTTTGAGTATAACGTGATTGTTATCTCAATCATGTTTTAAAGTAAAATAAGTCAAAGGGCCGAATTATAATTATATCCCCTTTTTCAGTGGTTCTATCTCGTGTTCTGACTACTTATGTTAGCAAATTTACCGTAAACGTGTATATTTTTTTCAATAATCATGTTGTTTAATCCGTATTTTTATTATTAATTGTATACTTGTAAATAGCAGGTATATTCAGTTTAAAGACTTGTCAAATAAGGACTAGTTACACATTTCATATTCCTAAGTGCATACTGCAGACGAATTCTGCTTTACTTTAAACTAATTCGGTTGTAAATAAAACATTATTAAGTAAACACCTTATTCTATTTTATGCTAAAAATAAATTTTAAACTTATACTGTCCAAACTTTGTTCAATTAAGTTTTGAATACCTGTGTGTTTAATTACGAAGTTCTCAAAAGTTTGTTAGAAACTTCAGATTTCCAATGTGTACAACATTTTTATGAAAAGATTGATTGCATTATTCAAACAGAAATATTTATACGCAGTAATGTTTTCTTAAAATTAATTATTAATAATGCACAGTAATTAACTAAAATCTTACATAAAAGATAGTATTAGTTGTTCTAATTAAACGTTTTAAGCTTTTGTGATATTAAAATTACTTTGAAGTTCAAGATGATTAATATTTACGTAATTTTCAGACTTTTGTTGGAGGATAAATTTATTTTTGTAACATGTATTTTCAGCAGCAATTTTTTAGCTAAAAACAATGACCGCTGAATTCTGAAAACAACTACTGGAAATTTTCAATCACTTTTTTCTCTCTATATTCACCACAAAACTAACGTAGAGGAGCACCTATAAAATACTCGTCAATGTTTCAAATATTCAAAAGTCGATACTGAAACCAGATATTGGTTATGCTGACCGTCATATAAATAAAGTATGGCTGCACTAGTGGTGCTGCGAGCTCGGTTACGTAATTGCCATTCGCGAAACTCACTCCGATCTGTGATTGGCTTTTGTTTCAATTTTTAATTTTAATACGTTATTAGGCAGCATTGAAAAAGGATTATTTTTATTTTTTATCGTTGTAAGTAGAAGTGTTGCATTTGTGCAATTGCATGCTAGCATGTGTTCTAGAACTTTAATGCCTGTTTCGATGTTTATTTTATCTAATTATTGTTTTTATGATGCTAGGTGCAGAGACTTTTTGTAGCTGTATTATTAAAGCTTTAGGCTATGTTTTATTAATGATTGTGCTGTTTCAGAGGCTCGTTTACGAATACGACTTGCTATGCATTATAACTGCGTTGGCTTTGTATTCCTTATTTAGTTGCATTTTTAAGTTGATTCATTTATTGAAATTGTAATTTTACGTGATAAGCATAGTGCTAACTAGATAGACTTAATAAATCATCAAGATAAGCAAATGCTCATATTTGACTTACCAGATGCAGTATGAAGGCAGCATAATGCTAGAAACACGAAGTAGAGGCCGTCCCACTGCATATTAGAGACATCACAGGCGTGGACGCATTACGCTCGCCTTTTACCTGAAAAAACCATCGCCATCACTATTTGACAATAGGTATCATATAACTCGATCAACAAAAGTTTTGAAATAATATTTTATTACACAACAGTTATTTCAATGAATTCTGTTGCAGTAGAGCCTTTTATATTAACATTTACTTTGAATTTTATTGAATGAATTTCATATTTTGCGGAATTTTCATTCAAAACACCAAATTTATTTTGAGCCATAGAGCAATCAATATGTTAAACGCTATGATTAAAAATAAAAACTACGTCGTTTGTACGTAGTCATATCTTCTAGTTATAGTCTCCTATTCGAACTTTCCCATTCAATATAAATGGACTTCTTGAAGACACATACAGGACCTTAATACCAAACTTATCCAAATGTGCTAAGGCTATTGAGTTCGCCACAATTTATTGGATAGATTTCGCGCTATTGCTTATTGAGGTTAGAGGAATTGGTTTGAATTGGCTTTGAGACGGTTTTAGTTATATCAGGGATCGTTAGTATCAAACTGATTTTGAATTCGTACATTAAAATTCCGCAGAAATGTTAACATTAAATACGCTTGTAGAGAAACCCTTTAAGTATTACGAGCCAAGACAAGTTTATCAAAGGGGTCCATAACTAAACATATCTCGCAAAATAGTTAACAAACTTAGATTACCTCAGATATGTTACTTAATAATTTAAATGAACGTAATTGGTTCTTGCGTGTTTGTGAATAAGAAATGTTTCCGTTGGCTACGGCTAAACTTTCAGGGTTGCGGTTAACGTACGTAGTTGTCGGCTTATAAAATTGTAGCAGGGCAATTTTCATTTTATATCACGACGTGGTATTCTGCGAGGTGTATGAGAAATTAAGTAGGCACTCTGTTATCCGGAGGAGGTTAAGCCACAACTAGCGGTTTGTGTTTAGATAGTTTAGGTATTGCGAGGTTCGGAGCGCCTGCGTCGATATAAGGGTTAATGGAGTTTCGTGGCTAGTTGGGACCTGGACGTGTCCCGAATAAACTATTACAGCCTTGTTTTCGATCAGGAACTAAACGACGTTAAAGACGAAATATTTAAAAGGCAATGTCTTCTAAATACACCGACTTCTTAAGTCATTACTTAAGAAGTTGATTATTTATGTCATTAAAGATATAAGTCACTTATATTACCGTAAGTACCACCTAGAGCGGATGAAGTCATTTGATGATATTCCATTCTTAAAATATATATATATATATATATAAAACCTAAATTTAAGAAAAAATAATTTCAAGCCAGTGAATTTGCCAAATGTTTAGTTTATCTCGAAATCTTTATTACGGTGTCCAATGCCTTTAGTCGATATCAGTGAAACGTTGACGTTCAGTGCTGCTGTTACAACTTCTTTAAAAGCGGTATCTTCTTTTGCGTTAGTAACAAAAACGTTAAAGGAAAATATTTCAAGATTACTTTAAGACTCAACAAAAGATTAAAGTGATAATAGGTGAAGTGCCTATTGGAAATTTGTATTTTTTCACTAAACTTCATTATTAGATTCCAAACACTTCATAAAGGACTTTATGAATTGAATATTTTGATTTGGATTTAAATGAATTACTTAGTTGATGTTGATGTTGTTGTCTTTTGTAAAGTGAATATAAGTCTTATTTCGATGTAAGTTTGATATCGGTCGGTCAAAAAGATGAAGCTCTTCGCACGTTCCAAAGCGTAGATCTCTATGGAGAAGAACGTGCAAGAATCCTCATTCCTGTTGAAATTATACATATGTATATGTGAGAACGATGTAAAAGACGTACAAGATAAAAGCGTCCGGAATGAAAAGAACAATTCAAAGAAACAATTAAAATAAACCGTGGCCGCCGAGAAATGACCAGTCCAAGATGACAGCACCCATTTACGAACATGACTGAAATGTAAATGAACGTTCCCTTACAAGTACGGGAATTGCCTGTCTGACTGACCGCTTTTCACCAATGATTGTACACAATGAATTTTGAGGCAGAGACAGAAAAATGGAATAATAAAGCTGAAAACAAAGTAAATTGTTCATAGTTACAAAACTGTAGCAGTAAAATACAAATTCGAAGCACAAATAAACCACTTGACCTGATAAATAACAAAGAATAAAGTTATAACGTATGCATGACACAACTCTCTCAAACCAGATATAAGGAGGTAAACTCATTTACAATTCCGACAAAATTCAACAAAGCAATCAGTCTGCCGAGTCGAGACAACATTTCGAAGTCAAACTTGAAGATAGCCCCTAACATCAAGACTTTCATTGAGTTATCAAAGTACTTCTCAAAGAACGACGCAATTTTTTATAGTTTATTTCGTATTCTGTTTCTTGATATCAGTTACTGCTGAAAAAAGTATGCCTTAGTTTTTCGATCTTATTTCACTTGCAAATCATTTTTAACCGATTTAAAAAAAAGGAGGTTTTTCATGTATGTTGCCCAATTACTCGAAGATGGCTGGACCGATTTTCGATTTTTTTTTTGTTTGTACATCCCAGGTGGTCCCATGATCACCAAGTCAGGATCTAATGATGGGATCCTGGAGAAATAGAGAGACCTCATCAAATTTTATAGGCATACTTGAAGCAGTATGGGTATTTTTTGAAGAGTACTTTCTCGGAGTGGTCCCATTTCAATTTGGTGAAAATCTGATGAAAAACTTCGGAGATAGGCAACGGAACTCCTCAATAATCGGATAGCAAATGGACTGGGATTGCTAAAATCTCATGTCTGTCTATTGTTTACACCAGTTTATAACATAACATCACGCCGGTACGCTGTGAAAGGGTAAGCGCATGTAAACCACTAAAAAGTGAAAAAAAAAACTTTATAAAAAATACAACCGACTTCCATATAAAAAAAAAACAAAAAACAACAAAAAACACCGACTGCCGAAATGAAAGTTATTTTTTTATAATTGTAAATATGTCGTTGGTGTGCCTTACTTAATAAATATAATAAATTGGACAAGGAGGGCCATAAATGATAAAAACATAATAATCATATCATTTCAAAATCAAAATTTTGAAGTCAAACTTGAAGATAGATCTCAATAACATCAAGACTTTTTGAGTTACGTAGTAACTTTTTGACTCATTGAGTTACGTAGTACTGCTGTAAGAACGAGGCAATCTTTTATAGCTTATTTCGGATTCTGTTTCTTGATATCAGTTTTAAAAAGTAAGTCTAAGTTTGTCGATCTTATTTGACTTGTAAATAGTTTGTTGTTGAAAGGTATCAACAAGAAGTAGGTGCTTGAAGTTGGTCGAATCAATCCTGCTTAAGTGTTTATGTATCAGTTTTTATATTTTCTTTGATTCGTTTTCGAAACCTGTGGAACTCTTGAAAAGGTAAGTTTAGCTAATTGTTGTTTGAATTTTAATTTTTCGGATTGAATACAATATAATTATGTATATTCTCAATTCCATATATATTCGAGTAGTAGGCCCATATGAATATAAAATATGGACGCGAAAATGATGTAAAATCAAATAATGAGATACTTAACTTATTCAATTATTTATGACAACATTCAGTATTTTTATTTTTCGTGATTGAAGAGTTCTTTACTCTCAAAAATTTAATATCACAGAATTTTCACATAACACCACGATGATTTCTCATGAATCTCTTTATTTTAGTTAAAACATAAAAAATAATATTTGACTCACACTCCGAATCTGTTAGACTCTGCTACAATATTACTAGAAAAACTTTTTGAGTAATAGAAGTACTATTTGAAGAAGTTCTAAGGAATAATGTAACGAACGTGATATCAGAGTAGTTCATAAGATATGTACATTTTCATTTTTCTCCGACGAAACGTGAGACGTAGACGAAGCGTAGAGATTTTCGGAAATTATAAGATTTACTACAAAAAATACGACTGTTTGTTTCACAAGGAACTTTGCTGAATTTACCCCTTTATTCAGAGCTTAAATGCAAATAAAGAAGTTTAGTTGACAAAGGTGTGAACAAATATGAAAAGGGGATAGAAAAAACTGTAGATCAAACAACGCGTTACGCTGAATCTTTGATCATAAAGAGCACACTTCCAAAAATGGTTTTAGGGAGTGTCGTTAACATCCCTTTCAAGGGGGCTTATGGAACTTAACCGTCGGCAAAAGGTGTATCACAGAGTGCTTTTAGGTTCCTTTGTAAGTAAGTGTCTACCTTATTGAAACATTTATTAAATGCAAATAAAAAGTCATGTATCAGAAACGTTTAGCCGCCATTATGTTGTAAAACAACAATAGTCTCTAAATCTAATTTGTTACACATACATTTACAATGTTCATTATTTTTCATAGATTTTCGTGTACCTTCCTTAATGAACCATGAGTAAAATTTTTAAACTTAGGTTAAATGTGGAAATTTATATAACAGTAAAAAAAATTGGTGGGTCACCATGACACGCAAAAAGAGAAAAAAGACTATGGGCTATGGCCACTTAAGCAGCGAATAATCCCGTTAACTTCACATTATAATGCGGTCAAGTATGATGCCCTAACCAGCCCTTTCCGGACCTTGTAGCCAACAAGGTAACTTTAATACCATGTTTAAATCAGGAAAATCGTAATAAAGTACGAAGAATCGTTGACGAAAAAAAATTATGAGAATAATATACGTAAAGGTTTTGTGTTATTCCACATCAGTCACTGATGTGAGTATGGGTAAGAAAAACATTTGTTCCTGAAGTTACTTTAATATTGATGATATTTGTATAATCGTGGAAGTTGGGTAGGCCTCTGGTATGGGACGCAACGTGTGCCAACACCCTTGCGCCATCTCATGTTCCAAGTACGGTAGGTTGTGCCGGCGTTGCCGCTGAGGCTGCTGAGATTCTCAAGCGGCGCAAATACTGTAACCTTATTGGGAATTACAGTTTTGAGCCGTTTATGGTCGAAACACATGGGTCATGGGGTCCGAGTGCGCGTCTTTTTTTCAAGGACATATCTCGCCGACTGATCGACAATTTGCGTGACCAGAAGGCTGGCTCATTCATTGCTCAAAGACTTAGCATTGCCATCCAACGTGGCAATGCTGCCAGTCTTCTGGGCACGTTTCCGGATGATAACGATGCGGAGGAATACTTCGACGCCTGAGTGTACTTTGTTTTTGTATATGTACATAGGTTTAGTTAAATCATGTCATGGTATAACCTAAATACCTATTCAAGGTTTTTACAGGCGAAATGTTTGTTTTAAAAAATAACAACTTGAATGCAAGTCATTATTTGAATGGGAATTTCTTAGAATTAGCCTCAGAATTGGTCATAATATACATTTAGAGCTGAAATATGTCAGCTAAACCAAATGACCGTTAGATACCTTATATTAAGCATCTAATATAATATAATATTTGTTTCAGGATATTGTCATGACTGCTCCGGTTCTGAAGTAAATAAAAGTGGTTTGTGCAGAGCAGAACAGACGGTTTTCATGTAGAAAAAATAACTGAGGCATGGAACACAGGTGAGGAACTACAAAATACTGAGTTTCTAGTCTGCTATTCTGAGGGATTTTGTGACGAGAATTGTCAATTAGGAAGCTTATCGAATAGCTGCTCAACTTCTGTATGGAAAAAACAGGTATTTTTTTTTACAGATCGTCAAATAGCTTCTCCCGCTATGAGCGGAAAGGAGTATCAGACTATTACTGACTAAAATCTACCCATGTTCTTCCAAAAGCCCTTTGCGTTCCAGGGCCACGGTTATTCTTTCGAAGAATTCCAGAAGCAAAAAGAGAGGTCCTACCTAATGAAAAAATGTCATGATAGCGATGTCCTCTTTTTTATTATAGCTTCAGCCAAGTCATTCACTTCAGGTTTGCCAATTTTATAATCATGTTTCCACAGTATTATTTTCATAGTCACTCACAAATTGACATGAATGTCAGAAGACGTGCAGGAACAAGGGTATGATGGGGGTAAGGGGCACAATGTGGCCTCCCTCTGAATATGTAATTTGATTTTATTTGACGATGTAGGTCAATAAGAATAGAATTTACCTTAGTGACAACAGAAACAAATGTACTGTCTTTCATTTAAGAACTTTGTGAAATTACTCGCCCTTGATATAGTTGAAAATTAAAACATCTTAAGCACTCGTAGTTAGAGAGTTTTTTAAATTTTCTTTTTTGTCCCCCAAGAGTGAACCCCATACTTGCACCAAGAATACACATAGAATTACACCAAGGAGTTTCACATTACTAGAAAAATAACCTGAATGATCGAACCTCCTTGGAAGTACTTTTGCTCAATACGTTTGTCTTATGTCGTAATTTTTACATCGCGCACATGGCGCCATTTGGAAATTCGCGCTATTTTCATATAAGGAACGACAAAGATTGTTGCGACTTTCCGAGTAATATCTAAAAACTAAAAGTTTGTTGCATTACCTGTAAAGTACTGTTTTCTCGCAAATGTGTTGAAAAACGTTGGACGGCACACGTGCGGAAATTGGTTACAAACTCGTGACTATGGTAAACCCGAGACGAATCGTCCACTCGTTTGTAACAACCAACTTAACGCACTAGTATCATAAATAACTATTTTCACAGCCTCAAACAAAGTAAGTATAATAAAGGCTCTAGAAAAGTACTTATTATGAAAGAGGCAAGTTACGAGTCTGTCGAACTTCTTCGGCAGAAAATTAAATAAGAATTTCAATAAATATTTTTCACACGGCTACATTCTAGCAGGCTAACCCATAGGAACAGAGGAAAGTTAAGTTAAGTATGTGTTACACTTGGCAAAATTGACTCATTGTATGATTGTCAAAAAAGCTGTATAAATAAGCAATTGCATATCACAGTCGAAGCTTGTGTAGGTACGTATGTCTTTCAGAACCGAGGTCAGCTTGCCTAAAGAAAGTAAAATATTTTTTTTTAACAATAAATAATAATAATTTGAACAAAATTATTAGAGTTATTAGAATATTTTTTGAGTTCTGTACCTACTAAAACTGTTAAATTAAATAGCTTTGTTTTCGCACAACTCTTTTGTCTTTTGATTTTTCAAATCAATAATTTGTAACTTTACTCAAAATCCAGTTCATGTTTTTGTAACCCCGGGTTTTAATTGTCATGATTCCATTTATGATTATGGGATTTTACTGGAGGTATTATCAACTCTGGTAAATATACTCTGCCTATTCCGATCTCTGGTGATAATAGTAAAAGCTTTTCACCTACCCACATGCTCACACCTACGTTATGTGATATAAATAGAAAAGTCTATTTCAACAAACGTGTTACATTTATCGTTTCTAAAATGTCAAACAATTATTTATTTTATAAAAGCTTTATAAATACTTTCAGTTCATGTAATTTGATTTAATTTAAGTTGGAAGGTAAATTGCGTGACATTCTTACAACATGAATTTAAGGTTAGTCTTCATTTAAGTGGTTTCTGTGTTCATTTTAATAAAGCGATGCTTGGGGGAGGCCTCTGGACATCCCCAAGCGTCGCCCACGCGTCTTTTGATAGACGAAATAAATTCTAATTTTAAAATTACAGTAACATAATTTTCGACCAGTAAACCGGGTTATTTGGAAAAGTGGAATATAAATTGTAACATTAACGAAGAGTGACACGAAATTCAACTTATTATAAAAGTGTTGGACAGTTTATACCGTCTTTACTCTTAGGTACCTACCTACTTAGTAAAGACGATAATGTTATTGCCATGTCTGTTCAATAATGTCCACCAGTTTACCTTATATGCAGCTTAATCATTTAGCTGTGTTTTAAAAAAGTTCCTAACATATACATTACGAGCCATCATTGTTTGAATGAAACACCGAACAGTTTCAAGCAAAACACTTTTTGACAGTGACATTTCGTGTTTAAAATCTCATATGTCATGTTAAAACTTGAAAAAGTTCATTTTTAAAGAACTTTTTAATCGCTTCTCTGGATACGATTTAAACTTTCGTGATTGGTATTGGCTTTTTATGTCTGCCCTTGAAGTTTGGAGCTAGTACGTGTTCGGTATGTAAAGTATTCCTACGCATATACGTAGGTAGGTAATAATGGATTTTACATACATACATACATACAATCCATTTTTCCATACAAAATGATTATAATAAGTTACGCCTAAAAAAAATCAAGGCGACAAGGACGAGTCGAGCTCGCACAGTTAGTTAATCTTTAGATTGTGTTGACTTTGAAACTTAATTTTTAAAGTTACACGGGTTCATAGAACCCGTGTTTCTGAGAAAAAGGGTCTAAAGACAGTCGGACAACGAAGTGATCCTGTAAAGGTTCTTTTTACCTTTTAAGGCACTTAAAATAGTAGATAGGTATTGTTGTGATACCTTTCCTAGAACGTCTGTTAAACATTCATTGTACCTAATGCCAGTTTTCCTATTTCAATTGGAACACAAATAATATTAAGAAAAACAAAGCTTTTACAAAACATCGCAAGCAAAATAGAGAATAATATTTTTATTAAATACCGACATTACAACTGTGATGGAATATTTTTGATTTACTTAGTGAAATGTTAATTCTTAAAACAACATTACAAACACCTGTTAAAGGTTAAAGTTCAGGTACTAAACATCGTTGATATAATAAAAAACCGGCCAAGCGCGAGTCACTCTCACATGAAGGGTTTCGTACCATAAACCGAAATAAACACGTTTCTTTAAGCGTTTTTCCCCTTTAATTTTTAATTTGATTTTAATAATTGTTGTTATAGCAGCAATGGAAATATACATTCTGATAAAATTTGAACTGTCTACGTATTACGAATCTTGAGATGCAGCCCGCTGGTAGACAGACGGACGGTGGGCCGGATGGACGGACGGACGGATAGGTGGACGGACGGAAGGACGGACAGCGGAGGCTTAGTAATAGGGTTCCGTTGGTTACCCTTTGGATACGGAACCCTAAAAATGAGTTGTCTTTACTCATATTGCATTTTTTAAGTATGTCTTGTTTTTTATGTTAAATATAAATACAGCAAAACACGAGACATACTAAAAAAATATATCTTTGTTATTTAATTCACAAATAGTCTAACAAGCATACAACTATCTAACTGAATTAAATAACAAAGACATTTTTTTTTAGTTTTATAAATTAAAAATAGAAGACTACGAAGGATTTTCCCAAACTGGATCTCTTTTCAGTCCCTAATTTCTTTTACTCCTAAATCTTCTTCTCCTTAAATCATTTAAGCACAATCAATCAATGAATTCGAGAAGGTTCGGTTACTTGGAAGACGATAAACTTATCAGATATTATTGTTACTTAGTATTATGTAATAGGTAAGCTAAATCTAGCTTCAGCATTCTAGGGGTTATTATTAGATCAGGTAATTATTATGTTACCTATCTTCCAACAAATGAGGTTGGCGCTATTTGCTCGTAAATTTTCAGAATTGAGAAGGATATTCGTCATATGCAACATTCTGTAGAGGGGAAATTTTTCTTTATCTGAATGCTTTAAAAGGAAGTATTGTTCGACATACTTTTTTTTAAGGGTGGGAAATCATCAAATGACTTCTTCCGCTCTGGGAGGAGTGGAAGGTCGTGTCAGACTCTTACTGACTAAAGCCCTTTGCGTTCCAGGGCCGCGATGACTCTTTCGAACATATTCCGCAACCCTGGGTTGTTCGACATACTACTGTTATTATTGTGATTTTATTAATGTATTTGTAAGCTGGGTTAATTTGAGATATCCAATTCTATTTTATTTATTTATTGTGTGATTTTAAATTGTATTATGTGATAATTATGGGCTATGCCTGAAATAAATTTATTTTATTTCATTTATTATTGTTTGTTATTCTGTTATCCTTTAGTTTACGTATTATTAAGCCAAGTCTTTGTCAATTTAATTTTTCGAAGTAAGGTTCCTACTCTTTAAACAAAAACAAAAACAGTTGACGATTTTACACAGTTTTTTCGATTACAAGAAATATTGTGACAACAAATTCCACAGTTTTAAATAACTACTAGGACTTTTGCAACAATTACAGAATCATTATTTCTTCAACGTCGGAAACGAGAGCTGTGGAACCCTGATGTCTGAAGGAGATTGATGAATGGATCAAATAATCTTTCTTATAACAAACGACAAGACGAAGTTGTGAAATTTGCGAAACTTGTAATGAAACTTTTTGAATGAATTTATCGCTGAACCGATGTAAACTTTTGTGTAGCTTCACAGAAAGTAAAGGACGCAGAGTTCATGCTTTTTTTATAAATGAAAAATTGACAATTGTTTAAATCCATACTTTAATGTAATAAATGTGATAGTAATTCTGTCAGTCTGTGTGTTTGTTACGTCGTCACGCTTAAAACGCTGTATCAATTTTGCTGAATTTTGGTAAAGAGATTGAAACTTGGAGAAGGAGGTTTTATCCAGGGAAAAAAATTCTTTGGGAAAATCACAGACTTCATGCAGGCGGAATCGCTGGATGAAGTATAGTAAATCATGTTTTTTTTCTTTATTGCTCGTATTAACGACTCGAAGAACAATGTTTAAATAAAAGTCAAGTTACATTCAAAGTCAACTTTTCACACCCGTTCCTTAAATCTTATGTACCCGGCCACGAGTGACCATAACTCTAGTTTAAACACTTTTAAGTGACAAAATTTTAATCCATGGCCCACTAGCGCCAGTTCACCCCATTTACTCTAGCCATTTTCTGGCAGAACCATGTAATTCGAATGACATGTACTACAGTACATGTCATTCGAATCTTACTAAGTGACACCTTGGCACAAGATTCTGGTTAACAAGCCAGAAACGGTTAACCCTGGCGCTGGTTTAACTAAACCTCATTATTACTCCATGGCCTTTATTAGTGAGATTTAAATTAATCCTTATTTTCAATCGTCCTCATAATATTGGTTATTACGAGTAGGTTTACACGACATTATTGTTATTATCTAACATTTTTGTTTTTACTAACCTTAAAGCCTTAATAAAATAAAATTATTTCATTACTCTACTACATTTTATTTTCAACACGAATTCTTAATTTGAAAAAGCTATGTTAAAAGCGCACTTGAATTAAAAAAGAATGGGTCTTATTTGAAACATAAAAACAGTAATGTTATTCCACTCATCTCTTTGAAACTGGCTAATTTTATAAAGCCGGTTATTTTAATTAGCCTGAGAAAATGTTAGTTTTTCTTTTGTCCCATTTAAAAATACCTTCTGCGACGCTTTGGAATGAATTTCAGGCATAAAAATGTATGTATTCAAATCGGATCGTCGTGACGGTTTTTGGCCCTTTAAATTAATAGATCGACATTTTAGTGCGGAGAGTGATCAAAATGTCGTTACTGATTCGAATTCGAAAAGTTTTTAACGATGAAGACAAAAAAGTGAAATAAGCGAAGCCGAAAATAAATTTTATTTTTTATTAATTCACCTGTCAGCTAAGATCTCGTTTCAAGTAAACATTTTTGCAATAATTTATTCGGAATTTTCCTCACCGAACATGCTTCTGGTTCTACGTAATTTAAAACCTAAAATCTCGAATCATAAAAGAAGTAGGGTGACCACAATAAGAAAGTATTTCGGGTCTTTGTCCCGTTTCCCTATTGTTGTCTTCGAAAAACCGAGATATACCTACCGATATTATTGAATAGAGATACTTGCAAATTCCTGTGGGTATTCAATGTATTTTCAAACGAAATCTGTCTGTATTCAATAAAAGCTATGGCTGAATAAAGGATGAAGAATTTGGGACTTAATACTCGAGTTTCAAAAGATGAAACGCAGTGATAGGCAAAGTCTATCCTTTAGTAGGTAGCTATTATTAAGAAAGCTTAAGGTTTAAGAGATTTTAGTAATGGAAGTTTGCCAAACATCTATTTGGGCTGTTTGTATTCTGACAGAAAACTGACAATGAAGTGTTCATTGTCAGTTCTCTGTTTAGGTCAAATTTTTGCAACAAATATTAAGTATGGTGTTAAACTTTATGTGGTGTACAATAAAGTATATAATAAATAAATCAATAAATAATATATCTGTATAACCTTTTTATAACATATTCGAGTGTTTTCATGTATCGTCAAAGTAGGAACTTATTACATATTTGAGAACGAATGTTGTAAATCGATATTGCCGATTTCTTGTAGGTCTCAATTCATACTTATTCAGAAATAAAATAGACATACAAAAAGGTGTTAACTTCGTGAAGCTAAGTGAAATTGCTCAATAAAACTTCGTAATATTATATTTCTAGATCTTTCCTGCGAAACTTATGTAAATTGGAAGAACCTTGAATGATCAATTGAACGAAGATGAAACAGTTATTACGTCTTGGAAAATCACTTTGAAAGAGAAGTAAATGGTTTTCTATCTATCACTGTCTTTTTCAAATAAATGATATGTTGTCAACGAATGGCTTCAAATACATATACTTTTTCATTTCTACATGAACCTGTCAGTTCCTATATAAAGCATTTACTCGGCATCCATAAGTATTGCGATAAATTATTATGTTATCGTTTAAAAGCTGTTGCCAAGTATATTATTATTTGCCAATGTTTAAGGTGAAGCCAGTGATGGGATTGGAATGCGATTGAGGGATTGAAATGAGGATTCATTATTGATTAAAAAAGACAAAACTTACCATACCTATGTGTTTCTTTTTAATATTTATGATCTAAACGATTCTATATCCTGACCTTGAGTGCGCTACCTTTTATAAAATAACCCACCACAAAACATGATTGAACATCATGAAGTGACAAAAAAGTAATAAATTAAAATAATTCTGTTGCACCAAGTATGACGCACACCACAAAAATTAGAAACAAAGTTAGTGACTTAAATATATAAAAAAGGAAAATATGCGTCATGGCCATTGCTCAGCATAATGCTGGGCCTCATGTAGAGCCACAGCGCTGGTCTTTAGTGACAACTAGCGTTGACTAGATGACAAATCCTTCATGTAAGTGTGTGTTGTGTTTTCTGTTCTTGTACCAAATAAATGTTTTATCTATCTATATATCTACATAGCAGCATAAATATCTAAAAACATTAGGTATTTTACTTCTAAGCACGAAAAGAAAAACATCTTCCAAAATTATACTCTTATAGTAATATTTTAACTGTACTTTTTTCCCGAGTCATATATTTGGTAACCGACTATCGAGTACCGATTATACGCAAACAACAGGATCTCAAACCAATCGTGTTAAACATTTTAATGTGCTTAATAATTATTTTGAAATTTATAAAACCTTTTATTGATTTCACTAAGCCCATGGAACCTTTGACTTAGTACTTTGTTTCAACGAATATCGAAAATTCAAAACTTGACTTATTAATTGTGTTCTGAATATTTGTTATAATAATTAATTGTATTCTAAATGACTTAACAAAATGTGACAAAATATAATAAACTGAATGATAATTATGTATTTTTGCTTAAAAATTTAATACTTGTCTCATTCTGAATATTTATTATAATAATTAATTGTATTGTAAATGATTACTACAAAAATTGGTTTTATTCTATATTGCAATTGTTGTTAACTTGTATTCAATCGATTTTTAATTCTTATATTGTTAAATAGTGTATAGTGTTCCCTAAAGGGTAGTTTTTTGAGTTATCATAACCTAACTATAAGCCCTACTGATTTACCAAAAATCACACTAATCAATACTTTGACTTTGTAATATTAATATTCTAGAAACATTATAGCTTAAAGAAACACACGGCAGTACCTCTATCCTTTTTTACTCGGGTTGGTTCAAGAACTACCATGTCCTCAGATTAAGAATAATATATCATTTTTATGGGCCTTACATAATGTCTTCCTGCTTTTAGGAGCCATGTGCTTATTTAACAGAAAGTTCTCGCTAAGGAAATGGCTGTCCAAATTTCTGGCTATAGGTATCTTAAAGCTGATTAAAAGGCTTTTTGGCCATAGAAACAAAAAATATTAGGTTAAATGCAACTCAACACCACCCAAAATCTTTGCGTAAAAAACTCTTTTCCATCCGCATAACATTTTAGTTTTTAAATGATGTTATGCCGATGAAGATGCAAAGACTCGGACAACGAACAAGAATAATGCTACAAGGTAATGATAACCGGACGGTGAGCGTTGGGTGGCTCGCTGTCTGATCACCACCAAGCCCGGGTCGATGGCGCGCTGTGTTTCACGCGCCTCAAAGAGATGTCAGCATAGGAGACGGGGCCCGCTAGGGCCAGAGCCTGCCAGGGTTTCGGAATTTGTTCGAAAGAGTCACCGTGGCCCTGGAACGCAAAGGACTTTAGAAGGAACACGGATGGGTTTTAGTCTGTAAGAGTCTGACACGCCCTTCCGCTCCACCCAGAGCGGAAGAAGTCATTTGACGATTTCTCATGCTTAAAAACAGAGAGACATGCCAGATGCAAGTATCGTCGTCGCATGTAAAGGACAAAGTACACATAGACAGTTCTCTGTGGTTTGCCTCTGAATGTATCGCGCCATACACATTTAAGGTGATACTCCAATGCGGTCCACTCCTTAGTTTGGCATGAAAATGTAGACGGAATTGTACACGTCGAGTGACTTTTTTTTTACATTCCTCAATCCCTAGAAAAAAAACCATTACACAGCTATGGTTTAAAATCTCAAAAAATAACGAAGTTGTGAATGTTTGTTTTGTAAAGATAAACAGAGACAGAATTAATTGCGTGTGACGTCACTCACAAGCCATACTGAATTTGCGCCATCCAGTACAGACGACGTATATATGATAAACAGGAATTGATGAAAAACTTCAAAAGTGTGTAACTTCTCTTTTCTTCTACAGAATTTATTTATTTTTTAATTAATTTAATTGTGACTCATGGCCACGCTATAACAATAATTGCACTGCTAACATGCCAAATATCTCTGTAGACACTTAGCAGTGGACGATCATCTTTATCTCTTAGTTCGTGTGACATAAGCACTCGCTCAAACGTTATATTAAGAATAATTTATCATTTTTATAGGCCTTTCTTCGAAGGCGTCATGTGCTGACATTTGATCTAAAGGATTCTGTATCAGCATGTAATGCGGGACGTTAACAGTGTGTAAGCAAGAATTATGTGCTCCAAGTTTTACGACAGCGGAGTAATGAAGTTACTTTTTATAGCGATTGGTAAAGGTGCTTGGGATACATAATAAGTTTAAGTACTTGGCTAAATTTACTAGGTTCTATTTTTATCGTTTGCTCTATCTAACTTTTGAGACTAGGAACCTGTAAAAATATTAATCTTATATGAATATTGCAGACAATTGATTTCCAACGGTATGCTAAAGAGATGGATTTCGCAATTCTAGTTTCTGCAGTGGATACTACAGGATCTGGAATTTCTCACCCTACTGTTGAATAAACCAAGAAGCCATCCCACGCAAACTCATACCTGTACTAACTCTCGAATTATCCCAAACTATGGCCTTAGTAGATAATATATCAGGAAAACACCAACCAGGATAAATTAATTCCTTACTTTTGCCTCTGGTAGAGTTGATACAATTAAAATGTGTGCGACTGTCTCTTGTAGCCGAGCGCTACGATCTTCTCGTTTTACGTGTTATATGTCAGGAAAAACAAATTAGGATAAAAACCTGTAGGTACTTTAATCCTTATTTGTTTTCCTAATAAATTTTCAGTGGGGTACGAATTTACTGGCTTGGAACTAATGACCCCCAAGAGGGAAATGTGGGGTATTTTAGATTTGGACACACGGACATTTTTTTGTTTGTGACATACAAACCTGAATTTAACGAGAATTCACAGCCACCAAATAAAGCTTTAAAATAAAAATGTAAATCAGACACTACAAGCTAGTATTTAAACTTTCTCTGGTTTGTTGAAAATATTAATTAAGAAATTGAAATGAAACAGAGGAGAATGCCAGTTTTCCTCGTAAATATTGAAACTATAAACTAAAAATTAAATTGTGGCTCAATTTCTTTTATTTTTTGCAAAGCTTTTGTAAAACTCTTCCATTTCATTTAGTACCAAGTGTACAACAAAGGAATTAACATAGAAATAAATTAAGAATACTTTTTTTGTGTATTACTTTGAAGTACTTTTTGAAAATAATATCCATTGTTACATGTAAATTATATTCATAGAGATTCATTGATGTTTTAAAGGTTCGCCCATTTCAAATGATAAATTGGCAAAAGTACAGTTAAATCAGAAAACATGGCCAATTCTCGTTCTTAAAATTCACGTGGAAATATAATTTTATCATATCAGCCGAAAGACGTCCAATGCTCCCCCCAAAGGGGCTGCCATAATCGCCACGCTTGGCAGACGGGTTGGCGATTCCAGTGTAGCTGTTCCAATGCACAGAGAATGCTGCTGCCCATTCTCTGGTGAGTCCCTTAGTCGCCTCTTACGACACCCACGGGAAGTGATGGGATGGTGCTATTTTTTTAAGTCCGACACCATACAATATCATTTCAGTGACAATCAATGTCAAAAACTTATTATGATGTAGGGAAATTAGCGGAGTATTTGAAAGTTTTCGAAAAATATTAGACTTAACACTCTGGTTTTGTACCAACAAGCCATGAAATATGACAAAAAAAAACCAGGCAAATGAAAACATTAAAAATAATACAGCTTTAATAAAAACATTGGCTTCACTATAAAAGCATTCTTGTTTAATATAGCCACTGTCGTAACTCCCGCACTATGCATGAATTGTATCAGTTTATTTGTTTCCTGAAAATAATGACTATCCTCTCAAATAGGTATGTAATTTTTGGAACACTGCCATTGGCTGTGGTGTACATATTTAATGTTTATTACTACTGTTTCATATCAGATATACAGTTTCCAGGTAATACTAATAAAAATAAACACTAGTTTTGCTGTAACACGTAATTTATCTTATTCTATAATAGCCTCAAAATATCGTGTCAATAAAGGATAAAATACAGAGTGCGTCCATCTGTCCAAATTTAAATGCATTAAAGTAAAACAATTTCATTTTTATTTGGAACGAAAATCATCAAATGACTCCTTCCGCTCTAAGGCGGAGCGAAAGTTCGAACGAATTCCGCAACCCTGGAAGGCACTGGCCCCAGCGAACCCCGTCTATTATGCTGACATCTCTATGCGGCGCGTGTGGACCACAACGCGCCATCGACTCGGGGCTGGTTCTTATCGGACGGCGAGCTACCCAACGCTCGCCACAATAGTGGCGTGCCCAAAACAATAGCATAACATCACGCCTATAGACTCCAAAGGATTAGTAGATGTGTCCTTACAATAAGTTCACCCAAACTTCACCAGGTAGGTTTAAGTACCTTTCAATATGGGGCGAGCCTATTGATATCAAACAGCTACACAACCAGACTGGGATGTTACTGTGAAAACTCCAAATGGAAAACTTTATACACTTTACCGAACCCTGAAAACCCAGGACACTAAGTAAACGCGGCAGTGGTAAGTAAATCAATCTCCTCATGACATAACGTGACGTATGTTAAACTACCAGTTTTTGTTCAGTACCTATTCGAGCAAAAAGGTTCTGTATAAACGTCAGCCCATCAAATAGGTGTTTATAACATTATTTCACAACATCTCAGCTCCGTGAATAAAATTTCAATTTCGATTTACGTCACGGAAGCTGAAGTGGGTCAGAAACTAGTATACAAAAAGCACATCTACTTAGAGCTACGTAATAAGCTAGACTCGGTTATCTGCTGCAAGACTTTTCAAAAAATGTATAGAAAATACTGGCTCGGGCTTATTCGTTACATTTATGCGGTTGGTGCGTTTGAAAATTAAAAACATGCTGTATATAACAGAATTAAAACACATTATTACTCGAGAGAGCGGATTCACGTTGAGTTTAATAATGTTTGTGCTGCGAAAAGACTCGAAAAGTGTAAAATAAAGTGCATTTCACTTCGTTTTAGATTTTTCGAGTCTTTTGGTGGCACGAAAACTTCTTTATGACTCTATCCGTATGTATGTATTCCGTTTATGTAGTGGTCAGACCGATTTTTTTTCAGGAAAGATAATTAACTGTCGCAAAATTAATGACGTCAATAATTGTCAAACGCGTGTAAGTTTCTTAGGTTACTTGAATACATTATCGTTTTATTCGCGATGTGTCAATAATAATATCATTCGAGTTAGTTTCTAAATTACACTAGTATTTTAGCTTCCCGTTTATTCAAACGTCTCTCTCTTATTGTTCATAACCACATTTTCAAGTTGCATTGTCTACGGGCTACCTACAAACGTATAATTTACGCCCCAGTTGTAACAGGTATTTAGCCTCGTACTGAATACAATATCTTGTGCGCCCGACAAGAAAGCCTTATTAGAAACAACACTATTTACCTTCTAGTCATCTCCACTAGCATTTCCTTTAGGAGTTAATGTCGAACTTCTATGCACACCATTATTCGCATTTTAATCCTTAATGAACTTTTGTTTTTTTTAGTGCTCGCGTCTTTTAAATATTAAAGTCTTGTTGTACACTACCTTGTATTGTAGCTTGTGTTGTTACTTGTATAAAAACACGACCGCAAAGAAAAACATTCCATTCATATCACTTTTCAAGCATTTTGAAGCAGTTGGTGGCAATATTTTTTATCTGAAAGTCACTTCGGCTCTTAAGCCGAATCTAACGATACCTCATTTTGTAAAATCTATCCCGCCATTTAGGAAACAGGGCGTGTCAAAAAATATCCATACAAACATAATAAGTAGATTGGAGTAGATATGTTTACTCACATCTAATTTCAAGTCTTTTGGATGCTAGTGACTACGTATGTCTTCTTTTAAATATGGATCTGAGTTTTTAAACATTCAATTGGGTATGTTATTGAAAATTTTTTAATTAATCCGTCAGATAGAGTTCATAAAACGCGTGACGTCACTTCGCTGGTAAAAATTGTACCATCATTGTGACGACACGTGTGTTTTCAACGCACTAAATTTTGTCTTAATTTTTCTTACGTGAAAAAAAAAAGTTAAACGGTTTTATTGAAAATAAAGATAAAAATGATGTAGACAATGTATTAAAAGCTAATAAATAATTCGGTAGGTCCTAGATTCCAGTCATCACACAACTCTCCTCATCAATTTAGGGCATTCATCGGACAAAAAAATAAAAACGTTGGGCGCGCGTAACCTGCGTAAATATGTAAATAGTATTTATTATGATATAGCGGTTGACTTGATAGAAATTTCACACGCCCAACGATTTTTACTTAAAAAAATATTTTTTTTATTTCCAAGTTTTGAGTTTTTAATTTTGTAGTATCAACACCTAGAATACGTAATTGATAGTAATCAAAAGGACTCGTATAATAATACTATCTCTAAACTCTGCGATCCACTATGCAGCTTTCCACTTGCCCGTTCATTTGATATTCATCTCCCATATTGAAACAAATATGAAATCTGGCATTTCCGGCGGCCACCTTAGATTTTAAATTTGTTAAAACATATTACAGTATTCTATTACTCAAGCCAATTGAAACCCATATTGAAGGGGTAAGGGGTATTTGTAGATATGTATTTATAGATTTATATGTTTATGTATGTAGGTATATTTATGTATGATTATATATGTAGCATTGTAAAATTTGTGCACTGGATCCTACCCTCTATTGTGATCTATCTCTACCACTCAAAGGTTTGCTGGTAGAAAACTCATTTTTGAGTTAAGCTCGCCTTTGTACATGAACTATTTAAATCATTGTGAATTAATATAAGCTATTATGGTGTACAATGAAGAATTAAAGTGAAATAAAGAATTAAAGGGGTAGTGAAAAAAAAAACACCTGCCATTTTATTGGCCATATTGAATTTTCATTTTTTTTTCATAGTGTAATTTATACTTCTAGTCAAGACTTTTATTTGATACCCATGTTAAAGGGTTTGTGAAAAGAAAAATAAACATGCCATTTTGTTGGTGCCTATTTTGTTGGTGGCCATATTGGATTTTAATTTTATTATTATAAAGAACTCTATTCTACTAATCAAGCCATTTCATTTGATAACCATATTGAGGAAGTAGTGATATATATGTACTCCGCCATTTTGTAGCGGCGGCCATCTTGGACTTATAATGATACCGAATGTATTAAATTATATTGTTATCAGAACTAAAGGTGCGTACCAAATTTCAGATTTATTGGTCTACAGGTAGGGGGGTCCAATTTTAATTACTAGATTTGACCCAAACAAATAAATACATAGCAAGCTAAATAAAAACCGTTAACGGAATTATTATATTTTTCAGTAAAATTCCATTTTGCCATGAACGAAGTCACCGTTATTTATTTCCCCTTTTCACAACATCATAATGACGCTGGTTGGTACGTCAAGGTAGAGGGATAGGTGTCAAACAACGAAGGCAAGTTTTTAAAGAATGACATGACAAATTAACATTTGATTATAATTATTCATTGGGGTCTTTTTTAAAAGACATTCACCTAATTTTACAATAAAAAGAAACGGGAAGCTAGTTGCCAATAACAACACTGTATACAACAACCGTTTAACCATGCTTGGTACTTAATTAAAACAATTTCCTACGACCATCAACTACTTAATAAGCACCTCTACGATACCTACTCAACGTTCACAAGCCGAACGAAACATATATTATTATTTTAAAGAATCTAGCTACATACTATAGCCGTAGTACAACTGCTATTTTAAAGCGCTTTAACAAGCGCTGCAAAGTGCTAGAAAGCAGCACAATCTGTTGTAAAAAGTTAAATAAATCGCAGAATGTTCCAACAAAGTTCTCTTCTCAGTACCGACCTATATTTTACGAATGTCAGATGTTTAAGTTTTTTAATCATACACCAACTGTGAATCAGAAATGTAATAAGAGTTCTAGTTTAGTAACCCACTTCCATAGACACTTTGACGTCAATCATAGCCTTGTCTGTTACTATATTCAATTCAATTTATCAATACTGCTTGACATACAAAGTGGGGTTTGACTATTAGGTTCAGACTTCACCTAAATTTAGAATTCCTTATTACAAATAGGTCTAGACTTCTATTGATTAAAAATTTCGGCTGTAAGTACTATCCATCGAAACTTGTCCTAATTAGGCTCGTCTAGACTAAGTGGTTTTATAGTATCAACCAGGCCCTAAGATTCCGTTCGACTTTGTCAAGTAAAATTTTACTGTAGACTTTTTCCTTAAGGAAATTGTCAACGGCAGCCTGGAGTAAAATTGCCAATTTATCGGTATGAAGAGCCATAACCTCACGCTATATCTCGCGATATCGCAGATCAGCGAATTGTTGGTATAAGACAACATTCCTCTATAAAGCCTATCGGGAACATTGTATTCAGAAGATAGTAAGCCAAGACGTGCCCTTAATGCTAGCGCTTATCTCAAAGATGCCTATTCACCTTTTCCTGAAAATAATTCTAGCGTTCTAGCCGCAACGAATTCCCCTTGTGAGCAGTCCTTAAATGAATGATAAGGCAAACTGTTTTGTTCGTAGAAATGGAATATTGGCAATGTGAAGATGGAATCCAGCGTTGTGGGTGAAAATCCTGTGGTGTTGTGGGGTTGGGTAATATTATTTAACGCAATCTCTGCGCTACTTTGTGCTTCGTAAAATACTATTAGTAGGCCCCTTTAAAGGGTTAAAATCCTCTACGGGAAACACGGATTCATGGTGGAATTACGTGAGAGTAAAGGGTAAATATAGCTACAGTTAATTAATTTTGTATACAAGTAATAATATCTATTTTATCGGTCCACCATTAGTACCTACAAATTGATTTTGTTGTTTGTTTATTATTATCCTAATATTTTTCCGTATCAGTACGTAATTCTTTCGTATCTAAGTAACTGAAAGACAACACAAGGCTAAAACTACTGGTCGTAAAAAGCTGAAATTTGGCATGTAGGTTCCTTAGGGAGTGTAGGGGAGCAATAAGAGTGGTTACTGACCAGTGTTACGGAGCGTAATGTAACATGTTACTAAGCGAGCATTCGTACAATAAATATGCGGAAAACAGCACGAACATGTGCGTATGTGTTTTGTTTTACACGGATTTTAGGACACGGCGTGCCTACCATAACATGCTCGCTGCGAATGTTACGTATCGGCCCGTAACACCGGTCAGTACCCAGCTTTACGGGAAAGGGAAAAAACTGGATATGCGCATACGAAGTCGCGGGACAAAGCGAGTTTCAAATGAAAACTATTTAGTTTTCTTAGCCCAGAAAATATAGTAGTTACGTCAGCTGTGGATACACAGAAATCATACAATATCTTCAATTATGTAATTTTCATCAGATATAAACATACGACTACTACGAAGTCTACCACAATTGTAAGCTTAAATATCAAACGTCTATCGTTTTAAATCGATACACTACTAAGAATACAACGATCGAAATCTAGAACGAAGTTATTAGAGACCTCGTAAATCTGACATATTTCAAACGTAAGTGGCCATTTAATAATTTTAAGTTTGATACACTGGCAGCCCGATTAATACCAGGAGAATACTAGATTAACGTAAGTGTCGGGTTCTAAAAGTACCTACTTACCTATACTGGGTCTACCGTATAAGTTAAACGTTGTAGTGTGGAAATAGGTATTGAATAAAAAGGGAGCTCTTACTAAACTAGGTCGAGAATATAATATTTCGGAACTATTTTGTGGAAGTTTGGTAAAAGACAAGTTTTAATGCTAGTGTTTTATTTTGTGGTGAAGTACGTAATACGTAGGTACTTAAGTTTTGTCCAAAGTTGGAAAGTTGGTGGGTTGTGTTATAAGAAGATACCTGTGTAAAAATAGTTTAAATAAAATATTTTATTTCTTTAACGTTTCTTTACAATAACATTCAGTGGCTAGAACTACTCAGTAAGCATGTAGGAATGATTTATTGGGTGGTTCTGCTCCTCCTGACGATCAATAAACTTATTTTTAGGTAAATTGATAACAAAACTATTTTAAGTAAATTTTACAAACAAGAACAGAATTAATGAAAAGGTAAATGATACTGGTATTACTCTTTGTATGTGTGTGTGAGTATGTTAGTGTACATAATGTGTGTGTGTGTATGTATAGAAATATACAATAGGTATACCATCCCTAGGTACGACTTATTTTGTGCAAATAAATGAAAAATAGTATTTAGATGACACTTGGTTATCTTTATCATATTTAGCCTGCAATAATAAAAGAAAATACATTTGTATTCGCCTTCTTCAGTACACTTAACACTCTTCAGTATTCAGTATTTTCCACATATTTGAATTGAATTTATTTTCGCTCGTTTAAATACTATCCGTAATTAACTACATTCATTGATTACAAGCACATTTTAATATTTCTTAGGAGTATCTATGGAATCACTGGAAAAGTATTTTTATCATATTGTCACAATCGTTTAACAAGCGCCACAGTTTATAAAATGTGTAAGGTTAATTCTTAATTTAATAATTAATAGGTAAAACGCAATTTAAGCTGGTGGAAAAATATTTTATGTCAGCAAATGCTGTATTGAATTTTCGGAATTTTCAGTATTTTATTCTGTCGTTTCTTTATTTGTATTGGCATATAAGTTGTCGGAAAATTAGTAAATAAAGCAGTAAATTTCATAATTTGGAGCTTTTATTGCTACCCAATGATAAATTCACAAAGTGTCATAAAAGATTATATAATGTTAACGAAATAGAACATAACAATTTTATTTTGTTAATTTTAGAAAAAGAAGTGATAGAAAAACGGCATTAGTCACTCGCCGACGACGTATGTGGCACAACATTTTTAACACAAAAATAACAAAAAAGGGTTACCCTCTATTTCCGACCGAGTATGTAAAATACAGAAACCTCAAAAATATTCTCCTTTGTAACACTTGTTTTGTAAATGTCGCTTTATAAAATAAACATACATTTTCAGGTGACAAAAAGCTTGAAGGGCGTTAACAATTTTTGTAACAAAGTATAAATCCACAGAAGACTTGTCTCCTGCCATACTGAAAGCGGATCTTGACAGTAAAGCCTTGCTAACAACACTGTGAAAAAGAATTTTCATATTTTTATGAAGGACTTTTCACGAAACTTTACCTACCATGTGCTATGGTTTTAATGTTATTTGGTTTATTTTTGGGTATACAGAAAACGAAAATTGTAAAAGGGATATATACAGGGTGTCCCAAAACTCAACGTCAAGCCGAAACGGGGTGACAGGATTGATCATAACCATCACGAGAAAAATCTGAAAAAAAATCTATCCCATGCAGTTTGAAAATTATGGGCATTTTAAGAAAAACCTAGAAATTTGATCAAACTGTACCATTTTTCGGTTATTGTGGTTATTATTTTTTATTTTTGTTCATTTGAACTTTAGAAACGTAATCCTAAATAACATTTCTAGAATCCCAATAAAAAATAATGACACAATTGCCTCAAGTTCCCGAGAATTGAGACTATTTGTTAAACTACGAATTTAAAATTTTCAAGATTCGTCGACTTTGACAGGCCCTCCTATAAAAAAAATGTACTAGAGTGCCTTGGCAAGTAGCATTAAAAGTTGGCGCATTTAATCAGAATTCTAAAATGGTACAATACTTGTTAGTTCCATACAATAGAAAAGAGTAAAAAAATTAAAACCTCAAGTAACCCGATTTTTGCTATCAGATTTTACTCAGTTAAAATGTTTTTAATTCGCACAAGCTCTAGGTAGGTTCTTAATTTTAAGGCAAAATGATGAGAGAGATGGATAATGGGTATGTTTGCCATGAGTGAGCGAGACAGATAGTGACGCCACGCATTGAGACGGAGATGCGTCGTTTAAACGAGTGCGAATGAAACAGATAGATGCTATGGCATCTATCTGTTTCATTCGCACTAGTTTCAGCCAAGCAAATGGCTACGCTACCAGTCCGACACCAACCAGTTAGTACGTTTCGCTCATTCGTCTACTGCGCACGTTCGTATTCGTATTAATTATTTTACTAATTTTACTAACTTTTTTTCACTTTGGTAAAAGTGGCGTCACTATCTGTCTCGCTCACTCATGGCGAACATACCCATTATCCATCTCTCTCATCATTTTGTCTTAAAATTAAGAACCTACCTAGAGCTTGTGTGAATTAAAAACATTTTAACTGAGTAAAATGAGATAGCAAAAATCGGGTTACTTGAGGTTTTAATTTTTTTACTCTTTTCTATTGTATGGAACTAACAAGTATTGTACCATTTTAGAATTCTGATTAAATGCGCCAACTTTTAATGCCACTTGCCAAGGCACTCTAGTACATTTTTTTTATAGGAGGGCCTGTCAAAGTCGACGAATCTTGAAAATTTTAAATTCGTAGTTTAACAAATAGTCTCAATTCTCGGAAACTTGAGGCAATTGTGTCATTATTTTTTATTGGGATTCTAGAAATGTTATTTAGGATTACGTTTCTAAAGTTCAAATGGACAAAAATAAAAAAGAATAACCACAATAACCGAAAAATGGTACAGTTTGATCAAATTTCTAGGTTTTTCTTAAAATGCCCATAATTTTTAAACTGCATGGGATAGATTTTTTTTCAGATTTTTCTCGTGATGGTTATGATCAATCCTGTCACCCCGTTTCGGCTTGACGTTGAGTTTTGGGACACCCTGTATATATAATTATATATATTTTTTTTAATTATGGCATGGTTCTTATGAAAAGCCAATCCAGCGTTTAGGTGCACGATTCCAATCTGTCGAAACGTCTTGTCGCTACTTCTAAAACATTGTTTGATTTTAATGCCTTTTTAGAGTTCAGAAATTATGTATGCAAAACCATGCAGAACCCTTATAGGGTCACTCGTTTGTCCGTGGGTCTGTCAGATCGTCTAGCACAATCAACTTGTTTCGAATCTACTGGACGGATTAACTCGAACCCGAACGCGTAACTTAAATAAATACATTTTGAGTATGGAGTCACTTTTCAGTGACGTTATGTGCGAGCAAGTTGAGTGATGCACATCATTTCAATCCAAGAGTGACACCATTTTATAGCTCTGCTATGTATCCGGGTAATGGAGCATATATAATGGTGTAACTCTTTCCACCAAAGCGGAACGAGGAGGCTGAATGGTGCGTAGATGCGAAGTGGACTCGCTGAACGAGAAAGTAGTGTCTATTACGTACATTAACACAGGAAAAAAACTACTTGACATTAGAACTATACACATACCTCGAACACGTTTTTCAAACTCGTCCAACACTCACATTTCTGGAGGCACTTATTATGTATTAATTCTTCCCTACAGTCGCAGCACTATGCATGCAATGCTTGGAAAATGAAGTTATCTTATTTGGTGGTTAGCGCACACATCCCTCGCTACACATCTTCGCACAATTTACAAATCCTTGTTGAAAACGCACTCTTATACCCGTATCAAACCATATCCTTTATTATGCGTATGGAAAGCATGGAAGCAGTAATACCGTTACATGTAAGCAATAGCAAAACATGCAAGCAATTGTACCGTCCCTATAAATACCGAATTATTGACTAAGTACTGGTTTTATTTTCTTCTCTTAGTAGTAACAAAGACGTCTTTTTTAAAAACTTAAAAAGGACTTCTAAAAATGGAGGAGGTTCTCAATTCGGTTTTATATTTTTTTTATTAAATCTGATTATTCGGTAACACCGGCCAAAATTTTACAATGTTGTTGATAAATCGATAACTATTTATAATTATTATTATTTATTGTCATGTCAGGACAGTGTCAGAATGATTAATGTTATGCCACTCGTGTGTAAAGATAGAATTATAGTTTTGAATAGGTACATTCAATAATTCAGGGTTGATTGTGGCAATGTCCTCTCAAGGTCATACATAATGTGGCGGTAAGGAATGTTTGAATTTGAAGCGGGTAGACTCACATGACGATGATATATTATGTCCTAGTAAAATGTTAATAAAATAAAATAGTCTTTATTTACATAAGATAGGGTTTGAACTTGTGTGAAGTCTTTGACTCTTGTGCCAAGTGATTATCCTATGTCATGTAGACACATAATGTACCTGGCCACCCTCGTGTATTATATTGTAAAGCTAACATTTCACAGTCCTTAAAAGTTGTCTAGAAAAGTTGTCTTCTATTCACAAAGCTCACCTTATTGGGTATTGCATTATTTTAGATAGTTATATATTTTCTAAAATAAAAATCCTAATGGGAAGTCTTTTCCTAAAAACAATTGCATTAAAGATATAGGAACTAATAAAATCGTATGCACACTTCGTGATGACCTATATTTATTATTCAATAGTGATTTCTGAAAAACGATAAGCTGTTAAATTAAAATTACTGAAGGCCAATTATCTTACTTAAAAAGCGTTCAGATTCAAGTCACAATATCATCTCAGCAACAATAGAAAAGCTTGGCTCAAAATGTAAGGAAATTAAAGGTGTTTTTGAAAGTTTGCGACTGCGAACGATCCTTAAAAATACGAGAATCGCCCCTCTGTTCCTTCTTTTGTAGCTTTTTAGGGTTCCAAACCAGAAGGGTAACCTTTTACTAAGCCTCCACTGTCAGTCCGTCCTTCCGATAGTCCGTCCATTTGTCCGTCAGCGGCTGTATTTCAAGAACCATAAAAAGTAGACAGTTGAAAATTACACAGAGTGTGTATTTCTATTGCCGCAATTACAACAAATAATAAAAATGAAACGGGGCTCCCAAACAAGAAACGTGTTTTTAAAGGTTTATAGTATGGTACCCTTCGTGTAAGAGTCAGACTCGCACTTGGCCGGTTTTTCGTTCCTTACTTAAACCCTAGTGTTCTCGACTGTGTGCTGTAGCTGTCCACCAGAGCAACTCGTAGACGTCTTACCAAGTTTAAAATCAAATATTCGTATCGAGGTACTCTGCTTCCTTGCTGGATTGCCGATTCCTATTAGGAGCTCTTCACGCTTAAAGTATTTCGATGAAAAATGATTTTCGCAGTGAGCGAAAGCTATTTCACTTTGGTATCCTCGTTTCATATTACTTTGAGGGTTATTGCTACCTACTTGCTAAAATCTGCTTCCTCTCACTTATATTGTTTTATTTTCTTCTAATTTTATTTTAAGTCTATTAATGATTACAGGGAGATAACTTTGAACTTTCTAGGTTTCAAGCATGGTTTTATAAGATAAGAATTTTAGATACATAAATTTTAATTTCAACATAATCCTGAATCTTAAATTGTAATACAGCAGACCGTGTTAAATTATTTGAAACGTCTTTAAAATTTTATTACAGACAGATTTATAAAATTTCGATGAAAAATTTGTGAGAAATGAGCACTAAAGAAATTCTTTCACAAAATTGAAAAGCTTTTCAACGTGATTGGTTCTTCTTTTGAGTGAGTTTATTTCCTTTGGAAAAGTGGACGATAGAAAATCCATTTTGGTCTTAAAAAATTAAGTTTTTTTTAAATAAGTACGTTAATGATAAAATGCTAAGTGAAACCCATTTTTTTAACACGATGTACACACAGCTAGTGGGGAAATAATTATCATTTGAATTGATAAGAAAAGTATTTGATAGAATATAGAATTTACGTTACCGGTGACAGAATCACTTTAGTTTATTTTCCAACAATCCTAACGAAACTAATTAACGTAATTAAAATTTTCAGCCTCATTAAACGAACTCCTAAAAATGAAAACAACAAAACGGTACTTACATTTTTCATTTAAAAACATAAGTCCGATCCGGTACCAGGCGCCCATACCATACGAAGAGCACTACCACGTTTATTCACTGCACTCCACACGACAATGTTAGGTCGAACGAGGCGAATTATAATAGGGGTGTGTATCTACCGCGGGACGATGTTACCTCGGCAAGAGGCTGCGTGGTACTGAGTAAGGAGCGGACGGGAGCGCACTGACGTATACGTCACTTTTAGCCGCGGGTTCCATACACTGCGTACAACTTGAACTTGTAATAATTGGTAACAGTAGAAGACTTCTGGTGAAATCCTTTCGGTTTGTATAATGAGTGTTGAAACGTCTTGAGCTGGTGGACCTTTGTTGATGTTTCCATGGAATTTGCGATTATTTTTAGCACGCGATTATTTGGTTTCGTTTACGTGAAAGGTTAGCTAGTAATTGAATTAAAACCTCATTTATGTTGATGAACTTTGTTGGGCAGTATTTTTACATTCGTTTGAGATGCTGAATTTAGTTGACACATCCTCACAATTTAAGTTAATTTATAATTCAGATGCCTGTTCCATGTTCATAATATAAGTACAAATGGGAACACAAGTAAGTAGGTATGTAAATGGTAAATGTAAACTGGCTATGTGCTATAGTAAACCTTAACCTAATCCTTCAGAGTTCAGGAGCATCGTGTTAAGCTTTAATACATAGCGGATGTATTATGTAGGATAATGCATCCGTTTTGTACATAGGAAGCAGTGTACAGAAACTAAGATTGAATGCACGCGTTGCTGTAGCGACGGCCGGGACGTCATTTGAATACGCATTGCAAACGGACACTTCATAGACTACCGTAATTTTTTGCAGAAATTTAAAATGCTTTTTTTTCTTATCGCTTGTCGCTATCCACCAAGAGTTTCAGTGAATCTGTTTTAAAAACAAAAAAAAACTCTTAATTTTGAAGCGTGTTTTTTTTCTTTATTTTTTACCATGGCGGAAAAAGGGATGGCCAATTGTTTACTTTGAGCCACTTACTTTTTAAATTACATTTTCAGGTGTTTTTCTTTTTAGGTTATTTTTTTGTGATGGTGAACAACGCATCTGAATACGTGTAGCTTAGAGCTGACGTGCATCTGGAGACGACGCTGAGGACGCGACGCCAGGCTACGTGTCTCCTGGCAACGGTTGTCAGGATACCCGCCGGCGAAATGCCTGGCTGGACGGCGCGGCGCTCCAGGCCGCCAGCGCGTCTGCGCGGCTGTCTTGACACGTGTTGTCAATAATTTTATTGACAGTTTTTATTTTATGTTCAGTGTGTTTTTTTTTTCTTAATTAGTTTTAAATAGTGTTTTTTTTTAAAATTAAACTGTTATGATTAGTGGTAGCAGTGATGTGGCAGAAGGTAGTGCAAGTCAACCTTCGCTAAGCTTCCTGGAGAGGTGTCCTCTCTGCACCCAGGCACGATTTTTCAAAGGTAAGCGGGGTCTGAATGTGCATATTGGAAAGGTACACAAACCCCAACATGCACTCACTTCAGACCCTGACATTATGCTTACACCTCCTACACCAGCTACATCCAATTTTGACTTGTTTTGGAAAACCCTGTCAAAATTCAAAAACTCTGTACCCGTTTTAAAGCGAGTTCCCCGCGGTGCAAGACCTCTGGTAGCACAACATCTAGCAGGATGTGTTCGCCGTGCCGCCCGGGAGAACTCGCTAAGTGCCTGGGAACATCTACTCACCTTCCCATATAGAGTTTTACATGTAAATAAGAATTTGGCTACCAAAAAAACCTTAACTGCACAAATTAAAGAAAACTGTAACGTCTCGGCCCACAATTTGGACACAAAATTATCAACACAGAAGTGCCCTTCAAAAGGCATTTCCAATCTGGTCGAAGCTAAGTTAGGGGAAGGTGACATCAGCGGAGCAGCCAGGATACTTTTTAGTAGCGATGTGGTGGCACCATGTTCTCCAGATACTCTCGCAGCTCTGGAGACCAAGCACCCTGCCCCAGCGGATGACCTTTCTTTTCCCGACCCCCCTAATCCGGACATTCACACCCTCACCGTTACAGGTCGTGAGGTGATCACAGCTGTTAGCTCCTTCCGCAGTGGCTCTGCTGGCGGCCTCGACGGCCTAAGTCCTCAGCATCTTAAAGACCTTGTTTGTTCAGGCGCCGGGGAAGCAGGTGAGTTGCTTTTGAAGGAGCTAACGGCACTGGTCAACCTTATGCTCTCCGGCAAGGTAAACGAAGCCGTCATCGACGTCTTGTACGGGGCCAATTTATGTGCCCTGCGCAAGAGGGATGGCGGCATTCGTCCCATTGCCGTGGGAACTACTTACCGTCGTATAGCAGCCAAGATTTGTTGTAAATTTTATGGTGAGGTTCTTTCGAAAAAATTCCAGCCCCTGCAGCTTGGTTACGGCTCCAAAGGGGGCTGTGAGGCTGCCGTACACGCACTGTCGACCTATCTGAATTCTGGCAAAGGAGAGGTCATCCTGAAGGTTGACATCAAAAATGCATTTAATTCGGTAAACAGGGACATCTTGCTGGCAGAAGCTAAAAAAGAAATACCTCAAATCTTCAGTTTCCTCTGGCAATGTTATAGACAACCATCTAAATTACTATATCGGGACAACCTTTTGAAATCTGCAGTTGGCTGTCAACAAGGTGATCCCCTCGGGCCAGTGATCTTTAGTTTAGCTATTCACCCAATTATTCGACAGCTAAATTCTAAATTTAACTTTTGGTATCTTGATGATGGAACCCTTGGAGGCGATGTAGAGACTGCTTAAATGACCTACAATTTTTAAAAAATCAATTCCATTGCATAGGACTTGATCTGAACTTTTCCAAATGCGATTTTTTTTATCGGACAACACTGACAGACTACTTACACTTCCAAAATTCAACACAATAGCCCCTGAAATCAAAATAATGGACAAAAGCTCACTTCGTCTCCTTGGGTGCCCAATCTTTGAGAATTCTTTTCCAGATTTTGTTGAAGAAAAAATTCAAAATTTTAATGACGTTTCGGAAAGATTGCTCCAAATTAACATGCATTCGGCCATCACTCTTATTCGTTATTGCTGTTTCGGCCCAAAATTAATATAATATTTCCTTCGTGCTTCCCATTTATGGAAGCACCCCCACCTTTTGGACAAAATAGACCACATTATCGAGCATACACTAACTTTAATTTTAAATGTGGCCATGGACGACAAAGCCTGGGCGCAAGCAACCCTTCCCATCCGTATGGGAGGCCTCGGCGTCCGCAAAATTACCAGTATTAGTTTACCGGCTTTTATATCCTCGGTGTACGGCACTGATAAATTAATCAGGAATATTCTAGTTTCTACACTGATTGATTTTGATGTGCCGTACTTCACCGAGGCTGTGGAGGCCTGGAGACTCGCTTGCCCGAATTCAAATCCGCCCGACTACCCTTCATCCCAGAGACGGTGGGACGAGCCGCTCTGCAGGCAAGTTCAGGAAAAACTTATTGCCACATCAACTACTACTGCAGAGCGTGCGCGCCTGCTGGCTGTGGGTGAGTGGGAGTCGGGTCTCTGGCTTCACGCACTACCGTCGTCGAACATTGGCACCATGTTCGACGATACTACTTTCCGCCTCGCTGCCTGCCTGCGTCTTGGCGCTCCTTGTTGTTCTCCTCATCGCTACCACTGTGGTGAAGTTGTCAACAGCCTCGGACACCACGGCCTGTCATGCAGCCGTAGCGCGGGTCGCATTGCGCGGCACGCGAATCTTAACGACATCATCCGACGAGCTCTTGTCACCGTCGGCGTTCCGGCTGTGTTAGAACCCAATGGCCTGGCACGCGACGATGGCAAGAGACCGGACGGCATGTCGTTATTTCCATGGAAGATGGGTAGGCCATTAGTGTGGGACGCTACTTGTGTCGATACTCTTGCGCCATCCCATCTTCCTAGCTCTTCGTGCTGTGCTGGCGCTGCTGCTGCGGCTGCAGAGAACCTCAAGCGGCGGAAATATAATAAACTTGTTGGTAGTTATATTTTCGAGCCGTTTGGGGTTGAAACTCTCGGGTCTTGGGGTCCGAGTGCACATAACTTATTTAAAGATCTCTCAAGGCGCTTAGTTGACACGTCACGTGACCCAAGGGCTGGCTTTTACCTTGGTCAAAGAATAAGCATTGCCATACAACGTGGCAATGCCGCCAGTCTTTTGGGTACACTTCCAGTCGACAGCGATGCGGATGAATTTTTTGACGCCATATTTTAGGGTTTATTTAGTTAGGAGATTTTATTTTTATTTCTAGTGTATATAGTTTTTTAAGCTAATATATACAGCGTAAGAAATTTATAATTTGCTGTAGCGTAGCCTAATTAATGTGTTGTTTATTTAAGATGTAAACTGTTTAGATTTGACCTTGCTACCCTTTTAGTTAAAGCCTAAAATACTTTGGCTAATTTTAAGTTCATTTTAAACCGACGCAGGAAATTTAAAATATTTCTAAGAAGCGCTCGTTGAGTTTTGCTAAAGCCAGAACATCTATTGACATTGAAGAGTGTTCCCTGAATTTTGTTCTGACCGAAAGGAAAACAGACTTTCATTAAAGATACCTACTCTGATGTACATTTAAAATCTAAATAGATTAACTGCCTCTAGTACCTACCAAGCCATACCGGGCACCTCAAGTACGCAATAGTTTGGTAATGGTTCATAAAACCATACTAACCTATGGGCCAAGTAATAAACGGTTCTAAATTCTGTAGGTAATGTTAAGAGCTCGCCACCACTAACCTAAAAATGAGTGTACTTAGCATAATGTTAGGGCCACGTAAACTTCAGCACATTTTCTCAGGTCACGCTCCATTCCCTCCACTCGCTCGTCACATCTACCCCTTATGTAATTAACCAGAGATAATTTTCCTTAAAAAAAAGCGCTTTTGTAAAGAAAGACATTTCTATGTATGTTCCCCGCTTATCTCTGTAACAAGGTAAGCCGGGTTTCGAGTGAGAAAAGTACGTCTCTACGTATTTTTGCAGGAATAGTCACAATTCTGTTTCCAGAATTTTGTTTTACTTTGGTTTTGTAGCAAGTAGCTGTGCTGAATTCCGGGCTGGGAACATTATTTCAGCTAGATTTACGTTCATTTTTCTTTATCTATCTCTAAATTCATTTAGATTTTGTTAACGTTGCAGTATTTTTATCTTATGAAGTCAACAGGTAAAATATTTAGTACCGAATCCGTATTATGAAACGAAATTTCATCGTCAGCAGATTTATGTATTCGGTTACAATCTTCGGGAGTATTTTAAAGTTATCTCCAGGAGGAGCGGTCGTAAAATCTGGGATTCAAACTACATATTCCCGTGATTTACAATCACAACCTTTGTGTCCAGATCTTTCTGTTTTCATAAAATATACTTCTCATCAAAAAAATCGAAACACTTTCGTTTTTATTGTTTTTGTCCTAATTTTTTACAAAAGAGAATTAATTCCACGAAAAAAAAACATTATTGTGTAGCTGGCAGTTTGGTCATTACAGTAAGAAGAAAAAAATCAAAATTCGAAATTAGAATTTCATTTGTTTATCCTATAAATGAAATTAATCACTGTTTTGAGACAAATGTGTATTTAGGGTTGGAGTACGTTTCTCGTTTAAAAACTAAAATTAGCGCTTGTCTTTAAACTTTTTGTTTCTTATTTCATTTACTGTGACTTTGGGACGTCTGAAAAAACTTTTTTTTCTAAAACATATGGATACTTCGCCCGCAGAAGCCGCCCAAGTGGTGGCATTGCTGGATTCTGGACTTAGTCAACGTGTTGTGGCTGCAAGATTGCATCTAAGCTTATCATCTGTTCATAGAGTCTACAAACGCTATCGGGAGACTGGTTCGTTCACGCGCCGTTCAGGATCTGGCAGGAATCGGGTCACTTCTGAGCGAGATGATCGATTTATTGTAACAACCTCTTTACGAAATCGACGCCTTAACGCTTTTCAACTGCAGCAGCAGCTTCGCGTTGTACGAAGAGTAGCTGTAAGTGACTCTACAATAAAAAGAAGGTTGAAGGAACGCGGATTGGCACCGCATAAGCCAGCGAATGGGCCGAAATTAACTGCAGACCATCGAAGAGCGCGCCTTAACTTTGCACGCGAGCACCTAACTTGGTCATACCTTCAGTGGAGCAAAGTACTGTTTTCTGATGAGTGTAAAATTATGCTGTATGGTAACGACGGAAGGAACAAGGTCTACAGAAGAGATGGAGAACGCTTTGCACAATGCTGCATTGAAGAAAAGGTCAGCTATGGTGGCGGTTCGTGGACGGTTTGGGGAGGAATCAGCGCCGACGGTAAGACAGAACTTGCCTTTGTATCTGGGCCACGGCTGCCTGCACTAAACTCTCATCGGTACATCGAACAGTGTCTTGAACCTCATGTGATGCCCTATGCACATTTTATTGGCAACGACTTCATATTCATGCACGACAATGCTAGAGCTCACACCGCGGGCGTCGTACGAGATTATCTTACCGAAGTCGGTATCTCCATTATGGTATGGCCAGCAAGAAGCCCGGACATGAATCCCATTGAACATCTATGGGATGAATTAAAGAGACGAATTCGAGCAAGAGATCCAGCCCCAGAAACACTTAGCCAGCTGCAAAATGCAATCCAAGAGGAATGGGATAATATACCACAACATGTGATCGTGACTCTCATCCGATCGATGAAGAACTGTATGGAAGCAGTAATAAGAGCTCGCGGAGGGAATACAAGTTATTAAATAAACGTTTCTTACATTTTTTTTCATTTACGCGTGTTGTTTTACCCATTTCCTTCATATTCCATACAGGGTAAAAATTACTCATTATACAAAATACGAAACCTATGAAGACTTAATTTGAATTTAGAACATTAACATTAGGATTTAAAAACCTCATACTACTCACTATTAAATGACATTTTACATTTATTCCTAAATATACACATTTTTCTGATAATCCTTATCAAATCATAAACTGCGAGGTGTTTCGATTTTTTTGATGAGAAGTGTATATCACTAGATAAAATATAATAATATTATCCTTGGTCAACTTATTTTTGAATTTAATAATGTCCTTACCGTGTTTTTTTGCATTGTTTTCATCACAAATCCCTTTGATATAATTATTAAAACGCCCTGAAGCATAAAAAATCATGATTCTAATGAATGAGGAGGAACCGGAAATTACACATTTTAATTTCTTTTTTCCCTTTCGTTCCTGTCACTTAATCGTACAATTTTATTCAGTTTTTGAAACGTTTATGAATAACAAACAGCTAAAAGTAGTACAATATTTTCCAATAAAGGGGCGGTAACACACATAGGCAATAATACTGGCTTGTTGCACACATTCAAAGGAACAATAATGAACACAAAAGCAATTTAGCTGGCAGAACTGTATGACTGTTCAGGCGACTAAATGACTGACGCTCGAAGCTAGCTGAAGTAGAAACGACATTACCGACATATTTCAAAATTAGGTTTCTAGTTACACGCCCTATTCTTTTGTAATTTTTCAAGGTTTCGTGTTTTTTTATAACTCTCAAATAAAAATGAAGCTTAAGATTAAACGGGATTGGCCGGGCCACTTCAGCCTCGTAAATGATGACCGCTGAGCAATAGTCTAATCAAAATTAAACCCTTTTGCAAAAAAATGTGGCTCTTAAGATTTTGTTCTCAATCTAAAATGAATGTTAGAAGAAAAAAGTTTTATTTATTTGGCGATGTTATTTATATGAAGTATCCTGTTCATGGTCTTTGAAGTATCCTGCCTGGAAAGCATATGTTCCTAATTTATTTTTTAAATTAACAAAGAAAACTTATGATCACTGTAAAATTGCTTTGAATGGCGTGAATGGTTGAAACTGTTACTTGCTTATTACAAAACTGTTTAAAGTTTTTAATTTGTGTTAACCTATTAAGTTTAACACAATTTATACAAAAAAAAAATACAATTAAATAAATTAAACTATTTCATTTAATTGTAATTTTTATATTCAATACCTCGTTTTGGTTTGGTTGATAAAGCCGGCAAAATTATAGCGCTACTTGAAGAAGGTTGTTCCCAAACTTACGTATCTCAACGGCCAAATGTGAGTCGTTCAATTGAGCGAGAACGTGATCGACGGGATCGAGAGACCGGCGAGGACAAAAGAAGACCAGGTTCGGGTAGAAAGCGATGCACAGAGTCACGAGATGATCGGTTTTTGGGTAATTCAGGCATTACAGATTCGTAAGGTGTCAAGTATGGACCTAAAGAAGAGCCCAGATGAAGTATGAGGAGTAGAAGATAACTTGTGGACGGTCAGGTGGAGTCTTTTGGCTTCCGATATCAGCAGTTACCGCCCGACCTTTAGCCCTAAATTACTCCGTGGGCACCGAGTTGCTCGACTTCAGTTTGCTCGAAATTGTGCATCATGGACTCTGAACGACTGGAACAAGGTATTGTTTTCAGATGAAGCTAGAATCTCTTTATACGGTGAGGATCAACACCGGCGAGTGTTGCAAAGACCAGGAGAATGCTATGCGGATAAGTGTTTTAAAGAAATCTCTCCTTGTGGCGGAGGCCCTGTTATGTTTTGGGCAGCAATTAATTAGATGGAGTATACTGAGTTAGTTTTCAAAGAAAATGGATGTTTTTATTCCACATGCACAACCTCCATTAACTGATCTTGGAGACGATTTCCTTTTTGTGGACGACAATGCTTGCGCACCGTTCTGGCTGGAAGCGTAATATGCAAGAAGTTCGGATCGATCGTTTCGATTGGCCATCTTGAAGTCCTGACCTCAATCTGATAAAGTCATGAAATGGTCTGGGATGTCTTGAAAAGACGGTTAACATCAGTTCAACCTACTCCACAAAACATCAGGCAGCTAAAAAGATTATTGCAAAAAGTCGGAACGTACTTATTCCACAAGACATTATTAAAAATATCGTGGAAAGCACGGCCAGAAGGATGCAAGCTGTGATTTTGGCAAGAGGAGGTCACACCCGTTATTAGGATACACAATTTTACCTTTTGTCAAAAAATCTGCTTGCCTTTATTGCTGACCACTTCAAATTGTTTGGAGAATTTAATGAGGCAAAATGTCAGAATTTACTTCACTCACATTCAATTACAAGATTATAATGATACAGTCTACGTCAAACAATTAATTTAACTGATATCGGTCTTGGAACGTAAAATTCCTTAGCTGGTCGTATTTTTGCAAAAGGAGTGTATTTATAAATTAATTTCACTCATATCTTAGGTATCATGTTTATATATGTATGTACACGCTAAAAATAAAATACAATCATAGTTAAATTATAAAACACAACTTACTAAATTATACCAGGCGTAGACGACCTCTAATTAAAACAATTGTCTGGAGAAAACGCTTAGCAAACATGGGATGAAGGGTACTTTAGGATTGCTTCAAGCATCGGCCATTTTGATTAAGTTGAGCATGTAAAATTAATTTTCCATGACCCATCACAGAACTTAAGGATACAAATTTAATTCCCTGATGTTTGCCTTCGAAACTTCACCTTTTGGGACTTTCCATCAGCTCGTGTTTGAAAAAGGATTAATCCACTTTTTAAGCTCTTGATTCTATTTTTGTTGTTGAAAATTTTACCTGTTTCCAGTAAAAGTGTAATAATTCATACGTGCTGTTATTCTATAATATTTCGAGGTTTAGAAAAATGTTAAAATAATATTTTTCATATACAATGTGTTACAGAATAAACGCAATAACTCTTAAGGGGTCATTGTACTCACCATTATGAACAACTTTTACTATGGGACCAATCCCGAAATCGCGAAAAAAAAATCTGCTGTTCAGTACATTTTGTCGAGTTATGTGCACAGAAATGCATGGGGCAGTCGATTATTTTTTCGCAATTTCAGTGTTCATCAAATAAAGAATCATTTATCGATACGTGTACCAACTTACAAAATTCATTATCCTCAATGTCTCACTAACAGAATATCACAACATTTAAATGCAATGCACAATGTAGGCAGTATCGCTTTAATGTTCCGTGACAATTGTTTTAGAGACAAATAGTTGCAGACAAAACACAGTATACACAGGCTTCTTCATTATTAAGACGACACATTGGTCTTGTAATTAATCTTGAAGCAATCTGCAATGTTTATTTTTAGTTATAAATATAATATTCTTTAAAGAAATAACTTTCCTAAAATATATTTTATCGATTTTTATCAAAATATTTTTACAAGCATCTGGCAAAGTTAAAAAGCCGGCTAAGTGATCTGGCTCATTTATATTTGACTCTTTAAATATTCTATTTTAAGGTATTAAATTTCAGATTGCCTCAAGGATATTTTTTGTAAAAAAAAGTCCGTAACTTAAAAAATATAAAGGTTTATTTTATTTAGCCCCGCAGCCCCGCAGCCCCGCTACTCCCCAGCCAGGAAGTAGCAGTATGTATTAGGATATTATAGGAGAGGTATAGGACAATTTTTCAGCTTGCTTCAAACACCTACCCAAAAATGTCTACCAGCTCTCGGTTCATAAAGACAGCTGTCAATATGTCCATTCTTTGCCACATTATTTTTCTTCATAATTATGTTTTTCTTATATCAAAACCTTTACCAAGTTAAGAACTTCTAGGCCGTTACCGTCGATTGGCCAAGAAGCAGGCCAATATTAACCAAGAGCAAAAAAAAAAAACAAAACACAATTAATTTTCAAATGAAATGTCACGTAGAACATAAACGCCCCACATTTCTAACAAACCATCACCAGCAATTGAAGAAAGAATCACAGCAGTTTTCCCGAGAATACCAGTTTAACAACAATAAAAAGGCAATAAACGTTTGTCTGTGTTACGCAACAACTGACCATAAGTAGCAATTCACGCAAATAGTAATCGTATACTGTAAAACAAGGGGATACCATACGTCTTCGGGAAAAAAGGCCGCGAATTTATTTGTAGGTAGTGACGGAGGACCGAATAAATAGGGTAGAGAGTGATGGATAGGCCGAGGGCAGTTGTTTATTTCTCGACACAATTATGTTTTAATAAAAAATACCTAATAACCTACGAGTACTTTGTTGATTTGCTGAACGCCTACCCAAAATATGTCGAAAGACAAGATTATTTCGATTGTTTTTTTTTTCAATCAAGTATACCTACAGCATTTATACAAGATATTATGTTAAAATTTAGAACAGGAAAAATAAGGACTAAGAAAGAACGAAGACTGAGACAAGAATCATACTCCTTTTAATGAGGAGTACAACTTTGTAATATTTTAATTTAAACATTTTGTCTAATTTAAATTTCATTGGCAACTTGGAGAATGGCATTACTTTTTTTATTTTTCTCAAAGGAGTAAAATGATCACACAAGCCTTGTACACTTGGGTTCTTTGTCCAGATCCGAACAGGTAGTTGATGGGCACCGAACCTTTGAAACAAAACACCACGTAACACTGTGAGACTGTAAATTTCAGATTGAAATGTTGTTGTAAAACTTTTGTTCACAAGCTCCGCATGCGGCAGCTGGGTTCTTTCGGGGCACAGTTATGTACTACCACTTACTACAATATATTGTGTATTTCTTTGACCGCTTTATTTTAGAAAAGAGTAACAAAAGCGATCTTAATTTGGACTCAAAACCTAGTAAATTGAGTTTTAAATCAATGGAGAAAATTCGCTCGATTCAGACCTCATTTGTGGAAACAAAAGATAATCTACGAAGAATAGACATGAAAGTGGGCAAAAAAGATAATCTACTAAGAATACACTTAAAAGAAAGAAGTGTAGTGAGCATCCACACCTCCTTTATGCTAACGCTACAATTCTCATTCCTTTCGAGGATTCTTTGCCTAAGCTTCCCATTTTTCATTTTCACTTGCCGGCTTGAAGACAGCTTAACTTTTCTGGGGACACCTCTATTGTTATCGCTTGGCGGTTTGCGTTGGCTACCATTGCTGATCCTGAAAAGGAAACGTTGAATTTTCGAGAATAATGCCCAAATTCGTGGCGAAATGTTTTCGTATTTTTTTGTTTATTCGTACAATTGCACGTACTCAAACGTTACAAGACAATGAATCACGTTTATTTGAAACATAGAAGTACAATGGTCAGTCGGTCGCATCCAGTCGAGAGAAAAATCACCGGTTGCGACACTGGTGTCGCCTATACCCAGCTGTGAACGTCTTTCACCTAAAATTAAGATGACAGGCAGCCTTCTAGTAGTCTGCGTTTTATCAGGTAACCATGGGCTTCCGTATTTATCTGTATCTGAAGTGTATCAGATACTACAGGGTTAGCAAATACTTAGATTTCATTTGAGATAAAATGAGATTACATGTTTCATCTATGTCTTACTATAGAATGAGGAGGTGCTACAGTAAATTGGTTAGTAATTCAATCGTGATTGAACGCTTTGATCGGGCCGCTGTTTATACAGACAAGCGATTAAATCGTTTAATTGGTGATCACTTAAATTAATTGATTAATAGTCTCCAGGACTTGGCACAGTTAGGGGAACCTAATGCCAGATGGCAAGTTATAATTTTGAAAGGTATTTGCCGTTATTGAATAATTCTTATTTCTGAGCACTGAATGCGAGGAGCTCGTGGCTAATAACTACCGATCTTCGAATTTCAAATACACTTGCTGAGGTCAGCCTGTGGATGGGTGACCACATACACATACATAACAAGAGTCCTCCACTTCAAAAAGCATATTAAGCTAAAGCCCTTTGTGTTCACCGCGGCCCTGGACCGCAAAGGGCTTTAGAAGGAACACGGATGGATTTTAGTCAGTAAGAGTATGACACGCCCTTCCGCTCCGCTCAGAGCGAAAGAAGTTATTTGATGATTTCCCATCCATAACAAAAAACAAAAGCTGTTGGAGCGCATTTGACAGGTGTTACTTGTAAACAGAAACCAGAGTTACTCCATGAAAAACACTGGTACTCAGATGAATTCGTTTAATAATTTACAGTAAATAAATTACAGTTCATTGTATAATTACAAATTCTAACAGGGAGATAATCTATCGAATAAAGAAGAGGAGCCAATAACTGTCCGTGATTTTATTTATGGACGAGTAAGGGTATAGCTTTCACTATACGATACACCAGTTATAGTAATAGTAATTTTAAAATCGAGTCGTGTCTTCTGTTGAAAACCTGCATTTTTTAACATACAGTTTCATCAGTAATTGCAAAACTCATGTAAAATACAATATGTATAACTGCATAGCTTTTTATTTTTTTATTATTTGTGATAGGTTTGCTCTTGACTCTAGTCTGGGTCATAGATGACGGAGACAAAGTCGACGATGGAGCGAGCTTACCCAGAAGAAGCCTGTTCAATATAATTTTGAAGAGATTTTAGGGTTGTATGCGTTCGGAAACACAGGCGCAGGCAGAGAGTTCCACTCCTTTGCTGTGCGCATTATAAAAGACTTTTGGAAATGTTTAGTGCTAATTGGTGGAATAGCAACAAGGTATGGATGGTATCTTGCAGTGCGTCTAGATGTCCGATGGTAGAAGGGGGTCGGTGGGATGAGGTCGTGGAGTTTCTGGACATTCTCCCCGAAGTATAATCTGTAGAAGATCGACAAACAGGCAATTTTGCGGCGATGAGCCAAGCTATGAAGCTTGGCATCCATCAGGTTTACGTCGCCCCTGAGCCTCTTAGCTCTGTGTTCCACCGAGTCTAGCTTGCTTTACTGAGTAACGTGATCCATCACAAAAATATTGTAAATCCAGCAGACACGGCATAAAACCTTAGTCACCATCTTCAACCATTTTTCTGTAGGTAGGGTATAAATCCTTACATTGTCGAATATTGAAGGACCACGCAAATATAAGTTGTCGTCCGAGATTGACAGATTACGAAGAAAAATCCGTAAGCAACAGTATATTTTTCGAAGTTTTATTCTGTACCAGCGCTCATATTTCAAGTCGGGGTAACAATACTGTTCTCATTTTTTTTGTTTGTGGCCGTTTGTGTCGTATATCAGGAATAAAAACGGATTTTTTTAAATGTTCCATGAAAAGCGAGCTTTGAAGATTTTAAGAAAATAAAATAACGTTAATAAAGGTTAGTCAAATGTTTATTTGAACAATGGTTACACAGGGGCCAATAGATTTTCCATTGTACACGGTTTTCATCAGTTTACTCAAGTATCCAAACCCATAGCCTTTCATCGTTTGTCTTTATCTTTTGCAATAGTATTGGATAAACCCCCGGTCGGGGTTTATTTTGGGTATACTTGCAGTACATACAGGTATCATCGTCGGTTGATGCGAGCGCCTCCGGTAGATGGCTTCGGCCCCTCATACGCCTTTCCAAAGTTCCGGAACCCCAGGGTCCCGAGAAATGTCCATGTATTATGTTCTTGATCTGCAAGTATTTTTTTTGTGTCAAGAATCGCACAATAACTAAGTTGTCTAATGGGAGAACCCACTATTTCCATAAATAAAGTCCATTATTATTCTAAACTATAAACCTAATATTGCATTCCATAGTCATGTAGTTGGAATTGAACATTGAGCAAAAAAATATTTAACTGGTTCTAGATATTTCCGTACAATGGATGAATTTAAAATCATTATTTTCCATACTTTTTGTAAAAGTTGGTTTGTGGTATGGCATGTGGCATGAACTATTTTGTATAGAAACAAAACAGTTCATGCAAATAGGAAGCTGAAAGACAATACATAATACCCGTTGTACTCTTACTATTTTTATAATTTTAATTTGTTGGATATTTAATAGTTAGTACCTACTTTATCGTAATAGGATGTTTCGGATTGTGGTTTTCCATCTAAATTGCAACTTTGTTTATATTTTTATAATCATATTTTAGTTAGTTAGTTTTAGTTCGTTCTATTTATTGATTTTAAAACTACACAATTTATTTATTTTGCTCTTCAACAATGAGTACACTATAACATTTACGATAAATCACTCCAGACTTAAGTTTAAGTGCCTCATCACTTAAAGAAGAGCACTACATGCTATTTAAATATTTTCATTTTGATCAATAACCTAATAATACCTTCTCTAAAAAAAACACGTTTAAAATAATAGCAAGCTTGTAACTAAAATTAATACTTAAGACAATACAATAACAAAATACCAATGAGAAACGACGTTAAATTCATAAGTTTCAATTAAAGTGTGTGCCTTTTCTACTTCATAAAAGAAAATAGACAGTCAATTTTTTACTCAACGTGAACAATAAAGTTCATTGTCTCAGACTGCGGCAGTATTCAGTTCAGTACCTAACTCAGCGCATAAAATTAGCAGTATCTTGTAAAAGTTAGCGGCACTCATGATTTTAACTAACACTTTGCATGCGTCATTTCCAAGTCGCTATCTCTTTCCAGACAAAGTTTCCTTGAAAATTTTCTCTTAACTAATTTGTGGTTCAAGAAAATTTTGAGTTAGAATAAGATGGCGTTGTGACCTTTTTATCCTAATTCATAATAAAAATCTCTGAACTTTTTAACACCTGTCAAGTAACTAATTATTTAAGGTTAAATAAAAGCTTATAAAAAACGAGTGAGTCTTAAATTAGTCGCATAGAATGTGCAACATCTGACATTTTACTTTGGTAAAAAGCAATATTAACATTAAGAGTACCAACTTAAAGCCATCTCGACCACTGCGTGCGCTCATTGGTCAAATCAAATAGCGCGCGCTTCCACGGCTTCCTGTTACACACTTCCGTCCCATTTAACGAAATCACTCCCACAGATTTCAGAAAAGCGAGAGGACAGATGTTACACATCAAAAAAAAAATTAGAATCTGCTGAATAGGTGTTGAACAGTTCAGAGATTTTTCTGGTACAGGCGCTAATCATAAATCTCCGGGTTAGGAGTGTTTCGAGTGTTTTGTGTTCGTCATAGAATGCCCGGGACCCTGACGGGCTGGATTTCAAGTGTGATGAACAAGTTCATACACAATGCATGTGTCACCGGAATATTGGAACACCGTAACTTTATAATAAATCGAGTGAAGTTGTAAACTCTTTCTCCTCAGTAAGACACGAATATGTAGGGTACTTTTCAATTTGGAAGGAATTCTTTGTATTCAAAATTATCAGGTTATAATATATCGAGAGTTTTAATCTCATCAAGATATATTACTATCTTACGCTGTTTGCAATAATCCGGTGTCAAACGCAAGCATTTTTTTCTCGTTTCTGACACAACACTGTCGACAGTGAACGAGAGTGTGTGAGAGAAAAAAATGCTTGCCCCGAGGCCTCGACTCAAAAATTTGTGAATTACGCCCGAGACTGTATACGATAAAGTTAAAGCAGGTAGATACCAACTGTTTATGGGGCTTGTGTGGCAGTACTTCATAAATACCCTTTTTGTTTATCATTCACATTTAGTTTAAAAAGTATTTGAAATCAGTGCCAACCCCTGTAACCAGTTTTGGCACAAATAGTTGGATGAGAAGTTTGATGAACAGCGATCTTGCCAACTCATACTCAATATTTTTTACTGGTTTTAAACCTAAAAATAAAACAACAGTAATTTATAGCAAATTGTTTTTTAATTATCAATTTAACTAACTTTTTGAAAAATGAGTGAGCTCAACGGACAATCACATCACTCGAGTTTCGTCTGAAACTCAAGTGATGTGATTGTCCGTTGAAAATAAAATTACACTAATTACAGTAGCAGCAGCTTACAATATATGTATACGGCGAGTTTGACAATTTGTCATCCTTTTCTTGCCAGAAACTGGTTCAAATTGCAATCGAAACAAAATAAACGATGAGTTGAAATATCAAAACACAAATATTATCAACAAAAAAACTGGTACCTAAAAAACCATTTTAGCAATTCAAAACATTACAAAGCCAGCCCGTTACAATAAGAGGAAGAATAAAAAGAAAGCCCTGATTTAATTTAAGAACTTATATTTTATTTACAGCAGCAATAAGAGCGGTGATTGGACGTACGGAACACCTGTCGTTGAACGCGAAGCCCATGGATATTGACAAGCCCCGTTCTGTTGCCATCCTTGCCAAGTTACCCTAAAAATAGCCAGTATTTTTATTGCAACCATCCGAATCTTTTATTACGTATATCCGAGCTTACGAACAATATTTTTAGTAGCCTTAATTTTATTTTTACGTTTATTTGCGGCTGAAATAAAAATGGCTGTTTATGTACTATGTTTTTAATAGCATTGGTGTTGTTGTGGTTATTGATAACAAATGTGAATTTTGCATTTTTATTCATAGCAATGTAATTCATATCAACAATCGTTAAACCAAGGTGTAAAATGATGTTTGTAGCAATTACTATAAAAAGTAAAATGGATTGTTTTTGGCTTACTAGTATCACACATTTTTTCCACTCTGTGTATATCAACATTTAATCTGAAATCTAAGATTTGCTTAGAGTAAATATGGAGATTACACCACACTACTGTGTACATTCCCGGTTGTCATAACAACAAACAAAAATAAAAAGTATCATACTTGGCTTCGATCGAAATAAACATTAACATAGACAAATCGTCCATTAATGGGCAAAAGAAAAGATCGTTATGATACATCCATTAAAGCTAAACGATAATGGTTTGGTTCATAATGCCAAGTTACAATCGATAGCTGGCCAATTGGACAGAATTCAGGGTCCAATGAACTTCACTGACCTGACTGCAACCGAAATCAAATTACGTTTCAGACGGTAATTTAAATAAAGGGATTTCTGTGACTGACAATATTGGTTTTTGAAATCAAATGAACTGCACATATAAAACTGAATAAATAACTCTGTAAAATAATTATGTACCTTCCCATTTTGATTGAAACCCCTGCTATATTATCTCTTCAGCACCCTTGGTTTACTGGTGGAGTAAACCAACCAACCCAACCAAGGCTCTTTTATACCTGTCTGTATGTTGTAACTTATCAACACAACTTTAATAAATATTTTTATGATTATGAATGATGAAACAAAATAGGTAATATGGTCGCTGACATGTCTATTAATTCAATGAAAGTTATAAAATGAGAGTGGCTTTAAATATAGTTTGTACTAAAAAGTGGAACCACTACTAATATACAGTAGATAAAAGCGTCCATGTTACAGTCGAAGTAAAATTACAACATTTCTGGGTGAATGACGCGGAAATAATACGTTTCGGTTCCCCAAATTGATGGGTGTAATGAGGTACACGCCTGTCCAGAGTAAAAGCGTATATCGTAAATTTTACAAAATCAATTCTTATCCATCCACGATTAAGACTTTACTTAGCTACCATTCAATACTTACATTCCGAAAATTTAAAGAAATCTTAATTCTAAAATAAACAATGTAATGGAACGAACAATCGCGAATATCTCCGAACCTAAAATGTTCCGAAATCCTTCATCGTCTCATCACCGATACTGTTTGTCTTTGTTAATAATTTCGACAACGACCAACTAATTCAGTATGCCAGCAGAGAAGTAACTTAATAAAACTTTGTCTTTTCTTTAATTAACATCGAAAAACTAATCCAATTTGCAATTCTCACTAGGGCAACAACTTTCGCCATGACAAAGATAACGCTCGCTGAGATTACGTACTTTCTCTAACAAGTATATAGGTTTGGTGAATCGGGAAAATTAACTCGATTGAATAAACGTATGCGATAGGACAATACAGGCGTATTGCATTGTCCTCCACTCACCGATAGGCAGCGAAAACAAAGTCCAATGATAAAATAGCAGTCAATCTGTTTTATTCAAAGTTTTGATATACAACAACACGTAGAATACAATGGGGCATTGTTTTCCCTAATGTTCCCATATATCGTGGCTCGCTTTTAACCCACACACAAAAGGGATGCTAAATGAAAAAGCATTTATTTGGTATTTCCTTCTCTGTTACGTTTTCGTGTTCCTGTTTGAGATGCGGTACGTTAATAAATCCGTTCTTGTTTGAATTTGCCCTCATCATCATAAATCTGTCTTTACCAAAATCGTAAACTCGGTAAGAGTCACTCATTTCAAACTTCATTCAGACCAATGGCTGTCTCCAGTGAAAATTCATTAGGCATTGTTATTCAGATTATTGGCAGCTTTTTCACTTGAAAAATAATAACTGCGAAGTAGATACGATTACATTAAACATGTATTTATTCTCGTCGAGACGATGTCTGCGGTACGCGCTATAAGTTCTCCTTAGGCTTATCTGAGCTTAGTATCCAGTCTTCTTCACTCGAAGCGATCATTTATATCCTGAATAGAGATTATTGGCTTCTTATATCGACCTTCACAACGCTGAGCCTCCCTACAAGGCATCTAGACTTTTAGCTTTTTATTTACCGAAACTTCGTTCTATGTGACTGGTTTTGCTTTTGCGTAAAACATTCGGGAGTTCTTTATGTGCTGACGTTATTTTTTAGTATTTTGCTAAAGTTTTGCGTGGATCACGCAAACGCGATTAAAATGCGTTTTTTTTATTGCAACTGTTCTACTAAATCTAGCATCTTTTCACGGCACATTTACAAATAATGTTTCAGAATATAATTTTTCCTTTATATATTTGGGAAATGACTAATGATAATAATAATTATTCCCTGGTTTCGGTACTGATGGGCTACTATTTTTGATCTTTTTATTATTATTTCTAATTTTATATAAATTACATGTGACATGCTTTAAAATATTCGATTTACGATTTTTAATCAACTCCATAATTTTAATGATAGCTATATACCACGCAAACCAAAAAATAGACAAAACATATTGTAATTCTTCACTGAGGTACTTCAATTTCAAGCACTTTTTTTTTTCTTGGAATTACAAATGTCTTCTAAGTCAAGTCTTGATAAATGTTAGACATTCGTATTTTCTAGACACACAACCGAGTTTTACCGTCACTGTAAGATATGTGACATAACTTTGAAGGTACTAGAATACTTTGTAAAATCTTCATGATATTTCTTAGAAATACCACTGTCAACTTATTTCAGAATAATAAAATTCATCTTGCAGTCGCTCTTACCTTGTATTGTATAAGTACAAATTTTTAATAAGCGTTTTCTATAAAGTAAAATATTAAATGGTTTCAAATTATAAATTCGTTTTGCATTTATAATACAACTTATTATTTGCTGCTTGTATATAGTAGCTAAGTGTTAACATTTAATAATTAATAATGTGGGTTATTTATTTGGTATCTTAGCACAAAAAATTCATATTTGGTTTACATTTCACTAATTTCACATTAAACGAATGATAACTCTTGGCAAGACTATGTGACAGATTTTCTGGCTTCTGAATACGCGTAGCGACTGTCAAAGATGTTCAAATGACAGCCGGGACCAACGGCTCGGTCCTTTCCGAGGCACCAAGGAGTTTTGCTATGTAATGAATGGTCACTACAAAACCAGCAGGTCGATTATGTAAACGTGTCGAAGTGAAGGCGTGGGTGAAGTGAACACGAGGTGACCTGTCAATCCATATAATCAAGATGCCACATGACCACGGCGTGAGCTGTCATTCCATCTTGATTATATGGATCGACAGCTCACCTCGCGATGACTTTACCCAAGTCTTCACTTCGACTCGTTTACAGAATCGACCGGCTGGAATCGACCCGATCAACCGTTCCTTCACTTTAATGTTCGACGAGCTTCGGAACAAAAAACTACTATTGGAATGCATTAACGGACATCTTTATTAAAAAGTAAAAGGTACCTAAACAGAAGCAATGTGCAAAAATATCTAAAAAAGCAAATTTTCTATGAACATTCACAGTTCAGTTGAACTTTTCCCGTCTACAATAAAATATCTCGATTTAATCCTAACTTTGTTCATTCATTGGTTCCCAGTCCCATCAATCTTGTTGATTTGCCGTGAAACATAGACATTGAAACCGAAGTTATCTGTGATATATTTGATATAAAATACGACCGTTTATTTACAAAGGGAAAACATATCAACGACCGCAAAAAGGTGGATGAATTTCCTCGTGTTTTACGTGGTGAACCAAACGATGGTAGAATGTGCTATTGAAATGGAATCTCGACTATCTCCACTGTTATTTATGGTCGTTCAATTTTGAATTCTAAAACACAAAAATTGTAAAAGAAGAGTTCGCAACGACAACGAGATAGCTTTATGAGTCCCTACGATTAAGTTACTAGATTTTATTTAAGTATTCATTTAAATATCAGGGCCCCAAAAGCATGAAATAAATTTCATACCTACCTATGTTAGTAGGAACAATATTGGTAAAAAATATTGGAAACAAAGAATAACCAAATAAACATCTTTTCTCCCTTCCTTTGTTAGTAAGATATTTCTTTCATATAATATAAAAAAATATATTGCCAAAAATATTACAGATTACAAACTAAATTTAGACCCTAGACCCCACACTAGGATTCTCTGTGCCTTGGGATCTAGTCTCTTTCAGTCCAGGAGATAGAATAGACAAAATATAATCATTCTAACAAAAGTTGTAATTAAATGCGTATCGTGTAGTTACACAAAAATTCAAAAAAGGAAAAGTATTCAAATAAATAATGTACTATCTATCTATATAATAAATAATGTACTATATAATGTAATATGTATATATAATAAATAATATCCTACCTTACCTGATATATTCGTGGTATCCTGGTATACAGGAGTTTCGCGGAACAGTAAATGATATTTATAACGGTAGGTAATTCAAATATTGTGAGAGATGATTCAATAACCGCAAACCGCCTACACCGACAGCATAAGTAGGAAAGGAAGGTCGTTCGTCAATTGAGGAATAAAAGGTTTTACCCAATAACCCGAATCAAATTATCGTAATCTCCATTAAACCATTAGCATTTCCGAGTATTTTACACAGTTTTTTTTTACAGTCCCGCCAAGGTTTTACAAAACAATCAGCTTAGTAGAGCGTCTATTTTTGGCATCGATTGACAAAATTAAATTTTGGCCAACCTGTATTTAGCAACCACCACAGCTCTATCGTTAGGTTTGCTTAAAACCGGGAAGGTGACCGTGGTTGTATACGACAGGCAACAAAGGAGGCGATGCATGTCTTGGTAAGGGGTTCTAGTTTGCGCCCTGGTTTGGTAGGGGTGGGGTGATAGGTTCTGCTGGGGTGATGAAGTAGTATGTAGGGCGTTTGTGCCTCCATCGCTCGCCCGCAGCTCTGTCCACGCCTCCGAGCAATTCGTTTATTACATAAAATTTTTATGACTTTTTAAACGTACAGGTATTAATTGATGCCCATGCAAGGGGTGACGGCTCTGCCAGGAATTGCGGAATTTGTTCGAAAGATTCACCGCGGTCTTGGAACGCAAAGGGCTTAAGAGGGAACACGGATGGATCTTTAGTCAGTAGGAGTCTGACACACCCTTCCGCTCCACCCAGAGCGGAAGAAGTCATTTGATGATTTCCCATCCTTAAAAATAAGGGTTGACGGCTGTCACGTTGCGATTTGACGTTCTCAACACAACTGGCGTTTTTCCACGAACGTCTGGTGAAGCGCTATATATACTTCTTTAGCCAATTCCCTCACTAGTATCTTTGCGCAGTCTCTTTCTTAAGTTCCGTATCACCAAACACGACTTTGTAGCAATTTGTTTTGCAAAGAAAGTCTCGGACTTAAAACTAAAAGTTTAACGGCAGTTTTTATTGTAAACAGTGGGATTTTAGAATAAAAGTAGTTAGTGGGAAATAACCATGCTATAATACGGGTATTGATTTTACCATATTTATTTAAAGCTTTGCACACACTGGTGCTTGAGATGCGCTTAGCTATAAACGCTTGCCGTAATAGTGTAAAGAGGTTTTCTGGCGACAGTGATTGTCAAAAAATCTGATATGAATGGGATTAGCATGCGACAACAAAATGTTACGTGGACTGCTATAACGACCCTTTTCCGATAACGGACTTTTGACAATAAGCACAAAACGAAACGGTTTTGCAAAGAAGTTATTTTTAGCTGTAACCATTTGAACGTGAGAGCATAAACGCATAGGCGTGCCTCCGACGCCAAACCACAAATTTGCCGTACTTTTTGTTGTCACATATTTGTGACGTTTGGCGTACAGGGCACGCGCTTGCTTGTCATGTATGCGTGACAATGGCGTTCAAAAGGTTAAGGAAATGTTGTGTTGTAAAACAAATATAGGTTGTATCATCCAGTGATGATAAAATATTATTTTTCCACACAACATTTATCAAAAGTTAGCGCAATTGAGATTTAGAATACCTCTTTGTCCACCCATGTTCTAGTTATGATAATTCAGTAAAGGAAAATTCCGTTTGTCTTTGACCTAGCCAATAACCTTAGAAAATCAACTATCATTCATTATTATCGACTACTCAAACCAATTGTAAGCGATTACGTACAATTGCCGAGAATCAACGTAGATCGATCTTAAGCCAATCAAAACACAATTATATTCACTATTGGTACGTTACTTGAAGCGAAAGCTGAATATTAGTAATTTTCCTTCCATTTGATGTTAAAATGTAGGTCAAGGTTGTGGTGTGTTTGATTCGTGAGATATTGTTTTCTGTTAGCTATCATACACTAATACTGTGGTTAGGTACTGGGCTAATTAGGGAACAAAAAATAACACACACATAAAACACTTTGTCTAAGTGGCTCAAGTCAAAAACGTATGACGAAATGGAAAATATGGTACAGTCGATGAGAATCTAATCGACATTAATATAATAGAGCAGAAGAGTTTGTTCGTTGGTTTGAGTGCGCTGATCTCTGGAACTAGCTGCGAGATTTTAAGGTTTATTTTTGTGTATGTAGCAACATCCATGACTATGGTTATAGTCAATCCCAAGACTACACAAGATACAACCATCACTTCCACACTTACACCTACTCACTACTCAAACACACATTCACCTCCACACTATCTCCAACACACATAATACACACATTCCAGCGCGTTGTCTTTATTTTTGTGTTTCATAAAAAATACCGTGTTTTCTTTTCTTTCATTTTTATTTTAATCTGTATAACTTTAAGTCACAAAATGTATGTAACCTAGGAAAGGGCGGAGTTTCCTAGCACAAGCATACTAATTGCTTAAAAGGATGCTTCCCATTGTAATGGTAAAATGATATGTAAGCTGATGCAATAAATTTTCTTTTTTTTTTTTTTTTTTTGATCTGTTACTCGTAGTATGTTGGTCTTTACACATATTTGTTCAGTTTATTTAACTTATTTTAGCAAAATAAACAAAATAACAGCCGCACGGGTCGATCTTAAAGGTTAAGCAACGTTTGCCGAGGTCGGTCTGTGGATGGGTGACCAACTTAATATACCGAGTGTCCTCCGTGGCTCGGAAAGCGCGTTAAGCCGTTGGTCCCGCCTGTCATTTGTAGACCTTTGGCAGTCGTAACGGATTGTCAGAAGCCAGAAAATCAGACACCAGTGAAATACTGGTACACAGCTAAACCCGGTTTGACTGGAAGCCGACGCCAATATAGTTGGGAAAAAGTTAGGCAGATGATTTTAATTTTTTGATATGCACTTAGTATACTCAATCATTTGCAAATCTCTCAATCGCACTGATATTTACTTTGAAAACTCAATTCTGTAAAACTCGTCTTTGTACATGGGCTGTGTTTGTATTTGTATGTTTTTGTGTGTGCAATAAAGAATAAGAATTCATAGATTTTAGATGTTATTTTGATAAACTTATTATTAGAACAAAACTTTTGAAATGCAGTGACTTAAGACTGGTGTGATCAATTTTATTTTTTAAAGAAATTTAAAGAAAACTGTCAAAACACTTCATGATTTAGGAACGACAAGTGATCAACCAAAATACTTATTTATCTACAACAACTTTCAAATACAGTCTCGGAAATCAAGCGTAGTTTTATATAGCCTAGGGATTTGTGCAGTGCAACAATAAATAAGGCTTTGTTCTTGGAAACCAATTTACTAGTCGATCAAATGATACCGAAAATATTCTTCTCGGATAACATTTCTTTAATCAAGTATGGAGTTATTTTTAAATCAATTTTTACTTGAGAATTCCTAGTATAATTCTTGGTTTAACTCAGGTTTAAACTAAACTCGTTTATACATCACAATACACCGTCACATATTGTGAATGCAGTACTTACGATCTTGTTCAAAAAGGTTTAACGTGCACATGCTATAGATATTTCGAGATAAATAACAGAAAACAATGACGCTCATATTCCATGAAAGGGTATTATAGAGGGGTAGGTATAGTAGATACACTTCCCTTTATGTCACCAGTTATATTCAATTCCATACACAATATCAAGCTTCGGTTTGCTACTGAGAATTTCCTGATAGAAATCCCAATAGTGCTAGGGGATCAGTCAAAAGTCAAAAAAGTCAAAAGTCAAAAACGTTTATTTCAATTAGGCCATTAAACGGCACTTTTGAACGTCAGCATTTACAGTTCAGTAAAATATATTAATAAAGTGACTCTACTGTCCATTCGGAAAGGTAGATTCTTATGGAGAAGAACGGACAAGAAACTCCATAGTTACTCTTTTCAAATAATGATTTACAAAATTTGGTATACAAAAATTAATTTAATATTATGTGAGGACGATACACCCAGAGTATGCTACTTATAAGAACAAAGTATAACCAGCAGAGGTACTTATTCCTTTTCTTAAAAAAAAATTAGGTAAATGGTACTCACATATTTACAGATAATCTTAATAACCATTAATTAGATCACACTTCACACTTAGTTTCCAAACGTCAGGGATTAAAGACTAAGGTCCTCGCTGAACTCAATAAACTTGTCATTCATCAAAAGTATAGGCTATATGTTAATTTATTTGTGATTGTGGCGAGGCTCAAGACAAAGTGAAATTATATCAGCGATGCCGTCTGTCAAAAATTCCAAAATGAATGTCATTTCATATGCTGCACCGAAATATCACAAGATTTTAGATTTTTCGACAATCCACAAATGTCACAATCCACTTTGTCAAGACCCTACTGTCACAATGCAGATATAAATGATCAACATATATACAACGTGTAATAGAATAAACGCAATACCTCTTAAGGGGTCATTGTACTCCTCATTATGAACAACTTTCACTAAGGGACCAACACAGAAATCGCGAAAAAGCATCAGTTGTTCAGTACATTTTGTCGAGTTATGCTCACATATATGTATGAGACAGTTGACATTTATTATATATATATAAACATATACATGTTGTATAAAACTCTTTCGTTACAGGTGACTGAGTGGAGTGACTGACAGACAACGCACATCCAAAACTGCTCGTCTTAAAAAGCTGAAATTTGGCATGTAGGTTCCTTGGGGAGTGTAGAGAAGCGGTAAGAGAGGATTTCCCGAAATTCCTACGGGATCAGGAAAAAACGGGATATGCGCGTACGAAGTCGTGGGCAAAAGATAGTATGTTTATAATATCGCAGCTACTGTGACCGTTTCTTTAAGCTACCCACGACCGGAATCGTACAATCCTTGCAACGCCCTGCTGTATTATTTTTCATTCGATATCGTACGCGCTAAGGACGGCGGTTTAAATATTAAAAATAGTTGACTAGTTTTGTTTTCCGTTCCCTGTCGACGTTTATGTTAAAGTTGTAAACATACTGATATCTGATATTGATAAGATCGGTGGACAGTGATACTTGATTGAAGTTTTAAATTTTTAGTAAATATCGAGGATTTTTAAATAACTTTTGAACTCTTGATTCTTAGTTAAATGTAATCTTACATATAACTCATCTAAAATTCTATTCTTGTATGATTCATGTTATGTACTTTATTTGCACCAGTTTTTTTTTTAAGGATGCGAAATTATCAAATGATTTCTTCCGCTGTGGGTGGAGCGGAAGGGCGTGTCAGACTCATACTGACTAAAACCCATCCGTGTTCCTTCCAAGGCCCTTTGCGTTCCAGAGCCGTGGTGACTCTTTCGAACAAATTCCGCAACGCAATTTGCACCAGCTTGGATAACATAGATTTCGGCAGAAGCGGAATTTGACGACATCCTAGGCAGGACAAGACATTCCAATATCTGATTCAGTAGCAGATATGTATTTTCTATCTACATGAACTCCATATTAATACGAGGAAAACATGTCAAAATAGGAATTATCCAAAAACTTTCGCTTTTCAATAACATTATCGGAATATTCAATTGGTTTGAATTTGCATGCGATTACGCATGTGTGCCTTTAGAGGGACGTATGTATGATATTTAATACCTCTAATAATATTATAAACAAAGCTGAATGATAACGGTTTAATGATATAAATTGATATTCATTTAACAAAGGTTTTAGTTTATCATATCATTATATAAGGTCTTCTATATTCATAGATATTTAGTTATTTACTCATCGTTATTCGTTTTTATTATTGGGAGATTTGTTTTTCACGCAATGGTTGCAAGAGGATGGGCAGCGTCACGGAGGCTCACCCAGAAAGCGTTGGCAAGATGATCAGCTGGCTGGCTGGTTCGGACTGGCACAGGAAAATATTGTCTGGGGGGAAGTCGTGGGGGAGGCCTTTGCGTAACAGTTATATGTAATTAGCTAATTAAAAATTAAAACAAAAACAATTCGCCATTAACTTATCAACAATATATTATTACAATTTTTGCCCTTTCGACCATTATCAAACTACTCGTACATAATAAGCCAAAACACTAAGGTATAGTTATCGTCAATTACATTTCTAAAAAAACTCAAGATTTAAAAAAAATAATTAATATGAGTTTGCTCTTCACTTTAGTCTAGGTCATAGATACCAGAGACAAAGTCGACGATGGATTGTAGTCCATAGCTTATTTAAGAAATTGTAAGATAATTAATTGTAAGAAATAAAGTAAACCCAGCACTAAACCCTGTTATCTTCGCAGAAGCTAAAGTACGTCCACATGGTACCATTTCACTGATTAGGTACCGAAATTAAATTAGCAGAATAACTATGAAACAAAATACAACATCTACTGAAAATCCTAAACGCACTGATCGAGAACGCACAGCCTAAATTACTGGGTCTAGAATTCAAATATTTTGCATTAAAGTTCCTTGTATTGGCAAAAGCGACTATTATAGATTAATTTGTATTAAAATGGGGGATGAAAATTTACATAAATGATCGTTGTTGCGAAGGAAAATCCCACACGGTTTATGCAGATTGTCATTTAAAAAGAATGCTTTATTTAGATATTTACTTCCTGACATTTTGCGCGACACCAGGGTATAGATATATCCTGGCGTCGCGCAAACATAAATACAGCCACCGAGAATTTTCAATAAAATCATTCCTGTTTTTATTTTCCACATTCCCGTCAATTCCCTATCACATCCATTACTTTCAGTTTTGCTAACTTGTACCTCGGAGTTTTTATCCGGGCGACATGAAAAACGTCTATCGCTCGAATGAATCTCAGTCGTAAAACAAATCCGTGCCATTTTTCGGAGTACATTACACGCAAACCCACTTCCTTTGGTATAAGTATAGGTACTATACCTACCTACTATGGTTTTAAAACGTTTATCTCTTTGTATTTAAAGGGCTTTATAGACAGAGTTTTGGTAAAATCATTTCGACTTGGACAGATTATATAAGTACTGAAAAACTCGTAATAAAATTGCTAAATTCGTCTTTATAGCTTTTTTTTTAAAGTAAAGTCTCCAAACTGCTGCCGGAACTAATTTTCCCAGCCAGGTATCGCTTCCTACTGACGCATCATGGTAGAAGTTTTTTTTTATGTCATCCCATGACACCAAATCTTCTCGATCCCATTACGCTAAAGTCAGTCAGGAGCAGAATGACTCGTCAAGAACGAAATTGTGTCTCGTGATTCAAAGTACAGTCGTCTTAAATGGTTTTCTTCGATTGTCACTGAATACACTTATGTATTGTATAGTGATCGTAAATAAAACGTGAAATTAGTTTATGATTCCTAATTCTCTGATATATTGTACGTGTAATAAAAAGTATCGGTATATCGTACTCTTTTATTACAGCACTACTGTTCTTATTGTTCATAAATTGCCCCTAAATTGAGTAGTGACAGTAAGCAATATTCCCATCAATAAACATTGATGGTTTCTAAATACAGTTTATTCATCAATCGAGCTCGACATGACAATCAACTAAGTTTACGACACTATCTAGTAGAGTAAGTAACCACTTCCCTATATTGCTGAAAAAATTCAGCGTATTTATCTATACGTCTTGTTTAATTTTTTATTCGCACACTTCTGGCATCGTCTGTACCGGGTACGTGCGTGTGTGGGTGTGTTTCGGTAAGTATATCGTGCCGTACAGTTTTATGTATGTGGTCCGGAGGTATGCATGACATTGTCCCCAGAGACGGAGGCCGACCGTGATTTGATGTTGTCGCTTAGATTCGGCGGGTTCTGGGTCATTAAACGGACACCGACATCTCTCTTTACCCCAAGTTTTATGATGCTGAAGTTCTTCACTTTGATTAATGAAATTAAAGCCAACGAATTGCAGTCTTGTTTAAGCAGCTCAAGTCCATCAAACTTTCATTGACTTTTAAATTAGCGTGGTTTGCATAAACAGTTTAGGTAAACTTGGATACTTGCTTGCGTAGGATACTTACGCGTGTTGCAGAATTTGTTCGAAAGAGTCACCGCGGCCCTGGAACGCAAAGGGCTTTAGAAGGAACACGGATGGGTTTTAGTCAGTAAGAGTCTGACACGCCCTTCCGCTCCACCCAGAGCGGAAGAAGTCATTTGATGATTTCCCATAATTAAAAAAAAAAAAAGGGATACTTACGCGTGTTTGGAAATCTGTTCTGCCAAGATTCGGTTCCAGATTTTTTTGGCATAAAATTCTATTTTCGCAATAAAAGGACCTGGAATGTAATTACACAACACTCCTTCAAACCTGACAAGATTGATCAGTAACTCACTTCACCACATTCTCGCTTCATAAACCCGTAATCCGTTTACTAATAAAAGAGGTCTCAGCAAAATAATTGGCCAATAACAAAATAACGTAGTAGGACAGGCGAGAAAATCTGTTACTGGCAATATAGTTGTCGGGCCTGCCACCCTGCCAGTAGTTGTTAACTGGAACATTTCTTGTCGCTGGTTTCCTCTGGCTGACAAGTATGAGAGTAGTTTGTTAAACAAGAGGGGATAGACTCGAGAGGTGTTCAGTGTTCATTAGTTGTTCGGACATTGTATGCGGATCGAAGTAATGGAGACTTGCCTGATTTCGACCGTGTGCTTGTTTGTGTTGCTTTATTGTTTACACATTGTCTGGGCGTTTTTGTTTGTTCAATTTTGTCTGGGTTGGCGTCTTTAGGTTGACACTTTAGGCTAAGTTGGTTTTGTAAACATTTTTGTTGTGTTAGTAGGCGAGGTTGTAACAATTGTCAATAATAAATTGACGTCGGTGTATTTTTAAGGACAACTGTTTCTTTTTCTTATCGATTTTTCTTTAAATATGGTTTCGTAAACTTTTTTCGACCAGTAACTATCAGTTCATTTTTAGGGTTCCGTACCCAAAGGGTAAAACGGGACCCTATTACTAAGACTCCGCAGTCCGTCCATCTGTCTATCTGTCCATCTGTCACCAGGCTGTATCTCATGAACCGTGATAGTTAGACAGTTGAAATTGAGATGTTGCCGCTATAACTAAAAATGCTAAAAAACAGAATACAATAAATATTTAACTAAGGGGCTCCTATACAACAAACGTGATTTTTTTTGCTCGTTTTTATAGATAATGGAACGAAACCCTTCGTGCGTGAGTCTGACTCGCACTTGGCCGGTTTTTTCCTATTGTTGACATCGGATTTTGCCTTTGATTTGGATGGCAGTCGTAAACAACAAACTGAAGGCAATAAGCTTAAATGTCTCGAAAACCTAGCAAAAACACGTCTGGCAGGCTACCCGACCAAATTATGAGATAAGGTTTGGAGACAGAACTGATTTGTTCGTTGTCTTAAATGCCAACCCTGAAACCCCTGTAAACCCTGTCCTATACCATATTGACTTATATGCAGACATCGATGCCATTTCTTTCGACTAACGCAATGGTTTCCTATAAAATAAATAATAGAATTATAGCATGAAAAACAATCTGCCGTACATAAGATCGTTATTTATCAGGGTCGTTCCAGCCGAATAATACTAAAAGGTCGCCATGATTTATTTCATTCCCATTTCCAGACAGTCAATAACAGATTTTAGTTAGTAAATAATAAGCTCCTTGAGTAGGGATACTCGGAAAAGGTAACAATTTTAGCAATGAAAATAAATATGTAGGTCTCTGCCAACGAGTAGGTACACCTACAAGTATTGAGCTTCGCATGTAGGCGATATCGTAATCCTCTTAATTTATCTTTATTTATCCTTTTAAATACCGGTATTATCGTAAACCTGATAGGCGATAGATTTCTGTCATCTTATTTGACTACAAAATCTGAAGAACGATTCTGGTATTGAATATAGGTTGTTCGCATTCGCAATGCATTCGCAACGCAGTCGCAAACTGTCGAAAACACCTATAATTCCCCTAAGTGTTGACATGTGACATTAATTGACGCTGAGATGGTATTGCAACTTGAATTTCTACGTTTTTAAATACGACTGGAACACAGCACTGAATTGATGTCCTTTTTTGTAATGATGGGAAATCATCAAATGACTTCTTCCGCTCTGGGTGGAGTGGAAGGGCGTGTCAGACTCTTACTGACTAAAACCCATCCGTGTTCCTTCTAAAGTCCTTTGCGTTCCAGGGCCGCGGTGACTCTTTCGAACAAATTCCGCAACCCTAGCAGGCTCTGGCCCTAGCGGGCTCCTTCTTTTATGCTGACACCTCTTTTAGGCGCGCGTGAAACACACCGCGCCATCGACCCGGGTCTGGTGGTGATCGGACAGCGAGCCACCCAACGCTCACCGTCCGCAGGCCCGCGCCTAAGGTGGCCGGGGATCGCCCTGCGACTCCCGACGCCTGGGGCGTCTTCTCCTGTAGCGGCGGTTGGGGCGAAGGCTTTTCAATGATATGCTTTCACTATTAAATTAAATTAAATTCATTATGCGTATTTTAAGAATTTAAGTATGAAAATGTTTTATTTATTTATTTAATACTTTAAGCACCCAAACGTGAAAAGGTGGTACATTTTTGAGGTTATTTACTAGTCTTTACGCCAATAGCAGAATTCCACAACATTTTCATAAATAATAATTTACCACAATTCCAAATAAACAAAATAAGCAAAACCACAATAAATATAATTAAAAAGTATAAGTCCATTAAATATAAAACTATACAAAAACAACAGTAGAAAATATTGTGGATTTATAACTTGCAATAAAACATGATTAATTAAGAGTAATCCTATTCAGGAAGTCCATGTACCACAAATACAATAAAATATGTAAGAAGAAAGAAAATGATGATGTACGTTACAAGAAAAACTACAAAGAATTTACTTAGTACTGAAACAGTACAATCAAGAACATCATACTCAGATACAAACCTAATTTTATATGAATTGAAAATGGAACTAAAAACAAATGGCAATCGATGTCCTGAAACTACGACCTCTGTAAATGTTTTAGTAAAACAACATCAGTCCTTGTTGTCCCAACTAAAATATTTTAACAAACATTAAAACTGTTCTGTTCTCGATTGTACATTGCCATGTTAGGAACAGTGTACGAGTACACAGCAATGCACTTTACGTTCTATGTGTACTTTCATATATCAAAATGCACGGCTTTTTTGTTCTCAATAGAATCGCAAACATAGTTAGCATTATATTTTTATTAAGTGTAAATAACAATGAACATGACTTTTTATTACTTATAATTAATATCACGGCTGTTTATTTTTCGGAAACGGTTACTTATGAGTTCCATGTACACTTTAGAAGACACAGTCGTCCGGCAACGAAATGGATGGATGACACTGGTGCCATCGCAGGTAAAATATGGATGAGGAATTGACACTAGAAAAAATAAGCCATATTTTGTTTTAACTTGTAGTTACTGTATTTGTTTAGCTGTAAGTTTTCCTAAAATAAATAACATAAAAAGGCGAAGTAAGACCGTGGATGATGATGGTGTTTCTGGGTGACGAGTTCTTACTATCACCACTTTAAAGCGTGCAGCTGCGGTAAACTAAATCTCCTATAAGTATATTATATACATATATATATATTTCGAATACAAAATTGTGGTATTGCTCGGCGGTCTAAATAGTTTAGTGGGTAAACTCATTTCTATTTGCGTATCAGTTCAGTCATGACCAGTATCACAATGAAGGTTAATTGAGAAATTACCATAATCTTAAGGGTTTTAATTCAATGGGTTTTAATTAAAGGCAATGCAAACATTTCCGCTGCTTTATATGTTTGACTGGCAGGTCCTTCAAATCCAGGCTGATTCTGTCAAAGGAAGACGCACACGAGAGCAAGTTCTCAATACTAGAGAAATCATTGAGAACGAATCCAATATTTTACAGTAGGGCTTTCGATTGCGTTCATTAGCAAAATCTGTGGAAGATATTTTCGGAACTAAGAGTACCAAAGAACCTCTCCGCAAGCACTTCCATTTCAAAAAGCGAGTTCAAAATTCGGCATAAAAATTAAGTATTGTACCTATTGCGTAACATATTAGTGTCATTAAAATAACGTGATATACTATAAAAACTTGTAGATTCTTGTGAATACATAAACACCCACGCAACGTTTCACCACACTCAAAACCTCGTGGCGGCTCCAATAAACTAAAGGTTATTTAACCCTTTATTATTAAGCATAAAAACAAAACACTATCGCTTTCAGAATTAGTCTGCGGTAAGCCCTCCTTTAGCGTTTCGGTTTAGTCGGAATCCCGCTTGGAAACCGCAACCAAGACGTGTGATACTAGTACCTACATACGTATATGAAGGTATATAGCGCAAGGTGCTAAGATGTTACATGTATTGAGTATGACAATGTTGGATAATTGCAAGTATGGATTGACAAGCTACCTGATTAATACGATTGTGCAAACAAGTGGGAGGCATTAACCTAATTAATGCTATAGAGAACGCACACAGAATAGGTTCATATAATATCATATTATGGGCAACATTTTTACTACCAGGATTCTTTTAGTGCTAATTTTCAACATTACCTTAAGATGAATAGTCATTAGATATATTTTTTCTAAAGAATTAATAAGGCTGTTTGATATATTTTCTATACAAAGGCTGTCAAATTCTCATTTTAAATCCTAAAGATAAAGTTATTTGACTATTGAAAAATTGGCTATTCTAATTAATTACGCAATATTTTTTTAACTTTTATCTATAAAAAAATTACTTAAACTACAATAAATAATTATTCGAGTTCACTACAGACTAATTATGCTTTATACAAAACAAAAATCACGTATAATGTTATTTGATTAAAAGCCAACAGGTGTTCCTAATCATTTGGTTATATTATTTCAACCAGGAAGCAGTTTGAAGTGTATCTCTTCATTAGTTCAAATAAAAAGGTGTAGCGCTATGAAATATTATTTAAACCGAATGCAGTATCATGACGGCCACGAAGTGGATAGGTGTAGAAGGCTGGCTCTGGAGTAATTAGTAATTTATTGGTAATCTTTCAAGAGATGAAATAACTATTGAATAGAATTAACTTTTACTACTTAGTACCTAGTAAAACTCGACCAAATGAGAAGAAAACAGCTAATTTTTTTTCTCGAGTTTTCCGGGTATGCCTAGTTGTCATTCCAAAAACAACTGTGAAAGGATGTCGAGTTCTTTATAACGGCTTTTCTGATAAAAGAACTGGGATCCAAGTGCATACCAAGTTGTCTTGAAGGGCATTCAATTAGAGCTTTTTGTTTTCTTTTAGACTTTAAGAGCAACAGAAGAATGCTATGCATGACATGAGCTATGGGTTAAGGCACCTCCAGAGATTCAAACCCACGGCCGGTTGTGTCGCCATTTTGGTTTGCAAACTCAACATTCCAAACACTGGCTAACTAATTACCGTGTGTCTAAAACCACAATCATGACTACTTTAAACCCTTGAAATATCTCCAGTGAATCAAAATTCATCTAATAAATAAAGACCGAATAGAGGCGAACTCAACATTCCGAACTATTTCCAGTCGAATCAAATTTCAACGCGAACGGCTTGCGACCTTCCATGTGTGACGTTATACGTGTCTATGTGTATTCGTTATAGTTCGTTGTATAGAGTTGTCCTTCTATACCGCACTACCGCACCACTGTGCGGTAATATTTTAATTAATTATCGACCACATTTAGATAATTTTAATGTAGCTCTAATGATTGTCGAGAATTTTGATGATATTGTGAAGATTGGTGCTTTAAATGTGTGAATGAGTTGGCTCGGCGCAAGCAGGCCACCGACCACAGCCACTGGTGGCTGTTGTGTTGTGAGCTATGGACACATTTGTAACAGTGACAGCTACCGGTATTTGGAAGCCGCCACATTTTATAACCCGCTCTCCGCAACTCAGTCTATCTAATATCTAAGTATCGATATCCACTGAGGCGTCTTGCTTCGTGGTGACGCGTGCGATGCGTAACACGCCACGTCCAGCTGTGCCCCCGGTACTGCTGTTGCGTGTGGCCGCCACCGGCTACACGTGTGCGGAGCGTCTATACAAAATATATAGAAAAGTGTGTTAAGTCGCTATCGCTGGCCAACGGCGGCTGTGGTCGGTAGCCCGTTTGCGCCGAGCTTTTGGATCACTCTTTTATTTATTTACGCTTTTTTTTATCTATGACCTATCTCAATAATAACTGGGTAATCATATGCTAATAAGCGAAAAATAACTTCCTTATTACTAAAGTAACTTAATTTTTACAGATTTTAGTCGTAGAAGGAATATTTTCTTTGAGTAAAATTTTCTATATACAGTATTAAGAGTACTTTCCCTTCAGGTGGCATTACAAAATTCCACCCTGTATGTATATGTACATACTTTTTTTCGGGTAATACATACACATAATATGACCTCACGCTTTTTTCCATGGTTGTGTGGCAGAAACAGTAAAATGCTATTTAGTACGATACCTACATACGCACTCCTTTTCACAAGATATTTATGAACTGGGTGGACTATGCCAGAAAGATTTTTACATAGTTTAAGACTATGTTGAGAACAAAAAGGCTAAAGTATATGTTTGCGTTTATCTAGACTAATATGATATAAATAGCTTGCTCGACTTCGTACCTGCTTATCCCGTTCTTTACCGTTTCCATAGAAATTTCCCGTTCCTGTATAACCTATAGTCTTTCTCATAAATACATATACACAAAAAATACTACTACTACTATGTACTACTACTCTACTCTAATATATACAAAAATACTCACTGGTAGTTCCAGAGATTAGCGCGTTCAAACAACTTTTTCTCTCGTTGTCGGGCTAAAAATTATTAATCCATTTTCAAGCATTTCCCAACATAGAATAGAGCTGTATTGTTTGTTTGAGTGACTTCTCAAATTGATAGACCGTAATACACTTTATTTTCTTCAAAACGAATACCAATCTATTATTCGCTATCAGTTTTAAGTAGAAAAACCATCCAATAGCAAAACGGCTAGCATTGCCGGTTATTCCATTCCATGCCGGGAAAGATCCATCTGAAAAGTTAATTGCTCAGTTCGCAATACCTGTCTGCGGCTTTTCAGGGTTACCACTCGAATAATCTGTGCATTTCATATTAGTTTCCTGTGTTCTGATTTTGCGACATTTGAGGTCATATTTATTGTGAATAATTTTTCAATTTGGGTTACTCGATTATCTTTTTTCTTCATTGTTATTATAATAATTACTTTTTACTGTCTCTCTACCATCTTTAAATACACTGTTATTCTTTATCATCATTATTTTTTCAGCCGAAAGTCGTTCACCGCTGGAGCCGAAAGCCTCACGCAAATACAACGACCGGTCCTGTGTGTCTCACATCCAACTGATTCCCGCGGCTTTCACCAGGTCATCGGTTCATCTTGTGGGAGGCCTTACAATGCTATGTCTTCCAATACACGGTCGCCACTTCAGAACTCTTCGACCCCATCTAACATCTCTTCTGCGAGAAATGTGTCCTGACTACGTGCATCTAAAAATCTGTTTGGGCAATCATCAAATGTCTAAAACTCTGGGCAGAGCGGGAGGGAGTGTCAGATTCTTGCAGACCAAAACCCACCCATGTTCCTTCAAAGGTTCCAGGGCCGCGATAAATATTTCGAAAATTTCGTAACCCTGAGAGTAAAAAAAAAATCCAAGACTTCTAACAAGAGATCGACGTTTGTATTTGAGTATAAATGTTACCGGAAAATTGCAAACGCCGTAAGATTGTAAAATATCGCTTGATATTGTTCACAATTTTTGCTTAACAAGACAAGGATATATTAGAAACTATTGAATTTGGATGGGATTTATTGTATACTAAACGATATTTTCATAATATATCGAGAAATTATAATCTAATAACGATTTATTACAATCTGCAATTTTCCGGTGACATATATAATTTTGAATGGTATAAAGAATGTTTAGTTTAACCAATATGAATTATTATTTAAACTAAACATTCGTCAATTATAAAAAAAAAAACTACATGCAAAGTTATTATCAGCTCGAAATTTGTATCATCTACCTAGCCTTCTCCCAACTACGTATAATATTGGGCTCGGCTCCCAGTCAAACCAGATTCAACTAAATACCAGTAGTAGTAGCAGTAGTAGTATTTTACGTGAAGCGGCTGCCTTCCTGACCTCCACAATTCATTCACTGGGTAACACGGTACTTCTTGACAAGTCTGCACTGGTGTCAGGTTGTCTGGCGTCTGACAATCCGTAACGACTGCCTAAGATCTCCAAATGACAGCCGGGACCAACGGCTTACCGTGATTTCCGAGGCACGGAGAAGTCTCGCCATGTTAACATGGTCACCCATCCACAGACCAACCTCGAAAAGCGTTGTTTAACCTTGAAGATCGACCCTCGTGGCTGTTATAATTCAGCCACGAGCTCCTCCAGAGCTCAAAATTAATAGGGAAGGTATAAATTTACCAAAACTTGTTCATTTACATGGGCAGAAGCAGTTTTTAGAAAATGACTACCTACACCTTTTCGTTACACCTTATAATATCGCTGTTAGTACATTAAATTATTAAAGCCCAACGAGTGGGATCTAGGAACTACTTTGGTTCCACAGACCCGTGTTCAGTTTAAAGTCTGTAGTTTCCGAGTGAGTGAAGCAGTTTCTCAAAAGACTTCCAAAGAAAAAAAAGGAAACCATAGGCACTGTACTTAATCATCATCATATCAGCCAAAAGACGTCCACTGCTGAAATTCTGTTCCATCCGATTAAGCGGTTGAATGTCCCCAGTGAAGGTTAGGCAATTGATGAAATTATCAAACAAAGACAGTCATTAATCAAAATCATCATCATCAGGCGAGTGACGTCCTTGCTGGACATAGGCCTCTCCCAAAGGGGGGTGATTTGCTATAATCGCCACGCTTGGCAGGTGGGTTGGCGATCGCAGAGTAGCTGTTGCAATGCACAGAGAATGCTGCTGCACATTCTCTGGCGAGTCCCTTAGTCGCCTCTTAGAACACCCAGGGGAAATGATGGGATGATGCTATTCTTTTACGTCCGACACCATACAGAACTTACTTAATACCTCTACTTTATAAACAGTAACCATATTCGCGGTTATGAAAAGACTGCCGAACCAATAAAAAATCACTATTTTTGTGACCCCTTGACATGTCGAACACCCATCTCGCTATCTTGAACATAAGCAACTGTCTTTATGGCGAATAAACGAGTAAATCGATGTTGATTTTCCTTATTTTTCGTAGACATGTAAATGTTATACTGTATTGATACTCAAAGAGCTGAACTGTATCAATATTTAATACTTGGTTTGTTGATCTTTGTATTCTTTTTTTAACTGATATATAAATTATGTGCAGTTGTGTATAGATTTAATCCTTGATTTTTAAAAAAAGTTACAGTAACAGTTCAGAATTCAATAAATATAATGTAAAAAAAGTACCTACTCTAAAACACCGGCCAAGTGCGAGTCGGACTCGCGCACGAAGGGTTCCGTAACATTATCTATAAAAAAGGGCAAAAAAATCATGTCTGTTGTATGGAAGCCCCTTTAATATTTGTTTTATTCTGTTTTTTAGTATTTGTTGTTATAGCGGCAACAAAAAAAACATCATCTGTGAAAATTTCAACTGTCTAAATATCACGGTTCATGAGATACAGCCTGGTGACAGACGGACAGCCAAACAAACGGACGGACAGACTGACAGACGGATGGACAGCGGAGCCTTAGTAATAGGGTAAAACGGGACTTACCCTTTAGGTACGAAATTCTAAAAAGGGAACCTTGCTAGGTCCCTTTTTTACCATTTTAGTACGGAACCATACCATTTTAGTATTGTTTTAAAACCTTACCATAATAAAAAATCTCTAGAAATAACATCGAAACCACGTTAGTTCTGGCGTTTGTAAATATCGGGTGTAGCATTAGCGTGGCAGTAGCGATTTTCAGCGACTTTGTCCCTGAAAAATAAAAGTAAAACTAAGTCAGTTTGGCACTTTCAGGGATTACTTGTTAACAAAAAATGTTTTAAACGTTGTTAAGATAAAAAAAAACTTGAGGTGACAGCCCTAGCAGTCTAAGCGCGGAACAATTCAACGCATGAAAATGTCGATATTGAGATTTTTTTGCTTTCAATCCTTCGTTTTGAGAGAGAACTGAATTGTTTTGTTAAGATTGATGTACAATGGAAACTCACACTTTAAAAAACTTTTATGGATGGAGTTGTATTATAAAACATCACACGTGTATTCATAATTAATTTGACTGGCCTGCTGGTCAAGTGGTTAGTGACCCTGGCTGCTAAACCGGAGGTCGTGGGTTCGATTCCCACCCAGGACAAATCTTTGTGTGATGAGCATGAGCATTTGTTCTGTGTCTGTGTGTAATTTGTGTATAATATGTATTATACACAAATATCAATAAATATACAAGTATGTTTATCAGTTGGCTGGTTTCCATAGCACAGGCTCTGCCTAGTTTGGGATCGGATGACCGTGTGTGAGTTGTCCCATGAAGATATTAGATAATTGGTTAGGCAGAGCTGTACTTATTATTTACCTATATTTAGTTGGTTATGTAAGCCCTGTAATGGAGAAGTGTCTATTACCATCAACACACATATTTATAGACCTCACTTCTGTGTTTTGCATGGTGTTGGACGTAAAAGAATAGCACCATTCCAGCACTTCCCGTGGGTGTGAGACTTACCAGAGAATGGGCAGCAGCATTATCTGCACATTGCAACAGCTATACTACGTGGCGATTAAGGCAACCCCGCACTGGACATTGGCCTCCCCCAAGTGTCGCCACAACAACCGGTCCTGTGCGTCTTGCATCCATCGGCTACTTACGACCCTCACCAGGTCATTGGTACACCTTGTAGGAGGCCTTCCAACGCGACGTCTACCGGTACGCGGTCGCCACTCCAGAACATGTCGGCCCCATCGACCATCTGTTCTGCGAGCAATGTGCCACTATGCCAATGTACCACTGCCACTTTAGTTTGGCGATCCTTCGGACTATTGGGCAATTTAAACATACTGGATTATAATTTGAAAGTTTTCCACAACTCAGATAGGAAATTGTAAGTGAAACATTAAAATTGTGTACGTAGTAAATTAGAGTTACAAACAGAGTAAAAATAACAGTGATTGAGTAGGTAATTAAGAAATACTTAGCAATTTCACAATCTTCATTGTTTGGGAATAAACAAAAATGGGGATAATATTTTAAATTAATTCACGCTCATTTCTCCACAGAGATAATGTTTTGTACTTTAATAGTCGGGTAGAGTGTACTACTACAAACTATGGCAGATTACCCAGGAATTAGAAACTTTGGTGCTTTTGCAGTGCTGAAGTTATGCAGTTGAGAAATAATACCCGTTTTGTACGGGTATTAATGAGGAAAAAAATACTTTTTCCAAACAACAGTTTTTCGTACAATTCTCTCAGCAAAAATCTTTTGATAACCATATCATGCGGGTACATAAAAAACTAGTCCGTCATCTTTGGGAGTCCGCCATATTGGATTTAGAATTATGTTACTTAACTGATCGTGCATTGTCATCCCAAATTTAAATGTATGCAAAATTTTAGCTCAATTGGTGGGGCAAATCTTTTTTGAAGTTCAGTTGCTAGATTTGACCCATATTATGTATGTACATATATTAACTAAATAACAAAAAAAGTTAAATAAAAACCTGTAAAATGGCAAATATCGTGTTAATAAAATAAATAAATTAAATAAATTTAATTAATAATTTTCTTAATTATTCGCGCTTCTGTTTTTTTTTCACATTGTACCTTCCACTAATTGTCTCTGCATCACCCAAAGGTTGGTAGAAAATGCCTATGGCATTAAGTCCGCCTCTGTACATTTGTTTGCATAAAGTATTAAATAAATTAATACATTCTTGAGGACCTTAACACAATAGTACAGTCCATCCAAATGCCTGTGAGGGATTCTTATCAGAATATTTGGTTTCTTACGTATTTTTGTAAAATGCTGCCTGAACTGTAATAATTACTTTTTAGTTCAAAATTATCAAATCAGTTTATTGGCATAAGCAATAAGCTTGATAATGAGTAGGTTCCATAATATGTGGATTTTATCGAATTAATTAGGAATTACTATTAATTAGTAGCTTCCACTAATGGCGTTACCCAGTCTATGTCAGTGTTAAAATCGAACCTGAATTATGATAATAGAGCTCTAGTCTATGTACATGTATTATTGATTTCCTTCGGCTTAATGTGTAAAGTAAAATTAGTTTTAAAATATAGAAAATTAATTGACATGATAAAAAAAAAACAATTTAAGGCACTATAAAAAATCGGATGTTCTTCATCACTGCTCGGATGCATACACTCGTCATGCTAAGCAAATAGCAGCTACGGCGTTGCTTCTCTACTACAATCAAGTTGGTGTCGACTTCGTCTTTGAAAGACTACGAAGCTTTTCCTTCTGATATAAATATATTCATGTCTGTTTTTAATTTGTAGTTAGCCCATTATCCTCTGCAGATAGACTAGTCAGCAATAAGCAGAAAAAACTGCTTAGACAGCAGTTTTTTTACAATTATATTTAAATTAGTTTTTTCCCGCAACTTCCCACGCGCATATCCCATGTTTTCCCGTTCCCGTAGAAATTTCAAGAAATCCTTTCTTAGTGCTCCTTTACACTCCCCAAGGAACCTACATGCCAAATTTCAGCTTTCTACGACCAGTAGTTTCGGCTGTGCGATGTCTGTCAGTGACTCAAGCTCAGTCACCCAGTAACTTAAGAGTTTTATAAATATTGATAAAGAGGTACTTGTTCTTGTTTCTGTGCAGAAAAAAATACCGATATCGATAATATCGATACCTACAATATATGTTTTTTTTTAGTCTAGACAAAATGCAACGTTTTTATGGAACAGTTTACTTAGTCAAAGTCAGTAATGAAATGTCAGAAAAGGGAAGTACACAGCACCTCTCCCAGTAGGAAGGTACACAACAACACACGGCACCATTAATTAGTAACTCAGATTTCTCAGCCATTTTAACGCATGAGCAGCACCAATGGAAGCTGTACCTACATAGATCGTACACTCGTAAGCCAGCGGTACTAAACAGTGCGAAGTGACATAAACTGCATTGCGGCTTGCGAGTGCATATTTGCGGGTAGAAAGCTCCGACACGACCATTAGTGCATGCGTCATTCGCTGCCCGTGTTTGTACTTACATTGAATTACCGTTTACATTCCGTTTAGTGAAATGTAGGTAAGTTGGTTTTGTAATGTCGTGTTTGGTGTTTGCTGAGTCTTGAAATTGTAGAAGGAAAGGTGTATTTTGTTTCTTGGTTAAAGGTTGAGCAACATTGTTTTATTTGTAAGAGAATATTTTGAGAAATGGAGGTAGAAAATTAAAGGGGTGTGTGAGAAAAAAAGCGTTTACATTTTAGCCAAATTTTAATTTAAAATTACAGCGAAATTGTAAATATCTTTGAGAATAAAGATTACTAATATATTAATTCGCTATTCTTTGCACAATCAGTCAAGCGATAGAAATGCAAAATTATAAAAATAAGAACTACGAGAAGAATAAATAACGATGCTGACTGAAGAGTACCCTATATTTTGGAAACAAGCAAAGGAAATGATGATTCGAATGAAACTAGTCTCCGTAAACAGCGTAACTATTTATCCCGATAATGTACAACAAATTCCTTATAACTATCAAACAGTTACCTAGAAAAGATGTTCACCGTCGTATAAAATAATTAGCAGAAGGATATAAATCATGTTATCTCCGTGTGGGCCACGACAGCCAATAAGCGTTTTACGCGAATTACGCCAAGATAAATTGCTTGGCCTGACATTAATGCGAAGTTTCTTGAGACGCGCCTATACGGGCAACTTTTGTTGCAAATTGTGTCCGTCAACCGCTGCTAAAGGTTGTAGAGAATTATCAACATTCTCTTGGCCTCATACTAATTAACTTGGCTGGCGCATCGTATCTTCTTCTTTCATATTTATTAGCCACCAACTAAGTAGCCTCCCTTATCTTTTATCCGTAGAAGTTTGTAGCCATTTACCTTTTTTTATTCCAAAATCATTCTGACGATAATGTCAGCTGACATTACTCCATAACAATGTATTGCTAATTCATTTATTTCTTAAGTTGGAATTTTCGATAGTGTTACGAGCTTGGGGTCGTGACAGTAAAAATAGCCGATTTTATAACCAAAAATAGGCACTTTAATTTAACGATACTAATTACAACTTTAAATTATAAAACACAATTACACTACTAATTCAGCACACACACTTTAATTCGCAGTAAAGATCTGTATGAAGTATTCGCTCGTATCACAAATCCAGTACTAACACGGGCGCGAGCTATTAACTTGTTTGCCGTAATTAGCAGACAAAATAGTTAAACAATGGCGACTTGTCTTTTTTTGACAAGCGGACGGCTTAGATGCGGTCCTTATATAGGGTGTCCGTTAATTCCAGAACCTTCTTCCTTAGAAACATCTAGAAATTTCGCGTAAATACCCGATCCCGACTGACCAGATGTTGAGAACTCTAGAATGTTCTAGAAGTGTAAAGTCTAGAAGGATATTGATTCTACTAGTTCTTCAACTCGATACTAGATAGCACTAGCAGTAAATAATGACAATAAATAAATACCCGATTCCGACTGACCAGATGTTGAGAATTCTAGAATGTTCTAGAAGTGTAAAGTCTAGAAGGATATTGATTCTACTAGTTCTTCAACTCGATACTAGATAGCAATAGCAGTAAATAATGACAATAAATAACAAACAATAGGCTTGTGTTTGATCAGTCCTAAGCTGAGCGATGGATGTTTTGCGCGGATATGCATTTTCTCCTAACCTTTATAAGTAATCAATTTTTGTCTTCGTTAATTTATTGCACGAGTATGTGTGCGTCATGCTTGGCGCAAATAAACACTTTTTCTTTCTTCTTCTTTCTACTTTTCCTGATGAAGATGGAACATGCCTATTTATTGCCCAGCTTATGATTTATATTAATCCATATAGCTCGCATGTGATATTAAGGTAGTATCTCTAGCACCACTGTCTATACATCTATACATGTTACCTATTGCTTGACGTTATGTGGGGATTGCCCACAGTTGAGCGATTTAAGTTGCCCGTGTAACCGCACCTTTACTAAAATAAATTTCCTATCTACCTGTATCAGTCCGTCGATGAGACGACGTTGTCCGCAATAGGTTTTTTAGGTGCTACAAGACAACTTTGTCACTGTCCGACCAACGTGACACTTGGAAACAAGGTAAAATATTGGTTCCACAAACGCAAAATAAATTGCTAAACTGGAGTGTTAGACTGTTTGACGGCTTTTACTAGAATTGGGAAAGGGACTGGTGTTCTAGAATTTGAAATGGTTTAAGTTTAGTTCTGTAAAGTTTGTAATCTTTAAACGAGTTTCAATGCGAAAATCTCCTGTGTAGGTATTAGGATAGTATTCTCGTTATCTAAGCAAATATTGTTGAAATTCGTAATTATTAAATGATTTCAAATTTCATGCACAGATTTCGCTATCTAGCTATCTATAAGTTTGATTTTTCTTGTCCTCCATTGTTATTAAACTGAGCTCTAATTTTTCGACGATCGCTTCAGCAATATTTTGCTCTGTCTTATCACATCTATAATGAATCTACAACGATTCCTCATATTTTCAGCAAAATAATCCTATAAAAGCTGGAATTCGCCTATTGGAAGCGACAAGGTAGGCTTAAGGACATACTGTCCAGTATTTTCCTTATTGTAAAAAGCATTGTACTGAAAAAAATCCAAACACGGATCTATCGTAAGTCTGATGCGTCGTCAATATCATCTTAAGTCTATTTTATACTTTCCTAAGAATCATCGGTCTTCAATGAAATGGTATGGTACTGGCTGGTCAATATACCAAACTTCTTGTGTATTTAGGAAATTGGCTTCGGTGACTAAATAAACAAGGACTTCAATTCCTGGAAAGACCTATGATCTTTTATATTCGCATCTGGTAGGTATTTGTTAGGCGGTTTTTACAAAACGCTGCTCAACTACACGACGGGCAAAAGTAGCTGAGCACTTTTTGTGGTGTTACGCCGCGTGGAAAGGCGATGAAAAATTTGCACGATTCCTGTAAGTATAATAAATATGCCTACGGGAGGAGAAAAAGCATATGTATGTATCAGCCACTTGATTTTTTTGGCATCAGAAAATTGAGCATTGTGTTAAATGTAGATCAATAACTGAATAAACCGACAGACTGTAAACCTACACAATATTAAGCATTAAATTAATGTATATACCTATGTACCGTACTCTGAAACGTTAGGATTGAATTCGGGTTTAGGTACTTGAAGTGGTAAAAAGGGCTAAGCTTTTGTCAATCGATGATCATAATGGGTCTAGTTAGGCGTACTCTGGAAGTACCAGAAAATCGTGTGTGAAACCATGAGAGCATTCTCGACATGTTCTCGTCAGTGCTTGAGTTTTGAGTTTTGATAATTTTTATATAAAAATACAACAGTCTTTTTAATTGAGCATGTTAGTTCTATGCCAAATTCATCTACAGTTCTACGTAAATCAGTACTGTCCTCATCTGCCAATCATATTTGAGAGGAGATTGGATGAAACCGCTGCTCTGTAATTACGGCCTCATTAGTTAACACATGATTGTACCAGACTTTATAATCATCTATCTATGATTAAATATTTCCTACTGCGACTTTCAATATCTAAGACCGACTGTTACTAGGAAGCTTACTCGTAATTATATCAATTTCAGATCAAAAGCGTGATTTCTTTTGAATTTCGGGCAACGAGTATTTGAAGTAAAAAGAAACGATTATAATAATCGAGGTTCCCAAATCTTACGGCACGATCACACCGAAGTCTTTTCACGACTTATCGCTCGACGACTCGTTAACAAAATGTGAGTTTTCCTGGTAGCAATGTGGAAGTCGTTTAAAAGCAAGAATGGCGAATATCAGCCCGATATCGCTGTTCCCTTTTCTTCTATTGGATATAAACAGGAATTATCATCAATACCCTTTGAGACAATGCTGAACGACTCTTTATGGCTGGCTCAAATGCTGCGTTCAGAATCCAATTTCTTAGAAAAGGGCGATGTCTTATTTTGTTTATATGGACTTGATAATACGGTGTAATATTTCGCGCTGTCACTTATTTTTATATTGTTTTGTACAGCGGTAGCAATTTTATTGAATTTGCAGACATTTTTTGAAATGAAGAATAAAAAACTGTTTTTTCGTATGATACTCTGTGAAAACGAATTTCGGGTCAAGAATCTTAGCAAGTGTGGTCACATAGTTCATATTCCGACACAAAATTTTGAATTTCTCTTACATTTTAATTTAAATATTTACATACGTGACACAGCATGATTCATAGCATCCCACACACACACAAACCTCAAAACGAGCCAAATATAGTGAATGCGAGCTTCCCGTTAGAACCACCTGTCACGTTTGGCTCGAACCACACAAAACTGGATATATCGAGAAGCCTATTTCCACCGCAGTTACGGATAATATTTATTTAGCTAACCCAACTCCAGGGAAAGTTCTTTGCTGACAACTCATACCAACACAGTCCATATTGATAATTGGAAGTTGCATCTTTCTAAAAAGGTAGTTGTACTTCAGAATTTTTGCAGCAGTTTTTTCCAAAAATATTTATATTTGAGAATCGATTCCATTTCAAATATAATCAACCAGAACAATACAGTTATTTAGACTGTGTTACATAGTCAGTTTAATGACGACTTGTATTCTAAATGAGAACTTAGTGAACTTCATGTGCATCAAGAAGACTATTGTAATCATAAGGAGTTTTACAGAACTTCCTAAATCTATGGTTTTACGTAATTGTGAATACTTCTATCCTCCTTAACTTTAATGGTGATACTTATTTTATTACATAGATTAAATACAAAATAAGCGGTGTTATTAAAAAAATAGATGATGCTTCAACATGGCACATGAGTGCACGTTACTCGCGTCTTATATTAATCTCAAGTCAAGTCACGCGATTACCTGTTGTAAATTCATTCAGTTAAAAAAATTGCTATTTGTTGTCATTGTTATTGTAATTGATCTACTGAATGATAATTGTAATGATAATCATTTATTTATTGATCTGATTTTAAAATGCAAGTTCATGTTTCATAGATTATGTAAAATCCATCTAAAGGTTGTCTTGAAAAGATCGCTTTTAGCGATAAGGCCGCCCATTGTGTCACCCTATGTAATGTTTTCCTCATCTATATTTTCTGTAACTTATATGGTGTACATAATAAACAGTACTCTATTATATTCTGTGTTTGCATGCCGAATGGTAAAATATGTATAACCCATATTTATTAATCTATTCTATTCTATTCGTTTCACAAACTAGGCCTTAGTAATCGGTTGGTCAGCACCTCCACCGCACCTTGCTCATCAGTTCTCATTTTTATCACGGCTTGAACAGCTTTAAGTTCATGTCAATTCTAGAGAATAAGATTCCGAAGACTGCCAACAGCTAACAAATAAACTGAAATTCTTCACACATGGAAGCACATTTTCTGCTGTCTTATTGAATTTTGCTCTGAGGTATCTAATTCTTATACTGGCAATATTGATTTGTCTGTTTGAGAAAGATGTGGGTCAACAGAAATGCGGAGTTGCGTTTGTCAGAGCCGATATATTGAGAGTCGGTATACGGCTTTCAAAACCGGGAGGCGCATTCGTGCGTCACAAAATATATTTTGGAAATACCTCACGTCATAGTTCATCTTAGTTATTGAATTTGGCGAAGAAGCTCTGAATAGGTATCTGTTTGTACTGTACCTTGTTTATAAAGACAGTATTATTTATTTTCAGCCTGTTCTGTTGTACTGCAGGGCAAAGGCTTTGAGCAAGTTTGGACCAATACTATCGACAGGCGTCAAGCTTGGTATAGTAGGCGCCAGATAAATGTGGAATAAAGTACATTGACCTTTTCCTAATAACTGTTCATAGGTACCTGAACAATTAAATATGAATCGTTTTTCGATTAGACAATGTTAAGGATCACGAGAGATGATGATTCGGGACAGCTTTGTGTCATTAATTCCGTTTTTCAAATTAAAAATGTCAATAATTGTAGGTGGGTCAATGACCGTTATTCCACGATTATCTGGCGCCTACTATAGTAGTTAGAACATTATTTATTTTTCTCTCATCCAACTGTTCAATTAACACAGAGTGACAAAACATACTACCTATTTACATAGTATCCACGAATTTTAAGTTTTTTTAGAGGCTTTAATGCGGTACAATAGCAAAACCATCTTATTTTAAACAAGGAAAATCCTTTATTTTTCGTTTTTAAGCAATATTGAAGGTCGTCATAACATTACACGTGGTTCCGTATGCATGACGGTTGCACGTGTAACATTTAGTTTTCCTTTAGGACCATACCACGTGTGGGAAGTAAATGGCCTGATATTTGTGCCATGCTTAGTTGAACCTGTAAATAGCTGTTATACATAAGGCTCCGGGATGCTACTGAGAAAGTTCAGATGTCCCAATAAAAATAAAAGTTTTGATCTTCGTCTTAAACAACTAAATAAATCTTCTCAAATTAAGAAAATAAAGGCTTATTATTTACTAAAATAAGCTTACGTGTTGCTATGTTCGCATTACGTTTTCAGATTTATGTTAACACTTGAGTAGCACAAAGAGATTTCACAATAAATCGCGCTTTTAGCTCTGATTGCTGGGAATGCCTAATGGTGTGCGAATTCCCCTCAACAATGCCTAAGTGGGCAGAATAATCATTAGTATCGCTATTCTGTGGTAAAGATGTAATATTTCAGATTATTATAATAACTGTGTCTAGGGAAAACAGGAATATAGATATATACGCCTAATTTCACCCTCCACTTTTAAGTATTCGTTGAACGTGAATAATGGTTATTACGCTTTAAGATTTCAAGTGTACGTGTTATCTATTTTAATAAGCACTATTTTACAGGAGCTTATCTAAATGACTGTTACAAAGTTTATCAGTAAATTCGAATCACGCGCAGGTACCTCATGGGTGAATAAACGCATTATTCAGTCTGGCTCGGTTGTTTGTGTAAGCCAATGTTAGCCAATCTGATGGCCAGCTACGTTAGCCAATTAGATGGTCCTCCGGTATGCCAGATTGGCTGTTGTAGCCAGTTAGCTCAATATGTTTCCTCTCTTGAGAATTAATTGAGGATAACGGTGCAATGTAGTGCTTCAAGGCAAAGAGATAGTATCTACCTGCTTTTAAAACAAAGACGGTCAAGTCTAATTCAGTTATAGAATTGATTGATAGACTACTTGTCTAAGAGATTTATTAGGTTCGGGAGACAATTGAAACCTCGTTGGAAGACAATTTTATATTGTTCAATAACTGCCGGTTTCAATAACGTATCGCTGAAACGTCATGTTTGAAATAAGAAGATTATAGAATAATGCTAAGTGTTTTTTTAAAATTATCTCTAAAGAAATTATTTGGTCCTTTGATACGAAATAACAAAAGTGTCGCTAAAAAGGTGTAGTATTAACTAGCCTTCATTGATGAAAAAAAGTTCAAAACAGAGTGTTAAAAAGCAGAGAGAAGAAAAACTGTCGTAATAGTTCTAATTAGTATTCTGTGCTGGTAGGAAACCTTTTTTCCATAACTAAGGAAGTAGAAGCTTAGCTTACTAAGCTGTTACTTTGCAGCTTTTGCGGTCCAGTAGATGTAGAAAAGTTCTAAGAATGGAAGTTATGAAAAGTTACTTAAGGATAGTGGGATGGCGTAGTACTTGCGGCATGTGTTATACTTTCTTTTATTTACTTTTTAGCTACTTCTAAATATGCAATGTGTAACTTTAAGTGAACAGTAACAAGAGCTTTTAGCTCCAGTAAAGATGCTTTAAAAATTGGAGTAGGTAAACTTAACATAACTTTGAAAGGATCTTGATAATTCATTAAAAAAAATAAAAAAAAAATGTTAGGCGTCACATTCTTTCTTTTCAGTTAACAATAAATAAATATTCAGAATCCCGTTTTTATCCCAATTTAGAAGTCTCTAGTTTCCGTCATCTCAAAAATCACCTCCTTTCTATTCATCTTTCAGACAATCCGGTCATCGTCTCTTTAGTCTTTATCTACCCCGAATAAAGTACCAAACAAAAAAACAAATAATTCACCTCAGCATTTTCCATCCAAAAATAGAAATTAATAAAAGCTGTGAACAGTTCCAAGGCACTTAACTCTTAACTTATTCTGTAGCAATCCTTGTTAGCCTTATGGTTCTTACAATTTTATGAGTTCTCAAGTGCCATAACTCAACAAGTTAACTTTACAAACTATTGGTAATCGGAAAGCGATTAATATTCCACGGATGAGTCTTCTGTCGTTCTAAACTAATTTTGGAACGGATTTATTGCAGTTTTCAACTGTTTCCTCGACCATTCGCCATGTTGTTCAATTGTACATTTTTGGTGTTACGTTTTTCTGATTAATGCACTTTCCAGTCAGTTTACATTATTGTTTTAATTTTGTTTGAGAAAATATTTTTGTCAGTTTTCATTGCAGGTTTATTTTGGTTACATAACATATTTTTGGTGTGAATCTGAATGATTTTAAAATATAGTAACTGGAAATATCAGATTTATGAAAAGTTAAAATCAGGTTTCATTGTTGATATCGACATAATGAATGACGAAACGAATCTATGGATTTTTATCTTCATTTATGTAATTTGTACCTTCACTGGAAATGTCATATCGTAAAAACAAGTATTTTAAAGAATTTTCAATTATTTTTGTCACCATGTGTGAAGAAAGTTATGCGAGGCTACCCGTTCATTCAGGATTACAAAAAAAAATCCTTTTTAATTTTGCAATGCATCCGTAAACAAACTGTTGCCATAAAGTCGACAAAAAATGCTACCTTGATGGCGTAACAGTTAATGAAAAATTCTGTATAAATGAACTAACATAATATAAAGCCATGGTTTCCAAAATTGTAAATTCACGTAATTAAGTGTAATAATACAAAGTTCCGTCAGACGTCCCTTTCATTTGGTTGTCAGTTTTAATTAAACCGATCAGAACGGAAAATAGATGAATGACAAACATTGTTTAATAGCAACAAAATGCGATTCGATTTATTCACAATTTGTTGGTCGATGTGTGCCGTAGTTATTTCATTACTAGTCATTAACTTGTATGCAAATTGCGATAACGCGGTTAAGGTAAGGTCTCATTGTTTCAGGACGTTGGACTAATTCAATCTTCTGACAAAAGCGTAGTTAATGTACGATAGTGTTGTACCTCTATTGTCTGTAGTGGAACTAACTATTTAAGATGTGTGTGGTGAGTTTGAAGTTCTTCAGTGTTTTGTTTCTCAACATTCTGGGATTCGTTTCGATGATTCTCTTTTGTTTTTCCATCCAAGTTGATAATTGGATCTATGTATTAAAGGACTCGGGGTTCGTGATAAAGTGAAATTGTATCAGCCATAACGACTTTCAAAAAGTTTTTCTTTCTATGTATGAGATTGATAAGCGATAAATGTCACGAGACTTTGATGACTTCTCGACATTTATTATTATTGCTGTTTGACAACCATTTGCCTTTGCGTAATTTCGCCAATCAAAACCGGCCAAACTTTTCAAGAAGCAATGAGTCGCAGGTGAAAATTATTTGTATAAACTTATGCTTTTAGATTTATGGAAAGCTGAACTTTACACTTTGCTTTTGCTTCAGATTGAGCCCAATAAACAGCAAACAGCTTACATCCTAGTTAATTCGACAAAATCCTTAATCCTTTGAAATGTTCCTAGTGCTGAGAATCCAATAGACAAAATGACAGTTTGGCTGTCTCGACATTCATTAATTCGTCTATTCTACAAATTGCTTCCACAACGTTTGTATCGTCATCATTATTTTCAATCTAGTTAGTTCTAGAATTTTCCAGAATTGATTAAGGTTCCTTATTAGAACGGTCCTCTTAGTCCAATTAATGTCACTCACCTTAAGTAAGGCTCTAGTTCTGATCACACCCATAGTTTAATTTGGGTATCTTTCCTAAAACATTTACTATTTGATTAGTTGCTTAGTAGGAAGTGTATTAAGGGCCAATACGAACTGATAATTCAAATTCAAATTCATTTATTGCTTGTTACAGGTGTATGGTCAGTTCTTATAATGATTTGTAATAATCTCTGTAACATACCCATGGAGTGTACAATGTTTAAAAAAATAATAATTATTAAAATTAAATTAAATTAAATACATCACTGGTCATAATTACATTAACTACAATATATACATGTTATTTTCATTTAAAAATAAAATAAATTACGCCGGCCACAATAATTATATGTCAATTTCAATTAATATAAAATACATGACTGGTTACAATATTATTCACATGTCAATTTCAATTAAAATAAATTACGTCATGAACACTTTGTACTTTAATATAGTCAAATTGGTTTTGGATTCATAATCTTAATTTATAATCATACAGTAATTAGTCATAATAATACCATGAAACAGTCAATTTAGCTGTTTTAAAATTACATTATATTATACACATTTAGTCAATAGCTCGGTCATTCAGAAATTCATTAATTGAATAGTAAGCTTTACTTAAAAGAAACTCTTTAAGCCTGACCTTGAAAACATTCAAGGACGGGATATTTTTAATACAAATTGGGAGTCTGTTATATATTTTTATTCCCATCCCAAACACACTTGATTTATACTTTACAGTTCTACATATAAAGCCTCTTAGTTTCGTTTTGTGTCTCGCACTTCTCAATGTTTCATAACTACCTATATCGCGTTTTACCATCATTACTGCTTCGAATATATATAATGAAGGTAAGGTCAAGATTTTCAATCTTTTGAATTCTGGTCTGCATGATTCAGTCTCTCTAAGGCCACATATACTTCTGATACATTTTTTTTGGGCTTTAAGAGCGTACTCCCTGTTTGCTGTATTACCCCAGAAGAGGATGCCATATCTTAATGTGGAGCCCACATATGCATGATAGACACTCAGCAAAGTACTCTCACTTGTAACTTTACGTAACATATAGAGGGCGTATGAAAACTGATTTAGTTTTTTGCAAACATGGTCGACTTGCGTTTTCCAGTTCAGTTCAGAGTCAATTTGAAAGCCAAGAAATTTTATAGTCTTTACTTCCTTCACCGTTTCACCCTTATAATGTATTTGAAGATTTTTTATTTTTTATATATAATTATACATTTTTTTTAAGTAAAAGGTTCAAGTTGCAGTTGAAATACTTTCTCAAAATTGGTATGGATTGTTGGACTGTTATTTTTTATGCGTATATCCAAATACTCTAATAAGAAACGACGAAACCAACTCTGAGTTGTGTGACCTCTGACTCTTAGTTTGTTTCGCTGTTCTCTTTTAGAGACCGGGCACAGTGTACTAGGGCATGTCCAATTGTCCATGTCCAGATTGATGATTGATTGATGGTCTTTGTTTAGCAATACAGATTTAGATTTATATATTATTACTTACGAAGACTTATTAATTTTATATTTTGAGGTTAAAAGACAAGTCATGCTCTCCAAGGTATGGGCTGACAAAATAAATAAGCCTCTCATTGTTATTAATGAGGGTGCGTCTTATATTCCCTGTTCATAAGGACCGTATTTTTCAGACGTTTCCTAACCTAATTTCCTAGGGTCTCGTTTTATGCTCATTAGACACGCGAAATCCTGCTCAACCCACAACTTTGCAAACTTCCCAAATTTTCAGTCATAAGTAGAGGTGACTGAAAATTCGGAAAGTTATGCCTAGTTATGGAGACTTGAGAGTAATTCACTTCGTTCACAATACGATTGGGATACATGAAGTGGACTAAAAATTTTTTTTTTGCTATGTACTTTGATGATTGTGGTAGATATTATTAATCCTATGTACGCAACATGACGCATTTCTTAGATATACCGCTTCTGTCATTTATACTGTACTTCAGAAGGGCAAACTTATATTCCGCCCCGACCTTTGCTCGAGCCATTCTGCGCCGCTGAGCCTGTAGTCTTTAATTTGTCACCAAATAATAATCCTAGTTCGATCCAGACCGTCCCTAGCTGTCCTCCCCTAAGGGACGCCCAAGTCTAGGTCCGTAACCCACAGGGGGTGCCCTTAGCATGAGTCGCTTAATTTGTAAGTTTTTATAAGCCCTGACTGGAGGCTTCAATATTGTATTAAGGCCGCCATATGCAAGTCCGGTTAAGCTGCCAACAACTTCCTAGGTTGAGCTGAGAGAGGCCACTCACAAAAAAAAATCAAACTTGACGCGAACTGTTAACTCATGTCTGTCATGTGCGACATAATATTTGTACATAAGTTGTAATTTTTAATTTTATGAGAAAAACTCCCGAAACAATAACGAAAACGTAATTAACCTGTTATTTACTGACTTGTGTCCGTAAAAACCAAACTTGTTACTATGTAGTTACAAATGGTGAAAAGTTTTTACGGGCTACTAAAAAGTCTGCAAATGAGTAAAAACAAAAAGGACAGTAGAATCAAGGTAGTTTTAGTGTAACTAGGTACCTAATGACGTACGTTTTTTGTTTTTATTTTATTTGCAATCACAACTTATTTCATTTCCTACTTATTAAATTCTCTCTGCGGCTTAGCCAGTGTGGAAAATGTTTTCAAGCGTTAAAAATATCTCAAAGGGATAGGGGAAGTAGGTCCCGGTTATAATAAAAGTATAACATGACCTTATCAATACAATGTACCCAGTAGTAATACAATAATACACCAGACAGATCATCATTACAATTTTATAATACCGCTATTAGTACGATACTAGGATATTAGTGTAATTTCTTGTTTTTTAGCGTTTGTATTACTTTAATTTTATTTTATTTTAATTTTAAGTGTACATATTAACATTAGTATTTGAAATATAAAATTCTTTATTAGGTCTTCAAAGATGCATGCGACGAGTCACATGAATCTTAATTAAAATTACTGTAACCGAAATAATCGTCAAATGTTTGCCAAAACGTAAATTGAACCGTTAATGATATCACCACCTTTAAGTAACTCACCAAAAACCTGTTGAATTTATATTTCAATCTCATCTAGGTAAAATAGTGCGCCCGTATACGTAGCTTTAATGTAATTATCAAGAACCGTGGAGTTATTATTAAGTTTCGTTTATTACTTCACCTTAATGGATGAGATGAGAATACCTTAGCACCTTAAACTTGTAGGCGTGCTGTGTAGTACCTCTCATTATTATGTTATAGGCGTTTGTCTGACTATACTGATTAATTCTAGTTCTAATCTTAGTTGCTTAGTAAAAGTGACGAGAGAGAGAGTAAGAGTTTTCCTAAACTTAGCGTTCTCTACAGTATTGGGAAGACCTTTATAATTAATTTAATTGAATCCTTTGTTTCAGGCATCTAGGGCCCATACAGTAAAATACGTAAACATAAAACAATAACTATAAATAAAATTAATACATATTACAATAAATAGAAACTATTGCACACGAAATGATGGCGTCATGTTTCGCTGACTGGTGTCGCGCAGCTGGCCGCGGAAACGTCGATGATACACAACACCCTTCGGCCAAAACTCTTCTTTGAGGAACATCTCGAGCTGATGATTTGGAACCCGTACCACAAACGACTTGAAGTTCGTGTTGTGACGCGACTTCAACTTCTCGACCCTCAAAGTACAGTTGCTCTTCACTCTGATGTACTCCACGATATCCTCGTTGAACATAAAAGCCCCAGAAGCAGTGCATGTCACTGAACGCACAGTTTCAGTCAGAAATGCAGTCACAATTTTACGAAGTTAAAGTATATCCAACTTGTCACTTTCTACCTTCTTCTATAGGCACATCATCATCAGCTTAGTTATGTATTTTTTATTAATATATTATAGTATAATTTGTAGAGGAGCTCGTGGCTACAGAATATCAGCCGCACGGGTCGATCAAGGTTAAGCAACGCTTGCCAAGGTTGGTCTGTGGATGGGTGACCATCTTAACATACCGAGTTTCACGTTAAGCCGTTGGTCCCAGCTGCATTTGTAGATCTTTGGCAGTCGTTACGGATTGTCAGAAGCCAGTAAATCTGTCTCCAGTCTAGCCAAGAACCACCGTGTTACCCAGTTAATGGGTTGTGGAGGTCTAGTAGGCAGCCGCTCCACGTAAAATATTGATATTCAGCTGAATCCGGTTTTACTAGAAGCCGACCCTAATATAGTTGGGAAAAGGCTAGGCTGATGATGATATTATATTATAATTACTTATACTATAATATATAAATAAAAACTGCGTTGAATTTTTTGTGATCATCACTCTCTTCTAATAAATCCTCTTTTCCTTGAGAAAATAAATAATTCAGCTAAAACCAGTAGCAATCAAAAGTAAAAATATATTATGATTTTATGTCTTAATCCATGTATCTTACTATTAAAATCATTGGGGACACGACGCGCGACGCAAGGAGAAGAAGGTGATAAATTATTTCAAAGGCTTCACGCGTCTTTGAGTTCGGATACTTGAACTCGTTAATTACACAGTATTTTTTCTATTCAATTTATGATATTCGAGATTCATGTTTGATGTGGCTGAATAATAACAGCCGCACGGGTCGATATTCAAGGTTAAGCAATACTTGCCGAGTTTGGTCTGTGGATGGGTGACCATCTTAATATACTGAGACTTCTTCGTGCCTCGGAAAGCACGTTAAATCGTGGTTTTCGGCTCCCATAGCAACTGGGTTGTGAAGGTCAGATAGACAGTAACTCTACGTCAAATACTGGTATTCAACTGAATCCGGCCCAAAACCATAATGTCTTAACACTAAACAGTCTCAAATTCACAAGCTTTTTTCCGCAAATCGGGAGTTTTTTTATCCATAGTTATCCATTGGTTAATAAACATTTTGGGTACGTTAAATGCATTTTTCGACCAATTACTATTTATTTACTAAAAGTCTGTTTTGAACAAATAGTTATTTATTTCAATAAAAAAACGCAAACTAAAAAATTTTAGGTGCCCATAATTTTTAACCAAGAGGTAACTACGGATCAAAAACTGATTTTTGTACGATTAATATACATATTTAATATGTAAGTATATTAATCGTACGAAAGGTGAGTTTTTTATCCGTAGAACATACATGTTGTGGTAATAAAATACATACCCAACAATAAATTGCAATGTCGAAAATATTTCCATCATCACGTTGTAATTTTGTTAATTGACGAAGATTAATATTGTAATGTTCAATTTGTGAAAACACTGTCAATGCCAAATGTTGTCGGATTACGCCTTTTCAATGCGGAATAATTACGGATTTGGTTGATCAGAGATTAATAAATGTTTTAATTTTCAATTTATGTAAATAGCTAGGTAAAATAGTAGTATAAGTAATTGAACCGCTGTAGAGCACAAGCTTTCAAAAAAAGAGCATCACGCATTTTATAATCACTATCGAGTATTCAGTTTTATCATCACGCGCAACTTTGGCTTTACGATGTATCAAACCTTTTTTTTTTGACAGATAAATCGAAACTTTTAAACTTTTCTTTTTTTTTTACCTATAGTAGGCGCCAGATAAATGTGGAATAAAGTACATTGACCTTTCCCTAATAACTGTTCATAGGTACCTGAACAATTAAATATGAATCGTTTTTCATTATTAGACAATGTTAAGGATCACGAGAGATGATGATTCGGGACAGCTTTGTGTCATTAATTCCGTTTTTCAAATTAAAAATGTCAATAATTGTAGGTGGGTCAATGACCGTTATTCCACGATTATCTGGCGCCTACTATAGTAGTTAGCCAAATAATTGCCCATTTTAAATGCAGAACGTTTTGCTTTTCATTCACGTTTTCAATTTTATTTCTGTTGCATCGGCAATTGTTTTGTTTTTATTTATTTTATTTTGTTAGTTGATTGGTGGATGGATATACAGCGCGTCATTTTAACTTTGGCGCAATGGGATGCTAGAGTGGGTATCACAAAAGAGTACCGATTTTTACGAATGTATTTTTTTACTAAATTCCATGTATATTTTTTTTTACAAAGGGGATTTCTTAGCAAAGAGTTTGCCTTATTTTTACTTGCAATTCATACTAAGTTTTGTTGAACCCTGCTAACTTAAGTAATGCCTACCATTGTCTAAGCTGTAAGCATTGCCGTAGCCGCCTAAATCAACTTTAGCAGTTCCAAATAAGTTAAGCAAAGTGCTTCAAACGAAAAATTCATTTCACTGCGGTTTTACTGTATCCATATAGCTTGCCACCCCTGGTACAATTTAAAATCCATAAATAAATTTAAAATATTCATTTATTCTCCGATTGAAAAGCGTAGTCGCGGATGTGTGTACAGATAAAACAAATTATGTCGATGAAACCAGCAATTCCATTAAAACAATATGTAAAAATAAACAGTATTAACGTTTCACGATGAGTGTAAACGTGCACAATATTCTCTACGGGCGACTAATAAAAGCAGAACACGTTTTCGTACTAATTTAACTTGGTCTGACGTAGCTCGACGAAGATGTATTATACGATGAGCCGATGACTAGATGTGGTTACGTCTTACTAACGAAGCTGTTGGCTTAATACAAATGTATTTAGATAGTTACGATATTTGGTTCATGTAAAATAACAACTAATATTTGAAACTATGATAATTCGTTTAGTTGCTCGATACGGTTAGATACCATGCGTTCTAAATCAATATCTTGTAAAATGTAGATTTATGATAGGTTGGTAACGTAGGCCGTAGGTACTTGATTTGATTTGGTTCAGAGAATGTTTGAGAAATGTGTTATTCAGCAGTATTTTAAATAACTAACGTGACGTGGTTTTAAGTGCTACTTACACCTAATGTAGGCCAAAATTGTCTTGAATATTTTTTTATTTATATATTATAAAGTTGAATGGATGTGGCGGGACATACACACATGCTTACCGAAAAAGTCCTTTGGCAATTCAAGAATCTCAAAATGTGAAATTTGGACATTTTAAAAATTCCATTCTTTAAATAAAGCATCTATAAAAGTAACGAGGGCTTACTATTGCCTATAGTAATAAAACATACAGGGGTTTACTTTATCTACTATTCTTTATTACATTCAACGCCTCCGACCGCATATTTACATGAAATATGACGTCATAAAACACCTCGTAAATAAATAGTGTTGAGCTCATCAATTGTGTGAAATGTCAAATTCCGTAAAGGCGGCCTTTGGCCTACCATGGTTCAAAACTATGTACAATAAAGCGAACTACAAAGTGTGTACCAATTTGTCTAGAGCACGTCAAGCCCAAATGGTTATACTGCAAGATTTTCAGGTCCATACATCTTCTATGATCTATCGTTGTTTTCAATTGTTTATATGGCTCGGTTGCATGGTGTACCACACATTGACATACGGCATGTAATTCAAATAATGCAAATACTAAAACCAAATTCAGAATCGAGAATATCTCAATTTATTTTATTTTATAAGGTGTGAATCAAACGTTCGGCAACGTTGGCTAAGACTTTTTAATTCAAAGATTATAAATTATATAATTGTTGTTACATGTAGATTAATATTAGAAAAAAAAAATAAAAAAAATGTAAAATAGTGTTTTATATGATAAAACTGTTCCAATTTTCAGACTTTTTCCTGTATTTGTACTCTAAGATCTTGCTAAATTTCATGAATCTAGGTCAACGAAAAGCACCCTATAAATTTTGATTTCCTTGAGCGCATAAACGGCCGTATCTTTTTTTTACGTTAACTTTGATGTTTTATTTTTTCACAGCTTCAAGAGACTGCACCCTTGAGTATATGGTTTTAATTACAACTCGATACCTCGACGCGTTCCCGAGATAAAGGGTCTTGACAGACAGACAGACAGACAGACAACAAAGTGATCCTATTAGGGTGCCGTTTTTTCTTTTGAGGGACGGAACCCTAAAAATGGGTGTTATTATCGCTAAACCTGATCTCTAACAAACTATCTTTGGGTGGATTAGACAGAGAAGGAGAAAAGATATGTACAAAGTCAGTTGGTAGGTATATAATGATATAAAATACATAATATAATACTACAAATGCAATAAAAATTGCTGGGGTGTCTAAGATTTAGTTTGATTTCAGTTACATTTTATCTACCTACATTGTCTAATATGCTCCACAAGACAAGTGATAAGACACTTGTCTTGTGGAGCATATTAGACTTCAAAGATTAGATATCAAGTAGGTGTTGGAAATGTGATAGAGCGAATAGGCATTAGAAATGTCAGGCATAGACTCGAACCAGACATGTAGTTGACTGACCCTGCCAACTTGAAAAATAATGATAGATATGTTTGAAACGATTCCACACTCAATCATTGTGACTACGTGACCTTTGATATCGTGATTAAAAACCCAAGCAGTAATGGAAAAGTTTGGTAGACCTTCCCACAGCTCAGTTCTCAATTTAGGCATTCGATACTTACTTCTGACATTGAGTTGTGAGACAATGATAAATTCACGATCCAAAATTCGACTGTCCTAGACGGAGACTCTTAACAAAACACACCCGATTTCGATTCTATTTATATTTTTAGAACAAGTAAACTCCTACTGAGGATCAAGAGCATCGTCGTCTTTTGTTTAACAAAAGAATATCTTTTCGAATACTCGCTTGCACATTGCAGAGTTTTATTTTAACTCTGAGTTAGTTGCTAACCCCAGGTCATTATGATTAACATATTTTTATCCTTTATTTACTTGAGAGCATAAACTATACATAAATCTCAACGCTGTCAGCTGCTAATGTGCCCAAGAGACTGGCGGCATTGTCACGTTGAATGGCAATGCCTCCCGCCAAAGTAAAAGCCAGCTCTTGGGTCACAAGAAGCGTCAACCAGCCGTTTCGAAATTTCTATGAAAAGGCTGTGAGCAGAAGGGCCCCACGGTCCGAGAGTTTCAACCCCAAACGGCTCAAAAATATAGTTACCAATAAGGTTACTATATTTACGCCGCTTGAGGTTTTCCACAGCCGCAGCAGCAGCACCAGCACAACACGATGAACTAGGTAGATATGATTAATATGTGTTAATACGATTATTGACAGTAATAACTCACTATGTTTACATAATAACAATTTAGGTAATATCTGCGACGCCTTTCATTAATATTTTTTTATGTTATATCTTTACTTGAAGCTTTTGTTTTTAAGGAACGGAAATCATCAAATGACTTCTTCCGCTCTGGGTGGAGCGGAAGGGCGTGTCAGACTCTTACTGACTAAAACCCATCCCTGTCCTTCTGAAGCCCTTTGCGTTCCAGGGCCGCGGTGACTCTTTCGAATAAATTCCGCAACCCTGGCAGATCGTTACTTAAAGCTACACCGTACTAGCTAACCTCAAACACTAACTATTACTAGATAGTATAAATTATATACCAAATGCGATCATGGCCACGATCAGATCGTCACGTAAATGTAATTTAACGCACCATAGCTTTTGAGCTATGCCATTTACGTAGTAACAATGTTCCGCAGGATTTAATAATTATATACGTAAAAGCACTTTGCATGATTATACTCGCAACTATAAGATATATGCTAATGCCACTACGTAGGCGCGTATATATGATTAATATGTGTTAATACGATTATTCACAGTAATTACTGTCACTATGTTTACATAATAACAATTTAGGTAATATTATCTGCGACGCCTTTCATAAATATTTATGTTTGATATTTGTAGCAGCTGTGTTTAGAATTAATTTTCGATTTTCTGTAGGCTGTTGTTTTGATAAATGAATGAGCTTTGTGTAGTCTTAAATTAGACTTCATTATGTTAATAAACTATTTGTTTTCTTATGGTTTGTTCCCCTTATTTAGCTTCAAGAGGACTTTTGTTATTTATTGTGGTAAACAATACCTATCTATGTATTTGGGAATGCTACTTCTACCAACGTAATAATTACCTGTGATATATACAAATAAATGTATCACACGACTCAAGTGGTAGCAGCGGAGGCAGTCCAGAACAGTCCCGGGTGACAACTAGACGCCACGCTTGAGTTGTGTGTACTTACTGACAATTTGGTGGTTTTACTACAAAGATATCCAAAGTTACTTGTGATCTTACTAGACACAATAATAGTAAACACTACAATACCTTTTATGTTCCACTGTTGCACTGGCAACTATTCTCGTCTCATACAATTATTTTATATAAATACTGAAATATGTAACGACAATATTAATTTAACTAACCAACCAGAAAACACAAAAAATAACTGACATCAGCACTGTCCAGCAAAAAAGAGAGCTTCCTGAAAATTTATAACAAGCGAATGTCGGTAAATCAGAGATATGATAGATTTTTTGCCAGCACCGAACCATCGACGTTTATCCTAGGAAAAGTTGGAATCGTTCCAGGGTGGAGTGTGGTCTGGGAGTCACCGCTGATTTCATGTTTGAATTGTCGCCACAATTTATATAACGGGTTTCGGGCTTTACATATTGGATAATGGAGAGCTGAGATATATTTGTCTTGATGGAAAAAGCATTTGTTTTATAGTGTGAGGGAATTTTGATGTAACTTAGTTGTACGGGTAAGGTACATTTAAAATGGTAAACTGTTTTTAGTTACATTTGTACATTAAGTTGAACACCCAAAACTGATACACAAGCGACCCGCAACGAGTGAGTCTTTCAACGATGTTATGCAACTACTAAGCGCTTACTCAATTGTGTGATTTTTATTCATTCGCTGCGCGTCGATGTCAGCATAAAAATGAAACAATTGATATGTACGGGTTTGCTCGTACATTAGTAAATAATTGTATATAGGTCTCATTAAAATAGATGGACAAACATTTAGGAATCATTCAGACCACCAAAATAAGGTCAATGGTAAAAATAATACTAAGAAAATCGCATTAGGTACCAAAGAGAAAAAAAAAAACAGCTAACGAAAATACACTAAAAATGTTGGTCACCCAATGCATAAGCACATCCATGTCTTTGTTATCTCATAATTCCGATATGCGCGGTGGGGCGCGAGTGCAAGTACCTACCCAAAATGGATTTGTTTATTCTAGTGTGCCGGCAATTTATTGTTTAGGTCAAAATAAATTCACTTTTATCAGTATTTTTTTTGCTTGGATATCTTTGGTTGTACCTACTGTGTTAAAATTTGTCCGTCTTTTCTTTTTTGAGTCGCTCCTTGCAGTTCAACTTATGAGGTTGTCGACTGCTTAACGGGGCTTGCCTGTGGTGGCCTTAATATGATATTAAAGCCTCCAGCCAGGGCTTATAAAAAACTTACAAACTAAGCGACTACAGGCTAAGGGCAACCCCTGTGGGGTACAGGCCTCGGCTTAGGGCGTCGCTTGGAGGAGGACAGCTAGGGACGGGCTGGATCGAACTAGATTTGTCTGTCAAGAGACCTTATATTAAGAGGGGATTTTCTTTTTCCTACCCAACTGTTCATTCTTTATCACAAGTTTCGAAAATGTATCCGTTGAGAAAGGCCCACTGCCAGCTGTACTTTAAAACATATAGCAAACTATTTTAACTATGATAAGCCTTTATTGTTTCTACTGCAAGGACCTCCTCTTTGGGAGAAGGAATGGGAAGTAAACCACCACAAGGGCTCATTACGAGTTCAATTTATTTCATCCTACTGTTCTTACAATTTTGTCACGAATACAAGTTACGATACACAATAAACCTGCTATTTTAACGTTACATTTTATTTTACAGCAGAGAATAGTTTGATCGAGCGTCCGTCATGTTGGTCGGTGTTTGGCGCTGTGCACAATACGCCGTACTTCCCCATGACGGATGGGTGGCCGCTTTCCAAGAACTAAACACTTAATTTATAACTAAAATCAACATATTTCAACGTTCTCAACGGTATATTATAAAATACCATGAATATTAACTAGCTAGTTTATTAATGAATTCATAAAATGATGGATCGAAATTATTACTGAAACACTTTTGCATTGAATAGTGTGTAAGGAAAAAGCTAATGCATCAACATTTTTACATCATGATAAGTATAACATATTCTTCATAGAAATGATCACAATCGAAGAAAATCTCCCCAACGTTTCAACCACCAAAGGCTCTAGACAAAATGCCATTCTACTAACAAACGCGATTGTCTAAATATCTAATTAAAAAAAATTGATCTCGTGACATTTCAACAGCCTTTCTTAATCCCATACATTTTTGATGTTATGATAATCGCCTTCGCCATGAGGACTCAATGTGCTTTTCAATATATTTTTTTAACATAATTATTCAAATATGGCTCTTATTGCAACGCTTATTGCACTGCTATTAAGGCAACTTTTTTTTGAAATGATTATTTTTATATAATTTAATTATGTTTTTCTTCGCAGATGGTGTGTGTTTAAAGTATCGTTAGTTTCGAGTTTAGCATTTGTCTCTGCGCTCTGCTCCATAACGCACGCGCCTTCGATTCGAGCGTAAATGCCGCCTCAACTGCCATGACATACTTCGCTTACTTGCATCAAAATGTACTTCGATTAAGTTTGACATTTATTTGCAGCTCTGTTCCAATTTCATATCTCGACAAGATACATATTTCGATATCTGTGTTTCCGCATGTGCTGAAATAAAACTCAGCTGTTTATTTTAAATTTCAAATCGGAAGCGTCAAGTGCTTGGTTATTTATTATTAAGTTATTCGAGGCGGATGGTTGGCAACTTATCACTGCATGAAGCTTTCAATATAGAACTACTATTTGAGGCACAGCTTTAAAATATGCTTCGAAACCGCTTGATATTTATTTCAGCATAGGGAAATGTGAACGAAAACTTATTTTTAACTTAATATTAGATGCGATTTTTTCTCTGGAGAGATAGACAGTGCTGTAGCTAGTAGCTCTTAATGCTTACCTACATAATAATATAATTGGAACAGTAACACTATCTGTCGGTTTCAATTTTGCATTTTCACGCCTAAACCGCTAAACCAATTTTGATGAATTTTAGTTTACAGAAAAATTGTGCCTTGAAAAATGTCATTTTTTTCGACGTGACTTGCGCCAGATAAATGTGAAATAAAGTATATTGACCTTTCCCTAATAACTGTTCATAGGTATTTCAACAATTAAATATGAATTGTTTTTCATTATTAGAAATTGTTAAGGAGCACGAGAGATGATGGGATGATGGGAATAAATCGATGAACGCCGGTTGCACGCACGAAAAAGGATGACTCATTGTAACGTTACGCTCATTGTTACGTTACGATCATTTCATCAATGTTTTGTTATGACGTTGTCACGTTAAACTATCGTCCGTAAACCGACTTTGCAGACAACCTATTATTTATTTAAGTTAATTCTGGAAGTTAATGTGGTAAAAAAGTTCCTAAGGGTTAATTTAAATTTGTACGCGAGTGCAGTCGCTGGTAGTAGCATTTATGTAAAACTTTTGGAAGTGATAATAATATGCCTTATACAAGTGCGCTATCGTTACCTCCATCAATGATACTGAAAACTTTGAAACAGCCTAAAAAAGTTTGCATTAAATTCGAAACCATATCCAAATTCTTCGCACTAATTGCAGTTGGTGCTCTTACTTGACCAATAAGTCTTCATGCTACTGTGACACACATTACTGCGTGACTACAATGGAACAGGAAGAGGTCAGCCGAATATAAATAGTCGGGCTATAATTCAGAATGTAGTCAGCTACAATCTGAATTATAGCCCGACTATTTATATTCCTCATCGTGACTTATCTCCAGACCAAATTCACGAAATTACATTTCAAAGCCATAGTTTCTTTAGGGTCTCTGAATAGGTGCGAAAAGGTTTATCTTGTCAGTGTGGCCCAAAAAATACTTCAGTTGAAGAGACGTCGCCTGATTAATGGTTAACGTTTATAACAAAAGGCTGACCGACTGACCGGCGAAAGGCTGACTTGGGGGGTTCCTATGAAACGGTAGAGAAATTCTAATTTATCTCACGTATTATCACTATAATTTATTAGTGTCCACGCCTCAAATAATGCTTTTGTGCTCTTTGGTCCAATAATTGAGCTAGGACCTTTCTGTTTAGCAGTAGTTTTTCAACTGCCGCTTTATTCTGTCCACAGATTTGCTTCGTCGTTTCTTGGCAAAATATACAATGGGATTTATTCAAGGCTACACAAAATCTTTTTTCAGAATCAGTAGCTACAGTTTGTTACGAAATGTTATATTTACATGTATTTTACTGAATATAAGTTTTCGGAATTTAATTTAGCGGGATATGGAAACAATTTTTCTACGGATCAAAAATGTTATTTCGAGTCAACATGGCAATTGTTTTTTACATCTTACACGTGGTTGGCGCTACCTTAACAAAATAAGAAGCTAAAAAACCTCAGCTAATATTAAATATTTATCTAAGCAAATATTGTAAGCGAATTTCTCCGTAGCGTTCTTGTAAACAAACGCTCTTTTTCTTATATAGCAGTTTCTGATTCAATCGCCCAAAAAAGCTTAAGAACAAATTGAAAATCAGTAAACGAAAATAAGTTTTCAAGACACGTTTGCAATATTCTCAACCACTGAATTGAATTTCAAGTTAAGGAGTTGGACGCTAATGTATTGTTCTTTTCCAAATAAAGGCACTCATGTTGACCTCAAATTAACGAGGAATGCCAAGGTAGCAGAATAAAATATTATTATGTAAGCTGGGCATTTTTGATGACATAAATATCTTAGCAGGTGTTCGTCCTAAATATTTGGGTTATTTCAGAATGAATAACAAAGTAATTGAGGCTAGTGGATATAGGTAAACACAAAAACATTTTGGGGACCGAAAATATCTTTACCAAAAAGACTCTGAAGCTCCACTCGAACCCGTTCAATTTGCACTCCCAGATAAAAAGTATCAAGTGTACCAAAATAATGTTCTAACCGATTTCAACGCTAGGCATGCGAGCCCCACTTCAGACAGAAACACCAATAACATAAGGCCTGGAGATAGTAATACTCAGTAAACATAGACAGGTCTCTAGCTAGAAACTACAAGGACCAATAAGTTATCCGAGCCTTCCAATTAACTTCTACAGCTTGCGTGGGACGTAGTCAATATCCACCCTTTTCACTCATAGATTGCTTTAGAAAAATCTAAAAAAATAGACAGTTCTAGTTTTTATCAGGGTTCAAGCAAACAAGCAAAACTTTCAAATTTTATTTATTGTTTTTATGGGATTTATGACTACTTTGTTACCTATAGACTTGGCTTGCAATAAACTACTTCAAATATACGATGAGGATGACATTTATACTAATGAAAAACTTAAATAAGCTAACGGCAAGGTAAAAATTCCTTGAAAATAAATGTTCGACAAAGTGTCCATAAAATGAACATCAATTTCGTTGTAAACAACTTGATCCTTCTAAAAGATCTCTTTGTAAAATGTAACAGAGATTTAACATCCAATTTTTACAAAAGCAGCAGGATTATGCAGGAAATAGATTATAAGGGTGCCGACCCACTTTGCCCGAACTGTTGATCAAGTATCAAATGTTGCCCGCACCGACCCTAACAATGGACTTAGTTCCAAAGCTTTATTGGTCTAGCCGCCAACAAATTCGCTGACCCTCCCATTTATTGGGGAATTTTTTGGACTGAGATGGATAGGCTAAGCTCCTAAAAGTCGCTACGCGTGAAGGAAATTCGCTAAGGAAAAGTCAGTACGATAAAGAATCAATTTCTGTATACGGGTAAGTAAAGTAGATAATATTTATTTGAGAAAACAACTCTCAAATAAATATTATCCCATGTAATCTTGTGGTTTATCACTAAGCAGCACGTTACCATAACAAAATAAGCTATAATAATTATAAAAGACAACAATCTTCATTGATACTACTAAAACTAAAACCACCAAACGCGAAGCCGTATCATCACCCATCTTTACAATTTGACCGCTATCACGCGCGAAATACATTAAAGCTCCCATAATTACTTGGAAAACCCAAGTTAATACGTATAAGTTCCCCTAATTATTCCCTTCACGCATCATAATACTTACACCATTAAATTTGTTTGATTACATAAAGACAACGGTATTATCAGTGATAATAAGACGCTCGCAGTTACTCGGATTATTTCACGGGTGCTTCCGGTGTCTATAACAATTGAAGCCGTTTCTATGGGCGTTGGAGGGGTAAAGAAGGGGGAGGTGTTCCTGGCTGAGGGGAAAGAGCATTCAAGCCAGTGCCTTGGAATTTGAAACGGGCTGAACACCACGTCAGTGTCTGTGCCGTTATCCATTCAGAGTACGTTCCACTTGGGATCTGATTTGTTTGAGGTCGTTCGCTTGGAGGATATTATGAGCTAAGTTAATTTTAACAGATATGTGACTAAATATAGGTACAAAATAAATTTCGGAACATGCTCATGTAAAGTTGTAATGGCATTAAAAGTTAAACCAGAATTTCAATTTGATTAGATTCTAGGCTTTGTAACACACTGGTTTATTTTGTAAATTAAATGTACAAACAGAATTAAAACATCGCCAAACAAGTTCTAAAAATATTCCAAACATATTTTTGTTCAACAGAATATACACATGTTAGAATAATTCCAACATTCCATTAGTATAAGCTAAAATAATTTCCAACTGAAACTCGTTTCAACGCTCTAAACTCTATAGTCAACATCGGAATTGAATTCACAAATGTCATTGGATATTGAATTCAATTTTCATAAGCAAGTATTAATGACGTTGGTAAGTGGAACACAGCATTCTGCTGAGCGTCTTATTAAACTTAGGTACTTATTGTACTGATAATGAAGAAGCTAGCGTCTAGCCTGGCACAGATTGCGAAAGGTATTCCTATAGACTGTTTGTTCTCCTTTAAACCATTGATGATTTGAAAAGGTTCAGAGGTCATTTCAAAAATGGTTCGAGTTTTTTGTTAGACTTTTAGAATTGTGAAACGACTATTTAACTTAAAATATTGCGCCCAAGGGACGTATTTGGGGTTTTTAAGAAGGAAAATAAATGAATAAAAATATACCTTTTTACTTTTATTTAGGCACATTTTTGGTTTACTGACCTCGGTTGCCGAGCGTGGTGTTCTCATGGGGTCAATTCTCAGGCCAAAACTTTCTGAAATGTTTATCGGACTTTCGTCGTCATGGTTTAGCATGGCCAACTGTTAAAAACCTGCTCAAAATGTTCAATAGACGTCATATTTATCGAACTCATTCAAAAACTATAGCAGGTGTCTCTTTATTTTCTAATACTGTTAATCTTGTAATCATAAGGAATACAAATAGTGTATCACAAGACGAGAACAAATGGTTCCTACCGCAAAATTACGCGAAAAATTCTTTATTCTGGCAAAATAAACTTCATAGTGACTGATTGCTGTTCCTCCAAAACAAGAACATGACTTTATTCTACCAAAATTCCAGAGGCAAGTATTTGAAAGGTAATTTATATTGCTTTAGGCCAGCTTTTCCCGCGAGGGTAATAGATTATACTTATGGTGCTAGTCTTATTATAACGTTACGTGAGTATAAAGTATCTGTTGTACGGAAAAATAAATATTGTTTGCGCAAAATGAAATAATAACTCCTCCTAACTACTATCCTACTTACGGGTACTCTTTCTTCGTTAGCAAGGCTAAGGGCAACATATTCTATTTTCCCATGGGATCAGGCAGAAACAGAGTCGGTCCGTTCATACGAGTCTGAAAGGCTTTATTTAACTCTCATAAAATTCTATCAATCTTGTAACACTGCATAGGTTGAGAGTGATGAATTGCTTATTCTTTAAAAATGCAATAACTAAACGATAAGTAGAAAGATAAACGTTCGGTTTAATCAAATTTTTACTAAAGCCACCTACGACGAAGACGTCACTAATCTGCGATTAAGTAGAGGTAAGTAAATAAGTAAGCTTAGGCATCCCAACATTTGGTAGCATAGCATAACACTACAATAACAGTTCCACATAATCTTAAACAGATAAATTCAGCAAGTTCAGTACTTCTCCTACTATATTGTCAACTTCCAACATTTAGGAGCATAACAGCACCGAGGTATCTAAGTTTCCATTCAAAGTCATAAGGTAAGTCGTCCAATAGCTTCAGAACTGGGAATTTTATGTGTCGTTTTATGTTAACGGTCTATTTTATAACATAACAGGTCGTAAGGCTCAGTGAATGCAGGTATAAAAGTCTCCACACAACACTGCAATCAATTTGAGGTAAGTTTTGGGAAACGTCATCTTTACTACGTCTGGGATTTGCTCATCGCAGGTTTAATAAGTGAAGAGATGGGTTTTTTCTCTTTTTGTGTTTGCTAAATAATACCAGCCGCACGGATCGATCTTCAAGGTTAAGCAATGCTTGCCGAGGTCGGTCAATAGATGGTTGACTATCTTAACATACCGAGACTCCTCCGTACCTCGGAAAACACGATAAGTTGTTGGTCCCAGCTGTCATTTGTAGATCTTTGCAATCTTACACAAGTCTTGCCATGGGGTATGTGTTACTTAGTAACTGGGTTTTGGAGGTCTGATAGGCACTCGCTCCTTGCAAGTACTCCATCCAAGTACTGGTAGTCAGCTGCATCCAATTAGACAGGAAGCCAACCCTAACATGTTGGTTACAAGAGCTAGGAAGATGTATACCAGCAAATGAGGTATTTCAGTTGTAAGTGCATATTTAGGAATATTCTATTTTTTTTTATTGCTTCTTTACTTATTCCTGAAACAAAATAAAACGAAATACCAAGGGGCCTTACCTCTACGATTACCGGGCTTATTTTCGTTATCATTGAGCAAATGTTGGCTCCACATCCCTTGTAATTTCGTTAAGGGCTGCCTCCTCACGTGCGCAGATGTACTTAAGTTGGTACTTTGTGACGGCCGTGCCGGTCACCAGATGCGTAAATGGATGTTACCCTTATTATTATTGGCCTAGTGTATTGCTACTGCTTTGTTTGTATAATTGGTTTATTCTAATTGGATTTTCGGTTGATTGATTAAGAGCGTAGGTTGAAACTGTGATGTCATGAGTTTGATAACGTTGAAGGGCATGAGTAAATATAGGGGATTATGTATTGGAAAATAGATACAAAATAGTTTGTTTGTAACAGCTGTGCAACAGCGCCGTGCTGCGGGTCCCCTACGGCACAGCATTATGCTGAGTGGAAGCCTTTTGCCCCAACCACGATATGCATCTACTTTATTTATACCTACTCAATCTTTTGTTATTTTTTTCTTATTGTTTTTAACGTGCCTTTACTAATATAATTTAAGAACTACAAACACTATCGTTTAGGGTTTAGTTTAAGAAAAATAAAATTATGTATGTGTTTATGTCGTTTTGTGGCAGTTAAATATTTTTTCTTTTTTTCTTTATCTGTAATAAGTGTACCGCAAGCAATAATGATAGATGTTTTAAGCATTCATTGAGGTAAGTGCAATACGGCAGATCCAAGTAGGTAACTTATAAAGTAGTGTTACTACACTATTCGGTAATCGTTTTTTTTTCTTAATACAATAATCATACTTAAGAACATATGAATAACATTTAATGTTTTATTTATTTTTATTTATAAAAGCGCACTAGATAATTTTTTTGACCATTGAAAGGTGACAATCGTCAGATGATTTAGCACACTTATGTCTCGACGCTATCTAAAAACTTAAATCGTATAAACACGCCTTAAGTTCAGAACCAGGTTTGTGGAATACAACTTGAATTTAAATGTCCTATAAATCCTACTAAATCGATGCCAGAAAAAAAACTACTTTATATGTATGGTGAGAAAGGTAGTCATTATACGTTTCTCACTTATTTCACGCCTCGCCGAGAACACGTCGAGAATTGATTGTCGTCTGCCGAGACATATTTTACATCAATGAATAGAACTCTAGAATAGGGACACATTTCTTTTTTGTTGAATGTGCGTATCTTTGATTTTTTTTATTGTTAACTATATTTTATCTAGCAACCCGTATCTATGTAGGCCACGGCCCTCCTCTTAGGCAGAGGAGGTCTGTTCCCCAGTATCAGAAGTGGAAACGTTATTTAATTACTATATGTATATGTCATCGGGTCATTGCATATTGCATTGCATATCGTTTGTTAATAATAAATCGTGTAATATTGTAAACTCTGTTTTCTCGATTAAAAACGCATCTAAAAATGGTATCTTTTGTATTTGACAAGTTCCCAATATATGTACAGAGAGGTTATAATCTAATCCAGATTTATTATCTTTCGGTGTTTGCAATAGCCCCGTGACATAATATACTCGTTTTTATATTTTACAGAAATCCCATTGAATTTAGTTTGAACAATTATCCAATTAATACTGCTAACATCGAATTATTTATAGATATTAAGACGAACAAAAGGCACTCATTGATCGTATTCACGTGGTATGAATAAAGTAGGTCACGATGATCTATGGTATTTGCACAAGCAAGATAAATGGTTCACCGTAGGTAATTAGCACCCTCTTCGATTAAGGTCAGAAAACGACACGTGCATCGTATGTCCCAAACGTGACTTATCATTAAACTGATGGTTATTCGCTTCAATCTTAACGAATTTGTCCTTATAATTTCGTAAAAACAAGCAGAAAAAATGGTTTGTCGTCAAATTTCGTATCAATGTGATAACATTCGGATAACTGACAAAGTTCACCGCACTCTTTCAGGGTTTTTAATGAGTAATCTAAACATACTTTCTGTACACTTTTTTTTTTTAAAGATGGGAAATCATCAAATGTCTTCTTCCGCTCTGGGTGGAGCGGAAAGGCGTGTCAGACTCGTGCTGACTAAAACCCATCCATGTTCTTTCTAAAGCCCTTTGCGTTCCAGGGCCGCGGTGACTCTTTCGAACGAATTCCCTAACTCTGGTTTCCCTTCAAAACGCAAAAATGTTTCTGTACCCTTGGACACTAAATACTGTGAGGTATAAACGCTCCTTACAAGTAATCGGATAATCGGGCGCTAATATACCTAACCTATGCGTTGGACTGATCAAATTAAATCCGCACTAGGAAGCCGCGTATCTGATTGCGCCAGACGGTCTGCCAATAGGGAGAGATGGCGGGAGATCGTGCGGAGAGCTGTGTCCGCCTCTACCACCGACGTGGACGCCTCGACGTGACCACGACCGCTCTGTCAAGAGTTTTCACTCTTGACAGAGCGGTCGTGGTCACGTCGTTGTTGTCGTTTCCGACAGAGAAGAGAAGAGAGAATATACCTAAACTTCACTTTTATTCCCACGAATAAGGACATACTTTTAAGTCGGTTCAGGCATTTAGAAGTTACATACAAACATAAAAATATTTATTACGCTCCTTTTCTTGGGCAGTCGTGTAACAAATACAACACACTGACCACATTGTGCACATTATATTTTTTTTAAGTATTCCATTTGTTTTGAATAAAATAAAGATACTAAGTCAAAATAACCACTGCTATTATTTCATTAAGTTTGTTATAGTTGTTTTTACAAAAAATTCAATCCTGGAAACACGGGATTACTTACTTATTCTGAAAGGAATGTCCATATTATTCTTTCACGAGAAGAATTTTAAGTATAAAAGCGCCCGATTATCCGATCACTGCTCGTTCAACAATAATAAAACCGAGTACTAATAAATAACATAAGTAAGGTAATTTAAGATACTTTTACATTTAAATATCCTGATGAAACATGCCAAGTCATCAACTACATAATGGAGATCGGATCATGAACATCAGTTAGTACAGTGATGACTGTAGTCTTTATTGACAAGAGTCGTCAACATTGCAAACACTGTAAGATTAACTTTACATTACTCATGAATTATACTAATACTGCAACAGTTACAGAGAACCACAACTGTATGAAACAGCAAGCAACATGATTCAGCAAGTGCCAGGATAGTGACAGACATTGCTAGACATCGTTTACGAGCGCACTGGCTGTCTAAATCCATTAGCCAAGTTTTAGGTAACCAAGGTTCAAAAGGGAGATCACACGCTATTCCGTTTTGATTCTTTAAAGCTCACATCAGCGTTAGCGGATAATTACAACTCTCTGGATTTGTCATAAAACTACTTCTTTTGATATGTTCGTTTTATGTTTTTGTTTAGACTTGTTTAGACGTTCACATTACCTAGACAATAATATAGGTATAATTTAAACAAGAGAGATGTAGCGATGATTTTTGGCGAAGGATTTAAGTATTTTGATTTTTTATTTGAATTATAATTAGGATTTATTCTTATATGATTCCATATAATTTTTTATCATACCAAACTGCTAGCCCTCAACGAAGTTGTATATAATGATAACTTCATTTAAATTCGCATAAGAGTTTTAATTTAACCAGAATTATCTTTACAGTGCCGAAGAGTTTTTTATTTATTTAACAGTTTATGTACACATATTGAACGATTTATTTTATTTATTTATTAGGCTCACCAACAATTGTTAACACCAAAAATATTACAAAAGTCTTAGCTTAAAACAATGGTGTAGTGTCACATTTTTTTACAGGTAAGCACCACATTTGCCAAAATTATAATGGGCTTAACTTAATTGTAGAAATAATTTATTCTAAGTGATACAATAAATAGGTACATAAAAACCAAAACAAAACACAACAGGCCAGTCACATCACATTGTGAGTCAATCTGCGGAACTTGGTAAGTGAGTCTGCATACACGTCCACAAGATCGCTGCAACTATTTAATAGCTTACATAGCCGAGGAATGGCCGAATTAAATATGGAATACTTCTATATCATACCAAACTGGTTGCTCCCAACGACATTCTGTATAATGATTACTTCATCTAAATTCGAATTAGATCTTACCAGAATTATCTTTACAGTGCCGAAGACTTTTAATTTTTAATTATTTAACAGTTCATGTACACAAATAGATAAGAATGAAACAGAAAAATAGGTACAAAGGTGATGCTTATTTCTAAAGAAATCTCTTCCAGCATACCTGCGAAAGGAGAGTCGAATAAATAAGATGTATACATCGTGTGTAAAAGTTATTATTACGTAGAAAAAAGACAAAACAACTTTAAATAAAACATAAAATCAAAATCAAAAGTCATTTATTCAAATTAGGCTGAGTGCCAGCACTTTTTAAACGTCAAAGACTACTTAGTATACATAAATATGAAAAATTAATATCATACTAATATATACTACTTAAATAATAGGTATATTCTTTAAATATGCAACTATGATGGTACCGAATGGTAGTGTTCTTTCAGTATTTTTTTTTTTAAACTGAAAGAGTTTTGCAGTCCCTAGTTTATCTGTAGGGTTACTATGTGTCACCCTTCAGATAAAGATGATCATCGTTCTCTATATTTGAAAGCCTTGTTAATTCTACCACATCTAATCATAATATTATCAATGTAGGCGTCGCAGTGTCTATTTGTGTAACAATAAGATCATAGCGTCATTACCAATATTAACTTGTCAACGATGGTACTCGGTTAATACTGGGACTGGGGCCCTACTATTAAGTCTTTAAACGATCATGATTTCGCTCTTAGAGAGAGACGGAGCTATACATAGCGAATAGCACTATCCCTTTTATATCATCAGAATTGGATGGCATTAGAACGTCATAGTAGCTGCTTCATTTAAAGGCCGGTCTCAATAACGTATCTACCTTTATGTCAAATTAGCTACCAACAGTAGCTGAAACGTCATGTTACAAAGGCAAAAATGATGTTTCAGCTACTGTTGGTAGCTAATATGACAGTTGGTTAAAGGTAGATAGATATTGAAATGGGCCGTTAGTATGCCTGATGGGCCTGTGGTGTACGCGATGTTGGGAAAACAATACACAAAACATAATTTTGGACGTGGAAAACTTTTCTTGAAATATTGAAATATTATGGAAAGCGATTCTGAAAAAGGGTTCCCAAATATTTTTAATATGTAACTTTTAAACCATAGATTTATTATACTTTTTTCTGTAATCTAATAGTAAATAACTATTTCATTTATGTTATTGGAAGATGTTGTATCCGTTGTTTCGGAGGTAAGAGTGAGGAATGGAGGTGGTAATAAAAAGAATTAATTATTAGATATTAGTATATATAAATAAATAAACAAAATTAATTAGCCGGCAAAACTTCACGGACGAATAAAAGAAAGAAAGAATGAAAAATGTTTATTTGGAATGTTTTTTTTTTTGTGTTTGTTTTTGTTTAATGACTTAATATACATACATATTTTAAGTCGATAATAAACTATGTAGATTAAGTCAATATTTTATCGTCACTTTTTATACCTGTTATTGTTAAACCACTTTCCCTTATAGTATTTGCAACCACAATCACAACAACATATAATAACACGCATGTTTTTTCCACGAAGAGTTCCACTGTACCTCTAACATTTCAATAATTTGGATTTTTGGGAAATGAGCAATTGAAACATGAACTATCAATCATTGTTCTATCTACTCCTGCAATTTCAACGTTAGCCAGAAACGGTTTTGTTTGACATTCACCATCGGAAATGTCAGAAATAAATCGATTCCAGCCATTGAAGTAACATGAGGTCGTAATATTCGTAGAATAGTCACAACTTATTGCGTTTAATTTTACCCAGAAAAACGTGATTGTTTGGAGGCTTATGCCAATTCATCTATCTTCTATATATATAAATAAAAATGAATCGCTAAATGTGTTGCTAAGCGCAAACCTCGAGAACGGCTGGACCAATTTCGCTAATTCTTTTTTTGTTGTGTTTGTTATTGTCAGAAGGTTCTTATGAAAGAAAATTTTGAAAAAAATAATTAAATCCGCGCGAAACCGGGGCGGGCCACTAGTTATTAAGAAATTTCAAAACAAGTCTCTATAGGACACGTCCTATAGGGACTGTTTTCGTCTAGGTATAGTTAAGTAGGAAAAACTATGTCCGACTAGACTTCTTAATTTAAAAAATGACTAATTAATCTAAAACTAACCGTATAATATACGAGTATGTCCTTGTCCAATCATAAACCTAACCTCCACCGTTTCTTTAGTTCAAGTTATCGAGATTGTTTTCTTCCAGAAGATTGAGACGATAACAATTTCGCAATATTAAAAAGTCTCTCATAAGACGCTAAGCGCACCCTCATTTAATTGAGTACCCTTCTCTAAAGAGGTTATTAAAACTTAATTGTATGACTTGTTTACTTCTCGTCGTTAAGGACGAGAAATGAAGTGTGGCCTTCTTCATAATTATCTTTTATATGAACTGTTTGGCTGACCAGAAGATACTGCAAAGTAGTTCTTACTTCCCTTCTAATAAGGTGGAAACTTGAAAACTATTCTGATTTAACACCGCATATTAGTAAGTAAGAGAAACAAATTGCACCCTGAATGATATGTAACTCCGACCTCTTGTTCAGAAAATGATAGAAAAACTACATAGTGAATGGTCCATCTATTACCGACTAGTCACAATGGGATTCGCGTCAACTTCTGCTGAATTAAATCATGAATAGCACACTATTGTCTAACTTTGGCTGAGTGAATCCGTTGGTTCAGATTCTACAGTCAAGCTTTGACTAGTGACGAGCTAATGTCATAGGAGAATTGTAGTTTTGATACTGATGAATGCGTGTATTTTAAAATAATCATGTTCTCATTAATAATTGGTATAAATTAAATTGGCCTATATTTTTTTGGTCTAGCTATCCAGTTTTTGAAGTGAAAACTTCTTTAGCAGCGTTTTGTACTTTTTGGAATGGGTAAAAATTGTTAAACTTGCGTCAGGACACGTGACCTGATCGAAAATTCGTAAGACGGAGGGAGAGTAGACCGCCGGCGAGGCGTAGGAGAGGAAGTAATATCCCCCTCTCTTTCTACCGCGCGGTGAAAATGTATGCCTCAATGCATGCCTATGCAATTCGTGCGAAATTATTCCCTAACCATTCCAAAATATCAAAAATGCACAATGTTAATGTACAAGTTTTCACTTCTGCCGGCACTTCCGGAGTGCAACCCGTTGTTTTTTTTGTTCGAATTACCGTAACGTGTTATAACTTTAACTCTCTGCTTTTTAAAAAGCATTGAACTATAGCTGTCTAAACCTTTATAATTTTGACTTTATTTAAACTAGCTAAACATTTAGCAGTGGTTAAATTAAAAGCAACAAAATAATTAGATATTTAAACATCAACATTTGGCCGGAGAAATACGCTACTAAAGTTTATCTCATATGAATTTGGAATAGGAAACGTCTAACTTTTAAAGCTGCAATTTAGGTGATTGAGGTTTAGTGAAAACATGCATTAACCATTTTGTTTTCCTAGATTTACCAAATATAACATGTACTTGGATATTAATCTAATAATATAATATAATAATAATATTCAAATCAAAACATTAATATTATGAAAACATTATAAAACATGATAATGATGCTATCTAGATGATTGCATCTATTGAGCGGCTGCAATCCTTGACTCTACAATATATTGCTTGAGAGCATATCTTAACATTTTCTTTCACACCTCTGTTTTCATGAAGTCCTTTGGGTACTATGTACGTATCCGGACGTACACCATTTATAGGTCATCATTATCATCATCATATCAGCCAAAAGACGTCCACTGCTGGACATAGGCCTCCCCCAAGTGTCGTCACAACGACCATTCCTGTGCATCTCGCATCCATCGGCTACCCGCAACCCTCACCAAGTCATCGGTCCACCTTCTGGGAGGCCTTCAAACGCTGCGTCTACCGGTACTCAGTCGCCACTCCAGAACTTTTCGGCCCCATCGACCATCTGTTCTGCGAGCAATGTGCCCTGCCCACTGCCACTTGGCGATCCTTCGAAATATGACGGTAACCTTGGTTCTCTTGTGGAAACCATCATTCCTGATTGGATCACGCAAGGAAATTCCAAGAATTGCCCTCTCCATTGCCCTTTGGGTGACTTTAAGCCTTCTGATGAGGCCCATTGTGAGCGACCACGTTTAGATTCGGTAAGTCATCACTGGCACACGCACTGGTCATAGACTTTCTTGAGACACTGGGATGTGAGACGAGAAGATACCACGCAACTTCCCAAACGCTGCCCAGCCAAGTCGGATGCTACAGTTAACCTCTTCATTCGTCAGCAGCAAGCAAAAACTGAAATTTAAAAACACTATGTGTCTTCGGCACCGAAACTGTTAAAAAGAATACTCCGCCTGTTAATGAGGTGGCAAGGCGCACTAAAAGTACGATGTGTACCGTAGACATATAAGACACTTCCTTTTGTATCTGCCTTATTGTTAGCCTTAGTGTTAGTAACAAATATAATTGACATACTACGGCACTAATAATAAGGTCCATATTGCTCACTAGGTGTTAACTTCTTGAGCGAGCTCGAATAACATTTTAGTATTTATTTACGTACCATAGTACCTAATATGTTATTTAAGTAAGTAGGTACCTATGTATGTTTGTAAGTACATACACCCGTTGTTTGGCCATTGTTGTGTTTGCGGACAAATACGGCCCGGTTTGCTTGTTTAGACCTTCCCTTGGAATCGAAGCTACAGATATATTCAGACTGCTGGTTTCAAAAGCGGCCGCTCAAGGGTAATCGATTATTACGCGAGCTGTGTTGTTACCTGATTGGAGTGCATGACTTTGATGCGGGTAATTATGGGAGTGTTAGCTTAAGGCTGATTTTGTGAAGTGTAATGCTAATGATCACAAAGGTAATTTAACGTTACCGAAAATTGAAATAGCAAGACAAAATATGTAGGCACACCAAATGTGATCCAGTTTTTATATAACATTGTTAGTTTTATGGGGAATTTAAGTGACCTGGATGATACTTCATTTAATGGAATATAGTTAATTTACAAAAGCTCATGGCTTTACTCGCAATGATTCTGTGAATGTGAATGCACCATTACATCTATTTAATATTCAAATACATATTAAAAACTTTAAAGAATTTACGAAATTTTACTTGTGTTCCCTAAGTAGGTATGTAATTACATAAGTATGTAATAACAACCAACACTTCAACTCATTCTCTCTTAACTCATTAAAATATTTGGTGTGCCCGTCAGTGTCTATAACTGTTTCTATGATTTTATATTTACTGTATGTGTACATTATAGAATGCAATAAAAAAAAATGAAATTTGAAAAAAAATACCCATTTATTTGGAAAACTCTAATAGAACTTTACGAAAATATTTGAAGGGTTAAATATGATCCGCGTAAATGACTACTGTTGTTTTATTCATGAATACAGATAAAAAACATTGGCTGAGCAAATTTGATCCTAACTCCATAATATATCATCGTCGGCAAATACGGTCTGTCCGTTCCTTTCGACGGGAGTAATGATAGGAAGATAAATAACTACAATACATATTTCTATTTAGGTCATGTTTAACTTCTACTTTCATTTTCAATGAACATGTATGAGGAAGTTTATTGCTAAACAGCACATAATCATACAGTTACATGTTATCCTATTAATATTATAAATGCAAAAGTGAGTGGGTTCTGTATGGTGTCAGACGTAAAAGAATAGCACCATCCCATCACTTCCCGTAGGTGTCGTAAGAGGCGACTAAGGGACTCACTAGAGAATGGGCAGCAGCATTCTCTGTGCATTGCAACAGCTACACTGCGATCGCCAAACCGCCTGCCAAGCGTGGCGATTATGGCAAACCCCCTTTTTTTGGGAAGGCCTATGTCCAGCAGTGGACATCATTTGGCTGATGATGATGAAAAATGATTTTGTTTCACCCCTAAATCGCAGAACCGATTTCGATGAATTTTAGTATAGATCTATCTATGCTAAAATTCATTGAAATCGGTTCCTAGTTAATGTATATTGTCCCACTGCTGGGCAAAGGTCTCCTCACAGCTTTCCAAAAAGTTCTTTTTTTGCATTCTTTGGCCAATCCTTCAAGAACGAGTTTTCATCGCGTCAGCGTTTCTTTGGCTTGCCTCGACTACGACGCCCGTCCTCAGGTACCCGCTGCCTGACGAAAGTGTCTAAAATGTTTGTTTTTAGACGATCAACTTTAAAAATTACTAATGTCATTACTGTGAATGCTTTCACTCAACTTTCAAATGCTCTCACTATTAAAAAAATGCACTGCCGCTGAGTGCTATTTGACTACCTTTTATCCCGAAATATGATGTGATATGGAGTTTTAAAAGCTAGTTATGTATCAGTATATCTCTGACAGAAATCAAATGGCAAACTAATAATTGCTAAAACATCCAAACTCCATTTATATTAACTTTACCTACTCTCTAATCATAAAATAAATAAATTAAAATACACAAAACCCAATTTCAATCCTATCGACACACACAAACGCTGCTCAATTTCGCCGCACAAAAGTACATAGATATACAACGACAAATTGCCCTGAAGGATCCTTTTATGTAGTGTTACGGGACACCAGTGTAGTGGCACTCGATCAAGCCATTCCTCATTTGTCTGGCCGACTTTCGATCCATTTGGAATGTGTTTCAGTGTGAATTCCTTTACTGGTCGGTGGTCGTTGATTGAGCATTATTGCTTTTGATGTATTGCTTCGAGTGGGTTTGTGAGAGTTTCTTTATTGTGTGTGCTTATCAATGCTTGTTAGTAAAAAGTCTGTGTGTAAGATTGTGTTCTTTTTATAAAGTACAATTGCAAAAAATTGAGAAGGAACCATTACAGTAGTTATTTAGATTTTTAATATTATTTATTTACCCCAGTGTAGTAGTGTGTAGCGCTTGGGCTAAGTCATTCGGTTTGCAGATCAACCCAACTATATCTCAGGCCATGATCATAGGCAGCAGATGCGTTCGGATAGCGGCTGTTGTCTCACCTCTTTTATGTCTCGATGGCGTTCGTATTGTCTATGCTGAAACTGCCAAAGTTCTGTGTATTATTATTGAGTCCAATCTTTTGTGGCGTACGCATGTCAACGAGATCACTTGGAAGGTTTATTTCTCTTTTCATTTTTAAATTGCAATCGCCGTAAGATTGTAAAATATCGCGTAAAATTGTAAACTCAAGTGGCTCCCGATCCGTCTTCGGATTCACACACTCGGATTTTATGTCTTCTTTTCAACGTCATTTTACACAACCCGTCTTACCCAAATCGCATCCACACAAAACTCTGGTTTTGGAAATTGGTGTTATTAGAAAGAGTAGGAATAGTTGTTGTACTATTCGTACTCTTTCTCTGTCCATGCAGTAAAACTGTGGAACTCACTTCTGCCTAGTATTCGAGATTTGAAATTTCAAAACTTCGGAACGCATAGAGGACAAACATTTAAACATTGATTTCTGCTTATATAGTTTATATACATATGTTTATTTATTTATTATAAATCTATTAAAGTAACGTTATCTATATGAAATCATAAATGAATACTTGTTATGTTTATGTAGGTTTATTTGATACTTTAGTTTAATTAAGGCTGGTAAGAAATTTCTTTAGAAAGTAGCAGCTGCAGTTCCTTTCTTATATTAATTATTATAACCTTTCTGCTACTGTTTCTCGGATAGTATTTTCAATCCATAAGTTGACTGGTAGAGCGTGCCTTATTGCATAAAGTTCACCTATGAACATACCACAACTGAACATAAAGTTTAAATAAACAAAAATCGTAACAACAACCTAAAAATATTCGCATTGATGATTAATGTCAGTAAAACGATACTAATATGCAAAAATATAATTCAAGTCGTATTAATTCAAAAACTTACGAACCATTAGCACACTTACATAATCTGTTATCATAATTATTTAAGACAAGCGTCTTACAATTATCGCCACATTTAAAATATTCAAGAAACCTTTAAGATGAGAGATTTTAATTAAACAAAGGCAGTGTTAAGGTTAAAGGTTATTTTCACGAGCATTTTATTGTTTAAATAGCTTGAGTGTAAAATTATTGTTATGAGCAAAGACGCATTAAATGTCAACGTCAGATGGCAATTTAACGTTTAACAGACACAAATTATTATTAAGATTTTAATTTTAAAGCGTTAAAAGTAATTTAAATTTTACTTGCTTATTTGGCTAACAAGATGCTTTTGACTTAACTTTTAGTTACCGGCACGCAAGTTTGCAAAGATTTTCGTAGTGTGGGAAGTTAACGCATGTCAGAATGTATGAAATTGTGCGTGCACAAACTTCCCCCACTACGAAAATCTTTACCAACTTACGTGCCGGTAATTGTACCTATCTATGTTGTCTTGCTATTTGAAGCACAACATTGAGCATCAAATGTTTTACGAAATTCAAGTTCGGTAAAGAACAAAATAAATGAGCAGCATTTATTCAAGAGCCGTCATTAAGGCTTGAAATTGCTAACTGTGTAGATAAAACAGAAAAGCTGGTTTTTGCTGGCTTCCAGCTAAATTAAGAAAGATCTACATTCAAAATTATTTATCAACTCCCTACAGCGAAAATCAATCTGCGTAGCCTTTTCTCAAATATGTTGGGGTTGCCTTCCAGTTCAACCGGATACAAGTACCAGTATCTTACATGGAACAACTGCCTATCTGACCTCCACAAACCAGTAACGGTAACATGAAAAGATCTTGCCAAGCGGGCAAGACTAGTGTTACATTTCCTAGCTTCTGAGTACCCGACAAAGATCTACAAATGACAACCGGGACCAACAGTTTAACGTGCAAGGTTTCCGAGGCAAGCAAGAATCTCGTTACGAGTATGTTAAGATGTTAACCCATCCACAGACTGGCCTCGGCAAGCGATCTCTACTGCGAAAATATTAAGGCAAAACTTTATAAGTGGTACACTACATATTCTAACAAAGTTACCCATAATACCCCACTGTCGAGGGGAAGATAGTTTTGGGGTAATTCAATTAGCCATTATGTGGCCCGCCGAGGGAATCGAACAAGTTTGTTGTGGCCTCTGTTCATGTGAAGAATAATTAGTTCGTATCACGCAAACAACTTACTGGGGTGCTCCTAAAAGTGATCGACATTTGTAAGATGAAAAAAAAACACCTTTTGCCGTTTTAAGGAATGTTTAAGATGGGTGCCATCTTTCTACAATTCGCAATTTTGAACTTGGTCAGTGTGGTCAACCATCGTCCACGCAATCTTCTAAGCTTTTATTTTCCTTCGTATCAATGTCATGCGTTTTATCCGTATAAAAGTATTCGTCATTATAATGGATTTTAGCCCTTAAAATCCTCATGCAAGATAAAGGAGTTTCATTCTTTTTAAAAATCTGGTTGGCAGTTTCCCACCAGACGCAACCGTCTGGTCGGAGGATCCTCCCTTTTCAATGAAGGTTTGCAGGGCTTCGCACCCTGTTCCCCATGCGTCTAACTCTATATAATTGTACATTAATTGGATTTTTTTTATTCTTCACCAGTGAATCTAAAACCCAAAAGAGAACGCTTAACTTGCGATAACTAACAAATAGAAGTGTTTTCTCAGTTATGGATTATGAATTTCAGTGAGAACTAGGAACAGATGTCGTGACTATTGGTTACGTAGGGAAGGGAAACGAAGATTATCAAGCAACCACTAACATTATTTAAAAATTACATTAATCAAGAAAGAGGACATTGAGAGTCTGCAATACAGCTAAGATTGAAATGTTTCGTCTGGAATTACGGCCACCGACTCGTCATACATACCGACATAACCTATCAAGTATGTACTGAGTACTCATAGGTTTAAATATTCAGTCGACTAGGATTTGAAGGATGTGCCATTGATTCAGAGTCAACCTTCATGCCAATTCGTCATACGAACTGCGTATTGCCAATTGGCATGACAGTTCATTAGGATTCAATGCCATTACCTTTCAACTTACTTATAGGTACTCTTAATTAATGTTGCGGTTTTCCGATCTTAACCCGATTCCTTCTGTATCTTGTTAGTAGGTATAATTATTGAACCCTCTTATTCTCTATTCTGAGGGGCAAGAGTAAAATTACATCTTATTTTCCTTCAAATCAAATAATAATCATAATTCTAATAGCCATTGACATAATTGCTAAGTTTCTGTTCCGCTTAATTTTCAAGATATTTCATTAATAATATCGTTGTCTTATAACCGAGATCTTTCTTTAAGCGTCAAAGCAATTTCTTGCCTATTCAACCGAGAAAACAGCAATTTTGATGTTTTCTTTCATATTTTTCCGCACGAGTAAAGACATCTAATATCGTTTTTAGAAACGGTCTTAGCACAAAACAATGCTTTGCAGTACCGACAAAAATAAAATTAAATAACTCCTTCAACTCAAAGTTTATCGAATCAATCAATTAAAATTCTGATGACGTAGTTTAATTAAGTAAAATTGATAAAATTTAAATTAATTATTCCAAGGAATGGATAATTTGGATCGAAGCCCCGACGTGACTTAAGATGCCAAACTCATTAGTGTACGTTCGATATCATCTGTGCCGATCGGCCAAGCAATTCATAAGGGTCATCCGAGAGAAATAGGTCACTTTGGTACTTCTAAGATTGTATAGGGGTACAGCTACCTGGACCAATCGATGGTAAGCCATAATGAGGCAAGGCCATAAATTACTTTTTGTGAGATCGACTTATTAGTCCAAAATAAGCAAAAATGTGTACTAAACATTTAGATATGACATTTTGTCTTCGCGACGCACTTTTTAGAATAATAAGTGCGTTGCGAATTACAATTTATCGGTTTTTCCCTGGATTTTTTCTGTAGAACTACAAGAACACTCTGGACTCTATCTACTAAAATCAATGTCCATTTGACTATTGTTTAGTACTTTGAAGTATATTCTAGCAGCAATGGTAGGTAATTACCGTAGGTAAGTACGGGTGTCTAGCTCATTGGCCAACGATCGTACAAGTTTTGTCGCGCGATGAAAATGATATTGCGCTCGTGCGATAATTTGCAAGCTTCAATTAGGACACTCAAAAAAATGTGTTTGATTGGTCTCGTCGTGCGACGAAATCGCATCGTAAATTCGTACGATCGTTAGCCAATTACGACGCAGCCTAAGAGTTTCTTTGCATAAAAAAATAACTGAAAACGTTTCTATAATAGGCACATATTTATGATGTATATTGGTTATCAGGACATATACATACAAATCAATAAAGAGATTACCCCCGATTATGACACACCACAGCGAGAACTCTCAACCCATTTGCATATTCAAAGCTAAGCACCGCCGATCCTAAATGACTGAACGGATTTCCGCATGTCCACTTTATTGGCCCGATCGTGAATAAAAACCGGAACAGGCACCGTGGTTTCCGAACAAATAATCGTTTAACTCCAGTATACAGGACACTTAATACGGATATAGGGCTATAAAATGTATGATTGATACAAAGTCATGTTAGAAATCCATTTACGAATATATCTGTGTTAATAAAACTGAAATTTTAAAATCAAATCGAGCAGCTGAAAACGTAATCGACCAGATTGGCTAAGATAGGTTTCATATGACATATTTTAGTTAAGTTGTATCGCCTTATAAAAATGTAATTTATAAAAAACAAGCCAATACAATAAAAAACACATATCGATGTTACAAAATTCGATTGTGTCATTTTTCTATTTATTTTAAAATAACCTTCTGCACTCGAAAAGTTTGTATATGTTTTCGAAATAAGAATTTTTTTATTTCGAATGTCTATTATCAAATAATTCTGGGCGACAGTTAATTCCAAATTCAAAACAGAATTCCTGCTTTGTCAAAACAATATTTTATTAATTGAATTAAAAATCTACTACACACACATTCTGAACACAATGGTCAAAATAGCATGAATCTATGTCCGTATTGACATGGTTTCAATAATATTTAAAACGTCCCCTGTGCACCATATGCGGAAAAACAAAAAAAGTCAATTAATATAAAAGTTAATCGACTTTTTAATATTGATCTGCTTATCGCATTTTGTGGCCAAAGCTGTTCAGTGGCTATGTTTGTTTTAGGCGTTGACGAATTTTGATTATTTCTACTTGTTCATCGAATATTGTCACTAACTGTACCACACACATACTGTAACACAGTTGTTTTATAAAGCAAGAATATTTCTGTTAACCCTCTTTTAACGTGCGAAGTTTTTTTACTCGATAAATCTGGTAAGTTATAACTGCTAACTTACCTTTTTTTTTTTAAGGATGGGAAGTCTTCAAATGACTTCTTCCGCTCTGGGTGGAGCGGAAGGGCGTGTCAGACTTTTACTGACTACATAAAACCCATCCGTGTTCCTTCTAAAGCCCTTTGCGTTCCAGGGCCGCGGTGACTCTTTCGAACAAATTCCGCAACAACTGCTAACATACCCTACTAGCTCGACCTGAGCTAGAACTCTCGGCTAAACGTCGCACAAAACGTGTGCAACGGTACGTTATTAAAAAGAGTCCGCATGATACTTTCACTATATACTCTTTTTAAGCCATCCACCAGATTTTTATTTGTGTCTCCTCACCAGGTGTAGTAGATAATAATAGTTATGTATCGGTTTCCCAAAACCGCAAAACGATTACAGGGGACAAAATTTAAGACCTAAACGGCGATCTTAAAACACTTACGATACACAACAATACGCAGCTCTGTGATATCCTTTGTTAGGATTAATTCGTGACAGATACATAATACAGCGGCTTTATTAATATTTTAGATCACCCAGCTTAAACCTAAATCTGGTATTAGTTAGGACCTAAATAAAATACACAACAATAGATCAATACGTGTTTGCAAAGTAAATAGTTGATTGCGAAAGCTTGATCAAAATCTTCGCCTGTATGGATTATCTTTGTACAAATATATTTCGACTTGACTCTTAACTAGATAATATTTTGAATATAAAAGTGAGTTGACGCTTTTTTTTGTAGGATGAGAAATCATCAAATGACTTCTTCCGCTCTGGGTGGAGCCGAAGAGCGTGTCAGATTTACTGAATAAAACCCATCTGTGTTCTTTCTGAAGCTCTTTGCCTTCCAGGGCGCTTGTGACGCTTACACGTCGAACTTGTTGAGTCGATTTGGACGGATTTCGGTACAGAGATAGATTGAGACGGCTATAGGCAACATTTTGCAAAAATCTATACTAACGCGAGCGAAGCCGCGGGCTAAAGCTATAAATATTTATGTAACTCGAAAACACTTTCGTAATGACCAACCTTTTTCAGCAACAGTCCATGCACAAAAACAAAAGAACCTCAATCATCATTGATTGCCATCCAATCCCAATTTAATCTTACCGTAATTTTTCCGCAAATGAAAAGTGTCTATGAATTTTTGAGGACGGAAGCCCAAAAACATTCAAACGGCTCTCAATATCAGTAATCCTTTATAAAGTTGTGTTCGTTTTCGTGCATTTCCGTGTTGATGAAAATTCGATTCAAAAGCGATTTTAACTTGTTTTAGTCGTTTTATCTCAATCTCGAAACACCTTCACTGCGGAGCTTTTGAATTCGGTATTGCCTAAAAAACTGTGACAAATTCAATGTCAATTAAAGTGCATAACAGAACCAGGAAAATCTCGTTAACTTCTGTTTTAATTATTTAAATTTAGAGCCACTATGAATTCTTTTTTTTGGTACATTGATCGTTTGTTACGAACATATTATGACATCATTTACCTGCCGTTATCCAAATTCATTTGGGACCAGCAGTACAGCATATCTTCGTCTTCTATATTTTATTTTTGCCGTCATCATCTATATCTATCAATAGACTCCTACTGTCCAGCGAGCTAGAAACGATGAATTATTAAGTTTTGTGATATCATCTTTATTCTCCTTTTGTAGCGGCATCAATGCAAGCGAACGAAGGAACCAAGCAAAAATTGTAACGCAAAAAAAAATAACGCATCACCGCCATCAACGAACTACTGAACGAAATCCTTCACCGAAGTAGCAAAGTTTTCCATGCAACTTGAACATATACAACAGTCCGAATATCAAGTATCGGGCAGTTGCCCACCAGACGCAACAACCGTCTGGTCGGAGGATCCTTCCTTCTCTATGGAGGTTTTCGAAACTTTACACCTTGTTCCAAATATCTCTTAACGTTCTTCCTGTTCCTCTATAACCATCAACCATTCATACTAAAGTATTTCCTCACGACTTGCTCGTAATGTTGCCGCATCGCGTACCTTTATCAATATGATTGATATCCACACATTTGTTTGTTAAGCTCGAAAGAAAATATCCGGATATTAATATAGAGATTATAAAACTTATGCTTATAGTTGTAATGTTTTATCTCCTTATAAAACAACTTAAAACAACTTAACTTGTGCTTTTGTGTTTTACTATAGTAGGCGCCAGATAATCGTGGAATATCGGTCATTGACCCACCTACATTTATTGACATTGTTAATTTGTAAAACGGAATTAATGACACAAAACTGTCCCGAATCATCATCTCTCGTGATCCTTAACATTGTCTAATAAAGAAAACCGATTCATATTTAATTGTTCAGGTACCTATGAGCAGTTATTAGGGAAAGGTCAATATACTTTATTCCACATTTATCTGGCGCCAACTATAGTAAGTGTTTTCATGAATTCTCGGTAAATATCCGTAAAAAACTCTGAAGTATTTATAAAGTTTTATATTTTAAGCATTTTTGCTATTATTTGAAAACAATAACTTAAGCGCTATAGCTTGAATGTTTTTAGGCTGGAACGAAACCCCACAATATTAGTGAAGACTAACGTAAACTTCCAGCTAGCGATTTAGCGCAGACCTAATAAGAAAGTTAAAAATTCAGCAGAATGGCGGTAATATGGGAACTGTAATGATAAGGTAATCGCGTAGGCACTAGATAATCATTGATGGGAATTTTTTTTTTTCGTTATTGGTTCAAAACATTATAAATTCGCAAATATTATCACTGTCGTGGGACAGTTTTCTTTAGAGCAAATAAAAAAATTAATGATTACTCTTGAAGTACATGATTAAATAATATAAATATTGGAAAATGCCCCATCCTCCTCAACATGTTCAGTGTTCATGGGTTTCGTGGGCATCATCAGGGTAAAATGCGAGCACAAAACAAAGTACGTTTCAATCAATTTTATTTAGATTTCATAACAATGTTGACTTATTATATGAATAATATATATAATGTTCGTCACTCACATAAATTTGGCTATTTATGAGTTTTTAAATAATGTCATGCTAAATGTTGATAAGGGAACACCAGTCTGTGCCATATTCTGTGACATGACACAGGCCTTTGACTGCGTCCATTATAATTCCCTGGCAGAGAAACTTGAAGCCTATGGTGTTAGAGGCAACGTTTTAGAATTAATTAAATCGTATCTTCATAACCGTAAACAAGTTACAGAAATCACTAAAATAAATAAAAAAAAGTAAATGTGAAGAAATTTCAAGATCAGAGGAACGCGAAGTTATACACGGAGTACCTCAAGGCAGTGTATTGGGGCCCCCGTTGTTCACTTTGTATATAAATGTATATGTATGTATATGTATATGTATATCCTGGGACAACTCACACACGGTCATCCGATCCCAAACTAGGCAGAGCCTGTACTATGGCAACCAGACAACTGATAAACATACTTATATATTTCTAAATACATACATATTATAGACAAATTACACCCAGACACAGAACAAATGATCATGCTCATCACACAAAGATTTGTCCTGGGTGGGAATCGAACCCACGACCTCCGGTTTAGCAGTCAGGGTTACTAACCACTCGACCAACAGGCCAGTCAAATGACTTGCCTAAAGTAACTGAACAACCTATGACACTTTTTGCTGACGATTGCACTTTGACAATAGCTTGTAATGACATAAACACATTTAAACATGACATTAATAATACACTAACATCTATTATTAATTGGTTAAATGATAATAATTAAATAATTAATTAAAAAAAGACAAACGTTATGCACTTTAGACAACGTACACAAACAATCAACTATCTTAATATTCAATTTAATAATATAAATATCAATGAAGCTGACACAACAAAATTTCTGGGACTAATAATAGATTCTAAATTGAATTGGAAACCTCAAATATGGCTCTATTTGAGGTTTCCAATTCAATTTAGAAACCTTAGCAAAAAATTGAGTAGTGCAGCCTACGCTCTGAAACAGCTTGCTGTGGTTCTTAACACAGATGCGCTAATTACTGCTTACTTTGGATTAGCCGAATCAATTCTTAGATATGGAGTCATCTTTTGGGGGAATAGTACGGACAATAAATAGCGTTTTGGGCACAGAAAAGGTGCATTAGATCGATGTTTAGACTGCAAACAACGGACAGCTGTAAACCTTATTTTATAGAACGTAAGATATTGACATTGCCCTCATTATATATCCTGGAAACAGTAATGTTCATTAAATCCAATTCTCATTTATTTCAGCGTTTGTCTGATGCTGTCCCTAGGAATAGACGTGATAATTTCAAACTGCGTGTTCACGGCGCTAAAACAACTCTTATGCGTAAGAGCATCTTTTGCATGGCTCCGACTATTTTTAATAAATTGCCCAAATCATGGAAAACATTAAATGCTCTTAAAAGTAGATTGAAGAGCTTACTAACTGAAAGAGCATATTACAGTATAGCAGAGTTCATGAAAGAGGACAATTTACTTCGTTTTTGAGATGACAGTGTTAAATATTTTTGACATGTTATTGTTTTTTTTTTTTTTTTTTTTTATTGTAATTTGTAATAATTGAATTTTAATAATCGGAATTATTGTAATGTGGAATTGAAATATTAATGACAATAATTCATATTTTATTGACCAATTTATTTAATGACTACTTTGACATTGAATTGCATCTAAGGAATATGTTTACTGAATTGCAATGATGAATAATGATGAAATGTAATTTTGATGAATAGTATCACGGTTTATGCACCATCTCTTCCTACCAATTTGTACGCCACGATGTGTGGCTGAACATGTTAGAACTTTTCTTTATCACATTTTTATCTTGCATGCAATGTATCATGTACACCATGTTTAAACAAATAAAATTTACTTACTTACTTACTTATTACTTATTACCGCGCAATCACTAGGTAATAAAAGGTTAGTCCAACTATTTTAGTAGCCAAATAGCAGGTTCGCGACATCAATCTAACTTTGCCAAAAACACATTCACATTTTTCAATAGAAAAATGTGAATGTGTTGTTGGCAAAGTCCACCATAAAATTAATAACTATCTCCAGTTCTCCACAACAAACGTCAAACCATTCCCGCTCTTACTGTGCGCAACCGTGCATTTGCTCGGCATTCGTCAACATGGCATCCCGACTTCGCTCAGAATAAATATCCGGAAATGCCGTACAGTAACTTTAAATAAATTATCAAAATTTAACACAAATTCAAAATGACAGAAATTGATGTCCTTTTAAAACCATAATCTAGTCAAAAAGTGCTTTCTTGTTTAACTTTGTGAGCAGTCTTGGAAAAATATGAATGAGGTGTCATTAGATTCCGAATAGTATGTAGATTAAAAAAAATATGTTCCACTCGAAAAGCTGCAAAAGTTATAAACAATTTACTAAAAGTGAACTGTAGGACCAATGTTTGTACCTAATTTTCCCAGAGGGGTGAAAATACGACCGAAGAGGGGTACTCTGGCTCGCGCAAGCCACGCCCACTTCGGGCACTTTAACAATAACATTTATTTAAATATATGAAAGATGAAATTACGAAGTGAAAAAAAACAAGGCACTTACTGAATAGATGAATGAACAGTAATCCGCCTGCATTTTTTAATCGCGTTTTTTTATTAGTTATGCAATAGTTAATTACCTAACAATTTTTGCTGAACATGAACATTGCAAGTGTGATAATAATTGTTAAACTATATCTGAATGTTTTTTTCCTTCTTAAAAGGCTTCAAAATAGATCCCCGTTAGAAGAATTAAACGAAAATTAATTTTCAGTTTTTTTTATAAAAAATTACGTAAGTAGTTGAAAAATTAAAAACTTTAATTAATCATTGTTTTTTTTAAATTGTTAATATGTCTATTAAGTAAGTAACTAATTGAAAAAATCATGATAAAATATTTTTTGCCGGCGGATTGTTTATTCATTTATCCAATAATGCCAGATTTTTTCCATTTCTTATTGTTCATATTCTTGTTGACTAGACTACCATACAATCAACTCGACTCAGACTTATTCCTCCGACATAGGCAACATACATTACAATTATAATAACCCGTCGAAAGTGCTACATTAAAAATTACTATAACACTTTTTTCATACATACAAAGTGTCCCGACGTACCATTAAAATTAAGACGGCGGCTAACTAGTCGTTCATTTGCGTGGAATCAATTAAGTAAAACCCTAATGGAAAGATTACATACTGTCCCACAGAAGCTTGGTCCCATTTTATAGATTGAAATAATTTATTTAAATTTTCGAAATAAGTATAAATATTTTGCCGGATTAGATACCAAATTGAATTATAAATCCTCGGACGTAACCGCGTTCGGTTGTTTCTTTAAGAAAATGACCTCAAAAATAAATTTACAAAAGCAGAGTTAGTATATAAATTGCAAAAAGAAGTAAATTCAATTGGAACCCTCATTACCCGAGCAAATTTAAGGGTAATGACAGTTTTCAATTTACCGTTTAACTGCTTTGAGAACTTCCTAAGTGAAGGTAGTTTATTTTTGCGACTGTTTATTCTTCTTGCATTGTAAATCGAGATTGAAAGTATTAGATATGGATTTAGATTATAAACGAGTTGTTGAGGCCAGTTACGTATATGTAAGCTGAAGGTAGAATTTAATATTGCTAGTCGCCTTTGAAGCTGGCCGACAGTTTGAATATTCAAGGAACCAAGCTTTCCCTGCGTCCTTTGGTTGATCCCTTTTAGTAATTTGTTCATTGTTGAGCAACTGCACCTGTAAGCCTACAACTAGAACGGAATTGTGCATTCAGAATAGGATTTAACAGTCAATTCCAAGAGTTTTAAATTTACTCAATAAAACTTACATTTAGAAACATAAAACTGTTTACGGAGTTCCTTATAAGAGCATACTTCCTCAAATGACACTGTAATTAGAGTGCTTTTCAAACCTGCATCGTCCATTCGTTTGCTAAAAACGTTTTACAAGTGCAGTCCTCATTAAATTGAGTGCATTTGCGTAATTGGCACTGCATTTCATGGCAGCATACTCACGAATGATTGTAGTTTGCAAAAGAATTGCAATCAAAGAACCGCGCCAGTCTCCAGTGTACATAGATTGCGATACTAATGCTGTGATAACTTTGTACATTGAGCTCTAACATATTACAAAACTACCGCAAAAAGTCACTCTGACTTTACTCTAGTAAGTTATGAGATTTATTTGTGTAACCAGATTACAAAAAGGCCCTTTTCAGAAACAACTGAGCTAGACAGATTTAGAGTATAAAAGGCGCAAAAATGGAACCTTACCCAATCTGAGTTGAGTGATCTGGTGACTCTTATTGTGAGCAAGGTCGCAGGTGTCACAAACATTTTTTGTAATGCACGAATTTAGTTATTAATATTTAAATTGTGAATGATGAAAATGTATTTAAGAGGCATTTTTGTGCTTAATTTATTAGTGTCTAATTTACTTAGAAATCTAAACTGATTTATCCGAAACCGAAATATTATGTACTCTTCCACTGAAACAATTTACTTGAGGCAATCATCAGCTGAATATTATGTGTCAAGGCAATACCAATTTTAATCAAACCCATCCTTGACTTATATTACCAATGTGATTAAGTGCTTCCTTGTAATTTGTTGTAATACCCGTAATTTTCTTCAAATTCACTACAGCTAAGAGATCATTGCTATTTTTTTAACTTGATAAGTACCTTTTGCACTTCCCATTTTTTTTTCTCGATCTTTTCTGGGTGGACTGAAAAACCCCGACGCAAGGATGTATAGAGGGTTTGTTCGTAATGTGTTTGCAGAGATTTATGCGTAGTATGTTCTTTTTTAATTTTGTGTTTCCGGGTTATGTATTTGTATTCGGAGTCGAATGTATTGAAAGGGCAGTGATTAATTTGAGTCAGCTATTTTGTTTGTGTTGGCTATTATGGGGTCTTCTTGATGACTGTATTTTTCAAAAACTAACAATAAAAGCACCAAATACAAAATCCACAGTAGCAATACTTAAATAATTTAACAGAACAGAAACTAAATATTAAAATTCTATTATTATTTTAAAATATGAAATATATTTTTCACAGAAAACTTGTAAACTCTCTGATTTTATTAGTATCAGCCGTCAAGCACGCACCTACAAATGTCTCTAGCGGCCATTGCTTTTGACAGGCAATTAACATCGCATCTATTGAGATCGCAGATCTCTGGCGATAAACCGAAAGTTGTGAATGAAGATGTGGAAAATTATTTTATAAACGTACGATGCTAATGTTTTAAGAATTACATGAATGGACTTTGGAGTGATAGTAAACTGACTGGTGATAAAATGTTTGTGATCTTTGGCAATGTTTTTCGTCTGTCTAAATAATACATGATTATTCACGTCAAATGTTTTGAGGGCCCTGATTTTCTACACATCTATCAATATATCTAAAACTCTCCCGAAAGTGAGTGACTAAGTTACTGTGCGACTGGTAGACAATGCACAGCCGAAACTGAAAGCTGAAATTTGGCATGTAGCCCCAACACTTCCAAAGGAACCTAAGGAAATAGGAGAGCACCAAGATAGGATTTCTTGAAATTGTTACGGGAACGGAAAAAAACGGGATATAAGTGTACGAAGTCGCGGGCAAAAGCTAGTATAGTATAAACCTACACAAGTCATTACAATTCCACGAGCGACCAACCTGCATTATTATCATTATTTACCCTCAACAAAAGAAAATAACTACAAACGAGGCTGCGCATTCACGAAATTAAAGACAGGTCGCAAGCTCATTGCCTAGGACCATCACAAGAGACTTTTCAGTTGACTCTTCCAATTTGCCCGAGACGACAACACTCCCGCAACGATCGTAAAAATTCAAATGCCTTCCAGTGAAATTTTCAACTTTGTACGCTACAACACAATTGTTTGGCTGTGACAACCAATTATCATCTTGACATCGTACGCCTATTGTGTGACCTGAATGGAGCCCACTAATCTGATGTAACCGTAACTTTCACAAAGCATTGCCTGTTGACAGAACTTGGATATTTCACTGGATTTTTTCACGTGACACGGACGCAAACTAACAATTTTACGCTTCGTCTGTTCTCGGGATTAAAAGCGCGTGGTAACAGGACGTAGATGTTTTTTGTTATTTGTAACCTTAACGCTTTTTAGCTCAGTGTTTTAGTATTTGATAATAGTACGTCAGTAAAGCTTCCCACTGTGACCTAGTTTCCGGAACGTTGTAGGCTGATAATGTATCATATGCAAGTAAAAACGGAAGAAATAGATAAAAAGGTGACCGTTTAGGACAATACACTGTTGATTGATTAATTTCGTTGAAAATAAAAAACACATGGAAAAAGTACAAGTTTTTTACCATTGATAGGCACGCGTTTGAACACTATCTCATCTGATGGTAAGCAATGATGTAATCGAAGATGAAGCACGCTGGCCTAGAAGTACACTATTCACTGTTGACTTAAAGACTCCCAGGTTGCAGCTATCAGGAAACATAGACTCTGGCAGGGAATTCTACTCCTTAGTTGTACGTACAATGAATGTATTCTCACCATTTCCACCATGTACCGGTGGCGCATTGCCGTACGTCTTGTGGTCCGATGATGAACGGGCTTCGCAGAATTAAACTATGCAATTCCATCGCACACTCCTCAAAATTAAACCGATAGAAAACCGACAGGCTAGCAACTGGGCGTCGATGCTCAAGACTCTGGTGCTTCGACTTGACGAGCCTATCATTGCCGATGATCCTCTTGGCTCATTTCTCAATTGACTAAGGGTATCAAGCTGGTATCTGACAGATCCGTCTCAAAGATGAGAGCAGTACTCCACAATCAAACTTGCGCTTGATAAAGTTTGAGCAGCTGTTCCGGCGTGAAGTACCGTCTCACCTTTGCTAGGATCCCCAACTTTTTGGCAGACACTTGAGCCTTTGCCCCTATTAATTACCTACAAATAATTTTCTCAAGTTACTTATTTGCTTTATTTCCAACTCCGTACTATTACAATATTATTGAACTTTAATATGACCTGCAGTTTCATATTTTAAAACTTTCGGGAAATGTAATAAGAGAATACGTAGGTAAGCACGGAATTTCACACTAGACGACAGTTACAGACAGGAAACAATAAAAAGAGCGACGCATCCGACAGTAAAATTTAAATAAAACACTATTCCTCGCTATAGTTCCATTCCGTAATACAGAGTTAATATTAGGTTTTTATATTCAACACATAACAGTAAATGTGACAGTATATGTATTGATAAAATGGAGGTAATTCGTTTATGTGAGAGTCTATTTAAAGTTCATTAGCTGTTTCATTTCGCATGAAACTTAGAAATAGGTGTGTTATTAAAGCAAGTTTAAAAGTTAAAGATACAAATGTAAAAGCTAAAAAAAGCGCTTCCACGCGAAAAGGGCAACATGAAAACGGGAAAAGAAAAAGTCTGACGATTTTCTTTTTAACAAAAATGCCCAAAATGGACCTAAGGCATATAATGCGGCTAATTTTCATACTCCGTAATATCACAAAAACAGGTTGTGATTCTCTGAATCGCGAGAAGACACGTCTCAATTTGGCAAATTACAGTCCCTTGGCAAAGCAGAATTCGGGATATTCTTTTAAAGATACGTAAGTGGGAAAGATTTGCTCGGGGTTGACAAATTCCGAGTTATTTGTATCACAACCTTACACGTTTAGAGGAGCTTATTTCAAATTCACGTTTTATGTAAGTCATCATGTTCAAAATAACCACTGTCACGTTTTGTAAATAGGAATTGTAATCACGCTTGTGGAAGTTAAGATTATTTCGTGTGTGGGTTTATTTAAAGGAGACTGTTATAAAACGGTTATGTAAATAGGTATCAGTGGGAAAGGTTAAATATTATTTTGAACTTTTTTTTATGTGCGTTCAAGATCTAATTGCTTACCTATGGCATTGGCCCTCCACAAAGTGGACCGGGCGAAAAGGTAGTCGATGTGGCGGCACTTGGGGGAGGCCTATGTTTAGCAATGGATGTCTTTCGTCTAAAATTATGATATTGATGAGTTGCCTACCACATAAATTGGCTCTATTTTTGGTATGGGTGAAACCGGCGCTACTTTAAATAATTTAAACAGACGCGTAAACGCTAAAGAGATTTTCCTTGTCCTGTTACGCGCTTTAATTGACATTGACGATGTCACGGTTTTTCAGGCAATACCGAATTTGAAGGTTTTTCGGATTCGAGATAAAAACGACTGTGAAAAAACTAGTTAAAATCGTTTTTGGATCGAATTTTCATCAATACGACGTTGGGCACAAAACGAATACAACTGTGTAGAGATGACTGATATTGAGAGCTGTTTAAATGTTTCTGGGCTTCCGTTTTCAAAAGGTCATACATACCTACATACTTTTCATTTATGGACAAAATAACGAAGAAGGTTCATCGTAACGAACGAATTTTCAAGTTATATGTTACTTACTTTTGCCCACGGCTTCGCTCGCGTTTATAAAGACTTTCGTAATAAATAATAAATGTAACTCATAACCGTCTCCAGGCTTTATTTATCTCTGGACCAATATTCATCAAAGTCGGTTCAGCGATTTAGGGTTGAATGCGTAACAAACCCACATTCGCATTTGTGATATTAGGAAGGAACGTGCTTTCCGAGGCACGGAAGCCTTTTTTTTTAAGGATGGGAAATCATCAAATGACTTCTTCCGCTCTGGGTGGAGCGGAAGGGCGTGTCACACTCTTACTGACTAAAACCCATCCGTGTTCCTTCTAAAGCCCTTTGCGTTCCAGGGCCGCGGTGACTCTTTCGAACAAATTCCGCAACCCTGGCAGGACGGAGGAGCCTTGGTATGTTAAAATAGTCACCCATTCGAAGACTAACCTCGCTAAGCGCTATTTAACCTTGAACGTCGACCAGTATTGATCCACCGTAGTATGTTTCAAGTCCAAACTAATACCAGACTAAGGTTTTAAGCTGGGTTGATCTAAAATATTGATAAAGCCGATACATTATGTATCTGTCACGAAGTAATCGGAACAAGCATCGATATATATGTACTACGTACTAGATGTGACGTTCCTAATACTCATTATGTTCGACTGAAATGCACATATTAGCATACAACTAACTTTAGAGTGGCTTTAACATTTATGCGGTGTACGGAGCGGCGCTAATCATTCAATAATATTCGGATCAAAACGAAATCCTGGACATAAATAATTATATTTGTTGTTCAAGTGAATGAATAAATAAATATGTATCGTGGTATGGCGTACATAATAAAGACTATTTCTATTCTATTCTGTGTAATAATATTGTAATACCGCAATAGCAAATACTTCTTCATTTATTGCAACGCCATTGACAATCATAGACTAAAACATTCAGATGTTCCATTATAAAACCGGTTGAAGGTAAAAATGAGTGACTAAACACAGACTTTTACGTGGAGATTTTACTAACTTTTTTTTAATTTTGTTTTATTGTGCTATTTATCAATTTTTATTTTATGTTCTTTCTTTTTAGTGATTACTAGCTGTCCCCGCGGTCTCATCCGCGTAAGTTTCGATTCCGTGGAGATATCGGGATTAAAAGTAACCTATCAAGTTAATTTTTATTTCCATAAAATCATGAATGTATATACATAACTATCTTAAAACTATTTACTTAAACACAATCGGTTTATTAGTTTTTGTGTAACAAACATATTATGTCCATGCTAAGACAAACTTTCACAATTTGAGTAGTAGTTTGAGTAGTATTTGAGGAGACACAGCCATACAATCTTTCACAGCTAACATTTAATTTACTCATCATACATATTGGATGGAGGAAACAAAAATGAAAAATAAAACTAAATAAAATATAACCTTTCCGCAGTCAAGTACCTATAACAGAAAAAAAATAACACTGAAACGTTAACCCATAAAGAATCATCGCAAGGCTTCTTTCTAAACTAAATTTGATGTGCTGTTCGTTTGAACAAAAACAAATTGATTTTCCGGAGATTCCACGACAGACAGGCAGATGTATAGTTGCCCATGGGAGAAGCACTTTTTTCTTAAGTCGATGCCGTCCAGTGAACATTTTTGACCCTGGGACTTATTTAATTGTTAGTGCAAATTATACTTTGACAAAAGACCAGTAGGCTTTGTAAGTGCGTCTTCCAAAAGTTCAAGAATTCCCAAAAAAACATGGATGGTAACAGTACTTTATGCCATCATCCTTATACATATAAACAATGAAGAGTTCGAGTTAGGTATGTGAAGATAAGTCAGCGTACCAAAGTTTGACCAATATTCCGAAACAAATGTCCGAAAAACGATAGATTTCAAAAAGAAGCAAGATAAAAGCTTAACCCATTCATAAAACCTGTAAGTATTTTATTTACTACCAAACATTGAAAAATTCTTCGATTCGTCATCCGACAAATTGAACGAATCTTCTTCTGCCAATTGGATTTGGTAAAGAGTCACTTAAAACCTTGAAAAAATAACCTGTCTACATATAACCTATTTTTCATTTCCGAAAAGCAATATCCTGTACACACGGATGTTTGGCTTAGCTTTTCCAATTTCCTTTGAAATAGGCGTTGGAAGTTTCAAATTTTTCGCGGCACACTGCTTAGGTAAGTCCTATATCCGAAAATTGGACGCTACGTTGAATCGGATCGAGGGATTCAAAAATAAATCTGCTGTGAAAAATCTGTTAAATATCGTTTGTCCAAGTCAAAAGTTTTGTCGGATGTTGGAAAAGGTCAAACGCGTTTTTATTAAAGTGTACGTTAACTTTTGCTTTGCTATTGTAAAGCGGTACAAAAAACGAACGAGTCTTACAGGTGTCGAATAGGATCTGTAACATCTGACGTCTCACCTTAATAAATAGCAAAATTAACATTACAACACTGCGCACGCTCATTGGTCAAATCGAATAGGGCGCGCTCATTGATCAAATCAAATAGCGCGCGCTCATTGGTCAAATCAAATAGCGCGCGTTTCCTCGGCTTCCTGTTACACACTTCCGTCACATTTCACGAAATCACTCCCACAGATAGAAGAAAGCGAGAGAAAAGATGTTACACATCAAAACAAAACATATTGCAGTGAATGTAATCGTAATCGTAATGTAATCGCCGTATGCAATAAAAATATTAAATGCCAAATTTCATCCATTATGTTCGTGACAGCCAAATCCCTGTTTAATAATATTAAACAGGGATTTGGCTGTCAAAGATTGCTATAATCAATTTCAGACGTGGCAAGTAAAATAATAAAAACTTAAACGCCGACTGCGAATCCAGAAGGTTGTAAATAAAAATACTAAAAGGAGTATAGTACCTTTTATAACTGTCTTACAAACGGTGCAATATATTAGAATGGAAAGAAATAGCCCGCCGTGGCTTCCCGTAATGCTCAATAAAATCTAACGATTCCCTGATAATATAGATTCAGTAAGTTTAATATAAGCTGATAGCTACCCACTGAGAAGTATGAATACTGTTTTATGAAGCTGTAATGGACGATAAAGCGCCTTTTTATGGACACTGATATTGTTTGAGCTTATTGGAGTTATTTATGAATACACCAGGTCGATATTAACCTTTTTACAGATTTAATACTGCTCACAAAATTCTATGAAAGGCACAACACACTAATGTTAATGTAGTTTTCATCGAAATCCATAAGGCAGTTTTGGGAGATAGAATAACAAACAACTATCCTTTCATCTATCAATCGTCACAAACTTTCATATCTATATATGTCACTGGAAAATAGAAAACTCCGTAAGATTATGAAATAACTTGAGAGATTGTAAACTGTCGATAAATTGTCAACTGAACATTTGGAATACTATTTTATGCATCAAAATTTGATTGTTTATAATCTAGCGAAGATAAAAGTCGGGTTAGTTATACCATTTCTAACTCAAAAAAGGCTGTACAGATTTTGAAGATCTTTGGTTTGTTGAATTTGTCTTTGCCCCAAATAGCAGAATAACTATTAAAACATTGGAAAAATTTAAGAAAAAAAGAATATGTTGGTACAAAAATCATTTTCGAAAACAACGCCACTTTTGCCTGCAACCTGCATGACAAAAACAAAACACGGCAAAAAATAATCTGGGGCGGTACAAAGTTTGTCGGGACCACTAGTTTATAATATATGTAAGATTTGTCGGAATGGCGCATGTAAACTGGCTTACTCGACAGCAAGTGGTCACTGACCCTAGAACTCGCAAAATCGCAATTTGTGAGGAATGCCTTACCCCTGCCTTCCTTGCCTGCCTTGATTTACCTTTACTTTGATCAAAGTTACGAAGTGATCCGAAGCAGCTTATGACAAATTAGTTTCTAAATCGCTAGTCAAAGCAAACGTCTGCAAATACGCGTAGAAAACATAAACGGAATTAACATCCTACGCAGTAGGCATATCTATTGAAAGTTTATCCATTAAAATCCCATTAACCAAGTTTACCTAATTTAATCAAGGGGTTAAGAACCATTAAATCAGTATAAATATTCGGTAGTGGATAATTATCAACTCAGCAAAAATATTTTATTTTTCAAGCTCACTATTAAGTGACGCAGTTGCTGACCCAAGTTTAAATATGAAAATTAGCTCTACAATACTAGATTAGTAACACAAAAATAAGTTGCGAGCAATCTGAACTCAAATTCAAAATTATTAAGTTGTCGGGTTGAGACTCGTCATTATTCAAAAGAAAACTAAAGCAAACCTCTTCCCTCAAAACCAGAACTAGGCGAACAGTGCCCCGGTCAAAGTTGGAAAAATCAAAACTTACTTTAATAAGAAAAAAAAGGGAGATAATAAAATATTTAAAGATAGTATAAACACGGAGGTATATACGTCTTTTGTTCGACTGTACAGTATTGAGACGAGAATGAGCAAGTCGGACAGTAAATGCAACGTCACAGAACGTTGTAAATCGGCACTTAGACTGCATTATCAAGGATTATGTGGGAGACACAGTAGGTAATTGATGAATCTTAAGACATGTTCAGACGAAACGTATCGTGTCGACACTGGATCGAGGGATGTCGTTACAGGACAGGTTGCTTGCTTTTAGTAGGAATATACAATATAGCAGAATACTCTCTTGTTGTGTATCATAGTGTATTGGTAACTTGAAAATTATATCAGATGTTCATCGTGGCGCGAGACGTTGGGCAGTGCGCACGCGTTTGTGCCTTTCGTATCGAGTGACATATTTTTTTTTTTTTTACGAATACCCACGTTCCTAATTTTGTTAAAATGGACGAGGATCCTAATGGTGACGATTTAAGCGATTCAGAGATTTTACAGAAGTGTGAACAACAATTAAATGAGATGAGAAATACGGAGGTAAATCGGGCGATTGGAAATGGGATAAATGAAGGTGAAATAAGATTAGCAGAGAAAAGAAAAGAACGAGAAGATGACCATAGTGATGATGATTTTATTACTGTAATTAGGAGAAAACCCAAACGTTTAATAAGAAGTGATTCGGTGGACGTAAATAATGAAAAAGAGAAAGATAAGGGAGGTACTAATACATCGATAATAATAGTGAATCACGAAGTATGTGTTACCTCAGTGGAGAACTTACCTAAACCAATAGCTATGGCCAAATTATTGCGCTCAGAAAATATTACGGATATTCTTAAGTTAAAATATAAAAGCGTATACAAAGTTCTTATTCAATTCCTGAGAAAAGACGATGCTATTAAATTGATTGAATGTAAAAAGTTCAAGGACATGGGCTTACGATGTCAATTAGTGCAAGATATGTCAACATCGTATGGAATAGTGAAAGGCATTGACCTTGAGATAAGTGAGGAAGAGCTTATTCATATTTTAGATGCGAATGTCGAAGTGTTAACTGTAAAAAGATTGAAACGTTTGCAGTCGGAAGGAAACTGGATTGATTGTGAATCAGTAAGAGTGAGCTTCAAAGGTAATGTGCTACCACAATATATTTATGTGTATGGCTGCCGATTTAAAGTTGAACCGTACGTGTTTCCAGTAACGCAGTGTTCGGGTTGTTGGCAATTTGGCCATATAATTAAATATTGCCCAACTAAAAAGGTTTTGTGCCCGAAATGTGGAGGTAATCACGAAAACTGTACCATAAAGGACTTCAAATGTTTAAATTGCAAGGGAAATCACTTTGTTTTGGACAAAACTTGTCCCGTTTTTCTAAAAGAGAAAACTATTCGGATTATTATGAGTGAAAAACAAGTGACGTACCGAAGAGCGCTACAACTGTTTATGGAGAGGAAGGAAGAATTAAATACATACGATATCTCACAGCGAATTGATAACATCCTACCTACGGCCATAGTCAACACTGGTAAAGAAACTTACAGAGATGTATTGACCAGAGCCGTGGTGCATCATCAACCGATATCGGATATGGAAGAGGATGAAGATGAAGAAGAGGAGGAAGAAGAATATCAGGCAAAGTTGGGAACAAAAGAAAATACTAAATATCGAAAACAAAAGACTACAAAGAAATTAAATCAGAAAGATCAAAATAAAACTGATGTTTCGGAAGAGCAGAAAAAGAATGAAGATAGAGGTAGTGCACAGAAAGGAAAAGAAGGATCTAAGCAAAGTTTGCAATGGTTAAATAATTTTGAATGGATGAAGATATGGATAAAAATAAAAGGTTTATAAAAATCTGAACTTAAATTAGAAGAAAAATTACTGTCTACGTTGAAAATTATTTGGGAGGAACTTAAGAAATTCCTGGTTAGTATTATATTTGGAGAGAATGTCTTAGAATATTTAAACCGCCTCAGTAATGGATAGTACACAAGAAGTTATAAAGTTAAACTTATTCCAATGGAATTCACAGAGTCTACGTCCTAAATTAGTATCTTTTTCAAATCTGCTAATACAGGAAAACATACATATGGCAATCATTAGTGAAACTTGGTTTGATTGTGAGGTTAACGTTAATATCAGTGGGTACAATATATATAGGAATGATAGACACGATTGTTACGGTGGTGTTGCCATTCTAGTGCACAGGTCGATTCAGTCTCACCCAGTGTCATTTAATATTAATAATGTGGGTATTGAACTAATTTGTGTTAAGTTATTAAACTGTAAAGATTTAGAATTTATTGTATCACTGTATTGTCCATCATCTGTTCAAACTCAACCTTCTGATTGGGATGATATTTTTGGTCACTTTTCTAGTAAAACTATAATAGCTGGGGACTTCAACGGCCATCACACTAATTGGTCGGTTAAATCGGACGTGAGAGGAACTCAGATAGTAGACTCATGTTTGGAAAATGACTTTACTTCACTCAACAACGGCACCGCTACTCGAGTTAAGTTGGTAAATGGTAATTTGCAACAAACGTCCCCGGATATATCATTTGTCTCCTGTGACGTTGCAATAAAATTTGATTGGCAGGTGTTTAATGAGAATCTGGGTAGTGATCACCTGATTATTAAAATCACAGCTAACTTATCTTGTAATGTAAATATTGTTAACAAACGTAATTTTAAAAATGCAAATTGGAGTGAATATCGTCAAACGATTTCTGAAAATATTAAAACATTTCATGAAGGATCCTTTAATTGTAACGTGCAACAAATGTATGATGCTTTTATAAACTATGTTGAATATGCAGCTAATAAACATATACCCTTCTTTAAATTTAGTTTAAAGCCAAACGAAAAATTTAAACAAAAAAATTACTGGTCCCCTAAATTGTCAGAAATAGTTGCAAAGCGAAGGTTGGCCTTGTCAAATTTCCGTAAAAACCCCACCCCAGATAATTTAAATAAACTAGAATCCAAGACCATAGAATCACAAACATTAATTAAGAAAGCTAGGTATAATGGTTGGCAAAAATTTTGTGATTCTATAGACGAAGCTACGTCGACGAGGGAAATGTGGCGCCGTATGAAATGGATGAAAGGTTTTAAACAACAAAATTGGTGCCCGCCCATTGACAAACAAGTTGATCTTTTACGTTCTCTGACTCCAGACTATGCTACTAATTTGACTCCAAGCTTTAAGTCTCGAAATAAAATTTTAGAATCCGAATTTACACGTCAAGAACTTGAAAATTGCCTTAAAAAAAAGGATTCGGCTCCGGGGCAAGATGCTATTTCTTATTCAATGTTATATAATTTACCGGACTCGGGAAAGTTTCTTTTACTGAAGATATACAATTATATATTTAAATTTGGTATTGTGCCTCACCAATGGCGAAATATTCAAATTATTCCCATACCCAAAGTTGCAAATAATGTTAATAATGAAATCAAACTAAGACCTATTTCGCTGATGTCGTGTGTGTGTAAAATCTTTCATCTTATGATTTGTAAACGGTTAGAATGGTTTGCCGAAAAAAACAAGCTTTTGTCTCCATACACAGTAGGATTTCGAAAGGAACAATCATGTTTGGACGCACTTTCCCGACTAGTCTCTTACACTCAAGTTGGATTTACGAGAAATATCCCTACAGTTGCATGCTTTATGGATATTGAAAACGCGTATAACAATGTTTCAATAGATTCTGTTGTAAAAGTACTGGATGAAATTCAAGTTGGGTCTCGAATTTGCACTTATCTATGGTCGTTTATGAATGAGAGGCAATTAAAAATTAAATCGTTTAATAGTGAAGCTTTTGAAACAACACGGACTAACAGAGGATTGGCGCAAGGCGATCCGTTATCGCCTTTATTATTTAATTTAGTTACGCATCAAATCTGTCGTCAAATTAAAACCGTTATGGTATCGCAATACGCAGATGATTTTGTCATTTATTTTAGTGATAAGCAAATAAATAAATGTGAGCGATATTTACAGGATGCCTTAAACTGTATAACCACACTACTGGGTGAGATTGGATTGACTTTGTCACCAACCAAATCCAATTATTGTATATTTAGTAGGGGCCGTAGGCGAATATTACCATCATTAAAAGTGTATGGTCAGCCTTTAAAAGTGGTGGAATGTGTAAAATACTTGGGACTTTGGTTGGATAGAAGTTTACACTGGCGGAAACATATCAATGAAATTGTTAGTAAATGTGGAAAATACCTTAATTTATTAAAAGTACTAGCAGGTTCTTCTTGGGGAGTACACACTAAGCATATTCGTAGAACATACATATCACTAGTAAGAAGTCGACTTGACTATGCCTGTTACCTGTATGATTCTAGTGCAAAAACACATACAAGTAAACTAGATAAATTACAGAACCAAGCACTCAGAATAGTAGGAGGTTTCATAAGAAGCTCACCAATCCATGTGATGGAGAGTGAATTGCACATACCACCATTATTTTTGAGGCGACAATATCTATCATATAAGATCATTTCAAAATCATTGTCGTGGTCTAATAATATAACTATAGACACCATCTCAGAATTAGACTCCCTAACTAGTAATAGTTATTGGGCAAATAAAAGAAAACCCCTACTGGCTACTTCCTTTAAAGAATTAGGAAAACTGCAAATTAATAACTCGGATAGTCTTAAAATGTTCTCTCTGGATATTTGGGTATCAGCTTTACAATTAAAAGAGACTATCAGAAGTGATTTAGAATGTGTAACACTTCCAAAAACATGTTATAATCACAATGCCTTAGTTCATGAAGTGGTATCGGAATTGGCTTCCAAATATAGTGATTGGGGTAAAATCTACACAGATGGGTCAAAGACTAAAGATGGGTGTGGAGCTGCTTTTTTCTTTCAAAGTACTGGTTATAAAGCTACGAGTATGTATAAAACTAATGCAAATATATGTATAATGTCTGTGGAACTCATTGCAATATATCAAGCGTTGTCTTATTTACATAATCAAAATCTAAATAAAGTAGTTATATTTACAGATAGCAAAAGCGCTTTACAACATCTGGCTCGATGCGCCTCTGGTTGCAGAGGGGCATCGATAGCCTATGACATTCTAAAACTAATTCATTACTATAACAAAGATGACATTAGGATTATCTTGCAATGGGTTCCAGCGCACATAGGCTTACGGGGCAACGAGGAGGCTGACCGACTGTCGAAACTGGCTGTTGAGACTGGCAATGTTACCTCGTATATGTCCGATTACTGGGAATATTTCTCCAGGTTTAAAAATGTATGTTTTGAGAAATGGAAGAAACACTTCAATGAAATATCCAAACAAAAAGGCATTTGGTATAAAGTCATTCAAAATGAACCACCTCGTGAGCCATGGTTTGATGATCAATCTTTAACTAGGAGTTATGTAAAATTAGCGCTAAGGCTTCGTTCTGGTCACTTTCCATCAGCAAAATTTGCTTTCTTAATGCGAAAGTCTGGATCGCCTAATTGCGAGAGATGTAACAAAATTGAAGATGTGCAACATTTGTTGATGGAATGTGCTAAGAATAAAGATGAAAGGGAATCTTTGGCTAGGGAATTCAAATTAAACATGTGGGATGTTGGTCTTATCCAAAATATATTGGCATACCCTAAATCAGAAAGGACTAAACGCATAATTTGTGGATTAATTTCGGGCAATAATTCTCTTTCCTAGTTATAGTTTATACATAGATTTATAATAATAAGATAGTATTATTTGTATAGTGTGTAAATAGATTATAAGGTACAATGGGGTTGACGTATCCGTGTGGATAAAAACCCCTAATAAATAAAGAATTAAAAAAAAAAAAAAAAAATATCAGATGTTATAATAGGCTAACAGAAAAGCGATATTTCAGAGAAATTAACTTTAGAATAGTAGTAGTGCGTCATGCACGGTTGAATGATGATGATGAAATGAAGATTTAATTAAACATAAGGAAAAACGACATTGATAAAATGATTACAACGAAAATAAAAATTTATTCTCTCGCATTGAGAAAACACAAAAACATGCATTCGAAAACACAAAATCTAAAAGTTAAAGTCAAAATTCCGCTTGTCGTGATTGTAAAACCACAGATTTCAACAACCACAAGACAATTAAATTTATTTCTTGCTAGAAAGTACAATTGAGATTGAGTGAACGTGTATCCATACTCGAAATCACTTTGCTCCATCGAATCACATTCTTGCCAAAATCTGCAAACAAATTTTCAACTGGTTGACTAGCACAAGTAAAAGTCCAATATCCCGTGGAAAGTCATATGAACACGATGCTCGTGGCATTTGGGCAGGATTTCCTTTGAGTACGCTCGAGTTACCCGCATGTTGGGAGCTTCTGTTCCGTGACTTGCTCAAAGTGATTACTGCCATTGTTGTCAATTACATCGGTTAGTTGACACGTCTGCTACAGACATTGAGTTTTCGTACTGGAGTTGATTTTTAAAGGCTTTTTATGACAGGTGAAAAAGTAAACTCCTTCAGTTGTTAAAATAGGCTTATGGAAGATTTGATGGGACGAGCTGGAATCCTACTCAAAAAAGTGCCACAAACTCGCACAAATAAGAAAAGTGTAAAACAGGAATGGGCTCTTACCTTATCAGCAGTAATATAATAATTACAGGAGTAGAAAGAAAGAAAAACAGTTTATTCCTCCCAAACATCCTTGTCATTCCTCCCAACATTTCTTATAATAACTGCTGGCATACTTGGCTAACTTAAATATCTAAATAGGTACCAAATAGTAAGTATATATTTCAAATAACCAAGGAAAAAAATACAAGCTGCCTCAACTCGTTTTGGTGGAAAATTGCTTGCGTAATTAGCGATAATACGCTATCAATAAGAATTTTCATTACCCTGTGTGTTTCATTGATTCGTCGAGAGAGTCGGTCAAATGTTTCAAATTGCAATTTCTTTTTACCAGCCTTAACAGAGCAACAATTTTAAGTATTCAATATATTCTCGATGCTATATGCTCGTGTTTTACTTTTTGTAAAATAAATGTAGAAAAAATAACTTTTGTTTCGATTAAAGCAAGAATAGAACTTTTTTTTTTCTTTTCCTAGAATAAACTGGTATACTTATTATCACCAACAACAACAACAACAAAAAGTTGTTAAATTTTACTGTTTTTTAAATTAATGAATTAGTAAAAAAAGTTGATGTTAGACGCATCTAACTTCAAAACATATTCGTTTGAATTACAGCGTCATCAGGTCTTTTTAAATGACAAACTGTTGGTTAAAACCTTTTCGTAACTTTTATTTGATGCCTAAAATGTGCCTTTTGAAAGTACCAGTGAACAGAGAGCTTCATCTTCCCTGACCGTATAAAAATGATGAGCTCATGAAGACCAACCCCGATTTTAACCTTTTATCTTTAAAAAATGCCTTTTTCCGATTTTTTCCTTCAATTGTAGCCTAATTGTATCTATCTTCAAACCAAATTTGAAGTTTCTAACATGACTGGAAGTGCCCCATAATTATGATGAGTCAGTATAAAATGTTCACTTTTAGGTCCCCTGCGTGCGTTAGGCCGGAACTTGGCCTGACAACCTACCGTGCGCCTAGATATTATTCAGGAAATAGTGATATTTGACAAATACATGTGGTAAGCATACCTATATTGTTTGGGTATATAGTTTTACACAATGCTATTCATCACATTAGGTAGATTAAGCAGAATTAATTCTGCTGAATCTACCTTATGTGATGAGCACTATGCAATTCATAATGAATGACCGTAAATTTCAGAATTCCGTTCAGTCGGACCATGCTCCCAGGAATCTCGATTGTCTCCGTTCATGTGTTTAGATTAATTAATTTAACACTTTTATTGATGTATCAAGTTCTTTATGTATTTATGCACATTTTGTTTTTATTCTATCACTAGCTTCTAATAGCGGTTTTGCCCGCTTACTTACTTAAGGGAACTTACTTATAAAATAAAAAGTATCTTATGTCCTATTCCAGGTTATGTATTATTCATGCGCAAAATTTCATCGAAATCCGTTCAGCCGTTAAAACATGAAGAGGTAAAATGAAGGATCAAACAGACATACACCTTTTCCAGTTAAAAAGAGTGTATGGTTACTGTCCTGTTAACTTTGAACTGTGACATGTAAGTACTAACTTAGCAATATAGGTAAAAACACCACAGGGTTACAGCATGGCGACTTATAGTAATATCGATATAAATATAAGCAACCACGTAAACTGGAATCCATTCATGAAAGCCAGCAATAAAAAATGTATCACACGTATTTGCGTATGAAAATGAAATCACACAGATGGATATCATGACTGAAATAACACCGTGAACGAAGGCTCATCAAAAACTGTTTGAATAATAATACACGTGTGTCAAAGCTGAGTCATCAGGCGTAAAATATAATTCAAATATATGCAGTGGCAACGTGGATATTATACGCTTTTGAATATTTAAACAAGTGCAGGAAAAGATCTCACTTCTAAAATTAAATGTCCGAATAATTTTACAGTCAAATAAAACGAAAGGACTTGTAATTATCACTTGATAAAGTTTTCAAAAGATTTGGAAAGTTTCGTGTAAAATTCACGTCTTTGCTTTGAAATTATTGCTATTAGTTTAATGGCTAACGGTCTTTAAAATTGAAATAACTTAATTAATGTACAAGTTATTTATAGACGGCTGTTTAATTCTAATTAATAGGCTTTTCTTTTTTATTAACGAATAATAAATAAGACCGTACTTAAAAGAACGTCCTAAGCCAATGTTACTGATTACGTCCTTCTGATATAGTATTCAACTACGAAGGATCCCCTATATAAAAATAAGTATCTTGGCGCAAAAATCTTTTTCGTTGCCTTGACCGAAATGGCTGACAGAGTTGCCCACACTTCTTCATACAAAACCTTACTTAAAGATCTTAGTTTACAATTTATTATGCACTAGTGGCCCGCCCCGGCTTCGCCTCGATTTATATTTTCTTTCAAAATGATCTTTCATAACAACCTTCTGACAATAACAAACAAAACAAAAAAAAATAGCGATATTGGTCCAGCCGTTCACGCATGATGCCGTGACCCAGGGAAATAGGGATTCATTTTATAATATATATTTTTATATATAGTACATAGATAACCATGTAGTTAGTTTCATCACATACTCATCGGACTTTTTAACGATTTAATTGATTTCCGTTTGAATTTTCACAAAATTAAACCACAAAATTTCATCATTTTAAACGTTGTGTGTATTTTCTAGAGGTACATAGTATTTTCTTAACTCTAGCAGTGCAAGCCCTTACTTCATGCGAGTGTATTCTGTCCCATTTAAATGAATTACTGGAGCGGAATAAAACCCAAAAATAGGGCCTGTTAACTTTGCCCCATTAGTGGGGCGGCTAGTGAGATAAAGTTGAATAATCCTTGGAATACAGCACACACAGCCACTGGTCTCCTCAAGCATCGTAGCATTTCATCGCGTCGCGTCTCGATATGAGCTGATTCTTAGGAAGAATGTTTTCAGGAAGAGCTTTCGTAATTATATTAAATCTTTACAAGTTTTCGCCTTCAAGGTTGTTCATAATTAAGTATCCACGGTGTGACAGTTCCTTGAAAGCAACATAGGAGAAATAAAGTTCGTTTTAAGATATACATAATACATATACTTCAACATTGGTATTTCAGCTTTAATAAAAAAATAATTAAATAAATTTGAAAAAGTTCTAATGCCTAATTTACCCCTTTGTTTGCACAAACTTTCTAATAAGAACAACTGCTCTTAATATATTTTCCTGTCTGACATTCAATTTGTTGACAGGCGTGATGTTCATTGGAATTAAAAGTTGAGCCGTGAAGATTGAACTTTATTAATTACATTAGGAAGTAGAGCACTTAGTTTTGAAGTGGGACCTAGTACTAGACTCGGATAACTTAAGAAGAGAGGAAATAAATGTCACCACAAACAAGTTTAATTTAAACGATAGACATAAATGAAGGGAACTATACTCTAACATGGAGTCAATTGAATATATTGTTATGGGAATAGACCAAATACTTTTTTTTTCTTTTATTGAGAGGTTAGTCTTTGACCAATTTATTAGTTTAGTTTTTAATGTTCCACAAAGTGGCCCTATTTTCCATCTCTTCCTTATTCACTGCCAGAGCACTCCTTTGACACATTAAATGTAAATTTAATTTTAAGTTTAAAATATGTAAGGAGATAACCTGTTAAACTATACAATAAAGATTTATTTATTATTATTATTATTACTTACTTAACCAGCCTATCGCATTCACAATACTAGATCATAGCTCTTTTCGTGTGATGCCTCGTTGACTTTTGTCAAAATACTAAACTGAGCCAAAAAGCGTTTAGGTACAAAGACCAGAAAAAAAACGCCCGCGTCTTGTTAATTCCGAAAACAACCGACACATAAAATTGTTAGTTAGTGTCACATATGAAAAAATCCAGTGAATTATACTACAACGGTTCAGTCAACAGGCAATGCTTTATGAAAGTTACGTTTACATCAGATTAGTGGGTTCCATACAGGTTACGCAATAGGCGTACGATGTCAAGACGATAATTGGTTGTCAAAGCCAAAAAAAAAAAAATCCATTTGAATTTGTACGAACCTGTCTTCTCCGGAAAATTGAAAAAGCCAACTGGATAGCTTCTTTGAAAAGTCCTAGGCAATGAGCTTGCGACCTGTCTTTACTGTTGTAGTTTTTCTCTATTGTTATTTGCCTCAGTAATGATAATAGTTCTGGAAAGTTGCTTGTGGAATTGTAATAACTTGTGTTGGTTATACTGTATCGGTTTATCGTCACAGAATTGCGGTCTCAATAGATGCGATGTTTTTTAACTGTCAGAAGCAATGGCAGCTAGAGACAGTCGTAGGTGCGTGCTTGACCTGCCAGGGTTGCAGAATTTGTTCGAAAGAGTCACCGCGGCCCTGGAACGCAAAGGGCTTTAGAAGGAACACGGATGGGTTTTAGTCAGTAAGAGTCTGACACGCCCTTCCGCTCCGCCCAGAGCGGAAGAAGTCATTTGATGATTTCCCATCCTTAAAAAAAAAGGTGCGTGCTTGACGACTGATACTTATAATATCATAAGACTTAACTTACTACTACTTTAAGTTGTCTGTGTAAAATGTATATCGTCTTGTATTGTAATTTTTACTCTTATTCTGTTTCTGTTCTGACAAAATCATAGTCAAGTATTACTTCTGTAGGTTTCGAATTGTTATTTAACTGTCAGTTGACGAAATACTGACAAGCAAACCCCTTAGTAGTTGCACAACTCAAATTCATCACTGCAATACGTTCGAATCCGAATACAAAAGCGGGTCCTAAATAAATATTTTTCTCTCTTTTTTTTTTTCTTACAAATAAGGCGAAAATAAAATTAGAACTTATCATTCATAAATTCTGTAAACATATTTATAACATTCTCCTCCATCCACCCGTTGCGACAGGGATTTTTTCTCCATCCCGAAAGGATGAAGGAAATAAAGAAAATGGGATGTGCAAAAAATATCTATCAAATAATACAAGTAGTATCTTTTTCTAAGCTGAAGTGAATTCAGGGAAAATTATGGGTATTATAGCAAATTACAAGGAAGCAATTTGTTGTACAGACAAAATAGGTCAAGATAAGGTATGATTAACGTTATTATTACCTGGAAACATAATTCGGCTGATGATTGCCTCAAATGAATGGCTTTGGTGAAAGAGTACATAATATGTCGGTTACGAATAAGTAAATTCAGTTTACTAAGTAGATTAGAAACTAACAAAACAAGCACAAATATGCCTCTTAAATAAATTTTCGTCTTTCACAATATAAATATTAATGAGCAAATTCGAGCATTCACAAAAAATGATTGTGACACCTGCGACCTTGCTCACAATAAAAGTCACCAAATCACTCAACTCAGATTGGGTAAGGTTATTTTATATTTTTATATGTTATTATTTTTGTGTTTTTCATGCTCTAAAGCTGTCCAGCTGAGTCCTTTTTCAGATAGGCCTTTTTGTAATCTGATTACACAAATAAATCTCATAACTTACTTGAGTAGAGTCAGAGCGATTTGTTTGCGGTAATTTTGAGATAGTTTAAAGTTCAATGTACGAAGTAATCACAGCATTAGCATCGCAATCTATCCTGGAGACTGGGTCGACTCTTTGATTGCGATTCTTTTGCAAAGTAAAATCACTCTTGAGCATTCCGCCATGAAATGCAGTGCCAATTACGCAGATGCACTTATTTAAACGAGATCTGCACTTGTAGAACGTTTTCAGATATGCTATTATGAGGAACTTCAAATATAATTTTATGTTTGTGATGCTGGGTTGGTAGATGTCTTTGCTGTAAATGTGCGGTTTTTTGACTTAAAAGAAAATGCAATATTTAAGTATTGTAAAGTGGTTTGATGCCAAATTAAAACTCTTGGGATTGGGTAATTTCCTACATATAAAAATAATAATTCTATTAGTTTTTCCGTTAGATTTTCAAAAAATATTGGATATATTTTTTTGCCATTTAAAATCGATAAAAATTACGAGCTGGTGACGTCAAGTTTTTGTAAAAAGTGTAGGTACCAAAAGGTGTTGTCACTCGAATTTTAACGCGCTGTGTTGTCTTAACGTTTTGTTTACGTAAAAAAGATAACATACTTGTCCAGTATTTTTTGGAAATGAATCTGACGAACTTATCAGATTTTTTAATGAACACATTTTTAAAAGGTGTCTCAATCTATGGACGCAAGGAAAGGTTGGTTCCTTGAATATTCAAACTATCGATGTGGGCCAGCTTTCAAAGGCACCTAGCAATTTTAAATTCTACCTCCAGCTTTCATACTGGCCTCAATAATTCGTTTCCAATCTAAAAGCATATCTGATACCTTCAATCTCGATTTTCCATAAAAGAAAAGTAAACAGTCGTAAAAACAAACTACCTTCACTTAGGAAGTTCTCAAAGCAGATAAATGGTAAAATGAAAACTGTCATTACCCTTATATTTGTTCGGGTAATGAGGGTTCCAATTGAATTTACTTCTTTTTGCAATTTACTTGTTAAGATTACTTTGCTTTTGACAATTATTTTTGAGGTCTGTTTCTAAAAGAATAAACGTATTCGGTTTCGTCCGAGAGAAATTTTTTATTGGATTTGGTACCTAATCAGGCTAAATAAAATATGTATTTCGAAAACTTCAATAAATAAATAATTTCAATTTATAAAATGGGACCAAGCTTCTATCGGCCAGTATAATTATGATCTTTCCCTTATAGTTTAACTTAATTGATTCCATGCTGATCTACTTATTATAAAATGAATGGCTAGTTAGCCACTGTCTACATATTTATTTGGTACGTACCTAAGGGTAATTCGGGTTTAAGGGAAAGGGGTATTGGTTCTTTTCGCCGAATTAAATTAATTCCCGCTTCACCCGCATTATATCACGTGAAATGATATCAAACAGATTAACACATCTAGTTTCACATTCATAATATTAATATACATAAATGTACTTAGTTATGTACTGGATTAGAATTCAAAATCAAATCCTTTATTCCTTAGACTTTTATGGAATGGTTGTCATTCAGTCAATATCTGAGTATTGTGTAATTGGCCCTCTATTATAGTTTTAAATACCTATCAACTTAAACACAAACAAGTGTGATCATAATATGTCATCAAGTGACTACACCTAATCATTACAGTTCGCTGAACATTCCTTCATTACCGCCATTCTGCTGAATTATTAACTTTCTTATTAAGTATGAACTATGTTAGATCGCTAGCTGGAACTTACTTCCCTTCACTATTACTGCGGGAATTCGTTCTAGCCTATAAACATTCCAGTTAGAGTTTGAGCAGTAGCGCTCAAGTTATTGTTTGCAATTTATAGAAAGATCGCTTAGAAAATTAAACTTTATAATTCCTTCAAGTTCTTTGTTATTTACCAAGAAATAATGGGAAAACATACTTGTGAAGAACCACGGCAAAAGTTATATTGTTCACAGTTGCTTTATCTCCTTTGCATAAGTTTTATGAAATTCCATAATATCAATATCTGGATATTTTCTTTTGAGCGAAACAAAAAAAGTATGTCTACCGGTTGTCATGGTATGGGCACGTGATCCGGAAAAATTACGAACGTGATAAAAGACTTAAGTATAATTGGTGGATGGTTATTGGTTATAGAAGAAGAGGAAGATCAAAGAAACGACAAATGGAGAACAAAGACGATATCATTATTCGCACTTCACACAATCCATCCATCGTTTCTAGCACCCTTGACAGGATATGACTATTGAGATGACAGCAATAATAATGTCTGGAAAAAGCAAACATACAGCACCGACTTCAATTAAACTTGGATAACGGCAGAAATATAATAACGTGATTATGTGGTCTTACCAAAAGATCAATGTTCAAATATTAACACAAACACACTGGAAAAAAGATTGAATGCCAAATGATACATGGGAACAAAATAAGAAGAAGTGAAAGTGGCTCTACTTCAAATAATAAACTTCTAGACACATCTATTGGCCCACCTTAGAGTTTAGGTTTCGATGGCCCCTACCGAAATATGATTGCTAGATTGAACAAAAACTGTTGATGCAGTTTTAAACCTGATACATTTTACCATCGTTTTCGATCGTATTGTTTTAAATTTGAATTCAGAATACCATACGACATGGAGCTACGCCTAACAAGTCGGATATGCGCCTTGTTAAAGGCAATTGATTTTTGAATAAAAAACATGTTTTATCAAATAAAGGTTTAATTTAATAACGCGTGTTGCCTCCATGGGCATCTACCACAGTTCTCATACGATTAGGCATAGAGTTTATCAACCGCTCTATGCAATTTGGAGGGATCATCTCCCATTCCTCTTCTATGACAGTTTTCAACTCCTGCATCGTCTGGGCAACTGGCTGACGAGCCCTAACACGTCTTTTTAGCTCGTCCCACATGTGCTCAATGGGGTTCATGTCTGGGCTTCTGGCTGGCCAGTCCATAACTGTGATGTTCACATCCCGAAGATATTCCCTGACGATGCCGGCCGCATGGGCTCTTGCATTATCATGCATAAAAAGGAAATTTGGGCCCACATAGTCCGCGTATGGTATCACGTGAGGTTCTAAGCACTCACGAATGTACCTTTCAGCATTTAATGTTGGCAGCCGTGGTCCTGTAACAACTCAAGTTGAGTTTTGCCGCTCGCGGATATACCGCCCCAGACAGTCCATGAGCCACCGCCATAAGCAACCCTCTCTTCAAAGCAGCATTGTGCGAAACTCTCTCCCTTACGTCGGTAGATCTTCTTCCTTCCATCATTGCCATGTAACACAATTTTAGACTCATCAGAAAAGAGTACACGGCTCCAATCTTGCTGTGTCCAATTTAAATGACTGCGTGCGAAATGAAGGCGCGCTGTTCGGTGGGCTCGCGTTAGTTTGGGCCCATTAGCTGGCTTGTGTGGTACCATATCGCGTTCTTTTAACCTTCTCCGAACAGTTCGAGCGCTCACAGATACTCCGTGGAAGTCGCGAAGTTGGTTTTGTATCTCAATGGAGGTAAGGTGACGATTTCTCAAGCTGGTCGTCACGATGAATCGATCCTGCCTTTCAGTTGTGACCCGAGATCGTGGCCTTCCTTGGCGACGAACAAAGCCGCCAGTCTCTAGGTAAACATTTCGGACCGCAGATCGACTTAAATTAAGTTGAGCACTCACGTTTCTTTGGCTGTGTCCGGCCTGAATAAGTGCCACAGCTTGGGCGGCGACTTCAGGTGAAGTATCCATAGATTATTGATAGAACCTCACCTTAATGTTAAGAATAAGTAATGTTTGTTGCAAAACCAAAGATATCAATCACTTTTTCAAGAATTAAATCCAAGTAAACCAATAAAACCAAGTTTTCTTAGTATTCGATTGTTTGATATCAATAAACAGGCTCCAAATTGTCTTTTGTTTCTTTAAATTATGTGTTCGAAATTCAATAAAAGACTATTGAATGAAATTGTGAATGTGCCAGGTTCAAAACTGCATAAAAACTTTTTGCTCGACCTAATATAAAATTTTAGCTAGGACCAAACGAAACTGAAAATACAAGGTGGGCCAATAGATGTGTCCAGAAGTGTATAAACAGACGCTAAAGAGATGTTCCTTGTACTGTTACCCACTTTAATTGACACTGACTGTGTCACGGTTTTACAGGCAATACTGAATTCAAAAGATCAGCAGTGAAAGTTTTTCGGTATTGAGATAAAAAACTACTGTAAAAAAGAAGTTTAAAATCGTTTTTTAATAGAATTTTCATCAATTTCAAGACGTTAGGCCTAAAACGAACACAACTGTGTATAAGATTACTGATATTGAGAGCTGTTTAAATATTTTAAAGCTTCCGTTCTCAAAAGGCCATCGATACTTTTCATTTTCGGAAAAAATATAGTTGATCTGGGATAGGATAACAATATAGCAATCAATAATGATTGAGGACTCTTTTGTTTTGTGCAAGGACTGCTGTTCAAATTACGAAGGAGGTCCTTCATTGCAAACGAGTCTTCGAGTAATGTTATGTAAGCTACCCGCCATAATATCTTCATAATTATATATTATTCCCATTTATGATATTGGTCAAACATTTAATACGCAAATGATCCATGCTGAGAGAGAAATAGATAAAACTTCGCAACCAACTATTTACTTAGAATTAAGAACACGTATTGATCTATTGTGGTTATTTTAGGTCCTAACTAATACCAGATTAAGGTTTTAAGCTGAGTTGATCTAAAATATGAATAAAGCCGATATATTATGTATCTGTTACGAATTAATCCCAACAAGGGACTATCACAGAGCTGTGCATTGGCTAAGTCCCCTTCACAAACACCCTTTCTGGCTAGAAGGGTTTTTAGATCGCCCGTTTAGGTCTTAAAATTTCGTCCTCTATAATCGTGTTTCGACGGTGCGGTTTTGTGAAACCGATACATTAGCATTATTTTATACAACACCTGGTATAACCCCTGGTACAACCCCTGGACCCAACACCTGGACAAACAAAAGACTATATGTATTTGGACTAAAAAGGGGTTTTTTATAAAATAAAAGTATCATGTGAAGGCAGACCGTAGCAGTAGTATGTGTTGTGTAGTTATATATCTATGGAGTATAGATATCGCAGCCAACTAGCTTAATAAGCCGTTTAATTAAAAAATTTATTGGACTGAACCGTTTAGTCAGTGATATACATAAGTGACATGGGCAAGTCATTAAACGATATTGAAAGAAAGATTGCACTTAGGTCGCTGAAAAAACGGAGCAGTTAAATGAAAAGGCTAGGCAAGCAATGAAACGGCTGATTAAGCTATTTGGCTGCGACAGTTTTTATGTTCAGACGAGAGTTTCAGGTCAACCAATAGGGTCGTTAAGGACATATAACTTTCCAGATCTATTGTGCAAAATTATTAAACAAATAAAAAGGGGCTTAACAAAAACAACTGTGTACCGACGTTTTTTTTTAAATGACTCTTTTTACCATATATTAGAAGGCAAACCATAATTGTAAGTTTATAAAACAATAAACCTTAACAAAAATGTGTACCTGAACAATTCGGGTCCATTAAGTTTTCAGTTACTCGATTTGTTTTTAAAACAGCAGCTTTTAACGATACCTCGAATATATTTGTATAACGATTTCTTAAATTACTTTGTATCAATAGTATATAATATGTGTCATGGGTCTATACCCGTGTCAGGTGTCCTGTGTAACCTAGAGTTAAACGATTATTTGTTCGGAAACCACGGCCCCTGTTGAGGTTTTTATTCACGATCGGACCAATAAAATGGACATGGGGAAATCCATTCCGTCTCAGTGGTTAGCTTTGAATATGTAAACGGGTATTCTCGCTCTTGTGTGTCATAATTTAGAGTTTTCTCTATAATGATATAATTTTCAAGTTACCAATACACCATGGTATACAAAAAGAGAGTATTCTGCTATATTGTATGAACCTACTAAGTGCAAGCAATCTGTCCTGTAACGATTTCCCTCGATGCAGTGTTGACACGATACGTTTCGTACGTCTGAACCTTCTCTAAGATTCATCAATTACCTTATGTCTCTCCCACATAATCGTTGATAATGTAGTCTAAGTGCCAATTTACAACGTTCTGTGACGTTGCATTTACTGTCCGTCTTGCTCATTCTCGTCTCAATACTTTACAGTCGAACTAAAGACGTATTACTTTACCTCCGTGTTCATACTGTTTTTAATATTTTATCATTTCACTTTTTTTTCTTATTACAGAAAGTTCTGATTTTTCTAACTTTGACCGGGGCACTGTTCGCCTAGTCCTGGTTTTGCGGGAAGACTTTTGCTTTAGTTTATTTAAAATAATGATGAGCCTCAACCCGACGACTTAATAATTTTGAATTTGATTTTGAGTTCAGGTTGCTCGTAACTTATTACGTAAGTAATAACCGCCGCGTAAGGACTTTTCTCGTGTTTTTGATATTAATAAATTTCTCTCATAATTATACCATGGTGTATTGATAACTTTAAAATTATATCAGATGTTATAATAGGCAGACAGAAAAGCGATATTTCAGACGGCTGAATGACGATAATGAATTAAGTTAAACATAATGAAAAACGACATTAATATCATGATTGCAACGAAAATAAATATTTATTCTCGCATTGAGACAACACAAAAACATGCATTCGAAAAGACAAAATCTAAAAGTTACAGACCAAATTCCGCTTGTCGTGATTGTAAAACCACAGATTTCAACCACCACAAGACAATTAAATTTATTTCTTGCTAGAAAGTACATTGAGTGAACGTGTATCCATACTCGAAATCACTTTGCTCCATCGAATCACATTCTTGCCAAAATCTGCAAACAAATTTTCAACTGGTTGACTAGCACAAGTAAAAGTCCAATATCCCGTGGAAAGTCATATGAACACGATGCTCGTCGCATTTGGGCAGGATTTCCTTTGAGTACGCTCGAGTTACCCGCATGTTGGGAGCTTCAGTTCCGTGACTTGGTCAAAGTGAGTACTGCCATTGTTGTCAATTACATCGGTTAGTTGACACGTCTGCTACAGACATTGAGTTTTCGTACTGGAGTTGATTTTTTAGAGTCCCGTATGGTATATAGAATTACCTTTGAACGACATAATTTTCTACAGACGGCATGGTTCACCGTTGAATGGTAATACGAGAAAACTATTAGTCGATGCCATTATTTCCAGACAGCATGTTTCACCGAAAAGCGGTACAAAGAATAAATGAATGCCCGATACCAAGATTTGCCAATGTCATGGTTCGCCGGAACACGCTTGAACTAAATAATCTTTTATCGATATTTATTTCGTCGAAAGCACCTTTGCTTGCGTCGATCCAAAACAGTTGTCTTCTGTTTCTTGCTCATAAAATTTTGACAGGCGTCGATGTGACATTGTCTGATGATTCGTGGCGTTGTCAGATAGTAAGTGAAGTTTACACATAGTACATATCGCACACCTAGATCTAAAGAGAGCTGTCTCAAAAGTTGAGATGTTTAAGTAATCCTTATCTCAATACCTTCCCACCAATAAAACAGATTTAAACATATCTCCACTACTCGAAGTGAGATGGCTAAATACAACAAAACGGGCTCAATTCAAAATAATAAAACAAAAATACATACATGGTTAAGCAATAAGGAAATATAGTTATTTCCCTATTGCTTAAGGATGTTTTGGGGCTGAAAATTTAAGTTTTGTTGTCAAAAATAATTTTACAGCCTCAAAACATCGTTAAAATACAAGATTCCTACAATGTCTTTCTTCTAGCTGTATAGAAGTATAAATCTATACAGGAAACTCCTGCAGTGGACAGGGACACTGTACTAAGTTTCTCACGTTTTCTTACAGTTTTTTTTTGAGTTAACCCTGTTTAGATCTAGGTGTGCGATGTATTATGAACTTCACATATTAAAATAGCCTGCCGTTGTTGTTAACTACATCGGTTAGTTGTCACGTCTGCTACAGAACTTGAGTAAGTACAGGACTTAATTTTTTAAGCCTTTCATGGCAAGTGAAATGATAAACTTCAACAATTGTTAAAATATGCTTACGGAAGATTTAGCGGGACGAGCTCCTTCTCTAAAAATGCTCCGAAATTCTCTCTCAAAGTCTCCAGTGGGATTGTACTTACAGTAAAATACACATAATAATTTGGCTTACACCAAACGTTACATTGTCTTTTCTCTGAATTTATATTTTATTAGCTGCTTATATACTATGCAAACTTTTGTATCTAAATGGGAGCAGAATTGTACATTTTAAACAAAACAGAAAAAAATTCAAGCAACTCTTTTTCATGGAAAATTTCCTGCGTAATTAGCGTTTAATCTCACAATTTATAAGCATTTTCATTATCTTTGTGTTTCATTGATTCGTTAAGCAAAGAGTCGGCCAAATGTTTCCAATTGCAATTATTTCCTTTTTGCCTTAACAAAGCAAACAATTTAAAACATTTAAAATATTCTCGTTTATTCACAACTCAGTGTTTTACTTTTTTGTAAAATAAATAATTTGGTTTATTTATAAAAGGAAACTTTTGTTTTGATTCAAGCAAAAACTCAACGAGATCAGAATAAACATTCGTTTCATATTTTTACGAATTTTTATCTTTGGTTTTTTCCCCTATTCGTGTGTACTTATTTATTTAGAGAAAAACCTGCATAAAACATTATTTAAAAAAACTGGACAAATGCTAGTCAGACAATAAAATAATAATAATAATAATATCTTGGGACAACTCACACACGGTCATCCGATCCCAAACTAGGCAGAGCCTGTGCTATGGCAACCAGACAACTGATAAACATACTTAAATATTTCTAAATACATACATATTATAGACAAATTACACCCAGACACAGAACAAATGATCATGCTCAATCTATAGGTCTTTAGGAAAATCCTTTTCATAATTTATATTTGGTAACCAAAATTTGGCCAAAGTGAAATGCAAACCCAAACATCCACCCAAAATCGTGTTATTTGACAAATAAATGTGGTAAGCATACCGTTATTGTTTGGGTACATAGTTTTAACAAAACTGTTAATTAAATTAGGTAGATTTTGAAGAAACATGCCCTTCATATTTGTTTGACAAGTTGTCTTGTCAACTTAGCAAGGGTGCTGGTGTCACCTAACAATTGTATGCCTAATTTACCTGAAAATCAATGTACAACCATGTGTTTCATGTAAAATGTAAAACTTTAATGCAAATAAATTATTATTATTATTATTATATTGAATAACCGTAAATTTTAGCATTCCGTTCAGGTGGACCGTGCTGCCAGGAATCTGAATTGTTTTCGATCATTTGCTTAAATATATTAATTTAACACTGTTATTGATGTATCATGTTTTTTTATGTTAGAACGAGGAATGTATTTAAGGGGCCGAACTAACCGCCAAGTCGGTCTGAGTTCCGCGATCGAGTTCTGCATTACGCGTTTACACATGCATAGAGTTCAGTAATCTTTAGCAGTGATAACACGTCACACGACACATTTGTCATCACGTTTGCTTTTTTTAAACGATTTTTAAAATCCTCGTCTCGCAAATCATAAAGAAAACTTGTGTCTCTCACTAATTCAATAAACTTTTCCAGTTTTTGCAAAAAAAGGAACTCGGACAGAACGAGCGTTCACTTTGAAAATCGCGGTGTAATTGCTCCTGTGTATGTAGGATTCTAAGCCATCGCATAGATTATAGAACGCTGAACTCGGAACTCTGACCGCTAGACCGCGCGCAACGGGGCCGGCGCGGCGCCTTGGTAGATTTTATTTTTATTCGATTAGTTTCTGCTAGCGACTTAGCCCGCGTGAACGGAAGAAATCATTCCAAGAGAACGTATTTATGGGATAAAATGTGTCCTACCTAGTATAAAGTTTAATTTAAAGATGTAAAGAGGTAACTTACAGACACAAAGTAAGAAACTTTCGCAATTATAATATTTGATCCCGTTTTTTATCCATTTCCGTATTTTTTTCGCGTTCCCGTGGGAATTTCCCGTTCCCCTATAGCCTATAGCATTCTCATGAATGTGGGTCTCATATACTAAAATAATTTTCCAAATCCGACGGGTAGTTCCAGTCCAACAAACAAACTCTTCATTTAACTTTGTTATATTAGTAGGTATGAATGAAATTTGACTGACACCTCACCGTTTCTTAGTTAATCTGTGATGGATACATGGTTACCGTCCTTTTAAATATTATAAACTGTGATGTATTCCAACATATAGGTTTACAAAAAATTGATTACACGAATTTGCGTATGAAAATGAAATCACACCGATAGATATCATGACTGAAATAACACCGTGAACGAAGCTGAGTCATCAGGCGTAAATGTATTTAAATATGATATGCAATGACAAGTAGAGATTATACGTTTTTGAATATTAAAAGCAAGTGCAGGAAAAGATCTTACTTCTCAAATAAATTATCCGAATTATTTCAGAGTCAAATAAAACGAAAGGACTAGCAATGATTACTTGATAAAGTTTAAAGAGATTTGGAAAGTTTCGTGTAAAATTCAAATCTTTACTTTGAGAGGACTGCTATTACTTTCATGGCTTATGGTCTATTAAAATGGAAATAACTTAATTACTGTACAAGTTATTTATAAAAGGCTATTTGTTATTTCATTTGGCTGTTGAACAAATAAACTAAACTAACAAAAAACTAAAATATAGCATTAAAAAATTCGTCCTCAACGCTGTCAGCTGGTGCCCAAGGGAAGAAGAGTGTGCCACGTTGAATGGCCTCTGGTCAAAGTAAAAGCCAGCTTTCGAAGCAAGCTTTCGAAGCGAGCAGCAGAATTTCGAAACGGCGAAGTCTGTGGGCACAAGGGCCCCACGGCCCGAGGGTTTCATCCCTAAACGGCTCGAAAATATACTTAGCAATAAGGATACTACGCCGCTTGAGGCTTTCCGGCCGCAGCTGCAGCGCCAGCACAACACTAGAACTAGGAACTAGGAAGAAGGGATGACGCAAGAATATCGACACAGGTTGCGTCCCACACAACTTGAAGCCTACCCTACCCACCTTCCATGGAAACGAAGACATGCCATTCGGTATTTTTCCATCGTCTCGCGTTAAGCCATTGGGTTCTAATACGTCTGGAATGCCGAAGGTGAGGAGAGCTCATCGAAAATTATCATTTAAATTAGCGAAATGCCGTGGTGTCTGAGGCTGTTGGCAACTTCACCACAGTGACAGTGATGAGTAGAACAGCATGGGGATCCTAAACGTAGTGTAGCAGCCAGGCGGAAAGTGGTGTCGAACATAGTGCCTAGGTTCGACGACAGTACTTTCCGCTTCGCTGCGGCGTTCGACGACAGTAGTGCATGAAGCGTGGTGCGCACACTCAGCAGTGGTAGCAGACGTGATCTGTAAGTTATTCTGAACTACTCTGCAGAGTGGCTCGTCCCACTGCCTCTGGGAAGATGGTTTTGTCAGGTCAGATGATAAAAAATATGTAGGTGGATTACGTAGATAAAAGTCCATTTAAAGACTAGCATACCATTTGATGTCAGCTGAATCGTGTGGTTGATTAAGATTATTAAGTATCTGGAGAGCTATACATAGTTAACATATCTTCGTCCTTCTGACGATGAAATTCATCTAAAAATCATCATCACAAGAAACCATACTAACATCTTGGCGCAAATTCCTCCTTAGTTTCCGTAGCCTGTACCAAAATGGCTGAGAGCGTCGCCAACATCACACAAACCCTTAACCATTAGGGATAGCTCACAGCGAAGGGCGGCACGATGCAACGCTGTGCAAACTTTTTATTTATTTACCAAGGAGTTCCAACAAAACATATACATGTAAATAAATATGTATATTTTAACATATACATAGTTTTAGAAAACTGCAAAGTTTCGGGGTCACAGCTTGCTTTAGCGACTAAGATAACGTGAAACTAAAATAAAAACTCTAGCGCAGGTATTATATTTTTATACAGATATGGTAAATTTTAATATAGTTTTACAACACTGGACTTTATTTCAGTTAAAGCATTCCAGTACGCCACGCGGGGCGTCGCGCTCTCAACTGGAGGAGCCACAAGAACGCAGTGCAACTTGTCGCAGCACCACGTTACACGCATTGCTTTTTCAGTAGATGGGGCGTGTAAAAGTCCGCTAAGCATTTGCTATACTTCGCGCTGCGCAGTGTAAAGGCAACACAAGTCCGGGCCAAGACCGGGTCGTGTTCGGGCAGTGCTTCGCCACAACGTGGTCTGACGCGGCCCGGTCCGTATGTCATTGTATCAACCTTGAAACAACTGACCTCCACAATGAAAATAGCATCGCATCGCATCGCGTCTTGGTATGAGCTGGCTCTAAGGAAGAATGTTTCCAGGAAGTACATTAAATCTTGACAAGTTTTCGCCTTCAAAGTTGTTCATAATTAAGTATCCACGGTGTGAGAATTCCTTGAAAGCAACATAAGATTTATAGGAAATATTATAATGAGGGGAAAATAATGTTTGTTTTCTTCTCGCGTTTCAAAATACTTAAACACCAAACACATTCTCCTATTGTATAAGTAGTACCAACTATCACTTCTCCTCTGGATCAGATTAAATCCTTTTTCTTTAAATCATTGGAAAAATAACGTTAAAATGTTCAGTGCCTCACTTACCCCTTTGGTTTCACAAAGTTACTAATAAGAACAACTGCTCTTAATATATTTTCCTGTCCAAAATTCAATTTGTTGATAGGCGTAACGTTCATTGGAATTGAAACTTGAACCGTGAAGATTGAACTTTATTAATTACATTACGAAGGGGAGGACTTAGTTTGGAAGTGGGGCCTAGTACTAGACTCGGATAACTTCAGAAGAGAGGAAATAAACGTCGCCACGAACGCTTAATTTAGACGATAGATATAAATGAAGGAAACTTTACTCTAATATGTAGTCAATTGAATATGTTGTAATGGGAATAGACCAAATACTTTTTTTTTTGCTCTTATTGAGAGTTTAGTCTTTGCTTCGATAGACATAGATGAAGGGAACTTTACCGTAACGTCCACGTTATGTAAAGTGAGTATGTTTTATGAGAACCGATCAAATACTGTTTTTTTGTTTGTATTGGTAGGTTCGCTTTGATTACAATCTGACATGATTGATAGCGATGATTTGTGGTCGAAAATAAAACACGTGTGGCTAAAGGTAACCTTATCTTGATTTAAAAATACCCAGGTTGTAGCTGCACACTGCCAATATAATTGAATACTCGTACAAGACTTAATAGAAGTATACACTGGAATCAAAATTTAACCGAATCCAATGATAGAGTTTTCCTGGTCTTTCGATTGGCTACTCGTTTTTTTTAAAACGTTGCCCCACACTAGGAATTTCTCCTGTATTGTGGGTGCGTTTACAAACATAGAAAGTCACATACACAAACAGCCAGACCCGGACCAACTATCTGTAGGCCATACAAATAATTGTTCCGTGCGGGAATCGAACCCGCGACACGCAGCGCAGCAGTCAATCGCTCAACCACTGCGCCAACCGTGCTGTCTGAAACATTGGTCACAACATATTGGTCGAAAACATTAAGATAAGTCGAAACGAGAAGAAAAAGCACAACAGTTTTACGAAATTGCGAATACTGAGAACAGTGCTAGTTATGGGACAAAGAATACTTACCTATTTAAACAACCAGACCGTTTATTATTTAAATAATTTTGGTACTTACATACACTGGCACGTGTAAATCGTAAACCTAGGTACTGACTGGGTTTACGGCCGTAATGTAACATTCGTAGTGAGCCTGTTATGTTACGTTGTGTCCTAAAATCCGTGTAAAACAAGACACATACGCATCATGTTTGAGCAACTGACTGCACGAATGCTCGCTTTGTGATATGTTACGTTACGCCCCGTAACACCGGTAAGTACCCACCTCACAAAGTATTTTACTTTTATAAACAAACCCGTACATAAAACCTACTAACGTTACTTATAGGATTTCACCGTTCCCTAACACACTTCCGCCTGTCGACTGAAAATTTACTTGCTAACCCCAAGTAATCCCTAAGGTATTAAAACGAAGTTAAGGTGTTCAAAACGCCTTGACATAAATTCATGCGAGCGAATCTCTAAAACGTGCCCCTATTGCAAATGTACATAAAGTACGTTAACACAAAACTTATTTATACACCAAAAAAAAATTAACCTAAACTTTTTCGCTTGCGTTTTGTCTCTTCTTTACAAATTCCTGGTGTTTTATTTGAAACGTATGAAGCGGGACCCTTGACCTTCCTTTGTTTCGCATTCCGAGCTCCCTTTGAAAAAATGCTTTTCAGTTTTTAAACATCTGCTCTGGCGTTAATTTTCACTCTTGTCTTTCACTCGGAAACACCTTTGAACCAGGTAAATTGTATGCACGTTGAGAGTAAAGTTGTTTTATTTAGATGGAATAAAAGTATTAAGATTCCGATCTGATAGAAATTGGGTACTTATTATTAGAGAATGGGATACGATTGCAGGAGTAAAATACTTATTTGTAGTGCAACAGAAAACTATATTTTTCAGACTAATGTTACAACGGTTGCTAGGACACATCAAGCAGTAGACAAGATGTAGTTTATATTAAACTTATAGGTTTGCAACCTCTAACACCGCCCCTTAAACTTATCTTGTAAACACACATCAGTAGCCAAACCTAACTCGTTAACAAAATACTTATGTTTCTCTACCGACAAAGGTTTTGTTAAGACATCCGCCGTCATTTTGGACGTTGGCATGTAATTTATTTTTACTGCACCATTGCTGACCGCCTCCCGGACGAAATGATGACGTATGTCTATATGTTTTGACCTACCATGAAACATACTACTTTCAGTCAATTTCAAGGCCGACTGATTATCATTGAAAATAGTTATTTCAATGTTACTACCTATACATTCGTGCAAGAAAGTTTTTATAAACAGTGCTTGTTTACAAGCATCGGAGAGCGACATGTACTCTGCCTCAGTACTCGATAACGCAACGGTACGCTGTTTCCTAGTTTCCCAACAAGTAATCGAATTCCCAATTTTGAAAACATATCCCGTATAAGAACGTCTATCAATTTCATTAGAAGCCCAGTCTGCATCAGCAAAACCCGTCACAGATAAACCAGTTTTCTTATAGGTAATGCAGTAATCTACTGTACCTTTAAGATAACGCAACACACGTTTAGCTGTTTTCCAGTGAACATCGGAAAAACAGTTATTGAATTGGCTTAATACGCTTACAGCATGACATATATCAGGACGCGAACAGACCGCTACATACATAAGACATCCGATCAATTCTCGATACTCCAAACTGTCATCCTTTTCTTCAGCTTTGTTCAATTTTTGACACTGCATTGGAGTTTCAACAGATTTGCAGTCTTGCATTTTGTATTTCTCTAATATCTTTTTAATATAGGCACTTTGATCTAGAGTGATCTTGCCATTCTCTTTCCTGATTCTTAATCCTAGAACTTTTTCTACAGGACCAAGATCTTTCATCGCGAATTCTTTCATCAGCAATGATTTAGTTTTAGTTTTTTCCGCATTACAATTGCTAAAAATTACTAAATCATCAACATACAATGCGATAATTACAAACTTGTCGCCATTTCGGTTTATGTATACACATGGTTCGGAGACCAATCTCTTAAAGTTGAGTTTGTTGACAAGAATATGATTGATCTTTTCATTCCATGATTTAGGCGCTTGTTTTAGACCATACACAGCTTTGCGTAGTTGATACACCTTATTATTGCCTCTACCTTTTTCAAAACCTTCTGGTATTTCAATGAAAATGGTTTCTTTTAAATCACCGTTTAGAAAGGCTGTTTTTACGTCCATGTGGTCAATCTCCATGTCGTACTCCACAGCCAAAGCTAATAACATTCTTATGGTTTCGTATCTCACTACAGGTGAAAAAGTTTCAAAATAATCCACTCCATACTTTTGTGTAAATCCTTTTGCCACTAGACGTGCTTTGTATTGTAATAGTTCACCGTTAAGCCCTCTTTTCTTCTTAAATATCCACTTGGTCTTTATTGGTTTTGTACCTTTCGGCAAATCGGTTAAGGTAAAGCACTTATTGTCCAAAAAGGACTGATACTAGTCTTTCATAGCAGCTCGCCACTGCCTGGCTTCAGGATTATTCAACGCTTCTTCAACTGTTCTTGGATCATCACTGCCACACGCTTCCCCCGTCAAAAAACCACACAGGAAGAAGTTCTCATCAGCTTCCACGTATTCTGCTCTCGAGTCATCTGTCTCAAATGAAACATCTGGAACATAAGTAGCATCCGAGTGATGATCTGTGACCAAGCTGCTGGTCGAAGCTTCACTATCATTAGCATCATCAGTAGTCACAGAAGTTTGTTCTGACTCTGTTCTATTCTCGGATACACAAGGAGTCTTAAGTTCTATAATCACATCTGATTCTACTTTAGTGAAGTTCAGATGCTTGAGTAATTGATTCTCAATGAACTTAACATTTCTCGCTATTGTTAACTTATAGCTCTCAACATCCAAGAGCCTGTATCCTTTTGTGTTCTCACAATATCCCGCGAATATGTAAGGTTTAGATTTGCGATCCAGTTTATTACGATTATTTTGTACAGCATATGCTAAGCAACCAAACACACGTAAGTTATCTAAGTTTACCTTACGTCCAGTGTAAATTTCTTCTGGAGTTGCACCTCGAACTGTCTTTGTAGGTGAGCGATTTTTAATGTACACTGCAGTGTTTGCAGCCTCAGCCCAAAAACGTTGATCCAAACCTGCTTCCAGAAGCATACAGCGCACCGCCTCCATAATCGTTCGGTTCGCGCGTTCGGCAACTGCATTTTGCTGTGGACAATGAGGAACTGTAGTATGATGCCGGATTCCACACTGACTCAAATACTGCTTAAATCTCGTATTGATGTACTCGCCACCATTGTCGCTTCTCAGGATTTTAATCTTTTTATTAGTCTCGTTCTCTACAAGAGCTTTGAAAATCAAAAAACACTCAAAAACTTTGTCTTTCGATATCGATTAGGTCTTATTCTTTCCCTATTGAATAATAAAATGTCTTCCTAGAAAAATCGTCAATAAATGTTAGCAAATATCTCGCACCGCCTATAGATTTCACTGGCATAGGGCCGCATACGTCCGTGTGAACCAGTCCTAACACCTCACTTGCACGTGAAAAAGATTTCTTAGGGAAAGGAAAATTAGTAACCTTACCTTCAATACAAGCGATACATTGCTCGTATGTGGATACATCATAGTCGATACCAGTCGCCATACCACTTTTGAGTAGGTTCATGCTGCGACTATTCAGATGTCCAAGCCGACGATGCCATAAACCCTGAGATTGAACCTCTACCTGGGTACTCAAGGAGACCCTTACTGGCATACTGTGTTCACTCGAAACGGAATTTATAGATGCATCCCCGGTTTCTAATTTATAAAGACCGCATGCATCCCGTTTTGCTACAGCTACTACCTTTCCGTTTTCGTAAATTTTACAAAAATTCGATATAAATTTTACTTCAAAACATTTTTGTGTCAAAATAGTGTCAGATTACATGACAAGTTCGGTATAAAAACTACATTACTGACAGTTATCCATTGGTTTTGTAAAAAGAGTTTCACATTACCACGACCCATTGTAAAAAGTTTTTCACCGTTCGCAACGCTTATTTCTTTTGGCGTATCACACACAAAATCATGCAAAATGTCTCTATTATTGGTCATGTGGCAAGTTGCACCACTGTCGACGTACCACACATCTCGATCCAGCTTTACCATCAGAGATGACAACATAGTCGTCCTACCAGGAGTTTTCTGAACCTTCTCCTCCTCTTGACAACTGGAACTAGATGGCTTATCCTTATGCGTAGCTTTCTGTCTGCGAAAATTAGGTCATTACGCTAGCGTAATGACCTAATTTTTTGCATCGAAAGCACTTGGGACGTTTCGAGATCGAAGTCGAAGTCGTTAGGGCATTCTGTTCCGTACCCTCTGCATCACCTCGTCTCTGAGCCTCCTGGAGTAGTTTAGTTTTCACCAGTTCACTTGAGAGAGAAAGGCTACTATGCTCTAACGTCATAATGAGTGGGTCAAACTTCTTGGGGAGCCCACTAAGCATTATTATAGCAACGAACTCGTCTTCCAGAGAAGCATTTATGTCTTGCAGTTGTTGGGCTGTATCTAGAATTTTTGTAACATACACCTCCATACTCTCAAACTGCTCTAATTTTAAGCTAAATAGCATTCTGAGGAGACCTAATCTTCTACACAGACCATTGTCCTCGAACGAATTCTGTATATTCTTCCAGGCGTCAAACGCAGTATTGCAATTCCTGACAACGGAGTAAACAGATGGCTGAACACTGAGGCAGATTCGTGCTAGCGCTTTTTCCTGTTTCTTCTTGTCTTCGCATTCTGGTTTATTTTTCTTATCGACCTCGTTGACACATTCAAACAAGTCTTCATGAATAAGCAACATCTTCATTTGAAATTTCCAGGAGGTGTAATTATTTACTCCGGAGAGTTTTTCAATTGCGATGGATTGGTTACTCATTTTCGCGATTCCGTAATAAAATTATTACGTGATAATGTAATTAATTATATCATACGCGTTCTGCTTAAACACGCTCTGCTACCATATTAGAGAATGGGATACGATTGCAGGAGTAAAATACTTATTTGTAGTGCAACAGAAAACTATATTTTTCAGACTAATGTTACAACGGTTGCTAGGACACATCAAGCAGTAGACAAGATGTAGTTTATATTAAACTTATAGGTTTGCAACCTCTAACACTTATGTCACACTTTGTGAAACTAGATGTACTTTTATTAATAACACTAGAAAAAGTTTTGTGAGTTCTTTCGTGGCGACAATCTTGTAAAGTTAGAATTGGTTTCTCAAATTATAATGTGGGCGATAATGGCACGTGCTTACGTGTTACTAGACACGTGGGTGGGACAAACTAAAGTTAAAGTTTCCAGATAAAGCAATAATTTATTTATTTATTATGCTAAAAATATACAAAATCACCAACAGCTAACTTAAGAGAGAGGAGGAGCTCGTGGCTAAAGAATAACAGCCGCAAGGGTCGATCTTCAAGGATAAGCAACGCTTGCCAAGGTTGATCTGTGGATGGGTGACCATCTCGACATACCGAGTTTCCTCCATGCCTCGGAAAGCACGTTAAGCCGTTGGTCCCGGCTGTCAGTTGCAGATCTTTGGCAGTCGTTATGGATTGTCAGAAGTCAGAAAATCTGACACCAGTCTTGCCTAGAACTACCGTGTTACCCAGTTAATGGGTTGTGGAGGTCTGGTAGGCAGCCGCTCCACGTAAAATACTGGTATTCAGCTGAATCCGGTTTGTCTGGAAGCCGACCGCAATATAGTTGGGAAAAGGCTAGGCAGATGATGATAACCAACAGCTTACTTAACACTTACTACTTACACAATTATAAGAAATGTAGAAGCCAGTCACTTCAATTAGTTATGGGCCCAATACAAATGTAAATAAAAGCCAAAAAGTTCTTTCCCGACCTTGCCGCAAGCGTTTATCGTCTTTTTTCAAACATTTGTTTAGGACAAAACGAGAAAATCTTGTAAGAGGATTCAAGCTTTTGCCGTTTTGAATGAATATTTTAGCGACACGTCAATACAGCGGGTTTACAGACTAAAAATAGATCCACCCTTTATCTTTTGATTGTATAAATCTAGTGCTTTTGTTATAAAAAACTCGAAATCGAGAGATAGTTTTATAGCCACTTAAGTAAGGCTTAAATGTAGGTTCTGTGAGTTTAATTTTAGTTTTCAAAGATATTATAATATAATAGATAGTATAATACTGCTGCTACTGAATGGAACTAATTGTAAGCAATCAAATGCTTGCTTATCCAGAATATTGAAATCATTTCCACGATATTTAAAAATAATGGCATAAAAATAAGCAACGGCACATTAGGTTTCATAACTATAACAGAATATTATTTTATAATTATATTAAACAGAAATCGAAAATGTCGTTTCTGTTATTAAATCACATGGCCTAACAGTTGCAAATTTAATTTTAGTTTCAAGTTATATTATGAACCTTTTTAATTTACAAAATGGTGTTTAACTTTATGTTTCACTTCTTTCAAGTTCGAGAAACTAAGGCTAAGTTGGAAATAAGGCATTTTTATTAGTCATAGTCCCCTAGTATTTCGTTTAAAACTTTAAAATGTAGCTTTTTTATTTTTTAGGATGGGAAATCATCAAATGACTTCTTCCGCTCTGGGTAGAACGGAAGGGCGTGTCAGACTCTTATTGACTAAAACCCATCCGTGTTACTTCTAAAGCGTTTTGCGTTCCAGGGTCGCGGTGACTCTTTCGAACAAATTCCGCAACCCTGGCAGGCTCTGGCCCTACTGGGTCCCGTCTTCTATGCTGACATCTCTTTGAGGCACGCGTGAAACACAACGCGCCATCGACTCGGGCCTGGTGGTGATCGGACAGCGAGCCACCCAACGCTCACCGTCTGCAGCCCGCGCCTAAGTGGCCGGGGATCGCCCTGCGACTCACGACGCCCGGGGCGTCTTCTTCTGTAGCGGCGATTAGGGCGAAAGCCTTGCCTTTCCCTCGCGCAGCCCGCTTCCTCTTTCGCTAGCATTACTGCTTCGCAGAAGGAGGTGACTGCTTCCCAAGCCTCCTCGCTCCGGACCATGGATTCAATCAGGGCCGGACGCGAGAGGTTGCCGCCACCGATCGCCTCGACATGGACACGGCGGTGTTCAGCCCAAGCAGGCAGACCTCCACCGTATGCTCCGCCGTGTCCTCGGGGCGATCCTCACAATGCTGACACCCAGGCGTGTCCTTCCGCTTAATCCGAAACAGGTACCTCCAGAAACGGCCGTGTCTGGTAAGTACAAGGTACATCTTGATGTACCTTGTGACATAACAACTAAGTTAAACAGCTAATGTGAGTAAAACAGAAATAATATAAGAAATTTCATGAAGTTGATTGAAATTTCCTTAGCTTAGCTTGAGTTGATAAACTATAGTACTTATTTGGTGTGTTTTAAAACTTTATTTCGTTATTTTCCTGTTTTTGCAAAAAATAACCTTTTTGTCTCTAAAACTGCTGCTGCTGCTGCTTGAAAAGATTGCAAAACTACTTTCCAAAAAAACTTATATGTGTACCCTTTTTTTCTCGGTCAAAATAAAAGCACAATCTAAAGGGAAACAAGAAAATTTAAGAGACCTATAAACCGTTGTCTGTAAGTACTAGGGTTTGCTAAATTTCTAATACCAAGAAAACGAGGCTCTAAAAGGAAATCTAGGCGGAATTACGCCAGTGCAATCCAGGTTTTTCCCTCATTTTATCTTACTTGATGGAAAAGAAAAGCTGGCAATTTGTGTTAGGTGTGACCGTAAATATATCGTCTTCATAAATGAAGCTTCACAATAACGCATGAGAAAATAAAGCTACAGATAGAAACAATATTAATAGAGGTTGATTATAAATAAAATATAGCGAACAGAAATTGTCTCAGTTCATAATTAAATTGGATTACCGAAGATGGATTATTTTAACAGTGTGTCGTGTAAACTTAAATGCAGATTGATGATGAAAGCTAAAAGAAAAATGTTGTAATTAATTTTCGTTGACAGGTCTTGATCAATGCTTTTTGTGCAACGATGCTCAAGCTAACGTTTTTGCGCAGCCCGCTTTTAGCTACATAACGAAGTTTATCTTTTTATTAAATATTAACATTTTACATCATATGCTATTGATATACTATATACTATCGGTAAACACATATATATTCGCACTCACTCACACCACACATTCTTACACACCCACCACACCACACGACAGCGCGTTTATTAATGATTACTTTTGTTTTTCTTTTTCTTTATATTTTTGATTTATATCACTATTTTCCTAATACCTACTTAAATGGAATGTCTATTCAATATAGCTTATATAATGAAATGTAATTAATGGAAGAGAGGAACTTCCTTACACAAGTATATTTCAAACTTAAATGGAAATTCCCAAATAACCTAATGTTAACGTATTTCTAAGTTATTGAAATAAACATTTATTATTTACTATTATTATTATCTGAAAAGTACCGTAGTCACCTTGCACCATGTGGGCTTGGTCAAATCAACTATAGAAGTGTTTTGATTGCCCTGAGGTTCTAGAGAAAGTGCCATTCTATACGTATCAGCGAATACGATTGTGGTAATGCCGAAATACCGTCACCGAACAATCCCAAGGGATTGTTCACGTGATATTTCGACGGTGTATGTCAATCCCATATTTGACGATTTGACAATCGCATTCACCACGATACTGCTAACGATTGACACTTGTTTAGAGCCTCCGGTCAAACGATGATCATTTGATAATAATATTTTTTTATTTGTTTTTGTATTTTTAAGAAACATTTAAAAATATCAGAAATAAGTTTAAGAAAATGAATAAACGTAATAATAAAAATAAAAAAGCTTCGACGACCATCTGTCGAACCTGGCGTTACGCGGTTGAATAAAGGGCCTGATACAGAAGGCAGTACTCTTGTGAGGAGGTTCCTTTCTCTGGAGCCCTAGCCACCGGTAGCTTGGACCTTGCTCCCGACAGCGGCGGACTACTGCTTTTTTATTTTTAAATGTTTTTTTAATGTGTGAGTTTTTTTTAAGAAATTTTTAAAAATGTAAATTAGTATGTAAGTGAAATGAATACCTCCGGCGAGGCGGCGAGCCTCCTTGCCGGATTAACGCCATGGGATCTGGAGGCGAGAGCCCTCGCGCACGTTTACGCGTGGCGCTTGGAGGCGCTTCGCCGGGGCGAAACTCCGCTGCCACGGCAAATTGCTACGCGGCGGACAGAGCTCCAGCAGGATACCATGGCGATATGGAAACGGCGACTGTCGCAACCCAGCGCTGGGCACGCCACAATTGCGGCGATAAGACCCCTCTTTGAGGAGTGGCTGGAGAGGCGCTACGGCGTCCTCACCTTCCGCCTGACGCAGGTACTAACCGGACACGGCTGTTTCGGGAGGTACCTGTTTCGGATTAAGCGGGAGGACACGCCTGGGTGTCAGCACTGTGAGGATCGCCCGGAGGACACGGTGGAGCATACGGTGGAGGTCTGCCCTGCTTGGGCTGAGCACCGCCGTGTCCTCGTCGAGGCGATCGGCGGCGGCAACCTCTCGCGTCCGGCCCTGGTTGAATCCATGGTCCGGAGCGAGGAGGCTTGGGAAGCGGTCACCTCCTTCTGCGAAGCAGTAATGCTAGCGAAGGAGGAGGCGGGCCGCGCGAGGGAAAGGCAAGGCCTTCGTCCCAACCGCCGCTACAGGAGAAGACGCCCCGGGCGTCGGGAGTCGCAGGGCGATCCCCGGCCACCGTAGGCGCGGGCCTGCGGACGGCGAGCGTTGGGTGGCTCGCTGTCCGATCACCACCAGGCCCGGGTCGATGGCGCGTTGTGTTTCACGCGCGCCTCAAAGAGATGTCAGCATAGAGGACGGGGCCCGCTAGGGCCAGAGCCTGCCAGGGTTGCGGAATTTGTTCGAAAGAGTCACCGCGGCCCTGGAAAGCAAAGGGCTTAAGAAGGAACACGGATGGGTTTTAGTCAGTAAGAGTCTGACACGCCCTTCCGCTCCACCCAGAGCGGAAGAAGTCATTTGATGATTTCCCATACAAAAAAAAAAAAAAAAAAAAAGTGAAATGAATACAGAGAATAATAATAATACATCTTTATTGCAGACAAAACAAAGTCCATATTCACATTAAAAAAAAAGAATAATTTTATAGACGTGTATATCGCGCTATCACTGCTCATTCTGTACTACAATCAGTAACACAAAGCACATCACATCATTTCCAAATTGTTATCGGAACGAGAGACATAATGTAGATGAAACATTCACCCATATTTAGTTCGTAACTGTCCATTAACTGCAAAGATATTCTGGTCACCCTTAATATGCTTCATTAGTTTTAGGTGTTAGTCTATTTCCCGACTACGAACAGGCTAAGTATACATATAGAGTCTCGTGGGTATCGTAAGTTATCACTTAGGGAGTCAATTAAGTGATTGGACAACAGCGAACCTTTGTATCATTCCCTTAGATCTTTGGGTCGCACGATTCATGATTTGCCTAAAAAGTTTTCAAATAAATTGAAATCAGGGCAAATTCACAATACAAAACACAGTGAATAGATTCAATATTTTAAGCAAAAAACTTTTTTATATTTTGCTGAATCCGGATTTTTATTTCAATTTTGAATGTTTTTTTATTCAAAGGCAAAGTTGTTGAACACGAACCAATGTTTGCAATTGGTTAAACACCGATTGAGTGCCACAATCGAATAGGCACGAAAAATAGACACTTTTTTAAGTTCTTTAACAGTCCGTTGGCTGCTTTAACTACTAAAGTTGGGAGGATTTGATTAATTGCTCGCTCTCACAAAGATACGCTTCTGTGTTAAAAGTTCTTTCGTGATTTAAATTGTAATTATCTTTGATTGGTTCCGGCTACCAGCTTCGAACCGATTGTGATTCACAGACAACTTTGTGTTCGTTACAATGACCCAATTTTTAAAATAAAATCGGTAGCTTTTTCGGTTGTGGATGCGGATATTTCTCAAAGCGCGTGAAAGTTACATAAAACAGAACATGGAATACATGGTATTAGGGATAAAGATAAGTTTGAAAATTTAAAGAGAATGTAAATTGTGTTGGGAATCGTAGAACAACCGTGTTTTACAATTTAACAGATCTGAAAAAGGAGGATCTTGTTGAATTGCCAACACAGTTGAAAGTAAAATGAAAACCGCAATAAAAGAAGAAATCAAATAAAAATTTAACGATATATCAAATAATTAACCTTTAATTCTTGGTTATCGCTGTTACGACGATACCCAAGAATCCGATACAATTCGTCAATTGTCAAAAAAATTGAAAAAAAAAACAAGAGAAATTAAATTCTTCTTAATTTAATATCTCACTCTTTACACAACAATAGAAGGCAAGCAATTCCACTTCAGGAAGGATAATGATAAAAATATCATAGAGACAGTCAATGACACAGATACACAAACTAACTACCCGTCATAACATGGTAATTGGCTCATTATAGCAATACAAACATTTTCTATGAATATCCAATCGGTGATTTGATTAAATTTAAAATTTGTGAAATACAAAGGACATAAGCTCAAGCACCAAAGATCTCAATACAGCGATGAACATGCAATAAGAGGACGGCTCACCACTCCAGTAGCCGAATAGATACCTACTATTACTATGGCGGAACACCGCATGGGACTTCCATTCAACTCGGTTCCTATTATCGAGACCGTATCTGGGTCTCAGCAGATTTATTCAATTATTATTGCTGTTACGGACTAGAACATCATAGTTTCAAGAGAATGCATACAGAAAATTTAAAGGCCTTTTAAGTTTTAGTGCGCTGGGCGTATTGCCAAATTGATGTGCAGTACTTATGTACTGGGTTTTGGATGTTAGTTAAAGATTTTATGAAATTTCCGTAAGCCTTTAGTAGTGAAACCTAGTTAGTTTTTATTAGGTATTTAAAATGTTGATATTATTAACAGTCCAATTTACAAAAACTTCTGAGTCATTTCAATCACTCTGCCTGGCGCGTTTTCCCTAATATATTAGGGCCGGTTTCTATTATAACCAGATACAGCTGTGCATTATAACCGACTTCAAAAACAGGAGGAGGTTCTCAATTCAGTTGTATTTTTTGGTTTGTTACCTTGTAAGTCCGTAATTTACGAATCGAATTGAAAAAATCTTTTATTATGTGATGGAAATACTTTTCCAATTAGTCCCATATAAATTTCATCAAAATCGGTTCAGTTTAGTTTTTAAATCAAAATAGCTGGCAAAAAAATATGTCATCCAAGTAAACTAAATTGCGTATTTTGCTTTCCTGTGACTTTCCAGTGTTGTAGCTAGGAGTGGGTTACCCGTCAAAAGTGAAAAATATAAACTTTTTGACAAAAAAAAATACAACCGATTTCCATTTAAAAACCCTACAAAGTACAAAATAACTTTAAAATAACTATACCTCCATAGTAGTAGGTATACTAAAAAAATAACAAAATCTTCGGATGTGGCATGACTTATGAAATGAAAAAAAAAAACATTTGAAATGTCAAATTACTATCTGGCATTGTAAAAAACGAACTTTATCTAGGTACTACTTGAATTGACGTTTGGATCATTGCTGGCCAAAACTGACCCATGTTTTGAATTTATGTTAACTTTTCTACTTTATTTTAGCAGCAAAACAAGATTATTTAAGGTCAATATAATACCATATCCAATTTTCACGTACGTTTGAACCAATCCTGAAGCGTGACCGGACTTTCAATGTGTTCTGTGTAAAATCTATCAACGGAATGACTCTTTATTTCATCTGTTCGTGTGGGTGTATGAACATAGGAAAATTCTAGAAAAGAAAAGTTTTATGAAGTTTTAACAGATGTTTAAGTTGGAATTTCTACTAATATTGTTAAAGTGGTTGGAGCTCGGGGCTAAATAATAGCAGCCGCATGGTTCGATCGATCTTCAAGGTTAGGCAACACTTGCCGATGTAGGTCTGTGGATGGGTGACCATCTTAATATATCGAGATTCCTCCGTGCCTCGGAAAGCACGTTAAGCCGTTGGTCCCGGCTGTTATTTGTAGATCTTTCTCAGAAACCAAAAAATCTGACACCGTCCGTTCGTCCGATCGTCCGTCCGTGCGTCTGTCTGTCTGTTAAGACCCTTTATCTCGAAAACGCGTGAAGGTATCGAGTTGAAATTAAAACCAAATACTCAGTCTACAGGTCTACAGTCCCATGAAGCTGGGAAAAAATCAAACTTCTAAGTTAATGTAAAAAAAAATACTTACGGCTGTTTATGCCGAAAAAACGTATATTTCGACACTCTCAAGGGTTACTTCCCGTTGACTTAGATTCATGAAATTTGAAAGAAAGTACAAGTACAGGAAAAGTCTGACAATTGGGAATTTATATTTTTATCATGTAAAAAATCATTTTTTTCGATTACAAACTTATATTTTCGGTTGAAGAATTGACCGTGACGTATATTGATTTATGGGAGAACATTTTTTCAACAACAAAGTTAAGTTTGTCCTTCAATTTAACCTGCTATATTTTGCTTTCATAGTTGTTCAGCATATTTCGAGAATAGGAAGTTATGCTAAAAGGACGTGGTGCTAAAATGACGTTATGCGAATAGGTAATTTTGAGAATAGGACGTTTTGATACGGAAGCATTCAGAGCCTCTGAATTAAAAATCCTATTCTAACTGAAGTGTAATGTTCTTGCGAGTTACCTTGGCTATTTGATAATAATTATCAGAAAGTTTATGAAAATGACCTCTACTGGATCTATCAAAATCTTTGTGAGATAGGCAGTAAAGGAATAGGTAACAATCACAATCAGTTTTTATAACACGTTTGTTGATCGTTTCTACCACCCTCGAGTAGGTGGCGATACGGAGCGGTTTACATCTGGCAGAAGTAGCGCCATCTAACGTAAAACACAAGCATCTCCATAGTGGAGACTGTGGAAAATGTATTTGCTGAAAACGACACGCTTATGCTCCGTCGTTTGGATGAAAAACGTGGTTTGCTAGTAACAGCTTGGTTCCACGAGATGTCGTTTTTATATAAAAATATTTTATCTGAAGTACCTATAAAGTTATTGTAAGTATAACGTAGTCTATTTTTGGGCATTCAAGTAAAATTTGGTATCAAATAGTGGCTCTTTCACCAGCTGAAGGCAAAGTTGATTCTCAGTTCGATAGACGGCGTTGGGATTTAGATCGCGCTATAGTTTCGTTACAACAGTGCGCATAACATTTATGTATCACCGGAAAATCGCAGACTCGGTAAACAACTTACTATTTTATTGTTAAATGTGTGTACATTTACGAAAATAAAAAAAATACTAATTTTAGTAAGCACGACAGGAATAATCTCAAAAATGGACACGAATTTATTAAAAAAGGGCAAAACAATATAAGGTATGAGGGTAAAATAATATCTGAACTGTATTTGAAAGTTGTGTATTTTTCAGGTGGTGGTGGAAAAAGGATTTGACCCAAAACAAAAACTCATATTATTACATTACATTGAAACAAGAACTGCGATTATTTTAACGATACCAGTACCAGAGTCATAAAAAAATCCATTAATTCAAATTTTATCTCATGGATGTCAATTTGTTACGTAAGAAGTTTAGTTATTTAATAATAACTAATATCATCAATTCGTAATTGAATTTGTTTGCTTATTTATTTATTTAATGTTTGTTACGCTTTAACGCCTGTCACCGAACCGATTTTAATGAAATTCGGTGCAGAAATAGATGGAGCACTGGAGACGGGTAGGTATAGGCAAAAATCTATAACGCCAGCGAAGACGCGAGAAAAGCTAGTTTAGTGTAAAAACGTAATTTTAAGAAATGGAAAATGTTTTTGGTACGACATGTTCTCTATTAACTGATCTATAAAAACCATTATTTATTGAAAATGTTTTTTTTTTTATTTCCACGGCCCGTGAAATGTAGTTTCAAACTAATCAAACGCATTAATGAAATTAGTCCAGAATTACTTGAAGTAAATCTTTTAACAACTTGATAAATTATATTTATTTTGTAAGTAGGTTAAACATAACACTTTTACAAGTCAATCTTTTTAGGCATTTTTTAACGAGATGAGGCTGGTGTTTTTTATCTGACTACCCTGAGAAGAAATACCGAAAAAAACTCAGAGGTCAAAGTCTCTTTTAAAGTTCATACATCAATCGTACTGGTCCAATCATAGTTATCTTACAAATCGTACTTGTTTGCTTAATTGTGGCTTCTGATAACTTAGCAATGGGAAGCTTTTCTATCCATACCTGCATACTTTTATGGTTGTTTTCTGAAGTCAAATCAAACGGAATAATTTTCTAGAAACAGCTCAATTCTGATGTTTCTTCCTCGGAAAAAGATAACGATGAAAAATAATTATAATTTGCCAGTACCTATCCATACTGATCTATAATGCAGTCGTAATGTTTGGTATATAAACTGAAGGCAATTTTCACTAACTGGAAATAGGGACATGCACCTTTTTTAAATTTACTTTTGAATATTTTGTCAAAAGTAAATTTTATTTCTTAGTTTTTAACAAAAGAGCAGTAAGCAAGCAATAATATTGAACGATCTAGATAAGAGGCACTGCACAAAGTGCCATTTATTAGCAAACACGGTTATTTCGCCAGAAATTACGCACAAAAACACAACATTAAAATAACAGAAAGCGATTGCTGAAATGCAAAAAAAAAAAAATTAAGGGATTGATCAGATCGTGTGACATTTTGACATTGTTTGTTCCATTTTTTAGCTTTATCCTTTGTTATTTGAACGAGAATTTGTACTCCAAAATGGTTTAAGTCTCACTGTTAGAAATGATGAATGTAGCTTCAACCTGGAACTACGCTTTGAGGTGCTGTTTAGAAATATAACAAACCATAAAAATTCAAATAAAAACAGAGAGTAAAGTTCTGCAAGCCTCCATTCAAAATTACGGATCCTATTGTATAATATGTTCAAATGACACGGAAAATTCTGATACTGCGATGCAGGATTTTGTTAGTAGTTCATCGCTGGTGGGATAGATGGCGTTGCAGTGCGTTTTTTGTTGCTGTACAAATTTTGCTTAGTTTGTTTTTCTTTGTGGCGACTTTAATGCCACTGCACTGCAACTTTATCAAAATAATTTAAATACACAGTTAGATTAGTAAGTTTTCGAAAAATTTGGTAAATATTTAGAAGCGAGTGATTTTGATGATTCGTTTGGAGGCTTACCATTGATTATCCACTTTTTTGATAGGGAAGCGGATCTGTGCCGCCTCAATTTAATTCCGAAGATTAAGTATTGTAGTAAAAGAACGTTCAAATTTCTAGTTTCAAACTCTGAACAGAAAAATGTGAATATTCTGCAGCTGTAGTTGTGGAATAATCCCATTTATTTAAAAAAAAATGCAAAATAGATATTTTAAATGTCAAACAATAAAACATCTCATCAATCTAAAATAAAGTTCGATTATTGAAAAAACGTTACAAAAGTAATCCAATTGAGACGACACTATTCTCATCAACATGGCTTTATATATTCTACTAGTCAATATTTTTATCTAGCAATTCCATTACGCCTTTTTTTTTCAAAAGACCAACATCGGTCGTAAAAGCTTCACTTTTACGACCGATGTTGGTCTCGGAGCATTTTATTTTTTACAAAAAATTGGATTCCTTAATATTACTGATTGTAAATACGATACCAATCATGATACCAATTTTTATTTTTCTAGCGGATGCTTAAGAAAACTGCTAAAGAATGACCTTTATTCGATAGCTAATCAGTAAAATTATTGACTGCATAAGCGGAAAAAATCGCATTCGATAATTTATTTAACCGCAGAATCGCAGCGACCAACCCCTTTCGCTCGCTAACTTAACAGCTGTCTCCTCTCTGGCTGAATGGAGAACAGATTGAATACGCACAGACAGTTAAAAATTTGGGGGTGATCAAGCACTCATATTTATCGTGCACTAACCATATCGCTGAAGTCAGTCGCAAGGTCCAATACACGTTTTATTCACTGAAGTACTTCCAGAGCTTTTAGCTCTTGAACACTAAAATTTCCCTTGCCCAAACTTGCATTCAGTCCATTATAGACTACGCTGATGCCTGTTATTTGAATGTCACCGAGGAGCTTCAAATAAACTTGAGCGATTACAAAAACTTGTGTTCGTTTTGTATTTAACCTTAAAATTATGATCATGTTTCAGGATTTTGCAAATTACTCAAGTAGCTCCCTATTCGACTTCGTAGGAACTCTCGGATATTGTTTTTGCTATTTAACATCCTTCACAACCCTAAAACGCCTTCCTACCTGCGGGAACGCCTCCCACTTTCGTCCGACTGGTGGGCCTTGCAGGTCGCAATTTTGAAATCTCCTTAAATGGGAATTTAATGGGGAGTAGGAGTAAAAATTGGCAGAGTGGGGACCCCTCCCCACTCTAACACACACACACTCCTATACTGTGTCAAATAAATACAGTAACAATACTGTCAGCTATGCAGCAGAGAGTAATAATGAGAAACAAAAACGGAACTAGGAAATTGCTGCACGGTATAAAAAACGTAGGAACAATGGAACGCAAGTGTTTATTTTTTTAAGAATGACTAACTACTTTTATTTTTCTTTGTTGTGAACGTTTATCATGTTAATTAATGCAAATTGGATTTGTAGGTTAATTACCCGTCAACGCTTTCAAGCGATATGCACGTCATATTTTTCTATATGTGGTTCCGTTTGTAGCTGCATGATATTTTATAGGTTTTGTAGATATCTCACACATGTAGAAGTGGCTGGCACGGATGAAATTTATTTAATTTTAAAGAATTTGAATTAAACATCAGTTTAGCATATGTTAAACAGTTCATCAGAGATTATTTTAAAAATGAGACCAATAAAAACGCTGGTTTGAGGTTGGAGATAAAGTTAGCAGGAAAAATATAGGAGAGTTGCCCAGTAGTGGGACAGCATAAGTTAAACAAAAATACCAATGGTTTGTAATCATGTTTTCGACTGTAACGGCGGTCTCAATTACGTATCTACATTTGACCAACTGTCAAATTAGCTACCAACAGTAGCTGAAACGCATAGATATAATAAACAAGTTCCACTTCCCCTGTTTTTTATATTTCTATGCTGAAACGTCATGTTTGCCTTTCAAACATGACGTTATTGAAACCGGCCGTTAGAGACCTACTTTTGTATTTGTATAAAGAGACAAAACAGACGAGAGTTGGAAACACTTGAAAACTAGCCAAAGTAATAAGATTACTTATAGAACATCAACTTGTTTAAACGTTATGTTCTGAGGTTTGGTAGAAGCCAGTCTAGAAGATTTAGTATAACTTAATTTCAACAGGTGAGGTCACCTGTTAAAATTAAGTTAGACAAACAAAGTAAACTGACCTAGCCCGAAGAATAGCCAAATTTAATTCGCAGTGGGTAGGTTACAAATCACGCAGAATATGTTATGGCTGATGTTGCCAAAAAAATCTGTAGTGGTGGCCGCGTTGAAAGGCTGAAGGAGAACCGATGACCTGGTAAAGTTCAGGGATGCCCGCTGTATGGGACAAGCACCGGGTCCGATCAATGGGGCCACTCCTGGCAGAAGCCTTTTTCCAGCAATGGATGTCATTTGGCTGAAGTTATGAATATGATACGAACTTGTTCTTTTTTTTTAAGGATGGGAAATCATCAAATGACTTCTTCCGCTCTGGGTGAAGCGGAAAAGCGTGTCAGACTCTTACTGACTAAAACCCAACCGTGTTCCTTCTAAAGCCCTTCGCGTTCCAGGGCCGCGGTGACTCTTTCAAACAAATTCCGTAACCCTGGCAGGAACTTGTATTACCTACAAACTACAGTAAGTTACCAGAATATTTACGTAACCAGAATTAAGAATATATCTATAGTATGTCTGATTTAAAATACTGATAACTACCGCTCTCCGTTACTTTACCGCAAAAAAAGCGGGTGTTGCTTACGATTCGGCTACTTAAGTCGCCCGTCTAAAATAACAATGATCAGTCTTTTAGCAAGTAATCATGGGTTCACTAATGCTTCACAGAAATGAATGACAAATGATCATTTTAAAAATAAAAATTATTAAAACTAATCAATTAACAGATAACTCATCCTGCAAACATCCTTCCTACTAATATTATAAACGCGAAAGTTTGTATGTATGTTTGTTACTCTTTCACGCAAAAACTACTTAATGGATTTTGATGGAATTTGGCACAGAAGTAGATTATAGTTTGGAATAACACATAGGATTATTCCAGACTATAATCAACTTTTTGTACCGGGAGTATGTTCCCTTGGGATAATTTTCGACATTCACGTGGGTGGAGCCGCGGGCGACAGCTAGTATTACTATAAAAGTAATCATTTGACGAAATAAAGATTTCGCAAATATTCAAGTAGGTGCTTCGTTTGTCAAATTTTCAATTATTTGTCATTAATGACGTATGTGCAGAAATAAAGTTTGTAAAGTGATAACTTTATCAAGTATAAATTTACCTCAAGTTATTTTTACACACCAATCTTACGTATTTGATACGGCCTTAATATTACGATTAATTTCTTCTTTTGTCTACACATACTGGGTTCAACCGTCTCTTTGTCTTTCTTTGTTTGGTTTGACTTATTTTACAATATATGTTTAGGTATGGAACGACTTCATGGACATAAAAATTGTACTGTAGTTAGTAACACATATAGCCGTTCAGGACTGTTACCGTCATTACAAAACGACTTTTAAATAAGTTTTGTTACACCAAAATCATTAAGAGAATTTAGAACCGTCTGTATTTTGACATAATTCAAAGCACTGTAAAGTTCTCAGTATAAAATTAACAACTTAATCTCGGGTCGGCAATTTTGAAATAATGGACACCAATCGAAGTTAGCTCTATGTTTTTAAACTGTGTCAGAAGACCCCTTAGTTTGATATAAGACCATTTAGAGGTGTTTATTAACTACAAAAAAATAGATACTTAAATCATAAAGATACATTTTGAATCACTGATCTAATACATCACAAACTACAACAAAGGACGCTAAAAGCACCGGCCCTAAAAATGTAACAGTCAGGGAAGGTGGCCTAAAATCCAACAAGTATCGGTATTTCGTAGGTACATTCCCTGCCCTACTAACAAGCATTGTGGTTGCTCATAGCTCGTGGAAAATCGTTACTATAATAAAAACGTGATTCAATCAATCACATCATGAAAGAACCCGTAGGAAATTTACTAACGCGGGTTTTGCCAAATACAACCCACGGTGTAATGATTTTCTAAAGTTCTAAACTGGGAATTATTGTCTACACAGTTTTATCCGAAGCTGCGTTACGGCTTTTTCGGTATATTTAATCTAATAAATAGAAATAACAGCGATGAGTCAGAAATCTTGCTTTGAAACAAGGTTGATAAATAAGAAAGTAACTTTTTATTTTATTTTGGTCATAATGATCTTAGTAATATTGCTTAGCCCACCAAAGCAATTTGGTTTATGATTTGAATCAAATTGAAAATGCTTTTTGTTATTTATCATTATGCATCAACGAAATAGATCACAATATAAACATTTAATGCAAGTACATTATTTTGTAAATCAAATTGTTTCAATTAATCTATTTATTAATCTAGACACGATTCAACACTTCGTGTTGAGTCTGAAATACGTCAGCAAAATGTATCTAATCTGATGTCTGGAACTCTTAAATAAATTATTATTATCAAAATATCCTTGTGAAATAGCTAGACAATGATAAAGCTTCTATGTGACTTTGACTTATCGTATGAGTAAAGTTTATAAGGCGTTTAGACTATAAATAAAAATACCGACGCCATTAATTTCCACACGTCTCAATCGTCAATATCAGACAAAGGCATGACATTTTTATGAATCTTGTGTTAACTTGGTGACAGTGAAAATTTTTTGCAGAGGAAATCAACGTACACAGAGTGACATTTTCTGGGCGCCAAGAGTTTGTACCCAAGGTAAATAAATAATAGATGCCAGGGTTGCGGGAAAGTTCGAAAGAGTTACCGCGGTCCTGGAACGCAAAGGGCATTTGAAGGAACACAAATGGGTTTTAGTCAGTAAAAGTTTGACACTCCCTTCCACTCCGACTTTCGATCCACAAAAAAAGGTAGATGTAAAAAAAAAAATAGTTTAAAAAACTAAAAAAACAAGCTTTTATAGAAAAATCCAACTAAAAAACAGAAAATAAAATTTAATAAATTTGATTAAGAATAATGTAAAAAAGAAATGAATGTACATTATTGTTAAAAAGCGTGGGGTGCATAGAGTCAATATAACTTAATCAAATTTATTAAATTTTTATTTTCTGTTTTTTACTTGGATTTTTCTACAAAAGCTTGTTTTTTTAGTTTTTTTAAACTATTTTTTTTTGTCAAAGGTTATTTAAATAGAATATGTGTGTTTTTGTGAACTATAAAAAAGTGTGTATTTATACAGGGTGTCCCAAAACTCAACGTCAAGCCGAAACGGGGTGACAGGATTGATCATAACCATCACGAGAAAAATCTGAAAAAAAATCTATCCCATGCAGTTTGAAAATTATGGGCATTTTAAGAAAAACCTAGAAATTTGATCAAACTGTACCATTTTTCGGTTATTGTGGTTATTATTTTTTATTTTTGTTCATTTGAACTTTAGAAACGTAATCCTAAATAACATTTCTAGAATCCCAATAAAAAATAATGACACAATTGCCTCAAGTTCCCGAGAATTGAGACTATTTGTTAAACTACGAATTTAAAATTTTCAAGATTCGTCGACTTTGACAGGCCCTCCTATAAAAAAAATGTACTAGAGTGCCTTGGCAAGTAGCATTAAAAGTTGGCGCATTTAATCAGAATTCTAAAATGGTACAATACTTGTTAGTTCCATACAATAGAAAAGAGTAAAAAAATTAAAACCTCAAGTAACCCGATTTTTGCTATCAGATTTTACTCAGTTAAAATGTTTTTAATTCGCACAAGCTCTAGGTAGGTTCTTAATTTTAAGGCAAAATGATGAGAGAGATGGATAATGGGTATGTTTGCCATGAGTGAGCGAGACAGATAGTGACGCCACGCATTGAGACGGAGATGCGTCGTTTAAACGAGTGCGAATGAAACAGATAGATGCTATGGCATCTATCTGTTTCATTCGCACTAGTTTCAGCCAAGCAAATGGCTACGCTACCAGTCCGACACCAACCAGTTAGTACGTTTCGCTCATTCGTCTACTGCGCACGTTCGTATTCGTATTAATTATTTTACTAATTTTACTAACTTTTTTTCACTTTGGTAAAAGTGGCGTCACTATCTGTCTCGCTCACTCATGGCGAACATACCCATTATCCATCTCTCTCATCATTTTGTCTTAAAATTAAGAACCTACCTAGAGCTTGTGTGAATTAAAAACATTTTAACTGAGTAAAATGAGATAGCAAAAATCGGGTTACTTGAGGTTTTAATTTTTTTACTCTTTTCTATTGTATGGAACTAACAAGTATTGTACCATTTTAGAATTCTGATTAAATGCGCCAACTTTTAATGCCACTTGCCAAGGCACTCTAGTACATTTTTTTTATAGGAGGGCCTGTCAAAGTCGACGAATCTTGAAAATTTTAAATTCGTAGTTTAACAAATAGTCTCAATTCTCGGAAACTTGAGGCAATTGTGTCATTATTTTTTATTGGGATTCTAGAAATGTTATTTAGGATTACGTTTCCAAAGTTCAAATGAACAAAAATAAAAAAGAATAACCACAATAACCGAAAAATGGTACAGTTTGATCAAATTTCTAGGTTTTTCTTAAAATGCCCATAATTTTTAAACTGCATGGGATAGATTTTTTTTCAGATTTTTCTCGTGATGGTTATGATCAATCCTGTCACCCCGTTTCGGCTTGACGTTGAGTTTTGGGACACCCTGTATATGGATAATGTTAGAATATTTTTTAATTTTAATTAATTAATCCTGGCGAATCTAATTAGGATAATCGGATATTTTAATTGAATTCTTGCATTGTCATCGATCCTTGATAGGTGTGCAAAGTTTGAACTAAATCTGATCGTTCAAAGTAGGGCAAAATCGAGCTCAAAAGGGTCGGTTACATACATACATACATACATACAGGTGAAGCTAATAAAAGCGTGTTAAAATAGAAGACACTACTGGCAAGCGAGTGTAACTATCGAAATCAAATGATACTGTGTTGTGCGGGTTCCGACACAACATCTCGACACGTTTCTAAAGGGAGAGTTCTGGCCGAAGGGTGTAGTCTACCGACGTTTTCGCGGCAGGCTACGCGACACCGCGCAGCGTAACTCGACGTCGTCACTTCGTGTCTTAGTTTAAGTTATATTTTCAGTACAAGATTAATAAGTATTTGTTTATTTATTTTTAGTATGTTTAATTTGTGTATTTTATCTATGGGCCTTAGTTGCCTAATAATAAAGATTTTTTTTTCTCTTTATTTATTTTTCTTACATACTAATTTACATTTTCAAATATTTTTTGTTATTATTATTATTCCGTTTATTCAATTTCCTAAACTTACTCATTACGTTTTTAAATATTTCATAAAAAAAAACACATTATAAAATATAAAAAATAGTAGCCCACCGGTATCGGGAAAAGGGTCCAAGCTACCGGCGATCAGGGCGCAAGAGAGAGGAACCTCCTAACAATACGAGCCGTGTATTATTATTAGGCCTTGTTACTTGTTGCTACTTCATTCATTTTTCCTAAGCTTCTTGGGCGCCATATAATTTAGCGCCCACAAGGCACACTAAGCCTTATAAAATATTATGTACACGTACATTATTGAGTAAATATCGTATTAATAAGAAAGGAAATCTTATTCCCAAAATATATCGCTCTAAGCCGATTTACAGATACGGTGCTATTTATTTCTGGTTTCCGAATTACAAAGCCGATCTGAAATGTAATTCCAGTCATTTGATTTTCCGAATAAGATAATTATTTTATTCTAAATCAAGATAATATGTTTATATTAAAAGCTTTGGGGCAAAACTCGTTAAGATAAAAAAGACGAGATGAAACAAGACGTTAGCGACAAAAATAATTATTTTGATACTGAAGGGCAAAGATTTAAAATGAATAGAACATTATTAAAATTTGAAGAGTTCACGATAAATTAATCTCAGCTGCTTGGGTCGATTTTCAACGTTAAGCAACGCTTGTCACGGTCGGTCAGTTGATGGGTTAACTTTTTAACATATCGCGATTCTTTCGTGACTCGGAAAGCACGTTAAGCTGTTGGTCCCGGCTGTCATTTGTAAATCTTTGGCATTCGTTAAGACCGTTATACTGAAGCCATGTGTATTGAACCTTTATGGGTAGTCAGGACCCAAGAAATCTGACACTAGTCTTGTCAAGAGATATCGCGTTACTCAGTTACTGGTTTGTGAAGGTCAGATTGACAGTTACTTCATGAATTCTGGTTCTCAGCCACATTCGTTACAGTGGACGACGACCCCAAAATAGTTGTATTTAGGCTAGGCAGATTGATTGAAAAAAATATTAAAACTAAAATTATTTCCAGCTGCAGGAAGTTATAACAAAATTTCCTGCAGATGTCAAGGCGCAGATGTTTCAAATCGCCTACGTAGTCTAACTTATTTCCATGTTTAAGGGACAGCTTATGTTTATGATAATGTGACACAAGTCATCGATGTAAATAATTGCAACACAAGGATTCAAGTTGCTTCAAACAGTTCCTACACTGTTGTTCCTAAAGAAAGGCGGTTTAATCAGAAAAATGGAGACCTATTTTAAAACGGTTGTTTTGACACCTTTCGGTATAAATAGCAAGAATATAGATGAAATAGTTTATATAGCATCATTTATAACCTAAGCAAGCTTGATTCGACAGATTTTGTGATTGACGTCTCCCACGCAATAACAAAGATAAAACATCCTGTTTTTCTTATAAACACCCGAAGTTCAGATAAATATCGATGGAAAGCGTGAATGAACGTGGACGGAATACTAAGTCAACTTATTGCTGCTAAGCGAGTGTGAAAGTGTGACCCGTACAAGTTGTGTAGTGTTTTTCTATTTGGAAGTCGGTTGTATTTTTTTGTAAAAGTTTTTTATTTCACACTTTTTTTATTCCCACACCTTTTTTATCAAATGACTTCTTCCGTCCTGGGTGAAGCGGAAGGGCGTGTCAGACTCTTATTGACTAAAACCCATCCGTGTTCCTACTAAAGCCCTTTGCGTTCCAGGGCCGCGGTGACTGCTGGCAGGCTCAGGCCCTAGCGGGCCCCGTCTCCTATGCTGACATCTCTTTGAGGCGCGCGTGGAACACACCGCGCTATCGTACCGGGCCTGGTGGTGATCGGACAGCGAGCCACCCAACGCTCGCCGTCCGCAGGCCCGCGCCTACGGCGGCCGGGGATCGCCCTGCGACTCCCGACACACGGGGCGTCTTCTCCTGTAGCAGTGGTTGGGTCGAAGGCCTTGTCTTTCCCTCGCGCGGCCCGCTTCCTCCTTCGCTAGCATTACTGCTTCGCATAAGAAGGTGACCGTTTCCCAAACCTCCTCGCCCCGGACCATGGATTAATAACCAGGGCCGGACGCGAGAGGTCGCCGCCACCGATTGCCTCGACGAGGTCATGGCGGTGCTCAACCCAAGCAAGGCAGACCTCCACCGTATGCTCCACCGTGTTCTCCGGGCGATCCTCACAGTGCTGACACCCGGGCGTGTCCTCCCGCTGAATCCGAAACACGTACCTTCCGAAACAGTCGTGTCCGGTGAGTACCTGCGTCAGGCGGAAGGTGAGCACGCCGTGGCGCCTCTCCAGCCACTCCACAAAGAGGGGCCTTACCGCCGCAATTGTGGCGTGCCCAGGTACCCCCATACCTAACAACACCACTGGGAAGTGACAGGAAAGCAAAACACGCAATTTCGATTATTTGGATGATATATTTTCTATTTTCTCCAGCTATTTTGATTTAAAAACCAAACTAATGACCAATGGGAACATATATCCTTTCATATAAATAATATTTTTTTCAAATCGGTCCATAAATGACGGAGTTATGAGGTCACAAACATAAAAAAACCTTTTTTTTAAGCCCGTTAAAAAGTTTATTAAATCAAATTAGTGTCGGGTATGATAGGCTCTTTACATCCAAAAAATGCACGATTTATATGGATTAAGCCACGGAAGTGAATACGCTAGAAAATTGTGATGATCAAATTATAATTATGTATATAATTAATGAGACCTTAATTTTCCGCCCGAACCGAATGAACTGAAACACGTTTCGAACTCGATTGATTACACCGTATAATGATAAAAGACCTTATCCTCTCATTTACTCTGCAATCCTAATCAGGGAGCAGTTAATTAACTTTAAACTGTATACAGTGGAATTACTGAAGCAGAAACTGGAGAGTATTTGGATAATTTGTTAGATTCTACAGACGACAAACGTCTGTAGAATCTCCATTATGTATTACTTGGTTGATTTACAAACAACAGCCAATATTGTCATAATTTCGAAACAGTTTGTATTTAATATATAATATAATATTTAAGTTCAGTTGTGTATTTAGACAAAACAGATTTTTAATATTCAAAACAATCTGCTAGTTAACTAGGTCCTGGATAGGAGCATGAACTAGCCTGTTAGTTGTCAAATCATAAAAATCGTACGTACGTATATTACGGTTAAATTTACCTAGATTAGGGTATAATCAGACGTCTTCTTGACTAAGAATCTATTGGTGAATGTACTTTTACCCCAGGCAAATTACGCCAAAAATTAGGCTTACTTTGTATTAATTATATCAACTTTGATTTTTTGACGTTAACGTGTAGAGTGTAGGCAGGGAAGTATGTTAAAACGTCCCGCAAAGTGATAAACACCCCGTGTTTTTTTTATATAAAACTTATTCCAATATTTTTTTTTCTTTTTTCACGTAAACAAAAAATGAAGACGATACGCTTCTAAAAATTGCTTTCGCTGGTAACAATTGTACCATCATGGTGACGTCACGCGTGTGTTGAACGCATTGTATCGTTTTAATTTTTTGTTCCCGTGAAAAAATAAAAAATACGTGTTCGATATTTTTTGGTAATCTATCGGACGTCTATTATATAGGGCTAATTATGTATGTGCGATTTTTGCCAGTTATGGTTCCAAACCCGGAATACTAATCACAAACTTTTAGGAAATCAGAATGATGAAGAATTACCCCTTGGCTCGGGGCGAACTTCTATTACAAATTATTGACGTTATAATATTAATAATTAGGGGATAAAACATTTTTCGTTTCTCTTTAGTACAATTTTGAAGTCTACGCAGACGAAGTCGCGGGCAGAAGCTAGTATATACATAAAACACGGAAATTATTATCAATGTTAGTTAAAGACACTCTTGTTTCACAGACATAATTACAACAACCGAGATAAACAATACCGCTGTGATTCTGTTTCGCGACGTAAGTCCACTTGACACCTTGACTTCCGTAATTTAAACCGAAGCAATTACTGGTAAGAGTATGGTTTGAGGAAGCAAGGATGTGAAAGGGTTAATAGCTATAGAGTTGGTTCCGCAACGATCGTTTCGGGGCAGTTTCTTCAAACTCACAAAAAAACAAACAAAAATACGTTTCCAATATTTTTTAATTTAATTTTTTTAATTAGAATTTTTGAGGGCTGATTCCCAATAGTCAGATAACTTTTATCCGAGGAATAATAATGGAGGTTTGACAGTTTTTGTACAGGAAATATGTCAAACGGCCATATCTATTCTTCAGTTAGAACTCATAAAAAAATCAGCTCGTCGATTTATCCTATTGGCAATAATAGTTGTTGTAGTCGTTTCACATACCGCAATGATACCTCACAAAGAAAAAGTAGGAAAACTAAATTAATTTAAATCGGAAGAACTTTTCGATTGTTTGATTACTGAAAAGTTTTACGGGCAAGGAGAGACTTAAATTACTTAAGATTCTAAGCCGCCTTGATTTTTGAATTTCGGAACTAAACCTAAGCAAAATCATCTGAATAAAACGTTTGGAATGACGTTGAGTTTATTGTTTTAATTTTTCGTTTCAAGAAGTGTTCGATCATTTCGATGGCATATTCTTATGCGTATAGCTTTCTGCGTGAATTTTAAGTTCTATACAATATACAGGGTGTCCCAAAACTCAACGTCAAGCCGAAACGGGGTGACAGGATTGATCATAACCATCACGAGAAAAATCTGAAAAAAAATCTATCCCATGCAGTTTGAAAATTATGGGCATTTTAAGAAAAACCTAGAAATTTGATCAAACTGTACCATTTTTCGGTTATTGTGGTTATTATTTTTTATTTTTGTTCATTTGAACTTTAGAAACGTAATCCTAAATAACATTTCTAGAATCCCAATAAAAAATAATGACACAATTGCCTCAAGTTCCCGAGAATTGAGACTATTTGTTAAACTACGAATTTAAAATTTTCAAGATTCGTCGACTTTGACAGGCCCTCCTATAAAAAAAATGTACTAGAGTGCCTTGGCAAGTAGCATTAAAAGTTGGCGCATTTAATCAGAATTCTAAAATGGTACAATACTTGTTAGTTCCATACAATAGAAAAGAGTAAAAAAATTAAAACCTCAAGTAACCCGATTTTTGCTATCAGATTTTACTCAGTTAAAATGTTTTTAATTCGCACAAGCTCTAGGTAGGTTCTTAATTTTAAGGCAAAATGATGAGAGAGATGGATAATGGGTATGTTTGCCATGAGTGAGCGAGACAGATAGTGACGCCACGCATTGAGACGGAGATGCGTCGTTTAAACGAGTGCGAATGAAACAGATAGATGCTATGGCATCTATCTGTTTCATTCGCACTAGTTTCAGCCAAGCAAATGGCTACGCTACCAGTCCGACACCAACCAGTTAGTACGTTTCGCTCATTCGTCTACTGCGCACGTTCGTATTCGTATTAATTATTTTACTAATTTTACTAACTTTTTTTCACTTTGGTAAAAGTGGCGTCACTATCTGTCTCGCTCACTCATGGCGAACATACCCATTATCCATCTCTCTCATCATTTTGTCTTAAAATTAAGAACCTACCTAGAGCTTGTGTGAATTAAAAACATTTTAACTGAGTAAAATGAGATAGCAAAAATCGGGTTACTTGAGGTTTTAATTTTTTTACTCTTTTCTATTGTATGGAACTAACAAGTATTGTACCATTTTAGAATTCTGATTAAATGCGCCAACTTTTAATGCCACTTGCCAAGGCACTCTAGTACATTTTTTTTATAGGAGGGCCTGTCAAAGTCGACGAATCTTGAAAATTTTAAATTCGTAGTTTAACAAATAGTCTCAATTCTCGGAAACTTGAGGCAATTGTGTCATTATTTTTTATTGGGATTCTAGAAATGTTATTTAGGATTACGTTTCCAAAGTTCAAATGAACAAAAATAAAAAAGAATAACCACAATAACCGAAAAATGGTACAGTTTGATCAAATTTCTAGGTTTTTCTTAAAATGCCCATAATTTTTAAACTGCATGGGATAGATTTTTTTTCAGATTTTTCTCGTGATGGTTATGATCAATCCTGTCACCCCGTTTCGGCTTGACGTTGAGTTTTGGGACACCCTGTATAATAAGTATCGACACAAAATTAACGCCCAGTGAATTACTTTCTGTTCATATGTCCGTAGGAGTGTCTACGTCTCTGTCATGCTTTTAATTAACGCTAAAGGCCAAGCCACACATTTTGACTAAGATGTAAGTTTTGTAGAGAACGCTATACGCAATGATGAGAGTTAGAAAGTGTTAGGTAAGGGCATGTAATTTTTTTTTTTCAGTTTAATTTATTCAGGAACAATTTACATTGAGTTTGAATCATTAGTCTATAAATTAAAAAAAATACTAAAACCACGTTCATTAAAATTATAAACTAACACATTCAACAATAAATTATAGAAAATAATACAACAAAAATCAATAATAAATCAATATTATCCAGTCTCACATTAACTGATACATAAAAAAATTAAATAAGGATTTGTCATCGTCTATCGAATACCTACAGACATTTCTCCAATAGGAATGCTTTGAGTCTTGACTTAAATGAGCGTTTATAAAATGAGGGCTTTTAAGTCCAAATGCAACGTTTTAAAAAAAAAACCTGTATGTAGAGTTAGGAGCTTGGTTCTTCATAAGATCTGATAACTTTTTTACAGTGTATTTTACATGAAAATGTTATTGGTGGGATATCATTTATTTTTGTGAGTTATATTCGTACCTAACCGCTACGCCTTATACTATGAATGAACTAAACTAAGCCATATACTATTAAAATGAAGACAAAACAAAGACCAAATATTTGACACTGAAATAAGCAAACCTAGTTAAACTAACTAATACTATTACTACAACATCGTGCGTGGCGTGGTCCATCCACGCATTCAGCGCGTCACAAAATAATAATAATCCTTTATTTATTACTAACCAGCTAATTGGTATTTTTTTACTTATACTAAGCTTCCGCTGTCCTTCCGTCCATCCGTCTGTCTGCCAACAGGCTGTATCTCAAGAACCGTAATAGGTAGACAGTTGAAATTTTCACAGAGTGTGTATTTCTATTGCCGCTATAACCACAAATAATTAAAACTAAATGGGGCTCCCGCACAAGAAATGTATTTTTTTCGGTTTATGTTACGGAACCCTTCGTGTGAGAGTCCAACTCGCACTTGGCCGGTGTTTTATTTATAGCCAATATTCTTAATACCAATTATTTATCTTCCTAGCTTGAAAATTGACAATGGTTCCATACAAACTATTTTAAGGGATGGAAGGTCAAATGTACAAATTTCTTCATGTTTTTTTTTTTTTTTTTTTTAATATGGGTTTGCTCTTGACTCTAGTCTAGGTCATAGATGATATTTTAGTTTTACAACATGTTTATGTTGTTTGAGTGCTAATCCTAGCTTTCGCACCAAATTTAAGCTTTCTATGACTTCAGGAAGTACCTACTTTAACAGTTTTGATGATCATCAGTGAGTGAGTGACGAAGTCTGAGTATTTTAGGTATTAATAATCTAGCATGTTTAATAAGTACTCTATTGACATCATATCCTGAGAATTTGGACTTTCTAGCACTGTCCAGATCGAAGTTATATGGGTACAAAAATATGAAAAAACGCTTCGAGAAAAGGTAGGTACTGCCCTGCGCTTCCGTTGTCACGTCTTGGCGGGGGCATTACCGTGCCTCCAGATAAAAGTGTGTACACTTATACAGTCAGGTGATATAAACACCTGTTGGTATATCCAAAGAGATTTTTCCTTGAGACCCCTTTCCAGATATTGCGTTTATTCTGTTACTTAATATAAAATACGTATCTTTCTAGATTTTGCAAAAAAAAAAACAATGATAACCAAAGGGTTATCATTGCTTTTTTTTTTCTTTACGTGCTTTGATTAAACCCACGACATTCCGATCCAATTTTGGCTAATTGGTTGTCCCTTAAAACCTTATTTATATTCTTTCCTCACAATATGAATAGCAAGAAAAGCTGAGGTCTTTCTTCCAGTAACCAGTAGCGACCCTCTGGATTATCCTCAATATATCGCCTGATTGGTGCGAGGATTTCTTCCCAAAAACTTATTTATGCAGAACACGCTTCCCAATAATCCGGCTTTTGTGAGTAATGCCGAATCGTTTTCTTCCATCCGACCATTTTTGCTGATTACTTCTAGAAGAATACACCGTTATCGTTTCACTCAATACGGGGAATTTGTACTGACGAGCATCTGGGGGATATTTTTCAAGAGAATATATCACCGGAAAATGGCAAACTTCGTAAGATTATAAAATACACTGAAATATTGTAAACTCTCGATAAATTATAAACTGAACATTAGGAAAATATTTTTTGGAATACTTTCCGACTATCAGGCGGGCAAAACCGCTGTCAGAAACTAATTTAATAAAATGTTTCGATATCTTGTGTCTCAGTGCAAACTTTTGATGCGTGATCCAATCACCTGTCTTCAAAATAAGGCTTGCAGTTTAGTATCTATTACTTATCTTTCATGTGTCTCTAACCTTTTTAAAAAAGTTACTTCGTTGCATCTGTCTGCTGGAGTCTTTCACGTAATTAAAGAGTAATGCAGTTTTCGAATTCTATCTCTTTACGTATCTTTTAGACATCAGAAACTGCTATTCTGTAAATTCTATACCGAAACTTGAATTAAGTAATATAAGTCTAAGGAGATCAAAAGGTTGGTGAACTTTACTGTTTCTTTAAAAAGGGGTAACATTTAAAACTCTCAAGTGATCAACGTTACCTGAACTTTAATAAGCACAATGACACAAAACATTAAAAAGCTCATTGCGTTAATTCACGGGTTCCCTAAGCAAGGCAGAACATCAAAAGACGTTCACTACAGGACATAGGGTTTGCCATAATTGCCACGCTTGGCAGGCGAGTTGGTGATAGCAGTATAACGGCCCGTTAGCGCTGGGCGGCGAGCGGTAAGATTAAAAGTAGAAGTGAATAAGTGCGATGCCACGAAACAGCGCGGCGCGGACAGCGGTGTAGGAGTGACGTACTCAGCGGCGAAGCTAAAAACAAAAAAATTTAGACGATTTTGTGTCGGTAATGGATACCGAGGCATCACCGAAATTTTAAATCGAACGCCTATATGGATGTCAAAACATCCTCGACATAAATATAAAAACATTATAAAATGGTTGTGGGAATTGAATTTTGAATTTTGAATTTTTTCCGGAATATTATCGTGCACTCCTTATTCTCTCATATTGAGAATATCTTGTTTTAAAAATGTAGTGCTTTCTAAACAGAGAAGGGATAAATTTGATAACGCCATGATTTCTGAGCACGTTTTGACTACCTAAATACGTCCACCGCGACCGCTGCAACTAACCGCTTACCAACCGCCGACTAATTGAAAGGCCAAGGTTATAATATTGGGTTTAAAACATCACCTATTCATCAATTCTTAAGTAAACCTCATTTTACCATCAGTAATGCAGCTGGATTATTACTATAGAGGTGTAATGTATATTATTATGTTACTTACCTAGTATTAAGTAATCTTACTTGTAATCCTGTGTCGCTATGCTGGTGACTAATAAACTATTTTTATTTATTTTTTAGTTTATAATTCGTCAGCTAAACTTTACTATAGGTACTTTCGTACCGTTTTTATATTTAATACTTTAAATCCAGAATTCCTATTGGCACTAAGCACTCAATTTTCTATTGGCCAACTTTTGGGTGCAGAAGAGACAAAGATATGGTGCAAATTGAGGTTTGGTACCCGAATGGTGACCAACGGAAACTTATTATTAAAAACCTCTGCTATCCTTCCGTGTGTCTGTCAGCGGACTTCATCTCATGAACTGTTATACTGACAGTTGAAATTGAAGATTTCATAATCCCAGTCGCTACGTTAATTGCCACCCCTTGTAGCCTCAGCCCAAGACTTAGTTAGCACGAATACACTAACAATGTCGTATTACTTCGTGTCTTTTCGGTAATACCGAAAAGACACGACATGATTATGAATAAAGCCTTATATTTCTGTTGTGGTTTATTGCAATTTAATAGTGTAGGCGTTTGTGATTAGAACTATTTTTGTATTGAGTTCTAAATCAATCAATACATTGTATCAATCTACGTAATTATTAAGTCTTCAATGGATTTTTAACTTTTCATTAAGGATTTGGCTTGTGTGGGATGGTAATCAGTTTATGAGCACTTATCTTTTTGTTTTTAATAATAATAATTCTTAATTATCAGGCAACTAATGCCCATTGATTAAATACACAAATTCTTATGTGTTCATTTTCACGGAAAATAGAAGGAAGTGTTCCTACTTACCTCAAGAGTTTTTTATTTATTTCAACAAATCCTTTAATTTGAAACTCATATCATAGTGGTGTGTGTATCTTTAAAATTAGAAATGTAGTCAATACATACGTTATCCGTGCATTGTCACTCAAACCAAACATTAATGCAAAATTTTAGCTCAATCGGTTAGGGATAACTATTAAAAAATCAGTTGCAAGAACAAAGTAATAACAAGGCAAACAATAAAATAAATAAATAGGAAAAGTTAATTAAAGCTTGTAACAAATAGATAGGTCCTGTGACTACTGGTCACTGACATGAATCCAGTTTTTGAAGAGGGTTATTTCCAGCCAATTGGTCTTGATCACGAATGAATAGCTCTCTTGAGACGTTTGTTTCTATTCATCTTTGTCCAATCAGGTCCCCGTGGACAAATAACTTTGTTAGAATAATTAAGCGGAAGCTAAATGTAGTCCAAACAAATATTAATTCCCGGTTGTTGAACAACATTTTTATCGCGACTTGTGTATTGTGACTTGCATATTGAATTTAAGATTTTTGCAACATTTTGTGGCGATTGAATTTGTTTGAAAATCGAAACAGTTGGTCGATTCTTTGAAAATATCATCTTGAAAACTAAGTAAAGTGAACATGAGGTGAGCTGTCAATCCTGTATAGAATGACAGTTCACTTCGAGCTCACTCCACGGTGAGCTGTTGACAGAATAGACGGGTGGAATTCCATTGAAATTGTATGACGATTATTATTCAAAATTCTATTGAAATTAAGATACCATGACATGATGACGTGCCATATCATATCACAGGCATAATGCACTTTTCAAGATAAAAGGCATTATCAGCCAGTGACCAGATCAGAAGAGTAGTATTCGTTTATTTTCAGAGATAAGATACTCTTTGTTTAAACGAATTAAGGTTTTATAATTGGTATTAATTTGTATATTAAGTATTATTTCCACCATATAAGTATTATTTATACTATAATAATCATTCAAAGCCACTTTTTCATAAATGTTTTATAACGTACCTACTCAAGCAATAAAATTCTAAAAATAGATTCCAAAAACCTCGACAGCGAAATTAGGAACATACATACGGATTGGATATTTTATTATTACGGTAGACATATGGGCGAGACCATTTATTCGTGATGATGGATCGAAGCTTCTAGAACTGTAGACTTTATTTTGATTACTATGAAAAGAAATTAAGCTTACATAAAGAAGGTTCAATCCTCCGCAAATTAATATATATTCTAGACATCACAAGAACGACAACGATTTCATAAATTGTGGTTTTTTTTAATTTTTAGGCAATAACAATTTATTTTTATAGCCTAGTTGAAATAAATGGTTTCTTTACGGTGAAAAAATAATAAAAGGTGAAAGTTTTTATAAATATAAGTTACTTTCACTATTACTATCCGCGGGAACCAAAACTGAAATCTCGTAAAGCAAAACCAACTGTTCCATACAATTTGTCAAGTATCTACCTAATAGAAACAAAGGTAAATGCACTGAACGCTCTATTTTTATCATAAATATACCACAGTTGGTACATACCATAGATGCCCATATTCATGAATAATTTGCACCTCTTAATACGCGGTGTAATTATGTAGGTACTAAATGTAACCTACCATTTGTGCACCATGAAATGTCAGTTTAAACGCTAGTTTCAACTCCGCTCTAGTAACTTGACGTTCATATTAATGAAAGAAAAACTTACATTATTCAAAATGTCGCTTACTTCAAGACGTCAGCTGGTCCTAACAGACTAAAATTATGGAAGCGTTTCTTTTCATTTATTTTGTGCTAGCATTACAATGAGAACAAAGAACTAGGGCGCGTTTTAACCCTTAAGGTCGCACGACATTTCATCGAAATAAAACATCAAAATTATACCCGATTATGATTATTAGACCTAAAATAAGAGTAGAAAAAATGGAATAAAAAAACTAATTAGCTGATAATCTGAGATAATTAGTGTATATTATACTATACATTGCTCCTGACGTTAGTAAATCGTATGTGTAAGGGACGTATAGCATAATATACAAAATGCACTTTTGACATGGCTTGATCAAAATAATACAACGACAAAAAATGTTTTCAAAGTATAATAAAATAATGACACCAATGACATCAGTGCTTATGATAAGCTACAAAACAATTTCTTTTAGCCACGTAACAAAGATGGACATTGCACTTGGTACAACGAGTACATGCTTGCCCCTTTTTACAATATTTACACCTCTGATACTCGGTGTGTTCTGGCCAGTGACCTACGGCGTCACATCTGATGGCATCTATGGGCCTTTCAGTGGCTGGTTTTTTTATTTTTTTCTCCTCAGCCACCGAATCCTGGACTGAAGTTTTCGCCATTTGTCGGTTGCTTTTTATAAGACCAGCATAGACCTCATATCGGAACTGCTTGAGATGGTCGTCTTTTTTCTTGATGTTCCTTGATCGGTAGTGGCGACGGCGAAGAAGCCAACCGTCGTTGATACATATGTCCAACAATTGAGAAAATATGTTCAGATACCAACGATGTGTCTTCATACTAGTCCGATACAAAGCAATAAGCATGTCAGCCAGATCAACTCCACCCATATGCTTATTATAGTGTCTCACTATTTGATAAAATCGTATACGATTCCAGAGACACCTGCCCGTACCAATTTTTTAAAACCCCATTTGCATGGTTTGTTTGGGTTATACTGCCGTCGAGAACCCGCTTTTTGCCTTTGTAAGGAATGATCATTTCATCTACACTGAAGGCATTCTCCTCTTCAATAGACAGACATTGGGCTCTTATTCGCTCAAGGAGAGGACGTAGTTTGTAGTAACGATCGGATTCGTCAGCTTGCGTGTTGTCTGCAAAATGTAAGTACCGCCTTATTTGCTGAAACCTTTTGATAGGCATGACGTCTGCAATCTTGCCGTAACGATAACTGGCCTTCCAATAGTCCTTGTAAGATGGCATTACAACAACTCCCATCAATATATTTATGGCCAAAAAGTCAATTATATCCTCTTTAGTTGCTTTTATTGACTTTCCAGTCTCTTGTACGCTATATAAATTAGTGTTATTTGATATATCAACAATAAGGTCTTCAGGGAAAAATCGATAGAAATAGTCTAATGCCGACCAATTAGATGGGACAGTTTCTTTGAAGCCTTGATCAGATATTTCAGCTGCATGTTGAAATCTTCTCTTAGTCCATTGAAAAGAAAGTTTGAATTTCTGTATGTTTCGTCTTTTTACCCTGTTGGCAGCAACTATAGGAACTCTGCGTTTTCTTTGGACACGTGTGGTTGTAGGTAGTGGCGTCGACGGCGACGGTTGAACTGAAGGCAAGGAGGGTAGCGATGCGATAGAAGGTATAGCATTATAGTTGCATTGCGTATCGGAAAGAAATACTGTTGAAAGAACTGGTGTGAGTGGTGGTGGATCTTCGCAGACTTCGGCTACAGTTTCATGGCTTTGAAAATCTATGCAATCCAAGTTTGGATGGAGAATCGATAGAGAATTTTCATTTGAGTTTTCTATATAGGAATAATTACTGCATGGATCTGGGCTATTGAAATCTAGTCTTTCTAACGATGAGTTTATAGATGGAGTAGGGGATGAGTCGCGACTGTTCACTTCTTCTTCATTGCTTGTGGCATCACTGACGTCGGAAGTAGCATTAAATTTAGGAACGAGTAGTATGCGTCTACACCGATCGCGCTGTCCAGGCTAGAACAAATTTGTTAAAAGCAAGCATGAAAGCAAGGCCATGCAAGAAAAAAGTAATAAAAAAAAATGGCGAAAAGTAAGAAAACGTAAACGTAATATACGATAAAAGTCAAATTATAGTACTGACATCACCATCACCCATTAGTTGGCAGTGTATAGAATAATATACATCACAAATTAGGTGTGTTTTGAGCTAACAGTCGCAATGTATGGTATGCTATACACCCAAGATTACGTTCGTAAAAAGCGATGAAAATAAGTGTATTACGTAGATAATTTAGCATTAGCTTGAGCTCAATACATTTGTTATTTGAATCCACAACACACATAATAGATTTTTATAGTGAATAAGAAATTATAATAAATTTTACCTTGACTGGAACAAGATTCCTCGGCATGGTTTCGCATTTACGTCACAAATGTCAAATTTACCATAGATAAACTATCGTTTATTCATTATTTTAAAAAGGTGCGTTCTGAAACTACTTTTTGGTAAGAAAATTTCATTTTAAAGTATTTTGTTTCATGAACATATTTATTTTAGTTTAATGTATAGTATACTATACAAATCAACCTTAAGGGTTAAAAATGGAATGAATCTTGAATGAAGATGTTCGCGCCAAAAGTCTCGTCAAACCAACGCGGTCAGTACGGTCATAGCGAACAGACGACTTTGTCACAGCGAAATACGCTTAATTGTTTGGCAACTACCTACGTATTTCATTAAAAGAGCAAATAAAACAACCACTTCGCACTATTTATTTGGTAGCCGACTTCGTTTGATCGAGTTAGTCAAATGTCTAGAAGTTTGACGGTATGATAGAAGTGTTGCGAACGTCTGGTTAACGTACGTCATCCACGCGGTTATAAGGTTCCAAGGAATTTGAATGCCTTGTTAATAGAATACACATCCGCCTTTAACGTGCGGCGTCCGCTAGAAAACTAACGTACTTGGCCTTACGAGTCTCTTTTCACTTCATACACATTGAATAAAGTTTGTGAACAAAAACCTCCTGGTGAGTGTCAAAACAAATCATTTGTTTTTTTTACTCTTACGAAGTCAATATAATTAGGCATGAAACATTTTTTGTTTTGACGACTTTGACCTCATTAGATAAGTGCTTAAAAAAGTTATTTTATATAACTTGCCTACTTGTTTTTTTTTGTATTTTGAGGATATTGAAAATTAATTAAATATATTTTACGAATGGGAATAATAATATTATTTTAACCCAATAGCCCAAACAGATGTAAATTGTTAAAGTAAATTAATCTTAACTTTATTATCGTATCAGAAACGTTTAAATACGATGTTATACTAATTATTTATAACAAAGACATTACTCGATTACTTGAACAGTTCTTCATGATTTCGTTACGGTTCGCTGCACCACTATAACTCAACAAGTCACAGTTTCTGAAGTCGATTACGTTTTTCTTTTATAAAATATATAATAAAAAAGAAGTTCCACTTCCATATTTCAATGAAATTGCAGCACTATCCAAGTTAACTAACTAGTGTAACATAGTTGATTTATATAATTGCTGAACATTTTAATTTTACATGGCACATTTTCGTGTTTAATGCCAATTAGATTACGGATTGCCATGTTTAGATCGATGTAAGCCGGTGCGCAATATTGATCACCTCAAAACATAATCTTTGAAGGTTGATATATCAAAGTTATCGAGTTTCAACTTCATCGGACTAAGCTTTAAGCTTCTTCCATACAAACTTTAACATCCTCTAAATCGTATTTTGGGGTTAGTTCTAAAATACTACTAATGATAACCTTTTTAATTCACTTAGGATTGCATTTTAAGTTTTAGTCCAAATAATAAGATTATTCATACAAACTTCCACCCCATGTTTCAATATTCCCTATGGTAGGAGGAGTTTCCTGAAATCCTTTCGTAGCTGATGTCTCCTACTCATAATCTGCCTTTGTGCCAAATTTCATTATCATAAGTCAAGTAGTTTAAGAAATTTCGTGAATGACCTTACGGTTTCATACGAGTATATGTATATACTCGTAGATTTACCTTTACCAGAATAGAGTGTCATTCTTACATATCGATATCATAAACAGTTGTTCTATTCTTATTATACTCTCCTCTTAAGTAACTTAAGTTTGTACTTCTTATTACGTCTCTCCATATTAAATCAACGTTGTTTTATAACTGATTGTCGTAGGTACATTAACATTGAATGAGTAGGAATCAATTATGTTGTCAGAGTTGTTATAATTGTTTTATTTACTGTGAGATTCTTGAATGAGCTCGTAAAATGAGTGGCTGTCATATCAATCGCTTTCGCTGGAGTTGTAATTATGATTTTTATTAAGTGATACGCTGGTGTAAAGTAAACGGTCGGACCTTTATACGTCTTGTAGCTCTGTCTCCATTACCAGTTTCGGATTCAGCAGGAGGACACACCCAGGTGTTAGCACTGTGAGGATCGCTCGGAGGACACGGTGGAGCATACGGTGGAGCATACGGTGGAGGTCTGTCCTGCTTTGGCGGAGCACCGCCATGTCCTCGTCGAGGCGATCGGCGGCGGCAACCTCTCGCGTCCGGCCCTGGTTAAATCCATGGTCCGGAGCGAGGAGGTTTGGGAAATGGTCGACTCCTTTTGCGAAGTAGTAATGCTAACTTATGAGGAGGCGGGCCGCGCGAGGGAGAGACAAGGCCTTCGCCCCAACCGCCGCTACAGAAGAAGACGGCGAGCTTTGGGTGGCTCGCTGTCCGATCACCACCAGGCCCGGGTCTTCGTGTTCCACGCGCGCCTCAAAGAGATGTCAGCACAGAAGACGGGGCCCGCTAGGGCCAGAGCCTGCCAGAGTTGCGGAATTTGTTCGAAAGAGTCACCGCGGCCCTGGAACGCAAAGGGCTTTAGAAGGAACACGGATGGGTTTTAGTCAGTAAGAGTCTGACACGCCCTTCCGCTCCACCCAGAGCGGAAGAAGTCATTTGATGATTTCCCATCCTTAAAAAAAAAAGCAATAGAAATGAAATAATTTGATTTCATAGGCTACGATTAAATCCCTTTCAAAGTAACATCCAGATACCTATTTTCGACGGTAGTGAAAGAGAAATTAAGCAAGACAAAGGCTAATGGCAGTCCATTTTGGTTGACTCGGTTATGTTGCTAATTTGCTCTTACTTTGGAGCTATCAAGGCTGTAGAGTAGTTTTCATTAACTATTGTTTTTGCAAAGTTCTTTATATTTTATAGGTAAATGATTTTCCGAGAATCGCCATGGTCATTTTTACAGTACCTAGGATAAGCTACCTAGCAAAATGGTAAGCTGTCGTAAGCTTTAGGGCAAGGTGCCATACGACTACGGCTACTCTCGAAACATAACCGTTATATTGTTTTGTTTCATACTTTTTAGAACATAATTTTTCTGTAGTCGGATTAAATTTTTATCTACTTTTTTGATAGCCATGTCTTCAGTGACACTCCCATGATAAATACAAATCAATTGACGTAAGAATCATTTGTGGATAATAAACACGTTAACCTCTTTGCGTGGCGCAGTCGGGTCAAAAATATTACTGTTATAAGCATACAGGACTGACCTTGCCTATCCCACTTTATTCTTTGTGAATGCCTTTTTGTATTTGTATCAATAATTCCAGAGATTACCGTGTACAAACATACTATTTTAAATCTAATATTACAAATGTTTTTTTTTAGTGTGGTACCTAATTATATAATGTCAAACATAAAATAACATAATAAACAGCACTAATTTTATATTTTCAATTAATTGCGTTGGAAGGACATTAATTAATTAATTTATTTAAACTTTATTTACAATAGTGGGACATGGGTGGACTTAATGCATCAAGGCATTCTCTACCAGTCAACTTTTGGGTTCATATTAGCTTGTCAATTGTGACTAGAAACCCATTATCTTTTGAAAAATAATGTTATCAAGTGTCACTTTGTGGAATCTTTCCAATAGATTGTAATGTAGGTTCTCAATATAAAGCTGTCAGTGCTCAAAATTTATTGGCACAGCTTGGGACTTAGACGCGAAATAAATTGTGGGATTCAATAAGCCTACTTGAAATAAGCACAATGCGAAAAGTTATTTTGGCTACGAAGTCACATATGTACTTACTTAAAAAGGAGACCGTTCAAATACTCGATAAAAATAAATGTAAAAAGAAAGTAGCTAGATTCTACACAAAAGACAGAATACAGCTTTTTTGACAAAATTATAAATAAATAAATGGAGGTAGAGCTAAATGTATTAACCTTAACAAGCTTGGTATTTAGATTCCTAGCCACTTATTCAATAAAACGGAGGCAGCCATTTATACATATTTTTAAATTAAAATAATATTGTTCAGATATTAAAAGTACTTTATTTGCTAATTTTTAATGCAATCAAAGAATTGCGCTCAAAAAAAAAGAATGCGAATATCATATTCGCATTGTTTTGTTTGAACGTGAATACCAATTTTATAATTTTAAAAGACTATTTTTTTTCTGCAGTTTCGCTCGCACTAAAATAGATTTATGAATAATAAATTTATTATTCGAAAATTATGGCTTTAGGGTCACATCTATCTTTGAACCAAAATTCATCAAAATATTTTCAGCGCTTTAGCCGTGAAAGCGTGACAAACAAAAAACTCACTTTCCCATTTATAATATTAGCTAGGATGCAAGCAGTAGGAACAGTTGATACACATTATGTTTGATTAAAAGATGCATACTTAGACTAAATAGTCTATGCCTAAATTAAGTCTCTTAAATGGAAATCTAACTAAACTAAACAGCTATTCTAAAGAGCACAATTTCAAAATGTAACAAAAATACGAAATACGAGGTCAGTGAAACCTATTAAAAGTTAAGACATTTATTCATTCGAACAAATACAAATAATAATATGTCTAATTTAACAGAAAAAACAACTTGCTTGAGGCCAAAGTTCTCATGCAAGGCTAAATTAATTTACTTTTTCGTTGAGACCGATCCGTTCTTCAAAGTTAATAGAAAAAAATGTGAAAAAGTTTCGCAGACGAAGTTATCCTTACCAGTGGTTGAATTATTCATTTCTTTAACTAATTTATCTAGATGTGGTCTAGAAGTACTTGTAATTCATTCTACTAGATTATTTTATTTTTTCTTTCTATTTCCATTTGTGAGTCTGCACGACGTACGTAAATAAATATGTTGGACTTTTTAAAAAAATGAATGTCATTATTTTATTTATTTATCAGCATTTTCTCTTAAATCTTAAGAGCTGTTTTTTTAAACCTGGGTTACTAGGTACTCTTCTTTATTCATAATCTATTTACATTCAACTCAGCTTTTATCAATATCAAATATAATTATGCCATCTCCTCATCACTTTCGTGAACTTATACTTACATTTCTTCCTCGATTTGGCTTAAGCGTATTCTTACAAGATCATAAATATCCTCAATATTGGTATCTTTTAAGAATACGCCTAAGCAACAAAAGCAAGCTGTTGTAGTTTTTTACTAGCCAAAACACATTCAAACGTGTTACGCTTAAAGTTTAAATTAGTGTAGATTGGTGGTAGATCAGATACCTAATGGAATCAACGACGATCCGTTTTGCTTGTAATAAATGATAATTATGGATGTAGGTAAATCTATGGAATGTAAAAACGGTACTCAACGTTTTTTATTCGATTTGCAAAATAGACATGTTTGAGTTGGAGAGATTTGTGCTGCCTCAAAGAACCCCCTCCTCAACATAGGGATAAACATATAGTGGAAGAAACAAGACAAAGTAAAAATGAAAAAAATATTTTCTGTATTTAATTAGAATAAAAATATGGGAATTTGGTTTCCTGTGCTCAATCATTGTCAAAATCCTTATTTCACGAGTGATACTATTTCGGCCCTATTTTATTAATCACGCCATTACACCCAGTATTCTCCAGACAAATCGACAAAAAGTAGGGCATCCATCATGAGAAATTGCCTAGGCATTACACAAATAATAATACAATAAGAAATATTGTGGAAATGATGAGCAAGAAGTTCTCTTTTTTTAACCGACTTCTAAAAAAGGAGGAGGTTCTCAATTCGGTGGGTTGTTCTTTTTCTTATGTTTTTGGATTGTCTATTTATGTTTTTGGATCAAAAATAATATGGGAAATATTATTTTTGATGCTACCAGAAAACTAGCACACAGTTCGCGATGGGATTTCGGGAAATCCTCTTGCTCCCCTATACTCCCCAAGGAACCTACATGTCAAATTTCAGCTTTCTACGACCATTAGTTTCGGCTGTGAGTTGTCTGCCAGTCACTGAGTCAGTCACTCAATCACTCAGCCACCAGTAACGGAAGAGTTTTATATAAGTAAATATTGATATAGATAAAAAAAGGCTATTAATAAATAGCCCTAGATATGTTAGTACAATCTAAATACAACCTTTTCTGTGAAATGCAGCTTCATTTGATGAGTCAATCTTACCATGATACCTAAAAGTGGAACATGTGGGAAAAAATATGACGAGTAAGTAATTATAACAATGAACGCTTGAAGTGTGTGTGATACAGTTCACTTCTTAAGTCCCGTAAACTGTGATCATTATGGCTTATAACGATTTTAAAAATAACTGCATAAAAGATAGCCTTTTGTAGATCTTTGGCAGTCGTTACGGAATGTCCGAAGCCAGTAAATCTAACTCCAGTCTTGGCAAGAACTACCGTGTTACCCAGTTAATGGGTTGTGGAGGTCTGGTAGGCAGCCGCTCCACGTACAATACTGGTTTTCAGCTCAATCTGGTTTGACTGGAAACCGACCCCAATATAGTTGGGAAAAGGCTTAGCAGATGATGAACAGATAGCCTGTACCAATGCAAACAGTGCATATCATTTTTTTTTTTTTTTTTTTTTAAGGATGGGAAATCATCAAATGACTTCTTCCGCTCTGGGTGGAGCGGAAGGGCGTGTCAGACTCTTACTGACTAAAACCCATCCGTGTTCCTTCTAAAGCCCTTTGCTTTCCAGGGCCGCGGTGACTCTTTCGAACAAATTCCGCAACAACTGTGCATACCATAGCATGACCAGTTAGTATGATAAGTCATTAGTAAAATAAAATCATGTCTAGCTTTACAGAAAGACCGTTACAGGTGGGTTCAGTAGTTCAGTTTTATTTCTGTTTTTGAAATTAAGTAGGTATGTCAATAAATATAAGTGTGTCAACTACCTGTATTGCTATTGCTATGAGGAAAAGCGATATTTTTTTTCTCATTTAATCAGTGGGTAAAAAAGTTATTTAATTTTTACAAGCTGCGCCCCGCGGTGTTTTAATCCAGGGTGTCAGCTTTCTGCATACCAAATTTTATCAAAATTGGTCTAGCCTTTTGCGTGTCAAGAAGTAATAAACATACGCACTCACAAAGTTTCGCCTTTATAATATTAGTGTGATGTGATTATTAGGCTTTTCAACAATAAGTACACTATAACTTTATTATTTGTACATTGCAAACCTTGGTCTAAGCGCCTCATAACTGTGCAGCATAACTTAAAGCAAAGCACAGCTGCATGCTGTGCTTTGCTGTAAGTTATGAGGCGCCACATTATGCGCAATATAATAACACAATTAATTAGTCTGAGTATTTAAAAAAAAGCTATATGTTTAGTAAAATTGTGGCATTGTAACTATATTTACGTTCAGTTAGTTTCTGCCTGGCACATGGGAAACAAATTGACAGTTGATGTATTAGTTAAATTTAATTCCGCATTCTACTTTTTTTGCCATGGCTTGCAATATTTTTATCACATTATTCCGATATTCACTGCTCTCTTTTACAGTTACAAAAAATGCCACCGGGCTGTGAAAATGTACGCTAAAATGATTTAAAAAAACAGTAGTTGTCAGCTGTCGCTTTGCCCGCATGATTGTCGATAATTATTTTACGGGAACGTACTACCGACATAAAAGTATCTAATAATAAATTGTTCTTTGGATGATGGTCTGCCTGTATACCAAATTCAAACCCGTTCGGCGTTTTCTTTTTTTTTTAAGGATGCTAAATCATCAAATGACTTCTTCCGCTCTGGGCGGAGCGGAAGGGCGTGTCAGACTTTTACTGACTAAAACCCATCCGTGTTCCTTCTAAAGCCCTTTGCGTTCCAGGGCCGCGGTGAATCCGTTCGGCCTTGCAGATACGATTGGTCAACAATTGGTAGTATAAATTTAATGTGTTTGGTCAACAAACATTCAAATTCACGTACATTCTTCAAACATTAATATTCGTAAAATTTATATAAAGAAGCATAATGTGAACGATAGTAATTGAACATGAGTAGATAGCTTTCCTGAACACGTGGAAATACCACGTGCTGTATTTTCATTCTTCGTGTAACTGAGTATTTGATGTAGATACACACAAACAACTGTTCCATATCCGAGGCAATTATCTAGTGACTCATTCTGGGAATTGTTCCGTGATTATTACACGGAAACGAATGTTGCGCGCTACAATTAAGGCGGCTACATAGCGGCATTAGTTACCACTAGGGCCATCTAGTGTCGAGTAGCAGAACTAGTCGAGTCAAGAACCTTCTATATTTTCTTTGCTAGAACATTATAGAATTCTCGACACCTAGTCAGTCGCGACCGATATGATCCTTAGATCCCTCCTTAAAACCCATCCACACAAAACCGGCTACTCTTCCTACTCTTTCTCTGTCCATGCAGTAAGACTGTAGAACTCACTTCCGCCTAGCATTCAAGATTTGAAAACTATTTCTCTTTTCAAAACTCTCTCTCAACTGTGAAAATTATATGTATTGTATATAATAATATTTATATAATATGTTTTTAAATATCTATTACAGTATTAGTAATGTTTTATATATATAATCACGAATTAATAATAACAATATCAATGTAGGTTTATTTGATACTTTAGTTTAAGGCTTCACATACCCCTTCTTGTTCTTTCTTACACACTATTGTCTACATTTCTTTTTTCATTTCTCCTTTCGCAGGTCTGCTGGACGAAATTTCTTAAGAAATAAGCAGTACCTTTGTAATTATAATGTTATATCTGATACTTTCTCTGTGTGTACATAAATTATAAAATAAATAAAAGGTTCTGAAAGTAACTGACGCCCTATATATAAGGACTACATAGACCGCCGGTTCAGTATTACAAAGCGATCTTCAACTGCGAATAATAATTAAAGTGATCAGTAGTAGTGTTTGAAGTTGCAATTAATGTTGTCAAAGTTAAGTGTCTATTTTGCTAAATTTAATCGGCTGTTTTAATTGTCATGAACCCCAAGCTCGTATCATTAATATCGGAGACGATGATCATTATCACAAAAAGGAAAAAAAAGTGAAGGTAAATACAACTGTTGAGACGTGGTTGTGAAAAATAAAAAAAATGAGAAGGGTGACACATTTTTTTCATCAGCCACTGACAACAAAGGTCTCTCCAATTGAACAATATCTCGGTTCTTGACACATTCAGCTGAAATGAGCCACCGTCCCAAGGTCGTCGCTATACCTAGCTTGAGGGCGTCCCACCTTTCGTTCACCTATTTGTATTCGCCACTCATGAACACGTCTACCATGGCGGTCATCGGTTCTTCGACTAATGTGGCCAGCCCATTGCCACTTCAGCTTGCTTATGCTGTGAGCTATTTCGCGCACATTGTGATTGGTTTCGGAATCGATTTCTTAGAGAAACTCCAACCAAGTATGTGTGTATCTGTGTGTGTACTTTAGCTGCTGGGGCAGCCGTACCGTTAGTTTTCAAATCTCTCTGCAGTAAAGACTAATAAAGTACTTGTAAGGTAAAATATTGGCTCATTCTATAAATATCTACGGCTGGTCTCAATAACCTTCGACCAACTGTCAAATTAGCTACCAACAGTAGCTGAAACGTCATGTTTGCCTTTCAAACATGACGTTTCAGGTACTATTGGTAATGAATTTATACTTTATACTTTTTTAGTCTTTACTGCTAAAAGATACGTCATTGAAACTGGTTGCTAGTTACGATTATTTTTGGGCACTATTTAATGCATCTCTCCATGGAATACAGGTATGATGTCAAGTATGTAAATGTGAAGGTGAGAACACATTCATCTTCTTTTTCCTTCGAATTAGAATAAAAGCCCAAATAAGAATCAAAAGGTCACAAACTGAGATAAATTGCCGAGGGACGGCATTTGATGACAACACATCTGCGAAATGAAGATAAATATTCTGGTTTGGGGACTACAAAAGCTTATCACGTATTCCCTTAGAAAATACCGGTCTGTCATAGAATAATGTAGATGGATTGGAAAAGAGGAAAAACAGTCGATGCGGCGAACGTCACTCTTGTGACGTTTGTGCACTATGCTGTTAAAAAAAATATCATAGAGCACAAAATGTCCTCATTGGCAACGACGACATTACTTATATAGTGACGTGGAAAAAACATTCAGCGCACATTTTTTTCAAAAACGACTCTAAAAAAACTATCCGTTACTATACGAAATTTGATTCGTAGTGCAAGTAAACGGTGACTAAGCCTGCATTTGGGTGGAAACTGGTGAATATGACGCGTTTACCTTCGCATCGGGCGCCGCCGTAAAGTCTTCTTCGCTTAGAGAGTTACTGGGCAAGGTTGTTATGCTAGATAGTTTTAGCAGACGCGATCAGATCAGATTAGAGTTGGTATCCCTATTATGGCCACGGAGGCACGGAGGTGTCACACCACAAGCACTTATTCCACCACTCAATAGAAAACCCAATGAAATTTGTTGCCCGACCTGGGAATCGAGTCTAGTGCCTCCACGGTCCGCTTGGCGGTTGTGCTTATGACCACAAGACCAACGAGGCTGAGAAATAAAATTTGCTTAAATTATTAAATATTTGGTAAGTGTTTAAGTTCTTTCTCGTTTTACTTTTTCCCGATATACTAAAAAATATTTCACGTTTCATGTCCCATGAATATTTTAGGAACCTACATTGCTGGCGAGTTGAATGGCAAAAAGCATGAAACCTTGATAACAAAATAGAATGACACTGATTCCAATCAAATAATAATAATAATAATACTAATAATCTGTGGTCCGGCTGTCAAACTCACTGACACAATAAAATTATATTCATATTTTTTACATTAATTTAAATACAAAAACAGCTCAAAATGTTCATATTACTGGACACAACAAGGAAAAAAAAATACAAACATTAGCACATACATTTTATTGATACCTACTTGAAAAACAATGAATCTGTCATACTTATGAAATGCTGACAAGAAGCCGGGCACGAGCACAAACCGCACAACCAACATCTTCGGGTTCGTCGCTCAGCTCCGCCTCGCAGCCGCCGGGACCTGCGCCAGCCGTGAGTCCAGAGATTCCGGTCGCTGCAGTTGCGTCGAGCTCGAGCGACGAATACTTCTCGCCGCCGACGACACCACCACCTGCGCGTCGGCGCGGACGAGGCCGACCTCCGACCAGCTTAGGACCTCGAGGCCCACCGGCATCTGACAGGGTCCCCGCTATCGGTGGAAGTGTGCAGCGCATGCGATGGACGCAAACGATCAATGAAAACGTCATGCGCTCATACTATGGGGCTACAGAGGGGGGAACTAACTTGACTGCGTACCGTGGTCGGATGCTCTCTCTGTTTCAGGTGCTTGAGCCAGCTGTTAAAGTATCAGCCCAACGACTATCGGATCAGGTGCGGGTCATCCTGCGTAACCGTATGTTAGATGACGCCGTACTTGATAGACTGCGTCTGGAGTCACGGAGTGGCCGCGTCTCACCTGCTTCGCCACCGGCCGCGGTGCAAATACAATCTAGTATTTCACCGCGATCCAACAACGTCGGTGAAGATGATGATGATGGGGCTATATCCGTGAGTACCCAATGCAATGAGCGATTGAGGAGCGCTTTGGAGGATGCTTTCCGAGAGTATCGCTCCACACCGCCTGAGCTTAGACCCCGTCTACCTCGTTTGCCCATGCATAATAAAAATAGGGCGCTGGTGTGTGCTCTAGATTCGCAGCTAACAAATTGTTTTGATAGCAGCGAAGACCTCGCCGATACCCACTCGATCTTGTACTGTGCGGCTGCAGCGGCATGTCGTGTAGCTCATGTCAAATTTCTCAACAGTGACAGAGCTACACGACCAGCTGTACCAGCTTGGCAGTGCAGGATCGAGCGTCGTATCGGTGAAGCTAGAGCACTCATCGGCAAACTTATCTGCTTCAGGGAGGGCAACACTCGCCGTAGAGTGATGCGCTTTGTGAGGCGGGCGTTCTCGGGGACTGATACTACTCCTCGGGATTATCTGACCCGCGTCACAGAGCGTATTGACTTCCTGAAGCAGAAAATCTATGCATGGGCAAACCGTATACGTCGGTACAAGCGGCGAGTGGAGCGATACACTCAGAATCGCACATTCCAAAGCAATGAGAGGTGGGTTTATAGGGCTTGGGAGCGACCGGACCAAGGTGTGACTGATACGCGCCTACCGGATGATGATGTCATGTGTTCATTCTGGCGCAACATCTGGTCGGTGCCTGTCAGTCACACCGAGGGTGACTGGATTCGGGAGGTTGAGCGCGCGTGCGATCCAATACTAGAAATGGGGGCAACTACCATCAGCCCCCAAGATGTAGCTCGTGCAGTCCGTCCGTTGCCTAACTGGAAATCTCCAGGGCCGGACGGACTGCACAATTTTTGGATCAAATGGTTTACAGGATCGCACGCTCGCTTGGCGTCTCAATTCCAGTCTGCCTTAGAGTCAGGGTCGCTGCCCCAGTTCCTAACTACAGGAATAACCCACCTGCTCCATAAATCAGGTAGTACTGCGGAGCCCAAAAATTATATACCAATCACGTGTTTACCGACGGTCTATAAAGTTCTTACATCCATTTTGAGAGCAAAGATTAACCATCATATTGAAAGTAATTCAATCATGTCTGCCTCTCAGAATGGATGTAGGAACGGGTCCCGCGGTACTAAGGAGCTGCTCCTCATGGATATTGCCATTAGCCAACAAGTGCGTCGTTCCCGAAAGGATCTGTCGACATGTTGGATAGATTATAAGAAGGCCTACGACTCAGTGCCACATACATGGCTCATGAGGGTGCTGGAGCTGTATAAAGTTGATGCAGTTCTACGCACCTTCCTGATGTCTTGTATGGGGCAGTGGAGGACGGTCCTCCGCTATCCAGGATGTCGACAGATCCAGGTGAACGGCGACCCGATAAGGATCGAGCGTGGTATATTTCAGGGTGACAGGCTGAGTCCACTGTGGTTTTGTCTGGCCCTCAACCCTCTGAGCACATTGCTGGAAGGTTCGGGCCAAGGCTATCGGTTGAGAAGAGGTGGTCAGGTCATATCACACCTCCTTTACATGGATGACTTGAAACTTTTTGCCCCCAACAACTTGCAACTGATGGAGCTACTGAAGGTAACAGAAACCTTCAGTAGCGCCATCAGTATGGAATTTGGTGTGGACAAATGTGCGGTCATGCATGTGAAGCGAGGGGAGATTATGGAATCCGTGGGAACCCAACTCTCGGATTCCATACACCTTAGATCCCTCAGCTCAACCGAAACTTACAAGTATTTGGGTATGTCGGAAGCGTTGGGCATCAATGCTAATGACATGAAACAATCGTTGAAGGAGCGCTTCTTTGGCCGCCTGAACAAAGTACTAAATAGTCTTTTATCAGGCGGAAACAAGGTGCGCGCCTTTAACGGTTGGGTCATGCCGGTATTGATGTACTCTTTCGGCATACTCAAATGGACTCAGACGGAACTTGACGCCCTGGATAGGAGGGTACGCTCGCTGCTTACCGCAAATCGGATGCATCACCCACGGTCATCGGTGATGAGGCTGTATATCCCGCGGAAGTGCGGAGGTCGTGGCTTCTTAAATGCTAAGACCCTGCACAACCGCGAGATATGCAGCCTTAGGGAGTTCTTCCTAGAGGCCGACGTGGGTATGCATCGGGATGTGGTAGCAGTGGACAAAGGCCTCACTGCGCTCTCCTTGGCTAACGAGAACTGGCGCAAACCTGTGGTATTAGATACTAATGACCGCAGGAAGGTATGGCAGAGCAAGGAGCTTCACGGACGCTTTTACCGGGTCCTACATGGGCCCGATGTAGACTTTTTAGCGTCCGTAGCCTGGCTGCGTTTTGGTGACCTCTTCGGGGAAACCGAAGGTTTTGTCTGTGCGATTATGGACGAAGTTATGATGACGAACAACTACCGGAAATACATTGTGAAGGATGGTACCGTTGACATATGTCGGGCATGTCACCGGCCCGGGGAACCCATCCGCCACATTATTTCCGGTTGTTCTAGTCTAGCTAACGGAGACTATTTGCACAGACACAACCTTGTAGCCAGGATTATCCACCAGCAACTTGCTCTTAAATACAATCTTGTGGAATCGGAAGTACCGTACTATAGGTATGTGCCCGACCCAGTTCTCGAAAATGGCAACTGCACGTTGTATTGGGATCGGTCTATCATCACTGACAGGACTATTGTTGCCAATAAGCCTGACATAGTGGTGATGGATCGACTAGAGCGTCGTGCAATGATTGTTGATATAGCAGTCCCTCATGACGAGAACCTCGTGAAGACTGAGAAAGATAAACAAACGAAGTATCTTGACTTGGCTCGCGAGGTTGTCGACGTGTGGGATGTGAACACAGCAGTCATTGTGCCGATAGTCGTGACGGCCAATGGCATAATTGCCAAGAGCCTCGACCAACATCTAAAGAGGCTCTCGTTGGGCAGCTGGATCAAGGGCTTGATCCAGAAAGCAGTACTCCTGGACACGGCGCGCATAGTGAGGAGGTTCCTCTCTCAGGGGCCCTAACCACCGGTAGCTTGGACTCTGTTCCCGATACTAACTGGTGGGCTACTATTTTTTATATTTTTAAATATTTTTATATCTTTGTAAGTTAATGTTAAAAATGTAATTTATATGTATTTAGAACGAATAAAGATCATAATAATAAAGTTTATTTCATAGTGGGATTGCAAAGTTTACAAATGTTGCATATACATATATGTTTTTAGGTTCATTTTACAATAAAGATGGGTGGAGTACTGTTCTCCTAGATAGGCTAAAATATAGCCTGTGTTAAGGAGAAACAGTGCCAGTCCCCAAATTGGTGGATTATTATAAACATAATTTGTGCTTAATATAAATTTAAGACAGCATCTGTGCAATCTGAGTTTAAAGTTTTTAATATTTTTAATATAAAACATATCTATAGTGTGTGTGTGTGTGTGATGGTGTGTAGGTGCATTTATGTGTTGAGTGTGTGTGCTTGTGTGTGTGTGTTTACAGGATTACTGTGTAAGGAATAATTCAGTGTCATCACAGTTTTTTTACAATTGTAGAATGTTAGTTTAAAGATTGGGCATTTTTTATTTATTTTATTGTAGAGGGATGGAGCAAGATATGAAGAAAATCGTTTTATGAAAGAAGTCCGTGGAGGTGGAATGGTGCAGATTATGTCTTTCCGACGTTTAGAGATATGTATATATGGTGTTCTGGAATGTTGGAGTAAAACTATATGTAAAATGTACTGTTGTCGTACATTTAAAACATTCCAGGATTTATAAAGTTCGGTCGTTGGAAATAAGATAGGACGAAAGGTGGCAACTTTAAGTATGGCTCTATGAGCGATCTCTATAGGCTTCATCACTGTCTTTGAAGCACCTCCCCAACAGGAAATACAGTAGGTGACTAGTGATTGGCAAAGAGCGAAGTATACATTGCGGATGACTGATGCGTGTGCTACATGACGCAGTGTTTTAAAAATGTAAATAAGTTTCCTCAAAATGAATGTATAGTATTGATGAATTAGCCAGTATTATTCGATATGGTCTTGACGTACATCATTTTACCAATAAATTTAAGACTCAACAATGCTTTATAATCAGTAAATCATAATTTATTGTGAGATTTTACAAAATATATTTTGTAAGTTACTTTGATTGACAATTGGACATTTTAAAGGAATATTCTAATTTATAATTGCGAAGTTAAAATTGAATGCTGAAAATTTTGATTGAAACGGCAAGCAAATTGAATTCGAAATTATAAAGGTATTCGAATTAATCAATATTGTTTTATTGTTACTAGTACTTACCTTACTTACTATTCTAAGAAGTACCTACTTCTTTTGTAGTAATATTTTTTTTATCAAACATATGTTCAATAACGTCTTCTGCTAAATTATAAATTGGAAAATGTATGAAAAACCACAATTCAACTCTCTAGCCTACGTACTTAGCCTACGTAAAACGTGGGCGTTTATTACCCTCAATGTCTGCCTCAGAACGATACTAGTTGGTACTACCAAATTCCCGCGGGGATGTCTAGAATTCAGATAATTGAACTATTGACGCAATCGCTGTGGCGTCCACGATTTTTTTATAATATTAAATGTTACATAGAAGTAACAATCTTTCCATCCAAAGTGTCAAGTCAACATACCTTTAGGGAATAACTTCAATTTACTGGGTTTCCACGCAGTAATTTTTTTCTTGAATTTTGGATTCTGTTGGAATTCCTCTTTCTGAAACATTGTCTCGTGGTGGCTCGTAACTGTTAAGAGATAACATCTGTAAACTAACATCGTTTTCTTATAAAAGTAGGCAGAAACTACAGAATTCCTGCTTCAATGCCAATATGCTCCTTTTGCTTCAGTTACGCTAATAGAGGTCATACACGCACGGTCAATAAGTGTCGTAGAAACTACAAAGCCTGAATGCACCTTATCACCACAGAGATAATATTCTCGTTGCTATAACTCCGATTGTAATCCTATTTTTATTCGTTCACTCTGAAATAGTAAATCTAGAAAATACTTAAAACACAGAGGACAAACAAACAATCTGACAGACGTAAACCTTCAATCGGAGAAAGAATAAAAATAAAAGTTAAGAAAATGTACCTTATTTGTAAACTTGTTGTTAGGTATATTTTCGAGCCGTTTGGTTTCTTGGGGTCCGATTGCGCATAACTTGTTTAAAGATCTCTCAATACGCTTTGTTGACACTTCGCGTGACCCAAGGGCTGGCTTGTCAAAGAATAAGCATTGGCATACAACGTGGCAATGCCGCCAGTCTTTTGGGTACACTTCCAGTCGACAGCGATGCGGATGAATTTTTTGACGCCATATTTTAGGGCTACCTAATTGACTTAGGAGTTTTTATTTTCATGTTTAGTGTATATACTTGGTTAAGTATTTATAAAAACAGGTGTAAATATCTATGTAAATAAAAAAGTTGTTTATACTACACCTGCTTGGAAAGTACCTTGATACTTTATCAAATTTACGGTAGAAAGTACGTCATTGCATATCGAACAAATATGCGGGGAGAAAACGCATCTGAGCGGGAGAGAAAAGTGTATGAAAATCCATTTCTTACGTGGTTTTTCTTTTTTAATTTTGGGTAAGACTATGCGCCGGTAACCTAAATATCAAAAGCCAAAAAGTTTTTACAGTGAGTTTTTATCTCCAAGTTCGCAAAATGACACTGGCCACTAGCTGTGTGTTGGATGGTGTCGGGCTGGCAGTGCGACCCTGCGGCGGCAGGATAAACAATTTGAAAAAAGAACATGTGAAAATTGCAGACGCCATTGGCGCCATTTCCAATTTGTGTGTTGTTTGAGGATTCAGTTTTAACTGCAACAATTTCAATATAAATTTCAATTAGTAAAGATTTCGTTTTTTATTTTCCTTCTAGGTGTAGTATAAAGCACTATGTATCACTCGAGAGAAACTGCGATTCCCGATATTGGGTGTTTTAAAGCCCTCGCCTACGGCTCGGGCTTCAAACGACACCCTCGACGGTAATCGGTCACTTTCTCCTCTCGGTGAACAATGTACTATTTCACCGTCCACATCCTCGGTTTCCTATCTTGCGGTAAACAACAAACACTTATGAGAAAACAGGGCGGTCAATAATAGTTTGGAAGAGAACACATAAGTTAACAGGCGAATTTATGGTGTCACTTGGTGAATTAGGAACAGCTAAGGTAGGTACTTCTGCATGTAATGTGCTTGTTATGATACCTAAACGACCATAACGTATTATAACTTAGGTATGAATTTTGATTGATGTGATTGTTCAACTTTGGTATCTGTATGTTGTTAACTTCTTCTCTTGGCAAGGTTAGAGTTTCTGCTCATAAGTCTTTTTGCGAAAATCTCTTATAAGTAACTGGCTTTTGGCCGAGCCTCTTCAAAAAAAATAGCTTATAACCGTGTCCCGCGGTCCCATCTATCTCTGAACCCAAATAAGTTTAATGATTTCGGAGTAAAAGCGTAAGAAACAAACAAACTGACTATTGCATGTATATTATCAGTTAGAATTTGTAATTTCGATTATAAATAGACTATTAAGAATAGCCTTTTTCCAAATACTTATTTATTAATCTAATAAACATGTAAAACAATATTTAATTGGTAAAATAAATACATAGAGGTAATATATTATCGAGGAACTACTTTCATACTAGACGAAAACAAAGTTCATAGATTTGTCATTTCTCTTTAGAGCCAAGTCTTGGAAAAACACGTCAACAGTATTTCAACGACTCAGTCAATATAACAAAGTTTGTTCAGTTCAAGTGAATAGAAACTTTCCATTGGAACGAGTGCAAAGAGCTAGAAAAGAATTTGTTTGAGTGGGTAGATCTAGATGTACTGATGTCGAATGCACCAGTTTTAAAAACCATCTAACGTCAACTATAGGTGGTTCGTTAAAAATTCTGGAAGGCTTTTACTTTGCGGTGAAACAGTAATGGCTGGTGTTTTCAAAGTTCCAGTTCCAATCCACTAGGGAATCACCACTTATAATAGTAACTACATATTGTGGTACGAGTTTGCGCGGGAAACGAAATGAATAACTGGCAGGAATCGGAGGCCTTTACACAGCAGTGGGCCAGAAAGTAGTTATTAATATGCCAAGTTTAAGATGTAATTTGAAACAAATTTTACAGCTTATATTCGGGACAGCTTTGTGTCATTAATTCCGTTTTTCAAATTAAAAATGTCAATAATTGTAGGTGGATCAATGACCGTTATTCCACGATTATCTGGCGCCTACTATATGATATTCGCCGCCAGATAAATCTGTAATAACGGTAATTAACTCACATTCATTTATTGACTTTCTTAATATCAAAAACAGAAATAAAGACATAAAGTTGTCCTCTGCCAGGGTTGCGGAATTTGTTCGAAAGAGTCACAATGGCCATGGCATGCAAAGGGCATTAGGAGGAATATGGATGGGTTTTAGTCAGTAAGAGTCTGACACTCCTTTCCGCTCCTCCCAGAGCGGAAGGAGTTATTTGCTCTTTTGTTTTATTTTTTACTCTTTTTCTTTCTTACTTTTATTTGAAAACTTTCCCACTCTCAAAAATCATTTTAATTCTTTACGTTGTCTAGTACTGAAAAACGGTTCATGATTTATTGTTCGGGTATCTACGAAGGGTTATTACGGAAAGGTCAACGTACTTTATTGCAACTTATCTGGCGCCTACCATAGTTGTAATTTTTTATTGTGTTATCATCGTAAAAAAATATAGTGCCCGTCAGTGTCAGTCTTATCGTAGTGATTCCACGCAAGCTTTTAAAATTTACGACACACTGGAGTACTAAAATAGGGTGTTTCTATCTTGTTTGAGAATGTTATGCTTAGAGATGGCTGGATAGTTGGTTTGAAGTAATGTGATAGGTTTGTGAGAATATTGTGCAGGTACTAAGTGCTCATAATTTTTAAACGATCTGACTATACCAAATATTTGTTAAATTATAATTTTAGCTATATTTATGTAATACCTTACTTAAAAAATACGTAATTCAATGTAGTAGTTGCAGTAGACTTCGAAAAACTGCTGGACTGAAATGAAAAAATGATGATTCTCTTTAAGAAAAAAACAGAGAATTAGATGGTTAGGTAAGTACCCGTTGCATTTTCTATACATTTGTGTTCGTTTTTATTTGAGAAGATCCCATAACAATCAACCAGCAAAATCACTTCAATCGGGATTTTATAGTACCTTTTTCCGAATAAAACCGTTCACATAAAAATGGTTTATCTCTTTCTTTTCTATTATAATATATTGTTGCTGCTTTGTACAAAAAGCATTAAGAAGTATTTTGCTAAATATTAGAAAGTTTTATTTGTATAAAGCCGCAAAAAAAAATTATAATAAAGAATTAAAAAATAATTAAGCAATGAAGTAAATATTTATTTGTGTCAGAAGAAAAACATGTTATTCTAACAAACCATAAAATCACACTGACGTTGTTTTATAATAGAAAATGTTATATTCATATTGATAAGCCTTTTGGAAACAAGGCTCATCCATATGTTACTACTACCAAATTGCACTACCTATTTCGATCACTGCGTATATCCTATCCCTATCGTAATAATATTATAAATGGAAAATCTGTTTGTTTGTTCCGTTTGATGAATGAACAGAAATGGATGAAACCTTGGAGATATCTATAAGCTCCTTTCTGCGAAAAACTAATTAAACGCGAGTAGAGTTGAGGGCAAAAGCTAGTATTTAACAGTTATGTGTATAAATCCCTACTATTATTTATGTTAACTCATCAATAGACAGTTTGTTTATAATTATTTTTAATATGCACTGTGTAATTAAAAGCAAGGTCATTGCTGGGTACACCAACAACATCAAACAACTTTTTTGGTGATCTACGTATTTTAGACTGTTCAGTCAATGCATATTATTCGTTGTGAAATAATTATTTTAACCAAAAAAATGGTCTACAAAAAAGAGGTTTTTTATTCAATCCGTGTCATATGTAAATATGACCACGATTTTCTCCAAAAGTACTAATCCGATTTTGATGCAGTTTTAGTAAGCCAATGTAGGTAAGTCTGTTTTGTTTACATAACACTTTGAGCCACTTTATCCTATGAATAATTTTATTATTTGTCGGGTCAGAGACAAACTTCTTCTAAGGTACAGCTAGCTTCTAGCGCACGTTTTATTGTTACAGAAAATATCTAAACGTCGAAAGAAGGGTTTTAATTTTAACCTGTGTTGTATCGACTTTTCTTAAAATCAGAGGACGATTCTATACTAAAACGTTTTACGATCTGTCAAAACCTCTCATGTTGACTAGACTTCACCGAGATGTGATTGTGACTTATTGTACTTTTCAAACTACAGAAATTGGCCTTCTGTTTTGAGTTTTCAAGACAGTAGTATAAAAACTATTCGGAGATAGGTAGATTTTTTTTGAAAAGTTTCTAAACGGAATACTGACTACCCATTAAAAATTGTTGATGATCTTTCCGAAACTTTTCCTGAAGGATCTGTCTTAATCTATTTCTATATTATAATAGAGTCTTTATAACTAATAACGTTTGTATTTAATAGCGTCAATAACCAATTCTTGAAGAACATAATTGGACATTACGAATTTTCAATAAATTGTCTATTAATTCTCCTTTCATGAATTAAAAACAATGTCATCGCAATTATTATCTTGATGATCTGCCGATGTACTAGCAATTCCTTAAACATTTCTGGACTTATATTTTCATTTGGCTAACTTACTTTTTAATCGAAGTTAAGTTAATTTTCTTGTTCAAAATCTAACAGTTCAAACGTTAATATTTTCACGTCTCACGTCACGATTTTGTTTTGCCAATTGTTAGCTTATAATTAATTTTTCAGTTTAAAAGTAAATTGATAGAGAACTAAGCTCGGGACCGACTCAGGTAAATTAAATTGAATGTGGTAAAGGTATTGCTTACACCTTCTGAGAATTCACATAGATCCCACCCACGTTCCAGATGGTTATATTATTACAAACCTTTCAGATAAAGATAACAAACCCCTAGGTAACCTATCAATAACTCACGCTTTCCCTGTACGTACCAACGATGAAAAGGAGAGGTGGAGGCATCACCGGGGCGACTAGTGAAGCAATGCGACTAAAAATAGTTCTTTTGATAAGCGAGGTATTGGTTTCTTTCTTAGAAAGTCAATATGCAGCTATCCAGCAAATAGGTGAGTGAACTGGCCGTGCAATTTGCCATGCATCTTAAGCTTTATCACAAGCTAAGGTAAACCAATATTTTTAAGCGTTTAAAAAGTATCTTCCAAATATAGATTTTATTTTAAAAGTTAGAATTTTTGAAGCAATATATGAAAGTGCCTTTATACTCTTCCTTTAAAAGATGTTGTGATAATATTTGCACACGATTTCTAAAATCCATTCGGACTTGTTGTGGATTTTTGTAATTATTTTAACCATGTTATTATTTCATCTGAGTTATAGAACAGAGAAAGGGCCCCTAAATAAAACAAGAGCAGAGTTTTCCAACCATACTGTCTAGAAACATGGCCTTTTCAATATAAACTTTCTAATCATTTTATAACAGGACAATTCGTACCCAAATCTGTAACAAACTTTCTAAATTACTCTATGTACACAGTTATTTTCTCGTTAGCGACCGGAACACATGGTTGAAGGGTTATAAGTGGAAATATTTACTAGTAACTTTGATGAATCGTTTTGGGAAAGGAACACGGCTTGTTCATTATTGCTTAGTCATCGTTACTTAATTGCTTTGCAAATATCACGTAACTAATTACCCCATGAAAATTATTTTTACTTTGTTAAGTTCTAACGAGGGATTTTTAAAATGGCGCGTGCTTGGCAGCACTGAGACGTCAGGATCAGGCACCTGCTTATGTTTTCCAACATAAATTAAATTGACATCATTGACGTTTTCTTATTTAGGCGCTGCGATATTTTTTCGAGTTTTCAAAAAAGCGCGATTACTTGAAAATTATAAATATTTTCTTAAATCAAATTCTGTCATAAATACGCAGAAACAAAGAGCTATTCGTGTAAGTTTATTCTGCAGTCGCACAAATAATGGTTTAAGAGATACAAGATTCTGCAAAACGTTACTTCAGCAGGAAAAGCCATATCTCGAAAACCTGAAGACGTACAAATTATATTTTCGGAGCACATTTTTGCACTAATATAAGCCCATGCACAATATTTCTCACACTGATCATTTGTTTATAATTTTCCTGCTGAAACAACGTTACTCCAGCAGGAATCGTTTTTTCCTTTTTTTTTTTCAAAACGACCAACTCAATTTTTTTATGTGGTGCACATTTACAGCAGATTACGCATTAATTATACGTTTCACTCATATGACTCTAGGAGCTAATTTCCTGTTGGAGTAAGGCACACCAGCTTTGATAGGCACCTGATTGTCATGTTAATCGTTGAAATATAAAAATGAGGGTTTTTAGAGACTTCCATAAGTATGGCAATTTATAGCAAAAAGCTTGTTTGAATTATAAAAGGAGAAAAGGTGAAAACATCTAAAGCAAATGACTACGATACACGACACAATTTTTTTCATGTTTTCGGAATATCACCTCTAAAACCACACAGTACTTATCACTCAAAGGATTGCCTAACGTAATTTACTTTAGTGACCGAGCTTCAAGGTTTATAGACACCAGTCTTTACGTACTACGTACGTACGTGGCTTCTGGCAGCGGCTTAACCTGCACGAGTGACGAAAATTTTCTCCAGAGCCAGAACATAAACTGATAGACTCTGTATAAAAATATCCTATTTACTATTCCAGGACATGGCTACCCGTATGCCAATTTTTATCCAAATCCATTTAAACGTGAAGAGGTAACAATAAGATAGACAAAATGAGTTATTTTCGTATTTATAATATTAGTAATATTAGTATGGAAGTATGGATAGTAAGACTGGATAGAGAAAATTATGATGCTGCGTGAACTGCGTGATAGCGATCTCGTTTCCTCTATAATTTCTGATCTTAATTGAACCTAAGCATGGAAACGACTAAATTATCAGGTCACAGTCTACGACAACGATGATTAAAATATATGTCATAAAGCATAATGAAAGTCATAAATGCTTTTATTATGGCGTCCTCGTCGTTCAGTAACTCAGGCTTAACTATCGCATTAGGTTCTACGATAATGGCAAGCGCGATATTGTTAGACAGGGTGGCCAAATCTGGCGTTTTTTTATTAAAACTAAATTACTACTACATAATATTTTTCAATGATCATATTAGGCTTTAACCATTGTATGTAGAAGAGAAAACAGTATCAAGATTTCACCATTTTGTTGTTTAAAAATAAAATAGCATTGGTTTAGCTTTTTTCAATCCACTTTCGAGCTAAAATGCAATGGTCTTAAAAACGATCACAACAAAATTGCGGCTCTTTAACACTCCATTACACGCGCACCTAAAAGTTACACGATTACACGCGCCCCGCACTTGGGTGCCCAAAGAAATTGATGAATTTCTGGTTATTGGCGTAGATCTTCGGAAGTATAAAACTGCATACCTACTATTTTCATGCTTCAAAAAGTTACATTATTACACGCACGGGGCACAGGCGCGCCCCAAATCCACTAAGACTAAGATGTTTACAAAAAACCACGCCTGTGCGTTGGCGCTGTTGATGCGATTCTGACAATAGCTCAAGAGTACTAGTTACAGCTGTTGAAGGCGGTCAGAACCTAAGTTAATTATTTTGGAAGTAATAAGCAATAATCAGTGTCTGGGGCACACCTGAGCCCCTCGCTTGTAATGGAGTGTTAACCAAAAATTGTACCAAAAAACTGCAAAACTTAACCATAGGTCGAAATGATCACAAAACAAAGTTGCAAACATCCGACTTGGCCACCCTGTATATTTCAATATTTGGCTCCAGTATCATGGTGACAAACCATTGTCATATTGTATGGTAAACTGCCCATTATTGCCACTATAATTGAAATACGAAAACCAACAATGACGTCTATGAAATAGTCTGAAAACAACGGGAGGTCCTTAATAAAGATTAACAATATAGCTGATTGAAGTCAGAACACTGGGTTAATTTGAAGCTATATGACCTTCGAGCCACGAGTTGCAATCATCGCTAAATAGTGTTATAAATAATTATAACTATTGCGCTTATTTTTTTTCGGATTTATGGACATGTGGCACAAATTTGCAGTCAATGCGTGGTTGTTGATAACGGCCGTTTCTATTTGCACGTAAATGCGAAATATCAACAAAAAGTTTTATCTTCTGCCCAATTTTCTTTTCGATCAATCTATCCTTACCCATGATTCTTCGAATCACATTAATACGTTTTGTTGCAAATATTTGAAAAATCTTTTCAGATTTTATTTTTAACCTTTTGAACGCTAGAGCATAAACGCATCGGCGTGCCCGCGACGCCAAGCCACAAATTTACCGTACTTTTTGTCACGTATTTGTGATGTTTGGCGTACAGGGCACGCGCTTGCTTGTCACCTATACGTGACAGAGGCGTTCAAAAGGTTAATCTAAATGTGGAGTTCTTTATTTATATTTTAAATACATTATGCAGCTGTTTTGCTAGCCATCTGGGGATTATTGATTAAAATACTAATTTCTTATTATTTTTTACTCACCCTATCGCAAAAAGGTCAATTACAAAAAAGAAAATTTACAAAAAAAATACAACCGACTACCAAATAAAAAACACTACAAAGTATAAAATAACTTCAATTTCGGAAGTCGGTGTCTTTGGTTGTTTCTTCGTTTTTTGACACCGACTTCTAAAATTAAAGTTATTTTATACTTTGTAGTGTTAGAATCATCCAAATAGGTAGACAGTTGGCGAAAATATCGCTGAAAAAAACATATAAAAAAACCCATCGAATTGAGAACCTCCTCCTTTTTTGAAGTACGTTAAAAATGGAATTTGAAGAATAATCGATCGTAATTTTATTGTCAGGTATCTACTAGAGGTACTCACATTTATTAAAACGTACCATAAAAAATTAAGGTATACACACTTATTAATTGTTCCTACGTATCTACAAACAAATACTCGAGATGATCGATAAATTTACTCGCGAGTCCAGTGCTAGATGGCGTTACTAAGCTCGCTGTAGGAGTTTGATACGATTTATGACGGTTGACAATTAATGAAGGTGGGAGTTAAAATATTATACCGGAGAATGTCAATTAGTGAAAGACAGAATACAGCTAGTATACTATTGTACTTTTTAAAGAAGCTTATGGTTGCTCCGTAGTTAATTTGCGTAATTTCCTGAAATTAAAGCCACCATTTTGTCGAAATTACTGCAAAATTTAACTTGATCTTGTTTGTGAAATATTGTGAATTTGTGTGCGAGTAGTGGAAGTAACGACAAAGTGTTTGCGTCTACAACGAAGTGTCTGTTGGATAAAATAGGAAATGTTTTGCAAGGCTGACTGTTCTCATTTTGTGCTCAGCTTGCAGAAATGACCGTATTGCCCATACTTAATATAGTATGGATTGAGGTCCGGCTTCGATTAATAACACAGCATATTGATCCATCGCAATATACGAAATTACATATTCTCCACGGTGTACATTACAAGCAAACGATTTTTCTCGCGGCACAGCGCCAGATTGTCAATGACCATCGGATTCGAACCCAGCTCGAAGATTTCTTTTTGAATCTTGAAAATGCAAAAAGAAATCTTCGAGTTTATAGTTATCTTTTGTTTATTTATCTGGACAATTATTACTTTTGTTTTGTTTTTTTTTTGGTGTGGTCACAATCAATTGTCCGGAACGGCTATTGTCTATCGATGACGATTTATAGCTATTAAGGTTTTAGTATCTAGATTGCTAATGGGAAAGTTTATCCATTCAAATTGTGTGCTACCTATGTTTATCGAAAGATTGCTTGAAATCCTGGCCATCACAAGATATAGGCCTATCCTTCTACTCGCATTTACCACACCCAAGTATTTAAAGTCGAACCGACAGAATAATCCAGATACAGGTAAAATGTAGGAGGTAAAAGTAAAAAAAAAATATCCTGGCTAAAGTCCCGAGGCTGTACGGTTTAAACTATTGCATAGAAAATGGGTGTGCCAGGCAGTATAACGAAAAGAATCGCGTCATTTTTTGTTTTTTTTTTTAAATGTTCTCTCTCTCTTTTTGCGGAAAAATTTTGCTATTAAAAACTTTTATTTAGCTACTACTGTTACAAATATTACAAATGTTAGCAACATTTTTTTCAAAAGTCAGAATTTTTTTACCTGTGGAATAAAAATGGCGGTTTGTCAGCTTTTCTATAGAAAAAAATATAATGGATTTATTCTTCAGTAAAAATTATTGAACTTTTCAGAAATTAGCCCTCATGAAAACTATGTTTTCTATGAGTAACTGCAAACAAAATTATAATACTGCGACTTAACTATGTATAACAGAAACAGACGCACAAACTAAATTTACGAATTTCACCATTGAGGGTAAACTTGTCCCAAAATCTGTCTAATTCGTTATCCGAACCTTATCTTTATTTATTATTTATTTTATACTTTATTGTACTCCTCAGTACAAACATAGTAAAAACTATGTTAAGTGTACTTTATTTTGGACTATATGAGTTTAAATTGAGGTCAATGTTAGTGACCGAAGAGATAAGCTTCGCTTAAATATTTGATCCTTATTCTGTTGCTATCACATTTAATTTTTTTTTATATATTTAAAACATTAAAATCATGTTACAGTATTTTTATTAAAAAAAAAAAAAAACTGAAAATGTATACCGTATGTAAGGGTCGTTGAAATGATCATAAATACTCAAATCTTAATTACTGTTTACGTACTATGATTTTAAAGCCCCCCATAACTCGTAAATTGACGAGAAGTTTTTTAGGCAACATAAATTTTCTCAAAAATCAAAATGGTCGAGAAAAAACACTTAAACATTATTCATAATATAAAAAGATCGGCTTCAAGGACTAACTTAACCATTAATGCAGAATAAGAGTCGCAGAATTGCGTTGCTAACATCGTGACCTCGTCATGAAAGAACACTATGTTAGCAATTGTATAAAGAATACTAGCTCTATGAACAACACAAATCCAATTTTATTTTAGCGTTGTTTTATTTTAGTAATTCCTTTATGGCAACAGACAATACAAAATAGAAAAGTTTCGTAGAAGTAAATTCGATCTTTGTTAAGTTATCGCTGAATAGACCAGAAAGTGATCTGCACAGTCTCACACAACATATAGCAGCAAAGAATTACTTTGCAAAATCGGAAAATATAAACTTTTTTCAACTGCACCTGTTTTAGTCCCAGAGGAACTTTCAGAAGTTACACAAACAGTTTTAGATATTTTTGATTTTCCCTGTCCAAACCAAGCTTCCTAACACACAGCGAAAACCAATGAGCCACAAAGGTTTTAAATCTCCGTACTACGCAAATAGGTTTATATTCTCAATATTACTTTAACGACGAAGCTGCAACCTACCCTCTTATAGTAATCCCTCTACCGTGATTTACTGATGTCTTACCTACCCGTCGTTGTTGGCTGAAGCTAATTCATGTGTCTTAGTTTACAGATAAAATTGCCGTCTGATTGTTAACAAAGGACCAGTAAACGGAACATTGCCGAAGGTAAGGAAAACGATCCGCTTTTAGGCTTAAGGATCTGGGATTATGTGGAACACATATCACTAAACACATATATCTACAGGATTATAGTGTTTGTGGGGAAAGACAAAGACAAATTGCAAATCTGAAACCTAAGGATATTCGTTAAGGCCTTTTCCTATGTGACAGGTCGGTCAGCTAACTTAATTGATACTTGCTTTGGCATTTTGAAAACTAAAAAAGAAAGACGTCTGTGACCCGTTTGTGTGAGTTTATGCTCAAAACTTCTATGTGATGAATTGACAGGTCAGTCAGCTAACTTGATTGATACTTGCTTTGGCATTTTGAAAACTAAAAAATAAGAGGAGTGAGTTTTTTTTATTTTTTTTTATTTCATATGGGTTTGCTCTTGACTCTAGTCTAGGTCATAGATGACAGAGACAAAGTCGACGATGGAGTGAGCTTACCCAGAAGAAGCCTGTTCACTCTAATTTTGAAGAGATTACGAGTAGGGTTGTATGCGTTCGGAAACACAGACGCAGGCAGAGAGTTCCACTCCTTCCAGTTTATGCTCAAAATCCTGTCCTCGTTATAGGACAGGCTGTGAAAAATAAAATGGCAGATATTCGAGATGAGTTGACGGTTAAGTAGGCTAAATAAATGTTTTAAGAGTTTCACTAGCTTATATGTGTAGTACCAAATTTAACACTGTAGGAGTGTCCTCATCGAGGCGATCGGCGGCGGCGACCTCTCACGTCCGGCCTTGGTTGAATCCATGGTCCGGAGCGAAGAGGCTTGGGAAGCGGTCACCTCCTTCTGCGAAGCAGTAATGCTAGCGAAGGAGGAGGCGGGCCGCGCGAGGGAAAGGCAAGGCCTTCGCCCCAACCGCCGCAACAGGAGAAGACGCCCCGGGCGTCGGGAGTCGCAGGGCGAACCCCGGCCACCTGCGGACGGCGAGCATTGGGTAGCTCGCTGTCCAATCACCACCAGGCCCGGGTCGATGGCACGTTGTGTTTCACGCGCGCCTCAAAGAGATGTCAGCATAAAAGACGGGGCCCGCCAGGGCCTGAGCCTGCCAGGGTTGCGGAATTCGTTCGGAAGAGTCACCGCGGCCCTGGAACGCAAAGGGCTTTAGAAGGAACACGGATGGGTTTTAGTCAGTAAAAGTCTGACACGCCCTTCCGCTCAACCCAGAGCGGAAGAAGTCATTTGAGGAATTCCCATCCTTAAAAAAAAAAAAAAAAAAAGGAGAGAAGATTAAAAATAACTCGCTGCATCTTTGCTCTCAATTCTCGGGTAGAAAATTTAACATCGTAAATCTAAACAATCCTGGATACTACAAACTTTTTGATAAGGCAACTTCGTACGATTGATTTGGGAACGAAATAAGCTTTCATCTAATATTTAATTTGATTAAATAACTTATGCGGGTATATAAACGCTTACATACCTGTTTATACCTGGCAACTTCATAGTTGCGCTGAGGGGAAACTAGGCAATCTGTATTTTGTCAATTCCTTCGTTCATTCTCTCAGCTGCTCGACTTTCATAAATAAATAATCGGGGATGACGACCAAAAAAAACAAAATTTTATTATTCGTCATCGCCACGTGTTTTCGCTAGGCAATCTATTTGCGATGTATCAATATATATATGTCGCAGCCAACTAGCTAAATCAGCCGTTTCATTAAAAGCCAGGGCAAGTCATTAAATGATATTGGACCAAAGATATCACTTTGGTCGCTGAAAAATAGGCGCAATTAAATGAAAAGGCTAGGCAATCAATGAAACGGCAGATTAAGGTATCTGTCTGCGACATATACATTATCTAGCAAATATTCTTTATTATCATTAAATAACAGATGAGGCTACATATTTCTTATATACGATATGAACTTTTTAATTCCATTATTATAAAATATCTGAAGGTATTTGACAAAAGGTGGGTTTTTATATCAGAACATAAAGAGATGAAATAATGATTTAGCTACGAAATAAATGCGTCTCATGATAGTAAAAATATTTTTTCTTGACAGTTTTAAATGCCATAACACTTCCTTATAAATAATATTATTACCTTCATACTATATATATTCCTATGAGAAACAAAAAAATAACTTTCAGCAATATCTACGAGTGTTTCAAAAATGTGATTTATTTTGACATTTCTTTTTTTTTATTTAATATGGGTTTGCTCTTGACTCTAGTTATACGAATACTAAATAGCTTACATTCAGTATTCAATGTATTTAAATCTTTAAAATAAGACAAGGTTACCACTAACATTTATTTAAAAGTTTTCTGACTGAAAAACTTTTAAATAAATATTGTTGGTAAACTTTTCCAATGCATTTTCTTTCAATTTTCCATTATGATGACTTTAAGATTTGGATTGATAAAAAGTTACTCTATTATCAAGGTTCATTGGCTACTTTTATCAAAGCTAAGTTCACGGTTCTTAATATAGAATCGGATAAAAGTATACGAAGTCGCATAAAAAAAGCTTTCAAATTTTTTATGTGCCACAAACTCGCTTATTATCATTGATTAAAAAAATAACTGATGATGTTACAATAACCAAAACCGTTTATTTTCACTTTCCCAAAGCTGATAAAACATTCAACAGAAATGTTTTCAAACGAAAACATAGCTGTTTTTTAGATAGTGATACGTGTTTATTCGTCATTTAGAGTCCGTTGGCTTGTAAAATCCCGTTTTAAATTGCATTGGGTGCATTGCGGTGCGGAAAGTTGAGCAAACACTACACAAAGGAAAAACGATCGCGTTATGGCAGTGGCGGCAGCAGACGTGTATTAAGTAAAAATCTTATCGAGAAATTTCAAAAGACTTTTTTTTTATTTTCTCTTCAAGCCAAGCCAAGTATCTACCTTTTCAGGTGACTTCAGAAAAGTGATGTGATACTGTTTTCAGTATAATATTACGTTTTCGTGTATCAATAACAGAGTTCCCAATTTCTGTAAACTTTATCTCACTGTTCGAAATTTTCAGTGCCTCAGGTGCTTTACTTTACTCAAAAGTTTTCTCCGAAGTAGATTGGAATCAATTAAAAACGGTGTGATTTTAATTTTTAAACACGGTTTCAATATAAGCACGGAAAGTTATCATTTTGTTTGCAAATACCTAGATTAAAGAGGAGAAATGAAATTCTTTTTGAGAGTTATCGGAAGACTTCCTTAAATTGTGTTCTTTGAAGGCGCAGAAGGTCTTCCAATTTTATTTAAAAAAGAATTTACAGCTTTTTTAAATAAAGTACTTAATTAAGGTAATATAGACTGTTGTATGCTCACTTCTGTAATTATAGGCCATTAGGAAACCCGTTAAAGAAATTAAAAGGTAGGTGCCGAAATATCTTGCAGCAACAAATCATCATACTGATGCATGTTTGTACCTGTTTCTATTTTTTACATTGCAGTATTTTTTTCTATTCTCAACAAATCCTCATCCTAATATTATAAATGTGAAAGTAACGCTGTCTGTCTGTCTGTCTGTTTGTTTCCTGTTCAAGTCTAAACGACTGAACGCATTAAAATGAAACATGTCACTCGAGTAGACCGCGTCCTGAAATAACTCATATGATACTTTTCATCGCAGTTGTATTGTCCCTTCGGATATTTTTTGAAAGACGCGGGCAAAGCTGGTAGCAGAAGAGAGAGAAAGCGGACCGTATAAAACAAGAACGTCATAGAGTGTCCCCGATCACTTATACACACTTATAACCCGTGGTAGATAATTTTGGTACCGATATCTACGACATCCGAAACTTGTGCTCAGTGCAGAATTGCACGGGCACTTAGAAGTAATGACGACTCTAGTCGCTGCCAGGCATGGTGGTTCCATGCTCCGTGTTTGATATATTTATTGTAGGGTAAATGCGTCGGGTTTAAGATAGCGTAAAGGCTCACTTGGCTGCCAATGGACCCCGACGAAGCGCATAGCATCGTCCGTGTTTTACGATGCTTTGACACGTGTCTTCTTTAAAGCTTTTAGTCCTCACGGGGATTCATACAAATTGCAAGTCCTAAGTCTTAGAAATGAATGAGTTTTGAATGAAACTTGAAACGCGTATGTAACACTTTTTATATCTAAGAATAGGTTTAAAAAGTTAGATTTTTAAAATGAGTTTAGAAAAAAAGAGTGATTTTTCATTTTCCGTAGTCAACTTAAAATAGCTTTCACTATTTTTCTAATCTCTTTTTCGAGAAAATTTATTTTTGAACTTTGATATCTTGCATATTCGTGTATAGTTTAATATTTTCATGAAATACCTCGAGGAGTAACTTCACTTAAGTAATTCCTGAAACCCTAAGTCAAGTGACTTCTGTTTGTCTCCAGCAACGTTTCGAGTTATATCATGGAGTGAGGCATTTATCGCGAAGGGTATTAAACTTTATGCTTAAAGTAATTAAATGAGAGAATACTACTGTGTTGGTCACAAGAAAATAATCAGCACTGTGAAATCCGGTATAGGTATTTTGTTATGATCAAGCAGGATATTACCTAATTTGCTTGAAAACCTATCAGGTTGGCGCAGTACTCACTAACTTTTTTTAATGGATTGGATATCATCAAATGACTTCTTCCGCTCTGATTGGAGCGGAAGGGCGTGTCAGACTCTTACTGACTAAAACTATACGTGTTCCTTCTAAAGCCCTTTGCATTCCAGGACCGCGGTGACTCTTCCGAACGAATTCCGCAACCCTGACAGGCTCTGGCCCTAGCGGGCCCCGTCTCCTATGCTGACATCTCTTTGAGGTGCGCGTGGAACACAACGCGCCATCGACCCGGGCCTGGTGGTGATCGGACAGCGAGCCACCCAACGCTCATCGTCCGCAGCCCCGCGCCTAGGTACTCATTAACTTGCGATATTCACAAGATCACTGTCTTATAGAGAAGATAGTTGCCTATATTCCTGTTACCTTCACCACACTGAGTCTAGACAAATACAAAAAAAAACGAGACCATTTATGCCATTATTTTGCCATCGTTGAAATACACATCGCGTGACACCGTTGAACAATCGTTGTGGGCTGAGTAATAATTTTACAGTACCAATAAAGAGTTATTTATTGTCATAGTTATTTTCGTAGTAAATACTCGTAAGTGCATACCAATCTAGCAATAAATAAATGTTCTTTTTAACTCGACTATGGCAAAGCCAAAAGGCGACCACTGCTTTACCTTGACCATTTTTAAACCTTTGTCTTGATTTCTATCTGAAATATTTTCTTGCTTCGATCACTTTTTCTTATTCGGGTTACGTTTTTTAACTTTTGTTTCTGAATGTCCTTGTTACTTAAAGATGTTTCTTTGTAGTAGATGTAGTAATCGCGTTCCACCTACATTTAATAACATTCATAATTTTTCAAACAGAAATAACTATCCCAAATCGATGTTTACAGCGATCCTCAAATTTATTTTTGTAATGATTATATTTTCTTTGCAGCTAAGGGATAGGGCATGACCGCTAAAACTGCAAAGCTTAAAGAAAACTCCTACACTTTTTTATATTTTTAAACAAATAAAAACTATGGGAGTTAATTACTCACTTGAAAAAGTGTTGGGAAGATTCTCACTTAATTATGGAAAATCCGGATAATCGAGCAAGTTTGTAGCTCAGTTTGAACAGTGGTTTTACCTCAGTTTCTCCACAGCTTAAGAATACCTAATTATTATGCTTGGAAGTTTGTTGCACTACTTCTTCTAAGTTTGCTGACAGGCTAATATTAATGACGATATGAATTGTTTTACAATTATAATGTTATGCTGGTTTAAGTTATAATTTATCTTTATTAACAATAAATCGGCGTAATATTATACATAAATTTTTTATTTTGTTATTATTATAATTTTTATTAAATGTTATAATTATAATATATATGTACTTTTACGTGCTCTTCATGTTTTAACAAAACTTGTTAGGAATAAGAATTCCTTTCCTAATGAGCATTGTTATACATACATCCGTTTTTTACTCAAAAGCAATTTAATCAAACTGTATTGACCTAAAATTTGCAATTAATAATTTAATCGACAACATCGAATTACATTTTTTTCAACACACCACTACCTACATTTTAATTCCCTTTCGTTAAATTTTTCCTTATTACAATTTAAAATAATTGCAGGAAGCAAAAATTTTACATCTTGTTTTCCTAAGGGTGTTACTACACCAATCGATCGATCGGTGTGGTAGCTTTGGCTGATCGACGGATTCCGGGCGATAAAACAATTGATCGGCCGCCGATCGATGCCATCGAATCGACGTCGACTAATCCATTCTACCATCGATCGAGAAACGATCGGTTAGTGTGGTAACACCCTAACTGAGAAACCAACACTAAACAAACCTAGTAAAATGATATCGTATCAAAACACAGGAAGCATTTTCTGTGTACCTATGGAACTACCACCTCTCTATAAAGAACAGGTTAGACGTAGCCTTCATGCAAACCGTTTTCCTGCACTCATACTCACATCAATTCAGAATTGAAAGGTTTATTCAGCGGTAAAATATTATTCCAGGGTTCCGTATAAGTTTTATGTAGGTAAAGTCTGGGTAGGACAACATTCGATTAATAATTTTCGCGTAGTTTAACCAAATGACATGCAGATTTAAAGCAGTGCCACCCCATTAATCATTCTCGTTTGTTTTACTGAAACTCAGGACGGTGATGTCATAAAGTATGAAGTAAATTTGCGACTTTTATGTTGTAACTATGGGGTAGAAACTAATTCTTTAACGTAACAAATTGAAATGTGTACCCTTTCCAGAACGAGCCGATTTATTGATATTGGATTTCTGTTACTAATGACGTTTGATTGGCTTGGTTAGCTACTTAGTAAATACATAATATAATTTGTGTAACTGACAATATTTTAGAAAGGTTAATTGTTTGTTTGTTTAAGTAGCCCCCGCTGACTTTTATTTTTAAGCTCATAAATCTTTATTTATCTTTTTGTTTTAAAATTAAGAGTCGCGACATTTTATTTTAGTAACTTTTTGTACAAAATATTTTAGTTTTATTTAATTTATGTGTGTCTATGTTTTCGAGCGTAGGTATGGCACTCGTGGGCTGCAGCTGAAAATCAGCGTCAGGTGGTATACCTTGTATTGACATCTGGCATTATGCTGAGCTGAGGCCCTTTTAGCTTTGTTGGTTTTCATTATTCATTTTGTTAATTTTAAGGTTTTTCTATTTTTATAATGCCAATAAACACAATTTTAGGCCTTACTGCGCTCTCCTTGGCTAACGAGAACTGGCGCAAACCTGTGGTATTAGATACTAATGACAGGGAGGTATGGCAGAGCAAGGAGCTTCACGGACGCTTTTACCGGGTCCTACATGTACCTGATGTAGACTTTTTAGCGTCCGTAGCCTGGCTGCGTTTTGGTGACCTCTTCGGGGAAACTGAAGGTTTTGTCTGTGCGATTATGGACGAAGTTATGATGACGAACAACTACCGGAAATACATTGTCAAGGACGGTACGATTGACATATGTCGGGCATGTCACCACTGCACTGGCCCGGAGAATCCATCCGCCACATTATTTCCGGTTGTTCTAGTCTGGCTAACGGAGACTATTTGCACAGACACAACCTTGTAGCCAGGATTATCCACCAGCAACTTGCTCTTAAATACAATCTTGTGGAATCGGAAGTACCGTACTATAAGTATCTGCCCGACCCAGTTCTCGAAAATGGCAACTGCACGTTGTATTGGGATCGGTCTATCATCACTGACAGGACTATTGTTGCCAATATGCCAATAAGCCTGATATAGTGGTGATAGATCGACTAGAGCGTCGCGCTATGATTGTTGATATAGCAGTCCCTCATGACGAGAACCTCGTGAAGACTGAGAAAGATAAACAAACGAAGTATCTTGACTTGGCTCGCGAGGTTGTCGACATGTGGGATGTGAACACAGCAGTCATTGTGCCGATAGTCGTGACCGCCAATGGCATAATTGCCAAGAGCCTCGACCAACATCTAAAGAGGCTCTCGTTGGGCAGCTGGATCAAGGGCTTGATCCAGAAAGCAGTACTCCTGGACACGGCGCGCATAGTGAGGAGGTTCCTCTCTCAGGGGCCCTGGCCACCGGTACCTTGGACCCTGTTCCCGATACCGGTGGGCTACTATTTTTTATATTTTTAAATGTTTTTTTTTAATTATACAGAAATATTTAAAAATTTAACTAATATGGAATATACAATAAATAAATGGAATAATAATAATAATATAATATAATAATAATAATATTTATTTGCAGAAAACTCGGTATTAAAAGATGTTACAATACAAATTGAGTCCAAACATGTTTTGCTTAATATTAAAGCATGCAAAATTATGGTATCAACATTACAGTTTATGTTCAAGAAATTCTTTAACACTATAGAAACTATTTTCATTAAGCCAGTTATACAATTTAATTTTAAAAAGTCTGTAATTAAGACTTTTAAACGTATTTGGTAATTTATTAAATATACGCACACACATAGCTACACAGTTTTTATTAAATTTAGCACACCGGGGCATCTCGTCAAGTACCAGCCTGAATTGGTCACGCCGACTTCGTGAACATACATCTTCCGCTGTTTTGAACAGTTCTCTATGTTTCTGTACAAACATACATACTTCATACACGGCTTCATATTGAAGGCAATGGTAGCAAACCAAGCCTTTTAAATATTGGTTTACATGATTTATCTGATGGAATCCCGTGTATGGCTCGTATACATTTCTTTTGAGCGACAAATGCTCTATTAGAGTCGGTACTATTTCCCCATTTTATTATTCCATACCGCAACGAGGACTCCACATACGCTCGATATGACATTACAGCTGTTTTTATATTTGTTATTTTCTTAATCTTTCTAAGGGCATATACAAATTTATTCGCTTTGCTACATACATGCTCAACCTGTTCCTTCCAGTCCAAATGCTCATCTATTACTACACCTAAAAACTTAGTTTTTGTCACCTGGTAAATTTTTGGTATATCCATCTTAATATTGAATTTATTATTATAATATTTGTTAAATTGTATATATACAGATTTGTCAAGATTAATAGATAAATAATTTATATTTAACCAATTAATTAAGTCAGCAATTGTTTTATTTATGTCAATTTCATGGTCAGTAATCGATTTATATTTTTTGTCAGCAGTTACAATTATAGAAATGTCATCAGCATAAAGAAAGCATTTGTGCTTAGTCACATTAACAATATCATTTATGAAGAGGAGAAATAAGATGGGCCCTAAAATGCTACCTTTGGGCACGCCTCGTTTTATTTATTTATACTCAGACGTATACAACAACATATCTCCATTTCCATCGACTTTGGTGACAGTGACAGTGGTGTGAAGATATCCATTGATGTGGCAGTCCCCTAATTCCGAGAGCCTCCAATTTTTGTAATAGGTTAACGTGTGAAACCAAATCAAACGCCTTTGATAAGTCAAAAAATAGTCCTGTTACCAGCTGGTTATTATTTATACCATTTAGTATCGTTTTCAAAAGTGTAAAGATGGCTAATGTAAATGCATGTACCAATACTTTTATTTATCCTTACGAGTACTATTAAAATATACTCCTCTGTAATTGTACCTCTGTAAAATCATCCGAGTTTTACTCATAAAATTAACATAATTTGGAACGAATAATTAGTGGATTGTGACAATAAAAACGTATAGAATTGGGTACTGTTAAATTACTCAGTGAGTTCAAAGTAAGAGAAAACCCGAGCGAAACCGCGAGAAAAAGTTAGTCAGTAAAAATAGTCACTTTTTATATTAAATATATTAAGTAGCTTTCATTTGTATGTACGTATGTGTATTATTTCTTGTCATATTCCTTGATTCTGAATCAACGGGAAGTACCTTATAGGTTTTGATTTATTTGCCAATATCAAAACACGAGTATGTCACATAAATAGGAAAATATTCTTTCAACTGCAAAGTTAAGTTTGTCCTTTTTTTTAGTTTATGCTTTTCAGTAGGTACATAATGTACGTATACTCGGAAAATGTCGAGACTCCTATAATGGACGAACTATCTATATACGAGTTTGTACGAAACCCTGGCACGCGAGTCAGACTCGCAATTGTTCTGTTTTGAACGTTTGACGATCACAGCCTACAATAGCTTGACATTGAACAAGTTGGTTATACTTTACTATTCTGTGAAAGATCGAAAACTCATTTCATTAAGATTTTACATAAGAATGAATTCGAAGAGTTTTCAGTCAGGTAAGCCAGTTAAAGAATAAATTAAATTTAATATTTTAAAACTAAGCTCGCTCCATCGTCGACTTTGTCTCTGGTATCTATGACCTACACTAGAGTCAAGAGCAAACCCATATTAAATAAAAAATAAAAAAAACTAACTTTTCAACTCTAATCTATGATAGACCTTTATAAACCATCTTTTGTTAATGTAGTACTAAACCAGTTTGATTTCTTACATTTATAGAGAGCTACACTATCGCCTAGTGGTTCATCCCATTAAAAGCGCTGTATCTGGAGGAATAGTCAAGTGAGATACTTTTCTTGCCTGCGGACGGCGAGCGTCCGGTCACAACCAGGCCCGGGTCGATGGCGCGTTGTGTTCCACGCGCGCCTCAAAGAGATGTCAGCATAGGAGACGGGGCCCGATAGGGCCAGAGCCTGCCAGGGTTGCGGAATTTGTTCGAAAGAGTCACCGCGGCCCTGAAACGTAAAGGGCTTTAGAAGGAACACGGATTGGTTTTAGTCAGTAAGAGTCTGACACGCCCTCCCGCTCCACCCAGAGCGGAAGAAGTCATTTGATGATTTCCCATCCTTGAAAATTATTCATCCAGTGTTTTAACAAAATGCAAATACCAATGACAATGTACGCCAAAAGGCATCTATTTTGGTCTGTGTTGCCACTAAACCACATCAAACTGCAACCTACACTGAACTAACTAATTAAAACATGAGAGCAATGGCGGCCCAGTGGCTTGTGACTTACAACTTGTGGTTCGTGAGTTTACTACTATTTCAACTTTATTTATTCCATGACAATAATTATAATTATTAATTTTATTATACCATTGCACATTGCTTATATTCATTTTTAATCCCTTTATAATTATGCTGCTATAGAGGCATACCTCTAGCGGAACAGAGAGTAAAGTCTCGGATACCTCCACTGAAAATGGAAGGAACCAGACGGTTGTTGTGTCTGGTGGGCAACTGCCCGATAGTCGATATTCGGACTGTTGAATATATTCAAATCGCACGGAGAACTTTGCTTGTGCGATGCAGGATTTCGATGTTATTTCGTCGTAGATGGCGCTGTGGTTCTTTTTGTTGCCGTACAAATTTCGCTTCTTAGTGTTTCATGTGGAGGCATTGATGCAGCTACACTGTTTCCGTCGACATCATCCAGTCAACGCCGGTTGTCGCTGAAAACAAGCTTTGTGGTTCTAATCTATGCTATGCTGAGCAATTACCGTTTTACGCTAATGTAACGCATATTTTCCCAACCTTTCAAGTAGTTAATATTATTTTTTCTTTTATGGTTTACTTGAGCCAAGTCATAACAAACAAGTAAACAAATCTTTCCTCTTTATAATACTAGTAAAGAAACTGTGAATTGGAACTGTGTATTGGAATACCGTTTGTCAAACAATATCAGCAACGCATGGTGCGTTGCTATAGTAGGCGCCAGATAAATGTGGAATAAAGTATATTGACCTTTCCCTAATAACTGTTCATAGGTACCTGAACAATTAAATATGAATCGTTTTTCATTATTAGACAATGTTAAGGATCACGAGAGATGATGATTCGGGACAGCTTTGTGTCATTAATTCCGTTTTTCAAATTAAAAATGTCAATAATTGTAGGTGGGTCAATGACCGTTATTCCACGATTATCTGGCGCCTACTATAATATTGTTTACACACGGTATTCCGGTATTCACGGTAATCTACTGTATAAAACACATTCACGGTATTCTACTGTGAGCATTCTACAGTAAAGCAGATTTGCTGATCTATATTATTACATACTTTTTATAGTAGCATTACTATAAAAAGTATGTAATAATATAGATTTCAACACATTTCGTTGTTTATGTTTACATGGAAGTTCCTTCGGGTAGTAAAAGCGCGTAAATCTAACGCGGATTGCCAAATCCTACTCAATTGTTATATTGTGATAACAAAACAAATAATAAAGAAAACTAAATGAAGTTGTTTGGTAACGTTCAGTGCTTTATTCCATTTTTCGTTTTATTTTGTGACTATTTTTTTTTGTATAGTCAGCAATAAACGTCATTGAGAAAGTACAAAGTTCCAAAAGTCGTCAACATCTTAAACATCAAAATTCACTGAAGAGCTTTGGCCATGTAATACGGTGCATAGCTCAAAGTCACAAATATCGGTTACCTCTCGGACATGTAATTTGCCGAGTATTTTTCGACCTATGTTAGGATCAGCTTTCAGTTTAACCAACTGTAGCTTAATATTCGTATTTAATACAGCGCGACTACCAGATAGGTAGTCAATATATATATAATACGCCACAACCCAATTAGCGAGAAACGCGATAGTTACCAAGACTTGTAGACTTTTTGACAGTCAGACTTTCGGCCTATTGACTGATTTGACAACTTTCAAATATATATAGGTAGTACAGCCGAGAAGTTTACGTGCCTTCTGAGACACGGAAGAGTCCCCGTAAGTCATAGATGGTCACTCATACAGGATCCGACCTTGGCAATCGTAGCTTAAATTTGATGTCACCCCTGTGCGGCTTTTCCAACTTCCCCACAAGCCACACCCTATAAATACACGTAGGTATGTTTCACGTTTTCCTGGTAATGTGAGGGCGTTTCAAATCGAAATAAGTTCAAAGGGCTTAATTAAGCACTAGTAGGCAAACCAACGCAATGATTGGGAGCAAGTTATCCCGAGCCTATTATTCCAATATTTACGTTCACTTGACCCCGATGGCGTTAGCCTTAATAGGTGGCTAAAGGATTAGATCGAGTATATTTAGAGTGGGCGTCCTTTGTTTGCTAAATTGTGATCAACTGTCATCCAAATTACCTGAACTGAAAGGGTAGACAGAAATCTGAGTATATTTTACCATAGTCCTGAATTCCAGTAGTTCTGTAAAAAAACCACCAAGAAAACTAAGAGTGGTTACGCACTGCCTCCGATCCGAATCCGTGATACTACGTTCCGAAGTAGTCATAGAACTACTTGTGTGGTAGTTTACCCACTAGATCCGACTTCCGTCATCCGATTTCTCTCCATCATCAGTGAGTCTCCGATTTGGAAGAAATATTGACGGACCGAAGTAGCCGTAGGACCTACTATTTGTATGAACGCTTTCGCATTACCTCGGATTCAAATCGGACATATCCAAAGATGGCTCCTGAATAGCTCGGATCAGAGATCGGATAAGTGCGTAAGCAATATTCGAATTCGGTCCGAGTTTTTTATATGCGTATTTTCACGGATTCGGATCGAGTGCAGTGCGTAACCGCTCTTAGGTGAACGTGTTATTGAAGTGAGCAATCAATTTCACTTGAATAGCAATATATTTATTTGAGTACCTATTAGGGTGTGGTACAAATTGCCATGAAGTGGCAAACATTCCGAAACCGGGCTGTTTATAATTGAAAAACAATAAAAAAACGTACTGGATATTTAAGACACTTTCCTCTATAGATTATTACAGTCAAAAGGAGCCAAATGTTCTGCAGTGTACTAAGTTATCGTACCGTTAACATGTTCCAGACACCTCATGTCTTGTCGCTTTCACATAGATGAAAACTATCTACGAAACATGACCCAACGACCCGTGATATTGGCCGGCCGAAAAATCTGTATGGCTAAATAAACACAGTCTATACTATTATACTCATGTAAGAAAGTTTGCAGATAAAGATGTGTACTCACTACAATTAGAAGAAATAAAACAATAGTTTTGATTATTGTGAGTCATACTATTTTATTTAACCCGTGCGTATGATCAGATTCTTTTCTTTCCCAAAAGTAATAAAAATTGTACTGAGTTTTGCATGTTTTATGAGTTGATACATGACATCATATTTTTTCTCTATCGAAATGATATGGGTTTGACTCTATCATAACGGCTGTTGACATTTATATTTATTGAGACAAATTCTGACTGAAATATAAAATGTACGAGCCTCGTTGTTGGTCTTTTGAAAGTGTTGTCTGCCCCAATAAAATTATGTTCATAATTTCAAGCGAAAGTTTTTTATTTTTATTTTTTTTATTATAAGGACTTTTACACATTGTGCATACCAGTCCCATTATACCCTAACCACATCTGACTGCCAATAGCTTATACTAAAAATTTAAATGTAAAAATTTACTTCGATGACATTAATTCAAACAGACACTTTGCTACTTTAGAACTGGGTTGACTAAGAATCACATTGAATGTGCCAACATCCAGTCTGTTTAATTCAAAGGCATTTGCTAGACATGATCTCCCAGACTCAAATCGGACACATTCCAGTAATAAATGACAATCACAACACAACCACAATCTTCACAGTTTGGTGAGTCAGTCTTCCTCATCATAAAATTAAATTTATTGCATGGTATGTGTCCAGATCTGAGTCTGTAAGCTATAACAATTAGTTTTCTATTTAAGTTAGTGTTTGCGCACCAGGGGATATGAAGGGGCTGACACTGGATGGTTTTGTACCATATTCCTTTTTCTAATGAGCGTTTATTGAAATACTCCTTCCAACTCTCAAAACATCAAGCGAAAGTTGCGAGATGAAAATAGAAACAAAGAAATATTCGTGTCGCAATATTTTACGAAATTGAGTACAATAAGTAGGCACGTAGTAAAAAATATATCATTCAATATTACCTATAAAACACAAACAATTCAAAGAATTTACCGTAAGAGTATCGATAGACTCCGTGTAGCAGAAATTCTACATACATATATCATTGAACCTATTTTGGTACGCATTTGTTTTCATTATGTCAGAATTTCCCGCATAAACATACCGGTATATTCCAAAGGTAACATTTTATTTTTAAACTCATTTGTCATATTTTGTCTGTGGTTCATTCGACGGATGGATTTATATCATAAAGTTTGATAATGAATTTAATCAATCAACATAGATACCATTTTGTATTCTAATAGAATAACTTTAGTTGAAACGTGAAACACATGAATAATAAGATTTGTTAACGTTCGTTTGTGATGAAACTGACTTTCAGTGTTTAAAAATAATGGAACAATTTGAAAATCAGTTTATAGCACTTAATAGTTTCATAATAGAAGTTAATCGGTCATCGACTTCAAAAAATTAATAACATTCCAATGGCCGATAAAATATTCACCTACTGGTTAAACATTTGAAAGAAATTTTTTTAAACACACTTGTTCATTGAAGGTTTACTCAACAACTAAGTCTATGGCTATGCGAGATGGAACAACGACACATTGCTATAGCGAATGTGCATGACGAGTAAATATTTTCAGTGTAACGCATGAAGGGTCGTGTTTCAGGCAGTCCTTTGCGAATAGTCGCCGTGAAGCGTCGTGCGAACGACCTAACGCGCCACAAAGTTTTCGTGATTTTGTTTGTAATCTAAGTATTAAAACTGTTAAAGTTAGTAATTTTGTGAAAAAAAAATATTATAAACCAAAATCGTTTTAAGTTTTTTTGTTGGATCTATATTATCTCGAAGTTTGGAAACTATCACGTAAGTTTTTTTGCTGATGATATCAAAGTTTATTAAGTTGATTAAAAGTAGGTATTTAGGGATGATTTGAACGTGTGTCTCGTGTAATTTTATTTTATGACATAAATATTGCGTAAAAAATCTGTGACAGCCTTAAAATTTAAATAAAATCAAAAATCCTTTTTGTTTAAACAGGAATGAGGAAACTCATTAACATTCTGCAATGTTTTGATCTGATTCTATTGATGTGATGGCAAACTTCGTGATCCTTAATTCAGACTCCTATTTTCTTTATTTGTTTTAAAGGGTTAATAGTGTGTAAAAAAATATCTACGTTATACATACTCTGTCTGTTGAAACTCAAATTATAATTGTTTTTTTTTACATTAATAGAGGCTTTCTTCCGTTGTCATGGCGACCAACGGAGCCTTATTACCAAGCCTCCGTAACGTTATTACGAAGAACCGTTATAGGGAGACAATTGAAATTTACACAGAGTGTGATTTATATTGCCGCTATGAAAACAAATTAAAAAAAATAATTTAAGTGGGCTCCCATTTAAGAAACGTGTTTTTTCGGTTTATGGAACGGAGAGTCGGACTCGCACTTGGCTGGTTTTTTAGGGTTCCGTACCCAAAGGGTAACCAACGAAACCCTATTACTAAGCCTGACGACTGAGCCTTGTCCGTCCGTCCGTCCGTCCGTCTGTTAACGCGCTGTACTTTAGAACTTTAATAGGTAGACAGTTGAAATTTTCACAGAGTGTGTATTTGTATTGCCGCACAATAACAAATAATAAAAATTAAATTAAAAGACTCCCATAGAAGACACGTATTTTTTTGGGTTTTTGGTACGGATCCCTGTGTGTGAGAGTCCAACTCGCACTTTGCCGGATTTTGATGTTAATGAAAAATATTGCACAAACTTTATGCGCCGTACCCTGTCATAAACACATAAACTAACTTTTGACATTATGATTTTTGTTTGCTTTTAAATAAATATTTCAGTTCCCATCAAACTAAATCAATTAGGTCCAGCAGTGGACGTCAATTGGTTGGTGATGATGATGATGATCATAATGATAAATCAGAATAAATAGAAACATTAACTAGCGATTTATCTTTAGATGTTATTCAGACGTCTGTTAAATAAATTTTATCGAAGACTCAAAGATTCAAAGCATTTATTTCAATTAGACCATTTACAGGCACTTTTGAATTGTCAAGGTCGGTCGGTCAAAAAGATAAAGCTCTTTGCACGTTCCAAAGCGTAGATCTCTATGGAAAACAACGTGCCAGAAACTCCACGGACACTCTTTTAAGAAGAAATTTGACGTTTTCACATGCTTTTTGATAGGAAAGTCACTCCAAATGAGCTTTTATATTTAGGCATTGAATAACCCAAATCAAAGCCTAACTTAAGTGCACTTCAGAAAACTACAAAACTACCTACGCCATAACTTAGCTTGAATCCTTACCTACTTAAAAAACACACTTTACATTCACACCAGACCGTCAGCTTTTTCATGAAACTTTTTTCATAAGTTCAAAAGTAATTTTGCTTGTTGTGAGTGTCTTCGACTGAAACTTTGGTGTGACGATATTGAAATCAAACTTTATATTAATTTTCACGACTTTCTAACATTTTCTTTTAACGATTTTTTCCGTACTAATATTATATATGAGAAATTAACTCTGTCTGTTTGTTATTTTTTACGTTTTGACGGCTAACCGGATTTAGATGAAACTTGGCACACGGATAGACCATGTCCTGGAACAAAGGATACTTTTCATCCCAGGAGTATATTTGGATTATTTTCGACTTTCACATGGGCGAAATAAACAACCAAAAACACCGACTGCCGAAAATAATGTTATTTATACTTTTTTTTTTATTTGGAAGTCGGTTGTATTTTTTTTTTTAACGATGGGAATCATCAATTGACTCCTTCCACTCTGAGCGGAGTGGAAGGGAGTATCAGAATCTTTCTGACTAAAACCCATTCATGTTCCTCCACATGCCCTTTGCGTTCCAGGGCCGCGATGACTCTTTCGAACAAATTCCGCAACCCTGGATTTCCGCAACCCCGTTCTACCTGAGCCTGAACGTGATTCAAATGGATCAAAATCTATGATGCAGAACTTTGAATGGGAAGTGGTTTCATGAACCATGCGTAAAAGGCTATTGATACACGTTTCACAAAAGGATTTCAGTCTTTCAAACATCTGTACAAAGCGAAATGCGGTGATTGTATCGAGGGTCACCCAGTTTAGATTATGGAGGTATGCGGTACAGAGAGTAAAGTCCCGCACACCTCCACTGAAAAATGGGGGGATATTCGGACTGTTGTATATGTTCAAATCGCACGGAGAACTTTGCTTGCGCGATGCAGGATTTCGTTATTAGTTCGTCGCAGATGGCGCTGCGGTTCTTTTTGTTGCCGTACAAATTTCGCTTCTTAGTTTTTCATGTGGCAGCATTGATGCCGCTACAAGAGCATCATATTGACATGGATTGTGTTAAGGGTGTGGCTGTACATGATATTTTATAGTTTGAATTCATCGAAATCATAAGCTTGTCGTCGAAATTCGTATTTTATTTCGTATCGTAAGAAAGACAACAGCTGAGTATTGGAGAGATTCTACGGGACCACGCTATCTAACCCGACACTTGAAGAACGTAGTAGAAAAAGGGATTTTTATTGGTAATTAAGAAAAACTTACTCGGCAAATCAAATTCTCATACATAAAAACACTTTTAGAAAAACCCTTTTAACAAATATATTTGAATAATCTATTAACCAAACTACGAATGCTTGACAATTTAGGTCAAAATCACAAAGGGACTTTTGTTACTGACCTGTTCGTTTCAAATTAATTTATTGTACAAAGGCTCGACAGCAGTTTTCTATTCCCACAAAAGGGCTAGCCTTCTTTAAATATGAATTTACCTACTAGTTAACATAATAACAAAATATAAGTACCTATTGTTGGAACTGTGTATTGTTGTACAAAATGTACAACCTTGTAGTTTCAACCTACCTTAGTAGAGTGGTGTCAATTTTCTGGGAATCGTGGTCAAAATTATCAATTACAGAATCAATCAATCAATTAATTTTACAGACTTAATAAATATTAGTTGTTGTTTTTGATCCGAAGAACAACACAAACTACAACAAACATTTTGGCACGTAATATCCATTTTTCGACCAATTAGTACTTATTTACTAATGGTTTTTAACTATTTATTGAAAAACGCAGATTAATAAAATGTAGGTGCCCATATTTGTTAACCAGTGGGTATCTATAGATATACTCGCCTTAACTACGGCTTATTTAACAATGTCCTTAGTTGCCACCAAAATCTTATGGCGGCCACTGACAGAGCTGTACAGGTTGGTCGATACTGGTTGGACGAAAATAAGAAGTCTAACTAACATTCATAAGAATTGTCTGGATACAGTTTCATTCCTGAAACCTAAATAAAATAAAAATAAAATAATAATATAAAAGAGTGAAATGTATGAGGATGGACGAATGGATACACGAAGACGTGGGTTAAAGCTTGTATGATAATTAGGTTGTCAAATATAATTCAATCTCTATTCACAATATCGACATTTCATCATATCAGCCGAAAAACGTCCACTGCCGGACATAGGCCTTCTCCAAAGGGGCCGTTTGCCATAATCGTCACGCTTGGCAGGTGGGTTGGCGTTCGCAGTGTAGCAATGCACAGAGAATGCTACTGCCCAGCCTCGGGTGAATCCCTTAGTCGCCTCTTACGACACCCACGAGAAGTGATGGGATGGTGCTATTATTTTACGTCCAACACCGACACAGAACAGACAGTTCAGTTTAACTAAACCTGATTCACCTAAACCTTTTAACTGAACCTGTGTAGAATATGTTTTTTGGAAAATCTATTTTCACGTTAACCTGAAAATAAATTAGAAGACGGAAGAACGATATTTGTTTTGATTACGATTTTTATTGGAAACAAAGTCTATTCAAAATATTACTTTCAGCGTTGAAACGAAGAATTATATTTTGTGCTTCACATCATGCTATGAATATTAAATTCCACACTTCGATGCCAAGAAAAATCTGTGAGATAAAGTACTATGTATCATATAACGGGTTTTTTTTTTTTTTTTTTTGTGAGTGGCTTCTCGCAGTTCAACCTATAAGGTTGTCGACTGCTTAACCGGGCTTGCCCGTGGTGGCCTTAATATAATATTAAAGCCTCCAGCCAGGGCTTCATATAACGGGAGCATTTCGGACAGGCTTTATACGAGAGTCACGCTATGTTGGTCACATAAGTGTTTTGCTGCTCATATACTAGATGGCGTTACTAGTAACTTATTTAATGAAAGAGGACTTAGACCTTGTTTAATATGTATAACAGTAGTGTAAAGAAGCATGTAGAATACAGTTCTTAACCGGCATTTTTATTTTATTTTTTATAATTGGACAGTTGACTGGCCTGTTGGTCGAGTGGTTAGTGACCCTGACTGCTAAACCGGAGGTCGTGGGTTCGATTCCCACCCAGGACAAATCTTTGTGTGATGAACATGATCATTTGTTCTGTGTCTGGGTGTAATTTGTCTATAATATGTATGTATTTAGAAATATATACTTAAGTATGTTTATCAGTTGTCTGGTTGCCATAGCACAGGCTCTGCCTAGTTTGGGATCGGATGACCGTGTGTGAGTTGTCCCAAGATATTATTATATTATAGATATTATATTAGTTCTTAATAGTTCATTTAGCAGTTCTTAATTTAAAAAATCCTGAATGACTTAGTGATCCAATATGTATCAAATATCGGGCGACAATTTTCCTTGAATCGAGCGACGCTTATTTGTGGCGTAGGCGGGAACAAAAAGAGCCTGTAGACAAAGTGCTGTTCTATCTGTGAACGCAATTTTCGATACGCCAAAATATGTATACGGGATTGATCATGTGACATTTCGACAGAATTCGTCGATTTCACACATTCTTGACGTTTTGACAATCGTCTTCGCCACGTTATACCTAAAAAAATGTCACAAGAGCCTAAGGTCCTTCAACTGGCCATTGATTTTACATTACGATGGCATTGTTTCTTATTCAGTCCAACTCATTACTAAAATACCCCTTCTTGAGCTAATGATGATAAAGTGACATAAAACTTTCCAATACCTGATTCAATAACTTATTTCTTGCTCAAGTGTGTAATACAATCAGAATTTGAAATCTGTGATGGTTTATACACACTCAAAATATTCACACATACACACGTATGTGTGAATATTTTGAGTATTGAAACTCAGTACTACGATAAGTCAGCCTAAGGACCTTTGTGGATTCGACTGTACTTAGTCATATCAGTTTATTGACTTCTTGTCCGCAAATGAACATGTATAAAACTCTATCTTAGTAACGATAGAGTTTTCATCGCTCATTCAATCTACTAATTGAATGAGTGATGATAACGCACAGCCGAAACTTTGGTTGTACAAAGCTGAAATTTTTCCAAGTTCTTTGGAGTTTCCGAAATTCCTACGGTAACGGGAAAAACCAGGATATGCATGTACAGAGTTGCGGGCAAAAGCTAGTCTTTAAGATTAAATAAGATTTTGTTCAACACATATTGAGATATGGTAGATACGCTCTAGCATTTTCGATATGATCAAATTACGCTCACTATAATTCACTTAGCGGCAATAGTATCTACACTAACTTTGATTTAAAACCCAATTTTACCCTGGTCAAGTACAACAATTTATTATTTTTGTCTATGAAACATTTATTCAACAGAATTTCATGCGGCAAATAAAACTAAATCATTTTCTAGTGAGAAATTGCCCTTCCGTTTAAACGATTTTCTGGTTATTTATGTCTTCATAAATAAATTTCTAGTACTTGAAAAATGTGTGATAGAAATACTATTTGCTCTTTTCTGGGTCACTAAATGTCAGAATTATTGGTACTTCGTTTTATACTGGTACTCGTATTGGTATGGTTTCATTCGTCAGAAATGTTTTGAACATTCACTTAGTTTTATTTTCGAAACAACTCTAACTTAACGGTTCATTATTAATTATTTGTTTCAGTATATTGCAATTCTCAAGGAAAGTAATTAATTTTTCAAATCGAGAAATTATTTCTAGAAACTTTCAAGGTTTATTTTGACATTTTACGCTGCACATCTTGGGTTTCAGACGTAGCGTAGACATTGTATTGCTAATTCGTTTACTTTCGCAGTTGTATTTTTCACAGCCTTATTAAATCTGCTCGTTTAACTCAAAGTTACATATTTAGAGAATAGTCGGTAGGTATTGATGGATGTAGGAAATTAGAATTTTGATTCTTATTTGCTTCAGAGAACCTCAGTATCAAAATGAAATGTAAAGGTAAAATCAATGAGGTACCTTCCCCACCTCATAAATTAAGAGTCGTCAATTAATGTTTAGCTGTTTTTAAATATTTAATTAACATCTCAAATTTCGAAATATCCTTCCATAGCGCACCAAATATTGAAAACAATTTAGTATTACCAATTTCAAAATTACTAGCTGCCGCCCGCGTGAATGTCGTAAATTATCCCAAGAGAACACAATCCCCTGTTAAAAAGTGTTGTTTTATTAAGAGATCCGTTCAGCCGTTCTGACGTGATTGAGTAACAAACATCCATCCATCCATCCGTCTATCCAAACACACGCTTTTATAATATTAGTATAAGTATATATTAACTTATGGTAATCTTATCTTTCTTATCTTATCAAACTGTTTCAATTAAAAAATGCCATGACTGACAGACAAAGCTGCACCATAAGTTTTTTTATCATTTGGTACGGAATCCCAATAGGGTAGATAACAAAAAAAAATGATAAGTCCTTCAGTTAGATTAACAAAACATAAGTATTGGAAACATATTTTTACTTTGTCACAAGCTCCCACTCCTGAACTTGTTGCATACTAGGTATAGCTATGCATTCAAGTTCAGGTTTTTAAAATTTTATCACTAAATAGAATTACAACTTTGAACCCAGGTATCATTCCTATTTCCTTAATTTTTTCAGAGGCCTTGTAAACGATTATAATATTTTTTATCAACACTTTGACTTTATATTCGATCATTTTCGTCTGGCATTTCTGAAACCAGCAGTGTTAATAGTCCTTGGAATCACTTGCGTCAAAGCATTGTTTATTTTATTTACATTTTTAAATAGCAAATAGAAGTTCATGTGTTCTTATTGTGTAACGAATCAAATGATACACTGACACAAGTATTTAATCGAGGACAATGTAATAATTAAATTACGTTGATGCTGAAAATACTTCTAAGGGTAAACAGAGAAAATACCTGAACTTGTATAATTTGTACATACAATTTAATTTATTTAGATTTAAGATTGCTAAAATGTCACACAAAAATACTAATTTAACTTTCGAAGTTTTCAGGAACCCCATAATTTGAAAATAATAATCCGTGAACTACATCCTACTTTGACCCCGTAAATAACTCTAACATATCTGGTTATAAATTTAACCATGAGGGTGATAGCGGACGGAGGTTCATCGCGAAAATGTATAACCTGAAAGTGACGTAGTTTTTACACGTTTCGAGCAAAAATATATTAGTGCAGAGTAATTAAAACTAAATCAGCATGCATTAAAATGCTACTTTTCCTTATTAAAGCTCGGTTCATTCATGAGAATTCCACGAAAACCTATATACAAGGCCTCTAGAGAAGCAACAGTTCCTAATGAATGACTCAACGAATATCATTTTTAAATGAATACTGATTAAAATTTGTAAAAATAAATAGCACTAGAATTACTACCTTTCCCTTTTTAAAACGAAACGAATTGTATTCATTATATTTGAATATTATAATTTAAAAACGGAAAGGCTCGTTTGTAACTTTGAACAATTTTCGGACACCACGAATTACTAAATTAATGCAAACAAAGGTAAACGAATTTAAATCATCGTTCTATTCCAGTCAATGGATTGAAGATGGCAGAGACAGAGTGATACCAGAGTGAGTGAGCGGAGAGGACCTTAAATGCATTTAGTGATTAGTGGAGCAAAGGGACTTCACGCTTCAGACAAACTACAAGTTCAAGACAATCGTTTTCATTCATCATCATCATTGAGCCTAGGCCTTCCATCGTTTCGTTTACGTGGCCATCCCCGAGCCTTTCAACCCCATCGAAAGTTTGAAGATCTAATTCTTTAAACATGATTTCGACTGCTGCAGTCGTTTAATTGATTTTATTCGGTACCTATCCAAAATTCAATTTGCCTAGCAAAGTTGCACAACCGATTGGTGGTACAGCAGTTAGTTAATTGTTACAAATGAACCGCTTTCCATTTGTTAGACGATTGGCTTAGCTGCAGCCGCTTTGTTTAATAAAAGTTGCTTCATTAACGAAGATTGTGTTGGTAACTGCAGCTTTAGGATATTTATGCCTAAAAGAAAATGTTATTTTATGCTGGTTTATGTCCTTAGAACTGCTCGTATTGCATATTTTCTCAGGTTACGGTGTAAGTGTGAGAGTTTCAGCTCCTCATAAATTGCACTGAGCAAGTTGTCCTTCACAGATAAACGTTGTACATACTTATACCGGGTACCCAAAAATCACCCTTAAATATGAATTTAAGATACATATATAATACTTTTCAAGAAGTCTGAAACAGTTGATGCCGTTTAGTTTAGTTCAATCGTAGATTCTATGCCACAAACTGCTTGAAAATATTTGTTTTCCAGATTCAGAATTTCACCCTGAAATTTTATTTTATTTTATTTTGGAAAAAAAAAACGATATTACATTAAATATAACACTTATCAATGATGTACTTACATAAAACTAAATCAATGTAATAACCACAACATTTTCCCCATATTAACTAAGAGATATGCTATGATGAGGACTTATCGGTGAGCTGGTTAATATTCACAATCCGCGAAACATGTTAAATCGTTACTTACCAATAAACAAGTTTTACCCTCTAGATATATTTAAGTTGTTCAGTACACCGATAACTTTACTTCGAAAAGCATTTCTGTTTAACATAAATATATCAATATCTATGAAATGTTCATTGTACATTTGCACAAGACGCTGAAGGGGTGCACGTTTACCTGCGTTTGTCCGCATTGATGCCTGATCAAACAATCGGTAATCACGCACTCCACGACGAAGAACTGATCTAGGAACTACAAGTTTAATATCATTACTAAGGTCTATACAATTTAGCTTATTATGATAGATATCATGCAGTGTCATTACTTGCAGAAGCATTCGTCTCTTCTCGAGTGAGAGTAAATTATACAATGCTAAAAGCTCTCCGTAACGCAAGCGTTTTCGTCGGCATCTGAATTGCATAGTTCGTAAGAATTTTCGTTGTACTTTTTCAATGGCTATTTTGTATTTATTATATAACGGGTCCCATATCAGACAGGCATATTCAAGCTGAGAACGAATGAGTGAACGATACAGATGTAAAAATGTGCAAGGGCGCCTAAAGTCGGTTGCTGTTCTGATAACGAAGCCGTACATTTTAAATGCTTTAGTAATGATGTTTTCTATGTGTAGGTCCAAATGTAATTTATAGTCGAATAGTATTCCCAGGTCTCTAACGTTCGTTACTCTCTTTAGTATAGTACCACATAAAGTATAATCATATTTTATTATTGTTTTGTTTTTAGTAAAGCTGATGATATGGCATTTGGATATACTTAAATTTAACTTGTTAACTGTACAGTATTCCGAGAGTCGATTAAGATCGCTCTGAAGTTCTGAGCAGTCGTTATGATTTTTTATGATTTTATATAATTTCAAATCATCAGCGTATAAAAGAAAATTTGTGTATTTAAAACACGTATTTATGTCGTTTATGAATATAACAAAAAGTAGAGGTCCTAGTATAGAGCCTTGAGGAATACCGGATGACATACCAGCACTTCCCGACTTATACCCATTAATCACGACTATCAGGCTACGATTAATAATATAAGAGAAAAACCAACGCAATAGATTGCCCCTAATTCCGTTGTAGGCTATTTTATTGAGGAGGATTTCATGGTCCACTCTATCAAATGCCTTCTGAAAGTCTGTATATACAGCGTCCACCTGAACTCCCTTGTCGATACTATGGAAGAGAAAATTAGAGTAAATAGCTAAGTTCGTCATGGTGGATTTTTGTTTTACAAAACCGTGTTGTTCGGCTATGATATAGTTATGGATGAAGGGGTAGATGGCATTATGAACAAGCTTCTCAAAAAGTTTAGATGTTGCACTGATAATAGATATGGGACGGTAATTTGTGACGTCATGTTTTGAACCACTTTTATGGATTGGAACAATGTAGGCGCATTTCCAAATGTCTGGAAAGAAACCTTCCGTGATGCACTTGTCAAATAAAATGTGTAACGGTTCACATATTGATTCAGCAGTGTGTTTAAGAAACACTGCTGGAAGTCCATCTGGACCAGGACCCTTGGAGGGGTCTAGTTCTTTTAATTCTTTTTTAATAACAATTACGTCCAAATAGATATGGTGCAATAAATCACACTGATCCGAATAACTATTTGGTGGTGACCATTGGGGAGTTAAGGTAGAAGGCTGGTAGACAGATTGGAAAAATGAGGAAAACAAGTTACAAATAGTTTCGGGATCTTGCGAAGTTTGGTTTTTGTATGACATACTAGACGGTATACCTGCCTTTGTTTTTTTGTTGGATATATAAGACCAAAAATATTTAGTGTGTTTGGAGATAGAATCCTCTACAGAATTAATGTACTTATTATAACATTTTGTAGCTTCACTTTTAAAGTGGGTTCTGTATAATGAAAAGATCTCATAATCTGAGTCATTTTTATAAATTTTCCACTTAGTCCAAGCTTTATGTTTGTTTTTATAAATATGTATGAGAGAAGAACTAAACCATATTGGGTATCGTGCTGGTTTAGATTTTACTAGTGGCACATTTTTTTTAACAATATCGTAAATTGTTTCATAGAATAAGTTAACCGCATTCTCTGCGGAAAGTTGGTCGAGTATCATGTTCCAAGAGACGTCCATCAGCTCTTTATTCAGAAGATCGTAATTGGCCTTAAAAAAGTTAGGTTTTTTAACGGGGTTACGACTCATGGTGCTTATGTTAGATGTGAACGGAATCATAATATAAAATGGAGGATGATGAACGTCTATTGGGACAGAAATCGAGTCCTGTGGTTGCGTCACGGAAATATGACCAAGCACTTCTGAAATATCCTGTGTAATTGGATATTAGTTTCAAATTCAGCTTGAGCATTTAATCCTAACTTGATGAGGTGACTATGCTGCAGGCATCCTGAGACATCGTCCATATTGGCACTTTATAGTCAAAGTGATGTAATACGAAGAATATTCAAGTAAATGAATAAATATTTAAGACACTGAATCCTTTTCAATATAATTATTGCATCCTATTATAAAAAAAAACACGTAAAAGGACTTATCGATCTCACGCTCTCGTGCCAAAGTGAAACACGTTCAATTTGTTTAAAACGCAGTTTTTTTTGCCGTTTGAAAATATTAACATGCAGAGAGCATAAATGCTTGTTCTTTCTTTTAAGACCCTAATAAAAAAAGGCTTCCATTGCAGTCGGATTTTCACACACTAGTTTTAAATGGAATAGATGTAGTTTTTATTGTCACTTACTAGTGAAGACGATGCAGTATTCAGGTTTGATGTATGAGACACCAGCCATATTACACTCATTCATCATCTTAAGTATTCAATCTTGATTAACAATAACATACAGCTTTTTCGTAAATACTATAAGGTATTAATAAATGAATATTTTAAAATCATATCATACATGTAAGTGAATAACGATGTAAAAACATTTTGGCTGTGCAAAACGTTTCAGAATTATTATTTGGTTTTAATATATATATAAAAAGTAGCATATGTGTTAATTCAGGGTGTCATCTTCTTGCACACTAAATTTTATCAAAATTGGTCGGGCCCAATTTTGATAAAATTTGCGCGTGAAGAAGCAACAAGCATACACACACTCACAAACTTTCGCCTTTATAATATTTGTGTGATGTTTACCTAATAATCTTGTGAAAAATATGTAGGTATTGTATTTTTGTAGTAATGAAAGACTGACTCGTACTGTTCAATAGCGTTTTTTTCTTGTGATAACTTAAAATAAACAATTAATTCGAGACGGGTTTCGGGAGATTTTGTTTACCTTTTAATTCTAACTTTTATAATTATTGATCCCATCATCTCTCATCGTCTTTTAAATAAATTTGAGTTTCATTATCGTAGGTCCATCTAGCATTATGCTATTACATCAGATTATGTATCCATAAATATATGATTATTGATTACTATCGAAAGAAAATAAATTTATTTTATTTTTCTCACAGATTATATTTTTCCCTGAATTATTTTGGAGAAGCTTTCACTCAGTTCTATTTTTAACTGACCACAAAAAAAGGAGAAGGTTCTCAATTTGGTTGTTTTTTATGTTTGTTACCTCATAACTCCGTCATTTATGAATCGATTTAAAAAATCTTTTTTAATATGAAAGGATATACGTTTCGATTGGTCCCATAGAAATATTATTAAAATCGGTTTAGTAGTTTGGTTTTTAAATCAAAATAGCTGGAGGAAATAGAAAATTATTATCTAAGTAAACGAAATTGCGTGTTTTGCTATCCTGTGACTTTCCAGTGGTGTTGTTAGGTGAAGGGATACCACTAAAAAGTGTAAAATAAGAAACTTTTTACAAAAAAAAAATACAACCGACTTCAAAATAAGAAAAACACTACAAAGTATAAAATAACTTTATATGAGAAGAATATTATTTGAGAAGTCGGTGTTAAAATAAGATAAAACAACCAAAAACGATTTCTTAAATTAAAGTTATTTTATACTTTGTAGTGTTTTTTTTATTAGGAAGTCGGTTGTATTTTTTTGTAAAAAGTTTTCTTTTGCCTCACCCTGCTTATAAACACCACTTCAGCCAAGCCCTAAGATTAGAGACCATAAAACTGCTAATCCTTACACCTTCCAAACCTCATAAAAATTCTAACATTTTACCCAAAATGTTCAGTTTTCCGTCGACGCCAGTTATTTCTGTTTCACTGAAATCTGATGAAAAAAGGGTAAATGTTTTATTTATGTTTATCAGTACATGCCACTTGTTAGTGGAAGCCTTTCAGAAACTATGATAACTAAAGCAGGTAGGTGTATATGTTTGGGGTCGAAGTCAAAATTCTTTTATGTTAAAGCTGAGCTTATAGTGCAAAACGGTTCAAAAAATATAAATAACAAGGAAAAAGTTTAGTGTGCTTTATTTTTTTTTAAATCGGAAGGTTGTTCTTTTTAACCCTAGAGTAGGCACGCCTTTTTGTAAAACTTGTGGGGCGCGTGGAGAGCATTTTAATCCAGGTAGTTGAACATACAAATGTTAATAAAACATTGAAATGGTAATATAATTGTTCACAAAAAACTGAAAAATTCAAATAATTTCATCAAATCACGAAAAATGGGCCTTCAATCACTTTTCTCAATTTTAAGGAACATTTAAACGTAAACCTTCGTATAAATAACTAAAAAAAAAACAAAATTAAACAATAATCAAAATGTTCGAGAAACTTGTCTTTGCAAAGGTCAGGCTAACGTTTTCTGGCAAAATGTTCTCATCATTCGTAGTCTTATCACAGCAAATTCAGTAATTTCAATCAAAATTGTTATAACAAGAGTGGGCGCGCGCTTAGCAATTTTCCGTCGGACGCAACCCGTAGGTCCCCTTAGAAAACCTTTATTTCTACAGCCGTTATCGCACTAACTGCATACAAATTTGCAACACAAAAAGGCAAGGGATGCAGAGGCAGCTACTAGGATGCTTAACCATGACACATGCATAGTTCACATTATATAATTATGTATTTTTTTCCGGGAGCGGCAAAATGCATGCAAAGTGTGAATTTACCATGGATAAGATAGTCTAACGTTACATTTCCGTAATTGGAAACAAACGGTGGATCCCGACACACATTATAATCCATCTCATTGCGCGCTGGCAAGCTGATGTTTTTCATACAATTATCGTATGCCGCATAGCGCAGCGCTGTGCGTTCCAATAAAAAACCGAAGATTTAAGTCGCCTAACAGGGCGGGTCGAAGTGTCTTACCTGACGTATATAAACAATCGGTTGGCTTTACAAATATTTAGTCAAATCACGTGTTGTTAGTTCGTCCTAATCAAATCTTTATTAATTATTTATTTATTAACACTTTACGCACACAAATGTACAGAGGCGGACTTAATGCCATAGGCATTCTCTACCAGTCAACCTTTGGGTGATGCAGAGAACGGTGATAGGTGCAATATGGTGAATGAAAAGCGATTGATATTTAATTAATACATACAAACATTTAAATAAATAATACACACAATATAATAAGTATGTTATAAAAATAAAACAAATATTTCCAACCCTTAATTAGAACCAGTGAAGTATCCTTTAATACAAAAAGCGACATTATGAAAGGCAAAATCTCAAATCATTTTCAAGTAAAAAATATTCAATATAACGAAACATTTTAGCACATTGAAACACCTCTATTGAAAAAAAATATAAGAAACCATTTCATAGAAAATGGATTAACACTTTTATGCCACATCATATGTCCCTTGAAAGGCCGGATCTATTTCAATAGAATCACGGATGCCTTTAAGGGGAAATGGAACCCCACAATTATCGCCCAAAAAAATTGGATTACTTGCAATATCACGTAATATTTCCATATTTTTCAGGAAATGTGGGTTGACTAATTTATATGAAGATTCACATAAGTATTTTTTTTAAATCGTATAAATAAGTTAATTTACTATAAATTGGTCCATTGGTTAGAAAAAAAATATGTGTAGGAAATCCATATCTACTTAATATTATAAATACAGTAACTGTCTGTCTGTTACCTTTTCACGTCTTAACGGCTGATCGGATTTGGATGAAAATATCACATACATTTAGATTATGATCTGGATTAGGACATAAGATACTTTTTTATCCCGTGAGAATCTTCCCTGGTAAATATACAACAACAACTACAACAACTATAACAATACTTCTTAAGAGGTCATCGTACTCATCATTATGAACAACTTTCACTATGGGACAAACATTGAAATCGCGAAAAAAAAATCGATCTTCACGATACATCTGTGTGCGCATAACTCGACAAAGTGTACTGAACCGCTGATTTTTTTTTCCCATCAATGCATCATTCAATCCCATTGATGAATACAGAACAATAGATTAGATCTAGGGAATTAATGAATCTAGTACTTTTAGATAAATCTCTACGCATCTACATTACAAATCTACATTTGTATACCAGAATCGTCCGAAATTGTAGTCTATCCATTCAACGTACTTAAAAAAAGGTGATGTTTTAAAAGAAATGTAAGAAGTGTATGACTCTTTTCCGATGTGTAACATATCTATAACACCTGTCGGCATTTAGACTTTAGCTGGTGCAGTCTTTTTTCGTATTTTCAAAGATTTCGTTTAGATGAACAAGGAAAATTCAGCATCAATAGCAATAAAGAATTTTAAGTAACTAGGTACCAGCGCCCGTCATCGACTAGTTTCAGAATTGTATAGAATGAGTTCTCGGGTCGAATTCCCGGGTCGAGCAAAGTGCTATTGGGGTTTCCCATCTGGCATTTGTCAGTAGCAGACCGGAGTCTGGCAATAGGCTCGGTTCCGAATATGAATATGAGACTTAAAATCATAACTGTGTACCTCTGTCTTACCCTTCGGGGCATACAGTCGTGATTTCATGTTGATATCAACACTCAATAACTTTGCGGATATTTAATAAAGAATTGTACCACATTACCACAAGGTAGCCATGTGAAAGACATTGAAAGGTATTTGAACGACAGCAGCATTGGCTGATGGATATCGGCGTGTATTCGCGAGCCCCATCTATAATTTATATGCATGCAGTATTAGGAGGAATAAGAATTAGTAGAGATAAAAATCGCAAGCCTTTAAAAAAAACACTGTGAGGTAACTCATCGGAGTAGGAAAGCATTTACCAGAAGTGCCATCGAATTAGTGGTTCTGCATGGTTGGATATCATCAAAATTATGAGTAATTAGTCCAGTTTTTCGTGGACGTGGTAACGAAAGCGAATTGCTAAGACATCTCTGACATGACCTGTCATCGGGAGACAGTCATTATTTAACTATCGTCGACGCCACGCTTTCCAAAGTGATAATAATCAGCAGCCAGTCTCACCCTTAACCTTACCTACCAACCAATCCAATAAAATTGTGATTGCATTTGCTTTCTAATACTCATAAACCTGACGGGCGACATCACTTCCTGCGCCAACAAACTAAATGATTTTACTGTACAAGATTTATTCTCATAAGAGATGACAACATTACAATCGTGCAGAAATGCGATATTTTATATGATAACACACAAATCCAATAACATATCCTCCTCGCTCAAATAGAATAGCCGAGTAGAAAAATAAAACTCATAACGAATTCTATGCTGATATAGGTTAAGCCCACAACTGAAAGAAATGTTATATTCTGAGCCAGTAAGTAATCTTATGTCCCACGAAAATTGCTCTGCTAAATGTTCTTTTCCTAATTAATGTGGTTTCATTTATTGCTATGACGTAGCTTTCAACAGAAAAAAACAAACCATAAGACCTGTCTCTAAAATTAGAATTTACGATGTTTGAGCAAAATGGAAAACTTAAAACGAATTGTGACGTCACTGATAGTGTGACTACGTATTTTTTTTTTTTTTTATTTAAGATGGGTTTGCTCTTGACTCTAGTCTAGGTCTTAGGTAACAGAGACAAAGTCGACGATGGAGCGAGCTTACCCAGAAGAAGCCTGATCACTCTAATATTGAAGAGAATAGGGCTGTATACGTTCGGAAACACATACGCAGGCAGAGAGTTCCACTCCTTTTGCTGTGCGCATTATTAAGGAAACGCTTATTGTGAATTGGTGGAATAGCAACAAGGTAGGGATGGTAACTTGCAGTGCGTCTAGATGTCCGACGGTAGATGGGAACCGGTGGTCGTATGTATGAACATTTCAGATGCATGTATGCGAATCCTACGACATGGAATAATAGCGATCCAAAAAATTTTCTGTCTCCAATTTGAGGTTGTGACTTGTGACGAAAAGATAACTGGGGAGGTTCAATATCTGCACTACAGTATTACTAAGTAACCACTTTTTTTGCTAGATTTCGAGGAAATTAAAATACTATGTTGGACCGCTGGAATTTTATAAGATTTTATGCAAGTTTTTAACGTTCTCTATTGCGTTAGCGTAAACGTCAATTTGGATTGAAACTGAATAAGCGCTATCCGGTGACAATAACGGAAAACCTTTTTTTCTTACAACTTGATCTAAGCAAACGTTTACGTTAACGCGATCGAGTACCTACTGTAGCAGCATCAATGCCGCCACATGAAAAACAAAGAAGCGAAATTTGTACGGCAACAATAAGAACCGCAGCGCCATCTACGACGAACTAACCAACTTTTCAACACAAGTTTTCATCCCGCTTCTTGGTATTCAACGATAAGGCAAGTCTTGTGCAGCGAAAACAAATTACTTTCGAAGAAACAAAATGTCGTCCTGTACATGCCAACCGGCTATTTCCCAGTCCAGGTTCTAATTAAGGATGGTTGCTGCGAAACAGATAATAGCTTTAATTAACTCAGGATTAAATGCATTGTGTTCGTCGGTGTTTGAGTTTTGTTTTAAAGGAAACGTGTCTTGCTCCTTGTAGGCTTGCTTTTACATTATATGGTGTAAATGAGCCTTGCATGGTTACTGTTATTTTGCGTTACTTCTATGTACTACCAGTTACCAGGTGGAGGAAACCTAACAATATGAAGGCTGACTTAAAATAATTCCGTCCGGAGAATTAGAGAAATGATTAGTCAGACAGCCGTTGACTGATAGGCAGTTCAGCTTGACGTAAAAGTGGTCAATTATTGTAATTTCTTACTAATATCATTCACATTTATAACATCACAACATTTATGGGTTTTTGCGTCAAACAGTTACATTACAATCATTCGGTTGAAAATCTTTGAGGCAAAAATTTTTCACATAATTATATAATTCAGAATTCCAGAGCAAGACTCCGAGGTTTACCGAATTTCTAATACAAGCAGGATTTAAATATCAGATTTTTTGGTTGGAATATACAAAATGTCTGAATATTCACCGTGTTGATGCTTATGAAGTGATGGTTTTCTTTAGCCATGATCTAATATTAATAAAACGATTTATCACAATGAAAGTTTAAAACATAGGTTTTCAAAAATATTGAGTGATTAGTCCAATAAATCATGATTCATACTGCCACTGAAATATAACCGACATTGTTTTAGCAAACTTCCCAATTTACCTAATTGGGTAAACCATCAGTCAATTTGACTATCCTTTGTTTTATTAAAGCGATCCGGTTTCAATAGGTATGTATTTTTATCACAGAGCGTGAAATTGCCGCGTCGGCAGCAATTAGAGTAAAGTATTAAACCGACTATAAGATTTGTGTTGGCTTTCAACTTATCTGGATGGGGCCAAATACCAGCATTTTACGTGGAGCAACTATCTATCTGACTTCCACAACATAAACTCGGTAACACAATACTGCCGCCATAAGAAAAAAGGACGTGTCTACACAAAATGAAGTAATCGATTTCTGAACAAAGGTTATTTTTTTTAATGTCGGAAATCGGTTATTTTGTTTTGTGTAGTTTTATTACGTCCTTTTTCTTATGACGGCAGAACACAATCTGAGGCCAGAATTCTGACACTAGTCTTGCAAAGGACTAGTGTCAGATTTCTGGCCTCAGATTGCCTGTAACAGCTGTCACAGATCTATGGATGACTTAGGTCGGTACGAACGGTTTAACGTGTTTTCCGGGGCACGGAGGAGGAGGATGAAATGGATGGTCACCCAGTCACACACCGACCTAAGCAATCGTTACTTAACTTAGAATAATGAACCCATGTGGTGTGGCTCATATTAACGAACAGAGACGTCATTACAAATACCTTCTTATAAAATTAATGACCGCGCAATTTGCGCTGAGCATTAGGTATGTGCTTGTACACGGCGTTAGCTTGCGCATGTTGAGGTACTTGCGCAGGTTATATGCTCCGTGAGAAGGTGGTGAGCAGGTCCAGCGACTCGAGAATGTACCAACGCGAGCTACCCGCGCAAGTAACCCGCGCAATCAGCAATGCGTGCGGGCTACCCACCCACACAAGTTTAATTGTTGTTTTGTTTCAATTTTGTTTTTGTGTAGAGAGACACAAGTGCCCGCGCCTTTACTTGCTCCAGTTACTTGCACCATGTACAAACACTATTAGTTGCCACTGTCAAAGCCTTGATCAGAATGGACAGAATTATCACAAGAAGTCATTGACACACTTGGTTTGTTTGGAAAACAAATTTTAACAAGGCTTTCTCTAGCAGCATCCGCCAAGTTGTCTCCATTCTTTGTATTTATAGGAAACCTTCCCGAAAGTAATCAATGTGGTGACATTAGTTCTCAGAAATCTCTTAAATGTTCCGGAATAACCTTTTTATTACTACACTATAAATCTTTGATTCCTGAATTGAAAGAATACCAAGATAGATTTATCTTTAAATATAAAACGAATAAAGGATAAGGTGAGAACACACCGGAGGCGGGTCAGTTACTTCACGGTATCAATGATAGTTTTCGTTTTTGTTCAGCTTTCCATATTATTATCATCCTGATGCCCATGTTGAAATTTAGACTTTTGAATAAAATAAATGATTACTTAAGAGTGAAACGAAATCTACCACTAGTAGTACAGTCTGTACAATTAAAATCCAAGATCGTAACACAGTAAATCATACTTTATTTTCTTGCCACCAGCTGCCAAACTGAATACATTTTAGAAATGTAACCCACTGTACTTTAAGTTTTATTGAGTTAGCTGCCATTTTATTTGAATACCTGTTTTGTTTGTTCTGCAATATGGGTTTTCATTGAATAGCGTTTCAAACAAAAAGGATGTGTACTTTTATGACTGTCTTACAAGACTGTTTGTTTGTATATATTGGATCTTTGTAGCAGAAATTATGTTGTAATGTGCCTGAGTATTGCGGGTATTATTTTTATGTTTTTGTCAAGATATTCGTGCTTGGTTTTAGTCACATGATCACATCATCATTCAGGATTTCTCTTTCTCTAAATCGCTAAGTTTATAATTCAATTTACACAAGTCTAAAAACCAGTAACGACGCTTCTCTTCCTCATAGTTTTCTTGACATACGAGTTCATCGCATGTCTACTTGACTAAAAGTTTAATCAGTGTTGGAAAACTTCGAGGATTACTAACAGGAGATGACTCGCTTAAGTACTTTTGTTAAGTTGGACTTAAGTTTCAAGCATTTAATGTACGTTGAGATTACGTTTGATGATTTATAAATTATTTTTATTTATTATTTTTATAATGTGCGAATAATTCCTGTTTTTGAGATATATCTAAACTACGAGTACAGTACTGAAATGAGCAATTATGTCGAACCAACGTAACTTTAATCAATAACCCAGTTTTGACTCCGATTGATCTGCTTAAAGTAACAGTGTGACAAAAGGATGTTTATTTTCCGTCTAGGAAGTACCAATACGAATTGGTATGAACAATTATTCTCTGTTAGAACATTTTGCAAAAAGGTGTTAACCTACCGGGTAAACAACAAAAACATTAGTTTGCCAAATTCTTGGGTTATGTTCTTGTAGTACCCCAAGAACGTAGCACGTGATGATATTAGTCGTCTATTGTTCTATTGACAAGTACATGTATCAGATATATCTTCTTATACATAGGTACCTACCAGCCGTAATTTATCCACAAAATATAATGGCCCACTTATGGATCATGAGGTATTTCCTTGTCGTTAGGGAAAGTTAAAGGTGCGGTGTGTCATTTATTTTCTAATTGAAGTTACTCTGGTAAATTATAAGTGTTATAAAGGTAGTAAGTATTAACTCCGTGGGTGGTAGGAGTAGTCAAAATTAAGTGGAAAAATGTAAATAAAATTATTAAAGTTTGTGGGTTACATAAAATGATGTGATGCCTTTAAGTTATTTCAGGTGCTTTCAGGTGTTGAATAGCTTTTAAATATAAACAACTTTACTTGTCAAATCAAGTTCATAGTTTAAGTTGTATTACCGTCTGAAAAATTTCGAATGAGTTTAAACAGACACCGTATTGTGTTGTATGGAACAAATTCAGGGTGACTAGAAATGGTTTAGGTTAACAACACTTTATTAAAAAAAAAAAAAAAACGAATAACAATGTTTCATAAGGTTTTTTTTATGTAAACTTATCAAAAGTTTAAAAGAAGGTTCGTTAAAAGAGACCTTGACATTTTAGTTTTATTTTGTTTTAAAGGGGCTTGAAGGATATTTACTGTGATGTTTATTAAGTTATTTCGCGCAAATGGTTACTAATTAGTTTATTTTATGGCCGCTGGAAAAAGCTAGTAAATCTAGCTTCTGCGAGCGGCTTCGTCCACGAGAAAGGCAAATATTATCTCAAAGGAGCATGATCCCGGGATAATAGTTACCTATGTCTTATTTAAGGACACAGTCTGACCGTGTGCTGTGTTTAAAAAAAATAGTATGGATTGCCACACAACTCAACCAGTGCAGATGTTTCTAAGAATTCAAATGAGACAAACGTATTGAGCAAAAGCGCTTTCAAGGAGGTTTGATCATTCAGCTTATTTTTTCCAGTTATGTGAAAATCCTTGGTAGAATTCTTATATTTTTTCATTTAAAAAACCGTAAAGGATACGCACGGCGCTATTCAAAGAGGAGTGCGGTAAAATGAGTACTTAGATGAGAGTATCTACTTTACCGCACGTTCCATTGTATGGTTCGTAATTTTTTACTTTAGAACAATGTACACAGGCTTCGTAAATGCATTTTTTGAGCAAATGTGTTGAAAAATAAATTACATGCGTTTAAGAGTTTGTGCAAAGTTTAGAAAGTACTATAAAACGTAAATTATTATATCATTGCTATTATTATATCATTTCAATAGCTGTTGCGGGGGATATTATAAATGATTTTAAAACACTATTTAGCTTTGCATAGCGAATATTAAAATTCGTCTTAAAAAATAAATTCTTGTTTATTTTCCACGAAAACGAATGAGACTTTTATTCGCCTTTATTTGAACTGAATAATAACTTAACATGAATTTCTCTTATCTAAATTTTATAAAAACACTTAATACCCGTTAATAATACTTCGGAAACAAAAGCACAATGAGTGCTGAATTTTACCGCTTACTTTATTATTGTAAACAACGTGTTCCTCTTGATATCCCATAACTTTAGGGTTATATTCTATAATATGTAAAAGTAAAAAAAAAAAACCTAGAATAAGTGTTCCAAAAATACATGGTTTCGACTCTCGATGTGTATATGTAAGTTTCATTGAAAAATGCGAGTAAATAAATTCCATTCAAATCAATCATTTTGATTTTATTGATCAATCAGATTGATTTGAATGGAAAGGTGTTTAATATAAATAATCGTTACTGTCTAATTATTTTGTATGAAAAATTAAGACGAAAAACATAATACTTGAAAATTAATTAATGTGCTAGGAAATTCTTTGACTTGGTTTCATTGATAGCCTAGAGTTATGGGATATTTATTTATTTGCTCTTATGCACACATGTTACAATTTAATTATTTTCAGTTTGGCACATAAACCCTGTTAGGGCACCGAAAACAAACGAACGAACGCTGCTGATTATGTGAGTCATTATTAACATTAATATAAATTAATTACAGAAAGGTTATCAACATCATGCACATCGTATCAAATTTTGCGATGTCAAGAGAAGAGGAAAACAATATATTAAAAGGAACATGTAGTATAAAAAATTAGCTACCCCATCCAGGCTTTGTCCTGAAACTTATTTATTACATAAGTGAAAACCGTACAAAGTTTTCCTGGGTAGTTTTGAAGAATTAAGTGGAGATACAGGTAGTGACTGTTTTTAATACTATTTTTGATTAGATTAGACACAATATACAAACACGTAACGAATTGTAGTCTTCAGGATTTAAGGTGACACGCCTTAAATCTTGAACAGTAAACTAAAAGATATGATTATTCAAAGCATAGTTAGATTGATGTTTCTTCTTTCCTTACCTTTATATGCCTTGTGGGTTATAATAAATCGTCTACGGGTTAATACTAAAGTGCAACAGCCGGTCGATTCAACCGGTCGATTCTGTAAACATGTCGAAGTGAAGGCTTGGGTGAAGTGATCACGTGGTGAGTTGTCAATCCATACAATCAAGATGTCACGTGATTACGGAGTGAGCAGTCGTTTAATCTTGATTATATGGATTGACAGCTCACCTCGTGGTCACTTCACCCAAGCCTTCACTTCGACATGTTTACACAATCGACCGGCAGGTTAAGTGCAAGTTTAGTGCCAACGCACGTTTTTAGCGGTTAGCTACATCTTTAAACCAAGTATATCATGATGCCACTAACTTTCGACTCAATGTGTTTATGTACAGAAGCGTCCATAAGTCCAGTACCAGCTAATGACACCAATACAAATACACGCTTACCATTTCGTGCAAATATATGTGACTTGTGTTTTGATTTGTATAGTTTTGGGACCTACTAACTAATATTCAACCAAAAAATATTTTTGCTACCATTATCCTAACCCATAGTACAAATGCGAAAGAGAGTTTATTTGTACTGCTGCCACTCCTAAATTGCTGAACTGATTTTAATACATTTTGGTTCAGAGATAGTTGGGACCCTGGAGACGATTATAGGTTAATTTAACGTTAGCAAAGCTGTGAGAAAAAGCTAGCCAGAATATAATATCCCACTACCGATACAAAAGTCTCCTCTATGTGAAAGGGATTGGACAGTAATCTGCCTCGAGGACCCGGTGCATGTCGGTTCTAACACATTTGTTATTTAATAAAACACTCTGTATTAAAAATATTTTAATTCTGTTCCATTATATTGGATTTTATTACCCATAACCAAGTTTTATGGTTATACTAACGATTTAAGTAGGCACTTTGTGTTACATAGAATAGTCTACTCACTGCCACAACAGAGGTCGGGCATAGACATAACGACACCTGCAAGGAATAACATCGTAACTCAGTTTTAGGCCATTTTGAGTTACAAACATATTCGTGCTGTACAAAAAAAATTTTTTTTTTTTGCACTCTCCCCTGCGGCTAAATTCCTTTGCGCACAGATTTTTACGGAGTAAAAACATTGTAAGTGAGAGACTACTGCAGTTAAAAAAATGGTATATTTAGTTACACATCATCTTCATCATTGTTTAAGCTCTCAACGATTAGTATAACATTGTAATACAAGTTACACTCTTGTTCTTGGAATAATTATTAATATTAATATTTCTTATTAAATAAGCTTTCATCGTAACCTCAGTTACAATTATTTCATTCTTGAATAGCGAATAAAAATTCTTGTCAATGTCCACGGTGTGACTTATAAAAATGCAACTGAGCCTGATAAAACTATGCTAGAGTATGACCACGCTTTACATGTTGCCAATAAAAATGTGGTTAGGGCTTTAAAAGATAGCGACAAACACCGAGCATAACAAACTGCTACAACAGAATTAGAGTGCTCAACTCTAATTCTGTTGTAGCAGTTTGTTATGATTTACAGAAAATTTTGAATACTCCTCAGTCAGAAGTTTCTGTCTTTTATTATAAAAGAAAACTGGCTTGTTATATCTTCACTATGTATGATATGGGTAAACATAAAGGGTATTGCTACTTGTGGGACGAGACCATTGGGCGCAAAGGATCAAACGAAATTAGTAGTTTTGTATTTGACTATATTAAAACCAAGGTTCGGGAAGGGTACAAGGAGTTTAATTTTTATTCTGATAGCTGCGGCGATCAGAATAAAAATAGAAGTATTCGCAATGTATGCGTATGCTAGCACAATATTTAATGTAGACACACATCACCACTTCTTCGAAGTTGGACATTCAGTCAGAGGGCGATGCAATGCATGCACTTATTGAGCGGAGCAAAAGGAACAACATTATATACGTTCCTCAGCAGTGGGTTACTTTGATTAGATGTGCGAAATCTAATGGTGAGCCTTATGTTGTCAAGGAAGTAAATCAAGACACCATATTAGATTTTAAACAAATTTTGTCATGTTACAATAATTGGGAATACGATGTCAACAATGTGAAAGTCTCCTGGAGCAAATTTATGCACATCCGTTTTATCAGTGACTTACCAAATATGATTAAGTTTCAATATGATTCCCTGAGTGACAGTGAATTGGCAATAGATATAGCTCAGAATAAGGTTCGGGCAGTTACTCGTCGCGCTGACAAGGGGAGGTCCCTTGAACAAAACAATGACCAAGAGTTACCTATCAACATTTTGAAGGCTTATAATGCGCCTTTGCCTTTAACTACTGCAAAATACAAAGACTTGATGAGCTTGTGCAAAAGCAATGCTATCCCAACGATCTATCATGATTATTATATAAATTTACCACACCTTAATTCAACTCAGCCAAATAATGCGTCTGATTCCGACTAAGCACCCTATTATTAATTTATATTTTACAAAGACTGATTAATAGTTATAGCTGTGATTCTTTAAAGAGTTTAATCTTTGCTAGGTGCTTAAAAGCTATGTTTGTTTCTTAAGATTTTTTTTATTTGATTTTGGTAGTAATTGTAGATAGTGTTAGGTACTTTTCATTCATTTGAATAATTAAGCACGTTTTGTTGTGTTAATGTTTGTGTTTATATACTTGTTTCTCCTAATTGATTGAAAAGGCATAAAAGTTATACTAACTAATGTATAAAATTGAAGTAATTGATGACCAATAGTCAATTGTTGGTAAAATTTTATAAAATACTACTAATGAGTGGGTTTAAGTAATTTGCTGTATGTAAGACTTCTATAATAAAATGTAATAAAGACAATTTCAATTTTTTTAACACTCTTTTTATTTGTATGGTAACCCGAAAATGCATTTAAATACATTTTATGAATTGTATCTCAGACATACAATTTTTTTATTTTATGAAGTACCTAATAACACACTTTATGCGATTGTATGTCTGAGTTACAATGTCATTTTAACAGTATAATGTTGTGGAATATCATTGTAACTCATAAAAAGTCTTAAAATATACATATATATAATAATATAATCATATAAGAGTGCAGCTATTCCTTCGCTTACTCAAATTTTCAAGGCTGAATGCCATTTAGACTTAACTGAAGTCTGAGGGAATTTTTTAAATCTTTTACGCGCTCTCCCTGATAGTTACTAAATATGAGTTACGATGTTATTCCTTGCAGGTGTCGATAATATCTTTTATAAGAGACACCGATGTCTCTTAGCAGAATAAAAACAAAAGAATATCGCGTTTCACGACGCGTATTGTGGTGGCAAGTGGTTACTTCCTAACGTCATAACTAGGTATAGAGTTCCAGAACAAATTTCTCCAATATTATGTTTAAACATTAAAACCTAGATCCATTCATGAATTCTGAACTTTATATAAACACTAGTTTTTCCCGCGACTTCGTACGCGCATATCCTGTTTTTTCCGTTCCCGTAGGAATTTCTCGTTCCCGCATTCCTCATGGAATTTTTCATATCCGATTTAGCCGAGCTTTATTATTAGTACAGATCGGAATGTTTCGTATCTACAAACGTACGTCTAAAATAATTTTGCTACCATTATCATACCCAATATTATAAATGCAAAAGTGAGTTTGTTTATACTGCTGCCACGCCTAAATCGCTGAACCGATTTTGATAAATTAAGGACACATTTATTTATAATTATTTTAAATTTTGGCTCGAGTAGATTAGAAATATTTAAAAATTTTAATAAGTATGTAAGGTAAATAAATAAAGAGAATAATAAATACCAACTAGTAGTACTAAACCATATTTTCAAGTTACAAGTTATAGATAAATTCCTAAACCAAAACATATGTATAATAAAAATTGTGTTAGTAAATAAAACTTCAAACTATGTTAATGAAGTGGCCACGTTTCTAGCGGGGTCAGAGGCATTTTAGATCCTCGTAGTTGAAGAGGAGTGGACATCTCGGACAGAATTTGATCAGTAGCTCATTCGCAACACACGAATCGAATGATCACTTCTTACATGATGTTCACACGATCCATTTATTTTCCTTATTTCTACTGCAATTATGTACTCTAAGTGTCAACCCCAAAACATGCCGCACACTGTCTCTTAAGATACAGGTACTATTGCCTAGTTTACGAGACAGGGCTCAAATAGTGTGTCTACTAAAATTATACATAGTTATGCTATTATGGTCATTAAAAAGTGCACTGTAACCGTTTAATTTTGGTGACAAATAAACTTATTATTATAGTTGTGTTGGATGAACTGATAATTCTAATTTCGCAAAGTTATGTTTGCAGGAAGCTACATGGAACTAGTAAACGGTGAAGCGCTTGATTTGCATGGAACATGACGACACTGGTGCCTCTAGCAAAATCGCCCAAGCATCTCGGTACTCTATTTAACCAGACTTTGAACACAGCGAGCTAGGTCTTCACTTTGTCTTTACGATACGAATTTCAAAATTGCTACCGCGTGTCTTGCTGTATTATTTCCCTTGACAAAATTGCGCCCTAGGAAGGGGTATGTTAATTAAAACCTATTTTGTGTTAGTTTGTGATGTCTCATTTTTAAGACCGTATAATCTCGCTTCGTAACAGTTGACGAAGGCGCTCGTAATTAAACAAAGTTCCGCTGAAAATTTTAGGAAATTAAAATGATACTATGATAGTACCCGTTTCCGTTTACTCAGTACAACAGTACAGTTTAACGGCCGGAGTAATTAAGCAACCGAACTAAGTCTATAACGATCTCTTAGGCCCATTAGTTCTTACCATTACACATAAAGTTTATAGAATGAACACTAAACCATTGTCATATAGCCATGACGAGAAAAAATTATACCGAGTAAAAATGCTTACATAACTACAAAGTTAACCAGCTCCATGATGCACTTCAAATTGTAAATGGGTATTTTAAATAATACCAACGCCCGCATACCTGTTAGCACGAATAGTTTTGTACAGAGAATATAATCCAAAAGCGCACTTCATTTACATAGCAAAATTTTACTAAAAATAATAGTTTGCTATTCCCGGCATTTAACAAGAGGAAGGTAGTTTATTTTTACTAACTTGCTGTTGTTAAATTATTATGATAAGAAGCAGAATTCTTGCTTTCTCAAACCTTTTCTTTTTCTTTACAATTTGATCTATTATTATATTTTTTAAAGTGAACGAGTACGTTAAACAACTCACACTAAGCTGGAGTGCCTACCGCGTACTAGAAGATGCAGCGTTGGAAGGAGGACCAATGGCTTGGTGAAGGCCGCGGAAACGCGGAAGTGAGACGCACAGGACCGGTTGAAGTGACGACACCAGAGGGCATCCTTTTTTTTTTTTTTTGGAGTCGGGGGGAAATCCTAATGGAAATGAGACTCTTACTGACTAAAACCACCCCGGTGTTCCATCTCCCACCTACGCCGGGGATTGCGGGAACGTATGCGACTTCCGCAAATCCCCGGCTGGTGCCGGCCCGCCGCCGCGGGCCACCTCGCGTCGGCGGGGGGAGTGAGGTGTATAACTCCCCTCGCTACGTCAAAGAGGGGCGCACGGGAACACCACGCACCGCCACCTCGGGTCCGGATGAATGGGGGGTGACGGACATCCCCAAGTCCGCCGCCTCTGGACCCAGTTAGGGGGGCCGGAAGAGGGCAGCGTATGCCCTCCTCCGACGCCCGATGCGCCTGCTGCGGGCCGGGAGAGCGGTTGTGATCTCCCTCTCCCTTTCCGCAGCCTCCTTCTGCGCGATAACTGTCTCGCAGAAGGAGACCACCGCGTCCCAGGACTCCTCACCGCCGACCATAGCATGAACTACGGCCGGCAGCGAGAGGTCACCGCCTACCACAGATATGAGGGCACGGCGCGGCTCCTCCCAAGCGGCACACTCTGCCAGCGTATGCCGTGCCGTGTCCTCCCGACAGTCGACGCAGTGGTGACATCGAGCGTCCGGCTCCCTTCCTATGCGACACAGGAACCTCCAGAAGCAGCCATGCCCCGAGAGGACCTGCGTCGCACGAAACGACAGGGAGCCGTGCCTTCTCCCGAGCCACAGGTCGAGCACTGGCCGGATGGCCTCGATGCGATGAGGCCGGCGGAAGGGCTCGAAAGCCTGTCCCGCCATTCCGCCACCAGGACCTCGCGCAACTGCGACCGACGCAACTCCAAATGTCGCTGCGTCAGTCACTCGCCGCGCGCCCGCGCGTCCTCGCGCCACCTGTGCAGTGACGCGAGCGGTTTCGCCTTCAGGTCCCACGGCGGAGATCCGACCAGTGGGCAAGCTGCCTAGTAGGAGATCGTGCGATATCCCCTGATGATTCCGACGGCCCCTGCGGCTTCCGCAGAACTGTGATGGTGCTGGCCGTCAGGTCAGCCGCCCAGATCGGGGCCCCATAAAGGGCCATCGATCGCACGATCCCCACGTACAACCGCCTGCAGGCGGTGCTCGGATCCCCCAGATTGGGAAGCAGCGTTGACAGCGCCCCCGCCGCGCCCAACAATTTGGGCGCCAGGTGCCGGAAGTGGGGGCCGAAATCCCACCGGCTGTCGAGCACCAATCCTAGATACTTCATGGTGGACTCGACAGCGATACCCCCCCCCCCCCGACCACGATGTGCAATCCCGGCGGCGGCGCTCGCCGGGGGCCATGAAAAACAATGGCCTCCGACTTGTTGAGGGCCACCTCCAGGCCGAGGCGCCGTATGCGGCTCACCACCTGTGAGACCGCAGCCGTCGTCAGCAACGCTGCCTCCCTGTGCGAGCTCCCCCGGGCAGTGACCAGTGTGTCGTCAGCGTAACACACCAGCTGCACTCCCGGCCGGAGCTCGCCCCTCAGCACCCAGTCGTACCCGATGTTCCACAGGAGCGGGCCCAAGACCGAACCCTGTGGAACACCGTTCGACATGGGGCGCTGGTATCTGCCATCGCGTCCCGGATAGGTGACACACCTTTCCGCCAAAAAAGCCCCGATGACGCGGCGGAGGTAGGAAGGCACTCGATGACATCGTAGTGCCTCCCGAAAACAACTCCAGGGCAGGGTGTTGAAGGCGTTGGAGATGTCCAAGGACACCGCCAACAACACACTCCCCTGCGACACCGCTTCCTCCGCCAGGACTCTCACTCGGGATATCACCGTGATAGTGGAGCGCCCTTGCCGAAAGCCGTACTGGCATTCGGCCAGGTCCGGCCCTACTCCACACAAGTGGCTGACGAGGCGGGCTGCGACTATCCGCTCAAACAGCTTTCCCACCTCATCCAGCAGCACTATGGGCCGGTACGCGGACGGCAAGTCCGCCGGGCGCCCCGCTTTCCTGAGCAGGACCAGACGACCAGATTTCCACTGAGTGGGAAACTGGCCCTGCTCCAGGCACGCTGAGTAGAGTCTTCTCAGTCGGGGCTCCAGCTCCTTCAGAGCAAGTGCTAACGCGCAGCCGTGAATCCCGTCGGGTACCGGGGCAGTGTTCTTTGCCCGGAGCCGTGTCACGGCTCCGGGCAAATGGCGTTCTCTTCGGGCTCTGCGGCTGCGGGCAGAGCCATCGGCGGCGGAGCGTGCTTCGCTCGTGCCGGGAAGAGGGCTGCGACCACGTCCTCCAGCAGCTCGGATTGGAGACTCTCCGTAAGCGGGGGCGCCTATGGTTCGAGTTTACCTCGGACCGAGCGATAAGGACGCCACGGATCCCCGTTGAGAGTCTCACCTGAGGGCTTCCTATGACAACTATTTAACATAATTACGACGTATTTCGATTGAAGTTATGATTATGATGAGAAAAGTCACAAAAGAGAACGAGGAATACATACATATGTACAACCAAAAATATTTCTCTTCCATAAACTCAAAGTCGTACATGACTCAGCTGCTAATAAATCCCCATGCTTCATTATAATGTTGACATTAAGTATTGCTCATCATGGAAGTTCCCTAAATATTATCCGGATCGTTAAACAACTTCAGAGGATAATGATATACCTACATATGTACCTATCTACTGCTAAACACAAATTTATGACTGTAGCTATAGTTGAGGTATTATACTCGTACCTCATTCATCTTATCAGTCCGTTAATGTCAACTGCCAAATATCTCCTAATGAGTGGTTTAAAAGGAACAAAATCAGCTAAGAGGAGGTTTGCAGATTTCAGTTGTTTTCTGACAGGTTATTGCTGTTGCCTTTACTCTTGACATTAATCGGCTTTATAATAATATTATATCATTACTAACTATGTGTAACAAGTAAAATGAATAAGGCATGATTTAATCTAACCAAAATGTTCACAACTTTTCAGAAAGTCACAAAATACTGAAAGTACTGTAGATAGAAATGTAGAAATATTTTTATCGTTAAAAATGTGGCGAAATCCAAAAAAAACTCAACAAGTAAGATTACGTCTCTATTCTTCAAACACAACAAGCCAAGTAAATCTCATAAGTAAATATTTTGAAACAAAGTTCCAAACTTCAAGGCAATTTCGTACATTCTATTCATAAGGAAAGCCATCAACATCTTGTTCAAAGAATTTAATTTACAAACAACGTAAAAATAGTAACCTTCGGAAAATATTATGAGAACTTTGAATGAATGAATGATGAAACGTGGAAGACTGGTAGAAAGTGGATATTACCTATTACTGTCGAATAAATTCCTTATGTTTATTTTTTTAGCAAGCGTTTGTTAGTTTAGTAAAATATTTGGGTAGGAAAATTACTTTTGCGGTTTTTTGTCGACGTAGCCTGTACCTTTATTTATTCACTATTGGTCTTTTTTTTTTTTTTTTTTTTTAGGATGGGAAATCATCAAATGACTTCTTCCGCTCTGGGTGGAGCGGAAGGGCGTGTCAGACTCTTACTGACTAAAACCCATCCGTGTTCCTTCTTAAGCCCTTTGCTTTCCAGGGCCGCGGTGACTCTTTCGAACAAATTCCGCAACCCTGGCAGGCTCTGGCCCTAGCGGGCCCCGTCCTCTATGCTGACAAGGACGCTGCTGTGACGAAATTGTATGGCGTCTGTCCTCCCCCCAGCGACGCCCTAAGCCGAGGCTCGTACCCCGCAGGGGTGCCCTTATCGTGTAGTCGCTTAGTTTTTAAGTTTCAATAAGCCCTGGCTGGAAGACTTTAATATTTATATAAAGGCCACCACAGGCCAGCCCGGTTGAGCAGTCGACAACCTCATAGGTTGAACTGCGAAAAGCCACTCAAAAAAAAAAACCCCGCAACGCTAAGTATATTTCGTTCCTTTGACGCCATACATTTTACCTTGTCAGCGGCCTGGCGGCGCGCCCTGGCCGCTTTGTAAAGTCCCTAAAAGGTTTGGTTTTGTCACGAGTCCGTTCCAAACTTTTTGCACTTCTGACATTATTATTGTTGACAAGATTTGAAGAGTCAAAAGTCAATCAAGAGCCACAAAAATTACTAAAGATTTACTTAGCTTTTATCTCGTTGAAAAAATTTGCTTGTGCCTTTTATCTGTTCTACATTTGTGTTTTTATCAAAGGAGTCTTTATTGAGCCATGTACCCGAATTGACTTGCCATTTTAATACCTAACAACCATTAACAGGCACCCTTTTATACTTTAAATTAACATGAAGAACGGTGAAGCTAATTTATTTGGGTAATAAAACATTGGTGTTACCATTACTTAATTTGGAAAATGTGTGTCTAATATTTGAAACGTTTTAATTATAGCAACATGAAATGTTGTTAGGGACAGCAATCTCCATATTTTATTCATATGATAAATGATTTTCAGTGAATATGTAAAGTAAATAATAATCGTAGGTAGTTTAGGCAGATAATTATTAATAAAATTGCACCGTAACTGTAGATAATATTATTAACTATATTCTTGACTGTTGGTAGCTTATCACGGAATTTTCCTTTACGTTTTTCTGAAAACTTACCTACAAAACTGTGGTTGAGACTCATAATATACTTGTAGACTTCTTAAGTTTGCTTGAAGTTTGGCGGTTTTTTGTCGACGTAACCTGTATCTTTATTTATTCACTATTGGTCTACATACTTAATAAACAATGTTACTTTGTTACTTGGACGGTTCATTCCCCGTTAGTTAAAAGTCTATTGAACTCATTAAAGTTCAGTAGAATTCATAATATACTTATAGACTCACAATCATAATATACTTATAGACTTCTTAAGTTTGCTTAAAGTTTGAAGAATCTATCAGCTTTAGGAATAAAAATATCTTTAGCGCGCATTTTCACCGAATTATTATTATCATCAAAGTTTAAAAAACGAACCCAACGATCATTATCGATATAATTATGTATATGTAGATAGGCACAGAAGATCAAAAGTGACGTGAAATATTTCATTTTAAGCGGATTTAAACATTTTACGGTTAATTGGATCAAAATCCCTTTGAAACATATCTTTTTGAAAGTTCATATTTACACTTATTATCGAAAAAGAGAAAATAAAATGTTGTACTGAATTAGCTCTTAGCTACCAGTAGCGTCATTAGCATTGTCTATTTCAGAATCTTGTGAGCAGCATTAGGGTAACTTTTGAATCTTTCAATGATTGATTCTGATTGTTTAATCTCCAGGCCAACAGATTGATAAACTAACATTGTTCAGTAGAGTCACTTTATTAATGTAATATTATTATTTTACTGAACTGTAAATGATGACGTTCAAAAGTGCCGTTTAATGGCCTAATTGAAATAAACGTTTTGACTTTGACTTTTTGAAGTTAATTGAGATCGAGCCCAACTAAAATACTAAGTTTGTTAACTCGACGTTATATCCTCATAATATAGTGGGTGGACGATAGGCATGTATAAAACATCACTTTCTAATTGGAATCACGAAAAGATTTCTAGGTTTTTAGGAAAGGCGTATGCAAAGAGTTCCAAACAAATCTCATTTTTCTTTTCAGACTTCATACAGGTAATCATAGGTAAAGAACCATTATCTGTTTTGTTAATCGACTTCAAAAAAGGAGGAAGTTCTCAATTCGATTGTATTTTTATTCTATGTTCTTTCAGCGACATTTTAGCCAATTGTTAATCGACTTGGATGATTCTTTTTTTGTTTGTAAGGCTATTTTTAATACTGGTCCCATTTCAATTTGGTGAAGATCTGATAAAAAAACTTTGGAGATAGGCAACGGAACTCTTCAGTAAATGATAGAAAATCTTCGGGGACTGCTAATATCGCATGTCTGTTTATTGTTTACACCAGTTTATAACATAACATCACGCCGGTACGCTGTGAAGGGATACGTGGGGGGTTGTATAAGTCAACCATGTTTTTGGGGTTGTCTACTCGGGCATAACTTTATCGTTTATGAGCCGGTCTTGAATTGTATTTAAAAAAGCAATGCAAAGTATAAAATAACTTTAATTTCAGAAGAATTATTAGTATTCATTTGTAAACTACTAACGGGTATGTCGGGTATTAAACACAAAATACAGATTATTTTTTTTTTTAATAAATATGGGTTTGCTCTTGACTCTAGCCTAGGCCATAGATGACAGAGACAAAGTCGACGATGGAGCGAGCTTACCCAGAAGAAGCCTGTTCACTCATCTCAAATCTCTTCAAAATTATTGAAGAGATTAGGGTTGTATGCGTTCGGAAACACAGACGCAGGCAGAGATATCATTCAATAAATCATATAATCACAAATAAATGAAAATCTGTGAGTCTTGTCTCTCTCTACTAGCCGAGTCTTTATTTTTGTGTTTTAAAGCTATTAAAACTCAAAATAAAGACTTGGCTAGTCAGTTCAACGGACGCTGAAAATTAAACGTCATTTCTTCCTAGAAAAATACGATCGAATGGATCGTGCAAAAGGTTCCGTATTCGGAAGTTTTGTTAATAGAATTAGGTACTAGGAACTTCGAACTATTTGTTTGTTGACAGGAGCGCTGTGTTTTGGTTTGGGCACCTATGTACCTAGAAAATAAATGACGACATTTAAAGAAAGAGAAGAGGTTTCACGAAGAAATGAGATCATCAATAGTTGCCGAACAGGAACACGGTATCATGCATATTTAGGAAGACATAGTGCTAGGAGTTAATATTTTCTACTGAAAATCTGGATAGGACTTGGACAAGGACATTTCTTGCCATATCTCGACTTGTCGACCAGAAACAATCAGTAACAACATAAAATAATTAGTTTATTTTTTTGTTTCAGGGATTATTGGAATCGAAAGTGGATTCAGTGAACTGGAATCAAATGTGATACCTTCATCATGGTGCAAGGCCACATACCGCAATAACGTAAGTAACAAAAAAACATGTTATTTATTTATAACTAACTAGCTTTTGCCCGCGACTTCATACGCGCATATCCCGTTTTTTCAGTTCTCGTAGGAATTTCGGGAAATCCTCGGTGCTTCCCCATGGAGTGTATGGAATCTACATGCCAAATTACAGCGTTCTACGACCGTTTTGGCTATGTGTTGTCTGTCAGTCACTCAATCAGTCAGTAATGGAAGAATTTTATATATTAGGATTGATTGACTGATGATGTAAACAAAATACTGAGGAAGCTAGGTATTAATAATCTATCTTGAGGCAGCATTCGTTGTTGGCAGCTTAAAGTTCAAGTCTGCTGTTATACTTGTCCGAATTTACAGAAATGGGCCCATTTCCACCATTTTACAGTACCAAAATGATTAATTCCCAGACACAAAACAGCACACTTTCAAATACAGCTCGGAGACCTAAAGATTTAGACGTGAATCAACTAACAAGCTAACTGAGAAACGGACTCGATCTGCCAGCAGAGTTAAATACAAAAATGAATGAGGTCAGAAAATGTAGGTTGGAAATCGGTTTATTTTAATAGAATAGAATAGAATATTTATTTGCGTAAAACATGGTATACAAGGGTGTTATATACAAATTGAGGCACAAGCATGTTTAGCTAGGATAAAACATAGCATGCAAAATTTAAAAAAAAAAACAAGTTAAGCAACAACAACCTTTTTTTTTTTTTTAAAAAAAAACATCAACATTTCTCATCTATAAATTCTTTTAAACTATAAAAACTACACTCGATTAACCACTTATGAAATTTTACTATAAATAATTTTGTGTTTAAAGCTTTGAAATGCCTTGGTATTTTATTATAAATGCTCACACACATTGCCAAGCAGTTACTATTGTATTTAGACAGTCTAGGCAAATCATTTAACACTAGTTTATATGAATCTCGTCGATTCCGAGGATTTACATCATTTGCAGTCTTAAATAGTTGCTTATTTTTCATAACAAAAACACATATTTCGTAAATGTAAAGCGACGGTAACGGTAACAAACCAAGTTTTTTAAATATTGGTCGACATGAGTCGTCGGGCTTAAGTCCACAAATTGCTCTCATGCACTTTTTTTGAGCGATGAATGCTCTTTGGAAGTCAGTGCTGTTACCCCACATTATTAGTCCATAACGTAACAACGATTCGACGTATGCGTGGTATGACATTACAGCATTTTTTATATTAGTTATATTTTTTACTTTTTTTAATGCATAAACAAATTTATTAATTTTAGTGCTAACATTGTCTATGTGCTCTTTCCAGTTTATGTCTTTATCTATTATTACACCTAAAAATCTGGTACGCGTTACTTCATTGATTTTATTAATATTGAGTTTAATGTCATTTTTGGAATTATTTGATCGATTAAATTGGATGTAAACGGATTTATCTAAATTTATCATCAAATGGTTAATGTCAAGCCAATGCAATAATTTGTCAATTGTATTATTAATGTCAAGTTCATGTTCTGAAATGGTATTTAGTTTTTTATTAGATGTCACTATAATAGAAATATCGTCAGCAAATAATACGCATTTATGGTTAGTTATTTTTATGATGTCATTTATATAAATGAGGAATAATATTGGGCCTAGCACACTTCCCTGTGGAACGCCATATTTATTATGTTTATATTCCGATGAATAGGATATTATTACATTATTTTCATTTTTTTATTGATAATAACACATTGTTTTCTATTGCTTAAATAGGACGACAGCCACTGAAGTGCCGGTCCTCTAATACCAACAGATTCCAATTTTTGTAGCAATATGTCATGAGACACCAGATCGAAGGCTTTCGATAGATCAAAAAAGAGGCCTGTAGTTATATAATTATTATTTATATTTGAAAGTATGGCTTGCATGAGGGAAAAAATAGCTAACGATGTGGACTTGTTCTTTTGGAATCCAAACTGCTGGTCACTTATAATATGAAATTTATTGCAAAAGTCAGTTAACCTTTTTAGCATACATTTTTCAAAAATTTTAGACAATATGGGTATAAGAGTTATAGGTCGGTAATTGTTGATGTCACATTTATCTCCCTTCTTGAATAAGGGCTTTATTAAAGATAGTTTTAATTTTTCAGGAAAGGTGCCTTGTGAAAATGACATGTTTATTAAATGCGTCAGAATACCAGTCAGTTCGTTGCAACAGGCTTTGACGATTTTTGTATTGATCTCGTCATAGCCCTCCGACCTAGTGTTGGACAGAGACATTATTTCCTGTCTTACCTCGTTAGCTTCCATTGGTCTAAGACACATAGAGTTGACACTCGTACTTTTGAAGCGGTTTTGATTTGTGCTTCTTTCCCCTTGCACATGCGTTAAATTAACATAATTGTTATTAAATATAGTAGCCATTTGTACAGGGTCTGTAGTTATTGTTTCATTGAATTCAATACTTTCTATGTTGTCTTTGTGAGTGTTACTGTTTATTTCGGTTTTAATGACATTCCATGTGGCTTTACACTTGTTATCATGATTATGAATATATTTTATATTTGCACTCTTTTTTGAATTATAAATGCATTTATTTAGTAGACTGGAGTAGTTTTTATATTTAGTTTTATTAATTAAATTTTTATTTTTATAATATCCGTACCGTAGCATCCGTTTAGTTTTACAACTTTGTCTCAAACCTTTGCTTATCCACTTTTGTTTGTTTTCCTTATTACTATTGATTTTAACTCTTACTTTAGGAAAACAGAGACCATACAACAGACACAATAGCTCATGAAAATCATTGAATGCACAGTTAGTGTCAGTTTTGAGATATATATCGGACCAAGAAAGATTCTCCAGACATTCTTTAAATTTTCGGATGTTGTCGACGTTATAGTCTCTTTTATAAATATAGTATATTGTTGATTTCTGTGGTTTCTTTTTGATTGGAAAGCTTAACATTTGTGCTGTGTCGTGATCAGACAGATACAGGGGCAGTACAGTGGCAGTTGCGTTGGCAATGTTGCTTAAAATATGGTCAATACAAGTCAATTTGCGCGTAGGTACATTGATGTGGATTTTTAAATAATTTATGTTTATTGTTTAATCCTCATTACATGGTGGCCGGGGATCGATTTCCTTCAGGAACATATTTCTAAAGAAAACAATGCTGTTGATTAGTTACATTGTTCTGTAATCACAACAAGCCAAGGAATTCAAATATTACACAAAATTCAGACATTAAGATGTTTTCTCTCACCCGAAAGTTGCAGATGTCGCTAAATTACCCAATGTTTACAACAAAAGAAGAAAAAAAATTGTGCATTTTTTTCTTTTGATTTCGTTAAACCCTCTACTTTTTCCATCAGGCGAGGACTTAAGGATAAGGAAAAGAAATACTAATCTTGGATTAGGACTGCAGACATGGTTTTTGCATTTAAATATACATAATTGAGTAGGGTTTGTGGTATAATACACGTAATATGTTTGATTTTATCTGCTTCAAGCACTAAAAGTTACATGAGTGTCAATGAAAATTGCCCCCTTTTGGTTTAGCGCAGCGTTTTGTGTAGGTTTTCTAGTTTTTTGTTTTAGTACACTATTGTGTAAAATGATTCAATCCATTTTACGTTTATTAAACTTCGACTGATCGAACCATTTTGATCCAAATAATAATAATAATGGCAATATCACATTGTACTGGGATCGGTCCATCATCACTGACAGGACTAATGTGGCCAATAAGCCTGATATAGTGGTGGTGGACCGAATCGAGAGGCGTGCAATGATTGTAGACATAACCGTTCCGCATGACGAGAACCTCGTGAAAGCCGGGAAAGATAAACACATCAAATATCTTGACTTGGCTCACGAGCTTGTCGACCAGTGGGATGTGTACTCGGCAATCATTGTTCCGATTGTCGTGTCAGCCAACGGCTTTATAGCCACGAGTCTCGACCAATACCTCAGGAGGCTCTCGTTAGGCAGCTGGATCAAGGGCTTGATTCAGAAAGCAGTACACGGCTCGCATTGTTAGGAAGTTCCTCTCTCTGGAGCCCTGACCGCCGCTAGCTTGGACCTTGTTTCCGATACCGGTGGGCTACTATTTTTATATTTAAAAATGTTATTTTTTTGTATTTGTATTTTTTAAGAAATATTTAAAAATGCAAGAAATAAGTTTTAGAAAACGAATAGGTAAATGAATAATACAGCAAATAAATCAGTAAATTGTTTTATTTGGGACAGCACAGGAACCATTTTTGTTAGTTTACACCTTAGATACTAAAACTAATATACTAGGATTAGTAACAAATTTAAGAATTTACAGTACATGGGTAGGTAGACACGTTAGCAAGTCATGTACTTATGAGGCATTTCATGCGGATAATGATTCCGCATGAGATGCCTCAATACAGGAGCTCTCGGGTCCTCAACATCAACTTTCAGGAGGCTACTTCTGGTCCCCCGAATCCTCCTCACAAGCGATGCCACTTTTTTCCTGATGATCGCCTGGAAACCATCTGTACGCGACTGGGCAAACATTTCCTAGATTAAAAGTAGATTTAAAGGAATTTTTGGTTGTAATGGTATCTACCAATTGTTTTTTTTTTAAACAAACAAAAATAAAACTCGTCTGATCTTTCTCAATGGCGAAGATCGTTTCATAAAACGTAAAAACCATTATGGAGCTTACGTAAAACTCGTGTTTCAAGGCCAGATGTACAAAAACGCTCTTCTAAAAATATTAGGTATGTTTATCTAAGTAGACGTGACGTTTAAGACCTCTAACGATACCTCCGGTCACCATGTATGGCAAGCCGATCCCCTGGGAAAAGCAAGCCAAATACCTGGGGGTCATCCTGGACAACCACTTCACCTTCGAAAACAAAGCGGGCCCGTTCTCGCACTGCCTTCGCTCAGGGATGGCTCCACTTTATCACGACCGCCCGTAGCAAATTGTCACTCAGGTACAAATTGCGACTCTTTACCGCGGTCATCTGTCCCATCATGATGTACGCTTGCGCCGTTTTTGCACACGCAAAGTCCGCCGAGGCCCATCGCGACGTCCCCGTCAATGTCCGCCTTGTCCCTTGCTCGAGCCAGTTTGCGCCGCTGAGCCTGGAGTTTTAAATTCGTCCCTTATTAATTATAATCCTAGTTCGATCCAGCCCGTCCCTAGCTGTTCTCCCCCAAGCGACGCCCAAAGCCGACGCCTGTACCCCACAGGGAGTGCCCTTAACATGTTGTCGCTTAGTATGTAAGTTTTTAATAAGGCTGGAGTCAAGCAAGCGAGACATGTCCGGTTAAGCAGTCGATAACCTCCTAAGCTGAACTGCGAGAGGTCAAACAAAAAAAAATGAAAATTCATAGACTCTACTCTCTCTCTGTATTTCTTGACCCATTGATAGCGCATCCATCAACAAAACAATTTGACATGTTAGAGAAATAAATTAGATACTTCAGCGCTATGTCAATTTCTTTAATTATTGTTTTCTTACTAAACTTGTATTGCATTAAACTTGTACTTTAGAAATCCAACCATAAATTAAAACAAAACAAAAAGAAATGTGTCCCAAACAAAACGCCCATACGTCACATTACATAATTATGCTTCATACTCACTAAGTTTGTTACAATCCAGACAAATTACCTAGCTTTATATAGTTCACTACGTAAAAAGCGCGCTCATAAATTTCTAGAAAGGTCGCTATAAGACAGCTTTGTCGGTCCCCCGACTTAGTAGTGGTAGGAACTATGAGGCTTTAGTCGGTAGGAATCCCATTTAACCTTCCATTTGGAAATATGTCAGACTCCACCGACTGACATAATACTCCGCGTTTTCAGTCATTACCAGGAACCAGGCACTCCGTAAAGGTTGCAGCCATATGAAAAACTATAGCGGTTAGCATGAGCTATTTACTAAATTTTACATCATCCGACAAAAAAAATACATTCTGTATGGTAGGTACAAATTGCTTTAATGATAACAATTTTGGGGAGGGGGAGGCCTATATCCAGATCCGGCCAGTGCTCGACCTCTGGCTCGGGAGAAGGCACGGCTCCCTGTCGTTTCGTGCGACGCAGCTCCTCTCGGGGCATGGCTGCTTCGGGAGGTTCTTGTGTTGCATAGGCAGGGAGCCGAACGCTCGATGCCACCACTGCATCGACTGTCGGCAGGACACGGCACGGCATACGCTGGCAGAGTGTGCCACTTGGGAGGAGCCGCGCCGTGCCCTCATCTCTGTGGTAGGCAGAGACCTCTCGCTGCCGGCCGTAGTTCATGCTATGGTTGGCGGTGTCCTGGGACGCGGTGGTCTCCTTCTGCGAAACTGTTCTGGCGCAGAAGCAGGCTGCAGAAAGGGAGAGGGAAATCTCAACCACTCTCCCAGCCCGCAGCAGGCGCATCGGGCGTCGGAGGAGGGGATACGCTGCCCTCTTCCGACCTGGGTCCAGGGGCGACAGACTTGGGGATGTCCGTCGCCCCCATTCATCCAAACCCGAGGTGGCGGCGCGTGGTGTTCCCGTGCGCCCCTCTTTGACGTAGCGGGGGGACTCAAACACCTCAGTCCCCCCGCCGACGCGAGGTGGCCCGCAGAGGCGGGCCGGCACCAGCCGGGGATTGCGGAAGTCGCATACGTTCTCGCGATCCCCGGCGTAGGTGTGAGATGGAACACCGGGGTGGTTTCAGTCAGTAAGAGTCTGACAGACCCCTCCACCCGCCCCAGGTTGGAGGATTTCCATTAGGATTTCCCCCCGATATAAAAAAAGGCCTATATACAGCAGTGGACGTCTTTCGGCTGATATGATGATGATGAAATGTATTTTTTAGATTGCAGTTCGATTTCCAAACGATTACTTTGAAATGACAAACATTGATATTTTTGTTATAAAAAGATTACGTGAAAATTTTAACTTTGAGTGATTTTTAAAGTTTTAAAAAGATATAAAGAGGTTAGAACATTTTTATATGGGAGCTGGCATAGCCGCCAGCTGCCTTTTTTTTGTTGTTTTTTTTATTTTTATGATCATATATTCATCTACAAATACTTAATCCATTGGTAGGTATTACCATCTAAACTTTATTATTTTTAAAAAACACTAAGTTCTTCTGTTCTGACAAGTTATAAAAAAGACTCTATTTTAGTGCTGCTTACGTTTTATCGTAAGTAAATAACTTCCTTAAACAGGAAATTCCTGTTTAAGGTGAGGATATGTGAGGGTTTAGGACAAATTACGCGAGTGAAAAACAAAGTTGTAATAAAGTAAATTGGTATCGTCCGACTAAAAGCACTTACACTGTCAACCCTTAATTTCCAACAAATTATAATTAACGTGACTCGCTAGAAATTGCTTAAAAACTTTTTTCGGAAACGGTGTACTAACGTAGTTACAATATTGAGTCAAGTCATGTTAGTAAAACGATTCCAACAAAATTGTTGAACCAAAATACTTATATCAATACAATTTTCTAACTATCTTTACAATCGAGTTAACAATAATGACAGAATCACATAACCTGCATAACATACCTACTACCAAAAACCAAAACCATTCGCAGCCAAATATAGTACATACCTAGATCGTAAAATAGATGAAAATCTGCTAGGAAACAAATGATAGTATGATCACAGACAACCATAAATGCATAACATCTAGAAGAGTCAAACATTTTATAAAAGTGACTTTCAACGTTTCAATCAAAACTTGGATTGGGTAGGTAAGGCACCTACCAAATTTTTGGGTTTCCTTACTTCGGAAAAATAACTCTAAGAAGTCTAAAATATGAATGTAATAATGCGCGAATGCAGAGCAAATACCTCTTTTAAACCAAAACAAGAAGTAGCATAATAAACATATTGTGGCAACGTGCAAGCTGGTAGCATATTTGTAGTTTCAGACGGTGACTCCAAGTTGCTTACTTGGTTAAAGCCAATATGGTGTCTAAGAAAATCTTGTGAAAACGAAATGCGTTGGAAAGAAAAGTCACTTATTAGCTATGATACGTATATGTCACCGGAAAATTGCAAACGCAGTGAGATTGTAAAATATCGCGTGAAATTGTAAACTATTAAATTTGGATTGTTTTCAAAATATTTTTTCATAACATAGCGAGGAATTATTATAATCTTACGGAGTCTGCAATTTTCCTCGCATTTGAACACTGGCATCGGAATTTAAAGTACAAAATATTGTCGAATCCCGAAGTTGTTGAGCATTGTTGGAACTTACTTGAACGTTTCATTGCAACGAAAGTCGATTCAAGTTTTCAAATGCATTGGTTGCTAAGAAATGTTTCTAAACTCCTTAATTTTAGTATCTTTTCACCGAGGCAATATTACTTCTATTTACAAAAACGTAGGGTAGAGAATTCTTTCAGTAGCAGATTTGAAGCGCAAGCAATTTAGTATTATCTAAACCACCGTGTTCTAGTTAAAAGTTCTTCCGTTGAATACTTGTTTACTCTTTCGTAAATTAGTTCAGTTATCAAGTAAAGCACATAAAACTGTCAGATACATAACTACGATTTTTGATAACGGGAAGTTACTCAATATCATTATATATTGATAAGTACACAGTTCATGGATAGAAAAAGTAATTTAGTAATGATAAAACTAAAACTTCAAATAATACTAAAGTAAACGCACTATCTCTTGTTATAGGTACCATTACTCAGACCAAAAACCCACTAGTAGGCAAACTGACAGATAGAGCCTGCCAGGGTTGCGGAATTTGTTTGAAAGAGTCACCGCGGCCCTGGAACACAAAGGGCTAGAGAAGGAACACGGATGGGTTTTAGTCAGTAAGAGTCTGACACGCCCTTCCGCTGCACCTAGAGTGGAAGAAGTCATTTGATGATTTCCAATCTTTAAAAAAAAAGGCAAACTAATAGATGAATTGGTGGTGCGGAAATGTCAATGAAGCATTAATTTATAAAATAGACAACACACCGGCTTGTTTAGCGCCTGGACCTGAAAAGAATGTGTTCCATTAATTGCATTGCACGCCTAATGCCTAGAGACTATAGGGAACGTGCACAAACTATATATAGGACTATATACTATATACTCACATCAATTATAAGAAATTTACTAACAAAGTGGATCTTATGTTGTCCGAAATAAAGAATTTATTATTTATTATTATCATAGGTGGCAGCACAAATCGACACGAGAGCTACAGTGTGGTTAAAAAAAGAAACTTTTCAGTCCTGTGATCGTGTTGCCGTCAATGTTTACATTACGTACATTTAAATCGTATTTATTATGATCAAAATGATAAAATATGAATTTCGGCCGATTAACACGCTCACTGCGTTAGTCAAATTTGATGACTTTCAGTTGGTGCGGCATGGGGTCTATTATATCCGAAGCACGATATGTTTCTGGTGCGTTGCTGGGTCAAAAAGATCCGTTCGACTTCCATTTGTTTAGGAGGACTTATCTTTATAGGTATAATGATTAAAGCATATTCCTTTATAGCAATATGTCGACAAATAAACACTCAATAAAAGGCTGAAATCGTAGGTAGATGCACTGAATGGTTTGTTTGTAAATAAAGTAATTGCCTGTCGGATCTTAAGGACCCGTTATCCGCACTGGTTAGCAAAAGTGTCGATACGTTTTTAGTGTTGTGGATGATAAAAAAAAAACATCGATATCGATAAAATGTATATATTTTTCAGAACTGTTCATTAGGTACATATAAAATTAACTATACCGTAATATTAGACGTATGATTTTCATTATAGCATTCTCGACATAATGTCTTTTTACATGCGTTACACATGGTTTTAACTTTTTTAACTTTATTTCCGGCTACTTTGCTACTTAGTGTTAGGCGTAATTTATCGTAACATCCTGAACAATTCCGTTTTTTGTTACCCATGATTAAGTTATGAACTGTTTCCGCTGTAGATGTTGGTAAAGTTGATGTTGAATCTATTTCCGGAATCCTTGGTTGCTTTCTCAGCGACACCTTCGAGAACTTCTGTATTATATGTTCAATAAACTCTTTTTTGGTCAATTTGTTTTCATTTTGTAGGTTGTACACTATCAAGGCATTTATAACTGCCGTTCCAAAAAGCAAATTCTAACATTACTTTGCGGTACCATTTAAGACCACGCCTTAATGTGGAGGAAGACATCTGATCGCTATAATCAATACCTTTTTTATAATTGTTATAAGTCAGTACACAGTCAGGTTTTAAGATTTCTTCATTTGTCCTTCTTCGTTTCTTCCCAGTGTTTTTCAGTGAGGTATCATGATTTTTACACGTAGTCATCATCAAAACGGGACGTTTATCAAACCACTTAATCACTTTAATCCCTTTATTATTCATTTTACCTATAATGTCACCTTTCTTCAATTTCGTGCTGACAACAGGTTTAGGCAACCCTTTTCTGTTAGATTGCAAAGTCCCACAATAGAATGTTTTCTTGTCAATTAAAGCCTCCGTTAGTCCAATAGATGAATAAAAATTGTCTGCTACGACAATACGCCCTTCATTTTCGAAATCTTGTATAAGTTTCATTACTACGTTCTGAGCATGGTTTAGTTCTCGTCCACCGTCGCCTTTTCCAGTGTAAATAATTATGTTAAATGTGTAGCCCTCTGGTGTGCAAGCTTTATACAGTTTAACGCCGTATTTCCGTTGCCTTCCATAAATTAGCACGAGATTTATCAGCGACATTGTTAGACTCTAAATACTTACTAGCGTATTTATTTGTTGCATCGACTATTTTATTAATAATGTCATCTGTTACAAATAATTTATAATATTCATCTGGCTCACGGACATTGGAGGGGACTAAAATTTCAACGGAACCTTCAAACTCTTCAAAACTAAGTGGGCTATCTGTTATATCTTGCCATTCATCATCATTCGTCGCTGAAGATGGGTTTGTGTTGTAGCATGAATTTGCTTCTGAAGAAGTGTCATTAGATGAGGAATCTGTAGGTTCACTTATAGAAATACTATTATCTTCATTAGAATCACTATCGAAAAATGCAGCTATCGTTTGAGGTGTGTCCATCGGTAGTGGATTTGATGGTCTTACATTTTTCACGTTGGAGCTTGAAGGTATTGGTAAGTTCTTATCAGTGGAATTAGGTGGTATTATCTTAGTATTTATTGTATTTTTTCCTTTTTGTGGAGGAGTTTCTAATAAATTGAACAGCTGATCTTCATTAAATGATGAGTTAAGTGAAACCATGTTAGATGTCGAAATATCACTCAACGACCCGCATCTACTTGTTAATGCAGAGGACACGGTTTTTTCTCCTTTTTTATGTAATAAGAGGTCAACATCGCTTGTACGTGGCGTTTGTTTTTTACGATTTTTAGGTGTAGAAAAATGGTGTATTTGATCTGTCATTGTAGAGGGATTTTTTGTTTCAGTTACTAAACTGTATATCGGTGCCTGTTTCTTATGGTTCTTATGATTTTTAAGAGTAAAAAAAATTTCGCAATCATCATCGCTGGATATAGGAGAATGGCCATCAATTATTGGGGTATCGAAACTTTGGTAAGCTGGTTGAATAATTTTGTGTTCTAATATTTGTACTCGTTCACTATGAGCTGTACTGGTTGATGGTGTGGGTGAATCTGGTGGCTGGGGATTGATGACTGCAGTATTTAGAACTTGTAATGTTTGACCAGTTGACGGGCTAGTATATACATTATCAGATATATTCCGCTTACCCAATATTATTTGTCTTGGAGAACCTTCGCTTACTTTATTTTTCGTTAGCTTTTTACCCTCACATGACTCAAACAACATTTTCCTGGATCGCTTCATGTTCCATACACTTTCTCTTCTCAGTTGCATAAAAACTCATCTAAACACACGGACGTCACTAACTCAACAAGCATGTAATCCAGTGCTTCTACCGGGTCATCGGGCACCAGGTCGTTTAGAACCGATAAACGCACTAGACGTAAAAAATTTTGCTTCAGTCGGCATCGGGTCGTAAGAACCCGATGCGATTTTTTCGAAGCTATATTATCTACTAGTTGCCGCCCGCGGCTCCGCCCGCGTGATTGTCGAAAATTATCCCAAGGGAACATATTCCCGGGATAAAAAGTACCCTATATGTTATTCCAGACTATAATCTACCTCTGTGCCAAATTTCATCAAAATCCGTTCAGTAGTTTTTACGTGAAAGAGTAACAAACATCCATACATACATCCATACTTACAAACTTTCGCCTTTATAATAGTAGTAGGATTTAACGAGGCAATTCCAAAACACTAACCGTCTCATTCATATTCATAGGGAGACCAAATATATCTGTCCCGCACCAGCGGCTGGCACAGTAATTTTTACCCCGCACCGGAGGATAGATGAGCATCGGATATAATCAACCCGATACCGCACCGAACGTGTTAACACTGATCATAAGCGTGGTCAGAATATATCAAAATACATGTTTTTTGTTTATTTTGATGTTTACTAAAACCAAATTATTTGAGGTGTTGTTCATTGCAGATATATTTGATTGAATTGAAAAGTACTACTAGATAAAAAAACTTAGCCAATGTTACAAATAACACTCAATAAATTTCTAAATGCTTTCGAAACTCAAACTGACATATATTATTGCATTTATCCACTTTTGTCGTTAATAACATAATCATTGAAAGTGAGTCCTATTTATTTGTGGGAAAGTAATAGATTTTACATAATTTTACTTATTTATATTTTTCTTTGAAGTGTTCAAGCATTTTGAAACGCAACAATACATTTTCACTAAGTTAAATGTTATTTTTCACTTGTTAATCAATGAAGTGTCAATGATTTGGATTTGTACCAGCAGGTGGCAGAGCCTTCGTCGTTCACGTCACTATAGCGAATCGCTTGTTGAGTAGCCAAGTAGAAAAAATATTCTAAAATGTTCCTACTGCTGTGAAATTCTGCTTGAAAGCTAAATATTGACAAGCTCTCAACATAAAATTCTCAATTCTGTAAACTTGTATTTAACTTGTGGCAAGTACTAAAAAGGCCGCTTTTATTTATCTTATAAAAGTGCCAAGTAACATCCCACTTCCAGGACTCATTTGAATAATTTATTGCGAACAACCCGCTTATCTTCTGTAACTTCTCGACAGTACTGGAACGATGAAGGAGTAAAGTTTATGAGGAGTTTCCATGCCTACAACCAGTATTAAGCTAATGAGCACACATCGCGGTGCCTCATTATTAAAACCTGCCGCTCCAACTTCAACTTTTCTTACGTTTTACTTTTAAGCAAATTCGTTATATTAGGTACTTTAAAAGAAGGTACTCTAAATGTGTTTTAGTAGCATAAATAAGCAGCAATGTTTTTTTTTGGCTGTTTAATAAATTAAGGTACCATTGGATTTTTTTTTACTACAAGCCAAACTAATTTAATGTGTTCTTAAATCTAACCTAGATTAAAGCCTAAATCTAGCGTAGATCAAAAGTTGTTGGAATATAGGGTATTCAGATCACAAATCGTGATCTGAATAACCCTATATTCCACAGTTAAACCATTCGAGTATCAGATTATTCCTCTGTAACCCCATAATATACTTAATTATTCAAAATTTTCGTTCAGTTTATACCTCTGTTTTTCAATCCAAGCCACTTGTAACCATTCTTTCTTCGTCAAGTCATAAAATGGTCTACTAATAACATTTATAGTTTTCTATTCAAACATATTTTTTTTTTTTTTTAATTAAAGTCCTGTATAGTAGTCGCATACTCATCAGTAGCATCTGTTCGAGTGTGTAAATAAACAGAGCAGTTCAATATGAACTGCTGATTATAAGAAGCGGTTCAGTATGATCAGCTCATTATAACAAGCTGTTCAGTATGAACTGCTCATTACCTTTAACAAGCTGTTCAGTATGAACTGCTCATTACCTTTAACAAGCTGTTCAGTATGAACTGCTCATTATAACAAGCTGTTTTTGCTTTCGATGTCGAACTATAATATGTGGTTGGCAGGTGGTTAACTATATTAATATTTTTAGTGTTAAAGAAATAAAACTCGCAAGTAGGTCAAGTTTAAATATTTATTTCTATATTATTCAAATATTGTTTTATAAGCAATGATACATTTCTTACATTACTATTACTTACATTTTCACTAACCTAAATAATAGAATATGTGTAAGTAAGTTTGTAGGTTTAACATTCTATAATCATTTATTCGTAAAACTAAGATCGTTCTTATTTTATCTTACTGACAAAACACTTGATTTTCTTTACACCATTTATTTAAGCAAAACACATTTTTTAAGGCACATATATTGGTATGATACATACAACTTATAATGTCAGATGAATCTGAATAATTGTTATATAATGTCAACAAACTCGGGCAGTTCTTACTTTCTAAATTGTATACATTATTAGTTATTATAGTAGTTGGAATATAGGGTATTCAGATCACAAATCGTGATCTGAAAAACCCTATATTCCACAGTTTAACCATTCGAGTATTCCTATATTTCACTATTCGAAATGAGACTTTGACTAAATACATTGAAAGTAGTTTCATGTGAATGAAAAGAGCAGTCACTTCATATCAATCAATGGATCATTCAGTAGGAATGGTCTATTCAGAATGAAAAGAGCAGTCACTTCATACCTATCAATGGATCATTCAGTAGGAATAGTCTATTCAGACATCAACGAGTTTGGAGTGGAATGTGCACAGATGTGTTCCTCCGACACCTTATATAGGGTAGCATCTAGTTACCTGTGTAAAATGCAGGCTTCATGTATAGTTATTGTGTAGATAAAATTATATTGTGTTCGAATTAACACACACTTCGTTGTGAAATGGCTCTTGTTCTCAAATCTTATTTGTTTATATAACATACTAGATTGCGTCCTAGTTTTGGTATAAGAAGTATATTAAGATCATGCAGACCAAATCGAGGTAGGTATTTTGTGTAAATGAAACAATAAATATCGTAGAACATAATTTATTAGAGGATATTTACATTGTTTTGGTCAATTTGCAGAACGCACTACACAACATTTAGCCTATCTTTGACAGCTGGCATCAGGTTTTTTGTCTTTCTGTTACACTGTTACAGTGAAGATAAAACGGTTTAAAAGAAAAAAAGTTCATTTCCTGGTTGAATCTGGTAGCATAAAACATCTTCTAAATCAGGTAGAGCTGTGTCTGCTGTTTCTGTTTTACTACTTTCACTAGGTTTTGGTGAGCTTGCATTACATTTTCCACGATCAGTCTGTATGTCGCTAACTCGAACAAATGTACGAACATCTTCATGATGGCCCTCAGTCTTGACTATAAGATACTGAATCATCTCTAGGTCAAATAACTCTTTTGTCTGGCTTGTATCACTATCCTTGTGATTAGATGAGCTTACATTCGGTATTTTCAGGTCAGTCTGCATATCTTGAGTAAATATAATTTCACCGTTAGCATTCTTGCAAATAATTTTACGAATGCCTTCTAAATCAGATTTTAATGGATTAAACATTGTAATGTTAATATTTTTTCGCGAGAACCTTCACACTACGAATTGTAAGAATGTAATGTCGTCTTAACTGATTGTAAGCTATTTATAAGTAACTCGGGCTTTAATGCTCATCCCATATGTAAACGCATCCATTGTAAATTGTCATTGAAGTTTATTCACTGTCCTTGTCCCACAAATTTTATTGAGAAGATATGGCAGGCAAAGTCATCGTATGTTAGTAGTTTACCATTAATCATGAGTTTTGCAATGTAAGTAATTCTTTATAAGGAGACCGATCAAAACAAAATAGCAACATAGACGCAAAGTAAATAGGTACAGGACGTTACAACTCCTACAGCGTGCGCAAACGGGCGCAGTTATCATAGAAATTGCGAAAAAATAATTAATTTAATAAAAGTGTCGCTAATTTACTTACCGACATTATTGGTGAAGAAACGCTAGCGATGATGTGATTATTTTTTTCGAGATTGTACTGATTTTATACTTGTTCAGATTTATTTGATTTTTGTAATAAGGTTCAAAATTATAAGATAAAAACAAGATTATTCTTGTATACCGAAATATGAGATTCTGACTCGTCATATCTCCACTTCTCCACATGTCTAGGAGTTGCATGCGAGCGTGCAAACCGCAGCGTTTGTACCGTCGCCGTCATCGACGTCGAAAACATTCAGCAAAAAAACAACAACCTACAAACATTTTTTATAATTGTAAGTAGGTATGAGCTTCCCCTATTGTTGATTTAAGTGAGTACCTACACAAGATTAAAAATCGCTTTTTTATTTGTCTTATATAAAACGCTGTAAACTTAAAACCTTAACCGCTACGATAAATACGCTCGTGTACGCAATTGACAATTTTTGCAAGTATGCAGTTTTACAAATTTGGACTGAATGACGTGATTTTAGGCCTATAAAAACGCTTCGCAAATTAGTCTCCGGCACAATTCCTCTCTGGAACGAAACCTGTCTGCAAGGAATCAACGCTCCGAGCCCTAGAAAGTCAATAACCTGTCATAAATGTAAAATTGAAATACCAGAAAATCAGTATTCCTATCATATGAGAACGAATATACACAAAGCAAACTGTTTATTGAATACCAAGTTCACAGATATTCATATTATTGCAACAGCATTCAAAAACAGATTAATGACATACAGATTGAATGTCACTCAGGAAGACGAGTACCTCGGTTTAGAGGCGTTCCTGGGTGATCATCTAATAAATATAACAGAATTGATAAAAATGTCACTTAATGAACACAATTGCATAAAATTGAATTTCGAATTGTTTGCCTATTTTATGTTATCAAAATCAGACGAACAACAATTAAAGTCGTTTAATACCAAATATGAAATTATTTATAAGAACACTGATTTGAATGAATTATTAATCAAAGTAATAAATAAACTAAATAATAAATTAACCGAGTTCCAGCACTGTCAATCTGGTTGGACATTTGTTTCTATGAGTCATCTCGAAATTAATGTAAACAAGTATTCCCCTATGAGAGGTGGGTCTTATATACAACTGCCGTCAGCTATTAAGCAGTCTAAAAGTTGTATAAATATTAAAAATAAAGATAATTGTTGTTTATTATGGAGTATAGTTGCTGGATTATACCCAGCTAAAATTAATGTATGCAGAACAAGTTCATACCCCCATTATACCTCTGTTTTAAATATTGAGGGAATGTCATTTCCTCCTACGATTAATGATATTAAAACGTTAGAAAAAAATAATCCCAACATCAGTTTAAATATATATGGCCTACAAAATAATACTGTGACCGGACCTCTTTATGCAACGCAAAATAGAAGAAAAAATCATTTTAATTTACTTTATATCGAAAAAAATTCTATCGGACACTACTGTCTAATTAAAGATTTAGTACAATATTCTTCATACTTTACTTACAAGTTAAGAATTAGTTAAAAATAAAACATAGCACCTTTTAGTAAAATAAGAAGTATATATACTCGGGGCATGTCTTATTACCTCACATTTCACAATGAATTTCGTTAAGCAATCACATACTTTTAAAATAAATAATATAAAATTAGAAAATCATTCACAAAAAGTGAGACATAGCACACTCTTACCTAACACTATAAGATGTATTATATGCGGTCCATCTAACTGTGGAAAAACTAATATAATGCTTAATTTACTATTACATGAAAATGGAGTAAAATTCAAGCATATTTATTTATACTCGAAGACAGCTTTCCAGCCAAAATATTGTTTTTTAAAACAGGTCATCCGGTGCATACCCAATGCAAAGTTATTTATCTTCCATGATAATAAAGAAGTTATACATCCTAATGACGCCTTAACCAATTCAATAATGATTTTCGACGATGTCGCATGTGAAAATCAAATAAATATTCGTAACTACTTCGCAATGGGGAGACACAAACAGATAGATTGTTTTTACTTATCACAAACCTATTCCAAAATACCTAAACAACTAATACGAGATAATGTTAATCTTTTGTTAATCTTTAAACAAGACGACATAAACTTAAAACATATTTATAATGAACATGTAAATACGGATATGGAGTGGCTTCAATTTAAAAAACTTTGCTCTACTATATGGCAAGATCGGTTTGACTTTGTATTGATAAATAAAGATTGTTCTCTAAATGAAGGTAGATATAGACAGGGGTTTGACATATTCGTAACTTTTGAGCAAACATAATAAAAACCATAATACTGTAAAAAAAATATCAATCGTAGTCTACAATCTGTAAATAACGGTTGGATATTGTCGGGAATCATTATGGAGGTCAATATAAAAGAACAATTGATAAAATCCGTAGATAGTATAAAAAATAAAATTAAAACAATACAAAATGCAGAAGATGTCGATAATTTGAAATTTAAGAAGCTTTTTAAGCCAATAACAGATCCTCTAGAGACTTTAATTAAAGTTAATGATAAGAATAGAACTATATTGGATACGAGTGAAGGTGATAATAATATAATGAGAAGATGTAGCTCACCCGTAGATTTTGAAAATTTCAAAGGATTTATAGAGAAACATTCAAATGATGGTTCTGCATCCTTTAGCTGCACAGGTGATGATAGCGAGAACGATACATTTATGTCACTTAATAAAGAAGATATGATTGAAATCTATGATAATAACATGAATGTACCTTTCGGGATTCGAAGTGAAAACAAAAATTTGATGATGGGTAACTCTAAAGTATCATTTTCTTTTACAAACAACGTTAACAATTCCCTAAAATCAATTATAGCCACAGTTAATGACAAACATTATGAAATAACTCCTGGACTTAAAGAACTTTTACTACGTAATAGACCTGACCTCAGTCTGGTAACTGAAACTGATAAAATTGTTTACAAAGATATGCTCCATAATACAAATGCTCACAAACGTGACTTTAATCCAAACGGCCAATTAAAAGGTGATAAAGGTTTGAAATACCGTCAAATCATAAAACCTTTGTTTTCTGAACAAAATTACATTCAACATGCAGAACAAGTCATTAAGTCAAAAAGTGGTGGCTACTTACCTAAATTGAAAAAAAAGTATAAGAGTAATACAGATTATGTTTATTGGGATGACCCTAATGAATTAATCGATAGATTAAGACTATTAATGGCTTCAAAAAACGCTGGTAATACTAATCATGACAATGAAATTATATCAATTGTTGAAGAGTTAAAAGAAGCCGGTATAATAAAATAATAAAAAGCATTGTATCTAATTTTATATTTAGTTATTAAGAGAGTCTGAACCATGAAGGTTCATACAAAACAAACGTCGCTGTCTTTTAATGAAATAAGCTCTGAGCATATTGAGATCTTAGACAAATCAACCGAAACTGAATGCTGCAAAGATATTAATAAATACAAAGTTGAAATATTAATTAAAATAGAACAATTGAACAAATTAATTAGTGGTTTAAATAGCAGATTAAATAACATTGAACAGACCATTGATTTAAAAGAAATAGCAGGGAAGTTAAGCAAGCATTATGAGCAAAATAGACGTCATAAATGAAATCCATAAAAACGCTAGAGTTAATTTCCCAAGAAGAAGTGTAATACTTAAAGATATAGATGACCTTTGGCAAGCAGATTTGATGGATATGCAAGCAATATCAAAAGTGAATGCAGGTTATAAATACATACTGGTGATTATAGACACTTTTTCAAAATATGCTTGGGCGATTCCACTTAAACAAAAAAATAAGCAACAGGTATCAGAGGCGTTTAAAACGGTAATAGAAACAGGACGAGTTCCAAAAAATTTGCAAACCGATCTTGGGAAAGAGTTTTACAATGATCAATTTAAAAGTGTTGTTAATAAGTATAAAATTAATCATTATTCTACTTATTCTACTAAAAAGGCCTCAATTGTTGAAAGATTAATAAGAACGTTAAAGAATAAACTATACAAGGAATTTAGTTTGAATGGAAATTATAAATGGTTTAACGGTATGTTAGAAAAAAAGTTACATGAGTACAACAATGATGTTCATAGAACTGTCGGTCAGTCACCTGCTTCAATAAATCAAAGGAATAAAACAAATATACTTCAAAGATACTTAGACGCAGCTCAGTCTCGAAAAAAAGTGAAATGTAAGAAATTTAGTGTAGGAGATTTTGTGAGAGTAAGTAAATATAAAGGATGTTTTGATAAAGGTTATTATCCCAACTGGTCCACTGAAATATTTAAAATAACAAAAATTCAAGGAACAAATCCAACAACTTATTTAATAGAAGATGGTAGATGTCGACCAATACTAGGCGCATTTTATGCACAAGAACTTCAGAAAACCAATCATCCCGACATATACCTCGTTGAAAAAGTTTTGAAACGAGAAGGAAAGCGAGTATATGTTAAATGGTTGGGGCTGCCGACCAGTGAAAATAGCTGGATTGATAAATCAAATGTATTATAACTCCTGAACAATATTTAAGCATTTTACAAACAATTATCTATTCACTTCCACTTTATTCTTAATGCAATAAAGACATACTTTATAATTCAGGTTTATGTAAAATAATTAAAAAATATAATAACAATGAAAAAAGCACGAGGACTATGTACAAGCAATAAAGAAATGGCTGGTTTATCATCTTTCAAAATGGATAAAGTAAGATCTGGAGCGGGGTTTAGAAAAACCCTTAAAAATATTGTATCACATACCAAAAAACACATCAAGAAACTAAAACCCACCTGTAAGAAAGCGTTAATGGAATTAGCCTGCGCTGCAGCTCATGAATTTGCATCTGATTTACCCATAAAATTACCCAGAATTATACCAGTACCTAAAACTGGAGGATTTCTTCCTTTAGTACCAATATTTGCTGGTTTATCTGCCGCTGGAAGTTTGGCTGGGGGTGCTGCTGGGATTGCGAAAGCTATTAATTCATATAAAACAGCTAAGAAACAGTTGCTTGAATCGGAACGTCACAACAAGCAAATAGAAGCTTTAATTATTGGAAAAGGATTACATCTTAAGCCTTACAAAGAAGGTTTAGGAATTTTTGTTACAAAGAAAAAAAACTAAATGGTCGGCTACCCAATAGAGCTTTAACTAATATTGATATATTGAAGCATTCAAATAGTATCCCATTCTTTCGAGGTGTATTTATGAGAGATGAATTACCAGGTAACCCATTACCATTAGAATGTGGAGTGATTAATCTTGATATTTCTCAAAACTCTGGCACTCATTGGGTAGCCTATACCAAAATATACGATCACATTGAATACTTTGACAGTTATGGTAACTTAAAACCACCTAAAGAATTAATAAAATATTTAGGAAAAAATATTCAGTACAATTATGAAAATGTACAACATGATCACTTGTATAATTGTGGACACTTATGTTTAAAATTTCTTAAATTATTTTGGAAAAGTAATAAAGGAATTTATTAATTAAGTGAGTGATTTTTATTTCTTACGTCTCCAAATTTCGTTAAACTATAAAAATATAAATGACATTGCTAGTTCATACGCATACATTCTTTCGTTGTTGGTGATAAAAGTCACTAGTGTTGAAAAAGGATTTTTTATTACCTATTTAAAGTAACCTCCTTCGTTTTATTCATACCAACATCATGCTTGTTCTTAATAAAACTCCTAATGAGAGAGGGAAATATAACATAAGACTGCCAATATCCAAAGAAGTGAGACGTGTCAGTGCAGTGAGAATTAATAAAGTTTCAAAGGAAAACAAAAGATTTCTTCAAGATATCGGTTTTAAAATATAATATGCTTCAAATTACAGATTTACCACAATATGATACCTCTATTGAGGGTTATGAGATCCACAGTTACAATCCATACAATAATAGCTTTAAAGAAAATGATGAAATTAGAATACCCATACAACAGCAAGATTTATATGTATTGCCGTCAGGTAGTTCCATTTACATAGAAGGATATGTAAATGTGTCAACTAAAGATGCAGCGGGAAAATTAGTAAAAAAAGATGTTGATTTTATAAATAATCCCATTTCATATTTGTTTCAAGATATTAGATACGAAATAAATGGTGTTGAAATCGATCGGATTAAAAATGTTGGTATTACAACCACCTTAAAATCGTATATCTCAATGAATGAAGGTGAAAGTAAAGCTGCAGCAGTCTGGGGATGGAACTTAGGTGGTACGAAATTAAGAAACGAATATTTTAGTGTTATCGTGCCATTGAACAGAATACTGGGATTTGCAGAAGATTACAACAAAATAATAATCAATTGTAAACATGAACTTATTTTACAACGAAGCAGCTCAGCATTGAACTGTGTGCTTATAGACAAAAATGATAACGTAGAAATAGATATACAAAAAATACAATGGCGTGTGCCGCATATTAAAGTTTCTGATCGTAATAAATTGTTATTGCTCAAAAGCTTGGAGAGAGATCGTTCTATACAGATAGCATTTAGAAATTGGGATTTGTATGAATATCCATTACTTCCAAGAACAACAAAACATTCCTGGTCAGTAAAGACAACTTCCCAGCTAGAAAAACCGAGGTTTGTAATATTTGGTTTGCAAACAGCTCGAAAAAATAATAAAACTAGAAGTTCTTCTATATTTGATCACTGCAATGTAAGCAATATTAAATTATATTTGAATTCTCAATACTATCCGTATGACTCACTTAATCTGAAATTTGATGAAGGTAAATACAGTATATTATATGAAATGTATGCTAATTTTCGTCAGTCGTATTACAACTTAGGCATTGATCCATTGCTTAGCTTAGACCAATTTAAAGAAATTGCTCCACTTTTTGTGATTGACTGTTCAAGACAAAACGATTCACTTAAAACTGGACCAGTTGACGTGCGATTAGAAATTGAATGCTCTGAAGATATTCAAAATAATACATCTGCCTATTGTTTAATAATAAACGATCGACTGTTCGAATACAAGCCGTTGAGTAATATTGTGAGAAAACTATCATGAATGTCATCGTAGATGTTCAAGGGTTTAAGAGTGAAGAAAATGAGTTTATTCCAAAAGAAATAGCAATAATGTACAAAGGACACGTACAAGTACTGTTGATAAAACCACCACGACCATTTTATGACTTGACGAGGAAAGAACGGTTACAAGTGGCTTGGATTGAAAAAAACAGAGGAATAAACTGGAACGAAGGCTTTGTACCATATTTTAATTATCAAGTAATCTTTGGGGATTTTTTAAAAAATAAATCTATATTTACGAAAGGAAACGAAAAAGTGTTATGGATAAAAGATATATTCCGAATTAATAATGTATACAATTTAGAAAGTAAGAACTGCCCGAGTTTGTTGACATTATATAACAATTATTCAGATTCATCTGACATTATAAGTTGTATGTATCATACCAATATATGTGCCTTAAAAAATGTGTTTTGCTTAAATAAATGGTGTAAAGAAAATCAAGTGTTTTGTCAGTAAGATAAAATAAGAACGATCTTAGTTTTACGAATAAATGATTATAGAATGTTAAACCTACAAACTTACTTACACATATTCTATTATTTAGGTTAGTGAAAATGTAAGTAATAGTAATGTAAGAAATGTATCATTGCTTATAAAACAATATTTGAATAATATAGAAATAAATATTTAAACTTGACCTACTTGCGAGTTTTATTTCTTTAACACTAAAAATATTAATATAGTTAACCACCTGCCAACCACATATTATAGTTCGACATCGAAAGCAAAAACAGCTTGTTATAATGAGCAGTTCATACTGAACAGCTTGTTAAAGGTAATGAGCAGTTCATACTGAACAGCTTGTTAAAGGTAATGAGCAGTTCATACTGAACAGCTTGTTATAATGAGCTGATCATACTGAACCGCTTCTTATAATCAGCAGTTCATATTGAACTGCTCTGTTTATTTACACACTCGAACAGATGCTACTGATGAGTATGCGACTACTATACAGGACTTTAATTAAAAAAAAAAAATATGTTTGAATAGAAAACTATAAATGTTATTAGTAGACCATTTTATGACTTGACGAAGAAAGAATGGTTACAAGTGGCTTGGATTGAAAAACAGAGGTATAAACTGAACGAAAATTTTGAATAATTAAGTATATTATGGGGTTACAGAGGAATAATCTGATACTCGAATGGTTTAACTGTGGAATATAGGGTTATTCAGATCACGATTTGTGATCTGAATACCCTATATTCCAACTACTTAGATTAATTATTAGTTTCTATTTTGTGGACATTTAATTACAAAAACAGAAAAAATGTATTTTTCAGACTCAGGTTAAAATATCAGTTTTACTGTTTGGAAATACAACTTGTCGTCGAGACCCCGCAAAAAAGTTATAGCGACAAAAAGTCACTTAATATTTACTCGGTGATTCTCGGTGATGGTGAGTGAGTGAGAGTGCTCACTTTGCTCAAAATGGACTATTATAATTGTATAATAGTCCATTTTGAGCGAATTTCGTCATGATAGCCAATATTAGGGGAAAACAACCTGTGATGCCGGTAATGTGAAACTTGGAGTACACAAGTGTGTGCGCTCAACCAGATGCACTCTCACTGCCATCACTCTTACAGTCTAATGGGACGGCAATACGTCACGCAAGCTGAAAGTATCACAATGCCAACTTTTACACTCCGGACTGCCCTGGAGAAATTCGTAATGGAAAAACTCAATTACGAATAGGTTCACTTGACAGTGGTAATATCTCGTAAGGAGCTGTTTAGACAGAGCGGCAACTGCTTCTGCGGACGTAACTTATGCTTGAGTAGAAGCAAGCTATTTTCGATTCTTTAAAGTTTATTTTAAGGTCATTATGAATAAATCAACAAAAACTGCTCTAGCGTCCTTAGATATGCGTAGGACGTATTCTACGTGGCGCTGCATTTCAGTCCAACTAGTGCAACAGTTGAAAAGTTTCACGTTCCTGTAATTAAAAGGCCATTCAGTGTTTCTAGGAAACAGCTCTGTGTTCTATTGAATCAAAATACTACTTTAATAAGAAACTGTACGTATCGGTATAATGTGTGTTTTTATTAAATGAATAATATACTGGTAGGTGTGCATTTTTTGCTTATAAATATTTAATTCTTTGTTTACCCTCGATTTCTGAATAAAGCATTTGAAGTTGGATAATTATGTCAAACTCTATTCTAGCCTGAAATCATTTCAAACTTAGTGAAATTGGTATAAGGGTTTGGTTTTCAACTAAAATCCTCAAATCAGTAATCCACCGTTACTCGTGTTTAAAAGGTTAGAAAAGGTTATAGAACCAGGAAACATAATCTGTCAAAAACTTCCACTCCTGCGGGATATCGCGCACGTATAGCTAGAATGTCTATCTTGTATCATTTAGTCGTATTTCTACTCGTCAGAAGATTACAAAGGTTACTGGGTAATTAAGTTGTGTTACTTCACTCACCAAAATTGATTTGATGATAACATATTTCTTTGCGATGCTCGAAGCTCGTATTAAAAATCTTGTTTCAGACTATTGCAAAAACCAAACTGCAAAGTTGACATTACATAGGTTAAAACCTGTGTTCAATGTTAGCAACAAAAATAACAAGCTAAGATTATAAATATGAATAACTAGGGGTCGCCCGCGACTTCGCCCGCGTGGAGCGCGTTTTGCGTTACTGCCCCGCTCCCGTGGCTTATAGTGTGATATCATAAGCCTTCCGTAATGAACAGGCTTAGAAAGCCATGGCAAGAACTTTTCAAATTGGAGGGTTTAGTGTCTGTTTAAAAAAAAAAACTTCTTCAAACCGCAACTTTTTTCGTACTTAGAGCATTTTTATACCCAACGTAACTTTAAAAGAAAAGTTCGATTTGAATAATTTAAAGTGCAATTACGTGTACATTATCAATCTTATTTATGAAATCATTTAAATGGGTAAGGACTAATATCATGATACCAAAATCGCCACTTGTCCATTCCACCCGGATTTTGATTGAATAATTTGAACAAAAAGCGGTCCAATGACCGCTTTTCGACTTATCCATAATAGTTAGACGGTAATCATAAATACATAAATGATGTAGTACATTATTTTAATGTATCATCAATAGTTTTCTCAGCGCACGTCAAATAATGATTTTACTAGGCAAAATTTTGCTACTTTGAGTTACATTACTGCAATTTTCGTAGGCATTACTATTTTTTTCGAAATTAAAATATAGCAATCTTTTAAGTTAATAATGTAGCTTTTTGAGCCAAATCGTAAGAAAAAAACAAATAAATACTTCCTTTATTTACTTTTCTTTATAAGATAGATCAGTTTAGATATAATTTAAATAAATATAAAAATTACATATACATATATTGGCTTTTCGAATTATGTTTTCGATTAAGAGTACGTTAAAAAAGAGAAATAGATCTGTAATTCGTAGTCAAAAGGTCGTGTAGCTTGATTCGGCATTGCAACATTCCGAGTAGAATTTCGCCGTAAGTTTCAGTTAAACCAGGATTGCGCAGATGCCGCATTTAATACGAAAACTTCGAACTGTTCGCGTGTTTGACTTTACAAGTTCAGTAACTGTTTGACATCCAATCAAACATTTGTTATAACTATTAGTTTATATCCGTGTGTTACACTAGAATACAATATTTTGCTGTTTGCGGTTGGTTAGACTACACAAATGTATGATACACGGTTCGATTGGTATATTGGAACAGGTTGCAGATTTCAGTCACATAGAGGTTTACATACATGAATACACAAACTCATAATTTTTGCCAGCTTTGCATGACAGTCGGAAATGATCCTTTGAGATACTACTGGGATAAAAAATACTGTTATAATAAATGGATTTTCTTTCCGTTTGTTGAATGTCATCTGAATCCGTTAAGCCAATGAGGCTTTAGAGGGTATGCGGAACATGGTGTAAAATCCCGCGACCTCTATTGAAAAGGGAGAATCTTCCATCCGGACGGTTGTGTCCGGTGGGCAACTGCTCAATGGTTGATAAACGGACTGTTGTGTATATGCAAATCGCACGGAAAACTCTGATACCGCGATGCAGGATTTCGTTCAGTATTTCGCTGCTAGCGGGATAGATGGCGCTGCGGTACTTTTTGTTGCCGTACAAATTTTGTTACTTAGTTTTTGTTGTTGGCGTTGATACCGCTATAAGGCGTCGATTAGTTAAAATCCAAAGAAAGAAACGTTCGCATTATCAAAGTTTCTCTTCTACTCGTAATTGGATGGGTTCCTGAGACTAACACTATCAACAAAGTATCAATATACTTTGTCTTGTCTTTGATTGATCCATATATTGTATGGACCAGATTTTTACTTTTGTTTTAGTGATCTTACCCTTTTCCGATCTTTTCCGTTGCCTGCCGTCATTTCTTCCACCCTTTATTAATTTAGAAATGTTAAGGTATCAATTTCAATAAAATGGATAGAAAACTCAATAGGTAGTCTACTTCGGAAGACTATTGAGTTTTCTTTGCAAATGCAGTTTTATACTAATTTATAAAAAAAAAATCTGAATCTGGAATTGATTTAAGACTTTTACCATTTTAAGTTAAACTTCTGTTCGAAGTTTCATTTTCTTCCTTCAATGAATAATGTCACTGCTAAAGTCTGCGATGGCCTTGAGCAATAAATTTTGTACTTTTAACTAAAACTCAAGTTCAATACTTCGTGAATTAATGAGCCGTCCGTTCCATTAAAATGCAAGTGTGATTCTGAAAATGCTATTCCTTTATTTATGATAATTCAAAGTAAATCTTCACTAATTTTAGAAAATTTGCGAGTCTGAATTTAATGGATCCAAAATTATTCATCCGCATAAAAATCTGTTTTGTGTGTTTTGCATAAACGAGTATAGATACAGTTAAACGTATTAAAATTAAAAGTTCAAAGCGCCTTTTCTATAAATGGACTTAAATAAATTCCCTTGCTAATCCTGCTCTGCTTGTGACAAACGAGCTATATTGTGCGGGCCATTTATTCCAGGATCCAATATAATGAGCTCATTTTTTTACAAACGAACATTTATCTTTTTAAATTGTGTTTGTCGCGTCGGGAACAAATATAAAACAAAACTTTATTATGATGAAAAATCGTTAATTTAATTCCTTTATTATGTGGCTATAGCTGTCAATGCCCGTATGACGCGTGCATAAGGGTTTTATGTATGTTACACTTATCAGTCAGAGGCAGTGAAAACGTTTGCAGTCTGTAATGTAATTTTAATCATGTGTGTGTGTTTTATAATGTGTTGTACCTTTCTATCAGAATATTTATTTATTTTTAGAACACAGAGGACATACAGCTACCTAATAAAAAATTAACAAGAAAAAAGGTAACCATAGTCACCAAAAAGCCAACTACAAATCCTTGCGTATAGAAAAGAAACAACCTTTATCTTCTGCCGCAATCGGGTAAAAAGGGTATCATTATAACTTCCGTCATCCATGAAGCTGATTACTATTTGAACCAAATTTCCTAAAAGCTGTTATATATGTATATATATATATATATATATTATCCGTGTCATGTATTGTGTCTAATTGAATAGAACCCTCAAGAATCCTTCACGGTAACTTCTACATACATTATAGCTTTATCTCGTCGTTAGTCTTCTTCATTTTCGTATTAATTTCCATGACCATAATATAAAACTGTAACGACTTTTGGGTGCTTTTAAACAATTTATTTAAGCATTTTCCAAAAGTTTCAATCATGCCCCCAGATATGAATAAATTCGCTTTCAGGACATGTACGAGTAACACTATTGCTCGATCGCGCGTTGTGTTCCACGCGCGTCTCAAAGAGATGTCAGCATAGGAGACGGGGCCCGCTAGGGTCAGAGCCTGCCAGGGTTGTGGAATTTGTTTGAAAGATTCACCGCGGCCCTGGAGCGCAAAGTGCTTTAGAAGGAACATGGATGGATTTTAGTCAGTAAGAGTCTGACACGCCTTCCGCTCCACATAGAATGGAAGAAGTCATTTGATGATTTCCCATCCTTCAAAAAAAACTATTACGCACACAACATGTAACACTATTGTATACCTTGAACAACTTTTTCAAAATTGTCCAAAGTGGAGTTATCAAAGTCAGCGGATTTAGATTTTCCTATTTCTATCATTTAGTGTCAAGCCGGACCCGATCTAATGAAAATGAACGGCTCTGCAGATCACTTTTAAAAGTGTTTTTTTTTTTTTGGAAACCATCAGGTTAGCGCCTGACTAAAGGACTCATATCTGAAACATTCTGAAATAATTTTCGGTGTTCTCTCAGCAAGCCGCAGCACCTACTTTGCTATCAACCCCACCTTTACATTGTTACATGTAAAAGAAAAGATATTAATACTGGGACCAAAGGGAGTACTACTATAATTGTTTTCGTTACGACAACATCTGTGGCAGGACCGTTTTCATAAGAAATTGCTTAACATAAGATGAATTTGATCCTCGGTTGAAAATCTATAAATAAGTCATGATGTGGGTATGACACAATTACCTACATTAAAGCCGTGAAAATTATATCCCTATGTCATTCATTTATTTCAGGTAATTCATTTATTAATTTCAATAATGTCGTGCAAAAAAATTGCCACAGGTATTTCACAAAAAAAAAACAACTGGTTGCACTCCGGGAGTGCCGGCAGAAGTGAAAACTTGAACATTAACGGTGTGCATTTTTGAAATTTTGGATGTTTAGGGAATAATTTCGCACGAATTAAAAAAGTAATATTATTTATGTGGTAAAATACAATATTTATTTATTGCGCTATCGTACACAAACATGACAATTTATAATACATTAAAAATTTAACACTTTAGAACTTTCCCTCCGTCTTACGAATTTTTGATCAGGGTCCTGACGCGAGTTTAACATTTTTTACCCATCCCAAAAAGTACACAACGCCGCTAAAGAAGTTTTCACTTCAAAAAACAAACGTTATTTGACCCAAATTAACTGGAATAATCCAGACTGGATTTTTCTAGTTAATTTTATTACCATGTTATAATCTACCAAATTATGTTACAAGAAAGAAAAGTACTTTGAAAAAAAAATATTTATTCAGTCAAAAGCCAATTTATGAATGAGATCGGTAAACCCGACGAGGTTCCTACGCAAAATGAGAAAATAATTTTGAAACATTATTTTAAAGGTCATCTTTGAAACGAACATTTTTAATCTAATTAAGCTTCGAATGTTAGAAGTTATTCGCATACTTATAAAAAAATCAGGTCTTTTACTAGAAAGTCTATGAAAGCTGGAAAATATCTACCGTTGAACAGCTTCAAAAAATCCGTCTGTGGAGTATTAATTATCTACTAAAACTAAATCACAACAAAGTCAAAGTCAAAACGTTTATTTCAATTAGGCCATTAAACGGCACTTTTGAACGTCATCGTTTACAGTTCAGTAAAATAATAATGTTACGTTAATAAAGTGACTACTGTCCATTCGGAAAGGTAGATTCTTATGGAGAAGAACGGACAAGAAACTCCATAGTTACTCTTTTCAAATAATGATTTTACAAAATTTGGTTTACAAAAATTAATTTAATATTATGTGAGGACGATGCACCCAGAGTATGCTACTTAAAGAACAAAGTATCACCAGCAGAGGTAAACTTATTAATTTCCTAAAGAAATTTAGGTAAATGGTACTCACATATTTACAAACATTGGAACCATTAATTAAACAACAGTGTGTGAGTCAACAGAAAAATAAAAACACAAAAAAAGAAACAGTATATGTATAAAGTTAATACATAAATCAACCAGTTTGACCTTCACCCTTGATTGTCCTATGGAGCAGGACCAGCATGTTTCCAAGCATTCTTATCCTGAATGTAATCTTCTAATTTGTAATATGCTTGTTCACAAAGTGTACTTTTAACATGAGTTTTAAATTTTCTTTCATTTAGTTCTAATATGTCAGAAGGTATTTTGTTGTAACATTTAAAACAATACCCCATGAAAGAAGTGTGGACTTTAGCTAATCTAAAAAATGCTTGATCTAATTTGTCTTTATTTCTAGTATTAAAATTATGTCTATCACTAATTTTACTAAAACGATGTCGGTTTTTCCGCACATACATAATATTTTCATAAATTAATTGGCAAGGGACTGTCATAATATTAATCTTTTTGAAAAGTTCCCTAAGAAAATCACGGCGACGCAGATTATAAACGGCTCGGACAGCTCTCTTTTGTAAAATAAATATGGATTCAATGTCAGCAGCCCGACCCCACAGCAAAATACCGTACGACATAATGCTGTGACAGTAACTAAAGTAGACCAAACGTGCGGTTTCTACGTCTGTTAACTGTCTTATCTTTCTGACAGCATACGCGGCTGAGCTTATACGACCCGCAATAGATGTTATATGAGGTTGTAATTTCTCGTCCAATGTGATGACTAGGAAAACCGTCTGATTAATGAACTCCAGTTTTTCTCCATTCGATATGATGTCACATTCGCTACTTTTAACATTTGGTAAAGAAAATCTAATACATTTAGTTTTTTTTTTATTTAAAACCAAGTTGTTCGCCGTAAACCAATTTTGGACCTGATGAATAGAGCTATTGACGTCGTCAAGATTTTGTGAACGTCGGTCTATTTTAAATATTAATGATGTGTCATCCGCAAATGACACCATCTTTGGTTGATTTTTAAGTAATTGGGGCAAATCATTTATGTAAACTAAAAAAAGGAATGGACCCAATATTGAACCCTGAGGAACGCCCTTTGTCGTTTCCGACCCTATTGAGTTTACACCGTTTATCTGAACTTTAACCTGTCTGCCCATCAAGTATGAACTAAGTAAACAAAGGGCTCTATTCCTAATCCCATAGTGCTCAAGTTTCAACAAAAGCGTCTCATGGTTAACGCAGTCGAACGCTTTCGAGAGGTCGCAGAATATTCCAATGGCATCTTGCGACTCTTCCCAGGTGTTAAAAATGTTCTTTATTAGGGTGACACCGGCGTCAGTTGTACAACGCCCTTTGGTGAAACAAAAGTAAAGTCGGTTTACGGAAGATAGTTTAACGTGACAACGTCATAACAAAACATTAATGAAATGATCGTAACGTTACAATGAGTGTCACGTTACAATCAGTCATCCTTTTTCGTGCGTGCAGCCGGCGTTCATCAATTTATTAGACGTTGTCACGTCTATAAAGACAAAAATAGCATGAAAAAGCTGGGTCCCTGTGACGTGTGCTCACGTACTCGAGCATTCGTAAGTACTATAAACATGGCTGCGTAGAACAAATGCTTCAGCAGTTTGCTGCTCGGTAAGCGCTAGTCGTAAATATGAACTTTCCTGGCATTTTGGCATTGTCATTATTTTTACGTGTCGTGATTCCAGTGCTTCAAATAATTCTCAAAGGAACAATGATAAAGTTTTGGTGACTGAAAAAATATCCCTGGGTTTATATTTTTACCTTAACAATCGTTTTCCTTGTGATTATTTTTATTTATTTATTTCATCAAACTTTATCTGACTTGTTGTGTATGAGACACTTTTTTTTTTTTTTTTTTTTTAAGGATGGGAAATCATCAAATGACTTCTTCCGCTCTGGGTGGAGCGGAAGGGCGTGTCAGACTCTTACTGACTAAAACCCATCCGTGTTCCTTCTAAAGCCCTTTGCTTTCCAGGGCCGCGGTGACTCTTTCGAACAAATTCCGCAACCCTGGCAGGCTCTGGCCCTAGCGGGCCCCGTCCTCTATGCTGACATCTCTTTGAGGCGCGCGTGAAACACAACGCGCCATCGACCCGGGCCTGGTGGTGATCGGACAGCGAGCCACCCAATGCTCGCCGTCCGCAGGCCCGCGCCTACGGTGGCCGGGGATCGCCCTGCGACTCCCGACGCCCGGGGCGTCTTCTCCTGTTGCGGCGGTTGGGACGAAGGCCTTGCCTTTCCCTCGCGCGGTCCGCCTCCTCCTTCGCTAGCATGTGTATGAGACCCTAACAACCCTAATTTCTTCAAAAATAGAGTAAACAGGCTTCTTTTGGCTAAGCTCGATCCATCGTTGAATATGTCTCTGTCATCTATGACCTAGACTATAGTCAAGAGCAAACACATATAAAATTTAAAAAAAAATGCAAAGTGCACGCGTCAGTATTATTATTATTATTATATACTTTATTGTACACCTCATAATAAGAACAGGACAATCATACATAAAATAAGTGCACAATGGGCGGTCTTATCGCACAAGGCAATCTCTTCCAGACAACCTTTGGATGGATTGAACGAAGGGAGATAGACGCGTCAGTATTGTTGTTTGGTTATATTTTTACGTGCTTTAGAAAGTACTTTAAGCCGTCGCCGTCAGTACGTGTCATTTGTAGATCTTTGACAGTTGCTATGGATAATTATGTATCCGAAAATCTAACTATTTTAAAATACGGGTACCTTGGTGAAGGTAGGTATGTATGTAATGCAAAGAAGATAAAAACTCGCGTGCGTTGAAAAGACACGGGTTGTACCTACAATTCGTATGTTTTTTGGGGTAACGTAAGAAATGGAAATAATTAAGGATCTGTTATTATGTTAAGGAAATGTCTGCTCCTTATTTATGTCAAAGGAAGTATCCAAAATAATTGCCTTACATACGATTTATTTTTCGTTTATTCCAAGGAAAAATAAATTACCAACCTCATTCAAGGAGGTTAATGTTTTACTATACAATTCTCAAAATAAATAATGCTCTCAGAATATGCTGTTTTTGTTACTCAGTTTGAAAACGAACAGCATTCATCATGTTTATTGGAAAAACAAGGTTGTGTGTCTCTGATTTTTCGATTCGCGCTATCTACCAATCAGAATTATCGTCGTCTCTGCTTTACTACCAATAAAGTTATATGGGTAACATCTGGAGTTTTGGGACTCTAGGTAAATAGGATCTCCCAAATGTTTCACGTAACTCGTTTAAGTATTGTGTTTCTTGGGCAACGAACCCCATACGGCTGTTTATTCGAGTGTTGATATTGTTTTCCTAAATGTTGCGTAATAAATGTTGTACATTTATGTATTTTTTGGTTATTGCTTTTGTTACGTATGGATAGAGAAGTGTCTAAATCTTTTATTTTTGTAAGACTATTACACCTAAAACTATCTTATTTTATTTGTCTCTTACGTACCAACTCAAATCTTGTGGCTGTATTTTTATACATCTACTAGCTGACCCACGCAACTTCGTCTGCGTTACTTTTTTCATGAATGCTTGACTATTATTGGTCGTAGCGTGATGTTATATAGTCTATAGCCTTCCTCAATAAATAGACTTCCTAGGATTAGCGCGATCTACCAAACAAATAGTCAAGAATAACTGATCGAGTCAGATCAATTTTTGTCGACCGCCGAGAGTAGAAAATAATTAAAGTACTAATATCGCTATTAAAAAATAGGGGTTGGTGATAGAAGGGTGAAAATTTAGGGTTGCATGTATTTTTGAATGCAACATTATAAAAAAAAATGACCAAAAAAAAAAATGTTAGGGGTGGACAACCCACCACTTAGGGTATGAAAAATAAATAGTAGTTGATTCTCAGACTTACTACATGCATATAAAATTTCATAAAAATCGGTCAAGCCGTTTCGGAGGAGTAGATATGGTAACTAACATTGTGACACAAGAATTTTATATACATATAATATGTTCTAATGTAAGAAGCGATATATGTTGAGTGTTATGCAAATCCAGCCAAGAAACCCACAGACTTAAACATTCAGAATATTAGAAGAATAAATAGGACAAAATAAAAACCCGGAAAAAGCCCATCCGAATTTTGTATTCCAGTGTCATTGGAACAACAACACTAATAACCTACCACAGTGTAGTCTTTTTAACCCAACACACATAAAGTACATAAAGTTTAAATAAATATGTACCTGCTTGAATACACAACACTTCGCAAAAACAACTTCCTAAAATAAGAAAATCCGACCCTCCTAAAATCTCTTCGCTCTCTGTCAACTTAATGTAGGAAATGTTACCATTCATGTGTTATATATTCACGCATACACAAAAGCAATAGATTTATCTAAAAACCGAGAGGATTCGAGCATTCGATATCTACAGTAAATAGTTTTGTATAACTATCACTGATCCACAAGCCTCCTTCAGATTCGTTTGAACCTCATCAAAAAATAAATTTGGGAGCAAAATAAGTTTAGTATTACTTACTTAATTTAATGGTCGGTATTTTTCGCTCAGTGGAAGGCTAAAAAAAGAACAAAGGGACGATCCCTTTGATGGTACCATCTGCTAGTGCTATTATGGCCACGAGTTTAAATTAAATAGTTGACTAGCAACAACCTGGGGCTAGTAGGTATTAATGTTAATAAGGAGACATATTCCCTTGCTACCGGACTGTAATTTAGAGTGGTTGGAATGACGGACAGATGTCATAAATTATTAAAATCTATCATAACGTAGTGTCTAACTATGGGCTTTCACATTTTTATAGTATCACTAGCTGTCGCCCGCAGCTCCGTCCGCGTCGAAATGTCGAAAATTATCCCAAAGGAACATTCTCCCGGAATAAAACGTCTTTGTGTTAATCTAGGGTGTCACCTTCCTGCATACCAAATTTTATAAAAATTGATCCAACCGTTTGCGCGTGAAGAAGTAACAAACATACACACACACACACACAAACTTTTGCCTTTATAACATTAGTGTGATAAATATAATGATGTGCTTTGACCACTTCAAAAATGTTTAGCATGAGTGATATCGAAGCAATGTTCATGATGAAATGTACATATATGTTACTCCCAAAGACCGAAAATGCTCATTGAGCGGAAAAATAACTCACAACGCGTTCTGGCTGGCTTCTTACAAACGGCCACAACGCATTATGTTAAAGAAAAAATTCCATGCTGTGCTCAGAGCCCTAACTGACGCAATCACATCGCGGAAAATCGTTAGTTTTGAGGGGACTAAGGGCACCCTGATACGTATAGGTTAGGTTTGAATGGGATGGCGGGAGCTAAAGAGAGCAATTGAAGCGAGCGAACTTAGCTCTCGTCATATCATTCATGTTAGGTTTATATAAACCCTTCTGCCAGAAATAGAAATTCCCTGAATCCCGCGAATCGGGGCTCTGTCGTCGTAGTTAAGTTTGAGGTGACCGATAATATCAGAACCATCACCAACACACAACACAACACCTACTTATATGGCGATGTAGTTTCACCAGTAAAGGCTCAGGACGCATCATGGCATTTCTTCATTTCCACAACGTGTTTTTGCCGATTTCATTCGTTATGTGGAATTTAGATTTCTTTTTCCGCTCGAAGAGCGTTTTCGGCTTTGAGCGTAACATATATAAAAAAGAAGGATTACCATCACGGTATCACGTCCGACTTAGTACAGAGAAGTATCTCAAGTAAAAAAAAGTATCTTTTTGCCCCACGTCGTCGTGTGGCAATTTTAATAATAATAATAAATTGATTTATTTCAAGCATTGTCCATACATTATATAAAAATTAAAATCCAAGAAAAACACATTACAATAAAATAATCAAAAATAAATTAATTACACATACACATTTGAATTTTGATCCTTCTTTTTTGTAAGTTAATATGAGTATTTTTAAACTCAACTCCTGGTGTTTTTAAAACTAGATAGGTAATTTCGATCTTCTCCGGCTGTCGTATCGTTCTATTAAATTTCGTAACAAAAGTCCGTATCTAATAGTTTTCTATTCTAATAACAATTCGTAACCATTGTTGAAAATTAAGTAAATTACCAAAATTTCCCTTTATCACGTCACCACCACGTTAAAATAGACACGATAAAATCTTAACGCCTATTATTGTCAGTATTAATTTATTTTAAAAGCCTTTCATTAGGTCTATTTTCCAGTAACACAAACTGTTCTCCTGGGAGTGTTCTACGACAAAGTTTTAAAAGCTTGTTTGTATTTTAATGAAAATAAGTCTGTTTTTCATGTAGGTAAAGATATATAGGAGAAACATATAAGTACATCTCATTATCAACATTTCTTCGATATCATTCATGATTTTAGAGGAGGTATTATCAACTCTATGTTACTTACTTCCACGAACATTAGGTAAATATATGTAGTCTACCTATTCCGATCTCTGCTAATAAAATGGCACTTTGTCTAGGGTCTCAGAGCACCAATTCTACTAATTGCAAGCTTTTATTTAACTTGCACTGTTCGTTTGTTTGTAATTTGTCTGTAAAAATTTGCAAACCATTTTTTGGTATCTGATTGAGCTGAAATTTTGCATACACCTTTAGTTTTAGTGACAACACAATGTGCAATACTTAATATTGTAATAATTTAAATATTGCCGCCGCTTCAAGATGGCGGATTACATATTTTTCTCAACCCTCGTAATATGGGTATCCAATGAAAAGGCTTGAAGAGTAGAAAACAATAAATTTATTAACATCACACTAAATTTAATATGGCCGTCGCTACAAGATGGTGGATTACATTTTTTTCAACCTAAGCTATCAAACGTAAGGGCTTGAAAAGTAAAAGCATTAAAGTTAATTACATTATATTAAATTCAATATGGCCGCTAAATAAATGCTTGTTTAAAAAAACATTAACCAACGTTTGCATTCGCATGTCAGTCGCAAACATGTATGGAAATTGAGGCTTTCGTCAGATTGCAACTGAGAATCGAATTGCAATGCGAATGCGAACGTTGTTTAAAAATTAGTAGAATTGGCCCTTAGGGTACCTATTCTCACGTCTTAAAATCATCATGATTATGGGGTGGGAGGGAGACGGAGTTATACAAGACGTATAACACTAGCACTTTTTTACAGCTTAATCATGATGGCATTGGCACGTCATAGTAAGGCCCTTGGTCACCTTTCTAACTATAGGCGTCATTTCAGACCGACTTGCCCAATGCTCGGTTTTAGAATACAATAAGGAATAGGAAATTATTGATTTAATACACAATACTTACTGTTATGTTAACGCCTTTCCCAAAAGATGATGTAATAACTGGCCACAAACATACAACAAGCAGCAAGTGAAGTGATGCGTAAAATGGAATATTAGGTTACCCTAAAGAAAATATACTATAATATGACGTGGCCGTATAGCGAATGCAGTCAAATGTGAAATAGTTTCAAAAAGGAATAAAACACAATTATTGCGTATAATAATATTATACGCTCACTACCTACTGAAGCTCAACAAAAATGTATATGTATGAAGCACGAATTATACTTACGAATACAAAGAAGGTACTTAAAGTTATTAATATGTAATCAAAAATCGTTTATTCAAATAGGGCTGAGAATCAGCACTTTTTTAATGTATAAAATGACGTAGGGATGCCCCTAAGATACCCATCCGTTAACACTTACCTACCAGTTTTTTTGCTGGAAAGTCTACTAGCATATTATGTTTAAGTAAGCGTTACGCTGAATGTGACATATGAAAAGATTTTCGCGTTTAATCTGTATGCTTTGAATCAATGTTACCAAAAGGAAAACCAAAGCGTACCTACTCTTTTTAACCCAAAGATTGAGCAATAGAAAATGCTTTGTTGCATTTTAAGTGGGCTCACGTACCACTACTGTAGGTACATAATGATTAAATAAATAAAAACTTATCAATTACACATGGACGCCTCGCTCCTGCTACCTAGGTATATCAACAAGTGTGTAATAATATTCAAGTGCTACCTAAAAGATGAAGAACGGGGTGGTTTATTTTCAATAAATCAATATATTCAATACGAGTATTTTAATATCATAGATTCTTACACCCTCGTATTTTACAGAAGCAAATAAATTATTCAACTCATCCATAGTTGGTTCGATTCAATTGGTACCAACATAAGATACATTTGAACTGTTTCAATTCATTTGACCTATGCAGCCTTTGATAAGTTGAGAGAAGCTTTTTTTCCTTTATTTTATTGTTAAGATGTGAATGAAGAAGTTTGTTATTTGTTTTTGATTCCTAACAGGCTGACCCACGCCTTTTCCTGAGATTAGCGTGCTCAACCAAACAAACAAACTCTTCGGCTTTATAATATTGCTAGTTTTTGCCCGCGACATTGTACACGCATATCCCGTTTTTCCCCGTTCCCATATAGCCTTCCTCATGAATGTGGTTATCATAATACAAGAAGAATTTTCCAAATCAGACTGGTAGTTTCAGAGATTAACGCGTTCAAACAAACAAACACTTTAGCGTTATTATATAAGTATAGATATATAGGTAAAATATATTATATGTAGATTGGCCCTTTGCTCCTATTTCAAATAATCTTTTGTCATAAATTCATCATTATATCAATAATCTTCTTCTTAGCATGAAGGTAATTTTTTTTTAAACTCCTCGGAAAAAGATTGTAAGCGTCTTATTTCCCCACCGAGAGTGTCCCCACGTTGCCGTCGTGGTGGGGCTTGCGTGTCTCAGTGATCTTGGAGCTCTGCCGGTAGAGGTACTCATGCCGGAAAGGTCCAAGTGAGAGATCAGACAAAGTGGGACACACACACGCGAGGGGCACACCGTTCGGAGACTTGAGCAGTTTTCAGGTTTTCGGACGGTGTGCATTTCATTGGAGGAATCTTGCTCACTGCTTTCTGGTACGCGTCTGCTCATCAGACGTGATTGTGAGGGCAGTGAGCAAGTAGTGGGAGGTGTAGTAAGTTGGGAGATAGGGACCACACCCTTTAAAAGGAACAATTAAATGAACAAGACAACCGGAACAGAATTACCCCAGGGCGGTACCAGCAGCTCAGCTGCTGGAGAATCCGCCACGCTCCCTTTGGGAGCGTCAAGCCCCTCGTATTCTGGGGGGGGCAACGTTTGTCTTCCGTCTGCCAGTGGCAACAAGAGCCGAGGAGGCTCCCGATCAGCGTCCTTTGAGGACCTGATCCAAAATAATTTTAAATCGCCTGAAAAGGTGTCGGGCGGGCGTGGCAGTAAAACGCCATCCAAACTTTGGAGGAAGAGCTCGCTGGTTCGTCGAGGAGATGCGGATTCAGACTCAGGATCCGCATCGGGCGTAAGCGTCAGCTCAGCGAGCTCTAAGCGGAAGGGATTTGAGGCTGCTGCGGAGAACTCAAAGTTCTTCCGCAAGCGCCCCAGACCGGAGGATGACCAAGGGTCGTCCTCCAACGAAGAATTAGCCTCGGCCCGAAAAATCCCCACCAGTAGGCGGGGTAAGGGCCGAGAAGGAGGTAGAGGGAGGGGTCTCGCCTCCCAGGAGGCTGCCCAGCGAGCCGTCAAGCTTGCGGAGGGGGGGCGCCAAACTGGAGTGACCGGTCGAAGGGCTCTCCTTTCGGCGTCTTCCGGCGGTGAGCTGGACACTGCCGGCGGCTCCAATAGGGAGCGCCAGGTCAGTTTTGTGAAGGCCGTGGAGGCCGCGGTCCGCGATGTGGCCTTGAAGAGGACCCAGGCCTCTAAAAACAAGGCTATAAGCGCAGCGTCGGCCTCCATTCTGGCGGCAGCGGAGGCCAACTTCAGCGGGCCCCCGTCGGACGAAATGTCCAAGATGCGAGCGGAGGTCGCCCGCTTAGCGGCCGCCACGGAGCTTCTTCAAAAAGAAAATGAGAAGCTCCGAGCAGACCTGGCCGGGCTCCGAGGAGTCGGCTCAAAGGAGGCACCTCAAGGGGGTTGCAAGTGCGGGCCAAGCCAGACTGTGCCTAAGGAGGACCAGCTCCTGATTCTGGTGCGGCAAGAGCTGGCTGCCTTCCAGGAGCGTTTCCAGTTACGGTTCACCACCCTGGAGGGTATGGTCTTGCGTCCCCCGCTAGCGGCGAGCCAGACGGCCCCGAGCCAGAAGAAGGCGGCCACGTATGCAGCCACCGTGGCTGCCAAGCCGGGGTCGTCCGAAAAGGCTATCCAAGGGGCCGAGCGGCAGGGACCTGCGAAACTGGCACCCGCAAAGTCGGCACCGGGAAAACCAGCACTGGCCAAGCAGAAGACACGCGGGGTGGCTGCACAGGCACAAGCGAAGAAGGCGCACGCAGTGCAACAGTCGCCACCGCCGTCAAATTCCTCGCCTTTAAATTTTTCTGCGGCCGAAGCCGGATGGCAAGTGGCCGGAAGCAAAGAGAAAGCGGGCAAGGCAGCCAGGGCGGCCAAAAAGCGAGCGAGGAAGCGGCGGCAAAAGCAGAGAAGCGTCGCGGCTAGGCTTCGCGCCCCGAAATCCGCAGCTGTAGTGATTACACTACAGCCGGACGCGGAAAAGAGGGGCGTGACGTACCGCGACGTGCTCTCGAAGGCGAAGGAGGCGGTCAATCTGGGAGAGCTTGGCATCGCCGGGGGCCTACGACTGAAGGTGACCTTGACTGGGGCCCGGATGCTGGAGATCCCCGGTGCAGCCAGCGGCCCGTCTGCTGACGCTCTGGCCGAAAGGCTAAAAGCGTCGATAAATGCAGACGAGGCCCGGGTGTCCAGGCCTACCAAGTGCGTAAACTTGCGCATTCTGGGCCTGGACGACTCTGTCACGGAGGAAGAGGTGGTGGCCGCCGTCGCCAGGACGGGGAGTTGCTCTGCCGAGCAGGTGAAGGCGTGTACAATTCGTCCTGACCACGCGGGCATGCGAACTGCTGTGGTGAGCTGCCCCGTGACGGCGGCCAAGAAAATAACAGAGGGCGGAAGGCTCCTGGTGGGCTGGGTTTCTGCGCAGGTCAAACTGCTGGAACCCAGACCTCTGAGGTGCTACCGGTGCCTAGTGGGCAACCATGTGGGAGCTGTTTGCACCTCGGAGGTGGACCGCACCGGTCTTTGCTTCCGCTGTGGTCAGCCTGGTCACAGGGCCGGCTTGTGCAACGCCACGCCGCACTGCTCCGTATGTGCGGCAGCTGGCAAGCCGGCCGATCACTGGGCTGGGGGCAAGGCCTGCGCCCCACCCGCCAAGACCGGGGGCAAGAGGAAGCACTCCGCCACCGCCGTCTCTGCCGTAGCAAACGCCACCGCCATCGCCGCCGCCGCCGCCGCCACAACTGCGAATGCCGCGTTGGAGCCCTCACAAGGGGCTAGGGAGGAGGTCGTAATGGAATGCCAATAACGGCCCCATTACGCCTCCTCCAGGCGAACATCAACCACTGCGCCGCCGCTCAGCACCTGTTGCTCCAGAGCATGGCGCAGTGGTCGATCAACATCGCCGTGGTCGCTGAGCCGTACTTTGTCCCGCCCAGGGATGACTGGGTGGAGGACCTCAACGGCTCAGTGGCCCTAATTTCGTCGGCCGCCGCCGGTACCCCGTCCCTCGAGAGTGTCAGGAGAGGACAGGGGTGCGTAGCAGCACGGTTTGGGGAGATTGTGGTAGTGGGGGTCTACTTCTCTCCAAACCGATCTCTTGCCGAGTTCCACAACTCCCTTAGGGAGATGGTTGTTGTCGTCGCCGGGTATCGTACCCTCCCCGTGCTCGTTCTCGGGGACTTCAATGCCAAGCACTTGGCTTGGGGTTCCCGATATACGGACACGAGGGGCAGGATGGTGGAGGACTGGGCTCTGGAGACAGGCCTAATCGTCCTCAACCGGGGTTCTGTCCCCACGTGTGTGCGGATGCAGGGTGAGTCCGTGGTGGATATTTCGTTCGCAAGCCCTGCTCTGTCACCGCGTGTCGTCGACTGGCGCGTCATGGAGGAGGTGGAGACGTATTCAGACCACCGGTACATCCGGTTTGACGTCTCCGCCCAGACCTCAACCGCGCCAGTCCGAGAGGCCCCGAGTGGTCCGCGGTGGGCGCTGAAGCAGCTTGACCGGGAGCTTCTCCTGGAAGCTTCGATCGTGCAGGCCTGGGTGTCACCACCGGACAGGCCTGCTAACATCAACGACGAGGCGGAGTGGTTCCGGGAGACCATGTCAGAAATATGTGACGTGGCAATGCCCCGGGTCCGGCCAGGACGCGCCCGCCGCCAGGTGTACTGGTGGTCGCGGGAGCTGGCATCGCTGCGCGAGGCATGCGTTGCTGCACAGCGCCTGTACACCAGGCATCGCAGGCTCCGCATCCGGTTTCCGGATGCGCAGGCCAGGGAGGCGGAGCTGTACGAGGAATACAGAGTGGCGAAGGCCGCCCTCCAAGCGGGAATCCTGCGGGCCAGGGATCTGGCTCGTAAGGAGATGCTGGAGTCTCTGAACGGGGACCCGTGGGGACGCCCTTATAAAATGGTGCGGGATAAACTCCGCACCTGGGCCCCCCCGTTGACGCAGAGTCTCCGGCCCCAGCTGGTGGAGGACGTGGTGAGCACTCTGTTTCCTTCGCGAGGGGAGCACACTCCCCCGCCTATGGCTCCGCCACCTGCGGTGCCCGATGCGGACCACACCGACGACGGCGACGACGATGACAACGCTCTGGAGGTGACTGAGGTAGACCTGAGAGTGGCGGTAAACAGGCTGAAGGCCAAAAATACCGCCCCAGGACCCGACGGCTTACCTGGGAGAGCCTGGGTCCTGGCCTTGGAGGCTCTCGGGCCTCGACTAAGGGGGTTCTTAAGCGCATGCTTGGAGAGAGGCCAGTTCCCACTTCGTTGGAAGACGGGGAAACTGGTCCTCATTAAGAAGCCTGGGCGCCCTGCGGACTCTCCGTCCGCTTACCGGCCCATCGTGCTGCTCGACGAGGTGGGCAAGCTCTTTGAAAGAGTAATTGCAAACCGCCTCGTCGGGCACCTGGTGAGGGTGGGGCCGAATCTGGCGGAGAACCAGTTCGGCTTCCGCACGGGGCGCTCAACGGTGGACGCCATCATGCGCGTGAGAGCCCTCACGACGGGGGATGCGGTGTCCCGGGGCAGGGTCGTCTTGGCGGTGTCTCTTGACATCGCCAATGCCTTTAACTCCCTGCCCTGGAGTTGCATTAGGGAGGCACTCCGGTACCACCGGATGCCGACCTACCTCCGTCGCGTGGTCGAGGACTATTTGACGGACAGGGCCGTCATCTACCCCGGTCACCGGGGAGAGTGGAACCGGCGAGAGATGTCGTGCGGTGTTCCACAGGGATCGGTTCTGGGGCCGCTCCTGTGGGACATCGGCTACGATTGGGTGCTGCGTGCCGACCTCCCTACCGGCGTCAGCGTAGTCTGCTACGCTGACGACACGCTGGTTCTAGCACAGGGGGGGTCGCACCAGGCGGCGGCCGACTTAATGACACGCGGGGTCGCGATAGTCGCTGGAAGGATCCGGCAATTGGGTCTCGAGGTGGCCCTGCACAAGTCCGAGGCCATGTGCTTTCATGGTTCTCGGAACAGGCCACTAGCGGGATCCCAATTAACGGTAGGAGGGGTTCACATCGGCGTCGGGTCCACAATCAGGTATCTGGGGCTCGTTCTCGACAGCCGGTGGAACTTCGAGGAGCACTTCCGACGTTTGGCTCCCAGACTGGAGCGTGCTGGAGCTGCTTTCAAGCGGCTCCTGCCCAATCTAGGGGGTCCAAACGCCTCCTGCCGGAGGCTCTATGCGGGGATCGTGCGGTCCATGGCCCTTTATGGGGCCCCTGTGTGGGCCCTAACGCTGAAGGGGCGACCAGCCCGCCAGCTCAACGCGGCTCAAAGGGTCATGGCCATCCGGCTGGCTCGGGGATACCGCACGGTCTCCGGCGAGGCGGCGAGCCTCCTTGCCGGATTACCGCCATGGGATCTGGAGGCGAGAGCCCTCGCGCACGTTTATGCGTGGCGCGTGGAGGTGCTTCGCCGGGGCGAAACTCCGCTGCCACGGCAAATTGCATCGCGGCGGACGGAGCTCCGGCAGGATACTATGGCGGTATGGAGACTGCGACTATCGCAGCCCAGCGCTGGGCACGCCACAATTGCGGCGGTAAGGCCCCTCTTTGAGGAGTGGCTGGAGAGGCGCCACGGCATCCTCACCTTCCGCCTGACGCAGGTACTTACCGGACACGGCTGTTTCGGGAGGTACCTGTTTCGGATTAAGCGGGAGGACACGCCCGGGTGTCAGCACTGTGAGGATCGCCCGGAGGACACGGTGGAGCATACGGTGGAGGTCTGCCCTGCTTGGGCTGAGCACCGCCGTGTCCTCGTCGAGGCGATCGGCGGCGGCAACCTCTCGCGTCCGGCCCTGGTTGAATCCATGGTCCGGAGCGAGGAGGCTTGGGAAGCGGTCACCTCCTTCTGCGAAGCAGTAATGCTAGCGAAGGAGGAGGCGGGCCGCGCGAGGGAAAGGCGAGGCCTTCGTCCCAACCGCCGCTACAGAAGAAGACGCCCCGGGCGTCGGGAGTCGCAGGGCGATCCCCGGCCACCGTAGGCGCGGGCCTGCGGACGGCGAGCGTTGGGTGGCTCGCTGTCCGATCACCACCAGGCCTGGGTCGATGGCGCGTTGTGTTTCACGCGCGCCTCAAAGAGATGTCAGCAAAGAGGACGGGGCCCGCTAGGGCCAGAGCCTGCCAGGGTTGCGGAATTTGTTCGAAAGAGTCACCGCGGCCCTGGAACGCAAAGGGCTTTAGAAGGAACACGGATTGGTTTTAGTCAGTAAGAGTCTGACACGCCCTTCCGCTCTACCCAGAGCGGAAGAAGTCATTTTGATGATTTCCCATCCTTAAAAAAAAAAAAAAAAAAAAAAGCGTCTTATTTAATATTTCAGCGTTTGATCCTGGATTTCTATTATCACTTATTACAGTAATCCGTCGTTGATACGTGACACAAATAACTCTTGAGGCAATATATTTTCGTCTTTTCGTGAAAAATATTCTAAGCATATAAAACGCTTATTCGTTAACGTTTCGTATCTATAGAAAAAATATGTTTTGTTTAAGTGTCGTTTTCGTGCTTGTCTTGAACAAAGATATTCAAAATCATCATCTGCCTAGCCTTTTCCCAACTATATTGTGGTCGGCTTCCAGTCAAACCGAATTCAGCTGAATACCAGTATTTTACGTGGAGCGGCTGCCTACCAGACCTCCACAACCCATTAACTGGGTAACACGGTACTCCTTGGCAAGACTGGTGTCAAATTATCAGGCTTCTGACTATCCGTAATGACTGCCAAAGATCTACAAATGACATCCGGGACCAACGGCTTAACGTGCTTTCCGAGGCACGGAGGAGTCTCGATATGTTAAGATGGTCACCCATCCACAGACCAACCTCGGCAAGCGTTGCTTAACCTTGAAGATCGACCCGTGCGGCTATTATTATTTAGCCACGAGACACTGCCGATTAAAAATATTCAAAATCTATAAATAATTTAACATAAAATGGACTTTTTATAACAGTTTTATTTATTATAGCATTTCAATTACTTTCTGGACTTATTTAAAAATTGAATAGCTCATCAGTATTTTGACGATCAATTTGTTCATAAATCATTCGTAATAGTGTTTTAAATTGCACTATACAACTCCTTAGCTTTCACCTGTAATGTTGTTCATATACATTTACCTAAGTTAATAAATAATATTATCATCAATATCAAACGACGGCTAAAACTAAACTCGAAGAAACCTTGATCTAGACACGTCGCAAAATTAATTATTTTTGACATTCAATCACGTTGAGGTTGAAAAGGTATTCATTCAAGTTTAGAGTGTTCCGACATATTACCAAAAAGCTTATTTTGATTAATGAACGAAGTCGATTTTATTGAAAGGATTATGATGTTGAACGTGTATCAAGGTAATTAACTATGTATTCAAAACATTTTGCAAACTTTCTTAACATGGTCGTTATAATTCTGGACCTTAAAGCTCTTAATTGTTTCGTGAAATTCAGAAATACTAAGGTTTTAAATGAAGATGACTTATTTATTTCATGTTGATTTCTACATATATTTTCGTTAGATTGCTTTGTTTGTATCAGCTACCCATGACCAAGAACAACAAAACCGGACAAGTGCGTGTCGGAGCACGCACAGTGTAGGGTTCCGTAGTTACCGGTCTCCAAAACTATGCCAGAAAAAAAGTAAAAAAAATCTACTTAACTATTATTATATTACAAAGTTACAAATGCATTTGTTTTTAAGTCATTTTCTATGGAATTATTAGGATTTTTTTCTTACCCAGTTCCATGTTATAAGTTGGTCGACTATTACTCATTAACTCGTTAAGCCTAGGTAGCGGTGATAGTTGTCCTTTTAAATTCGTTATATATGCTACTACTATGATTTTTTTCACGTCTCCATAAACAACTGTTTAACTAGCAGAGGACACACACACTTGACTCGAACAAAACACTTTAAAGCTTAATGTTTCGCAAAAGAATTCTAAGATGGAAAAATGGTTTAAGTAAACTCTCAATACTTTAAACGACCTATCCAACGACACCCCACCCCATATTTTACCACTTTGTCGGCGTGATTAATATATTGTAATACTCACGCTCGTGCTTATTGATATTACTATAAAATGAAACTATATTTCAAGGTTTAAACTTCATAATACATTTGTCATCGGCCTTCAATTAACGTTGGTACCGGAGTGTCAAAAGAAACACAAAACATATTTTTATATTCCTATTTCAAATTCTCTTTTACTTTTCGCCAGACGCTTCCGAAGGGCTACATTGTCTGCCAGAGACCTGGAGCCAAGGATATCCTGCTCACAATATATATCAATACCAAATTTCAACTTTCTAGCGTTAAGCGTCTCCGAGATGAACACCAGACAGACAGACAGATGGACGTGGCGAAACTATAAGGGTTCCTTGTCGACTACGGAACCCTAGACACACCACGTTTTGCACACCATAGCATTATTTATCATTATAATTTTTCACACAATACCTCATTCATCCATATTTTCTTCGATTTTAATTGTTTATTCATAATCTTTCCACGTTAATTTTTAAAACTTTCACAAAAACCTATTTTCTAATAGGTAAGTTAACTATCCTAATCAATTTTACTAAAATATTTTTTAAATTGTACCTGGCCTATAGGCGCGGCGTAAAAACAGTCACTTTGCGCAAGCCGACACCCTTGTTTAAAAGTAAAAGTATTAAGATTACATTCTAAGAAAACATCGTACACAACGTCACGTTATATAAACAGAGTTTCTCCTAAAATATAATTGTTAGAAACAGAATTATTTCGAAAATTTTCAAAGTCCTTGCAAAACACGGTGATAATTTTTTGCACTGTATCTTTCTGTCGTTGTTTGAATTTACAATTAGGCCTAAATATATAATCAAATCTTCTCATCAACTTCCATAAACACATATATTTGTATTAAAGGTTGACCAATGACTTTATGACACCTCCTTAAGATTTGTTTGTTACCAAATGACATTAAGAGAATGTTCGTCTGAAAACAACACAATAACAACTTCTTTCATAGGTGTCGTTAAACCACAATCACATAACTCTTCATTACTTTATTTCCCGTGAAGGCATAAAAAATCTTTATGCTTTTATGTTACCTTCATCACATATAAGTCACATTATTTTTATTATTTATTACTCCCAAGCTTAAGTGGTGGGCACTTAAAATGTCCACTTAGGTTCCGTACTCTAGGCTGACCCTTGATTTATGATAAATCCTAGATTAGGGACAAAGATTATTGTTTGGTAAATTATGTAAGTGTCACAAAAACCTAAAAATAACTTATAAATACCTTATTCGGTTTCAGACAAGATCTATAATCGTTTGTCAAAGTCGAACGCATTTGGTATTGACCTCGTGAGGTTTCAGGAATCACATAAAAACCGGCCAAGTGCGAGTCGGACTCGCGCACGAAGGGTTTCGTACCATTATCTATAAAACGGCAAAAATCACGTTTGTTGTATGGGAGCCCCCTTAAACATTTATTTTATTCTGTTTTTTAGTATTTGTTGTTATAGTGGCAACAGAAATACATAATCTGGGAAAATTTCAACTGTCTAACTATCACGGTTCATGAGATACAGCCTGATGACAGACGGACAGCAAAGTCCCGTTTTACCCTTTGGGTACGGAACCCTAAAAACATACATTTTGGACTTTTAAGCAAACGGTTTCACTGAAGATGACTAGCCTACTCTAGTAAATTAGCTGTTTGAACAGTCTGGTAAATTTATAATTTAATCTTAATATATATATTTCTTGTGTACGTGTGTATGTCACTGAACTCCTCCAAAACGGCTGGACCGATGTTGATGATTTTTTTTGTGTGTATTCAAGGGGATTCGAGAATGGTTTAGATTCACAATTGGACCCGGTACGTAGCGCTGCAATCGATTTCTATAATTTTTCGTCATACACAAAGCAAACGTTCGGACAGGACAACGTCTGTCGGGACCGCTAGTACTGTATAAAAACTAAAGCCATGAAAGTTTCTTCAAGATACATTTCAGTATGTCATGCAATGATCGTGAATTAACAGTTACTAGCTCAAAAGAATTGTTTAAAATTTTGTCTAGGTCTTATTCAAAATAACTCCACTGATAAAATCATTTGAAGTAATAACTACACTTCATTACCATAATCGGTTACTCTTTACCCACATGAACAAATTTACATAGATATGAATGTTATCAGCGCGCACTGCTACCGCAAACGTAAAGTGTATTCGGTTCATGTTTAAAAATAAAATCCTCGATTTTCAATTAATCTGGAGCATGAATCTTTGATTGCTCGAATATTGCCCGAGAAAGGTATAGGAACGGACTAAAAAGGGACGAATGAAAACCAATTTTTAGTGAGAATCGTAATACCAATTTCATTTATCAGATACTGCTTTTAGCGTTTTATTTTCGGTTTTGAAGGCACATACGTTTGACTTTGATTCCGAAAGGAATTTCGTTTGAACGTTTTCCTTTATGCCCATAGCGAGCTAGTGAAATAAAAAATCTAAATAACAGTTCTCAATCGTCTTCCGGTTTGTCTCAAATTGTTGCCACGTTCCTTTTATTTTTGCTCTGAAATATTTTTAAATTAAAAGATGAATTGCAATATGTTATGTACTGAAGTGCGTCACGATCGCCCGAAGAAATTCTGATCAAACTAACGCTTACCCTAGAAGATTAGCTAAACATGGCCAAATGTTAGTTTACTTAAGAACTCATTCGGAGAACGATCATTCGGGCAATCGTTTTTTCAACCAACCGGTATGCGGGCAACCGATCATTCGACCGTATGTTAATCGTGACCTGCGGGCAATCGTGATTTACTCGTTATAATAAATTGCAGAATTGCATGCCATTAATTTCTTGATATTTGTTGGAGCTCGTGGCTAAATAATAACAGTCGCACGGGTCGATCTTCAAGGTTAAGCAACGCTTACCGAGGTTGGTCTGTGGATGTGTGACCATCTCAACAAACCGAGATTCCTCAGTGCCTCGCGAAGCACGTTTAGCCGTTGGTCTCCGCTGTCTTTTGTAGATCTTTAGCAGTCGTTACCAAGGATTACCGTGTTACCCAGTTAATGAGTTGTGGAGGTCTGGTAAGCAGCCGCTCCACGTAAAATATTGGTATTCAGCTGATTCCGGTTTGACTGGAAGCCGAACCCTTTAGGTAAAAGGCTATGCAGAAAATTTCTTGATATTATTATCCTTTCCCGAAATCACCAAAGGAGGAGGGCAGTTGCGCAGAAGGATGGAAATATGTGTGAGGTTTTCAAACTATATCCAAAGTTCAAGCAAGATATTCTGCATTATCTTGGTAATAACGCGTTCGCTTTTTGGTCATACACAAATCAAACATCCCGGAAGCCGCTGCGTGACATTTGATGTTGTTTACCCACACAGCAGTTATCAAATCAAATAACGTTGTTTTCTTTTCGGAAAGGTAAGCCATTAGGAGGTTCTTTTAATACCTACAGAAAATAATGATGAGCTAAAAGCATGTCTCTTGGTAAGCAAAGGTAGTACAGAGGTAGGTACTAAGGTTCCTGTTACATACAGGAATATGTTATCAAGGGAAAACTGTCTGGTAAAAGCAACTTTAGTATAACCTTAAGTATACAATATGATAAAAGCCGGATAGTTGCCACACTTTTTATAAAAATATATAATTATTATATATTTAGTTATTGTCACTTTATTCATAAAACGGGTAGGTACTTTGGTTTATATCTTCAAATTTGTGAAAGTAAAGAACATTATTTTGGATGGATGTCCTCCGCCCTGGGGCGGGCAGAGGGGTCTGTCAGACTCTTACTGACTAAAACCACCCCGGTGTTCCATCTCCGCCTTAACCTTAATATGTACGTTGGAACACTTTATGTTATCTTAACGTGTAACAATACATTACAAATACAATACATTATACGAGATATTCATTTATTTCTCGACTTATTTAATTTTGAGACTTCAAAAGATGTTTAAATGAGCGATGTTACGTTTCTTTTTAGTTGAGTATTTTTTTTCAGACGTGGGTTTTTCTTATAAAATTAATACACAAATACAGTATCGTATGTCAATTAAAATTAAAACTTAATTTGAACATGTTTTACGAAGAATATATTTTGATTGAAGGAACAAATTGACGGAGTAATAATATCCCATATTCCATAGTAGCAACCTGTCCCATGTATTTCTATTAATTTATATGTTTCTGTGTGTGCAATAAAAAATAATAATAATTCAATCAATCAGCACTGCAGTAGATTTCAGTAGGCAGTACCTACACATAATATATTGAGACCTTCCTCAAGGAAGAGTTTTGGCCGAAGGGTGTCGTGTATCGCCGGTTCCGCGGAAGGCTACGTGACACCACGCAGCGCAACACGACGCCGTCACTTCGTGTACAGGAATGTCTTTAATAATTTTGAAGTTTCGATAAATATTATGTATGAGAATCTGTAAGTATGTTGTGGGACTTTGTTACATTATTATTATTTATTATAATTTAAATGTGAAAACACACAAGTGAAAGTTTAAAACCTCAAAGTAAATGCCCAACTGCGCCGTTTGAAGAAAGTGACGTATTGAAATTAGAAAATAACTCGTAGTTCTTCATGATTTTTTTTTGTTTTTTTTTCTAACTAAAATAACTCAGCTGATAGGTTAAGCTTTCAATTACAAAAGTTAAAGCCCTCATCGTAAAATCTAATATTCTGAGACATAACAAGGCATATTTATAGCGTGAGTTCCAAACAAACTTGGTATAAGCTGGGATTAATACATCAGGTAGGTACTGCCCGACTGTAATATAGGCAACAATAACGGACTGTGTCCTCTTCTCGTTGCACCTACAGCTTCCAACGTTCCTGAAAATACGGTACACAATGTTGAAGTAAATATGTAGCACGAAACCCGTTTGGTACACAATGTTTTAAAAAATAGATATTCATTAACAAAACTTAATCAAGGAGGTGCAGCTCTTGTTGGTTCAACCGAAGATTAATGTTTAACAAGTGACAGTGAAACATGGTAACGATTTCATAATTTCTAGTAATTTATTATACTGCAGGTACTGCAGGTATTGAGGGAAATGAATCATAAGTAAGTAGCAAACATTTTGTAGCAATAAAACCGTCCATAGTACACTTGTTTTATAAATATTTGTCATGTACTTATTTATGAGGTCTGATTGATTGATTGAATGTCTTGTTAGAAGTTTTTAAGCTGTCCAACAGGATTTTTTCCGAGCAATCCGTATATGTAATTAATAATGAATTTTGTAAACAGTAAAATGTTTTGTAAAGTGTCAGCAATTTTGAGGTTAATTCAATTTCAATTGCTAAAACAAATAGAATTATCCAATTGCCCTTGATGGATTGCGGTAAAATACAATTCCGGATAGACACTGTCTCATTTTACACGTGGAAAAGTATGTGCGTATTTAATTTACCTCATAATCATAATAAATAAGACGTTAGATAGAGCGAATATACTTCATTATTCCCACATACACTAAAATTGTAGCACAGCACTTTCATAAATTGCTTATTCTATTGGTCTTAACGGTCTCATTATAGGACTTATTACTTTACGAGAAATCTGATGAATGGAAAATAATCAGTTGACACGTGCCAGCGTCGAAATAACTATTTATCTGTTATTATCATTGTTTGATTCGCAATTTGATTTATCCTTGGAGTACTTGAATGGATTAAAAAGACTAGAAAATTTTGATTAGAGGCACACAAAATATAACCTCAACAAACACATAGTATAAATCCGGCGAAGTGTGAGTCGGACTTGCGCGTGAAGGGTTCCGTACCGTCGCCATTATTATAAACCACTTTTATGCCGTTAAAATCGAACATTAAACTCGAAAAACACTATCTTGACCTTTAATTTGTTGTTATAGCGACACACACTCTCCAAAAATTTCAACTGTCTACCTATTACGGTTCATGAGACCCGCTGTCAGACAGAAAGACGGACGGTCGGATGGACGGACAGCAGAGGCCTTCGGGTACGAAACCCTAAAAAGAGAATTCTTTATTGTACACCAAAACATCATTCTTTATTTCTTTCTTTATATGTACAAAGGCGAGCTTAATAATTAAAACAAATCAAATTATCAAAAAAAGTATACCTATACCAAAAATAAAACAATCATTGATTTAAAAAAAAAATTGATAGCAGAACGCTCATCACTAAACCTAGCAATGTCACCGGAAAATGGCAAACGCCGTAAGATTGTAAAATATCGCGTGAAATTGTAAACTTTTTTTTCTAAATCAGTCACGAATATATTGGAAACTATTGAATTTGGATGGGATTTATTGTATACAAAACGTTTTTTCATAATATATCGAGAAATTGCAATCTAATAAAGATTTATTACAATCTTACGGAGTCTGCAATTTTCCGGTAACAGCAACATGTCGAAAACAAATCAAAACAACCCGCCAACTTCAAATGAAAAATGGTAAGTCACACACATCACCTACATTCAAAGCTTTGTTATTGTTCTCCACAGACCAGCTCTTAGCAAGAATCGATTGGTAAACAATGGCTTTAACGGCACACCAGTCCGACGCAGTGCCAAGGGATTTAATCTCCATTCCCATCCTACCTTTGTTGAGCCGGAAAAATCCCCGCACATCCTTTTCCAGTTTATGGGTTTAGTTCAAAGAAAACTGTTTAATATGAAGGCTACAACTATAATTTTCAGTACTACGGCTATCGTATTTTTCTTGGGCCTGTAATATAAATAGATGATTATTATAATTATAGTTTAAAAATCGTATAAAAATTGCACTAAAAAATGTTTTCATAGACTAAGATACGAGTGTATTTATTAATCTCAGTAAAATATGTTTTAAATATTTGTGATAAAATATGCGTGATAAATGTTACCATACAAAATACCTACGAATTTAATTTTAACATAAAACAACACAGTTGTTTGGTTAACATATGCCAGTTTGTAAACTAAAAGGCAAAAATTCGTTGTATGAAACTTGAACAAAAACTCTTTGTACCATTATGTCGCATATGGCAAGTGTCGCGAATTTTTTACACCTATTTTTTTCGTTTGTGGTCACAAAATGGTTAAAGCTGTCAGTTAAATACTGCCTCTTGATAAAACAAACAAAAAACAAACAATTAATTTTAAAATAAGATCTTTTGTAAATCAAATCTGCCAACTTAAAGTAGCCAGTATTTTGCAGTTTATTTATATTCCAGGGATAGGATTCATTGCAATATGGATTACTGGTAATGGAATAATCAAAGCTCTGGTTGCCCGTGCTAAATCTAAATGTACAGATGAGACTGAACATCAATTATATAATTATCATCAATCGAATTGGCTTATCGCGGTTCATTGCAGAACAGCTTCGCCAAATTACCTTGATAGTAGTTAAGTATAATTTTTGTGAAATACATTAGTATCACAAAATAATTTGCGATATTTAATTATTTATTTTCTTATTTCCAATTCGTCCAGTTTTGAGCAAGTAAGAGAGTAGATTTCCCTATATTGAAAGAAAGAAAGAAAGTTATTCTTTAATTTATTTAGCACATGTACATGAAACACGCACGGTAAAAATAACAAGAAAAAGGTAGTTATGCCAAAAATTAAGTGTGCGTCTCACGGCTGCACTAAAAAGGTCCATTTAAGCGATATGTCAGACAGACTGATGCTGTCTGACGCTGGTTTTCTAATGAACCTTTCAAAGGACGAGCATTGCACTCGTAGCTATTAAGGTGGGTACTGACCGGTGTTACAGGCCGTAAAGTACCATTCGCAGCGAGCATGTTACATTACGCCGTGTCCTAAAATCCGTGTAACAAGCTCGTTTCGAACTCTTTGTCCGCCGTTGATAAAAGAGCAAATGTTTGGGATTGAACAGGTCACATTTCGGTCGCGAATGGGTATTTCTTTTTCGTCAATATAAAATTTTTAGTTTTTTTCATTGCCTATGTTTGGAGGTAGGTACGTAGGTTTACCTTTAGTAAAGTTGATTACCTCAAAGCGGTGATGGCATTCACTTCGCAGGTTTCAAGATCCTTTGTGCAATTGAGGTCACGGAAATTGTACTAAATCAGATCTCCTGATTCTTCATCTCTTTTGGCGTTCCATTATTTTTGTATCCCATAGCATTTTGTTGCTAAGTCAATCTGGACATTGGTTTTTAATATATTCTTTCTTCTTTTTACTCAAATGTATTTTTGTTATTATAAAACTATGATTAAGAAAGCTTCTAAACTTTTCACTTCAAGATGAAAGCGTAATGATAAAATTAAAGCGGAGTACTGCGGAGCGGAGTTGCGGAATGTGTATATCGTGTATGTCCATTGATGCGGAGTGAGGTAGCGAGGAACGGAGTTGTGGAGCCATTCCGAGATCACGCGACGAGTAATTTGAGAGGGTGGCCAGTTTTTTCCACGTTCCCGCTCTATACAATATTTAAATTAGAAATTCTATTGCCTTATATTGGCACAACTCCGCTCCACTCCTCTCCACTATTGTTGACAGTCAGCCTTAAGTCTCTGTTGAAACATTTTTAGAGTTAAAACGCAAAAATTAAATTCATAAGCGTGCAGCGTCCGCAATTTTTTGGGAAATCACATTTCACGGTAGCATTTTGAGCCGTCGCAATCATATCGCAGCTACCGTTATAATTATCTGTAATATACGAACATGAGCCTATGTATGCATACTATGAAACCAGACCACAACTATCCTGTGTCTCAGCTGACATCCTCAGTTGACGTTATATAATAATGCGTTCAGGTTTTAGTTACTAATTGCTTTACCATCACCTTATATACACGTTGCAGTCTTGGGTCGAAGTTCATATAGTTCTGGAAAATCGTTAGAGGGTATCGCGCATAATCGTGCCACTCATTAACCAGGATTTGCACAGTGTAGTGCTTGTTGGGTTCGAGGAACGAACGTCGTTTCATCAGTGTCAGTTATGGTTATAACTTCACTAAGTAATGGAGAAGACTAATGAAGCGACGGATGAACTTCGCGATAGATGATATGGCTAGAAAGGAAATAAATACTGCGATAACGTCCAGTACCGACCTGTTGAATAATAAAAAGACACGTTGCGCCGACGAACGCTAAATAAAATGGGATTAGCGAAGTGAAAAATGGTAATGGCATCTAAATCTCTCCGCACCAAAATCACTCTTTATTTTTAAACAAAAACTTCTTCCATTGATTCAATTTTCCTTTGATCGAATTCAACCCTTTTAAAGGTTTAACTAGTAAACATGCGACTACGAAATTGCGTTAGTCCGCAATCCGTTTATCTATAAATTTCTGTTGCGGACAAATTTGGGAAGAATATTCTTTAACCATGTTGAATTTGGTTAGGATGTTACTTATAAATACTATAAAAACAATCAATATATTGAATTCATTGTTTTATCTTAAGGTCAATTATCACGTAAATTTCGTAAATTATCAGGTGGCACCTTAATTTTATTTATATTACCTTTTTGTTGTTTCAGCGGAAATAGAGCTTTCAACTGTCAACCAATTACGGCTCATGCTTTACAGCTCGCTAACAGACGAACTAATGGCGGCGGCGGTTTAGTAATACGGTTTGTTTAATGTTAACCCTTCGGGTACGGAACCCTAAAGCTTGCTTCAGGTGATTCTATTTCAGATTCGATCCCATGGTCAAAGTGGTTCATATCCATAAGTACTTTCACTCCCTGAAAGATTCCCAGTGAAAAATCACCCTTTATAAACAAAAGAGAAAAAGTATCAACATCATAATGAAATGGCAAAAGTATTTGACGAACAAATAAAATATTTAACCTTCTGCTAAGCTCAATCCACTTCATGTGATAGGTACCGAATGTTGTCTAAACAAATAGCGGATACAAACAACCATATTCTGTTTGAACTTTGCTCTATTTCTGGTTCAAATCGGAAGTGACAATGAAAGGGTCGGGCTACTCATGAACTTAATTTTGTGCCAGACCTAGAAAACTAACACTTTTGCTTAAGTGAAGTGAAGAGTTCCGTCACAGGTCAGTGGACCAATTCCAAAATGTAGGGAAATAGGGGCTTTTTCGAACGTTGCTTAAAATAAGTAGAATTGGAACTCAGGTCAAATTAGAAAAAGAAAGGAAAAATTTAAGGATTGTGTGAGGAATGATAAATCAAAGAACTAGTTCTTCGCCCGCGACTTCGTCCACGTGGATCAAGTAGATATTCCACGAAATTCAACTCCCCTCTGTCCACTTCAAAGGGTGGTTTTGGAAAATAAATCTCAACGATTTTCATTAATTGCCCAGGCTTTTTGCTGCTAGAGACCACATGATCAGCGCAACTGTTGCGCCCTTCATGCCATTGGGGATAGTTATGAAATCCGTTTCAGCCCTATTCAATTCACACACACCACACACAGACACACCCACACCAGAGGTTGATTTTAGAAAAATCCATTAAGACGTCTTCACATTTTTAATCACAATTGTTTTTTTTTCAAGATTCAACTTTATCGGACCAAGCGTTTTATCATTCACTTAGGGCAGTATTCGTACCAAGTTTCAAGCAAATTGGCCGAAGGAAAAAGATTTTCCATACAAACTTCAACCCCCTATTTCACCCCGTAACGGGGGAGTTTCCTAAAATCCTTTCTTAATTGATGTCTCCTGCTCATAATCTACCTCCATGGCAAATTTCATATTCATCAGTCAAGTAGTTTTCGAGAGTTCGTGACCTTTCAATTTTATATTTATATTGATAGGAACTGGATGGTAACATGACAGTTGATAGAGTACCATGAGAACTATGGAAGAAGAAAATGTTGTCCCAAAGTAACATGGGACAAGAGCAGGAATGTGATGTTATGTTCCGTCCCATAGCCAAGCAATTTTACTAACGTCGACGTTTTCCTACATTCTGTTTGAACTTAACGCTCGACTTACTTTGTCAAAGCAAGCCAGGCCAGTGGCTCAGAAGCGCCCTTGTCGCTAGCCATAAAGGGCTGCGACCGGAAGCGGTTATAAGTTGCTTGGTACGGCCATTAAAGTAGCGAAGCAATGTAACCAAGTCTGTGACGCCAGACTCGTCAGTGATGACAGTGATACAGATGATAGGCAATCTCTAGTTCCATTTATATATTATTATTATAATCTATTTTATGACGGCAGACAGTGGGCTTATCTGTCAAAAAAACCTCAATTTTCTATAAATTTTTGTCAGATTCCAACTGAGATGCGAATGTTTTAAAATTAGTAGAATTGTCACTCTGATAACTATAAATTAAACTGACTAATAAATAGATTTTATCCATCTGAGTACAAATTATTTTAACGCATTACAGAAAACCCAATGCAAACTCAATGAAATCATAATTTCGTCATAATTTCCGTCAAAAATGAAATCTTCATCTTATTCCGAACAATATGTGAGGAAACGCGAAATGCAACATACCTTTATCAAAAATATTTACCTCTAGTATGAATGTACATGATACTTATTACATGAATATGTAACGAAGAGGTTCTTATCTGAGGTTGTATTGAATTACATACAATATTCCACATATTTGGAAAAAGTACGGGCAGTGGTTAGAGATGAAAAACAAACATGCATACTATTAATTTACTATGATACGAGTATATCATCTGGTCAAACACGATTTCCGCGCATATTTAGTTTTAGGGTCATAATAATCCTAACCAATATCATACATGCAAAAGATAGTTTATTTGTTCGCACGCTCTTTTTTTTAAGGATGGGAAATCATCAAATGACTTCTTCCGCTCTGGGTGGAGCGAAAGGGCGTGTCAGTCTCTTACTGACCAAAACGCACCCATGTTCCTTCTAAAACCATTTGCGTTCCAGGGCCGCGGTGAATTTTTCGAACAAACTCGCAACCCTGGCAGGCTCTGGCCCTGGCGGGTCCCGTCTGCTATGCTGACATCTCTTTGAGGCGCGCGCGGAACACAACGCGCCATCGACTCGGGCCTCTTGTGACTGAGTTACCGAATAGATTATGATGAATTTTCATACAGAGTTAAATGCTACTTTAACGAGAGCAAAGGTGCGGGAAAAGCTAGTATTAATATAACAGAAAGAAAGGTAAATAAACGTCTATTCACGTTACAATATTTCACATTCTATGTTGCTAAGGAACGCTTCGATTTTATCTCAATGAAGCTACAATAACAGTCCTCTGTGTTTACCTACGTATTAAAAAAAAATTGTTCTAAAAATAATTCCAAATAGCTGTTAATTACAATTCCATTGAGCTTACTATTACAATGGATCTAATCTCTTCGGCGAGATCCAATTTAAGCCGCCCGAGGCAAGTACGCTCTCCTTGAGGCTGCCGTTAACTGAGGCAGCAAATGGCCACTTCAGCAGCTTTGCAATAAATCGAGGTAGACGTCCGATTATCTATTTACCTACAACAGTACACCGCAAGGAAAGAGGACAACATTAAAGTAATGCTAACGATGTTCTGACAATAATTAGTAGAAGATTTTATTGATAGTAGTATCAGGAAATACGTGCGCAATTACAGACATACATATTTTTAAACGAAATCTTGCGTAAGGCGTCCTGTACACGCTCATACAAACGTCAATCATTTCGAAAAGTCATAAAAAGAGTGAGTGATGGAATTTAATCGACAATAACTTAAAATAATCCGACGGTATATTATTGGCTGATAAACGAAATTCGAAAAAGGACAAGGACCCATTTCATAAACATAAAAAAACAGACCCATTCAGTTAAAAGTTGTGTCTTATCAAATATCCAGATTTTCGTCAATCAATTTCATGCGACCATCAGACATTAGTAGATAAGGCATTAGTCGATAAGTTATCCGTCAATCACAGCCGTGAAACTGACAGCAAAATCTACCATTTAATGAGCGTCTTAGTCTACGGCACAATATAATAAACCAAATTATTTTTGAGGTTTAGTAGCATTGACAGACCGATGTCAAAAATAATATGCTTAATTTCTTTGTTTCAGATTGGCAAAGAAGTTGTTAAAGACGCATGACGAAACATGGACAGCGCAGGCAACAATACCACATTATATGACGATGACGCGCTGTACCCGAGCGAATTGGCTCTTCACAGAGAATTCAGTTCAGCAGAAACTGTTCTTACAAGCTATACCATATGGCCCGCCGAAAAATGTTTGGAAACATTTCTCTTCAACGGCTCACATGTCGATGAGTTCACGAATAATATTTTCATATATAATGGCACTCAGGTCACGTGTTTGGATCACGCCCCAGTTTTGACTAGAAGCACACTTATCAGAGCAAGCGTGCTTTCGGCTATGGCTGTGTTATCGTTCTTTGGGAATGTGGCAACGATTATAAGTATACAGAGAGGTAAAAGGAGTCGAGGAAGAGCGAGACCATCCTGGACAGCGATATATAGTTTGATATTTCAGCTGAGTATAGCTGACTTGTTGGTGACTGTTTTTTGCATCGCTGGCGAGGCAGCGTGGTCCTTTACGGTGCAGTGGTACGCCGGGAATATTGCATGCAAACTGTTCAAGTTCCTGCAGATGTTCGCTTTGTACCTCAGTACTTTTATACTTGTACTCATTGGAGTGGACAGATGGCTCGCTGTGAAGTATCCGATGCGCAGTATGGCGACTGCGACGAGGAGTGGCCGGCTTGTTATTATCGCGTGGGTGCTGAGTCTTGTCTTGAGCGTGCCACAGGTCAGTGATCATTAACAGCTCTTAAGAACTTTCAAGCGACACTTTTTTCTTTCCAATTATAAATTAACAAGTAAAAGTAAAGAAAAGTAAAGATACTGACTTAAATGTCAAGTAAGTGAGAGGCTTCTTAACTGTGCCCACACACACTTTGGTATCCGGAGCAATTAAAACTTAGGTCTGATACATAATTATCGCAGAACCGGCAAGATTAAAGTGATACGTACGTACTTATGGGGCAAAGTTTATTATCTACAGACATAAAGATTGTAGGCATGTGTTGATAATACGAAGCTGTCTACTGTTCGATATTTTTCCAAAATTGCCTTTGCGTCTTCCAATCCGTGTCATAGTAAGTTGATTAATAGAGTGAAGTACCTTGAAGCTGTATTATAACTACTTAGGTAGATTTTTAATACGTGAAATCAGTGCTGCATAGTAATTTCTGACTTAAAAAAAGAGGTGGTTTCTCAATTCAGTTGTATTTTTTATGTTTGTTACCTCATAACTCCGTCATTTATTAACCGATTTGTAAAATTCTTTTCCATGTGAAAAGATATACGTTCTGATTGGTCCCATAGAAATTGCATCAATATCAGTTCAGGAGTTTGGTTTTTAAATCAAAATAGCTGAAGAAAAAATATATCATCTAAGTGAACAAAATTTTTGCATTTTGTGACTTTCCAGTGGTGTTGTTAGGTGTGGGGTACCACTAAAAAGTAAAAAACTTTTTAACAAAGAAATACAGAGACTGCCAAATAAAAAAAAATACTACTAAGTTTAAATATTCTAATTTCGGAAGTCGGTATTGAAATACGAAGAAACTACCAAAATCACCGACTTCCGAAAGTACTATACTACTAAGTTTAAATATTCTAATTTCGGAAGTCGGTATTGAAATACGAAGAAACTACCAAAATCACCGACTTCCGAAAGTACTAGTAGTAATACTTTGTAGTGTTTTTTTTTTAGTAGGAGTCGGTTGTATTTTTTTTTAGTACTTAATCGTCCGGAAAATTTTAATAAGCACACTTTTTTTCCGGATAATTCAAGACCTAATTTTCCAAAACCATTTCTCGTTTAACCTGACCACAACCACCACAACTGCTTGTGATCGAATTAAGTTATTTTCACAAATAACATTCTTTCTAAACATAATCATCGACCTAAAAACATATTAATTCAATTATTATTACCGGCAACATTAACATGATTTTATTCAATTTTTAATAACTAATCAAAAATTTTGTTTTGAGCAGAGTGGCTGGTTTTTATACACTTCTGTTATTGACATGATGTGTTTTCTACACATTTAATTGATTTTTAAGCACAGTTTAAAATATTTTGTTTAAACTATTTCGAAAAAAATATTTTCAACAAATCATTCTCGTTTATAGTAAAATATATCTGTGTATATAAGATATCCGTCAGTGGGTCTTTAGTTCATGAATGAAAACGTAAACACATAATATTTTATATTATACGAAAATATGAAAATAAATAGCGGTATAATATAACATTAATTTCTGTTATCACTTAAAAACTTACAGTTCCATATACAATTATCGCTGTGCTTTGTTTTAGGCGTTTTTTTTGTGTCACCTATTGAAGTGGAAATGGGTAAAAACAGCTGTTCTGACTTTGAACTACTAAGTCATTATTGAAATACAAGGACATTTTTGTTGAATGTTTCACAGAATGTAGTAATCATTTCACACATATTTTAAATGTTCTAAGCCGGCGTCGTTTGATACGCGTTGAAAGAGTGAATATTTTAACCTTGATGAAGACAGTACTTTGCTATGGATGTTAAATTTGTTTAGCTCATGTAATCTCAAGTGAGAGAACGAATATGTGCCAAAACCGAATCTGAAAAAAAAAATGGTTTGTGGACACATTTGTGATTGTTGAAAGTTGAAAACCTAAACAACATGGATTTTCTCTGAGTAAATTAATAGATTATTGATTTGCGACATTGTTTTGGCTTTAAACGATATCGGTCGACCAGAGGAACTCGTGGCTAAATAATAACAGCCGCACGGGTCAAACTTCGCGGTTAAGCTACGTTTGTCGAGCTCGGTCGGTGGATGGGTGACCATCCATTGCCAAGTGGATTTCCTGCGTGCCTCGAAACTTGCTAAGCCTTTGGTCATAGTTGTCACTTGAACGTCTTTGACAGTCGTTTCGGGTAGTCAAATGCCAGAAACTCCGATACCAGTCTTGACAAGGAGTTTTGAATTATCCACTTATTGTCCATTACTGAGTTGTGGAGCTGAAAAACTTTCCCTGACGGAGTCTCCCTGTCGGAAGCTGCAAGATTCAGGAAACACAGACTCCAGCCTTGGGGTCCTTAAGTCTGAGTGATCAGGTTACACATCATCGTTTTCCATCAGGTGAGATTGTGGTCACACGCGAACCTATAAATAATAATTTAAAAAAAAAACAAAAAACAGCTTCACTCGGTTAGACTAAAAGCCAAAAGCAACATACATTGGGAAAAGGGAAGGCAAATGGAACCAAAATTGTTCAGAACGGTTTTTAACCGTTGATAGATTGACACTGGACCTTAAGGCTCGCCGCATACGTAAGGTTTCCTGATTAGGTTTTCTGATAAGGTATTCAGATTTGGAAATCCAAACAAAAGCCTATCAAAATCAAACAGTTTTGATTTTCGACCAAAACTGGAAACCTTTCAGTTTCGTGTTCTGTCGGTTTTTATCTAAATTACTAGATATATCACTTGTCAACAAAAATAATAAATTGAAAAAATAATTAATTTAATTTAATTAATATTTCAACTTTTCGTTTTGAAATTCAGATAGTAAACTACTGAATTAATCAATATACTCGTATTAGGGAATATGCATGTTTTTTTTTTATCCAAGCAGTTTATCTAGAACTATACAAAAAATAATACTAACAGTGAAAAAAGAATCGGAATTGACCGAAAAACAAACGAGATATAACTAATTTAAACAAATATATCTGTCCCTCTCGCCAAAAACGCTGTTTTCTATGGCAGCTGTAGTATTTGACGTCAGAGTTTGTAACGGACTTCTCTTTCTAATTGTCAACTTTGAAGTTTAATGACTTCATCACTAACGAAGGTATTTTAAAAATTCTTTCTTAATTATTTACTAGAGATAAAAAGTATTTTATTTTGCAAATAAAAAAATTGCATGCATATTCCCTATTGTCAGTGCGCACTGTTGCTTGCTCCTTACAGTTATATTTTATTGTTCCATTCGTTAGTGCTAGGCACTCAACTGCGATTGCCTGTAAAGAACAAAAGGGAACATCATGATTATAAAAATATTAACTACAGAAACATCTCGTTATAATAATTTGTGATTTTCGCAATTGACAATTGTACAAGAGCTATGGATTTGTTTTAACGAGAGAATATTATTATATCAATACACTGCAACTAATAAATCATGCCACCATAATATATTTTCTTACGTATCTACCTTTAACCAACTGTCAAATTAGCTACCAACAGTAGCTCAAACGTCATCTTTGCCTTTGTAACATGACGTTTCAGCTGCTGTTGGAAGCTAATTTGACAGTTGGTTTAAGGTAGAAACGTTATTGAAACCGGCCGTATGTTGGCACACAGGTAGGCAATATCCTAAAATGGGACATTGCATTCTTTTATCCCAAGAGTACGACGGGTGAAGCCGTGTATTCAATGCAAATCAATGGGCTCATAGTTTTAAAAATGAGTTTGAAACACAATTTATAAAAAAATGAATAAACTACAATACACATAATATACATACAATATACTACAATAAAGTTTTCAAATTTAAATGTTTTAAAAAGGTTTTTGAAAAATGTTTTAAAATTGAAAATTAATAAAAAAATATGTAATTGAAACCTTCCTTGAAATCATGAACTAGGTAGAATGTTATTAGAGGTATAAACATGCTTCACTATAATAATGTTCTTTTTCATGACATTTTTTTATGAACAAGTAATAGAGGCTTGTTAAAAAAAAAACTTCTTTTTTATTTTTAACTTCTTAGTATTTATGATTCGGGATTTACTATGGCATAGTTGGTAGCGCGTAGTGGCGTTTTTCCGTAGCCCGTAGTAATTTGTAGTACGCACACATATGTGATGTTTTGAGCACTTAAAGTATTGTCATTTATTTTTTATTTAAACAACTAACATCTATTCGATTAGTGGGACTTGTAAGTTATAGTAAAATCATGTTCAAATTAATTATGTAATTACTGATTCATTATTTGTATGTAACGTTTCTCATTCTATCCATTTCGTAATAATCAGATGGGGTTGCATATGGATATTATCTAGGACCAAAGAACTCATCAACACGAATCATACGAGACCATACTCGATGGGATTGTGTCGTTTTATTACGGACTTCCTATGGCCACCTTTCAGCACCATCTTGAGACCCTGGATACCATCTAGAGGCAAAGTACTCGTCAAGACAAATCAAACGAGCCCAAGAGCCCAAACTCGATGGGATTGTATCTTTTTATTACGGACTTCCTATGGCCACCTTCCAGCTTCATCATCAGATCAGCTCCATGTCATCATAATATTACATTGTCACGCAATATACGTATGCGCGCAAAATTTCAGCTCAATCGAAAACCGGGAAGTGTGTCAAATTTAACTTGCAAGATTGATTACAGTCAGACAACGGACAAGTGAAACAAAATAAAAGCTTTAAAAAGTATAAAATTAAATGTTTTTTAGGGATAAGAAAGCCTTATGGTGCAATATTTATTTGCGTTTTCTTTTTTTATCTTTTGTTTTTATGAATTGTCAGCTTAAGCACACTTTGTCTGGCAAAGTGACATTTTATCGGCAACCAGTTTTCAATAGTTCAAAATTTTGCATTGAGCACGTGAATCTTTTGGTAGCGCATGTCAGTTACATACATTTCGAACCTTTTGACAATCGTAAGGATGTCGCTGATATGAAGTCACTTTCTCGAGGCCTAATAACTTAGGGCGGAACGGGACTTGGATAGGTTAGGTTAGAAGGGAATGGCGGGGCTCCGTCGACCGGCCCCAATAAAAAGCTTATTAGACATTTAAGCTTAGATATAATCATTTGTATCGGGTGGTTTAAAATGCTTAGTAATTTGTCTTTAGAAAAATTATTGTTGAATGTTTTATAAAATAGATGATTCATTAAAAAAAAATGTAACAGGTTTTACGTGTGCTAGTCATTATTAGCTATGCATTAATAAAAAAGTTTTACTTTTAGATGAATAGCGGTGTGCCACAAATATGAATTGTTGTGTTGAATATTTTGCTGTGCAATCAGTAATTTTGATTGGAATTCTGACTATATTTGGATAAAGAAAGTTTTTTTTTTATTTGCTTTTAAATACTACCCGTTATTATAAAGCATAACGTCAAAAAAAATATTACCCCATAATATCTTAACTACGTTTGAGAAACTACAAAATATGATTTACTACGTAATTACGTAAGGTTTAGTGAAACCACGATTCACTCTCCGAGATACGCCATCAGTATGAGTAATAAGTAGGTACACTATTTCTCCGCAATCCCTCAGCCCGTTGGCTAATAGTAGGTAATATATTACTGCCCTATCTAGAATATTTAATCGAAAATCACAATAATCTCGCTAACGGTTTCTAAGATTTATATAGGTCATCGGATTTTATCCGATCGCTTCGAAGAATGGTGGGATATGATGTAGGTCTGACGTGACGAAATGCTTTATTCAAACAAAAACGAAATAAAAAAATGTGTGCGTGTACTAGTTACACACGTTAGATGTGAAACTTCTTTATGACCTTATTTTTCGAAAAATGATCTACTTTTGTTTTCATTTTTACTTTGTAAAAACAAAACACAAAACAACCACAACAAACAACAACAACTACCACAACACCATACAACAACAGCTACCACAACAACATACAACAACAACATACAACAACAACAACCACCACAACAACATACAACAACAACAACTACCACAACAACAACTATCTCTAATACAAAAAACGGTCAAGTCTAGTGGTGGGAGTAAGTCCGCTTAAACGACATGCTATCCCTACTCCGCTGGAGAAAGTACTCTTCGAATCAACCATGGTAGGGACAAGGAAAAGATGGCGCGTAACGAAAAATGTGACGCGTAACCGAGAAATGTGACGGTATTTTTTTTCCAACGCCGATAAAGAAGTTTCACTTCAATAAATTGACCTTCTTGATTTTCCTCAATGGACTAAGTACCAAATACATTTTCTGAAATACTAGTCGAATATGATTAATGATGATGATCAAAACCAATTAATGTTTTAGAAAATACAAGAAGCGACAACCATCTAAAACCATAAGTCGATATTTATTAACTCAAATAGCCAAGATAAAATCCTAAAGCAATCAAATTCTATATTGACGGGAATACATAAAACATCCCATAATGTCTTTTATCGGATACACAATAAACCGAACATCACTGTACGAAATAAAACTCGGTTCATGTCAATAAAACAAATCATGAATTCTTTTCTCGCTTGTTCTGCTTCCAAATCAATACGTTCTTTCGTAAAGTCTTACTCACATTTCGCTGCACATGACAACAGCTTGTCTACTGTAAAGTCAGCTTTATTTGTAAATAATTATGAATACAAATTGTTTGACCTCGTAGACCTCATCCATCGCTTTCAACAGGAGACTTCAAGAACGATATTAACACACTGCAATCATGATGGATTTATGAAGTTATACTAGAGCCCTTGAAGTTCACAAACTTATGAAAGTTTATTGAGACATTTTATAATCTCCACGACGTGTTACGACTAATCGAATGTGTGTGTCAGTCCTTAGGAATCGTGTCACGTAAGAGCAGTCTACTGTTAAACTTATAGAATTTTTCGCTTAAGCATGAAGTAATTTACAAGACAGTTTTGACTAACTGAGTTTTGTCTTCTCTTCAATACATTGAATACCCATTCGCATTAAACGTTTCCAAATGTCTTTTATAATGCGCACAGCAAAGGAGTGGAACTGTCTGCCTGCGTCTTCGATCTCAAACGCATGCAACCCTAATCTCTTGAAAATTAGAGTGAACAGGCTTCGTCTGGGTAAGCTCGCTCCATCGTCGACTATGTCTCTGTCATCTATGACCTAGACTAGAGTCAAAAGCAAACCCATCTCAAATAATAGAAAAAAGATGATTCCTACAGTTCGTTCAGAAATTGTTCTACGAATGATACATTTTTATAAAATCAATTATACTTACATTAAAAAAAAAGTATTTCCTCATATTTTTGGAAAAATCATCCTCATATTTATTTTATAGATTTGTATAAATTGGAAAATTTCGACTGTTTGGAATGTTTGAATTTGGAATGTTTATTTTAACGTAAAATTCTGACTGATTTCGGCCATGGCGGCCGGTCCCAACCGAAACTATCCATCCGCGCGGGACATATTATAGTGCATAAGTGTGTGCGTAAACACAGGTGCACTCCCTCTTCCATAACTCTTATATTCCGATCGGACGGCAATCCGACATGACCGAAAAGAGATCTGGTGCAAGACCAACGGCTGTGTTTTCCGAGACACGGGGTTGTCACTCCACTAACTTTTTGTCCGACCTGGATATCGAACCCAGCACTCCACGATTGGCAGTCGCGCTTGCGACCGCGAGACTCACGGAGCAGTGACATAAGACTATAATAAAGGAATAAAATAAAAATGAGAAGAAATAGAAGGAATATGAACATGAATTTTACTCCTAAGTGACACTTTCGCCAAAAAAAAAACATTTTGATAGAATGATTTAAATATAACTGAACAAATGCTTATGGTCTGTCATCTAACACCCAAACAAATGTTATAACACAGCCAAAAACTTTAGAGGACATAAAAATATCTTTCCACCCGAAGGGCAAACAAAATAGCCCATTTTTCTAACATAACTGCAACTTCTTGTTTAACGTTTACTTTTCTTAAACAAGCTGGATTTATTACAAATTAGGTATTTATGGCATGCGTTTACGAGCAAAACATGTTAATACGAACCTAAATCATGGTCCTTTACGATAAGTTGTGAAAAAAACATGGCGACCAGACCGGGCTTGTTCTTTGAAAGCGGGTATGCCTGGAATCTGCGGACGCCAGCATTATTTATATATAGAAACCAGTATATATATAGAAACCAGTAATAAGTGTGTTATTTTAATTAATGTGTTGGTGGTATTTTTACGTGTGTGTTTTTGTTTATTTGTGATTATTTTATTATGTGTAATGTGTGTGCTATGATCCGTTGTTGGTCGAAATACACGTTCATTATTATTAATATAATTAAATTACTCGGACTGTTCTTTAAATAAATTGTGATTTGTGAATCAATTGACTTGCCGTCCTTGATAATTTTCAAAGGAAATCTTGCGTATACAGCAATCATTGCTAACAATAGAAGCAATAAAAAAACAGATGTGTAAAGATATAAACACCTGTAAATATTCTTAATTCAGTAATGGTGTGTCTAAACAGATCAAACGATAACCTTAATGGTTTTATCAGAAATTAGCTTTTGCCCGCGACTTCGTACGCGCATATCTCATTTTTCCAGAAATAAGCGCGTACAAACAAACAAACCGTTCAGCTTTATTCTATTAAGTAAAGATATTTGTGAAGCATTATATATAATAATATGGACGACGCACTAAATCTCCACCTGTATTGATTCAGGCAACTGTGACTTAAATTGGTGTCGTTAGCAATTGTTCACGTACACCGCGCCGAAGCGATCTCACTCTATCAATACTATAGTATTAAATAAAATAGTATTCTGACAAAATCGACGCTGCAACTGCAAATCAGTATCAAGTGGTATAGCACCTTGTATTGCCATATATTTTTATTTATTTTTTCACCGATGGGAAATCATCAAATGACTCCTTTCGCTCTGGGAGCGGAAGGGAGTGTAAAACCCATCCATGTTCCTCGAAAAGCCCCTTGAGTTCCAAAGCCGCGTTGACTCTTTCGAACAAATTCCGCAACCCTGGCAGGAGTATTGCCATCAGATATTGATGATTAGAAGAGACTACATAACATAATTATTCTTCTTAAATATTTTCTTTAATTTTTTACCTTTTTATAGGTTGATGTCGTTGGTGCTTATTATTATTATTTATTAGCTTCATATATTGCTAATTAACTTTTAAACTAAGCCCCACAAAACCGTAGTAATGATTTGACTGTCGGTGAGTCTCTACATATACACTCATTTGTTAATTTGTACTTATGGAATTATACACTGTAGCACTTTAACACCTATGCAACCTACCTACCTTTTTGTTTTATGGCAATAACGATTTTATTAATCGATTATTGTTCGCGTTTCAGTTACCAAAATGTGGTCCCCAGTGTTCTGGTTCAGTCGAATTACTCTATAACTATGAACTATTTCTTTTTTAGGATAAATTAATTGCAGAACGCAAAAAAACTGAGGATACTTTTGGCTCAACTTCAAATTAAAACAAAAAAAGAACCTCATGTTGGCAATATTGCTAACAGTAAGAAAACAGACCCAGAAATTGAACTTATTCATCTCTTGCTTCAAAATAGTAAAAGCTGATTGCAGTAGCTTTGAAATCATATAAACGCACTAAGGCACGAGGCGAACGGCAGGTCAACCGGTTTGTATGTCATGGAAACTAATTTATTGCGAAGAAAAAGGAGTGCGGTAATAACATTGCGTCACTGATTATTTAGATCACAGTACAGGTTTATGTTTCAAAATAAAATTTGGAATTAGGGGGATTTATTTCTTATTAACCGAAGCTATTCTGGAATATTAGTCATTTCAGAACTCATCCTTTTATTTTCACGATTACTGTGAAACTTTGAATATATAAAAGCAGTTCCAGAAAATAAAAATAAATAGTCTTTGTAAGGTTTCACTGTATCTTGAATCTCAATATCAGCGCTGAAGTTAATTTCCGGGGGTGGTGTGTAACCGATCCGTGGTTTAGCAAACAGCGGATAACAGAACTTTAACTTTAACTAAATTGTATCTCAGATAAGCGTAGGTATTGGGATTGTTAGTTATAAACACAGTTAAATAAAGCTCAGCACTTTCATAGTTTGATTTTAATCATCAAGAAACCTTTAAATCACGATTTGTCATTCCATTAGTTATAAAAACGATTATGATCCAAATATTGAATATTTAATATGTCTAAAATCACTAGTTCATAAATAACAATCACGTTTAACGAAACAATAATTGTCATGTTATTTCTAGTTTTCTAAAATAAGCCAAGAAACAAATGAATGATTAATTTCTTCTTAGCACGAGCGGACTATGAATAAAACAAACGTATTGCAAAAGCAATATCTGTTCTTTTGTTTCAGGCAGTGGTATTCAGAGTGGCTCAAGGGCCGTTCATCGAGGAGTTCCACCAGTGTGTGACGCACGGATTCTACACGCAGCGGTGGCAGGAGCAGGCGTACACCACGCTGTCATTGGTCTTCATGTTTATACTGCCTCTAGTCATATTAGTGTCCACTTACGTCTCAACGGTCAGAACTATCGCTAGTAAGTATAGGTACCTACTAACATAACTTTTATAAAAAAAACTGGCCAAGTGCGAGTCGGACTCGCGTGCAAAGGGTTTCGAACGAATTTATTATACGATACGAATTCTTATAGATTTTCCTGAAATCTTTAGGCAAAGAACTATATCTGCATTTTTTTCAAAATTTTAGTCTGTTTAATGGGTAAGTAACAGATGATATAACAACAAAATCTCTAATATTTACAACATATTACAATATTTTATATAACGATTAGTTAATATAATAAACTTTAGCATAACATATATAAAAATATAAAATCGTTTGACATACAAATCAAAAGATATAAAAAATAACTAGTAATTGATTACCACCTGCGCTATGATAGTTCGACGGAGAATCGCTTCGCGGGGCTCCTATTTTTAGGAGGTTTAAAAAAAAAATAACCACGAAGGCTAAAGCGGGAGCTCGGCTCCGCTTCGCTCCCACCTTAGCCTTCTACCCTAACCTATCTGAGTCGAAGTGTTAACCATAATGAGGTTTTTTATATATATGTCGTCGATAGATGTCGCTACCGTACAACGTACATCGCCATCTATCAATTCAATTCAAAACTAAAACATCATGTGATCGGAAACGCAAGCGCGCCCTACCGCTTGGACACGATCGTCGGTAGAGGGGATGCAGCGAAGACCGACAGAGACCGAGCGTTATGTTAGCTCAGTCTAGTTCGGACAGTCTTGGCAGACGCTCAGTACCAACGCACGTGTTTGTTTTGATTTTGCTCTGTTTAAATAATAATCGTTACTTTAAATAAAGTCAGTTAAAATTAAAATCGTATTTCACTCGAGTACCCACACAGTGCCCACGTTCATCTAAAATTATGTCGAATCGTGAAGAAGACCCAATGCTTCGCACCTCGGCCACACTCGATGCGACATCAGCAGCGGGATACACTCGAGCTGAAGGACATGTGGAGAATGGAGCGATGACGTCACGCTGTGACGAGAATTTGCTTCGTACGCTGTTGGCGGCCCAAAACCAGAACATGATGTCCCTCATAGAAGCCGTCAGGGGTCCAGCAGGTACCAAGCATATTTCTTTGCCTGAATTTGACCCGGATAAGCCGGATGTAGACGCACGTGCTTGGTGCACTACAGCGGATCTGTGCTTATCGGAAGTTCCGCTTCAGGGAAGTGCACTTATCATCACCTTAAGCAAGGCCCTGAAAGGAAGTGCTTCACGTTGGCTGGCGCAAGTGTCGTTTGCGGGGATGACATGGTGTGACTTTAAAAGCCTGTTTTTATCCCGTTACGACTGCGTGGATACACCAGCCGCTACGCTTGTCAAACTAATGAGTAGCAAGCCTAAGGAAGATGAATGCTATGCTGCTTACGCCGCCCGGTTGCTTTCTACACTCACGTCACGCTGGCAAAATATGAGTGCCGAGCAAATAGCCATTTCCACAGTGCTGGCTCACATGGCACAATTTGATGGGCGTATTCAAAGACTGGCTTTTACTACCGATGTCAGCAACAGGAGCAAGCTTCAGTGTGAACTTCAAGCGTTCTCATTTTTGAAAAGGAAAGCTTCGAACGGTAACACAACCGAGTCTGCACCAGATGTCAAGCGATCGAAGTTTCAGCCGTCAACTTTGAAGTGTCACAACTGCGGTAAACCAGGTCACAGAGCGGCTGACTGTCGATCAAGGGGTGAAGTGAAGAGTAAGGCAGCCAATTCAGCGACCTCTGCATCAACTTCTACGGGATCGAAGCTGCGTCCAGATGTCATCTGTTTTCGATGCGGCAACGCCGGACATTTTGCTTCTAAATGTCCACGAAGCAATGGCGGGGGCAACGGCACACGTGGTTCGAGCAGTTCAGTGGCAGCACCTGCACCAGCAGCGAGCAGCGAGCGACGCGTTGAAGTTTGCTACGTCAGCAATCCTAGTGGTGTGTTGATGAACTCTGGTGAGTCATTTCCATTTTATTATGATTCTGGCGCCGAATGCTCTCTAGTCAAAGATAATGTTGCGTCAAAGTTTAGTGGCAAACGTGTTAACAATATAGTAAATTTAACGGGAATCGGTCACGGTAGTGTACAAAGTACCCTACAAATTTTATCTGAGGTTATGATAAACAATCTACGATTAGAGATTTTATTTCATGTTGTACCGGATAGTTGTCTTAAAAATGATATTTTAATTGGTCGCGAGATTTTAGATCAGGGCTTTAACGTTAGTATGACGTCTGATAGTGTTGTTTTGTGTCGTGAAAAGATTGTTAAATTATGTGAAGTTTCAAATAAGCTCGAAAGTGATTCTACTTTTCAAATTGGTTTCGATAATGTTAATACAGACGTTCCGACGGAGTTTCGTTCCCAGCTAATTGCTCTTCTGTCAGAATATGCATCGTCACTTTCTAGTGGTGTTTCTAGATCCCGCGTTACAACAGGACAGTTGCAAATTCGACTAATAGACCCTAGTCGTGCAGTCAATCGTCGCCCTTTTATAGGCTAAGCGCTTGTGAACGCAAAGTTGTTACTGCTAAAGTTCGGGAATTAGAGGAAGCAGGTATAATAAGGCCAAGTTGTTCGCCTTTTTCCAGTCCAGTGTTGCTCGTTAAGAAGAAGGATGGTTCAGATCGTATGTGCGTCGACTATAGGGAACTGAATGACAACACGGTATCGGATAGGTTTCCACTTCCATTGATAGAGGATCTTGTCTCTAGGTTAGGCGGTGCTACATGGTTCACGTCACTTGACATGTTATCAGGTTATCACCAAATTCCAGTCCATCCTGAATCAATAGAGCGAACTGCATTCGTCACACCTGATGGTCAGTGGGAATATTTGACCATGCCGTTCGGTTTGAAGAATGCAAGCTCAGTATATCAGCGGGCTGTTATGAAAGCGTTAGGTGACCTTGCATATGCTGTTACATACGTTGATGACATTTTGGTGATAGGGTCATCTGTAGAGGAGAGTTTAGTTCGTCTTCATACTGTACTCGATAAATTGACAAAAGCTGGCTTTTCCTTGAATTTCGCTAAGTGTTCATTCCTTAAACGCCGAGTTGAATATTTGGGGTTTGTTGTAGAAAATGGCCAAATTAGACCCAACCCAAATAAAATTGTAGCTTTGTCCAAACTTCCGCCACCTAAAACCATCACTCAGCTGAGACAGTTCATAGGTCTGGCAACTTATTTCAGACAATTTGTGCCACAATTTTCAAAAGTAATGGCTCCTCTGTTTCGTTTAACGAGTGGTAAGAATAGGTCCATTGGTTGGGAACCCAGTCATGAGGCCATTCGTCAAAAAATAATTTCCCAGTTAACCAGTGAGCCAGTTCTAACAATTTTTGACCCTGCTCATGCTATCGAGTTACATACCGATGCTAGTGCTGAAGGATATGGTGCAATTTTCATTCAAAAGATTAATGGGAAACAGCACGTGGTTGCTTATTATAGTCGTCGTACGTCCCCAGCCGAATCGAAGTATCATTCGTTCGAGTTGGAGACTTTAGCTGTCTTTAACGCGATAAAGCATTTCAGGCATTATTTGTTAGGTCGTAAGTTTACGGTGGTGACAGACTGCAGTGCTGTCAAAGCTTCCAAAAATAAAACTGACTTGTCTCCGAGAGTTCATCGTTGGTGGGCTTACATGCAGTCATTCGAGTTTGACATTGTTTATCGCGAAGGCAGTCGGATGAGTCACGTAGATTTCCTTTCAAGAAATCCTCTTCCTACTTCTAATGTAGCTATCTCTCGTGTGGAACAGAAGCGTGTTGATTTAGCTGAGCTTTCTAGTAACTGGTTGCAAGCTGAACAGGAAAAAGACCAAGAGATCAGCAAGATTGTGTCTGATCTTCGTAACGAAGTTTTTCCCGAGGAAACTCGCAAAACCTACGAAATACGCAAAAATATTCTGGTTCGTAAGATTCAGCGTAACGGTCGTACCAGATGCCTGCCTATTGTACCAAGAGCGCTCAGGTGGTCCGTGATCAATAACGTCCATGAGTCGATTATGCATTTGGGATGGGAGAAAACTCTCGAAAAGATCTATGAGCATTATTGGTTTGAAGGCATGTCCAAATACGTGAGGAAATTTGTGGATAATTGTGTCACTTGTAAGGTAGCCAAGCCTCACTCGGGTAAAGTTCAGGCAGAACTTCACCCAATTCCCAAATTTAATATCCCATGGCATACCATCCATGTGGATGCTTCGGGTAAACTGTCGGGAAAGAACGATATCAAGGAATACGTGTTCGTCATCATAGATGCATTCACCAAATTTGTTTTACTTCGTCACTCACTCAATATTGACACGAACAGTAGTATTTGTGCTATTAAGTTTTGTGTAGCTTTGTTTGGTGCTCCGAAACGCATAATAGCAGACCAGGGTCGTTGTTTCGCTAGCAAAGACTTCTCTAGTTTCTGCGCTACTAACAACATCGAGTTGCACTTAATAGCTACTGGAGGCAGTCGTGCAAACGGTCAAGTCGAGAGAGTAATGAGTACCCTCAAGAGCATGTTGACAGCTGTAGAGACTAGTCGTGATCACTCTTGGCAGGATGCATTAGGAGAAGTTCAGCTGGCCATGAACTCTACTATTAATAGGGTGACTAAATCTAGCCCTCTCGAGTTGATGATAGGAAGGGTAGCACGTCCGCTTAGTTTAGTGACCGCTGATGACGATGAGGTTGACATTAATTTAGATGAGACTAGAGAGCACGCGACACAGAACATTGAGAAAATATCAAAGTATGATAAGAATCGTTTTGACCAAAATAAGGCCAAAGTGTCTAAGTTAGCCATTAATGATTATGTTTTGATCGAAAATGAGGAAAGGAATCAGACTAAATTAGATCCCAAATTCAAAGGCCCATTTAAGATTATTGACGTTTTAGACGGGGATAGATACCTACTTAAGGCGCTTGACTCTAAGCGAACGTACAAGTACCCCCATGACCGTGTAAGGAAGATCCCTGATCACCAAGTGCCTCGAGAGTTAGATGTCATAGTTGATGACAGTGGTAGTGAAACCACAGCCGATTAGGAATGGCGTGTGTACTCATACTCGAAACTCTTGACCGCACCTCATGAGTAACATGTGGCGATGGGTCTATGAGAGGTCGTTGGTGCGATTTCTGTCTGTGTTGGTGCACAGAGCGCTTTATGTGTTGTAGCCCATTTTGCGCAAGATGTTTTGAGAATCGTTGGTGCGATTCTGGTCTGTGTTGGTGCACAGAGTGTCTCATGTGTTGTAGCACATGTGGCAGTGAGAATGAAAAGAATCGTTGGTGCGATTCTGATCTGTGTTGGTGCACAGATAGTGACGAAAGTTTGATGAGTTGAGTATGCATTGCCTTTGAAATTCAGTTTCAGATTTGTGGAAATAGTTTTCCGTTGATTACCTTGTTGATCGGACCTCTTTCAATTACTTGTTGTGCAGGAAGCACTGTGTAGAAACCTTAATGACAGGGCATTGTAAATCATGATAGTTGGTTGTGTGTACGTAGATTTAGTAGAAATAAACTGCAGTGAAAATGAGTCATTTAGTTTCTATTGGCAGGATAGCCGAGCTATGTTTACTCTCTGAGTGTATTTTGTCCACAGGTACTACACCCGAGGACGGGTGCTAGTCAGGGATGGCCGTGTCGTCGATAGATGTCGCTACCGTACAACGTACATCGCCATCTATCAATTCAATTCAAAACTAAAACATCATGTGATCGGAAACGCAAGCGCGCCCTACCGCTTGGACACGATCGTCGGTAGAGGGGATGCAGCGAAGACCGACAGAGACCGAGCGTTATGTTAGCTCAGTCTAGTTCGGACAGTCTTGGCAGACGCTCAGTACCAACGCACGTGTTTGTTTTGATTTTGCTCTGTTTAAATAATAATCGTTACTTTAAATAAAGTCAGTTAAAATTAAAATCGTATTTCACTCGAGTACCCACACAGTGCCCACGTTCATCTAAAATTATGTCGAATCGTGAAGAAGACCCAATGCTTCGCACCTCGGCCACCCTCGATGCGACATATATATATTTATACGTTAGACCAAATTATTTTCGATTCCATAAACATTATATCAAACAACATTATACTAAATAAGTTTTAGAAGAAATAAATGTTACATGTAAAGAAATTATATCAATAGTTGGGATATCTTACGTTGATTATAATTATCTTATGAACGATAATAAAATGAAATTAGACCAAATGAGTTTATACGTTATGAAACGCACCCCTGTTTACTAGTATTTTCGGCTATAAAGCGTCGAATTATTTGAATTTTCTTTTCTTTCCCTTTTATTTGACATACCACATGGTACAGTACGAAAAACTTTTTTTTTTAATTTTCAAGTTTGTGTCCCAAAAGTAACCCGATACTCAAAATTTATGTAACGCGTCCGTGTTTGGGTCACAGAAGTTCATATGTGTGCAAAATTTCAACAGAATCTGTCCTGAAGATTCAGAGAAAATTTACTGTGACAGACGGACAGACAGACAGACAACAAACACCCAAGTGATCTTATAATAAGGGTTCCGTTTCTTACGAATAATTCGGAACCCTAAAAAATATGTATAAAAGGTAAAATCCATCTACTTCGAAATCAAACCCTGGGATCAATTTTCACCCATTTCTCATAAAAATCGGGAGTTCCCACACAATACTTTTGCTGTCACTAAGTTTGTTTGATTTATCTGATGGTGGCGATATGAAATCTTTAAAGTAACTTTGTTGTATAATTTACATTAAAAGTAGTCCTGCTAACTAAACATAAAAGTGAGTTTCGCGCTACGAGTAGGTTTAGTGCAACAAATAATTTGCCAATCATACTTTTCTATTTTCGTTTCTAACTGGCTGCACGTTTACCTTCTCTATTTAAATACAGTAACATATAATACCGATACCTGTTTTTCTATTTAAAACGAAGAAGATAAATTTACAAAATTGTGATTACAAGTGAATAGACGCAGTGTGGGCGGTCTTATCGCTCCAAGCGAATACCAGATAACCTTTATAAAGGCGATTATTATTTGGAAGCAAAATAGAGGAGGTTGATGTGATATAATAAAATAAGTGGGTATTTAGGTTCACAAAATCAAGACATTGCAACAACACCTATGTATGTTTTATAATAATATATTCATGCAAATACTACATATTTGTATGTATTATTAAAAATGTTACGACTGATCATCATTCTACTGTATACTCAGGCTATTTACATAAACATGATTCTATAGTAAATTTTTCAAACAATCTAATCCAAACAAAAAAAAAACAAATTTTGTTCAGTTCATACTACTGTGTACGACGTCAGCTGCCTGATGGTTTCTAAGAAATAATATTCTCTGAGAACGGATTAGATTCTCCCGTCATGATAAAAATAACTGTCAACTAACTTTACGTCGGCGTCGTCGTGTAAATACCAATCAAATCCAAGGAAACAATTCATTATGAAAGCTAATATTTGTGACGTCTGTTTATTTCATCAAGCAAGTCGTTTAATTGATTTTCATTACAAATACCAATCTGTGATTTATCTTTGACAGTAATAAGGGTTAAAATCTGTTAAATTCAGACGTACTTTAGACACAAAAATAATTGTTCTTTTAAATAATATTTGATACAGCCAGTAAAGATACCAAAACTTAATGAATTAGAACCTTTTTATCATAACATTCTTTATTCAATTCGAATTCAGTGTGGATAGATGATCAATTTTTTTAAGCTACATTGCTGTAGGAATCTAATTTAGAGTACCTGTATAAAAACTTATAATTAAATTTTGATATGGATCAGGGAAATTAGGTGGGCGTAAACTTGGTTTTCTTGTAACAAAACTTTGTGTAAATTCTTTAAACTAATTAAAGATATGAAACTACAACTCTGGATGATACAGTCATTTTCTTGTTTTATGTTACGGGCAAAAAACCTTTAATACGAAAATCCCGCATTTTCCTAAAAAGGCAGGCAATATGCCAATATTGCCTGTCTTTCTAGCTGCTCACGTGACCTACATGTCATATTCCTTGGCCAACAAAATATATTCGGGTAATATACCCTTTGCCAAAAGTTCATGAGCTACATTTATAGTAGGTCCTTAACTCCTTATCAAAACTTATGACAAGCATTTCGGCACGCGTCTCCAGTTTCTTATCAACCTCGCCGTTGACAAGTGAACTTTTTACGAGTCAAGATTTTTAATAAAATTTTTACTAATTTTTATTTGAGGTTCTATTTTATTAAAAGGTCCAATATAATATTGACAGAGTTAAAAATTAAAAACCAAACATAATTCAATTTTAAGATTGTAAAACAATAACAAAGTGCTGTAAATTAATTTCAAAACGAACTTCCTGTGGTAAAAGTATTTCGAGTGCCTAATATCGTTACAAACTTTGAGTAGCCATTAATACGAATATATCCCCATTCGCATTACCAACATAACGTTGTTTGATTTAGGTTCCAAAATGATGCTAGTACAAAAAAATATCAACTTAACAAAAAAAGAGATACGATTTATTTCACATGATTATTTTTGATATTCAATTTGATATATCTTATTGATTTTCTATTTATATCGACGTGGATCGAATTTTTTATTTGGTACTAATATTTTATACAAATGTCATAAAAATAACTGAGCTATTTTAATAAAACGCGAAATGGGAGACTGATATGTAGCTTTTTGTTACAAAAATATATCGAACAATCATTCGTAAAATATGAGTACATATGGCACACAATTTCAAATTAATTTAGGTGTCTGCAAAAGTATCAATATATATTTTGGATATTGATATGACCTTCTAACCTTTTTTGGGTTAATTTTAGGGGCAAGAAGGTATTGAAATTTTCACATATGCTTCTAAATATTTTTACTGAAGTAAAAAAATATAGAAGCAGCAGACTAAAATACCAGGAAAACAACGGTAATACTTTCACTTAAGTTCGAACACTAATAAGCTCGAACACTTTCTCACGTCGCATCGCCATGATTTTCAAATCATAATAGCAATAATACCTTTTCAATCGCAACATCTTGCGATAGGAATTACTTTTTGAATTCGGAAATTATTATATATTTTTTTTTAAACGAAGTTTTTTTTGCGTCCCTTCCCCGAAATTCTAAAGTTATTGTGCCTACCTTTGATTAAAAAGTTTCGTTGTTAACATTTATAATTTCTTTTTCAGAGAGCGAAAAAGTGTTTAAGCCTGAAGTGCGGAGGCAGGAGAAGTACTTTACTCCTGATATGAATCGAAGAAGACTTATAGATAGAGCGAAAATGAAGTCCTTGAGGATGTCTGTGGTCATAGTGGCCGCTTTCATCATCTGGTGGACACCGTATTATGTTATGATGATAATATTCACATTCCTCAATCCTGACAAAGACGTAAGTACCTTGATACAAACATGGATCACTTTCATTTTACTGAAAGAGTAAATAAGTAGGATAAATTATAGAGTTGTATTTATGTCGTATCGTGGGTATATATTATGATGATACATGCCTAATGTAAATGCCATCCTATAAACTCAGCAACATAAACCTTTGCAAGAATCAAGAAAGATAACGTTTAAGTGAATTCTTTTCAACGTTTTAATATAAAACTTAATTTACCGGAATCGTTTCTTGATACTTTGACCTTTTAAAGATCATTTTTCCTTATTAAAAATCGTAAGAGGAAAATGCAGGCACTTTTTCAATGTTTTTTTTATCATGGCTTTACAAGATTTGGTGCGAGGACTGCGACCAATTGCTAATAAACATGCGCAGAACAAGTTTTAAACGATAATGAGATTGCTTATTTAATTATTCTACTAGCGACCCGCCCCGGCTTCGCACGGGTCCAAATTTTTATTTAGCCCAAACTAACACAGTAAACATCTAATTCCCAGAATCAATACTATTGTGGTTCAGGCCAAAATAAAAGTGCAATACACAGCCGTCAACGACGTCTGCTCTCAGGTGTCTACCAGTTCAGGAGTCATAATATTAGTAACATTATTATTATTTTGGTAAATAACTACCCCACCTTTTAGAACAGCATCTCGTTTGAATTGAACAATACAATTGAAATGTGCCGAAGTCTGCCGAACTGAAACGACGTTAGACGATGCACGGCTTTCAATGCCGCACCGCTGTGCCGGTCGGAGTGTTAGGTTTATTTTCGTTACGGAATTTCTTGATTCTGGAAGCCCGCGATAAAAGCTATGCAATAGCTTAAAAATACTTTAACATGGGTAAAATTTAAATGACCGGAAGTAGGGAAACAATTTTGTAACTGTCATTTGATTTATTTATTAAATATATTTGCTTGTCGTCAAAGAAATCCGATTACTCGTTTGATAAGAACGAACGCAAACAAACTCTTTTTTATAATAATATTATGAAGTGTACCGCATGAAAATGTCCCAGAAAAGTGTTGAAAGGAAAATAAATAAATGTATTTTTCGTTAATTTGAATACAGCAACAGCCTGTACGTGACACATTATAGAAATAACAATTGGTGGGTATAACAACACCCCTTATACAAGAATAACAATGTTTGTTTTACCTATTTTGGCATCCGAACGAAGTTCGTGAGTTTTATTAATGCCTTTTACTGTCTTTACTAAATATACATTTTGTAGGCCATAATACATTACGCTTTCATTGCTTTGATAACTTTTTTGTGTGTTTACAATAAACTTCTCTTTAAAACTCTTGAGGTACTAAATTTATCATCTGTACAAAATCATAAAGCTAATATGATAAAGCTGAAGAGTTTGTTTGTTTGAACGCGCCAATCCCTGGAACTTCCAGTCGGATTTGGAAAATTATTTTTGTATATGATAAACACATTCGTGAGGAAGGCTACAGGCTATACGAGACCGGGAAATTGCTAAGGGAACGGAAAAAAATGGGATATGCGCGTACGAAGTCGTGGAAAAAGCTAGTTATCAAATAAAGCCTCTTTTTCTTTATGTTGTTCTTCGAAACTTCGCAGCGGATTTAAATGTAGTTTGCACTACGATTGAGTAAATTATTTTCAGAAGGTTTATTAGTTTAGCATTTAAATTTATACCCTAGAAATAAAATAAAAACTCCTAACTAAATTAACCCTAAAATATGGCGTCAAAAAATTCATCTGCATCGCTGTCGACTGGAAGTGTACCCAAAAGACGGCGGCATCGCCATGTTGTATGGCAATGCTTATTTTTTGACCAAGGTAAAAGGCAGCCCTTGGGTCACGCGAAGTGTCAACTAAGCGTTGTTTTAGTATTTTAAACAGCTATTGCCCGCGACTTCGCACGCACATAACCCGTTTTTTCCCATTCCCGTATAGCCTTTCTCATGACATTCATAAGGAGGGCTATAGGCTATCATATACAAAACACCGAATTCGACTGGTAGTTCCAAAGATTAGCGCATTCACATAAACCAAACAAACAAACACTTCAGTTTTTTTTTATAAAGTATCGATAGTATACATTAAATTTTGCCAGCGGTTTCGTCTTAGTGATCCCAAGGGAACAAACATCCGGAATAAAACAAAAAAAAAACAAACTATTTATTTCAACATTTTGTTCATCAAAATGACATTGAAATAAAAACAATATCCTTAAAAAGTATCCTTTGTTTTATTCCAGACTATAATCTGCCTTTTGTGCCAAATTTTATCAAGATCCATTCAGCCGTTCTGACGTGATTGAGTAACAAACATCCATTCATCCATCCATCCAAACTTTCGCATTTATAATATTAAGTACAGAAGTATAGATAGCCAAGAACAAAGTCACATAATTATACTAAAGGTAGGTTCCTGCATTAAATATTTGAAGTTAAAAAAAACATGTCTATTCTGATTTAATGCCAATTTTTTTGAGGTTTTCAAGCTAAAGTAGAGTTTGACAAATACTTAATTGACAATAAGTTTGATCACGTCCCGAAGAAGGTCCGGATATGTATCCATTAAGCTTAAGAGAGACCTTTCCACGCGGTAGCACCATAATATTTTATCGTCAGTTAATAAGAAAAGTCAACCGAGCAGAAATACAAGTTGACTTTTACCTAAGAAGACATTTTAATTTCAGTTGCTAACGTATATTACGAAACTATATAACCCACTTAACAATCAAATTTCTTGGAATTTGTACCCAATAATGCTGCCTTTTCTTGAAGAAAATAATGGTTTCTATGGTATATGGTCCATTTAGATATTAGCCAATAAGGATAAATGGCTATACATCCAATATTCGATTTATTGCGAAAAACATACAAAAGAAATAAGATATATTTTTAGTAAGTATGTTAAAATCAACACGAAATTGGCACAATGTCATTAATTTAATGGTGCATAAAATCATATAATCAAAAGTCCTACAGTTTTAGGGTCCTAATTTCGTCATAATAAAATCATTGCTTAATTTCAGTACCACAATGCTGACATCATTTAAAACTTTTAATCGACTACTGGAAAATCTAAATGAAAAAGTTGTTGAAATTCATTACAACCATTAAATGGAATGCTTATATTTGAAAAGTTAAGCCTGTTTAATGTTTTACTTAATTTGAGTTTGCAAATTAAAATTGTCAGGGTTGTAAGTATTATTTTACAAATCCGATTGTAAACTTTTAGTCATTTCGAATTTCTACTATAGCAAAGCAATTCTATCACCAGGTAGCGTACGTAAAAAAAACAAATAAATATGTAATCAAAATAATCACCAACTAAAATAAACAACGCAAAAGTTTTCCGTCTCATAATAATTAGTCCCTTGAGAGTCCTCACTGATTAATAATTTTATTGGAAACTGTGAAGATCGTTAGGAGCTCAATTAATTGATATTAGTCTCAAAATTTTCCACTGAACAATAAAATATTACATTTTATTTTTGTTTTTTCAAAACCTAACCTAACCCATTTGCATTTTGAAATAAAATCAAGTAAGTTGTACCAGGGATGCAGCTGCTGTGGAAATCGTTTAATGTGTTCTGACCATACAGCAACTGTAATGCTGAGTAATCACCAAATAAATACAGCGTGCGACTGTAAATTTAGTTCCGACTGCGTTGTGCTACGCGCTATTTCAGCGCCATTTACACCAGCAATATGCAGGTTGCACTATCGAGTAATGAATGGATCCTCTTAAATGATAGTAATTAAAATAATGTCGGTCGGTTAGACATAGTTTCAAAACAATAATTCATCTTGTCATGATAATAGGTATATTACGAGAAGTTTTTGCGAGTTACCCTTTTTTTTTTTTTAAGGATGGGAAATCATCAAATGACTTCTTCCGCTCTGGGTGGAGCGGAAGGGCGTGTCAGACTCTTACTGACTAAAACCCATCCGTGTTACTTCTAAAGCCCTTTGCGTTCCAGGGCCGCGGTGACTCTTTCGAACAAATTCCGCAACCCTGGCAGGCTCTGGCCCTAGCGGTCCCCGTCTTCTATGCTGACATCTCTTTGAGACGCGCGTGAAACACACCGCGCCATCGACCCGGGCCTGGTGGTGATCGGACAGTGAGCCACTTGCGAGTTACCCTACTGACTGAAATGTATGACGTTTCAAGTAAAAAATCCTATCGTGGTCTTTTTCATAGGTAACTCATGCACAAAATGGTTTAACCGACAAACATTTTTCTATGGGAGCTGGCATAGCCACAAATGCGGCCGGGTAGCTATCCCACAAAAGTTCTATTCCCTTTCAGTTTAGATCTAAAGCCCTGGTGTTGATGAGTTCAATATCTACGTGCGTGAGAGGTCATAAATATATTGTTATAATCATCTTAATATTAAAATTTGAATAAACAAATTGAAATGTTAATTATTTAGTAATTGAGGTGCAATTTATTACTAACAAGCAAGTTTCCGTTCTATTGACATTAGTCTGATTGTCAACGGACGCTGGAAATCGGTACCATCAGTGGAAGTTTAATCTGGATTATTACATTTACCTTCTCTGTGAGAACTAGAGGTAAATAAATAAATTGATGATTTTACAATTTGAAAAATGTATATAATACAAAGCATCACTAGTGTCATCCAAATATTATTGTCTTTTGTAGTATATTTCCTTCACGAAATCTGAAAATATGTCATGTGAAACCTATTCAAAGACATTTTTAGTCTTATAATTAGGTACCTATATTTTGTCTTCATGATAAACACAAGTCACACCATAGTTTCATTAACATAATATTGCCATGACTTGTTTCTCACAATACAAACATTTGTTGCAACAATATTGTACAACTTTTTTGTATAAAAAACGTGAAAGCTTATTTTACAAAACATTGGATTACGTTGTAGTAGCATATTGTCAAAGTAAACATCTAAACACAAGAACCCACTTACTTAATATTATGTTCTACATTTTCTCTAGTACCTATCTATAATGTTTGCGACAAGATAACCAGTTTGTCCTATGCAAATATTTTGCGATACTCGCTTCAATACAGTACCTACCTATTTTCGTACAAATCTGAACTAATCCTCGTACAACGACTACATATTGAATCTCGTTGAGGATTTATAAGCTAAGCTTGAGTTGACACAGATATGAATGTTATAAAAATAATCACGAGTACGAGTATAAAGCCTCTCTTTAAATAATGTATGTTGTGGAAGTCCAGTCATGGCTCCTTAATGAACCATAGATTGTTCAGAGTGGACAAGGAGATTAGTTGGCGGCAGTTCATCGCAAGTTAATGCAGAGAGGGACGTGTTTACTCAGGGTAAAACAATAGACGATCGCTCGCTAGCAATGCCGCTCCGAGACGTTGTGGTATGCGCCCGTCACAGTCGCTTTATTGTGGACGTATGAAGCGGTATCTAATATTTGATGCTTCGTGCCCGCCCGCGTCGATCTCCTTATCCAAGTCGAAGCCTAGCTGGGAATACAAGGTCCTCATTATGTCACAATAACCACGCTTATAGGGACTGCTGTTATTTTTGAGAACACAACAAGAACATTTTTCATTAAGTCAAAGTATGTTACAAAATTTTGTCACCCTGTTAGTCTTCACATACTTAGTGATAGCCGTGTCCATTTTCAGTGTTGTCGTGTGTTTCAGTGTGTTCTGAATAATTCTGATTGGATAAAGCACACCGGTATTTTATTTAAGGAATATAGGGTTATTAGGGTCCAAAGCAGATTCAATTGCAGAAGAAAGGTCCGCTTGTGCGAGCCATTCCGTCAACTGAATCCGTCTTCTATTTAAACTCTACTGATAATTTTAAGCATAAAAATTTGGGCCCGATGTCTGCGTTTGGAAAATAGTTATTGAGATTTCTAATTTTGAAATTCTTCCAAGCAGTATGAAGAAAAGCTTATCGAAGAAATGTGGGTACTAGCTACTTATTCTGGGAAAGCAGAAGTAGTGCTTGCTTACTTTTTAATATTACCCTTCATGTTGATTAAGTCGATGATACACTGTAATTTGTTGTAAACATTATTCGATATTAATTCCTTTTTCTATTTCCACAGCAAAGTGAAGAGCTCCTGAGCGGGATCTTCTTCTTCGGCATGTCAAACAGTCTAGTCAACCCCGTCATATACGGAGCCTTCCATTTGTGGCCTAAGAAGAAGCGATCTCATCGACACAGTGACAGGTTTGACAAACTTTTCAAATTACTCTTAACTCCAGCCAAACTTCATGCGGAATGGAGGAGGTAAACCAACATTTTGGATTACAAGGATTTCGTATCTTGTAAGGAATACAAAACTAAACCTCTGAGTATGGTTTGAAACTCCGATTATGCAAGTTCGGATGTCTTTTGACAAATTATACTACACAGGTGTTACCATTATGTTGATCCATTTAAAACTATGGAACTCATCATTAGGTTCATGTAAGCTTACAAACTGAAACCAGAAAAACTCTCAAATATAACGCTTTTATGGTAATGAAAGCGGAAACCAAACCTATAGACAGACGTGTTTTTATTTCACGTCTTTTTCTATTAGACTGGAGTTTAATTGACTTTTTCCAAAAACTGTAAACTTTGGTTGGGGGTCGATCTTCGAGGTTAAGCAATGCTGCCAAGGTCGGTCCGTGGATGGGTGACCATCTATTGCATACCGAGATTGATAGTCGTTGCGGATAGTCAGAATCCAGTTTTTCAGCATCGATATTTTCTATATAGCTATATTAACCTCTGCAAATAATCACACCCATACTGAAACATAAATTACGTTCTAGTTCCATTAGGACATAAATTATTATCTCACCCGAATTATTACACACATCTGCGTTTAAATTAGGAATATCGACAACAGAGATTTTGTTAAAAAACCACTCAGAAGCCTACGCAGCCTTGACATTACCACACTTTGTGTGGTAATGTCAAAACATATTATGTTATAAAATTAATTTTATGGAAACATGACCTTTTTGTATGTTATTCAGATTCCTCTATTTTAACCGAAATCTTATTAATGGTTTTTTAAATCATTTAGTAGAGTGTTTTTAATTAGACAAAGTTTACAAAGGGTACCAAACAAATAAACCAGCCAGATTATTATTCAACTATTCTTTATTTACTTTTCAATATTGCCCTTTTTTTATTAAAAGGCTATGCCGTAATTTAATACTAGAAGTAAGAAATTTAAAAATATAAATATTTTTAATATAACAACGGATGCTGTAATTTAGATTTTTATAATTTTAATTTTTTATAATCATCTATTGTTATAAAAACTTATGATAAACATGCAAGAGATATAATTACATGTCATAAAAGCTTCAGTGGATATAACACATACTTAAAGTAATGATTAAAGTTAATATTCAAATTGTATAAGATTTTATGATCTACATAAAATCTTATACAATTTGAATATTGTGTGTCTATGTTTATGTTCAATTTAGATATAATTTTATCAAATGTCAATTCGGCTTAAATTACGGTCGTGATCAAGGATAGTCGATGAAGCTCCACTGCGCAAGTCTCCTATTTCTGTCTGCAGCGTTTAAAGGATCCTACCATGAATGGGATCACGGAAGCTGAGTTTGCTCGCTTTGATAAATGATAGTTATACAAAATGACATTTGGATCAAGAGAACGTTATACTAAATAAAAATATATTACCTAAATAAACGTTAGAGAAAGTGTTGTTATAATTATAACTTAGTAGCACTTCGCCCGCAACATCGTATGCGCGGATTTAGTAGGTACTCCACGAACCTCAACTCCTCCTCTGCTGTGTTGTGTGAATGTGTGTGAGGGTGTGTGTGTGTGTGTGTGTGCTGTGTGTATTTGTTGTTGCTCCCTTCACCCCGTTCGGGGATGATTTAAAAAAAACGTTGGAGCCGAATACATTTTTGTCAGTTTTAGATTATTTATACCCCATTAAAAAATCATTCACCACCTCAGGGGTTTATAGAAAAAACACTTATTTTTTACTTTGTTATTAAGATTATTAATGCCGAGTTTCAACTTCACCGTACCAAACAAACTTTAACAGCCCCTAAGACCCCAGGTGACGGTAGTTTAAAAAAAATATAACAGTATTTATTATTTACTAATTTAGGTCAGTTTTGTAATCCAGTTTCAAGTTCATAAAATTCTTCCATACTAACTTTTTTTGCAATGTAAATTCTAATGTTAATGTCATTTTTTTTTATTTTAGCATAATTCGATTATTATATACTTAAATGATAAGTCCTCCCCACATACTTACTTTTGCTGTGCCCGACAGGGTCCACGATTGTTACCAAAGAAATGTTTACCACCTAAGTCTACATTGTGGAATGCAATAAAGAATTGAGTAACCTTTATAGTTCACTTGGGTCGGTACCATTTCAGTTTCAAGTGAATTGGCTCAAGGAATAAGATTTTTCATACAAACTTCCACCCCCTATTTCAGTCATTTACGGGAAGAGTTTTCAAACATCCTTGTCTTAGTTTATAAATTTTTAACTGACGTCTACTAACCATAATCTACCTCTGTGCCAAATTTCATCTTCGTAGGTCCAGTCGTTTTTTAAATTTCGTGATTAATCAGTAAGTGAATGAATGTATGAATGAGGACCTTTCGCTTCTTACTGAACGTTATATTAAATGTAAATTATGTAAAATGTTGTTAGATAAGCGATTAGATTAAGTAAACTTAGATGAAGTAAACGTTATGTTATTTGAAAAATATGACTTTTGATAATAGAGCAAATATTCATTTACTAAATGAGCGGTACCCCTAGTCGGTTATAAATGTTATTTACTTTATGGAATCTGAAAATGTGTATTTTGATTAAATTCTTTCCAACCAAATCTTTAAGTGCCTACTTCATAATGGTACGTGGGTGCGTATCACCCAAAATTAATTAAATTGCTGATAATGCAACTGTCGTCATATAAGTTGCATGATATTAATTCAACCATGACTTTGCGTGGAGTGCCTGATTATCTCATTTAGATTTGAGAGCCTACAAATTAAACGATCCAGAGCCTATCAGAATTGCATAATATGCGTAAATAATTAAAATAGCTTCATCCGATCTTTATTAATTAATTTTGGTTATAACGATTATGTTTAATATTATTCTTGAAAATGTGTAAAATATTTTAAAAGATTTTGCAAAATTTTAAAAAGCTGTGTTTTGTTTGAATTTGTCGTCATGATTTACTGTTAATTTAAAATATGTGAAATATAGTGATATTTTTTCATGAATAAAAGTCAAAAGTCATTTATTCAAATTAGACTGAGTGCCAGCATTTTTTGAACGTCAAAGTTTTACATAAAGACAGTCCCCCAAAACGCCCGCCCGTCACCACTTCCTAGTATTTTAGCTGGGAAGAAGAAGTGGCGCAACAAACTCCCCAGCAACACATCTGTCTGTTGAGTTATAAGAACTATCACTTATACAAAGGTATGTAAGTAGTCAGTATTCTTACAAAGAAAACAATACAACAAAGGTAACACGTAAAAACATAAAACTTAGTAATTCGCTACTTGTAAGCTAGCATAAACAGACAAACTTAAGCATAAAAACAATATCAAATCAAACTAAATAAGCCTCCAGACATGAAGGGTGTGCCCGCTTACACGTGCAGAGGGTAGAATTTAATAAAAAAGATCTGTGACTCGACGCCACAAGTGATAAACCAGGGCCATCAAAATTAAACATTAAGCATATAGTCGTTATAACAATAGTAAAAACCATGGCTAACAAGACGACCTTTCACCACAAGCAGCACCCGTTCACGAGCATAACGGAAAGATCAGCCATTACCCCCCTCGCCATATTTGAGGGAAAGAGGTAACCCGACCCCCGCGACGCTACCGCAAGCAGTAAAATCTAAGGGAGCATGACGAACTTGCTGAATAAAAATGTATTTCACATTAAAATAAGTCAACTTGTTGCATTACGTCCGCCTATAAAGTTTATTCGTGCAATGTAACAAAGATGACCTTAAAACTATTACGTACTTATTAAATGTATGTGTAACTATTTTGCCATCAGTTATTTTGTGGACGGTGGGCCCTAAACTAGATAGACCTGTACTTTGGGATCTGTGATTATATCAAATAAAAATTACAATTGGTTACGGATATGTTTTGAGTCGGTGTATAAGCAGGTTGTTAAAAACAATGATACATGACATTTTTGGAATAAAATAAATAATAAAAACGAATTATAAAAACGGGCTTATCACTACAATGTATCACTTATGTACCACTACTGTAATCTTAAAAATTCAATTAATAAATAAATTGTACCTGAATAGGATATTTGATAACGTAAACGACTTTTGTATCTGAACAAAGCTTCACTTGGCTCATCGCCGCAAGGTTGCCTGCTTGTCGGTCTTCTATGGATTGTACTTCGGGAAGAGTGTCCAGGAACTCCACGACTTTATCCCACCGGCCCCCTTCTATCATCGGACATCTAGACGCACTGCAAGTTGCCATCCCTACCTTGTTGCTATTCCACCAATTCGCACTAAACGTTTCCAAACGTCTTTTATAATGCGCACAGCAAAGAAGTGGAGCTCTCTGCCTGCGTCTGTGTATCCGAACGCATACAACCCTAATCTCTTCAAAATTAGAGTGAACAGGCTTCTTCTGGTTCAGTTCGCTCTATCGTCGACTTTGTCTCTGTCATCTATGACCTAGACTAAAGTCAAGAGCAAACCAACCTCAAATAAAAAAAAAACAAAACATATTAGAACTGGACAAGGTTTACTTATAACTACCACCCAACTCACTTAGTTAAACCTTATTCTTCACACAACTCATCGCCATAAGGCTTTACTAAGCTTGACAAACGGATTGCTTTTACTAACAATTTTGTCAACGTTGACCTATATTTTGTAGTCAGCAGAAAATATTAAGCTGAAGGGAAAATATGGCGACCCTCAGCTTTTACATCGCTCACGTTTCATGTCTTTGGAGGAAAATAAATAGACATTCTGGATTTACAAAAGAATTATAGATTTAGATATTGTGCCAAAAAGGTTATTTTTTTTATATTCCCCAGGCATTTTTAACATGAATGTAATCTCTAGCAGTTTTTTCAGTAGTTTATTCAGTAGCATAAGCAACAAACATCTACCTACTATTAATGAGGCGGCCCACACACTTGCGTACTCCGGAAAGCCTATTTTTTTAAATCTCAATGCTATTTTAGCGACACATTAGCGGATGTTTCATTCAAATCTTTTGAGACTTCGAATTTAATAATCAGTTGGCTCAGATTTATTTTATACCTAGGCCCTAAATGTAAAATAAATTTGAGCCAACTGATGATAAAATTCGAAATCTAACTAGATTCTAGGGCAAAAAATGTCCAGGTTACGTAATGCCTATTTTTTAAATCTCAACGCTATTTTAGCGATACATTAGCGGATGTTTCATTCAAATCTTTTGAGACTTCGAATTTAATAATCAAATGGCTCAGATATATTTGATATCAAGGGAAAAAAAGTCCAGGCTATGTAATACCTAATTAAAGTCTTACTTGGTACCTTATAAAATGACAAGATCTTAAGACAGGCGCAATGCGATAATATTTTAAAGAGTAAATAAAATTTTCTTAAAATAAAATAAAACCCCAAGAGCAAAGTCAAAATCATAAGGTTATCGGATTGTTGTCGAGTTGTCCAGTCGCACTTATCTGCAGAAGTCTTTACAAATGATGCTAAAAATAAACACATTGTTGCTACTCAATTAAAAGCACTTTGTTAACTTGCCGATTAATCACTGCGTAGAAGCAATAAAGTGTTGTGATGATTTTAATTAATATTACAACGTTTCTGTGGCTTTGTTAACGAGGTGTATAATTGGTACACCGTTTTACGTTACATAGGGGGTGAAATAGTTTGTTCCAGAAATAATACGATAGTCGATAGTATAATAAGATGACGTCGGTGATATTCATAATTTATCTGATCAGTATCAGAGTCAGATAGTTCATGAAATAATCGAAAGGGGATGGAACCTGTGGCATTGCCACCAGCCGCCATTTTGTTTTTTTTTCAAAATCACGGCGCACGATACGGTAGAGGACGTTTTTTTACGATCGGTAATCATCAATTGACTCCCATGATCCATGATCGAATGGCTCTGGGTGGAGCGGAAGGGAGTGTCAGACTATTACTGACTAAAACCCACCCGTGTTCTTCCTAATGCCCTTTGCGTTCCAGGGCCGCGGTTAGTCTTTCGAATAAATTCCGCATCACATACATATAAATATACAGTACGGACAAAGAACTGTAAGGTTGTCGAGGTATTTATTCTCAGTCAGAACTATCATTTAAATCACTTAGATATATATACTTATTATAAGTGTTTTTATGCGTAAGATACTATTCAAATAATAGTTCACAGCTTGATATAAACATTTATTGCAAAAAGGTAAAAATAAGAATACATGAAAACCTCTTTATAAGAACTTTATTACTAGTCTAAATAAGCGAGTTTAATCATTTGAAATGAAGGGAATAATCTATTTCGTACAATATTCCAAGAATTTGACTCCGTAGGTATTTGATAGCTACGCTAGAGCCAACTGAAGCAAGTGCTATGAATTTGTTTGAAATTCAAATTCAAAGTATTTCTTTAAATTTAATCATTCACAGGTACTTTTGAACTGTTACTGAACGTTGCACTTGCTTGCTAGCTAGCTTCGTCTTTTTAACTGACTAACAAGAGAACCTGTTAATTTAGAAACCTCCATAGACAGGGACACCTTTGTTATTCATCATTATCATCTCAGCCGAAAGATGTCCACTGCAGGACATAGGCCTCCCCAAAATGGGAGGGTATTTGCCACAGCCGCCACGCTTGGCAGACGAGTGGCGATTGCAGTGTAGCTGTTGCAATGTACAGATAATGCTGCTGCCCATTCCCTGGTGAGTCCCTTAGTCGCCTCTTACGATACCCACGGGAAGTGATGGGATGGTGCAATTTTTTCACGTCCGACACTATACAGAACATACTTTTTGTTATTATTTGTTATAAAACAGTTACATTGAAATTACATGAGATCGAAAAAGGTAGACTATATTTACCTAATGTTCGTGGAAGTTTGTAACATAGAGTTGATAATACCTCCTGTAAAATACCGGAATCATAAATAAATGAACTGGACTTTGAGTATAGTTACAAATGATTGATTTGAAGAATCAAAAGAAGAAAGAGTTGTGTGAAAACAAAGCTATTTAATTTAATAGTTTTAGTAGGTACGGAACTCTAAAAACATAATAAGATTCTTCTATACTTAATATTATAATATTTTGTTCAAGTGTTTTCAAAGCGCAACAAGTAATTTGCAATTTCTTAAATCCCGGGATACAATGGTCATGTTTATGATTCCGGGATTTTAGGGGAGGTATTATCAACTCTATGTTACTTACTTTCACGAACATTAGGTAAATATAGTCTACCTATTCCGATCTCTTCAAATTATACATAATTTGCTTTGTGGTAACGAAGTATAAATTCATGCACAGTAACAGCTTTGTTTAACAAGAAGTTAAGGGATGACTCACAACAGCTTACGGCGCCCATTCACGACTACGGCGTAGAAATTAGAACAATTCAGCTCAACCGCCTTGAAGTAAACTACTTAAGTTAGTTGAAATCTGTGTCAAGTAAATCCTATTTTTTTCACACCCTAAATACTCATCATATAAAAGCAATAAAAAAATGTCACAGTAACTTTTTGGAAGCCTTATAATCACGTGCCAAGGTCCCTGTGCTAAGGTCCCTAAATAATGATAAGAAAAATTGTTTACCGCTTTGGCCTTTGACAATTTCGGTATGAGAAATTCCTTTTGAGTTTAATGTCATGATGTATTTTCATCACGTACTACTTCATTTCAGAGAGTTGGCTTCCTTATGATAAGCTGTGTTTGTGTCTCAAAAGCTTAATATTTTTTTGTTTTTCAATGTATACTGCTTATGTGCATAAATTATTTTAATATAAAGGTTTATTTTAAAAAGGTTTATGTTTGTTTATGAATCACACCTCAACGGCTAAATTCACTCGGATGGAATTTGACGTCCGGGTACCATGACGTGGATTAAGACTTTAATCCCTAGTACATACCCGATATCCACGCGGGACACCGGTGATATTACATGTTAGCTCAATAAAGTATTACTATATAGGTACCTACCGAACGGGAAAGCATAAACATAAATAAATACTGATTTATCAGAAAACATTATTACTGGCGAATTGACATGTTTTCCATTAAAAAGCTGTCAAACCACCATTTTCATTCCTCATATAAAATTCATTTGTTCATTGAAAATACAACCCTTAATCGAAGATTTTTGATACTTCATTAAAAAGTTACAAAACTGAAAAAAAACCTACATCAAGTTTTATTTTGATTAGTTAAAATACTATCGAAGAAAAAAAAATGTTTAAATATTATGTTTAACATTTCAAATAAAAGAGACTCACGATCTAAATATTTATATTCTCTTGTCTGATCTGCAGAGAATATAAATCTTGACTTTAACTCGAAATAATGTTTGTAAATCAATAAAGGTCTATTATTCAATACCCACAACTGGTTTTCAATACCCTATTTTATTTAGTAGATCTAAATAAAATAGGGTATTCAGACCTTCACAAAACCATCCAATTATTTAGAAAAAAATAATTGGAACGAATTTATTTTTGTATAAAGCTCTCGATATGCTTTTAATAGAAAAACCCGAAGGCCTATTAACTCTCTTAAGGTATTGTTTGCTTGTTTCAGTTATTTCAATTGTTTATTTGTATTTCAGTCAGGGTAGGGGTATAAAGGGTCAGTTTTGTACAAATTTGTAATCTTTCCGTCTACACTAAACTTTAGGAACACCAAGTCCTTGTCAAAGTTCTTTTTTTTGTTGCCTGTCTATTCTGCCCCACTAGGGGCTCGGCTATTTGAGGAGTGGCTGGAGAGGTGCCACGGCGTACTCACCTTCCGCCTGACGCAGGTAGTCACCGGACACGGCTGTTCTGTACCTGTTTCGGATTAAGCGGGATGATACGCCCGGATGTCAGCACTGTGAGGATCGCCCGGAGGACATGGTGGAGCATACGGTGGAGGTCTGCCCTGCTTGGGCTGAGCAATGCCGTGTCCTCGTCGAGGCGATCGGCGGCGGTGACCTTTCGCGTCCGGCCCTGATTGAATTCATGGTCTGGAGCGAGGAGGCTTGGGGAGCGGTCACCTCCTTCTGCGAAGCAGTAATGCTAGCAAAGGAGGAGGCGGGCCACGTGAGGGAACGACAAGGCCTTCGCCATAACCGTCGCTACAGAAGAAGACGCCCCGGGCGTCGGGAGTCGCAAGGCGATCCCCGGCCACCGTAGGCGCGGGCCTGCGGATGGCGAGGGTTGGGTGGCTCGCTGTTCGATCACCACCAGGCCCGGGTCGATAGCGCGTCGTGTTCACGCGCGTTGCACAAGAGACGGGGCCCTCTAGGGCCGAGCCTGCCAGGGCTGCGGAATTTGTTCAAAATAGTCACCGCGGCTCTGGAACGCAGAGGGCTGCATAAGGATTATGGGTTTTAGTCAGTAAGAGTCTGACACGCCCTTTCGCTCCACTCAGAGCGGAAAAAGTCATTTGATGATTTCGTACATCAAAAGAAGATAAAAAAGTGGGGCGGCTAGTGGGTCAGAGTAAACTAATCCGATTTTTCGAATCGAAGCATCAGTCTTACTAAGTGCTTATAAAGGGTCAAAAAAGCAAATTGTTATTTCTTATGCAACCCCAATTTCAATCAATTTCCGGCCCACGTAATTCGACATTTTAACATTCATTTTCTTTACAGGGAATCCGGAGGTCGCCACGCTTCACTGCTCCGCCGTGGCGACAACAACACCTCCTCGATTCGACTGACGATGAATCGATCAATGCGGTCGTCAATCAAATACTCCAACGGGCATAACGTCAGTTTGTTATAGCCATTGCGTAAAAATATGAACAGTCGGGTTTTAACAATACCCGAAGAGACAATACATATGGACTCAAGTAGACAGATAACTTGTGTTGTGTGTACGGAAAGACAGAGAATGAAGAATCGGTTTAATTATACCGATTTCTAAGTGAAGAAAAAGTTTTTAAGTTATACAATAAAGATAATAATCTGCTTAAAGCTTAACACAGTGATACAGATTTGATAAAACTAAAGAAAGGTAATGAATTTATTGTCTGATAGAATAAATGGATACTTACAACTGAAAACGTTTCGGGAGACATGGTTAATATAAAAATACACGAGACTTGTGAAATAAGTCCATCCTGAAAGAGTGAAAACTCATCAATAATGTTTTTGTTACAAATTTATGCGTAAGTATTGTTGTGATAATACTACTAACATAGCAATGACCGATTTTGATCTACTTACTAATTTAAACTAACTTAAATACAATGGAAAAATAGACGAAGAAGAGCAGTATATTTTTTTTCTACTTTTGATGACTATGGATGCTAAAAGTAGCATTACATTTTAGGTTCCGGAAAGTAAAGATGGATTAGAAGGACAACGCAAATACAAAAACAAATATGGCAAAGGTACTTTGAATCCCACTAATTGTATTAACCGCTATTGCTACACTCATACACTCATTTAGAGGTAAAATCCTAGTTAGCACAATGAGAAGGCAAAAAAATAATAATTTAAATCCTCAATGTTATTTTATACATTTTTATTACCCATTTTTTAAGAAGCTAGACTTTTTACACAACGTGTAACAGAATGGTCGACATACCTGAAAAGGTCATAGTATTTATTATGAGCAACGTTTTATCACGGAACCTATATTGAAATAATAAAAAATATCGACTGCCTCAAACATTTATGTGCGCATAACTCGTAAAACGTACTGAACAGTTGATTATTTTTACCCAATTTCAATTTTGTCTTATTTAATCACTTAATATAATTTTATTTAGTTCAATATCAATAATGACGAATGCAATAACGCCTTTTCAGGTATTGCGTTAATTCTATTACATGTTGTATAATTATATTCTGTCAGTTGTATTTTTGAAGTTTTTAAATGGTCTGTTGCTTAATAATCTATCTCATTTCTAGGACTTTAGTGACAGCATCACACCCGTAGCCACCAAGCCCAGTGTTGCAGCCGGCGCGGGCGCGCCGAACGAATTCAGTTCCTGAGAGCATCACAACGTAATCGCCGTCGCCCGCGCAGCCTCAGCCTTGGCCCCCTCTACCCAGCTGAGTACCGCCCCTTCCATCTCCGATCTCCTCGGCGCCCGTCCTCTGACCCCCCTTCACGACTACGCCCTAAAAAGGTTACCCGGGAAGTTTTTTTTTACTACGGAAGACAGATATTTGAAGATACCAGGTTTAACGAACGTTTTACACAAAAAAGATATAAAATACAGATAACAAGCCAGGATATGCAAATTGAACATTTACTTTTGTTTCATAAAAAATAGTTTACAACAAAGCACTTTCCATATCTCATGATTTGTTTTTTTATAAAACACGAACTAAATTCGTTTACTGAGACAATGTCAACGTTAGTTTTCTTCGCTGTTCCCCAAAGTTTCGGATGTGCCAGACTGTTTTCTAGTGATATTGTTTAGATAGTGAAAAGAAATGAGGCTGTACGGACTTGCTGTTGTGATTATACAAATGCTTTATCGATAGACGCTTTAGCTAATTACGTTAGACGATATTTTGAATACATTATCAGCATTAGTATAGGTAGTTATTACCTACACGTCTGTTCATGTTTTATCTGATGTTCGAGGAACCAATAAAAAGCCGAGTGTGTTTTCTGCCACCTTTGAGAAGTCTCTAAAGACGAATTAATGAGTAGTCACTTTCAAATATGTCTTTCTTAAATATTTCATTCTTAAAGCAGTAATAAAAATAAATATTGTCACTATTAAGTAATAGTAAACATTGATTTTCATTTATTTTATGCAGTCAAAAAGTAAACCGAATGCATAGGCACTGTAAAGTATACATTGTGGTCACTGTGGATTGGTTTCGATTCCTTGTGTAAGTATTTACCATTATATGGACATTGGGACGGTTTAAAAAATTATATCAAAATGCTAGATTTGAGCTTAAACAAAACTATACATAACTACATATCCTTCGAATTGTAAATATCAGCTTCGATAGTATTCGAAATAATATTTTTTACGAAATTATGAATACGATGATTTTACTACTCTATTTGTATACATTTTATAAATATTTTTATAAATTTTTAATTTAAAAATATATTAAAATAGAGTTGTAAAATTTTAATTTATAAGTTTAATAAGATTTTACACTTAGTGAACTAAGTATGTTTTAAAGAGACTCCGAAAAAAAAATGTTTTAATTAAAAAATTAAAAAAATATTTTTTTGTGTGTCCATTGATGTTTTTCGAAAACTATCGAAGTTGGACAGTTGCACATATTCTGATAAAAACCTGTATATTACACATTTAGATATATGATTAGGTAAATTGAATTGTTACAGCCTAATGACATGTAGATTGTAATAAATTTTCTAAGAATTAGACCTAAGTAAAGCTTTGTTTAAGTTATAAGATTGATGTCGAAATGGTGCCTAAAACACTACGAAATCTCAATGATTAAATTTTATTATAATAATGAGTTATGAATGTAAATAGATAATCTAAAATTAAGAGCATAATATTTTGTAAACATCAACAATTTTGTAGCTGCATGAAGTGTATGATGGGATCTATTTGTTTGTACATTTTAGTTTTAAAATTTTCTCTCTTTGTAAACATTGTTTTGTTAACAATGGATCTTACATTGATCATATTGTATCAATTATGGACTTTGATCAGACAAATCTGCGCTGATTTTTCATACAGTAAAAATTACAATTAAAATAAAAAAAAAACTGGTAATTTGGCTAGCATATTAAATCTACATTGGATATACCAATCATGTATTTAAATTGAAATAGGTCGAATACTCATAGACTTAACGGCCTGTTTATGTTTGCCGCTATTGATCCGAGGGGTATGCGTCAGAATAAGATTACTATAAATACTAACAGATCTACAACCAATATATGTATATAAAATTCTTCCGTTCCGTTCTGACTAAGTGAGTGGCTAACATACAACGCACAACCAAATCTACTGCCGGCCGATTCTGTAAACATGTCGAAGTGAAGGCTTGGGTGAAGTGATCACGAGGTGAGCTGTCAATACATAAAATCAAGATGTCACGTGATCACGAAGAATTCCATCTTGATTATATGAATTGAAATTTGGCATGTAGATTCCTTGAGGAGTGCAGGGGAGCATAAGAGGATATCCCGAAATTCCTACGGTAACGGGAATAACGGGATATGCGCGTACGAAGTCGCGGGCAAAAGCTAGTATTTTATGAAGCACTACAACGTAACTTTACGCCACTAAGATTTTACTTTGTAGTCTGTTTTGTCTAGGAAAATAAAAGTGGTATTACACGTACTATTTATATTAATTATATCAAATTGATCTCTTGTGACATATAAAAATCTCAATGACATTTCAAAGTGTCATTATACCTATAAGACACTTATGCAAGTGAGTCCCAGTTTTAGATGCATTCAAAGTATAAAAACGATTTATTTGTAAAAATTTACAAAAATGTTTTAAGAAACGTAGAATTTGTAAATAATAAGTGAAAATTAATGAGACATTATGTATGAAGTAATAATATGAAAACCAGTTGTATTTGCGAATTTTAATGTACCTAAGTAAAGTAAAAATAGTAAAATATGGTTCCAGTAAAAATATTTTTTCTATGCGGTACAGATACAAAAGAAATAATAAACTTTGTCGATGAAATAAAAATGTAACTTCAATTATATGAGCTGTAGTATTTTTTTATTGATTTTTATTTACACCCGATGCCTAAAGTTAAAACAACTTATTCAAGTAATCTTGTGTCCGAATTAATTTTTCATGTCAACAGATTAATTATACCAACCCGTAACAAATAAAAACATCAAACAAATAAAATTTTCCCTCCAAAAAGAAAGAAGAAGAAAGAAAGAAAACACTTCTATTCCGCCAGAAATGACGCACAAAAACACAACATTAAAAGAAAATAACACCACTAAATAAAAACTGTAACACTGACAAACTATGTCTGGGCGAAGCGGAAGGTCAGACTCTTACTGACTAAAACCCATCCATGTGCCTCCAAATGCCCTTTGCGTTCCAGGGACGCGGTGACTCTTTTGTACAAATTCTGCAACCCTGGCAGGCACAGGCCCTAGCAGGCCCCGTCTTTAATTATGCTGACATCTCTTTGAGGCACGCGTAGAATACTTCTTTTTTTTGTGTGTGGCGTCAATCTATGAGGTTGTCGACTGCTTAACCGGGCTTGCCTGTGGTGACCTAAATATTAATATTAACGCCTCCAGTCAGGGCTTATAAAAACATAATTACAAACTTAGCGACTACACGCTAAGGGCGCGCCCCCTGTGGGGTACGGGCCTCGGCTCAGGGCGTCGCTGGGAGGAGGACAGCTAGGGACGGGCTGGATCGAACTAGGATTATTATTTAGGGAGGAAATTTAGAACAAATTTAGAATTTTACAGCCTCAGCGGCGCGAGCTGGCTCGAGCAAGGGTCGGGGCGGAGCAAGAGTCGGGGCAGCGACGCGCCGTCGACCCGGGCCTAGTTTATATCGGATGGCGAGCCACCCAACGTTCGGCGACCCAAAGGAGGTTCGGTCGAAGCGGAAATCGGAGTCTGCCGAAATTGATCGAATTTGGCTGCGATCTGAGTCGTCAGATGACGGGGCCTTAGATGATTTCGACTTCCCACTAACGTGATTGTCTCCGTAGATTTTATTTAATACCTATATCATGAGAAAAGTGTATTTACTTAGAGTGAGCTCACACAATCAGACGCGCTTGGGCGCATCTAGCGATTTAAATCTTGAATGACCGGCGGCGTCTTAAATCGCTAGTTTTGCACTCACCTTAATGATAAGATTGACCTCACAAATCTGTCATAAAGGCATTTTCATTCGCGTTACATCTCTATTGATAAGTAGGATTTACATTGATATACTTCTAGGCTTTATTTAATGCAATTTATAGTAAAACTGTGTCAATTGTTTCGTTTTTTGTCATATTTGTTTCATTGTCAGTTATATTAAACAGGGCAGATATGAAAAACAGGTTTTTTAATGATAGATTGAAGACGACAAAAATTGCGTTCTGTATTTATTTTAAGGCTTGTTAATTGATCCTAGATGTGCCTTAATGTATTTGTAGCGTGTTTTATACAATATTAAAGGTTTACTTATTTACTGGTAATTAGTTAATTTCTCTAGCTTTCGGTGATTACTTATTTATTTTGTGTGTGTGTGGATATTGCGAAATAATTTAATCGCTCGTTATTTTTATCAGTAAACTAGTTCTTTACTTTGATTAAATTTATCTGCGTTGTAATTCGTTTATTTAGTCTTCATTAGACATCCGCATCCGTGGAAAAGTCCTCGCCGATTTTAAATATCACTGATGCGAGCAATGCCGTGTATTGTGACTAAGTTTCCGAAGCATCTGCTTACGTATCCAAAATAAATTACCTCACCAACGAGGGTCTAGCCCTGTTACACTCCAAACCAGTTGCTTCCAAACTCCCCTTTAACATTATTCCGGATTGGCAGTAACCTAGCCTTTTTATAGTCTCCTCATTCCATCGATCATTCCGCCATTCTCAACCAATCACAGATGGTAAGATATCAAAGAAGATTGGTACTAAAGAACAACAATGTTACCGAATATAGATGACAAAACTATACAGAGATGATAAATAATAAACGCCCCCTTGGTTTATTGTTGTCTTTACATTATTGCCAATATTGCGTGGGCTGAATCAATTTAAAAACTTAGTCAATGGAGCGACGACAGTGTGCTCTTCTTAAAATAATATGATACCAAAATAGGTGCGTGTTATGTAATACTGTAAATTCGATCCACAAAGATCAAACTTAATTTAACCTTTCTTATTGTTAAAGTAGTTTCAAAAAAAATAATTAAAAAGCTCTTTGCAATCTTAACCAGGACTGACCTAAGGAGATTTTCAAACGATTATTGAGAACAAACGTCTCCCGATTGGCCGACGTTATTTTAAGAAAAATACGAAAAATACAAATAAATAATAATAATGAGAATAAAAAAATCGCCTTTAAAAAGCAATTTTCTTGAAAATCCAAAGGAATCGACACATTGCAGTCTTCAACTGTGTGCTGTTGACGCAAAGGCTTGAGATGTGTCCGACCTAGCCGAGTAGCAATCAGAATAAATACGAGAGCGTTTCTTACTTAAGTACCTACAGGGTTCAACTCGAAATGTTTGTTTTTGACTAAATATTTTTAGTTCTAGTGCTATTGATTCTTTTGAATCGTTCGATAAGCAATGAGACAAAATAAAGCCTTAATTTCAATGATTTTTCTGAGAATGATAAGGAGCTCCACTCACAGGACCTGGTACGATTGAACTACTTTTGATTTCCAATTTACCTGGTGTCGTGTAATCACTAAACCCTCATCTATTTCATAACGATTACTTAGATTTGATATAGTGAATACCACGGTTTAGAAACTATTCAACTGTTGTAAAAAGCTAATTAACATCGTTTTACCCGAAAGACGTCCACTGTTTACTGCCCGCATCAAGCAGATTCCCGTTTCCTTCACTAGGTCATCGGTTCACCCTGTATGACAAAAAGGTACAGATTTGCTAATTGACTTTGTCATCATATAAAACAGTATGAATGAATACCCTTGTAAACCTCACATTTAAACGTTTCATACTTTCTCGTTTTAATACAAATTAATATAATAGAACCCCGGTGTTTGTCTCAGCGTCCACATCTTAAGGACTTACAATACATCTGGTTATGCAATGAAGCTCCGCGTCAATTTGAATAAATTGAATGTGCTGTAGGAATGGAAATGTTTACTAAATTCAGGGCATGGATCAAGGAAAGAAACACATACATATGCTATGATTGCCTCGATTGGGTTTATAACTGAACGAGTTTGCTTATTCACTAACATGAGCAGAACTTGTTTATCAAACAAGCCTGTGTTTGCTGGATTCGGATCCGAATAAAACCTTGTTTTTTTATATTAATCCAATGGCTGCACGTGTAAATAATAAAATTAATTTGTTAAATTATTGTCTAGTTCCCACAACATAAATTGCTTAGAGGCTTTTTTCATTTTAATAGTATAGTCTCCACGGCCTTTTTTATTATCTTTTTATTGAATATAACGTAAGATAAGATTGATAGCCCAATCTAAAAACCTAAATCTGTTAGCATCTGGACTTCATACCCTTTAGTAAAAACACAAAATGGACACAGATAATTTTTCATACGAATATAATTAAAGTGTCATAAACAATTGTACTTAGATACCAAAATGTTATAACTAAGATTTGTAAAATTTTCTGTGTAGAAAACTAAGCTTATTCACTTTCCGTTCTTACGATTGTATTAAGCATTTATATTCAGACGTTACTGTAATAATTTCCATAGCTTTTGTTTTTCTTTATAGAAATTAATCTCTTTTGGGTTCCAAGATAATTTAACTTTCAACCCGGTATACCGGTTGCCTTCGTATGTTTGGTAGTTACGAAAATTATTTTGAAACGTTTGGCCACAGTTTCGTGACACGTCATCTAAATCGGTTCTCTTACAAACCCTAGGGTAATAATTAAAAACAAAAGAAAATATTTTTGGTATCCTGTTTTGATACGATCCGATCATACGGTCTAGTACACATAGCTAATAGCTATAGAACTGAGCTATATTCTGTATGCGGGTTTACATTCAAACATTTACCAATTAAACAAAAATCCGTAGTTTGAAAGCTATGTGAATGTAAATCCCACTTCTATAGTTAATAAAGCGCAATTTGAACGGTTGTTAATCGAAATTAAAACCCATTTTCAATCGGAATGAATGTAAAGTTGGAACATTAATGAAGTTGGAATAACAAGCAAGGTTTTATATGAGCTAGTAATTATTATTCGATTTAATGAAGCTGAAAGAAGTGAAGAGATGTAGGGTGCAGTAAAGTTTCGGGCGACAGCTAGTCACAAACTACGTAGTTTGTGACTAGCTGTCGCCCGAAACTTTGTTCGTGTCAAAATCGTTTAATATTTGTTGCTCAAAAGACAATTACAGGGGCTTTAATTTTTTGCGCGAAACATTCATTATTTTAATAAAATAAAAATAGTCAAAATTATTTTTTGCAATATCAGCTATCTGCCAGTGAAAGTCCCACCAAAATCGTTCAAACCGTTTTGGAATTTAGGAACAAACAGACAGACAGGAAAAAGTTGTAAATGATTATTTTTTCTTTAAGTACCTACCATGTAAACATTAATAAGCTAACCTATTTTGACTTAACAAACGGAAACTTCGATTTTATTAATTGAAATAGTATAATATTGAAATACGAGTGTTTACCTATATAAATCTTATTCCTACCATTTATGAAGTCTTCAAAAAGGTTTGACTGTGAAATAAATAACCTTGCAGCTGCTCCACTTTTAGGTGATTCACAACGAATATCATCACTGTATATCCTAATACAAAGCAATCATTGCGATCATTTATTTGTCGGAAGGAGCCCTCTGTCAGCGCGATGACACTTTCGCGCTCATGGGTTTTTAGTACCGCTTTTGGAATATCAGGTGCATTCAGATTTTGACTGCGGTGACTGGTTATCCATCCACATACACGGGTATCCAAGTATATCAACACTCATAACCAGTGATCGGAATAGGCAGAGTATATATTATATATAACCTACAGTTTGTAGAACAGAGACAAAAATCAGAGACTTCCTTATAACATTTTTTTTTTACCAGTAGGTAAATTTACCCGAAATTTAATTACGTGAATTTTAACGTCTTATTAATTTAATAAAAATTCTTTTGCTAAAATATTCTTTTTAGAAAAAAAATCCCATGGTTCTACATTTTTAACGACTTAAAAAAGAAAGTTTTCAATTCGACTGATCGTTTTTTGTATGTTTGTTACGCGGGTTTTTCTGGATCTTGCGGACAGATGATTATTTTTATTAAGAAAGTCATGCTTTAGAAGTAACCCCGTACTGATTTTTCAACAGCTATGCTAAGTTACTTATAGCCTTATGTAAGTTTACCATAGAGAAAAATTAAAGATGTTACGAATGGAATAAGATGTAGGTAGCTCTCGAAAATAGCACAATTATTTTGATAATGAATCAAATTGGGAAACCGGATAACTTTCATTTTAGAGAAACATATTTTTGATTAATTTTCCACTGTCATAAGATAATATGGGGTCTATTAACATTAATTTTAATCTTTATATTTCATAGAAACGCCGCAGCAAAACATATATTCACATGATTTATAGAGTAGGTGACAGTTAACCCCTAATGTGTTGGAGTAAGGCAAACTCATCACTTACCAGCAACGGCAGTTTTGGCCTACATTCTCTTTTGAGTGAGTTAATAAATCTCGCAGTTCTCTCATATTAATTTCAATGAGTTGTAAAATGTATTGGCTTTTGCGTCCTCACAAAATATGAGATTGGTGACCTTGAATCTTGCGTCAAAACTTCAAAATTCTGTAACAGTAGATAAACGTTTTAAAACTGACGTCATAAACTCGATCAATTTTGATTGCTCACCTTTGACGTGAGATTGCAGGATGTGTAATTTTTGTTTTAAGTATTTTAAATGTAACAACGAACTATATAACTTCGTTTGAAATTATTTTCATTTCTTATAATCATCTTTTTTATAACAAGTTATGATATATTTTCATAAGATATAATTTCATTTCATATAAGCTTCAGTTGATATAACATACACTTAAACTGATGAATAAAAGTTGTAATATTTACATTGTATTAGATTTATTTGATCGAATGATCACTTTTTGTTATTTAATCGAATGTAATTTTGGCTTACATAAGTTACGGAGCTTTTTTTTATTTGTGCCTACAGGGTTTAACATGAACGGGTTACATAAAAAGAGCGTTATTCCAAAATAAGAATAATTATATTAAACGAATGTAAGAGAAAGTGTTGTTATAGCATCTGTTGTTATACAAACTGAATAGCGTTCAGTTCACTTCACTGAGATGCTATTAAAATTATGTAAAATAGAGCAAATATTCTGATATTAAATGAGCGGCACCCAATATTTCACTACAAAAACATGCAGGCTTTTTTGAAACATCATAAAAAAAAATAAACAGAAAATGCGGACAAATGCATTCTTTTGTATTAAAACAAAAGAATGTTGATAATTGTCATTTTCTCTTTCTATTATTGAGAATGATATCTCTGCAAAAAGTCTCATAGGTGGAAAGTAATAATTCACCGGCATAAAGCATTTTAATTACATAAAAACAAAAAATACAATAAATGAAAACTACCCTAGAACCAAGCAATTTTTTATATGGAGTTTTAATTTGTATAAAGATAAAATATCTAAAACTTAATTTATTAACTGTACAAATACTTAGCAACAAAAAGCCACTTTCGTAAGGCCAAAGTTTTCATACTAGGCTTAATAAATTTACTTTTTTGTTAAGACTAATCCGTTCTTCATATAAATAAGAAAGAAATGGGACAAAAAAAATCGTGGACGAAGTTACCAAAGGGTGAATTATCAATTTCTTTAACTAGTTCATCTATATGTGATTTAGAGTAGACACCAGTTAAATGGGCAATAACGGTCGTTGACCCACATACATTTATTGACTTTCTTAACCCTTAAATTTAATTGGCATAGTATACTATACACTAGAATAAAACAGCAACAAAGACATAAAGTTGCCCTCAATCGACTTCTATCGTGATCTTTACGTTCTCTAGTAATGAAAAACGGTTCATAATTTATTGTTCGCGTATCTACGAAGCGATATTAAGGAGAGGTCAATGTCAAGTTTATCTGGCGCCTACCATAGAGGTCCTTAAAATTTCAATCAAATTTAATATGTTAAAAAATATATCGCGAGTTGGATTGCCTGAAAAATTTCTCAATCATCATCCTCATATATAAAATTCCTCCGTTACTGAGTGACTTTAGGGACTGAGTGAGTGACAGATTTACTGACAGACAACGAACAGCCGAAACTGCTGGCAGTAGAAAGCTGAAATTTGGCATGTAGGTTCCTTGGGGAGTGTAGGGGAGCACTAAAAGAAGATTTTCCAAAATTCTTACCGGAACGGGAAAAAACTGGATACGCGCGTACAAAGTCGAGCGCAAAAGCTAGTTTGATATAAAATACTTTTCATTCAATAAACGGGGTGATGATCGCTTCCTACCCGGATCTTAGACTGAGTCACTTCTCAGTTTTTATTTTTTCTAGAGACATTTTTCATAATGCACTGCGTATGCGGAATGGTATTATTTTGTTAATTTTACTAATATTGGCAGCAATGGTTATGGGAAGGCTAACTGTCTTTTATTATACTCGTATCTTGCTTGAACTGCCCCACTTCAAGGCAAAGGCTTCCCACTCTTTCTTCCATTATTCCCGGTTCTGTGCCCCATCTTTGCCAACTCTTATCGAGGACATCCATCATACAAGTGAAAGTCTTATCACCTTACCTCATGGGGAATTAAAGCTTCAGAGCTAATAAAAATAATAATAATAATAAATAAATAAAATAAAAATTAATAAAAAATGTAAAAAAATCAAAAAAAAATATAAAAAAGTATATAAATAATTATTAATTATGATGATTAACGATTTATCCTCTCACCTTTCACCAGTATCAAGCATATACCACATCATCACTTTCGTAAACTTTTTACTTACATAGTTTTTCTTCCTCGATTTTCCTTAAGCATAATCCTTCAGTTCTAATATTAAGGTACTTCCGTTATACTCCTTCACGCCGAGTTTAACTTTAAAGTGAATAGCTTAAAGTTCAAATACATGCAGCAAGGTTTAGTGAGGGGTATTAATGAACCTATTGCTTATCTATCACAATTATCAGTTTTGGAGGGTTAGATAAAGGCCTTAAGTTGTAACAGATGAAATGGGTAGTATGTAATTTATGCAGGGAACAAATATATAGGTACTCAACGTATTATGACCCCGCATTTGGGTCCCAATTGTTTCTATCAACGATAACAGTTATTATCTTTTGATTGATAGAATGAATTTATTTGATTCTGGATTTTTAGTCCAGAATCTATAGGATTGATATGCGTAATGTCACGTGGGGTAAAAATTCCCTCTATTTCAAAACCGCTATCATTGATAGAATGATATTTAGTCCACACACGGGTAGTTGTATTATAGTTGTGTTGTATAAAGGCTGGTATCAAGGACGAAGCCGCAGTTTTTGTCGTGAGACAGAAAGTTATCGGGTCAAAATAGTTGCAAATCAGGTCTATTATCTATACCTAACCTATTTCAAGGAACGCACTCAACTACAAGTCACCTGTCATATTTTTTTACCAATTAATATCAGGAAAAATATAGGACTGTGGGATTTTTGTCGCTTTGTCATTGTTAATATCTCAATTTCATTGGCGATGTCCTTCGAACGTTTTATATGAATCCAGCCATTATTTTCGTTGCTGTTCAAACAAATCGACAAAATAAGGTCGTCTATTATGAAGAAATGCCTGGCAGGCAGAGCAATAAGTGAAATAGACAAATATTATGGAAAGAAGGACAAAAAATGTTTCCTCCTTTCTAATTTTACATAAATTGTTACGCTTACTGTAGAACCGATTAAATTAAGTATTTATTTATTTGGATGAAAAATCCTGAATTAAAAACAATATTATTAAAAGTTAAACTATCTTAAAAACAATAAAAATTAAAGTTCAACATTTATAGTGAGATAAAGGATAATCCGGGTTCATATTTTGAACATTAATTTAATGTAAATATGATAATTATTTCGACTTGCATCCGTAAACAGGTCAGCGGTTATATCTAATTGGCAATTATTATTAAAGTGCTAACCAAATAATCATTTAAAACTAATATCCTGCATGCATTAAGGAATTCCCCATATTTATTTATTTAAACCATTCTCTACCAGTTAACCTTTGGGTTTCAAAATCAACCCAAAGGTTAACTAGCACTGTGCAAAGCTTTGTTTTGCTTTTCACAATGCGCAAAAAATATGTCCGGTGCAATATCCATTTCATACACCTGTCAAATAACTTACAGCTGTGATTTGTATAATATGGACAAATAAAGATAAAAGACAATTAAAAAGGCAATAAGTAGATTTTCCAATAGTCAGATAACTTTTCATGTGGAGTAAAAATGGCGATGTGACATACTAAATTAATAGTCAATAGATTTCTTTATTTCCATAAAATAGGTACCGTAGAAAATATACTGGCTCTGATTCCACAGCCCACTTTTCCTGTGTACACACACTATCGTGTTTTATTTTTAAACAAAAGCTTGTCTCATAGAGAATATTACATTAAGTCCGCCTAAACAAACATGTTGTCATTTGCCCATTTCCCATCAGCAGTTTCGTTTGTTTATACATACATCAGGGAGAAAAATGTTAGAAAAACGACGTTGAGCAATTATTAAGTACGATCACAATGAACACTAATACATGATACATAAACATAAAGTATAATAAAATAGAGAGTGAATGATGATGGTAACATCACCCACATGCGGTATAATGAGTTAAACCAATGTTTTTTTAGGGTTCCGTACCCAAAGGGTAAAACGGGACCCTATTACTAAGACTCCGCTGTACGTCCGTCTGTCTATCTGTCCGTCTATCACCAGGCTGTATCTCATGAACCGTGATAATTAGACAGTTAAAATTTTCACAGATGATGTATTTCTGTTGCCGCTATAACAAAAAAATACTAAAAAACAGAATAAAATAAATATTTAAACAAACGTGATTTTTTTTCTCGTGTTTGCTCGATATTGATAACAACAATAGGTAGACGCTTGAAATTTCACAGAATATTTAGATATTCACTTTAAAAATGAATAATTAAATTGAAATAAAACAAATATTTAAGGGGGCTCCCATTCAACAAACGTGATTTTTTTGCCATTTTTATAGATAATGGAACCCTTCGAGCGCGAGTCCGACTCACACTTGGCCGGTTTTTTTTTTAGTTTAGAAATAATCATTACTTCATAAAAGATCGGTAGATATGAACTTGCACATTCTGGTTAAGATATACTACGGTTTTTTTCTCACAGAATAAATTCATGTTCTGTTAGTTTTTACCCACATGGGAAACAAAATATCAGTTGATGTATGTACTAGATTAATTAAATTCCGCATACCTCCGTTTTTGCACGGCCTTGCATTTTAATCCTATTAGAGTTCATAATTCACTGTTCTCTTTTACAAGTTTGAAATTCAAATTTTCTTTTGTATTTTGCAATTTGCAACTAGATTTCGGAAATTTAACTACATATTATGCATCAAATCTTAGTTAGAGCGATGTATTATTCTTATGTTTATAATTATGTAAATAATTGAATATGGACGCGTATCATATTTACGTGCAACCTATGTCAAGAATGTCTTTAAAAACCGTCAATTTCTAACGCGTCATAAGTGTCAAGGTACGGGTAAATAGCACGTATTTCACTTATTTTATTAATCTAGACAATCAATCAACAATCTCCACTTAGTGACACTAAATGTCAAGAAAATAACAACAAGTATAAAAATTACAGATCTATTTATAGATTGAGCCTGACACAAAACACCAGAGATTCCTTAAAAATACAAAATTACTCTCTGAAGGAAAACTATCATCCTTCTAGCTGACAATGTTAAGTATAGCGAGTCTATTCTGACAACATTGCACCGTGTAAACTAAGGTGAAGTAAGCATGAAGTGAGATGTTAATTAAGACAAACATGATGGAATTACAGTTCACTTCACGTTCACTTCACCTAAGTTTACACAATCACGCCTGTATTCTCCAAATGGCAACAGTATATAGGTAGTACCCCAAACATCCCTAGACAAGTGGCAATCCGAATAAATCATACCTTGGTAGTTTAAAGAATCCACATTTTGCTGTTTTAGCCACCATTCCTCTCTCATGTAATCACAACCACACTTCTGACAATTTTATTTACGTCAAGATATTTTTTTTTTCAGTTATTTTTATAGCTTTGTCCCCGGTATTAATTTCCGTTTGAAAATCACAGAATAATTTCTTGAATGACTCACAATGCGATTGCCTCGAAAATAAAATCTTTTTTTAGGTATCTCTATTATCTAACTAAAGTTTTCAGTTACATGAAGACCGAAAAGACACCAGTGACAGACAGACGGACGGATGGACGGACAGCGGTGGCTTATCAACCTTAAAAGTCGAAAGTCAAATCGATTCAATCTTTTCCCGGATAAAACCGTTCACAAACAAATATATTTAACTGTTATGATGTTTTGCAGTTTAAAACTTTTATCATTATTACTTTTTAATAGTTTTGTGTGTCAATTACTACATGGTTTTATATCTCATCTAAGGTCAGTTTGTTTGTTGGTGTTCTTTTTATTATGCATTGTGTAGTTAAAATCACGGTCATTGTTAGGTTCATTACGAACTAATCCAATCAAAACTTATAGGTACAACCTTTTTAGTGATATGTGTTTTTTGTAGAAATATGAACTCTGCAATTTGTTAGTCGTTAGTAAGAATTGAAGGTCACTCATTCTAGAAAACAGTTATCAAAGTCATGCTAAGTCAATTTAAAACTTATTTTTTTAGTGTTAAATATTTCAGTGTGACCATATTTTTTCTACAATTTACGAATGTACTAAAATTTATTTCGTCCGATAAATTGTGATAACATTTAATAACACATTACAAAACTATTTTGCATTCTTACACTTAACGTAAGGTTCAGTTGAAAACCAGCGTCAGGCAACTACTTTTGGCTGGCATTTTGCTGAATGGAAACGATTTGGCGTAGCCTATAGACAATTAGGTACCGTTATTGTTTCATGATTTGTTTAAAAAACATGTGTATCTGTGTGTGCCAAATAAACATGTTTTCTTTCTCTTTTTAAACCATCTGAAATCTACTGAAACAAAAAACTCTTAAATCACTTTCGTTTTTTATAATTATGTGTAATTGATCTTACCTAAACACTCGTGTAAATCATGAGTATTTACAACAATTTGATAACGATTCAGTAATTTATCAAAAGTTTCTAAACGGAATATTAGTTGCCAATTATAAACTTCTGATGACCTTTCCGAAGTTTTTCCTCTTCATTTATTTTAAATAATTTAGAATAATAAATATTTATTTCAGAAAAAATCCATATTTCAACACACACATACTAAAAAAAACAATTAATTGACATAAAAAATAAAAAAACAATACTCATTGAAAATAGTAAATGACACAGTAATTATACACGTTAGGACGAGGAGGCACTGTCCACTGCTCACAGTGCAGTATGCAAACGTATCCAGTGGCACAGCAGTGGAGAGTCCCACCTGTCTGCAAACACGCTAATAATACTGTTGCTACCTAACCAACTGAGCAGCGACGCTCACTGCTTTCTTATAAGATCATGAAACCCGTTAGTGTGCGCTTCTACGAACATAGTCAAAGCACTGCAGAATCGTGGTAGCCCTAGCAGCACCCTAAACGCGTTGTTGTATTGAACACGTAGGGCGCTGTATGACCCCAGTGTTATTGTTAACCCACAGGCTCCTCGTGTAAAGAATTTGGCAGTAAGACTTTAAAAGAGTCACTAATTGATTACTGCTATGCGAAAACCTGCGGGCCAACTTATTACACCGGACAGCCAACGATCTACGTGCCCTTTCCACATCCTTGTTATACTTTAGGTCGTCGGAAACCCAGTAGTCCAGATACTTGAACTGAACGACTCTGTTTAAGGGGCCAGCTATAGAATCATTTGTAAACAAAAATAACAATTGGCCCTCATTCAAAGTCAATGCAAACATCGGTTACCAATTCTTGGAGAAACTTAACTGAAAATTATGAAGTTTCAATAAATTGCCTGTTAATCTGCTTTCGGGAGTTGAAAACAATTTTGTCGGATCATCTTGATGAACTTCCGAAATAATTTAAAGAGCTTTAATTAATTTAACAAAGCACAATTTTTTTCTCGACTTTATAGGATAATCAGAAGTAGGACCACCTTTTTTTTTTCAAAAACTGATAATTAAGACGAAAATCTAGGTTTGAAAATTTTACACGATTTTTTTTCAATTTTTAATTACGAATTGAATAGAGAATTGAGCGAAAACCCGATTTAAGTACTCAAAACAATATTTGGACTACAGTCGGGTATTGCAATCACAAGAAATTACTATACTTATCCACATTTTGAGCACCCATATGGGTACACTTATTGTGACGATGGTATTTATTCAAACCTTCCAAATAGAGAGAACAAATACCTAGGTTATCCGTATATATATCTCTAAGGATCTCTTCTTAGAACATTTACGACCAACGATAAAAATGCAGAGAGGTGGGATGGCCACTACTGGCGAGGCAACGAACATGGCTTTGCGATTAAAAATGGTTCCTTTTACGAACGACTTCCGATTTAGTACTTTAACCTTTTAACTTCTAATGCTGTAGGGAATCTACATGTGTATTTAACCTGCTCGTACAGATGCAGGTTATTCTAAAAAAATGGTATAAGGGGTTGTGGTAAATTAATTAGGACACTAACCAAAAAACGGTAAATTGTGATCAGAGCTTGTTTGTCTGTTATGATTATCTCAATGCTTCCGTTTAATTATGATTTTAGTCATCTTATTATTTCGCTTGAAACCAATACAACCACACCACCAGTACAAACAGGAACAGAAAAAAAGACCCTAAAATAAAACAATGACAGTGTAAATACTATACTACTAAAAACCCGGCCTGTTTAACAGAAAGTTCCTAATACTTTTATAACAGGACACATTTGTACCCAAATCTCTTACAGTTTCTAAATTACCAATTTTCGCAATAATTTTCTCGTTTGTTCCCGAAATGATGTTATAGTTGAAAGTTTTCTGGAAATATTTACGAGTCACTTTGATAAATCGTTTTGGCAAAGCAACACGCATTATTCTTAATCATTGCTAGTCATTGTCAACTACATACATATGTAATTGCTTTTAACCCTTTCGACGGTTGAATGTGGAGTTCACGTATTGTTTGCCAATTTGCGAAACAGTACTAAGTTATTAGCTGGTAATTCAATTACTGAACAGTTTCAGATTTTGAAATTGTTTTAATTACATTAAAAACTTAACTAAAAAAACCGGTTACAACGCAGTTACTAACTGTAACACAACTCATCATCATTTCAGCCGAAAGGCGTTCACTACTGGGAATAACCTTCCCCAAGTCTTATCACATTGACCGATTCGCGTCATTTGAGCTGATCACTCTAAACAGCTAGATTACTTACTTCTAGGTAGAAGTAAGTATTACTTACTTCCTTTTCCTTTATTACTTACGGATTACTTACTTCTAGGTAGAAGTAAGTATTACTTACTTCCTTTTCCTTTATTACTTACGGATTACTTACTTCTAGGTAGAAATAAGTAATCCGTACTATGCGCAAAATGAAATGAAATTGTTTATTGCCAGATTAACATCCAAATAGCACACATAAATAAGAGTAAATAATAAAAAAATTAGTTGCAATAACATAACAAATGCAAACTTAGACGCCACAAATCATGTTATCGGCGTATGGTAGGACTGCCACCTTTGATGAAGAGGGCTGTTGTCCCAGAACAAAGTTAACAAGAATAAAGTTTAGCACTCAAACTGTAACGGCAGCTGCTTTGTAAGTTGATCGGCACGTTATGAAATTACATGACTATAAGCTTACATCAACCCAATTGCGTTACTAAATAAATGTATATCACAAGGAATCCCAGATCCATTGCTTTATTTGTTTAAAGAATCAACTGCTCGACAACGCAAATCATGTAATGTATACGGTTTCAATGTAAAAATGCGAGCACGTCCGACCGATTGCATTTAGTATTGCAATACAAAATTGGTCACAAAAGTGACATTGGTCATAAACGTGCTAATATAAATATCAAGCATGTTTCAAAACTAAAATAAGTTTATTTTTACATGACAAGAATAGATTTTCTTTCATTAACATTGATAGTAAATAAGACTGTTTCTCTAGTCGCTTCTTTTACATAATTAAGATGAATGCCTTTTTCCGAAGACATCCATGCTTGTGTGTAAGTTAATATATTCAAGTAAGCTTCCTTGAGTTATAAACGGTATAATAACGGAAAAATCTAGTGGAGATACATGTAGGATGATTAAAACACGCTACTTTACATGAATATGCGTAGCCGCAGAACTTTTTTGAGCAAACTTAAAATATGATCGTGCCAGTCCATTTATGTTGCAGCTACAGTACATCGAAACACATCCGCCTACTTACGCTGTACATCCCTTTCATTTGTGTTTGTGGTTTGCGCCATTTGAAGCCATCGTGTCTCAAAGATCATCACGTCGGGGTTACTACAGAAGACTCGCCGTCAAAGCATCAGTCATCTATTTTGCCAAGCCGACAGTGGTGACAATTTTTGAGATGATGCATAGTAGCATTTGCAGCTCTAGCATATAAGACAAACAACAAACGAGATGTAATCTCTATCCGTTCAGCTGTAGTATTTAAACATAAAGACTTTTACATTTAAAATAATAATATAACAGTTTTTTGATAAAATTTAGGATCCCATTTGAAAAGTGATGATTAAATCTAGGGTAATTTTACTAATATACTGTACAATGACCCTTTTCAGGTTTTACGTTATTTCTGTAATATCCTTTATAGGAATCTAAGTGGGAAATCAAATTTCGTAGTGATGGCACGAGCGATGATCAAACCCTGGGTTTGCGATTTTCAGATTAATGATCTGTTATGTTCTCGTTTCTATGAATACATACGAGCACAGAACCCATCCATGTACAAATGTTGATTATCCTTCATGTCACGGAGCGTATAATACGTGCTTTTATTATGCCGTCTTCGCCTCATCCAATCTTTATATTCTTCATTCACGGTTCTTTATCCACGATTCTTGGATTCACATTCAATACGTTGTATTCCAAATACAGCCATTATTGATTTATTTGAACCTTCATTTTTAGCGGTTAGTTTACTCGACATGTGTTGTTTGATCCATATTTAACTAAATACAAGCTCTGGCAGAAGCCGAAGAAGACAATTTGACCATTTCAGAATTAAACCTTGACAAAAATCTTCAGACATGAAACACTGACCAGAGAGAGAGAGAGAGAACACCAGAAAATTATTCATTACCAAAATCAAAAGTCATTTATTCAAATTACGCTGAGTGCAGCACTTTTTGAACGTCAAAGTTCTACATAAAGACAGTCCCCCAAAACGCCCGCCCGAAACCACTTCCTAGCGTTTTAGCTGGGAAGAAGTGGTGCAACAAACGACACCCGATTTCTCGCGATAAAAAATTACAATAGGTAAAAATAACAAATAAGTGTCTTTCTGAAAATAAGCTTTACATTTTTGCTTTTATGGTACTGGCATGAACAATGGAAGGAATTTCTACTTTTCATGGTTTTAAAAACAAATAACTTCAAAAACAACAAAAAGTTAAAAAATTGTTTAGATTTTTTTCTTTTTCGCCTTTTTTTTCAGAAAGTGCTTCTAACCAAGATCAAGTGATCAAGGTAATTTACACAAATAACAGATTCAATGAACTTTTTGTTGCAAACAATAGAGACATTAGATGCAGTGCAGTCTAATAAATTAGAATAACAGTAGAAAAAGTTTTTAAAGTTGTGCTTGAAAATAATTTATATGTTATACAGCAATTTTACGAGCCATCGGAGGCCATTGACTTTTTCCGTGCATTGAAAAGGAGAGAATGAAACGATGAGACGTTGTTTTCCTTTACTCTCTGTAAAGGAAAACGACGTCTCATCGTTTCATTTATTTAACTAACGCTTACCGGAAGGCGTTGAAAAGGCTCTCATGTGGTAGACTTGAGAACCGGAATGACCTTGAGAAGGCAGCAGGAATCCACTGAATGCGAATCGCACAGTATCTGTTTATGTACCATAGGCCTCCCTCAAGTAATGCCACGTCAGCAGTGGTCTAAAATGATGACGATGATTTCTACTTTATTTTTACTGTTTTCTACTCATTCAAACACTAAAACGCAAAGAGGTTTCAAAACAAATAGCTTTTAAGTTTATGGATTTATTCACAATAATGAAACTGACTTAGGTAACTGTACCTAAGTCTGTGTGTAAATAAATGGGCTGAGCATTAACCATTCTTATCTACATACAAATACTTCAGATGAAAGCCAATCCTTGTAACCGCATTTACCACAGCCAATCATGTATAGTCGTTGACCTGTTAAGGTCGCCAATGTAATGTAACCTTCGAAAAAATCTCACGTAGGCTGTATGATAGGATGGTTATGTTATGACATGTAAAAAGTAAGTAGGAAAAAAATGTCTTGGAAAAAAGTCGCGAGGCTGCACGGCTTGAACGATTTATTGCACAAATTGCTCCCAAAAATTAAGAATCGCGCCAATCTTTCCCGCAATTTTTGCAAAATGTAGTCTGTGAATACCTTAGCGCTCCTATAGCAGGAGCGCTAAGGTATTTACAGACTACATTTTTCCTTTAGTAATCTAAGTAAAAATCTGTTTTCTACTAGTAACCGTTAACAAAATAATGATACAGTGTCTTGTACAATATGTCATGCAATCTTTACTAGTACCTTACCTTACCTTCAAAGGCTTCTGTGGTTTTTAGCATATATATATTTGATACTCTGCGATATATCTTTTGAAAATTAGTAAAAAAATAAAAAAAAACCTTCTAAGCAAATGTCAATGTCAGAAACAGACACACAAACTGACGTCAATCATTTTCTTAACATTATTGAGGGGTTGTCACTTGGCCCAAATTTTAATTGGATATCCGAAGGGGTTAACAAGGTCAAACACCAGTCTTGGCTTCACTTCTTAATTGAGATTGAATTTTGTGTATGACTTCAGCATGACCGTCAGCTGACGGTAAATATGTATTAAATATTTAAGTAATTTTATTGCATTAACTACTGCTTTCCACTTAAGTGATGATGACCCAGTGAACTTGAATGAAATACGGTCTAAAATGTATTATTGTAACATGTTTTTTTCCTTAATCGATTGGAACCGATACGAACAAAACAAAAAAAAAACTCGTATCGGTCGAGCTACTTTAGAGTTTTTGCGAGTCTAACTCATGGCGATTGAGTTTTATGTATTGTATATATTATATTTAAGGAAGTACTTAATTTTTCATGGAAAACGAATTCGGTAATTATCAACTCACTTACTCTTAAAATACTCTCTCGAAAATGTTTCTTTGACTGTTTGTTATTGACTGGTCTTTCAGTTAGTTTCCCATATTACCAACGTTGGACATAAAAAAAAATCATAAAAAAGACGAAAACAAAAAAAACCTGTTGAACATTTACTCTATAAGAAGCGCATATTATTCCAATGGTTTATTGATCTCGCTCAGTTAGGCTTGTTAAATCCGATTAACTACATACAGTCGCACTTACACTAGACTGTTTGCGGCTTAAAGATCACACACCGCCACACACCGGCTGCAAAGTGGTGCAAAAAGTCGACCGAAACCAAACAAAAGAAAAACGACCGGGTTGCGGTAGTGGCGACGGCAACCGTGTGTTGAGCGCTTCACCGAGAATTTCAAAAGGTGTTTGCATTTTTATTTTATTTATCTGCGAAACCAGCAACAACCAGTCTTTCTGAGTATCATTGGAAAAGTGATATGATACGATACTGCTTTCAGTATAATACTACCCAATCTTGTATCAATAACAAAGTTCTCAACTTCTCGAAATTTGATCTCACTGTTCGGAACTTTCAATGCCTCAGGTGCTGTACTGAGTTAATGAGAACTAGCTATTGAGTAAAAATATTATTCATAGAAACTACTTCTCACCAAAACAGTTTTGTATCAATGACCTACACTTAATTTTGCAAGGTGCCTCAAACATAGATATCTATTTTAATTTCTTAGTAAAATCATATATTCTACATTGAAAACACTCTTGATAAGCTCGCTTAAACAAACGACTCATTGATTATAATTATATGATTGTTTGCTCAGACATCCTATTTCTGGGAATACTAAGAAACTAGTCTGGATTTAACCTCTGGAATCTGTGGAGCCATCTTTTGGAACGTGGTTATTTAGATGTAGACATGCAGACAGAGTTTTGTCTATAGCCTAACGTTTTGCACACAGGGTGAAATTTCCAAGCTGAATTAATAATACATGAAAAGTAAAGAAAAGCGAAAACCTATTTTCATCAAAATCGGTATTTTTCTAAATTCGATTGGAAAAATACCGATTTTTATGAAAACTAAAACTGTAACATTGGATTGAAAAATCGGTATTCCTTGCCTTGGTAAAAATGGGCGCTTTCCTTTACCTACTACCTACCTTCCCATGTATTATTAATTTCCAGAATTTGATCCTTACTAGCGATACTTTCGGATGGTATAATAATTCATGTTGGGTATATGTTTTTTTTCTCAGAACGGTGATTTTATTGTATAAAAAGGAAAGACACCGCCTACTTACAGTAAAAAAGATATGTTTTGATAACAAACAAACAATCAAGCTCTTCAACTTTATTATATTAGCATAGATAGATATTAATTTTATTGCGATCATAAAAAGTCACTTTTCAGTAGTGAATGAAAGCAAACCTAACATAAACAAAATATCAACACAACCAATTTAGCTTATCACTATCACACAGCTGGACTTTATCTTCCAAATATAGATTATTATGACACATAAAGGAATACTGCCAACGACCCGTGATATTGACCCCTACAGAAATGTACGTCATAAAGTAGAAAAATTGATATAATAATAACAAATATAATAACAGTTTCAACTTTGAATCGTATTTAATCTAATCCGTTCGTATTACTTGATTTTTTATTTTTTATTTTTTGGGTTTCAATATTTTATGTGTCAAAATATAACATCATCTTTTGACTAAATGATAAGGGTTTCACTTTATTTTAACGGCTCTTGACATCTCTATTTATTGTGAAAAAGATCTGACTGAAAGATAAAATATAATTATGAGGCTCGATACTGGCCTTTTAAAAGTGTTGTCAACATCAATAAAATGTTGTTCGTTATTTCAAGCGAAAGTTGAAACATGAAAATAGAAACAAAGTAATATTTATCTGTCACAATATAATTTAAGACACAATCGTTGAGCAGCTATACGAATAAATAGGTACGTACTAGAAATAAAACAAATAGTAGAGCTAGATATCTAAAAATACAAACAGAAGAGTTTCCTCAGTATACTTACTCCTTCTAGCAGAGAAACTACATAATGCTATCATTAAATCTATTTTGATACGCATTTATTTTCAAGGTGTCAGAATTTCCTGCATAAAAAACCGATTACTTTTTTTTTTTTTTGGAAGTATGGGAAATCTTCAAATGACTTCTTCCGCTCTGGTTGGAGCGGAAGGGCGTGTCAGACTCTTACTGACTAAAACCCATCCGTGTTCCTTCTAAAGCCCTTTGCGTTCCAGGGCCGCGGTGACTCTTTCGAACAAATTCCGCAACCCTGGCAGGCTCTGGCCCTAGCGGGCCCCGTCTTCTATGCTGACATCTCTTTGAGGCGCGCGTGTAACACAACGCAGACCTCCACCGTATGCTCCACCGTGTCCTCCGGGCGATCTTCACAAAACCGATTACTTACTAGGACAACATTGTAGTTTAAGCTCAGTTGTCTTATTTATAATTAATCTGACATCGATCTGAATTTGCAGTTGTTTGGCAAATATTTCAATCAACATTCAGTAAAACAAAAACAGACTTGGTATCGTACGAAAAATACATCAGATAGGGTAAAGTTGCTTAAGTCGTAACCCCTGAGGGAAAGTTAATCTATTTTTTATAATAATTAAATTTATATCTTAATTTTAGGCGTTCAAATAAAAATTACATTTATTATAACGTATTAAACTGGCCAAGTGTCAGTTGGACTCACGTGCAAAGGGTTCCGAACAAATCCCATTTTATTACATGTTATTTTGACACTATAGACTTCTTATGGGTTTACCTGTAATCTATTGGTAAAGTACTATAATCTGCTTTATTTTCATAATTTTAGGCTCAGTAGTTTTGAATATAAGTTATTTTAGAAATTAACTTTTAAACTGTTTATTTTATAATTATCAAAAAAATATATACGTAATATCCTCGCAAAAAGCCCTTTTATTTGATATTTCACACAGTACAGTTTTTAAAAACTTTTAATTTTTTTTTTCTTTTTAAACTCAAAATTGATTTGTTTACGTAACGCATCCATGTTTGGGTCACAAAGGTTCATAATGAGTACCAAATTGCAACAGAATTGGTCTTGTAGGTTCGGAGAAAATAGGATGTGACATCTGTCACAAGGCAGACACCCAAGTGATCCTATAAGGGTTCCATATTTTACGGATGTTCGGAACCCTTAAAATGAATGCATGGCTTGTATACAAATTTCGCAAATATATCACTTTTTATTACTTTTAGTGGCATTAGTTATGTACTAGCGTGCTTTCTAAATCTTCTACAAGCACGACTTAAAAAACGACATCTTCAAAATTTTACTTTATTTTTTGTTAAAAAACGCTCAAAATTTTAATCTAATAATTTAGGTACATAATAAGTAATTCAATGATAACTCTGATCTTTTACCTTTAAAATATGTTTTAAAATTGATAAATTTATTTTTTCTCTTCTTACATTCATCTACTCTGTTATCACACTTGAATCTGGTACAGGATCCTGATGTTTTCGTTTCAGCACTCAACAAATGTGCAAGAAGGCTCTTCACTGCGACGGTGCAACCACATTGAAAATGCAATAGCATGTTTGCAGCCTCCAGCGGACGCAGGATAGTCTTCACAGAGAGCACTCGAAAACTTTTCTTCTTCTTCATCAACCACTACCGACACTGTATATTGCTTGGAGCGTACCTTGTGCTCTGGACATATTTTTGACCGACTTCCATAAAAGGCTTTCAGGTTCCGGTATAGCCTTCCTGATGAATGTGGCTAGCATATACAAAAATAATGTTCAAAATCCGACTGGCAGTTCCAGAGATTAGCGCGTTCAAACAAACAAACTCTTCAGCTATATTATATAAGTACCTATAGTAAATATTTTTCAATAATACAAGCATTTAAAACATTTTGACTACACAAGATTACACAATGCTTTTTTTGTGCTTCTCATATCATAAACAGAAAATATTTCCTATTAAAGTCAAAGTCAAATAAGCTTTAAAAAGTCCTTTGCAGTCTTACCAAAAATAAATCCTCTCTTAGCCCTGCTTATAAAGACTACTTTAGCCAATTCTTAAGATTAGAGAGGCCATAAATAAAGCTTATCCTAACGCCTTCTTCCGGACTTCATAAAAATTCAAACATTTTCCGAAATCTTCGGTTTCCCGTCAATACCAGTTATTTCCATTTCACTGAACTCTGATGAAAAAAGGGTAAATCTTTTATTTATTTTTATAAGTACATGCCACTCGTTAGTTGGAACCTTTCAGAAACTTTGATACCAAAAGTAAGGAGGAATATGATTTTTGGGTTTGAGGTAAAAATTCTTTTATGTTAAAGTGGTTTCCTAATGCAAATCGGACCGAAAACCAATTACTCGTAAATAGCAAACAAAGTGTTTTGTGCCTTTATTTCCGGTATACATTTATAGTTTGAATGGGTAAAGGTAAATTTATATTTGTCCTTGTCTGGCCAACACAGAATATGCTACCTGCGTCAGGTGATGGAAGAAAGCTTTTGGCCACAGGAGGTGGTATTCCGCCGCTTTCGAGGTCAAGTGCCACCGGAACGCACAAAGACTTAGTGCAACTAACTAACATAATTTTTAGTTTTTTTTACCAAAAAAGTTGTTAGAAATAGTTTTATTTATTTAAAAATATTATTAAAAAAATGCCGTTGGAAATGAATGAGAATTATTTTGCTAATTTGAAATGTTTTTTTTATTAGACAATACATTATTCATTTGTATAGCTGTAAATATTACAGCTGTTTTAATAAATATATATGTAACTGTGCACTACTCTAGAAATAAAAATAAAAACTCCTTACTAAGTTAACCCTAAAATATGGCGTCAAAAAAATCATCCGCATCGCTGTCGACTGGAAATGTACCGAAAAGACTGATGGCATTTTTTTTTGTACAACTTATTTTGCCATTTGCCATTGCCACTAAAATTTCCTGTATATTGTTTTACCTTCACGTTACGCCAATATTTCAGGCTATTAAGGGCGAGCCTATTTTCAGAACGAAATCGGCTTAACAAGTTTGAATGGCTTAAGGTGAAACTTTTGTTATGTAGGTGCAGTATCGGAAATTAAAACTTTTAACTTTGTTTGTTTTTTGTTTCATTGTCATTAAAAAACAACATCTTCGGAATTTTCATAATATTCAAAAAGCCTGGGGATGAAGAATTTTCCATACAAAACGAAATACCAAAATCACTTAGGATGCAAGAATTTTTCCAAATAATAACAACTGTTTTCTGGATTTAAACAGTACTTATCTCATCTTCATCATCATCATATCAGCCGAAAGACGTCCACTGCTGGACATGGATCTCCCACAAAGGGGGCGTTTGCCATAATTGCCACGCTTGGCAGGCGGGTTGGCGATCGCAGTGTAGCTTTTGCAATGCACAGAGAATGCTGCTGCCCATTCTCTGGTGGATCCCTTAGTCGCCTCTTACGACACCCACGGGAGGTGATGGGATGGTGCTATTCTTTTACGTCCAACGCCATACAGAATAGCGGTACTTATCTAAATTACATTTTTTTTTTTCAATATAGTTACCCAAACGGCATATGCAAAATTAATTTACACATTTTTACGGTTTACTTGACATGTTTTTAATTTGATTTTAGTTAAAACATTAATCCTGATTTACCACAAACAGAAACATAGCTTATATTGATTAGTAACATATTTTCGAAAAACTATTGGATGCATTCAGCACTTATTCAAAGTATTTTGGAAGAACGAAATATGCCCAAATTAATCATGAATTTTAAATGAATAGTCGTAAAGTCGCATCAAACACGAGACAGAAATAGAAATATCAATATTCAAACTGATTTTTCGCTCGGCTCGAATTGCTTTTGCGCTCCACGTTCTTAGGGTACGTTTTGCATTGTATTAAATTACATTACCACTATAGAGTACCATGTAAAACGTAGTGAAAAGTACTTGTACTTATCGTTGATTGCATGACATGCAAAATGTTGAATCCAAAACTGAAAAAACGTTGCCCTGAACAATTTGTTTGATGCTAGTTACGCCTGTACATATTATGTATATGTCACGTGAGCGACGATATGACAGCAGCGATGACAGAGTGACAGATAATAAATACACGACAGATAATAATAAACTTATCGCGGTAGTAAATTTTACTTACATCAACTATTAACTTAATTATTTTACTGTACAAGACTTACTTTTATGGCCTAGTACCTGAGAACAGTACAAATGGTACAAATAGCGGGCATTTTATGTGACAACACACAAATCTAATAAGATATCCTACTCACTCAAATGGAATTCCAGAATCGAGAAAAATATACCTTATAACGAATTCTATGCTGAAACAGGCTAAGCCCACAACTGAAAGAAGTATTATATCTTGAGCCAGTAAGTATCTAAGGTCTTACGAAAATTAATCTGCTGAATGTTCTTTTCCTAATGAATGTGGTGTCGTTTTATTGTTGATATGACGTAGCTTTCAAAAAAGAAAGATAACAAAACCTACAGCAGCTGAAATATTAGAATATGTTTGAGCAGAATGAAAAACTAGAAACGATTGATATCACTGATGTTGAACTGGGTGACGTGCACACCCGGTGTACGTATGTCATGTTTGAACATTTCAGATGCATGTATGCCATACCGTTGACATGGAATAAGAACGACCCAAATTCTTTTTGTTTCTGCTTTTTGAGGTTGTGACGCAACAAATGCAATACACTGTCTATTATCTACAGTTTTTTTTTTAAGAATGGGAAATCATCAATTGACTTGGCGGAATGATCGCATAACAAACACAAAAAAAAAACATATTAGAACGAAGAACCTCCTTCTTTTTTAAAGTCGGATAAAAACAAGATTTAATGCAAGTTTTAACGTTTAACTTAACAATATTTTTTCAGATCGTAGGAGAATTTAACAACTAACATCTGATTAACATTGAAAAGTCCAATATTTCATTACATTACCTCATTAAATCATTTGAGTGAAATGTGCCACGACAATTGTTATTTATTGAAGCAACCATTTTGATAATTTACTAAAAATAGATTGAGTTATTTAAGTGAAGTTTATTTTACGGATGAATAATATCGAGGTTTAAACACAAGCAGAATTCAAACGTCAGTTGTTTTGATTATAGGAATTGCTCAATCTAATATTATATACAAAATATCGGAATATTCACTGTGATCATGACGTACAAAGAGAATGATTTTCGTTAGATATTTATCTAGTACGAACAAATTTATTATAACTACCGGATATAAACATGGCTTCCAAAAATATTGAGTGATTACTTCAATTAATCATGATCAACGCTGCGGAATAAAAATAAATTTTTAATTGTTTTACCAAACTTCCCAATTTACGTAATTGGGTAAACCATCAGTCAATTTGACAATCCTTTGTTTTATAAAACCGATCCTATTTCAATGCATATTTTCAGCAGCAACTAGAGGTGAAAATATTCGTGTGCTGAGCAAAACTTTGGGCACTCATAGCCGTAGTCAGAATTGTCACGGGCCGACAGTTTTTTGTGAGTAAACAGTGAGTGTCATGGACATTCTTGTTTTCGAAAGAAAGTTTTGACAGTGTGAAATACTATATTATACTATGTAGCAGTAGCCGCCGAGTCATTGACATGCTCTATGGTTTATAGAAAACCTACCCGTAGCTGGAGACTGGGCCGGACACGTGTGCCGCATATCGAATGGTTCATGAGCTAAATCAACGACGATGTAAACTTAACCTTCGGGGCCCGCTAGGGCCAGATCCTGCCAGGGTTGCGGAATTTGTTCAAAAATGTCACCGCGGCCCTGGAATGCAAAGGGCTTTAGAAGGAACACGGATGGGTTTTAGTCAGTAAAGAGGCTGACACGCCCTTCGTTCCGAAGAAGTCATTTGATGATTTCCCAGCCTTAAAAAAAAACAAAAAACCTTATCCTCTTCGTTATGTTAAGGTACACAACGAAGAGGTTAAGGTTTTTTGTTTTTTTTAAACATTTTAGAATTCGGTTAACCTTTTGCGTGTCTTAACAGATTTTTATCGTCCAATCCTGACCAAGCCCTTATGTGTAACTGTCCGACTTAAGACATTTGGAGCATTTTTTCTTATGTCGAACTGTGTAACTTAAGACACGCAAAAGGTTAATACACTTCGCTTACTCAGACAAAATAATTATATGAGACAGGATAATGTCAGGTCATTATAACTAGGCGAGGGCATCTATCAGTCAATGCCATTGCTTACTCACTTCAATACTTTCTACTTGATAAATTTGTTACGTTTATTTTAGGCGAGTTTTGATAAAATTACCTATAGCTACAGTTTTAGAACATTGATGCTATATTTATAGTTCCTACTGTTGATGTTTTGCTTTAGTATGACAAAGGTTATTAAAGGTCGTCTTTTCTATTATTTCTCGTTTTTATTTCGTTTAGAGCCTCTCTGAGATGTACCTATGTGTTTCAAAGTTTTTATTTTCAAGGACCGGTTGCTTTTGTTTTATTTAATAACATTGATATAGATTTGACAGTTGATTCATACAATAAAATGACATAAACTCAAAATCGTTTCTTGGAAAATATATCTTACGTTGGCAAATTATCACTTAGTATTTTATAATTTCTTTGAAGGAAACCAAGAAGATTTCGTTAAAACAATGTACTAATAGGACTAGTTAGAAATATTTACATAGTTTAGTTAAGAGATTTTTCCTTCCACTTGGAGCATATAAACAGACAACTTATTTTCTACCAGTGAAAACCAACACTTCCGATCAATCAGAGACAAACAATTTGTGTTCAACAACTTTTGTTGAAGCAACATTAGATGTTATTATTTTACGATTGAGAACCAATGCGGAAATGCCTAGTCGAACTCTTTTCTACCCTATTACTTAGGTTATAAGGGTGACTTTCGCGTTTCGTATTTAAATACTTCACTAAAAGTTCTTTAAAACCAGTACTGACGCTTCCCTTCCTCATAGATTTCTAGACGTGCAAGTACATCATGTGTGGTAGACATAATACTGTAAGTTTAGTCAGTCTTAGAAAACTTCGAAAATTTCTAATAGGAGATGTCACGTTAGTGCGTTAAGTACTTGGTTAAGTTCGATTTAAGTTTCAAGCTTTTAGTGGACTTGAGGTAACGTTTAATATTTTGCTAAATAACGGTGACCCTTTTTCTCTCTTTCTGACAAGTTCATGTTTTTGAGATTTCTATCTCTACAATGTTGTAAGAGATCACCTTTTCATTACATTATTTAAAAGAAATAACCTACTTTATTTAAATATTTATCTTGACTCGTTAAGAAACCCTGCTTGAAATTGTGATTTCATTCTCGTCTAAGCTGTTAATAATAATTTAATAGTCATTACTTACTTCTGTACAACAAATTGTAATAACTTAAATTTGCACCAAGTTGATTTTGTGACCAGGCCATCTCTATCCATTCCAGAGGTTCTGGGTAAAGTGCCATTCCATTACCGATTTTGTCAATTTTGACTGTCTTTCGGACTGTCTGTTTGTTCTCACCATATCTCCAAAACAGCCAGACCGAGTTTGACGGGATTTTCACTGGCAGACAACTTCCATGATGTTTAACGAGATACTTATACTTTTTTTTAGGGTTCTGAACCTCCGTATGCAAAAATGGAATCGTTATAGGACTCTTGTGTCTGTCTGTCCGCCTGTCACAGCTGATTTTATTCAGATCTATCGGATAGATTCAGTTGAAAATACGGAAATACGACTTTTCACGGGTAACTTATTGGGGAAGAAATTTGAAAAAAAAAAACCTTTTCCAATTGCGCTACGTGGCATAACAAACAACTGAGACCGTGGTCCCAGTTAATTGCGGTCCCAGTCGCCGGCAGCCCAAACATTTTTTTTCATTTGACTGTACCGTTTTTGGCTTTAACAATTGATTTTTTTATACATATATGGGTGGTCCCAGTCGCCGGAAGAAAAATATTAATGTTAAATAGATCCAGCAACAGAGACCGCGATCCAGTTAATTGCAGTGCCAGCCTCGTCAAAATATGTGGTAAAATTTAGCCATTTTGTGAGGTTCATCTAACTATTATATGTTGTTTCAATACTTCAGATAAACATGATTGTAACTTGTTATAAAAAAAAATTGCAATGTTTGTTTGTGTAAACTTTTCAATAGTTTCAAAGAAAGTTTGTTAAAAGAGACCTTGACATGTAGTTTCACTTTGTTTGTTTTTTATTCTTTAAAATAATTTTGTGCAAATGTAAAATTTTATTTAAAGGCAGGTACTACCACATTAATTTACCAGTCACAGCCTAATTTTATACTTATTAATTTAGTTTTATAATAAAAATTAAAACCTGCTTTCGGAAGATTGTTACGGCCTTGTTATCGCGTCTAAACAGCTGTTGTGTACCCCACAACAGCTGTTAAGACACGATAACAAGGCCGTTTACGTTCACAAAGAACTTTCTAAACTTTTAACAATCTGCCCATTAGGGAGGATTTTTAAAACAATGGCTTCTAGCTATCCAGCTTTTAAGAACGAAAACTAATTATTATTATTTGAAATAATTTGCAATTCGAATTTATCTAAGTACTATAAACTTATGAGTTCAAAAGTAAATAAAATTGAGCTAGGTAAGAAAGCAAATAGAACATAACAATTGAATAACAAGCAATTGTTAATCGAGCAATTAATAAAAACATTACTATTAAAAAAAGTAAAAACATAGCGTGTAATATTTGGTTAATCTAAAGGCTGGACTAAATATACCAATGTCATACTGAATACTTTCAATAAATTACACAAGTACCTAATATAGTGCTCCTGACTGATTTCGGCCATGACGGTCAATCGACGACACGATTGGCGCAGTGGTTGAGCGATTGACTGCTGCGGTGCGTGTCGCGGGTTCGATTCCCGCACGGAACAAATATTTGTATGGCCTACAGATAGTTGGTCCGGGTCTGGCTGTTTGTGTATGTGAATTTGTATGTTTGTAAACGCACCCACGATACAGGAGAAATTCCTAGTGTGGGGAAACGTTTTTTTAAAAAAAGAAAAAAGAAAAGAATCTCAACGGAGACTAGCCATCGGCGTGAGTTACAGTGCCCAAGTGTGTGGACAAACACAGGTGCACTCTCTCTTCCATCACTCTCATATTCCGATGGGACTGCAACCCGACACGATTGGAGAGAGATCTGATGCAGGACCAACGGCTTTACGTGCTTTCTGAGGCACGGGGGCATCACACCAGCAACTTCCAAACTCCGGGCTGTCACTGAAAAATTCCTATTAGAAAAAATTACACTTTACCTAAGAGACACACAAGTACCTACCCAATATAGGGTGGCCAAAGCTAATGTATACACAACTTTTAATTCCGATATTTTCTAAATTAAGCAAAAATGTCTAAATGTTTTTCTATGATTATTTGATATAGACTTTGCAATTTTGTGAGGTAATTAACATCTGCCAAATCTTCACCGTTTTGCAGCCTACAATTTTTCGCAATAATTTTAGGGTATTACATTAAAATGTTAATAAATATTCTGCTTTCCACGCGCGCTTCAAATAGAAGTCTCTTAGTAGGGCCCGCTAGGACTATTGCCTGCCAGGGTTGCGAAACTTGTTCGGAAAAATTTCGCGTCCATGGAATGCATAGGGCATTTGGAGGAAAAGTATCTTATTGATGGGAAATCATCAAATGACTCCTTCAGCTCTAGGCAAAGCGGAAGGGAGTGTCAGACTCTTACTGACTAAAACCCATCCTGTGTTCCTCCAAATATCATTTGCGTTCCAGGGCCGCGGTGACTCTTTCGAACAAATTCCGTAGCAGCTGAGTTACTTGGATCCTATTCAAATGAGTGCGTTTTGTCTGCGTGGATAACTACGCAATGTCCGGATAATTGGGTGCCTTATTCCGTTCAGATTAAGAGAATTAGATGCACAAACTGTAGCGCAAGCTTAGATAAGACATCTGAACTTGCGCTACAGTTTGTGCATTTAATCATAAAAGAAGTCCGTTAAATTCCGATTACTAGTCCACTAGGACAAGCACAAGGGTTTAGGACAAGCACAATTCCGATTACTAAATCGGAATTTAACGGACTTCTTTGGCGTTTCACACGGCTTGTGGATGGATGGCTGCACGTACTTAAACAATAATAAAGTCCGTTAACATTTTAAATCGCTGACTACGGTACTACCACTATTAATATTAACTCATGAATAATGAAACACTATATTATTATTTGATTGTTCGGATTCCTAATATAAGATATTAGACGAATGAAATATCCGTTTTGTCACGCTAAAACAGACCTAACACTGACCTTAACACTGTCCAACATGTGCTGCATATACCAAAGCAGTTCACGTGATTGTGCATAGTTTGAATAATAAGGACTTTGTTTTCAAAATAATATTGAAACTGATAAGATATCTGTCTCGCTAAAGTTTACACCAAAGCAATTAACACAGTGGCAAGATATTGGATTTATACGGATAAGAAAAAATCCTTAGTATAAAAGTGGAAGTGGCCGGTTTGTTTGTCATGCTTTCATACCTAAATCGTTAAACTGATTATGATGAATTTCGGTACAGAGATAATAATTCGGAACCCTGAAAACAGTTATAGGCTTTACTTTTTTTGTGAAAACTAAACCTCAATGCAAGTGAAGCCGGAAAATAAACTCATGGGTATTTTATCTTAATTTGCTTATGGCTAATTTAACCTAATGTCTTTGAACTCATGTACTTTGTAACTATGAATGCAGAAACACAATTTATACTTTCTTAAAACTATTATAAGATGAGATGTGATGTGATGTGATCTACTTGCATATAAATTATTCAGCCAATTCATAATTTAGTCTATTCGGGACACTTGATTGACAACGCATGAAACCATCCTTCAAACAACGAACAATATCTATTACATTATTTAGATACCTTTATGCGCAAACATCAATTTAGTAATTCAGTATTTCAATCTACTCGAGTAAATATTTCAGATGAATGGTCGATTTAGAAATGTGAAATGATTATGAATGGCTTCATAGCATATAAAACTTTCAAGTCGAACTCAGTAGCCGCATTTATTTGATTAATATACGTTTTTAGATACCCGACATAGTGAAGTTTACATAGAGTACAGAATTCATGAGTGGTGCTGTTCTTGTACGAGGTTTTAATATTCAAATGGAATGTTGAAAGAATTTGTTTTATGGTTATGCTAGTTATACGGTTAGGAAGCAACCACCACCTCAATACACGTCGTGAAATGTGATATTCTTTTGAATTTATTTTGCTACCGTTATGTTGCTTATAAAAGGCTTTTTTAAATCTACTTTAGGTCTTTATAACAAATATACAGATACTCAGCTGCACGTTACGTGACAAAACGCCTTATCTGGACAAGCTCTCAATTTTGGAAAAAAAACCGTTCGAGAAACTTGAGATCGGCCCGTCGCAGTAAATCACCTGACGTGTAAATCTGTACCCGTTGGCGAAATGCCGATAGCGAAAAACGAAAAAAAACCCACGTAATAAAACTCGGTAATAAAACAAATGTTAACTTTGATTTGAACGAATTTCATTCAATCAAGTTGAACCATCTCTTCTACAGATTGACCCTAAAAGTGTCCCCGTATTCAAAATTATTTACATACGTTACACGTCCGTGTTTGGGTCAAAGAAGTTCAATATGCCTACCGGTAGATTCGAAGAAAATTGGCTGTGATAGTCTGACAGACAGCAAGCCAACCAGACAGTTATACGATTAATCCTGTAGGGGATTCGGTTTTTTATTCGGATGTACGAAACCCTAAAATTGCTACTGCAAATCATGCAGTAGTATTTCCTATGTCTAAATAGCGCCTTAGGAAATTGGAATGTTAATCAAAACTGTTTTAGTGTTACTTTCTGAAGTGTCATTGTAAAAACCGCAAAAGCTTCGCAATCTTACACTCGATGGGTTTGAACTCATAGTAATGAAACAAATATTTCAGCTTAGAAATTCAGAGAAGCTAAAACTAAATAAATATTTATTTGCTAAATTAAGGCGGAAATGGATATCTTTTTTGGTTCTGTTTAGTCATTTCTTAACAATTTCGAGGAAAATTTGAGTTTTACGGACGGAACAACTTTACAAACGGAAAGGCTTCTTTAAAGCTCAGATAAGTCTAGAAGTATAAAGTTTATTGGAAAGACACTCATCAGTAGACATCATAACACAATTCAAGCACTAATTCACGCTAATTGAAAGCAAATATTATGAACAATAAAATCTAAAAAAATATATACTAATAACAAAACCAGTTCCATGATAAACTTGAAATAGATGTTGGTACTTTAAATCATACCCACGCCCGCATATCTATTAGAACAAACAGTTTTGTACAGAAAATATAATTCTAAAGCGCACTTTGCATTTATAGTAGGTGTAACAGAATAAACGCAATACCTCTTAAAGGGTCATTGTATCATATTTCAATATTTTTTTAAATCTGCTGTTCAGTACATTTTGTCGACTTATATGCACAGAAATGTATTGGGCAGTCGATATTATTTTTGCGGTTTCAGTGTTGGTCCCCGAGTGAAAGTTGTTCATAATGATGAGAACAATGACCCCTTAAAAGTTATTGCGTTCATGATGTTACAGGTTGTATAGCCAAGAATTAACTAAAAAGAGAAGTTTGCTATACCAGCGTTTAACAAGAGGAAGGTAGTTTAATTTTAGTGACTCGTTCTCGTTAGTACGTTAATCTTGCTTGCTCGCTTTTAAAGGCTTATATTGTGGAAACTTCTAGTTTGTTTCTGTCCACATCTACTATCTACGCGATGCTTATAAAGAGAGCCTATTTCTTCCAGTTTTTATGATCAAGGGCTAATGAGGACCGCAACAGCTTCGGAATGTGCCGCTTACTTTAATATTATTTCTTTTGAACACACACCGTTTGTCAAATTTATAGCTATAGAATAGACTGCATTAGGAAGAAAGTTACTGTTGCGATGAATGCAAAAGCCAAAAAAGAGAATCTTCTTCCCCTTTGTTAGCACGACAGTTACGTCATATTTGCTGGCCCACAACATCACCAGTCCTATGTCAGTCAGAGCCTATCACGTTTCCTTCCCATAACTTAGTGTCCCATGATTAATTATAATGTTGGCATTAAGCATTGCCATCATTAAGAAGTCTTTTTAATTATCCCGGTCGTTAAACAACTTCAGAGGAAAACGCAATACCTGCCTACTGCCAAATACAAAATTGCGGCTACCTATAGGTGCATAATACTTGTAGTTTTGCCACATTTATATTATCAGCCCGTTAATGTCAGCTACTAAACATAGGTCTCTTAATAAGCGGTTCAAAGGGAAACGAACATAATCAGCTAAGAGAGGGATAAGTGATTCAAATTGTTTCGGAAAGGATATTACTGCTGTCATAATTAACAACAGAATTGAAGTTCCGTACAAAAATAAACATGCGGGCAGTCTTTGGGGACTGCCGATAGAAGTGAAAACTAAGCGAAAGCTAAAGCGTTCGTTGACGATGACGCGAGTTCCATGATTTTCCTTCACCCAAAGTGTTCGGTGACGATGATGCGAGTTCCATAATTTTTGTTTACCCAAAAAGTATGCATATACATACATATAGCTCATGGAATGCGTTCGGTAACGATGACGCGAGTTCCATGATTTTAGTTCACACAAAAAGTGCTTAACGCGCCTAAAGAAGTTTTCACTCCAAAAACCTCATGAAAACATTAAGCGAAGAAAAGAAAGCGAAGTTCACAACATTCTGTATCTGATCCTGGTTGTTTAATCTCCAGGCCGATCAACTAACCTTATTCAAGCTGAAGTAAATTGAGATCGAGCCCAACTAAAGTCTTACTAGCTTGGTTATCTACAGTTTAACCTGATATTCTAATTGGTGCACGGTGGGCTTGTATAGCATCACTGCCTTTAGGGAATCGCGGAAAGATTTATAAGGTTATTAGGAAAATTTATAGACCTATGCTATAATGAATACAAACCTGAAGCACAATTTAATTTACTTACGTTTTTTTAATGGTTCTAATTCAGAGGGTCTCAAAACCAATCAATATATTTATAGACATGTTTACTTATAGGAACCAATATCAATGGAGTTAGACCAAATAATAGTCTACTAACGGTAACGATTGTCAAAAACTAAATAATTTGAATTTAGTTTTTATTTGTCGGTACTGCTGATAGTCCCTCGAGATGGCATTTTCTTAGTTTTTTGTACAGGTCCTTTGAGGTAACTGTCATCGAGGCCTGCCTGACTTAACAATCATATTTCGGACAAATTTTCAGAAGTTTTGGGTATGCGACCTCGCAGTGTAACCAACTCATAATTAAGTTTGAAACTAGTCGAGAAAACCCGATTAAGGGCCTACTCAGGATAACTGTGGCACTCACAAAAGTTATTAAAATATGAGTTCGTAAACAGTATCACTTTCCAAAAGACCAAACGAAATGTACTTATTATAACAGGGTAAAATAATATTATTTACTTAAAACTTTACTAAAGATAAGCCGAAAACAATTCATAGAAAAGTTGTTTGACTGCGGTTTAAAAGTTTCGTTAATAACAAAAATGAATTTTTGATTATCTTCTAAAATTCAACTCAGACTATTTACCACAAATAAAAGTCAATTGAAACGAGTTTAAAGGAATCAAAAACTGAATACGTGTATTTCATGAGAAGAAAAAAATATTGATGGGTATATAACAATAACATGCCAAATTTAAACTGTAGTAGTTTAAATTTGACATTTCCTAACTCATCAATATGTTGAGCTTCCTTGTAGGCTAGTGCTTGTAAGCACTAAGAAAGGATTTCCCGAAATTCCTACGGGAACAGGAAAAATGGGATATGCGCGAACAAAGTCGCGGGCAAAAGCTAGTTACTTATAATATTAAGGTATTATTTCTTGTTACAGGGTTTGTTGGAAAATTTACAAATGGATTTGGTGAACTGATTACTTCACCATGTTTCAAAGACACACACTGCATTAACGTAAGTACTTAGAATAATTAAAAGGTAAAAAAATACACAACACCGTAGGGATTGAAAAACCTACTTCTTAAAAAATAATACCTCAGCATAAATAATTCCCGTTACGTCAAATCTCCTACCGTCATGATGTCAATTTTCTTAATTTTTGCGCATGGTTGGATAGCTAAAAGTTCAACTGTGCACTTAAACTTGTCTAACAACCCAACATTGAAAATGTACACTAGTTAACTGTACCTAAGCTATCAATAATATTCCTAGACACATTTCAGCACATTTTCCTACACAACTCGGAGACCTAAAACGATTCATCATGTCTCGTTGATAAATTAAACCGTTCATAAGTTAGGTGTCAATCAATCAATACGCCAACTAAGTAACGATGCCGATTTGACAGCAGAATGAAATACATAATATCAATAAAATAAGTGAAAATAGCTAAATAATGATTATTTTATGAGGATTTTTATCTTTATTACTTCAGTCTATACAACGTGTAAATTATTTATGATTACAGGCGATATATTCAGCCGGTCGATTCTGCAAACATGTCGAAGTGAAGGCTTGGGGGAAGTGATCACGAAGTGAGCTGTCATTCCATTTTTATTACATGGATTGACAGCTCACTTTGACTTCAACATGTTTACAGAATCGCACTGCAATCCACGTGTCACCGTATAAACTAAGGTGAGGTGAGCATGAAGTTAACTGTCATTCGATCGTATTTACATGGATTGACAGCACACTTCGTGTAAGTTTACACGGTGAGATGTTACAGATTAGCACGGCAGTGTTACCACAAATCAAATAATGTAACAGTAATATCAAAACTCCACCCAATCCTTTTTCAGCCAAGTTAGACTATTTATCTATTAATGCACAGGAATGTATGATAACAGTTGGAAATTCATAGAATATAGAACGCTGCTGCATGAGACGGGTTTCCTTCAGACTTTATCTTTCGACGCCTTTTTTCTACTCGTAAAAACGGATTGCGTCCAAGGAAACTGATAAGGTTAATTAAAAAAGAAATTAGGTATTAAAAAAAAATAGGATGGCTGATAAGGCACTCTAATATACCTAAACTTCTTAATAAAACAATGGAATTCGTTTCAAATAGAGACTCGGAAATTAAACAAAAAATATCGCTTGCAATAAATTACTATTTTTATTCGCAATAACTCTGCAAAAGTCATATTTCAATTTCAGAATTCCGCGTACCAATAGCTTTTATTATAAAATAAAATCTGACACATTATTACTGCACACTAAAATGGCTACAAGAGCCACCCAAGCAATAGTTGGGATGGTGATTTTGTAAACTAGACTTTAGGCATACACCGTACGGTGGTCAATTACATACAGAAATCTTTTTATTTTGGGCAAAACAGTTCTAAGAAATAAAAACTGTCATTTCAGGAACAGATGCTGCGATATTTTCACTATATTAGACCAAAGAACCCTAATAAAGTCTTCTTGAATCGACTTTATTGAATGGTTTTTATTAACTTTTGCCTATCAAGAAAACTCTTCACCATAACCTCAATAATTTACAAACTAATAACATTTGAGATATTTAAATGATAGGATGTTCTAAATCAACTGAAATTCAATTTTGACTGCTAAGGCTCTTGAATATAGAATCTTATCATTAGGTACATTTGTATAGATAACTTTTATGTATTGTACATAACGGAGAAAGAACCTCCGTGGCGTTTTTAAAAGTGTGACGTCATCACAGCTGACGTCACAAATATCATCATGATCAGTCACTTTTGGTTTTTCAAAAGAAAACTTCACAACTAGTTTCAAACTTCGTTTAATCAACGAATAGCGTAACTACGTCACAGAAAGGTCCGTACGGTCCAGCGGCACATTTAAATTACAATAACAGGAATAGTAAAATGCTTAAAGTCAATCAATTTACAAATTTTTGGACAAAACAAATTATGAATCTTAATTATTTGAATACTTGTAATGACAAACTAGTTCAATTTCGTTTTTGAAACAGAGATTGTTTCAAGAAACAATTATTAATTCGAATGTTCTGTTATTATAACCATAATTTCACGTAGAGCCGTATCAGTCTAATTTTACCACACTAAAAATTACCCGGACCTTGGAAGTTTCAGATGTCGCTAAATACCCTAATGGCTAAAATAGGAGGAAAAATACTTTCCTTTTTCTTATCATTTCGCCCATCATTAAAACTCTGCTTTTCAAGGGAAAAACATTCAGATCAACTATAGCATTGTGAAGAGAGTTTTTGAACTCAAACAATCGCCGTCCCCGGAGAATAAAATAGTAACTGATAATACCATAATAGTGTTACGGTTTCTAAAAGAGGAAAGGTGTACGAGTTGATCCACTTAGGGTGAAGATGCGTATCGAGGGATGTGTTCTTCCAAACACACATTTCTGATGAAAACGCAACCTTCAGGGAGAATGCTTGTAGTTTAACCTATATTCAACTTAATGCAGATGTAAAAGCGTTTATTTATAGTAAACTTATCTGTGTAGGTAACTTTCGTCATACTAAAAAAAGGTTTGCAGAGGCAAACCTGCCTCAATATAAAATTTAACTGTAAAATGTATCTATATAAAATTTCTATATTCATATTTTGTTATCTCTATAACAAAATATGAACATAGCAATTTTAGATAGTCCTCCTGACCGATTTCAACCATGGCGGCCAATCTCAACTGAGACTAGCCATCGGCGCGGGATATAGTGCACAAGTGTGTGCGCAAACACAGGTGCACTCCCTCTTCCATCAATCTCATATTCCGATGGGATGGCAACCTGACACCTGACCGGAGAGAGATCTGGCGTAACTTAACGTGCTTTCTGAGGCACGGGGGTGTCACACCACCAACTTCCAAACGGGCTGTCAATGAAAAATTCTTATTGAAAAAACCGATCTGGGAATCGAACCCAGGACTCCACGCTCGGCAGTCGCGCTTGCGACCGCAAGACCATCGGAGAAGTTAAAACATACTATCAATTAACAAGGCAATCAAGAGTGTCAACAAAATCAAACTGTTTATGTGTGTTTTAACTGTATAGATGTACTGATTCTTTTTGTGTTTTTGTTTTTCTGTTAACTCACACACTGTTAAATTAATGGTAGTACTTATTTAGAAAATGAATAAGTTTACCTCTGCTGGTATTGATTTATTTCTATAACTAGTTATACTGTAGGTGCATCATCCTCACATATATACATTTTTTTTGTATCTCAAATATTGTAAAACATTTATTTGAAAAGACTAACTATGGAGTCTTCTCCATCAGAATCTACCTTTGCAAATTTCTCTTTATTATTTTTATTATTATAAATGTAAATGATGACGTTGAAAAGTGCCGTTTTCTGGCCTAATTCAAACAAACGTTTTGACTTCGAATTTGACATGATTTATTTATGTCTACATCATCCAACAAAAACCAAATTACTGTGTACTACACAAGGCTACTAGAAAATATTACCAATTTTAATGGCCCTGTCTGGTAGAACGATGGTGGAGGCTGTAATTCTCTAAACATTAATCCATACAAATTGAGAGGGCGTCATTGCCTTGTGTTATGCAACTTAACATCTACCAAGTCGTGGCAATCAATTCGCTAAAAAAAGATCTAAATTAAAAATCAAGCAACAAGTGACTCATACCAATTGCAAAATAACCTAGTAATTTACTTTTTGTTTACAACGACCGGCTACTACTTACATATGTACAAACATAAATTTGTATTGTTATTTACAGCCCAACGCTTGCCGCACGGAAGTCTAATAAATTATCTGGATTTTTTTCTGCAGTTCTGCTGAATTTGATGGAAAGATCGAGTCGCATTTCGTTCGACAGTGTTCCTATACATAGATTTTTGAGGATCGACACGTGTGGTCGAATACAATCGAGTTAGCGTGTAAGCAACAGAGAGATCGTATTTTATTCAATTGCCATTGTGCAACTTTTTATTCGATAAATCTTCAAAGTTATGGGCGATTGTAACTTCAATCGACAATCGACATTGTGCATCTTTAATCGCGATCGATAAATTTTCAAAGTTATTCGATTGTAACTTCAATCGATCATTCATCATGATCAGAAAAAGTTGAGTAAATCTGTTAACTGTTGATAGATCTTATTGAGCCTCAATACAAAGGATATTGAGCAACGATAATGATCGTCAAAAATCAAGCAAACCTGTAGATCCTGGTTTGATGCGTAGCTGCTGGCCGCGTGGTGAACATTAACCATTGTTAACTCAAAACGTGATTAACAAACATAGATCACGCTTCCGCCCCAGGCTTAATAAAACAGAATGACGTTATATTTCTTGAAGCTAATTCCAGAATCGTGTCGACAACGAAAGAGTTTCCAGTAAAATTTGTAGGATGTTGATGATGTAGAGCAAACAATTTGTGTACAAAACTGTGATAGCACTTTGTCTAGATACTCGTATTATTGGGAAATATTTTAAGCTTAATGAGAGATAGAAAAAGCAGTCTTAGACTACTTTCAAACGTAGGTGTCCCCACTTTCGAACACTGGCACCGGAATCTAAAGTCACAAAGTAAGTGCATACAAGATACGAGAATATTGTTTGATCCCAAAGCTACAGTTGAACATTGTTGAAACTTACTTTAATGATTCATCTCATCGAAATTTGATCGAAGTTTTTGCATGCATTCTGTTTCTGTAAACTCCTTTATTTTGTTTTCAAAGATGCTAATAAGAATGTGGTTTAGAAAATGTCTCGTACCCGTGTCCAGGATAGAAGATTTTCTCTTTGAGTGCTGATTAGCTCTTTCGCCTTGATTTACGTGGAATTCTATGCTGAAAGGCAATTCATTCTATTGTGGAGGATGATTGGTATATATAGAGGAAATAGGTTATTATGCTTTTTAACATAAAGCCATCGAAGATGTCTCTTACTTTTTATTATCGGAATAGTATGAGCCAAAGGAAATTTGCTTTCATATTAGGAAGTACACGCTACACATTAAGTACACAACCTACCTATTAAAATGAAATTCAACCAATTATTTCCAAAAGAACAATAAACATCAACAACATCAATGAGATTAATTTGCATTTTTGGGAACAACCTGCTTATCATCGTAAGTTCAGAACAGTACTGAATTGATGTTGGAGAAAAAATTGTAGGGACTTCTCGTACAACAATAAGTACCTACTAAGTTAATGAGCACACAATGAGGTGTCTCATCACTACATCACTACATTTTTTGAAATAAAGCCCTACAACTCGTCTATCTGTCTGTCTGTTCGCGATAAACCCAAAAACTACTGGACGGGTTTTCATGGGGTATTTACAAATAGAAAGAGCGGTTTTGGTAAGTATATAATTTGTCAATGTTTTTATACCACAGCTTAAGAGAACATGTCAATACCTACAAAAATGTCAACGAGCATATGGATATATTTTATGATTAACTCACAATAACCATTTTTATTTCAAATTTGGTATAAAATACTGCTTTATTTGCAAAGGTGTTTTCACCAATCCTACTTATATTATAAATGCAAAATTTTGTATGTTTGTGCAACAATCAGGCAAAAACAGATGAAGGGATTTGGATGAAATTTGGTGCACATAAAGTGCATATTCTGGAATAACACAATAGCTACTTTTTGTCCCGGTAAATGGCATTGTTTACTGGTGTTAAGGAGGAAAAAAAATTAGAAATAAATTCTCTTTTGACGAGTTCATTGTATTACATTTGTTCAATCTAAATCCATAAACATATGAAAGATTTCAGTAACAAAATTATTTCAACTCTCATGAGTTCATGTTGTGTAAGTTTCGACTTTTCGTCGTATGTTCATAAATACATACATATCATAAGAGCACGAACGTATTATTCCCGATTCACATCTGTGTATCCATAGTATTATATTTATTGTCATCAACTGGGTATAGATCCTGACTTCGGACTTCTACCGAGAAATAGTTGGAAAATCTAATAGTGATCGCCTTGAAGAAACGAAAGTTTTTTTTATTTTTTTTTAAAACCGTCTTCACAACTGTACTATGCATTTGTTCAGGGGAGTAACACAAAGTAAAAACGTATGAATTTAGTAACAAGAGCACAATATGTTTTATCTAGCACTCTTTCGTCATACACTTGAATACAAACTACATTGAACTCATCTTTAAAATTACTTCTTGCACGACGTTGCATTTTATATCGAGTCGAGTACGTTCTGTATATGTTTTTAGGTGTCTTTTTAGGTAGCACAAACTGTTTACGTAAGTACAAAATCTCACTATGAAGGTATTATGACAGAAAATCCTAAATCTAACATTTATAAAAAAATAATCCTGCATTTATCCAAATTTATTTGTTGACGTTGCAGCATTGTCTTGTTTTACATACATTTATATTTGCTGTCATTTCAATAGCCACCTCAATTCTAGCTATAATATATAACACAATGCATCCATCGATTTTTTGGTCTTTAACGTTTTTGACATTCATACTCAAAACTTTCCTCACGACATGTTCGTAATTTCCCCATATCACACGTCCATACCAGGATTTTATATTTTTACTAGCTAACCCGCGAAACTTAGTTTGCGCCACATATTGCAACATTTTTCAACAAAAATACTCTTCTTCACAACAGCCCAAGTGTCGCCACAAGAACCGGTCCTGCGCGTCTCACATCCATCGGCTACCCGCAACCCTCACCAGGTTATCGCTTCACCTTGTAGGAGGCCTTCCAACGCTGCGTTTTCCGGTACGCCACTTGCCACTTCATAACTTTTCGGCCCCATCATTAAAATTGACCTTTTTGGTGCAGCCGTGAGACACACTTAATTTTTAGCATAGCTTTTTTTGTTATTTCTATGTACCGCGCGTGTTTCATGTGCTAAATAAGCCGCTTACACGTGCAGAGGGTAGAATTTAATAAAAAGATCTGTGACTCGACGCCACAAGTGATAAACCAGGGCCATCAAAATTAAACATTAAGCATATAATCGTTATAACAATAGTAAAATCCATGGCTAACAAGACGACCTTTCACCACAAGCAGCACCCGTTCACGAGCATAACGCAAAGATCAGCCATTACCTCTCACGCTCACGCCATATTTGAGGGAAAGAGGTAACCCGACCCCCGACGCTACCGCAAGCAGTAAAATCTAAGGGAGCATGACGAACTTGCTGCCGGTTGCTCAGGATAGAATAAAATCATACAACTGTCGAAGTCACTCGTTAATCACATGTTGCAATACACTCATTATAAAACATTGTTATGAGAGTATTAAGTCAATACAAAAAAAAAATAACAAATAATTGACCTCTACGGACATATAAATTAACAAATATATGAACTCATATGTCATAAGCTAACTATGAAAGAACATTAAAAACGAAGTATGTCTTGCGTTCAACACTGCGACCAACTATTATCATCGTCTAAATAATCATTGATTGAATAGTATGCCTTCGAACAAAAGTTAGATTTAACTTTAGCTTTAAACGAGTTAAAAGGCAGCTCAAGATAAGAAAGAGGTAGCTTATTGTAAAAACGGATACCGAGCCCCACAAATGAGCCTTGGACCCTTCGAAGACGATGGGATGGTGCATGTAATTTGTGCTTGTTTCTAGTGTTAAAGTTATGGATAGTTGGAAAAAGGCTCATGGTGCACTCCAGACATCTCTTTTGATAGAAATTATGTTTGTATTGTTTCCAAACAGCGCAATGTAAGAAATTATTAGAATCTATGAAATTTCCACATCGACATTATGAATTAAAATTCTATCGTTACATACAAAAATATTGATGGTGTAACATGATTGATGACGTGTCTAACGGATGAATAAACGCTTGCAAGAATGCTTTCCAAGAATCTCGGGTTATGAGGAACTCCCTTTTCATACTTAATACACACATATCGTTGTTAGATCACTTATAAATGTTAGAAAGATCAAATGATCAGATCTTTCAAATTTTCCGATACAGAAAATGTTATGTAAAAATCTACTGCGATATTATTAATGTTTTTTTCTTTGCAGTTTGTACAACTTGTGTCGTCTTGGGCAACTAATTAAATGCAAACACAGTTTCTGTTTTTAGGGATCCAAACCACTGTATGGAAAAACGGAACCCTTATAGGATCACACGGTTGTCTGTCACTCTGTCCGTCTGTCACAGCATTGTCTTCGAATCTGCTGATACGACTTAGAGGAAATTAGAGGAAAGAGGAAATGCTTAAAGAGTATGACGGAGGTGTCTCGAATGCTGTATATGACATCATCACAGGTGATGAAAGCTGGATATATTGTTACGAACCCGAAGCCAAAAGACAATCGCAATGGCTGTATTCATTAGATGATTTGCCGACAAAAGTAAAGAAGGGCAAAACTAAAGGATAAAAGATGATCGCCTCGTTCTTTGGACGGACGGATCATTTCGCAACAATTGTCCTAGAAGACAAAGGGACTGTTACTGTAGATTGGAATGTCTGTCATTGTTTACTAGTTGTCTTGGAAAATGTTTGACAGCAGCGCCCAAGAAGCAGGATCCTCGTCCATCATGACAACGCTTCAGCTCACTTCGCCAGGCGGAGTTCTTACAGTCTCAACTTGGCACCTTGTGGCTTTTATTTATTTCAAAAAATATGTAGATAGAATAGACTGACCAGTAACTTTACTGGTCAAATCATATGAGAACCATGTAGGTTGATGTCTGAGGTGGTCTTTGAGGAAAGTACCACACTGATTTGAGTAGTCCTGTCCAGACAGTGCATTTATCAGTTATCGTGTAGCTCAAGCTTAGAACTTTAAGGAGCTCAACTTTTTGAACCGTAGGTTAAATTTGTAATTTTGTACGTATAAAATGACTTGGCTAGTTCTTAAGTACTAAAGTTATACAGCCTTCAACATAGTTAATATCTTTAATTTATTTTCTGCGACTTAATTTTACTTATTTCGATGAATATGTTCTCAATAGCTTGAGTTCCAAACAAACTTGGTATTTCTAAGCTGGAAATAATACATCTGGTAGACGAAGGCTCTTTTGTATTCCAAAGATAAAGAAAAGTTTTTGATTGTTTATTATTTTGTAAAAATCTTGTACCTACTGCTTGCGGACCTAGACAAAACAGTCTCGGGAACAAAACCTTGTTTTGTCAAAGTCAGACAAAACTGTATTCTGAAGGTTTAGGTATGTAAGACATTTATAAACAATTGAATGAACATGAGGAAGGTACGTTTCCACCAAAATAGTGTCCATTTTGTGCAAAACTCCAGCATTGCACGTACTAAGCTGGTATTGCGTTTAGTCTCTGTCTCCACAGGCAAGACTGTGTGTTACTTTTATTATCGCACAGTGTAGCACACTTGTGCACGAACATGTTCACTGAGCAGAGTTTTCTGCCTTCAATTGTTAATATGGACGGCCAGGAAAACTTAGTGATTTGTTAAAATATAAAATGTACCTATTCATTTACATATTTGTGTTCATGCTGGCATTCGGTTTGTCCCTTCCATGTAAGAAATTGAAATATGCATAACCAAACCAGGCTTATATACCTCTATCTGAAATCCCAGTTCTTAAAGATTTTTAATACGCCGTATTGAGCCAAAATCATCTTCCGTTTTCTCAGTACCTCAGTCAAGTCACAAGTGAAACTTTTGGATAACTCTTGAGCGATAATCATTGTGATTGGAATCCCATAGTAGAGGATAAATTTTGCCAGGGTTGCGGAATTTGATCGAAAGAGTCACCGCGGCCCTGGAACGCAAAGGGCTTTAGAAGGAACACGGATGGATTTTAGTCAGTAAGAGTCTGACACGCCCTTCTGCTCCACCCAGAGCGTAAGAAGTCATTTCCATCCTTAGAAAAAATAAAAAAGAACAGGATAAATTTCAATTGTTTGAATAAATTTTAAAATTTTATTTTTCGTCCATGCATAAACAATATGCGCATACACATAAATGTTTTCACTTTGATAGCGGGCACAAGACTGAGTTAGCAAACAATAAGTGTACGCGTCAATGCGAGTCCACTGCTTGCATGTGTGTGCGCATAAAAGTATGAATAAATTGAAAAATTCAATAAAAATAGTCTTATTTCCAGCTCCATAACATTGTAAGTATTACGATTTAAAAGTATGTTAGATTTAAAAATTATAAATTAATTTAAGTATTTGTTGCCCTCTGAGGCCCCAGAAGGGGGCTGTCCAGCTTGTGGCTGAGCACGTTCAGGATGTGTTGGCGCTCCCATGCGTGCGGAAAATTAGCGAAGCGATGCGGCGCGCAGCACAGTGTGAAAGCCGTCTGTGTGCGCGTGCGCAAACATCGCAGACGCACTACAGTAGCGTGGGAGCCCCACCCTGAATGCATTATTATTATTGTATTTGGAGAGCGTTGATGGCCCGCTGCGTGTAGTTGACCCACGGATTGCAGGTATAGAGAGTTTGGTAGAATGTTTTAAACAGAGTGATCTTTAAGCCCTAAACTACACCTCGCAATCTGCGTGATAACATATTACAGCGGACCGCCATCGCTTTCCTTTCCTTTTTTTTGTCCCCATCATCTTTTAAATCCTCGGTGACCACATACATTAAACAATGTGCGCGAACATTTCTAGAATGTTCGGCCACAATTTGTTATAGGTTGGTTGAGTGAGTCGATCAGAATAAACATTTGTGTCGTACACTGTGCATTACAGTGCCGCACAGTTCAGCACACTGATGAAATCGCATCTAGACAATTGAGTAGAAGCAGCTAAAAAGTTATACATTTATGTCAGTTCTACAAAGCTAAATACGCAAATTTTTGTGTTTGTGCAGTTACTCAAACAGTTAGTAGAAATATATAATACATAATAAATATGTGCTGCCCAAACAGAGATGACATTAGCGTTTTTAAAGTGTTCGTAGAAATAATTATTAATGTTTTAATTACAACGACATGACAGTGAAAATATATGGTGACGATTTTATAATTGTGTACGTTCATAATTTTACTGCAGTAAGTTAGGATTTGTTGTTATTTACTACAAATAGATAACAACTAAGTTTTCTTGTTAGAAGGAAAGTGCCTGAAGTATTTTTGGGTTTTATCATCATGAACTTTTCGAGGAGCTCGTGGCTAAGTAATTACAGCCGCATGGGTCGATCTTCAAGGTTAAGCAATGCTTGCCGAGGTTGGTTTGTGTATGTGTGACCATCTTAACATACCGAGACTACTCCGTGCCTCGGAAAGCATTTTAAGCATGGTCCCGGCTCCCATTGGTAAATCTTGCCAGTCGTTACGGATAGTCAGAAGCCAGAAAAATCTGACACTGGGAAGGTCTAATAGGCAAACGATTTCGTGTATAATTGAACCCCAATTGCTATAGCAAACAGGATGGATTATTTGTAAATAAATCCTTGGTGGGTTGCGATCAAATATAATTTGGGTAGTTAATTGTTCATTTTACACGTGCAAAACGTACTTCAATATTTACCTTGTTAACAATTTAATTAGCCTTTTCCAAAATATCTACCATATGAAAACGTAGAATGGGCACTAAAAGTCGACACGCTGGTGATTCACATTTATTATTATTATTTTTTATATACTTACACACACACACAAACACATTTGTGATTTTTTGGGAATTTATTAAACAGCAGTACCTATCTTTTAATTTGAATATGGAAAGATAAATGTAGGTGTTTATTTTTTTGACTTTATCATAAAAAAAATAACAATAAAATGGATTAGTCTACTTTGGCCCACTAGCCGCCCCACTAGTGGGGCAGAATAGACAGGCCACATTTTTGGAGTATATTTTATTATTGGAGTAGAGAATAATGCCCGGTTTCGGAGTTAGTTTATCGGTCGTTTATCTGTTCGTTAACCAATAACCAACCAATGGCGTTATGACATAAACTATTGAACCTGAGTTAGTAATCTAGTCTCCCGGTAGTTTATGACTCTTGACCACTCTTGACTTCTCCTCCTTTGGCGAGGTTTTGCTTCCTCCACAGCCATTTATCAGTGTTACTTACTCAGCTACAACATTTTAAATTTATTTTATAGATATATACAATTATTAAACAGCATTTATAACATAACTATGTACTAAGGCAGGCATATACAGTCTAAAATGAATAGCAATGACGCCGGCGATATAATTGCACTGCTAAACTAGATGTCCAAGTTTCTGAAAAATATCATTTTTCATAAACTGTTTATATTTTCTTGTCTCAGAAATTTCATGCCCTATCTAGGCAAATCAGTTTATGTTTTTAATCATAATAAATTTTCGTCATGCTTATCAAAAAAATTTCTACCTTATTTTTTAAGCAAAATACCTAAGATACTCAGTTTTAGAACTACATGAAAACGAAGCTGAATTTAAAGTTTAAAACGTGTCAACCAGTTTGTATGGACTTCTATAAACTTTTCGTACCATGATGTCGCATTTATCGCAAGTGTCGCAAATATTTTACACCTATTTATTTCGTTTGTGGTCACACGGGCTGCTTTATGCTGCCAGTACCTCCCGGAATGAAATAAATGTAAAAAAATCCACTTTGTTCACTATTTTGCTTTGATTTTTTGGTTAAACTCCTGTATAATACAATCGTGTCACACTGTTTGGTCAAATGAAGCAGTATCTGATTTTTGCACAACTGTAGATATTCGAAATTAAAAGTAGATAAACGAGATGATTGAAAACACAATAAGCCTACCTATGCATTTTTATTGTAACTATAAGTCTTGTAGATACTGTCTCACTACTGGGCAAAGGGTTGCCCTTCAACTTGCGTCTGTGTTGCTTTTTCCAATCTATTAAGAACTCAACCAATTTACTATAAGACTTGGTAGTCTCGCACACACAGTTAGTATTTTGGTTTCCAAAAGATTGGTATCTTTTGGAAACCAAAACTGCGTACTGTCAATACCCAATTACTTGTAGTTTAAATTGATATTCCAAGAATATTATTGCAATTGGATTGTTGGTAATCAAATAATAAAATCAAAGCTCAATTGGCCCGTGCTTAATCTAAAGATTTTCCAGATGGGACTAAAAATATCGATTACATGGCATCATCATCAATCAAATTAGATTTTTTTCGTAGGCCTTTGATTTCTGGATTGATTGAAGAGGATGCAATAAAATTCTTTGAAACATACGTTTAAATTCAAATGTGAAAAATATGATCGTCATATTTTTTTACAAGCTTATTGATTTCAGTGGTTGTCACATATTGTTAATCTATTCTCTGATTAGAAAAAGATCTTATTAGATCTCACCATCTCCTCTATGGCTAAACAAAACCTTAGGGTTATCCATTATGTTTGAATCTGTCCAATTTTATAAAGTACCTCATAATATTGCATGACAGAGGTTAAGCTAGAAAAATATATTTGAAACACAATTATTATTAAACTATCTTCGAGGCTTACTTCTAACGAGGCTTACTAATAACAGGCTGTAACAGAATTATTCGGCTAGTAATTTTTTCCTAGATAACCCTTTTACCAGTCAGAAGTTCCAAAAGCATTTTAACAGCGAAAAGGATTTTTGTATGGCGATTTATCTTCTGCGATGATGATAACCATTCAGGATATATTATTATACTAGTTGCCGCCCGCGGCTCCGCCCGCGTGATTGTCGAAAACTATCCTAAGGGAACATATTCCCGGGATAAAAAGTATCCTATGTGTTATTCCAGACTATAATCTACCTCTGTGCCAAATTTCATCAAAATCCATTCAGTAGTTTTTACGTGAAAGAGTAACAAACATCCATACATACATCCATACATACATCCATACTTACAAACTTTCGCCTTTATAATAGTAGTAGGATTATATGTGGCATATTTGACAGATTGTCTATCATTTGGCACCCTGTTTTCTTATTACACTAATCTTTTACTTAGGTTTGACTGATGGAGTAATGTAATAGGATGTTTAACCTGAAAATAATGGTTTTCTGACATGTAAGTATATCTCAAATCTCAAATAGTTTATTGCAATCCATAATGTACACATAAACAGGTGTTAGAATTAATAAATAGAAACAATTATGGACCCTGTCGGGCACAGCAAAACTTAAAATAATTAAATAAGAGAGAGGAAGAGCGTTTTGTTAACTTTTCTTGTAAAATGTTTGTGTAATTATTTCCTGTTCATCTTGTATCTATTATTAAATATTTTATACATATTATTAATGTCTTAATTATGTATAAAATATGTCTTAATTATCTGCATTGGTATTAGCATTTTTTATCAGGTATTATTAAAAAAGTATTTTATTTATTTATTATAAGAATTTAGTGTCATTTGTTTATTATTATCATTTATATAATATAATGTCATTTATTTAAGAAAATCATGTCCTTAATTTATTATTATCAATAGAATAGAATGTCATTTATTTATTCATTATTGCCAATAGAATAGAATTTCATTTATTTATTATTATTAAGTTTACATATCTATATTGTTATTATTAAAACTTATCCGTAAGGTATTCTTCCACTGTGTAATAGCTTTTTTTAATTAAGAATTGTTTTAACTTATTGAGAAATATACTGGTTTTGTTTTCCTGCTTTATGTTTTCTGGTAATTTATTATATATTTTGATAGACATAGAATGTGGACTAGAAGCATGTAACTTAAGGCGGGACGGAGGCAAATTTAGCCTGTTTTTATGGCGAAGTGAATGGCTCGTTTGTATGTCTCCCCGTTTGTTGTAGGATTCTGGGAATTTGCGGACCAATTTACATAACTCCAAGATATAAATACTGACTAATGTGAGAATCTTGTGTTTTTGAAAATAAAGCTTGCAACTATCTGTCTGTTCTATGTTGGTAATTATTCGTAGTAGCTTCTTTTCTAGGATAAATACGGAGGGAGCGTCTGTGCTATTTCCCCATAGGATGATGCCATAGGTAAACCATGCGTGGGCATATGCGTAGTATGTGACTAGCGCGGTTTGAAGGCTTGTGGTCTTTTGAATTTCGCGGAGGGCATATGAAAACTTTGAAATTTTTTATTTAACTTTCTGTATATGTGTTTTCCAGTTTATGTGTGTGTCTATTGTCAAGCAAGTATAGTATCTATATGGAGATGAGTTTCTTTTGGATATGTTTTCATTATAACTATTATATGTTTTCAGCTATATCTAAGACTATTTTAAGTCGAGATAGGGGTTGATGTGCTTTTCCGTAAAGCCCATGGGATTCTCGGTCTGTTGGGGTTACACCTCAATAGACGGGGAATCCCACGATCTGTTTACAGGGGGGGGTGGTTATGAACCACCCCTTCAATTTTGTCCACTGCGGGGTTAATTCAAAAGAACTGGTCAATTTATCTATGTGTGTGAATCTATTTATTATTTAGGGTTGGCGAAAATCTGGGAGTAGGTGCATTATTATGAGTAGACACTTAATGTAATAATGACGTTGTAAAATACTATGGATAAAGCATTAATCTACTTAGATATTAAATATGACAAGCAAACAGGGAATCCATTTGTGTGTCCCAAATTAATTCGATCAACATAACGATGATTTAAATTAATAAATGTTAGTTATTAAAATATTTCGTATGTTTATAACGTGATTCAATTTATTGACGTTCTTTGGAACGAGACCGTCATCAAAAACGAATTAAGAGTAGACTCTGGAACAGTACAATTCAGTCATAATATGGTATTACAATAAAAAAGCTGCTAAAATACAAAGAAGTATCCGCTTAATTTGTTTCTTTTACGTGCCACAATTATTTTTACTACCTTTGGGTAACACAACAGCTGTCCGAGCAGACTTCATTATTCGGGAGCTATTACCCAAAACGACTCACAGAAAATGTATTGTTATACAATTAAGAAGAATGATGGAGCAGTTACCCTTGGTCGTTCTCCCAAATTCGATTGCCTATAGAATTCGGGCAAACGGTCAAGTTCATTACCAAGTGTAAATAAACGGGGTCGGGTTCCACAATGTTCAAATTATGTACTCCAGCTTCATCGTTTCGGTTACCCGAATTCCCATAGCCAACGACAGATTTCTTTTTAACTTCTAGCATAGATTTGCAGGTCGTCACGATGAGTAGTGTTCTTTTTGAACATGCTTTCATTTTGTTACAACTTCTACTACTTGAAGTCGTCAGCCCGTAGTCCAGTGCCCACCAATCTAGTACCAGTATAATTAGTACCTATTGTTATTTTGTAATAAGTCTGAGTAACAGTGTACAGATTTAAATATAAACAGCAAACGTTAAAAGATGAATTGAAAGCCAATAGACGTGCGTCTTTGAGTATAACTACTCAGAGACGTACGTCTATTGGCTATTATATACTAGATAAATATGAGCCCGAACGTCGCAAACAGCTAGAGTAAACACAGGTCTCCTAATATAGATTGTATCAACAAGTAAACTTGCCCAAACTAACATCATTAACTGAACTTTTAGATAACCAAGGGAGTCAATTACAATAACGTTTAAAAGGTAAATGTATTTTTAACATTTTTATTTTTTTCAATTGACTATCTATAAGTATTTTTAATCATAAGAAACAATTGGTTTTAGTGACCACTAAAACAATCATTAAAATAGTTCCAAAGCATTTGTTCAGTCCATCTACTTGGTATCCAAGGAGATGGGGTATAAAGAATAAATGTATCAACAAACCTGGCAACATTTAGAATATCTGCAAACTTTCTCATAATTTGCAACCTTGTCTGAGTTCAAAACTATGTCCAGAGTACGGTTCTCATAATATTTTGCACACTCAACTCTAGCGCCCGGTCTATATATTGCGATATGTTTCAACGGAAACAAAACGATAGCCAATCTATGAAAGACAACATCATGAGATTTAGCATGGTCAAATTGAGCTCAATCGACTCAATGAGATAAAAAGGCGAAAAAACAGTATCTCGTGAGAAACAGAAGTAATTTTCTTTGAAAAGTACACGGAAATCCAAAAAAATATAAGTTTTCAAACCAAACGGCAAACTTATTTTTCTTATGTTCTAGCTAATCGAATCAAAAATACCGATATCTGCAAGAGAACCAAGGTTACCGACATAGCCCGAAGGATCGCCAAACTCATTTTGTTAATTTAATCTTAATTATTATTATTGAGTCAGATCAAAATTCTTCAAATCTACGGTACAAAATAAAGGTTCAAATAATAATGGGTAAATAACCTCAAGGAGCAAAGCTTTGTTTAATACGTTAATTAATTTATAATGTTATAAGTTTACAGTCGGAGGGATAATTATGTAATGTTAAACTTATGTGGGTTATAAGCAACTTAACATTGTTTTTAGAATAAAATAAAATGTCTTTAGAATTAAAATTATACGATATAACTGAAGCTATTTAATCATTTCGTGTTTTTTCTCCTCAATCATCAAGTAGCTTCGCGACTTAATCTCTTCATTCACTCATGAAAGTTTATAAACATTACATAGGTACATCATTTAAAGCAATATTCCATGAAAGTAGTAAGAAGCTAAAGTGACTGCTTCAATCCTTAAAAAAAGGTTTTTGTTTCGTTTACAATCATATTTTGTTTTTAGATCACAACACACATATATATTTAAATAGACTATGCAATGTTTACAAAATTCAAGAAAATCACAAATTTCACAGTGACATTATCATCATTTTAAAGCCGCTACAATCGCATAACTGTCTTTACACGTACAATCTGAAACCAGACCAAATTATCCTGTGTGTCGGCTCAAATGACGTTATGCAATAATGCGTTCAGATTTCAGTTACAAATTGCTTTACCATCCCTCAGGATCTCACGTTGCAGTTCAAATTCATATTCGGTTTTGGGAAATCGGAAACCTTGACGCCTGTTAACCATTGTATGTTAAGGGTTTGTACTTGAAGGGTTTTAGAAGCTATAGTTTTTCGTCGCGTGCTGTATTATTTTGATTGAATAGCCTAGGTACTGCTATTTTTTTTTTCAGCAGGAATTTCCGTTGCCCATTCCTAACATTTTCCATTGCACAGTGTTCCAGAATACCCAATAGCATATTACAAATTATAATGATATGTCAGGTAGCAATACCCTTATCAAGTTATTGAGGTAGATTTTCATACCCACAAAGTGTAAGCCTTTACTATAACATTTCATTGCCATCATGATTCCTTTGTGTGAAAGAGACGGAGCTATCCAGGTCGTACTAATTATGTTGTCTTAATCAATATCGAGTTCAAACATCCTTCGTGAATCATCAAACGATGCTCTATTTTTGGTTGAAGTCGGAAGTGGCCTCGAAAGGGTGGTGCTGACCACAGAACAGATACTAATTATCTAGTTTGTGATGCCACTATGATTTTTATTTTTCGTGAGACCTAGAAAATTAAGTCAGGCTAGTTTACATCAATGTTTTCATATAATGTTTGAACTTGACACTCAAGTTGCTTTGCCAAAGCCAGCTAGGCTAGGACAGTGGCTTACATACGCTCTGCGTCGCTCGCCGTTAGGGATCGCGACTGGATGATGATTTAATTTGCTCAGAAGGTACTGCGAACAAATGTAGCGAAGATTATTACGGTAACGCGCGGCTTATACAATAATAAAATTAAATAATCATTCATTTGTGTAAAAAGCATCGGCTTAAACTAGATAAGGACCAGAATAACGAGTACTTAATGAATTCCGTAGAAACGGAACAGTAAACAAAAAAAAGACAAACAGATTTTATATAACTGATAGATAACTACTAATACTTGCCTCACAAAAGCAGCATTGATGATTTTACCCAACTTGCATCCGTGTAAATACTATTAATAATAATAATAATGAGCGAACGAAGAACTGGAAAACACATGCAAACCCAATCAAATGTACGGCCAATTTTTCAATCGAAATCAAATGCATCCCGCTACGAACAATACGCAAATAAAAGCGATACAAAACATAAATTATTCAAAAATATACGACTATTAATGAATTTGCATGATATTTATATTGTCAAGTTGGACCGAGTTACAAATAGACATGTTCCTGTACTCTCATGAATATGTAACGAAGAGGTTGTTGTCTGAGGTTGTATTCAGTTATGATTTTCCACGTATTTTTGAGGAGTATGGCGACGGTTAGGGACGAAAAACAAACATGCAAACTATTTTGTTTACATGTGATAAAACTAGTATACACACACGTAGTCGTAACATACATATATATGTCACCGGAAAACGGCAAACGCCGTAAGATTGTAAAATATCGCGTGAAATTGTTAACTATTTTTTTATAAATAAGACACGGATTTATAAAAAACTGTTGAATTTGGATGAGAATGATTGTATACAAAACGGTTTTTTCATATTACATCAAGAGATTATAATCTAATCAAGATTTATTACACTCTTACCGGTATCTCGCGTTACTTCCACGCTCAATTGATTTTGGGTTTATAAACTATATTGTTCCGTTTATTCATTTTTTTTTAAACTTATTGCTTACATTTTTAAATATTTCTTAAAAACTATAAAAATAAAATAAAAAAACATGTAAAAATATAAAAATAGTAGCCCACCGGTATCGGGAACAGGGTCCAAGCTACCGGCGGTCAGGGCTCAAGAGAGAGGAACCTCCTAACAATACGAGCCGTGTCCAGAAGTACCGCTTTCTGAATCAGGCCCTTGATCCAGCTGCCTAACGAAAGCCTCCTGAGGTGCTGGTCGAGGCTCGTGGCTATTAAGCCATTGGCTGACACAACTATCGGTACAATGATTGCTGAGTCTACATCCCACATTTCGACAACCTCGCGAGCCAAGTCAATATATTTGATTTGCTTATCTTTCTCGGCTTTCACGAGGTTCTCGTCATGCGGAACGGTTATGTCTACAATCATTGCACGCCTCTCGATTCGGTCCACCACCACTATATCAGGCTTATTGGCAACAATAGTCCTGTCAGTGATGATGGACCGATCCCAGTACAATGTGATATTGCCATTATCGAGAACTGGGTCGGGCGCATACCTGTAGTACGGCACCTCCGATTCCACAAGAGAGTATTTCAGAGCAAGTTGCTGATGGATAATCCTGGCTACAAGGTTGTGCCTATGCAAGTATTCTCCTGTGCCTATGCAAGTATTCTCCTAAACTATATTATTATTATAAAGTAAACTCCCCGAGTGGCGTTAAAAATATCGTTTTACGATTTTAAATGTACAGCATACCCGGGACAACTAGCACTCGGTTACGCCAGCTATAAGTCAGCTACACTCTAGTAACTGATTTATAGCTAGCGTTTTTCAAACTCAAACCCGATCACAACCTTTATTCAGAAGTTTCTTAACTAGGTCATTTTCTAAGACGATTGGAGACGATCAAACAATTTAAATTAAACCACGAAAACAGTTTTACGTTTCAATCTTTGCGCAAAAATTCTGGTATCAAATCCATTTTCAAACAGCTGTAAAACCTTAAATATTTTTTTCTGGGAAGCTCTGTTAAACTCGCTATAACAATGGATTCAATCTTTAAGCTGAGACCCAATTTAAGCTGCCCCGAGGCAAGTACACTCTCCCTGATGCTGTCGTTAACTGAGGCAGTAAATGGCCACTTCATAAGCTTTGCAATAAATCGAGGCAGACATCCGTTTATCATTTACCACAGCTCCCAACAACTGGAAAAACACGCCTTTTAAGTATTGTTAGCGAATAATCTTCAGATAATGAGTAGATGGTTTTATTGATATTAGTACGATACATAGATTAGAACGATCTGCTTAATCAAATTAATAATTCTTAATAGATTTTAGTCAAATCTATTATTCTTAATCTACGGTACAATGGAATAAATCTTATAGTTTTCCAAATTGTAATGCCTACAGCGAATTGTTTAACCGATATCAAAAACGAATACGCTTAATTTCTTTGTTTCAGATTAGTAAAAAAGTTTCTGAAGACGCGTGACGACACATGGACAGCGCAACAATACCACATTATATGACGATGAAGAGTATTTCCTTTCACAATGACATATTAATAGATATTTATATATACATATATTTGTATTTATGTATGTAGGTGTATTTATGTATTATTATTTGTCCTACCCTCAATGCTGATCTTTCTCTATCACTCAAAGGCTTGCTGGGAGAAAACACAACTTTGAGTTAAGCTCGCCTGTGTACATGAACTTTTACCACTATATGTAATATAAAATGTTTTAGTGTTTAGTTAAGAATAAAGAATTGACGCTACACCTCAACGAATTGGCTCTTCACAGAGAATTCCGTTCGGCTGAAACTGTTCTTACAAGCTATACCATATGGCCCGCAGAAAAAAGTTTAGAAACATTTCTCTTCAAAAACACAGATATATATGAGTTCACGAATAATATTTTTCTATACAAAGTTGTGTGTTTGGATCACGTCCCATTTTTGACTAAAAGCACACTTACCAAAGCAAGCGTTGTTATTTATTTCAACTATACCATTAAAAGGCATTTACGAACGTTAAAATAAAATATTATAGTGACTCTAGTAGTCTATCTCAAGTTCAACTGCCTAAGATTGGTGATTTTTCATCTGTCAATAGTAGTTATCATTCTGTTATCTTCTCAGACAGTATAGGAAGAGGTTTAGGTAAGCTAGTGAGTAACCTGAGTTATTCTACACAAAATTATATTATGCCAAGTTACAAGCATATTACGGCATTATTAACAATAAAGATCAGTGTGTGAGTTAAATTTAATATAGAAGAAAACAGTAAGTACACCTGTATACATAGTAAATAATTATGTCAACACATAATATATTTATCAACAAGTTTGACTTTGTCGTCTTCACCCTAGATTGTCCGATCGAGCAGGACCAGCATGTTTCCAAGCATTTTATCTTGAATATAATCATCAAGTTTGTAATATACTTTTTTACAAAGCGTGCCGTTAACAGAAGTTTTAAATTTTCTTTCATTTTTTCTAGTATGTCACAAGGTACTTTGTTGTAACACACACTGCCGCCCTCTCAAGCGTGGCGATTATAGCAACCCCCGCCGCCGCCTCCTCCCTCAGGCCTATGTCCAGCAGTGGACATCTTTCGGCTGATATGATGATGATGACACACTCAAGGGATATTATCTTACACCAAAACAAATTCAATGACACGGCTAATGTATTTTAGAGGACATAAAGTAACTTCATCCGAAGGACAAACAAAAAAAAAATTTCTCTTACGTAACCGCAGGTCTTTCAGAAAAAAATGGTTTGCTTTTCCCAAACAAGCTGGATTTTTTACAAATTATGAATAGCTCACATTTGTATGACAAATAATTATGTTAATAAATATCTAAATCATGGTCTTAAACGATAAGCTGTGAGAAAACAAGGTGACGCAAATGGGTTGGTCCTTTGAAAGCCGGTATGCTTGGAACGTTAATCTGCAGACGCCAGCAATATTAGTTTTTTGGTGACACGAAGCAGTATTTCTTGTATGTAAGTAGTGTCTTTGACGATTGTTTTTATGTTCGCAGTTTTCTGACAAATGTATATTTACTTATAACTTTATAAATGTATAGATAAAGCGGGAATTCAGGATTTGTGAATATTCTTATTATAATTTTGAACCAATTGATGATTATCATGGAAAATTCTGTTGTATCCGATAGATTTACACAGTTGTTTTTTTTTTTTAATTATTGATTTTGTAAGCAACGTTTTTTACAAAAGCAACAATAAAGAAACAACTGTGAAGAATAGGTTTCTTCACAGTTGTTTCTTTATTGTTGCTTTTGTCTTGATTTTGAAATGGTGGGTGTAAACAGATGACTTATAAGGTTTTATAAAAATGTTTGTGAGGTGTAATATGGACGACGCAATAAATCTCCCCTGTTCTGGCAATTTCTCTTTAAATTCTGGAAATACCCCTATTATCAACCTTGCATTTTTTTATTAAATTGATTGTCAATCGACGTTGTAGAAAAAAACTTGCCTAGTTGATAGTTAGGTCATATTTTTAAGAAAAGTTTTTTAGTGCGTTTCATCATTTTGATACGGTTAGGAAAGATCCAAGCTCTCTGTTCACTGGTATTCTCAAGAGACACATGTTAGAGTCATGGAATATTCGGCAGTTCTGAAATGCTTGGTAAATTATTTATCTCACTACTTTTACTTTATAGGCCGAATTTTTGGCGATAGGAACGTGTCCTTTTTTCACACTTTTGTTTTTTGGGGATAACTAATACAACATTACACAACTAAGTTTCAAAATTTAATCCAAAAACTAAATGAGCATCAATATTTTCTTATAATTAGTACTCATCAGACATCTTCATGATAGGCCTTGTTTATAAATATGAAATTATAATAAACATTTACAAGACTAGATAATATTATTTACATATACGTCTTAAAACAAAAAAACAACTCATGTTCAGTTGTCACAGCTGTAGTGTGTGTGTTTACTGTCTGATAGTTTCAAAGAAATAATTTGAGAAGTTGTTGTATTCCCTCAAAACTGTAACAGATGGTATCTTCTCAGCTAACTTACCGTAGTGTTAACAATGATATATAAACTATAGATGCGTTACCCACGCGCAAAAATGACAACATAAAATAAAGAACTGCCGCGATCCTGTGCCCAGCGTGCGAACATGTAGCATCTTGCTAATGATGCATATGCTAACGTTGTTTTTAGAGTTCCGTACCCAAAGGGTAAAACGGGACCCTTTTACTAAGGTTCCACTGTCAGTCCGTCTGTCTGTCCGTCTGTCACCAGGCTGTATCTCATGAACCGTAATAGTCAGACAGTTGAAATTTTCACAGATGATGTATTTCTGTTTCCATTATAACAGCAAATACTAAAAAACAGAATAAAATAAATATTTAAGGGGCTCCCATACAATAGACATGATTTTTTGCAGTTTTATAAATAATATTACGAAACCCTTCCCATGACGCAACTATATAATTATCTATGATATGTCATTGAGTGTACATAATAAAATAAATCCAAGGAGACAGTTAATTATACAGTGTGTTTACGTGATCGAAAAAGAGGTTTGTGAAATGAATGAATCACTATTTCGATTGGATGTTTCGTTCAAAAATCAACATGTATCTCTGATTGTCCTTTCCAATAATAATACCGATTTTTTTATTATAAAACAAAGTAAAATATAAAAAATAAAATGCTAAATGAGGGTGTTACTACACCAATCGATCGATCGTCTATCGATGGCTTCAATTGATCTATAGTTTTTCCTATACCAATCTGTCGATGGTCGATCGATGTCATCGATCGATGGTAGAATGGACTATTCGACGTCGACGGATAGTTTCTACTTAATTCTTCAATCAGCCAAAGCTACCACACAAAAATTGTTTATCGCCCGGTATCCGTCGATCAGCCAAAGCCAAAGCCAAACGTCGATCGATCGATTTGTGTAATACTTTACCTTACGTTTTTTCTGAAAACGATAGAATTTTATTTTTTATTTCATTCTATTCCAATGCTGTGTGGGTTGATGAGCAATTTTCTTGAACATTACCTACAGGATTTATTTATAGATATGATACCTGTACAAAAACTTATTAAGTTAAAGATTAGATAAATTATGTGACACGCCCAAATAGTTTCTAAAATCTTTGTTTTCTTGTTACAAACTTCGTGTATCTATATTTTAAAACAAATTAAAGATATAAAACTAGAATTCTGGACACTATAGTTTATTCGTTTATAACAAGGAGTGGAAAACCCTTGGTAAAGTAAATAGAAAAAATGAAATGCCACATTTCCTAAAAAGGCAGGCAATATGTGAGTTTAGGCGATCTACATGACCTCATTCCTTGGCTAACAAAATATATTCTGGCCTCTAATACTCTTCGCCTCACAAAAGTTAGCGAAATACATCCATATTAGGTATTTGTCAGAACTTCTGAAAAGCGTTTCGGTACGCGGCTTCAGTTACTATCCAACCCCTTTCGTTGACAAGTGAACTTAATATTTTATGTGCCACGATTTTTGTTCAAGGTTTGGCTCTCTTTTAGTTTCCGTTCCTGGTTTTTTTTTAAAAAGCCAATATAACATTGATGGAGTTAAAAATAGAATGCCAACCATAATTCAATGATTGAGTGACCGAATTAATGTGAATTACATAACGAACTTTCTAAGATGAAAGTATTTTGAGTGGGGTACCTTAAATTGATACAAACTTTGGATAGCCATAAATAATAACACCAGGTTGATAAATAATTATCGGAATGTTTGATTTAGGTAAAGAAGTTCCAAAAGATTGCTGTTACGATAATTTATGAGCGTTTCGAGAAAGAGAGTTATAATAAAGAGTTGTTATTACGCATGATTTACTTTTTTGGTGTTCAATATCGGTGATTTATATTTGTTATCCACTTGTATCAAAATTGAGCATATATTATTCTTTACAAGCCAGCGGCTTCGCCCGCGTGAATGTAGGAATATTCAAAAATAAAAAAGAAGTAGCCTATATTGTCCTTCTCTAAGGTGTAATCTATCTCTGTAACGAATTTCATCAAATCGGTTCAGCGGTTTAGACGTGTAAGTGTAACATACAGACAGAATTACTTACGCATTTATAATATTAGTAGGGATTAGAAGCCTATATTTCAAAACAAGAAGTATCAGAATAACTAAGCTAATAAAACGTAAAATAGGAAGACGAAAGTATTTTGTTATTGTTGCTTAAAATGTATCAGGCAATTTCTATTCGTAATAAAACATGAGAACATTGAGATGAAAAAAAAAAACAAATGGATTTAGAGTCTAGATCAATTTTATCCTTTTAGGGAATTAATTGCGAAATTTCAATACTTCGGTCTTAAATTTTCACGTATGTTTTTATCGGAATGATAAATGTTTTACAGAAACAGACCCCCACTTGGGTTTGAAGCGCGCCTCTTTATATTGATGTCGCATTTTAGCAAATATCATTTGCGCGACCTCTCTCTCCCGTAAGAATGTGACAGGAACGCATGTACGCGCTTGGGACCCGTCTCCATTTCGTTCTAATTATATGTCTCTACAAATTTAATTAAGTACGACGAAATATATAGGCATACAATACAAAGTCTCGAGTTATGGAATCGAAAATTATTTTTAAATAAAATGTACGCAGATTTTTTTGCCTCCTTCCTCGGCGGCATTCCAAAGTTATTGTGCCTCTGATTAAAAAGTTTCGTTGCAAATATTTCTAATTGCATATTCAGAGGACGAAAAATTATTCAAGCTCGAAGTGCGGAAGCAGGAAAAGTACTTTACTCCTGATTTGAATCGAAAAAGCATATCAATAGATAGAGCAAAAATAAAATCCTTGAGAATGTCTGTAGCCATAGTGGCTGATTTCCTCATCTAGTGGACACCTTATTATAATTATTATGATGATAATCTTCATATTCCTCAAATCTGACAAATATGTAAGATAAATTATTTGATTAATACACAGCATATTTTTCATTATTGCTGAAGAGTGAACAGGCGCCTTCTGAGCACGCTCGCTCCAACCTGGACCATCGTTTTCCATCAGGCGTAATCGTGGTTAAAAGCAAGCCTATTCCTCAATAAAAATCCTACTAATATTATAAACGCGAAAGTTTGTAAGTATGGATGGATGGATGTTTGTTACTCTTTCACGTAAAAAAATACGGAATGGATTTTAATGAAATTTGGCACAGTGGTAGATTATAGTCTGATACACATAAGATACTTTTTATCCCGGGAATATGTTACCTTGGGATCATTTTCGATAATCACGCGGGCGGAGCCGCGGGCGGCAACAAGTAAAAAATTAACCTAAAAAAGTTAGCGTTTGCCACTTTCTGGAGTTGCGTATTGACGTAGCCGTACCACTCGCGCACGTTTACGCGTGGCGCGTGGAGGCGCTTCGCCGGGGCGAAACTCCATTGCCGCGGCAAATTGCATCGCGGCGGACGGAGCTCCGGCAGGATACCATGGCGGTATGGCAACGGCGACTGTCGCAACCCAGCGCTGGGCACGCCACAATTGCGGCGATAAGACCCCTCTTTGAGGAGTGGCTGGAGAGGCGCTACGGCGACTTCACTTTCCGCCTGACGCAGTTGCTCACCGGACACGGCTGTTTCGGGAGGTACCTGTTTCGGATTAAGCGGGAGGACACGCCCGGGTGTCAGCACTGTGAGGATCGCCCGGAGGACACGGTGGAGCATACGGTGGAGATCTGCCCTGCTTGGGCTGAGCACCGCCGTGTCCTCGTCGAGGCGATTGGCGGCGGCAACCTCTCGCGTCCGGCCCTGGTTGAATCCATGGTCCGGAGCGAGGAAGCTTGGAAAGCGGTCACCTCCTTCTGCGAAGTAGTAATGCTAGCAAAAGAGGAGGCGGGCCGCGCGAGGGAAAGGCAAGGCCTTCGCCCCAACCGCCGCAACAGGAGAAGACGCCCCGGGCGTCGGGAGTCGCAGGGCGATCCCCGGCCACCGTAGGCGCGGGCCTGCGGACCGCGAGCATTGGGTGGCTCGCTGTCCGATCACCACCAGGCCCGGGTCGATGGCGCGTTGTTTCACGCGCGCCTCAAAGAGATGTCAGCATAAAAGACGGGGCTCGCTAGGGCCAGAGCCTGCCAGGGTTGCGGAATTTGTTCGAAAGAGTCACCGCGGCCCTGGAACGCAAAGGGCTTTAGAAGGAACACGGATGGGTTTTAGTCAGTAAGAGTCTGACACGCCCTTCCGCTCTGCCCAGAGCGGAAGAAGTCATTTGATGAAGTCCCATCCTTAAAAAAAAAAAGCTGTACCACCCATTATGTTCATTTTAAAAAAAAACTAAATATGTTAATGTTTGCCACTTTCTGAAGTTGCGTAGTTACGTAGCCGTAACACACATTATGTAAATGTCATCCTATTATGTATATACTCCGACAAATAAATAAAGTTGAACAAAAGATGAGAACGTAACGTAACTTGAATGTAACGGACATTCAAAATGGTCTTCGTTTGAATCATGAAAGATTTCAGTGAAAATATAAAACTTAATTTACTGGAATTGTTATTTGATATTTTGACCTTTTTCAGGCCGTTTTAATTTATTTAAAAAAGTTGAGATCGAGTTAAGGCGCTATTTTAAACATTTTTAACACACTTTTACAAATGGCGTGAGAACCACTTGCCAATAAAATTACGCGTTAAACGAATTTTGAACTTATTCAACTTGAACTTTTTGGATTATCGTGTTGAATCTGGTGTTTGTGGACACTAGACATCGTATTACAAGTACCCAAACCAGTTCTCGAAAATGACCATGTCACGTTGCACTTGTATCAGTCCATCATCACTGATAGGACTATTGTAGCCAATAAGCCGGATACAGTGGTTATAAACCGATAATTATAATCGATGTTACCATCCCACATGACGAGCACCATGTGAAAGCTGAAAAAGTGAAACAAATCAAGTATCTCGACTTAGCACACGAGGTTTTCTGCTCCATAGCGCGCAGAACTCGACAAAATGTACTGAACAGCTGTTTTTTTTTTTAAATTTTACTACGCACTTCTGTAACATCCTGTATGTACAAGGCGTCCCAAGACTTTGCCACATGGAGGGTAAGTAGGTACCTTAAATACTGCAGATAGAAAATTAATTAATGAAGGCATCATTTTTATTTTTGAATACAATACGAACTGCATTCAAAGAATTTTAAATAATCGTCTGTCTGAATTAGGAATCGAACCCGCTAATTGTAAAAAAATAGCCTGTAATTTTACTGTCCCTATCGATTTATTTATTCTAAATAACATAACATATAAAATAAAAGGATGACCATGAAATTAAACATTAAGCGAGAAGCAGGGGTTGTTCACTAGTTTTGTCATAAAAATCTCTGGCTATAGGTCTATGTTAGGCTGTACGTATAGCCATACGTACAGCCTAACATACGGTACAGCTAATACAGAGTGATCCGTATATTAAGAACATTACCAATTTTTTTACGAGTAATGATTCTTAGTTTCGCACCTTATTTTATATGTCCAAATCATGAATTTATTATGACAAGTAATTAAAGTTTTCAGGCAGTACTTTCAACGCGAATATACGGCACTATTTTTATTGGCAGTTAATAAGAAAAGGCAACAGAGCAGAAATACAAGTCGCGTCTAACATATATTGCAAAACCGACGTCTACCTAAGAAGACATTTCAATTTCAGTAGGTAACTTATATTAAATACCTACATACCTACCTGGTTCTTTGGCATTTCGTACCCAATAACGTTCCCTGGAAGAAAATAATGATACTAATCATTCTTTACGAGTAGGTAGTACATTGGCTTTTTAGTACTTTTTTCTAGTATTCCGAAATTAAATCAACCATTTTTTTATATTTTCTGCACATGACCAACCATAACAAATGTATTAAATTTATGAAACACGAAATTGGTAACGATTTGTCATTCCATTTTTGTCAATCCACCCACTTGACATTTCGCTTAAGCTTCGAATTTTTGTAGTGACTTTTTGTATTTCAATTGAGTGTCCTCCAGATTCAGAGTTTGAATATCGTCATAATGAAATCTTTCACTGCACTTCAGTTCCATAAAATTGGCAAAAATTAAAACTTATAATCGACTAATGGAATATCTGAATGAAAAAGTTTCAGATAATCATTACAATAAATAAATGGAATGCTTCTATTTAAGAAGGTTAGTCTGCTTAATGCTTTTAGTAATTTGCATTCTCAAATTTCAATTGTCATGCCTGGTAGGTCAGCTTTATTGTAGTAATTTGGTTTTAAAAGCTTAATAAATTAGTTTGGCTGTTATATTTTGCAAATAGACATGTTAATTTCACATTTGCAATACTAATCTAACAATACATATACATTTATAATAAAAATAAAAACTAGAATATGGCGCCAAAAATCGTTGCATCGCTATCGATTGGAAGTGAGCCCAAAAGACTGGTGACATTGCCACGTTGTATGGCAATGCTTATCCTCTGTCCACGATAAAAGCCAGCCCTTGGGTCACGCGAAGCATGAGCGCTCGGTCCAAGATTTTCAACCTCAAACGGCTCGAAAATATAGGTTATTATATTTCCGCCGTTTGAGGTTCTCCGCAGACGCAGTGGCAGCACCAGCACAGAACGATGAGCTAGGAAGATGGGACGGCGCAAGAGTATCGACAAATAGATATATACCTAACTAAAATGTTAAAAACAAAAACTAAAAAAAATATTTCGCAAAAGTTTTCAGTTTCATAATTAATCTTTGAGAGGCCTCACTAATTAATTGGAAACTGAGAAGATCTTTAGAAATCCAATTAATTGATATTCGTCTCAAAAATTTTCCACAGAAATATAAAATAGGTTTATATCATTTATTTCGTTTGCTCCGCTGGCCTAATTACTTTATGTAATGAAATACCAAAAACTAATAATCCCATGGGAATTCAGAAAAGTAAATATTCCTTATCTGCATCAGAAAGAAAAATTGGACACAATATTTAATTGGTAAAGCTTCTAGGGTTTGGGCTGGGCTTGATTGAAAGCCTTGACTCACTGACTGACACACAGTGTGTCAGTCAGTGAGTCAAGGCTTTTATTTTTAAATGTACTAAACATATCAGGCAAAAAAAAATACGGATATAAAACTATCATATCAGCCAATTGCCGTCCACTGCTGAACGTAAGCCTCCCCCAAAGATGGCTAACCATCCCGGTCCTGAGCGGTCCGCATCCATCCGGACCGGATATCCGGATATAAAACTATGTTTGAAAGTAATTCAAATTGTTCACTACTTAGTCTTTGAAGTGTGATTTATTACTAACCAGCCTGTTAGTAATAAATCACACTTCAAAGACTAAAGTTAAAAAGTTTCCGTTCTATTAGCAAAAGTAAGTTAAGTTAAAGGTTAGTTCAATTGTTAAAAGAACAAACACCGGAAATCGATTCCTTCTGTGGAAGTTTAATCAGAATTATTACATTGTCTTTCTTTGTGACGATTAAATAAAAAAATTATGAATTAATTTGATTGAATAAGGCAAAACAAATAATTAATTATATTTGTTTTGCCTTATTCAATCAAATTAATTTGGTGTTTTGTTAAGTTATTGTTATATCATTTTGACTGTGTATAAGTCACTTAGCATATATTTTAAAATTAAACATTTAAACATGTGAGCCCATGCCTCTTTTTGCCCACTGGCTCGCCTCCCAGAAGGCTGGCCAGCAAGCCGCGAAGCTCGCTGAGAAGGGGCGCCAAATGGGAACGACCGGTTGGAGGGCTCTCCTCTCGGCCTCTTCCGACGGTGAGCCGGACACTGCTGGTGGCTCCGATAAGGTGCGTAAGGCCAGGTTTGCGGAGGCCGCGATCCGCGATGTGGCCTTGAAGGGGACAAAATCCTCCAAAGACAAAGCTATAAGCGCGGCCTCGGCCTCCATTTTGGCGGTTGCGGAGGCCAACTATTACGGGTATAACAAGGGCTTTAAACATACATGACTAGATGTGAGTGTACCTACTATAGGTGCCCCGTCTCTACCGGACCCTTCGGGTAAGAAAACACCGTTGATGTTACGTGTGTTGTGGATTTATATTAAACTTAGCACACCATATCCTGGATTAGGGCGCTGGAAAGATATTTTTATCCCGGGAGTGAATACCTTTGGGATAAGTTCCGATTTTCATGCAGTCGAAACCGCTCTGGCAGAAGCTACTTAGTAGGTATTAAAAGCGTTCTTCGCGTTTATTTGTTTGGTATAATTCCAAATAGTAATTTTCCGACACTATTTTCATCACTAATGTATGTATCGTATATTGTTATTCCTCATGAGAAATATTCGGACCTGCCGGACCGGTCAAATTTACTTTGTCGATTTATTTGATTTTTGTATGAATATTCCCAGTGCTGCATTCTCCCTTTTCAGTAGAATTCAGTTGAATAAGTCATGGTCCACGTTAGGCTATTATTCCTATATAAGACTACTAGCTTTTACCCGCGTATATCCCGTTTTTTCCCGCCCCCGCTTAGAAATAATAAAAAAAAAACATAAATTTCTTGAAATCCCTGCCTTCTCCAAGGAACCTAGATGCCAAATTCAGCTTTCCACGATCAGTAGTTTCTGCTGTGCGTTGTATGTCAGTCACTCAGTCACTTCCTATACCACTTCATGAAAGCAGATTGGTGACCGTTATCCGTGTTATCTCGACATCTACACTATACTATAAGTCTAGTGTAGTCTACTATAAGTATAGTATAGTGTGTCAAGACACATTGGGTGTAAAATTCGAGCTGTCACTTTCAATTATTGTACTCCTCACGTTTTGATCATCTATGAACTATCTGGCACTATCATATGTGAAGATGATAAAAGGTTCTGGCAATGCATGCCGTTTACTCTAAAATAATCTTTATTTACAAAATAATATTGAATATAGGTAATTGGAAAAGTAAAAAACTAAATCATTTAAGTGTAACACTTAACACGGGGTACTTTTGATTTTTGCGGTAACTTGTTTGTTTAAAATAAGTTACCGCAAAAACAAAAAGTAGCAAGAAGTAAATCTTCTCAACAACCTGATGTCCATAGATGTCACTTTTTCCAATAACGTAAACGTCCTGCCTTACGTTACCTTTGTGTTAACGTAAAGGTACCTTACGTTTGTTTTCTGAAGTAAATCTGACAGAACAATTTCTGCTCAAACCTGATGTAGCTTTCTTGGAACAAGAAAATTATGAGAAATAATGAAAAATATGGCATATGTCGGTATTCATATTGATCCACTACGCTGCCTTGATTCCTGGTATATAAACTGAAGCTACAGTTTCTTTATAGGAAATTATTTCTATCAATCAATCAATCAATCTATCAATCAAATATTTTATTTGCATAATACAGGTTGATAAAGGTGTTACAAATAATGTACGATAGATACACTGTACTATTACCTGATGGCGTGCAAATATTACGACTTTAAGACTCACAAATTAATTGAAGCTAAATTACACCATCTAAATAACAAATTGAAATGTCAGATTTAGTAACATACAAGGTCATATTGAATTATCATAGAATGTCGTTATGATTGTCAGATTCATTACATACAGGGTCATATTAAATTATCACAAGGTGTTATACTAAATGTCAAATTGATTAAATACAGGTCATAATAAATTATTATAGGATGTCACACAAAATTATAATTGAATAAGTTATTGTTATACATATAAGCAACACCGATTGAAATACTTAACACTAGATTACAATATTTTTTTCCTGTAGATACTCTTGGACATCATAGTAACATCTGTCAGTTAGGAATTTGTGTAATTTTGACTTGAACTGTGGAATGGGTAACTTTTTTAAATCGTCAGGCAATTTGTTATATATCAGAGATGCCATACAAAGAACACTCTTATTGACCAAGGCTGTTTTCCCATACGGTATTACTATTTCTAATCTTTTTTGGTCACGTAACTGTCTATAATGGCTTTTAAAAGCAGTCTTGAAATATTTAGGATTTCATTTCACAAACAGATTCAATTCGTAAATATATAATGAAGGTAATGTCAAAATTTTTAAGTTTTTAAAGTATGGTTTACAGCTTGTAGTAAAGTCGAGATTGCAAATTGCGCGAATACATTTCTTTTGAGCTTTAAAAGCCGATTCCTTTTCAACCGAGTTACCCCAGGATATTACACCATATCTTAGAATAGGTGCAACAAGTCCATGATAGGCGGCTAAAATACTTTCTGTGTTGACAATCTTCGAAAGTTTGTAGAGAGCAAACGAGGATTTATTAACATTCTTACAGACATGCTCTAAATGTGTTCTCCATGATAGTTTATTATCAATATAAATTCCTAGAAATTTTGTGTCAGTCACAGGGTACACTGTCTTGCCTTCGTAACCGACGTTAATGACTTTGGGCTGTATTCTTTGGTGAAAGTGTACCTACGCTACGACTAAAATGAAAAATAATGTAGCTAGATAAAGAAAGATAAACTAAAAGGGTCTGATTGATAAACAAAACGCACGCAATATAAATTATATATCAGTTTTCTCAAAATACATATAAGGAAAAGGAAACGATCAAACACGTCAAAAAGCTGTTTACCCAGAATTTCCAATTGCAATTTCCACACTTAAAAGCCGTCTTTACTACCGGATTATGATTTCAAATCGTGTAAAACATAGCAGGAAAATATCTAGTTGCTGTAAAAGAAACACTGAATTAATAAATGTTTTAGAAATCATGTTAAAAAAATCATGAATTGGACAGTCTACGGGTAAATTTAGCTTATTATGTTATATATATAATCACAGCTGCTTCCAATTTCGTCTTCACCCTGACAATCATCCACTTGTGTAGTTAGTTGCGTACAATTAAAGAAAAAAATAAAGGGCTCAAAACCGGAACGGTTGGCGCTCTTTGGGAGGCTTACGTTCAGCAGTGGACGGCAATTGGCTGATATATATATTTGTAAAAATAGACGGTAAATCAAACAAAACTTTTTTTTACTAAGCAACCAACATTATACGCAACTCAGACCGCTCTGTTCAAAAATTTCACAGCAAAATAGTTCCTTTGGACTAACTCTTCCAAGAAATTGACTAATTGAAAAAAAGCAACAATAAATCAAACACAGTAGGTATTCACAGCATCTATAATTATCAGCTTCTTATAATATTTTACAACTTTTAGGGTTTTTAGGGTTCCGTGCCTCAAAAGGTAAAAAAGGAACCCTTATAGGATCACTCTCTTGTCCGTCTTTCTGTGTCACCATCGATTTTCTCAGATTCGGGTAGACCGCGTAAGTTGAAATTTATACCAGAGGTCTATAGTCTCTATTAGGTGAATAAAAATCAAGGTCCTGAGTCAACCCGATAAAAAGATATAAATAGGGCAAAGTTAGATAGAATAAGGCAAATTTAGATTTTCGCGATACAAGTTTCCGCGAGCGTTGCTTAACCTTGAAGATCAACCCGTGCGGCTGTTATTATTTAGCCACGAGCTCCTCCTCCATCGATTCAATATAAAGTTCGATTATCGAACAAACTTGCTGAACAAATTACAAATAGGTAATAATATGAAAATAAAATTGTAACCTTTAGAAAAGTAATCAAATTGAGGGACACTATTCCACCCACATGGACAGCTATATTTTCAACTCGTCGATATTTTTATCTCGCAATTCCATCAGGTTAGACGTTTCACTTTTACGACTAAGTATTGGAGCATTTTATTTTATAAAAAATGACCAGCCAAGTGCGAGTCGGACTCTCACACGAAGGGTTCCGTACCATAAACCGAAAATAATCACGTTTCTTTTATGGTAGCACTATAATTTGAAATTTAATATCATTTTTATTATTTGTTATTATGGGGGCAATAGAAATCCACACTCTGTGAAAATTTCAACTGCCTGCCTATTGCTATTGCTGACAGATAGACGGACGGACGGTTCCGTCGGTTACCCTTCAGGTACGGAACCCTAAAAATAATTCCAAGAGATACCATATATATCTATATACATATCTGACGGCATAGGATCTAAACACGAAATACAAAATAAACACTTAATGGAATTACATCTCATACTATTTTTTCCAGTTGACTATTAAGCACAGTGCATCTCTCAAGAAAGTCACTTAAGAATTTAGCATTGCTAAGTGCATATAATGCGTCATATGCATGTAGTTTGCCTGTAATACATAATATAAAGACTGCGGAAGCAGAAATAATACACAATCAATTATTTATTTACCGAAGATAGAAGCGCAGCGACCAACCGCTATCGTTCGCAAACAGAAATTAATTATAAAAGATTTCAAAAGAAACGCCACAAGCACGTTCTACGTATAACAGACAAAGATAAATGTTATAATATTTGCTCTTAGGAAATGTAAGGAAACTAACTTAACAACACTGACTATAGCTATACAGCAAAGAGTTTTTTTTTTAAGTATTGGAAATCATCAAATAACTTCTTCTGCTCTGGGTGGAGCGGAAGGGCGTGTCAGACTCTTACTGACTAAAACCCATCCGTGTTCCTTCTAAAGCCCTTTGCGTTCCAGGGCCGCGGTGACTCTTTCGAACAAATTCCGCAACCCTGGCAGAGCAAAGAGTAATGTGAAAACAAAAAATGAAATCAGCTTATAGTACTTTTCTGATGAGCAAATTACTCTGCAATCGAATGACATCTAGATCTTTGGCAGCTGCGGTTTTCATCACAAAGTTATACAAAATAAATAAAACATTACCAATGTCTGTGACCAATCTCAATAATACAAAAATCTAGTCCAAAGCGGATATGCTTCTCAATTCAGGTATTTCTAAGGAATTTTATGTCCAATATTACTTTATACACATTACATGCTGATACATAAAACTAATTACTTAGTATTCCAGTCGTTCCGTAATACAATCTAATAGGTAAGAAAAAGGCTTAAAACATTCATTTTCTCTAAGCTTCTTGGGCCACACAATTAAGCGTCCACGAGGCACCCTGGGCCTTGTATTTTGTAAACGTATATTAATGCGTAACTATTTACCATCCTATTAATAAAAATGATCCTCAGTCCCAAAATATATCGCTCTAAACCGGCCTAAACTGATGTTTATTTCTGTTTAACGAATTATATTAGGGACCATTATAAATCTGTAATTAAATTCCAATAGTCACATTTCTCAAAATAGATTATTATTTTGATTTGTAGTATCCACTTACCGATGGCTGATAATACTTTGCTATCAAAAGCTTTCAGCTTCACTCAAAGTTCGGAAAATTGACGAAATAGCTGAATTTATTTAAGTACGTTTATCATCCTAAGAGAAAAAAAAGTTAAAGTTATCTACTTAATAATTTGACTACAGATAACCTTACAACAGCTCACTAGAATCAGATGTTTCAGATCGCCCACGTAGCCTGAGCTATTTCCATGTCTAAGGGAATGCTAATTTAGAAGTGACGCAAGTCAAGTAAATAATTGTTTCACAAAGTTAACGTCGGTCTATCCCTTCATTGATGTTCCTATGTAAAGGTAGGTCTAATTAGAAAAATGGAGATCTTGCTGTTGATGTTGATACCATTAGATAAATATGAACTAATTTACATACCATCGTATATAACCTAAACACGGTTGATTCGACAAAGTTTATGTTTAGCATTTAGTCTCTTACGCAATAACAAAGATAAAGCATCCTATTTTTCTTACAAATACCCGAAGTTCAGGTAAATATCGATGAAAGGTGTGAACGTGGCCCGAATACCAAGTTAACTTATTTAAGTCTAAGCGAGTGTGAAAGGGTGACGCGTGCAAGTTGTGATGTAAGCGAACCTACGTAATATTATTATAGGTTGTAGGTTGTGTAGGTAAAATATTTTTTTGATAAAATGTCACCGAACGAATGAACTGAAATACGTTTTAAACTCGATCGATCACCCCGTACAAAAGACGTTAACCTCTCATTTCCTGTGCAACCCTGGTAAGTCGACAGTTAATTAACTTTAAAGCTGTACACAATGTATTTACTGAAGCAGAAACTGAAGACTATTTGGATAAATTGCTTGGTGTTTGTCGTCTGTTGAATCGCAATTAATACTTGGTTGATAAACAAACAGCAGCCAATATTGTCATAGTTTCGAAACAGTCTTGTATATTTAGGCTGAAAACACATTGTCAATATTCAAAACTAGACCAAGCAATCGATATGATCTGGGTCATTACTTGTCATATCAACAAAATCCGTCTCAATATAGCTCTCCTAGAAGGAATGCTGTATGGAATAAGGCCGAATGATCGCCAAACTGAAGTGGCAGTGGATAGGGCACATTGCTCGCAAAACAGAAGGTCGATGGGGCCGAAAAGTTCTGGAGTGGCGGCCGCGTACCGAAAGACGCAGCGTTGGAAGGCCTCCCACAAGGTGGACTGATGACCTGGATAGGGTCGCGTAGATCGGGTAGCCGATGGATGCACGATGCACAGTACCGGTTGTTGTGGCGATTCTTGGGGGAGATCTATGTTTAGCAGTGGACGTTGTTTAGAGAACCGTAATAGGTAGACAGTTGAAATTTTCCGTTGTATTTCTATTGCCGCTATAACAATAAAAAATAAAAATTAAAGTAAAAAATAAAGGGGGTGGTTTATGGTTCGAAACCCTTCGTGTGACAGTCTGACTCACACTTGGCCGTTTTTTTATCGATTGTAACCTTCAACTTCAAACAATCTGTCTGTATTAGACACACTTCTACCGCATTCTTTAAACAAAATGCTTTGTTAAAACACACTTTTGTATAAAACAATGTTTACGGAATCTACAGACACTAAAAGGCGTCTCGGAACCTTTAGTGCAGTTTGTTATTCACTCCGTTCGTGTATTTTACGTTGCCTTTAGCAACCATGATACTCCTTGGAAATACGGAAAACTACGCTCCCATTCAAGACATTGCTTTGAAATTGTTTAACTTAGTTATTGCTCTAGTGTTGTAATTAGAGTTTGAATTTGTTGGTGTGAAGAATATGATGATCGAAATCGTTTTTTTTATGAAATAACTTTTTCCCGTGAATTAGCTCCCATTTCCTATCCCACAGTACCGTGATTTTTTACTGTATACAAGTAAACAGGTCTACGATAGTAAAGCCTTCTATCAGCGATATAATTTGTCTTCTCGGATTAGTACTTCCAGGGATTCATCATCGTCATCCCTTTGACCTCAACTAGGTACAGGCCTACCTTTTTCTATATCATTCCTTACGCTCCTAAGCCACCGCCATCCAGATTCTAGCTGCGATGGCAACAAGGTTGTCTACCAATCTCGCTGCCAGACGACCAACATTTATTTTATTCTAACATTTCCATAGACTTTGAGAGACTGCGACTGAAATGCGAACGTTGGTTAACAATTTGTAGAATTGGCACTCTGACCTACTTCATTTTCGTTCCATGTAAACAGAAAACAAAAGCAAACAACATGACATAAGTTGAAGATGCGCTCGTTTCAAAGACATAATTACAACAACCGGGTCGAACAATACCGCTGTGATTTTGCTTCTCGAAGTTATTCCACTTGACACCTTGACTTCCGTAATTAAAACCGAAACAGTTATTTGTAAATATATGTTTTGAGGAAGTAAGGAGGCAGAAAGAAGGATTAGGTACTCAATTCCGTAACAATCGATTAAGGGCCAGTTTTACTATTCATTACCTAAATATGCCGTAGAAGTAATGTAACGGTACATTTGCTAAAAGATTACTCAACGAGACTCTAACAATTTATCTGGTATATAGAAAAAAATATTCAGCTTTTCAAAACTGTGTCAATATATATCTTTTCTTGATAACTGTTTTATATTGGTAATTATTTCGGTATACATGCCAAATGATTATATCAGTGATAAAATCCCAAAGTCAAACTTCTAAAATAACAGAAATAATAATACTGTTTGTTTCTGCTAAAAGGTTACTTTCAGATAGAACTGTCAAAAGTGTCAAAACCTTAATGACACCGGTTTGTTTTTATTTAATTAAAACAAATCCTGAATTCAATTTTCAGGATTAGGTTATTACGTTTAAGCACCAGCTACTGTAATGGAAAGGTAAAAATATTACTTTAAATAAATCCCTTTTAGTTTATCCAGTAATCAGTCACTGCCGGATTTAGGCTTACGTACACTCTCTCTCTCTCTGTAGGTTGCGAGTAGAATAAACGTAAATTGAATTTACTAATGAGCATACTGGTGACGGCACTTTTCAAAATGGCTGGATAAAAAACGATCTAACATTTAAAAATTAAATTAAATAACAGCTACTGCGTACCTGGTCACTTAAATATGCAAAGCTTTTTTATCTGAAAATAAACAACCAAAATAATTAGAGTGTGAAACTAAGCTGGTCACACATCAAAAGTGTCTAGGGATCAAGTACGTTTTAGAGAATCGCCGGATTGGGGATTATTTTTTTAACTTTTTTGGATCGTTATTGATTCTTATCAATAAATTTTATTATTTGAATTTCTATAAAAACTAAAATTATTAATTATTCTGGAAGATTCCTATAAAATTGTGTAATAACGATTATACCATTACAATTTCTGTATCGGGACTGAAAAAAGAGCGACGAAATCATTTAATACGAGAATAGATGATATTGGATACAAGGGTCCACAGCTCTTCAGGCTTGCTGATAAGCGACCAAACCATCCAAAATCGTTTATATGAAATGGGTCTGCGTTCGCGAAGGCCGCTGAGTGTTCCACCTATAGCACCCCAAAATCGTTTACAATTGGGCTCATGAACACAGAAATTGGGAGGAAGAAGACTGGCATTGTGTTTGCTTTTCCGGTGAATATCGTTTCGGTATGAGTCTGGAAACAAGACGTACTCGAGTTTGGGGGACATCTGGACATCAATAACGTTTGAAATTTTGGCAGGAAGTTCATTCACATGGAGGGGGAACAATAATTCTTTAGGCTGGTATTTGGATCGGTGAATAAACCGATGTGATTTGGATCAGGGGCAGCCACAACGCTCAGATTTATGCATAGAAGATTGTTTCAGACGTGATCATCCCATGCACGACAGTGAATCTTTCCAATAAAAAAATTAAAAATCCGCATTATTGCTTTTTTTGCCATTTCATTGACAAACAACACTTAGGTTAATTTGATACTGATTATACTGCTATTGCTGAAACCTTTATCATTTTATTAGTTTAACTATTTTTCAACCGTCAATTTGTTCTGAGTTTTCCTCCATTTTTAACCGACTTCAAAAAAAGGAGGAGGTTCTCAATTCGTCGGAACCTTTTTTTTTCTTTATTTTTTATATATCTTTCCCGATTACTCGAATATGGCTGGACAGATTTGGTTTTTTTTTGTTAGAAAGGGTATACTTCCCAGGTGGTCCCATGTTCATCAAGTCCGGATATGATGATGGGATCCTGGAGAAAACGAGAGAACTCTTCAAATTTTAAAGGCACTCTTGAAGCGATTTGGGTAGTTTTTGAAAGAGTACTCTCTCGGAGTGGTCCCATTTCAGTTTGATGAAGATCTGATGAAGAACTTCGGAGATAGGCAACGAAACTCTATAAATGATAGCAAATGGACTGGGATTGCTGAAATGTCATGGCTGTTCTTTTTACACCAGTTCATAACATAACATCACGCTGGTACGCTGTGAAGGGACATGTGCACATGTGAACAACTAAAAAGTGATAAAAAAAAACTTTTTACAAAAAAATACAACCGACTTCCAAATAAAAAACACTACAAAGTATAAAATAACTTTAATTTCGGAAGTCGGTGTCAAAAAACGAATACATAACAAAAAACACCGACTTCCCTCAAAACGCCCGCCCGTCACCATTTCCTAGCGTTTTAGTTGGGAAGAAGTGGCGCAACAAACTGTTAGGCAAAGCTCTCCCCATAGTCTTCAACTCTTCCCGTGCTGTCTTCTCCAGCCAATCTCCTATAATAGCCTCTTAATTGGCATTTCCTAAGCCACACTTGGTGAGAGAATAAAGTTAAATGATAAAACGTTATCTAAAGTAAACATAGCTTTCAAAATGAACACTGGCAAAAACGAGTGTATTTGCTTTCTAGTTATGGTAAGATAGTAAGGTAGATAAATACAGTCGCCGTCAGATATATTGTAGCAGACAAGATGACCAAATACTTCTGAACAGTTTAAAATGTCAATAAGTTTCATACACTACAAGCTACCATTAGTATCTGTACATTAATTACTTCATTATTATATGAGCAGATGCTTGTCACACACACAACTAACCAAAAATATCTGAGTGGTTATTACGATTGGTGGGGGTGAATGTGCAAAATGGCCCTGATGAGCTGGTAGAAATAAACGAACGAATGAATTCAATGAATTATAAGGAACAATTTCAAGATACTTTTCTTGCAACTGCTCAGGTATTTTATCAAGATGAACATCATCTGCCTAGCCTTTTCCCAATTATTTTGGGGTCGGCTTCCAGTCAAACCGGATTCAGCTGAATACCAGTATTTTACGTGGAGCGGCTGCCTACCAGACCTCCACAACCCATTAACTGGGTAACACGGTACTCCTTGGCAAGACTGGTGTCAGATTATCTGGCTTCTGACTATCCGTAACAACTGCCAAAGATCTACAAATGACAGCCGGGACCATCGGAATAACGTGCTTTCCGAGGCACGGAGGAGTCTCGGTTGTTAAGATGGTCACCCATCCACAGACCAACCTCGGCAAGCGTTGCTTAACCTTAAAGATCGACCCGTGCGGCTGTTATAATTAAGCCACGAGCAGGAGCCGCACGGGCACGGGCACGGGGCTTACTTACTCCCTTCCTTACTTATTTTATCAAGATGAACACATTACATAAATTCAAGACAACCGCTCAGTGCATAATTCTCGTACTGTACATTGTACAAGCATGGATTAATGACCAGAGAAAGCTTTTTTAAACTGTTCAGTCACCTTGTCCGCTGTAATATATCTGAAGGCGACTGTACATCATTTATAATATATATAAATGGGATTAAAATAGTTTTCTAAAGTCTTGAACTACGCCACCATACAGACAAGGAAAAGGAAAAAGTAGGAAAAGTGAATTAATTTAAATCGAGAGGACTTTTTGAATTGTTTGATTACTGAAAAGATTTTCGGGATACCGTGACTTAAATTACTTTAGAATACAAAGTAAAATCGGTTTCGACTTCAATTCTGGAACTTTGAATAAGATTTTGAATAAAAGTTTTGAAATAACTCAGTTTTAGAAATTTCCAGTATTTTGAAAGCACCTGGAAAGACTGGAATCTGTTATTTCTAGTAAAATGGTTTCCATTCCATTGCTTTGGAAGCGTTCGCTGCTTACTCACGCAGAAATAATGATTGAAGGCGAGGCTATACGAGCGTAATTTTTTGAGTTGTGAGTCGCGTAAAATGAGTCGCGGAATTTACGTTACATTCGGTTCGATAAAAAAGTCCTGTTTGTACCAAACAGCGACGCAAAATGAGTTGTCTGCCGACTCACATGCATTATATGAACCAAATTGCCATTGTCCATATAAGGTATGGAACTATCCACAACTGTCTTCCCTTATTCAGTGGCTTTGCCAGCTTCTCTTTCTCTTTCTGAAATCTTTGTCAAATGCTCCGGGTTTGATTTCCAGGTCGGGAAAAAGTGTTATTGAGTTTTTCTAATAGGAAATTCTCAGTGACAGCCCGGAGTTTGGAAGTTGGTGTTGCAACACCCCGTGTCTCGGAAAGCACGTTAAGCCGTTGGTTCTGTGCCAGATCTCTCTCCGGTTGTATCGGGTTGCCGTCCCATCGGAATATGAGAGTGATGGAAGAGGGAGTGCACCTGTGTTCGCGCACAGACTTGTGTGTGTGTTGGCTAGTCTCGATTGAAATTCGCTGCCATGGCCGAAATTGGTCAGGTGGACTATACATGCAGAATATTTTAATGGATCCATTGCAAACAAACATTGAATAGTCACTGAAATTACTTGCTTCCGTGTGGCAGCCTAACTGAATTTCAATTGAACGTAAATTGCGCAACTCAAAATACGCGACTTACGTCTCACAAAATTACGCTTGTTTTGCCTCGCCCTAAAGGTGTGTCAGTACACGGAATTACTTAATTTTCTGGTATTACGGAAGATGTATCCTTATTATTGCTCGTGGACTGTAACGAGAAATAATAAGAGGACATCTTCCGTAATACCAGAAAATAATTCATTCTAATGAGATTGGAATAGGTCCCAAAACATACTATACATTTTTTGCTCCACATTTTTCACTCAATAATACAGTAGACCTGATTTGACTATCGTATTTCAAGAACACTTTTTTCTTTAATTTCGTTATGTTCATTTATTTGTTTTACTTTAACGGAAACGGCAACATCCACACACTCGGAATCCAGACATGCTGACAGTATTGTCTTTCAATCTTCCGCGAACACATCACAGTCAGGATTTATGGTCAAAGAGACGGTTGAGCGAGAGAGAGTGCAAGGAATAGGGCTCGCGTCTTGTTGTGACTTGCACAGGTACAGCAAACAAGCTATGTTTCCTGATGCGACTATACTTATGATACATCTTACCACTTATCTACTAACTAAATAAATTCAGATAAATTCAGTGAGAAGTTAAATTTAACTTCTCACTGAATTTCATGTCATTAACCTGAATTCAAACAATGTCACTTCCACCGTCTGTGCTTGATTTCGCAGTAGAGCGAAGCGGTGTTTTGTAAAGTTATAATGGAATAACTCAATTTAGATTTCCGTCATTCGATTTTTAGATGTTCTAATTGATTTTGTACCGTTCGTTACTTAATTTAATTTCACCCGTTCTAAAAATGTTATTAAAAAAAAATGAAAATTTTTAAATGTGTTTCATTTTTTTTCTACGTTAAATTATAATTAATTTTATTAAATTTTTTTCACTGCCATTAAAGTTAAATTCGGTAACTATGCAAGCAAATTAAAAAAGTAAGTAGTATTTATGTATTAAATAAATTATTTATTTTAAGTTCATTACATGTAGCTGGTATAAGAAATATAAACAAATTTATAAGGTAGCTTATCCTCGTTGCCACTGGGGCTCTGCCACAGATTGTTTTAACGATAACTTGAACTTACTTTGATCTAGTTTCTCTATTGATTTTGCAAAAACTTGTCAACCGAGGCGAGCCTTAACAAACACCCCGAAAGCCCCCAATTCAGGCTAATTGGTTGTCCCCAATAACCTTATTTATATTCTTTCCCCACAATATAGATAACAAGGAAAGCTGAGGTCTTTCTTAGTAGCTACATTTTAGTTTTAGTTTTAGTTTTTTATTATCCTCAATATCGCATGATTGGTGAGAGGATTTCTCCCCAAAAACGTATGTATGCAGAAAACGATTTTCAATCATTCAGCGTTGCATTGTGAGAGTAACTGACTAAATCATTTCTCCCGTCTGAACGTTTTGCCTTTTGTTTTGTCGAACTTGCAGTGCATCTAGATGTCTGATGATAAAAGGCGGCCGGTGGGATGAGGTCTATGAGTTCTGGACACTCTCCCCGAAGTACAATCAGTAGAAGACCGTTTATCAGGCAACGTTGCGGTGATGAGCCAAGCTGTGAAGCTTGGCCTTCGCTAGTTTTACGTCGCCATTAGCCTTTTAGATCTGCGTTCCACCGAGTAAAGTGCGGCAAGTTGGTATTTAGCTGAGCCGTTCCAAAGTTGGCTGCAATACTCCATGCAGAATCGGACTTGTGCTTTGAAAATGGTTAAAAGCTGTCCAGGCGTGAAGTATAGCTTCATTCTATTTAGGATGCACAGTTTTTTGACCACAGTTGAGACTGGGTGTCAACTCCATGCCTAGGAGCTTGAACCGATCGGTTACAGAGATAGATGTACCCCGAAAAGTAAGAGTTAGGTCGAAACGACTCCTTTTTGCGAAAATTGACACGCTTGTGTTTTGCTGGCGTTAAAAGAGACCAGATTGTCATCACCCCACTGGGAGACAAGACTTAAGGGATAAATTTGTCTGCTCTACCATGGCCTCTCTCAAGGAACGAACTTTTTACCCGCTGGTCTTTTCGCTGGAGAAGTATTTCTCTGAAACCGAACTGTCATCTGCGTACCCTACAATACCAGGCTGAAGCAGGTCATTGATGTGCAGCAGGAAGAGTTGCAGAGAGAACAGACCCCTGAGGAACTCCGTCATCAATAGCCAGGTCAGAGGAGCAGCTCTCAACGACTACTCGAATCGACCGTTCACTAAGGAAATCTGATATCCAGTTACAATAATCAGCTGGGATGCCATAAGCTTGCCGAGTAGACTTGCGTGCCAGACCCTGTCAAAGACCTTTGCTGATTATCTTTGCAGATTACTTCTAGTGGAATGGCATTGTATTTACCGACTATCCAGTGGGTGTTATTTTTACTCTCACACATCTGATAGATTATATAGGAACCTACTTTTTAAAGTAGGTGTAATTAAATCATAAATAGATAATATTAATCCGGGAAATGTTTCGTGCAATATCCCCGCTTATTGCTGTGCGTACTTGGCTGACAAACTACCGCGTGTCTAGATGAAGCTAGTTTGGGAACCTCCTTAAAATTTATTTCCCCGACTGTTCTGTGATGTGTGGGGAAATAAATTCGCACGTGGAGTCAATTACGCGGTCGATCGCACCATCCCTTTCGAAGTTTGATAAATACCCGTTTAGTTTTCAATTATTAGTTTGTTATTGTTTCAAAGTTTTTGCTGTTGCGCAAAACCCTGATTTGGTGACGATTGTCTAAACATTCAAGTGAAATAAGTTTTCGCTGCCATATAGTATTTTTTTCTGCGCTTACACCATCAATTTTTCACACACACGCAAATGTCAAATTTCATCTTCACATTTGTGCATGCTACGAAAATCATTCCAGAACTGGGACCGGTAAATTATAATTATAAATTCAAATTATGTCTTTGCATTAATAAAATAAGCCGCGCACTAAACAATCAGCAGGTTCTACGATTTAATATATCTATGGATTTAGCATCTTTGTCCAAATACTTCCCTCTCTCTTTTTCACACTAATCTTTTTTTTTTTGCTCTTTTTGGTAAGAGTCTCGTCCTGCCATCTTTGCTTTGGCCGGTCACGATATCGTCTGGCTTTTAATCGGACCCATCCAGTGTTTCTTATCGCCCATTTGTCATCTGACTTGCGTCATACATGTTCGGCACAATTCCACTTAAGCTTAGCGGCTTTCAGGATAACATGAGCGTTCAAAACAAGAATAATTTTTGTCAGTTTGGCCCTTCAACACGCTACCTTCACAGTTCCCACCTACTACAGGGCACTATGTATCTATGTAGCAACATAAAAACAAGTAAGTTATTGTTCGTCTGTTGGCAAAATATTCTAAAAGTACCTAGTGTGTTGTGTTCTTGTGTGGGTATTGTGTGATGGTGTGTGTGCCGACCTACGACCTCTACTACTACTACTACAATACATGTAGTAGTAGGTCTCTCGTTATAAAGATAATTAGTAGGTATCTCTATCTTACATAATTTAGCAAATGTCTGTTAGTTATTTAGAGAACATTATTGTCCAAATGTAAACAGCTGAGATAAGTTTCTTCATTTAGATCTTACCGCAAAATGTCTGAAGACTTCGCCTTTCTAAGACCGCAAATTAACGTCTCTAAGAATAAGAACTGAGTTTCTTGAATAATGAAATCTAGAGACGGACTTTGAAAGTAGGGTGTAACTAAGAATGATTAAATTAAAATCCGCAACAAAAGCTTCATAATAAACTTTAATAATTCTACAAATCTCAGATCACAACATCGAATGGCATTGGTGTGTTTACACATCTATAAACGACCGCGAGAAGAGGCACGGTTTAGATAAATTGATAGCGATTAGTTGACGCAGATAGATGTGTAGAGCACCCTTAACATTATAAAAAAACTTGTTAACAAATGGTAGAAAATATTTACAAAATTTACACACTTGCTTACGTATTTACACTTAAAAATCGGTATAGTTAAACCGATTTCTCATTCTCTGTCTTTCAGAACACACAACACATGTTATCTGTCTACTTGAGTCCATATGCATTGTCTCTTCGGGTATTGTTAACACCCGATTGTTCATAGTTTTACGCAATGGTTATAACAAACTGACGTTATGTCCGTTGGAGTATTTCGCGGAGGACCTCAATGAACGGTTGTTCATCGTCAGTCGAATTGAGGAGGTGTTGTTGTCTCCGCGACGGAGCAGCGAAGCGTGGTGGCCTCCAGATTCCCTGTAAGGAAAATAAATGTTAAAAAGGTTGAATTATTTGTGCTGGAAATTGATTTAAATCGGGGTTGCATAAGAAATTACACTTTGCTTCTTTGGCACTTTGTAAGTAGCTGGTAAGACTGATGCTTAGATTGTGATCAAAAGGCTTGAAGATTTAGAAATGTGCTGCTGGTTGATTTTGTGAATAAATCACAGCTAAAACTTTGCTGTAAAAGTGGGCTGACATTCTGAGGCTAAGGATTGGCAACTCACTAAACAAACTTTTCACAGTAAGATTTTTACAGAATGACACTACTAATTAATTTGATGACCGCTTAAGCTTGGTGCTACTTACTATTTTGGCCAAGTTCATCTTAGATAGTTAGGCAAGAACTTGGTGTTGTCAAAGTTTAGTGTAGACGGAAACATTCCAAACTTGTACTAAGCTGACCCGATTTGTCCAAAATTACAGATAAATATCGAAACAATTTAGACGTGCAAAAAATGCGTGCAGAGGGTTAAAAGGCATTCGGAGTTTTCTATTTAAATTTAATCAAGCATTATAAAAAAGCAATCCAAACCAAATATCTAGGATTCCTTGCTCTAAATAATTGGATGGTTTAGTGAAGGCCAGATTAGATTAAATAACAGACGGGATTGAGAAACGGTTCTGAGTATTCAATAATTGACCTTTATTGATTTACAAACATTATTTGGAGTCAGACTCATGATCTATATTCTCTAATATAGATAAGATTACAGATATATGCATATAAGACATAGCCCGAAGGATCGCTAAAATGAAGTGGCAGGAACATTGCTCAACAGAAAAGATGGTCGATGAGGTCGAAAAATTCTGGAGTGGCGAACACGAACCGGAAGACGTAGCGTTGGAGGGGCCCGCATTAGGTGGACTGATAACCTGGTGAGGGTCGCGGGTAGCCGATGGATGCGAGACGCATAGTACCGGTTGTTGTGGCGATACTTGGGGGAGACTTATGTCCAGCAGTAGACATCTTTCGGCTGATATGATGATGATAATGTAAGAAGCATAGACAAAAAAAAAACAAGAAAATATTTAGCTTTGCAGACTCAAACACAGCTTATCATAAGGGAGACAACTTGTTTGTCAGTAATTAAGTAGTACGTGTTGAAAACACTTCATGAAATAACTCAAAAGGAATTAGTCATACTGAAATTTTCAAAGGCCGAAGCGGTAAACAGTTTTTCATATCATTATTTAGGGACCTTTGACTCAGGGACATTGGCGCGAGCTACATATAATTTAGCAAGACAATTTTTTCTGGGTGAATAATAGCGACTGATATTGCTTTCATAAATGAAGTTTATTATGGTTGTTAAGAAAACAGTTATTTTTTGACAAATATTTCAACTAACATATTGTAGTTTATACGTCAAGGTGGTTGAGCTGAATCATTCTTATTTCTACGTCGTGGTCGTGAATGAGCGGCATCAGCTGTAACAAGGCATCCCTTAGCTTCTTGTTGAATAATATAACAAAAAACTTTCCCTGTCACTAGGATTTCTAAATTAAAAGGTTCTTCGGTCAGTCAGTCATACTGATGAAGCTAGCTATCATTTCAAAAATGCCTGTTAATGATTGATTTTAAACTATTTTGAATTTCGTTTACAAATGAATACCACTTGCTCCAGTTTGCTCTAGCGTAGCTGTCAAATACCCAAACAGCCAAATTCTTGGAATATTATACGACATAGCTTCATTTTTAATAATTACTAACAAGATGACATTTTCTTATAAAACAAAGATTGGTTTAGGTTACTACTTTCAAAGGATCTTTTTCTTTGTAAGGCTTGAGGGAAAAAAAATCTTTTTATTTGATTAGCCTACAGAGTCGGTTGAGTCTGTGTGTGAAAGAGAACGGTATTCAAAAAATATCTTTGTCCAGCAGCTTCACACAATCACTTACAACTCATCTGCCTAGCCTTTTTCCAATTATATTGGGGTCGGCTTCCAGTCAAACCGGATTCAGCTGAATACCAGTATTTTATGTTGAGCGGCTGCCTACCAGACCTCCACAACCCATTAACTGGGTAACACGGTACTCCTTGGCAAGACTGGTGTCTGATTATCTGGCTTCTGACTATCTGTAACGACTGACAAAGATCTACAAATGACAGCCAGGACCAACGGCTTAACGTGCTTTCCGAGGCACGGAGGAGTCTCGGTATGTTAAGATGGTCACCCATCCACAGACCAACCTCGGCAAGCGTTGCTTAACCTTAAAGATCGACCATGCAGCTGTTATTATTTAGCACGAGCACTTACAACTGTGAAATATAAATTTACTAAGTGTAATAGAATAAAAGCAATACCTCTTAAGGGGTCATTGTACTCATCATTATGAACAAGTTTTACTATAGGAGGAAAAAAAATCTACTGTTCAGAACATTTTGTCAAATTATGCGCACTTAAATGTATGGCCCACTCGATTTTTTTTAAAATAAATCTTCTTAAATATTTCTATATATTTCTATAACTGGAATTTAATTTAAATCAATTTTGTAACAAATGAATACTATACTTCTGGACACATCTATTGGCCCACCTTGTATTTTCAGTTTCGTTTGGTCCTAGCTAAAATTTTATATTAGGTCGAGCAAAAAGTGTTTATAATGCAGTTTTGAACCTGGCACATTCACAATTTCATTCAATAGTCTTTTTTTGAATTTCGAACACAGAATTTAAAGAAACAAAAGACAATTTGGAGCCTGTTTGTTGATATCAAACAATCGAATACTAAGAAAACTTGGTTTTATTGGTTTATTTGGATTTAATTCTTGAAAAAGTGATTGATATCTTTGGTTTTGCAACAAACATTACTAATTCTTAACATTAAGGTGAGGTTCTATCAATAATCTATGGGTTCTATTACCTGAAGTCGCCGCCCAAGCTGTGGCACTTATTCAGGCCGGACACAGCCGAAGAAACGTGAGTGCTCAACTTAACTTAAGTCGATCTGCGGTCCGAAATGTTTATCGGAGGTACCTAGAGACTGGCGGCTTTGTTCGTCGCCAAGGAAGGCCACGAGCTCGGGTCACAACTGAAAGGCAGGATCGATTCATCGTGACGACCAGCTTGAGAAATCGTCACCTTACCTCCATTGAGATACAAAACCAACTTCGCGACTTCCACGGAGTATCTGTGAGCGCTCGAACTGTTCGGAGAAGGTTAAAAGAACGCGATATGGTACCACACAAGCCAGCTAATGGGCCCAAACTAACGCGAGCCCACCGAACAGCGCGCCTTCATTTCGCACGCAGTCATTTAAATTGGACACAGCAAGATTAGAGCCGTGTACTCTTTTCTGATGAGTCTAAAATTGTGTTACATGGCAATGATGGAAGGAAGAAGGTCTACCGACGTAAGGGAGAGCGTTTCGCACAATGCTGCTTTGAAGAGAGGGTTGCTTATGGCGGTGGCTCATGGACTGTCTGGGGCGGTATATCCGCGAGCGGCAAAACTCAACTTGAGGTTGTTACAGGACCACGGCTGCCAACATTAAATGCTGAAAGGTACATTCGTGAGTGCTTAGAACCTCACGTGATACCAAACGCGGACTATGTGGGCCCAAATTTCCTTTTTATGCATGATAATGCAAGAGCCCATGCGGCCGGCATCGTCAGGGAATATCTTCGGGATGTGAACATCACAGTTATGGACTGGCCAGCCAGAAGCCCAGACATGAACCCCATTGAGCACATGTGGGACGAGCTAAAAAGACGTGTTAGGGCTCGTCAGCCAGTTGCCCAGACGATGCAGGAGTTGAAAACTGCCATAGAAGAGGAATGGGAGATGATCCCTCAAAATTGCATAGAGTGGTTGATAAACTCTATGCCTAATCGTATGAGAGCTGTGGTAGATGCCCATGGAGGCAACACGCGTTATTAAATTAAACCTTTATTTGATAAAACATGTTTTTTATTCAAAAATCAATTGCCTTTAACAAGGCGCATATCCGACTTGTTAGGCGTAGCTCCATGTCGTATGGTATTCTGAATTCAAATTTAAAACAATACGATCGAAAAAGATGGTAAAATTTATCAGGTTTAAAACTGCATCAACAGTTTTTGTTCAATCTAGCAATCATATTTCGGTAGGGGCCATCGAAACCTAAACTCTAAGGTGGGCCAATAGATGTGTCCAGAAGTGTAGTTAACTCTCTATGGAGTGTGGACATCCTGCCAATAAAATGTCAATTCATTGTGCCGTTGGATCTAGAATTCTGAAGACAATAGGTACTCCTTGCTAAAGCTCGCGTTGCAAGGTGTAATGGTAGTCAGAGCCATAGAATTTCGGGCTGTTTTGAACCCTAACCACCATTACAACATCATCTTAGATGCAGTATCAACATCGGTAAGATCATTAAACAATAGGAAGAAAGTCTGAACACAGATAATATTTTTTATTTAACAGCCCACTCATCAACTCATTCCTAGTCGCCATACCTATGTCGCCATTCATATGTTCTGAACCAAATTTCAAAGATTATACATGCGAAACGTCTTTTGATCAATTACTCGAACCCTGCAGCGTTTCGGAACTCATACGTTACAACTTCTGTCCTGAATTATGCAAAATATATTGAGTTTACCCAATTTGATAATGCCTTGGCGATTCAAATGCTTGTAGACTATCAAATTTTATGTGTAATAAAGTATTCCAAATTTCAGTTGACAATTTATCGAGAGTTTACAATCTATCAAGTTATTTTATAATCTTACAGAGTTTGCCATTTTCCGGTGAAGATACGTAGAGTAGTCTACCTTTGTAAGACGACTAAATTAAAAATAAATATAAAATAGTTTCTTACGATCTTCAAAGGAAAATTGTAGTAGAACCTGACAAATACCCCAAAGGTAGAGGAGAACGAAGCTAAACGTGCCGCGGGGAAGTTACTCTGATTTAAATAGGCTTTATGAAACAGAGAGATAAACATATCAAGTAAATTCGTCATAAAACGGAACGCTGCAGCGCACCGATGGCAACTATCTTAGTTTAGCCAGTAACGTCCAGTACATTGTTAAATTACATCGGAACAACTTCGCCGCAGCACGGTCACACATTCGTTTACTCGTTTGTAAAAACCAACTTACCGCACTAGTATCATAAATAACTATTAATAAAATTGGCAGCAGGTGTGCAATTATGTACACATATAACCTTCTGTGACCCAGACACGGAGGCTTAACGAAAGTAAATACATTTTGAAAATGGGGTCACTTTTAGGGAGGAAATTAGAAAATTAATTTAAAAAAAAAACCAAATGTACCGAGTGATATATCAAATCACAGGGCTCATAGAAAGGATCTTAAATGATTGTTTTTATAATTCAAGCCATCGTATAAAGACGATGTAGGAAAGCACCAATTTTTTTATTTGAGATCGGTTTGCTCTTGACTGTAGTCTTGGTATTTTATATTTCAATGACAAGTAACACAAGTATATTTCAAACCTATTCAGCAGTCAATATTTATAGACTGTTAAAATGTTGTTCATTCATTCAAAAACAAATTTCTCACAATAAACATTTGTATTTTTCGGAGCCTAAAAAGCAGTTTATCTAAATCAGTGAGGTCATGCGATGATAGGGTTTACTTATTTATTGCGTGAGTTCCTTTATAAAATACCTCTAAAAGTACCACGTTGCTTTCAGAAACCATTATTCTAGTGAAGTTAGTGAGGTCGTCAAGTCGTTAAAACTAAAGCTTTTCGATTTACTAATCTAATTAAAGGGTGAAAATGGAGACAACACTAGGTAAAACTAGGCTATTCAGAACTGTCAGCCCCAGATTGTAAATACGTACCTACCTTTGTGTTCAAGAGTTCTTCTGTTTTATTTGTACCTACCTGAAAGAATCTTTAATTATATGCCAATATATTTTTTTTTAATACTATGTTTCTTACAAATTGATCTGAATCTAAAACTGATCTGATCTGAACTTTAAATATCTCCCTCGTCATCGTGATTAAACATCCTATTTCTGGAACAAACTATTTCTTCCCCTATGTAACGTAAAACGGTATTCCAATTACACACCTCGTTAACAAAGCCACAGAATTATTGTAATATTAACTAAAGTGTAAAGTGTAGTGTAATAATAATAAATAAAACACTCATTTTGTGACCCGCTTTTTCCTAAATTATTTTCGAGCACTCTCGAGGAGATATTTCAGTCGCTGGTAGCTTCATGGAAGGCCACGGGCATTGAAGTCAGCAATAGCAGACTAACGAACCTCTGATGACATGGTTTTTTTCCCAACAGCTCTGAAACTGCGGGCCATGCTCAAAGATCTGAGCACGGCTAGCCTCAAGGTGGGACTCGCGATGAACTGGTCAATAACTAAACGTCGACAAACAGCAGCAAACGTAAGGCTGAAGTAGATGGATATACACTATGTCGATGAGTATATCTACCTGGGCCAGTTAGTTTCTTTCGAAAACAGGCAGGAAAGGGAAATCTATTGCCGCATCTAAAACGCCTGCAAAAGCTCCACGAAGACGGTAATGAAGACGATATCCTGATCTCCCTGAAGCGCAAATTTATCGACATGTGTATTCTGCCCGTCCTAACCTATGGCGCTCAGACCTGGGACTCATGACAAAGTGCAATCCTGTCGAAATTCCAAAATGAAAGGGATGGTTCACGTGACATTTCCATATACGATTATCAATTCCGTCCATTTTTGACGGTTTGACATCGCCTTCGTCACGCTACCGTTGACAGAATGTCAATTTTCTAGAGCCACTGGTCACTCACCAAGTCAAAAAAGTTCTGCCTTAGGGATTATGCCAAAGAGTTGCGGAATTTGTTCGAAAGAGTCACTGCGGCCCTGGAACGCTAAGGGCTTTAGAAGGAACACGGATGGGTTTTTTAGTCACTAACAGTCTGACACGCCCTTCGCTCCACCCAGAGCGGAAGAAGTCATTTGATGATTTCCCATCCATAAAAAAAAGGCTATGCCAAAGAGTAATGGAGCGCAGTATTCTAGGTTAAAAAAGAATTGATAGAGAGTGAGGAACACCACGCTGCGCTCCAAATCAGGTATCATAGACGTGTGCAAAAAAGCTGCCACGCTGAAATGGGACTGGGCGGTTACATCATCTGCAGGCATTGTGACCGCTGTGCAAAAGTCTCCAAGCAATGTGTGCCAGAGTATGGACGGCGTCGTCGGCGACACCGTCTTCGGGCCTCGGCCTCAGGGCCGGCCCAGAAAGCGGTGGCGTGATGACCTGGACGCATACTGCGAAGACGGGTTCAAGGTAGCGCAAGTAAAGACTGTCTGGAAGAATATGGGGGAGGCCTTTGCCCAGCAGTGGGACACAATAGGCTAGTAACAAAAGCAAACTTACGGAATAGCCTTTTTAAAATAAGGTTTTATTCTTTGTGGAAAAGGTAAAAGAGAATAAATATCTGGCTGGACTTATTTGTTTGGTAGCCTTTGTAAACTTAGTCTAAGTTAAAACAATCTACAAAATTACTATGAAATAATCGGTTGAAAAGATTTGGGCTAAAATAGAACTAATTTGAATCATAAACAAGCACAAAGGTCATGTTTTATTAAATTATTTTTATAACATAATTTAATTTGCTTTGACATTACCACACAAAGTACTGCGTGGGCTTAAACGTGATTTTTCACAAAATCTCTGTTTTTGATACTCTTAATTTAAACGCAGACGCGTGTTATTATTTAGGTGAGTTCATATTTCTGTTCTAATTTGAATTAGAACGTAAATTACATCGTCATGTTTCAGTACGGCTGTGATTAATTGCATTTGTAATGAACAGTGAACATGTCTAAACTCGTAAACTCGGAAAGGAGAGTTGAATCGATCAAAGGCTTGAATCCAACACACGACTTACGGTAGACATGATTAAAAGTATAACATGGCTAACGTAGACAGGTGTGATGCGACATTGTGACAATGAATTTTCCTAGAAGTTGGTCTAAATTGATAATTATTGACAACAATATAAGGTCAAAAGATTATATGAAAATAAACAATTTAACGAAAAGGTCAACACAGCTGTAAAACATTCATGCGCTACACTAAAATACCCTGATAGACATGTAAAACATCCAAGTAGCCGTTTTCTCCCAAAATTTGACAGGATTGACTAAATTGGAACAATTTTACGAGGTTAACAAACCAACTGAGTGAATGCAAAACTTTAAAAAAATATTGTTACGAATGAAAAATTGTTTTTCTATATTTAATCATATCTAAATCCTGCATGAATAAAACTTTTAACTTTAATAATTCCGCCTAAGAGTAATTTTCTGATATAAGAAAATATTTGCCCATTTTTATCTTTTAACCACTCTAAAAGACGGCTAGGTGCATTTGTTATAAAAGGGGTATGAAAAACGTTTTCCTCTCAGAATTTTCGGAATATTAAAAACTACCCTGCTGGAAACATGGCTATTAAGTATTATACCCAATATACTTTATACCATAAAAAGATATTTAAAAAAAATTACAGCTCTTTAGCAACAATTATTTATTTAGGATAGTAATCTACTGGGAGAAAATTCTAATATATAAAATTCTTCCGTTACTGACTGACAGACAACGCATAGTCAAAACTACTGGCCCTAGAAAGCTGAAATTTGGCATATTCGTTTCTTGGGGAGTGTAGGGGAGCACTATGAGAGGATTTCCCGAAATTTCTACGGGAACGAAACATTCGGATACGCGCTAGAAAAAACTAGTACATGATAAGGAGAATACATAACAGTTTTAAACTATATTTCCATCATTACAGCAATCATCAGATTGCTGTAATGATAGATATATATGTCAAGCAGTGGACTGCTATAGGCTGATGATGATTCATCAGAATATGGCGGTCCACTGCTAGACATAGGCCTCTCCTAGTGCACGCCATTCAACTCGATTTCCGGCAACTCTCATCCAGCTGCTACCAGCCACACTGCAAAGATCGTCGCTCCACCTAGCCTGAGGGCGTCCTACCTTACGTTTGCCGATTCACGGTCTTCACTCAAGAACTCGTCTACCCCAACGGTAATCGGTTCTACGTCTAATATGGCCGGCCCATTGCCAATTCATGGTGGTGAGATATGCAGTCACTTCGTGTAATGATCATTGGACCAGACTGGTGTCAGATTGTCTGGCTTCTAAATATCCGTAATGACTGTCAAAGATTTTCAAATGACAAACGGAACCAACGTCTTAAAGTACTTTCTAAGGCACGGAAGAGTCTCGATATGTAATGTATGGTCAACGCATTCATGAACCAATATCAATAAGTGTCGCTTGTCCTCAAAGATCTATTCATACGGTGGTTATCATTTAGCTACGAGTTCTTCAATCATAGCTGACTCTATTTAGAAATGTTCATTTATACTCCTGTCTAACTAGACGTAAGAAAACACATTTACGTCTTTATTAGAAAAAGTGACAGTGATATTTGACGTTTTTTCTGGTTACATTTTCTCAGCTTCCGTGAAACTGAAAACATCAGTTACTTAGTTCCAAACGGATCACAATAATTGTAACACCAGGGAAGAATAACTTATCAAAAGGCATCCGACTTTGCATAATCGATTTAGTTATGCCTTCCTTACAAAACACGGAATCCTTGTAATTCAAAATGTTTGTTCTCCACTCTGGATTAACTTTGGCTGAAGTTAAGAGTAATGTAAAAAGTTTGGCATACCTGTAACTGTGTCGATGAGATCGATTCTTCTTAGGCCACAAATGGAAGGCTCCGTATATGACGGGGTTGACTAGACTGTTTGACATGCCGAAGAAGAAGATCCCGCTTAGAAGTTCTTCGCTTTGCTGAGGGAAGAGAAAAGGGTATAAATATCAAATAATATTCACAACAAAATTACAATTGACTTCACAAAGGGTTTTATCGTATGTTTAAATGTAAGCTAGCGCCACGCCTGATTTCCCGAAACGAGTGGGCTAGTACACCCAAATTTTCCTCTTCATAAACACTACGTAGGTCGGTATTAGGGCCAGATAAGTCTATAAATTTCATGCAAGAATTTCGTTATTGGAGATCTCAATAACTCTTTTCCAGACGCAGAGATCAGGCCCAAATTCCTTCGCTTAAAAATAGCTTTTATGACCGTTACAGTTTAAAATAGAAAAGGTATTTAGCTCACGAAAGGGCTCGCACAAGCGGATCACTTTTCGTCTTTGATGAAATCTGCATTGGACCGTAACATTATTCCTTTTAACATAACAGTACCTGTGCGCTTTACCCAATCAGAATACAGAAACTGCCCGAAAATTTGGTAAGAAAATAACAGAGAGCGACAACACTGAACATGGACACGACTCACTGAGTATGTTAACACTAACAGGGTGATAACATGTTGTAAAATACTGTGACTTTAAGAAAATGTTCATGTTTGAAAAATCTCAAATACGAGCAGTATCCACAGGCGTGGTCATTGTGACATGATAACGACCTTCATTTCCTAGCAAGGCCTCGACTAGGGTGAGAAAGTATAACAATAATAATATGTTTATTTTCACCACAATATTTAACAGACACATTTACATATTTAATTGCCAAGTAGTACAACATCGAAAATATTGTGGGGACTGGTGCCTAAGCTAGGCCAATGGCCTGTGTTTCAGGTCACCAGGTCTCCACTCCGTATTGAATTGCTTAAGTACTAGTGACATGAGACAATAAGGAATACTGAGATGAGAATGGGTGTAATATTATTGTAAGTAATTATGAAGAGAGTTGTGTTTGAGATTTAGAGTAAGTGTTAATGTGTGAGTTTATTGTATAGAGTGTAAGATTTTGTGTTATCTGTTAAGAGAGAATGTCTTCAGTGTCCTCGTATCTTAGGGTTTGCAGCCAACTTGTGAGTTTGTATTTTAATTTATGTCAATTTAGCTGTTCACTTTGTTGTAGATGCGTCCACTTAGAGCAGTACAGGGTCACAGACTGGAAGCCCTTTGCGTTTGGATAGAATATTTTTTTCAAGCGGAAGAAAGGAATGCCGACGCAGTATAGCTCGCAGAACGAAGAGTTGGCGGACTCTGAGTACCTGGGACTCGGAATAGAACAAAGCAGTAGGGTAGTCTTTGCGTTTGAACCGCAAAACCTTTAACATAGCCCTCTGGGCTCGTTCAACCTGTAGGAATAGTGTTTTGTGGGTTCCTCCCCAGACTGGAATGCAGTATAAGTGAGAACACTAACACAGAAGCTTTTGTATACAAGAAACAAGGTCTTAGGGTCAGCCGAATATCTGAGCGGATTAAAAATATAAATTAGTTTTTTGATAAGACTGGTTAGCATTTCAAGTATCAAGGTAACGAAGGCGCGGGCGGGCACGAAATGTCAAATGCGACCATAATAAAGCGATTGTGGCACTGACAAGCTCGGAGTGACATTGCTAGCTAACGATCGTCCATTGTTTTACCCTATGCAAACCATATATCCTCTAATGCCCACTACAACAACTGTAGCATGCTACAGCAATACACTGGCGCCACCCAATCCACTTTGAACAAGACCTAGAACGTATGTGGTTCATTTAGGAGACATGACACATTATTTGTAGAGAGACTCTGTACACTCGTATTCATTTTTTGATAACATTCATATTATCTGTGTCAACTCATGCTGAGCTTATAAACCCTTAACGAGATTGAATTTGCACGCGATATCCCAAGATTAGTTCAGATTTGTACGAAAATAGGTAGATACTGTTTTGTAGCGAGTATCGCAAAATATTTGTTCAGGACAAAATTGTTACCTTTTCGCAAACAATATAGATAGGTACTAGGGAAAATACAGAACATGATCTTAAGTAAGTGTTGTCTTGTGTTTGGATATTTACTTTGAAAACATGCTACTACAAAGTTGTCCAATGTTTTGTGAATAACCATTCATTCAAAGAGGGATTCAGGTTTCCCTTATTCATGTTTTTATACAAAAAAGAAACTATGATTGATAACTTTTGTGTTTGATAAGTACAAGCTAGGTATTAGGTAAGTACCTAGGCACTTTCCAAAGTTCAAGACTTAGATATCCAAAAGGAAAATTAGGACAATATACTACAAAATACCAGAATAAATTGGATTACATAAGATTAAATATATAGATTAAATAAATCAATTACTTAACGGATGCTTTCTATGACACAAATTATTCAAATATTCAAATCAATTTATTTATTTAGTTCTCAAACGAAGGCAAATGTAATTATCCTGATTGAACTTCCACTGGTGGCACCGATTTCCGGCGTCGTCGTTGACAATCGGACTTTTGTCAATAGAACGTTACCTTGGTGGTTAGTAATAAATGTCGCCTTTAGTACTTAATGATGACATTTTTATTACATTTTAGAAATAATTAGTTTCGTGAAATATCTTAATGTGAGAATATTATCATAAACTAGCTTTTGCCCACGACTTCGTACGCGCATTTCCCGTTCACGTATAGCCTTCCTCATGAATTTGGCTTTCATATACAAAAATAATTTTCCAAATCCTACTGGTAATTCCAGAGATTAGCGCGTTCAAACAAACAAACTCGTCAGCTCCATATATTAGTATAGATATATGATATATGAGCTCTCACGCAAGTACCTACTAACTGACTCATCAACGCTCAGCTTTGCAGCACTGAAATTTTGTATGGGTTTCCTGTGAAGTAGACAAACGAGGATAGGAATTTTTACTTGAAAAGTAACATGTCCGTCAGTAGGGAGTAGCTAGCAATAAATACCCGTGTCAGCAGCGAAATATGATGGAAAAGATCACTGTTTGGTTTGGAACTATAGCATAACATGTCGCTAGCGTAAATAGCTGTAATCGCGTACTGCACGACGCAGTTGGAATGACCATCGCATGCTGTGTTTATACATATGATAACTTTTGCCCACGACTTCGTACGCGTATATCCCGTTTTTGTCCCGTTCCCATATAACCTTCCTTCCTCATGAATGTGACTATCATATTATACATTAAAATTGTTTTAAATCCGACTGGTAGTTCCAGAGAATAGCGCGTTCAAACAATCATACAAACAAACTCTTCAGCTTTATTATATGAGTATAGATTGCTCAACATTATAAATGTTATACTATGATGGTGACAAAAAGTTTCAATTACTTCACTGCGGCTGCATCCCTGGAATAACCAACCAGATCGTCATCATCATCATATCAGCCGAAAAACAGCCACTGATGGACATACCCTCCCCCAAGTGTTGCCACAATAACCGGTCCTGTACGTCTCGCATCCATCGGCTACGCGTGACCCTCACCGGTCATCGGTCCACCTTGTGGGAAGCCTTCGTACGCTGCGTCTTCCGGTACGCGGTCGCCACTCCAGAACTTTTCGGCCCCATCGACCATCTGTTCTGCGAGTGATGTGCCCTGCCCACTGCCACTTCAGTTTAGCGATCCTTCGGGCTATGTCGGTAACCTTGGTTCTAACCAACCAGATATTATTTAGAAATTCAAACGGACTTAGTACCTGTTACCGAAATAAACAAAAATAAGCTATCTACCTATTTTGTATTTCAGTGGAAATTTGTGACTAATATCAATTAATTGAAATCGATCTTCAGTTTTCAATTAATCAGTGAGGATTCTCAAGGGACTAATTATTTATCAAACTGGAAGCTTTTGCGATGTTAAATTTTAGTTGCTCATTACATATTTTTTGTTTTGATACCTATCTGATACAGGTATTACTTTACCATTCGAATACAGAAAGTATACAATTTTAAAATCCGGTTACTGAAGTAATTACTTACCCTCACAAATTTTTATTTGCAAATTAAAATTAAGCAAATAATGAAGAGGACTAATTTTTCAAATAGAAGCATTTAACGATAATTAATTTCAAATACTTTGTCATACAGATTTTCCATTAGTCCATTAAAAGTTTTAAATGACAACATTATGGCTGTGTATTAATTTGGAAATAAATTTTATTGTATAATTGTTACTCACTCTGAGTAACATATACAAAAAAAACTTACATATACATAAAATATTGGTCGTAAAAAATAGCTAATACCAATATAGGTACTACAAAAGAAGAGCCAACCTTTACATTATGTCAGTCTATTAGAACCATTATTTTCTTCAAAAAAAGGCAGCGTTATTGTGTACGAAATTCCAAGGGATTTGGTAGATAGGTAGGTTCATTAAGTTTTGTATTTGTACCAACATAATGTACGTTGCCAACTGAAATTAAAATCTTCTTAGGTAGACGTCGGTTCTGTAATAAAAATATATTGCAAGGAACTTGTATTTCTGCTCTGTTGCCTTAGTAAAGGACGATAAAATACTATTGTGCTACCGTACCGTTACCGCCGGTTCCTGACTTAATATTCGGATCGAACTGAACTTTATCGTGAAAACCTGTAAAAATTTGGCAAAGTAGACATATTGTCTGAGTATTCAAAGAGCCAATTCAACAAATTTAGAATCAACAGAAAAGGAGATAGTGGCTTTAGTTTATAAAATTTACGACATTACAAATATTACAGAGGCAAACTGAGTACATGAAAACAAAACCAGGACATTTAAATGTCCGCAGACGTATTGATCAAGTAGGTACAAATAAGTCCTACAAATTCGTTACCTAGGTTAAACAAACATTGTTGTGTTGTTATGTATGTATTTTTTTTTATGGATGGGAAATCATCAAATAACTTCTTCCACTCTGGGTGGAGCGAAGGGGCGTGCCAGACTCTTACTGACTAAAACCCATCCGTGTTTCTTCTAAAGCCCTATGCGTTCCAGGGCCGCGGTGACTCTTTCGAACAAATTCCGTAACCCTGGCAGGCTCTGGCCCTAGCGGGCCCCATCTTTAATGCTGACATCTCTTTGAGGCGCGCGTGAAACACAACGCGCCATCGACCCGGGCCTGGTGGTGATCGGACAGCAAGCAACCCAATGCTCGCTGTCCGCAGGCCCGCGCCTACGGTGGCCGGGGATCGCCCTGCGACTCCCGACGCCCGGGGCGTCTTCTTCTGTAGCGGCGGTTTGGGCGAAGGCCTTGCCTTTCCCTCGCGCGGCCCGCCTCCTCCTTCGCTAGCATTACTGCTTCGTAGAAGGAGGTGACCACTCCCCAAGCCTCCTCGCTCCGGACCATGTATTCAACCAGGGCCGGACGCGAGAGGTCACCGCCGCCGATCGCCTCGACAAGGACACGGCGTTGCTCAGCCCAAGCAGGGCAGACCTCCACCGTATGCTCCACCGTGTCCTCCGGGCGATCCTCGTAGTGCTGACACCCGGGCGTGTCCTCCCGCTTAATCCGAAACAGGTACCTCCGGAAACAGCCGTGTCCGGTCAGTACCTGCGTCAGGCGGAAGGTGAGGACGCCGTGGCGCCTCTCCAGCCACTCCTCAAAGAGAGGCCTTACCGCCGCAATAGTGGCGTGCCCAGCGCTGGGCCGCGATAGCGCTGTCTCCATACCGCCATGGTATCCTGCCGGAGCTCCGTCCACTGCAATGCAATTTGCCGCGGTAGCGGTGTTTCGCCCCGGCGAAGCGCCTCCACGCGCCACGCGTAGACGTGCGCGAGGGCTCTCGCCTCCAGATCCCATGGTGGTAAACCGGCAAGGAGGCTCACCGCCTCGCCGGAGACCGTGCGGTATCCCCGGGCCAGCCGGATGGCCATGACCCTTTGGGACGCGTTGAGCTGGCGGACTGGTCACCATAAAGGGCCACGATCCCCACATAGAGCCTCCGGCAGGAGGCGTTTGGACCCCCTAGATTAGGCAGGAGCCGCTTGAAGGCAGCTCCGGTCCGCTCCAGTCTGGGAGCCAAACGTCGGAAGTGCTCCTCGAAGTTCCACCGGCTGTCGAGAACGAGCCCCAGATATCTGATTGTCGACCCGACGCCGATGTGAACCCCTCCTACCATTACTTGGGAACTCGCTGGTGGCCTGTACCGAGAACCATGAAAGCACATGGCCTCGGATTTGTGCAGGGCCACCTCGAGACCCAATTGCCGGATCCTTTCAGTGACTATCGCGACCCTGCGTGTCATTAAGTCGGCCGCCGCCTGATGCGACCTCCCCTGTGCCAGAACCAGCGTGTCGTCAGCGTAGCGGACTACGCTGACGCCGCTAGAGATCGGCGCGCAGCACCCAATCGTAGCCGATGTCCCACAGGAGCAGCCTCAGAACCGAACCCTGCGGAACACCGCACGACATCTCTCGCCGGTTCCACTCTCCCCGGTGACTGGGGTAGATGACGGCCCCATCCGTCAAAAAGGCCTCGACCACGCGACGGAGGTAGCAATGCAACTCCAGGGCAGGGAGTTAAAGGCATTGGCGATGTCAAGAGACACCGCCAAGACGACCCTGCCCCGGGATACCGCATCCCCCGTCGTAAGGACTCTCACGCGCATGATGGCGTCCACCGTTGAGCGCCCCGTGCGGAAACCGAACTGGTTCCCCGCCAGATCCGGCCCCATCCTTACCAGGTGCCCGACGAGGCGGTTTGCTATGACTCTTTCAAAGAGCTTTCCCACCTCGTTGAGCAGCACGATGGGCCGGTATGCGGACGGAGAGTCCGCAGGGCGCCCAGGTTTCTTAATGAGGACCAGTTTCCCGTCTTCCAACGAAGTGGGAACTGGCCTCTCTCCAAGCATGCTCTTAAGAACCCCCTTAGTCGAGGTCCGAGAGCCTCTAAGGCCAGGACCCAGGCATTCCCAGGTAAGCCGTCGTGTCCTGGGGCGGTATTTTTGGCCTTCAGCCTGTTTACCGCCACTCTCAGGTCTACCTCAGTCACCTCCGGAGCGTTGTCATCGTCGTCGCCGTCGTCAGTGTGGTCCGCATCGGGCACAGTAGGTGGCGGAACCATAGGCGGGGGAATATGCTCCCCTCGCGAAGGGTACAAAGCGCTCACCACGTCCTCCACCAGCTGGGGCCGGAGATTCTGTGTCAACGGGGGGGCCCAGGTGCGGAGTTTATCCCGCACCATTTTGTAAGGGCGTCCCCACGGGTCCCCGTTCAGAGTCTCCAGCATCTCCTCACGAGCCAGATCCCTGGCCCGGAGGATCCCCGCTTGGAGGGCACACGTGGGGACAGAACCTCGGTTTAGGATGACTAGACCTGTTTCCAGAGCCCAGTCCTCCACCATCCTGCCTCTCGTGTCCGTATAACGGGAACCCCAAGCCAAGTGCTTGGCATTGAAGTCCCCGAAAGAAGACGACGACAACCAACTCCCTAAGGGAGTTGTGGAACTCGGCGAGATATCGGTTCGGAGAGAAGTAGACCCCCAATACTACAATCTCCCCAAACTGTGCTGCTACGCACCCCTGTCCTCTCCTGACACTCTCGAGGGACGGGGTACCGGCGGCGGATTATGTATGTATAACCAATTGTTATTTCTATAATGTATAGTAGGCTGTTGTTGTATTCAAAATACAACACCTTTTTATTTATTTTCTTTTGAATACTGTCCTCGCACAACTTATTTCATGCGGTATACATGATAATATTTTATAAAAGAGTTTGTTTCTGTTCAGTTTTATCAAACGAGTAATTGATTTTCTTTAAGAGAATTTCAATATAGAATCGAACGCCAGTTACATTATGGTTAACTTATGTTTACTGTTTCAAGGTTTTACCTATTTTAACGTAAGAAGTACTCGGAAATTTATAAAATAAGGTTGAGCTGCTGAAGTTTGATATGGTCTAATTTGGAATAGGTGAGACGAGTGCTATGTTTGGAATTTTGAAAGCCTCTGAAGTTTTAATTCCCCACAAAAAACTATGTTGCTGAGTTTTTATTTTGTGGAGCTTTAAACTTTTTTATTTCTATTCTTTCTAATTTTTATCTCACGCTTTTATGTCACGTAACATTATTGGCATTTGTAATTTGTTACTTAACATACTATTTTCCCAATAATTTATCGATTTACCTACTATAATTATAAAAGGTAAAGGTGAGCAAGATCGGTTGGACATTGCGGAATTTGTTGTTGCGGAATTTGTTCGAAAGAGTTACCGCGGCCCTGGAACGCAAAGGGCTTTAGAAGGAACACAGATGGGTTTTAGTCAGTCTGACATGCCCTTCCACTCCACTCCGAGCGGAAGAAGTCATATGATGAATTCCCACCATAAAAAATAAATAAAAATCGGTTGGACCGATTTTTACTATCTTTACAAAAATGAATATGTATTTTTTTTTATTCTGACGCTCTACGAAGTTTACCGTGACAGTTAGTAGAAATAAATAAGCTGTGTCATTATTATTGTTGGCAAAAATGCGGATTTTTTAAAGTAATCCAAAAAGTTTAGGATGAATTCATTTAAAGTTCGAAACTCGTTTTACGCACAATTTTATTAGCAATTGGTTGGAGCCCTCGCACCAAATCTTGTAAAGCCATGTTAGAAAAATATTGAAAAAGTGTCCGCATTTTTCCCCTACGATTTTTAATAAGGCAAATCGATCTTGAAAAGGTCAAAGTATCAAGAAACGATTCCAGTAAATTAAGTTTTATTTTCCAACGAAGAATACAATTCACTTAAATGTTATATTTCTTGATTCTAACAAACGAGAAACCACTCAAAGATAACGGCTTGTCATTTGTCCAAATCGGTTTCTGTGGCTGTTTACAGGATTACGTGTTTGCCATCTCAATTTATATTATATTGTACTTGTGTTTGTATGGTATATCCCACGAAACCATAACACAACCCCACAGAGAGTCCTACTTATTTTAATGAAAATATTCAACCATAATATTCCATTTACTTACGTCTTTATCAGGATTGAGGAATGTGAAGATTATCATCATAACATAATAAGGTGTCCACCAGATGAGGAAAGCAGCCACTATGACCACAGACATCCTCAAGGACTTCATTTTCGCTCTATCTATAAGTCTTCTTCGATTCATATCAGGAGTAAAGTACTTCTCCTGCCTCCGCACTTCAGGCTTGAATACTTTTTCACTCTCTGAAAAAGAAAATAAAAATGTTAACAACGAATTTTTTAAATCAAAGATATGCTAAGTACTTTAGAATTTCGGGGAAGGGAGGCAAAAAATCTTCTTTAATTTTTAAAATTATTTCCGAATTCATATAGCAATTCTTATCGCAAGATGTTGCGATTTAAAAGATGTGGTTGGAATTCGTAAGCAAGAATACCTACGAATGATTTGAAAATTTAATGATGATTCGATATGAGAAAATGTTTGTGCTTATTGAAGTTACGTAAAACCCTTCCTGTCGATTTTCTCGTATTGTATTTACCTCATAAATAAAAATACATATGTTAAAGCGAACTAATTCCCAAAAAGGATGGATCATATCAATATTCAAAAGCTATATTATTTTATTTTATTTACTATAGGAAAACTTACAGCTAAACAAATACAATAAGTAAAAGCTTAAACAAAAATGGCCAATTACAAGTTATAATACCATTACACATACCCAAGTCATTTGAAATTGTTATGTCATCCCAAAGTAATAATATTGCACGAATAAAGTATAGTTCGATACATTTTTGTATTAAATAAAAAAAAACAGCATTCTATTTTGCGTTTTATTACAGTTATTTTTATTACTCAGTTCTTTTTACGTCTTTTGTATGAAAATCTAAAAAGAAACTACATCAAAATCGACTAAAACTCGATCAAATTATATATTTTAGTTCCTACACTAAAATATATAATTTGATCGAGTACGATAAAAATAGAAAATAAGAGAGAAATAACATATTGAACATAAAAAGTAATCATGTTAATATATAACTCGTGTTTCTTTTTTCGTTAAGTTATTTTTTTTTGTAACAGCAATCTTTTTGGATTTTCTCAACCTTAATCAAACAATGTTATGTTGGCATGTTATGTGATGTTATTATATAAATGGCTTCCCAAAGTTCGTAACGAAATTAGGCACTCAAAATACATTTACCACAGGAAGTTCATTTTGAAATTCCTTTACAGCACTTGTAATTGTTTTAAAGTCGAATTATGTTTGGCGTTCAATTTTTAACTCTATTAATGTTTTATTGGACCTTTAAAAAAAAAGGAAATTAAAATAAAAGTGGGCTAAAGTTTTATTAAAAATCGTGACTCATAAAAATTTCACTTGTCAACGACGGGTTTGATAAGAAACTGGAAACGGTACCGTAATGCTTGTCATACGGTTTGATTAGGAGTTAAGGACATACATACTATGAATGTAGTTCATGAACTTTTACGCGGGAAAGATATATTACCAGTATTTTGTCAGCCAAGGAACTTTTACATTACATGTAGGTCACCTAAACAGCTGAAGTTGGATTTTTATGTTTCTATTTAAAAGCTTTTTGTCATCTTTGTATCATTTAGCGTTGTAGTTTTATATCTTTAATTAGTTTTAAGAATTTTCACAAAGTTTTGTAGGTAGAAAACTAAATTGACGCCCAACTAATATTGCTGATCCATATCAAAACTTAAGTATAAGTTCCTGTGCAGGTACTCTAAAAATAGATTCCGTTAGTAAGGTAGTTTAAGAAAATTCTCACCTATCCAAACCGAAATTGAATTAAATAAAAAAGTTTTTAATAAAAAGTTTCTAATTATTTTGTTTTGGAATTGTTACTGGAATCCTTTCTGTAATATTATATAATATCTTCTAATATCTATAATATCTTCTTGGGACAACTCACACACGGTCATCCGATCCCAAACTAGGCAGAGCCTGTGCTATGGCAACCAGACAACTGATAAACATACTTATATATTTCTAAATACATACATATAATAGACAAATTACATCCAGACACAGAACAAATGATCATGCTCATCACACAAAGATTTGTCCTGGGTGGGAATCGAACCCACGACCTCCGGTTTAGCAGTCAGGCTCACTAACCACTCGACCAACAGGCCAGTCCAAATATGAACAGAAGATATTGTGTTTAAATTACGTCTGGATTTAATTCCTACAGACTTTACTCAGGCCTATATTATTAATGTTGAAGGCAAATCACAGATTGGTATTTGTAATGAAGACAAATGAATCAACTTTTTTGATGATGTAAACAGTTGCCCCAAATATAAGCCCAAATAATAAATTGTCTCATGGATTTGGTTGATATTTACACGATGTAAAGTTAGTTGACAGTTATTTACATACATATATCATGGTATCATCTGTTTTCGTTCTCAGATAATAAAGCTTCTTTGAAACTGTCAGACAGTGAAGTCGTACACAGCTGTACGAACTGAACAATACTTGTTTATTTACTTTTTTGTTATGGATTCGATTGTGAATAAAAATAATATTTTCATATGTTGAAAACATTTACTATAGAATCATGTTTATGTAAATGGCCTGTGTAAGGCGTGAAGGTGACTGATGATCCGTCGTAACATTGCTGCTTTTGAAATGCATGAAAGACAATCATAAAACATACATAGAATGTGTCTTTATTTTGTGTTTGATATGTATATTGTGTGTTGAAGGCTGGTTTACTCAAGCCTGTTGGCATTGAAAACACTACGCAAAAATAAAACTTAATGTAAAATAGTGGTACATAGGCGGATTTAATGCATCAAGGCATTCATTAATATTCGAGATAAACCGAATCCCCTAAGATGAACCTTTGGCCAAAATTCCTACTGAGTGGCAGGCAGAACAGTACCTGGCCCAGGTAATAGGTAACGAAGCAATAGAGGCCTTAGCCACCATGCAGGTCCTGATCATGTTTAAACTATTAACAGAAAAATTACGTTTTTGGTTATAATTATGCGCGGATGTGCAAAATATAACTTACATACCATTCGGTAAGGTATTTTTTATATATTTTTTGCACTTAAATCACAATTATGGAATAATTAAAAGGCTGTGAATCTCCTTTGCGGTAGCTACTTAATTTATCGATATCTAATAATTTAAAATGTGTTCAACCTTATTGATAGATATCAAATATGTCAACATCTTAATTGAAATATTATCATTTTCAATTAAAATAATGTGAATTACAACAATAATATATTTACAACATATTTTGCCTGAACTTTCGAATTGTTTGGTTATTATAATTGAGTGTCATCTTCTTTAATTCTTTATTGTACACCAAAACAACTCATATTATATACAGTCATAATAAAGCTCATGTATAAAGGCGAGCTTAGCTTAAAATTGAGTATTCTCCCAAACCTTTGAGTTATAATGAGAGGTCAGCATTAAGGGTAGGAACCAGTGTCCAAATAATACACTTAAATATACCTATATACTTAAATATAAATATACATATACATATCAACTAATATTCTTCCTTTTGTTTGCCTTTTTTTCACAGCTGAGCTACGATTTTTTCCAAAAAAAGACCGGCCGGTCGATTCCGTAAACATGTCGAAGTGAAGGCTTGGGTGAAGTGATCACGAGGTGAGTTGTCAATCCATTTAATCAAGATGTCACGTGATCTCGAACTGTCATAACAACTTGATTGTATGGATTGACAGCTCACCTCGTTCCTTCGGTTTACAGAATCCTGCGGACGTCCGCAGGACTCTGCGGGGATCTAAGCGCAAGCTATTCCGCAAATTCGAAGTTTATTCAATTATATTAATTATATTTTAATATATGTTATATTTAAAAACTAAAAATCTAGCTCTACTTGGTCCTCCAATATGCGATTTCCTTTCAGTTGCAATTTTAATTGTTTTGTGCTGTAATTAAGCTATAATCTCGAAAGTGTTTTTTTAGATAGACCATTTTTCAGTTATTTTTAGTATAGAGAAAATGATAATATTTCGTGTTCTGAGGTATTCATTTCACTAAAACAAGAATGTATCCCCACATATATTATCGTTCCGGCTAATTAATTATTTGACTATTTAACATTAATTTTCAAACAGCAAAAATTTGGATAGCACCCCGTAAATTAAATGAAATACACTACCTATAAAGGTATTTTATTATTATTCCGAACCAAACCCTTTTATTTTGCTTACAAATAATCGCCTATTTCAAGGTTGTCTGGTATTCGCCTTGAGCGATAAGTTCCCCATGTTGCTTTTATTTACTTGTAACCGCAATTTCGGTAATGTATTATTCTTCGTTTCATATGACAAAAACAAATATTTACAAACTGAATTTTAATGGAGAATGTAAAACGTACATCCAATTAGATTTTTTTTACGACTTTGCTACCATATTACTGTTTATTTAATCTTGAAGCTAAGTTAAAGAAAAATTGGCAAGTTCTAACCTCATTTGTTGGACTAAACATACTCTAACGACAAAATCACTTTTACTATTAATTAACAGGAATACTTTTAATGTAAAAGATCGATCGATCGATCCAACAAAGCTACCATCAGATTTATTATACCAACTTAGTGACAGCAAAAGTTTTGCGACGGAACTCCCAATTTCCTAAAGGAAATGGGTGAAAATCGATCACAAGATTCGACTCCGACATAGATAAAACTATAAAAGATAGGTTGGTACTTACTAGCGATAGTTCTGACTGTGGACACATAAGTGGATACTAATATGACTAGAGGCAGTATAAACATGAAGATCAGTGAGAGCGTGGTGTACGCCTGCTCCTGCCACCGCTGCGTGTAGAACCCGTGCGTCACACACTGGTGGAACTCCTCGATGAACGGCCCTTGAGCCACTCTGAATACCACTGCCTGAAACAAGAGAACAGGAATTACAGTTCTGGACATCGCAAGACCACTATACTTCTAAAAGAAAAACAAACTATTTATTTCAACATGCGTTCATCAAAATAGTACATTCAAATAACGCTCAATCTTTTTGAGATAAGATTATATGCGCTATCGTAGGCCCCTCCCCTATCGTAGACTTTTCAACGGTAAAGAAAACTTTTAGAGTGTTTTTTATTTGTCGAGAATGTTTGTCTTCTAATTTTATGGCTATTTCCTTAGGCAATTTATTCAGAATGCTTGGACGAGTAAATGTCCAGACCCTTTTCCGTATTCATTTTTTACTTTCGGCAGTTTACACAGAGGCAAGTACGACAGGTCACGAACAAAATTTGGTCTACTTATTTTCTGTAACTTACTTATTTTATGTGCACAGTAATCAGAGGCAACAGCTAATTTCACTTTATCATTCAAATTTATGACTTAACGATATTGGAATAACATATCATAATCTGGTTTATTTTTCAGTTTAATTTTATATAGTACCACTATCTCTAATAATCGTATTTGTATATTATAGATTTTTTAAGGTAAGTGAAATATGAAAGAACTTGTAAAAGTTCTTTCATAACTGGTTATACTGAGTTGTGACTATTGTCATCATTCATTGAATTTTCAATTTATTGTTGTTCGAAGTTGTTTACTACCATATATTTGGATAGCTACATGTACCTACATATGTATACATAGTTTTTATTTAAGGTGCCAGACTGTCCAAAAAAAATTAGTCGAGGATGCCAAATGTAGGTTTTCTATCTCTAGGCTTTCTAATATATTATATTTATTTATTCGGCCTCCAGTGTAAACACTAAGTTATCAATTCGGCATTTACTTAGTTAAAAGCTAGAATGTGGAGCCATGACAATCAAAAAGTCTCAAATAAAAGTCTTTAAAACAGTAAAAATTTCACCGTGAACACCATTAAAATAGGTGGACAAACTTTTATATATCATTCAAACCACCAAAATTAACACAATACCTAGTAAAAAAATGGTTGTCTGTAAAGTCGGTTTACGGACGATAGTTTAACGCGACAACGCATAACAAAACATTGATGAAATGATCGTAACGTTACAATGAGCGTAACGTACAATGACTCATCCTTTTTCGTGCGTGAAGTTCATCGATTTGTTAGACGTTGTCACGTTAAAAAATAAATAAGAAAAACGAATTAGGTACTGCCAAGAAAAAAAAAACAGCTAACGAAAACACACTAAAAATGTTGGTTACCCCATGCGCATAAACACATCTATGTCAATGTCTTTGTTATCTCATAATTCTGATACTACAAATGTGCAGGCGCACGCACGGTGGTGCCACGCAATGTGGTGGCCACGTCAAGGTTCTACCCATAATGGATGTGTTTATTCTCTGTGCCGGCAATTTAATATTTGAAGTCAAAATAAAATTACATCAATCAGTGTTTTTCTTGCTCGGATATCTTTGGCTAGACGTACTGAACGCCGTGTTAAAATTTGCCCATATTTTTTAATGGGACCTTGTATAGCTAAAAAGAAAGAAAGAAAGAAATGTAGTTTATTTGGCACACACAATATAGATACAAATAAAATAAAACTTAATCCTAAAACAATTATAGCATCCAATTAATCAATCCATAACAATAATAATAATAAAAGCTTCGACGACCATCTGTCGAAGCTGGCGTTACGCAGTTGGGTAATGGGCCTGATACAGAAGGCAGTACTACTCAATACGGCTCGGATTGTGAGGAGGTTCCTCTCTCTGGAGCCCTAACCACCGGTAGCTTGGACTCTGCTCCCGACACACCGGTGTCGGGAGCAGAGTCCACTACTACTTTTAATATTTTTAAATGTTTTTTTAATGTGTGTTTTTTAAAGAAATATTTGTAATTGTAAATTAGGATAAAAAATAATAATATCAATTAATAGCTCCGTTTTGCTCTCACAAAACTGTACTGTCGATCGACAAAACATAGTCGAAAATCTGCTTTACTTGAAGACTGGTAAAATGACTTAACATTTTCTCGTAGGTTGACTACAAAAGAACTTAGAATACAGAACAAGAGCAAAATCGAAACTTTAATTTAATCTGATCACGGAATTCCGCAGTAGCGAACACTTCAATAAATGAGTTAGGTTGTTTTTCAGTCTCTAAAGTTTTACAACTGAGAATAGAACAAAATAAGCAACTTCCTTTTTAACCGACTTCAAAAAAGGATGTTCGACTATGTATTTTTTTTATGTGTCTTCACCGATTTCTCCCCCAATTTTGGACCGATTCTCAAAATTCTTTTTTATTTGAGAGAAGGTCCCAGTTCGTCTCCTGAGGTGCTCCCATTGGCACATAGTCAGGATCTGATGACGGAATCCCAGGAAAATCGAGGGCAACCTTCAAATTTTAAAGTATTTTTTATACTTAGTAGGTAGTGTTTTTTATTTGGAAGTCGGTTGTATTTTTTGTAATGTCACAAATATAAAACTTCCGTCACTTGTAATATATAAAAATTTGCTTAATTTTATTTACAGTCAGCTCACGCTACCATGAAAAAATATTGTTTTTTATTTATTTCTTGGCTTATTTAGAAAATTATAAATGACATGATTATGATGATCTGGTTAAACGTAATCGTGTTTCATGAACAAGAGAGTCTAGACAGTCAACAATCCCACATTAATAGCTGCATTTACATATTTTTATTTTTTCGCCACTTTCTAGTTAACCTAACTTGGTGTTAATAACTAAGTGTGAATAAGTATCAGTCAGAAGTAATGTTGGTAGCACATTATTTGTGGACGTTTAATTTATTTGTTTAATATTCCTGGGCCCTAAATCTATCTTTAATTCAGTATTATGATAACTATAATTGATATTAAATTATGTTGTAACCGTTGATTCTTGGAGTCAATTTGATTTAACGTACCTACATGTTTATACTTTTACCCTGATTGAAAATAAAAGCTTATTATGATTTGCTGTACTTTATTTTTCCTATTACTAACAATCCTAATACCCTAAGGTTTATCCAACATATTATTTTCATAAGTTATCTACTGTTTGCCTAACTTAGAATCGGTTCCACACCCACCACCGGAAATTAACTTCTAAGCTAATATTGATATTGAACATACAGTAAAACCTAACAAAAGCTGTTTGTTTTCAGGAACTGCTTTATTTATTCAAAAGTTTCACAATAAGCGGATAAACATAAGCATGACTTCTAAAAAGACTACGGTTTAAAAATGATTTCGGATAGCAAACCTCCAAATACTAACTTTATTTTTTGAAACATAACCCTGTATGTATATATTGCTCAGCAAAGGCAGAGCAGTAGGACACAAGTGTAGGCAAACAGAAAAAAAGCATGACCCAAATATCCAGTGACGCAATGAAATTACAGCACTGCTTCTTCTTTGCAATAAAATTAGTTTCCATGATATACAAACCGGTTGACCTACTGTTGTGCCAAAGTGTTGATTTCAAAACAAATTATCTAACAGCACAATCATGATTGTGCCGGTACTATTTTGAAGCAAGGTTTGAATACTATTATCAATTTTAGGTTTATTTTTCTTACTGTTCGTAACAAGAAGAGATTTCTTTTTCTTTATTTGACTTTTAGCAAAAAAAGGTTATATATTTATCATATAGTTTATGATAGAGGTCAACAAGTAATTAATTAGTGTTCTATTTTTGTTAACTTACTGAGTATCTAGATATTCACATTTTATTCAAGAATAACTCATAGTAATTCGTGGTTTGCAATCTTCTTATTGGAACTAAATTATACAAATGCTGTCCATTTTGGTTCTTTCATTGGGAACAATATGCAATTTTGGGCGCGTTTAGCTACCATACCATGAACAATATAGAAAAAAAGAAAAAAGGTGCTACCACATGACGCAGATGTTTATTGGTAGCGTTGACTTTATGAGAATACTCGTTTATTTACCATTGATATTGCGTGACATCCTCAGTGCTTAGCTGTACGTGCACAATTGCTAACGACACCAATATAAGTCACAGTTGCCAAAATCAATACAGGTGGAGATTTAGTGCGTCGTACATATTTCGCTTCACAAATATTTCTGATAACACCATTAAATTTATCGGCTCATCTGTTTACACATTCCTAAATCAAGAACATTAACAGGTGTTTATAATCTTTACACATCTGTTTCTTTCTTGCTTCTTTTGTTATCAATGATTGCCGTATACGTAAGATTTTCCATGAAAATCATCAAGGACTGCAAGTCAATTGTTTCACAATTTACTATAAGAAAAATATACAGTCTGAGTCATTTACTGTAGGTACTTAAACTGAATAAACAATAAACTACAAATACATATAAAAAATCCACAGGAAATAGTTTCGAAAATTCTTCGTGTCACCAAAAAGCAAATATTGCTGGCGTCCGCAGATTAACGTTTCAGGCATACCGGCTTTCAAAGAACAAGCCCGGTTGGGACGCCATGTTTTTTTCACAGCGAATCGTTAAGGACCATGATTAAGGTATTTATTAACATATTTTGCTCGTAAACGCATGCAATAAATAGTTTGTAATAAATCTAGCTTCTTTGGGTTAAGCATACAAGTTTTTCCTGAAAGAACTTGCAGTTATGTTAGAAAATAAGTTTGTTTTTGTTTGCTCTTTGAATGGATGGATATTTTTATGTACTCTAAAATACTTTAGCCGTGTCATACATAACATTTGTTTGGGTGTAAGATGGCTGACCTAGAGTGTTTGTTCAGTTATACTAAAATAAAACTAATCAAATTTGATTCGGCTAAAGGGGTTCGAACATTTTTCTATGGGAGCTGGCATAGCCACACAATCACGACGCGCGATGAAGAAGGTATATGGATAGAGGACAATTTGAAAAAACGAATATGTTGCCCCAAAGTGTCATGTTGCCGAGATATTTGGAGGTAAAGTCGCCAATTGAACACAATAGCAATAATCTGAAATTAACTAATCAGTAGATTGTTTTGAAATAATAGTTGATTTAACTATTTATATAAACGAAATGTATTTTTTTGCGATACGAATTCGCAACTTTTGAAAGTATTTCACGTCCTCGTATTTTTCTTTCTTTGGCTATGACTGACGGACAGACAGATCGACAGACCGACAACCGAAACTCAAAAAAAATAAAAATGGCAGCTGGTGGTTATGCCAGCTCCCATACAAAAATGTTCCAATCCCTTTTCCAATATAAAAAGCCCTTTGACCTAAATATGAGGTTCATAATCATCATCATCATATCAGCCGAAAAGACGTCCACTGGTGGACATAGGCCTCCTCAAAGGAGGGGGGGGGGTTTGTCATGCCCTATAGATACTATGACGTCTCAAAACCACCATGATTCTGATGTGGGAGGGAGATAGAGCTACAAGACGCATCGCACTAACATTTTTCTGCAACGGAATCACACTGGTTTTGTCACGTCTTAGTAGGCGTTGTGTCAGTTTAAATTATTTTATTCACTTAGTGTGTCTTTTTCGATATGGGCGGAATTTTGTTTTCAAAAAAAAGTTTCCTGTTTTTTACGGAAAAAAAAAACAAATAACAAAACAAAAATCCTCGTCGACCGACCAAAATATGCATATTCACCCTTGCTGACTTTGTTTAATATCATTTATGGGTTCTCTAAAAAGATGAAGGTGACATTACAATAGACACTACAAGTAGCTAGCAACTGTACTTAGTGTCGTTCGCGAATTCTTCGGCAATTGCAAAAAACTAGTACCTAGCTTACGAGATGAAGCTTGGTCTGACTTCAGACAAGCGCTACTTTCGATTTGGTCATCGAAAATGCATGACAATCATGAAAATTACCATGCCACAAGTAACTTGTCCATGTAACACATGTCTGCATAGAAATGGTTTTACGGATAAATACCACAAAATTGTGTCGCATTGTCGCAACGTGAGAAAACGTGGAAAGACTTTACGAAAGAACATGATTTGGACACAAAACAAGCGAAAAGAGAATTCACGATTTGTTTTATTGACATGAACCGAGTTTTATTTAGTGCAGTGATGTTCGGTTTATTGTGTATCCAATAAAAGGCATTATGGGAGGTTTTATGTTTTGCCGTCAATATATAATTTGATTTCTATAGGACTTTTATCTTCGCCATTACGCTAAGGTGAATAAAGACAGACTTACGGTTTAAGTTTTCTTTTATTTTCGATAGCTGTTTGGTTTGAATCATCGTCGTCAATCATCTTCGACCGGTATTTCAGAGAAGTTATTGGGACTTTTCTTATTGAGGAACATGAGTACGTCCATTTATTGATGAAATTTCACACCATACTTAGGTACATCATATCTCATCATCGTTCGTAGCGATCGGATAAAATACGATGCCCTAAATAAATCTTGGTTACCTCTAGCGATATTATTGTGATTTTCGATCCAATATTCTAGCTGGGGCAGTAATATATTACCTACCGATATAGCCAACGGGCTGAGAGATTGCAGATAAATAACATAGTGTACCTTCTTGTTACTCAGATACTGTGTGTGGTGGCAATTAAATACTTTTTCTGTCTTTCTTTCTTTTCATATTATCGTAGAATTCCCTATATAAAGGTGATTACGCTTTCATTCATGAACTGAATTCCCATTGACTGATAACTTTCAGCCACAATATGGAAATCAGACATGTATTTTGGTAAAAACGAGAATAATTTGTTGTTTTTATTTTTGCAATACTGAAAACAAAATATATAAAACATCATTTATCATTTTTATCAACCACCGAAGTTACTGAGGAAATTTTTCATTAGCTAGATGAAAAAAAAAAAAAAAAAACCTGTTGGGATGTTACCGGTCATTGAATCAATTAATTATTCAGGTCAATGATTGGTTGTAGAATTAAACAATATGTTTTAATAAGTCAATTCGACCACAGGTAGTGGTTGTGGACGGGTCAAACGAGAAATGGTTTTACACTAATTTCGTGTTCAATCATACGGAAGGTTAGTGTGCTTATTAATGCAGCTAATCATTTTCCGTACGATTATTCATAAACATCATCAAGAATTACTATGCAGTAGGTTTTGCATTATGAAAATGTGCCCACATAGTTGTAATTCAGTTTTAATAGTACTTCGTAAAGGCAATTCTATTTAGGAACAGTATCGAACAATTTACAGCTTTGTGTAACCAACACACAACACAATATGTCTACAATATTCATGTGTGTAGATAAAAAACTTTGTCCATTAAGTACGTATCACATTAATCGTGCCTATTCTGCGATAATTACGTGTCGGATCAAAGTTTTAATTGCTCCGGATATCAAAGTGTGGGCAAAGTTAAGCAGCCTCTTACTTACTTGACATTTAAATTAGTAACAAAAAAGCGTCGCCAAAAAGTCCCTGGAAGCTATTAATGATTACTGACCTGTGGCACACTCAAGACGAGACTCAGCACCCACGCGATAATAACAAGCCGGCCACTCCTCGTCGCAGTCGCCATACTGCGCATCGGATACTTCACAGCGAGCCATCTGTCCACTCCAATGAGCACGAGGATGAAAGTACTGAGGTACAAAGCGAACATCTGCAGGAACTTGAACAGTTTGCATGCTATATTCCCGGCGTACCACTGCACCGTGAAGGACCACGCTGCCTCGCCAGCGATGCAAAAAACAGTCACCAACAAGTCAGCTATACTCAGCTGAAATATCAAACTATATATCGCTGTCCAGGATGGTCTCGCTCTTCCGCGACTCCTTTTACCTCTCTGTATACTTATAATCGTTGCCACATTCCCGAAGAACGATAACACAGCCATAGCCGAAAGTACACTTGCTCTGATAAGTGTGCTTTTAGTCAAAACTGGGGCGTGATCCAAACACATGACTCGAGTGCCATTATATACGAAAATATTATTCGTGAACTCATCGACATGTGAGCCGTTGAATAGAAATGTTTCCAAACATTTTTCTGCGGGCCATATGGTGTAACTTGTAAGAACAGTTTCTGCTGAACTGAATTCTCTGTGAAGAGCCAATTCGCTCGGGTACAGCGCGTCATCGTCATATAATGTGGTATTGTTGCCTGCGCTGTCCATGTTTCGTCATGCGTCTTCAACAACTTCTTCGCTAATCTGAAACAAAGAAATTAAGCGTGTTATTTTTTTGACAACGGTCTAACAACGCAACAAAAACCTCGAAAATAATAAAGTTTTTTCTATTGTGCCTTAGACTTACGCAAGCCTCCGTTTAAAAATATGTCTGTGATTGCGCTCTTATTTTCTAATACCAATATCTTAAAAAACCACCTACTCGGTGCCTGGACATCGTTAGCAATACTTAAATGGTGCCCTGTTTTTGTATAGTGAGAACCATGGTAAATGATAAACGGACGTCTGCCTCGATTTATTGCAAAGAAATTAATGTTTCTGAAGTCGCCATTTACTGCCTCAGTTAACGACAGCCTCAAGGAGAGTGTACGTGCCTCGGGGTGGCTTAAATTGGGTCTCAGCTTCTAGATTAGATTCATTGTCATAATGAGTTGAATGGATTTGTCTAGAAAAATGGAATCCTTTTTTAGCTATTATGCATCCTTTTTAGAACCATTTTTAAATACATTAGAAGCTTCATTTAGATTAAATACTTTTAAACCTGAATTGTATGATGAAATAACTACTTTTTTTTAAATTACTTTTATTGTTTTACTGCTGTTGTAATTTATCAACCACAAGACAATAAAATAATTATCCATTTCATTTTTTCAACTTATCATAGTAACATCTCTAATGTTAATTAAAAGTATAATCGAGTAAAAAATATTACCTACTCTATTATATTTATGTTAGGGGTCATAGGGAATGTGAAATTAATTTAAATAGACACATTTATTTACGTATATTTCTGGTATAGTACTTTAACTACGACCCTAAAACCAATTATGTCTGAAAGTTGTGCTTTACCAAACGAAATAAAGGTTCGAACTTTATCGTAAACAAATAGTTGGTATGTTTGTTTTTTGTCCCTTACCATCGCCGTACTCTTGCCAAATATGTGGAATATTATAATTGAATACAACCTCAACCAACAACCTCTTCGTTACATATTCATGGTTAAACAGGAGCAAATCTTTAGTAACTCTGTCCAATTTGACGGTATATAATCTTCCAATATCATATATAATCTTCCTCATACTTTATATACAGTGTCTGGATGACGGTATTTCTGATGATGGTATTTTTTGATAAACTTTATTTAAAAATGAAACCTAGCTAGATAAATAAATCACCCCGAAACGCCCCCTTTTTTTTAAGGATGGGAAATCATCAAATGACTTCTTCTGCTCTGGGTAGAGCGGAAGGGCGTGTCCGACTCTTCTTGACTAAAACCCATCCGTATTCCTTCTAAAGCCCTTTGCGTTCCATGGTCGCGGTGACTCTTTCGAATAAATTCCGCAACCCCCGAAATCCCCTGCATACTAAACTTATGAAAATCGTTGGAACCATTTCCAAAATTCAGATAATATATATATACAAATATACAAGAATTGCTCATCTAAAAGTATTAGATAGATATTATATATACATACTACAGTTTGGGTGGATTGATGTTTGTTACGCAACCACGACAGAACGGCTATTTGTTTAGGTGCCTAAACAAATAGCCGTTCCGACTTGAATGGGTCTGTTTTCACATGTTCATGGAATGGGTCCTTGTCCTTATATTTGAAATTATTTTAAGTTTACGGTAATATCGATTGAATTCCATCAATCATTCGTGAATCATGACTTTTGGAATTAATTGACGTTTGCATGAGCGCGTAACGAACGCTTTAATTATGGTCAATGTTGCTGCTGTTAGAAAATAATTACTTGTCACTAATTTGTAAATCTGTCTGTCAGCCGTTAACTGTACCTACTAGGTACGGAACCCATTAAAATACGAGTTATTATTTTGACCAAGAACTTTCATCAGTTAAAAAAAAAAAATCTGCTGCGTCTGCCGTCACAGACTTGGTTACATTTGTCCGCTAATGTAGCAGCCCCACTGACCAACTTATAACCGCTTTCAGTCACAACTCTTTACGTCTAGCGACAAGAGCGCTTCTCGGCCACTGGCCCCTGGCCCAGCTTGCTTTGATAAAGTAACTCGAGCGTTAAGTTCAAACAATGTGTGAATACGTCGACGTTAGTAAAATTGTTTGGCTATGTGACGGAACATAACATCACATTTCTGCTCTTACCTCATGTTACTTTGGGTTGACGCAACACATTTTCTTCTTCCATGGCCCTTTATCAACTGTCACGTCCACCAGCCAGTTCCTATTCTTTCATATCATTCCGCACGTAGTCTATCCATTTTCCTTTGTCTTCGCTACTTTTCACGGTCAGCACGACCCTTTCAAGGCCACTTCCGATTTGAACCAAAAATAGAGCATCATTCAAACAGAATATTGATGATTCACTTTGGATGTGTGTGCACGCTATTAATCTCAATATTTGGCATCACATGAAGTGGGTTGAGCAAAGGTCTAGGGTAAATATTTTTTGCTTTTGCAGTTTTACTCTGTAGTGGCTGTTTTTACTCTTTCGTTTATACAGGGTGAATTTTCACTGGGAATCTTTCGGGGAGTGAAAGATAGATCTGAATAATTTACTATGGGATCGATTCTGAAAAATAATAATCAGCTGCAGCGAAAATGTATGCTATTTTTTTTTTTTAAGATATACATAATATAATAATATAATATATCTTGGGACAACTCACACACGGTCATCCGATCCCAAACTAGGCAGAGCCTGTGCTATGGCAACCAGACAACTGATAAACATACTTATATATTTCTAAATATATACATTATAGACAAATTACACCCAGACACAGAACAAATGATCATGCTCATCACACAAAGATTTGTCCTGGGTGAGAATCGAACCCACGACTTCCGGCTTAACAGTCAGGGTCACTAACCACTCGACAAACAGGCCAGTCAAAAAATTTCTGAGGGTTCCGTACCCGAAGGGTAAACAACGGACCCTTATTACTAAATCCTCGCTGTCCGTCCGTCTGTGTATCAGTGGGCTGTAAATCATGAACCATTATTGGTTGTCACTTTCACAGAATGTGTATTATATTATTACCGCTGTAACTACAAATAAAAAAAAATTATCAATCAATGAAGACCCTCGTCAGGTCATCGGTCCACCTTGTGGGAGGCATTGTAAAGCTTCGTCTTCCGATACGCGGTCGCCACTCCAGAACTTTTCAGCCCCTAATATAACTAATAGGTATATCTCATAGTTATGTATAGAAAGCCATAATTATCATCTTTAGCAGTCCATCCTCCGGTTTTTTAGTCTACCCCATAGCTTAAAGCAATTATAGCCAATAAATGACGTCGATAAAACGACGATCGTTCCTCAAACCCAACATCAACAAGCATTTCACAGCACTGGTTAATCGGCGGCTGGATTCTACGCAATACCCCCATAACTATATGAACTTGAACTCAAGTCTGTAAAGTGAGATCCTAAGTGATGGTAAAGCAATTAGTAACTGAAACTTGAACGCATTATTGCATAATGTTAACTGAGTCGACACACAGGATAATGTGGTCTGGTTTCTGAGAAGATATGGGTACATGTACATACATATATTATGTACGTATATCATAGGTAATAATTAAGGTGTGATTGCGACGGCTTTAAATGCCTCCGTGAAATTGATTCCTTAAATTGTTCTACATTGCTCACATTCAGTTTATGTGTTGTACTTCCAAAAACTGGAATGCGTGTATAATCGATCAGTAACTTAGATCGTAAAGGAAACAAAAGAAGCATTCAGGTGCTTTCTGAAGTTTCTGCCTACCCCTATGGAAAATGGCGTAAAGTTAAGGTTTGTTAAAAATCTTTAAAAGAATATCATTACTACTTTAAATTCATCCACTAAAATAACATTATTTTAATGCGGAAGACCGACCTTATACAACCTTTGTTTTATTCTATTACTTAAACGAACCTTACGTCCGTTCCACTTTACAAGTCCCTTCAGCTGTAAACACACAACGTTGTAAATTAATAAACGTATTATCCAAAGTTACATTCCTGGAGGCTATTTACCGAAACAGTTATTCAAGCCCTAATTTATTCAGTCGAATTTACGAATTAGGAACTGTCAAAATAAGACTTTCCTTGCGAAATTAACCATATTATTATTTGAAAACTTATCTGTGCTAACTGGTGGTATGCGATAATCTAGTTGACGAGCAGCAGTAACTTATCAAAGACGCCTGAGGTGTGGTTGCCAGATAATATAGACACCAACACAAGGGATTCTTTACTCACTTCTTAGCTGAAACGAAATATCTAGAAAATAAAATATATAAACCACCAACGATTTCGTTAATTTTTGTACTTTTCTTCACAAATTACTTTATTTACCCTTAGAAATTGTATTGTTGCCCTCAACCACATTGGGTCGTTGATTAAGCTAGAGCAGCCAATTTCCAATTGTGGCAAATCTCATTTTGAACGATTTGTTTGGCTTCTGTTTTTCTGGTGAATCGATCTTAGTACAGAAAACGATGCGCACATTGTTAGACTTGAACTCGAAGAATGACCAGCGTAGATCACATACCTCTTATAATCGGCGCATATTAATTTCCAAAGCCCGAATCTTTTTAAAACCTAGTTCTTGTTATTAAAAGCTAAGTATATTTTTTTTACTACTTTTATTGATTTTTAACCAAAATTAAAGCCTACCTTCAAATCCTCTAAACATTGAAAATAATTAATTTAATAAAAAATAAAAAAAGAACCGAGCATTATAGTGCGCAACTTGATGATACAATGTGTAATATTTTGATGCAACTTGTAACTTCAATGCGCACTTCTTGTAATTGAGCGTGTCGCGAACGCTAAGCATGCAGACCCCAAGGATCCTCAATACTTTTTTAAGATAATAAAACAACGACCACTTCGCCTAACATTATGGAATTAATAAATGCTCAAAATCGAATCTGAAACGTTACATTACAGGTGAATGCTCGCCAAGTCAGGGAGGCAGTACTGCAATGTAATGCTCAAAATCGAATCTGAAATAATACATTACAGGCAAACACTCCAGATGAGGGAGCACCTTAAAATAAAACAGTGCTGTACTTCCGATGATATTTCGGAGTAAGAGTGACCGACAATGGTAATAACTTGGCATTGCATTGTGGTACAGATATTCTATTTCACGAAGTCCGTTTGGCTCTGGTTGTAGTAGTGACGTGTAGTGATAGGCGCGCTAGTGTGTTTAAACGTAGGTAGCGTTAGGAAAGAAATCTGACACGCATTATATATTTATTTAATAAATTATATAGACAATTTAAGTAAATAATATTTAGCTATTAGAATGATAAGTTGCAGAGAAAAGAAACAACAGTTGAAAGTAATTATGTATTCTGCAGTCGGAGGTTGCAAAGGAAACCAGATAAATTAAACTATAGATGTATTCGTAGTTAAAATTACAATTAATTATAGTGATCGCTAATCGAAGTTTGATTTAACAATACTTATAAAATAATCCATTTCCGTTCCCACAGTTTGTGCATTGACGTCATACGCTTACACGTTCCGCTGATGGTGCGAAAGGGTTTCTAGGTGCCTCGTGTAAAGTTGATACTGTTGATGGTGCATTAAATATGTTAGGGTTCTGCATCGAACGGTTATGGTTCCGTAACACCTCCCCCCGTAGAACAGCGAGTATGGAAGACATTTGTCGTGAATTGAGCTGGAAGTTGATTGGTTTCAACCCTTCTGGTAGTCTTAGGAATGGCGTACGTCGCTTGTCTACCCAAATGGTTCTCTTCTGGAGTGTCTGCGGTACTGCTCTCTGGCTTCATTCGATAGTGTCGATATAATATAAGGCCAATAGCGAGTGCTCCTGCACTTAATATTACGGTATATAGAGGGATTGTTGTATGATACAGGCTGTAGTCAATCTCTTTGTCTAAGTGTAGAGGTGATTGCAGAGACATCTTGGTATTGACCTCGTGAAGTTGGTCCAGGTTGATGGAGTTCAGGTGGACCTTCGGAGCTGTAGACGCGATGGTGATGTCATCATTGGGGAGATCCATTAATTTCAGGACTTGACCTTCCAGACGATTGTTACTATTTGCTATTGTAAATTCCGATGTTTCCAGATAGCATGTGTGGGGTAATACAACGAGATAACTGCCCTGTAGTACGCTGTACGAATCTTGTCCACAGGATATGTGTGCTTTCGTTGGTATGGGGAAGTTGACGCTGTAGTATTTGTCATCGAGTTTTTCGTAAGCTGGTGTCTTCAGAGTGACGGTGACAGGGGCACATGTTGGGCACTTCTTTTGAGTGGTGATCAGTTCGTGGATGCAGTCTTGTGAGGGTTGGCCTTGGAGGCTCCGCTTGTCCTCGCATATATACCAGTTGCTTGACTTCGGGCATTCAGCATCTATGTACTTGAAATCTTTCTTATAAAGGACTAGGAATGCATGTGGTGGTATAAGGACTTCATGGTTACGATTTGGGATTATGGATAATTTATATATATCATATGTAAAGGGAAGAATAATGGGGAATTTATAAACTATGACTATGCGATTTCCTGCATAATAAGAACCTATTCTAATTATATTATAGTATTCTCTAGTTTCTAAATCTATCACCTTTTCTTTACCATATAGATTTGTAACATTATCAATCATTGCATGTATAGAATCCAAACTTAAAATGCTATGATGTACAGTGGAAGCTCGAATAAAACTCATTACATTTTCTAACTTATATAGCTCGTGAGAAACAGAATCTACATTATCACCTAAGATTAAAAGTATTTGACCTAAATGAGCATACTTAACTAAATCATCGTCCCTAGTGGCTATACTTTCATTAATTTTCCCAAATAGAGTTTCTAGTTGACTTTGAGTTTTAACAATGCTGTCAATAATTTTTGAGTAATGCTCAGACCAATCTTTAGATAAACTAACGTGACTATTAAACTCGGTTACTATTTTATTTTCATTATCCTGAAGTAATTTTATGGCTTGGTTATAATGTTGTGCGTCTGTGTAATCTAAATTTCCTGTAATACTTTTTATTACGGAGCCAAGACCATCTACGAGTCCTCGTTTCACACGACCAGTTTCAAAGGTTTGTAATTGCTGTAAAATGTTATGAAGCTTAGTTTCCAGGTAAGTTATATGAGGTTCAAATAGAGATCTAGTTTTAGTATTTAATTCAGGGCTAATACTACGTAATTGTTTATCTATTGATAATATGCTATCGCTTAATTCGTGGAGATCAATATATTGAACAAAGGAATGATAGTGGGATATTACTTTAGCTGATCCTAGCTTGAAGGGTAAAATACCAGGTCCACCGTCAAGACATTCAAGTCGGATCTCTTGCATTAACACCGGAGTCAGCAAGAGATGGAGCACCAGGAGGGGCCTGCAACAATATATTACCTTTAGGTAGTCTTTTTAACCTAGATTTAGCGATAGGACCTCGATTGCGTTTTGTGTAGATATGAATTGGAAGGTCTGTCATTACGACATCCTGCGTATAGCGGGGTGCTAGTTTTTGTCGCGAAGCTAAAGGGTTTTTAACAAATATCTGCTGTTCGGGAGAATAACTAACTTCAGATTCACGATTCTTATTAAGATTTTCCATCATATCTTTCCTAGAAGCATTAGATAAATCATGAATGGTATTATATGCTATTGTCAATTTTTCTTTATGATTAACCATATATTGTTGTAATAAATGAGCGGAAATATCTATATCGAAGGGATCACGAGGATCAAAATGCCCAGTAATTACCTCTAAAGGTCTACACTTTGTAAGACTATGTATACTGTTATTATAGGCTAAAATTGCATAAGGCATTAAATTAATTACGGACTCTAATTTATGACTAAGCTTCAGAATACGCAAATGTTCTAATATTGTTAGGTGAAATCTCTCAACTATTCCATTTTCATTTGGTGTATGAGGAGCTACTCTATGGTGATGGATATTATGAAGGTTAACAAACTCTGCAATAAGCTGGTTAGTAAATTCAGTCCCGTTATCACTTATGATAGTTACTGGCATACCGTGATGCGTGCAAAATTTGAGTAGTGCTTGTAAAACGCTAACAGCAGTTCCGTCTCTCAAATAATATACTTGTCCGTACTTCGAAAATGCATCTACTATGGTTAAAAATTTCTCACTATGAATAGTTAGTAGATCTAAATGTATCACGTCAAATGGTTTTGTGGCTGAAGGCACAATTTTAAATTGCTGCTTTATAGGATTGCGATCGTATTTTGCTTGACCGCATATCTTACACTCATTAACAAATTTAGCAATGTGTTCTTTCATTTTGGGCCAGTAATATTTGTGAGACAGAGCTAGGTAGCACTCATTGATACCTCTGTGGTTAGTCTTGCCCTCATGGTATTTGCTAATAACTTCCTGCTGCTTTAAATGTTCTCCTACATTCTCTACTTCCTTTTTAGTTAATAGTAAATTCATAGCAGAGTTCTTAAAGGTGCGTTGTATGATAGGTATGATTTTATACATGAAATGAAATGGATTAATGAACAGTCCTGTCTTGATTTTAGGGTTTACATATTCTTTTATTGAGCTAACTACGTCGTCTTCTAAATTAGATTCTGAAATTTGTAAAGATATTCGGGTATGGTTATCAAAAGGTTTAGTGATATTGGGTTTACTTTTGATATCTCCTACAACGTTAAAAATTATCTGTTTAGTGAATTTATTCAGTGGGTCCTCAGTAATAGGCACTTCAAGAATAGGATTTTCAGTATCGGTATGTACGGTAGCAGTTCTAGAACCATCTTCGACTTCTGGAGCTGTCATCGTTCTAGAAGCATCTAACGTGGGTACTGTGCTAGATGGGTTAGCTACAATAGACATAACCTCCTCATTATGAAGTTCGATACGTGAAAGGGCATCTGCGTTAGTGTTGTTTTTGCCTTGCTTGTACACTACTGTAAAATCATATTCACTTAATTTTAAACGCCACCTCGTCAATCGTGAATTAGGCTCTTTTAAACTCATGATCCATTGTAACGGTTTATGATCTGTGATAATTTTAAATTTCCGTCCGAATAGATATGGTCTGAAATATTTAGTAGCCCAAACGATTGCCAAAAGCTCCTTTTCTATAGTACTGTAATTTAGTTCACTGGTATTAAGAGTACGTGATGCATAGGCTATTGGTTTATCTGCTCCAATTATGCCTTGGGATAAGACTGCGCCTAATGCTACATTTGAGGCATCAGTCGTGAGGAGAAATTCCTGACTGAAATCTGGATACTGCAATATCGGATCGTTAGTAAGGAGGGTTTTGCAATGTTCAAAGCAATTAATGTAATTTTGATCTAATGTAATTTTTGAACCTTTTTTCAGACATTGGGTTAGTGGTTTAGTCACACGTGCAAAATTTGGAATAAACTTCCTATAATACCCGATTAGACCAAGAAAACGTTTGATTTCGGTGGTAGATTTTGGTAATGGATAATTTTGAATGGCGTGGATTTTATTAGGATTGGGTTTGACACCTTCCCTACAAATAATATGGCCAAGAAATTCAGTCTCTAATTTTAAAAATTCTGATTTGTCCATTTGGATTTTGAAGTTTGATTCACGTAGTTTTTGAAATACTTTCTCTAAATTTAGCATGTGCTTCTGTAGGGATACACTAAAAACTATAATGTCATCAAGATAGACAAGACACACCTGATTCTGTAGATCTTTCAATACATTGTCCATTACACGTTGAAATGTCGATGGGGAGTTTTTCAGACCCATCGGCATTCTCAAAAATTCATAATGACCGTTCTCTACGTTAAACGCGGTTTTGTGACTATCAGCAGGGTCCATTTCTACCTGATAAAATCCACTGGCCAAATCTAAGGTAGTAAAATACTGACACTTGCCAAGTTTGTCTAAAACATCAGTGATATTAGGAATAGGGTATTTGTCATCAATCGTTTTCTCGTTAACTTTTCGAAAGTCTATTACTAACCGCCATTTAGCTTTGCCAGAAGCATCTGCTTTTTTAGGTACAATCCAAATAGGAGAGCTCCATGCAGAGTCTGAAGGCCTGATGATGTTTTGTTCAAGCATTTTGTTAATCTGATCTCTTACTTCTTGCCGATGAACATAGGGATATCTATAGCTTTTAGTGTGAACTGGACTTTCATCTGTAGTTTTAATTTTATGTTTTATTTTGTTGGTGAAAGTTAAAGGTTCGCCTTCAAGGTAAAATACATCTGCATAGTTTGCACAAAGATTTCGCAAATTTGCAATTTCTTCCGGGTTTAAATGTTCAGTCCGTAATCGAGACAATACAGCGCTTGCACGGTCTGTTAAAATTTCAGAACTAGTTAATTCAAAATTAAATATTTCGGCTTCAACAGGTCGATCTACTGAAAATATGATGTCATTAGATGAGGTATTAGTAATTTCTACCCAACCACGATTGTTAATAACTTTAGTAAGACAGTCTGATATAGTACAATTACATATAACTTGATTTTCAATGAACACTTCACCATCCTGCGTATTGATTGGTAATCTAACTAACTTCGAAGAATTTGCGGGTATAATTTCTTCATACCAGTTGGCATTTCTGGAATCATACATATGTATAGGTATATGTGCATCCTTAGTTTTTAATAATTTATTTCTAAGTTCTATAGTAGAGTTCCAAGTGTCTAGTAAATCTAAACCTAATAATCCATCAAAGAAATTATGAAACTTATACAAGTATAAGGTCACGTTGTCATGTATATTAAATTCTTGGAAACACGGGAAAGTAATCGAGTAATCACATTTGTTAGTAGCATGTATACCGGTAACTTGAATTGGGTCGTAATTTAAAGGTATATGACTGAAGTATTTATCGACGATTTCAGGGCTGATAAAAGATTGATTTGCTCCTGTGTCAACGAGAAACCTAAGCGGAGGGTCCGAGAGTTGAACGTAACCTAATTGTCTCTGTACTTGAAAGTTAACCTCTATTTTGGCTTCTCTAATTTTGAAGCGGTCTGAAAATTTTCGTCATTATTATTTGGGGTTTCATGTAATTCCGGTGCAGGAGTTGCAGCAGGTTCTTCAGATAAATATTGCTCATATTTAGAATAGTACTCAGCATATTGGTCATAATTACAATAGTCATAATCAAAATAATTATTATAATCGTAATTGGTAAAATCATTATACTCGAGAGCATCACTAAAATCACTGAAATTTACATCACGCGTCTTGAAATAGTTACTGGGGGATGGGTTTCCAAATTTACGCCAATCGTGTCCACTTGGTGGCAGTGGTTTCGGAACGAAATGGCTAACACCACTCATTGGACGCGGTATATTATTATTGACTGGTTTGAATGAAGGCTGCTGAAATTGACTGGGTGATTTAAATACGTTGCTTTGTGGGGTATAATTTTGTGGAGGAGCGCGCATCATTTGTTGCGTTCTAGTAAATCCTCGGGGTTGCATTTGAGGTGTAAAATTTGGTCGCCATCCTTGGCTAGTTTGGTTTTGAACAGGAAATGATCTTGACAGTCCGGGCATATTAAAATGTTGTTGAAACGGTGGAAATTTAGGCAAAATTTGACTGTGTGGTAACTTAGGATTATTATTGGATAAGGTATGCTGCTGCCAGTCCTTCCTACTAGAGCTACTGTCACTTCTTTGTTGCAAGTACAAAGTATTGAGCTCGTCCTGCACGAACTCGAGAGCCTTCTCCATAGATTCTGGACGCATGCACCGAATTCTATAACCTAGGGGATCTTTTAGACCTCGTAAGTAAGCCTGGAGAGTAAGCTTCTTATATAAAGCACGTTTAGCTTCTATTGTTGTCGCTACTGATTCGTGTAAGGAAACGTATGTCATTATAGTACTGAACAGGTTTTGGCACCGCTCATAAAATTCCTGAGGCGTACTGGACCCTTGGGTTTGAAGAGATAAATCATTATACAATGCGGTTTCATCACGGTGATCTGCGAAATTATTCACTAATGCACTCCGTATACCTTGCCAGTTTTCGGGAATTCCATTTGAATTTATTAGTCTAGCTGCCGAACCCGAAATCTTATTTAGAATACCGTTAATTAATGCTAAATTAGATAATTCATGTCCGGGCTCGGTTATAAAATATCCTAATACCAATTGATCGCACAATTTAATAAAACGCGTAAGTACATGGGGGTTTCCATCGAATTCTGGTAATAGTCTGAGCGATTTATAAATTGTATCTATGTCTGACTGATCCATGTTTTCTCTTAAATTTCTATGTTCGTCTATGGTATTAAGCCTATTATGTACCCTATTGCTTAGCTCAACCTTCCGGAATTGCCTAGGATGAAAAATGTTGACTGCTGAAACTGACACACCAAAAATAATAAAAAAAACACACATTAATATTCTAAAATAAATTCATAAGCAAAGTCAGGATATGTCTTGAGTATGTATGCTCAATTATTACGATTAAGATTTAATAAGCCATGTGAAATTATTCGTGAATAAAAATTTTAAATAATAAAATAATTCATGAGCAAAGTCAGGTGATAGTATATGTATGCATTAACTATAATGTACTAACCTAAAACTGCAAAATTACGTCTTAATCCCTATTCTAATTTTAATTACAAGAAAATTCGGGGCGCTATCGATGTATGTAAGCGCCGACTATACTATTATATAATTTATAAGGATAAGGATTATGAACTAGGATAGCAAGGACTAAGAAAGTTCCAAAGTACTTACAACATTATCTGGTATCTCGCTGAATCGATGGCTGGATTCACCTCGTCTGCAGAATTCAAGTAGATTCTGGATACTCGAAACCGGTCAGTCACGCGGGACTTCGGGCCGATTTTTGGGGAAATCTTCACGCGAACCGACTCTAAGCTACTTCGAGTATCCTACCGACTGCGCCAATTATGTATTCTGCAGTCGGAGGTTGCAAAGGAAACCAGATAAATTAAACTATAGATGTATTCGTAGTTAAAATTACAATTAATTATAGTGATCGCTAATCGAAGTTTGATTTAACAATACTTATAAAATAATCCATTTCCGTTCCCACAGTTTGTGCATTGACGTCATACGCTTACACGTTCCGCTGATGGTGCGAAAGGGTTTCTAGGTGCCTCGTGTAAAGTTGATACTGTTGATGGTGCATTAAATATGTTAGGGTTCTGCATCGAACGGTTATGGTTCCGTAACAAAGTAAATAATATTTTTATTTATTACAGAGAAGAAACAAAAAAATCAGCACTTAATCACTATCAAATTCAATTTCTGATTCGCTTTCGTCAGAATCGTTCCCTAAGTTAATTATGAACTCAAAATCCAGGTCGACGTATTTTAAGTATTCTTTTTCAATTTTTTCAACATGAGCACAGGTTTTTTGCCATGTTTCACTGGTTACTCTATCCAAGCTTTCAAAGATCAGTCTTTCCATGTTCGTCATGTTTTGTTCGATATTCTTTGATGCGATATAATTTTTTACAATACCCCAAATATTTTCAATAGCATTTAATTCTGGGTGATAGGGGGGAAGACGTATGACATCAAAACCCTTGCTCTTAATAAAATCATCAATTTTATACGTTATGTGTTCATCTTTGTGTTTTTTTATAATATCGTACAATTCCAATTTAAGGAGAGATTGCTCAAATGCTATACCCTTATCCCTGAGCCATTGCTGCATGTCTGCTTTCTTTGTAGCCGACGTCATTAGTTTTTCAGTCCGTGTGTTGTGATATGAAGCATTGTCTAAGACAATGACAGAGCGTGGGGATAAATTAGGTAAAAGTTTTTCGTTTAGCCATTTAACATAATTATCGTAGCTCATATTAGAATGGTAATCGCCAGCTGTTGAGTTGGCTTTATAAATCAATGAAGCATTTTCAATAAATCCATCCTTTGTACCCGCATGCACTAATATAAAGCGAGTGCCTGTGCTAATTTTTTTTAAGAATGGTGTACTCTCTTTCTTTTGTGCCCAGGTGTTGTTTCGCACGTGTTTTGAAAGGACATAACTTTCATCGGTGTACACAATTGGGCGACCTTGACTGCGATATTCTGACATCTTCTTCAAAAATTTTAAACGCCACATTTGTATATCATGACGCTCCGTCAAAACTTTACGGTTATTCTCTGTTTTACGCCACTTGTAACCTAACTTCAGTAACAATTGACGAACAGTTTCGATACAACCATCAAAACCATTTTTTTCATTTAATACAGTTTTTAACTTAGCCAACGTTGGAATTTCTTTATGGATGACATGGAAATTTTGTATAGTACTGCGAACAACATCGGCTGTAAAATTATCTATTTCTATCTTACTATCCCGCTTTCTTCTTTTCTTCATAGGAGAAGTGAAATTTGATGAGCAGGATGGCAATTCCTTCTCTTCTTTTAATATCCGTTGAACAGTTTTCATAGAAACACCTGTAGCCTCAGCTGTACGCCTTGTAATATCTCGTAAATGAGACAAATCACAGTTAGGTTCCGCAACTGATTTTGTGAATTCATACTCTTCTCGCAGGAAATGATAAACGCTAGCTATCATGCTTCGACCCTAGAACAAAACCAAATCGAAATACCTATTTAAGTAACAAGTTTCATAATATTAGATAGATAAACTCTTAATAGCACACAAAAAGTAGTAACAATAGTTAAAAAAAAATGTTACCTCACTGTGGACAACTTTTCTGCGTTTACTTGCCATGCTGACGTTACTCTTTGAATTTTTTAGCGCGGAAACAAAACACTAGTGACTCTGACCCCGTCGCAATCGTGACTGAGCGCTCCCGAGGTTACGCACACTAAAACAGTGTGCACGTACAGACCTTACAACATTCATAGTCAAACGGACTTCGTGAAATAGAATATCTGTACTGATTATCTTCAAAGGTCGTTAAAAAGAAACAGTGTGTAAAATTTACTATATTCTAAGCTGTGGGTTGCTGTAGTTCGTTCATTAAATTAAATGTTATTTGCATGTTTTTATAATAAGTGAGAGAGATGATAAGAGAGTGGAGAGGTGCCACGGCATCCTCATCTTCCGGCTGACGCAGATACTTACCAGATACGGCTGTTTCGGGAGGTACCTGTTTCGGATTAAGTGGGAGGACACGCTGGAGTGTCAGCAAGGTGACCTCTCCCGTCCGGCCCGGGTTGAATCCATGGTCCGGAGCGAGGAGGCTTGGGGAGCGGTCACCTCCTTTTGCGAAGCAGTAATGCTAGCGAAGGAGGAGGCGGGCTACGTGAGGTAAAGGCAAGGCCTTCGCCCCAACCGCCGCTACAAGAGAAGACGCCCCGGGCGTCGAGAGTCGCAGGGCTATCCCCGGCCACCGTAGGCGCGGGCCTGCGGACGGCGAGCGTTAGGTGGCTCGCTGTCCGGTCACAACCAGGCCCGGGTCGATGGCGCGTTGTTTCACGCGCGCTTCAAAGAGATGTCAGTATAGGAGACGGAGCCCGGTAGGGCCAGAGCCTGCCAGGGTTGCGGAATTTGTTCGAAAGAGTCATAGTTGCCCTGGAACGCAAAGGGCTTTAGAAGGAACACGGATGGGTTTTATTCAGTAAGAGTCTGACACCTTCTTCCCCTCTACCCAAAGCGGAAGAAGTCATTTGAAGATTTTACATTCTTAAAAAAAAAAAAGCGTGTAGAGTCATAAATGCAGCTACACACTAATCTAAGTAAGTAAGTGCATCAAGACTTGACTTATAAGCAGAAGAGTATACTGGGACACAGCATAAAAGGAGTAAACGGTAAGTTATTGAAATATGTTAATGAGAGTAGTATCAATAAAACGGATCATAATAAAAATGCTCTTCTTCAAAATTTAAACATCTCTCGCTCTGATATACTCGTAAGACAAAAGAATAACGGAATATAGATTCAGACCTTGAAGAAAGAAAAAAGTTTTACATTTTCATATCGATGCAGCTGCTGTTCCTCGCTGTAGATTTTTAAATAAGAAAAAAGTACTAAGTAAAACTTTGACGAAACTTTAAATTAAAAGATGGATTGTTCGTTACTTCTATGATGCATAGTTATAAATCCTATCTACAAAGTGAGTAAAAAAAATATTCCATGTTAAATTTAATTCCAGCCAATTGTTTATTATACTTGTCCAGTGAATAGTAAAAATGTAACTTGCAAATTGCAAATACAATCCTGTACTGAAAAGTTTCGACGCTTTCTTAATCAAAGTTTTATAATAATGAAAACATATCAGTATAAAAAGGAAAAATAATAAAATTAAAACCACTTTCCAATTTCACTCAGCAATGAAATGTCATAGGATACAAAAATTATGGAATGCCAAAATACATGACTAATCAGGAAATCTGATTTTGTACAATATCCGTGACCTCAAATTGCGCAAAGGATATTGAAACCAGCGACGCGAATGCCACCACAGCTTTTAGGAAATCAACTTTAGTGAAGGTAAACCTACTCGCACCTACCTGCAAACATAGGCAATATTAAGAATAACTTTGGAAAAGAAAAAATCACATAGTCCAAAACGAGATTGTCATGCGCCACTAAAATTGGATATCCATCAATTTCAAACATTTTGCATTTATTGTCATTTCATCTAGAACCCAAGGTGTGCTTTTTTCGAGAGACTTTTAATATTATCCCTATGTTTTGCCATGCCTAAAATCATGACAACTATTATTGAAAATTTTGGGTGATGTCTCATTTTGGTATACGTAGATGCGTTTGAAAAAATAAAACGAAAGGCATTCTAATAGAAAAGTTAAAGAACTTTCGCACATTTATAGAATCATCTTCTTGTATTACAAAAAAAAGTTTTCACATTTTAATGCTTCAGCTACACAGAAAAAGAAAAGCCTTCCATTTTTAAACTCAAGTTTCGCAGCAATTGTTTTGAAACATAAGCCCCTACAAAAGGTGAAATGATCTTAAAAAAAAAATTAGAAAAAAACAAAGATTTATCAATTTGCCTAATCTTTTCCCCAAATTGTTTGGGTCGGCTTCTTGGCTAACCGAAATTAGTGTTTACACGGAGCCACTGCCTAACCTCCAGAACCCAGTAACTGGACAATACGGTACCCTTTGGCAAGACAGGTGTCAGATTTTTTGTCTTCTGACTATCCGTAACGACTGTCAAAGATCTGTATTACGAATTACTGCCAAGACCAATGGCCTTTTTTCAAGGATAGGAAATCTAGGGGTTTCCCAAATCTAAATTAGGGTGGAGTGGAAAGGTGTGTCAGACTCTTACTAAATTCCAGGGCCGCGGTGATTCTTTCGAACAGATTAGGCAACCTTGGCAGGCACCCTAGCGGGCTCCTTCTACTTTGCTGACATCTCTTTGAGGCGCGGTGACCGGGAATCGCCCTGCGACTCGCGACGCTCGGGGCGTCTCCTTCTATTGGAGCGGTTTGGGCGTGAAGTTTTCTCTCCCTCACGCAGTCTGCGTTTTTTTTTGAGTGGCGACTCACAGTTCAACCTATAAGGTTATCGACTGCTTAACCGGACTTGCCCATGGTGGCCTTAATATAAATATTAAAGCCTCCAGCCAGGGCTTATTAAAAACTTACAAACTAAGCGATTTCACGCTGAGGGCACCCCCTGTGGGGTACGGGGCTTAGTTTTGGGCGTCGCTGGGGGAGGACAGGTAGGGACGCGCTGAATCGAACTAGGATTATTGTTGAGGGACAAATTAAAAATTACAGGCTCAGCGGCACTGGGAGGAGGTCAGCTAGGGAAAGACTGGATCGAACTAGGATTATTTTATAGGGACAAATTAAAAAATACAGGCTCAGCGGCGCGGGCTGGCTCGAGCAAGGGTCGGGGCGGACATTGACGGGGACGTCGCTACGGCGGCGAGGGCGGAAGGACGGCGGTTGTGGTTTGCGTAGAGTGCTGGTCTCTATGGGAATCTCCTGGAGGAGGGTAATCGGGGGTGATAAGAGTAGAGAGACGGCCGATGCGATAAGGGAGTTGCGGTGTTTCATGAACTTCTGTATGGTGGGACGCGGTCTGCTTCGAGACCAATGGCCTAACGTGTTTTTTCTGAGTTACAATGCAGTCCCGAGTATGTAATAGATGGTCACCTATTTACCCAAATTCGAAGAAGAAACGTGCGGCCGTTATTATTTAGAAACCAGCTCCTTCAATAAACAAAGATACAAGCTTTAAATAAAAATTCAGTCAACACTTCTCCACGTGTGTCGATTGACCACCCTGACCCTTAGGCTAGCTATATCTAAACAACTACCGACGAGTTATTTTCGTATTGCTCGTGCCGATATCAGAGAACACAATTACTAGGAAACGGTACCTAAATATACAGTGATAATGCAGTTTTCATCCATCTTTAAATAAAACTGTTTAACAAGGCATCACCAGCACACGTGCAAGTTCTCCGAGATTTTGCTATGTTTAAACTTGTTGTAACAGGGAGCGAGCGTTGTATCTATTAACAATGGTTTAAAATCTACCCGATATCAAATCCAGAATCCAAAGCCCAAACTCAGTAGTCGAGCTTGTCACCACGAAATACTAAAAATACCTATCTAGATATTTTAACAATCTTGTGAAAACGTATTATATTAAAAAAAAACTTATCTCCAAACATGCCAGATATAATATCATAAGAGACATGTCAGAAAACCATTAGTTTAGTTTGTTAGCAAGAACACATTGCCATATCAGTAAAGCCTAAATAAAAGAATAGTATGATAAGGAAAAGGGATGCCAAATGATGAACAATTTGTCATATATATTGGAAAAACCCAATAACACTTTTTGCCCGAGCTGGAAATCGAACCCAGGACTCCACGCCCGGCAGTCGCTCTTGTGACCGCGAGACCAACGAAGCAGTTTGATTCAATAGGTCCACAAAAAAGGGCGAAACGGAAAGAAATGTGGGAGATATTTCAGACCAAAGCAGATAGAAAATAAATAATCGCGCATTTGTGATATTATATCCATATTATTTTTCATATGATTTTCATTAAGTGTTTTACCAGTGTAATTACCATTTTGAGAAGCAATTGGCATATCGCGGTTCATTGCAGTATTGTAATGAACCGCGATATGCCAATTTGATTGATGATAATACCATATAATTGATGTTTAGACCCATCTGAACATTTAGATTAAGCATGGGCTACCTGAGGTTTGATTATTCCATTACTAATAATCCAATAATTGCAATGAGGCCTATCCTTGGAATATCAATTTGAACTGCAGAATACTGGGTTTTGTCTGTTGGCAGTTTTGATTTCCGACTTCTTGAATGATTTTAAATCAAAAACATCTCTGTTTGAATACAAAGTCGAAAAGAGAAAAAGATTTTTGCGCATTAGTGTGGCAGGACCGACAGGACAGGAATATAACACTTCTGCCAGGGTTGCGGAATTCGTTCGAAAGAGTCACCACGGCCCTGGAACGCAAAGGGCTTTAGAAGGAACACGGATGGGTTTTAGTCAGTAAGAGTCTGACACGCCCTTACGCTCCGCGGAAGAAGTCATTTGATGATTTCCCATCCTTAAAAAAAAAAAAAAGGAATATAACACTTAACATGTACTACAGAAGACTGTTGACAAATTATAAGCCACTGTTTCGTTTCAACAAACTCAACGATAGAAGAGTGTTTTCACCAAAATTCAAAGTAGAATAGTGAACACAACTATTTTATATTTTAAAATTAACTTTTATTTGTTATCACTGGAAGGCAGTATTTCACTGACAGCATAAACTATTCTATGACCACAAACGAAATAAAGAGGTGTAAAATATTCGTGACACCTGCGATAAATGAGAGAAATGGCACAAAATGTTTTTGTTCAAGTTGAATACCTTTTAGTTTACAAACTGGCCAGTACATTTTAAACTTTAAAATCAACTTTTTTGTGTTAAAATAAAGCTCGGAGATATTTTGCATGGTAAATGAGGTAGGTACATAATTTATTAAGATTTTTTTTTAAACGAAAATCCCAAAATTATATGGCTGAGATTAGAAAATACACTCGTATTCGTAGTTCGTGGTATTACTAACTATTTACATTGCAGGCCCAATAAATATACGATTGCCATCATACTTATATATTTAGCTGCGGCTTTCATATTAAACTGTTTTCTTTGAACTAAACCCGGAAACCGGAAAAGGCTTTGCGGGGATTTTTCCGGCTCAACAAAGGTGGAATGGGAATCGAAATTGAATCCCTTGGCACTGTGTCGGACGAGAGTGCCATTGTGTACCAATTGATACGTGCTAAGAGCTGATCTGTGAGCAACAGTAATAAAGTTTTTGAAGGTAGGTGATGAATGTGACTTACATTTCCCTTTATAAGTATGTTAGCTTCGCTATGTAGGTACTCGAAATAAGGTCTAGTGATGAGAGTTCTGCTATCAAAGTATTTTACAATTAAACATGTTTTACTAAACTTCGAATTTAAATTAATGACTCAAATGATATAGAGAAAAAAAATCGTATCTTTCAATGATGCACGTTCCAACTTATTATGTTCTATAATATCTTTTCGACAGGTTTTTAGTGAAAAATACACATGAGGCCGTTAAGTCCGCCATTGTACGCATAAAATAAGCAAGCAGTATAAGAACAATGAAGTATTTTCTGTCTAGTTACTGAGGTATTTTTAATTTTGAGGTAAATTCAAATTCAAGCACGTTTCCACTTGTAAAATAAAATCAGCCTGTTTCTATCCGGAATTGTATTTAACCGCAATCCATAAAGGACAGTTGGATACAAATAAACAATCCTATTTGTCTGAACAATTAAAAATTCAAGTGAGCCTAAATTGCTACAACATTGCAAATCATTTTTCGCTGTACACAATCAATTCTTTATTTAAAGATTTAACCCTTACTTTTCACACTCGCAGATTGAGCCATATTGGCCAGCATGCCATAACTGCAATGAAACAATTTCTGTTGAAAAAACTTAAAAACTTTTCGGGATGACCACACTCGCAACTAGATGTTCCATCATCATCATAGCAGCCGAGAGACGTCCACTGCTGGACATAGGCCTGTCCCAAAGGGGGGTGGGGTTGCCATAATCACCACGCTTGGCAGGCGGGTTGGTGATCGCACTGTAGCTGTTGCAATGCACAGAAGCACAGAGAATATTGATGCCCATTCTCTGGTGAGTCTTTGGTCGCCTCTTACGACACCCACGAGGAATGATGCTATTATTTTGCGTCCGACACCATACAGAACGTACTTTAAATGATTTATTATAATAGGTATATTTTTTGTACACCTCATAATAAGCAAAAGACAATCATTTGTAAAAAAAAGTGGACAATGGGTGGTGACAATTTTTTATGTTTTTTTTATAATTAGTTTACTTATGCTAAATATAATAACTGGAAAAAAATGATTAGGTACCATTTATTTCACTGTAATTTCGTTTTTATATTAAACATTAATCTTCGGTTGAACTAAAGATAGCTGCACCTCCTTAATTATGATTTAATAAAGAACTAGTGGTCGCGAAGTGGTCGAAATTTGAACATGATTAGTTTAATGTATTTTTAAAAGTTATTATATAAGAAAAATAGCGTTCTGCACTCCTTTTCCATATAAACTTTAACTGTGCCAAATTTCATACCACCGTTCGCATATTTTTTGTAAAAAGGGGTACAAAGTTTTTGCTTCACGTATTTTATTAATTCTAACAAACGGGTTTTGTGCTAGATATTTTTTTTGCAGTAGTTGTTCATTAATCTGATTTTCAGCAATTTTGGAAGCTGTAGTTGCTACGAGGAGGACTCACTCCATTGCCTTTATTGCTGTCGGGTACTACCTGATGTATTAATCCCAGCTTATACCAAGTTTGTTTGAAACTCATATTATTATGTCGTGTTATGTCTCAGAGAATATTAGATTTTATGATGAGGGGCATTAATTTTTAACTTTATAACTTTTTCCCCACAGGGATTCGTTATTTGCCGCCAAAGTAAAAGCTGTAAAATATGTAAAAACCTTTCCAACAACATATCGCTTAACGTTATTCCATATAGGCTGGGCTCCATACATTTTTGCCGGTCCTTCGTTACATATTTAATATTTCAGCTTCAATTCATCTTTTTATTTCTGTTGAAAACATTTCAAAGCACATGTAAAAGATACGTGGCAAAAATTAAGGACATACCGGAAAACGATTCAGGACAGTTATAATATGGGTTTTTATTTCACAAGCCCTTTATAGGCATAACGGAAAACGTTCAAACGGAATTCCTTTCGTAATCAAAGTCAAACGTCTGTGTCATTAAAACCTAAAGTTAAACTCTAAAAGCGGTATCTGATAAATTCAATTGGTATATCGATTTCACTTAAAAATCGGTTTTTATTCATTCCTTTTTAGTCCTTTCCGATACCTTTTTGGGCAATATTCGGACAAACAATGATTCGTGCTCCAGATTAATTGAAAAACAAAGATTTCATTTTGAAACATGAACTGAAAACTCTTCGGGTTTCGCAGTAGTCGTGAGGGTTGATAAAATTCATATGTATGTCAATTTGTCCATATGTGGGTACAGAGATACCCATTATGTTAAGGAAATGTAGTTATCATTTCAAATGATTTTGCCAGTCGAGTAATTTTGAATATGACCTAGGCAAATATTTAAACAACTATGGGAACCTTAAAGTTAATTTAGATCATTGTATGACATACTGGAAGGTATCTGGATATTTTTTTTAATTTACCTGACAAAACTGTTACTATCAAATAACTTTCATAATTATGTTATTTCTTTTTTCTAAGGTTCTTCCAAAGGATTATGATAAGAGTACCATCTAGATTAATTTATAGATAATTAATATATCTTCAACATGGTAACTTAATTGACTAAATAAGTTTATCTACATCTTGTGTGACGTTTAAACTGACTTGTTCAACCAGACATATTTTTTTTAAGTCGGTGAAATAGGTATCACGCTTAGCTTTTTATAATTTTATTACTTATGTCAGCATCAAAGCGAGCCTTTTCAGGGATATTTGAACGATAGATAAAAGTGGCAATCTATTAAGTTTAAGTACGTTTGTTTGTTTTTAGACTTTATCACATTTTTTATCAGCACATACAACACAAAAGCCTTATAAATGTAAAGCTACGAAGATATATGAGACATAAACTAAAAATAAATATGCCTAAGCAAGAAAATGATGTTTTTAAAACAATTAACAAGAGGAGTGCTAAGCAGGCAGTGTCCAAAATGTCACAATGTCAAAACCTTAAATTTCGGACCTTTGACAAACGCTGTTATCATGTCACATTGTCTAAAGCCTAATATGTTTTGGAAAAGACATGCTTTTGTCACAATAAATTGATTTTCCATACTATATTCTTTTTCCCTAATCTCGGGTATCATAAATCAAAGGTCAACCTAGAGTAGGAAAAAAGATTATAAGCGGACATTTTTATTGGTTACCATTTAAACTTTGTAATAAATAATAAAAATAATGGGACTTTTGTGCGATAAAGGTAACATAAAAGCATGGGGATTTCTTTTATGTGTTCACGGGAAATAAAGTTATGAAGAAAGTGAGTTGTTACGAGTTATGTAAGTAATATAGTAATAGGTTCTGTATGGTGTCGTACGTAAAAGAATAGCTCCATCCCATCTCTTCCCGTGGGTGTCGTGAGAGGCGACTAAGGGACTCACCAGAGAACAGCAGCATTCTCTGTGCATTGCAACAGCTACACTGTGATCGCCAACCCGCCTGCCAAGCGTGACTATTATTTCAACCCCCTCCACCCCGTTGGGGCGCTTATGTCCAGCAGTGGACGTCTTTCCGCTGATGATGATGATGAAAATGATGATCAAGTCAAAAATAGATGAGCAAGAAAAAAAATGTTTTTGGACAGATACTCTACTGTACCTTAAAATATCATACGACACCAAATAAAATCGGAAGTGGCGGCATGAACTTATTGGTACTTATAACTCATAAATTTACTGTATGCTCATATATCAATTTGTGTGAACGTTTTAGGTATGTAACAACTAAGTTTTTTTTTAAATCTTTTATCTTTAGATTTACTTAAAAATTATAATAGTCTAAATTTAAAAAAAAGTGTTAAATTAAATAAAACATAGATGGATGAAAAATTGTGTGAAAAATGATGATCTATACTTCTACACTGATTCTTATTCTTCGATTTATTTCTAGAAATATTGAAAAAAAAAAAATTGCCGGTGAAGTTAAAAGAAGAAGTAATGAAATATGGCTTTAAGCTGTTTCAGTGCTTGGTCATTAGTGGCCAATACTAACAAAGCCATTAAACGAAAAAAGAAAATAGCTTAACATTATATTAATAATTGACGCCTTCAGTACCTAAATATCCAAGTATTTCTGAATTTCATGAAACAATTAAGAGTTTAATTTTAACGTCCAGAATTTATAACGAGCATGTTAAGAAAGTTTGAAAATTTTGAAGAGTAAATTACCTTGTTACACGTTCCAGCATCATTATCCTTTAATTAAAATCGACTTCGTTCATTAATCAAAATAAGCGTTTTGGAAATATGTCGGAACACTTTTAACTTGAATCAATTAACCTTTTCATCCTCAACGTGATTGAATGTCAAAAATAATTAATTTGTGAAGTGTCTTGATCAAGGTTTTCTTCGAGTTTAGTTTTAGCCGTTGTTCGATATGAATCATCAACATCATCATCATATCAGCCGAAAGTCGTCCACTGCTGACCATAGGCCTCGCCCAAGTGTCGCCATAACAACCGGTCCTGTGCATCTCGCATCCATCGGTTACCCGCGACCCTCACCAGGTCATCGATCCACCTTGTGGAAGGCTTTCCAACGCTGCGTCTTTCGGTACGCGGTCGCCACTCCAGAACTTTTCAGCCCCATCGACCATTTGTTCTGCGAGTAATGTGCCCTGTCCATTGCCACTTCAGTTTGGCAATCCTTCGGGCTATGTCGGTAACCTTGGTTCTCTTGCGGATATCGTCATTCCTGATACGATCACGCAACGAAACTCAGAGCATTGAGCTTTCTCCATTGATATGAATAATTATATTATTTATTAAGTTAATTAACGATTTTGAATGTCTTTGTTCAAGACACTGCACGAATACAACACTTGAACAAGAAACACGATGATATATTATTTATATAGATACGTAACGTCCTTAATAATTCATGATCGAATAAGCGTTTTATATGCTCAGAACATTTTTCGCAGTAACATGAAAAGATTGTCTAAAGAGCAATTTGTGTCACGTATCAACGACGGATTACCGTAAAAAGTGAAAAAAAAATCCAAGCTCAAATGCTGAAATATTAAATAAGACGCGTATACTCCTTTTCCTTAACGAGTTTTAAGAAATGTACCTACATGCTAAGAAGAAGATTAGGTACTGATAATAATAAAGCCTGAGTGCCAGCACTTGTTTTTTGGAAGACAAATTTCTACAGAAACGCCAATTAGGTATGAAAAACAAAGAACAAGTCTTGCTTATCTAAAGAATGAAATAAAGAAAAATAACCTTCGCTGAACTTATCAAAGGCTAGATAGGTCAAAAGAATTCGAACAGTTCAAATGCGTCTCATGTTGGTACCAATTAAATCGAACCAACGATGGATGAGATTAATAATTTATTTATTTATTTATTTATTTAAACTTTATGTACAATAGTGGTACATGGGCGGACTTAATGCATCAAGGCATTCTCTACCAGTCAACCTTTGGGTTATAAAGACTATACTGTAGTAGGTGTACAATAAATAAAAACAAGATTCAAAATTGAATTTTAACAATTCGGAAAGAATATACAGATAATATATATAATACTAATAAAATACATATATATGCTAAAATAATAAACTAATAAATATGATATAAAATAATAATTGGCAGCTACTGTAAACACGAGGGTTTAGGATCATTTCTTTTAATGTTGTTTTTTAAATAAACAACCCCTTTATTCATGTTTATACTAGCACTTGAATATAATAAAAGACTAGTTGGTGTGACAGGAATGACGACATCCGCAAGAGAACCAAGGTTACTGATATAGCCCAAAGGATTGCCAAACTGAAGTGGTAGTGGACAGGGCACATTGCTCGCAGAACAGATGGCCGATGGGGCCGCGACCGCGTACCGGAAGACGCAGCGTTGGAAGGCCTCCCACAAGGTGGATCGATGACCTGGTGAGGGTCGCGGGTAGCCGATGGATGCGAGACGCACAGGACCGGTTGCTGTGGCGACACTTTGGGGAGGCCTATGTCCAGCAGTAGACGTCTTTCGGCTGATATGATGATGAGTTGATGTACCTAGGTAGCAGGAGTAAAGCGTTTATACGTTATCTATAAGAATTTATTTCTTTGGCTTCCCTATTAGTAACATTGGTTCATCACCGCTGGTTCTTTGATGCATACGATTATAAGACAATCTTTTGATTTTCACTTGAGGCGTTTTCTTAACGATTATTTTTTATTATTAAATAATAAAATATCGTTAAGAACGCTTACTAAGGTATAAAAAATCCCAACAAAAAACTGGTAGATAAGTGATGACAGATGGGTATTTTAGGGCCATTTTTATCTAATTTAATACGTTCAAAAAGTGCTGATTCTCAGCCTTATTTCACTTAACGATTTTTGATTACATATTTATAACTTTACTTCGTATTTTGTAGTTACCATTCGCGCTACATACGTTTAATTTTTGGTGGGTTTCAGTGGGTAGTGGGCGGATGTCATACGCAATTGTGTTTTATTTATTATTGAAACCCATTTGTCTAATTCCTACTATTACATTACACATTCGGCTTCTTTCTCTATGCGGTCATGTCATATAACCTAAAGTATATTTTTTCCATCCTATTCTATTTTGCGCATCACTTCACTTACCTTTTAGTGGCCAGTTATTACATCATCTTTTGGCGAAAGGCGTGAACTGGCGTGTCTGTTCCTAATTGTTTCCTAAAACCGAGCGATGAGTTCGCCAGTCTGACATGACGCCGATAGTTAGAAAGGTAACATAAGACGTTAGATAAAGTGCCATTTTAGTAGCAATGGTGATTCTCAAAACGCCAAAATGTAAAGTATTGATCACGTGACATTTCGACAGCCTTTGTCAATCCCATACATTTTTGATTTTTTGACAATCGCCTTCGCCACGATACCGCTGACGGAATGTTACTTGTCTGCAGACTCAGAAGAATCGAGAATCTCTGAATAAGTAGGAACATTTATTAAAACACATATGCACGTGTACAAAGAAGAAGTGCATATTTGTCTGAGAAGTAAAATGTGTAATTATATCGCTGATGGTACAAGACTAGCTGCCGCCCGCGGCTCCGCCCGGGTGTACGTCGAAAATTATCCTAAGGGAACATATTCCCGGGATAAAAAGTATCCTATGTGTTATTTCAGACTATAATCTACGTCTGTGCCATATTCTATTAAGATCCGTTTCGTAGTTTTTGCGTGAAAGAGTAACAAACATACATCCATACATACATTCTTACAAACTTTCGCGTTTATAATATTATTAGGAAGTAGGATTATATTTAGGGGATTCTTCGACTTTCCATGGTCACGACCATAATTTACATCCAATTAATTTATATAAAATGTTTAAAAGATAAAATTAAAAAAAAATAATTAAAAAACATTATAACTTTTGAACATTAATTGTATGTTATAATAACTGAAGCTTATATGAAATTAAATTGTTCTCTTGGAGGTATGTCATAAGTTGTTATAACAATGGATGATGAAAATTTTATTGAAAATAATTACACACCCAGTAGGTACATCTCTGTCCCTAAATGAAAATTGGACTTATTCTTATTAAAATACCAACGCACAATACACGCGTTATTCCTGTCAATAAAAACAAGCTTTTAAATTTTTACTGTAGAACACTCCCAAGAGAAATCAGTCTGAGCTACTGTAAAATAGACCAAATGAAAAGCGTTTAAAATAAATATATAATGACAATAATGGCACTTTGGATTTTATCATGCATATTTAAACGTGGTAGCGTGATAAAAGGAAATTTCGGTAATTTTAGTTTAGTTTTATTTTAGTTTTGAACAACGGTTACAAATTGTTATAAGAATAGAAAACTATTTGACACGAGCTTTTTTTATGACTAATTATTACGATACGAAAGATGAACCTGATCTAATTTTTAAAATCACTTTTATTGATATTTAAAATTGTTTATAACAACTTACTCACACATAAGAAGAATCAAAATTGACCTACGATGAAGTGGGCCTTAAAGAGTTTTATTAAGGTACTTCTCTTTGCAATACGAACCGCAAGGGCGTCGGGAGTTGCAGGGCGATCCCCGGCCACCGTAGGCGCGGGCCTGCGGACGGCGAGCGTTGGGTGGCTCGCTGTCCGGGTCGATGGCGCGTTGTGTTTCACGCGCTCCTCAAAGAGATGTCAGCATAGAAGACGGGGCCCGCTAGTGCCAGAGCCTGCCAGGGTTGCGGAATTTGTTCGAAAGAGTCACCGCGGCCCTGGAACGCAAAGGGCTTTAGAAGGAACGCGGATGGGTTTTAGTCAGTAAGAGTCTGACACGCCCTTCTGCTCCACCCAGAGCGGAAGAAGTAATTTGATGATTTCCCATCCTTAAAAAAAAAAAAATACGAACCGCAAAGTACCTACCTCAAAACAATCTACTTATCTGTTCTGAAAGACATGACACCGTGATCCTTTTTCCATACTGCAGATAGAATGTTTCAAGTGGCCAAACCCGCAGCTATAAGGAATAAAGAAAAACACTAAAAGGAGTTTCGAGCGCGATTTTAATGGAAATTAAAATTACATCATTGGATTTTTGAAAAATCACGTGTTCCTAGCCAGAACCCGAAACGGTTGTTTAAAAAAAACACACACACCTGTATAGCGACACTTTCGGTGTTATAACACCATCCCTAGGTGTCGCTGATAATGATTAAATTCTGAGAAGTTATAACACATGGAAAACTAAAGGATCGAGTTCATTTTTAACAAAATACGTTTTTACTTTTTTTTTTACTGACCTGTTGGTCGAGTGGTAAGTGCCCTGACTGCTAAACCGGAGGTCGTGGGTTCGATTCCCACCCAGGACAAATCTTTGTGTGATGAGCATGATCATTTGTTCTGTGTCTGGGTGTAATTTGTCTATGATATGCATGTATTTAGAAATATATAAATATGTTTATCAGTTGTCTGGTCGCCATAGCACAGGCTCTGCCTAGTTTGGGATCGGATGACCGTGTGCGAGTTGTCCCAAGATATTATTATTATTATTAGATATTACTTTTGAAAAAAATCATCATATTATGATAAATTTTTCATAAATTTATGATGCAGTTTTAGTTTTCATCAACATCGAAAATGGGCTCTTTGTTGTAATAAAGAGTGTGCTCTTTTTTCAAAACCAACTAGTTCGGTTCCAGGCCAGGAATACCGATTTTTCAAAAATCCAATAATGCACTTTTAGTTCTCATAAAATCGAGCTCGAGACTCCTTTGAGCAGATTTGGCCTTCCACGAACACTTGAAAAAGTCTCCCTGTGTATTATCATCATCATCATTCCTTCGAAATAAGTCACGTAATACGTGGCCATATTTTATAGTTACATAATTTAAAGCATATCATTATATTTTAGAGGGTACAAAATGTGATGACCATAGTCTGACACAAGTTTCACGTTATGATAGATGTTAATAATGTATAACATCTGTCGTCGTTATAACCACTCCAAATTACAGTCCAACGGCAAGGGAATATGTCTCCTTATTAATATTAATACCGACTAGTCCCAGGCTGTTGCTAGTCAACTATTTAATTTAAACTCATAGCTATAATAGTACTTCCAGATAATACCCTCATAGGGAACGTTCCATCGTTCTATTTTTAGCTTTTCAAACCAAAACCAAATTTAATTTTCGAAGAGGTTCAAACGAATCTGTAAAAGGCTTGAATGTTATACATAAACATTTTTTGTAGATAGCGAATGCTCGATTCCTCTCGCTTAACGTTTTAGATAACTCTAAAACTCGTGTGGCTGAATGATTTTCAGGGACCGATAATATCTGATTTTAAATAATTAGACATATTTTAGGCAATAAAAGTAGAATAAAGTAATAGTAATAGTTATATTAAAACGTTAAGAAATCGCCAACGACATGCCAGTGTCATCATGATTCCATTATGATAGCGAGATGAAGCTATAAAGGCCCTGTATAGTTCCGTCTCACTCTTATAATGGAATTTTTAAACGAATTTGTTACAAATGAGAGTTTTCCTTTAGTTTGCCAAATGTTATTACTTTCCAGAATTTGATCCTTAGGGTTATTTTTATGCTTGCCAGGGTTGCGGAATTTGTTCAAAAGAGTTACCGCGGCCCTGAAACGCAAAAGCTTTAGAAGGAACACGGATGGATTTTAGTCAGAGTCACACACTGATCCATTGTTTTTAATTATATTTTAAATATGTGAGTACCATGTCCCTTACTAGCAAACTTAATTTTATCTCTGCTGGTATTGCTTTGTTGTACCTATAGTACATAAGTGTGTGCTGTATATTAGTGTAATGTTGGATGCATTGTGCTCACATAATATAATCAATTGATCAATGTACCTATGTATACAAAATATTGTAAAACTTATATTTGAAAAGAGTAACTATGGAGTTTCTTGTCCGTTCTTCTCCATAAGAATCTACTTTTTGCGAATGGACAACTAGAGTCACTTATATTTTAATTTTAAACTGTAAATTTGACGTTCAAAAGTGCCTTTTAATGGTCTAGTTCAACTATAGTAGGCGCCAGATAATCGTGGAATATCGGTCATTGACCCACCTACATTTATTGACATTGTTAATTTGAAAAACGGAATTAATGACACAAAACTGTCCCGAATCATCATCTCTCGTGATCCTTAACATGGTCTAATAATGAAAAACGATTCATATTTAATTGTTCAGGTACCTATGAGCAGTTATTAGGGAAAGGTCAATATACTTTATTCCACGTTTATCTGGCGCCTACTATAGACCATTAAAAGGCACTAAATGAATTGACTTTGACTTTGACTTCAGTAAGAGTCTGACACGCCCTTCAGCTCTACCCAGAGCGGAAGAAGTCATTTGATGATTTCCCATCCTTAAAAAAAAGGGTTATTCTTATCCGTAGGGGCACTTTTGAATGGTGTAATCTTAGAATAATAACGCATAGAAGCCGCGTCTAGAACAAAACCCGAGCAAAATCGTGTGTCCACTTCATTTTCTTTGTGAGCGTGAGCCGAATGTGTCTACGTTCCTCTAGCACACACAGATATAGCTTTCAATGATACCATTACCAAGCCGTTACCCACAAAATATGGGAAAACGCATTACTATTTTGCTTTATCAAATCAAGACAAGTATTTTGTGTTGTTGGGAACTATTTCGAATTATTTGTATCCAACGATTGGCTATCACAGAATGGACTGGAAAGCTACAAAAAAGCAAATAAATGGAATACTCGTATTGCATTCAATACAGTCATGTAAGTAGTTAAGTACACAATCAGAATAGGCACACCAAGTAATTAATACAACACTTGATTTATGTACCTAATCAAACCACTTCAGTCAAATCAATATAAACAAACTTAGTTATTTTGGTTTGTTTTTAACTACAGTCAATTACTAATTAACTTTTAGTTTAAAAACAATGTAGGTACCTAGCATTGTCGATAACAACTATAATTCAGAGGCAGTAAATAAATGTAACACATACAGAATCGCCACCGGCATCCTATTTATCAAGATTAATATAAAATTAATACCTATTGCCTATTTATTTTCTCGAAACAGGCAAAATTTTATATTTTTGCTAAACAAAAATAAGTGCAAAATTGAAAGCAATCTGGGATTTTTTTTCCTCACAAATAGCAACACTGTGTTATGACAAGTTAGGTTATTAGATTTTTGTTTTATTTATCGATTTACGAAAAATAGTGCATAAAATGTAAGTACTTTCTTGTGAAATGTTATTTGATCACATTTTTTTGTTTTCCTGATGTGCTATAACATCCTTTCACGCAACAAACTGTCATTTTCAATTATTTACTCGCGAGCTGTGTTCGATGGAACGTGACCTTGAGTACTGACGGCTAAGTTTGACGGACTGACGTATTAGGCTAAGTTTTAGTTGCCTCACTTTTTGCACTCGTACTAGGTTTCTATTCGTTATTATTCTAAGGGTGTAATAATAAAGGGTGCGTTTTATTTTTAAAAATCAACCGGCTCAATTTTAGTTTTCATCATATCGGCCTCTAGGCTCTTTTCAGGTTTTTTCGCTAATCCTCATAGTTACCGATTTGGCCCTCGACGCACACTTTCAAAAATCAAAAGGAATAGTGCTATTATTACAGGAATAATACCACTATTTTTTTTCATAATGGAATCATTCTGACGTTAGCACGTCATAATAGGTGGGGGGCAGGTCTTTATGTTTCCATAACATGATAAATGAACAAGGAACAATTGATAAGGTATTTGTTTTATTAGGTTATGTATGAATCTCACCTATAAGATTTCACCAGTTAATTTTAAATATGGTTTTAAGTTTAATTAGTTAATATTTTCAAAGGACCGGTTTAGTAGAGTGGTTAGACTAAATTAGATTGGAATTGTATACTTACAGATTAGTTAATACATTTGATAAGCAAATTATCTCGTTTCGAATAAGAGTAAATCCTGTCTATAATTTGGTGCCTAAATAATGGTAAAGCTTTTTTCTGATGAAATCATTATTTGAAAAGAACTATGGAGTTTCTTGTCCGTTCTTCTCCATAAGAATCTACCTTTCCGAATGGACAGTAGAGTCACTTTATTAATGTAATATTATTATTTTACTGAACTGTAAACTATGATGTTCAAAAGTGCCGTTTAATGCCTAATTGAAATAAACGTTTTGACTTTTTTTTTTTAAAGGAGTTTATATTACTGGTAGTCTAAGGCTTGAGGATTACCTTTCGATCCAAATCGGCACGCAAGAATGGAAGTTGACAGCGAGCGAAGAAAATTGATGTGGGTCGGATTTATTGTTATTCGCTTATTTTAGGAAGTTATTTTCGCTAAGTTAATTGTATTAAAGAAGGTAGGTATTAGTTCTATTTGCCTAGTGTCCCGAAACTCGAGACGTTACCCCGTCAATATCAGTCGGCTTCCGTATAACTCTATTGTTAGTAAAGTAGAGACGACCATAATTCTGATTGGCAGATTGCACGAGTCGAAAAATCAGAGATACACAATCTTGTTTATCCAATAAACTTGATGAATGCTGTACGTTATTCAAAATAAGTAACATAAACAGCACGTTTTGAGAAAGTGATTATTTTTGAAAACTGTATAGTAAAACATTTACCTAAAAACCTAACGTGTTTTATCTTAAAAGAGGTTAGTCGTTTATTTTCCCTCGGAATAGACGAAAATAAAGTAGTAGCTTATTATATTGCGTAACTTGTTATATTGCATTTTATGGAAAAAACAGCAGGGACTAACGATTCAGCGTGCTTTTCAATAAAAGAATAAGTTTATCAAACATTTTATTCAGTCACCAAGATTTTATATAATAGCCTTTGAGTATTTCTAGCACTGAAATCACGACACGAAAATATGTCACTGAACTTGCCAAGGAAGATCATATTTACGGTCAATGCTTATTGAGCACCAAACTGCTCAAGCATCTGTTCTTCGCAGTAAAGTGAGTTGTATCTAAGAATACCTGAACAATTGAACACACGTCAGATAAAAAGGAATTATCATTTGCACGCTATTTTCATCACTATTTTAGTTGTGATTTAGTTCAAAATAATAATTTACAGAATGACCTTTTTTTGCTCAATGGGCGACTCTCCTGCCTACATTATAAATATACTTTCTAAAACAAAACCTGTTGTTTTGTTTGCGAATAACTTATAACAGAAGCTTCTTTAGATTAAAAAAAATTGTTCGTCTCAATGTTGACCTTTAAAAGAATTTTTATTTTGTTTCAAAATTACTTTTTCATTTTGCTTGGGAGAAACATCGGTTTTAAGATGTTCATTTCTCATTCATAAATCGGCTTTTGACTGACTAAATAAACATTGTGCAAAGCTCTTTTCTTTTTTGTAACATAATTTAAATCAGGTTAGTTATGGATGTTGACAGTATTATCCAAGTTGATATAAATCAAAGAACGTTTCAAATGTATTTTTTTTGGAAATACCTGTGGAAACAATATTAATGTCATCATCATCATCATCATAGGGGGGGGGGGGGGCGTTGCCATAATCGCCACGTTTGGCAGGCGGGTTCGGGTTGGCGATCGCAGTGTAGCTGTTGCAATGCACATAGAATGCTGCAGCCCATTTCATTCTCTGGTGAGTCCCTTAGTCGCCTCTTACGACACATGTTTCGTTATGATTCTTTAAATAACATGATTATTAAAAGTTAAATTGTTATAATTTAGTATCTAATTCTGATGAAAACGATGTTCTGCCTCAGATGTTGTCTTAACGAAAACAATTGTAGTAGTTACCCACCCCCCCCCCCGGTCGGATCTTCTCTGTTTCATGTTACAATCTAATTCTTATAGGGTGGATTTAATAGCTAAGTAGGTGCGGCTTGCTTAGAGAACACCGATATTCTTTCGGATGTTTTCGAAAGTTTCAGATCCGAGCACTTTGGTCAGGGGCTAACTTTTAAAAATCCAAAAAGAACACTTTTAAAAGTGATCTATAGAGCCTTCCATTTTCATTTGATCGGATCTGTATTGTTGCAAAATGATATGACTCGGGAAATTTGGCAGAGTAATTAAGAGTTTTCTCTTAATTTTTTTGACTTTGATTACTCATATTTGGACAGTTTAGAAAAACTTTTCTTTTTAAAACAATCATTCTGTATTATAAAACTAAGTATGAAGGTTTTTAGACTGTTAATAGCTTGTTCACTACGTTAATCACTTTTTGAAAAATAGAACTTATGATTGCAACAACGTACGTAGTAGTTGATGCAATCAACAGTATGTAATAATAATAATAATGTAATGATAATAATAATATGTAATAATTAATGTAATAATAATCATTTCATGCAGTATCGATTTATCGATTACTTGGTGTCGAATAAGAGTGGTGTTAACCTTGTTGACATGTTGCGGAATTTGTTCGAAAGAGTCACCGCGGCCCTGGAACGCAAAGGGCTTTAGAAGGAACACGGATGGGTTTTAGTCAGTAAGAGCCTGACACGCCCTTCCGCTCCACCCAGAGCGGAAGAAGTCATTTGATGATTGCCTATCCTTAAAAAAAACCTTATTGACAATATATTTGCAGATTTTTGGACATTCTAAAATTACGGAGGTAAAGAAATCTCAAATCTCAAATTGTTTATTGCAATCCATAATGTACACATAAACAGGTGGTAGAATTAATAAATAGAAACATTTATGGACCGAGAGTTCCATGTCTGATAACAACGAATAATAACTTAGTATGACAAAAGGATTCACTGAAAAGATTTACCTACTACCTGTAACTAATCAGTTTTAATGAAGTAATTTTTATTTATATCCCTTTTTACCTGATTGTGTTAGAAGGTAAAGGATATTTTTACGTCGACTGTCGAATTTAAAAACATCCTAAACATTAAAAGGAGGACCTTTCAATATTTTTTAGGGCAATATGATTACTTTACCCATCATTAAAATTGATTCCTTTGATTTTTTAATAATACCCTTGGAACTGCGTATTTAAGAAAGTTTTTAGAAAGAGGGTTTTACAAATTATTTTCAGTACTTTTTATCACTTTTATAAATAATCGCTTGAACTTTGTTTACTCATCAAAACAATCAATTACTAAAGTATTCAGCAGCTTTACTTATTAGAACTCTCCTTCGAACCAGCTGTTTTTAGGTAATAAATATGGTTCTGCAAAAGACACCTGACTCAAGGGTTCCGAACGAATTTCATTTTTGTAACACGTTAGTTAACACTAAATACTTCTTATAGGTTTTCCAGTAATCTATAGGTAAAGAACTATTTCTGCATTTTTTTCAAAATTTTAAGCTCTGTAGTTTCAGACAAGGGATTGTTATTTTTCGTCTAATTGTTGATTAACTTCAAATCTGTTTATTTTAAAATAGTGAAAAACACAATTTAAACTCTTTTAATAAGTTTTTTTCATTTGAAAAAAACGAAGTTTTCTAGTTTGTCCCCCAAAAGTGACCCTCATACTCAACATGTATGTGTTTACGTAACGCGTCCGTGTTTGGGTCACAGAAGTTTATATGTTAACCAAATTTCAACAAAATCGGTCCAGTAGATTCGGAGGAAATTGGCTGTGACAGACGGGCAAACACAGACAGACACCCGAGTGATCCATTTGATGATTTGCTATCCACAAAAAGAAGTGTATAAATTTTAATACACAATATGGATATCGAAAGTAGTGCACACTACACTAATGTATACTGAACTACAGAGTTCAGAAAAAACTAAACCAGACTGTAGATATTTTTATTAATTAATTATTTCAGATATCTTCCATCCAAACTCACAAACTTTAGGTACCTGTTTATAATAAAAGTGACGATTTATTTTAAATAATAATCAAATAAAGAAATAATAATTATCATACTTCCACATTTATATCAAGACCGAACACGTTGTACTTATTCACGTAGATTCACGTAGTATTGAACTCGGTTTTAGTTTTATGTACAGAATTTATCGCTCAAGGCGATCACAGGCTTCAGCAGTGACACTTATCAATTTGGAAGTAAACTAGAGCTTTGAGTAGAAGTTTAAATGGAAAAAGTAAAATTCTTAAATCTGTGTTCTAGTTTCAGCATGTATAAATCTTCTATAAATATATAAATGAATTCCTATTTTCCATGGTCACGGCATCACGTGAGAATGGCTGGACCAATTTCGCTAATACTTTTTGAAGTGATAACTTCTTATGGGAGCCGCTTCGTAACGTAACGCGTTACGGCAACAGTCTGTCTGGCTTCCCTTTCTCTCACGCATACGGCAGCGGTAGGCAGGCTCTTCTTCTCTCACTCTAACCCACAGCGCTAGTCGTATTTCGGACAGATGCTTCCCATATTAAATAGTTCAACTTAGATTATTTTAAGGTCCTGTATCATTTCTGTCGCACACGTTTTTTGTTTTTTTTTTGTTGTGTTTGTTATTGTCAGGAGAAAAAATTATACACCCGAGTGAAACCGGGGCATGCCACTAGTAAAGTATAAAACTGCGTTTGTTTTGGTAGACTATTTAGACTATTGAGTCTTCCATCCCCTTGTTTGAGTAAACCTTAAGATTTCAAAGTTAATAAAAGGTGGATGCAATTGCAGCAGGTACTCATTGTACACTTCTACTAGAGGGAAAGATCCCTAAAAAAAGGGTAAGAAAAAATCTGATCTGTATAAGATTAAGAAGGTAAAAAATAACAGCCGCACGCATCGATCTTCAAGGTTAAGCAAAGCCAAGGTTGGTCTGTGGATGGGTGACCATCTGTACATACCGAGTTTACTCCGTGCCTTGAAAAGCACGTTTAGGTGTTGGTCCCGGCTATCATTTGTAGATCTTTGGCAGTCGTTACGGATTGTCAGAAGCCAGTAAATCTGACTCCAGTCTTGCCAAGAAGTTCTGTGTTGCCCAGTTAATGCTAAGCAGTTAAAATTAGGCTAGGCAGATGTTAACGATAAGAAGATTGGTGAGTGTGTTGTTTACACAACACACTCACCAATTTTATTTAGAACAGTTTTATTTCCCCTGCAGTGAATTCTTAAAGCTAGCAACTGTAATAAGTTTATGTATTCATATTATATTAGTCACCTGTATGTGAAATTAAACCTGTACCTATAAACTATCTATCCAATACACCAATCAATACGCATATCATCATACATTTGGATAGAATAGAATGGAATATTTTTATTATGTACACCATATAAGTTAGAGAATAGATAGATGAAGGAAAACATTACATAGGGTGACACAGTGGACGGCCTTATCGCTAAAAGCGTTAACCAACAGCGTACAGCATAGTAGATATTCCATTCTAGTGTAACTGACGGAAATAAACTGGAACAAAGGTCTGATCGGATATCAAACAGTTACTGAACTTGTAAAGTCAAACACGCTAACAATTAGAAGTTTTCGTATTATATATGCGGCATCTGCGCAATCCTCAAACTTACGGTGAAATTCTACTAGGAATGTTATTTGAGCAAAATAACGGATCTAGGAAAACGACTCTGTGACGAATGACGTTTTGTTTGTGTTAAGATACTTTTCTTCAAGATATGTTATCATCATCTTCCAAGCGGCTCTAGGTGACATTCTATAGGCGATAACAATTTTAACGTCGATGTAACAAAAAGGTCAATTCTATACATACATACATATATGTATTTCGTTTTTAATACACATTTCGTTCACGAGTCCCCAGTGATTTTTTAATTTGAAGCTTGTCAAAACATTATATAGCATTCTAGTAAAAACTTCTCGCTGTCAGGAAACCCAGCTGACGCCCGCTGCAAACTGTGGCAGGAGACTTCTCCCCCACCCATGAACTATTTAAAACCAAGCGAACATCTTTCTGCAGGGTTTTACCTTCCGTGGTCTACTAGGAAATCCCTGAATTGCCTCAGAAAGCAAATAGGAAGGCGTAATTCTAACGTCGCAAAGTGGGGCTACCGTGACGGCTCAACTGCAAGGTGTGGATGTGGGTTGCGGAATTTGTTCGAAAGAGTCACCGCGGCCCTGGAACACAGAGGGCTTTAGAAGGAACACGGATGGGTTTTAGTCAGTAAGAGTCTCACACGCCCTTCCGCTCCACCCAGAGCGGAAGAAGTCATATGATGATTTCCCATCCTTAAAAAAAAGGTGTGAATATGGAGCCGAGTTATAAACCATACTGCACCAACTATCTTGCTGTCTATGCCCCATAACCTGTAGACGAAGAGGCCTTTGTGCTGCCACTAACGATGCCGTAGAAGTGGCTATGTTTTCGGCCACCCAAATCTATAAATCTCGAGCCAGCGACACGAACAAGAAGTAAAAACTACAATGCCACATTTTACTCCTTATTAGGTTGTTTCTTGAAATATGTAATCATTGTCAAAACAAAAATATCAATTTAAAAGCTAACAACCAATTAAATGAAATTTTGCGCAGGAGAAACTGAAATGATATTTCAAAAATCAAGGTAAACATAGGAATAACAAGAAAAATGTTCAAGCATAAAACTATGCATTGCTTTGACTTCATCGAGCTTCGGTAGCAAAAACTTTGCTTTGATGTTCTATTCCCTCGGCAGGCTAGAGCGAAACAGCTGGTATGGATCGGACATACCTACTCGTAAAATATCTGTTCTTATTTTCTATATTACTTATTATTAAATGTTTGTGACAAAAGTAGCAATAAAAATAAATAATAAAAGCTTAAGAATTGACCACTGTCACTTAACTATGTCTTTAATTTCAGTTCTCCTGTGGACATCTGTATATCATTCAATCACGCGAAGATACCTCAATCATAGCCCGGTTAATTAAACGGTTAAGTTTTAAAAAATCATGGGCCAACTCTTGATTGCAACACCAGTATTGTATAAAAGTAGGCAACCGTCACGCGACAATGTGGGACCTTCTATTTTACCGTCAAAAGTTTATACTTAAGTTCGTGATAAGCAATGTTAAAGACAAAAGTCGTGGTATTTATGCAGAGGGTTTCTAAATGCTACTAAATTTATTAGATTGGAAATGGGATTTTTATTTGTTGCGGTATCTGCTATCAATATTACAAATTGCTTTGACCAGGCTAGACTTTGGTTTAACCACTGACCAGTATGAAAAATTGTATACAACTGTATTTATTCGCACATGAATCATAATAATAATTGAAATGTTCTTTTAGAATATAGTTTCCCTTTTATCTCTTAATTGTATCGTGTTTATACAAGTTTGTAGTAAAGGTAAAGCTTTGAAAAATAAAAAGTAATAATAGGTTCCTGAAACGAAAACCTTGGTTGATTTAATAATTCATAATACTTTTGTGTTTATTTTACCTTGCTCTATTTTGTTACGTTCTAACCATATTATAGGAGTTTAACTTTACATTTTGGTTTCTCCAACCGTCTGAAACAAAATTGTCTTTTTAAAACGAGCTTTGAGCATCACGAATAATTATTTTATCATTAAATCAATTTTAGTAAGTGATGTAACAAAACTTGATTCCCCAAAGCCCTGTATATCTTTCTGACAAGTAGACATACGACTAAATGATGATAGATAGATATTCTTACCTATAACGAAAAACGTGCGCGACGTCCCGCAGGTGTGGATCTTTTTGACAGAGTTTCTAACCTTCTCTAATTTTTGTATAATTTCTGTTCAGAAATCGGGGGTAAACAGAGCTATATACTCAAAACTGAAAGCTTATGTATATGTCGGCACTGGAACATAAAAACCGTTTGATTTTAAATCAAATTAGAATTCACTCTCAAAATCACAATGCCAATGTACTCAGTATTCTAACACAACAGGTATACAGCACGAGTATACAGAAAGCTGCGACCTCGTTTATGCCTTCGTCAGGATGTTGATCAGTCATAGTAGAACGTGGACCCAGACGAGAAATAATACACAGGCATTATTTAATACACAACCGAAATATCAGAAAAATAAAAATATCTAATTATAATATTATTAATATCTAATATCTAAGATTATGACTCCCTGTACGTGTTGATTCGTACTGTAAGTGCAGAGAGTATTAAAAGCTACATAAATAAATAAATAAACAGTTTTTTGATGACCACAGTTAACAAAAAAAAAGTCAAACGATGCACGTTATAATTTCCTGATTAAGTTTAACCAATATGGAATGAAGGTAGGTGAGGAGTCATTATGACCAATCAACCGTTTGTCAACCCGTGCTCAATTTGAATGTATGAATGTCAACTCAACAATACGACCGTCTTTTTATAACTTTCAAAATGACAAACGTCAACAGGCTGTCATGGAGTATCGATTAAACATACTCAAGCATTTACAGAGTAAAAAAAACAACGGGTTGTACTCCGGGAGTGCCGCCAGAACTGAAAACTTGAACATTAACGTTGTGTATTTTTGATATTTTGGAATGGTTAGGGAATAATTTCGCACGAGTTGCATAGGCATGCATTGAGGCATACATTTTAGCCGCGTGGTAGAAAGAGAGCGGGATATTATTTCCTCTCTTACGCCGCGCCAGCGGTCTACTCTACCTCCATCTTATGATTTTTCGATCAGGTCACGTGTCCTGACGCAAGTTTAACATTCTTTACCCATCCCAAAAAGTGCACATCGCCGCTCGCTAAAGAAGTTTTCACTTCAAAAATGAAATTAAACCAAAATAATTAACACTATCGTTAATATTATATAACTCATCGATGCTTGACATTCCATATTCTGTGACGTATTATAAATATTAGGTTTATTTCAATTAAACAGGCACTTTTTGTACTTTTTCAGGCACTTTTGAATTGTAAAGGTCGGTCGGTCAGAGATGAAGCTATTTGCACGTCCGCAGAAGCAGTTGCCGCTCAGTCTAAACAGTCTAACAAGTGAACCTATTCGTACCTAATTGGATTTCACATTATGAATTTCTCTCGGGCAGCTCGGAGTGCCAAAGTTGGCATTGATTTCAATGCTCCAATTCAAATCTCAGCTTTCGTGATGTATTGTCGTCCCATTAGGCTAAAAGTGATGGAAGTGAGAGTGCATCAGTTTTGCGCACACAGTTGTGTACAGGGGTAATAGAACAGAATAGAATACTCTTTATTATGTACACCATATAAGTTACACAAAAGAAAGATGAAGAAAAACATTCCACAATGGGCAGCCTTATCGCTAAAAGCGATCTTTTAAAGACAACCTTTGGATGGATTTTAAAGAGAGAAGAGAGATTAATATTATACTTGTAAGTATAATATTACCCGTATCAAAAGTTGGTGTCCAATATTATTGGCTACGAAATTCAGTCAAGAGGGCTATTTATAAGCGTGGCAAGTGCGACTATTACTGACAGAAATCACCGAGTAAAATTAAGTGGCTATTTGTCACTACCACTTTTCTACGAATACACGACGCCCGGATGAGTTTCCGAACAGTAAAAATTATATTTTTAAACTTTTGTGACTAGTTGTCCATTACATAAAAACCAATCTTCTACTTCTGAATGTGTTGTACTAAAAGATATCCTCCTTTTAGTAAAACACATTCTGTGGTACTTAAAATAAACAAGCAACATTTTTAAAGTACCTAACAAAACGAATTTCTTTAAAAGTCAAACGTAAGAAAAGTTGAATTTTGAGAGGCAGGTTTTAATAATGAGGTACCACAATGTGTGCTCATTAGCCTGGTACTTGTTGGTATGAGAAGCCCTTACAAGCTTTACTTCTTCATCGTTTCCTGTCCTGTCACGAAGTTATGAAGATAAGCGGGTTGTTCCCAATTATACAAGTGAGGCTTGAAAGTAGTATGCCACTTGGCGCTTATAAAAGATAAAATAGGATTTTTACTTGCCACAAGTTAAATACCCGTTTTCTGAATTGATATTTGATGTTGAAAACTTATCGATCCTTAGTATTAGAGTTTCAGAGATTCTCCACTTCATGTTCAATACCAATTGGGTTAAGGCTGAATATGCTGGTAGAACCAGTAGTAGTACTACTGGTAGCTATTCGCCAGGTGGCTCGCTAGTCTATATGCACTACGGACAATTAGGAATTATTTTCTTTTCAGGCCGATGCGACAAGCAAGCCGCCTACCGTGTACGTTTGATGTCTTACTTGAATGCTATATTGACTAGTTAAAAACATCAGTTCATCAATCAGGTTGCCTACCAGTGTGTTTTCGGCCTGAATAATAGTAGAAACAAGGAGTCGTAAATTTACTGTAATTTTATTTAAAGTTTATATTTATCATTCATCATCATCATCATCATATCAGCAGAAAGACGTCCACTGCTGGACATAGGCCTTCCCTAAAGGGGGCGTTTGCCATAATCGCCACGCTTGGCAGGCGGGTTGGCGATCGCAGTATAGCTGTTGCAATGAACAGAGAATGCTGCTGCCCATTCTCTGGTGAATCCCTTAGTCGCCTCTTACGACACCCACGGGAAGTAATGGGATGGTGTTATTCTTTTACCTCCGACACCATACAGAACCTATATTATTTACCATTAGTAATTTACAACTTTTATGCGTAAACAGTGTATTTATCGATATACATATATTATTATTATGAATTCGACTAATTGGCTCTTACCATCCAACTATTTTTATTGTAGTTCTTGATATTAAAAAAGTCAGTTCCGATAGCTTACCGATAAAGTAAATTATAGTTGCATATCTTCCAGTTTTGCACCATAACCGAAATAAACACAGTTCCCATGAAGCTCGAGGCGAAAGAACAAACGAGTATCCAACTGGAAAACTTTTACCCAGAACACGGTTGTTTTTAATTAATAAATTGCTTGCGGTTCAAGTTTGCTAGATTTAAGAATTAAGAAATAAAGAATTTTCTGCCTAACATTCATGTAAATAGCAGTCTAACTACCTTACTGAAAAGAAACTAAATTAAAAGAGTTTAGACATTTTTAAGCAACCAAAGCATCTGAAAACTTGAATCGTGTTTCGATGCAATGAAGGTTCAAGTATGTTCAAACAATGCTCAATTGTAGCTTTGAAGATTCGACATTATTCTCGTATCTTCCATGCACTTACTCTGTGACTTTAGATGCTGGTGCTATCGTTCGAAAGTGAGTTTGTTCGTGTGCTAAACGATAGCCGTGTAGTTCAGCTACTATGACGTGGTAATGCCAATTCCGATAATGTAAAAGGGATAGTGCATTCGCTATGTATAGCTCCGTCTCTCTCTAAGAGTGGAATCATGATCGTTTTAAGACTTCATATTAGCCCAGGTAAAAGGCATAGATTGTTAGAAAGTGCTGAATTTTACTGTTTCAAAAATTGATTGGATAGTTTAATATTATATTTATGATATAGCTAAGTGACTTTGCCCTGTCAACGTATATTGTTTTTCCAAGTTTTTCATTGACACCACATTAACTTTGATGAGGTAAGGAACTTGGAGACACAGTCTGAAATTACAAATATACTACCAGCCTGCGCGTTGATAAAAATAATTATTATTTTGCTGTCCTGTTTTGTTTTAGGAAAGGTATTCGCCCTGCATTCGAGATATATACGTACTTCTGGTTTTGATTGAGTGCGTTTACTTCGATTATTCTATTCAGTTTTTGACTTTATAATTAAAGAATTGTTAGCTAGGTGTATAGGATAGGTAGAAAACTATAATGACATTTTATTTTTCATTTTTTTTTTTGTTCAACAATTTTGTTAGAATCGTAAACAAACATGACTTAACTAACTACTACAACTATTGAACTATTTAAGTACAACGTTTTAAATGATAGAATTTGTAGCAATTTCAAGCGAGTCACGTTAATTGTAATTTGTCGGAAATTAAGGGTTGACAGCGAAAGTACTTTTAGTGGGACGATAACAATTTACTTTATTACTATCTACTTCCCCTTTCCCTCACGTTATTTGAAAATTCCTGCGTAAGGAAGTTATTTACTTATGATTGCAATACTAATATAGAATATTTTTAGAACCTGTCCTCCAACACCTTTGCAATATTTTACAGAGCTTTTTTTTATAGATGGGAAATCATCAAATGACTTCTTCCGCTCTGGGTGGAGCGGAAGGGCGTGTCAGACTCTTACTGACTAAAACCCATTCGTGTTCCTTCTAAAGCCCTTTGCGTTCCAGGGCCGCGGTGACTCTTTCGAACAAATTCCGCAACCCTGGCAGAGGATACACCTACCACCAATCAAGTAATTTGATGAAAGATATTTTAAAAAAATGTTGAACAAGACTAAGGGCCGATAACTTCTATTCGAGGAATAAAAATAGCGGTTTGACAGCATTTGTATGAAAAATATTCGGTCAAACCACCAGAATTATTTTTCAAGCATTTAATTTTCAAAGTACATTGGCTACTGAAAAATTTTACTTTAGACCACAGAAATATGATCATTCTCAAAAACTAGCTTATTATAATATAGTAAGTAACTAATCATCAATAGTGGCTGAAATTTACGTACTTCAACAAAACAACTCCTCTTAATTAGTTGAAACCCAAACCTGTTGATTAGTGGAGGTTGTGTTTGAAATAGAGTACAAACCTCTCAAATAATATGAATGGCACTACAACATTTTAAAAAGTAGTTCAAAGCTTTAGCTTGTAGGATAATCGAGGAAGTATAGCGAAAGTCCATTTGTGATTTTCATTCATGAGATACATATGTACCCATTTAGTAAGTAAAATCACTTTAATCTTTTTTTTAAGATTTTGTTGTGGGTTGACGAGCAAACTAACCCAAAAAAGTTAATCAATTCGTGCTTATTGTATTTTAAAAAGCATTTGGTAAAACGAGACAATAGTGGTACATGTATGCACATACTGTGTGAAAGAGGATACTTTGTGAGGAAATGTCTGTTTCGAAGCCACATTATAGGGAGAAAAGTTTGGAAGGAGGAGGGGGGACAATACGTTGTCTGATGTATTTGTCATACTCAAGCCTAGTAGTAAGTTGACTTTCACACTTATTAATTCCGAAATCTCGAATCAGAAATCAGCCTAAGTACCTAGTTATTCTCCATTATGATAACAATTTTGAGCTCTAAAATTTTTGGAACTGTGTCTATAAAATAGGCTTAAGTGTTTCAGATCCAGTAGTTAAAGACCCAGTCTTAACTATTCCCTTGTAAACCTCCAGGTTTGTTCAAACGATATAACCGTTTATTATTTGTAAAACCGCAGTTGCACTGAGATTGTTTGACCATAATTCGATTGTTTGTGTCCCTTCACAGAAATCATTGTCTTTCAAAAATAACTAAAGTATCTTAGGCTCCAATCAAAATTATCTTACTACTCTTATTGTCAAAATTATCGCGTGTAAATTCGGTAACGCATGTTTGTCTTCCCATTTTGGACTTTTTGATAATTTTTATCACCAATAGCTTTCGCTAGTCACTTTATTAAAGCATTCTTTCTAACAATAGAACAAAAAAGCGGGAGATATTTGCCCTTGTGCATGTACCTAGATAGAGTGCTCTCTCAGCTTTGTACTCAAGGTATTCTGCTCTAAGACAGCCGTTCTGCAATTTCTAGACGAATCTCTCTCGTACCTACATGTTTCAGGGACTAGTCTCAAGAAAGATTAAACCTGGATTACTACGAGTGATATATGATTATAAATGTTGCCTACAAAACCGCTTTACTATGTATTATTTTTGACTTGCCAACTATCTGATTGATCGTTTTGCATGATCACTGTCAGTTGTCATGCTTGTTGTGTTGACACATAATGTGCCTTGACGATCAACAAGACGTGTATTATGTTCTTATAGGTTTGCTCAATTTTATCAATTGTGACTGACGCCTATTAGTTAACGAGCTATAAACATATGGATGGAGGCCGGCCCAGAAAGCGGTGGCGAGATGATTTGGAAGCACACCGCGAAGGCTGGTTCGAGGTGGCGCAAGAAAAGAATGTCTGGAAGGATATGGAGGAGGCCTTTGCCCAGCAGTAGGACACAATAGGATAAAGAAAAAAAAAAAAAACCATGAAACGATAGAAAAACAAACCTGCGCTGACACATTTACAAACCTGATTTTATGGCACATGTCGTGTCGACTGTAAAAAGTAAAGCAAAACTTAGGCAGGCACATTTAAGGTGCACTGACGATGAATAAAAATGCTCAAACGATAGCATTTTTCTATCATATCAAACAGAACAAATGACAGATGTTTTATAACACCTTCATGCGGCAAGCAATTTCCTACACCACCTACGACAAACTTAGGTATTTACGGCCGTCCAAAAAGTAGATCACCAGTCTATTTTGAATCTAGCATGAGTCACCTTTGCAGCTTTAGTTTGATTTGATTTTTATTAGCATTTTTTTTTGTGATTTGACTAGCAAGTTGCCCCGTGTAACGTCCATATAAGTTATTAACACAAGGTATGACGCCCTCTTGATTTGTGTGGGTTTGTTAATGTCTAGCGAATTAGCAGCCTCCGCCATCATTCTACCAGACAGGCCAATTAAATTTGCTATTATTTAAGTAATTTGTATCATATAGTTTGTATGTTTTTGTCAGATGATGTTAAAATGATTAAATCACTCATTATAATTGCTATAGTTTTTCATATGCCTGTAACCTTCATAGTAAAGCTTTAAAACGAAGGGCAATAGTCAGTAGGACTCTCATATAACACGGAGGGTTTCCTTTTGAGAAGGAGGGTTACATCGGACTCCTACCGTCTAAATCCCCAAAGTCCCACTACTACTATAAGCCGTGAGCCCAGATGATGTCTACAAGGCCGTCTTCAAACAATCTTAGGTAAGGTGTTAAGCCTTCCAGACGAGGGTTTTTGGACGCGCTTTTTACCTAGTTACGTGCGTTCACAATACAAGGTATTTTTTTCCGTTTTGTAACAGATTCAGCATGTTTAAAGCACATTTTATGCGTTCTGACGGGTGAACGTTTTGAGGAATACCTTTGTATAAATTATGAAGCTCAAAAGGAACTGATCCTCAGCCTAATTTGAATAAATGACTTATGATTTGGTTGATGATGAACGTATCTTTTTATTTGGAAATATTAAAACACTTCTGTCAACGTATGCAAATGCAATTAAAAAGCAAAGAACACAAATTGCGTTAGTATACATGGAATGGAGTGATTTACTAAAGTGGCTGTCATCACTCATTTAAAATCTGTGCCTACACTGTAACGGGCCTGGTAAAATAGAATTTACAAAAAACTGGAACTGTAAATCACTTGTCGCGTAGGTACATGTTTCACTTTTTTCACGAAACATTTAAAAAAATCATACTCATTTTTTTGTCACTTACTGTAATCACTACAATTTTATTCCGATGCAAGACTAGTAGGAAAATCTGATATGTTGACATACCGCTGAAGTGCCTAATTTCCTTCTCTGACATGTTTAATTGTCTTGTTGATGGCTACGCTACAAATAGAATAATAAATACGAAGAGTTTCCATGCATTTTCGTTGGAATTCAGAAACGTTACAACTACCTACGAGTAGATGAACATATCTCGATAATTTTAAGAAGAGCTGTTGTTTGAAGATGTGGCCTTAAAAAACGAGTTTTATATGATCTTGACCAAAATTCGGTCAGGACAATTATTTTAGTGAATGATCGCAGACGTAGGCATTTTATCATGTACACGTGTAACTATATGTATTAAAAGCCGGCAAAACTAAAGCTTTTACGAGTATCATTCTGCTAACCCTACTCAATTATTTAATTACAAAAACCATGTCCAATTGTCCACAGTCCTAATCCAAGATTTGAATATTTCGTTACTTTAAAATCCTCGCCTGTAGGAAAAGCTGAGGGTTTAACAGATTGACAAAATGAAAAGAAAAATTGTACAATTTCTTTTTTTCTGTAAACATTGGTTAATTTAGCGACATCTGCCACCGGGTGAGTAAAGACATCTCAATTTTATAATTTTGTAATTTGAATGTCTGTTTGCTTTTATAACAGAACAAAACTTAATTATAGTACCTAAAGGCCTAGGAAACCTTACCTAAATTCCTAGGCCTTCCTCGGAAATGAAATAAAAGATTTTATTTCTAAGAACTTATTGACCACATTAAAATGCACCCAAAGTCTATTTTTCAAGATCACGTCGTAGTAATTTTGGTATTCAGCAACATTCTGTAAAAAAATATAATAAAAGCTATCGGCCGGGAAATCTGACATTGAAATATGACTTCTACATAGTTATTGCCAATAAAAATACTTATTTCTTGCCAGCGACATACTAAATATCATTTCCGAGTCTCCGGTTTAAACGAATTCCATCAATTCATTTTCATTAATTTTAATAGATAGGGGTTCCTTATCGGCCGTCTAAATAATGAATAGGTATCAGGACACTGTTTTGTTTTACTGTTATAAAAAATCTTCGTGTTTCCTGAGTTGGTTTCGTTAGGTTCCTTGTAAAGTACACGCAAAACCATTTTTCACTAGTGATTGATCCAAAAGTTCCCAAGCAGCAGCGTTCTTCTTTAATTGAATATCTACAAATTATCATCTTAAAATAGTGTCTCTTGGAAGACGTACAGAGGGTATGCGGAACAGAGAGTTAAGTCTCGCATACCTCGGTTGAAATAGGAGGATCCTCCGACCAGACGGTTATTTTGTCCGGTGGGCAACTGCCTGATAGTTGATATTCGGACTGTTGTGTATGTTCAAATCGCACAGAGAACTTAGCTTGCGCGATGCAGGATTTTGTTGGTAGTTCGTCGCTATCAACATAGATGGCGTTGCGGTTCTCTTTTTTGTAGTCGTGCAAATTTCACTTCTTAGTTTTTCTTGTGGCGGCATTGATGCCGCTACAAACATATAGAGAAATAGAGATAGTTGCTAACGCATGGTCATTAGGTATCAAATTAATATAATTTAACCTCGTATTAGCAACTTATTCCGAGTTAACAGATATCTCTAATTTGCGCAAGTGACGTTCTGCCCAGTCATTTGGTGATTTTCCATCCACAAAAAATGGCAGATAAATACATTTAAATAATACCAAAATTATACTCCTTGATTTTATAATGTAACACAAGTATGTATAAGAAGAGCAATCAGAATCATGGCAATTACTTAAATATTCGCTAAGCGTGGCAATTATGGCAAACCCCCCCTTTGGTGTAGGCCTATCATATGTCCCGCAGTGGAAGTCATTTGGCTGATGATGACTTGAATATTAATTTTAATAGAGTAGTCATACACTTCTTCATCGGCAAAAGATATGATAAATATAACATTAAATAATCAGATTTGCTATTATATTTCATGAATTAATTGATTCTGCTGTCAAATCGGCATCGTTACTCAATTAGCTTGTTGATTGATTGGCGCCTAACTTATGAACGGTTTAATTTTGCAACAAGATAATATGATGAATCTATTTGGGTCTTCGAATTGTATCGGAAAATGTGCTGAAATGTATCTGGGAATATTATTAATCGCTTGGGCACTGTAAATCAAGTAAAACAGCAAAGTTGGACTTTACCTAAGCTGCCAATAACGTTGCTGCCGTATGATTTGGCCACAGCAAAAGTATTACACGGTAACACATCCTTACTATATTATCCTACTAATATTATAAACGCGAAAGTTTGTTAGGATGGATTGATGGATGGATGTTTGTTACTCTTTCACGTCAGAACGGCTTAACGGATCTTGATGAAATTTGGCACAGAGGTAGACTATGGTCTGGACTAGCACATAGGATACTCTACTACTAGGATTTTCATCCCGGGAGTATGGTCCCTTTGGATAATTTCTGGGCAGAGCCGCGGGCGGTAGCTAGTGCAATATAAGGTAATTAGGCACTGACGCAATACCTACCATAGCACTGGTTTACATTTTCTATCGATAAATAACACGATTTTTTAATAAAAAATTCTACTTACGATATGATAGTAGGTAGCCTTTTACCATGATGAAGCGATCACATATGATTCCAGTTCACCAAATCCACTGTTGAATCGATCAATCCCTGAAACAAAAACATGACTTTAATAATAATAATAATATCTTGGGACAACTCACACACGGTCATCCGATCCCAAACTAGGCAGAGCCGGTGCTATGGCGACCAGACAACTGATAAACATACTTATATATTTCTAAATACATACATATTATACACAAATTACACCCAGACACAGAACAAATGATCATGCTCATCACACAAAGATTTGTCCTGGGTGGGAATCGAACCCACGACCTCCGGTCTAGCAGTCAGGGTCACTAACCACTCGACCAACAGGCCAGTCAGTCTCAATTTATTAATATTTTAAGGTATTATTGATAAGTTCTGGTAGACAAGACGTGGTGTGCTGAACAATGTCTTCGTAAAGGTCATATCCAAATGATTTATTTGTAAAAATATATTTACTAGTAGCACTACGATTCCAAAACAAACATGCCTGATGGCTTGTTTCTATTCAAAAACTTCGCCTTCTTTGAATGTCGTCATTTAGTTTTCTAGGTACCGAAACCAAAACAAAGCGTTCATGTCAACAAACAAATATGTAGATTAAAGATCTCAGTACTACATTCCAAAATACGAAACTCTTTGCACGATACACTAGATCGTATTTTTCTATGAAGAAATAACGATTAATTTTCAGCAGCCGTTGAACTGTTTTTGTAGCTAACTTACAGATTTTTATTAATTTGTGATGAAATAATATACTAGTATTTTTTTTTCCGTTCCCGTATACTTCAGGAAATCCTCTCTTACTGCTCCCCTACACTCCCCAAGGAAGCTCCATGCCTTATTCAGCTTACTGCGGCCAGCAGTTTTTTCTGAGCGTTGTCAGTCAGTCAGAAAGTCAGTCACTCAATCACTCAGTCACCAGTAACGGAGAGATTATATAAATGTATATTAATTGATGATTAATGAAAGTATCGTACTCGATGTCCTAAATCAGGACATATTTACTCATACACCGAGTTTCATTTAAATCCATTAAGCTGTTAAGACGTGAAGTTCGTGCTGTTAAGAGTAACAAATAGTTAAACATGCAGGCAGAGTCTTTAATTAAACTTCTCATTATTAATTATCAAGTCTCATGTTGAGAAACGCCCACGTACAAAGACGTAGGTAATAATCAAGTTAACCCTTCCACATACTATTAGAATAAAAAGTGGTCCTTTCTACATTCTATGAGATACTAATAAGTAATAATAAAGTGATCTCTTCCACATACTATAGGTTATTATAAATAACGAACAAAAACGTTTCATTAAATTAATTAAACTTCTCATAATTTTTACAAATTCTATACAAACCATTTTTTCTATGAATTGCTTTGGGCTTGACTTCGGCTTGTCTTCAGTAAAATTTTAGGAGAAAATACCAATTTTAATTTGTAAACAAATTTTAATTATGTTGGACTTTTCAAAACTGTACACAGACTCATATTTTCTAATTAATTTCGTAAGGTTCACCTCATGTGCATCATGAGTAAGCCATTAATCGAGATTTTCCGACAAGTTTCAAACTGTGACGTCGTAAACGTGAAGGTTTCAGAAAATAATTCGAAATATTGTTAAGCCAGGAGCTTCGTTGATAGACAATTTGACTAAATATTTAAATTGTCTGTTATCCTACTAATATTATAAACGCGAAAGTTTGTATGGATGGATGAATGGCTGGATGTTTGTTACTCTTTCACGCAAAAACTACTGAATGGATTTTGATGAAATTTGGCATAGTGGTAGATAATATAGTCTGGAATAACACATATAATACTTTGTTTCCCGGGAATATGTTCCCTTGGGATAATTTTCGACAATCACGCGGGCGGAACCGCGGGTGGCAACTAGTATCAAATTAGAACAATAGTTATTTGTCAATGAGCTTCAATTGCTACAGTACTTTCAGCTAATTGACGTTTTAAGACAATCTGCTCAACAATCTCACTCCCTGACTATTTAATCAAATCGGTGAGAGAAGTACGCTCACTTGGCAGACACTATTGCAGAAAACAAATAACAGCTATTCAAATATAGAATTTATAAACAATTCTATCAGAATATTTTATCCTAAAACTAATAACAAACAAACCAATGCACACACACAGTTTATTGTTAAATCTTGAAAATTATCTAATCTGACAACTTTAGTTAGATGTTTGTGGACACAAGTTTGACAAGTTTTTTTTTTCAAATGCTATTAATGTAAGCATTTTTCATTTCAATTATTTATTACTAGCTACGCCCCGCGGTGTTACCCGCCGATGTGTTAATCAAGGGTGTCAGCTTCCTGCATACCATATTTTATGAAAATTGGTCTAGTCGTTTGCGCGTGAAGAAGTAACAAACATACACACACAGACGCTCACAAACTTTCGCCTTTTATAATATATTAGTCTGATAATATAGTGTGATTTATTCTTGATTGATGATTCATGGACGTAGATCTATTTAGTTTGTGTTTATCGCACCAAAACAAAAGGATTTATTAGCCTTGGTAGTAATTGTTTTCCCACTTAGAAGCCTAGCTGGCAGTTTCAGATGAACTGTCAGACGGAGATAGGAAACAAGTAAATTACTCCTCTGGGGACTCAATTTCCTGACCCTCGTTCAGCTCAGTTCTAGTAGGTGTTATTTGGTATTTGCATAGTGAGTTAGTATGTAGTATATGTATGTAGATTTTCAAATAAGCCCTCATAAATAAAAATCAATCAAAAAGAGAGAGCGAGCTAAGTAATACACGCCTATTGTAAACCTACAATTCTTAACGAGATTTCTTATATTATGTTGGTGATGATGTTTAATACACGCCCACCATCTATCAATTCATTTGTATTTAGGTCAGTATTTGTGCCAAGTGGCGAGTTTACAAACCGGAACAAGAAATAAGATTCTTCTATACAAACTTTAACATGCCCTGAATTGTCTTTTGGGGGTTGTTTTACAAAACTAATGCTGTCAATTTTTAATATTCGTACCAAGTTTCAAGTATTGGCCAAAGGAATAAGATTTTTCATACAAATTTCCACCCCCCATTTCATCGCTTTAAGGGGTGAGTTTCCCAATACCTAGCTTAGCTGACGTCTTCTAAGATTCAAACGCATTGTCAGTGTGAAATAGGGGGTGCAAGAAACCGGAATGTAATAAATACTAAATAGTGTATATGTCGCAGCCAACTAGCTTAATGCTAACTAGCTGCGACGTTTAACACCGTCATAAGTGACATGAGAAAGTCATGAAACGATATTAACAAAAGATGTTACTTAAGTCTTTGAAAAATCAGCGCTGATAAATGAAAAGACTAGGCAACCAATTAAACGGTTGATTAAGCTATTTGGCCACGACATATACATATGTACATTCTGAAAGACATTCATCATAACAACAAAAGCATCTTGGTAATATATGGAAATTTTTAATTACCTAACAATTTTTTTAAAGGAGCTGTTAATTAAAACGTTTCAGGTATTCGACACACATTTGCTAAATTAAGTAATGGCAACAACAATGTTTTATTACTCAATTAAATAAGCTTCACCGTTCTTCATGCTAATTTAAAATATAAAAGGGTGCTTGTTAATGGTTGTTAGGTATTCATATGGCAAATTAATTGCGGTAAATGGGCACAATATACACTGTATTGATAAAAAAAATACAACTGTACAACATACCAAAAATATTGTCAGAACCTATTTATTTCAAAGAAATAGAAGCTCATAAACATGAGTTTATTATTTTAGACAGAGTGACATTAAAGGTCATAGCACACATTTCAAATCGGAAAGGGATCGTCACCGTAACGCCTTTTTCGCCGTATTGTCCCGACGTGAGACTATTACGTTACGTTTCCGATTAGTGTGCGTTATAGTATAGAGTTTCATACAAAGAATACTGCACGGTTCGAGTTTATTTAGTGACGATCCTTTGCCGAGTTAGTACAATATAAAAAAAAAAATGTTTGAAATTGACACGAGACTTGCCAATACCATACATTTTGTACGTTTTAACATATGATGTTAAAAAATCAAACAAAAAACATAATGTCAAAGTGACATTCTGCTGTGTGCAAGTACCACTTTCTCCAGTAAACAAAAATACAATTATAATACCATTTATTTTAATAAGCAAAATAAACTCTTCAATAAATTCACTGGCTTAATCTCTTCAAAATTAGAGTGAACAGGCTTCTTCTGGGTAAGCTCGCTCTATCGTCGACTTTGTTTCTATCATCTATGACCTAGACTAGAGTCAAGAGCAAACCCATATTAAATAAAAATAAAAAAGTGGCTTTTTAACTTTCCTATAACGTCCATTTAACAAAGTTACATTGTTAATTACTTGGATAATTAGGTTATAAATAGGAATACAGACCACGTCTACAAATAAACGGGCAAAATTATTTTTCAACCAAATATGAACCAAACCAACAAACGCTTGCTAAGGAAATAAACTTAAAGAATTTATTCGGCACTAATAGATAATATCCAATTTCTATCAGTCTTTCTAGTTTCATCTTTCATTTATACAAAGTTATCATAATATTTTCCGAATGTGAGTCTTGAAGACTATTTATTACGTTGCTTGTAAATTTAATTTCTTGAGCAAGATGTTGACCACTTTTCCAATAGAATATATAAAACTGTCTAGAACTTTGGAACTTTGTTTCATAAATCTACTTATGAGATTTAAGAAGTTTGTGTTAGAAGAACCATATTTTTGTTGAGGCAGCTTTTTTGGATACCTATAGCCAGTATTATCAATAATAAGTTTTTACATGAGAATATATTTGAAACTACCAATATTTTGTGACTTTCGGAAATTCTAGTCGTAAACATTTTGGCTGGATTATGTTTATTTTTGAAGACGCATCGTTACTTTTTATTAAACTAATTATGTCAAGTGTATAGGCAACAGTAATATCCTGTCCGCAAACAAATTTAATCAGCAATCCTCATCTTTGCTGATTATGTTAATTTCCTTTTAAACCGGTCATTAGAAGATATTTGGCGATTGACATTAACGGACTGATAAGATGAATGAGGTATACCCTCCCTACTACTATAGCTACAGTCATAAATTTGTATTTAGCAGTAGATAGGTACATATTTAGGTATATCAGTATCCTCTGAAGTTGTTTAACGATCCGGAAAATATTTAGGGGAGCCCCTAATGATCGCAATGCTTAATGTAAACATTATAATGAAGCATGGGGAATAAATAACAAGCTGAACCTTGAACGGCTTTGAAAAAATCTTATTGATTGTGTATCATACATTCTTCATTCTACTTCGTGACTTTTTCATCATCATCATCATCATCATACTTTCAGCTGAAAGTCGTCCATTTACGTTGTCACATCGACTGTTCCCGTGCATCTTGCATCCAACAGATTCTCCTTCCACCGTTGCGTCTTCCGGTACACGGTCGGTACTCCAGTACCTTTCGCCCGATTGACCATCTGCTCACCGACTCCGATCCGTAATCAAGTATGCATCGATCATCATACAGTGACACACTTCCTAAAAAGACTGGTGAAATATTACTAGTTTCAACGCAATTCGTTTCAAACAGCTCCTGAGAAAATTCTTAACTCAACTTTTCTTCGTGCTAACAGATATGCGGGCGTGGGTATTATTTAAATTACCCATATCTTTTTGAAGTGCATCGTGGAGCTAGTTGACTTTGCAGTTATGTAAGCATTTTTCCTCTGAATAATATTTTATTTGTTCGTAATGTATTCTTCCAATTGATGTAAATATTTGCTCAGCTTAGGTCTTGACAGTATGACAATGGTTGAGTGTCCGTTATATAAACATAGAAGACCTATCTGTGCCTTAGAGATCGTGTTAGGTTTGGTAAGGTTGCTGAATTACTCCCTCCGTTAGACTGAAACTTACTAACAAAATAGTTTACAAAGGACAAAACGGAAACGGATCTACTACTACAGTTTCAACCAACTAAACGTTGATCTCATAGTAAATTCGTAGAATTCTCAGATGAACTATTCGTTTCATTACATTGAGTTTCAACTTTCATCAACTATTACGAAGCTTTTACGGTCTTAATAATGAGACTTCATCGACCAACACAAAATAGAACCTACTAATTAACATTCTGCTTCCTAGGGCGCGATTTAATCACGGGAAATAATACAGTAAGGAACGCAGTAGCAATTTTGAAATTCGTATCGTAAAAGTGACAACGAACATGCTGTATTTGGATTATGTTTACACTGAGCATGAAAATGCGTCAGCGATCATTGCTAGAAGCGGAATTGTCGTTCAAAGGTATCACCGTTGTACTAAGTAAACTGCGTCAAACGTAACTATACAAAAGGGGGGATTACTAGTCCATCCAACATGTGCTAAAATGCAAAATTTGCTTCTGATAAAACAATATCCCATGTGTTAGAATGTCCCAAATATCAACATACTTACACCAAAGATGATCTTAAAAAAAGCCTCTGACGCCACTATAAACGTGGTCACTTACTGGGCCCAATAATTTAGCTAAAAAAATTGAACAACAGAAGAAGACTCGTACTGAAAAACAAATGACGTATAGTAATTGATAGCGTTGAAGGCTGTCCGGTATCTACGACAGAATTTCTAGTGCGCTAGACGTCATGAACTTTACGAGTATTACGAGTAGAACTGTAGTCGAGGCGATGCTCTGTCTGTTTATTACGATTAGTTTCTATTTGTTTTTTTTTTGTAAAATATAAAATAAAAAATTCATTACTTTCGGACTTTTTACTGTACTTATACTGTAAGATCTATCTTCTTGGAAAATTTCAGGACTGTGGGTCAACGGGATCTCTACACGGGAACGGGGTCCCTATAGGTTTTAATTCCCTTGCGAGAGTCAAATAATGCGCCATAAACGGAGCTTAAACGGCCTTATCTTTAGATTGCGTTAACTTGTAAGTTTGTTTTTTTCACTGCTCCAAGAGGTAGCTGTTCTGAATACTGAGGAGTTAATTTCAACTTGATTCCTTTACGCGTTCCTGAGAAAAAAGGTATTGACAGACGGACAGACGGACAACAAAGTGATCCTATAAGGGTTCCGTTTTTGCCGACTGAGGTACGAAACCCTAAAAAGTGCATCGTACAGACAATTAAATCTTTTAGACGTCGCTTACCCAACCTACTAATAATATCTATCAATAACACTTTGTTCCGCCTTTGTATTCACACAAGCTTAATTCCAGTGGAAAAAGAGGAAAATTATAGCTGGAAAGTCTGTACAAATAATCAGTTTATAGTGATCGATGTTCACGACGGATAAAACAAATGACGGTCGAGAATGAACTACAGTTCTGCAATGTTGGACCAATTGTTTTTAGGTGAGGTTACCTATCCGGCTTGATCGAATAAAATTAAATAAATAACTAAGTTCGTGGAAATCAAAGTCAACATTTCTTATAGAGACGTCATTAACTCTGCCGGCTTACCTCGTTCTTTCGTTATCAGCTTTTCTCTTACGGGATTTACGCGTCAGGTGATTTACTACGATGGACTGGTGGCGTCATTTATCCCGGTCGTATTTTGTTCTAACATCGATTAACGAACATAAGAGCGTGTCCAGATAAAATATTTGACGTCCATATCCGCAGACACGTGTAGGTAACAGATATACTTGAAGCCAATTCAAAGTAGTAAAAACATTGCATGGTTAACTGTGAGACGTCATTCTTAATCCAACATGGCGGCACACCCAAGATGGCGGACTAATTATTTTATGCATTCCTACAATATGGGTATCAAATGAAAAGGCTTGCTGAGAATAAGTCGAAAAATAAAGTGGCGTCACTCTAAATCCAATATGGCGGACTAAGTTTTTAATGCTTGCCTACAATATGGCTATCAAATGAAAGGACTTATTGAGAATGCGAGTTTTACAAAAATCAGATGCTGAACATAAACTCCGTTGCTCCAATCCGTCTGGAATTTGTGAAAAACGTGTCCAGCGATAACTAAAAATAAAAACAAAGTAAAAGTCATTTTGCTGACATAGCTACTCGCTTGACTTTAGAAATCGGGCGCTTTGCTGCGCCTCATCTGGACATGCACTATAATTGGTGCATTTCAGCATGACAATAGCGGTCAATGACCAACACAATTTTTACAGATTTTAAACCTAGAAAATGGAGGAAGTTCTTAATTTTCATGTGAAAGGACATACATTCCGATTGGTCCCATAGAAATTTCATCAAAATCAGTTCAGTAGTTTGGTTTGTAAATCAAAATAGCTGGAGAACATAGAAAATATATCATCCAAGTAAACGAAATTGTGTGTTTTGCTTTCTTGTGACTTTCCAGTGGTATTGTTAGGTGTGAGGTACCAATAAAAAGTGAAAAATAAAAAAAGCGTATTAAAAAGCTTTTTTACACAAAAATACATTCGACTTGCAAATAAAAAAAAAATACAAAATAAGGTTACTTTTAACCTAACAATACCACTGGAAAGTCACAAGAAAGCTGTATTTTTGGCTGTATTTTTTTTTAAAAAAGTTTTTTATTAGGTACGTATCTACAATAACACGAATAAAGTCTGTTATCAAAGATATCATCCTTTATTGCAATATGTGGTTGTCGTCAGTATTTTTTTTCAAATGAAAAACAATACGAAGAGATATACGGCAAAGGGCAATGGTCGCTATTCCATGCTTAATCGCACACTGAACTAAAACAGTTTGGCATGCGATACACATACAAGTGAACAACAATATACCATAACATTGCACGTGACTCTGCATAGTATCAATAGCAACAACTTTGCATATTAGGAATATCGTTTACAAAATAGTAACAAAGCTGATACGAGTACATAATACGTACATGCATAAACTCACGCTTTTTTCCAATGAGAGAACGCTACCTGGTACGTACTTGTACGTACAGTTTGTTATACGTGTACATACATTCTGTCAAAAAAAGTATCGGTAATTGATCATTTGTTTATGGTTCCAAATTCAATTCATTATTTTTATTTTTGTTGCTAGTTTGGCACGACTGTTTTCCATTTTGGCGCGGAGTTTGAGTTGCATCTGTCATTTAGATTAAATACAGGGCCGTTTTTTGTTGAATCATCTCTAGAGTGTGTTACGAATTTCATAAATGACAAAAAAAGAGTTTCCTCAAATTTTGTATCGCAAATGGAATTTCGTGTTCGGAGTCGCTGAAAATGTTACATAAGGTTTACGGTGAATCAACTTTATCAAAAACACGTGCTTATGAGTGGTACAATGCGTTTAAAAGTGGTCGAAAAGTGGATGGAAGATATACCTCGTATCGAAATCTTCAACTGAAGTTAAATTCGCAAAAGTGAAGGAAAACTCTCATTCAAGTTTGAGAAAGATAGCTGCTGAACTTTCTGTGTCTCACGAGTCAATCCGTCCCATTTTAAAGAATCACTCACGCACAATCACACTCACAATCAGGCACATGTAACTATGAAATATGTAGCCGCTTACTAGTCTTTGGGACTAGTCAAGCGGCAACAGACCTAAATTTTCTCCAAAAACTCAATCGCATAAGAGTCGTTAAGGACATGCTAGAACGAATCGATTCCGAACCAACATTCATGAAACGCATTGTTACTGGTGACGAGACGTGAGTTTACGAGTTTGACATGCAAACCAGTTAACAAGCTTTGGAGTGGCGCCTTCCAACTGAACCGAAACCGAAAAAACCACGCCAAAGTCGATAAAAAGTTCTTTGACTTTTTATCGACTTTGACGTGGTTTTTCGGTTCACGTTGAGTGTTTTCTTTGACTATCACGGTGTTGTGCACCCGGAATTCTTGCTGAAAGGTTAAACGGTAAATAAAGAACATTATTTGATCATTATGCGGCATTTAAGAGAGCAAATTCGACGAAAACGACTACGGAAAATTCTTGGATTTTGCACCACGATAACGCGCCGCACAAGGCCTAAACGTTGTGAACGAGTTTTTGACTAAAAACTCAACATATACCATCGAGCAACCCCCTTATTCACTTGATATGGCTCCAGCCGACTTCTATCTTTTTCCTAAACTGAAATTACCACTTCATGAAACCCGTTTTCATTCGGTAGAAGACATAAAAGAGAATTCGCGGCAAAAACTGAATTCAATTCCGGAAACAGCGTTTAAAAATGTTTTGATGATTGGATTATTCGCTGGCGTAAGTGTATTATTTTTGATGGAGAATACTTTGAAAGCGATAGAATAAATTTGGAAGAATAACTAACATTTTGTGTTATTGACCTTTCCCCGGTACTTTCTTGACAGAGTAAAAAAAGTAAAAAATATATATACTTTTGCGATGAAAACAATAGCGAAAATACAAATAATAAGATAAGGTAAAAGTTACGAATTCAATGTAAACCAACCTCTGGGTTTTATTTTCTTAATTTGCCTCAGGCATAGATCTCTTACGTAAATGTACCTAATTAGAATTTATTATTTGTAACTATGCATACAGAAAATCTTTATTTAAATTATTTTTTATTATTTTTAAATTGCATATCAATGATGCAGGGAATTCATAATTTCGTTTGTTGATGAGACTCATAATGCGTTAAACAATCTTCAAACTACCAATGATAATAGTTCCACCATTTAGATAGTTCTATGCACCAACATTAATTTACTCATTGAGTACTTCAATCTACTCGAGCCAATATTTTAGATGAATGTTCGATTTAGATATGTAAATTGTCTGTTTCCATGACTTCCTATCATAATAGCCCGGTCAAGTTAGACATGCAAGGTTACAATAATTCACTTTATTATTATGATAAAACTTACCGTCTGCCTGAAAAACACAGAACACCCATTTTTGCGAACTTGACTATTTTTTTCTGAAAATGTCAGATCAATGGGGACTTTTCACATTTCATTTATAACGGTGTTCCATACATGCGTACAAATTTTCAGCTCCATGTGAATTATTGTAATCTTACCTCAATCAAATGAGCTTACTTGACCAGACTATAATAAACTTTCAAGTAGAAAACCCGAAAACCACACTTATTTGTTTAACGTACGTTTCCATATACCAGACATTCAAAGTTCAGAACTCATGAATGATTCTATTCTAGAACTTGGTTTTAAAATTCAAACATTTTATTGAAGGAATTAATTCTGGAACTCGTTACCTAGTTATGATGTCAGGAAGCCACCACTTACCACCGCGATACGCGTCGTGAAACGCGATATTCTTTTGTTTTTCTTCCGCTACCGCTGTCTCTTATAAAAGGTGTTATGTAGACATAACACCTTTTATAAGACCTTTATTTACTGATGACCCAGATTATAACTATGGCACTGAGTAGACTATTGTATGGTACACAAAGTGCTTACTTTAGTTATTAGGGAAACCTGGTAAAACTCTTTGGCTATGGGTAATAAAATAATCAGGATTAAATATTTTGGGATTTTTTTTAATAATTCTTGTGACGGGCGGCTGTAGCCGACAAATGAAAAAGTGCCCAACACGCCACCGTCAGCTAGATCCGACAAAAAAAACGGAGAATTTGTGGTTTGGCGTCGGGGGCACACCGATGCGTTAATGCTCTGGCGTTCAAAAGGTTTTTTAAACGCCGACGGAGACGTGTTGAGCACTTTTTCATTTATCGTCTATAGCCGACGGTGGCTGTCAAAAGGTTAAGATCAACCAGCACAGGGTTCCTGCCCAAATCCTCCCACAAAGGGGAAATCTGTGTCCCAGCAGTGTTATTATAATAATAATTTTGAATATGTTATAATATAGGATCAACTGCCATAACTCTCAGCTCTGAAACCGTCATGTGTTGCGAAATCAAGCAGTAAATAAGGTAAAAAAACAACTGTCTGACTTTTGCATGAGTATTTTTTCATTCATATTTTTACGTAATTAATTTGTTTATGTACAGTGGCGTTCATGCCACTGTACATAAACAAATTAGGTCGAAAGATACCGGCTTCAAGATAAACTTAGTTCAAATATGTAGCTAACCGCCAAGGACGTGCGTTCACACTTAGGTTGCACTTAACCTGTTGCACTTCAAGCGTTTACTCGTAGAAGGTTAATTAATATACTCAATTGCTAAAGTCGGACGGAACCCAAGGGAACGTAGTCCTGGGATAAAAAGAATGTCTTATTCCAGGACTTAGTCTACTCACACGACCAAGTTTCATGCAAATCCGTTTAGCACTTTAGACGTGAAAAGGTGGTTAACAGACAAACTTAGTTGCTTTCGAATTTGATTATTAATTACGGATTCAAAATGAACCCACAATGCATGTTTAATAGGGGTTATTCCAATCTAAAATTTTCATAAAATAATAATTTCGTCCAGTTACGAATTTGGCCCTTCTAATTTTATCTTTAATAGTATAATATTAACTTGCAGTCTGCCTCCGTCTGTTTCTCTGCGTTATAAACCTCGCAATGGGTATGATACGGTTTTCTAATAGAAAAAGCGATAAATTATACTGGTTTGTGAATATTTGCACACCTGTGAAGCCGGAGCGGAGCGCTTGTATCTAGATAACATAGTGAACTAAGCATTAGGAACCAACTGACCATGCTTTTATTTTCAAGAAATTGTTTTCTCAAGTGTATTTAAAGATTTTCAATTAGAGAAATTCATATGAAGTAAGCAAAAACGGTATGCAGTAACATATTTTACATTTAGGCCGGCCGCATACGTTTTCCTGGTTAGGTTTTCCGATGAGGAATTCAAATTCGGAATACCGTGAGATGTTCGATTTTTCGTTCTTCTAACCCAAACGCACGGCTTGTTTTCGAAATAAACGTCGGATTTTTTTCCATTCGGAAAATAGACAAAATCAAAATCAAAAGTCATTTATTCATATTAGGCTGAGTGCCAGCACTTTTTGAACGTCAAAGTTCTACATAAAGACAGTCCCCAAAAACGCCCGCCCGTCACCACTTCCTAGTGTTATAGCTGGGAAGAAGAAGTGGCGCAACAAACTCCTCAGCAGACAAATGTGTGTGCATTGTGTATGTAAGGCAAGCATTGAGGTCTTCGAATCTGAATTCCGTATCGTTTGTGGCCGGCCTTAGTTCTGTCGACGAGATGGAAATTTTGTTTGCTTTTTAGCTGGCTTAAGACCAAGGCGAATTGAAATCTTGTTTGTTTTCGTAGTAAATAATTTTTTAATTTCAAAAGGCGAATATTAATAATGTACGTACTGAAAAAGCTAAATAGTGTTTTGAAATCATCTTAAATTGCTTACTAATTGAAATCTCGTTTGTTTTTGTAGTAAACAAAATTGAATTTCAAAAGGCAAATATTAATAATTTACGTACTTAAAAGCTAATGTTAATAATTAGCGTTTTAAAGTCTTCTATAATCTTCACAACAGCAATTTACATGATATAATAATATCTCAGAATAATTAATTATAAGGTGGGTGAAGTTGCTGGCTAAAGCTAGATTTACCAGTTATTGCTGACGGGCATAAAATAACAATAACAAAAAATATATTTCAAGCCCCTTTAAAACAAACAAAACTAAATGCCAAGGTCTCTTTTAACGAACCTTCTTTCAAACATTTGAAGAAACTTACAGAAAAAGGAACCTTATGAAATATTATTATTTGTTTTAATTTCCTTAAAGTTTTGTTTATCTGAACCGCTTATGATCACTCCGTGTTTATTTCAATAAATACAATACGCTGATCATAAATTCATTGGAAATCTTTCTACTCACTACTTATTTTTTTCGCAACCTGTTGCCATCAAAAAGTCTAAATTTAGGTCAGAGTTTTATTCATCTGAGGTTTGTATTGATTCCATATGTAAAGGTTGTTTATAATTAAAAGGAGTTTCTACTCTTGAAATGCCAATTATTAACTAGAAGTCACTGTACAATTTGATGAACCTCTCAAACTTTAATCATCAGGTTTTACTTTTGCCATATAATTTTGACGACTCCTGCCACCCACGATGTTAATACTTATAACTTAAGGAATTACAATTAGAAAATAAATAACACGCCGCATCTTAACTTTCCTTCACTACAAGAAATTACTTCGTAATCTAAAAGTGGGCTGTTAATTTGTGGGCCCAGATTACCTCTGGTAGTATCTGATATATTGATTTGTTCAAAGAATGTTGACCACGCACTTCCGGAACATCCTGTATATATTATATATAGGTTGTTCCGGAAGAGCGTGTTCATATTTAAGGGTGATGTTGGGTAGCTGACATTCGTTAAGTAAAGAATATCAAAACATAAAAACGTTTTTAACAAATATCGACCAAGAATGACGACTAAAAAAACTTGAAAAGTCATTCCTTCGAAACATTTAAGAAGTTTTTTGTGGCCGAATTTTTAAACGCATCTTCTAGTGCATCGCTCCCAGGATACTGTAGTACACAAGAACAGAACCCGAGAATTTGGAAAAAAAACCATGAGACTCTCAGTAACAGTAGCTTTCTGCGTGAAAGAATTTTCATACACAGAAACAATTATTTTCTTTGTCATACTACTAGTTTAGATAGAATTTTAGATGTTTAAACTGGGCTACAGATATAAAAAGTTATGAAGGTTCTTTATTGTTATTCTTTTCAGTATAGTAGTTTAAGTTCAGATATATCTCAAAAACGGGAACACACCGCTAAGAACACTAAAGAGAGTCATCGTAACCGCAATCTCAACGTATATTAAAAGTACTTAAGTACTCCTCGAGTAGTTCGTGTAGAAATTCTCGAAGTGTTCTAACACTGATTAAAGTTTTAGTTAAGTAGACATGCGTTGAACTCGTATGTCAAGAAAACTATGAGGAAGAGAAGCGTCTTTAATAGCTTCAATAGTATTCTTCATTCTTCTTCATCAGTAGAAGGTTCTGACAGTACGCCAACTTTTCATTAAAAGCGTAATAGTAAAACAACACTCACTGCTTACAAGTAAGAGACGATATAGCCCCGTAGATCGCCCTGAAATTCGCATTTTAACCCAATTTTCCAAGCGTTTCTTCTGCCATCTAGGTGGTTTTCTGTATAATAAAATTAACGCGATGCTACCGATAGTCAATCTTAATAAGACCATGTGTAAAATGAAAATAACTTCCTTCCTACAAGAAATAAATTACGACGACACCGAAAAACTACTTGCAACCTTAGTGTAATATTATAAATGTAATAAACATACACGAGCACACACTCACCGACATACACACACACACACACACACACCATTTCACACTCTCATACACAACACACACCCACTTATACCACATACAAACATAAGCACAATCATACTAACTTCTTTCTCTTTTTTTTTTTTGAACAATAATTATGTTCGGGTTCACCGACTTTGTAAAATACTAAATGTTTTTTTACGAGATATTTATTTCTATGTAAAAGGCGGAGTCCTGGTGTCCTGAAACACAGGCTTGCAGCTTAGCTCAGGCACCAGTCTCCCACAATGTTAAAGTTATCATCGTAACATTTTAATTTATGTATTTTTTAATATTGTGGTGAGAAATAAACATATTTATTATTATTATTATTTCGTTTATTCATTTTTTTTTTCTTATTTATACATTTTTAAATATTTCTTAAAAATACAAAAATAAAAAACATTTAAAAATATAAAAATAGTAGCCCACCGGTATCGGGAACAGGGTCCAAGCTACCGGCGGTCAGGGCTCAAGAGAGAGGAACCTCCTAACAATACGAGCCGTGTCCAGAAGTACCGCTTTCTGAATCAGGCCCTTGATCCAGCTGCCCAACGAGAGCCTCCTGAGGTGCTGGTCGAGGCTCGTGGCTATTAAGCCATTGGCTGACACAACTATCGGTACAATGATTGCTGAGTCCACATCCCACATGTCGACAACCTCGCGAGCCAAGTCAATATATTTGATTTGTTTATCTTTCTCGGCTTTCACGAGATTCTCGTCATGCGGAACGGTTATGTCTACAATCATTGCACGCCTCTCGATTCGGTCCACCACCACTATATCAGGCTTATTGGCAACAATAGTCCTGTCAGTGATGATGGACCGATCCCAGTACAATGTGATATTGCCATTATCGAGAACTGGGTCGGGCGCATACCTGTAGTACGGCACCTCCGATTCCACAAGAGAGTATTTCAGAGCAAGTTGCTGATGGATAATCCTGGCTACAAGGTTGTGCCTATGCAAGTATTCTCCGTTAGCTAGACGAGAACAACCAGAGACAATGTGGCGGATCGATTCTCCCGGACGGTGACATGCCCGACATATGTCAACCGTGCCGTCCTTCACAATAAATCTCCGGTAGTTATTCGTCATGATAACTTCGTCCATAATTGCACAGACAAAACCTTCGGTTTCTCCAAAGAGATCACCGAATCGCAACCAGGCTACGGACGCTAATTGATCTACGTCGGGCCCATGTAGGGCCCGGAAATAGCGTCCGTGAAGTTCCTTACTCTGCCATACAGCCCTGCGATCGTTAGTGTCTAGCACCGCAGGTTTGCGCCAGTTCTCATTTGCCAAGGAGAGCGGGGTGAGTCCCTTGTCCACCGCCACTACATCTCGATGCATACCCACGTCGACAGCTAGGAAATATTCCCTGAGACTGCATATCTCACGATTGTGGAGAGTCTTAGCATTTAAGAAGCCTCGACCTCCACACTTTCGCGGGATATACAGTCTCATTACCGACGACCGTGGGTGATGCATTCGATATGCAGTAAGCAGTGTACGGACCCGCCTATCCAGGGCGTCAAGTTCCGTTTGAGTCCATTTGAGTACGCCGAAAGAGTGCATCAATACCGGCATGACCCAACCGTTGAAGGCGCGCACCTTGTTTCCGCCTGATAGAAGGCTATTGAATACCTTCTTCAAGCGGCCAAAGAAGCGCTCCTTCAACGATTGCTTCATGTCAGTAACATTGATACCTAACGCTTCCGACATACCCAAATACTTGTAAGTTTCTGTTGAAGAGAGGGATCTGAGGTTTATGGAATCCGAGAGTTGAGTTCCCACGGATTCCATAATCTCCCCACGCTTTACATGCATGACCGCACATTTGTCCACACCAAACTCCATCCTGATGGCACTACTGAAAGTTTCAGTTACTTTCAGTAGCTCCATCAGTTGCAGATTACTGGGGGCAAAGAGTTTCAAATCATCCATGTAAAGGAGGTGAGATATAACCTGACCTCCTCTCTTCAACCGGGGCTGATATCAGTCCCCGAAAATGCCCGTCTCACAAAACGCATCACTCTAGGGCGAGTGTTGCCCTCCCTGAAGCAGATTAGTTTGCCAATTAGCGCTCTGGCCCCACCGATACGACGCTCGATCCTGCACTGCCAAGCCGGTACTGCTGGTTTTGGTCGTGTAACTCAGTCGTTAGTCATTTTGACATGAGCTTCACGACATGCCGCTACAGCCGCGCAGTACATAATCGAGTGTGTATCAGTGAGGTCTTCGCAGTCATCAAAATAATTTGACAACTGCGAATCCAGAGCAGCTACCAGCGCCCTATTTTTGTTATGCATGGGCAAACGAGGTAAGCGTGGTCTTAGTTCAGGCGGTACGTAGCGATATTCCCGAATAGCACACTCTAAAGCACTCCTCAATTCCTCATTGCACTGGGTACTTACGTTTGTAACCCTGTCATTACTCTCCTCGTCAGCGTGGCTGGATATTTGCGACTGCGGTGGTGCCACAGTCTCCGACGGAGGAGTAATGACATGGCCACACATTTCCATTCGGAGGCGATCAAGCACACTGTCATCCAACATACGGTTACGTTGGATGACGAGCACCTGATCCGACAGTCGTTGGGCCGAAACGTTGACAGCTGGTTCAAGTACCTGAAACAGAGAGAGCATCCGACCACGGTACGCAGTCAGGTTAGTTCCCCCCTCTGTAGCCCCAAAGTATGAGCGCATGACATTTTCATTGATGGATTGTGTCCATCGCATGCGCTGCACACTTCCGCCGGGAGCTGGGACCCTATCAGAGGCCGGTGGGCCTCGAGGTCCTAAGCCGTCCGGCGGCCGGCGTCCTCTTCGCCGACGTGCAGGCGGTGGCGTCGTGGGCGGTGAGAAGTACTCGTCGCTCGAGCTCGACGCAACTGCCACGGCCGGTGTCACAGCACTCACAGTGGGGCTGGGTTCCGGCGGCGGTGAGGCGGAGCTGAGCGACGAGGCCGAAGGTGATGGGTGTGTGGCTAGGTGACGTGCCCGGCTTCTCGTCAGCATGTCATCAATATCACAGTTTCTGCGCCATATGTTAATTGTTTTTCAGTTCTATTGTTGTACTATTGATTTTTTTTTAGTGGTTTTCGGGTTCGAGTTCATTTTGATAGTTTTTGATTGTTTGGTTTAAATAAATCACAATAAAAATCGGCGAGAAAAAATTTCTTGACTGTCTTCTTGACAGCCGGGCCACAGATTATTATTATTATTATTGTAATACTTGTGTAAAATGAATTGGCATCTGAGAGATTTGAACAATGAGAAATCCTCCGAATGAATATCAAAAAAAAAATACTAAACTAAACAGTCATTTAACTTATACAATAATAGGCTATCCTACATTATATCTTAAACGTGAAAGTTCGTGAAGATGGATGGACCCGCCCCGACATTTGCTCGAGCCAGCCCGCGCCGCTGAGCCTGTAGTCTTAAATTCGTAACCTAATAATAATTCTAGTTCGATCCAGCCCGTACCTAGCAGTCCTCCCCCCAGCGACGCCAAGGCCCGCACGGGGTGCCCTTAGCATGTAGTCGCTTAGTTTATAAGTTTTTTATAAGCCCTGCCTGGAGGCTTTAATATTTATGTTAAGGTCACCACAGGCAAGCCCGGTTAAGCAGTCGACAACCTCAGATTGAACTGCGAGACGTCACTCAAAATAAACAGATGAATGCATGTTTGTTACTCTTACGTCAGAACGGCTGAAAGGATATTGATGAAATTTGGCACAGGGTTTAATTATAGTCTAGAATAATACATAGAGTACTTTTTTATATTATATATAGTGGAGCCGGCGGCGGCAGCTAGTAATTTATAAAAGGGGGAAGAATACACACGGGCGGAGACTACTAAAGACCGAAAGGATATAAATAGGTTTATTTTTATTCACACTTGAATAAGAATGTAAGCTTCTTATAATTTTACATGGTTCTAACCAACTAGGCAAATAAATAGTTAAAATAAAAATAATTGAAGCAGATGTTCGTAGAAGTACTCAATTTATGGGGTTAGATTTACTTTAGAAAATTATTCTAAGTATAGGCAAATGCTACGTGCTTTCACAAAAATATGATAATTTTGCAGACGGACACATTTACATTGGATAAAAGAGAAGGTACTGGATAAGTGGGTCATTGTGTTTCGAGAAGTGCTATAAAATTACATTTTTAGTAACACCAAATTTAAGAAAGCTATCTTTTATCCAACGTGTGAAACCGTATTAAAATGCACAAGTCTTCAAGTTATAAATAGTACGACAGATATTTAATAACAGCAAAGAGAACAGCAAATATAGTTGTTGCGTTTTAGCATGGCAATATAGCAGTCATTGACCCAGCAATTGATATTTAGGTATAATAAAATCATTAATATAGAACTACAAAATATTACTACTTTTTGTTACCTTTTCTTTATGGCTGAACAAATATAGAACACGGGTATCTCATGTCCTTATTTGTTTATTTGTTATAACGGCACTCCAACGAATAGTTCACAAAAACATTTACAGCAAACTAATCTCATAGTTTACAATATTACAATAAACTTATCACTTTCAGGTGTGCACCGTACTTACACATGTAGTTTACTATTTAATATAAATTAATTAATTTGATTGATTATATCGCTTAAAAATTTAAAAATATATTATATCTATATAATAATAGGCCTTGATTAAGACATACGATTTCGGGGGTATGTAAAACTTGTAAAGACAACGCTTTCTTGAATCGACAGACAAGGTTTTTTCTAATGAAAAACGATACACTGATTGTTCAGGAAAGGTTAGTGACCTTTTCCATACCAAAACGAAACATCAATAATAATAAACTATAAATAGCATAAACGTAAAATATTAATCAAGCAGAAAGGATTGAAATGGTGAGTAAGCACTGACTGATAGATGTCAACGCCTGTATGACTTGACATTATCGTATCTCATACAAAATGGCTGAGTTAGCTAAGTGGATTGACCAAAACTTCTAGAACTTATTTAGGGTACCCACACGGAACAAAAAGGCTTAGCAATTTTATAACAAGTTACTATTTACTTATACTAGACGGGACCTTAAAAACATACATAGTAAATTTTAGTATTCTGTACTCAAAGTGTAACCAATGGAACCCTCCGCCGTTCGTCAGTCCGTTCTTCTGTTTGTCAGCGGGATATATCTTATGAACATGAATAGGTAGACAGTTAAAATATCACATTGTGTGTATTTCTATTACCGAGAAAACAAAAAATCAAATAAATTAAAGGGTGTTGCGTGAGGTTTATGGTACGGAACTCTTCGTGTACGAGTCCAACTCGCACTTGGTCGGTGTTTGGAAGTATCTCTAAAAAAAACAGCAAATATCAAGTTTGATATGTACCGTGTCAATCGTTAATGGCAGTATGCAGAGCATATTACTCGGATATTAGAATCAAAGGCAGATGGGGCTGGAATGTTCTGTACTGGTGACAGCGTACCGATAGATGCAGCGTTGGAAAGCTGGAAGGCCGGTGGAGTCTACTGAATTTGTGAAGCATCGGTCGATGTGGTAATGCTTGGTGGAGGCCTAAGTCCAGCCGTTAACATCGGCCTCCCCCAAATCACAAATCAACGGCGATGGCGCTGATGCCAGCACAAGTACTAATAATAATTGATGTAATTTATTGGTGCTTTGTACTTCTAACTAAGAACATTACTTCTGATACAATGATCCAATGTAAACAAATAAACAGTCTTGTAAGACAGTAATAAAAGTACACATCCTTTTGAAATGCAATTCAATAAAAATCCATATAATAGCAGTACAAACAAAACAGGCATTCAAATAAGATGGCAGCTAACTCAATAAAGCTTGAAGTACACTGGGTGACTGGGGTGATATATGTAGGTACTTCTAACATTTATTTAGTTCGGGAGCTGGTGATACGAAATAAAGTGTTAGTTAGACTGTTATGCAATAGCGATATTTAAATATTTAATAAATAGGTCATAAATAACACTTTAGCACGGCAATCATTGTTGATTGTTGATCAGTTTAAAGTAGACAAGGACAATGTTTTCTAGCTGACTACCCTAAGAAAAACTACCGAAATAAACCCGGAGTTAATTAAGGGTAGATTCTGTAGAATTAAAATCCGAGAAAAATTAAATCGATAACTTTTTTTAGGTTTATTGAAATATGTTTAATTGACAAATATTTTACTCAAAAGTCTTAGTTTCAACCTGAACATGAAAAAAAAAAACGAAACGGCCCCTGGTGTGTTACAACCTTATCCTTTCATTTTTTCCATTCAGATATCAAAGAATTGTATTGTAGTAATAAAATGATTACTCCGGAACATTTAAGAGATTTGTGAGGAATAAATGTCACCCACCTTGATTAACTTGGGGTAGGTTTCCTATATATCACAAAGCATAGAGACACCTTGGCGGGTACTAGAGAAGGTATCGCCAAAACTTTGCACACAAACCTAGCGTAACAATAAGTGTCACCTGTCACTCTTTGAAAATGACAGCCCGTAACAATTCATAAAATGACTTTAACAGCTAAACTTGTGCTCAGCGCCTATTTATTGCGCGGTTCCAAAATTTAATTAAATCTTTAATAAAGTCAGACGGCTCAATCTTTGACATTAAGCAACGCTGGCTTATATACAACGTATATTTGAATAAACACCATATCTGAAAAGGGGTCATTGTACTCATCATTATGTACAACTTTTACTATGGGACCAATACTGAAATTGCGAAAAAACGTTTCACTTATAAACTTGCTTGAAACCAGAATTTCGACCGCGTTGTATTTGGATTTAACGTAGTGGATGTAGTCTTCAGGTCATTCGAAATCAGTTAAATTGAAAAACATATCCATATATGCCAATGTATGCTTCTTGTATGTACTGCAAGAGCTCAGCCCTGTAAAGATATGTATAGAGTTTGAGTAAAAGTCGTAAGTATTTATATATTATAAAAACTTGCCAAGTGCGAGTCGGACACGCGTGCAAAGGATTCCGAACGAATAATATGTTTTTAACCTATTACTTTAAAATCGTAGCTTTCTTTTGGGTTTTCACTAACAATTAATAAAACTAGAATACATTTTGAAATCCCGCCAGAATTATTCTTCTGTCAGCCTACGTACTGTAGGTATTCTTAAGCTGGTACATACTTAGCTTAGTGCTGAACTGTGTCGATACAATATACAAAATCTACCATATTATAGAAAAACAAACTAGAAATAAACAGACAAGGCTCATTTACACCACATAATGTCTACGTCCACAAGCCGTAAAATACGTTTCCGTTAAAAATAAAGCTCAAATACCAACCAACACTATGCATTGAATCCTGAGTTAATTGAAGCTATTATCTGTTTCGCAGCAACGATCCTTAATTAGAACCTGGACTGGAAAATAGCCGGTTCGCATGCACATGACGACATTTTATTTCTTTAGAGTTAATTTGTTTTCGCTGCACCAGCCTTGTCTTTGTGTTGAATACCAAAAAGCGGGTTGCGGATTTGTGCTGAAGTCTTCAAGACGTGATGAGGGATTTAGGACTTCAATAGGTTTTTCCATAAAAATGATACGACGATCATAAGATGGCACAGCACTGTATGATGACACATCTTTTTTTAGGGATGGGAAATCATCAAATTACTCCATCCACTCTTGACGGAGCGGAAGGGAGTGTCAGACTCTTACTGACTAAAACCTATCCGTGTTCCGCCTAATGCTCTTTGCGTTTCAAGACTCCTTCGAAAAAATTCCGCAACCCAGGATGGCGCGTACATATAAAACAATCTCATATCATACAACCCTAATCTCTTCAAAATTAGAGTGAACAGGCTTCTTCTGGGTAAGCTCGTTCCATCGTCGACTTTGTCTCTGTCATCTATGACCTAGACTAGAGTCAAGAGCAAACCCAAATTAAATAAAAAATCTTATTCAAACGATTTCTAACAAAACATCATGCCTGATTTCTTCGAAGATTTAGGCAGAGGACGTGTAGTAATAGTACATTTCGCCAAATAGGATTGAGTCCCATTATAGTTTTTTTTATGGGGTTTTGAGCCCATTACCAGTAACCGAATACACTACGAAGTCTAAACTACGGACTGCTACAGAAAAACTAGATTATATTTTTCCCACCCCCTTTTTACCAAAAGTAAAACAAAACCTTGACAAATTCAATTATTTAAAGTTCCATCGATAAGTACGACATCGTATGGCATTGTTTACTTTAACATAATTATATTAATAAAAAATCATAAAAATCATGCACATAGGACGCTTTTCCTTGAAAGCTACCAAAAAAAATACACACATTTAACCTCCCCAGTTGTTTTTACGTCACAACCTCAAAATAGGAAGAAAACATAAGGTCTGTTATTATGCCATGTCGAAGGATTCGCATACATGCATCTGAAATGTTCATACATACCATCCACCTACCATCAGTGACGTCATAATTCTTTTTAATTTTTTCCATTTTGCTCAAACATCGTATATTCTAATTTTAGATGCACGTATTTGTTATTTTTTCTATTTGTTAGCTACGTCATAGTAACACATGAAATCACATTAATTTGGAAAAGAATATTCAGCAGATTAATCTTCGTGACACATCAGATAACTTACTGGCTCAGGATATAATATTTCTTTCAGTTGTGGGCTTACACTATCAGCATAGAATTCGTTATGAGTTATATTTTTCTACTCGGGTATTCTTTTGAGTGAGAAGGATATCATATTGGATTTGTGTATTGACGTAAGTATACAGGGTGTCCGGTAATTAATGGATAACCATGAAATGGCTTATAGTAGAACTTATGGCCATTCAGAAAACTACTAAAAAATCTATCATAAGTAGTCTATCAATAGTCCACCAACCGGGTATTGACCCGGTTGGTGCAGGACTATTGCATAACATGGAAACAAAAGATGAGATTCTATGGGTTTGGATAGTTTAGTAAACCGATTACCGTATACTTTGGAAGAACTACATGCCCCTGCCTGAACACTGACAATAAACACGGCTTTATATATCAGGGGGTGACTTGCACACTCAATAAGCGCGCCACGACGTCCCCGTCTAAATCCGCCCCGACCCTTGCTCTAGCCAGCCCGCGCCGCTGAGCCTGTAGTCTTAAATTCGTCCCTTAATAATAATTCTAGTTCGATCCAGCCCGTCTCTAGCTGTCCCCCCCAGCGACGCCCTAAGCCGAGGCCCGTACCCCATAGGAGGTGCCCTTAGCGTGTAGTCGCTTAGTTTGGAAGTTTTTATAAGCCCTGGCTGGAGGCTTTAATATTTATATTAAGACCACAGCCCGGTTAAGCAGTCGACAACCTCAGGTTGAACTGCCGGACGCCACTCAAAAAAAAAAAAACGGGACACTCAAAAAATGGGCCTTCGAAAACGGTAACTAGCACAAAGTGACGTAGCGCCAAGGGGGCTAATAATTTGTGATACACAAGGTGGAGTGGAGACGATGATACGACAATAAATGAAAACACTGGCAATACTGGTTTATAGGAATATTTTGAAACTATTATTAATCCTGTCACCGAAATTAAAAATAAACTTTCCAATTGCATAAAACATGAAAAAAACTCAAACTTGTCAAGGATAGTGATTACTATTCTGACGAAATATTACAAGCAGTCCGTTGCAGTTAGTGACATCAAATCTGTGACAAAAGACGATATATTCATATGAACTAGTATTGCCAGTGTTTTGATTGTCGTATCGTCGTCTCCACCTTGTATAGAAATAAAATTGGTTCCTTTAACACACTGTATTAGGTTGTAGATTTGTCTATTAATTTTGTAGTGTTACGTCACTTTAATTTACTAGTCAGCTGCACGTCCAAGCAATTTGATTTGTTATTCATAGTAGCAAAAAGCTTAAAAATAACAAATGCATATCGCAACTTGCTATTGGATGGAATGGACATTCGCTACCGATACAAATATGTCTAGAGGTCAATCTCAAACATTTAGAAAAATATCACTAAAGAGTACACCATCCTTAAATTTTAAATGATATTTATTTGTAAATAGGCCAAAAAAGCTTTACTGCTCTATCATGATTACGTGACGTAAGAAACGATCATCACCATAAAAAAATCCTTACAGATCCATTAAGACCATCATGAAACTAACGAGGAATCGTAAAACTCGGAAGAGATGAGTCTATTTTTTGTCAGCGACAACATAAAAAAGCATCTTAAAATGTGACGTCAGGATATTATTGAAAGAGGCAATAAAACTAATTGCTTAGTTTTAATATTTATTGTAGATATTATGTTCTTATTTAAGAAAGATAATGTTGGAAATTGGCATCAATTAAAAACTATTTGATGGAATAAATGATTTTGATATTTGTACACGATTTTGTGAATAAGTACCAATCATCTTTATGAATCAGTTTTTCCTGCTCTTTACTAACCAATGGGTAATTTCACAGTAAATTGAACTTTAAAGAAGGAAGCTGTTGTTTACGTTAATGTAGTTTAAAAATAAGTGAACTTATTTTTCCTGCAGAATTATGGCAATGTAATGTGATATCGCAAATAATCGAATTTTCCGGCAATACTTATGGGTTTTCTTTTTCCCCTTTGATATAAAGGCACTCATGACTCTATTGAATTGGGTCTGCCTTTTTATGGGACACACATCATAACGCCATAAGATGTGACATAAAAGTATTAAACCCATTTGCTATGAAAGGAAAAAAACCTTTTCAATACAAGTGTTGCAATGTTCTAAAAGGTTCGTAATATTGAATGTATGTTTCTTGAAAATGATTTGTGATTTTAATTTTACATGATGTCGCTGTTTGTATGAAGGGATATTTCAGTGATATAAGGGATGGGAAATATCTGTTTTATTTAATTTTATTATATGTGTTATTAATTGTATTGAATACTAACGGATACCTAGTTAATAACATGTATGTTGTCCACCCCACACGGGACGAGTAAAGAACAATTCAGACAAAAATGTTTGCCCTTTCAGTAAAAAAATAATAATATAAAAACAACATCTAAAATTTGATTGTTTCGTAGGATTTCTCGCAGTCTTGGAAGTCAAATGAGGAAAAAACTATGTCTAGCAACAGCGGAGGCGCATGAAAACTAAAAATTAAAGAGCAATCTACCGCAAACTAATTGCATTTTGAACCGCACGATGTGCAGAAGTTTTTGCTCCGATGTTGCATGCAACACTATTTATTTATTCCTCCCTTTGGGCTTTGCAAAAATGCTCTGAAACGACACGTGTATGCTTGTTCTTGCCTTCCTCTAGATTAATGCGAGTAGTAAAAGAAACAATGATCCGAATGTGACGGATTTTGCTTAATGAGCCTGGGTTTCGAACTCCAACCTGTAAAGTAAGTAAGTTTACCATCCAAAGGTAAATTTAGTCAGTGTTAGGTACAATTTAATCTTATGGATACACCTATAACACTGATTGCTTATGAAAGGAAACATCGAGAGGAAACATTAACAAATAATGAGCCTAGGTGAAATACCCCAAACATGTTCAAATCCCGTTCTGAGCAAGAATTTAGTGTTGGTAATTTGAGTTCCGCTTGTGTAAATAAAACAATAATTATTATTAAAACAGATATAGTACAGTTAATGGGTTGTGGAGGTCTGGTAGGTAGCCGCTCAACGTAAAATATTGGTATTCAGCTGAATCCGGTTTGCCTGGAAGCCGACCCCAATATAGTTGGGAAAAGGCTAGGCAGATGATGATAAAATATAGTACGGTACATCATAGGTGTTGTAGTCGTTAGGCTAGTACTAGTAGGCTACTGTCGAACATGAGGCCTTGGGGTCGATTGTCGGGTTAGCAAAGTATTATAGGGTCTTCAGTTTCGAATTTTTAGTAGTATCCTAGTGTTAGATTTGCTACCGGGTAATGGCAACATTATACACTTATTACATGGGACTTAAACATAACCAGCGATATGTTGTATAAGGTTCGTCTCTGCCAATCCCTTTGAGGAATACAGGTGATGTTATGTTTTGTCATAGTTCAAGCGAATATCTAGAACTGACAGTTGTCATAGATCAACCAACACAAATAACAAAGTGGTCACTCGACAGAGGGCCCCCTTTGTGACAATCAACTGAAGAAGTTTGACCTTATTCAAGTAGGTACCTACATCCTTTAGTACTTTGTCCTCTTATTTCGAAATACCTTGTAAAGTAATTGTGGAATGAAATTGGTACCTGGTAACCGCAAACGCTTTAAAGACAGTTATCGCAATTTGAATGTGACGAATTGTCCAACGAGCGTTAGCTACGAGTTGGTACTATGATTTGTTGAATTAATTTTTCATAATCAATCACATCTTGAGTTGGATATGTGTCGTGTGGATGATTTATTTCCAGAAAACGAGAGAAGTAACAAAACATTATTGTAACTGCAAGCATTGCCAGGGTTGCGGAAGGTTATCCAGTTTTATGAAGCAAAGACAGGCGTCATGTGGCACACATACCTACTTGTCTTTTTCGTCGGCTTAAATCTGCAGTTTTATCTTTTACATGTATGAAATCGTTAGTCGTATCCATTCCAAATACTTTTTTGAATTTGAAAATAATGAATTCACTTTCCTTCACTTATGAAACGCTCTGTTATGTACTTCTTTAATATATCTATGGTTATATAGCTGAAACAGTCCATAGTTATAATTAACTTCTTAGAGGTAAATCATTGACGTTAAGTGTATTGACACTAAAGTGAACCGTATTTATTGGTATAATATTTCGTTGCACTTGACAAAAATGATAGTAACCGAAGAGGTTGTCGAGGTCGTAAATTTTACTTTTTTAAAACAGTTTTGAGCACATTCCGAAGTTGAGACTGAAAATTCCGCTTTTGTTTACAGGAATACGTATTCTTTTTTTTTACATTATACATAGTCGAAGTAGGCAAGGGAAAATAAATATCAGATATATTATAATTATAACAATAAAATGTCTTACCTACATAATAATATAAACAGCTCAAATTCTCGCAATAGATAATAATATCTTGTGAAAATGTAATAAATTGAATTCCAGAAACAATTAACGGATGGGTTAATTCAAATTTACTCAAGTTGTTTATTTATTAACGCCTAGTTGGAATCAGAAACCTAATGCAAATATTACTGGAATCACTTGGATTCCCAGACTACAGAATAAATAAATTAAGTAAGTATGCCTTGTGTGTTCGTGATGGTGGACCTTTGATGTGGTCCGAACTTAACGTCTGAGGGTTAGAAAAAACACTGTCATAATTTATTACCTGTGTCGTAACATTTTTTTCTGTTGTGCATTCTGCCTGCATTCCTTATACCTTTGATTTTTTTTACATAAAACGCGTCCACCTGATTATGGTCATAGCGGTAAACCTCAGTAAAGACGTGCCTGCTTTTCAGACGAAGTATATCTAATTAGTAGGTAAACTAAATAAACAGTCTTTCTTTGGTATAACTCTGCATTACCTGTTACATAGCGGAATTCGTAAATGTACTGCTAAAGTTCTTTCTTGTTAAGTCTACTAAGTTTTGGCAATAGGTTCCCCTCTTTTAGTCTGACATATCAGAGAAACGTGCAGATGGGACAATACATACTCGACTAGCTGAATGAAAAGCGTGGAAACAAATCACCTAACCGAAAAGAAGGAACAGAGTGCCAGCACAATTTCAGCATAATTTTGGCAGAAAAACTGAAATTGAACATTCATTCGAATTTCAACTAGAACATGTCGGTAATTGATAGTTGAGTCCGGGGCCGATTTGATTTGGACGAACTAACTAAACACGTAATTTGATTAAATATCTCGGACCTAATTGCATTATAGACTCCACTTTAACATGAAAGAATTTAAACATTGACCCCAAAAATCTCTACTTTAGATATCAAAGTTTCTGAAAGGCTTCCACTAACGAGCGACATGTACTTATAAACATAAATAAAAGTTTTACCCTTTTTTCATCAGAGTTCAGTGAAATATAAATAACAGGTTTCGACGGTAAACTAAAGATTTTGGTGAAAATGTTAGCATATTTATGAGGTCCGGAAGGTTTTAGGATAAGCGGTTTTATGGTCTCTAATCTTACGGATTGGCTGAAGTAGCTTTTATAAGCAGGGAGAGGCAAAACAAAATTAGAACTGAATGAGATTTTTGTTTTTTCGGAATAGACTTCTTACTTATATTATAAATGTGAAAGTATTTTTGTCTGATACTGACAGTTATTTCATCTATCTATTCCTCATCACGCCTAAACAGCTAAATGGATTTAGATGCAACTTGGCACACAGGTAGGTGACAGTAGCTGGTCGTAAATAAAAATATAATTTGTGAGAATAATAAAAGGAAAAAGGTTTTCTTTCGATATAAATTTTGCATTTTTAAGGTTACATAAAATATTTCATGGAATAGCAGGCTAGACGAACCGATGATTCATCCATCATTCATCATCATATCAGCCGAAAGTTACCCACTGCTGAACATAAGCCTCCCCCAAATGATGCCACAATAACCGGTCCTGTGCGTCTCGCATCCATCGGCTACCCGTTACCCTCACTAGGTCATTGGTCCACCTTGTGGGAGGCCTTCCTACGCTGCGTCTTCCGGTATTCGGTTGCCACTCCAGAATTTTTCGGCCCCATCGACCATCTGTTCTGAAAGCAATGAGCCCTGCCCACTGCAATTCAGTCTGGCAATCCTTCTGACCGACGATTATGAAACAATAATTATTTAAAAGATAATGAGAGATGATTGGACAAATATTTAAAAAAATAAGAAAAATGCTAACAAAATCTTCCAAGACACGACTGACGTGAAGAAAAATACACCATTCAACAGAATGAACTATACCATTAACTACTACTACAAAAAAAATACTCATTTTTCACTACACAATTAGGTAAACATAAGAAATAATTCTCAAACGTTAATAAACCTTCTGCAGTCAACATGTTTTTACTATCGTTATACACGCTTGTATTGTTTTTACTACAAAAAATATTCATAATTATGTGAAAACAGTATTTACTAAAAGGGTATGTTATTGTTATTTTGCATTCAAGATTGCATACTTAAGTTGATGAATGAGCGTATTGCTGGTCTCTCATTCATTAACCTTGAATAAGGCATCGACCTCACTGGTAAGTGACTCATCATCATCTTCCTGCCCTTATCCCATGTTACTTGGGGTCGGCGCAACACGTGTTTTTCTTCCATTCTGTCCTGTCAACCGTTACGCTATCACTAACTCCCTTTTCTTTCATATCACTCCTAACACAATCCATCCATCTTTTCTTTGGCCTCCCTCTCCTTGTCCATCCATCCACATTTATATTCATAACTCTTTTAGTTACGTGCATTTCATCCCTCCTCTTCACATGACCATACTAAGATATAAGACTGCAAGGGAAGCCTTTTTTCTTAGGTCTACAAAGAAAGAACAAGCATTTATCGCTTTATTTGCTCTCTGCATGTTGACGTTTTAAAACTACTATGTTTTCTGGAACATCTCGCGTGTATCTTATTAAATGTCTCTTAGGACGAGCATGAGATCGATAAGTCTTCATACGTGTTTTTGAAGTAGTAACATTGAAAAGGATAAGGCGACTTTAATATTTATTCATTTACTTGGGCTTTCCTCGTATTAAATTACTTTTACCATGAAGAGCCGGTATGGATCACGATTTGGGATGCCTGCAGCGGAGTCACCTCAACAAGTTATAATAAAAGCTCAAGCTGAATTTGAATCTTTTATCCAAGTATACAGATAGTTTCAGACGTGCAGGTCATATTTAAGGATGATGCTCTGTATGTACAAATAAAAAACATATATAGCTGATACAGAACATCACCCTTAAATATGACCAGGCACTTCTGAAACACCCGGTATAAGTACAACATACATATATCTGTGAGTCACAGCTTGCTCGGTGTAATTTATGAGGAAACTCTCACAGTCACATCATACCTGAGGAAATACGCAATACGAGCCAGCATAAAATTAAACTTTCTTTTGGATTGCAAAAATATTCCAATGCAGCAGTTCTTTGCCAACACAAATGGTCAACAAACGTAGAACTTAGGTAATTAAGCCACTTTTATTAAACAAAGCGGCTGCAGCTAAGCCAGTCGTCTAACAAATGGAAAGCTGTTCATTTGTAACAATTAATTAACTGCTGTATCAGCAATCGATTCTGCAAGGAAAATTTAACTTTGAATCGGTACCTACTGAACAAAATGAATAAAGGTACTGCAGCGGTTGAATTAATTGCTAAGTAATTAGAACTTAGAACTTTAGATGGGGTCGAAAGGCTCGGAAGTGGAAACTGCGAACCAGAAGAAACGTTAGAAGGCCTTCCTCATGGTGAACGGATGAAGGCCACGGAATGCGAGACGCACAGGACCGGCCGATGAGACAGCACTTGGGAAGTCCTTTGTTCAGTGGTCGTTACAGCTGAAATGATGATGATGATGAATTAAGCTCCAATAAAAACATTGTCTTAAAGTACAAGCGGGCCATTTTTAAATGGGAATGAAATGTATTCGCTTTTAATAAAAAGTTAAAAGTTTGATTTATAGTGTGATTTATTCTTGTCAAGCCATATTTACAAGTTTTAATCAGTATGCATTTAAAAATTAACTTCGTGGATTCATTCGTTATAAAATGTTATTACCCTAGAGGACTTATATATAGGTTTCCCGGAATTCTCATGAATGAAACATGCATTTAGTTTTCTACTTTTCCTTATATTGCGAACGGAAAAGGAAGTATTTTAATGCAGGCTGGCTTAGTAGTAATTATACTGCACTAATGTATTTTTCGCAGTTAGTCCTCTATCCACAATAACACTCATGAGATTAATTATTTACACATAGATTAGTAATAGTTTAAGTTTAGGGGTCGAAGTAGGCTACATCCAACTTTGACCCCAAAACTCCAGGAATACAGTTTTTTGGATTTATTAAACTTACTTAAAAATATACAAACTGAACTTTGAAGTTTTCAGGAGCCTCTTGCTCCTGATAATTCAAAATTTAGTTAGGTAATTTAATTGTCATTTGTAGATCTTTGGCAGTCGTTACGGATAGTCAGAAGCCAGATAATCTGACAGCAGTCTTGCCAAGGAGTACCGTGTTACCCAGTTGATGGGTTGTGGAGGTCTGGTAGGCAGCCGCTCCATGCATAATACTGGTATTCAGCTGAATCCGGTTTGACTGGAAGCCGACCCCAATGTAATTGGGAAAGGTCAAAAAATAATTTCAACAATTAAATTACCTAACTGCCATCTGCCTAAGAAGGCAGTTAGGTAATTTAATTGTTGACATTATTTTTGTTTTACTATGTATATAGTTAGATTAGTATTTAATATATAAAATGTTCATATTCCCATTAAACATATTATTACAACATTGTCCTAGATTAAATACTTCTGTCACTGTATTATTTGATTCGTTACAATATAAGAACACATGGACTTCTATTTGCTGTTTAAGAATGTTAAATAAACAATGCTTTGACGCAAATGATTTCAAGGACTATTAAACACTACCGGTTTCAGAAATACCACACGAAAATGATCAAATGTAAAGTTATTGTGTTAAAATAAAATTAATAGTTGTTCGTATTGTAAGGAGGTTCCTTTCACTCGAGCCCTAAACACCGGCCCTTGTTTTTGGATGGGAAATCATCACATGACTCTTACCGCTCTTGGCAGGGTGGAAGGGATTGTCAGACTCTTACAGACCGTGTTCCTCCAAATGTCCTTTGCGTTCCAAGGCCGTGGTAACACTTTCAAAAAATTCCACAAACCTGGAGTTTTTTTTTTTAAGGATAGGAAATCATCAAATGACTTCTTCCGCTCCGGGTAGAGTGGAATGGCGTGTCAGACTCTTACTGACTAAAACCCATCCGTGTTCCTTCTAAAGCCCTTTGCGTTCCAGGGCCGCGGTGACTCTTTCGAACAAATTCCGCAACCCTGGCAGGCTCTGGCCCTAGCGGGCCCCGTCTCCTATGCTGACATCTCTTTGAGGCGCGCGTGGAACACAACGTGCCATCGACCCGGGCCTAGTGGTGATCGGACAGTGATCCACCCAACGCTCGCCGTGCGCAGGCCCGCGCCTAAGGTGGTCGGGGATTGCCCTGCGCTTCCGACGTCCAGGGCGTCTTCTTCTGGAGCGGAGTTTGGGGCGAAGGCCTTGCCCTCCTTCGCTAGCATTACTGCTTCGCAGAAGGAGGTGACCGCTTCCCAAGCCTCCTCGCTCCGTGCCAAGGATTTAACCAGGGCCGGACACGAGAGGTCGGCGCCGCCGATCGCCTTGATGAGGACACGGCGGTGCTCCGCTTAAGCAGGGCAAACCTCCACCGTATGCTCCACCGAGTCCTCTGGGCAACCCTGGAGTTTTAACCCTACACCTGACACCAGCGGCCAATTTTTTTAATATAAATAATGTGTTTAAAAGTTTTTTTTACACCGATGTATTGTTAAATTAATAAAAATAATAATCATTATGCCTTTGAAAAAAAAAAGGTAATTAGGATTCCATACAGAAATCATAAAAACCCTTTTATCATTTTTATGGTGCAAATTGATGAGTTTCGTAAACGAAAAGATTCCCATAATTTATTATAGATAATGTTTACAATTAATATTTTGACACGCAATATTTCAACGTTTAATTAATTGAAGAAACAAAGATGACTATTAGAGACGTCGCTCCTTAGCTCATTTTTTTTTGATACTGAGGTTCTCCTAAGCAAATTAGTATTAACATTTTAATTTCCTACGACCACTAAGTACCTGCCTACTATTCTCTTATATAACTTTAAGTACATCGATTAGATCTAATAAGTACGCCAAAAGTACTACTATGCAAGAAAAATTAAATAACGAAAAACAAGATGTGCATCGTGAAACATCAGAATAAGCCTTGAAATTTTTCAGAAAATTTCACAATTTAAAAAAATAACTACCTTTCTTGAAAATTGCAATACACTGAAACAAATAACTAATTATAAACCGTTAAGTTAGATTTGTTTCGAAACTGCTACAGAACCCTCAAGACATTTCTGACGAATGAAATCATTAAAATAAGAGTAGGTACGAGTATAAAATGAAGTGCCAATAATACTGCCATTTAGTGACCCAAGAAAGACCAAATAATATTTCTATCATACATTTTTAAAGATGTGGAAATTTATTTTATGATGCCATAAATAACCAGAAAATCGTTTAAACGGAAGGGCATCTTACTGGAAAATGATTTGGCTTTTATTTGACGCATGAAATTCTCTTGATTTAATGGTTGAGGAGCTCGTGTTTGAATAATAACAGCCGCATGGGTCAATCTTCAAGGTTAAGCAACGCTTGCCGAGGTTGGTCTGTGGATGGGTGACCATCTTAACCTACCGAGACTCCTCCGTGCCTCGGAAAGCACGCTAAGCCGTTGGTTCCGGCTGCCATTTGTAGATCTTTTGCAGTTGTTACGGATTGTCAGAAGCTAGTTAATTTGACTCGTCTTACCAAGAAGTACCTACCGTATTACCCAGTTAATGTATTGTGGAGGTCTGGTAGGCAGCCGCTCTACGTAAAAATACTGGTATTCAGCTGAATCCGGTTTGACTAGAAGCCAACCCCAATATAATTGGGAAAAGGCTAGGCAAATGATGATATAAAAATAATAAACCCTCGCCATTTACCCGAGTAAATAAGGTTTTAAATAAAACTTACTGTAGATACTTGCCGGTAAGAGATTTATAGTGGCTTAATTTGATCATATTGAAAATTTAACAGCGTATCTCCGTGTTTGCTTTTAACAAAATCTACTAATACGATTGTTGAGGAATTTTAATTTATAATGTTTTTACGTATATCAGTTCTTCTTTTCTTTCTTTCTTTCTATTTGCGGATAAGAAGTCAATAAACTATTTGACTAGGTACAGTCGAACACACGCAGTTAGTAACAATTTAGCCTTGAGATGGCTTTGTGTAGTACTGGATTTCATTATAAGTCACATACTTTAAATACTAGTTGTAGTACCTACGCTTGTACTACAACTTGTGCAAGAAAAGAAGTTATGTATTTATCGGGGATTGGAAAGTGTCAAGGGTCACTTTATCACCATTAGTTCAAGAAGGCTTATTTTAGTAAAGTTTAGAAGAGACAACGACATCATGATGTACAAATCAATGGTCAGTTTAAGGATCTTGTCGTCCCTAAGCCACAAATTGGCGTCTCTCGGTCAACGGAAACTCGTCGTCCGATACATATAAGATTACAATATCACTAGCTTCTACGAGCGGCTTTGCCCTTGAGAATGTCGGAAATTATCCCAAGGGAAATAAAATCCGTTCAGCCATTTTGGCATGATTTAGTCACAAATAAACATTCATCCAAACTTTCGCGTTTATAAGAGCAAATTTAAGTCAAAAACAGCAGGTTTTTTTATTAAATACTGCTTGGTGCTAGAATTTTTGACACTATATAAACTAACTATAACTGTCCATTTAGATAAAAGAAAAAAAAACCTTATTAAAGATACATGCTGCTATACTTTACTCTACTATGTGTAAATTTTACAAGCTCTAGTTTATATAAAAAATTGTATGCTCTGTTTCTTTTAATAAGCTACCAATACCGACATCTTTTGAATGAGCAACAAAACGTGACGTAACCAACATTGCGCGACTCTCGTATAAAGCTTGTCCGAAATGCTCCCGTTATGTCACAGTACCTACTGTTATCTCACATATTTTTCTTGGCATCGAAGTGTGGAATTTAATATTCATAGCATGGTTTGAAACACAAAATATTACAGTCTTCATTTCTACAACATCTTTATTATACAGTCTGCTTTTTAACACTAAGAGTAATATTTTGAGCAGAGTAACGAGCTTTTCTAAACAAATCATGTAATAGAAACAAACATAATGTTCTTCCTCTCATTAATTTTAATATTTAACGTGAAAATAGTTGTACCTTTGTGCTAATAATAATTACTATGTTATTTCTGCTAGAGTAATATTTTTTACAACTGTTAGTTAAACGTTAAGGATGTTATTATGATCAGTTGAAAAAATTAAAACTTCAGTTATTTTATTTTTTGATAGTTGATAAACTACAGCAGTTAAACATGAGCAGTAATAAAAATAATTAGAATATTATTCAAGCAAAGTAATAAATGTATGGCCAGTGAAATGATGGAATGGGCAGGGTAATGACTTGCCTCCCTATCCAAGCAGCGGAACATGGGATAAAGAAAGCTTGGGGCACCCCGACACGGATAGGTTAGGTTCGAATGGTATGACGGGAGCTAAAGTGAGCAAGTGAAGCGAGCGAACTTAGCTCCCGTCATGCCATTCATGTTTGGTTCAACACTACAGAAGAAAAAAGAGCCCGTCGTCGAGGTTAGAATGTTAAAATGTATTGTTGTTTGAATTTAGATTTCTTACTGACTAATTTCGTTTTGTTAACTGACCACTAATAACGGCCCATTCAATTATATTTCTTTACTCTGTATGTAAAAATTGCGCATTAAAAAAATTAGGCATCATTTTTATTTAGTTTACTGCTCAATTTTTTACTGCTGAACTTGTTCATAAAAATGCATTTAGTAATTTTTAACTCACCTATTCTACATTATACAACTGCCACTTTAAATCAATTTTTAAACCCTTTAAGAGATTATTCAAATACATTTGTTAATTGGTTTTTCGAAAAATGTTTTAAGTGTGTATTTGATTATTATCGACTAAGTTTTTCTTACTTACAAATAAAAAAATTAAAACTTTTTTTTTACTACGTTTTATCGGGTTAAATAGCGTGGTCCCGTAGCATCTTTTCAATACTCAGCTGTTGTTTTTACCTTGATATGTATATCATATCAAGGCAGACGAATTTCCACGAGAAATTAATCATTTCACATAGGTCACAACTTATTGAATATCTAGATATTAATTTCCACAACGAAAGCTCATTAGGAATGACTTTTCAATAACTAAGACTTTTAAACAAAGCCTGTCAAAACGTCTATGTATTTCTTCGAGAGAAGGTAATATATCTGACGCCTGAATAACATTTTAAGAAATTAATCGCTTGTTTATGTTTCGATTTACTCTGAATAATTAATTAAGTTTGATGTGAACTGAATTAAAATTAAAAGCACACAAAAATTAAAATTTAAGAAGCAAGCAAAACAAATGTCAATAACAATTATTATATTTATATCAGCCAATTTCCGTCCACTGCTGAACGTAAACCTCCCCCAAAGATCGCCAATCATCCCGGTTTTGAGCGGTCCACATCCATCCATTCATTTATCCATTGTGAAGTAACCACAATAATTTAATTTATTAGTTATCGAGCCACTAAGCAACCAGAAATAAACAATAGTGATTAAGGTTGAGTTTGTAACTTGATAAAACACATTCAATGTATTATTCTTTGAGCGTTGAGGGATATAATACTACTAATAGTTACACTTACTGCACACATATGTAGATAAAACACTTCGGGCGAGTTTTTTAACCCGTAGCTAACTAAAGGTTAAAAGTATAGACACCTTAATTTAGTTAATGAGCTTTTTTCGATTAATATTCGTATTTAGCTAAAAATTGAAAATCAATACGGAGGCTACCGAGGACACACAGGGGTCGAAGTAGTGCTCCAAATTCACATCTGCGTTCTGTACCACGCAAATCGATGTTAGCTTTAAGCAAATCACATCACGGTCGATAGATTGTTTGATTTTAAGGTCTCTCAAAGATTCAATTGCCGGATGCCGGCGAACCTAACGAATAAAAGAGCGCCGAAAATAGGGCCACATAGCTGGCCAGTTCGTAACAACTTTTGTTTACGAGTAGTCTGATTTCATATATATTATATATTTATATTATATTTTAGCCAATTGTGTCCCACTGCAGGACAAAGGCCTCCCTTTCTTCCTTCCATTCCTCCCGGCTTTGGGCAAGTGTGAACCAATCTGATTTCATGGTTATTGTAATTTTCTAACTTCTATTGTTAACTAATAAAAAATGTAGTTGACTCGTAAAATTTCTCATATGGTGAAGGCATTTGATTTATTGGATAGAGTACTTGGATAAAATTTGTTTAATTTGTATCACAAGCATTAAAAAAACTAAGATCCATTTTCCAAGTCAGTTTGCAGGGCACTCGACTCAGACGCCATAACAACAGAAAAAATCTGGAGCTTGAGGAAATTCCTTGGAATAGAGGAGAAAAATTCAAAGTAGGTACATAGTATGCCTAATGTAGTCAATTTTAAATACACACTAGCTTCTGCCCGCGGCTTTGTTCGCGTTAACATAGTCAAAAAATAATAGTCTAAATTAAGGATCACGAATTTTGCCATTACATGAATAGATAAACTTTGCAGAGTATTTCTGACATTCTTGTTTATTGGAAAATTATTATTTAGATGGTTTTAATTAAAGCTTGGTGGAGCAGCTTACATCGTTTATATTTTCCAGCTCATGAACAACATTAAAATGTTTCTTTACGCAATTTGGTCTAGTAGTTTTAATTTTGTCGAATTATAATATGATTTTCCTTTTAAAAATATTTTAATTTCAATTTAAAACACAGAACACAAAATTATCCTTTTAATTAGTACTTTTAATCTACTTAAAAAAACTTTGAAAGCATTAGCAAAAACTTACGCGTTAGTTCCCAAACTTGGAGAAAATTATCCAGAAAAAACTTGTAACCATATTCGTGTTCTTTATTTTTGTCCACTAAATCACGAATTATGACAATTTTAATAACTACAACTTCAGAAACAAAAGACGAAAACTTTTTAACACGACGCGATGACGCGTTTGGTCGTCCGCACGACGCTTCACGGCAACTATTCGCAAAAGACTGCCTGAAGCGACCCTTTACGTGTTACACTGAAAATGTTCATTTGTCATTCACACTCGCTATAGCCACATATTGTTTTCCCAGCTGGTATTGACTTAGTTATTGAGTTAACTTTCAATGAACCAGTGTGTTACCAAATTGTCTTTCAAAATGTTTTACTTCTGGGTGAGTCACGCATTCTTATTTCAACGGCTATTGGAATGTTATTAAATAATTCTTTTATGAAGTCGATGTGTGATTCAGATCTTCTCTTCCATTATGTAATTATGAAATAAGTTAAAGAAAAACTGAAACTATTTGAAAATCCCTTTCGTTACAAAATAAACGAACGTAAACAAAATATGTTTATTATTCATTTTCCACGCTTCAACAAAAGGTGTTGTATTGGAATACAAAATGTTATCTATTTATACCAGATTTTTGGTACGATACCAAATCGAGTACAAACAAATCTATATTATTATGTATATAAATGATTTCCTATTTCCCTTGGTCACGTCATCACGCGTGAACGGCTGGACCAATTTCGCTAATTCTTTTTTTGTTGTGTCAGGAGAAGGTTCTTATGAAGGAAATTTTTGAAAATACATTAACATCCGGGCAAAGCCGGGGCGGGCCACTAGTACTAAATAATTATGGAGGTTTACGTTATCTCTTACTTTTACTATTTTATGCCATATTGCAGGTTGATTAAATCTTTATCTAACCGTTAGTTGAAAATCGAACTGTCAAATAGAACAACCACAGACGATTAGAAATGTGACAACAGAGTTTAAAAATAAAATGTTGTCTTTGGAACATACCGGTGTTTTTTTAATGCAGGAAATTCAGACACTTTGAATACAAATGCGTACCAAAATAGGTTTCATGATAGATTTATGTAGTATCTCTGCTAAACGGAATCTATTAATACCTACTCTTACGGCAAATTCTTTGGAGTGTTTGTGTTTGTATAATATTTAAGAACATAATTTAAATGATTACTGTGTTTCTTTTCTAATTTTAGTACGCACCCTATTTATTTTTTTATAAGTTTTAAAAAATGTGTCGTAAAATATTGCGACACGAATAGTTCTTTGTTTCTTTTTTCATCTCTTAAGTTTCGCTTGAGATTTCGAAGAAAATTTTATAGGGGTAACCAACACTTTCAAAAGACCAACATCGGGCCTTGTACCTACAAGGCCCGTTGTTGGTCTTTTGTGTTTCAGTCAGTATATTTTTCGCAATAAATAGAGATGGCAACAGTGATTATAATAGAGTAAAACCTTTATCATTTCGGTTCAGAAAAAATATGATATTATCATGTGTCTCCTCATAATATAAAAAAAAACTGGTCATACGCATGGGTTACTTAAAATATGACTCGCAAGAGTCGAAATTATTGTTTTATTTGTTCTAATTGTAGTACACATCTTTATCTGCATACTTTCTATAGTATATTAGATGAGTAAAATAATATCTACTGTGTTTATTCACCCATACTTGAAGTACTCTAATTGACGTTCAAAAGTGCCTTTAAATGGTCTAGTTGAAATAAAAGAATTGACTTTGACATTGATATAGATTTTTTCGGCCGGCCTACGTCACGGGTCGTTGGCAGTATTTCTTTATGTGTCATAATAATCTATATTTCAGATACAGCTGTGGTGTGTTGGTGCTATATCACCGTTACACTAGATTTGTTCACTGCTAAAAATTATAAATTCAGTAAAAAACAGTCTGAAAATATTCTTCAGTAAAAACAGCCCTCTTTTATTTTTTTTCATAGAAGAGCCAATGTATAGCATTTTGAACCGCCTTTTATTGCACACATAATTTTAGTGTAGGTAGATAAGTTCTTGGTAGGATTTTTACAGAACTATTGGAATTCGGGACTTGCGTGAACCATACGCAGTATTCTGCCTACTCTGTCAGTTCGGGTAATTTGTATCACAGTTGATCACAATTTAGCAAACAAAAGGACGCCACTCTATGTACGCTCGACGGAGTCGCACTGCGGCCGCTACGCGTAACGTCCGTTTATGGCCTTATTGTTTTCTTGAAGGTACATTTTTTTTTCGGAATAGTTGTGTAATAGCCGTTCTACCTAAGTACACTCAACGTTAGAAGTGCCTGTGATGAGAAAATAATCACACTAACTAAATTTTAGTTTGGTTTTAGGTCAGACTCTCAACAGAAAGTGCTATTTTGTCGCTCAAACAGACGGTCCACTACTATACAGCTAGAAAGACTCCTGTCTATGCCTGCTTTTTAGACTTGCCAAAAGCTTTTGACCTTGTGTCTTACGACAAGCTATGGGACAAGCTACAGGATACTAGTGTACCCAGGGAGATTGTTTATGTACTAAGGCATTGGTATAGTACACAGAAAAATCAGGTAAGATGGGCTGGCACTCTCTCAGACGAGTACAAGTTGGAGTGCGGAGTAAGGCAAGGGGGACTCTCCTCCCCTCTTCTCTTTAACTTCTATGTGAACGAGCTGATCGAGGAGCTCAGAAGCACCAGAATCGGCTGTCATATAGATAGTGTATGTATTAATAATATAAGCTATGCTGACGATATGGTGCTGCTGAGCCCCTCGAACTGTGCGTTGAGGGAGCTCATAAAGATTTGTGAACACTCATGGCCTAAAATACAACTCAACTAAATCTGAGCTTATGATATTTAAATCGGGCACTAAACACTATGAAAATGTACCTGAGATAGTCCTGAATAGTACTCCTTTAAAAAGGGTTACTAAATTTAAGTATTTAGGTCATTGGGTCACTGATGATTTAAAGGACAGTACTGACATTGAGAGAGAGCGCAGGTCGTTGTCTGTTCGATGTAATATGCTGGCTCGCAGGTTTGCACGCGGTACAACACAAGTAAAGGTAACGCTATTTAAGGCATACTGTCAATCCTTTTACACGTGCAGCCTGTGGGTTAGCTATTTGCAGAGGGCATACAGTGACCTGCGGGTGCAGTATAACAATGCGTTCAGGATGCTGATGGGGCTGCCGCGGTATTGCAGTGCCTCCGGTATGTTTGCCGAGGCCAACGTCGACAGCTTAGCGACAATCGTGCGTAAACGTTGCACGTCGACCCTAACTCGCATGCGAGCTAGTTCCAACAGCATCTTGAGCGTATTGACTGACCGGTGGGATTCTCCGATGCTTGAGCGCTGGATACGACTGCACGCAGTCAAATAGCATTAGCGTTCTGGTGTCGGATTATCCTAAAATCTGTGATTTTATTTTTGGGTCATGTGATTTTTTACTAACACTAGCTCTTAAGTATTTTGTATTACTAACAATTTATATGGAGAAATCTGAAATAAATTATTATTATTATCTCCTTTATTCATTTTATATACATACAAATTACATTTTTAAATATTAAAATACAATGATATAAAAATATTTAAAAATATAAAAAATAGTAGCCCACCGGTATCGGGAACAGGGTCCAAGCTACCGGTGGTCAGGGCCCCTGAGAGAGGAACCTCCTAACTATGCGCGCCGTGTCCAGGAGTACTGCTTTCTGGATCAAGCCCTTGATCCAGCTGCCCAACGAGAGCCTCTTTAGATGTTGGTCGAGGCTCTTGGCAATTATGCCATTGGCCGTCACGACTATCGGCACAATGACTGCTGTGTTCACATCCCACATGTCGACAACCTCGCGAGCCAAGTCAAGATACTTCGTTTGTTTATCTTTCTCAGTCTTCACGAGGTTCACGTCATGAGGGACTGCTATATCAACAATCATTGCGCGACGCTCTAGTCGATCTATCACCACTATGTCAGGCTTATTGGCAATAATAGTCCTGTCAGTGATGATAGACCGATCCCAATACAACGTGCAATTGCCATTTTCGAGAACTGGGTCGGGCACATACCTATAGTACGGTACCTCCGATTCCACAAGATTGTATTTAAGAGCAAGTTGCTAGTGTATAATCCTGGCTACAAGGTTGTGCCTGTGCAAATAGTCTCCGTTAGCCAGACTAGAACAACCGGAAATAATGTGGCGGATGGATTCCCCGGGCCGGTGACATGCCCGACATATGTCAACCGTACCGTCCTTCACAATGTATTTCCGGTAGTTGTTCGTCATCATAACTTCGTCCATAATCGCACAGACAAAACCTTCGGTTTCCCCGAAGAGGTCACCAAAACGCAGCCAGGCTACGGACGCTAGAAAGTCTACATCGGGCCCATGTAGGACCCGGTAAAAGCGTCCGTGAAGCTCCTTGCTCTTCCATACCTCCCTGCGGTCATTAGTATCTAATACCACAGGTTTGCGCCAGTTCTCGTTAGCCAAGGAGAGCGCAGTAAGGCCTTTGTCCACTGCTACCACATCCCGATGCATACCCACGTCGGCCTCTAGGAAGAACTCCCTAAGGCTGCATATCTCACGGTTGTGCAGGGTCTTAGCATTTAAAAAGCCACGACCCCCGCACTTCCGCGGGATATACAGCCTCATCACCGATGACCGTGGGTGATGCATCCGATTTGCGGTAAGCAGTGAGCGGACCCTCCTATCCAGGGCGTCAAGTTCCGTCTGAGTCCATTTGAGTATGCCGAAAGTGTACATCAATACCGGCATGACCCAACCGTTAAAGGCGCGCACCTTGTTTCCGCCTGATAAAAGACTATTTAGTACTTTGTTCAGGCGACCAAAGAAGCGCTCCTTCAACGATTGTTTCACGTCATTAGCATTGATGCCCAACGCTTCCGACATACCCAAATACTTGTAAGTTTCGGTTGAGCTGAGGGATCTAAGGTGTATGGAATCCGAGAGTTGGGTTCCCACGGATTCCATAATCTCCCCTCGCTTCACATGCATGACCGCACATTTGTCCACACCAAATTCCATACTGATGGCGCTACTGAAGGTTTCTGTTACCTTCAGTAGCTTCATCAGTTGCAAGTTGTTGGGGGCAAAGAGTTTCAGGTCATCCATGTAAAGGAGGTGAGATATGACCTGACCACCTCTTCTCAACCGATAGCCTTGGCCCGAACCTTCCAGCAGTGTACTGAGAGGGTTGAGGGCCAGACAAAACCACAGTGGACTCAGGCTGTCGCCCTGAAATATACCACGCTCGATCCTTATCGGGTCGCTGTTCGCCTGGATCTGTCGACATCCTGGATAGCGAAGGACCGTCCTCCACTGCCCCATACACGACATCAGGAAGGTGCGTAGAACTGCGTCAACTTTATACAGCTCCAGCACCCTCATGAGCCATGTATGTGGCACCGAGTCATAGGCCTTCTTGTAGTCTATCCAGCATGTCGACAGATCCCTTCGGGAACGACGAACCTGTTGACTAATGGCAACATCGATGAGGAGCAGCTCCTTAGTACCGCGGGACCGGTTCCTACATCCATTCTGAGAGGCAGACATTATCGAATTAGTTTCAATGTGTTGTTTAATCTTTGCTCTCAAAATGGATGTAAGAACTTTATAGACCGTCGGTAAACACGTGATCGGTCTATAATTTTTAGGCTCCGCGGTACTTCCTGATTTATGGAGCAGGTGGGTTATTCCTGTAGTTAGGAACTGGGGCAGCGACCCTGACTCTAAGTGTGACTGTCAGGCACCGACCAGATGTTGCGCCAGAATGAACACATGACGTCATCATCCGGTAGGCGCGTATCAGTCACACCTTGGTCCGGTCGCTCCCAAGCCCTATAAACCCACCTCTCATTGCTTTGGAATGTGCGATTCTGAGTGTATCGCTCCACTCGCCGCTTGTACCGACGTATACGGTTTGCCCATGCATAGATTTTCTGCTTCAGGAAGTCGATACGCTCTGTGACGCGGGTCAGATAATCCCGAGGACTAGTATCAGTCCCCGAGAATGCCCGCCTCACAAAGCGCATCACTCTACGGCGGGTGTTGCCCTCCCTGAAGCAGATAAGTTTGCCGATGAGTGCTCTAGCCTCACCGATACGACGCTCGATCCTGCACTGCCAAGCTGGTACAGCTGGTCGTGTAGCTCTATCACTGTTAGGAAATTTGACATGAGCTACACGACATGCCGCTGCAGCCGCACAGCATAAGATCGAGTGGGTATCGGCGAGGTCTTCGCTGCTATCAAAACAATTTGCTAGCTGCGAATCTAGAGCACACACCAGCGCCCTATTTTTGTTATGCATGGGCAAACGAGGTAGACGGGGCCTAAGCTCAGGCGGTGTGGAGCGATACTCTCGGAAAGCATCCTCCAAAGCGCTCCTCAATCGCTCATTGCATTGGGTACTCACGGATATAGCCCCATCATCATCATCTTCCCCGACGATGTTGGGTCGCGGTGAAACACTAAATTGTATTTGTACCGCGGCCGGTGGTGAAGCAGCTGAGACGCGGCCATTCCGTGATTCCAGACGCAGTCTATCAAGTACGGCGTCATCCAACATACGGTTACGCTGGATGACCCGCACCTGATCCGATAGTCGTTGGGCTGATACGTTGACAGCTGGCTCAAGCACCTGAAACAGAGAGAGCATCCGACCACGGTACGCAGTCAAGTTAGTTCCCCCCTCTGTAGCCCCATAGTATGAGCGCATGACGTTTTCATTAATGGTTTGCGTCCATCGCATGCGCTGCACACTTCCACCGGGAGCTGGGACCCTATCAGAGGCCGGTGGGCCTCGAGGTCCTAAGCCGTCCGGCGGCCGGCGTCCTCTTCGTCGACGTGCAGGTGGTGGCGACGTGGGCGGCGAGAAGTACTCATCACTTGAGCTCGACGCAACTGCTACGGCCGGTATCACAGCACTCACGGTGGGGCTGGGTTCCGGCGGCGGCGAGGCGGAGCTGAGCGATGAGGCCGGAGGTGGTAGGCGTGCTCGTTGAGCTGCGGCTCTTGTCAACATATTTTTTTCATATTAAATCAGTTTTCTTCATTTTATATCAGTTTTATTACACTATTGCAGTCTTATTGCTTTTTTTTCCATCTTATTGTCATTTTGTTATGATTTATTAACGGATTTATTGGTATTAAATTTATTAAAATTGGACGTGAAAATTAACATTTTGTGAAGCACAGTACTAGGCAAGCAGACTTATCAAGAGATACTTTTTGTCGCCCACACACCCGCAATAATTTTGACAATATTTTATGTATTGGCAATATAATTGCGAGTATAGTTGCAGCTTTAGTCAGACTGTTCGGCAATCGCTGCCCGCGTCGGAAATTTATACCATTAGTAACCATACTAATGGTATAAAAGCTTTCATTATAAGCGGGGTCAGGTATTAAATGCAAGAGACTTTATACTATTTTCAAACACTTGCTGCCCACAGCACCATATATCATCGATGCGCTAGGGACAGACGCGTGTTTTGCGCTACTTATTGATTCCCAGAAAAATGAAGAACAGTGTGCGCTGGCGCGTGTCAACAGAGAATGAAACAGGCAGCGTCCTGTTTCCACATTTTATTTCACTGCGGGCAGCGATTGGCTAACAGCCTGACTAAAGCCGCAACTATACTCGTAATAATATTGCATACAATATGACAACATTATTGCGTGTGTGTGGGCAACAAAAAGTATCTCCTGATAAGTCTCCTCGCCTATTACCATGCTTCAAAAATGTTAAATACTTAGCATTTTGAATGTACTGGACTAACGGACGTAGAGCGACTAATCGTAAAATATCAAGATCTTCCAAATACAATTGGGCCATTAACGGACGTTACGTATAGCGGCCGTAGTGCGACTCCGTCGTATATTCGATCTAATCCTTTAGCCACCTATTAAGGCTAACGACATCGGGGTCAAGAGAACGTGGGTGTTTGATTAATAGGCTCGGGATAACTTGTGCCCAATTATTCCGCTGGTTTGCCTACTAGTATATAAAACCTTTGAAACTCCTGTTACGATTTTAAGCGCCAGCTGTTCATGTTATCAGGAAAACATACATATATACATACGTTTATTTATGGAGTGCGACTTGTGCGGATCTGTAAAAGCCGGATAGGACCATTTCAAGTTTAAGCTGCGCTTGCCAAGGTCAGTCCGGACACGAACCACCCATTACTTAACGAGACTCTTTCGTGAAACACGTAGGTAAAGCTACGGTACTAACTCTTGGCTGCTACTTTTTTAAATCTTTGAAAGTTGTTACGTAAGTCAATATGCCGAAAGTGTGGCAAAAGGGGTATCGTGTTACCCACTAATTGGATTGTGAAGGTCAGAGAGATTGTCAATCCGTATAAATTCAGCTACATTTGGTTAAACTGGTAGCTGATCCTAATTCTGTTGGGAAAATACTAGGCAGATTCACAACTCCGATCACAGATATTTATAACCATGATCTGTCCACCGTATGGTATATCCCTTTCGGTGTAGGAACACTCAGCACAATTTTACTATTTCATTGTTATGTTTCATTATGTTTTTTTTACTATGTGTTTGTTGTGTCTGTGCCGAATAAATGTTTTATATTCTTGTATAATTAATTCAAAGCTATTCAGTGACTTTCGATGTTTAAGGTGTTGACGAATTTTGAAAATTTGTACTTGTTCACATACTGTAGATACTATAAAGAATTTTACGTCACTTAATTCATTGTTGTTCATGATATTTTTAATATCACAAAATAACACTCAAGTAGGTGACGCACTTATATTACCCGAAGGAACTTCCATGTAAATATAAGTGTGATACCTATATATATCACACTTAAGTGAGAGTAAACACATTTAAAGTTCTAATTTATTTTAAACTTCTTTAAATAATCAGATTCAAAAACCGCAAACAATCTGTTCATCTAAATTAAAAGAAACGCAGCCATATCGTGGAGTTTCTTTCATTTTATAAAACTTGGATTAGAGTTGAAAAGTTCGTTTTAAAATATTCGATTTAATTTATTCTTTCACTGACTTACCTATATTATTGAAAATACTATGAATCCATTCTTATGTAAAATATTGATGAAATGAGTTTTCAATCTTTTACAGAATACTTTAGTATAACCAACTTGTTCAAAGTTAATCTATTGTAGGCTGAAGATCGTCTAACGTTAAAAACAATTGCGAGTTTGATTCGCGTGCCAAGGGTTTCGTACAAACTCATATGTACATAGTTCATCCATTGACTGGCCTGTTGGTCGAGTGGTTAGTGACCTTGACTGCGTAACCGGAGGTCGTGGGTTCGATTCCCACCCAGGACAAATCTTTGTGTGATGAGCATGATCATTTGTTCTGTGTCTGGGTGTAATTTGTGTATAATATGTATGTATTTAGAAATATATAAGTATGTTTATCAGTTGTCTGGTTGCCATAGTACAGGCTCTGCCTAGTTTGGGATCGGATGACCATGTGTGAGTTGTCCCAGGATATATTATATTATATTATATATTGCAGGAATTGAGTCTCGATTTTTTCCGAGTAGGTATACATTACCTACTGAAGTTCATAAACTGTGAAAGAACCGAACATTACTCAGACGAAAAGATAAGTAGAATTTAAGGACTAACTTTATTGCTATTGTTTTTTTTTGTACTTGAAAAAAAAATTCCAATTTATGCGAGATATTTTGATACTCGCAAATAATCCCGTTAACTCAGAATCATGAAATTTCGGAAGAAATCGAACACATACGTACATAGTGACTGTATAATTTAACAGTATCAAATTCTGTGCGTTGTCGCACTTAGCAAGATTTTTATTTGCTACATGTTCTATGTAAATACTCTTTTGAATGCACGGACTAAGTGCGGAGTGTCGACCTTCACTTGTTTTTATTGTCGCAATCCACTAATTTTATTCGTTCCAAATTATGTTAATTTTATGTGCAGTACGTACTCGGATGAAAATTACAGAGTACGATATTTAATAGTAGGAATAAAAATATGAGTCGGCTCATGTATGCATTTATAATTTCTCGTGTTCGCAGACTAAATAAAATTGTACTACCAATATTTAAAACGGTTAGTCGTATATATGGTTAGAATAGATAGGCTCATTGGTCCCGACTTGCAAATTATAGGCCGTGGGATCGAACTCGGGCATGCACATTACTTTGTGTTATTTATTATACCCAAAACTTACTACTTGGGAGATATCATGACTGTTTTCGAAGGACTTGCAAACCACATTTGAAGTATTTACTGTCGTGGGAAACAAATTAATTAAAATGATTAGCTCATGATGAGCGACCCTATGTTTCAACCTTTTAACTTTAAAAAATGCCTTTTCCCGATTGTTTCCTTCAGTTGTAGTTTTGAACTTATATTTACACCATATTTGAAGTTTCTAGCATAACTGAAAAAGCCCCATAATTTTGTAAGTCAGTGAGTCAAGTAGGAAAATCTTCACTTTTTAGTCCCACGTATCTCCTCCACGGTTTAACTTTATGTTTTGAAGTAATCTTCAACTAGGTAAAAGTAATAAATGGTCAAGTTTCATCAAGTTGTGATTATTACAAGCAAAGTTATGAGGGAGGTTAGAGCAGCTCGAAATGTTTCGTGTAATATATACCTACACTACGTGCGTTAGGGCGAAACTTGGCCTGACGCACTATCATGCGCCTAGATCATCATCACTGCTCTACAAACAAAATGGTGAAGATTAATACATCGACACATTTCGAGCTGATGTTCTAGGACAAAAAAATCGAAGACATCCACCAACCGGAGGCTTGTGTCTCAGCACTTGGAATGTAATAGGCAAGTAATAAAGTCAAAGTCAAAAGTCATTTAATCGAATTAGGCTGAGTGCCAACACTTTTTGAACGTCAAAGTGCCACATAAAGACAACCCCCCAAAACTCTCGGCCGTCACCACTTCCCAGTGTTTTAGCTGGGAAGAAGAAGTGGCGCAACAAACTTCCCAGCAAACAAATCTGTATGTTGAGTGAGAAGAACTAGCATTTATACAAAGGTATGCAAAGTATTCCTACAAAGAAAACAATACAACAAAGGTAACACGTAAAACCTAAAACTAAATTATTCGCTACTTGTAAGCTAGCACACTCCATTATGCCATAATAAGACAAACTCAAGCATATTAAATCAAATTAAATAAGCTTCCAGACATAAAGGGCGTACCCGCTTACACTATAGTAGTAGAATAGTAGTTGTCTTTTTATTATTATTCTCTTTATTTATTGTAAATACATATAAATTACATGTTTAAATATTGAAATATAAAGATATAAAAATTATTATTATTTATTAAATTTTGTGTAAGATAAAACAATTTTTATTTAATGTAATTATTATCCAGTATCATAATACTAATCCTTTACCAATATTAGTTAGGTCCAAACTCTAGAAATTCCTTGGGATTTTCAGTACTATATTTTACTTTGTAATAAATCTGCGTTCTTTGTTTAGTTAACAAAGTAAATAACATTAATTTGAACACAAAATCGTTCGAGATGATTTATTGTGTCAATAATTAGTTATTAAATTTATATTCCTCAATTTCTATTTTCTGAGATTTAACCTTTAGTAAGGCGTTTCTAATGATGAAGAAACAATAACTTTATTAGAAAACCAATTTTATCATTATTCTGATTTTGTTCGTACTAGTATTTGCCCCTGTGACCTATCATATCCCAGGATGCGAGCATTTGAGTTTTAAAAGAAGCGAAAGGCACTTGATGGTTTAGCTCAGTACGTGTCCGTGGAGTTTCTTGCACGTTCTTCTCCATAGAGATCTACGCTTGCGAACGTGCAAATAGCTTCACGTTTTTGACGGACTGACTTTGACAATTCAAAAGTACCTGATAATGGTTTATTTGAAATAAATGCTTTGACTTTTGACTTTTTGACTTGGTTCAGGAATGGGTAGACATTTCAGTTGTTTAAATATATCAGAAACTGACAGCCTATTCAACTTAGGTCAGCAGGACAATTTATTATTGTAATAGACATCTTTCTACTGGCATCCATACAGCTTCTACTCTGTGAAACATTAAATAGCAAACTTACTTCATACTTTATGGTATCACCGTCCTGAGTTTCAGTAAAACAAACGAGAATGATTAATGGGGTGTCACTGCTTTAAATCTGCATATCATTTGAGTTAAACTACGCGAAAATTATACCTCGAATATTGTTCTTTCTATACTTTACCTATAAAAGATGTATACGGAACCCTTAAAAATATTTTCCGCTGAATTTCGCTGAAAAAAAAACCTTTCAATTCTGAATCCATACAAGTATGAGTGCAGGAAAGCACTTTGCATGAAAGGCTTTGCCTAACCTGTTCTTTATAGAGAGGTAGTAGTTCCACAGGTACACAGAAAATGCTTCCTGTGGGTCGATATGATATCATTTTACTAGGTTTGTTTAGTATTGGTATTGTCAGTTCGAAAAGATGACGTTTAATTTTTGCGTCGTGCAATTTAAAAAGTCTAGAGGGAAATGAAATGTAAAAAATAATTATTAATATTATATTTCCTTGATTTGATTTCGTCAAATTTTAATTTTTTGATGAAAATCTAAATTTGACTAACCTAGATTTAAAGTGGAAACGCCAAGTGATGGACAACAATGCTCGTTAGAATATAGTACCCCGACACTTAATTAAAAAGGGATTTCTGAATATTTTTCCACATTAGAATAGTTTATTAAAACAAAAAACTGAATTTATGACTAAGTTACTAAAAAAATCCATTTATTACAAGCTTTTTTATCATTGAACTTAATCATCGGCGCCTGTGTTTCCTGATAGCTACAACCTGGGGGTATTTATTTAAGACAAGAGTGAATGATTAACTTCTAATCGTGCTCCATTGTCGACCATTTGATTGAGGTAAAGCCGCGGCATATTTTTGGCTTTAAAAGAAAAAATAATCATGGTTGGTAAGTATGCATTTATGTACTATAACAATAAATAACTCTTTAGTAGTACCGTGAAATAATTACTCAACCTCCTACGATTGTTCAACAGTGTCACGCGATGTGTATATCAAAGACCATTTTACTTGAATTAGAAATTAAATATTATCGATGGCGTTATTGTCATAAATTGTGTCGTTTTTTGCTGTATTTGTCTAGACTCAGTGTGGTGTAGGTATATAATAATAAAGCCGTCAATTTATTTATTTATATATGTACACACAAAATTGTATGCAAAAAAAGAGCACAAAGCTTATTTCAGTAGAAAATTCTTCTAGCGAACTGCGACAGAAGAGGATAAAAAACGTAGACACAGTGTGTAAAGAGATACAGAAGGAAACTTAAAATATTAAAATACTATACTAACTTAACTAAAACATATTATTATCTATTAATAAATATAAATCAAACTACAATAAACAAACAAACAAATATACACAAATAGATTTACCTAAATACATAATAATAATAAAATAATAAATATATCTGTCACCGGAAAATTGCAAACGCCATAAGATTGTAAAATATCGCGTGAAATTGTAGACAATTTTTTCTTAATATGACTCGGATATATTGGAAACTATTGAATTTGAATGGGATTTATTGTGTACAAAATGATTTTTTTCATAATAAATCGACAAATTATAATCTTATAAAGATTTATTATTACAATCTTACGAAGTTTGCAATTTTCCGGTGACATATCTATAATATACAGAGGATTACAGTATAGTAGAGAGAAAATGCTATTTGGCAAACTTTTTTATGAGAGAAATATTATCTATAACAGTGTTCTTGTGAATATTGCAAGTAATTGAATAGCTACCATACCAAATAACAATGTCTGCCAGGGTTGCGGAATTTGTACTACCAGGGTTGCGGAATTTGTCCGAAAGAGTCACCGCGACCCTGGAACGCAAAGGCTTTATAAGGAACACGGATGGGTTTTAGTCAGTAAGAGTCTGACACGCCCTTCCGCTCCACCCAGAGCGGAAGAAGTCATTTGATGATTTCCCAGTTTTAAAAAAGAAAAAAAACCAAATAACAAATCAATATCCTGCTAAACCATGACAAAATACCTACACTAGATTTCACAGTGGCGACTACTTTCATGTGACTAGGTAACACAGTATTCTCTCATAAATTAACTTTTAGCAAAAAGTCTCTAATTCCCTTAGCGATAAATGTCTCATTTCATGACATAACTCAGAACATTGCTGGAGACAAACAGAAATCACTTGTCTTAGGATTTCAGGAATTACTTAAGAGTGTTGTCTCCTCGAGATATTTATTGCATGCTCACAATTTCTATTCTTGTGAATGACTGAATTTCTTTTTTTAAACTTTAATCGTACGCAAGATACCAACGACTAAAAAGTTAATTAAAAACTTTGTCTAGAAAAAGGTTACAGAAATTCGTTAGAATTATCGCTATCTTTTATACTGATCTTATTTATCATATCTAGCGTATTCGTATCAAGTTTAATTTAAATCGGCTTATTCAATTTCATGAATAAAGACTTGCAAGTTTATATGAAATTCCGTGAGGAGTTCATAAGAAAACACGTGTCGTATCGTAGTAAATCGCGGACGACGCTATACGAGTCGGCAGAGTCCATTGGCTGCCAAGTGAGCCTTTACGCCCCCAACGTCAACTAGACGAGTCATTACTACTAAGTGCTCGTGCAATATGCACTGAGCACAAGTTTCGGATGTCGTAGTATAAGTGATCGGGGGCACTCATTGATGCTCTCGGTTTAATATGGACATAAATGGACATGGACATGGTCTGCCCGTGTGCCAAGTTTCAAACAAAACCTTTCTGCCGTAAAGACGTGAAAAGGTATCAAACACATAGGCAGACCAAGTTAGTTTCGCATTTATAATATTAGGAGCACTATGAATACGGATAGTACAGAACTATAGATTTTTTTAGTAGCCGCAGGGGCGTATCTGTCCATCACTGTTCTGCGGAGGCCGCAGAGGGTGATGGCCGTCAGAGTCATCAGGGGATATCGCACGATCTCCTACGAGGCGGCTTGCGCACTGGCCGGATCTCCGCCGTGGGACCTGGAGGCGAAAGTGCTCGCGTCACTGCATAGGTGGCGCGAGGGCGCGCGGGCGCGCGGCGAAAGACTGACGCAGCAACACTTGGAGCTGCGTCGGTCGCAGCTGCGCGAGGTCCTGGTGGCGGAATGGCGGGACAGGCTTTCGAGCCCTTCCGCCGGCCTCATCACCATCGAGGCCATCCGGCCAGGTCTCGACCTCTGGCTCGGGAGAAGGCACGGCTCTCTGACGTTTCGTGCGACGCAGGTCCTCTCGGGGCATGGCTGCTTCGGGAGGTTCTTGTGTCGCATAGGCAGGGAGCCGGACGCTCGATGCCACCACTGCGTCGACTGTCGGGAGGACACGGCACGGCATACGCTTGCAGAGTGTGCAGCTTGGGAGGAGCCGCGCCGTGCCCTCATCTCTGTTGTAGGCGGTGACCTCTCGCTGCCGGCCGTAGTCCATGCTATGGTCGGCGGTGAGGAGTCCTGGGACGCGGTGGTCTCCTTCTGCGAGACAGTTATCGCGCAGAAGGAGGCTGCGGAAAGGGAGAGGGAGATCACAACCGCTCTCCCTGCCCGCAGCAGGCGCATCGGGCGTCGGAGGAGGGCTTACGCTGCCCTCTTCCGGCCCCCCTAACTGGGTCCAGGGGCGGCGGACTTGGGGATGTCCGTCGCCCCCCACTCATCCGGACCCGAGGTGGCGGCGCGTGGTGTTCCCGTGCGCCCCTCTTTGACGTAGCGAGGGGAGTCAAACACCTCACTCCCCTCGCCGACGCGAGGTGGCCCGCAGTGGCGGGCCGGCACTAGCCGGGGATTGCGGATGTCGCATACGTTCCCGCGATCCCCGGCGTAGGTGGAAGATGGAACACCGGGGTGGTTTTAGTCAGTAAGAGTCTGACAGACCCCTCCACCCGCCCCAGGGTGGAGGATTTCCATGAGGATTTCCCCCCGAGATCAAAAAAAAAAAAAAAAAGGGGCGTATCTGTACTCTGTGATATCCAAAAAATCAATTAAAAATAAAAGTCAAAGCATTTATTTCAAGTAACCTATTTAAAAGCTCTTTTGAATTGTCGAGGTCGGTCAGTCAAAAACATAAAGCTAATTGCACGTTCCAATGCGTAGATCTCTATCTTCGTTCTTCTCTAAGAACGTGTAAGAAACTCCATGGACACTCTTATTATTAAAAAACAAATACTGAACCGAAGATAATTAATGTCGTGTAAAGAGGCACCTGTAAGATAATGTGTCGCTGTTATATATTTTGAACGGCCTACCTTTTAATTACTTTCCTTTTAACTTGTTTCCATATGCCATTACTAATGACCCCTAATTACGTCATTAAACACGTGTGGGCATACAACTGTCTCTTTTATTACCCCAATTAAGTACTTAATTTAAAACAAAAGCTGAGATGGATGTAAAAGAAACGTGCCAAAGTAACCCTAGAGGGTAATTTAATTAATGTAATGCCTATTAACGTGACGTATTCCTCCGTTAAAACACAATAATTAAAAAAAACGTATAGGAGGTATGTCAGAGTAAGCTCTCACAATTTAACACTTTAAAGTTCAAGTTTAATGAACAGCGACCCAGGTCTATGACCTCGCCTAATCGAATTCAATGTCCACCCTAATAATAAATTACACTTTGCTGATATTGATATTATTTAATCATATATATGGAAGGGTATAAATCAGTATGTTGATGGTATAAAATGTAGTTTACTCTTGCTCAAGCAAATTCTAACCACATAGGCATCATCATCATCATATCAGCCGAAAGACGTCCACTGCTAGAAATAGGCCTCCCCAAGTGTCGTCACAACAACCGGTTCTGTGCGTGTCGCATCCATCGGCTACCCGTAACCCTCACCAGGTCATCGGTCCACCTTTTGGGAGGCCTTCCGACGCTGTGTCTTCCGGTACGCGGTCGCCACTCCAGAACTTTTCGGCCCCATCGAACATCTGTTCAGCGAGACCCTACCCACTGCACCACACAGACAGCCGTGATATCATTAGGCTCAATTTGGTCTTGGACGAGTCACGTCGACCGCATGCACTGTGACCGTTGGGCAAAAGTATCCACACGATGGGTATCTGAAGACGGGCGGCGCCGCTGAAACGGGCTCAGAAACGTGTACAGAGAGGGCTGGTAAGAGGCGGCTTGGCGCTGGCAATTATTCCTGAAAGGACTAGGGGAGGGCCGTAAGTTGTCCAACAGACAGAGTGGGCGCATTGAAAAAAAAAATGTCATGATTCGCTCTATTTGCATAGAATATTGATAACCCTGACGATAAAGGTTTTTACCTGACGCCATTTGCACAGATAATATCCAAACCAAGGGCGTTTCAATTAAGATACGGCTGTCAAGTTCATTTAATCCATTCAGTTTCAGACTAGATTCAAACACAGATATACATACGTTAATTAGAGGAGGAAGGCAACATCAGTTCAGTTTCTAGGTCACCCGCATTATGTGTTATACAGCTATAGATAAGACGCAGTCTGCCTGTCGATGCGTTAATACCTATGTTCCGAGAGATGGTTCCACAAATTCCAGTGGATTCAGACTTGGTTTACAGTATCCCCAAAAGTAGCATGTGTCAGAAAACAAATCTTTTAATCAATTAACTGATTGTTTAAGCGGGCTTTTTGAAATGTGTTCGTAACGCGCTAAGTATACATTATGTGTAAATAATGAAAATCATTCTATAATAATTATGTTGGAAACCCTTTTCACAAATTAACATCACACCACATTTTCAAGTGTAATTGAAACCAATTTACTTGAGAGAAAACTACAGTTTCTTTGAATGAGATTCACTCAAAAGGTAGTTCTCATTAACTCATTGTCAGTAAAGCAGCTGAGGCACAAGTTCCGAACAGTGAGATAAAGTTTCCACAAATTGGGAACTCTGTTATAGATACCTCTATACGAAAAGGTAATATTATACTGAAAACGGTATCATATCACTTTTCCGAAGTTATTTGAAAAGATACTTGGCTGTGTAGAGAAAATAAAAAAAGGTCTTTTGAAAATTTGCGATAAGAAGCTCAACACACGGAGCGATCGCTTTTCTTTTGTTTGCTATTGCTCGACTTTTCGCACCGCATTGCAACCGGTGTGTGAGTGTCTAGTACGACTGGGCCACTATGTAGTAGTATTAATATGTAATAAATCCGATTTAACAAGCCTGCTGTGCCACTCCAACTGACGAATAAACACGTATCACGAACTAAAAGCATAGCAGTTTCGATTGAAAACACTTTTGTTGAATGTTTTAACAGCATTAAGAGTGATAATAAACGATTCCAGTTATAGTAACTATCATCAGTTATTTTGTAAATCATGATAAGCGTGTTTAAGGAAAATACTGTGACTTGTAATCGTTTCAACAAATAAAAGTACGTTCGTAAAAAACGTTTTAAAAATAGCTTTTTCACGCGACTTCGTTTAACCGGTCTACGAGAGAGATTTTAACCTTGATAATAGAGCTTTACATCAATTAAAGAATTTTAGAAATCGTATTAATGATATTAAAATCTGAAAGTCATCTCATGGAAATTTGAATTAAAATGCATTGGAAAAGCTTACCAATAACATTTATTTTAAAGTTTTCTGACTGTAAAAAGTAACCTGTCTTATATTATAAGATTTAAATTAAATGAATATGTACCAAATGTTGTAAAAATTGAAAATTACTTTTCGATTTGAAAATACATTAACTCTAGTCTGTGAAATAGACTATAAATTGCTGAAAGCTATTCTTTGTGTCACATCGTAATCCATAGGTTTTATTATGGCATAGTACAATTTTATACAAGCTGAAAAGAAATTTATTTCTTTTCTATCACAAGATGCTTTTATTTCGTTACTTGTAGCTAAATGATCTTTTATCTCATATAGTTTTTGGTTTGAAAAGCCCAGCTTTTGTCTAATTAATACCTTCAGATATTGTCTGCTGACAATTAGACTACACGTGTTCATAGCGGGCTACACATTTGACAAACTCTTAAAGAATTGAATTAGCTACCTTAAGTTCAATCCCAACTCGAATTCGTGCCTTTTTATTTTTCATGACCCGTCCTGTAATGGCCAGTATTTTGGCCATAGACTCACTCAAACGGGTCACAGTAGTCTTTCAAAGTGCCAAAGCAAGTATCAATCAAGACCTGTCAATTCATCACCTGGTAAAAGGCCTTGGCGAATGTCCTTAGGTTTCAGATTTGCAATTTGTCTCTGTCGTTCCACACAAAGACTATATATACTGTATATCCTTTAAGATTTAGTGATTTGTGTTCCACATAATCCCGGATCCTAAATTTTAAAAGCGGATCGTTTTCCTTACCTTCGGCAATATTTGGTTTACTGGTCCTTTGTTAACAATCGGACGGAGATTTTATCTGTAAACAAAGACACACGAATTAGCTTTAGCCAACAACGACGGGTAGGTAAGACATCAGTTTATCATGGTAGAGGGATTATTTTAAGAGGGTAGGAGTAAGGCTGCGATTATAAACCTATTTGCGTAGTACGGAGATTACAGATTTAAGCCTTTGTGACTCGTTCGTTGACGCTGTGTGTTGGGAAGCTCGGTTTGAGGAGGGGAAATGAATAGCGGCTAAAACCTTTGTGTAACATCTGCAAATTCCTTTGTAACTAAATTATGGGCAATTCAAAATATAATAATACTGTAATTTTAGGATTAAAAAAAAACGTTTTAACTGGTGTGGGTGTGATCAGATCACAGTTTCCAGTGTACTTTTTTATACATATTGTTAATTCGTATCTCAATTAATCTCTCACACACAAACAAAGTTTTTAATGGTAATGTTGTGGTTGTCTGTAAGTGTTGCAGCACTAAAATAATTTATTAATAATGCTAAGTTAATTTTACAGTTTATGCAATGTTTACGATCCTAAAAAATACATCACTTACTGGTGTATTAAGCGATGGCTAAACATATATCGAATCTTTATATTTTGTACTGTCTCTTGCCTTAAAGGAATTATAATGCTAAAATAAATTGAATTTGTATTGTTTAAGTTTTCTTTGTTGTTCTAGTACTCTCTACATAGTTGCTAACAAAGAGATCTCCCAAAGCGAGGGCTCTATTAGAAATGCAATTTCGCGATTTTTCATTTGTATTGATTGTTAAGATAGTTATGGAGATATTTGGTTTGTATGAATATTGAATAATGTTTTAAGTGCTCTTTTCGACGTAATTTTGTTTTTAGTTTTGACATTATACATATATTATGTATGTGATGACAATATAGGCACTTATCTAACATAAATTATTTTGAGTTTTTTGATAATATATGTATGTGTGTGTGTGTGTGTACGAGCTACGATGGGACTGACGTGGTTACTGTAATAACCACAAGCTGCTTAGTAAATAAAGGTTATATATAGATATATATTTATATTGACTGAAAATCTTTTTCTATAACTTGCGAAACTGTCGTGAGAGGCTATAAGATCACAGTAGTAAATGTATTCAGTATTAAAGATTTTAGTATTTATTAACATTAGACAGATTTTGGATCAATTTCACCCTCAATGGTGAAATACCAAAATTTAGTTTGTGCGTCTGTTTCTGAAATACACAGGCAAGTCGCTGTAATATTATTTTGTTTGTACTTACAGGAAACAAAATCATCCTTAGGGCTCATTTCTGAATAGTTCGATCATTTTTAACTGAAGAATATATACCTGTTTGACGAACTTTCTATAGAAAAGCTGACAAACCGCCATTTTTATTCCTCAGATTAAACCTCTCTGAACAACTATTGAACAATTATTGTTGCTTATATTTGTAAAGTTTGCAACAGTAGTAGACCGTACCTAAATATAAGTTTTTAACAGCTAACTCTTTCTCTGAAAAACAACGTCAAAAGAAAGGGAAAGTTTTAATAAAACACTGAAGCGAATCTTATTGTTTATGGCCTCTCCTCCATTTTTCATGCAGTAGTTTAAACCGTAGTACAGCCTCGGAAACATTTACCCAGGATACTTTTTTTAACTTTTACCTCGTACATTTTATCTGTGTCTGGATGATTCTAACTGAGCCTACGTGAGAATTTTCCAAAGCTTGCATTACATTGGCGTCCTTAAAAGGTCAATGACTTTAGATAGTTACTTGGTTATGATAAATGCGGGTAGAAGGATTGGCCTTTATCTGGAGTATTTGTTTGTAGATACAGTTAATGTGCAGCACATTTATACAAAATAACAATTAATAAGTGTGTGTGTCTTTTAATTTATTGTCTGTTTCAATAAATGGGAGTAAAACTATAAAGTTTCGATAAATTAGCAAACCCTTTTATTTAAATTGCGATAGGATGAGTCTAAATAATAAGAATTTATACGACCTTGTTCCCACTTTAGTGATTAATATATAACCGAAGTCAATGGCCTCAGATGGTTCGTAAAATTGCTGCATATCATATATAAATCTCGAACTTCGAACTTTTAAAAACTATTTTAAGTTTTTCTACTATAATCATGATTTATCAGCTCTGATGCATCTAATGTTTCTATTGTCTGCAACATTTGGCTAGTCATGTAAATAACCGACTTAATCTTATTTAGAAGCGCTTTATGGAGATGAAAAACAGTTTTTAAATATAGTTTCCACTTTTAAATGTTTTGCTTTTGTTTTTCTGCTCAACAGAAAAAAAAAAAAAATTCTCATTGATAACATAAAAGCAAAGTGAAAATGGTAGAGTTTATTTTCAGAAAGACGTACCTATTCGTATCTACCGGGTTACGGTGAGCGTTTTGGAGGACTGTCTTTTTGTAAAAGTTGTCATTCAAAAGGTGCTCGCACTCAGCCCAATTTTAAATGATTTGATTGTAAAGAATATTTTTTACTTTAACTACTTATCGGGCCCATTCAATAGGGAACAAGTCATAATGTATTTCTTGTCATAATGTATTTAAAAATCTAAATCCAAAACTCCACATTTAGAGTAAAATAAACGCTGAAAAAGATGCTACAAATATTTGCAACAAAACGAATCCAGAAATCATAGATGAAGATGATAAAAATTGATTTCAAATTCCAATTCAATAAACGAAAAAAATAGGGTAGATGGTGAAACTATTTGTTGATATTTTACGTTTATATGCTTTTAAAAACATGGATCTACTACAATCACGCATTGACTGTTAATTTGTGCCACATGTCCATAAATACGAAAAAACATGTTTTTTTTTTCAACATATACAAATAAATAAACTAAACTAAACTTACAACAAACTAAAAACTTACAGCATTAATTCTCAACGCTGTCAGCTGGTAATGTGCCCAAGAGACTGGTTACAAATAGGAATAGTATAAAACGGAATAGTCATAATCCATTTTATCAATCCATACTAATATTATAAATACGAAAGTGTGTCTCGCTGTCCGTCTGCTACCTCTTCACGATTAAACCGCTTAATCGATTTTGGTGAAATTTTGTACGGAGATAGATTAGACCTTGAAGAAGGACATAGGCTTGTCTTGAGAAAAGGGCTTGACTGGGTTGAAAAAGGGCATGAAAGTTTGTATGGGAGTCCGGCATTATTGAAGATAAAACCATGATCTTTGAGATATAGACATTTGATAAAAAATAAATAAACATATTATGATTAGGCGTTTTTGGAAAATTTATAGCATAAATTTAAATGGCTGTCCAAATAAACTACTCGACGTGGACGAAGGCGCGGACAGAAGCTATTTATGACACTATTCAGCGATGATTGCAACTCATAGCTCGAAGGTCATATAGCTTCAAAGTTATCTAGTATTTTATTGATGTTAAACTATTATCGATAAAACATCAGACTTCAACCGGCTATATTGTTACTTTATTAAGGACCTCCCGTTGTTATTGTATTCAGACTATTTCGTAGCAGTAATTGGTGGTTTTCGTATTTCAATTATAGTGGCGATGATGGGCAGTTGACCATTTAATATTACAATGGGTTGTCACCATGATACTAGAGTCAAATATTGGAATATACAGGATGGCAAAATTGGACGTATACAACTTAATTTTGTCATTATGGTACCTGGTGGTCTGTAATATAGGCATTTTATGTCTAACTCAGACACCAGCGCCTCACATTGATAATATAATTAGACAATAAATAATAGGTATGTAAAATCTAGAATAAGCTTGTCATTGTAAGAGGAAATAAAGGATTTATTATTATCATTATTTTGACTTAAGGCTCAATTTTGTAAGTTTTTGGTACGATTTTTGTTTTGTATAGTTTTAAGGCTGTAATCATTTTAAAAAATTAAGTTCGTAAGTGGATTGAAGTAGACTAACGAAAATATAAAGGCACTACTCTAAAACCAGAATATTTGTTACTTTGTTGATAAATACGTAAAAATATGTGAAAAAAGCACGATTAAATACCATTGCATTTTTAAGCAGCAGAAAGAAAAAAACTTGGCAATGTCTACACATAATGGTAAAACCTTGAAATATGATCACTGAAAAATATGTAGTTATTTTGGTTTAATAAAAAAACGTCGGATTTGGCCATCCTGTCTAACAATTGATACAGCGCTTGCCATTATCGTAGAACCTAATGCGATGGACGACGACACCATAATAAAAGCATTTATGACTTTCAGACGCATTATGACATTTCACTTAATCATCGTCGTCATAGTCTGTGACCAGCCGATCGATTCTATAAACCTCTCACCGTAAAATCTCAGGTGGAGTGAGCGCGAAATAACCATCATCACCAGCTGTCAATCCATATAATCAAGATGGAATGACACCATCTTGATTATATGGATTGACAGCTCACTTCATGATCACTTCAACCAACCCTTCACTACGACATGTTTACAGAATCGCACTGCTGATTATTTAGTCGTTTCTATGCATTGCTATGCATGGAACCGCTAGCACGCAGTTAGTATAACTAAGATCAGATAACAAAATTGTGTGGGATAGAGTAGTGTTAGTAAGTACTATTCACATACGCATATTTGCTAGCCATTCACAAGGAAAAAATTATTGATTTGCTTTAAAAACACTCATCCAATGAAGGCTTTCTGGGAAGTAGTTGGCGCCAGTTTGTCAAAAGGGCCACTTGGAAAATGTAGCCTTTTTTTTTTTGAAGGATGGGGAATCATCAAATGACTTCTTCCGCTCTGGGTGGAGCGGAAGGGTGTGTCAGAGTCTTACTGACTAAAACCCATCCGTGTTTCTTCAAAAGCCCTTTGCGTGCCAGGGCCGCGGTGACTCTTTCGAACAAATTCCGCAACCCTGGCAGGCTCTGGCCCTAGCGGGCCCCGTCTTCTATGCTGACATCTCTTTGAAAATGTAGCCTATGATATCAATATGACGCTGACGGACGTCAATTTAAGCTCTATCGGAAACATTATAAGCGCTTTGGAAGGTGCCTTGTCATGACGCTTTAGCGCTACCATTTTAGAAAACCCTCATTGGACCTTTATAATGTAAACTCGTTTTCGTACGGGGTTCTTAGTCAAATGGCATTTGCAAGGCATGATAGGTAACGATGATTATGACTAAGCAATAATGAACAAGGCGTGTTCTTTTCCCAAAACGATTTATTTTAAAGTTACTAATAAATATTGCCAGTTATAATCTCTCGACCATGTGTTCTGGGAACTAACGAGTAAATAATTGTGAAAATAGTGTAATTTAGAAAGTTTGTTACAGATTTGGGTACGAATATATTCTGATATAAAATTATTACAAAGTTTATGTTGAAAGGGTAAGAGGGTCTAGCAAAATAATTACACTATTGTTTTATTTAGAGATGTTTTTTTCTGGTTCAGAATTCGTTTCAGATGAAATTGTAACATGGCGAAAGTTTTTGACGTGACAACATCTAATAATTCGATGAAGGCCGGCTGCACGAACAAAAACGGATGACTCATTGTAACGTTATCCTCATTGTAACGTTACAATCTTTTTATCAATGTTTTGTTAAAACGTTGTCACGTTAAACTATAGTCCGTAAACCGACTTCACAGACAACCAATTTTTTTTGACGGGACAACGTGTAATAAATCGATGAACGCCAGCTGCACGCACAAAAAAGGATGACTCATTGTAACGTGACGCTCATTGTAACGTTACGATCATTTCATCAATGTTTTGTTATGACGTTGTCACGTTAAACTATCGTCCGTAAACCGACTTTACAGACAATCAATTTTTTGTAAGTCTTTGTCCCACTGCTGGGCAAACTACTTATGAAAAAATAGAATATCTCTAAAATGATTGAAACATCGTTTTTATATCGTGTGCAGATATTATCGCAACATCTTACACAGACTCTTCTAAAAGTAAATTATGAAAGAATAAAAGCACTTTTATGGCTGCAAAAAATTCTAGCTGAGGGAGTAGAATGTATATCGCCTCATGTTGAGAAACCGATACCGCGCTTATAAAAGGCAGTATTTTCTAGTCGTTGCCCCTTATTTACTTCTTTACTTTGCTCGTCATCCCGCTGCACTATGCTAATGCTTCCACCTGTCCCTTTCATTGTTGGTCGTAAAGGGTATTATGAGAATACCGTGTTTTACTGATAGGAACCAATGGGTTTGTTATCTCTGGATGAAAGGTTTTTTCTCTGGTACGTGGGACCTATGCAAATTTTCAGAACGTGTAAGCACTGCCTTATCAAAATTTAATTTGATATTGGGTTAGCTATAATTTGATCATTTTCAATCGTTGAGAAAATGTTTTTTTTTTTTTTGGAGGCTACAGCTGCTTAACCCACCCACCGCACCGCAGCTGACGTTTACAGAGCTTCATGATACAACTATCTGAAACATTTTACAAGTTCGCCCGAGAGAAAATTACTGTCAAATTTTGTAGCCTAGCTTATGGTCCTATTCAATAATTTTTTAATACTGGAAAATAATTAGCAACTAATAATTTTAAAAAAGAAAATCGTGAAGTGAGACGTGACAATTTTTACGTTTTGACTTTTAGATTAAAAAGTGTTTTAACCAAATGAAGACAAAATAATAGGTCCAGAAATGTTAAATGAATTGCAATTACTTCAGCAGATCATCAAGATGTTTCTATGAAATTGTTACCAACTTACGAAAGCAGTTAATAGACAGATTTATTGATACTTCATAATTTTCAATTAAGTTTGCCCAAAATTTGGTTATTGACTTTCATTAACTGACGTTGTTCAGAAACAAACGAAGATAGATCCTTCAGGAAAAGTTTCAGAAAGGTCATTAGAAGTTTACAAATAGCAACCAGCATTCCAGTTGGGAACCTTTCAATAAATACCTACCTATACCCGAATAGTTTATAAACTACTTTATCGAAAATTCTCAGAAAACCACGCCAATTCTCGTTGTTTAAAAAAATAATAATTAATAATCATATCTCAGAGAATATCAATGTCAAACTCTCGTCAACATCTAGAGCCCTAGGGCCAAATCTCGCTGTAAGGATTGCCCGGAAGACACGGTGGAGCATACGGTGGAGGTCTGCCCTGCTTGGGATGAGCACCGCCGTGTCCTCGTCGAAGCACTCGGCGGCGGCGATCTCTCGCGTCCGGCCCTGGTTAAATCCGTGGTCCGGAGCGAGGAGGCTTAGGATGCGGTCACCTTCTTTGTGAACTAGTAATGCTATCGAAGGAGGAGGCAGATCACGCGAGGGAAAGACAAGGATTTCGCCCCAACCACCGCTACAGGAGAAGACGCCCCAGGCGTCGGGAGTCGCAGGGCGATCCCTGGCCACCGTAGGCGCGGGCCTGTGGACGTCGAGCGTTTGGTGGCTCGCTGTCCGATCACAACCAGGCCTGGGTCAATGGTGCTTTGTGTTCCACGCGCGCCTCATAGAGATGTCAGCATATAAGACGGGGCCCGCTAGGGCCAGAGCCTGCCAGGGTTGCGGAATTTGTTTGAAAGAGTCACCGCGACCCTGGAACACAAAGGGTTTTAGAAAGAACACGGATGGGTTTTAGTCAGTAAGAGTCTGATACACCCTTCCGCTCCACCCAGAGCGGAAGAAGCCATTTGATGATTTCCAATCCTTAAAAAAAGGGCCAAACCTTAAACATAAATCATTGTGAAAAGTTGTGAAATGCGCGTTATCTACGAGTTGTTATACATATGAGTTTCCAACAGACAATCGCATTACTAGATTCACGTTCGATTTGTACCGGTGCTTCTTTTATTGACAGAAACCGAGGGTGAGACAGCAGACGCAGCAGACGGCAGCAGAAAGAAAAAATCTACTACACATTATCCTCCCAAAATTTAAAGGTGGACCGATGACCTAGTGAAGGCCGTGGGATCCTCTGGAAGCGAGACGCACACGACCAGTCGATCTGGCGACACTTGGATATAACATACACTGCTTGATATAGATAACATTCAGCAGTGGACATCTTTCGGCTGATAAGATAAAAAATAACACAGAACTCAAAGTATTTAGTTTTTGAGTTTCTCTTTTTTGATTTGATGAAAATCTAAATCGATTTAATATAAAATCGAAAAGAAGATCCTACTTAAAATCAGAGGGATTTTAAGTAGGATCTTCTTTTAAAGCGTTTGGGAGTCGTATAAGTTCGTTTATTTTCTGAAACAATAAAATGTGCAACCCGACAAATATAAACAAAACAATACACATCAAAGCAATGCTCTGCAAAACTTCAATTTTGCAGAGCATTTCTTTGATTATGATTATAAATTATTATTTCACCACGAATATATTGCATTAACTGTAACGGTATAAAATACGTATCACAACAAAAGTTGTTTTGATGTTGTTAGTGCACCAGACAATGACCTTGATTTTAACTACACACTGCATAATAAAAAGAACTATAAACAAACTGTCTGGTGATGAGATAATAAAAATGATGAGATAGTAGAAATTAACACACATTAATATTGAAAACTAGCTTTTGCCCTCAGCTCCACTCGCGTTACTACGTAACGTTAACGTCGCGTCAACACGACGTTAACGTTTTGACGTGACAACGTTTAATAAATCGATGAACGCCGGCTGCACGCACGAAAAAGGATGACTCATTGTAACGTTACGCTCATTGTAATGTTACGATCATTTTATCAATGTGTTGTTATGACGTGACAACGTACAGTAACGTGTCCGTAAACTAACTTTACAGAAAACCAATTTTTTTTTGACACCAGTTTGAGAAACGCCAACGCTCGTAAAACGCTAGTGGGATAGCGGCCTGAGCGTGGAAGGGTTGCAAACAAACATTCTTTCGCATTTATAATAGTATTAAGAAAAGGAGAGGATATGTATCTATAAGTTAGCATAAAATGAGAAAACTCTCAAGCAAAAGTCAGGGTCTGGTTTATTTTATACATAACTTTAAAGTACATATCTACCTACATACATACATTGAAACATTAAACATACTTCTGTCCGGAATACCTGCATAATTACCTGTGGCATATTTTTAATCATAACTCCCTCATTATCATTACAAAGCCATTTTTTACTTATTCCACTTAATAAAAACTAGTTTAAGTACTACACTGAACGGCAACGCACTTAGCAGAGCGGGTTAATGACTCTTTTGCGAGCTGTACCAACATAACCTCGCTATTTTGAAACTGCAAAACATTGAAACTGTTCAATAAGTTTTATGACGACGTTTTTGGAACGCATTAATTGTGCGTACAGCTATGGAGTGGAATTACCTGCCAAAGTCTGTGTTTCCTGATAGCTACAACCTGGGAGTCTTTAAGTCAAGAATGAATAGGTTACTTCTAAGTAAGCGTGCTCTATCTTCGACCACATCATCGCTTACACATCAGGTGAGATAGTGAAAAACGCGTGCCTATCAATAGTAAAACAAAAGAAAGTGTTATGGGAAACTGCTCAATAAAAACTAACACAAAGCTACAGAATCTTTTTCATGCAATAGGTAACCTAGGTAACCATCTTAGTCTCGATTTGTTTTTAAAGACAATCATCATCTTTCATCTGTTATTTTATATCAGTTCCCGTTGCTCGGAGTCCATAGACATTGAATAACATATTTCTTAAGTAAGAATACTACATAAATAGCTAAAATTCACTTGAACGCACTTTATGCAGCTATAATTAAATAAAAATTGTTTGGTCAATTCTGGTAGCCAGAACATGTATTACAAATTAAAAAAATGACATTTAAAAAAATCTGAGCAAAGTTCTCACAAATCTGGAAATATTATTACATACTAGCTGTCGCCCGCGGCTTTACCCGAGTGAATGTCGAAAATGATCCCAAGGGAACATACTCTCGAGATTAAAAACAGGGACTCAAACAATCTCTGTACCAAATTTCATCTAAATCGGTCCAGCCGTTTGTGCGTGAAGAAGTAACAAACATACACACACACTCACAAACTTTCGCCTTTATAATATTAGTGTGATGATGTGATTAATAATAATTAATAGATAATGTGGTATACACAAACCAAAACAACCAAAAACACTATCCAGCCATCTCAAAGCATAAAAATTCTCGAACAAGATAGGAACACTCCATTTTAGTTCCCCAGAGAGTCGTAAATTGTAAAAGCTTGCGTGGAATCACTACGATAAGACTGACACTGAAAGGCACTTTATTTTTACGATGATAAAACAATAAAATAAAAATTTAAAACTAGTTTTCTTATCCTCACAGTAGTAACCCATAATAATTGTTTCAAATCGCATCATAACCTTGTTTTTAGGGTTCCGTACCTCAAAAGGAAAAACGGAACACTTATAGGATCACTTTGTTGTCCGTCTGTCTGTCTGTCAAGACTCATTATCTCGGGAACGTGTGGGTTATCGAGTTGATATTAAAACCATAAACTCAAATCTACAGTCCCTTGAAGCTGTGAAAAAACCAATCTTCTAAGTTAACGTAAAAAAAAAGATACGGCTATTGTGCATTTTTTGACGCTCACAGGGAATGACCTATAGGGTACTTCCCGTTGACCTAGAATCATAAAAATACAAGAAATAGTCCGAAAATTGGGATTCCCAATTTTCGGACTATTTCTTGTATTTTTACTGTAAGATCTATCTTCTTGCCAAATTTCATGATTCTAGGTCAACGGGAAGTACCCTATAGGTCATTCCCTGTGAGCGTCAAAAAATGCACAATAGCCGTATCTTTTTTTTAACGTTAACTTAATATAAATACTTATTTTAATACTTTTTTTTCCTACGTGGGTAGGCTTGACAAGAAAACAATTTGATAAAGCTCCTTATTTAATATTAATTTTTAAATAGTTATTAATTATTTTCTTCAGTATATATGTGCTAAATAACTTATAAACCCACCGTTACGTTGTATTCTCCTTTCACTTTCTCTCTATCAACACTTGGACAATTTTTACCATAAACATGGACAGCAAGCTTGCATATAGTATGGAGGAACTGGAAAAGCTGTTTAGCTCTCGCATGCGTGAGTACGAAGACAAGTTGCACATAGCTACAGCTGGTGCTGACACCTCTCACTTGGACCTTGCTTCTCTATCAATGGATTTCACAGAATTCAAGTCCTTTGTCTGTAAAACTCTTGATCACTTTAAAACGCAAATAGAGATCTTGTCACTCAGCCTAGATAGTCATGAGACTGCAATGAGGAGAAAAGTCTTGCTGTTTCACGGTATCACTGAGAAGCCCGGTGAAAAGTTGAGTGACTCAATCGTGAGTATTATCTCAAAGCAGCTGCAGATTGATGACTTCAAATTAGAATATTTGAATGTGTGCCACAGACTAGGAGCCCCCAAGGGTAAAACTAGACCTGTGCTGGTTCGTTTTAACAGTATGGAGCATCGTCGGTTGGTGTGGGACAGTAAAACGTCACTCAAAGGCAGCGGGATCACCATATCCGAGTTCCTGACCCAAGCACGGCATCAGGTATTTATGGCTGCCCGCAAGCACTTCAGCATCAACAGCTGCTGGTCTGCAGAAGGAAAGGTAGTTGTCATGACGCCTGACAAGTCTCGTCGGAAGATAGCGTCTATGGGCGAGCTTCACAAGCTAATCGCGCTATTTCCTGCTGCCTCCAACGCCGCTACATCCTGCGAACCCGATCCGGCTACATCAACCTCGCCAGCAATCGCAGCCACATTGCCTAAAACCGCAACCCCAAAAGCAAAAGTTGTGAGGAAGGCCCGTCGCTGAGTTTGCGGTCCCAGTAGACTCCTTGCAAGTTCTAAGTCGACGGTTTTTTGCAATGTAGTGAGTAATGTCGGTACACTTAATAATATGTTTCCTTTGTAAATCTACCCAAAGTTTCTACTTTTTATTCTATTTTATATTTCTTGACACTACGAATGGTTGGCGGTAGATGTTTATATTATGACATTTGACGTCTGTCAGCTTCAAGAATACTTAACGTTTCGTTACACATTGCGTTTAACTTAGTCGACATATATTGAGGTTTGTCATTCTCGCTAGCTTACTTTTTAGTGCACTTTGAGTTTTGTTAAAATCTCTCCCATCTACAGCGTTCAGGTGGTTTTATTAGTTGAACGTAGTTAATTATTATCGTTTTACGTTTTAAATTTTGTTCCTTTTATCATATATTTTTTTTTTTTTCTTTTCGTGTGTTTACTCTGTAGTTTTAGTTTTTTTTATAGTATATTATTTTATTTCATATATTTAAAACTATGATCGATGGTAATTTTGATGACTTTTTCTCCTGTTCTTCCTCTTCTAGCAGCTTCCATAGTGCAGCAAGTGGTTCTTCCTCTCCTTTAACTCTTGATGATCAAATTTCCTCTCTGTTCTCCCACTACCCCAATAACCTGAATATAGCTCACATTAATGCCCAGAGTGTTCCTTGCCATTACTCTGATCTTCTGGCTTCCATTAACAGTGCCCATTTAGATGCTTTACTGATCTCTGAGTCCTTTCTGAAACCTTCTCTATTATCTGTTCATTATGCTCTTCCTGGCTTTGTTCTTATTCGTAATGATAGAACGGGGAAGGGCGGTGGTGGTGTTGCCATGTTTGCGTGCTGGCATATACTATAAGATTATCAGTGTATCACCCTCTTCCTACTCGGGGTCAGCAGAGCATCTTTTTGTAGAAATATCCTTACACCACGTCAAAATGCTTCTTGGCGTGATGTATAGTCCTAACCTCAATGTCGATTACTTTGATTCTTTTGATTCTCTTTTAAGCGATTTCTGTCCTACTTATGACCACGTGGTCTTGATGGGTGATTTTAATACATGCCTTCTTAAAAATGACTGTCGTACTCACAAACTTGAAGCTCTCTTATCTTCTTTTAACCTCAGTATTCTGCCCCTCACTGCTACTCACCATTTCCCTAATTGCACCCCTTCTCTTTTGGACCTTATGATTGTTTCTAAACCTAATAATGTATCCGTCCACGGTCAGCTTACTGCTTGTTTCTCCTATCACGATTTAATCTTTATGTCATACAAAATTCGCCTCCCTAAGCGCAAGCCGCAATATATTTTCCTACGGAACTACAAGGGTATAGACCTGGAGGCATTGCTGCATGATGCTGGTAGCATTGATTGGACAGAAGTTTTCGAGGGTTCCTCTATCAACGATATGGTTACACTTTTCAACAGTAAAATACTAACTCTATATGATCGACACGCCCCCATTCGTCGAGTCAAAGTAAAGTTTGTTCCGGCTCCCTGGCTCACTCCTGCCATTAAAGATGCGATGGCTAGTAGAGATCGAGCCAAAAGGAGGCTAAAGCGTTGTCCTTCCGAGCGCAACCTGAGTTCTTACAAAGAACTGCGTAATTGCTGCAGTCGTATGTGTAGAGATGCAAAAAGACGCTACTTTCATAATTCTCTTGACAATCGGAACTCCTCTGAAGTCTGGAGGTTTCTGAAAACTGTCGGCATTGGCAAGTCCCCTGTCGTTTCTAGCAAAGACACTGACGTGTGTGCTTTAAACCAATATTTCTCTCTTCCTCCTGTTATTTTGGATCCACGCGTCAAATCAGCAACTTTAAATAAGCTTTCCCGCTTGCCATTGCCGCAGTGTTCCTCTTTCGACTTCAGTCCTGTGAGTGAAATTGATGTCAAAAAATCTATTTGCGCTATTTCCTCTTCCGCTGTTGGCAATGATAATCTATGCTCAAGAATGATCTCTCCTATTCTCCCTGCTATACTTCCCGTTTTGACCCACATTTTTAACTTTTCCCTGTTTTCTTGCACAGTTCCTGATGCTTGGAAACAAGCCCATATCATCCCGTTACCTAAAATCCCTAAACCGGTCTCTCCGACCGATTTCAGACCAATTTCCATCCTTCCTTATCTCTCTAAAGTTCTTGAGCATATTGTCCATCAGCAACTTTCTCTGTTTCTTTCTAGCAATGATCTCCTTAGTCCTTTCCAATCCGGCTTTCGGCCTGGTCACAGCACTGTCACAGCTCTTTTAAAGGTAACTGATGACATTCGCTGGGCTATGGACCACAAATCTTTGACATTACTTGTACTTCTGGATTTCAGTAGCGCCTTCAACTCTGTTGACTTCGATATCCTTCTTGGGATCCTTAAATCTTTCAATTTCTCTTCTTCCCTTATTAGTTGGTTCGACTCCTATCTTCGAGGCCGCTCGCAGCGGGTGCGCCTTGATGAATCTTCTTCGGATTGGTGCTCCCTTACTGCGGGTGTGCCCCATGGTGGCGTTCTCTCTCCTCTTCTCTTTTCTATTTTTATTAACTCTATTACTAAAGTTATCTCCTCTAACTTCCATCTCTATGCCGACGACCTGCAGCTTTACCATCACTTTCTGAGGCAAGATGCAGAAGCCGCTGTAGCCGCCGTGAACCGTGACCTGATGCTAATTGGGGAGTGGTCGCGGTGCTTTGGGCTGCAAATCAACCCTAAGAAGTCTCAGGCCTTGGTTGTCGGCGGCAGATATATGCGGAACAGGCTGGATATTGCGGCGCTGTCTCCACTCTTGTTGAATGGTGTTCAGATTGAATACGCAAAGTCGGCTAAAAACCTGGGGGTGATCATAGACTCCTATTTATCGTGGACTAACCATATCGCTGAAGTCAGTCGCAAGGTGCACTACACATTTCACTCGCTAAAATGCCTCCAGAGCTTTTTGCCCTTGAACACTAAAATCTCCCTTGCCCAAACTCTCATTCAGCCCATCATAGACTACGCTGATGCCTGTTATTTGGATGCCACCGAGGAGCTTTTAAATAAACTTGAGCGTTTGCAAAATATTTGTATTCGTTTTGTTTTCAACCTCAAAAAATACGATCATGTTTCAGGTTTTCGCAAGGTACTCAAGTGGCTCCCTATCCGACTTCGCAGGAACTCTCGGATATTGTGTTTGCTATTTAACATCCTTCACAACCCTAAAACGCCTTCTTATTTGCGTGAACGCTTCTCCTATTCCCGTCCTTCTGATGCGCCTTGCAGGTCGCATCTTAGAAATCTCCTTAAATCCCCTCCCCACTCTACCGATTTTTATTCCTATTCATTTACTGTGCACGCGGTACGGTTGTGGAATACACTGCCGCCTGACATTAGGGAATGCAAAACTCTTCCAGATTTTAAAAGAAGGGTGAAAGAACACTACCTTTCGGTACCATCATAGTTGCATATTTAAAGTATATATTATTATTATTCTTATAGTATTATTTAAGTAGTATGTATTAGTATGATATTAATTTTAGTCATATTTATTATAGTATGTTATATTTAAAGTTTTTTTGTCTTTTATGTTAACATAACTTTTACACACGATGTCTACATATCTTTTATTCGACTCTCCTTTCGCAGGTATGCTGGAAGAGATTTCTTTAGAAATAAGCATCACCTTTGTACCTATTTTTCTGTTCCCTTCTTCTTATTTATTTGTTAAATGTGTGTACATAAACTGTTAAATAAATAAATAAATAAATAAATGTTAATAAAATTACTTTAATTTCGGAAGTCGGTGTTAAAAACGAAAAAAACAACCACAAACACCGACTTCCGAAATTAAAGTTATTTTATACTTTGTAGTGTTTTTTATTCCAAATAAAAACAATCGGTTGTATTTTTTTGTAAAAAAGTATTTTTTGTATGTTTATGCCTTCCAGAATTCATTTCCCGCACAATCTCGTACGTACCTCGAAATGTACTTACCATGATACGTGGTATCTCCATAGTGCGTTGAAGCTGGAAAATAGTTCCAGGTACCGACATTATTTCAAAAGTATATACTTTTGAAAGTATGTAGGTAAATAATTTCTTTTCAACGAGCCAATACTGTTTTACTCCAATTCAAAGGCTTTTCACACAGTTTAAACGAATTAAGTACGTAAGTCAGTGGTTTTTAAAACTGGTGCGTTCCAAATCAGTACGTCTAAATGTATCCACTCAAACAAATTCTTTTCTAGCTCCTTGCACTCGTTCCAATAGGAAGATTTTATTCACTTGAACTGAACAAACTTCGTTATATTGAAAGAGTCGTTGAAAGAATGTTGACATGTTTTTCAAAGACTTGGCTCTAAAGAGAAATTAATGCCATTAACTTATGAACTACGTCTTCATCTTGTATGAGCGTATCTCCTCGATAATATAATTTATCTTTATATTGCGGTTTATGTCTTCTTTGACATGTTTCTAAGAATAATAAATAAGTCCTTGGAAAAAAGAACTTTTCTCAATAGCCTATTTGTAGCCAACATCCTTACTGATAATATTATAAATGCGAAAGTGAATTTTCTTGTTTGTTTCTTACGCTTTACGCTTAAACCGTTAAACTTATTTTGGTACAGATATAGATTGGACCCAAGGCCTAAGCTTGTTACTTTAGAGCGTATTAAGACAAACTTTGCTATAAGAAGAAATTAACGACATAAAGTTACAAAAGTTGAACAATCGCATCAGTCAAAATTCATACTTTAGTCATAATAAATTATGATTGTTTATGTACCATAACAAGCACATTACGAGCATAAATAACTTAGCGGTCCCTAATTCACCAAGTGTATAATAATTCGCCTGTTATCTTATTTCTTCCCTCCAAACTATTATTGACCGCCCTGTTTTCTCAAAACTGTCTCTTGTTTACCACAACATAGGAAAGCGATGAAGTAGACGATAAAAACAGCCCGTAAAGTTCATCCATCACGACCTCAATGACTCATAAAAGAGGTACATGTTTCCTGCGATGCAATTCTCCGATTGAAGTTTAATGTCTCGCATCCGTCTGAGGTTTGTCCTCTGTTTGTATAAGTATGTGCTAGTGTTTCTATTTCGGAGTGTTCGAATACATATAGGAATACTAGGTATAGGAGTTAAAGGCGTATTCGGGCTGAGTAGTTCCTATGCAACTTGTGCGAGTAGGATCAATTCTATGAGTGTAACTGAACCAAAAGGAGCACGGAAAGATTGCAACAAGCATTCTTGACTTGTTTTTTTATGAAGACTTGATTTTTGCATGTAAAGTGCATTTCGTAATTACGAGCCACGTGTTTGGAAAATGGGAATTCCTAAGAATACAAAAGTTGTTTGATATCAAGAGAAAAATTACTGGGTGGAAATCCAGTAAATTGAGGTTACTCCCTGAGGTATATTAGACTTGGCACTTTGGCAGAAAAATGTTTCTTCTATGTAACATTCAATGAATAAATTTAACTATTGACGCAATCGCTGTGGCAGCCACTGTCACAGCAATTGCGTCAATAGATAAATTATCTGGATTAAAGACATCCCCACGGGAATTTTGAGTACCAACAAGTTGTGGTCTAGAAAAGAAATTTAGGGTAATTAACACCCACGTTCTTACGTAGGTTAGGTACGTAGGCAAAAAAGTTTAAATAACAGTTCACACACATTTTCCAATTTAGAAGAAATGCTTTTGACGCCGATTTTCAGTGTTTGACAAAACAGATGCTATCGGCAAAAGATGTTCTTGTAATTAAAATAATTTCTTTGTAATTCCGATTTCAATTTGTTTACCATTCCAATCAAAATCTTCAATATTCAATTTCAACTTCGCCATTATAAATAAGAGTGCTATTGAAATGTCCAAATATCGATCAAACTAACAAAATATATAATTTGGAAGTTCTCACAATAGATTATGATTCACTAGCTCCCGCTCGCGGCTCCGCCCGCGTGAATGTCAAAAATTATCCCAATGGAACATACTCCCGTGATAAAAACTATCCTATGTGTTTTCCAGACTATAATTTACCCCTGTGCTTCTGTGTTCATCAAAATCCTTTTAGCCATTCTGACGTGTTTCAGTAACAAACATCCGTCCATCCATCCAAAGATCCAAACTTTCGCATTTATAATATTACTAGCTGCGCCTCGCGGTCTTACCCGCGGTTTTAAAGCTGTCAATGCTGTTCCGGTGTGAAGTGCCCAAAACTTGGGGATCCTAGCAAAGGTGAGATTGCCATCTCACCTTTGCTAGGATCCCCAAATTGTTGGCAGCCACTTCAGCTTCTGCCTGTATAAAAAAACAAAATTAAGGGTAGATGTTAACGTCATACCAAGTAGCTCAAGTTGCTTGCAAGAGGTAGGTGGAATTGGCTCCTTTTAACGGAAAAAAGATACCTGGGTCTTAGCAGCATTGAACTTGACCAGATTGGCGTCGCCCCATTCAGAGACAGCCTGTAAGGATAAATTCAAGCGCTCAATCATAGCTTGTGCGTTGGACACGTATCTCTCAGCAACAATGCTGTCGTCGGCATACCCAAAGGTACCGGCTTTTAACAGATCATTAATTTTCAGCGAAAACAATGTAGCCAAGAGCACCGTTGGGCACGCCTCTATTGCGGCGGTAAGGCCCCTCTTTGAGGAGTGGCTGGGGAGGCGCCACAGCGTCCTCACCTTCCGCCTGACGCAGGTACTTACCGGACACGGCTGTTTCGGGAGGTACCTGTTTCGGATTAAGCGGGAGGACACGCCCGGGTGTCAGCACTGTGAGGATCGCCCGGAGGACACAGTGGAGCATACGCTGGAGGTCTGCCCTGCTTGGGCGGAGCACCGCCGTGTCGTCATCGAGGCGATCGGTGGCGGTGACCTCTCGTGTCCGGCCCTGGTTGAATCCATGGTCCGGAGTGATGAGGCTTGGGAAGCGGTCACCTTCTTCTGCGAAGCAGTAATGCTAGCGAAGGAGGATGCGGGCCGCGCGAGGGAAAGGCAAGGCCTTCGCCCCAACCGCCGCTACAGGAGAAGACGCCCCGTGCGTCGGGAGTCGCAGGGCGATCCCTGGCCACCGTAGGCACGGGCCTGCGGACGGCGAGCGTTGGTTGGCTCGCTGTGCAATAACCACAAGGCCCGGGTCGATGGAGCGTTGTGTTTCACGCGCGCCTCTAAGAGATGTCATCATAAAAGACGGGGCCCGCTAAGGCCAGAGCCTGCCAGGTTTGCAGAATTTGTTCGAAAGAGTCACCGCGGCCCTGGAACGCAAAGGGCTTTAGAAGGAACACGGATGGGTTTTAGTCAGTAAGTGAAGAAGTCATTTGATGATTTCCCATCCTTATAAAAAAAAGCTGAGAGCACCGACCCCTAAGGAAACCCGGCATTCAAATTCGAAGTCCGGAAGAGCAGTCATCTACGACCACTCGGATAGACCGATCCTTCAGAAAATTTAAAATTCAATCACACAACCCAGCGGGCAGACCGAAAAAAAAGAAAAACCAAAAAAAGGAATCTTAACAATAAAGCTATCGTGCCAGACCCTATCGAAGACCTTCGAGATGTCAAGAGAGAACGCAAGTGCCTCCCCGTGTTTCTCAATGCCCTTACTTCAGTTGGAATAGCATACGCTAAAAGATCCCCGGTTGACCGATTTTGGCGGAAGCCGTGTTATCGGTCACTAAAAATTATCGTTAGCTTCTAGGTATGCCATTTTTTTTGTCTTATTATTGAGACAAAAAAAAAACTAAAAATTAGGTAGGTATATGTCAGCTCCATTGGTCTCCTGGTTGTAATTGATTTGATTCTTAGGTCGGGCTATAAGTGCCATTGGGTTTTTTCATTGGGATTTTTGCAATAGCAGCAAGGAACATAATAAAACTTGTTTCAGCAATGGATGCGTATGCATTGTTTACTAATAAAACTGAGCTTTGGCTTCCTATAGTAGGCGCCAGATAATCGTGGAATATCGGTCATTGACCCACCTACATTTATTGACATTGTTAATTTGAAAAACGGAATTAATGACACAAAACTGTCCCGAATCATCATCTCTCGTGATCCTTAACATTGTCTAATAATGAAAAACGATTCATATTTAATTGTTCAGGTACCTATGAGCAGTTATTAGGGAAAGGACAATATACTTTATTCCACATTTATCTGGCGCCTACTATAGGTAACCAGTTTTGCCCGATGAGTTTCAACCATTTACCTATCAAGGACATTAGATACTACAAATCAAGATACCAACCACGGCAGCGACCGATGATAGATGAATCATAATCAACACTTTCTACCCAAAGTTTCCTACGATACCCAAATGCTTACACTACGATACAAAAACGTATAGAAACTGATCGTTTTTAGAGTCTTGAAACAAAATCTGCAATGAATGATCATTTCACTCCACGAATTTTTTAAATAATGCCGTCTTAATACGTTGCCAATTAAGTCAATTTTTTTGTCGCCGTAGTTTTCTTTTACAGCATTAACGTCACGAGTGACGTTCGTCGCATAGACTGTTTTTCCTCTTTTCTAATCCATTTCTGTACATTATTCTATGACAGACGGACATTTTGTAAGAGAATACGTGATAAGCTTTTGTAATCCCGTTTAAGCTCCGAACCAGAATATTTATCTCCATTTCGCAGATGTGTTGTCATCTGTCCCTTGGAAATTTATCTTAATTTGTGGCCTTCTGATTCTTATACATTTATTTATCTATACGCAATATACTAAAAAAAGAAAATTTTACAAAGAGCACAAATGTACTGCTTATTTCACTAGAAATTTCTTCCAACAGACCTGCGACAGAAGAGTGGGATAAGAAACGTAGCGTCTTAAATTGAGTTTTATTTAAGTTCGAAGGCTAAATAGATGAATGTGTTGTCATTTACATTTACCTACATACTTGACATCACACCATGAAGTGATGTATTGAAACTTGGTATTTTCGGCACCAAAACACCAAGGTTATCTTGAAGAAACTTGGTAATTTGTAGAATGGACTATCATTTAACCTTACTTAGTAATACTTCATAGTTTTTAAATCTATCTGCAGTAAGGACCGAAATATAGATAGATTTGAAAACTCATGGTACGAGTGTTCCATCAATTCAAGTCTAAGTTTTTTTTATTACTCAGTGGGCTATAGACATAGACAGGGCTATGCTTGGTTGGAGTTATTTCTGAATCTACTGGACCAGTTAAAATTTGGTACACACATAAACTTTTGTGACTTTTGGGGGACAAATTAGAAAGTTATAAAAATTGTTTTTCATAATTTTAGAATTAATAGTTTTGTAGTTACAAATGTTGTAAATGCCCGTTGGTAGTGGTCGCATGCGCAACTGCCGAGTGTGGGTCCTGGTTTCGATTCCCAGGTCGGGTAAAAATTATTATTTTGTTTTTCCATGAGGAATTTCTCAGTAACTGTAAAGATTAACAGTAAATACTTGTGCAACATTTGAATGATAGTACACTGCGTACAGTGCAATATGATTAAAATTTTGCAAGCTTTTGCAAAAAAGTAGACTGTGGAATTTAATTTAACTAGAACATACATCAACTGACAGTTTGTTTCCCATGTGGGCCGGCAGAAACTAACAAAACATGAATTTTATAAATGGGTGAAAAAAAATGCTGTTTCGGTTCATCCAGAACATACACACAAAAGACAGTACTGCTCGTCGATCTACCTAATTGACGTTCCTACCGAAAACAATTAAATAGTTTATTGTTCGATTGCTATGACGAGATTTTTTTTTTATTTGAGATGAGTTTGCTCTTGACTCTAGCCTAGGTCATAGATGACAGAGGCAAAGTCGACGATGGAGCGAGCTTACCCAGAAGAAGCATGTTCACTCTAATTTTGAAGAGATTAGGGTTGTATGCGTTTGGAAACACAGACATTAGGGAAAGAGCCGCTATTACTGCTATGCTAGTATGCTGAAAAGAAACCACTTTAATAGTTCTAGATAAGATTGCATTAAAATTCTTATAATCTGTTTTTACGCATTCATTTTTATTATTAGTATTAGTCATAGTTATTAACGGTATACGAGTTAATGTAACTCAGAGGTTACTACTTGTGGCTGTTGGTGGGGTTTTCATCGTCATTCATACACTTTTTATTATTATTTCTTATAATGTATCACACGCACAGGTGTGTTCAAGTGTTCATTGTTACAATAACAATTATTTCTTCAACATAATTTTTCCAACATTTTATTGATGTATGTATGATTGTAGGTTAAATTCATCAAACGTAGCTGTATTTCACAGAAATGGTTGCTTGTGTACTTGAATAGAGTTAATTGTCTACTGTATTATCATAAAAAGGTCTTTAGTTTTATACAATTGCATGAGTAGGTGTGACACCATTTTAAACAATAATAGTTGTGAATATTATCTCCCAATTCAGCACCTAAAAGAACATTGTTGTCTTCACAAGTGCCAAAAACTTTGACTACAGTTCTTAAGGTAGCGATTAAGTAGATAAATTAGATATATCCGTTTAAAGTTTGGGCAATTCTATCGTTTTAAGAATCATTTTAACTCAGGAATCATTATTGTGGCTTAAAACGTGTCAAACTGCCACTGTTTTTCTTCAAATAAATGTTGACTTTTACTTGAAGAATCAGCCCTAAATCGACTTCTCATTTGTCCACGGCTGTCAGATATTTAACAGTTGTATGAAATCACTTGTTCTATATGGTGTCGGACGTAAAAGAATAGCACCATCCCATCACTTCCCGTGGGTATCGTAAAAGGTGACCAAGGGACTCACCAGAGAATGGGCAGCAGAATTATCTGTGCATTGCAACAGCTACATTGCAATCGCCAACCCGCCTGCCAAGCGTAGCAATTATAGCAACCCCCCCCCACCTTTGCGGGAGGCCTATGTCCAGCAGTGGACGCCTTTCAGCCGATGATGATGATCATGATGAAGTTACTATCACACGGTACGTTGTAGTGTATTAATTCGATAAAGGAAATTAATTTCCCTGATTTGACATGCAATAAACTTAAACTCAACAATGCTTAGCGGTGATATATCATTATTAATAACCTAAAAAAAAAAAGAAGATGATTAATTCAAGTCTGTTTTCCTGGTTATTAAGACTAAATCTATTCTGATGATAATTTTATGACTTTGTTGTGTTCTTCGTAAAACATGAAATATTTAGAAGGGGAATTCCTCGAATGCAGGATGTTAACGTTTATTTTTTTTAGTTACCACGTTTTGGCATTTGTTATAATTATTGCAAAGTAGATATTACAGCTATTCTGTTTACGGATGCAAGTCGTGATAATTATGATATTTGCAAAAATGAATGTCCAAGATGTGAACTCGGATCGAATTTATTCAATAAAAATCAGCTGAACTTAAATGTTAATAATGATTATTTCAGTACGTTAGGTTTGTATTATTATTAATATTTTTTTTTTAATATGTGTGTGCTCTTGACTCTAGTCTAGGTCATAGATGGCAGATACAAAGTTGACGATGGAGCGAGCTTACCCAGAAGAAGCCTGTTCACTCTAATTTTGAAGAGATTAGGGTTAGGGTTTGGGGGGGTGAGGGATTTTTATCGTTTTAGTAAAATAAAAATGATAATTATTTATGTTGAGTTCCAATGACAGTCATAGTATTAGAAACAATAAATAAACCTGTAACTATACTAGTGATACAATAACAACAAGATTTATACATAGAAAAAAAAATCCTTTATTCTTAGATGTTCTTCGTCATGATTATTATATATCATATTTATTAGTTTATTATTTTAGCGTATACATGTATTTTATTAGTATTATAATATATTATCTGTATATTCTTTCCGAAATGGTCAAATTCAATTTTAAATCTTATTTTTATTTACTATACACCTACCGCAGCATAGTCTTTATAACCCAAAGGTTGACTGGTAGAGAATGCCTTGATGCATTAAGTCCATTAATATAATATATAATATCTTGGGACAACTCACACACGGTCATCCGATCCCAAACTAGGCAGAGCCTGTACTATGGCAACCAGACAACTGATAAACATACTTATATATTTCTAAATATATACATATTATAAAAATTACACCCAGACACAGAACAAATGATCATACTCATCACACAAAGATTTGTCCTGGGTGGGAATCGAACCCACGACCTCCGGTTTAGCAGTCAGGGTCACTAACCACTCGACCAAGAGGGCAGTCAACATTATGTACCACTATTGTACATAAAGTTGAAATCAATAAATGAAACCATCAAAAGCCGAAACAATCTACTATTATAGTAATATCAGAAATAGGGGAAATGATTGCTCGTTATTTCCACAATATTTCTTTTTCTATTATTATTTGTGTTGTGTCTAGGCATTTTCACATGATGGATGACCCAGATTTCTATTGTTTTGTCTGGACAACACTGAAGGTACAGGCGTTATTAATATTGGGTCGAATCACTGTCGCTCATGAAATTGGAATTTCGACAATGATAGAACGCAAAGAACCAAAATCCCATGTTTTTACTCTAATTTAATACGGACAAAAATAGTTATTTTTATCTTATCCTGTTTCTCCCACTGTATGTTTTCGCCAAGTTTTAACAAAAGGTTCTTCACTTTTACAGAAATCTATAAATTAACATCCATAATTATCATCTATTACAAGTTGAGGTCTTTATGTAAACTTTCCAAAACTGATAGTTGTAATAGGCTTTGATTCCATTAGGTATCTAAACTACCACCTGACATCTACACTAATTTGAACTTTATGTACTCCACTTTAAAGTTCAACATGGCTGGCAAAGTAGCTGAGGCACCTCTAAATTGATAGGAACATGCTTAAACAAAATCAAGAAAACTGTTACTTCACAAAAGTGATGTATAAAAAAATGAGCAGAATATGAATCGTTTATTGATATAGAACGAACAGTCGAGAGAAACCCATTAATAAAAAGAGGTGCAAATTTTTAATATAAAATAACTTACAAATGCCATAAAAAACGAATATCAAGGCTGGTAGGGCGCTGATCGTCTAATACATATCAATGCTGATGAAACAAACAAATGAATGCAATTTATTTTCCCGACAAAATTCAACATATTTAATTACGTACGCCGTGCTGTCTCAAAAATAGAAACAGAAAAAAAACAGTAACTTCTGTTAGCTCTACTTCAATAAATTTCAAGGACTTCTAGACCACATCTAGATAAATTATATTATAACTTCGTACATAAAGATTTTTCTCATTTCTTTCTGTTAACTTTGAAGAACGGATCGGTCTCAATGAAAAAGTAAATTAATTTGGCCTTGTACGAGAACTTTGGTCTGACAAGTTGTTCTTTCTGTTTTAAAGTATTTGTAAGGTTATTAAATTAAGTCGTATTATCTATGAATGAACTCACAACCTAATAAGCCAAAAAAATACTTTTCTTTTAAACTTGTGTCACTCTTAGATTTCGTTGATATAGCGACGCCTGTGCGAATATGATATTCACATTCTTTTGTTTTTGAGTGTCATTCTGTGATTTGAATCACACGTTAAAATGGGTATGTATTGTGTTTTAAAGGTGAACGATCAAAGTTGACACCCTTTCACCTGACGTCAGATATCAAACATCCCATCCAACAAAATGGTTGAATTCTCGACGAAAGATTGAAGGGCACTGCACAGCAATCTCTACAAATTGTTTATGAGGAAGCAAAGCCGATACGTTTGGCAACTCATTGAAATTAATATGGGAGGATCTTCCTGTGTTATTTACTTACTTGAAGGAGAATTTAGGCCAAAACTGTCATTGCTATTGTAAGTGATGAGTTTGCATTACTCCAGCACATTAGGGGTTATCTATTACTCTATAAATCATGCGAATATTTGGTGTGCTGCGGTGCTCTTTTGAATCGTTAACACTATAATATGAATAGACGCCATAAGTGCCCAAAAATATACCGATGAACATAAGATTCATCCCAAAATCCGCTTTTGATTAATTATGACGAAAATAGTACGTTTTTAGTAAGCTATTAAGTATACACTTATTATATTTGTAAAATTTGCCAGCTCATCAGCAAAGAAGGTGTTATGAGTGTTGATATATTTGGAGTGGTAAATAAACACGTACCAGTTACTGCAGTAACTGAGATCTTTATGCACCTGATCTTCCTTAAGCGGTATACGAAACCCACGTGCCCGTATTATCATGACAATAATGATCTTTGTTCAACTCTTTTAGGCAAAGATATTAAGTTAAAATAGGTACGTTTTCTTGCTGGTGAATGACCTGAAAGTGGAACAGCTGTTCAGTTACTCAGATTAAATCCAAGGAACAAAAGAGTATGGCGACATATTGAAAAATACTCAGACCCTTTTCAAGTCTTGATAAATGTAGGGAAAGAGAATTATATAGGTACCTAGATATAATGATATATATGTTACAAAACAATCACGTTGCTAGAATACCTGAATTAATAGATGGATGTACACCAAAAATAGTTACACAACTCTTTTGCACGAACTTAGTATTCACCTACGTGGGTGGTAGCAATCTACAGGGGTACTTCAGAGACAGTGCACATTTTTCTTCAATGAATTCATTCAATTTGTTCAAGCATCGTTAATAAATATCATCATCTCATAATCTGCCTTTTCTTTTCCCAACTATTATTGGGGTCGGCTAATAACTTTAGCTAAGCTAAAGTAATCTTCATATCCGAAATTACATAATTATAACCTCTAACTCTAACTAAACACTTGCAGATTTTTTTTATGGATGGGAATATCATCAAATGTCTTCTTCCGCTCTGGGTGAAGCGGAATGGCGTGTCAGATTCTTATCTTAAAAGGTCGGATGATTATTCGTTTTCGAAACACTTCAGTATGCTTTGAAGTTATAAACACTAACACAGTATGAGCGAATTTGGCAAACCTAGTCAGCCTTAACTTTAAAAAACAAAGAAAGTAGAAAAACCTAGTTCATATTTTATATTTTACCAATACATAGAATAGGGACTGAATACGATGATATACTAAAAGAGACCCCTCGTATTTACGATAAGGTCAAAATGATGATGATGATGTAAGCATATATATTTAAGATTTGTTAAACAGACGGACTCATCATCTGCCTTTTCTTTTCCCAACTATTATAGGGGTCGGCTTTCAGTCAACCGGATTCTGCTGAATAATAGTATTTTATGAGGAGCGGCTGCCTATCTGACCTTCACAACCTATTAACTGTGTAGCACGGTACTTCTAGGCAAGACTAGGGTAAGATTTTCTGACTTTGACAATCCGAATTGACTGGCAAAGATTTACAAATGACAGCCGGGATCTAAGATTTGAACAGGATAATGTGTGTGTAGTCAATTAGTACACAATTTAGTATAGGTACCCAAAAGTAATTAAACCCCCAATACATTTGCCTCAAGCTCAAGCTCCATTTAGTTCTTTAAACTTTTAGTACAGAAACTGTATTACATGTTACTTGTATATAATCTAGCTGCTTTCCTTTGTATTTCTTTTTTTTTTTGACTATTTGAACTGTCTCCCTTATGTGACTTTGTGTAGCCAAAATTACTTTTCGCATTGTGCTTATTTCAAGATGGCTCACTAAATCCCACAATTTATTCCGCCCCTAACTTCCAAGCGGTGCCAATAAATTGTGGGTACCGACAGCTTTATATTGAGAACCTTCATACAATCTATTGGAAGAATTTCACAAGGTGACACTGGATAACATTATTTTTCAAAAGCAGCTCTGTTACCTACTCAATAAAATATTGCCAATATAATGTGTTGAATCTTCTGATATAACAGTTTGTCTTCAAAATTTCTTTAGCTTCTTAACGTTTGACGTTATAAAATAATGATAACACAGAAAAAAACTGCATGTCATGTTTTATCAAAACTACTACATTAGATTGTTTGGTAATCTACGGAAGGATGATACAATCACAAAAAATTGTTCATTGCAAGAAAGTTACAGTATCGCTGAATGTCATTGGATACTTATTACAGTCACACTTTTCAAACTTCAGGTATCCTAGCTAGTGGGATCGGAAAGCTAATCCTGTAATCTGTGCTTTAAACATATTTTTTAATAATAAAGTACATACAGGTCATTGGATACTTACAAACTATCTTCAAATTACGTACCTTGCAAAAACAGTGGTTAATTAGAACTACACCAATATAATATTGTGGCTCCAAAATATATAAGGTACAAATTAATAGCAAATTAGCTCCATAACCAAGTCAACCGAAATGGTGTGCAATTAGCCATTGTCTTTCTTAACGTCTCCTACACTACCACCGAAAATAGTGGATGTTATTTTGATAAGAATTTTATCGTTAACCTATCAAACCTATCCGTTATGCCTGTAAAATACAAATGTAGAAGTTAAATGTAAAATACAAATATAGGAGTTAAAATGCGTCAATATTTTGTTTTTTTTTTAAATTGGATGCTTAAAGAATGATATGAGCAATCACAAAAGAATTGCAAAATATTTTCCATAATGTAAGTATGAATAAATTCAAACATTAATTTATTGTTATATGCCAACGACTCTTAAGTATATAATACAGGACAGTTTGTTTTATTACTAGCAAAATTAAATATAAACATTCACTGTTCGATGTACTATTGTATTATTCTTTGCAAATATCCACATTTATTCAGGACTGTGTTTTTATTGTATACTTTTTTCTTAACAGCTGTGAATGCGAATCAAATAGGTCCGAAATGCGAAGAAAATATGTATTGTGTGCTCATGTTTTTATAATCATCATCAAAGTCGGACTTAACCACATCCATTGGTTTTGTACATCTCCCATCCAGCGGATTTCCCTGGAATTCACCTAGTCATTGGTCTACCTGGTGAGATTTAAGTTGAATAATTTGGTAAAAAAGTTTACAAATGAGGATTAAACTTATTTACGTATTTTTAGGTGGAAACATGTGCTCGAGCGAAGACTGTAACCGTAGTAAGGTAAGAACGTCCTCAAGGTTTAAAGTAAAACTTCGATATCCGCCAAAGTGATAGGGTAACACCTGGATTGAGCTAAAATTTTTGTTAAAAGCGCGTGATTAAAGAAGCCTTTTGCGTATATTCAGCTGAGCATGGCATTATGCTTATAATGATGGCGATGATTTGGTCTGATGGGGAGATCGAGACAAAATGGGGTAAAAAAAAATCATTGTACTATGAAAACCGTTTATTAGAACCTTTATCACAAAAAAATAAATATCTATTAATCAACTTTATGTAATCAACGCGTAATATGAGATAGAGTAGTAATTTTTTTTTGGTTATTTGGAACAACGATAAGGCAGTGAAGTTTCCATTTTGCCTAGCTGCTGGGGCATACTGGGAAATGGTACGGGGTAAATTGAGTATACATTTTAATCCCAAATCCAAATCTCAAATATGGGCCGCGTCGTCTTCTTCAGCAACTCTGGCACTAGAATTGTGGGCCCAACACGGCACACACTACAAATCACCCAATCTTTCGTTGACTGTAAATATGAATACCAACAGTAAATGCAAGAACAATCATCGTCATCGTTTGCATCAGTGTCTGTCTCAGAATCTTTTTTGCTTTTCTTAATTTGTTTCTTTCCAGGTATCTTCTTAAATTTTTCTTTTTAAGTATTCTATGTTCAGACTTCTTACCAGGTTTCTTTTTCACTGACTTTTGGAGTATCCCGTTATGCTCAGATCAATCTACCCCAACTGACATGTTTTTGAACGAATCCAAATATTTTCTACACATTGATATTTTACACAGAATTTTGTAAAAATCCAAAGATTTTTATTCACTAGGCAACCAAAACAAGTAGCAACACGTTCTCTTCTCGCTGACCGATGTAAACAAACAGAAGTTCGTTCGAATGGCGCTGCTATAGATTCAATCACTCGCAAGGGTCACGCACACTAGCAATGACCCAGTGACCCGTCCTGCCCCAAACTTTGTTTTGCCCCGGCCTCTCCTATAGCATAAAAATGTATTTATTACCCATTCAAACTATTCCATCATCGCTTACCATCAGATGAGATAGTGGTCAAACATAATTCAATAAGTGTTTCAGAATCATATTCTCTTGTAATAATTGTCGATGTTCTCGCGGGCGAAGCCGCTGGCAGAAATTAGTTACTAAATAAACGATTACAAGAAACAACATAAATACAACTCCAGCGAAAGCGATTGATGTGACAGCCACTCATTTTACGAGCTCACTGAAGAATCTCACAGTAAATAAAACAATTATAACAACTCTGACAACATAATTGATTCCTACTCATTCAATGTTAATGTACCAACAATCAGTTATAACAATGTTGATTTAATACGGAGAGAAGAAGTACCTACGAAAGTTACTTAAGAGGAGAGTATAAAAATAGATGAACTGTTTACGATGTCAACACGTGAGAATGACGCTTTATGATGCTAACGGTAAATTGTTCATAACTGCACGTTTCTTTATAACAGGTTAGTAATTTATAGAGGTTCAAGCCTGCTTTCATTGGTGTTAATAAAGCATACAGCTAGTGGGCTTTAAATCACCAAGTAGAATGCCACATGTCTTCGAAATTTTTGGTCTATGACATACAATTTATGTTTTTTTCACCATTTTGAGAGCAGTGGTGATGATAATAATTTCCATTAAGTAAGCGGTGTGCTTGGGTCCAAACCTACTTACCTTTACCTTGTTGGTTGCAGCCGTTGGCAACCACTAACCACTGCTCTCATATGGAAAGACAGCGGAAGTCGCAGCCCCTGACGCAAGTGTACAAAAGAACCCAGGCGTGATTTTAGTCGGTAAGAGTCAGACAAACCTCTTTGTCCACGTGGGCAGAGGACATCTATATGAATTTCCACGCCTGCAAAAGTGGTGATATATAGCCTGGTGCTTAGCAGCCAGATAACTTTGATTCATCAACCTTCGACGATTAATAATGTTTTGAGACGATCAATATTGTGCCCTGGCTCTCATCGATCTACATACGACGACTTTTCATTCTACAAACAAATTGACATTAAACACGACTATGTGGCATGCAAGAAGTAAAGAATGTAAAATTTTCAGCAAGTACATAAAGAAAGAACTAGTCTACTCTGCTACCCTAGCCGCCCCACTAGTGGGCAGAATAGACCAGCCACATTTTTAGAGGATATTTTGCCCCACGAATTAATTTCAATTGAGCAGAATATACTCGTAGTCTTAGTATATTCTGCCCCACTAGGGCTGGCACTGTTGGTAGCAATAAAACTTATATCATTATGTCTGTACATCCGACTATCATACTAATATTATGATTCTGATAGTAAAAAATTAGCTCTTTCTTTTAGTTTGTCATGTGTACTTCCCAGAATTTGATCCCTATTAGCGAATGGTGTAATAATACAGGGGGTGTTTTTATTTCAAAATCATCTGGTTCGATGACACCGTGACAGTTAGACAGTTAGTAATTTCACAGATGATGTATTTCTGTTGCCGATATAACAACAAATACTAAAAAAACAGAAAAAAAAAAAAATTTATGGGGACTCCTATACAACAAACGGAATTTTTGCTCGTTTTGCTCGTTTCTGCACGATATTCATAACAGTATGGTACGGAACCCTTCGTGCGCGAGTCCGACTAGCACTTAGCCGGTTTTTAAAAAAGCTAATGATACAGTTTTAGTTAAATCAAAATCGGGCTCCTTTCAGTGTTTCTCGATATTCCTCATAGTTTCGGATTTGGCCATCCAACACACTTTAAAAATTCACCCAGTATATTTAACAAATGGAAAACATACTCGACTTCAGAAACTGAGACTTGTTGAATAATAGGGGTGCAGCGAACTAGAACGAAATGATAAAGAACTGTTCAAGTAATGTCTTTTTAAGGAGCGTTTACACGGGCAATTTTTTCACCACGCATGTATCAATCTGGAGCAATTTGTGGAGCAATGCGCAAAAATTTCAATACAATTCTGCAATTGTTTCGGCAATATTGCTCCATATATTCCATATTGCTCTCATTATGTTTTGTTTTTTTTTTCAAGTTAATTACTCGTGCATTGCCTTAGTCTCTTTGAGTTTCTCTATATCGCTGAATGTTGTCATTGCAAAACATTTCGCTAAGTTGACATTCTTGACCATTATTATAATTGTCATAAGGTCGTTTAACCGTTCCTGACACCATAATAAAGTTGAGACTAATTTGCTTTAACAATTCACATGTGTATGTGCTGTAAAGTCTGTAATTATTGGCTGTCTCGTTAAAAATATTATTATAATTATTCCCATTCATTAAATAATTTAATCATCAACATCCTCAAAATACAAAAAAAAATAACAAGCAGGCAAGTTATTAAAACAAAGACTCTTTTAAGTATCTAATGAGGTCAAAGTCGTCAAAACACAACATTTCATGACTAATTATATTGACTTTTGCTACAAAGGTTTTGAATTTCATAACAGAAAGAAACAAATGATTTGTTTTGACTCTCCTACCACTCGCTTTTGTTGTAAAAAGAGGCTCGTATCACCTTGAAAGATGCAAAAGATTTCATGCGAACGCTGTGTTCACTCGGTCGCCCTTTCGAGCGCTTGAAATATGTTAATGGCGAATGTGAATTCTATTACATAGAAAATAACATTCAAATTCCTCGAAACCATGTAACCACGCGGAAGCCGTTTGTTAACGACACGGTCGCCGTACATCTGTCACACGGTCGAATCTCCAAACGTTTGATTGACTGGATCAAAAGGAAACGGCTACCACAAACGCGATGTGAAGTTGTTGTTTTATTTGCACTTTTAATTTACCAAAAAATTAAGCGCATTTTGTTGTGAAAAAATGGTATAATAGGCCGCTACATACGCGGCGAACACGTTAGTTCATCGCGAAGAAATTCGTCTCGTATAAACGCTCCCTAATTCTTTGTCCTCAATGTAACTATAGTTACCCAATTCCATTCAGCAAAAAAGAAATGAACAGAAATGCTTCTATAATTTCAGTCTGTTGGAACCAGCTGACTTCTCGAAGTATGCGTCGTTTTGAATAATGTTACTTATTCTTTGAATTTATGAACTTCAAATTGTTCAAGTGGAGTTGAATCTAGCGTTTAAACTTGATAGATCATTTCGAGTAGCATTTTTATCTCATATTCCAATGCCAAGTAGGTTAACTCTTAGGACTGGAAGTAGGTACTGGTTTTTAATGGACCTCATTGACATTTTTCATGGCTGCCCAAATGGTTACTGTTGGTACATAACAGGGTATTTTACTGAAATTTGATTGATTACCAAAAAAATTTGAAAATGATTTTTTTTTCACGTAAACAAAAAAATGAACGAGACCGTGCTTTGAAAACAAACGTGACGTCACTATGATGGTACAATTTTTACCAGCGTTGTAATTAGTGTTGTTGAATTAAAGTGTGTTTTGTCACGAACCCCAAGCTCGTTTATATATACTATAGTGCATAAGTGTGTGCGCAAACACTGGTGCGGAGTGCACCCGTGTTCTTCTTCCATCACTCTCATATTCCGATGGTATGTTAACCCGACACGACCGGAGAGAGATCTGGCACAAGACCAACTGCTTAACGTGTTTTCCGAGGCACGGTGGTGTCACACCACCAACTTCCAAACTCCGGGCTGTCACTGAGAAGTTTCTTATGGAAAAACCCAATGACACTTGTTACCCGACCTGGGAATCGAACCCAGGACTCGCTCGGCAGTCGCGCTTGCGACCGCGAGACCAACAGAGCAGTTTTGCCTGACTCCCTTACCCCGGTGGGTAATTGGGTAACACGATAACCCTTGGCAATATAGGTGTCAAGTTTTCTGGCTTCTGAGTACTCATAATGACTATCGAAGATTTTCAAATGACAGCCGGGACCAACGGCTTAACGTTCTCTGACAACTGTTTTTTTTTCTGTATTTGAGTATTCTCTGTCCGGTATAGCGAAAGTAACTTATATTCATAAGTACTTTCTCCTGATGTAGCTGTGTGTATATGTAGCTGATAAATCAACAGTCACACTGTTATAATAATGCTATACAATATTTTTGTGATGTCTAGAATATGTCGCTACCAATCGTTGTAAGCTTTCTTTCTAGAAGTTTCGATCCATCATCACGAATAAATGGTCTCGCCCACATAACAATAAAATATCGAATAAGCATGTACCTTATTAGGTATCGGGGTTTTCAGAATCTATTTTCAGAATTCTATCACTTGTTTGTGAACGTTACTCAAGCAGGAAAATGGCTCCTATAGTGATGATGTGAGTGGAAGTGCGTAATCTGCTGGTTTTGGAAAAAGACGGAAAAAAACGATTCTTGCTGGAGTAAAGTTGTTCCAGCAGGAAAATTCTAAACGAATGATCGGAGAGAGAAATATTGTGCATGAGAGAGCTTATATTTTGTGCAAAGTTTCAAAAGTAGACATGCATGCTTTATTGTTATAATATTGCTAAAAGTCAAACGACGGTATCATAACTTTGACGGAGAAACCGGCTCAACCCAAGGTGTGTAGGTGTAGGCCAAAATTAGTGCGTTCAGTCTAAAATATATGATTGAATGTTTCGCATTAAGTAGATATAAACAAAAAACAAAACATATTTGGTTGGAAATTATATGACCGAATTTTGGGGCTAATCAAAAAATATATTAAAAGTTTACTGATTATTACAAGATCTTTTTTTCACTTTATCTATTAGTTTGTTAATGTATGGATTAAATCTTGCAATTAAATTTTAAAGTAATTATCCTCAACCAATTGAGCTGATGTTGCATACACTTTTGGTTTGAATGACAATGTTATGCACGGCTATAGTTACCTACATCATTCTAAATCCAATATGTTTTTTTTTTTTTTTTTTTTAAGGATGGGAAATCATCAAAATGACTTCTTCCGCTCTGGGTGGAGCGGAAGGGCGTGTCAGACTCTTACTGACTAAAACCCATCCGTGTTCCTTCTAAAGCCCTTTGCTTTCCAGGGCCGCGGTGACTCTTTCGAACAAATTCCGCAACCCTGGCAGGAAATCCAATATGGTGGACTCCCAAAAATGGTACACAAATTACATTTTTTTGGCACCTCCGTTATACCTATATTATGAAAAAATATGCGATTGTAGCTTGTTTTAAAGACTTATTTTAAATAAATATGATTGACAGACAATCACACTCTTAAAATAAGTAGAAATACTTACTTCTATTGCCTGTAAAAATATAAAAAGACAAAAAAAAACAAACATAAACTGGTTAACTGATTAACATCCTACACAAGTTATAAAATTCATTAGCGAAAAGTTATAAAGCCATTTAAGACATAATTATTATGTAGATTGATGCAATATATTGATTGATTTAAAACAAAATATAAAAATGGTCCTAATCACAAACGCCTACGTATTGTATTGCAATAAACCACAAAATAAATATAATTTTTTTTCGAATGCACAAGTAGGTAATAAAAACCAATAAGTTGTAACATCGGAAAAACACGAAGTAAAATGAGATTGTTCATGTCTTCGTGCTATGTAGCTAGGTTCTTGGGCTGAGGCTACATTGGGCAGGAATTTGCTTTGAGACTGGGTCTATAAAATCCTCAATTTCGACTGTATTTTATACCTTTAATATGGTTCATGAGATACAGCCCGCTGACAGACAGATGAACGGTGGGTTGGTCCGTTGGTTACGGTTACCATTCGGATACGGAACTCTTGATTGTTTACTATATTTTTGTCGCTACTAACCCAAAGGTGGACAAGTAGAAAATTGAGGGTTTAGTGCCATAAGAATTCTGCGTTTATAGTTTTTAAATTTAGCGGCGGTCCGTAAGTTTACTAAATAAAACACATTTCTATTTTTCTGACGAATTGGTAAGTAGTTGATGCTCTAAATCTACTGTATTTTTTCCGAAAAATTAGTTACACGAGGTATGTTGAACAGCAACAAGATTTTTCTGCCACGCTCAGGGAATTCATAGATTAATATGAATAAGTTATATAAATACATTAACGTTAATAGAGTTGTTTAGGTAGACGTTATACTTGAGAGTTTTAAATAGTGCCCTTTCAAACAGCAAAGTCTACTAAACTTTTAAACTTCTTAGACATATTTCTTAGATAGTGATATTATATTTAAACGTTTCGAGTTGCGTTAGATAATAAATTCAAAACCTTATTACACAGAATTTCCAGAATAGCACTTTCTAAAGTCTGGAAGTTTTGACGTAAAGAAAAGAATCCGATAACTGTGTTACTCTTAAGTTACAATAAAGGCTACCACAGACAGATTCGGCGACGTAACTCGCTTAACAAAGTTTAAGTTAATTGAGACCCCACATAAAAAATATGTTATAATTATACAGATACTTAAGATTTTGAAGAAAGACTTCAAGAAAAGTGATTGTATTACGCACTTAAAGTATACACTATGACACAAGACGTAGTAGCGTAACATAAAAGAACCGGCCTAGTGCAAGTTGGACTCTCACTCGAAGGGCTCCGTATCACAAACCGAAAAAAAACACCCTTTAATTCTATAATTTTTTTTATTATTTGTTGTTATAGCGGTAATAGAAATACACACTCAGTGGAAATTTCAAATGTCTACCTGTAACGGTTCTTGAGATACAGCCCGCTAACAGACAGACTGACGGACAGACGGATGGACGGATGAATGGACGGACAGCGGATGCTTAGTAATAGGGTTCTGTTCAAGGAACCTTCTGACTAGCTTCTTTCAGCGCCTTCACCGCGTGATAGTCGGAAATTAACGTAAAAGAACATATTCCCGGGATAAAAAGACCCATATCCTAATCCAGGTCATGTCATTGTCTATCCGTGTGCCAAGTTTCATTTTAATCTGTTCAACCGAGATGAGGTAACAGATATAGACAGGCAGACTTAATAACAGTAACAACTCAGCAAATTATAGTATTAAAGTGTGGATAAACCCGTAAATATTTTATTTTATTTGTACAGTCATATCCGACGTCTAGAACATTTCAAAAGGTCAATGTAGGTATCAATACGAAAATAAAACTACTGTTTTGTTGCAATATTACGACGTAATTTTTGCTTTGGTAGATATGTTTTAAGTCGCCCCGGGCGTCGGGAGTCGCAGGGCGATCCCCGGCCACCGTAGGCGCGGGCCTGCGGACGGCGAGCATTGGGTGGCTCGCTGTCCGATCACCACCAGGCCCGGGTCGATGGCGCGTTGTGTTTCACGCGCGCCTCAAAGAGATGTCAGCATAGAGGACGGGACCCGCTAGGGCCAGAGCCTGCCAGGGTTGCGGAATTTGTTCGAAAGAGTCACCGCGGCCCTGGAAAGCAAAGGGCTTTCGAAGGAACACGGATGGGTTTTAGTCAGTAAGAGTCTGACACGCCCTTCCGCTCCACCCAGAGCGGAAGAAGTCATTTGATGATTTCCCATCCTTAAAAAAAAAAAAAAAAAAGATATGTTTTAAGTGAGTGTAGATTATAACACTCAATCAGAGTCTCCGACCTGTTTCCTGTACAATTATTTCTTGATTGTTCTAAGGTTTTTACCTAGTTTTATCATCGCAATTCTTCGAGATTATAGATCTTTTGTTTTTTACACTTTTGTTGTGTCGTGGTTCCTTGTATGCAATAATTAAATCAACAGTGCTTAAAAAAGTCTCCGAATTTGATTAATATTTATTGATTTTGATACGTGAACTTAGTTAACTTACATAAACACATATTGCAATCAAAATTAACAACGTGTTTCAGAAAAATGAACCACACAAATCAATGCTGTGATCAGTGTAAAAATGACATTGTACAAACCAACCGAACAGAGATGACAATAAGAGAGATTTACACACCTATCTAGTTCCGCATTCACTTTGTGTGGCCCAATGCCCAAGAGATTAATAGTTCTCGAGCAGAAAATGGACACGTATTTCCGCTTCCCTGAGAAGGAAATGTACGAGAACTATAAAGCCTCCCTCAGACATGCACGATGCGATACTATGACATAAATACGAAAAACACTTTTCGCTATTCATAGAAACTGTTAACGTGTAACGTTCCGTAGATCAACTTCTACAAAAAATGCAACTCGCATCGTTGTAGCATTATCGCTTCGCGTCTGTCTCCAGGAGCCTAATAGTAGAAGATAGGAGACAAATGAGTAGTCATCATTACTACCATCAATAATTTGCACAAATAAAGCTAGTAAATTATGACGGTAGCGCGAGTTCTAATGACACCTCATAAGGATGATTTAGAGCCCTTTGCATGGGATTCAAAGTAGGGCTATCATTACCGAGTGATGATGAATGATGCTTTGTTTCGAGGACACTGATGTAATTCCAAGGGTTTTATGGAATTTCTATGTTTGATCTTGATTTGAGAAAATAAATGCAGTACAGGCTCTTATTACTTGAGTAAAAAAACCAAGTACTTAAAGAATAGTCTAACCTTCAAAACTATTCAGATTATTCAGGGCCCAGTATTGACTCAATATTAATATTGTTCTTAAATCTTCGTTAGCAAATTAGTAACCGTGAAACCACTCAGCTGTAAAGTCATTTAATGGTAAATAGGTACCAAAGGCAGGGTTATCAATAGGTTTAAATTGTATTAATTTAGTCAAAAACTATAAAGGGTTGGAGCAGGGCAAAGTTAAGATAAGTGGGATATCTACGAAAAATCTTCTATTGGAGTTTTAAAATATTTTTGGCTTATTTATTTCGTTAATAAAAAATATACGATTTTTATTGCACAAAGTTCACGTTTGCTATAAAAACGGATATTACGTATAATTACTTGAAACACAGACTCATAAAGACCTTTTTTGCTTGGTTTTCTTCTTTGTATAACCCACTGTTTTGGTTGGCCCACGGGATTTACCTAATGGAATCAATTTAAACGATATTTTGTCCGTGGAATGTTTATTTTTTGTGTAGAACAAATTACCACGATGATGTATATTCATTAAGATGAAAATCATATCTAAATAGTCATCGAAATTATGCAATAACAACATCATTATACCGTGTTAATGTTTGTAAAAATAAGTGTTTGTATAATTTTATAATTAAATTTATTATGTGACAATTTAATTCAAACATCTTAATTCATTAAAGATAACTAATTCACTTTTTAACTTAAATAAGTACCTCTTTAGACAGCAACCCGTTGTGTCAGTATTACTCAAGGCAACGGTGTATTAAAATAAATATCTATTATGAAGGTGATAGCATATTATATGTACATATATGATATCCGTACGGGACGCAAAGTTTGAAATAGGCGAATTCTTTTTAAAGCTCTCGCAGCTAGGCGTGATGAGACAATGCGACAATGATGCAACGTTTATTTTATAGATTTTTTACCAATATATTAATCGTACAACATTATGAACAAGCCTGTCGGTAGAACCTTTTAATCGGCTCCGAATAATAGGAGCTCCTTTTGATTAGATTTAATTTGATACATTAAATGTTTTTCGTTACATTATTTTCTTCGATACAACAAGATACAAAAACATACAAAATTTACAATACAATGCCTACAAGGCTGTTTTTCAATGCCTTTTGTGTTTAAACCAGCTGTTGCTAAACTTGTCTTTAACAGTGTACAAAATTAAGAAATACAAAAAAAAAATACAGACAATATGATGAGTTAAATACTTCTTGCATACATCATAAACTCATTGTTTTATTTTAGCATAGTCCCACACCATTAATTATGGTAAGTATTGAAAGACACGATTTCAAAAAAAGACCTTCACGAGTTGAAAGCTGAAAAATGGCGGTTATGATAAATATATCATTGGTTTTTCATTTATTTAAACTTTTTAAAAATTCTGCTCTTTCATTGCGAGTTTACTGAATAATCTTCTAATACAACTGTAAAAAATGGAACCTTAGTTCCTTTGAGTTTCTGCGTTGGAGTTTCTCAGTTGGAACACAACATTCGTTTGCTGGTGATACTTTATAACCTCTTTTTATAACCTCTGCTGGTGATAATTTTTTCTTATAAGTAGCATACTCTGGGGGCATCGTCTTCACACAATATTAAATTAATTTTTGTAAACCAAATTTTGTAAAATCATTATTTGAAAAAAGTAGCTATGGAGTTTCTTGTCCGTTCTTCTCCATAAACCTTTCCGAATGGACAGTAGAGTCACTTTATTAATGTAATATTATTATTTTTACTGAACTGTAAACGATGACGTTCAAAAGTGCCGTTTAATGGCCTAATTGAAATAAACGTTTTGACTTTGACTTTGACTTTGTTTGCGGAGCCTTGGGCTAGATCTTTAGGGGATTTTAGATAACTTGAACTGAGCTGTGACAGGTCACTTCACGCACACACAGACGCACACCTCACCTAAGCTTTATCATATCAGCCGAAAGACGTCCACTGCTGGACACAGGCCTCCCCCAAGTATCGCCACAACAACCGGTCCTGTGCGTCTCGCATCCATCGGCTAGCCGCGACCCTCACCAGGTCATCAGTGCACCTTGCGTGAGGCCTTCCCACGCTACGTCTTTCGGTACGCGGTCGCCACTCCAGAACTTTTCAGCTCCAGTCTGTTCTGCGAGCAATGTGCCCTGCCCACTGTCACTAAAGTTTAGCGATCCTTCGGGCTATGTCGATAACCTTGTTTCTCTTGCGGATATCATCATTTCTGATTCAATCACGCAAGGAAACTCCGAGCATTTTAAGCCTAAGCTTTCACAGTGACATTTTAATAGAATATTTTATACTGATTTTCCTGTATCTCATCATATATAACTTACAGTAATAATTTTAAAATTGAATATACTATACCAGCCTCTGAAATAATCTAGAGCAGGGCAAAGGCTTAATATTCTTACCTCAAACAAAAAATTTTAAGTTCCGTTAGCTCAATTTTGCTCACTCGATTTCCCTTCCAAAAAAAGGACCATTTAAACACATCA